>CM064329.1:93362050-103362050 GCA_032595735.1 Pelochelys cantorii | reverse complement strand
TGGGCAGTCTCAAAATGGGGTACATCTGTTGTCTATATTCTTTATTAACTAATAGATTCTAGTAGATTTATTGTAGATTCTTTAATAACTAGTTCTAAGGAGAATTGTGTATCCAGGCAGGATTTAGATGAAGGTGGGGCATTGCTGATTCACAGAACAGGGAGACAGTTCTAAGCTTAAGGCACGATATGGAAGCAGACACATGGGACTGGAGGTGCCTCAAAGTGAGGCAGATTTGCAATTCCAGGTGCCTACACAAAGACAATAATGGCCTCACTTGAGTCACTGTGCCTGAAACCCTTGGCCACAAACAGGAGCTTGAGAAGGATGGAGAAGGGGCAGCAGATGGAAGGGATGGGCCAGTCTGAATAATGGGAACCAGAGAGGGAGGAAGAGTTATGCAGAGCCTTCTGGGTCCAAATCCTGCCCTATGTTGTGGGAACAGAGGGCTCCTGGCACTGCTGAACTGCATGAAAAGACACTACATGGGGTGATGAGCATGTCTACACAGGAGATTGTGCATACTCCTTTGTGCGAGAGCTAATTTCTGGGGATAGGATGGTGACAGGCAGCATCTGGGGCAGGCAGGGGTTGGAAGAGCCAATGCCGTGAAGATTCTGACAAAAGAGTGTTCTTAAAATGGTAGGGAGCCTATTTCAACCTATATGCTGGAGTTGAATGGAAAAAAGGATTCCTCCCATGTACCCCACTCTGAAGGGCCCCAACATCAAGTCAAATGACTTAGATCTGGGCCATGATGACTTGGGGATTGGTCATTGTTATTTATTTGTTTAGCAAGGATACTATATCTTATGTCTAGTGACAGGCTGAATGTTCCTCCTTCTGATGACACCTCTGCATTAGAGTACAGTTGTCCGGTAAAAATGTGGCCTTGCTGTCAGAACTCCAGATGTACGTGAAAATAACAGGGAATGAGTGAGAATTAAATCTGGGCTCTCACTGATCAGGAACCAGAATGTCCACTGCTTTCTGTTACTTTGGGCCTCTCTGAAAATCCGTAGAAGCCAGGAATTTGGCTTTGGCTCGCTCATCCTTGATCCTGCAAATTAGATAAGAGAAACATGATTTATTATTTAAAAAACCCTCTCTATTTTGGGCCACATACCATTTCTTTCTGCAGGATGAGTCAGCGGTGGAGTCACTGCCAACACTGTTGTTTCTGCACTCGATGGGACTCTTGTCATAATATTTAGCTAAGTGGAGAATACCAATATGGATTTGGGTTTATTGCAAGTGGGTGGAATTGTTTAACCCACAAAGAAGATGCAAGAGACAAAATAAGAATCATCTCAAAATTCATGATCCCATGGGTCCCCTGTTACACACTCTACAGGTGATGTAACAAAAGAAAAAGGGACAGTTAGACACTAAAAAATTACTTTATATCTGGGTTGTATGAGGTTTTCTATCATCCCAAACACCATCATCTACTTTGCCATGTGCAGGCAGGCCATGTGGTTTCCATACATCCACAGCACACAGCCATCAGTTGCCAGGCATGCACAGTGGATGATGGGGTGTAAATCAGCCAAGCAACATGCCAGGAGTTCAACCAGCCCAGTGGCTAAGAAAGCCATTGGGAGAATCTCTGTGTCATGGTGCTTGTCTCATCTGTGGCACTAATGTCAAAGCATGGGTAGGTAACAGAGCGGCTGAGAAAGGGTCCGTTCCTGGAGCTATCAGCTGTTTAGTGACTTGACCCAGATCTCTTAGCTGCACAGGGGTCAGAGCACTGGCCTAAGGCTGTCACTGCCAGCTATTCCTGAAGACAACAATAAAGTACCAAACTTTTACTTAGGCAACTGCTGCAGACTACAGCCTCAAGAGTCAGATTACCACTCCCAGCATCACTTAATCCATACACCATCAAGGGTTACTACTCTCATCTCTGCCCTCTCCCTCTTTTGCTCCTGTGTTGTTTGGAGTCTGAGATCAGTGTAGGCAGCAAGTCTGTGTTATATACCCAGTGGAACTTTGCACAGCAGCATAAAGTGAATCCTTAAATCCACATTTCCTTGCTTTGGTAGGTTTTACTGAGGCTCTGAAATTTTCCTTAAGTGCTTCAAAGACAGTTTCACTGGGTTTTTTTTTTCTTTAGCAGCAATCAGAAGAAAACATCCCACCTCTCAAAGGAAATCTGGAGACTGTCTTTATGGCCTTGGGTGCATCCCTCGGCCACTATAAAAACAAGCATCGGGGCTAGCTCCTCTGCCCTACAGACAAAGACTGTGAAGGTTGCTTAGAGCACTGGTAGCATTCTATAGCTGGAACATGAAACATTTTAGGCTCCTGGGATCATAGTGATACATCACTGATTGGGGATGAAAGGTGGTCTAGAGCAACAAAAGGTTATGTGGCTCTCTGCAGTGTTTGTGTGTGAAACAGAGACTCTGGGACAAGAGGGGTAGGCATTGTCCTGTGTGCATAGCACAGTAGAAATGCTACAGGACTGTCAGTGCCTGACATAGAAGAACCCAGGCTGTACTCTTCTATGAGATCTTTCATACAGCTTTAGTTGAAGAACTAGAGGTCACCAAATGAAATTACTAGGTAGCAGGTTTAAAACAAACAAAAGGAAGTACTTCTTCATTCAGCACACTGTCAACCTGTGGAACTCCTTACCAGAGGATGTTCTGAAGACTAGGATTTTAATAGGGTTAAAAAAAGAACTAGATAAATTCATGGAGGGTAGGTCCATCAATGTCTATTAGCCAGGATGGGTAGGAATGGTGTCCCTAGCCTCTGTTTGTCAGGGGTGGGAATGGGTTAAAAGGGGAGGGGATCATTGAGGATTACCTGTTCACTCCCTCTGGGGGCACCTAGCATTGGCCACAGTCGGAAGACAGGATACTGGGCTAGATGGACCTTTGGTCTGACCCAATATGGTGGTTCTTATGTTTACAAATGTATCTCCTCACAGCAGTCTTGAAGGGCCCCATTATTTTGCTTATGGCAGCACGATCAATACTTGGCAAATGTCAGTTTCAATAGGACAGCAAAGAGAGCACATAAAAAAGGATTCAACCATTGGGCTGAATGGCTGACACATAATAGCCCTCATGAGAGGCCCTTGTGGATCCTGAAGAGCTGATGGAGATCTGTACTGGTCAGCTTCAGTCCAAGGAATAGGGACTCATCAGCTTTTCAGCCACCCAGAGCGCCCTTTTGGCACAATTGCAGCTGGCTCTTGTTTCCCTATTAGAAACCTCATTGCTAGAAAAGTTATTTGCACTGGAGTAGCAGCATTAATGGTCTGTTTGCTTTTTCAGCCTTGTGCATTACTTCCTCTGAGCAGCCACCTCCTTGGGTTTCTCCCACTTCCTGTAACCTTCTTTTAAGCATGAAACTAACTAGACTCTTTTTGCTGTTCCTGCTGACCACATTAAGAGTGTAAAAGGCGAAGAGGGCATGTCAGGCCAGATCCTCAGCTAGTGCAAATGGACTAACTAATTCAAAATCAACAGTTTTTACACCATCTGGTGGTGATCTGGCCCAGCAACTTTCGTTTTCAATAATCAAAGGGAAGTATGAGTTAGACAGATGGGGACGTGTGAATGTTTTCTCTGATTCATTTTTAACCTGACAGTATCCTTTTAATCCCCTGGCGGATTTCCACTATCTCTTATTACCCAGAAGTGCCCTAACCTGAAGGAAGTGGAGAAGAGCCTCTCTTACTCACTTATCACTTCTCTCATTTAGCAGGAGGTTCAATTATTATAAAAGGGCAAAAACAGAAAAAAAAAGAACTCTGGCCTATTAAGTTTAAATGATGATTCTAGTGGATTTGTTAAAATGTGTTTTCTCGTCAATTGAAAATATGCTAAGGAATCCTGGTCAGTATAAGCCAAGGTGCAGATTGGACCCTGGACCCAAGAACGTTTTAGTTGGGATTGGTCCTGCCTTGGGCAGGGGGCTGGACTTGATGACCTCCTGAGGTCTCTTCGAGCTTTATGATTCTATGATTCTATGAACGTCACGTGCACATTTTCAAGATTTTAATTTTTATAGTTTCTTCTTATTCCTGGTGCTAGGCAAGCAGAGGATGGCTACAAAAATTACTGCCCCGGCCAACGCCCAAAGACAAACAATAGGACAGGAGGAGTACAGTCTGTACAGCAGCATGACTGAAGATGAGCTTATTCAACTGGCCATAGAACAGAGCCTGACAGAGGATCCCTCAGGTCAGTCAGCTGCCCAGAGTCATCAGAAATCTGTCATGACAACCCCTGGAGAGCCACCCACGATGAATCGCCCTTGCTCTCATAATCCGCCATACCAGCTTAGTCCTTGGCACAGGTGAGTGTGTGAGTGAGCTTGGACCTTCATAAAGCCCACACTGAAAAATTGCTTTCTTCCCATCTTAACAGAACAGCATTGAAACTCCTTGAATAGTGAAGCTTGTAATTCATTTAAAATTCTGATTTGGTTTCCACTGCGGTAGCGCTGGGGTAATTCCACTAGCGTCAGCGGCGTTATTCTGTCATTACATCATGGTCCATTACATTAGAACTTGGGCCAGAATGTCCACTAATGTCTGTGCAGTAAACTGGACCAGTCCTGCAACCTCTTCTTACCTAATGAGTCCTCAGTCAGGTGACAGTGGCATTGCTTCACAGAGAATCGTGCGTTGTCCCAAGTTAGTTCTATTCAAGGGAAGCTTGCAGGATTTTTATGAAAAAATGTAGAATGGTTCTGATTCTCCACCCCTAGACAAAAGAAATCATAGGGCTAAGGTCACTATGTATATAAAATATTTGAATATAATCAATACTGAGGTGTCAGAAACTTACCGGTTTTGTTTACTTAAGCGCACGTTGTGAGTGAGCTCATATACACCAGAATAACTCCAGACCTACCACACAGTGTCACGCTCGGTGCCACTGCTTAAGCAGCCCACACTGAGTTACAGGAACCTGCCATTTCAGAATGCAAACATACTTGGTTTTCATTTTTAAAAATGAAACATTCTCAAAAAAAGAGGAAAAAGCTCATTAAATAATTCCACAAAAATTCAGATGATAAAAAGGTGCATTTCAAACCCTGCAAAAGAACAGCAATTTATAGATAAATATCGTGGGCATTTTTGACAGCTCTAATTGTAATCTTATGATAACACATTTATTGCAGACCCTCAAACAATGTGATGAGTGGAATGAGTCTTTTATAGATACAGAGTGAAATCTTGTCACTGTTAAAGTCAATGGCAAAATGTCCATTGATTTCATTAGAGCCAGGATTTTATCCCGTTGACTGTAGTATTACAAGATGTGGCGGAGGTACTTCACCAAATAGGTGCCATACAGAAGTATCTCCACCAGGCATGTTGTTTATCATATGGTATGAGATGGAGATCTGATATGGGACTGGTTACAGGCAGATCTGTCAGATCTGGCCCTGTACTCTAAGGATCCCTTGCCACCTGCTGATTTTAGCACAGGAGAGCCATCTGCTGCCTTGCATATTGATTGGTGCCCTCCCATCTCCACCTGAGCACAGCAGCTTAGGGCTCCCCTGCTTTGCCAGGGCATACCTATGATGGCAGGTATGGAAGCCTGCAGGAAGGTTTGTGGCCCCAGGTTTTCAGCCAGCCCAGGACCCTCTGCAGTCCTTGGATAAAGTGCAACATGAAGCCTGTTCCTGAATGCTCAGTGCTCGTGACCCTGTTTCCACCCCTCACCAGGCTTCCTCATCTGACTGTGCTCTCAGACTCTCCTTCCCTTGAGGTGAAGAATGTCATCTAGCTCTGCATCTTCCTCCAGTGCAGTGTGTGTGTGTGGCGGGGGGAGGGGGGGAGGTTAACCTCACTGTTGTCTTATATGGTCATTCAAATCCCCTGACACTTCCTCAGTGGGCCAAAAATAATCCAGAGCTGAGAGAGCAGCTGAGTTCTGCACAGAGCAAGCCGTGGCCATCTGCTTTCATTCAAAGCCCAAGCAGCAGGCTCCTTCTTGCTCTCTGTCTCTTTCGGCTCCTGCCTTTACCCAGGGGCCCGAATATGACCTGCTTCTCCTACTCAAAGTATTTCTCTTTGTTTCATTCCTGCCATCACTACTCCAGGTTGGCAGCCCAGGCTGGAGGCCAAGCTCCGGGGTCATCTCGGGGGGTCAGACGAAGATACGATGGCAGCCTGTTCATCACCCCCCAGCCTGTGTAAGTGTCTCCGTCTCACTGTGTCTTGCTCTAAGCTAGCCGTGTTGTCTGTCTGCCCTCACTAGCCAGCTGCAGGCTGTTGGGTGGCGGGGGTGGTGGCGTTATATGTGTCAGGAGGAATGCATAGAACTGCTGGAGGGAATCTTATTGATTTCCTCCCTTTTCCACCCTGCCTACCTGCTTGCCTGCCCCCATCCTCCTCCCCCCAAATCATTCCTGGGCATTTCAGCCCTACATTTTTCTATGTATGTCTGGCCTCCTGTGGGTCCTTCAGCAGCACTGAGATGGCAGGAGAGAGAGAGCGAAAAACGGATGTGTGTGTTGTGGTTTATTTATACACACTGGCTTCTCTGTCACAATCATAACAGAGTCAGGCAGGTGTTATTTTTAACTGCATCTGTATGGAGTTAAGAGTTCGAGCCTGGAAAACAGAACATAAACACGTCAAGGGGCAGCAGATCTGAGTGAAGATGCCTGATGCTTATCAGTGCATTTCGCCAATGACACCAGGACCCCGTAAGCCTCAGCTGTACAGTGCAGGGGAACATATCTGCTCCCACGCTATCAAGAGGGGCCATGGCGTTCCTCCTCACAGGCTGTGGCTCTTACCCACAGGGGGAAGCTGCCATTGCAGGCTGGGCTTCTTCCTTGTGCAAGAGAGAAACCTGCTTGTCTGAGTACAGCTACTTTTGGGGAAGCTGCTGGATAGTTAGAGAGCTCAGATAGGGAAAGTGAAATGGGGGAGTGGCCAAACTGTGACCATATGCCTGTGTAAGTGCTCAGAAGGGTGGGAACCCCTGTATGCTATCTGCATGTAGCTCTGCTGCCTAGGCACAATGCCTGGGAGGGTGTGTTGGGGAGAGTGCATTGAGTGCTTAGTGCAGAAAGGAGCAACCTATATTACCCTGCCCACCTGCTTCTGGGTGTTAGCAGGAATGTGACTGGGTGGGAGCCTTGGTCATACCCCCAGTTAAGCTGGCCAAGCCTTTCAAGCCTCCATTCACTCAAGGGGAACCAATAGCATCATTCTTCCTAGAGCCTGAATGAGCTGCTGGGAAGAAAAGATGCTTCCTGCACCATTTGTGCTCCTGCCAACCTGCTCAGGACTACCCAGAATTGACCCCATACCGCTCTGGTCTTGCTGTGGGAATTCAGCCACCTGCTCCTTGCCTTTGAGGTGCAGTAACAGTTCTGAGCAGCTTGAAAAAGTCAGATTAAAAAAAAAACAAAACCTTGCCTGGGTCCTCCCTGCTCCTGCTGCAGAGTTGTCATGTTTCTGACAGAATCCAAGCAGAGAGTTTATTTTTTTATACTGGCCAGCTGTGCTGCAGGCCAATCACACAAGGGCTCCAGTGAGAGACTTGTTTAACTTTTTGTGCTGCCATAGTGTTTGCTTGTCTAAAGCAATGAGGGCCTGGTCCAGCATTCCCCATACTCACACGAGTAGATTTTACTCAAAGAACTAATCACGGGAATGAAGACTACTCCCCTGAATGCAGGGTTTTCAGGGAGTGCCTATAGGGATTTTCTAAAGAGCTAAGGGGCACATTTTCAAGAGATACTATGTAGATACGTAAAAAAGAGCCAATTTTTCACAGCTGTTCAGTGCTCCGCATCTCCTATTGTGACACCTACAGACTGATTTTCAAAGGAACTCAACATCCAACTTGTTAAATTCTTCTCAAGATCAGGCCACTTATTTTTGTGCCTAAGCTGAATCTGAGCATTCCTCGTCCTTATTGTGTGGCACTCTGAGTTCCACTGGGGCAGACAGCTTTTTTTCCCACCCCTTTATTCCAGGGGAGGTGAGTTCAGATAACCACACAAAAAGTTCCAGTGCTGGTCCCAACTACATCGCTGACTTCTTAGAAATTGGACCAGCTATCTTCCCAGAACAGGCCCTCTTGTGAGGTTCCCAGCACTTTCTGCTTTTCAGAAACACCACAAGAACCAATCCCTCATTGTATTTCAACATTTCTACTTCTGGGCTCATTTCTTGCACACAGTTAAGCAAACTTGTTCAAACCTCAGAAAAGTTTGGTGCAGGTTAGGTGGGAGTTTGGAGTGAAGCATTGGAAAGAGATTTCTGGACAGGTTTGACCATCCTAAGTCATCTCTTAGAGCAGTGGTTCTTAACCTTACTGCAGCCTGCACTCTTTTGGTTCTCAAAATATGTTCTTGCACCCCTTATTAAAAATTGTTGAAGTAGGTCAGTTCTTTAAACCTAAGATATATCATAAAAATCTGGCATGTCTCACACCCCCAGAAAGGGCATCTCGCGCCCCCAGAGGGTGCATGCACCCCAGGTTAAGAACCACTGTTTTAGAGGAAAGCAGTGTAGACTGAGTAGAATCACATAGTACTACACAGCTAGTGTCAACTGCACCCAGTGCACCCCAAAGACACCAAAATCTTACCGTTTTCATTTGCATGAGTGGGCCCTAGGCTTTCTCAGTGCTTTTTGGTTGATGCTGTAAAAGGCTTTACTGTAATGCTGCAATATGTAATTGATTTTCAACATTGTTTCAAAGAGAGCTGGATCCTGTAGTGGTAGCAATCAAGGAAGGAAATGAAAGTGCCCTGCTCAACATGATGAAATCAGGGAAGAACCTTTCCGAACCGAACAAGGATGGATGGCTACCACTGCATGAAGCTGCCTATTATGGCCAAGCAGGCTGCCTGAAAATGTTGCAAAGAGGTTAGTAAAATAAAAACAACTGATTACAAATGGAAAGAGAAACTAAAAATATCAGCCAGCGGGAAGGAAATATAAACACCCCCATGTTATGTTCATGGCATTCACACTGAGACAGATAAATACTCATGCTGAAAGGTTGCACTGTACCACTACTTTATTTCTTAGATAACACACAAGAACCTAAAGTCAGAGGTGGACAAAACAGGCTGCTCCCAGAAAAAGAGAGCCACAACTCACTCCACCTTAACATAAGCTAGCTGGCTGCAGACTGAGTGCTGCTAGGCCCAGATCTTACACTTCCCTATAGAGTCCCCTAGATTGCAAGCAGGAAGAGGAAAAACCCTGAAATCTCAAAGGACAGGCTACAATTTTAACAGAGATTTCAATACACCACAACAGCCTTCATTCAGTTCCAGGCAAAAAGGCCCTTTACGCATGTGTATGAATTTCACCCCATTTGAATAAGCAGTTTGCCATCTGTACACTATAAATAACAGTTAAGATCTTAAGTGCTGAGAGATAGTTGTGCTATTCTGGGTTAATGTTGGCTTGCCAGGTTTCTTATGGTATGAAATAGTGGTCTAGATCCTCAGCTGGTGTAAATAAATGTTACTCCAGAGAATCAATGCTGCAGTAAAATCATGCCAGTGAGTTTGACACACATTGAAGTGCTTTTATCTACACCAATGTACTCCTGCTGAAAATCTGGCTTTGCCTCTGTTTGCTAACAGTTAATAATGGGGCTGTTGGGTTCAAGTTCCCATTGGAGAGCAGATACTCAATTGCTTTTTGAATCACCAATAGCTATAGTCAATCTACATTTGTGACATTTTAACCTAAGTTAGTGGCCAACCTATTTTTCTGTAACCTATTTTATAGTCGATCTACAGGAGTTTCTCAACCTACTATGACTTTGTTTATATGGGGTGAGGGGACCCTGAACGATTTCAAAGGGTTAAAGTGACTCAGAAAAGAAAATGTAATGCATAGGTTTTTGGTATCAGAACACATGGATCCAAACACTATGCTCCTGGATGTCAAAGCAAAGGGCATGCTAGGAGTCTGACTAATAAGATGGGTGAACTAGAGTACCTAGTATTAAATGAGGAGATTGACATAATAGGCATCACTGAAACCTGGTGGAATGAGGAAAATCTGTGGGACACAATCATACCGGGATATAAAATATATTGAAAGGATAGAGCAGGCCGGGTGGGTGGCGGAGTGGCGCTGTATGTGAAAGATAATGTAGAATCAAATGAAATAAAAATATTAAGTGAATCAACATGTTCAATAGAATCGCTACGGATAGTAATTCCATGCTCCAATAATAAGAAATTAGCAGTAGGGATATATTACCGACCATTTGACTAGGACAGCGATACTGACATTGAAATGCTGAGGGAGATTAGAGAGGCTACCAGAATAAAGAACTCTATAATAATGGGGGATTTTAATTATCCCCATATTGACTGGGTACATGTCACCTCAGGAAGAGAAGCAGAGATAAAATTTCTCAATGGCTTAAATGACTGCTTCTTGGAGCAGCTGGTACAGGAACCCACAAGGGGAGAGGCAATTCTCGATTTAGTCCTGAGTGGAGCGCAGGATCAGGTCCAGGAAATAACCATTACAGGACCGCTTGGTAATAGTGACCATAATATAATAACATTCAACATTCCTGTGGTGGGAAGAACACCTCAGCAGTCCAGCACCCTGGCACTTAATTTCAAAAAGGGGAATTACACAAAAATGAGTAGGTTAGTTAAACAGAAATTAAAAGGCACAGTGACTAGAGCCAAATCTCTGCAAGCTTCATGGAAACTTTTTAAAGACACCATAATAGAGGCCCAACTTAAATGTATACCCCAAATTAAAAAACATAGCAAGAGACCTAAAAAAGAGTCACTGTGGCTTAACCACCATGTAAAAGAAGCAGTGAGGGACAAAAAGGCATCTTTTAAGAAGTGGAAGTCTAATCCTAGTGAGATAAATAGAAAGGAACATAAACACTGTCAAATCAAGTGTAAAAATGTAATAAGAAAAGCAAAAAAAGATTTTGAGGAACAGCTAGCCAAAAACTCAAAAAGAAATAACAAAATGTTTTTTAAGTACATTAGAAGCAGGAAGCCTGCTAAAAAACCTGTGGGTCCCCTAGATGATCGAACTATAAAAGGCGTAATCAAAGACGATAAAGAGTCATTTAAGCCACTGCGGAGAAACTAAATGATTTCTTTGCTTCAGTCTTCACGGCTGAGGACGTTGGGGAGATTCCCAAATCTGCACCGTCCTTTGTGGGTGATGAATCTGAGGAACTGTCCCGGATTGAAGTGTCATTAGAGGAGGTTTTGGAACAAATAGAAAAACTTAATGTTAACAAATCTCTGGGACCGGATGGCATTCATCCAAGGGTTCTAAAAGAACTCAAATGGGAAATTGCTGAACTATTATCTGTGGTTTGTAACCTATCCCTTAAATCGGCTTCCGTACCTAATGACTGGAAGGTAGCCAACGTGACACCAATATTTAAAAAGGGCTCTAGAGGCGATTTGGGCAATTACAGACCAGTAAGTCTAACTTCAGTACCGGGCAAATTAGTCGAAACAATATTAAAGAATAAAATTGTGAAGCATGTAGAAGAACATAATTTGTTGGACAAAAGTCAACATGGTTTCTGTAAAGGGAAATCCTGTCTTACTAATCTATTAGAGTTCTTTGAAGGGGTTAACAAACATGCGGACAAGGGGGATCCAGTAGATATAGTATACTTATATTTTCAGAAAGTGTACAGATGTGGTCTCCTCACCTCAAAAAAGATATTTTGGCCTTGGAAAGGGTTCAGAAAAGGGCAACTAAAATGATTAGGGGTTTGGAACGGGTCCCATATGAGGAGAGGCTAAAGAGACTGGGACTTTTCAGTTTAGAAAAGAGGAGACTGAGGGGGGATATGATAGAGGTATATAAAATCATGAGTGGTGTGGAGAGGGCTGATAAAGAAAAGTTATTTATTAGTTCCCTAAATAGAAGAACTAGAGGACACCAAATGAAATTAATTGGTAGCAGGTTTAAAACTAATAAAAGAAAGTTCTTCTTCACACAGCGTGTAGTCAGCCTGTGGAACTCCTTGCCAGAGGAGGCTGTGAAGGCTAGGACTATAATAGAGTTTAAAGAGAAGCTAGATAATTTCATGGAGGTTAGGTCCATAAAAGGCTATTAGCCAGGGAATAAAATGGTGTCCTTGGCCTCTGTTTGTCAGAGGCTGGAGAGGGATGGCAGGAGACAAATTGCTTGATCATTGTCTTCGGTCCACCCTCTCTGGGGCACCTGGTGCTGGCCACTGTCGGCAGACAGGATACTGGGCTAGATGGACCTTTGGTCTGACCCAGTACGGCCCTTCTTATGTTCTTATGTTCTTATGCTGCACACCCATTGTCAGTGCTTTGGAAGACTGCTTTGGGTGCCTCTCCCTCCCCCACAGCTCTCTGCCCCCACACTCCTACCTCCCTCCCCCACATAACTCAAACCCTTCTGAACCCATACCCCCTCCCACACACTGTACCCCAACCCTCTGCCCGAGATCACAATCCTCCCCTGCCTTCGGTCACTACCCAAACCCTGAACTGTAATCCCTGCCGTGGGTCACAAGTGTACCCCAATCCTGTACCTTGGATCACAATTGCCTCCTTCACCCAAACTCCATGGTCCCTGACCCAGAAAAGGTTCCCCACCCCGCCATAAATAAAGACAATGTTGAAACCTTTTGTGTTGGGCATAATATTTTTCTTTCTTTAAAAATGAAGCCTGGCCAACAACCCCCCAATTGGGGCCCAGCCCCCATCTGGCCACAACATCATAACACTCCTGCACCCTCCTCACCCCAACCCTGAGCCCATCATACACCTGAACCCCCTGCCATGAGCCCCTCATACCCCAGCATCTTCAGATTCCTGTACCTCCACATCCCCAGCGCCCTGCAATAATACTCCTGCATGCCCCACACCCCAACTTTGTGCCCTGAGCCCATCACAGACCTGAACCCCCTGCCCTGTGCCCCTCATGCACCCCAACCCTGACTCCTGTGACCCCACATCCCCTGCCATAAGATTGACAGAAGACATCCTGAATACGTGCATGAAGCTGGATTTGACCGGTTATGATGTAAACTTCAAAGAAATGTGTGAAAAGATGCAGCAGCAGAAGTCCCATTAAGTAAAGTCTATGAGTACAATGTTTCATTTATGCTATTATTAATCATTATGTCAATTATCAATAATATTAAGTTGTATATTTTCAGTCTTGCAAATAGGCTTTCTTATATGGCTCTTTGTTGACCACTTGTTCTGAATTTTGAGGTAGTTTGGCTCCGTGGTTTGAAAAGGCTGCCGATGCTTGGTCTAGCCCATGATCTCTGCCCTCTTTAATTGCTAAGGTGGATCAGAGTCATGGCATTGCATCCAGACTTGGCTCCATGGCCAAACTCTCAAAGTTCAGGGGTGTTTGGATTTGGTGTTTCACTTTATCCCATGATACAGGCAGTCCTGAGTCCTGAACTTTGAATCCTCATCTGTACGTGATCTGCACTTCACAGAGCTTGATTGTTGTGTTCTGCTTGAGCTCCAGGCTGGCTAATTTCTCCATCAGTGTGATAAAGTGTCTCTTATTGATAACCTGGTAATGCATCACCTCTTAGGCTGAGTGTTAGCCAGCATGTATTGCTACAACTGTCTAAATCCAGGCCAGCAGTGTAGATAAAAGCACTTCAATGTGTCAGCAAACTCACTGGTGCAATTTTACTGCAGCATCGATTTCTAATGCTTTATTTACAGCAGCGTTACTATCTGGAGCAATGTGTATTGTCCTCTTTTTTAAAATGCTTCTTATCAGAGAGTTTTGCAGACAATCCTTGGGTAATTCTTAGCATTTGGTGTTTCATGCTTGAAATAATCATAGGAATATGGGGCTGGAAGGGACCTCAAGTCATCTAAACCGTCTTCTTCACACTGTAATAGGACCAAGTACACCTAGATCTTCCCTGGCCCAAAATGATTAGTAAGAGTGTTCACAGCTTCAGAGTTAGACAACATATTCTATATGCCTTACTAACAATGGAACAATGACATCTCATTAGCATACCCTGGAACCACTGATCAGCGTACGCTTCAGGAAGAGACAGCACTGTACATAGCCACAAACAGGGGAAACCTGGACTGTCTGCTTCTTTTGCTGCAAGCTGGGGCCGAGCCTGATATTGCAAACAGGTCCAGAGAGACTCCACTCTATAAAGGTAAATGACCCGACTTTTTGAGGTGCTGAGGCCCCCCAGATTTCAACTGGAGTGGCAGGTGCTTAGCACCACAGAAGGTGAAGCCCATGTTGTTTCTATGTGAGTTTGTATGTGTCTTTTTAAATAAAATATTCTGAGTACATATTGGATATCAGAGCAAAAATAACTGAGAACATGTCAGTCATTCACTTTTAGTGTAGACACAGGCACAAATGTACAGTAGTTATCACAACAGGTATATGCTGATATGCAAAAAAGTTGTAAGGTATCCTGAATATGCTACATTGTTTCTTTGTGTTGAGAACACTTTATTGAGCAAGACCACACAAAATCCATGGAATCAGAATTTGGAGAAAGAAAAGATCTTTTAGATCAGGGCTGGGCAAAATACAGCCCCCCAAGCCACCAGATCTGGCCCCCCAGAGGCAGGCTCTCTTTCTTGTCCCACAGCGCCACATGCCATGTAGAAATGCAGCTGTAGAGCTCCATTTCTGTTTTAAAACTGGAGGGGAGGGGGGAAGTTTCAGGAGCCGCCCTGCCCCCAGCACAATCCCATTGGCCGGTTTCTGGCTAGAAACCAGCCAGTGGGAGCTGCTTGTTGGAATAACAGGCAGTCAAGAAGCACCACCCCTCTCCTTGGCTCAGTTATTTAATGAATCACGTGGCTAGGCAAGCAGGCAGGCTGGCTGACTGGGAAACATTTTAAGCTCTGCAAGCCTTAGCTCTGCAGGGAGGCAGGCTAGTTTGGCAGCTGGCAGGTAAGTCTCTTGGCCACAGCCTGCTTTGGGCACCCCAACCCATCCCTGCTGCAGCCCTCTGCCCCCCCCCCGCCCCCCACTCAACATACCCAAACCCTCTGTCCTGTCCCCCTCTTACACCCATACCCTCTCCCAGATATCTCCTGCCCCAGATCACAATCCCCTTCTACAGTAGGTCACGTCCCAAACCCCTGCACTTCAGTCCCCTGCCCTAGGTCACAACTGCCTGCTTCATCCCAACTCCCTCCCAGACTCCAGTCTCCCTCCTGTACCCCAGTCCCTTACCCTAAGCTCCCTTCTGCATCCAACCTCCATCCCAGGCCCCGCATCTCCGCCATTAATATCATGGAAGAGTGTGGTCCCTGACCACTTTCCAAAAACTTGGCGTGGCCCCCCATAAAAAATTATTGCACACCCCTGTCTTAGATCATCCCTGTCAATAGATGGTTCCCCACAGTACTCTTTCTAGTTCTCTGTCTAGGGCCCATGGTACTCTTCCTAGTGCTCTGGCTAGCTTTAAATATATAGGCCCAGATTTTTAAAAGTGGCCATTATCTTTGAATGCCTGGATTTATGAACACCCAACTTGAAACACCTGATTTTGAAAATCTGGTCCAAAATAAGCTACCAGATTTAAAGGAGCTCTTTCGCTTTTCAGTAAATATAAAAGAGGTACAATACTTCACCAGCAGCCACCTTTCTTCTTACCCTACCTCCCAGTGTCTCTGGCTAGCTGGTGGCACCGCTACTCAGCTCATCCCCCTTCCTCCCAGCACCTCCACACACCATGGATCAGCTGTTCCAAAGTGTGCCGGAGACCCTGGGAGGGAGGTGGAAGAGAGGAGATGGAGTGAGATCTGGGAGAGGATGGAAGTAGGCAGGAAGAACCAAGGCAGGAGAGAGTACCATAGAAACAGGCAAGGCAGGGGTAGAGGCTTGGGGGAAGGAACAGTGTGGAGGTGAGGATGCGGCATAGCAGGTCTTGAACATCCTTGGAGCAAGGAAAAAGCCAGTGCGTGGGTTTGCTGTCTGTGATTCTAGATACCTCAGGTTCTGAGTGCAGAACTGAAGCACCCTGAGTTAGAGGTCTCTTAAAAAGTTTGGCCTCAATGACCTGCCTTTTGTTGAAACAGCCTGTGAACGCAAAAACGTTGAAGCTGTAAGGATGCTGGTGCAGTACAATGCCGACGCAAACCACCGGTGCAATCGGGGCTGGACCGCTCTCCACGAGGCCGTCTCTCGCAATGACATAGAAATAATCGATATCCTGGTGAAAGGGGGAGCCAAGATTGAAAACAAGAACACATATGGGATCACCTCTTTATTTGTGGCTGCCGAGAGTGGGCAGTTAGATGCTTTGCGGTACCTTGCTAAGTGTGGTGAGTACAGGGGTGCCGTTCATTTGCATATATGTTATGGCCTCACTATTCAAAAGTATCCACTAATTTTGAATGGCTCAGTTTGTCAGTAGACAAGAGGAAATGAGGCCTCGTTTTCAGAACTGGTGAACACCTGGTGCTCCCATGGAAGCTTTCAGCAAGAACAGTCCAACATAAGTCAGAAGGGCCTGAAGCAGAGGGTATTGCTGATTAGAATACAGGTGTAGAATGATTGTGCTCCTTCAGCATCAATGGACACCCAAGTTAGAAGCAATTTGGTGCCCTTAGTTTGTGTGGCAATGGTCACACAAAGACTTTTGTTACTATCATTGTACATGTGTATCCTAAAAATCCAGTTACAGAAGAAAAGCTTACGTACAGAGAAAGATAGAAGTAAGGTTAGGGTACAATGTTAGCCAAGCAGGGTCTGCTCATGAATATTTAGTAGGCTAGGCCTTGGGCAAATACTGTATCACCGTATCCTGTTTCCCATAGTGTTGAAATTTCACAGTATGCTGTCCTGTTGTCGCTATGTCAGAATATTACATCGACAAAGTGGGTGAGGTAATATCCTTTATTGGACCAACTTCTGAAAAAAAAATAGATATTGCTTCACTCACCTTGTCTCTCAGAAGATCACAAGGAAGATACTCCAGAAGCACTGTTTTTCCATACTTGAGGGACTCCCTCTTGTAGCATAGGGTAATTCACGGAGGCTCTCTATATAGTAACTTCTAGCTAGAGCCCGGAGTAGAAGTTGTGGAGAACTCCAGTGGGAGCAGTGGGGGACATAAAGCCTCCTAGAGCTCTGCATCATGCAGAGAAAGTGCAGCACAGTCTATCTGTAAGAGTATACTCTCTTCTGCTCGGACACCCAGATCTGTTGGCTGAGGAAATGGTAGGAGGGACCTTAGCCTGGTTCTCCCCTTCCGCACCCCTTTTTGAGTGGCTTGTGCAGGATCAGTTCTTGAAATCTATGTGATTTTTGTCCCACCCTTTAGCAAGTGGTACAGAGGGAAGGAGGCTTCTTGTACCTTCCACACTTAGGTTCCTGCATTGGGGCTGGTCATCTCATTCTCATTATCCCCATTTTACAGAAGGGGTAAAGTGTGAAGTGACCGCAGTAGTCACTATTCCCATTTCATAAGGGCACCAGGAGGATAAATGAGGAGGTGTTTGTAAATCACTATGCAGCTGAACAGCACTAAATACATTTATCAGTGTTGGTGGTGGGGGAGGGTTTCAAAGCATATTTCTACCACTTTGTGAAGCATGTAAACCTAACCCTTTGGCTTCCCAGCATATAGATATATATTGATGAAATAAGAGCTAAACAGCACTGAAGAACAGAAAAACCTCAAAAGAAATACATGTAGTTGTAAAAATATAGATTACAGTTATGACTGATTGGGAGCAAAAAGTATTGCTGGATTTCCAGTTCACATTTTTCACAAGCCAGATTTATATGACATTGAAAACCAATCAGTTACTCCATCATGATTTTAAACTCTGATTTGAATATGATTTGTGGTTCAGTTCAATTACATAGTTAGTATTTCCTTTAAGTTCAATTTTGAGAAAAGTCCAATAAAACTGTCCAATTTTTCCAAGCCACAGAAGACCTGCTGAGAATCTCAGTAATAACATAATTATATTTTTACAATAAGCAATGTTTGCAATAAATAAAAAAGAAAGGTTTAATTTATTTCTCATTAAGAAAGTAGCCCTGTGTTGTGTTTTGTCATTGAAATTCTCCTGGTGTTTCTAGCTACAGTATCTTTAAATTGCCAAACAAAACACAGATGTTTCAGCCGAGGGAAAATGTTCTCTTTGCAGGGAGTTTTCATGATCAAACAAAAGACTTATTGGCTGTACATTTCTTTTCCTTATCAGAATTTGGAAGCAGAAAACCAGCGGGTTGTAATTCTCTTTTAGGACACACATAGCTCATGCAGCCTGAAGTCAGAGTGGCAATGTGTATAATAATGAAAGCCCAGGTTTGGAAGTTGACACAAGTTTTCAGATACTCCGTGCTACAGAAATAGCTACATTTCAACACAGCTATGGCCCAGCAATATTTTAGCATGGTTTATTTTTGGTGGTGCACACACTAAACCATGTATTTACTAGCATTAGTCAAATAATGCCAATAAAACAATGTAAAAACCCTACTGTGTTGCAGAATCATCTTTTAGCCTGAGTATGTACAAGGATTAAAACATGGGTCTCCAACATAGTTATGTAACATGGACTTTTTTCTGTCCACAGAGGTAAGAAAAGTATGTGTTCTAACATGATTTCTCCTCAACCACATTTAAACATGGTAAAAAAAATGGGGTAGATAGGGCTGGACTTGTGGCCAGGGTCTAACTGTAGACACCCTTTGTGGGTATTATCCTATAGGTATTGCTGTTTAACTTCTCCTCCTATGTAGTGTATTACCATTTTTAGACAACACTTGGTCCTCAGTGGATTGGATGGCCCCAGGGAATACCCTGTTACACTCAGTCCCTCAGCACTGGGGAGAACATTTACCTTATATAGCAAAAACACACTGAAGAAGACACCAGCTGTTCTTTTATCACCTTGTACTCACTCTCACCCCACATCAGCAAATGGTGCTAGGGAAATATGAGCACTGACTTTACCTTACTGGCAGCATTTTAGATGAAACCTTAGAGACTTCTGCTTGTTAATCTAAAATATGTTACGCCCAATTCTAGTCATTTAGATCTTCAATGGTTTTCTTTCTCGTAGGTGCTGATATCAACACCCAAGCCAGTGACAGTGCCTCTGCACTTTATGAAGCCTGTAAAAATGGACATGAAATGGTGGTGGAGTTTCTCTTGTCCCAAGGTGCTGATGCTAACAAAACCAATAAGGATGGGTTATTACCTCTTCATATAGCATCCAAAAAAGGCAATTATGAGTAAGTTTTTTATGTGTTTTAATATTTTATTGTATAGTTTCACTCTGTAGAAAGGAATTTAGATTTTTTTCTTCAGCTGATGTACATCAGGATATCTCCATTAAAGTCAATAGAACAACACTTATTTATACCACTTGGGAATCTCTGGCCCTATATTCATAGAGTTTAGGTTTCAAAAACTAAACTCAAGGGTGTTTCTGCTGGAACAGAATGAGCCAGTCATAGGGCCTTCCCATCAGGGACAGATCCTGATCTCTTATTAGTGATGGGCCTCCAGAAGGAGAACATGCTGCCCAAGTCTTCAGTGTGTTCAGATTTCATCAACATTTATAGAGAACAGTCATTCAGAGGCTGACAGGCAGGGAGTGGATAAATGAATCTCTACAGCATTAGTGAGACCACGGCTGGAACATTGTTCTGGTGTCCACACTTTGAAAAGGATGTTCAGAAACTTGAAAGAGTTCAGAAAAGAAGAACAAGAATGCTTTGAGTTCTGCAAAACATGCTTTAAGTTATAGTAACAGTCCAAAGCAGGTCAATCTATTTAAAAACAACAAGGAGTCCTGTGGCACCTTAAAGACTAATGAAGTGGGGTTTTGCCCATGAAAGCTTATGCTCAAATAAATCTGTTAGTCTCTGAGGTGCCAGCTTGTTGGTTTTGCAGATACAGAATAACACGGTTACCTCTGATATTTGTCAATCTATTTAGTTTACACAAAAGAAGATTAAGAACTGACTTGATCACTTTCTATAAATGGGGAAAAGATTTCTGATAGATGGCTTTTTCCCATGGGTGGCCATTGAAGACCCAGCTGGGGAACGCAAGCCTCAGCCCCGCCCCAGCCCTGGCTCCTTCCGCCCAAGGCCCCGCCCCTGGAGCCAAGCCCCGCCCTCCCCAGCCCGATATTCCTTGGCCACGTGGAGGGCCAGGACTACCATACTGTGGCCTTGGGCCCAGCCCCAGTCCTCCCTGGTGGCCAGGGAGCAGGGTTGGTGTGCCGTGGCCCCAGATGGTTGGGTTATGTAGGCAGTTTTGGGAAGACTGTGCCTTCGCTTGCCTATATTACTGGCTGCCCATGCTTTTTCCCATTTCATAATGAACAGAGTCATACATTTTGACAACACCAGGCTTTTTATCCAAGGATCTCCACCCACTTTTTAGACATTAACAAAACATCCCAATATTACTGGGATGTATGTAAGGATTATTATTTTCTGTAACTGTACGTTTGTATGTGCTAGGAGTGAATTTATGTAACTGGTGTATATACCGCTATAATTTGAATAGGAGCAGCTATCATAGCCTTATGCTGGCATGACCCAGAATTCTCTCCAGGGTTTACGTTAAAAAGAGATTTTCTTAAAACTAAACATATTTTAATCTAGAAAATGGTCAGAGACAAAAACCCAGTTCCAGGCCTCCTCCCCTGAACTCTGTAAAAGTGACTCTGAATCTGAATGCCTATTCCGAAGCTGAACACGACCTCTCAATGTGAACATCCCCAAACCTGGACAAGTTTAGTTTTAGCTCCAAACTGCTCTAACTTGAGTCCATCCCCACTTTCAAAATAAGGGGCTTGATCCAAAACTCCCACCAGTCATTGCTGATTCCCATCAGTGCAAATGAGTTCAAAATTAAGTCAGAAGTCTTAGTTCCTTCACACTTAAAAGGTTGAGCACATTTTTTTGGTTTATAACTGCTGTGAACTCGAGTGAAACAAAAGTATCCTTTCTTTAGCAGCCAAAATCAAATATTTATCCAGATGACAAAGCTTTACCCCAAGTGGCCAGTCGTTCCTAATTCCTTTGGTATTCAGTATAATAACACCCTTCATAGTGATCTCTCTTTGTATTCCTGTGGATTTAATACGTAATTCTGCTGGAATTCCACATTCAGACTTGCTGCCAGAACATGGAGGCTTCATAACGTCAAAAAGCCAAGAATGTGGTCCCAGGGCTCAACATTCAGCTCTTATTGCTTGCTGTTTGTTTATTTGAAATGATGCCCCATCAATATTAATGTGGAAGGATTTTGTTGCCATTGAATTCATAATATTGTCCGTATCGTGGTCTTAGCAAGAGGTCACTTAACCCCTTTCTTCCTAGAGCTCAGGAGTGGTGATGGAGAAGGGCAGAATTTGTGATTGATTTTGATTTATTAAATGTGGCAGTCAATTGCTAGCTGCATTTACACGATCATGTAATAGGAGCATCCCTCCTATTGTCTACAGCAGCTGTTAGGTAATGCAGCCAGTAGTGGCATTGGAACAATTGGTGTAGTGGGGTTGCTGAAAGCCATGGAACAAAACTGAAACCCCTGTATATGACGGAAACTACTCCAAGCCTGAGGGCTCTGCTGTGCTCCCCATACCCTTAGTTCCAGCATCCCTGGTAGCAGGTGACAGAAAGGATCAGGTGGAAGAGACCATTGGATATGCAGCATCACTTCCAGTGTGGGTCTGGCATATGGGTGGCCCTGTGAAGGAGGGGACCTTGGGTGGCCACATAAAGCAGGGATTGGCTATGCTTGGAGGTCTCTCTCTGGGAAGAACCCCCTGCCTTTGAATAGGAAGTAGAGTCTACAGCTGTGGAGGCACAGTCATGCTGAACCTTGGGGGTCAGAAAGAGAGATGGGCTCAAGCTGCAAAATGAGGTTCTTTATACCAATTTCAGTGTTCCTCATTCCCAGTCCTAAAATAAATGCACCAGGGTTTGGGTCTGGGCTTTTGGTTTGACACATTAGAAAGAGAGGGGACATTTGCAAAATTCAGATATAGAGCCAAGCCTGGGTTTCAAATGCCCCCAGAGTTCAGGGTTACTCTCAGTAGAAGTAAATGTTGCTGCATCCTTTGAATCAGATGCAGAAAGCTGGTTTTAAAACATTCCCTTCTGAAGCAAGAGAACAAAAGCAACCCTTACATCTTAATAAGACCCAGTAAATCATGGGATGACTAATGCTGGCACATGGTTGGTGTCATTGTAGCGCTATGTGTGCTGTTTTTGCTCTTATGGCTATTATCAAGCATTTGTTGGTGATGGACAGTAGCCATCTAAGCAGCACCCAAGCCACCTGGATTTTGGTGAGCATCGTTGTTACATGAGGTCAGCTGTTCTGCTTTGAGAAAGGCTCTGGATGGAAATTTCCTCTGTAGGCTTTGGATCTTTTCCTTAAATAAAGACAAACAATTCTTCAGGAATATAGGTCTGGCTAAAACCTTGCCACGGGAGACATCATAGTCCAACATGTAAATAGGCATATAGGATTCTGCATGTCTTCAACTCTCATTTTAGTCCACCAGAGTAGAGGGGGCTTAGCACCATACAGCAGCTGCTCAGCATATGTCAGCCTCAGATGCTTTAAAAATCATAATAATTACCACTTAACTGGATTTATCCTGTAAATACGCATTTAAGGGCCTGATCCTGGGATGTGCTGAGCAGCTGTCATTACTGTCAAGCCATTACAGTACCTTTGTAGAAGGCACCCAAAGTCTTGTCGGATTGGGCCCTAAATGGGTTTAAATGTTTATTATTAATTTGTTAGTTGTGATGGCTTAGTAGGAGCAAGAGCTGAGCAAAGGATTGGGCTAGTTGTTAATTAGCACTTATTATTAGCACTTAGCAATTACCTGCTGTATAATTACCAACTAGGGATGGACCCAAATAGCAAGATTTAGTTTTATATTCTCTCACAACACACACAAATTCTGGGGGTTTATATTGACATTTTTCAAGTTTTTGTCAAAAGTCCCCAATTTTTTTTAATGTTGGTTGTTGAGACCAGAAAATATTTTGGCCAGTCGGGAAAAAAAAATTAGTTTTACTGAAAACTTTCACTTGATTTGCTGAATTTTTTTCCAGTTTAGTTGCACAATTTTTCATTTTGTGAATTTTCAGCAGACCCTCATTATCTTTTCTTTTGGTCATCACAGACATTTCCCATGGAGATAGCTGTTTTAACAGAAGAAAGCAGTTTTTCAATTTTTTTTCTCAAACAAAAACTTTTGACCAGTTTTTTAGATCTATTTAGAGCTAGATGTGTTTAGACCAGGAATTTTGGCTTGATTTGGTCAGGAAGAAAATTTGAATCGGGTTCAAGTTCTGAACCACACAAAAGCTGAGGCATTCTAATGTACAGCTTTAGCTTAGGCCCTTCTCTAGTGCTAATTATTATTAATATTCCTACCAGAAGTATGATTATTATTTATTATTACTCATATTATTCAAATCAGTGTTTGCATCCTTCACTTAGTTGTAATAAAAGAGAAATGATTAGATGAACTAAGTTTTAATGCCACCTGATACAGTGTTTTAGTCTTCAATATCTCTGCACAAGCTTTAAATTCTACCCCCATTGTTGTGAATAGGGATGTAAGCGACTAGTCAAGTAGTCGACTCGACTACCCAATAAGCTTATCAGCTGGTCGAGTCGACTACTCCCATTTCCTCCCCCTCCACTTGCTGCCTTGGGGCTGGCAGGGGCTGCTGGACCCAGCACAAGCTGGGACTGAGCAAATCCTGCTCAGTCTTGGGCCAGGTCCAGGATCACTGCGGCTTTGCATTTTAAATGTCGTAAGAGGTGCTGGCTATTACTACATTTAAAATGCAGAGTTGCAGTGGGGGTAGGTCCCAGACCTGGTGGGAGCTGGGCGTGCTCTTTCTCGGCTCGTGCCGGGTCCAGGACCTACCCTCGTTTCGGCTCTGCAATTTAAATGTAGTAGGAGCCGGACTACCTGTGTGCCCAGCTCCTGCTACACTTAAACTGTAGAGCCGCAGAGGGGGTAGCTCCTGGATCTGGCACGAGCTGGGACTGAGCACCTTCCCTTGTTGACTACACAATTAGCTAATTACCTGCCTCTTAACATCCTTAGTTGTGAATTTTGAAATAACTAAAATGCAGCATGGGGACTGCTAGAGCTGGGTGAAAAAATATTTGAAAATGTAGACCCCTTTCTAAGGAGAATTTTGCATCCTGTTCAATGTCTTTTCTTTCACTCTTTATAAACATTCATGTGTCCATACAAATATTTATGGAAGATAAATTTGAAGCCCATAGAGGAGGTTAGTTTAAGCCCAAAATGTGTTTCACAAGTGAGCTAAATCTTTGTTCAATAATGTATGCCAGTTAGTTTTCTAGTTTAGAGAAAGGAAGCTTTGTCATGTGACTGAGGTGACTAATCAAACAGCTCAGGTATGGAGTTAGGAACAGCAAATGCTTAAAGTGATACTGCGGCATCCAACAATCCATAGGATGAACTGTGTTCAGGGAAAACATATGTCATCTTGGAATAGTGAATAGTGTTTGTAGTTGACAGGATTAATCAATAAGACCAGGCTTACTGGTTAATTGTGTAGTTGCCTACCCATTGACATCCGTAGTCTATACAGCAGTGAAGCAGCCCGAGCCCTGTGAGTTCAAGTCAGCTGGCATGGGCTGGCTGCAGGAGTCTAGTTGCTGTGTAGATATACCCATAGAGACCCTGTGTGGGAGGAAAATATTAATTATCATCATTTTACAGAGGGCAGTACTGAAGCACAGAGATTAAATGCCTTGCCCAGATTTCCTGAGGTCTCAGTCTAGCGCCTTGACTGAAAATTCCACCTTCCTGTTTGTTTGCAGATGATTTATAAACAGGAAGAAGGTCTTAGCTCACTGAATAAAATGTTCATTGCAAATTGCTTTGGCCACATCAAGTGACAACCATGAAGAGCTAAAGGCAGCTATAATAAGGACAAATGCAAAGTGCTCCACTTAGGAAGGAACAATCAGTTTCACACATAGAGAATGGGAAGCGACTGTCTAGGAAGGAGTACAGCAGAAAGGGATCTAGGGGTTATAGTGGACCACAAGCTAAATATGAGTCAACAGTGTGACTCTGTTGCAAAAAAACAAACCTGATTCTAGGATGCATTAACAGGTGTGTTGTGAGCAAGGCACGAGAAGTCATTCTTCCGCTTTACTCTGCGCTGATTAGGCCTCAGTTGCAGTATTCTGTCCAGTTCTGGGCACCACATTTCAAGAAAGATGTGGAGATATTGGAGACGGTCCAGAGAAGAACAAGAAGAATGATTAAAGGTCTAGAGAACATGACCTATGAAGGAAAACTGAAAGAATTGGGCTTGTTTAGTTTGGAAAAGAGAAGACTGAGAGGGGACATGATAGCAGTTTTCAGGTATCTAAAAGGGTGTCACAAGGAGGAGGGAGAAGACTTGTTCTTCCTGGCCTCTGAGGATAGAACAAGAAGCAATGGGCTTAAATTGCAGCAAGGAAGGTTTAGGTTGGACATTAGGAAAAAGTTCCTAACTGTCAGGGTGGATAAACATTGGAATAAATTGCCTAGGGAGGTTGTGGAATCTTCATCTCTGGAGATATTTAAGAGTAGGTTCGATAAATGTCTATCAGGGGTGATCTAGGCAGTACTGGGTCCTGCATTGAAGGCAGGGGACTGGACTCGATGACCTCTCGAGGTCCCTTCCAGTCCTAGTATTCTATGATTCTATGATATGGTTATTAGCCATCACACATTTATTGCTAAGCTTGTGGAATGATGGAAGGTCTATTTGGTTTGTTAAGGAAGCACTATTGTTTCCAGTAGAAATCCCTGTTTACTGAGGTTTATAATTTAGCTGTAAATTTTTTTCCTCTGGGCTAATGGTTGGCAATATGCCTGGAAAACAGCTTTGTGTCTTTATTTTATTTTAATTCCTAATTGTCCTTTTGGCTCATCACAACCTGTCTAGTTTGGGATTCACTACAATAGCCCCA
This sequence comes from Pelochelys cantorii, assembly GCA_032595735.1. NCBI lineage: Eukaryota > Metazoa > Chordata > Testudines > Trionychidae > Pelochelys > Pelochelys cantorii. The sequence goes on along the minus strand of CM064329.1, from coordinate 103,336,065 downwards.
CAGATTTGCCCTTCCCAAACCCCACACTGTGAGAGGCTTCAGAGGGTGTCCAGTGTTGGGAGCTGCATTTGGTACCAAAACTGTAATGCTAGTTTAGATCTTGGAGCCTGAATATAACCCTCCCCAACGAGCTCACATCTTAGCTTCTGACTTCACCCTTTTTCTCATTTGAAACACTGTGAAAAATCAATGCATCTGTAACCCTTCTGTCAGGTAGCACCAGCAGCAGCCAAGGCCGGGTTCAATATCTAGGGGTTCCTCTCCACCCATCCGACACAGAATTGGCTCGAGCCCCCCACCCAGTAACCTGGGAAATTCACACAACATCCCTGGCCACCTCTGGGAGGCAATGCTTCCCCACTCCACCAGCACAGAGTCTGAGTATAGAAAGGAAATCTTTCATAAAAGGGGTGGGAGGTAACACCACAGACAGAGTTCATAACCAATCCACAAGTAAATTGTCCCTGCTCGAGTAGGTTGGGCAATGTCCTTTTCCTCTTTGCCTCTCAAGTCCAGCAATGTAGATGTCCCCTTCACACACCCAGCCCTTCTCTGCACCCCACTCAGTCGCTGCCCTTGGTCAGGGCAGACCAGAGTTCAGAAGTGCATGTGCAAAGTTCACCTCCCCTCCTGAGTTTGCAGGCGGGGAAAGTAGAAGGCATCTCACCCACTCCGCTGGTCACTCGCCATCTACCTGCTCACTGCTCTTGGGTGCTGCTGCCGCCGCTCTGCTGGCTGCTCCTCACGCTTCTCCATCGGTCACCCCTCACTGCTTCCACACTGCTAACTGCTCCTCACGTCTCTCCATCACTGCCCTGCTGGCTGCTCATTGCATCTTGTGGTGGATTTGACTCTGGGCAAAACCTAGTGATTTCCCCCTCTTATCCCAGAGCCCAGTCCAGCCACAAGAGATTCCAGCATCCACTGGGGTACATTTAAGGTATGTCTAGACTACATGGCTCCATCGATGGAGCAATGTAGATGAGTTTACTACACATAGGAAAATGAAGCGGCGATTTAAATAATCGCCGCTTCGTTTACATCAAAATGGCCTCTGCGCTGTGCGGATCAGCTGTTTAGCGGCACAGCGGGGCAGTCTGGACGCTCCGCGGTTGACAATGGAAGCCTTTGTCAACCGGTCTGTTATGCCTCGTGAAATTATTTAAATCGCCGCTTCATTTTCCTATGTCTAGTAAACTCATCTTCATGGCTCCATCGACAGAGCCATGTAGTCTAGACATACCCTCACATACAAAAGAGACCCTTATGGAGCCTTTCTTTAACTATATCATTGAGACAGTGGGGAAAAACAGGTTGGATCAGTCTTACATCTCACACCTGGAAGACATGCAGCCTGCTGACTCCCTCCCCAGCTTAATCTATAGGTACGCTGACCAGACTTCCCGATTTTTCCGGGAAAGTCCCAAATTTAAATACTCTGTCCTGGTGCCCCGTCAAGTAGTGAAATGTCCCAGAAAGCCCCGCCAGACATTTCACTACTTGATGAGAACACCGGCTTGCAGGAAGAAGCAAGAAATGGTGCCGTGTCATTGCTCCTTGCACGGCGCAGCAGCCTCCTTCCCCTCCCCACCAGCAGGGTGCGCAGGGCAGCTGGGCCAGCTTCCGGTGGTGTGTGACCCCTTCCTTTCCCCCTCCCCTCCCTCTTCCCGTGGGACTGCTTCTGCTGCGGAGGGTCCTGGTCCTCCTCTGGGCTGCCTTGGAGCCCCAGCAGGAGCTGCGCGGACCCTGGCTGGGGCGCTGCAGGGCAGGGCATGCTTGGGCTGCAGCAGAGGCTGCCTTCGGTGCTATTTTTAGTATCGCGGTCTGGGTCCTCACAGGCAGCCCCAGCTCCAGTTGGAGTCATACAGCAGCCACACAAGGCACGTTCCAGCCGGGGCAGCCTCACTGGAATGGGCTCGTGCAGCTGCTCCTTAACTCCAGCTGGAGCTGGGCAGCCTGCGGGGACCGGAACCGCAGTACTAAACACAGCACTGTGAGCGGCCTCTGCTCCAGTCCCGGCATGCAGCCCTGCCGCGGGAGCAGCTGGGGCTGGGACTGTGGGGGCTTCTGGGGCCAGACCGTGGTAATAAAAATAGCATTGCAGCCCGGTTCCAGCCCCGCAAACTGCTTTCCACGTCGAAGGCAGAAGGTGAGGAAAGGGGCAGGTGGATAACTAAGGGGAAGGTGGGTGAGGAGAGGAAGGGGCTTGTGCTGAGGGAAGAGGAGGGCAGGGAAGGCACCGAGGGGTAGGATGGAGGAGAGACAAATGACATGGGGCCAAGAGGAGACAATGAGGAAAAGGACAGAAGGAGGAGCGGGAGGGAAGGTGTCACTGGAAGTGGGAGAAGGGAGGGGACAGGGTGATGCTGGGAGAGGGGAGGGACAATGGGGGCAAGAGTGAGGAAGAGGAGAGGAGTGGGTGCCAGGAGAAGAGGAGTTGAGAGGAGCGGTGGGCATGAGGAAGGCAGGGAATGGAGCAAGTCATATATGAGGGCATAGAGTGTCTTGAGGAGAATTGGGGCAAAGGGTGGTGAGGGGGTAGACACCAAGGAGAAAGAGGGCAAGGAGGGCAGAGGCACTGAGGGAAGGGGAGGCACCAGGAATGTGCAGGGGTAAGGGAAAGGTGCAAGTACCAGGGGATTGTGGGGGTGAAGCAGAAGGGCAGAGACATGGAGGGAAAGGACTGAGGAGAGAGGCAGGGCAGGTGGGTAGAGGGAGGTGTTAGGAGAGGCGATGGGGAGGTGTAGCTACAGATGATCAAAGTGGGGCTAGAGGAGGAGTGGACACGGGGAAGAGAAGGGTGGGTGCAGGGGTCAAGGAGGATGGGGAGGGGGCAGATTCCCAAAAGGCTGAGGGGAGTGAGAAGCAGACAGCAGAGGAGGGTTGGGGTGGGGGGCAACAGGCACCAGGGGAGCAGATGAGGTGAGGTGAGGGGAGGAGACATGGCAGCAGAGGGGAAAGGGAGAGGTTTATAAGATATTTATGAATAGCTTGGGTGCCACCGTGGCACACATCCGAACAAGCGTACATGACCTCAATACTGATGCACAAGACAAAATTCACTCCACACATGGGAGGAAAATCTTACAGGGAACACTTCCCCCAGCCTCTCCCTCTGAATTAATGCAATGCAAATTGGGTTAATGCAATTGCAGGATAGTTGCATGGGAGGTCCTGTGGAGGCCAAGCTCGTCCCTATTGGCAGGAGGACAGTGGGAGGAGTTCTTAGAGGAGTCACACAACACCCTTTACTTCTGGTCATGTGTCCGCCCTGACCCTGGGAGTACTACCTCCAGGGCTGGGACTTCTTGTGGCAGTGGGCGTGGCTAATGGGGGCTAAGGGGTGTGGCTAACAAGAGGGCCAGTAGGAGTGGCTAATGGGGATCAGGGGGCATGGCTAACGTGTCCCTAATTTTGGTTCAGAAAATATGGTAACCATATTTATAGGGCTCTGAAAAAGCTGCCTTTATCCCTCCACGTGTATTTACACTGACAGTGTCTCTCCTTTTAAGTGAGCTAAAAACAAGTCTGACTTTTCTGCATTGTGCATTCCCACAATAACTGCAAGCAGTGGTGATCAGATCTTATAATTCCTGCATGTACTGTTAACATAGTTTGTGACCCCCCCTCAACAGCCAAGTTGGTTACAATGGGCAAAACACCTTCTAACAGTTGGTTATCAAACAGGCCTAAGCAAGCTGAATGAAGTGTATTTACATAACCACACCCAGGATTCCTTTCCCATTCCAGCTGGCTGTAATGGAAGCATTGATTCAGACCCTCCTTGCACATATAAATGCTTAGAGGCCCAAGCCAATTCCAATTATTAGAGACAAGGAAGAGACCTAATGTAGAGACAGATTATCCTGCTCCTTCCACTGAAGCATCTGGTGATGGCCATTGTCAGAGCCCCTCAGACGAGATGGGTGGGTGCCTGACCCAATTGCTTTTGCCCCCATGCTGTCAGGATGAAGGTGCATTGACATTGTGCGTTGTGGGGGAGCCTGTACTACTCATCCCTGTGTTAGCAGTGCTTCACTTTCTTCAGCAGCAGGCTCACTCCTGGGCCTATCACTGCCTAACAGCTATCCACTGAATCCCCTTCTTGCAGGATAGTCAAAATGCTGCTCCCCGTAACCAGCCGCACTCGGATCAAGCGCAGTGGCATCAGCCCGCTCCATCTTGCGGCTGAGCGCAACAACAACGACATCTTGGAAGAGCTCATCGAGGCCGGCTATGATGTGAATGCCACCCTCTCCTTTGAGAGAGCCCGGCTCTACGAGGACAGGCGCAGCACTGTCCTCTACTTCGCTGTCATTAACAATAATATCTACGCCACGGAGCTGCTGCTGCAGGCTGGTGCCAACCCCAATGTTGATCTAATCAACCCCTTGCTAATCTCCATTCGCCATGGCTGCCTGAAAACCATGAAACTGCTTCTAGATCACGGGGCGAATATTGATGCGTACATTTCTAGCCATCCCACGACTTTCCCAGCTACCATCATGTTTTCAATGAAGTACCTTGCTCTGCTCAAATTTCTAATGGATCTAGGTTGTGATGCCAACTCCTGTTTTAAGTGCCAGTATGGAAATGGTCCACATCCTGTGCTAGATCATAGAAGGGACAGATATGATGATCCCCAGGTGAACAAACAGCCACACATAGTACAGGTAAGTGCTATCAAATCTAATCAGTCTATGGCCACCATTAACATAGTATCTGTGCGCTTCACAGTCTTTAATGTAATTATCCTCCCAGCATTCCTATGAAGTGGGGCAGGGCTGTTCTCCCCATTTCACAAATGGAAAACTGAGTCACAAAAAGCTAAGTGACTTGCAGAAGGTCACCCAGGAAGTCTGTAGCACAGCTGGGAATTGAAAACAGATCCTCAGCTAGTGCTCTAACCACTGGACCAGCTTTCATATGTAGGCATTTATATCACACTGTTTGTCTGGTATTTGAGCCATCATGAATTAAATTACCTAAGTAACATCCGCTCTTTCCTCTTGTGGTTGGGCAGAAGAGATCTGCCTTGAAACATTTGTCTGTTTTAGACTTTTAAAATTGAAAACTGACCAGTAAACTTTGACCATCCATTGGGTGCTCTATTGGACTCATTCCCCAGTGGTCCATTAGATGACGTGTGGTCTATTGTTCTAATGTTCCACTGTGTACCAAAAGGAGTGTGCTTTTTTAGTGGTCTTTGTCCGGGGTTCTCCAGCCAGTGGCAGCCTATTGCAAGAGGGACCACTCTCTTTTCAGGGCATAAGGTGGTGTTTTGTACAAACTCTACCCTATTGATTAAAATAAAATTTGGTTTCTTGCCCTTCCAGTAGGGAGGGTAATCCTAGTGAATATTCAGAACTCCAGTAATTTGGCTTAATGCAAATATAGCTTTAGAGAAAGTGAGAGTCACAGCATTAGCAACACACATATGTAAATTATAGTTGAGGTTTTCAAAACCTTCTAGGGGAGTTTGACACCTAGTCTAATATCTGCAAAGCCACCAAAGAGATTTAGGCACTCATTTGTGTACATTAGCCATTTTTCTGCTAGAGCCATGTGTTTCAGTGGTATCTTCCATTATCATTAATAAAAGATTCCTCTAGACTGCTTTGAAAAGTCTGATCATACATTTACTATATATTTGAGAGTGTGTGTCTCTCCATCTGTCTGTAAGTCTGTTTGTTCAAGAACTCCTCCTAAATGGTACGAGCTAGGACCACCACATTCAGTATGCAGCTTCCTCTTATCATCATTGAAAGTAAGAGAAGAGTTTGGTTGTACCAGGAAAACAGGATGTTCCTGAAATGTGATTATTTCCCATAAAATGCTAAGGGAGGGGTCTGCTAGCAGGCACAGTTATACTGCAGAATGACCACAGGGGGCTGGGCGCACCTGTAAGACAGTGGCCAGCTGGGGTAAGGGCTCTGAATGTTGCCAACCACCGGCCATGGGTAAGATTCCTATGCTTGTGCTGGGCATGGTTGCACCCCTTTCCATGTTGGCCTCTCATGCCATATAACCAGAAACCAAACCACTCCCTCCTACCCTGGCCCTCACCTCCAGCGCCAGACACTGGGGGAGCCCAGGCAGGCAGCACAGCCCCCACTGTCCCTACCAGCTCCAGGAAGCAGTTGCTTGCTGGGCAGCGTGGTCACCACTGCTTCAAGTGACCCTGGAGAGCTGCCATCAGACACTCAGCATAGCCCCAGGCCAGCCAGCATGGCCCTGGGCTGTTGGCCAGCGCAGCCTCAGGCAGACCACATCTCCTAGCTCCCTGCCTTCCACCCCTACACATGCCCTGAGCCCCCCTCACCTTCCACTCCCTGCCTTGACTCCTGTACCCTCTCACCCTACCCTGGTTGTGTCTAGACTACACCTCTCTGTCGACAGAGATATGCAGATTAGGCACGTCAAAATTGCTAATGAAGCAGGGATTTAAATATCCTGTGCTTCATTAGCATAAACATGGCCGCCGCTTTTTTTTTTAAACGGAGCTTTTTCAAAAAAAAACCCGGCAATCTAGATGCGGATCTGTTGAAAATAAACCCTTTTTCAACAGATCCTGTAAACCTCGTTTTTTGAGGAATACAGGATCTGTTGAAAAAGGGTTTATTTTCGACAGATCTGCGTCTAGACTGCCGGGGTTTTTTTCCAAAAAGCTCCATTTCGAAAAAAAGTAGTGGCCATGTTATTGCTAATGAAGTGCGGGATATTTAAATCCCTGCTTCATTAGCAATTTCGACGTGCTTGATTTTCATCCCTCTGTCGACAGAGGGATGCAGTCTAGACGTAGCCTTTGTGTCCTCACAAGGACCCGAGCTACCCCTGGTAAATCTTCTAGTTTTAATATATTTTAATAAGTGGGCTGATCAAAATGTTATGTGCTGTATGGAAATCCTTTTTTGGCCATATTTGGAACAAGCAGTGTTAAGCAGTTAACAATGATATATTTTAGAGTTTAAGGGTTTGTTTGTTTGCTTGCTTCTTTTGGGCAGAAGTGCCACAAAGGACACTGAAATCAGGGATTCTTATCCCTTTCTTTTCTCTCCTCCTTCCCTCGATTATTATTATTATTATTATTATAATAATAATAATAATAATAATAAATGGTGTTAATGGAAACTTGCATTTGAGGAAAGAATAGACTTTTAGGGGTAGGGTGAGTGTGAGAGATGTTGCTGTTATTACAAGAACAACTGGGGGATCGCCCCATCACTGTGTGTGTGTGTGTGTGTGTGTGTGTGTGTGTACAAAGTTGGGGAGGATCCATTTATCTTGCACTCAGTCATCTGCTTATGTCTGCACTGCCTCTCCAACCTACCAAGAATGAAAAACTTTCTCCACCCAAATTTGCAGTCAATGTGCACTCCTAACCTTGAAAGTCACAAGGAAGCAGTGGCTCCCATTGATGTGTAGGACACATTGGGTATGTCTAGACTGCATCCTTCTGTCGGCAGAGGGATGCAGATTAGGTAGGTCGACACTGCAAATGAGGCAGGGATTTAAATATCCCACGCCTAATTTGCATAAAAATGGCCACCGCGTTTTGCTGACTGTGGACGATTTGGGGTGCGATCACCCCCTCCCGGAAGGGGAGAGGGGGCTCAGCGAACCCCTTCACCCCCTTTTAACGGGGCCCCGCCTGGAGTCCCCGGGTTGCAAGCCCCGTCAGTTGGGTGCAATCACCTCCTCCCCGGCCAGGCCGGGGAGGGGGTTTCTGCGGACCCTGCGACTGTAGCCCGTCTCTGCAGGGTGGGGCCTACACCCACTGTCCGGTCCTTCCCTGGACCACTATCTGAGCCGGCCCTATTGTCCGGCCGTCACCCTTCCCTGCTTCTCACGTGCACTGCTATCGACCGGAACTGACTCCTCCTGGGGAATGGGGAGGGGGACCTGCTCCCACCCTCTCTCCGGGTCCCTGCCCGGGGCTCTAAGCGCCGGGGCTCACTCGCGCCCCAACGCGGTAGACAGGGGTAATTCCCTCCGTAACCCGTCTACCCAGGGGCGCCAAAAGGGCCCTGCCCCGGGCTCCTTCCTCCCTTCCCGGGGTCCTTGGAGCAGCCATCCAGCTTCCCGGAGCCTACCCAGGTTCAGTTGTCCGGGTCCGGTGTTGCTCCGGCGATGTCTCGCGGGTCTGCCCCCTCCGGTGGGTCCGACCCCTGCTGGGTTGCTCCTTCCTGGGCCGGCGGGGTGGGGTCCCGTCACCGTCGGAGCTGGGACTGGCTGACCGCCAGCTGCGGCGGCCGTCTCAGGAATCCTTGGGTCGAGGCCGGGCCGTCTGCTGGCCCCGGTCCTGCCCTGGGTCCGTCTTGAGCTCGGGGGCTCTCCTCCCTCTCTGCGAGGAGGCTGCCTCCCGCCTCTCTGGCGGCGGGCCTTTTTAAAACGGCCCGCTGTGCCGGACACCGCCCGGGGCTCCCCCCCTTCCGGCGGCGTGCTGGTGGTTCCTGCAGCCGCCCGGCTGCCTGTCTCCGCCCTGGCCCCACCCGGTGCCACCCCCGGGAGGGGCCAGTGGTTCCCCGCTGGCGCAGGCGTGGAGGCTGGGTCTGGCCCCGCCGTCCTCCTTCACCCGCACCGCGGCCGGGGGGAGGGGTGTGGTCCGCGCCGCCGCTCTCCGCTGCCCGGCGGTCCGGGCCGTCACCCGTGCGGGCTGCTGGCGGCCCGTCACACTGACTCAGCACTTTGTCGGCAAAAAGCGGCAGTCTAGAGGGGGATCTGTCGAGAAAGAAAGCCTTTTTCGACAGATCCCTTATGCCTCCTGCAAGGAGGTTTACAGGATCTGTTGAAAAAGGCTTTCTTTCTCGACAGATCCCCCTCTAGACTGCCGCTTTTTGCCAACAAAGTGCTGAGTCGGCAAAACGTGGTGGCCATTTTTATGCAAATTAGGGACAGGATATTTAAATCCCTGCCTCATTTGCAATGTCGACCTGCCTAATCTGCATCCCTCTGCCAACAGAGGGATGCAGTCTAGACATATCCATTCTGTCTTATTTGGGAGCAACTTATAGAGGTCAGAAGAGATCCATCCAGTTGACTGTGCCCAGAAGTATATTCACTGGCCATGGGCCTTTCTCAGAGTGAAAACAGTTAAGGAAAGAATGTAGAGAAGGATCAGGAGTCTAAAGGCACTTGAAGGATGCTGAAGCTTCTCCTGCAAAAGATATTTTCTTTAAGATAAATCTAGAAAGAAAAGCCTTGCTGGAGAATGTAGGAAAGCTTCACCCATAAGAACAATACACTGATCCCAAACTAAGTGTGTGCCTGTCATAAGGCAAATATCACTTGGGTGCCATGATTTTCTCCATGAAAATAGGAAAACAGGCTCCATCAGGTATACAAGACATAGATGAAACTCAACATAAAGTACCGTGATTAGAATTCTAAGGACAGAAGGTTTTCATTTATAGCCATCTATGATTTCAAGCAACTCAGAACCAGTTCATATTTTACTCATGTAAATAACTCATTTCTGGATCTCAGCTAATATTATTAGTATTATTCGATGCCTAAAAGTGTACCAGATGCCTCACAAAACTAAGTTGCTGTCCTGAAGATTGTTCAGTTTAAAATTGACATGACACAACTAATTAAAGTCTTGTAAAGTCCCATTTGTGCCTAAAGTAAAACAGAAATCATTGCAGCTCTAATTCATACGGAGCATACAAGGTCCCTTCCCGTTCTAGTGTTCTAAGGCATTTTCTTCCTCCTGTTACAGAATTGTTACCAAATTTGCTTCTTGACACTAGGGGATTGGTTAATAAAAGATGGATGTATATGGTTTAGTTTATTAATACTTTTGTATTATACATAGTTTTATACTATGAAATAAAGATGAGGAGATCATTTGGGACCTTTGTCATTAAATTTGTCCTCATAAAAAACATGCACTCATTATTTCAGTCATATTAGATTGAAATTACATATGTCCCAAACTTTTCTCCAGTAAATGTTTACAGACCAGCAGCTGATAATAGATCAGAATTATTAATCTTTACCCAGAAAAGATAACTAGATATTGGAGATGAACTGAAAAGTATACCACTACATATTATTATTGTTGCTAAAGTTTATTGTTCTAAGCTATAGTATTTATGACTTCTATGAATATTAAAATAAACAGAGGAGATCAGGCTACAAATATATTAGTTTTTGATTCCATAAAATGTTCCATTTACCCATGTAAAAAGGGAAACAGTTGATTTCTTCTCAATTCATGTACTGAGAAGTAGAATGCTGGATATATGAAGATGAAGAGTAATTTATTGTAATGCCACTAGAGGGCATTTACCTTTTGTGGGTCTGGCTTCACATGAGTAATTGGACACAGGGAGACCAGATTAGGCAGATTGGAAACAGAATATCTACTCTAGGTAAGATAAGGAGAATCACTCAGGGAACCATTTTTAGATGAAAAGATAAAATGGATGAGCTAAATCAGGAGTGTAACGATGAGGTAAAGAATCAGTTGTGCAGGGACACTGCATGTGTAACTCATGTCTGCTTGGAGTGGTGCACCTAGACCATCTACTGATTGATGAGTCTGTTGTGGCTTTGGCTAAGAGCCATGTGGCTTTTAGTTCACACAGAAGAGGCTCATACACTAAGCTTCAGAAGTCCCATGTTTGACCAGGGTCATAGGCATCACGCAAGCCTTATGGAAATTGGTGTACTACAGAATAACCAAGTCAGTCCCAAAACATATGATGCAATGTATAGTCCATGGAACATAATATGAAAATGTATGTAAAGAATGAGGTTTGTTGTGTAACTCTGGATGTGTGGTAGGCCCATACTCACCCACTCTGTGTGAGTGTAATCAACTCAGAGTAGCTTTGCTGTCTGTCAGATAAAGGAATGTGTGTGATAAGACTGGAGTTGAACTGAATTCTTGGGGAACCAAGAGGAAGAGGTCTTGGGGGAATGTCAACACCTTTGGACAGAGAGTGGAGTCCAGAGACATACCAGTCCCAGTAATTTTGTCTCTGTGACACTCACATTTCCTAGGGTTGCACTTTCTGGTTTTCTCCCTCAGAACATTTTCTGTTCGTTTGTCTGATGAGAGTTTGAAAGTGCATGTGCAGAGAACATGTCTGCCAGAGGAAAGAAGAATAAAAAGATTAGACAGAGGATCTGCTTCTGCATTGTCTTGTACCATGTGTCATCAGTTAAGCCTGGACAAGATGGGTAAAAAGTGCTGCCGTTTGGATGTGGTAGCACTTTACACTCACTTTGTGCTCCCTTTAGGGAGGTGCGAATGCCAATACCAGGTGCAAGGTATGGAGAAATCAGGCCTGTGTAGCCCAAATAGAACTTCCTATCACCAGGAGAAGAGCAGTAGTTTCACTGAAGTCCACAGGGGACCTTGCAATACAGATCTAATTTACTTGGAAAACTTCCAGATACTTCGGTATGGTCATGACATAGCCCCTAAAAGAAATAGTTGGACTGAGTTAGGTTTATGTAGAAAGATCAGCTACATTTTTACATCGGTGCTTGAAAGTCAGACTCCTAAATTGTATTTAGGCACCTAAATGAGTGGCCTTATGCTCAAAGGTGCTGGGTGTCCTCTAGCTTGCACTGACAATAAATTTTTCCTGCTTCAGGAGAAAGTCAGGGGGACTGTAGGCTTTGGCCCCATATTAGGCCCAGATTGTTTTCCAACACAGAATAACCTACGGAGTGAAGCAGAAGCTTCACATGGTTTATCTTGTAGTTTCTCCACAAGACTGTTCTGTGGTCAGGAGTTCAGCTCCTCTGCCGATCTCAGGCAATCTACTAGAGGCCTTGGCCTTCCATGCTAAAGTCCTGTGCCTGACACTACCTCCTAGCCCCTGTCAGCTGACAGTGCCTGCCCTGCTAACCACTACCCCCTACTTTCCCAAACTAGGATTCCAAAGAAGAGAAAAGGAGCATGCTAAGAGTAATAGAGCCTACAGTTTTGACTCTAAAGCAGATTCTCTGCTGGTGTCTACGTGAAGCTGTGGACTCTCATCCAAGCACCCAGCCACTCATGGATCCTTGGCTTCACTGAGGACCCTTTTTGGATGACAGAGAATACTCTACCCTATAGGCAGTTAACATCCCTTCCAAAGCCAGGACTCCCCTGGGATTTTGTTTCTCTCAACCACAGTAGGAGAAGGGGTGATTTTGCCCTTAACAGCAATGAAGTTTTCACAGGGAAAATAAAGAACTGTCCTTATCCATGGTAGGAAGGTGTAACCAATTTGATGTCCTGACAGGTTTTTTTTTCTCCTGAGGAAGGTATCACTCTCACACTGACTGCAGGAGCTGTGGCTTTTGTTTCAGTTTTGTGACTTGGTGTCTGCTCCAGAGATGGATCGCTGGGCCGGGCCTATTATTGATGTTCTCCTGGATTATGTGGGCAATGTGCAGCTCTGTGCCCGGCTCAAAGAGCACATAGACAGCTACGAGGACTGGGCAGTCGTTAAAGAGAAAGCAGGTATGATTCTGAGTGAATTGCGTTACACAGGCCAGAATTGGGACTGGGGAATCACATTGTAGGAAGACTGACCGATTGTCATAAAATGCCAGTTAGAAACCATCTCCTTTCACAGGTAGGATGCTGCATTATTGGATCCCTCTTGGAAAGATAGGGTAGCTTTTCAGTGCAATTTCTACTGAACTGTAGTTTGGTTCATCTTTACTAAATCTGTAATTTTTTTGGAAGAGCTGAATGCCACAGCACCCCGGGGAGCGGGGTAAGTAATAGTGGGAAAATGAGCATAGTTAAGTAAATTGCCAAAAACTGATCAGTGAAACAGTAGCTGCATCTTAGATGGACTGCACGTGTCTTGATAGTTAGGCCCCTCTTTCTGCACTAGACCATGCCCCGTAAATGCATGGGCAGCCATGGGTCTCAGTGAGACTTCGCTGTTCAAGAAAGAAAGAGGCTCCTTTGTGTTAATCCATCTAGCTTTCATCTAGTTTATATTTGCAGCTCCACCTTTTTTGTAAGGTGTCATCTTGCATTTGGGTCAACTCTAATGACAGCTGAGCTGGCAGATCCTCACAGCTGGCATTTTGCAATGCAGGGGATTGCCTGGTGACTTGGTTCATTGGCACAAGGGTTTCCCTGATTCCCCCTTCACATTTACAAATCTCCTTCTTTCAAGGGGATTCTTTCAGTCCTCTGCAGAACTCTGGGGATCCCTCTTCCATTCCCCCCTCCCACCTTTGAGGCCTCATATTGTGCCTACCCATTGTTCTGGTCCAGGAGAGCTGGATGTGGTTTCTGGTGGAGCCAGAGGCGTTGCCACAGAGCTATTTGAAGTATTTCCTCTCTTCCTTCTCACATTGTGTCTCTGCTTCTGCCAGCCTGAGAACAAGGGGCGTAGTAGCTCTGAGCCCCATGTGGCAGTGTGCTGTGCAAGCACATGGAGCCAGCTGTTCTCCCCTGACAGGTCTGAAGCTAGAACTCCGCAGGGCTGCGATGTCTGACTGATTGGAAGCAGGCTGTGGTTAGTGCGGGATATGCATTAAGGTGCTGATTCTCAGCTGCCAGTAGCATACCTAAGTAGCTGCCTCAGGGTCTGAAGAGATGAGCTGGGATGAGGGAAAAGAGAAGGAAGGAATCCCACCTCTAGCCCAGGCAGCTGAGCCACCCCACTGCTGCTCCCCTATGATCCCACTATCTTATCTGCCCCATCCCCGCTTGCAGCACTCACGGAGCTGCCACGGAGTTGAGCTGCATATTGTGCAGAGGATGTAGAGTACACGCCATGCATGGCTCAACCCATAGCTCATCCCCTTTCGCTGCATGGACTCTGCTTCTGGGGGTCCATTCTTCATAGCCCCTAACAAATGAAATGGCTCAGTATGCAAGGCTCTGATCTAGCTTAATAACCTGACTGATCTGAAAGTGCCTGGCTAACATTTAGGTCCCCTCTCTTCTTCCAGAGCCCCCGAGGCCTCTCGCTCACCTTTGCCGGATCAAGGTACGAAATGTGATTGGGAGAAACCGCATTAAACTGATTGACACTTTGCCTCTGCCGGGCAGACTGATCCGATACCTACAGCATGATTATTCACAGTGACCTCATGCAAACCTGGTGATCAGCAGCTTCCTGGTGCAAGAACCCGATTCATTAGAGAGAAGAGTATTCACATGATCATGATGAATGGACTGCATGATGGGAAGAAACCTATGTCACCTATCAGACAGTATCACCCCATAGCTAACCTATGTGCATTACATTTCTGGAAAGAGAGAGTAAAAGACACAGAGAGACACAAATGGGACAGGCTACCCTTTGATTTTTTTTTTCAAAGAAAACAAGTGCTTTGTAATGTTACACACAACAGAGCTCCACTGTATGGAATCAGACAGGAAAGCCAGCACTGAAAAACTAGCAGAGAATCAAAGCCAAGTGACACTGAAAGATTCAAAAAGGACTGGAAGCTCTTACAGAGGTTAGAGTTCTTCAGTTCTCAAGAGTCCGTAATTATTTCCCCAGATATTCAGATTTTTGACAATCACATTTGAATTCCCTGAGTGTTATTTTGTTTTCTGTTGTGTTAGACTGAGCAGTTGGCAGGTTGCTAATTCTCTGGTCCCTTGACACTGTCTCTCTTACATATTTATTTGTTGCTTCTTTTGGCCTTTCTTATGAACAGTTCACTTGATTTGCAAGCATTCAAAGCTCAAAACTTCTGAGAAAATTTTTTTTCCCTTCAACAAAGACATTTTGTAAATATTGGTGAAAACCTAGAAGACTTGACTCCCCCTGAATTCCTGTTAAAGTCAACGGACACTTTGAGTACAATCTAAGGACTGAAGGATTTAGCTCATGATAAATACTGTTTGAAGTATATTAAATGTGCATAAGAAGAAGACAAGGCTCTGGTGTAAGTGAATTTCTGCAATGAAGATCCAAAAGCAATTCTGAAGTCCTTTTAACAGATGTAAATCAGATCTAGCACCAGAGACATCAGTGCACAAAATTGCCACAAGAGTAGAATCAGGCCTTGAATTTTAGGTGACAGATTTTAGTGGAGCCAATGTACTGAATGCCGGTTGCTTGCGGAAGAGTGAGATTTTTTCAAAATGATAAAGCCTGGCCCTAAAATTTTCCAGAAAGGGTACTCAAAATTAGGTTCCTATATCCTTATTTAAGCATTTAATAAGTGCCAGGTTACAGTACACTTACACTGAACATTTACTTATGCTACAAGTAATTCCACTGAGATCACTGAAGACACTTGTGGAGTAAGATGCTATGTAAGGAGAACTAGAGCATCATAACTGGCCCAAGGTTGCCTCAATTTCAAAACTGCTGAGCACCCAGAACCTCCCCCTGACATCAGTGGAAGCTGCTAGATTTCAGGCCCTTTGAAAATCAAGTCATTTATTGGAGCACCTGTATAGTGTTTCAAAGAGAGAGATACTTTTTTAAACACCTGTCTTTGCAAATCTTGACCTAGAAATACACTGGCTATTCATCCTGATATTCTGAACACAAGGGAGTTTTGGGCTCCAGTCTGCTTTGGATTCATACCAGACATTATCGGCAAGTACAAGCATACGTGCATTAGGTATGATTTTGTTTGTTGAGCTATGGATTCAGATAAAAATCTATGTAGGGGAAATGCTGTTATTCCTGTCAATCAGAGCTGCACTGCACAAAAGTTTCCTTTTGTAGCCTTATACACTTCAACCCAACACTATATGTGTATTGCACATGTGTGTGTCTGGTTTTGCATAGAGTTTGGAGTGAGACACCTTCTAGCGCTTGTGAAGAGATGTAACCAACAGTAGCAACAGCTGCTGCTAACTACACCTCTGTGTGTTTACTGTCCCCTTTCAAAATGCAATGGCAGCTGATAAACCAATACCTTTTCTATTCAGACTGAGCTGTGATCCTCTAGCAGAGCTTTGAAGAAAGTGGTTAGTGCATGGCAAGCTCCTCAGCTAGTGAAAATGGGGACAGTTCCACCCATTGATTTTATTTACTCCTGCTGTCACTGAAGTCCCAGCCCCTCATTCTCATCTGTAACAAAAACAACGAGGAGTCTCGTGGCACCGTAGAGACTAACGGAGTTACTAGGGCATACGTTTTCGTGGATAACACTCACTTCATCAGATAAATTGGAGTGGAAATTACAGAGGCAGGAGTATACATATATAAAAGTACAGCAAAAGGAAGAAGTTACTTATCAAATGTAGGACTTGTGTTAATGAGACTAATCAAGTCAGAGTGGATGTGTCTCATTAACACTGATCCTATACTTGATAAGTAGCTTCTTTCTTTTGTTGTAGGTATATATATATATATATATATATATATATACACACGACCCTACCTCTGTAATTTCCACTTCAATTCACCTGATGAAGTGGGTTTAACCCATGAAAGCTTATGCCCTAATAACTCTGTCAGTTTCTAAGGGTGCGTCTACACAGCACCTGAAACTCGAAATAAGATATTTTGAGCCATCGCTTACTCCCCATACAGTGAGGTTTACAGGGATGGTGAAATAGCACATCCACTATATTTCAAAATAGCGGACGCGTTCAAAAGATGCGGGGTAGCTATTTCAAGTTACCTCTGGTTTCCTGAAATAACTTTGCTGTGTAGACATGCCATAAGGGCATGTCTGTACTAGGACATTATTTCGAAATAACTAAATAATAACTCCTAAAATAACTATTTTGAAATAAGCTTATTCCCCAAGGAAAGCAGGAGTATAGATTTCGAAATAACCAGCCCGTTATTTCAAAATAATGGGCTTGGTATGTGGATGCTCTGCTTATTATTTCAAAAGATATAAGATACCCCAGGACTCCTTATTTTTGCAGCTATAGACTAACATGGCTATCCCTGTGAGACTCATCTCTAAAGGTATGTCTACACTGCATTCCTCTTTTGAGAGAGGAATGCAAATGCAGAGGAACGAAATTGCAAATGAAGCGCAGATTTGAATTTCCCACGCTTCATTTGCATAATCGCGTCTGGCCGCTTTTTTGAAATATCCTATTTCGAAAAAAGAAACGCTCTCTAGACGCGGTTATTTTGAAAGAAAACCCTTCTTTCATAATTACCCTTAAACCTCATTTTATAAGGAGTAAGGAGAATTTCGAAAGAAGGGTTTTCTTTCTAAATAACCGCATCTAGACAGCGTTTCTTTTTTCGAAATAGGGTATTTAAAAAAAGTGGCCGGACGCGATTATGCAAATGAAGCGTGGGAAATTCAAATCCGTGCATCATTTGCAATTTCGCTATCTGCATTTGCATTCCTCTCTTGAAAGAGGAATGCAGTGTAGACATACCCTAACAGTCATGCTGACCATGTCTTCCCCACCTGATTTGGCGAATGACACGCTGTCATGATTAGAAGGGAGGAAGAGGACAAAAGAGATGCCAAACAGCAGGCTGTTTCCCATTCCAAAACTAACAATGGGCCAGGTGCTGCTGGATGCTGAGCAGTTGATAAAGCAACCTCAGATTGAAAATAATTCCGAATAGGTGACAGCTCCACAGCTAGTGTAGCTGGGCACACCACCTGTTTCTCCAGTGGAGAAATACCCAACTATACTAGCGAGCATCCAGCCTCTGATGTTTGCCAACAATTCTTCAGAGAGAGCTCTGGAAAGCACCTCTGTTGTTTGGTAAACTCAGCAGCATGCCACTTCTGCAAAGTGTTACATAATTCTAAGAAAACAATTTTGACACCTCTTAAAGCCCCCCACATTATAAATAAGGAGCCACAATTTGGCAAGACATAAACATGCAATAAAGAATCAGAAAAAGACCCAAACTGGGAGCCTTCCTTGTGATCCCAGGCACATTAGTGGTGGCCTAAAAGGAAGCTCTAGAGCTAGCTGCTCAGATACAGCCTGTCGTTTGAGTATTTAACATTAACACTCTACGTGAATAGATGTACAGCATGTCCATACAGCCCATGCTTATGCTATTGAGCGCTCACTTCACTGAAAAGACTGATGTCTATAAGTGCATACCCACATGTGAAAAGCTTCCATGGTCCAGCTCAGATAGTCCTAGCAGCACTCTGTGAACTATGTAATTTTTAATATATTAAAAAAACCACCTGTTTAGCTGGCATAGCTCACACTCATGTGGGTCAAACATATAGGGCCTGGTTCTTGCTTACTTCCATTAGTATAACTCAGGAACAAGTCCCCTGAAATTAAACTAGTGTCACAGGCAAGATTCAGACTGAGTTGCAAATAGGTATTGACACTGGAACACAGTGTGATGGAGCTTATTTGCCTAACTATCTGTTTTCTGTATAATCTGATTATCCAAGTCCACCTTGCTGGTGGAATTAATTGAAATAATAAACTGTGTACATACAGAAGTGGTCAGATTTCATAAGCAAGCCAAAGCTGAGGAAAACCATGCAGAGGAAACCTTTACATGTGCAAAATGATCACGGGATGTAGGGTTGTTTTGTTTTATTGAGCCTGGAAGAACTGACACTGGGTACGTGTTGAGCAAAAAAAACCTCTCTCAACCAAGATGTGTTAGTCCTTGATTGGCTACGTACAGGCCTGATTGCTCTGTCCTATTTATATTAGTAAGGAGTCCTGCCACTGAAATCAACAGACCTACCCTGGTGTAAAATTAGTGCAAGTAAGAGCAGAATCAGGTCCATACTATGCACATAAACTGAGGAGAGATCACTCCATTAAAGAGTTGACCTAGCAATTGCAGTATCACTTTATCCTTTCTGCTTGAGCCTCATTGACAACCTTTACACAGTTGACTTTACATTTATTTGCACTAAAACAGGGTAGGCTACCTCTCTCACACCCAATGTCCTGTATTTGTACAAGTTGTCCTTTCATTTGTAATGGTGAATACAAATGAAATTCATTGTGAAATGAAAAAAAAAATCCCAAACTTTGGATCCAGGGCTTTGGAACCAGTTCAGTAGTCCCAATGTGTAGTAAAACAGCATAGTTTTATGCATCAGGACAGACTTCTTCAGTGCTGAGGATGGTTGTCAGCTGTTCCAGGAAAACTAAATAGATTACTGTACCTCTTTATGGAAACGTGCAATTCACTTTATGTTCTTGTGCACTTTTTTGTACGAAAGCTTTTTCAACTATATTAATTTTTTTGCCATTATTTATAAAATCTAGTGTGGGTTTTGACATTTGAGATTTGTATTATGTTTTAACAAATGATGGCTTTCAGGTATTATGGTGTTCAGCTTCTAACCAAAGTGCAAGTAAACTAACATTCTAAAATGTTACCTGCTGATCTGAAGACCTAGACAGAGAGGTGTCTGGGGAAAGTTTGAACCAATCCAAACAAATAATACTATAAAGGCAACTAGGATTGCTACGGGAGAGGTTGTATAATTGCTAGGTTCCTGAATGGGTTGAGAAGAAGTTACTTCATCTACGTGTAATGATGCCATTTGCATTCAGGAGGCACAGCGGTTGCACTTCTTAGAATACACCAGAACTCCATGAAAGGTCCCAGCTGTGGAACTAGAAGTGCTCAGTGCATGGCTTAGGGTGGGGGTCAGACCAGGGGGTTGGGAGGTGTGTGGGAGCTGGGATGTGGGAGGGAGAACTCAGGGCAGAGGGTAGGGGTGCAGGAGGCTGGCTGTACATACACACACACTCACACAGAGTTTCCAGGTGACAGAAATGTTTCGTTTTGACATGTTGTTCAATTCTGACTTTATAAAAGTTATCATATTATAGTGTTATACCTGATCCTACAAAATAAAAAATTCTAAATGAAAAGTCATTTAAAAATAAAAAACAGAAGTGGTTGGACATTGTCAGAACTCTCCCTTCCACTCCGCACTGTCCTCTGAAATGACATTTTGATAGAACCATACATTCTGAACTGGTTCCAGAGAGCCGGGTGATGATCCCAGTCACCCTGCCTGGTGGCAGCCTGGCCCACCTCCAGTGAAGCTACTGTGTGTTCACACCACTCCATGAAGGGTGGCTACATTCAGTTTCTGGCCCATTGGTCTCAGTTTGATTAAAAGCATGAGTTAGCATCACTCATGTGAGAAAGAGCTGCAGGAACTCCTTGTCTATGGCAGTGCAGCTTGCCTCTCTTGGGTTAATTTCTCCTCCTACAAGTGAGTTTTGTATAACACTTCAATGGATGCAGGATCAGGGATATTGCCTCACCGTAGCATCTTTTCAGAGGTCAAGGAGGAGGTATTGAAGTACAATAGAGGAGCCACACCCACGCTTCCATGCCCTGTAGAGCTGATTCTTTTGGATCATGTGCTGTCATTTACATCTATGAAAAAATGCTACTAAATAAGAGAATTGTGGTGTAAAATGCCTCCTTTGCACAAGGAGAAGGAAATGAAGCCTAGTATGTCTTTCATGCTGTTATTTTTGGACTGCAGGAATAACCTACCTTGGCTTCACTTTCATGTTACTATCAGGATTATCATTGAGCTGGCTGGAAAAAAAAATGTTGTCCCCCCCGCGCCCCCCCGTTCTGCATGCCCTTAACAAAAGTTTCAGTCCACATACAAGCCCATGGTGTGAATGCATTAAGCTCCATCCCATTATACTAGCCAAAAAATTGAGGATCCACCCCTCTGTGTCTGTTTAGTTGATCATTTTCTTTACAATAGTTACAATCATGGCCCTCAAAAGGCGTTGAGCCTGATTCTATTCTTACACCAGTGAGAATCAGGAGTAACTCCACTAAAGTCAATGACACTATGCCAGTGTAAAATAGTACCACAGTAAAGAACCCATCTACCACTGAAATCATAGAAAGTTTCCTATTGTCTCCTGTGGGAGCTGGATCAGGCCCCAGATGCATACGGTATGATTCTTCACCTCATTGACTTACACCACTAAGCAACTGGAGCATCAGGTCCATAATATTTAACCATAGGTCCCCTCTCCTATTTTGTTTAGCATCACTTCTCTGCAGGCTTTAGAGCAGTTTATAAAACACACCTTTTAACCTTTCAGAAGTGATTTCACCATACACCACCAACTTTACGAGTGGATAACTTCAAAACTACTAGAGCACTTGTTTGCTTGCACCTTTGCGTCTTAGGCTATGTCCACACCAGCACTTTTGTCAGTAAAACTTTTGTCTATTAGGGGTGTGAAAAAATACCTCCCTCAGGGACACAAGTTTCACCAACAAAAGCACCAGTGTGGACAGTACTATGTCAATGGGAGATGCTCTCCTGCTGACATCGCTCATTTGGGGGAAGTTTTATTATGCAGCAAGAGAGCCCTCTCCTGTTAGCATAGAGGGTCACACCGGAGACCCCATAGCAGCACAGTGGCAGCAGTACAATTGTAATGCTGTGAGGTCTGTATATAGGCATATGCCTGGATTCTAAGGCTGTCTGTGCTTAAACCACTATAGAGGGACAGGTGCAGTGAAATTCTTCTGTCAACTTCATGCTGTCTACCCTGGGGGCTAGATCAGCATAGCTATGTTGGTTGGGGATGTGGATCACCTCTGCACAACGTAGCCATGCCAATTTAAGCTCCCAGCATGTTCCAACCCTGAGGCAGAGTAAAGAATTGTCCCTGGAAAGCTCATTGCCTTGATCAACTGAGGCTTGGTCTACATCTACAACACAGGTTGACCTACCTATGTCACTAAGGGGTGTGAAAAGTTACAGCCCCCTGCCGCGATGCATAGCTCAGTCCACCTAAGCCCTGGTGTGATAGGTCAATGGAAGACTTCTTCTGTCAGTCTGGCTGCTGCCTCTTGGGAGGGGATTTACGACAGCCATTGGAGAAGCCCTTCCCTCACTGTAGTAAAGTGTCTGCACTATAATGCAGCTGGGCTACTGAAGCATTTCTGCTGCAGACATGCCTGGAGGCTTTAGTGCCAATTTGTTCTCTGTTCAATCCTTGCTCTTATATCATGGATTTTGCACTTTCCATGTTCAAACCCTAAACCATTCCGAGTCTATTCTCTCAGCTGTCACAGGGAAGGTCTGCTCTCTTTCAGTTTTAAACTGGGTAATATCATAACCTTTAGTGGAGCTACTTCTGATTGACACCACTGTGAATTACTGGGACATCAGGCCTTACATTCTGAGTAGCAACCCCTTACAAAATGAACCTGAGGCTACTCCGTGGGAGGAAAACAAGCATGCAATCTGAACATATTGGAGATGTGGAAACAAATAAAATTACCTGCTTTATTTTCTTTAACTCTCTGATATTTACATGAGAGAAGAGCTGAAATCAATTTACAAGCTTATCTTCTGCATTAAATACTCTCCTATCAGTATCTTGCATGCAAAAGGAAATGACCTGAAAATCTTAACTGATTTCTTTAGCATGACTTTAAAGTACAAGAAATGTTACCAGTTTAATCATGTCATTGCTGTGCTGGGGGCAGCACATTCCCATAAAGACATTCCTTTAGGGAAGAGGTCCCAGGTGTTACCAGTGCAGATTCCAAATGGTTTTTAGCTTCACACACCCTGGGACAAACAATCATATTAAATACAGGAGGCCCAGTTCTGCTGTTACTTAACTGCACTGGCTTCAATAAGGCTGATTCCTGATTTACACTAGTGCAGTGAGACTGACACCCAAATGTATTCATCGTCATTATTTAAGTCAGCCAGCCTGTGCCGTTCCAATCAAAGGAGCAGCATGTAAGAGCTGCCCATCTACATACAGACGGAAACGAGAGCACATTCTTTCCCTAAGAATTGCTCTACCGTGTGACACTGGGCCAATGTCTGAAATTTCAAATGAGAGTGAAATGTAAGCGCTACCGTACACAGCACAAAATTCCCTCCCTTCCCCTCCTTCAAGTTAAATGTAGCCAAAGACATTGAAAATAGGAGGTGGTACTGCTGGTTTAGTGGGGATGGGTTTCAAAACCACTGGTCTGTATAGTTTCTGCCCCATGCTGCCTGCCTCCTTGCAGAAGTGTTGGATCTCCCCTGCTGGTGCTGTGCTTTTCCTCCACAGCCCCAGGCCTGGGAAGGGCGACTGAGGTAGGGCTCCATGGGTTTGGTAAACAGGTTGTCCATGGTACTGAAATGGACAGCAGCTCCAGGCGTTCATCCGGCCAGATAACGAGGTCCCAGGCACTTTGATAGGCTCCTTCTCCCCTCTGGGTTGGGCAGGCAGAGGGGGGGTCCCTGGTTCTGTGGTATCGGGACCTTTTTTGCTTTTCTTGCCCTTGTAAGGAGGAAGGTCCCTAGAGTTTGGGAGCCCGTCCAATCCAGCAGGAAAGCTCCCAACAAGCAGACTCTGAGTTGGTCTAGGCTCTTCCCAGAAGGAAGCAGGCAGCTGTCTTTTCCTCATGGGCACCTGGTCTGGCCTTATAGACTCTGGGCTTTGCTCCTGCAAAACCTGTTCCCCACTGAAGTTCTCCTCCACCTCTGATAGCCTTAGGGCCTTTTCACTGGAAACTCTGCAGTGATTTGGATCCAAGCCGTCTGGGTTTGAGCTGCGATTTCTATCCTCTGTCCCCCTTTTGGAGCTGGATTCTATAGATTTGCTAGTGGGGCATCTTGGGATCCTGGAATATTTTTGAGAAAAACGCTTGAGCTGCTTCTGCAAGTATTTCCTGTGATCAACTGAGCGGCGGCAGGGAGCAGACTTGTCCAGAGCGGCTTTGATGTCACTAGAGGCCAGGTTCACAAAATTCAGTAACATTTTCACTTCGCTGTCTGATGCCATTTCAAAGAGTGATCTCCCTGGAGATTTCCATTAAAAATTTATAATCCTACTCCTCAAACTTGGGCAAACCTGTAAAAGCAGAAGGGACATAATCAGGACTTCAAACCCCTGCAGCAGGGGAGAAAAATCGAAAGCATCGTGGAGATGGGAAAAACACAACCAAATCAAACTTCTCAGCTGATTGAGCCAGGTGTCAGCTTGTCATGCCAGAGAAATTTGAAACATCTGCAGCACATCCACATCCCTGCAATCACAGCACTGCTGCACACACATGTACACACACACACCAGCTTGTTACTGCTGAGAACCAAATGGCTAATCTTGTTAGACAAGTAATGTTCAAAGTGTGAGCAGAAAGCTCAGCAGCACCGTAACCAACACACACACACACACACACACACACACAGAGCAGATTGTCTCTCTAATATTGACTGTTACTGTATTACTGCTGAGAAGAACCCAGTTCCCTGGCTAATCTTGTTATACAGGTTAGACACTACCAACCTTCAGAGAAGCAACCGGAGCCTCTGAGTGTTTAGAAGCAGTTTAGCAGCACTTGAGCAAGCTGAATGAATATCAACTCCTTCTAGTTAGGGGGCTTTCTCAGACCAATCAGAAGCCACTTTGCCAAATACAAAGCATCCCAATCAGGCATTAGGCTCCCCGTTCTCACATTCTTTGCCATCACAAATTGTCGCCATGGGGACAGCCACAGAAAGACAGCTCATAAATACCATCATTTCCCTGTGATTTCTGCCATTCTCCACTCTTTCTTCCACCCCGTCTTTCCTCCTCCACCCCTGCAAGGGCCTTCCCTTTGCTCGCCTCCCCCCTCCCACACCGCGACAACACAATCTGACATGTTATGCCGATGATGAGTATAGAAAGTTTAGACACCCTTTTTCTCTAAACTACCCCAAAGCTGTCTGGAGGTTGGCAGTAACCATGCTTCAATGACACAGGACAATACTAGTTTGGGAGACCAGGCTAGCCTGCTTTTAACTGTTCTCGATCAGGGCTTTTTTTTTTTTAAGGGAGGATGATGTCAGAAAAAAAGGTAGGAAAGGAACAAATCTCTAAAGAGATGTGCAGATATCCATGGAAAGGGAGCTTGAGCGCTCAAGAATCTTGTCTTTATGTTTGCCCCCTCAATTGAGCCACACAAAAGCTGAATTACCCATTCAAACTGCCCGGACAAAAGGATGGAGTTGGATAGTACTCTTGCATCTGTAGTCAAACAGTTAGAGACTTAAATCGAGTCGTCATGATGGAGAAAGAGTTAGACAAAGCCCATAGAATTGCCATCAGCAAACATTTTCCTGTGTCATATTAGTGGGTCTCCATGACTCCCCCTGGCCCGGAGACAATAGCACAAGTTTGCACACTCGACTACTGTCACCCTGCCAACGCTGGCAAGGAGCAGAAACAGGACAATCCTTTAAGGGGAAAGCATGCCCACTGCAGGGAAGGGAAGAAGAGAGGGAAGAAAAGCGTGTGAAATGCTAATTGAGCTGCTTCCTTTACTGATCCAGAGTTATGCGAGTCCTTCTCCCCTTGCAGGGCTGTCCCAAGGGGTGGCAATAACTTAATAGCACAGTAAACCCCGGAGTCCCATGATGCACGTTATCCCCTTGGAGATTCATGAGAATAGAAGAGCAGAAAAACCTGCCCCTGATGAATTTCAGAAATGCCATCCATTCAGAACTCAAGGCAGCTCGCCCTCCAGTCCAAACTGCCATCGCCTCAAACTTGAGCAGACATTAGCTGAATGGCAGTGCTCAGTTGGAAGACTAGTAAAGATTGCAATGCCTTTTGGATGGAAATGCAACAGGAGGGCTCAACATTATGATGATGAGGAGGAGGAAGAGAGAGGCACAAATATAGCCTCTGGATCCAAACACATACACGTTTTGGAGGTGGGTGTCTGAAATCCAAACCCTCACCCAATTTTGGCAAATAAAAAACACATTTCAGGGGCATTTGCAAAGGCCTGAACTTTAAAATCCAGCCAACATCCATATTTTACAGCCTGTGCCCATTTCTATTAATTGTGTGTTCCTTACAGGAAAGAAGAATGTTTGCTTAAGTGTTTCATTTGGCATCAGATCTTGAAGACCTTATTCCCTTTTTGCTCATCCTTTCCCCAGCCACTTATGGTGTCTGCTGGAGTTCTGCACATGTAAGGTTGATGTACAAATTCAGGGCCAGATCCTCAGCTGGTGTAAATCAGCATGACTCCAATGACTGCACTAAATACATTGTTTCCCTCCTGGTTTAACACAGTGTGAGATCAAAATCAGGCCTTTAGGCTCTTTCCTAAAGACTGGGTTTACTTGCTGGGCCAGATCTCTGGTGTGTGACAGCCCCTTTGTGCTGGTCTGATTGGCACAAAGTCTCTCTGAACCTGGTAGGTCCAGCCAGTAGAGAATTCCCCCATGGAGGCAGGAATTCTAGGCACCCCTGCTTCTGATGGAGGAGGTGAGGCCAATAATAAGTGGCATGGCTGGAACACTCCTGTCCTCTGATAACCATGAGTTGCCAAAATGGCTCCTGGCAGCTGTTGGTTACATCACCTCAGTGGCTACTCCAAACTATACTAAGTCTGGGCTGGCACAGATCCAGCCCCAGCATTGGTGACCTGCAATGGCTTCCATTGCACCAGCCCCCCAAAGGCACCCAAGCATCTGTCCCTCTGTGTCCCACTAACTGGGGCAGAAGAGAGATAACATTCTTGAAGAAACAGTACAGAATTTCAGCAGACAAGAAGCTGAGATCTGCTGATGCACAGGACTGTTTAAGCAGAGCAGCAGCATCCAGATGGGGCTGTAACTGCACTAAGATTCTTTGCATGCCCTTCCTTACCATTCCAGCTGCAGGTGCAGTTCCACCAGTGGGAGCTCTGGTGTGGACAACCCTGCTTCTGGAGCATTTCTGAGCAACTCTCCTGAGACCCTAGACCTGTGTTATTCCATGCTCGCAATCTCGCTCCGCTCTTGTTTCAATTCTTCTCCCCACAAACACGCACAGACCTGCTTGGGGATGACAAGCAGTCGTCTCTTGATATATTAATCAGAGACGAGTCTTTCAGTCCCAGGTCACAGTGATCATTTTGTTTGCCCTGTCCAGGACTAATTTTTTTTATGTTGCACAGTCATGATGAATGGTGGTTTTGTTCAACCAGTGTAAACCGGTGTCTTTCCCAGGGCTCATCTCTTTGCTAATTTCCAGGTAACAAAATTACATCTTGTGTATACTTAACATATGAACCAGGCTGAATAAACTGTGTAAACCTTTGAGTAATGTAATCCCCTCCTAAAGAGCTTAATGGCTGCCCCAGATTTCGGGAAGAGAGTGTAACAAACAGATGGGAGAAGGATTTGGACTGCTCTGGGCTGTCACAGAATGTTAATGAGCTCTATCTGCACAGACTTAGGAAACTCATGTAATATACTGCGAGGTACTTTACAAAAGAGTTTCCTCCAGCGTGCATAACAGAGCCATGCCACCCTCACCTGGGCAGAGTGTGAGCCCGCTCAAGTCTCCTCTGCAAAATGATTGCTGGGGTTAAGTGCATCAGGTTCGCCCTGACCTCATTCAATGGATATGAAGGCAGTTATATCAGGGTGGAGTTGGCTTATTCATTGTTTGAGCTAGACAGTGAGAGCTCTGACAAGGAAAGGTGGAAACCTGGCAGGTGCAAACCTGGGAGATTTATGGCTCAGAGACATTCCTATAATTATCAGTTCCTTCCCCACTTCCTCCTAAGTTACTGCTTCCCTCAACTTTCCCTCAACCTCTGGCCAGCAAGTGGGGTAAGTGGGTGGAGCTAAGGTTATGCATTCCCTGCCTGTTTCCCACCTGTTGGCTCCAGTGAGGTGCCTAGCCCTACTTACTCCCACAGGTCTGGACTCAAGGGCCAGTTACCCCTGTTAACCCCTTCATAGGCTTTTACACCGGGTAAGGGTGATTCTTACTGGGTAACTGGTTAACCCTTTACAACCTAGCCCAGACACTGTGCTGTCCCAGGTCCTGTCCTAGGTAGCGTGGCTGGAAGAGGCTCTTTCTTGCTCAGCCCCTTCACTTCTGGCTCTGGCCCTGTCCCTTTCTCTCCCCACCTGGGCCAGCTGCAGGAGGGGGCAGTTGACCCCTTGTGACCCTCCAACAGGGCATCTCTGCACCCTCTCAAGAAACAATCTGCAGAGCACTCTCCAGGCAAATTTTCATAGAGATTGCTAGGGAGGATTCCCGGGACATCCCAATCCCCTCTGTCTAGTTACACAGGGTAATGAGCAGCAGATACAAACGGTGTCAATGTTGGTTAATACAATCCTCTGCTACCCTGATTAAAAAGCAGAGCTCTACTGCATGTCTCCCTGCAATATCAAAGCACAATGAGTACTTACCAGAGCTCCCGTCTCCTGCATCAGACACCTGAGCCAGAGTGCTAGGACTGGCTACACCCCTCTGTTGTTAAGAGAACGTCATGGCTCTTCATGCCTCTGGATGGCCCTGTTGCCTGTCTCCCATCATCCTCCAACTCCTTCCTTATCTACCACAACATCCTCAGGCTTCAGCCGCTCCCCCATATTCCTCACATATTCCCGGGCTATCCCAATATCCCATGCACTCCACCCAGAGGGTATGTCTACACTGCCACCCTAGTTCGAACTAGGGTGGCTAATGTAGGCATTCGAACTTGCAAATGAAGCCCGGGATTAAAATATCCCGGGCTTTATTTGCATGTTCCCAGGCGCCGCCATTTTTAAATGCCTGGTAGTTTGAACTCCCTGCCCGCGGCTACACACGGCACGGGCTAGGTAGTTCAAAATAAAGCCCCTAATTCGGACTATCGTTACTCCTCATTGCCCTAATTCGAACTACCGGGCATTTAAAAATGGCAGCGCCCGGGAACATGCAAATAAAACCCGGGATATTTTAATTCGAACTAGGGTGGCTAGTGTAGACATACCCAGAGGGACATGTATCACAATGATGGCTGGACATATGCCAACTGTGAAAGCCTCATTTGAAAATGTGTCCTTCATTTTCATGTCCCTGGCAGAACACAGTAATGTTGTATTGCTGTTGAATAAAAATGCAATTAAGGAATCTTTTTTTGTGCCTTTTATTCATTGGTTGCTGCTGGTGAATTTCATACATAGTGGCAATCAATGCACTTGGATTATAAAATTAATGCACACATAGGAATCATTACAAGGTTCATACTACGGTGCAAGAAAATAGCACCTGACTGAATGCATTACAGTCAGATATATTACAGGAGTTCATTGTCAAAAAGCTCCTTCAGAGCCTCCCTGATTCAAACAGTCCCCCGCCCCCACACACACTTTGTTGAGGCTCTCTAATGGCCCTGGCATCTAGCTGCTCAAATTCGGAAGCCAGCCAATCCACCTTATTGCGCCATCTCCATGGAAGCTTTTCCCCTTTAGCTTCACAAATGTTATGCAGTACACAACAGCCTGCTATGACCATGGGATTATGTTCTTCACTGAGGTCTAGCCTGCCAAAAAGGCAGGACCACTGGCCCTTTTATTGTCCAAAGACGCATACAGTGGTCATTTTGTACCTGCTGAGCTTGTTGTTGAAGCGCCCCTATTTCAAATTGACTCATGACTGGTCAGTAGCCATCTGGAGTTGCTAGCGTCCACACACAATCTCCATTCCTCCACCAGCAGGGCAGCTTACATTCTGGTGTTTCTGCACTGGAGGGCTGGTGTGGGTGCTGCACACAGCTGCAAGAAGAAGGCCTTGCACAGCCAAAATTTCTGCAGCCACTGCCTGTCATCCCAGCTCTGAATCACGATGTAATCCAGCCACTCAGGACTTGTTTCTGATGCCCAGAACTAATGGTCTGCAGTGTGCAGCTGCTCCAGGAATGCCTGCAACAATCTTGAATTGTTTCTTTCCATGGCACACAGCAGGACAGACACCACGGAATCATTATCAGAATTGCAGCTCATGAGATACTGCAGATCAGCCACATTGTATTCATAATGCTCGTCACTATCCTGGAAAACAGTGTAGGGTCCATGCTTTGAGACAGAGATGGTGGGCTCACAGTTCACAGAGTGAACTGGTGAAAAGAGGCACAAAATACAGTGAGAAGCCCATGGAATGCTGGGATGGCGAGCTCTCCCTTATGGGAAGCTAAAGACCGGGGCTCAGATGTGGCTTCTGACTTACCTGGATCCAGCCCCTGAGGCTCAGGGTCGCCCCCCAGCACTGGGGAGCCTGTGCTCCAGCTCCCCCCACCCCTGCGGGGCTAGTGTGCAAGGGGAATGTGAGGAATGTTTTTCTCCTTCTCATTTGCAGGCCACATCAGTGAGAGTTGGTTTGTTTTGTTTTGTTTTGTTTTGGGGGTTTTGTTTGTTTGTTTCTTTGTTTGTTTTTTGCTTCTCACTTGTGTGCAGCCCCCGACCAATTTTTCTGTTGGTCAGTAGCCCCTGATCCAAAAAAAGTTCCCCACCCCTGATCCAGCAGCAGAAGGTGGCGAGTTGCACATTAGAATCGCTACCCACAATGCACTGCTCGCTCTCTCTCGATGCAAGAGCACCCACTGTGGATGTGATCCAGTCACAAGAAGCATTGGGAGGACGTGCAAAAGCAGTTTAATTACAGCGGTGGATGATCATTGACAAAACTTCATTTGACTTAACTTTGTAGTGTCGACATGGCCCATGTCCCACTGTAGCCCTTTATTTGCTTCATGGTATATGGCCCTTCGTAAGATACCTAGGTTTAGAATCAAAGAGCTCTTTCCACTAACACTTTCTCCTGTGCAGCTACTATGCTCCTGCAGAGAGTGGTTCATGGTAACAAGGCTTTGTCTGCTGCTCTGGTACCCCTGTTGCCCTGCAGCTGGACAACAATAGGTATCCTAAGGGGAATAGACTGGGGAGCAGGATTTTTATTTTTAAAACCCTTTCAAGGTCAGACTCAGGTTGAGCTGCATAGGGTTTTCTCTAAGAGGCCACCGGAGCCCTTTTGTTCCTCTCTGCTCTAGCCATGTTCATCCCAATGTACATGTGAAAGGAACAATTAACAATAGGGCACTTCTCTCTGAGTTTCCAACGCACTTTGAAGTGTCCACCCAGCAACAGCTTAAGAATGATACATCATTTTCCACTGTGAACGTGTCACACTAGTACAGCAACTGAAAAAATGTCTCCACATGCCTTCCCAGCATGCAGACAGGGACCAGCTGGAGAGCCACTTCATATCTGACATGTCACCCTCGACAGCTCTCTTCCTGGGAACTTTCGGTAGGCAAGGTTAAGTTATTCATGAGAATATGTACATGAGATTTAACCTCACAGCCAGGCTCTCCACCATGCAGTCTGCATGCAGTCAGAACTGAAGCAATGAGAGAAGGGAAGAGAAGGTTTTCTTACATGGAAATACAGGAGAAGTGTTTCTAAAGCATCATTTATTTTAGACCAAGTCAGGCTTTAGCAGTCTCCATAGCAAATCCTACCACTACTCCTATACATACGGAGGCCTCTATTCAGCACAGTACATCAACACCAGCCTAAGCTTAACTGTGTGATTATCCCATTGAAATCAATGTACCAGATTGCTTACTGATAGGGACCTTTTGAGTCATTTAAAAGGCACAGTACCAATGAAAGCAGTTGCCCTTGATGTGCAAGTCACTCTATTCAGATGTCCCTTACCCCCACCACTCCATGGCTTAGAGGGTGAGGTGTGGCATGGTGAGTAGGAAGAAGAGCTAAACCTGCTATTTCCCCTCCAGGAACCTATTGACTGAATGGAAGCCACTGTTGTGAAGCCCAGCAGTGTCTTTAACTAACATTAATTTTCTTCCTGTAAAACAAGACCCTGCTTTGGACTGCAGCACTCTGGATTTACACGGAGGTGTTAAGATTTGAAAAATGACTATTGCTATTGTTCCTGCCATGTGGACAGTACCAGGTTTAGTTATTTAATGTTTATAAAGAGCATACAGATGTTCACCTGAAAGATAAAGCAACATCTTCTTAGCTGTCGTGATGCAAGAAAATGAAAATGCTTCCTTAAGACATTATCCATGCCTACAGCTAATTAAATACACTAGAACAAAAACCAGACTTCGTTTTCTAAAAATCCCCTGGAAATTTTTTCCTGTTTTTCAAACAAAAATTTTAGGTGACATTCAAATTTGCAATTTTTTTGACCATTTCTATAACTCACTGAATCACCAGAGGATATTTTCATAGAAAATCTCAACCATTTATTTCCTCTTCTGTTTCAAAATTCCATTCTGTATCACACAGTTCATTGACCATGTTCATTTCACCACACTGAACGTCTGTTTGTTTGCAGTCAGGATAATAAACAGAAAAGGTCCCATATATGCTGCCTGTTTATCATCCATCACCTTTGGTTATATATTAAATGTAGATGGATTTTTTTTTAAATCGGTATACGTTGTTGTGTGAGTCTTTTGAAGAAGGTGCCTTTGAAATTAGAAGTAACAGGTGGCCACAGGGTTGGTAAGTTTTTCTATCTTTTCAAAATATTCTCAGGTACAGATCATCCCCTCTCTGTCCACAAATGAAAACCTGGTGAAAGAAGCGTGGGACACAGAAGTACCTCCTGTTCTCAACCCTTTAGCAACCCATCCCCAGGAGCTGTGGAGGTCAGCATTGACCTGGGCTGAGCCTTAATGCTAATCTAAGCATGTAACAGCATGCCCAACCTGTTGTGTGGAAAGCTTAACAGCACACTCTGCATTGGTGTATTCTTTGAAGAACAAAGTGTCCTTGTGGAAAGAGAGGAAATGGAATCTGGTGATTCAAGCAAGGGATGGGTGTCAGTTCTGGTCCTGGATTTGATGTTGATTTGCTCTGTTGCCTTGGGTAAATCACTTAACTTACCTATCTATAAAATGGGTATTATGAATACTTACCTACCTGACATCTAGGTAATGTATTATACAGTCACAAAGTAAATGACTATCCTACAAGAGGAGCCAAAATCAGCATCTGCAGCACAATGCTCTGCTTTAACTTCTTGTAACGCTTGCTCAGGGTGTTCAGAATCATAGGTCACTGTGTTACCCATCTGGCTCAGCAATAGGTACTTGCTGCTAAGCTGTGGTTCAGTTCCTGACATTCACATTCCTAAACTCCCCAGAAACATCCCCCGGTTGCCTCCTTCCCTGTCACTAGCCAGTCCAGGTAACCTGTCCCCACAGAGAGAGCACGTACACATACCTGGAAGGAACAGGTTCTTTATAACAACACAGCACTGCCACCTATTTATGGTGAAAACAAACATAAGTTTGTAAACAAAGAATATGATACACAGATTCTAGATAGTGTTGAGTAAGAATAATAGAAACTCAAGTGGTTACAAATCAAACAGGACATAGTATAACATGCTCTCTAGAAATGAAAACTTAACATGCTGCAGTTTCTTACCCTCCAAGTCTTCCTGCAGAGCGTGCTGGTTTTCACTCAACCCAGGATCGATTTGCTCACCACTCATTCCCCTCCACCAGGTATGTGGCTCAGTGAAATAGATAATAGGGTGTTGTATCCTATTATCTACCTGGCTATACCCTTGTACCCTGCTATAGTCAATAGACTTTGCAATACTTTCTTTTTGTTCTCCAGTGTGTTGATGTCATCATGAGTTCATGTTCCCACGTCAAGGCTTTTCCTGTTGACTTTATACCCAGATGTAACACCCATTGTTTGTGGCTCGCAATACTTAATGTATATACAGCAGAGGGATAACTACCTTCCCTCTGGGGCTGGAAGAAACCTGCTTTTTCCTTTGTTGGGTTGCAAACTTTAAAGTATAAGTAAATATACAGAATGGGCTTCTGCTATTTACTACATATACTAGTGCATCACAGGCTTTCATTTGATACTTCACACAACATTCTTTAAAGAGAAATACTATGACAGCAGTATGTTAGCTGTAGTGAGTTTGTCAGTCCTGAGAGGAGTTGCTCACAGAACAGTGAGCCCTTTGCCTGTTGGTATTGGGGGCTGGGGCTAGGTCACACCCACATAATGGATTTTTATATGTGAATCAGTGTGACTGGCCTTTTCCTGCTACATCCTCTCTTTCCCCTTTGAAGCATCCATGGAACTCCTCAGTCCTTTTATATATGATTGTACAGCAGGTGAGTAATGCTGAGGGATACCGAACTCATGTAAGTTACTTGAGAGAACCACATTTCAGCACTTACAGATACACGGGGAGATACAGAAAAATTTGCCACAGGTGGGAAAGTAAAATCCTGGTGAGCATGGATCTTGGTCTATAGGATTTGTCCATTCTGAGTCCTGGCAGGTTTTCAGTGTATTTGTTTTACTGACTGAAACTCTAGAAACAGGAACAGACACTGCCATCCATGTGTCCAGCTGAAGCTTTCAGAACCAAATCTGCAGTTTATAAAGCACTGAGACGTTACTTTGCTTTCTTCCCCTCTCGCCAACTCTTAATAATAGGGCAGTTTGAGTCTGGCCTGGCATTGAAATCTGCCTCTCCAGTAGCCCCGGCCCCTCTCCATTTCAATATTGGTGACCACAATTCAGTTCTGCTCTCAGAAGCTGGAAATTGCTGAGTTCATAAATATTCCCTAGGTGAACTTCACAGCTGTGCATGTTTGTCTGAATGCTCATGGGGCCAAAGCTAACAGGGGCCAGTTTTAGATTAATTGGCTCTGTGGTGGGATTCTGTGGTTTAGCTCACGCACACAAATGCCCTATCCAGTCCTGCTGATGAGGGTGGGGATGGACACAAAGGAAGCCGTTGCTCTGGGGCCCAGCACTTTAAAAGGGGCCAGGGCTCCTGGCCGCTACTGATACTACAGCAGCTGCCAGAGCCCAGGCCCTTCAAATTGCCACTGGAGTGCTGAGAGGTGCACTCTGGGCAGCTCTAAGGGCTGGCTGCTCCCAGGCTTGCCCCTTCTGCCTGAGGCAAGGCTCTTTCCAGAACTACAGAACCACCTTCCCCTTGCCCTGGGGCCCAGTAAGTCTGTCAGTCCCCTTTCTTCCTCCACCCTTGCCATCCACAAAGCAGAACTGTGCTGTTTCTGCTGTTTTAAGGCCTTTTGCATTTCCCTCCATGACCTAAAGGGTCTGATCATGTGTTCCTTGCACACTCCAAATTCCCGGAACTAGAGATGTGCAAAGAACATACAAATGAGCCCCCAGTATTGGAGCTGAGATTGGCGGAGAAGGGCAAAGGCACTGAGCCAGGGAGAGCCCAAGCCAGGTGTGGCTCAGAGTCCCACTTCTCTGAATCCCCAACACTCAGGACTGTGAGCCCAGTGGGAGAGAGTCTTTAGTCAATTTTCAGTGCCTCGTATTCTCAGGCTTTCAGAGTGGTCACCTCTCCGCAGATCATGGAACATATCTTTTTTGATTTCATCGTCGGTGTTGCTCACACCAGCATCAGCTCTTTTGCGCTCAGCTGCCCGGTTTGCTGCTCTTAGGGGCAGACTGAGCATCTAGCAAATGCTGTTAGGAGAGAGAGGAGAGAGAGCGAGAGGGGAGGGGGGCGGTTGCTACACAGAAGCCTGCCATTCAGGCAGATGGTGGAATGATTTGTTATGAATAGCTGCTGTCACTCTCATAGAGTGAACTTTACAATTGTGCTACGTGTTGGACTGCACATGACTAATGCCATTCTTCTGCTGGCTAGAGGCAGGACACAGCTGTTTCTTTAAGGACAATTTTGTTTTTATGGACAGAAAAATCTATACCAAAGACCTGTTAGGAAATGAGCCACATCCTGCGTTCCACTCTATAGACAGCAGGCATCAAATCCCTTCAAGGCTTTCGCCACCTCTGCTAAATCAAATGCATGTTTAAAGACAAGCCTGAATTTGGTTTCATTCTGCTTTTGGTGCCTGTGAGGGCTTAAATCCTCCATGTAAAGAGGGCAGCAGCCACAAATTTGGGTTGCTTTGCATAATTACAGTTTATTTCAATAGTGCAAGATCAGGGAGCCAATTAAGTGACAGATGCTGCAGGTGGTTTCTGCTGAAGAGACAATACTGCCACAGGGACGCAAATTAAAGCGAGAGCAGAGGCAAAAGATCCGACATGAATTGGAGAGTTTGCATTTTAGGAACTAAGGGCCCCAGTTCAACAGTCAGAAAAAGCAAGGCACAGCAGGAAGGACACTAGCGGTGAGGCAGAGAGGGGAAGAGGAAGGGGTTTCAGCCAAGAGAGAACTGTGCAGCATTATCAGTCTGCATCCCACATGACTTTCTGCAGGGCAGGTAGTTCTGCTCCCCGTCCTGTTCATCTCAGGCAGTGTTTTCCCTTGTGCGCCCCCTAGTGGGCCAGAGTAACTCTTTCTTTAAGCAAACAGCTGCTGAGTGCCTGAAATCAGGTTCCAGGATTTGGCTCTTCCTACATGCCATCTGTACCACACCCCTTTTCTCCCCTTACCCACCCTGTTTTCTCTGGGCTGTGCCACGGGGAAGAGGAGGAGGCATGGCATGGATGGCAATTGTGTGTGGCCGTGGATGGGGGAGAAGTAACTAGAGAAGTGCTGCCGGAAGCATGATCAGGATCAGAAGGAAAGAGTCTTTCATTCCTAGATTCCAAGGCCAGAAGGGAGCCATGTGATCATCTATTCCCACCACCAGCATAACACAGGCTGAGGCTGCCTCTTGCTCCTTTCAGAGAATAGCATGTGAAGAGACTGTTTCCTTTAAAAAAACAACAACTATGCGGGATCTGGCCCAAAATGCCTTAAAAATAATAGTCTTTCGAACACCAAAGTGACTAATATACCAGGAAAGGTGTTCGAATCCTCTCCACTCCCCCTCATTTTGACCAGAGAAGTAAATGTCAAATAGAGAGCTTGACTGTAATAAGGAGGTCATCTCTCCTTTTAAAGTACGTTTCTCTGCTCTCACACTCTACCTTCATCTAGTTCTTAATCAGAGCAGGGATAGCAGAGCTCAGCCAGAAACACAACTATCAGCATCATTCTTGCAGCCTAGTCACTGTGGGCTATTGTCTCACTTATGCTGTATCAGGTAAAAGAAGCTCTTTTAAGAAGGTAAAAGAAATTCTCTGGTTTGGCACCAGTTAGGTCCGAAGGGTGTTGGGCAAGAGAGGTTCAACCTGTATAATGAAAACAACAGTTGCCAGCCCTTTATTACCACTGAGACTTGTCCTAGTCTCCCTGGTAAGAAGAATATTGAAAGTAAAATGTGTCTGATCAATCCAATACCTCCTCCAAACTTGACAAATGTTTTGCCTTGATGTGAGAGTCAAACCCTTACTCGCCAGGCATCCCACTGACCTCCGGGGACTATAGGATTTGCCCAAGGTAGTTACCAGAAGAGTTGCAATATTTCACTGTCAGTAAAATGGTCTATCCTGGGGAAAGTACTGCCCTGGCTTATGGCAGGTACACAGACACTTGAGAGGGGGGATGTGACATGCTGATAGGCTGGCAGAGCCAGAAATAGGGCCATACACATTGCCAACAAGTGATGTTGTTTAAGAATAAAGGAGCCTAAAGCAGCAGGACACACAAAACAGGATATGCTGCCGCCATCCAATTACATGATAAAGCTCCTGAAGAATGATAAACTGCACAGATTCCTCATTTGGCTGGGTGATGGCCATCTTCTCTCCAGAAAGGCTGGTAAACACACCCTGGCCTGCAAGGCTGGAGTTACAAGTTCTGCAGATGTTCACTGTGGTATGTTTGTCTACCTGGTAGCTTGCACTTGTCACAGACCTAATGAGAATAAAGACTTCAAGCTGCTGTGACTTACTGCTGCAGGGTGTCCGGCTGTGCACCAGATTTCACGTAGGGAAGGACTAGACAATACTGACCTCCCGTGGTTCAGCAAATTCTCTGGTTCAGCACCAGTCAGGTCCCAACAGTGCTGGGCAAGAGAGGTTCAACCTGTATAAATGAAAGCAACAGCTGCCAGCCCTTTATTACCACTGAGACTTGTCCTAGTCTCCCTGGTAAGAAGAATATTAAAAGTAAAATGTGTCAGATCAATCTAATGCCTCCTCCAAGCTCCAACACCGGCCAGAACTAAAAACATTTCCAGTACCACTACTTCTTGTTGGCTTTGCCCTTTGGGTCTCCAGGTTCAGGTTTGTCCTCACACTGGACCAGTGGCACAAGCATCACATCTGCTAAGCTGCACTGTCCTGAGACAGTGAGGTAGTTTCATTTTAAACAAGCAGATGGTTTATCACTAGAAGGAGCTGCATCTGGGACTTGAAAACCTATTATCAACAGGTGCTTGGATCAAGCTTGTCCAGCAAGGGAAGCATATCATAGACTGACCTTGTGTGTGCATGGCCATGCCTCCCTCTCGTAGCAGAGCCCAGCAACCATAAGGTCTGCTATTGTCACCACTAAAGGACACAAGTTGCACAGCTGGGTGCTCTTGGTGTGGAAGGCCCTAGGTTTGGTTTTGACTGATGGCAGTTGTCTGTGCAGGTGTGGTATAAGTCATTACATCAGCATATGAGAGTGCTTCCATCCCATGGGAATTGTTCTGTGTTCATAAGAATCCCTTGAGACTCAGGGACAGCTCTGTTTCCATGGGAGTTCTCTGTGTTTGTGCCATAGGAACAGCTCCAATGCCATATGTGTCATGGATATGTGGCAAATGAGTGACCCTCATGCCTGTAAAAACAAGGAGAAGTCCTATAGCACCATAGAGACAAACAGATTTATCTGGGCATAAGCTTTTGTGGGCAAATGCCCAGTTCGCCACATACATCTTTTATGCCACGGGACTTCTCTTTGTTTTTGAGGCTATCAACCAACACGGCTACCCCTCTGAGACTTGTCTCATGCCTGTGTGCATCGTTGACATGTAGCACATTGGTGTAGCTCTGACTGACATTAGTGAGTAACATAGACCATAGCAGCTGCAAAAGGAGGTATAAGGTCATAAATAAATTTTATGTTTATTGACTCAGTGGATTGGATTGATCCCTTCCACTTCACTGCAATATTTGGCCAAATATCTCATCGTGGTTCTGTTGTACTCTATCAGTTTATACTACAGAACAAATGCAGGATAGGTCTGGCCATAGGCCAGATCTCACTGACCTTAAATGTGACACCTTTGCTCATGTCAAGTAGAGTCTTACCCTTTGTGTAGTCTCATTGATTTCAGTGTGACAACTGGGAATGCCCAAGGCAGCATTCAGTTGCTGGCAAGCCCCTTCCCACAACCATGGAGCAAGTATTAGGGCACGTCTGTCTCAGTTTCCCCTTTGTTCAGCCAGTCACAGTTTAGCCCTCTGTCTGGTAGCTCCTCACTAGGGCTTGAGCCAGATTACTAATAATCTCTTCCCTCTCTGCTCAGTGAAGAGTCTACTGAGTCAGGAGGCCAGCAACCCTAGCAAAGGTTGACAGTCTCCTGCCTTTGGGGGTTCACACCCCTTTGCTCTACAGCAGGGGTGGGCAATAATTTTTGCCAGGGGCCACTTTACAAATTTTTGAAGTAGCCCCGGGCCACCCCGGAAGGGGCGGGGCCTAAACAAGAAGGGGCAGGGCTATCCCTCCCCCAAACCATGATTGGTCTGGGGTGGGGGAGCCCCTTTGCCCCCCTTCCAGCTAGGCACCCATGCCCTGGAAGAGGCTTGACATGCTCCCCCACCCTCAGGCCAATCAGAGCC
This sequence comes from Pelochelys cantorii, assembly GCA_032595735.1. Lineage (NCBI taxonomy): Eukaryota > Metazoa > Chordata > Testudines > Trionychidae > Pelochelys > Pelochelys cantorii. The sequence goes on along the minus strand of CM064329.1, from coordinate 103,296,744 downwards.
TGGGGGTGGGGGAGTGCGGAAAGCCTCCTCCCTGCCGCGGGCTCCTCGCAGGGCCGGGGCAGCGTGAAGGAAGCTTCATGCAGCTTCCCTGCCCCCAGGCCCTGATTGGCCTGGGGGCGGGGGAATGCACGAAGCCTGCTCCGCTCTCCCCCTGCCCTGCAAGCAGTGCGTGCGCTTCAAAGCGCTATGTGCTCCTGGCCGGGCGGGAGGAGGCTTTGAGAACTCCCCTACCCCCTAATTGGCCTGGGGGTGGGGGAGCAGCAGGGCCTCTGCAGGCCAGATCCACCTGCTTGGCGGGCCGGATCCAGCCCATGGAGGCCCTTTTGCCCACCCCTGCTCTACAGGCATCACAAACCCCTCAGCTCAGTTGACAGGGGAACCCAGGCCCCCCCATTCCTCTAGGTTCCAATCCAGAAACCCCGTGCAAAACCATTGAAACCAGCATCTCCCAAGGCCTGACTGCTCCTCTGGATGGCTTCTTCCTACCCCCTTCTAGTAAAGTGAGCTTCAAGATTCATGTTCTGTCACCTTTCCTTCTGGAGGTACCTGAGCCAGAGTGGTGGAGGCAACTAATATCCCTGCAAAGGAAACATTTAGGGAGGCTTATATATATTTCCACTCCCCTGAGTTTTCCATCCCCACAATGTCTCGTGAGACTGGGAAGTGGAGGGGAGGCTGAAGTGGCTACCATTAAATGGAATTGGGCTAGGTGCAGGGCAACAGCTCTCCTCTGCCAGTGATAGTATATAGCCCCATGTCACCAAGGTGTGCGGAGTCCCTGTGCCCTGCACCTCCATCCTCAGTCAGAGTAGACTCTCAGCCAACAGGTAGAACAGAAGATTTATTAGTTGACAGGGACACAGCGTAGAACAGATATGTCAGTACAGTAAAGAGAAGCAGTTGGTACAATCCATCTTAGGGAGAGGGGGGCCCAGCACTAAGCCCCTGATCCCCTCCCTGTCACGAAGCCAGCCAAGATTAGCCCACACGCCTAGTAGCTTGGTCCCAGCTCAGCAATGTCCCTCCTCCAGTCTTTGTCCTACTTTCCCAGGGCAAAAGGTGTCACCTGGCCGCACCCCCACCCTGCTTAGGTTACGAACGGTATTGGCCATTGTGTACGTGCAGGCAGCTGGGGTACCATCCCTCAGTGAGAGTCACACTCAAAATTTCCATCACCATCTACGTACTGATGCAATTCCCCCAGAAACTGAGGCACGCACACAGTGTTACTCCAGGACAGAAGACCTCACATGCACTATAACAAGGTGAATAAAACTTCCAGTTCATCACACCCTGATCAGCTGAGGCTGGTGTGTGGGGACCACCCAGCAGTGACACACTGGGTGTGTCTAGACTACATGGCTCCATCGACGGAGCCATGTAGATGAGTGTACTCAGCAAAGGGAAATGAAGCGGCAATTTAAATAATCGCTGCTTCATTTACATCAAAATGGCCACCGTGCTTTGCCGATCAGCTGATTGTCGGCACAGCGCGGTAATCTAGATGGGGATCAGCCGACTCCAGAACCCTTTGTCATCAGATCCCAGGACGCTTAATTCGAACGAGGTAAACCTCATTCTACGAGGACTAACGCCTAGTTCGAATTAAGTAGTTCGAATTAAGGGCTGTGTAGCCACTTAATTCAAACTAGTTGGAGGCTAGCCCTTCCCAGCTTGCCCTGGTGGCCACTCTGGGCCAGGCCAGGGAAACTCTTCTGCCCCCCTCCCGGCCCCGGAGCCCTTAAAGGGCCATGGTCTGGCTACACTGCTCGTGCCAGCTGCAAGCCTGCCAGCACCCACCCAGCAGACCCTGCACCTGGCACGGCATGAGCCAGCCACCCGCTGCCACCCAGCCCTCCGCCTCTTCCCAGGACCAGGCTGGCGGCTCCCAGGAGCCAGCCCGGGGCCACAAGAGGCGGGCACCCTCCTGGTCTAGTGCGGAGATCATGGACCTCATCGAGGTTTGGGGGGAAGCCTCCAACATCCACGATCTCCGCACTAGCCACAGGAACGCGGCCGTCTACAGCCGCATGGCTGCCAGCCTGGCCACCAGAGGCCACATGCGGACACGGGGGGGCTGTGTCCCCAGGGAGAACTGACCACTGCTCTTGTTTCACCACAGCCGCAGCACCTGGGACTGCAGGGCGCACCACCCCGCCTGCAACAGCCACCTGCACCCGGGCCAGCAGGCGCTCCAGGAACCTGGAGGACTACCACCAGCAGCACTGCAGCTACTGGAGCACCAGCTCCGCACCCAGGACCACTGGGTCCGGGAGGACCTGCGGCTGCGGCAGCGGAGCTTGGAGGCACTGGAGGAGCAGGGCCGTGCCCTCAGAGGCCACTTCCAGACCCTGGTGGACAGGTTCCTGCCTCCTGCTGCTCCGGCCCCTGCGGCCGCCCCAGCTCTCGCTCCTCCTCCCACCCCTGCTCCCCTTCCCGCTTCCTCCACACCCCCCGTCCCTCCTGCCCCACCCTCCACACCCACTCCCCCTCGACGCCCCCGCACCCGCAGTGCTGCGAGACGAGAGAGCCAGCAGGACCCCCAACCCTGAGCTTTCCCTTCCCTTCCTCCCCTTCCTCCCCCTTCCAGCTCCCTCCTCCCAAGTTTTCCCCTCCCCTCTCCCACTCTCATTCCCCCCTCCCCCCACCCCAGTTATGTACAATAAAAAGAGATTGTTGTTTGCAAAACAGGTGTCTTTATTTAACATTAGGAAGGGGGGTTAGGGAGGGGAAAGTGGAAGGAGGGGAGGGTGGAAGAAGGCCCCAATGGGGCATGCAGGGAGAGTTCAGTCCTCCTCCTCCACCAGGAAGCTCTCCTGCAGGGCTTCCCGGATCTGGACGGCCCCCCGCTGGGCCTCCCGGACGGCGGCGGTGTGGGGCTGAGCGTAGTGGCCAGCCATGCGCTCAGCCTCAGCCATCCAGGCTGGCAGGAAAGCCTCCCCCTTCCGCTCACACAAATTGTGCAGCACGCAACATGCTGCCACCACGGGAGGGATAGTGTGCTCGGCGAGGTTGGGGCGGGTGAGGAGGCACCTAAATCTGGCTTTCAGTCGTCCGAAGGCCCCCTTGACCACAATGCGGGCCCTGGTGAGCCTGGCATTGAAGGCCTGGCGGGAGGGGTTGAGGTGCCCTGTGTACGGCTTCATCAGCCAGGGCTGTAGGGGGTAGGCTGCATCCCCCACCAGGCAGATGGGCATGTCCACGTCCCCGACCCTGATGTGGCGGTCGGGGAAGAAGGTCCCGGCGTGCAGCCTCTGGCACACGGAGGAGTTGCGGAACACCCTGGCGTCGTGTGCTTTGCCAGACCAGCCCACATTAATGTCCGTGAACTGGCCCCGGTGGTCAGACATGGCCTGCAGGAGGACGGAGAAGTACCCCTTGCGGTTGATGTACTGGGAGGCCTGGTGTTTCGGGGCACGGATGGGGATGTGCGTCCCGTCGATGGCCCCCCCGCGGTTGGGGAAGCCGAGGGCGCCGAACCCCTGGATGATGGCGTCCGGATCGGCGAGGCGGACCACCCTGCGGAGCAGCACCCGGTTGATGGCCTTGACCACCTGCAGAGAGACACAGCAAACTGCGAATCACTGGGGCGCCCGGGTGGCTGGGAGTGTTCGTTCCCTGGCACTGCCCTGCGCCCCACTCCCAGAAGCAACCCCCCCTGCGATCCTGGCCGCCGCCGGTGGCCTGTAGTATGGCCAGGACAGACCGAACCCTCCCATGGGGGGCACTGTTGCCTCCTCCCCCGCCCCCATTTTCCCTGGGCGACCCATTCCCTCCTTGCAGCCCCCTTCTTCCCCGGCCCAGTGGCCGGTGAGTGCCATACCTGCATGAGTACTGCTCCAACGGTGGATCTCCCCACACCGAACTGGTTCCCGACGGATCGGTAGCTGTCCGGCGTGGAGAGCTTCCAGAGGGCGATGGCCACACGCTTCTGAAGGGGGATGGCGGGCCTCATGCGAGTGTCCCGTTGCCGCAGAGCAGGGGCGAACCACTCGCAGAGCTCCAGGAAGGTGTCCCTCTTCATCCTGAAGTTCTGGGTCCACTGTCTGTCTCCCCAGCGCTCTAGGATGATGCGGTCCCACCAGTCGCTGCTGGTGTCCAGACACCAGATGCGGCGGGGCATGCTGGCATCCGGGCGCTGCTGTGGCTCCTCCGTGGCCCCCAGGGAGGCCAGGTGGAGAGGCAGGGGGCTGACGTGCACCAGGTGGTGCCAGGCAGCCTCCAGCCATTGCTGGCAGGCTTGCAGCAGCAAGTCCAAAAACTGGAGCAGAATACCCAGGGTGAGCTCTGGCTCCATGGTGCCAACTGCGGCGGCGTCCCCAATGGGAACCACCGACACAGGCAGGCGCAGAGGAAAACGCTTTGCTGTCCCTCGGCGAGGTAGGCAAGCAAGCGGAGAAGCTGAGAACTGGCTGTCCAGGGGGGTCCCTTTAAGCACGAGCCTCAGATAGCCTCAGACAGCAGCCACACAAAGCAACTACTGACCTGATGCCCTGCTGGAACCAGTTTCAGCTGCCCTTAAATGCGACCCAGCATCCAATCAGTGTGGACACGCTAGTTCAAATTAGCAAAACGCTAATTCGAATTAGTTTTTGGGTCTAGATGCGTTAGTTCGAATTAGCTTAGTTCGAATTAACTAATTCGAATTAAGTTAGTTCGAATTAACTTTGTAGTGTAGACATACCCTTAGTGTGCTGCTTCAGTAATATTAAACAAATGTCACCCAGAGAATCAACGGTAGCATGCTGCAGCCTACACTAGATATCTGGGTTCAGCCAGCAGTCCAGTTCTCTCACTTTCTAGGGCAGGCTGAAAGAGTACAGAACCAGCCATCTGATTTTCCTGGGGCAGGAGGAACGACCTTCCGTGCCTCAGTGGTACAAGTAAAGAGAGGCACCAAAGGAGTCCAGTCTTGTCCATTCTTCTGGAGAGTTGTTGCTATCTGATGCCTGGAGTTTGAGTGTGAAGGAAGATGGTTAAAAGCAGGGGACGAAGGAGATGCCCTCCCACCTGCAGAGAATCTCTCACACTGCACCTGCTGGAAAAGGGAAATTGTTTTTTGCTGTTCTGTTGTAAATAGCTATCAATAAATAGCACTTTGCGCAATAAGAATTGCTTTTGCTGGTGACACACACATTACATTGCAGCTCCAAGTTAGTGGCGGTGCTGAAGTTAGGAAGCCAGGGGTAGCGGGAGGGGCTGAGAAACCGCTGACAAACCTTGACCAGCACTGCATAAATGTCAGGGCTATAATAGCACAAAGAAAAGGGGGAAAGAAAAGGAAACTGTCATTCTGACCATTTGAATGTCAGTGCTCTTCTGCCCAGCAGCACAAATGGCTGCCCAGAGAGTGACATGCTGATGGAATTCTTAGCACCTGCTGCTTATAAAAATTACATTGATTCACTCCAGGCGCCTCCCTACGACAGTACCATCTATTGAGTAGGTAGAGCAGCTGCCACTTCTTCAGGGCTTGAGGGACCAGGGAAGCCTTCCATTCCTGCTGTGTCATTGGTTCCCCACATTTTTTTTAAATGACGCTTCCATTTTTTTATTCACTGTCATCAGTCACCAACCTCCACGGAAAGGGCAGAAACCTTGACCTCAGTCACTCCCTCTTCCTTAAAACCTGGCTTGCTTCCCCTCCTCGAGGACATGTGCCAGATGCCTGAAGCTCCCTGTTGAGTGATGTGGATTCTGTTTGGGTACTGGAATTTAGTGTTCACGAAGAGTGGTGCTCTGACCTGTTCAGAGATAGAGGTCTTGTCTGTACCCACAGAATAGCCATGGCAATGCATGTTCCCCCACCCTATCCCCAGCATTCTTCAAGCCCGCCGTGGAGAGAGAAGACATCTCCATGGGAGGAGTCGCCATGGACCATTCAGTCCTTGGCGTCAGTGCTGAGACGGCCAACAAAGTTATCAATCAATGCCAGTTGTGGGGGTGGTTTGCCAAAAGGGATGCCTGCCAACTGAGAACTTAAACTCATACCAGACCAATGTTCCCTCTAATCTTTTCCATCCACATGTGGATTTTTTCCATCCATGTTCAGAATATTTTTATGTGCACTGAGGCATGTGTGAATGTGCACCTGCAGTAAGGGGGGAAAAGCCCAGCTGTGGGTGCTGTGCAAATCAGCTGGGCAGCATTTGAATCTCCCTTGAGTGGCCGCACAAACATACAGCTTACAGGGAACACTGTACCACACCAGCTACCACACTGATGGCAGCTTTTAGTCATCGGGTCTGATTCCAACTGCAGACCCCACTAAAGAACGATAGACCCAGAACTCATTCTCCTGAACCAGCCAGTTGCCCATGTTCCGAGTTTTGCCTTCATCTCAGTTAGTAGGAAATGTCAACTATTTTGATCCACAGACCAGCAAAGCATGTCTCTGTTAGTTTCTCTGCCCTATTTCACCTAACAGCCTTCCATTGCTGGTGCCCCGTGAGCTCTTTATAAAGCTTGTTATCTGCAGAGATGAAAGTAAGTGGGTGCGCCCTGGTGCGCAGCTCAGGCAAGAACTGGATGAGCTCCAGCAAAAACCAGCAGGGAGCTATTTAAAGAGCTGACAGGGACCTGGGTTGCAAGAGGACAGTACCTGTAAGAAATTTTAAGTTACTTTCACTGCTGCTTATCGGAGACAAAACTCTCTTGGTAGGGGTTTGGAGCATAGCATAATAAAGGCCTAGATGCTTCAGGGGCTTTATAACTTTCTATCAGTGCTCAGAAGGGCTAAAAACAAACTGAAAATATTCTTGCCTATCAGACACAATTTTTAAAAAAAGATTTGTTTAATTTATATTGACAAACACAAAATCTGACACTCTGTGCCTTTGCCGCACAGCCTGCGATGCTGTCATCAGCGATGGTCAGAGGCATGAGTGTGTCATTCTACTGCACACGTTTGGTACAGGCTAATGTTGCCTCTAGTAAAACAGACCCAAAGTGGAACAGAGTAAGTGCAGAAAGCACCTGCTCCAGATCATTTTTGTTTCAGGGCTGAATGAGTAGGAGGAATCCAAAAATAATAACCAGCCACATCAAAAATAGCATCATCATGCAAAGTGTAGATAGAAATCATAGTCCAGCTTGTTGGTTGGGGTGAAAGGAAGAACACACTTTACATCATATTCTTGGCCACCATTCCCCTGTAGAAACTGCCAATTATCCATCTCTGTGGGGCCTGATTCTGATTTCACCCGGCATAAACTGTGATTCCATTGATATCCGTGGACTCACTCCTGATTTAATAACTTCACTGTAATTGTGATCAGAGACGGGTACTTTTGGCCTTATTTTCAAAGGTGTTGTTGAATACTCATTGTTCTCACTGACTGGAAGCAGTGGGTGCTCAGACTGCCAGGGTACAATTTGAATGGCTCCTGATCTAAGCTTCTATCTGACAAGACCTTGATAATATGTTGCCACTAGAGTTCACTGGAGGGACCAGCCTGGGAGTTGGGACTCTCATTGATGTTGATAAAGTTTTCACTGTCTACTTTCATCTGTTACCATAGTCCCAGGGCTGCTCTCAGAGCATGCAACCAGCAATTTGAAACACCACTGTTCCTTCCAGGAAAGCAGATAGTTATTTTTTTCATCCTTATAACCAATGAATCCAATGAAAAATCCCTCCCCTTGTTCCAATCCTGGCACTTCATGTTAGGTGGGATATTCTCCAGCTGCATTTCTGCTTCTTTAAGGATACTCAAGACCAGAAGCCACTGAAGGTAAAGCAAAATAATGTATAAGAGCATAAGAACGGCCATACTGGGTCAGACCAAAAGTCCATCTAGCCCAGTATACTGTCTGCCGACAGCGGCCAATACCTAATGCCCCAGAGAGCGGGAACAACAGGTAATTTCATGTGATCCCTCTCCTGTCATCCATTTCCAGACAAACAGAGGCTACGGACACCATTCCTACCCACCCTGGGTAATAGCCATTGATGGACCTAACCTCCATGAATCTATCTAGCTCTTTTTTGAATCCTGTTAAAGTCCTAATCTTCACCACATCCTCTGGCAAGGAGTTCCAGAGGCTGACTGTGTGCTGAATGAAGAAAAACTTCCTTTTGTTTGTTTTAAACCAAATACAAAGCATTAGGGCCCAATTCTAAAAAATTCTAAGTGTTCTCAAGCCCCACTGAGTTTAATGGGAGCTCAGTGCCTTGCAGAAGATACTCAATCCTTCCCAGGGTGGGGCCCAATTCCACAATTCTACTGCAATGAATGGATTTGGTTTACTCTTGGAAAGTGGGATCAGGCCCAAGATCTTCAGTATAAATGTCAAAAAAAGTTTGCAGAACACCAGGTGTACCTTAGGCCCTTTTGTGAGAATGCAGTTAAATATTACGATTAGATTGTACACTTGAGTTCAGTGCTTGGGATATAGCAATTCTGAACTCATTCCCGCTGACATGGAAATCAAATCTGAGTTTTGTCCACTTCAACTGGAGCAACATTTAAGCCTTTAATTGTAGGCACAATCCCCTCTGCCTGGCATAAGTGTTTCAGATACTGTGAAGCACGTGATGAATAGGTGGTGAATTCCATCACGCAGCTTCACATTAAATGGAGATGAGCAGCAGCAGCATTCGACAAAAGTGTGTCTGTAGAATGTGAAGTGTTTAGAGGGGGAGTTTAATAAGCTGAAATAAAACTGCCCATAAATAGGTATGTGTGTACAAAGTCTGCACTTCCCTCCTTTCTAGCAATGATGATGATGATGAAGGAAAAGATGAATATTTTATTTGTTTAGCATAAAACTGGGACTTGTCCAAGGTGAACGGACAAATAAGATTTCGTAAGTCTGGCATTGAGTGCTGGCTTTTTTGGTTTCTTTTGGTACAGATTGCAGGCTTTTATTGTTGAGATAGTTAGTGGGGTCCTGATCTTGCAATCAAATTTACTGAGCACAGAGAGAGTGCCACTGAAGTCAATAAGGATGATTGAAGACAAGTGGATGTGATTGTAGAACTGGGGCCTTATTTCAAAATGCTTTCAAAGAGTCATCTCAAGGCCCTCTCTAAAGGTCACCTTCACCTGTTAATGTGGAGAAGACAGTGCTCCCAGACACTCCTCATTGTAACTTAATATGTCTGTCGATTTGAATCCTTGCAAAGGAAACCCATTTTAATCCACTGCCTTTATGGATGTGGCATTTATTCAGCGGTGGTGTGTTTTTCTCCAGGAGGTGTGTTGTCTCATCAGGGCTGTGTGGTGCGAGATGCAGTGAGTATATGGCAGGGTCAGTCTGCACACTGAGGGTATATCTACACTGCAGTGTTTTTCCAGAAAAACAGCCATTTTTCCAGAAAAACAATACTTATGTCCACACTGCTATTGCGTTCTTTCAACAGAAAGTTGAAAGAACGGAGGGGCTGTTCTGATGGCGGTAAACCTCTTTCTACGAGGAAGAAGCCTTTTTCCAAAAAAGCTTTTTCAGAAAAAGGCGTGTGTGGACGTGGAAGAGGGTGTTTTTTTGAAAGAAGAGGCCTCCAGGAAATAACACAGGTGCCATGGTGGCCACTCCATTCAAAGTAATCAGAACTCTATAGTTACTGTCTCCTGGCAGCTCTTAAAGCTGCAGGCACCCAGGACAAGCCTTGTGGCAGGAAGCTGGGCCTAGGAGCTGCATCTCAGCGCGTGGCTCTGACTGCCACCCACATTTTGACCCATGGCTCAGCCACAAGCCCCCCGAGACCTCTTTAGCCCTCACAGGGAACACCACCAGCGCTCCGACGACCCAGCTGGGAGCAGTGAATGCCGTGTGCCGTCGTGGTCTGGAGCAGAGATCCTGTCCCTCCTCAAGCTGTGGGGGGGAGGAGGACACCCTGCAGGATCTCCGCTCCTGGCACCGAATGTGGACATATATGGCTGGATGGCCAAGGCTCTGGCTGAGAGGGGACACCCGCCCCCTGGACATTAGAACAGATCCGGAGTATCTGTTAGTATCTGCTACGCCAGGGCCAGGGAGCGCAGCTCTCGCTGCGGGGCAGGACCACACTACTGCCCCTACTATCAGGAGCTCCATCAAATCCTGGGGCGTGGTGAAGCCCTTTCCTCACTCGTGGTGGTGGACTCAGGGCTACAGACGCCTGTTGTCACCTGCCCAGAGCTCCCTGCCAAGGAGGAGGAGGAGGAAGAGCAGCTGCAGGAGGAGGAGGACACGGCCAGCATGGTCACCCTCACCCTGGAGCTGATACCTCAGGCCCTGGAGAGCTCCCAGGCATCCTTGGATGGTGGGGAGCGATCATCAGGTGAGTGTGCTCAGTTTTTCACGCACACAGGGTGGGGTAGGCAGGGGCAGAGGGGATCGGGTGTGATCATCGCTCAGGGTGGATATCATGCTGTAGTCCATGCATATGGAACCACAGCAGGGGTGAGCCAGGCATACACAGCTCCATAAAGGTGGCCTTCTGCATGCGGAAATTTTGGAGCCACTGCTGGTCATCCCACCACTCCATGACTGGCCGGTCCCACCAGTTGGAACTGGTGTCCAGCCTCCAGAACTGTCTCTCCACTGTTGGGTGCAGTTGCAAGGGCCTTGCTCCCGTACACAGGGAGAGGGTCTCACTGATGAGCTCGGTGTTGAGCTCGTGCGGGGCCATGAAGGCAGCCTGCAGAAACTGCTACAGAAACTGCAGCATGGCAGTGTGGGGCCATTGCATGCCCAGAGGCAGCTCTGGCTCCATGGCAAGGAGTACGGTGTGGTGTCCAAAAGCTGGGCAACCAGAGCACGCACCGCTAAAGCTTTGCTGTCCCTCGGAGAAGTAGGCAAGCACACAGCAGAAGCAGAGAAACAGCTGTCCGGGGAGGTCCCTTTAAGCACGCATCTGAGCTAGGCTTAGGCAACAGCACTCGGAAGCAACAGCTGACCTAATGCTCTGCCTGAACTGTTTCCGAATGGCCCTATAGGCAAGATAGTATCCAATGAATGTGAACGCTATCTTTCAAAAAAGCAGATCGCTTTTTTGTTGCGGTTTTGCTGTGTAGACGCTCTCTTTCGAAAAATGTTTTTCTGGAAGATCTCTTCGGAAAAGCTTCTTCCGAAAGAAGCCTGCAGTCTAGACATAGCCTGAGATGGTTACACTAATGGGGGCTTGTTTTCCACCTCATCAGTAGGGGGCTGAGCATCTCTCCAGATCAAGCTTCTTTCAGTGAGATTCCTGGTCTGTACTATCAAATCTTCAGAGCAGGGGGCTCTCTCTTACTTTGCTATGTGTTTGTACGGTGGCTAGCACAATGATCTCAGCTGAGGCCTCCAAGTGTTACTTTAATATTCAGTAAATTTAGGTTACCTGCATCTGAACATTTTAGCTAAGCCTTATTACCTTACTCTTGACATAATCCACAGTCTGAGCACCTGTGATGTGAAGGGGTCACTATGGTGAGATCTGTACATTGCATCTTAATGCTGCACCTACCATGTCTTTTCCTAATACATATTTAAAATATGGTGGCTGTGTCTAGACTGGCCACTTGAATTTGCGCAAGAACACTGACGATCTAATGTATGAGCATCAGTGTTCTTGCGCAAATACAATGACGCTCCCGTTCTGGCAAAAGCCCTCTTGCGCAAATGCTTTTGCGCAAGAGGGCCAGTGTAGACAACACAGTTTTGTTTTGCGCAAAAAAGCCCCGATGGCTAAAATGGCGATTGGGGCTTTCTTGCACAAAAGCGCGTCTAGAGTGGCACGGACGCTTTTCTGCAAAAAGTGGTTTTGCGGAAAAGCGTCCGTGCCAATCTAGACGCTCTTTTCCGCAAATGCTTTTAACGGAAAAACTTTTCCGTTAAAAGCATTTCCGGAAAATCATGCCAGTCTAGACGCAGCCGGTATGTTCAGCAAGCAATGATGAAATACATTGTGGTTTATATTAATAACCAGTAGAGGGCGTTTCATGCCTTTACTTGTTATGCATTTTAACAGACAGGCTATGAAATGACAGCAGTTTTTGTTATTCTTGAAATCTAAATTACATTTGGAGGACAATCTGAAAATCTGTGGTTAACAGTTCACATTTGCTGTTTACACACCCTACTGAAAGGTGTTTAAATAATTTATGCCCATTACTCTTAGCTGAAACAAAAAGTTGCCATTCTTAAAGAGATCAATGGTCCATCTAGCCTGCCATCCTGGCTTGAGATGTGGTCTCTACCTGATGAGACAGAAGAAAGCCTGTAATTCATGATGAGTATGTTTACATTACATTGCATAGCATAAATACTACAGTTACAAAAGAGGTTTTTCCGTCTCTATAGTAAATCCAATCCCTTCAGAGGCAGTAGCTAGGCTGACAACCTAGTGGTGTCTATACCCGCGCTTAGACTGGCTTAATTACAGCTCCCAGGAGAATGTCTATTTTGTTTTGCATACCAGTGTGACAGAACTTACCTAAGTTTCAAATATAAACCAGGCCTCAGCCACTTGGGCTGTGCTGCACCTCAAGGGGGAGCTGAAGACTAATGGTTTCCCTCCCGTCAAGGAGAAATACATAGAAGGTTGTATTTATATTATTTGTACACACTTATTTTGTTTTAACCCCATACAGCCCTGATTCAAAAAAGCCCTTGATTATTCCTGGTCAGGTCAGCACTGAAGCATGTGCTTATCTTTAAGCGCTATTGGAGAGAAAGGATGATGCAGTGGTTAAGGTATTAGCCTGGGATGTTTCAGATTCAAATCCTTGCTGTGCCATAGATTTTACATGACCATAGGCAAGTTACTTACTTCTTATGGGCCTCAGGTTCCCACCTTTAAAATGGGAGTAATTCCTTCCTCACAGGTTCATTGAGAAGATAAATACATTAAAAGATTATGATGGCCTTGGAGATGTATTGGAATTGGTATGATCATTTATATCAAAGAGACTTTTGGCATGTGTCCTATCAACGTCAATGCTAAAGTTAAGCATAGGTTTTAGTGCTGTCGTACATTGGGGCCATCCAGTGCAAACTGATCCCCACATTAGCATATACGTTTGGATGATGTTTTGGTTCTGATAAAGCATTATCACACCTCTGTGGCACTGTAACATGTACTAAACACATGTGAATCTCAGCTACCCTGGCCTGGAATACCGTAGATTTTGGCACAAATGCCATTTAATCCTTTAATGTTCAAGACTATCTGCAGAGAACCTACTACTTTTAATTGGACATTCATTCCAGTGAAGGGGGCTTGGCCAATGCCCTTAACCCAGGATTTACTGGGGTAGTGTCACCCAGTACTGTACTAGGACGGTTGACTTTCTTTTTTGTGAAAACTGGACATTGCCAGAACCTCCCCTCTTCCCTGATCTGCCTCTTCCCAAGACCCCACCCCAGCTCCATCTTTTTTCTCTTGAGGCCCAATGTCCACTCCTTCTCCCCACCCCCCCACACTACCATTGCTGGCTGCTCCCTCCACCACCCTCCCCCTGCCAGTTGAGCAGGGCCCTAGGGGTGGGGGGCTGACTGGGACAGGATGTTGGAGAGAGCCAGGCTACAGTGGTGAGTAACTGGAGCAAGATGGGAGAAGGAGAACCGAGATCCAGGATGGGAGTGACTAGGGCATGGCAGAGAAGAAAGAGCCATGCTCTGGGGGTGAAGGGGTGAGTAGGGCAGGGAAGGGAGAGCTGTGCTCAGGGCAGGATGGGGGCATGACCAGTACCTCTGCCGGAGCTATTCCTCCAGGCTACAGCAGCACCAGCTGCTTTCACCACCCCAGTGGCAGAGGCTGATTACTGTTGCTAACTGGCTTTATAGAGTCCAGTCCGCACTGCTGACCAGACACTGCAGGCTCCCTTTACAACTGGACTTTCCAGTAAAAAACAGACACTTAGCAACCCTGCCCCATGCATATTTTATATCTCTATATCTACTATATACATATATTTCAGAGAGTTTGTCTGTTAGTCTCTCTGTCTGTCTGTCCCCCAGCGGGGGACATACACACCTCCCCTGACTGTGCCTGCTGCAGCTGCAGCAACTATTGGGAAGCCCTTCTCACCTGGCTCCAAGCTGCTGCGGTGAGAGAGGTCTGGGGTAGTCATCGCGCCCCAGGGCAGCCTGCGTACTCATCCCCTCATCGCCAGCTCCACCCCAGGGCAATGATTTAAATGAAGAGAAACAAAACTTATTTGCGTTAAGGACTGGAGCAATGCATGGGTAAATCTTCCCGTCCATGTATGTGTAGGCGTTCTGCATAACAAAGCAGGTAATGAAACAGCATTCTGTTTAGGGCTGAAATCTCAGAAGCAAGAAGCTCAGTGCCTTAGAAGCAGGAATTGCCTCACATTAGCCATCAGTAATTTCTTTGGCCAGTGAAGAGGAGGCACTGATGAGCACTGGAAGGCATCCCATCCTGCCCCTCTGGAAACAGAATGTGATCACTATTGTGTGGGAGGCCTGGGAGCTGTGGGCTGGCCAGAGTTGTGTGGTGGAAAAGCACTCCATGATTCTTTGCACAAAAACATTCACAATTCTGAAATTCGAGCAAGTTTGCATGCAAGTATTCTACTTTTATGGAAAGTGTCATGAAACAGGGGGTTCAATTCAAAACTAACATTTCACATGCTTTTTTGAGCAAAGATGGGACTTCATCTCCCTCAAAACATTGTCCATTCTTCAACAACAACAAAAATTATGGCTTGGAATGGAAATTTAGTAGTTCTCCATCAGCCATAGTAGATTCTGGTGGCACCTGTTAAAACATTGCTCTTACACAGATATAGCAGCAAAGTGTTTGGTAGAAAAATCTTGTTTACTCACTGATCCAAATGGATCTGCTTTGATAAGTGCAGCAGGATTGATCCATGCTGTGTATCCTTTAACTGAGTTATGATGTATAATCCTATGAAGTGGAACAGAAAATTTACATTCAACTGACCTAGTTGAAAACATGCATTAATTTTAATTTATGTAAAATTCTCCCAATAGAAGAGCGAGAAGAGAGAGGCGATGCCTATTTGCAGTCCCTGCCTGCTTGGAGCCAAAGTGAAGTCCAACTTTTTAATAAGGATTTTTGAAATGGAAAAGCATTTTATGGATAGTTTGTTCATGTAAATCCACATGCACATTTCTCTGCTCTTCTTTAGCTGATTGCGGTCATGAATAAAATATGCTCCTCCAACTTGTCTCCTTTCCACTTATGGGCACCCACTCCACCCCTTCAGGTTCTTAGGGCAGATTGATGCCTGTGGATAGGTGAAGCCACTCAGGAGCTTAACTGAAGAAAGAATCCCATTTCAACTAGAGTTGCTTTTTATCACTGCCGTATTTTGCAGCTCTGGTGAAAGTTAATCCCATAAATTGAACTAGATGCATTTGCAGAAGGGTCCACATGTGCGGGTTGAGATGAATAGGTTAACAGCATAAGAAAATGTACATCTTCATAGGGACTTCGATCCAGAGAATCATAGAATCATAGAACCATAGAGCTGAAAGAGACCTCAGGAGGTCATCAAGTCCAGCCCCCTGCTCTAGGCAGGACCAATCCCAACTAGATCAACCCAGTCAGGGCTTTGTCAAGCCGAGACTTAAATACCTCTAGGGATGGAGACTCCGCTACTTCCCTAGGTAACCCATTCCAGTGTTTCACCACCCTCCTAGTGAAATAGTTTTTCCTAATATCCAACCTGGACCTCTCCCACCACAACTTAAGACCATTGCTCCTTGTTCTGCCATCCGTCACTACTGAGAACAGCCTCTCTCCATCCTCTTTGGAACCTCCCTTCAGGAAGTTGAAGGCTGCTATCAAATCCCCCCTCACTCTTCGCTTCTGCAGACTAAACAGACCCAACTCCCTCAGCCTCTCCTCATAGGTCATATGCTCCAGCCCCCCAATCATTTTGGTTGCCCTCCGCTGGACCCTCTCCAATGCGTCCACATCCTTTTTGTAGTGGGGGGCCCAGAACTGGACACAATACTCCAGATATGGCCTCACCAGAGCCGAATAAAGGGAATAATGACATCACTGGATCTGCTGGCAATGCTCCTCTTAATGCAAAATCCCAAAATCGCAAAGCACATGACAATTGGCTATGCAAGCTGTACACAGCCTTGGCCCAGCACTGTCGCAGTTGCTGCATATGAGCCACTCCCACAGGAATCAGTGGAAGTTGCGCAAATAGGGAAAGTCACACGCTTGGACCACTTCGTAGTCTCACAGAGCTCTGTCCTTCTTCCAGTTGCTCACTAGATGCAAAAGCAGCATTGTGGGCTCTTTGGCAAAGCTGACAGTATGGACAAACGCACAGCAGCACTTCATGCTCTCAGCTCCCCATCCACGTGCAAAGAAGTGCCTACATTGCCCCACCTGGTATGGTTGTCAATGGGCTACCCTAGAAATATGTATATTAGAACCAGGGATTTCATTCTACAATACCATCAGCCGTGGTCATGCTGGCTGGCACAACAGTCCTCAGCACACTGCACATTTGATGAGGAGGATCACTTTTGAAATTCGGGCACCCCAGCAGGCCATCTTAAGACAGAAGGAGGCGAATACCATTTCTTGGCGAAGCTACAGAGGGAATCTGGGAAAGCAGAATTGACAAGTGGTTAGAGCATCAGAAATAGTTCTCCTCTCAGGGGAGAGGGTTTTTTACCACAAGGGAAGTCAGACATTATAAATAAGAGATTGACCCAAACCAGAATCCCAGCATGAACCCGTAGCTCCAGATCCAAACTTCTGGCGTTCAGTCTTTGGCCTCAGACCTGGCAGTTTTGTGTGGGCTCAGCAATGCAAAGCAGCCAGCAAGATGCTCCAAAAGACCATCTGAGGATTTCTGTTGACAGAACAGAATCCTGGAGTGGCACAGAGCCCGAACAGACCTCTCTATGATGTCCAACTGAGCCTGTCTCCACTAAGGGGGCTGGCACCATAGGGGATGTGCTAAGCAAGGACAGTATGGGGGAAGATCAACTGGTATGCTCCGTGTGCTCTTTGTCCGATACAGCAAGTGGCCCCAGTGAAATTGCTGCTGGCCCTTTATCTCTGTAATTGGCCAAATCAAGGTACCCCCACCCCAAGGTCAAATTGTGCTCTCCCTACTTGTGCAGAGCCCCACTGTAATCACTAAAATTATTCATCTGGGCACTGTCAGATGGATTTGGCTCCTTGCACCTATACACCCCTAAAATGGAGAGACTGAGCTCCAGTTCAGGGTCTATACCATCCCTTATTTCAGAGAGTTTTGATTCACACATTCAGAGAGTCATTTGGATCTAAATTCCCTTGTGAGCCTGTCTCTACTGCAGAGGCACCAAAACAGATTCTATTGTTGAAACAATGTTCTGCTTGGTAGCTCATAATGTTTTCCCCCACTAACCCTACACCTTGTGTTACTTTCCAGTTCAACCAAGTGACTAGAATTAGAGAGAAGTGTCTATGTAGTACCTGTATTATTGTTACACCTCTTTTTTATGTGTGCTGCACCTTTATGTTTCTAAGACTTTGCTCAGGATCAAAATATCTCTGCTCTAGCCCCAGGATCAAGGCAGATTCCTATTTGCAGCTGAAACAGGAGTATATAAACAGTGGAAATCCAGCAAGGATGAACTTAGTCCTTATGATGGGGTGTCTTTTCCCCTTCAAGGCCTGACTAGGTAAAAAAGGTCCATTTGCCCTGAGGCAAGAGACCGGACTGATAAGGCCTAAAGCGTGATGAAGCCCAGTTAAGGAGGAGCTGGGATAGACATAAAGCCTGGTCTATACAAAAGGGGAATGTCGACTTAAGATACACAACTCCACCTACATAGCTGGAGTTGAAGTAACTTAAATCATGTTTTGGTGCCGTCTACACAGCAGAAAGTACTCCTGGTGAGGAGCAGGACTATCAGCACTGATGGGAGTGCCCTCTCAGTTCGAATTAGCCTGTTTTTACTAGACCCGCTAATCTGAACCCCAGAAGATCGACTGTTGCAACTTTGATCTTCTCTGTAGTGTAGACAAGCCCTTTAAAGAGAGGAATTTGGTGGTATGTGAGGAACTCAATAGCTGCTCTCAAGAGAGATGAGGAATTGGCAACAAACCTGGAGGTGTAAGCCCTAAATTCCTGCCATAGAATATAGACTCTGGCAAGAACCTGACAAGGGGTGAAATAGCCACAGAGAGCAACAGTAACCCAGAGGGATGCCAAAAGATAGAAAGGAGCCCAGTGGAACAGCAACAAGATCAGAGCTTGAGCTGACTGTAGTTGCTGGGCATAGGCTAGAACCTGGAGTAGTGGGTGGGCCCAGGTTCCCCAACCAGCCACTGGGGAAGTGGCACAGTGAAAGTGGAGCATAACACTGTCTGCAGCTGGTAGTCTGATAGGACTTCAATAGAGACTGGGCTGGAGGGGCAGGCCATAAAAAGACAGCAAAAGAAGTGAGCAAGATATCACAGTGGTGAGTAATGAACCCCATAACACTCCCCAATAGGCACAAACATCAGCCATTTTCTTCTCAGGGTTGCTGCAACTGGTTAGAGAGGAGATGCCAGGCCTATAACACACACAGGCTATGTCTACACTGCCTCCATTTTGCGCAAAAATATGCAAATGAGGTGAAGTGTGGAATATTGCCATGTCTCATTTGCATAATTAATGAGCGCCCGTTTTTGCGCAAGAGGCTTTTGCGCAAAAAGGAGTCATCTACACAGCTCCTTTTTGCACAAAACCCCCTTCTTGCGCAAGAGCCGTTCTTCCTGAAAAAAATGCAGAAGAACGGCTCTTGTGCAAGAGGGATTTTTTGCACAAAAAGGAGCCATGTAGACGGCTCCTTTTTGCGCAAAAGCCTCTAAATTTGTGTATCAATGGCTATTTAATCGTTGTCAGTGCTGGTCACATAGCTGAAAATGGACAATACATACACTATGCTTCAGCTTTAGAGGCTATATACTGCTACAGAATGCAGAAAGTGATTTGTGACAGAAAAGAATTTTTTTTTGTCTCCTGCCAAAGAGCTGTCATTTCTGACTGCATAATATAAATGGCTCTCACACAACATGAAAATGCTATTATAGAAAGTAACCTTTCTGTTTTCTAATAAATGCATCCCAGCAACAGAAGATGTACAATATGAGGCAGGTATAAATAATGCAAAGACAGGAAAGTGGGAAGAATACTGTCCACAAAAGGAAGTTTCCCTTCAGTTCCCAGGAACATTTCCTAGGATTTACCTGGTGACGAAATTGTGGCCTTATTCATTTCAAATATTAAAAAACATTTGTCAGCTTTTCATGGCTCACTGATTCATGAGCTGTCAGATCTCCTTTCTCACACACACACCTGTATGGTACTCAGAAGCTTGATTAATTACATAGCTGGAGTTGATGTGTCTTAAAGTGAGTTTCTGCGCCATCCACACAGCAGTTGGCCAATAAGAGCAAACGTGTCCATCAGCTTCCCTTATTCCTCATGCGGAGCAGGAGCACTGGCGCTGACAGGGGCGCCTGCTGAGTTCCATTTAGTGGGTCTTCACTATACCCACTAAATCGAACCCCGGAAGATCAACCGCCGCCCTAACTGAGATGAGAAGATTGTTTTCAGGCAGCCTCTTCATTTTCAGTGGAAATTCCTGCAATGCTCAGTGGGTTAATTTACTTGTAGGGAATTCTCATGGTTTGAAGGGATTTCTTTTAAATTCTTCTAAAAACAGTTTTGGGTGTTCATATTTTAGAGTGGTGTTAAAGGCTTTGGTCCTGCAAGGAGCTTCTGAAGGGTTAAATCCAGTTTCAAGACTGAGGCCAAAATATTTGGGGTGAGCTTGAGTCAAGAGTCTCTTTTTCCAATATTTGTTCAGACCAATTGATTTGTGCAATCTAGTCTCCTATTAGAGCCAAGATAGGAGAAGCAGAATGCATTATGCTGTGCCTCTTTCAAATCTCAAACTGAACAAAGTAACTAAGGGCTCCGAAAATAGTAGCCTTATTGGTTTGCAAATGTATAAATAATCATCCTTCTGCTCATTTACATACCCTTAATTTTACAATAATGAAAATACATGCTGTAGGCTGGTTCCATGCTCAGTTCTGTTTGAGCCCTTTCCTCAGAGCTCCGTTTAATTCTCCAAACACATAAACAAAGGGAAATGTGGAATATGCAATAATTTTGTTCTGGACTAAGAATATTGTACCGTCTGGCATCCAAGCTAAAGGATTTGCAGTTCCCTCAACCCTGGGGTTCACAGAACTTGCTTGCCCTCTTACAGCCCACTGCTGCAGCCACAGGAGAGGAAATTCTCAGCTCTCTCATTGTCCCAGGCTCCCTCCCAGAGCTGGCAACATTATTTATATCCTCTAGCTGAGACTCAGACCCCATCATTAGATGCTGTTCAGTCGGGTCAGTTGATTCCCAGCACCTGCGTGCCCGGCTTCCCTTCAGAATCAGAATGACAGCTTGCTGCTCTTCCCCCTCCTCCCCCCGCTCCCTTCGCAGGCCATTAAAGGGGTAGATTGTCCTAATGCACATCTCCAACACAGTTGGTAAAATATTTGTTGAAAATGATACTCATTGTGAATTTAGCTTTTTTCAATTTCCGGTTGAGAATTGTGCAGCCAGTCAAAATACAGCGTTAGTGGAGTCTGCAAGATACATAGTAGAGCTGGTAGCAGTGTTTTGAATATAAAAAATTCATTCAAAGCTAGCCTTTTGGGAAAAAAAATCATGAAAAATTGTTGACATCAATTTTTTTTAAAAGCTGGCATTTTAAAATCAGCCTTTCAGTCACATTAAAAATAAAGAAAACCTGTAAAGTATCAGAAATGGAGTTCAATAAATACATTAAGTTAAAATATAAAACATTTTTTATCACGATTAAAAAAGCTGATCAAATTTGTTTGCAAATTTGTTTGCTAACACTGGTCTTTAATAACTTTAAAATGTATAACATTTTGTTAACTAGTTTAATCATTGGCTTTTTGCTGGCCCTCTGCACAGGGGTGAATTTCATATACAAAAAGCCATTTCTCAAACAGGCATTAGGGGAAAAAAAAGTTCATTCAAATGTCTGACATAGTGACTTGCAAGAGGTCATGACCAGGGCTAAGTTGAGCAATGAGTGGGAATTTGCACAAATATTCACAAATGCTATTTGCCGAGTTCAACTGGATCTAATAACCAGTATAAAAGCTATTGGTTGGTATTTAGAAATCATAGCAAGCATTAAGAATCTGAATGCTTGTTGGCTTAGGAAGCACCACTTTTCAGCTAAAATATTGATTTGTATGCATAAAATTCTATTTCTTGAGGTACTTGTTGGGAAAATACCTTATGACTGCTGTATGTTTTACATAAAAGAATGTTGTGCTTTGTTTTGTTGCATATATATTTTACATGGCAAAGTGAATAGTGTTCTCTTGATACCTCCCCTTTGCTACAAATCACAGCTTTACATATTAGGTAGATGCATTAATTGTATGTTGTCTGTTCTGAAAGAGGAGATGCACCACACTCTTAGCTGATGTACAGCAGCATAGCTTTGCTGAAGCCAAGTATAGCCCATCTTTATGATTTTAGTCTATTCAAATAAAGGAATCTCATTCTCGCACATTACTCAAAGATTTACAGGGATGCCTCCTATAACATCTGCAAAGTTTCTTCGTTATCCATCTTTAAATTCCTCCATAAAATACTGCTTTGCTAGCCCTTCTCCAATATTGACTAATTGTTTTCTTGTTCTGCCCTACATGTCCATATCCATTTATCATCTCTTGTCTTAGCCTGAGACCGTAAGCTCCTTGAGGCAGGAACAGTCTTCTTGTTCTGTGTTTGTACAGCACCTAGTACAATGCGATCCTGGTACATAACAAAGGTCCTTAGATGCTATGGTAATATAAACAATAAAAACAGGATGAGAAGCGTGAAAATATGGATACTGTACGGACCTGGCTAGGGTATATACACTGCAGCCCTCTGGTGGCTAAAATCAGAATTGCTTTTCTTTATCATGGACATCATATGATTGACAGCTACTGGAGATTCACCATTAGTCCAGTGATAGGAGCATGTGTTTTGGGCACAGGAGGACAGTCTGCTGTTTCTAGACATTCTGAATGGTCATAGCAACAACCATGAAGTGTTAGGAGACCATGGATTTCTTTCAATAGCATCTTCTATCCAACTTGCTCAAAACATTTTGTGTACCTCAGTGACAGGACTCCCAATCCCTGAGGTAAGCAATGGCTACTATGCTCATATTACAGCGAAGCAAAAGTGGCTGTAGCTCAGTTTCCTACTAAGAAGGTATTTGTGCCTTGAGCCTTGGCAGACTTAATTTCCACCTTGTGTGCAGGTGTTAGCCAGCTACTCCATGAACATGACAGCAAAAACTGTTCATTCTGAACAAGTCCTTCATGACAATGTGTAGCAGGGCCTTTAAACAGTTCTTGTTTTATTATAGAGTCACATTACTTAAGATTATGTAGCCTTCAAAGCTCAATCTGCTTCTTTTTCTGTGGGTCCTTCATGTTTCTGTATTTGCCTCCATTGCAAATGCTAATGTTATTTCCATCATTATCCTGCTAGCAGCCCTTCACTAGAGTGAGAGAAAAGCAACATCTTTCACCCATATGTTTATCTCACTACTGGGAATTAGCTGAATGGAAGATGAGCACAAACAGCCTTCATTTACCATGAAAAAGCAGGCTGGAAAGTGTCAGGAGATGCAATGAATGAACTTCTCTTGCTAATGGCCGACTGGCCTTGTTATTAATACAGATATAATGATGTTAAAGCTTCTCTATTAAGTCAGCAGGCCTGGGCTATTGGTTACACTTCATTTCTTAGAAATAGGCTCATTTTTCAATTACATCTTAATTTGCAGTGTCTTTAAATGCCTGGAGAATACAAGAAGTTCAAGAGCCCATTACTGGGGATGCTGCTGCACTTCATCCAGACAAAAATGACAGTGAGATGAAGGCTCATGTTTGGAACTCACTTGCTCTTTACATGCAGAGACCAGTGCATTGGCTTGTCTCCCTTCTCTGACAGAAAATCATTCGATCCACGCAGCTCGGGAACCAACACTTAGAACAATGAACATGAGTAAAATTAAGCCAAGCTCACATTGAGGATCCAGCTGAAAATCTCCCACACAACTCCAGGCTGTTCAGACTTATGGATGGAGTAGTCTTCTACCAGAGACCTCAGAACAGTAACCCAAGCAAGTGAATTAAGCAGTGGTTAACAATCTAGGCCCAGATGGTGGTTGGCCAGAGAGTGGGTGCTGAGGGAGGCCAGAGGAGAAGAATGCCAGGAGCCTTCTTTTTTTTTTCTGTGTCTGTTACCAGCTCTTACTTCAGGGTTCAAATATTAGTTCCTGCGTATGCCTAGAGCCTCTGAGCTTAAGTCACCCAATGTCCCCTTCGGTGAGAGAGTTCCCCACTGCCCCCGGTGCAGGGCTGTGGCAAAAAGGAATCTGGCCCACATCATAATGCTAGCAATATGGGCCCTGCAGCTCTACGTGCTTGGCGAGTACTATAAACTGCATGCTTGGCAAGTTATTGAGTGTTCTGAGGGCCAGTTTGTCCTTAACTCTGTGTCCGTGTTTTCATAAGCTTGCATTAATATTATGTTAATGGTCAAGTGAGCAGAGGGGCAAGATGTTCTCAGACTGTACGTTATGGCCCCATTTTCTTGGTATCACTGGCTCTGGGCCCCAGCAAGTCTGAAGCTCAAGTTCCACTGCCCAAGGCTTGGGTGGGTTGAGTCCTCGGTCACCACTCGTGGAGTTGTGCAGAATCTATAGGGAAAAAAAATCCAGTCCCTGAGTCCTGACCCATGACCTTAACTGTTAAACCAGCCTTTCCCCCACAAGCTAAGCTTGACCTGAACTCTGTATTTCCCTAGTACAGTGTTTTTTAAACTTTTTAAGACTGAGGGACACCAAACAATAATTTTTTTTATGAGGAACACCAAGGACTTTTTGTTGAGAAAAAAAAAAAGGTCGCCTGCTCTTTTAAGGATGGCCATTTTGAACTCTGTTGTTCTCCTCAGCACACCTCTGACAGCCTCGCGGCACACCGGTGTACCACAGAACGCAATTTAAGAAACACTGCCCTAGTACCTTTCATCCAGGGGTCTCCCTGCCCTGTACAGAGAGGTAATTGCTCTGGCTTTGCCATACCTCTTTCCATTTAAGAGAAGACATGGAGGCCCCTACTTTGCCACTTGACCAATTTGCACATACCAAGCCAGTGATCTGACAGATGGTAATTTTTGTACATACTGATTGAAAAAGGAAAATTGATCCTAAAAATATAGGGGAACAGAAGAAAGGGGGTTGTTAGATCTGTACCACTGATCAAGCCCATGCAGTGCTGATTATCTGGAAACTAGTTCACTCTCTCTTTCTTTCGTTTTTGCTGCAAAAAGATGACTCAGCAATACCCAGCATGCCAGCATATGATTTAGTGCCCTTGTCATGCTGGGAGATTGATCCTTGAAAGTGTGCCTATCTTTTCTAATGCCTTCATCTTGATATATTTGACTTGACTCTTACCAGGGGGAAGAATGACCCTTTGCCTGGTATGCAGCTCCATAGGATTTCTTCTGGAAGCAAACCTGCTCAAAGTACGTAGGCCATATAGATCAGCAGACTAATCTTTCAGTCCATTCATGGCAGGGGTGCAGGGGAATGACAGCTCCACACAGCTCTGTCACTGCAAAGCTAATAAACTGCTGGGAGCAGTCAGTGAGATTTAACCTCCCCGATTAAAAGGACTAAGCCTCCTGAATGTGAAAGCTACTGATATTCATAACCTTTCCCTCTTAGAACCAAAAGATGGTGCTTAAAATGCACTATTTACATCTGGGAATATCCAGCAGGCTGAACAGTTCTTGCAAATAGGATTTGAAAGGGTTTAACTTTCAACTAACATGATCTGAGACCAAGGCAAGAACTTGCCTTGGAAAAATTGGAAGTTGGGAGATTTATGTGATGTAAAAATAAGTGACCCATCCTTGAAATATTAGCATTTTCATGTGCTTGTTTAATTATAAAGCTATTAAAATTAGAAGTGGACTCACGAGCTTTGGGTAAAATTCACCTCTGTGCAAAAGCCCAGCCCGAAAAGCCTAGGTTGGAAAGGGTGGGAAGGACAGTCTAGTTCAGTGGTGGTCAAACTTACTGACACTCTGAGTTGGATATGATAATCTTCAAAAGTTCGAGAGCCGAGAGCACTTGCCAGGGCCCCAACCATGCTTGGAGAAGGATCTTGGGGCTTCAGCCCCACAGGAGGCATCTGCCAGGGCTGAAGCCCCAAGTATTGGCAAGTGTGCCCTGTGGGGCTGAAGCCCCACTACCCCACTGCAGGGCAGAAACCCTAAGCTCTGCCCCTCACCATCACCCTGAGTCTGGTACATGGAGACCGGGGAGAGGGGCATGGAGGGCTCCGCAAGTTGCACCGTAACTGTAAAAGAGCCACATGTGGCTTGCATGCCGTGGTTTGATCACCCCTGGTCCAGTCGCTAGCCACTGGATTGTGCTTTGGGAGTAGAATCATAGAATCATAGGGTTGGAACAGACCTAAGGAGTTCACCGAGTCCAACCCCCTGCCCAAAGCAGGACCAACCCCAACTAAATCATCCCAGCCAGGGCTTTGTCAATTCAGGACTTAAAAACCTCTAGGGATGGAGATTCCACCACTTCCCTAAGTAAGCCATTCCAGGACTTCACCACCCTCCTGGTAAAGTAGTTTTTTCCTAATTATTTTACTGGAGCTTGGAAAATGTTTTTGGGTGAAGTTTTCCAGTGAAAAATACAGATTTGGCAACCCCAAAACATTTTGCTGGATGGACCTTGGAAAACAATGCTTCAGTATCTTTCATTGCTACTGGCTCCCTTCTTGGCTGGGTCATTAAAGTAGCAGCAAGGATGAAATTTTCTGTTTAAAATCTACAGGATCATTTGAGAACAAATCAAACAAACCAAGTGAGAGCAGATAAGGTGATCACATTGTATCACCACCATAGTTGCTCTTTTTAGCCTTAAAATCCAATCCTAAAGAGAAGTTATTTTCCACTGAGCATAATAGGAACTCTTAGGTTGTATGGTCCTACAGCTGTATTGCTAATAAATAATAGAGTAGGTAGGACTGGGCCCTAATCCAGGACAGAATTTGCTTTTAATAGACGTGGTAGGTTGGAAATCCTGAGGAAAATGATAGACCTGCAACTGAGATTTAAATTAGGTTGAAGATATTTGTATTGCATTCTGCTCTGCTTTTGTACCTTCTTTTGCGTGGGAATACTGTACAAATTAGGGCTTTGCAGCTGTAAATTGTGCACTGTGAAAAATCCAGCATAAGAGAGTTTCTTTATTCAGACCATTAAATAGCAATAGAAGAACCAGTCTAATATGAGCTAGTGCCCCAGTTTCATAGCTAGTGTTTGAAGTCCATTGAGAGCAAGATGCGTTCCAAGCTACTATGCTACACCATTGAAATACATTCATATTCCATTCTTCTATCTACAGTCTTGAGTTAGCACTGTCATCCATTTCACTGTGTCAATCAAGCAATAACTGATTTAGGGACAATCTGATTTACACTCCTGTAAATTAAGAGTATTTCCCATGGCTTTAACAAAGGTACTACAGATTCACCCCATAATGAAACCAGGACATGGCCCTTTGTAAATTGCACAACCTACATGCAAATAACCAAAGCATAATCTGGGGAAATAGAGTGCCCATGCAGAGGGAGCAGTTTCTTAATGAGCCGCACCATGAAGTCTTCATCCAGATAACATGTTGAAGTCAGTGGGGACTTTTGCCTGAGTAAGACTCAGTCTGTTTATAGAAGGGGGTCCCAAACTCCCCACCTGTGGGTCAATCCCGGATGAAGAGGTTGCGTAATCCAACCCGGGGAGGCCTGATGCCACATGGCAGCAGTGGTTGCGTGTTCCCTTTCCCCCACATTCCCCGTGGTGGCAGGATCCCTGAAGTCACATGCTGGGGAGCTGGGGCACCAGGGGGAGGAGAGGGTGGGGTGATGCCAGGAAGGGGCGGGGCTTGGGGTCTGGTAATGGACAGGCACTCCTCCAGCCTCCCAGGAGTCCCAGACCGGATTGCACTATTGCTTCAGCTAGGACTGGCCTATGGGCTGGGAGTTTGAGATCCCTGTTTTATAGGGACACCACGGTGTGACTATGGGGTTGTCAATATTCACTTTGATCCCTGCCTTCTCTGGAGGAAGTAATCTACTATAGCAAATGTTTCAAAGATGCCTAAGGGACATGGGAGCCTCAGGCTCATTTTTCAAAAGTGATCAGGCAAAGGTTTTTAAGTCTTATTAAAATCCACTTTTGAAAATGATGCAAGATCCTAAATGCCTAATTACTTCTGAAAAGTGTACTTAAGCTCTTACGCTGAAAAAAAATTACTAGAAGGTGGGCACACAGGTGATTGAAAGACCATACTCAAAGGGATAGACATAAGAGAGAGTTTGCTGTCATCCTGGGAGGATGTATCTAGTGGGGTCCAACCGGGTCAGTTCTAAGTCTGGTACTAGTCAATATTTTAATGAAAGACTAGGATAATGGGGAGTATGCTCATTAAATGTGCCGAGGACACCAAGCTGTGAGGGGCTGCAAAGACTTTGGAGGACAGGATTAGAATTCAAAAGGACCTTGACAAATTGGAGAATTGATGTGAATTCAACAAGAGGAAATTCAAAGAGATAGGTGCAAAGTACTTCACTGGGGGAGGGAGGGTGTGGAATCAAACGAACATCTGCAAACAGGAATAACTGGGTCAGCAGCAGTATGGTTGAAATGGATCTGAGAATTACAGTGGATCACAAATTGAATGAGTCAACAACGCTGTGCAATCTTGCCCACATGCTCAGGGTCTAACCACAGGTGCCAACTCCATGGGTGCTCCAAATTAACAGATGCTCAGCACCTACCAGTGGTCAAGCCCCCTCTCCTTTCCCCATCTCCCCCCAGAGCCTCTTGCTGATGGAAGCCCTGCTGATCAACTCCTGGGGTTCTGGGAGGGAAAGGGAGGCACAGAGATGGGGCACACTCAGGGAAGGGGTCAGGAAGAGGCGGTGAGGAAGTGGGTTGGGGGCGGGAAGAGGCAGAGCAGGAGCATGGAGGAAGGGATGGAATAGGAGTGGAGCCTGGTGTGTGTGTGGGGGGTGGGGTCACACACCCCTCCCCCCAGCTAGAAAGGAATTCAGTCCCTAACTGACCATTATATTTGGAGTAGTTTTCCCCTAGGTCAGATTGGCAGAGATCCTAGAGATTTTTGCCTTCCTGCAGCAGGGGCACAGGTCACTTGCAAGTGCAAACTAATGTGAATGGTGACTTCTCTGTAACTCCATCTTTAAATCATTATTTGAGAACTTCATTAACTCAGCCAGAGGCTATGGGTCTATTATAAGATGGGTGGGTGAGGTTCTATGGCTTGCAATGTGCAGGAAGTCAGACTAGATCACGATGGTCCCAATGGGCCTTAAAATGAGTGGTGGGAAAGGCTAATGTCATTCTGGGATGCACTAACTGGAGTGTTTTAAGACCAACAAGGGAAATAGCTATCCTGCTCTGCTAAGCACTGGTGAAGCCTCATCTCAAGTAGTGTGTCCATTTCCATATGCCACACTTTCTAATTTGTCCCACTCTTTAGTACAATCCAGAAGAGAGCAACAAAAGTAATAAAAGGGTTAGAAAATCTGACCTTGGAGTAAAGGTTATAAAAACAAAACAAAACAAAAAAACCACCTGGGCCTGGTAGACTTGAGAGGATGGGGGGGGGGGGGGGGGAGAAGAGGCTCAAATCTTCTAATCTGAAGATGGTGATCTATAGTTCTATATGATCTCTGAAAGTAGGACAATAAGTAGGGGGCTTCATCCATGGCAAGGGAGAGGTGGCTTAAATGTTAGGACAAAGTTTTCTAACTGTGAGGGTAGCTAAGCTCTGAAATAGGCTTTGAAGGGAAGGGATGGAATCCCCATCCCAGAATCATGGTAATGTAGGACTAGCAGGAACCTTGTTATGTCATCAAGTCTAAGCTGTTGCACTGAGGCAGGGTTAAATATGATCTATCCTCCCTGACAAGTATTTGTCTAATTTGTTTTTAAAACCCCCCCAACAATAGAAATTCCACAACCTTCTTAGGTAATTTGTTCCACTGCTTAACTACCCTTACAGTCAGAAAGTTTTTCCAAAGGTCTAACTTAAATTTCCCTTGATGAAGTTTAAGCCCATTATTTTTGTCCTGTCCTGAAATGGTAAGATGAACAATTTACCACCCTCCTCTTTATGGCAATCTTTTACATACATGAGGACTTACGTTCCTCCCGACCCCCAAGGTTTTTTAATCTTTCTTCATAGAGCATGTTTTCTAGACTTTCAACATTTTTATTGCTCTCCTTTGGACTTTATCCAATTTGTCCACATCTTTTCTGAAGTGTGGTGCCCAGAACGACCTTTCAAGTTTTTCATATAAGACTCCAGCTAATACATGCCAGATTGATGTGTGCTGCTGTCCCTCCCCAAGAGTATTAAACTGTTGACTCATATTTATTTTCTGATCTGCTATCACCCCCAGATCCCTTTCTGCACTACACTTTCCTAGACAGTCATTTCCCATTCTGTATGTGCAACTGAGTATTTCTTTCTTAGTAGTTTGCATGTATTTGTGTTGGATTTCATCTGCTTTATTTCAGACCATTTCTCCAGTTTGCTAATATCATTGTCAATTCTAATTCTATCCTCGAAAGCCTTTAGTATTTGTCTACAAACGTTAAGTAGGGATTTACCAAATTCATAGTCCATTTTGATCAATATGATTTTTGGTCATAGGATTTTAACAATCATAAATTTCACAGTTTCAGATCTTTAAATCTGAAATTTCATCGTGATGTAACCATGGGAGTCCCAACCCAAAAATGGACCCCGGAGCTGGGGATTGTAAGGCTATTGTAAGGGGATCACAGTATTGCCATTCTTACTTCTGTGCTGCTACTGGTGATAGAACATAAGAACATAAGAATGGCCGTACTGGGTCAGACCAAAGGTCCATCTAGCCCAGTATCCTGTCTGCCAACAGTGGCCAGCACCAGGTGCCCCAGAGAAGGTGGACCGAAGACAATGATCAAGCGATTTGTCTCCTGCCATCCCTCTCCAGCCTCTGACAAACAGAGGCCAAGGACACCATTTTATCCCCTGGCTAATAGCCTTTTATGGACCTAACCTCCATGAAATTATCTAGCTTCTCTTTAAACTCTATTATAGTCCTAGCCTTCACAGCCTCCTCTGGCAAGGAGTTCCACAGGCTGACTACACGCTGATGGGGTTGCCTTTGAAGCTGGTCTTCAATCCAGCATCTGTGCAGCGACCTGCAGCCAGGAAAGGTTCCCAGAGATCAGTCTGACCCGGCCCCAAAAAGATCCCCTGCAAGGGAAGTCCCAAGCCTCCCAAGCTCAGCTGGGACTAGCATTAGGAGATCAGCTCATGGTAAGAGCTCCTGGTTCTGCTCCTCCCCTACACTAGCCAGATTTCATAGGTAGAAACAGATGTCACGTTCCACTATCTGTTTTTCATGGCCATGAATTCGGTAGGGCCTTGTTTATAAGGGTATTCTCTCTGCCTCTATCTATATTATTTTGGAAGGTATTGACTAGACCCAGACACAGGGCAAATCTCTGCAGGATCCTACTCAATATGCTCTTCTAGCTTGATTGTGAGCCAACGGTAACTAGTGAGTACATTTTTCCAGTTTTTCACCCATGTGTATCACATTTGTCTAGGCTATATTTCCCTAGTGTGTTTATAAAAAGTTCACGTGAAACAGTATCAAATGTTCAGGCCCCTGATGGTGGGGAGGGTTGAAAGGGCAAAAGGGTTAGTTGCCCTGGGGCCTGAGGCTCCCGCAGCTGCTGTTGCCATAGTAGCAGCAGCAGCAGCCAAAACCCCAGGCTCTTTAAATCGCTGCCAGAGCACCACACCACACACTCTGGGCAGCACTGAGGGCTACCTGGGGCTCGCATGGTGTGCTCCAGGCAGTGCTGAGAGCCAGCTGCCCTCAGCCCCGCCCTTTCTGCCCTCAGCCCCACCCCTTCCGGGAGCATGAAGCCAGCCCCTCCTGCCCTGCCTTGTCCAGAGGTCCGCAGATGCTATTGGCTCCCCTGCAAATGTCTTACTGAAGTTGAGAGATATCATGTCTACTGCATCCATTCCACCCAACAAGGTCTGTTACCCTGCTAAAGAAGGTGGGTTTTTTTTCTACAACAGGACTTTGTTTTGCCTCAGTGTATGAGGCTGCAATTGCAGCCCTACATTTCTGTGATTCTGTACCAGTAACATTTCATCCCCACCATGCTGGCTCAACTGTGCAGGATGGTGCAGTGTGGAGGAGGAGCCAAGGCTCTGCCTATTCCTTGTCCCTCCTGGCCCAGTCCCTATCTATCTGTGGAGGAAGGGAAGAAGGGGCTACACAGAGATTGCTTCCCCTCCTCTATTCAGCCACATAGCTTATGCAGAAGAGAAAGGGAGATACCTTAAACCCTCTTTTCCCTGTGGGATCATCAAACAAGGCATAATCTTGCTCCAAAATATATTAACATTCAAAGAAGGTAGGTTTTTCCTCTGAAGCACTTAGAGTCATCTGAAAACACAGTGTGCTGACAAAGAGGTGCAACTCAGAATGGAACACCAGATTTCATTGTTCACTTTCATTCTCTGTTTTAATGTAATTTTCTTACAGGACAGAGCATGGCAAGACTGCTGACTAAGCGACCTTTATCCTCCTCCACTCTTGGGGCTTTTACATTCAGATAGTCTACAGTATGTTCTAAAACAGGGGAGGAAAAAGCCTTCTTAGCCCCACATCTCAATCCATTTACTCATCCCAGCTATCAATCCCTATAGAAGTTGAAAACAGAACAATCTATGGTTCACTTTCTAGTTTTGCTGGAAGGTGCTCAACCTCTACCCTGCCCCAGATCCTGTGCCCAGTCCACTGCTTTTCCCCAAACCCCACCCTCTCTCTTCCCACCTCATTCTGCCCCCTACCCTAACCATGCCCCATCCTCACAATACCTCTTCCTGCTCCTCAGCACCTCCTGCATGCTGCTGAGCACTGGTAGGCAGGAGGTGTGGGGAGGGAGGAGCTGTTCCACAGTGCCACCAGTGGGTGCTCCAGCCCTGGAGGGCTTACAGAGTCAGTGTAACCACCACCAGGCGGATTTGAGCCTGGGACCTCTGGAGCTTAGTGTAGGAGCCTCTACAGCTTGAGCTATAAAAGACCACTGGCTCTCAGCTTACACTGTAGGGCAAACTCATTCTTATCTCTCACTGTAAGTGGTCTAAGTGCCACTACATGGGACAGTGAACCACACGCACTAGGCATGTGGGTTACATCAGCAACTATGGATGGAAGGGGGTTTTTTTACACAGAGTTATGAGAAATGTAAAAACAAACAATCAAGCAGCCACCAGTGATAGTCATAGATAATGGACCTGATTTTCAATGGTGCTGCAACCTGGCCTTTCCATGTTCATGCACAAAGAGATGTGTGTACATCACCCGCATACATAGGCAATAGAATTTTACTTGCATGTTTCTGAGATGCTTGTGTACACACACACACACTATCACTAGTATGTGTGAAAAGTATGTATTCTCTACTGTAGCAAGCGTTATTGCAGGAACCTCTGGAGAATCAGGCTGTATATGCAGGCTGTTTCCATACATTATTACTTACTCTTTTTTTTAATTTTAAGTATCCAATCTCTGGATGCCATGACAATTAGCAAAAGTACTGTACATCCCAAAACAGATCAACCTCCAATCCTACCATGTAGGGAAAAAATAACCAGTCGTTAAACAAAGTATCCCCACCTCTTAGCTTTCATTTTCTGAACATGTTTCAACTTAAGAGCTTAATAAAATATTGCTTGAAACAGGCACACATTTGTAAGTACAGTATGATCTGTGCTCCCTGCTGCACAGTCTTCAGCAACAGACTCGTTACCTCTGCTGCTACTCTAGCTTGATGTATCCGTTTAACACTCACAGGAGCACCAGAGGACATAAGGATCTCTGTGCTCTAATAACCTTTGTTCTAATTGCCAATGAAAAGGTAATAGGACCAAGAGGCACAGAGGTGTTTACTAAGATCTCCGTTAAGTGCATAATCAAAACCAACAAAAATATCTGTAGCTTTGTACTAACGTACTAAATTGGCAGCCTGCAAAGGAAAGAGTGGTTCTAGGATAACAGGGTTAATGACCAATGCCCTGGTCATTAACGGTGTCCTGAGACCACAGTTGTTCTGTCTTAAATAAGGATAGTTCATTAAAGAAACAAGAAGTAAACAGACTCTGTCATACACAAAATGTTTTCTTTTACCCAAGAACAAGGCCCATCCCTTAGACTCAAGTCAGGGGCAATCTCAGTGGACAAGCCCTTCTGTAAAGAATTGTGATGTGCAGAACATGAACACCATTATTATTTAAATGGCACACAGCCTTGCATTTGCCACTGGAGAACTGGGGCTACTACCCTGACACTTCAGCTACAAAAAATATGAGCGTTTGCCAACTGAGCTAAGGCACCTAAAGCTGTGGTGAGAGGTGAATCAGCTCTGCTTCTGTCTCTCCTTTGCAAATGGAAGCCAGACACAGAGAGGTTGATTTACTGATGTGGCCACAGCAGGCCCAGCACATGTTACACCCACAGCAGTGAATCACAACATGAACTCTCAAACACCTTCTGTTACAAAAACACATGTGAAGGGAGATGTTTGCATTCCAGAAAAGCTCAGTCAGGTGGGGATAGCTCATGACACAAAGAATTCTCTTCATCAGCACCACCCTAATCATTTAAAACTATCCGCCTGCTGATGATGCAAATGCAATGCAACTCAGGCATGGACAGTCGAAAATGTATATCCATCCATGCCAGTTTATAGCACAGTTAATAGCCCAGGATCATCAAAACTAACTGATTAGATCCCAAGATCAATGTGTAAACATAATAGTGCTGATTCTGAACTTCACTGATCTCCCTGGAGTTACTTTTGATTTACAGCAGGGTGAACAATAGGGAATCAGACCAAGTGTTTTTTATAACTAAATTCCCATGTAACTAGAAGGGCTCTCAGGACTACAGATTCCTTAGTGAGATCACAATATAGCAAATCCAATAGTAGTTATTCCCCTGCCGCTCACGGGCAAAATACAGGATGAAAAGGATCATTGGCCTCCCATGGCAACTCTTAGTTCCTAATGTCTTGGAAAGGGCCATTCTGTGAAATGCAACTAATATTAGTTTGTGCTGTAAGTTTGGTTTTGAATTTTGCTTTTTGCTATATTAGCATTTGAGTGGGAGGTTGCCTATGCAACAGTATGTGCCTCAGGGTGTAATGAGTGTAGTTTAGTATACTTCCCTCTGCGTATAATGGACCAGTGTCTTGGTATGGTGTTAGAAGGCAACATGCTGCTGGAGAGGATTGCTTTCAGTTGCAGTGTACAATAAAACCTCCTGTTCATTTGTGGTCCCCACGCACGTTTGGAAAGACGAGGTGCGTTAGCCCTGGTGGCATGGCCCTCTCAGGAATTTATTCGGAGCAGTCATATTTCCTAGCTCCATATGATTTTTCTTTATTTGTTGCCTTTACTACCTTGAGTGCTGTAGCTATGCATTACTAAACAACCTCTGTGTTCCTCCCCAGAGGTGTCTGCATGTCAGCAGTAGGTGACATGATGCTTTACATGCTGATAGCTCCCAGGATGTCAATGACACTTGTTGATATTTATAACTATAAGTTGATTTGGGATCTTGTATTAAACCATTATGTCTAATTCCTGCACTGTAATGAGTGGGCCAATGGTAGCTCTGCACCCTGCTGGATAGAATAAAACCTGATCTTGTGTATATTAGGCCTGATGCTGCAGACAGAGGTCCATGCTCAAGTGGGAGGGGCCTGTGCTGGGGAGCAAGCAGCTCTAGCTCCAAGCTCCACAGCCTTCATAAAGTTCTTAATGCCTTTGGTGCAGAGCAGAAGGAGAACTGGAGTTCAAGGGAGCTGTCAAATGGTTCCATAATGCTGTAGCCGACACCATTACAGGGAGTGGCTGAATGGGCTGTGGCTCATCTCTCAGTAGCCATCTGGTAGCACACTGGGCATGCCACACACAGAGGCAAGTGTACTTGCACCTCCAGAGTGACCGAGGTTTCTGTGAATTGGACTGCCAGACATTGAAGGTGCAAACACTCCAGCCCCATTTGCTTCAGGTCCCCATCCAGCCACTAGGGACCATTCAGTCCAGGGGTATGAAAGCACCAGAGTCCCTGAGCCATCCCTTTGCACTGTCCTCCTGCCTGCAGGCTGCAGCCTTGTGTCCTCCTGCTGTCGCTATTGCTCTCTCCTGCCTGCAACAGGGTGTGTTTCAGCTCAACTTCCAGGTATCCGGTTGCTTCCAGTGCAGCTGCCAACTTTCTAATCACACAGAACCAAACACCCTTGCCCCATCCCCTGCCCCGAGGCCCCATCTCCTGCTCCCTCCATCCCCGTCCCTCCATCACTTGCTTTTCCCCCACCCGCACTCACTTTCACTGGGTTAGCACAAGAGCTTGTGGTGCAGGAGGAGGTGAGGGCTCTGGCAGGGGTGCAGGCTCTGCAGTGGGTTCAGAAATGAGGGGTCCAGGCAGTGGGAGGGGGTGCTGATGCTGCGAAAGGGGATTGTTGTGTGGCAGAGATTCAGGCTCCAGCAGGGAGTTTGGGTGCAGGAGGGAGCTCAGGATGGGGCTCTGGAGCTCAGGAGGGAGTTCTGAACTTCCCTTCCCTATGCTGAAGCAACTTTTGATGTCTTTTATTGGACTGATGTCCTATTGAGCAGTAACAGAATGTGCAGGAATGAGCTAGCAGGTTCACTACAATATATTCTATTACCAAGATTGTCTTTCCAGAAGCATTTCTGGTTGTGTTAATCCCTCCTGTATTTCATAAGAATGAAGCAGAAATTTGTAGTGACCCCTAATAATAGTTACAGGAAGTGGTATAAAATATGATTCGGAGCAGCCATAAATCATGAGTACTAGAATTAGAAACTAGATCATCAGCTCTAAAATTCCCCAAACTCAGAATCCAGTCCCACACCCAACTTGTGGCTTTCTCTTTGCATCAGATCCCAATGCCACTCAGCTTTGGCTGGGCCACTGCTCCCTCTGGCGCGCAGTGCTCAGAGCTAGAGAGAGACAGATTCCATAGGAAGAATGGGGAGAAGGGAAAGTCAAGATGGGACATCTGAGGTCTGTCCTGTATTTTTAAAATACACTGCTGGCAACCCTACTGACCAGGCATGGGAATGGGTGGGCATTCTGCATTGCCAGCGGGCTACGTACACACTGCTTCAAAATAGATCATCACCACGATCATAAATGCAGGGACTGGAACCCAGCACGTGACAGCCCATCTCAGAGGACACTCCAGTCATGACAAAGCATCTACTGTGTGGAACAGGGCTCTGCAGCCTGCAGCACGCATGCCACTTATGGCATACGAGCCGATTTTCAGTGGCACATGGGAGGGCGCTCCGCCCCTCTTCCCCCACAAAGCTGCTGAAGAGCGCTCCCTGCTCCCTGCAGCAGGTTCAGCTGCAGCGGGAGGAAGCAATGCTGGGACTGAAGCTTCTCAGTGGCACGTCAGTCAGGACCAGAGGCGTCACTACTGCAGCCACACGGTCCAAGGCTGGCCTGAGACCACGTGGCAGCAGCAGCGGCACCTCTGGCCTCCGGGGCTTGCCCATAGCACGTGGCCACAGCAGCAGGGTGGTTGCATCAGTTACTGCAAGGGGATGCGAAGCCAGGTAAACGTCCCGACTCATGCCCAGATCCCCACACACTAATGCCCCTCATTCACCTCCCCCCACCAAGACCCTGCATCCCCAGCTTGCTCTGACACTCTCTTGTTCCTGCACCCTCCCTCCTGGCCAGACATCTTACCCCCATCCTGCTCCTGCATCCACATTGCTCCTGCACCCTCCCTCCTGGCCAGACATCTTACCCCCATCCTGCTCCTGCATCCACATTGCTCCTGCACCCTCCCTCCTGGCCAGACATCTTACCCCCATCCTGCTCCTGCATCCACATTGCTCCTGCACCCTCCCTCCTGGCCAGACATCTTACCCCCATCCTGCTCCTGCATCCACATTGCTCCTGCACCCTCTCTCCTGGCCAGACATCTTACCCCCATCCTGCTCCTGCATCCACATTGCTCCTGCACCCTCCCTCCTGGCCAGACATCTTACCCCCATCCTGCTCCTGCATCCACATTGCTCCTGCACCCTCTCTCCTGGCCAGACATCTTACCCCCATCCTGCTCCTGCATCCACATTGCTCCTGCACCCTCTCTCCTGGCCAGACATCTTACCCCCATCCTGCTCCTGCATCCACATTGCTCCTGCACCCTCTCTCCTGGCCAGACATCTTACCCCCATCCTGCTCCTGCATCCACATTGCTCCTGCACCCTCTCTCCTGGCCAGACATCTTACCCCCATCCTGCTCCTGCATCCACATTGCTCCTGCACCCTCCCTCCTGGCCAGACATCTTACCCCCATCCTGCTCCTGCATCCACATTGCTCCTGCACCCTCTCTCCTGGCCACACACTGCACTTTCCTTTGCTCCTGCTCTCTCCACCTGGCCTGCTTCTGCACCCCATCTCCCTCCCAGATCATCCCTCCCACCCCATCCCTATCCTACTCGCTGGCAGCCCTGTCTCGCACACTGAACCCCTCATTTTTGTCCTTACCCCAGAGCCTAAAAGGGTCCATACAATTCACTGACTCCAGAACCCCAGAAAAGTAAATCTGGCCTATGGGAAACCTCGAACCTCAGTCCTCCCTGTCCTTTCCCCTCACCCCTTGAGGCTGGCGCACCAGAGGAGTGAGGTGTCTCAGTTGGGGCCACATCAGTGAGTGTTGGGAGTTTTTGGAGGAAATTTTTTTGCTTCACACTTGTGTGGTTCCCAACTGATTTTTCTGTGGGTCAGTGACCCTGACCCAAAATAAGTCTGCCCACCCCTGCCATAAATAAATAAAACATTGAAACCTTTTGTGTTGGACATAAATTTATATTTTACTCTATTTAAAATGAAGTTTGATAAAGTAACATGAGAAAGTTAAAGCGCTTAATCTGTTTCATAATTTAAATTAAACTGTTCTCCCTATCTTCAGCTGGTTCAGAAAATATGGTCACTGTACCCAGCCTGACCCTGCTCCTCCCCTCCACCCACACACAGATCCATGAA
Source organism: Pelochelys cantorii (assembly GCA_032595735.1). Taxonomy (NCBI): domain Eukaryota; kingdom Metazoa; phylum Chordata; order Testudines; family Trionychidae; genus Pelochelys; species Pelochelys cantorii. The sequence goes on along the minus strand of CM064329.1, from coordinate 103,258,513 downwards.
TAAGTTAAATCTTGACATGCCACTTCTGAAAGGCTGCCGACCCCAGTATAGAACATGGCTGCAGGCAGCACTGTCACATCCAAAGTGGTCTGACAATGGCTCTTGGGCTAGCTCTGGCTCCATTCTAAAGATTTCAAAGTCCTTCTTTCAATTCCTCCCCCTCCCTCACAAAAAACCCATCCTATAATTAAATGCCCTTTTACATCAGCCCACGCTAATGGAACATGGCTTGATGGGAACCTCTGAAATGCTGGCTTTCTGTGTACCATTCATTTAAAGTGGTACGGGGAATCAACTGGTGGTCTCCAGCCATCCCAGTAATTTATTTTTCTAACTAAGACATTTCACTGTAACTCTGAGATGTCAGTTGGAGAGTGGCTGTTACTGGATAACACCACTCCAGGAGTCTGAGAGATTCATCTGCACCTTCTACTTCATATCTCCACAGGAGGGTGATTATCTCTTGATCACACTCCTTGCCATGATTTTTAAGCAGTACAGATTGAAGAAAAAATAAAAGCCTGCATGGGAGAATTTCAGTGCCAGAATGAACTACACGAGAAACAACCACTTCAAGAATACTAGACTGTGGAAAGTAAAGTGACTCAGAACTGGAAAAAACTGCATTAAAAGCTTTCAAATGCAGAGATATTTGGGGTCTGGCCAACATTTAGGGACAATCTATTTATCAGGCATTAGTTTTGCTGGACCATTAAGGCATTTGGAAACAGAAGCAGCAAGATTTGAACATGTACAAAAAATATATTTTGCTTGATAATGTAGTGAAGAACCATTTTGCAACAAGCATAACCAATTCAAAGGCTTTCAGATACCTATAAAAAGGTCTGGTTTATCATTTCTCTGTAAAATTTTGTCAGTTTTAAACCAGACCACAGTGAATTAAAGGCTTGGAATCTTGCTCACCCTTTTATTAGGCTTAGAGATTTTTTTCCAGACTGGAACTATGGATTCAAACCCTCTGCTAGAGAGGAGTTCTGATAGAGATGCATCCAACATTGAATTCAAACCCCCTTGAACTTTGGGGAAATTGGTATCTAAGCTTGGATACAAAATTTGAGAAGGACACCCCTTTCTAGTTCTGCCTCTTTGCTATGGAAAACCTTTTGAAAGCCCAGAAAGTCTAAGAACATATGTAAAACAAAGGGGCACTGTTGCAAATATTTGAATCAGGCCGCAGGATGTGGTTGTACTCCTGATATCTAAGCTGGAACAAACTAGTGGCAGGTGCTGTTTGAAGAGGTAAGAAGGGTTGGGCCAATTGAGTATGAGATCTTGCAGCCCAGGAAATGAAAAGAGATGCAAATTAATCACGTCAACTTCCTGAAGGCCAGATTCTGACAGCCCTGTATCCTCAAGCCATAACCTCTCTGGACCCAGCCCTTATGTCAGTGAGATCAGAGCTCAGCCCGACGTGGCAAGCTCAAATGTTGCAGCTGACTCTGCCTTCCCTGCAGGGTTCTCAGCTCTCCCACAGAGAACGCACCTCACATATCACCACTTTGCAATGATGCCAGGACAGAGAGTGCATGAGACTCACCGACTCCTCCAAAAAGAGGCGTGAGATGGTCTGCAAACTATGCTGAACCAAGAAAGAGGGGTGTCAAGTCCCACAATGAGTGGAGGAGTCCTGTCCTGCTGGTGAGAAAAACAGATGGCTCAATAGGGCTCTGCAAAGACTTTAGACTTCAACATGTACCTGATGCCCTAGATGGATGAGCTATTAGAGAGAGCCGGGAACACTAAATACATTTCCATAGTGGATTTAATCAAAAAATACTGGCAAATCTCCAGGCTGGGGGGAGGGGTGTCATGTGGCTGGTGTCCTCCCCATGTCACCCGTCACTAGTCACCCCTGCATGCCACTACAGTCACCCAAACCCTAGAGATGGAGGGGCTTACAGCAAATCCTGCCAACTGCCACTGTGGGCAAAGAGAGGTGATGTACTTCGGATATACAAAGGGTAAGGCCAGCTACACACACTGGTGGATACAGACAAGGCACTAATTGATTGCCCAACTCTATCAACTGAGAAGCAACTGCAATGTTTCCTAGGACTAGCCAGCTATTACAGGCAGTTTGTACCTGACTATCACAGCAGCCCCTCCCCCTTACCGACCTGGGAAGGTGCAGAGGACTGAGGCATGTGATAAGGCCTTTAGAACACTGAAGCACCGTCGAACCCACCTCTTCCATCCTGCCAGAGCCAGTCCTCTTCCACCCTGACTTTCCAAAACCTTTCATTCTTCAGATAAACGAGTTAGAACAGTGGGTCTCAGGCCCACCTTGTCCCCAGAGTCAGGAACAGCTGACATTTTCTCACTAGAAAGCCGTTCCCATGGGAGGGGTGAACTGCTGAACAGTTGAGGAGGCAGCCCTGCTTATGAGATGGGATATAGAGGCCCTACACTATCATCTAATAGACAGCTCCTTCTTACTTATCACAGACCATGCTCCCCTACATTGGCTAAACTCCATGAAGGACCCCAGTCCCTGGATCATGAGATGGTACCTCTCCCTGCAATCTTTTGACTGCCAGGTACCCCTAGGAAGGGCACACACAAACACCTGTTTTTCCCCTCAAGATGGAGGAGAGCAGGAGGAAGATGCATCACCAGGTCCTAGCTTGAGGGGAGGGCATGATGGGGTGCATGAGCCCCACTCTAGTGAACAAAGGGTCAGTGAGCAGCTTTGGACCCAGAAGGCCCTGCACAGACACCCCTGCTTGGCACGCCCACACTAAAGGCTGAGCTCAAAAGAGAGCAGCTCAGCTCAGTCTAAGCCACTGAAGTTTTATGTGTCCCCTCTCCCATGTGACCACAGGTCCTTCACGCACGGGGCCAGGAACAATGAGCCACGACACAAACTAAAACCCTCTGGAGCACGCTCCAGAGGCAGACCAATGGTGCCAATAGTGGAACTGAGGCAGGAGTAAAAAGTGACTCAGGCAGCAGGCACAGGGACACTTGAATTATTACTCCCAGGGCTCTGGGATGGAATTTGGTGGAGCACAGAGGTCTTGTGTTCCCCTACCCACAGTCATTGACCCTTATCACTGGGTGACATGGCTGTTGATTTGCCACTGGGCCCCAAATTGGATCAGTGAGGCTCCATCTGGGTACAAATAAAGCTGGCTGGAGAACAACAATTCCATTTCTTGACCACGTTTGAGGTTTGAAATGTTTTTGTTCCACATCAGAATATTTTCATGAAACAGAATTGGGCCAAACATCGACTTTTGGATCAGGAAGATCAGGTTTTTAGGCTCTGACAGTCCACCCCTAGACCTGAAACTCCTTCCTTGTTCACTGTTTTGTCCAAATCAATATGTTTTCACAAAAGGTTTTGGCTTCTACAAAATTGCATTTTGCAGTGAAAAAGAATTCTGGCTCAGTTTCCCGCCAGTTCTAGGTACAAAAATAAATTTGTAAGGATCCAGTTACAGGAAGTATTGTCTTATACGGTAAGCTATTAGAACAGACCTCACCTGTAAAGAGCCTTGCATACATTTGATAATATAATAACAATAAATACATTGGTGAGGGCAAAGAAAGCTTGTTCAAGCTATTTTCAGCACAGTTGTTTAGAGAATTCTTAAGAGTTGCACTAATTAATATGGAGTGTGCCTTATTTAACTTTGTTTAGACATTTCATTAATAGGGTTTTATTTCTAACCAAAGTACAACGCAATCTACAGCCATCACCAAATGGCTAGATTCATAGGGCCAGTTTCTGCCAATTGGGTTGCACAAGTGCAACTGGGCATATTTGGCCAACTGCATTGGGTGGGAATTAACAATCAGCAGACCATGTTGTTGTGCCATGTCACAATGGGGTGATGAGTGAGGGGGGCATGCAGGGTCAAGTGCCATCCGCAGCAGCTAGGGAGCAGAAAGGGTGTGGCCAGGGCTAGAGCAGAAGAGCCTCTTCTGGCTGCTGGGATGCTGCCCAGTGCAGAGCAGCAACTGCCTGGGAAAGAGCCTGGTGGCAGTGGTGGTGGGTTGCCTCCTGCCAGGCTTGGCTTCTGGGGATATTGGACAATCAAGCTACAACCCTCCCCTGCTACATCCTCTGCTGCCCCTCCCCAGCCAGCTCTCTTCCATGCAATTATCTACACTTCACAGAGCAGCAACTGGGATTGGCTCCTGCCAGCTCTCTGCCTGGTCCTGTCCAGGGAGGGCAGTCAAAGGGGCCACTCAAAACAATGCAGTGGGAAGACAGATTCCCTGCCTGACAGATAACGTGGGGTGGGAGGGGTCACATCAAATGTCCTCCCCTTTAGCTTGTGGTCCCCCAGTAAGGGGATTAGGGATGTTAGTGAATAGTCATGTAAACGATTAACCGATAAACCTGGGCTTATCAGTTAATTCTGACCACACACACACACACACACACACCCCTGATGCCTTTGTATCATCATCTCAGGCATTGGCGCTCTTACAGCAGGATTGTCTGGCTATGTAGATTCTCTCCTTAAACTCTACATTACCAACAGTCCTAGCTGGCTTCGAGATTTCCTTGACTTCATGAGGAAACAACAATGCATTGGTGATCTTCCAGAAAACACCATCCCGTCCACTGTGGATGTAGAAGCTCTCTACACCAACATTCTACACAGATGGACTACAAGCCATCAGGATGTGCAATGATGTCACAGCTCATCTGGTGGCTGAATTCTATGATTTTGTCCTTACCCACAGCCATTTCAGATTTGGGAATGATTTATACATTCAAGTGAGCAGCACAGTTCTGGGTATCCACATGGTCCCACAGGACACCAACAGTTTTATGGCTAACTTAGAACAATGTTTCCTCAGATTTCAGCCTCAGGTGTCCCTCTTTTCTACTTGTGCTACACTGATGACATCTTCATCATCTGGATTTACAGGAAGAAGATTTTTGAAGAATTCCACCAGGATTTCAACAATGTCCACCCTACTATCAACCTCAGTATGAATTAGTCCACACAAGAGATCCATTTCCTGACACGACAGTACAAATAAGTGATGGTCATACAGGGTACGTCTACACTGCACACTTATTTCAAAATAAGCTATTCTGGAAGAAATACTCCCAAATAGCTTATTTCGAAATAGCACGTCTATACTACAGGGAACCCTCAAAATTAGTCTGAGGCAGGCTCCCCTAATGTGGACGTGTTACTTTGATTTAGAGCCCCAGGAGACTCTAGGGAGTAATTAGTTTGAATGGCCCGGGAGAGGAACTATTTCAAAATAGCAGCAATGGAGCATCCAGACTACAGCTATTTTGAAATAGCTATTTCGGAATAGACATTATTCCTCATGGAATGAGGTTTGCTGAAGTCAGAATAAGCTGTCCGTTATTTCAAATTTATTTCAAAATAATGGAATTGCTGTGTAAATGCTTGCATTGTTATTTCGAAATAACTGTGCTGTGTAGATGCACCCAATAAGTCCACCCTATACCAGAAACCTACTGACTGCTGTACTTACCTACATACCTCCAGCATTCATCCAGGACACATCACACAATCCATTGTCTACAGCCAAGCCCTAAGATACAACCATATTTGCTCCAACTCCTCTGACAGATGAACATCTACAAGATTTCTAACAAGTGTTCTTTATATTACAATACCCACCTGGTGAAGTGAAAAAACAGACTGAAAGAGCCGCATGGATGTCCAGACGTCTCTCTCAGACCTTGGGAGGTAGGCCAGTCCTTACAGACACTCCCCAAATTGAAGCAAATATTCACCAGCAACTACACAACACACAACAGAAACACTAACCCAGGAACCATTCCTTGTGACAAACCCCATTGTCAACTTTGTCCACACATCTACCCAAGCTACACCATCATAGGACCTAACCACATCAGCTACACCATCTGACTGGTTCACCTGCACATCCATTAATGTGATATGCCATTATGTGCTAGCAATGACACTCTGCCATATACATTGGTCGCACTGGACTGTCTCTACGCAAAAAGAATAAATGGACACAAATCAGAAATCAAGAACAGTAACATTCAAAAACAAATAGGAGAGCACTTCAATCTCCCTGACCACTCAGTAAAACAGACTGCAGTGTGAAACTGTAAAGCTGGAATTTATGTGCAAGCTTGACACTATCAAACTGGGTCTGACTAGAGATTGGGGAATAGCTAGCTCACTGAAAAAAGAAACTTTCCCTCTTTTGCTATTCTCGTCTTCTCATCAACTGTTGGGAGTGAGTCACGTCCACCCTGATTGAATTGACCTTGTTAGCCCTGGTCCTCCCATAGTAATGTAACTCTCCCATCTTTGCATGTGTGTATATACCTGCCAAAGTGAAGTTTCCACTTCATACTTCTGGCAAAGTGGGCTCCAGCCCACAAAAGCTTATGCTCAAATAAACTGGTAGTCTTTAAGGTGCCACAGGACTCCTCGTTGTTGTTGCTGAAACAGATTAACATGGCTACCCGTCTGAATATTTAAAACATGGCTGCTGCTAAATTGTCACAGGGGCATTTAACTGAGCCTCGTCGTAAGAAGCACCAAGGACCCAGAGCTGCTAGTGAGTGCAATGGGAATGCCTAGTGCTCACTGCCTACTAACATCATGTTTGCTGGTTGTAAGAAATGCAACTATTAGAAACTAAGAAAGTTTGCTAAGAGAAGGTCTGGATAATTCATTCCTTTTCTATTACCTGTTCGAAAATAAATTCACCAAAGAATTCTCCAGTTATCCTTTGTAGTCCGAGGAAGCATGTTTGGTTTTTGTAATTATTTGGGCTCCCACCTTATTTCTCTGGCAGCTGTTCTCCTGGAAGATAAATTCCATAGCATGCCACATTCCACTTCACTAGGATTTCTTGGTGTTGGCTACAGGTGTCTCTTCAGAGGGCCAAGAATGATGATGGCAACAGGTATCTGAGGGATGATACTAAAAAACTTTATCAAAGCTTGTCCACAATGCTGAATTCATGTCTTCATTTTCATTTGTCGCCCTGAAGTAGTTGGAAATTTTAGATGTCAAAGGGCTAAAATGTGCTACCTAAGAAATGTTAGAGGCTTTATGAATTGCCTCTCTGGTGCTATTTATACCTCCTTTTCACTGTCCAATAATTATTTGGGTTTGAAAAGTACAGTAGGTCTTGTGACAAAACTGTCTATAAATTCTCTCCTCCTTCCCAAAAATAGAATCATAGTAGCTAGAGATAAAATAGACCTTTAAGCAAATCAAATCCACCTTCCTCTATGAGTATTGGCTTGATCTAAAGCAGAAGTTGATGGGAAGCTTTCCACTGACTTCAAAGGGCATTCGAGTAGTCCATTGATCGACAATGAATTATTGATAACAGTCCAGGGGTAACACTGCTCCTCATCTTTTTTAAGCATACAATAATGAATGTACACTTAATCTGTATGAGGCCTAAATCTGCAGTTGGCTCCCTGTCCCCTATCCCAAGCACCTTGAAGGGTCAGGAGCAGTGTGCAATGTCTTTGGTATTTACACATGATGTGTTTCTTTTTTCAGCATGCAAAGTGTTCTTTCCTTGCCAAATAAGATTTGGAATAGCAGGTCATTGCATTTAACAGGCGATGAGAAGGTGCACTAGAAGACTACCCAGTGTGAAATGTGCCCTTATCTATCATTTCAGAACACTGAGTTGCATGAATCTGATTGTGGCAACATGCTGACAGTGCTGCAGTTAATGAATTAAGGATTTATAATATAGGATGCTTAATGAAGTCAAAGTAAAGGGCTGTTGTTTTACAATGTGACATTTAATCATCATCATCATCATCATCATTAAAAAGTAACACCCCATCACCACTGGCCAGCACTTGTGGTGCTGCACAGCAATTCAGAAAACATTTCAGTTAAAAAACAAAATAAATCAAAACACATAGGAAAAGGTGGCCAGGGATAGTAAAATAGAGGGTTTGTCTGACTAAAACAGAAAGCAGACCCTATGCGTGGGACCTGGCTAAGTAAATGGGCAGCAGTGGACATTTTACCCCATATGGAGGTTTTCTGGAAGGTAAACAAAAGTAGCCCCAAGTAGACTGCACTGCTGTAATCTAATATCAAGGTGATACAGGCTAGATCTGCCTTAAACAAAATAGCTGCAACTTCCTAGCCTGGTGAAGAGGGCAAAAATCATTCTTGGCTATTGCTGCTTTTGGGAAGCAAGAAAGTGTCATGGATCTAAACCAGGGGTGGGCAAGACAGCCTCCACAGGCCAGTTCTGGCCCACTAAACCAGTTGATCTGGTCTGCTGCTGTCCTGCCACATCGCCGCCCTCAGGCTAATCAAGACCTGGGGATGGGAAAGTGCACGAAGTCTCCTTACTGTGTGGCACCTAGAGGGAACTGCCAGCTGTTCAGAACAGCTGACGGCTCTCTCTAGGTGCCAGGGGTGGGGGGCAAAGACTTCACATGCTTCCCCACCCCCAGGCCAATCAGGTTCCATGGGCAGGGGAGCACAGGAAGTATTCTGTCTCCACCCCTTCTGCCTGAGGCCCCGCACCTTCTGGGGAGGCCTGGGGCCACTTCAAACATTTGTGAAGTGGCCCACCCTTCTAAAATTATTGCCTATCTGTGATCTAACCTAACCCCAAGATTGCAAACTTTATCATCCAAAGATGGACACACCAGATAAACTAGAGATGACTTGGGGGAAAGGAAGAAGTGTATTCAGGTTAAAACTCAGCCGGTGAGCTCTTATACAAGAAAGAATTTGAAAAACAAAAGAGACAAGAATTTTTCATTACATTAGAAGTAGGAAGCCTGCCAAACAATGAGTCAGTGGTGCCCATGAGTGGCACATGACTCCCGTATTTGAGGATGCCGGGCCTGAATGTCAGAAGCTCCCTAGAGGTGGGAGGGCACCTGCGCCTGTACCATGGCCCTGCCACTTGCCCCACCCCAAAGCCCACCTATGCTCAATCTCCTCCCTTGAGGCCCCATCCACTCTGCCCTCAGGTCCCAGTTCATCTTGGGCCCCAAGAAGGCCTCCCCATGCCTCTCTCCCTTTCCCCCAAGCCTGTCACGTACACCTCTCTCTGCCACCTAGCGGTAAGGCCCCAGGACAGAGGCTATTCACCCAAGAGTTCTGAAGGAACTCAGCTATGAAATGGCAGAACTACTAACTGTCGTATGTAACCTATCACATAAATCAGCCTTTGTATCAGATGACAGGAGGATAGCTATGTAATGCCTATTTTTAAGAAGTCTAAAGGTGATCCTGGCAATTGCAGGTAGTGAGAGTCATTTCAATACCAGCCATATTGGTTTAAAGTAAAGAAGATAATTATCAGAAACACAGATGAATGTGACATTTAGGGGAGACTCATCACAGCTTTTGTAAAGGGAAGTCATGTCTCACCAATCTATTAGAATTCTTTGAGGGGGGGTCAGTAAGTATGTGGACAAGGGTGATTCAGTCAATAGTATACTTGGACTTTCAGAAAGCTTTTCACAAGGTCCCTTAAAGAATCTTAAGCAACCTAAGATTGCTTAAGATACAGGGATGGGCCTCTCATGATAAGTAATTGGTTAAAAATAGGAAACAAAGGGCAAGAAGAAATGTTCAGTTTTCACAAGAGAAGAGAAATAGCAGGAATCTCTCCCCTCTCCAGGATCCATGCTGGGACTTGTGCTGTCATAAGGTGCAATAAATTATCTGAAAAAGGGGATGAAGTGTAAGAAGGCAAACATTTGCCAATTATACAAAATTACTCAAGATAGTTAAGACTAAAGCTGACTGTGGAAAGTTGCACAGGGATCTCACTCGATTGCGTGACAAAATGGCAAATGAAATTCTATGTTGATAAGTGCAAACTAATGCATATTGGAAAACATAATCCTAGCTAGACATACGTAATCATGGGATCTAAATTAGTTGCTACCACTCAAGAAAGATCTTGGAATCATCAAGGATAGTTCCCTGAAAATATCCACTTGATAGCAGCAGAAGTCAGAAAAGCTAACAGAATGTTAGGAACTATTGGGAATAGATAAGAAAATGGAAAATATCATAATCCTGCTATATAAATTGATGGTAGGCTTATACCTTCCAGGCTGTGGTCAGTTTTGGTTGCCCCTTCTTAAAAAAAGATTTATTGGAATTGGAAAAGATGGAGAGAAGAAAAACTAAAGTGATTAGTGCTATGGAACAGCTTGAATATTAGGAGGGATGCAAAAGACTGTTCATCTTCGACAAGAGACTGTGTAACCCACAAACCTTCTCAGTGTGCTTCACTGTTCCTTGTAGTGGCACTTAGACCACTTACAGAGAGAAAGAATGAGTGTGCTCTACAGCCTTAGCTGAGAGCCACTATTTGAATAATGGGAGGTGGGCAGGCGCAAGCCCTCCCACTTCTAAATGCCCCTCCCCCAGCCTTGCGAGAAGGACCACTGGACCTGAAATTCAACTGGTTTCATGGAACAAATCATGAAAAACAGGGTCGGGGTGCAAGTCATAAGTTTAAAACAAGGGAACTGGAAGGGGACATTGAGAAGAGAACCTCAGATACCATCCGCTCCTCAAAGATGTCCAGGTAGCCAGTGGATGCATGAGGCTAGAGAGGAGTGGAAATAGGCCCCACAGTTGCAGAGCACCCCCTTGTCCAGTAGCCTCCTCCCTGTGTGAGAGATGGTGGCTTTCACCAGGACCAGGAGGAGGCTGACAAGGAGGTCTCTTTAGTTCAGGCTGTAGAGGCTCATGCACTAAACTCCAGAAGTTCCTGGTTCAGTTCTGCCTGTTGGCGTTACAACTGCAGGGAAGGGGAATATGATAGAGGTCTACAAAGATCATGATTTGTGTGGAGAAAACAAATAGGGAAGTCTTATCTATCTCTTTACATAAGACAAGAATGAAAGGTCACCCAATAAACTTAATGGACAGCAGGCTTAAAAAATACATTAGGAAGTATTTCTTCACACAATCCACAGTCAGCCTTTTAGAACTCATTACCATAGGATGTTGTGAAGGCCAGAAGTATAATTGGATTCTAAGAAAAATCTATGTAAGTCCAGGGAGGCTAAGTCCATCAATGGCTATTACCAAGATGGTCATGGATGCTTCCCCTTGCTCTGGGCGGCCCTAGACTGCCAACTATCAGAAAATGGGACAGAAAAACAGGGATGGACCACTGATTAATGTCATTTTCTGTTCATTCCCTCTGAAGTATCTGACACTGTTCACAGTCAAAAGAAAAGATAATGAGCTAGACGAACCAATATGGCCATTCCCATGCAAATTCTGATCTTAGCATGTCAGACATATGATCAGGGACTGATGTAGAGCTGAATGTTATCAGCATATTCACATGTCCATGCAAAATGCTGTGAATGAGCCACTTCCACCCTGACTTTATTGGCCTCGTTAACACAATATATATACCCCTGCCTCTGTTACTTCTACTCCAATTCATCTGATGAAGTGGGTTTTATCCACAAAAGCATATGCCCTAATAAATCTGTTAGCCCTGGTTTACATGAGGGCTTTATTTCAAAATAACCTGCTTTAGGTCAAAATTACAAGCAGAGCATTGACACTACCACGCACGTTATTTCAAAATAACATGCCACTTATTTAGAAATCTGTACTCCTGCTTTCCTCAGGAAATAACTCTAATTTTGAAATAGTTATTTCACAATAGCGTTAGTGTGGACACTCCGGTGCCACTATTTTGAAATAACTACTCCCCACAGTAATTCAAATAGCATTAGTATGGATGCTCCAATGCCACTATTTCAAAATAACTACTCCCCAGAGTAATTCATATTAATTACTCCCCAGTGTTTCCTGGGGCTCTAAGTCGAGGTAGCACATGCACATTAACAGAGCCTGCCTCAGGCTAATTTTGAGGCTTCCCCATAGTGGAGACATATTATTTCGATTTTGTAAAATTGAAAGTTATTAAGTCAAATTTAGTTATTTTGAAATAATTTCCTAGTGTAGACATGCCCTTAGTCTTTAAGGGTATGTCTACACTACAGTATTATTTCAAAATATCTTATTTCGAAATAGTTAATTCAAAATTAGTTATTTCGAAATAACACGTCTACACACAAAATGCATTTCAAAATATCATTTTGCTATTTCAAAATAGCGCTTCCACACTGAGTGGATGCTGAATCGCATTTAAGGCTGGCCAGAACCAGGTCCGGCAGGGCATCAGGTCAGGAGTTACTTTGTGTGGCTGCTGCCTGAGGCTATCTGAGGCTTGTGCTTAAAGGGACCCCCCTGGACAGCCAGTTCTCAGCTTTCCCTGCTTGCTTGCCTACCTCGCTGAGGGACAGCAAAGCATTTTTGTCTCTGTGTGCTTTGGTTTTTGCTGAGGCCTTTGCTTAAAGGGACCCCCCCCCAGACAGCCGGTTCTCAGCTTTCCCTGCTTGCTTGCCTACCTCGATGAGGGACAGCAAAGCATTTTGTCTCTGCGTGCTCTGGTTGCCCTCGCTCGGGACACCACAGCACTCTGCAACATGGAGCCAGAGCTGCCCCTGGGCACTCTGGTGCTTCTTGTGGACGCGTTGCTGTGAGTCTGGCTGCACTTTCTGCAGGCTGCCATCCGGGAGGTCCATCGGGGGGCTGTCAGTATCCAGGAGGTCTTGTGGGAGAGCTTCCACCCTGAGCCTTCCTGGTCTGCCCCACTGGGGGCTTGTGCCTCATTCCTCCCTCATGTCCTTCCATTTACCCCTCCCTAACCCCCCCTTCCTGATGTCAAATAAAATACATGTATTTTCATGAACACAAACTCTCTTTATTTAACAAAACTTGGGGGGGGGAGGAATGAAACTCTGGTGAGACTGGGGAAAGCAGGCGGGAGAGGGGAGAAGAGAGGGTGGGAGAGGGGAGGGAGCTGGAAGGGGGAAGCAAGGGGAAGAAGGGGGAGGGGAAGCTCAAGGCTCAAGGTTGGGGGTCTCGCCAGACCAACTTGATTTTCATGCAAACCTGAAACCTTTGGTGGCCAGGCTGGCAGCTATCCTGCCATAAAGGGCCGCGTTCTTCCATCTAGTGCGGAGATCATGGACGTTGGGGGCATCCCCTCCAAACCTGAATAAGGTCCATGATCTCCACCCTGGACCAGGAAGGCTCCCACCTTCTCTGGACCCTGGCAGGCTCTTGGGAGCTGGCAGACTGCTCCTGGGGAGCGGTGGAGGGCTGGCTGCCAGTGGCTTGCTGGCTCATGTTTTGGGGCCACTGGGTCAGAGGCAGTGACTGCTGGCTCTGGGCTGGCAGGCTTGGAGATGGCACAGGCACTGTGGCCAGAGTCTACCCCTTTAAGGGCTCGGGGGGGGGGGGGAGAGAAGTGTTCTTGGTTGAGGCTGGAGTGGCTACCAGGACACCCTGTGAAGGCTGGAGGCCCCCGATTTTGAGATAAGTGTCTACACAGCACTTATTTCAAAATAGCTATTTCGAATTTGGTGTTATTCCTCATGGAATTAGGTTTACCAAATTCGAAATAAGTGCTCCGCTATTTCGAAGTAGTGGTTTGGCTGTGTAGACGCTAGTAAAGTTGTTTTGAAATAACGGCTGTTATTTCAAAATAACTTTGCTGTTATTTTACAGCATTATTTCAAAATATCTTATTTTGAAATAGTTAATTCGAAATAAGTTATTTCGAAATAACGCATCTACACACAAAATGCATTTCAAAATAGCATTTTGCTATTTCGAAATAGCACATCCACACTGATTGGATGCGGAATCGCATTTAAAGGCAGCTGAAACAGGTTCCAGCAGGGCATCAGGTCAGGAGTTACTTTCTGTGGCTGCTGCCTGAAGCTATCTGAGGCTTGTGCTTAAAGGGACCCCCCTGGACAGCCAGTTCTCAGCTTTCCCTGCTTGCTTGCCTACCTCGCTGAGGGACAGCAAAGCATTTTTGTCTCTGTGTGCTTTGGTTGCCCTGACTCGGAACACCACAGCACTCGGCACCATGGAGCCAGAGCTGCCCCTGGGCACTGTCGTGCTCAATTCGTATGTGTTGCTGCAAGCCGGCTTCGCTTTCTGCAGGCTGCCTCGCAGCATCTGCTGCAGCCTGACCACCACGCCGGCCTCTGGACCCTCCTGGGGGACGGGGAGGAGCAGCTGCAGCTCCCAGATGCCAGCATGCCCCACCACATCTGGCATCTGGACACCAGCAGCGACTGGTGGAACCACATCATCCTGGAGCGCTGCGGAGACCAACAATGGACCCAGAACTTCAGGATGAAGAAGGACACCTTCCTCGAGCTCTTGAGTGGCTCGCCCCTGCTCTGCAGCGACGGGACACGCACATGAGGCCTCCTATTCCCCTCCACAACCGTGTGGCCATCGCCCTATGGAAGCTCTCCATGCCAGATCCGTGGCAAACCAGTTTGGCGTGGGGAGATCCACCCTCAGAGCAGTGCTCATGCAGGTATGGCAGTCTCCGGCCACTGTGCCTGGGGGATGGGGGGCAAGGAGGTGATGGGCTGCCCCAGGAAAAAGGGAAGGAGTACTCTCAGCCACCCTGGCACCCCAGTGACTCTCGGTTTTGTGTGTCCCTCTGCAGGTGGTCAAGGCCATCAACAGAGTGCTGCTCCACAGAGTCATCCGCCTCACTGATGTGGACGCAGTGATCAAGGGGTTTGGTGCCCTGGGCTTCCCCAACTGCGGGGGGGCAATCAACGGGACACACATCCCCATCCGTGCCCCGGAACACCAGGCCTCCCTCTACATCAACCAGAAGGGATACTTCTCCATCATCCTACAGGCTGTGTCTGACCACCGGGACCAGTTTGTGGACATCAACGTGAGCTGATCCGGCAAAGCACACGATGCACGGGTTTACCGCAACTCTTCTGTGTGTCAAAGGCTGCACGCCGGGACTTTCTTCCCTGACCGCCACATCAGGGTCAGGGACATGGACATGCCTGTGTGCCTGGCGGGGGATGCAGCCTATACCCTACAACCCTGGCTGATGAAGCCCTACACAGGACACCTCAACCCCTCCCAAAAGGCCTTTAATGCCAAGCTCAGCATCGTGGTGGAGGGGGCGTTCAGCCGGTTGAAGACCCATTTTAGATGCCTCCTCACCCTCCTGGACCTATCCGAGCGGAATATTCCGCACGTGATGGCAACGTGTTGTGTGCTACATAATTTGTGCGAGAGGAAGGGGGAGGCTTTCCTGCCGGGCTGGATGGCAGAGGCCGACCACTTGGCTGGCCTGTACGCGCAGCCCCGCAAAGCTGCCAGCCAGGAGGCCCATCGGGGGGCTGTCGGTATCCGGGAGGCCCTGCAGGAGAGCTTCCACCTGGAGGAGGACTAAAGTCTCCCTGGTGTGTCCCACTGGGGGCTTGTGCCTCATTTCACCCTCACATCCTTTCACTGACCCCTCCCTAACCCCCCTTCCCATTAAATAAAGACACGTGTTGACAAAAACAAACTCTGTTAATTGAACAAAACTGGGGTGGGGAGGGAATGTGGGCGGGAGAGGGAAGGCGAGAGGGTGGGAGAGGGGAGGGGGAAACCTGGGAGGAGGGAGCTGGAAGGGGGAGGCGAGGGGAGGAAGGAGGAGGAGAAGCTCAGGGTTGGGGGTCTTGCTGGTCCACCTGTCTCCCAGCACTGTGGGTGCGGGGGCCTCGGCGTCCCCGGGGGGGGAGCGGGTGTGGAGGGTGGGGTGGGGGGGGGGAGGAAGAAGTGGGAGGGGGAGCAGGAGTGGGAGGAGGAGCGGAGGGTGGCAGCTGGGGCTGGAGCGGCTGGAGGCTGCAATCTCTGAACCAAGGTCTGCAGGTGGTCGGAGATGGCACGGCCTTGGACAAGCAGCTCCCGCCAGCTCTCCCACCACAGCTGCAGGTCTTCATGCACCCAGCTGTCGAGGGTGCGGTGGTGATCTCGCAGGATCCCCAGGTGTTGCTGCTGGTACTCCTCCTGGTTACGGGTCAGCCTGCTGGCCCGGGTGCAGGAGGATGTCCTGGGCAGGGTGGTGCGCCCTGCACTCGCAGCTACTGCGGCTGTGGAGAAACAAGAGAAGTGGTCAGTTCTCCCTGAGGACACAGTGGGTGAAGACCAGCCCCGCTCTGCACGGCAAGGATGGCAGCTCTCCATACCATTGGAGCCAATGTGCTTGCACACAGGCCATGTTCGGCATGTCCTGCTATCCCTGGGAGTGTGAGCTGGCCCGGGATGGCACCTATGCCCCTGTGCTGTATCTAGTGTGGGGGGGGAGGGGACATGTGCCCTGCCTCTGCGTAGAGGGGGCTCGTGGAGGGAGGGCATCATGCAGTGTCCCTCCCCGGGGTCAGGAGCACATCATCTGCCTTCATACATATATGCGTGTGGGTAACAGGCCAGAGCCCCTGTTTACAGCTTGCTGCATGCTCCATGGTCAGCAAGGCCCACAAGCGCAGTCCCTGGTCTCCCTCTCCCCACCCCGACCCCTCACCCTGCGTAAGGGGACAGTGATGGCACTCACATGTCGTGGCCTCCTCAGCCTCGGATGACACCAGTGACAGGCTCGCTGGGATGGCTCAGGGGTCCTGGGTGTGGGGCATGCTCCCTCCAGGCTCCTGCGGCTCCTGGCCGTCCTCCTCCTCCGTGTCATGGGCAGGGCCCTCTGTCCCAGGCTTGATGACTACCTGGGGGGCACGGACCATCTAACCCCCCAGGATGCGGTCCAGGGCATCATAATACAGGCAGGGGTCCGGGTCAGCCTCTGGTTGGGAGCTGCCCCTTGAGGCCCTGGCATAGGCCTGCCGCAGCTCTTTTATTTTCATGCGCACCTGCTCCTGAGTGTGCCTGTGGCCTTTGGTGGCCACGCTGTCAGCCATCCGCCTGTAGACGGCCACGTTCCTGAGTCTAGTGCAGAGATCGTGGACATTGGAGGCCTCCCCCCAAACCTCAATTAGGTCCACGATCTCTGCACTAGACCAGGAAGGCGCCTGCCTTTTGTGGCCCCTGGCAGGCTCCTGGGGAGCAGTGGAGGGCTGGGTGCCACTGGGTTGCTGGCTCATGCTGGGCCAGGTGCATGGACTGCTGGCTCTGTGCTGGCAGGTTTGCAGCTGGCACAGGTACTGTGGCTGGAGTTTACCCCTTTAAGTGCTCCGGGGCTGGGGAGGGAGCAGAAGAGTTTTCCTGGTTGTGCCCAGAGTAGCTACCAGGGCACCCTGGGAAGGGCTGGAGGCCCCCTATTTCAAAATAAGTGTCTACACAGTGCTTATTTCAATTTAGCTATTTCGAATTTGGCATTATTACTCGTGGAATGAGTTTTAGCAAATTCAAAATAAGCGCTCCGCTATTTCGATTTCATTTCAAAATAGCGGTTTGGCTGTGTAGATGCTAGGAAAGTTATTTCGAAATAACAGCTGTTATTTCAAAATAACTTTGCTGTGTAGACATACCCTAAGATATCAGAGGACTTCTCAGAGGAATCAGCGACCAGGGAGTTTGCGAACAGGAGCAGCTAACAGGGAGTTTGGAGAGGGAGTTCTCCAGGTAAAGGAGGAGTAAATACGGGACCCTTGTGGTAAGTGGCTGTCTGTAGTGTGCGTTGTGTGCGGGGCGGGGGGGAGGGGGTTACTTGCTGTGTGCTGAGCTTGTGTTTGTTTGGTTTATTTGTTTGTTTGAAATCTAGAAGCCTCTGTTAATTGGCTGAGCCTCAGTCAGGGGGAGGGGCTTTATAAGCTGTGAGTCAGTGACCAGGGAGCTTGCAAAACAGGAGCAGCTAATAGGGAGTTTGGAGAGGGAGGTTAGAGGGTGCTAGTGACTTCTGACCTTCTTTAAACATAACTTTTATAATAATCTATAGTCCAGACATTTAATAAGAAACCCAGTTTATACTTAAACTTCTTCATAAGAAAAATGGAGACAGAAGCCCAACAGCAGAGTGAGGGCTATCCTGTTTATTGTGTCGAGTGTAACATGTATGATTACCTGCCCTGTGGGCGGGTGGCATATGTGTGCACCCGTTGCAAGGAGCTCCTGACCCTCAGAGACCGAGTTCGGGCTTTGGAGGCCAGGGTGGCTGAACTGGAGGAGCTAAGGGAGGCAGAGAGCTATGTTGATGAGACTTTCCGGGACACTGTAGTACTGTCCCACCTCCAGTCGGAGAGCCTCAGTGCTCTTAAAGAAGATGAAAGTCTCAAGGGAACAGAGCATTCAATGGGAACAGAGGGAAACCATCCCATAGTTGGGACCCTCCTTCCAGAGGATGTTGCGGTATCCTCTCGCACTGAGGATACCTCTGAGGGGGAGGGAACGCCAGTTGTTAGGAAGAGGCAGGTGTTAGTAGTGGGTGATTCGATCGTTAGAAACATAGATAGTTGGGTTTGTGATGATCGGGAGAACCGTATGGTCACTTGCCTGCCTGATGCGAAGGTTGCGGATCTCTCGAGGCATCTAGATAGACCTATGTGTAGTGCTGGGGAGGAGCCGGTGGTCGTGGCACATGTAGGTACCAATGACTTAGGGAAGGGTAGGAGAGATGTCCTGGAGCCAAATTTAGGTTGCTAGGAAAGAGACTGAAATCCAGGACCTCTATGGTGGCATTCTCGGAAATGCTTCCAGTTCCAGGCACAGGGCCAGGTAGTCAGGCAGAGCTTCAGAGTCTCAATGCGTGGATGAGACGATGGTGTAGGGAAGAGGGGTTTAGATTTATTAGGAACTGGGGACACTTTTGGGAGAGGGGGAGCCTATACAGGAAGGATGGGCTCCACCTAAACCAGGGTGGAACCAGACTGCTGGCACTAAACATTAAAAAGGCCGTAGAGCAGTTTTTAAACTAAGAGATGGGGGAAGGCCGATTGGTACGGAGATGCACATAAATCGGATGGAGACTTCTCTGAGAGGAGAATCCATTGATAGAGATTCTCTAAGCTTTAGTCAGAAAGAGAGGAGAGGAGAGGACAAACCATGGATCAGAGCAGACAAACAACCGCATATAAAGGAATCCAATGCATCAGGGAAGGGCAGACAAATAAGCAGTGGCAAATTTTGAAAGTGCTTCTACACAAATGCTAGGAGTCTGACTAATAAGATGGGTGAACTAGAGTACCTCGTATTAAAGGAGGAGATTGACATAATAGGCATCACTGAAACCTAGTGGAATGAGGAAAATCTGTGGGACACAATCATACCGGGATATAAAATATATCGGAAGGATAGAGCAGGCCGTGTGGGTGGCGGAGTGGCACTGTATGTGAAAGATAATGTAGATCAAATGAAATAAAAATATTAAATGAATCAACATGTTCAATAGAATCGCTATGGATAGTAATTCCATGCTCCAATAATAAGAAATTAGCAGTAGGGATATATTATCGAACACCTGACCAGGACAGCGATACTGACATTGAAATGCTGAGGGAGATTAGAGAGGCTACCAAAATAAAAAACTCTATAATAATGGGGGATTTTAATTATCCCCATATTGACTGGGTACATGTCACCTCAGGAAGAGAAGCAGAGATAAAATTTCTCAATGGCTTAAATGACTGCTTCTTGGAGCAGCTGGTACAGGAACCCACAAGGGGAAAGGCAATTCTCGATTTAGTCCTGAGTGGAGCGCAGGATCAGGTCCAGGACATAACCATTACAGGACTGCTTGGGAATAGTGACCATAATATAATAACATTTAACATTCCTATGGTGGGAAGAACACCTCAGCAGTCCAGAACTCTGGCATTTAATTTCAAAAAGGGGAATTACACAAAAATAAGGAGGTTAGTTAAACAGAAATTAAAAGGCACAGTGACAAGAGCCAAATCCCTGCAAGCTGCATGGAAACTTTTTAAAGACACCATAATAGAGGCCCAACTTAAATGTATACCCCAAATTAAAAAACATAGCAAGAGACCTAAAAAAGAGTCACTGTGGCTTAACCACCATGTAAAAGAAGCAGTGAGGGACAAAAAGGCATCTTTTAAGAAGTGGAAGTCCAATCCTAGTGTGATAAATAGAAAGGAACATAAACACTGTCAAATCAAGTGTAAAAATGTAATAAGAAAAGCAAAAAAAGATTTTGAGGAACAGCTAACCAAAAACTCAAAAAGAAATAACAAAATGTTTTTTAAGTACATTAGAAGCAGGAAGCCTGCTAAAAAACCTGTGGGTCCCCTAGGTGAACGAGATTTAAAAGGAGCAATCAAGGACGATAAAGCCATTGCGGAGAAACTAAATGATTTCTTTGCTTCAGTCTTCATGGCTGAGGAAGTTAGGGAGATTCCCAAATCTGCACCGTCCTTTGTGGGTGATGAATCTGAGGAACTGTCCCGGATTGAAGTGTCATTAGAGGAGGTTTTGGAACAAATAGAAAAACTTAATGTCAACAAATCTCCAGGACCGGATGGCATTCGTCCAAGGGTTCTAAAAGAACTCAAATGGGAAATTGCTGAACTATTATCTGTGGTTTGTAACCTATCCCTTAAATCGGCTTCCGTACCTAATGACTGGAAGGTAGCTAACATGACACCAATATTTAAAAAGGGCTCTAGAGGCGATCCTGGCAATTACAGACCGGTAAGTCTAACTTCAGTACCGGGCAAATTAGTTGAAACAATAGTAAAGAATAAAAGTGTGAGGCACGTAGAAGAACATAATTTGTTGGACAAAAGTCAACATGGTTTCTGTAAAGGGAAATCCTGTCTTACTAATCTATTAGAGTTCTTTGAAGGGGTTAACAAACATGCAGACAAGGGGGATCCAGTAGATATAGTATACTTAGATTTTCAGAGAGCCTTTGACAAGGTCCCTCACCAAAGGCTCTTGTGTAAATTACATTGACATGGGATAAGAGGGAAGGTCCTTTCATGGATTGAGACCTGGTTAAAAGACAGGAAACAAAGGGTAGGAATAAATGGTAAGTTTTCAGAATGGAGAGGGGTAACTAGTGGTGTCTCCCAAGGGTCAGTCCTGGGACCAATCCTGTTCAACTTATTCATAAATGATCTGGAGAAAGGGGTAAGCAGTGAGGTGGTAAAGTTTGCAGATGATACCAAACTGTTTAGGATAGTCAAGACAGAAGCAGACTGTGAGGGACTCCAAAAAGATCTTGCCAAACTGAGTGATTGGGCAACAAAATGGCAAATGAAATTTAATGTGGATAAGTGTAAAGTAATGCACATTGGGAAAAATAACCCCAACTATACGTACAGTATGATGGGGGCTAATTTGGCTTTGACAAATCAGGAAAGAGATCTGGGAGTTATCGTGGATAGTTCCCTGAAAACATCCACACAGTGTACAGCGGCAGTCAAAAAGGCAAATAGGATGCTAGGAATTATTAAGAAAGGGATAGAAAATAAGACACAGACTATCTTACTGCCCCTGTATAAAACTATGGTATGCCCACATCTTGAATACTGTGTACAGATGTGGTCTCCTTACCTCAAAAAAGATATTTTGGCCTTGGAAAGGGTTCAGAAAAGGGCAACTAAAATGATTAGGGGTTTGGAATGGGTCCCATATGAAGAGAGGCTAAAACAACTGGGACTTTTCAGTTTAGAAAAGAGGAGACTGAGGGGGAATATGATAGAGGTATATAAAATCTTGAGTGGTGTGGAGAGGGCGAATAAAGAAAAGTTATTTATTTGTTCCCATAATAGAAGAACTAGAGAACACCAAATGAAGTTAATGGGTAGCAGGTTTAAAACTAATAAAAGAGAGTTCTTCTTCACACAGCGTGTAGTCAACCTGTGGAACTCCTTGCCAGAGGAGGCTGTGAAGGCTAGGACTATAACAGAGTTTAAAGAGAAGCTAGATAATTCATGGAGGTTGGGTCCATAAAAGGCTATTAGCCAGGGGATAGAAATGGTGTCCTTGGCCTCTGTTTGTCAGAGGCTGGAGAGGGATGGCAGGAGACAAATCTCTTGATCATTGTCTTCGGTCCACCCTCTCTGGGGCACCTGATGTTGGCCACTGTCGGCTGACAGGCTACTGGGCTAGATGGACCTTTGGTCTGACCCAGTACGGCCGTTCTTATGTACTTATGTTCATTGTTTTATCAGCATAGAGGTAGCTCTGTATGCCCAAGACATCGCTCGCTATCTCCTTTAGCCATGTCACAGAGACATTGAGGAATAACAGAAGAACAATGCACTATTGAGGATGTTACTGCAATCTTAATAATAATGACAAATGACAGTGCATTCTGGACAGACAAGCAATCATCCTTTTTCTGCCAATCTGAATGTTTACAGAGATAAATCAGTGAAGTCATTTCAAATATTTGCATCTCTGCAAGAGTCCAAAGGTTAAAGCACCAAAGGCAGCTGATACATCTAGAAGAATCAATATGCACACTTGATCTTTGTCCATTTTCAGAGGGATCATTGATCTGGATACACCCAGGTCTAAAGCCAGGCTGAAGGGATTGTAGGACACAGAGAACTGATGCTGCCTCGTCTTATTCTACTGCTCAAGAAAGGGTGATTATAGATGTGACAGTCTGTATCTCTGTGTTTGCCCCTTTTACAGGTCTATGATAAATTTCATACAAAATATACCTTGTGAGGAATCATTTGAAAACTCATAATTTGCTGAGCATTATTTTCCTGGTGAAAAGGACAGCACCAATGTATGTAAAGTTATAAGATTCTACTGTATATTCCAAATCTGGGGAGCAGCCACAAATCAATTCCCCACGGCCAAAAGGCTAATCAACACCTCTGCCGGGTACTAGCAAAATCAAATGGACCATTACCCGGTTACGTGGCCATTCTTTGGCAGGAAGGAGGGTGTGAGTGAAATATGTACATCTTGAAAAAGAATCAGCTGGGGGTTTCAGTCCACATACATTTTTTCTCCTGAACATCAGCTGGAGATGCTTTGTCTTCTTTGAGAACAATAACTATAAGGAGGGAAAGCAGACCCCCAAATTAGCTCCCTCTTTATCTCAGCATCATCAAGCATCTTTGGACTGGGGGAGGGATCCTGACTGAACAAAATTCAGGTTGCTGTAAAATGTGGCGAGAGAGATCTTGGCTTTGCGTTCACTTAGGTTGTTAAGTTGTGCATTAGTTGCGTTTTATTTTTATTTTCTTGTAACCAGTTTGGATTCTTATGTTTCATCGCTTGTAATCACTTAAAAAAAATCTATCCTGTGGTTAATACACTTGTTTATTGTTTTATCTCAAACAGTGTATTTGGATTAAAGTGTTTGGGAAACTCCATTTGCAACAACAGGATTTGTGCATATCATTTTCTATTAATAAAATGATAGACTTTGTGTGAGCTTTTATGATCCAGGAGAGAGCTGGGCAGTACAAGACATACATTTCTGGGGGTATGTCTGGGACTGGGAATTTGCTGGGAATTACATTCTGCAGTGTAATTCATGGGTGGCTGGCTGCAGCACTCATACACTGTAACTGGGAGTAACTTACCTGCTGGAGGCTGTGTACAAGCAGAGCAGGAGTCGTAGCTCTCACAGCAAAGCAGTGTAAAAGGCACAACAAGGTAGAGAACTGAGAAGACACAGTGGTTCATCAGTTCAGATTGTCCCCTGAGTAATATCACAACAGGGAAGATGATAAATGAAGAAAACAGCCTATTGATTTATTTAAGCATAGGCCTCAAGATCTTTTGGTAAGAACAATTGTATTCAGGTTCTCTCACTTCTTTTGCAGATGCTTTATAAGCACCCAGTAACTCTTCTGTGAGCACAGTTGAGGGGAAGGGAAAGGGTGCATTAAGGCTGCTGAAGTAAGCTAATTTGTATGCGTTTCCTACTAGCTGATCAGCTCCAGGAAGGTCTGGGCCTCAGCTTCATCTTTCATATTTAGGACCCAATCCAAAGCCAGTTAAATCAACAGAAAAATGCCCATTGACTTCAAGGTGCTTTGAATCATGGTGTCAGCCTAGCCATCCTTGGATCAGTGTGCAGCTGATTTACACAGCCATATGGGGATTTCTTGCCTGTTGCAGTCAGGATTTAGTGCTTCATTTGCTCTCATTCACCACGCTGTTGATCATCTGAGGGAAGGTGAGTCTCATTTTACTGCTAATGCTGCATATATTTAAAATTATAACCTGCATGACCTTTGTTTCATTAAATTGTCTCTGACAGGGGCCCAGATTTCTGTTACACTCCAGTGAAACCTGGCATGGCATGTAGGAGAGGACAGAACCTGAGATGAAAAGGCCAATTAGAATACTTAATAACTTGTATGTGGCTCTTGCAGAGGTCAGGGAAGGAAAAGGGATGAAGACGCAGAAGGAAAAGGCAAACAGAACAATACAAAACTAGTACATTTAAAGCAACCTGGGATCACCCCTAATATTTTTAAGAGCAGGCCCTTATATTTCTACACTGCCTTTCCAGAGCACTTTGGTTACAGTGATGTTGGAATGCAGCGCCAGCATCTGAACCTCACATCAGGTGTGTGGGAAGGGGACAGGGCTCTGGTATGTAGGGACACCAGCCCTGCACAGGGAGAAGTGGACAGCTCTGCCTAATGTAATACCAACAGGTAGAACAGAACCTGGAACCGTTAGCATTTAGCGCATGAACCTCAACTACATGAGCTATAAGCCAGTAGGCTCCCAGCTAAGGCTGTAGAGCACACTCATTCTCTCTCTCTGTAAGTGGTCCAGGGGCCACTACATGGGACAGTGCACTGTGTGCAGCCGTGTGGGTTTCAGTAGGCCCTTGCAGTATCCCATTTTCCCTTTGGGAAATATGGTTCACCTATCTGTGTGTGGACTTCAATGTCTCAGCCAATAATTCCACATATTAACCTGCACATTAAATGTTTCATAATCACAGTGGTCCAACAAGAAATAAAGCCTTCTTCTAATTATAAATAATGAAAACAAAACCCTTATGTGCAGCATAAAGAAGTAAAGATGAATACAAGCAGCCCAATAACAACAAGGAGTCCTGTGGCACCAGAGTCCATGCATCTGACAAAGTGGTTTTAACCCACGACGGCTTATGCCCAAATAAATCTGTTCATCTTTAAGGTGCCACAGGACTTCTAGTTGTTTCTGCAGATCCAGACTAACACGGCTGCCCCTCTGAGACAAGCCCAATGTTTTTTATTCCCTCCGCAGGTCACCTTTCACTCAGAGCATCTGAAACTTATGATGAACGCCTTGTTCACTTTGATTTTTTAGAAAATCTTAGATATTCAATGGGCAAAATTTGTTCATGTCTTCAGTAGTGCTTTGAGGAATTCAAAGAATTTGGAGCCTTTCCCTCCACTCCTTTCAGACATGTTTTTAACCCGGGCCTATAAAACCACCATCTTGAATTCAGATACCACATTTTGATCAGAGAATGTATTTACATCTCTAAAAGTCTGACAGTGCAGTGAAATGCGAAGGACCTTGGAGCTCAGAAGGGACAAAGCATGACTGGTTTCATTGCAAGAGTGATGAAGGCCCCTTGACACACGTTGTATTTTGGTAAGAGAATTCCATCGCAGATTTTTTTCATGCAGGATTATGCTGAAATAGATCCACAGAACGTGCTGACAGCATGTCTCAAACAAGACTGGAAGAAGGAGCATTCGTTTCTGTAAGAAGAGACCTAATTTTAGTTGCTCTCCTATATACACAATACAAACCTTCATCTTAATCTAACACCTAGGTCCAGATCCTGAGCTCCATTTGTACTGCAGCTCTGCAAAAAGTGCTTAGAATGGGCACTAAGTCATGTTTATGCAGCATTTCTCATTCCAGAACCCTTGGGTCAATGAATCCAAGACAAGATTTTGCCAGTCACTTTGCTGAATCCCAGAATCACATTAAACGAGGCACATTTCTACATTCAGCCATAAGAAGCCTGTGGTAGCAACTAATAAATACACCAGTTAGGATTTAGATGTGGTGGTCCCATAAGGATCTGTGCTCTTTGAAGTTCTGGCTGCCACTGGAAAGATAAATAAATGCAAAGCATGTCATTGCAAGCTAATAACTCCCTGAGATAGAGGTTACCATTATGTAATAGGAGTTAGCCTACATTTCAGCGATGATTTGCCATTAATTTTTTCTTTTTGAAAGGTCTTTTATGATTGGAAAAAGAAAAGAGGTGACAGAATAAAAATGTATGACCTGCCAAATTGCTTCATTAAGGTCAGCACTGACCAAGCACTGCAGGATTTATTTATAATGTGCTGCTAATTCTTTGGGAAAAATGATAGAAGCATAGGCTATAGATAGCACAAAAAGTTTCCTGAAAACTATCAGAGTTCAAAGGACTAGTGTAACTTGGACCACACAGTTATGCAAGGGCTTAAGGACTGGGAACTCCCCTTTCATGAGGACCAGACAGACCTTGTGTCTGGAAGCCAGAGATGAGCAACAGATGTATGAATACTTATGTTCCCTGCACCCACCTCTGGAGCAGGTGGGCAGGGAGGGAAAGGGAATGGATGGACCCTTCCCTTTATCTCCCTGTTTACTGGCCAGCACAAACAAGTTGATTTGAGAGGGAGTTGTAAGATTTTCGCTGTTATAAAACAGCAGAAAATTCTTAATTCTTCCCTTCTCTGGGCCATCGTTGCCTTTGCCCTTATCTGAAACAAGGAGGAAGCAGGGCAAAGATTCTGACTCTGTCATAATCCCCACAATACAATTGGACCACCCCTTGCTCCTGGGATGTGCCCAAAATCACAATCTACCACTGAATCAAGCTTCTCCAGATGGATTTGACCTCTGCCTCTCTTGTCAGCATAAAAATAGGAGTCTAAATTCCCATTACAGAGGTTCAAGTTCTCAGAGGCCTAGGAAGGAGATAGATTGCTTCCGATAGAGCTGAACCTTCTGCAGAACATTATTGAATATAGAAATGGGGCTGCAGGTGAGGATGGGTCAGCTGTCATACATACATGTGGAAATGCCACTGTGATTGTAATAGTCCATTATCCTGAAATACTTGCAAAGACCAACCCAGGGATCTAAAAACCAAACCTGCATTAGCAGGCTGTGCTAATATTTATCGAGACTCTTTAACTGAGGAATAGAGGCTTTGTCTGGGCTGCATGAGAGAGGCACTCCTGAGACCCAACTGATCTGTCACACACTTGTATGAGTTTTATCCTGCATTTACCACAGTAGAGTCACTCTGGATTTATACCAGAGTACATGTGTGAGAACAGGATCAAGTACCTGTCATTTAAAATCACAAACTTGCCTTTACTACTGGACCCATCCCTCTTTAAAAACACATTTCTCTCTAATGAACTCAAAAGCTTACAAATTAAGGACCTAAGCCACAACTCTTCCTACCTCAAGGAGTCCATTGACATCAATAGACCTGGCCCATCACTGTTTTACTCCAATTTTATGCCAGTATAACTATACTGAAACCTGTGGTGTAACTGTAGCATAAAAATGGGCTAACGAAGTGGTGAATCCAATCCTTTGAGCTGTGCAAAGATTTATTGCCAGGCACAGAAATTACTGCTGTGAGTAAACCCAGTATAGTCAATGAAACTATTTCGGTTACCAGGTACCGTGTCTGGCAGCAAGTGTTTGCAGGCTGGTACTCTGAGCCTCATATTTAGAGACATGCAAAGATAACCCAATGCTATGTTTTTAAGTGATGCTAAATATTACACAAGGCTTTTCACTGCCAGCAGATGACATAGACAGCAATTTGGCTTCAGAGAAACTACATTTAAGGTGGAAATTCTGCTGAGCACAGTCAGGAAAGGAAATTACAGCTGGTGCCTGAAAGGCTGGAAAAGGAGAACATGTTAAAATGTTTAAATGCTTTTTCAGGGTTGTCAGCATAAGCATGAAATCAAAGCCAACTAAGGAGACAGCCAGTGGCAGAATCTTTAAGACCAGTCACTAGTTCAAAGATTTAAGAAAGTACAGAGTAAATTAACAAGTTGGTGCTTTCATAATACAAATAGGAGTGAGCCAAACTACTGCCAAAGTGCTGGTTAAAACAATGAGATGATAATGCGATCGAATACATGGGGCTGATTTATACCCTGGAAGGTGAGACTGTAGTTACTCTACCGCGGTTTCATTCTTAACTCCCTCTGTTACATCTCTTCTTTTGAAATTTTAAGGGGGAAACGTGAGTTGAGTATGTGTGTGTGGACCTGACTGAAGCAAGAACAAACAGCTGAAACTGACAGATTGACACCACACAAGAATTCTGCTCAGCTGGCCTATGCGGGCAGATTTATAGGATGTTTGCACCATAGAAACAGCAACAAAGGACGTGTCTGGGCTGAGGCTCTGGCCACTTATTTTAAAGAGAACTGCAAAGAAAAAGAATGTATGTAAAGTAATAGCACTTCACACTTCTCTGGCACCTCTTCATCTGAGGCTGGCAAATTTCGTCACCAGCTTTAATAAATTCAAGCCCCATGGGAGAGAGTGACCAAATATTATTAACCCCATTTTAAAAGGGAAGAAATAAACCAAAGGGAAATGATCTGCTCAGTGTCCAGCCATCCAGGCTTCAGAATGAGTGGTTACTCCTAGGTTCTATATCCTGCTTTAACCATTACACCACACTAACATGTAATAAAGATATTTCCCTGTGTGAAAGCACCCCTTGGTAATACAATGTAACTTGTAAAATATATAGCCCATATGCACCTGACTGCTCTTGAAACAGATCATTTTAAAATACATGTTTTCAGTGAGAAATGAGTTAATCATTTATGATGTTATGTCATTGCAAGATTTTTTTAAAAGTTCAAATCTAATTGAATGATGGTCAATATCAAACAAAAGGTTTAACCTGTGATTCATCTCAGGGTTTTTCAGGCAGATTTACAGTTACACATATTAAAAAATTGATCCACTTCCATACATTTTGCTGTCATTGGAATTATATAAATTGTGAACATATTGCTAGACCTTCAGCATAGCCAGACCAATTTCACAATGTCAATACATATGATGAGCCTTCTTTTGTTTTTACTGGTAATGAACTTATCTCCTCCCAGGGTCTTGCCACTTTAATCTGGGAGATTCACCCTTCATGGCACACAAACTGTCCTATTTTATTGCTCCTGAAGAGATTGTGTAACAGGTATATTCATTTTCTTTAAAAAATTATTTTGAAATCACTTTAACTGTACAATATGAAAGACCCCTCAGTACCAGGGGAGTTTTCTTCTGTAATCCTGCTTCTGGAAAGAGCATAAATTCCATAGTCAGGATTTTCAAAAGTGATCAGTAATTCTGGATGTCTCACTGTTTAGTGCCTGAGGGTGTGTCTAGACTACAGGGTTTTTTTCGAAAAAACTTCCCCTGCATCTAGACTGCTGCCGCAATCTTTCAAAAGTAAATCAAAAGAACGTGGCAGTTTTTTCGACCGTGGAAAACCTCATTTTTTGAGGAAGAATACCTTTTTTCGAAAGTGCTCTCTCGAAAAAAGGTGCTATGTAATGCAAACTGTGTTTTTTTGAAAGAGAGCATCCAGACTGCCTGGGTGCTCTCTTTCAAAAAAGCGGCTTGCTTTTTCGAAAGTACTGATTGTAGTCTTGATGCTCTTTTTCGAAAGTGGCTTGCAGTCTAGACGTAGCCTGACTGAGTACCCTGGCACATGTTTATTCTATGCAGCTTTTAGCAGCAATGCTGTGTCAACACAACCTTGTTACTAAAAATCAGCTTGTGTGAATACTGTTTGTTAGCACTTTTGCAGACAAAATACTTCCACCCCAAGAGTACATTTTACTTTGTCGGCAGGAGAGACTTCTGTGGACAAAGCAGTGTTCACACTTTCACTTACCAAGGCAAAATTTTGTCATTCATGGGAAAGGGGCAGGTTTAAGCATCCGTGAACAACAAAAGTTTTGTCAAACAAATGTGAATGTAGGCATACCTTTCGCAGGGTCTGATTTTCAGAGGATGGGTGCTCAACAATTGGGCTGTCCACTAATAACATCTGAAGTTATAAAAATACACTAAGGATGTATCTACACCGCAGCCATAGCTCGAAATAAGCTACATGATTTGAACTACACAAATTGTGTTGCTTATTTTGAGTCAATTTTGAAATAGCTTATTTCAAAATTTGGTGCTGTCTACACAGCACTTTTTTAAAATAAATTGCTATTCCGAAACAATTTCTTCCTCCTCGTGGAGTGAGGTTTACAGGGATGTCAGAAAAGCCGAGCCCATTATGTTTCAAAATAATGCATGCGCTCAAAAGATGCAGAATAGACCTCCAGTATCCCAAAATAGCACTGCAATGTAGACAGAATCTCACATTCAGAAGAGAGGTGGGCCTGAACTGAAACCCCAGAACCAAACATCCCTGAACTTTGTGAGATTCCAGAATAGAATGTGGGTCCTGACCTAAACATCACATTTTTTCCACTCCTATCTTGAATTGAATCAAACCACCAAATTGACCACTCTGGTGGATTTTGGGATCTAGATTTACATGTTACCTGACAATTGTTATCTCCAGCTCCCCTACTGATTTCCTGGGGCATTGGTCCTCAGGTGACTCAGAGGGAAGAGATTTACTTATTTAATGAATTACCTGCAGTATTTTCTACAGCAGCCTGGGTGTTCTAGGCACATCATTCATCCAAATACTAAGCAAGCCCAACCCTGCATCTCAGTTTAATCTGTGAGATGTACCAGGATCACATCAAAGCAGAGGACAACACTGGTGAAAACTGTGCATGTGTTCACTGTATAATTAAGAGAGCTTTGCATTATCTGAATCATTAACAAACTTGTGTGTTCTTAGAAGAATCTGTTGCCCCTACATGTTTGGCAGCTAGCTGGGAGGTGATATGGGGTCAGAGACAAGGCTCTTAAGATAAACTTGGGCTCAATACTCAGTTCCATACAAACTGAACACAGCATAGGCTCTTGGGGGAGGGGATGCAGAGAGATGTTTATTAACTTTGTGCTGTCCCTATTCTGGATCTGACCTCTAGCATAAATTACAGCAGCTCAGGTCTGATTTATCTTAAATCTTGATTGACTGTGGTTCAAAGGGACCAGTCTAGACCAAGGTTTCCTCTAAGCTGCATGGCAGCACAGCCCCGCAGCTGCTTAATCAGCCCTTCCCAGTCAGGCAGCTCCATGCGCGGAGCCCTGAGTCCCTGACTGGGTGGAGCTGTTTAAGCAGCTGTGGGGCTGTTAGAGAGAACTTTGATTTAGACACACACCTTTTACCCTAATCACACTCCCCATAGCAGATACCGTGAAAGAGCTAATGGCATAGAGCTGTTATATCAGCTCTCTGCTACCATCTATGATAGAAGCATTCACTGGCAGAGAAGTTTGCCAGAATACAACCCCCTTTTCATCTTTCATTCTATTATAACTTTTTTTTTGCCTATGATATATAGTCAGAACTCACCTGATGAGATAGTACACTCAAGATTTATTAGAAAGCTGCTTTCATGCCACATGATAATAAATCCTCCCTAATCCTGAATATATACCAGATTTAGAGCAGGGCCTTCAACAAGTTTTGTAGAGCATTACTGTCAATGGCTTAAAGAAAAATGGAAAGGAAAAATAAAATACCATTAGCAAAGAAAAATCCAAATTGTGTACTGAAAGGAAGTTTGCCATGGGATTACATGTGAAACAGACTTTGGGTGCAAAAGTCAAGAAAATGCTAAAAGTTGAAAAATATAATATTGATTAAAAATATTCTTCTAAAATAGCTAGATCCAAACAAAAGCTCAGGTAAAAGTCATGAATGAAATGAAAGCAAGACAAGATGTTCTCAAATTAAAAAAACAAACAAACAAAAAACAAAAAAAACCCACTCAAGAGTCCATCTTTCCTTTTGGATGATTTGTAATGGATGATTTGTAATGTGACTATAGAGCAGATATATGATATGCATAGTTGGAACCCATTGTGAGTAGACTCTCTTCTTGTGTAACAGTGCAGGATTTATGGTCTTCTAATTCTTGCAGATTGAGCCTGAAAAAAGAGATCCCATTTTGTAGCCATATATAAACTCCAATTACCTATAGTGTCTCCTGTGTCACTTTTGATAACTTTCTAAAGGATCCGATTAACCAAAATGCCCGTATACTTCAGTTCCTGCATTTTACCAATCAGAGGAGTACTAATAAGCTGCCAGGTGAGACTGCTGAACCCCCCTGTTGAGCTACTGAATGAAAACTGAACAGGCTAAAAATATTTGGAGAGATTTATTTGATTTCTCCACATGACATCCTCTATAATTTATCACTTCAGTCCATGCTTATTCTGTTTTCCTTGTGGTTTTATTTAGGAAGGAGCTCTTTTTCTCCTTGCTTTTACTGTAAGCACATAATGGAACCAACCTGAACCCCATGTTTATCAGATCATTTGTTTATCAGAGTCTTTTTGACATCTGTTGGCCAGGAGACATTTCCAACCATTCTGCTGAACACAAATGAGCTGAAATCACAAATATTTAGGTTCTCAGATAAAGCTACAGGCTCCTATGTATATGCATAGCTGCTGGAACTAGGGGTGCTGGCTCTGACATTTTATATGTTGGGGGAGCACCCTGTGACCCCCATATTCCTCATCTATTTATAACTGTGATATTCCATATAAGCATGCCATGTGAAGTATCAGGGGAAAGGTTATGGTATGCTGAAAATTACTGCTCTATCTAAACATGTCCATCTTCAGTGCATAAAAAGTTATAAGCTTATGTTGTATGGTTGTCACTAAAACATGCTATAAATTGGGAATTAGCCAGATATTAGCTCCCCAGAGACAACAGCAAGGAAAGTAACCAACATATGAGCAGGGTATCAAACAACCATCAACAGTTATTGTCTCTCAAGGCTGCTACAACTCAATGATTCACCTGCATAAGGTCACACCAGGGGAATTGCTCATCCTTCTCCGGGGACCTGGAAATGCTCTCGAGACATGCCAGGACTTGTATTCTGCAAGCACATGGAACTAAAAGGTATAAAACAGAACACAGGGGCCCGATTCTTAGCCTTTTTCCTGCTCCTGCCTATGCTGCAAGCAACCAAGACACTGAGAAAACTATAGACACCCACAGAGGAGACTGGCTCAGGTTTCAGGGTGGAAATCTGTGTACTATGAACCGCAATATCCAGTGGGGTGAGAAAATCTTAACCTAGTTGTTTCCCAGTCTAATAGGGTTGAGAGTTTAAACTGCATGCTTATATTTTATTTCTTTTGGTAAATAACTCTGACTTTTTGACTGTTAGTCTTTTAAAATCTACCTTTTGTAGTCAATACATTTGTTTAACTGTTTATCTTTACAAGTGTGTTTCCCTGAAGTGTCTGGTAATTTAGCTCAGGTTTTACAAAGGCTGGAACACCTCCACTTTTCAATGATGAAGTGGTGAATCAATTAATAAATGTGCGCTACTCATATTGAGCAGTCTGTTCATGCAATCTGACTGGATGTGGGGTTGTGTGATTGTGCTGACTCATAACAGCACCTGGAGAGGTGTGCAGCTTGTCATTAGCAAAGCATTGTGAGAGATAGCCCAAGCTGGCGAGTTAGAAGGGCACAGTGGTCCCATAGTCCCAGACTGCATGCTGGAGATCACATCACACTGGAGATGTTGCTACACCCCCTGTCTTTAAGTGATGTCCATTATATATGGGGTTTGCACTTTGGTTCAATGGCACTCCGCACTCCTACTATGCAAACTGTTCCAGCCCCTCTCTGTTTTTGTATATGGACCACACAACTGGTACACAGACAACTTCTGCAAGAGAAATCTCCTTGTACTTTGCTAGCTTGCAGTGAAACATATATTTTGTGCAATGGCTAATTAATTTAATCCTGACAGGTCTCCAAGACTAGACAGATTTCTATGCAAGCATCTTAAAATGAAACATGCCATTCTGGGGTATTCATCAAATGCTGTTGAATGAAATGGATGTCTGAAAATAAAAAACAACAAGCCTTCAGTATTTCAGTATTCAAGATGAAAAGACATGACAAGTAAAGCAGTTATAAGCCATCATATCCTGCTTCCAAGTAGAAGTGATGGGTTAAATTGTATGAAAACTTGTTTATATGTAACAGTCTAATAGGCAGCAACACAAAAGCTGCAGATCCCTTTGATCTCTTCAGCTTTTGTATAAAGATTTACACTTTGATTAGATATAACAGCAGCCCCTGAAGTTAGTGAGTGTCATACATACACTATCAGCAACTATTTTGCAAACGCATGTCCCTAGCTGCCCAAACCAGAAAGAAATGCAAAAGCAAGACAGATTCATAAACATGCAGCTAAAGGACAAAGCTTGATGAGAATGCAGTTTCTACAACAAATTAGTCTGTGGCAACAGAAATAAGTTAGCACAAAGTGAATTTAAAAACAGATACTAGTGATGAGTATAACAATCACAATCAGCATACTAATAGGGACTGTCTACTGGTAAAGTAAAAAATTAGCATTGTTCATGCAGCAAAGTCAGACTTCAATGTGTGTTTAAGAACAGACACGACATAGCAGACAACGAAATAGAAGAATGGGAATCTCCATGTGTGCTTCATTTAAAGAAAAATCTGCAAATGCACACCATCAGTGTATAACTTGTCTACTACACAGGACATAAAGTATCCTAAAACATTTAATGAAGGTTTTAATGGAGTAAGATGCATTAAGGATAATACATCACCCTGATATAAATCTCATTAACTTCAATGAAACTACTCAGAATGCATCTATTTAAGCATGTGTGTAAATCTTTTGAGGGTTGAGGCCTTAACTATCATGTGTACACCAAGACATATATGCAGTTGTGGTGCTGTTTTACCATCCCTATCCACACAGAAAATGGGTGCCCAAGCATCCCTCATACCGTAAAGTTAAAGTGAATCATTTATTAACTTAAATGTATCAGACACAAACACGTGGAAGATCAATTTTAGAGCAGTGTGACTAGCATTCCAAATTTTTTACACAGAGAACTAGCCATTCTGTGTTTACCCTGTTGATCCTGCTGGGAAAGGGTTAAATTGCTTCTGTTGACTCACCAGCATAAGTGATTTGCCACCATAGCTTCATATAGGGGAGGTGAAGTGGCTTTCTTTGGAGAGAAGACTTTAGGAGTGGGGTTAGCAGTCCTAAAGGGGGGCCTGCAGGAGCAAACAAGCTTGGGGAGTAGGTTTAAACTGTTTCTTAAAAAATTATCATATTGTTGTTCTCCTTTATCATAAAGCCAGACCACAATAGTGATTCTGAACTTGAAATATTCTGACAGTGGTTGCAGAGCATGTTGGGAAGGTACCTGTTTATATATGCCTACCCTTACACCTAAAACTTTAGTGATATTGAATGAAACCAACCACAAGGCCTTGCACAGATACAAGCTTCATTTGTTAAAAATAGCCCTGGATTCTGAAATGAAAAGCAGTAGGTGAGGAGACTGCATGACCAGATTTCTTGGGCTATTATATCTCCACATACTGTGCTCAATGAACTTTTCTTTTTTAAGTCCTAGCTTCAGAGGAACCAATGCTAGGCAGAGACTAAAAGTGAACTTATGTGTTTAGCCAAACTTAATGAACCCCAGAGCAAGCAATAGGTCATTTGTTTTAAAAAGATTTATTTCTGTTGTGTCACTAGAGCAATAAATATCCAGCAAATAAACTTCACATGCACTTAAAAAATAAAATCCACATTAATCTCAGCTACTGGAGACAACAATAAATTGAACAAAAGTGAATCAGCACTGAGAGACTTTGAAAACAACTACTCCATCACAAAGGATATGCACTTGGCCAACACATCAATATTGTTCATGTTCAGAAATTACAAATCCCTGGAGAATATTCTCAGTTAGGTCACATTTAACCGGTACAACATAAAACGTCAGGATTCTGCTGAGCCAGTGCCTGCCTGGAAACAAAAGTGGAGAAGAACTATCAACATCTTCCAGTCCAAGGGGATCTGTAATAAAACTCAACCCTTTTGTCCTCATGAGGCACAAAAGTAAGTCACTGCAGGGAGGTATGTGGAACATGGAAAAAGAAGCAGTGGGTTTGCTATAGGTCCTTACAGTTCAATAAAATCCAGTAAGTTCATCCACTGTCTGCTGTATGAGTCATAGATATGTTTATGGTATGTATGAGTTATGCTAGCTCTGGCTTTATGCAGCCAGCCCTTTGGGAGAATTACATTATTTAAGTCTTCTATAAATAACTGGCACTACATCTCCTTTGTTGGGTAAAAGGTCAATACTATTCAGCCGATGATGAATCTTCAGTTTAGTCCAGAGAAACTCCAGTATAACTAGATGGGGTAGGGATAAATTTGACTTTCTTTAATATAAGTGCAACCCAAAAGTAGTAAATGGATTTGCACTGTATAAGCAAAAGTCCAGTCTAGCTCTTAGCTTTGGGGTGGAGAAGGAGAAGGAAAAGAAAGGAAAGAGAAGGAATGGAGAATACAGTGATATTCTAGAGCTTGTTAGCAATTATTTTATATTAGATTATAAAACCTGGTGACATCACTTTTCTGTTCTTAACTCAAAAGTATTGATTGAATGAACAATTTATTTGAGCAAAGTACATAGGCATGCTGTGACCCTAAAAGCATCTCTATGCCAGAAGACATGTTGCAATCTGTGTCTAAAAGGTGTCTCATAATTTGTCACTGGAAAACACAAAACTCACTGACCAGTAATACTATGATGTATGGATGTATGCTCAAGTGACAAAGGAGTATGCAGATGTGTTGAAATTATAACTAAAATGTGTTTAAACCAGGCTCATCTGAGAAGTAGATAAAAAGGGTTTCTCCAGACACAAGAAAGAGACCAACAACTGGAATCAGGTGTGACCAAAATCAGTGGACTTTTCCTTTTTATTGGCAGTTGTGGGTAGAGAAACTTTGAATTGTAAAAATCACCAGAGCAGGGTGGGAGAGGGAATGAAGTCTGTTGCAGGCAGCACAGCATCCACAGCCAGCAGGATACATTTCAGCACAATCTCAAAGGGTTACTGGACTAGAAGAGATGGGGAGTGAACACCTAAGATAGTGATTCTCATCCCATGGCCCAATTAACATACAGTTGTGGCCCACCTGTGTGCTAAAGGCCTCCTAACCCACATGATGGGGCCAGGCTGCCTGGGGGCCGTCTCCTGGTTGTTCAGGGTTGGGGCTGCTGGCACAACAGGATCCAGGGTTGGGAATGCCACCTGGCCCTGCAGAATCAGGGCTGCCAATGGGGGCCAGGGTCAGGGGTGTAAATAAACCACTTCCCTGAGCTACTTAAGTGCTGCTGGTGGAAGAGCTTATCCTGTCAACATAGCTATTACCGCTTGTTAGGAGCATGGATTAATTATGTCAACGGGAGAGAACTCTCTCATTGGCATAGAATGGTTGCATAGGAAATCTTATAGTGCTGCTGTTGCATTGGTACAGGTGTACTGCTGTAAGCTCTCTAGTATAGACATGGCCTTCAATGAGATTTGGCAAACATGGAACGATAGGTGTAATTTTGCTCTTATGTGAGTAGTCCTATAGAAATCAATAGGCATATTCATGTGATATTCATATTAAGTGTTTGAAGATCAGGGCCTTAATAGTTTTCCAGTGAGATATGCATCATTACACTGACTTTGGAAATGGAAGCAATAAATTCAGAAAAAAAAATAAAGGAGATAATAAAAGGGGTTAAAACTCTCAAAAGACAAAGGAAAAATACAAGGTTGATACAAGAATTGTGCATTAATGTGTATTATTACAGAGGAATGAGAGACTGGTTTCAAACATAGACATTTCTTCTGTCTGAGAGAGTGTATGAAATTGAAATTACCAATAAAAAAGATCTGTGCTCTACAAATGATAGAGTATGGGCCTGATGTCACAATGATAGAGCACTCCTCTCACAGTGGTGTAACCCTTGAATAACATAACTGAAATCAGGAAAGTCACATGAGTGTAAATGTGGGGTAAGTTAAATGAGTAGCTTGAGTCAGTTTTAGGTGGTTATAGAAATGAGTCCAAACTTTGATGAACTGCTTAGATTAATCATTAAGAGAAAGCAAAAACATCTGGTCCTGCAAATACCTGTACATATAATATAAACTATTATATATGAATTGCCCAATTGAAGCAGTGAATCGTGCTAATTAAAATGTTTCTGAAGAGAGAAGAAGGTTTAGAACTTTCGTGGCTAATTTTATCTGATCTGTACTCATGATCCAAAAGCATAAAATGAAAGAACAAGATGTTTATATAAAGAAAATGATCTCTCTCTCCTTTAGTTCATATAAGGAAGTATAGTGTTAACATGATATAATTGGGCATTAGTAACATATACTCTGAATATTACTTTCCTCTGAGTTTCTTAGCAGATTTAATGCAAAGTTTTGTCAACTCAAAACAACACAAAAATAGCATATACAGTATTCAAGTGCAGGATAAAGGTATGGTAAGGAAATTGGTGTTTTGGTAAGAATGTCTTTGAGTCACTGTGATTATTTTATTCAGTAATATGCTCTGGAAGTAATAAACTCATAGAGCAGGACATTAGCCATTCTTCGTCTGACTAAGATCTCCTGCAATGAAAATAAAGCACAGAGAACACTGTGCACTAGAATGGCTGCTAATCTAAGATGCCCTCACAATGGAAAGACACCCTGCAAACAGCCTCTTGTGGGAGACTCAAGTGCTTCCAGGGAGTTGCACTGAAGCCAATACTCCTTGGGCCGAGGGGTCTTCCTTGGAAGAGTTCATTACAAGATCAGGTCCCAGCTGTGGTTAGGTTCATAGCTCTAGTGGAAATACTTAAAAAAACAAATAGTCTGGTAGCACTTTAAGGATTAACAAAACATGTAGATGGTATCATGAGCTTCCGCGGGCACAACCCACTTCTTCAAATGGCCATCTACAAGTTTTGTTAGTCTTTAAAGTTCTACCATACTATTTGTTGTTTTTTTAAGTTTATCCTGCACAGACTAACTCGGCTACCCCCTGAAGCTAGTGGAAATAGGCATTCAGGAAAACAATCAGGGATTCCAAACTGGGTTCCTGAGTCTCCACACTGCTCTGCCAGATTTACAACAGTGGATTCACCCTGTCGAAAAACTGGTGCAAGCCTAGGATTCAAACCTAGGATTTCTAATATACTCAATAAAGTTTCTATAGGCATAAAGAAATACACTTATGTCAGTCATTTCAAAACCTACATGATGTGTTGCTGTCATTATCATCCTATTTTGCTGAATGTGAACTGAAAAATAATTGTTAAAATGATGGCTAGACAAGCAGCATAATCTCCGAGCCAAATTAGCTGACTTTTCCAAGGAAAGCTGTTCTGACATAAGATTACTTATAAACCTTATTAATACTAATTACTGCTGCTATGTTATATCCCTTTCCTCTCCTATTGTCTGTGGAGCCTGTGAGCTCTTGGGGCAGAGACTGCCTATTATTTTCTGTTTGTACAGTACTGGACAGAAAGAGGCTCCAATGTCAGTAGGTCCATCAGCACTACTATAATACACTCAAATAATGACATTAGAAAGGCACATAAAGCTGCCATGTTAACTCTGGCTTCAGAGAAAGCAAATTGGAAGCATCTGTTTGCAAATGGGGACAAATTAGCTTTGGTAAATGTTTTTGTGCCTATGTGCCAAAAATTACTAGGTACCATCCATGTATATAGATGCAGCTGTGTATATCCCAAGGGTTACTGCTCGCCAAATATTTGGCAAATTAGTCCTTGATCACTTCCATTATTTAGTTTTAGATTTCAATGCAGCAGCAAAAGTCAAAAAAGATTAAAACCAGAAGGAGGGTGTGTTGACTACAGAGAAATACTATATGCAAATGTAAATTATTCATGACTGAGTCACAAAAACATGTATTCACATTCCAAACCTGATAAATCTGTCATGATTTAAAGTGCTGACAATATAATGCTTTGCATTTATTTAACACCTTTTTATCAGAGGCTCTCCAAGTGTTTAGGATACATCAGGATGAATTCAGAATAATGCCAGTCTCAAAAGGGTGCTCCAAGGTATTTTGCACAGTGTCAAACTCAATCTGCAGTTCAGGATTCAGTGACACCCTGGGAATTAAGAGAAGAAATACCCTAATGGGCATAGTAAAGTAAAGCTAGGTCTGGTGATCAATAAAATAAGATTGGCTTTTGAAAGATGGGAACAGATTAAACTCTCTGTGAGGGAAAGTAAGCAGAATAAAGACAAAAGGAAAAACTATGTAGCTCTTTAAAGACTAACAAGATGGTTTGATAGGTGATAGAGATGCAGCCGTGTTAGTCTGGTCAAGCTGAAACAAAAGACAGGACTATGCAGCACTTTAAAGACTAACAAAATGGTTTATTAGGTGATGAGCTTTTGTGGGCCAGACCCACTTCCTCAGATCAATCTGTGGAAGAAAATTGGCACGACCATATATACCAAAGTGATACAATGAAAAAAGTAAACACATTATTAAACTGACAAATCAGATTCAGTACAGAAGGTGGGGAGAGGAAGAGGGAGGGAGGGAAATAGCTATTTATGAGTCAATGAATGGCTAATCAGGGGTGATAAGTGGGGAAGCTATCTTTGTAATGGTTAAGGTAATTAGCATCTTTGTTAAGGCCTATTTGTAAAGTGTCAAATTTAAGCATGAAAGAAAGTTCTGAAGTTTCCCTCTGTAATCTGGTGTTAAAGTCTCTTTGAAGTAAGATGCATGTAGTAAGGTCGTTAAGATTATGTCCAGGTAGGTTGAAATGAAAAGCAACTGATTTTTCCTTGTGAAGATGTCTGATGTTTGATTTGTGGGCATTAATTCTTTGGCGAAGTGTCTGAGAAGTCTGTCCAATATACCTAGCAGAAGGACACTGTTGGCACAAATTATATTTCTGGATGAACATAAATTATATTTTTGGCTGAACAGGAATATTTGTTCTTGATCATATAGCTGACATGGTTAGGTCCAGTGATGGTGTCACCAGAATAAATATGTGGACAAAGTTGGCAACGGGGTTTGTTGCAAGGGAAAGTTCCAGAGTTGGTATTTATGTGGTATGTCCTGTGGTTGTTGGTAAGAATCCTCCTGAGGTTAGGTGGTTGTCTATAGGTGGTTGTTAAAATCTCTGTGGAATGCATCCAGTGTTTCTTGGCCATGGGTCCAGATCATAAAGATGTCATCGATGTACATGAGACTTTAACAACCTACACCCCACCATCAATCTCAGCCTGGACCATTCAACACGAGGGATCCATTTCCTGGACACCACAGTACAAAAACACTAATGGAAAATTAAATACCTCTCTCTACAGAAAACCCACTGACTGCTACACTTACCTACATGCCTCCAGTTTCCATCCAGGACACACCATACGATCCATCGTCTATAGTCAAGCCCTTAGGTACAACCGCATCTGCTCTAATCCCACTGACAGAGACCAGAAACTTCAAGATCTCTACCAAGCATTTGTAAATCTCAGTTACCCACTGGGGGAAATAAAAAAACAAATTGAAAGAGCCAGACGAATACCCAGAAACCATCGACTTCAAGATAGGCCCAAGAAAACCAACAATAGAACACCACTTGTCATCACCTATTAGCCCCCAACTTAAACCCCTCCAACGCATTATCAATAACCTACAACCTATACTGGAACAGGATACTACACTCCAAGAGGCTCTGGGAGACAGACCCGTAGTCTCCTATGCCCATGAGAGAGGAGGGAAAGAAACTGCATCCTTTCAAGAGCTGCAGTAATTTCCTTCCCCTCTATTGCGTAACATATAAGAAAGAACTATGATTCTCCAAGGTGTCAGGTCCTGTAGTTACACACAGCCCCTTATATAGAGCTGATCCAAAATGTTCAGTCTAACCCTATATAAAGCCTTATAGAAACTGTTACTCTCTTCTACCAAACATGCTAATTTGTTAACACAGGAAAAGGAACAGCTCAGGGTTCTGAACTTTTAAAAAATTAATAACATTATTTGGAGCAGATTGAACTAAATTTGCTTTAAAAGGCTGAAGATTAGAGGCTTAGATTTTTCTAGCAGAAAATATTTTTAACAAGCAAAAGACTGCAGTGACTGGTGGAATCAAAGCCACAGTGAGTCCAAACTTTAGGGTGGTGAATTCTCAGTGATGGAGAGAGAGACTTGAAGGGGAAGGTCCTACAACTTGCATGAAGACTTCCATGAGATGCAACCCTAAAAGTGATTTTGAACTTACAGTGACAATGTGTGATACAAGTGTTGTTACAGTCAATTTAATTTATGCCCTGGTACATGAAAACATCCATAGCAGAGATTCAGTGTAAAGTATTGCAGTGGTTCTCTTTTTCTCTTGCACTTCTAAATTTCCAAACACATTGTGCATCTACACAGCAGCGTTGTTTCAGAATAACAGCCATTATTCCAAAATAACAATGCGAGCATCTATACAGTAATTCTGTTATTTTGAAATAAATTTGAAATAACGGATGGCTTATTCTGACTTCTGTAAACCTCATTCCATGAGGAATAACACCTATTCCAAAATACCTATTTCGGAATAGCAGTAGTGTGGATGCTCCACTGCTGCTATTTCGAAATAGCTCCTCCACAGGGCCATTTAAAGAAATTACTCCCCAGTGCCTCCTGGGGCTCTAAATCAAGATAGCACATCCACATTAGGGGAGCCTGCCTCGGACTAATTTTGAGGCTTCCCTGTAGTATAGACGTGCTATTTCAAAATAATCTATTTTGGAATATTTCTTCCGGAATAGCTTATTTTGAAATAAGTGTGCAGGGCAGCCGTACCCATTGTCATCAAGCCTAGTTTAGAATGTAACTTGTTAGGGTCACACTGTACAATGCATATATGCACCTGGGGGTGCAATTTATCTGAAAGGGGAGAAGTGAGCCTAGATCCACTGTAAACTCCCTTAAAACTAAATGCAATATCTGACATGAACAACAGTAACAAAAGCAATGGAAGCCTTCTATAAGGCTGTCTGTTTGGCTTAACTTTCAGCCTGTGGGTCCATCTTTTAGAGGTAGCATACAACTCACATAAACTGCACTTCCTACTACTCACTGTGGGCCAAATCCAAAGCCAAGTGACTCCATTGAATTCAATGGACTTTGGATCGGGCCTATTATATGCTGATACAGAAGACTGGTCTGGGGACCCAGATTGTTTAGGCATTTGGCTATGGGAGAAAGAACCATTCACTTCTCCACCTCTAATTAAATATTTATAATATTTTATAACATAACAATGCTTTAAACTTTTAAAGCAGCTTTCATCCAGGGACCGCAAAGTGCTTTATAAACAGTGATGAAGGAAGTCACACCTGAGGTAAGTAATTATTTAGATCCATGTCACATTCAGGGAAAGGTGGAGAAAGAGGTTAGGTGACTCAGATGGGTGGGGGTGAACACTCATGCATGCACATCATTTTATAATAGTCATACTAGTCCATAAAAAAATGTGTTTTGAAAGGCCACTGACATTACTTCTGCTGAGTGAAGCAATAGTGATGGGGTTCTCACTAACAACAGAAATGTAACAGATTAAACAGCCACAAAAGACCTATACTATGCATTTTGAAGAGTTTGTTTGTGGATTTATTTGTGCAAAATAGTCATACTTGGCGATTACCTACATACACCAAATTTTGCATAAACAATCCTGCCATTTAAATTAGCCGAATGCAGTACTTCTAACACTGGAATATGGTGGGTGAAAGGTTTAAATTATTTTTTATTTTTATCAGAAAAAGAGTCATGACTATTATGATTAGAGTTCATAAAAATATTTTCTAACAAAATTAAAACCGAGTTGCCTATTCCACTGTCATTTTAGTGCAAAGAAAATTGTTACTGTTACAAATCACAGAATAATTCAAATTAGTTATGGAAAGAGTAATGGAAGCTTTACGAGTTTCTGATTCAAATTTACTATGTATGGTAATTATTCAATAAAATGAATAATGTTTGAAGTTGAAATTCTGCAAATTTAAAACTGTTCTTTTACTTCCCTTTTGCAAGCACATTCATAAAAATTTCTATTATATATATTTAATTTCTTGAACTTTCCTATAAGTGTAATCTATCCAAAATGACTTTGCCTGGTCAATGATGGGACACATCTGCTAGTAGTTTATATACTGAGAGAAGGGGCAGGACAAATGGGAAACACTGAGATATGGCCAAATATTGCCTTCTATATGCTGGAAAGTCTGTAGTATCTTTCTACTTTCTCTTGATAGAAACACAGAAACTCTGAGAAAATTCCCTTGAAATAGTGATAGTGGCCAATTGAATTGAAAAACATTCTGTTGTGTTGACATTGGCACCTTCAAACATATATCATACAGTAACTTATAAAGAGGTAACACCTTGTGACAGCTTCCATTACTAACAGCTGGAAAACAGATGTGTCTCTCTTCCAGACTGAAGTCAGAACTGTAATATATTTTCTGAATGGAACACAAGGGCTTGATATTTCTGAAACAAAAGACAAAGGGAATGCCAATTCTCAGGACCAAATGCAGCCTGGCTACAGCAAGTTGAAGTCAGTGGGAGGAGTGTCTGGTTACACTGGACTACATTTGGTTCTAAGAGTTTGCTGATGTCAGATTACAGAGAAATATCCTCTTCCTTGCAAAAACTTGTAGGAGCAGACAAAAGGTCTCAGTAAACTCAATGCGGTTCCAGGTGCATTTATCTCTTTGAAGAAAGGACAGGTAGCCATGTGGACGGACAGAACAGTGCGGTTGGTAGGTTCATAACTTTGGGTATAGAACAAAAAATACAAAGGATAATCCCTGTCTTGCCCTTGGGAATTCAGAATGTTGTGCTGGTCTGTTTCTCCTCCAACCCTACTTCTACCCCCTTGCAACATGGCTTGTTAATGAGATATGCTGTCAGCAGTGGCCTAGTATTGTTTGATAATATCTTCCTGTTAGATATGCAGTAATAATAGATCAATATCCTTTTGTAGGCTTGGAATGACATATGGGCCCAGCTGTTTGGCTATGTAGCTCTTAATGCTTACCCTGAATCAATATAGAGTATTAATCATCATTCTGGCTCAGATACTGGATCAAAATTGCA
This sequence comes from Pelochelys cantorii, assembly GCA_032595735.1. Lineage (NCBI taxonomy): Eukaryota > Metazoa > Chordata > Testudines > Trionychidae > Pelochelys > Pelochelys cantorii. Next base: position 103,213,575 of record CM064329.1, on the reverse strand, counting down.
TTTATTTTTCTACCATTAACCAATATCAAGCTATAACACCTTATATAATGTCATTGCTGACTATAACAAATGCATTTTTGATTGGCCGTGTTGTTAAGGAAGCAGCATAATGGGAGCTGACACCAATGTCAAAACAAAAATACACTGTGGATTCTAAGGCTACATGAAAAGAGACTAATTTAGAACTTGATTCTGCCACCATTATTCATACTGAAAAATATCTTATGTCATGAGTACTCCCGTTGGAATCAGTGTGAATAGTCACAAAGGGTACGTCTACACTGCAACACTATTTCAAAATAACTAGCGCTATTCCAAAATAACTTAGTCTGTATCTACACAGAAGGCAGTTATTTCGAGATAGTGTCAAAATACTGTCAAGCTGGAGGACTTCTTACACTCACTCCTGTAACCCTCATTGTATAAGGAATAAGGGAAGTCGGAGGAAGAGTGATCTATTTTGAAATAAGTGCTGTGTAGATGCTCCCAGTTTCAAAATAAGCTACGCCATTGACGTAGCTCAATTTGCGTAGCTTATTTCGAGTTAAGCCCTGCTGTGTAGATGCACCCATAGTAAAACACCACTCAGTATCAGTTGGAGTGCAAATAACAGAATCTAAGACATCTATAACAGAAAAAGAAGTATCTACAATTGACAGGCACTTCTTTTGCTAGTTATATATATCTTGGATTCTGTTATTTCCCCTTCAACTCATCTGATGAAGTGAGTTTCACACATGAAAGCTCATGATACTATATATTTTTGTTAGTTTCTAAGGGCATGTCTACACTAGGAAATTATTTCGAAATAACTTATTTTGGAATAACAACTCCCTAACTAACTATTTCAAAATAGTGTGTCCACGCTACAGGGAAGCCTGGAAATTAGTTTGAGGCAGGCTCCCTTATGGTACGTCTACACAGCAGCATTATTTCAGAGTAACTGATGTTATTCTGAAATAACATAGTGTGTGTCTACATTACAAGCCATTATTTTGAAATAATGTCAAGATGGAGGACTTCTTACTCCGACTCCTGTAACCCTCATTTCATGAGGAGTAAGGGAAGTCGAAGGAAGCGAGTTCTTCCTTCAACTTCCTGCTATGTAGATAGTAGTTGAAATTGACTCGAAATAAGCTATGCAATTTGAGTAGCTTATTTCAAACTATGGGTGCAGTGTGGATGCACCCAAGATGGGTAAGAATGGCAGAATTTGGCCTTTAATGTATACATCTGGGCTAAGTGACCGAAGAGGTAGTGTTGCGGATGTGATTGTTGCCTAATAACATGTAGACATGAAGGCTACAGTAGGCTGGTGTTACCACAGGGAGCTTTTGGATAAAAGTCCCTGTACAGATAAGGCTTCAGGTCAAATCTCCCTGCCCCCATCCAGTTCTAGCAATAATTGTTTCATGAAATATTGCTCAACATGATGAAGGCTAGCAAAATTGAGTCTTCACAAGGAAGAGTCATTGTTTTAGGTGGTAGCAAGGACAGCAGTAATGGGATAAGTGTCAGAAAAGTAAAAACTAGAGTTAATGGCAGAAAAAAAACCCATCTGGCTGTGAGCTCTCATAGCCAGAATCCTGGGGAAGCCCCTTCACATGAGATATTTAGAACTAAATGTGACACAGCCCACAATAATGTGTTCTAGGAAACAACACTGGCAGGGAACAGACTAGGCAATCCAATGGTCTTTTCCATCTCTGGCTTCTAGGATTTATTAAAACAAAGGTTTTGTGTTGTTCTTACCTCTCTTGTGACTAACTTGGCAACTTTCTGAGGGTGTTGTACATCTGTTATTCTGAAATAACTATGTAAGCGTCTACACAACTAGCTCGTTATTTCGAAATAATTTCAGAATAATGGGTGGCTTATTTCGGCATTTGTAAACCTCATTCCACGAGGAATAACACCGCTGCTGAAATAGCTATTTAGGAATTGCAGTAGTGTGGATGGTCCACTGCTGCCATATCTAAATAGCTCCTCCCCAAGGCCTTCAAAGTAATTACTCTTCAGTGCTTCCTAGGGCTCTAAATCGAGGTAGCGCATCTACATTAGGGGAGCCTGCTGCGCTATTTCGAAATAAGCTATTTCAGAGTATTTCCTCCGGAATAGCTTATTCTGAAATAATCATGCAGTGTAGATGTAGCCTTGGTGACTCCTAGTTCTTATTATATAGAAACAAGTAAATAACATTTCCTTATTCACTTTCATCTATCCTGTCATGATTTTATAGATCTCTATCATATCCCCACTTAGTATCCTCTTTTCTAAACTGAAAAGTTCTAGTCTTTTTAATTTTTCTTCATATGGGACCCATTCCAAACCCCTAATCATTTTTGTTGCCCTTTTCTGAACCTTTTCCAATGCCAATATATCTTTTTTGAGATGAGGAGACCACATCTGTATGCAGTATTCAAGATGTGGACGTGCCATGCTTTTATGTAGAGGCAATAAGATATTCTCTGTCTTATTTTCTATCCTTCTTTTCAATGATTCCTAACATTCTGCTTGCTTTTTTGACTGGCGCTGCACACTGAGTGGATGTTTTCAGAGGACTACCCACAATGATTCCAAGATCTCTCTCTTTAGTAGTTGTAGCTAAATTAGTCCCCATCATATTGTATGTATAGGTGGGATTATTTTTTCCAATTGGCATTACTTTATATTTATCCACATTAAATTTAATTTGCCATTTTGTTGCCCAATCACTTAGTTTGGTGAGATCTTTTTGAAGAGCTTCACAATCTGCTTTGTGCTTAACTATCTTGAGTAGTTTAGTATCATTTGCAAATTTTGCTCTCTCACTGTTTACCCCTTTCTCCAGATCTTTTATAAATAAGTTAAATCGGATGAGTCCCAGTACGGACCCTTGGGGGACACCACTAGTTACCTCTCTCCATTCTGAAAACTTACCGTTTATTCCTACTCTTTGTTTCCTGTCTTTAAGCAGTTACCAATCCATGAGAAGACTGTCCCTCTTATCCCATGACAACTAACTTTACTTAAGAGCCTTTGGTGAGGGATATTGTCAAAGGCTTTCAGAAAATCTAAATACACTATATCCACTGGATCCCCCTTGTCCACATGTTTGTTGTCACCCTCAAAGAACTCCAGTAGATTAGTAAGGCATGATTTCCCTTTACAGAAACCATGTTGACTTTCCCCTAACAAATTATGTTCATCTATGTGTCTGACAATTTTATTCTTTTCTATAGTTTCAACTAATTTGCCTGGTACTGACGTTAGACTTACGGGTCTGTAATTGCCAGGATCAACTCTAGAGCCCTTTTTAAACATTAGCATCACATTAGCTATCTTCCAGTCATTAGGTACAGAAGCTGATTTAAAGGATAGGTTACAAACTATAGTTAATAGCTCTGCAATTTCATATTTGAGTTCTTTCAGAACTCTTGGATGAATGCCATCTGGTTCCGGTGACTTGTTACTGTTAAGTAAATCAATTTGTTCCAAACCTCCTCTGCTGACACCTCAATCTGGGACAATTCCTCAGATTTGTCACCTAAAAAGAATGGCTGAGGTTTGGGAATCTCCCTAACATCGTCATCCATGAAGACCGAAGTAAAAAATTCATTTAGTTTCTCTGCAATAGCTTTATTGTCTTTGAGTACTCCTTTAGCATCTCAATTGTCCAGGGGCCCCACTCATAATATAGCAGGCTTCCTGTTTCTAATGTACTTAAAAAATTTTTGCTATTACTTTTTGAGTTTTTGCCTAGCTGTTCTTTAAACTCCTTTTTAGCTTTTCTTATGATATTTTTACACTTAATTTGACAGAGTTTATGCTCCTTTTTATTTTCCTCATTAGGATTTAACTTCCACTCTTTAAATGATATGTTTTATCTCTCACTGCTTCTTTTACTTGGTTGGTAAGCCACAGTGACACTTTTTTTGGTTCTTTTTCTGTGATATTTAATTTGGAGCATACATTTACATTGGGCCTCTATTATGGTGTCTTTGAAAAGTTTCCACCACAGGGATATTAAATTTTATTACATTACAGTCACTATTTCCAAGCATTCCAGTTATATTTATTCCTGGGACCAGATCCTGTGATCCATTTAGGACTAAATCAATAATTGCCTCTCCCCTTGTGGATTCCAGAACCAGCTGCTCCAAGAAGCAGTCATTTAAGGTACCAAGAAATTTTATCTCTGCATCCTATCCTGAGATGATGTGTACCCAGTCAATAAGGGGATAGTTGAAATTCCTCACTATTATTGAGGTTTTTATTTTGATAGCCTCTCTAATCTCCTTTAGCATTTCATAGTCACTAGCTTGGTCAGGTGGACAATAATATATCCCTATTGCTATATTCTTATTATCAGAGCATGGAATTACTATCCATAGAGAGTCTATGGAACATTTTGGTTCATTTAAGATTTTTCCTTCTTTTGATTCTACATTTTCCTTCAAGTATAGTGCCACTCCCTCACCAGCATGACCTATTCTGTCCTTCTGATATTTTTTGTACCCTGATATGACTGTCCCATTGATTGTCCTCATCCCACCAAGTTTCCATGATGCCTAATATATCAATATTCTCCTTTAATATGAGGCATTCTAATTCACCCATCTTATTTAGACTTCTAGCGTTTGTGTATAAGCACTTTAAAAATTTGTCACTATTTATCTGTCTGCCATTTCCTGAGGTGTTAGACTCATTTTCGTTTGATTGTTTCACATTTGATCTTACCCATACTTTATCATCTTCTATCCTCTCCTCCTGACTAGAACATAGTCTATTAATAGACCCTCCCCTAAGAGATGTCTCTGTCCAATCCATGTGCTCCACCACACCCGTTGGCTTTCCCTCAGCCCTTAGTTGAAAAACTGCTCTACTACCTTTTCAATGTTAAATGCCAGCAGCCTGGTTCCATTTCGGTCTAGGTGGAGCCTATCGTTCCTGTATAGGCTTCTCCTTTCCCAAAAGTTTCCCCAGTTCCTTATAAATCTAAACCCCTCCTCTCTATACCATCGTCTCATCCACCTATTGAGACTCTGAAGTTCTGCCTACCTATCTGGCCCTGCACGTGGAACTGGAAGCATTTCAGAGAATACTACCATAGAGATTCTGGATTTCAATTTCTTTCCTAGCAGCCTAAATCTGATCTCCAGAACCTCTCTCCCACCCTTCCCTATGCCACTGGTATCTACATGTACCACGACCACTGGCTCCTCCCCAGCACTACACACAAGTCTATCTAGATGTCTCGAGAGATCCACAACTTTCACACCAGGAAGGCACCGGTGACAAAAATAATAACTCCCCAGCCCTCTCACCTCTTCCCTAAGGGTATGTCTACACTACAGCGTTATTTCCAAATATCTTATTTCAAAATAGTTATATTTTGAAATAACGCATCTAGACACAAAATGCATTTCAAAATAGCATTTTGCTATTTCGAAATAGCGCGTCCACACTGATAGGATGCTGAATCACATTTAAGGCCGGCCAGAACCGGTTCTGGCAGGGCATCAGGTCAGGAATTACCTTGTGTGGCTGCTGCCTGAGGCTATCTGAAACCTGTGCTTAAACGGACCCCCCCCCGAACAGCTGGTTCTAAGGTTTCCCTGCTTGCTCGCCTACCTCACTGAGGGACAACAAAGCATTTTTTTCTCTGTGTGCTTTGGTTGCCCTCACTCAGGACACCACATCACTCTGCAGCATGGAGCCGGAGCCACCCCTGGGCACTCTGGTGCGTCTCCTGGATGTGTTGCTGTGAGCCTGTCAGCATGTTCTGCAGGCAGTAACAGTCTCCCTGGTGTGCCCCACTGGGGACTTGTGCCTCATTTCTCCCTCACGTCCTTCCACTTACCCCTCCCTAACCCCCCTTCCTGCTGTACAATAAAAGAAATGTGTTCATTACAACAAAGCCTCTTTATTGAACAAAACTGGGGGGGGGGGAATGAAACTGAGGTGACACTGGGGAAAGAAGGTGGAAGAGGGGAGAAGGAAGGGTGGGAGAGGGGAGGGGGAAACCTGGGAGGAGGGAGCTGGTAGGGGGAGGAAAGGGGAGGAAGGGGGAGGAGAAGCTCAGGGCTCAGGGTTGGAGGTCTTGCAGGACCAACTGTCTCCCAGCACCACGGATATGGGGGCCTCACCATCCCTGGGGGTGTGGGGAGGAAGAAGCGGGAGGGGAAGAAGGAGTGGGAGGAGGAGCGGTAGCTGGGGAGGCAGCAGGGGCTGGAGCAGCAGGAGGCAGCAAGCTCTGCCCCAGGGTCGATGACCACCTGGGGGCACGGACCATCCTGTCCCCCAGGATGCGGTCCACGGCATCCAAATAGGGGCAGGGGGCTGGGTCTGCCCCTGGTTGGGAGCTGCCCCCTGTGGCCCTGGCATACGCCTGCTGCAGCTCCTTTATTTTCATGCGAATCTGCTCCTGGGTGTTCATGTGGCCTTTGGTGGCCAGGCTGGCAGCTATCTGCCTATAGACGGTTCCATTCCTCTGTTTAGTGCGGAGATCATGGACATTGGAGGCCTCCCCCCAAACCTGAATTAGATCCCTGATCTCCACACTGGACCAGGCAGGTGCCCGCCATTTCCAGCCCCTGGCAGGCTCCTGGGAGCTGGCAGACTGGTCCTGGGGAGCAGTGGAGGGCTGGCTGGCACTGGCTGCCTGGCTCATGCTGGGGCCACTGGGTCAGATGCAGCAACTGCTGGCAGGCTTGGAGCTGGCACAGGCACTGTGGCCAGAGTCTACTTCTTTAAGGGCTCCGGGGGGGGGGGGGGGGGAGGTGAGGGGCGGGAGGAAAGGAGTTTTCTTGGTTGTGCCCACAGTGGCCACCAGGGCACCCTGGGAAGGGCTGGAGGCCCCCTATTTCGAAATAAGCATCTACACAGTGCTTATTTCAAAATAGCAATTTTGAAATTGGTGTTATTCCTTGTGGAATGGGCTTTACCAATTTCAAAATAAGCCCTCCGTTATTTCAAATTAATTTCGAAATAGCGGCTTGGCTGTGTAGATGCTGGTAAAGTTATTTCGAAATAACTTTGCTGTGTAGACATACTCTAACACACAGAAAGAGGTCCTATATTTAAATGGAAGGACTGCTGTTCTCTGCTTTCAAGCATATGCTATATGACAAAACAAAACAATGGTGAGAAATAATTTGCAAAGCTGGCTTTCAGTAGAGTGTTTCTGATGACTTTTATTAATTATTGAATAATTTCATAAATTATTCAAGCTTTTCCTGTAGTTTACAGTATCATCAAAAATCCTTCTGTAGTGGAATCAATGTGTTCCTGCCTCCTGTATAAATGGTGTAGCTGTATGTAGCCAGAGGAGGCATCTTTTTGTGCGGTGGTCCTCCCTTCCTGCATTATTTCCTGGGGTTCTCCTAGCAAGAGAATAAGAGGCAATATAAATCAGACATATGTAGATATAAACCAAACCCTCTCTTCACTCTCTCTGTATCTTTACAGGATTTTATTCCATGATCCTCATCATTTTATCTCAGTGCCACGAGCCAAATATCCCCCATATTTTGGAATCTGGCTATAAATCCAGATGTTTTGGGTGGTCCCAAATTATGGGCTGAACTATTCATCCCTTAGCTTATCAAAGAAGAGGCCATTTAAAATTTGGGTCCTAACTTTATAGTTGGGCCCCTTCTCTAATAAAGAAGACAGTGGCAGAAAGGCAAGAAGAAAATTATGGAATGCGTTGTCTTTAAAACATTGTAATAGGCAATACTATTCTGTTTCCTGAAAGTATATGACTCTGCAAGGGACAGATATGATTAACTAGTTCCCTTTTGTTTCCTCCATTGCCTTTAAAGGGCAGCTCACCATGGGAAGAGGACTTCAGCCTAGCTACTCCCAATTTTTCAAAGGCCATGGCCATTATTTTTCCAGCACATCTGAAAAGTGATGAAGCCAAGTACCCTATATGATCTCCCCTCTAGCTAATGGCAGGACCATAGAGAACCAGGTAATTTGCTGTCTTTTGAGAGGACAGGATTTCACTTGCACTTTTTTCATCAAATGTATGTTGAGTTCCAGATGAGAGAATTTAGGACCTGAGCTGCATTCCTTCAAAAAGCATTCTCTGTGCTGCTGCCATGTCACATTAACAATCATTAGGCCTGATTCTCCACTGGCTCCTAGAGCAATCACTCACAGCATTATGAAGGAACCATGTCAAGTAGCTCATTCATATACATGCTGGTGACTGAAATTGCCTTGGCTTGTTTTGGTGAGGATTCTGACTCTCCAGGGTTCAGTGAAGTGACAACCAGTAAAAGGGTTTTACTGAAAAATAAAACTAGAGATTTTCATGTTGTTTTAATGAGTTGTACACCTGAACACCCCAATGAAATGTGCAGAGGTTCACATGTGCAAGTGAAACTGAACATAAAGTATTGCTGTAGCCGTGTTTGTCCATGGATATTCGAGAGACAAGGTAGGTGAGGCATATCAGAGGTACTCAGAGCGTCACTGTTAAATAGAAGGTCAAACCTTTCCCAGACCTGCAGAAGAGCTCTGTGTAACTCAAAAGCCTCTCTAGTAAAAGATATTACTTCATCATCCTTGTCTCTGAAAAAGGAGCCACATAAATAATTATTTATTCTTCTCGTAAAGGTGATTCTCTGTTCATGCCCAATGTCTGGGTAGTTTTATTTGCACTCTCAGGGTACATCTACACTTGCACCCTCTCTCGATGCAAATGCAGCTGAGAGAAATTGCAAATGAAGCGCGGATTTTAATTTCCCGCGCTTCATTTGCATAATCGTGGACCGCTGCTATTTCGAAATACCCTATTTCGAAATAACAAACACTGTGTAGACGTGGTTATTTTGAAAGAAACCCCTTCTTTCGAAATAACCAGTAAACCTCATTTTTTGAGGAGTAAGGGTTATTTCAGAAGAAGGGTTTTCTCCCGAAATAACTGCATCTACACAGCGTTTGTTATTTCGAAATAGGGTATTTCGAAATAGCAGCGGTCCACGATTATGCAAATGAAGCATGGGAAATTCAAATCCGTGCTTCATTTGCAATTTCGCTCAGCTGCATTTGCATCCCTCTCTCCAAAGAGGGTGCAAGTGTAGACATACCCTCACAGAATTATGCTTACTTACTAGTCTTAGATCCTATCAGTTTCAATAATAATATGTCCAATTACAAGCCTACTTTTATTTTTCACTTGTAACAAACAGCCTTAAGTATAATAGAAAAATGAAGGATTTAACAGAGTGATACCCTAAGTAAATATACCTATTTGTATATATGGTTAGGAAGATTTAACTAACTGCTGTTTAGAAAGTTTTCAGCTAATTATAACATTTTCATAGCTTGGAGGAATAAGTACAGGCATTTATGTACTACAGGTTGAACCCCTCTAGTCCAGCACTCTCTGGTCTGGCAACATTTGTGGTCCAGCATGATTTTAGTTACCTGGCTGTCCACTTGTCATAGGTGTGGCTAAGTTTCCCACAGGCCCATAAAGTTTGTTTATAGACTCTAATCCTGGCTCTCAGTGTTCTGTGCTCTTTATTTAGCCCCAATTTATCCCTAAGTGTCTTCAAAGAGCCAGGTAAGCAATGGAAGTGTTGGTAATGCTGCTAGACAATATTGACCTTCCATGGTTTGGCAAATTCTCTGGTTCAGCACTGGTCAGGCCCCAAAGGTGCTGGACTAGAGAGGTTCAACCTGCATCAATGTTTAAAGCAGAAGTCTGCAATATAATTTTTTGGAATTCTGCCTGAAAATGAATGCCATGGGCTAGCCCTACATTGCCTGAATCTGATGTCAGATTTTAGAGATGATGCTGCAGACTGAGAGTGTGACATGTGTAAGCATTGTGTGTGTACAGTCATTTACATGTACAAATGATGGGTATTACACCCTGGAAAATAAAAACAGGTGACAGCTGAACAGAGAAAAAAGAAAGTCAGTATCACAGTTTATATTATCCTCTGTTCTGGAAGTGAGATACATGATCTTTGGATACTTTTAATAATTAATGGCACAATATTTTCCCATTAATCAATAAAGATGAGTGATGCTCTAATCAGATACATTGCTGAAGGCAACGAATTGTGACAAACTACTGAAGGTGGGCAAGCACAGTGAATGATTTTGTACTTCATCAAGCATCATTTCATAACTAGAAATCTGAAAAAAGGCAAGACCACACTGGCATGCAGTGTCATCATAGCACAATATATTTTTCACCATGAACATACACCAGCAGTCTCTTATGATTTAGCAGACCCAGAAAAGTCACACCTATGAACACAAGCTATAGATTATGTCATGTAGCCTCATACATCAGTTCTATTTTTTCTCTCACTCAAACCAGTGTAACATTATTGACTTATTTTCCGTTAACAGCCTAATGTCCCAGGATTTATCTGAGGGAAAACCCAAGAGAGGTTCAACTGAATCCCCTCATGTTAAAAATCAAACTCCAGTTCAAATATTTAACTACTCATTTAAATCACTAAAAAATACAACAACTAGCTGTTTTAAAATTTTAATCGAGATCCTTACAATTTTGGGGATTTTATCTTGGTATAATGGAGCCCAGGGGAGCTCAGAACTTTTGAAAAAAAAAGCCCGTGTATTTAATTACCTAAATATATGAGTGAGAGGTCTAAGTTTAGGAGACAGATACACAGACTCTCTCTCTCTCTCTATATATATATATATAGACACACACACATAAAATTTGTAAAATACTTAGGATCCTCTAGATGAAAGCCCAAACGAACTGAGATACTGTGGAGTTTGGAAGCTTATAAATACGATAGACAGGTAGATAGATAGATAGATAGAAATATTTTTAAAAATAATGGAAATATTAAGACCTTGTCTATATTAGAACTTACTTTGCTATAACTTACATCACTTGGGGTGTGAATGACCTATACCCCAAGTGATGTAAATTATACCAATATAAGCACAGGTGCAAGCCTTTTGTGTTCCATAGCATAGGAAGGTTAGAAACAGCAAAGATTATGTTATAAGTGCACCTGTGCTGATCACATTATGAGTTAAGTTAAAACCTCATTGAGATTCATTATGAATATACCTCTCAATTAACATTGTCACAATGAATTAACAGGTGACCCCAACGTAAGACAAAAGAGATTGGACAAAATGTATGAGGGATTTTTGGACAGAGTGTATGCAGGGCTTTTGTGAGGAGAGAGAGAGAGAGAGAGAGAGAAGTGATTAGGATAGCCAAGCAACTGGAGGAGAAGCGGAGGTGTCTTAGACTGGACAAAACTTAGGGAGAGGTTTTTGAGTCAGGCGTTCAAGCTGCCAAAAAAAGGAGGTTTTGGTGCTGTGAGCAAAGGAATCTGCTCCTGCTATTTGATTACATCTACTTTCAGAGACAGAGACTTTGTATATTCTTCAAAAATAAAATGAATTGTATCCAAGAAATACCTGATTATCCCCAATTTCTACTCCCAACGGGAACATGCCCCAGATACCAAACTGTGACTAGCTGCTCAGCTTGAAATAGGACAATGATATTTCTGAAACAGGAGATAACCCTAAGACTGATGTTATGCGGCATGATGAGACTTTCAAATAATTATTTGCTTGTACTTTTCTTTATTTTTCCCCAGATACAAAATTAGATATCTCAATGGTTGAGGAAGAAACTAACTAAATTCTTCCTGAGTTCATTAACGTATGTCCAGAAATATCATTAGAGTGATAGATGAGAGCTTCCAAGCCTTGACTGACCACAAAGTCCTTCCTTGAGACGTGGTTGCCTTCATTTTCTTTGATTTAGATCCCACTCCAATTAAAAGCCTCTAATTATTCTTATTTCTAATCAACGTTGCAGTTATTGTAATGTTCCCTGAATAGTTAGAAAAATTGAATGTTACCATGACTATGTTGTTGATCACTATATGGTTAAAAAACCCAAGAGAAACTAATCTAATCAATGTTAATACAACCAAAAACAAAAAAAAATATCCCACAGAATAGTCATTCGGGAGTCACATTTTTCTCTTACTCTGATGTAAATCTGGAGTAACTGTCAATTTACCTGAAGTTGTTGCCAATTTACTTGGGTGTAACAGAAGAGCAAAATATTGGTGTGAATTTGTGTGCTGCTTTTGCTAGATTATTTGAATAATACAGGGACAACAGCATTTTCCGGAAAGAGATTAAATTTTTTTCAAACAAATCATTTTTAGAATTCAAACCATACTTCCATGGCATTGTTCAGCTTCACTTTGCCAACAGCAAGCCAGACTCTGGGACTCTGTCAATTTATAGGCTCAGAATCATAGAATCAGAGAATACTAGACCTGGAAGGGACCTCGAGAGATCATCAAGTCCAGTCCCCTGCCCTCACAGCAGGAACAAGCACTGTCTAGATCATCTCTGACAGGTGTCTATCCAACGTGCTCTTAATATCTCCAGTGATGGAGATTCCACAACCTCCCTTAGGCAACTTATTCAACCTCCCTTAGGCAACTTATTGACAGTTAGGAAGCTTTTCCTAATTTCCAACTTCAACCTTCCTTGCTGCAATTTAAGCCCATTGCTTCTTGTCCTATCATCAGAGGCCAAGGAGAACAATTTTTCTCCCTTCTCCTTTTAACATCTTTTTAGATACTTGAAAACTACTATCATGGCCCCTCTCTGTCTTTTCTAAACTAAAGGAGCCCAATTCTTTCAGTCTTCCCTCATAGCTCATGTTTTCTAGAACTTTAATCATTTTTGTTGCTCTTCTCGGGACCGTCTCCAATTTTTCCACATCTTTCTTGAAATGTGGTGCCCAGAACTGGACACAATACTCCAACTGAGGCCTAATCAGTGCAGAGTAGAGCAGAAGAATGACTTCTCCTGTCTTGCTCACAACACTCCTGTTAACGCATCCCTTTTTCTGCAACAGTGTCACACTGCTGACTCATATTTAGCTTGTAGTCCACTATGACCCCTAGATTCCTTTCTGCAGTACTCCTTCCTGGACAATCACTTCTCATTCTATATGCGTGAAACTGATTGTTCCTTCCTACGTGGAGTACTTTGCATTTGTCCTTATTAAACTTCATCCTATTTACCTCAGACCATTTTTCTAGTTTGTCCAGAACATTATGACCCTGTCCTCCATAGCACTTGCAACCCCTCCCAGCTTAGTATCATCTGCAAACTTAATAAGCGTACTTTCTATGCCATCATCTAAATTGTTGATGAAGACATTGAATAGAACCAATCCTAAAACAGACACCTGGGGAACACTACTTGTTATGCCCTTCCAGCAGGATTGTGAACCATTAATAACTACTCTCTGAGAATGGTAATCCGGCCAGTTATGCATCCACCTTATAGTAGCCCCATCTAGCTTGTATTGCCCTAGTTTGTTGATAAGAAAGTCATGTGAGACCTTATCAAATGCTTTACTAAAGTCTAGGTATACCACATCCATTGCTTCTCCCTTATCCACAAAGCTTGATATCCTATCAAAGAAAGTTATCAGATTGGTTTGACATGATTTGTTCTTTACAAATCCATGCTGGCTGTTATCTATTACATTATTATCTTCTAGATGTTTGCAGATGAATGCCCACAGTTGCATGATACTAGGCACATCTTGCAAGACAGGACTCATTAACACCACTCCCAGGTGGCTGGGTTTTCACACCACCATTTAACAGATGAGTAAACTAAGGCAGGGAGTTTAAATTATTTGAGCAAGGCCACAGAGAATGTCATTGCTAAAATGGAGAATACAATTCAAGAATCTTTGGTTACTGGTCCTAAGATCAAACAACTAGGCCACGCCTGTCTTTCAGTGTACTTATATCATCTTACCACAGAAAATCGTATGGTCCTTCTTGATTTCAGCTCTGATTCAGGAAAACACTTGAACATATGCTTAACTTTGAGCAAAAGGGTTTAAGAACATGCTTAAAATTAATTTAACTTAACTTTAAGCATGTATTTTTGTCCTTCGCTGAGGTCACAATTCAGAAAAGCACTTAAGCATGCACTTAACTTTACACAATTAAAGTTAAACATTTTCTTAAGTTCACTAAATCAGAGACTATAATTATTAATGACCCAATCACATCATTTATCTTTAGAACATCACATAAGAACATAAGAATGGCCACACTGGGTCAGATCAAAGGTCCATCTAGCCCAGTACTCTGTCTGCCGACAGTGGCCAATGCCAGATGTCCTGGAGGGAGTGAATCGAACAGGTAATGATCAAGTGATCTCTCTCCTGCCATCCATCTCCACCCTCTGACAAACAGAGGCTAGGGACACCATTCCTTACCCAAACTGGCTAATAGCCATTAATGGACTTAACCTCTATGAATTTATCTAGTTCTCTTTTAAACCCTGTTATAGTCCTAGCCTTTGCAACCTCCTCAGGCAAGGAGTTCCACAGATTGACTATGCGCTGTGTGAAGAAGAACTTCCTTTTATTTGTTTTAAACCTGCTGCCCATTAGTTTCATTTGGTGGCCCCTAGTTCTTATATTATGGGAACAAGTAAATAACTTTTCCTTATTCACTTTCTCCACACCACTCATGATTTTACAGACCTCTATCATATCCCCCCTTAGTCTCCTCTTTTCCAAGCTGAAAAGTTCCAGTCTCTTGAATCTCTCCTCATATGGGACCCGTTCCAAACCCCTACTCATTTTAGTTGCCCTTCTCTGAACCTTTTCCAATGCCAGTATATATTTTTTGAGATGAGGAGACCACATCTGTATGCAGTATTCAAGATGTGGGCGTACCATGGATTTATATAAGGGCAACAGGATATTCTCCGTCTTATTCTCTATCCCTTTTTTAATGATTCCTAACATCTTGTTTGCTTTTTTGACTGCTGCTGCACACTGCATGGACATCTTCAGAGAACTATCCACGATGACTCCAAGATCTCTTTCCTGATTAGCTGTAGCTAAATTAGCCCCCATTGTATTATGTGTATAGTTGGGGTATTTTTTCCAATGTGCATTACTTTACATTTATCCACATTAAATTTCATTTGCCATTTTGTTGCCCAATCACTTAGTTTTGTGAGATCTTTTTGAAGTTCTTCACAGTCTGCTTTGGTCTTAACTACCTTTATCAAGGGGCAAAATTCTAGGGACCTATTCTTCCTCTGTAGAAAACTAGTAAATCTCCTGAAGTTAATGGAGGACATTAGTATCACAAGTGGAGGAGAATAAAGATCCATACTCAGCACTTACACATATTAAAATTCAGTTCATTTTAATGGGAGATGTACCTGAGTATAGACAGCAAGGCTTGGCCCACAGTTTGACATTTGATTTAAAATGCTTGTAATCCAGTGGTTCCATTAATGTAGATGTCAGTTACCATTCCAAAGCAGAAAAGGTGCCAATCAGACAGGCCACAGTCAGCACTTAAGTTACATCCAGGCAGCATCACAAACTGCAGTTGCACCCAAGGAACTGGAAGTAGAGTTTGGTCCTCTGTGCTCTTAGTTCCCGGCTGTATCTTGGACAATTGCTAATGGCAGGAATATCCACAGTTCTTTTGACATTAAGTAAACATGGAAAGAAAAGAAATCTGTATTGTATTTTTTGGCTTACAGTGCCTTAAGCCTTATCTCTCATTCTGTCAGGAACCAAGAACTATGTATACAGATGGTGCAGTTTATTATGTTCTGTACTGTGATCAAGTGCTGAAATACCTTCAGGAAATCACCAGAAAGCCTGAAAAGCTTGCAGGCTCTTACGACTTCAGCTCGGCAAAACTATAATTGAACAAGGACAATATATTAAGCACTGTATGTTACACAGTAGGCCTATGGAAAAGGAATGCATCTTTTTCAGCATCATTATAGAAGATGTATTTATTGTACAATTACTGACTGTATCCAAGGTCATCAACTATGCCACCCATCCCCCCTTTCTCTCACACACAAATTTACACATAAATACGTAATTCTACTAGGACAAATACATCCTGAAGTCCATTACGTTAACGTGCATTGTGTACATTTACAAGACATTGCTAAGTTTGATCTCCTTCACACTTATAGTTGTGTAAATCAGGAGTAAGTTTGCTGAAATAATAGAGTTACATCAACGTAATAGTGGGGTAGAAGAAGAATTCTAGCTCATTACTTGCAGCAATGTTGACATATTTTTATTCTTGCTTCACAAAGTATATTCATAAAATGGTAATTTTGTATAACTAGACTGAGTTTGTGCCAGAAACTTAGAGAAAAAATAATCTAACATTCCCACACTCCTTGTGACTTCACATCTGGAACCCAAGCACTGCAATATTTAAGATGTTCAGATCTAGGATTTTGCTTTGGACCATCATAAAGACAGAGCCCATTTGAAAAATTTTGATCTGGATACAAATTTGAATTTCAAACACCCCCACAATGTGTTCAGATGAGACATTTTGATTTAGGCCCATCTCTCATAATTAGAAACAGAGCGTAACATTAAAAATTGACTCAAGCTATCAACACAGCAACAATATTTATTAGTGTGTTGACATGTGATAAATCTAACTCACAGAAACAGCCACCATTCACAGGCCCTCCTGCAGCTTTGCTCATTAACAGGCTCACTAAAAAACTAAACCCATTTTCCTTTCTTATCCTTCCACTCTAATTCTTCTTTGTAAAGAAGCAAGACTGTGCCACCCTTACAATAAAGGATTCTTTATTCACTTCCCTGCAAGCGCTCTTAAATGTTCCAATGTGCTTCATTATCACATAGAAACACAATAGAAATGAATGTCTCAAAGCGTCTTTCATTATTACATCTCACGAAACACCAAAAAAAAAACCCATACAGCAAATAATTCACTCACATGACAGGATAATCCCACACACCAGGTTGAGAGAAATTTTGCTTCTCAGCAGAAGGCATCTGAATGAGATTTGCTGCCCATTGTGGCCCATCAAACCTACAGGGCTCCAAGTTACATGACTGGCAGGGCAGGCATTGAGGCCCGCTGATGATGTTTAAGGTTTGAGTGACTTTTTTTATCCCTCTTAGTTGTCTTTGTTGCAATGTGGATGTTATTAATGCTCTTTAAGGTCTGATAAGTAAGGCCCAGCCCTGGGATCAGGAAACATAGGTTCTACAACCACTGGTGCCACACACTCGCTGTGTGACCTTCAACATGTCACTTAGGGACTGATTTATCGATGTGCTGAGCATTCAGGAGCTCCCTCTGATTGCAATAGGCGCAGCAAGTGCTTAGCAGCTTTGAAAATCAGGCCATTAATCTCTCTAGTCCCATAGGGCATGATGGCACTTTCCCAACCCTGCTGGGCTAAATATACTAATACTGTAAAGTGCTTTGGGATCCTCAGATGGTAGGTGCTGAAGAAACATTAATACTAACTGTGCTTTCTATAATTATGTGTTCTGTAGTAGCCACTTGTATAGAAATGAGTAAAACATGTAAACTTGAAAGTGTCCCTGTGATTCACCTAATTCCCTGAGGTGCCCCATGGAGGGGGGAAGGAAGCTGTTTGTAAAGTCACACTTGCCTCCCAGCAGCAACGGGGGCTGCCGCGGGAGGGAAGCTTGTCAGTTTCCAACCTGCAATGATCTTTTATTGAGTGTGAGAGAAAACCCCTGGGCCGCCCAAGAAGAAATCCCCGGTGGAGTGTCATCAGCTGAGCCTAGGAGGGAAGAAAAAGCACGAAGCCAAGTGCCAAATACACAATGGGCTCGCTAGATGGGAATGAAAAATCACTGCAGCAGCAGCAGCAGGCAGGGGAGAGATTAAATTCACGGGCGAGCCAGGAGCCTCTGGCTTTGCTCACATATCCCCCCCTCCCCCCTTTTGCATGTGCAGCTCCTCTCCAACCCTGTTGTCCTCCCCCTCCCTCCCAGGGGCTCTGCACAGCCGACCTCACTCTCTCTCGCCTGCTGTTTGTGGGGCTCTGCTGAGCAGCTGGTACCCAAAGGAACTGGCGAGGGACTGCACGGCCACCCTGCCACTCGCAGGAAGGGAGCTCGGCGCGGCGAGAGCAGCTGATCGCTTCGCTCGTGGAGAGGAGGGGGCCTGGGAGCGGATTTCCCAGCTGGTTCCGCTCACGCTCCTGGGCACCTTGTTTGGCACTTTTCTTGGCGGCTTTGTGGCGACAGCGGAGAGCGGACGGGGAGAGGTTGCTCACAGACTTGGGACACCCCCTTGGGCTTCGCGTCCGACCTCCAGCCCCTGAGAGCAAGGGGCATCCTGCGGGCTGGACCTCACGTTCATCGGGGGGGGACGGGACGTTAATTCCCTCCCGCTTCTGAGCCACGCGGGACTGGCTGGGCCTTTGCTTTCCCTGGTGGGCAAGCGCCGCTCCCCTGCCTCCTGCCCGCCCCCCATGAGAGGCTGCCGGGCGCCGGGCTCCGGCTCAGCGGGCAGCGGAGGCAAAGCCAGGGGGCAGCCAGGTGCTGCACCAGCTGCTACGGCCCCTGCTGCAAACTTTTCCACCTGCACCCCGCGCAGCGGCCCGGCACGTAAAGGGAGAGCCAGCAACGCCCAGCCCCGCGGCCCCAGGGTAAGACGGGGGACAGCAGCGAGCTGGGTGCTTGCCCCGCGGGGCAGGGCACGCTGAGAGCAGCCCTAGGGGCGGGAGGGGGCGCCGGCACTCCCGGCGGGGAGCGGGGGGGGGGCTCGGGCACGTCCTGCTGCCGGGAAGCCAGGACGGAGGCTTCCCCCGTTAGACTTGAAGTTGTGAGCTCCCGGGGCGGGAGGCGCCGCGCTCCAGCGATGGGGGTGCGATCAAACGCCTGCCCTGTGCGCTCTCCCGGTTCAGTTCCACAGGTCGGGAGCCCGGGAGCCCCCGCGCCCGGAGGCGTGATGCCGATCCGAGAGCTGCTGCTGCTGCTCCGCTGCTGCTGGCCTTCCCTGCTGCTGCACTGTGCCCTCCACCCGCTCTGGGGCTTCGTCCAGGTAACACCCCCCCCCCGCCCCAGCTCCCAAGTTGGGTGGGAGGGTGCAGGCAGCGCAAGTGCCCACCTGGCGCTGTTCACTGATGCGCTGTGGCCCTGGCCAGGAGTGGGAGAAGGGAGAGGACTCCCCTGAGCTGGAAAAAAATCGTTGCTGGCCCCAGGCTCTCCTGGCGGGGTTTGCTAGCTCCGTCTCCTGGGTTTAGAGACGGGGGCATATCCCTGTACAGCTACAAGAGATGAAACTGGAGCTCATTGTCGCGCAGCGGTCCAGAAAGAGACTTGTCCTGTAAAATGCAGAGTGTCGTTTCGATCTTTGAATGCTGCACCCTTGATGCCTTTAAAGACTGCCTGTCGTGCCCGCTGAAGATGGCTTTCGTTTACAGATTAAAATGGTGCGTTTAGAACAACTTCTAATCGCTTGGGTTCGACGCAAAAGTGTGTGGTTTAGAATGGCCTTTTCATATTTTTGGCATCTCAGAAGGAACCACTTTTAAATTGTCTCCTTATTTTCGTATACATTTGAATATTTGACTGTGCTAGGGAGAACTTCAAGTTGATCAGAACTATTTGAGAAAAGCCACTGAACAGCGAGTACATGTATGTCTATGGAGATGTATACAAATGCTAAATAACATTACTAGAGAGACCAGGTGGGTGAGGTATTATCTTTCATTGGACCAGCTTCTGTTGGTGAGAGAGACACAAGCTTTTGAGTTTACCCAGAACTCTTCTTCAAGTAACTTCACCCATAGAAGTTCATCCAATAAAAGGTATTACCTCACCCATCTTGTCTCTCTAGTATCCTGGGGCTAACATGTCTACAACACTGCAAACAATAATATTGTAATTCTTACTTACTGTGATTTGTAAACTTCTCCAGGGACAGACCTTATACCCATCTCTATTTGCAAAGGAACTCTCTTAATAATACATATTAATAATACATATTAATATTATATACATAGAGAGAACTGAAATGCATATGTGAATGTATTCTGATGGGTGAAATCCTGGCCCTAGTGAAGTCAATAAGAACAATTCACATTAATTTCCATGGGGCCAGGATTTCTTGTGTATAAAATAGATTATGTACATACAAACAGAGAATTGTTCTTATTTTTAACTTTTGTAAATTGTTGACTTGAAAACTGATAGCCCCCCAAGTAGTAGTGAGAAACAGCTCAATGTGTGTGGCTTTTGCTTGCTTAGATAATTAGTTCTGAATACTGCTGATTACAGAAAAACATAGAGGCTTTTCTAGGGAGTTGAAGTGATCGCCACCCCAGTGAGCCTTGTGTCTGTGGAACTCAATTTATTTCTGAGCAAAATGTAGCTGACCTTTTTAAACATGTTGACAATAAGATGGTCTTAGAGTGTAATTATTGTAGGTGGCAATATGGACAAAACAAGGAACACATTGGGGAAGTGCTGAAAGCCTCATTCTGGTAATGTTTTGACATAGTGTCTGAAGTGTCTCTGAACTGAGAATTCACTGGATAAAAGCTGAATCAGCTTCGTCCACTCTCAGTCTCTGACTGTGGTGTGGTGTGACCTTGATTGTAATGTGGGATGACCAATGACCTTTCTGCAGACCGATTGCAAGAAAACAGCAGACTAAAATGAGGAGTGATCTCCCAATTCAGGCAATCAGGAAACCAGCAAAGCTAAACAAAAATGCATCCTTTTGATATTTTACACTTGCAATATGTCCTCAGAGCAGTAATAGATGAGCTAGAAATGGAGCAACTGCGGTTTCATTTTTGGAGAAAATGAAGCAGAGATGTCCTTTGCTCTGTTCTAAATTTAGTGAATTCCAAAAGATGTCAGAGATTTTCTTTTAATTTGTTGTATCATGTGTCTCATAAGATTTGTGAGCTCTCCAATTTAAATAAATAATTTATTCATTCTGCCGACTGTCCTGCTCTAGAATTCAGGTAGCTACAGTAGACTCTGGAGTTGAAAGAATGTAGATTTAAGGAAAAAGCAATGATATGAAATAAGCCATATTTTGAAAACATCTCCTTCAAAACATCAGGCAGCGACCAAAATTTGTATAAGCACCAAGTCACTCACGTGACTTCATTTAAAAATCAATATTAATTTTAATAGGTTGTGGAAATGGCTAACTAGAGTTGGGCAGACTTCCTCTGCAATGGTTTAAAAGTTCTACTACCTGATTCTTGATCTATAACTGCAACATTTTTAGTGTTTGGTGTAAGTTCAGTCAATCAATCTGCTCTTCCTACCCCCTTGCCCTCTCTACCCATCACCCAGTGATAAAAGTATAAGTATCATATATATCTATAATAATGCACAGGTCATGCATGGAAATAGCCAATAGCATCCTTAGTGAGGCATGAGGTTTGCATATTCTTTGTATTAAACCTTACACTTATCCTTCCATTATCCATATATGATTCTAGCTCTTTTACCAATATGAACTCCCTTACATCACAGGTTAGACTCAAAGGGAAAATTATCCCATGTGCAAGTTGTTAAAAGTAAATAGGCCAAGATTCTGGGACCGATTCAATCTTAATATAATTTCATTTACTAACAAGAGATTAGTTTGATCCATAATCTTTAGTTTAATTCAAAGCCAAGCCTCAAAACTTTGTCTAGACTAAACAAAATAATTCTGTAGCAACTTTTCAGTTTTTCAGGCAGTTGATGAAACACTCTTAGGGGGAAAAAAAGTATGACATGCCCAGAGACCCTGGGTTCCATAAGCATGTTGTCAATACTGTTCCATTTAAGTTACCCGCATCTGAGGGAAGTGGCAGGGATTGCAAGAAATAGTGAATTGCAGCAGTGTAGGCTTGGCATATCCAGACCATGTCTAAATCCTGCTGCTTTTTCCTCTGTGGCTTTTTTCCAAATGAAACCTTTTCATGCAATCCACGTAACTAAGTCTTTTCCAGGCCCTCACCATATCCTATGTTGATTACGGTATCCTCTTCTCCTCTAGCCTTCCAGATTTTCATATTGCCCTCCTCAGAGTCATATACAACACAGCTGCTAAGATGAACTTCCTTCCTTCTGTGTCTAACCATATCACCTTTGAATTTGAATCTCCCCTTTTTTCATCACATCAGATTCAAACTCTTTGTCCTCATCCTGAAGGCTTGTAAAGCTATACCTCTCTTACTTATCCCCGTTTGTCTCACTTTGTTGCTCCCTTAACCTCTCCATTCTTTCAGTAATGCCCATCTGACTTTCTCTTGTATCTTCTTTTCCCACAATTTTCTTCACTTTCCTTTGCATGCTGCTTCTTACACATGAGACACTTTCCCTAAACTAATTTGTAAGGGTATTACCTTTTCTCAGTCCCTCCCCAAGACCTATTTCAAGACTGCCACAAAATATCAGCCAGATAACGGTGGTTAGATAAGGAGCAGTTGATGTTAACTTCTTTTTTTAAAAAAAAAAACAACTCCTCCCCACCCCCTCTCCATCCTCTCAGTCCTATTAAATGATTTGGAATCACTGAGTTGTGCACTTTGCTGGCTATAGTTATTATTGCTATCCTCATCCTCTCTTCTCTTAACTTCCCTATTGTTTGCTTTGCTCAATTGTTGGGACTTGTCTTAGATTAGAAGCATGGCAGGATAGGGACCGTGTCTAATGTATTTCTGTACAACCTAGCACAACGGGGCCCCAATTCTGCTTGAGGCCACCATCACACAGATAATTAAAATGAATAATAATAAATGGCATAATAAAGGAATTGGGACAGAATCTTATCTTAGTTTCACTGATGTAAACCTGGCATGCCTCTGTTGTGACTTCAGTGAAGTTATTTGGGATTTACACCAATGGAAATATCAGAATGTGGTATAAAATTTGTTAGACAACAGTCACAATGGAGAGTTATTGTCATATCAAGTAAGTGTAATACCAATAAACCCTGGTCATTGTCAAAAGGGATTGAATCTGGGACCTCTGTAGCGTAGTGTATGAGTTTCTACTGCATGAGCTAAAAGCCACATGCCCCTTAGCTAAAGCTGTAACACTCATTAATCTCTAAGGGTATGCCTACACTACGGGATAAGGTCAAATTAAGATACACAACTTCAGCTATGTTAATTGCGTAGCTGAAGTTGAAGTACCTTAACTCCACTTTTGAGGCTGTCCGCACTGCAGGAAGTTGAGGGGAGAACATCCTCCATTCAACTTCCCTTTATTCCTCGTGGAAGGAGGGCTACTGGCATCGATCGGAGTGCCCCTCTCAGTTCGAATTAGCATGTCTTCACTAGACCCACTAATTCAAAGCCTGGAAGATCGACAGCGGCAGCTTCCATCTTCTCTGTAGCGTAGACATACCTGAAGTGGTCTCTGAACCAGTAGAGGGAACAGAATACAACACTCAGGGCTGTATGGGTTAGATTGACAGTAAGGGTTATTGATTCTCTATCAGTTAGTAGCACTTTTTTGGTCCGACATTTGGTCAGAATGCCTCAGAGAGACCATCATTGGGGGATTGCATTGTAATCCTCTATTCTCAAACAT
The DNA here is from genome assembly GCA_032595735.1 of Pelochelys cantorii. NCBI lineage: Eukaryota > Metazoa > Chordata > Testudines > Trionychidae > Pelochelys > Pelochelys cantorii. Next base: position 103,190,165 of record CM064329.1, on the reverse strand, counting down.
GGAATCCAGTCCAAGTAGCATGCAGATGGTTGCTGTGACTTCCATGGTGCCCCGTTGACGTCAGTGGGGCTCTGCACAGGTACACTTTTGCACTAATGTGCTATTCAGTGCAGGACTGGTGTCCTCATTTCTGCAAAAAATCCTTGATTTAGAAAAGAAACAAACTCACAGGCATGAACTTTATAGAACTGACTACACAAGCAATTGCTTTCCAATTTGAATGCGTTTGTACAACTTTTTGTTTGCTTTTCATGCATGATTGTTTAAACTGATTTTTATTTGCATGTGTATTAAGAAATGTCTGCCCTTTATGCAAAATACATTCACATAAACTGTTTAAACAATTATAAACAATGAATCCATTAATAAAAATAAGCTCTCCATAGGTAAGTTGAGAATAAAGAAAAGGCTAAATTCTCTGCTACTAGCTCTAACTCCAGGCAACCCAAGAAGCTGAGCTGAAAATTACTGAATGTATTGAGAGAACCAGGTTCAAACCAAAGATTTTTTTTTTTTTTTAAAGGGCAAATGAGACAAGTTCACAGCCATTTCAAACAATAGGAAATGTCACTGAAAGCCCGAAGAACAAGGGAACAAATCCTGGTCTAAAGATGCCTACAGATCCCTACTGTCCCCTTGCAAATGCAGTCTTTGGGCAATAAACTGAGTGGAAGATGGAGAGAGATTTGTCGGATTAATCCTCGTTTATGAAGTGCTTTTGAAGTTTTTCTTTGGCTAAGTTAACATTTGACAAAACGAACAAACAGTAAAGTTTGAGAGAGGGCCATAATTAGTAGAATCTTCCATAAAAGGTCTAGATTTTTTTCAACATCCCTTTCACTCCTGCCACCTTCTGTAAAGGCAGCTGACCTTGAATTATACACATTAGATACAGAAAAGATCTATTGGGTCATTTATTTTACCAGTCTCTGTCAGTGCAGGATTGCTCTCCACAGTATATTTTCTAGAGATTTATTCCATTTAGGTTTAAAAGACGAAAGGAATGGCCTTCCATTCCTTTCATCAGAAGACTAATAGACATCAGTAGTAAAGATTCTCCTGAGAATGAGCCAACATTTTTCATATTCCTTTTCTTAATTCTATTTCATTACTCCTAGTTAATCCCCTTGTAACAATATTTAACTAATCCTCTCTCTAGGAGACCTTCATTCCTGTCTCACATTAGTCTTCTTTCAGCTAACCTTTAGTTTTTTTAAAATCTTTCCCTTTAACACAATCCCTTGAGTAAGGATGAAATCTACAATATTCGTCTTGATCACTGAAAATTTCTAGATGCTCTGGTGTATGACAAAGCTGGCAAAGGAGTGGGGGGAAAATGGTGATTAAGCCCACCCCTTTAGATCTGAGCCATTTTCTGAGAATAAACCAGTGTGAGGAAACACAGCTGATATGGACTAAGGCATTAAAAAAAAAACCCAAACCAAAACAAAAATAGGCTGCGCTCTTGGAGTATAGCTGGTATAGGGTTAATCTTGTCTGCAAAATAATTGAGAAAAATGTTCACTGGATCCAGGGGACATGCTATTACCAGTCCACGGTAAGACAGCCTCTGGGGATTTAAAAGGCAGTCGATAGTTCTAAAAATAAACAGAGCCTTTTGGCCTTGGATGATATTAAGTTAGAATAATAAGTCAATCTAGCCTTCTCATACTATCACTATCCTCATATGTTTATAGACAAAGCTTCTTCCAGGCAGTAAAAGAAGAGTTTGCTCCAAATCCCTCCAGTGTTATTCCATCCCATGACTAGTTTAAATCCATTTTCACTAGCTACCAAGTCATTTTAGTGACCTAAAGTAAGCACCAAAATGAATATCAGGTCAGGGGATGATAGTTATGAGTTGGTAGCCTCCTTAGTTAACTGCCATCGTGCATTGGAAAGATATTGGCCCATAACCTACCTAATGATTATACATTTTATCACCTATAGCCAAAGCCATGAAAGAACCTAGATCACAGCCCAGAACAGGTCACTAGTGTTCACCATTATAGCAAACACATGTTTTAACTATTGGGCTATCTCTGAAATAATCGTTACTGCAACGGTACTATATATAAGCAGTATAAACATAATTAACATGATATCTAGATTCTTCTGAGACTTGTGAACTCTGGGAGCTCAATTTAAAGAGAAAAGAAGTTTGCTTAGCAGTTAGATTTATCACCAGCTCTGAAGGATTGTACGGTTGAGTCACTTTAATTCATTATTAGAGTGTTCAATGAATCCATGTAAGTTCCTGGAAACTTTTTGGGATGGTCTGTAACTGTCTCTTTATTTATTATTACCTGATGGTAAGGGAGGCAGTTGGAAAGTGTTTGTGATTAAATTTGGTTTTGCCTATATTTAGTAATAGATTTTGATAAACTATTTAAGGTGCTGAATCTCCTGAGGCATGCTGTTCAGAGCCTGTCTCCAGTTCATCGCTATTTCTTTTCCCTTTGGCACTCTCTGCTGTTTGAGCTACAAAATACTATTTCCAAGTAATCAGAGACACAGAGTGTATTTAGATATACAATGCATGTGAACTGTGCTGTGTGCAATGGTGGTGTACATGCGTTAAAACTGCAGGTTTTTTATTTGGCCAGAAATATGTTACTACAATGTATTTAACTTTAATATGGCCAGAAGATGGCATAAATCACACTTTCCATTTGCAAGGAGCAATGCGTTTTGTTATAATCAAATAACTGTTAATCAAAAATTACTAGATAGACCATTATTAATATTACTTTCTCAGTAGCTCTTTAATGTCCTGGTTCAGTAAAGCACTCCTATTCAAGACTGCACTTATGTACATGTTTAAATCTCATTTTCTTTGTGAGATGTAGGGAAAAGGCACCTAATTCTTCCCAAAGAAGTTAATGGGGTTGTATGTGTGTGCCTGAGGGCCGAATTTGGCCCTATTTATTTTATAATATTTATTAGCTCTCTTTAGCTTACAATAAGTTTCTAGCGAATAACGCATATTTTTCTTTACAGATCATTCAAGGTGAACCCCAGAAGTCCTGTTCCAATTCTGTAGCAGAAAAGGTTACAGAGAGTTGCCAGCAAATCTGCCAGTGTAGACCACCTCCTCCATTACCACCTCCTCCACCACCTCCACCACCCCCTAGGTTGCTTGTGCTCCCAAGTAAGTAAAGATTAGTACTACTGCTATATGTCAGAGGGAGGGGTGGACAATGTTGGGCATTTAGACAGATGGAAAATGAAAGTGCAAGAGAGGGCACAATTAAACATGGTTATAATTTTTCACTTACTGAATGGAAAAAATTTTTTGGTAAAGTATTTTTGCTCAATTAATATTGTTCGTTTTTGTAGAGGAGCCAGAGAAAATCCTTCCCCTCATTAAGCTTTGTGTTCCCTTGCGCTAAATGACTCACTAATGACCTAGCCTCAGGGAATGTATTCCCCACTTTGTCTTCTATATTTTTCCCTGGTTTGCATTATCATTTTAAAATACTTTATGACTCGCTTGTTATTTGGTTTTCAGGTTAGAGATCTTTAAGTAGTTTCCCGTACTTATACCACAAACAAACCAGTCTACATGAAAAAGCTAAAAGCCAAATTCATATGACTAGAATGAAGTTTTTGCTCAGTTGATTTCAATAGCGCTATGGCTATTTAAACCAGCTGTCAGTTTGGCCTTTGTTCGTAACTTGTTTCTTTAAAAGTACAGTAACGGAAAGAAACATGTCAAGAGTGAAAAGTCCAAGGAAGAAGACTGTGCTCTCAGCCATATATACAAACCGTGAAGGCACAAAATGCATAATCCCAACCCCACCCAACTGGTGCACACAGACCCTAGGTCACTCTGGAGGGAAAAAAATCAGGCTAAACTGCAGATGTTTGAGTTCAGCTAAATGTTATTTATATAATCTCAGTGAGTATGTTTGTACCTTTTTCTGTATGTGGGATGGGCTGGGGGCTTGTGTGATACGTTTGTTCTGGTACCAGTGAAATATTGCTCATGCACACTCACTATACTGTTGCTACTGCTAGCTATAGGCAGGAGTAATGGTTGGAGGCCACTTCTCGTATCACATATATGTGTGGACTCCCTGGATCCATAACATAAAAGGACAGAGTAGCTATGCCTTCAGCCCACTCGCACCAAATTGCTTTTGCTCTCTCAGGCTACGTCTACACTACGAGTTTTCTCAGCAAAGGTTATGTTAGAGGGACTCATTTGCATGAGTCGCTATCTTATTTGCATATTTTCTGCCGATCCGTTTTTGCACTGTGGTTTTTGTGCAAAAACAAGCAGTGTGGATGTTTTCTTTTTGCACAAAACCCCCTTTTCCTGCAAGATCCTTATGCCCCAAAAAAGGAGGTTTACCAATCTTGTGGGAAAAGGGGTTTTTGCGCAAAAAGAAAATGTCCACACTACTTTTTTTCTGCAAAAACGCCTTGCATAAATTATGCACGAGGCACAGTGATATGCTAATCTGTGCCTCATTTGCATACTCACTGCCGGCAAAACCAGCAGTGTAGACGTAGCCTCAGAGACTGTGTCTACATTGTGTTCCTCTTCTGAGAGAGGAATGCAAATGCAGCCAAGCGAAATTGCAAATGAAGCGCAGATTTGAATTTCCTGAGCTTCATTTGCATAATTGCAGAATAGCCGCTTTTCCAAAATAATGTCTTTCAAGAAAACAAACACGGTCCCTGCGGGGTTATTTCAAGAAAAAAACCTTCCTTCGAAATAACCCTTACTCAAAAAATGAGGAGTCTCTGCAGCTTGTACCATAGAACAGTAGAAATGTGCTGTTTTCACTGTTGGAGTGGGAGTGTCTTACATTGCTGGGAATAGGGTGGTCAGACAGAGGGAATGAAAACAATGTAGAAGTATGAAAATGGAAAGTACTACCTCTAAGAAATTATCCCTTCCGAATCCCAGACTACCTGAGGTTGAGTGAAACAGTAGGGCAGGTGGTGGCGTACATAGGCAGGAGGCACAATGGGCCCTAGTATTGTGCCAGCCCCAGTTTGTGTCTGCTCCTGCTCCAGCCTTGTTCCAGTCCAGCTTTTGGTTCTTGATTCCTGCTATGACTCCTGGTTCCAGTCCCCAGCCTGACCACAAGACCTGACAGCTGCTGCTCCAACCATTAGATTTGATCACTGTTGCCTCTGTCACTCAGCATTACCACCCACTTCTCAGTTTGACAGTTTTTGCAGACTGCCTCCTTTTCTGCCTGGCTCTAGCAGGTGACCCCTGGATTGTCCATCCCTGAGATGACAGAGCTGGTCCACAGCCTTTTGGGACAGGTTGTTCAGCCACATGTGGAGAATGCCTCCTTCCTCTCACAGATCCTGGCAGCCATAGTGACCCCCAGTACAGCTAGCTATGGCACCTGAAGGGTCCACTGCCTGAAAGCCTTGATTGGAACCACCAAAAATTCCATGATTTTCATAACCAATGCTCCTTTTGTTCCTGGTTTGTCCTGAGATCTATCCTGGTGGGGCTTATTATCAATTTATCAACTACTGAAGCCCTGGACTGAGATTCACCTCTTCGAATGGACCAGAAAACTCAGTGACTCTGACAAGTTCATCCAGGTCTTCTCTGTAATAACTAATGGTCTAAACCACATCTCTGCCACCAACCACACCCTGAAGTGTCTCCAGCAAGACTCTTGGCCTGTGCTGCCCATTTTCAGCATCTGGTCCCTGACACAGAGTGGAAAAGGGTGGCACAGGTTTACCATTTCTGCCAGGGGTGGTGATGTGAAAGATGAATTGGCATAGGTCAAATCTCACACTAGTTTGGCACTACTGTGCCCTCCAGACTGACAGTCATGTATTCTAGTGATGACAAGAAAAAGGAGGCAATACCATCAACTCCAGCCTCATCCTGCTTTGTTCCAGCTATCCCATCAAGCTGTCCCAGAGCTGGAGTCTATGCAGACTAATGTAACATAGATCAGGAGACGACACATAGATCAGGAGAAGACACAGCAGCAGCAGAACCATCTTTGCCTGTATTTTGGGCAGGGGGGCAGGACTCCTTTGCCACTGAGTGCCTCCTTAAATCTAGACTTTTGGCAATCCTGGGGAAATAATCACATCCAGCCCATCATGGGATTAAAACCTCAGAGTCGAGTCCTCCAAACTAAATGTATCTTGGCAGTCATGAATTGTCAACCTCCAAACCTTTAGGCCTTGCTCTGTCTCTGGACCTCAACTATACCTGAGGTGAATTGCACTCAAATTGCACTTGTAGAGTTTAGTGCCCCTACGAATTTCACAGATGCTGGATTCACTCAAGCTATGTAATTTCTGGTGCAAAGGAAGCCCACACTGGGTCTAGTGAAAACAATCAATGATAGCATGCTGTCTTCTGGTCCAGTTACCGTGGTTGAACTCTGAGATCATCAAGAGACTCGACAGTTCAATTTAATTATGACACCTTGCTTTCTGATCATGCTTGGTATTCCTTAGCTCTCAGTGCATTATCTTCACATTTCATGGAAGTAGCTCAAGATATGATTTGAGTTGAGCTGCTGCTGACTATGTCTAGGCGAGTCAGGGGCCAAGGAAATAAGAAGTGGTGGGGGAAGCCTGGTAGCCTTCTGTGTCCAGCAATTTCAAGGAGCCATTATCTCATTAAACCTCATGAAATATCACAAGTGTGTTGACTTATTTGATTAAAAGGGAATGCTGATATTTTAGCACTGCACAGATCCTATGATTGCCCCATGCATCTCCAGTTCAGGGCTAAAATTCCATTAGGCTGGATTTACTTCATATCAAAAGCAGAACTCTGGGCCCTACGAGAATACCTGGACAAGACTCTTGCAAAGTGCTGCATCCATACAATCACGTCTCCTGCTGGGGCCCCAATTTAGTTTGTGAAAAATAAGGATGGCTCCTTGTTCCTTCATGTGGATTATCATGACTTGAGCAAGGATGCTTTGTCTTTGATCAATGGGCTGTTGGAAAAGATCAGTTCCACCAAGTTATTTACAAAGCTCAATCTGGTTGGTGCTCACAGCCTAGTCTGTATTTGGAAGGGCAACAGTGTTTTGCATCCATTATGATCATTTTGAATATCTAGGCATGAATTTTGGTCTTTCCAAAGCACCAGTCACATTCCAGCACTTTGTCAATGACATTTTCAGGACTGTTTTAGATCAGTTCATGGGGATCTATCTAGATGATCTCCTCACTTTGAAAGTCAAACTCTTCACAACCAATACTTCCATCTGGTACTTGAATGCCTCCAAGTAAACTCTGTGTGTGTGTGTGTGTAAAGCTCAATAACTGTAAGTTTAATAACTCTTCTATTGACTTCTTAGATTATGTCAGTGCCTCTGGTGGGATAGGTATGGACCCCAAGAGAGTGTCTACAACTGAGGACCGGGCAGCCCCAACAAACCTCCGTGATGTTATATATTTTCTGGGGTTTGCCAATTTTTACCAATATTTCATCAAGGACTTTTTGAAGGCAATGACATTTAATTACCTAGCTTCTCCAGAAGAACAACACATTTACTTGGATTCAGGAAGCCCAATTTGCCTTTAATAGATCAAAGTAAGCATTTACATCAGCACCCATGTTGGTACATCCAGACCTGACAAAACCATTCATGGTTGAAGCACACACTTCTGATTTTATGATCAGAGTAGTGTTGTGACAATAGCATGAGGACCAGAATGTGCTCCTCTCTTATCTCTTCTTTCCTCTGGCATTTAATTCCCAGGAACTGATGTCATTAAATAAAACTGTGGAATCTGTGACATGGAATTAGTGGCCATCATGGCTGCTTTTAAGGAATGGCATCACCCCCTGCAAAGTTCACATTTCCTGGTCCAAGTATATGTAAGCCACAAGAACCTGGAGTACCTGTGAATTTCAATCGTTCTCAGACCCTTTCAATCGTTCTCAGCCCCGTTCTGGTGGTCCCTTTTTTCCCCTTCAAGTTCAGGTTCGCCCTGAGCCGTCCCCCATGTACCCAGAATGGTAAACTAGATACACTATCCACAAGGTTGAGTATTTGGACAAGAAAAATAGGGGTTCTGAACCTGACAGAGTACTGAGATCTTGCCTTCTCACTTGTTTTTTTTCTTGTGAAGCCCTTCTACTCCATAATCCATTTGCAGTAAATCTCAGCCTTATGTCAACCTGTACAGACTTAGCTCCTGAATACAAATTTTCTATCAAAAATGGGTTTTTAATGTTTAAGGACTGGAGCTATGTCACTGATGGTGAACCAGGTCCAGCAACTCTCCAGCTATGCCACATCTTGCTCCTTGCTGGCCATTTTAGCCACTGGAAAATGTTGAGCCTGCTGCTGGGAGAGCCTTACTCAGGCTAAAGGCTCTGGTCCAGCTTTACACAACTGAGTGATCTAACCCCAAAAGACTAATTTTTAACAAGTTATTGTGTTTTAAATGTATCAGAAAAATGAATTGCATGTCCCATTCCTTAGTAAATTTTAGACTAGCAATCCAGTGCCTTAGACATAGAAGTAAGGTAGCATTTACTACCTTCTTTATTTTAAAAAAATTACTAAATCAAAACTGCAAATCCTGTGAATTAATGTAAGAGTCCAGCAATCCCTCTATTGTGACAAAGTGTGCTAGTATCCTTGTTATGGCTGTTTCTGTGCTATGGATATTTCCTCTAAACAACATTTGGGAGAGAGGACAGGATAGGGCTATTATTAAATAGTTGGTGCTAGTGATTGTACAGTGTACAATTCTGTGAGATCATTAAAGTTGAAAGAATAGAGAGGCCTCAGCAAAAAGCATCAGCCTTGAGAGTTTTACAGGATCTTTATCATTATAAGATAACGAGTCTGAACCTCGAGGCACTCTGAGAAGATTTAGATCCTGATTCTCAAAGCTCTTTGTCAAGCTTCCCATGCAAAGGCCACAAATGGCTAGATACAATTCTTAAAAGCCCTTTCTAGTAGAACTATTAGGTTTAAGTAACTCCTAAGTCATTCCAAAATCGCTGTTGTGGTTTGAGACTAATTGTGAAAGTTCAGTAAGTACTAAGTTCTTTGTACATCCAGTAACTGTGGGCCTTGAGTGTCCTTATTATGCTTGATAGTAAGGACGTTGGAGGGGATGATGTGAACATTAGAAGGCATTTAGTGTCTTAGACATTTGGATATCAGATCAATGTGGCAAATGGTGAGCTCCACCTACCATTTTCTTATTGAATAATTACATTATAAACTGATTGCACAAAACCTGTAGTTAAATATAGTGACCAGATGTCAGACATAATTACAGGCAAATGTATTTTCTCTGATGGAGTAATAATCAGCTAATTCCTTCCTTCTACAGAAAATCAGTAGGATCACACACAGTTTAGCAGTGAATTAAGAGCGAAGGGAACCCTTTGGCCTTCACCTTTTTTAGGTGTCACCTGAAAACTATACTAAAATTATTAAGAAACTAGATTGTATTGTTTTTCAGTGTACTTTGAGGATAAGTATAGATTCAGAGAACAATATTGGTTCTTAGAAATTATATTGGAGAGATTGTTCTGCACCATAAAGTTCTACAGATGTGTGACAAAATAATGGAGCAATGAATTCTGTGGCTTCATCCTCTTGTTCTTCCAGTTTTCAAGGGAAAAAATGCTGACTCTTTTTGTTGTCACTGTTCAGTTTCTTCTACCATGATTTTGGCCTTTTTTTCCCTTCTCTTGTTTTCATATCTTCTTCCAACTGCAACTGGCCTGCTCCTTAAGCCACATTTTTCACTTTTCTCCACATCACATCTATCTTAAATATTCTAGGGAGGCTTTTCCCATAGCAGTGCTTTAAGCTGAATGTGCAGCCACTACGTAAACCCCCTCCACAGTGGGGGTAGCCTGGTTCACACTGGCACTTTACAGTGCTGTAATTTTCTGTGCTCGGAGTGGGTGGTTTTTTATACCTCTGAGCCAGAAGGTTATAACACAATAAAGTGTCAGTGTGGACTTAGCCTTATTGCATGCACAGTAAAGGGGCATCAGCTACAATGCATCATTTCTGGATCTTTTGAGCTTCATCCTATGTGTTGTTAATTCTATAGCTTCAGAAGGATGGGCTTGTCTCATTGGATCATGCATGATCCAACAGCCCCTATTCCTAATCCACTGACAGCGCTTAAGACCAAGACAAGGACCTTGGTGTTAGAAGTAATGAGGATGTCAGTGAAGTTGCAGAGAACTGGGGTGATGTGTACTTAGTGATTTCTGGGCTGCTACTTTCTGCAAAAACTGGAGTCTCTGTTGTCTCAAACTTTCCCATATTCAGGAAATTATAATATTTTAATCCACTTAGATTTGTTGGGTTGGGCCCGATATATTTAAAATAAAATTGGACATGTGTTTTAGTTGCATTTCTGTTAGGCTCGTTATATTTGTTTCTACCAGTAGATATTCAAACTACTGATGTTTTTTAAAAAAAAGTGAAAGTTAAATTTAAGTGTCTTAGATCAAGCACCCAAGAATTGCAACCCCCCAAAATAAGTAGACAGATCTGAATATTTAGGCTTAAATGTTTCTAAATATTATTGTTGGGGAGAATTGAAGGATGATCTCCTGTATGGATGAAGATATCTGGGCACGAACTAGGCAGAATTATCTGTCCCCATCATGTCCTGGATCTTACTGGGTGGACTTGGCTGCGTGGAGCCTTATTGCTCAACCACATGGTCACTGTTGAAGCAATAACCTCTGCTGCCTCGTGCCTAAAGCTAGATGAAAGTATGGGCTGATTTAAGGTGCCTTGTTTCAGCTGCTCTAAGGCCTACAGATATCTTCCCAAGAGATACTAATACTGATTCTCCAGAATGATGGTTGATGTGGGGTTGTATAGAGAAGAATGGAGATCCTCCTGCAAGGTGTTGGGCACCTTCCTCCTCCAGAGAGGGCCCTGGTCATGGAGGATGTTTGCCAGTGTTCAGGATTGGAGCCCATGTGCTCTAAAAGTCTTAGCTATTCCACAGTGAACAAAGATCATATATACTGTGTTACACCCCCCCGTCAAGTCATGTTTAGTGTTACCAACAAGTTAGATGCCAGAATAAATCAGTAATGGCTAAGATTTTTGTGGCCAGTTTCGTGCATATTAGTGATGTGACAGAGAGAGAGAGAGATCAGCACCTTTCAGGTGTAACCTACCACTCAAGGCATGCCACTACTAAGCTTATCACATGGCACACAATAAATGGCATATTATAACTCAACAGCAGATGTGACATGCCTCTCATGCTCTTGATGTATACAACATGCCACAAAATGCAACAACGTCCTCTCTTATTTTGCATGAACCAATTCCTGTTCTCTTTTGTTTACCCCCATTCAGCTCCATTGTAAGTGTAGGAAAACCCATCCCCAGATGACACACTAGGGATGAATTTTGCTCAGTCATTAAAAACAAAACACCTATGATGCTCATCTAAAAATTCTGAAGTTGCAAAACATGCATTTTTCTTTTATTTCTGAGTTTACTTAGCTCCATGTTCAGCAAACTGCTGGACTGTGCACAGGAGAGGGAAGGATCTTGAGCTCCCCACCCCCGCATACAGTTACCTTACTCTTTGCTAGCATGTAAATATGAGGTTCTCAGTGAGATTCTGGTGCCTAGGGCTGGAGATGGACAGATTCTGGTCTTTAGCATTTTCCCCCTCCATTCTTCACTTCTGCCTGTTTCTTCATCTTTGGATTCTGGCCAAGCCTGAAGGCAGATGAGATGAAGTGGGCTGTTTGGGCAAGGTTTCCAGCACTGCTTTACTGCCCCAAAGAGTTAAAATAGTTGAGATAATGTTCACTGAGCAGAAGCTAAAATGTCCTTTTCGGCAGCCCTTGAATATAGAGGGAGCATGGAAGAAGCACTGCTGCAAGGATAATATTTCATTTGGGCTGCTGGTGGAAGAATTCAGAAATCAGGGCTCAAGGCTGTCAGTCCCAGCCGCTACAAAATGCTCAGTGAAGTCAATGGGAGTTTTTCTTGATAAAAACTTACTAAAAAACAAGGTTGTTATAGTTGTTAGGGTGGTACCAGGATATTAGGAAAAAACAAGGTGGATGAGATATCTTTCAGTTTCTCCTGGTGAGAGAGAGAAACTTTTGAGCTTACACAGAGCTTGTGTTCGTGTCTGGAGAAGAGTTCTATCTAGCTCAGAAGCTTGTCTCTCCCACCAACAGAAGTTGATCCAATAAACATATTACCTCACCCACCTTGTCTCTGTAAAGAGTAAGGATCACATTGTGATTGACTCCTGCAGGAGTCTGCAAGTATAACCCACACGCTCTGTGAGTGTTCTGTCCCATCTAGTGACATTGTGGCCGGTGTTTCCTCTAAGTTGTTCCATCCATGTGTGGAGTAAATTTTGTTATGTGCACCAAGGCATGTGTGGATGTTCACCACCAACAGAAACATAGGCTGCCGGCCGTGGGCGCTCTGCTCATCAGCTGGATGGCACGTGAATCTCTTCGGGGTGGCTGCCCAAGCACACAGCTTATAACACTGTGCACGGCCACTTAGAGATTAATGAGTTTATTACAGCTTTAATTAAAAGGGTCGTGTTTTTTACTCGATCCAGCAGAGCTTTATACTATACACTAAGCCTCAGAGGTCCCAGGTTCAATCCGACCACAGGGTCTGCTGGTGTTACAAAAGGAAGAGAAAGGGTATAAAAAGTCTTTGTTCTGTTTGTACCTCTTATTCAACATCTGCTGTTCCTCCTCTAAGTACCCCTCAAAAGGCATGGCATGGAATCACCACCACATTTGTTCCAGCAGTGGAGCTGGTAGGCACCCTTCAGTTAGCCAAACCACACGCTAATTAACAATTAGTTGAAATGACTGCTAATGCGTGAACTGAAGTTGTGTATACCAGCAATTGATTTGTTGATACTTGCATGTGCAGAAATGGTTAGCTCTTTATAGCTCATGAACTCAGCAAAAGTCTGCCCCGAGCTCTCAATTAAGATAACAATACCATCAATTCAGTGCAAAGCCAAACTGAATTACATCATTGCAGAGGACTCCACGTCTCTAGGCTATAATTGTACTATTTTGTTTTTCAACAGGAAATCTTTTCCTTTCTCTCTGGAACCCCTGGACTCCAGCATCTGCCACAATAATGGGCCTGATTTTTCTAATGAATTGAGCTAGGGAAAATGCTAAAAACAAACCTGTCTAGAAAAGGAGCAGCTTTTTCATCTCTGTGTCAGGGCGAACATATAGGTCAGTTAGCGAAGGCTTGCAAGGTTTGTCCAGTGGGTTTTTAGGAAAGCTAAATATATTTGGCCACATTAATATAGATTGTCACAATATGCATTGTAGTCCAGGTAGATCTGAAAGGTAATTCTGAGTTGAACTCCTTCCAACTTGTGGCCCAGGCGGGGAGCGGGGATGGAGGACGAGTTCCAGTTCAGATCTACAGCTGAATTCTGTAGATCGGGCTGCTCAATCATTTACAGCATAATCCTTCTCACTAGTCATTTCCTGTAGAAAAAAACTGCAAGATGAAATCTAAATTACTGAGAGGCAAGAGACTGAGAAACAGTTTGGATTTATGTTCTTCCACCTGCTTAAGTCTCGAAGCCTCTGATGAGAGAGTTCTCCAGAGGGTGGGGGGTGAGGGATATTGTAGTTGTAGAAACAACTTAAAAAACAACAAATGGTCTGGTAGTACTTTATAGACTAACAAAACATATAGATGGTATCATGAGCTTTCGTGGGCACAGCCCACTTCTTCAGATGAAGTGGGCTGTGCCCATGAAAGCTCATGATACCATCTGTGTGTTTTGTTAGTCTGTACAGGATAAACTTAAAAAACAACAAATGGTCTGGTAGCACTTTAACTAACTCGGCTACCCCCTAAAGCTTTTGCAGAAACAAGTCAGATCTTCTTCCTGCTGGAGGACCCAGTGGGAGCTCCTGAATCTATCTGCAAAAGCAGGAGGCACTGGGGAGGGAAGAGGCCTGCTCAGGGCAGGAAGCAATGCTCCAGCATATACCCGGAGCAGCATTCTACAGAGCCTTGACATCAGCTGCTGCTTCCATCTCCCAAAAAACACCAAACATCTACTGTCCACCATCACTTAGGGAGACGCCGGGGGTGCAAGGAATTACACCTTTCTCCACAGCTTGGGTGATTCTGATTCTGTAGCTACTCTGACCATATCTATATTGTTTTGAACAGAATCATTTAAATATTAAACCTTGACCGGCCAAGTTCTGATTTTAATGAACAATTTCATGTAGTTTTGAGCTACTGGCCAATTTGATGTAAGAGCACACATGAGCGAAGCCACAGATTTACATTTTAGCACAGCCTAAAATAATGCAAGTAAATTCATAGCTACTGGCACCGTAAAAGAGGGAAGATGTTAGTCTTTCACATTGCATTGGGCACTGCAGGGATGAACACATCTGCCACCTGTAAGACTTCTGAATTGAAGCTTAGTGGTGCAGAATTGTCAGTAGGTGGGTCAGCAGACATTTGTGTCAACAAAAAGTCATGGTAGGGATAATTAGATTGAGGAAATATTTTTTCCAAGGCTGGCTGGTCCAATGAGAAGACCTAAACATTGATTTTTTAAATACAAGCAGAAAGCTAAACTGAACTGGCTTTTCTAGTTGAGGTAGCATACCTTTGAATTATAGACTTGTGATGATAAATTGTGTTTGTATTTTACAAAACAAAAGTAACATCCTGGTTTCTCCGAAGTAGATTTCTTTTACCCGTTTCAGATCTACAGCACCACTAAATGGTAATGGGATCCAGCAGCTTTAACACATAGAGTTAAAATCCAGCCCAGTAAACGATACTCACAGAGTATGGTGCAGTTAGCTTGGTGGTCTTACATCAGGAGCCATAGATGAGATTTCCACATGGCGGAGACCACAATTTCCATTGGCACTAAACTCTGCTCTTGCTGGCAAATCTAGCAGTCAAGATAAAGGCTGACTAGGCAAAGTGGCTAGCCTTATTGTAAGTCCATGTGGTTATTGCCCTATTCTAAATGGAATCTACGCACCTGACTGACTGCTTCCTGATGTTTGGTATTATTAGCAACTCAGATTATAACCAGATTATAACCTGGCATACTAAAAAGTCTTCAAATGACAAGCTACAGGCATTCATAAACAGATGCCTGAGGTACATCCTTTGCATCAAATGACAAGACTGTCACAAATGAGGCGCTTTGGAGCAGAGCAGGACAAGAACCACTTGACGTTCAAATCAAAGGAAGAAAGTGGGGATAGCTAGGCCACACTCTCAGAAAACCATCATCCAGCATAGTCCGTCAAACTCTCACATGGAACCCTCAAGGAAAACGCAAAAGAGGAAGACCTCAAACAACGTAGAGAAGATCTACTGAGATTGAAGGACAACACCTGGGGAGCTCCTGGAGTCAGCTAGAAGTTGTGTCTCAAGACAGAGTGAAGTGGAGGAAACTTGTAGATGACCTATGCTCCAGTCAGAGTACAAGGGTATGTCTAGACTACATGCCTCTGGCGACAGAGGCATGTAGATTAGGCTAGCTGGCATAGGAAAATGAAGCGGCGATTTAAATAATCGCCGCTTCATTTAAATTTAAATGGCTGCCGCGCTGAGCCGATCAGCTGTTTGTCGGCTCAGCACGGTAGTCTGGAAGCTCCGCGGTCGACATCAAAGGCATTTGTCGACCTCCCCAGTAAACCTCTTCCCACGAGGCATATTTTCCGCAAGATCAGCGTCCAGACTGGCGCTTTTTTCCGGCAAAGCTCCATGCGGAAAAAAAGCGGCAGCCATTTTTATGCTAATGAAGCGGGGGAGATTTAAATCCCCGCTTCATTAGCAATTGCGATACGTCTAATTTACATCCCTTTTACGAAAAAGGGATGTAGTCTAGACGTAGCCTCTGTGTAAGGTCCTAAGGCCAGATTTGTAAAGGTATTTATGTCCTGAAATATGCATGCAGTGAGATTTTCAAAAGCACCTCCGCGTATTAGGTGCCTAATGCCCTAACATCTATGGGAATTAGGTGCCTAACCTGCAATATTGAGAACCCTATTGGGTACCTCGCTGTATCTTTTGTTGCCTAATTAGCTTTGAAAATCTGCCTCCCTCCCCTCAGTCTTTAACTTCCTAAACATGATCTTTCTAAGACACTTTGGCAAGGCACTTTGTGAGGAAATATGCATGCTATATCTGTTCTGAGTATGGAATACTTTGGTCTCCAGGGCTTTCAACCTGTCTGCTTTCACCAGCACTAAATTCACTTAACACTGAATATTTTCTTGTGCAAATTACATTTCTAGCTAGAGATGATCTGATGCCAAGGTAATTGGTATCTGGATCTAGATCTGGTTCAGGCTTAGGCTAGTGGTTGAAGTTAGATTGACAAATGTTATGATTTAGCTTTAGATTCAGTTGTGAATTTGTCTATATGATCAACTAGTGTGTAACACACTGAGGTGTAAATCCACCTTGCACTAGCCTGTCATGCACTAAGGGTATGTCTACACAGCAGGGCAAAAGTTGAATTAAGATACACAGCTTCAGCTACATCAAATGCGTAGCTGAAATTGAAATAGCTTAATTAGGCTTTTGGTTGTGTCTACACAGCAGGAAGTCGAAGGAAGAACACTCTTCTTTCGACTTTCCTTTCTCCTCCCTTAAAATGAGGGTTACAGGAGTCTGAGTAAGAAGTCCTCCAGCTCAACATTATTTTGAAATAATGGCTTGCTGTATAGATGTGCATTTTGTTATTTCAAAATAACATCAGTTATTCTGTTAGGGCGTGTAAATGTACCCTAACTGGCTGTGTGGACCCTGCTGCAGTGCATTAAAAGTTTCCTAGCGTGCCTTGATCTATTTCTGTTTCAAAGCAGAGTAGATCAAAGCACTCTAAAAGAACTTTGTGTGTGTGGCAGCAGGACCCACACAGACAGTGTGCAGCAGGCAGGCACAGGGTCGGTTTATACCCCAGCTTCAGACACACAACCTGTTCATATAGAAAAGCCCTGGGACAAAATTTTGTCAGGTTTTTTACTTGAGTGAATACATTATTATTTGTTGCATTATTGATCTTAGGAACATGGTAGATGATGGGGAGAAAAAGCAGAGTATAACTATGTAATTTGAAAAAATCCCAGGTAAAGAATGTTACAAATATGGAATGTCCAGCAAAGGACCGTAGGTGATCTTTTTTCCATATAAAAAGCCTTCAAAAGGTTCAGATTCAAATTCTTCTTTCACAGAGATGTAAGTGTGGAATATCTTGTTCTGGAATATACTTGGAATTGCACCACTGAAGTTGGAGTAGAATTGATACAAATGGAGTGGACATTTTTGTCTTCAGACTTTATTTTGGGTGCAACCTGAAACTAGAAATGCTAGGCTGAAGGCTGTTTTAGATCACAAATAGGCAGTGATACACATCAACCAATGGAAAGTCAGCTACAGAGTCCTGAGAATGCCAAACAAGAATGGAATTCACTATATATTTTAGAGAGTTTGTGCACACTGTCTGTGTGTGTCCGTCTGTCTGTCTGTGAGTCCACTTGTTCAAGAACGCCTAAAGGTTAAGAGCTAGGACTACCAAATTAGGTATGCAGCTTCCTCTTATCATAACTTAAAGCAAGGTAATAGTTTGGTTGTGCCAGGACAATGGGATGTGGAATTCAATTGTTTCTTGTAAAATTGAAAGGAAGTGGTTTGGTAGGAGGGTCTGGTAGGAGGGCAGCTAGAGGCCAGAGATGGGAACTGGGACAGCTATAACCCCAGCAAGGGGTAGGGGTGGAGAAAGAGACAGCTATCTACTATATATTTCAGAGCGTTTGTCTGTCTGTCTGTCCCCTATCCAGGGGACATCCATCCCTCCCCCACAGTGCCTCATGCAGCTGCAGTGACTATGGACAGTTGCTTTTCACCTGGCCCCAAGCTGCTGCAGTGAGTGAGGCCTGCATACTGAACTCTTCATCCCCAGCTCTACCCCAGAGTAATTATTTAAATGAAGAAAAACAAAACTTATTTGAAATAAGGACTCAAGCAGCATTGGGTAAATCTTCCAGTATTAAGTAAAACCCGAGTACCACCATGTATTCAGGTCTCATGTGTTACAGAAAAAACTATTTTGCAAGTGTTTTAGAGTTTTAAAAATAGTATTAGCACCAAACATTGGTATCCTTTATGTGGAAAGGTGGGTGCCTTAGTTACTGGGAGTCCAACTTATCAGGATACAGAAGAAGTTATAAAAACACCTAAAATTAACCTTAGATGGTTTTTTCATACATAAAAATGCCATGAATTCAAGAAAGTCCTTTATTTTAGAATCTTTCAGGGATACAATCTAGAAGATGGGAAGTCTTTCTCTCAGTACCAGAAGGCTGCCTTTCTATTCTTGTAGGATCATAAGATATTAGACTTTAAAATCATGACATTTTACATATAGAACAGCTGTCTCAGGCCCACGACTGGATCCTGTTAATCTTCACCCTCTGCAGAAGGGAAGTCCATATTTGGTGTGGGGAAAGGAAAGATTTCTTAGGCAGGTGGATTAAAAATAAAAGGCAGCAGTTTAAACTGTTCAGGCATTTGGGATTTTCCACTGAAGGAGATGGATTAGTGGGCAGGCAGCAGATGAGACCGTGAAAGATGCATGACATTACATTTATCATGGGGTGGATGTAATCCTATCTATCTGTCTATCTGTCTGTCTATCTGTTTAAAAGCCTTGCTAGGTCATGTTGTCCATTGCTTTCCCAATTTAGGAGTGCTTTGTCCAGTTTATAATTAGTCAAGTGATAAGATATCCCCTCCTTTCCAGCTATCGGGATCTTACAGATATTTTAAAAACCTTTTGTAGCAGCTAAATCCATATTATTAAACCTTCTTTTAACTTGAAAATTCAGCTTTTTATATACATTTTACATTATTTTGGAGGTAGGAACATAAGGCCTGACTTTGCACCACTGAAGTCATTGGCAGTTCTGTTATCAATGTCAGAAGGGACAATCTTAGTAATTAGAGACTGTGTAAGCCTGAGGGTGTACCAAGTATTAAAATGATTCTGTACTGGAGTGCTGTTCTTCCTACTCTTAGGTATGCTTCAATGGCTTGGGCCAAGTGCCTCTCTTTTTATTAGAGACTTGGCTATGATGAAGCCATGTGTTCCCCTGTGTGCATGTTAATCCATTTGTTTATGCCTTTCAGTCTCCTGATTAAGAAGTTAAAACTCTTAAATCAAGTTACTGATGAATAATCCCTAGGCTGTCTGACAGTGGCAGCAAGGGAGTGCTTTATTTCAGCAATTCAGGAGATACCTCTTAATTGGCTCAAACTCCTCTGGAAAAAGAAAGGAAGCAACTTTTTTGTTTACAGGATCCCCCCCCCCCCCCAAGGAAAGCATTGTTCTGACAGAAAGTCATCATTGTTCATGCATTATTTTTACAATGATGATTACTGACAGTTATGGCCACAAGCCCTGCATACAGGTGATATTGGTCACCCATCCCTAACCCCACGGCTGCAGGGAAGCGGTACAACACCCCAGGTAACAGAAAAGCCTTTTGGGAATTGCACTGCTCTCCCTCTGTAAGGGAAAGGGCCAGAAAAGGTGCCTCAAACATTGCCTGCCCAAATGAGATCTGGCCAGCTTACTGCGACTGGTGGAGCATCCTTAGTGTGATCAAAAACTAAAGATAACTTTAAAAAGCACTAAAGATTGCTGCTTGGAACATCAGGACTATGATGGATAAAGATGATACCTCTCAATTTGAAAGAAGAACAGCTCCCCTTTCAAAAGAAATTGCAGAGTTCCATGAAACTAGATTGGCAGACAAGCGCATTATTACCAAACTGGCTGGGGGACCCCACCTTCTTTTGGAAGTGAAAAGAACCGCATAAAGATAGAATCCATGGAGTAGGAATTGCCATCAAAACCAGACTCTTGCAATGTCTTGAAGATTCCCACTGGGCATTAATGAAAGACTCATGAAACTCCCATGACCACTAAATAAGTCATGATTTGCTATCATCACTGCAGATGTACCCACCTTAAGCCACAATGATGCTAAGGAATGATTCTACTCTGATCTTGACAGAAATAATCAATTGTTAGTTGCAAGGACAAAGGTACCAAGATGCTCACCAATGACTGTCTGTCCAATCTACTCACGAGCATGTGCATCACACTATGGACTTCAGAGTCACTCCAGAACCCACAAAAAGAGAGAGCATGAAATGCCTTTGTCAAACCAATGGTCTGTGCGAAGAAACACCGTAGAAAGCATGTATTTAAAATAACTATATAAAGGTAATTTTAAGCAGATATTGTAAAGCAGGGAAGCTCTAATAAAATATCTCCAATAACAATAATTTACAATTATTACTGTAACTATTAACTTAATATTTACACTAGTGAATGATTATACCCTATAATTAAATATATATCCTGACAAGTACTAATGAGCCCTTAAACCATGCAGTATTTTACAGCTCTGAAGTGCAGCTTTAAAATGGACTAGTGTTTAAGCCTATTGCTTCTCGTTCTATCCTCAGAGGCCAAGATGAACAAGTTTTCTCCCTCCTCCTTATGACACCCTTTTAGATACCTGAAAAAGGCTATCATGTCCCCCCTCAATCTTCTTTTCTACACTAAACAAGCCCAATTCTTTCAGCCTTCCTTCATAGGTCATGTTCTTTAGACCTTTAATCATTCTTGTTGCTCTTCTCTGGACCCTCTCCAATTTCTCCTCATCTTTCTTGAAATGTGGTGCCCAGAACTGGACACAATACTCCAACTGAGGCCTAACCAGCGCAGAGTAGAGCGGAAGAATGACTTCTCGTGTCTTGCTCACAACACACGTGTTAATGCATCCCAGAATCATGTTTGCTTTTTTTGCAACAGCATCACACTGTTGACTCATATTCAGCTTGTGGTCCACTATAACCCCTAGATCCCTTTCTGCCGTACTCCTTCCTAGACAGTTGCTTCCCGTTCTGTATGTGTGAAACTGATTGTTCCTTCCTAAGTGGAGCACTTTGCATTTGTCTTTATTAAACTTCATCCTGTTTACCTCAGACCATTTCTCCAATTTGTCCAGATCATTTTGAATTATGACCCTATCCTCCAGAGCAGTCGCAACCCCTCCCAGCTTGGTATCATCTGCAAACTTAATAAGCGTACTTTCTATGCCAATATCTAAATCATTGATGAAGATATTGAACAGAGCCAGTCCCAAAACAGACCCCTGCGGAACCCCACTTGTTATACCTTTCCAGCAGGATTGAGAACCATTAATAACTACTCTCTGAGTACGGTTATCCAGCCAGTTATGCACCCACCTTATAGTAGCCCCATCTAAGTTGTATTTGCCTAGTTTATTGATAAGAATATCATGCAAGACCGTATCAAACGCCTTACTAAAGTCTAGTATACCACATCCACCGCTTCTCCCTTATCCACAAGACTCGTTATCCTATCAAAGAAAGCTATCAGATTGGTTTGACATGATTTGTTCTTTACAAATCCATGCTGGCTGTTCCCTATCTCCTTGCCAGCTTCCAAGTATTTACAGATGATTTCCTTAATTACTTGCTCCATTATCTTCCCTGGCACAGAAGTTAAACTAACTGGTCTATAGTTTCCTGGGTAGTTCTTATTTCCCTTTTTATAAATGGGCACTATATTTCCCCTTTTCCAGTCTTCTGGAATCTCTCCTGTCTCCCATGATTTTCCAAAGATGCTAGCTAGATGCTAGCTAGCACCTCCTCTATCAGTTCCTTGAGTATTCTAGGATGCATTTCATCAGGTCCTGGTGACTTGCAGGCATCTAACTTTTCTTGGTGATTTTTAACTTGTTCTTTCTTTATTTTATCTTCTAAACCTACCCCCTTCCCACTAGCATTCACTATGTTAGGCATTCCTTCAGACTTCTCGGTGAAGACCGAAACAAAGAAGTCATTAAGCATCTCTGCCATTTCCAAGTTTAGTATCGCTCCCATCCATAGCACCCCGATAGGGATAATACACCTAGTAACGCGGGGGGGCGCTCGTTCGATCAAACCTAGATCTCAGCCTACCTAAACCGCTAGACCCCCCTACTATCAAATGAGCGTCCCTACCCAGCCACCTATACTCTGGACAACTCCTCGCCACCCCGCTTCCCGACTGCATCCGGGGCCCCGTACACTCCCCAATATTCGCTAAGGGCTCCTCATTAGCCACGCGCCAAACCCCCCCCGCCCCACCATCCCACGGAATTCGCCTACTCTCATCACTCCCACCCGAAGGGACACGAACTTTATTCTAGAGGATGGGGGCCCCCCCCCCGGCGGGCCCCTCTAGCGGGCTACGCCGAAATCTTCGCCACGGGCCGTACACCCAGGCTTCGGGGTGCGAGTCCTTCCCCCTACCCGAACCGGCTCCCGGATGTATCCATTCGCTCCCCCATATCTGTATCAAAATGTATTTTGTGCCGTTTGTAATGTTGGTTCGCAAACATTCGTTCAATAAACTGTCAATCTGCTAAATCATTAGCATATAGGTGACATGGAAATAACATGTAATGTTGTTAGGATTAATTATCCCTTTGGTTCATTGAACATTTCCAGTATCACCTCCATATCATTGTAGCTTGTTTGTCACTTAGCTGTATTTCTCTTAGCTAAAGAATACAAAAATTACTTTAGTTGGTATCTGCATGGATTTTGGAAAAGAATTTTGAATGTACTATACTTTGGCATTGTTAGTTGCCCATTTTAGAGCTACCTTTAGGATAACAAATGTAAATCCTTACTTTTGGCAAATATTGAGCTATTATACTTTAGACTTAGAGGATAACGATAAATACTACATTAAAGAGGGTTATTTTATGTAGGTGCAGTAAACTAACAGAGAGAGATGCTACACATTTAACAGGCAATATTGTGAATTAGAGACATATTCCCTGATACATTTTATGTCTATTCTTGCTAAAGAGTTTGAAGTAAATATATTTCCAAGTTTTTCTTTCTAAAATTAACACTTTAAAATAGCCTGTGATTACACTGCTCTACAGCCAAAATGCTTCTGAAATAAATGTAGTCAAACTTTACTAATTCTGGGTCACTGAGAATGAAAATGATGCTTAAAATTGTTGATTGGCTCTAGTTTTCAAGATATGCTATTGGGTCAGTATATACGACCCTTGACTTGGGAATGGCGGAGGATAAGTGAGTTATAAAGGGAAGGGATCTCAATTTAAACCAGAAATGACTAAAATACATCTTTGACTGGATCTAGGAATAAATCTATGACTGGGTTTGGACAGTACTTGCTTTTTAGGCAAAACAACGAATGATGCAATCTGAAGCTGGTATTGCGTCACACATGATATGAATTGCATCATGTTATTCCTAGAAGTCATGGATGATGCAATCATAACGAAGCGTACATCACTCTTCTGAACAAATTGTCCTATATCCGCTCTAGAAATCATACAGTGTCGTGCTCTCTTATTTGTCAGTGTTTGATTTTGTAAAGGGACACATTTCTGTTTAGCCAAAGTGAGCAGAGATGCCTCGTACTTGTGTGAACAGTGAAGATAACTTCTGCTATGTTTGTGGTGAAGTGACTTTTGCATCACAAAAGCGCAGTATAACCACTATGGTTAAGAAAGCCTATCACCTTTATTTTGGCTGCAAAACTGGAGATCGGGACAAGAGGTGGGCCCCACACATTTGTTGCACAAGTGTTGCAGCATATCTTCGCCAGCGGTTGAACAGGAAAAGGAAATCTATGCCTTTTGCAGTGCCAATGATTTGGAGAGAGCCAACAGATCATACCAGCAATTGTTACTTCTGCATGGTGCCTCCAGTTGGGAAAGGTGTGTCAAAGAAGAAAAAGTGGACTGTGCATTATCCAAACATTCCATCAGCTATAGGCCCAGTACCCCACGGAGAAGGACTGCCGGTTCCTGATGCACCAGAATCATTCTCACTTGAGTCAGACGAGGAACAGGAAGAGGATGAAACTTTTGGTCCTGAACCATCAATGTCACAGGACCCACATTTTCTCCCATCCTCCTCCTCTGAACCACACCTCATAACACAAGGTGAACTGAATGACCTTGTCAGGGATTTGGAACTACCCAAGAGTAAGGCAGAGCTGCTGGGCTCCAGACTACGGCAGTGGAATCTCCTGGCAGGTGATGTTAGGGTTTCCATGTTCCGTGACCGTCAAAAGGATCTTGTCCCATTCTTCTTCATGGAAGGTGATCTTGTAGCCTGCAACAACATCGATGGTGTGATGGCAGCCCTCAACATTGTTCACGATCCAGATGAGTGGAGACTGTTCACTGATTCATCGAAGACAAATCTTAAAGCTGTTTTGCTGCATAATGGCAATGTTTTGCCATCAATTCCAGTTGGTCATGCAGTCCATATGAAGGAAACCTATGACAACATGAAACAACTTTTGAGGTGCATAAACTATGACCAGCATCAGTGGCAGCTTTGTGGTGATTTGAAGATTGTTGCTCTCTTGCTTGGTCTGCAGACTGGATACACAAAGTACTGCTGTTTTCTCTGCGAATGGATAGTCGTGCAAGAGATTCCCACTACATCAAGATATATTGGCCACTCCGACAGTCATTGGAGCCTGGGAGGAAAAGTGTTCGGCATCCACCACTTGTTGAATCAAGGAAGATTTTGTTACCACCCTTACACATCAAGCTGGGTCTGATGAAGAACTTTGTCAAGGCCATGGACAAAACACAAGCAGCTTTCAAGTACCTCCGTGGAAAATTTCCAAGGTTAAGTGAAGCTAAGATAAAGGAAGGTGTCTTTGTTGGTCCTCAGATTCGTGAACTTCTTCGAGATGATGCATTTGACCGTGCACTGCGTGGCAAGGAAAAGACGGCACGGAAAGCCTTCCAGTTAGTGGCAATAAATTTTCTTGGAAACAACAAGGCAGACAACTACAGGTTGTTGGTGGAAAACCTTCTCAAGGCGTACAAAAGCCTTGGTTGCAATATGTCAATAAAGATACATTTTTTGCACTCTCATCTAGATTTTTTTCCACCGAACTGCGGAGCAGTGAGCGACGAGCACGGCGAGCGATTTCACCAGAACATTGCAACAATGGAGAAACGCTATCAGGGCAAATGGAGCCCATCAATGCTTGCAGACTATTGCTGGACAGTGACAAGAGATGTTCCATTTAATGAATACAAGAGACAAGCCAAGAAGCGCCGAGTAGACACCTGAATAGGACTAAACTATGTACATAATAGTTTTTTGCCTTTTGTTTCATAATAAATTTTATTTATATAACCCTTTTGCTGATTTTTAAAGTGTTACATAAACAGGACAGGTGAAATATTATCATGTAAAGCAACCATAAACACATGAAAAGATCTAGGTTTACAATTTATGATTAAAACTCTACTATCTACACAATATACATAGATGTAAAATGTAAAAACTTAAATATCTTGGAAACAGTAGCCAATCAGTTGTTTTAATTGTCATATTTGAATTCAGCACATCAAAATACATAATAAATAGCACATTTTATCTCTGAAGCAGACGACTTCTAAAAAAGTGTAGACCAGCGTTATCAGTCTATTCTATCTGTTATGTTATACTAAGTGCATGACCATAGGCTCTAAATGCCTCATAATATAAACAATTCCTTTGCTAGAGATACACCCTAACTGCAGTCCCTGATCCAAATATCCCCAAATGTTAGAAAATTATGAGGGATTGGGCCCTCAATGTACTTTATATTGAAAAGTATCCCAACAGAATACACAGATGTCTAATTCAACCAGGGGTGAGGGTTTGTTAATCATTAATCAGCCAAAAGCTGTGAACATTTGAAAGGCTATCAATGGGCATGTCTAAACTACATCCCTCTTTCGAAAGAGGGATGTAAATTAGACAGATTGAAATAGAAAATGAAGCCAGGATTTGAATTTCCCATGCTTCATTTGCATAATGGCAGCTGCGCGTTTTTTCGAAAACGGGTATTTTGAAAGTGAAACCACTGTCTAGACATGGTTCTTTTGAAAAAACTCCCCTTTTTTTGAAAGATCCTTTACTCGGAGTAGTTGATAGGCTTTCTAAAAAATTCACTGCAATTTAATATGACTCCTATAAAGGAAAGGCAGTGTAGTATACTAGGAGTCAGGCCACCTGGGTCCTGTATTTGGTTCTGCCACTGCCTTGCTGTATGATTCTGGGCAAATCACTTAATCTGTCTGCAATTGCTTTCCATTTGTAGAATAGGGATATTTATCCATTTTTCTAAGCCTTTGTTCTGAGGTGTATGGTTGACAACTATTAAGGGTTATTATTGTAGGGCTCAATTTGGCACTTTCACCAAAAACAAGGACTAGTTAGCACACAACGCATTAGCTAGTATAAAAATGCTAGTATAAAATACTAGTATAAAAATGTAGGTCACATAGATGTGTATCAAGAAAGAGGGTGTGGCATTTGGACTTGGTGGGGGAGAACACCTTCAACTTGTGGTAATGGTCAGTTCCTTCTATATACAATGCAGAGACAGCCAATCACCTGCTGGTATTCTGTACAGGCACACATTGTACAGACAATTACCTTTAGCAATAATACTGTGTGGTGCAGTCATATCTTCTCATAGCACCTGACAGGGAGAGGAGCATGCATCAGAGGGTATGGGAATTAGAAGACCGGAAGAGATGTCACTGTATTTATCTAAGGTACTTGTATGGCCCCAATTACCAGAATATTTGCACCTCTCTCAGTCTTCAATGTATTTGTCCTTACAACACACCTGTGAGTTAGGAAAGTGCTATTAACCCTATTTCACAGATGGGGACTTGAGGCACAAAGAGACTAAGGACAACTTTTTAAGGTATTTAGACATGTAACAGTACAGATTGGTTCCTAGTGTGATTTTGAAACCAATGGGAGTTGGGGCCCTAGCTCCTTTTGAAAATCACACTAAGTGCCCACCTGAATTTTTAGGCACTTAATACATTTAAACACTGGCCCTACATGGATTGTCCAAGGTCATATAGGAAGTCTATGGCAATGCAGACACTTGAACCTGGATTTTCAAAGTCCCAAGCTAGTGTGTAAATCACTGGGACACAGTGATAGGTTTTAGTGGTGGGTTTTCATTGTTCCTTACTGAGCAATGCCTATTACAACAATTCAGAGTGTGGAGTAAGTGTTCTAGACAGGAGTAGCCACTGTGCACACCTGACTGCATGATACAGGGAGCAAGAGGCTACTATCTGCATCCAGGCCTTTGGCAACTTGCACAACACAGTTCAGTTGCTCCTGAAGAGTGAGAGCAGAACTCCACTTCAGCTCATCCCATTGTTTTGCTACATTAAATTGTACAAAAAGGCTCAGCTTTCTGGTTATGCAATTGCTTTTGCTGCATAATTAGGCACTGAATTGGCTCATAGTGGAAGGCTGGCTTCTGGGAGTTGTATACAGTATCAGAAAACTAAAGACATCATTGAATGATAGTAAGGGGTGCCAGTCTTTAAAAACTTCCAGAGGTCTCATCTCTATTCTCTGTATAGATGCAAATGGATATGGGGGTGGGGAGGGTAACATTGATACATGATAAAGCAGGCTAGGAAAGCACCTATCAGCAGTGATCTTTAATTTGGAGATGAGCCTCTGTCTCTTCCATGATTGTTATTATTCTTTCACGTTTGTTAAGTGCCGCCAACTGGCGCTGTGCAGAGACCCTTCCCCACGGAGCTTACTTGCAATCTAAAAATATGTCTCCACACATTTGATTTGTAGCAGTGAGCCTACTTCTAAAAAGCCCACTCCCAGTGTTGAAATTGTTCCTATCTAGCATGAATTGCATGAGGGCTTTATCCAGTTCGCAGAGGACAGGCAGCATGTCGTGGAAACCATCAAAACGGGTGGCACTAATTTTTAGCCTTGCTAGCAGTCTCACCAGAGAGGCCCAAGACTGAAATAGCAGGGAGATTGAACTATCCTTGCAGAGAGGTGATCCCCAGGCAGAGTTGGGGCACATAGGTAGGGCAATGTAGGGAAACTTGAACTATAGCTATCCATGCAGCAGTGCTGGTTCTGTGAACAGCAAGGATCAGCCTTCAAGGCTGTCAGTCTGGCAACTTTCACGTGCGTTAAATTTATCCTTTGTGATAAATTTGTGAATGCACCTCTGTGTAGCAATGTGTTTATTTTTAGATCCTGCCCAGGAGGACTCATGCTGACAAAAATAGAACTGGGAAAACATATAAATACAACTGTTTTGCTGAATACTGGTTTGTGCTAGCAGGTTTCATACGTTTTTAGGAAGCAAAGAGCCAAAATTACACTAGCATGCTTAATTAGGAAATCTTGTGTTTTAATGGCTCTTTTGCAATGTGCTTTTCCCACTTCTGTAGCATGAACAATGCCTAGAGTTTGGTGGGATTACAGGATAATACCAGGCATTGATTCTCAGTAGTGAGGAAGGGTATGTGTATTTCCTTCATGTGTGACTTGCTATTTAAATGTGAAAATGTGTATGCGTGCAGTGAAGTGGTTGGTGCTGTATGTAGTATATCTCATGTGCTATAACTCAGTTCCTTTACTGTTCTCATGTACTGCGGATTACTGTCCCTGGGTCAGCCATGTGTTGTTACATTTCTGCATTAATACTGTTACCCAAAGTTGTGTTTACCTAACAGTTAAGTGCCTGGAAAGTCAGAAAAATAAGGAAAAAAAGAGTTTATTGAAAGTAATAATGCTTAATCCAGGTAGGGGCATAAATTAATAAAAGGACACATCCAGGCTATGTCTATACTGGCGGGTTCTTGTGCAAGAATGGCCATTTTTCTGCAGAGTGTCCATACTGCTCGCCTGCTCTTGCGCAAGAAGTTTTATAGTAAAGCGTGGTAAGAGGGGGATTCTTGCGCAAGAGCTACGCTTTTTTTCCAACAAGTGTAAGCCCTCTTGCGCAAGAACTCTTGCGCAAGAGGGCAGTGTGGACACACGGGAGGGGTTTCTTGCACAAGAAAGCCCTATAGCTAAAATGGCCATCAGAGCTTTCTTGCGCAAGGCAGCGTCCACACTGCCATGGATGCTCTTGCGCAAAAGCACATGGCAGTGTGGACGTGTTTTTGCACAAGAACCCTTGCTCAAGATATTCTTGCGCAAGAAGCGCCAGTGTAGACATAGCCCCAGTGTGGTGACCGTTTATTCTAATTTTACAGATAGGTAGTGTGGCAAAACTCTGGCCATGCCCCATGGGTCCTGCACTTCCTGACAGTTAGGCTATGTCTACACTCGTGGCTTCTTGCGCAAGTATGGCCGTTCTTGCGCAAGAATCCGCAGAGCGTCCACACTGCCCGCCTGCTCTTGCGCAAGGAAATTTACAGTACGGCGTGGTAAGAGAGGGCTTCTTGCACGAGAGCTACGCTCTTTTTTTAGCAGGTGTAAGCCCTCTTGCGCAAGAGGGCAGTGTGGACACTCGGCAGGGATTTCTTGCGCAAGAAAGCCCTATGGCTAAAATGGCCATCGGAGCTTTCTTGGGCAAGAGAGCATCCACACTGCCATGGATGCTCTTATGCAAAAGCACAGCTCACACATGGCAGTGTGGACGTGTTCTTGCGCAAGAAGCCGCCAGTGTAGACATAGCCCTAGTGTTTGCCTCAGAGGCTCACGGTGACCCTCCACACAGTCTCTGACCCTTTACTAGAAGCAAAGATCACAGCTTACTCAGCCATTCTCATCAAAGGCTAGTCCATAGTTTGGGGTGAAACCCCTCCATAGTGCTGGTCTCCTCTCAAGGACAGACTCTGTGGTGACATGGGGTGGGTTGGGGGGAACCTGAGCCTACCCACTGCTCCAGGTTACAGGCCAGGGACCCTAACATAGTGGCAACTGGCAGCATTTCCTCCACTCCCAGTCTCGCAACTTTTCCTGGGCCAGTTCCCCAAACAATTCCTCCCATCTCCCTAGTGCCTGAGCAATCCTTCCTGCTTCTCCACAGCACTCTATCTCACTCTCAGTGTGCCTTCTTACTCTTAGTCCTGGGCTTTTCCCCCTCCTCTTCCTGAGGAAAAGCCTTTTAAACTGACCTCAGCAAGCTTTAATTGGCTGCAGGTGTCCTGATGAGCCTTCTGCTTCAGGCAAGCTCTTAATCAATGCAGGCAGGCACCTGGGGTCTATTATGTGGCAGTAGTGCCTGGCCAGTTCACTCAGGGAACAGAAAACTGTTCACCCAGTTTCCTATATATTTGCCCTCCACCAACCTACTGTAGCCAGCTGCCCTGGATCTGTCACAGTAGGTAAATAACAATACCTAGCTTTTCTATTGTGCCTTTGATCAGTAGCTCTGAAGGCACTTTACAACAGAGATAAGTGTCATCTCCATTTTACACATTGGGAAACTGAAACACAGAGCGGGAATAGAACCAAGGTCACTCGAGTCTAGTATTCTATCCCCCAGACGTAAGTAAAGAGAGATGAAGTTTGCATTTTCAAACTTGGTGCCTAAAGTTAAGTTCTAATAGTCATATTCAGGCACCAAAATAGAAATGTCCTTACTTTTTCTTCATGTCCCAGACCCATGGCCCATGCACTGATTCAACCTGTCCCCTCTCTGCCTCTGTGCCACCAGATTCAACCACGAAGGAAAACGGGGTAATACAGTGATGAATCAGGCCCATAGTGTTCATGAGACTTACTAAAGCTATTGTATTTCTGTGACGAGGAAACTAAATCCTAACTCTAATGTTACTGAAGTACATTCTAATTTGTTCAGGACAGCAGTCAGTAAGGAATGACTTGATCAGGATAACAGTAGAGGTGGTCCAGTTGCTGAGAGAGAATCAGATGGGTAGGTACTGTACTGTTCTTAGTGAGAGCCTGCTGCTTAGGAAAGTGTCTGACAGGGAAGGATCTGGGGGAGACAGCTGATGGTGAACTCAACATGAACATCCATTGTGAAGTTGCCAGACAAAGATTAATGCCAAACACAAGCACAATATTATGTGATCCTCCCTAAAAATCACTTCTTCCATGAGGCCTATATTCCATAGTAATTCCCCAAACAAGGTGTTAGAAAATGGCCTTCACCCCACCCTCCCCATAAACCAAGCAAAATTCCCCATCAAATGCCAGAACTTGAAACTAACAAGATACATGGAGCCATATTCAGCTACTCCTAAGTGCACTGAGGAGCAACTTACACCTCAGCTAGTCTCTCTAACTTCAGTCACTACCCAACACAAGTAAGGGAGACAGAGTCTGTCCTTTATATTACCTCCCATTAATATTGTATTACTCCTATCTTAAAAATGGATTGTATTAAACATATATTTAAATGCTTAAATTTGAAATATTATTCTTCAAGTGTTCAGCCCCCATAAGAACTCTTTAGGCAAGAAAAGAAAAAGGGAAAGTATCTCTCAAATATATAGTAGTTAGGACAAACTATTAGTTAATCCCTCCGTAGTAACTCAGAATGGGCACAAAGCTACAAAACTATTGACAGTAATTTCACACATACCTGGGGTCTTACCCTCAAAGCATTTAACTCTTAGACTTATAGGCCTTTTAGTTGTCTGTTGAAGGGACAATGAAGTGTGCTCTGTTTTTGTGCATCTTGAAGAGATTAGCCTTAAAACATATATTTTTTTAAAAAAAAGTTTAGCATTGTTTTCCATGATCTGCTTTGGTTTGGAAGTGAATACTTATTTGAGCTTTGATTTAGCCCAGTATAATCCTTTAAAAGGAGTAAGATATCTTATGAATTCAACTGTTTAGGCTCATGGGTTCCAAAGGAAACCATGGGTAATATTCCTGCTGTCACAAATTATTTTAAAAAGTAACACTTGAAAATCTGTATTTACAACAGAGTTCATTCCAGTACACTTTGTGAAAGTTTCCCCCCTCATACCTCTCCCGCCCTCCCCCATTGGCTGACTTTCTCTGTAAGAGCAAATTTGGATACATACTGCATGTTCTTACTGCATGAACTTTCCAACCATTTGTAAATGTTTCCATTAACGAAATTCAATAAACAACTCAAGGACTCTTGAACTAATGTTGAGCCACAGATATATTATAATAGTGCCATTATTACAAGAGGTTAAATAAACCCAAATAAAAAACCTGGATCTGAATAGCCAAGAACTTCAGGGAAGTTCAGGTTTAGAACTTTGCAGTTTGGAAACAGTTCTGCAAATGTTTATATACCACAGAAGGAAGTATTAAATATTCTGGGCCAGATCCTCATCTGATATAAGTCAGCGTGGCTGAATGGAGCTAAGCTATTTAACATTAGCTGAGAATCAGGCCCTTTATTCTTAGACAGTCAGAACCTAACTCTCATTTATAGAGGTTGAACCTCTCTAGTTCAGCGCACACTAGTCCAGCCACATACGTGATCCGGCATGATTTTAGTTAGCCTGATGGCCACTGATCATGGGAGTGGCCAACTTTCCCACAGTCCCATAAAGTTTCTCAGTGTTCTGGGCTGTTGTTTAGTTCTGATTTCCCCTAAATATCTTCTAAGAGCCCAGTAAGCTGTGGAAGTGTTGGTAAAGCTGTTAGACAATATTGACTTCCTGTGATCTGGTAAATTCTCTGGTTTGGCACTGGTCAGGTCCCAAGGATGCTGGACTAGAGAGGTTCAACCTGTACCTAGGTGTAGTTAAGGCCACTTTATACTGTTAGAGTGGTATGCAGTGGGCTACGGCCTGGTCTACACTAGGAATTTACAACAGTATAGCTCTCAGGGAAGTGTGAAACACACACCTGTGAAAGGCATAGTTATACCAACCTAATCCCCACTGTAGACAGCACTAGCTACCACTTCTTGAGGATGTGGATTATCTACACCAACAGAAGAACCCCTCCCATTTGCCTAGGTAGTATCAACACTGGAGTGCTATAGCTGGGCAGCTGCACCAGTGCAGCAGCCAGAGATGACAGGTGCCTGCTGATAATAGTGGGGCACAATTTAAAGATTCCCTCCCCCCTCAACAACTTGAATCTCACACACACAACAGGCATACCCCCTTACCCTTGGTATCCCCATTCTGTAGCCCCTAGCTGTTTGCTGTTGCTTCCCCCTGCAGAACTAAAGCTATGGCTCTCCCTGGCAGAAATCTGGGGAGGCACATGATCCGCCACATGTCGCCTCTGGTAGCAGTGCCCTGCACTGTGTTAACTATAGACATACCAGCAGTATAAATGAGAATCAGACTCCGCTTTCTTAACAGCAGAATTTGAATGGTAGACATTTATACGGAGGAGTTTTTTTGCACTTTCTTACATCAACAAATTACGTTCATAGGACCTGATCCCAAAGCCCACTGAAGTGAATGAGAGTCTTTCCATTGTACTCCATGGTTCAGGTTTTTAGAATTTAATTCTAATCTCATATCAGTTTTACTAGATATAATACCGTTTAATGTTATTGAGTTTGGTGTTCATTCCCACCAGCATACATCTGAGTAACCCATTTGCATAAATGAAATTGCTGCAGATGTGCAGTGGAGCTGAAGAAAATATAGTTCACTGATTTCAGTAGAATTATGTCTGATTGACACCAATGTAAGCGGGAGCAGAAATTTGGAAACTGTGTCAGGAAACCATAAAATAAACACTAGGGCTGACATTTTCCATTCTGGTTTCTGATTTCATGAGGCCAGTTTTGTGTGTGCAACTTTCATGCATGTGTCAACATGGCACACAAGTGAACAATTTGTATGCAAATATGTGGGATTTGCATGCATGCAAAATAGTGTGCACCCACTTGGTAGATGTGGTCTGCTGCACATTTACAAATGGGACCACCCAATTGATATCCAGCTGATGAGAATGCAACCCTGTAAAATGATCTGCAATTAAACACAGTTGTAAATTGCAGTAGATGTCCTGTATGTTCCTTTAAACTAATTTTAAATGTCAACATGGCTTGAATGTTTAGAAAGTTAATAGGAAGTACAGTCCATAAACAAAAAAATAATTTAACAGAAAAGTGTGGTATCCATTGTGATGAGATTATAATCTGGACAGATTACAAACCCACTTGATTATAGTTTTATTGACTACATAAGAGTGCATGATGAGAAGGCATCATTTATATATGCTGGCCTATAAATCCTTCCAGCCTGTTCAAGACTAAACTTTATAGGAAGCCTGTATACAGAATAAGACT
Organism: Pelochelys cantorii; assembly: GCA_032595735.1. Lineage (NCBI taxonomy): Eukaryota > Metazoa > Chordata > Testudines > Trionychidae > Pelochelys > Pelochelys cantorii. Next base: position 103,156,025 of record CM064329.1, on the reverse strand, counting down.
GATTCACTGAGCCTGCCTGGCACATCTGTAAAGACACAAATTGCGACATTCTAGATAAACAGAGTCCTTGAGCTAATATAATCAGAAGACACACAAAGTAAAAAAAAGCAGTAATTCAGCCTTGAGTAAGTGAAGATACTCACTAGAGATTCTAAATTGTTTTACTGAGCAGCAGTGTCAGCCTTGCAATATTCTGTAAATTATGTAGAGAGCTGCCTTAGTAATGGAACCACAGTGCATATCCATTAATAAATCTGAGGACAAGGTAACACAGAGTTGAAGGTTTTGACCATGTACAATTTGGACAAAACTCATCATTGTATTTCAAGGAGTGGCTGTCGCTGTTGGTGTCTACACATGTATGCACATTATTTGCTCTCTGGCTCATTTTTGTCAGAATCCAAGTTGTGTTATATAAATAACTCTCACAACTAGAGAGAAGTCTAAATTAGAACCTTGAAACCTTCCTCTTAAACTTCCCCAAATGTCAAATCTGAATGTTGTGGCTCTGTCATATTGTTAGTCAAAATGCCCCAATGGAGTCACTGAATGCAGCAGGGAGGTATAAGGAGTCAGAGGACTCAAATGATCTTCCCCTACCCAAATTAGGACACACTGGTAGTCCTGAGAGCATCTCATGAAACTTTGTGATGGAATGGTGTTAGGATCCAGCCCATCTTTTGTTTTACCGGAATAGGCATGTCCTCAGAACATGAGCACTAGAACATAAGCAGTGTTCTGATTCTACGCCTTACATATGAGTAGACTGATGATAGCTGTGCAGTGCTGGAATGGAAGACAGCTTCAGAACTATGTACTCTTCTGCATCACATTCACATGGAGCATAGTATTCCTCTCCTCCTCAGAGTTCCATTTCATTACATTCACATTTAGTGCACATTCCCCCACACAAGAATAATTAGCTTGCTGTGAGTGCTGTAACAGGGAATACAGTATAACCCTCATGCAAAACAAGTAACAGAAGCTTTAGAGTTACAAAGCCTAAGCATTATAAAGTATAGTAATGACCAACTGGGGTAATTTTTATAAATATTCCATTAGCCTCATAATTACCTACATTTCATTAGGGACAGTATTGGCGTGGGACAATTTACCTCATACACAATCACTTTAACTCTGACCCAGTCGATGAACAGTTCCAATGCTCCTAGAGTTTAAAGAGGATTAAGGATTTGAGCAGATCATAAATCAGCTCTGAGATTTATTAAGGGAAAATTGAAACGTCATTATCACTCTATGGAAATTTTCTTTCCAAAGACAACCTTCAACTTCTAATTGTTAAAGTGAGACTGACCAATAGCCCTAACATTCTGTAGCTGGGTTGGTCTTCTGTGCTGTGTTAATTTTTGGTGGGAGCCAGCTGAATACAAATACTCACTGGCTGAGAGTATAAATTTAGAACTGGAGTGGAAGCTTGGAACGTTTCCTGGCAGCGATCTATAAAAAAGAGTTGCAAGGATAATTTGGTAAAGCAAAGAACTTGTGTGTGCTTTTTCTGACAGTGAACTATTTTATGCAGTTTCTTTGATCTGATTGTAGTTATTTTTATAAGCTTGTTTTCATAAGGCCAGATCCAGTTACATCAGTGTAAATTGGAGGTAATTCCATTGAGTCAGTGAATTTACTTTGGATTTATACTGCTGTAACTGAGAACAGAATTTGGCCCACTATGAATGACCCTAATAATACTTTGTACTTCATAGATTCATTAATTTTAAAGCCATAAGGAACTATTGTTATTATCTAGTGAGGCCACAAGACTTCACTGAATGAATTCCTGCTTCAAATCCAGTAGCTGTGGTTGAACTAACTAAAGCATATCTTTCAGAAAAACATGCAAGCTTGGCTGAAATTTTTCCAGTGATAGAGAAGCCATGGCAAATTGTTCCAAGGGATAATTACCCTGTTATACATTTCTGTCTTATTTCTAGTCTGAATTCATCTTCAGCTTCATATTGTATCTTTGTCAGCTAGCTTGGACAAGCCCTCTTAAAAATGTTTTGTTCCAATATAGGTTCTTATAGACTGTGATTAAGTTACTCCTTAGCCTTCTCTGTGCTAAGCTAAGCAGAGGGAATTCCTTGAATCTCTCGCAGTAAGGCATGTTTTCTAATCCTTTAATAATTCTCAGGACTTTTTTCTGAACCTTTCTAAGTTTTCTATATCTTTCTTGAATTATGGACATTGCAACTGGATGTAGTATTCCAGTAGACACCACATCCATGCCAGATACAGAGGTATATAACCTTCCTATTCCTACTCGATATTCCATCAAGGGGTCATGTTAGCCCTTTTAGCCACAGCTTTGCACTGGGAATTCATGTTCAGATGAAGTCAGGGTCACTGCTTCCTAGGGTAGAGCCCACCATCCTGTAAGTATTCTCTGTTCCTAGATGTGTGACTTTACATTTGGCTGTATTGAAAAACATCTTGTTTGCCTGTGCCCTAGAATGCTGGGTGAACCACAGGCATGAGATTAGTCTCTGGCGCAGCCTGCCCCTTCCGCCCGAAGCCCTGATCCTCCTGATTCCCTCCCCACACCGAAGCCCAAAGGCCTCCCCATGGCTCCCAGCCCTGTACCTGCCAAGCACTTCCAGCTCCAGACTGCCAGGTGGGCTGTGTGCTGACCCTCCTCAACCCCAAAACACTAGGCAAGCGGTGCACTTCCCCTCCCAATCCCATAGCATTGAGCAGGCAGCTTGTGGCTCCCTCCAGCTGCGAAGCAACAGGTGAGCAGGCAGGCTGTGTATTGCCTGCTCCAATCCTTGAGCAAGAGTTGGGCAGCATATGGTCCCCCAGTCTTGGAGCAGAATAATAGTGAAAACATTACAGTGTATTACATGAATCAATCAGCATTCATGGGATTCTATGTTCAGGTCTGTTCACCCCATCTCAACATGGATATAGCAAAAACAGCAAAGGACATTCAGAAATGGACAACAAAAATTATTAGAGGCGTGAGAAAAACTCTCTCATGAAGAGACATTGTAAAAATTGGGGAGGCAGCAAATAAGAGGGCAATGTGACAAAGAGATACCAAATAATGAATGGTAGTGAGAAGGTGAATCAGGAATTTCTATTCACGAATTTCTATTCGTTTCTCATTATAAGAGACGAGGAGGAAGCATGCAATGAAATTAAAAAGTGGAAAATTCAAAACTCATGAAATACTTTTTCACACAACACACAGTTAGCCAAAGGAAGGATGAGTAGGACATTAGTCGTTGATTCTGGAGACCTGGATTCAGTTCCCTCTATCTAAAGCAGCTTTGTGTGATCTCGCTCAGGTTACTTGGGGATAAGAATACTGCTCTGCTTTAAAAGGTTGTAATGAGGATAAATATATTAAAGAGTGTACGGTGCTTAGATGCTACAGTAGCAGGAGTCATATAAATACTTAATCTAGATAGACAACATCATTGAGGCCAAGAGCTTAGCAGAAAATGATTGGACATTTCTAAGGAGACCCAGAATTGTAATAGTAAACATGAAAAAATAAAATCTGAAGAGTTTTGGAAGGGATATAAACTCTCTCATGGCTCAGGGCATAAATTGGCCTGTAACTAAGGGTACGTCTACACTAGTTCGTTAGTTCGAGCTAGGTAGGGTAATTAGGGCAAGCGGCCTGGGATTTAAATATCCCGGGCTTCATTTGCATGTTCCCGGGCGCCGCCATTTTTAAATTCCACGAGGAGTAACGGTAGTTCGAATTAGGATCTTTAATTCAAACTACCTACTCCATGCCGCATGTAGCCGCAGGCACGGAGTTCGGACTAAGGAGGATTTAAAAATGGCGGCGCCCGGGAACATGCAAATGAAGCCCGGGATATTTAAATCCCGGGCTTCATTTGCAACTCCGCTTGTCCTAATTACCCTACCTAGCTCGAACTAACGAGCTAGTGTAGACGTACCCTAATAGAGACTAGGAAGATTTCTTTTGTGGATGTCCTGCTGGGTTTCTGGCACATTCCTCTGAGCCTCCAGGGCTGGCCCCTGTCAGAGAAAGGGAATCAAACTAGATTAATCAGTGATTCCTATGGTTCAAATATCAATAAATGAAGGTGATGATTCACTCAGTGCTGGCAGTAATATTCACTATCTTTTCTTATTTGCTGTAGTTTCTGTATATTTGAAAGAGTTTGTCCATCTGTCAGTTTGTTCAAAAACCCCTCCTTTAATGGTAACAGCTAAATTTAGTATGCAGCTTCTTGTTGTTATAACTTAAATCAAGGTAAGGGTTTGGCTGTGCCAGGAGAGTGGGATGTGCCTTAAATAGGATTGTTTCTCATAAACCATACAGAAACGAGACACAATCACCAAGCAGATGGCATAACCCTCCCTTTGCAGGACTGCCCCAACCCTGAGCCTCCCACCCCTAGGCAACCCTTAGGGAGGGAAGGGGGGGGGGGGGCTGAAGCTTCCCTCCCCCGATTCACACAAGGACATTGCTGGCTGTTCTCCTTTGTCAGGAAGTGAGGGGAAAGTGCACAGTTTGCTACATTCCTCAATCTGGCTGGGGAGCTCCTGGGGCAAACAAACCTGGACCTGTCCCAGCTGGGGGACATGCAACCCTCCCCTGGCTGTGCCCGCTGCAGTGGCCATGGTGAGGCGTTTCTCATCTGGCCTCAAGCTGCTGCTGTGAGAGAGGACTCGGGTAGTCCTCTCTTTCCGGGACAGCCAGCATAATGAACCCCTCATCCCCAGCCCTACCACAAAGCAATGATTGAAATAAAGAAGAACAAAAAAATATTTAAATTAAGGACTCCAGCAATACCAGGTCAATCTTCTAGTATTTTCATATTTTAAAAAATAATATAGGTCAGACCTCTCTAGTCTGGGACTCACTGGTCCATCAATATCTGTGGCATTGCTGGAGACCCTGTGGGTGTTCCACGGTTGGGGCACTCACAGGGAAAAACTGGTGCAGCAGGACCACAAATGTTGCCAGACCAGATTGCTGGGAAGCAGCTGGGAGTGGAGTCTGGGGCTGGCAGCTGTTGTTGGAGCGCAGCAGCCAGGGCTGGGAATTGGAGCCCAGTGGCCAGAAGTGGAGCCTGATGGCCAGAAGCAGAGCCTGGCAGTCAGTGATTGGGTGCTGGTGGCTGCTGTGGGGCCCATACAGCTGGCACTGTGGGTTGGGGACCAGCAGCTAGGAGCAGAGCCCAGAGTCCATAAGCCAGCAGCAGAGGGGCTGGTATTGACCTCCCCTGGTCCAGCCATTTCCCTAATTGGGACCAGTCAGATCCCAAGCAACATTGCTATCTTCTCAAGGTACAAGGGAAACAAACATGCTGCAGAGATTTATCTCTTAGGCCTTGTCTTCACTTATTAGGAGATCAACGCTATAGAGATCAATCTCCTGGGGGTTGATTTAGCAGGTCTAAAACGAAATGTACTAAATCAACCTCTGATCATGCTCCCATTGACTCTGGTACTTCACTGGGTTGTGAAGAGTAAGGGGAATCAACAGGAGAGTTTCTCTGCCAACCCCTGACAGTGGGAATGTCATGAAAAGTCGAACTAAGGTATGTCAACTACAGTTACACTATCCACATATCTTAATTCGGCTTTGCCCCCTACTGTAGACCTGACCTTAGTTAAATGCCTCCCATAATTACTCCTGATGCAATTTACTCCTTGCTGTGGACAGTGCGTATGAACACAATCTAGCCCTTAGGAATAAATACACTTTTCTTCTTTTAATTTATATTTTCATAAGCAATGCATCAATTAATGGATGTAAATTAAATGCATTAAAAATAACAGTACAGTTGGGAAAAGTGAGAGTAAACTCCTCTAAAAGCTATTAACAAATGTAATAGCTGTTTTCTTTTAAACTAATTCCCCATCCTCTGTCCAAGGTCAATATGATAACAGCTCCATCCCTGATTGTAGACACTGCTATTTTTCCTAGATAAACTTTCCCTAATTTTGTTTAAAAGCCTGAACTTATCAACACGATGTCTCTCTCTAAAACTAAAACTGATCCAGTCATAGATGGGCAATCACCAAGAGAAAAGAGATTGTTTTCAGCAGCAGAGCTGTGCCTTTTCCCTTGTATTTGAATGCAGGGTTGTGGTTGATATAGCAACACGAAGAACTATGGCCAGTACTGGATGGCTTGCTGCACCATGCGGTTTTCAAGCAACATCCAGTACACAGCATAGTAGAGTTTACTGCTCAGAAAACTGGTCCCAGAGGTGAAATAACCTCTTTGTACAAGTCTCAGGCCCTGGTGTATTGCAATATTCAGGGTGAATGAAGCCTATCTGATTATAAACTACTTAGCCAGGGGAACTCATGTATGTTTTTCACATTATCTCTTACAGCTCCCAAGCCTACCTTTTGCCCTACTGAAGAGACCTGGTGGCCAGGCCTTGTTATAATCATTGCAGTATGCTGTGCCACATTAGTGTTCCTCTTTGTAGTTGTCATCATTTGCTACAAAGCCATAAAAAGGTAAGACTGTGGGCACCCTGATGGTACCTAGGACAAATCAACTCCTCAAAGTGCTTTTAAGATATTTGGTTGCTATCTTGCGTCTTGGTATTCTTTTCCTGGTGTGAAAACCAGTTTTTATCATCTGACTTTTTTTCCTGTGTAAAGGATGAAGTTCAACACACAAATATTCAGTCCTGAGGATGATTAAAATCAACAAAGTTCAGGGTTGAGAGGGAATGCTCCCAAGTTTGGGTGCTAAGAGATGTATGCAGGTTTGGACCTGGCCCAATATAGACATAGGATCCAACTGTAAGAACATAAGAATGGCCGTACTGGGTCAGACCAAAGGTCCATCTAGCCCAGTAGCCTGTCTGCCGACTGTGGCCAGCACCAGGTGCCCCAGAGAGGGTGGACCGAAGACAATGATCAAGCGATTTGTCTCCTGCCATCCTTCTCCAGCCTCTGACAAACAGAAGCCAGGGATACCATTTCTATCCCCTGGCTAATAGCCTTTTATGGACCTAACCTCCATGAAATTATCTAGCTTCTCTTTAAACTCTGTTATAGTCCTAGCCTTCACAGCTGCCTCTCGCAAGGAGTTCCACAGGTTGACTACACGCTGTGTGAAGAAGAACTTTCTTTTATTAGTTTTAAACCTGCTACCCATTAACTTCATTTGGTGTCCTCTAGTTCTTCTATTATGGGAACGAATCAATAACTTTTCTTTATTCGCCCTCTCCACACCACTCATGATTTTATATACCTCTATCATATTCCCCCTCAGTCTCCTCTTTTCTAAACTGAAAAGTCCCAGTCGTTCTAACCTCTCTTCATATGGGACCCGTTCCAAACCCCTAATCATTTTAGTTGCCCTTTTCTGAACCCTTTCCAAGGCCAAAATTATCTTTTTTGAGGTGAGGAGACCACATCTGTACACAGTATTCAAGATGTGGGCGTACCATAGTTTTATACAGGGGCAGTAAGATATTCTGGGTCTTATTTTCTATCCCTTTCTTAATAATTCCTAGCATCCTATTTGCCTTTTCGACTGCCGCTGCACACTGTGTGGAAGTTTTCAGAGAACTATCCACGATAACTCCAAGATCTCTTTCCTGATTTGTCGTAGCCAAATTAGCCCCCATCATACTGTACGTATAGTTGGGGTTATTCTTCCCAATGTGCATTACTTTACACTCATCCACATTAAATTTCATTTGCCATTTTGTTGCCCAATCACTCAGTTTGGTGAGATCTTTTTGGAGTCCCTCACAGTCTGCTTCTGTCTTGACTATCCTAAACAGTTTGGTATCATCCACAAACTTTACCACCTCACTGCTTACCCCTTTCTCCAGATCATTTATGAATAAGTCATCTTGAAATCTGAATCAAGATCCTGTTCAGATTTTCCCCAGAATTCAAAGGTGTTCAGATTTCAGGTTGTCCACCACTAAACAACAACAACAAATCCCTTAGATAAATACCATACCCTTCAACCCAAACCCTAACATTCTTCATTTGTAGCTCTTAAATTATCCCTAATTATAGTTTCCAAATTGTCAACTTGAGACCCAAATGCAGAACTGAGTGTCCTAATTTAGTTTAATGTATGTACTGTATGTAAAAATCACTTCAGCTGTTACTAGTATCACCTGTCTCTACCATGCCAGCTGTCACTGGTACAGTTTAGATCTAATTGGCAAACTAACAAAAACCCACCTAAAAATTATTTTTGTCTCAAATCAAAAGTTGAAAATTTTTGGCTGGATTATGTCTCCCATGGTTAACCCAGTCTTCCCTCTTACTGAGCCATCTCAGTGCAATCTGGCTCCAAGACTCAGCCCACAGAGAAGAATGGGAGCATAAGGCATTACAGCAGCATTTCTGAATGGGAATTTTTTGGTTTTTGGATGAAAACTGAAAAAAATCAGTTTTCAAGTATTTGTTTTTCTTTGACAAAGGTGGAAATTTTCTGCAGAAAGAAGGCACTTTTGTTATATATTTCATTTAGTCAGAAACCGAATGTTCCATCAAAAACATGGAAAATCATCCCAAGTTGACATCTCAATGTTAGAACATTGTGTATGTTTTAAGAGCATGCATAAAACCTATCCAGTGGATCAGGACAGGAAATGGAGAATAACGTAATCACTTGCAGCCAAAGGGAGGTTTCAGAGAGCAGAAAGGAATGTTCTGTAATGAATCTACTTTATTAATGATTTTACCAAAATCAGTGTGTTATACTTTATCCAAAACCTGCATTTTTTTTCAATTTTGAGGACTTTTAAAAATTTCAGCTAAAATAGCTGAACTGTTTTAAAATGAAAATTTGTAGAGGAGTGGATGGTTAACGGAACTGATAATTGGTAAAGAGTTTTATCATTGCCTAGGTTGTAATTAGGGCTGTCAAGCAATTAAAAATATTAATCGTGATTAATCATACAATTAAAAAATTTAATCATGATTAATTGCATGGACTGCCCCTTTGAGATGCTGCAGCAGCATTTCAAAGGAGCAGCACAGCAGAGCCCGGGATCAGCTGGAATCCTCAGCTGAACCCAGGCTCAGTGCAGCTGCCCCTTTGAAATGCAGCAGCAGTGTTTCAAAGGAGCAGCATCGCAGAAGCCCGGGATCAGCTGGAGTCCCCAGCTGACTCCGGCTCGGTGCAGCGCTGCCCCTTAGAAAGGCCATCTCACGAGCCCCGGGGTCAGCTGGAGTCCACTCCAGCTGATCCCTGGATTTTAATGCACTGCCCCTTTGAAGCTCCGGAGCGGTGCTTCAAAGGGGCAGTGCAGCATTAACACTTGCAATTAACGTGTTAAAAAAATTAATGAGTTAATCCTTTCCTGCGTTAATCGCAGGCATTAACGCACATCAATTGACAGCCTAGTTGTAACCCAACCCGTCAGTCAGTCATGACAGACTGAAAGTTATTTGTTGCTCATGACTATTCAGTGGCTTGTGTGAAGGTCATTGGTGGTCTCAGTCCAATTCTAGTGGATAAATGTCCATGTCACACAAACACCTATTGCATTGGGCTAGATCGTGCTAGTTATTCTGTTAATGATTTCTGGCAGAAACTCTGTGGTTGTAAAATACACTCATGACAGAAGCAACTTCTCAATTCTATATTCACCAAGCAAGGGATCTCTCTTCCAAGCAGTTATCTCCTGGTAGGAGGGACTGTGTAGAAAAAGATGTTCTTGAAACTAAGGGCTTGTCTACACTTACAATGCTGTACTGGTGCTGTCGCATCTCTGTAGTGCTTACTGAAGATGCTACCAGCATCACATGGAGAATTTACCTATTGGTGTAGGTACTCCATCTTCCTGAGAGTCAGTAGCTATGTCAGTGGGAGAAGACCACCCATAAACATAGCACTATCTATACTGGGAGTTAGGTCACTATAACTGCATCACACATTCCACACACTGGAGCAAGATTGTAATACAGGTTGTACCTCCCTTAACAGGGACTCTTTGGAATGGCAACATCCATGGACTGGAATGGACCACAGATATTCCTGGACCACAGAGCCCAGGATCAGGGAGGTCTGGCGGTGGGACAGGAGCACCATAAGGGGCACCGATGACTCAGCTGGGAACACAGTGGGGGAGGAAAAGGAGGAAGAAGGATGAATGGCATGGCATAGAGTTCTGACCCCAGTGGAGCTCTCTGGCCCCAGTGGCCGTGAACCTCTGGTCCCAGCTAGGGAGCTCTGTCTCCATCCTGGCCACGGAGCTCCAGCTGTGTTCTGGCTCCAGAGGCCGGGAAACTCCAGCCTCAGCCCCAGCTGCAGCCAGGGAGCTCTGGACCCAGCCACGGAGCCAGGTGGCTGCGGAGCTCTTCCACGGTTGTGCAGCTCTGACCATGGCACTCCAGCCCCAGCAGCAGTGGGACTGGGGAGAACCCTGGGGAGCTGAGGTAGCAGTGCGGGCAGGCTGGAGCCCTAATCTGGTGGCAGCACGGCCACAAGGGGAAGGACCTTCCCTGGTGTGGCAAATCCCCTTGTTCGGGACCCGTCAGGTCCCAAGGGTTCTGGACCAGTGAGGTCCAACTTTTACTGACATAAGTTGGTAGTATAGACCAAGCCTGAGTTCAGAGCTGCTGCATGCCTTCAGAAGATCTGTGGAAAGCGTATGGTGCATCATGTTGAAAGGAAGAACAACACAGCTACCAAATAAAGACAGCCTAAATTGGAAGGAATGAAAGGAGTTTTCACTTCTCTGAGCCAAAGGCTAGTTTAACTGCTGAGTCTTGTGTTGATGATCACATTATTGTCAAACACTAAGCTAAGAGTTGCTCAAAGGAGGGATTAATGTCTATAAAAGAGAATCTCATTAACTGATATAGGGGTTTTTTCAGAGTGACTAGAGCATTTGTCCTCTGCAATGAATCATTGTGGTAAAAGTTATGTTAAAAGGCTGCCATAGAGCTGTTGGCAGTATTCCCCAATAGTTGTTTCCTTGATCTGTTTTAAGGAATATCTACTGATAAACCCTAGGAAATGAGATAAAAATATGACCCGAAGAAGATGTTTGTGAAACTCAGCTTGTCCTTTCCATCAACAGAAGCTGGTCCAATAAAAAATGTTACTTCACCTACCTTGTCTCTCTCATGTCCTGGGAACAACACTGTGGGCTCATCTAGACTACGCGGAACAGTCGAAAGAGGAATATTTGCATATCTTCTTCCGATCGCACTTTCGAAAGTGGAGCTTTCGAAAGTGAAAGTAGTTTAGACGCGGTGAGCCCCCCCCCCCTTTGTTGAAAAGCCGTGTTAACCTCATTTTTTGAGGAAGAGTGGCTTTTCAACAAAGGGGGTGGGGACTCACCAAAAAAGCTGCATCTAAACTACTTTCCCACGGAATTTGCATATCCTCTTTTGACTGTTCCGCGTAGTCTAGATGAGCCCTGTAAACAAAACATTTCCTTATTTTCAACATGGAAATTATCTGCTATTATTGAACAGCTTGTTCTTTTGGGAAGTTGAGAAATCCCCAACTATATTTCCTGTTCCTGTTTTTGTTACTTTCATTTGACCAGAGAAAGCTAGTAGAGGCACAGTTTTTTAGTGAATGCAAAAGTAGGTTAAAGGAATGAACCTCGGAGGCAGGTTCCATTCTGATATGTTCTCTGTTTCTAGCAGTGTTTTTTCAGTCTTTAGTAATGCTTTGTAAATGTGCTTTGCCTTGTTTTGTGTTATGAAAAGCATGCTACTTGCCTTTCGAGATCTGCTAGTCCCTCCAAGCCTCATTCTATATCATTATTCATCTTCAGTTAGTCTTGATTGGCACCTTCTTCAACACCACACTACGTGCCTGGAACTGAAGCCCACTTCTTGCACACGGAGCAGTCTCATTCCCACACACGCCTGTCTTCATAAAGCCTTCCAATACTGATGCAGCCTTCTTCTTTTCTCATTTGACCATCATCTAACATATCCTATATTTCTGCAGCTAAATTGGACTCATTGGTACGTGAACCCCCTCTCTTCAGATAGAGGCACCCCTTGAGTGCCACTCCTTGCTCTGACACTAACTTTCTCTGTAGGCTTGGGTGAGTGACAAGAGGCTAGTGGTGCCTTAGTTTTCGAGTTAAACTGGAATAGCTGTGGAATGGATGCAGCACAGCCAGACACCCAAGGAGAAGCTAGCCTATGAGTTTTTAAACAGTGCATGTCAGTGTGACAGCTACATGACCTCTATGCTCTCCACTCCAGGCCTAGCTGGTGCAGAGGAAACCATGGTTACAGTATTCCCTCCTTGTGCCAATTCTGGGAGCTAGAGCCTGCATAGGTACTAAGAGAGAGCATGGACCTTTTGTTCCCTGTCATAGAGTAGCTGGTCTCTGTTCAGACAAGTTGGGAAAAGCAAAGGCTCCTACTTATGTTTCCCTTTGTGCCCCTGGGCTGGAACTAGGAACAGTCTGGCACTTTACATCTCAGTTTCCTCATCTGTAGAACAGGAATAATAAAATTTGCCTACCTCCTGGGAGTCTCAGGGGGGTGCATTACCTGATGCTTATTCAAGTATTTGAAGGGTACAAACATCAAGTATTATTATAATTTCACATTCTTTGAAATCTTGCACATGCTTATGTCAGTCTAAAGTTCCTAGAATTATAACTCTTTGGGAGAGGGGATATGTCCTCATATTTGTGCAATACCTAGAAGAGTAGAATCTTGTCCTAACTGGAGTCTCTAGACGACATAACAATATAAATATGTCAAGTATCAGAGGGGTAGCCGTGTTAGTCTGAATCTGCAAAAGCGACGAGGAGTCCTGTGGCACCTTATAGACTAATATAAATATAGACTCCTATTGATATTAAACACTAATAAGTCTTACCATCACCATACATTCCTTGTTCTGTGCAGTTAGCCCAAAATTCAGAAACTTCTAGTCAGCTAATGAGTTGGTGGGGGGGGAGAGAGAAGTATAAATAAAAAAACATCCACAGCAGTGTGGATTTCTTAAAAGAAATGCCTATCTGGCATGAGACTAGGTGCCATGGTCCAGCCCAAAATGAATTAAAAATGCACATTTACAGGGCTCGACAAACTATAGAATCTACTCGCCCATGGCGAGTAGATTTCAGCCGCACGCCCCGTTTACTGCTGGCGCACACATGCGCAATACAGCTCTTGCGCATGCACAGTGCGGGGCTGGCGAGCGGCTTTCACCGCCGTTTGTCAAGCCCTGCACATTTATATCCCTCAAAGTGTGAATAAGGGGAAAGTCAGTGGCAAACCCACAAGTATTGCCATTCAGATGAACATTGTTCCAAGTAATCTCAGTGCTACAACCTCTTGGAATCTTGAGCTCATATTTAGTTGGGCCCACAAAAGGAGTCGTACAGCCTTTACCATTAATGATTATTATGTCATGTTTGTCTGTACCATGCAGCTTGACATGGTTAGCTGTGTTGGTGCTCAGAGCAAGCTAAGCAGTGAAATAAAAATAATCAGCTGGGTGCAAGTAAGAGTTAAAAGTTATATTCAGGGAAGCTTAGACAGATATATTTGCAAAGTGCTTGGATCTACTATATTAATCCCTCACTTTCATAAGAATCAAATTTAAAGCAGAAAAAAGAAAATTCCTATTCTATTGAGGCTTAAATCTCATTTGGTGCTTTCAGAGGGCCAGATTCAATCAAACTCAGTCTGACATCTGCATGTTTTTGTGAGGAGAAGCAGGGGAGCAACCAAAGTAACACAACAGCATTTTTACTGAATCTGGATCAAATTTGCATCTTTGGGGGTTTTTTAAAATGCTATAAAATCATGAGATCATCATCTTTTAAACCTTTATTTTACAATTTACAACATTCAATATAGTGCATTAGTATTTTCCGTGTGAAAAATTATGGCCATACCCAAATCTGCATGTTTCTGTCACTTGGGTTCCATTAAAATCAGTGGAGTCGTAAGAATGTAAACCTAATGAAAGGGAGACTGTAATCAGTCTCTCTGCTCTCATTTCCATATGTGATCTAATAGCAAAGTGTATCAATCAGCTTTAATGTTTAGAACACCGGCGAGTTGTGCCAGACAAATTATATGTTTAAAAGGACATAGATGGGACAGATTTCCAAAGGGGACTCTATGCAGTCTCGCACTGACACAGCAGATTTGATTTCTTGCACATACAGTTTTTCACAGCCTTCTTGTGTATCTGAGAAATTTGCATTTGTTCAGGCAAATAATATTTGTGCATACTAATTGTAATGTTTGACACCTAATGACTGCCTGTCAGTACACTATCTGTATGTGCACATATTGTTGTCTACACTGAGCACAGGAGAGCTCACATACTGTGATGTGTCATGCTTGTAATGTGGTTATATATTTTGTGACGGCAACCTCCTTTTTTGGACAGAAAGGACAACTTAGGAATGTTAAGTTGCTTTCAGTGGCTATACATTTCTTTTTATTTTCTTGGTGACAGAGTGGTAGATATTTTTTAATGAGAGATGTTTATCATCTGAAATTATTCAATGACACATTAAAATTATTTAAGGACTGGACAAATTCAATGACTGGCCCTTACATGCCAAGAGCTGTCATAATCTGTAACATCTTTTATCCAGGAATTTTTAAGAAATACATAGAATGCTAATTAGAACTCAGAACAATGTGTGTAGTAAATGTCGTCTTTGTGTTTTGCAGATGGGAAAACAGAGGCTCAGAGACTTTAAGAGACTAGCTCAGGGGTGGGCAATAACTTTTGCAGATGGGGCGGAGCCTGGGAAGGAAGGGGCTGGGGACTAGCCTACCCCAGAGCCGGCCCAAGCTACGGGCTGACCAGGCTACCGCCCGGGGCGCCCCATTGTAGGGGGTGCCACGCGGGGCTGCCGGACCGGGTGGGGGTGGGGCCGCGCATGCGCCAGGCACCTGGGGGCGGGGCCGCACATGCACCGGGCGCCTGGGGATGGGGCCGTGCATGTGCCACACTCCCGGGGGCGGTGCCGCGCTCCCGGGACCCGGGGTGCACAAATGGCTCGGGCCGGCCCTGGCCTACCGCCCAGAGTAAAAATACAGAAAAGGGCTTGTGGCTCCCAAACCTGCCACTAGCGCGTTGCCTAGCAGCCACCTAGGGTTGCTGCAGCTATTTAAAAGGTTCGTAGCTCCAGCCCCTCCCAAGGTAGTGCCGCGACTGGGAGTTGTGAGCCATTTAAATAGGATCCTGCTCCCTGAGGCACTGCCTGGAAATTCAGTGGCATGGGCAGCAGGATATAAATAGAAAGCAGTAAGATGCAGTCCGCAGGCTGAATCAAAATGTTCAGCAGGCCGGATCCACCCCTGGGCTGCATCTTGCCCAGCCCTGGACTAGCTGGTTACACAGCCAGTTTATTATAACAGCTCTACAGCATATCTGAGAAAATGAACAGTTCAAATTCAAAAACATTTTTAGTTATATTTTCTAGTATGTCTCTGTAAAATCCTGTCATTCTTCCCTTTCCCTTGAATGGGTGCATCCTGTTTAGTAAATGCAAATGATCCAAGAAAAAAACAGTAAATAGCTTAGGATGCAGGGAGAGGGAGAGGTTGTTGATTGCATTCAAGATAATTCAATGTGAGCTTGATGTCTAAGCCATACTACATGGCCCACATCCTCAATTGGTGTAAATAAATGCAACTTCAAAGAACTCAGTGGAGCTATGCCCATTTAAATCAGATGAGGATCTGGTTGTCTTTTAAGCTCATTTCCACCTTCCCTTACAATGCAAGTACCTTCTAGATCATAGTACAGTAGTAAGATTTGGGGAAGGGAGCACAAATAGATAAGTAAGAGCAATAAACTGTTGTTTGTTAAGTAAATAGATGCAATGAGAGAGGGAGAGAGGGTGATGGATTGCATAATCCTATTTCAGTAACTCACTAGCATGTCATCCTCTTACTACAAGAGGACTAAGATATTTATATAAAAATAAAAAAAATCTCCTTACTTCTTATGTAAAGTTAAGAGACTGCAGCTGACTCCTGAGGCATGAAGGGAAGAGCCACCCTGAGCATCCCAAGTCTTTGTGCCGTTGGATGCTCCAGGTATTGGACTTTCTTGAAGATATTTCAGATTATTTTTATACACGTGAATACTTTAGTCTGAATTAAAATTTCACAGCAGATCCTCACTCTCTGAGATGACCCCTCAGCAGCCCATTTTGCCAAGTGGAAGCTCCTTTATTAAAGGTTTTCAAAAGAAGACAGGATGGTTTCCCGTGGTGTCCATAATGCTAGCCACTAGCTACATGTGCTAGCCACTAGCCACATAAGTGTGGCTAGTTCACTACAGCTGTAGCCACTATAGCAGCTAGTGCTTCAGAACTGGTTGGACACCTCAGAAGCAACAAATCATGCATCTTGACAGGGAGTTAGATTAGATGACCCTTGCAGTCCCTACTAACCCTATGTTCCTATGACTCCATGGAAGTCAATGGAATTCCACTGTTGTGAAGCTGGCATAAGTTTGAGGTTGTTCTCATAGCCTGTACAACTTTCATTTTCATATGCCCCACCCATAAATCCAAGAAATGAGCAAAGCACTAATTAATATACTGATAATTCGTAATGGTCTGTGTAATGCTAGTTTTTTTAATTTAATAAGTAACTAAAGCACTTTGCAGATGAAAAGCACTATAATGTTAATAAATCACAGTAGCTGTTGTTCAATTTATACTGCAGGGAGGAAAGGGGCTGGAAAATGTTACCGGAGCAGAATGAGAGAGGTTTCATTTTTGGCTTCTAGCCACATATTTGCATTTGCATTCTGATGCATAATGTAATGGAGTTTCCCTATTCCTGAAGCTACATCTACACTGCGTGGTCTTTTTGGCAGAAGATATGCAAATAGAGTGCTCATTTGCATATCTCCTGCTCATTTGCATATCCTCTTCTGATCCTTTTTGAGGAAGAGGTTTTTGCGATAGAAAGCCCTGTGTAGACGGGGCCATTTGTCGGAAAAAAAACTCTTTTGTGCAAAAGCCTGTAAACCTCATTTTTTTAGGAATAAGGGCTCTTGCGCAAAAGGGGTTTTTTTTCTGACAAATGGCCCCATCTACACAGGGCTTACCGCAAAAATCTCTTCTGCAAAAAGGATCAGAAGAGGATATGCAAATGAGAGCATGAGATATGCAAGTGTAGACACAGCCTGAGATGTAGAGAAAAATTTACAGTACCTTCAACTTGTCTTGTGTGTGCGCATCCACTGTTGTTTATACTGCTGATCACACCCACAAAACATTTGCCTGCAGAGATCAGGGAATTAAGAACCCAACTAACTAAACTCACAGTGGCGCTGTGGGTATATGTAACAAGGTTGTCTGCCCCTTCAAGACCAGGGGGCTTGGGCCCAACTAGCCCTGATAAGTTACCAGCCCCATCTTGGAAGGGGTCAGGTGATTCCTGGAAGGGAGCTGTAGGGGAGAGGTGGATTCCTGCAGTATACCCTGGAATAGGGCAAGTGTAGCCCTCCTTGCAGCACTGAGATAAGTAAGAGGAAAAGCCTCTGGGAGCTGTAGCACAGGATAGGCAGAGAAACTGCTTTTGTTTTTTGTTTTTGTTGCCTACGTTTTTTGTTTGTAGCATCAAACTATATCTAGCAACAGGCTTGGGCATGGCAGTCAGTTCTCACTGGGCAGGAGGGAATGGCCACTTATCCTGCATGGTACAAAACAGGAAGTGCACAGTGTCAGAATCTGGAGTGAGTCTTGTTTTCTAGGAAAGCCTTGTCTGCCATGATTACATGCACACCATGGCTCTGACTTTAGTGAGCCCAGCTGTCTGTGCTGCCTCCAGTATTGCAGATGAAACACCTAGTTTGTGCTTGTCTGCACCATGGGATCTCACAGACACTCTTTTCTGTTACCTCTCCTGCTCAATGTACATGCAAGACTATTAGTGGAGATGGTGCCTTGTGAGCCAGCTCAACATCACTGTTTCATAAGATCCATGTGGTGCAATTGCGTGATTTCATCTAATTTCTGGTTGAGCTGAGAGACTGGGGCTATGTCTAGACTACAGGGGTCCAGGGAACGCATCTGCTCTTCTGCCTTTTTTTTTTTTTTCCCCAGAAGAGCAGACATACTCTTTTGGAAGCCCTGTCTTCCTCCTCCCACGAGGAAGAAGGGCTCTTCCAAAAGAGGGTTTTTTTCCTAAATTTGGCCCGGTGTAGACGGGCCAAATTTCGGAAAAGCCTCTTCTGAAAAAACTCTCGGAAAAAGGTACGCAAATTACAAAGCTCAATTTGCATAGCTTTTTCCAATAAAGCCCTGTAGTGTAGACATAGCCTGGGTGAAGCCTAGGCAACTGAGACTGAGGTTAAGATGCTACAAGGAGTCTTCTTCACTGTGTTCCTGCTCCAGTCAGACTTGCCACAAGCTCTGTTGTGCCAGCATGAATGAAAACCATCCTTACTAATTAACAGCTGAAGAACTTGACTGCTTTGGGGATTTGGGAAGGGAGGACAACTTTGTAGTTAAGGCACTGCACTCAGACTCAGGAAATTTGGGTTGTATTCCTTGCTTTACCACAGGCTTCCTATCTACCCTGGAGCAAGTACCTTAATCACTCTGTCCCTTCTTTGCAACATTTGGGACAATAATTTCCCCCATTCTCAGTTCATCTGGTCTATTTGAATTGTCAGCTTTTTTAGGGCAGGACCTGTCTTTTTACTATGTTATGACAAGTGCCTCACACAATGGGGTCCTGACTTCAGTTCGATTGTCCGGGTGCTACCTTACAGCGATAATGAGTTGCCCAAGGTCACATCAGAAGTCTATAGAAGAGCTGGCAATAGAATCCAAGTCTTCTGTGTCTGTCAGGAAAACGTCTCCTTCCCAGTGATGGGTGGTTGTTTTGCTCAGTCATTTCCAAAAGGATAAATAAAATTGCAATGTCGGATCTCTATAGGTTTCAGTGTTGTGTTTGTGAGGGTTACGTTTCATTTTTGTTCCAAAGAGGCTGCTCTTCCTTAGGCACATAATGTAGCATAATTCACTGCTTAAGCTTATTTCACCCAGATTCCCTTAGCAGAGAATTTGGATTTCTTTTATTTAGTGGCTTTTTACCATGCAAAATGGTCAACAAACTGAGTTCATTTTTTACCTTGGGCTCATTTGGTTATTCTCTACTGTCATAAAAATCTATCAAAGATATGTTCTGCATTGGAAACAACTGAGGTATAATGCCATATATTAAATCTGTCTACTCAGAAATTTCTTTTATAAGTTCTCTTTAGAGGGTTTTTTCAATTAGGAGTTGGAGTGGTTGGGGTAGGTTTAGGCTAGGTTGCTATGAGTATATTTAAATGAAATTGGCTTTATTAAGAAGGCTAGTGTTATCATAATACCTCCTTTCTTTCTAAAGGCTGGTATCCTGTGGACAACAAGCAAGGAACAGAGTTAACTCACTAGTTTTAAAGGGAGAATACTTAGTAGTAGTAGGAAATAAGATTGAATTATTTCTGTCCAGCTGGTCTAGATTGTGCTATTACACCATACTGAATTCTGATCAGCACTATTGAGAAGTTATTCTGGATTTACACTGAGAATAAGTGTAATAAGGTCCCTCTCAGAAATGTTATTTGTAATCTGAACAGACCAGATCTTCCCTTCAGGCACTTCCAGTGATGGACTGGACTAGGCAGATCAGAGAAAGAAGAACTTAGACAATCACATTTTATACTCTCTGACACCTTTAAACACAAGGTCAGGGAACTTATAAATGCTGGTGAACAGCTGAAGTGCAGCTCAGCAAAGAGTATTTTGTTCCCAAAGAGAGTGAAAGCAGCATATTTAGTCTTTGCACAAGAAGGGGAGATTTGGCCACTCTTGAAGACCGTGATGCATCCAAAAGTGGAAATAACCCACAAACCTTCAAAGGCTGCTAAAACATACCCTAGAAATTGGTCAGCCAAGTCAGCTTGGATCTGGATTTTTAATACTCCAGTCATCTGAAGAAATGGGTTATGCCCACAAAAGCTCATGATACCATCTACATGTTTTGTTAGTCTTTAAGGTGCTGCAAAGCAGTCACAAGCCTCCAGAGAGACCCAGGTCAGTGTGAACTTCTGGTGATTTGAAAATATGTGAACAAGGCTGTAGCATTCAAACTGGATAGAAGCCTAACCTATGAAATAAGGCAGTGGGTGCCTAACTCAAAGCCTGTTAATGTCAATATGATTTGCTACAGTGGTATGAAAATGTGTTTCCTCACAGCTTCTTCAATGTTCCTAGTAGAGTTAGGGAGATACAATTCTGAAAGTCCTATTTCTCCCGATCTGTAAGAGAGAAAATATGTTGACCCATAAAATGTATGCTGCCTTTCCTCTGTAAATCTGATCTGTCACACAAAGGCTTTGCCAAAGTCAGGGCTGTGAATGGCCAGTGGAAATGAGATATCTCTTTAACAGTCTGGAAGATTTGATCAAGAATATCCATTTCCCTTCAGCCACACCTGACTGCTCTGAATGGAGAGCGTGGGGGCCAAGCAGACGTGTAACTGTAGCTTAAGCACAATAATCTAGCATGAAACATCGACCTAAATAAGGAAGATTCTGCCTAACTAGCTTCTAGATTTTTTTCCACATTACAAATAAATTTGCTGTTCGTTGAATAAATGAACCCTGAAGAGAATATTGTCTTCCAGAAGGCCTGTTCTGCTCTGTCATGCTGCAGTAAATTAGCAATGAAGTTATAAATCACATTTTACAAACAATTGATTACATGAACCATTTTGGGGGGAAACAAAATGTCACAGGAAAAGTGATGATGAAGAACAAGTCAACATCTTTTCACATTCTGATATCTTTGCTGCTTAGAAATTCATTTGCCATGGTTTGAACAAGAAAGTGATGCAGCCTACCATACTGTAATTTATGCACCCTACCTATCAATATGAGAGAGTCAAATTTATCAACTTCTTCATTCACTTAGGATGTTACTGACAGATTTGAGATCAGAATCAGTATAAATTTTACCTGCAAAGTGCCTGCTGCCATATATGGTGTATACCATTTTTGGTAATAGGTCTTTGCTAGTTAGAGTGAGAATGTGGTCATCTTTCTTAAGAATCCAGCTGAGGGAACTGAGTCTCCTTTTACTTACACCAGTGTAACTCTACTGACTTTACTAAAAAGTCATTCCTGATTTCCACTGATGTGACAGAAGAGAATCAGCGAAATGTATCTTTGTTAATGATTCAGTAGTGCTGAGGTCTGAAATCATATTTAAACATGATCAATTGTAAAACATTATAGACACATTCTCTTTTACACAAAGACCCTTTTATACTATTCTGACACTATTTAAAATGAGTGTATATTACTTTTATAAAAACTTAAAAAACAACAAATAGTCTAGCAGCACCTTAAAGATTAACAAAACATGTAGATGGTATCATGAGCTTTCATGGGCATACCCCATTTCTTCTGGAGTATTAAAAATCCAGATCCAAGAATGAAAAGGGAAGGGGAGGGGAGGAAGAAAAATGGAGAAAAAAGACGGTGAATAGATTGTTCAAGTAGTTACAAGAGGCTGATAAGAACAATTAGCACCTCCATTGTTTGGTTGGTTAAGTCATTACTTTTATACTCATTTTAAAGTCCCTTTTGCCCTGCCAAAAGATGTAAAGAGGCTTTAATGTAAGTAATTCTGAAGTCTAGCCATCTGGTCCAAAACAAAATGCAGTTGAAATGTACACCCATTGAAATTGTATAGGTAATGTCAGAGGATCATAAAAGTTATAGTTCTGGAAAGGATCTCAGTAGATCATCTAGTATAATCCCCTTCACTCAAGGCAGAACTATGTAATAAGCAGACCATTCATGGCTGATGTGTGTCTAACCTCGTCTTTTAAGCCTCCAGTGATGGAGATGCCACAACCTCCCTAAGCAATTTGTTCTAATGCTAAACTGCCTAGAGAGCTAGAAAGTTTTTCTTAATATCCAACCTAAACCTTCCTTGCTGCAATTTAAGTTCATTGCTTTTTGTCCTATCCTCAGATGTTAATGAACAATTTTTCTCACTACTCCTTGTAACAACCTTTTATGTATATGAAAACTTTTATGATGTCCCTTGCAATCTTCTCTTCTCCCTACTAAGCAAACCCAAGGCTATGTCTACACTCGCGGCTTCTTGCGCGAGAAATATGCAAATGAGGCTAAGCGTGGAATATTGCCGAGCCTCATTTGCATACCTAATGAGCCGCCATTTTGCAGAAGCGATTCTTGCACCAGATGTAGCTGTCTACACGGCCCCTTTTTGTGCAAGAAAAACCCTCTTGCGCAATGCCATTATTCCTGAAAATAATCAGCGTAGCAGCACTGCGCAAGAGGGTTTTTCTTGTGCAAGAAGGGGGCTGTGTAGACAGCTCCTTCTGGTGCAAGAACCTCTTCTGCAAAAATGGCAGCTCATTAGGTATGCAAATGAGGCTCGGGGATATTCCACGCTTAGCCTCATTTGGATAGTTCTCATGCAAGAAGCCGCGAGTGTAGACATAGCCAAAATGTTTTAATCTTTCCTCACAAATCATCCATTTTTTTTCTATTTTCACTCTAATGAAGTAAACTAACACTGTGATATATTTGCAATGATAAAAACACTGGGGCAATATTATTTTTAGGTACAGAAATCTAAATCTCTGCAACTTCTTGGCTAGTGTAATTGGAAAATTGAACTGCTTGGAATATGTACAAAAGCTCTGGGGAATTCAGAAGATTGGGCATGGACAAAAATTGAACAGTACTGAGCGTGCTTCTGAAACTTGCATGGAGACAGGTGCCTTTTATGGCAATTGTAGAGCATTTTCTTTGAAAGTGGGGGGAAGAATAAGCCAGTGCCCATTTCCTAAGAGTAATTAGTAGTATGAATGTTACATCTTGCGACCTCACTTGGGCCATGTCTATACTAGGAAACTATTTCAAAATTACTAAATTCTACTTAACTCCAGATTTAACAAATTTGAACTAGCATGTCCTCACTACAGGGAGGCATCAAAATTAGTCTGAGGCAGGCTCCGTTAATGTGGATGCGCTACCTCGAACTTAGAGCCCCAGGAAGCACTGGGGAGTAATTAGTTCAAATTACTCCATGGAGTAATTATTTTGAAATAGTGGCACAGGAACAACCACACAACTGTTATTTCAAAATAACTTTCTGAATTAGTGTTACTCCTGATGAAAAGCAGGAGTACAGAGTTCAAATTCCACGGCCCATTATTTCAAAATAACGGGCTTGGTAGTGTGGACACTCTGCTTATAAAGTATTTCACACCATCCCATTATTCAAGGCCAAAATTCACATATTGCAAAAGGACTGTGCTCAGTTAGTGAGCCAGTCTAGTCTGTGCAAATATTCTGCTCTTGTCCCCGGGGATAGATGGGAGATAGAGAACAGATACCCGGCAGTTCTCTGTCATCAGAATTATAGAGAGGAAGTGCAGGATGGACCTTCAGGATGAGTCTTTTTGGGATCTGCTCCTTCACTCCTGGTAGAGCTTTCTGACTCCCATGAAACAGATAAAAAAAAGAAGCCACCCTTCAGTATTTCATAATCAAATGCTGCCAGAAAAGGGTCCTTTTTTAAAAAATTGACCTTATAAGTAAGGGTATGGAAAAAATTCCTTTAACTGTAGTGGTGGATATCTGACATTTTTGCAGCTGAAAGTTCTAGAAAATAACTTTATTGCACCAAAGACAATTATTTCAGCAGCTGGAGCTGCAATTCACACATCATTTTCATAAAGAAAATTTACTTCTCACTATCAGTCATTATCAGTAGTTCATGCACATTTAATGATTGATTTAACATTCATTACGCAAATTATTTGTCATTGCTAAAATGTAGATTGTTTCCCCTTTGTTTTCTTTAGATTTATTAAATATACAGGTCACTGATAAGTAACAAGAGAGATTGTCCAATAAAAGTAACATCATTAAATAATGGTATAATGCTTATTCCTCCAGTCCTGTCCTCCTCCTGCTAAATCAGGATGTTTTAAAGCGGGTCCATAACAAACTTGGCAACTTGTCTAGACTTGAAGCATAGCAATCAAATAAATGAATGGCTTTATTCTATATAATTCCAATGAAACTCATTTATTTTTTCTCTCTAAATCCAGACTGGAAGTTTTAATTCTTTGACATGTTTGTATATAAATGATCCTTTTATTTTCTCATACTATCTCTTTCCTTACTTTGCCATTTGATGCATGACAGGTAACACAGAGATTCTGATGGGAAGGTGGAGACACATTCTTAGAGAAAGAAATAAGCATGTAACTGAGAAAACAGGAGAAATAGACAACCCACAATTACAATTGCCAATATTTGTTTATGTGGGCTACCTGTAGAACCCTTCTCTTCATCTTTCTATTTATCAACTCCATATTCTTCCCCTTTGGCATACAATTTTACTTAAAGAGATATGGCAAATTATTGACTTGATTCTTTCCTTTATATCAAAGTTTATCTAATAACATCATTGACATTAACTGCACCAGTATAAAATTGCTGTGAGGAGAATTAAGTCCTATGTGATTAAGTTATTAATCACTGTGTTATTAAGAATACCCTTGTTAATATTGAAAGAAAATGAAATTATGTACTTTTCCACTGTCGTGGCTGTTTACTCTTTCCATTCCACTCATTTGGCCATTGACAGCAGACTGGTTTTTGGTTCTGCAGACTTCATTGTTGAATTGCTGTGTGCTAGCACAATGCTCACCTATGCTTGGTTTTCTAACACTGCAGAGGAATATTCTATCCCTTGGCCTTCTCTCCTCAGGGCAACTGTTTTCATCTAGGGACTGATCCACAACTGTGCTCTTCCCCTTTTGTACTGCTCCAGTGACAGGGGCTGACAGTTTGGGATTCTACTGGCAAGGGGAACTCTTGCCAGTTTTACTCCACCAGACCCTCGCCTAAAACCCACATGGGTGTTCAAAGATGGAACTTATTGAGTTTTGTTGTTGTTTTGTTTTGTTTTTTGTTTTTGTTGCTTGAATTTGTAGGTATTTCCTGAAATGACCCCCATCTGCCTCCAGAATTGAGTGGGGGGGGGAGGGGTGGAAAAAAGGTAGTAGGAAGCTACTGATGCTGGCTCTTATTTTTATCCATAGCCCTCTAAAAATAGAGAAAAAAATTCTATTCATATTAAATAGTTTTTAAAGCTATCATATTTTGGAATTATGGCTCATTAAAATAGTACTGCATTGTTTTACTCCTGTATGTTGATCTCAATAGA
Source organism: Pelochelys cantorii (assembly GCA_032595735.1). Classification (NCBI taxonomy): domain Eukaryota; kingdom Metazoa; phylum Chordata; order Testudines; family Trionychidae; genus Pelochelys; species Pelochelys cantorii. The sequence continues at coordinate 103,130,826 of CM064329.1, read as the reverse complement.
AATAAAACCTGCTTTCATTTCACAGATGTACTGAAAACTCCATTTTTGAAGTGTTAGGGAAATATTAAATTTTAGAGCCTGATCTTTTTAGTTGCTATGCTTTTTCAGCACTGGGCTCAGAAAGCCTCCAACTCCCATTCAGGCAGCTGAGCATTGTACAGGTGTGGGCCCCTACATTTGCAAATTAATTAAAGATTGCCATTCTGAACTAAGCTTTTAGTCCCATTTCTAGGTGGTCCTATCCTCCTGAAGTTTTAATAAACGCACTTGTGGCAAGCATTGCAAGGCATGATAATATCTTGTTTAAATTAATAATCCACTGAGCTTTTCTTCTTTTTGTCCAGCAGGTCTTCCACATCCATGCAATATCCTGTGCCAGTGAGATAAATAGAGACAGCCCCTCTATTGTATAAAATCAAGATAGATCCACTGACAACAGTGAGTGGAGCTATGCCAAATGCACACCAGCGGAGGATCTGGCCTGAAGGGTTTTGTAAAGCAGGCAAACTATTTTCACTGGTTAGCTAAGATCAAGTGCCCAAAATGCTTTTCCTTTAAGAACTTTGCTGAAGAAAGAACATAAAAATGATGCTTCCATTGCATTGTTGTGATTGCATTTCAGTGTTACAGAGCACTAGCACAGAAAAGGATGTATATTTTTCTGACAACCATGATTTATGACATGATTTATGATTTTCATGACGAATACTGAATGTTAGGCTTTTATTTAATATTAGGTTCTATACACATGTAAAGTGTATCCATTAAATGGATGTTCTGCTGCTGTCTTGATTTTAGGATACATGCACATTAAAGCATACATGGTGGAGAGGTTATTATGGACTCTGACTTTGAAGCACCATTGCACACATGTATTGGGAGCCATAGTCACCTGCTTTAAACTATGCAGAGCTGCATGTACATTTCATTTACAACTTTTCTGCATGAAGAATACACTAATTGATTTGCTACACATCAACATTCTATGTATAGTAAATTGAACTTTAAAGAGATGCAAACCACTTGTTAGAGAACCGCCTGTTTCTCCTGACACTGAGTGAGTATTTTGGATGTAACAAGTTCCCCACTTACACTCTTACTAATCTTGGAGCACTCACCTTACCATGAAAAGCTGTACAGAGGCAGCAATGTATAAATAACAAGGCTAGAGCACAGTAATAATCAGACCTCAGTGGCATAATAATCAGACATAAATTAGCAATCAACATTACCCAAAAGAGCCAGAGTAGTGTGAATTCATTGTTTCAGGTACCATTTTTATATATTATTTTCACAACAAAATGACTAACCAAGTATTGTTTTACCAACTACAATTGATTAATGACATAAGAAAAGCATCCCGCTGGGTTAATAACTTGGATTGTGTGATTCAGTTATTAACCAGAGTTTTAATATCATGTGCTACAAAGAGCCTCAGGAGACACATGAAAAGAGCCACTTGTGCCTTGCAAGCCTCGGTCTGAGTATCACTGATCTAATACATCACCTTATAGTTTATACAAAGGGAGGTGAAGGGACAGACAATCTTAGCAGATACTAAATGGGATAAGAGTATTCCTCAGATAGCATGATATTTAAAAAAAAGATTCTCATTGAATACATGGATTTCAAAGAAGTTATTAATGTCTAGAAAAACAAGAGCCCATGATCTTACACCTCATATATAATCACAGTTTAAGTATTGTAGAAAAGGATGATAGCATTTAACACACACACACACACACACACAGGATCAAATACATCAATCTGTAACTCATTGAAGTCAGAGGAGTTACACTGAGTTAACTAAGAGGAGAATTTGACCCATAAAATTAATATACTTGGCAGTACATTTGAGAATAAAAAGATAGCTGTTTTGCTTTATTAATGTTAAGCCTAAAGCAGTGATGGATGCCATGACTGGAGAAAGCCATCATGATTTTGATATTATCTCATTCCATTATTTTCAAGCTCTTAGAAACACAATGTTTAAGTGTGTATTAGGGCCCGACAGAGTTTCTCTAGAGACCTCTGCTCAACTGACGATGGAAAGATCTCACCCACCGTTCCCAATGAAAATTCTAAGATAGATAGGACACCTCTATATAGTCTTCACACTGTAAAAACATAGGAAAGAGTGGAGATAATGTACATGAGGCTACGTCTAGACTGCTGGCTTCTTTCGGAAGAAGCTTTTCCGGAAGAGATCTTTTGGAAAAACGTCTTCCGAAAGAGAACATCCACACTGCCAAAGTGCATCAAAAAAGTGATCTGCTTTTTTGAAAGATAGCGTCCACACTGATTGGACGCTATCTCACATTTAAGCTGTGATTACTATGGATGGAGTGGCCACCAGGGCACCTGTGCTTTTTCCACGTTCCTCTTCTTTTGAAAGAACTCCCTCTTCCCCGTCCAGACACACCTTTTTCCAAAGGCTTCTTCCTCATAGAAAGAAGTTTACCAATGTCAAAAAAACCCCTCTATTCTTTCAATTTTTTTTCTGAAAGAACATAATTGCAGTGTGAACGTAAGTGAAGTTTTTTGGAAAAACAGCCATTTTTCCAAAAAAAACTCTGTAGTGTAGACATAGCCTGAGATGGTAGTGAAGGAGAATAGAAAGCAAAAAGCAAGGAAAAAAGAAATAGGGAGATGGGGATGAAAAAGAGGAAGGAGAATGAAAAGGCAAAAGAAGAGTCTTAAACAGAGAGCTTCCAAAAAGGAAGTCATACAGGGAAAAAGAGAAACTAGAAGAAAAAGACCCAGATAGAAGTAAGAAAGATGGCAGAAAAAGAGAATGGAATCAGAGAAAAATAGAAAAATGTTGAACATAAAAAGATGAATAAAATGAAAAGATTGGGATTAGATAAGATAGAAAGTAGGCATGATCAACATTCAACTGTGTTTCAACAAATATAGAACTAAAATTCAGATTTTGAAATGTTAAAAATTGAATTTTGAAAAAATTGGGATTTTTAAAAAATTCACAAAATGTTCCTGTTTCCAGTAGGAAGGAGAGAGGAAGAGAGAAAAAGTCTGCCATCATTAGGTTCTTTATTCCTCTTCTTAGAGATGGCAGGGGTCGGTGCTTTCAATATAAACTAAATATAGGTATAGAACCTGAACAAATGTGTTTCAATTACAGACAAATGTGCATATAACCCCCCCAAAAAAATATTAACAAAGCTTTGTAGTCTTCCCTTCCAATACTGTTGACTCTCTAACAGCCGGAGCCACAAGTAGTAATAACAAGCCTTAACTCATCAGCTAGGAAATGCAAAAAAGGTGTTGTGTACATTATGATTGGAACAAATTTGTTGTCTTGTAATCATAAACCTTTCAACTAACTTTTTTCCCTGCTGAAATGGCACTGTATTGAATTGTCTTGTTATTAACAGTTTATTTCTCATGCTTTACCTTGAAAAACCTTCTCAAAACAATGTCAAAGAGATTTTATGTATCATTATGTTTGCTCCTCTAGTCCTCTTGGCTATACAAAACAAGAAGAAGTGCCTTAAACTAAAAAGGCCAGCATCTTTATGAAAACCACTAGTGCTTTTGCCCTTGCAGTATGATGTACCTTTAACATTCATGTTGGGAATGAGAGAATTCACGAAGGAGGTAGGATGCCTGACTGATGGTTATCCTACATTAAGGAAAATGTTCAGATATGAAACTTACGCTCAAGTCTCTCTCTTCAGAGACCCTTTGAAATACAGAGCAGCAATGCATTTATTCAGTGATTGTTTTAGTTATTTATTGGTATAGATTTCTGCCCCTACAGCCCATTACTGGAAGTTCACTACTACCAGAGCTGAAGGTTGCCGACTGTTACCAACTGGTGACAATGGTAAATAGAGGGGCAGGTTCAGTTGTTAGCCTGACTGGACTGAATGGCACACAGGTTCAAATCTAACCCATTTTGTTACCAACTGAAAACTTTCACTTTATCACTGCTCAGTGGATTATGTGAAATGAGTTGAAATTCAGTTCCTCATGGACCTGTTTTTCCATTATCACAATTTGGTCATCATTACTTGGTCTTTTCAAGAGAGAGACCAAGGAAGGATTGAACAAGCATAGAGACTGGAGCCGCTTTCGCTCCGAAACAAATTTAAAGCACTGTGGTGGTAGGTGATGTGAGAAAACTTGCTTGCTAGCTAAATCATGAATTCTTTTTCCAAGGCCTGTCATTCCTGCAAGCAAATTCACTTACATATATACCAATTAACTACTGTTGGGTCTGAAAAGCCAAAGAGCCTATGAAATAACATAAGTAACTGAATCTACATGTTCTAGAGAGAGCAGAAGGTTGGGGAAAAACAAATTCTGATTTAACCTATATACAGAAAGGGATAAAATGAAACCTTGTTGTCTAGAAAACATTCTAATTATTCACCTAGGACACTTGAAATCTCTTTGTTTTCAGTCTATATCAATAATGAAGATTATATTTCTCTTTCCTTTCTTCTCCCCTTCCTCATTTGTCCTTGAACTTGTGTGATCGCCTAAGGAAACCACTGAGAAAAGAAGAGAATGGAACAAGTCGAGCTGAATATGCAATGACGTCCTCCCAAAGCAACAAAACAGCTGATAACAATGCAGTTGTATAATCCCCAGGATCCCGACCATATATGGGAGGTGTTAAACTTTAAAAGCACATACACAAAGTATGCAAGGTGGGTGAAATAAGGAAGTGAAAGGAGCTCTGTGGCCATGGACTTCATTTCAGGAATAGTGCACGCATCAGTTATTCAGAGAAGAAAAGCAGACCGCTCTTCAGTCTTGCTGATTGTCAAAGAGAAGACAAACTTGCCAATCAGGGCTACCCAGAAAAAAAGACCTCACAAAGGCATAATCACTGCATGCCACATCTGTTGAAAGCAACATCATGATGCCTCCAGCTTCTTCTTCTTCATTTCCCCCCCCCCTTTCTATTTTTGATTGTTCACAAAGAGCTGCTTAAATATGGTCCTTTGATGTGAAGATGATTTGCCAGAGTGGCAGCAGTTTATTATAAATGGGTGGAAGTCATCACCTGCAAGCTTCTCCAGCTTGTGCAGAGTTTCTTTTACAAGCTAAAAGCTTTGTAGTCTCAATTAATTATTACTTTGTTATTACAAGGAAAAGGGTTTCCATTAATCCACCAAGCAACCAAAAAGTGCATGAACTTGTGAGTTAACCCAGGAAATACAGCTGCAGTCTGGTGACTATGCAATTTCCATGGCTGAAGACTTTTCAAACAAAAGGAGTCAAACTATGATCATTGGCAATTAGCATAGCTTATTAAAAATAATTTAATATTAAAGGGTGCTTTGACTGTTACTTCATAATCAGCCTCTATTTTTCCCCTGCATATCCTTTATTGCCTAGCTTTAAATGGGTTCTAGATTTCTCCTCCTCTGTGAAGTTCTGCACATTTTACTGTATTTGCACCACCAGATCCATCAGAAAATCCCTCTAGAAAGGATTGTGTTTACATTTTGGAGTGAATATTTGGGATTGACCATGTTGAAAGGACTGGCAACACTGGAAACTGAAGTCCTCCTTATCCACTGATCAACTGCTGGGGCAGAAAACAAGTATCATATCCTGAAGGTTTAGCATTTCCTGAGCTGGCCCACCAAGGATTTTGTAGGCCTGACTTAGAGGACTATTTACTAGCGACTAGTAAATCGGTGTGCCAGTATTAGCTCAGTCCTCTGCGATTCGTGAGCAGAGACTGCCAATTGTGCCAAATTCTATGTGATAGTTTTGTGTTGTACCTTTTTCGTGACATGGATTGCAGAGTATTAAAAATGAAGATAACTCCATCAGACTCATTTCACTGAGGATCTCAGGTTAGACTTAATCAGTAGTCCTCTAGGGTAAAGGCCAGTGTTTAGTCCACATCATTCCCCACCCCAAACTTCTGACCTAGTATATTTGAATTTTTTATTTTTGTCATTCAATATATATGTCCCCATTTATCACTCTGCAGAAAGTAGTAACACGGTGAAAAGAAAAAGTTATACCACATGCTGGCTTCTCATCTTGCTGTCAAGCTTCAATAATTGTCTCTGTGTCAAACAAGCCATTGCAGTCTCATTGCATAAAATAACTGCACCTTGGCATTATGTCAATAATGAAACATGTTGATACTTTCGGTTTTCGTAAGAATGGATCGGAGCTGCAGAACTTGGATCTGGATTTCCTATACCACAGTGTTTGAGGCTTTTCTATGTCTAGGGAAGGGGTTTAGTGTTTGGCCAGTTATATGGATATGGGAAAGCTGTGAAATTTGGATTCTGAAGCCTTTCTCTGCTAGAGTTCTGGGATACTGAGATAAACTGGTTTGGTTCAGGGCCGTCTCTAGTTTTGTTTTGTTTTGATTTCTAATGAATGGATAGGGTATATGTATAGATATGTATCCTTTTATTGACAAAACAAAATGCTGCTATATATTGTTTTTGAGGATTCTATGGAGTTATTTGAGTAGCTGTTCAGAGTGTCCTTCCTATGTAGCAATTTAGGTACATGAATATTATTTTTTAAATGTCATGTCTTTCTTGGGGTGGAGTGAATGCAAATGTGAAAAGCAGCAAGTAACCCTTCACCCCAAAATCTTAATTATATATTTCCCTGCTATATTTATATTGTATGCTTGCACAAAATACATTGATATGTTTTAGGTGGAATTAACAACATCATAATTTACCATTTGAATCTATTGTCTCAAATATTTATTGCCTAAGGCAATTATCCCTAAATACAATATAAAACATTTTAATATCTTTCCAGGGTTTCTTAATCCATAAGATTATTTGGTATAGTTACTTATGTTTTGTCTTTTTAATTTTGTTAAAAATTTTCTTTCACATAACTGTGCCATAGTTTGAGATTGGTTGCATGCGTAGCTGAGAGTATGTAGTATGAACATGGTCCAGACTCCAGATTAGCACTTTATTTTAATCCTCACTGAATTTCTTTATTTCCTAGTAAAGCTTTAAAGACATGCTCTGTAAGGCCAAGATTACCAAGGGGTTTGCAGATCACCATGTCTATAAAATGTATATTTTTGCAACAAAAATCTAAGCACAGGCCATTAAGGTTTAGTCCTAATCTCATTGATTTCAATGGAAAGAGAATCTGACCCATGACAAAAGATGTAATCCAAACTTAATCCATACACTCTAAACTATGTACAGTGGAGTATGTGACCTAAACAGTGAACACAAATGAGGAGGAAGCATGTTTCAATGGAAAGAGCTCTGGACGGGGACCCCAGAGTCCTAGGTTTTATTGTCAGTTCTGCCATGGACCTGCAGGGTGAGTTTTAGAAAGTTACTCTACTTTTTGTGCCCCAGTTTATAATGGTCATGCTTTCCTTATGACAGTGATTTGAGATATATAATGGCAAACTCTGAATAGGCACTAAGTAATAACCAGATCTGTGGACAATTTCAATAAGCATACTAAGGCACGTTAATTATAAATTGTTGTTCACCATACTATTGATCTGTTATTGCTGAATGTGCAGCTCAATACATTTAAAAGGTAAACAAATCTAAAATTCTTTCATTGTTTGCGGGCCAAATTAGGACAGCAACAGTTAAAATAAGCAATTTCTCCTCTCTGCTTTGTCAAAGAAACTTTACTTTGAACATTTGCAGATTGTGCTTTTGGAATAGGTAGAAAATTCTGCAGGGATAATTTTGCTTTTAGAATCCTGACTTCCCCTTTTGCACTGAAATACACTGCAGCAAAACTGGCATCTTGAGAGTGGCACCGGGAAAAATATACTGCATGCAAGTTCTAATCTTTAGAAAAAAAAGAGAACAGTAAGTAAACTTGTGTAGCTTTCTGATTAATTCAGGGTTTTGCTTAAGACTGCGAAGCTTAAATAAGGGGGCTTGTCTGCTCCTTTAGCACACATTTAATTAAATATAAAAGAAACATAGCAATCCTGGCAGATACGTGTTGCATTTCAACGGTGACCCTGTACAGCAGGAATTGGTGATTCAAAATAGAAATTTACAGGATTTAAAGTGTAATTTGGGCCTCTGGATTTAAAGTGTAATTTTGGCCTCTAAAATGATAAAATGTGGAAAGTCCCTGTATACCCAGATGCACCAGATGAGGGTGTGACCTACGATGTGAAGTCAAGGAGATTTACACTAACTAAGGATCTGATTTAAAGTAATGATTTTCTAGATTTGCAGTCTTCTGTTATCAAGATAAGACTTAATTTAGTGACTATAGCTCCAACCATTAAGTATATGGTCAGACTTGCACATATACTAGCTGCATATTTTATTTCTGAGACAATGGATCTAATTTTAAACAAATAAATACTTGCAATTGGAAGACTTATAACTGAGGCGAACTCTTAAGGATCTGATTCTGCAAAGTGCTGTGCACCCAGCTCACACTGACATCAAGAGAGCTCAAGGTGCTTAGCCCCTTGCTAATTCAGATACAACACACACGACCAACATGGAACCCAGACCTGCTTGGAAACTGCAAAAACAAACTACAAAGGACAGACTAGGTTTAAAAGGTATAGATTATACACATGCAGACCTGATTCTCCACAGCCTTGCACTTTGTGTTGTCATTTACACTATGCAATGTGGGTAGAAACCTATTCTTCTGATTTGGTGGCATCTGATTTGGCTCACTTTGTATTGGTCCAAATGAATATACATAGTGTAACAGTGGAAAATCAGGCCTATTATAAATATATATATTTACAATACTCCCTGCATCTGTACAAATAAAAATATGATTTTATACTGCAAAGATAATGCTAAAATTAATGCATGAATGTAAATATTCTGAGATCTGCCTTCTTGACTGTGTACCACATGTACAGATGAAAACAAATATTGTTTATGGGAAATCTGTATCAGTGGTAAATGACTAAAGAGAAAAGAATCAGAATTAATGTTGTCATGTTTCTCAAACAAGCCATTAATGTATATTTAGAATTTAAGGAAATTGCTCAATAAATATGTTCTGTACCAAAAACTGTGTTGCATATACAGATTGTGCAGTACCCTATTTAAAAAGGCACCATAATCAATTTTTATTTTAAATAAAAATGTACTTATAAGAAGTTTCCCGTGTCTCGTCATTTGAATAGCTGAGAATCTATATGCATCAAAGGAAAACAGAAAAACAGAATGAAATGAGTGTTTTAAGGGCTCTTCTAATGTCCCCTGTATTAACTACAATTATTTAAAAATATAGTGTGTTGTGATTTCAAAACAAATTGGGGCTATTGTCTACATCCTGTACTTCTCTGGGTTGCAATTACATTCTCTTCACCAGTGCTTCCATTCGTATATGGCAGGTCTGGGCAAAATGTGGCCCAGGGGCTAGATCCAGCCTACCAGGCAACCAAATCCAGCCCACAGATGCAGCAGGGAGCCTTAGGCAGACTTACTACTTGTCCCGTGTGCTCCCCCATACTGCTCAGAAAAGGTTAGCACAGCCATTTCTCTCTCTCAGCTATGAGCCCAGAGGAAGAATGCTTCACGTGATGCTCCTGCCCCGAGCACAATCCCACTAGCTGATTTCTGGCCAATGGGAGCTGCCTGTTTGAAAAACAAGCAGTGGGAAAAGGACCACTCGCCCCTCCCTTCAGGCTCTTATTCACCATTGCACATGGCCCCTGCAGCCTGTGAGGGGGCTGAGCAAGCAGGCAGGCAGGCTGGCTGGCTGGCTGCCTGAGAAACCTGCTGGGCTGCTGGCTGGGAGTCACCCAGGTAAGTCTCCCAGCCAGAGCCTGCCTCTGGCACCCCAGCCCCTTCCTTCCCCCAGCCCTCTGCCTTCCCACTCCTGCCCTTTTACCCCACAAAAGCCAAACCCTCTTTCCCCCTCCTAAACCCATACCCCCTGCAAGGCACTGCATCCCAATCTCCTGCCCAAGGTAACAACCCAAATCACTGCACTCCTCCTGCACCCCAGTCCTCTGCCCCAGGTCACAACCGAAACCCTGCACCCTAATCCCTTGCCCTAGGTCACAACTGCCTGCTTCACCCAAACTGGCTCCCAGACCCCACACCCTTTCCTGCACCCCAATCCCTTACCCCCAAGCGCCCTTCTGCACCTAACCTGCATCCCAGACCCCACACCTCCTCCATTAATGTCAGGGAAGAGTGTGGCCCTCGACCACTTTCCAAAATCTTGTAAAAAATTCTTGCCCACTCCTGGTATATGCACCGTATCAGCCAAAATCTTGAGGTCCCTATTTGTACTTCCCATACCATATGGGATACCAATGCAAAATTCTTGATTGCACTTTAGTAAGTTATAGCACTGAAGCCTCTCTCCCTTGCTTTAATGATGAGCCCACAGTGTGACTGCTGTGCTGAACCTCACCTTTCAACATTACACACTAACTCCCAAAAGATCTTAGATTCGGAGGCTGCAGAGCATAAAAATGGGAACCGGCAAGTTGATACATTTTGGTTGCAGGGAAAAGTGGTGAAAAAATAACTTTGGTAGAGCCAAGGAATTAAACTAGTATAATGTTACAGCTACCCACAAAGATTAGACACAACTGGCATTTTCGATCTATTAGGCTCAATGGTATCATATGTGGGGGAAGTAAGAATAGATTCAGCTGAGTTTCTCCATTTTGCCTAATAAAAATACTACTTATCTTGAAGGTACGTTCTTTACCTTTCACATCATTATCGATTTATTTGTGTATTAATATCCAGGAAATTACATAACTTTATATTTTAACACTCATAAGAGTCAGACGAAAAGTTCTGCCAAGTTTGGGCCAATTCAATTGAACGCCACTGATTTATCCCATTTCAGAACCTGGCCCTTTGTATGGAAGCACAGGGAATTATCTTCAAATATATAGGAATCTTGGTGGATTTTAATGCCCAAGAGAAGTACAATAGCTGGTGTAACTGATACAGTTTAATAGCTTTCAATAGCTCTTTGAAAATGATTTCATACTCCAGATTAAAGAGCTTCCTGAACTGCAAAATTCTTGATTGCAATTTAGTAAGTTATAGCAATAAATCATAATATCATAATACATAGTTATAACAAAAAGTACCACAATTAACACCCTACACCAGTGGTGGTCAATCTGCAGCCTGTAAATCAGCTATTTGTGGTTCTTCCAGCCCTGGGAGGGAGGGAGAGGAACCTGGACGGAGTGCGAATCAGGTGATTCATGACACTCCAAAAGTGCTGGGAGGAAGGAGGAGGAGAGGAAGTGTGAGGCTCTGATGCCCCAGTTCATGAGAGGCATGTGAGGGAAGGGGGCAAACAGGGGGTTCACAGGGCATAGGTGAAACCCTAGTGAGCTGCTGCAGCCCACTGAAGTGCCTTGTCTCTAAGGCCACATCTCCACTTGCTGCACTGGAGAGCGATCCTCTAGCATTCGATTTAGCAGATCTAGTAAGGCCCCAGTGAATCGAATGCTGAGGGCATCCCCCAGTTGGCACCAGTACACCTCGATTCATGAGGAATAAGGGAAGTCAATGGGAGAGTTTGCTCCCATTGATCTCCTGCTGTAAAGTTCTAAGCTCGGCTTAAGGTATGTTGACTCCATCTACATTATTTACGTAGCTGATGTTGCTTACCTTAAGCTGAACATCCAAGTCTAGTATAGACCTGCCCTAAGGGCCCATCCCCAGGAACCAGGCTTTCTGTGGGATACCAATGAAGTAACTGAGTTTTGGTGGTGTTCAGAGAGAGAGAGTTCTTTCTGCATTATCACGATCAAACACATTTCAGTGATTTCATTTGGAGAGAAGTTCTGCTGAGGACCCCAGCATTTTAATGGAAGATGTCTAATACAATTACTTTATAAACTACAATTTCCTTTGTGTCTCACAGATGCTTTACAGCAGTCACACTTGAAAAGGACAGAAGTCATTGTCTTAGAATGAAAGAAAGATATGGTATTAATAAATTGCTATCGTTCATAGTTTAAATTAAATGTTCTTCTGACCACCAAATGTATTTCCCCTTCCTCCATGTCTGGTCTTTTAACAAGCATAATACCTGGCATCTTAATATTCTTTCTATGGCTATTATGCATTTAATAATTTTATGGACCAAAAATGTTTATCTAAATTCAAACTAATAGACCAGCTGCCCTTAGAGGTGACACAGATCTAATTAAATTTGTCAGTATTCAAGGCAAATACTAAATATTAAAAATCCTAGTGTGTTACAAACTATTGTGTGTCATATTTAAACACTATCACTCATTGTCAGATTTAAAATATCTTCCATCTCCTTAGAAAGCATCATGTCAAGGTCCTATTCTGGACCTCAGCACAGGTTGAAATAAAGATTAATGATTCTCTTTAGTGCTACAAGTCAGACTCATGCTCTCATTCTTGCTAATGTAATAGCTGTCTGATTTTGTTAGACTGCCTTGCCATCATATAAAAATGAACAAGGCTTTACATGGAGGCTGAAAACTGTGCTGGTACCACACTCAGGCTACATGTACACTACTAACTTAAGTCAACTTAAGTTACGTTGATCATCCACCATTGTAATTAAACTGCTTTTGCACGTCCACACAACACTCCTTGTTATGGCAGGGTATGTCCCACAGTATCCCACTGTGCCACCATCTGCCACTGTGCATGCTGGGAATGGATAGCAAATGCTTCCTGGGGGCAGTTTCAGCCGCCCATGAGGCACTTCACCTATCCCACGGGCTTCTGACTATATTTCACATTGCTTTTCAACAGGCCCTTAAACTGCACACTCTCCAACTTCATCTGAAATCTTGTGATGAGCATTATGAATGCAATGCAACTGATCCTTCAGTATTTCATGAGGTGCAAATCTGATGACTCCATGGTGTCTGCCCTGCTGCGTACCATGGAAAGAACCCATTTAAGATTGCTGTTGGTGTTTACGAAGCAGCTGCACATGGTGGACCATCACTACTGGGCTCGAGGAAACAAGCACTGAGTGGTGATTCACTCACTGATGGTGGGGTGAGGAGTAAAAGTTGCAGAACTTTCAGATGTCCAAAGCTACCTTCTTGGAATCATATGTGGAGCTTGTCTCTGCCCTGCTGTGCAAGGACACCAGAATGAGAGCTGCCCTCATGGTGGAGAAGCAAGTGGAAGCGGGCAATTCCAGACTGCCACCAGTCTGTTTGGAGTTGGGAAGCCACCACAGGAGTTGTGGTGATATAAGAGTGCAGGGTCATTACGAAATGGCCACTCCTCCTACGAAAGCCCAGGACCTGAGCAATGTGCACCTCCACTGTTTTGTCAAAAAATGCTCCCTTTTGTGAACAAAAATGTATTGTGTGGACATGGCCTCAGTCTCTGGCAAGCAGGTGCCATAGTATTTACTCCTCAGCCTTTTACTGACGACTGATTCATACACCATTTAACTGAAACAGGAACCGCTTTCTTGAAGAGCTAAATAATGGCTTTTGGGAGCCAAAGAGCGTGGGGGGCGGTAGGAGGGGGGGGAATTGCAGCAAACAAAGGTGTGGGAGAGAGGCAATGTATCTGTGAAAGGTGCAGCACTGGATAGAAATGCGTCTAGGTGTAGTCTACACTGGAAAAGGTCTTTTGGTATAGCTATGCCTGTAAACCTCCTAAGTAATGTAAAGGCAGCTTCCCACGGCAAAGATGTGCTTTGGCTATCAAGCTTATACCAGTTTTTGGTCTGAAATAGGATCTCTCAGCCAAAGTATTTTTGTGGTATAACTGTTGATACTAGAGTTCTCTCCCCCCCCCCCCAAAAAAATACATACACATACACACACACACACACGCGTGCACACACTTAAATAATTGTTTAGGAGTGGGGCTGCAGATGCGGGATTCAATATGCAGGCTGCCCCAGGACGAGAGGACAACTCCAGGCCTCTCTCACCACAGCAGCTTGGGACCAGGTGAGAAGCGCCTGTCCATGGCCACAGTTGGGGGAGGGGTGCATGTGCCCCAGCTGGGGGACAGACAGACACATAAACTCTCTCAGATATATAGTAAATAGCTGTCCTTTTCTCCATCTCTGTCCCCTGTTGCCCTAGTGGGGTTATAGCCATCCCAGTTGCTATCACTGGCCCCTAGCTGCACCCCTGTGGTCATTCTACAGTAAAACTGTCTCTGCTACAATAGCGTCCCCTTTCCATTTTATGAGAAAAAAAAATCACATTCCAGGCACATCCCATTGTCCTGGCACAACCAAACCCTGACCGTGTTTTAAGTTATGATAAGAGGAGCTGCATACCAAATTTGGTGGTCTTAGCTCTTACCGAGTAGGAGGAGTTCTTGATCAAATAAACACACAAAGAAAGACTCTCTCAAATATATGTTACCCCAACTGTCATTTTTATAAGTGCAAAAGTTTTAGCGGAGAACTCTTCAGTGCAGCCCTGGTAAGCCGCCAGTGTGCAGGGAAGACAAGGTCATACTCATATATATGATTAATTTCCCCCTCCATTATCAATTTAAAATGGAAATTCTGACAGACTCTTAGCTTCTACTGGTGTATATGAACAATAGTGCTAGAATATACAAGTCCTATTATGACTGACACATGCCACACCTTCTTTCTGGGATGTTAGTTTCTTTAATCTACAAGTCTTTGGTAAGACTGGATGTCTGTATATATAATATATTGTCTCTGACCTGTCTAGACAAAGGAAGGCTATTGGTAAATAGGAGCTGGCTGGTTTGCTTTTACATTACACTGACAGATAATAAGGCTTTGAGTGGAAAGGTGAGTGCATTTCCCTTTAAGTGGTAGAAGGTGAGCATCACCTCCTACCCCTCCCCACTCAGAAATGCTTTCAGTATTTAGGGTTTCATATAACACAAACATAGTCAGAAGCAAACAGAGACTGAAGAGAAAAGCAGCAGCATGAAACACACATCCAAGTGAATGAGCCTGTGAGCTAGAGACAGCCTTTCCCATTTGGATTTGGATTTTGAGTATAATTCAATTAGACATTTCAAGCAATTTAAACATTCATGCATTGTCCAGTATCAAAGTATGAACTGTTTCAGCAGCAAACAAGACCTGACAGCCTTAGCAGGTCAAGTAAAAATCCCAATGTTTAAAATCCCAGAAAAACCCTTACTTAATCAATGCCTCCTGGGGGAAAAAATGCAAATGGCAGTGAGAAGTGTATATTCCGATTAGTGGGTTCACACCTCATTTGCAGTCATCTGCTTAATAGAATACTTTAAGCACTAGTATCTTCTCTTCAGAGGGAGATTAAAATACAAATGCCCCTGACAGCCCATCTGTTATACCTCTAATGATAGTGGAGAGGCTGGCATTTAGAAAACAGAACTCAATGGATTTTAAGCAGCTCATTAAAGGCCTCATTGGAAATCCAGGTTCCATTGTGTTCATAGACATAGCAGGAGAAAGTCCCTGCCCTGAAACACTTACAATCCAAACACAGATAAAGTATTGGCAGGAAATTGAGGCATAGAGATTAAGTGACTTGCTCAAGGTCACTCAGGAAGTGTCTAATAAAGCAAGGATTAAACCCCAGACTACCAAATTCAGTGCTTTAGTGAAATCTACTATGTGGTTTTAAAGAGTTTGTCTGTCTGTCTGTGTGTTTGTCTGAGCCCCTCCTCACCCTCAACCCTGACTCCTGCATCCCCCACTCACCTAGAACCCTGTGCTGAGCCCCCCAAAATCCCAAACCCCTGTTCTGACCTCTGCACTCCCCACATCCCTACTCAGAGCTCCTCCACATCCTGACACTCCCTAGTCCCCTCCTTTAAGCCCCCCACACTCCACCCCACACTTACAATTCTTATAGGTACTGTCTCATCACAATCCCCCCCAACCTCCTGCTCTGAGCCCTCCCCGCACGGGCGGGTTGTGATATGAAAAAGAGATGAACCTGCAATAGGATTGCTTCTCAGTAAACTTTACAGGAAAGAAATAAAATGGAGAAATCTGGAGTACTGCTCTTTTTCGGGCACAGCTAAATCAATGTGTAAGGTCTGAAAACTCCTCCTAAACACTAAGAGCTAGATCTACCAAATTCATTATACAGCTTCATTACTTAAAGCAACATCAAGGTTTCATTGTGCCAGGCAAATGGGATGTGCCTGCAATGGGACTGCTTCTCATAAAACCATACCGAAAATAGACAGAATCACCAGACAGGTGAAAGAGGATGGTTGGAGGAATGTCCCCCTCTCTCCCAGGACTGCCCCAGCTCTCAGCCTCCCACCTCCCAGGCACCCTTTAGGAAGGGCGGGGGAACATATAGCAGAGTGAGGGGAAACTGCAGTTTGCTGCACTCCTCACTCTGGCTGGGGAGCACAGGGGACAGACAAAGCTGGACCTGCCCCAGCTGGCAGACAAGCACCCCTTTCCCTGCTGTGCCCGCTGGAGCTATAGTGGCCACGTCTCACCTGGCCCCAAGCTGCTACAATGAGAGAGGTCTGGGGTAGTCATCTCTCCCTGGGGCAGCCTGCATACTGAACCCCTCAACCCCAGCCCCACCCGGGGCAATGATTCAAATGAAGCATGCACATTTTCATTTTATTTAAAAAAAAAAACCCCAAAAATTCCTTGAGTTAAGGACCCGAGCAACGCTGGGTAAATCTTCTAGTGTAATGCATATACATATATGTCATATAAAATATACCTCCGCAGCATTGCCTGGCTAGTGATCTCAAAGTGTTTTGCCAACACAAATAAAATCTTACAACAGCTGATGTTATAGCTACAAAAATAACCTCATTTTTAGATGGATAAGATTACAGCACTGAGGTTTCCGGATTATCCAAATTCAAATGCAAGTGGGCATGCAAACAGAATCCAGGAACTCCAAACACAACACCATTTATCTCAGTAACATTTTTGTCTTTCATTGAACAACCGAAGCAATGAGTGTAATAAACTGTTGTCTACTTACTCTCTTTTCATGTGTTACCATAGCAATAGTCACTGATGCTAAAAGATTTATTACTGCTGTCTTCTCCCTGCTGGTAAAGTTTTGGGTACATAGGCTATGATTGAAGACAGTGAATATTTCTTTTAAAACTATTTTTCTTCCCTATCCCCAAATCTTAACACAAGGTCTGTAGTCCAGCATGCACAGTAGTTCACGTTTCTCATTACCTATTCCCATTTGGGGTTTTATGGACAACTGCCATGAGTGGCAGACCCCTTAAATCAATGAATCAATGGGCTTGAAATAAAGGAATTTTTTAAATTAAGCAGCATACCGTTTAACAAATGCTATTAATCTTACACATACATCACATCTTTTCATTTTGAGGACTCCCCCAAATCAATGATCAGTTTGTACTATGTGCTCCAGATGTATGCAAGAGTCAACTGGATTAAAAACTCACTTGCCTCCCTCTCCTTGCCTCTCTGTTCAGCAACTATATATAAATGCAATCCCTGTCTGATATTTAAGAATAAATTTAGAGCCCTGCATGGATACAAAATTAGAATCCACATCCATAGCCACAAAAATGAGCTTGCTGATGCATGAGAAGGTAGAGAATTCATATAGCTCTCATAGGTGTGTTGGCTCTCCAGGACTAAAAGCAGTAAAAACAGTATAGGTTTATTTTATTGACTTTACTGACTATGAATCTATCTAAACCTATCTATTGAGCACAATGGACCCATTTTACAGTCTCAGAGAGGTTGCCATGTTAGTCTGTAACTTTAAAAACAATGAGTAGTCCTGTGGCACCTTATGTGCTCATCTGATGAAGTGGATTTTGCCTACGGAAGCTCATGATGCTATATATTTTTGTTCGTTTCTAAGGTGCCACAGTACTACTTGTCCATTTTACAGAGTCACCTTTCGAAGTAAAGCCATACTTTTAAGACTTTTTAATTTTTCACCAAAATCCTTCAATTATTTACTTCCGAAATAGTGAACAAATCCATCATATATTTGGGGTGATAGTCCAAGAACTGCCTTGAAAATTAGTTTTAATTTATTATAATGATTTCCAGTGACTTAATCCCATTTGTTTGTATTATTGTACATCTGGATGTGCTAACCAAGTTCACGGCCCCACTCTGGTAGGCATTCTATATATACACACATGAAGTAAGAGCTGGTTCCTGCCCACAGAATGTAAACCCTAAGTAGATAAGGAGTGAGAGACTGGAAGCACAGATAGGGTACTGAGGTACAGGACAAAGAACAATTATTCAGAACCCATTTTTTCACTCTAACAAAAGCAGAATAACTGTGCAGAAAGAATGCCTGAACACCACTTTGTTTATGCCAGCTCAATATGCTTCCCTTGTGATCAATGACATCCAGCCAGCTTTGCTTTTTTAAAAATTGCATTTTGGGCAGATTGAACAATGGAACACTGTGCTATGAGCTATGCATTCTGGGATTTTTCCTGAGGCACATTGTTGGATGCCTATCGCAACCTACTGGAATGCTGGGACTTCAGATAAAACTAAAACTCTCGTGATTCCTATTCTGGCATCCTATAATTCATCCAGTTTCAGCAAGCCCAATGTCATTTTCAAACTGCTATCAGTCATCATGGAGGAAATAGTGCTGAGTGCCACAATCCTGATAGCCATTAATACGAACAGGATGCTCCACAAGTATTGATGCTCATGCAATGGGATGGCTTTGTACAGGTTAGAACAGTGGTTCTCAACTCGTTTCAGTGCATGGACCACCAGGCCAATCAAAAAATTTTCGTGGACCACCTCCTTTTTGAGACATGATGAAAAAAGAGCAGACAACGAACATTTTGGTTTGAAATTTATTTCTTACTAACAGATTTTTGGATTCTCTTCTCACTGACAAGCTTTTCAGTGTTTGGAGTTGTACTTGATAATGCACAACGAATATCGCTTTCCACTGCAAGACAATTCCTCTGTTTGGACTTAACGTGCAACAAACACGAAAATCCAGTCTCACACATATAAGTTGATGCAAATGGCAAAAGAAATCTGACTGCATATGCTGACAGATTAGGGTAACTCCCGGTCACGCTGGCCCAAAATTTCTCTATGGTAGACTGCTGGTACACGTCTTGAGCTGCAAAATCATTTTTCAGATCCAAGAATTCCTCCTGCAGATCCTCTGGAACACTATTAACATCTGTTGTAAATGGATTCCTGATGAAAGATAATCCATCCCTTGTCCTGTCCACCTCTGGAAAGTATAGTTGGAATTCGTCTGGTAGCTTCCATAAATGATCGAGAATTTGCATCCGAATGGCTTCCTTTTCCCCAAGCATGGCATCCATATATGGAAATTGAACCAAATTATTGCCTTCGACTCTTACGATCCAGAGTTCCAATTTGTCAAGAAAAGCCTTGATGATGCTTTGGTGAGAGAACAGATTTGCATCTTTCACTTGTTGAGTCGAGGCGCTGCCATTTCAGACCAGATAACCGCCGCTCAAAGTAATCTTCATCCTTTTGCAACAAGTTGGGGTGACACTTTGTGATGGAGTTTCAGCTTAGCCGGCTTCATTGAGTCATTCCCCAAGACTTTGAAACAAATAACACATCGTGGCCTTCTTTTTCTTGACAAGTGAAGCCAAATTTGATGTAGTCCCCCAAATACTTGTGCTTGACATTTCTTCCTGTCATTGCCATTATAAACAAACTACACCACACCTGTAAAACAGCACATGTAGCACAGGACGAACGACACAGCAACCGCTCAGCACGATGGCGGCAGCTACACTGACTCTCAGAGCCTCAGACAGAAGTTACTGGCAACACAACACAGTTGCGTCCTAGGTGACGCTATGGAGGATGCACCGCATGCTTGTGAACATGGCGTAAAACAGCCTCACGGTGGCGACTGCTCACGCAGTGTGACGTTGGACAATGTTCCTGTGGGCCACCAAAAAAGTCACCATGGACCACCAGTTAAGAACCACAGGGTTAGAAGATAGGCACAGCAAAGCCACAGTGATACCAGGAGAAGAGAAGGAGGAAGGAATCAAGCAGTAACTTCTATAAGATGTTTTCTTGTATTCGCTTCAGTGAGTGAAATGCTGCTTCTGGGCTTAGCCAACTAGCACTAACTAGTGGGAAAGGATAGTGAAGCAGATCTGAGATGATTAGCCGTGGCAACAGAACTTCAGGAGACATAAGGTACCTTTCCTAAAGATCTGTGCACAGTTCATCCTGGAACTGCAGTGGTGAAACACCAACTTGAGAGTACCTCTAAGAATGAAAATGCATGTGGTTCTTCCCCTGTGGATGTTCACTACCCTCAATAGCATTTTTATGCTGGTAGATCATCTGACAAGGCTGCTGTCATGAACATCTGACTTGTTGGTGAGGGGGTGTTGCTGGGCCAAACTGTAAAGGTTAGCAATGCACAGAAGATAATTTATGTATTTGCAAAGTTGGGGTTCCCAGATTGTATGGGGCCATTCATGAGATTCATGCAATTAATCTTTGGTCCCCATATTAGGCTTTAGAGCTCATCAGCAAAAAGGAGTATTTCTCCATGATGCCACAAAGCCTCGTTGATCACCTTGGAAGAAGCGTTCACTGCAAGCTGTATGCTTAGGTGGCCACACAGGAGAGACTCAGGTGCTGCCCAGCTGATTAGCAGAATGCTGACTAGCAGATTATCAGAAGAAATTTAATGCAGGACAGAAAGCCAGATAAGTCAAAAATAGAACTTGTGTGAGTAGACACACAACAGTTTATCTTGTGGGAGTGGGGGGAGGGGAATGAAACCACTAAACTGGGGATGTGGAAGCCTTTGTCACGGAGGTATTTATGATTTGTTCAAGATCACACAAGTAGTCTACAGCATAGCTGGGAGTTGAAGCCATAATCCTAGTCTAGTTCTTTACCCACAAGACTATCCTTGTATGCTAAGATGAGTACTTATATGAACACAGAAATATAAATATGAAAAAGATTTTTTAAAAATCAGTACAGTGAAAATCCATTTTATTTTTGAGTGACATAAGTTTTCTACAATTGTAGGTCTCTTCTTTTAAATTTTTTAATTTTTATTTTATTTATTTATTGAGAGCAGCTTTTCACATCATGCAGAATACTTTGAACCTATCTGCCTCAAAAGCAATCCAGTGTATCCTCTATTCAAGCTGACTGGCCACATGCCATAGAAAAAAAAGACCTGAGATGCCTAAAAAGCAAACTCATCCATTCTCATGGCTGCAATCTGTCAGTGTCTTCTGAATTCGGTATGTGCTGGAGATATACATCTTTATCTTTGGAAACTGAGCAAATGTAAAGGATACTTCATAGCTCTGAATGTATAGTGGTATTCAACTATATCTTCTGGTGGGCTGGTTAAGGTAATGTCCAGGTTGGCAATATGGCACTTTCTAGGGCCATAGTGCTCTTTGGGCATTTGCTTTCTAATGAAAACATGTCAATTACTGATCATTTTGTATTGCACAAGCATCTGATTAAATGTTTGTCACTGTGGGTTGAAATGTATCAGTCTAGCTGCAGTATGTTTAAATGTAAATGAAAAGTTTCTAAATAAAAATACAGGTGAAGTCCATTTATCTAAATTGACTGCAGGATCAGATAACTAGGCATTTAGATAGAGGAAAGTGATATTTTTAGCTGCAATTTCACAGTGACATTTCTTTTAGTCTCTTACCGTGCTGACAGACCACATTGGGGTGTTGAAGTTCTGTACCCAACTTAAGTGGAAATGTATAATACTTTCATTCTGTGCTCTTTCTTACTGCTGCATTATTTCCAGTCTGAAAGTCAAACCTCCACACCACATTTTTATTTGATCTTTTTCAAACTTTTATTTTGTTTTGCTGAATTTTGTTCCTGAAGAAAGAGTTCTCTACCATTTAATATATTAAATACAAGCTTAATTCTTCTATATGATTCTCAAGAGCAGTGGCAGTTAATACAGAAAAAGTCCATGTCTGTAACAGTATTTATCTCTTGGTTCTAATGAGCAAAGTGGCTCTGGGCCTTTGCTCTGGGTTAGCTTGTTAATCTGGCTTCAGTGAAGTGACTGGCAGCTTTTCAGAGGCTTGTCTGTCAGCATGTTTTGAGCATCCTTCTCTGCATAACTTTCATAACTGCCAATCAGGAGTTGCATGTATACATTGATCTGAACATTTGGACTACCAGGAGAGAGAGTTTCCTTGAGGTTTTGATACTTTTCTATATCCAGATAACATTGTGATTTCTGTGTTCTTGAATTCACACTTCTGAGGTCTGCAAGACACCTAGTTCCAGCTATAGCATAACCACCTCTTATAGGGAGGACCTCACAGGCATGGGATGCAAAGTCACCCTCAGGTTGTATAGAGAAAGGATCAGCTATGAAGCCAGTTACCTCCTTGACATGCAAACAAAAACACCTCCAAATTAGGTGCTGAACTTGTCCCTTAAGTGTTAAAGGAAATTTGCTGTGATGTAAGTGATCAAATCATCTGCCTCCTGTGCTGATCAGTGGTTGTGGAGCTGAACAAAGTGCAAAGGCTTCCCAAAGATCAAAATCAAGAAGAAATTGAAGCTTTTCAGAAGAAGCTGGATGTAACTTTGACAAGGTCACGGATTTTCTTCTTCTAGTCTTCCAGCTGTACTTTGAAGGTATTGAAATGTCTAAATACATCAAAACAAAATGCTACCTTGACCATTAATTCAGTATCTGCTACAAGGACCAGATATCTAGCTGCTTTCTTATGAGTGTTTGCTGAAGGAGCTCAAGAACTTGAGTCTGGGGCTTGCAGATGTATGCCGGTGACATGCCTTTACTGATGTAGCAGACATCACTGAGGAGAAGACTTGTGGTTCACAGAGGACTCAATACTCTGCTCACAAAATAGTCTATGATGCACACTTGAGACTCACTAAATTGATTATTTTTATCACCATCTTCATCACATCTTTCAGCTTCCCAGTCAGCTTGGCACACACAACACTTTAGTGTATAACACAGTGCAGCATTTTTACTAGTGGTGCTACTTCTGCCAGTTACACTACACAGCCCTCCCAATTTGTCCAGCATTTAAGGTGCTTCATCCATCACCAGAAAGTAAGTCTTACCTAACAAGAAACCTTTTCCCCTCAAACACTGCATTGACTTTCTCAAAACATGATTGTCAGTGAGGTGGCAAAAACAGAAAATATAGAAATGGCAGAAATCTTAAATGACTTTATTGCTTTTTCACCAAAAAGGTTAGTAGCAATTGAACATCTTACATAATGAATGTAAAAATGAGGTAGTAGAGGCTAAAATAGGGAAAGAACAAGATAAAAATTACATAGACACGGTAGATGTCTTCAGTTCACCAGGTCTTGATGAAGCACATCCTAGAATAGTCAAGAAGCCGACTGAGGAGATATCTAAGTCATTAGTGATTATCTTTGAAAAGTTGTGGAAGACTGGAGAGACTCCAGAAGATTAGAAAAGGGCAAATATAGTGCCAACCTATAAAAAGGGAAATAAGGACAACCTTTGGAATTACAGACCAGTCAGCTTAACTTCAATACCTGGAAAGATAATGGAGCTAGTAATTAAGGAATCCATTAAAAAAAAACACCTAGAAAATAATGTGATATATAGCAGTCAACGTGGATTTGTGAAGAACAAATTGCGCCAAACTTAATAGTTTTCTTTGACAGGGTAAGAAGTCTCATGGATAGGCGGGAAAGCAATAGATGTGATATATCTTGATTTTAGTGAGGCTTTCGACAGCATCTCACATGACCTTCTCATAAACAAACTAGAGAAACACAACCTAGATGGTGCTACTATGATAGGTGGGTACTATAAACTGGTTGGAAACTTGTTCCAAGAGAGCAATTCTCAGTGATTTACAGTCAAGCTAGAAGGGCATATGGAGTAAGGTCCTGCAGAGATCAGTTATAGGTCCAGTTCTGTTCAGTATTTTCATACTCAATTTAGATAATAGCATAGAGAATAGGGATGTGATTGACTAGTCGACTATCCAATAAGCAAATGCTTATCAGATAGTCAACAGGCTAGTTGTCTAGTCAGTTCCTCCCCTTGTTGCCTTTATCAGAAAGAGGCAGCAAGGGGAGGAGGGCGGGGAGAGTAAGGGGTGCTTCAAAGCGGCAGCGCTGCATGGAGCCTGTGGCCAGACCCTGGGCCCCACGCAGGGCCGCCGCTTTGAAATGCTGCGTGCAGCCTGGGGCCAGCGGGGAGCCCCTAACAGGCCCAGGCTGCATGCAGTGTTGTCAAAGCAGCAGTGCTGCATGGAGCCCGGGGTCAGCGGGGGACTCCCCTGCTGACCCTGGGCTCCATGAGGTGCTGCCGCTTTGAAACACTGCGTGGAGCCTGACACCGGGCTCCCCACGGCGTTTCAAAGTGGCAGCACTGCATGGAGCCTATGGTCAGCTGGGCACTGCCTCTTTGAAACACCATGTGGAGCACGGAACCAGCGGGGGACTGCTTGAGTCCCCCGGTGGCCCCGTGCTCCCCACAGTGCTTTCGCCTTTGTAATGTAACAACAGCCCTGGGATTGCAAATTGCATAGACTCTTTGATTAGTCAAATAATTGAAATTTTACATCCCTAATAGAGAGCACACATATAAAGTGTATGTATGATACCAAGCTGGGAGGGGATGCAAGCGCTTTGGAGGAGAGGGTTAAAATTCAAAATGATCTGGACAAACTGAAGAAGTGGTCTGAGGTAAATAGGATTAACTTTAATAAGGACAAAGTACTCTACTTCGGAAAGAACATGTTCTAGACATACAAAATTGGAAATGACTTCCTAGGAAGGAGTATTCCCTGGGTGTCATAGCTGATCACAAACTAAATGTGTCAACAGCAAAAAAAAGTAACCATCATTCTGTGATATATTAGCAGGAGTGTTATAAACATGAACAGAAAAGTAATTCTTCCACTCTACTCCTCACTGATGAGGACTCAACTCTGAGCATTGTATCTAGTTTTGGGTGCCACATTTCACAAAAGATGTGGACAAATTGGAAAAAGTCCAGAGAAGTGAACGAAAATTGTTAAAAGGTCTAGAAAACATGACCTATGATGGAAGATTAAAAAAAAGTGGGTTTGCTTAGTCAGGAGAAGAGAGGACTGAGAGGGGACATGATAACCTTCTATGTATTTGAAAGCTATTACCAGGAGAAGGGAGAAATTTTGTTTTCTTTAACCTGTGAGGATATGGCAAGAAGCAATGGGCTTAAATTGCAGCAAGGGAGATTTAGGTTGGACATTAGGAAAAACTTTCTAACAGAGGGTGGTTATGCACTAGAATAAATTACCTAGGGAAGTTTTGGAATCTCCATCACTGGAGATCTCAGAGTAGACTAGACAAATACCTGGCAGGGATGGCTGAGAATACTTTTCCTGCCATAAATGAATGAAACTGGACTAGATGACTTCTTGAGGTCCCTTCCGGTCCTATAATTCTTTTGTAAAAACCTGTTCACGCCCATCCATCATTAGCAGTATCTGTACCTGATGTCTCTCTATACCAGCTTCAGTGAATGCACTGCTTTATATTTAGGGTAACCTCATGCAGTTAATTTATGGCAATAAATTCAGGACTCACCCAACACTTTTGCCCTGTCAGAAGGATTGTTTTAATCAAGTGGAATGACTGTTTTGAGATACACAGGAACAATAAGTGCCTCAATACCCATACAACATCTCCCATTTGGTAAATGTAGCTCTGAGGTTAGAGCCTTCTGATTTGTTAAACATAGCGAACACCATTGGTACCAAGACATTACAGTGACGGGCAGATTATAAATACAAAAGATAGAGGAGCCATTCATTTGATCCCATTTTCAAATCACACATTTCCTTGGACAGAAGACATAATGGAGAATTTGGCATCCTACTCAGAACCTGTTTCATTCAAACCTCAGTCTAACTAGTAACTAATTGATTCTCCAGTGTCCTATTTCTCTACATCTCTGCCTTTCCATCACACCCTCCTGGCTGCTACAATTCATGTACCCGACATGGAGTACTCAGCAGGTGGCCTATAGACAGCCAGTGAAATTAGTATACAAAGAGTGACCAATGCTTCCCCAAGTTTCTCAGATGACTCATCACATGCTGGGATCTGTCATTGTCATGAGGCTTCACACCTTTAATAAAGATGAAGCAATTCTAACAAACTGCTCCCTTTTCTTCAAGTCATGTGAGATCCTCAGTGTAAATTAACAGTGAATGTAGTTCATTTACACTAGTTGGGGCCTTGGTTTTTCAAGCTGCCTGTCTGGCTCTCAACTTGTCCAGTTTGGGGGCTCATTACTCTTAGCAATGGAAGTGCAGAAATGCGTTCTGCACAGCATTATGCCTTCTGTGTGAAGCTTTAGAACATTCTCCCAGCTCCCAAAGCATTTTATTACCTTATCTTTATTATTTAAACAAATGCAGAGCACTTCTCCAGACAGGTTCCAGGGCGCCAGTTTATCAACGCTGATGTAATAACAACCCTTTATCCACTGAGTCTAACTTCTCCTTAAAAATCAATCACTGACTAATTAAAGTTCTCTATATAATGGAAGTTACATGCTATAGTACTTGATGTACTGCCTTTTTCATTTGATCCCATTCAATTATGTCTCACTGCTTTGTTTTATTTTTCTTGTGAAATCTTGCCATTTGCCATTTTTGTTCGTTTTAAACATTTTGTTTGAGGGGCAAAGAGGGATTGTCTTAGTGAATCCAGGCTGTTTTACACATTCAGATGAGTCTAACTCAGAAGCACTAACTCAAATGAATGGAAAACAACAAGTAGTCCTGTGGCACCTTAGAGTCTAACAAATATATAGGATCATAAGCTCTCATGGGTAAAACCTACTTTACCAGAGGAATTGGAGTGGAAATAACAGAATCCAAGGTATATCTAACAACAAAAGCATTTATCTGCCAATTGTAGGACCTGTGTTAATTAAGCTAACTAAATAAGCTGGATGTGTCCCATTCATAGCTTTTGATGTGAAAATGTGAATGCCAAACGGAGGGGAAATTGGCTTTGTAGAGCGTTAACCAATTAATGTCTTTATTCAAGCTCAGATTGACAATGTCAAATTTGTAAACGAATTCCAGTTCAGCAGTCTCTCTCTGTAATTAGGTGGTAAAATTCCTTTGTAGATGAATGGCTACTTTAAAATCCATTGAGTGTCCAGGTAGGTTAAAATGTTCCCCTATATGTTTATGTGTGTTACCATTTCTGATGTCTGATTTGTTTCCCTTTATACTTTGTTGCAGAGACTCTCTCGTTTGGCCAATATACATGACAAATGGGTATTACCGGCATTCGATGGCATATATCACATTAGATTAGAGGATGTGCAGTTATACGAGCCCCGATGTTCTGGCTTATATGGTTAGGTCCTGCGATGGTGTCACTTGCATAATGGCAACAGGGTTTGTTGTTGGGGTAGGTTCCTGGGTGAGTGTATCTGAGGCGTGGGAAGCAGCTGCTGGTAAGTATTTGCTTCAGTTTGGGGGTTGTCTGTAAGTGAGAATTGGCCTCTCTCTCAAGGTCTGTGAGAGTGATGGATCATTTTCCAGGACAGGCTGTAGACTTTCAATGATTCGCTGAAGGCGTTTGAGCGGGGGGGTGATAGGTGATAACCAGTGGTGTTCTGTTATTTTCCTTGTTGGGCCTATTCTGAAGTAAGTGGCTTCTAGCTGCAGCAATCCAGCCTCTGTGAATAAGGACCTGAATAATTTGGCACCATTGTTTTGATTTGCAGATGTCTCAGGGAACCATAGAGACTAACAGCACCCCTGAGCTGCCAGGGGAAGCCGCCACACTGACCTGTCTGTTGCTTCCCTTTGCTCCCAGTGGGCATATGGGCAGCCCTGGGTTCTGCAGGCAAGTTAGGGTGGTGAGCAGCTCAGGCAGACCCACACAGGGGAGAGGGCAGAACAGTGGACCCCTGTGCTGCTGCTTTCCCCACCTCAGCAGGCTGCAGTGCCCTGGAGCACTGCGAGCACATGGAGCTACCTGTGCCTCACTTCCAGGCCTGGCCTGGTGTACACCACAGCCGGCAGGGGGGGTTATGGGTTTTGGGGGAGAGAGAAAGGGCCCGGGCTGGGGGTAGGATGGAGGGAGAAGGGACCCTGGCTTGCGGGGGAGGGAGCAGGAGAAGGAGTTTGGGCTGGTGTGGCACAGGGAGGAGGGAGAAGGTGGGCCTAGGCTGGCATGGCAGGGAAGGAAGAAGGGGCCTGGGCTGGCATGACCTCAGCCTGGCACTTCCCTGTGGCTGGGAGGGGAGAGCCGGGGTTGTCTGGCCGGGGTTGTCTGTCCCCCACGAGAGGGGATTGGCGAGCACAGAGAGCAGGGGGCACAGCCCGTGTGTGTGTGTGTGTCAGCCCGTGTGTGTGTGTGTGTGTGTGTGTGTGTGTATTTTCACACAGACAAAAATCAGGCCTTTGACTCTTAAAAAGGCTGGATCCTCCAGAATGAAGATATGGGAGTCTTGGGGAAAAGTTACAAGGGATGTGTCTGAAGATTGTTGC
Organism: Pelochelys cantorii; assembly: GCA_032595735.1. NCBI lineage: Eukaryota > Metazoa > Chordata > Testudines > Trionychidae > Pelochelys > Pelochelys cantorii. The sequence continues at coordinate 103,102,399 of CM064329.1, read as the reverse complement.
AGTTTGCAAGATAAAGGAAAGCAAACAACGTCCTCCTTTCCAGAATAGATTTTTAACTTTGCATGTTCAAAGATCCAGTAACCTCTTCCATTTATCACAGTTGTAAGATTGATTCTCTAAAAGTGATATTAAGAATGCACAGGCTGGCTTCGGGACTATCATTTGATTATAAATCCAGACATGAGGACATTATCTGTGCTGTGGGGCTCATAGAAACATGACAGGCCTTCCCTCCTGTGAATTGACTGAGCTCTGACTTCCTTGGAGGCTGGCAGCATATTCACAGCAAGCAGCATGTGCAGACAGAGATGGAATGCTAACTGTGAGAATGGGAAGCCTGTTATTCAGGTTTGCTGAGTCAAAATTTCAAATAAAAAGGCTTCTGCTGAGAAAAATCACATTTAATTAGTAGAGAATAAAATGAATGTGCTGCGTAAAATCAAACCAGAACTCCTGCAGAAAGAAAATTGGATTAATCTGTCTGGGAACTGTATGAATGATTGTTATTAATAAGTATACTAAGCACTTACATAGCACTTTTGGGGCAAAGGTCAGCCCCACTGTAAGCTTACATTTTCATTGGCTTCAGTGCAACATAGTTTCAATCTATTAAAATTGATTCAAAGTGGTTATTCATAATGAATACATTGCTTGCAATGCAGATTTAAATTATTGCTCTTATTTTAATTATTGTTGTAAGGCTCATAATTGCCAAAAGGGACTATTATAATCATTCAGTCTTAACTCTTGTATAGCACAGGCAATAGAATTTCTCTCCTCTTCCCCACCCTCAATATTCCTAGAGCACATCTCTAGAGAAAAATATCCAACCTTGATTTAAAAATTGTCAATGATGGAGAATCCGCAACGACCCTTGGTCAATTGTTACATGATTAATTACTCACTGTTAAAAATGTACAAATTATTTCTAGTCTGAATTTGTTTAGCTTCAGCTTCCAGCCACTAGATCCCATTATACCTCTCTCAGCTAAACAGAAGAGCCCATTATTAAATATTTGTTCCCGCATAGGTACTTATGGACTTTCATTAAGTCACCCCATAACCTGCTCTTTGTTAAATTAGGAAGTTGAGGTCCTTGAGTCTATCACTAGCATGTTCTCCACTCCTTTAATCGTTCTTGTGGCTTTTCTCTGAACCCTCTCCAATTTATCAACATCCTTCCTCAATGGGCACTAGAGCAGGACACGGTATTCCATTAACAGTCATGCCAAATTGCCAGGCCCCTGGCAAGATCAGTGGGGGGCCTAGCTCCATGCTCTCGGAAGGGGCAGGGTCTCGGGAAGAAGGGGGAGGGCTGGAGGCAGCTAGCCACAGCACCGCCTGCAGCACGCCATGCCCACCACCCTTCAGGCAGCCCTCAGAGCTACCCAGAGAGCACCATGTGATGCTCTGGCAGCACTTGAAAGGGCCCAGGACTCCGGCTGCCATTGCTGTTGCAGTAGCAGTGGTGGCATCTGGGAGCTCCAGGCCTTTTTGAATCACCAGGACCTGGTGCAATTTCACCCTTTGCCCCTCAACAGTGGCCCTGTGCCAGTGCCAAATACAGAGATAAAATATCCTCTCTTCCTCCTTGAGATGCGACTACTCGCGGCCATCACGGCCCCTCACGGAGGAGGGGAAAGGGGGACCCGGGCCCGCCCCCACTCACGGGTCCCAGCCCAGGGCCCTAAAGACTCGGATCTAGGGAGATCTGGTCCGGCTGACAGGGTTTTGCACCGTAACTCGTCAGCCCGCCAACCACTCCAGAGTTCCTCCCTGGGCTGCTTCCTTCCCCCCCTTCCACTAACCCGACTCAGTCTCGTAGGCCCGGGTGGGCCTTTCTCCCTTACCAGGGGGTTTTCAGCGAAAGGGAGTCCGCGACTTTCCGGTCGTTGCTCGGGGGTTGCAGCTACTGCCGCCTGGACCTCTCCAGGCACTGCCTCCCTGGGTTGGGCTCGCTGCCCTTTCTCCTCCCCCCCCCCCAATCTCGGTGGTGGCGTGCTTTTAAAGAAGGCACCGTCCCCTCGGTGCCAATCCCTGCCCGGGGAGGGGTGGAGGGGCGTTGCGTGGCCACACTCCCGGAGCCCCGCCCCCGTCATACTCACCCCCGCGCCGCTTCCCCGCGGCGGGGCCATGTCCCCAGCATCTCTCTGTGGCGCCGCCCGTGACGTCATCACGCGGCGTCAGCCGAACGGCGTCTGAGCAGCCCGGGCAAAGCCGGGCTGCTCCATTGTGGCGAGCCCAGAGGGACTCCTGGGGCCGCGCTCCGGTGCGGGGCGGAGGCGCCCCGTCACACACACCCCCCTCCAAATCGCCTCCCTCCCCTAGTTCGCTGCCTTCGTACCGTCTCGAGAAGAAATCCGCATTTTGATGTTGGGCCCCTGCCCTGTGGGCTACTTCGAAGGCATACAGTTGTAGGGCTAGGTACCATCGCATCACCCGGGTGTTCGAATCCTTCATTGTCTGCAACCATCGGAGGGGAGCGTGGTCTGTGACCACTCGGAAGTGACCCCCTAAAAGATAATACCTCAGCATGTCTATAGCCCACTTCACCGCTAGGGCTTCTTTCTCTATTGTTGAATATCGGCGTTCGCGGGGGAATAATTTCCGGCTGATATAAACGATTGGGTGTTCCTCCTCTCCTCCTCCCTGTGACAGGACCGCCCCAATTCCTGTCTCGGATGCATCTGTCTGGACAGTAAAAGGGTGGTTAAAGTCGGGTTGTGCCAATACCGGGGCTTGGCTCAGAATCTCTTTTAACGTCTGGAAGGCCCCCTCACACTCGGGTGACCAATGTACTCTTTGGGGCATGGAGGCACACGTCAGGTCCGTTAAAGGAGCGGCTATCGCCGCGAAGTTGGGAACAAACCGTCGATAATACCCGGCCAACCCCAGGAACTGCCATACCTGCCTTTTGGTTCTTGGGGGTTGGTAGCTTTGTAGTGCCCCCTGGTAGGGAAGATAGAAGCACAACTGTCCCCGTCCCACGGTATACCCCAAATAAGTCACCTACCTCTCTCCAAACCGACACTTCTGTGGGTTTGCTGTGAGCCCGGCATTTCGAAGGGCATCTAAGACGGCCTTGATGTGCTGCAGGTGTTCCTCCCACGTCTGACTGTAGACCACAATGTCGTCGATATACGCGGCGGCCCACTGGCCTTGCTCCCTTAGCACCCGGTCCATGAGCCGCTGAAAAGTAGCCGTGGCCCCATGTAGTCCGAAGGGCATTCGGGTAAAATGATATAGTCCGAATGGTGTTGAAAAGGCCGTTTTCTCCTGGGAGGTTGGCGACAGGGGGATCTGCCAGTATCCCTGCGTCAGGTCTAGGGTGGATAAATAAAGGGCTCCCCCCAACCAATCTAACAATTCATCCACGCGGGGCATGGGGTAGGCATCAAACCGCGATAGCGCGTTGACCTTGCGGAAGTCGATGCAGAACCGCATAGAGCCGTCAGGTTTTGGGACGAGTACTATCGGGCTGCGCCACTCACTAAAAGACTCCTCTACGACTCCCCACCAGAGCATCCTTTGTAACTCTTCCCGTACAGTGTCCCATATTCTGCGTGGCACGGGGCGTACCTGGTCGTGTACCCTCTTCTGAGGCTCCGTTTCAATGTGGTGATGGATGAGGGAGGTTTGCCCTGGGTCCTCCGTTAACACATCTGCGAACTCCCGGAGCAGGGCTTCAATGTCTCCCTGCTGCTCTTTGGCAAGTTCGCTCCCCACCTGGAAGCGCCCCGGAGGGTCGCCCCCCCATCCCCCGGGCCCAGCTCAGAATCGGGCGGCAGAGGGTTCACAAGGAGGCTCTCTCGCTCCTTCCAGGCTTTTAAAAGATTAACGTGATAGACCTTAGTGTCCCTTCGCTTCCCCGACAATTTCACTTCGTAATCAACTAGTCTCACTCGCCTCGACACTTCGAAGGCCCCTGCCAGCGTGCTAACAATTTTGACCCCGGGGTGGGGAGCAGTACTAACACCCGCTGCCCTGGTTCAAAGACCTGCAACCGCGTGCCACGATTGTAGTATCGGGCTCGCATCGCCTGAGCGTCCTCCAGGTTGTCCTTTGCAAACACTCCAAGTCTGTGCAGCTTCTCTCTCAACTCCGATATATATTGCACGGAGCCTTTTACCCTAGTCTCCTGTTCCTCCCACCCTTCCTTTATAATGTCCAGCACCCCTCTCGGTTGCCTTCCATATAATAGTTCAAAGAGTGAAAACCCAGTGGAGGCTTGCGGGACCTCCCGAACCGTGAACAGTAGGGCCAGTAACAGCGTGTCCCATTCCCTCGGCTCCTATCCCAAAAATTTACGCAACATCTCCTTTAAGGTCCGGTTAAAACGCTCAACTAGCCCATCCATCTGAGGATGGTACACTGACATTTTTAGCCTATTGATTTGCAGTAAATGACACAGTTCCTCCATCAGCCGGGAGGTAAAGTTCGTTCCCTGGTCTGTCAGGATTTCCTGGGGGAGCCCAACACGGGTGAAAATCTTTACCAGTTCAGAGGCTAGTGTCACCGCATGCGTGTTCCGGAGGGGGACGGCCTCCGGATACCTTGTCGTGTAGTCTAAGACGACCAAGATATATTGGCATCCCGTCCTTGATCTTTCTAGTGGTCCGACTATGTCCATAGCTATTCTAGCGAACAGCACGTCGACCAGAGGGAGAGGGACCAGGGGGCCCTTGGCACACCGTGGGGCCCTGCCTTCTGACAGACCGCACAGGACCCACAGAACTCTTGCACCTCCCGGTAAATTCCAGGCCAGTAGAAGCGCTGTATGATTCGCTGTACCGTCTTTTCGGTTCCTAAATGCCCTGCCCAGGGATTCGCGTGTGCTAACTCCATAAGCTGGACCCGGTAAAGTCGCGGCACTAACAGTTGTCTGACTTCCCCCTGTCCCTCCCGGCCCTCATCAATTCGGTATAAGCGGTCGGAGTGTACCTCAAAGTGGGGGCTGGTCGGTCCTCCGGCTGTCGGGACCTCCTCGTCCCATGGGTCTCGAGCCGCTGTCCAGGCGTGCCACAAGGAGGGGTCCTCTCGCTGCTCCTGGAGGAAGTCACTGTCGAAGAGTCCTAGTGGCGGCGGCTCTCCGGGCCCGGTGTTTTCTGTGGATTCCCCGCACACCCCCAGCATACCTTCTGCTTCCCCTGTGTCCTGTTCGCCCCGCCAGTCGCCCAGGGCCCTTCGAACCCTGCCCAATCTCGCCCTAGTAACGCTGGGTACACTAACTTGGGGGAGACCACTACGTAACACCATTTCTGCTGGTCCCCATCCGTGATTTGCACCCAGGTCGTGGCATATTGGTGCAGGTCTCCGTGGACACACTGCACGAAGACAGGGGGGCCTCGAGGCCCTCCATCGGGGATCAAGTCCACCCATATAATGGTTTGACTGCAGCCCGAGTCCACTAGGGCGGGGAACATCTTGCCCCCTATCCCCACGTGCGGCAGGATCTTACCTTCCTCGTCCCTCTGCGCGGCCTCGTCTCCCGTCAGGGCCTGGGCATAAGAACAGTCCATGTACGGGCAGTCCTTTATGAAATGACCCTCTTGTCCGCACCTGAAACAAGCCCCCCCGAGTGGGAGCCCTCTTGCCAGCCTCCTGGGGGGAGTCCCCTGGGCATCGTGGAGGTCCTGTGGGGGTCTCTCGGGGTGGCGTGGACCACGCCGGTGCCAGAGGCCTGCGCCGCGGCTCCTTTTCCGGACTTCCCTTAACTCGGGGTCCCCTTCCGGAGTCCAGTCACAACGGGGGATGGGGCCTTCTCCCTTGCCCGTAGCTCTCGCCCCCCTCCATGGCCTCGTAATCTTTCATCAAGGGAAGGGAGTCCGCGACTTTCCGGTCGTTGCTCAGGGGTCGCGGCTACTCCCGCCTGGACCTCTCCAGGCACTGCCTCCCCGGGTTGGGCTCGCCGCCCTTTCTCCCCCCCATCTCGGCGGCGGTGCACTTTTAAAGAAGGCGCCGTCCCCTCGGCGCCAATCCCTGCCCGCGGAGGGGTGGAGGGGCGTTGTGTGGCCACACTCCCGGAGCCCCGCCCCCGTCATACTCGCCCCCGCACCGCTTCCCCGCGGCAGGGCCATGTCCCCAGCGTCTCTCTGCTGGCACCGCCCGTGACGTCATCACGTGGCGTCGGCCGGACGGCGTCTGAGCAGCCCGGGCAAAGTCGGGCTGCTCCGGTGTGGCGAGCCCAGAGGGACTCCTGGGGCCACGCTCCGGTCCGGTGCGGAGGCGCCCCATCACAGACTGTCATATAGTACCAAGTCAAATGTCATAGTGAAGTCTAAGTATACTGTCAACAGTGTTCCATTTATCAACCAAACTTGTAATCTCATTTTTTAAAAAAATCAAATTAGTTGAACAGGATCTATTTTCCATAAACTCACATTGATTTCATTATTAATCAAGAACTAAAGGCGGGTAATGTAATTAAAGTCCTGTATTAGCTGCTCCTTATCTTGCCTGGAATTGAGCTCGGGCAAACTGGCTTATACTTAACTCTACTGGCCATAGATTTTTGTGTGTTTCTTTTGACTTCCCTTATCAATTTTCTACAAGTGCTAACTCCTGATTTATAGTATCCATTTCCTCTTTCCTCCATTTTATTTATTTTTAACAGTTGCTGTTATTTTAACACTTTCCCTCTAAATCAGGTTGGTTTTCAAGCACAGCTTTCTCCTTTAGTTGTGGGATTGTGGCTTTGGGGACATCTAGTAAGGTGTTCTTAAATTATTCCCAGTTATCATTTTTTATTAAATTCTTCATTCCAACTGATTTGGCTCAATTTTTTTTCAGCTTTGTGAAACTGGCTCTGTTATAGTACCAAGAATATACACATTGGTTCTCAACTAGTGACCTGGATGAGGGGATGGATTGCACCCTCACCAAGTTTGCAGCTGACACTAAGCTAGGGGGAGAGGTAGATATGATGGAGGGCAAGGATAGGTCCAGAGTGACCTAGACAGATTAGAGGATTGGGCCAAAAGAAATCTGATGAGGTTCAACAAGGACAAATGTAGAATCCTGTACTTGGGACGGAAGAATCCCAAGCATTGTTACAGGCTGGGGACCGACTGGCTAAGTAGCAGTTCTGCAGAAAGGACCTGGGGATTACAGTGGATGAGAAGCTGGATATGAGTCAACAGTGTGCCCTTGTAGCCAAGAAGGCGAATGGCATATTAGGTTGCATTAGGATGAGCATTGCCAGCAGATCTAGAGAAGTGAATACACCTCTTTATTTGGCTCTGGTGAGGCCACATCTGGAGTACTGTGTCCAGTTCTGCCCTCCCCACTACAGAAAGGATGTGGACACATTGGAGAGGGTCCAGGAGAGGGCGACCAAAATGATTAGGGGGCTGGAGCACATGACCTATGAGGAGAGGCTGAGGGATTTGGGTTTGTTTAGTCTGAAGAAGAGAAGAATGAGGGGGGATTTGATAGCAGCCTTCAACTTCCTGAAGGGAGGTTCCAAAGGGGATGGAGAAAGGCTGTTCACAGTAGTGACGGATGGCAGAACAAGGAGCAATGGGCTCAAGTGACAGTGGGGGAGGTCTAGGTTGGATATTAGGAAAAACTATTTCACTAGGAGGGTGGTGAAGTACTGAAATGGGTTACTTAGGGAGGTGGTGGAATCTCCATCCCTAGAGTTTTTTAAGTCTCAGTTTGACAAAGCCTTGGCTGGGTTGATTTAGTTGGGATTGGTCCTGCTTTGGGCAGAGGGCTGTACTTTTTGACCTCCTGAGGTCTCTTCCAGCTCTATGATATGATTCAACTTGTAGGCTGCTTGCTGCCCAATCAGCACACAGCTGTAGCCCATGTGACATACTCAGAGCTATATAAGTAGTATATATTGTGTGGATGTGGCCCACAGAACAGAACTGCATGTATGACCCACAATGGTAAATAATTTGAGACCCATTGAACTATATAAATGTATACTCAAAACCCATGTTATAGTACACATGTCCTGTGACAGCTATTTTATGTATGTTCTTCTCCAATGCCATTCCTTCTTGTTTTTTAAAGATAATTTGTTTTTCTCTTTTAATTTCCAGAGATAAGGAGAAATGGGGAAGAGAGGACTATGTATTTCAGAGGTCCTAATTTTTACAAACTTTCAAACATTTAATCTTGTAATATAGTCAAATGTCCAAACATTTGAAATGCCTTTCTGTAGCAGTTCTAGTTGGTGTATTTTTGTAGTAGGACTACATGACCCAGAATTAAGTGGGGGTAATCACTATTTTTTGGAGAGTAAAAATTAACCAGGATTGCTGCTTAGCTGCAGACTTCAGTGCCACATTTTTCACTAAAAATGGGCCTATCTACAAGTTTAAACTCATGTTAGCTGTTCTTTTGATCCATAGGAAGTTTCTCTATAACAGCATACTCTGCATCTTCCTTTTGGTTGTTGATATTTTGTTCTTATCATTTAAATTGAAAGCCAATATTAGAGTCCTATTATACTAGGTACTTACACATAAAAGATAAATCTCAGAGGGACAGTCATAGAACACACAGAATCATAGAACACTAGAACTGGAAGGGATCTCGCGAGGTCATTGAGTCAAGTCCCCTGCCTTCATGTCAGGACCCAGTACCATCTAGCCCATCCCTGATAGATGTCTCTTACCTGTTCTTAAATATCTCCAGAGATGGAGATTCCACAACCTCCCTAGGCAATTCATTCCAGTGTTTAATCACCCTGACAGTTAGGAACTTTCTTATAATGTCCAACCTAAACCTCCCTTGCTGCAGTTTAAGCCCATTGCTTCTTGTCCTATCCTAAGAAGCTAAAGAGAACAATTTTTCTCCTTCCTCCTTATGACATCCTTTTAGATACCTGAAAACTACTATCATGTCCCCTCTCAGTCTTCCCCTTTCCAAACTAAATAAGCCCAATTCTTTCAATCTTCCTTCATAGCTCATGTTCTCTAGACCTTTAATCATTCTTGTTGCTCTTCTCTGGACCTTCTCCAATTTCTCCACATCTTTCTTGAAATGTGGTGCCCAGAACTGGACACAATACTCCAATTGAGGCCTAATCAGTGCAGAGTAGAGCGGAAGAATGACTTCTCATGTCTTGTTAATCAGTCATGTTAATCTGTATCTGCTGGGCACAAAGAACATTTGCCCTCCCCCACCCACTCACATACACTGCATACCCAGGCATGCTGGAACCAGACAGTCAAGGGGGCCCATGCCCCTGCACTTTTAAAAGGGGTCAGGCCATGCGTGTCCTCCTCTTTTTAAACATGGGCATAGTAATTTGGGGCTAGCGGAGTCAACAGCCTGGCCAGGCCTCTAGGCAAGGCAGGGGGGCCCTACTCCTACTCGAGTGGGCACTCGAGCAGAAGGATTGGAGCTGGGGTTAGGCAGCCCTCAGTGCCACCTGGAGAGTGCCATGCTTCCCCCAGGCTCCCAGTGATGCCTGGAGCATTCCACATGGCACTCTAGCAGCAATTCAAAGGGCCTGGGGCTCTGGTCACCTCTGCAACCATAGTACCTGCCCCCCTTCCCCCATCCTCCCATCCACGGGCCTGCTTTGGACAATCATTGAACAGCAGGGCCTGCACTTTGTGGCAGTGGACCTGATAAGTAAAAGGGTTGAAGTGGGCCCGAGCTACCCCTTGTCACAAGGGGCCTCTCACAACTCCTCCTTTCCCCACCCTCAGGCCACACCCGCTGGCCAGGCAGCTGGGAGTCAGAGCCAGGCCATAGTAAGAGCTGCTAAGGGGGTCCTGTTGCTGTGAGGAGCTCTGGAACCTCCACCTGCCTGGGGCAGGTAAGGACATAGGACAGGCACTACTCTCAAGCACCCCACTCAGGGCAGGTGGAGAGTTCAGGGATTCCCAAATAGCTCTTACACCAGCCACTCCAGCCAGGACCACAGTTCTAGTGCCCCCTCACTCCTCCACACACACGTCTACAGAGGTTCAAACGCTCCTGCAGGAGTCTACACATTATGTGTAGGGCCCTTGACCAGGGGACCTACCCAAACTGCTAGGCTGCGTCTAGACTGGCATGAATTTGCGCAAATGCTTTTAACAGAAAAGTTTTCCATTAAAAGTATTTGCGCAAGAAAGCGTCTAGATTGGCACCGACGCTTTTGCGCAAAAGCACTTTTTGCGCAAAAGCGTCCGTGGCCAATCTAGACGCGCTTTTGCGCAAGAAAGCCCTGATTGCCATTTTAGCCATCGGGGCTTTTTTGCGCAAAACAAAACTGAGCTGTCTACACTGGCCCTTTTGCGCAAAAGGACTTTTGCCCGAACGGGCGCGTCAAAGTATTTGCGCAAGAAGCACTGATTTCTTACATTAGAACGTCAGTGCTCTTGCGCAAATTCAAGCGGCCAGTGTAGACAGCTGGCAAGTTTTTGCGCAAAAGCAACTGCTTTTGCGGAAAAACTGGCCCGGTTAGACACAGCCCTATTGTAACTGGGACCTCTAGAGCTTAGCGTAGGAGCCTCTATAGCGTAAGCTACAAAGCCAGCTGGCTCCCAACTCAGGCTGTAGAGCTCCCTTGTTCTTATCTCTCACTGTAAGTTGTCTAACTGCCACTACATGGGACAGTGAACCACACTAGGTGTGTGGGTTAAATGACACATATATGTCAATTGAGTAAATATGTTCCTTTAGTGATTTTGTATCTCTCTCAGAGATCTAACTATTTTATATGTGTCTCAAAGTCCTGAGAAGACTAAAATCTGGCATGTGCCATACCAGAGGGATTATAAAGAGGAATAAACACCATGCCCAACATGAGGGTGGTCAGCAAACCCATGCCCAGTTCACTCTCTGACATTTCAATTTAAGTGAATTAGTTAAGGTTTTTAGTTTTCCTGCTTGATTACTAGAGAGTGAAGGAAGCGTTTGTGGCTCTAGAGTGCTTTGAACATCTACTGCACTGCCCAAGAGACAACAGGATTCTATTGGAATACTACTCTATGGTTTTATAAAGGGATTCCTTTTTGAAGCTTTCAGGGTTTGTAAAGCACACACTCGATAATCCTCACAAAACCACTGTAAGGGAGGTAAGTAGGAAAGAACAGAGCATATCACTGGCTTGCTCCCTCATGGCTGGACATGGCATAGCACCTCTTTCCTCATCTAGCACTCCTAGATGACAGTTGCTTATCTCTGTCGTAGTCTCTTCAGGATAGGGCCTTCTGGCTGGGGCACTATAGAGTTTCTCCCCTTCTAGAATAAAGATGGAATCTAATAAACTAAATTTAAGCACTCAAAACTTCACCCCTTCCCAGACTCACTCATCCACACCCATGACCCTTTCCTGGGTCAACAGAGTCATCCTCCTTCTCTTGTATAAGGCTTTGTCCAGTGGTCCCTCATTCCCAATCAGTTGTCTTTCTCCTCCTTGTAGCCAGGAGTTTTTACACCACATCTTCCAGTGGCCAAATAGGGAAGTCCACACCCCTTCTCTCTTTCCTTTAGTTTCCAGTTCAGGGATGTTGTAACAGACAGCTAATGTCTGCTCCCTCAGACTCCTTGCTATATTAGCCTTCCTTCACCCTTAGGAAATCAGAGAGCAACTGCCAAGCTCTTTCCCTTCTTATCTGGTCTTCCTCCTTACCTTCAACTGGGCTGATCTTCAGTTGAATCTGACCCAACCTCCAGATGCAACCAAATACCTTAGCCAGCTAGAGTTAACCTATTTAGTACCAATGGGCAATTCCACTTCCACACACACACACACACACACACTAACTACATTCTATTATCTTTATTTTACAGATGATGAAATGGAAACAGATGTTTTGCTTCAGGTCACAGTCTAGAACAGAGGTGGGAACAAAGTCCTATCCCTTCTCTTTTAAGTTATCTACAAGATTAGTCTCACTCAAGCTGCCAATAGTTTTTAGAGTCCATGGAACAGTTGGACCTTTCTCAACAAACACTTAACGAACCATCTTTTTCTACTTAGGTTTGACATACAGGGCCTGTTTTGCAAAGGACACAACCAAGTCCTGGAATTCAGAATGACTCAAACATATAAAACAGTATTTTCAGTGCCAAAGGGTCAATTTGAGCATCTATAGGAAGGATTTGGTAATCCTATCAAGGATACACACTTGAAAAAAAATTAGGCTGTCCATGATAGTGGAAATCAAAGAATTTGGGAACAAATCAATTTAATTCTGCATCAATATAATTTCTTTTGTTTCCAGTTTTGTTCCTGAGCATTAACTTTCTAAGGATTTTAACTCAACAAATCCAATAAAGGCCAATCATTTAAAACACAAAAGTTATCCCCAAACTCTCTTCCCTTTTCCTCACCAGCCTATTCACAATCATATTTTAACTCCGAGGGATAAATCATTCTATTCTCACTCACTGTTGGCATTCCCCATCATAATCTCTTCCATCAAAATGAGTGCTTTGCAAAGAGTAATTTTTTTCCTGCCACAGGATATTCTGCAGCTGTTTTAGCCAATGAATCTAATCAACATGCTGCAGTGAGCTAAATTACTACAAATGTGAGACTGATTGAAATTAGTGAGTCCTAACATTTGATCCTAGTATGAGAAAATGAGGCTTTGCAAATTTAAACACAAAGCAATCTCAACAAGCTACAGAAGAATAATGGTCTGAGACAATTGGGTTGTGCTGTCAGTGTTGGATGAATTAATAAAACATGGGCCAGAGGCTTGTAGGGCCCTACCTATTACAAAGATATGCTCATTTGGTGGTAAGATAAAGCAGAGTACCCCATCACAATGGGAAAGGGAATAAGCAGTACAAGTAGAAGACAGCTTTATATGGAAATAACTGTATAAACACTCCAATTTGTACTGATTTAACTATTTTAGTTAAAAAAAAAGTCACACCCCTAAGTGATAGTTATATTAGTCCAAAAACTGTTTGTGTAGAGCAGATCTGAGTAGCCCCTTACTCTGCCAGAAGTCTCAGTGGAGCAATTTGCAAAACAAAGGCTGAGTCTACACACTTTGTGCCAGTATTACTGTGCCAGTTAGAGGTGTGGTTTTTTCATTGAAATAGTTATGCCATTAAAAACCTTTTGCCATCCTTTCTTGAATGTTTAGAAAGTGGCTCCCCTATAGTGGTGCCATTTATGGATATTTAAAGTATATTTAATACTTTAAATATCCATAAATGTGGTGTCAATGTTATTTGTTGGATGCTGTGGGGTTTTTTTTTTTAATCCCTAACAAGAATGTCAGCTTAGCAGACATGGCAGCCCTTCCTTTTCTCAAGATACCATTAAGCATAAGCATTTTGAAGGTTACTCCACTGTCAGCTCAAAAGATTGACCTTGATGTCCTGTCCTTTAAAATAATCTTTAAAATCTATCATCTGCAAACTAAATTTAAGTCAGAAACCTAATTAGTAACAGAGAAAATGAACAAACAAGCTAGGGGGAAAGAATCTCCTGCAGGTGGCCAGAACTTCCCTGAATAATTCCTTGTGCAATGGTCATGCTTCAGAAATTTAATTCTCCATAATTTCATTTGGAATGGGAAAAAAACCACAAGTAAAGTGATATAGGATTTCATTTAGATTTTGACAGGCACATTCATCTAAACTTTGTCTGTAATAGATGAAGCTACTGTACATTGCTTCCAAAACATTTAGGGCTGTGACACAAGCAGCAATACAACATATGGGACCTTCTCTGAATGTATGAACTCTATTTTTGTCCATCAAGAAGCATCACAAAAAAATAAATCTCCCTGCTGCCAAGTTGATTGTATTAATCTGATTTCTGTGGTACTTCAGGCTTGATTGCTTTCTGATTCCTGTTTATTATAAGTGGTCTTAAAGTAGCTGAAATTATAGCTACTGTTCAGAAAACAAAGGGGAGACCACATGAACCTCCAGTGGGTGGCATGTTTCATTGCTTTAATTAAAAGTTGTTCTAAAAAGCCAAACACTTTGGTTGTAATTTAATGTCCCTTGAGTGCAAAAAGTGCACTTTGCCACTCAGACCATTTGGACACTTTTTTATTTGCCCTCATAACTTTTCACAATCTATCTGGCTTATTCACACCGAGGCACCGGACTAATTAAAAGACTTGAAATTTCTTGAAACTCCTATAATTTCAGCCTTGAAACTCCTTGGAACCATGATTACCTCTGTGCAATACTTTAACAATCACCCATTTTAGATTAGTGCACCTGCAGATGAGCAATTCTCAGAGGCATGTAGGGGAACTAGGTTCCCCACTCCAGCTGGTTTTTCATGAAAATTGGATATCTAACTTCCTTTGTGCCTTAACTAAGTGAAAACAGTCTCCCACTTGATTGCCCATCCCACATGAGATGTCAGCAAGCTTACCTTACCTGTGCTCCATGCCATGTAATACCTAGGGAAGGATTACTTTATATATGGTCATTGTGGCCAGAAGCTGCTAGCTACAAGGTCATGCTCTCAGCAAATGATCAGCCAATAATAATAATTTGCATCTTCTCTATCAGCTCCATGTAGCATAGACACTCTAATTGACTATTTCTTTCCCTTTGTCCCCCTCTTCTTTTTCCTCCTCTTATCCCCCCTCCCCTATTTATTTAGAAACTAGACCTTTAATAACTCCATTCATCTGAAGAAGTGGGTTGTGCCCATGAAAGCTCATGATACCATCTATATGTTTTGTTAGTCTTTAAGGTGCTGCTAGACTATTCGTTGTTTTTAAAGTTTTTCCAGCTAATAATAATATATTCTGGCAATGTATCTCTTGCAAGCGGATATTCCACTTTCACACTCTGCTTCCCTCCATTCCCATCCAATTGCTCCAAAGGCATAGGTCAGAGCTGTAAGGAGACTCTTAGTTATCTGTTTATAATTTTAGGGCTTTCCCCCCCTGAGATCCAGCCAAAAAGGGAAGCATCATCAAGCGTGTGTGGCCTGTCATTGTCTCCAGTAAGCAGCAGTGGTTCTTGCACACTCACTAGTATATTATACAATTCTCTATGGGACTTACATTTTTGCTAGAAAAATCAATCCAGTATGCATCAATGGCATTTTCTCTTATGACAGCAGTATTGTGAACACCATTCATACCACATCAATATTACTATGGGTGGACCATGGAAGCTGTGCAAGATCTAGATCCATATTAGACTGAAAATAGGGTGCATGTTAAGCATTCTCGGTTAGAAGCACTAAGTGTAAACAGCCTTCGGTTTCCTTTTTCATAGTAGCAGAATCTTGTGATTTGCTTTTGACTAGTGGAAATTTCACAGGCTCAGGTGTTCTTTGCATCCAAGCAGGAACTGAAAAATAGACTCTCTCCAAGTTTAGATCCATCCTGGAACCAAAAACCACAGGGATAAATTGATCTGGAAAGTCAAATGTGAAAACTACTGAAATTCAAAGTCTTCGGGACTGAAGGTTCCAGTTTTGGATCTATGTTGCTGTTTTTATCAGCAGCTGTTTCCCTTGAAGCCAAAGCTTTGGCTAGAAAGAGTGGTATGCCTTAACACAGAGAATCCAGCCTGCTAGCCCTTCAGTTACACAGTCCCTTAGGGTTAATAGGAATGTAAATATCCCAAGATCAAAGCTTTGTGAAAGGTCAGCCCCCAATCACCAAGGCTGTGTCTAGACTGGCCACTTTTTCCGCAAAAGCAGATGCTTTTGCGCAAAAACTTGCCAGCTGTCTACACTGGCCGCTTGAATTTGCGCAAGAGCACTGACGTTCTAATGTAAGAAATCAGTGCTTCTTGCGCAAATACTTTGACGCGCCCGTTCGGGCAAAAGTCCTTTTGCGCAAAAGGGCCAGTGTAGACAGCTCAGTTTTGTTTTGCGCAAAAAAGCCCCTATGGCTAAAATGGCGATCGGGGCTTTCTTGCGCAAAAGCACGTCTAGATTGGCCACGGACGCTTTTGCGCAAAAAGTGCTTTTGCGCAAAAGCGTCCGTGCCAATCTAGACGCTCTCTTGCGCAAATACTTTTAACGGAAAACTTTTCCGTTAAAAGCATTTGCGCAAAATCTTGCCAGTCTAGACGTAGCCCAAAACTTTCCATTACCAAAGGGAGTGAGTCACTGCTGGGCTCTGTGTTTGCCAAATCCTTCTCTGGAGGTCAGAACTGTGCAAACCTTACAATTTTCACCTGCTGAAATCTGAACAGGGAAATGAGGCACTCAGCTGATTTAATCTTCCCTGTAGTTAATCTTTCCCCTAGGACTCACAAACCCATCCCCTTAAACCACAAAATAAAAATCAGAGTCAGAACCATTCCTTCCCTTTTCAGAGGGCACCCAGGGGATGTAGCACAGCCAAAATATCTTCATTTGCTAGCAGGTACATTCCTAGTGACAGAGGGTGGGTAATTGCTTCCATAAAGTAAGCACCCTGAGGGCATGATAAAATCAGCACAAGTGCACCTAGGCCTAAATCTTGCAGTCCTTACTCAGACAAAACAAACAACTGCCTTCAAAAAGGAGTTTTGCCCAAAGAAAGATTGCAGCAGAATTTGATGCACTGTTCCTGGAAACCTGCTACCAGTTCAGTGAGCTACTGTTTCTTCACTGGAATTTTCTCATTTGATGCAACCAAAGCTAACAATGGCCCCAGTGCTTCAAGCTTTCCCATATGAAGACCCACAGCCCACAGTGTAAGGCAAGGACATGCAGTACATGGGCTTAATTCAAGTTACTTTAAAACTCCCAGCAGCTTCAGATGCCATTTCCTTACTATGAGCTATTTACCTGCAAAAAGGGCACAATGTTGACCAAACCAGGTGTGTTTCTTTCAGATGATTTCATTATAAGTCTTTGGAACTATAATGCGGCTACTGTACAAAAAATATGTTGGAACCTTATCTGATGGTCTGAAATATTATCTGCCATCCTCCAAAAACTAACGGCTAAAAACCATATTAATGAAGAGCCCCTTTAAGGCTCTCACTCAAAGGTTCTCAAACTTTATTGCATCAGGACTTCCTTCTGATGTCCTACATGGCCCCAGGAGGTAAGACACACACACACATACCTGAACCTTCCGCCCTGAACATCCCGCACTCCACCCCGCACTTATATTTTTTACAGGTACTGTTGTAAGGCCAACCTCCCCTTAGCCCTTCCCCGGGGGAAGGGAGGTGGGAACAGGTTGTGATAGGACAGTACCTGTAAAAAATTGAATTTACTTTCACCCCTGGGCTTCAGGTTTGTCGCATAGCAGCAGGACTTGGGGTTAGGCTTCAGCACAGGCCCTGGGCCCCATCAAGTCTAATGCCAGCCCTGGCAACCCATTAAAATTTCTAGCAAGATCTATGGGCAATACCCCACCTCACATAGAGCTCCAGGAATTATTGTACCTCAGGCAAGACACAAAGCTTCCCAGGGATCCTGAGAGGCACAAAATGGCACTGATCTTCACAAGGGCACAGCTGCTGTCCCCTCCTTGACCATCCAGCTGTGAGGGACAAGAGATGGCAAAGCCAGAGTCTTGTGACCTCTCTCACCACACCTGCTTTTACAGCACTAATATATTGACTGCAGATGTGGCTGGCCCATTAACAGGAGCCAGAAGGGCATCAGCACGTGGTACACTCTAACCAGCGCTCAGCCACAGTTGGGCCCTAAATGTGTAACAAAATAAACAGAGGAACACACTTGCTTGAGGCCAAGCAGAGTCATGTTGCATTGCTCTGGATTTAGTTTCCCAGCCACATCATTCATTCACACTTTAGGCAGTTTTATTAAATTCTCTACTCCTAATGTCCTCATTTGAAGTAAAGCATCTTCAGCAGCTTAATGTAGATGGGGAAAATCAGTAGCTGTCTTGTGATTCAAAAGGAAGAGAATAATTACCTGAAACAATAATAATTGACAAATAATTGGACAATACAGAATAATTAAGCATATCTTAAGTAATAGAATTAATGTGCAAATTAGCATATATTAGATAAATCAGATTCAGTACACTTTTGACATAAATCCTTCCATATATTTTAGAAACATGAGTCTGTCTGTTCATCGGTGAGTCCGTTTGTTCAAGAATTTCTCCTAAATAGTAATAACCAAATTTGATGCACAGCTTCCTCTTATCATATCTTAAAGTAAGGTCAGGGTTTGATTGTACCAAGACAACGGGATGTGCCTGGAATTCGATTGTTTCGCATAAAATGGAAAGGGAGGGGTCTGGTAGAAGGGGCTGCAGAATAACTACAGGGGAGGCAGCAGGGATCCAGAGATGGGGGCCAGGACAGCTACAACCCCATTTGGCCAGCAGAGAGCAGGAGTGGGGAAAGGAAAAGGTATCTACTATATAGCTGCTCCGCAAACCTCAATTTGCGTAGCTTTTTCTGCTTCTTTTTTCAGAAGAGGCTTTTCCAACATTTGGCCCATCTACACTGGACCAAATGTCGGACTTCCCCTCCCTTTTTCGGAACATCCCTTCTTCCTCATAAAACAAGGTTTACAGAGATGCCGAAAAAGCACGTCTGCTCTTCCGAAAAAAATTTCAGAAGAGCTGACGCGTTTCCCCTGGACATGGCAGAGTTTTTCTGGGATACCCAGAGCGTAGACATAGCCTCAGAGAGTTTGTCTGTTTGTGTATCTGTTTATCTGTCATGGGCAGGCACATCTCATCTGGCCCCAAACTGTTGTGGGAAGAGAGGGCTGGGGCTGTCCTCTTTCCCTGGGACAGCCTGCATACTGACCCCCTCAACTACAGCCCCACTCCAGAACAATGATTTAAATGAAGAAAAGCAAAACTTATTGAGTAAAGGACCCAAGCAATGCTGGGTAAATCTTCTTCTGTTAAAATATAATAGAGTTAAATATTGTTGCTGAGAAGGTTTGAGGAAGGGAATGATCGGATAGAAATTACACTTCCTTAAGATCCGGGGTTCAAATGATTGAAGATTTATACTACCCTTGGAGCAGGAAGCACATTTTCCTCTAGGTTTGTACAGAATTTGTCACGTGGACAGCTATGAATGCATCATAAATAATCATTAGGGATGGGACTGAGATACAAGGTTTTGATCAGGACTCAGAGAGCTACAGTGGTTGCTGGAGCAGAGATGTGGTGGTTTGATGCAGTGAAAGAAGGAAGGGAAGGAGATTTTTGTGAAGTTTGAAAGCTCTCGCTAGAAAGTCAGCTAGCAAAATAATGCAGCTGCTCCTCTGTAGCACTTTCTATAAAAGCTTTGAAAATCTGTGAGAAGTGATTGGATTAAGTGAGGTAAGAATCACTGCAGCTAAAGATAGTCCTAGAAAGTTCAGGGGCTCAGCCAGCCTGGTCACTTAATGCAGAGGTGAGGAACCTAAGGCCTGGGGGCCAGATGCGGGGGCTCCCCCCAAGCATTTGGGAGTCCATGCTGGCACTCCAGCCTGCCTGCCATCTCACTATGAAGCGGGAGCACACAAACTCTACTAGCCTGTGCCCCCACACTAGGCTCTGGTGTGTGAAGGGAATGTAGGAAGTGTCTTTCTCCTGCTCAGTTGGGGGCCACGTCAGTGAGGGTTTGGTTTTCCTTTTTTCCTTCTCACTTGTGTGTGGCCCCCAACTGATTTTTCTGTGGGTCAGTGGCTCCACCCCTGACTTAATGGCTGGGGGCTGCTGAGAGGAATGTGCATAACAATGGCTCTTTGCACACCTTCTGAGAGTTTCCAAGCACATTCCCTGCAATGGCAAGCACCAAGTGCTGGCGTGGGCACAGGTCTGGCCTTGCCTCCAACATGCCATGTAGGTTGCAGAGGAACGGAAGGAGGCAGAACGTATGGGGGCATCTTACCCCCTCCCGAAAGACAGCACAGCTGACCCTGTGCCCTTAGCCTTAGGAGCATGGCATCATCCCCCACTCCCAGCACTGCTCTGTTCCTTAAGGACACAATCTGGCCTTCAGTAAACATCTGCATGAGGCTGTACCTGCTAAATTGCATAAGGAATACTAAGGTATGGCAGCATCACATCCCCACCGTGACAATCCTCATCTCTCACAAGCTAAAAATACTGGGCCAGATCCAGAGCTGGTGTAAGTCTGGGTAGGTCCCTTGACTTCAGTGGAGCTACAGTGATTTACAGCAGCTGAGGAGCTAACTCTTTGTCCTCGTTTATACAAAATGTCCTCAAGTCCAGCAGCCTAACACAGGTTAACTTTTCAAGGACTAATAACCATTTTTAAAATATGGGTTCTTTATATCCAGCTTTATTGACATTTCTGTCTGAGGGAAAAAGTCTCGGGTTCAGAAAAGCTTTTGTAAAGCACCTCTGTGCAAGTAATCTGATTTCACAGGCAAGCCGTAGAACTGTTGGAAAAGCAAACCTGCCCAAAAAAAGGCTTACCAATGACATTTTTATTCTGTGTGTAAACATTTAGACATGGGATTGTACCTTTCTGAAAGGAGCTAAAATATTAAACAGCCTAAACCCCCACTACTGAATTATACATAGAGAAAGCTGACCCAGAGTTACACTATGTCTGTCAAACTCAAGAGCTTCCCAGCACACAGTCATGGTTTGTCAGGCTTGATAGGCAAGTGGTTAAATACAATGTCAGACTGTATTGTTATCCAGTGCAGCTCATGGATCACGAATTAGTAGATTAGTAACATTTGTCAAATCCAGCAAAATATTGGCAATGAATTGAATAATTTTCCATCATTTAGATTCCTGATTTTTTTTTATGTTAAGTTTCCTTGGCAGTGAATGAAAAACCAACCACATATGAAAATACTGCTTTTGTTTTTATGATTTGGCACATGCAGAGCAATAATATATGGCTTATCCATGGCTGAAAAATACTAAGTGCTTTGGCTCCATGCCTCCTGGATTGGTAGTGAACCCCTTGGAGTCAGTGAGCTCCAGCAGGCCTTCCTTCCTCTTCCCACCTGGTCCCACACTACCTGACCAAATAAAAGACAGGACTATGCAGCACTTTAAAGACTAACAAGATGGTTTATCAGGTGATGAGCTTTCAAGGGCCAGACCCACTTCCTCAGATCAATTTGTGGAAGAAAATTGGCATGACCATATAGACCAAAGTTCTTGATCTTGTAAGTGGCATGGTTAGGTCCAATAACAGTGTCAGCAGAGTAAATATGTGGACCTAACCATGCCACTTACAAGATCAAGAACACATATTCCTGTTCATCCAGAAATATAATTTATGCCATCATGTGCCTAAAGTGTCCGTCTGCTATGTATATTGGACAAACTTCTCAGACACTTCGCCAAAGAATCAATGCACATAAAACAGACATCAGGCTAGCTCACAGAGAGAAAACTGTTGCTTGCCATTTTTAACCAGACTGACCATTCTCTCAATGACCTTAAAACATGCATATTGCTTCAAAGACATTTTAACTCCAGACTTCAAAGAGAAGCCTCAGAACTGTCATTCATGCTTAAATTTGACACTTTATGTATGGGTCTCAACAAAGATGCTAATTATCTCACCCATTACAAAGATAGCTTCCCCAATTATGACCCCTAATGTCATTACCTCACAGACACTAACCTTCCCCCCTGACCCCCACTCTGTTCTAAAATTTGATTTGTCAATTTTATATGTGTTCACTTTTTTTTTATTGTATCACTTTGGTATATATGGTCGTGCCAATTTTCTTCCACAAATTGATCTGAGGAAGTGGGTCTGGCCCACGAAAGCTCATCACGTACTAAACCATCTTGTTAGTCTTTACAGTGCTGCATAGTCCTGTCTTTTGTTTCAGCTAGACCAGACTAACACGGCTGCATCTCTATCACTATTCTACCTGACCAAATGTATTTCTGACACCAGCCACCACAAAAGAGGGCAGCAGCTGCAGCTGGAGTAGTGGTAGCAGCACCAGGCCCTCTTTCTGGCTCCTTTACAGCGTGGAATAACATCCAAACTCTTTTCTCCTAATGGTGCACATTACTACTTGTTCTTCTGCTTCCTGTCTCTTCAGCTTACAACACCCAATCATATATCTTACTAATCTCATCTCCCTCTTACATCCTTTTCCAGATTGTAGCCAATGGGCTAGTTTGCCTTTGTTATATTTACTGCAACTCTGTTCCTGCTTCATTATTATATTCTGCTTTGCATTAGATTCAGCAGTAATGCAAGTAACCTACAGACTTGTATCCTGTATAACATTAGCTTCGGCAAGTTAGTATAAATCTTGAGGCCTGTAATATCTAAACAAATACGTTTTGTACAGACTAACAACCCAATGAAAAACCCCAAGTTATTGGGGAGTGGAAAAGAGAGGTTAAGTGCATCTGTAGATGTAATGTGTTTGATATAGACACCGTTCTGTGTGCACTACAGGAAGAGGAATAAGTAATCATCATCATGCCTAGTGAGTAAAAGACAGGTTCATTAACTAAGTAAAAGACAGGTTTATCACTCCCATGGCACGTCAGGTCATATTGCATCACCACTTTTTAAGTCAAACTGAAATAATGATTATTATATTATAACCTTTGGTTAAGACTTTGATTAGTCTGTAATTAGATATCACTGAATTAGGCCAGATATGATGTCTGAGTAGAAATTAATAAAATTGACTAAAACACCATTATATCTGAAGTGCATTTTTCAATGTGGCTAAAACAGTGAGGCATTTAAGAAATCTGTGTGGAAAATTAAGTAACTTAAGGTGTTCAGTACATCCAATAACCTTGCCATGCAGGATACAGGGTTATGTAATTTAGCAGTTGTGCTGCCTTACACTCTGATTTTTAACAGTCACTTGATCCCAAGTGCCTTGTCTTGTGTTTGAAAATTTCACAGTTCAGTGCAAAATAAATTGATTTTTATACTAGGTCAGCTGTGGTGACAGCCATTGATTTAAGAAGCTTATCACAACATAGGACTAAATGCTATTTCTAAGCTCCGGCTCTTTAAAGAGTTCCCAGAAGAGAGACCACAGCAATACAAACCAACTCTTCCTGACATATATACAAAGAGATCTGAATTCTGGGAGCATAATAGAAGAAGAAGATTAGTTTGTGTTATTTGGTAGCTTTTTTATGGAACACCAAATGTTATTTACTTCCTAATCTGCCTACAAAATACAAAGAATTGCTGCTCCGAGCTCTTTCAATGATAATATGAATGACTCACTTTAGTTACATATGCTCTCAAATAACCTAAAGATATATTTTAAACCATTTAAACACATTTAAAATAGATTATTCTCTTCTCCTTAAGGTTGCCTACATTGTTTGCAGGGAGCTATATTATGCTGTACAAATTGCACCTTGTATACAGTTTGTGTTAAAGCACATATTTAGCCAAGTCCAAAGCATGAACTATCAGTATTATCTGGCATTATTAAAAGTATCCCTAATAATGTTTCACTTCTATCATCCCCCTTTGGGTTATTTGTTCATTTTGATTTTATGCCTTCTTCCAGGCTGTCCCTTATGTTAGAACAGCTTCCAATTAATATACCCAGTCCTAACTTCACTGATTCAAAAAGACCCATTTGTTCCATGATGCATTTTGATTATAGTTAAAGATGGACCAAAACCAAATCCTCAGGTACTTATGTTCAGATCTTTCCTTTGTAGGGGGCTAAACCAAAATCGTATCCAAACTCCCCCAAATGTTGGAAGAGTCTGGATGTGAATCAGAATACAAACTCTGGCTCTGACCTCTTTCGATTTTAAGGACTGTCTATGTGACAGGGTGGTCTCAGTCCCAAGGTCTCCTGCTGGAGGCTTTATGGCTCTGTCACACCCTGCCCCAGAAAAGAGCAGTAGAGAAGTCCTTCAAGCTCCCTGACGCAGACAATAGGGGCCCAGCAAGCTAGTATAAAGAAAGCTGCTGGGTCAGAGCCAGTTCACTTCTTGTTGGAGCTGTATGAGTGTAGTTGGCTGGCAAAACCCCAAACAGGGTGGTACATCCAGGAGCTAATGAGAAGGAGTCCTGTATTGGTACTGGGACTCTATTTGGAAAAAGCCCTGAGGTAAAGGAAAAGATGCTGCAGGGCATTACAGCAGCAGTGGAACTTAAATGAATGAAGACAGCAGACAGTTGCTATCTACAGGGTCCCTGGGCCAGGACTCAGAGTAGTCTGGGTAGTAGTAGAGGGCCTGGGTTGCCCCCCAACACCCCTTAGCCACTAGGGGGAAGTGGCCTAGCTACTGAGTCACCCCAAAGGAGGAACTGAAGCATAGTGGCCCAGCTAGAGAGCTATAGTAAGGAAGCCCCAAGAGAGCGAGGACATTGTCTCCAAAGCAGCCCTGGGATGCTGCTGTATCCTGAAGCAGGAAGAAACAGAGAGGAAGCACAGACAAAGGGTGCACTCATGACACAAGAGTGTCACACTGCACCAGCACATTTTGCATTACATTGTTCTGTGCTGTGACTCAAGGTGGCTAGGCCTATGGGGCAAGGTCTATGCACAGTGCTGCCTGTGCTTACTGCACAATAGAAATAATGACTGAGCAAATGTGATTCTGCTCTGGAAAGAAAACCTTTAAAAATAACACTCTGGAGCTCAATAGTTGTTTTTCATTGACTTCAGATCAAGTTCATTCCCTTTACAAGTGAACGTGTGGGTTTTTCCTCGCTGTCTAAATCACAGACTATGGACTCTCGTTGAACTGAGCTCCTTTCAATCTTGCCCAATATCATCAGTAATATAGGTTCTGCAACCTACATTCTGCCTTAAGTCACACCTGTCCACAATGGAGTAATTATGTCCAAAATATTGCCGGGGGGAGGAAGAGAGATATGCCCCCACCAAAAAATCACCCCCTTTCTTAGCAACCAAAAGAAAAAGTTCTAACAAGTGATTTTGCCCATCTTCTTTTAAACAAAAACCAGGACATGTCCCCAAAGTGTTTACTTTGCTCTTCTCCTGCCTGTCTTCCTCTGGTGCGGTCTTTGGTGTTCCTGTCCCATGTGGTAGCAAGCTCTAGGTGCTAAGGTGATTTTTAACTCTCCTGCTCAAAAACTTACTGTCTCCTCTCCTCTACAGATTTGTCTCTGTGTGAAAACTTCTCAGACTCACCTTTTTCACACAAATTCCCCAATGTGTCCTCCTCTCTCTCATCCAAGTCACCTCTCTCTCCTCTTGCTTCTGAGACTTTAGTCCCCAAAATCACATCTAGTCTCTCTTCCCAGATCCCCCTCATACTTGCCCATTTCCTCAACTCACCTTAATTTCTTTCACCCCACCACTAACCCTTCTCTATATCCTGCCATCATCTTCTTCCTTTCCCAGTTCCACTGAGAGCTGTCCCTTAGACTGTGTCACCCCCTAATGGCTGGCACTTAGCCTCCATCTCCTGGTTAGGATTAGAAATTTCTTAATACCAGGCACTACAGGCTCTCCCTTCCTCCTCCCAGTCGCTTGTTCTCCCCTGCTTCTGCTCCTCTGACCATTTCCTGCCCTCTAGAGAGCTGGGTTGGAACTGCCTGCCTGCCCACAAGATGCAGGTTGTAGGTGGACCTGGCTGAGAAGGGTAGCTTAGGTCAGTGACATGATGCCCAGCTCCAGCCTCAGGGCAAGGCTGCCAGGGAGTGGGGCATGGGCTGGTGGTGTTGCATTTGCAGACAGCATCCTCCACCTCATTCCAGCATTCCTGCAGGTGATAAACAGATTTTTGGTGTCCAGCCAGGACTTCTGACTGGACATCCTACAGGTCCCCCTAGACTTTCCAGTAGAAAACCAAGCACTTGGCAACCTTACTCCTGGTGCCTATCCCCTCATAATTTCCCCTTTAGTGCCTGTGTCATACCCCTAGTGCCTGCCTGCCTCCCCAGTGGTGTCTCCTAGAACCCATTTTGTCTCCAAATGAATGCCTCCCCCCAAAGGTGTCTCCAGTGTCTATGCTGCACTAGAGCTGTTTCTCAATGCTCATGTTACCCCCGAGTGCCCATTCCAGCTGTGCTCCCCTGGTGCCTGGCTTTCCCTTCCAGCTCTTCCATAATGTCCCCTGAGGGAACTACAGTTGCTGCACATCCACATCCCTCCAGCTCTACACTGGCTGAGGCCAATTGTAACAGTCTCCTTCTCCTAGAGCTATTAACAGCTGAACATGTGATCAGCAGCCTGCAGGAGTAAAAGAGAGGAGAGAAATAGGATGCCAAGCCCAGCTGCAGTAAGGCACCTCAGAATCCCTTTCCATCCCTCCTCTTCAGTCTGCCAAAAGTTGGAGGAAGGCCTTAACTGTTCTTCCTCCCTCTCCCCATATGAAAGCTGGGGAGGGAGGTGTCTTCCAAGCCTCCCTTATTACACCCAAGTCTGTGCAACTTCATTATCTCCAATGGAGTTACATAGGTGTAAACTTTGCCGATAATGCATCACAGAGAATGCATTTTAATACAGCCAGATGTAAAGTTATATATCTAGGAACAAGGAATACAGAGCACAGCTACAGAGTGGGGGACTCTTGCTGGGAAATCAGTGACTCTGAAAAGGATTTAGCAAGTCATTGTAGATAAATATCTCAGTATAATCTCCCAGTGCTGTGATATAAGAAAAAGGGCTAATGCAGTCCTTGGGAAATAGTGAGTAGGAGCAAGGTGGTGATTTTACCTCTGTGCATGGAATTGTGAATCTGATACTAGAATAGTGCTTGCCGTTCTGATGGCCACATTAAAAAAAAAACTATGACAAACTGGAGAGGGTGGAAAAGCCACACAAATGACTTCGGGATCAGAGAAAATGCCATATAATGAAAGCTTAAAAGACCTTAATGTGTTGAGTTTTTCAAAGGAAAGATGGAGAGGTGACTTGATTACAGTA
The DNA here is from genome assembly GCA_032595735.1 of Pelochelys cantorii. Lineage (NCBI taxonomy): Eukaryota > Metazoa > Chordata > Testudines > Trionychidae > Pelochelys > Pelochelys cantorii. The sequence goes on along the minus strand of CM064329.1, from coordinate 103,075,731 downwards.
TTTAAGTACCACCGTGGGGGTAAAAGTCCTGACTACAAAAGGGCTCTTTAACATAGAGGAGAAAGCCATAACAAGAAAGTGCTACATAGTTTTTCCTTTTTTATAACAAGAACCGATGATTAGAAATGAAACTCTCAAATTCAAATTAGCAATGTGGCACAAATTTTGTAACACTGAGATGGTTAATCACTGAAACAAACTAGCATCTTTGGATGTTTTACAGTCAAGACTGAATACCTTTCTGGACGTTCGTCTTTACCCAAACACAAGTTACAGGGCTCAATACAGGGTAATTGGGTGAAATGTTATGGCTTGTGATGTACAGGAGATCAGACTAGATGATCTAATTGTCTGTTTTGGTCTTAAACTCTATGAATCTATGAGGGAATAGAATCCAGATCTCTCTCTCTCAAATGCGTTGATTCTGCAAGGTTAACAGGAGTAAAAGAAATAAAATCTTTTTTTTCTTTCATTGAGATCAGCCAATATGACCCTGAATACACACAGGGAATACACGCAGGGTTGACATGAGTAAGTCGGTGCACTTTCTATAACCATTTGTAGTGTAGAATGAGACTTTAACAACATCTTTCCAATTACTTCCATTTTTTCCTTCTAATTAATCCGGGAAACATTTCCTCTTTTGGATAACACAGCTAAACTTAACAAAAACATACTCAATCATTTTCAGGACCCCTCTTCCCTTCAAAAGACACCCGAAGAAAAATATATCAATGCGGAGAGTAGTAGTAAAGGGTATGTTTTTAATAGGATTTTAATATACAGCTTAAATGTATATTTATTCTTCTAGTCAGTGCATTACGGTAATAAATATGAAAGATCATTTATGAATCAACAGTGTTAAATATTCGTTACATTAAGTGATAAATCCTGGTCCTTTTAGGAATTCACCAAAACCCACTGAAGTCAATGAAAGTCTTTCCATTGACTTCAATAGGCTTTGAATCAGTCCCTTAATGCTGTTAAAATTCATTTGATATTCAACAAACTTTCTATGCAACATTATGCCATAGCTATAATTTGTTATCATCGTTATGCAAAAGTTCAGGACCAAACCCGCTCCTAATGAACTCTTATGGTAAAACTTCCCTAGACATGAAAAAGAGCAGAATTGGGCTGTACATTTTTACTTGGGCTTATACAAATATTGACAAAAGACTAAAATACAATATTCAAAAAACTAAAGTGGTTCCCATGAAGCTTACAGGAAAATACAGCACTAAATCAATGAAGTGAAAAGGCTTTTTTCCCCCAAAAAATAAAGCCATTCTTGATAGGTGTGGTAAACATTAAACAAAATGACAAACCAACTGGCACAGTTTAACAACCTCATTTCTAAGTGTGCTTTATAATAATGCTCTTCAAATACGGCTGTTTTTCCAGAACATACTGACAAAAAACCTCATTTAACATCACTGTTTTACAGTGACAAGTTTTATTGCATTGCCAACTGTGAGTTTAAAGAATAAGCTCTAGCAAGGAGTCCAAATCACCACCACCACTTTTTTTGTGTTTGTGTGTTATCATCCAACAGCACTTTCATGCACTGGTGAATATGCACTAGTTTAAAAAAAATATAATTAAAGAAAAGTGATTTGTTTTGTTTCAAAAATAATATAAAGAACCATTTCAGAATCAGGTTCAATGATGAGAGATATGTTTATCATGAAAGATGGAGCCCAGCTGTGCAAACATTCTTGAGAGCAATCTCAATTACATAACTGGGCCTGCTCATGTGAACAGTAATTTACATGTGTGATTACAGATTGGCAGGATGAAGCTCTTAGCTTTGCCCTGCGCAAACGTTTTCACAATTGTCCTAAGCTAAAAAAGCATAGATTATAGTACTAATATATACAAAAATCAGCTGTTCTCTTATAGCTTTAACCTATTATTGCTAGACCAAAAGTGAGAATTTATAATAATTTATAGAGGATAAAACTGAGATGCAGCTTCAGATGACTGAATTTCCACCTGAGCCATTTTAAACTGGGTACATTGGAGCCATTTGCGGAGTACGGATGAGCTGTTGTTCATTTGTCCTGACCCCTGTAATCTCCTTAGGCTCTGGTGGTTCACATTATTCTGAATGGCTTGAAGGCGCAGTTGGAGTCCAGCAGATAAATGCTATAAAAAACAGCAGAAAGTTGAGTTTCTCTCTTTTATTCAATACATACATTAAACTAGGATTATGTAAGACTTTTTCCCCAGGCACTAATTTTGGGAGGGAAGGATTTCTCTGCATATCCCAGCCCCCTCCCCCATCCCAGGTTTCATTCTACCTCAACTCCAACCACCGACAAAGATGTTGCTGCAAAGGGCATTGATTTCAGGCCACCATCCCCAAAATCACTTATGTTCTCAACAGCAGCTTCACAGTGGAGCTTTCTGCACAGCCTTTGTTCCCATCCACTCTTGACTGACAGGACTTCGTAGTATGTCTCAGCCTCATTTTTGTCACAAAGGGTATGTCTACACTACCACCCTAGTTCGAACTAGGGTGGTTAATGTAGGCATTCGAAGTTGCAATGAAGCCGGGATTTAAATATCCCGGCTTCATTTGCATCTTGCCGGGCGGGCGCCAGTTTTAAATCCCCTTAGGTCGAACTCCGTGCCCGCGGCTACAGCCCGGAGTAGTAGTTCGAATTAGGATCTCTAATTCGAACTACCGTTACTCCTCGTGGAACGAGGTGTACCGGTAGTTCGAATTAGAGATCCTAATTCGAACTACCTACTCTGTGCCGCATGTAGCCGCGGGCACGGAGTTCGACCTAAGGGGATTTAAAAATGGCGCCCGCCCGGCAAGATGCAAATGAAGCCCGGGATATTTAAATCCCAGGCTTCACTTGCAACTTCGAATGCCTACATTAACCACCCTAGTTCGAACTAGGGTGGTAGTGTAGCCATACCCAAACAGAGCCACTTAGAACCGCTATCAGCCAACCAGCAGAACACAACAGGTCCACCTCAGATGCTGTAGAACTGAAAGCCACTCCCTGAATCACGGGTTCTCAACCTGTGGATCGATGTCAGGGGGTCATGGTTAAAAAGTTCCCATCTAGATGGAAGTTATAGATGAGGCAGTGTCTCCGTATCGAAATGAGAACTATTGTCCTAAATGATGCCTTTGCCCACTCAAATTTGGCATATTCAGTGCTGAGCCATGGCATGTGCCCAAATACCAAGCAGTCTGCATGTTATAGTAAGATGTATGTTGAATAAAAGTTTTTATCATGCACTGTCAGACAGTTGGGAGCCTGAGGCCAATAGCTTTATTTCTAGAGTACATTCAGACAGCGCACAGAATAGAAATAACAATAATCATAAAAGAACAAGAAAAAATAACTTACCTTTAGATTTGACTGTATCATTGGCAGCCACATGGGTATTAGCTGTACGAGGAGACAACAAATGTTTTGTTAGTATACTATATGAGCCTATAAATCTGTTCCAGTTACAGTGAGTCAGAGCAGGGTATGTCTAACTCATTTAGCCATTTGAAGTGATGGTGACATATGCTGAAAGACTCATCCGTAAATATGGAAATGTCTTTATAAAAGACGGGCATGCTGGACACATGGCATTCCAAGGTTAAGAAGCCAGCTTTGATCTTTTGTATCCCATTTTACAATAAGAAGCAATTACAGGTACTATTTTGCGGCAATGTCGATAGTTTAAAATAAAAATCCATTAAAAGGAATTCTTCGTTATATTTCCCCGGAGGATTTTTCTGAACAGTATTGGAATGAGTGCATTCCAGGCACTGCACAACATGGTGCATACTGCTGCATATATTTAAGAGTGAAAAGGATTGAGCCAGATGTTTTTGTGATGATGCAAAACATCTTATTTTATGATCCCTGTCCACTGTGTTACAGGTCAACAATCACAGGGATCTGTGCTATACGTACACATCTACTTTAAGCCCAAGAAACTCTTTCACCATATAGCACACAGAGCAGACAGTGAGCTGGTTAGCTTAATGTTTCTGCACAGCTCTTACTGCAGCCCTCCACGAGAGGGCTCGGTGAACCCATGTAGCGGTGGATCTTCCAGCCTCTTCCTAGCATTGCCCATGTCCTAATCACCTACTGATCTCTGCGTGTTGGCCTAAAAGAAGCCCTTCCTGCTAGAAGGAGCACTCCCTAGAGCTAGCAGTCTCACTCATCAGGATGAAAATGTACCTCTTAGACTCTGACCTGTGCCTGAATTTATTTTCTCCAGGACAGTGCATCATCAATCTGCACTCAAAACTCCCATTGACTTCCCTGGGAACTCAATTCGCAGAGCAATTGCAGGATCAGGGCTTCATGCTGTCATACTCCAGACACTGACAAGTAGGAGAGGCAAGGAGGGCTCTGGGAATCCATAATTCGAGCGCTGATATTTATTTCTGGCTATATCTCTTAACAGAACTCTTATTTGTGAGTAACTTTACATGACAGGTCTACAGAAGCCATTTCTATCCATGCTCTCCAATATTAATTTAACCACTGGGAAAATTGTTCTGAAATGCTTCTCCAAATGGCATCAGAATTTGCAATTTACCAATTATGCTACTGAGAGCTGCAAGTTAAACCTAATCAGTATTGACAGCATTAGATAAAGCACCATTCCCCCGGTTCAAAGAATGCTAATTGTTTGTCTGGCTGCATAACATACATTTCAGTGCTGTTTTGCTAGTGGATCATATGCAGAGCTGTCAGTACTGATTACTTGGTCAAACAAATAAAAAAAACTATATTCAATCCTTAGGTTCTGTTGGCAGATGGATGCCAAAACAGATGGAACCCAGCCAGTGGCAGAAAATAGGGGGAACATTAGCTCTTTAATTTCCTTCTCTGGGATCTTGCAGAAGCTCCTCCACTGGAGCTCTGATGACTCAGGTCTATAAGGAGTTACTGAGAGGCAGAAGGAAGACAGCTAAAAGAGCCCATGCATTTCATGGCATTCTCCCCTGCTAACCTCACAGACTTAGCCCCGGAAATCTGATCAGGTGTTCATACTGCTCCTATGGAGCTAGCTAGTGGCCACATCAACGGCTGCATGTTTCCTACCAAAGGGGAGGGAAGGTGATTGGGAAGCTGTGCAGAAACACAGGGTTTCTTATATATTCTAAGATCCACACAAGGTTTAGGAGGACTGAGCCCTCTGTTTTAGCATGGGTATTAGAGGACAGCAAATCCTTCCTCTTGCACTCTCCTCACCTAGCTGGATAGAGGATGAAAACACTGCATTGGAACACTTGGACTTTTTTTCTTTCCATCTTCCAGGGAGAATATGGCCCCAATATCAGGCCAAAAAGTGCTATCAGCAATAAACTTAATTAATGAAGGTGGTAAGTATGCACGTTTTAACAGCAACCACTATGCTAAGAAGGGGTGGTGTTGGTGGTGGTTTTCTGATGTGCACAATACAGAAAGCTCAGGAAAAGGAGATTAAGAAATAGAAACTGAATAATTTTTTTTTATTCTGCTCATTCATCCTCATCATTTTTTAGTGATAACTTATTTTTGTTTGAAAGGCTTATATCTATGCAAAGGAAAGGGGCTTTGTAACATACAATAAAACCTGTTCCCTGTGCTTAATTACCAACAAGATCAAGACAATATACGATTTTCTAAATTTTCTGAAACATAATAAAAAACAACAATCAACAAACAATCAGAGCTGTTATCTTTGCAGGCTCTTCATGTAAATTCAGGCCATGAGCATTCAGGTCTTCTTTTCAACCTTTGAAAATAGGACAGTTTCAAAGCTAATTTGAGGTAAATTTTGTGTTTGTAAATTAACGGTTTTCAATCATTTTTCATTAGTGGACCGCTGTACAATTTCAAAGGGAGGTGTGGTCCCCTTTGGAAATCTTAGATATAGTCTGTGGATCACAGCTTGAAAACCACTGTTATAAATTATGGAGGTAACATATGGCACCACAGTTAAAGATGAGCTCCTCACTTAAAGCAGGGATTCAATCGCTTCACAATGTTTTAAAAATACAGCATATCCTCCCCACCATTATATAACTTAGTATTAAATCTCTACATTCAAGGTAACATAATGAAAAATACTGTGTTTTTAAAAATCAATTTAAACTAATCTGAAACTATAAACTGTAAAACACTTACATTACAAATGTATGGTTATTGCCTGGTGTCACTGCAGATCAGGGTTAAGGTTGTTTGTTTGCCCTACCTGTGTATTCCTTTTAAGCTTATCTCACATTTCCTAGATTTATAATGCTTGTTTCAGCAATAAGTATAACATCCCTAAGGGTGTGTCTACACAGCATAGTTATTTCGGAATAACAGCCGTTATTTCGAAATAACTATGCGAGCACCTACACAGCAATTCCGTTATTTTGAAATAATTTCGAAATAACAGATGGCTTATTCCAACTTATGTAAACCTCATTCTCCAGAAATAGCTATTTTGAAATAAGGTGTGTGTAGATGTTCCACTTCTGCTATTTCGAAATAGCCCCTCATCAGGGCCATTCTAAGTTATTCCTCCTGGGGCTGTAAATCGAGATAGCACATCTACAATTAGGGAAGCCTGCCTCGGACTAATTTTGAGGCTTCCCTGCAGTGTAGACGTGCTATTTCAAAATAAGCTATTTTGGAATAACTATTCTGAAATAGCTTGTTCCGAAATAACTGTGCAGTGTAGACATAGCCTAACTGTGTCTTACTGTAAATTACAGACACATACTCTCAATCTTAATTCTATTGTAACATGGCTTTAGTTTGGACATTTACTGCAGAATTTGTGCCAGGTACGTCTCTCCTTTGGGTGGAAAGGCAGCTTTCGAATCCACCCTGGGCTCCGTAGGATCCACCCTGTTTCATACAGGTGCTGAATTAGTGTACCTACTGGGAACTCTGTCCATGCCCCAGCCTGGCATAGCCTTGCCCACTTTCAGGTACCTGCCCCACAGAGCTCAGGTACAGAGCTCTTTTACTGTATTATAAATCTGAATTTTAAACATTTACTAACAGAACTTGCATCTTTTCAATCCAATCTTCCTCATGCTCAGTCATCTGCTACGAAGTGAAATGCTATCTCATTCAAATGTCACCCCCTTTGAGAGGGTCAAAATAGTCCATTTACTGAAGGGAAATACATGACATAAGGCAGTGAGAGAGAGTGTCTACAATCTTTTCAGAAATTTCATTCTCTGAGCGAGAGATTGTTCATGTAGGGAATGTTTAAGTAGCTCTCCACAACAGTATAATTCCATCAGCTGTTACAAGGAGACATGCTAACAGGGGGATTGCCTTTCAGAGTTCGCTATTGTGTTGTTGCTGGATACTAAGCCTTGGTCTACACTAGGGAGTTATTTTGAAATAACTCCCCTTATTTTGAAATAACAAGCGGAACATCCACACTACCAAGCCCGTTATTTCAGAATAATGGTCTGGTTATTTCGAAATAATAACTCCTGCTTTCTACGAGGAGTAATGCTTATTTTGAAATTAGCAATTCACTGCTGCTATTTCAAAATAACTACTCTCCAGAGTCATTCAGAGTAATTACTCCTCAGTGCTTCCTGGGGCTCTAAGTCAAGAAAGCACATCCACATTAGGGGAGCCTGCCCTGGTCTAATTTCAGGCTTCCCTGTAGTGTGGACACACTATTTCAAAACAGTTATTTTGAGAGTTATTATTTCAAAATATTTTTCTAGTGTAGACATGTTCTCAGGGTATGACTGCACTGCAGTGTAAGCCTGCACTTGAGCCTGGGCTCAAGCCTAACCCCTTTTGCACCTACACTGCAATTGTGCTTAACTCAGTATTCAGACTTAGAATCCCAGGACCTCTGCAGGGCTGGGAGGTCCAAATCTGGGTCCAAGCCCTATTGCTTTGCAGTGTAGATGCAGCCCCACTTGATTCAGGTCCTGGGAGTCGGCCGAACGTATCCCACAATTCCATGGGACAACATGCATTGTCCTACGTATCCCACCAATTCGCAATACACTCTATTGACAATAGAAGACACGCCCCCTTTGCAAATGGCAGCAGCTCAATGTTAACCCACTCTCTTGTGATCCCCAATCCGCAAGTACATATTCAGAGCCTACCGAGTTTGCAGCCGAGAGTGAACTAATCGAGTCTTTTGCAAAGCAAGTTGCTTCCTAGTAACATGCAGGATGTGCAGAAAAATTTTCCCATGGTGCATCACAGTCCTTGGCAGAGATAATTATTTCAGAGTTTTTCTGGGGCCCAGGGCCAGAGCAAGTGGGAGTCTCACTGCAGTCGTTTTGCTTGCAGTTTCCCCTGCCTCCCTTGTGATCTTCCTGGAGAAATGGGGTTGAGATGCAGGGGCTTGTCCCACCCCATATTCCCACCTGGCACTCCTGCCAGGGAGCAGGGTTGGAATGTGTGAGCTTCTTCCACTCCCCAGCAGGAGTACTGGGCAGGCAGGAGAAGGGCAAGCCCCCGTGCACCGATCCTGCACGTTGGCAGGGGCACTGAGCAAGTGGAGCAGTTGGGACATGGGCCACCCATTTTTTCCAGGCCTCCAGGCACATGCCCGGTTGGTCCAGTGGTCAATCTGCCCCTGGGTTTAGGACTACAGCAGGCATATTTGAGGGCGAAGGGGAGGATGAAAGGATGCTAAGGAATCTGGGATATAGTTACTTTGACTCACATCTGTGCACTGCAGTGTGGACACCAAAGCCTTAAGTTCCAGCACAGGTTAGAAAAGTCTTAACATAGGGTCAAGCTCAAGATTCGTTAATGCAGGTCAGGTGAGTCAAGTCCCATTAACCCTGGACTTACATTGCAGCGTAGACATGCCCTCAGAGGCTGGAATAGAACAACACACAGTGGCTTGCTCTAATGCAACAACAGCTCAACTGCACAACAGAACACAATTTGTCTAGACTCACAGCACAAAAGACTGTTTTGCTTGCTATTATTTCATTTTAAAAAAGCTGTCCAGAGATATACCATTCATAACGCTAGAAGACTTGATTTATCCTGTGGGACTGCCCCAATTCTTTCCATGTCTTCTTTGATTTGGCCTGTTTTATTCAGATTAGTGCAGGGAACACTATGGTCATCCACAAGGGGAAAACAGTTCATTGGTTTCACTTTGGAGCAAATACTGTAGGCCACTGATTTCCAAAGGAGCTTTGTACAAGCAAGGCAAACAAGCAAGCTATTCAGCCTGTACCAGTGAATAGCTTATGATTCCTCCCTTAAAAGAACAGAACTCACCATCAAATTATATCAATGTAAGTAGGGAACACACACACAGGCATCTAATCATAGAATCATAGAATACTGGAAGGGACCTTGAGAGTTCAAGTCCAGTCTCCTGCCCTCATGGCAGGACCAAGCACCGTCTAGCTCATCCCTGATAGATGTCTATCTAACCTGCTCTTAAATATTTCCAGTGATGGAGATTCCACAACCTCCCTAGGCAATTTATTCCAGTGTTTAACCACCCTGACAGGCAGGAAGTTTTTCCAAATGTCCAACCTAAACCTTCCTTGCTGCAGTTTAAGCCCATTGCTTCTTGTCCTATCCTCAGAGGACAAGGAGAACAATTCCCCCCCCCAACCCTGTGACACCCTTTTAGATACCTGAAAACTGTTATCATGTCCCCCCTCAGTCTTCTCTTGTCCAAACTAAACAAGCCCAATTTCTTCAGCCTTGCCTCATAGCTCATGTTTTCTAGACCTTTTATCATTTTTGTTGCTCTTCTCTGGACCTTCTCCAATTTCTCCACATCTTTCTTGAAATGTGGTGCCCAGAACTGGACACAATACTCCAACTGAGGCCTAATCAGAGCAGAGTAAAGCAGAAGAATGACTTCTTGTGTTTTGCTCACAACATTCCTGTTAATGCATCCCAGAATCATGTTTGCTTTTTTTGCAACAGTGTCACACTGTTGACTCATATTTAAAAACTCATAATGAAATCAAACACTATTCAGGCACAAGTCTTGTGTTATCATCCTCTAAGAATCTGAATGCCAGTAAATGAATGTGATCTGCAAACGAAGCTGACTGACACCAACATTGTCAGGAATGAGAGGTTGGTCCAAAGCAGAAACTTAAAACCTAGCTTTTTAATCCTGCTGCAAAGTTTCAGGGTGTTTGACTAAAGACTTTGGGTTCATTCTGTTACAGAAACTAGGAGTAAATAAGATACAAAGTCAAAATTTCAAAATTCAAGGGTAGTTTGGGCTCAGGGATTTGGTCTGTGCCTTTGTGTTAGAAATTTATTTTTTTTTATGTTGTAAAGAGCTATATTCCTGCTCTGACCTTTAACCTCAGTCCCCTCTAGTTTGCCCTTCTAGGAAGTCTTTTGGGAAAAGGGTCCCTGTGAATCCTTAAAAAAGTATTCACAACATGTGTTTCACCTACTTTGACAAAGATAGTAGAATTGCATTCTTGTAAAGCCTCCATTAAACTAATCACATGCAGGCACACCATTTCCACCATCTGAAAGAAAAAATATACAATAAATATCCAGTCTAATAATAATATGAAAAAAGCCAACAGTCCCTAAGGATAGTTTCACTCCTTTTTCTTGGCAGCTATGCTAGGGTATATTTTTTAATCACTGACATTTCAGGTTAAATATCACATGATACATAGGGGACATTTTTATTTACTCTATCTGATGCAGCAGCACCTACATAGGCTCTATTTATTTTGTTTAACTCCTATTACACACCAAGACACATTATGTTCAGCTTTTATCCTCTTGTTCTTTCGACATGTCCCTGCTGAGTAGTTCTCATCAATCACTGAGTCAGAAACTGGTATTTGTAGTTACTGATTTTCTTTGAAAATTAACTTAGTCACAAAGATCACATTTTATTGTTTTCCATCTGAAGGTGGATATAATCTCAATTGGCAAAGGTTCCATGAATGAGTAGTTTTTTGATTTTACAGCATGAAATACAGCATATACAAATATTAGCTATTTGGTAGTAAATAGCAGTTTATGTTTATGTTATGTAATTAACAAGATAAATATCCAGTGATGGCAGTGAGTATTTACAATGCCTATCTGAACTATGCATAGTTTCCCCTGAATAATAATAATAAATTTAGCTTTTCAGTAGTGCTTGTTGTCCTCAAAGTGCTTTACAAACACTAATTAAACTCCAAAATACCCGTCTGAGAATAAGAATTATCCACATTTTACAGAGCAGCTAGCCAAGGCAGAGAGTTTAATAACTTGTACCTATGGCCACATAATGAATCATTGTTACAATTAGGATTAAATGTCGGGGGTTCTGCACACCTTGTCTCTTATATATGACCAAGCATTAAGCTAATTAGAGGCAGAGATCATGCAGAATTCAGTTAACTTCACTCTATGTTCCATGATTATAACGGCAATTCCAAAACTGTGCTGGTGCACTATAAAGCACTTAACTAGGCTGGTCACTGAGGTTTCCCCACATTTCCAAAGGCTAAGATCACATTAAAGGACAGCTGTAAATATATTAAATACTAGTGTAATGTGACCTTCATGTAAGCAATCGCTGGAGCTGTCAAAAGAATATTTCAACTGCTACCCATGCAATTGCAAATGAAGTGGAAAACACCCAAATGTATATGGGATGGGAGGTGATCTACAAGATAACAGAAATGGGGAGGTATTCTACTAAGCAGTGTCTGTATAAATAAGTGGTCCACATTCTAAAATGTGAAGAGACCCACGCGTAGAGGATCAGGCTATATGTGAGGAATCTCTTTGTCTTGGGCTTAGGATCAGAATCTTCAGAGCCAAACCCAGCAATTACCATTTCAGCTACTAGAGAATATCCATCACATTGGTCGAACCAGAGGCTCAAGACGAATCTAGCAAGTGGGAGATAAGACCAATATGTGTACCTTGTCCATCTTAGGCAAACTGCCAGCTGAGTGCACACCGAGAGAGCTATTATTCTAGCATTGTGCATGCTTCAGGGCCTGAACCTATGAGGTACTCAGCAATGGAAGTCAGCAGGTGTCTAGAGCACTCAGTACATTTCAGAAAGTGCCAGGCATAGCATTGGGACCTTCATGAATGTGCCATAACAAATAACTGGTTAAACAAATTTCAGCTCACTTTCTGTTTGTGAAATGTCTATGAACAGACTGTGGTCTTCTCAAATCAGTAATTACTCAAAAATATTTGCTGAATGATCTCTGTGGATGATGCTTGCTCAATAACCTCTTTGCAATCAGTTGGCTGTGAGAGTTCAATATTGCTCATTTGAGCTGTTTTGACAAGACACAGATCCCTTGGTAAAAACCTCAAATATTTACATAACCATTCTGAAGAATTTGATTACTTTTGCTACGCAAAGTTAGTAGCTCTAACACTGTGCAGCACTAAGACCCAATAGAACTGAACAGCACTAAGATGCTCGTTCAGTTCACTACAGGAAAAATCTATTGCTAGTTATCTTTCTCTTTGAATTCTCGAAGACAACAGATACTGCACAGGCAGAAATAGCACAAATTGCTTAACAAAACTATGCATAGTCTCATACATTCAGTTTTAGACTTTAAACCTAGAGGGTTTGGCTGTGTATAAGTGCATCTGACTTACCACTTTGTTATGTGCCATAAGCTGTAGGATACTAGGTGTCACTCGGCTCCAGAACTCCAGAGCTGTGAGGATGGCTGTAAAGCTAAACTCATTTTGATTTTGGACCGTAGGGGCTACAGCTGTTTGTTCACAATACACTGTCCAGAGCTGAGCAAATATAAACGCATGGAAGAGGGAACACATGTGCAGCACTGATGTCTGTAGAAAGAGTAACAAGAAGAAAATGTGGTTTTTTTTAAATAATGTTAAATACATTCCCCATCGAGGTGCCCCCCATTAACATAGGCCTCCATCAATTTAATCCTCCAAGATGTTCTCCCTCATCCAGTATCCCCTAATCCAATACACCACAACTATCAAAGGGTTTCTCTCATTAAAATGTAGTCAGTGAAAGACATCTGATAAGAGCTCATACAAGTTGAAAGAATATGTTCATACTTACAGCCTAAGAGCCCAATCCTGCAAACAGATTCTGCACATACAGGCCCTTACTTCTACAGATGCATCCTTAAAGTAAGGGTCAGAATGTGCAGACCAGTTTGTCCTTGGGAAACAATCCTGCTGAACTGACTGATGTAAAACTCCCATTGCCATCAGTGAGAGACATGTAGGAACTTTGTAACCTTAAACATACTACTGTTCAAGTCAGTGAGAGGGTGTGCTTTCCAAAGACACATACCTCTGTACAAAATAAATAATTTAATGTCAGCTTCTTTTGATCTGCAACCCAGTTCCATCTTAACATGATATAATCACCGCAAAACACCTGCTGATTATAGCTCCATAATCAATATTCCCTCTAATTTTTCCATCCACGTGCAAAATAAATTTTATTATGTGTGGAGGCATGTGTGGATATGCACCACCAGCAGAAACACATGCTGCCAGCTCTGGGTGCAATAGGCACTCTGCTAGTCAGCTGGACAGCATTTGAATCTCTCCTGGGTGGCTGCCCAAGTGCTCAGCTTACGGGGAACACTTCCCATAATTGTAACTCTGTAAGGCTCACTGCGGAGTTTTACAGATGCACCTGAACATGCCTCTTTAATAATAAATGCTAGATACAGTAATTACTGACACAAACTGAAGAGCTGTCACGACTCCTAGATGTGTCACTAGTTCATTATGAAAGAGATGTTCTTTCAAGTCATAGATGTTTTCTCAGTTTAAAAGCGCAACGGTGATTCATGACCAACACCAGTGTGACTGCACCAAATACTCCCATGGTTGCTTGGTAACTGGAGGGGAGGTATTTGAAAGAGCAAAAAGAGCTAGAAGAAATGAATGGGAAGCATTAGTCTTGAATGGGTGAGGGCAAACCATGTATTAGATAAGCATGAGATCATTCTACTTGTGTAGTTAACAAACTTTGGTTTAGTGTAATACATAGTACCTGCAGCATCCATGTCAATTATTTTACGATTTGCAGAATGCACACTTTTCACCTTCAAAACACTTAACAAATGCTGCTAGGCCTGAGCCCATCTCTGTTAGCAAATATTAAGGTGGTTTTTTTAACCCTCACATCATGTATGGTAAGTCTTATCTCCATTTGAATAGAACAGAAGTATTTACTCACTTGCTACAGGAAGAGTCAATGGGGAGCTGTAAGAACTAGTCTTGAGACTCAGGAATTCCCATTCCCCACACCTGTGCTCAAACCATTTTACGTCTATACTGCATGGCTATTTCGGGATATGGCAGGTATCCCAGAATAGCTACCCCACGTCTTAACAAGCGGCCTGTTATTTCGAAATATTTTTCTAAATAACGGGCATGCTATTTCGGCATCCCAGTAACCCTCATTCCACAAGGGTTGAGGAATGTCTCAAAATAGCATGTTATTTCCAAATTTGGCACTGTGTAGATGCACCAATTTCAAAATAAGCTATTTCAAAATAGATTTGAAATAAGATACATAACTTGTGTAGCGCAAATTGTGTGTCTTATTTTGAGTTTAGGGTGCTGTGTAGACACACCCGTAGACAGTGGTGCTCTCGGATAACAAAGAATCTCTAGAAAGCTGATTTTTAGTGAATTTAAGACCAGTTTTCTGTATGTATTGGGGCAATTACCTTAAGAAAGGCAGGTTTGGGGTTTTTTTCTAATTTATTATCAGAACTTTTTTATTATGCTTCCAGTCTGTTTCTTATGAAGATAGCAGTGTGCTAACTTTGGGCAGTATTGGTATGGTGGGACCATTATTAAACTACAAAGTGGGCAGTGTAATTTTAAAACGTTCAAACAATATTGCTGGAATGTTTTATGTGTGCCAGCAGTACCGTCTGAGAGTTTAATGTCACTGTAAATAAGGCATTATCTATGAAGTTGCTTTTATAATATCCAGAGGAGGAAAAGTAGTAAGATGCATTTCACCTTCCCAGAAAAAAACCTACAACTGGTTACGTGTATGCACTACTAATGCTTACAACATAGTCTATCATTGTAACCCATGGAATCCCTTACCTTTGATTGTTCTGGAAATCCAATCAGGATAACAATAAGGTGGTCTGCAATGTGGGACCCAGCATCCAGAGGAATTGGCATGCAAGATGATGGAGAATTCGGACAGACAACATTGTGTGTCAGAGATCCCAGAAGGAGCCAGGAGAGTAAACGAATATGAGATACACATTCGATGAATTCTTTGGGCCTGTCAGAAAACAATTTTTACAATACTTGTAAACTTTGCTATTCCTTCATTAACTGAAAATCCAATATGTTTGCAAAATGTTGCCTGTGCTTGCTAGAATCTAAATCATTCGGATAACTTGTGGGAATGCCAGTTAGAGCCTCTTGCAGACTGGATGACCTGACATGGCATTAACATGCCAAGCAGAACCTGTTCTGTCTTTGCAAAGCAGAGGTTCAGCACAAGGCTGGTGTAGCAAATTCACAGTTTCATAGATCAAAATGCAGTGATTATTTGGATACAAATGATCAAAATGGGGGGTTACCCAAAAGGAGTTTTCTATCATGATCTGGCAGTACACTAAAAAACTGTGTTCATGGCACTGGGCTATAATTCATGAGATCCAGCTCCAGCTTCCAGCTCTGCCAGAAACTTGTTGTGTGACCACGAGCAAATCATTGGATTTCCTTGGATCTCTCTTCCCCATCTGTGAAATAAGGTTAATAACACTTCCTTTCTCCCACACTTTGCCTGTCTTTGTCCATTTAGTTTGTCAGTTCTTTAGGGGCAGGGACTGTATCTTAATAAAAGATCATACACCACTAGCACAGTGAGTCCCTGATCTAAGCTGGAGCATATAAGTGTTAGCAAAATACAAGACTAATAATAGTTTCCATTGGTTTCATCTCAATCCAAACTCACCTTGGTTTCACAAAGCCTGGAATTTAGACTACTTACACTTCACTGCCTATGACTCAGATAAGAAACTGATTTTAGCTTGGAAAGCCGTGGCTAGCAGACCTCTCACTGCCATTTTTCATTATTAATTTAACATCAGTGATTGAGAACGAGGCATAGGAATAATACATTTTATTCACTGGCTTTTCTACTGTGTTTAGCATTCTCAGACCTGTGGCTTCACAAGCATTAATTATCCTTATACCAGGACTTATTACTCTCATTTTACACATGGTGAACTGAAGCCCTGGGAGATGATAATCCCAATGCTGCAAACATACACGCACATATTTAATGTTAAGCACATATACATAGGTGTTCGCAGGACTGGGGCTTGAGGGCCATATTTTTCAAGGTATTAGTTGCCTAAAGATGCAGATAAGTGCCTAGTAAGATTTTCATATGTGCTTAATTCCCAGTAGGGGTGCCTTTAGACACCTCAATAATATAAAATCTGGCCCACGTGATTTGCTCAGCTCACCTAGGAAATTGACACTAGACCCAGGAACT
The DNA here is from genome assembly GCA_032595735.1 of Pelochelys cantorii. Classification (NCBI taxonomy): domain Eukaryota; kingdom Metazoa; phylum Chordata; order Testudines; family Trionychidae; genus Pelochelys; species Pelochelys cantorii. The sequence continues at coordinate 103,059,270 of CM064329.1, read as the reverse complement.
GAATCCAAATCTGCTGATGCTATGGCTAGTGTCTTAACCACATGACAATCCTTTCTCTCTATGAAAACTAATTCTAAAACAAGGATTAGTTCTCCGCACCTGCATCACCATCATTTCCCCTTATCTTACATATGCTGCACCTACACCAAAATACTGCAGATCAGGATCTTTTCCATTTACTTTGACTGGAGCAGGAGGAAGCATGTATTTAAATGGAAGTATATGCAGAGCTTCACAGATCAAGTCCAATGAACCCCTCATATAGTGAAGTCTTTTTTTAAGAGATCACTTTCAGAATGGGCCCAGTCCTGGAGCGATTACTCATTTTCATTCACTCTTTACACTGGCAAGCTGCAATGAGTAAAGAGACAGATTTTGGCCCTATATAAGTAGATTCTCAACCAGAACTGATCTAACATTTTTATTCTGTTTTAGTATAGATTAGTATTCTAAAATCCATATTCAAATTCATCCCTGATGTAACTTCACTGAAGTCAATGGAGTAACATCATGGATCCGTCTGGGCCCATGGTGCAACATTAGGGTCAAAAGTTGGGGCTGTTGAAACATTTAACCTTGAATTGTCTTTGTGTCAAAGTCATCATCAAATCACACCCACTGTCACCACTAATTTCATTCCACTTAATCCAACAAGAACTCCAGAATTTTTGTGGGAATTTCTGCCTCGTTGCTCTTCTTTTGGCAAAAAATGTGTTCTTACCCCTGTTGCATTGCAGAAGGAGGATGGTATAGCCATGGCAAGTAACGGATCACAGCTTTATTATCTCTGTGATTTCCACGTGTAATTTCCATAGCTGCAATCTGAGCTAAACCAACTTTGAGATGGCCGCCAAATGTGTCTTCATGCAGCGGCTGGGAACATGTCTTCATGTGACTCTGCAAAACAAAAGATCTGATTTCCTATCCAATAGGCCATTGCATTAGATCCATTTTATGTACAGCCTCATATTCTATCTGTTCACTTTCAATTACACATAACATAGAAAGAGTTGGGCATAATGTGCATGTACACTTTCCACAGGTTGGACCTCTCTGGTCCAGCACCCTCAGGACCTGATTGGTCTCAGATGAGGGATTTTGCTTTATTGGGGAGGCCATTTCTGGTGCCCTTGCCACCAGCCCACCTGCTCTACTCCCCCACCGAGCTTCCCGGCCCCTCCCCTGGCAGCCCTGCTGGGCCTTGTGCCAGGCTCCTGCCCCCTCTTGCTGTATTGCACTGGTCTCCTGTCTCTGCCCTCTTTCCCCAGCACTCCAGATTCCTGCCCCTTCCTCCCCACCCCCTGCACTAGGACTCTCTGATGCTGGAACATCTTGCTGGACCAGAAAGTCCCGGTTTATAAGTGCAACCTCAGCAAACCCTGTAACTACGTACGCAAACTAGCTTTCACATACTCAGGTTATTTAATTGCTCATCAAATAACTCAAGTCTTTTCTCAAGGCAATACCATTTATACACACTGTCAGCTTTGCCTGGGCAAATAACCATCTCTTTTACAAATGCAGTGTATTTCCTGTTCGGTGGGTATGAGACCATTTAGCATGGCTCATCTATTGTGAGGCAGTTAGGCCCTGAAAATATAAGAGCAATGTTGTGTCTACTGAGAGTGGCATATGCTAATCACTAAGGTATTTTACAAAATGCTGTTGTGGGCTGTCATGCTTAATTGATGCTTCTTGAGGTTCCTCCATATTCCCAAATGTGCTAACTCAAACTGTCTATTGCTTTTGCAGAGGACGGCGCTGCCAATGGATATATAGTTTGTTTAAAGGGACTAAGAGTGCTTTGTACAACAGAGGCCATATCATCAGCTGGAATCAATTGCTATAACACCACAAAAGTTAGTGGACCTATGCTAATTTTCATCACCTGAGGATCTGGCCCCAGTGATTTAAGTTTAGTTTCAGGAGTACAACATCTTCCAGCACAGACAGACAAATAAACAGATCTTTTGCTTAAGTCCAGGAAGGGACACTTCTAAAATTCAGCTTTCCTGACTTTCTAGTAATTTACATTTTAATCCAAGAGAAAAGAAACACCAAAAACAACTGAACAAAATAACTGAACACAGACAATACATGAGAATATGTCTATGCTGAGAAGCTATGTGAAAGTCTCATATAATGCACCCGTTACCAATACAGAGCTGAGAAAGAAATTCACAATTAATGTTTCTTCCACAGAAAAAAAGAAAGCACTCAGTCTCAAGGTACTGTATTTGACCTGAACTACCAACTTTGAACTAAACATTCATTCAGCAACCTTCACCTCTTTTTTGTCCATTGAATCTCTTCAAACAGTACTTTCTTTAGATGTATTTATTAGTTGAAATAATTTGATGAACAATTTCCCCCCTTTTTTTAAAAAAATGCAAAGCCTTGTTATTCACAATTTGAAATCCCAAATCAAGTTGGGTTCAAATGGTCATATAAATCACATGATATTGTTCCCATCATGGCTAGTGTAACTCTGATCAACAGGCCTCTAGAGGGAATACTTATTCAATGTGGAAAAACTTAAAGTCCACTTTCCAAGAACATCCATGTTAGTGAAACTCAATCAATATGAACGTGGGCATGAACATGAATGATGTGTTCATGTTTAAAACTGACTGAATATTTGTAGAGGCTTGGGGAGTTCTTTTGGTTTGGTTTGATTTTTTTCCTGTATTTGCCCAGCTATATAGGGCTATGTCCAGACTGCAGGCTTCTTTTGGAAGAAGCTTTTCCGGAAGAGATCTTCCGAAAAAAACTTCTTCCGAAAGAGCACGTCCACACTGCCCAAGCGCATCGAAAAAGCAATCTGCTTTTTCGAAAGATAGCGTCCATACTGAATGGATGCTACCTCACATTTAAGCTGTGATTACTATGGACGGAGTGGCCACCAGGGCACCTGTGCTTTTTCCTCTTTCCTCTTCTTTCGAAAGAACTCCCTCTTTCCCATCCACACACACCTTTTTCCGAAAGAGCTCTTTCGGAAAAAGGCTTCTTCCTCATAGAAAGAGGTTTACCAATGTTGGAAAACCCCCTCTGTTCTTTCAATTTTTTTTCAAAGTGGATGTAAGTGAAGTTTTTTTGGAGAAACTTCCGTTTTTCAAAAAAAACTATGTAATGTAGACATAACCTAGGAGACATAAAATGTGTTTCTATAATCCCCCCTTAAAAAGTAAATCAAAAAGAAAGAGGCTACCGCTTTTCCACATACAAACTTTCCTAACTAAATATATACAGTAAAACTCCAGTTGTTCGGCATCCAGTGGTCCGGCACTCCCAATAGTCCGGTACCAACTGGAACCCAGAAGTGCTCTGGCCAGCCAGACAATTGGAGCTACTCTGCCCCCAGCTTCCCCAAGTCTGCTGCTGCTGAAACTGACCTGCAGCGGACTTGGGGAAGCCGGGGGGAGAGCAGCTGGAGTGCTGCCGGGCTGGTCCCGCAGCACGGCTCAGGTGAGGGGCGGCACTGCGGGACCAACCCTGCAGCACCTCAGCTGCTCTGCCCCCGGCTTCCCCAAGTCTGCCGCTGCTGAAACTGACCAGCAGCGGACTTGGGGAAGCCGGGGGCAGAGCAGCTGGAGTGCTTCCCACGCTGTGCAGTTCCCCGCTGCCCCCCGCCTCCCAGACCCCTCATAGCCCCCCTTCCGGTACTCCGGCATATCCAATAATCCGGCACCCCCTGGGTCCCAAAGGTGCCGAATTATCAGAAGTTTACTGTACTTGTCTTTACATTTTCCAAACTTTCAGACCTTCATTCAACCATTAACTAAATAATGGTCATTATAGCTGGCTTTCAAACTGTCTGACCATTCATCATATAAGCTGAATCCAAACAAATATGGGAATGCTTTGATTCTGATCCAGACTAACTCCTGCCTAACAAAGATCAGGAGCTTGCTCCCTGGTTTAATTTTGCCCCATGAAAGTTATATGAAGAACAGAGCAGGGGTCTTAGTTCAGGTCTATTGCTTGCTATATAAAGGCTAGCAATAAACATGAACTTTTAGATTCTGCAAAGACGTATGCAACTGTGTAAGCAAGTCAAGGTGGATAATATTTTATTGGACCAACTTCTGTTCCATGTGGACCATTATAGATGGTAAGGCCTCTGGGAATTATATTTTGTTTTTTGCATTTGCTCAGGAAGTAGATGTCACTATTAAACTTTGCTTCCTTTTTCTTCATATTGTGGAATTTCTATTCCAGAAGGAAAAAATTCAGTATCTTCCATTGCTGTTTTCAGTGTTATTGTTGCCATATTGGTCTCAGGATATTAAACAGACAAGGTGAGTGAAGTAGTATCTTTTGTTGGACCTATTACCTCATCCACCCTGTCTCTCTAATATCCTGGGACCAGCACAGTTACAATACTGCATATAACTGTAAGCAAATAAGCAGTCCCACTAAATTGACTGGGATTACTGCCCTTCTGATTAAAGTAAAGCATTTGCATGAACTTTTGCCATTGAAGCCTTAATGAGGTGGCAACAATTTCGTAAAAATGGGAAAAGAAAGGGGAGGAGAGGGAGAATAAAAAAGTATGCAAGAAAGAGCTTTAGGAATATTTCAGAGATAAGAGAGGCCATCTGAAAACATTTACAAAGATGGGTTCCAACTGAATTCATGTTTCTATGGGGTAAGTATGAGCTTCTCTTAGTTTTATCATGGATTCATTTTTAGTAAATTTGGAAAGTAATTTGGAATTTGTGAATAATTTTTACATGGGAAAAATGAGAGTGAGAGGGGAATTCGGTTCCATTGAAAATGATTACCAAGTTCACGTTTTAGAGTGGATCACAACTCCAGTGCAAAAAGGAAAATGCAGCTTCCCCCTACTGAAGCATTTCTAAAATCTCAGTGTCAAGACAGACATTCAGTAGGGTAAGAACTAGAAACAGAGATTTTTTCCACTCTTAAAAAAATTAATTGTGGGTTTCAACAGAAGCTTTTATCTGCCATTCCTCTTCATTTGTGTGGCTGGCACTCCCCCCCCCCCCCCCCCCCCCGCAAGAAGGTATTCATGTGAAGATAAAAGATGAAGTGGTAACATGAGGCAGTAGACTGCACTGTCACTATTTTTCAGAACAAGATTGACACTTTCTAAAGCTTGGCATATAAGGGAAGCAGCACACTCATCTCTAGGGGAAATGGTGTTTGCTGTGCAGCATTTCAGTATCCCTTGCAGACTGATCTCTGTGCTGCAAAATGCACTGAAGCAAATCAACTGTTCTTTAGGCAAAAGCTAGATGTGAATGTGGGAGATTAGTGCAGCCTCCCTAGAACTATGTGTATGTCAGAGCTCAGGGTACAATGTGTGAATGAGGCAACACTAGCTTTAGATCAAACAAATACAATTTGGCAGCTGTGTGATGTGATTGTTTTCAGTGATGGAGTGACCTCTGATTGTGCTGATCAACTTCCCCTTGGATCACTGAGTTCCTGTTGTTTACACACTACAAGTTGCACTTCCCAAAACCAGAATTCTCTGGTCCAGCCAAACCACAGATGTTCCTTGATCAGAGAACCCTAGTAGCCTAGTGGCAGGAGGGCATTCCAGGAGGGGCTGGGTTGAAGCAGCAGGACGGTGCAGAAGCTGGTAGCAGCCCCCGGCAGCCTGCAGCACTGGGACTGGGTTGGGGCAGCCCCTGGCAGTGCAGGATCGTGCTGGCGACAGCCCCTGGTAGCGCGGGGCCGGGGCCAGAGCCCCAGGCAGCCCGTGAAAGTGGGACCAAGGCTGGGGCTGGTGGTGGCCCCAGCAGCATGGGACCGGAGCCCCAGACAGCCCATGGCAACATGGGGCCAGAGCCCCAGACAGCCCACGGAAGCATGGTCAGAGCCCACGGGCTGCTGCAGGGCTGGGACCGGAGCCAGAGCCAATTCCTGGCAACCTGTGGTTGCGCACAGCTGGAGCCTATGGCAGCATGTACTGCTGGGGCCCAGCAGGCAGTCCGGCTGGGACAGGAGCAGCGGTGTCAGCGACCCAGCAGGCAGCCCAGCAGAGGCTGGAGGGAGTCCCTCCGCCTCCCCACCCCAGCTGGCAGAGTCGGAAGTTTTATTTTTCTGCAGATGATTGTTTAACCTAACAGTCCCTTCCAAAGCAATCTTTGTAGGATATTACTTTAGCAGCATCCACATTTCAAAACATTAAATCTGTCTTTATTTTGTGTAAAAAACAACAAATGGTCTGGTAGCACTTTATAGACTAACAAAACATGTAGATGGTATCATGAGCTTTCGTGGCTCATGATACCATCTACATGTTTCGTTAGTCTATAAAGTGCTACCAGACCATTTGTTGTTTTTTTCTGTAACAGACTAACTCGGCTACCCCCTGAAGCTCCTTTATTTTGTGTGCTTGCACATTCAAATCCAGCCCTAACTTTAGCCCTTTGTATAAGCTACTTTCTTGTTTCTCCCTGAAGAAGTGATCAACGTATGACAGCACTAGCTTTAAAACAGAAATCTCTCTATTAGTAATTTTCAAATATCGACCCTCCAGCTATGCACAGAAAAGATAAATGTCTTAATTAGCAAATACAACTTGGGTCAACATATCCCTGTACCGCTCTCACCTTTAATTTGGTTAAGGTATGCATATCAGCAATAAAATCCAGCACTTCATTCACGTACTGTCTCATGCACTCCATTGCTGCTGTTCCACACTTAAAAAAACAAAGAACTGAATTTAATCATCTGTTTTTGACATAGTCAGGTTTTTGGATTTGCCTCATGTTCACTGAAAACACATCTGTTTCTTGTGTGCTGCTGGTACAGTGCTCTTTACTTTAATGAAAATCTTCTTGGGAGTGTAGTTTGTCCCACTATCCATATACATAAAGCAGACAATCTCAGTACCTGCTATATCCAGCACAGAATTTCTCAACAGTGACCATAATAAAAGGTTAAGTGAAGTATAGTGTACTCCTTGAACTTTTCACATGGCCTGAATCAAAGTCCACTGATGTCAATGGGAGTCTTTCCGTCAGCTTCAATGGGCTTCAGATAAAGGCTCCTAATACCACACCTTTTCAAGCAGCTGAGCTCTCCTATGAAGGAAATTGATGGACTGAGCCGTAAAAAAAGTTAAATAAAATCACAGGCACAGATCTTCTGTGTTCATATGAATGAGTCCAGTTCAGGAAGCTTATGTAAAGAACACAGACCTTCTTCCTTGACCACAAATTCCTAGTGAAGATGGCACTAGAGAATTTTCTTTTGGATCTCTTATCTCATGCTTTTCACTTGTTAGCAGAGATGCATGTGCACCACAATTTTTGCAAGCAGAAGTTAGTGGAATATTTTCATTGAGAAAGTACACAGAAGATCAGTATCTTGCTGCCATTTCAAACCGGGCTCATTTTACTCAAAATATTTAAAGACCTGCTACATTTAGATCACAAGAGTTTTCACTTCACAGCATGTACAGTTTAAGAATGTAAGAGTTTTCAGAGTGTTAATAGAAGTACTGCTTTCACAACACTTTAGGAACTGTACAAAGCAAAACTATGATTTTTCTTTTTAAAGAAACTGCCACAACTCCCCCCTCCTCCCTCCTGCCACCATAGTTACATACAACCTTAGGGAAACACACAATAAAAACAGTTTCTCTCCTTCAACTCCAATTTAAATGAGGACAGGTGGCACATTGGCCTCGATCATGAGCAAGCCTACACACCAGCAGCACGGAGGAATTAGGGGTTATAAAAAAAATTTCCCCGTGCTCTTACATGAGCTATCTGCATTTCAGCCACAGCTGTGTAACCAGCTGTGCCAGCATACAGGGAGACGTAATCTGTGCCAGGAAAAGCGCTGGCTTGCATTACCTCCCCCATGTAGCAAAAGGGGAGCAGGGACCAAATTATGATGCCACAGAGTCACAATTTGGTCTGTGCTCTGTTCCTGGACAGTGCAGCTGTGTATGGCCCCTTACTCAGGGTGCATTGCAAGTGCCAATCTAACCCTCAGTTAGCAAAGGATCTGCAAGGTACATGCTGAGTAATGCAGTGAATTAAATTACTGAGCTAAACATAGGTCAAGCCGGAGAGCTCTTCTGAAAGGCTTTATGAAAAGTTGCATATGACTGGTGGAGTATTCACCTTAAGCCAAAAACAGATTCCTTTGAATCCAAGGCTGATTTTCAGGAGTGGTGAGCACCAACAATATGAGCTGTAGTCTGAGGGAGTGGGGGGCTGCTCAGCTCCTCTGAAAAATCAAACTTTTTATAAATTCAGTATTATTCTGGGTCCAATACACACAAGACTTACTGCATTACATTACACCACTATTATGTCAAATCTCATATATTTTTTCTAATAGTGGCCAATACCTAGAGCTTCAAAAGAAGAAAAAAGTCATAATGCACCTGGCCTGTAATCCCTCTAGTAAACTGTATGCACCCTAAAACATGAGAACTGATCACCCTTTACTGAGCATGAATAACAGCCAGTGTTGTTTTGTTCATAAAATTATGCAGGCTTAAGTGAGTTTTAGTTGCTGAAATTTGAGAATCTGCTCAAAATTCTATATTTAAGCAGCTGACCCAAGTATTTCTCATTTTTCTATCTTAATATAAATCTACATGGTGCTGAACTATAACACCTTCTGCCTGTTCCAATGCTATGCTTGTCAGTTCTCTTGACAGGATAACAAGCAGTAATATAAGGTCACTGGCAGTCCTGTCAGAGTGTCCTCCATCCAGTGTATGTGAACTAAGGATTCCACATTGCTTCTTTGAAACTGAGTGATGGAATTATAAAAGGTATTGCGCTCAAACTTCCTGAATAATAAACCTCTATGGCAAGAAACTTTTCTCCTATTATTTATTTAGTTTCTTTTGATGGTAATATGTTGAATTCAAACAGCAGAACAACTTTCTCTTCTGTTATTTCTTCTAAAATGATCAGTTTATTCCATATCTTATTATATCTAGTTGAATCTGCATACTTTGATCAAAATAAAATGGAAAGGTTCTATTATGAGAGGTGTTAATTATCACAGTGGCTTGGAGTTAAGTCATAGAATCATAGTAGTTAGATATATAAAAGGCCATTTAGGTCATTTATAGGGTTGGTGAGACTTGCACATAAACAGTCTGCATCATGCTATGTTACTTTAAATTTATCTCAACATTCTATAAAAATGAATCATCTCAGCTTCTACCTTCAATACCCTAGTAAACCAGCAGAGAAACAAAGATAAGTGAAAAGGAGATTTCCATGAAACAATCTGAACATCTGGACTGAGTGAGAATATTTTTTAAAAAAAGCAGAAACAAAGAAATGAAGTATGGTTCACTACTTACTCCAGGCATAGATGAAATCATCTGTTTATGCAAGATTGTTGACTCAGCTAATTTTGTTCCAGCATCTGCACAAACAAACTAATAAGAAATTAAAGATGAATTAAATTTGTAGGAGCATGAAGACATTAAAAAGTAATTTATGATTCTGTTAAACTCAGCTCAGATTTTTTTTGCTTATTTTTGTGGCAACTTGCTTTTGGACACAAAAGAGCTCCTGCCATTATAAACAAGCTAATTTGTCTGTAATAAACAAGTTAATTCATTTGACAGAAAAACTGACTTTAAAGTATATGAATGAACATACATATGATGATTTGTGCAGTAATGATTTGAAGAAAAGTATAAGATAAAATAGGAAATTTTCAATCAAACCTAAATATATATGTAATCAATGGGAAGCTTTTGCATTTCTCCAAATAACCTCAATGGACCCTTCTTACTGTGATTGATTTCAGAAGTAAAGGAGGATGGATCAATGAGCAATATTCAACATTCATGACTCGCTGCTGACTTTAATGGAATTACACTAAGGATGAATTAGATTAACATATTTTATATTCAGAATGGACCATTATGATCATCTAGTCCAGGGGTGGGCAATTATTTTTGCTGGGGGGCCACTTCACAAATTTTGGAAGTGGCTGCAAGCCGCCCTCAAAGGGGTGGGGGCCTTGGGAGGAAGGGGCTGTTCCCTCTAGATGCAGCCCACCCGAGGCAGGGGGAGGAGACTTTGCTTGCTCCCTCACTCCTGGGTCCTGAGTGGCCTGGTTGTGGGGGAATGCACAAAGTCTTCGCTCCCTGCCCTGCCCTGCCAGGGGCACATGGTACCTAGAAAGAACTGCCAGCCATTTTGAACAGCTGGTGGTTCCCTCTAGTCATCATGTGCCCCTGGCGGTGAGAGAAGACTTTGTGGGTACATCTCTTGTTCTGAGTGGAGGTGGTGAAGAATTTGACAGAGGCACATACGTGTCAGTAGGAAGTTCTCCTATGCCAGAAGAATTGTCTGTTGGACATTTGTGGGTGTATTATGGTTCTTTTGCACTACACAAATGGTGAAAAGGGTCCATAACTCACTAAAGAATCTGGCCTGTTATGTCTAAAATATTATGGATGGTTGTGTGCATCGCTATAGATAAAATATTGTGTCAATATTCAGAATTTCAAGTCATCTGAGAACATCTGCTAGAGTGAAACGTTGTTTATTTTAAATATTATTTTCCTTAAAACGATAAAACCTTATTAGCATCCTCTTAACCTACTAAATGCAAAGTATTCAATGGGGTGGGTTGAGCAACAAAGATTAATTTAAACATGAACAATGGTTGACAAAATCCATAAAGTTTGTAATAAGCAATTAGCTCCTCTACAGCTTATAATTTTTGTTACCATCTGTCTTGCAGCTGCAAGGATCCTTCCAGAGCTGAACTCTTACAGGGAAGAAAGGATGGGTAAACCAAACTAATGCTCAAAACTAAAATGTCTTATTTCGGAGTTCAACTCACTGACATTCATATCAACTTCTTACAAATACTACAAGGACTCAAAAACCACTGGGAATAGATTTAGTACCAGTCATATGTAAGGAAAGTCACATTTTAAAGGGATGGGAAGTAAATGTTGGACCTCTTCCTAACATTGCCTGCTAATTGAGATGAAGACAATGAGAAATGAATAAATGGGCATGTCTGCTGAAATTGGGTGGGTAAATATTTTCAAAAAATATTTTGAAGAAATATCTTAAAATATGAGCTTCATATCTGATCATTCATTCCGTTATGCATTATGATTTAATTCAAGCAACGATGTAGGGGATGCAAAGTTGGCCTGGTCAGGGGAAATGATATAGTAAAGGTGCCAGGCTTCCCATACAGCATCAAAAATGAATTTGGGAAAGTTTGACTCAATCCAAGCTCGTGTTGCAAACTGCTTCTGGTGCCTTCATCATCATACTGCTACATGGACTGCAGATAGTTGCAGGGGAAGTGTCTCTTACTTTAGAGTAAAGGTTTGAGACTTAACCTTTTGAGCGAAAGGTGTTGGAAACAGTGAAGATGGAAGCACTAACCTAATATATTTTGCATGCTGGGTATTAAGTAGTCGAGGTGTAAAGCAAAAACTCAGAATGATTCACCTCACCAGGATTAAAAAGTAGATGAAGGAATGAGTGAAAACAAAGACCTAAAAGGAGATGCATTATAACTGAGATAGATATGGAACTGAATAATGAATTTAAAAGAGAATCAATCCATTTGTGAAATGTGGGGATGCTAATGCCTAATGTATACTGATGGCGCCAAAGATCTAAGATCAAGAAGAGTGGGAGCAGTGTTCTGTGTCCCTTCATGCAGGCTATGTCTAGACTGCCGCTTTTTATTTGACAACGGCACGCAAACTGCGCTCTGCAATTTGCATACCTTTTTCTGATAGTTTTGTCGGAAGAGGCTTTTCCAAAATTTGGCCCATCTGCACTGGGCGAAATTTCGGAAAAACCTCCTCTTTTGGAAGAGCCCTTCTTCCTCGTGGCATGAGGAAGACATGGCTTCTGAAAGAGCACGTCTGCTCTTCCGCAAAAAATGTGAGAAGAGCAGGCATGTTCCCTGGACACAGGGGAGTTTTTCCGGAATATTTCCGGTATCCTGGAAAAGCTCCGTAGTCTAAACATAGCCTCAGAATCAAGAAAACTGTAAAGCTATCAAATTTTGTAGCCACTTTGACAGCAGAGTACTCAGCCACTATGGTTATCCTTTATGATTCCTTATCAAGATCACTGCCAATCAGAAATAGTGCTTCAGACAGCAGAAATTATATGCTTAATTAATTACTACTGTGAACAGAATTGACACCGTTGGGTGTAACATTGTAACAGCCTGGAATCCAGTGTATGTGAAGGTGGTGGATACTGATCAGGCAAAGTGGCAAAAAAGTGCTGTCAAACACAAGAAAGTTGATTTGGAGATCTCTCTAAGTAAACTGCAGTTTAAAAACCTCTCTCTATATAAAAAAGTTTGTTCTGCCATGCGACAGAATAATGTCATCAAGCTCTCTGGCCGTGAAAGCTGTCAGAGAGCAGGGAGATTAGCAAGCAGTGGACCCACCCTCCTAGTCTAATTAAAAGTGAGTTAAGAGAAGAATGGCAGGAAATAAAGGCACAAGAAATGAAGGGGAAAAGATGCCACGAAATGTGCCCGAGTAAAAAATGCTGATATAGTCTAAGGCCCTGAGAGAAATAGCAAAGTGGTTCTATTTATAGTTTTATCTGATGACTGTGATTTAAATAGCACTTTTTTTCTAATAAACAAGCATCAGGATTCAAGGTCCAGGAAACAACTGATCATCTCATTTGGGAGTACAAAGAACATACCATCAAAACTGGATATTTATGATGAAAAATTTAAAAGCCTTAAAATATCAAAATTTTCATTTTAGCACTCAGATCTTCTGGAAAATGAGCCCTATACAAAAATGCACTGCAATTCTTTTAAGAACATGGGGAAGGTGAAAGATATTCATTTTTGAATTATCTATAGTACCCACTGTCTGGCAATCTTGGACTCAGCAAGTGAGCCTGCTTCACCATAAAACAGAAGAAGAAGGAAGTAAGGGAAAGGTGTTTGAATAACAGAGGAATTGAGACTGCCAGAGGCAGGTGCCAGTTACCTGGGGAAACTCAGGAGGCTGTACGGTGATGGGAATGGTGGGAGCAGCTGGTGAGAACAGCTATAAGGAACAAGTCTGGCTTCTGCAGAGCCGTAACCAGATAAAGCCTATGAGTGAGAGTAAAGAAAGTTCAAGGGAAAAGCAGAGCAGAGTGAAGCTGCAGGGAGAGAGGTCTCCTGCAATGCCCTAATGGAAGGAGAGTCCATCAGGGAGGAGAGGAATATTTCAAAATGTTTGTTTTTCTGGGAACTTTGTTAATTTAATTAGAAAACACCATGCCACAGACATGCTGCAATTGAGCAAGACTGCAGTTGGAGTATTGTTTAAGGAGTCCTGAATCCAGAAACAGGAGCAGGGCTTTGCAGAGGTACCCCTGGCTTTAGTGGATGACACCGTGTGACAGAGGACGTAAAAGTGCTCACATTCAGGTGCAGGACTGGCAGAGCTGCATAAGCCAAAGGGAGCATTGCCATGTTGATTGGTGGTGTCTATCCCTATGTGGAAGACAGCATTACTAGGCAGAACACTTTTTAGAAACTAATTAAATCAGCAAGGTGCAGTGCATACCTGCTTTTTAAAATGGGGTTTATTTTGCATACTACCAGAAAGCACAAGCAGACATATTATGGCTGGCCTTGCAGGGGCTGTTTGGAGAAAGAGGGTCCCTGTACCTCTTCCAATCTGCTCAGGATACCTGTGCCCCAAGCTGGAGTAGTTTGGTCGGAAGTGTTATCCCTCCCCTAGTAAAGTGTGAAAAAATGACTCCCATTGCATTTGATATGTGTGTCATTGGTAATGCTGATGGCAGTGAGTAATTTGGAATTAATGTGGGTGTCAAATGTACATTCCAGTAATTCCTTTGTTATTCAGCCCACGCTTGATCTATCATTAAAATAAAGTGTTCCTAGCCCCCATGTTATCTCGCTTATCTGGAGTGAATCCCAATGTACCGCTATGCATCATACACAGAAAGGTTTATACACATGTTCAGGGGGGGAGGGTTCTGCAGGAACTTTCGTAAAAATGAAAACTGTATTTGCGTTCATTCTGCACTACCCCCACCACAGGTTTGAGTAACATAAGATAATATAATTTATATGAATTTTCTACTGGCTTCTCTGCGATAAAGTGGTGAAATGAGACATCTTCTCATTTTAGGAATACTGATGTAAATCTAAAATAATATATGTGATGTAACTAGCTGATTACCTGGAAGGCTGTTTCTGTGAACGTAGTGTATCGGGTAAGTGCTGGGTTGGCAGCAGAGGTAAAGGTAAGCCGGAAAGGCCAGGTATGCTGTACTGGCAAGAAAGTGGCTGGCAAAGTCAGGTATGCTATACCAGCTATTTATAGCCAGTATGGTATATCAGAAAGACACCAGTGTCTGCCTGCCACCTCCATCCCTTCCACAGTGCTGCCTTTCCTCTGTACCACAGCAGCCCCGCAAGAGAAGGTGGGGCTGGGAGTAGGAGGGCAGCTGGAGAAGCTCACGGTATTATGCTCCTTTCCCTGCTACTCCTCTCAATGGGGAAAGGAGCAGAACCTCCAGCTCCACTCCCCAGCCCTATCCGCTGGCAACAGGGGGGCTACTGCTGTAGAGACAGAGCTACAGGAGAGGCAGCTCCTTGGAGGGGCAGGAGGCAGGGCTGGGGCATCTGCTCCTTCCCCCCTGGCAGGGCAGAGCAAAGAAAGCAGCAGAACTCTGACTGCTCCTCTCGCTGCCATATCACCCTAGGAAAGGTGGGATGGGGAGGGGAGGAGAAGGGAGAGGAGAGGAGAAGAATGAGAGAGCCCTGGGCTGGGGCAAGGTGGAGTCATGTGGGAGGTCATATGGAGAGATTATGTGGCACCCCCTTAATTGGTGTGGCCCCCCCATATTGGGAAAAAATCATTTTACTTACATCCCTGATTGGCTGCAATTGTAGTTCTATATTTACAAATAGATGAGAGGGAGCTTTGTTTAGTAGCTGGAGCATGTGGTTGAATCAGTAGCCTTGGGTCCTATCCAGACCTTTCCTGGATCAGACACTTGTGCCTTACACAAGACAGGTTGTCCAGTTCTTAATGGACAAGTCATTACATCATGAAATCACCAAAACTGTCATTAATGGACACCCTTTCTGGCAGTCTCAACAGAGAGACTCAAATCTGAATAGGCTATAGAGATTAAACTTGTCACAGACTGAGCTGATCCCAGGTTTGAAGTGCATAGATACAATGTGGAAAAGTCAGAACTGCTTAGCCTGTGATCATACTTTTGTCAGTCAGGAGTGTGAAAAAACACACCCTGACCAACGTAAGTTTCACCAATAAAAGTGTCAGTGTGGACAGAGGCATGTCAGCGGGAGAGTGTCTCCTACTGACATAGCTATTGCTGCTCAGTGGGCAGGGCTTAATTATGCCAATGGAAGAGCTCTTTCCCATCAGCCTAGATCGGCTACATGGCAGAGCTTATAGCAGGGCAGCTCCAGCATTACCTCACAAGAGCAAGGCCCTCATCAGTGAGCAGCCATCAGAAGGTAAGTTTGGTCACTATAACCCTCGGCTGGATTTGAATCAGTGTTTTGAAGAACATTAACAATTTTCTGAGCCATTCGGTCTCCTCCTTTTGAATTACTTCGTGGTTTTGGTGAAACTACCTGAAGTCCCTGCTTAAAAATCAAATTTCTGATTTTTAATGAAAGTGGATAAAATCACTTTTTCTCATACAAAAAGCTGGTAAGAGTCGTACAGGTTGTACCTCCCTTAACTGGGACTCCCTGGTCCGGCAACATCCGTGGTCCAGCATGGATGTTCCTAGACCACAGAGCCCGGGAACAGGGAGCTCTGGTGGTAGGGAAGGAACACATTAGGGGGCACTGGCAACCCAATGTGTGGAGGGAAGGTGGGAACAGGTGGCACAGCAGGGAGTTCTGGCTCCAGCAACTGCTGTGGAGCTCCATCCCCAGCAGTGGCCAGGGATCTCTGTTCCCGGCCACGGAGTTCTGGCCCTGACCCTCCGCGCCAGCCCCAGCTGAGCAGCTCCAGCCCAGCCGCAGAACCAGGTGGCTGTGCAGCTTTAGCACTGGCCATGCAGCTCTGGCCCTGGCCATAGAACCAAGTGGTTGCGGAGCTCTGCCCCTGCTGTGGAGCTCTGGCCGTGGTGTTCTGCCCTGGCAGCAGTGGGGCCAGCAGCAGCTAGAGAGCCCCAGAGGACTGGGGCAGCAGCGGGGGCAGGCTGGAACCCTAGCCTGGTGGCAGCACAGGCCAGGAAAGGAACTTCTCTGGTCTGGCAAATCCCCTTGTTTGGGACCAGTCAGGTCCTGAAGGTGCTGGACTAGTGAGGTCCAACCTGTAGTCAGAGTTGTTCTAATGGTTCTAATTTAATCTGCCAATTTTACTGTTATATCAATAAACAACTACTTATTGTCTATAACTAAGGTACCAGTGTGACTCAGGAGAGATATTATATTTGCTGTGAAGCCCTGGCCAGATAAAGGGGAGAGAAGAGTATGAGGAGCAGCACACTGTGAATGACCGAAAGAGGGCATCGACAGAGTGCAATGTTTGTGTCATTTTAATGCTGACTCCTTGTCATTTTAAAGATATTTAATGGAAGCATCGGCCAGCCCATTGTACAGCAGACGACAGCAACTGCCAGCTGATTGTATTAAAAAATGCTGGTCCTTAATAGGTGGTCTTTGCTGGATGGTTGTTTTTTCAGTTTGGTTCCACAGGAGTCCTTAACGTTTGTCTACACTTAAAGTGAAATCCGGACTAGGACATAATCTCCCTTACACCTTTGAACCTGAAGGAAGTCTGGATCTAGGTCTGCATTTAACAATCCAGGCTTCTCTCTCATTAGGCTAAACCTAGACAGCGGCGCTATTTTGGGATACCAGAAGTATCCTGAAATAGCTATTCTGCATCTTTAAATGCGCCTGTTATTTCACAATAGATTTTGAAATAACGGGTGCACTATTCCGGCGTAAACCCTCATTCCACGAGGTTAAGGGATGTTTCAGCATAGCACAAATTGCGTAGTTTGTTTTGAGGTAAGGGTGCAGTGTAGACCCACCCTTAGTTACATAGGATAAATGAAGATTTCATTGATTATAGTTGGGGCTTTCAAATGAGTCTCTGGCACCCAGCCCCTAATGACTTTCAATAGTAATTTTGAGTGCCTCCCTCCCTAAGATCCCTTTGAAAATCCCAGCCTAAATCCTGTCTTGGCCAGCAGAATAGCAAGGAAGAGAAAATATGCTTCCTAGGCTTGATCTACATAACAAAGTTAGAGGAATGCTTTCAAGTAGGGGAGGATCCTTAATGGCCTTGCTATACAGGCTGTGAAGACAACTTTGCTGCTCTTCTAAGCAGGAACACATTGAATCTTTGCCGATTAACATGCATTGCTAATCACATTCCATCACCTGGCTAGTTGTGGGACTATGATATGAGCCCTAATCAGCAGACTAAAGCTATGTCTACATAACTACAAAGCAAAGTTGGAAAAAGATACGCAAATTGCAAACAGCAATTTGCGTATCTTTTTCCGCTTTTCTTCCGAAAGAGACTTTTCTGACATTTGGCCCAGCTGTCAGAAAACATGTGGATTTGGCCATCCACATGGGGCCAAATGTCAGAAAAAAAACCTCTTTCAGAACATCCCTTCTTCCTCATGAAATGAGGTTTACAGGGATGCCCACAAAACGCATCTACTTTTCTGACTTTTTTTTTTTGGAAAAGCAGACGCATTCCTTGGATGCGGTAGAGCTTTTCCGGGATCCCAGAAAAGCTCTGTAGTCTAGACATACCCTAAGACTCCTTTGAGAGGGGGTGTGCGCATTAACAAAAGTACTGTGAGTCACCAACACCTTTGACAATCAGGCCACTTATTTAGGTGCACAGATATGTATGTAGGTGTCCAAATTTGGGCATCCATCTTTTCAACTGCCATACTTAGTTTTGAAGCTCTGATTCAGACAAACACATGCTTAACAATACTTGACTTTTTTTCTGAATGGTGAAGGACTGAATCACTTCCTCTGTGCTTTGCTGAATTAAGGTCTGTGCATGCACAATATGCAGATTGCATGAAATGGGTTTAAAGGCATGTCTACTATACCTGTACCAACAGCAGCAGGTTTGTATCTGGTAAGGGTGACTTTAGCTTCAGTGCTTGCAGTAACTCTAAGATGACACTGCGAGACAAGTAGAACTTATCTCTTTCCTAAACCAAAGAAAAAATAAAATAACTGAAGATGTCTAGAAATTCACCAGAAGTGCACTGATATCAAATCCTGCACCACACAGTTCCCACATTCTCAATTTGTTTTTCATTTGTTTTAATTGAGATATTTTTAAAATGAATTAAGAGAAAAGAAACACAAAGGCATACCTTTCTCCTTGTCTCACAAGGAGAAGCATTCAAATAATGCACCAGTTATTTACACAACACAACCACTGAAATCAATGGAAAGACTCCTATTGTCTTCAGTGGATTTTGCATCAGGGACCTGTATGAGTATTTGTGTAATTTACATGTATAGATAGGTTAAATTATAGATCTTATACATAAAGCTACATGGTTAGATCTAAAGTAAAACATTGAAGTCAGTAGCTAGGCAGAAGAACAAAATTAGTACACCACTCATGTAGCATATGTCTTTCATTAAGCCTATCTTAAAAACTCCACATGATCATGAATTCTGTTGTTTTTCCCACAAAATGAGTGTTTCCACTAAGCCAGCTCAGACATCTATACTGCCTTCATCAGTCAAGCCAGTACTTTTCCACATCCACAGTAAAACCCTCCTAGCTTCTGCTAGTGGAAGAGAAACCCATTCTAAAGCATGAGAGAAGATGAGGAGATAGAGATTAGAATCTGTAGACCAAGAACATGAGTTCTGGAAATGGGATAGATGATGAGATTAGACGAAGCTGTTACAAATCTCAATCTGATATTTTCTGACTTTAGGGAATAGGATAGGTAGAACAAATTTGTAAATTGTTATTGAAGCTAACAACTCAAGGGGTTTTGATCACTAATGTGTATTTTGAGTGAGGGAGAATTTTCCAGTAAACAAAGCAGAGAATTTGGGGCCCTGTTCTTAGCTCTGTCCTTGGTGTCACTGAATCCTTGATTCTGCAAACACAGGGCTTGTCTATGCTACCATTAAATTAATGTAATTGACGTCATTTGGGGTGCAAAAAAACCACAAACCCATGAGCGAAGCAAACTATATTGAGCTAAATGCTGGCCACACCAGTGTTATGTTGGCCAGACACTCTCCCACTGACACTGCTTTCACCTCTCACTGAGGTGGAATAATTATGCTGACAGGAGAGCGCTCTCCCATCAGCATAGCACATCTTCACCAGACATGTTACAGCAGCGCAGCTGCACTGATGCAGTGTAGTGTAGAGTAGCCTTTACACACATGATCAATTTTTTGTACAAGACTAACCCCATTGAAGTCCACAGGATTGCTCATGTTAGTAAAACTTATAAACACACAAAAGGATTCACTGAGCCTCAGCTTTAAGCTCTGTATGGCATCTGTAAATGGATATAAGTAATATTTGCCTCTACCACACGAAATTCCTTTGAGGTTTCATTAACCAGCAGCCATACAAGGTAGTAAGTACAACTGAGAGGGAAACCAGATGAATGAGCTGGGAACTAAGAGTCTTGGCTCTGCCTCCACAACACTCCAGGCCAAATAGCACTTCCTCCCCACCTTTCCAGTGGAGTAGGAATGACATTCACAACAGGAGAGCTGGCCAGTGCATGACAGTTCCATACCGCAGCAACTTCAAGGTTGCCAGATTTGTTTTCATTCCTCATTGGAACAAAACCAAAACTCTTTGAACATGTTAGTGAACAATGGCATTGCACTGAAATGTCTGTGTTTGATTTGGGAAGAGGTGTCAAAACATACGAGGTGTCTGTCCTGGAGGGTTGGGCACTGGCCTCCGTAGCCTGGGATACAGGAGACCAACATTCAATTCCCTGCACTGTCTGCCTCAAAGGAGAGTTTCTCATCCCAGATCCCTTTAATTCAGGAAAGCAAGGACTTGAAGCCAAGCCTCCCACACCAATGAGGCTACAGAGCACAACAGCCCTCTTCTCTTAAACCCAAATAAACTTCTGGTTGAAGCTAAAACATTTTGGCATTGCCAAAACAGCATATTTTGATCATATGAAATAACTGAAAATGTTCTGACCAGTTCATTGCATTGTTACCTTTCTCGACACAAAAGTGGTCCCACCCCAAATCATTACCACTAACAATAATTTAAAAAGAAAAGAAAAACTGTAGCAAATAAATCAACTATCATCAACAAACCAAAAATATCCTAAGCAAAGTTTCTAACCCTGTAAAGGAAGCAGACCAAGAGACTCCAAAAATTGGACTAGGGGATTTGCTACTGCTCTGATTTTATTTGTTAGGCATTCAGATATTACAAGTAATGAGCAGCAGCATAAAACCCTGCAATAAACATACAAAGAGCACTTTGCTAGACACCAAAAATCATGGACAAAATAGAGACACTGATTTATGGCTTATTACTACAATCTGTAGCCCACAACACACACACCCCTTTGGTCTTAGAGCTGCAGGTGCATTTATGGACCACTTCACCTTGAATGGTCCCTCACAATTTGTGCTAACTTCTTATGCTAACCTATCTCTTTAATCTTGTATTTAGCTGTGACACTCGCAGTACTTTTCCCAACCTGAAGAAGAACTTTGTGGGGCTCAGAAATGTCTCTCTTTCACCAACAGAAGTTGGTTTGATAAAAGATACTCACACATCTTGTTTATCTAAAGCTCACTTCAGGCAGTGTATGCTGCTCTGGATATAGACCTGGTACAGTTCAATCCCGCCACAGAACAGTGGGGGAGTCACAGTCTCTGAATCTCAATCTCCCTCCCAAGCTATCCTAGGAATAATACAACAAAGTGCTACCCTTTACGCAGTGCGTATTTTTATCTCATGCTCTCCATGTTTGTAAAGCACATTGAGATCTATGGATGATGTGCAAATGTAACAACAGTCATCAGAACTGAACGTAGGATCTGCTGACACTTAGGGTGTGTCTAGACTATGAAGTTTTTTTGAAAAAAGTGGCCTTTTTTGGAAAAACTTCACCTGCATTTAGACTGCCACCGTGTTCTTTTGAAATTAAATTGAAAGAACGCGGCGCTTTTTTCGATATTGGTAAACGAGGAAGAACACCTTTTTTCAAAAGAGCTCTTTTGAAAAAAAAGGCGTTCTTGACCGCAAACAGGGCTTTTTCGAAAGAGAGCGTCCAGATTGCCTAGGTGCTCTCTTTCGAAAAAGTGGATTGCTCTTTCAAAAGACACTTTTTCGAAAGAGCTCTTTCGAAAAAGCCTCTTTCAAAAGAGGCTTGTAATCTAGATATACCCTTAGTATCTGAGCCTCACCTGCATGAGTTAAAAGCCACATGCCTCTTAGCCAAGACTGCAGCAAACTCATCCACTTCTTAGATGGGCTAGGTGCCACTAGAGGAAGACAGGATGCCACACCACACAGGCATGAGTTGTGCAAACAAAGCAAATATACTCTGGAGAACTTCTATCATTTGGAGATGTATCTCTGAAATAACAACGAGAAGCATGCTCCAATAAATCTGTTAGTCTATAAGGGTATGTCTAGACTACATGCCTCTGTTGGCAGAGGCATGTAAATTAGACTACCCGACATAGTCAATGAAGCCGGGATTTAAATATCCCCTGCTTCATAAAAATAAAAATGGCCACCACACTGTGCCGGCTCAGCAGATTGTCGGCACAGCACGGCAGTCAAGACGTGGATCGGTCAACAGGAGAAGCCTTTGTCGACCGCTCCCTTGTGCCTTGTGAAACGAGGTTTACAGGAGCGGTCGACAAAGGCTTCCCCTGTCGACCGATCCGCATCTTGACTGCCGCGCTGTGCCGACAATCTGCTGAGCTGGCACAGCGTGGCGGCCATTTTTATTTTAATGAAGCTGGGGATATTTAAATCCCGGCTTCACTGACTATGTCGGGTAGCCTATTTTACATGCCTCTGCCAACAGAGGCATGTAGTCTAGACATACCCTAAGGTGCCACAGAACTTCTCGTTGTTCTTGCAGATTCAGACTAACAAGGCTACCCCTCCGATAATTATCTCTGAAATACACTCATCTGCTCATACCCAGTATTAGAAAGTGAGCACAGCAGTGCAAAATAAATGTATCCTGAATGATTTTACTGATACTCCAGATAAAGAGCTACAGTTCTTAGATATCTGAATTAAAAACTGAATGGGCCTGACTCTGCTCTACTCCAGTGTATGTCAATGTATTCCACTGAAGTCCACGCACCAGATTCCCTTTCTCACAAAGGTTCTTTATACCATTTTATTCATACACATTGCACAAACATGTGTAATTTACTCACATAGGCCCCTTTAAACTGCCAGAGTGGTGTGAAGGGGCCTTAATGTAAAAGATAATAAGGCCCTATGCTGTTACCTAAGTGTAAACTTGTTATAAATGTGTTTGGAAGTTGTTCAGCTTTGCTCTATGAAAGCTCACTCCCTCAACCGAGTGCCATGGGCTTATATAAGGACAGGCTGCTTAGCAAGTCTTACATAAAGCCTGCCATCAGTATGTGTGGCAGGGTGACCTTGGAGAGTCATAAGTGTGGAAACTTTTGAGGTGTGCCTTCACTAATTCTGATCACCCTCACTCAAAACAAAAAAATCCCAGAATTTATTCTTTCACAGAAAAGTCCATAATTCACAAAACAATCCAGGAAAGCAAACTTGATTTTTGTGTTACACCAAGTTACAACACTTGAGGATCTAGTACATTATAATTTGCTCATAAAGTTTCAATAGGCAAGATGATATCATGTCCAATTCAATGCCACATTTACTTATTATGAGCCCTATGAATGGTTAGTAAAAGGCTAAATTGGGGGGTCAAACTTCAGTGGCTGCAAGAAATAAACCTACAAAGCATCCACTTAACACTTGAAGAGACACAGAGAAATTGAAGATACTGAGATTGCCATCCTCAAATGCAAAGCTATTAACACGAGAGTGCCATTAGCACTGACAAGTCAGACTGGTGACGTGGAAAATAAACTTAGATAAGGAAATATGAGATTAATGTGAATCCCAGGACACATAAAGACAAGAGAAATTGGGCTATTTCTCCCACAGAGGATTAGAAAAATGTTGAATAAAAAATGTGGACAACTTCTAGAATTTTGACCTCTAAAATGCATGTCAAAGAGGAATAGGAATAATACCAGCCTATGCAAAAGGAGAGACAAGGTGAATGAAATAATTCCTTTTATTGGATCAACTTCTGTTGGGAGGAAAAACAAGTTTTTTAGCTACACAGACCTCTTCTTCAGGTCTAGGAAAGATATTTTGAGCATCACAGCTAAATAAAAGTTGGAACGGATTGTTTAGCATAGGCAGTTAGCAAATGTCTAGGGGACAATTCAAGACAGAGTATTTCATTGGGTTACAGATTGTTGTAATAAATCCAATGTCTCTGTTTAGTCTGTGAGTTTTAGTGTCCCCCAGAGTTATGAATTTAAGCTCCCAGGTTCATCTTTTAAAAGTGTTATGCAGGTTTCCTTTGAGAACGAGGACTTATTGGTCAGATATAGAGTGATTGTTTAATGAGAAATGTTCCCCGACAGGTGATAGGTTGTTTTTGTCTTTTATCCTTTTCCCGTTGAGTACATTTGAGATAAAAGCTGTTATGCTCCCAATACCTTTCACAGACTCAGAGAAGAGCTTTGGGTAACTTGAAAGCGTGTTTCTCTCACAAACAGAAGTGGGTTCAATAAAAGATATTCTGGGTTGAACCTCTCTAGTCCAGCACTCTTTGGTCTGGCAATATCCGTGGTCTGGCATGATGTTAGTTAGTTGGATGGCCACTTATCATGGGCTTGGCCAAGTTTCCCATGGTCCCATAAAGATTGTTTACAGACACCAGTCCTGGGCTCTCAGTGTTCTGTGCTGTTATTTAGCTCTAATTTACCCCTCTTTTTTTTTTTTCTAAGAGTCCAATAAGCAGTGGAAGTTTTGGTAATGCTGCTAGACAATATTGACCTTCCTGGTTCGGCAAATTCTCTGGTTCAACACTGGTCAGATCTTGAAGGTTCTGGACTAGAGAGGTTCAACCTGTATCTCTAATATCCTGGGACTAATAAAGCTACAACAACATTTCATACCTATAGCCCACACATAGATTGTGCTGCTATGGTTAGTTTCAGTAGACACAGCAAAGTTGTGACATGAACAAGTTTGTGTCATGGAGTAGTTTCAGAGTTCACAAATTGTATTCTGTCCAGCACGCAGCTCTGTATGTATTCTATCAGAGAAATTAGTCCTTTAGATACAGGGATTTCTAGGATAAGAAACACAGAGAGCTGAATTGGTAAGTTCCTCCTAAGGGCAGTCAGAAATTTGCTAGTTCTAATGCAAAACTATGGTAAAAGACTCAGCAATAACAAGGACAATGTAGTGTGAAGTTCTATTAAATGAAGCATTTTCCGGATATAAATTGCAGTGAAACATTTGCTAATGATGCCATTCTGGGTCACCAATCTGCATTAACAAATTCAAGCAGGAACTTGCACCAGGATATATAATCAAAGCTTCCTGTTTGTAATTAAGTTGCCAATATATTCTTAGAATATATGACTAGGAAACATAAGGGGAAAACATTAAGCAAATCCATATCAAAAAGAGAAATTTATTGAAATAACTGAAGTTGAGGTGATAATGGTGTTATGCTAAGGGACTTGGTTTTGGTAGTTCTGGATAACTTTTTTTAATGAAAGTCCAATCACAAAATGATTCAGCTGTGCTATACTGATAGTGCCAAGAATGATTGAGACACAAAGATTTTCAGATACTCTCTCATTTTAAGAAATAGCAGGAATTTACACTATACTTGAACCTCTTTAATCTGGCAACCCTGGGAAACAGGGTATACTAGATTAAAGAATTTGTCAGGTCAGGGAGGGTGCTGCGGGGCCTGGGCATGAGTGTCATGTGGGTGGGGCGCTCCGCTCTTGGGGGCACAAGTGGCTCCACGCTCCCAGGCAACATCCACCACTGCTATGGGAGCAGTGGGAAAAAGTCTCAGAGGAAGCACATCACTGCACTGCCTTTTCCCCAGCAGTGAGGAAGGGGAGCAGCCGCATACAGAGCCACTTCCCCCTCTGCCTGCCAGAGGAGGGAAGGTTCCTGGATTAGGAACATTCAGAGAATGGAGGTTCAAGTGCATCTGTAAATCCAATTATACAGTCTAATATCTGAATTCAGCCTCAGAGCACCTCTGTGTGGTAGAGAAGTATCATTGTTTCCATTGTAAAGACAGGAAAAGCAAGTGTGATGTGGTGCCACCCCATACTGGCATGTGAAGGGTTAATGGAGCCCTAGGGAGGCTGGGCAAAAAGAAGCCAATAGGAGAGGGCTACGAGAGATGCTAATCAGGGCCTGACAGGTGCATATAAGAATAGCTGTGGAGCAGGCAGGTTCAGTTGCTTCCTAGAGCTTGAGGAGGGAGACATGGATTGAAGGATAAGGAAAGCTAGCACCCTGGACAGAGTAGTGCTGGGCAGGATCAGGGACATGAGAGCCAGCTCCTGGCTGACTGCTGGCATGCTGAGACCCTGAGAAAACGGAAGATTATGCTGGGGTTGTGAGGAAGTGGCCTAGGGAAGTAGACTAAGAGCCTGGAGGGAACATGGCTGCCATCTACTGAGTCCCTGGGCTGAGGAAGTGGCTGGACCCTCAAATTGCAGTATATTCCCCCAGAGTGTGTTATAGCCATAGTCTGCATCTTGAAGAGGATGTCATGGTCCAGAGTTAATCCCCATGACAGCAGGAGGCAGTTGTGAGTCACACCCTGTCACAACGAGGCACAAAGATTTTAAGTGACTTGACGAAGGTCACATAGGAATTCTAAGGCAGATCCATCCTTCTGTTCTTTACAGCATATACAGTGGTCTTGGAGTAATTATTTCTAATGGCTGAGCAGGATTTCCCACATATAGAATCTCTTCCTTCATAAATTTTATCTTTTACATGAGACATAAAACCAAGATACAGTCCACCTGTTAACAGAGATAGCAACTTTTTGCAAGGATTCACCTAGATGTCAATGTCATTCCAACTATCTGGAATTTCCCTGTCACTTCAGCTGACACAATGATTTCTTGTTTTTTTATCGTTAAACTGCTGTGTGGCATTGATGTTACCTTTATTGTGGCTACTGCATCCCCTTTCAACAGGTAGCTTTATGCTGATAAATGGTAATGTGGTCTCTGGTGTACATGTGAAATATTGAATTGATAAAGCATGTAGTTTCTTGTGAAAGAAACAATCTCTCTCATTGATTATTGTTGTGATAATAACGACTAAGTTGGGAAATAGTCTACTTCAAGGCTGGATAAGGCTTGTGTTTATTGGTTTAACAACTGATTTGATGTGCTTTATGGACTTCTGCTAAAACTTTTGTCTGTTTTCTGCTGTTGTTTGTGTTGTGTACCCTCTTTGTCAATAACTAATAAAAATGTATTTGGCTAATTATTATTACTTGTACATCTAGAATGACTTTCATCCAAGTATCTCAAAGAGCTTTTCAAAGATGGACACCTATCATCTCTTTTTTACATGGGTAGTAACTGAAGCACAGAAAGACTGAGTGACTCATACAAAGTCAAACAGGAGTAGAATTTAGAATGCACCCCAGGTCTCTTGACACCCAGTCCTCTGCTATGTCAGTTCACACTGCTTCTCTTCTGCTCTGTCAGTCCATACTGCTTCCCTATGAGCTTTGCTCTCAAGACATGACACCAACCATAGGAAAGATCCAAGTTTTTTGACTGCCAGAGATGTGTGGTTGAACACATGTGCTTCAGGATGTGTGACAGGATTCACATTTTCTCACACATTTTTAATACCAGAACAATACAGAAGTGAATTTTCAAAGGCATAAAGGTGCATCCTATGTGATCCTATCCTCACAACTTCTACAGCAATTTCTCTTTATTTGTGCCTGTATCTGAAATATGAAAGTCAATGTTATTGATAGGCACTGCATCAATCTAATTATGGATTTGTCAAGTTATATTAAAGCTGCTGACATGAATGTGACTTGACATTGATTTTAGCTTTTTACGTATACATTTCCTATTTGAGGTAACCCATAATTTTTCTTCCTGCTTTCAGTTGTCCCCAAGGAAAAACATGAACTCATTATTACCTTAGTGAAGGCTCGGTAGCATAAGCCGCACAGTTCTACCAGGTAGGCCAGCGTGAAGACAGCATTCTGAATGACAAAGCTTAGTAATTTTGAAAATGGCTCAAGAAGACTCTGCAATGAAATATGATTTTAGGGAAATCAATAAATGAACCATTCAACAAAATAAATATCATTCCAATTCTGAAAAGCTTTGATGGGACAGAATCTTTATTTTTAACTTGGGGGCTATGTTGCTGTGGCTTAGCCCATTTCAGACAAACAGTTGTTCTGGACTATGTCTTCATGTTTATAAAACAAATGGAAAGTGAAGGAATAGCAGAGTCTCAGTGCTTTCTTGATATCAGAACTGGTACTGCTTACAAAGGCTATTCTCCCACTGATCGTGCACCAGTGAGAGGGCTGCAGGATCAGGTTCTGGGAAAGTTTATCATTTCAATTGTTGTTTTAGAAAAGCATCAACTCTTTAGGACCATATACATTCACACCCACACATTCATGTATCCGAGTCTGAAGCTTCTGTCTTTCCCTACACAATACTAGATTGCATGCTCACATATAATACTTTTCTAACTTGAGAATAAGGAACAAATGTGTAGCACAGTGAAGACTGGATAACTGTTGGAGCACAACTGGGTATTTCTGGACCTTACCCTGGTGGCACTAGTGGTAGATATCTTCAACAGGCAAATCATTATTCTTAAACTGGAGTCTAAAGAACACTGTGGAAAGAAAAAAGTGTCTTCCTCTGCACACATCGAGTTCTTAGTGGTGATAGATGTAAACACACAATAGATGAAGTCAGGAAATGATCATTTTGCTACATTATCTTTAACCAGAGGTTGCCAATAAAATATCATGGGCTGCACTGTCCCCTCCAGTAGTAAAACCCACAGGAGAAGGGTTGAGAGGAGGAAATCTCAGTAAAGCTTGGCTTGCAGCGTTCACTCCAAATCACCCTGTCAAGGGTGCTATAATTATCCTCCGTAGAACAGAAAATCCCCAACTTTTCTAGCCCAACAGAATTTGGTTAGTGTGGAAACATTTTCCTGTGGAATTAACAGGAGCCCAGTGCCCCATGCTTCTGTAAGCTGCTCTGGCTCTATATCACTCCTCTGCTCCACAGCAGATTAGTGCCTCAGAATCATCACAACAGCTCTAGGGGAGTCCCTGGGAGGGAGTTTTCCCCATTGCACAAGAAGTTCTGCAGGAAAGATAATAAAACTACCATCTGTTCTATGTAAATCCCTCTGGGATCTTCCTCTCCACAGCCCAGCTCACTGGCTGGTTTCTGTCACAATGTAAACCTCTGCACCAGCAAAGAAGCATTGAGGTCTTACATCTTGTTTATTTTTAAAGCAACATAACATAAATAAATAAAACTGATCTTAGAACTCCCTATTGGCCATCTACCACAGTATTCATGATCTGATATGGTAGATGGTATGTAGGGACTAAGATCTATTTCTTTCTTTTATATATTTCTTATTAAGGAGGAAAAATTGAATGGACTTTTTATTGCCAAGAATGTTAATTATCACTTATTTATTATCCTAATCTAACATGAGGAGGAGAAAAAATATTCCCCAGACATAGTTTTGGTGGCTACTGAATGGAGGGTATAGCCAAAGGGATGGATCGGGCACTCAGCGCAATCTGATCTTCTGGAAATGTTAGGTAATGTACAAGAAAATATTACAAATAATGTTCTGCATCTCCAACTCCCACTCCAACAGTTTTAAAACTATTTGCACATGCCTTGGACAATGGTACCAGAGTCTACGTTATTTAAATCTAACTATTTAAATAATCTAATCGTTATTTAAAAATCACCCTTATAAATAAAAACCAGCATTACATACATCATACCTTAAGTGGCAAAACAAAAGGCAGTTTGGTAAAGAAAGTCTGAAACTGGTTACTAATAGTGGTCCAGAGGTTACTAGGAGAATCCATTGGCAAAGCTTCCATAAATGTAGCAATGTTTTCCAAACAACGTAGCATTGCGCCCCCAGCTGGCAAGTTTTTTTTGTTGTTTAATCCCTAGAAAACACAATGTGGAACTTGAAAACAAAACAGCCCTCAGAAAAAGACCATCTAAACAGTATTTTAAAACACATTTACAATAGCCAGGGTCAGGTGGACAATGCAATATCCATCTTCTCCCACAAATAATTTGAAGTACATGGCTTTTCGGCAGTATCTACAGCTGACATGGTATGACACTGACCATCCACAGTGATAGTGGTAAGAAAAAGATCAGAGCAGCAAATATTCCGAGAATGCACAACAGGCAACTGAAAGACATGTCCATTAGAAACTAGTCACCGGCACTTCTCTGGCTTAGCAGACCGTGTGTGACAAATTGTCTTGTTCACATAGCTATCATTTTACTATATTGGAAGGAAGGCCAGACTTGTTCAAGTGTTGAACATACTGAAATTGTTTTAGTCTCTAGTGGCTGGCCTGAAAAGATGTAAGCACTGCTAACGTTCTACCAAAATCTCAGCTTATAGGAGAGCTACTGAAAGGAAAAGAAGCAATCCCGTCTTCCGAGAAGTGCTGAAAGATATGTACAGGCGACAAGCAGTGTAGAAAGGAGCAGGCCCAGCAACATCAATTCTGAGTCCCAGACTAGGGATGTTAAATTTCAATTAATGAATTAATCGAGTAGTTGATGGAATTTCCATCAACTACTCGATTAGTCAGTAAGGGGGGTGCTTGCTTTCCCACTGTGCCTCTGCCTTTGAAATGTACAAGAGCCACCCACAGCTCTTGCACATTTCAAAGAAAGAGGCACAGTGGGGAACTTGCACGAGCAGGAACCGAAGCAGACCCCCTCATGTGGAGTCCCAACTGCTGCGCCTCTCCCTCTGGATGGTTCTTGTACATTTCAAAGGCAGAGGCACAGCAGTCAGGATCCGCGTGAGCAGGGACTGCTTCGGACCCCGCTCGCACCATTTCTGGGGGAACCTGCTTTTAAGCCAGCTCCTGCCAGCACCAGCTCCTGCTCCCCCCACTTGGTGCCTCTGATACAGAGGCAGCAACGTGGGGGGAGGGGAGAAGCAACTATTTGAATAGTGACTTGACTACCCATCCCCCTGCCAGAAGAGGTCTGGGCCAGCCTAGCCCCAACTCCCACTTCTTGGAGCAGCTTCAGAGCAGCTGCACCATACTTCCCCTCCCTTCCTAGGATCAAACCTACCTGATGAGGAAAAACCGCAGCAGCATCTCTTGGTTCAAAGAAGCTTTTGATATGTCCTATGCAGGTTCTGGGACCCAGTAAACTTGCCCCGGAACCTGCACTGGGCATATCAAAAACATCTTTGAATCAAGAGACATTTTGCTTTCCCTGGAGCAGGCAGAGCTACTACAGCAGCAGCCAGGGCCCCCAGAGGCCACCAGGCAATTTCCCCCTTTTCCCTCTGGCCCATTGGCAGGCCTGGAAATGAGACCTGGAGTGAGTTGGCAGGCCTGGAAGTGAGGTAGGGACAAGCTAAGTTGGGAGGAGAAGCAGGATGAGTAGAGAGACTAGGCTTTAACCTCCAGAGATTCCACAGAAGAGGACTGCAGAGAAGGAATTGCCATTACATACAGAGGAGCAGTGGTTTTACAGGCAGCAACAGAATTAAGAACATAAGAACGGACATACTGGGTCAGACCAAAGGTCCATCCAGCCCAGAATCCTGTCTGCGACAGTGGCCAATGCCAGGTGCCCCAGAGGGAGTGAACCGAACAGGTAATGATCAAGCCATCTCTCTCCTGACATCCATCTCCACCCTCTGAGAAAACAGAGGCTAGGGACACCATTCCTTACCCATCCTGGCTAACAGCCATTGATAAACTTAACCTCCATGAATTTATCTATAAGAATTTAACTATAAGAAGAACCATGCTCAGAAATGGGGATAGTGCCGGGGAATGGTATGGAGTATAGCACCAAGGAGAAGGGAGGCCCCAATTGCTGGCAGAAGTGACAGCAAAACTCTGACTGAATATGGAGGAGGAAATTGTGGCTTGATTGTGCTTCCATTTAAGTCGATGCAAAAATTCGTATTGCCTTTAATGGTGTAAGATCAGGCTCTTAGTGTGTTGAAGGAATACAGAAAAATAGACTTGGTAGAACCTAATACAATCAGCCTTATTGTAAACATACCTCTAGTAGTTGGCTCAGTGCAGCTATGGAGCTCAGCTCACTGAAGTCCATAAGAGATGTAGCCAGGGTCCGTAAAAAACTTCCATCTGAAAATCAGAGCAACATTTTTTTAGTAAGCATGGGAGTGGAGATGATGGATGGTGGCAGAAAAGCACTGAGGCACTGCACATTACCTTTGATATTGCTCTGGAAGAGCTGTGGAAATATACCATTGGGAGCCAGCTGATGGAAAATGCAACGGAGGAATTGCTTAGCCACACCGGCAGCATTACCAGGGATCATCATGCTGAAATGAAAGAAAAAAAAAGAGGGAGAAATTTCCTAATGGATGAAAAATATTTCCCAAATGGAGAAAGTAAAGATGACTGTATTCTTCCTGGTAACAGATAAAGACAAATTAAGTTATGAATACAACAAAAGGGGCCAGTATTATTATCCTCATTTTACAGATAGGGAAACTGAGGCATGAGGTAGTGACTTGTTAAGATCACCCAACAGACGAGTGGCAGAGTTGAGAATAGAACCCAGCCTTCTGAGTCCTCCTGAGAGCTCTACGAAAAAGTCCTGATCCAGCAAAGCATGTGAGCACAGGCTTAACTTTCATGACTTCAGCAGGACTACTCACATAGTTTAAGTTTTGCAAGTGCTGAAGTGCCACAACTTGATTCTGGCTTAAACAGTTTACTTTTTCCTGAGTCTCTACACAGTGCCAAGAGTGTTTTTGCCATTGAGTCTTCAACATCTGAAGCCAATCCAGCTATCAGTGAAGTAAATGGCAAAACTCTCTGATTCCGGGGTGCAGAGTCAGCTTACTGGAGAACTTCTTACACATGGCTATAGGCTTCCATGAAGCTCATTAATTTACTCCTCTCTAGCATCTTTCAGCCAAAGATTTCAAAGCACTTTCCAATCATTAATGAATTAAGCCACACAACATTTTTATAATTTCTAAAAACAAATGCAGCCCATGTGATGTCCCTGGAGAAGGACAGCAGTCTATTTGCATCATGGGATATTAGTGGTAGGTGTTCTCCAGAGTTATGGATGACTGACTTAGTTAAAGCACACAGGTGGAACCCCTTCCCATGGCTACAAAATTTATTCACCAGCATAATGGGAAAACTACCCATATAATGAGCCATGGAAATGAGCTACAAGAGTGAAATTTAGGATTAATAAAGTCAATGAGAGTTTTGTCATTGACTTTAAGGAAGTCTGAATTTCACCCCGATCCAAGTCTGAATTTTTCCAAAGTTCAGGCAGGTTTGGAACTGGATTTTTTGGTCCAGGCCTGTCACTAGAAAACACAAGAAATTGTACCCATATAAAACAGGACATGATTTGACCCTTTGTATATCTAAAAATCTTTTTTGAGGGGGGGAGGTATTACTGTACCTTTCTGCTTGATTAGAAAAACAGGTACTTGATGCCAACCTGGAATAAAAAGCAGAAAACAGCAAGTCAAACAGAAGCACGGTTCATTATATTTTTAATTGAGCCAATAAACTTACCAGTACAATTTGGTACATAGAACTTTTGGGTAATATGCCTTAAAGGTCACAGGAGACCCTGTGATCAGATGTGCAAGGGACTCCTAAATACATTTTTGTAAAGGGTAAAAGTCAAAGCCAGACTTATAATATTGTCATAAATATTTGCCAGCTCAGAAAATTTCTACTTGTCCTCCCTTATCATCATCATAATAATAAAAGCATCTTGTATTCATACATCAAGAACAATTACACACCCTGGGCAATTTAGAGAACAGAAATTTGCAGGGATGATGAAGAACCTGTATGCTGACTGAAATCAATAGGAACTAGGCCTGTAGGTGCTTTTGAAAATCCCAGTAGGCATTTATCTGCCTATTTAAATTACCAAATATCTTTGACAATACGGCCTTAAGTCACTTAAATGCTTTGAAAATTTTACCCTAGATCATGGGTCTCCTGACTCCAAGTGCTCTGTTCTAAACATCAGATAACACCATTGTTGCTAGGAAGTAAAAGGCATAAATATCATCTGTGTTAACGGACGGGATATAATGGGGCAGTGTAACATCTGATGCACAAAAATAGCTTCAGAAAAAGAGAGAAAGCTTAATATAAATGTTAGAGCAAGTACACTAAAGCCACCTGAATATATTCATGCTCGTATTTACTTTTAGGGGAAGAGTGTGCTTTTTTCTACATGGAGTGTAAGAACTACAGAACGATTGCCTTAACGAGCCATCTAGGCAAGGTGCTGATGATGATACTGATGGAGAGACTGAGATTGCAGATAGAAGACCATCTAGCAGATAAGCAAGCAGGATTCAGGAAAGATAG
This sequence comes from Pelochelys cantorii, assembly GCA_032595735.1. Classification (NCBI taxonomy): domain Eukaryota; kingdom Metazoa; phylum Chordata; order Testudines; family Trionychidae; genus Pelochelys; species Pelochelys cantorii. The sequence continues at coordinate 103,025,551 of CM064329.1, read as the reverse complement.
AAGTACCATACAGCAGATATTGGCGCTAAGATTGATGGCGGAGAAAGCTCGGCAAAAGAACAAGAAAATCTACAATTGCTTCATTGATTTTCAGAAGGCATTTGACAATATAGATCAGAAAGTGACTTGCGTGGTGTTGGAGTCTTACGGAGTGGATAGCAGACTGATATGGTTGTTGAAGGATATCAACAATAATGCAGAGGCAGCAGTGAAAACGTGCAGAGAGTTGGGAATTTGGTTTAGAACGAGTAGAGGTACGAGACAAGGAGATCCAATATTACTGAATATTTTCATCACACACCTAGAGAGAGTGATGGACAAGATCAAGGAAAAGGTAGAAGGGATATCGGTGCATGTGATGAGAATTAACAACTTGAGGTTCACGGATGATATAGTTATCATCAAGGAAGAGGAAGAGAAGTTAGCGAGAATGGTGCAGGTGCTAAACGAGGAAGGGAAGTGGTATGGACTGATTATGAATATCGATAAAACGAAGACAATGGTATTTAGAGATAAGGAAACAGGAAGGAAGATCAGTGTAGATGGGATCAAACAGAGAAGTTCACGTATTTGCGGAGCAACATGACATATGATATAGACCTGTAAGAAGGAAATAACAACTAGAATAGTGAAAGCAAGAGCAAGTTTGAAAGCGATGGATAAGATCTGGAAAAGTAAAGCGATTAGCTTAGGAATGAAGCTGGGTGTCTTGAAAACATGTGTATTTAACAGCATGTTGTACGGATGTGAGACATGGGTGATAATGAAAGATTCGAAGAGAAGGATATTGGCGTTCGAGAGGAGTTGTTATAGAAAGATCCTGAGAATAGGATGGATGCAGAAGGTCACCAACGAGGAATTATATAGATACAGCCAAAAGAGAACCTACTGCAGAAGGTTATACAACGAAAGTTACAGCTATTTGGGCATATCTGCAGAATGAACGACAAGCGAAAAGTTAAGACTCTGATATTCGGCATAATGGATGGTCCGAATAGGAGAGGCAGACCCCACAGAGAATGGATAGATGATATAGTAGACTGGTGCAGAGCTAGTCTACAGAAACTAAGCCACTCCACACTGGACAGGGAAAGATGGAAGGAAATAGTGAGGGAGACATCGGACACCAACGGGCGCTGAGTCCCTGGTTGTTGTTGATGATGATGATGATGAATTCCTTTGCAGGTCTATAACTGCACCCAGCTTCGTAAAAAAGGTGGTGACCTGGACTGTATGCTAGGAAATGATAAAGTATGTTAATCATACTGGAATACCCCACGTTGTATACCATCTACTTCACTTATGGACTCAGCTGTGTCTCCCTGTGGATGCAGTTATTTCCACTTCAGTCAAGAAAGTGTACTACATCCTCCCCATGCTTTGATAACTAATCTTCGGGAGCTTAATTGTTCATGGCTTCTTACTGGCCCTGTTAGTGCAGTATTTATGAGTAACAAGTAGGATGAATGGCATCAGTCTAGATTGGAAACTCTACCTCCTCCGGAGTTCATTAACACTGACAGTGGGGAACTGCAGCCTCAGCGTTAATGGAAATGGAGGACTTGATTCTCCACTATCTTCAAGTGGAGTTTAGACATAGTGGAGAGGGAAGGCTGCAGGGAGCCAGTTGCAGTTTCAGAATCCTTGACCACCAATCCCCTGCATAAATTAAAACTGTAGGGGAGTAGTTTTAAGTTAAGGGGTCTTATGCCAGGGGAGAAGCAAGTATAAGAGAGCTCTGCTTCACTGTCACCACAAGTCACCCTGCCTAGACACCACTCCTGGAATGCCCCTGACAAATACTCTCCTTCCCTCTTATGCTTGGAGTTGTGAAAGCAGTTGGCACAGGAGCCATCTCCACCAGCTTTCTTCCAGCACAGTTCTCTGTACATGGAGACTTCTCCTATGGTCATCCCTGAAAATGGCTTTGCAGCATGACGTGACTTTAGCTGACCAGAGCGCTTGAGAACACTTGGCATCCACTGACAGCCTCCCTGATCAGCTCCTCCACCTCCCTCCCAGTACCACCCACCCTCTGTGAATCAGCTGTTCAGCAGTGACCAGGAGGTACTAGGAGGAGTGAGAGTGGGGCTCGCTGCGGGCGGGGGTACAATGAGTGGGGATGGAATGGGAGCTGGAAGAGGTGGGACAGGAGTACAGGTTTGGGGGCAAGATGGAGAGAGGGCAGGGCCTGGGGTGATGTAGGGGTCAAGTATCCTCCTGCAACTCCTAAAGTCGGCATCTATGTTCCTACCTCCCAATTCCAGCCATACCTCTGATCTCCAGTCTTTGACCCTGGCCTGACTCTGACCCTGACTCCTGCTAACTGAACCCTGATTTCTCTGACTCCAGCTCAATATATGGACTCCAGCCTAGCTGTGACTGCTTGGCCAGACCCCCTATACCCTGGGCCCTTACAGGCAGTTCCCTGTGGCAGGAAAAGCCCCTAGCAGCTTCCCAGTGCCATAGCTTTTCTTCATTGTATCCCCTGCCAGAGCCTTTTACTGTCTCATGTATGTAGTTACACAATGCAGTGTGAACACAGCTTGCTTTTCACGGCAGCATGTATCTACATGTATCCTATGTGCCACTGTCAGCCTTCCCAATCAGCTCCTCCACTTGCATGCAGTGTGTGTGTATAGATAGAGAGTGTAAAGACCGACTCTTTGGCCTGAATCACCTACACTTCTGAGTATACATCTGCAGGGTGGTGGTGTTTACTTTTAACATTTTAAAGCCTCTGTTATGCCAGCTGAGTGTATGTCATGAAGGCTCTTGACTCTGAACTAAGCATGATTGGATCTAGTGGAATCTATCATGTTCAACTTCACCTTCGTTGTAGGATGCCATTTTTCAGCAATACAGTAATAACCACAAAAAAAGGGATAACACCTCAAATCCCCAAAACCACTACACTGATGCACAGAGCACCAACCCCGCTCTCTAGTGTCAAGACCCATCTGCTTTGAACATAGTCTACCATATGCCATCAAGACAACCTTTTCAGTTCTCCTGGGGAATTCATCACAATTTGAAGGCACAAAAAAAACTTCATCCCATCATAAAAGAGAAAGAGAGAGAGAGAAAGAGAAAAAGAGAGTTCCAAAAGTTACCTTCCCACAGACTGCATGATGTCCAGCAATAAAGGAGCAGCCAAATCTGGGCTAAGGTGAATAAATGTGGAGAGAACAACTATGGCTAGACCCAGTGTTTCTTCATCATACTCTTCGAGGACAGCCCCACAATCATGGCATCTGTAACGAGAGTTATTAAAAACTAATATTATTCGTTCAATTAATTAGGAGACTCCAAATTACATTGAACTTTTTATGGCTAAGAAAATAGATTACTGTGCTTTAAACCCTGGATACAAAGCTCTTTTTGCGAGCTACATTGACAGGGAATGGTGATTTTTGGCAGGTGGGCAGTACCTCCAGTCTGTGCCTTGGATCAAGCAGCAATAAAGCAATACACTGATGAGATCAGATTCCAGCTGTCGTTACAGGCTGGAAAGAGGACATGATAAGATATTTATGTGGTGAGGAGGCCAAGGAAGATTCCCTTTATTTTTAAAGACGTCTCTTTCTGTTCCAAACCAGTTTTGCTGCAGAATTGCTGCCCTCTCCTGCAATGCTCAAAGAGAACTCTGAAAGTTCTGAAATAGTTTTGTAATCTCTAATCATAAGGGAGATGTCAGCTGCAAGAGAGATAAGGCAGGGTTCCAAAACCCAGGAAACTGGCACATCTCATCCCAATAGGGAGACTTGGTTAATTTGATCAACCAGTTGCTAATGACTCTAACAGATTGTGATATTGTAACTTAATGGGATTCTACAGGCAATTTTCTTCTCTTTGCCTCCAAACAGCAGGAGCAGATGCAAGCAAGGTTATGAAAATCAATCTCATCTGGTTTGGCATCTGATGCCAAAGCTTTTGGGAAAAGGCCAAAGAAGAGGCATGAAATGTGCCCACTTTTTGGGATGCTGAACCTTTACACAACGTAATTTCCAGTTCCAATGAAAACGCACACAACAACCTTCCCCTTCTCTAGTAAGCATCTAGGTATTCTGTTCAGTGGCTAGAGGACAGGTCTGAAAGAACTCTTGTGTTGTAGTTCCAGCTCTGCCACTGAATCAATGGGTGGCTGTAAGCCATCTACTTCACTACTATGCTATAAACCAGGGATGGGCAATAATTTTAGAAGAGGAGGCACTTCATAAATTTATGAAGTGGCCCCAGGCCACCTGGGAAGGGGAAGGGCCTCAAGCGGAGGGGCGGGGCCTGAGAAGCATGTGAAGTCTTTGCCCCCATGCCCCCACCCCGCACCTAGAGAGAACCACCAGATGTTCTGAACAGCTGGCACCTCATGTCCATGGTGGTGGGAGGAGACTTTGCGTGTTCCCTTTGGCCCCAGGCCAATCAGGGCCTGGGGGCAGGGGAGTGTGCAAAGTTTCAAAACAGATGGTAGTTCACTCTAGGTGTCATCCGACCCTGGCAGGGGGAGGAGACTTTGCACGCTCCCCTGTCCCCAGGTCTCGAATGGCCTTGGGGTAGGGGAGTAGCAGGGTAGCCGCAGGCTGGATGAACCCGGATCCGGCCCGCAGAGGCTCTCTTGCCTAGCCCTGCTGTAAAGCAAGTCCCATCATATTTAATTACAGGGCCTCAATGGGATTTTGATCAAAAATTAATTATTCAAAGTCCCTTCCTAGATCAAATCTGTAAAAACAAATGAGCCTAGCAGGCAATGTGTAAATTCACATTCGTTGTAGGTTAACACTAGGGTTTTGAGTTTAATTAAGGCCAAACAAAAAACTACTCCCAGTTTCAAGGCAAAAAGCTTTTAGAACCAGCTAAGTCCCCAAACTTGCTTACAGAAAATTCTACGCAATCAAGAGATTAAGCAGAGCAGAAGAATTAGGCTATGTCTAGACTACAGACTTTTATGGGGAAAACGGCTATTTTTCCAACAAAACGTGAGTAACATCCACACTGCAAGTGTGTTTTTTCGACAATAAATCAAAAGAACTGAGGGCTTTTTGGTAATCTTCATTCTACGAGGAAGAAGCCTTTTTGTGAAAGGGCTCTTTTGTGAAAGGGCTCTTTTGCAAAAAGGCGTGTGTGGATGGGGAAGAGGGAGTTTTTTCGGAAGAAGAGGGAAGAGGAAAAAGCACATGTGCCCTGGTGGCCACTCCATCCACAGTAATCACAGCTTAAATGCGAGATACCATCCAGTCAGTCTGGACGCTATCTTTCGAAAAAGCGCATCACTTTTTTGATGCGCTTTTGCAGTGTGGATGCTCTCTTGTGCAAGAAGTTTTTTTGGAAGATCTTTTCCAAAAAAAGCTTCTTGCGCTAGAAGCCTGTAGTCTAGACGTAGCTTTAGTGAACTTCCTGGCTATTGCTATAGAATCTCTAGCGCCTGAGGCTACGTCTACATAGCAGCATTATTTCGGAATAACTAACGTTATTCTGAAATAATAAAGAGCGTGTCTACACAGCAAGCCATTATTTCGAAATAATGGTGAGCTGGAGGACTTCTTACTCTGACTTCTGTAACCCTCATTTCACAAGGAGTAAGGGAAGTCAAAGGAAGAGTGTTCTTCCTTCGACTTCCTGCTGTGTAGACAGAGCCAAAAGCCGAATTAAGCTATTTCGACTTCAGCTATGCAATTAACGTAGCTGAAATTGTGTAGCTTAATTCAACTTTTGCCCTGCTGTGTAGACATGTCCTGAGTGCCTTCTCCCATCTCACTAACCACACAGGTGGCAATGATTCTCACAAACTTCCTGACACCAGGTTTTCTCCCAAGCTTTCTGTCAGCTTGGACATTTTCCAAATCAGATCTAGAAAAGATACTCCTTCAGAAACTGGATCTGACTAAGATCCAAAACCACTGTGGTGAATTCATATCCAAGGGTTTGGAAAGCAAGTCCCAGTTCAGACCTATCTCTGTATTATTAAAAAAGCCCCTTTAAAATAAGATATCTTTTTTTCCATGCATACAGTCATTACCCTTTTCTTGTTCCTTTAAAATTAGAGGAATTCCATGCAACAGGTACCATGGGGGTCTGATCTCACTTGTACCAGATTTACACTGGTGTAACTGCTTTGCCTTTAATAGAATTACTTTTGATTTGCACGAGGGGTAAGCGAGAAAAGAATCAGGCTACTCATCTTTCACTGTGTACAGTACTGAGCAAAATGTCAACACTCAAATAATAAAACAGTACTACTAATAATACCCAAAGCCACCACTTTGCAAACACATAATCATGTCCTAGTATATTCACAGCACACTTCCGAAAATTTTCCCTTCCTACAGAAAAATTGAAAATGTTCTTTCATTTAATCAGGACCCATCCAAATATGTTTTTAAGCTCAGTGGTTTTTAACTACCAAATTATTTGAAAGTAATAGAAACTGCCTTACTTGTCAGTCATCAAAGTAGGCTGATCATCAGTAAATTCTTCTGGTGCTGGTACAAACATACTGACTATACTGGGTGCTGACAGTAAGCTGGATTTGGTGGCACCTTGAAGCCATTAAAAGAAAAGAAGAGTGTTAAATGGAAATCTGGAATAGACATCAGTGACGAAAAAAATGTGTATGTAAATAAAAATGTGTCTCTCTGGAGAAAGAGCCAACATATTGTTTGGCTGTGTCAGATTACTCCAGTTATTTGGGTTTAAAGGTCAGGAATTATTTTAAAAATTGAGATCCTATGGAAGTAAATGAAACAAATTAAGCTTCACTGTTGAGCTGTCCAATTCTTATCCTTTTCGTGCTTTAGGTAGGGTGGATGGTCCTGTAGTTAGTATGGGGCTGACTGTTCAGAGCTTTGGATTCTTCAGAATTTCTGTGTGACTTTGGGGAAGGAAGTCATGTAACATCCTCTTTGCCTCAGTCACCCTGTGAACTGGAGATAATAAAGCCTCACAAGAACGCAGAAGATTAAATCATCAAGATTTGAAAGGGCTTAAAGATTGTTGGATGGAAGGTGATTTAGAAATATTATTAGTGTTATAAAACTTTTAAAGGCAAGCTGCACCAATGAGGTGGAATAGAACTGCCTACAGACCTGGTCATGCAGCAGGGGTGGGCAATAATTTTGATGGGGGACCACTCCAAGAATTTGGTAAGGGCGCACTCTTCCACAATACTAATGGAGGAGGTGGCGGGTCTGTGACAGAGGCTAGGTGCAGAAGGGAGCTTGGGGTAAGGGATTGGTATGCAGGAGGGGGTGTGGTATCTGGGAGGGAGTTTGAGTGAAGGAGGGAGTTATGATCTGGGGCAAGGGACTGGGGTGCAGGAGGAGGTGTAGGGTCCAGAAGGGGGTATGGGTGCAGGAGAGGATTCTGACTGTGAGGAGGTGTGAAGGAGGGAGTTCAGAGTTTGGGAAGGGGGTTGAGCCTGGGGGAGGAGTGCAGAAGAGAATGCAGGGTCTCAGAAAGGGTATGGGTGCAGGAGTGGGGGTGCAGAGAGTTGCAGGGGAGGGACTGGGGTGCCAGAGGCAGGATCTGTCCAGGAGACACTTACCTGGGTGACTCTCAGCTAACAGCCCAGCAGGTTCCCCAATCAGGCTGCCTGCTTTCCATCGCCATTCAGAGCAGCTAGCTCAGGGGCAGTGCTGTTCTGAACACTGTGAGCCTGGAGTAGGAGGGGCACTTCGCGAGCTGCCTGTCCTGCCAACAGGCAGCTCCCATTGGCCAGTTTCCAGCCAACGGGAACTGCCAGAGTACATTGGGGGGGCAGTGTGTGAAGCTCCTGCCCCCTTCCCTCAGGCTCACAGCATTCCCAGCTGCTTCCCTGAACACCATGCACAGGCGGGGCAAGCAAGGAGCATGCTGTGGGCCATATTTTGCCCAGTCCTTTCATACAGGCTGTCATGGGTAGACAGGGATCCAAACTGTGGCCGGTGAGGGTGAGACGGTGGGGAGCGGGGCGGATGGCAGTGAACCCTCCGCCGCTTCATGTAGGGGAGGTGGAAGCCACGCAAGGCCACTGGCAATGTACTGGCTATAGAAGTTTAGCCACCGGCCTGAAAGGGGGGGGCAGAAGGGGCGGAGCAGTGCGTCCAGGGAACGATGCAAGCCTGCGTCAGGCTGCAAGCAAGGCGCAGCGTCAGGAGGGCGCAAAAGCATCAAAATAGGCATAAAAATAGTGCAGTCGCATGTGGCTTTCCCTTCCCCAGGAGGCACCTGTTCTGTGCCCAAATTATGGGAGATAGGAATGAATTATGTGTTTAACAGTCACGGTTGAAGGCAGTGGTAGGCTCATAAGACAAGTACTGAATAGAGTGTCCTGGTAGACGGGACTTGGTTTGATCCAATATATGGTGTTGGCACAGACCATCTCTGAGTCAGCCATTTTGTTCCCCAGAATCTCAGCTTTCTTTCTTTTTCTTTTTTTTATTTTTAAAAGTAATTCTCTGGTTGTTACAGTTGTGAAAAAATCTCTGAAACAATAGCACAGAGAGGTGAACTGCCCCATTCATTTCAGTGAAGTGTTAATACAAATGATGATATTTTAACGTCAACACTGTTAATTATCTCTTTTCTCAGGTAAGAAAGAAGAGGGAAGGTTACAGATCTGCACAATCTACTATCAAGAAATGTTTCATTTTGATGCCACAAATGAGAGGCATTTGGTGGAAAAGCATCTTTTCTTTCTTCCACCCAACTTAAAGAAGCCCCACTGAAAAGAGCAAAACTCAATGAAATCAGTGGAACTCAGATTATAGATATGGTCACACATGGATGGCCCATGCTAAATGGGATCTCATTTTGAAGTTGCACATGGGTGGAGCTCAGTTTGTGGTTAGAGCTTGGAAGAGTATCAATGGTTTTTTTCTTCCAGTTTACCCCTTGCAGATACGGAAGGGCTGAAGGATGATTGAAGAAACCAGCAAGAAAACAACCAGCAATCTGAAGGCCTCACAAACAGAATTCACAGCTAATGTTGAAACTATCCTACTGTAATCCTCATCAAAGATTAAAGAAACAAGAGATAGATTGTCTGATTAAACTTGGTATAAATGGAGCTGCTATTGATACACTCCTAATAGCTGATGGTGCAAAGGCAAGCTCAGACCAAATGATCTATATGAAATCCCATAATATAGGATTCTAGACTGCTAGGGATGGTGCTGAGTGCTGCTTTAATGAAAACAGAAGAGTGTTGAACAATTCTTCTGCAGAGTTTGGAAGGAAACATAATTCTTTTCTACACAAATGAAGAACCTATCCCATATGGAGTCCTTAAAGGGACTCCATTATATGAATAATGGTCCTTTTGAGATTGCACTGGGTGCAGCAGACATGTTAGAAAGTCTTGAGAACTCTTCAGTGATATGAGAAACCATCTAGAATGCAAGAAATAGGAGTTTGAGTATGTCTAGCTAGTCTTTGCTTCATAAACAAATTCACTTTATCTACCCTTTTATCATCTCTAGCTACAGGTTACAATATAGCATGCAAATGCTGGATGTTGTCATAACCATGGCTACATAACTGAGAATAAGGCTCAGCTGCTAATAATATGAACACTTGTGCTGATCTTGTGGTGAACAGTGAGAAAGAATGTGATTTGAGCTAAAGAAAGGCTAGTTCATGCTTCCATTAAAAGTTGTAAGGCAGGTTGTACAGTATGGATGTTGGGAATGAGTGTTCGAATAGCTGGGAAGTGGGGACTTGGTGGCCCAGGGAATGGGGCATAAATTTTTTCACTTCCAAGTCATCAGTTAAGTCCAGACAAGCTAGTTACTGACAGGAAGTCATTACCATCCATCAACTATTCATGTCCTGTGTGAAATGAACTGGTGATGTCACTCTAGTTGAACAGAACACAAGGCCACCATCACAACAGGTACTAACTGGTATCCTTATTGGTGGTCTCAGCAGAGAGACCAAGTTTGAATGGACATGACAATGAACTAACCTCTTATTCTGAGTGGTGGTCCCTCCAGGTCAGGGTTTAGACAAACTGAGACATTGCACGGCCGCTTCCCATGCTGTATCTGTTCTGTGGATAAATAGAGGTCTTCAGTCTGTGGCACTGTTAATGCACTGCCTGTCACCATCACCACAAATTCACTCAAACAGTTAAAACACCATCACTATACATGCACACACACCAGCTGGAAAACAGAGTGTTAAAATTGTGAGCATAAAAAGAAGAGATGAAAAGAAGGTAAAAAGGTCAATAGAGGAAGCAAGAAACAGATATAACAATATCAAAGGAGGCCTTTTAGGAAAGCTCAAAGTCATTTGATAAGAAATATAGGGCTAATTGTAATGTTTCAGCAAGAAATGGAATATGTAAAGAGACAGAGAAAGAGTAAACGGTAATGCTTAGGGACATTGAGAGATCATTAGATCACGGACACGTGTATGCTGGCATAGGATAGACACACAATCAATTTATTTTTCCTGAGAAAGAGTTTGGGAAAGAGCAGCTTCAAATGAGGGATGAACAAAGAGAGGCATGGTACCCAGATTAGCTGGGCTGATGTTGAAAGCAGCCACAAAAGGGTGTGAAGTTAGGTATTGCAAAAGTTCCCTTGAAAATTTTAGTTGAGGTCTCAACCCACTGGAGGAAGTTTCTGGAAGTAATGTCTTTTGGAGAGACAGATGACAGATGTTGAAAAGAATGCTAGTGGATTCCCAACAAGAACATTAAAGATGGAGCTCCTCAAAGATATAATGATTAGAATATCGAGTTGCCCACTTGGAAAATAGGTTGAATAGTTCACCTAAGAGATAAACAATAAACTACAGATTGAAAATCCATAATCTGGACTTCCCTGGTCCGGCTACACCACCTAGTCTGGCATCCTCAGGTGATAAGCCATGGGGCTGGGGTCAGGAGCACTGCCAAACCAGGGGGCTGAGACAGAGTCCTGGGGGCAGCAGAGCTGCCAGGAGGAATGGAACATGGCTACTGGAGGGGAGCGCATAGCCCCCCAAGCCTTAGTGAGGGTGCTGGGGGAGAGCACAGAGCTGCCGGGAGGAGCACGGAGCCCCCTAAGTGTTGATTTGACTAGATTTTAAAATTTTTCTAATCAGAAACTCTGGTGCTGCTGGAAGGACTGCAGAGCTGTAGGCAGTAGCGGAGTTCCTGGAGGCCAGCAGGAGCACAAAGCCCCCGGCAGCAGTAAAGCCACCAGGGAGAGAGTGGTGCTTCCATCAGGGAGAGAGTAGAGCTCCAGACAGCAGTGGAGTCCTAGGCCACTGTGGGAACAGCAGAGCCCTGGGCTGCAGCTTTGACCTCCCCTGGTCCAGCACCAGTCAGGTCCCGAGGGTGCTGGAACAGGGAGGTACAACCTGTATATAGTTCTGAAATACTTAATGGGAAACAAAGGTTACTGTGTAAGTTATGCTAAGTGAAATTTCTGTATGAGATAGCCTTCTGATGTATCAAGTAAATATATCATGGACCCACTACCAATGACAAATTCTATGCTTGATGATGTGGGGAAGGAAAGGAAGAGAAACTGACAATCCACTTCACTTTGAATATGGATGTCACAAGAAAAGCCATAAATGGAATGGGACTGATGGCCCTTACAGATTAAAAGTGAATTAAGCAAAATTTCTGAGACCAATCTCCCCACTAACTTGGCAGTGGGAATGTTCATCAAAGTGCTACATCCTGTATAAATGCTTTACAGTTCTTTCTCTTCTTCCTGTCACCTCCTGGTTTACTAGTGAAATACTAGAAAGCATTATCTATTACGCCAAAGTGAAACATGCCTGAATTCATCATTCTGTGACAACTTCAATGAATTCTAAAAGATTTCACACAAGAAGAAAAGAATGAAAAGAAGTTAATACTTTTTCAGGTCGTTAGTGAGGACATTCTGTACTTAATTCAGTTTTCATTGTCTGCTTTGCATTTCGCTCTTAATGAGAAACATGAAAATCCAGGCATGAATTATTGAGCAAAAACCCCATGAGTTCTGCATGGGCTGGCAAAAGACTCCCAAACCTCTGCCTATGGGGAAGTAAGAGTCTCCATGGCATAAGGTTTAAATGCCTGATGTCTCAATAAGATTTCAAACATTTTTCTTTATAAATATGATTCACAAACACCATGGGTGAAATCCTGGCCCTGCTGAAGTCAAAACTAACACTCAATTTGACCTCCAAAGGGCCAGAATTTCACCTATCTAAATACAAAATAGTAATGGCCATTATTTCAAAAGAATGACATCCCACTACAGTGTAGCTATGCTGATTCACACCAGCAGAGAATCTGGTATAATTACACTGTAGACCTGAGCTTGGTTAATTTTTCTCCAACAGAAGAATGGCAATGGCTCACGTATACTCACAACAATCTATCACCACAGAAAGAGACACTAACTGGTTTGTGGGAATAGGAATAAAGAACAGAGTAGAATAACTTACCAGTATCCCAAGTGCTGATATTATGGGGTGCACTAGATTGGTGTTCCAGCTGTCTCTTCATTAGCTGATTCATTGTCAGAGCTCCCAGGGAGCCCCTTTTCATCTGTCTGAACTGAGCTGCAAATCGGAATTTGAAAAGAGTTCAGAGAATCATACAAGCTGCTCTTATTCCCCCGATATTGTCCATCAGCATGAGGGCAGTACTGATATCATCCACAAAGACCAGCTGCTTGCTCTCAGAATTTTATTCAAAGTAATCTGCTCTATTCACATAGCTGTATATTGTAAAATTATGGCCCTATTGCAGTCTATGGCAAAGATCTTGTTGATTTCAGTGGAACCAGGATTTCATGCACTGTGTCTTCTGTCAGTTCCTTGGCCTGTAATCTTTATTTTAAAATACAGTAAAACATGATCAAGACACCACCTTTATTAGATATCCCTAAAGCTTAACAAATCACCCTAAAGTATTTCCAAACATCAAGTCACACTGTAGCCAGCCTGTGTGTGCACATGCTGGGGGAAACTGTCTTCCCCAACAACCCCCTTTCATTTGCACATACCATTCTACAGTTAGTAGAACCACAGTCTCTGCACTTGGGAAAGGATGAGGACTGTTCCCCCTAATTACCCTAGGAAAAGAAAGTGGATAAGGAATATAGCTTTGTGCCCCATGACCTGCAGAATGCTAGACATATTATGTGACTGGTGCATCCTGCAGTCTCGCAAACCCTGCCGCTCAGGGAGGGATTGCATCTCTCTCCAAAGCTCCCCAGAGGTGGGACACCTCCATATCACTTTGTAGACAGGCCAGCATCTAAATAGCACAAGTTGGCCCTTTAGTCCCCTACACTTTGATTAGATGACTTTGTCCTTTAAGCTGCCAAATTCTGCTGGTTCGCCAAGCTGACATTTTCTACACTTTTTAACCTACACTGCTGTAAATTTTACTGAAAATTACTAGTTGGACAATACTTCCTGACAAACCATAATGTAACCAGCAATTACGACCAATACGGTAATACATTTCCCTAATACTCAAATGGAAAGAGAAAGATGTGTTGGGATGCTCCCAACCTATCCTCTTTTTTCCATACCTTCAATGGGAAGCATCAAGGATGAGCACGGCTTTATCAACCCAGATGGAGCAATAAATTTCCCCCAATGAAACTAAGACCATTACTCGTTGCCTGAAACTGATTCTTGGGCATCCGAAAAGCACTTGAGCATCTCCTTAAATCCATGCCTGTTTTGGAAACCTTTTAAGCATGTAGATTTAAGCATGAATTTAAATATTTTCTTGAAGTCAAGCCTACATTATATCAATGTGAGACCTTTTTGTCATTATCATTTTCATTTGCAACTGAAAAGAAAGCTAACATAGTTTTAAAATAGTATTAATATGACACCTGCCAGTATAATTATAAAACATCCAATGGTAACCAGCTAGACTTTAAAAAAATACCAAAGAATCTTTGACACTGTTAACTGAAATGGCAGAACTGGAGATGAGCAGAAGTCATAAGGTTCAGATCCAAACTTGCCCAAAATTTTGAGGCATTCAGATCCACAGCTCTTGGGTTAGACCCATCTAGGGCTACGACTATACTGCAGCCTTCTTCCGCAAAAGCTTATGCAAATGAAGTGCGGAGTAGAATATTGCTGTGTTACATTTGCATAATTAATTAGAAGCCGTTTTTGCGCAAGAGGCTTTTTTCAGGAAGAACGGTTTTGCGCAAAAAGGAGCAGTCTACACAGCTCCTTTTTGCTGCTAATTAATTATGCAATGATATTCTACTCTGTGCTTCATTTGCATAAGCCTTTGTGGAAGAAGGCTGCAGTGTAGCTATAGCCTAGGTATCTAAGTACAAAGAATATCCAAACCCAAATGAAAGAGTAAAATGGAATCGCAGATAATAGAGGACAGAAAGGGACTTCTTTAGGACCACTTGTATTATCTTCTAGATCATCCCTGTCAGGTGTTTGTCTAAACTGTTATTGAAAACATCCAGTGATAGAAATTCCACAATCTTCCTAGGTAATTTGTTCCAGTGCTTAACTATCCTTATAGATAGAAAGTTTTTCCTAATATCTAATCTAGATCTCCTTTGCTGCAATTTAAGCCTATTACTTCTTATCCTGTTCTCCTCTCATAAGGACAATTTAAAGAACTTTCTAACAGATTAAGTACCAGTATCCAATTTATAATAAACAGAGCAACAATATCCACCGGGAATCTGCTTATCGAAACAATTTCACGCACATCATAATGAGAAATGTTGTTAAGTTTCTCCCCGTTTAGGCAGTACTCTTTCATATATCAAAGAACATTTAAACTCTATTCAGATTCAAAAACAAAAAAATTATCCAACTCTGCAGCAAACCAAACCTTGCATACATGAGCTTCTGGGACTGAACCAAATTGAGATTCTATTCAATATTTAACTTCTTTTGTTTTGTTTTGCAGCTGCCTTTCACAGCAAATTAGCAGAAAAATCTAATTTCCATACCTTCCAGTTGCAGGGATTTTAAATAGACGCTTTATCACTTTATCAAAGACCAAATTTCCTAATGAAAGAATAGCAATTAATTTCAGAACTCACAATGTTGCTTGAAGTGCAGCAAGCTGTCAAAATCTAGAAAATTATCTCTTTGAACTCCCTTGCCAGCTTTTATTGTTGTAATTTCAGCTTCTTTTCATACATATTCAACATAATCAATGTGGTGCTTAGCAGGTTTGTGTTTCCAGAGCTATTTACCTGGTTCCTTAAGGACAGCTGTGATTTCAAATGTTGACAAAACAAAAAAGCTTCCAGCTTTTGAACTGCATAGGCACCAAGTCGGTCACTACAGAAATGTATATGGCATTTCATGTAGTATGACTTTACCAATGAAAACATTATTTCCATTATCTGTTTTCTACCGGTAACTTGAAAAAAATCTAGTGAGCAGATCCTCAGCTGTGTAAACTGTTATAACTCAGTTGGAGGTGGACAATGTGTATCAGCTGAGGATCTGCCCTTATGTTTCTCTGTCTGTGGCAATTATTATGGGAGAAGACAGGCTCCCCAGCAACATTTTCTGATTATACAATCATAGAACACTAGAACTGGAAGGGACCTTAAGAGATGATCAAGTTCAGTCTCCTGCCCTTACGGCAGGACCAAGCATTGTCTAGATCAGTGTTTCTCAACCAGTGGTACGAGTACCCTTAGGGGTACTCAAGAGAAGTTTGGGGGGGTACGTCAACACAACTGAAATTTGGAGAACTGAATTTTTATTTTAAGTTTTACAGCACTTTATTATTTTTGTACTTTTTACACCCAAAAATTTCATCACCAGCCCGGCTATGATTAAGTTGTTTAAACAAATGTGTTGCAATGGTAGAAAAAAATGTTGTGTGTCTGAAAACTAATGTTTTTTAAAAAAAGAGGGTACTTTATAAAAAAAGGTTGAGAAACACTGGTCTAGATCATCCCTGATAGATGTCTATCCAACATGCTCTTAAACACCTCCAGTGATGGAGATATTTAAGATATCAGGATTGTTTGACAATGTATGTGTCTATAAACCAGAAGCCTACAAATAATTATGTATTTGTATTACAGTAATGAGCAGTGCCCTCAACAGAGAAGAAGGCCCAATTGCACTACACTCAGAATAAACCTTTAGCAAGAGACAGTCATTGCTCCAAAGAGCTTACAATCTAAATAGACAAGACAGATGAAGGAAACATTTGTATTCCCCATTTTACAGATGGAAACTGAGACATGGAGAGAAAAAGGGCCAGATTTATGAAGGCTGTTAGGTGCTTAATGATGCAGAGAAGTACCTGGTGGGGTTTGCATAAGCATCTCAGCAGGTAGGAATTCATGCCATTGACATCAGTGGAATCAAGCAACTAACCTGTCCCTATTTAAGTACTTTTGGATATCCCACTAAGTGCCTTGCTGCATCTTTAGCTACTTAAATACTTTGTAGATCTGCCCCTCTGGACTTGCTGTTACTCCTTCCACGAGGAGTAACAGTTAATCCGAACTAAGGACTTAGTTCGGATTAACTTTAAACTGCCGCGTGTAGCCGCGGGCAGTTCGTTCGAACTAAGGGGGATTTTAAAATGGCGGCCAGACGGGAACATGCAAATAAAGTCCGGGATATTTAAATCCTGGGCTTCATTTGCAACTCCAGTTGCCTGATTTGCCTACCTAGCTCAAATTAACGAGCTATTGTAGACATACCCTAAAGTGCCACAAGAATCCTCGTTGTTTTTGCAGATACAGACTAACATGGCTACCCCCCTGAAACTTTTCACAAATATTAACCAATTAATGCTCACAGATCTCCTGCAGAATATTACTATCATCTCTGTTTCACAATTGGTTAAGTAGCTTTCCTGAGACCACATAGCTAGTAATTGAATTCTCGAGAGTTTCTGTCTCCTGGTCCTCTGCTTAGACAACTAGATAATGCTACATCTCATTAGGAGCGCACACACAAATTCAATAAAATACTTGTTCATCAACCATGACTTCAAAATTCTACCATTGCTTAATTATGTACCATACACATCCAGGAAGTTTGCTATGTCTCAATAAACCTTAAAAACAAGTAGCCCTGTGCATTGTTTTTAAAGTTGCAGAATAACACAGTTACTTTTCAGAGATTCAATAAATCTTCTAGTGCTTAATTGCAAACATAATGCTGGTACTTGTGGAGTACACAAATCTAATAATGTACCACATAAATATACTTCTAGTTGTGTAAAGTCTGAAGGAAAGTAATATGCCATATGCTGATACATACTAGATGCACAAATGCAGTAACTGTGTTTCAGTTCTTGAATCCAGGGGAAAACTTACTGGATATGGAAGAGTGACTACTTGTCTCTGGCACACCTGCTTCAAGTGTAGGAGCAGAAGATGATTCTCTTGGCATTTCCAGAGTTGAAAGTCCTTTAGCAGTGGCATCTGCAAATGGAAATGGTGCTTAAATTCTGAGTGCATTATTTAAAAATCAGAGAACATTTTTTTCATCAGCTTCTTTCTCTGATTGCCATTTTTATATCTTTTTAATGTTCCATTTGCCAGCTGGCACGTCCAGTGAATTTACACATGTGCTGATGTTACAGGTGCAAAGGGAATTGTTTCTAAATTACTTTTTAAAGGAGATTCTGGATAAGCCTCTTGAAGACTATTCATAGATAGTACAAAATAAAATGAATATATGTACATAAAGCGCCTGACTCTGATCTCAATTACAAAGTGTACGTCAATAGAGTAAGACTGGTGTAAATCCAGTGTAAATGACAAAAAGTCACAACTCTTGCATTATTTGGTATTATTTCTAAAGTTGAAGTTCCTAAAGTAATTTGTTTGTGCGAGAATCTCAGCTTTCACTTTAAAAAAACTTATTGCCATCAGAGTTGCAGAGAAAAGCTTCAAAATATGTATTCTAAAGGTTTAAAATATGGAAAAGAATCTAAAACCTGTGGCATAAACAAAAAACTCATGATTTTTAAGTTACTCTCATGATTTCTGATCAGCTAGAGTTATCAAAACTGGAAGAATCAAACCCAAAGTTTTTTCCAGGTACCACTGTCTTGTGCAAGCACAAAATTACTAAGAAAATGTGAATTTATATAATGTTATAAAAATCACAAGCAGGAACCCATAGATTGCTCATTTGTAGAAATGAGTCATCCTGGATATTCCACTGGGAAACAAATTATGTCAGAATCCTTTCCAAAAGTATTAAAGGATGCAAGTATCAGCATTTTGCAACAGGTGCTTGAAACTGTCACTAGCAAATTATGACAACCACATCAAGCCAGCTAACCTAAACTATAATAAATATATTCAAAAACTAATCAGGATGGTAAAAGAAACAATAAACCCTTAACTAATAAGATATGTAACTCATTCTAATCACTACCAGCATTATAAGCCAAGGTTCTTTAATGGGACATTGTGAATATTTTATACAGCTGTATAATCATGCACACACAGCAATGTGTAATCATGTTTCCCTTTAATGGCTAAAATTCTGGTGCCAGGTATGTGTGTCAGAGTTCTGACAACCCTTTCAATTCAATAGATGTTTGTGAATGTATGTGTGAAAACCGGTCTCATTGATTTGCAGGCTCAAATGATCAAAAAGGGGTTGAGGCTAAACAAACCCTATTTTTCTGTGGCCACTTCCTTTAGCAAACTTGTACAAATAATTCAAGATCAATTGGCTCATTTTCACTCAGTTACACAGGCTCTTTGGCTCACTTTGGGAGAGATTACATAATATTTCTGCTCTAGCCCTGACTGGTTGAACAGATTTCATCACAAAGTATTTTCAACCACAAGCGGGACAAGGCTTAAGCCCAGACAGAAAACTAACACTCTAATCACAGTTAAACATATTCACTCTCCCAAAACTGGGATATAGTTGTCACATCAACTGTAACATAAAATAACGAGACTATTTTCATTAACGGAGAGCTGGAATGGCAATTACAGAAGGTGAGAACAAACATATACAAAAACTAGGCTCCACTTCTCATACAACAAGGTAACTCTAGTCTTAGAGATATTTTCCTTTTTTAACATGTGATATCATTAATTATTGTTTGTGACCCCAGATGTGCAATGAGACCCCAATAAGTCAAAAAACAGTGATGGTACTAGGCCACTGTCTCCAACATCAGAGAGAAGCAGGGGCCAGCGTACATTTTTGAAAATTCTTTCTGTCTTTTCTAGCCAGATCAGAGGATGCAACTTCTGTCTTTTGGAGAAACCAAATGAAAATACTTTGTGATGAAATCAGTTCAACCAGTCAGGGGTAGAGCAGAAATATTATATAATCTCTCCCAAGAAACTAAGGCTAAGCCTGAAATATACCACAAACGATGGACTAAGAAAGTTCATAGAAATCCAGATAGAGTCAAAACAAAAGTATTTGTGAATACGAACATTTTGTGAAGAACAAACTTCAAGCAAATCTCCAAAAGACAGTCTGAACTCAAACCGGAACTGACTTGGAATTAGATTCCAAAAGCTAACAGTCTGCACAGCCCTAGTCTATAGTCTTCTTGCCATCTATCAGCAAAGGAAATAAGTTCTAAGAGCAATGAGTGAACGTTGCACAGATTAGACTGATAGATTTTAAGTTCAGAAAAGACTATTATTGTAATTCCAGGAGAGCTGGCTGTATTTTAAAGAAGCCTTATTAAAGGCACAGGAAGAAACCATCCTGATGCACAGTAAGAGAAGTAAATATGGTAGGCGACCAGCTTGGCTTATCAGTGAAACGCCTGGCAAGCTTAAACGCAAAAAGGAAGCTTACAAGAACTAGAAACTTGGACAGATGACTAGGGAGGAGTATAAACATATTGCTCAAGAATGCAGGGATTTGTAATCAGGAAGTGCAATTGGAACTGCAGCTAGCAAGGGATTTGAAGGGTAACAAGAAAGATTTCTACTGGCATGTTAGCAATAAGAGGGTGATCAAGGAGGGTGTGGAACCCTTACTGGATGAGGGAGGTAACCCAGTGACAGATGATGATGTGTTTTATTTTGCCTCTGTCTTCACAGACAAGGTCAGCTCCCAGACTACTGCACTGGGCAACACAGTATGAGAAGAAGGTGGGCAGCCCTTGGTGGAGAAAGAATAGGTTAAGGACTATTTAGAAAAGTTAAACATACACAAATCCATGGGGCCAGATTTAATGCATCCAAGCATGCTGAGGGAGTTGGC
This sequence comes from Pelochelys cantorii, assembly GCA_032595735.1. Taxonomy (NCBI): domain Eukaryota; kingdom Metazoa; phylum Chordata; order Testudines; family Trionychidae; genus Pelochelys; species Pelochelys cantorii. The sequence continues at coordinate 103,005,400 of CM064329.1, read as the reverse complement.
AGATGTCATTGCAGAGTCTTTGGCCATTATCTTTGAAAACTCGTGGCGCTCAGGAGAAGGTCTGGATGATTGGAAAAAGGCAAATGTAGCGCCCATCTTTTAAAAAGGGAAGAAAGACAATCCAGGGAATTACAGACCAGTCAGCCTCACCTTAGTCCCCAGAAAATCATGGACGGGATCCCTCAAGGAATCCATTTTGAAGCACTTGGAAGAGAGGAAGGTGATCAGGAATAGTCAACGGGGATTCACAAAGGGCAAGTAAATGCCTGACCAACCTGATTGCCTTCTATGATGAGGTAACTGGCTCTGTGAACATGGGGAAGTTGGTGGATGTAATGATATACCTTGACTGCAGCAAAGCTTTTGATATGGTCTCCCACAAAATTCTTGCCAGCAAGTCAAGGAAGTATGGATTGATAAATGGACTGTATGGTGGATATAAAGCTGGCTAGATTGTTGGGCTTAATGGGAGTCATCAACGGCTCGATGTCTGGTTGGCAGTCGGTTTCAAGTGGGATGCCCCAAGAATCGGTTCTAGGGCCAGTTTTGTTCAACTTCATTATTAATGACCTGGATGAAGGGATGGATTGCACCCTCAGCAAGTTTGCGGATAACACTAAGATGGGGGACAGGTAGATACATTGGAGGGCAAGGATAAGGTCCAGAGTGGCCTAGACAAATTGGAGGATTAGGCCAAAAGAAATCTCATGAGGTTCAACAAGGACACATGCAGAGTCCTGCACTCAGGACGGAAGAATCTCAAGCACTGTTACAGGCAGGGGACTGACTGGCTAAGCAGCAGTTCTGCAGAACAAGACCTGGGGATGACAGTGGATGAGAAGCTGGATATGAGTCAACAGTGTGCTCTTGTAGCCAAGAAGGCTAATGGCATATTTGGATACACTGGAGGAGCATTTCCAGCAGATCTAGAGAAGTGATTATTTTACTTTATTTGGCACTGGTGAGGCCACATCTAGAGTACTGCATCCAGTTCTGGGCCCTCCACTATAGAAAGGATGTAGACGCATTGGAGAAGGTCCAGCAGATGGCAACCAAAATTATTGGGGGCTGGAGTACATGACCTACAAGAAGAGGCTAAGGGATTTGTGCTTATTTAGTCTGCAGAAGAGAAGAGTGAGGGGGGATTTGATAGCAGCCTTTAACTACCTGAAGGGAGGTTCCAAAGAGGATGGAGAGAAACTGTTCTCAGTGGTGACAGATTGCATAACGAGGAGCAATGGTCTCAAGTTACAGTGGGGAAGGTCTAGGTTGGATATTAGGAAAAACTATTTCACTTGGTGATGAAGCACTGGAATGGGTTACCTAGGGAGGTGGTAGAATATCCATTCCTACAGGTTTTTAAGTCCTGGCTCCCACCGCCCGCGTGAGGGGAGGGCAACCCCTACTGCCACCTCGCCAGGCCCCCTGTAATCCTGGCCATATTGCTCAGGGGAGAGCAAAAGAGAGTGTGGCAGGGGCAGACCAGGGGCAGGGCAGGGCTCGGGGAAGGGGTGGAGCAGTTGCCCTGGGCCCTACACCTCCCTTTGGGACAGCTCTGACCGATTGATTCCAACACATTTTGACAGTGAATGCACTGAGAAGTGGATGTTCTGGAACATTACATCTATATGAGATAACTTCTGACATTTTTTATCCTATTGTCTATCATGTAGAACACAATTGAGTGCTCAGACAGATACATTACTGAAAACGCAATAAGTAACAACAGTTTTGATTTGGTTTGTGGTTGTCCTCACCTGTCTCTTTCTGTTCTCCCAACTTGTCTAGAACATTGAAGGAAATGTCAAGGTATTCCCTCTGTATAGCACTCACAGCTATCTTTCTCTGTTTTCTCTGCCTGGGAACAATCTGAATCTTAAATTCTGACTCCTCAGCTTCTTCCTCCTGTTTCAGTTCAGGATTTTGTTCCGTATCAGATTCTGTGTAGGCATCAAACTTATCAGTTTCTGTTTGGTTTTCAGAGTCTTCAGGAACCTTAATAAGGACAGTTTTTACATTTGAACTTGGAACTGGTCCAGTATATTTAATTTCTTCCACACTAAGCTCAGAGTTATCATCAAGGGACATTTCAGGAAGTGCAAATGATTTTTGCAATAGGTCTCGCTTTTGCTTAAGTGTTAGTGGGCTCCCGCAGGATACATCTTGAAGCTCCTCTGGCTTAGCTAACTCTTCACAGTCTTTTTGATCTTTCGGAGTTGTGGAAGGGATTCCCTTTTTTCCTAATGAACCATTATTGTTCGCATCCTTAGATGTAAAGTCTTTGGAGCAATCCTCAATGCTGAACTGCACGAGGCAGGCTGCACTGAGGCTGAGTGCAGAGGCACTGATGGGAGATGAGGGAGACGACACAGCAGTTTTGCCAGAGACACCATCATTTAACTGGTTTGTTGTTTCTTCTTCTTCATCATCACTCTCCACTATTCTCAAAGGAGGAAGAGGTTCAAAGACTAGAGAGTCACTGTCTGAAGTGGAAAGGATTGAATGCTTGTCGGGCCCTGATGTTGAGTCAGAGGACAAATCTATCAGATCTAAATCCTCTTTAGGAACAGGAAGTTTCACTGGAGAATCCACTTTTACTTCATATGTTTCCATGCAATTTAGCCTAACTTCTGGTATTACAGGTCTCCTTATTTCCTGGAAGCTTTCCATGACAGATGGATTCTCTTGTGTGTCTGTATATTCAGTCCTGGTAGAAGAATTCTGTCTAGGCCGTCCATAATCACTTTGTCTATGCATGGTGTAAGCAGCAGAGGCAGGTGGTTTATCTAAGTCACATCGGTCTATGCAGGACTTCCTACGATGTTCATCTAATGTAAACAACAGGGAGTCTGCATTCCCTATATCAAGAGATTTTTGTTTTAGAGAGCGCAGTTTTTTTTTCTGAATGCTTTCTTCTCTCACACAGTGTAGAATGCTGTCTTGTAATGCCCCCGTTTCTCTATATTCAGCCAGTTCTATTTCACCTGATTAAAACAGAAGAAGCTAGTACTATTTTACTTGGAGATTTTTGGCAAAAATCACGTCTTCATTTCATAGTTCAAAACACAACTGACACTTCAGATACAAACCCAGTATTAGGACAGTTAAATTTCAATCAAAATCATCTGAGATTTATTTAATCATCAGAGCCATACTGCAAAGAATTTTGCTATAGGCAACAAAAAAGTCACTGCCCATATCGCTTTACTCAGACCAGCATTTCCCAAACTATGGGCCGCGGCCCGGTATCGGGCCGTGGGAAAAAAATACCGGGCCTCAGCGTGCCTGGTGGCTGCCGGGAGGGAAGCAGAGCAGGGGAGAGTGGAGCAGGCTGGGAGGAGGTGGCGGGGGGTAACCGGCCGCCGGGAAGCAGGGTTGGGGATAGCGGGGCTGTCCTAGATCCGGGCAAGCAGGCGGGTGGGTGGTGGAAGCAGGGCTAGGGGTAGCAGGGCTGTCCCGCGGAGATCTGGGCAGGCGGGCGGGCGGCAGAAGCAGGGTTGGAGGCAGCAGGGCTGTCCCGCGAAGATCGGGGAGGGCAGCTGGCGGAACCAGGGCTGGGCGGGGGAAAGAAGGGAGCTGGACGGGGGGGGGGGAGGATCAGGAGGAGGAGGACGGGAGAACCAGCTGCTGGAAGCAGGGCTGGACGGGGGCAGCGGGGCGGGTCGGAGGGTCGTCGGAGGAGCAGGGCTGACCGGGGGAGATTGGTGGGGGTGGGGGGAACTGGCCGCCAGAAGCAGGGCTGGACGGGGGCAGCAGGGCTGGACTGGGGAGATCGGGAGAAGAAGTGGGGGGGGGGGGCGGGACTGACCTGGGCACATGCAGACCCTGGCAGACGAGTGAGTCTGGCCGGGGATTCCATTTTGCTCCCCCCCCCCCCATACCCTTCCTCGAGTAGTTGTGAACTGCCTGGCAGGTAGACACACTGAGGCAGCATGAGCACATCTACCAGCCAGGCAGTTCCCAGTTAAGGACTGATACACCTAATTATAATAAAACTTACCTAATTAGAAAATACCGGACATTTCATATGTCTGGTAATTTCTCAATTTGTTTCCCGGACAAAACCCTCAAATATCAGACTGTCTGGTACAAAACCGGACACCTGGCAACCCTACCCTTCCTTGCACCCTCCCTCCTAGCCAGATACTCTACCCCCAATCTGCTCCTGCTCCCGCCTCCTGGAGTGCCCATGCAGCACCGGGTCCCCCAAGCCCTGGCCCAGGCTGGGTGGAGGATGTAGCCTGGTGAAACACTGAAAATGTATTCATTTTTCATTCTTTTTTTATATGCGTTTATATTTTTGGGCTGCAAAAAACAGTACTAAAAAAAAACGGGTTCCAACTAAAGTAAAAAGTTTGGGAAACCCTGATCTAGCCAGCTTTCTATCCGTCTTACAGTCCATTTATCCAATCCATATTCCCTTAACTTGCTGGGAAGAATATTGTGGGTGACTGTATCAAAAGCTTTGCTAACGCTGGCACTGGGGGCTTTGGGAGGACCAGAAACAACTTATTTGAATATTCATAATTTGCTTAATGAATACGCAAATACGTAAATGAATGTTACCGGTCCTCCAAAAGCTCGTGAATGGATTTACTGGTCCAAAAAAGTTTGGGAACCCGACTCAGACCATTAGTTTGTAAAAGCAAATTCTCAGCTCCCACCAGATGTGCCCTTGATAGGTCAGTTTGGCTCTCATTATTGAATAAAAGACGGTGTGGTCAAAAGGTTTTATTGCATCCATTTGGGATGGCTGCATTACTGATGAGTGGTGAAGCCACACAGTACTTATGTGGGTCATCCCAAACATACATCAATATCACCTTTGCCCTATACCTACCTGTATTCTGTATATGGCATATGTTAGAAGAAAATAATTTTAGAAATATTTTAGATTGCTGTAGCATTGCTATAGAAACCAGGAGCCCTGGCCGTTAGTGGTACTATAGATTATTCTTCCTTCGAAACCCAATGTTAAAAATAGAAGGAAAAACTACTCTAAAACTATTCCAATCAGCCTACAGATTGTCAGTTAATTAATTTTACCATAAAAAAGGTCATTTAAAAAAGAAAAATGAAAACTGAACATTTTTCAGGCTTGGGCAAACAATAACCCATTTCCTTAAGGAACAGAAAACCAAAAAAAATCAACATTGGCATTTTTTCCATAAAAAAATTCTATTTAATCAGAAATCCAACTTCTGTAAAAAGAGAAACTTCAACAGAAAATTTTAAACCAACTCCAGTTCAGCCATTAGCGGAAGAGGAAAAATGTAGAATCTTCTCAAACTGATCTTTAAATAGATTTTCTATATATTATGTAGTCACATTTTAAAAAGAAAATTACTTATTTTGTGGCCCAACATAAGCTGCCTTGAAGAGGCTTTATTTCTGGAAAGTGCTGAGCCGTCATTCTCTGAAAATCAAACTCCTGCATGTGTGTTTATGAGAACACTAAAAATGATGCATAGCAAGAAAATATACATAAATTAAGGTTCTAACATGAAACAAACAGAAGATTATCATATTCCTGCACAAACTGACTCTGATAAAAAAACATTCATACTTCTCTGGGCATTCATCTCAACTGGTTGATATTTCACCATTTTGCTGCCACCAATTCTTTTCAGTCTTGCAAAGAACGTTTGAGATTCTTTATTGCAGGGTCCAGTTGGGGTATCATGAATATCAGATTCATCAAAGACACTATCCTCCTCTGCTTGGGAAAGAAAATCATTATTTGTAAGAAACGTCAGGTCCTGTGCAAAAAACAGAGACCTATGGACCAAATCAGTTCTTAAAGTACAAAATTCAAAACACTCTACACAGGTTTGTAAATAAACATGTACCACAGTAATATCATTCAAACACACTTTACAGTTTGAGTAATTAAGGTCTGAAAAGTAAGGAATTAGGGATGTAAATAACTAGTCGACCAGTCGACTATCAGATAAGCAAAAGCTTATCGGAGAGTCAACTAGTCCCTCGACTAGCCACTTCCCCCGCTGCTGTCTCTATCAGAGGCAGCAAGGGGAGAGCAGAAGCCAGTGAAGGGGGAAGCTGGTTTAAAAGCCGGTTCACCTCAGCACTGTCTCCACGGGGGGCGGAGGGGAGAGCAGGGGAGACAGGGAGTTAGTGGGGACCCGGTCCCAGATGCTGTGTCTCTGCTTTTTAAATGTATTAAGAGCCCACTAGCTCTTAACACATTTAAAAATCAGAAGTGCAACAGGGGGAGGGGGTGGCACGAGCCGGAACAGCTGATTCCTGGCTCGCGCTGGGTCCCCCCACTGCGCACCAGCCTTTTAAATGTATTAAGAGTCAATAGCCTGGCAAAAGTAGGTAAGTAGTATTCTCCCTACTGTACACAAGGAGAAACTGATATCAAGCCTACTTCAAGGTCACACAGTGGGTCTAGGTCCACAGAAGAGACAAGATTAGAACTGATGGCTTCTTCAATCCTTACAAATAGCACTCTTCTAGACCATGATGCCTCAAGTATCTACACATCCCTTAAAGATGTCCTTTTGAATTTCCAAATCTTAGACCTCAAATTTGGCTGGCATATTGCCTGTTCCCCCATCACTAAAACATACTTGTATGGACAAAGGCAAAGACAAACAGATGGGGAAATTAGTCCAGAGCCATCTGAAGAAACAAACTATTCTGGGCCTAATTCTCAATAATACTAAGTCCTCTTTACGGTGCCCTGGCAATATAAACGTGTCTTATAGTTGTTGTAAATATAAAATACATAATTCACATCCATTTCAAGACCTCTTTACATGTGCAGAGTGATGTAAAAAAGTCAAAGGCTATGTCTACACTGCCCCCTCTTGCGCAAAAAAATATGCAAATGAGGCAAAGCGTGGAATATTGACATGCCTCATTTGCATAATTAATGAGGCTCCGTTTTTGCGCAAAAAAACCCTCTTGCACAAGACCTGTTCTTCCTGAAAAAAGAGGAAGAACTGCTCTTGCACAAGGGTGGTTTTTTGCACAAAAGCCTCTTGAGCAAAAACAGAGCCTTATTGTGACGGGGTGAGGCAACCCCGTCACCAGCCGACGCGCGGCAGAGCCGCTGCGGGCGGCGCAGTGGCCGAAGCGGACGGCCCCGGCATGGTGGGAGGAGGCCGACGCAGGGAGACTACGTCAGCAGGCGCCGGGGGCGTCGGCTGACGTCCCCGGCGCGCCCGGAGGAGGCCGGGCGGGGCGCCCAGAAGAGGAGGTGCCGGGGAAGGGGGATAAAGGCTGGCCGAGGGAGGAAGAAGGAGGACGGAGGCAGGCGACAGAGAGAGAGAGAGTGTTGGGGGGGGACCGAGCGTGGGGCGGCATGCAAGCCCCACGGTAAAAGGGCTTGGGGAGGACGAGCCGGGACCGGCGGGGTGAACAGGCCCAGGGAGGGTTGTGGTGCCCATGAGCAGGCGCGTTTAGGGGCATGGCCCCGCCTGCTTCCACCGGGAGCGGCGTTCCCGGTGTTAGGGCCCTGGGCCGGGGTCAGGAAGTGAGGGAGGGCCCGGACCCCCACCCCGCCGACGGGGAACCCAGACGAAGAGGAAGAGGTGGGAGACAGGAACGAAGAGGGGGAGAAAGGAAAGCGTAGGGGAGGGGCGAGCCCTGCCCGCGCACGCCACGTGACACTTATTAATTATGCAAATGAGGTGTGGTGATATTCCACACTTTGCCTCATTTGCATATTTTTTTGCGCAAGAGGGGGCAGTGTAAATGAGAATTCAGCCTCTGCTTGACAGACATGTTTATCTTTCTATTTTTCAAAATGCCAAGCACTAAGCAACATGCAGCAAAGCAGAAAAGATGCTGACATCAATAAAATGACAGTGGGCAGAAAAAGCATTCTGGATTTTTTTTTACTCATTTTACCTTTTATCCTGCAGCAATGGTCCTTCAGGAAAGTCTTGAATAGATTTTAATCATAATAACCAGATTACACTTTAGATATCTACACTCAGTAAAAAAAGGTTTCACAAATTGAGGGTAAATTTGCCTTTTTGTAAGTGTTTTTCTCATACGAAAAAAAACAGATTGCTGCACACAGGGAAGAGTCTTGGTCAGGAAAGAAGGTAATAACAAATTCCCTGAAAACCAGCTATGGTTTATCATCAGCAAAATCCTTCTAAGGGTGAATCTACACTGCAGGGCTTAACTCGAAATAAGCTATGCAAATTGAGCTATGTCAATTGCGTAGCTTATTTCGAAATAGAGCACTCTTCCTCGGACTTCCCTCACTCCTCGTACAATGAGGGTTACAGGAGTCGGAGTACGAAGTCCTCCAACTTTTTTGACACTATTTCGAAATAACTGCCTGCTATGTAGACGCAAACTAAGTTATTTCAGAATAGTGCTAGTTATTTTGAAATAGCATTGCAGTGTAGACGTACCCTAAGAAATTATCAGATAGATTTATTATATAATAATAAACTTTGCAGTTATTTAGGTTTTTACCCAGAGATATCAAACCACTTTTTTAACACTAATTTTTGCACTGACCATGTATCACTGTACCCATTTCATAACTGCTAAACGGAAGTGCAGAGAAGCAAGCTCACCTTCCTAAGAGCAGACAGGAAAAGCCGGGAAGAGAATTCAGGAATCTGACTCCCAGTCTTACACTCTAATCTCTAGACTACACTCCCTCATCATGGACAGCTTAATTAATTACATCAGCAACTAATGCAGAAATTAAAATATTTTAAATACCTTTTTCCTTTTCACTGTATCGGCTTATATTACTGTTGTCACTGTACAAAGGACCGGCAGTGGCATGCGGTTTGCAGCTGTGGTACTGGGCATTCAGTGTGTTGACTGTAATGTGGATCAGATGCAGCACAACCTTGCTGATATCACAGTCTCTGTAGGGATACTGTTCCATGAAAGAAAAAGATTTTATCTTAAAAACTAACTTTTCCTCTTGATTTGTGTATAGTAGGTCCCTCCCTTGAATAAATATCTAGGCAACAACATAGAAATGGCTGAGCATACTGTCATCTAGTGGCAGTCGACATGCCTATGATCTTATGTTTCTAAATATATGCTAGAAAGCAGGAATATTCCTCAACTTTGTAAAGAATGCTTTATCAAATAAACTGGCCTTTAGAAAAAACATTTTAAAGGACTCCCTGTGAGGATAGTTTATATATTATTTTCTTGATTTGTTTATGATAAAGCAGTCTGTTAAAGATACCTCAAGAGGCTTTACGAGATCTATTTGCAAAATATTTACTGTTTCGCTGATTTCCAGTTTCTCCTTTTTTAGGCATATCAAATCTAACCACTAGACATGGGTTCTGTATGTCAAATTACTAACTCTCTGCTCCAGTAGGTATTTTACTGAAGTTATGTTCTTTACAATTCCTATAAAAACATTATGTGATCTAAGAACTCTAGTTGTTAAACTGATACCATAAACTTAAAAATATAGTCCATGTGTTAAAATGTGTTAAAAGTAACTTCAGATATTACTTCTGAATACCCCTGATCATTCTGAGGTTTTACAACCCATTTTCCTATATTGAAAAACATTTTTCTTATTTAAGCTGTTAGGTCCACATAAACAATGGGAGAAGCTAGCTAGTTGACTATACAGGGTAAACAGTGAATCTAATTTAGACAAATTAAAATTAATTCACAAAGTAAACAAACTGAAACAAGAGAGACCCAAAAATGTTTCTCTCTAATCCCTTTTGGCTTTAGTAGACTTTAGGCATCATCTGAAACAAAATTTAGACTGAAATGTAAATTTTAAGATAACAGCAACCCTTCAAGACAACAAACCTTGTAAAGAATGACAAGCAATGCCTTTAACCACATCTGCCGAATGTGTGGTTTGACAGACCAGAGGGAGCAGCGGGGAGGCTGCTGGAAGTAATGTCTGAGTTGAGGACAAGTACAATACTTCAGCACCTGAACCACTAATGGAAGGAGATGTTTTCCCAGGTTAATGTTATAGTCCATCACCTGAAATGAATATTCATTTAGATTTTAGTGCACCAAGAAAATCAGCTTCACTTACATTAGTAATAGCCATACTACAACAGCAGCTTAAATACTACTAAGGTAAAGGGAAATAAGAGCCTGTAGGGAGTTCCCACAATGATTTAGAACGTTTTCAAGAAGTTTCCCATTTTGTTAGCTCTTTGCATAGTATTAGCATAATGAGTTGTTTGCTATGTATGACACCGCCACTATGTTATTTATCATTTCAAAACACACTGCTGGCAACTTTCAAATCTCACTGACTAAGTTGCAGAGACTGTGGTGTCCAACTGGTTCTGAAACTACTGATATAGCAAACTAGCCACACTCAAGCAGCCAAATAGCCACATGTGGCTAGTGGCTAGCATGTTGGGCACCATGGCTTTAGTATATAACTCAATGACTTGAGACTATATACTATATATATAGTATATATAAGTGAATGCTAAACACTTTTTTGGTTGGCAGACACTGAGAATGTGTGAATGCTAAACACTTTTTTGGTTGGCAGACACTGAGAATGTGTATCAGTAAGTATGTTCATGCACACAAATGCTCAACTGGCAACCAGTGAGTGTGACCTTGCTTATAAAATATAGCTCTATGGATCAAATTCCTACTTCAATAATTTATCAAGAGGATTGCCCAAGAGGAAATTAAAGCAATCACTGGCTCTTTATGTCTTGTGAGGCAATGCAAAAAATAGTTTTGAACTACAGGTTGAACCTCTCTAATCTGTCACTCTCTGGTCTGGCAACATCAATGGTCCAGCATGATTTTAGTTAGCCAGATGTCCACTTATCATGGGTGTCACCAAGTTTCCCAAGGTTCCATAAAGTCTATTTATAGCCACCAGTCCCATCTCTCAGTGTTCTTTGCTGTTATTTAGGTCTAATTTACCCCTAAATGTCTTCAAAGAGCCCAGTAAGCAGTGGAAGTGTTGGTAATGTGGCTAGACAATATTGACTTCCTGTGGTTTAGCACCAGTCAGGTTCCGAGGGTGCTGGACTAGAGAGTTTCAACCTGTATAAACTGAATTTTTCATATCTCTTGTTTAAATACTGTCCTAGTACTGAGAGATGTTAGCACATTTTATTCTGTTAATGCATACTTTAATTAAAATGCTATACATGTAAAGTTGTTTTAAGTCTATGCATTGCTAACAGCCTGAGTCACTTTTGAAAAAAAGGCCCTTAAGCCCCCAAACCACTTCAGCACTTTGGAAAATTTTCTCCAAGGTCTAACTATGTTATAAACCACTTTCCAAATAAAAAACCTCAGTGATGCAAAATCACATGAAATGGTTCTTCCTGCTAGGGGTACCCTGTTTAATTAGATAGGGAAAGTGTGTTAGCAAGAGGTGTGTTTAAAAATAGCTTTGGCTATCACAGTCTAAACTGTAATGTGCATGGGGTCTGTCCATATTACAAAATATAACATGATTATACTAGGATTTGACCAAATCATCCACAAAGGTAAAACAAAAAGCATGTTATAAAAAGGTGTCTCGATGCAGTACATTTTGCAATGCAGACAGGCCCTGAAGCCAATGTCACTTTTTGACTTTTTATATTTTTTCAGAACTCTAAAGTTATATAGCCTGACTATAGCTAACTTAGGTCACAATTTTACCAAGTATTATCCAGGTCCATTTGTGTTATAGTTTTTCCTCCAAAAAGAACTGTCCAACACCACCACCTGGTGGGATAACTTATCCTGTACAATCTTACCTCAGGCTATGTCTAGACTGCAGTGCCGGTATCCCGGAAAAGCAATGCTGTGTCCAAGGAACACGTCCGCTTTTCCGAAAAAAAAAAAAAATTTCAGAAAAGGGGACGCACTCGTTCGCCATCCCTGTAAACCTCTATGAGGCATAAGGGATATGTGAAAAGAGCAGGTTTTTCCAAAATTTGGCACTGTTTAGATGCACCAAATTTCAGAAAAGCCTCTTTTGAAAGAAAATGGAAAAAGATACACAAATTGCGATTCGCAATTTGCGTATCTTTTTCCGACTTTTCTTTTTAGTCTAGATGTAGCCTCAGTCTTTGCTGCTAAGAATAAAACATATTTATCTTACCCCCCCCCCCCCCGCAAAAAAGCAAAGCAAAGCAGCAACATTAGGATGTAAAGAGCGGAACTATTAACTATGGTTTGTAACCTATCCTTTAAATCAGCTTCTGTACCCAGTGACTGGAAGATAGCTAAAGTAACACCAATATTTAAAAAGCGCTCTAGAGGCGATCCCGGCAATTACAGACCAGTAAGTCTAACGTCAGTACCAGGCAAATGAGCTGAAACAATAGTAAAGAATAAAATTGTCAGACACATAGAAGAACATAATTTGTTGGGGAAAAGTCAATATGGTTTCTGTAAAGGGAAATCATGTCTTACTAATCTATTAGAGTTCTTTGAAGGGGTCAACAAACATATGGGCAAGGGAGAGCCAGTAGATATAGTGTACTTAGATTTCCAGAAAGCCTTTGACAAGGTCCCTCACCAAAGGCTCTTATGTAAATTAAGTTGTCATGGGATAAGAGGGAAGATCCTTTCATGGACTGAGAACTGGTTAAAAGACAGAAAACAAAGGGTAGGAATAAATGGTAATTTTTCAGAATGGAGAGGGGTAACTAGTGGTGTTCCCCAAGGGTCAGGGCAACAAAATGGCAAATGAAATGTAATGTGGATATATGTAAAGTATTGCACATTGGAAAAAATAACCCCAACTATACATATAATATGATGGGGGCTAATTTAGCTACAGCTAATCAGGAAAGATATCTTGGAGTCATTGTGGATAGTTCTCTGAAGACATCCATGCAGAGTGCAGCAGCAGTCAAAAAAGCAAACAGGATGTTAGGAATCATTAAAAAAGTGATAGAGAATAAGATGGAGAATATCCTTATATAAATCCATGGTACGCCCACATCTTGAATACTGTGTACAGATGTGGTCTCATCTCAAAAAATATATACTGGCATTAGAAAAGGTTCAGAGAAGGGCAACTAAAATGATTAGGGGTTTGGAATGGGTCCCATATGAGGAAAGATTCAAGAGACTCGGACTTTTCAGCTTGGAAAAGAGGAGACTAAGGGGGGATATGATAGAGGTCTATAAAATCATGAGTGGTGTGGAGAAAGTGAATAAGGAAAAGTTATTTACTTGTTCCCATAATATAAGAACTAGGGGCCACCAAATGAAACTAATGGGTAGCAGGTTTAAAACAAATAAAAGGAAGTTCTTCTTCACACAGCACATAGTCAATCTGTGGAACTCCTTGCCTGAGAAGGTTGTGAAGGCCAGGACTATAACAGGGTTTAAAAGAGAACTAGATAAATTCATGGAGAGTAAGTCCATAAATGGCTGTTAGCCAGTATGGGTAAGGAATGGTGTCCCTAGCCTCTGTTTGTCAGAGGGTGGAGATGGATGGCAGGAGAGAGATTGCTTGATCATTACCTATTCGATTCACTCCCTCTGGGACACCTGGCATTGGCCACTGTCAGCAGACAGGGTACTAGGCTGGATGGACCTTTGGTCTGACCCAGTATGGCCATTCTTATGTTCTTATGAATATTAATGATAATCTTTGGAAATGTTCTATTGAGCTAAATCTTGTAATTTAGTCTGGAATATAAAGCTAGTAAACCAACACATTCATCTGATCCTACCATTTGCCGAACTGGCCATAGAAAGTAAATATTTATAAATTTGTGTTATGTTAGTGTGGTAGTTTACAAAGTTCTATATATTGCTGCTCTTCTTGTAAGCAAATGTCAATGCTGTAATAAACAGTGTGGCTCTAACGGGAAAGGAGATTTCCCTTATATCATAAGTTAAAAAAAAATCCAAAGCCATTAAAGTAAATGGCAAAGTTCCCACTGATTTCAGTGGATTCCACCCATGGCCCTAAATTTTCAAAAGCAAATAGTGCTTTTGGGTACCCAACGTGAGTCACCTTAAAGAGACCAGATTTTTGGAGAGTGTTCAGCACTTCTGAAAAAATCAAGCCTTCCAAAATGTGTATCAAGCTGGTTACCCAAAAACTGAAACAAGCACAATTATTAGTTACTTGGAAAATTTAGGTTCTGGTTCTAGTGTCTGAAACTTCCACCATCTGAATCTTCAAGCTAAACACAACACAATAGGCCTGATCCTCCTTTCACATACACCAATATACAGGGCTCGACAATTACAGCAATCTACTCACCCGTGGCGAGTAGATTTTAGCCTGGTGCGGCCGCGCAGCGCGGTCAGCGCATGTGCAGCGCGGTCTGTGCATGTGCAGCATGCCAAACCGCACGGCTGGCAAGCGGGGCTCACCACCACTTGTCAAGCCTTGCCAATATAAATCCATAGTCAGTGAGGCTATGTCTACACTGCAGGCTTTTTGCGCAAGAAGCTTTTTGCGGAAGAGATCTTCCGCAAAAACTTCTTGCGTAAAAGCACATCCACACTACAAAAGCACATCGCAAAAGCAAGAGAACGTCCACACTTCATGGACACACTTGCGTAAGAAAGCTCTGATTGCCATTAAGAGAATGGCCATTAGAGCACCTGTGCTTTTTCTGATAGGCTCTTTTTGTGCAAGAAACCCCTGTTGAGTGTCCACACACACCTTTTTACACAAGAACTCTTGCGCAAAAAGGAGTTATTCCTCGTAGAAAGAGGTATACCTATGCCGCAAAAAGCCCTCTGTTCTGCCATTCTACTGTAAATGTTCTTGAGCAAAAACCCTGTAGTGTAGATGTAGCCTGAGAGGTGAACCAGGAACAATTACATTGTGGTTGTATCTTGATTTGTTACATGTGCAATTTGACCAAATGCATCCTGAACTAACTGCACACATAATTGCATATACAAATGTCTATATGTTTTGCCTGTGGCTATGCATGAATTTCTGTCGATTAATTCACCATACCTTGCTTTGGAAAAAATGGGTGCTTTCTACATCATGAATAGCAAAAAAGCAGATGGAAAATGTGATATCCTTACATGTTTACTGGACATTTTTTATTTTATGGTTATTTGAACTAGTGACCATTTTCCTCCCCTAAAGCTCACATATGGGGGAGTTTTAACAAGGAGCTATGGGAAAACATAGCAACAATTACAAGACTTTGTCATCAAAAGCAATAATGATTCTCCGCAACCAAGTAGCACCTTTCAGCCAAGTATCTCAAGGCACTTTAACAATATGAATTAATTAAACATCATAACACCCTTGTGAGTTAAGGAATTATTATTAACCTCATTTTACAGATGAAGACAATGCACAGAGAGGGAAACTGACCTGCTCACCATTATAAAGCAAATCTACGGTGTAAATGAGCATAGAACCCATGACTTCTAACTTGTAGTTTCTGACTTTAAATATTTTCCTTCCTTCTCCAAAGCAATAGCATTAGAAAAGATACTTTATATAACTGGACTGAGCCTTTGGCACATCCCTCCTCACTCTTAAATTCACTAACTTATTATATCTGAAGGTATTCCATTTGTTTAATGAACATTCAACCAGCATTTTTTGTACTTCAAAGGAGACTGCATTGCAGATATTTCAGGAGCCCCAGATAATGGCAGCTGACACAATGGTATTTTGGCCAGCTCATTGGATCATACAAGAACGGCCATACTGGGTCAGACTAAAGGTCCACCTAGCCCAGTATCCTGTCTTCCAACAGTGGCCAATGCCAGATATCCCAGAGGGAGTGAACAGAACAGGTAATCATCACATGATCCTCTCCTATCATCCATTTTCAGCCTCTGACAAACAGAGGCTAGGGGACACCATTTCTACTCATCCTGGCTAATAGCCATTGATGGACCTAATCTCCATGAGTATATCTGGTTCTTTTTTGAACCCTGTTAAAGTCCTAGCCTTCACAACATACTCTACCAAGGAGTTCTACAGGCTGACTGTGCACTGTGTGAAGAAAAACTTCCTTTTGTTTGCTTTAAACCTGCTACCTATTATTTTCATTTGGTGACCCATAGTTCTTATATTATGGGAATAAGTAAATAACTTTTCTTTATTCACTTTTTCCATATCAGTCATGATTTTATAGGCGTTTATCATATTCCCCCCCTTAGTCTCCTCTTTTCTAAGATGAAAAGTCCAAGTCTTTTTAAACTCTATTAAACCCCTAATCTTTTTGGTTGCCCTTTCTGAACCTTTTCCAATGACAATATATCTTTTCTGAGATAAGGCAACCACATCTGTATTCAGTATTCAAGATGTGGGCGTACCATGGTTTTAGATAGAGGCAATAAGATATTCTCCATCTTATTCTCTATCCATTTTTTAATTATTCCTAACATTCTGTTTGCTTTTTTGACTGCTACTGCACATTGAGTGGATGTTTTCAGAGAACTATGCACAATGACTCCAAGATCTCTCTCTCAAGTAGTTATAGCTAAATTAGTCCCCATCATATTGTATGTATAGTTGGGATTATTTTTTCCAATGTGCATTACTTTACATTTATCAACATTAAATTTCATTTGCCATTTTGTTGCCTGATCACTTAATTTGGTGAGATCTTTTTGAAGCTCTTCAAGTCTGCTTTGGTCTTTACTATCTGAGCAGTTTGGAATCATCTGCAAATTTTGCCACCTCAGTATATGGCTCTTTCTCCAGATCATTTATAAATAGGTTGAACAGAATGGGTCCCATTATGCACCCTTGGGGGACACCACTAGTTACCTCTCTCCAGTCTGAAAATGTACCATTTATTCCTACCCTTTGTTTCCTGTCTTTTAACCAGTTATCTATCCATGAGATCACTTTCCCTCTTATCCCATGACAACTAACTTTACTTAAGAGCCTTTGATGAGGGACTTTGTCAAAGGCTTTCTGGAAATCTAAGTACACTATATCCACTGAATACCCCTTGTCCACTTGTTTGTTGACCCCTTCAAAGAATTCTAGTAGATTAGTAATGCATGATTTCCCTTTATAGAAACCATATTGACTTTTCCCCAACAAATTAGGTTCATCTATGTGTCTGACAATTTTATTCTTTACTATTTTTCAACTAATTTGCCTGGTACTGACATTACACTTGCCAGGACCACCTCTAGAGCCCTTTTTTAAACATTGGCATCACATTAGCTATCTTACAGTCATTAGGCACAGAAACTGATTTAAAGATAAGTTACAATTCACGGTTAATAGTTCCGCAATTTCACATCTGAGTTCTTTCAGAACTCTTGGATCAATGCCATCTGGTCCTGATGACTTGTTACTGTTAAGTTTATCAATTTGTTCCAAAACTTCCTCTACAGACACCTCAATCTGGGACAATTCTTTAGATCTGTCTCCTAAAAAGAATGGCTCAGGTTTGGGAATCTCCCTAACATCCTCAGCCATGAAGACCGAAGCAAAGAATTCATTTAGTTTCTCTGCAATAGCTTTATCATCTTTGAGTGCTCCTTTAGCATCTCGATTGTCCAGTGGCCCCAATGGTTGTTTAGCAAGCTTCCTGCTTTTGATGTACTTAAAAAACATTTTGCTATTACTTTTGAGTTTTTGGCTAGCTGTTCTTCAAACTCCTTTTTTATTTTTCTTATTATATTTTTACACTTAATTTGACAGAGTTTATGTTCCTTTCTATTTTCCTCACTAGGATTTAACTTCCACTTTTTAAACAATGCCCTTTTATCTCTCTCTCACTGCTTCTTTTACTTGATTGTTAAGCCATGGTGGCACTTTTTTTGTTTTTTTACTGTATTTTTTAATTTGGGGTATGCATTTAAATTGAATCTCTAATATGGTGTCTTTGGGTATGTCTACGCTACAGCGTTATTTTGAAATATCTTATTTCAAAATAGTTATTTTGAAACAACCTGTCTAGACACAAAATGCATTTCAAAATAGCGTTTTGCTATTTCGAAATAACGCGTCCACACTGATTGGACGCTGAATTGGATTTAAGGACGGCCAGAACCAGTTCTGGCAGGGCATCAGGTCAGGAGTTAGCCTCAGGCAGCAGCCACACCAGGTATCTGAGGCCTGTGCCTAAAGGGACCCACCCGGACAGCCAGTTCTCTGGTTTCCCTGCTTGCTTGCCTACCTCCCTGAGGGACAGCAAAGCATTTTTTTTCTCTGGGTGCTCTAGTTGCCCTCACTCAGGACACCATAGCGCTCTGCAGCATGAAGCCGGAGCTGCCCCATGGCACTCTGGTGCTTCTCCTGGACGTGTTGCTGTGAGCCTGGCAGCATGTTCTGCAGGCAGTAACAGCCTCCCTGGTGTGCCCCACTGGGGGCTTGTGCCTCATTCCTCCCTCACATCCTTCCACTTACCCCTCCCTAACCCCCCTTCCTGATGTACAATAAAAAACACATGTGTTCATTACAACAAAGTCTCTTTATTGAACAAAACTGGGGTGGGGGGGAATGAAACTGGGAGAGGGGAGGAGGGAGGGGAGGAGAGGGGAGGCTGTAGCCAGACATGAACCCCATCTTGTTCCCCCCCCCCCCAGAGAGCAAGAGAAAGGCAGTCAGCCTTTGATGCCCTGGGAACGCAGGTGTGCTGCCTATCCCTGACTCTAATAAACAGAAACCAGACAGTAAATGGGCTAGCTGACGACCCGGGGGCCTCCCGGCGCCCTGATGGCTAGCACCAGTAATTGACATGCCTGCACTGTCCCAGGAGAGGAATCTTCGCCCATCACATACCAGAGGTGCCCATTGTCTGCATTTTCCCAGGTGTGAATTATGCTTTGCACCCTTTGTGGGAAACTTGGCATTCAAAGCCATTTTTCCTAATTGGCCACTTGAGACCAGGAAGAAGCCTACGTGACCCAAGGGGTATAAAGAGGGGTTTAGTAGCCCACCCCGTTTGAGCTCCAATCATCTACACCTGCTGGCAGGTATTGGTTGTCTCCCGAGGTCTGTGGGATGCCCAGCCTCACCCTACTTCTTCCCAAGGGATTGAGAGAAAGACGCTGGCCACGCCAAGTCTGGAACGCAGGGGTGAGAATATATACCTGCTAGGTGTCTATTTTGCATGCATTTAATAAGAGCTCAGAGAACCAAAAGGGTTTCATGGTACCTGTAAGTGACTTATTAGCGTAATTTCTGTCCTGTCCTTTGTAGTGGCTGTGTTATCTGTAACACAGTAGTAGCATTTAACAGCTAAGTTTACCCTGTAACAATAAAATAGTAACTATTTAAGCTGTGACCTGACTCCTTCAGTTGCTGTAACAGAACCAAGCACAATTTTAAAAGAACTCCAGCCGGTCATAAGGGACAGATATAGGGAGAGCTTGAGCGTTGGATCGTGTCGCTTCCAGGGGACAGATCCGTTGGGGGCATCTCTCAGCCTCCCCAGGCTGCCCGCTGCGAAGGGATCATGTATCCTAGCAGTCAAAATCTGAGGTGTAATAAGCTCTCCCTGTAAACTCTGGGGCGTCTGTCGGCCTGTTGGCTGCCCGCCGCGAAAGGATCCCGATCCTAGCGGTAAAGACACGGACGTTAAACTCCTCGGGGCACCCGTCAGTCTCACCTAGACTGCCCACTGCGACGGGGCCTTGTGTCTCAGCAGTTGAAGTCTCGGGTGTATAACACACACACACCACTCACTGCCCTGACCACCGGCTGACAGAGGCGGAAACCTGGGAGGAGGGAGCTGGCAGAGGGAGGCAAGGGAAGGAAAGGGGAGAAGCTCAGGGCTCAGGGTTGGGGGTCTTGCCGGCCCACCTGTCGCCCAGCACCGCGGGTGCAGGGGCCTCGGCATCCCCGGGGCGGGGGGGAGGATGTGGAGGATGTGAAGGAAGAAGCGGGAGGGGGAAGAATTAGGAGGGGGAGAAGGAGTGGGAGGAGGAGCGGTAACTGGGGAGGCAGCAGGGGCTGGAGCGGCAGGAGGCAGCAAGCTCTGCACCAGGGTCTGCAGCTGCTCACAGATAGCACGGTCCTGGGCAAGCTGCTCCCGCTGGAGCTGCAGGTCTTCCTGCACCCAGTGGTCGAGGGTGCGGTGCAGGACTCACAGTGCCCCCAGGTGCTCCTGCTGGTACCCCTCCACTGCACGGGTGCGCCTGCAGAGTCCTCGGGTGCGGGAGGATGTCTAGGGTGGTGTGATGCGCCCTCCACTGTAGCTGGTGCTGCTGTGGAGAAACAAGGGAAGTGGTCAGTTCTCCCTGGGGACACAGGGGGTGAAGCCCAGCCCCACTCTGCAAATCGAGGACGACAGTTCTCCGCACCATCAGAGCCGATGTGCTTGCACAGAGGCCATGTTTGGGATGTCCTGCTATCCTCGGGAGTGGGAGCTGCCCCAGGACGGCACCCATGCCCCTGTGCTGTATATAGTGTGCGTGGGGGGGGGGGTGTCCCCTGCCTCTGTGTAGAGGGGGCTTATGGAGGGAGGGCGTCCTGCTGTGTCCCACCCTGGGGTCAGGAGCATGTCATGTCTCTTCACACACGCGTATGGCTAACAGGCCAAGGCCCCTGTGTGGCAGCCAGCTGGGGCCATGTGCCCAGGGGTGGCACGGCACGTGATCGCACGTGCACAAGGTGCTGCATGATCTTGGTCAGCAAGGCCCATGCGTGCGGTCCCTGGTCTCCCTCCCCCCCACACACATAAGGGGACAGTGATGGCACTCACATGTTGTTGCCTCCCCGGATGACACCGGCGACAGGTCTGCTGAGATGGCTTGGGGGTCCTGGCTGCACACGGCATGCTTCCTCTGGGCTCCTCCGGCTCCTGGCCCTCCTCTTCCTCCGCCTCCGTGCCCTGGCCCTCCTCTTCCTCCGCCTCCGTGCCCTGGTCGATGACCACCTTGGGGGCACAGACCATCCCATCCCCCAGGATGCGGTCCCGGGTGTCAAAATAGGGGCAGCTCTCTGGGTCTGCCCGTTTGGGAGCTGCCCCCTGTGGCCCTGGCATAGGCCTGCCGCAACTCCTTAATTTTCATCCAAACCTGCTCCTGGGTTCGGATGTGGCCTTTGGTGACCAGGCTGGCAGCCATCCTGCCGTAGGTGGCCACGTTCCTTCATCTAGCGCAGAGATCATCGATGTTGGAGGCATCCCCCCAAACCTCAATCAGGCCCATGATCTCCGCACTGGACCAGGAAGGCGCCCGCCTTCTCTGGCTCCTGGCAGGCTCCTGGGAGCTGGGGGACTGGGCCCAGGGAGCTGTGGAGGGCTGGCTAGCATTGGCTGCCTGGCTCATACTGGGGCCACTGGGTCGGGGCAGCGAATACTGGCTCTGGCCTGGCAGGCCTGGAGCTGGCACAGACACTGTGGCCAGACTCTACCCATTTAAGGGCTCTGGGGAGCGGGGGAGGAGAGGAGTTTTCTTGGTTGGAGCCAGAATGGCCAGCAAGGCACCCTGAGAAGGGCTGGAGGCCCCCTATTTTGAAATAGCCCCTATTCAGCGTCTACACAGAGCTTATTTTGAAATAGCAATTTCGAAATAGACGCTATTCCTCATGGAATGAGGTTTACCAAGTTTGAAATAAGCCCTCCACTATTTCGAATTAATTTAGAAATAGCGGTTGGCTTGTGTAGACGCTAGTACAGTTATTTCGAAATAACAGCTGTTATTTCGAAATAACTTTGCTGTGTAGACATACCCTTTGAAAAGTTTCCATGCAGCTTGCAGGGATTTTATCTGTACCTTTTAATATCTGTTCAGCTAACCTCCTCATTTTTGTGTAGTTACCCTTTCTGAAATTAAATGCCACAGTGCTGGGTTGCTGAGGTGTTTTTCCCACGACAGGATGTTACATTTTATTACACTCTGGTCACTACTTCCAAGTGGTCCAATTATATTTACCTCTTGAATCGGATCCTGCATTCCAGTTAGGATTAAATCATGAATTGCCTCTCCCCTTTTGGGTTCCAGAACTCCAAGAAGCAGTCATTTAAGGTATCAAAAAATTTTATCTCTGCATCTCATCCTGAGGTGACATGTACCCAATCAATATGGGGGTAGTTGAAATCTCCTACTATTACTGAGTTTTTTATTTTGATAGCCTCTCTAATCTCCCTTAGCATTTCATAGTCACTATCGCTGTCCTGGTGAGGTGGTTGATAATATATCCCTACTGCTATATTCTTATTATTAGACCATGGAATTACTATCCATAGAGATTATATGGAACATCTGGGTTAATTTAAGATTTTTACTTCATTTGATTCTCCATTTTCTTTCACGTATAGCGCTACTTCCCCACCAGCACAACCTGTTCTGTGCTGAAACATATGCCCAGTGAGAATAAATGACACCTACTTGTGCTATTCCAGCAATAAATGCATTAAAACAAGTTGAAATACGCATTTTCTGAGGTGCAATCATGAAACATCCTTCCTGTTGATCGTAGCCGAGCAAGACATACAGATGGCGCTTCACTGTGTTGAAGGCTTTGGCACTGCTGATATCTGACTCAGCACTACTCTCATCTTTGGCCATAAACTTCATTAGCACAGTAATCAGCTGGTGGACCGTCTGATGATCAATCCCTGCATCCTCTGGAAGAAGATCCTTTATTGTATTGTCATTCTCTGGAGATGGTTGCCCTATCAGCACAAGAAAGATACTGGTGAAAATGACTGCAGTGCAAGGCAAAGAAGAATAAGGCCGCAGACCTCTTTCCAAGAAATTTGTCCCATTTCTTCCCTGATATGTGCATGTGAAATCAGTAGGAATTGTGCATGCATTTCTAAAGACAGTAATCTACTGCTGCCTAAGTCATAAAGATCCAGAAATACTTTAGTTATATAAAATAAACTCTGTAATTCGTTAAAGTTAAAAATGTTTCAATTGCTCCAATGTTCTCAGTGAACAGTCATACTACATGGGACTGCTTCCAATTTCCTCTCACACCAGTGTAATGCCACTGCATCCTGAGTCCTTATGCCTGGTTTACACTACTGTGAGCAAAAGAAGAATCATATTTTATGGGTTAGAGCCTCAGCTGGTGCAATTCATCATAGCTCCATTGATTTCAACAGAACACAATTTACTCCAGTTATGGGTAATGCCAATAAAACTTTAGAGTATAAGAGAGAGGGGAAATCCTTCACTTGATCAAATTCAGAATGAAGGATTTGCCTTCTAACATGCACAGTGCATACTTCCCCCACAGAAGAACCGTGGCTTTACCTGAATAGATTGTGCCATTTTAGGTTTAACCAGGAAAGCCACAGCTTTCAAAGGAACACAAAGACCCACTAACTAATTCTCTAAAATCTACCCAAAGTGTGTAAGTAATATCCTGTCTGTTACTCTAAACCTAACTGTTGCTTATAATGTAGTGTAGTTAATATTTAGTGCAAATATTGTCATGATTATTTTCCAGTGTAAGAAGCTGGATTTGAACATTTCCCTGAAGCATATGAAACCCAAAGAGTACTGCATTTCGTTAGTGCATGAGAATCTGAACAGGAGGAAAACGACTTTGAATGAATGCAAAAAGGAAACAAACAGTAGAAAGAACAAACAGTAATTTAGATTTACAACATTATTTCTATTTTCATAATCTAAAATCTTTTCAACAACATTTTCAGATAAGGAATATTTTTACCCTTATTTATGATGTCTAACTTACAGGGCTGGAACTAGTGGTGTAGTACGAAAATATCCCATTTTACAGATGGGTAACTGAGGCACACCAAGGTCAAGGCCAAAGCCTAAATTTTCAAGTGACTGTTGATTTTGGATGCTTCAATTTGACACCTTTTTTAAAGACTCACAGAAAATACTAGGAATCCACCTTCTAAAGCACATGCAAATAGAATCATAGAATACTAGAACTAGAAAGGACCTCAAGAGATCATCAAGTAGGGATGTAAAAAGTTGTTTATAAAGATAATTATATAACTGGTAAAAATCTTAGCAGTCACACAGTTACATGCACAGTTAACTTCTGCTTAAAAGCAGTAAAGCTTCCCTGAGAGCAGGGCTGCCAGAAGGTCATGCAAGACTGTATCAAATCCATTACTAAAGTCTAGGTATATTATGTCTACCACTTCCCCCTTATCCACAAGGCTTGTTATCCTATCAAACAAAGCTATCAGGTTGGTTTGACATGATTTGTTCTTGACAAATCCATGCTGACTCTTACCTATCATCTTTACCTAACATCTATTACCTTCCACATGTTTGCAGAGAATTTGTTAATTATTTGCTCCATTATCTTTCCTGGCACAGAAGTTAAGCTGACTGGTCTGTAGTTGCTGGGTTGTCTTTACTTCCCTTTTTATAGGGGGGCACTATATTTACCCTTTTCCAGTCTTCTGGAATCTCTCCCATTTTCCATGACGTTTCAAAGATAAAGTAGGTCCAAGATATTTTTAAAATAGGTATGTGACATTTGGCTATTAAATACCTGTGTAGACATCTAAAGCTTTATCTAAACACAAACTAGCACCAATTTAATTAAAAGTAATAAGGAGTCCTGTGGCACCTTAGGGTATGTATACATAGCAGTGTTATTTTGGAATATTTGACGTTATTCTGAAATAACATAGTGCGCGACTACACTACAAGCCATTATTTCAAAGTAAGATCGAGCTGGGGGACTTCTTACTCTGACTCATGGTAACCCTCATTTCATGAGGAGTAAGGGAAGTTGAAGGAAGAGTGCTCTTCCTTCGACTTCCTGCTGTGTAAACAGCGCCAAAAGCCAAATTAAGCTAATTCAACTTCAGCTACGCAATTTACGTAGCTGAAGCTGCGTAGCTTAATTCGACTTTAGCTCTGCTGTGTAGGCATGCCCTTAAAGGCTAGCTGATTTATTTGGGCATAAGATTTCGTGGGTAAAAACCACTTCATCAGATGCATGAACTCAGAGGTCTTATCAAATGAATGTTAGGGTGCATTTACACTGCACGCAAATTACGTGGGATGTCAGAATAGAGAGTCTGTTAGGTTTCAAAATAATGGGTGCACTTAAAAGATGTGGAATAGCTATTTCAGAATACCTGCTGTATCCAAAAATTACTGTGCAGTGTAGACATTGCCTTAGTCTTTAAGGCGCCTTAAGACTCCTTATTGTTTTTGCAGATACAGACTAAAACAGCTACCAGTCTGAGATTAACGTGTTTTTAAACTGATTAAAGACAATGTAAATTTGCATGTACTAATTTTGGTTTATAAGTGATTTATTTTAATTTTGGCTTAAACCTGTAAAAATATTAATTAAACTAATAAAAACTCTAAAAAGTGTGAGCTTAAATTAATTTAATAAAACCACTGCAAACACCACTGAGGGCAGTTATTCCAGTTTAAAGAGAGATGTTACCTACCTATAATAAATGGAGTTCAAGAGATATTCCGCTGTGAGATACACATGTGCTTAATGAGACCCATAGTTCTCATTCATAGTGTCTGTTGGTCCATGCCTGCATTTGTTCACACTAACCCACAGATGCTGGAACTAGTGGGGGGGGGGGGAGTCGGGGGTGCTCCCGCATCCTTATCTTGACATGATTTCCATCATATATGGGGTTTAGTTACGCTCAGTGGCTCTCAGCACCCCTATCATACAAATTGTTCCAGCACTCCTGGTACTCATGGTACTCAGTAGCCCTTTATTTGGTCCATGAAATATCATCATTTTACAATATGTATTAGCATGTCTCTATTCCTATGGGTCTGGGGGTTGAGAGAGAGCCAACCCTGTACTCACATCAGGCAGTAGCAGCTCCTGTGCCCTACCAGGCTGGGCCCAACTCCATAGTCCAAGCTTTGTGACCTGGTACATAGGGTCCCAGCAGCAAGCTCATTCAAATTTGACTCCAAACCTGAAGAAGTCTGCGGAGCTCAAAAGTCTGTTTCTCTCACCAACAGAAGTTGGTTCAGTAAAAGATTTTACCTCATCCACACCGTGTCTCTCAAATCCTTGACTCTTGTTGGCCCTCTAGAATTCAATTGAGAGTGATAACCATTCCAAATAATTCCATGGCAGAGATCTAATTCTCAATTAAATTCTGCTAACTACTTTCTTTAAAAAGGACATCAGTCTAATTCAGAAGATTTTTTTTTTAGCACTTCCTGGTTTCATCTCTATTACATTCTGTGTGACTTTTCCATAACATGAAAATATGAAAGTAGGGAACTGAATGAGTCATTAATGTGGGTCTAAATCTATCAAAAACTTGCACATATAATTAAATGAGTAATTAATCTGATAAGATTATCCTTTTTACTTTTGCTCACCGAGCTGTATCATTCATAATAGGAGTGTTGTGAGCAAGACACGAGAAGTCATTCTTCCGCTCTAATCTGTGCTGATTAGGCCTCAACTGGAATACTGTGTCCAGTTCTGGGCACAACATTTCAAGAAAGATGTAGAGAAAGTGCAGAAGGTCCAGAGAAGAGCAACAAAAATGATTAAAGATCTAAAAAACATGAGCTATGAGGCAAGGCTGAAAGAATTGGGCTTGTTTAGTTTAGAAAAGAGAAGACTGAGAGAGGACATGAAATCGGTTTTCAAGTATTTAAAAGGTTGTTATAAGGAAGAGGGAGAAAAATTGTTCTACCTGACCTCTGAGGATAGGACAAGAAGCAATGGGCTTAAATTGCAGCAAGGGAGGTTTAGGTTGGACATCAGGAAAAACTTCCTGTCGGTGTGGTTGAACACTGGAATAAATTGCCTGGGGGGGGGGGGGTTGTGGAATCTCTATCACTGAAGATATTTAAGAGCAAGTTAGACAAACACCTCTCAGGAATGGTCCTGCCGTGAGGGCAGGGGTCTGAACTTGATGACCTCTTAAGGTCCCTTCCAGTTCTAGTGTTGTAAGCGGGGGAATGGTCCCACTATTGTGGGGAACTTTCCTGGCTTCTATACTACCCCAGTGAAATGGACCAACGAAAGGATCTGAGTCCCCGCTCCCACTTCCTTTACCCAACGGCCTCCCTGACCTTGAGGGCTCCCCTTCCACTCCCCTGAGTAGCAGAGTCCTTGAAATCCTAACAAGGCTAGGCCCAGGTTTCCTGGGGCTTAATCCCCGACTTTGTAGTCATTTGGGGCAGGGGCTAGGATGTCCCCACTCCAGGGTGCTCTCTTCACACTGCATGCTTTCTTGACCCAGTGATCATTTCCTACAGTTCAAAGCAAATACAATTTATGAAACATCAACTGATTAAAGAGAAAAGAATAGGAAAAAATGAGAGAGGTTAAAAGAGAACACACAGTCCTGCTCTGTAGCATGGGAACATCACAAACAGTAGTCTGCAGAGTGTAAGGACAGTTCACAGTCTGTTCCTTATAGGTCCCAGGGCTCTCTCTCAGGCCCTGGCTGTGCTGCAGGGGGGCTGCAGGCTGGACACGCTTGCTCTGGCAGTGACCATACGGCCTCAGGCTCTAGGTGGCAGGACCCCTCTCCCAGTCTGGCCTACAGAGTCTCTTGGCTGGTGGTGTCTCCCTGCCAAGAGCCTCTCCCCCCACTTTGCTGGTCCCAGCTGCTCACCACACCCAGCTGCAGGCTGTGCTGCTTTGTCAGTCTCCAGCTCCTTGTGTTGCTTCTCTGTCCCCTTTGGCTCTCTGATCACTGCAAGTCTACTGCTCAACACAGGGTCTGCGCTCCTTGGGCTGTGTGTGACTGGCTCTGCTGCTGCAGAACTGCCCCTCAGCACAGCTTGCATTCCCTGGGCTGTGTGTGCCTGGCTCTGTTGCTGCAGGACTGCCCCTTAGCACAGGGTCTGGGCTCCTTGGGCTCTGGCACGGCAGATCTGTCTCTCCACACAGCTTGCTCTTCTTAGCTCTCTCTGCTTTCTCTCAAAGAGACCCAGAAAATCCCAGTTCACACAGAGGACGGGACCTGGCCTCTTAATTTTCTCACTGGCCTGTCCAAGCTGTCAATCAGGCTGAGCTGGAGTGTTGGCTGCTTTCCATTGTCTCTGGGGGTCTGTCCATCTCAGGGCCCTGATTTCTCATAGACCCTTCCCCTTTTGGTACTGGGAGCTAGCCAATCAAAAACTCCCACTGAGTTTTAGTAAGGGGCTAACAGTCCCCTTACATAGTGTTCTATGATTCAGAAACTTGGAGTTAAGAAAATATTCAGTCTTAAAATGAGTATACAGTGGTGACATGAGTTAAAAGTTCCTTCCAAGGACTTCACTCTCCAAAGTTATTATTATAGTCTCACAAACATTCAAAACTCACATCTGGTACTTCTCTCTGCTGTCAGCATCTATTCTGATGCCATTGTAAACTACACCAAGAAGAAACAGAGGAGCAGATCCTCAGCTTCTATAAATTGTTAAAGGTCCCCTGAGAATCAGCCCTGGAATAAGTTAGTTCAGGGCTGACTAGAGACCTTGCGAGGTTGGGGGAGCCAGCTCTGGGCATCCCCGGAAGGGGTGGGACTTCAGGCAGAAGGGGCAAGGCTGAGTCTAGCCTCCCCCAATCAGCCTTCAGCACAGCAGAGGCTGAGGGGACACACTACCAGGGACTCTGACACCAATTTAAAGGGCCTGGGGCTCTGACTGCTGCTGAGGTAGCAGCTATGGAAGCCAGAAGCCCTGGAGCCTTTTAAAATCCCAGGTCGCAGGCAGCTATCCTCCTTCCTTTATATGTCAATGGCCCTGAGTTAGTTACTTTGTCCTCCTCCTTTTGGCTATATCTCTGCTTCTTTAACCATTATTAAAAGGTAATTCATAAACAATGATCATCTTAGCCCCTTTCACCTTTATGTTATCTGATGACCCATCACAATATACAATGAAACACCAAATCATGATCTCCTTGTCTTTCAATACAAACCACTCAGTGGAATTCCTACCTTTTCTGACACAAATGGGTTGGAAATCTGAACAGAGTTAATAATTAATCAGGGCCTAACCCTATTTCCCTGATTTCCACAGACTTTCCATTGATAACAGGAATTTTGATTGAGTTAGGACAGTAAGTTTAAGACTAAAATGATGGAGTGAGTGGGGATGGAGATTAAATCTTTATTTCTACATTTTCTCAGTGTAAGAGAGGTGCATATTTTTGATAGCTAATGTGCTGAAAGTGTTTGGAGCCATAATTGATTCTTTGAAAAAAATCAGTCAAATTTAGTATTGCCAACTGCAAATATTCATCAGTCAGCCCTCCAAAAATCACGAGACTTTTAAAAAACATAATAAATGTTGGGTCTTTTTGCCCGCTGGTTTCCAAGCCTTTATGATGCATTCAGGTTTTGATTTCAGGCTTTTCTTCACCATCAGGAGGGCCAGAAACTTCCATTTTTTAAAAAAACAAAAGCGGAGATTCTCACATCATGACCTGAATCCAGGAATTGAACCTTTATGAATAAGATTAACTAACATGAGACTCATGATGCAATCATGAGAATTGGCAACACGGTATTGTGAGGCTGACTCTTCCTGTGCGACAAGAGCATTGACCTTGATAACCCTGATCTCTGCCAGGTGACTGGGGACTGGAAATAAAGAATAGCCACTTCCGATACTCCTGTGTCTCACACCTTTATTGTAGTACCCTTTACCAGACTGTGACAAAGAGTATGTAAAGGCTTACCTGGCTTCTGCCTGTTTCATGCTTGATCTGAGTGGGGTTATAAAAGGAAAGGGATGTTGGTTCAAAGGAGGCTATATGATCAAGCAAGGTTGTGCCCCACACCATTCCCAGATCACTGAAACTGGGAAGGCCTTGCATGTTTATCATCCAGTAGATTTGTTCTGGTTTTGAGCTTATATTTTAGAAAATAAACTATTTCTGAAAAAAGGGACATGAAGAGGCCTATAGTTGAGACTTTATTTTTCTGTCCTCTGCCAGTGAGTTTGTGCACTGATTTATATCCAGCAGCAAATAATTATTATTATTATTGTTGTTGTTGTTGTTTATTGTTCTTATTATTTATTATGCAGTGACACTAAGGAGCCCCAAGCACAGAACAGGACCTCATTGTGGTAGATGCTATACTAATCCAGAACAAGTGGACAGTCCCAGCCCCAAGAAGTTTACAATAAGTATAAGACAAGAGACAATAACTGGAGACAGACTGACAGACAAAGTTATAACTTACAACAATTTGCAGGCCAAAATCGTTCCTTCTTCAGGCACTCAACATTTTAAGAAAGAATCTTTTTGATAAGCCAATGCGTGATGCAAATGATATTATGAGTCAGTTAAAGAGATCACATTTTGTCCTGTATGTGGTACACACCCCTCTGTTCAACAATGGATGTACTCACCTGGCGTTTGTTCTGGTGTTCCATCAAGTGCTGGAGCAGACTGCTCGTGCCTCGTCAACCTTGCAGCTAAAAAACAAGAATAACTCTGTCTAAATAAGCGATGGAAACATCTTAAGCTTCAACATACACTCAGCATTAACCTGAGTTTGATCTAAGAACATTCGCAAGTGTATGTATTAATTGTATAAATCAATCATGCAGTTTTATACACTGTGTCCCATAACTCTAGTCTCCTTTATTACTCAGTTTTTCTGGTCCAAGAGTCCTTAAACAAGCCAGACTTATGCAGGATCCAGAGTAAATCAATAAAAGCGATACAAGATTCATAGGTCACAAAATAATTTTGGTTTTAATTTGGTTCCCTAATAATTTTAGAGAAAAAAAATCTAATTAATCTTGGCAGTTCATTGGCACCAATGACTCAGGTTAATTTTAACAAACATTATACATATCATATAGATTGAGGGAGTATTAAGTGTTGCTGAATTATCTTTTAAGTACAGGACAAATTAATATTTGTAAAGTGCTCTAAAAATGAAAGGAAGTAGATTTAATTTAACCATAATTTTTCCTATTATAAATTAAAAATATTCTAATCATTAATATTTTTGCAGCACATACAGCCCAGAAGATTTTAAGAATCAATTTCTTCATATGTAAGATAATTATAAAAATATTTTGTATGCACATTGTTATACTGCTAAAGGAAATATAGAACAGCTGTAGCAAAGACTTTCTTGTTGTTTGTAAAGTGCCAAGCACATGTACAGTGCTGTATAAATTGACAAATGTGGTAATTAACAATAATCAGTAATAACTAACTCACTTTCCAAAAGCTACATCTAGTTCTTGTCCAAGTAGACAACACATTAGCTTCCAAACACCAAACATAGTTTAAAACTATCTACAAACCTGTTTCAGAGCACTTCATTCTACCAGTAAAACAAGTACAGCACAGAAGTGGAATGCTGTCCATGTCGTTTGTAAAACTCACTGACTTCTAACAACCTGAATAATGTTTGAGTCTGGAACCAAGATATGCTAAACTGGCCCAACTGGATGAATACTGAAAGTCCCATTGTGTACTTATCAACAGGATGCAATCTTAAAGGGAGAAGATGCAGACTTATCACAAAAATATAAATGGATACTCAACGGATTTTGGTGGTTAAGGTTTCTGGAAGGGAGAGTGCTCTCTTTGATTCCCCAGGTCCCTTCACACTGTCCCTCAGGGAACGCACGCTCTTCTGACGATTACGTGCAAAACGAGCCCTCTTGATTTTCCACATAGCTGTATCACTGAGGTTGGCGACATTTGTCCGGACAGCAGTGATAGCTTTACAAATGGAATTGACCAAGTTAGGATTCATTCCAAGGCATATTCAGTGCAATTCTGCAAAGTGCCACATGGAGGCAGAGTGCGAGCTCCACTGAAGTCAACAAGTCTTAGTACAGGTGCAGGGGCTCGACCTGTGAGGAACTCATTGCATAATCTGAATCATCTGCTGTAAAACCCCAAACACTTTACCCATATATTTTTAAAAGTAATTTAGATCCTTCACTAAATAATAGAAATGGGACAATATGAGGCTCCTCTATCCAAACCCTTTAGAACTGCAGATAAGAGAGCAGAAATCTCATAAGAACAGCTCAGAAAGTTTCAGTGCTATCAAATCAAAGTTTGTACTCCAGGCTTGCTTTGGTCTCAGGCTTGAAACCCGAACAGCCTATGCTTCAATCCAATCTGCATCTGAACACTGCCTCCTGAGTCCTCTGACCAAGGTTCCCCTCTTCTAGGAGACAATTACCAGTGCACTTCCATTGGCTTAAACACACTTGGGAATATGAAAAAACAACAAATGGTCTGGTAGCGCTTTATAGACTAACAAAACATGTAGATTATATCATGAGCTTTCGTGGGCACAGCCCACTTGATACCATCTACATGTTTTGTTAGTCTATAAAGTGCTACCAGACCATTTGTTGTTTTTGCCTGTACAGACTAACTTGGCTACCCCTTGAAGCTTCTGGGAATATGAGACTTTCAAAGCCCTTTGATTTTTACAGTATGAGAGCTCCAAAAGCAGATAATCAGATCCCCTAAATACCTTATGGTTATGTTTACAAAGCCAAGAAGCAAAGATTAGGGTTATTAATAAATAAGATTATTGTTTTGTCTTAGCCCACTGGCGGATGAAAAAAAGACAAGATCTCATGGGCTTCTTGACAGGAAACTGGGTATGTGCAGCACCTCTTTTAACAAACTGTTATTAACTGTTGCATAAGCCCCAAGTACTTGTCATATTATATCACCATCCCCATTCATCCATTTGTGTCTTTTGGACTGTATGGCTCTGGGATTATCTCTTTACCTATCTTTATGTAGCCGCCCCAGCAGAATGAGGCTCAGACATGACAGGGGGCCTTCGTAAATAATAACAAATATAACAGTAATAATATAATGAGAGTGCAAACTAAAAAGCCATCTGTGCTTGGGGTCAAGAACAGTGTTTGGGGAACTGGTTCTAAAGAACATTCAGGCTAACTCAGTTTGACCTGGATTATTCAAATAAGCAGATCATGTTTCAACCAAGTCTAAGAAACACGATTAAACAAAAACAGAAAATGGTGTCCAAAAGCCTTTAAACATAAGTGTATCCTAATCTGATCTAGGTATGTTTACACGGAGTAATTCACTTCGGCTACATCTAGACTGCATCCCTCTGTCAACAGAAGGATGCAAATCAAGCAAGTCAAAATTGCTAATGAAGCAGGGATTTAAATATCCCGTGCTTCATTAGCATAAACATGGATGCCGCTTTTTTTCTAAACGGAGCTTTTTCGAAAAAAGAGGCAGTCTAGATGTGGATCTGTCGAAAATAAACCCTTTTTCAACAGATCCTGTATTCCTCAAAAAATGAGGTTTATAGGATCTGTCAAAAAAGGGTTTATTTTCGACAGATCCGCATCTAGACTGCCGGGTTTTTCTTTGTGTTTTTTTTTTTGTTTTTTTTTTTTTTTTTTTTTTTTTTTTCCGAAAAAGCTCCATTTCAAAAAAAAAAAAAAGTGGTGGCCATGTTTATGCTAATAAAGTGCGGGATATTTAAATCCCTGCTTCATTAGCAATTTCGACGTGCCTAATCTACATCCCTCTGTCGACAGAGAAGTGTAGTCTAGACACACCCTTCTTCTTTAAAATGATTACACCAGTTCAGCAAACTCAGTTAAAGACCCACTGAAGATGGGGAACTTCATTTCTCTCTTTCCCTAGTTCAGGGAGCTGAATTGCCACAATGGTGAAAGGTAATGTGTTTCTGATTCTGCTTACTTGTTGGAAAAGGGAATTCTTTGTTGCAGTCCAGGTGAAGCTGCGCTTCTAGAGAGAGTGTCTCAAAGCGATTCACAAAGAACTCCCAGCTTAAAGCCGGAATGTCTTGCTTGAGAAAATGAAGGAGCAAAAGCTTGCTGAGAATTGTGGGTCTGTCTTTGACAACTGTATCAAACTGGAAATCAAGGCAAAGGCACAAGCCCTGTGAGGAAAAAAACAGAACTCAGATGTGAAGAGCATAACAAGTGTTCTTTAAACTAGAGAGACAAACCCCACAACATCTCTAATTCACTTACAGAAAATAAAGACCTGGTTTTGGTCTCTCACACATGTCAGATGAGAATCACCCAACGGATGTTGATGGAAAACCAATGTCAGTGACGGGAGAATTAGGCTTTTTTTTTAAATGGGAATTTTCCATTTTAATACAGGGCAAAATTTTGTCCCATAACTTGCAGTATACAGAATTCTCCCTGATCACACCTTGTTATTCCATTGATTTCAGTGAGGCTATACCACTGTATTGAACCTAAGTAATTTTAAAATGAAGGAAGCAACTAACAAAGAATATAAGAATCAGTGCCAAAGCGCACCATTGCAATGACATGCATGTCAGGGAGAAGAACATTGTGGGTATTAACAATGCAGATGTGCATACCATGCAAAACCCTTTACCTCAGAATTTTTGGGTCAAATTCTGACTTTATCTTCATTCATGCAAACCCACTGCTTTTAAGAAGTCTTCAGAAGTAAGTGGGTTTGCAGAATTTGGCTATTTATTTTCAGGAGAGCCATAAAAGTAGCATTAAGGTTAGTGCACATAACTAGAAAACATATAGCATATTCTGATAAAATAAAATGAATGGAAACTAGTCGAGGGGAATTTACTTGCTAACAGAAATCCAAGGAGTTTGATACAGCTCATGGAGAGTGGAGACTATTAAAGTATGTACCACTAGAAATGTATGTTACCGCCCATTAATTCAATCAGTGAGATATGCTCGGAATTTATCAGTAAATCTACTGGTTCAACTATTTAAGTAATCAAAAATGTTATTTTAAACATTGTAATAACTACATTGGTCAAAATTATAGGTCTGATCCTGACCTTCTAGTGTACCCAAAATTTTGATTGATTTCAGGAGCTTTAGGTTCAAAAGGAAAGAAGGGTCAGGCCCCAAATGAGAAAGACAGATTACATGGTTAAAAGTATCAAAGGCATCTAACCTCATAAAATGCTGCTGCGGTTTATTAGCACAAGAATTTTGAGCTTTATGTCAACAATCATGTTTGAAAAAGACAACAGGCATTAAGTATTTAACAAGTGCGGCATTTGTGGGACAAGTCTGTCTTCCTCAAAAAGAACCACCTTTGGCCAGACCACAAAGAAAAGTCTGGTTTAGGTAGTTATTTGTAGTCTTTGGCATATGCAATCAATATGTTAAAGCACTCGGGGGCACATTTTCAAAGATTTACACAGGACTGGAACTGTGCATCTCCCACTGACTTCAGCAGAATTCACATTCCCTGAGCTGTATTTTGAAAATCTGTCCCATATATAATATAAAATAGCAAAACTACTAACTGCATTTTATGAAAAACTGTACTGGAATTATTTAAATATCCTTTTTGTTCTATCTACTAGAAATAACTAATACCAGATATTGCACTCAACTTTATAATGAGATTTTTTTCATCTTGATTATATATGTAGGCCCTGATTCTACAAATATTTATATATGTGTTTAATTTTAAGCACAAGTAATCTGATCAGTGGGTCTTCTCACGTGCTTACAGGTAAATGTGTATAAATCTTTCAAAGATCAAGGCAATACATAGCTTTGTTTTTATTAATTTTCTGCTACCAATTCTGTAAGGCCCTATATGTTCAGTTTTATCTTGTTTAAAAATTCCAAGGAATATATTAGTGCTTACTACAAGAAATAAAAAATGGGTGAAAAAAAATCAGTGCAAAAATGAACTTCACAGTTTAAATATTGGTGGACAGGAGGATAGAAAAAACATATAGGCTACGTCTACATTGCACTCTCTTGCACAATAAATATGCAAATGAGGCATGGCAATGAATATCGCTGCACCTCATTTGCATACATAATGAGGCACCATTTTGCACAAGGGGCTTTTGTGCAAGAGCCATTCTGCCACTTATTTTCAGGCAGAACGGCTCTTGCACAAGAGGGAGCTTTTGCGCAAGAAGGAGCAGAATAGAGCCCCTTGCGCAAAATGGCGGCTCATTAAGTATGCAAATGAGATGCAGCGATATTCATCGCCGTGCCTCATTTGCATGTTATTGCACAAGAGAGTGCAATGTAGATGTAGCCATAGAGAAAAGTAAGCATACTGAAAGTAAAAGGAGTTTCATGCTGTGGTTTATTTCATTAAATGTGCATTAAAAGTTCATACACATATGCACACATGTATATATGTGTGTGTGTGTGTGTGTGTGTGTGTGTGTGTGTGTCCCATTACTTTGTCTTATTTTAACAGACAACCTCAAAATTATGCTTAGACTAAGTTATTATTAATATAAACTAGGGCTGTCAAGTGATTAAAAAATTAATTGCAATTAATCGTGTGCTTAAAACATTTAATTGCGATTATTCGTTCGATTAATCACATGTGCTGCCCCTTTGAAACCCTGTGGCAGCATTTCAAAGGGGCAACACTGCGGAAGCCCAGGATCAACTGGAGTCCTTGGCTGACCCCAGGCTCAGTGCAGCTGCCCCTTTGAAATGCAGTGGCAGTGTTTCAAAGGAGCAGCACTGTGGGAGCCCAGAATCAGCTGGAGTCCCCAGCTGATCCCGAGGTCTGCTAGCACTGCCCCTTTGAAACACAGCTGCGGAGTTTCCAAGGGGCAGCACTTCAAAGGGGCAGCTGAAACACAGCTCCAGCGCTTCAAAGGGGCAGCACTGCATGGAGCCCGGGTTCAGTGGGGACTGCAGCTGATCCCAGGCTCCTAATGTACTGCCCCTTTGAAATGCCAGGATGGCATTTCAAAGGGGCAGCAGAGTATTAATGCCTGTAATTAACACATTAAAAAAATTAACGCATTAATCCTGCCCAGCGTTAATCGCAGGCGTTAACGCACATCAATTGACAGCCCTAATACAAACACGTTTACCTCACATATTAGATTTTCTTAACAATCAGTATTGTCCTGGACATGATTTATCTAAATTTAGGGTGAAAAAATCAACAAAAACTGAACAATAGCTTCTGTAAAATCTGGGCATTTTTCAGTAAAAAATCAGTGAAAACTGAAAACAGAAGACATGACCTGTGAGTCAGCAGATTTTTGAACTATTTTTTTCCATAGCTATCAAGAACAAGATGGCATGTTTTCTGAGATTACAGTGATGGGCCAAACTCTAATCTATGAACACCTTTGAACTTTGAGAAAAAATGGGTCAAGATCATATCTTTGTCACTTGGACTCATCTCTAGCTTTGATTCATGTTTTTGTTCCGTAGGGTGAACATACCTGCAAAGCTGGCCTCTTTATGGTGTCAAGTAATAGCCCAGCTCTGGTAGCCACTGCTGGGTTGACATCTTCCACGGCAGTCAAAAAGCAGCAGAATGCATGAGCCAAAGAATATTTCAGCAGGTGATTTTTTGTCACTGAGTGAATATCCAGAAACCTGCACAATACAGCCACTTTCTCTACTGTAACCCCCAACAGAGAATATGCACATTAGTTCAGGCAGGGATCTTTTTTCCTGTGTTTTGAACAATATACAAAAGCACGATTCTCATAGAAAACAACAAAGGATAATTGAAACACCAACTTGTTTCCATTTTCAGCTGTGTACAACACATTTTTCTACAACACAGCTATTGCACATTTTTCTCATTATCCCAATTAGTTACAGTTTCCCAGCTTCACCACCCCTTCTGTCACACCGTCGGTGCAAAGTAGCGCCAACGTCAGCACAGACAGCCACAGAATGATCATTCCAGTGCAGGAAGATCTTTTGGAGCCACAGAGCCAGCCCAGCTTTTTATGCCTCTCAACTTGCCCACAGCTGCTGGCAGGGCTAGAGAAAAGGGCTTTTCAATAAATAGATTCATAAATTTTGGAGGCAAAATGATCATCTCACCTGACTTTCCAAATAACACAGGCAAAAAAAATTCTCCCCGTTCTCAGCACCCTGGCAATCACAAAGAGCTTTAATGGCCCTTTGATTGTAACTAGAGATGTGAATGGGTAACTGGTTGACCAATTACCTGTTGAGCATCACCTTTAATGTGTGATACTTAACCATGGCCCATTGTGGGCAGAGGGCTGCGCCAGCCTTGGGTGAGCTTCTGGCTCCTCGTTTAATTGGTTGACTAATTAACAGATTTTATATCCCTAATTGTAATAGCTGCTCCTTTCTTTTCATTCTCTATTTCAAATATCAGGATCACTTTGATTTGAAAGGCATTTCTCTTTTAAGGAGCAGATGGGAACAATCACCGTTTTTTGGCATTAAACCTGAGCTAGCATCATGATCCTTGACTGACCAGCACAGAGAATATTAACCCAATGGGCAGTACTATATAAATGTTTATTCTGATATCAGAAGGATATAAGTATGAGTGGAAATTAATAGAGATTTTTATCATGCTGCAAATGTACTCCAATAATGGACAGCTAAGTTAAATAACCTTTAAAAGGAAATACATCAAATAATGAGCATTGCCCTTTGTATTTAAGTTAAACTAGCCAAAACATTAGAAAATGGAGAGCAAGGAACAACTGTGCATTGGCCAGAAGTGGGTGGACTGTGTGGAGGACCTAGTGGGTCTTTTCTATCAACCATTGTCAACTACAATGCTTACAATTGACAAAGCCCCTTCCTCCCTGCCATAGCAACCTGCATGCAAATATCATAAACTTCTCAGACCTACCTGCTTCAAACCTCATCTTCCAATCTTTGCTATTAAAATTGCTGTTTATGATTGTCCAGAAAATATCAGCTCCATGAGGAAGTGACAGGGCATGTAGAAGGAGTGGGACAGCCAATGAAGAAAGCTGAGAGAAATCCGACTTCACTACTCTCCATAAACTAGAAGGGCCAACAAAAACAAATCTGATCACAAAATCTCTCTTTTACTTCCCAGAGTGTCCGTCAGGCTAAATATCTACATTATGTTGCTGAGGGGAATTTGCTTCATAAGAAAAGGGATATATTTGTGAGTTGACCCCAGCGCTCACATTAATAATACAATGTTGTTGGATGTGGAAATCATTGTAATGGAATTTTGTTAGGGGAGTTGCCAGCAGATTTTGGAAACTGTTTGTCACAGATATTCACCAGCATAACTGAGACAGAAATGAATTACTTCACCTGGAAAAAAACTTACATCTAATTCATTGTAAGTTTGTGGAACATTG
Source organism: Pelochelys cantorii (assembly GCA_032595735.1). Lineage (NCBI taxonomy): Eukaryota > Metazoa > Chordata > Testudines > Trionychidae > Pelochelys > Pelochelys cantorii. Next base: position 102,966,539 of record CM064329.1, on the reverse strand, counting down.
GAACTGCTATGCCTGAGCAGATCAAAGGTCTATATCTCATCTGAGGACCTCTCTCCAATAGTGATGCTTTTGCACCTGCATACAGTTGGTCATTCCCCTTTGGTTTTACACTAGCCAAACGACATACTTCTCAGCTAACGTTAAGGAGGCGGTAGAGAATTTTCCATCAATTTTTTTCCTGACAGAAAATGTTGTTCCTTAAAATGTAAGTCGTTTCTGGTAAAACTTTACCAAAATGTTTTTGATTTTTTATTGGGAAAATCTAAATGATTTATTTCATTTCTGATTGGGTGTTCCTGACTCAAAACTTTTTGGTTTTTTGAACTGAATTAAACATTTTGTTACAGATCAGTTCAACTTTTATCTGCATCCAGCTGAACAGCTGCAATGCCCCATGGAAACTGTAGTTTAGATAATTCATGCCCCCTTTCTCACCTATGGGCTTGGCTCCACAGCCTGATTCCCATGATGCACCTCGTTCTCCCCCCTAGCTGCTCTTATGGTGCACCACAGGAAATGTAGTCTGGTCCATAGAAGGGAATGGGGAGCATGCAGCACACAAATTACAGTCCTTGTGAGGTACTGCAATATCTCAGGCAGACATATTTCAATGTCAAACTGAACCTAAACACTTCAATATTTAATTCCATTAAAAATTTCAAATTTGCAATTTTTCATCCAAATTCAGAACATGAGAACAGGCATATTGGGTCAGACCAATGGTCCATCTAACCCAGTATCTTGTCTCCAGACAGTGGACAATGCAAGAAGCTTCAGAGGGAACAAACAGACCAGTGCAATTAGTAAGTGATCCATTCCCTATTGTCCAGTCCCAGCTTCTGGCAATCAGACGTTTAGAGACTCCCAAAGCATGGGGTTGCATCCTTGACCATCGAGGCTACAGGCACTGATGGACCTAGCCTCTATGATCTCATCTAATTCTTTTTTTAACCCAGCTATACTTTTAGTCTTGACAACAGGTCTCAAAGGTTGACTGTGTGTAGTGTAAAGAAGTACTTCCGTATCTCAGTTTTAAACCTGTGGCCTATTAATAACTGGGTGACCTTGGGCTCCTATGTTACGTGAAGAGTAAATAATACTGCCTTCATCACTTTCACCATAGCATGTATGATTTTATAGACCTCCATCATGCCCCTGCACCCCGTCTTCTCTTTTTCTAAGCAGAACAGTCCTGTTTTTTAAAATCTTTCCTTATAGGAAAACTGTTCCATGCCTTTGATCATTTTCATTGGCCTTCTCTGTACAATCCTAATGTATCTTTTTTGAAATGGGGTGACCAGAATTGCACATAGTATTTAAACACTGGACATACCATGGATTTATATAGCGGCATTATGGTATTTTCTCTGATTATCTATTCCCTTCCTAATGGTTCCTAACATTCTATTAGATTTACTGACTGCAACTGCTCATTGAGCAGATGTTTTCAGATTATCCATGGTGACTAAAACATCTTTTATTTTATACAGCTAAAAAAGACTGTATAATTTAGCTGTATAATAATAATATAATAATTTGTATAATAATAATATAATAATTTGTATAATATAGGCAAAAACAAAATGTCAAAATACCAGAATTTGCTGATTTTCTATCAGCTCTAGTTAATGTCTAATATAAACATAGCCATATGCACTCTTGAGAATAGAGATACTGTGCCACCCTTCTTCTTCTTATCATTATTTACTCAGCACCACAAGTGCACATGGTGCCTTACAAACAAATAAAAAAAATCCAGGAAACCTCTGAAGATTTAACAATTTAAGATTAATCCTGCACTGCCGACAGGGAGGCAGAGTATCTAAAAAATGGAGCACTGGACTGAAAGTTAGGATACATGGTTTCTGTTCTCCGCTGTGGGATGGTCCCAATGAATGATCTTGGACAAGTCACTTCAATTTTCTATGCCTCTGCTTCCCTTCTCACCCTTTGTCTATCTTGTCTATTTAAACTGTAAGATCTCTGAAGTAGCAGCTATGTCTCACTGTGCACAATGCCTAGCACAACAGACCTCTGATCCTGGATGGAATTTAGAAAGAGTACTCTAATATAGACAAAAATAACAATTCCTGGGTTAAAAGCATACCTTGCAATCAACATGTGATCTTGAATGTAAGCTAAGAATTGTGGATGGTCCTTTCTTGCAATGTACAAACACTCCCCATGAAGACAGAGAATCTTCAGACAGTTCAGCATGTTAAAAAGAATGTCTGGCTCTTCAAATCTAGCCATTTCCTGTGCAAACAATTCATATAATTAATGTTAATGTCAAAGCAGGGGTAACATTAAATCAAATATATAAAAAGTAATCCACTGTACCTGCAATATAGTGTATATGAGCTTCAAGGTAACTGGAAGTTGCTGGTAACAGAATTTTCTTTCAGTGTCATTTTTTATTGATGCTAAAATTAAGTTACATGAGAGTCATTAATATATCACCTCTTTTGCTGGTTGGGAATGAAAGTAAAAAATAAACCAAGGGATGGTAAGATTGCTGCAAAGGGCAAATGCATCTCAGGATATGTCTACACTGCATTCCTCTTTCGAGAGAGGAATGCAAATGCAGCTGAGCAAAATTGCAAATGAAGTGCAGATTTGAATTTCCCGCGCTTCATTTGCATAATTGTGTCCGGGCGCTATTTCGAAATACCCTATTTCTAAAAAAGAAACGCTGTCTAAACACGGTTATTTTGAAAGAAAACCCTTCTTTCGAAATTACCCTTACTCCTTATAAAATGAGGAGTAAGGGTAATTTCAAAAGAAGGATTTTCTTTCAAATAACCGCATCTAGACAGCTTTTCTTTTTTCGAAATAGGGTATTTCAAAATAGCGCCCAGACGCGATTATGCAAATGAAGCACGGGAAATTCAAATCTGCGCTTCATTTGCAATTTCGCTCAGCTGCATTTGCATTCCTCTCTCGAAAGAGGAATGCAGTGTAGACATGCCCTCAGCTGTATCTCTACTGTAGTCAGTAGAATTATATCAGGTATTAATATGACCCATAACATTTTACTACCTGATCAGAAGAATGGGTTTTTTAATGATTTTTGTGTATAACAGGAACACAACTTTCCCACAGAAGGAACAAATTTAAAAAGTATTAAGTGCATGAAAAAACTATAAATTCTGTGCTGTTGGACTTGCAAGACTACTGAAAATCTTTGTATGTTTTAAGGAACAAATCTAAATCAATGCTTGATTTAACATCTAGTTCAACTGTCCCCCTAACTTACCTGCATTTTCTGTTGTCTCTGTATGATTTCCTGGGTTTTCTCCATGTTTTGTTGCAGATTTATCTTCCTCTTCACCTTCAGTTCCTATGATAAACTCAGGTCTAGTATACAGAAGACTATCCTCAAGGTTGTCTGTGGGCTCCTATAAGAACATAATAATGACTATACCTAGCTCTTATTTAGCCTCTCATATCAGTAAATCTCAAAGCAGTTTACAAAGGAAGTCAGTATCATCATCCTCAGGGAAAATGAGGAATTAAATTCATTTCTTGATGTACACTAGGCCCAATCCTGATCTTTAAGCTAAATCTGGCATACATAAACAGGGCCCAAACTGAACATGAACGGACTGTATACACGTACACTTGGGTATGGTAATGTTAACATTTCCAAACTTGGACATTCAAGTGAACGACTCTCATTAAATGTAACCAAGGATCTTTAATAATCACAGTAGTCAAAAGTGACTAGTAATATGGGGTGCCCAACCTAAAACAGTTTAGAGGAATGTGATTTTCTCAACACAAGGACCTTTCAAGAAATCTCCAGCCAGGCATTTGAAAACGAAATCACCCACATTTACTAGTCATCCTTTTTCATCTGAAACACATCACCTCCAACAGCTGAGCCCTGCCAGCACTAGACTGAATCACTGGTTCAATGCTGATATAGAAGGAAGGGTACCTCCTTATTATATTCGTATCATTGCTACGTAGTGTGCCTTGAAAGTCTCCCATCCAAGTCTTTAAGTTCTGGCAAGGCAATGGGAATTTTGCTATAGAACTCTTGTATGCATAAAATCAATGCAGTTTACTTCCTTATGTCAGGCTAATTCAAACAGGAGTCCTCGGGAATTTTAATAATTTGTTATTTAGTTGCATAAGCCTTTTCTTTCACTACTTACCACTAGCCTGATTTCTTCTTTTGGAGCAAGTCGCTCTAGCAGCTCACAAGCCAGCTGGTAACAGAGAATGCTAGACTGGCACAGGTTGCATTCCACGACTTTTTCATCTTTCTGGCAGGTATGAGAGCCACCCCACGGTGCCTGAAATACATTGTTTATGATGGAAATTATGTCCTTCGAGAGACTGTTCTCCAAACCCAAGGTGATGCCATCATCTTGGAGTTCCATCTGAAAATCAATGATAGAATGGTAAGGATTTAATTATTTGATTAATGATCAGTGCTCTTCGTAGTCTGCTTATTCTCACATTACAGCCAGTATTATACAGAGAGGAATATGACATGTAGTTTGGCTCACTGTTTCAAAAGTGGCCACGGATTTCTAAGTGTCCAACTTTGGATGGGATTTTCACAGACACAAAGAGGATTTGCATGTTCAGTTCCTATTAACTTGAATAGGAGAAGGTAATCTACATAAATAAATCTTAGTGCTAGCCACATCATAGGGTCCAGTAGAGATATGTTTAGTGCAGGACTTGAGGGTAGAGATGGCTTTACATTAACTTTGTGCTTTCCCCTGAGTTTGCAGGGTTCAGTTAGGCTCACAGCACAGTTAGACCAGCGTCTGGGCTCCTTTCATTTATCCCAGTTGGTAATAGACCGTAGGGGCCATTATTCCAGCTGAAGATTGTCAGAGCACAGCAGTGCTCCCCTCGCCTCCTCTTTCCTGCCACACTCCTGACATGCTCAAATCAGTGGCTGTGACCACAGATTGTACAGAGCTTCGTATGACAACTCTATCCTGTCATGTGACTCCTCCAGCCAGCAGCAGCCGCAACTTTATGTCTTCTCTGCATCACTTGAGTAGCACAAAGGGACTTCAGCAGAGGCTGGAACCAGAAGTCTGAGCCTGATTTTTGAAGCAGCTGAACATCTACAAATCAGCTGCTAATAGGGGTATGCAAGCACTCAAAAACTAACGGCCATTTCTGAACCTTTGGAGTTATATTTAGAGAGCACTACACTGGGATATGCCATTTTCAGCCTATCATCTTAATTAATTAGCTGTTCTGAAACAGAATGGAGACCATTATGAAAAATGACTTAAATGAAATAAAACACTATATGGTACAAAAAAAACAAGAATGAGAAAGACACTGACTGAACTTTATTGCGGCTCCTAATCTTTATTTGGTAAATTCTATATTAAAAGTTAGGAGCTCAGAATTTCACACAATTTAACATAAGGGATTCACTGGTACTAAACCTAAACATTGGATGAAGGCATCCCCATTAAGGAGGTGTCTTCACTAGGAAAAGAGATGTATTCCTAACCAACATGAGGTAAAACCTTAGCTGAAGACAAGGCAGTTTGTAGTTTGCACATGAGCTAGCAGCCCAGTCTTTAACTTCACTTGTTAACTAACAGGAAAACTACACACTGCCTTCACTAAGATCTTACCTCATGTTAGATAACTCAAGTTAAACACACACCTTCATTCTAGTGTATGTCTACACTAGCACTTTTGTCAATAAAACCTATGTTGTTCAGGGGTGTGAAAAAACCCTGTGCGATATAAGTTACACAGACACAAGCACTGATGTGGACAGTGCTATGTTGCCAAGACTTTCCTGTTGACTTAGCCACTACTGCTCGTTAAGGGTGGTTTAATTACGTCAATGGGAGAAATCTCTCCTATTGGCACAAATCTCTCCTATTGGAGAAATCTCTCCTATTGGCTACACGGAAAATCTTACAGCTGCATTGTTACAGTTGTACTACTCTGAGGTCTCTACTAGAGACATCTACTAGAGACATGGCTTTAGCAAAAATATATCTTATGGGGTTTTTAACACATACATTTGCAAACAGTTCAGCCACTTCAATCAAATAAAATTTGTTAAACCAGTGAAAATCTGTGTGTGGACATGCTTATTTTAATTGGAAAGTGGTTTACTTCAGTCTTGTTCATTTCTGTTCTTAAGAACTTGTCTACCTACAGAAGTGTCTACATTTAAAAACATGGGAGCTGCCCTGCTCTAGGTAGCACTTTAGTGTAGATACTCACTAAAGCTATGGGAGGGGTTCTTCTGGTGCCATAATCAATCCACCTCCCCAGAGGCAGAATTCTTCCGTGAGCTCACTCAGGGCTGTGTTTTTTTCACAGCCCTGGGAGACTTAGCTGGGTCAACCTAACATTTTACTGTAGATGCGTCCTTAAATTAGTTTATAAAGCAGGGACAGGGAATCTCCAGCACAGCAGCCAGACCTAGCCAACGCGAGATGCTCTGTTTACTTGAGTGTCCACAGGTACAGCTGCTCGCAGCTCCTAGTGGCCATAGTTCACCATTCCAGGTCTATGGGAGCTGCAGGAAGCAGGGCCTGGCTCATGTTATGTCCTGCAGCTCCCCTTGGCCAAGAGCGGCAAACCACAACGAACGGGAGCTGTAAGCGGCCATACCTGCGGATGCTCGGGTGAACAAAGTGTCTGGAAGCCCACCAGAGGCTAACCCTGATGAACTGTGTTTGGCCTCCAGGCCAAACATTCTCCATGCCTGTTAAGGCACTTAGAAGTTTGTACTGATTTTAACTATGTGAACACTATTATTCTGGTTTAAATGTGCCTTATTCTGATTCAGCCTAATCTATTCAACAATTTGTTCACAAAGAGTTTCTATCAGTTTAACTAAAGTGATTTAAAATTATACTGAAATTAAACCTGTGCAACTTTCTCATACAGATATGTGCTAACTCTGGCTTAAAGTAAATTAAAATAAACCTTGTTTAAACCAAAACAAGAACCCTCCATGCCTTTTGTACCAGTTTAGCTAAATTGGTTTTAAAATCACAGGTTCAGTTAAATCAGTGAAATTCTGCACTTAGACAGCTGTAAATTGAAACAAGTCCCATAACATGATTAGCCTGATTATGTGGTTTAGATCCATATATTTTTCATATCTTTTGCCTATTCTGATTATCTAAATATGTGAATAGTTAATTTCCTTTCAGGTCATTCAGAAAAACTTAAGTGGATTTCAAGTATTGTGAACTGTATTTTTGTATCAGTTTTTCATAGAAATTCTTTATCTGCTGATACCTGTTTCAGGATGAGATCAAACATCAGTATGAAGCAATTCAGGTTCATTTCGTCATCATCACAGTCAAAGTCTATTGTCCTCCCTCCAGAGTGTCCAAAGTTCTTGAAAGGGCTGTGGAAAGGACTGCGCATGGGGCTGCGAAATGGGCTCTGGAAAGGACTTGGGAAAGGACTCAGCATACTGTGCTGAACCCTGCGCCCAGGATCGGAGGCAACACTCACCTAAAGAAACAAAAAAAATGGATGCTCCCAGGTCAACTTTAAACATTTGGGCATTAGCTAGTACCATACACAAGAAAAGGAGTGAAACTGCTTTACTGTTCTCTGATAGTGCTGTTTCATGGACATTTTCAACTAGTTCTTAAGGTCATCAATGTTAAAACATATTGTAAACACAGCGAGTCAAACTCTGCACTGGTGTATGCAAGACAGTTGAGGTCAAATTAATGCTTGGTGTAACGCCACTGATTTCAGTGAAATTACACCAGAGAGGAATTTGGCCTCCTACTGTAAGCCAGCCAGAAAATGAATGCAGGTGATAAAGCAGCCCAAATAGAATGTGACATTCCATGATAGGGCAAAAGGAATCTTGCCCTACAAATGCTCTGAAAGGCAGGAAGTGGATGATGAAAAAGAGTCTATCAAGAAAATAATCAACTAAGGTGATCCCTAGATGTGTCAGATAGCTGAAAGGCAACTAGCAAGAGGACATAAAATAAAGCAACACAGACAAAGGAACCTTACATCATGATAAGCACTCCACATCGCACCCAGCAAAATACAGAAGACTCTCATGGTGTTGCAGGAAGACTGCTGTCAGACCCCACATTTATCTACTTTTAGGCCAACTATTGTCTGAAATACACTATAGTCAAACTATGTGTTTCTTAGTATGGTGTTCTGCAGTGGTCCTGGACTGCCTGTGTTTTCCCCTATTAGTCTACTGTCTGCAGGAGCACCGACAGCCTCGGCAGAGCCCCTCTGCAAGGTGCGGTGGGGGGCCTGCCTCTGTGCTCCCAGAATAGTCCAGGCCTCCGGTGGAACAGGTGGGGCCAGGAAACCCAGCCCTCCACACTGCCCAGAGTTTAGCATGCCCGCCCCCAACTCTCAGAGCCACCAGGAGCGCATCAGGCAGTGCTCCAGGCAGCGATTTAAAGGGCCCAGGGCTCCAGCCACCACCACTCCTGCAGTAGCAGTGGAGATGGCAGAGAGCCCTGGGCCTCTTTGATTCACAGGGCCCCAGGACAATTGCCCCCTTCTCCTCCCTCCCCCCCGACTGCTGGCCTGGCTGTCTGCAATGTCAATGCTACAACAGATGAGGATTCCTCTACTACCCAGGAATTCTGCCCACTTTGGGCAGTTTTTAGCACCTTTGCATCATCAGTGGAGCAGAGGATCTGCCCTTTTGAGTTTAAGCTGCCTCATTGTCACTTGTGCTATGTGTTGTGTTATTTAACAGTGTTCCTGTTTGTCTCTGAGTCAGGCTCCTGGAGTGATAATCACATTGTTCTCTCCTGAATATTCAGTATGCCTGTGGGAGCCAACCTACCTTCTTCTGCTCTACAGATTTGAAATTTGGAATTTTAAAGCCGGAACACATTTTAACAAGTGGCTTTAGTTTACATACATTTTTGTACTTCTCCTGTAGAATCGGGCTCAATATATGTGTGCTAAAATGTGAAAGAAACATTTTACTTCACCTGCAGCACCAACAAACACTCACTGCTTCCACAAACATTGCATGCCAAGTAATTGCAGAATCATCCATTGTGTATCTGTAATTCAACTAAAAATACCGTAACTGAAGAGTGGCAAAAATGTGAAGGTAAGGAAGTGATGTTAAGAGAGGAAACATCAGAGGATAAACTCTGAAGTTTGGAGTCACAAAGAGCAAAATTCATAAGGCTGATGAAAAGAAGAGAACATTCTTCCACTGATCATTATTAACGGCACATGCTTGTGTTTCTTTTACACAGGACCCAGCATATGTTTTAGAAAAGAAGTATTCATGGATTTTCAGAATTTTTGCCCAGGTTTCAATAAATATGTTTGCTTTATTTTTCACATTTTCTCTGTTTAAGACTAGTGAATTCATTTTGGAAGCCCCAGTGAAACAGAGGAATCCATTTCAAATGGAGGAGCTGTTAAAGAAGGATTCACTCAAATGTCTGATCTATTGCTGCTGGTCACATGAGTTAAATATAGGCCACTTTGAGTTTCTGCTGCTACAAACTGGTTCATTTGATTTGTACTGCAGATACCCTAGAGATTCAGATTCTATGGTGCCTGCTGACATATTACCAGCACATAAACACTTTCAGGACTAGAGGAGAGAAATTGAGACAGGATGGGATTTAACTTCAATTACTGAAGTGTCAGCCCCAGAAAAGCCCTCCCCCTCAAAAAAGCCTCTGAACAGGATTGCCTACTGGACAAAGTGTTAGCTCTTAGCAATAAGTCAAAGGAAGCTGCTTCCCTCATCTTCCATCAGAGGCAAATAGTGTGTAGTATAGAGGCAGATTAGATGACATAGAAGGAAAAAATGGAGAGACAAGGAAACTATTTCTGCTCAGTCATTACCACAAGTGCCTACGTCCTACCAAACATGTGCGACAAGAATATGAAAGCTCACCCTGAGTGACCAGATGTCCATAATAAATTGCTAATTGATGGTAGTGGACAGAAGATACAGAAAATGAAGTGTTTGAAAAGTTAACAGCACAAAATAAATACCAAAGCTTAGCTATTATATAGATTCCATACACCAAGTGAAACAATTCACTCAAAGCGATTTCACAATTATGCTCTAATTACAACACAGCTATCAAATATTAATTTCTAAATTAAAACTGATCAAAGGGGAGGCGGACATTAACTCAAGCTATGTTGATCTTTATCACTCTCAAAATCTGTGCTTTGTTTGCACTCAAGTCTGGCAGTGAGTTTTTAAATCTTTATATGCAAATTAAAAGGAAAACCGTTGTAAGGAGAAAAAAGAAAGATGAAAGATACTACCCTTCGCGCTCCAAGATTCCCTGCCAGTTCACTAACTCTTGATTTTCTTTGATTTGCTAATTCTTTGACAGAATTAACTCCATCGGAAAACATACTGATCAATAGCTGAAGAGGAACCACAATGTCTAACTCAGATAACACCTAAAGAGAGAGAAAAATACAAAAGTATGAGTTTTCAGCTCAGACCAAAAATACTAACTACCTTTATAAATGCTTTAACCACATAAACCCCACTTCAACTAAGTCCATAACTTAAGAATGTGCCTAACTTCAATCACATGAGTAGTTTGATCAAGTCAATGGGACTACTCATGCTTAAAGTTAGGCATATGCCTAAGTAGTTGGCTGAATCAGAGCCAAGCAGAGCTGAGTACAGTAAAGAACAGTTTTCAACATGCTTGCAACTGAAATCTGACTGCTCTCTTTATTGGTATTCAAGGCCCCTTTTACTCACAAACATTACAGTGTGAAAAGGGGAGGGAGGGAGTTCCACAAGATGTTTGTATGAAGCAAAAATCACACAACAATCTAGCATGAATTGTTCACTAGGTGATATTACTAATACTATTCATCAGAGGTGGAAAGTAACTAAGTAGAAATACTTCGTTACACTACTCAAGTACATTTTTTCGGTATTTGTACTTTATTCAAGTAACTTATTTTTTAAATACTTTGACTTTTACTCAAGTAGCTTTTTTTGAAAATATTGTACTTTTTACTCCACTACAATTTCTGGAAGCACTTAGTTACTCACCTCTTTTGTCACCCCACTGACACTTGTGCAAGCCAGCATTCTGATTTGCTAAAACACAGCCACAGGCACTTGGGTGGCTAGATACCATGTTTGAATCCCTGGATTTCATATTGAGGTCTGCTTAAAGCTGCATGCCCTGGCTTCAAAGGCAGCTCTTAACTGCAATAGAGTTTGAGCACTTGCAGCTTTGCCTTTGGGGCAGGGAGTTTGTCATAAAAAAAGGGAGGCAGGTGATTAAGAATAACAAAAGATTGGTCATTCAAGTAATTAAGGGATCCTTAGATCATCATGAAAACATTGCTAGGTACTTAAAGCTGGGGGGGGCGGGGGCGGGAATAGTAGCAATAAGTGTTGTGCTTCTGGGATTTGTATTTGGACCAGTACTGTTAAACATTTAAATGTTCTTGAAAAGGGGGTAAATAGTGAGATGGCAAAATTTGCAGATACTACACAATTACTTAAAATAGTTAAGTCCAAAGCTGACTGCAAAGTTATAAAGGGATCTCACAATACTAGGTAATTGGGCAACACAATAGCAGATGAAATTCAGTGTTGATAAGTACAAAGTATTGCACATAGAAAAGTATAATCCCAACTATGCACACAAAAATGATGGGATCTAAAATAGCTGTTACCATTCAAGAAAGAGATCTTGGAATTATTGTGGATAGTTCCCTGAAAACATCTGCTCAATGTGCAGTGCAGTCTAAAAATTAAAAAGCTAACAGAATACTGGGAATCATTAGGAAGGAATAGATAAGACAGAAAATATCATATTGCCTCTATATAAAGTCATGTTATGCCCATGTCTGGGGTGCAGATCTGGTCAAACCTTCTAAAAAAAAGCTGTATTGGATTTGGAAAAGGTTCAGAAAGGGCAACAAAATGATTAGGGGTAAGGAATAGCATCCATATTAGGAGAGATTAACAAGACTGGGACTTTTCAGCTTGGAAAAGAAATGACAAAAGGGTGGGGGGATAATATACACACACACATAAATATATATAAACACAAACACACACACATATAAGTATATATATATACATGCACGTACGTGTGTGTGTGTGTGTGTGTGTGTGTGTGTGTGTGAGTGAGAGAGAGAGAGAAAGAGAGAGAAATAATGGTGCCCTATAATAACTCAGGTGGTTAACCATAGACTTCCATAGGACAGCTACTTTTTACTTCTGGATACTTACGTTCAATTAAGATGAGATACTTTTGTACTTTTACTCAAGTAGTTTTCCAGAAGGATACTTTGACTTTTATTTAGTTACATTTATTTCAAAGTAGCAGTACTTTTACTCATCTTGTTAGTCTTTAAATAACATCTAATAAACCATCTTGTTAGCCTTTAAAGTGCTGCATAGTCCTGTCTACTTTTACTCAAGTAACTTTTTGGGTACTGTTTCCATCTTTGCTATTTATTATTTGTATTGCCGTGGTGCCCCAACAGCTCCAATCAGAATAATTCCAGTGGCCATTCTGAAAAGCTTTTTTCATTATTCCTCAACAGATTAATCAAACAAGGACAGACACTGGTGAACAGATAAGAGGCTCTTCCTGTTCTCAGGGGACCTACTGCATGCAACAAAACACCAAGAGAGAATTGTCACAGTGACCGCTTTATGAGCAAACTATAAACAAAGATGTGCTAATCATCAAATAGTTGTTAATAAGCAAATCTGCAAAAGCCACAATCTGTTGGTGGAAAATCTGCCAGCAGAAAAAACCCTGCTAGAGCAGTAAACTAAATTGTTTGCTGCAAACAGGTCACCTAGCATTCACTGCAAATAACTTTCATTGGGCAAAAGCAATAACAATGGACACGGGTGTTGTTCACAAAGGGTCAAATATTGTAAAATGCACATGGCCGTAAGTGGAACTGCACCCTACAGAACGAATCTCTGAGGGACAATCATCTGGGTAGCTGCTCAGTATGCATGGGGAGCACACTTGGTCACAGCGTATACTTTCTCAGGTTGGTACACAGGGGCAGTGTAGTCAATGCAACAAGTGGCTTTGATAGGCTGCAAAGGGAATCCAATTCAGCTCTTTAAAACAAAGGACTCTTAAAAATTGCTTAAGTGTTCCAGAAGTCATTCTGCAATCTATGAAGCAAATTAGGTGCAGACCCTAGGGCATAGCTGGGGAAAAGGAAGGAGTACTGGACGTACCCTCAAGATACAATCTACACCCAAAAGGAAAATGGACTTCTAGCCTTCCACCAAAAGGCAGACCTATTGCCTGTGACAGGAGCGTGACTTCTAGCCTCACTTATAGGCACTGAGCTATCTACCTGCTTGCCCTGGGGATAAGTGAAGAAGAGAAAGGCTTCCTGACCCTTAAGATTTGACTCAGAGATGAGTGAAAGTTCAAGATAGCTCTTTTATGTCTGAACTATTTCACCCATTTCTTCTTACAGTCCCAGTAAGCTGCTTTGGCTTGACCCCCCCGTAATAGTCACTTACATGTAACCAGAGCAAAGCTTGCTCTTGCACAGAGGAAGGATATCCCGTGAATCGACAACTAATGAAGCCAAACATCTCCTCCATTGAAAAAGGGAGTGGGCAAAGCTCAATATCAAACATTTTGCTGCAAAGAAGAACAAAGATATATGATCACTGGTTTGCTGATGTGTGTAGTACACAGTAGATCGGGGTGGGCAATAAGCCAGATGCAGCTTGCCAGGGTTAGCCCCAGGCAGGCCATTGGTGCTTTATTTACCTGTGCTTCCACAGGTATGGCTATTGGAACGTCCCATTTGCTATGGATTGCTGTTGCCAACCAAGGAGAGCAGCAGGAAGTAGTGCAGACTGGGACACTGCTTCCCGGAGCTCTCACTGGCCAGGAATGGCAAACTGCGGCCAATGGGAGCTTCAAGCAGCTGTACCTATGGAAGTACAGGTAAATCCAGCGGCCCACCAGGGGCTAACTAGTGAACCACCTCTGGCCCACCGGCTGATTACTGCCCACCGCTGTAGTAGACTGTGCATGAACATTGAATGGAATACCAATCACAACTAAATATTATTAACACCTCACTAGCTGTGCTGGGTAGCAAGAGCTAGGGCTCTACCCATTCCCTAACTCTGTATGCCCACTCCAGGCCCACCTGTATGGGAGGAGTAGTACTTCCCTGGGGGTCACTCTCTCTTGTGCTGGAACCCACTGGGCATGTTGTCCACTCAGGGCAAAGGTCAAACTTGCCCTATATTTGGATCATGATACAGATCCAATTACACTGAAATTTTCCCAAAATGTGGGGAACTTTGGTTCCAGTTTAGGTTCAACTTTAATTTATTAATGATGCAGCTGCATCTCATCACTGTAACTTATATCACATATGAACGTGGCAGTCTGAAAGGCATTTGTATTCAACATCATCAATATATTGTGCTAAAACCCTTGTTGATTAATATACTCACCGTTGTAATGGCTCAGGTACCCACTTACTTACCTTAATACTTCCCTGAACTCTTTCAGTTGATTATCAGGCACTTCTGTTCTAATGGCTTCAAGCCATTCCGGCATAATACATTCCCACACAGGCTGGTTTATTATATTGTATGGAATCAGGCAGAGGATGCGATTCAGACCTTCCTTTAATTGTGTCACAGTGCTACAGGATTTGTCCCAATAGCCACCAACCTGAGGGCATTTTCAGAAATAGTATTTATTAGCTGCTATTCTTCTTCTTGCATTTGTTATTTATATTGAATCATATTTTTGCATGGCACCTTACAGACATTAAATCATTGTGAATGATCAATAGTATAGTTCAGTGTCGATTCCAGATTCAGCCATGGGGACTGTATGGTTTGTTTTGTTTTTCGGAGGTTTTTTTCATATGCTCCAGGAACAACCAAAGCGCAGCAGAAGATTTAAATACAGTTCTCCCTAGATGGCCCAATGGCTATTTAAGTATTTCGCCACAGTACTGAAATCACTGGGACAAACAGAGAGAGAAAGAGAAAGACTCTAGTTCAGGGGTGAGCAATAATTTTATACCAGGGGCCACTTCAGAAATATTTTGAAGTGCCTGGAAGGGGCGGGGCCACAAGAGGAAGGCGCAGGGCCAGGATATTTTCCCTGCTTCCCCACCCACAGACCATGTCCCATCTTAATTTAGTGGTAATCTTCCCCTTTGTAACATTTGGGCAGCATTAAACATCAACCAACAAACTATTTCAGTTCATTTCTGAAAGCTAATATCATGGTTGTCTGTGTTTATGGTTCATTCAGCCTTTGCTCTTCCAGCAAGTTGCTAATGCTGCCCTAAATGTTACAAAGGAGCAGATTACCACTAAATCTTAATGGGACATGGATCCAATGCCAGCAAAGACCCTCTACCATACATTCTTATTACAGCTCTGAGGTTCAGGTTATAACTCTCCTCTTCAGCTCTCAAACAAGTCTCTATACTTTCCCTCTTGTACAGAGATCACCCACCCCACTCTTCTCCATCTCTGAGGCTTACATTCCTTTCCCTCTCTTTAGTTCTACAGCTCTCAAGGCCAGAATATAACACGCACCCCATACTGACGCTGAGCTTCAGTGCCCCACCCCCAGTTCAGGGAAGGGCCATAACAATCCCCTTCCATTCCAAACCCCACTTCTCCCTGTCCTTGCCCAGGCAGCCCGGGGGACTAGAGGGCCACATAGCCAGCACTGGCTGGGGCGGGGGGGCAGCACGGTCTCCTGCTGCCGGCATGACCCCAAAGCCCCGCTAGTCCCCCTATGAGTCTGTGCTGTAACCCCACCACCAAACTCACCGGCAGTGGTGGCAGCGATGGAGCAAGAAGGTGGCTCCAGCTCACGCAGCACTGCTCTGGGGAATGCTGGGGCAGTCTCGCCCCTCCCCTGGAGTGGCACAGCTGGTGCTGCCTAGCCTGTGTCTTCCCCGCTGCTGATGAGTGCAGTGCGAGCACAGTATGGACTCCTGCTGCTTGTGCCTGCCCTCCAGCCTGCTAACCCCCTTGCCAGCTACTGGTTGGACTCTCCTGCCTTAGGGGTGCATTTGGTCCCACGTACACTCCCCATGCATTGCCTCTGTACAGAAGGGTGGGTATGGCCAGGGTATAAGGAAGAGAATCAGGGAAAGGCAGCAAGGTGCAGGAGGGAACCAACTGCTGGCTGGTATTTAGAGGGTCCCTGAACTGGAGTAGAGAATGAGCCTAGGTTCCCCATCAGCCACTGAGGTAGTGGTATCTGGGACAGTTAATGGGAGGACTGCCTAAAACTGCTTGTGAGCAGGGATTCTGGTCCACAGCCCCAGAAAGATGGAATGTTGAATGACCTGACTGGAGGACTGAGTCATGAAGAGGTAACCGCAGCTCCTGAAGTGGGAGAAGAGTTGCAGACCAAGAGCAAGAAACAGAGAGATAGAATACACCCACAAGAAGGGCTGTTGGCTATGCAAAGCTAATCCCCAGAATAGCCAGGAGGGGGCACCATCCTGTAGTGAGCAGAGCACTCTGTCTCAGACAGGTGCCTAAACACCATTATGGATCTGGGCTTGTATTTCTTGATTTGGAGGCAGAATTTGTTCCTTAATGTAAGACTGAGCTTTTATAGAACATCTAGACAAAGTACAGAAAATGTTCTTACCCTGGCAAACTCCATTGGTTTAGGAAGTAGGCACATAACCATGACATCAAATCGAACATCACAAACTGTCTTCAGCCATTTGGTGACAAACTGAGGTTTGAGTTTTTCTACCAGGCTACCAACTTCATCATCCATCATATAAGCTGTGGAATGAAACCACTGGAAGACCATACTAACCAGTCGAGCTAAGCTCTCTGTAGGAGTATTTTCACTGGGAGTACAAAGGCTCACCTGGAAAACAGCAAAAAAATAAAAACAATTTTCAGTGTATTCCAAGAGACTGTGGTAACTGCTCCTGGTGGAGAGGGGATGGTACCATTCTCTATAAGGGTATGTCTAGACTACATGGCTCCGTCGACGGAGCCATGTAGATGAGTTTACTAGACATAGGAAAATGAAGCAGCGATTTAAATAATCGCCTCTTCATTTACATCAAAATGGCCACCGTGCTGTGCTGATCAGCTGTTTGGCGGCACAGCGGGGCAGTCTGGATGCACCGCGGTCGAGAAGGGAAGCTTTTGTCGACCGCTCCGGTAAACCTCATTTCACGAGGCATACCAGAGCGGTCGACAAAGGCTTCCCTTGTCGACCGCAGCACGTCCAGACTGCCCCGCTGTGCTGCCAAACAGCTGATTGGCACAGCGTGGCGGCCATTTTGATGTAAATGAAGCAGCAATTATTTAAATTGCCGCTTCATTTTCCTATGTCTAGTAAACTCATCTACATGGCTCCGTCGACGGAGCCATGTAGTCTAGACATACCCTAAGAGTCTGAAGCTTCTGAAATTCCACTCTGCATTTTGCAAATGGGACAATGGAGCCACTCGCTTCTCAATATTTGTATGAATATCACTGAGGTGAGTGTTAACTGAAAAGCATTATCATCTGACTGTCTCTTGAACATGAATTGCCCGTCTCTGCAGTTCCTAATCGAAAAGTGTTCACTTCATGCTAACTGGAACCATTGCTGTCAGTCTCTGCAGAGGTCAAGGGTTGCATAGGCACTCAGTAAAACCATTGACTTTCCTTCTGCCATATAGAGATGTTCCTTCAAGGTCAGGGATGAGGAACATTGACACAACAGAGCAGGAAAGCTTGTATTACTGTTGCCTATATGCTACACCTCCTGTGAATTATACAGCGAACTTCAGCTTTCAGAGAACACTGTTTTAAGCACCAGAGAAGGACATGACACTATACGAAACACGATGGGAATTTTTGCCCCAATGTGCTTACACTCAAAGTTTAGACAAGATAATAACAAAGACAAGGAGATATTAGGAGGATGAAGAAAGTAAGGTCACATTGTCATTTGAATCAGTAGTGCAAACACCTTAGAGTTAGGGGGCCTGACTCTCAGGCCTGTTAGCATTGGAGACAGGATAATACAGGTCAGGACCATCTCAGATCAGTGCTCCCTCAAGGGCCTGAGCCTTGGAGCCTTGGAGAGTGGCTGGGGCAAGACTCCCTGCTGCCACAGCCAGCACAGAGAGGTTTGAGGTTATTAGACCCACATGGGGGAAGCCAAGAGTGGTTTGATAGAGACGGTGACTCAAGGAGGCTCCAAGTCCAGTCAAAGGGATAGGCTTCCATACAGCTGCTGAGGGTGGGGAAAGTTCATCTGGAACATAGCCCCAGGAAGAAGAGTAGTGTAAACCCTGAACCAAAGGAGAGTCTGCAGGGCAGAGAAGACAGAACTGGCAACAAAGTCCCAACGAGGACTGAGACCCTAGACCTGAGGGGTGAGCACAAAAGGACCATTTAGGAAGCTTAATGCTATATAAGTTTGGCTCCAGAAGAGGGGGAATATAATTTCAAAGATAATACAGTGAGTAGGCTATTTTGGGATCTCAGTGAGAAACTGAGGCAGGTTGCCTGCAGGGCCGTCCAGATTATGTGGAGGTGGACTAGGACAGTATCCAACTATGGGCCTCAATAAGTAGCACTCTTCTCTGGGCTTCAGGGGGTGTCCTGCTGCTACTCAATCTGTAGATTTGGGGAGGGGGTTCCAAAAGAAATCACTACCTCCCCCCAATTCAGAGAGAGAGCACCCCAGGATCAATCATCTGGGGCTATCAGAGACTAATTCTATCCTCACCAACCAGGTCTGAGCCTTGCTTACGCTCTGGACCCTGCCAGTTCCTATGCTGCAGACTTGTCTACTTCTTGGTCAGGGCTTCCCTAACCACTGAAGGGAGACGCCTCTCATTGTCAAGTCCCTTTGGAGCTACCCCCAAGCCAACATCGTTCAATCAGCATGCACGGTAAGGTAGATGAAGTACACTGCCCCATCCTTGCCCTCTGCCCCTGCTGATCAATCCTTATGTGCTCTCTGGACTGACTGAGGGAAGTGATCCCCTTTGCTGGCCCTCAGAAGACCAGAGATTCAAAGAGGCATCTGGGCACCTCTTGAAACCGGGAGGGGGAGCACAGCCTATCAAAGTCCCTCTCAGAAGACGCTGATGTAAAAGAGGAAGCTGGGACCTCAAGGTTTGTTATTAGGAACAGGGAGATAGAGATATGGTGGGGATCAGGTGGGGGATCACAGTAACATGGGTGATCAGTGGCACATGGTGGATTGGGGGTAAATGGGGGAAATGAGGGCAGCGTAGCAATATGGGGATGCTGGGAAGTAGGTAGAAATACAGGGGGAGAGGACCTATGGGGAGCTGAAGAGCTGGCAAGGGGAAGCTGCATCCCAGCATGCTCAGAAATCAAACGCCTAGTGGCTCACCAGAGCTCAGACCTTTTGTTTACCAAGCCGTGATAGGCTGATTGGAATGAGCTGTCCATTTAGCCTATGTAGCAGTTCTGGGTTCTCCTTCCTAAAGAAGTAGGTAAATGGGAAAGAACGGCAAATCGGGGGGAATTGCTGGTAACCGATGAGTTTTCTCCTAGCTGGGTCTGACAACCCAAACTCTACCACAGAGTTAATAAGTGTGGATTCTACTTTCACACCCTTTTTATAAGCAGTGTATTCATTTGACTGCAATGAAGTTACTCCTTTTTCACCAGTCAGTTGAAGAAGAATCAGGCTCCAAAGGGATTTTTAAATTTCTTTTGTATGTATATAAAACGTACATTTCACTATCAAGACTGTGGTTTATCAATGCCCTTGAAAAACTGGATTTTGAGAAGGGATTCAAAGGTACAGAGGGTGGAAGCATGATGGCCTGAGTATTGAATGGGGACCAAACACACAGGGCTGCATGAAAAACAGGCAAAGAGGCAGATGTGGCATGAGGAAAGAGGCTACTAAAATACATGGTTGGAGACAAGGATAAACGAGACAAGAGCAAAGAGTCTTTAGGCAACTTCTTACAGCCACACCCAAGAAGGCTGAGTGGGACCGTGAACACACCATCTTTGTTCTCTCCTCCAAAAGGATCTCTGAAGCAGGAAGAGTTACTCCATACTCTAAAACTAGTTTGCAGATAAAATAAGCTAAAATATTGGTCTAAAATGCCTACAGCAGAAGTTCTAAAACTGTGGACCACAGAAAGCTGGCTGGTTACATGATGCTATCTCCTTGTCCTTATTTCCACATGAAAAGAGACTTAAATCACATTAAATACTTGTTTAATGTTACTTTTCCATATAGGCAATCGCTTTAGTTGTTACAGTGATGTTATGCCATTCATATAGGAAGGGAGAGGGCCTATGTGATTGCAAAGAAGAGGGGAGGTGACCCATATGATTGTAAATGAGAAGGGAGTTGTCCACAGGCCTGCTGACGGGGGCTGGGTGAGGGAGGGGAGAGGAGAGGAGAAAAGGGGCAAAGATGGCAACTGCCCTGGGGCCCAGCAATTCAAAGGGGCCCAGGGCTTCTGGCCGCAGGCCCTTTAAATAGCCATCAGAGAACCACTCCATGTGTTCTGCATGGCTCTAAGGGAATGCACCATACTTCAGGCAGCACTAAGGATTGAATGCCCTAGAGATCCCACCCCATCCGGAAGCGGAAGCTGGGCTCCCCACCACCATCTTACCCAGGGGCCTGTCAGCACCCCTGGTTGTCCACAGGATAATTTCTGCTTTAAGATGCAGTTCACATCCTGGACAATTTTGAGAACTCCTCAAGGAACAAAGAAAGAGCTTTCTGCTAAATTTGCACAGGCAATATAGGCACAGATGGTAGAAATGTGAAATAGAGGGTATGTCTACACTGCAGCAAGGAGCATGCTTCCCAGTGTAGGCAGACAGACACACACTAGTTCTGTTCAAACTAGCATACTAAAGTAGTACAAGCAGCAGCTCAGGTGACCTGACACAAACATGCCTAAATCCCACTGGTACATATTCGGGTGGCTAGCCTGAGCCACTATCTATGCTACCCCTGGCGACTTGGCTATTTTTAGTGTACTAGCTGAAGCAGAGATGTTAAATATCGGTTAACTGAATAGTTGATTAACCTCATGAATTTTTATTGGTTAGTTGACTAGTCTATAGTCCCTGGGAAGCCCCTGTCAGGGGGAGGAGTCTGAGCTCCCAGACACGGCACAAACCGGAACTGACCCAGGGTGCCTGCCCACCTGGCTCCTAATACACTTTAAATGCAGAGCCGCAGTGGGGGTAGGTGCAGGACCCAGTGTGAGCTGGGACTGAGCTGGGCTGCTGGCCAGCATGCTAAAAAATTTACTGGCAAGGGGTGGGGAGAAATGCATGTAGTCTATAGCGTTAGCCTATAAACTTTTGCTTATCAGTTAATTGTTTAATCGACTATACTATTACATCCCTAAGCTGAAGCAGAGCTAGAATATGTCTGTTTACCCATCCGGGAAGCATACACCCAGCTGCTGCAGTACAGACAACACCCTAAGTGGTTATAGCAGCTACTATAAATCTTTTCATCCACTTTAGTCAATTGGGAGTTTGTACCTCCAGAGTTTCATTCTGAACTGCAGGTTTTAATCAAACCAAAATTCAAAGTGAAACAATCAAAATCTCTTTCACCTGATTTCAGATCAAATAATCTTTAAAACACAAAATCCTCATTACTTTGATCTGGGTACAGTAGGCATTGGGGTGTTTATCAGCATAGATTCAAACAATGCATAAACCTTCACAAACCCTGAATTAACACAGGCTGAGTTTCAAGTTTGTAATAAACAAGACTCTCAAGTGAATGAGTTTAGTATGTACTGAGACATTCATGAGCTATATCTTACAGAAAAAAGGAGAAGGCTGGAAAGCATCTTTTCAAGACTAAAATAGATTTAAAAGTAAGTGGAGATGACGAAAAGGAAAGACAATTAATTTGGGAAATGTGTAGTGGCAAGGCATCAAGCAATAGAGGAACGTAATGAAAATCAAAATGTATCTAAAATTATATGGATCTTGTGATTCTGTACTCTGGTGTACATAGAAATGCTCCTGTTACGCTTGTCATTAAAACCTCTGGATTTCTGGAAACTAAACTTCAGAAAGAATCTTCTTACACAATGAGAAGAGACTATGAACAGTGCTAGGAGCACTTCAATAATAACTTTTATGTCTGAAACAGAAGAAAGGGGAAGACTGTTGAAAGAGTGAAAACAGATTTCTATTAGCAAGGCAAACACCTCGTTAGCCAGTCATGAAAATCATGAGAAAAGAATTAACAGGCCTAAAGTATTTGTTTATTATAAAAATAACAAATCTGTGGTGCATCATTCTTCAGAATTAAAGGTGCAATAATACCAGTCCATAGTAACAAATACATTGCCTGGGATGTGTTAGCAGAAACACAAAAGTTACAAAGTTAGAACAGTTACAAAGATATGGTATGTAACATCATATAAAGGTGCACTTGTACTCTAATGATTACAGCAAGTTCGTCAGGGAATCTGGATTCTCCTCCCAACTCTGACTCTTATTAGCCATGTGGCCTCAGGTTTAAAACAAACAAAAGGAAGTTTTTCTTCACTCAGCACACAGTCAACCTGCCGGAGGAGGTGGTGAAGACTTGGACTTTAACAGAGTTTAAAAAAGAGCTAGATAGATTAATGGAAGTTAGGTCCATCAATGGCTATTAGCTAGGATGGGTAGGAATGGTGCCTCAACCTCTGTTTGTCTGGAAATGGGTGACAGGAGAGGGATCACATGAGGATTACCTGTTGTGTTTCCTCCCTCTGGGGCATCTGGTATTGGCCACTGTCAGCAGACAGGATACTGGGCTAGATGGACCTTTGATCTGACCCAGTATGGCCATTTTTATGTTCTTATGTTCTTAGAGCTTATCTGTATTACAAAAATGGCACATGTTTAACTATATCAATCCTGTCCTGGTAAACAACTGAATTAAACTAAATAATTAAGTGTGATCTCAGTGATATGCCAGATGGCCCTGTAGAGAGAGGGCAGAGGGAGAAACAGCAAGGAGCTCTTACCAAGAACCAGATTCCAAACTGGCTCAAGAGGCGCTGGTCATGCTTATCATCATCTTTGTTATCAAAGTCAGTGTTGTCCAA
This sequence comes from Pelochelys cantorii, assembly GCA_032595735.1. Lineage (NCBI taxonomy): Eukaryota > Metazoa > Chordata > Testudines > Trionychidae > Pelochelys > Pelochelys cantorii. The sequence continues at coordinate 102,943,460 of CM064329.1, read as the reverse complement.
AGAATGATGGGAGGAGGAGAGGCCCATCTGCCTCCTACGGTTGAGTTCATACTCCCTCTGTTCAGCATGGAACTCTGCCTCTTTCAGCAAGCTGCAAAACAAGAAGAATGTGGCCAGTGATAGAATCTTCCTGTACTGGAAGTAGGTAGCGGGTCAGTGACTACTTCAGGTTAAAGCACTAGCTTCATTCATCTCCCTAAAATAATGAGGATTCCTATGGCACCTTAAAGACTAACAGATTTATTTGGGCATAAGTGTTCGTGGACAAAGACCCACTTTGTCAGGTGCATCCGATGAAGTGGATCTTTGTCCGTGAAAGCTTATGCCCAAATAAATCTTTTAGTCTTTAAGGTGCCACAGGAATCCTTGTTGTTTTTGCAGATACAGATTAACATGGCTACCCTTCTGTGCACAGTGTCCTTTAAGGGTAAAAAAATGAATGAAATTAGATAAAGTCCTAGCTTTCAAGGCCAAATGCTGCCATTCAGACATATAAATACAAGTCCCCGGGCTGGATTCTCATCTTTGCTACACCAGGATGATTTCAGTGCAGTCACTCTAGTTTATGCTGGTGAAACTAGGATCACAATCTGGCACTGGGATTTGCATAAGATTTGAAAATACAGGTGTGAGGGTTAGGATCTGACCCTGTGTGTTTGTCTGCCTCCATACCTGATCACAGCTTCCACTGTACAAACTAGTTCCTCAGCCCCACACTCTCGTGTATTGATTGGGGGAGGAGACGTCTGGTAGAGGTGGGTCTCTGCTGCTGCCCCAACTTCACTGCTGTGATGGTTCGAATGGCATCTTTTGCAGTAGCGCACTGGCCTGTTACCATGGCGGCCACAGCAGCCTGCTGAGAAACAGGTGACGACGGCCCTTCTGACATGTGAGCTACAGTTCTAGAAACAAACAGATTTTATCGTGGCAGTAAGTGGAACAGAAAACAAGAATGAAAATCAATATAACAGAGCCAAGCTAACATGTTGGCATTTTTTAAATTTCACTTGAGATGGGTCCACAGCCTACCCCTGAAGCCAAGCATCACAAAACTTCAAGGAAAAATACATGTAGACTTAGATCTGAATGTCATGGATAGTAAGTATCCTTTCTCTGTAATGGGCCAAACCAGTGCCTCAGCCAACAACAAACTGGTTTGGGCCAATTTAATTTTCAGTTCACCTGTACCCATTTATTTCTAGGACTACCTATATGCTGATTCAGAGCATTCCCCTTATTCATTGTAGCAGTGTGATAGAAACAAACTAGAAAATCAGAAAGGAAAAGTTCACTGTTGATTGTTTGATACTTGTGTCCTGCAAAATTATCTCACGCCCCAAATATAGCTCAGAATTTTTGAAAGTTATATATAACTGAGTCAGATCCTTAACTGGTATAAATCCATGTAGCTTCACTGACTTCAGTGGAAATACGCCAATTTACACCAACTCATTAGAGGTAACTTTCAAAATTTGAGAAATATAAATTGGTTTCAACTGAGCTATGCTAATTTACACCAACTGAGGTTTTGGCTCAATGTATACGTTTTCTTTAGTACATGAGACCTTGAATATGTCTATCCATATTTATTAAATTATTAAGATAACTTTGCTAGTATGTTTTACAAGCAGATTGGTTTGTCAGTACTCTGCAGACAGTCCAATACTGAAGAGTGAGTTGATCTTTATTTAAGCAAAAATCCACCAACTATAATTATGCCTACTTAAGGACTAATTCAGTACTTCAGAATTGTGATCCAGAATATACAAAATGCTAGGATTTTAAATTAGTAGTTCATATTCTTCTCTTTATAAGTAGTATAGAGGCTGATAAGATAAATCAAACAATAAGGCTATGTCTACACAGCAACTAGCATTATTTTGAAATAACAGTCCGCGTCTACACAGCCGGCAGTTATTTCGACATAATGTCAAAATACTGTCAAGCTGGAGGACTTCTTACTCTGACTCCTGTAACCCTCATTGTATGAGGAGTAAGGGAGGTTGGAGAAAGAGTGCTCCATTTTGAATTAAGTGCTGTATAGACAGAAACAAAACTCGAAATAAGCTATTTCGAAATAAGCTACACAACTGACATAGTTAAATTTGCATAGCTTATTTTGAGTTAAGCCCTGCTGTGAAGACGCTCCCTAAGACTGCTTTGCTAGGCTATCATTTTAATGGAAACACCTCAAAATCAAAAGTCAAACTGCAGCAATCAGAGCCAAAACAAATCTCACTGCTAAATCACCCTCATTCCCCTTCAACAAATGAGGTAATGATACATAATGAAAAAATTTCAGATGGTAAAAAATATACCACAGTAATGAGATGAAGTCACACACAAACACACCAAATTATGTCCCACCACACAAACAACTTAATCTTACCTTCTTTTGACATATAGCAGAAATTTCAGCTGTAAGGGGAAGGCATACAAAATATCAACTCAGTGCTATTACTTTTCTCCTTTACCATGGCAACCATGGGAGAAACAAGTTTTGTTTGGTTTTATTTTAAGCCTCCAGGGTTTGACTTGACTTTCTAAATATTATTCTTTTCCTGTGTCTATATGATGTTTTCCTTTTTGTATCTGGAACATATCAGATGATTGATGTCAACTGTACCCAGCCAATGGGATGAATGCTACAGGCAAAAATTCCAGTGAAGGGAATGAAAGCTTTGTTTTGCTGCCTAAGGACCGCAAAGTCAAGGCCCTGTAATTTGAAGGAAAGTTCTTCATAATAACATTCACTTTCTATCCTAACGGAATGTAAACCAGTGCCCATTCCTCTCTACCTGCAAGTTATAAAAAACTTTACAATGACCTGGGTCCAAGGGTTGATAAAATGTGAGCCACAAAGCCTCTCTCCTGCACAGAGGTAGAAGTAAGGGGGTGCACCCTGGTGAGCAGCTCCAGCAACAACTGGCTGAGCTACTACAAAAACCAGCAGGGAGCTATTTAACCAGCTGGCAGGGACTCAGGTTGCAACAGGACAGTACTTGTAAGAAATTTAAGTTCCTTTCACCCCTGCTCCTGCATGGATATGTCATCTCACAGAGAGGACATGTCTCTGAATACACTATTTAAGCATCGCAACACCAGGTTACTTGGGTCAAGTTAAAATGCTACATGATGAAAACTATAACGTATGTAAGAGAGCAGAGCTATTAGGTCTGAAGTAGGCAAAGCAAGGATTGCTCAGATGTGCCAACTCCTGTGAATTGATCTGAGAGTCGTGATTTCTTAGTAAAATTACAAGAGAACTCTCAAAGTCAGGATTTTTGGGGAGGGGGTCAGCCATGGCACAAATCATGTGTTTCCAGTCAAACAAGAGTCACCCCACTCTAAACAAAGGAACTGGTTTCTCTATTCGGCAGTTAATTACAATATATTTTGAAAGACAATGAAAATTCATTTGCCTATCAGACAAGCTGAGCTATCAAGCTAATAAGAGACAGTTGGCTACATCCCAATAGGGAAAATAAACTTCAGGATTGTCTGCATGTTACCACACTGTAACTTTCTTGCTCAGGGTGTAAAAGGAAATACAACCTCAAATGCAGCTAAAGTTCTCATGTAAATAGAGAATTCTTAACTACCGTTAACTACTCTCCTCATGGTGGTGATTTACCTACAGCGCTGGTCAGGGGTGGAGGGTATAATAGGCCAGCCCCTATTGTAGGCATACTGGGGGCAGAATCTTCTGCTCCCAAGCGCCCGCCCTCCCAGTGCTCCAGGGCTGGGGAAGCTAGGGCCCCGCGCCCTCCTCCTTCTTTGTGCACCAGGGAAGCTGGGGCTGTGTGCCGCCCGCCCTTCCTGTACTCCAGAGCCGGGAAGATTGGAGTCGTGCACCCTCCTTCCTCCCCTTGGTGCTGGGAGGGGGCTGTGGCTGTGTGCTGCCCCACCTCCCCATGGTGCTGGGGCGGGCAACTTGACTCTATAGGGCAAGGCCTGGGCAGAACGGGTGGGGTGGGGGCGGGGTGAGGACTTGCCTCCCCCAGCCCTACCTTTACCCACTGCTCATGGCACTTGGAGATCTCTGGTGCTGTAGTGTCAGTGCTCATGCCATGACCACACTGCTGCATTTAGGTGCTGCCATGGCTTTAAACTTAGACGTGTAGACAAAGCCATCATCTGAGATGAGGGGAGGAAAGTCAATCCTTAAATAAGCATCAACCAAGCATCAACTGGGAAAAACAATCCTGACATTTGAGAGTTCTAAAAGTGAGGCTTCATTTTACTTAGAAAACCTGTAAGCTGCCACAGGCATGGTCAAGGCTCCAGCTATCAGCCCAAGGCAGCTGGTACCCTGCCAGCCTAGGAAGTAGAACAAGCAACTCTACTTCAACCCCCGGACCCTCCAAAAAAAGCCTGGGGAGGGTAAAGAGCCTTAAGGAGCAGAGGTGAGGCTGCAGGCTGGGGGGGAGGGAAGGGTGAAGTAGGAACTGATGGGGGGGCTGTACTGATGGTGGATTCTGAGCAGATGGGGGTGAGTGCAGGGAGGATGAACTGAGGAAGGTAGGGGTTGATGAAGGCTGGAGGACCAAGCTGAAGGCAGCTGAACCGAGGGGAGTTGGGTGGGAAGAGAACTGATGGGAGACTGGGGGACAGGATTAATTGCTGGGCAAGACATAGGCAGATGTGGGGGTGAGAGTTCCTGCAGTAGAGGGCAAAAATTACCTTACTCAGTACATATGGGAGGTAGGCAGAGGGAGGTCAGAAAGCAAGAGACTGATCTAAAAACCACAGCATAATCTTTTTTTTTTAATTTCATAATTTGGAAGCAAATCTCATGATTTTGGAAGGTCTGACTCATGATTTCTGTTTTCTTGTAAATGACAATACTTATTGCTATACTGGAGGGAGAGGATAAAATTGGGCTCACCCAGAGCCACCCTTCCTCCAGCATGCCTCTGCACCAGAACTGTGCTGGGAGACCACTCCATACTGCAGGTATTGGGATCTAGGTGGCAACTCCCGTCCACCCACCATATGAGTTTGACAGAAGACAGAAAGTAAGCAAGAGCTAGCCAGAGACTGCAGCTGATGAGGGCAAAAGCAGCCAAAGCAGGGTCCTTTGGACAACTGGGCATGCAGAAAACTTTCTAGTTTTGTCTGGACCCTCTTTGCCCTGTGCTGACTGACTGTTTTCTCCACCCCCTCCTCCTTTCTCTCCTTCAGACCTTCTTCTCCTCATCTTCACTCTACACCTGCACCTCTTACCCTCTTCTCCCCTGTCCCACCTAGGGATGTCAAATTTCAATTAATCAACTAATTGAGTAGTCAATGGAATTTCCATCGACTACTCGATTAGCCGATAAGTGAGGCTCTCGCTATCCCACTGCGCCTCTCCCTTTGAAATGTACAAGAGCTGCAGCCTCCCTTGCTCCCCATGGAGACAGTGCTGGGAGGAACCAGCTTTTAAGAGGCAGTGGGGTGGGAGGAGGGTGAAGAAGCGGGGGGGGGGGGAGCAACTAGTCGAGTAACTACTCGACTTATTGGACTAGTCACTCACATCCCTAGTCCCACCACCCTGCACCCATGCTTTCCCTTCCCATTATTTTCCATTTAGCTGATCCCCTCCTATGTAAATCCACACACACCCCAAATGGCAGAACCACAAACATGTTTGCTGCCATCACAGTGTTCATCCTGCTTATGTGTTCTACTCCTTTCCTCAATCTCTGTCTGTCTTGTCTGTTTAGACTGGATACTCTTCTGGGCAGGGACCATCTGCTACTATGTGTCCACACAACACCTAGCATACTGTGGCCTCACTCGTGGTTTACCCTTATGGACTACTATAATAAACATGATTAATAATAATTAGGGTGACCATATTTCCTTATGCTAAATGCAGGGAACCTGATAAAATTACTCATATTCAAGTGAGTTCAACAGCAATCATACAAATGTTCCAATTAACATCAAGTTGACTCAGCTCCTGTTAAAAAAAATTCTGTGTAGCTCAATTCTTTTTATTTATCTTCTTATCTTTAAGGTGTTAGGGTTCAAATGGGAGGAGTGGCACACACACACACACTCCCGTGCACCACTCTCACATGGGGGAAATGACCAACTGACTCAGCCTTTCCTGACGGGAGCTCCTCGCCCTTCAGGCCAAGCTGGGCCCCATGACAGACCCACCTCTCCTGGTGTTGGAAAGAAATGGGTTAAGTACATGTTTGATGTATATGGTTGCCATTTTGGTTGAATCTCCATCTTGAATTGGCAAAAGGACAACCTGGTCTCCATCTTGGCATCCCTGCTTCTCCAGGCTTTTACTGCCAAACCAGAGGAAAGGGCAGGAACATGGAGTGCCATGTAACAGTAAATTTGCCCAGCAACAAGAAAGTATATAGAGGAGTGTATCTGTCACTCTGAATGCTGTGCAAGCAGGTCATCCCAGTGGGGCACAGAGACCTTCCACAATGAGCCAGCCTTGCTAAGAGATAGAGCCAGGGGAGATGACATCTAGAAGGGACCTTTTAACTTACATGCACACACAAAACCAGATAGGGAGTGTCCATATACCACACACAGGACGGCACATCAAGAATGGAAGAAAGAAGACAGAAAATTGAGGGAAGTCCACTTACCTGTTCCAGAGGTTCCTGGTATCCAGTTCCTGGGGTTCCTGTGTCCTCCCCTGTGTCATTCCAGTGTCTACAAGACATAGTCTAGTGGTCTTTCCCTATTGTCTTGCTTCCCTATTGTAAGAGTCTGGGCTCTGGGGTTCATCCCCTATGACAGGGCTGCTCAAAACACTGCCCACGGGCTGCATGTGGCCTGTGCCTCATTTGTTTGTGGCCCACGGGTGGGAGCCAAAATAAAAAAGTAGTCAATATAATAGTCCTCAGTTGATAAGCGTTTTAGTAGTTAAATTCCTGGACTGTCATTGCTCATTAAAAGTGCTGTCATATGGGTGCAAATTGAGAAAATATTGCATTTTATTAATATCAGCAGAACTTACTTTAATGCATGTTGTATAGTCTTGCCTTAATCTTTGTATTCATGCCCGTTAGTGTGAAAGAAGCTATTTGCATTTATATGCATATATATTTGCATGTCTATGCAACCACACTTAAGTTGCAGCCCTTGGCATGTGGTGTGAGTATCTTTGTGGCCCCCGGGGCTTCCAAAGTTTAGTAGCCCTGCCCTATGGTAACATCTGTGCTAACATCCAAGTCATTGTTGTTATGTTGCAGGAAGTCCCAGTTTGTTTATTTGTGTTATCTAATAAAGATCTTGTTTTATGTAACCTGCCTGCATCTCAACTACACTAAACACCAATGATAGATAAGGAGGCAGTAGAATACTGCAGACAGCCCATCTTCTGACCAATAAAATCACAGGTCTAACTGTTTCGGGCTAACAGTTATGCGACCGCAGCAGGACTCCTTAGATGTTTAATCTATTTTTATTTGGTTTTGTTTTTGTTTTTGGCTCTATTCACACACAGCCAGCAGGCCGAGTGGGAAGGCTGTCACTACCGAGGGCACCAGAGTGGCAACAGCGGGGTGGGCCGGGAAGGCCACCAGTTGGTGGACCACTGTGAAGCCTCGCTAGCAGGTAGGCCACTGGGCCAACAGCTAACGTGTGTAGATTCCCGCAACATCTGTCTCTCTGCCTAGTGGAAGGCTAGGGTGGGTAGCTACCAACAACTGGAATCTCCTGCCAGCGAGGGTGTCCGGGATGGTTAGGTGGCATTTGAGTGAAACCTTGGCCTGGCCTGTGTGCAGGAGGGGTGAAGCCTGGCCTATGTGCAGGAGGGGTATTGTTTTCTGCAGTGTTAAAGTTGTGCAGCAGGATGATACGGCCTCCTTCCAGTGGGCTCAAACAGTGTGGGTGCTGTCTGTTTCTAGAAACCGCTTGCCTGCATTTTCTGGCTACTGGGTCAGAAAAGAAGCAGCAGTCAGATCACGGCAAGAAAGCACTACTCAGGCCGTGTGCTGCGGCGTAGGCCCAGCTCATTAGGTGGTGCTAGCCTGGATCCATGGTGGGCTAGTGGCATATCATTGGAGCAGGGCTGTAGAGTTCCTAGCTCAGCACCAGAGGACTCACCCCATCACCAGAGGACTCACCCCATCCTCCTAGAACCACGCCACTAATGGTTCAGCTATACTCAGCCACCACTGAGTGCCAAGGAACCCGTAGCCAAGTGGGTTACAGCTGAGAGACTATAAATCTCACGTCCATATCTGGGTGGAACTGCTCCATCCAAGATGAGTGCCCGGACACACGGAAAGTCTGGTTAGCTACCAGCAACAAATAAAACGTCTCTTGCCTCTTGAGTTGATTTCTTTGGGAAAAGCACGTATCCCTGGACAAGGGGACTGCTCAGAGGCGGAAAGGCTTATACCACCTTGGTCAAAAAATGGGAAGTTTTTATATCGGACAAGCCCAATTAAAAATAGAAAAAGAAGGCTTTGATCTATGGCCTGTTCATAGCTTGCAGGGAGCTGCATGAGTTTTGTGAAGCTCAGGTGGCCGAGGTGACCTGGCTTGAACAGCAGATCAATGCCAAGGATTTGGAGTTGGAGAAATTGGGTAGCCGGGTAGAAGGCCACAGAATGCCAATTTTGTGGCTCAGATTGGGAAGCTGGACATTCAAGTCCTTGACCGTAGTGACCTGGTTATCCAAAGAGAAAAGGAACTCCATCAGGTAAATCTAAAGCTGGAGGAGACCCAAGCAGCTATTCGAGAGCTCCTAAAAGAGCTGCGCTTCAGTCAGTCACAACCAGTGGAGCACACTAGTTGTCACACTAAACTCCAGACAGTGCAGAGGAAGCTGCAGCAGACCAAGGGACTATGGAAGGATGTCAGCAGGGATCCATTGGGAAGGAGCTCTAGTGAGAGCAGTGGCTCCTGTAGCAGCTCTGAAGGGTCTGATGTAGAAAGGGTTAAAGAGTTGCCAAGACAACTAAACAGGAGCTTAAGGGAGGTACAGGAAAAAGTTACCCTCTGCCCCACTTTTAACATCTGAGCAGGAGGGGAAGGCAATGCCCAGGGCACCAGTGACTGCCAAAGTGATAAGCTATGGTCCACGGTCAAACAAACCCACAGAGACTCGTCATGAAGTCAGGACCTACACTCCTGAGCAGGCCTGAGTAGTTGGAGAATCCATGGGTCTCTTATATCGGGATACGGCCATGGATTGGGCTGCAAGAGCGTATGCCCAGCCTGGTCTAAGCAGAGAGGACATGGCTGCTATTTCCAGGGAATGCGTGTCCAGTGAAGAGTTCGGGGCAATGCCCATCAGCATTCAGATAGCTGACATTGAATCTTCACTGAAACTGCTAGAGGGGATCTTGAGATTTTACCAGCCCCATCAGAACTTCATAGGCAGTTACTATTATGAGTGCCAGAACTCATGTGAGTGACCAGAAAGATATATAGCCAGAAAGAAGTTGCTGTACAGAATAGCAGTAGCTTGAGTGTGTGACACCCCAGAGTTTAAAAACTCTCTCCTGCAAGAGTTAACATCAACCAGGAAGATGGCATTAGGACAGTTGGATTCTCTCAGCATCTCGCTGCCAGAGCTGGTGGTTAAGCTTCGAGATGTCTTCCCAGCTTCTGGTGTGTGGAGGAAGTGGGGTTGGGCCTGTGCATATCACCAGTAAGGCCAGCCCAATGGTCTATGAAGTCAAACTAAAAGGGGGAAAGAAATCTTAATTAAAATGGTTTCATTCCAGTCAACTGAAACCTTGGAAGGGAACTCAGGGGTAAAGAGGAGTGCTGTTTCTGTAAGTAATTGTTGTTCTGTTCGCATTTTAGAGGCAACTCCTCAATCACCTTGTATTCCTAGGGGCCTTTGTAAATATTTGTATAGCTATGACTTTACATGAAGGAGGACATTATTACTATGCAATCAAGCTCCAGGATGGTGTAAAGAGGTATGGGTTTCCTATGCAGCGAGGATACTCTCTTCCAAGTTTAATGGACATGGAAGGGCCGGTATCCATACTTGCTCACTAAAATTACTCCTACTGCATGTTGCAGTGGAAGGAAGAGAGAGGAGGAAGGGCTATGATAACGATCAATGAGGCCTAACCTCTGAGCCTTGGAGTGTAATGGTCAAGTTGGCAAACAGCTGTATGTGGGAGTTGCAGGATCCTCATGTTGTAGACTGTAAGGGTGGCTTAGTAACACATAGCCAGAAAAAGTGCTCCTGCATGACCTCCAAAATGAGCTATAAGATCAAGGAGCGGAGCCATGAAATTGTGGTCTATGTGGAAGCCCAACTTAACCCACCCATTACGTAGGCTAGATTTCACACTCCTTCTAAGACTTACTATATCTTATTAAATTGTAGTTTTACTTGGAACAAGCGGCACTGTGATATGTCCTATGCTGTAAATAGTCTCTGTACTTTGGATGAACAATTTGTGCCTAAAGCTAGTTGTATAGGTTTCCCTAATATGGATGTAAGTGTAAATGATTCTGGGACTTGGGATTTAATAAGTATCTTTGGAGCAAAACAACCTATGGAGGTAATGGTAATACTAAGACCCCACATAATTCATAGAGGGCCAGTTGTGGTAAAACAAGACTTAAAACGCCTCTTGATTATAAACCCCGGGTATGCCTTTAAAAGAATTATTATAGATCTTCAACTTTGGGCACAGTTCATTCAGCCCAAATGTGAGCCTCTTCTAAGTCCACTGACTAAGCGATGGAATTCTTGGATCAAAAGCATTGCTATGGAGTATTCTAGGAGTAATAGAGATTTGACTGCCAAAATTTTGGGAGGAGTTGGTACTGGGTTGGGTGTGATGAATGCTATGAGAACAGGAACCCTTGCTCAACGCATTAGGAACGTGGAGCATCACATAGCTACTTTAAAGCAACCTCTGGTCACTCCTTTGAACCAAATTGGAGATTTTAATATGAGATAGCTTCAGTCATGAAGGACTAGTTCTCAGCCCAGAATTAAAGCCAGTTTTACATAGTCAATGCTTTGGGCACCTTGCAGACTAATGTTTCATGGGCCCTCACTTGTATACAGGCCCAAGCCTGCTCCAAAATGTAACCTCAGGTATTTTAAGATTAGGATATCATGGAGCCATCCCTACTGAGATTTTAAAAAAACATGCTGGTTAAGGAGGTAACCCCCTTTGAAACACAGCGTCATCAATGATGGAGGCTCATAGATTTCACCTATAATGAGGACACCAATCAGATCACAGAGCATATTCTCACCATTACCCACACTAGTATTAGATGGGTCTATCTACCAGTTTCATTGGGTATGATTGTCAATAACACTGTAATCACCCAAGCAGACATTCCCCAGTGGGCACTCAAGAGTCAAGGGGAATACCATAGAGTCAACTTAGAAGCCTGTGTATGGGAACAAGACTGTGGTTACATTTGCCCAACTGATGTTCATCAAGGCCCTCATATCTGTTTAAATGCTCAACACGGTAAATGTCATTACAGCCTTGAGTCCCATCAAGACACCAAGTCTCAAGTTGTAATATTTAAAACTGATTGTGTGTGTATTAGGAGTTTATGTTCTGAATTTATGGAGAATTTTATGTAACCTGTCAAAATGATCCTGTTAATTTGTGTATCTGTTTGGTTTTGGTAATACAAGGGTGTGATGTTATGTATGTGTCAGAAAAGCTTAATACTACAACCATCAAGGCTGCATATAATCTGTATAGGCATATTGAACCAGTCATCTTAGGAGCTAACTTGGAAACCTTGAAGCAACTTATTCAGCATCCTGATTTGGCAGCTTACATTAAAGATTTGGAAAAACAAGGAAAAGCCTTGATTAATACAGTGCACCATTCTACAGCTCAAATAGAACAGGTGCTAAATAGAATCAAGCAAAGTGCTAATTTCAATCTCTGGAGGGAAACTCTTTTTGCTACATCCGGAGAGTTGTCCCAATCCTGGCATATTTTGTTACATTCCTTTGTAGTAATTATGATTATCCAAGCCCTTACCTTTGTACTCATTATGATAATAGCGAGATGGGTTAAGTTTAAGACACATAAGGATTTCATCAAGCCAGACAAAGTCAGTTCCCTTATTTTCTGTTCAACTGAGGTGGCAGTTGTTTTAAATAAACAACACCATCAAGGAAGGGAAATGTTGAAAAGTAATGGGTTGAGTACATGTTTGATTTATATGGTTGCCATTTTGGTTGAATCTCCATCTTGAATTGGCAAAAAGACAACCTGGTCTCCACCTTGGCGTCCCTTCTTCTCCAGGCTTTTACTGCCAAAACAGAGGAAAGGGCAGGAACATGGAGTGCCATGTGACAGTAAATTTGCCTGGCAATGGAAAGGATATAGAGGAGTGTGTCTGTCACTCTGACAGTGCTCTGTGTCTCTGAATGCTGTACATGCTAGACATCCCAGTGGGGCACAGAGACCTCCCACAGTGAGCCAGCCTTGCTGAGAACTAGAGCCAAGGGAGATAACATCTAAAAGAGACCCTTTAACTTACATCCACACACACAAAACCAGATAGGGAGTGTTTGCATACCACACGCAGGATGGCGTGTCAAGAACGGAAGAAAGAAGACAGAAAATCGAGAGAAGTCCACTTACCTGTTCCAGAGGTTCCTGGAATCCAGTTCCTGGCATTCCTATGTCCTCCCCCGTGTCATCCCAGTGTCTACAGGACATGGTTTGTCTTGCTTCCCTATTGTAAGAGTCTGGGCACTGGGATTCATGCCCTATCGTAAAATCTGTGCTAACATCTGAGCCATTATTGTTATGCTGCAGAGAGTCCTACTTTGTTTATTTGTGTTACCTAATAAAGATCTTGATATTGTGAAGACTAGGACTTTAACAGGGTTCAAAAATGAGATAGATAGATTTTTGGAGGTTAGGTCCATCAATGGCTATTAGCCAGGATGAATAGGAATGGTGCCCCTGGCCTCTGTTTGTCTGGAAATGGATGACAGGAGATGATTACCTGTTGTGTTCCCTCCCTCTGGGGCATCTGGTATGGCCTACTATCAGTTGACAGGAAACTACTGAGCTAGATGGACATTTGGTCTGACCCAGTATGGGCATTCTTATGTTCTTATGTATCTAACCTGCCTGCGTCTCAACTACACTAAACACTGATGACAAAAGCAGAAGGGGTAGGATACTGCAGACAGCCCATCTTCTAACCAGTAAAATCATAGATCTAACTGTTTCGGGCTAACACTGGTATCTGGCATAGTGTCTTCTTGGGGCAACGTGTGGGGGACATGCAGAGTCACATGTCTCCCCCCCTAAATTGTTGCCAGAGGTCACACCAGAAAGTGGCCAGCAGCAGTCTTTCGGCACTATGTGGAAGGGAAGGGATATGAGCTGATTCTATCCTCAGGGAAGGAGAGAAGAAAGGGATGATATTGCTGTACTCATCTCTTCTCCCCCTCTTCCTCACCATGCCACACTGGAGCTGCACTGACAGACCCACAGAGAAGCAGCCAGCCCCATGCACTGCATCTTCGCCCCGCCACCAGCCTTTCACACACACACCCATCGTCAGCCACTAGAGGGCAGATGGCTGGCAAGCAGAGATCTAACTAGTACCGTTGAGGGGCAGACAGGAAAATGGGAACAATTTGTCCATTTTTAAGAAATAATCGGGACACCTGCAGAAGGGCTTAAATATGGGACTGTTCCTTTAAAATTGGGAATCTGGTCACACTAACAATAATAACTATCTAATGTTTGCACACTACTCCAAAGATGTTACGGCGCATTTAAGTGCAAACAATTATTATTTTCTGTGTGGTTTTCTTGAAAGTATCATACAAATCCTCAGATAACAAAGAAAAATTAACTTATAATTACTTATCATTCATCCTTAAAGTAAAGCTTACCTTGTGGCAGAAGGACATCAACCAACCATTCACTGTGGTCCCTAAAGTAATTAAAATATTTAATTAAAATCCCTTTTTATCTTATTATTGCACAAAAGAAACGTCAGTGGTCTATGCTGTTCCGAAAAAGCTTTTCTATTGATAGTACATAATAAATAGCAGGTTGTTTTAAATCAGCTTTCTTTGTTATGCCCTGATGATTGCAAATTACCACTGTGCTGATATCTGCCCATCCAATGCTTTCATATATTACTTTGAAGACATTAACTTAGCAAGTGAAAATACAATGAGTTCTGTTTAGTCTAAGATTAAAAACTGATGGTGAACAGTGTTAGACAAACATGAAAAAAGAAAAAGTACCTGCTCCATAACTGTATATCTGTTTAAAAGCCATCAATTAAATTTGATTACTTTCCCCTGCAGCTTTAAATCAAGGATGACTTCAAAAGCATGGTGACTTCTGTGAAATTTAATTACTTTTCCTGCAGCTGCTATGATACAGAAGTGTCTGTTAAGGGCTAAAAATAAATATGCACAGCTTTTGAACTAAGCAGGACTTCATTCATTTCCACTAATGACTGGGAGACACACTGCAAATTAGTGGATTTTGTAAATTAACAAGTTTCCAAACAAAACTTAAAATGTGAGCCTACCTCACATCAGAATATATTTCTACATGGTATTTTCACAAGAGTGATCTAGTTTCAGTTCCTTACCCGACTGCTTTCTGGTGTACACTAGAAAATGTTCTGAAACATATTTTGCATAAAAGTAACAATGCCTCAGCAAGAGGGACCTCACTACAGTACTCTTAATGGTAAGAAGAGGGGAGAGATGTTGCTCTTATGCAAAAACGGTGGGGATTAATAACATAAAATCATATAATTAACAAATCTTTATTTTTAAGACACACTAATGTGCAAACTAAAAGCAAATGATGTTCACTTTGGGCCACCCTCTGATACAATTACTCATTCCAGTTTGGGCATGTCTACACAGCAGGACAAAAGTCAAATTAAGATATGCAACTTCAACTATGTCAATCGCATAGCTGAAATCGAAATAGCTGAATTCAGCTTTTGGTGCTGTCTACACGGCAGGAAGTCGAAGGAAGAGCACTCTTCCTTCAAATTCCCTTACTCCTTGTGAAATGAGGGTTACAGCAGTTGGAGTAAGAAGTCCTCCAGCTCGCCATTATTTCGAAATAATGGCTTGCTGTGTAGACACGCTCTTAGTTATAACACTGCTGTGTAGACATAGCCTCAGCAACTTACTTTACAAATAGGTCCATAAGCTTCGGCTGGATTCTTTGTGGAGTAAGATTCTATTCAAGGTGAGTGGGGGTGTTAGAATCTGGAGCTGCATACTCATTGTACTTAGCTGTTTTTAATCGCCTATTCATGATCATCATTCATCTCTGATTGTTAAGTCTACCCACCCTGCAATCCTCTGGCTGCATTCTTCACACAGGTAAAGTGGGGGTGGCTTATCTCCCAAAGCCACAGACAAGGAAGGTTCTATACACATCTGAAACACACAGGAAGAACAAAATGAACTCTTCTCTCCACAAAGTGCACTGGTTTCTTAGCAATCCAAGGGGCCAATGCTACAAGGTAATGGACATCCACTGACATCAGTGCTGGTGGAAGGTATTCATCATTTTGCAGGAAGCATTCAGCACCTCCCAGTGTAGTGTCCCAAATGAATGCTGCCAAAGACAAGTCAAAACAGAATTTGTGTAAAAGGAAATGAGTGTCAGTCTTGGTTTCTACATTCTCGCTCTAAGTGGGCCTATGGAAATGCTCTACACACTGTGACTCAGTGTGTCTTTCTGTTTCATTACTATAACTAAACATGTGTACTATATATCATGGTCACTGCAATTTTTTTTCAAAAGACAGACTATCATACAGGAGAATTTGGCTCACTATTTTTAGGCCAAAGTAGGGTAGAATTCTAGATCTTTCAGTCTCAGCAGTGTCACTTGTAACATCTATATGCTGCAAGTATACATACAACATCGTTCTTGGCTATAAGCACATATGTGATAATAGACATAGGATGGGGTGGGTAACAATTTTTAATGCGGAAGCCATTTCAAGATTTTGGTAAGTGGTCAAGACCCGCATTCTTTGCAGAGGGTGCAGGGTCTGAGATGGCAGGTGGGGCATAGAATGGAGCTTGGGATAGACGACTGGGGTATAGGAGGGAATGTGGGGTCTGAGAAGAAGTTTGGGTGAAGGAGGGGGTTATGATCTGGGTCACAGGCTTGGGGTGCAGGGTCCAAGAGGGGGTATGTGTGTAGGAGAGGATTCTGGCCTGCGGGAACAGTGTAGGAGGGTGTGCAGAATCTGGGAGGGAGTTGTGACCTGGAAGAGGCGGGGAAAGGGGGGGTGGCCTAGGGCAGGAGGAGGTGGTGGCCTGGGACTAGTAGTTGGGGGAAGAGAGAAGGTGGGGAGGCTAGGTGGCTCCCAGCCAGCAGCCCTGCAGGAACCTGAGACAGGCTCCATGCCTGTCTGCTGCGCTGTCTGCTCCACGTGGCTCTGCTACAGCACAGGGAAGGGGGATGGAGGGAGAAAGGAGGCTTTGCTCACTGGCCTTGTCGCCAGGAAAATTTCTCAACTCCTATTGGCCGGAAACTGGCCAATGGGAGCTGAGGGATTTTGCTAGGGGCCAGGGACAGTGCGTGAAGCCTCCCCATCCCTCCCCATGTGCTAAGCAATTAGCAGCCACTGTTTAAAGCATGAGCTATTATATATAGTAAAGGTGCCGGTGAGGTGGCCATGGGACAGATCCAGTGGCTTGGCCTGCTAGGCACCTCTTGCCCACCTCTGACATATAACCTAGGAACTCTAACTCTCAAAATCCAGGCCCATCACCAGAGCTGAAACAGTAACTCCATTGTCTTGCACAAGTGGTAAGGCTTTTTTCCTCTTTGTGTGTTAGCCTTTAGATGGCAACATGATCACATGTCTGAGCAAATACATTACACTATTTAAGTACTTAGAAGCAGGATAGCCAGATGTCAGGGTATGGACACTGTGACGAGGTACCTAGAGATCAGCCCACCCCAGTCACATGGCATGGCTCTGTGATAAGGTGTCCACCCCACACAACACCTGAAGGGGCTAAGGTGGCCAGGTGGACCAATGAAGTGCCTTGCCTTCACCTGGAGAAGGCCGCAGGAAGCAATAACTAATTAGGGACAAGGCTCAGAGGGGCAGGAATAGGGGGAAGGGTGACCTGTATAAAGCTCGGTAGCTGAGAGCAGAAGAAGGTGGCTGCAGAGAGAGAGACTGCAATCACTCTCCAGGTGAGGGAAGGCAACAGCCCAGGAATGGAGCAGTAAGGTTTAGGAGTGTACAGACTGTGATTGCTTGTTCCAGGATCACTGGGTTGGAACCCAATGCAGAGGGCGGGGCCTAGGTTCCCCTACGCACCCCTAGTGATGTGGTGTTAAGGGGCAGTGAAAGAGAAGACTGCCTGGGACACAGGGTCCAGTGAGACTTTGAGACTGCAACTCCTCCCCGGAAGGGGAAAATTACCTTGACATGGCTGGAGGAGCAAGCCTCAAAGTGGGAGCAGTTAAATCCCAAGAGAATGAGATAGAGAGAGTGACACAGTGCAACAACAAGAAGAGGCATCAGCCTGGCAGAGCTAACCCCCAGATGTCTCCACAAGGAGGCACTCCAGTGGCAAGCAGACTATCCTTCTGACAGACCCTTTTTAAGCTTTTGGGAGCTGAGGCATGATGTAGAAAGACCAAGGAGATCCTGGGGACAAAGGAAATGGTCATGTGAATATAAATAGTGTTTGGGAGGAATCTGGTTACTGTCTCTTTAAAAGACCAAGATCTTCACAGAGTGAGCAGGACAAGTCCCTCTCCCCCAGCCAATTGGAATGGGCTTTAAAAAGGGGACTAAATACTCTGCTTCTCCCCTCCTACCACAGATAACAGTAGGAGAAGGCTCATGTACTGAATGGGGAAAAGTGCCCAGCTGAAAGTAAAGCTGGCTAAGGCCTGTAACTGGCCTAAACCACAATTCCCAGCTCTACAGAGAACAGCTGGGGAACTTCTGTCCCAAGAAGCAACTTAACCACCTAAACAACAGCTCTGGATCCATGAGCTAGGGAGATTCCCATCCAGTGCCAGATTAAAAAGTTTTTCCCCTGTGTACTATGGAAGTTGATAGTTTTCCCCTCTACCCCTCAGTCTTCCCTAAACTAGACAGAGCATATGATATACAAGACAATCATTCACCACAGGGGGACAGAACTTCATTTGCTGCTCCAGTCCCACCCTCTAGAGCTGAGTTCTCAAGCAGGAAAGTAAACCCCCTGCTTTGGTAGTTTCCAGAGAATACTCCAAGCCTTCTGCTGATCCAGAGTTTATGGTGGAAGTGGGAAGCCAAGATCCATGTCACAACACTACTCACTTCAGTTTGACACAGCTACTACCCCTGTGGTATAACATGGCAGTGGCTGGATCAAATTTGAGTAGCACTGCAATCTGGCACACAGGGTAACAGAATCAATCAAGTGTGGGATTTGGAGGAGAGGGTTGTTTTGTGTTCTGGTGGGCCCTGTGCAAGCTCTCCGAGTGCACCTTGGTTAATCTGTGCCGGCTCTTGTCTGAAACAGGAACATGATGGCTAGAACTACAACCCCAGTTTCAGGAGCAGGGCTGGAGAGGACACTTTTCTAAATATGGGCAATCAGAAGGGCAATCATAAAAAATGGTGTGGAGGATAGTCCAGAGGTGCCAGAGAGGCTGTGGACAATAGGACAGCCAATAGGACCAGTGAGAAGCCATCCAGGAAGCCAGACCCTTTGAAGGAGAGGACCACAAGATGTGAACTAGAGGAACAGTCTACAGGAGCAGCATGTTAGGAAGCATACCAGAGAAACATTAAAGGGTTGAGAGAACTTAAAATCAACTGCTTTATACAGAGTTCCTGGCTTGGAACCCAGAAAATGGCCATATCTGGGCTCCCCTACCAAACCTTTCAGGTGGGTTTACTACGGCCTTGAGCAAGTGGGCCATACTCAAAGAGATCAATGACTGTGTGCCCCTCATCTAAAGAGTGACTGGTCTCCTGAAGCACTGGACTCGTTAACACCCTCAAAGGCAAAAAGAACTACTAGCCATTCAGCCAGAGGACTAGGGTCAAGACAAAGGAGTGAGGAGAAGGCTAGATGGTAAGGGGTCCACCAGAGTAGGACACAAACTGAAGCAGCCTTGCAGTGTCACCCAATTTCACCACAAGGGGGCAGTGAAGACAAAAAGCAATCACTAACAGACATCATAACATCACTTCTAAATGAAATTAAATTGTTTCTTAATCTCGCCAAGAGCTTGATCTTGCTCAGAGTGAGAAAGGATATATTCGTCTTTGGATGTAACTTTCATCACCTCTCTATTAACAAAACTTTTAGGCATGTATCCAAGAGAGAATAAGCTTCTATTTGTATATCTCTACATAGCTTGGATCTTGCTTCTACAGCTAGTATTTCAGGTGAAAGACCAATGAAGACATCTAAACAGAAAGCATTTTCATATACAAAACCTGGAACTGTAAATCTCACTAACAGTTACTCTCCCCACTGAACGGCCCGAGTCTGAATGTAACACCTGCCTATTATCTTTCCCTGGTGATGGAAGAATCTAACTGGAGGTGATGGGAAGGGCTGGATGAGGCTGAGGTTAGAGAATGCTGAATGGGAAATGTTGGGAGTTCTGAAGTCAAGTTCGAACATCTTTTTTGGAATTGTAATACACTGGGAGAATAGTTTGCTAAGAGGGGGAGATCTGTAAAGTGTCATTTTTATCAGTTTAACTGTGTTAATGTTTATACAGCACCTGGAACATAGCTTAGGTCTATAAATAAATAAATAGCTTTACTGGAAGCAGTGCACACCAAACTTGGACTCAGTAAATGTAGGTTCTATTCCTGATTCTTCTCCTACGCACTGAATGGCCCTGAGTCTGAATGACTTACCCTGTAAAACGGGGATGGTGCTATTTACCTCCTGTGTAAAGCACCTTGAAAACATAATTAATAATATTTTTGAGAAAATGTAACACTGGAGTAACAAGAGACCATTCCAAGAAATTTCCATGTAGATTGCAGCCATCCTCATATTTAATATGGGGACACAGCTCATAGAAGCTACAGAATGAAATAGTCCATCTTCATTTGAGCATCCACATGACATAGGCCATCTCGATCGAGATGTATTCTTAGGCCCTATCATTTTCACAGGCCATGCTACCATTTTAGTTCCTGCTTCTGGTCTTAAGGAAGTCAATAGTAGTTTTGCAATTGACTTCAGTAGGAACAAAAGCATACCATTATTAAAGATACTGATAACTGCAGAAATTTTCATATCAAACTCAGCCCTTGGTTACATACAAGTCTTACTGACTTTAGTGTGTGACCAGAGGTAAAACACGGTGCAAGCTTCAAGCCATAGGCTTAC
This sequence comes from Pelochelys cantorii, assembly GCA_032595735.1. Classification (NCBI taxonomy): domain Eukaryota; kingdom Metazoa; phylum Chordata; order Testudines; family Trionychidae; genus Pelochelys; species Pelochelys cantorii. Next base: position 102,923,137 of record CM064329.1, on the reverse strand, counting down.
AGAAAATTAACGGTAAAGCCCTCAACTGGGCAAAGTTCTGGTACTGTGGAAATGACAGTACCTTCACCGCTGGTTTGTTAATTGCATTATGGCATTCAATGTGCTGACAGTGGATGGGATTCCAGGCTGCAAAAAAAAAAACCAAAAAAACAAAAAACAAAAACACAGCAGATCAATTAACAAATAAATACTATTCATATGTACTATTTATGCTAGTGCTCAGAGACCCCAAACCATACAGGGTTCCACTGTGCTAGCTGTGGTACAAATCTAAAGGAAGACTTGACCCTCCCCCAGGAAGCATACTAGTAACAACAGCAATTTATAACATGCTACCTGCTAAGGCACAAAATATTGGATTATGATGTGGGCAGTATTCCCTCACACAAGGAATATAAAATGGGAGTAAGGGCCTCTCCCCAATAGCCCTTTCATCTCTTTCAGGCTAGGTGTAGACTATGGGAATTTATCAGAAAAAGCTACACAAACTGCATTCCACAATTTGCATAGCTTTTTCTGATAGCTTTTCCGCCTTTGGCCCAGTCTAAATGGGGCCAAATGGCGGAAAAGCCTCCTCTTTCGGCGGAGCCTTTATGCTTCGTGAAACGAGCTATACAGGAAGCGCATTTGCTCTTCCACGAAAAAAAGCAGAAGAGCAAATGCGTTCCTTGGACACGGTGGGGTTTTTGCGGGATACAGAAACGCTGTAGTCTAGACATAGCCTCACATTATTAATTTATGCTATCTCCAGGAGCATAGAGGAACAAGCTGAATATTGTGGCCCCCTACCACACAATTCTTTCCCTAAGCTGTTCATAGGGCCGCTCAGAAATTTGCCACCCCTTATGAAGGGCCGTGTTCTCGATGCTCAGGTTTTGTCACAAGATCCAGCCATTTAGGGCATTGGTTCTCAATCAAGGGTACATTTACCTCTGAGTGTACTCAGTGATCTTCCAGGGGGTATGTCAACTCACCTTGATATTTGTCTAGTTTTACAACAGGCTACAGAAAAAGCACTAGCAGAGTCAATACAAACTAAAATTTCATACAATGACTTGTTTATACTGCTCTATGTATGATACACTGAAACGTAAAGTATAATATTCATTGCAATTTATTTATTTTATAATTATATGGTAAAAATGAGAAAGTAAGCAATTTTTCAGTAATAGCATGCTGTGACACTTTGGTATTTTTATGTCTGATTTTGTAAGCAAGTTGTTATTAAGTGAGGTGAACTTGGGGTATGCAAGACAAATCAAATTCCTGAAGGGGGTATATTATTCTGGAAAGACTGAGAACCACTGCTCTAGGGAACCTGAGCCCCACCTATAGAGAAAATCCCCCTCTGACTGGTTGTCTGCCCCACTCACCTGCCTCCTGGGGCTGAGCAACCAATTAGAACTGCTATACGAAAACCTCTCCCTGCCCCTGCCCATCATAGCATCCAAAGCTGTTCTGACAGGAGTGGAGAGGGAAGGAGAGAGTTAAAAAGACCAGGATGACTCCATCCCATTCTGTGAGCAATCTGAGGGACAAGACAGCACCAGTGTTCTTCACTGTTCTGCAGCCCCTCAAGCTGTCCCTTCAGACTGGAAAAGGGAGAGGGTACCCTACTGAGATCCCCTGTGCCTGGGAGAAGTGGGTGAAGAACCCATGAGAAGCAGAGGTGAATCTGAGGGGCTGAACTCAGGAGGATGGGGGCAGACCTAATTGCTGGCCAGGATCAGGCAGCCAAAAATCACTTTATCCAATAAATGCAGAAGCATTGGCAACACTATCATATGCACAATGGAGATTAGCAGGGGGAGTTCAAAAATCATAAGACCCACCAAAAACCCACACAATAAAATTGTTTATTTTAGAAACCCATGATTTTTATGGGACAATCTCATGTTTTTCAGGGGTCCAATCATTATTTTTGCTCTCTGAAGGGTGGCAATACTGTGTCCTAGGGACAAAATCCAGCCCTAAATGAACTGCACAACAAATTAAAATATTATAATACAATGGACATCATCCCAGATAAGCAATATACAAACCAAGTAATACACAAGTTTTCAGGTGCTTTTTAAATCCCAATAATCTGACCCCATTAAGAAAGGAGAAGAGAATGATACACAGGAAGTGACTAATTAAATATCAGAGATGCTTTCCAATAGCATAATTGGGATACAGACTCAACTTCACATTCAGAATGTCTCATAGTTCTGGGTTATTTGAGTGTGGGGTTCTGCTGCCAGCCCAATTTGACTCAAAATAAAAAAAAATCCAAAAATCAAAACACAACATTTAAAATATGATTTTTCAAAAAGTAGGGAGAAAGGGATAAGGCCAAAAGACAAAAAAAGGAAATTCCTCCACCTTAAGAACCACCCCAGCACAAGCACAGTCCCCTATTAATATAAGATACAAAACAACACAGAGGAAGGTGAGCATGAGACTTTGTGCCATCCGCCTACTCAGCTTTGCTGTCCCACTTCCTGCTTTCCCACCTCCTTCTTTGCAGCCCTGAGAACGTTCCTACAAAGCTCAGTTTGTATCTGACACCACCTGACTCCAGTGATGTTAATAGCTAGGAGTCATAGCAACAGAAACAGCTATAACAAATGAGACCTCAATAGCATCCAACATGGCAATAGAAGGGGATATGAAATGGATTCCTTCTGGGACCTATACAGTACATTTATATCCCATTTGGGGACTTTGCACCATAGACTAATGGGGAGAAAGTTATCCCGTTAGTTCTGGGAGTGGTACACTATTTACTGGATATAATCCCAGTTTCTACTATCCATAACTATCGCTGATTATTATCACCTTTTGAAACAGACATTGTTTATATTTAATATATGTACCTATAGAATACTGTATGAGGGATCCCTCTGACAGGAGTTAATAGCTAACACTAGTTCACACCAGATCACCTCATTTATGATATTTATTTGGGTTTATACAAACAGTTGTGCACTTACCTGTATACTGCAATCCTCTGTACTCGCTTATTGCCCCAGGTGGTTTTAAATTGGGCCAGTAGTGGAATAGCATTTGTACTGCTGGAGGTTTTACTTGAGAAGGACCATAAGCTATTACATACAGCAAGTCCTAAGGAAAGACATGCATAGCCTGTTAAGTTTGCAACATAACAAAACAATACTCATTTCATAACATTACATATATGTTTTCAAATGCACATACTCATATTAAAATTTTATACTTTTACACACTGGCCACCATCTTTTGCAAATTCTTTGCGGGAGATTAGATGGCAAACTCTATCCGTGTATTTGTACAGCACCAAGCACAATGGATCTGTGATCCTGACTGAGGCCTCTAGGTGCTACCACAATGCATATAACATATAATAACATCAAGCAAATCAAGCATTCTGTCTAGATACAGAACAGACAGGTGGTGATTGAATCTATAACTAGATCCAGAGTTGGTTTGAGCTAAAGATAAAAATCTAGGTTTGAGGTCAAATAAAGATTAAATTACTTCTGGCCTCAATGATACCACATACAAACCGTCATCATAAAAATTCAGTCCTTGAGATTTTTATCATAGAATACAAGAACTGGAAGGGACCTCGAGAGGTCAACAAGTCCAGAGCCCTGTTGTCACAGGAGGACCAAGCACCATCATCCCTGACAGATGTTTGTCTACCTTCTCTTAAAAAATTTGAGCCACATTTAAGAGGAATTCAGAAAACTGGACATGATGTGAAGAGATGGAACAGCATCTATAAAATTCAATTTTGAACACCCAACACCCTTTTGCCGCAAATTCAGCAAGAGGATCACATATGGAGAGCACTACTTCTAACTCTCTAGCTCAGTGACTATAGTTTTCAAACCATATGATTTTCATTACTGTAAAAAATATTCATAATATAAAGTATATATCTGGTCACAAACTTACTTTCCATACTTCTTGTTTATATTTCATGAGGCATTCCAGTAATTGACAATGATACACTGAGAGAGAAAAGACCATATAAGTATGACACTGTAATGGAAACTAGGTTCAAGAAATGGCTCGTGTTTCATTTAGTTAAGTTTATTGAATCTACATAGGGTTGCCAGCTTTCCAACTGAACAAAACCAAACATCCTGTCCCACCCCTTCCCTGAACCCCCCCCCCCCCCCGCTGCCACTCACTCCACCCTCCCCCCCACTCCATTACTTGCTTCCTACACACACACACGCACACACACTTTTTCCAGGCTCAGGTAGGGGGCTGCAGTGCAGGAGGAAGAGGAGGGCTCCAGCTGGGAGTGTGGGCTCTGGGATGGGGTCAGGAATGTGGGGGGTTTGAGATGCAGAAGGGAGCTCAGGGCTGGGACAAGAAGTTGGGGTATAGGCTCCAGGAGGGAGTTTGGGTGGGGGAAGGGAAACCAGGCTGGGGCAGGGGGCTGGTGTGTTGGAGGTGCTTCAGGGTTCCGGGTCCTGGTGATATTTACTGTGGCTTCCTGTCTCAGGAAGTGGCTGCCAGGTCACTGAGGTTCCATTGCATATGGGCAGCCAGGGAGACTCCACATGCTACCCTTGTGCACAGAGGCACTACTCCCACAGTTCCTACTGGTCACGATCACCGGTCCTTGGTAGCTGCACAGCCAGCATTCAGGGCAGGGGCAGTGCACAGTGCCACCCTGACTGCCCATGTGTTTAGGGGCCATATGGCTGCTTCCGGAAGCTGTGTGGAGCGAGGAAAGGTAAGAAGCCTGAGGTAGCCCTGAGCCTCTGCTGCACTGCTGACTGGACTTTTAATGGTTGGCTCAGGTCCCTTTATGACTGCATGTTCTAGCTGAAAACCAGACATCTAGCACCCAACATCTATATTCTGTTTAATTCACTGTTTACAAAGTGAACAACTTGCTAATTGCTCATTGTTCTGGGGTTAGAGTAAATAACTGAGAGTCAGAAATTAAATATCAGTAATTTGCTGATGCCGAGGAATGCAGTAAATGAGAATTACTACTGGACCAAATTCTATCACTTTTTGTACAATGATGGAATAGTTCCCTTTGCTTACATCTGATTTATCTGCCTATTCACTTAAACCTTGTTTTTATGGAAGTATGTAAATATATAATGCCAAATTCAACTCTGGTGTAACAATAAACTAGAAGTCAAAAGACAAACACATCATATAAAAATCCTATTCATATTTAAATTTTGTTATATAAATAGCTTATTTCTTATATGAAAGTGGCTTACTTTTATTTAGCGTGATTAATTACGTGTAACCCCCAAGGAGATTACCTAGATTCCTGGGCTCTGTCTGCTGGCAGCTCAGGGAGAGGCACACTGAGTCTGCATTGGCTCCGCCTCCCTACCAGGGACAGAGTCTGCCCCGCAACCCATAGGGAGTGAGATGCCCCTCCCAGGGAGTTCAGGAGGGGGAGAAGAAGCCATCCTTTGAGGAATCTGGAGCCAGCTAGGTCAAGGGGAGGCAGGGCTGGCTGTGTGGGGGCTAGTAAGCCCCAGGCTGCACGCAGGGTTTCCCTCTGAGAACTAGCCTCTAGGGACCTGAAAGCAAGATCCCTCAGCTGGGTTTTATTTCTCCACTGTTGATTCCCAGTTTGTAGAGTTTGCTGGGAAACTTCCCCAGCCAGGCTGAGTTGGCTCTCCAGCTCCCTAGGTGAGACCAGTCACCACATGGTCAGCTCTGCTCTGTCTGCTAGTTCAGGGCTGCTGCCTATTGTGTGTCTGAATGCTGGGGTAGGAGATTACAGTTTGAATTTTAGTGCAGTTGTGTAACCTGCACCTTGAGCCTGGCACCCCTTTGTGGTGAGGGGAAATTCTGGGACCAACGCAACCTGATTCCTGCCTGAAGAAGATCCCTGCCAGAAGAGACCAGCCCCTCTGGAGTGACTGAGTCATCTCTGAACCTGAGGCTCATTCATGGAGTCTGTGAGTGCACCATCTTTTAGTTAGTCAGGGAATTTGTTTAAGGATTTTATAACCTGCTGCATATTAAATCTGTGGAGGGATTTACCACCTTCTCCCACTTGTGAGTCCTTTGGGCTGTACTGGACCCAGTCAGTACACTGCTAAACCACTGCAGAGAAGAATTTTGTGGTCATAAGTCATCAAGGGCCCCAACAAAGTATGCGTACCAACAGGACACTAACCTTACAGTTGCTGGGCACCGGTGAACCTAAAAATAGTGTTTTACCTTGTTATGTTATATTTGTCTCCTGTTTAATATAATTGTGTTTAATATAGTGTATGTGTTTGTGTTATTTTCTGGGAGTCTCCAACTATCTGGCAAATACCTGGGGATTACCCTGGGTTAGAATTTTCCTCCCAAGCTGCCGTGGTGACCCTACCAGGAAGGAGTGAGGGGGATGGAGGCACCGCCAAATAAATCCATAGGAAAAAATAAACTTGAGTGGGTGGCAGAATCCATAAGAACCCAGATCTATCCATCAAAACCTGTAAGCAGACTGGCATTAAAGAAGGTAATCAGGTGGAGAGGGGGCGCTACATACGTTTATATTGTGGGAGACTTCTTCACATGCTCATAGCACAGACAGTCCAGTGCATTTCAATATATACACAGCTTAATAAATAACTAAAATAGGAGGGCGTTGTTTATGATAAAGAGTTAACTCCTATGAGCCACATCACAGGGGCGTGACCTCAATCACTTCACTGTGGTTGTATCAGTATTAGAGAGAGCACATTTTGCCTTCAAGTGCTTTTCAATTACAATTAAATTAATTACATTTTATTTTGGATCCTGTTTTCAGCAATCACTATATTGCTAAAAAAGTGACAGTTGTCACTCCAGGAGTATAGGAGTCCAACCCATGAGACAAAATAAAACAGAATTAATCCACCTTTAATTATGACTGATAGTGGTTAGTCATTGCTGCTAAGCACTGATTTTAGACTTTTCCATTTTCTCATGTTAAGCTACAATAAGCATGACTGCTTTAAAGTCTTGATCTTACCATACAGGCACAAACCAATTAAAATACTTGCATTGATATAATTGAAATTTACAGACACAGTAAGAAAAATACTGCTTAAGAATTTCTTAGTGTTGGATTTAACAATATTTACTTAATATGTTTTGAAATGTGATGTTGACAATTTGTGTTTTAATGGTTGTAAAGCTGTAGTTTATTCAATCTCAATATCTACTGTTACTAAATATTTATTGTCTGTTCCTGCTCCCATTCTCTGATCCATCCAGGCCCCACAACTATTGACATTTAAATCAATAGAAATTGTAAACATATGCTTAAAACACATAATTGTGCATATTTGTGAAAATGTAAATTGATAAAAATAGGGGGAAATGCTTTAAAATAATCAACATTATCCATCAAAATTCTAAATAAATGAAATAAAAAAATGAATCCTGACAAGCTTAGTTGTCTGGAACATAGCTGCTTCAAATACTAGTGTCAGAAATGCCAAGTGGTAACTAAAAGGACTATTTTTAAATCTCATGTCGCAATACCAGCATGGTGTGGAACATTTCCAATTGTCTGAACTTCCTGCAAGCTGAGTTCTCAAACACTTTCTCTGATGTAATATTTCATGACTCATACCTTTATAGAGACAGAGAGATACAAACAATAGTGCCCCTATTTATTTATACCTACCAGGATTTGATGTGTACTGCATTGCAATCATTAGCATTGAAGATGCAGATAGATTGACGTGTGCAGGCACACCTTCTCTCTTTGAAGATCCCACTTAAAGGAAAGCAAAAAATATCTCCTAGTTCACAGCAAGAAAAATCAGAAAACAACTGCACCCGGTTTAGATTATGACTGATGCAAATAAAATGCATAGGGCTGCATGATTTTTTTTAAAGCAACTACGGCAGGATAAAAACTCTCTGATGGCAAAAGACTATTGTAGATGTAGTCTTTGCTCACAAGGTTTTAGCCTAGATGCCCTGAATAGAAAGGTTTTTGTCTGAGAGCTGTGCTAGTAAAACCCTGCAACAGAGCCATGACACTCAATTTTTTCAGTCCAAAATATCAGCTCACAACACACAATGTCCCACAAACCTTTGCTGTTAGGACTTAGTTCCTAGAGCAGGGGGAACAATAGAAAGCTTGGGGGAGCTATTGAGTGGGGTGAAATAGGGATGATGAAAGGATTGGTTTTGAGGAATGGTAGGTGGAGCTGGAGTGGAATAAGTTGCTGACTGCTTTTTGGTCCACAGTATAGATTATTCCCTCATGATTTTAAACACTATTCTCAGACTAAAAATCCTATTCCTCAATAGTTGGGATAACTATCCTAGGACACTGATACCAACAGCAGTGTTTAAACATGGGGGTGATTATTTTGACTGCAGGGGATAAGACCTAATAGAATGACCCTCTCTGGAGCTTCTGCTGCTCTCCTAGTGCACTGATCAATGTTGAGCTAGTGATTGTCATCAGGACGAATCCTGGGAAAGCCCTGGAGATTGAAGGTATTTATTGAGCTGCCATCATTCATCTCCTGATATCGACTGCAGAAACAGTTACAAAGCAAAGGCTTAGGGAAGCTCATTGCTGGTGTTATGAGCTACTTAAGCAAGTGAGGTTAGTGGAAAAGAAGCTGTGAAGCAATTCAGCAATGTGCTATAAATGGCCAGACCCATAGACCATAGCACGAATCTCTGAGTATACATGCCACAAATATATTACCTTTGATTTAATTACTGTTCTGCTGGTACTATTCTCTGCCATGTCCATATCCCAGTAATTACATGCCACTCAAAACAATCCCCAAATTATTGCGGCACAATCTGTTTGTGAGAATTTATATAGCGAAATACATATTCTCCCGCAGTTCCCACCTAGCATTTAAAATACAGTCTACAGAGAAAAAGTACCATGCATTATTGGAAACAAAATATAGAGATAGATTGATTTATACAGTGATTTGAGAATGCTGTGTAAGGAAAAAAGCAATTGACCAACTACTGTTCTCCTTTACATATGTACAATATCCAGTGGGGAATGGATATCCATTTAACTAAACTAGAATTGGACTTAACAGGCTGTTTTGAAGAATAGTTTCAGAGATCTGAGGAAGTACACATGGTTGGAGGAACACACTATAGAAAGTTCTATATCGGATGCATTTTTCACAGACTAGCATAATGGATAGATAAAGACTTTAGTGCAAGATTCTTTAAACCACAGTGAGACTATTGTATATTGATTTGTATTTCTATAGGCCTGTCAATCCAAAATATTAAAGAACTTTAGAAAACAGTATAGAATTAATCCTCACAAGACCTCAAGATATAGGGAAGTATTATTATTACCATTTTACAAATGGCAGAACTGAGGTACAAAGCTATTAAATGGCCTGCCTTCGGTCACATAGCATATCTGTGAGTGAGGCAGGAACAATAGATAACAGACCTCATCAGAGCCTTGTGCTTTAAGACCCTAAATCATACTTCCCATATTCTGTAGACTTTTTTTTGTGTAAAACTCAGAATACCATTAATGGAGTTCTGAATGCGGAAAGAGTTTATACTGTTAGATAAAGGTCTCTCGAATCCTGAAACCAACATGGCTACACAACAACAATGCATAGAACAAAAGTCTACAGGGCTGATAAAAGGAATTTAGCTGGTTATGGTACAACTGACTATTGGTATAATTCCTAGTCCTCAAATCTGTGAACCATAAAAAAAAAAAAGATATATTTACAGTAGTTACTGAAAGCTCAGCAAGCTTTTATCAGGTTCATAATGAGTGTTTAAAATACAGCTAAACAGTACTGCTTTGGATCCACAGCTTGTGGGAATTTTAACTTCACGCAGTAATTCAATATCCTTTAAAAGAAAAGCAGAAAATCAACTACCTATCGGATTCATTCCTGACAATTACAGCTAGAACAAATTCTATTGGCATCCATAATTACTTAATACAAAACAATAATATAAATAGAGACAAACACTGCCATTGGATGTCCATCAGTTATATTGACAGTAGTTGTTCATGTGCCTCCTGCTGCAAATGTTATACCTATTTCTTTTGCATCTGTATTTTCAGGAACATAAAGTACATTTGCTTTGTACTCAGGACTCCCAATGCGGCCAGTGAAAACTCTCTGTGTTTAATTAGCATACCACCTTAAGATGTTTTATTTCATTCTTTAAGTGAAAAGAAATAACCTAGTAATACAACATAAAAAGTAGAAATGCTTTATAACTACTTCCTCTGGTAAGAGCAGCCACATTGAATTATTTTTTGTAGATACAGTAAGGGGATTAATATATAACCACATCCCCGTGGTAATAAAACATTGATAACTACTGTCTAACATTATTTCAAAAACCTAGATTATTTCTGAAACATAACATCATTGGAATGAACTCCACTTACATATAGCCATAGGCAGAAAAGATGTACTGAGATACTCTATGATATCCTTGTGCAGAAATGGTGGAAAGGTGGCTAATGTTGAAATCATTGTATAAGGCAAAGTACTCAGGATGTCATCATTCAGAAAAGGAAGCAAACATGTGGTTGTGTAAAAAATTGACTGTCCAAGATCTGTCAAAGAAAATTCAATAAACAGAGCATCATTATATTAGAAAAAAATGATGATTTTTTTTGGTTTATGGTCTGTTTACAAAACTATCATAATAACTTACACATAAAAATTGTACCTTTCTTCCCAAATTTGTTCAAAAATGTAGTTGATATTTAAACAATACACAAGAATCATGTCATCCACCATCATTATGAATTCCCTTTAAGGGTGGAAGGAGGCAGCTGCTTGCCAGAAAATAGCAACAATTTACAGAGAAAATGAACACTGTGAAACCAACACAAGCACACGAGGAGGGGCATGAGTGTAGGTAGGGAAAATGTCATTATCAGAATTACAATTTGGCCCAGGGCATTGGTATATTAACCAACATACTCGTGCAAAAAGTGCCATAGAAGCTGTCAAGGCCGCAGGAAATTAGAGCCTGAATCTCATTCAAGGAACAGAAAAGTCCTGGGCACTGATTCTGTGCTGACTCAGAGAGAAGAAGGTCCCTGTACTTTCAGCACAACAAGTCACTGAGGCCAAGAGCTCACCAAGATTTAAAAAAGGACTATATGTATATGGATATTAAGTGCATTCAGAGTTACCATAATTAATTATATCAAAAATTGTGGAAGGATACCAAGAGGGCTAATGGCATATTAGGGTGAATTAGGAGGAGCATTTCCAACTGATCCAGAGAAGTGATTATTCCCCTTTATTTGGCTCTGGTGAGGCCACATCTGGGGTACTGTGTCCAGTTCTGGGCCCCCCACTATAGAAAGGACGTGGACGCATTGGAGAGGGTCCAGCGGAGGGTGACCAAAATGATTAGGGGGCTGGAGCGCATGACCTATCAGGAGAGACTGAGGGATTTGAGTTTGTTTAGTCTGCAGAAGAGAAGAGTGACGGGGGATTTGATAGCAGCCTTCAGCTTCCTGAGGGGAGGTTCCAGAGAGGATGGAGAAAGGCTGTCCTCAGTAGTGACGGATGGCAGAACAAGGAACAATGGTCTCAAGTTACAGTGGGAGAGGTCTAGGTTGGATATTAGGAAAAACTATTTCACTAGGAGGGTGGTGAAGCACTGAAATAGGTTACCTAGGGAGGTGGTGAAATCTCCATCCCTAGAGGTTTTTAAGCCTCGGCTTGACAAAGCCCTGGCTGGGTTGATTTAGTTGGGATTGGTCCTGCCTTGGGCAGGGGGCTGGACTTGATGACCTGAGGTCTCTTCCAGCCCTATGATTCTACGATTCTATAGTAAACCTTGTGCTTCAGAGCTTAAGCCAATCTCCGACAATTAGATATCAGGATCAGATGGGGGAGGGGGAACAAAGTCTCCCACATTTGTCTTCCTCTGAAGTATATGGTGCTGGCCACTACCAGAGCCAGATAGTGAACTAGAGGACCCTTGAGTCGACACAATCTGGCAATTCCTATGTTCCTATGAATCACAAAAACCACCTCCTGCAGCACCAGGGTTTAGTCCAAGCTCTGCCACTAACTCACTGTGTGCATTCCGACAAGTTGCTTAGGCAGCCTGTGCTTCTCTTCCCACATCTGTATACTGGGGATAATTATACCCATCTTTGTAAAGTGCTTAGAGACATATAGCTGAAAAGCGTTCTGTAAGTTCTAACAGTCATTAATGTATCCCATTTAAGTGATCCTTAAAGTCCTCCATGCAAGGGCCAGATATTGCAAGATGCAGAGTGCTTCTCCCTTGCAGTAGGTGCTCGGCATCTTGCACAATAAGTACCATTACAGATCTGACTTAGCTTGTGAAATCTGGCAAGATCAAAACACAGGTAGTCTGGATGAAAGCACAACAGGATTTTTTTTCCCCAACAGCTCTAAATTGGTCTGATTATTAAATTGTATGAATGAAATTACTAAGATGAAGGAAAGAATAAATGACAAGTTTAATTGCAAATTTCAATCCACCGTACATACATCATACCATCTCTTATCAGAGCCTTATTAATAATCCTTACTATGCATAATTATTGGAATCAAAATACAATATTATCAACTCAAAAGGAATTCAGAAAGCAACAGGGAACTCTTTCCTGCAAAATTAATTCATTTACTTACATAGGTGCTGGAACTAGGAGTGAAGGGGGTTCTATAACACCCCCTGGCTTGAAGTGCTTTCCTTTATACACAGTGTTTATAGTTTGTTTCAGTGGTTCTCAGCATCTCCACTAAAAAAATTGTTCCAGCAGCAGCCTGAAGCACAGTTCTCTCCACCTCAGTGTACAACACCAATGGAAATCAAGACAGATACTAGTATCCTGATATGCGGATAACTGGGCCCCAGACTCTCAATAAAGTTAACCACAAACTACAAAACTGAATACTGGAGGAGTTGACCAACAACAACATAAATAGCATCACAGGACCAAAATCTCATAAACTCTGTGATGAGATGATTCAAAACACTTTGCAAAAAATCCTATTGCTGTATATTCAGAATTCCAAACCTTTCTTTTTACCCAGTGACATTTTAAACAAGTCTCTATTACATTGTTAAAATGCTGTTAAGATCTTTTATCAAATCTTCTTTACATTTTACTCAGAAATGAGCCTGATCCACATACCTCTAAACATTAATAGGCTCCAGAATCCAAACCCAAAGCCAGATCCACAATTTGCAAATAGGCCATGACTCTTTAGTGGAGTCAAACCAAAAGACCAGATTGAAATACTTCCATTTTTACAGTAGGTTCAAAATCCAGATCAGGTTAGACTCATCTCTATTATTTTATTAAGGCCATGTCTATACTACAAAATATGTTGACCTAACTTACATTGGCTAACAGCCACCATAGTTATTAAATCACTTGTGTGTATGCACATTTCAGTGCTTGTGTCAGCAGTGCATGCCCTTGCCAGCAGCGCTTGTATCAATGGAATTGTCAGGTGGGACACTGCAGGATAGCCCCTGAAAGCCAGTAACAGTCAATTAAAGCAATGCAGTGTCTGCGTCAACCTCATTACATCAGCCATGACTCTACACCACTCAGGGAGGTAGTGCTACTAAATCAGCACAAAGAGGCACTTACGTCAGCATGAGCCAGATTTCAGTGAGGATACTTCCACAGCTAAGTTGACCCAAACCAGCTTATGTCAACATAACTATGTAGCGTAGACCAGGCCTTACACACCACACATAGATTCAAAGCACTGGATCTACATGTACGGCAAGGAGTCAGAGGCCTGCTTACCATGCTGACCATGCTGTAGCAAAGGAACTAGATCCAGCAGAGTCACCAATGTCACGTAAAGTCCTTGATAGTCCAATGATGGGTAGTCTGATAACTGAGCATCACGACTTTGCTGGCCGCGTTCAGATGGAGCATCTCGCAGGACGCTGTAAAGGAGGGAGCGAGTAACAGTAGGGTTGATGGAACTGACCTGTGGTCTTAGAGATGGGGTGAGTGGGAATGGCACAGGAAAAAGACACATGGTCATGGGCACTGTCAAATTGGAGGCATCTTGATTCTCCTTCTTCCCTGTGCGGGACAAAATGCTGTTGGGGGGACAAAGAAAAAAAAGAGACAACAAAGACACAAAGAACAGCACATTACATTGAAATGACACTATAAAACAAATAATAAAACACCAGATATACCCCACATAAGATGCAATTTCTACCAATATGAATATGTTTGCAAATCTAGCAACCATTCACTTTCATGCTTTAAGATTGTAAAATTAAAAATGGCCATTTGTGAAAATTTCCATTGCATCTCATGTGTTATCTGGTTCATAAGGAGCAAAAATATAAAAATGCATGTTTCAGTGCCATACCCATGTTTCACAATGAAGCAAAATTGGTAACTGAGCTGCTTGCTATGAAAAGAATAGCTGTGTCCAAATAGCTGGAGAATTTGCTCTGCGAAGATTTAGGGAAAATATTTTTTCAATAAGATTGTTTGCATCAAGGGAGTGAAAACTTGTAAAATATAGGTGTGGCACTTTCAGAAACATGTTTTAGCAAAGAATAAACATGTGGGTTTATTAAGATAGTCTTAAAAATCACATGTTTATTGCATCAAAATAATGTCTGTATGTATTTTATGATACTGTTTCATGACATTCCGTCAGTATCATTTGAGATAATGGAGTTTAAACAGGCATATGGATTTAGAAATAATATAATATTTCTAAAATGTTAACTAAACTACATTTGGAGAAGCTATAAAATAATATATAGTAAATGATCTTTAGCATATGTTTGTGAGCTAATGATAATGGTTGTTTATGTGTGTTTTTAATTTTGCCAGTGTTTGGGGAGGAAACACTTTATTTTATGAATACAAACACTCTTTTAGTAAATAGTTATTTCCAAATCTAAGGACTAAGCAAGCAATACCAGTTAAAGAACTGCACATCAGACAGTGTGTTTTCAAACATTCCTGCTGCTACTTACGTTATTATTCAACAAAACTCACTACAAACTAAAGGAAAGATAATTTCAAAAATTAAAAATGGTTTAGTGGGCATAAAAATAGAGTCGAAATATCAACCAGCTTGCCATGTCTTTTTAAAATTATTATAAGCATGTTAGACCAATTGTTCTGAAATGATTTTTAATTTAAAAATTAGAAGAAATTGCTGCTTAAGCAACAAAGCTATATTTTAGATAGCTTAACAGATAATGAATACGCATTATAGGATTAGCTAATAAACTTTTTCATGCTCCTATAAAAGTATGATATACTATTTTAATACTGTATATTAAACCAAATACCAACTTATTTTTACATGTACTGTACCTGTAGGGTGAACTTCCAAAAGTGGCCAGTGCTGGTGTAACTCTGTTCCCATTGAAGTCAGTATTAAAACTTGTAAATACAGGTGTGGAATTGAAACATCCAACAACTTCAGTGGAGCAGAGTTAGGTCAATAGTAAGTGCTTTTGAAAATTCCACCCACCCTAAACAAAATTCAGACCTCAATCTTGCAAACACTTAAACATACATGTAATTTGACTCATGTGTTCTCCCATAGAAGTCAGAGCAACAACTCACATGAGAAATTTTCACTCATGCTTATGACTTTGCAAGAGAGAGCCTGATTTACTTGCCATAAATATTAAAAATTTTACAATTAGATCTCTGAGCAAAAGTGGCTGCAGTCGGGCATACTTGATCTGTCAAGTATGCAGATGTTATATAGTTATAATATAATCTACCCTAATAAAAGTTGCTGCATAGTTTTATTTCTTATTATGCCTGCAAATTATTTTGGTTTCTGCTAGCCACTGTCCATCCCAAGAAAAGTGATAATAAGTTTGGTCTGATAGTTTTTATGAAACCATAAGCCAACCAAGTTCTATTAGGATTTTAAAAGTGAATTATCAGAGTGCAGATTTCTCTTTTTGGATTTGCTTTTTTAATTTTCTTGACTTTCAAATGCTACATATTGCAGCTCCTGATTCAAGATGTTGTAGGTATCAAACTACATTCAACCCCTTGCTCTGAACAGGGTCTACTCAGTAACCCCTTCATTTGCCAACATATCACTCCCCAGAATCGCTGCCCCCTGACAGCAAAACTTTCTGGAGGGACTTTCTAGCATTAATAAATCCTTGTTTTGGAAAGTGTATGGCAGTGATAGCTAACATTTATCTCAAGGTCTCCCTCCTCCTTATTATGAAGGCAGGACCCATGAAAACTACAGATGCCAACATACAATACTCCATCTTGATCATACAGGCCTTCTTTTCAGTTCAGGTATTAGAAATGAGCTCCAGCCAAAGCCCCAGTTCCTGTCACCCCAAAACTCAGAGGTTCCATGGATATGGATTTGCAGCTAACCCAAAGCTCTATAAAGCAACCAGTCAAAACTCCAGATCCAGTGATTCTCCTGAACTTTAATTAGGCTGCAGATTCAGATCTGGCCATGGTAGTTTCTATTCAAAATGGAGCAATGTACACTGAGACCTGTAGTATCTGCAGGCCACTTCCATGATGAATCTGATCCACTATATGCAAATAAGTTGCCAATACAGCTCTCAATTGGCCAAAGCTGGAGCTGCCTTGCTGCAACTGAGGCCATTCTCCAAATTACTAGCTTCCAGAGGTATTTCTTTCAGAAATGGTACCTCCACACGGGAAAGCAGTAAAAATATCTTGTGCATTAATAACTGTTAATTAAATAAAAGGATTTTGTCTATTGTTAAGAAATGCACAGAATGAGGTTTTTTTCTAAGACAACAAGAAAGAGGCAGGTGTTCTGTAAGAGATTTATTATGTTATAGGTCAATCCTCAAGTAAGGGAGGAAAGGCTGGAAATGAATAATGCATGAAACTTAAATTCATGCTGTAATGTAAAGAAATGCTTCTGCCCAAAGAGAAAATTGAGGAGGAGCTAAATGAATCAATGTGTTATGCATTGTGTTATGGTGATTGTATGTGATGTTTATCCATAAAAAGTAAATTCCTCACTTTTTTCAACCATAGCCCTTCTTCCCACCCCCACCCGGAGCCTGTTACACATTCAAATGTATATAAACCAGAGGACCAAGGTTGCAACTAAACTGAAGCTATTGGCATTACACCAGATATAACTTTGAGCCAAAACAGGAGGAGTCCCCCACTCAGAAGAACTAAGTCAATGTGTTTAGAACTCAGAAAAGTAATTGTACTTTCAAGGTACAACAGGCTGCAAAAGCTCCACCTGCTAAGGCATAGTACACTAACAACTAGATAGTGAATATGTGACTGCATTTTGTACTCCGCTGTGCAATAATGAGTGTGGACAAGGTCCTAATGTGAGAGACAGAAAGAAGACTTGGAATGCATTCAAGTCATTCAGGGAAACTCTTGAACAAGCCAGCATCTTGAGATGTTTATTTAGGATAATTCTACTTAAGGTTACTGAAGGGAGAACTATGTACAATTAACTGGAGTTTCCTTCTTGCCACGCTCAATGGAGGTTAAGGTGTTTTGTCTATCCCTGTCTTGGTGTCATCATGTGTATGAAGTTGTGGTAAGCTCACACCACAGCACCCAGGTCCAGAACCAGGTTTTAAACACTCCAAAGTTGCAGGCGGTATGGATTGGGAGGGGTTGATCTGGCCTATTTTAAGGTAATGGCCTATATGAAATTCAGATCTAGACGCAGAGCTGGATTTTTAATGCCCTCGCTCTAATTTTGGGGATGTTCAGATCCAACATTTTGATTTGCCCATTATAAAGAAAGATACCATCTATGAAATTACATGCAAATCTAAGCACACACTGTGAGCACCAGCTCAACCTTTATCAAGTTCAGGGTAATTAATACCAAGGTTTTGGTTCAGTCCAACCTCTAGTGTGAAATAAAGAAGCTAAATGGAATTGCTCCCTTCCTATGGAATTAACAGTTCTGCAGGCTTAAAACAATCACATGTAAAAGGGAGTTATGCAGACATTTAAATTCTGTTTTTATAGCCAATAAAATGAGTTGCTTAACTCAGCACAGCAACTTGAATTCTCATAAGGTATGAAAAATTTCTTACCAAGAATACATTGTGCAATGTACTGTTCTGAGCAGAGTTGGGTGACACTGTGGTAAAATGCATTCACCTTTTACTATCAGGAGAATTTCAAAGTGTGACAAATAGTTTCTGTGGAGCAAGCCCAAAGTGAATCGTGATCCTGTGCACACTCTACATGATTACAATCCTAACTGGGCTGAAGAGAAGGAGGTGCATGCTGTCCAATCAAAACTTCTCAGGTGCATCATATCTTAGTGGCCATAGCAAATTTCAAAGGTGCTGACACTGATGGAGTTCCACCCAAATGGGGATTATCCTAGTGCACAGCTTTGAACAAGTCACTAACGAGAGGTGAGAGAGAGAGGGAGAGTGCATGCTCACAATCCAAAACAATTTGCATGGCTGAATAGCTTGGTAGGTCCACTCAGCTTATGCACAGGCTGTTTTGCTGCACACAGAATCTTGTTTTTCAAATGTTTCAAACCTGATTTTCAAATGTTTTCATTGTTTGATTAGCTAATTAAAAATACACTGATATGGAATAAGAACCACATTTCTTAGCTACTCTTAATATCCCTCTGAAGATTTTTGGCTATTAATGTAACATATTAATAGAATCACATTCCGTCTGCTGGACCTAAAAGAGCCGTTTAAGTTAATATAAGTGAGTTCATCAACTAACATATTCAGTAAGCTAAAAATTTCATGATGTCTAACTGATTCTATTCATGAAATCTAGGAATGTGAAGTATAAACACAACTCTTGACAGTTTGCAGTCAAGAAGGGATTCCGCGGGTAATGTGTATTTCTACATATGTATTTCTCCCCTTAACATAGAAACAAGATCTGAAGTGATTCTGAATTCCATGGTCTCTGAATGTGGACTCTCAATTATTTTTTCATTAAGTTTTAATACTTGCTTAACATTTTTTCAAGCAAGAGAGAACACTTCTTATCTCCAAGAAATATTAATGGCCAAACTTCCAAAGTAGCCTCTGAAACAGTGCAATTTTGCAAGTGTATGTATTTTCAGAGGTGCAAATCAGATATATACATACAAATGCAACTTAAACTCACAACTATCTGCATATGAAATATTATGCCACAAAAAATGTACAAAAATACATCTGTAATATCAAAAGATATCGGAAGGGCAATTAGAAAATTTAGGTCAACTAATCCATTATATTGTGGGAGAACTGGAATATAAGTAATGTTCCCTATGAAGTTGCACACCTATCAGATAGCTCTCTTTAACAAGTTGACAGGTCATTTTACCTGTCAAAACCTATTCTGTAATAATACTTAATACTTATTGATTTATACATTGCAACTAAAGTGGACTAAACCAAATCCTTAGATCAGAGCAATTCTGAACTATTAATGTCATGTGTGCCTATGGCCATTGCTATAACAGGCTGAAACAAAATCAAGATTTGAAAGCCCACTGAACTATGGGACAGCTTTGCTTCTAGTTCTGCTGTTTAGGCTCATCTCAATAGGACCCTACAGCTTTTGGATTGTCAGAGAGGTCACAGTCAGAAACTGGTGAAATTTTATCGCAACCTTCTCTCTTCTTTACTTCAAGCACTAACCTATAGTGGGGCCAAGTAAACCAGGTTTTGTTTTAGAATCAGTCACTCACAGTCAGCTCAATTGAGCAAATTGGGCAACAGTCACTGCTGTGATTCATTTGTACCATATTTTTTATTAAATTGAGATCTGACTCCTTCTGGTTGAGCATTGATCTATAAGATCCATTAACCAAGAAGAAATCAATAAATATCCCCTTAGATTTTTTCTCTTGAAGAGCATAATTTAAAACTTACCTCAATAAAGTCTGAGAAAAGTATTTCAGAGTGTTTGCAATGTCAGTTCCAGAGGGCACAGGATAAATGTTGTGAAGAACGCGGTTATGGTATTCCTGTAGGTAGCGGATCTTGGAAGCAACTGGATAAAAAAACCAAACACAGACATTTTTATTTAGTTTAGTTCCAGTTAAGTCACCACATCAGTTTTCTACCCCTATTGTTAAAATTAATGCAAGGAAATAAATTTTAAGAGGCAAATCCTTCCTATCTTTATAGTGGCTGAAGGAACTGAATACTCTCATGAAGGAGAGATGAAAAGGAAAATATTTTATATAGTATCTTTAAATCTGTTTTAGTTCTACTCTGTCAAGTAAACACTTAGTGCCTGTCTACAGTTTTCCATTCATGGATCTCAGACTTAATTTATAATGTTATAAGCTGGGTGAAACCTTGTTATGGGTTGAGTTCAAACCTCTTTGATCCTGGTAGATGTGAACTATAATATAAGCTTCACCTAAGACAAAAGATTTGCGTGAATCTCAGGAGCTCCAGTTTGAGTATTGTTTTGGGTATGTGTGTGGGTGCAAGGGAAGAGAAATCATTCAGAAACTAAGGTCAGACAAGAACAGACTGAGTGAGAGAGAGGGCCTGCAGTAGCAACTGAAGGCATATGGCTAACCCTGGAAGAAACCTAGGAAGACATTTTTGGATCAGAGGCTCAGGCTGAAAAGAGTGTTTTTGGTGCTGTGAGCAAAAGAAACTGTTTCTTTCTGCACTCAGAGACTCAGGACTTTGTACATGTTTGCAAACAAAAAAACTGTATCCAAGAAAAACCTGACTACCACCAATTTCTACTCCCAACTGGAACATCTACAGGGCTCCAAATTTTCACTAGCCACTCAGCTCAAAAAGGGACAACAATAATTATTCATTTAGTAAGTCACACAATACCCATATGAAATGAATAAGTATTACTACGGTCAATTTATGGATGGATAACCTGAGGCAAAGAGAGATTCAGTGGTTTTCTCTAGGCTATCTTGTGAATCAACTATGTAAGACTATGTGTATGGTTTATTGAAATCTATAGCAGGTAGCCTAGTTGGGGTGAGGTGGAGTCAGGGATGGTTCAGAGCAGCTTCTCTACAGGGAAGTGGAGGGGGGAAATGTAACTTTAGGGGGAATAGTATTTTCCTTATTCTAATCAGTGTTAGCTGAAAGCATCTCTATCTGTTCTCATTTCCCATTGTCATATGATGACAAAATACAGAAATGGGAATACATCTCAACAATGCTGATAGAGGCAGCAAGTGGGGGGAAGCAACTCGTCGAGTCGACTATCCAATAAGCATTCGATTTTAGGATAGTCGACTAGTTGACGAGTCACTTACATCCCTACCTGACTGTGCTCCTTTTGAAGTCAGTGCTAAAAATCCCATTGACTTCAGCGAAAGCAGCATTGGGTCAGTTCTAGCTTTGTTATCCTACCCTATAACTAAATAAAATAATTTAGGAACAAGATAAGGCCATCCATGACAACATTTACTCTTGAACACATTTACTGTATATATTTTGCTTTGATCAACTCCCACAGTGAACTATTTTATATGTTTATTAAATATAAAAACTATGGTAAAAATACTCAAGTTGTGAAGTCAGGTACTCAAAAGTTAGGAAATACCAGAATTCAGGTTGCCTATGCAACCTGAATTCAGCCCCTGGGATGTATGCATTATGATACTGATTAAAAATGACACTGTTTTTAATTTCATATTTTATTTTTTCCACAGGATACCTGCACAAAAGAGTGTATGCCAAAAGGGGAGATTAGGTTGAGGCTGTATGTCTAATTTTATGGATAAAATTCATATTTTTTTTAAAAAGTCCCTTCAAAGGCTTCTTTTTTCCAGTGTGCATTTTTTCATGTTTGTATCTTTGCACGAGAAAATATTTGTATAAACAAGCTACATTTTTGCATTCAACTGGGTATTATTGGCTTTTTTTATCATTCTAGTCATATGTTGTCCTCAACTATCCATTCAGTGCAATCAAAACAATGGGCGTGACCAAAAAACAAAAGACTAAGGAATCCGGTAGCAAAAATCATGTTCTGAGTTCTGAATGACTACAGCATAAACATATTAAATTTTATTCGCTGACTATGCATGATAAGGAAGGGTTTCTTTACCTCCACCACAATATCTGTAACCTTCTGATTAGAGCTGGTGCATCTGCATTCTCCACTTGTGAGCAAAATAGGATCTCATTTAAATAGATAAAGCTCTTCAAGTATACCATGTATTCTCCCTACCTATGTATATTATTACTGTTTACTGATACAACCTTAGAGGTGTAACTGGCCCTTTACAAATATGTAAGTATACAGATCCCTGTTCCAAAATCTTGTTAGACAACTAAACTATATAGAACAGAACATCCTTTGTATAGATGCTCAGATTCTATGGTAATGAGGGTCACATAAATATAGGGATTAGATTAAGAGAGAGCCTTTCCTATTTACATGTTGTTTGTGATGACACACTCCCCAGTGTAAAGGATATGAAGCCTAGTAGATCTGTAAAATAATCAGGTCACAAATCAGAGTTCTTAACCAAAGAACAACTCACAGATGGATTTACAGTTCATTGCAGGTGCCATGCTACGCAGTCAGATGTCCATAACTGGAATAGGAAAACCAATGCCAAAGATATTAGTCAAGCTGTATTTTAAAGAACCTCCTTCATCTCTACAGCTACTTCCTCTCAAGAAAGGGCAAAGCATGTTGGCAGTGCACGTGCATTTAAACACCCAATTTTGTCTTTGAGCCTTACTGAGATTTGTAGAAAGTAGGAAACCTGTTTATTTCTACTAAGAGGATTAGTGCCCAAATGAAATCAGTCACAACAAAAGAACATTCATAATGCAACAGCACGATAATAATGTTGTTTGTAAAATGAATCACTTTGCTACCAGGCCACACTTCTCAGAGAAATTCAACTATGTCATGTCCTAGGTTACCGAGTTATTTTTTTAATGAAAGCACTACAAAAAACTCCAAACCTTGGCACCTAAAGATAGGCTCCTAAAGCCAATGCAGGCATTGGATTATAAATAACTGATTTTGAAAAGTCCTGAACACCCACAAATCCTATTATCTTTAATAGGAAGTGCATGTGTTCAGTACATTAGAAAATCAGGCCATTTGTACTGATGGGCCTACACATGGATTTAGAAGCCTAGCTTTAGCTATCCATTTTTTAAAATATTGACATACATATCTGCTAAATTCAATGTCTATCTCCACACTGCATGTGTATCTAAACTCCCAATTTCCTCTTTGAGGAAAAAAAAGCGAGTCAAGTGTAAAGTCTATATTGCATTCTTTGAAGATGATCTCTTTGGTTGTTTCAAAATTCTCGCAGGAAAATGAAAGGTAGTGGGCATTCCTAGAACATTACTTACCACAATCAGATGCCAGTTTTTGTTACTGGAGAGGAAAGGGGAATTAATTGGTGGTCTCCAGCTTTTTGCTGTCAGTAGATGCAATTCTGGGCAAAAGTTCAGCTCCCCTGGAGTGCTGTGGTGTTAGGCCTAATGCTGAGTATCACTGAGATGCTGAGATGCACATAGGGGCTAAAGAAGAGATGCTGAGATGCACATAGAGGCTAAAGAAGAGTAGCATAATAGACGACCTCCTGGGACTAGCTGTCACCATTATACAATTTGATAGGCTGACCTGGTACCACTCAGAGCAGTAGGGGACAAACTGCTGTTTGGTTATTCATTCCTGCACGGTTCCACACCACCAACAATTTAGGATTGGAATTTTTGCTCTTCAGTTTATTCTTTCACTTTAGTTTTTTCTAATATTTCATGGCAAAAATCTGGAGTCATCATGGCTTGTTACGCCTACCTTACACAATGTGGTTCTTGCCTGTCAGTCAAGCAGGACAATAGTAGAGGCAGCATCAGTTGAGGCTTGGGGAGTAGCCTGGCAGTGGTGTATAAGCCAATTTAGTTCTTGTTGAAAAATCATCACCATTTGTCAAAAAGTGCAGGTGAAAGAGAATTGGAATTATGCAAAGTGCAAATAAACACACTTAACGATACCATAAAAAGCTCAGCTAGGAGGAGCCTTGATAAACATATTATAAAACATAAGTTCAGTGGGTCAGGAATGGCACGGGAACTATCCATTTTCTGGATCTCCAACCTGAAGCATCATGAGGTGGAGAAAGTCAACCACAGGAATGGAACAGAGGAAAATTCCATGATCTAGATCCATAAATGAATCTCCATTTATAACCAAGGTACACACCAAAACTGTAAAAAAGGGGCTGAGTCCTTAAAACTAAAAGAAACAGGGAGAAGGCAGTGCCAGCATAAGGGCTCCAGAGCTGCACTAGTGAGAGAGAGAGTAAATAGCAATCAGAAAAGTGAGTGAAAGAAGAAGCTCAACGTACAAAAGTCCAAGGCTTTATATATATATAAATAGAAGTGAAATATATAGTATGAAAAGGGGGAGGAGAAAGTTCAGAAAATGTGGGAGAAACAGAAAAGAGTAGTACAGTGGGCAAAAGCAGAACATAGCACTATTCAGAGAGGGAGTGTCAGAATCTTCTCTTTAATTTTTAAGAACATAAGAATGGCCATATTGGGTCTGACCAAACGTCCATCCAGACCAGCATCCTGTCTTCTGACAGTGGCCAATGCCAGATGCCCCAGAGTGAATGTATAGAACAGGTAACCATCAAGTGATCCATCCCCTGTCACCCATTCGCAGCCCAGACAAACAGAGGCTAGGGATATCATTTTTTGATTTATAAAAATGCATCCTCCTTAAAGGGTGCATTTAGGCCATCCGCACAATATTTAAAAAACAAAAATGTCAGTTACTGTAACTAAGAGATTAACCCCCAAAAGTTTTTTTAAAATGCTCCTTTGGCCTAATCACTGAACTATAACCTGAAGATTAATAGATGTGGACCAAAGAGGGAAGTGAATTTCAACATCCAGAAATGTCAGATGCAATAATTCCAGAAGCACCACTAAACCCTTGATCACAGAGCAGTCCCAACACACTATTAAGAGAGTGCAACAGGAGAAAAGGTTAAACAGGATTCAGTGCTAGTCTACAGTGGCAATTTTCTTAAAATTTCTTGTTATCACACTAGCAACTATGCCAGTTATTAACATTAATAACAATTGTGGAAGTGCTGATGTGGGCCAGCTGCTTGCATTCGAATCACCATCATCTCACTTTGTAGGCAGAGTAGATCTAGACAACATGGTGGTTAAAATGTCAGTGGCTGCTAGCAGCCACTCTGGGGTATAAGTCAATGAAGGTCCTCCAGTGTTTGTTAGCAACAGGGAAAATAGTTTGAAACAATACAGAGGAAACAAGGCAAGAGAAAGATAACCCCTGCCCATTCACAGAAGATGACTGTCATGAGCAAGAACAACAGGCCAGCTTTCCTGCTCCATCCAGGAGCTTCTTCATGAGTACTCCACTTCTAAGACCATGAGGGTACCACATGTTCAATCTTTGGACTCTCTCCTGAAGCTCTTGTGCCAATTAGTTGGGCAACTTTTTGATACAGACACTGGGATCTAAGCTAAAACATCATTTCTTCATACAAATCACTGGAGCTGTCAGCTCAGTTTGGGTCATTACTGATCAGAGTTAGTAATTAAGAAGTGTTCAGCTCTGTATTTTATCACTAAATACATAAGTCAAACCAAGCTAATCAATCATTTCCTCCTCTTCCCATCCCCCAACACATAATTATGTTGCTTTCCCTTTAGTGGAGCTTATAGATATTACCTCACTGGTAAACACACAAAGCAAGAGGTGAAACGTTTAACGACTATTAAAAACAACAAAACCAGAGTGGAGTGTTTGGCAACAGGGTTTAATATCAGTACAGGTCCCTGTATAGAAAATTCACTAATTGCACTGCTTCATTGTGGAGGGGGCAGACACTGAAAATTATGTACACCAGCACTGAACTAAAGCTGGGAAGCTTTAACCCAGAGCTGTCATTTACAGCAATGGAGACTGATCAAAGATCTAAACCTCGGCTGTAACCAGAACGAGGTCCAGGGCCTGGCTTCCCTTCTAGCCTCCTTCCCCTCGCCTTGAAGCCAGGCAAAACAGCCTTCGCGTTTCACTGGGATCTATCTCATGCAGAGCACAAGTGGGCACCCTTTCCAGGACTGCTCGGCTGCCGTGTGAAATAAATCGCACTGCGGAGACAGCCGAAGCCCCCCACACACCTCAGGGCGCCGTGACAGGCAGTCCCCCCCCCCCCCTCCAGCCCCGAGGATAAATTGCAAGGCGCCGCTTGATCGATCCCACTGGCAAACCCTCCGCCTCCCGCGGCTGCTGCTGCTGCCGGCCCGGGGATGAGCTCCCAGGACCATGGACAGTGCAGCGGCCGTGTCGCACCCAGCCGCCCCACAGCCCTCGCTGCTCCGTTGTTGCCCGGAGGTGGGGCAAGGAGCCGCCCCCGCTACTTACACTGCTCCGCTTTGGTGGACATGGCGTTGGGCGGGGGGGGGGGGCAGGGGAGATGTTTCGCCCCAACGTCGGGGCCTTTGGGTGCTTCTCTCTCCCTCAGCCCGCGCTGAGCAGAGGCGAGCGGCAGTGCGAGCCCCGGGCCTCTCGCCCAGCCGCCGCGATCATTCCTGCCACGGCCACGGCGCGCCCCCGGCCGGCCCCGCCCGCCCCTCGCAGCTCAGGGTAGGTTCCCGGCCGCGGCAGAGGAGGCTTGGACAGGGGGCGCCGGTGAATTGCACGGTGTGCTCCGCCGGCAAGGGGAGGAGGAGCAATCCGGGTCACAGGGAACAGCCTCTTAAAGGAGACGCTGGGCTCATCCCTAAACTGGGGAGGGGGCTGGGAAATCCGGGGGGTGACCGCGCCCGACAGTGGTTGGAGCGGATGCGCTGCACTCCCTCTGCGCACACCCCCCTTCGCATCACACGCACCTTTCCCTTGCGTGTGGAATTGGCGTCTCCTCCCCGAACTGCAGAGAGATCAAAGGGGAAAAACCCGCCGAGGTTGGGAATAAATGGGCGGGCTGGGTCGTCTGGAAAGCGCTTAACCCCAGGCCTGCCAGTGTCCCGCCCGTGCTCTGTTTTGCAGCGAAAAGCACACGCGCTCGGTTTTCGCACACGCTGACTGTATACAGAGCGCCCCCATCTGCGGGGGGGGCCTCCCCAGCGTGAGCATAATGACTTGTATAAACGCGAAGCGCCTGCGGGGGGCAGTGCGTCCCCCCCCTCTCCACCCCGGAGCTAGTTGTGAGGCGCAGCCCCTTCAGCCACAGCAGCCTGTGTTGAAACAAAAGACAGAACTATGTAGCAGTTTAAAGACTAACAAGATGGTTTATTAGGTGATGAGCTTTCGTGGGCCAGACCCACTTCCTCAGATCAATATGTGGAAGAAAATCGGCACAACCACATATACCAAAGTGATACAATCAAAAAAATGAACGCATGTGAAATTGACAAATCAAATTTTAGAACAGAGTGGGGTGAGGGGGGGCAGGTTAGTTTCTGTGAGGTAATGACATTAGGGGGGATAATTGGGGAAGCTATCTTTGTAATGGGTGAGATAATTAGAGTCTTTGTTTAAACCCATATGTAAAGTGTCAAATTTAAGCATGAATGACAATTCTGAAGCTTCTCATTGAAGTCTGGAGTTAAAGTCTCTTTGAAGCAATATGCATGTTTTAAGGTCATTGAGGGAATGATCAGTCTAGGTTGACTGTTCAACTGCTCCCAGGGCAGGCAGAACTCAAGGCTGTAACCCTGTGCTTCCTAGGCAAATGCCTTATCCCCTAATCCACCCAAGAACCCACCCCACTGCCCTCCCTTCACTGGTCCCCTTATCCAGCCTTCCTTAGGTGGGAGCCAGCTCCAACCACTGGGCCACTGCAGAACCCATCCCACCTGCCTACCTTCAGGCCATCCCTTATCCTGCCTTCCTAATGCCAGAGGCTGCTCAATCCCTGGGGAAACTGGTGTTGGCTGACCAGCTGCTCCAAGAGTGGGCGGAGGTGAGGGGCAGGACTGAAACCCACCTTTGTTGCAGGAGTGCATTGGTTTGATCATTGCTGCAGGGCACTGCCTCCACTTCACCGCCCCCCCCCCCCAGGAGTGAAGGCCTCTGCTTCCCTCCAGCCCCAGCCCAGTATGGATAATTAGGGATGTTCTAGCTCAGGAGTGCACAATCTTTCAGAAGTGGCATGCCACGATTTAACTTATTCACTTCTATTTATGGGGGGGGGCGGAGAAGAGAGGAAAGGGGCAGGCTGGGTACGTGACCATATTTTCCGAACCAGCTGCAGCTAGGGAGAACAGTTTAAGTTATTAAAGCAGACTACGCATTTTAACTTTCTCATGTTAGTTTATCAAACATCATTTTAAATAAAGTAAAATACTAATTTATGTCTGACACAAAAGGTTTCAATGTTTTATTTATTTATGCAAGGGATGGGGACCACTGACCCACAGAAAAATCAGTTGGGAACCACACAAGTGAGAAGCAAAAAAACTCCAAAAAAAACCAGCCTTCACTGATGTGGCCCCCCAACTGAGACACTTCACTCCTCTGACTCTTCAGCCTCAAGGGGTGAGGGGAAGGGACAGTGAAGACTGGGGTTCAAGGTTTCCTATAGGCCGGATTTACTTTTCTGGGGAAAGGATAGGTGTCGCGAGAATCACAGGTCTGATGATGAATACCCAAGGGGGGAAGGACAGAACCAGGTGGACAGTTTTAGCAAATAAAAATTATTTATTTATGACAGTGGTGAATTTATAGTATTTATTCTAAGATTTTTAATAGACCGTGTTAATAATGAACTTACAGTATTTATTATATTTATTCTATGGTTTCTAGTAAAACGTGTCAGAGATGTAAGGATGGGAATGGCAAGGGGAATAGTCTCTAATCTTAAAATATCCAGCTACAGTAATAAAATAACAGTGATAACTACAAACTCTTATGTACTACCCAAAAACAACTACAACACTAAGCTTATACAACCGGAAAAAATCAAATCATACATACCAACTTACACAGCACACGGAACATTACAAAGATATCGGTTCGGTTGTGAAGGCCTTGGTTATGCCCGAGAGTCAGGGGAGGTGGCTGGTCGGTTGATCAGGCTGGCAGCACTTTGAAGTATACGAGAAGGCACACGCACGGTGGTACGTGTGTTGCGAAGACCTCCTAGAGCAAACTGTGCCATGGGCATTTATCCCCAAATCTGCACATCGCTTTCCTGCGCTTGCATATTACCATATATGGCCCAATGGTCACCAAGTGGGGGGGTCTGTGTCCCAGGGGTTGGGCCGAAACTGTGCAGGTTTCATGCGACCAGGTAAGCCCCGCAGTTCTCATGCCAAGGTGACAGGTGGGAGAGTCTGAGGCTATTTTCCCCTTTTCACACCTTCCCTTTTTCTAAAGGCAATGGTATGCAGGAAGGGTGCGGCCGGTTTCTCTCAAGGAGTACTGCAGCCCACTATAGCAAGAGCGGCCTGGCCAAACTTTTTTACTGGGGGAGCAGTTTCTTTTCTCTAACAATAGGGGTGCAGGATCTGGGGTGCAGAGGGGGAGAGGTTGCAAGGTCTGGGTGGGATGTAGTGTGCAGAAGCAGGCTGGGAGTAAGGCGTTTGGCCAGGTGGAGGGAGCAGGAACCAGGGAGGGTGCAGTGTGTGGCCAGGAGGGAGGGTTCAGGAGCAATAGGGATGCAAGAGCAGAGTGGGGGTAGGTGTCTGACCAGACCGGGGGAGGGTGCAGGACCAGGATGGAGGTAGGGTGTTTGGCCAGGAGGGAGAGTGCAGAAACAAGGGAAGGTGTTGGAGCAAGCTGCGACTGGAGCTGGGCTCAATGACCTCCTGAGGTCTTTTCCAGCTGTAGGATTCTATGATTCTAAGCTGGGGATGTGGCGTCTTGGCAGGGGGAGGGGAGTGAGACGGATTAGGGTGTGGGGATCTGGGCATGAGGGGGGGACACTTACCTGGCTTTGCACCCCCTTGCACAACCATGCAGTCTCGAGCCAGCCCTGGAGGCTGGAGGCGCCACTACCACGGCCATGCAGTCCCAGGCCTGCCCCAGAGGCACCACTGAGGAGCCTCACCCCCAGCATTGCCTCCTCCCACCACAGCCTAACCTGCTGCCAGGCAAGAGGGAGGGCTCCAGCAGCTGTGCAGAGGAGGAAGAGAGGGACTGAGCTCCCGCTGTGCATGCCACTGAAAATCAGCTTGCGTGCCACTTATGGCATGTGTTGTAGGTTGCCGACCCCTGTTATAGCTAATACTTAGGCCTGTTTTGAAGGCAGGGAGCTGGACTAAGGGCACGTCTACACAGCAAGACTAAAGCCAAAATAAGCTACCCAACTTAAGCTATGTCAATTACATAGCTTAAGTCAAAATAGCTTATTTTGGCTTTTGGCACTGTCTACACAGCCGGAAGTCTGAGAAAGAGCACTCTTCCTTCATCTTCCCTTACTCCTCATAAAATGAGGGTTACAGGAGTCGGCGTAAGAAGTCCTCCAGCTCAACATTATTTTGACATTATGTCAAAATAACTGCTTGTAGTATAGACATGGACTATGTTATTTCAGAATAATGTCAGTTATTCCCAAATAACATTGCTAGGTAGATGTACCCTAAATGACCTATCAAGGTCCCTTCCAGTCCTAGAAATGTTTGATTCCCCACGCTTCACCTCCCAACCAGCCCCACATTTCCATTCTGCCTCTGCTTCTCACCCCAACCTCTCTGCTCCCCCAAATCTCCTTCAGTTCAGGACAAGGGGGAGATGGGTGGGCTAGTCAAGCCGTATGTCTATGGTTTTCCATTAGTTTTGGGGGGAAGGGATAATCCAGTGGCTGAATCAGTGCCCCACACGCCCAACAATTGCTAGCTCTAGGAGGTAGGGGGCAGTGTTTCCCTATCTCTCACCTATGAATGCAAGGGAGGGAAAGTGGGTGAGGAATGTTCCTCCAGCATTGAAAGAGCTGCTGGGGTGGATGGGTAGTGCAAGAAGGTTCAGGGTATGTGGAATAGCAAATGTATCCATGTGTCCTGTCCCGCTGTATCTTGAGTTACTCTAGGATAGTGACCATCTGAGCTGTAAATCCAAGTACTGTTTCATTATCTTTCTGGTCTCACTGGGGACATTTCTTCATTTCTAAAAAAAACCACCCAGGGGTCTGGTGGAACATCACAGGGGCTCTAGCCTGCCCACCTGTGAAGAACTTCATCGGGAAGATCCATCTGACAGAACAACAGGATTCCATCTGCACAGGACATGGAGGAGTTCCAGGTTACAGATAAAACATCACCTGGAAGCCATATACCCTAAAATAGCTGATACACATGAATATAGTGAGGCCTTGGAAGCCAAAGAGGGCAGTGCTGCAGGAGCAAAGGAGCCTAAGAACAGTCTGTTTACATAGTCAATACAGCAGTCCTTTCCCAAGACTTCCAAACACAAGCATATGGCCTTTGCCTATAGATGTCAGCACCACCATGCCCACTGCAACAGAAGTATGGCACAGAGCCCAGTGCACCCAGTTTACTGCTGCCCCAAAACTGAGAACACTAGACAATTTGGCCCAGATCCTCAAATCTCAATGGGAGTGAGGTGCCTAAATGCCTGTAAAGATCTGAACCTTTGTCACTGATGGGCTGCAGTAAATAGCAGATCCTATACATTGGCCTTTAACTAGTGATTTTTGTTTTCATACCAATGAAAAAATACTGGATGTGCAACATTTTCCACACTTCACAGCACAGTTAATTAGTTCCACACCAGAACCCTCAATGTACCTTCCCTTCTCAATCCCTTCCCCTGCCCTAGCCAGCCTTCCTTATGTGACAGCTTCAGAGCTTCCCTCAGTTTCTTCCAAGGGTCTCTTTTCCATATTCTGTGCTGATTTTACATCCTTGGTAGGAAGAGGGACCAGTTTACGATAGAGCCTCTGGATAGGAATGAGCAGCAGTTATCTCCATGAGACTGCATGGGTGGCAAATTAAAAGCCTGAGCATAGTGTGGCAAGAGAGCTTCCAATGGCCCTAAGAATTAGTTTGCACAATTAGAAGCACCAACGCTATTCCAGGGGCTCCAAGGCTCTGGTGCTGCTCACCAGAGCCACAACTGGGGAGTGGTGACTTTGCAACAACAGCTCCTGCTTCACCTACCTCCCTGTGCAACTCACATGGGGGCTTGGCCTGGGACAGCCCAGGAGGGTGAAGGAGCAATGCCATTAAAGCTTGGGTCATGCGTGTTATTGCTGAGTCTGGCCATTTCTCCCAGCCTGGCCAATCTCACCCAGATAGACAGCCTTACAACACCCCATCCCCTCATGATCACTGCCTGCAAATGCACTGTCAGCCTGGCCCACGGTGTGGAGAACCTGGGTGCCAGGTCATTGACCCATGCCAGTCCCTTCTCAGCCAGGGCCAACTCCTACCTGCTTTTGCAGCTGGCAGGAGAATCCAGGGGAAAGGGGGAGGAGCAAATGAGTCAGGGGGAACAAGCTAGCAGCAGTGGAAGCTATAGTGTCTGTTTTTAAGAAATTGGAAAGTTGGCAACCCTACCTTCTGTATATATGGAAAGATGCACTGCAGATCTGGTAGAGGTAAGCCATCTAAGGCAATCTTCATCTGCAGAGAGAATTTTCTGCCTGTTGTAACAGTAACTTACTATAAATGGAGTCTTATCAAATTCACAGCCATGAAAAACATGTCACGGACAGTGAAATCTGGTCTCCCCCTGTGATATTTGGTCTTTTGTGGGCCTTTACCCTAAAATATACAAATTTCACTGGAAAGACCAGCATTCTCAAACTGGGGGTCCTGAACCAAAAGGGAGTCACAGAGCAGTCACATGCTTATGCGGGGGCGGGGTGTCACAGTACTGCCACCCTGGTCTCTGCACTGCCTTCAAAGCTGGACATCCAGGTAATGTCTACACTAGGAAAGTATTTCAAATTTACTAAATTTGACAATAACTTGTGACGGGAATGCCCGGACGCCCTGCACGCCAGCCACGCCATCCCTGGCGTTCTGGGGAGGAGTGGCCGCACTGCCCCAGCCCCAGCTCTGTCACGCATGCTTTGTGGCTGCCGGGGAGGGGGATGGGTACAGACCAGCACTTTGCCTGCCAGCCACACCAGCCCCGGCGGTCAGGGAAGAAGCGGGGGCAGCAGTTCGACCCCGGCTTGGTTGCGCTTGCCCTGCAGCTGGCGGGGAGGCAGGCGCAGGCGCATGCGCCAGAGAGCTGCAAGGGGAAGGGGCCAAAGGCGGCAGCACGGCCCTTCCCACGTCAGACACAGGACTAGCGGGACGTTTAAAAGAGGCACCACTGCAGGCAGAGGAGGTTGCATGGCAGAGCAGGGGAAGAGTGACTGTGAGGAGGGGAGGAAGGTAGGAAGCGACCCAGGACATGGCTTTTGGATCAGCCCATGGGTTGGTGCGTTATGGGTCTCAACCCCACCAACCGGACCTGGGAACCCATTCCCGGTCCTTAGGGCCCTGGGTCGGGACTCAGAGTGAGGGTGGGCCCGAGCCCCCGAGTCCCCCTACCTTCCCCAGTTATTTACCAGCCCCAAACGCCTTAGTCATCTGGGACATAGTGGCAGACGCAGTCCAGGCGGCAGTTCTGCGGCCCCGCTAACATGGGGCATATGTGAAGTCGCCCGGGAGGGCAGAGCGATGGTGGAGGGAAGAACGGACCTCCAGAAGGGGGCTTCCTCCTGCTTGGTAACAAACTCCTGAAAAATTCAAACTAGTTTGTCCACACTGTGGGGAAGCCTCAAAATTAGTCCAAGGCAGGCGCCATTAATGTGGACATGCTACCTCAGACTTAGAGCCCCAGGAAGCACTGGGGAGTAATTAGTTCAGATTACTCTAGGGAGTAGTTATTTCAAAATAGTGGCACCGGAGCATCCACACTACTGTTATTTTGAAATAACTATTTCGGAATTAGCATTACTCCTGATGAAAAGCAGGAGTACAGATTTCAAATTCCACATCCTGTTATTTTTTAAATAACAGGCTCGGTAGTGTGGGCTGCCTGTCTCTGCTGCCCTCAGAGAGTGGTGGCTGCTGAGGGCCCACTCTTACTTCTGCGCTGCTGCTGGCTGTGACTCTGCTTTCGGAGCTAGGCTCCCAGCCAGCAAACACAGAGCCACTGCTCTCCAGTTGCCACCACCAACAACAGTGCAGAAGTAAAGGTAGCATTCTGCAACCCCAATACAAAAACTTCACAATCCCACTCCATCCTCACAACTCCTTTTTGAGTCAGGATTCCTACAATCACAGCACCATGAAATTTCAGATTTAAATAGATGAAATCATGAAATTTACGATTTTTAAAATCCTATGACTGTGAAATTTTTAAGGGCCTAAATATGAACTTCTCCCCTTCTTACTCCATAACAGGGAGGAGCACATGGGATAGAGATAAACTTAGATTCTTGGTGTTTTCTTAAATATATATAGGGTTTACCTGCAAAAGTGATGAGCCATTATAGAAATCTAGATAGATAGGTGAAGTAGGAGCAGGTTGGAAAAACATGTGCTCCTATTCTAATATAACATTTAGTCCCTAACAGAGTGCAGGGAAATTACAACTATTTCTACATGATTGAACAAGGTCTTACACATATCACCCTATGACTATGTCTACGCTACAGGGTTTTTCCGGGATACCAGAGGTGGGCCCGGGCCCTCCCACCTTCCCCAGTTATTTACCGGCCCCGAAGGCTGTAGTCGTCTGGGATGTAGTGGCAGACGCAGTCCAGGCGGCGGTTCTGCGGCCCCACTAACATGGGGCGTATCCCGGAAAAACTCCGCCACATCCAGGGAATGCGTCTGCTCTTCCGCTTTTTTTTTTTTTTTTTGCAGAAGAGAAGACACACTTTTTTGGAAGCCCTGTCTTCCCCCTCACATGAGAAAGAAGGGCTCTTCCGAAAGAGGCGGCTTTTCCAAAATTTGGCCCAGTGTAGACGGGCCAAATTTCAGAAAAGCCTCATCTGAAAAACTATTGGAAAAAGGTACACAAATATTTGTGTACCTTTTTCTGATACATCAGTGTCGTGTAGACATAGCCTCTGATTCATGTATACAGAAGGCAGATTTCACTACTCATAATTTTTGTACAAGCCTGGACATTGTCTATATCTCAACCAAATCCTGAACAAATCACATGATATTTAATGAAATTGAGGTGGACAAGTTTATTAATGCCATTATAGAGATCCAGTCACTCAGATGTTTTAAGCTGTGCTCTGATATCAGTGGGCAGCAGCAGCAGGAACAATGTGAGCTCTGGGGATTTATTTCTCATCTCTTTCCACTGAAAAGAGGTCATTATTTTCCAGCAAATTCCCCATGACTTTGTCAACTGGATGCACAGAACTCCTATGGGAACTTTTTAAAAAACAGTTGATGGTTTATTTTCACATGCTTTTTTTTTTTTTTTTTTTTTTTTGATTTGTGGAAACTAAAAATTAACAGGAAAAGCTTTAGTACTAGAAAGTTCATTAGTAATTACTACAAGACATATTTGTAACAAAAATGAACAGAGAAGCAAAGACGTAAGACATTAGGACCAATTTATTAAAAATGTGAACGAATAAGCAGATAATAAGTGAAAAATTCTGGATGCAAAGTATAATTAAAAGAGCTGCAAAACCTATCTTTGTTACTGGCTAAATTCCACTTTGTTGTCTCAAGAGACATTTAATTCTCAGATTTTTCCATTCACTGGTGTGTTGTTTTGGTTTTTTTTAAATTAATTATTATTATTATTACATGAAGCTTTAAAATCATATTTGTTATGCAGTGGAAACTTTTATTTCATTATAAGATGTAAGAAGTGGAGTCAGCTTCCAAAGCTACATTCTGTATTTATTTGACTTTTACAATGGGTGCAATTTATTTCTAAGGCCTGGTCTATATTAGACCATGAAGGTCGGCTTAAGGTATGCAATTCCAGCTTTGCATTTCGTGTAGCTGAAGTCGGCTTACCTTAAGCCAAGCCTTGATGGCTTGGTGGCAAACCCTCCCATCAGCTTCCCTTACTCCTCACAAAAGGAGGAGTACCAGATATCGGCAGGGACTACCTTCAGCGTTCAATTTACAGGTTTATACTAGACGCACGAAATCGAATGCTAAAAGATTAATCTCCAGAGTGTTGCTCTTGCAGCAAGTATAGATGTGCCCTAATAAACTCTGAACAACCATAGAAAATGTAGGTGTAATTATTTTGTTTTAATCCACTGTGCTGGTATGTCTGCTTTAGGAAAGACAGTTCTTATGGGAAAATACAAAAGATAAAATCAAACCATTTTATCTTGACTTCCTTACAGTGTTTTTAAAGTAAATGTCATCATGTGAATTTACACACATACAGTGTTACTAGCTCTTGATATTTTGTTTCAAGTCTTGTGATATTTGGTATTTTCCTGAAAGCTCCAGCTCTTGGAGGCATGGGATTACTTGAGAATATCAACTTTCATTAAAAAATGAAAATACATTTCTAGTTCTCATGTTTGAGGACCCCACTGCACCATAAAGATTCAGAAAAAGGAAGCAAAAAAGGGATCTAATTAAAGAGAAAATCTCATGATTTTTGTACAGCTGATTTCTGATTTTTTATTTGGGGTTTGCAATATCACATTTGACAGTGCAGCAGGCAATTCACCAGCAGAAAACCCCCTTGTATCTGGTCACAGTGGGACTGGCTGCAGTCACTCATTTGGAGCTCACAGGCAGGACACTAGCTCTAGAGGTTCAGTGACATGCCACCTCCAACCAGGTTACATAGGGCCTTGCTCCGTGCAAGATGTACAAAGCAGTCCAGCCAAACGATAATTATAGGTTCAGTCAAGAAGTTACCTGGCCTCCTCTATTTCAGGAGCCTTTTTGCCCACCCAGATTCTCCACTGCCAGAATAGGTTCACAGTAGCTCTCTGCAACCCATTGTGTAGGGTGGGAAAACCCAGCCAACCATTTTTATCATGGCTCTGAGAAAGGCAGCTAAAGTCAGAACCCAAAAGGTGCTGCATTACAACTTTCCTGAATTACTTTCTACCAGTCCCTTTCTCTCCACTGGCATACTAAAAACATTAAATAATATAAATCAAAAGAAAATCTCAGACATTCTGAGCATCCAGAATCCCTTTGCCCAATAGGTCAAAGGGAGTTACAGAGTCAGAGACCCCAGACAGCTGAACGTCCCTGCAGCGCTCCCTAAAACTGCTAGCAGAATACACATCTGTTATCCTCCATTTTTACTGAGCTAGTCTGATCTCTTTTAAGCTTCTTTAAGGGCAACTAAAATGATTAGGGGTTTGGAACGGATCCCATATGAGGAGAGATTAAAGAGACTAGGACTTTTCAGCTTGGAAAAGAGGAGACTAAGGGGGGGATATATGATAGAGGTATATAAAATCATAAGTGGTGTGGAGAAAGTGAATAAGGAAAAGTTATTTATTTGTTCCCATAATATAAGAACTAGGGGCCACCAAATGAAATTAATGGGCAGCAGGTTTAAAACAAATAAAAGGAAGATCTTCTTCACACAGCGCACAGTCAACCTGTGGAATTCCTTGCCTGAGGAGGTTGTGAAGGCCAGGACTATAACTGGGTTTAAAAGAGAACTAGATAATTTCATGGAGGTTAAGTCCATTAATGGCTATTAGCCAGGACGGGTAAGGAATGGTGTCCCTAGCCTCTGTTTGTCAGAGGATGGAGATGGATGGCAGGAGAGAGATGGCTTGATCATTACCTGTTCGGTTCACTCCCTCTGAGGCACCTGGCATTGGCCACTGTCGGCAGACAGGATACTGGGCTGGATGGACCTTTGGTCTGACCCATTATGGCCGTTCTTATGTTCTTATCCAACCCAAGCATGCTGTGCAGATGTGGTAGGGTGAGACTATCTGGACTTAACCCTTTCCTTTGCTGTGCAGTTTGTGCATTTTCTCGTTCTTCATTTGCATGGAGGCATAAGGATCTTGTGCAAAAAGGGGGGTTTGCACAAAAAGGAA
The DNA here is from genome assembly GCA_032595735.1 of Pelochelys cantorii. Lineage (NCBI taxonomy): Eukaryota > Metazoa > Chordata > Testudines > Trionychidae > Pelochelys > Pelochelys cantorii. The sequence continues at coordinate 102,885,251 of CM064329.1, read as the reverse complement.
ACATCCACACTGCTTGTTTTTGCGCAAAAACCCCTTGTGCAAAAACGGATCGGAAAAGATTATGCAAATGAAGTGAGAGATAATGCTAATACGTGCTTCATTTGCATTGCCTCTTCTAGCAGAACGTGTAGTGTAGAGAAAGCTATTGAAACATTTTACTTGTCCCTACAACTTTTCTATATAAAGGCATTAATCTTCACTGCATGCCTGTAAGGTAGATAACTATTATCATTTACAGCTGAGGAAAGACATCCATGTAGGGCTAAGATGAGCCATTAGGCACAGCCCAGAAAACAAAGCAGTGTGTATCTATACTGATTCAGGGGGAGCTATGGGAAGGAATTGTTCCTTTGGGCTCATGGTTGCTGGGTTAATGTGACGTCATCAAGGCAAATGCCTGGGCATCAGTAGGAATGGAATCTGTTAGTGATCATAGGGAGTGAAATTCACTTCTGTGCAGAGAACCAGCACGTTTGTGCATCACTTAAGACTTTAAAATAAGACTTAAGTGGGTTAGAACTTGTGGTGGCTCTTTGTGTAAAGTGAATTTTACCCAGGGAGAAAAGTCAGTATCTGTAAGCTTAAAAAAATCACTATTATAAACACTCTAAATTATTGAGTAATTTCTTTAGCCACTAAATGAATAAAATGATTAGTTTGTCTCCATAGCAGAGAGATTTAAGGGAGTAAGTGACAGTCCACATTGAGAATTAGCACCAAATTGATGACCATGTACTTGAACTATTAACAGATTTGCTTTATTAACCCTCGAGAACTCAATGTTTGTAACAGTCATTTAAACATGCCATGTTTGTGTGAATTTGTGTCACCCCTAATTTTCCTCCAAGGCCTGAATTTCATTTTACTTTCTGCTATGCCTCCCTTTACCCTGAATGGCCCAAACTGGTCATTTCTATAGCAAAAGCAGACATGTGCATTGGTGTCTGCGGCATTTTATCAATTGAGAGGGAAAGTAATAAAAAAAGTACCCTCCTCGCTCCTGCTCTGGTCCCTTTGCACCCAATAAAAGTGCCAGATTGGTGTAAAGAACTACTAAAAGCCCTCATTCAAAGAAAATGCTGCCAGCACAAGAACTATGACAGGCAGCCATAATGCTGCCTTCTGATGATTCCGTAGCAACTCCTGGCATAGGCGTAACCCAGAGCTGGAGCTAAAGAAGGGGACACACTGTACTTTTCTGCAATGATTGCAAGCAGCACTGCAGCACCTATGGCATTCCATGGAGGCTGCTGTAACAGGCACCACAGCTGTCTAAGGTTTGTCAGGAGCCCCCACGGGTCCCTGGAGCAGCCTAAGATTAGACTGGCACCAAGGTGATTTTAAAATCACCGTTCCTACCCCCCACCAGGCTGTGAGATCTGATGTGTCCTTTAGAAACACAAAACAGAATCTGATCCTTGGGTTCTAATCTCAGCTCCATCCCTAAATCGTTGTGTCCCCTCAAGCAAGTCTCTTTGCTGCAGCTTCCCCATCTGTGATGTGAGTTACAGGATAATAATATTCACCTCTTTGTAAAGCACTTTGAGCTCTGTGGGTGACAAGCTCTGTATCAGAGCTAAGGAATATTACCAATGAACTGTAAATGCCAATTCCCATTGCAGAACGAGGAAAGCATCTAAGATGAGCTGAAAATTTGAAATGTTCTTTTATTTCTGAAAAATGCTTAAATTTAACAATCTTCCAGATAACTGCTCTGAATTATAAGAAGCATTTTTATTGAAAGATAAAGATCTCTATGTTCTTATGTCTCCAAATATTAAACAATATTTTAAATAAGACATTCATCTAAAGCCATTCCAATTGCTTCAGTGAGCTTTTGACATACTTTATTTACTTTGTTACAACCAGGCAACCTCACTAGATATCATCACATTTTAGAAGGAGAAATACAATAACTGAAATATGGCATGTCTTACTAATTTATTTCTTGTATATTAAATGAGGTGGGAATAATCAAATTAAGCCCCTGATCCTGAAAGCATCTATGCACACAGAGTAATTTTACACAGATGAATAGACCCCTTGACTACTCATGTTTGCAAAATCAGTGCTCCATGGTGTCTTCCTGCAGCTATCTTTCTGATTTCATCTAATCAGTACTGGCCTGGTTTGTTCTCTGGATATCAAGAATCTAGGCCCCCAATACAAAGCTCATTGAAATCTGTGGGAATCCTTCCATAAACATCAATGGATGCTGCTAGAATTACAATGACAGGGCTATATTTTTCTGTAAACAATAAAATAGCGTCACTATTTATAACCTATCAAAGAGCCCCAAGTCTCTCTAATTCATATATGTCTAAACAAATTTAAAGTGGTGGAGAAGCGATAGATAGTACAACTTTATTGAAAATCGTATTTTAGACACACACTAAGAATTTATACTTTCACTTAACTGAGAAAGATGTTGCATTGAAATCCCTGTTTTCAGACTCTGTGGTTTCATGTTACCAAGAGTTGTTTTACCCTTAATGGAGATGGACAGGTAGCAGAATAAAATTTGTACCAGGCATCATAGAGGGCAGACTCTATATTTTTCAATCCAGAAATATAATCATTAAAAGATATGACTTGAATCAAAAATCATACTATGTAAGTCTGACATTGAACCATTATTATACTTATAAAATGAAGATTAAATTTTAAAATATTTGCAATACTATCCATTATAAACACAAAATGTGGCAAAATACTTCACATACCATACATCTAAATATAAAAATTTAAAACAAATTGATGTTTCTGCCAGCCACAATTTGTAGGATACATTTATTCGAGTAGGAATGCACACATTTTTCTATTGCGACAGAAGAGACACAAGGAGTTAAAGAGATCATGTCAACTTTTAAAAAAATCACCCTTCTTTGTCAATGAAACAGAAAAGGATTTTAAAAATTATGATTTCTCTGTTTTGTCTGGGGGTGTTATTGATTTGTTTTTTAGCACAACTTGCACTTTTGAAAATACATCTTGGGCCAAATGTAGGCTGGGTCTACTCCATGCAACACCCACTGAGTTATCAATGTAATTGAACCCACTTAGATCAGGCCACATTATGGCAATTTGTGTCTGTTTTACTGTTTTGCATAAATGGTCAGGCTTCACTTCTGCAAATAGTTATGCATTTGCTTAACTTTTAACCTTAGCCTATTGGAGTCGATGGGACTGCTCAGAGAGCATAAACTTGAGCCACCTGCATGAGGCTGTGCAGGATGGGGACTTGAATTAATCATTGTCCCTGCTTGCATGAGTTTTTCACGTAATGAGAACCTGACACTACATTTAACTAATTAATTTTTTTAGTTGATTAGATTTCAGGTTGACACACTCACTTTAAAGATGCTCCACAAAAGCATATTTACAGCAGATCTGAGCTCCTGGGTCTTAAACAAGAAAGCGCATCTTCTACTTCTTTTTATAGCTTGGAAGATGGAACAGGAACCATCCAGCTGGTCCAAGGACAGCCAGGGAAAATGCTGATAAACCAATGACAGTCTCCTGGATCAAAGAAAAGAAGGTTAAATGAGGCTAGAAAAGTTGGAATGTTTCCAAAGGAAGCAGCCTGTTGGCGACCAAATGATAGAGATATTACTGAATTACTACCACTCTAATCCCAGTAATGTGACAGATTCTAAAGGAAGAATAAACAACAGAGGATTATTATACAAATTGAGATGAGACTCACTAGTAGAAGTACTTCAAATCAACCAAAAACAAACTGTGATTTTAAATAGCAGCCCACTACAAACACAAAAAAATTTTGAAGTGTTTTCAGAGTTTTGCAGCTTACCAGTTATTCCTATAATACAGTACATTTTCTGCATTTTTTTCTGTTTTCCATAAATAAAATCTATAGAGAAGGAATATCACTTTGGTTGAGAGCTATGTCTGCACAGACATTTACCTCAAAATGATTCACACTAAAAGACAGCCATGTGCATCCATTAAACATGGAGGGTCAAAATGGGATGCTACAATGGAGAGCTGGTGTTGCTGGATAAGGTGTTTGTGCTGAGAGATGCAATTTAGACTGTAAGGCTAAGTCTACATTGCCACTTTACTGCACTAAAACTTTCTGGCTCATAAGTGTGAACCACCCTCCTCCCTACGAGCACAGCAAGTTACAGCACTGTAAAGCCCAGTATAAACAGGCTCCCAATGCTAGGATTTGCATCCCCAGCACTGCTAGCTACTCTCCTTGTGTAGGTGGTTTACCTAGAGCGTTGGGAGAGCTCTCTTTGGCTATGTCTACACTGGCCGGTTCTTGTGTAAGAACAGCCATTCTTCCGCAGAGCATCCACACTGCCCGCCCACTCTTGCGCACAAAGATTTACAGTACAGCGTGGTAGGAGAGGGCTTCTTGCGCAAGAGCTACGCTCTTTTCTAACAAGTGTAAGCCCTCTTGCGCAGGAGCTCTTGCGCAAGAGGGCAGTGTGGACGCACGGCAGGGGTTTCTTGCCCAAGAAAGCCTTATGGCTAAAATGGCCATCAGAGCTTTCTTGCACAAGAGAGTGTCCACACTGCCATGGATGCTCTTACGCAAAAGCACATCTCGCATATGGCAGTGTGGATGTGTTCTTGCGCAAGACTTCTTGCACAAGAACCCTTGCCAGTGTAGACATAGCCTTCCAGTGCTCCTGCCCTGGAAACACTTACACTTTAAAGCACTGTTGCAGCTGTGCTTTAATTTTAGAAGTGTAGACAAAGCCCATGATGTTAGGATAATTGGGAGCAGTTACTGAATGTTTCCTAAATCTTCAGAGGGGTAGCCTAGTTAGTCTGTAACTGGAAAAACTTAAAAAGAATGAAAAGTCTAGCAGCACCTTAAAGACTAACAAAACATGTAGATGGTATCATGAACTTTTGTAGGCACAACCCACTTCTTCAGATGACTGGAGTATTAAAAGTCCAGATCCAAGAATAAATCTGGGAAGGGTGGGGAAAGGAAGGGGGAAGAAAATAGTGAATTAGAGTGTTCAGGTTACAAGAAGCTGATAAGAACAATGTGCATCTTCTCTAAGTACCCATTGTTTAGTTGGTTAAGTCATTAGCATGTGGAAGGTAGTGGGAAATGTAATCAAAACTCCTATAAAAGGGCATTTCAGGTAACCAGTCCTTGGCTATATATCTCTATGTTGGTGTGAGAGAAGGATTCCTTTCTCACAGAAAAGGAACCAGTCCTCCCAGACTATGGGGAAAGGAGAAGCTGTGAGTGGAACTCTCCTCCCGGAGAAAGAGAGGAGAGTTCTGAGTAAGAACTGGCCAGCCCTTCCAATTTCTGGGGAGAGGATGGCCTATAGCAGGGGCAACTGGTGAAGAGGAACATGGGAAGCCACTAGCCAGATGAACATCCAGCCCAGGGAAGGGCCAGGACAGCCCCACTCCACCCACACCCTGCCTCTCCCCTGGCCCTCTGTGCCCCTGCTCTGCCCTCTCCCCTTCTTTTCCCCACCTTTTCCTCCTCCCCCAAGTTATGTGGCCTGGGGGGGCTATGTGCTTCCTGATGGTGAGTAGGGGCTGGTCTCCCTTCCCCCAAGTGACGCAGCCAGTGGAGCAGAGCAAGCTAGGGTTGTGTTATTCCACTTCCCCTGCCAGTGAGCGCATGGGAGGAGGGGGGCGGCAGAGAGGATTCAGACCCCTGTTGCAGTTGCCAGCCCCCCATTAGCCTATGACCCCTTGTCCCTCCCACCCATGGTGTTTGGAGGGTATGCGTCCTTGCATGCCCCCCTATGCATTGCCTGTGCCCTATGGGAAAACTTTCCCCACACACACACTATACAGAAAGTGTAGGAGGAGCCCCGTGAGAAGTACTGACCCCCAGGCAGTGGGTGAGGAGAGAAGCCAGGAGAATGAAAAAAGAAACTCACCATTAGTCCCACATTGTCCTGCGGTGGTTGGCTGTGGAAGAGGCGACTGCCCCTGCTGACAGTCCTCCCGAAGAGATAGCTGGAAAGGAGTTGGAATCCATGGTGCACTGGAGGGGCCATCATCCTTTCCAGATGAGAGGAAGGCACAGCTGAGGAATCCTGGCCAGGCAGCAACTATTGCTTCGAGGAACTAGCTGGCTCTGTCCTCTTGGCTATTGCCAGGAGCTTGTTGTGGAGTACTGAGTTCTTCTCCAAGAAGCAAGGAATCTATATGCTCAATAACCAAGTCCTTCTATTTTTAAGAGGCACGCCTGAAAGGCCACCAGAAACCAGAACCTACTGTCAGGCTGCAGTCTCTGGCTCAGCATCTGCCAGAATGCTTGTGTCTGCTCTCCGAAGGGAAAAAAGACCTTTGAATCACTGCAGCCACCTCCCACAGGCTTACTTAAGCTTCTGAGCCCAGAGAACAGGAGGAGTCAGTCCCTGCTGCTCAGAGAGACTGATAAAGGAAAGGAAGCCTAACTAGTAATATCCCATTGATATTCAATAGGCCCTTGAAATCACTCCCCCACAAAAGTCACTTCCCCAAATTAAATGTTCCCTCTTTCCACACAAAATTATCTGCTCAACAAACAACCGGTCCTCTCATTTTCTGTCCTCCATTGCAGACATTCAGCACCCTCCCCCAAATATCATTGGGACCAGTGATGCAAAGGGTTGGTAAACTCGCCTAGCTGGATAGTTAAAAGATTTCCATAGTGGCTGGGGAATGCCCTGATGGCATACAGCTGGCCTGTCCTGCTTCAGCCTTGGCACAGCAAGTATGTCAGGAGCATGACTAAAGGAAAAAAGGCTTGGCCAGAAATGCTGGGAGACTACTTTAAATAGCTATGGTGGACAAAGTAGCCAGAAGCAGAGAAGTGTACATGCATACAGTGGCGGCCCATCAATACAGGTGAACTAGGCGGTTGCCTAGGGCGTCAAAATAAACGGCCGTTGAGGGCTTTGGAGGCGGGGGTGCTGATCGTGCACCGATCACACGTTTCGCTTAGGGCGCCAGTTGCCGGAAGCTTGTCTAGGGCCGCTCCTGCATGCATACATGGTCCACATACTCCCTATCCTCTACATGCTGGAACATCTTCCAGAGCAACCTTTTCATGAGTTATTGTTGTTACTATTATTCAAAAGTGTGCAAGAAAATTTGCAATCATGAAGAAGATCAAAGAGTTAACAATAAAAATAGACAAACAGAAACAACGGTTAGTGGATAAGGGAATCCCATATAGGCAAAGGGACTGAGCAGAGCTCTCTGGCATAAATTTTAACAGCTCTACTTTTTATCTCTCAGTAATTTTACATTCCTCCTGTGTTTGGGGAAGAGGATAGACCATGTTTTTCACTGAACACTTCCATGGTGTCTGTCCAATATCTGTTTGCAACAAGCTGAGGAGAGTAGAGAATTTGTCCAGTAACAAATTTGCCTGACAGAGGCACACAGTTTTTGCAATTCTGTTAAATGTATGTTGTTACCTTAACATTGAAAATGACTCATTTGTTATTGGATGCATGTATCATTGATTTATTTGCCTTTTTAATAATTTATTCCATATGTCTTTGATTCTCTGTTCAGTTTTGTTATAAATATAGCTTATTAATTAACTCTGCTCTTTGAAATGCCTAAAGCTTTTGTGTTCCATATTATTCTTCATTTTGTTTGTATATACTAGGGAGAAGCACCCCCTGCTCGCTATGCTTGCCAACCCCACTCTCTCTGGGACTAGGCAGCCCTGGCTCTCCCCCCCTCCCTGCACTAGCACCAGCTCTCCCACCATCCGCCAGTGGGGAAAGGGGTCGTGCCTCGCTAGCCACAGTTCTCACCCCTCGGCTGCTGGGGCAGGAGGGGGGGCCACTCCAAGGCCTCACCAGCCCCTGCTCTCTCCCTCCAGCCACCAGGGGTGTCTGGGCCAGCTCTATCTCAAACCCCACCCCCTGGCCGAGGCCACAGGAGCCCCAGTTTTCCCCTTCCCCTGGCCGTCAGGCAGGGCCAAGGCCACACCAGCCCTGGCTCTATCCCTTTCCCCCCCGGCGGAGGTCATGCCATCCCTGGCTCTCTTCCTCCCTCCCTCCCCCGGCCCCACCCCAGCCATTGGGCAGAGCCAAGGCTGCACCAGCCCCAGCTCTCTCCCCCCGGCTGCTGGTGTGGGGGAGTTGGAGGCTGCTCCGAAGCCTTGCCAGGCCCCACTCTCTCCCCTCAGCCACCAGGGGGGTAAAGGGCCACTCCAAGGCCTTGCCAGGTCTTCACGCTCTCCCCCCAGCTGCCGAGCACCAGGGAGGAGGGGAGGAGGGAGGCCACAGCAGCCAAGCACTGGGAAAAGGAGCTGGGGGAGGGAGGGAGGAGGCAGGCAGGATGTCAGAGTGACGTGTTGATGTCACTCTGTCGTCCCACAGGAAAAGTTTTTAGAGAGAGAGAGAGATAAGGAAAGGTGGATGTTAGCCCCAGCTAGTTTACAAAGATCATATAAGAGTTTTGCACATGCTGTACTAGACAGAGTTGTAGGAAAGGCACTGGAAAATGATGACCTCTCCTCAGTGCAGAGATTTGAGAAATTAATTCCCAGGCCCAGTGTTCCTTCACTTCTTGTTTTGCATTCATACTCGACATTACAGTTCTGCATAAAACATCTGCGTGACCTGCCTCTATAATGATGTTAAGAAACCAGCCAAACTAAAGCATTAATTTAATTAACTAACACATGATTGGTAGTAGTATTTAAAGTTGGGTTATAGACATGGAGTTTGAGTCTCCCCCACTTTGCATCTTTATTAGTCATTTGCATCTGTGCAAAGTGGGTGCAAAATTCTGCTTATAATTTTATACCAACTCTGCACAGATGTAAACAGAGCCATACTTAGGATTTATGGGTCCCCATGTAGTACTATTAAATTGGTGCCCCTATACTTGACGGCATCTGAGGGTGGGGGACGATTTATTAGACATGTGATTTTATAATCTTCAGCAATACACTAATAAAATATTTTAAAAACAAATGTTAAACTAAGCTCCTGTAGACTAACACAGTAAATTCAGAAACTGACAGTATATACTTGGTGTTGGCAAATGCCTGTTAAATGGCTTTGTTAGTACTTGAATGGCTCTTTCACAGGTTCAATGTTCAGCTAATAGGTCTGGCAGGCTTTTTTACTTTTAAATTACCTAGATCTTCTCCGGAGGAAGCAAAGCCACTAAACAAGGATAGGGAAAGGCAGATTAATGGACATTAAGACCCAGTGATGTCCCAACTTTTTGGGTGCCCTATGCAACTGCATATTCTGTGTATAGGTAAGGACAGACCTGGAAGTAAATGACCACAGAATGCAGTGGTAATACAGACCATTGTGGATGATTCTCACACACAATATGGGTATGGAAAAATCTTTGGTCCTGATTCAGCAAAACACTTACACGTGTATTTAACATGCACTTTCCTTTGTTCTCCTTTCCCACTATTTTGCCGCAGAAGGGAAAAGGGGAAAAGAGAAAAGAAGAGGGTAGAGAAGAACAAAAACCTGACAACCCAAAACTTCTTGATTTAAAAAACTGAAATAGTTTCCTCCCGCCCTCAGCCCCAACTAAATCAAATTAAACTTCCTGTTAAAGGAAAACTTTCTGCAAAAATGTTCATTTTTAAAAAAGTTTATAGTTGTTACAGAAAAAGATTGAACAAAATAAGTCCTTTATCGCTCTATTTTTGTATGCATTTTACATGAACAGAAAAGCAGTTTGGTACACAGGGGGAATAGGAATGTTAAAGGTCTGGCACCCACTTATCAGAGAACTGCCCTTATCAGAAAGTTTCTCACAATTCTCCAAATTACACATAACATTTTAATTTTCAAACAGGAATTTCATGAAATGTTTAACTTTTTATGAATTCTGAAAAGTGTGTTAATGTCTAAGTTTCTCATATTTCCTAGCATGGTCTTCTCTGCCAGGAGCTTTATACTTACTTGGCCTAGGCCCATGGTGTCCAACACGCTAGCCACTAGCCACATGTGGCTATTTGGCCGATTGAGTGTGGCTAGTTGGCTCACAAAATTATTTGCATTTTCAGAATAATGTGGTTTGTTTGCTATATCAGTGGCTATTGCTTCAGAATTGGTTGGACATCACAGGCCTCGGGTATTAACCTCTGCTGAGTCAATCTGAAGCGTGGGCTAACTGCCTGAGTACAAACCTCGCAGGACCCCCTGCATATGTACTCCAGTGGTTAGCCTGAGCCTCAGCCTTTGCTACACTACACTACATTGCTATTTGTAGTGTGTTAACTTGAGTGGAGTACATCTGTCTGTTCAAGATGGGACGCACACTCCCACCTGCAGCACTGACGTACCTTTAGGCTATGTCTATAGCGGCATGTCAAGTACTGACCCTGCACACCCAGCTAGCATGGGTATAAATAGCAGTGTAGAGAGTGAGGCACAGCGTAGGTGAGTAGAGTGCTGTGCCTGGCACGCCTGAACCCTAAGGTATGTACATGTTCTCTACATAGCCAAGCAATGCCTCCAACATCTACAGGGTGATTTTTTGCAGTGCAGTGTCCTGCTGCTTCTTTGCAATGAAAGGCTCCAGGAGCAGGAAGGTTGTAGACGAAGGCTCTGGCAGTCAGATGGAACTTGTAATTGCAAGGCTTCAGCCAAGTAAGGAAGAAAACATACAGAAATACCTTTTCATATAGTGCATAGTCAGTCCAGGGAATCTGTTACCAGGGGATGATGTGAAGGCCAAAAGTATAACTGGGTTAAAAAAGAATTAGCTAAGTTCATGGAAGCGAGGTCCATCAATGGCTATTAGCCAAGATGGTCAGGGACACAACACCATGCTCTGGGTGTCCCTAAACTTCTGACTTCCTGAAGCTGGGAGTGGATCCAGGGGATGGATCTCTTGCTATTTGCCCTGGTCTGTTCATTTCCTCTGAAGCATCTGGCACTAGCCACTGTTGGAAAAACTGAAACACCTTTTGTTTTTGCTACTTTCAGCTATACTTCTTTTATGGGTAGCAGGGAGATTGTTTGAGGGTGTTACTGCTCTACCGTGTTCTTTGAGGGTGATACAGATCATCAGCTCACCTGGCTCTCTCCTTCCCATGGTACTGATAATGCACTGTGATCCTCCCCCTCGCCTCCTCCTCCCCTGCATTTCTAAAACCACAAGGCTGTTCTTTTGTCTTTCTTTATTTGAGTTCTGCTTTCAAGGTTGCTCATACTTTACATGGCTGAGATCGGAGGTGCCAACAGCCTCAGCAGGCCCCTGAGCAAGGTGTGTGCGGGGGCAGTTCAGTTAGCAGGCCTGGCTGGGATTATACTGGCTTCCCCTTCAAGACCACCTCTAAGTGGAGCACGCCTGTTATGTACTTAAGACCATGAAATAGTTTCCCCTAGTCAGCCATATTTTTTGCACATAGGTCAGTGATATCACGTCTTCAGATAAATTGCAGCAATTGGGCTGCTTCATTTGGAGCTGTCTTACAAATGACATTTTCCATCTTCTAGTTCACTATAACTAGTCTCAATTCTTCACATTTTAACTGTGAGCATAGGTTATGAAGACCCTTACGTACTCTATATTATTCTACAGAAGTTTTTATATCATGCTTATGACCAGAATATCCAGAGGGAGACCTGTGTCAATAGTGCAGTATTTTATTTTGGTTATGTTTTATTTGGGAAATTTTATTAAAATGTTTATTTTATGGAAGGCATGTTCAAAGAACTGTGCCTGACATTTGGAGAAAAAAGTGTGAAGGTTTGTGATGATCCTTTCAAGATCATATTTCGTTTCTTTGTGAATATTTCATACAAAAATTATTATATAATTCTAACTTGATACCATTATGTGGTACAGCTAAACTCTGGCCTTGTCTCATTTTCCAATAATCTGTGCACTTTATTAGTTTGCATGAGGAACCACCATCCACTTGACTAATTCTTTGGCAAGGAAACAATTACTCCATGTTTTGTTTTTAGCTCTGCTCATCTGTAGTTATATTTCCTTCCTGTTTAAGATCTGCTCAGTAGTGGAGTTGGTTATGCACCAAAAGGCTTTGGGGCATGATTTTATGCCAGGATTATTTTTATATGGACACAGGCTGTAAAGCTCTTGGGCATCTATCAGTCCAAATATTAGGTACATCTTGATTTTATAATGCTGATTAAGATGGCAATATATACATTAACATGTTAAGAAAAATGGATTGCACAATTTTTCTAATGTCGTAGTAGTAAATACCTAAAAATCTATCAAAAATCATGCAAAACTGATCTTTCCATTCTTTCCTCTAATTGTCTTGCCAATTGTCTTTGCTTTTTTGCACAAGGGGACAGTTGTATAGACTTAGATATCATTAGATTTGGAGACATTACTAACTTTAAAAAATATATATTCAAAGGAGCAGCCGGACTCATAGGTTTAAAACAGTAACTCCACAACAGTGTAAATCTGTAATAATTCCATTAAAATCCATTGAGTTTCACTAAAAGAAATCTGCTGAGAATTGGACATCCCGTTTCAGATATTTTGGTCACAGTATTTTTTGTTTATTTTTTTTAACTGCCCATATTTAGCCTACTGTAAGACAAGTCAAAGCAAGCTGATTTCAAATTCTATAGCTTTTTTGTTGACGTTTTGTGTTTAAGAAAATCGAAGTTCTGTTTCCCAGATAAGTCTCTGGTTATCTTGACTTAGTTCAGCTATTATTTTAAGATATGGAGCTTATTATTAAGCAATTTGTGAACATCCAGAAGATAAAAAGATAAGTAACATTCAGCATGGATTTGTCAAGCACAAAATCATGTCATACCAATCTGATTTCTTTCTTTGACAGGGTAACAAACCTTGTTGATAGTAGGGAAGAGATAGATGTGGTATATTTTGACTCTAGTAAGGCTTTTGATGCTGTCTTGCATGGCCTTCTCATTATCCAACAAAAAAAAATAAAAGCTAGACAGAGCTACTAAAAGATGGATGCATAACTGGTTAGAAAAACATTCCCAGAGAGTAGTTATCAGTGGTTCACAGTCAAACTGAGAGGGTATTTCAAGTAGATTAAAGGTCCAGAAAAAATAAGAACATAAGAATGGCCATACTAGGTCAGACCAAAGGTCCATCCAGCCCAGTATCCTGTCTGCCGACAGTGGCCAATGCCAGGTGCCTCAGAGGGAGTGAACCGAACAGGTAATGATCAAGCCATCTCTCTCCTGACATCCATCTCCACCCTCTGACAAACAGAAGCTAGGGACACCATTCCTTACCCAGACTGGCTAATAGTCAATAATGGACTTAACCTCCATGAATTTATTCTAGTTCTTTTTTAAACCCAGTTATAGTCCTAGCCTTCACGACCTCATCAGACAAGGAGTTCCACAGGTTGACTGTGCGCTGTGTGAAGAAGATCTTCCTTTTATTTGTTGTAAACCTGCAGCCCATTAATTTCATTTGGTGGCCCCTAGTTCTTATATTATGGGAACAAGTAAATAACTTTTCCTTATTCATGCTTTCCACACCACTCGTGATTTTATAGACCTCTATCATATCCCTCCTTAGTCTCCTCCTTTCCAAGCTGAAAGTCCCAGTCTCTTTCATCTCGCCTCATATGGGACCAATTCCAAACCTCTATTCATTTTAGTTGCCCTTCTCTGAACCTTTTCTAATGCCAGTATATCTTTTTTGAGATGAGGAGACCACATTTGTACGCAGTATTCAAGATGTGGGCGTACCATGGATTTATATAAGGGCAATAAGATATTCTCTGTCTTATTCTCTATCCCTCACAAGACATATGAGAGATTGCAAAAATTGGGTTTATTTAGTTGGAAAAGAGAAGATTGAGAGGAGACATAACAGTTTTCAAGTCATAAAAATTATTACAAGGAGGAGGGGGAGAAGATGTTCTTAACCTCTAAGAATAGGATAAGAAGCAATGGACTTAAATTTCAGAAAAAATGGTTCAGGTTAGACATTAGGAAAAAACTTCTGAATGTTAAGCACTGGAATAAATTGCCCAGGAAGGTAGTGGAATCTGCATTATTGGTAATTTTTAAGAGTAGGTTAGACAAACATCTGTCAGGGATGGTCTAAAACAGGGCTACTCAACACCTGGCTCACGGGCCGCATGCAGTCTGTGGCCCGTTTGTTTGCGGCCTGCGGTGCGGTTTGGGTTTATGCGGGGCTCAACATGTGGCCCATGGGTGGGATCCTTTGAACATTGCTTCCATTGGGAACACGCTCTGCATCAGCGAGCCAATATAATGGTCTTCTGTTGATAAGCATTTTAGTAGTTAAATTCCTGGACTGTTATTTCTCATTAAAAGTGCTTTCATATGGGTGGAAATCAGGTAAATATTGCATTTTATTAATATCAGCAGAACTGACTTAAATGGGGCCTGTGTGTTGTGTAGTCTTGCCTTAATCCTTCTGTTCATGCCCGTCAGTGTGAAAGAAGCTATTTGCATATATATTTGCATGTATATGCAACCACACTTAAGTTGTGGCCCTCAGCATGCGCTGTATCATTGTGGCCCCCAGGGCTTCCAAAGGTGAGTAGCCTTGGTCTAATACCACTGCTCTACAGCCAAAATGCTTCTGAAATAAATGTAGTCAAACTTTACGAATTCTGGGTCACTGAGAACGAAAATAATGCTTAAAATTGTTGATTGGCTCTAGTTTTCAAGATATGCTATTGGGTCAGTATATACGACCCTTGACTTGGGAATGGCGGAGGATAAGTGAGTTATAAAGGGAAGGGATCTCAATTTAAACCAGAAATGACTAAAATACATCTTTGACTGGATCTATGAATAAATCTATGACTGGGTTTGGACAGTACTTGCTTTTTAGGCAAAACAATGAATGATGCAATCTGAAGCTGGTATTGCGTCATACATGATATGAATTGCATCATGTTATTCCTAGAAGTCATGGATGATGCAATCATAACGAAGCTTACATCACTCTGCTGAACAAATTGCCCTATATCACCTCTAGAAATCATACAGTGTCGTGCTCTCTTATTTGTCAGTGTTTGATTTTGCAAAGGGACACATTTCTGTTTAACCAAAGTGAGCAGAGATGCCTCGTACTTATGTGAACAGCGCAGATAACTTCTGCTATGTTTGTGGTGAAGTGACTTTTGCATCACAAAAGCGCAGTATAACCACTATGGTTAAGAAAGCCTATCACCTTTATTTTGGCTGCAAAATTGGAGATCAGGACAAGAGGTGGGCCCCACACATATGCTGCAACACTTGTGCAACAAATCTTCGCCAGCGGTTGAACAGGAAAAGGAAATCTATGCCTTTTGCAGTGCCAATGATTTGGAGAGAGCCAACAGATCGTACCAGCAATTGTTACTTCTGCATGGTGCCTCCAGTTGGGAAAGGTGTGTCAAAGAAGAAAAAGTGGACTGTGCATTATCCAAACATTCCATCAGCTATACGCCCAGTACCCCACGGAGAAGGACTGCCGGTTCCTGATGCACCAGAATCATTCTCACTTGAGTCAGACGAGGAAGAGGAAGAGGATGAAACTTCTGGTCCTGAACCATCAATGTCACAGGACCCACATTTTCTCCCATCCTCCTCCTCTGAACCACACCTCATAACACAAGGTGAACTGAATGACCTTGTCAGGGATTTGGAACTACCCAAGAATAAGGCAGAGCTGTTGGGCTCCAGACTACAGCAGTGGAATCTCCTGGCAGGTGATGTTAGGGTTTCCATGTTCCGTGACCGTCAAAAGGATCTTGTCCCATTCTTTTTCATGGAAGGTGATCTTGTAGCCTGCAACAACATCGATGGTGTGATGGCAGCCCTCAACATCGTTCACGATCCAGATGAGTGGAGACTGTTCATTGATTCATCGAAGACGAGTCTTAAAGCTGTTTTGCTGCATAATGGCAATGTTTTGCCATCAATTCCAGTTGGTCATGCAGTCCATATGAAGGAAACCTATGACAACATGAAACAACTTTTGAGGTGCATAAACTATGACCAGCATCAGTGGCAGCTTTGTGGTGATTTGAAGGTTGTTGCTCTCTTGCTTGGTCTGCAGACTGGATACACAAAGTACTGCTGTTTTCTCTGCGAATGGGATAGTCGTGCAAGAGATTCCCACTACATCAAGATAGATTGTCCACTCTGACAGTCATTGGAGCCTGGGAGGAAAAGTGTTCAGCATCCACCACTTGTTGAATCAAGGAAGATTTTGTTACCACCCTTACACATCAAGCTGGGTCTGATGAAGAACTTTGTCAAGGCCATGGACAAAACACAAGCAGCTTTCAAGTACCTCCATGGAAAATTTCCAAGGTTAAGTGAAGCTAAGATAAAGGAAGGTGTCTTTGTTGGTCCTCAGATTCGTGAACTTCTTCGAGATGATGCATTTGACCATGCACTGCGTGGCAAGGAAAAGACAGCATAGAAAGCCTTCCAGTTAGTGGCAATAAATTTTCTCGGAAACAACAAGGCAGACAATTACGGGTTGTTGGTGGAAAACCTCCTCAAGGCATACAAAAGCCTTGGCTGCAACATGTCACTAAAGATACATTTTTTGCACTCTCATCTAGATTTTTTTCCACCGAACTGCGGAGCAGTGAGCGACGAGCACGGCGAGCGATTTCACCAGGACATTGCAACAATGGAGAAACACTATCAGGGCAAATGGAGCCCATCAATGCTTGCAGACTATTGCTGGACAGTGACAAGAGATGCTCCATTTAATGAATACAAGAGACAAGCCAAGAAACGCCGAGTAGACACTGAATAGGACTAAACTATGTACATAATAGTTTTTTGCCTTTTGTTTCATAATGAATTTTATTTATATAACCCTTTTGCTGATTTTTAAAGTGTTACATAAACAGGACAGGTGAAATATCATCATGTAAAGCAACCATAAACACATGAAAAGCCCTAGGTTTAGAAGTTATGATTAAAACTCTACTATCTACACAATATACATAGACGTAAAATGTAAAAACTTAAATATCTTGGAAACAGTAGCCAATCAGTTGTTTTAATTGTCATATTTGAATTCAGCACATCAAAATACATAATAAATAGCACATTTTATCTCTGAAGTAGACGACTTCTAAAAAATTGTAGACCAGTGTACTTAGTCCTGCCATGAGTGCAGGTGACTGGACTAGATGATCTCTCAAGATCCCTTCAAGTCCCATGATTCTATCAGGTTGAAAAGTTTCAAGTAAAAGTGGTTGCCAATATAAAGTCTACATTTACCAACAATTACCATACAGTGATATGGAGGATACCAGACTTTTCCTCTGAAGTTCAGACCTGAAATAGTCTGTGGTCAAATGTTAATGTTTTAGTGGTGACCCTTTTCTAGCTGATACATAAAGACACACATTGCATATTACATATGAATACTCATTTCAAATTATGTTTGAAGCAGTAATAATCTAGATGACAGTTTTAATAAGAGTTAAGTGAATTCCTTTCAGCATTCCTTAGGAACCATTTACTTGAGTAAACAGAATGAAAACATTAGCAAAAATATTTTCTTAAAGTGTTTTTATGAATGAAGCAAAAACATTGGGCCAAGTTCCCCCCAGTATAACTCTTAGGTACCAGTGGAGTTATATTAGGAATAAATGCAGACAGTGGCAGATGAGCCTCTGGGTGAACAGGGCCCATTCCCAGGAGCCCTGGCAAGTTAGTAGGCCCTGGGAAAAAGGCACAACCCATGCCACAAACTGCTTCATCCACCCTATGCTCCTACCAGGAAGCAGGGTCAGAACACAAAGGTTTGCCCTGCTCTGCCTGTCTGATACTCCTGACAGGAAATAGGGGAAGACCCCCATGCCCCAACCCCACTCCATAACAGAAAGATCAGGTGAGCAAGGGAAGCCCCCACATCCTGTCTCAGCTCCCCATGGAAAGTGCCAGGCAAGGGGTGAGATAGGGCAAGCCCTGGCACCCAGACCCCATTTCCCCAGCAGGAGTACAGTGGAGTGGACCACAGGCAGAAGGCATAATGATGGACCCCCACTTGCTCTGGCCTAGGACCCCACAAACCCCTTATCCACATCTGATTATGGCCAAGTACTTTTAATTCATGGTGTATCACTGTCCATCATGATACTAGTGATAGAGATGCAGCCGTGTTAGTCTGGTGTAGCTGAAACAAAAGACAGAACTATGTAGCAGTTTAAAGACTAACAAGATGGTTTATAGGTGATGAGCTTTCGTGGGCCAGACCCACTTCCTCAGATCAATATGTGGAAGAAAATCGGCACAACCATATATACCAATGTGATACAATAAAAAAAATGAACGCATGTGAAATTGACAAATCAAATTTTAGAACAGAGTGGGGGTGAGGGGGAAAGGTTAGTTTCTGTGAGGTAATGACATTAGGGATGATAATTGCACCCATTACAAAGATAGCTTCCCCAATTATCACCCCTATGTCATTACCTAACAGAAACTAACCTTCCCCTCTTACCCCCACTCTGTTCTAAAATCTGATTTGTCAATTTCACATGCGTTCATTTTTTTGATTGTATCACATTGGTATATATGGTTGTGCCGATTTTCTTCCACATATTGACCTGAGGAAGTGGGTCTGGCCCACGAAAGCTCATCACCTATAAACCATTTTGTTAGTCTTTAAAGTGCTACATAGTTCTGTCTTTTGTTTCATCATGATACTAGACCTTCTTGTTTCTTTTCAGTACAAACAGTGCCATCTGGTGGACTCTGTGGATCTGTTTCTTTCACACCCGCTTCCCACCTGGGCATAAGTCTTTTGAATT
Organism: Pelochelys cantorii; assembly: GCA_032595735.1. NCBI lineage: Eukaryota > Metazoa > Chordata > Testudines > Trionychidae > Pelochelys > Pelochelys cantorii. Next base: position 102,866,533 of record CM064329.1, on the reverse strand, counting down.
GAACAGAGTTGCTCCTGATTCACACGTGTGTAAGTGAGAAGGGAATCGGGTCCTGAGTGTTTATTAGAAACCTCAGAAGGGAAAATCAAGAGTAATATTATCTCTTGTTCAAGAGCAGTTGAAAGCAGACATAGTAAACAATGGACTCACCATTTCACTTTGCACAAATGACTGTTTTCATGTTAATTACATTATTTCTGTTAATAATCAAGCATTTAGTGGGGACTTTAGTTTATTATCCATGACTAACTAATTGAAGATGTTGCCTTTTCCCAAGGGTAAAGCGTTCTTTGATGTGATATATTCTAACTTCATTACCTACACCAGATGTTTTCAACCATTGCCTGGTGAAGATTATATCTTAATAGTAAGATTGACTTGATACCCTCCTCCCCTTTGCAATGAGACTAAAGTTGCTGCAGAAGCATTTGTGCATCAAAACATGTATTTTACTTTACATACAATCTTCCTGCCTCCTAAATGAGTATTCATCCCCTTAAGCTGTGCAAAACTTTTGTTGAATGGAACTTGTCACATTGCTTCATGAAATCGGGTAACCAATTCAAGGAAATCTTTAAAGATGCATTTGCACTTTGAGCTGGGGGGGGGGGGGGACGGGAGGGGTGATACTCACCTCAAGGAGCTATACCTGTACTAGATGTCATCAGGTTAGCACACTAAAATTAGAGTACTGCCATAGCGTGGCATGATCTGCAGGATGGACTGCCGCCCCCCCGCCCATCCCTGCCCAAGTACATGACCAAGATCTCAAATGTGTACATACTTAGGGTTACTTCCCCATACCACAGTTTCTGCAGCTACAATCTATTTTTAGCATGCTAGCTTGCTGAGAGCTACCACAGGTGCTTTCCTGAGCTGGTATCCTACCCCCAACTTGAACTGCTGATATACCTTTAGAGAAATCTGGCTGGCCTTTGATCAGCTCATACAACCCTCTTGCATTTCCCATAATCCCATTTCTGCCTAATTGGACCTTTTTCTCTCTCCTACCCACTGTCATCATCTGAAATTTCTTTCCTCGGAATTCTTGTGACAGATGAACTCTTTTCTCTCCACTGCCAGGACCTTCTTGAGGTTTCTGTTTGGCTTGTTCCTCTGACGATTCTCCCCCTACCCCCAGAAGCTTTCAGAAGTCAAGCAAAAGAAGTTCTGCTTATTCTATATGTAGGCTTGAAAGGATTCCAAAGGATTTCTTGGTAAATGTCAATGAGCGGTGATTTCACCATGCACACACAAACATTTCTATCACTAATGATCCACATTTAAAGATAGACAAAGTAAGAAAAATGCCATTTGAGAACTCTGGAGTCCCACTGTAATATGTGTACAATGTGCTGTAATGCTGGCATTAGTAGAGTTGGAGCAGGGGTGCCATTCAGGTAGCTTGAGTCTCAGCATCTACTGTCATATAATTATAATCTCCCTCATGATTTCCCACAACTGTGAAAATTTAAATAAATGAAAATCTTCTTAAAATAAACATTCATATTATCTATCAAAATATATTACAAGTCCAAATTCTGCCAAGCCTACCCATATCTAAATACTGTATCCTCAGTGGGTGGGGGGAAGCAGGTAAATTGAACCATCATGAAGTTCTGGATCTGTTACTCTGGCTCTTTGCTATTCATGACCTCATTCTGGGTGGAAATCCTAGTGCAGAAGACGAATCAAAGCTCTATGCACTACTTCAATCTCCTGATGGGACTTAAGTTTCACTTAAGTAACATGTGGGACTCACTCTTAGGGTGTGTCTAGACTACAGGGTTTTTTCGAAAAAAGTAGCCTTTTTTCGAAAAAAACTTCACTGCATCTACACTGCAGCCACGTTCTTTCGAAAGTAAATTGAAAGAACGCAGCAGTTTTTTCAATCGCGGTAAACCTCAATTTACGAGGAATAACACCTTTTTCGAAAGTACTATTTCGAAAAAAGGCACTATTGAATGCAAACTGCTTTTTCGAAAGAGAGCGCCTAGACTCTTTCAAAAAAGTGGCTCGCTTTTTAAAAAAATCTGCTTGTAGTCTAGACGCTCTCTTTTGAAAGAAGCTTTTTCGAAAGATTCTTTCGAAAAAGCCTCTTTTGAAAGAGGCTTATAGTCTAGATGTAGCCTTAGGGTGTGTCTAGACTACAGGGTTTTTTCGAAAAAAGTGGCCTTTTTTTAGAAAAAACTTCCCCTGCATCTAGACTGCTGCCACGTTCTTTCGAAAGTAAATCGAAAGAATGCGGCAGTTTTTTCGACCGCGGAAAACTTCATTTTATGAGGAATAACGCCTTTTTTCGAAAGTGCTTTTTTGAAAAAAGGCACTATGTAATGTAAACTGTAAACTGCCTAGGTGCTCTCTTGTGAAAAAGCGGTTTGCTTTTTCGAAAGTACTGGTTATAGTCTAGACACTCTTTTTCGAAAGTATCTTTCGAAAAAGCCTCTTTCGAAAGAGGCTTTCAGTCTAGACGTAGCCATAATAGGACTGAATTAGTGCACTCAGTGAATCAGGCCAGGTTTACACTAGGAGGCAAAGTCGAACTAAGGTACACATCAACTGCGTGAATAGCATATCTAGAGTCGACATACCTTAGTTTGACTTACTGCAGCATCCCCACTGTGGGGGGTTAACAGGAGAAATTCCTGTTGACTCTACTAAGGCTAGGTCTACACTAAAAGGAAATGCTGAATCAAGATATGCAACTCCAGCTACATTAATTATGTGGCTGAAATCGATGTACCTTGTTTCAGGTTTCCCCACTGTCCCCAGAGAGGGAGGCCAATGGGAACAAATGCTTCCTTTACTCCTCACAGGAGCTGGAGTACTGGCCACCAGTGGAGGTGCCCACTGAGTTTGATTTAGCAAGTCTTTACTACACTCACTAAATCAAATTCCAGAAGATCGATCATAGTAGCGTAGATCTTCCATGTAGTGAAGACATGGCCTTACTCGGAGATCCAGTAGAACAGTAGTTCTCAACTGCCGGACCGTGGACGGGCAGCTGCCAGGCAGCAGCGGCTGTTGGAGCTCAAGCCAGCTGTTTGCGATGACTCAGCTCCAGCAGCCATGGTGGCTAAAGTGGCGGTAAGGGGAGGCAGAGCAGGAAGAGCCTCCCCCTGTTCTTCCCCCCTCCACACTTGGGGAAACACACTTGGAGAGGGAGGGGGCGCGAAAGAGGAGGGAGCAAGTGTGCCGCCAATGGGCACTCCACCGTCCACATGGCTGCTTTTGCCGGGGGCAGTGCTGGGGCTGAGCTGGTGGCAGGAGGAGGCACAGCAGGAGGCGCCTCCCTCCCTCCTCCCCCCTCAGTAATAGTGGCTGGCTCCATGCTCTCCCTCCCACACACTCATGGGGATACAAGATGCACTTGGGGAAGGAGGGGGCGTGAAGGAGGAGGGCCACTCCCCCTGCCCACATGGCAGTAATGACCATGCTCCTTAGAGGGGGCAGCCTCACTCTGCGGAGTGTAGGGGTGAGGTGGGGGCAAAGGGTATAGAATCATAGAATCATAGAAGCGTAGAGCTGGAAGAGACCTCAGAAGGTCATCAAGTCCAGTCCCCTGCTCTAGGCAGGACCAATCCCAACTAAATCAACCCAGCCAGGGCTTGGTCAAGCCGAGACTTAAACACCTCTAGGGATGGAGACTCCACTACTTCCCTAGGTAATCCATTCCAGTGCTTCACTACCCTCCTAGTGAAATAGTTTTTCCTAATATCCAACCTGGACCTCTCCCACCACAACTTGAGACCATTGCTCCTTTTTCTGCCATCTGTCACTACTGAGAACAGCCTCTCTCCATCCTCTTTGGAACCTCCCTTCAGGAAGTTGAAGGCTGCTATCAAATCCCCCCTCACTCTTTGCTTCTGCAGACTAAACAGACCCAACTCCCTCAGCCTCTCCTCATAAGTCATATGCTTCAGCCCCCTAATCATTTTGGTTGCCCTCCGCTGGACCCTCTCCAATGCGTCCATATCCTTTTTGTAGTGGGGGGCCCAGAACTGGACACAATACTCCAGATGTGGCCTCACTGGAGCTGAATAAAGGGGAATAATGACATCTCTGGATCTGCTGGCAATGTTCCTCATAATGCAACCTAATATGCCATAAGCCTTCTTGACTACAAGGGCACACTGTTGACTCATATCCAGCTTCTCATCCACTGTAACCCCCAGGTCCTTTTCTGCAGAACTACTACTTAACTGGTTGGTCCCCAGCTTGTAACTATGCTTGGGATTCTTCCGTCCCAAGTGCAGGACTCTGCACTTGTCCTTGTTGAACTTCATCAGATTTCTTGTGGCCCAATCCTCCAATTTGTCTAAGTCACTCTGGACCCTATCTCTGCCCTCAAGCGTATCTACCTCTCCCCCTAGCTTAGTGTCATCCGCAAACTTGCTGAGGGTGCAATCCATCCCCTCATCCAGGTCATTAATAAAGATATTGAACAAAACCAGTCCTAGAACCGAACCGTGGGGCACTCCGCTAGAAACCGACCGCCATCCTGACATCAAGCCGTTGATCACTACCCACTGGGCCCGGCCTTCTAGCCATCTTTCTATCCATCTTACTGTCCATTTATCCAATCCACATTCCCTTAACTTGCTGGCAAGAATATTGTGGGTAAAGGGGTGTTGGGTGAGGGCATGGTGGGGACACGGGAGAAGAGGGTGTTGACATGGGCTATGGGGTGGGGGTCAAAGGGTGATAGGCACTGGGGAGCAAGGGGCTGGGTTGGGGCTAGGCAGATGGTAACATTTTATTTGCATGTTCATTATTTGCATAATGAATATGCAAATATGCAAATAAAATGATACCAGTCTGCCAAAAATTTGTGAATGGGTTTGCCAGTCTGCAACATAAAAAAAAAAAAAGGTTGGGAACCACTGTAGTAGAGTACTGGAGTCAATAGGAGCGTGATCAGCTGTAGATTTAGCATGTCATTACTAGACCTGCTAAATCAACCTCCTGGCAAGTGAAGACAAGATGTTAATGACATTCATATTATTGTTACCACATCAAACAGTTAACTATGGGGCTTTGTAAACACAGAAGGCTTAGTTCCTAATAGTGTATACAAACACACTAGGGCTGTCAAACAATAAAAAAAATAAGCACAATTGTGATTAATCACACTAATAAATAGAATACTGTTTATATAAATATTTTTGGAAAATATCCAAAAATATTGAATACATTTCAATTGGTATTCTGCTGTTTACCATTGTGATTAAAACTAAGATACATCATGATTAATTTTTAATCACAATTCTTTAGTTAACTGAGGTTAATTGACAATCCTAAAATACACTGTACATTTTAAGAGTATTTTAAGAATAAAGAGGCAAAAAGAAGCCCAAAACCCTTAAAAATGTTTTAACAAAGTCTAAACATGGAAGAATTATTCATTTAAAACAGTTGTGAATTTTAGCAAAATTCTTTATACAGGGGATATTGATTAGAATGCCTTGCTGCTTCTTTATTTTTTTTTTAAACAACCCATCTTAGCAAAAAGAAGGAGAAGGTTGATTTTGCTGCTGATTTTGTTTTTAGCTCCAAGTCACTTGTTATCTCTGCATTTTAGATACACAGGCTTATGTGAATAGGATGAGAAGAGGAAAGAGAAAGGGGAAAATAAGACTGTCACTATAGCTTACAGGAATTGGGGCAGGCAACTCAGCCATGAACAGACATAGGTCTAGATCCTGGAATGACATCCCACTGTGCTCTGCAGGGCTGGATAATATCTCATTCTGTTGTGTTGTACCATGCTGTAGATTGTACTGATGATCTGGATAGTATCCAGGAAGGAGTTAGGAAAGGAGGAGGAGACTAATAGGTAAAGAAAAGAGAGACATATGTGGGAAGGGGAAGACAAAAAGACCCACCTTAAATCTTACATCCTAGAGACAATCTGGGAGCAAGTTGGTCTGGCAATGAGGGGCTGGTCTCCTCACCAGGGGTGTACTTGTCTGACCTTATCTTGAATACTGTGTCTGCAGTATTGGACAGAACCCTATTCATTCTGTAGCCAACAGTGATTTTTTGGGACAGCAAATGTGGCAGGGAGATTGAAAGGTTGTAGTAAAAACCCAGGGAAAATTTCCCTTTAAATTTCATGTCTTGAAGCATTCAAAAAGTTTCTATCCAGAGAGTGCATTTTTACTTTCTCCCTCTTTTATGGTGGCTTACTTTCACTTGCTATATGTGACACACTAGCTGCTTACTCTGCAACTCCAAGATCTTTGTGTGGCTTCTGTCATACTATCATGAGGCATTTAATAAAAGAAAGCATGGCATAAAGCAGCCAGTATATTACTATAGTTCCTAAGACATGCTGAGCGCTTGCAACTGCAATTGACTTCAGGTGGATATGACAGTACTCAGCACCTCTCCAGATCAAGCCATAAATTATTAAAATAGATTAATTAAGTAATAAACATTATTTTCACATTGTTAACAGATTCAAAATAGGATTAGCTAGGCAAGGAGACTAAGGCTTAGTCTACTCTATGCTATGTGGTTAAGTCAATGTAAACTGTCTTGCCTCAACCTAGCTATGGAAGCGTCTTCACTTAAATTTGGCTCTCACCAACATAAATGCCTCTCTGCACTAATTTAATAATACCACAACCCCAAGCAGCAAACATATAATTAGATCATCAACACAGTGTCAGCATAGACATTGCATTGCTTACAACATCAACTGTTACTAGCTTTCAGGAACTGTCCCACAATGCCCTGCACTGACAAGGCAATTGATACAAGTGCTCCTGGTGAGAATGCGCATAAGTCTGCTGATTGGAGGGGAGGGGGAGTGAAAGGGGTAATTGCCCAGCAGCCTGCTCCTGGCTGCTGTTGCTGGCAGTGTAGTGCAGTTATGCCTCACTCTGTGCCACTCCCAGAAAAGGCCAGCACCGTCTTGCCTCTGCCCCAGCCCCACCCCCTGCCTCTACCCCAAGCAGTTACTCCACAGCTCCCATTGGCCAGGAACTGCAGCCACATTGACTCTGCAGCTCCCATTGGCTAGGAACTGTGGCCAATAGGAGCTGCAGGGGCAGTGCCTACAGGCAATGCCATGCGGAGACTCCCTGGTTGCCTCACCAAGGAACTGCTGCCAGGGGGGTGTGCTAGTTGCTTTCAGGAGCTGCCCAAGGTAAGTGCCACCCCCCCCCCAATCGCTTCCTGAACTCCAACTCCCTGCCCCAGACCAGAGCCCACATCCAAAGTCCATACCACAGCCCAAATGCTCACCTCCTCCTACACCCAAATTCCCTCCCAGAGCTTGCACCAGTTTCACTGCCTTCAGCACCCAAACTCCCTCCAAGAGCCTACACCAGCCTCACCCCCTCCTGCAGGGCACCAGCAGTGCAACCAGCAAATCTGAGCACCAGCCAGCACAGGTCAAGCACTGCCCAAATGTCAAATGGACTGCCTCCACATGAGCATGGCTTGTGCATGTGTGCAGGTCCATTGACTGTTCTGCCCTGGGGACCAGAATTGATGTCAACAAACCTGTACGCATACCACTGATACAAGGAGTCAACCATGCACACACGTAAGTGATTTAATAAGTGCGGTGTCTCTATGTCAGCATAAATTAGGTTAATCCAATTTTGTAGCATAGACTTGACCTTTGAGCAGGAAACAGTGGGGTGGAGGGGAAGGTGGAGTGGGAGGAAAGATAGAATGGGGAGGCAAAGATACAAGACAAATAGTATTGAGGACAGGTAGACTATTGGTGATGAGCCCAGGGAGGGAGATTAGGACTAGAGCTTTTATGTCCATGTGCAGAATGACTTTCATTATGTGCACCAATATGAAGGTGATATATTACATAATAAAAGTTATTCTGTGCATGGAGAGTGTATGGCTGAAGGGCTGGGGTGCAGGAAGGGGCTCAGGGCTAGGGCAGAGCGCTGGGGTGTGGGAGGCGGTGATGGCTCTGACTGGGGGTGCAGGCTCTGGGGCGGGGCCAGTGATAAGGAGTTCAGGGTGCAGGCTGGGAGATACAACTACCCCTAGCCCTCTCTCACAGCAGCAGCTTAAGGCCAGGTAAGAGGCGTCTTTCCATAGCTGCCATGGCTCTAGAGGGCACAGCTGGGGGAGGGGCACCTGTCCTCCAGCCAGGGTAAGTCTGGGCTAAACTGGGTAGGAGCCATGTTCCCCGCAGTGGCAGCTCTGGGGCAGCTTCGGGTTGAGCACCATGGCTAGGGGAGAGGCATGTTCCTCTGGCCCCAGCACTGAGCTGTTGTGACCAGGAGTCAGTAGCCCCTCACCAGCACTATGCTGGAACCAGTGGACAGAGGCAGCACTCTGTGCTGGGGTAGAGGTGGGTATTCTGTGTGTCAGTACTGAGTCCCTGGCTTTAGATTAGGATTGGGAACCAGTGGGGATGGGAAACATAGATGAAGAGGTGGAAGGGAAAGAAAGACTTATGAAACAAGGAGCGAGGAGGAGGGAAACTGGGAATGGATGAGCAGGGAGAGTAATACAGGGAGCAGATTAGGAATAGGAGAAACAGAGTGAAAGAGACAGCGTAGAAAGGTCAAACTTGTGGAGCATGGATTAAAAAAAAAGGCTTTGCCTGCTGGAGTACACTCTCCTCCAGAGCCTGGAATGGAACCCAAGGTTCATGAGTTGCATAGTTCCTCAGCTGTCTCTGTCCTTACTGGTCCTGCTCCATATAGAGGATGACAACCTATTAATGCTATCAGTTATTCCATTTGCTCAAGGGGCAGAGCTTTGTGTGATCTGAAGATTTCAAACTTGCCTAATGAACTATGTGGGTGTCAATAAAAGGACGAAACGGAGCCAATGGGAGCCACGAGGCTCCGTGGCTGCAGCGCCAGTACATTAACTGGCTGCCCCAGTTTGTTTAAGTGTTTCTGAAAGTGTTTCCACGGTACACTTTCAGACACGCTGGTCTATAGGACTCATACTTTATTTATTGCAGAAATTGGAAGGTTTGACACGAATGAGGCAGGGGATCACAAAAAGGGAAAGGCTAATCTCATGGTTAAGGCAATAGAATACATCCTTGGGGAACTGGATTTCATACCTGCTTCTGTCACAGAATTTGCGTGTGATGCTAGGCAAGTGACTTCAACCAAATTTTTCACAGGCTGTCACTAACAGTGTGTTCCTCATTTTCTCAGTGCTGATCTGACACCCTAAGGTCTGATTTGCAAAAGTGATGAGCACTTAAACAGTAACTCAAGTTAATGTGAACAGTGCTTTGAACATATAAAGTGTTCTACAATGCTAAGTACTGAGAAAAATCAGAGCCTAGCAATGTCAAATTGGGCACCCTGTTGCCACCCCATCATGTAACATAGGTGGCATGAAAATAAATTAATTAATGTCCATGGACACCAGAGAAAAGCTCAGGAAGAAATAAATAATTCTGTCTTCATTACAGAGTTTGAATATTCAGTAAATAAGGCTTAGGGTCCACACACGGAACAATGAGAAAAAAACAAAATATTGAATACTTGCCCCCATCCTGTGCACTTAATGAGGCAGGGGTCCCATGGAAAAAAAATATGATCATGTAACTAAAAATGTTGTCAAAATACATAAACACAAGGAGACTGAATTAAGTTACGGACAGAATCTTAACTGAAGAATTTCCTAACTTCTAAGCACTTGACCTTGCAACCTTACTAAGATACTTTTATCTTTTTTATAGATGTGTAATAATGGTTAATTTATCAAAGTGGCAAGGAATCATATCTGCAGGAATACTTCACTACTGTTATGCCTATTGGTAATCTGTATATATAAAAGGCTGTAGGATCCATGTGTCAGAGACAGTATAAATGTCCATATGGTGGAACAATTTGTCTAGCAAATTTAAAAAGTGATGTTGACAGAGTCCCAGCAGAGAGCTGCACAGCCTGGTCTCATTGCTGGTTCTATCATACTGCAGCAGGAGCTAGGCAGCAAGAAAGGCATGTGGGAAATAAGAGAAGAGTTAATATAAAGAGCTGGTACCAGTCCAGGCCTGTATGCCTGGAGAATCACATCAGTGATCCACTAAAGACACCCAGTTAGCATAATAAACATCAATCTCTGGTCTATGCTTTGCCCACTTGAGAATACTATTACTTTCTGCTCAATTACTAGTCAATATACTCTACTGTAAAGGATGGCGGACTTTTTTTTACATTGATATATGCTCTGAGCACCATAACATTGAACTGTAACCTATCCAGAAAAAAGCAATAGTAAATTGGATGGGAATGGTTTGATCTATAACATTATAAAGTCACAGTTTAGGTGTCCATGAATAAAAAAAAAAAGTATTGCTTCCAGTAAAACAGAATTATGCTGTCTGAGTAAGGTGGATAATGAAATATCCCTGGAATTATTATGCATTAAGCTTCCACAAGGTGCTGAGTGAACCCAGTTCCATTGAAAGTAATGTGTGCTGAGTCATGCTCATTACCTTGCGATTCTCTCTGCATCTTGCAAGACAAGGCTATTAGTTTAATTATAAACTCCCTGAAGCATAGCCCATCTTTTACTCTGTCTTTTGCCCAACACCCAGCACCAGGGTCATTCTAACGGGTTCAGGGCCTGAGACATAGGCACTGAGTTTCTAATCTGCTGGGGAGAGCTCCCCCTGGCTCCATCCCCACTCTACTGCTTCCCCTAAGGCCCCACTCTGCCTCTTCCTAATCCTGCTCTGCCCTACTTCTTCCTGCCCCCACTCCTTCCCTTCCCAATTCCATCCCTCCCCCAAGCACACTGAAACCTCACTCCACTCACCTTCCTTCATTGCTTCATGTTGCTATGAAATGTCTGATCCATGGGAGGCTGAGAGGGAGAAAGAGGCGCTGATTGGGGGGCGGGGGCACCAGCAGGAGGAGGTGCTGGGGGGAGGGAGAGGTTCTGGTAGGGAGGCTGCCAGTGAGTGCTCAGCACCCACCATTTTTTTCCTGTTGGTGCTCCAGTCCCACAGAACCCATGGAGTCAACGCATATCTTATTGGAAACACAGGGCACCCACGAAGTGTGAGGCCCGGGATAGTCATCCCGTTTCACCATACCCAAGGAACAGATCTGTTCAACACTATGGGACCCAAAATTCGAGTTGGACCTTGATGTGATACTGGAATACAAATACATAAATGATAATAATATACTATTAGAGAGACAAAGTGTGAGAGGTAATATCTTTTATTGGACCAGCTTCTCTTGGTGAAAGATACAAGCTTTTGAGTTTAAACAGAGCTGATGAAGAAAACCTGAAGAAGGGCTTTGCTTAAGCTTGAAAGCTTGTATCTTTCACCAACAGAAGTTGGTCCAATAAAAGATAATATCTCACCCACCTTGTCTCTCTCATATCCTAGGGCCAACATAGGTACAACAGTACTGCAAATAATAAGCTATAGACAATGCATACATAATTGGAATGAAATGCAGCTGAAACATTTGGTAAAATAGGAAATTAATAATTCACAAGACAGTTTCAAATTTTAATAGCCAATTTGCCAAATACATTATGTCTGTAATAAGTTGTTACTGGTAGCAATGAGATGTTTCAAACCTTGGGCTTTCTACAGTGCAAATGATGAATGAACTTCAGTAGACTTTTTAAGATTTGTAATAGGCAGCTACTTTTGTCCTGGCATATAATTAAGTGACTTGCCTGTTAGCGTTCTGGATTTATGAAATATCAAAATAATCTGTGTGTAAACTAACTGCCCTCTGTATATACTCTACAGCAGGCCTTATAAATTGTCTGAAAACAGCATTTTGTCATTTTGGGTGTTTGGAGCCAGTAACAAAATATAAAGTTAATAATGTATTTAAATCTATTTTAAAAACCCAAAGAATAGGAATCACATTTTTCTACTTAATTTTTATATAACATTTGAGGAATTTAAAGATTTGGTTAATGCAACCTCAGTAAGATAATTATAAATCCACAAATTCCTATTAACTTCTTCAAGTGCTTAGCAATGGAGATCAATGTGCCCAGTACTGATGTTAGACTTACTGGTCTGTAATTGCCAGGATCACCTCTATAGCCCTTTTAAAATATTGGTGTCACGTTAGCTATCTTCCAGTCATTAAGTAGAGAAGCTGGTTTAAAGGATAGGTTACAAACCACAGTTAATAGTTCCGCAATAGTCCTGAGGTGATGTGTACCTAGTCAATATGGGGATCGTTGAAATCCCCTACTACGATTGAGTTTTTTTATTTTGAAAGCCTAATCTCCTTCATAGAAGAAACATGTTTATCTTAGCCAGTAAGAACTGCCCCCAATGGAACCCTCATCATTTCAGACTATCAGTTTTGAATGCACTAATCTCTGTGGTTTCTGTGTGTAAAGAAATGCAAATGAAGCAAACGTTCAGACTGTAAGATTTTTGTCTCTTCCCTCCCTTCTGGACCGTGCCATTGTAGGATCTTACTGAATCAACACAAAATGAACTGTGCCTGCTATGAAGGAAAAATGTATTCATTGCCATTGTGCCTTTTTTTCTACAGAAAATGGGTCCCTAACTATTTAGGAACAGATCCACATCTAATTCCTATCACTTGAAGATAGGGTTGGCAGGTGTCCGGTTTTGAACCGAAGAGTCCAGTATTTGAGCTTTCTGTTCAGGAAACAAACTGAGAAAATATAAATGTCCGGTATTTTCTAAATAAGATGTAATATAGATTGTGATGTAATGTCAAGTGTGTCCAGTATTTTTGTTGAAACCATCTGGCAACCCTACTTGAAGAAAACCAAGGATGACAAACTCATCTGATGAAATGGGTTTTGCCTATAAAAGCTCGTGATACTACATATTTTTGTTCGTCTCTTAAGGTGCCACAGGAACTACTTGTTGTTTGTAAAGTTACAGACCAACACAGCCACCTCTTTGAGTCTTTAAAGCATTACCTTCATCCCATAAGCTCTGTAACCTCTACCTTTCCAGGGTTTAACTTCAGACAGCTCTTCTTCATCCAGGTGCTGATCACATCTAGGGATGGCTATAAACACAGGTATTATTGTAAATTGTGTATACCATACAGAGTTGTGTGTTAAAAGAGACAAGGTGGACAAGGTAATAACTTTTATTGGAACAACTTCTGTTGGTGATAGAGACAATATTCCAAGCCCTTCTCTGTGTAACTTCAAAATCTTGTCTTGCTTATTAACAGAATTAGATCCATTACCTCACCCAGCTTCACTATCTGATATCTTGGGGCTGAAACAGCCACAAAACTGCATATTGAGTTGTGTGTTATTTGTATATTGTTGACATTTAAATCCACAAAGTGTAATCTTTTCTCCTATCAATTGCATATAAATAAAAAATAGTACTGTGGAGAGAACTGAGCCATATTTTACTCCTTGAATGATGGGGAGTGTGTGTGGGGGGGGGAGGGGGGAGAGGTTTCTGATGGGCATATGACCTTTATCAGTAAAACAGGATTATAGCATTTCCTTATCTCATAGGGGTGTTAAGAGAATAAATACATTATAATTGTGAGGTGCTCAGACACTATAATAATACAAGCCATATAAGTACCATAGATACATAGATATCTGTGAAATGTAAGATATCATCCACCAGTACCATCACTTGTGCTTTTGTTCCTTATTCTAGTCTGAAACCAGTTTGTGAAGAGTTTGTATAGGATATTGGCTGTGAATAATTGCATTTTGAAGTTGACTTTTTCCTAGCTTCTCAATAAGTTTGCTTATGAATGGGGAATATTCTGTCCCATAGTAGTTAGCTAGCTCTGCTGCACTTAGGAAAGTTTACTGGATCGGAGGAAGGATTTCTTCTATAAATTAAATGTTTGCTAGCTCAGTCTGAAGAGTATATAACTGGTCATAATTCTCCTTCACCAACAAGCTGCCTAATTCACCAGCAATGGGCCTTGTTCAATGTGCCCAGCACTTCTTCAATGGGGAACATGCTAGCTAAGCTGGAGGAGAGGTGATCAGATCAGAAAGGTAAAATATTGGGACACAGTGGGGCAGTGTTGGCTCCTCCCATACTCCATTCCCACTCCATCCAGGCTCTCCCGCTGCCCCAAGTCCCACCCACTCCCCACTTGACCTTCTCAGCACATCCCTCCTCACCTCCTTACCTGCTGCTGGCTTGTGTGTCCCTCCTCAGTCCCTCACCCATCACACCTCCACCTGCTCTTCAGCTCCTCACTCTCTTGACAGACACCCCTTACCTGCTGCCAGAATCCCCACTTGCTGCTGGCTTGCCACTAATCTCCTCTGTCCTCGCCAGGCTCCATAGTGAGGACTTCCCCGCCACCCTGCTGCTGGCTCACTGCTCGCCTTATCACTCAATGACCCACCCCCTCACCCTGCCTGCTGCGGGCTCGTTGCTTGCCACATCAACACCCCCACCCCCTGCTGCTTATCTCTTCGCTTCTCCTCCACCTCATCACCTGAACATTGGGACAAATGGTGTCCTGATTGTACCTCAGTTGGGACACAGAACAAAGGGTTAAATATTGAAATAGCCTCGATTTTATTGGGACATCTGATCACCCTAGTTCCATGCACCCTGAAAAACCTTCCCAGATGCAGGTTATTTTTTCAGCACAGAAATATGTTGAGTTCTGCTGCTGGCTGCAGACAATCACATTTGATAAAGTGGTTTACCTCTCTCCCCTATGCAACAACCCGTTGGGGAATGTTTCTGTCTTCTGTGTCATGGAAAACTGATATCTTGGCCATAGTGATTTAATATGATTTGATCCTTTCAGGCTGCATCTATAGAGAAAATGAGGAGTCCTGTGGCGCCTTAAAGACTAACACATTTATTTTGGCACTAAAGGATCTACCTGGTGTTGCCTGGGTCCTTGTGGGGGTTCAGGGTAGAGGATGGGGAGTTCAGCAGTCAGAACAGGGGGCTGGAAGCTGCAGGACTCAGAACAGAGGGTACAGGAATCAGGGTAAGGAGTGCAGGATTCAGGGCAGGGGGTGGGAAGTATGGAGAGCTCAAGTCAGAGATATGTACAGGAATCAGGGCGAAGGAGGCTCAGGCCAGGGGCCGATTTACTGAGGATGGCTTACTGGGGCCAGCTGTGGTGGCAAGGGTGGTGCTGTTCCAGTTGCAGCTTCTCCCAGGAGGCCAGAGTTGCACTGCCCTGGCACCTCCTCATGGGAGAGTGCGGGGGAAGGCTGGTGGCTTATTCCAAAAGGCCAGGACTGCACTGCTCAGCATTTCTGGTCAGTGGTTCCTGGAAGGGGGGTCAGTCTTCCCCCCCCCCCCCCGCCCCGCCCCGCGGCTCCTTGCAAGAGTGGAGGCAGGGCTGGGCTGTCCAGCCCTGGCCGCCAGCTCCACCCCAGGAATGGAGGTTGGCAGCTCCTCCTGGGGGGCAGGTGCTGCCCTGCTCCTCTGACTGGCGGCTCATAGTGGGCAGGGGTTATCTGGCTCTTCCAGCCAGCCAGAATGCCCAGTCCTCCCAGCCTCTATTCACAGAGGGGTGGGGCTGGGCCAGTTCCCAGCCCTCCCCTGCATCTCCTTGTGGGGGAGGGACCGGGGTCAGGCTGTGGTTTCTGCTCCATAAGAACATAAGAATGGCCATACTGGGTCAGACCAAAGGTCCATCCAGCCCAGTATGCTGTCTGCCGACAGCGGCCAATACCAGATGCCCCAGAGGGAGGGATCACAACAGATAATCCTCACATGATCCCTCCCGTCTCCCACTTCCAGAGAAACAGAGGCTAGGGAAACCATTCCTACCTATCCTTGCTTTCATTGATGGACCCAACCTCCATGAATCTATCTAGCTCTTTTTTGAGCTCTGTTAAAGTTCTAGCCTTCCCCCTGGAGTCTCCTGAGGGGCGTGGGGGGGGCAGGGGCTGCACTGCATGGCCCTTTAGGATGATCCCAAAGCGGCTGATGCAGTGGGGCCAGTGGTGCTCCCCCCGGTCTGGCACAGCAGTTGTGGGCCAGGGAGAGGAGCTTGGAGTAGGCGGGCCACTTACCCAGACTGATAGCCAGCAAAATGGTGAGCCTCAACCGGGTGGCCACTGTCTTACAGGTGTGACTGCCCTCAGTGGTCACTCTGCAGTATAACTGTCCCCTGTGTTTGCTGTCCCAGTGGTCATTCCACAGTCTAGCTGTCCTCCAATGAGCCCCTTCCCTTTCCATGTTATGGAAAACAATTGAATTCCAGGCACATCCCATTTTCCTGGCACAACCAAATTCTGACCTTTCTTTAAGTTAGGATAAGAGGAAGCCACATACCAAATTTGGTGGTTCTAGCTTTTATCATAGGAGTTCTTGAACAAATGGACTCATGGATGGACAGACAAATGCACATTTCTAAAATATATAGATAGAAAATAAGCTTTCATGGACTGGAGCCCATTTTGCCAGGTGTATGAAATCAGACAAAGTGAAGTCTAGCCCATGAAAGCTTATGCTTAAATTTGTTAGTTTCTGAGGTGCCACAGGACTCTTAATTTTTGCTGAAACAGACTAAAATGGCTATCCCTCTGAAACTTACCTCACCCACCTGACTCATAATCTTAGCTGAAAAGAAGTAGGGAGAGGATCAGAAGGGCAGATCCTGATCTAGAATACACCAGAATAAATCCAGAGTTGACAAAGTGGGTTACAGCACACAAAACCTTATGACTATATGAATGTGGTAGTCTTAAAGGTGCCACAGGACTCCTTGTTGATTTTTCCTTGGAATCTGTTTGGGATTCAAATTTTACTTGTAATCTGTGAAGAAGCTCATAAGAATTTTAATTAAAAAGGCACTAAATTAATTCTTGTTGTAAGCAACTACCACTCCCAGGTAGTGTCAGGGCATCAATGTCATCCCCAGATGCTTTTATGAAAATTGACTTATGAATATGAAGAACTCAAAGATGCTTTAGGAAAAATGCATCATGTGACATTTTAAAATTATAGTCTGCTGCTGTGCTGAATGTGTATATTCTATTTCTGTTTATGTATCATTCTTGTACGTGAAATTAGAAATCTGAAGTGTGAATCTGTTTATAATTCTGAATGTGCTATTGAGGACTATTAGTGATACTTTGGAAACATAATGGTTTAGCACTCAAACCATCTGTAAATGGCTATGTTTTTCCTGTGAGCCCAAACTATGGTAGGTCCTACAAAGACATGTGACCATGCCACTTGGTGCTAGAATCCATATTAAATCAGGTAAGGATTTCTGCCCTGGGGAAATTCTATTTAAGGGATGGGTAGCAATCAACAGTCATCTTCAGTTTGCCTTTAAAACTGCCTTCCTACCCCAAGAGAATACAGAAGTGACTGTTAGACCCAAGCCCCTGAAAAGATCAACTCTGGCTTATGAAGAATTGCATTGGATATAAGGACTGGGGTGAGAATGAGCTCTTTAACCATCTCTTTTAGTGCATGAGGATTAGCCTGTGTGTTTTGTTTACTTGGTAACTTACTTTGATCTGTTTCCCCTTAAATCCTACTTTTTATACTTAATAAAAACACTTTTGTTTATTATCAAGCCCAATGTAATTAATTATTACCTGGGGAGGGAGGAGGAGCTATAGCTCTGCAAATCTCTTTAGCTCTTTTTATCAATGAACCCTATGAGTATTCTCTGTGTAAAACTTCTATACAGCATAAGACTGATTTATTTGGGGTTGAACTCCTGGGAACAAGTGTCAGCAAGTTAAGGAAGTATGGATTGGATAAATGGACTGTAAGATGGATAGAAAGCTGGCTAGACTGTCAGGCCCAACGGGTAGTGATCAACGGCTTGATGTCCGGTTGGCAGTCGGTGTCTAGCAGAGTGCCCCAAGGATCAGATCTAGGGCCAGTTTTGTTCAACATCTTTATTAATGACCTGGATGAGGGGATGGATTGCACCCTCAGCAAGTTTGCGGATGACACTAAGCTAGGGGGAGAGGTAGATATGCTGGAAGGCAAGGATAGGGTCCAGAGTGACCTAGACAGATTAGAGGATTGGGCCAAAAGAAATCTGATGAGGTTCAACAAGGACAAGTGTAGAGTCCTGCACTTGGGACGGAAGAATCCCAAGCATTGTTACAGGCTGGGGACCGACTAGCTAAGTAGCAGTTCTGCAGAAAAGGACCTGGGGATTACTGTAAATAAGAAGCTGGATATGAATCAACAGTGTGCCCTTGTAGCCAAGAAGGCTAATGGCATATTAGGTTGCAGTAGGAGGAGCATTGCCAGCAGATCTAGAGAAGGGATTATTCCCCTTTATTCAGCTTTTGTGAGGCCACATCTGGAGTATTGTGTCCAGTTCTGGGCCCCCCACTATAGAAAAGATGTGGACGCACTGGAGAAGGTCCAGCGGAGGGCAACCAAAATGATTAGGGGGCTGGAGCACATGACCTATGAGGAGAGGCTGAGGGATTTGGGTTTGTTTAGTCTGCAAAAGAGAAGAGTGAGGGGGAAATTTGATAGCAGCCTTTAACTTCCTGAAGGGAGGAAGAAGAGGATGAAGAAAGGCTGATCACAATGGTGACAGATGACAGAACAAGAAGCAATGGTCTCAATTTACAATGGGGGAGGTCTAGGTTGGATATTAGGAAAAACTATTTCACTAGGAAGCTGGTGAAGTACTGGAATGGGTTACCTAAGGAGGTGGTAGATTCTCTATCGCTAGAGGTTTTTAAGTCTCCGCTTGACAAAGCCCTGGCTGGGATGATTTCGTTGGGACTGGTTCTGCTTTGGGCAGGGGGCTGGACTTGATGACCTCCCGAGGTCTCTTCCAGCCCTAGGATTAGATGAGTCTATGAACTATCAATAGCTGAGCCCCCTCCCCCAAGCTGAGCTGCACTATTGCTACCATAGTGTAAGTTACACGTGTGCGTTGAGTGGGCCAGCAAGTAGCTGGAAGTGGTGGCACAATGCTATCGCTTGCCCCAACGTGGCAGGCAAAGTAAGCCTACTTTACCCACAGCGGTGGCGGGAAAAGCAACGTGCGGAAGACTGTAAAATAAGCGCCCCCCGGAGCACTGTTCAGGCTCTAGAGGGCTCACAATCCGCTTGGCCCCCTATTGTCTTTCTGGACCGCGCCACTTGGCATGGAGCCAGTCCCCTGCACACTCAGCAGCGCTGCCCAACCCCCTGCGTTCGCAGTCCCTGCGCCTGCCGCCCAGGCCATTCCCCGCAGGGCCCGGAGCAGGGAAGCCAGCACCCGAGCTGGGCCTGGCCGCTGGGTGGGGCACAGCCCTGCCCCGGCCTCACGCGGGCGAGCGTGTCCGCGGACAGTCTGCTCTGCCTCCCCGGCACCTGTCTCCTTGCTCACTGCCGCGGCGCCGCCGCCGCCCCGCGGCTCCCCCTCCCCACTAGCCGTGCTTCGCACACGGCTCCACCAGCGCCTCCGCCCGCCACCAGGGGGAGCCGCTTGGGCGCCTCCTCTCTCTCTCCCCCTCCGCCCCCGAGGTGGGCCACGTGACCCGGGCGTTGCGGCCGCGCAGGCTCCTTGCGCGCTCCGCTCTCCCTCCCCTCTGCCAAGTCTGGGGCTCGGGATCAAAATGGCGGCGGCGGCTCTGGCGGCCGCAGGACCGGGGAGGGGAGACAGGACGAGTCGCTGAGCGGGCCGGGCCGGGCCGGGCCGCGTATGGAGGTCGCAGGCAGCAGCCGCTGTCAGGGGTGAGGAGCCCCCGGGAGCAGTGCGGTGAGTGTCTGGGCTCACGGTCCATGCCCGGGCCACGGCCCCCTCCACCGGGAGCTGGGCTGTTGTCCCCACGGGCCTCCCTGCGCTGAGCTACGGCCCCCCCAGCCCACCGCAGTTCTGGGTTAAAGCGCCCAGCCTCTCCACATGGTGGCGTTGGGAGGCTGGACTATACTCCTCCGCACCAGCCCTGCTCACCTGCCCCAGGTTTGTCTCTTACTCTCCCCCTCCAGCTATCCCCTGCGCTCCCACCCTGGTTCTGGGCTCTCCTGCCACCCACCTCAGGCAGCTTCCCTTTCGGCCCCAGCCTGAGTTGTGGGTTTCTTTTCAGCCCCCTGCGTCGGCTCAGTTTTGCTCTCCATCGCTGCCTCCAGGGTCTCGCTTTAAAGCCGTGAGTGGCTGGGCCCCTCTCCACTCGGCAGGAGTTTGCATCGTCCCCGTGGTGGGTCGCAGGACCCCGCTGACTGTTTGCCCCAGGGATAGCTCCTTGTCGGTCTTACACAAAGTTGGAGTGCTTTGTAGGCAATGTGCATGCTTGTCTCTCTGGAACATTCCCACTGCTGCTGGGATATTGTGTTTTCCTACTCTTTGCTTATATGTCTGGCTTTCCCTCTGTCAGGGAAGGGTATGATGATTCTCTCCTAACTTGCAGAAGTAGTGTGAGGCTTCATGGTTTTTTTCAAACAATTTGAGATTCTTAAGTAAAAGGTGCATGGAAATGCCAAGTGTTACTGTTCTATCAGATAAACAGGAAGGTAATAAGATGTCAACTTTCTAGGATTTGAACCCATT
Organism: Pelochelys cantorii; assembly: GCA_032595735.1. Taxonomy (NCBI): domain Eukaryota; kingdom Metazoa; phylum Chordata; order Testudines; family Trionychidae; genus Pelochelys; species Pelochelys cantorii. The sequence goes on along the minus strand of CM064329.1, from coordinate 102,846,116 downwards.
TAAACCACATATGGATTTGCTCCAGTGAATGCAATACAACATCTTTTAGCTTTGTAGCTTTTTTTTCTAGTAGACGAACTACTACAGCCATAATATGATAAATGTAAAGCGCTTGGTCAACTGTACATACAGCACCACTGAAATTCAGTCATTTCTGGTATGTAAATAATAACATTTCATACTTCTGTTTCCAATCTCCTCCATTTTGAACATGGGGTTGTTAGTGGTAAAACTTTATCTACCTTACACAGGCATCTTTAGCTTTGATTTGACTGAAAAGTGGTATAGAAGAGTACAGCTCCTAGCACTCTGTGGCAAGTAGTATATTTGTATTACATAATGAGAGGGGAATTCCTTTTACTTTACACATGTCTACACTAGGCAGCTCTAAGTGACACAGCCCTGTCACTAAAAATCAGCATGTGTGAATTCTGTCTGCACTTTTGCCAACAAAATACTTCACCTCTCAAGGAGCATGTTGCCCTTTCTTGTCAACAAAGCAGCATTCACAGGTGCACATGCCAGGACAAAACTTTGTTGTTCATGGGAGTGGGGGGAGTGATTAAGCACCTGTGAACGACAAAACTTTTGTCATTCGCAAGTGTAGATGCATCCTCAAATTCACTGACTTATATTTTCCCCGCTTAGAAGCTCTTGTTTCTGAAACCAGAGTGCAAATGTTTTTTTCCAATTAGAAGTTCAATGTCAACATAATTACCTGGTTGTGTATATGGTACTCTTATTGTTAGTGAGGGGTGGAGTAATGTTCTCTTTTTGTTCTAAATATAAATAAACTCAGTGGATTGCACTGTTTCAGCTAGGGATGTAAGGGAGTAGTCAAGTTGACTACTCACATTTGTCCCTCCGCTTGCTGCATTTGTATCAGAGGCAGCAAGGGGGGGGGAGCTGGTGCTGGGCTGGCTCCCCTTAGCACCATCTCCACAGTGCCATCCGCTAGGGATGTGAAGGACTAGTCTGCTAGTTGCTTGCTCCCTCTTGCCGCCTCTATCAGAGGCAGCAAGGGGGGGGGGTAAGGGTGGAGGTACTTCAAAGTGGCAATTCCCTGTGGAGCCCAGGATCAGCTGAGGACTCCATGGGGTGCAGCTGCTTTGAAATGCTGTGAGGAGCCTGACACTGGGCTCCCCACGGTGTTTCAAAGCAACAGCGCCACATGGAGTCCCAGGGCCAGTGAGGGAATCCCCAGCTGACCCTGGACTCCACACAGAGCTTTCACCTTTGAAGTGTAGCAACAGCCCTAGGCCTGTTTAACATCCCTATTGTCTTTCCCCCATCAGAGGCAGCAGAGGGTGATGGGGAGGGCGGGGATGACTGCTGGGAAGCAGCCTCTGCCTACCCTGGGCCCAGGCTCACCATAAGCAGAGGCTGCTCTGCATCCCACAGAAGCAGCCCCTGTCTGCGGGGGGGTCCCAGCTCCCTGCTGGGCTCCCCCTCTGATAGGGACTGCTGAATCTGGTCCTACTACGTTTAAACTGAAGAGCCACGGTGGGAGTAGCTCCTCAACCAAGTGTGAGCCAGGACTGAGTGACTTCGCTTATTGACTAATTGTGTAGTTGATACATTTGTATCATCTACACAATTAGCCAATTATCCGACTATTAAAACCCTTAGTCTGAACCTTAAAAGGTAGAAAATTTTCAGATGCATAGCCATGTTAGTCTGTAACTTAAAAAAAAAAAAGAGTAGTTTTGTAGCACCTTACAGGCTAACAAAAATATATATACATATATTATGAGCTTTTATGGGCAACACCCACTTCCTCAGATGAGAATGGAGAAAAAAGAAGGGGGGGGGAAATACCTGCCAGTTGTAGTGCCGGTGCTAATGCAGCTAATTAAGTGGGCTAGAAGTGTCCCATACTCAGCTAAGCATTGCTGTTTTGCATTCACTGGACTGAATCTGTATGTGGTTTAAGTGGGTGCTAAAGGTAAGTAAGCTCATGATATGCTCTATCTGTGTGTATGTATGTGTGATTTTATTTATATATAAGGTGCTACAGGAATACTTACTTTTTTCTTAAAAGTTAGAAATGGTTACTCGGCAGAACATCTACAAAGAGTATAATATAGTCAAAGGAAAGCTCTTGGGGTGTCTGTACACCTTCAGATAATTTTCCTATTACCAGAATTGTAACTGATACACTGAAATGCATTTAACCAATTGAGAACTTACTACAGTAGAATCTCAGAGTTATAGTTACGAACTGACTAGTCAACCATACACTACATTTAGAACTAAAGTAAGCAATCTGGCAGCAGTAAAGATCAAAAATTTCAAACCAAAACAATTGCAGCATATTTAAGTATAAACTACTGAAAACTGAAGGGAAAGTTTTAAAAAATTGACAAAAGGAAGCTGTTTCTATGCTTGTTTTATTTAAATTAAGATGGCTAAAAAGCGTCATTTTTCTTCTGCACAGTAAAGTGTTAAAGCAGTATCAAGTGACTGTTCAGTTGTAAACTTTGAAAGAACAAGTGTAATGCTTTGTTCAGACTTATGAACATTTCAGAGTTACAAACTCCATTCCCAAAGTGTTTGTAATTCTGCTCTTCTACTGTATTCATGCTCTGGATAGGTATCGCTACCTGACTTCCCTGACATATTCTAATCACAGGCATAGTGAATCAGGTTTGTAGTATCTATGACTTAAAAGACTGCTGTAATAGGCAGTAATTGGTAATTCAGTTCAAATGTTAATTTGCATGGTGGCTTCATGTGGATGAAGAGGACATTTAGAAAGTCCTGCTCAAGTTGTATAATCAGTGTTTGTTTCTATTCCTGATGCTTCCCAGTGAACTGATACTACTTTCTTTATAATTTGATATATGCAGTGTTGCTGTAGCCATGTTGGTCTAAGGATATTAGAGAAACAAGATAAGCAAGGTAATATATTTTATTGGATAAATTTCTATTGAGGAGAGAAACCTGAAGAGAGAAGAGCTCTGTGCGGTTCCATATCTTCTCTCTCACCAGCAGAAGTTGAGCTAATACAAATATTACCTCACCTGTATTGTCTCTTTATAATTTAAGATAACTCTTAATGAGACTTTGTCAGTCTGCTTCTGAATGCTTAGCAGAATTTGGAATGGTCTTACATTTCCTTCCGATCATATGTATTTGGTCAGATGAGAAGCACGGTTTTAAAGGAAGTAGTTCAAGATTTCCAAACTTAGTTACACTCTGGTTTAATTTTTTTATGGTTGTACTTACAAGGAAATTCATTTACATTAGTATGTCCAGATTTCCCTGATGAGTCAGATGGTTGTGTTGTAATCACGTACACCTGGCATTGTTGCTTTGCAGAGATGTGTATATGAAGGACTTGAATTATTTTTATATATCATCTTAGAATGCTATGCACAGACATGTTGCTGGGCTGTTTTCTTAGATTTTTGAGCTTGCTTAGGAGACGGCTTGAAATTTTGCATGAAGACATATTACATATTCTGATGCAATTGTAGAATAAGCAGTCATCATTCATTCCTGTGAATTAATTTCAGCAGGACCACCAAAATCTTGAGATGAAAGTTAGCCTTCATTAGAGATAAAAAGAAACTGCTGCATATGTAATAACCAGGTTCATACCAGTTGATAAAACAAGGCAACTTTTAAAAATACATACTTGTTTTTGGCATTAATTAAGGATCTGATTTTTACCAGGGCAAATTTGCTTAAAACTTCCATCGACTTCTTGATTAGTCAGTAAGGGGGAGGTGGGGTGCTTTACTATTCCAGCTGCACCTCAGCCTTGTAAATGTAGTAAGAGCCTCCCGTGGCTCTATCTACATTTAAAAGGCAGAAGAGCAGTGGGGAACTGCAGCACTTCAGCCTTTGAAGGCTGAAGCGCCACAGTGGGAACACGGGGTGAGCTGGGACTGCTTCAGTCCCTTCTTGTGCCTTTCCCTGTTGTGCCTCTGCCTCCCCTGCCCCATACAGAGATGGTGTTCGGGAGGAGAGGGGAACTGCCTTTTAAGCCGGCTGCCCCCAGCACTGGCTCCTGTCACCCACTCCCTTGCTGCCTCTTTCTGATAGAGGGCAGCAAGGGGGTGGGGGAAGCAACTAATTGAGTCACTTACTTGACTATCCGATAAGCTTATGCTTATTGGATAGTTGACTAGTTGCTTACATCCCTAACATCAACCCTGTGAAATTGGGTGAGTCAATCACTCTGCTTCTTATTTTCACAGCCCAGGTACTCATAGGTATGTGTTAGGCTTAATTATCAATGTGCTGCTAAATACTTGGATGGAAATGGCTACATAATTGCACAGTATTTCCCATGTTAATCTACCAATATACCTATACTTCAATCTGAGAGGATTGTTTTGAGGGATGAGAGAATAACTGAATTTTCATGTCCATTCAGTTTTTGTCATGTAGAAGACTGGCGGGTCCAAAGCTGCAGTGCTTTAGGGAAGATGCTGCTCTGCTGACAAGAGCTGTTGCTGTTGGAATAGTTAATCCACTTTCAGGAGAGGCACTAACTATGTTGATGGGGAAACCTTCCCATCAACCTAGCACTGTCTACGCTAAGGATGTTAAGTGGCTAACTGGCTAATCGTGTAGTTGATACAGTTTGGATCAACTACACAATTGGTCAGTAAGGGAGGCACTCTGTACCGGCTTGCGGTGGCTCCAGGGTCACTGCGGCTCTACCTCCCCTGCCTGCCTCCCTCCCTGCGCACTGCCGAGATGGTGCTAGGGGGAGCTGGCTTTGAAGCTGGCTCCCACCAGCACCAGCTCCTGCCCCCCTTCCCCTTGCTGCCTCTGATACAGAGGTAGCAGGTGGGGCGGGGGGGACGGGGACCAGAGTAGTTGAGTAGTCACTTAACTACCCACTAAACCTAAGCTTATTGGGTACTTGACTAGTCGCTTATATCCCTAGTTTACCCTGGGGTTAGGTTGGCATAACTCGTGTGGATTTTTCATACCTCCGAGAAGGTTCTCTCTCTATATATTTTAGAAATGTCTGAGTCTCTTTGTTCAAGAACTCCTAAATCATGGGTTCCCAAACTGGGGGGTGTGAAGAAATTCTGGGGGGGGGCACAAGGTGATCCAGTTCCCCCCCCCCCGTCAATCCCTCCCAAGTTTTGCTTATATTTTTGTTTTTTGGCCCGTCAGTTCCTTTTTTTTGCTCAACAATTTTGCTGCTATTTTTGGGGGGGGGGCCGGCGGCGGCGGCGGCGTGAGGGTTAATCAAAAAGGGAGCGTGATGCCGAAAAGTTTGGGAACCACTGTCCTAAATGGTAAGGGCTATGACCACCAAACTTGGTATGCAGCTTCCTCTTAAAGCAAGGTCAGGGTTTGGTTGTGCCAAGCGAATGGGAAGTGCTGGGAATGGGATCCTTTTCCATAACGTGGAAAGGGAGGGGACAGAGAGAGGGGGGGAATGTGATACTGAGGCTGGTCACTGGGGGCAGCATGTTCACAGGGCAGAGCTATACACAGAATGGCCTCAGGGGGCTGGGGCTCTGCCATCTTAAGAACGGCTGTACTGGGTCAGACTAAAGTCCCTCTCCCCCAGTATCCTTTCTTCTGATAGTAGCCAATGCTAGATGCCCCAGAGGGAGTGAACACAACAGGTAATCATCAAGTGATCCCTCTCCTGTCATCCATTGCCTGCCACCAGACTGAGTAAGTAGGCCCTTTGCCCCAAACCCTCCCATTGGCCCCTGGGGTGTAGCACCACAGGGGGAGACAGCAGATCCCCGGCAGTTGGGAACTGGGGGAGGGCTGGGAGGGAGGCAGAAGTCCCCTGGCAACCAGGGCAGGGAGAGCCCCACTGAATGAGACCCCCTGCCCTGAGCCCCTTCTTATCCCCCACCCTCATCTTGTACCCCCAGACCTTCAGCCTCTTGCCCTGACACCCCCCCCAACATCCCCAGTGCCCTGCTCTTACTCGTGTACCCCACACACCAATAGTCCACTACTATGAAGGCCCTGAGTAATATCAGGTAAATCGTCTAGTACTGATATAAATTGATAGTGTAGACCTGTCTCACCAAAAATATATTGATTTTAATGGTGGTTTTAAATGCTAATGACTGCTAGGAACTGGAATGAGATCACCATAACACACTTCATGGATAAGCCAGTACACAAACTGTGTACTTTTATTTTAATCTTTTGGAAAAAGAAAGGAAAGCAAAATAGCAAAGCAGGCTAAAGCAAAATTTACTGTGTAACTTGGATCTGAAATTTCACCTTAAATTCAGCTTCTAACTTTTAATGCAGTTCTGCATTTTACCCTTTTCGCCCCAGCTAGATTTATATCAGGAAGTCAAATAATGGCAGCAACTCATCTGGGACTTAGGATTCAGCATCTTCTATGTTAGCAGTGTGTTGGTCTCAGAACTAGTGCACAAAACTTTCTTGCAATGTTTAGACATGGAGTTAAATCAGAAACAGTTTAAGTTGATCACTGTGTTGTATTACAGAAGTCTGCAACAAACATCTTTTTATAGGTGTATGAATTACTTACACACCAAATTAGGGATGTAAAATTCCTGTTAATTAGTTCATCAGTTAAATGTTAGGTTAACTGAATATTTAACCAGTTAACTGATTAAGCAGGATACATGTGGGGGCTCCCAGCCCAGACAAGAGCAACCCCTGGGTGCGGCTCCATTGGAGCAGCCCCTGCCTGCAAGGCATCTGGATTCCCCACAGACAGGGACGGTTCCGGATGAGAGCATAGCAGGCGGGGAGCTGCTCCAGCACTCATCAGTTACTGGTTAATTGGAACTAGTCCCAGTTAACTAGTTAACCTCCCTACTTAAAATATACAATTACTAAGTGGAACTGAGGGATTTACAGATTGCTTGGGTTTTTTTAGCCTCTATCCTTTTCTTACATCTGTGAGTTTAGCTTAGGGATGGTAAAAAGTGGTTAACTAAGTAACTATGTAATCACTGAAAAATTTTCAGCATTTGCATGCTGCAGGCTCTGCAGTATAAAGCTTATACTGCAGAGCCCACAGCGCAGCTGGCTCCCTGGGAGCAGACCCGCCTGGCCCCTCTCCTGGGGAGCTGGCTGTACTATGGGCTCTGTCGTAAGGATGTTAAATATCGATTAATTTACTAGTCGAGTAGTTGATGGAATTTCCATCAGCTACTTGACTAGTCGATGGCACTTCCGCATTCCTCCTTTGAAATGTACAAGAGCCGCAGTGGAGGCTCTTGTGCATTTCAAAGTGTAAGCGCCCGCATGGAGCCTGCCGTCAGCGGGGGACTTTGACTCCATGCGGCACTGCTGCTTTGAAATGCCGCGTGGAGCCCAGGATCAGCTGGGGAGTCCTCAGCTGACCCTGGATTCTGCGGAAAAGCCGTGTGGAGCCCAGGGTCAGCTGGGGAGTCTCTAGCGGATCCTGGGCTCCACGTGTCATTTCAAAGCATCAGCGCCACACAGAGCCGGGGATGAGCTGGGGACTCCCCCAGCTGATCCCAGGCTCTGCGCGGCATTTCAAAGGGGCAATGCTGCATGGAGCCCGGGGTCAGCTCTATGCAGCACTGCTGATTTGAAGTTTCCCCTCCCTCTTTACTGCCTCTATCTGATAGAGGCAGCAAAGTGGGGAGCAACTAGTTGACTCGTCCTTAACATTCTTACTCTATAGCAGTGTTTCTCAAACTGTGCTCCGCGGAGCCCCAGGGCTCCGTGAGACATCTCCAGGGGCTCTGCGAAGTTGATAAACTGGAAACATCGATAGGTCCAAGACATACAATCAGTGGACCGCTGGGGTGCCGTGTAAATTTTTACTCATGTAAAGGGCTCCGGAGCTCAAAAAGTTTGAGAACCGTTGCTCTATAGTATAAGCTTCATGCTGCGGAACCTGCAGTGTGGGGGTGGGGAGGCAGCCAGCTCCCAGCATGTAGTGGTTCCTGCCTGCCGCCCTGGTCCCAGGAAGCCAGCTGCCACCCTGATACAGAGGCAGCAGTACAGGGTGGCAGCTGGGTCCCCGGGAGACAGTGCCTGCGTCCAGCCCTGCTTAGGAGAAGCCTGCTGCTGCCTCTGATGCAGAGGGAGCAGTGCCGGGAGCCTGTGTGTAACTGTTAATGGTAACTGATTAGCCAAGGCTTACTGTTAACCATTTAAACAGTTATACTGTTATGTCCCTAGCTTAAATCATTCCCTTAATAGCCATACTGAATCAGACCAGTGGCAATTGAAGTCAGTATCCTTGCTCCAAGTACCTGCCAGTACCTGCTGCTGCAGAGAGAGACAGACCTGTTGTAGGTAACTGAGGGATAACCTGTCTCCAGAGGAACTTTGATTCCTAATCAATAAAAGTTAGAGATTAGTTCATGCTCTGATGTTAGACGGTTCACATACCTTCCAAAGCTTTTAAAAATATATATTTACAATTATAACTGAATAATGTTCTCTAAGTGTTTAATTCTCTTAGGAATCCTTTTAGGTTCTTAGCCTCTATGTTGGGGCACTGAGTGCAACAGTCTAATTGTGTATTGTATGAAAAATTTTAATGAGTTAGAATTTGCCATCTTTCAGTTCATCATCGAATGTTCCCCTTTTTCTTGTACTGAGTTGAATAGAAACTTAATATCTTTACCATTTGTAATTTTGTGAACTATTGTCTCATTCCTAGTTCGTCTCTTTAAAGTAAACAGAGTACATCTTTACAGTCTCTCCTCCTGTGGGAAATTTTCCATGCCCCTGATCTTTCTCATTGCTTGTCTTTGACCTCCTTCTATTTCTCCTATAATCAGTTTGAGATGGCATTATTTCTGTATGCTGATTTGCATCTGTTACTCTTAAGTATGATAAAAGGAGTACATTTGTCTGCTGACTTCTTAATGCCAAAGACTTGCAGCAATCCTCCAAAGGGAAATATATTTGTCATACTTAAACTTAACAAATGAGAATAAAAAATCTTTCCAGCTTTAAGACCTAATACATTTCTACTACTTTCAGAACGGAGTGACAGATAGATCTGTGTTAAACTTTTCTACTGTTAGTAGTGGTGCTATCTTTTCAATAAATAGAGGCTTGCTAGGAAATGTCTGTCACTTGATCAGATAGCTACATATTTTGAGCAGTGTCACACAGGTAGCGCATCTCAATTTAGTGCCAATCAATGTCATCTTATTATCTGCTGTTTCATACTGTGATCAGTTGAAACTGTGCCTCCCATGTATTAACTAATAGTCCAGTGGTAGAATTTCAACCAGGATTTTGCTTAAATACTATGTACAAACTGCCTATAACATTAATCCTGTGAAGTGTCTTGACTTATGTACTGACATAAATAATATGTCAGTTACCTTAGAGTGCCTGAACAGGAAAATTTCTTTATACAATATGAGACAAGAGGGGAGTTTACACAATTATGAAAGGTAGGTTAAGGAGCAAAATGTAAAAGGTTAAAATAAAGCTATTGCCATGGAGTGAATCATTCTCATAAACTGAGGGAAAGCACTTCCTTATTTTTCTAGCTTTTCTTTCTGTGCCAGGGAAGATAATGAAGCCAAGTAATTAAGGAATTCATCTGCAAGCATCTGGAAGATAAGGTGATAGGAGACAGCCAGCATAGATTTGTAAAGAATAAATCATGTCAAACCAATCTCATGGCTTCATTTGATATGATATCAAGCCTTGTGGATAAGGAGAAGTGGTGGACATGGTATACCTAGACCTGGGCTACTCAACTTTGGAAGCTCTGGGGGCCACAATGATACTCTCAGCACATGCAGAGGGCCACAACTTAAGTGTGGTCGCATATACATGCAAATAGATATGCAAATAGCTTATTTCACACTGACTGGCATGAACAGAAGGATTAAGGCAAGACTACACAGCACACAGGCCCCATTTAAGTCAGTTCTGCTGATATTAATAAAATGCAATATATATCCAATTTCCACCCATATGACAGCACTTTTAATGAGCAATGACAGTCCAGGAATTGAACTACTAAAACGCATATCAACAGAAGACCATTATATTGACTACTTTTTTGTTTTGGCTCCCACCTGTGGGTCGCATGTTGAGCCCTGCATAAACCCAAACTGCACCGCACCGCGGGCCACTAAGAAACAGGCTGTGGGCTGCATGCAGCCCGCGGGCCACGTGTTGAGTAGCCCTGACCTAGACTTTAGTAAGGCATTTGACACAGTCTCATATGACCTTCTTATCAATAAACTAGGGAAATACACTCTAAATGGGACTACTATAAGTAGTAGTCTACTTATACTTATACTTATACTTATACTAGTACTATAAGGTGGATGTATAACTTGCTGGATAACTGTTGTCAGAGTAACAGTTCACAAGGGCATAACAAGTCGGGTTCAGCAGGGGTCTGTTTTGGGACTGGTTCTGTTCAGTACCTTCATCAGTGATTTAGATCAGGGGTCTCCAACCTTTTTAAGCACAAGATCGCTTTTTGAATTTAAGTGCAACTCAGGATCTACCTCAAACCCAAATACCCTGGCCCCGCCTCCTTCGTGCTTCTTCTCAGAGGTCCTGCCCCTGCTCACTCCATCCTCCCTCCCTTTCACCAGGCAGGATCAGAGGGTTGGGGCACAGGCTCTGGTCTTGGGCTAAAGGATTTGGAGTCTGAGAGGGGCTCGGAGCTGAGCCTGGGGCAAGGAGTTGGGGTGTAGGAGCGGGTTCAGGGTACAGGCTCTGTAAGGGAGTTTGAGTCCGGGGGGCTCAGGACTGGACAGGAGCTTGGGGTGCAGAAGGGGGTTCATGACTGGGGCAGGGGCTTGGAGCTTGCTCTAGCTGGGCACTGCTTACCTTTGGTGGCTCCTGGGTCTTGATGCAGTGGGGCTAAAGTGGGCTTATCCCTGCCCTGCCTCTTCCCCACTCTCTAAAGCAGCCAGCAAATACCCTCCATCCCAAGCCCTGTTGTGCCTCCCTCCATTCTGTGAAGATAGAATATAGGGTGAGGGGGGCACCCTGACATAAGCGCCCCTCCTCTCTCTTCCCTGCTCTGAACAGTAAGCAGGAGGCTTCCGAGGGTAGGGGGAGGCCACTCCAAGGCAAAGGGCAGGAGATGCACCGCAGTGGGGGGAGGAACAGCTGAAGTGCTGGCACTTGATAGCCTCTTGGCCAAACCAGTCAGGATCACCTGTCAGAAGCTCCAAGATCTACCAGTAGATCCCGATTTAGATGATGGCAAAAAGAGTACACTTGTTAGTTTGCAGATGATACCAAGCTGGGAGGTGTTGCAAGTGTTTTGGAGGATAGGGTCAAAATGATCTGGACAAACTAGAGAAAAGGTCTGAGGTAAACAGGATGAAGTTTAATAAGGACAAATGCAAAGTACTCCATTTAGGAAGAACCAATCAGTTTCACACATACAGAATGGGAAGTGACTGTCTAGGAAGGAGTAGTGCTGAAAGGGATTTAGGGGTCATAGTGGACCACAAGCTAAATATGAGTCAAAAGTATGGTACTGTTGCAAAAAAAAGAACATGATTCTGGGATGCATTAACAGGAGTGTTGTGAGCAAGACAAAAGAAGTCGTTTTTCCGCTCTACTCTGTGCTGATTAGGCCTCAGTTGGAGTATTGTGTCCAATTCTGGGCACCACATTTCAAGAAAGATGTGGAGAAATTGGAGAAGGCCCAGAGAGGAGCAACAAAAATAATTAAAGCTCTCGAAAACATGAGCTATGAGGGAAGACTGAAAGAGTTGGGCTTGTTTAGCTTAGAAAAGAGAAGACTGAAAGGGGACGTGATAGCAGTTTTTAGGTATCTAAAAGCGTGTTACAAGGAGGAGGGGTGGAAATTGTTCTCTTTGGTCTCTGATGATAGGACAAGAAGCAATGAGCTTAAACAGCTGCAAGGGAGGTTTAGGTTGGACATTAGGAAAATCTTCCTAACTGTCAGGGTGGTTAAACACTGGAATAAATTGCCTAAGGAGGTTGTGGAATCTCCATCACTGGAGAAATTTATGAGCAGGTTAGACAGACATCTGTCAGGGATGATCTAGACAGTGCTTGGTCCTGCTGTGGGGGCAGGGGACTGGACTTAAAGGGACCTCGAGAGATCATTCAGTTCTAATATTCTATGATTCTACTATAAAATCTTAAACTCTCCTCATTTTCTTCATGGCTCAACACAACTTCATCCTGACATACATCTTGGATCTCATTTTGTCTTCCTTCACTCATAATGGTACATGCAATCAAATGCTAGCTGTCTGTATGTTACTTAATAGAAAAGACTGGTGGTGGTAGAAATTTGAGATGGTGTTAACTTTTTCTTCCAAGTGGGTCTTTTCCTCTGCATATCATGGCCAATGTTCCCCCTCATTTTTTCCATCCATGGGTGGAATATAAGTTATGTGCACCAAGACATATGTAGATGTGCACCACCAATAGAAACACACAGAACACTACTGGTAAAGAAAAAGAATTAACTTCCTCAAACCTGCCACTTTCCATGCAGATACCTCCATTACGTCAAATGTGGTACCTCTAGGAAGTTTTGAGGTGCATTATACTGTTTTTACATTCTTAAAACTTTGCAGCATAGATAGAAACATTATGGCTAAATATTGATAAAATGCATATTTTGGATCCATGAAGACATGGATCATTTGATATAGTAATAGAAGTGACATTTTTAACAATAAAGCAAAACAGTGCACTTTTCAATACTTTTGTTTCCAAACTGTAAATATACTGGGCGAAAGCTCAGTAGTTTCTAACAAGCATCAACTATAGTGCATAGAAGAACATGAGAACTTTTGTGTTATGACCTGACTTCAAGATGTACTAAATACCTGTGTTCTCACTGAAATTATAGTTCATGCTATGATTGTTTTATTTCTCCAGATATGTGTATATGCTGTAAATTTAACCATCTATTAAGTCTGAATCTAAAAAAAATTAAATGCTTCTATGCTTTTGTTACTGAACTATAAGATTTGGGCCCAAAAGTAGCTCCCATCTCTGGCACAACTGTATAAATTACTTTAGTTTTTATTTGTTAATTATACACTTCCAGGAAAAATGATTTATAACAGAAATACTGAAAGATCTTCAGTTATAGCAGGGGTTGTCATTGTAATTAGAAATTAATATTATAGCCACCAAACACGTAGACTTCAGTCTTGGGATAGTGTTTTTATAGGCATTTCTGTTCTTAACCAAGGCTCTTAGTTGACAGAGTAAATTATACTGACCCAGGCAGTATAGGGAACAAAATTCTTCCCTATAGAGCTTAGGGATGTAAAATCCTGTATGTTTAACCAGTTAACTAATGTTTAAACATTTAACTGATGAAAGGAGGAACTAATGGGGGACTCCATCCCTGCTCCTTCCCCACCCTCCTGGAGCTTCCTGAACACTGCCAATCAGTTGTTTGAAGCACTCTAGAGTCACTGGGAAGGTGGGGGAGGAGTTGGTCAGCAGGGCCACCAGTGGGTGAGTGTCACAGGGGGAAAGGTGGCAGAGCGGGGAGCTTGGCTGCTGGTGGGTGCTCAGCACCTATTAGTTTTTCCCCATGGGTGCTTCAGCCCCCGAGCACCCATGGATTTGGTGCCTATGCCTGTACTTCTCCATTTGCTCCCCAGAAGTCTGGGTTCAGAACTTCCTTTCCTATATACAGTCCCACAGCAGGGCATAGCCTAGAGAGCATAGGGAGAGGTACTGTGCAGCTACAGCATCTAGGTTGCAACCTCTCTCTGCTACTGCTTTGCCCCTGGCTTCTTGTGTAGTACCTCTGTGCAGCAGTGTTCCCTGGAAGCTGAGCGCTCTGGTGGACACCCAAGAGAGATTTTAATGCTGCACAGCTGATTTAGCAGAATGCCCACAGCCAGCAGCATGTATTTCTATTGATAGTGCACATAACAAAATTTATTCCACACATGGATGGAAAAAATTAGAGGGAACATTGCTATGCAGGTAGGTATGCCAATCAGGGTCTGGAGGGCCGGGAGCACATGAAGTCTTTGTCTCCTGCACCCACCTTGCAAGGGGCGTGCGGCGCCTAGAGTGAACTGCCAGCTGTTAAAAACATCTGGCGATTCCTCTGGTCCTGTGCACCTCTGCCTGGGGGAAGAGACTTCACATGCTCTTCCATTCTCAGGTCTCAATTGGTCTGGGGATGAGGGAGTGGCAGGACTGCTGTGGGCCGAATCAACCGGCTTGGCAGGCCAAATCCAGCCTGTGGAGGCTCACTTGCCCACCCATGATCTATTCTGACCACTTGCAAAACAGACCGTAAAGCCTCAGTAATTTTTCTCTAAGCTATAACTTATCTTTTTTAGAAGAATATCCAATCTTGGTTTAAATTAGATTTACAGAGATGGAGAATTTATCCCCATCGGGGTGGGGAACCTCAGGCCTGGGGGCTGAATGTGGCCCCCTAGCTTACCTGGATCTGGCCCCCGAGCCTCAGGGCCGCCCATGCATTGGAGAGCCTGTGCTGGCACTCCAGCCCCCCTGCTGCCCCACCACAGAGCTGGAGTACACAAAATCTAGTAGGCTGGGCCCCCCAAGGCTCTGGTATGCAAGGGGAACATGGGGGGGTGTCTTTCCCATTCTCATTTTAGGTGCTGTCTCAGTGAGGATTGGGGTTTTCTGTGGGTCAGCAGCACCTGGCCCCAAAAAAGGTTTCCCACCCCTGCCCTAGATCATTTATTCTAGCAATTAAGTATCCTTACTGTTAAAACTAGATGCCTGATTTTTAGTCTGAATTTGTCTTCATCTTCCAATGCCTTTTTTTGGTAGATTAAAGAATAGTGTAGTATCAGAAACTTCTTCCCATTGTAGTTACTTACAATTATAACCTTTTAACCTATTAATATAAATTAAATTGAGTTTCTTAAAACTTTCACTATAGGGCAACATTTTCCATGCCTCAGATATTTTTGTAGTTCTCAGAACCACTTCATTTTTTTCAACATTTAAAAAAAAATGTGGACACCAGAATCTTACACACTAGTCCAGTGATGGTCTCAAGCTGAGAGAGTTCCACCTTCTTTCTCTTATCTTGATACTTGTATAATCAAGAATCATGTTCACCCTCAAAGCTGCAGCACTGCATTGGAAGCTCATGTTCAGTTGGCTATCCACAGTGACCACTAAAATCCTTTTCAGTGTCCTTGCATTCCAGGATATAGGCCCACATTTTGAGTCACCTACATACTTTTTTCCTAGATGTATATGACTTAGCATTTGTCTTTATTAAAACTGATGTTCAAATGACCCCACATTACCAAGTGATCGAAGTCAGTTTTTATAAATGACCCCATCATTTATCATGTCACACTTTGTCTGCTAATGTTACCAGTAATTCTTTATTAAGAAAGTTTGAATAGCACTGAACTAAAAACAGATCCCCACAAGACTCACCCCTGCTAATGGTGATTCTCCTGTTAAGGATTACTCCTTGAAGCTTCATCAGACAGTTTTTAATCCATTTAATATGGGCTACATCAGTGGTCTCCAACCTTTTTACACCCAAGATCACTTTTTAAATGACAGAACAAGCCAAGATCTACCGCTCCGTCCCTTCCTTGAAGCTCCGCCCCTTCCTTGAAGCACCGCCCTCTCTATTCTCCTCCTCTCCATCACTTGCTATCCCCAACCCTTATGCTGCTGCTTTTTTTCCCACTTCTTCTGTAGGAAGAAGTTTTTTCCAACATTTGGCCTGTCTAGACTGGACCAAATGTCAGAAAAACCCCTTATTTTGGAAGCCCCCCCATATTCCTCGTGGAAAGAGGAATATAGGGGTGACCGAAAGATCATGTTTGCTCTTCCACTAAAAGAAGTGGAAGAACAAATGCATCCCTGGATGCAGAAGAGTTTTTCTGGGATATCTCCAGAATCCTGAAAAACTCTTGCAGTCTAGCCGTACCCTCGCTGGGTTGAGACAGGATGTGTCGGCTCCGGGGTGGGAATGAGGGATTTGGGTGTGGGAAGGGGTGAGAGGTGCAAGCTCTGGGAGGAAATCTGGATGCAGGAAGCAGTGGATAAGGCAATGCTGGCTCGGGGAGGGGGCTCCAGGCCGGGCAGTGTTGGGGTCAGATGTAGGGTTAGGGTACTAAGCAAGCCACAGACTTCTGGATGTGAGGGTTCAGGAATTTGGGTTGGGGTATGTGAGGGGCTCAGAGCAGGGGGTTCCAGTGTATGATAGGCTCAGATGTAGGGTCTGGGGCAAAGGGGAGTGCAGGAGTGTTATGATGCTGTGGCCAGATGGGGGCTTGGCCCCAATTGGGGGTTTGTTGGCCAGGCTTCATTTTCAAATAAAATACTATGTCAAACACAGAAATAAAGACAATACAGAAACTTTTTGAGAAGGGCAGGGAACCTGTTTTGAGTCAGGGGTCACTGACCCACAGAAAAGTCAGTTGGGGCCACACAAGTGAGATGCAAACCTCCCCCCCCCAGCTCCACTAATGTGGCCCCAACTGTGTTGGTGGGAGCAGGGGACAGAGTACTGGGGAAGGATGCTAGTGGGTGCTTCGGCAGGGGACAGGGTGCCAGAGGGGACAGGTTTCTGAGGCTGGGGACGGGAGAGGGGACAGGGTGCTGGGAGGGGAGAGGGGACAGGGTGCCAGTGGGGACAGGTTTCTGAGGCTGGGGAATGGGGAGAGGGAACAGGGGAGTGGGGAGAGGGGGACAGTGGGGGCAGAGAGTCCCCTGCACCCGCCTCCTCTCAGGATTCCCCCCGGCTGAGGGAAGCCGGTGCGTGCCTCCTCCAGGGCTGGCGTGTGCCTCCCACAGCGCAGCCAAACCCCCGCGGGCGCCCCGCCCCGGGGCCACCCCCCCTCCCGCAGCGCAGCCAAACCCCTGCGGGCACCTGCCCCAGGGCCAAGCCCCAGGGCCAAACCCCGGGGCCGACCCCCGCTCCCACAGAGCAGGGAAACCCTTGCGCTCGACTCACCCCTCCTACGGCACAGGGAAGCCACTGCACTCCTCCTCTGGGGCCGATGCCCCCTCCCGCAGCGTGCCCAGCACGCCACAGAGCTGTGGGAGGGGAGCAGCCAGTGCACTTCTGGAACCCCCGGAAGTGGCGCGAAGCTGCAGGCAGGACTTCCGTCTACCTCGCGGGAAGCCTGCACTACGCTGGAGGTAGGTAGTGGGTCTTCTCGGGGGTGGGGGGAAAAATGGGGGATGGGGGGGCCTGAACACCTCGTGATCAACTGGTTGGTGACCACGGGGCTACATGGTCTTTTATATTATGCTAATGTTTTAACTGGAATGTCCTGTGGGACTAAGTAATATGACTTACAGAAGATAACTATTGACATAGTATTCTTATCTTTATTAACCAAACTTGCACACTCATAATCAAAAAACAGTTAAGGCTTGGCTGTCATCCTGTTTAAGGTACAGATGTGAAAGTGTAACAGTGTACATGGTTAACCT
This sequence comes from Pelochelys cantorii, assembly GCA_032595735.1. Taxonomy (NCBI): domain Eukaryota; kingdom Metazoa; phylum Chordata; order Testudines; family Trionychidae; genus Pelochelys; species Pelochelys cantorii. The sequence continues at coordinate 102,828,755 of CM064329.1, read as the reverse complement.
ATGAGCCTGGGCTCATGAGTTAACATTCATCATTGCATGCAGGCTCCTGGTATATGCAGGGAGCTGCTTAAAAGCTGGCTGCCTGTGTGCACAGGCTGCCGTGGAGCCAACTTCCTTTCCCCCCCGCATTCCCTGTGCTGCTGCTTCTGTCTCAGAGGCAGCAGTGGGGGAGGAGGACAGGAGCTGGGAGCCATCTGCCCCACCACTCATGTAATTGTGTGGCCACTGAAATTTTCAGCGGTTACAGTTACTTAAATGTATTTTTACATCCCTAGTTTAAGGATGTGGCAGTATTTAAAAAGGATAGCTTTTCTAGACCTCTAGAACAGCAGTTCTCAAACTGTGGGTTACGATCCTGTTTTAATGAGATTGCCCAGGCTGTCTTAGACTTGCTGATGCCAAAGCCCGAGCTCCACCTCTTGGGGCCAAAGTAGAAGCACTTGACTTTGGCCTCCTTGCCTGGTGCAGTGGGGCTTGGGTTTGGGCTTTGCTCTTCCTCCCTCTGACCCAGGGTGTTGTCTCTCTGGCAGGCTTAGGCTTCAGTTCCCCTTTCCTGGGGTCATTTTTGTTGTCGGAAAGAGGTTTCAGTGCAATGAAGTTTGAGAACTGTTCTGGTAGTCCCCTCTGTTGCAAGATTTAAAACAGACCTCAATTATTCAGAGACCTCCTAGGAGGATTCTTTTAATACTCCCATGTGAAAGTAACCTGATCCTGCTGATTTTCAAAAACATTAATAGTGGCTGATTGATGTTCTCCATGGTTACTGATGGAATAGAAAGTATCATCACTGTATGATATGAATACATCTTGCTGTTTTTCAAATGCAGAACAGAAATATTTAATTACTTTTTCGCATCATGCCTGACAGTTTTTCTGTCTCTAGTCATTGCAGCCAGTATTTGAGTGGTACTACATTAAGAGTGGCCTCAAAAGAATGCTTTTAAGTATTATCTTCTACTAGACACCTCTAAAGAATCTAAGATTCACATGTCTAAAAACCAAAGAAGTGTTACTGTAGCTAGTCTTCATTCCACATGGCCTGCTCTATTTCTGCACTTATCAGATCAGTTGAATAACAATGAGAAGATGCTAGCCCAATGTGCTGCTAGCTGGCTTGAGGATCACATCTGGTTGCCTTTTGGTGCAGGTATAGCAAATAAGTACTTTTAGGATGCACCTGAAAGTGGCCTTTTCAAGAGGCTTCTAGAGGAGGATCAAGTGATCAGCTATGCAGTGTTGAGAGCAAATTAAAAATGTCAAGGGTGCCTATCCCAAGGCAAAGGATACCAATAACAAATCAGGCAACTCAATGTGTACTTGACCCAAGTACTCACGGCTGCCCAAATTACTGAGCATACATGATAGGCTTTTGACCCAGAATGTCCTGGGGGTTTTTTTTCTTGTGTTTATTTTTAGACCACGGATAGCACCAGAAGAGGAGATCCTTGCAGCAGAACGCGAGAAGCTGAAACAAGCCATGTGGTTGGATAGTCTGGGGAACATCCTGGATTCATATTCTGAGGATTATTTGGGGATGGGCCTGGGAAATGGACTGCATAGGAAATGGCAGCAGAGCTAGAACTCCAGCTCAATAACTGGCTGCTTCCATTTTATATGGGGGGAAATTACAACTTAAGTGGTAGCATTTCCCAGGTTATGACTAAGGCTGTGATTCTGTTGTGAAGGTCACGGATTCTGTGACTTCTTGGGACCTCCGTGACTATATCTGGGGCGGGGCTGGAGCTGCTGTTAGCCCTGGGCCTGTCAGAGCAGTGTTGACCTGAACAGCTGACTGGCAGCCAACCCTAGTGTTTGGGGCTGGGTCAGCTACCCTGGGGCTGGAGCAGTAGCATTCAGCCCCTGGTGCAGGGGCAATAGCAGGGATAGAGCAGCCATAAGCCCTAGGAGTGCTCTGCTTGTCATCCTTCTCACCTCCATGGGTATTTTTAGTAAGAGTGAGGAAAGGTTACAGGCTTCTGTGAATTTTTGTTTGCCCACAACTTGTCTCTTAAGCTTACTAAAAAATACCTGCGACAGAATCTTAGTTATGACCAATGAAATTATTATTATGGACTGTATTACATGTTAAGGGGTGGTCTTAGCTTTAGTTTACCCTTTTTCCATCCCCCTTTCCATGCTAATGTGGATATTAATTAAGCAGCTAATGATTCAGGCACACTGTGCTTGAACTAATTACTGTGGGGGAAGAGGGAAGAATCCAAGGTGGGATTATAGGTTTAGCAAGCATAAATGCATATTTTCACAGACTACTTGCCTTATAACTTTTTCTCTCCTGTATTATTACACAGTTAGACCAATACTAGTATTAACTCCAGAGAGCCTATATTTTAAGTCTCACTGGTTGTACTAAGTGGGAAAAAGTCCCTTGGTAATCGTGGTAGTTGGTCTCCTTTTGCTGTCCAGGCCTGTGAGAAGGGGAAGGAGATTGTGGTGTTCTCAAGCTTCTGTATCTTGGTTCAGCATTCCTACTGTTTGCCTCAATTTTTTTCTCCACTCCTGCTTGGCTGGTGATTTGTATGTGTAGGAGAGACCCCAGATGATTGGTGAGATTCCAGCGGCTACCCTGTAGCTTACTATGTCTGTGTGTAGATTTACAGTCAGCATGTGATGAAATGTCTACTTTGCACAGACACAGGAGCAAATAAATATGTATCCACATATCTGTGTACATGCACACACTAGGCATGTTAAATTTAGATTAATTGACTAATCACATAGTTGATGCAATTTGCATCGACTATTCAATTAGTTGATAAGGGTGCCTCTTGCCTTGGAAGCATAGCAACAGCCCCAGGGCTGTTGCTTCACTTCAAAGGCAAAAGTGCTGCAGAGAGCATGGGAACAGGGAACTCCCCAGCTGTCTCCAGGCTGCAGCATTTCAAAGTGGCAGTGGTGCATGGAACCCAGGGTCTGGCCCCGGGCTCCACATTGCGCTGTCGCTTTGAAGCACCCTCTCCTCTCACCCCTCCTGCTGTCTCTTCCTGATAGCGAACTTTCTCAGCTACTTATTTATATATCCCATTGAAAATTTATGCTCAAAATAGGGATGTTAAGAGGTGGGTAATTCGCTAATCATGTAGTTGATAAAAATTCATCAACTACATGATTAGTCGATAAGGGAAGAAGCACTCAGTCCCAGCTCGTGCCAAGTCGAGGAGCTATCCCCGCCGCGCCTCTGCAGTTTAAGTGTAGTAAGAGCCAGGTGGGCAGGAAGCCCGGCTCCTACTGTATTTAAACTGCAGAGCTGCAGAGGTGGTAGGTCCCAGACCTGGCATGAGCCAGGGCTGAGCTGGGCTGCCTGCCCAGCTGGAGCAGTTGCTGTCTGCAGCTGGGCTGCTGCAGACAGAGGCTGCTTCATGGCAGCCTTCCCTACCCCCCACACTGCTGCTTCTGATAGAGACTGGAGGGCGGTGCAGGGAGGCGGCACCACAGAGATGGTGCTGGAGGGAACTGGCTTTTAAGCCAGCTCCTCCCAGCACTAGCTGCTGCTCAAGGCAGCAAGGCGTGAAGGGAGGAAATGCAAGTAGTTGACTCAACTTACCGATAAGCCTAGGCTTGTTGGTTGGTTGACTACTCACTTGCTTACATCCTTAGTTCAAAATATAATTGTGGCATCTTAACTGCTAAATTCTACTGAATAATTACTCTGATATGAACAGGTGGTTACTAAATGTGATATTTAAAATATGTAGCTTTAAATACTTTGGAAACTATATATCCAATATTGAGTCTCCTTAATTATTCCATTATTAATATATTATTATGTGAGTACTGTACAGGTTGAACTTCCCTAGTCTGACACTCTTGGGACCGGATGTCTATCTAACCTGCTCTTAAATATCTCCAGAGATGGAGATCCCACATGAAAGCTTATGCCTAAATACATTTGTTAGTCTTTAAGGTGCCATATGATTCTTTATTCTTTTTAAAAATGATTTAAGTTACTAACTAGTTGATCCACTCAGCCATATCCATAGATTCATCCACATAATTTTCTCCCAATAAGCAGTTTTCCTTATGATGATTTATTCTTGCAGCTAGGTCCTTCATCATCATCATCTTGAACTGCTTACACTTGACACATTTTCCTTTTTACCAGGGAATGAATTTCTTCAAAATATTCCTAGATAGTGGGTCTCTTGCCCAGAAACCATGGCGCTTTTTCTGTGGCAAAAGTGTGGGGGAATACAGAAAGGTGTATGTGTGTGCTGAATAATGTTTTCCCTTTTTCTTTCCAGTCCATTCCACTGTTCCTTTCTATGCTGCCTTTGTCATTTCCTATATTTAACACAATGTCTTAACTAATTCTTCTACCATGCTTGGCCAAGGTCCATCACAAAGCACAGAACGAAAACAGTCCTGTCCAGCTTGTGTCTGTCTTCACATGTTTCTTTTAAGTTTGCTGAGAAACAAAACTTGAAAGCCCAGAATTTTCCAGAAGCAAAAGTTCGTAGTTAGCCTGGACAGAGTAGAGCTATTAATTCATTTTTATGAAGCTAAGTGTATGTGTAGCATGTTTGTGATGTGTTGTGATTTAATTGTAACTTTTAAAAAAAATTAAATAAAAAATCCTATTTAAATTTTAAATTGGATTTTAAAAAAAATTAAATAGATTTTATCCACCCTGCTTGCAGCAGTGCCTTGACCTGGGAGAAAACAATAGGCTTTTGATGTAACTTTCTGTCTCCCATTGGGGCAATTAGCATAAGATAATTTATCCCTTAAACAGTTCAGGTGCAGTTTACCACAACCTTCAAAGAGACATATAAACAGTAATACTACTTCAATCAAATTTAATCATAAATGTTAATATTCCCTTCTGATCTTGAATCAAAGCTATAACAACAGACAAGGATTGTTTGTTAACATCACAAAACCTGAGCAAACACTTACCATTCTGCTTCCCTAATGATGCAAATTTTCATTTCAATTTTCTACTTGACTCAGGCTCGTCTGAAGTGGGCTTTGCCCACACAAGCTCATAGTATCATGAGCTTGTGTGGGCTAAACCCACTTCAGATGAACCTGAGTCATGTGTAGTATCATAGTCATATATAGTATAGTATATAAAAATAAATACAGTGGTCACCAACCAATAGATTGGGGTCTACTGGTAGATCTTGGAATCTTTGACGGGTGATCTTGACAAGTTTGGCCGGGAGGCTATCAAGTGCTGGCACTTCATCTGCCCCTCTCAGCACTGCCGTGCTGTTCCTGCCCTCTGCCTTGGAGGTGCGCCATACCCCTGGGAGCCTCCTGTTTGCTGTGCAGGGCACAGGAAGAAGGGGGGGGGTGCTGATGTCAGGGTGCCCCTCAGTCTACTCTGTACCCCATCTCTACAGAGCAGAGAGGGGCAGGGATAAAGAGAGTTTGCTGGCTGCTTTTGGGAGTGGTGCATGGCCAGGGTAGGGGTGAGCCTGCCTTAGCCCCCTCCACCACCACCCAGAAGCCACCTTGGTAAGTGGCTTCTGGGTGGTGTAGCCCGCATTCCGAACCCTGGCCCCAGTCCTGAACCCCTCCTGCACCCCAAGCCCCCAGCCTGATAAAAGTGAATGAGGATGGGGGTGGAAGGATGGAATGAGCAGGGGTGGGAAGGAGGCAGGGCAAGGGTATTTGGGTTTGAGGTAGATCCTGGATTGCATTTCAATTCAAGAAGCGATCTCATGCTTAAAAAGGTTGGAGACCACTCTCTAAGGTGCCATGGGACTACTGGCTGTTTTTAAAATTACAGACTAATATAGCTACCCGTCTGAGACGAATGTAATAGCTCAACTATAATTTACATATCTTCCTAACAACCCTTTAAAGATCCAGCCTGGGTCAGTCAGCCTATGAGCTGGTTAACTCTTTTGGCCATTTGCCACATTTTAATCAGATGTGTAATATTTCAGTCACATAACATCACACCTGGTGACAAGTAATAAAAATAGAAATTTTCCCTGCCCTCCTCCACAGACAATTAGACAAAAACAAAGAATACTTAATTTGTTGTGGGACAATTGTAAGGGTGTAGGATATCTGACTTAGAGAATGATTATCAGTCAGTTCAGGAGGCTTTTTTACCACTATAAAGAGAGTCTACTTACTCATTTTGGCAGAAGTTCTAGTAATTACATGTCAAGACTGATTCATACATTCACACATTTTGAAGTATGTGGGTGTTGCAAAATTCAATAAATGAGTTGTGTGCGTATATTGTAGTTTTCAAGACAGTGATTATCCATTTTAGGCTTTTAATGAATGGATGTGAGTATCTGACACACCCTGTATTTTTATGTAAAATGTCTGTTATGAGTGTCTTCATGCTACAAGTACAGGGAGCGATCACTTTAGAAATCCACCCCGGTCTACATCATGAACAAGACCAAAGCCCTCCTCGCTTGTCTTGGTCTTCTAATAAACACACACAAGTTGAAGCTAGAGCCAACCCAAGACACAGAGTTCATCACTGCCCGACTCAACTCGGTCTCAGCCCACACTTATCTACCTCAACAATTCGCAGCCATCACAGTCCTATCCATTAGCTCTTCCACTATGATACTTACCTGCCTTCAGTTAATGGGTCCCATGGGTGCAACTACATGCGTGGTCCGTTATGCACACTTGCGTTTCTGATGCTTTCTACTATGGATAGCCTCTGTCTACAGTGTCACACTACTCTTCACACAACAGGATTACTGTACTTACAGACTAGGGACGTTAAATGTCAGTTAATTAAATAGTTGATTAACCTCATGAGTTCTTATCGGTTACTATTCTATAGTAACTGGGGGCAGTACAAGCAGTAAGTGTGCTCTGGCCCCACTCCCGAGGAGCTACCTGCCACGCTGCGCTACTGTCTATGCATCAGAGGCAGCAGTGTGGGGTGCCAAGTATGAGCTGGTCCGTGAGGGGAGCCAGTTTAAGAAACAGAGTGGCAGCAGCCCCTGTCCAGGGGAGGTCTGAGTTTCCGGACCGGGCGCGAGTCAGGACTGAACCAGGCTCGCTGCCTGCCTGGCTCCTAATACACTTTAAATTTAGAGCCGCAGCACGGGTAGGTCCTGGACCCATCACAAGCCAGGACTGAGCTGGGCTGCTAGCAAGGCTGCTGGCCAACCTACTAAAAAATTTACTGATGGAGGGGAGCGAGAAAATGCATGTAGTCTATAGCATTAACCTGTAAGCTTTTGCTTCTCGGTTAACTGACTACACTATTACGTCCCTACCACAGACGTCACATCCCTACTCTGGTGGATGTTATACCAGACAGTCTGCTGGCAGGAGTCCCCTTCCACTCAGCCCATAGCACAAATCATAATGGACGCATCCCTGCTGGGTTGGGGAGCCCATCTTCAAGACCAAGTGGTCTCCATACAAGACATACCTATACATCAATCTTAGAACTCAGGGCAGTGAGAAACGCCTGTGCACACTTAGCGCCTTAAATTGACAGTTGTAAAGTTCGAGTCCTCGTGGACAATATCTCCACAACGTTTTACATAAACAGATAAGGTGGCGCCCACTCCCGTTCCCTGTTCGCAGAGGCCATCCACTTATGGAACTGGTGCGTTTGCAATCAGGTTATACTTATAGCATCACACCTAACTGGGGTCACCAAACACCACTGTGGACTCCTTGGGCTGCAATTTTTCTGCAGACCACAAATGGGAGCTGCACCTCGAGGTCACAAACTTGATCTTTTCTTGATGGGGTTGGCCAACAATAGACCTTTTTGTCTCTTCCTACAACACCAAATGCCCGATTCTGCTCCACAGTGGGACTTGGCAAGAGCTCACTCAGGGATCAAATGGAGGGCTCCTCTACACTATGTCCCTCTCCCTCCCCCCCTCCCCCATGCCATTCATTTCCAGAGTACTGCACAAGAACCACACAGAAGGGGCTCAGGTCACTTTGATAGCTCCATTCTGGTCATGCCAAACATGGTTTCCATTCCTGCACAGGCTGTCAACTCATTCTTCTCTCCCAGAATCATGGGACGATGCTGCATCCTTAGCTGCACACCCTTTACCTCAAAGCATGACTCCTATCTGGTTTGGGGAACTAGAGGCCCGGTGCTCTCAACAGGTGAAGGATGTTCTCCTCCACAGTAGGAGACCTTCCACTCAAAAAAATTTACTTGCAGAAATTGACTTGTTTCTCTCATGGGTGTCCCAGTAATGATGGACCCTCGTATGTCCATCCTCGACTACCTAATAGAACTTTAGACATTTGGACTTTCACTTTCTTCCCTAAGAGTCCACCTTTCGGCTATAACAGCTGTCCACACCCCAGTGGATGGCCTCTCCCTTTTTGCTCACCCAGTCACAAAAAGGTTCTGTAAGGGTCTCCAGAACACATACCCATTGCGCAGACCTCCACCCTCAGCATGGGACCTAAACTTTGTTTTGGACCCATTGACTAGGCCTCCATTTGAGCCTTTAGCCAAAGTTGTGCTTCTCTTGCTATAGATGGTCTGCTTTCTATTGGCTATTACCTCGGTGAGAAGGGTTGGGGAGCTGGGGCCCTCATGGTGGAGCCCCCCCCACTATTTTTGCTAAACATGGAGTTACATTGAGGCCTCATCCAGCATTCCTCCTGAAAATATGTACTGTGTTCCACGTCAATGAACCCATCGTACTGCCTATTTCCTTTTCAAAGCCACATGCTTCACCAAGGGATGCCATGATGCACACCCTCAGTATTCGATGGGCATTGTCCTTCTTTTTAGATAGAACCAGGCCCTTTTGTAAATCTCAGACTTTTTATTTCCATTGCTCTAGCGGCACACCTATTTCATCTCAGCAACTCTCGAAGTGGATAACAACGTGCATACTAAGATGCCATTCTCTGGCTAACAGGCCCTTACAGCATCCACCAGGGGCATATTTCACTCAAGCTACCGCTGCCTCCACCGCCTTCCTGAACAGTGTCCCCCTAAGAGACATTTATAGAGCTGCAACATGGTTCTTGAAACACTATGCAATAATAGCACAACTAGCATCTGACTCAGTGGTTGCCACTGCAGTCTTGACCACCACCACCAAACAATGACTCCAACTCCCTCCATCCAAGTCGGTGACTACGGAGCAGTATTCAACAGTAGAGCACCCATGGGGACATCACTCGAAGAAGAAAGGGGAGTTACTCACTTTGTGCAGTAATGATTGTTCTTCGAGATGTTTGTCCTCGTGCCCTCCCTTCCTCCCCCCGACTCAGTCTTAGTTACTCAGACGTAGAAGAGGAACTGAAGGGCAAAGGCTGGGCAATGTGTGTCAGGTGCTTGGGAGGCAGCAGTGCAAGACGCCTCCTTTGCATGCACGGTCCAATAGGAGGAAACTGCTTTGCAATGCTCTGATTTGCAGTTCCGGGTGACCAGTCACCAACAGTGGAGCACCTACAGGGGGACACCTCTCGAAGAACAGTTGTTACTGCATGAAGTGAGCAACTCCCCTTTTTTGCATCGTCATGTTTTTCTGACAGATGTTTATCTACGGGTGTTTCTCTTGCTCCTTATCTTCTTTGTTCCATCATGCTAAGCTGGTTTCTATCGTGAATATCTTGTCCCAATTAATAAATGCTTGCCCTTTCCCTCGGTGTTATCAGTCTGCCTTCTTTTGATATGCAGTAATCTTTGGCATCTCCTAGTCCATTGTTGATCCTCTTGTTAGCATCTCTGGTCCAAAAGTGCCCTTCACATTTACCTCCCATGCATTCCTTACTCTCTCACATAACACAGGTTACAAACAGAATTTCAGAAGAGCAAATCATTACATTATTTCACTATATTATATTACAATATCTACTTCAGAACTAAAAACAAAATGACCATAAAAATTAACTAATACCTACTATAATAACCATAAGAATCTAAATCTATTTATACTTCAAAATGATGTGATAAAGTATACAATATAAAACATAGTGGGAACATTTTAACTTGCCTGGGCACTTAATACTGTGACTTTGAGATCCATTAATATTTCAAAAGCCAACTCATCAGGGAAACTACAGACCTTAATTTCATTTACAAGTTTGATACCTTCAATAGAAGTATAAACAAAGACATTGGCTGGATGGCCCACTACATTCTACATCCTAATGACATTAAACAGTGTTTCTCAACCAGTGGTACGAGTACCTGTAGGGGTATTCAAGAGAAGTCTGGGGCATATGTCAACACAACTGAAATTTGGAGAAAACTGAATTTTAAGTTTTACAGTGCTTTATTATTTTTGTACTTTTTACACCCAAATATTTCATTGCCCATCTGGCTACGATTAAGTTGTTTAAACAAATGTGTTGCATTAGTAGGGGAAAAAAATTGTCTGAAAACTGTGGGTACTGGGGGTACTTACAATTTAAAAAAAAGGGGGGGGGTACTTTATTTAAAAAAGGTTGAGAAACTGACAAAAAACCAAACAAAGGATACTTAGAGTGTATACTACATACTCTTATCAGCTTCATTTATCATGGACACTCTAACTGACCATTTCTTCCCCCTTTTTCCTTCTTTTTCCTTCTCTCCTCCCTCCTCATCCCCTCTCTGTGCTATTTATTTGAAAACTGGACCCCTTAAACTCCATTCATCTGAATAAGTGTGTTGTGCCCATGAAAGCTCATGATACCATCTATATTTTTGTCGGTCTCTAAGGTTCTACAAGACTATTTGTTGTGTTTTTTTTAAGACTTGGTACATTAAGATTTGAATGCTTAAAATGTCACTAAAAATAGGAAATAGGAATTTTTCTACTAGAAGGGCTCTGTGGTAATATAACTAATAGTCAGAAATATTGGCTATTTGGAGTGAGTCTGTGGTTTACATGATGGCAGTAAATTTGTTGATAGTTGAAACGCTGGCATGGTTCAAAGTATAAACTTTAGCTGAAGTAGCCTGTTTTGTGATAATAGTCTGACCTTATTACTGACTAAGGGAGGCCTTTAACGTTTGTCCTCCACTTTTTGTCCCACATAAGCAGATCTATCAAGCAGCATCAAGAGCAGAGAGAGGTGCTAACACTTCTACTTTTCTTTAGAGTACCAACACTTCATGGCTCATGCAAAATCAGAAGATTATTTTTAAAAAATCTTCAGAGAGGAAATATTTTATGTGACAAGTCAGTTTTTTAGACTTGATCAAATATTATAATGTAAATAAATGCATGTCTTACTTAAAATGTTTCCAGCTTTGTTTTTAATATACCATGTAATTGTCATGTAATACAGTAATTACTCGTTTAACACATGCCTGCTTACCACGTTTTTGCAATAGCACAATTTTTTGGGGGAACGTTTTTCGAATAACACGACCGTCCCCGAAATAACATGAAAATAATCAAGTGGTGGACTACTTCGCGCAGCAGTAGAAGTTGGTGAAAACAGTGGTAATATGCATGAGCAGATGAATATACGCGGTCACAACTCTCCTCCGCTTACTGACGTGTTTATCTTTGTATTTTAACAAACCGTGGCGACTTGTGTTGCTAGTTATCTTGTATTGCTAGATATCTAATATTGACGTTGATGACCCAGCACCAACAAAAAATTAACTTTGTTACCACTGCCTGAAATTCAACCCCCACCTTTTCCATTATTTTTAATGGGAAAATTGACCTCTCATAGCACGTTTTCGCTTAGCACAAACATTTTCAGAAATGCCTCTATAGAGTTAAATGAGGAATTACTGTATTTCAGGCTATCTTTACTTTGCTAATGTCTCTGCAACATATTAATTGTATCACAAATATGATGTATTTGGGTGTTGTACCAACATCGATGGTGTGATGGCAGCCCTCAACATCGTTCACGATCCAGATGAGTGGAGACTGTTCATTGATTCATCGAAGATGAGTCTTAAAGCTGTTTTTCTGCATAATGGCAATGTTTTGCCATCAATTCCAGTTGGTCATGCAGTCCATATGAAGGAAACCTATGACAACATGAAACAACTTTTGAGGTGCATAAACTATGACCAACATCAGTGGCAGCTTTGTGGCGATTTGAAGGTTGTTGCTCTCTTGCTTGGTCTGCAGACTGGATACACAAAGTACTGCTGTTTTCTCTGCGAATGGGATAGTCGTGCAAGAGATTCCCACTACATCAAGATAGATTGTCCACTCCGACAGTCATTGGAGCCTGGGAGGAAAAGTGTTCGGCATCCACCACTTGTTGAATCAAGGAAGATTTTGTTACCACCCTTACACATCAAGCTGGGTCTGATGAAGAACTTTGTCACGGCCATGGACAAAACACAAGCAGCTTTCAAGTACCTCCGTGGAAAATTTCCAAGGTTAAGTGAAATCTAAGATAAAGGAAGGTGTCTTTGTTGGTCCTCAGATTCGTGAACTTCTTCGAGATGATGCATTTGACCATGCACTGCGTGGCAAGGAAAAGACGGAATGGAAAGCCTTCCAGTTAGTGTCAATAAATTTTCTCGGAAACAACAAGGCAGACAACTACAGGTTGTTGGTGGAAAACCTCCTCAAGGCATACAAAAGCCTTGGTTGCAACATGTCACTAAAGATACATTTTTTGCACTCTCATCTAGATTTTTTTCCACCGAACTGCGGAGCAGTGAGCAAAGAGCACGGCGAGCGATTTCACCAGGACGTTGCAACAATGGAGAAACGCTATCAGGGCAAATGGAGCCCATCAATGCTTGCAGACTATTGCTGGACAGTGACAAGAGATGCTCCATTTAATGAATACGAGAGACAAGCCAAAAAGCGCCGAGTAGACAGTGAATAGGACTAAACTATGTACATAATAGTTTTTTGCCTTTTGTTTCATAATAAATTTTATTTATATAACCCTTTTGCTGATTTTTAAAGTGTTACATAAACAGGACAGGTGAAATATTATCATGTAAAGCAACCATAAACACATGAAAAGACCTAGGTTTACAATTTATGATTAAAACTCTACTATCTACACAATATACATAGACGTAAAATGTAAAAACTTAAATATCTTGGAAACAGTAGCCAATCAGTTGTTTTAATGGTCATATTTGAATTCAGCATATCAAAATAAATTAAAAATAGCACACTTTTATCTCTGAAGCAGACGACTTCTAAAAAATTGTAGACCAGTGATAATTGAATAAATCTATATAAATTTCAGAAGTAAGTCTTTCTTTTCTTCTCCACCCACAAACAAAAAAAAAAGGAAAGAAAAAGGGACATTAGTTTTGGGGACATTAGTTTTGTGGGCAAAAATTCCAGAGTTGGATCTTTTTGCTTCCCTGAAGTGTGAAACGCTTAACAGTCAAAGGAGGGAAGCTTCATGTTCCATTTGGGTGTTGGTGATAAGGGCTGTAAGGAAAGATGAAATCTTCTTGAACTTATACTTGAATATTGAATGTGTGTTTATGATTTGTCATAGCTTTCTCCTATGTCCATTGAGCTCCCTGTGCAGCTGGTCTTCACAGTGTATCAGAGGCATTTCTGATACATTTCTGCATTTTTCTGAGATTTTCAGCCAGATGGTTTCACTTCATATCTAAATGGCTGACTACAGTACTAACTGGGTTGGTTCAGCCAAGTTTAGACATAAAGATATGGCCCTTAGGCCAACTACACTGCTGTATTACTGATTTAACAAGTAATTTAAAAAGGCTGAAAACAATCAATTAAAATTTACATAAGTATTCCATTACACTTATAGTTCATATATGCAGTTATTGAATTTTCATGTTGGTATTGTCATTAACTTTGACCCATCAGGTATAATTAAATCTATTTATGCAGCTAAAATATATTTTATTATAATTTCCTTCATACAAATATATTTTGGACTAAAGGAGTCTTTCAGAATAAACATTACAAATGTGCAGCCCTTTCCACATATTTCTCTGTGCTGTTTGCGTGGTGGCTGGTGAAACTGGTATGATTTCCAGAGAAGGGGCCATGCAACACCAGAATGCAACTTCAGGACAATAAAGAGACTTCTAAAAAATGAAACGACAGACTTTCATCATGCGATTTTGGTGAAGTTATGCAAAGCATATTTTACTAAGTATTTCACGAAATTACTCCCACACTGAAACCCCACATATATAAATGGAATTTTATTTATTGAGGAGTGACTGTTTTGATGCAAGCTAACTCTCTTCTATCATGACTTTCACATTAGATATTCTAGATTTTTTAAATGATTCGGTTTGGTTTATTAATAGTATTTAAAATAGGTAACATCAAATACTTTTGTAATCCATCTTTGGCTGAATATAGTTTATCTGATAATTTTGGAAGTTTTAGCACCTATTTTTTAGTGAGTATATGCAACACTTGAGCAGCTTTAAATATTTATGAATTCAATCATGTAGATATACAGGCCACTTGCATGCCTGGCGCATCCAAATCTTTCATTGACTTCAGGGGACCTTGAGTGCTCAAGAGACTTACACCAATACGATTTAAGGTCCTGTTACTGTGAGGTGCTGAACATCCTCATCTTCCATTGACTCTTGAGGGTACTTGGCACTTTTCAGGATTAAGCCCCAGATACAAATAGCACAAAAGAAAAATAGGACTGAGGGAATAGAAATAAATGACTGTTCATAATTATCAGTAACTGAGACAGCTTTACGTGTACTTCATGATATTTTTAAGAATAGAAACGAGAACCTTGTAAATTTTGCTCTTTAGTTATGCGTCCTGGAAGGCACCACAGTTGCTGGATAGAGAGCACAAGAGTATCTTGTTTATAGAAACTAAATTAAATCCGAATTTTGGAGTCGACAGAAAAGTTCTCACACTGTCATGGTCTTCTGTTTGAAGGTTTTTTGAGCCCCTGCCCTGTTTGAGGCATTTTTCCCCTCCCAGTTGCTTATGTACATGGCTTGAAAAGCTTAAATTTACTAGCCCAAGCATGTGGCTAAGCCTTCTAGAATGCAGGTATGGCAGTACTACCCTCTACCTCCCCTACCCTCCACAAAAGTGACTACCTCGAAGTTATGTCTTCTATGATTTAACAAATGAAATGTATACTGCTTGCCAGTGTTAGAATTAAATACAGTTCTCCAACTTTGTACATTTAAATGCAATTTATTAAGGCTGTTCGAACAACAGAAGAAAAATGTATTGTGGGGGTAGGGTTTGTACTACTTTAACCTTTATACAAGTATAGTTAAAATGGTACAAGATTTATATGTGGATTAAACCATTAAACTGTAAGCTATTTATGACCAGGGACTGTTTTACTTTCTAATCGATATGGTCCCTGTACAATGGGCCGTTGCTTGGGGTTCCTGGACTATTATAAGAGTAAGGCATTTTATAGACTCATTTCAGTTTAGACATTGAAGGTACATAATCCCTTCCATCTCATAGAATCATAGAACACTAGAACTGGAAGGGACTAGGGTTGTAACAGTATAGTTGATTAACCGATAAGCAAAAGCTTATAGGTTAATGCTATAGACTACACGCATTTCCCTCTCCCTCTCTCCCTGCCAGTAAATTTTTTAGGAGGCTGGCCAGCAGCCTGGCTCAGTCCTGGCTTGCGATGGGTCCAGGACCTACCCCCGTTTCAGCTCTGCATTTCAAGTGTATTAAGAGCCAGGTGGGCTGACAGCCCAGCTCAGTTCTGGCTCGCCCCGGGTCCAGGAGCTCAGACCCCCCTCGACAGGGGCTGCTGCCACTCTGCACTGCTGCCTTTTTCTCAGAAGCAGCAGCACAGTGTGACAGCCAGCTGGTTCGTGAGGGGAGCTGGTTTTTTCTCAGAAGCAGCAGCACAGTGTGACAGGCAGCACGAACCAGCTGCCTGTCACACTGTGCTGCTGCTTCTGAGAAAAAGGCTCTCCTCATCTACCAGCTCCCACCTGGCACCCTGTGCTTGCCTTTGATACAGTGGCTGTCAGCCCTGCCTCCGGGACCAATAAAATTTCATGAGGTTACTCAACTATTCAGTTAACTGATATTTAACATCCCTAGAAGGGACCTTGAGAGGTCATCGAGTCCAGTCTCCTGCCCTCACGGTAGGCCTAACCAACGTCTAGACCATCCCTGATAGATGTCTATCCAACCTGCTCTTAAATATCTCCAGTGATGGAGATTCCACAACCTCCCTAGGCAATTTATTCCAGTGTTTAACCACCCTGACAGGTAGGACGTTTTTCCTAAAGTCCGATGTAAACCTCCCTTGCTGCAGTTGAAGCCCATTGCTTCTTGTCCAATTATCTGAGGCCCAGGAGAACAATTTTTCTCCCTCATCCTTGCAATACCCTTTTAGATCTAACAGCTTTTCCATCAGTGAAGCTGAACTGGGGTCTATCTTCACTGCAGCATTAACCAGGGCTCTGACCTGCATGTTACTTCTAACTCCCCTCCTCATCCACATGCAGAGCTCTCACCTCTGAGTTTGGGGGTGCTTTAAACCCAGGCTACCTGGCTCACTTAGGGCTATAAGCTAAAACCCAAGTGAGGCTTTCATGAGGGCTGGTAACCATCTGTTTTTTCCATTGTGGGTGGAAGATGTAGGCTGTTGTTACTTAACAAGTAGGCTGTTCCCTTTGGTGATAAAATGTTAACACTGCAAATTGGAAGCAAATCTAAACAGGTCTTGAGAAGGGGAGAATATAAATAAGCTTGTCTCTGTACATACACCATGAATCCTTGTGCTGTTTGTCTTTGGTGCTGAGTTCCCTGGCTTATCAAGCACCTGGCAGTATTTACTTGTACATGATTAACCATTTTTTTTACATTAAAGTACACCTTATATTTTCTGTAAGGACCTTTTGTGAAGTCTGGATTTACCTTACTCTTGCTTCTGGTCCAAGCTAGTAAAGTATAATTATAAGTTAAGAGTTTACTGATATAATTAAACTCCATCCAAACCAAAACTTAAAACCAGTAATGTTATAAAGGTGCATTCTACCATGAATGTTTATTCTGCTTTCCCAACCAGAATAAGATGAACTTGGTAGAAGCAATTTTTATACCACTATAACTATATCTACATTAAAGAGAATTCTTAATTTAACTTTACAGATAATTAAAGTAGCAAAGCTTTATAGTATCTGTAAGCCCATAATTGTAAATTTGCTAGGTAAAAGTTCATGATTGACACAGCTTTCTAATTACTTGGCAACTTAACACGCAAACTGCATTATTTAATGAATGATTTGGAAGAAAAATTGAGTTTAACTTCATAATCCATAGGATGATCCCTTTAAATTATTTTTGTCTTGAAAATTGTACTAGAAAGTGTCTGATTAGGAACAAAGATGAGCTTTTACATTTAATGTATTTTAGAATACCTACTAAAACAATTAACAAAACAAAACCATTTATTGGTATTTTTGTTTTTGTTCAGAAATGGAGGACCATAGTCTGCTGGATCCAGGATTGAAGGTTTATAATGGACTATGGGATTATACACTGATGAGCCAGCAGGTGGCATGCCTGAGTGACTGAAGAAAATGGGTGCTAATGCATCGAACTACCCTCATTCGTGTTCCCCAAGGGTAGGGGGAAATTCGCAGGCACAACAGACATTCATAGGTAAGTTTCAATCATCTTGATATTTTTATAATGTTTACTGTATTGTATGTGAAATGGGCTTGGGTTGCTTGCGGTATCGGTAATGGGATGCAGAGCTTTTTATCTTCTACTTCTCCCATTTAAATCTACTCAAATTTAGTAGTGCATAAAATTTGGTACTTTTTAATAACTATTTGGCCTATTTGCAAAATGAGTTGATGTTCCCATTTCCTATTGGACAGATGTGCATGTAATAAAAACCACCCTCACAGCTAATTGTCTGGACAGTCTCAACCATGCATGACAACTGTCCTTGCTTACAAGGACAGATTGTAACTGTTTAAAAGTACATGTACCATTTTTCCACTTCTCCAGAAATTTTAATAGAATTAAAATATTTCTGTTTTTATTTTCCCTCCCTCTACCCCTGTGTCCTCTTTACTGGGTTTTTGACACTGTCTACGTAGAGATTGAATCACCTTCTACCCCACAGAGATGATCCCTTCAGGCACAATGATAGGCTAACTTGGGAAACTCATCCTCATGTCTCTACTCCATTTTTCTTCTGATAAACTGAGGCCTTTATTTTCCTGCAGCACTAAAATCACTTGAACAGAAATGTTGCACGTTTAGAACCTTTGAAACTAAAGCTCTTCGGAGGTGTGTGCATATGTGTGTCACAAAAGCAATAGCATGGTTTCACTGATAGCATCTTATTCAGAAATCCAGTAGCCTGACAATTGTTTTTGTAAAGGTAAATTGCATAAATGTTCTTATGCTACCACTTATTTTCTTGGTTACTACTTGCCAACATTTAAAATACTAAATTATAATGTAAATACATAGTTATATAATCTGTAAACCTTTTTTAATGCTTTGATTTGTGATATGGAATCAACAGTTAACTAATGATCATGATGCAAAGTTATTCCTATATTTAATCCTCACTGCAAGTGAAGTTATGTCCTAAGCAGTGAAACATCAGCTATCTGTGAATCCTTTTTGAATATGTATCTTAATACACCAGTAATTACTGAAAATCTGTGAGATTACTTATCTCCAGAGTAGACTCTCCATTTTGCGTGTACTCTCACCTGACGATGCCAAGAAAACTTGTAGTAAATATCATCTGAGTGCCTACAATGTATGGGACATTGCTGCCTGCAAGGCTTTACAATTTTGTTTCACCTATGGCCCTTTAATTTCTAATTAATTAGTAGCTCAGTTTGTTTACCGCTATCTTCCTTTACAATCCTAAGCTAAAGTCTTTCCACCATTGCAAGAATGATACTCACAAGATTGATATCTCCATCTACCTAAATGCTGCAAACCCGCTCCTGCTATGCTTCCTCCCATACTGAACCTGAAACCAGTCAACCAACCAACCAACTAAATCATACTCCAAGCAGTTTTATCCTGAGAGAGAGATATGCCGGAGTCTCCTGGAGTTAACTAGGAATTTCACTACTACTATGAATTGTAGGCGGAGGATACAGTTATAGTTTGCAATATAAAACCCTAAGATAAATACCAGTTGTTGTCACCTCTAAATTTCAGCAACCCACAACTTATCCAGTGAAAATAAAATTTGAGATTGTCAAAGAAGCCTAGGGAAATAAGGCATCAAATCCCAGTGAAAATCAATGGAAGTGAAGCACACAGTCATTTTATGGCCGCTTTGAAAATCCCAGCCTAAAACCCTACAGAACTGTGATAATGTATGCTATATAAGAATGATAAATAAGGATTATCAGGGCCTTCCCCCTAACATCTTTCCCTACCCTTTCTTCCTCCTCTTCTTTTTATCATCTCGATTCTAATTTCTTTATTTTTTTTGGTTGCATGTCAGAGGAAAATAGATATGTGCTCAAACAGAATAAGACTGTTACTGAGCATTTCAGCAGTTGACCAAATAATTAGTACAATAAAACTCCAATTGTCCGGCATCCAGTGGTCCGGCACTCCCGATAGTCCGGCACCAACTGGAACCCAGAAGTGCTCCGCAGCTTGCCCAAGTCCGCCGCTCGTCAGTTTCAGCAGTGGCAGCAAGGGACTTGGGGAAGCTGCAGAGCAGAGCAGCTGGGGTGCTGCCGGGTTGGTCCTGCAGCACCGCCCCTCACCCCCCTGCTCGGTGATACCTACTGCAGTCTGGGGGGTGGGGAGCCCGCTCCCCTCCCCTTCTGGAAACTCTCGACGGCAGCGCGGGGCTTCCCCCGCCTTCCTGCAAAACGGTGGAGGGTTCGCCCCTCGCCGCGCCATTCCCGCCCAGCCCCCGGATGCAGTGCGGGTCCGGCGGACCCGTCACAGCCCCCCCTCCGGAGTACCTCCCGATACTCTGGCATATCCGATAATCCGGCACCACCTAGGTCCCAAAGGTGCCGGATTATCGGAAGTCTACTGTATTTATTTTTTAGAAATCAGCACTTTTCTAGTTGTATGACTGCGTATGGAACATGTTTCCTATTCATGAAATCTATTTACTTTCTGAAAAATAAAACTGGATATATGATAACCAGGGTCATAAAATGTTTTGTACATCCTAGCTTTTTACTTCTAGCGATCTAGGTTCAAATGATATTATCTTAGTCTCCACATATTCCCCATTAAAACTAGATAAAGCTGTCAGAGTATAGTTATAGTTTGGGTGCTTCAAACAGAGAACTGATTGTCAAAGCAATTGGAATATTTTCATGGTGCCTGACCTGGGCTGCTAGTCACTTCTTCCAAGAACTTTAAAGTCACTTACTGCTCATAAAGAGAGAGTACATAAATTAAAAGGTAGACTAGGGTTGGGGTTTTTTGTTTGGTTTTTTTTGTTCTGCTGTTGTGAGAATACTTTTGTTCTATTAAAGATTTAAACATTATCCTCTTTGTTGCAGCTTTGCCTACAAAACTCAGATTAAGCTTTCATACCACTTACTGTGCTGAGATGTCTGTCTAAGGTTTTATTTTAAAATGCAGTTCTGCAATTTAATTCTGAAGTGTAGGTACGTAGAGGCCTGGACAAATCCCATTATTATTCTTTGTCAGTTGTTCAAGTAGTTTCTTTGGGCAGTTATTTGAATGCAACTTGAAAGAAAAGGGAAACAAGGACAGAGATGGTCACATCCCATCTCTGTATCCTTTTTTTTTTCTTTGTCTATTCTTCGGCATCTGAGAGGAAGTGTGTTGCAGCTCACAAAAGCTTATGCTCTGATACCCTAATCAATTTGTTAGACTTTAAAATGCTACCAGACTCCTTGTTTTTGCTGAAACAGATTAACATGGCTACCTCTCTGAAATATTAGCTGTATAAATAACACTGTATTTGACATGTTACTGCATTACTATAAAATTAGCTTAAATTTATCACTCAATCCTACTTACAATAATATATAATAAAGCGCATATGTCATAAAGGCCACGGAGGCTTAGAGTTAGTTGAGAATAGAGGTAGTCTAGTGAATCTGCAGAGTGGAAAAGCTAGAACCATACTTTGTCACATTTATGTAATATCAATAGTTCACGTATAAAATACTTTATTCATAAAATATCTTTGCAAATACCATTCTAAGTAGGCATACCATAACAATTTGAGCTTTTTTATAATTAGAAAAGCAGCCAATATAATTTAGCAAAGTACATGAATGTCTTTCCCAATGTAAGATTTGTCTCATATCATGTCGAAACTGGAAAAAATAAGACTTCTGTTGGTACATTTTTTGCCATCTTTGCAATAATGTATTCAGAGACTGGGTTTTAAGAAAAATGACACCAGCACATGGGTTGCAACAAAAAGTTTTTAAAAATTGTTAAATGAAATACAAATCTATGAAGCATAGTTTGGCCTTACCTTTTTCAGTAGCTACACTTTTGAAATGCAGTCAAAACATCCATTTTAAATTAAATTTGATTCTCAGAATATAGTGGTTTAGGGTGGGTTAAGAAAACCATATTGTATTTGTGAATTTTAGAATTAGATAATTCAAATATATTATCTACTTTGGAAAAGTGGATCATTTTATTACTCCTTTGCCTCCAGTTAACAAAACTGAATTAAAGGTGTGACAAAGCTCCTACTCAAAACTTCATGAAAGCTGATCCTGTGCTTTCAGGCAGATTGCTTGCCTCAGAGGCTCGCAGCAGCCCTCAATTTAGGCATCCCACCTAGGATATCAGATTGCTGTTGGTTGAGCTCCTCATCATTGGCCAGCATAAGGTATAGAGTCCACCGTCTCTGTGCCTCCCCCCCCCCCCCCAAAATACATGGCTGGGTAATCCTATTTGGTAACACGAAAGCTCGGGTTACCATCTTTTTTTTTTTTAAGTGCTACCAGACTATTTGTTGTTTTTTAAGTTTATCCTGTTACAGACTAACTCAGCTATACCTCTGAAACTTTCTTTTCCTCAGCCAGTCTTTTCCCCGAGTGGAGATGGGGAAGTGGGTGTTTGGGGGAATAAGGCCCATCCTCTACTCTGGATTCTAGCCCAGGGTCCTGTAATAGCAGCTGCCTGTACAAGTCTCTAGTATCAGCTACAGCATAGTTACAAAAACCCCTCTGCTATTTCCCTAGCACCTTTCTTCTTTCCTGCTCTTACTGTTGCTTATTTCTTCTAAACTCCCAGCAGCACTCCCTCCTTCCCCTCAGCTACTTGCATGCTCTAACTGCAGGGAAGCTCTTTTTATAAGCAGTCTTAACTGGTTCTTTAATTGGCCCCAGGTGTTCTAATTAGTCTAAGCTCACCTGACTGCAAGCCCATTCAATTAGTTCCAGGTGCTCAGCTGCCTGATTGACTCTGTTGATTCTGAACTAGCCCCTGCCAGTTACCCTGGGAACAGAGATTTTTCTCAGTCTGAGGCTAATATACCTCCCTTCCGTTACTTTTTTATATCCCTCTGACCTGACCCTGTCACAAAAGCTATTGCTCTGAGATGAATAAATGAACCTGCAATGATTCACTTGCAAATCTTACTAGTGTCTATTTAAAGAACTTGATATAAAGAGAAGGGAAGATGTGTAAGATGTGTAACTTGTGATGACATCTTTATCTAACCAATGACAGTTGGGTTTTTTTTCTTCATACGTTTTTAAACCCATTACATTTTCCTTTCATCTTCAGGAACATCATCTTACTCTCATCAAGGTTATGGCTGCGAATCAAAACTCTATAGCCTTGACCATGGCCATGAGAAACCTCAAGACAAGAAAAAGAAAAGCTCTGGTCTTGCCACCCTCAAAAAGAAATTTATTAAGCGTCGGAAATCTAGCCGGTCTGCTGATCATGCCAAGCAGATGCGAGAACTCCTCTCAGGCTGGGATGTTAGAGATGTCAATGCATTAGTAGAAGAGTATGAGGGAACTTCAGCCTTAAAGGAACTTTCTCTGCAAGCAAGTTTGGCAAGACCAGAAGCCAGAACACTACAGAAAGACATGGCTGATCTGTATGAGTACAAATACTGTACTGATGTGGACTTAATATTTCAAGAAACTTGCTTCCCTGTGCATCGTGCGATATTAGCAGCAAGATGTCCATTTTTTAAGACGCTGCTTTCTTCCTCACCAGAATATGGAGCAGAGATAATAATGGATATCAACACAGCTGGCATAGACATGCCTATGTTTTCTGCTTTGTTGCACTATCTTTATACAGGAGAGTTTGGAATGGAAGATTCAAGATTCCAAAATGTTGATATCCTTGTTCAGCTTAGTGAAGAATTTGGAACACCAAATTCATTAGATGTTGATATGCGTGGGCTGTTTGATTATATGTGCTATTATGATGTGGTTCTTAGTTTTTCATCCAACTCTGAACTGGTAGAATCATTTGGTGGAAGTCCAAACTGTTTAGATGAAGAACTCCGAGCTCACAAAGCTATTATTTCATCTCGGTCACCATTTTTTCGGCACCTACTGCAAAGGAGGATACGAACTGGTGAAGAAATTACAGACCGAACGCTACGGACTCCAACTAGAATTATACTGGATGAATCTATCATACCAAAAAAATATGCTAAGGTCATTTTAAACTGTATGTATACAGATGTGGTGGACCTCTCCGTTTTGCACTACAGCCCCTCAGTAGGGAGTCTGAGTGAAGTTCAGGCTCTTGTAGCAGGAAAACTAAACATGACTAGGGCTGATGAAGCTATGGAGCTCTATCATATAGCACTGTTCTTGGAGTTTAACATGCTTGCACAAGGTATGTAATATTGTGTTTATTTTAGCTCCTCAAATTGAATACAAGGTGAAACTGCTTCTTCCTTTAAGTTTTTGAAAATATTTTCTCTGTCACTTGGATTTTGTTATACCATTAGATACTAGCTCTCGTTTAGCTCGTTTCATCAGTAAATTTCAAAGCTGTTTACAAATAAGTATCAATTTTCTTATTTTACATATGTAGAAACCAAAGCACAAAAACTTGAGTGGCTTACCCAAATGTCACCCAGCTGTGGCAGAGCTGAGACCAAAACCCCTGTCTCCCAAGTCCTGGCCAGTGCTCTAACTCACTGTCTTGCATAACATAGCCACCTATTTTATCTATGAATATAAGTTCTAATCTACTTCTGAATCAAAGTGCATTAATATGAGTAGATCTTTGGGAAATGCTATATTCAAAATGACACTTGAAAAACAGTGCCCTCTACTGTATCTCAAGTAGGACACCCAAGAAGCAAGGCACCTGCAGTCTTCTTGAATTCAAGAGAGAAGAACATGGTCCTGGAGATTGAAACTTGAGGTGCCTTGGTACTGATCTGCTGGGTGATCTTGGGCAAATGGCATCCTCTTTATGTGTGTGTCTGTTCATCTGTAAATTTAGGATAATTTCATTTATTGCTTTTATAAAATATTTTAAACTCAGTGGGTTAAAGTATGCTATAGGAGCCTGAGTATTATTTTTTAAGTTACTGTTAGCATGGACTTATTTGTTTTAATGAAATACATTTTAGCATGTTTGAAAAAGAATGAAGGCAGATACCCATTTTTTGGTTGTAAATGACACGAGAAAGGGAAACTGATGAGCTGCCTTTTTTTTTTTTTTAAGATTCATCTTGAGACAAAAGGAAATATTCTGGCATTCCATAATGGAATATAAGTCATTAAGGCGTATAAACATAAATGGTTGGCTATGTAAATTATGAAAAATAAATTACATGACTTCTGTGGATTACTGGGGATGTTCTGAGCAATATAAGTCTTTTAAATTGGCAGAGGATATTTAAACAACTGAAAATATTTGAACAAATTTTCAATTTTCAAACAAGTTTTAAAATAAAAAATTGAAGGAGGAAAATTGATGGCTAGTGCCTTTCAAAGTTAGATTGATATATCATTGAATATAAAATAATTAAATAAAGCAAAATGTTTGGAAACATAAATGTTGGACATTGTGGATGACTGACTAAAACCACTTTTTATTCGTATGTTCCCTTTAATCTTTCCATGCATGTACAGAATAAATTTTATGTGCACTGAGGCATGTGTGAATATGTACCACTAGAAGAAACAAAAAGCCTAGCTCTGAGTGCTCTGCCAATCAGCTGGATGTCATTTAAATCTCTTCTGAGTGCTGCACAAACACAGAGTGTACAGGGAACCCTGGTTTTAGCAGCATAAATATTTCTAGTTTAGAAAAATACATTGATGAATAGGACACTTCCTAGCAAATGGAGTGTTAGATGGGTAGTAATCAATTTATGCATAATTAAGCTATTTTTATATTTTTCTCTATGGAAGATAATTATTCAAACATGAGTCAGGGCAGAGCTGTCTTGCTGAGTATGCAGACAGATTCAGTGTGCCTGAAGACTCTAGTGAGGTCAGGTGTTGGTCCTTGTCTGTTGATGTTTGTTTGAAGTTAATGTTCTGCCATGTCATGCATTCTGGGACTTATCTGATACTGGTTGCTGTCAGAGGCAGGATTCTAGACTACTGGACCATTTGTCTGATCTAGTATTGTAATTTCTATGCTTTTACCTGAGGCATCTTTATAATGATGCAGTGAATTTGAATACACGATGCAGTATATGGCAGGTCAGGCATTTAGGTAGTTTGGCTCTACTGAAGAATCACAGCATGTAACAATCTCTGTCTGAGGGAGAACATATCTCTGTCCTTTCAGGTGATGGTTGCTCAGAACTTTTTCTCTCCTTTTCCTGGAGGCTATTTTCTACCCAGCCTGACCCCAGAGAGGCGTTGTGTTTGGTATAACCGAGGGCATAATTTGTATTGTGGCATCTTTATTACTGACAATGATTCATAAAGTAGAAAACAGCATGACAATCAGATACGTTTGTCTTCAGTGTTCACAGTTGTAGGAAGAAAAGTGATTTCAATTGAAAATTGGTAGATTTGTCATGGAATGTATTGAGGGACTATTTACATACCATTATGCCATTTTTAAACAGCCACTTTTAAAGTGCATATCTACTTTGGAATATTCCTAACTGTAACAAGAATCTTGTTTAAAACTTCTCTGCAGTGTGGATACTAAAGAATAGATGATATTGGAGGAAGATCATGTTTTATATGGCCTACTAGAAGAGTTATGTTAAAACTATGGAAGACAGAAATGTGGGATGTTGACTTGAAGTAGTTATAGCGTCCTTCCCTTAAAGACTATATCAGGAAAATGTTTTGCAAATAATGGTCTTGAAGGCTGTGAAGCGGTCCTTGATGCTGACATGAGAACTACTGAAAGATGTAGGATGCATAATTCTTGAAGAATTCTGCTGCAGAGTTTTCTTTCCTTTAATTTTCTTGGAAAAGTTTCTGAACTGTGAAGTGTAAAATGAACTGGACTGTAATGAACCATTTTTCTGGAACCTCTTCAGTGGAGGAATATGAAATGTGTGTTTGGCACTAAGAAATTACATTGCTTCTACTTTAAGTACATAGAAAACCTTCTGTATTATTTCATGGCTTGCCATTTTAGCAATTACAGAGAAATATAGTCCATTGCTCTTCTACAACAATTTGGTCAAGACCCAAATGAGAATCTCTGTGATAAGAAGGAAAGTACCAAAGCAGTATATGTACAGTGACCATATGTCCTGGATTTTCTGGGACTGTCCCAATTTTAAATATACTGTCCCAGTGTCCCCATTAAGTAGTGAAATGTCCTGGAAAGCCCCACCAGACACTTCACTTCTTGATGCAGACACTGGCTTGTGGGGAAGAAGCAACTGAGAAATGGCTCCGTGCACTGCCATTTCCCTGTAGTGTGGCAAAGCAACAACAGCCTTCTCTCCCCTCCCACTGCCTGCAGAGCACATAGGCAGCTTCATTGGAGCTTTGCCCGTGGGCGGCAGGACCAGCTTCTGATGGCATGCAGTTCCAGGCCACCCACTGCCCCACCACTGCATGCTGTGCAGCTTCCTTTTTCCCCCAGTGGGATTGCCTCTGGCACGTGGGGCCTCTGGTCTGGGCATGCCACCTCCTCCTCCTCCTCCTCCAGGCTGCTTGTTGGTACAGCAGCTGCCGCTGGGGTGGGAGAGATGGGAGGGTCCAAGGCAAAACCCAGTGAAGCTGCTCCCAGACCTCCATGCCTTGGAACTACTGCCTCAGGCCCAGCAGGGATCACGTGGAGCCCGGCTGGGGCACTGCGGGGCAGGGTGTACTCAGGCTTAACAGGTGCTCTCCAAGCACTGCTGCTCTCTCCCCACCCCTCCCTACCCTGCTGGCAGAGCGGCCGCAAACCTGGTCTGGTGGGGAAGGTCAGGATTTCTTCATACCCTCCCTCCTCCCCCCACGCACACACCCCCTTGCACTGGGAAGCCGGAGCTGGTGCTGCAGCCTTGTGACTGTGCTGGGATCCCCGCTGTGTGGAGGGAGGGCTGAGCTCCCTCCCCCTTCCCACTCCATTGGGGGAATGGCAGCACACTGTCCGGAGACTTTCCTCGTTGCAAGGGGGCGCAGAGCCAGGTAAGCATCCCCTCTCATACCCAGACCCCGCATCCCAATCCCCCTCCCTCTCTCCCTTTCCTCCACCAAGACCCGACGCCGTCCCTTGCTCCTTCATCCTCTCTCCTGGCCAGACACCCTACCCCAAACCCCCTCCTGGCCAGAAGACCTACCTCCAACCTGCTTCTGCACCCTGTCTCCCACCCAGACCTCACAACCTCTCCCCCTCCTGCACTCCATCCCTATCCCACACACTGGCAACCCTGCCCACACACTGAACCCCTCATTTTTGTGTCCCCCCCAGAACCTAAGCGGGGAGTCCATAAAATCCACTAACTCCTGAACCACATAAAAGTAACACTGGCCTATGGGAAGCTCTGAACCTCAATTCTCCCTGTCCCTTCTCATTGCCCCGTGGGGCTGGAGCGCTAGAGGAGTGAGGTGTCTGTTGGGGACCACATCAGTGGTGGTTGGGGGAGTTTTGGAGGAGTTATTTTGCTTCTCACTTGTGTGGTTCCCAACTGATTTTTTTTCTGTGGGTCAGTGGCCCCCAAACCAAAAAAGGTTCCCCACCCCTGACAAAAGAACAGCCATACTGGGTCAGACCAACGGTCCATTTAACCCAGTATCCTGTCTCCTGACAGTGGCCAATACCAGATACCCCAGAGGGAACACAGCAGATAATCCTCACGTGATCCCTCCCTGTCACCCATTTCCAGACAAAATAAAGACGAAAACATAAATAAAGAAAACATTGAAACCTTTTGTGTTGGACGTAAATTAATATTTTACTTTATGTAAAATGAAATTTGATAAACTAACATGAGAGTTAAAATACTTAGCTTCAGGGGGTAGCCAAGTTAGTCTGTTACAGAAAAACAAACAAACGGTCTGGTAGCATTTTATAGACTAACAAAACATGTAGATGGTATCATGAGCTTTCGTGGGCATAGCCAACTTCATCTTAAAGTGTTACCAGACCATTTGTTGTTTTTTTAAAATACTTAGTCTGTTTAAAAATTTAAATTAAACCATTCTCCCCAGCTGCAGTACTAACAAAATGGCTTGGGCGTAATTATGTAATTAATGGTGCATTTCCATTAGCAACTGGTGCCTCACAAAAGGGTTTACTTTAAGTCAGGTGGTTCATGAGCCAGAAAGTTGGAGAACCGCTGAAATAGAGGCACCCCTGGCCTCTCCCCTGAGTTAATGCGATGCAAGTTGGGTTAATGCAATTGCAATATAGTTGCATGGGGTAGGGGGGGTACTGTGGGGCCCAAACCCATCCCTATTGGTGGAAGGGGTTCTTAGTGAGGTCACACAACACCCTTTACTTCCAGTCATGTGTCCATCTTGACCCTGGAAGTACTACTTATGGAGGTTGGACTTCTTGTGGCAGGTGGGCGGGGCCTATGGGGCCAAGGGGCATGACTAATGTGTCCATTTTTTGTTCAGAAAATATGGTCACTGTAAATATATGCTTGTCTTGCAAGCAAAACATGGTTAATTTAAAAAAAAAAAAGCAGGGGGCGGGGGGGAGAGGACTACAAAGGTAGGTTCCAAGTCATGAGGAATTTTAGTGCCACTGTCCCTGGAGGTCTTGTTGGATTTCAAAACTTTGATGGTGAAATTTGCTGGTCAATGATTGTGTACATGGTGTCCCCGCTATAAGTCACCCTAGTATACATTCATTCTGCACTAAAGTCATTGATGCTTGTAGGAACTGATGTGTTGTAAGTCCTCCTATTTCCCGCTCTTAAGTTGCACCAAAAAAAACCCCTTTTTTGCACAAATGGAAGTCAACTGTGGGGAAAAAAATTACCCACTCTAAGTTGTTTTGCTAGAAGTCCAAGTTTTTTGGAATGTATTTTGGACTTATAGCAAGGATGGCCTGTATTGCCATTTTATATTGCTTTTGAATTGGCTAACTTGAGAAATACCATCAATAAAAACACATTTTAAGGAAATGAAACAGCAGATTTTAGTTCATAAATAAAGTGACAAAATATACAACTGACTAATCAAACACTAGGTATTAGTTTATTTCAATTTGTAAGTAGTAAGAAATGATACTAACTAAATACTGAAGTTATTTGGTATATGAATTGAAAGCAAGTATTAAAGACTGGAGGAGACATTAAAAATTATAAACTATGAGTAGAGCCACTCATCAGTTTTTAATATACATATACATTACATAACTGGCAAAACAGTTGGCTCCTCCAAAGCACTTGTAACCCCTCCCAGATTGGTATCGGTCACAGACTTAATGGCATAGAGAGTACGATTATGATCCAAATCAGTACTTCTCAAAGTCAGCCACAGTTTTCCTTGGCTGGAAATAGTGAACTGCAGCTAAGGTGAGCAGTGAGGCTCTGTGGCTGTGGATCCTTTAGGTCAGGGGTGGAAAACCTTTTTTGGAGACCACTGACCCACAGAAAAATCAGTCAGGGAGCTGCACCCAAGTGAGAAGCAAAACCACCCCTCACCAGCATGGCTCCCCAGTGCTGGGGAGAGCCCCAGGGGCTAGATCTAGGGAAGCCAGGGTCTGCATCTGGGCCCCAGGCCTTAGGTTCCCCACCTCTGCTTTAGGTAAACAAAGTGATATGGGCCCACTAGTGGCTTCTCTTTTTTTGGCCCGCGCCCACTTTGAGAAACGCTTATCTAAATCATTGAGTAAGATACTGAAAGAACCAGTCTCAGAATTAATCCCTACTTGTTATACCCTTCCAGCATGAGTGTGAAGCATTGATAACTACTCTCTGCGATCAATTATCCAACCAGTTATGTACCCACCTAATAGTGTCTCCATCTAGATTGTATTTCCCATGCTTGTTAATGAGAAGATCATGCGGGACTGTATCAAAAGCTTTACTAAAATACCATGTCTGCTGCTCCCCCCCCCCATCTACAAGACTTGTTACCCGGTCAGAAAAAGCTATCGGGTTGGTTTGACCAGATTTGTTTTTGACAAATTTATGCTGATTATTACTTTCTACCTTATCTTCCAGATGTTTACAAATTGATCCCTTAATTATTTGCTCCATAATTTCTGTACCAGGAAATAAAGCTGACTGGTCTTAATTCCTTGAATTGCCCTTATTTTCCATTTTATGGATGGGCACCTTATGTACCCTTTTCCAGTCTGGGATCTCTCCCATCTTCTATGACTTTTACGAGATAATAGCTAACAGCTCAGATATCTCCTCAGTCAGCTTCTTGAATATTCTAGGATATATTTCATCTAGTCTTTGTGACTTGGAGATATCTATCTTATCTAAGTAATTTTTAACTTGTCATTTCCATGTTTTGGCTTCTGAACCTACCATTTTCACAGGCATTCATTATGCTAGGTGTCCAATCTCCTCCAACCTCCTTTGTGAAAACCAAAACAAAAGTCATTAAGCACCTTTGCCATTTTCATATAATCTGTTTTTCTCTCTTCATCAAGTAATGGGCCTATCCTGTCCTTGGTCTTTCTCTTGTTTCTAATGTATTTGTAAAATATTTTCTCCTTACCCTTTATGTCTCTAGCTAGATTGAGCTCATTTTGTGCCTCAGCCTTTCTAATTTTGCCCCTACACACTCGTGTTTATTTATATTCATCCTTTGTAATTTGGCCTAGTGTCAACTTTTTGTCTGATTCTTTATATTTTTAGATCACTCAAGATCTCCTGAATGATTGTGCTTTTTTCTTTTATGAATAAATGAGAAGTCTGATTCACAACAAATGAAAGTGAGAAATTTAAAGATGTTCTATAAAAACCATAACCATTTAAAAATTGATAAGCATATTAAGATATGACACAAAGTGCAGAAGGATATTGAGATTTATAGATAGTGAGCATAGAGAAATGAACATAAATTTTTTTGGATCAGCATGTTTTAATCTTTGTACAGAAGGTGTTAAAACAAAAGTATAATTAAGGTTGACATTTTATTTTAAAGAAATGTTGCTATAAATAATTTTTACATTATTGATTTTAATTTAAGTATTCTTTAATGGGGCAAGTCATCTTGAAAACTTTTCCATTTCACAATAATTTAAAAGTAGATTATGTACTATAACCTATTCTTAAATACCTATGCCAATTTTTGAAGACTTAGAACAATATTGTTCTATTTGCAATTTTTTTCTTTATATGGAAAAACAGCACACAGGGGAGATGGACTGTAAACAGGGAAAAAGTAGAACCTAGTGTATGCGAAATGATAATTTAAGATAGAAAGTGGAAATATGTTTTCTCTTCTTCAGTTACAGTAATCCTAGGTATTGACTTGCCTCAATGCTAAGTTAAAAAGTCCAGTGCTATTTTAAGATGTTTCCCATTAACTGGGTATCTTTAAACCTTATAAAAATGTTGTTTGCTACTTGTAGCTTTAGATTAATGGATTTTGTAAAAATTTAGTTTTTTTTTTTTTAAAGTCCCAAATTGTAGTATTCCCATAACTGGAGGTTAGATAAGCACCTGTGAGGGACAGTGTGGGTATACTTCCTTACAGCAGGGGACTAAGCTGGATGATCTCTTGTGGTCCCTTCTTTTTCTACAGTTCTGTGGTTTTCAGCAGTTCATACTTTCCATTTAGCAATATTTTGATAGTAAGATTTATGGAGAAAGGTACAGTATTATCATCTCAGTTAAATGGAAAAGTAATTTGTTTTTTATCAAGAAAAAAAGATGGGTGTGTTGGAAAGATAATCAAATACTTTAGCAATGTGCAGTATTTTTTGTTTTTGTAAAGGGGATCACACTAGTAAGTGATTCTTCCAGCTATCTAAATTGAGGAAAGGAAATGAGTAGTATTTTAGCTTCACATAATTCATTTAGATAAATCTACAGTAGTGTACTTTTCAGCTTCCGTATCTAGAATGTTTGAAGCTGTGATCAGGATGCCAGGTTTCAAAGATTTAAATAAGAGGTGCACTTAAGGTGCATGGAATAGGGTTCTAAAAATGTTCAGTGTCTCACCAAGCAATTGGATTATGGAATTAAATATATTTCAAATAATTTGAAAGTTGGTAGAACTTTGAAGTCCTAGAGAATAAAGCTTTTTCCATTTTTTCGAACAAACTCTCCCCCCAACACTACCCTTGTATTTGTATGTTTAAAAAATATTAATAACCTACACTAGTGAGACAGTCAAGAAATGACAACAGTGAAGTTGCATGCACACAACCCTAATTTTTCCTCTACAGGGGATATGTATTTCAGTCCAGTCTTTAATTATATAATCAGATACAGCACAGCTCCCAAAAGGCTTTTAGCCATTCTGTTGCTCTTCATTTAAATGAACATCACCATGCTTGAACAATTAGGAGCCTACCCACCCTCCTTTCCTTGAGCTTGCTTTCTGTCAGCATCTACTAGATTTACTGGCTTATGCTTTGCCACTGAGGTTCTCATTTGTTACTTATGTTGTGGTTGTGGGTTTTTTGTCCAAGACATTCAGCAGGTGAATGTATTTAAGACCCCTGGAGTCCGTGTATCAAAGCAACAACTTACCTAACCAGTCAGAATGTAATTAATTGAACTAGAAACCTTTTTATCATGTATGTTAGGTATAGATTTTTGCCTATAGGGCTTATGGCAGTCAGCTTCCACCTTTTTTCACGAATAACTGCTTTCTCTGCTGGCCTGCTGTATGAAAGGATTCTAGCTATGTAGCAAATTCCACTAAGAACATAAGAATGGCCATACTGGGTCAGACCAAAGGTCCATCCAGCCCAGTACCCTGTCTACTGACAGTGGGCAATGCCAGGTGTCCCGGGGCAGTGAATCAAACAGGTAATGATCAAGCGATCTCTCTTCTGCCATCCATCTCCACCCTCTGACAAACAGAGGCTAGGGACACCATTCCTTACCCATACTGGCTAATAGCCTTGATGGACTTAACCTCCATGAATTTATCTAGTTCTCTTTTAAACCCTGTTATAGTCCTAGCCTTCACAACCTCCTCAGGCAAAGAGTTCCACAGATTGACTATGCGCTGTGTGAAGAAGAACTTCCTTTTATTTGTTTTAAACTTGCTGCCCATTGGTTTCATTTGGTGGCCCCTAGTTCTTATATTATGGGAACAAGTAAAATAACTTTTCCTTATTCACTTTCTCCACGCCACTCATGATTTTATATACCTCTATCATATCCCCCCCCCCCCCCAGGGTGTGTCTAGACTACATGGCTCCGTCGATGGAGCCATGTAAAGTAGTTTACTCGACATAGTCAATGAAGTGGGGATTTAAATAATCCCCGCTTCATTAAAATAAAAATGGCCGCCGCGTTGTGCCAACAATCAGCTGATCCGGCACAGCACGGCAGTCTAGACGTGGCGCGGTCGACAAGGGAAGCCTTCGTCGACCGCTCCTGTAAGCCTCGTGAAATCCCCACTTCATTGACTATGTTGAGTAAACTACTTCACATGGCTCTGTCGACAGAGCCATGTAGTCTAGACGCACCCAGTGTCTCCTCTTTTCCAAGCTGAGAAGTCCCCGTCTCTTTAATCTGCCCTTATATGGGACCCGTTCCAAACCTCTAATCATTTTATTTGCCCTTCTTTGAACCTTTTCTAATGCCAGTATATCTTTTTTGAGATGAATACTGCGTACAGATGTGGTCTCCTCAAGATGTGGGTGTACCATGGATTTATATAAGGGCAATAAGATATTGTCCGTCTTATTCTTTATCCATTTTTTAGTGATTCCTAACATCCTGTTTGCTTTTTTGACTGCCGCTGCACACTGCGTGCATGTCTTCAGAGAACTATCCACAATGACTCCAAGATCTCTTTCCTGATTAGTTGTAGCTAAATTAGCCCCCGTCATATTATATGTATAGTTGGGGTTATCTTTTCCAATGTGCATTGCTTTACATTTATCCACATTAAATTTCATTTGCCATTTTGTTGCCCAGTCACTTAGTTTGATGAGATCTGTTTGAAGTTCTTCACAGTCTGCTTTGGTCTTAACTACCTTGAGCAGTTTAGTATCATCTGCAAACTTTGCCACCTCACTGTTTACCCGTTTCTCCAGATCATTTATGAATAAGTTGAATAGGATTGGTCCTAGGACTGACCCTTGGGGAACACCACTAGTTACTCCTCTCCATTCTGAAAATTTACCATTTATTCCTACTCTTTGTTTCCTGTCTTTTTAACCAGTTCTCAGTCCATGAAAGGATCTTCCCTCTTATCCCATGACAACTTAATTTACATAAGAGCCTTTGGTGAGGGACCTTGTCAAAGGCTTTCTGGAAATCTAAGTACACTGCCTTTGGTCTCCTTTTGCTGACTTTGATTTGCAAGTCAATGTCCATCTGAGCATTAAGAAATTGGACTGTTGCCAGTGTATCCTTGATGTATCACAGGTATCTAGATGAACTTGATAAAACAGTCTCATCTGGTCCTCTGCCTCCCAGGAAATTTTCCTCTCAAACTGGGATAGTTGGATAACACCCATCTGCACTTCTGAACACACGGAGTAAAAAGTGCTGTAAATAATCTGTCTCACATTGGTTCTGTGGCCCCATTCAAGAAGTTTAACCCTTTATTTCCTCTGAAGGTGATTTTTTTTCAGCTTCTTTCATCTTTGCTGCAGCCTCTTCCCTGTTAGTAAATTCCATATTGACCAAAGCTTTGTCTCTCCCTTGTTTCTGAAAAATCTCTTAGTCCATGGCTAGTTAGGGTGCTGATCCAGTCTGTTTTTCCCCAGCCTGGACTGAGTGTTTTGAACGTGTGTTTCAGAATTGTTGCAAACACTTTTTATAGCTTCTGAGAGAACTGATCTTTTTCCCCCTTATTTCTTCTGATACCAGTGTTCCACATAACCAACATCTATGGCCTTGCAGCCTGGGTTCCCAATGGACAAGTAGTCAGTAACACAGAGTCTGGGTACATTCTAAATATAACTTGTTTTATATGTACACCCTCGTCCTGCAGTAAAGGTGGTCAAACAGCTTCCAGGCAATCCCTTCTTTAGTAATCTGAGCCTAGTTCAAGAGCTATTTTACCTTAAGAATTGACCAAGGCAGAATGAGAACTTTCTTCTGCTGCTTATACAGTATTCTCCAAGAACTACTGCGTCTAAACATTATTAAACATTATCTTGCATAATCAAAAGTAACGGTACAATAGATCTTCCCAATACTGACTATTTGCTTACATACTAATAGAAAAAGAAAAGAAAACCCTTGGAATACTATGTGTAATGGTGCCACTTGGTCATATCTGCATAAAGATCAAAATAAGGCCACATGTCAGTTTTGTTAATCTTCTTTTATTAGTGAAGATGTTAGCATTTGAAATTCCATTATTAGCCTTTATGAATGGCCTTTATTAAATCATCAAGCCAAATTACTAAACTTTAGATAGGTGCCAAACATCTGCTATGAATTATATAGTACTTTCCAGATTGAGTATTCAATTAACAATGAAACCATTTTTATTTTGTGACTAAAAATCAAATTTGTCTTTGAAGGATTCTTTCTGCTATTCAAATGAAAATGTTTGCTTTACTTGGAGCCTGATTTAACTTCCATTAAAGTTAATTGAACTCTGCAACTTACTTTAGAAACAATAACTTTAATGGAAATCAGATTTGAGTCTTATGGAGGATGAACTGAACTGGTTGGGAAAAATATCTGCCCAGTAGACTGATCATGTCAATAACACTGCATCTGATGTTCTGGTTTGGAACTGCTCAGGTTTGGGGAAAAAAAGCCATGTGTAGATAATGTTAATAGTTATGGATCCTAAGATATGATAGTATACTGTGTAAATTAGGGGTGTTAAATATTGGTTAATTGAATAGTTGAATAACCTCATGAATTCTTATTGATTAGTCAACCATTCTATAGTCCTCGGGGGTTGGGCCAGCAGCCAGTGCCCTCCGGCCCCACTGCCGAGGAGCCCGCTGCCACTCCATTCTGTTGCCTCCATATTAGAGGCAGCAGTGTGGGGTGCCAGGTGGGAACTGGTCCGCAAGGGGAGCCAGTTAAAAAAAATCAGTTCCCCTTGTGGACTGGCTGCCTGTCACCCGCACTACTGCCTCTGATACAGAGGCAGCAGCAAGGGATGGCAGCAGCCCCTGTCCAGCAGGGGGAGGTCTGAGCTCCTGGACCTGGCGTGAGCCTGCCTGACTAGCTCCTAATACACTTTAAATGAAGAGCCGCAGCGGGGGTAGGTCACAGACCTGGCGTGAGCCAGGACTAAGCTGGGCTGCTGGCCAGCCAAAAAATTTAGTGGTGGGGCAGGGAGGGGAGGAAATGTGTGTAGTTTATAGCATTAACTGATAAGCTTTTCCTTATTGGTTAATCGACTGCAGTATTACATCCCTGATGTAAATATCAGTTGTATTAGGCTTTTGCCTGTCTGCAGTTTTTCCTCAACTAGAAATTGAAGTTGGTGTGGAATGGCCCTCAATTGTCTGAAAATTACCTTTGATTCCAGGCCTCTTGCTATATGTTGTATTATTTTTGAGATGCTGATTTAGTTTCCCAACAGCAGTTTTAAAAAAAAGAGCGAGCGAGAGAGAGACTTGGGTTTTTTTTTTTTTTTTCAAAGCCTTATTCCGTCTTTGATCTGGCACACATCATCAAACATCAAAGATATTCTTGATCTCAGCAGGGCTGAAATATCCAAGCACCAGGAACCCCATACTAGCAACATTAAATGTACGTAAATATATTGTGGGAAAGGTAGAGCAAAAATGTCAATTATAGAATAATGCAGCATGAATAATCAAGTACTCAAAATAACTTGTCTACACATTTCTAGGAAGCAAAGCAGATAACACAATCTGAAGTAATCTGTTTTCTATTTAGATTTGACCTACTTGTATGTAACCACTATATCAGTCAGTTTAGGGGTTTTATGTTGAGAAAATTAGGAGGGATACACTTTTGAGTTGGAATAGTGAACATGATGTATAAAACTCTGGAAAGTTCTGAGAATGGAGGATTTGGTCTGCTCTGAATAATTATGCATTTAAAAGAAACTGAACTCCAGCAGGAAAACTGATTGAAAGCACTGACCTATTTTTTTTCTTTTAGAAGCATCTTTGTTTTCCAGGGGTGTATGGCTTTACACAAATACTAAACAATGTTGGCTGACCGCTTTCCCTCTTCCTCCTCTCCCTCCTGCAGTTCCCCCAACATTGTTCCCATGTTAAAGTTCTTCCTTCTGTTTCAGTTTGGTTGACTTGGCAGCTCTTTCATTTCTGTCCTATGATTATTTCCTGTTCAGCAGTTTAGCTCATGCAGTTTGAATGTGCTTCTTAAGGAATGTTGAAGCCAAGTTGCGAGCCATTATCAACTGATAATTGCAAACAGAGCTGAAGAGGTAAATGCAAACTTCAAGCTTGCTAAATCCATACAACTCTGTATCTCTTTTGCTGTGTGAACTATGAAGCTGTGCATGAGAGTGAATAATTAAGAAAAACAGTTATTTGCATGAAGAAATTACATGCTGTCTTTAACATTCTTGTCACAAATTTTACTCAGACATGCTACAGTTGTTTATTTTGAAATGGGGAAAAATTCAGATTTACTGTGGTAAAAGGGCATCTATTGTGTTTTGCCTAGAAACATTTAGTATGCTAAATATGTGATTATTAGATATCCTTTTGGTGGATACAGTATTTCAGAAATTCAGTTGTTGAAGCTTTTGTGAAGGTAGATAACCTGTATAGCAGCTATCTTGTCACAATTTAAATGTTTGACTTGAGAACTTTTAACTTTGTCTGGATTCTCTATATTTTTTATTTTAATGTACTCCTAATAGCTGTTGGCAGCTCTCTAAGAAAATGTGTTACAATTAATATAAAACACAGTGGTGTGTGAACTAAATTTCTGTTACAAAAGAGAAAAACCAAAGATGATTGGAAGTGCATAAAATAAAGCCAGCTATCTATTGAAAATGGGTAAAGAATCATACTTTGTAGCAATCAAGAAAACATTTCAGATTAAGATTTCGAGGAATGGTAACTATGAATGTCTGAAATTGTTAATGGTTGTAAAATATGTTTAGAAGAAGGAGTTAAAGAATGGAAACCCGAGCAAGTTGAATTGTAAACATTCTCTGAAGTGCTGAAAAGTAATGGTTTGAGGTGCAGACAAACTTCATATTCTCCCCTGGTCCAAGAGGAAATATCAAGTGGCACTCTTGCCTTAAATCTATCAGCCATTCCCTTCTGTAATCCGGAGTTCATAATATGGGTTTTCATAAATGAAATATCTTTGTTTGCCTCAGTCTGCTCCATGGTGGATGTCTTCCCTCAAACAAAAACGTGTATACACTGAGGGCTTTTAGTCTGATGTGAGATTAGAGGTATTCCACATTTGGTCTCCTACCTATTAAAAGCCCAGAATGACAATGTTTATACTCTGTGACAGTGGTATTTTTCTAACAAGGGTACTGGGAAAACCTACTGGACTACTAAGTGTTTTGCCACTCTATTCTGCCAGGAAGTCTCAAACCAGTGAAGACAAATTATTACATTGAT
Source organism: Pelochelys cantorii (assembly GCA_032595735.1). Taxonomy (NCBI): domain Eukaryota; kingdom Metazoa; phylum Chordata; order Testudines; family Trionychidae; genus Pelochelys; species Pelochelys cantorii. The sequence goes on along the minus strand of CM064329.1, from coordinate 102,789,900 downwards.
TGGGTTTTGTTTGTAGGTACAAGCAACTTGCTTGTTCAGAGTGCTTGATAAGGACTGCTGCCTTGAGGAAATTGAGAGCCTCCTTGTGAGACACACTCAGAAAATGTCACTTTTAGAATGATCTCTGTGTGAGAGCAGATGAGTACTCATGTGGTTTGTCTCTCCTATATGAGAAAAAATTGATATTTCTAAGGGTTTATTCTTTTTGCTAAAAAACTGGGGGTGTTTAACTTCCTCAGGGTGTAATTACTATGTGAGTTATCGTAAGGTAAAAAACACAATGGAAACAAGGCACTTCAGTGTTTCTGCAAATTGAACTCATAGGGTCAATCTCTGGCAGGAGGATAGGGTTGAACATGGGGTACTGATCTCTTAGAAAAAACAGAATGTTTTGTCTTCACTGTGTTTTTACGTCAGGATAGCCCACATAAACACGTTAGTTTATCTAATGTGGTAAATACATTTTTGACAGTAAAAATGAGCTCTAAGACCAATTGAGGACACCAAACCCTTTTTTCTAAACATACTTTGCTACCAGAATTCTCTCATCTTCCAGAAAAGTGTTACATCACCTGGAAAGAGAATGTGCTATGCTGGTTTGCCTGCCCCGAACCTGCTAGGGATGTGAAGGACTAGTCAACTATCCGATAAGCAAATGCTTATCGGATAGTTGACTAGTTGCTTCCTCCCTCCTTTCAGATAGAGGCAGCAAGGTGGGGGGGGGGGGAGCAGAGAGGGGTATTTCAAAGCGACAGTGCCGCACAGAGCTTGGGGTCAGCTGCTGCATGCGGCGCTGCTGCTTTGAATGCTGTGGGGAGCCCGATGTCAGGCTCCTCAAGGCATTTCAAACCAGCAGTGCCATGTGGAGCCTGGGATCAGCTGGGGAGTCCCAACTGGCCCCGGGCTTCAGCGCTTTTGCCTCAAAGGCACAGGCACCCTATTGACTAATCCAATAGTCGATGCAACAATGCACCGACTATTTTATTAGTCAGTTACCCGATACTTAACATCCTTAGTACCTGCTACTCAGCTGTTCAGATCTATATAAAAGATTCCTTCTGAGGAAAGCCTCCTATGTTCTATGCAGTTATGAGGCCATGCAAATTGATGTAGAATATACCTTTTTCCTAAAAAGGCTGCAGTTTCCTGTTTGTGCTGTATAACTCGATCATTTTGCTGCTGCTACATCTGTGATATTTTGCCTACCTCTGCAAAACGTCTAACGTCAGATTGGAAATGAGGTGCTGTGCATCAGAGTGAACAGGCGTTGTCCTAAAATATTTTCAAGAAGCACCGGAAGACTTTTGTGCCTCCCCAGGTTCTCAGGAGATTGGGGGGCTATTGATAACCTGTATAGTGAGGATAGGCTGAGGGGGAAGCAGTGGACCAGTGGGGCTAATGAAGGCAAAGAGGGGTGCTTGGGAAAATAAGTTACAAAGACAATATTAAAAGCTCATTAATTGGGTTATGTTGCAACTGAAAACTGTTTTGTGCATGCAACTAAGTTTTAATAGTATGACTGATGGCTATTTACCTGGTCTAAATTTGAATGCCTTTCCAAGTCCCTTCTATCCTTACTGGGTATGACTACAGAGCAAAGAAAAACCTTTTGGTTGCCCTGTGTCAGTGGACTTAGACTGTGGGGCTATTTTATTGTTGTGTAGGCTTCCAGAGCTGGTCTAGAAACTAACCATTAACTGATAAGTGATTGCTTAGCTGTTAACAATCCCGGTTAATTGCTTAAGCTAACTAGTAAAAATTCACCTAATATCAATGTAGACACAGTGAGGGTAGCTGATGAGACTTTTACCCTTAGCAAGATGGGAAAACTGCCTTTCTGTAGCATCCAAAGACTGTTCTGACAGACTGGATGGAGGAAATCAGTTTGTGATTCAGCAGCCATGAAAGTGGTTCAGCAGCAAGCTGTGGGGTGATGGCACATGAGAAGGCATTGAAGATGTTTTCGGTACACACTAGACCCCAGCTGTAACAATCTGTTGTGCTGCTAGAATCTGGCTTATGCAGCCAAAAGAGTGGGACTGCCCCAAGAATTTTCTCATTCGAATTTCATGCACTGGTTTTCTTAGAAAAAAGAACTTGAGCAAATAGCTCAGAATTGGACTCTCAGATGATCTCTGACAAAATCAGCATGTAGCAGGTTTGAGCAGGATAGACAAATTCATCTCTAGGCTACACATGAAAGGCGCCATAGAGCTGTATCATCAAACATCATAAATACAGACTTCTCATGTCTTCAGTGCAGCCGAGTGTGCATAACAGTTCTGATTGGAGTCATATGTGTAGCGATAGATGCAAACTAAGGCAGTATTGTTGTCATTATCAGTGATGGACTACCAACAGAATTTAATACATTAAACTTGATTCATAAGGTGAGTTTGTAGCTTGGTATAGCTATAAACTAGGTCAGTGTTTCCCAAATGGTATTCCGTGGAACCCTGAGGGTTCTGCGAAGTGAAATTCAGGTTTCCACGAGAAAACTCTACTCCCCCACCCCCTGCAGAGCCCATAGGCAGCTCCCATTGGACCTGTGCTGGCGGGGGCGGGCTTCTGGCAGCGCGCGGCTCTGGCCGCTACACCACCCACTGTGGCTGCCCCACCCCTGCGCACAGTGCGGCCCCCTCCTCATCCCACAGGACTGTCCCTGTCCCACAGGGCCTCTGGTGCGAGCCCCCTCCTCCATGTGACCTCTGCTGCTGGGAGGTGGAGGGGTGGCTGGGTCCTACGTGCTGAGTAGCCACTCCCAGATGTCGGCGTTTTTAAACTGCCGCTTGCACCCCAATCCCAGCGCGGAATTCGGCAGGACCTCTGCCTCCCCCCCCTCGGGGCACGCTCGGGCTCGCTCCCCTTCCTCCCCCCCGTGTGCTGACGCTCTCTCCCCCATGCCCCTGGTCTGGTCTGGCCCCCTCCCCCCCGCCTCTATTCTGTTAGCCGTTTAATCTAAATTTAACATTCCTGGTAGGGGTGTGAGACAATAGGAGATGTGAAGAGCAAAATTTGGCTCCATTGGAATCTCCTCACGATAATGGTAATGGGTGACAAAGCTTCAAGTTAGAATATTCTCAAGTCTGGGAAACAGGTCTTTTGAAAAGGCTGCCCCTTAATTGAATTTTGGAGACTGAAACACATAAGAACAGCCATCTTGGGTGAGATTGGTGGTCCATCTAGCCCGGTATTCTGTATTCCAATAATGGCCAATGCCAGGTGCCCCAGAGCGTATGAACAGAACTAGTAACCATCAAGTGATCTGTCTCCTGTTGCCCTTCCCTCACTTCTGACAAACAGAGGCTAGAGACACTATTCTTTCTCATCTTGGATAATAGCAATTAATGGATCCATCCTCCATGAATTTATCTAGCTTTTTTTTAACCCTGTTAAAGTCCTGGCCTTCACAATATCCTCTGGCAAGGCATTTGATAGGTTGACTTTGTATTATGTGAAGAAATAGAGGTTGAACCTCTCTGGTCCGGCAACATCTGTGGTTTGTCAAGACCACAGATGTTGCTGACCAGAGATCTCTGGTAGAAAGCAACTGGCCATGGAACCCCAGTGGCTGGGGTCAGTAAAGTCTCAGCGACCCTGTGGCAGCCCCGGAGCCAGGATTCAATGGCCCAAGTGGCTAACTGCCCTGGTCTGGCAGTGTCCCTTCTTCAAGACCGGTCAGGTCCCAAGGGTGCCAGACCCAGGAGATCCAACCTATATTTCCTTTTTACAGCAGATTTTTAAACTTGCTACCTATTCATTTCATTTTAGTTCTTGTGTTATGGGAGCAACTAAATAACTTTTTCTCCACACCAGTCATGATTTTATAAACCTCGATCATATCCCACCTTAGTCTCCTCTTTTCTAATCTGAAAAGTCCCAGTCTCATTAATCTCTCCTCATATGGCAGCTGTTCCATACCCCTAATAATTTTTGCAGCCCTTTCTGAAGTTTTTCCAATGCCAGGATATCTTTTTTGAGATGAGGCGACCACATCTGTATGCAGTATCAAGATGTGTGTGTACCATGGATTTAGAAACATTAAAACATTCTTATTCTCTATCCCTTTCTAAATTATTCCTAACATTCTGTTTTTGTTTTTTGACTGCTGCTGCACATTGAGTGGATGTTTTCACAGAACTAGCTACAATGACTCCAAGCTTTTTCTCTCGAGTGGTAATAGCTAATTTAGTCCCCATCATTTTATATGTATGGTTGGGATTATGTTTTTCAATATATATTGGCATTTATCAACATGAAAATTCATCTGCCATTTTATTGCTCAGTCACCTAGTTTCATGAGATCCTTTTGAAGCTCTTCACAGCCTGCTTTGAACTTAACTATCTTGAGCAGTTTAGTATTATCTGCAGATTTTGCCACCTCACTGTTTATGCCTTCTTCAGGTCATTTATGAATTAGGGATGTGAATGACTAGTTGAATAAGTAGACTATCCGATAAGCATTTGCTTATCGGATAGTCAGCACAGTAGTTGACTAGTCGTTTCCACCCCACTTGCTGTCTCTGTCAGAAAGAGGCAGCAAGGGGGGAGAGTGGAGGGGGTGCTTCATAGCGGAAGCACCGTGTGGAGCTCAGGGCCAGAGCCCGGGCTCCATGCAGCGCTGCCTCTTTGAAACACTGTGTGCAGCCTAGGGCCAGCTGGGGAGTCCCCAGGCTGCATGCAGCGTTTCAAAGCGGCAGCACCGCATGGAATCCAGGATCAGTTGGGGACTCCCCCGCTCACCTGGGCTCCGTGAGGCACTGCTGCATGGAGCCTAGGGTCATTGGGGGAGTCCACAGCTGATCCCAGGCTCCACAGGGCGCTGCCACTTTGAAATGCTGCGAGGAGCCTGACACTGGGCTCTCCGCAGTGTTTCAAAGCGGCAGTGCTGCATGGATCCCGGGGTCAGCGGCGGAATCTCCAGCTGATCCCAGGCTCCATGCGGCACTGCTGCTTTGAAACACCGTGGGGAGCACGGGGCCAGTGAGGGACTGCCCCGCTGACCCTGTGCCTGCCACAGCACTTTCACCTTTGAAGTGTAGCAACAACCCTGGGGCTGTTTCTACACTTCAAAGGCCCTTATCGAGTAATCAAATAGTGAACAGTCGATGCAAATTGCATCGGCTATTTGATTAGTCAAACGAAATTTAACATCCCTGAATGTTTAAATACGATTGGTTCTAGTGTGGACCCCTGTGGGACACCACTAATTACCTCTCTCCCTTCTGAAAACCAACCATTTATTCCATGTGAGGCCCTTCCTTCTTATCCCATGACTACTTACTTAAGAGCCTTCCGTGAGAGAACTTGTCAAAAGCTTTCTAGAAATCTAAGTACGTTCTATCCACTCGATCCCCCTTGGCCACTTACTTGTTGACCTCCTCCAAGAATTCTTATAGATTGGTGAGGCATGGTTTCCCTTTACAGAAACCATGTTGACTTTTTTCCCAGCAAATTACGTTCATCTATGTGTCTGACAATAAAGGATACGTTACAGACCACAGTTAGTTCTGCAATTTCACATTTGAGTTTTCAGAACTCTTGGGTGAATGCCGTCTGATCCTGATGACTTGTTACTGTATAGTTTATCAATTTGTTCCAAAACCTCCTCTAATGAAACCTCAATCTGAGACCGTTCCTCAGATTTGTCATGTAAAAGGAATGGCTCAGGTTTGGGGATCTGTCTCAACCTCAGCAATGAAGACCAATGCATTTAGTTTCTCCGCAATGACCTTATCGGCCTTGAGTGATCCTTTAGCATCTCAGTCATCCAGTAGCGGTACCTAGTTGTTTTGCAGGCTTTCTGCTTTTGATGTATTTAAAAAAATGTTGCTATTTTTTGAGTTTTTAGTTAGCTGTTAAAATTCCTTTTTGGCTTTCCTAATTACATTTTATACTTCATTTAACAGAGTTTATGCTCTTCTATTTTCCTCACTGGGATTTAACTTCCACTTTTTAAATGCCTCCACCACCATGTTTAAATGGTTAACTGATTAAACATAATGTTTCACCAATTAACTGTTTAAATGGCATTTTACACTCCTGTTTCCTAGCAGCCTAAATTTAGCCTCCAGGACCTCTTTCCTATTCTTCCCTACGTCATTTGTACTGTGGCAAAATTCTGGCCGTGCCTGGTGAGTCTCGTGCTACTAGTGATGAGTCTCGTGCTACCCTTTCTCTTTACAGGAGGTAGGGTCCACAGCTTAGTGAGCCATACTCGTCACAGGTGAGATGAAAACCCCGATAGTCCTGGTCTCCCTCCTTGGGACAGGCTCTGTGTTGGCATGGGGAAAGGTTTTGGGGGAACCCGGGCCCACCCACTACTCTGGGTTCTAACTCAGTGCCCCTAAAGTAGCAGCATCAGTCAAAGTTGTTTTTTTCCTTCCCACTTGGCAGCTTTTTCCCTGTGCCACTTCCCCAAAGGATAGGGAAAGCAACAGCTACATTCAAGACTCTTCGTCCCATATGGAGTTCACAGATAATATCTGCGAAGATGAAACTGCGAATCTGTGAAGGGTGTGCTCTTGTATGGATGCAAGATCTGGCATACTAAAAAGTCTTCAAATCACGAGCTACAGTCATTCATAAACAGATGCCTGAGGTACATCCTTCACATCAAATGGCAAGACTTTGTCATAAATGAGGAGCTTTGGAACGGAGCAGGACAAGAACCTCTTGACGTTCAAATCAGGAGAAAGTGGGGATGGGTAGGCCACACTCTCAGAAAACCATCATCCAGCATAGTCTGTCAAGCTCTCACATGGAACCCGCAAGGAAAACTCAAAAGAGGAAGACCTTGGATAACATGGAGAAGATCTACTAAGATTGAAGGACAACAACTGGGGTACTCCTGGAGTCAGCTAGAAGTTTTGTCTCAAGACAGAGTGAAGTGGAGGAGACTTGGAGCATAGGTCATCTACGTTTGGAGTACAAGGGTTTAAGAAGACTTCCCCAAACAACCCCTCCAAAATGTCTCCCTCTGGTACATGTTAACTAGCTCTCAGCTCACACACAGTTTTATCTTGTTCCTCCCTTTTCTCCTTCTGGTCTGTCACTTTTTCTTCCCCTTCTCCTTACCTAGGGGAGGCCTTTTAAAGCAACTCCACTGGCTGTAATTGGCTGCAGGTTCTGAGTGACTTGTCTGAGAGAGCAATCTAGTTAATTAGCCCCAGGTGTTTTCCTTTCTTCATTTTATTGCAGCAGGCTCTAGTAGTTTACTCTGAAAAGAGAGAACCACTTATCCAGTGCCCTGCCTTCCACCAGAGTATGGCTTAGGTCTGTCACAGTACCTACGTGTGCCACAACCATTGGCTCCTTCCCAGCACTACACGTAAGTCTATTTAAATGTCTCGAGAGAATGCAACCTTCATGTTCACTCTTTCCATACCATTCATGATTTTAAAAATCATAGGCCTCTGCCATTCCCTACCCTTCTCTTTTCTAAACTGAACAGACTTTTTTTCTCCTCATATGGAAACTGTTCCACATCCCTAATCATTTTTGTTGCCCTTCTCTGCACTAGGGATGTTAAATTGCAGGTAATCAGCTAATTTAGTAGCCGACAGAATTTCCGGGATAGCTGATTCCTGGATCACTCCCAGTCCCTCTCACTCTGCCTCTGCTTTTAAAATGTATTAAGAGCTAGGCAGCTCCTAATACATTTAAAAAGCAGAGGCGCAGCTTCTGGGACCAGGCGTGAGCCAGGAATCAGATGATTCCCAGCTTGTGCCCAGTCTCCCACTATGCCTCTGATTCCCCTGCCCCCTGAAGATGGTGCTGGGGGGAACTGACTTTTAACCCAATTCCCCCCCAGCACCTGCTCCTGCTCTCTCCCCCCCACGTCCCCCATTCTGCCTCTCTCTGATATGCTTATCGGGTAGTGGACTAGTTGCATACATCCCTACTCTGCACTTCTACAATCCTAATGCATCTTTGAGGTGAGGCAACCAGAACTACACGAAGTACTCGGTGTGATTATACAATGGGTTTATATAATGACATGATATTTCTCTATTTATCCATCCCTTTTCTAATGGCTACTTGCATTGTTAGCTTCTCTCACCCCACCCGCTTTACTACCACTGTACAGTTAATAGCTTTTTTCTGGGAACTATCCATGATGGTTCCAAAATCTTTCTTGAGTGGTAACAGCTAATTTGGATGTATAGTTGGGTTTATTTTTTCAGTGTGCATTACTTTGCACTTACCAACATTGAATTTCTTCTGCCATTTTGTCACCTGGTCACCCATCTGTAGCTCTTTGCAGCCAGCAATCTTGAGTAATTTTGTATCATCTGCAAATTTTGCTATCTTGTTATTCACCTCTTTTTCTCTGATCATTTAAAAATATGTTGAACAGTACTTGTCCTCATACAGATTCTTTGGGGACCCTGCTAGTTACCTCTTTTCATTGTGAAAATTAACCATTTATTTCTGTTTTTCCACTATTGTTTCAACCAGTTTGCCTGGTAATGAAGTTAGGCTTTCTCGTCTAGATTAGGCAAGATCACTTCTGGAGTCCTTTATTTTTTTTAATTAGTGTTGTATGAGTTATCCTCCAGTTATCTGATCTAAGCTGTGTGTTAGTACCACAGTTAGTAGTCTTTCAGTTTCATAACCAGGGTCCTTCAGAACTCTTCAGTGAATACCTTCTGATCTTGATGACATAGTGCTGATAGTTAAATTTGTTCCAAAGCTACTCCTTTTGATACCTTAATCTGGGGTAGTGTCAGATTTCTCATCTAAAAGAATGGCTCCAATGTGGAAATTTTCCTCTGAAGAACGCTGATATAAAAAATTCTTTTAGCCTCTCTCCAGTGGCCTTGTCTTCCTTGAATGCTCTTTTAGCCCCTTGATTGTGGGGACGTTAAAAAGTAGGTAATTGGGTAACGGTAACTGTAACTGCTGAAATTTTCAGCCGTAACACGCACCTATAGTCAGCTCCCTGGAATCTAGTTTTTAAGTGTGTATCAACTCCTGCCCACTGTCTGCTTCAAAAACAGTTATTCTGTGGCTGACAGTGCTAAGCATGAAGAGCTTGGGTTCTAGAGATCCTTGACTGTTGCTGACTCCTTCCTGCCAGAAATTGGGAGATAAGTTTGCTCTGCTATCTTGGAGTTACGATGTAAGGCACATGTGCCTACATATTTCTTGTTGCATAACATCAGCTACGTAATCGGAGAACTTTCCCCAGAATTTTCAAGGATTGTAATCAAATGTAGTGACAGTATCTGACGCATTGTCTTAATAAATTATAAATAATGAAACTAATATGTATACAGCCAAGTAATATCTGCATGGTAGGGACTTCCTTTAATTTGTCTGTGAAGCAGTATGTTCACTTCAGGAGTTATATAAATCTTAGTACTCTTGTGTATTTGATACTTATCATTTACTGCCATGTTGGGTGCAATAGAAATGGAGACCATATTTAAGTACCATATAATGACTTGATTTTCACCTTTGTTCATAATTTTGTTTGTGTCTTTTTTTTCTATCTCATTAGTATACTGATCATCTTTGTCAACCTTATCTTTGTCAACATATGAGCTGTTTGTGCTTGTAGAGTTCCTAGCTTAAACGGGCCCTGAATAGGCACTCTAGGTGCTGCTGTATTATATATCTTTAATATGTAATAGAACAGAATACAGTCTACTAGTGAGATTCAGAAATAGATGATTTTTAAACAACTTGATAATTTTTTTATTTTAATATATATTCTTATAGGGGATAATATTACAAAAGATTGTTGGATTAACAACTATAAATAGCAAAGCATACAACTGCGTAAGAGTGCAGAGGGTTACTCTGCTCTATTAGTTTTACATAAAATTTTCTATTAATAGTCCTGGGGCTCCTTGTGGTATTGAGTTCTGTGCGTAGTGGTAAGTATTTTCAGGTTTGCACCTGGAGTTTGTTGAACAGAAAAAATTGCTTAATTTTATGTGCAGAACTAAATGGAAAAGTACTTAATAAAAATAGGTTATAGCCTAAAAGACTGGCATAATCAGTGTAAATAGTTGTGATCCAGGACTGAAACATTTTGTAAGTAATTTTAATGTTTCGGATAAAATGTTAGTTATGTTTTTTTAAAATCAAGGGGAGCTATAGTGTAGTATCTGAATTCAGTAACTACAGTTTCTTCTTCAAATGATTGTCCCTGGGTACATGATTATGCTGAAGGTGAAGTTCAAGATTTGTGCTTCTTGCCCTTTCTCATATTTGATCAGTAATGAGCACATATAGTGCTTGGGGGAAAATCACATTGTGTCTAAGTGCAGTATCTGCCTCTCCTTCTTGGGTACGGGTAGGAAAGGCTGAGGTCTCTGCCTCAAACATCTCTTGAAGGTTGTGATGAGGACGCAGTTAGATCCAGGATATAGACATATACTTTTCCTCTCTTCCCCCCTGGGTACATCAACCTGAGCAACTGAACAATGGACCTCGTACCACAGAGTTCCAATCTGGTTCCATTGATACCAGTGCTACAGAGCCTGTGGTTGGTCCTAACTGAGTGAGGCAAGGAAGCATTCACTTAAACATGGTAGTAAATCTTCCTTAAGGCTAAGAAAGATGCTGTGTTGTCCACAAGTTCCAGTGACACAGAAGCAGCACAATCCAATGCCGCAAACTCAATCATATTGCACACCGGATCCACCAGTACCCATTCCTGAGCAGCATCAGATCCATTAAAGTCCTGTGAGTTGGCAGTTCCAAGTCAATCCTTCACTCCCATTCTAGCTCTGGTTCTGTCCATGGAACATGTGCCATTGACATCAGGGAAGCTTGAGTCTTCTCCCAGCCTTCATGAACTCACTGCCCTTCATGAGATGAGATTTCTGTTAGCGATGTAAAATCCCATTTAATCAGTTAACTGGTTAAACGATATGTTTAACTGGTTAACTGCTTAAACAGGGCAGGCTGCTCTGGCCAGGTCAGACCCACTGTAGGTGGGAGCTGGCCCGGCTGGGCTGAAGCAGCCCCTTACCTGTGTCAGATAGGGGGGCTGCCCCAGGCCACCAGTTAATCGGTAAGCATCTCCCAGTGAGGGTAATGCTAAGTGGATAACCACTGACAATCCCTAACTGTGTCTTCTGGTGCACTTGCTGCCTGAGAGGGACACCTCTCCAAGTTTGGATTTTTGCTGCCTTCAGGTTTGCATACTCCACTGGCTCCAGTGGCGTTGCTTTTTGAACTAGGCTCCAACTTGTCCTCAGCATAAGAAGACTTGGTACATGTGGTCTGCCATTCCCTTGCTGTCAGCATGACTACTTGAGAGTTTCCCCAACCCTGTGGCGCTATCCTCCCTTGCCCCAACACAGGAGCCATTGGTACTCCATTGGGAATGCCACAGCAGCCGCAGGAACCACTGGGTTGGCCATTATGGAGTTCTTGGTTGTTATATCTGCCTTCATAATCATCCCAGTCCACCCTGTCATAACCTCACAACTCCTAGTTTAAGAACCTATCCTGTGCTATTTATTATCACAGACAGGATTAAGGAGCAGGACATTTATACTATAGGATCTCTTAGTGGGTTTCGGGGTGCATCACATTCTGCTGCCAAATGCAATGTGTGCCTACAACCTGTGGGGTATGAGCCCACTTCATGAGCATGCAAGTATCAACTATGACCGTACTTCATGATGGACATATGTAGGGCAACCACATGAAGTTTGTGGCACACCTTTCCTTCCCATTGTGCATGGTGCAAGACTTCACAATAGATCTCTCATTTAGTGTGACTGTCTTTTTTCTATAGTTTCATCATCTTCCTTGCATCTTCCTCCTGATTTGATACTGCTTGTCATTGTCTGTTGAAGAAGAGGAGGTTACTTACCTGTAACTGGAGGTTCTTTGAGATGTGTGCTCCCTAACTGTAGTCCAAACCCACATTCCTTCCCCTCTGCTGTGGATCTGCTGAATTTGCAGTGGAGAAGGAACTGAGGGTTCATTCAGTCCGCCCTGCCCTTTATCTCTTTATTTAATACCATGAGGCAAAACAAGAGCACATGTCCAGACCAATAGACATTATACTTTTAAAAAGCTCTGGCTCTTCTTCGAGTGATGTCCCCATGGGTGCTCCACTGTAGGTGTCGGGCTCCTCCCGGCGCTGCAGATCGGAGTCTTCAATAGCAGTAGTCAGCCGGACTGCACATGTGCGGTCAGCGTCTTGAAGCGTTCGTGCCCTTACTCTCGTTCGCGTGGTCTGACTCCCGCCAGTTCCTTCGTTGCTGTCCTCGGTCACAGACGAAGCAAGCTCATCTCCTCAGCTGTTGATCACAAAATTAAGAATTCTGTCAATTTACTGTTCATGTACATAGTTCATAGTTCTTATCATAATACTTGGTTATAGTTAATCATAAAAAAACAAAAAATGCCAATTGATGAAGCAATTATGGAGTCTGCCGAGGAAATATGGCAGACCCCGGCCTCTGCACCCCTTACAAACAAGAAGGCCGACAAAAAATATTTTGTTCTGACCAAGGGTTCAGCGTTTTCATTCTCAGACCCGCAACTGAATTCTCTAGTCATAGATGCAGCCCAACAGAGGGCAAAAACTCCACAGGATAAGAATGTTGCAGTGGAGAAAGATAGTAAACGTATGGACCTTTTTGGCAGGAAGTTGTATTCTTCTTTGACACTTTTGTTATGCATTTGCAGCTATGCAGCACTGCTGTCGAATTGTGACTTCGACAACTATACTAAAATTATGGTACTGACATTATGACATCTCGCAGCCAAGATACCACCAGCGAATTAGACAAAGACCCCAAAAGAGGTGTGCCCAAAACAACCCTCCCCCCCGTCCACTCAGCCTTCTAATAAGCAGAACGTTTGACAACCTGATCAAAGGCTCGCAAAACCCTGCACCACACGCCAACCCAATCCTGTAGTTGCCGTTTTCCATCACTTGCTCAAACCTTTTTACCAACATTGGTCCAGCATCACTACCGAACATTGGGTTCTAGAGATCATTTTGACAGGATACACCATCCCTTTCACATCAGTAACCCCAACCTCTTCACCTTCCCCGTCCCTCTTCAGGGACCCTTCTCACGAACACCATTTACAACAAGAAGTCTACTGCCTCCTTACCATCAGAGCAGTGGAGAGAGTGCTGTGTGAGTTCAGAGGCAGAGGCTTCTATTCCAATTACTTCCTCACCCAGAAAAAGATGGGAAGTTGGAGACCCATAGTTGATCTTCGAAAACTCAACCATTACCTGCGAAAGCAGCGTTTCAAAATGGTGTGTGTGTCAACTATAATTCCAGTGCTAGATCACAGGGATTGGTTTGCAGCCCTTGACCTTCAGGACGCATATTTTCACATGACGATCCACCCTGCCCACAGAAGTTTTCTTCACTTCGTGGTCAGGGAAGACCACTTCCAAAATAGACTTCTATCCTTTAGACTCTCCTCAGCACCCAGAGTCTTCTCCAGAATGTTTGTGGTGGTAGCTGCACAGCTCCACCAACAGGCCATAGGAAAAAATTACTATCTCAACAACTGCCTTTTGAAGGGTCCAACCAAAGCCAAAGCCTCCCACATGGTTGTGACGGCGAGAGAGACAGTCAAGTCTGTAGGTTTGATCATAAACTATCAGAAATCAACATTAGAGCCAACTCAAAACCTAGAATTTATAGGAGCACATTTGGACTCCACAATGGCGAGAGCCTACTTACCTATACAGAGGTACCAGGCCATACAAGATTTGATTGCAATACTTACCTTAAGCCCTATGGTCTCTGTCCTCACGTGCCTACAGCTCATGGGCCATATGGCAGCCACAACATAGTTGGTCCATTATGCAAGGCTGCGTTTTCAGTGCCTGCAACAATGGCTGGCATCGGTGTATGTTCCCACAAAGCACCACATTGGCAAACAAGTCACTCCAACATCTGCTGTGATATCTTCCCTAGAATGGTGGACCAGTCCACACAATCTCCTCACAGGAGTCCCATTTCAGCAGCCTCAGCTGTCCATTCAGATCACCATGGATGCCTGTCGGATGGGCTGGGGCGTGCATATGAGCGATCTGTCCATTCAAGGACAATGGACACCACGGGTGGCAGCCCTTCATATCAGCGTCCTGGAACTCAGGGCCGTCCTCAATGCCTGCAAACATTTCAGAACACACATCTCCGGTACCATGACCAGAATCCTCAATGACAATAGCGCCACAATGTACTACATCAACCACAAGGGGGCCCAATCCTGTTCCTGTTGCACAGAGGCCATTCGCATCTGTAACTGGTGTATCTGCAACAATGTTCCCGACATGAAGCTATGCGTGTAATTAGCAATACCACAGCAGATGCATTAAGCAGACAATTTGCACCAGATCACAAATGATAGCTCCGGGAAGACATTCTCTGGCACATCTTTCAGTCTCTGGGGTTTCCCACAAGCAGATCTGTTTGCGTCCCACCTCCCCAGCCTACTGACCCAGAACCACGGGACTCTTCTCCACCCACAGCCTCACATTCTCCACTTGACAGCATGGCTCCTCGCTGGTTCTCCAATACACAGAACCTCTGCTCCTCTCCGGTCAAACAAATCCTAATACACAGCAGGAGGGACGCAACAAAAACAACCTACATGCATAAGTGGCACAGATTCATTGCCTGGTTTCCTAACAAACGTGTAGATCCGTATAGGGTACCTCTCAATGAAATCCTCGAATACATCCTATCCTTACACCACGCTTGGTTGGCCATAGCATCCCTAAAAGTGCATCTGACAGCTATTACTACCTTCCACCAGTCTGTGGATGGCACGTCTCTATTCTCGCACCCTACCATCAAGTGCTTCCTCAAAGAGTTAACTAACCTCAACCCTCCCCACAGGCCTCCGCCACCTTCATGAGACTTGGACCTAGTTCTGGGCACCCTCACTAAACCGCCTTTCAAGCCATTGGCGACAGTATCTCTGCCAATGATTACAATGAAGGTTATTTTTCTTTTGGCAATTACTTCAGCCCGCAGGGTCAGCGAACTGGTGGCCCTGATGGCAGTACCACCATACGCTGTTTTAAACGAGCACAGTGTAATATTACAGCCACACCCAGCCTTCATTCCTAAGGTCTGTTCTCAGTTTTATATTAACTAACCCATCATTCTTCCGGTATTTTTTCCCTAAGCCTCATACCTTCGTTCAAGAGACATTACTGCATACCCTCGACGTGCGCAGAGTGCTAGCCTTTTACATTTAAAGGACTCAGGACTTTAGGCAGTCCCAGCGCCTTCTGGTATTTCTCGCGGATCGCTCTAAAAGACATTTACTATCCTCTCAATGCATCTCAAACCTCATAGTGGCCTGCATTGAGAGATGTTACGCTATCCGCAACAAACCACTTACGACAACACTGAGGCCTCATTCCACCAGAGCCATATCCGCATCCATAGCATTTCTCAAGGGAGTTCCTCTTTCGGACATCTGCTGATCGGCCACGTGGTCTTATAATTCCACCTTTATGAAGCATTATGCTATACTACATCATTGAGCCACAGATTCAGCAGCGGCCTCGGCGGTGCTTTCCACAGTCATTAGACCATGACTCCAAGACCCACTATCAAAGGGTTCTTGACCACTGCTACCAAGTTGCCTACAGTGGAGCACCCACAGGGACATCACTCAAAGAAGGCAACAAAGTTACACACCTTGTGCGGTAACGATGGTTCTTCGAGATGTGTGTCTCCATGGGTGCTCCACTACCTGCCCTCCTCCCCGCTTCGGAGTCTCAGTTGATAATTGTCTGTTTCAGGATACTCGGGTACATGCGAGAGAAAGGGCGCGAACGCTGCAAGACACTGACCGCACATGCGTGGTCCAGCTGAATACTGCTGTTGAAGACTCCAATCTGTGGTGCTGGAACAAGCCCGACACCTACAATGGAGCACCCACGGGGGGACACATCTCAAAATTATTGTTACTGCACAAGGTAACTTCGTCTTCTGGCCACATGACATGTGCATAAGCCTCAGTGAAACAAACAGGGACCGAGTATCTCAAAGAACCTCCAGTTGCAAGTAATATTCTCTTTCTCTTAGAATAGACAAGCAGATTATCAAATCTGATTGTGTGCATGAAAATGTTGAAAGAGTTATACATTTTTTTAAAATGTTCTCAGAACTCAGTAGTTTGTCCCTTTCTAATGTTTGTCTAAGGTTTTTCTATTTTTTAGATTTTTCAGTGATGGACACTAAGGATGTTAAAATGCTGTTAAAAAGGTAACCATGTAACACTAAAAATCATAACAGTTACATGTGCTGTGAGCTCTGCAGTAGAAAACTTAAATAAGCTTTATACTGCAGAGCCTCCAATGAAGCTTCTGCGGGAGTGGGGCCGGCAGCCCTGCTGGCCCCACTCCGGGGGAGCCAGCGTGTAACCTGTAGAGGGGGGGACTCTGGTGGACCCTGCAGGGCTGAAGCAATCCCCTGCCCAGGGCAGGTGGGGAGCAGCTCCCGCCCCTACTGGTTAACTGTTAAGGGTGAGGCTTGACGAATAAACCTTTTACGTCCTTAATGGGAGCCATATAAGTCGTTAGGTACAGATTTAGGTACATGTTTCCTAAGTGTGAAACTGCATCTAGTAGTGGTGATGTTCTGTTTTGTTTTTGTAGGTTGTGAAGATATTATTGCTGAGAGCATCTCACTAGACACTTTAATTGCCATCCTCAAGTGGAGTTCTCAGCCATATGGCTCCAAGTGGGTACACCGCCAAGCATTACATTTCCTCTGTGAGGAATTTACCCAGGTCATGACTTCAGATGTCTTTTATGAACTGAGCAAGGAGCACCTGCTGACTGCTATCCAGTCTGACTATTTACAGGTAAATGTTTAATCTCCTATCATTCAAAATGTAACTAATTATGTTTTGGAGCTGTATTAAACATTTAACAGAGACATTAAAAGTGAATAAAATCTTAAATCATCTTAACTGCAATTAATATTCTTATTCATTTTGTTTGCAATATAAAGCTTTTTCTCTTTCACATGTACATAAAAACAGAGGAAGTGATTAAGGAAGGTACTCTGTTTTCTTGTCTTACAACCCAACCTAAACTGGCTGAATAAAGTATTGCTTCAAACCTGATGAATAGTCTAGAACAGCGTTTCTTAAACTTTTTGAGGTCATGGAACACCAAACAATAATTTTTTTTATGAGGAACCCCTATGAATATTTTCTTCAAAAAAAAATTGTTGTCAAACAAAAAAAGACAAAAACAAAGTAGTAACAATCAAAGAAGAGGTCGTGGCACACCTGTGAGTTGTTCATGGAACACCAGTGTTCCGCGGAACATAGTTTAAGAAACACTGGTCTAGAAACAGTTTCAAACTATTCTGAATGAAACTGTTCTAGGTTTAAATTTTCCTTGCTTATTTAGGGTTTTATGGAAATTGTGTGATCTCATTTTTGCTGCTTTAATGTATAAAGTATGTAAAAATGTTTTGGTTTGTGTTTAAACAAATTGCTTATTTTTTACCTTCTAAATGTTAATAATTGTAGCAACCTTCCACAAGGATATATGCTGTTTGCTCATAAACCTAACTTGAAAGGGCAGAAGTGCTGAAACTTTACTGATGGCCTTTCTCTGAAGTGTTTTAGTGATCTAAATTAAACAGAAACTAATGAAAATTGATTTGAAGAGCCTTACTAAAAATCTCTCTCCTTCCACTCTTCAACTCCTGTGACCTAGCTGTTTCACTGGTTTTTCACTTATCAGGTTCTGTGTCACATGGAATGCTGTGGACTATTAACTTCTTTCAACAAACGGAAAAAATTGTCCTGGGTGGCATAGGTCATCATCTCTTTCCTTTCCAGATCACATTTGTAAACAGCTAAGATTAGAGACTCAGGCTAACCTTTATTTTTGTATTGTTCACTTGTCTGAGTTTTCTGTTTCCTCTCAAAGTAGTTCTATTTGCAGTGTGTCTGAATGTATGACTATATCTAGAATCTAAAAGATGTAAGCACCATTCTATGGCAATGAAACTCAGTTTCATTCAGTGCATTGCATTCAGCCTCTGTATTCTTCCTTCCTGTCCTACTTACAGATTCTGCTGATTGAAGACAAAGCTCTTCACAATTTCATAGTGGTATGCTGTAGATGCATAGAATAACTTCAGTAACTTCTATGACTTGATAAAAGTTAATTTTTCATCTTAATTTATTGGCATTTTTCTCATCGTCCCAGACTGCTTGTTCTTTTTGTTTGGTCTTTTGGCATCCTAGAAATAGACAATAGGCAAAGAGTAATGGCTATATATACCACTTGGGTGATCCATGAGCAACAGCTTGTTTGGTATCTTTTGATTTGTTTTTTTAAATCAAAAAATGCCAATTCGTCAACACTAAGACTTTTTGTAGGAACATATTGGTTTCAATAAGAAGATTTCTCATGTTTAGGATGGAATTTGAGAGAGAGTGAGAGTGACACCAGGTTCAGATTAGGGATGTAATAGTGTAGTCGATTAACTGATAAGCAAACGCTTATAGGTTAATCCTATAGACTACACACATTTCTTCCTCCCCCCCGGAAAATAAATTTTTTTAGCGGGCTGGTCAGCAACCTGGCTCAGTCCTGGCTTGCAATGGGTCCAGGACCTATCCCTGCTGCAGCTCTGCATTTAAAGTGTATTAGGAGCCAGGTGGGCAGGTGTTCTGGCTCGTGCCAGGTCCAGGAGCTCAGACCCCTTCCCACCGGACAGGGGCTGTCCAGGGACTATAGTCTAGTCGACTAACGAATAAGAATTCATGAGGTTAATCAACTAATCAATTAACCATTATTTAACAACCCTAGTTCAGATAGCTCTATGAATTAGGCAAAGCATGGACTTGAACTTAAGTCTTCCACATGAGAGTTGAGTGTCCAAATCACCAGGCTAGTAGCTATTCTAGAGTATTTCATGTTTGTGTGTTTAAATGTTGAAATGTATTCTGATGTGGAACAAAAACATTTTGGAATCTTTTTTTTCCTCATTAAATAGAATTTTTGATTACTGCCAGATCTAGTTAATAGTTTCTGTCGCAACTGGGAGCAAACCATATATTTTCTCTGAGTCTGGGCTTAGTACTGCACCTCAGGAAGAACTTGCCACAGTTCTCTCTCCAGGCCACAGACACAGTAGTTTCCAAGTCTCCCTTTTTACCAGAGTTTTCACAAGGCATTTAACTAATGTTTCAGTTTCTTCAGTAGCTTCAGGGTATTCCTCAAAACTACAAAACAGAACAAAAAGCAAAATAAAGTGTTTTGGCTTTGAGGAAGGTTTGAAGGAAAGCGGCTCTTCTCCCACTCCCCAGCCTCAGAAATAGCAGATGGAGACTACAGGCCAAAGGAATCCAGCTCCTACTTGGAGTATGGGCAAGAGCCACACCACCAGATTCGAAGAGGCCACACTGAAACCAGCCTCCATTAGGCATTGTGCCAAGTCTGAGTCTGGGAGTGCACTACATCAGAGAAGGGGGCTTGAGATAATCCAAGAACTGTATGTATTAGAACTCCCTCATTGCTCTAGAGACAAACTAAATTAAAATAAACCAATATGAATAAGATCTTTGTTTGCATCAAATTATGCAGATTGCAGTACTCCATTCTCCTGTGCATTGTAACGGTAGCACCAGTTCCATGGAGTGACAAATATTTTTGTAAGGTAACAATGGCATGCAGCCCATTTAAGATTTCCGGTCTTGGGTCTACAAGGAGATATATGTTTCAAATGGAAATGCTGAAATGGGGCTTTCCAGAATTTCACAATATGAAAATATACCTCTTGGAATCTTGTGAATATATGATTGGGGAGAGTCACTCAAAGATATATTTTGACTACTGCTACAACAAGCATTTTCAATATAGTAACTTTTGCATGATTGTTTACAAATGCCATATCATCCCTTCGACTGAAAGGTATTTGTTTACCTCTGTCTGACTGGCTTCTCATCATGTTATGCAGGGTCCGATAGCCATCACAATGTCTCTAGAAACATGACTTTGAATGAACAAGTAGAAGGGCCAGTTGCAGCCCTCGCAAAATTTGGACCTTTTTCCCCCCAAGACCATCTTTATTTCAAAATAGAGAACATAGTATCTGATTTGCCAAAAGTTAGCATATGCCTCCTAAAATAATCTGAATCAGCTCCTGGGATAGTGGGCCTTGTGTGAACACCCTGCACAATTTTTGCTTTGTTTTCAATCATGAATTGCAGCAAATCAGTATATAAAGATCTTGGTCCAGATTCAGTTCTATAATCTCCTACTGAATGAGTACATAATCTCATCTCTTAATATTATTTAATAGTTACCTGATGTTAGGTCCAGAGAATCTGGTCATTATTGCAGGTCCCAGATTGCATGTAGAAACATATCTGAACTTGTATGACTTCAGGGGGCTTGGAAGCCCCAGGAGAAGACATGGAATATAACCTCTTCCATGCTGTTGACCATCGCGCTCAATCCTTCATTTCCGGCAGATAATTCTCCAGACACCTGGGGCATGTTTTGAAAAAAGACAGAAAACCTTCATCACTTCTTGGAGAAGCAGCTTTGCTCATGTCCTAGCCATGCTCGCTCTGTTCCTCAGGGTTCTACATCAAAAAGGAAAGCTAAGGTCAGCTAGCTCAGCAAGACAAACCAAGTGCTGTCAACCATCTAGCCTTTCTATGTATCCAGTGCTGCTTACCCTATCAGTTCAGAAGCTGAAAGGAACTATGGTTACTTTTTCTAAAATGGTGATAAGTATTCTACTGGCATCTGAGAGGAAATTCACAAATTAAGTCTATATGTATCACATGAAGTTTATGTATTGATATTACGAGAAAGAGACATATAGACAAAGGCAGCTGAAGCAAAGGATATTCCAGTGCTTTTAAAAGATGCTCTTTCTGCCAGAGCTCTCTGGTCCAGCAACATCTGTGGTCTTGACAAACCACAGATGTTGTCGGGCCAGAGAGGTTCAACCTCTATTTCTTCACACAATACACAGTCAACCTGTCAAACTCCTTGCCAGAGGATGTTGTGAAGATCAGGACTTTAACAGGGTTCAAAAAAAATCTAGATAAATTTATGAAGGATAGGTCCATCAACGCTTATTAGTCAGGATGGGTAGGAATGGTGTCCCCCGTGCTTTTTTTGCTCAACAAGTTTGAGCCTGGAGTACCAGTACCTTTTTTTCTTACAAAAAAAGCACTGGGTGTCCCTAACCTCTATTTGTCAGAGGCTGGGAATGGGTGACAGGGGAGGGATCACTTGATTGCCCATTCTATTCGTTCCCTCTCGGGCACCTGGCAGTGGCCACTGTCAGAAGACAGGATACTGGGCTAGATGGAGCATTGGTCTGACCCAGTATGGCTGTTTTTATGTTGTACATTAAATATCTCCCCCAGTGTATTGTGGTGATAATGTAGATCTTTAGATCCTACTATTAAAAAAAAAAAGGCAGATTATTTTTCTGCCAACTTGCAAAAATACTAGCCAGGTGGTAACTCTTAATGCTGAAAAGAAAATGGTGGAACAAATGCATAGGTGAGTTCTAGAACTTTTTATTAATAGAAAGAATTTATTAAAAATTGAGATGTTTTTAACTCTAGAAAACAATAAATAGTTTGAGGACTTTTTTGTAGGTTTTTTAAAATAAACGATCACTTTCTAGATTAGATAATTTACACCAGATTCTTTGAAAATTGTACTGCATTGGGAAACTTAAATTGTGTAGCTGAACATAAAGCTAGACTTTCCTACTCTATCTGTTCCTTAATTTAGATACCAGTTTTACTATGAGTACTCAAAGCAACAGTGGTGCAGTAGAATGAAGGCTAGTGAATATGCTTTTGTTGAGAGGTGACTCGACTCAAGTTTTTCGTTTGAGAAATTTTTATTTCCAGTGATTCCCATACAACACATTGTTAATAAACTAAGTATGTATTATGTTTTATTTCTATATTATAGGCAAGTGAACAAGATATTCTTAAGTATCTTGTTAAATGGGGAGAACATCAGTTGATGAAAAGAATAGCAGACCGAGGTAAGATCCTTGTTTTTAAAGAATAAACTTGGTAGAGGAATGGAGAAGCTATCTCAGACTGATTAGTTTTTAGTTCATGAAAACATGTAGTCTGACTATATACTATGAGCAAAGGAGTGCTGAACAGAAAGATGCACTATACTGGGAATTTGTTTTCAGTAAAACATCAGCAGTAGCAAATATGATTCTAGAAAATAGCCAAAATCATAATCATTCTGGATATTAGAGACACAAGATAGGTGAGGTAATATCGTTTATTGTATAATTTGCAGGGCTCGACAAATCTGCTTATCTACTCGTCCCTGGCAAGTAGATTTCAGCCAGTCGCCCCATTCACCGGCGGTTCGCGCATGCGCAGTGCAGGTCTCACACATGCACAGTGCAGGGCTGGCGAGTGGTTTTCACCGCAATCATCGAGCCCTGATAATTTGTATTAGTTTTTGCTGGTGAAAAAGACGAGCTTTGCACTTACACAGAGCTCTTCCTCAAGTCCGGGAAAGGTACTCAGAGACTGTCTCGAGAGTCAATTGGGTGATAAAGCTTTTGTCATTCACAGGTGCTTAAACCTCCCACCCACAAAAAAGGACAAAAGTTTTGCTGTGGCAAGTATTAGTGTAAATAGTGCTTTACACTGCCTGACTTTTAGCAACATGACTCTGTCCACACACTCATGTCGCTAAAAACTGTGTAGTGTAGATATACCCAGAGTGTTAACAGCTATTCAAACAGGGAGGTCCATCCTGCAGACATGCCTATACTCCACCTTTGTCCGTAATTCTTTTGGGACTCCGAGGATTGTAACCATGATGCCCTGTGCATTACTATTGCTGTAGCTGTGGTCCTAGCTGCTGTGTAGGCCACATCCATTGCAGCCTGGAGAACTGTTTTTGCTATGGATTGGTCCTCTTTAATCATGGATTGGAGAGGAGATCTCTTGTTTTCAGGAAGGTCCTGTGAGAGGTCCGAGGCCATCCAGCCACTATCAGCCCCACTGCCAGGGCCAGTCCTGCTCCCAGGAGGGGTTTCACAGGAATCTCTGGCCTGGGACCTGCACGGCTACCACCTGGCCCCCTGCCACGGGGGATTCCCCGGCCGGGGAAGAGGTTCCTCAGCTGACTCCTGGCCCAGCCGACACCCCGGGTTCTTCTTCAAGAGGCGTCCCTGGGGGCGCTCCACATTACGTGTTGAGCGTCCCAGCGCCTCTCGACAGATTTTTCTTAGCAGTGCATTGGGGGCCGTGCATGCACTGCACGCAGTGCGCGTGAGCCTCCCCCGGTGCCCCACCCCCCTTCAGTTCCTTTCTACCATCCCCAGCTTCAGACGGAACTCTTCAGTGCTCTCGCAACAGACTTCTCTTCACAGTTTATTTCCTTCAATAGTTGTTTAGAATTAGTTCTACCTTCACAGTTCTTGTTACTTGTTAGTTCTGTTACTTTTTAGAGTTAGTTATATTTTTAAAAAAAGACGTCTGCAGTCTCGAACTGCTCTCTCCGAATAATACTGCGGCATGGGCTCACCTAGCTCCAAACGCTGCGCGCTCTGCAAGGACGCAATGCCGGCATCCGATGGGCACAATAAATGTGTAAAGTGCCTGGGGCAGTCACACTGTCAGGAAGACTGCCAACACTGTGCTAAACTGAAAACGTGAACGCGCAAGGATAGGGAGCTGCGCCTTAAAATAATCCCCACAGACAAGGGCAAACAACATACCTCTGACCCAGGCTCGGGTCAGAGTGATATATCTAAAAGGGATATGTCGCCTAAGCCCGCAAGGGCAAGCTCTATGGCTCAGCAGCCCCTAAAGCTGATAGCAAGAAGCCAGACCGCTCAGGCATTAACCACATGAGCACGTTTGACTGCCCAGGTACTTCGAGTGAGCACCGAAAGGGCTCAAAAAATGCAAAAAAAGCTGCCCTATCAGAGGCAACAGGCCACCCAGTGCCTGCCTCAAACACCGCGCTGCCTGACACGGCACCGACTGCCCTCCCACCTGCCTTAGGAGCACTTCCTGCTCCCTTCATGGCACCGAGGAATCTCCTCACAGCTCAGCCTCTTGGTGCCCTTCCCCACCCCCGTTGCCAGGGGCAACCCCTCATGGAATGCTGCCTCAGCAGAGCAGTCAGTTTTACAGCCAGCAGAACTATCCATGCTGCATACTCCCCTCATTAGCTACAGGGATCTGGCAATCTCTTCCACTTTACATTCGCCTATTCTCACTGACAACATATATCCTCAATTTCCATTTTCTGACTACTATGACTACCGCCCCCCCCCCCCCAGGGAATGAGCAAGAGGGTTTGCCTGCCTTTTCACCTGAGCCATATACAGAGGGCTCTATAATATCTGCTTATCAACAACAACCAGATTTTCTCAGAGCTCAAATGGCTCCCTGGGCTCCTTACCTTTGGATGCCACCGCCTATGCTTCGCCCTCCACAGTGGCAAATGTTTAAGCAAGCCCCTCAACAACATAGAAAAAGACTATTTAAGACCAAGCATATGGTGAAGCCTTGCTCTCCATTAACCCTGTCATCCATAGGTCCACGAGGGGAAAAGACAGTGAAAGCCAATGTTCTCCAATCTTGACTTCTGCATCTCTACTGCATTCAAATGCAATCTCAGGCATGGAGGAGGCAGTCCTACCACCTATCTCTCATAGCACAGACGACGTTTCCTCGTTCCAAGATCTATTCAAAAGAGTTGCCAATGACTTGACTATATCTATGGAGGAAGTTCAGGTTTCTCAACATGAACTCACCAACATCCTCCAGTCCAACTCATCAACAAAAATTGCACTCCCTATCAATCCAGCCATTCTGGAGCCCACTAAAATCCTGTGGCAAACACCTGCATCCATCCCACCAACATGCAGAAAGGCAGATCGAAAATACTGTGTTCCCCCTAAGGGTTCCCAATTTCTCTTTACACACCCTCCGCCCAACTCCTTTATAGTAGATGCTGCATAGCAGAGAAACAAACAACAAAATCAATCCACCCCATCTGAAAAGGACAATAAATGTTTGGATTCCTTTGGCAAGAAGGTTTATGCCTCGGCCACACTCCAGATGAGGGTAGCAAACTACGCTGCTTTACTCAGTAAATATGATTTTAATAACTACAAAAAAAGAATAATTTTATTGAAGATATCCCTGATAACAAAAAGGCTCAGTTGAAAGCTCTTGTCTCCAAAGGTCAGATAATATCGTGAATAGCCCTGCAAGCCGCACTTGATGCAGCAGATACAGCTACGAGGACTACGGCAACAGCTGTGACGATGAGATGAGCCTCATGGTTTAATTCTGCCTTTCCCCGCCAAGTCCAACCATCGGTGGAAGATCTTCCGTTCGAAGAGGAAAAGCTCTTTTTGGCAAAGACCAATGAGTTGCTCCAGTTGATGAAGGATTCCAGAGCCATATTGCGGTCACTCAGTATCCAAACATCTATGATGAGACCAAGACAATACAAGTACCAACCATATCAGAGATCAAGGTACCCACAATTCATTTACCAATATCAGAGGCAAGACCATGCTCCATACCACCAGAGGGGGCAGAACAGGCAACACAGATGTCGCCTTCAGAATAACCTGAATTGTTCGTCCCAACCCAACATGCAAATTTGAAACAACAGTCGAGAGATTGAAAACCACACCTTTTCCCCAGAGCTTGAAATTGGTTCCAAACCATTTCGTTTTCATTTATTGCCATTCCTACCAAATTGGGAAGCTATTACCTCTGATAAGTGGGTAATTCAAACTATCTCCCTAGGTTACACCATCCCCTTTCTCTTCCCCCGCCCCTCTTTTCAACCACCCACCCCGTCCCTCTTTAGGGACCCCTCCCATACAACAACAAGAGGTGGATCACCTGCTCCAACTAGGGGCCATAGAACCAGTGCCTAAGGAGTTCCACGGAACCAGTTTTTACTCACATTATTTCCATGTAGAAAAGAAAACAGGCAGCTGGAGACCGATCCTTGATCTTCGCTTACCAAATAAATACATAAGGAAACAGAAATTCAAAATGGTCACTCTGAACACCATTATCCCAGCTCTGGAGTCTGGTGACTGGTTTTCTTCTCTCAACTTACAGGACACATACTTTCATGTATCGATTTGACCATCTCACAGACGTTTTCTTCGCTTTACTTTAGGTCTCGAACATTACCAATACACAGTCCTTCCCTTCGGCCTCTGCACTGCACCCAGGATATTTTCAAAGGTGTTAGCGGTTGTTGCCGCCCATCTCAGAAAACGTGGAATCACAATCTATCCGTACTTAGACGATTGCTTTATCAAAGCAGGACCAAACAAGACTGCCATCAACATACAATCATAGTGTTAAGCTGCCTTCACTCATTAGGGCTCCTAATAAATTACTGCAAATCATTGCTCACGCCTACCCAAACAATCCAATTCATTGGAGCACAGCTCAGTTCAGTCAGTCAGAGCCTCTTTGCCTACCGACAGAATCATTCGCATCAGTCAGCTTGCAAAATCACTCCAAGAGATGCCAATAGTAAGGGCCTACGACTGCCTTCAACTCTTAGGTCACATGGCATCATGCAACCCCGTGGTGCCAAATGCACGACTTTTTATGAGATGTCTCCAAGGTTGGATCCAACTCACATACAAGCCACATGTCCATCATATGACCAAAATGCTCACAGTACCACATACAGTGAAAGCATCCCTACATTGGTGGACAAAATCTGTCCAACCTCTGCATAGGCATCCCTTTTCGAGGCCTGGATCCCACTGTAGTTATCACTACAGATGCATCCCTTATGGGATGGGGTGCTCACGTGGAAGGCTGAACAGCACATGGTCTATGGTCCCCGGCAGACCGCATTCTTCACATCAATGCCCTCAACTCAGGGCAGTTCATCTGGCA
The DNA here is from genome assembly GCA_032595735.1 of Pelochelys cantorii. Classification (NCBI taxonomy): domain Eukaryota; kingdom Metazoa; phylum Chordata; order Testudines; family Trionychidae; genus Pelochelys; species Pelochelys cantorii. The sequence continues at coordinate 102,762,987 of CM064329.1, read as the reverse complement.
TGCCAAGAACTACTTCCCCATGTCACGGGGATCCATGTAAGACTATATACAGACAACACGGCATGCATGTTTTATATAAACAGGCAAGGCAGGGCTCAATCACGGACTCTATGCTTGGAAGCGATAGCGCTTTGGAATTGGTGTCTAGCCCAAGACCTCTGCATATCCTCTTGTCACCTCCCTGGGGTCCTCAGTTCGATAGCAGATGCCCTCAGCAGAGCCCTGCCACAAGAATATGAATGGGAACTCGATTATGTGCTCCTCAACAACATACTCAACCAATGAGGCTTCCCAGATATAGACTTATTTGCCACCACAACCAACAAAAAATGCCCAAGCTATTGCTCCAGGGCAGGCATGGGGAAACAGTCCCTCGGGGATGCTCTTATTATAACTTGGAATGTACCCCTGCTTTACGCCTTTCCCCCGTTTCCTCAACAGAGTCCTCATAAAAACTCTGAAGGACAAAGCAAAAATCATCCTCATTACTCCCTGCTGGCCTCGACAAATGTGTTTTCCCCTCCTACACAGGTCGGTACGACATCAACCAATCATGCTTCCAAACAATCCCAACATTCTACATCAACCAGGGATTAAGTATCCCACCCTCAATTTCGGACACTTCATCTCAAGTCATGATACCTGGATGGTTCACGGGCATAGACCTGCGGTGCTCCCAACAGGTCCATGATGTCCTATTGCAAAGCAGGGTGCCTGCAACAAGAAAAACATACATGAGTAAATGGACTCAATTCGTTCACTGGGCAACCTCTCGTAACATGCTGCCACAAAACGCTCCTCTCCCTGTGATTTTGGAATATCTGCTACACCTCAAACAGTTGCATCTCTCTCTCAGCTCTATCAGGGTTCACCTAGCAGCCATTACAACCTTCCATGCACCAGTGGAAAACACCACAGTCTTCGCACAGCCAATAACCAAGCGATTTCTGAAAGGTCTGCAGGCTCTATATCCAGAAATGGCACCCCCTCGAGAACCATGGGACTTAAACTTGGTATTAACAACACTCACAAAGCCACCATTTGAACCAATGGCGACATGCTCCCTATGCCACTTATCTTTAAAGACGGCATTCCTGGTAGCAGTAACCTCAGCCCGTAGGGTGAGCGAGATGGCGGCCCTCATGGCGGAACCACCCTTCATGATCTGTTTTTTAAAGATAAGGTCACGATGCGGCCACATCCTAAATTCCTGCCTAAGATGCGCTCCTCTTTCCACATGAATCAGATGCTATACTTACTAGTATTTTTTCCAAAACCTCACGCCAACGCATTTGAAGCTCACATGCACACCTTACATGTCAGAAGGGCTCTCTCCTCCTACATCGACAGAACCAAACCTTTCAGATCCTCTTCACAACTTTTTGTCTCCATCGCAGAGCATAGTAAAGGAAAACAAATTTCATCATAGATATTATCACATTGGATTTCAGAATGCATCACTACTTGTTATTCGCTAAATGACTTACCTCCACCAATTCCAGTCCGGGCACACTCCACAAAAGCGGTTGCCACATCCATCGCTTACCTGAGAAAAATTCCACTGCACGACATATGTGCAGCAGCTACGTGGTCTTCAGAGAACACTTTTGCAAAACATTACACACTCGTTTCGGGACCTCTCCAGCATACTAAACTAGCAAAAGCTGTATTACAAACAGCATACTTACCTGATCCGAAGTCCCTACCTCCATAAATATATTGCTTTGTAGTCACCTAATGTGGAGCATCCCCAGGGACTGCTCTCGAAGAAGAAAAGGAGGTCACTCACCTTCCTGTAACTGACATTCTTAGAGATGAGTGTCCCTGGGGGTGCTCCACTGCCCTCCCTTCTTCCCCTCTGCTTTGGAATACCTTAATGATAACATCTATAACACATTCTTTGCTGGGTTCCAGATAGAGAAGGAACTGAAGGGGGGGGCGGGGCGCATGCGCGATGGCACCGGGGGAGGCTCACGCGCACTGTGCAGCCCCCAATGCACTGCTAAGAAAAATCCATAGAGAGGCGCTGGGACGCTCAGCAGCTCATGTGGAGCACCCCCAGGGACGCTCATCTCAAAGAACGTCAGTTACAGGAAGTAACCTCCTTTTCCCTGGCCAGGATCAAGGCACCCCACCCAACCGCAAGTCCTGCTGACACTGGGGGTTCACTAGCCTGGCTGGGGCTCCGCTGCTGCTGCCTGACCCAGCTGCTGCTGGCCCAGTCATGGCTCCCCACCCCTGCGTTCTTCTGGCTGGCTCCTGCTACTGGCCTCCCCAGCTCTTTGGTCTTGCTAGGCCACAGATGTTGCCGGACCGGAGAGTCCCAGATTTGGGAGGTTCAACCTGTAGTAAAATGTTTTATAGCTGAAGCAGACATAATAGGCTTGATGCAGAAATTACTTGATGGATTATGTGACCAGTTCTGAATAGCAGACTAGATTAAAAGTCTGTGAAAATAGTTTGGTCTCTTTTGGAAACCACTGTGGGAAGGAAAAGAATCCACAGAAGAATCTTGAACTACCAACAGTTGGGGATGAAAAGAATTTTTTGTTGCTGCAGGAGCATGGTTTTGCAAGGGCCTGAGAAATATCTATACATCATTCTGACATCTTAAACAGTAACAAGCCAGATAGAAAATATTTTGGGGAAATGGAGTTTGGGCAGGTAACTTGCATCCATAGGACCCAGACTGAGTTATGTTGGTTCATTTTGTGGAAAAACAATGGCAGGTTCCTTCGCTGTCTCTCTGTTGCAGGAAAGAAAAGAAAATCTCCTTAAAAAGGTAGAACTTTTTTTTTGGTTAAAAATGTGTATGTAGGTAGACACTGTATATTTATTATTCCTTTCCACAGAGCCCAATTTACTGAGTGGTACTGCCCACAGTGTGAACAAACGAGGTGTAAAGAGGCGAGATCTTGACATTGAAGAACTGAGGGAGATCCTGTCTTCTCTTTTACCTGTTGTCCGCATTGAGCACATTTTACCTATGAACAGTGAAATATTGAGTGATGCTGTAAGTCTTTTCCCACACCTTACTATCTACCTTTCAGAAACACAGATCTCGCCTATGGGACTTTATACATCAAGTAGTGCAGAAATCCTGGGTTATTTTACATTTTTGAGACAAACATTAAATGTTACCTGTCAGAATATTTATAAACTTTTGTTATTGATAATTATAATAAAAATAGTGTTTTGATGCAAGTTTTATGCAAAATTAAATTTGGAATGGCTGGTGAATTTTGAACCCTGATGGCTATTACTTGATTTAATAAAAAAAGCTTTTGAATTCCTCAGGGAGCTTGGGTCTACCTATTCAGAGTACCTTCTTGCTATTTACATTACTAATATTTTAGTAACCAAATTTTAATGTATTCAGTTTAAAAATTCTGTCTCTTACAGATGAAAAGAGGCCTCATTAGCACCCCTCCTTCAGACATGCTACCAACAGCAGAAGGTGGAAAGTCAAATGCCTGGTTACGGCAAAAAAATGCTGGGATATATGTTAGGCCACGACTGTTCTCACCATATGTAGAGGAGGCAAAGGTAATCACTGATAAGTGGTCATAACTAAACTGGTATTAGCAAGAAATTGTCTAGACAGAAAGTTTCAGTATATCTTGTATTGTTTGCATGTGCTAGTCTAAAATACTAACACTGTCAGTTTATCAAGTCTTAAAGGCATGATCATCAGACCCAAAGCTACAGTTTGTCAGAAGAATGTTGGCATCTTTTCATGTCGGGATTTCCTGAAATCAGAATATTTTGAGGAGTCTCTTTTATTTTCATGAAATTCTGAGGGAAAACCTGCCTGACCAGTTGATAAGAGAGCTGAGAGCCTAGAGATGCTGGGTTTTACCTGGCGGAAAATGGCAATTGCATTTTGTGAAGAATTTTGAAATATTTGGTTTTCATTCCAAATGTGAACTAAGCCACATTTTACAACTTCAAATCTTCTGTGATGGGGTAGGAGTATGATGCAATTTGGCAACACTAATTCACAAAGTGGTGCCTTTTGTGGACCATTGTCGCACATAAAGCAGCCAAGATTTATGCCAAGAACTGGTTTGGCCTCAACACTGCCTAAATTTGGGAGGCAGAAGGGCAGTGTGAAGTCAGCTTTTCTAATCTCTTCCCCCCCCCCCCCCCCCAACCTCCCTCTGCTGCCCATGCTCTTGTGCATCTGAAGATCAAGTTTCTGTACTCATAAGAAGAATCCGTAAACATGTGAGATTTTCACAGTGTGTGTGTGGAGGGGTGGGGGGTTGAAGAAAGATTCCTAATTTGTTTTTCGTGGGATCAAACTAAAGAAACTCTTAACATTAAATCCCTTTTGCTACCATTAAGGTGCTATTTTGCTAATATTAATGGGAATTTATTCCTCCATGTTTTAGCTCTCACCTAAAGCAAGAATGGATCTGGCAAGAGTTACTCAAAAGAATTCTTAAAGACATTTGTACTAAAAGATCCATCCTCTAGTTTGTGTATTAGACTTATAATTTTTAAATGGTATTCTCTAAAACATTGATGCATACAGCATCGAGAAAAGGTATTGGCTAAAAAAGTTAACCATGATAAATCCTGGATTGTAACTTCTATTAGTGTAATACTTAAAAAAAACAACAAATGTTAAATCTGTAATCTTAGCATTCTGCATGAAGGCGCATCACCAGAGTGCATTACCAGAGTCTTAAGGAAAAAAAGATGATGCATTCTCTAAATGTATTTATTGTCTAGAATCTAGGTTGTGAGTGTGTTTGCTTGGTTAAAATCAATCTTAAGTATTTAATTTTATATGTGAAAAATTGATTCACTTGAACATTTTATGTTTGACCCTTGATGCATAAATACTCATTTTGCATCTAGTGATTGTATGTTAATTCATATACCCAGCTGGTATTGTGATGTATAAAAGTCACATATTTCCAGTTTCAGCAGATTCTTATACCTTTCTTAACATTTCAATACTTAAATTACCTTCCTGCTCATGTAAAAGAATCAATTTAGAATTAAATGAGAACTTTAATCAAGTTGTCTATGAATATCCCCTTTTATTATCAGTTGAGAAGTTTTAGGGAAACAGGTTTCACTTCTAGGAAAGGTGCATAGTGTGTGTCTTAAAAGAGTTATAGCATTAGGAGTCAGGAAGTATGGATAATATTCCCACATCTTTCTCAGACTGATTATGTGACCTTGGGTGAGGTGGTGGGGAATTGACTTACATTCTTTAATATATAAAATTAAGAGAATATATTTCTATTGTGGGGTGCTCATGTGGGGGTGCTAGACCTTAATTAACGATTGCAAAGTGCTGTGAGATGATTTTGAGTGGAAAATACTTTAGATAAGCCAAGTAATGTTATAAATTGGGAGCAGAAGAAATGGGTTTGCATACTGTTAAGCACTCAGTCGCTATGCTTCCTGCACACTCATGGTACCTTTCATAAGGATAGATCTGCATATTTTAGGGGACAGTAGTTGGTTGTATTACAGTTACTCTTTGTGGGAAATACAACTTAGGAAAAGTAGTAGATTTTTTTGAAGTAGCTCTTATTATTTGACTACTGTTGTTTTAGTCGGTGCTAGATGAGATGATGGTGGAGCAAACAGACCTAGTTCGTTTGCGGATGGTTAGAATGTCCAATGTGCCCGACACCCTCTACATGGTAAACAACGCAGTGCCACAGTGCTGTCACATGATTAGTCACCAGCAAATCAGCAGTAACCAGTCCAGTCCTCCTTCAGTCGTCGCCAATGAAATCCCAGGTATGAATGCTAGCTGATCTGCAACAAATTATTTACTGTCCTAAGGGATTTTGTTGATGGGGGTTATTAAATTCTTGTTGTTTCCAAGAGTTTTCTCATCTGGGGGTAGTAGATGGACTGCTTATTTTAAATGATTTTCTACAAGGACTCTTGAGTTTAGAATGTGTGGGAATTTTTGAGTAGTAGAATTCTAATTGTGAGGAAAAGGAGCAGTGGTAGAAAAGGTGCTTGTATACAGTTAGTGCAGAAGCACTTATAACCATAGTATCTCACCAGAATGATAACTAGAAGTATCTGCACTCCTGAGTTGTTCATAACTGATAGCATTCAGACATGTCCCCAAGAGCAGAAGGCAGAAACATTGCTATCCTACAGACAAGACTCAGCAAAAGCAACCAAATGTCACATTATATAATACATTGTATTGTGTCAAAGTCAAACATTAATGAACTGCCAATGTGAAAAATTTCCACAAATTAAGTCATCCTTGACCAAAAATGTTCTGTTTCCACACCTAAAAAATTCAGCTCCAAGGACATGCGATGAGAACATATCAACTACTCTTAAATGCCATTGTAGTTGAGTTCTGGTTAATTCAAGGTTTAAAGCAGCGGTGAGGAACCTCTTTTCAGTCAGGAGCCAGTGACCCACAGAAAAATCAGTTGGGGGGCCACACAAATAGGAAGCGCAAAAAATCTAAACCACAACAACTTCATTGATCTGGCCCCCAAGTGAGGAAAAAGAGAGACACTCACCTCACTCAGAGGCACTGGAGATCTGCTCACACTCCAGCCCTGTTGGGGGGTGCTGAGATTTGAGGCTTCCCCCAGCAGTGGGGTGAGCCAGCTTTTGCACTCCATCCCCATAGGAAGAGAGAATGCTAAGACTCAGACTTACTACATGGCTAGAGTGCAGGTGCTGGCTCGCCCCACTGCGGGAGGAAGTTCTGGCCCACGAGCTGTAGGTTCCCCACCACAGCTTACAGATGGTCACTGGCACTTTGACTCACACCCAAAAGCAAACAGCAAGCCAGTACAGCATTCTGAGCACAGGGTTTTGTGTTGACAGTGGCTCACCTTATTTAATTCTCCACTAACAAGAGGAAAAAGGGGATGTTTTGCTAGGTTAATGAGCAGGGAAATCACTAGAGCTGTGGACTGAGGCAAATAGGTTTATATTATATACATATTACAAAAAGATGTACACTCACAGCAGGAGCCATACCTGGAGCACAGATGGCAGAAAGAGCAGCATTCTCCTGTCTGTACTCCAGGGGGTAGGATCCTTGTGTGATTCTCAGCTGATCATTTCCCCATAAGGACAGAGTGAATGTTTTGGGCTGGCAGTATGACATGTTCCTGAGGCCTTGTGAATCTCTGCTGAGCTATGCCAGCAGTATTCAAATTAGGGTCAGCAAACTCTTGTCAAGGTGGTTTGGACCTATTTGTCTTTGCCTGAATCAGAAGTCATGCAATAACTGAACTTGGCCCAGGAACTTCTGAGTGAAACCATATTGGTCCTGTCTTCTGCTTCTATAATAATTGCCATTCAGACAACACTTAAAGGTTTGACCTTAAAAGATTAAATGTGTTGACCAGTTTTCCCTCTGATCTTTTTCATCCATGTGCAGAACAAATTTTTTATGTGCACAGAGGCTTGTGTGAATGTACATCACCAATAGAGACAAAAAATCCTAGCTGCGAGCACACTGCTAATTAGATGGGCAGCATTTGAATCTCTCCCAAGCAGCAGCACAAGTGCACAGCTTACAGGGAACGCTGGTATTGATTTATGAAAACTTGCTCCAAACACTAGCCAGACTATTGTTAACAAACCTTTTGAAGAGAAGGTTAAGTCATGCTGCCCTGAAATCTTCCTTTCATATAGTGTTACCATGACCCATTCAATGTGAGTGTTTGCCAGGGTGAATCAGGGTAGAAAGGCTTGTTTAAGACTCTTGGAGATGTAGATCTGCTCACTTTTACTAAGTAAGTTCATATGCCAGCAATACAAAAGAAAACATTTTGGAAATATTAGCAAGTCTGATACAGCACATACACTGGTGATCTTTATGAAACGAGAAGCAACTGATGTTTGATTGTAGTTATGTGAAGTGGTGTTTGTTCCCCCTCAGAAATGCAGATACCCTGCTGCTCTTGCTGTCTAACCCATTTAATCTTTGTGGATCTTTAATCACAGACAGTAATATCTTACTATTGGAGAGCTGGTGAAGTTCACGATCCCAGTGCCACATTTATGGAGGCTTGGATATAACTTTTCTAAAGATATGCACGTTACAAGGGACAGAAAATCCACAAAGAAATATCACTCACCAGACAGCAGCAAAATGTGACCATGATAGTTGTGCAGTTGGATAACCAGATACCCAAAATTACATGTGATTTCCTTTTATAAAGGTTTTTAATGATTTCAAGGCAGCTGCATAAAATTGTAATTTTCATAGGTTTATGTTGGCTTAAAACTCACGTAATTTCTTTAAAATGTATTTTCTGAAGTTGTTATTGGAACTATGGTCTTGTGATCCCAGAATTCCACCAAAAACCTAAATTGTGCTAAGAACATCCGCATATTGTTGGCCTATAGTATTGCAGAAGGACTGTGCAATTGAGATTTAAGATACTCAGGCCCCCAAAACATAAAATTCTTACATTCTGTAAGGAGTTTACAAAGAAGAATATATTTGTGGTTCGCTTCAGTAGAAGCAAGAAAAATGGCACACATCCTTAGCACTAGTGTGCTTTACACTTTACCTCATGAAGATGTTCGAAGGCAGTGTTTGTCAAACTGTGCTCCGCGGAGCCCCAGGGCTCCGTGAGACATCTCCAGGGGCTCCACAAGGTTGACAAACTGGACACATCGATAGGTACAACACATACAATCAGTGGACCGCTGGGGCTCCGCATAAATTTTTACACATGTAAAGGGCTCCGGAGCCCAAAAAGTTTGAGAACCGCTGTTCTAAGGCATTAAAGCAAAAACATGTAAGTCATATTATTCTTGGCTGGGTGCTAGTTGACTTATGCAAAATAGTCAGCCTAACATTACTTCTGAATGAAAAGCTAACGTTAATCATGGCACTGAATTGCATAGTCCCATGAACAGTTTAAGAAATAAATTGTCTTGTAACTTTTCACTGTTCCTTCTCCCCTCAGTTCCCCATCTCCTTGTTGTTAAAGAGATGGTCAAACGACTCCAGGAGCTCCGTCATACTGAACAGGTGCAAAGAGCATATGCTCTTAATTGTGGAGAAGGAGCCACAGTCAGTTATGAGATTCAGATTCGAGTATTGCGAGAGTTTGGACTTCCTGATGCTGCTGCTGAGCTTTTGCAGGTATGGAAAACTGGATATGTATAATTTCTCCTCCAGGGTGATTTGGTGCAAATTAGGGATGTTAGAAATAGGGGGGTGGGGGGCGGTTAGTAAACATGTAACTGCAACAATTCTTAGCGGTTACACAGTTATTCTGTGTCCCCCGGGGGTGGGGCTGGCAGCCAGTGCACTCTTGGCCTCATTCCCAGGAAGCCCCCTGCTACCACTATATCAGAGGCAGCAACACAGGGAGCAACAGCCCCAGTCTGTGGGGGACCCCAGGTTCCTATTGGACAGAGACTGCTCCAGCATCCCACAGAGCAGCCTCTGTCTGCGGCGAGCCCAGGCCCCCTGCAAATCTGAGCTTCCCATGGAGCAGCCTCTGTCTGCTGCTGCCGTACCACACTGCTGCCTTTGGTACAGAGGCAGCAGTGTGGGGCAGCAGGCAGGAGTCGGGTTTTAAACTGGCTTCCCACATGGACTGGCTTGCACCATTGTTTGTCGTATATGAAGAACAGGTATATTTGTGCAATACCTGTATTCTTTTGGGAACAAGAGCATTCAAACCTGAGTCAGAGGAGTCTGTCTGTGCTCACTCTTGTTTGCTAATTGTAATCTGTTGGTTATTTTCCTTTTTGAAAAGCTTCCATCTAGACCATTCGTGCAAATAGTGAAAAATGAGCAATTTGAGAACAACTTGTTGGCTGCAAAATTGTTCATCTATATGACTCTGAATACCTAAGAATTAACAAATTGGTTCAAAAGTGAGTCATGAAGATGAAAAAAAGACTTAATATTTAGATAGTAAGTCCGTTCTTGCCCCCAAAGAATGTAGTGTGCCTGAATAGCACTACTTATGATTGGTAGGAAGGGAAAGGGGACAGTTTTGATTAAGGCCTTCAAATGCTGCTGGAAAGCAAATAATTATGGACATCTTAATCACAGAGAGTAATTTGACCAGTTCTACTCCATAGTTAAGCTGATGCATGGCTCTCACCTCTGACCTGTTCCTCAAGGTGTCTCCCTTATGGCAATGCACTACTCTTTCATGATCAACTCTTTGTTGCCTTTTGAATTTTACAGCGTATTATTTAAAACGGTGGGACTAACTTGTCATTGTACTACACCGAGATTACAAGTCCCAATCTTTGATCAGTTTTATAGGAAATCTGCCTCGAAACCCCCACAACTCTCTAATCTTTTCCATTTCGTTGCTTTCCCTTGCAGAATCCTCACAAGTTCTTTCCTGATGAGCGGTTTGGGGATGAAAGCCCACTCTTAACTATGAGACAGTCTGGACGATGTCGAGTTAACAGCACTCCCACTGCAGAAACCATGTTTACAGAACTTGACTCTTTTGTGGCCTTCCATCCACCACTGCCTCCTCCTCCACCTCCATACCATCCGCCAGCTACTCCTATCCACAGCCAGTTCAAAATGGGCTGGAAACAAAGGGTGCCGAGTCAACATCCCTCACGGTCCTTTTCTTATCCATGTAACCATACACTGTTCCACTCCAGGACAGCTCCTAAAGTTGCTCCACCTGTCTACTTACCTGGTGTGAAAGCAGCAGCTCCACCTGATTGCACTAACACTACAGGACTGGGGAGACAAACTGTAGCTGCTGCAGCAGCAGTGATGGCAGCTGAAAAGAAAGCAGTAAGTGCATCTTTCCGCCCCCCCCCCCATTAAAGTAATTTGTTGAAAAGGAAAGTTAAGACGGAACATAATGAAATTACTGGATTCAAATGAAGGTGCAAAAGCATCATTTATAGTTCAGTGGGGAGCATAAATGATCCTTCTCCCCTCTATACCTTCTGTAAAATACCTGAATCATCATGGTGGAAGGTGTCAAAACAGAAGGAGCAGAACTAGTGGAGTACACAACGGAATAGGTGGGGATAGTTGTTACTCTTGCAATAAATACTCATTTTAGAAGTAATGTTGATAGGGCAATTTGAAGTAATGTTGACAAGCCAGTGGAAGGCAGTTGAGATTGAGATACATGCATATACAGAAAATGTTCATGGGCTTAACATCGAAAGGTAAAGAAAAAACTGTACATATCTAAGTTACAAGGAAAACTGGTTTTCTTGAGTGAAGCTGACCTCATATGATTGGTTGTATGTCTGAATAGAAATGTAATTGCTACAAGCACAATTTAAAAAGAAAAAGTGTTTGTTTTTTTAATGTTGAGATTGCTTGATATCAGTTGTAGGACTCCTAAGCCTATTTCAAGGCTGCATGTGCATTGTTTCCAACACACACTATGCTTCAGTTTCAGAAGACCTGCTTGTAGTCGCTCAGATCTTCCCAAACAATTTATATTTACTTCAGTCTAAAATTTTGTATGCTTTTGCGCCCAAAGATGACTTTTATTTCTCAGTTGGTAAAATTTAGTTCAGCTCTTTCTAAATTATCTGAGCTTGGTAAAAGTTGTTTTCATATTAAGAAAAATATTCAAGTGTTTTCTTCTGCTCTTGTTGCAAAATATTCCATTTTTAAGTTATTTCACACTTTATGTACATATTCCTTGTACTAAGAAATGCCTTTGACATAATTTAATGTTGGAAAGTTATGCACAAAGCATCCATGCTTCTTAGCCACCTGATTACAGATTGATCCAGCACCCTCAGGAGCAAAGGAGGAAGTTTGTTGGGCCAGGGGAGGTTGGCCCCTCTGCTGATGGACTCCAGGCTCTCATGGGGTCTGTCAGCAGATTCCCTTGCGCCCGGGCCACTGGGGCTCCGCTGCCCTGAGCTGGAGCTCTCTAGTCCATGATGTTGCCAGACCAGAGGTTCAGTTTGTGTTAACAAGCAGCTACATAGTAGGAACTCCACAGGTTTGAATGAGTGAAACTGCTTTTAACGAAGGAGCTGATTTAAAGCAGCTATATGTATGCTTCTTCGTATTCTTTTAATGTTAAAGATGCATGCACCCCCTTGAATGCCATGTATTGATTAAGAATTAAGCATAGGAATTGCCCTCGTGGGCTAGTATTCCATATAGTCCAGTATTTGTCTCACTTCAGATGTTGTCATATCCATATAAATCCTTTATATAAAAAAACCCCACCTTAAGAGAACTAGGTAACCTTTTGCATCCTTATTTTATTGCCAGTTAGTGTGGATCAAGTGAATATAGTAGATAAGCCTCTCCTGTAGGTGACTGAAAAATAAATTACTGAGTAGTATGAGCCTCTTCAGCCCTGTTTATCCTATTTTGATAGTTAAAAATATTAACTAATTTGGAGTAGCATGTGCTCATCAGCAAGTTTTGAAACAGTGTTGACGTTTCTGGCTAGGATTGTTAGACGTCTGAAGTGAGTTAGAAGGGATAGCATCACCAACTACTACAGAAAGTGATGTTATAGATAAATTTAATTCAGATATAGAAGTAAAGCAAAATCCAAGTAGACTTAACGTTTTCTTTCTTTTCCAGTGTACTCAGCCCATGTTAAATGAATTGATGCCAGATATTGCTATGGGTGTGTCAACGATGTCGCTAAAGGATAGAAGATTGCCAGAGCTCACAGTTGACACAGAATTAAGCCAGCCAGTGACAGAGGTTGGAGCTGGACCACCCCAGCATATTTCATGTATTCAGACTAGGCACATACACAGTTCTCGAAAGAAACATGCAATAGAGCAAAAAATGGATACACGAGAAAATCAACAGGAGTATCCAGATTTTTATGACTTCTCTAATGATGCTTGCAGACCTTCCACTCCAGCACCTACCAGACATACTCCTTCACCTTCCCAAGGCATGTACTTTGGTCCAGATTTGTATAGTCACAATAAGACATCACCAAATGGCTTAAAGTCAGCCTATCTACCTAACCAGGTATCTCCTAAAAAGCAAGAAGATTCTAGGAGAGAATATGTTCTTTCCCAAGATGGGCATCAGCACAGACAAAAGAATGAGCCCATACACCTCGATGTCTTAGAACAACCTCCCCAGCGGTTGGACTTGGCATTGGTTGCCCAGGAAAATGCTGGTAATGGCCCAGTTCACATCAGGGGAAGAACAAAAATGGAAACTGACTTGACCTATGGGCTAACCTGCAACAGACCTTCACTTTCTACGTACAGTTGTGAGATACAAGAAGAACGATCCAGCAGGAGACTGGCAGATGAAGAACCTCTGGAACACGAAGCACAGAGAAATACAGATTTGGAAAGGGAAGATGCAGTAAGTAGAGGAAGGAGGTCTCCAAGCAAACCAGACTTTCTGTACAAAAAGTCTGCCCTCTGAAAGCAACCTCCCCTATTTCTCTGTGCCTGAGAGTCGTGAAACACCCCATTTTTCACAACTTTTTGGCCTGACAGTTGTCAGACAAAATCATTAATGCCAGCAGAACACTCTATGTTGCTCACATTTTTTGTATATACATTGATTTATTAGAGACAGCATGCTATCAGTTTATTTTGAATGCTGCTTCTGGTTTTATTTTTGTGGTTTAAAGATATTAAGCCTTTAAGAAAATAGCTGGCACTTTTTTTAACAAATTGGTAGCCTTTTGCACCTGTACATTTATTTTACCTGTATTAGTTTTGTAATAATATGTTGGATTTTATTGTTACATTTAAAGGACTGTATTTTCATACTTCTGCATCTTACCTTTCACCTACCAATTCTCCATGTGCATTGGGTTGCACACTATCAAATGTATTTTCTTATGAGATAGTAACAATGTTTATTTTTGAATTATTATAGGAATTCCAAAGAACAGCACATCAAAATACTTTTTAGTAATGTTGTTTAGGTGAGAAATCTTCCTAGTCTATCACTACTGCAAATCCAGTTTAATACCATTCTGTTTAACAGGTCATTGCAGCTGGTCTCCCTTAATTTTGATTCAGGAAGACTACTTTAAAACAGGGCTGGGATTTTCAAAAGAACCTAAAGGATTTAGATTTGTGGGTCCTAATGAACTTCATTTGAAGATAAGTTGTTGCTGCATTAGGCTCATTTAAAAAAATCTTAGCCTACATTTTCTGGCTCATTTGTGATTTTGGAGAATTTCATGGGCAGCGAGAAGCACTTATTTTCAGACTCAAATGATGGATTTGCCCATATGTGAAGAAAATGTAATACTGCAAATTGATAATAATACTGCTGTGCTTGTTAGGATACCCTGGAATTGGGCTGGTCAGAGTTCAGAGGATTCATGCCAAAACCCTAAAGTTCTAGGAAGATCAGGCTGAGTATCTGTTATTGTCTAAATTATAACACTGTCAAGTGAGAGGATTGCCTCTCTCGTGGAGGTGCTAAGGTGACTGCTTATTGCCTTGTTTTGTCCTGCCTATGTGAAAAACAAAGGGCTTTAGTCTACATGGTGTCATTCGGTGTTCCTTAACATTTTAAAGGTCTCTGATTTTTATCATTTTAGCCATTCCCTCTTGTGAACAAAATCATGATTAGTACCTGCGTTAGCTTCATTGGTTACCTATGGCTTAGCACTTTTAAATTATACCACCAGCCCCTTGCATAGAAAAAAAAAATGGGGGGAGGGAGAGGTGTCTTTCAATAGTATGAATACAAGGTAGAGAGAAGACACAGATAGTTTGGCCCTTGCCATTGTGCTGAGATTACACACATAAAGGGTTTAGTCATAGTAATGCAAAAGTCAACACTTCCCATTCTGAATGTTGTGAAAACTCTCATATATGATACAACAGCGTAAGTGTTGGTAAATGCCTTTTTTGGCAATGGTTACTATAATGAAAGATCTTCTAGCAGATGAAGATTTTAGTCAGTGTCAGCTAAAGACTATTTTAATCTTAAAAATGCTTAGTGCTATTTAAATGTAAATCTTTCCATTTTCTTTATAAGGCATTTTTCATGTAAAAGGTATCTCTTCTTGCTTCTCATGCTTCCCTCTGCCCCCCCCCCCCCCCATCAAAAACAACCTCCTAACCCTCTCATTACTGTATACAAGGCTTAGGGAGCCATAAGACCTTATTGTGCAATTATATACTGAATTTTCAAAATTAAAGCATTGTTTGAATGAACTCTAGCATGAGTTTGTGATCTAGTAAATTATAATCTCCTGCAGCACTTCCATATCATGTAAAAATTCCTTTAACGTACAGCCATGTTAGTCTAATCATATTGGGTGGTGAAGATTGACTGAATCACAGTTGGTCTTTTTCATCTTTGGGTGCTTGGTTTGAAATCTGGCTTGGGCCACAAGTACAAAATGCATACGGTGATTCCCATTTTCCAATGTACATTGTTTTAATGGAATCGTGTCTGTGGAAGTTGTCCTCCCCTCGGGAAATTTTAGGGTGGGTTAACACTGGTGTCACAGGCTACAGACTGAGGTACATTGACCTTACTCTGACGTCTGTCACATATTTGAACACACTAATTACTTAGCTGTATGTACTGCACCTCCCCCACCTTGTGCTTCACGAGCACTAACATGGATGTATCCCTCTCTCAAAAACAAATTAGAAAAGTAAATGACTATTTGCATCAAAGCCTGTGTTCAAATGTTAGTAGCTTGATCCCTTTATAAATCCTAGCTTCCAACATAATACTATTCTTGATAATTTACTTCACATATAACTTGATAAAACTGCTTAAGGAAATCTTGTTTTAGCTATTGATGTCATTCAGTGTGGCACACTGTTAAATTGTTGCTAAAATCTCTTAGAAACAGTATGAGTAGTTTGCTGCTGGCATCTCACACCATTGAGCAGTACTTAAGGAAAAACCATCACCAAAAAGTGAGAAGTCTTTGACAGACTAGGCCATGACAATCAGGCCACTTAGACAATCTGTACTTCAGGGGGTGGGTAACTGTCATATTTTGTTGGTATTTTTCTTTTAATGTATTTAATCCACATTCTGAATTGTTGGTAAAGTGTAATTATTGAAGCCTAAAGTCACATGATACAGCAGCATAGCAATTGTCCTCTAAACCCAAGTGTGCTTAATACTTTTGTGTATATTAAACAGCCCTAACCAGTTTAGAAACCTCATCGGTTAGTGAGATTTTGCTGGTGGGGAAAAGGGGGGGAAGTTAGGCGAGGAGAGTCACTTACAGATGTATAGGAGTGTTGTCTAGTTTCTTGTATTTCCTGTGTCATCACTGAATCCTCCTTAAGAAGAAAGCTCTTACTTAGCTTGTGATGCTGACAATTTTTTTCTTCTAGTCTTTAAGTTTAGGCTAAATAGACCACATTATGCCCTGATTTGAGTTAATAAAACCCCTTCTAGTGAATGGAGTTGCTGCTATTCATCCCAAGGTGTAAAATATGGCCCTAGGCTTGTATAACTGGACATGTGACTCATGCATCATACTCATAGAAATATTATGCTGAATCTAATCTTCATTCCTGTCACCCCCAAAAAAGCAGGTGATGTTCAGGGGTAGCTATTTAATACATAAGATATCTGTTACCGCACCCTATGCTATATTCAATCTCTTTTCAGTTTGTCTGCAGCAGAAGCCTCTTATTTACATGATAGACTTTCAATTAGAGTGGAAATTTGAAAATCTCCCTGCTTTCTGTATATTTGAGTCAGAAAACTGCTTACCCGTTGCACATTGAAAGATGCATCAGATGTTTACTTCAGACCATCAGACTACTTCCTGGTCTTGGTTTATTTAATGTTAATTTACTTGAAAATATCAGTACAAAATCTTACTCTCAAAACAAAACAGAGCTTCCCTCCCTCTCTACCTTACTTGCTAACATTGTATGGATGAATTAACAATTTCTGAAAAAGATGCTTCCTTTGCAGTCTCTTAAAATTGCAGTAGTTTTTTATTACTGCTTTGTACATTGGCAAATTCTTCAATTTTTTCCCCCTCTCCTAAGGTTTTAATTTCTTTAAAGGACTGAACATTTAAGACAATGGCCCTTTCTACTGATATTTTGTTCTTGGTTTTATGTTATTTCTTTGAGGAAAAAATTCTCATGATATAGAAGCACCATTATTTCTGCTACTCCTAATGACCCTTCTGTCTGTGGTAGAGGTGGTGCTAAGCTCTGCTGAATGGTGGGAGCACCTGAAAAAAATTTAATCATATTTGGGGTTTGTATCTCTACTTCAGGAAGGTGGCCTTGCCTTCTGCAATGTTACATTTTGTTTGTTGTCTTTGTGCTGTTACTGGTAGTCAAGTGCCTTCAATGCTAAAGGCTCAGAAAATTTTCTTAAACTGACTTCATGTCCTATGCAAGTGTTTTTTCTACAACCTGCATAACCAGTACTTTGTAAAATTTGTTTACGCTTCAATTGTACATAGTGTTTTTTTAAAAAATAGTATTTTATTTAGGTACCTCCAAACTTGAATTCTAGTCATGTGATGCATTGTAAAACAATACATTTCTCTTGAGTACCATTACAGTTGTAAAAAGGTTTTCACTGGTTCTATTTTTCTACTGTTGCTGAGAAGCATGTAACATGACTTGATCCTACATATAGTTGGCATTTCAAATAAATGGCTTGTATATAAAGTGCTTGTGTAGTCTTTTCAGTTTAGCCTCCTAAGACACTGGTGTTCCATATCCATCTGCATGCTCTTAATTGATACATATCCTTGTTGACATATTGGAGGAATAGAGCACATCTTAATTACTATAACTATAGCTGTCTGAACTAGTCAATCCTATACAAATATTGAAAATACATTACCCTGTAGCAAAGGGTCTTAGAGGAAGAAAGTAGATGATAGCTGCTTTCTCTTAACAGAATATTTTTCTTAGACATTGCCTTGAATTTTAAGGTTGTGATTCACACTAAGGGTAGTGATTTTGCTCATTAAGTAGCATTTTAGAAGTTCATTTGGTGAGTGAACTCTCCTACATAGGGCCAAATTGATCATACTTTATTTAGGTGACTAGTCCTAGTAAAGGCATGTTAGTAAGGTAACAGGACTTGGCCTTTGACCTAAAAACGTTTTAATCTTAAAGAGAACAGAACAGTTGGAGAGGGGCATTCCCCAAACACATAACATTCATTTTATAGAGAATTTGCAATTACCTAAATCAATTAAGACATACAAACTTAATGTATCAAATTTACAGTATGGGCTTATCTAGACTATGCGGAACAGTCGACAAAGGATATGCAAATTCTTCTGATCGCACTTTCGAAAGCGGAAACTGTCACCTCTACATTTTCCTGTAGCACTAAAAACTGCTACTTCAGTGAGGGCAGAGACAGGTTATAGATCATGAAATCTGTCAGATTAGTGACCTAGACACTCTTTTCCCTTAGTATGCTCACTGTAAGTTACCTCTCCCCTTCCTGAATTTACTTTGTGTTGTCCCCCGTCTCAGGCTGTCATTGTCATAGCTGGCTGAATGACAGTAATGAGTTAAATCCTAAAGGATCCAACTCCACTGATATAATTTTCCACAGCCTTCTGGAACCAAGCTTCCTGCCTGCAAAACACACATACTTTTGTTGCTTTTAAACAGCATCATTCTTTCTGCTACTCGCACCTCTAGTTACTTCCAAAACTCAAACATTTACTTTCAAGGTACTTTTGAATAGAAGGCAGCCTTCTACCACAGTACTACACTCATGCCTCCTCCTATATCTTAAAAGTTAGCTGAACCCTGCTGCCAGACATCTGGAAACCAAGAACAGACCAAAGGTTTAGCTAGTGATAACAATTGTTTCTAAAACAGATTTCAGCCTCACCATCGATATGCTGGTGTTTGGAGACTGCAGTAAATAGTGGATGACTTGTAAGAATTTTACACACACACTGGCTTAATAGCTTCATTTGATTAAGAAGAATCTTAATTGGTGCCCTGTCTCCATGATTCACCACTCTACCCAGGATTAACCTGGCTTTTTCCCATTACCTCTGCTAAGATGCCTAAAATTAATGCCCTTGCCACCTCCATAATTTAGTCTCTTTCTAAACCACGAAGAAAGCTTTAATTTTGCCCCCCGAGCTTTTGCTAGGCCAGGGTGTAATCCTTAGCTGATCAGCCAACTGTTATAACAAATAGTAGTGCAAGATCAAGTCCTTTCCCAGCAAAGTTTTATTTAAACAGGCATCTCAGAAGCCATTATCTCATCTGTAAGGAAAAGGTCTAAGATCTGTAAGTACTGAAGATTTGTTTTGCTCCTTAAATATTTAAAAAGACTTCCTCTACAGAAAGCTCTTAGTCAAAGGCACTGTCCTGGGAGATCTGAATCTTCCATAGTTCTTGCTTCATTAAGATGGACTTGCTTGATGTTACTTTTTGGGCAAAAATGAAGGTGCTATTTAAAAACCAAGTACACTTACTTGATTCTGTCACCTTCTGGTCATAGTGATTGTTTTGAATAGAATTGCAAGAGGTTCCTAGTTACTCTCCAATCAGTTTTTTCTTCTTTCCTGTTGTCCTTACCTCTGGTTTCTCTGTACAGAAGTCTCAGGACCACATACAGGAGCTTGGCTAGACATATACACACCCACACCCTTATTCCTGGGTTGAAAGACTGTTTGGAGTGGATGTGCAAAAGTAAGTTTAAAAGGAACCATGACATTCAGGTTATCTGAACAGTAATTTTATTAAATTTTACAGAATCATTTTGGAGTTAGGCAGGTCAACTCCAGTAACAATTTCTAAAAAAAGAGCACCTACAGTATCCAGAAATGTTTTAAAAGCAACTTCTCATATCTGCCTAAAACAAACCAATATCTATTTCTGCCAAAAGTAGGCTTTGCAAAGTTAGGCAGTCAAACAAAATTAATGGAGAGAATAGTAAAGGACAAGCTTAAAAACAAAAAGCAGTATGTTTGATGTGAAACCAGCCTCCTGTGAAAATGTAAGCCCCCTCAACTACTATACATATCAACTTCGGAGTTTAATGTTAATCCATGGAAAAAATTCACACTCTCACCTGTGGGTTTTTAACCAACTAACCTGTAAGTTCTGATATTTTAAAGTTTGTTTTAAGGACTTCAGCTGTAGATTGAATCTTATGTCCAGTAATTACCACAGTGGTTCCAAAAAGGTCACAAGTTAATTTATACTGCAGCAAATAGGTTTTAAAATGTTACGTTGATATATTCCTTTCTATAACATTTAAAACTAGAGTAGCTTATGGTAGGTCAATTTTTAAAACCCCCAAAGCTTAGTTTGTAACCCATTAGTATCATTCCACATTTAGAATTCCATTTATATTCTAGCGAGAAGATAAAACTGACTGCCATTCCATTAATGTAAGATGTTACCATACAATGAAATGAACTAAGTTTTTTTCCTAAAAAATAAAAATATATTAATGCCATACGCTGTTGATTGAAAGAAAGTCCATGATTCCTTAATCTCCTCCTCCCCAGTAACAAGGGACTTAATCTGTACAAGTACAATGCAATTTAAGTTCACATTATGACCCTACTTTTAAGCTGTGTTCTCCTATGGCTACATCTACACAGCAGAGCTATTTCAGAATACCGCATATCTTCAAATGCGCCTGTTATTTTGAAATATTTCAAAATAATGGGTGCACTATTCTGACATCCCTGTAGCCCTCATTCCACGAGGATTAAGGGATTTGTCGAAATAGTGCTTTATTTTGAAATTAGCTATTTCAAAATAACCTTGGAATAAGCTACGCAATTTGCATAGCTTATTATTGAGGTAAAGGTGCTGTGCAGATGCACCCTAAGTGATTAAATGTACCTTAACGTTTACAGAATTATGCCCATTGTGCACTCTGGTTAAATATCCCAGGTCAACAGGAACCCTTTGCATCAGAAACTTTAGTTCTACTGCACCCAGAACAGTTACTAAGGAAGTATTCAAACCAGACAAAACAATACTATACCACACTACAGCGTACATTTATTCCTGATCTAGAAGGCTGTCTGCTTCCATCTTTAATATGGTACATGGCTCAAGTGAAAAGGTCAGTGGCTAAAAAGGAAACAAAGTGGCACAAGCTGTTTTAACAAGGACCAACCAATTCACTCCCTCTGAAACAAAACCAATTTATGATAACTGTTAAATATACTGACACTGTACGAAATGTGCATGATAAGTTGCTATGCAAGACACCTCTGTATCTTAGAGACCTGTATAAGCTGCAAAAGTAAGAAGCATTTTATGGAACAGAGTGAAAGAGTAAAGTTGGAGGAGGCTTCTTGAAAAGCAGGATGGGGGGGGAGGGTCAAATGTTAGCAAAGGTGCTGCTTCTGTTAACTGAAGGATAGCTTTTTCCATTTGTCCTTAATGAAAGTTAAAGCTTTTTTCTAACTGCAGTAGTACTGCATCCTATTTGTCCGTCTTCTCTTGCGTGACTGAAATTCTTCAAAGAATTGCTGAATGTCTTCTCTTTTAACAACCTGAGAATAAAATGAAACCCAAGTTGTAATAAACTAATAAAACAACATATCTGGAAAAAGGACCAAATGACAGAGAAGTACTACATGAGAGAAGTTTCTTAGAACAGTATTTGCAATATACACGCCACACTGATGTAAAAATTATATGTATTTTTAATTGTATTTTTTTCTATAAAATATTGCATAGTTAGTTATAGCTTACTGTTCCGTCATCTGCAAATCTCCTGAGATATTCAGTCAGCTCCGTCTTTAAGTCATTGTATTCTGGAAGAAAAAGTGGGGAAAATATTAAATTCTCTGCTTCAATGATTGTTTGCTATTCTCCCCTCTTGACAACTAGTACTGACACAACTTGCCTCAGTAAAAGAATTTTGAGGTTGGATTATAAATTAATGAACTGAGGGAAAAGATAAGATGGTTCTTAAATCTGTGTGTCCATCAACTCTAACTTCACTTTGACCAGAAGCTGCTAATCGTTAAAGCGGTAAGCAACGGTGGCTTGTGACTAAGGCACAAATCATAGTAGTTATATTCACCATCATACAACAAATAATAGTTGTAATGATTAAATACACAGAAAAGTGCAGAGAAAGAATAAGAATTCCATATAAAACACAGGTGTGAGATTTTCATATTAATTTAAAAGCTGGTTTGTGTTAAACTCCCAAACAAACATTGTTCAGCTAATTTCATAAGCCTCTGCTATAAGCATTTTCATGATTCAGATAACCTGCAGTCACTAGTCCCATCACCTGAAAAACTAGAAAAGTAACATTAGCGCTTTAAATACCATTTATAAAACTTTTTAAAGCAGTTTTCTAAGTCAACCGGCAAATCAGAACCTAACAATTACATTGTTTAGTAGTATATTTGCTTTAAAAACAAATACAATATCAAAAAATCAGTCATAGCAAGGAAGAGTTATATGGTCATTAAAGGACATAAGCTTGCCTTCTTCATCTAGTAAAGATCAATATATATATATTTTTTAAGATCACCAGATTGGTTACTTCTCCAGGAAAGACAGCAATTCTTTTTCAATGCATAGTGTGGCCAGTGCACTAAGACAACCGTGATCCACTATGTTCTTCAAGTATGTCTTCACTGGTTTAAGGCAAGAAAAGCTTCTTTTCACACTCACTGTTGTTGTTGGGATAGTGGCAACTAAGCAACCCCCCCCGTCCCCCCCCAAAAAAGGTACACTTCCTTAAGCACCTCACAGAGCCCAATTTAATTGACTTCCTGCAGCATGTTACTAACAGAATGATTCTGAAATGGCTCATCTTTGAAGATGACACCATCTAAATCAAAGTAACTGCCATAAGAACTGGAGAGGGAGTAAAAGCACCTGTACGGAACTATTTGCTGAAAGCCCGAAATCTGGATGAGTCTGACAGCTCAATAAAGCAGAGCCTTTATGTCTACAAACTTGAGACACAGCTGCAGAACAAAGATTTCATTGTATAGCTGTAAATACATTTGCTGATCATCTTCAGAGACTCCATCTTCCAAATCCAGCCTATACTTTTTTGGAGGTGGAGGTAAGTCAGTGAGGGTAATGGCTACTTAATTAAACACCTCTTTCAATATCTCTTTTTTATGCAGATCACCAATTCTTGTGACTGTTAACTGCACTTACAAATTACAATCTGTATCAATGGTTTTTTTCTGAAGAACACCATTGAGAATGTCAGTGACGCTGAAGATGTTATGATAAAGAGTATGCCAAGAAAAGAAACTGGAAGTCCTTTAGTTTGGTAAGGTATCCTGTAGCTTGTTGCTGAGGTTCTCCATCCCAACCAGCAGCATTGACAATTTCCTGAAATACTTTGCATAGCTTCTCTCTTTCTGAGACAATGGTATGTAGGACTCTACTGTTGGATGTCCTTCGAAGTGCACATAGGAATGGTATTTGTCCAACAACACGATCCAACAGTTCACAGTGTTTGCTTGAGTGTGTAAAAAAACATGGAGAAGCCTTCCAAGGTTGCAAAAAATGCCATGGATTTCTTTAATACATTGCGCCCCTTGCTAGAGAGCTAGATCTAATTAGTGGGCAAAACAATGCACAAACAGAGCTTGTAGAGCCTTTTCAGTTAGGGCTTGCAGACCTTACACCTACCCAACAATCATTATAGTGCTATCATACGAATAAGACATAAGTTTTCTTTTGCAGTTGTATTTTAACACTGAATCCACAAGCTGTTTCAAATCAACTGCCTTTCTATCTGCACTGCCATTTAACGCTTATGAGCTACTCCTGTGTCTGCCTCTTCTGTAACACATGAAAGTTGGCTTGAGAGAAATATCAGTTTCATCTACTTTGAAGAGTGCAGCCTTTTACTTGTAATCTCATAATTATTGTAAGATATCATTTCCTCAGCCACACATTTGATCAGTTTCTTTTGAATTGTCTGTAATAAGTCAGAAAAAATTGATGCAGTTTTCTGTCAATAAATATTCACTTGTCATTGAGGAAAAAATAATCAAAAAGTTCCCTGAGATTATACTCCATTTTACAATAGCAATGGAATGAAAGCTCCTGATGAGATAATTAGTTGCTTCAAAATCTCTGTTCTTCCTGAATTTCTTCTTGTGCCCTAAGATAGCAAGGCAGCTTTGCTAACAAAGCAATACATCCATAGGAATGCTTGCCTGCTCCAAGCCTTTCAAGGAAACTTCATTTTTATGTGCTCTTGGATGAGCTTTATATAGACGTCCTTTGTGACAGATTCTTCTAGTCACAGTAGCCTTCATTAGCCCACTTTTTTTAGCTGAAAGAAGCAACAAGGGCCAACAATATAATCCATTACTCATAGCACTGCCTGTTAGCCATTTACGGACTTTGTACCAAAATGTCTGAAACAGCAGTGTTCTTTTCCGGTCTTTCTTCAAGACTTCCAGTACTAGTGGTGTTCTGCCTTTTTTAATGACTGAGCATCTCTCTTCTTGAGAACTTAATGAAAATCCTTTTTCTCAGGTCATAAAATGTCATTTTCTACAGAAGCCATCACTGAAAATTTTAAAATTTGAGATTCCAAACATGTGACCAAGGTCAGACCTGGCCTTAACTGCTACACTCTGTCATTGCATCAAACAACGGTTACTAGAGCAACACCTTTATAAACTGACTCAGTGTGGTAAAATGCCATGGTTACCAGGCAGCTTCTTGAGGCACTATCATCTTTAGTGAGATTTGAGCCTCATGCAGCATTACATTTGGTGATGAGTTTTGGTACTGTACAGTGAGTTGTAAAAGATTTAAATCTAATCACAAGCACTTCCTGTGGAATCATGTTTACTTATTTAAAATATAGATTTCCGAACAGTTAAGTATATAATAAATAATATGCAAAATGTACCTTGTAACTTTTGGGAATTCTTGATTAGGCTGGGCTGACTAGCTGGCTGGAAAGCAAAGTGCTATCAACACTAATGAGATGAAGAGAACATGGGAGGCAGATTCCATTTCTGGGACTTGGCAATTCTTCATCTGAGTCCATTGTTTCCTTACCAGATTTACAATGCACCTGCCCACAGCTAGTTACATACAGCAATCCGCACCTTTCTGACTGAGAGTTAACTGAACAAGAATCAAGCAATTTAATGTTCCTGTTAATTTTAAAACTAAAACACTAATTTTTAGGTGCATCCAAACATGGCAACATTCTCTGGAAACACTCCTATGCCTGGCATTACCTACTGATGTTCCCTACCTAAGGGAATTCTTCTCTGACTGGACGAACTATCTTAAAGGAGCATGTTAAGGACCTTTAAGCAAACCTGATAATCAAATCTTATAAATACATACATACATCAGTACTAGCTGTTCTTTATATGAAGTGAGCTTCATTGTTCAATCCCTCAAGGATTTATTAGCTGAAATTCTGCTCTGAAGTACAATACAGTCACACTGGTGGTACATTGTGTTCTTCAGAAAAGAGGTAAGAGTGTATGATACAACTGACAAAGTTGTCCATGTATGTGTAGGAGTCCCAATTTAGGACTCTGGCTTGTTGGCCGTATGTCAGGGGTGGGCAATAATTTTTGTCCAGGGCCCACATCAAAAATTTTTGAAGTGGCCCCAGACTGCCCCGGAAGGGGCAGGCCAGGATGCTTCTGGGCTTTCCTACCCGCAGACCATGATTGGTCTGGGGGTGGAAGAATCCCTTTGTCCCCCCCCCCCCCCTTCCCACTAGGCACCCCGTCCTGCCAGGGGCACGGAAGAGGCTTTGCACGTTCCCCCATCCCAAGGCTAATCAGGGGCTGGGGAGCGTGCGAAGCCTCCTCCCACCCTGCAAGGAGCACGTGGCACTTTAAAGTGCCACGTGCTTCTTGCAGGATAGGAGGATACTTCATGTGCTCCCCAGGCCAATCAGGGCCTGGGGGCGGGGGAGCTGCACGAAGCTTCCTTCGCCCTGTCCTGCACGAGCGTACAGCACTTTGAAGTGCCGCTCCTTGCAGAGCAGAGGGTGGGGAGGGCGGCATAATCTTTGTGCTCTCCTCCCACCCCCAGGCCATCAGGGCTTGGGGGCAGGGGAGTGCATGGCGCTTCAAAGCACTGCATGCTCCTGGCAGGGTGGGAGGAAGCTTCACAAGCACCCCTGCCCCCAGGCCAATTAGGGCATGGGAGTGGGGGAGTGGCCAGGCCTTGGCAGGCCAGATCCGGCCCGCGGAGGCCCTTTTGCCCACCCCTGCCGTATATACTCAGATATATCAGATACAGTTCAGCTTCTTGTTGAGGGACTGATGCACAATTTTTCAAATACTTTCATCTTCATATCGATAGACACTGGATTAGAGTTTGTGTCTAGTCCACAGAGAACACAACACCATTAGGAAATTCCATCTGCTCCAAAGCTGACAGCCACCTGACAAAATAATGTATATAAGAAGCTAACTAAACAGTAAAACTAAGTGACTGCTTGACACCCTCATTTATTCCTGCTGCTTGTCACTCTTACCCTTCCCTACCTATTATCTACTTACGTTGAAATAAGTTTCCTGTGCAGGGCAGGGCAATTATATTTCCACTGTTCAGTCTGTCTACATTATATATGAACACAGAAAAAGTTAACTAATATTAACATGTCAACTTTTGAAAAGGAATTCCCATTACCAGAACACAGCCAACCTGCTGAATTAGAAATCAAGCAGAAGCTTCTACACCATCTGCTTCCTTAATATAAATAGCAACAATTACGAACAGGCTGGAGACAAAAGAATTCAAGGTTTTCTACAGAAATATTTCTGGAGATTAAACAGTCAGCTTATAAAAACAGTTGCTATTTAAGTAAGAAGCCTGTTAAATATCTCTTTTAGGTAAGATACATATTTAAAATGCTGTGTTCAATTCCCAAAATGAAGTTATATTTACCACAGATGAGTTCTACTTGCTGGACTCTGTTCATGCTATTAAGAGTGTCCATTAAAGGATCTCTTCGGTCTGTTTCCTGGTCACTTGTACCTTTATTCTCATAGGCCAAGACAGTGTCACATTCATCAATCAGGAATTGGACATCCAGTTCTGAATACATTTTCTGAAGATAAAAGTAAAAGTTATTTTCCATCTTATAAACTTTACAGATCACCTGCCATCCTCTCCCAAAGTAGTAACATCGTTTTAGCAAGTATTTCAGCCACTCATGAATGCTTCCAGAACTGATTACAATAGATAGTAGGTAAATAAACACAATTTTTCACAGGCTATTTTATACTATTAATTCTGAAGGTGAGAAAGTCATCAGAAAAGATCCAAACTTGTTTCCTTAGCTTAGTGGAATGTCTTCCAGTAGATATTTACATTTAGAACAAGGAAGTTATACAGATTATATTATTTATTGACTTCTCTCAGTAGTCTTGAAGAAGCTAATGTAAATGTTAGCCTAAAAAACAAAATGTATACATACTAAACAGTCTTTGCATGTGCACAATTTACTCCGCCAGTTTGATGGCCAAAAGGTGGCAGTATCCTTCTTCAGAGATTGCATGGTCTCGAGTTCTCGCAGCTTACAGACTGGTTCATCACTTTTCAAAACAGTCTGAATTAAAATGAAACAAGTCAGTGTTTATCACTTCTATTGTATTTCAAAGGGATTTAATTCAGGTTTTTCTAGCTTCTTTCCTTAGTTAGCTACAATACTGTCCTGCTTTTATTTTTTAAAGGTCTTTCATATGATGCTCAGAGTAAAGTTTGTATTAGAACACTGCTGTATACCCAGCAGAATCAACTAAAATTGCTAATGGCATTCATACTCTAAATTCATTGATTATTCTTCTTACAAATCAGCATCAGATTTAACCCAAAAGCAGTATAAAGGGCTCAGAAATTAGATCTGTGCTAGCCTGATGACACAGTTGCAATGGGTGGTATCCTCCACATTAGAAAGATAAATTTAGAAGTGATCTCAGGTTGCTTAAGCAACAAAATGGAAGATATCAGATGAATGGAAGATATTTGCTGAGGATACTGTATGCCTGAAATTAAACCTTTTATATCAGTATTTATTGGCATGTCTACTGCAGCAAAGGCTGTACTGGAACAGTCCCTATTCAACATTTGTGTATTTAATTAAATTTACTATTGGAAGAATGTGTGGAATATGTCTCGCCTTTAGAGAACCCAAAGAGAGTATCTTTGTCTACACTAAGTAGAGAGGGAACATAAGATAGTAAGAAAAATGTGTGGTTTACCTCTGGACATTTAGACCCAGAACTAGTAGATGGCTCATTAAATTGTTCTACTTGCTCTTCCTCCTTGATCTTCCCTGGATGATCTCCTCCACTTTCCTTTTTGATTTCTCTTTTCTGTTCTTCAGATTCCTTGACATTCAGTACAATCTTTTCATCTTCAAGTGAAGTCACTTTAGTCACAGTAGGAACTAGAAAATGCACCTCCATAATATAAGCTTGCCAGACAGTTTCAGAATTTCTTTTACTTGACACTGTAGTGTCATAGACATGTTCAAACTTCACTGCACATTTCAATAAAAGCAAGGTTATATCCTAGAGCTATCTGGGTACATTATGAACTCATTAAACAATAAAAAAAAACTGCTTAATGTTTTATCATAGTTCCCTCAGACCTGCCTACATCTAATGCCCCAAAATAGTGTTACCATGACAAGTCTCAGTTTATTTTTATTAACTGAAAGACTGATATAAACTTTTTAAGTCCTTTGTGCCGTCCCACTTACAAAGCAGAAAAGAAAACCCTCATTGTCCTTTCAATCTGAAAGCCTAGAGTTTACTGGAAAGTAATGGAGAAAATGGGGGAGCTGGGGTGGAGGAAGAAATGCCATGATCTCACACAGTGGTAAACATTCCTATGATGCTAGTCTTCCTTTGGGTTTCTGAAATTAATTGGTATTTGCAAACAGCTGGATGGTAGCCAGGTACTTTCTCTCATTTTATTTTAGCATATTTTATGCCTGATACACTCTTTAAACTTTATTTTTTTAAGTCAAACATATGGAGGAAACCAAAAAAATATATTTAATGCATTATAAAATACCTTTTTAGAATATTTACAGATGTCTTTAAGACAAACAAAAAACAATATGCTGTGTGAATGATAAAATAGTCTCCTAATTTAGAGACTTCTCAAAAACCAGACTTTTAAAAAATAATTTGTCCACATATATTTATAAAGTGTCATTATGAATCAATTACAAATAAAATTAAGCAATCATACATAAGCACATCGCTCTCAAGTCCTGGAAAATTCTGTTACAGATGCTCTCAAATTCTGGAGCATGAAACACATGACTGCTGCTTCTTAGAACACTGCTTCTCCCTAAGTCTCAGAGGAATAGCTATGTTAGTCTGTAACTTTAAAAAATGAGTAATCCTGTGGCACCTTGGGCCTGGTCTACACTATGGGATAAATTCAAATCAAGATATGCAACTTAAGATAAGCAATTAATGTAGCTGAAGTGGAAGTATCTTAATTCATATTTTGGTGTTGTCCACACTGTGGGAAGTTGAAGGGAGCACACTCTCCCTTGGACTTCTCTTACTCCTTATGGAAGCAGGACTACTGGCATCAATGGGAGCGCCCTCTTAGTTCAAATTAGCCTGTCTTCATACGATTTGCTAATTCGAAACCCTGCAAGATCAACTGTGGCTGCTTCGATCTGATCTGTAGTATAGACACGGCCTTAGAAACTAACAAAAATATAAAGTATCATGAGCTTTCGTGGGTAAGACCCACTCCCTCAGTCAGTTTGTCTGTCACCAGGACAGCTGAAACTGTCAACATAACTTTCTAGAGTGAATGAATATTAACCCAAGTGATCAAACATTTCATTGTAAGCATCCGTACAAAGGCTCTTTATTTCTTAGGTATTTTAACAGGGAAAAGGCTTGGTCATCTCTTCTAAGCAATCCTGGGAGATATAAAAGTATATAGACCTCCCCTAGCTTCCTTCTTGATTTAATGAAGCAATCTTAGCACCAAAAGTGTGTTATGTAACGGATTTACTACTATGAAATGCAATCAAGTGCATGCTCCATGGTAGGGATGTAAGAGACTAGTTGACTATCTGATAAGCAGAAGCTTATCACTAGAAGTCAACTAGTGATGCGACTAATCGCTTCCCCCACTTGCTGCCTCTATCAGAGGGGGGGAAGGGAGCAGGTGCTGGAGGAAGCCAGCTTAAAAGCAGGTTCCCCCCAGCACCATCTCCACTGGGGGCAGGGGAGGTAGAGGCACAACAGAAACGGTGCAAGAGGGGACGGAAGCAGTCTCTGCTTACGCTGCTTCTGCTGCAACTCTGCTTTTGAAATGTACAAGAACCCCAGCAGGGCTCTTGTGTATTTCTAAAGCAGAAGCTCCCACAGGGAACATGGGGCCAACAGGGAAGTTCCCCGCTGGTCCTGCGCTCCCTGCAGGGCTTCCTTTTGAAATGTACAAGAGCCACCATCCAGAGTCCATTCAATCCTACTCCAGTGTCATCTCTCCCCCAACTCTATTTCTCTATGTCTCCCCACCCAATGTTGTCATATCTCTTTGGTAGTTTTGATTTAACCTAGAACGTAAATTCCTGGGGAGCAAATATCAAGTCTTTATGCAATACTTGCCATAAACACCTATGGTGAGAAAACAAACATATAAACTACTCTCAAAATTAAACAAAAAACAAGATTTTAATAAATTTAAGAATTAGGCCTTTCTTTTTTTTTATAAAACACAAAACCTAAAGTTGCCACATAAGCTACTTTATTGCCTGAGGTTTTTATTTAAATAGCTAACATGGTTTCTTCAGCCTTCTCAAAAATATCTGTATTCTACTTGGATATGATTATGCGAGTTAAATCAGCTACATGTGGGAGGTTTACACAATAGAAATAGTAGTACAAATCTCCTAATTTTACCTGCTAACTGTGAAGTATAGGCCCAAAGAAAAGCACAGGAATTCATGCAGGCCTGGCACACCATCTCATGGAAGTCCCCACTCTCAGGGGGAACTGTACCAAGGTGCTGTCCAAAAGAAATAAGAACACAAGACAGAGATATATTAATTGCAACTTAATGGATTCTACAGAGTATTTTTTCCCTCTAGTTTTAGTGGCAGAATAACAAACATCATGCCCACCTCTACCCTCATGTTGTCAGTATTCTCATTATAAGTCTCTTATCCCCCATACCCAGCATCCATAATACTAGAAGATAAGAGAGGATCAATAAATGTTAAGAATTTATCCAGATTATTAGCCTCTTTTCACATGTCAACCCCCCACAAAGTCTGGACTAAGGATGTAACTACCCAGTAAAAATGTTAACCAGTTAAATGGTATAGTTAACTGGTTAACCATAAAGGGCGAGTGGGCCCTTTGCTTTCAAATACTTGTTTTCAAAGTATTTCATTGGTGTGTTGCTGAAGATTATAAAAATCACATATATAAAAAAGTCACCCCCCCCCCCAACCTCAGGCTGCCATTGGGCAAAGGCGTACCAGTTTAATAGGCCTGCATAGGCCCCATAAATCCTAAGGCCATCCCAACATGAGGCTGAAGATGAGCTTTTGTTTATACATGAGGATGGTCAGAAGTCTGGATGTTTGTAACTCAAGAGTGCCTGTATTTCCAAATCTTGTCTATCCCTAATACAACAGCTACCAGACATAGTAGTTTTAAGTAGCCTTCTTATTTAATCACAGTACTTGCTTCTATCTGGTTTACAATTTCACCATCTAAGAACCCCCTAATCCTGCATAAAAAGGGGGATTTTCAAAGGCAACAATGGCACCTAGGCACTGAACTCCACTTGCTTTCAATAGTAAATTGGGTGCCTTGATGTCCATTTGCCTTAAAAAATCTTTCCTAATATATCTAATCAGATACTGACTATGCAGCTCATTCCTTCCTCACTAAAATAAATATGACTAAGTTAATGTCCCATCAAAGGAGCTTCCATTCACCACATATCATAATCATGGTTGATAATGGTGTGCTTAATAATCTTCTTCTCCAGTTCCAATGAAACACTACCATTCATAATAGTCTTCCATAAAACATTAAAGTTTAGACATGTAAGGTCACTTATTAGGATTAGTTTAGACATTAAGAGCAACCCTAAATAAAGTAAAGATTCTTCTTCATTTTAGGTACTAGCTCATTATAAGGATTGCCAGTATGCAAAAACAAATATTTTAGTCTTTTTCTTACAGCCTGAAAAGAGCTAATTTGAATGTTCTTGCACTACTTCTCAAAGATTCCTCTCTACCTTTTCAAGTAAGTTTTACCATAAGGAAAACACCAATTTTAGCCTATTTCCATGCAAGATGACAATATTGTTATATATATATCCTTACCCTTCCATGGAACCAGTCTTCACAAACTATGCACTGGATCATTTCATCTGGGATCTGGAAGTATGGTTATAAATAATATCAATCTTTAAAGTTTCTCATGGGCTTTTAAAAGCAGTGTATTCTGATGAACATACAAGTAAAACACTTTCCACAGTGAGACACTTAAATTGGATGGCCATTACAAATACTTACCGCTTTAGCCAAAGTTTTGAAGAACTTGTAATTTGTTGTAGTCTGATAACTAGTGTGTCCCATTATCTAACAAGATTTTTTCATTCTTGCCAGATATGCTATGTAACATTCTACATCCCAAAGGACCAGGATTTACCACAGTGATATTGCATGTTATATACAAAGTATGCCTTACAAGGTATCATTCTAAAAATATTGATCTGCTAAACATTAATATTTCATTGGATTGTATGTGCTGTCGTATCTATAGTTATGAAGTTTTGCTAAATATGTGATACTGAAAGATGTAGTGAAGCTGAAAACTAGGGTGGGTAAAAAGATGATTTAAAAAAAATTAAAAATAGGGGTTTTATTTAAATCATATTTTGTTTTTTTTAAAAATCAATAAAATACTAAATTTCTCATTTACAAACAATAGTTACAATTAAATCTCATTGCAAACATGTTACACCTACACTTACAGTCTCAAAAATTAATTAATATCTCTAGCTTGTCCAGCTTAACTACTAGCTCTTGCTTCTTGAACGTTCTGGGCTTTCAACTTCTGTTTCTCAACAAAATAAAAAGCAGTGTGTGTCTTTCTTTGCACAAGCTGGATAGGATTCTTTCGATCTGTGCTTATGTGGCGGTGAACCTTGGCCAACCATAGCAGAGTAGTTATCTGAGATATAGTTTTAAAGACAGACACACAATATATAGGAAAGGACAGAGGCAGCATAGAAAGGAACAGCAGAATGGACTAGAAAGGAAAAGGGAAGACAACATTACACACACACACACACACACACACACACCTTCCTATATTCCCTATTATTCTGCCACAGAAAAACTGGCATGGCTCCTGGGTGTAATCGGGACCTTATCTGAGAATATTTTGAAGAAATTAGTTCCCTGAGAAAACAAGAAAAATGTCAAGTATAGCAGTGCAAGAAGATGATGCAGGGCCTAGTTGCAATAATGAATCATCGTAAGGAAAACTGCTTATTGGGAGAAATTATGTAGATGAAGATGTGGATCAACTGGTTAATAAGTTCAATAATTCACTTTGCAATGCATTATTCTTCAAAACTCAGTGTCTTTTAGAATAAGTGTGATTTGACAAATTTCCAAGCCATTTGTTGTGCTAGATGTTACTAGAAAAAAAAATGTCTTAGCTAATCCTTATGGCTTGTTTAATTAGTTAACTAGATATAGAATCTATTACTCAAATTTACAATACAGAGAGATTTAGTCAGAGAAATCTAGAGTTGCCAGTTGCCCACTGAGGCCAGGTCTATACTAAACCTGGAAGGTCAGCTTACGGTACGCAACTCCAGCTAGAGTTAGCTTACCGTAAGCCAAGCTTGGTGGTGTCCACACAGCAGGAGGCCGATGGGAGCAAATGCTCCCAACTGCTTCCCTTACTCCTTGCAATTGCAAGGAGTACAGACACTAACTGGGAGCTGTTCTCTGCATTCGATTTACAGGTCTATACTAGACCTGCTAAGTCGAACCCCAGAATGTCGATCTCCGGTGCGGTGAGTGTAGATGTACCCATAGTGTCATTTTCTTATTTTACATTACATAATACTTGCCCCCCCCCTTTTTTTTTTGGAATATCACAGCCACAGACCATAATAGTGATGTCATAAGTCTACTCTCTAATTTTACTTCAGCATAACTCAGCTTTCTCAAGGGAACTCCATTCTGTACTTGTTTTCTCAAAAAACCGAAATGTCAGTAAGTTCAATGGAGCTTCGGTCATCTGAAGAAGTTGGTTTTGCCCATGAAAGCTCACGATACCATCTACATGTTTTGTTAGTCTATAAAGTGCTACTAGACTATTTGTTGTTGTTTAAGTTTTTCCCATTACAGACTAACTCAGCTACCCCTCTGAAGCTTCCAACATTAAATGCACTTTAAGCCATACTCAGTCTTAGCTTTTTTGGTAACTTGGAATCAGATCTGCATCCTTGCTGGAAAAAAACGTAAATGATTAACTGAATAATAGAGTGAGAAGAACTGACAAGAACAACTATTCAAAATCATTTTTCAATTTTGTTTCAAGATCCCATTTAGGCGTAAAGACTTAAGACTATCTAGCTGCAACAACTTCAGAGTCATCCATCAGTATGTTTAGCAGGAGTGCTGCAACTAAAAATATTTCAGACAACAAAGTGTCAGTAGCAGCCAAAAGATTTCAGTCATCCAGTAAAACCACCACCATGAATGGGTTTGTAGTAAGCACCAGCAATATTGTGTGGACTAGAGAGCCCCAGCATAAAGGCTGCTGGCAGCTAGGAGCAGAGCCAGCTGGCAAGGCCAAGGGGGCAGTGGAGCCCATGGGGCACCAGAGCCTGCAGCCAGCTAGGCTGGAAAGCTGGAGGGGCCACCAGAGACTGCACGGCAGGAAGGCTCCAGCACCTGCGGCTGGCGGAGCCAGGAAGCTGGCAGGCCTGCCAGAGTCCAGGGGGAGCCATCAGCCAGCGAGCCAGGAAAGAGAGGGGGAGGCTGCAAAGCCCACAGCTGGCGGGGCTGCGAGCGCCAATAGGGCCAGAACTGGAGCTCCTGAGGCTGCGGGGCCCACTGAGCTGCTGCAGCCAGGGGGCCGAGGACAGTGTTGCCAGGTAGTTGGGGAGAAGAGTCTAGCAGAGAAGCTGGCACCCTATCTCCCCTCCACACCTTCTCTGGTCTGGCAAACTCCCTTGTCTGGCTGGTCAGGTCCTGAGGGAGCCAGACCAGGGAGGACCAACCCATACCAACAAAACACCATAAATGAAAAGACTGCTCAGTTCATTTATGCCAGAAATTCTCCTTTCCACATTGTTAATAATAAATACCATCAGTGACATGGCTATGACCAGACTACACTCAATATGGTATAGCAGACATTGGGGGAAAGTTACCAGACACAGCCTATGAGGGGGGACTTGAACAGGATGCAAGAAATGCTATGGGGAAATTCACCAGTTTGATGGGTGGAGCAAGGTACACAAAGATCCAGTAATATGTGCCTGTGTGACAACAGAAGATGGGATTGCATATCAGTGAAAGATGTAATAAACTGAACATGCTCATTTTTAACCACAGACAACGCTGCAAACATGGCAAATAAGTGATGATACTTAGAAGAAGAAACAGAAGTATGTTCCTTATTATGGCTGCAGTGCCAACATCTTTGACCAAAGACTTAAGTACGTCTTCTTCATCAATAAAAGAAAATGTTGATAAAGTCACAAGATTCTTCTATTTTGCTTCAGCTTCACTGAAGAAAACAGGAGGATAATTCTCCATCAAAATGTTCAATGAAATTCTGTAGTTGCTTTGAACAATTTATTAAGAATTGTGCTATTCTCACAAATTTTGTCAGGAAAACCATGATTAAATAGAAGGAAATCTCTCATCCAAAATATCTAATATTGGATTAAAGAGAAACGTAGAGGATATGCTCAGTATCCTTGAACCTATTGTCCATAGCCTTAAACAAATTCAGAGAAACTGCTGTTGCATTATTGATGCTGTTGAAATTTCAAAGGCACTTCAAGAAGGAATGTAAATTCTCATTTAAAAAGTTAACTGGTTAACCAATAATTGTAACTGTTTAACCAGTTAACTGAGGGCTGGCCCGAAGTAGCTGGGGTCCTGCAGTGGAGCTGCTCCAGACATGGGCCCCACAGCCGACATCCTGCCAGCCAGGGTCAGTCCTAGGACCAATCCTGTTCAACTTAGTCATAAATGATCTGGAGAAAGGGGTAAGCAGTGAGGTGGTAAAGTTTTCAGATGATACCAAACTGTTTAGGATAGTCAAGACAGAAGCAGACTGTGAGGGACTCCAAGAAGATCTCACCCAAACTGAGTGATTGGGCAACAAAATGGCAAATGAAATTTAATGTGGATAAGTGTAAAGTAATGCACATCGGGAAAAATAACCCCAACTATACGTACAGAATGATGGGGGCTAATTTGGCTACGACAAATCAGGAAAGAGATCTTGGAGTTATCGTGGACAGTTCTCTGAAAACTTCCACGCAGTGTGCAGCAGCAGTCAAAAAGGCAAATAGGATGCTAGGAATTATTAAGAAAGGGATAGAAAATAAGACCCAGAATATCTTACTGCCCCTGTATAAAACTATGGTACGCCCACATCTTGAATACTGTGTACAGATGTGGTCTCCTCACCTCAAAAAAGATATTTTGGCCTTGGAAAGGGTTCAGAAAAGGGCAACTAAAATGATTAGGGGTTTGGAACGGGTCCCATATGAGGAGAGGCTAAAGAGACTGGGACTTTTCAGTTTAGAAAAGAGGAGACTGAGGGGAGATATGATAGAGGTATATAAAATCATGAGTGGTGTGGAGAGGGCCGATAAAGAGAAGTTATTTATTAGTTCCCTAAATAGAAGAACTAGAGGACACCAAATGAAATTAATGGGTAGCAGGTTTAAAACTAATAAAAGAAAGTTCTTCTTCACACAGCGTGTAGTCAGCCTGTGGAACTCCTTGCCAGAGGAGGCTGTGAAGGCTAGGACTGTAATAGAGTTTAAAGAGAAGCTAGATAATTTCATGGAGGTTAGGTCCATAAAAGGCTATTAGCCAGGGGATAAAATGGTGTCCTTGGCCTCTGTTTGTCAGAGGCTGGAGAGGGATGGCAGGAGACAAATCGCTTGATCATTGTCTTCAGTCCACCCCCTCTGGGGCACCTGGTGCTGGCCACTGTCAGCAGACAGGATACTGGGCTAGATGGACCTTTGGTCTGACCCAGTACGGCCATTCTTATGTTCTTATGTTCTAATCTGCTGCGGGCAAGGGGCTGGCTCCTGCCACACCTGGGGTCCGCGTCATCAGCATCCTCTGGAATGGTGGCTGAAGCATGAAGGGACATGCAAATGTTTAGCATATTTGGCATGTAAATACCTTGCAATGCCAGCTACAGAAGTGCGATATGAATGCCTGCTCTCACTTTCAGGTGACATGTAAACAAAGATGCGGGTAGCATTATCTCCTGCAAATGTAAACAAACTTGTTCTGAGCAACTCTCTGAAAAAGATGTAGGACTGAGTGGACTTGTAGGCTCTAAAGCATTACACTGTTATATAAACAAAAAAACTACTTTTGTAAGTTGCACTTTCATGATAGAGATTGCCCTACAGTACTTGTAAGGAGGGAACTGAAAAATACTATTTCTTTTTTGCAGTGCAAATATTTGTAATAAAAAATAAAAAGTGACCACTGTACATTTTGTATTGTGTTGTAATAGAAATGAATATATTTGAAAATGTAGAAAATATCCAAAAGTATTTAAATGGTGTTTTATTCTTAACAGCACTGTGAACTGCACAATTAATTTTTAATCACTTAATAGCCCTATTTTTTGTCATTCATTTCTTAGAGAATGTGCTTTCTAATTAAACAATCTCAAGAGTTTAATAATTTTAGGATGTGAGGGGAAAACGATGCTTTATTTGTGGATAGGGAACTAGCTCTTCATTTAAGTTATGAATGGGGAAACAGCATTATTTTATTTCCTATCTTCCTAGTCTATCTTCAAGGCAAAATACACTGTACTCTTACAACATTATGCAAATGCAGACTAAATATGATTAACAAAAGTAATACAGCAGGTAAGATCTTTCTGTGAAGATAGAAATCCATTCTATGGGAGAATTTGAGGACCATAGTTCTACACAGAAAAAAAGTTTGTGCACTTTATCCATAGCTTTATTACTGACTGTGCATTTCTTACCTCATCTTCAGGATCAGGATAAGGCCTTTTACAAACACAGTATAATCCATAGAAGTTGTGATTATATTTATTGCCTGAATTCACTTTTCCCTTTTCCTAAAAGTAAAACAGAATATATGTTTTAATGTACAGTATGGTAAAAAAAACCCACGAACATTGAGAGACTGTACAACTGAAGGTAATTTTTGTCCTATTCTAATCTCCTAAGAGATGACCCACATGATGTCCTGCTACAAAGAAAATAATAACCTTAAGTGCCTGCCATCGACTAGTCGATTAGTCAGTAAGTGGGGGAGCCACAGCAGTTTTAGCTCCTGGCCCTGGGAGCTAACCCTGCTGTGGCTCTGCCTTTTAAATGTATTAAGAGCCTGCTGGTCTGCAAGTACCCACACCAAGTATAGGTTATAATTTACCCATTTTAAATTTAGTTCCTTCAAAATCAGTTCCTAGCTTAGTATAGATAAGCCTTTGTATGGAAGAAAGCACAAGGAACTTCCCTCTCTTACTCTGAGAAGCAAAACTACCATCTAGCATTAATCTTTAAGTCAAGATAGCAATGTTTAAACTTACCGGAAATAACTTGCACTGCAAATTTTTGAACTTGCTGTTGCCACAGTCACAGCAGAAGTTTCTGGAAAGAAAGAGACATAGCATGAATAGTTTAAACTGCTATCTTAAAATTAAATGCTTGTTATTTACAACTGTGAAATGCTCTAACAAGCTATTTAAACAAAAACATATGTGAGAATTTGTTAGGCAGTCTTGAACCCTTAACTCCTACTGAGGTCCTGTTAGATCTCAGCCAAGCAATGTTGAGTTACATCAGTATCTAGTTTGGGAAACGTCAGTGAAAGATGTATTTTTTTGCTGCTGTAATTACTCACATACATAAAAGCAAGCATATGTGTTATTGTTTGCAAGACTGGGATCTAAGACATCTGGATGTCACAAGAAGTCTGTTCTACTGGAGATACCATCTTTTGTATGAGATATACAACTGAACTCCTTCACACTTAGGATAATTCAAAATCACACTGAAATGAAAGTATTAAGAGGGGTATTAGCTGGGGTGCTCTGCAAAAATTCTCCTTTAGGCAATTAGTCTACCTATCAAAGATTCAGTTTAAATATGTTCTGATGATAAACCTCAACTAATATATTTAAATATTTTTCTGAATTTAATCTGCACTGTTGGATAGTAGCATTGTGCTTCGTTGAACAACCATTACATTCTACCCTGGATGTGGCAGTATGCCTGTGATTAGTGATGTGAAACCTACACATTTTATTTGACTGAGATGAAATTGGGGAGGCCTTATGATTTAGAAAGCATAAAGCATGTAAGCAAGAACACTTTATAATGTAACAGAGAAGCACAATCTATACTTTGAAAATAAGTTTTTTGGGGATGAAAGCTGTTGTTTTTTCTGAAACCCATTCTCCCCAAACTACACAGTAATATAACAAAAGGACCCAACTGTGCCGTGTGCCACCTCAGAGTCTTCTCTGCCTCTACAATCAGCAAATGTTTTCCACAGCACAGATTAACATTAGGGATGTTAAGGAGCATGTAATTCATTAATCGTGTAGTCGACAAAAAATTTACAATTACACGATTAATCGATAAGAGTTAGCAATGCAAGCACTCAGTGCCGACTTGTGCCGGGTCCTGGCAACTATCCCTACTGTGGCTCTGCACTAGAAGCACTTTAAAAGATGGCACGTGGGCAGGCTGGCTCAGTCCTAGTTTGGGCCGGGTCCCAGCAACTACAGCAGCAGAAGTTGCTAGAACCTGGAGAGAGTCAAGCCTGAGCTAGCCTGTTGACCAGCCCACTAAAAAATGTACTTGAAGAGCCGTGGGGGTGAGAAGGGGGAATTGCATGTAGCCGATAGCATTAAGAGATAAGGACCTGCTTATCAGTTAATTGTTTAATTGACTACACTGTTACATCCCTAATTAACACCCCTTTAAGAAAATAGGCATTTAGCATTAATGCACAGAGTGATTTTTGGTGTGATACTTTATTTCTTCACAATGTCAAATAAAGAGAAAAGTGTTTTTAAAAAAAAGACACTGAAGTCTCCCTTCGCTGAAAAAGCTTTACCTTTTTGTATATAGTTCAAATAACTTGTGTGTGCCATGACATTCATAACTGCAAGCTAAACAGATCCCTGCTGGTTCTTCTCCTGGTGGAGTGCAAGTACTACAGGCATACAAGGCTTGTCTTTTTACAGCACCCTACAAAAACAAGATATATGACTATAGGAAATACAGAGAAGTGCAGAAATAATTTACTATAGACATAAAGTAGTAAATGCAGTTTGTGTCTGAAGAACTGGATTTATGAGCAGGTCAGTGTTTGCTGGCCAAACTACTACTGGGTGCAAAACAGACATTTACAGGTTGGTCCTCTCGGGACCTGAACAAGCGGATTTGCCAGACCAGGGAAAGCGCCTCCCCTAATGCCTCATGCTACCCTGCAGCTCCCAGAGCTAGGGCTCCAGCCTGGCCCTGCTGCTGCCCCAGCCTGACCCTGCTACTGCCCCCATCTCAGCTGCCGCGTGGCTCCATGGCCAGGACCGGCGCTCCATAACCACTTGGCTCCGCAGCCAGGGTAGGAGCTGGAGCTCCCTATCTGCCGCTGGGGCTGTGGGTCCCCAGCCACAGAGTTCCAGCGCTGTTCTGGCCCCAGGGGCTGGGGAGCTCCAGCCGCAACCAGGGCGCACTGGCCTGGTCACAGAGCCAAGCAGCTGTGGAGCTCTGGCGTCAACAAATGAGTTCTGTAGCCACTTGGCTCCAGGGCCATGGCTGGAGCTCTGCAGTTGGGCTGGAGCCCCCCAGCCACTGCGGTCAGAATTCCCCGCTGTGCCACGCTACCTGCCCCCCAACACAGGAGTCCAGTCTGAGTCACTGGCCTCACTACTGTGCTCCTGCTCCACCGCCAGACCTCCCTGTTCCTGGGCTCTGGGATGACCTCTGAATAGAACTTTAAACGGAGATAGATTAGGATAAATGCAGCAAAGATATATTTCCTATTTTTTCAAGACAAGGCTCTTGCAATACGTGACATATGTTGACTGACATGAAACAAGCCCTATATTTGGAAAAAATCGGGAATGGGAAACTATGGGTTTCCCATAGTTCAGAGCCAGGCAGAGTGCTCTGGACAGCAAGTCCTCTATTTACCAACAGAGTATGGCCTAAAGCAGTAGTCCCCAACCTTTTAGGGCTGTTGGGCGCCCGGGGCGGCGCCACGTGCCCAGGGTGCAAGAATGGCTCGGGCCAGCCCTGGTCACTAGGCGGGCGCACATAAATGCCCCGGAAGACACCATGGCGCCTGCGGGCACCACGTTGGGGACCACTGGCCTAAAGGTCAATATACTGATGGTTTGTTTCCCATCAATGACCATCACATAAAGGTAACTGGGCAATAACTACAATCCCTCTGCCCCAGAGAGATTCTCTCTTTAGTCCTGCTTTGCTACTGAGCTCACCACAAAGGGCAACACTGAGTGAGAGGCAAAGAGCTCCTACGCTTGACACTTGCTGGGCTCTGGGTCAATGGCCTCCCCCTTCTAAGGGCTCCTAAAGAAAGCCAAGGACTAACCCCTCCTTGCCTCGCGACAACCTCACCGCACACTCCACTTCCTGCAGCCCACTCCGCCCCCACACACCTCCCACCCCCGCACAGGTTCCTCCCAGACCACCCGACCTCTGCCCTGTTGCGTAAGGCCGCACTGAACTCCTTCTACTGCCTTCCTCACCACCCGCCCCCATACCTGCCCCACCCCGGGGAGCCGCTCCCCGCGCAGTTGCCTTAGCCCTGGCTGAACCCGGCTCCCGCCGCCTCTTGCCTGTCCCGTCCCTCCGCTGCCGCTCAGCCCCGAGCCTCTCGCCAGCCCGACCCCGCCCCCTCACCTGGGAGTAGCTGCAGCGCTCGTGGTCGCTCCCACCCAGCACCGCCCGCGCCTCCTTCTCGAGCTCCTCGTTCTCCGCAAGCACGTCGGCCAGGGAGACCACGGGCTCCTCAGGGGCCCCCGCGCAGCCGCCAGCCGGCTCAGCGCCCCCGGCCGCAGCCTCCATCGCGGGCCGGGCCGAGACAGAGACGGCACAAGGCGGGAAACGAGACCCAACGCTAGGGGTCGCCCCAACGGAAGCGGAACTGCCCGCACACCACGTGATACCGGAGCCCACAGGGCGAGGGGTTGGCGCGTCAAACGGGCAGACGGGGACATAGCAACAAAGTCACAAAAGGTGGGGGCGGAGCCGGTGGGGGAAGATGGGCGGACACGTCACACGTGACGACCCCGCGAGAATTTGATGGCGCGCGATTCGATGAAGCTCTTGGCGGGTGTGTGTGGGCGGGGGTGAGTTTAGAGGGACCGTTTACTCGTGGGCGGGTGCGTGCTGAGGGCTTCCGGGTTAGGGCCGATAGGATGGATTCCGATTGGTCGGCTCCGCTGCCGCTCTCCGCCCCTTCGGCCGGGTTGCGGGCATGGAGCTGCGGGCGGAGCTGACCGGGCGCGATGGGCAGAAGCGGCCGCTTTGCGTGCGCTGCCAGCCTGAGGCCG
The DNA here is from genome assembly GCA_032595735.1 of Pelochelys cantorii. Taxonomy (NCBI): domain Eukaryota; kingdom Metazoa; phylum Chordata; order Testudines; family Trionychidae; genus Pelochelys; species Pelochelys cantorii. The sequence continues at coordinate 102,720,283 of CM064329.1, read as the reverse complement.
GCGCCGGCGGGGAGCTCCGGGGGCTGCTGCGCGGCCTTTCCCAGCTGCAGGAGCAGGTCACGGCGCTGCTCGCGCCCCTAGTGGAGCAGGAGAGCGGAAGGCTCGCGGGGGCGGGCACCGGAGCGGGGCCGCAGGGTGAGTGACGCGCGAGCGGCTCCTGGAATCGGTGGCGGGGCTGGGTGGCTCAGAGCGCCGGGTGCGAGGAGAGCCCAGTGTTCGTGTGTGAGCCGGCTCCACTCTCCGCGGGGGTGGGGGTCTCTGTGGGTGGGTGGGTGGGTGGTGTGGGTGGGTGGGTGCTGCTGTGGCGAAGAAGGCTGGAGAATCACCTCGATTATTCTGTTCCAATGATAGAAAAACCAGCGAAACTATTGAACGTTTTCCACAAGAGTAATTTCTAGAGGGTCGGAGCTATCACCAGCCCTGTGCTTTACGGAATAGCAACATAACATTGAGATTTGCGGTCCCCTTTGCCAATAGTTAAAGCGGTGTGTTTGGACTTTTGTCTGTACCCTACACACATTCTGCACTAATGTCCACACAACAAAATGGCACTGAGAAGCAGATAAACAGAGAATACAGAAGTTTCATAAATAACTCTTTTTTTTTCCTGTGGAACTGTAAATCATTTATACTTCAACCACAGCTTCTAGATAAACTCTTTCCAGGTGCCTATCTCTGTCTTGTAACCCATTCTGGTTTTTTCTTCCTTGGTAAATGGATTTGTAAGCATTTTTTTATTAATCTATGCTGTAATTTTTAAAAGGTGATGTTGGGGAGGAAGAAGAGGAGGATGAAGATGAAGAAAATAGCACTGATGTAAAAACACGTGTGGATGGACCGCCTTTAAAACGGACAAAAATTCAGTGTTCCTAACTGTTGCTTTAAAAACTATTTAAATTTGTAAAGAAGACTTCACTTGTCGGTGTACATATTGCATAGTTAGAACAAAACAACTATTTTTGGAAACTAGACAACTACATTTATGTTTCTTTTGGTTATGTTTTAGAAGGGAAATGCCTTTTTGTTTTTGTGATACTTAACAATACAAATAAAATACCTGGACACAAAAGAGAATGAGGTGTTACGTAGTAGACTTTTTTTATATGTAGAGAAATTCTTAAATGTTTGAGAGGAAGAAAATATGGATTGCCTCTTTCTAGAGGGATCTTTAAAAAGATTCAAACCCACAAACCTTAGTGGCCACATTGTTTGTTTGTATTTATCTCTTTACTAAAGTCATGAGTAGTTTAGATCTGTTGTTTTACACTACTTCTAAGTTCCCTAGGTATTTTTTTCTGACACTCTTAAATGGTAATTTACTCCATTTAAAAAAACACAAGTTACTACTGCTGAAATATTAAACTACAAAATATGAACTAATAATTTCTTATAAGGGTGTTATTGATAGGAGACTGTATAAAGTAACTGAGTATTCCACACCTGCTTAAATATATTGGCAAGGAACTACAGATTGAACCTTCAAAGTCTGGGACTCTGTGGTCTGGCAGCATCTGTGGTCTGGCAGAACCGTGAATATTGCCAGACTAGAGAGCCCTGGCCATCCAAGTTCAGAAGTGCAGCCTGGGCTGGGCTGGCATTGAGGAGTGCATCCCCAGCTGGGTTGGAGCTGTAGGAAGCACAGTCCTGGCCAGGGCTGATGGCAATGAGTGCAGACCCACCTGGGGCTGGCACAGTGGGGGGTCACAGCCCCACCTGGGGCTGGAGGCAGCAGGGCTGGCAGCAAGGAACGCAACCCCAGCCAGGGCTGGTGTCGAAGAGCTTGGGCCAGGACTGGAGTCAGCGGGGTCAGAATCTGGGCGCACAGCCCGGGCTGGTGCTGTGGGGGATTCAGCCAGGGTTGGAGATGGTGGGGCCGGCCCCTGTCTGGGGCTGGCATGGTGGGGGACGCAGCCCCAGTCAGGGTTGGCATGGTGAAGGGCTGGAGGAAGCAGCAGGGAACGCAGCCCTGGCTGGGAGCAGAGCCTATAGCTGGGTAAGGAGCCTTAGCTCCAGAAAACTCTGTGTTTTGGGACCACTCAGGTCCCAAGAGTGTCGAACAAGGGAGGTTATACCTGTAGCTGTTTTTAGCTTTACAAGAAGTCTAAAGGATAAAAGATCTGTTTATGGTGTTGGGTCTCAGAAGTATTTGTGTTTAACTCATATCTATGCATGTGTCTTGTAAAGTTATTTGAAAACGGAACAATGGGGCTTTGGGTACCACTATCATTCAAATAATAAATAAATAAATATATAATATGCCATAATTTTATATGGACTCTAAAACATGAAATTAAACCAAAAAATGCAAGAAATTGTCAGAAGCATTGTGTCAGTTATGTAACACCAACACGGATTTCTCTATCTTAAACATAACTTCATAATTACATTGTAAGGATGAATAGGGTTAAAAATCTTTGTAGTTCTTAGTAGTGTTGTATCAAAATTTACCTTTATTTGTATATAGGCATTAAGTACAGTAAGCATCGTCTGATTTGCAGTTTACTCAGTTGATAACATGTATGTGATCTGTTAACTAGTTTTGTGTGTTAGCTATTTCATTAGATGTGAATAAACTGCATTTATAGGATTCCCCTTATAAACCATCCATTACTTCACTGTAACTAGAACAAAGCGTAGTAATTAGTGACACATCCTATCTGGCTAAGGGGTTTGCTTTGCCACCTATCATTAGTGTTTAAACAAATTGGGAGTATCAAGGTCTGTGTGTCTTCCTTTTTTTGGGTTATAGAGACACTGCATAAATAGGGTTTTCTTTATTTGCTTTTTTTTTTTTTCATGGTGGCTGGTTTATTCTGGTTATGACAGAAAAGCTTTAATCCGTTGGGTTTTTTTTTTTTATACTGCCATGCAACAATTGCTAGTGAATACTGTGATCATTGCTCTTCTTTGGCTTATACAGGTTGGACCTCCAGTATTCTTGGACCAGGGAGTGCTGACTGGGAATCCCAGCAGCAAGAAGGCTGGCGATTCAGAGGCTGGCTGGGCTGGGACTGGCGCGGAGCCCTAGTAGCACAGCAGGGGCCACGGCAGGTCTGGGGATGTGGCAGTCGCAGCAGCCCTGGGAGCAGGGTAGGAACTGGGGCAGTCCAGGCTCCTGGAGCCATGGCAGCCAGGCAGGGGGCGCAGCTGGGACCAGCAGCATAGAGGGAAGGTGGTCTAAGGAGCCGGTAGCAAGGGACCACCTCTGATCCGACAAATTCTGTTGTCCCGGACTGGTCAGGTCCCGAAGCTGCTGGACCAGATAGGTCTAACCTCTATTAAATATATGAAGAATGCATGCAGTCAGTCTGTGCTAAAACAAGCTGTCATTATTACCCCATCTTGATCTCCCACTCTGTTCCACCAACTTGTGTTTTTTTTCCACTAACAAAATCTTGTGCAGGCAGCTGTGCAAGTGGAGCTCTGCTCATGCAGTTCCTTATTCCATTAAAAGGGATGCTTTGCAGATACAGTGGTCTGCATGCACAAAGAAGCTTGCCTTTAGATTATAAATCCTTTTGAAACAGGGACTGTCTTGTACATGTTTGTGCTAGGCCCAGCACAAAGGGGTCCTAACCTAGTTGGTTGGTGGTGATACAGTCTGCTATATATTTTAGAGAGTTGGTGCATCTGTCCATCTGTGAGTCCGTTTGTTCAAGGTGTGCTGGGGCAATGGAACGTGTGCAGAATGCTATTTTTTTCACGACAAAGGAAAAGTTGTGATAGGGACAGACTTTTTTTTATTTTAGAAGGGGATGATAAATGGTGTTAATGACAATACATAAAGATGTTCAAGTTCTATATAACAGTTATATTGGATATATTTATTCAAGGATAGGAATATAGTTCAGTGACCTAGACAAATTCGAGGATTGGTCCTAAAGAAATCTAATGAGGTTCAATAAGAACAAGTGTGGCATCCTGTATTTAGGATGGAAAAATCACATGCACTGCTCCAGGCTGGGGACCAATAGGCTAAGGCTAAGCTGTGCTCCCTGGGGCTCTTGCTGCCTTCCCCCGCACCTCACCCCACCCCCCTGGTCATTCATGAGCATAACTATCCCTGCTATCACACCCCCTCCCTTTCTGTTGGATGTGTGTGGAATGTAATTGTTTCACATCACATTTAAGTTTTGCAGAAAAGGACCTGGGGGTTACAATAGATGAGCTGGATATGAGTCAATAGTATGCCCTTATTGCCAAGAAGGCTAATGGCATAGGGCTGCATTAGTAGAAGCATTGCCAGCAGATAAAGGGAAGTGATTATTTCCTCTGTTTGGTACTAGTGAGACCACATCTGGAGTACTGTGTCCAGTTTTGGGCCCTCCTCCCCCCACCACAGAATGGGGACGTGGACAAATTGGAGAGAATACAGCAGAGTGCAATGAAAATGAGGAGGGAACTGGGGCACATGACTTATTTGCAGAGGCTGAGGTAACTTGCTTTAGAAGAGTGAGAGGGGATTTGATAGCAACCTTCAGCTACCTGAAGTGAGAGCCAGGCTATTCTCAGTGGTGGCAGATGACATGAGTAGGGATGGGTAGCTACTGGGTAATAGAATAGTGGACTCTGTAGTCAGGTGGGGGGGGAGGGCAGCAGCCAGGGTGCTCCAGCCCTGCTGCCTGGATGCCAGGCGGGAGCCAGTCTAAAAATCAGACAGAGGCTGCTAGGAGGGAGCAGGGGAGGCTGTCACAGCAGCCTCCCCTGCCCTCCCCCTTCCTGCTGCTGCCTCTAACAGATGCAGCAGTGCAGAGAGGGGGGTATGCGGTTTTTAAACAGGCTTCCCACAGCACCAGCTCCCCACAGCACTGGTTCCTGCTTCTCTTCCCTGCCGGACGCCCCCCTTGCTGTTTCTGATACAGAGGCAGCGAGGTGGGGATGGAAGTAGTCGACTAGATTAACTGATAAGACTAGTCTTATCAGGTTGTTGACTACTCGCTTAATCCCTAAACATGAGAAGTGGCAATGGTCTCGATGCAGTGAAAGAGGTCTAGGTTAGATATTTCACTAGCAGGGTGCTGAAGAACTGGCATGGGTTGCCTAGGGAGGTGGCAAAATCTTAATCTTTAGTGTTTTTTAAGGACAGGTTTGACTAGGCCCTGGCTGGAATGATACAGTTGAAGTTGGTCACTTTGAGCAGGGGGTTGGCTTAGAGGACCTTGTGAGGTCTCTTCCAACCCTAATCTTTTATGATATGGTTGCAAGGTACTAACTTTATTCAGTGAAAACCTGGGACAAGAGAAGAGCAACAGTGAACTCATCTGATGCTGCAGATGATTAGCACCAGGCAAGACATCAAACTATATATTTTAACTAATTCTAAATACCTTTATGATAGTAAAGCATTTAAGAGAATGACTATCCTATCAGTGGGGGCTATGTAGATTTTAATAACTTACATGCTCCTTGTTGTGTTCTCATGGAAAGTGGATGATGCTGGTTTGATGAGAGCTGAATGTCATCTCCATCAAGTTAGTTGACTATGCTTTGCTCATACTCTGCAATGTAGTGTATGACAAGGACCCTGTATATTGTGTAGCTGTAGAATCACATACCACTATCTCACCTTTCATTTAAAAAAAATTTCTGACCCTCATGATTTTCAAGGTTATCGTTGCAATATGAACAGAATACAAATGGATGCTTACTTGAGTTGTAAGGTGCCTGAACCAAACTGACCTGTTAATATCACCAAGTTTGCAATAAAATCCAGTGTTGTGAACAAAGAATTTGCATTTTTCCACGATGCTGTGGAATTGTTTACTGTAGTCAGCTATCTGAGGTGGGGGTTTCTTCCATACCTAGCTACTATGTGCCTGCATTGCACCCCACCTTTCCCTACAAATGATGAGTGACTGGATTGGGTATGTTTCCTGTAATATCTCGGGTATCTGATAGGAGGGAATTGGCCACTAGACTAAGAATCCAGCTGGCAGGCAAAAGTTTGGAGATAGTGAGAGAGGCTGGTTAACTGTACTGCCTGGAAAACAGAGCAACCAAAGACAAGAATGAACTGATACAGTTGGCTACAAGTTTCCCATCCCTCTGGTGTTTAAAGACAATGTTATGAATGAGGCTGCCTGAATAATGTAAGAGCTCAGGTCTGTGGAATTGGCCAAAACAGAGAATGTGTGGCAGGGAAAGGTCCCAGCTGTGGGATGCTACCCTGCTGAAAATAGCTGGCTATGAAGGGGAAGGCACTACTTGAGTGTAGAGAGCTGAGTAGGGTACAGAGTTACATGTCTTTTCTTCTCTAAGAAGTGCTATATTGTCAAAACTGCTACTTTTACCTGTGCTAGGGGTGGATGTGCTATGTGTACTCTGTGCTGCTGTAAGGAGCATCCAAAAAAGAGAACCTTGTTTCTGGGCACGTTGGTCAGAATGCTTTAAAAATATTTTTTTACTCTCTGAAACTAAGTCCTGTATCTCTAGGTGCCTCCCTAAGTTCAGCTCAGCCAAGGGACCAAAGACTACCACTTAAGCACAAACATAACTGTCCTTGCCCCCAGACTCACCACTCCAAATGTTTTTGTGGGCTTGTTCTTTGTGTCTCTGTTGCCAATAACCTTTCTGCCAACTACCTCGCCTGTTTTACCCATGCTCTGGGCCTCTTTTCTGGAACCACTGGGTAATTCTGATGTAGTCTTTTGTCACTTTTGCAAGCTTCCTCAGTTCCCCTTTACCTAGTTGGATCATTGCTGAACTCCTATGTAACTGCCTGGCTGAACAGCTGTCTTATCACTCTCTCCTAACTTTGCCCTACCATCTGTCCAATATGATCTCGTGTTTATTCCCTCTTGATTGCTGCTGCCAGAACCTACTGCCCTAACAGTCATTGCTTCTTATCCAGAATAAATAATGAAGAAAGGAAGTGTTGGTCCATAATGAAAAATATTCCACGGTAATGTAATGAATTCACTCAGGGAAGTGCTGAGTAGCTTACATTTGAAGACTAGTGGATAAGTGCAGTCTTGAGACCAAAACTAAGAAGTGAGCATCAGCAAAGTGGATAAAATTACGCAATGGAATAGAGAATACAGATAGAGTACAACAGATGCATTTAACACTAACCTAAGTGCTAACCCACTTCTTGAAAGGTGAGTTCAAGATCATATGGGGAAAAGAACTCATGCACTAAGTTAATCTGTTGAATTTCAAACTTCAGTGAGAATTACAGTCGATTTCTTCCCCCAGCTAACAAAAATTCAAACCAGAAAAATTTTAAAGGTTTTATTGTTTAAAAAAGTTATTCATTCACAATGCATTTAAAAGACACAAAAAATAAGTTCCAGAAATGCATTCTTAAAAAACAGTAGCAATTATAAGATGCTCAAGTTGCTAGTTTAGACAATAACTCAGTCACTTGCACAAGCTGAGCTTGCATTCTAGGTCTTCAGTAGAACCATAGCTGACACAAACTTTAAAAGGATAAACATGTGGTGTTAGTTAAAACAATTCTTTTTTCATGCATTAGTTTACACCATGCATGTGTGGTGAGGTCAGACTCTAGAGTTGGTAGTTAATATACATTCTTAAGGCTAAGAGAATGGCAGACTCCACTTTTACAAGTTTCAGATCAGACACAATGATGAACAAGGATGTGACAAGAGACCCAAGAATCAGCTACAATATATATGCCAGAAATAGCCAGGGGAAAAGCCTTGTACTGACTGGCATATCAAACAACTTTATTTTTTAAGACTTCTTTAAAACTTTAGGTATTACATTGGAACCCATGAGTTATGAACATCTCGCAAATGGAGATGCAGCTCTGAATAAAACCATTGTTCTTCCAAAAGTTTACAACTGAAACTCTACGATGCAGAAGAAAAATGCTTTTTTTTTTTGTTTACATTTAACAGTACTGTATTTGTTTCTCCCCCACCCCTTTCACTGCTGCTGCCAGATTGTGTACATCCGGTTCCAAGTAAGGGGTGTGGTTGACTGGTCAGTTTGCAACTCTGGTGTTTGTAACTTTGAGCCTCTACTATGCCTGTTGTCAGAGAATATATAGGATTTCATGGCTCTCATCTGCTCTTCTATAGCAGTTCCTATTTTCCAGTGTAAGTTTTAAAACCTGTAGTTTTATTCCCATGATCTTAATTATATTCTTCATAGGAGCTGTTCTCTGATGAACAATGTGACTGAAAAGAAGCTTTTGTTCCATAATTATGAATGTGGAAACTTACAATAATTTTCCACCTATTAAAAAATTTCTCTATATAAAGTCAAATGGTAAAATTTTAAAACTCTGAAGTTATACAATTTCTAGAGGAAAGAATCTATGCTAAAAGCTACTAGATTCAACTTGAATGCAAGAACTCCCTAGTATCTCATTAGGGAGTATCTAATAGCCATGTTTTAGACAACTTGATCTTCATTTTGATTTACCTACTCTGCATTTTAAGGAAATCTCCCAGTGACAACTCCCTTGGTGTTAGAAAAAGTAGTTACTAATTCCCTGCTTTTCTATGATCCTGTTGTCAAACCCCATCAGAGGTGGTGTAGACAGTAGGAGGATAAAAATATTGAATGATCTCAGCACTAGCCCTCTTAAGATCAAATAAATATTCAATAAATAGCTTCAATTATGTTAAAGCTCATGCATTTCTGTGCATAGCTATTTCCAATGCAGATATGCTTTGGATCCAGTAGATAAGTAATTCTGCTTTCTTCCATGAACATCAACTGCTGAAATTATTACTGTATGCTGTCCCCATCCAAAAAGGCTCAGCCTATTATACAGAAGTGATGACTGATCTCTGAAAGGCCACTTGATTGCTTGACACAGAATCAGACTGCCCTTTTTGTAGCTTCCTCCTTTATAAGCCATTCTTTTGCAAAGACTCCTACCCACAGAGGCATAGATCTAATTTCTTTGTGCCTGGCAACTTCAATGTAGATTGTTTTAAAATTACAGGCCTATCAGCACCATGGATCAAACTCTTCTTTTATTCAATAGGATGTAAGAGAAAATAATTAAAACTTGTTGAACAAGGCTGAATTTTCAGAGTTGAAGGCAGAGGTGGCATGAGCCATGTATCCTTCTTAACACTGTTTGCTTGTCCAGGAATGTAGGTAGAGAAACATTCTACAAAGTACCATGGAAACAACCAGACTATTTGGGATTTCTGCCAGCCAATGCATAGAAATATCCTGATAGTTTAACTAGGAAACTATCAAAAGGAATTATTCAAGGCAGACATAACTAGACATCTGTTGCCATTTCAGTGAATGGAACTATTCTGTGGTGAATGCATGGACCCTATGTAATGATAGAAAGTAGGATACTCATTTTAGAAGCATAGAAAATAATTTTATATAGGTTAAAACTGATAGTGAGAAATGTAGCTCAGGCTTTTAAAGCTCTCCTTTTAGACCGTTGATTCTTCTGGTCCCATGTTCAGTTCTTAGCACCACTGCTGGCATTTAACAACCACAACAAACAGAATTTCTCCAAATGCAAATGAAAGATTAGTGCAGGACTGAGTCTTCTAGAAGGCAGAAGCAGTAGGCCCAAGACAAGTAGTCTTAAATAAGTAACACTGAACGCAGAGCTAAAGGGAGAAGTGACTGTAGTCTCCCCAATATCCATGCAGTCACAGAATCGGGATGTTTCTGCTATAGCATTACAGAAGATTATAATGGAGTTCACACATAAGTAACATAAAAAGACATATAAACTCCCTGTCTTGAGCCTACTGCTTCTGCCTTCTAGAAGATGCAGTCCTGTACTGACTTCACATTCAGGTTCTTGACAAGGGTTAGAAACGTTATTTAGCGTTTGCACGTTTGCCAAACAATGGGTTCTCAGTGGGTAAATGGTGCTCTTGCAATCTGCTGCTGAGTTTGGTTAGCAAGCACTCGTCAACAATGATAGAAACTAAGTTCCATTAGAACAGTGGTTCCCAAACTTTTTGGCATCACGCCCCCTTTTTGATTTGAGAAACCCTCATGCGCCACCCCCCATAACAGCAAAACTTGAGCAAAAAAAAAGTAACTGGGGACAAAAAACAAAAATAGCAGCAAAACTTAGGGTGGTGGGATTTAAGGGGTGGGCTGGGTCGCCACACGCCCCCCAGTTTGGGAACCCATGCATTAGAACCAAAAGGAGCTATTTGTATGACATGCTGAAACAGCATGGTTCAATTTCATAGGGAATCATTGAATGGATGCGTTTCCAATGAGGTCCTTGCCATACTGTATTTAAACTGTCACTAACCTGGAAGAAAACAAAATCATTACTGAAACTTTAGAAATTACACAGACTGGGGGCATGGGAAATAATCAAGAGGACAGGTCGCTGATTCAGAATTGATGACTGCTTGGGAAACAGAGCACAAGCAACGTGTATTTTAAGTGGGGGATGCAAAATCCTGTTTAATCAGTTACTTGTTTAAATGTTATGTTTAACGCTTTAGTTGCTTAAATAGGGTGGGCTAGTCTGTCCAGGCTGGTGCCACAGCAGGCTGGGAGCTGCTCTAGGCCACCAGTTAAGTAGTAACAATCACCCATTAAGGGTGATAACCAGTTAACCATTGACATCCCTAGTTCTAATATGGCAAAATGTAGGTTATACTTAAGGCTTGTCTCAATTATGGGGTGGGTTGACACTTCAGTAAAATCAATCCAGAGGAGGTCAATTTAGCAAGTCTAATAAAGATCAACTAAACTGACCACGGATCACTCTCCTGTTAACTCCAGTAGAATGAGATGAGTCAACGACAGAAGAGTTTTTATTGTTGACTCTCCCACACTGCGGACCTTGCGGTAAAATAGATCTAAGCTACATTGATTTGAGTTACACTACTAATGTAACTCAAATTGCATAGCTTAGATCAACCTGTCCTTGTAGTGCAAAGCTGCCCTTAGAGGACTGAGATGCTATCCTACGAAACAATGACTTGAGCAAATCTCTTTTACCAAAAAGATAAGGAGTTTGTTGTTTACAGTCTGTAAGTACCTTCATGAGGAAAAATATTTACAAATGGGCTCTTTGATTTAAAAAGGAAGTCAGACTAGATTATCACAATTGCTTCTGACCTTAGAATTTATGCTTCTGAATTAATAGCAAGGTAACCCAATTGTAAAAATTACCTGATATGCCAAAAAGGTCACTAAAAATGTAGATTGAAATGAAGATATAGGACAACCAGCAGTAACACTTAACATGTTTTTGGAAAATAAGAAATCTGGTAGTTGGTATGAGTGAAATTATTTAGCCCACTTGTGTACTGTTTGAAAGATTGGATATCCTTGTAGCCTTTTGTTTGCATCTACCTGATTTTCCAGCAAGAGCTGGACACATCTTATTCTCCCATTTTCATGGTATTTCCCCCATGAACAGTTGATTAATCAAAAGTTGTTTTAATTTCACTTGGGTAACGATGCTTAGCAGTAGTGATCTCAGTTACCATTGAGAGAGAAGTATGGAAAAGAAACAGAAGAAAAATTAGTTTTGTACAATCTCTAGTCCACTGCCAGTGACCAGCCTTTCTTTGGCATCAGTGAAAAGATGTTAAAGGCATCACACCTCTGGGCCCAGGCACTCCCCAACTTCTGCCTTATAAAATATGGTGGTATGTACCCTTTAACTCAGGTGCGCCTACACTGCACCCTTAGCTCGAAATGAGCTACGCAAATTGCGTATCTTATTTCGAGTTAATTTCAAAATAGCTTATTTCAAAATTTGGCACTGTCTACACAATGCCAAATTTCAAAATGGAGTGCTATTCCGAAATGTCCCTTAATCTTTGTGAAACGATTTTTACAGGGACCTCGGAATAGCGTGCCTGTCATTTCGAAAACTATTTCAAAATAACGGGCACGCTGTCAAGACGTGGAAAACACTATTTCAGGATACTGGAAGTATCTTGAAATGGTGCCACTGTCTAGATGCACCCTCAGTGATTATGACAGAGAATAAGACTCTCCTCACTACATAATTCATTCTCATCTCTTTTTAAAAAGGATAATTCAGAATTGTAAGCATGCAATATTATTAAAAAAAGGAGAAAGCAAAGTAATGTGTTCAATGCAGCTTTTTATCAGCATGTTCTAATCTTTCACATTTATCACAAAAGTGTCCATTTTCATTGATTCAAAGGGAAAGCTAGCAGGTAATTTTTTTTGCACAGTGGAGTATGATTGCAGAAGTATACTTCCCCACAGAATACTTCAGAAGGAAGATGGCAATTTTGCATCATAAGGCAGAATGAGAATTGTTCCCATCAAGTCTCTCACAGGGCTCTGCTATTCAGATGTTTAAAAACACTAAGTATAAAGCAGCTACTCTTCAGTATTTAACAGTTTGAAAGGAAAGGACCTTCCATTCAGAAGCTGAGTCTTATGATTAGGTCAGACATAGGTGTTGTTCCAGAAATAGCTCCTGAAACCAGAGACTGAATTAAGTGTCAATCAACTGTAATCTACTAATCTGATTAGAGGCCTTCACAAATGTTTGGTGCCGATTACAAACAACAGCCAAGCAGATCGGAATGATGCAATACCCCACGGTTTTGGGGTCAGCTCTTGTACAGGAATAAAGGAACAAAAACATCTGTAAATATGGTATTAAAAATATAATAGTCCAGAGCCAAAAAGGCAGGGACAGCAGTTGTGCTTTTAAGGAGTGTGTCCATGTGGTTCCTTCTCGTGGCTCTTCAGGGTGTTGTTGAATGTGCTCCAGTGCTAGTTTGTTGTAAGTCTCATTGATTTCAAAGACATAGTAAAAAGCTGCAGCACTTGCTAACAGATACAACCCCACACCAATCCATCCCATCCTCTGGCGGAAGTTCATCATTCTCCATGCTCTGCACCTTTAACAAAAAGAAGACAATAATTCAATACCGATATAATCCAGTCTCTGGATCATGAATTTGGTATGATAGCATAACTACTTGAAATTATAGCACAAGTATACCCTGTTGGGGGCTTTGGGTTTTTTCTTCTTTACATGGATTATTAAGGTGCCATACTTTACCACAACTGCATGCTAATGGTAATCAATTATATAACATCTTTATGGTGATCCTAATAATAAAAAGAAATGGATGACCCTGTGTCTACTTGAGTTTGGACAAACGAATAGCTGACTGAGGCTCAATGTTGAGAAGACAGAAACAACATTAATTGGGACTTGGTTAAGAAAACTGAACGAGTGCTACGACAAGTCGAATCACCACTAATTAAATGGTCACTATGAAAGTTGTTTGCCATTTAAGTGTCTTCTCATACTCTAGGGTTCACCTGACCACTAGATACCAGTCATGTCAGAGTTAGGGATATTAAGTATTGGTTAACTGAATAGTCAATTAACCTAATGAATTCTTATTGGTTACTTGATTATTCTATAGTCCCTGGGAGGTGGGGTGGGCAGGCAGGCAGGCAGTGTGCCCCATTCCTGAGGAGCCCCCTGCCACTCTGTGTTGCTTCCTCTGTACCAGCTCCCCTTGTGGACTGGCTGCCTGTCGTCCCGTGCTGCTGCCTTTGATGCAGAGGCAGCAGCATGGGGTGGTAGCAGCCACTGTCCGGAGAGGGTCTGAGCTTCTGGACCCGCACAAGCCGGAACTCAGCTGGGCTGCCTACCTGCCTGGCTCCTAACACATTTTAAATGCAGAGCCACAGCAGGGGTAGGTCCTGGAACCAGCGCAAGCTGGGACTAAGCTGGGCTGCTGGCCAGCCTGCTAAAAAACTTACTGGCAGGGGGTGGGAGGAGAGGGGAAAATGTGTGAAGTCTATAACATTAAGCTATAAGCTTTTGCTTATCGGTTAATCGACTACACTGTTACATCCCTAGTCAGAGTATATTTTTTCCATTTGCACTTGGCAAGTGCAATCTCATTTTGGATGGGGACCTTGCTATATTATGTCTTCATTGCTTCAAGATTAGACTATTGTAATATGCCCTGCTCAAGGTTACCCTAAAGGTTAGAAGTTGAAGGTAGTCTAGAATACATCAGCCATCTTTTAATTGGTATTTTTCAAAGAAAGGACCTAGGTCTGGTTCTCCACGCTAAACTAATTTCCTCTGTGGGTGACAGGGCAGGGATCACGTGAGGGTTACCTGTTGTGTTCCCTCCCTCTGGGGCATTTGGTATTGGCCACTGCTGGCAGACAGAATACTGGGGTAGATGGACTATTGGTCTTACCCAGTATGGCTGTTCTTATGTTCTCTGAGCTTTAAGTGCTGACCTTGACCTTTACCGTTCTAAATGGTTTGAGAGACTTCCTCTATCCTTAAACCATATTACTACAGTCATGCCCATCTAAAGTACTTGATCTGGAATGATCCCAGTGCAAAGAAGATGGATTAACTTGTAACACAATCTTTGAAAGGTCCTCTACTTTGGAACATACTCTCTGGAACCCAACAGGATCCATTAATCTACCAGAACCTGGATTTGTTAGTCTTCCAAACTTGCTGGTTTTCCCTTTTTCTGTGATATTTGGAGAGGGGACAAGAGGAGATTAAATAGAAACAGTATTACAGAGATGGAAGGCAGGGATGTTAGTGTATTTTTTGTAAATGATTTTTGTAAATGCTGAAATTTTCAGTGATTACACATTTACATGTGGGGGGAAGGCGGCTCCACAGCGGCTCCTTGCAAGTACCAGTTCTTCCCTTCCCTCCCCTCCCCTCCCCACCGCCTCTGATATAGAGGCAGCAAGGGGGGGGGGGGGAGAAATGCGTGTAACCATGTGGGTTAACTAATGAGCCCAAGCTCATCGGTTAACTGTTTAAACAAATACACTAACATATCCCTTATGTGGGGTGTGCTTGAATGAGTGACTGGTGGCAGTTTTAAAGGTATTTAATGTAATTGATTCTTTACTGAGAGTTACTAATACTGCAGAGGCTTAGTACCTAGTAGGAACACTTCTAGCATGACAACAAATTTTAACATTAATAACTAACAAAGATAACAGCTGTCTAGCTCCCAGAGCCCATATAAAATAGCCTGAGAGGTTGTTTTGGTGATAGATCTACAAGTTGTTCCTCAACCTTGAAATAGAGGAACACTGGAAGGGCAAAAGTGGGCCAAAGTGTACTTATTATGACTAGAAGATTTATATACCAAGCAAAACCAACAGTTGTTTCAGAAATTCATATAAAGTTGGTAATATGTATTTACATTATTTAGAAGTACAAATTAAACACCTGAGCAGAATGCCCCATTCTAATATACTAAAGGTGTCTGTCAGATGCTTCTATATCACCACATAATCCAAAACCGTTTAAAAGAAGCTGTTGAATTACTGGGTAAGCATTGCATTAAAAAAAAAAAAACACAAGAGTTCATGTTTACTTAACAGCTTAGTAGCAGTCTAGTTTTTCCAATATTTAGACATTATAAAGTTGGATTAGTGATTTCATTTTAAAACGGGAACATACAAATAAGTGCACTGATAATTAAAACTGCAACACACAAACTAAGTTAACAAAATTAACTCTGATTTAATTCATAATTTTACTTTTCCCCCACATCATCAATTACAATGGGTATGTCTACATTGCATTCCTCCTTCGAGAGAGGAATGCAAATGCAGACAAACGAAATTGCAAATGAAACATGGATTTGAATTTCCTGTACTTCATTTGCATAATCGTGGCCAGCCGCTTTTCCGAAATACTGTATTTCAAGAAAAAAACAGGGTTATTTAAAAAAGAACCCCTTCCTTCTAAATAAACCTCATTTTTTAAGGAGTAAGGGTTATTTCAAAGGAAGAGGTTCTTTTCGAAATAACCCCGTGTGGGCCACGTTTTTTTCTCAAAATTACGGTATTTTGGAAAAGCGATGTTCCTTGCTTCATTTGCAATTTTGTTTGTCTGCATTTGCATTCCTCTCTCGAAGGAGGAATGCAATGTAGACCTACCCAGACAGATTAGTGGCCTTAGTTCTCAATTAATTTAGAAAAGTCAGTGGAGATCATTGCTTGGGAACCCTAAAATTAGATGTCTTGGTGTACCTGCATGGAATTGCCTGATTCTCTTTCTACTTACAGTTACTACAGGTTTCCACAATTGGTATTAAACCAGCTCCACGCATTTATTCCAGTTCCTCCACTCGTACCCCAAATAAGATTGTCAGAGATCACAAGTTACTGCTGACTAAAAACATGTGCTCTTAAACATGTCACTTTTAAATGACCATGAGACTCCAAACCACACTTTGTTCTGAAATAGGGATGTGAAAGGTTAACTATTACGCATCACCATTAAGGAGTGATGCTTATTGGTTCTGATTAATGTATGGGGGCTGGAGCAGCTTCCCGCATGCTGTGAGGCCCACCAGAGACAGCGGATGCTGTGGGCAGGCACAAGCAGGGACTGCTCCAACCATGCTAAAGCAGCCTCTGCCTGCAGTGGTTCACTTTTAACTGGTTAACCAATTACATGGAATTTTACATCCCTACTCTGAAAGCACTCCAGTGAGCTAAAATCTGGTAACCTCCCACAGAGATCAAACGGCAGGAGATGGCCACTTGCAGCGTGAATGATTCCCCAGTTTTAGCCATCCTCAGCACACAACGATCACAATGATTAAGACATTTCCCCCTTTACTTAATTAATGTAACCAAAAGCAAAGTTTGAGCTTGTGGTTACTATCACTACGCTGCTCCAAAGAACAAGCCAAGACTTATAGCAGGGATGGGGAACCTCAGGTCCAGGGGCCACATCTGGCCCCTGAGGCTCAGGACCCTCCCCCCAGCATTGGGGAGCACGCGCTGGTGCTCCAGCCCTCCTCCTGCACCATCGTGGGATTGGAGCACAGAATATCTACTTGGTTGGGCTCCCTAGGCTCTGGTGTGGGAGGGGAAACATGGGGAGAGTCTCGCTCTCTCAGTCAGGGAGTGTCTTTCTGCTTCTGACTTCTCCCAACTGATTTTTCTGTGGGTCAGTGGCTCCTGACCCAAAAAAGATTCCTCAGCCCTAGCTTATAGACTTATAAAGTCTATATTAAGTACACACATGAGTTTCAGAGTAAGTCTAGATTTAAATCAAAATTCTAATTGACGTTTAATTTTTTTGCAAATACCATGGTTTAAAACCTATGACGTTGGTTGCCATCTTTAGAGAATTTACCTATGTGGAGTTTTACATGAAAGAACTAGTTTTAGTCCTGCTCATATTTGTGTTGGGTTGGAAAATGCTCTAGGATTTTCATTGAAAGATGCCAAAAAAGCAGTAATAATTCCATTATATAGGCCTCTAGAAAAATAAACTAATCCCCGCATCGGGCTGCTCCCTCTCCAATCCACAGCAGCACACCCAGGAACAAGGCCGGTCCCAGCAAATCACCAAAACTGGTTCACTTCCTTGACCTGGGACCTGCCTCCCCTCCGAATCCCCTATGCACCCGCTTCAAACCCCGCTACTCCCCTCACCCGGTGCGTGCTTGGGGCAAGCCCAGGAACATCCCTCGCTCAGCCGGGCCGCCTCCGTCCCGCCGGCAGCGACGCTCCCTTCCCCGCCCCGCCGAGAAGCGGCTTCTCCTACCTTCCTCAACCGGAAAAGCGGCGGGCAGGCGAGCGGCCCGATCCCATCACCCCGCTGCCCCGCGCCGGGAGGGAGCCGGGGCCGCTACCCAGCTCGATCGCTGCCTCCAATGCCGGGCAGAGGCCATCTCGCTGTGGCCGCTGCCTGGCCGCCCCGGAACCCGTGCGCTTCCGGGAATGGAGATTTCCACTTCCGCTGTACTCTGCTCTACTTCCGAGGCACCGGCGGAGCTAACTGAGTGCACGTGACTAGGGATATTGGCGCGAACTTTCCCCCGCCGCCATCTTGGCTGTGGCCGGCAGCCCCCGATGGACAGGGTGGGGTTAAGATGGCTGCAGGGCTGGGTCTTGTGGTGCCAATGGGCTCCAAATAGACCCAAGGCTGCGCCCTCCCCCTCCCCCCGCTCGGTTCTCACCAGTGTTTCAGCTGCCCCCGTTTGCTCCCAGTAGAGGGGGAGCATGTGAAGCCTTGGCCCCCCTCCCCCCGGGGTGGTTCCCTCTGATGCTGTGCACCACTGGGGAGGGAGGAGGAGGAGGAGAGTTCGCATGCTTCCCCTTCCCTAGGTCTCGCTTCGCCTGGGGGCAGTGGAGTGGGGGAAGGGTGGTGGGCCAGATCAAAGAGCTTGGTGTGCCGAATGTGGCCTACCAGGCTGTCTTACCCACCCCTGTAGTAGCCCCCCTGACCCATGTTTTCCCGCAGTCCTAGGAATCAGCAGGTGGACATGTAACCAGGGAAGGTGCTTTGGAGGTGGCTGAAATGCAGCAAATGCCATCCAGAGAGCTTATGAAGAGTGTCAGTTTGCAGAGTGAGTTTTAAGGGGCTCAGCTATGATTAAGGGTGCTGGAACCTTTGTAAAAGTGGAGGGTCATGAGCACCAAAGCAAGGGCTCCATTTCAGGCACAAAGGGGGTGCAGCAGCCGTGCACTCTGGGACATGGCTAGCTTTTCATCCTGTTCCCCGGACGCTAAGGCTACGTCTACGCTGGCTGTTTCTTGCACAAGAACTCTTTTGTGGAAGAGTTCTTGTGCAAAAACTCTTCCACAAGAGAGCGTCTACACTGCCATGTGCTTTTGCGCAAGAGCATCCATGGTAGTGTAGACGCTCTCTTGCGCAAGAAAGCTCTGATGGCCATTTTAACCATAGAGGCTTCTTGCGCAAGAAATTCATAAGAACATAAGAATGGCCATACTGGGTCAGACCAAAGGTCCATCGAGCCCAGCATCCCATCTGCCGACGGTGGCCAATGCCAGGTGCCCCAGAGAAGGAGAACAGAAGACAATGATCAAGTGATTTATCTCCTGCCATCCATCTCCTGCCCTTGTTATGAAGGCTAGGGCACCATACTTTATCCCTGGCTAATAGCCATTTATGGACCTAACCTGCAAAAATGTATCGTGTTGCCTGTCTACACTAGCCTCTTCTGGAACAGCTCTTGCACAAGAGGGCTTATTCCTCGTGGGGAGAGGAATAACTCTTCCGGAAGAAGCCCTGTTTTACAATGCTGTACTGTAAATTTACTTCTGGAAGAACGCTCATGCAGTGCAGACAGCCGGCAAGTTTTTACGGAAGAACATCTGTTCTTGCGCAAGAAGCTGCCAGTGTAGACGTAGCCTAAGTGAATGAGGGGAAAGTGCTTGCATTTTGTGCATTCTGCCAGATGGTTTCACCAAAAATATCAGACCCCTCCCCTCCAAAAAAGCCCCACCCTCCCTCACATAGAACTGGTAGAACCGCTTGCCTGAGCCCTGCCCAGACCTGAGCCCCTGCTCCCTGTCTCCCACTCCAGCCCCCTGTGGAGCTTGCCTGTACCCCTTTTCCCCTTCGCTCCTAGCTTGGTTTGCTGAACTAGCCCAAGCCCTATCTACTCTCTCACCACCAACCATCTACACAGAGCTGTCCAAAGTTCTCCCTCTTCCTTTCTGCCCCCAAGGAGCTGGCCCCTCAGCCCAACAGCTCATCCTTTCCCCCAAACTGATGATTAGTTGGCATTTTTCCCATTTGCTCTTGCGCATTTTTGCCAAAATTTGAAACATTCAGGGTCAAAAACTGGATGTAAGATTATCCTAGGCCAGGTGTCCCCAATTTTTTTGGTTGTGCCATGCTTACCTGATCTGTTCACCCTTGGAAGCAGAGGCCTGGGGCTGCAGTTGGGGGTCAGGAGGTGTGCTTGGAATGTGGCCAGAAGCAGATCCATGGCTGGGGATGTGGGCATGGCTGGGTTGGGGGCAGAGCAGGGCTGGGCAGTACCTGCCCCCCATTGAAGCTGTCCCTACTGCATCCTCAGCTGAAATCTAGCTATTTGTCTATCTGTCTAATCAGTCTGTATTGCCAACTCTTGTTATTTTATCATGAATTTTATGACACCAGATGTTTTTCTAAAAGACCAAGATCCTGGAATCATTTCACTACAGAATCTTAGCTTTCATTAAAAACAAAATAACTGTGTGGCCCTTGTAGTTGTGGAGATAGGCTTGAAAATGTTATTCCTTACCTGGCTTTACAAGGAGGAATCTCTTGATTCCTGAGTCAGCCTAATGACTTTGGTGTACTTATCACCATGGTTTCAAAGTGCCTTATAAGTTTATTAGTAGTAGCCATTTCATTTGCAAATATTTGAAACTAGGGTTGCCAGGTGTCTGGTTTTGAACTGGACAGTCCAATATTTGAGCTTTCTGTTCGGGAAGCAAATTGAGAAAATATAAATGTCCAGTATTTTCTAAATAAGATGTAATGTAGATTGTGATGTACTGTCAAGTGTGTCCAGTATTTCTGTTGAAACTATCTGGCAACCCTAAGGGGTTCTGTATGGTAAGGGGGGTATTATGCATAAAATATGAACTAATAGAAGTGAAATAGTTCATTAGTTCTCAAATTGAGGTTCATGAACAAACCTACCTTTTTAACCCAACGTGTACCCGCCAAAAACTTGTGCTAGGTAGGGATGTAAAATCCTGTTAATTGGCTAACCGGTTAAACATTATGTTTAGCCAGTTAACCAATTAAACAGGATTTTACATTATATTTAACTGGTTAACTGATTAAAGGGGGAGTGGGCAGGGGGGCTGCTCCAACCCTGCTGGCCTGGAGTGCCGCCCCCATCTGCCAAAGCCAGGCTGGAGTGGCCCTTCCGCAACTGGCAGGAGCTGCTTCAGAGCAATCCCTGCCTGCAGACACCACCAGAGTAGCCCTGCCTGAGGGGTGCCTAGGCTCCAGACATGATCAGAGCAACCCCTGCCTGTGGGACACCCAGACCCTGCCTGCAGAGGCCCTCCATGGGGCTGGAGCAGCTCCCTGCCCACAACAAGCAGGGAGCTGCTCCAGCGCCCGCCAGTTAATGGTTAACCAGAACCTATAAACATCACCTGTTAAGGGTGATGCTTACAAGTTAACCAGTTAATCTTTTACATCCCTAATGCTGGATGCTATGGCAGAGTAGGGATGTTAAATTTAGTTTAATCAACTAATCTACTAGTCAATGGAATTTCCATCGACTAGTCAATTAGTCGATAAGCGGCGGAGCTGCAACGGGGTTAGCTCCCAGCCCCAGGAGCTGCAGCTAATCCCTCTGCAGCTCTGCCTTTTAAATGTATTAAGAGCCGGCAGGCTTTTAACACATTTAAAAGGCTGAAGTGCAGTGGGGGTGACCTGACGCGAGGTGGAAATCAGCTGTCCCAGCTCGCGCTGGGTCTCCCCCACTGCGCACCAGCCTTTTAAATGTATTAAGAGCTGACAGAGTTCTGTTCTTCTGTACCTGCAGGCCGGACTCCTCAAATGAGAAGAAAAGAAAGAGATAGAGATGAGAAAAAGGAGACAAAAGGAAGGCCTAGAGAAAGGTGGGAACAGAGGGAAGAGAAAGACATATATATGGATATATATGGATAAAGACTTCAAAGAGAAGCCTCAGAACTGTCATTCATGCTTAAATTTGACACTTTACGTATGGGTCTTAACAAAGATGCTAATTATCTCACCCATTACAAAGATAGCTTCCCCAATTATGACCCCTAATGTCATTACCTCACAAACACTAACCTTCCCCCCTTGTCCCTCCTCTGTTCTTAAATATGATTCGTCAATTTTATATGTGTTCACTTTTTTTTTATTGTATCACTTTGGTATATATGGTCGTGCCAATTTTCTTCCACATATTGATCTGAGGAAGTGGGTCTGGCCCACGAAAGCTCATCACCTAATAAACCATCTTGTTAGTCTTTAAAGTGCTGCATAGTCCTGTCTTTTGTTTCAACTAGATCAGACTAACATGGCTGCATCTCTATCACTATTCTATATGGATAAAGAGATAGATATAGAAAAACAGAACAGACAGAAAAAATGCTACAGGGGTGGTATACAATTATATTTATTTAAAATTATATTTCTCATAATCTGGAGTCTTGTACAATATTTTTACTGGGGGTGAGGTGGATTATTGGTGAGAAAGTTTATCGAATTTCTCCAAAATGTAATTGGTGAGAATTTAACTTACAGTGGTTGGGGGCAGGAATTTGTTGTGAGTTACCACCAGAATATGTTGAAAACTACAGCTCTGGAGTATATGATGGGCAATTGATGTCTAAGGTCCAGGTGACTTAGGTGGTGTGATGCTGATCATCACGGAACTTCACTTTTAGGCACTGTGACGGGGTGTTCCCTACCCCCGCACTGAATGGGAGGGAGTTAAACCATCCCTAAGGGCTGAGAAGGCTCCACCCCCTGAACCTTACTGGGCATGCCCGAGCTGTTCTGCTATAAAAGAGAGCAGCCCAGCTCAGTTAGGGCTGACAGCCATAGGGAGAGGACATGACTTATTAGCTCCTGGCAAACCACGACTGCCCAAACGCTGAGATGCTACCACACAGGCTGGAGACACGATGCATCTAGAGACTGCATAGGTTCCAGAAATAAATGGAAGCAGCCAGATCCTAGAGAAGGGAGGGAAGCTGTAGAGCCACAAGTGAACAGGGACATTTGAGGCAGAAAGCAGCCCAGGGACAGCGATGGCTACAGAGTCAGTGAGCCGCCGTTGGACAGTCAGTGTGTTGCAGCTGGGATTTACCTGCTGACTCAGTGGCTAGAGCAAGCCACTAACAGAGCCCTGGACTGGAGTCCAGTGGAGTGGGAGGGCCAGGACCCCCCTGCTTGGGATGTAAACCTTTCCCTTATCTACTGCCCCTTTAATAGACACTAACCATTGGGTCACATTAGGACTATTGAACTGTGCTGCCCTGCCAGTAGGGCCTAGATATAGATTCTGACCAGGGGACTAGAGGGAAAGAGTAGACAGACTTTGGGTGTGTGAGAATAGAGACACCGGCTGGGGAGAAAAGGGGCAAATACAAATGTGACAGGAGTGAGGTGAGCACCATCACCCTGCCCTAGATGGGGTCTTCACCTCAGCTGTGTGACAGGCACCTAGAAAATCACAAGCAACAGTCTTGTGGTTAGGGCATTCTATGGAGAAATGAAAGAGCCTTGTTCAGATCTCTTCTCATCAGATGGGGGTGGACTTGAAATGAAGGGTCTCCCCCATCCCAGGTGAGTACGCTAGTAGTTCAGCTAAGATAAGAGAAGTCCCTCTTCTTTACCCTGATACCCCTGTTTTGTGGAATTAGTTGTCCTCTAAGCACACCGACAGGATCAGACCCTGGACATGACATGGGTAGCCTAAAGCCCATTTTTCCCCAGGTTGGTGAATCACTCTGGGGCTTAGCAGGGAGTATGTGTTTGAGTGCCTAGACGAAAGCAGCACTGCGTATTTTCAGCTACAGACAAGTAGGAGCCTAAGGAACTTTTTACTCCGACAACATAGGCACTAAGCAGCTTTGGTGCCTACAGGCATAGGTGCCAACTCCATGGGGCTCCAGGGCTGGAGCACCATCAGGGAAAATATGATGGGAGCTGAGCATCCACAGTCAGCCAACTTGCTCTGTCTCCCACCTGCTGAGGACCAGCTGTTCCACAGTGCAGTAGGTGCTGGGAGCTTGGGGGTGGGAACAAGGGCAGAGCATATGTGGGGGAGTGGGGATGGGAAGAGGTAGGGTGGAATGGGGGATTGAAGGAAGGAGAGGGGACCTGGGAGGTTGAGCACTCCTCAACAGATGTTGCTGCCTACAGGTTATGTGGCAGGCAAACAGTGTTTTGGATCGCAGCGACATCTAGAAATGGGACTTAGGTGCCTAAGTATTTTTAGGTATCCCACCCGAAGTCCACGCATAGCTGGGGCCAGCGGGAAGTCCTGCTGACTCCTGGCTGCACGCAGGTGCCAGCTTTGAAATGTACAAGAGTCCCCAGTGGAAGCGCCCTTATGGAGCCTGGGGTCAGCGGGGGATTCCCCAGCTGATCTTGGGCTCCGCACAGCATTTCCCCAGAACCCAGGGTCAGCTGGGGACTCCTCAGCTGATCCAGGGTTCCGCAGAAAGACCGCCAGAGCCCAGGATCAGCTGGCAAGTCCCCAGGCTCCATGCGGTGCTGTCCCTTTGAAACGCTGCTGTTTGAAATACCTCCTTTCTCCCCCCCTCCCCTTTGCTGCCTCTATCTGATAGAGGCAGCAAGGGGGTGGGGAATCGACTAGTCAACTTGATTTGTTTATCGGATAGTAAACTAGTCCTTAACATCCTGAGGGTATGTCTACATTGCATTCCTCTTTCGAGAGAGGAATGCAAATGCAGCTGAGCGAAATTGCAAATGAAGCGCGGATTTGAATTTTGCGTCCGGCCGCTATTTCAAAATACTCTATTTCAAGATCAACAACGCCATGTAGACGCGGTTATTTTGAAAGAAACCCCTTCTTTCGAAATAACCCTTACTCCTTAAAAAAAGAGGTTTCAGCATTTTTAAATCTCAAAATAGGGTATTTCGAAATAGCAGCCAGACACGGTTATGCAAATAAAGCACAGGAAATTCAAATCTGCTCTTCATTTGCAATTTCTCTCGTCTGCATTTGCATTCCTCTCTCGAAAGAGGAATGCGATGTAGACATACCCTTAGGCTACATCTACAATGCCAGTTTTGCCGGCAGTGAGTATGCAAATGAGGCATGGATTAGCAAATTGCCGTACCTCATTTGCATAATTTATGCAAGGCGTTTTTGTGGGGAAAAAAGTAGTGTGGACGTTTTCTTTTTGCACAAAAAACCCTTTTCCCACCAGATTGGTAAACCTCCTTTTTTGGGGGCATAAGGATCTGGCGGGAAAAGGGCTTTTTGCACAAAAAGAAAACACCCACGCTATGTCTACACTCGTGGCTTCTTGTGCGAGAAATATGCAAACGAGGCTAAGCGTGGAATATCCCTGAGCCTCATTTGCATACCTAATGAACCGCCATTTTTGCAAAAGAGGCTCTTGCACCAGAAGGAGCTGTCTACATTGCCCCTTCTTGAGCAAGAAAAACCTTCTTGTGCAATGCCGTTACGCCGATAATTTGAGGCTCGGCGATATTCCACGATTAGCCTAATTTGCATATTTCTCACGCAAGAAGCCGCGAGTGTAGACATAGCCCCACACTACTTTTTTTTCCTGCAAAAATGCTTTGCATAAATTATGCAAATGAGGCATGGTGATATGCTAATCTGCACCTTATTTGCATACTCACTGCCGGCAAAACCAGCCGTGTAGACTAGCCTTAGTGTAAACCTGGCCTTGGTCTTCTCACTTCTAACTCTGTTTGGCAGTTCCTCTGATGTGCACCAGATGGTGCCCTACACCAGAGAGTAGTAGTACTATAAAGCCATGAACTAAAAACCTGTCTCTGCTTAAGTCAAAGGGAATTTTGCTATTGATTCCAATGTGGTCAGGATGTCACCCTCTTTCTTTAAATGTGGGTGAGCCATTGGGCCCTGATCTTGAGGGATATTTAGGCACCTGAACACCTTGAGGATCAGAGCCTCATTGCCTGATCCTCCTGCTATTGAAGTCAGTTGCAAAAGTTTCAGTGACAGCAGGATTAGGTCCTACTTTAGAATATTTTCCCTTCCATATTTTATACAGATCTATGAAGTCCATCTACGACAAACTCCTTTAATTACAGATTTATATTAGAAGGGATTGGCCTTTTCTGTAAATGATATATTTTTAAAATGAATGAAGATCTAATAGATCTAATGCTAATTGCATTTGCAATTGAAAGTTAACACACAGATACAGACTCAAAAAAGGCCATTTAAATGGAAGATTGGGAAAACTTGCTAGCAGCAAGTAAACTCACAAGCAAAACAATGGAAGTCCTTTTGCTTGATACATGGAAATTTAGACTGGACAAAGCACTAGAAAATACACTGCAGAGAACAATTCTATACAGGAACTGTACACATATTTCTTCTTCCTGTAATTTCTATGACTCAAAGTTATTTATAAGTGGATTAAAGTAAATTCTTAGTCATCTGATTTATAGGAAAAGTGTAAATAAATGGTACAAAAGCCTGTGAAGTTATTATATAAATACTGAGAACAGTTTAGCAGACTGTATTGTAGAATGGTGAGATCACTTTAAGGGGATAGAATGATTTGGATTTGGATCTGTCATTACTGGATGAACCATAGAAGGCTCCAGGAACTCCCCAGTAGTCTCCTCCCATTTTTCTAAAAATAAAGATATTTAAATGGCAGGATTTTCAGGGTCTTGTAGCTTTCCTATCTTTTACTAGATTTCTCACACAGCTGATTTACCCATGTTTAAATGAGCCCAGAACTGGGCCCCTCCCAATACATTAAAATGGAGTTACCATTAATGTTTGAGGGCCAGTTAAATCCCACATGTTCATGACGTTTAAAAGCAACTAAAGCCTTTGGAATAAAATACTGATATGTCACTGTATAGTAGGGATGTCAACATGTAGATGACTATACAATTAACTAATAAGGCTTTTGACTACATGCATTTCCCCCCCCCCCTTGCTGCCTCTGATACAGAGGCAGCAAGGGGGAGGTAAGCAAGAACCTGTGGTCTCCTCTCCCCCCCCCAAATAGAGGCAGCAGTGCAGAGGGTGAAGGGGCAGGTGGGAGCCATTAAGGTCCCATGGGAAGCAAGACTGAGGGGAAAAACAACGGAAGAGAGTTGGCAGTTTTTCAAAGGGACATTGTTAAGGGCTCAAAAGCAAGCTATTCGGCTGCGTAGGAAAGATAGAAAATATGGCAAAAGAACGCCTTGGATCAACCAGGAGATCTTGCATGATCTAAAAATAAAAAAGGAGTCATATAAAAAATGGAAACTAGGACAAATTACAAAGGATGAATATAGGCAAACAATACAGGAATGCAGGGGCAAGATTAGAAAGGCAAAGGCACAAAATGAGCTCAAACTAGCTACAGGCATAAAGGAAAACAAGAAGACGTTCTATAAATATATTAGAAGCAAGAGGAAGACCAAGGACAGGGTAGGCCCATTGCTCAGTGAGGAGGGGGAAACAGTAACAGGAAACTTGGAAATGGCAGAGATGCTTAATGACTTCTTTGCTTCGGTCTTCACCGAGAAGTCTGATTAAGGAATGCCTAACATAGTGAATGCTAATGGGAAGGGGGTAGGTTTAGAAGATAAAATAAAAAAAGAACAAGTTAAAAATCACTTAGAAAAGTTAGATCTCTGCAAGTCACCAGGGCCTGATGAAATGCATCCTAGAATACTTAAGTAGCTGATAGAGGAGGTATCTGAGCCTTTAGCAATCATCTTTGGAAAATCATGGAAGAGGAGAGATTCCAGAAGATTGGAAAAGGGGAAATATAGTACCCATCTATAAAAAGGCAAATAAAAACAACCCAGGAAACTACAGACCAGTCAGTTTAACTTCTGTGCCAGGAAAGATAATGGAGCAAGTAATTAAGGAAATAATCTGCAAACACTTGGAAGATAATAAGGTGATAGGGAACAGCCAGCATGGATTTGTAAAGAACAAATCATGTCAAACCAATCTGATAGCTTTCTTTGATAGGATAACGAGTCTTGTGGAAAAGGGAGAAGTGGTGGATGTGATGTACCTAGACTTTAGTAAGGCATTTGATATGGTCTCGCATGATATTCTTATCAATAAACTAGGCAAATACAACTTAGATGGGACTTGTGACGGCTCCCAGTTCGGGCACGAGCACGTAACCCTCCCACGTCGGGGTTATGGCCCTGCGAGCCCACCGTCTATAAGTTAATTCCGGGTGTGGCGGCCTGTAGTTCGGGCGCGAGCGTGCAACCCTCCCACAGAGTGGTCACGGCCCTGCGAGCCCACCGCCTGTAAGTTAATTCGGGGTGTGTACCGTTCAGTTAAGTTCAGGAAGTGCGGGAGGGGAATGGGAGCTAGGGGGACCCGGGCCCTCCCTCTCCACCGGGTCCCAGCCCGGGGCCCTAAGGGTTTGGGTCTTTTAGCCCTTACCCGGCTGACGGGGTCCCACCCCGTAACGCGTCAGCCCATGGGCGCCAGAATGGCCCTGCCCCGGGCTGCTTCCTAGCCTCCCCCCCGCCGGTCTGGCGAGACCGCGATTTCGGGGCGCTTACCTCCCCAGCGGTGACCTGTGCCCATCTGCCTCCGTCCTCCTCTGGTGTCCGGGGCTTGCTCCTCAACCGGGGTGGGAGGGATCGCCTGCCTGGCATCTTCCCCCCTGCTCTGGCCCTGGTCCTGGGTTTAAATAGCCCGCCGGGGCCTACGTCTCCGGTGTCCGCCCCGCCCTTGGCGTAGCTGGTCTTCCTACGTTGCGACATAGGAGGCGGGGCTACGCGCCGGCTGGCCCTGCCCCCGGCACGCTCGGACTTGCTGGCGGGGCCGGGAAACGCCGCCTGCCCCTGACCTGCGCCAGACGTGGGGAATGCGGTGTCCCAGCGGGGACCCCACCGCGGCGTGCCACCCGAGTTTCCCGGGGAGGGTGAAGCCACGGCTCCCCCATGAGTGCGGGCCGGGATCGGCCCATCACAGGACTACTATAAGGTGGGTGCATAACTGGCTGGATAACTGTTCCCAGAGACTAGTTATTAACGGTTCACAATCCTGCTGGAAAGCAGTAACAAGTGGGGTTCCGCAAGGGTCTGTTTTGGGACCAGTTCTGTTCAATATCTTCATCAACAATTTAGATATCGGCATACAAAGTACGCTTATTAAGTTTGCAGATGATACCAAGCTTGGAGGGGTTGCAACTGCTTTGGAGGATAGGGTCATAATTCAAAATGATCTGGACAAATTGGAGAAATGGTCTGAGGTAAACAGGATGAAGAAGGACAAATGCAAAGTGCTCCACTTAGGAAGGAACAATCAGTTTCACACATACAGAATGGGAAGCGACTGTCAAGGAAGGAGTACGGCAGAAAGATATCTAGGGGCTATAGCGGACCACAAGCTAAATATGAGTCAACAGTGTGACGCTGTTGCAAAAAAACTCAACATGATTCTGGGATGCATTAACAGGTGTGTTGTGAGCAAGACACGAGAAGTCATTCTTCCACTCTACTCTGTGCTGATTAGGCCTCAGTTGGAGTATTGTGTTCAGTTCTGGGCGCCACATTTCAAGAAAGATGTAGAGAAATCGGAGAAGGTCCAGAGAAGAGCAACAAGAATGATTAAAGGTCTAGAGAACATGACCAATGAAGGAAGACTGAAAGAATTGGGCTTGTTTAGTTTGGAAAAGAGAAGATTGAGAGGGGACATGATAGCGGTTTTCAGGTATCTAAAAGGGTATCACAAGGAGGAGGGAGAAAACTTGTTCTTCCTGGCCTCTGAGGATAGAACAAAAAGCAATGGGCTTAAACTGCAGCAAGGGAGGTTTAGGTTGGACATTAGGAAAAAGTTCCTAACTGTCAGGGTGGTTAAACACTGGAATAAGTTACCTAGGGAGGTTGTGGAATCTCCATCTCTGGAGATATTTAAGAGTAGGTTAGATAAATGTCTATCAGGGATGGTCTAGACAGTACTGGGTCCTGCCATGGGGACAGGGGACTGGACTCAATGACCTCTCGAGGTCCCTTCCAATCCTAGTATTCTATGATTCTATGATACATGCAGGGAGCCAGCTCTGTGGACCCGTTTGCCCCCCCTTTCTGCCTCCTACAAAAGCCGACTCCCTGTAGCAATGGCTCCACAGAGCTGCTTTCAGAGACAGCAGCATGGATAGACGGCAGGGGAGGCTGCTGCAAAGCATCCCCTGTCTGCAGGGGGTCCGAGTTCCCCACAGACAGAGGCTGCTCCGGCATCCCATGGAGCAACCTCTGTTCACGGGGAGCTCGGACCCTCACAGACTGGGGCTGCTGCCACCCTGCACCGCTGCCTCTGTAAATGATAGAGAGGCAGCAGCGCGGGATGGCAGGGGGCTCCCCAGGAGCTGGGCCAGGAGCACACTCAGCTGGCCCTGCCCCCAGGGACTATCAAATAGTTGTATAACTGCTACATTTCACGCTATTCAATTAAATGCTATCTAACATCCCTAACTGTATAGTTTGGTAGAGTTGAGTTTTAAGGAGTGATATGAAGATGGACAATGTGGTGGTAGCTTTGCAGATTTTGGTATGGGGCACCTTATGAATAGTACATTTTATTTTATTGTATCTATTTGCATACTATTACTGAGGAACTGTTTCTACAGACTTGGCTATGATAAATGATACCTCTGTACACCTCACATCTCTAGCACACAGCTACTAACCCTCAAAACTATTACGTAAGCACACACCACTCCGATTTTATTATACTCGTGTAAATTCACTCAAAGAGTTTCATTGTTGTTTCTGATGAATAAAAGGATGGATCAGGGATCCAGCGAAATGGGGATGAGGAAATGACAGCTTGTATGTCACGCAGATCCTCATGTTACTCAGATGGCTGTTTGTAAATTAGTTGTACAACATATGATTTAAGACTGTTTAATATCTGGGCAGATGAAGAAAAGATCTGATTTGCCTCCTTGTATGGGGCAGAAGGCTTGTTGTGAAGGCTTGCATTTTGTTGATCTCCAGCGTCATAGGACTACCCCCATATGATACTCCAAATAGGTCACTTCACCACCAGTCAACTTACATTTTGCTGGGTTGGCTGGAAGTCTTGCCTCATGTAGGTTTTTTGCATTGCCCTTAAATGCTGCAGGTGTTCTTCCCAACTGCGAGTTGCCAACTAGGCTTCCATGCATTGATGGTGGAAGTTGAGAATCTTATTCATTAGGTTGTTGGAAGGTAGCAGCAGCCTGTGGAGGCCAAAAGACTTGTCTCAAATTGAAGTGCCAAAAAGGATTGGAGAAAGTAGTTTTCTCTTGTGAGGAAGGGGACAAAGAGATATGTCAATAACGTTTTGTCAGATTGTTAGTGCTCAGGTGCTTTGCCGGTCTCAGTAGTTCTAGTATGGTTGGGGGTATGCATCAAATTTTGTAATTTCATTAATCTTCCTGAAATTGATGCAGAACCAAACTTTACCATCTGATTTGGGAATGAGAACTGGGGGGCTTCTCCATTCATTATTGGATTCCCTAATCACCCCCATCTCCAGCATCATTCATATTTCTTCTTTGACTGTATCCCACATCCTTCATGACAATGGTCTAGGGTTCTCCTGGACTACCAGCCCATGGCAGTCTCTAGGTGATGCTGGATCAAACATGTTCTCTCTGGGTGGTTGGAGAACACAGCTGCAAAATCCCCAACTAGTTGTAAGAATTGCTTCTTTTGTGCAGGTAAGAGTTCCTCACGTCCTGCTAATGTCACTGGAGCTTTGCCACTGGCCACTTGGAGCCCCAATTCTAGATCCATCAGGACATGCATTATCATCAGAGCATCCCACACCATCCAAGTCTTAAGCCTCCTGCCGCTCCAGCCCCTGCTGCCACCCCAGCTACCACTCCTCCTCCCACTCCTGCTCCCCCTCCTGCTTCTTCCTCCCCGCCCCTCTACCCACCCCACCCTCCATACCCACTTCCCCCCTGGGGACACCGAGGCCCCTGCACCCGCAGTGCTGGGAGACAGGTGGACCAGCAAGACCCCCAGCCCTGAGCTTCTCTTCCCCTTCCTCCCCTTGCCTTCCCCTTCCAGTTCCCTCTTCCTCGGTTTCCCCCTCCCCTCTCCCACCCTCTCGCCTCCCCTCTCCTGCCCTCATTCCCCCCCCCATTTTGTTCAATAAAGAGAGTTTGTTTTTGTCAACACATGTGTCTTTATTTCCATGAGGTAGGGGTCAGTGAAAGGATGTGAGGGTGAAATGAGGCACAAGCCCCCAGTGGGGCACACCAGGGAGACTTTAGTCCTCCTCTGGGTGGAAGCTCTCCCGCAGGGCCTCCTGGATACGGACAGCCCCCCGATGAGCCTCCCGGCTGGCAGCCGTGCGGAGCTGCATGTACAGGCCAGCCACGTGGTCAGCCTCTGCCATCCAGCCTGGCAGGAAGGCCTCACCCTTCCGCTCGCACAAATTATGCAGCACACAACACGCTGCCACCAAGTGCGGAACATTCCGCTCGGAGAGGTCCAGGCGGGTGAGGAGGTATCTAAAACAGGCCTTCAACCAGCCGAACGCCCCCTCCACCACGAAGCAGGCCCTGCCAAGCTTGGCATTAAAGGCCTGTTGGGAGGGGTTGAGGTGTCCCGTGTAGGGCTTCATCAGCCAAGGTTGTAGGGGATGGGCCACATCCCCCACCAGGAACACAGGCATGTCCACGTCCCCGACCCTGATGTGGCAGTCGGGGAAGAAAGTCCCGGAGTGCAGCCTTTGGCACACAGAGGAGTTGAGGTAAACCCACTCGTTGTGTGCTTTGCCGGACCAGCCCACATTAATATCCACAAAGTGACCCTGGTGGTCAGACACAGCCTGCAGGATGATGGAGAAGTATCCCTTCCAGTTTATGTACAGAGAGACCTGGTGGTCCGGGGCACAGATGGGGATGTGTGTCCCGTCGATTGCCCCCCTGCAGTTGGGGAAGCCCAGGGCACCAAAACCCTCAATCACCGCGTCCACATCAGTGAGGCGGATGACTCTGCGGAGCAGCACTCTGTTGATGGCCTTGACCTACCTGCAGAGGGACACACAAAACCGAGAGTCCCTGGGGTGCCAGGGTGGCTGAGAGTGCTCCTTCCCCGCCACTGCCCCGTGCCCCCGCTCTCCAGGAGCAACCCCCTCTGCCATCCTGGCCACCGCGGGCAGTCCGTAGTGCGGGTGGGACAGAACAAACCCTCCCGGGGAGGGGGACTTGCACCCCCTCCCCCGCTTTTCCCGAGGGCAGCCCATCCCCTCCTTGCACCCCGCCTTCTGGCACAGTGGCCGGAGACTACCATACCTGCATGAGCACTGCTCTGACAGTGAATCTCCCCATGCCGAACTGATTTGCACGGATTGGTAGCTATCTGGCATGGGGAGCTTCCATAGGGCGATGGTCACATGCTTGTGGAAGGGAATGGCGGGCCTCATGTGCGTGTCCCATCACCGCAGAGCAGGGGCGAGCCACTCACAGAGCTCAAGGAAGGTGTCCTTCTTCATCCTAAAGTTCTGGGTCCATTGTTGTTCTCCCCAGCACTGCAGGATGATGTGGTCCCACCAGTCGCTGCTGGTATCCAGACACCAGATGAAGTGGGGCACGCTGGCATCCAGGAGCTGCAGCTGCTCCTCCACGTACCCCAGGAGGGTCCAGATGATGGCATGGGGGTTGGGCTGCAGCAGATGCTGCGAGGCAGCCTGCAGAAAGCGCAGCCAGGCTTGCAGCAACACATCCAAAAGAAGCACCAGAGTGCCCAGGGCCGGCTCTGGCTCCATGGTGCCGAGTGCTGTGGTGTTGAGTGAGGGCAACCAGAGCACACAGAGAAAAAAATGCTTTGCTATCCTTCAGCAAGGTAGGCAAGCAAGCAGGGAAACCTGAGAACCGGCTGTCCAGGGGGGTCCCTTTAAGCACAGGCTTTAGATAGCCTCAGGCAGCAGCCACACAAAGTAACTCCTGACCTGATGCCCTGCTGGAACCGGTTTCAGCTGGCCTTAAATGCGATTCAGCGTCCAATCAGTGTGGACGCGCTATTTTGAAATAGCAAAACGCCATTTCGAAATGCATTTTGTGTGTAGACGCGTTATTTTGAAATATCTTATTTCGAAATAACTATTTCGAAATAAGATATTTTGAGATAACACTGTAGTGTAGACACACCCTACGTTTCTAAATTGCTTTCTTAACTGTAGGATATATTGGGTTGTGCTTAAACTCCCCATGTCTTGCTCTTTGCACCTTTGTTGTAACAAGTCCAAGATGCCCTGTGGTTGACGGATGTACAGCAACTTGAATGGGGAGAACCTTGTCGAAGCTTGTGGAATCTCCCATATGGCAGTGAGGACCAGTGCAAGTAATTGGTCCCACTGCCTGAAGATGTTGCTGACAAAGGGTGCATCTACACTGCATCCATAGCTCGAAATAACCCACTATTCTGAAACGTCCTTTACTCCTCATGGAATGAGGTTTACAGGGATGTCAGAATAGCGAGCCTGTTATATTTTGAAATAATGGGCTTGCTGTTAAGACGTGGGATAGCTATTTCGGGATACTTCTGCTATCCTGAAATAGTGCTGCAGTGAAGACGTAGCCAAAGAGTTGTAACATTCCATTCAACGTCTTATTAAACTGCTACTAAACTTTCAGTCTGTGGGTGGTTATGCTGTGGTTTCAGAGACTTGACCTTCAGCTCCCACCTAATACGGGAATTATATTCCCTTATGAAGTTAATCCTTTGGTCTGTTAACATTTCATAGGGAAAGCCTATGTGTGAG
This sequence comes from Pelochelys cantorii, assembly GCA_032595735.1. Taxonomy (NCBI): domain Eukaryota; kingdom Metazoa; phylum Chordata; order Testudines; family Trionychidae; genus Pelochelys; species Pelochelys cantorii. The sequence continues at coordinate 102,686,102 of CM064329.1, read as the reverse complement.
AAGAGTCCGGAGCTGTCATTTTTGGAAGTGGCGGGAAACAGCCTCCAGGTACCTGGTAGTGTGAATGCATAGTCAACAACCATCAACATGCACTGATGCCCGGCTACAGCTTTTTCTAGGGTCCCACAATGTCCACCCCTATCCTTTTACAGGGGGTCTCAGTCGAGTGCAGAGGGACCAAGTGTGCCTTGGAGATCCCTCCATTGCTAGCTAGCTGATGCTCTGGACAGGAGAAACAGTATTCTCTCACTTCTGGAGGTACACTGGGACAGTGAAATTGGGATAATATCTGAGACAATGTCTTCTCTCTCTCCAGATGTCCTGAACAGGGGATATCATATGTCAGCTGCACCATGGCCCATCAGTACTAGTGAGGTATCAGTACTGGGTCCTGCCATGAGGGCAGGGGACTAGACTTGATGATCTCTTGAGGTCCCTTCCAGTCCTAGTATTCTATGATTCTATTCTATGATTCTATCAGCAGCTGGGCCCTCACCACACAAATTTGCTGATTCTTCTCAATTTGATACATGCTCTGCTTCCTCAGTGCAAAGTGCAGGTCCTGTTCACCTCCCTGATGCTCTGGTACTTTCCTCCCTGTGATGGGGTGTATCAACCCCGCACTTGACAGGCTAGTGTTAACCAGGGCTACCTGACTGAGAGAGTCCCATCCCCACAGACCTGCTGGGCATGCTCCAGTGGGAGGACAGATATAAAGGCTAATGGAGCAGCTCAGTTGGGGCTGATCACTGCTGGGGAAGGAGCTGCTGCCAAAGCTCTGGAAGAAGGGCTACAGATGAGCCCGCACCATGGAGGCCAGTCAGCAGGGAATGGCCGGAGAAGCTTCTTGTCTGGAGGAAACTGGTGACATCTCCCTCAGTGAGTCTGGTAGGAAGCAGTGTTTCTGGCAGATTTCTCACTGAGCTAGTGGTGGGACACACCCACCACTGACAGGGCCCTGGCCCATAGGCCCTGAGCCATAGGGACTGAGACACACACAGGATGGAGCACACTTTGAGGGGCCTTAAAGGCCTACCACCCTGCCTCTGAGGGAGGCCATCATACCCACTCCATGATACCCCCTCTGTTGGCAAGCTGCTCATATGCTCAGCTCAACTTCTGCTGGTTTCTCTGTTCAAGCATGAAATTCCCCACCCTTATCTATCTCAATGGCCTACCTTTTCTTCCCCTGTGGTGGTCTGCAGCTGTATTGCTCAGGATATCCCTTCCCCAGGGTGATTGGTTTCCACAACATGTATGAAGCTCCCAGGAACTGGAGTTCTGGGTTGGTCCATGTTCTTTCTTGTTGCCTGGACCTGGGTATTGACAACTTGCCAAAAAAGGCCAGTCCTGACTTATGATTATAGGATAGGCCAACTTTTCTGCCAAGGCTAGGGTTATCTCTGTAGTATAGGCCCCCACTGGCTGAGGTAGGTTTTAACATCACAGTAGATATATTGAAAGTGGATCATGTTCTTGGGAGTGGTATCACTCCCCACCATGGAGGCCTGCACCACCTTTTGGCTGCAGCTTGAGTCCAAAAGTCCTTGAACCAGCCTCCCTTAGACCACCACTAATACCACGAGTTTTAGGGGGAGGGTTTCTGTGCCTGGGTTTCTGCTGTCCAGCACTGGGTATACTCCCATTCCATCAGCAAGCACTCCCTTTTTATGTGCCCCATCAGCCCTCAAAAGTAGCTTGTTAACAAGCTGAGGTTGGCTGCTTTTTTGCCTAGATGGGGGCAGCTCATCCATGAGGTTTTAACTGGGCTTTCATCTGTGTGCACCACGTCAGCAATCTGAGATACTCGATCTTCCTCTGGGTAGCATGGCCTTTCTGCTCTGTGTCCTGTTCCCTTCGTGCTCCATCACCATGGCCTCATCTACTTGGGTCTCTGTGTGCTCCTCCAGGTGGAGCCATTTGCAGCATTGTTCCTTCAGCTGTTTTGCAAGCATTTGGGGTCTCTCCCTCTTAAGGTATCTCTTAGCCTTAAATTGTTGGCGGTGAGTCTCCTCCAAGATATACGAATAGTCCAAGATGGCAGGCTTTAGTTTCTTGTAATCCTTCTCCTGCTTGGAATCCAGGTTATGGTAGGCAGCCTCTGCCAGACAGATAATAAAATAATAAAAATAAAATAAATAAAAAGACCTGTCAGGTATGGGACTAGAATAAGAACCCATTGTTCTAGGGGCCATTGGACTGCCAGTGCCACCCTCTCAAACATGACTAAAAAGGTTTCAGAGTCATCCTCCTGTGCCACCTTGGTGAGCTTCACAAATACCATTGAAAAGACCCCTTCCATGGAAGCATGGCCCTTCACTGTCCCTGCAGTCATATGAGTGGTACTAGCTGCTGCTGCATTTCCTTTTGGAACTCTTGCTGCTGGGTCATCAGTTCCCTCAGCCACAACTGGGTGGGTGGCCTGGACTTGCTGCTGGGCATTCCACTGCTGCAGCAATTGCTATTGTGATTGCTGCTGGGAAGCTTGCCGCTGCTGCATTTCTACCACCTATTTATAATCACTGCTCCAGTTCCATCTTGCATGGAGCAGCTGGGTCCATGGGTGGCAAGTTTAAGAGGCAAGGAGAGGCAATGTCTCCCCTGGGTCTGAGTGCACAACCTCTCCTCTCGCTGTATCCCTATTCTAGTGGTTCTCAAACTTTTTGGCCCATGGCCCAGTTGGCTTAATGTAAACCTGTCCGTGGACCACCAGTTGCTAATTGAAATGTGCTGTTAATTACATAATTATGCCCGAGCCATTTTGCTAGGGCTACAGCTAGGGCGAACAGCTTAATTTAACCAGTAAGAAAGGAAATATTAATTTAAATTATTAAACAGACTAAGCGCTTTAACTTTTTCATGTTAGTTTATCAAACTTCATATTAAATAAAGTAAAATATTTATTTATGTCCTATACAAAAAGTTCCCATGTTTTCTTTATTTATGGAAGGGGTGGAAAATCTTTTTTGGGTCAGGAGCCACTGACCCACAGAAAAATCAGTTGGGGACCACACATGTGAGAAGCCTCTTCTAAAAACCCCTAACCCTCACTAACCTAATTATACTGCCCTCCATCTGGATGCAGATTAAAGGCCCTATAGGTACATACCAGGTTGACAGTAACAAAGGAAAACAGAGCAGTGAAAGAAAATGTGTAGTTTTGGCTATATGACTATTTGGAAACAGTGTCTCTAACTACAGCAGAACATTGCTAATTTGCACTAATGACTGGCAGAATCGCTGTAAATGACTAACTGTTGCAAATTATCAAGCAAATGAATAAATAAATAAGCAAGGGTAATGTATCATAAAATGTATTCTATTTTTTTATTTAACAGGTGGAACTTGATTTTAATTATGATACTTCATCATAAACATTTATGAATTCTGTCTGATATTTTGTAAAAGAAATGGAGATGCAAGTGACACAAGACCTCACTAGAATGAAGTGATACAAGACCTCAATAGAATGTTCCGGTATTAAATATTCTCAGAGGAATGGGAGAGATGGTGGTTTTTCAGTAGAGATGGGTTCAAACTGAAAAGTTTAGACCCAGAATTTGAACCCTGTGCTTTCCTAACCTTCAAGTTTAGGGTTGTTCAGACTTAGGTATTTTCTTTGGCCCATGATGAAAATACAAACCATTGGTAAAATTCAGATCTGAATCCATCTTTGGATTTCATCTCTCCAGTGTTTAATGTTGTTAATCTCTGGTCTTCTAGTTCAGGTTCTTTCTTAGATCTTGGAGGAAAATTTCAAAAGCACAGATAATAGGTATCCAGCTCCCATTGGGAATTGGCTCCATTGGTATCCAAAAATCTCCCCTTCCTTGAGCAAATAACAGATTGTGGAATTTAGCAGTGACAGCAGTTTTGTATATTTCTAAATGCAACAGGAGGTAGCATATTATAAAACATTTACTGAAGGCAACACAATAGCCATTGGAAGTTTCATATCCTGCTATAAAACATTAAAGAAGAGGTGACCGACCCATGGGTTGTTTGTAGCCTATAGACTTCCACATGATAGGTCAAGACATCTTCAACTTTAATATGGAGTGAGGTAGGCCTCAGTCCTAGTGAGATACTCTTTCTTGAATCCCTCAGCTCATGACAGAGCATATTATGCTGGGACACGGAGTTTTGGCTCTGACCTCCATGTTAAAGAAGAAGGTAGATGCAGATTAAATGGAATTCCTAGAATCTGGAGCTAGAATGCAGCTGGCTAGGTCACTTCATCTGTCTGCCTGCTTGTGCAGTATTTTTCTCAGTTGTACATTTAGTCGTGTTTGTCTAGGCTCATGTCCAATTTGTCAAGGAATGGGGATTCCACAAGTTTCCTCAGGAGAATGTTACCCGAACAGATAGAACCCATTGACAGGAAATTTCCCGATATTTGAAGTATGGTCCTTGAACTCTTGACAAGTACCAATATGTCCATTAGGCCACTGGCAAATTTCCCATTTGCCCTAAGCTGGGCAAATTGTGGATGCCTATGATTTAAAGGGACAATGGAATTAGGCTGAATTTAGAATGTTTAGAATTTAAAATGTTTTTCAGTAAGCAAATGCTAGGGCATCTGTACTCACTTTGTAGCTGTTCTTTGCCTGGAAGAGAAAGCTCTCCCTAAACTACCTCCAATGAATGGTGTTAGCTATGTAGTCAGGACAGCTTCTTTTGCTGGCATAGCACTCTCCACACTAGGGATGTGAATGGTTAACCGGTTAAGCAGTTACCGGTGGGCTGCAGCAGCTCCCCACCTTCTGCAGGCAGGGGGCTGCTCCAGCCTTGGGGGGCCTGCTACAGACAGGGGGTTCTCCAGCAAGCCCGGCCAGGCATGCCATGGGCAAGGGTGCTCCAGCCTGGTGAAAGAAGCTCCCATCCATGGAGGGCCCAGCCTAGTGTGCCTTGGGCAGGGGCACTCCAGCCTCGTCTGAGCAGCCCTGGTATGCGGTGGGTCCAGCTTGGCCAGAGCATCTGCCCCCTGCCCCTATTTATTCAGTTAACGCTCCTGACGCAAGTTTCACTAGCACAAGTTCTGGTGATGTCTAAAAGCTCACAACAGAGAGGCAAGTGGCAGTAAAAGATGACTGACAGTCAGCCGATGAATGAATGGCTGGTGAGGTAGTGAGGCGCAGAGAGCAGCTGGTGGAGAGGTGCAAAGGGCAGCCAGGAGAGCAGCTGGTGGAGAGGCCTGGTGAGTAGGCAGGCAGCAGGCTGGTGGAGAGGCATGGTGAGTAGGCGGGCAGCAGGCTCAGACAGCTGGTGTGCCCTGGGCAGGGGCACTCCAAAAGTCCCTGTCACATGCCTGACCGTCTCTGCTCCCCACTCACAGTTGCTGTGCTTGCTCAATGCAGACAGAGTTCAGAGATGCATCTTCAGAATTCACTTCCCATGGGATGGGGAGGGTTAGAAGCACTTTATTCATTCTGCTGCTTGGGCACTTGCTCACTGCCACTCTCTGCCAGTCACTCCGATGCTCCAGGGGTCTGAGCCTGCTGCCTGCCTGCTCACCATGCCTCTCCACCAGCTGCTCTGCTGGCTGCCCTTTGCACCTCTCTGCCAGCCCCTCTCTGCACCTCGCCACCTCAGCAGCCATTTATTCATCAGCTGATCATCAGTCATCTTTTACTGCCACTTGCCTTTCTGTTGTGAACTTTTTCACACCACCAGTACTTATGCTCGTGTAATTTACATTGGTGAGGGGTGTGGTCTTTTTTTTTATGCCCCTAGCTAACAAAAGTTTTACTAACAGAAGTGGTATGTAGAGAAAACCTTTCACTTTCAGTTGCTGAATATTTTAGTTTCTCAGTAAAAGAGAAGATTTATTTTATCTGAATTCAACTAAGAATGCATGAGCAATAAAACTGTTAACCTTTACAGTATCTGTGTACTATGGCTATTGAAATCCATTTGGTGTGGCTTCTATTCCTTTTTTTATAACAAGTATGCTGACTTAAACAAGTAGAACCAGATATGTTCTGTATCCCCTTTTATAGCAAATTAAAAGTTACCTGAAAACCTGTTCATGTGCATGGCACAGTCACTACAAATGAGTTGTTGCTCATTGGGTAAATCATGAATACTTTGTGGGGACTGCTCCTATATTGGTACCAGGCAGAAAAGGGTGAGTCAGGACAATAAAAATAACCAGTAGAATTTTTGTGGACCAAGAATATATTTTTACCTTATAAACAACAACATTGACCAAAAGCAGATTTTTATGATTGATACTGCAAAGATCACCAAAGACTCAATGACCAACAAATAGAAGAGGTGTGAGCTTTTATAGGAGACAGAGCTTCTGCTGGTGAGCATAAGGGGCTACAAGTCAAGGGAGCCTAGGTTTGTTTCCTGGCTCTGTCACTAGAGTGATTTTGGACAAATAGCTTAACCTATAAAATGAGGATAACACTCACCTGTGTAGAGCACTTTGTGCTCCTCACATGAAAGAGTCCTAACTCAATGCAAATTGTTGTTACAAATAAAGTAGGATGGTTTTTAAATAATAGGAATTTGAAGCAAATTAAGTGCAGCCTCAGGTTTCTGCTGAATTGCCAGGTAGGGCCTTGGTGTGAGGCAAACCCAGCCAGATCAGAACTGCTCACTCATCTGCCATGACCTCACCCCTCCCAAAGAACCTGCAGTGACTCAGCCTTAGGCACTGCTGCTGGAGCCTGACCCTTGGCATGGCCTGAGTCGGATGACCTCCAGACACAGGTCTTTTACTGATCTTGCCAGAGCTGCAGACAGTTTTGTCTGTACAACAGCATTACTTGGCTAGGAACTCTCCTGCTGCCTCGCAGTGTTACAAACTCCCTAGGCTTCCAATCTGTTCTTGATCTGTTCCTATTCCCACCCCAGCCCCTTCGGTGTTCTCTGTATTACTCTGACCTTGCTCCAGCATTGATATAGACCTGATCCAACCCTGCATCTGTCGCCAGATCCCTCAGACTGACTGCAACCCAGCTTCAATCTTTAGCCTGCATCTGGACTCCGACTCTGATCCTGATTTGGCTTATCTTCAGATTCTGCCCTCAGTTCTGACGCATGGTTTTAGTGCAGCTGTTGGCCTACTCTCAGTTCTATGGCTGGTTCCAACCACAAGGTCTGACTGCCTAGATCTTAACACTTGGTGTCACAAAGTCTGACCATCCCTTCAACTACTCTGTATTTTGTTCTTACTCCTATTGGCTTTATTGAGCATTGGATCAGGTCTTCAGCTCCCTGTGCAAATCTGGAGACTACTGTCTTTTGCCTGTATGAAGTGAGGGGTAAAGGAAGTTGATAAAAATAGGAAACCTGAACAAAATCTAGATACAAATCAAAATGTGTTCATGGGCGATTGAATAACCATAATCTTATTTCTATCACCCTACCCCACTTCTTTGTGTCTTTCTGACCCTTCCATCTTGTTATGACCTATTTAGATACTACATCACTGCCATAAAGAGACAGGTATGTTTTTTTTGGTCAGAGTACAAGAACTGCCCAAGCTCCATCTAGACCCAGGTTCTGTCTTTGACAATGGCCAGTACCAGCTATTTTGCAGGCAGGTTCAAGAAACCTGCAGCAGGCACATAATCTGCCCTCCAAGAAGTTAGTTAAAAATTTGTTTGAGCCCTGAAGCATGAGGTTTCCTATTGCTTCCAAATTTTTATTAACATTAACTATTGAAATATTTTTGTTAGCCATATAAATGTCTAATCTCTTTTTGAACTTACTAAATTCTTGGTCTCAGTGACATCTGGCGGTGAGTTCTACAGTTCAATTATGTTGTGTGAAAAAGAATTTTCTTTTGGCAGTTTTGAGTTTGCTTCTCTAGTCCATTCATTATTTTGTGTATTTTCATCATGTCCCCTTTCCTTTTTAAAGTCCCAGATTTTTTGGTCTCTCCTCACATGCGATTTTTTTTAATGCTCTTAATTATTCTTTTCATTCTCCTTCTTTAACTTTTATATTCTGCACTGTCCATTTTGAGATAGGATGAGCAGTACCACACACAGTTTTCCAGAAGAGGCTGCACTATTGTTTATAATGGCAATTATCCATGTCAGTATATATCCATCCTAACATATATATTTTTAAAAACTACAGCTCTGTGCACTGAGTAGAGGTCTTCATTGGTTATTTGTGGTTCTGGCCAGGTCCCTTTCCTCAGCTGATGAAAGAACATTTTTGGGTGCTTGAAAAACATTGACCCAAAAAGAGCCTTCAGACCTGACATTTGGTCCTATGTCACTGAAGTTCTGATCTTGTCTTTCTCTCTTAATAGCAGTCACTTCTCAAGGAAGCCCTTGAAAATCCCATTATACATGTTCTCTGGAAAGTCACCAACACTTTGTTCCTGGTTTGTCTAAATTACTGTATGAAGATTTGTCTTCTTTCCAACAAACTGTATATAGCCTTTTGAATCTCATGCAGATGTTTGCTAAATTACTCTCTGAACTGTCCATAGCTTTCTTCAGCTGAAGGGAGAGTTACCCTCTGTGTCAGGTCCTCTTTTTAAATAACTTAGTTCTTTATACATCCTATCCTGGCTTTTGAACACCATGTTATGACAATGCTTCATATTTTACTGGTTATCACCAAACATGAACTGATGGTTTATTTCATATTAAATCCAAATAATCTTGGCAGGAGACAGGGAAAATGTTCCCTTCAAAGAGGCATTGACCCTGCATTTTCAGACAATGACCAGGTGGCTTCAAAGGCCGGGAGGAATTGACAAAGCAGATTAAATAAACATCAGTAGAGAGGGCTTGTAACTAAACACTTCCAGTTTCAAAGAAGACTGAACATTCAATGGGCAACGTCTGGGGCAGCTGTCTGTTGTATAATTGATTACATATATTTCAGGACAAACTTTAGTTTTGATCAAACAATGGATGTACTAACTAGATATCTCATTAAATACTTGAATGGCGCTGTGAGGTCCTCAGATGAAAGGTGCTCTATAAATACAATTGGCATTTAGAGGAACTTTATGTCACTCAATATCTTGGTTTTCAAAGAGAAAGGAGCTACCAGAACCAATCAGTCAGAAGCCAGGAAGCAAAGTTGGGGCTGGAGAAGAATAGTGAGAGGAGATACTGTTTATAAGAGTGGGTCTGATCTAATTTTACTTTCCACTAGTGAATTTAGTGTTTATGAATTGTCAGTCTGATTATTTCAGAAGACTGACATCTTCTCTTTATCTACAGAATAAACACAGTTTAGGCAGCAGCAGCAATGCAAGGAGCCCACAGGGAGCTGGGACAGGGGCTGCTGCCTCAAAGCAGCCTCTGTCTGCGCCAGCACTGGCACCACTGCAGACAGAGGATGCTTCATGGCAGCAGCCCTGTCTGTGCAGGGGTGCCAGTCCCCCACAGACAGGGGCTGCTGCTGGAGCAGCCACTCTCTGCAATGGGCTCAGGCTCAGCTGCTCTTCAGGATGTGCAGCAGCCTCTGCCCACAGAATGCCTGGGCTTGACACAAGCAGACGCTGCTTCGCGGCAGCCTCCCCTGCCCTCCCACCCGCGCTGCTGCCTCTAATAGAGGCAACAGCATGGTGGGGGGCAAGTGACACCACGGAGCTGGTGCTGGGGGAAACCATCTTTTAAGCCAACTCCCTCCAGCACCAGCTTCTGCTTCCCCACACTTTGCTGCCTCCGATACAAATGCAGCAAGGGTGGGGGGAATGCAAGTAGTCGACTAGATTAATTAATAAGCCTAGCCTTGTCAGTTAGTCGACTACTCGTTCACATCCCTAGTGGGGACGCTGCCAAGCTTGGCTTAAGGTAAGCCAACTCCAGCTATATATTCTATGTAGCTGGAGTTGTGTGTCTTAACCTGAGCTGCCAGTTCTAGTGTACACCTGGCCTAGGAGTAAGAATTTAGTATGGCACTTATTCTCCTCTCCTTTACGTAAATCAGGGTAACTCTACTGAAATCTATGGACTTGCCTGAGTGTAAAACTGATGTAAAGTCAGAATCAGTCCTTCCATGCTCAATCTGAGGTAGGCCAGTTTTCCAAGAAGGGTGACAGCTACTGTGATAGTTTTTGCATAGTAGACATCTGTCACTGGCAGCTGGCTTGAGACCACCAAAAAGCCATCAGTGGGGAACAACTAGTCCAACACCAACATGATTTGGTTACACCATCAGCTACAAGCAATTAACATGCTGGCAAAACCCTCACATATCCACCTGGGGAAAGGTCTTACAGTGCAAAAACACAGGCCTCTGCCACTTGAGCTAAAATAGATGGCTTGCCTTAGGTGGCATACAGGTCTTTTATTCTTTCTCCAGGCCAGTCAGTAGAGCAGGGGTGGGCAATAATTTTTGACTGGGGGCCACACAGACATTTTTGAAGTAGTGCCAGGCCACCTTGGAAGGGGCAGGGCTTCAGGTAGAAGGGGCGAGGCCAGAATGCTTCTGTGCTTCCCCGTCCACAGACCCTGATTGGTCTGTGGGTAGGGGAGCACGTGAAGCCTTTGCCCCTGCCCCCTCCAGAGAGAACCGCCAGCTGTTCTGAACAGCTGGCTGTTCCCTCTAGGTACCCATGCCTCTGGCATTGAGACGAGACTTTGTGCGCTCCCCCGCCCCATGGGCCCAGATCAATCAGGAAGGGGGAGCATGTGAAGTCTGCCCCTGTCCTGCCCTGCAAGAGAGCACCGCACTTAGAGTCACCTCCCAGCTGAGCAGCAGCTGGCAATTGAGTCTAAGTGCTGAGCCCCTTGTAGGGCAGGAGGAGACTTTGTGCACTTGCCCCACCCCCAGTCCAATCAGGGCTTGGGGGCAAACGGAGCGTGTGAAGTCGCCTCCTGCCTTGCCCGCATCTTGCAAGGAGCATGCCGCGCTTCTAAGCACCGCACACTCCTTGCAAGGAAGGGGCAGGGTGGGAGGAGACTTCACATGCTCCCCTTACCCCCAAGCCCTGATTGGCCTGGGGGCTGGGGGAGCATGAAGTCTCTCACTCCCTGCCCTCTGGTGCATGGTGCCAGGGTTGACTAAGGGCTGTGCACTGCTTTGTCCTTATGCCCTGATTGGCCTGGGGGCAGGGGAGCAGCAGGACCTTCTACAAGCTGGATCAACACACTTGATTGGCTAGATCCAGCCCACAGAGGCCCTTTTGTCCACCCCTACGCTAGAGTAATATGATTTCTCTCTCTCTCTCTCAGCACAGATTACATTATGACAGAGGATACCAACAACTTCCCTGAAGTTAGGCCCTATCACTATCACCAACACCAGAGTCATGATTTGAACAGGGTGAGAATCCTTTAACTATCCTGCCTTGTTGCCCTTTTTTTTTTTTTTTTGTCTCGGTCAATAACAAGCCGCATTAATCCTAAATCAGAAAAAGATAAGGATTTGGTTTTTTTATCTGGTTTTGCCCTTATACAATTCTGACCCTGTGCCCAGGATTACATTTTATAAATTAATTCTTATTTATTAAATTATAAATTGTGGTGTTCTTTGCATTGAAACAATGTGAGCTTATACTGATGTTATATTCTTTTTATCCAAACATGATACAATACAGAAACCAGAGCCTGCTGCAAGCTGCAACCTGCCACTGTTGAATCTGTCTCCCGCAGCCCAGAGTCTCAACTTCCAAAAGTATCTAATCTAAATATCCTTGGCTGCGGGTTAAGTCCATTTTTGTCCTATCTTCAGTGACATGGAGAACAAGCGATCCCCATCTTCTTTATTTTATACCAACTCTTAACATATATGAAGACTGTTATCAGGTCCCCCATCAAGACTTTCATTTTTTCAAGACTAAACACGCCCAGTTTCCTCAAAGGTCAGGTTTTCTAAACTTGTTGTCATTTTTGTTGTTCTCCTCTGGATTCTTTCCAATTTCTCTATATCTTTCCTAAACTGTGGGCCCCGAACTGGTTGTAGCGCTTCAACTGAGGCCTCTCTGGTGCTGAGCAAAGTGGGACAATTATGTCCCATGTCTTACAGATGGCACTCCCGACAATAAACCCCAGAATGATATTAGCCTTTTTTGCAACTGCATCACATTGGTGACTCATATTCTATTTGTGAGCCACTATAACTCCCAGGTTCTTTACAGCAGTATTATTACCTAGCCAATTATTCCCCATTTTGTAGTTGTGCATTTGATTTTTATCTTCCTAATGAAGTACTTTGTATTTGTCTTTATCGAATTTCATCTTCTTGATTCCAGACCAAATCTCTCATTTGTCAAGGTCATTTTGAATTATAATGCTGTCCTCCAAGGTGCTAGCAACCCCTCTATTTTGGGCTATGTGTATACTGCTAGCTTATTTTGGAATAACTTATTATGAAATAGTTATTTTGGGAGTTATTATTTCAAAATAAGCTTATTCCGCTTCACAAGCAGGAGTTGTTATCTGGAAATAGCAAGCCCATTATTTCAAAATAATAGGTTTGGTAGTGGGGACACTCCCAGTGTAGGCATGCCCTTGGTGTCCTCCACAGACTGTATGAACATTCTCTTCACTTCATTATCCAAGTCACTAATGAAAATATTGAATAGTATCAGACTTTTGTCTTTGCCCCTCCCTTTATTGTTCACAAAGAGTGTGGATTCTGCTGTTTGTTTTGTCGAGAGAACTGACTTCTGCCAGTATCCCCCATGGCTGCCCTGATGGCTGTGCTCAGTGTTCTGTGATCTCTGCTACCCTGCAAGCATGCTCCCCTCCCCTTTCAAAGCTCTGGGAAGTATCTGACAGATGAGTGAACTGCTCCATTTGGGGAACAAACAAAGAGCAAATCATTGGAATGCTTCTGTTCTGCCCTGCACTAGGAACACAGTGGCAGGCAGACTGCTGCTGCAGGGAGAGAGCTGGAGAGACTGCTGTGCTTCTTTGACATTCCTTACTGCAGAGAGCTCAGAGAGCTATGAGGGAAGTCCAAGAAGTGCAAGGATCAGATCTGTCTTCCTACAACACTGCACTGTGGGATGCTTACCCACATTGCTTTGCTCTATCTTTTATCAGCATGCTAGCAATGTGGCCATGAAATGTCAACAATGGGAGGCAGAAAAAATAATTTGACCAATTTTCACTTTTGGTAACTTTTGCACGTTGACAGCACTTTACTCACCAAACCTTTCCAGTGTAGACAATAGCCCTAGTTTGCTTGTCAGAATGTCATGTGGGACTATGTTTAAAGCCTTAGTAATATCAATATATATCTATGTCTATTGCTTCTCCCCATCTACTAGGCCAATAATCCTGTTTCTGAAAGAAATTAAGTTTATCTGCTTTTGGCTATTCCTTATAACCCTGTTATCCTATAGATGCTTAGAAATTGTTTAATAATTTGTTCCAGTACCTTTCCAGGACATTGAAGTAAGGTTGGCAGGTCTATAATTCCCGAGGTCCTCTTTGTTCCCATTTTTAAAGAGAAGTACAATGTTTAGGTACAATATTGACTCTTTTCCAGTCCTTTAGGACCTCACCCATCCTCCATGAATTCTCAAAGATAATTGATAATTGTTCCAAGATTGTTTCAGATAGTTTCTTAAGTACCCTAGGATGAATAATAACAGAGGGTGTGTCTACATTACTCCACAAAAAATGAGGAGTAACGTTAGTTCGAACGAAGGGGGCGCACTTCCTGGTTCGAATCAGCTGGGGATCGAAATAGCATGCGGGCGAGATTATGCTAATGAAGCATGGGATATTTAAATCCCCGCTTCATTAGCAATTTCGGTCACCTACATTTGCATCCCTAGTTCGAACTAAGGTGCAAGTATAGACGTACCCAAAGACAGAAAGATGGAAGAGACTTATGAAGCTACTGAAGGAGTCAGTGTCAGAGCTGGATTTTGAATGCCAGAAGTGTCTTGTGCTTAACTTACTAGAGAAGACGGCCACCTATCCTCTTGAGCTCTGTGGATATGTCTGCGCTGCAGTGTAACTAACTATAAAGCTCATTGTACGAGATCTTAGGGCTTGTTTACATGGGGCCACTCATGAAAGTTAATCTGAATTAAATTTTAAAATTGATTGGTTACAACTGCTTAAATTCACATATTTAATTAGTTTAGGTTTAACTTTTTCTGAAGGTTGCAATGTAGACAAGCCATTAGTAAATAAATACTGAATGCAACAACAAAAAATTAAACAGCATTTGAAATATCTCTGAACTTCTTTTTAGAACGCTATTAGTAAGTAAAACTAAAGAGCTTTCTGTAAACTCTTTCTGCTGTCATTATCATACACATTTATGAAAGGAAGCTTTGAAATGTAACACCTTCAGTACGGTTAAGACCTGGTCAGAAAAAATTTGTGAAAACAGATTTATTTTTCATATCATGTTATATGATACTATAAGCTATTACCATAAGTCACTGTAGTCAAATATTTTCTTTTCTTCTAAAAATCATTGACAGCTACTATTTAGCAATGATTGAAACGTCTGATTTTATTTTCTAGATGAAAGTATCTTCTATTTGTGTATCAGTGAAAGAGTTTGATAAGAAAATAAGATAAGCACTCAGAGGTATCCTGAAATAGCTACCCCGTATCTTTTCAACACGTCCGCTATTCCGAAATATAGCGGACGTGCTATTTCACCATTCCCGTAAAGCTCATTGTACAAGGAGTAAGGGATGGCTTGAAATAGCACTTTATTTTGAAATTTAGTGCTGTGTAAACAGCACCAAATTTCGCAATAGCCTATTTCGAAATAGACTCGTATCTTATTTCGAGTTTATGGTGCTGTGTAGACGCACCCTCAGTGTACTAATGAGAGGAGCAGCTATCTTCAACAGCCATGCCTTAGCCTGGAATGACTTGGTGTCAGTAAATGAACTAAGTGGGCAGTTGTCATGGATGTGTGAACTGCTGCTGAGAGGGTACTACTACCTCCAGTCATAATGTTTTAACAATGTGCAGGAGGTTATTAATGGCTTTGAATGCTTGGAATTCCCACATCGCATCAGGACCTTTGATGGGACCCACATGTCTATTATGTGTTTTCATCTCTTCTCACTAGTCCCCAGTTGGAACTTAACAACACGAATGGGTATTTCTCAAGAGTCATGCAAGGCTTGGCTGATCATCAAAGTAGAGTCATTAGCATTAATGTGGACCAGGATTTTTAGAATCTCACCATTGTTTTATGCAATGAAAAATAGAACTTTTCTTCCCCCTATGGATGTTAACATGCTGTGGTTCCAATTGTTATACGAGTAGCCCCAGATTATTTTCTGCTTTTGTGGCTTGCAAAGCCTTTTACTGGACGTTTGGACAGGAGAAAGAAGCTGCTTAGCACTGTCATGAATAATGAGTAGTCCTGTGGCACCTCAGAGACTAACAAATATATATAAATATATATGCATCACGAGCTTCCATGGGAAAAACCCACTTCATCAGATGAGATGAGCTTGAGTGGCATGAATAGTTGGAGGATAACTGGAGTGTGCATTTGGAAGACTGAAAGGAAGGTGAAGGGGTTTCACAATAACAAGGCTAGAGGTTTCTGAGAAATGCCTGTCTCATGTTAGAGGTGCTTGTGTTCACATAACATCTGGGCCAGTAAGAGAGAGAATCTTATGGACGGCAGAGAGGCACAGAGACTTTTAGAATGTTATGAACAGTCAGACAGGGTGTCTTTATCAAATGCCCCCACAGGCCAGGGTCAACAAAATGGTGTGATCAACATTCTGAGACAAAGATTTAGGAAAGGAAAAGGAAAGTAGTTTAGTAAATTCAGTGAACATAATGATGTATTGGGTATGTTTTGTAAATTGATTTTATAAGGAGTTATTAGGGAGAGCTGTATCCTAATGAAAAAGCGTAAGTGGAATTGTACCAGTTCTGCTTGTTGAGTGGGAGACAGTAAAATGACATGGGAACTGTCTGTCCCTTGCACGTGGGGGGTATGAAAAGGGGCTCACTGTATCCTGGGTTCTCTATAGGCTGCAGGACAGACTTTGGTTGGGATGTTATACTTGAACACAGTGAACCAGGTTCTCCACAGAATTTGTCTGCTTCTGCATCATGGCCCTTTGTCTCTCTGATTGCTCCATGCACTCTCTTGCCCTTATGCTTCTAGTAGGAATCTATGCTAGTTAACATTTTTATGATTGACCTGGAATAAAACATAAAATGGTCACTAATAAGGTTTGCAAATGGCATACAAATTGGAGGAGTAGTAAGTAACGAAGAGGACAGGTCACTTATACAGAGTAATCTGGATCACTTGGTAAACGGGGAGCATGCACACCATTTTAATATGGTTAAATATAAATACACAATTCTAGGAACAAATAATAGAGCCCTCCATACTGTAAGTATGGCCTACATCTTGGGAATCAGTGACTCTGAAAAAGATTTGGATGGGTCATGGTAGATAATCAAATGAACATGTACTCCCAGTGGCCATAGTGGCTAATGCATGTAATCCACATGTAACGTATGTAACCCACATGTAACATATGTAACCCACACACCTATTGGGTATGATGTACTCCTCCATATAGAGGCACTGAGACCATTTACAGAGGCATTACATATAGACAGGGAGATCTCAGGTAGGAGTAGAGAAATTGCTTTACATCTGTTTGGTACTGGTCCAACCATTGCTGGAATACAGTGTCTAGTTGGTGTACCCATAGTTCAAGAAGGATGATAAATTGCAAAGTGTTTTAAATAATTAAAGCTTTAGAGAGCATGCCTTATAATGGTAGATTCAAGGAACTCAGTCTACATAGTTAAGGGGTGACTTGATTATAGTCCAGAAGTACCTAAAGGGGGAACAAATATTTTAAAATGGGCATTTCATTCTATTAGAGAAATGTATAAACCAACTCAAAGGCTAGAAGCTGAAGCTAGACAAATTCAGACTGGAGATATGGTGTATATTTTTAATGATGAGAATAATTAACTGAGTCATGGTGCATTCTTCATCACTGACCATTTTAAAACCAAGATGGGATGTTTTTCTAAAAGTTATTCTGGGGAAGTTCAGTGGCTTGTGTTATACAAGAGATCAGACTAGATGACCACAGTGGTTCCTTCTGACCTTGGAATCAGGATAATATGGATCAGCAAATTATGAGTTTTCAAATGATATATTAAAACAGTGTGTAGGTTGTGAATGCAGGAGTACATTCTGTCACAATGTGTTTGTTGTATCAAATGTTTGTCTCTTCCATGGGTCCTCCATACTGTATAGCACTGCATAAAGTTTTGTAGGAGGGGGAAGAAGAGATGGTTGAGGAATAGGGAACATGATCCAGCATAGGGATGTAGGGGACAGCACATTTTGGCCTATGGGTGTGAGAATAAATGTATTTTTGGAGGGAGGAACCTGCTTTTAACCATTTAACTTTCCTTCTTGGATGCCATTTTGAGCATACTGTGGGAATTAGGAATAAGCCATGTAAACAGAGGATTAGGAGTATTGCAGAGGGATGGACCCTGTCCACCCTCTATAGCACAGTACCTGGGAAAAAAGCTTCTAAATCCCCTGACACAGGCACTGTCACTCTTGGTCTGTGGCTTCACCTTAGACAGTGTCTCCAGAGGCACCTCCAAATGGGTCAGAGGGTGGCGATAAGATCTAAAGAGATCTCGGCTGTCCAGAAGTTACTCCTGGTCAGAGACAGTGGTTACTATTGTGTATTGGGTTGTAGATATAGATCTTGTTGTTATAGTAACTGAGTTAGGTCACTGGGGTCAGCCCAGCTAGTTTGGGCTTGTTCTAGTTAGTTCTGTGCTATGCAATAAAATGGACACTTGCAACTACTCAACCTCTCTGCATTTCCACTGATTTCTTCCTATACTGTGAAACGCCCCACGACATAACAGTTACCTATGTGGTTTTCAAAGATAAATTTGCCTCGTTGTGGGCAGTAGGCAAACAAATCCTGAGGTTTTGTAGTGGCCTCTCAGGGAAAAATCCAGTCCAACTCCTGATAGTGTGCTCACGCGCTGGAAGCCTTTACTAGATGTCTTGTTTTTTATCTTTTGCATGTGAACTTTATAGTAATAATACTCATTCTGTAGTGGCTATGCCTTTTCCAAAATGGATGACTTATTGTATGATAAAATGAAACAAGATCATTTGTTAGTGGAAGCAAGGGAGTTTACGCTGGGAGTTTTTTTTCAGTGAAAAAAAAATCACCCTATAACCAAAATAATTAAATCAGTACAAATACTGTAGAACAGGCCTCAGTTTATAGCAGTGTTTCTTAAACTATGTTACGCGGAACACTGATGTTCCATGAACAACTTGCAGGTGTGCCGCGACCTCTTCTTGGTTTTTGTTACTTCTTTGGTTTTGGGTTTTTTTTGTGTGTGAGAGACAACAAATTTTTTTTTAAATTGTCACAGGTGTTCCTAGGGTATTTTCTAATTAAGGAAGTTTTTCTGCTTTTCCTGGCGGCTAATGGAAGCCCGCTTGGAACATGCAGCAATTAAAGGGGCTGTGACCGCATTTCGGCCCGACCTCCTGAGGTCTCTCTGGTTACTCCCCCCAGTGCTTTTTCCCCCTCCCCCCCCAACAAATTTTCCCTGGCACTTTTTCTTTAGAAACCATCTGGCAACCCTAAGTGTTGGTGTTCCGTGGTCTCAAAAAGTTTAAGAAACATTGGTCTATAGTGAGGCCTAATATGCAGTGCGTGTCACTCAGGATCTTCAGAGCTTGAAAGGAAACTGCAGTGATCAAGGCTTGACTAAACCCACAAGTGTTACCACTTTCACTATACCAGTGTAGCAAATCCTTCCTTCCTTCCCATGGCTTCTCTCTCCTGCTTTGAACTTAAAATAAACACTTGCAATATAAAGTCTATGAGTGACAGAGGCAGTGATCCCTCAAAGACTTTTCAGAGAAATCAGAGACCAGCCTCCACCCCTGCCATCCATTTGTTTTTTCAATGCTGTCTTGCAAGGAAATGGGCTGAGAAACTTACCTTTTGTTTTTAGATAAAGGCTGGGATTCTCCAGATTTCTTAATTTCACAAATTAGGAAGAGTGGTGGGGTCCCTGAATCCCAGTCCCATACCACTAGCTAGAGTTAAACCCCCGAGATTTCAAAATAAACAAAAAATGACATTTAATCTAGCTGTAGTATGAAAGCAAAAGTCTTATCAAATCAAATAAAAAAGAAAACCCAAGACTATGAGCAACAAAGATCATGCCATCACCTTCTTTCCATTCATGACAAAAGAACACATTATGATCTTTGCCTTTTGCTAAAGGATAGTTGAGGGAAAAAAATGTTAATTAAATGGCCAAACTCTGCCATGGCACATTTGAATACGTGCCCATTGAAATGAATGGAAATGTATCTGCTTAGTCCTGGTTTAATTTCAATGGCATTTCACTTACTTTCATAAGACATGGATTTGAGCTAGTGTATCCAGAATTGATATGTACACATGTATTTCTTGGAGGAGATGGAAGGAGTTCAGGAGTAAGGACCCACAGCTAGCTTGCTTAATAACCCAAAGACAGTCTAACTAGTGCAGAGGGGACCAACTGAGCCACCTAATTGGTCAAACCAGCCAGTTGGTGGACCTGCTGTTACAACCAGCAGCAAGTACTGGCTGCTCAAAGTGTTCACCAGCAGTGGTGTTAGCCTCTGTTCTGCCTTGTTCTAGCTTGGATCCAACCCTGCTCCTGCCTTTCATGACTCCAGGTATCGTTTACGACCCAACTCCTGACTCTGGTTTACCCCTTGGCTTTGACATTCAGCCCGATTCTGGTTTATAAGGTGCTGGCATTCAGCACTTCATAAGCCACACCTCACAGCAGTGAGCCATGAGCAAATCAACCTGATATAAAAATGTGTTCCCAATCAGGAACTGGATACACATTATCTGGAGGCTCCATCTGGCCTCAGGTGTGGCAATGTTGCCTGAACTGGCTCTGCAAGGTAAACAGAGTGTTGTAATGCGTTTAGCAACTGATAATGCAGCAATGTACAGAGGAGGAAACAAATTCCTTGGGTATGAAGTTATTGAATGATTAGAACCAGGGAACAGGCATTTTACAAGGAAGGAGTTTCCCAGGTTTCTCATTCCTGTGATTAAATATCTTGAACTGAGTTATGTCACACAATTTAACTCCTGTTGTTAACTGTCCTCCTATGTACTCGTGAAGTAATCTCCAAACTGAAAACAAGTATACAATGAGTAATGTGTAAATAGTAACAAAAATTACATTTTTATTATTCCAACAAATGAAGTTCTTATTTTAAGTATTGACTACTTCCAATAGTAAGCAATAAATCAGACCCTAAATTTTATGAGTAACATAGACCAAGTCTGATTACCTCTGGGTGATTTTTGTTGTTGTTGTTGTTGACCAACCACAGTCTATATAATCCCTGATAGATGTCTGTCTAACATGCTCTTAAATATCTCCAGTGATGGAGATTCCACAACCTTCCTAGGCAATTTATTCCAGTGTTTAACTTCCAGTTAGGAAATTTTTCCTAATGTCCAACCTAAACCTCCTGTGTGGCAGTGTAAGCCCATTGCTTCTTCTCCTATCATTGGAGGCCAAGGAGAACAATTTCCCCCCTCTACCCTGTACCACTCTTTTAGATACCTGAAAACAGCTATCAAGTCCCCTCTCAGTCTTCTCCTTTCCAAACTAAACAAGCCCCATTCCTTCAGCCTTGCCTCATAGATCATGTTTTCTAGACCTTTTATCATTTTTATTGCTCTTTTCTGGACCTTCAGCAATTTCTCCATATCTTTCTTGAAATGTGGTGCCCAGAACTGGACACAATACTCCAACTGAGGCCAAATCAGTGCAGAGTAGAGCGGAAGAATCACTTCTCATGTCTTGCTTACAACACTCCTGTTAATGCATCCCAGAATCATGTTTGCGTTTTTTGCAACAGTGTCACGCTGTTGACTCATATTTAGCTTGTGGTCCACTATGACCCCTAGATCCCTTTCTGCCATACTCCTTCCTAGACAGTCACTTCCCATTCATTTTCCCTTCACACAATCTTGCACAATGGCGCTACAGCACCTGTGCTTCTATTTTTATACGATCTGCCGGTGCTCAGTAACTTAAAAACTGGGCCACTGATGTCTTTCACAAAGTTCTTGTACCTTTTTGCCTTATCAATTTTCCATCTGTTTTCCAAATCAGAATGAAAAATCTACACTTCTCATGAGAAGGAAATTCCCCAAAATTTCTATTGTGAAAATGTAAGCATTTTGTGAACCCATTCTAATAAAGTACATTGTAGAATTTATCACACAAATGCCATATAACAGAAAGTGAATGAAACAAAACAAAGTTGGAAAAAACATTTTGGCATTATCAAAGAGAAACAAGAAAGTAGAAATACCTTGTTTTGGTTTTTTTCCTCCAGTGAATTTCATCAAAATGGAGGTTTTCACAAATTTCTTTTATTTCAGTTCATCTGTATTATCCAAAACTAAACTGGTCTGTGGAAAAAATGCTGACCAACTCTATTTATAACTAAGGTTGTTAAAATGTGTTTATTAAAGTAAATGTGTAACTGCTGAAAAAATTCATTGGTTACACTGGGGGTAAGGGCAGTCGGCTCCTGCCTTCCCTCCCGTTCTGCCTCTGATACATGCAGAGGGGTAGGGCCCTACATGTAACTGTGCACATTAACCAATGAATCTAGGCTTATCGGTTAACGGTGTAAATGGTTAAACTTTCACATCCCTACTTATAACTATTAACTAACTTTGCTAAATGCTAGGGGATATCATTTGTCTGAAAGATATTCTTAAAAAATAGAAGTTGTAGTACATTGAAGGAGTGGAAGAACACTTCAAATTACTGACTTGTAGCTGAGTGAAACTGATACACACTCATTCTCCTTTTGCAGTATTTGAGGTAGAAATATTATTATGATGTACATTTTTCAAAAGTGCAAACAGGGGATCTTTCCACCCTGCTCTGGATATTCCACACCCTGCATAAGGTCAAACATCTCCTTTGTTTACAGTTTGTTGGAATTTGACTTTATCATCGACATTAACAACAGCAGATAGTAAAACAGACTGTGCTTACAACGCAAGTCAGGCAATTTCAGTTCCCTAAGACCTTTCTATTTCTACCCCTTGTTCCCAAGGGCGCCATTTTGGGCGCATAGTGGGGGCAGCAGCCATGTGCTCCGGGACACGGCTAGCTTTTCATCCCATTCCCCAGACACTAAGGCTAAGTCTACACTGCATCCCTCTTGCGCAAAAGCCTATGCAAATGAAGCATGGATTAGCATATTGCTGCACTTCATTTGCATAATTAATGAGGTCCATTTGCATAATTAATTAGAAGGCTTTTTGTGCAAGAGATTTTTGTGCAAAAGGGAGCCATCTACACAGCTCCATTGTGCGCAAAATCCCCCTCTTGTGTAAGAGCTGTTCTTCCTCATTTTTTAAGGAAGAATGGCTCTTGTGCAGGAGGGTTTTTTTGTGCAAAAAGGAGCTGTGTAGATGGCTCCTTTTTGCGCAAAAATCTCTTGCACAAAAAGCCTTCTAATTAATTATGCAAATGAAGCACGGCAATATGCTAATCAGCACTTCATTTGCATAGGCTTTTGTGCAAGAAGAAAGCAGTATTGACGTAGCCTTAGTGTCCGGGGAACAGGATGAAAAGCAAGTTGCGTCCTGGAGCACACAGCTGCTGCGCACCCTAAGTGCCTGAAATGGCGCCCTTGCTTGTTCCCTGTAAATAGAAGCTTGTAGCCATGGGTGGCAAGTATAAGAGGCAGGGGAAGGCATTGCCTTCCCAAATTCCCAGGCATGGCTCTGCCCACTCTCTATCCCCAGAATGCCGGCTGCTTCAGTGCGGCTCACAGGCTGCCCCCAGGCTTCGGCCAAGCTGATTCTGGGGCAATGTGCCCTCCCTTTGCTCTTGAAGCTAGGAAAGCTGGGGCCCTACTCTGGGGCCAGAGAGACTCAGCCAGGAGGCTGGAGGCCTGCCCCTGCTGTGGTGGGGAGCTTGCATGGGGTGGGGAGCCTGGAGTCCAGCTCTTCAGGGGGGCGCCTTGGCGTCTGTGGGGGGTGGGCCCTCAGGCAGAAGGGGCAGGGTTCAGGGACTGCCTCCCCCATCCCTGGGTTCACCCACTGCCCATGCTCATACCTACCTTTCTAGCCTGATGCAGTTTATAAAATGCACTTGCAGCTACAGTGAGTCAGCATAATTTACTCAACAACTTTATATATGCAGAGTTCTCTAAACCTGGTTTTACAGAGCGTGTCACCAGAAAAGGGTGGTAGATCCTGCTAACTTGTTACAGAATGAAATAAAATAATTATTGTAAAATGGGTGGATTGCCTGGATTCAGCCCCTGAGACTCAGGGCCTCCCCCCCCCAAGCATTTGGGAGCCCGCACTGGTTCTCCAGCCCCCTTGCTGCCCCACCATGGGGCTGGAGCACACAAAATCCCCAGACTCTGGTGTGCTAGGAGAATGTGGGGAATGTCGTTCTCCTTCTTAGTTGGGGGCTTCTCACTTGTGTGGTGTGTGCCCCCTGACTGATTTTTCGGTGGGTCAGTGGCCCCTGACCCAAAAAAGGTTCCCCATCCCTATTATAAAAGCTATGTTACACAAACATCCTTAATGTCATGTTTGACATCCTCAAAGGGCAAAACATGTGTTCTTCAAGTGGTGTTCCCGTGAGTGTTCAACTGTAGGTGTCAGGCTTGTTCCCGTGCCACAGATTGGAGATTTGTCAGCAGTAGTCTGCTGGCCCCATGCATGCGCGTTAGGCGCCTCGTACCGTTCGCACCGTTTCTTGAGGTGTGCGGTCCGGCTCCTCTTAACCATTCTCGGTTGCACATGGAGTGAGCTCCCTCTCCTCAAATCCTGTCAGAACAAAAATTAGTTGTTAGTTAGTTTGTTATAGTTAGTAGTAATTCTTAGTGAGTTTTTAGCAGTAGTTCGATAGTTACATAACTGTTAAAAAAAAAAGACGTCTTGGTACGGTTCACCTCTAGACCAAAAAAAAGAAAAGAAAAGAAGGGAAAACCAAAAGGAGAGATGACCATGCCTGGATTGCCCAGGTTTAAAAAATGTGACTCCTGCTGGGAGCCCATGCCTGCTTCAGACTGGCATTCCTGTTGTATTAGGTGTCTGGGTGAAGGGAGTAGTCCCCAGAAGTGCCCTCATTGCTCAAAATTAACAGCTTGAGCGTGAAGAGAAAGAGAAATGAGGCTCAGGATGCTTTTATTTGACAAAGGACTCCAGCCCTCACAGACGGAGCCCTCTTCACCCCGGTCAGACTCCATTAGAGCCGATAAACGGTGGGCTGTTTCGCCTGGGGCCTTGCCCTTCAATGAAGAAGAGCGCCTCCCTGGCTCAATCTCTGCTACCAGCTCATGTTAGCATCAGTGAAAATCCGGGCACTTCAGGTACGACTTCCACTTGCCACATGGACAAAATGAAGCTGAGCCACAGCACACCGGCACCAGATCCAAGCCTGGCATGGAAATCGCCACCAATCCACAGGGCAGCACCAGCGGCACCCACATCATCATCGGCACCACTACCAGCATTGGCACTGACGTCGGCACCGATACTTCTGTTGGCACAGACATTGCAGTCGGCACAGGCAATACATTCTATACCAGCATTGCACTCTGTACTGCAGTTGGCACTGGCATCACTGTTGGCACTGACCAGAGCTTTTGCTTCACAGCGTTCGACTGAGCCTGCCCCAGTACCATCTTCAGCACCGGCTAAGGCCCATCATAAAACACATAGGGTCACTACACCCTCCCCCAGCCTGGAACATATCATCTTCTCTCCAGAACTTCTTTTTCCCTCACTGGTGCCATCAGCCCCACCTGCTGACGTTCTGCAGCACCACACTACCACAGAATGCTACAGTTCAACAGCACACCATTCTCTCTCACCCCATTACTATTATCAGCACCTCTGTCATTAAGGCCCAGATCCAGGTCACCCACATCTCCCACTCTATCAGTGTATGCTCACTGTCACGATGATCATAGGAACACTTTCTCCTCCAGACATTCCTTGCCTACCAGACATTACAACGGCCGTCGCCACAGCCACACCTACTATGAACTTCACTGCCTGGTATATCATTCCATATCAGCATGCTATTCTCAGCATTGGTCGCCCTGCTGTCACTGATCAGACTCAAGACAAAGCCAAGTTTACTCCCCTACTCCAGCTGACATGCGGCCTCCCACTCCCACACAAATCACATCCCAGCCACCTCAACTCTCCGACCCTGAAGAAGGTCAACTGTCTGACCACAAGCAACTGCAGGAAGTTTCCCCAACAGATCCATCTTCATCCTCATCCGACGAAGCACTAATTCCAGGGGATTCATCACCGACCGACGACCTCAGTCAGGAGGTCCAGCTTATGGAGGTGCAGGAGAAACAGCACCATCTCTTAAAAAATGTACAGCCCTCTCAAAAATCTAAGGTCGCCTTGCCCATCGACAAGGCTATTTTAGAGGTAGCCGATGACATATGGCAGACATCGGCCTCAATCCCTGTGACCAACAAGAGGGCAGATAAGAAATATTTCGTTCCTGCTAAAGGGATGGATTTTCTCTTCACACATCCTCAACCTAAGTCCCTTGTGGTTGACGCGGCACCACAGAGGGCCAAGGCCCCACAATACAAGAAAAATGCCAATGACAAAGACAGCAAAAGGCTGGATCTCTTTGCCAGAAAGGTTTATTCATCGACTACATTGACAATGAGACTGGCCAACTACGCAGCCCTCTTGGCTAACTCTAATTTTGACAATTACACAAAGTTAACCACGCTTATAGAACATCTCCTGGATAACAAATGACAGATATTAAAATCGATGGTACAAGAGGGTTATGCATCTTCTCATACAGCCCTTCAAATTGCCCTGGACATTGCTGATGCAGCTGCACAATCTACTTCAGCCTCAGTGGTAATGCTCAGGGGCTCATGCTTCAGTCTGTGGGGGTACCCAAAGAACTATAATCTAAGGTGGAAGACCTCCCCTTTGACAGACAAAAACTCTTTGCTGAGAAAACTGATGAAGTCCTCCATACAGGTAAGGACTCAAGGACTATGTTAAGAACGTTAGGCATGTACACACCACCTTACCGGTGCAGACGCTATGCCCCATATCAAAGACACCGATCCTTCCCTTACTCTCTACCTCAGCATAGAGGATTCAACCAGCACCGTCCCAGATAGTGTCCACAAAAATGACGCCCCCCAAAACACTTGGACATCTAATGAGCAAAATAACTGGCAGCAAGTTTGACGTTCTGGTCGAGGGTCTGCAAGCTTTCCCACTTACTGGTCACCACCGAGAAGACGCCCATGTATTTCATCACCGTCTAAGACCATACCAGTGATGGTGAGCCACCATCACGACAGATCGCTGGTTTCTCGAGCTAGTAACATCCAGCTATTCGTTTCCCTTCACTTCTCCCCCACTCTTCCCGTCCCTCTTCAGGGACCCCTCTCACAAGACTTTTCTGAAACAAGAGGTCTTGCGTCTCCTCAGCATCGGAGCGGTAGAGAGTACCTGAAGAGTTCAGGGACAGAGGCTTTTATTCTAATTATTTTCTCACCCAGAAGAAGACGGGTGGATGGAGGCCTATCCTAGACCTCCGTCGACTCAACTGACATCTTCACAAACAGAGATTCAGGAAGGTGACCTTAGCATTTATTATCCCAGCTCTCGACAGTGGGGACTGATTTGTGTCCCTCAAACTAAAAGACGCTTATTTTCATGTCACAATTCATCTAGTGCACAGGCGTTTCCATCAGCCTGTCTTTGGCACCCAGAGTGTTTTCGAAGACACTTGCATTTGTCACGGCACACCTGTGTCGAGCCGGGATCATTATATTCCCCTATCCTGATGATTGCTTGATCAAAGGCCCATCCTTTGACAACACGCTCCAATCCACCATTACGACAAGGTCAGTCTTTGAAGCCCTGGGTCTTATAATCAGTTTCCAAAAAAAAAAAAAATATCATCTGACACTGTAACAATCCCTGGAATTCATTGGCGCTCGTCTGGACTTGTCCAGTGCCTGGGCCTACCTGCCTTCATACAGATTTCAAGCTATTCAAGATCTTATACAGATCCTCTACATGAGCCCCACTGCCTCCAGCTCATGGGGCATATGGCGGTTACCACATACGTAGCAGCTAATGCACAGCTGCACCTGCAGTGCCTCCATCAGTGGATACATTCCCGGCAAACACGACATTCACAGATGTGTAACTTTGCCCCCAAAAGTGGTGAAGTCCTTGGACTGGTGGACTGCCCCCACCAGCATATTAGCTGGCATACCCTTCCACCAACCTCAACCCATGATGCAAATTACAACTGATGAATCTTTGATGGGGAACGCACTTCAACGGCCATCGCGTTCAGGGCCACTGGTCCACAAGGGAAACCTCCCTTCGTATTAACCTCCTAGAGTTGAGAGCAGTCTTCAACGCATGCAAACATTTTTCCTCTCTCATCCGAGGCAACACCATCAGGGCATGTGACCTGTCTGCCCACCTCATGTGTTGCCTTAGGAAGACCTGGTACCAGGAGAGGAGGGTCTGTCCCAGGGGCACAGCCAGGCAGAGAGCGTCAGGTCAGTCGGTCACCCCATGTGGAGAGGTGTTATGGGAGTGCGTGTGAGCCACCTCTCCCTCTATGAACCCGAAGCCTTAAAGATAAGAAGCTAAATAAAAATGATCCAACTACACAGTGTTTTTAACAGGCGCTCAGTCAACTTGATATAAATCTGAATATTTGTACTGCAGAGGTCTGATTGCTTGCTGCTGAACTCACTTGAATATGAGTAAATTTACCAAGCATCCCATAGTCAGCCCATCTACACTGCTGAAGTATCCTCCCCCCCCCCCTTACAAATGACTCATCGTTTTACACTGGAAAACCACTTTTCAGACCCCATTCTCCACCAGGCCACATGGGAGAGCACCAGCTCTGGCGCCACCAACCCTCAAAGGCGGAGGTAGGACGTGCTGCGCCTTTTAGGCGCTGCAGCCCAGTGCTGCCCCCTGCAGGTCCAGCCACAGTAGTTCTTCCCTGCCCGCCCATAGGGCTGCTTGCTGCTGCGGCGGGCGGGCGTGCGACGCAGCCGGGGGAGTGGGGAGCCAGCCGGGGCCGCTGCTTGCAGCGCTCCTACGGGCAGGAGGCGTAGGCGCGGCGCGGCGCGGCGCGGCGCTGGGGAGGGTGTGTCCTTTCTCGCATGCCCGCCTGCTCTGGGGGTGGAGAGAGGAGGAACCAGAAGCGGCAGGAGGAAGTGGAGGCGGCTCTGAATAGCGGGCAAATGGAGACGTGAGAGGCGGCGGCAGCGGCAGCGGCAGCGGCAGCGGGGAAGGAAGCGAGCTGGTCTCCGGATTCCCGGGCGTGCAGCCCGACGGCCGCTGGGGCTCGCCTCTGCAGCCTGGGCCGGAGGCTTGCTTGGGCCCCTGCCGCGGGGCTCCGCTGCTGCCCGGGGGGGTGCTGCTCGGAGAGCCGCGGGGTTGTGCCCGCTCTGCGGGTTGCTCCCTTGGCGCACGGAGGAGGGTTGCAGGAGGTAGACGCTTCCCCTCCACCAGAGGCACGTTCCCTCCCAGCCTCCGCTTTCCCTTTTCTGGGAGGGCCTGCAAGGGGATTGCACACAAGTTACAGCTGTTCGGAGAGCCTGGACCCTGCCCGAGGCAGCCTAGCACGGTATCTGCCCGGGGACCATTGCTGGCGGCTTCCGAGACAGCATCGGATTTTTTTGGTGTCTTTGCTTGAAACCCAAGTGCACGTAAAAGTGCCTCCCCGGATTTTCCCGTGTTGCCTCTCCCAGGGCTCCTTGCACCCCAAAGCCTGAATGATTTCCCTTTAGAGGCTTCTTTTTGAGGGGGCACCTCAGCACCACGCTGCTGCATCGTGTGTATAAGGACTTTCTCTTTCCTCCTTTAAAAATAAAACTCTCCACTCCGCTGGAGGGCAAGGGAAGATGCAGACCTTTCTGAAAGGGAAAAGAGTTGGCTATTGGCTGAGCGAAAAGAAGATTAAGAAGCTGAATTTTCAGGCCTTTGCAGAGCTCTGCAGGTAAGGAACAAATCCTGGCGAGCTATAATCGGGAGGGGGAGGAGGAGAAGAAACAGCCTCCTCTGTCTCGCTAGAACTTGACAGTCTGTCTGCCCCCCCCCTCCCCCCCGCCCCAGTGCATTTGACATTGTGGGCCTTCAGTCCTATCTCTGGTTATCAAATTAACATGCAATTATAATATAGAATTGATAAAGACCAAAGTAACTGGTGCTTCGAAATTGAGTAATAAATTATAACAGCCTGGATGAAGAGTTGTCAAGGAAGCAGTGCCTGGCTGGGTGGTGATGTGAAAGCATGCTATTTACTCGGGGATCCATGGCAGGCGGGGACAAAAAAACAGTTTGGTAGCCAGGAAGGACTTTAGTATGACCTGTGAAAGGAGGTTTTCTCTTAAGCTGTTCATTATTTTCCCTAAATTTCATACGAGCGGTATGAAATCAAATGGTCCACAGCGTCAGCTTTCCCTAAGCTGGCAGAGTGGAACTGCTACCCATGCCTCCATGTACCATTCTTTTGGGGAATGCAGAGGAGCAGTGTGATATTAAGAGTCTTCCTGGCAGACTGGGTGTATGATTTCCACCTACCCACTCTGCATCCCCTGATCCTAAAGCTAGTTTTCTGGATCTCAGTCTGAAGTCTCTCTGCTTCCCTTTTTCATATTCAGGATACCGATAATATGGCTTTAACTGGGCTGTATGTTGCAAACTTCTGAGAAACTTGTGTTTGAACTGTGGTTTTGTGTGCGAGAGTGCAGATGAGACATAGTCATGCTCTGTGACTTGCATACATTTCTGTTTGCACATCCTTTCTTGAGCTCTTGTTTTCATGATAAAATAATCCAGTTCAGACTCTTTAAGAACATGATGGGCTTCAAAAGAGGACCATGAGGGCTACGGTTAATAAATTCCAAGTGGCTAGATGGTTAATTTTCTGGGCATCATACCATCATATTGGGGTTTAAAATATTTTTCAGTCTCTGTATAAGGTTTTAATCTGTAAGGGATGTTTAGGCGTTTCTTCCTGAGTGTAAATACATGTATTCACTTCCACTGGTAGGGTGCTTGATATTTTAGTACAGGCTACTCGTTTGTTTATGCAACTAGTATTACATGTAATTACAAGGATGGAATCAAATTAACAATCTATTAAGTAATACATTGGTGAACCAATAGTAAATATCACATAAGAGTGTTCAACTAAATGGCAAATATAAACAATCAGCAGTCAATATTAGATTTCTCAATTTAAAATAATACGTTTAACTACTGCTCTCTCTATTTACACACCAACTTCTAAAATTTGGTGTCATTTAAAATGAAATGCATATTATTAGGAGCCTTCTATCTCCAGTCAATTTTCTCTTTTCATCCTGAAAACAAACTGTATGGCTCAGTTTGGTGCTGTTCAAGACTATCTTAATATTAAAAGAACACTTTTTCTTATGCTCATAAAAGGATCTTATGATTTCATAACCTAGAACTAACAGGTCTATCCTCTTAGACTCTAAACAAACAGACCCTAATGTTCTGTTTCTTTGTGCTTGGGATCTGGCATTCTGAGTCCTCTGTGTAGGAATTCAAGTTTCTCTGCCCCTGCTCTCCCCCAAACCTTTCATTTTCTCTTTCTGACTTGTAGTTGTTTGATTTTTCCAGATAGCACACTTGTCTTACGATATTACGTAACACTGCTCTATAATTTCCACACTTACTGCACAATTATGTTAATGGATGTTACAGGCACTGAAGTAAAAATAGGCCCAGAGTCTATCTACAGCTGCTGAAAGGTGGTTTAGCTAAACTGGCTTTAAAAATTAGCATGTGTGTTCTTGTCTGGCTTGCATTAGAGTTCCAACTCATTTTAAAACCAGTTAGTATTTCTGGATGGATTTCTATGGTTTAGAGAGAGCTCCTAGGCTGTGAATTGGGAAGGTCGACAGACTATTCCCTGTTCTTCCTATGACTTCCTGCATGATTTTGAGCAAGTCTTCTAGTCTATCTGTGCCTCCATTCTCTATCTGTAAAATGAGGATTGCAGTAGTGCTGACATCATGGTGTGTTGAGGACATAAACAATAAAACATTGTGATTTACTTGGATACTATCATAATGGGGGCCATATAAGTACTGTAGTTCGATATGGACCTGCTCCTGAGATGAGTTCCAGGTGTTCGGTACTCATTAAAATTAATGGCGAGTAGCAGTCATCTGCAAAGACCTTTTTCCCAAAGGAGGATGAGAGCTGTCATAGGGTAGGTATACACAGCAGCATTATTTCGAAATAACTAGTGTTATTTCAAAATAAAGTAGTCCACATCTACACAGCAGGCAGTTATTTCGAAATAATGTTGAAATTCTGTCAAGCTGGAGGACTACTTATTCTGACTCCTGTAACCCTCATTTTGTGAGGAGTAAGGGAAGTTGGAGGAAGAGTGCTCTATTTTGAAATAAGTGCTGTCTAGACTCCCGATTTTTAAATAAGCTATGCAATTGACGTAGCTCAATTTGCATAGCTTATTTTGAGTTAAGCCCTGCTGTGTAGACACACCTATAGAGAGCTAGTCTGCTTAGCATCGGAAAGTGAGGCATACATTGAGGATAGTTGTGAGACACTGGTCTTTGGGGGAAAAGGCCTTTGCAGTCCCAGAACTTGCACCCAAACCCACCTAAGTGGAGAGAACATAACAGCAAATTAGTTGTAGATCTGCCGGAGGGTATACTCAGTATTAGGGATGTTAATATGCATTTATTAAAGTAAACATGTAACCACTGAAAATTTCAGTGGTTACACAGTTACATGGGGAGGGGAGAGGCAGTCAGCTCCCCGGGAGTTGGTGCGCATGGGGAGCCAGCTTTGTGAGCACCAGTTCCTGCCTACCCCCCTGCTCTACTGCTGTTTGATACAGAGGCAGCAGTGTAGAGGGGGGCGCCACATTTAACTGTACCTGTTAACTGAAGAGCCTGGGCTGATGAGAGAACCATGTAAACGGTTACACTTTCAGATGCTTACTTGGTGTAATGGCAGATATTGTACAAATGTGTCATGGCATGCAGAGTAATACATTTCAGTGGCCTGGTGGCTAGAGTGAAAGCACGTGGTGGTGTTCTCTTTCCACAAAAGAGGAGAGTGGACGAGAGAAGTCCTGCTTCTCACAAAGTGAGTATGAGAATCAATTTTTGCTTGTTTCCACCAATGTGAGAAAATGGAAATGATTTCACAGAAACTCCACTTTCTGAACACCAGGCAACACCTTGTATGAACAAAAGAAACTGCTTTCCTGCTAGAAGTCTGTGCAACATGTCAGCCACTGATTTGACAAATATGAAAATGTGAAGGCATTTGATCCTTTTTGGAGTCTCTAGGGGTGCTACTGCAATGCAAATAATAACTAACAGTCCCTAGGCTGTGCGTTTTAGATTGGTCCAGTAGAGAATCACTACTTTTTTTTTTTATAGAAAAGCAGATATCATTATTCATTATTAGGATTCCATACAAAGGGGACATTCTTTTCATTATCTTGAGTGTTTGAGTAAGTCGTACAGTGCATGTGTTATTTGTACTTAAGATGATAGAAACTGGTTCCACGGGTCATCAAACATGTTTTTGTTGTTTTAGGATGATAATATTTTTACATGGCTAGGAAATAACAGTGGTGAATTAGAACATGGACCACATGTATTCTCCTTCCCCTCCCCCTCCTCCTGATAGTTGATCTGTGTGAGTACACCTGGATTCTTATGTTTTCTTAAAACATAGTTATACTTTCTCTCCAATTCTCAGAGCTTGGTTTCTGTGATTTGTGGAATTTAGTTGCCCTTTGTGCAGATAAACATCACTAGTAGCATTTTATAAGCTACCAATCTTAGTAAATCATCTTCATAAACACTGTTGTCAGAGCTGTAGATTAGGGAGTGGTTTTTTTTGTTTTGTATTGTTTTGTTCTGAATTATATGGGATGCATTAACAGGAGTGTTGTGAGCAAGACACGAGAAGTCATTCTTCCGCTCTACCCTGCGCTGATTAGGCCTCAGTTGTAGTATTATGTCCAGTTCTGGGCACCACATTTCAAGAAAGATGTAGAGAAATTGGAGAAAGTCCAGAGAAGAGCACCGAAAATGATTAAAGATCTGGAAAATATGAGCTATGAGGCAAGGCTGAAGGAATTGGGCTTGTTTAGTTTGGAAAAGAAAAGACTGCGAGGGGACTTGAGAGTGGTTTTCAGGTATCTAAAAGGGTGTCACAGGGAGGAAGGGGAAAAATTGTTGTTCTTGGCTTCTGATGATAGGACAAGAAGCAATGAGCTTAAACTGCAGCAAGGGAAGTTTAGGTTGGATATTAGGAAAAACTTCCTAACTGTCAGGGTGGTTAAATACTGGAATAAGTTGCTTAGAGAGGTTGTGGAATCTCCATCACTGGATATTTAAGAGCAGGTTAAACAGATATCTATACTGTGCTTGGTCCTGCCATGAGAGCACGGGACTGGACTTGATGATCTCTTGAGATCCCTTCCAATTCTAGTATTCTGTGTTTCCTGTGTTCTTCCTGTGTTTACTGAATTAGGTACAAGGGGCCAAATATGAGATTCCTAATCTCTGGATTGAATAATTTTGATCTGAAAATATTAAGCGCATTCTTTATATAGCACAACCATTAAGTATACTGAATATTTTCCAGGAAGAACTCAGGGGATTTTCTTTATCTTCTGCTCCCTACAAAAAACTAAATCCTACTTTTGTTAAATGCAAGGCTTATGCCAATTTGCTTTAAAGACTGTGTCAACTATTAAAAATTAAACATAGGCATTCTGATCAATAGCTCTGATTGTTGCCTACACTGGTGTGGAGTATTATATCTCGAGAAGTCAATGGGCAATAAGGGGGGAGTAAAGCTTCTTTGTTTGCAACTCTCACTAATAGCTGCAAGCTCTCAGGTGTTAGAAATTATACTGAAGATAGGAATTAACTACTCTTGACCTTTTAGGGACATTGGAGTTCTGTGCTGCTTCTGGCATCTTGGCTCCTTCATCCTAATAGACTGCACAGCAGAAGTGACCTTCCTTCTAGCCGTGGAGAGAGAGAGAGATGCACTACCCCTTCCACTGTGAACTCTGACCACAGTGAAGTGTCCTCTTCCTCCACCCCCCAAAAAAGTTTGCTACATTCTCGGAGCCTAACTACTTCCTAGGATCATAGAGCACAACCGCTGGGCTGAAGGAATGGCTCAAATAATACTTATTTTCAGTACATGCCTGTGTTTATGGGGCTAACAGTAGTTTACCTCAGATTAAGGAGCCAAGAGTCCTTTTGCTGGTATGTCTTTTTTCCACAAAGCAGATTGATTAGAATGCAGTGCAGTAGGAAACATAATAATTTGACCTCTTTGTATTGGAAAAGGTTCCTGAAAAGTAGTTGCTAGTATGTGCATATGTTATTTCCTGCCTCTCTGGGTTCCACTTTTGTTGCCTCCTTACTAATTCAGAAACCACCACTCTTAATTTTGGGGAAACTTACTGTAAAACAGAGGTTTTATCAGAGGTGGGATTCTAGAGTTGGTGTAGTTACAAGAAAACCCAGGAAAGTTAAGTATTTGAATTGCACATGAGGGGAGTGAAGATTGATGCTGTACATCCGGTGATGCAATCCAGATAACATGCTGCTCATCTGAACACTTGACAGTTTCCTTTAAGATGACACTGAACAAATCCCAATGAAACAGTGGAACAAGGCATCTGAAAGGCTCACATAGAGAAGAATAAGCACCTGGATTGGATGCATCCAGTCTTTCATTGTGTGAAACAAGTGCTCTTCTGTTAGTGCATTTTTCTTATCCCCCTTATTTTTCACCCATAAATCCAGTAATCCACATTAATGATTGTATTTGTGTGGCTGGAACTTAGTTTTATTTCAGAAGACATTTTGCCCTTTACCCGATCAGATATAAAAGCTAGCACTTCTATAGTGTCCGATAGTTTGTATAGTATTTTGTAGCTTTAGATAGTTTTCATGGTATTCAGGGTTGTAAGTAGTAGTATCTCCATGGATAATGTGTTCAAGTGTGGTGTTTCTTTTGAGTGTCTCTCATAATGGAAGTTTTTGGGTTCCATATTTTAGGTTGTTTGTAACTTCAGTTTGCTCATCTTGCAAGTTAGAAGGTGTTTATTTCTCCTCTAGCATATTAAAGTCAAGCAGTGTTTTTAGCTGGTGTGGGAGCATCAATAGTAACAGTTCTACATTTGAAACTAATGAATGATTTCTGTGAAGTGAGTCAAAATAGAATACAGCTTGCTTTCCCATAGCAACTTTGGCTCTGCAAAGGTAGCAGATAGTCAGTGTATTGAGGAGTGAACAATTGGCAGCAGTTACTTTGAAGGCCCTTGGGACTGATCTGTAAAATGAGGTGTCATTTTTCTGGCCATAATTGCACATAAAACTGGCAGAGCCAGATCTAGTGTTTAGAAGCAGGGTCAGCTCACATACAGGTGCTGAATTCACCCAGGAGGGGCAAGTTGAAATGATGGTTTGATTTTTCTTGATCTAGTGCTGCATAGTTAAGAGTAACACTTTCTCCATGCTAAGAGCTCTGAATTGGTAACTTGAAAGCCCTTAGGGAACTGGGATGTTTTCTCTTTTATTACAGCTCTCTCAGATTCTTTTCCCTCCTGTTCAACATGAAAAGCTCCTTTGATTATTTCCCAAATACTTACAAGTTCTGCATGCTCACTTTGG
Source organism: Pelochelys cantorii (assembly GCA_032595735.1). NCBI lineage: Eukaryota > Metazoa > Chordata > Testudines > Trionychidae > Pelochelys > Pelochelys cantorii. Next base: position 102,650,366 of record CM064329.1, on the reverse strand, counting down.
CCCTGTTTTTCATGCATTCTCTTGCAGCATTGAACCCCTCCTGTTTCAGCTGGCAAACAAGTAGAGTTAGAGGTGAGGGTAGGAGAAGGTGGAACACTGAATGCTTGGCTTTGCAGCTGATATGTTCCAATGCACTGTGCCCGAGAATTCTAGGTCCGACAACTTTGCTCAGTTTATTAGACTATGCTGAATCTATGCTTGGGGAGGGGAGCTGTGAGGAGGGATCCTTTGAAAGAATGTTGTCAGGTTAAAAATCAGTATTTTTAAAAGGCCTTACCTCTGCTGGATATTTGGGTGCTAAGAAATAAGAGTATCTCTCTCTTAAAATGTGTAAGAACAAGTGTTTGTTTCTCCCGTCAGGAAAAACCATATTCACCAGGAAAATTACATTTGAAAGTCTCCTTACTAATTATGTCCAGTACATCTTGAAGAGGTGTTTTTAAATAAGCATGGACCATACTGAAGAAGCTATTTCTCCGTGGTTCAATTTCACTCCATATGGAGCCTTTGGATTTTGATGAGCAAGATCATTGCTGCAAAGATGATAATGATTTGGAACTTGTTATGTTACAGTATAATTAGCGAGCTGAAAAGTATACAGCCAGTCTGGACTATACAACCTTACCGCCTAGAGAAGTATTAGAGTGGAGAGGCTGATGAGGCTTTAACAGTGAGATTTTTAATATTGACTCTGTATCCTTCTAAGGATGTTAAATTTAGATGTAACTTCCATCAACTATTTGCTTAGTTGATAAGGGCGTCTCCACTTTTGAAATGTAGCAAGAGCCCTGCCACCTCTTGCTACATTTCAAAGGGGAAGCGCTGTGGGGAGCACGTCCAGTGGGGAACTCAAACAGTTCCCCGCTGACCCTGCACTCCTTGCGGTGCTTTGCTTTTGAAATGTAGTAAGAGCCCTGCTCTTGCTACATTTCAAAGGTAGAAGCGCTGCCAGTTCCCACTACATTTCAAAGGTAGAAGCGCTGCCAGTTCCCCGCTGTGCTCCCACCCCTTCTCCCCATGGAGACAGTGCTGGGGGAACTAACTTTTAAGCTGGCTCCCTCCAGCACCAGATCCTGCTCCCCCCTGCTGCCTTCCTCTGGTAGAGGCACCAGTGGGGGGGAAGCGACTAGTCGAGTCACTAGTCGACTATCCAATAAGCATTTGCTTACATGCCTATATTCTTTAGAGGAAACAATATTTGGCAGCAGAGCCTGTTTCATCTTTCATTTGATTTCATGTTGGCTCATAATTCCTCTGACAATTACAAAAATACCTTTGAAATTAAGGGGATTGGGGAGGGGAAGAGTGGAAAATGAACTACTTCAGCTTTGATTTTGACGTATGATTGCATATAGTCCTATCTTCACATACTCTTTGGTGTTGGGGAGAGGGGAGATTTGGATGTACCATTCCTTTTAATTTCCAGTGGAAATGAGATTTCCAAATCCTCATGAATGGCTTTGAGAATTCTGTCTTGTATCGATAAATGTTTATCCTGAAATAAAGTAATTATTTACATTAGTTCTTTATACTGGAGATGAGGTTATATTTCCTCTCAACAGTTTAAACAATTTTTAGAAGTCACTAGTGCCTAATGTGTTGAACTCACATTACCTATTTCACAGCCACTAAAATGGCAGAGCATATTGAGAGCTCACTAAGTCATTCAATGATCTTTGGCAATGGTTAGCCAATAAGCTGTTGAGGCTGTGCAACACTGGGATTAGTTGCGTACGGATAGTATGGTGGGTCCTTTTTAGTCTCTGAAAACTAAAGGTATTTATGCATAAAACCACACTAAAACCAATGCAGCTATAGCTAATTGCTAGAACATTTCACTCAAAGATTTTATAATGCTTTACATGTTTTGGAGTAAGCTTCACAGCAAAAATTCTATGTATGGTTGTGGGGAAAGACATGACTGAGATGCAGAGAACTTTGAGTCCAGGACACAATGTAATTTAGGTCTTATCTACAAGGAACAGCAGTGTGCAGTAGAGAGGGTATAATTTCTAAAGTTAAGGTGTTGCACACTAATTGGTCCATGTGAACCATGCTGGTGTATGCTGAAAGTTCTCTAGAGTGTTTTAAAGTGACATAAAAGTACTACATTAAATAATTCAAACTTTTTTAAGAGTATATTAACCAAAGTTGTTAATGTTTAATAATGACTATTTCCTGCCTCACCTTGCTAAAGATATCTGTAAATTGAGATGATCAGTTAATGACTAACTGAACAAATTGTGTATACGTGGTGATTAACAGCATTGGCCAGAAATGACCATATCATAAGAGTTTGTTTATAATTGTCCACTTTCCACAGTGATAAAATGCTTTGTGTCTCATTATGCCACTCCTAAATGATTTCTACAACCGATATCCTAGTTCAGCTTATTCTTTATCTTGTCAGCATAGTTTCATTACAAGGGCATTAAGGGTCAAGGGTTCAGATGGGAAGGCTATGCTATCTAATCAGATTCAGCAATATGTAATGAATATATAATATATTATTCAGTAATATATTATCAAATCCATCAATTAGTATGATGACCCTTCAGAAATAGCCTAGCTATACTATTTTAAATGTTTCAGTAGTAGTTTAAATGTAGTATTTTCCTTGAATCTTTTTAGATTAAAACACATGAGAGATGTACATAATGGATCTTATTCCTTCTTCATTTGTTTAACACATCCAGGAGCTAGTACAGTACAGTACAATTAGGATTCCACTGTACATGTATATAACAAAAAGATAGTCCCTGCTCCAAAAGCTTTACAATCTGAAAAGGATGTGGACAAATTGGCAAGAGTCCAGCAGAAGGCAATAAAAATGATTAGGGGTTGGGGCACATGACTTATGAGCAGAGGCTGATGGAACTAGGCTTGCTTAGTCTGCAGAAGAGACAAAATGAGGGGAGATTTGATAGCATCATTCCCCTATCTGAATGCTGCTCCCGGTGGTGACAGAACGAGGAGCAAATGGTCTCTCTTTGCAGTGGGGGAAGTCGAGGTTGGATATTAGGAAAAGCTTTTTCACAGGGGGTATGTCTAGACTGCATCCCTCTGTCGGCAGAGGGATGCAGATTAGGCAGGTCGACATTGCAAATGAGGCAGGGATTTAAATATCCCGTGCCTAATTTGCATTAAAATAGCCACCACGTTTAGCCGACTCAGCACTTTGTCTGCAAAAAGCGGCAGTCTAGAAGGGGATCTGTCGAGAAAGAAAGCCTTTTTTGACAGATCCTGTAAACCTCCTTGAAGGAGGCATAAGGGATCTGTTGAAAAAGGCTTTCTTTCTCCACAGATCCCCCTCTAGACTGCTGCTTTTTGTGACAAAGTGCTGAGTCGGCAAAATGCGGTGGCCATTTTAATGCAAATTAGGCGCGGGATATTTAAATCCCTGCCTCATTTGCAATGTCGACCTGTCTAGTCTGCATCCCTCTGCCGACAGAGGGATGCAGTCTAGACATACCCTAAGAGAGTTGTGAAGCACTGGAATGGGTTGCCTAGGGAGGCGGTGGAATCTCCATCTTTAGAGGTTTTTAAGGCCAGGCTTTCAAAGCCCTGGCTGGCGTGATTTAAAGTTGGGGTCGGTCCTGCTCTGAGCAGGGGGTTGGCCTCAATGACTTCCTGAGGTCTTTTCCAACCCTAATCTTCTATGTAATATATAAAGGAGTATGTTTGTGCACTAATAACTTGGACGCTATAAGAGCTGCCGCAACCAAACTTTGCATGGGATAACCTTTCCTCCAGGAGAAGGTTTTAAGGTACTGTGGGAGGGAAGAGATGGGAGACTGACGCCTCTCCCCGGGGCTGCACGGAGCTTGGCAATGTGGGGAGAAGCGGCTTCCCGGGGGAAGCGGCAGGGACAGTCACTCACTAAGGCCGGCGGAGGGACAAGGAAGCGGAGGGCGGGCTCGGGTGCTGGCAGCAGGTGTGCGGCTCCCTTCTCCCTCCCTCCCCTCAGGCTCCTCACCTCAGTTATATCAACTTTCCCGAGCAACGCCAGGTAACTCCAGCTAGTCTTCTATGAAAATCAGTCCTGATCCATGTGGGACCACTGCACCCATGTGGAGCCTTGTTCAAGTTAGTGCACCTGTGCATTGGTGCAGCAGTTTGTCCAACTGCTGGCATTAGCAGGATTAGGGCCTCAGTTTATGTCAAACAAACACATGGCCACAACAAATAAATGGGGTGGGTGAGAACACACGGTGCTAGTGATATTGGTGATTGGTGTAATAAGCAGATGCCTTGCTGCTCTTGGGTGTTTTGTAGGCATCATGGAAAGGTGAGACATTTGAAGGATATCGGTGTGTTCTTGTCCTGTTTTAGTCTTGGTCTTTAGCCGTGGTGTGATTTGTTTCTTTTGTTTGTCTTTTTTTTTTTCTTTAAAAAAAATTACAGGAAATTCTGAATCTGCTTCCATTTTGCAGGGTTCAAAATGTAATTAATTCTAATGTTAGGTTTTCTTAAATGGTTATAAAACACTTTTTATTTTACAAACACATTTTTTGGTAAATGAAGAATGTTACCCTTTTCCATTAAAAGGGTTACAAAATAATTAGAAGTCCATCAGTTTCTCAAACACTATTGGTTTCAGGAAAAGGTTTTCCCCTCAGCAGAATATGGCCTATTTAAAAGTAAAGTCAGCCAGCCTATCTTCATCCTTGTACTAGACAGCCATCAAATTTTGCATATTCCAAAAAGGCAATAGGGGCTCTAAACACCCAAATGCACGCACAACAACTTTTAGTGAAAGACAGAAGGGCTCCTGACATGCATTTACTTGGCTAGGTTTAGATGATTATAGTAACTAATAGTGGCTTTCACAGATCAAAGTACAGTATAATACAAGAGCAACGTGTACCTTTCTGTAGTCCGGGAAGTGCAACTCTGTTTTAACACCAAACAAAATCTTTGTCCTTTGACTGATATGGAGAATGAACAGTATCTTCTGTTTTCTGTTAGTTGTCAGCGCTGGTGTGGCTCTGTATTTAGAGTCATGAAAGCTTCCAGGGCCTTGCACTGTCACTCAAATGAACAGATCTGACTGGAAGACAAGAATTCCATTTTGTGAAAAATTTCAGGGGTTTGACATTTGACTTCATTTGGCACTGAAGCCTTTCAAAATTTGTTTTTATTTACAAAAAAATCCTCTTCAGACCCCCTTCAACTCCTTCTGAACAATAGCTAATAGTCTGGTTAGAGCACTCACTTGGGATGTCTGAAACCCAGCTTCAAAACTCTCAGCACTGACTGATTCAGACCAAGGACTTGAATCTGACTCGACCAGATGTATGTCCTGACCACTGGATTATTGACCATTCTGGCTCCCCTGGACTCATCTTGATGAAAGTCTTGTCAAAACAGATACATTTCTGCAAAAAGTTTTGGTTTTGAGAAATTTCCTCCATTTCAGATCAGCTCTAGTTTGCACAATAAACATACTGCCAAAAATGTTCAAAGACTGCTTTGCAAGAGTGAGAGAAAACAAACATGCTGATCTCAAGTTGCTGTTTCATCTAAACATTGCGTGTAGCCTTATGTGTATACTGATAATCCAATTCATTGTTTTCATGCTGCTGCCCTCTTTTTCAAGGAGTGTGATGCTATACCTTTGCTTCTGGGGGTAGTGTCCAATGTAGAGCAGAGTACTGGTAATTGTGCTCTGAGAAGCTCTCTTTGAGGCTAGAGCAGCGTGGTAGAGCCATATATGAGGGTCAGGATTTAGGTTTGACTGCAGTTGGAAGAGTATAGATGAAGCTTGCTCTGTGGATAAAGAGAGGGCTTAATTCACAAGCAGTAAAAGAAAATTGCTCAAGTCTGCATGTGTTTGGGGGGAGGGCCTGTTCCTTTTATGATATCTTTTAGTGAAGGCTAATCTTTAACACTAGCTGAAAAAAATAACAAAAGGAGGGGAATAAACCTACATAAGTATAAGACTACATATAGGAGCTGCAGCAATTTGAAGCAGACCTCAAAAGCAGTATGATTTATAAAGCGTGGCTACCTCTTGCTGTCATTTGAAAGAACAATTTTTTTTCTCTTCAGAGGTGTGTGCATGCATGCACGTGCGTGTACTAAAACATCAGTTCTAAGCTGGCTGGCTCTGGAAGATGATAGCATTCTGAGACCCATGGATTGCTCTCTAGCAACTTATGGACCCATGGATTGCTGTGAGGAATTGCCTCTAACGCTTGTATGTGGAAGGAACAATTGCTTCAAGATGGGCTGTTTGTGGATAAAAGGGTAAATCCTTAGGGCTCTGGCCACCTTGGGTAGAGAAGGGAAGTGTATTTTGGCACTGGTACTTGCCACTATCTGTACATAATGTTTTCTTTCCCTCACAAAAATTTCTATGGGGCCTGCTGGCTATATACATAGGTAGCGATAGAACTAGTTGGGAAAAATGGTGCTGGGGGAGAAATTTCTAGCTATATTGTGGACAACTTTCCCAATTTTTATGCTGTATTCAAAATTTTAAAAAACTCAATTGCTCTAATTATGATTTTTTTAAAAAAATAATGTGTTAGGTGGAAAAACATAATACTTCAGTAAGGTTTTTCTTGTTGTTTTTCTCCTTTTCATTCTGACTGACATTCTAGCCTGGGAGCTCCCAACATCTGTTTGAGAGTTAGTCCTCGGTGTTCTTGCCATGAAAACGTGGATAAAAGGGTGAGAAAACGTGGATAAAAGTTAGGTTGCTGGCTAACTTTAACAAGACATCAAATTCAAGGTGTTTTATACTGTCACCACCTTGGAAAATAACTCTTGTTTTGTTTAAAAAAAAGCTCATCAGCTTAGTTCCCTTCTGATTCCTCTGTTGCAGGAGCTTCCAGGATTCGTACAACACACAGAGGTTCATTGCTCTCTGCTGCATAGGAGCAGTGGAACTGTTCCTGGCAATGGGAAAGCTTGTGTTTGGGGACAGGGCTTTCTTGGGGTCAAGCTCAAAACACTGGAACTCATTTATGCAGGCACCTTGCTGCCTTCTAATCCAAATTTTAAAATGTACCTCTCTTGCCCTTGTTTTTCTTAAAGCCACTCATAAGATATCAGTTTGTATGGCTAGCTAATTGGAACCAAACAGTTCCTAACATACAACTCGTACATCTGTCCTGGGAGGGAGGGCACTGGTGTGGAGAGGAAACCTTACCTCACTGATATTTGTCAGCTTGAATGTTTAATTTAGAAGAGCACTTGGGTATCATGGTGATGAACATGGTGTAAATTAGGGATGTAAAATCCAGTTTAATTGACGAAAAAGGGGAGGGGAAAGAGGATGGGAGGAGGGAATTGAGTGAGCCAAACTATGTGATGTCAGGTGTTAGGTTTACACATGATGCTTTCGTTTTTGTGTGCATGGCATATTGACGTTGAATAGTTAGTTACTTTAAAATGTAAATACTTGCATAATACCTCAGTATGTGCTGTGGGGACCACAAGATCTTTGAGCATAAGTTTTCCTTGCCACTGTATACTCTTTGTGCTACTATGGGCAGCAGTTTCCTGAGCAGCCTGGCACCCTGTGTTTGCTCACAATGAGCATTGTTTGGGAGTAGGCTGGTACAGTATACTTTTGCTACGATTTGATCTCTCTTTTCTACAGAGAGTTACCATGGCATTTAACTTTATCCCATTACTTTTTGGCAATTTTCACCTGCCATAAAAATAGTAATAAACTATCATGACTCTAACCGCAAGAGATTAGAGACAAAATGTTTTTCCATGATTGCTTTTGAAAGGGTTTTTTGTTTTTGTTTTTATAGCGAGTTACATTGCTTCCCTTCTAGTTTTGGTTTTTCCTCTTAATATAGGTGTTTCTCAAAAAATAAGGAAGGCAAAGAAAAGACTTAAAGATGGAGAAATGTAATTGTGAAATCATAACATTTGGTGGGGGACGTGGGGATAGGTGGAAATATTTCAAATTAATTTTAAGACTAAAACTGCTTTTAACTATGTTTTAAAATTACAAATTGATACTGTTCCTGTGAGTGAGAAGCACTCTTTGTTAGCAAGTTTCATGGTGAAATTAATCTAGTTTGTTTTTTAAAAAAATGTAATAGCCATAATTTATTAGCTCTATTAGTTTATATGATTCTGTGAATCTTAAAAAGATGATGTGGTTTGAGCGAGGGATTAAGATGTAGTCTTGAGTTTTAAAGCCAGCTCTGCAGTTAACTTCTCTTGGGGAAGTCACTTAACTTTGTCCATTTCTCCATGTATGAAGTGAGGATCCTGTTTGTCTGGAGACTTGTTAGATCAGGGATCTGCAACCTCCGGCACACTTGCCACTTATGGCACCAAGCCAATTTTTTTTCCCCACCCCTTCTCCTCCTTGCAGCTGCTGGAGAGTGCTCTCTCCTCCCTGTAGCAGGTTAGGCTGGGGCTGGGGCTGAGGCTCCGGCTCCTCAGCGGCACCATGGCTGGGTCCGGAGGCACCGCTGCCGTGGCCATGTGGTCAGAGGCTGGAGGCACCGCTGCCATGGCTGACCCGGGATGGTGTGGCAGCAGCAGCAGCTGCGCCTCTGGCCTGACAGGCTGGCCCCGGACCATGTGGACTGCAGCAGTGGGGCCTTTGGGGCCAGGCCTGGACCACATGGTCCCCAGCAGCAGGGCCTCCCTATGGAGCATCCGGAACAGCGTGGCTGCGGCCGTTGCTGCAAGGGGGCCGAAGCCAGCTAAGGCCCCCCCCTTATGGCCAAACCCCCCTCCAAGACCCGGCACCCCCAGCTTGCTCCGAAACCCTCCCTTATTCCTGCACCCTCTCTCCTGGCCACACGCTGCACCCTCCCTTGCTCCTGCTCCCTCCACCTGGCCAGACACCCTACTCACAGCCTGCTTCTGCACCCTACCCCCCCAGACCTTGCAACTTCTCCTCCTTCTGCATCCCACCTCCCTCCCAGATCCTGCATCCCATCCCTATCTTCCTTGCTGGCAGTCTTGTCTTGAACCACCGTATCCCTCATTTTTGTCCCTACCCTAGAGCCTAAGAAGGTTCATAAAATCCACTAACTCTGTAACCCCAGAAAAGTAAATCTGGTCTATGGGAAGCCCTGAACCTCAGTCCCTGCCCCCCCCCTTCCTTTCCCTTCCCACCATGAGACTGGGGCACCGGAGGAGTGCAGTGTTTCAGTTGGGGCCACATCAGTGAGTGTTGGGAGTTTTTGGAGGAGTTTTTTTGCTTCTCACTTGTCTGGTCCCCAACTGATTATTCTGTGGGTCACTGACCCCCTGACCTGAAAAAGGTTCCCCACCCTTGCCATAAATAAAGAAAATATTGAAACCTTTTGTTGAATATAAATTAATATTTTACTTTATTTAAAATGAAGTTTGATAAACTAACATGAGAAAGTTAAAGCACTTAATCTGTTTCATAATTTAAATAAAGCCGTTCTCCCTAGCAGCAGCAGGTTCAGAAAAAAAGGTCGCTGTACCCAGCCTGACTTTGCCTCCCCTGCCCCCTCCTTCTCCCTGCACAGAGATCCATAAATAATTTAAATCTTGGTATGCCACTTCTGAAAGGTTGCCGACCCCTGCACTAAAAGGTAAGATCTGCATCTTAATTTATTTATTAATGAAGCTGCTGTAAGTAGGATTATTATTGACTTTAAAAGTATCACCGGCACTCAGACCTGTACATAGAGGTGAATAAATCAAATCTCAGCACTCCACATCTGTAAGGTTGCTGACCCCTGGATTAGATGTATGTAAAGCAGTTCCGACTTGAAGAGTGCTCCGTATTCCTATTATCAACCCGCAGTATACATGCTAATTCTTGCTTTTTGGATTTAGAGAGCAGTCCAGTACCTGCTGATGTCAATGGAAGACTTTGCATGAACTTTACAGGAAACTCTGTATGCATGTCTCTCTCACACATACCCAGACAACACCAGTGTTCCCTCTAGGCCAGGGGTGGGCAATAATTTTTGCTTGGGGGTTTTTGAAGTAGCCCTGGGCCACCCCAGGAGGGGCGGAGCCTAAACAGGAAGGGGCGGGGCTATCCCACTTCTAGACCATGATTGGTCTGGGGGTTGGGGAGTCCCTTTGCCCCTCCCTTCACACTAGGCATCCATGCCCTGGAAGAGGCTTGGCATGCTCCCCCACCCCCAGGCCAATCAGGGCCTGGGGACGGGGGAGCACGTGAAGCCTCCTCCCGCCCTGTGAGGAGCACGTGGCACTTTGAAGTGCCGTGGGCTCCTCGCAGGGCCGGGGCAGTGTGAAGGAAGCTTCATGCAGCTCCCCTGGCCTCAGGCCCTGGTTGGTCTGGGAGTGGGGGAGCACGTGAGGCCTCCTCTGCTCTCCCGCCCCGCCTTGTGAGCAGCGTGCAGTGCTTCAAAGTGCTCCTGGCAGGGTGGGAGGAGCCTTCGTGCGTTCCCCCGCCCCCAGCCAATTAAAGCCTGGGGAAGCGCACAAAGCCTTCTCCGCTCTGCCCCTGCCCTGCGAGCAGTGCTTGGAAGTGCTGTGCGCTCCTCGCAGGACAGGGGCAGAGCGGAGAAGTCTTCGCACGCTCCCAGGCCCTAATTGGCTTGGAGGCAGGGGAGCAGTAGGCCTCCACGGGTCGGATCCATCTGCTTAGTGGGCCGGATCTGGCCTGCAGAGGCTCTTACCTACCCCTGCTCTAGGCTGCGCAGCATCACAGCTTCGCAGGTAATTAATCAGCCCCTCCCAGTCAGTCAGCTTCGTGCATGGAGCCCTGAGCCTCTGACTGGGTGGGGTTGATTAATCTCCTGAGAAGCTGTGCAGCTTAGAGGGAACGCTGGACACCACCACCTCATATTTTTTAATGGAGAATGTGAGACACAGGACAGGGTTGTGGGAAGTGATTTTTCATAGATGACAGGGACATGGCTGGGTTTAGAATTTAGAATGTCTCCCTTCCATGTTAGTTCCACTAAGTCTTTGTTCCCTTTATTAAGTTACAAATCACTAGAACAGAAATTCTGATCTGTTTCAAATTAGTATCATTACTGTGGCAGGCGGTCCTCGAGATGTGCTACTAGGATCCCTTTTTAAGCATATTGTGAATACATGTACGGCCTAGGGAAATATTCTGTATAGTACGCAAATGTTTTTGCAGCATCTAGTACTGTACTTACGTTTCCTGTCTCTTGCCACTGCAGCCTCCTTTACTTGCTGAGTGATTTTTGTGTGTGTGTGACATGCAGAACTGCTCTTACAATCTGTTGTCTGTTTCTCTGCTTCCTTTAGTGAGGGGTTTTAGCAGAGGATATGCACTCCCAGAAGCGCAAATAGTGCTTTTACACTTTTTTCTTTTAAATCAAAGTAAATTGCCATTTGTGGGCAGTGTTTTCCTTTTTGTGGTGCAGCCTAATAGCTCTGTTAACATATTGTAGTGAGAGATCCAGGCAAAGTGTTTTTCAGCTGAAGCACATATTATTGAGGCTTTACTGTGAAGTCCTGCCTCTGTGGGTATCTTTAGTTGGCTGTAGGACTGCAGGAGATAATTGTTGGAGCCTTTTATGAAGGCAGATTGACTAGAAGTTGTCATGTGCTAATCTGACCTCCTTTGCTGTAGCAAAAGCTTGTTAAGCGTTCCTTTCCTGTTCTTTTTCTTCCATGTAACAGCCAGCTGCCTCCTGGGCACGTCCTTGTGACTAGGGGCACCTCTGCAGTGTTCTGCCTCTGTTTTGCCCTTCTTTGTGGCTCCTTAAACAGTCTCTCTCCTCCAAGTGCAGCCCTTTTCATGGTCTTTAGTTTTGTTTTTAATTTACCACAAAGTTGTAAAAACCAACAAAAATGTTCCACCCAGCCATAAGCTGGGCCCAGCCCTTCCTCCCTGACACGTTCTCTCTTCTTGGTGTCTGACCAGCTGGAGAAGGTGCAAGGCTTGGCCTGCCGCCTTCTAAAGAATAACAAAACTTTTAACTGTGTCTTCTTACCCAACCCCAACTCCCTTTCTTGGGCACTCCAGGAGACCCTCTCTCCCTGCAGCTTCACTCGGTAGTTACTCTTCTATCTCTGCCCTCCCTGAAATGCCCTCTGTCCCTTTATAGCACAGATGCATCCCTGCCTCCTTAATTGGCTCAGCGTGGACAACTGCTCTGGCACAGGGCAGCTGGACTTATTATTTTAATCACAGAGGAATGTCATCAGGGGCATGCCACTCTGTGACATTCCCCCTATACATTTCATCTGCATGTAAAAATCATTTGCCCTGAGAATGTCAGGAAATTGTTTATTCAAAATGTCTGATGTCTGTTGTGAACGCCTACAGGCTAGCCCAGAAGAGCGCTGAGACATTCCTTCTAGAAAGCTCTGAAGAGTAGGAGCTGTATCTCTCCATCTGAACTGTAAATGTAAAGTTCACCCACAGAGTTCGCTAGGCTCTCTGCCCAGACAGCTTAAAATTAGACTAAAATCCTACATTTTCATAGCCAGATAGGTTCTGTGATATGAGAGAGGCAAGACAGCTGAAGTAATATGTATTACCTCATTGTCTCTAGAAAACCCTACATGTTCATAAATATGCCATGAACTGTTTAAGTCTCACATGTCTTCCCATGTTCGCAAATATTTCAAGCAGTGTTTAACTTGAAATGGACCTCACATTGAGAATAAGTGGCAGAGGAAAGGCCTGTGGTGGGTGCACAGATCTGGGAGAAAGAATTGGGGCGGGTCTGTTCTTGGCTTGGTCATGGGCTTTATTGTCATTTCGGAAAGTTAATCTTTTTGTATCATTGGATGTCTGTCCATAAGGGATTTAATCTGAAGCTCCCTGATGCATGTCAGGTAACTAGCAATATGAGAGTCACACCAATAAGGACTACACATCATATCTGTTCTGTTTTTATTTTGCATGGCGCAAGCATAATGGTGTCAGTGCACCGAAGGTTAGCGTTTTCCACTGCCAACCCAGGATTCTTTGTTTCACCGCTGAGCAGCGTGTATCCTGGGATTATTTTCACTGTAAATTTCTGGGAAACAAAGAGGATTAAAAAATATTTTGTTTGCACTATCTCTGCACTGTACTACTCTTCTGGGTTGGTGTGTGCTGATTTTAAAATTGCTGCTGACCAGCCCAGGTCCAGCAATTTTCCATGCTGCTATGGTGACAAGAGCAAATACATAACAGGCTGCGTGGGCTATATTACAGCATTTAGAGCTGGACAGATTCTGCGTTGGTCGTTGCCTGTTGTATGAAACAGATAATGCAGAAACAGAAGACTGTTCTGTGGCAGAAACAACAGGAGTGGTGGCAGTGGGATGAGGCGGACCAGTTTCATCTATACCAGGACTACTCAACATGCAGCCCATGGGCCGCATGCGGCCTGTGGCCCGTTTGTTTGCAGCCAGTGGTGCCATTTGGGTTTACACGGGACTCAACACGTGGCCCATGGGTGGGATCCTTTGAACATAGCCTCCACTGGGAACATGCTTCACAACGGCGAGGCATCTCCCATTCAGTGCTGTTGGTGGATCTGAGAAGTCAGTGCAGCTTGGCAGGAGTGTGGATTGTCCTGCAGTGCTAGGATAGCCAGCAGTGGTGAGAAACCTTCAGCATGGGGAAAGCTACCTTTTTTGTAAGAGCTAGGCAGAACTGACCAGGAGCTGTAGGAGTGTGTGGTACTGCATACCATGGAAAACAAGTCGCCATTGCAATCTGGAAAGTGGCCAATCCAGAATGTTACCAATCTGTAGCTAACCAATTTGGTGTAAGGAGGTTAATCTGCTGGGGATTATTTTATGCAGGTCTGCTATGCTGTTGATCTGGTGCTATCTAATTGGGTAGTGATCTGGAGACTATTGATGGCTTTGCATGCATGGGGTGCCAAAGTTGCATTACTGGAACCCACGTGCTTATTATTTCCCCTTCAGAATGCAGAATCTATAAGCAGAAAGTTCTCCTTAGTGCTCCAAGGATGGGTGGGTCACTGTGACAGACTGACAGACAAACTAGTGGTGCTCTGGGAGGCTCCATGATGCTGGGATCTTTTGGAAATGAGTATTGTTTAAATGCATGGTGAAAGGACTGTTTGCCCCCAGCAGCAATGTTCCCTGTAAGCTTGTGTGGCCACCCAGGAGAGATTCAAATGCTGCCGAAGCTGATTAGCAGCGCGACCATAGCTGACAGAATGTTTATAATGGTAGTGCACATCCACACATGCCTTGGTGCACATAACAAAATTTATTCCATACTTGGGTAGGGAAAAATTAGAGGGAACATTGCCCATGAGTGCTGTGGACGTTAACAGTGTGGAGTTTGTTCTGGTTATTATGGAAGATTTGGCTTATCCACTGATGTCCTATAATGAAGCCATACACTGGCTGCTTGAACAGAAGAAAGGAACATGTTAACCATCACCTGAGTAGTTGTAGAATGGTAATCAAGTGTGCATGTGGCTATTTGAAAAGTAGATGTTGCTGCTTATAGTATAGGTTGGCAGTGGCAGAAAAAAAGTTCCAATCATAACTGCATGTTGTGTTTTGCACAGTATTAGCAATAGGGATGTAATAGTATAGACCAGTGGTTCCCAAACTTTTTGGCATCATGTCCCCATTTTGATTTTTTGAAACCCTCCCTCCCCCCCTCCCCCCAAAATAGCAGCAAAACTTGTGTTGGGGGGGGGGAGGAACTGACCAGGGACGAGAAACAAAAATAGCAGCAAAACTTGGGGAGGGGGGATTAATTGGGGGGGGGGGGGCTGGGTCGCCTTGCGCCCCCCCCTGGAATTTCTTCATGCCCCCCAGTTTGGGAACCCATGGTATAGTCGATTAACTGATAAGCAAAAGCTTAAAGGTTAATGCTATAGACTACACGCATTCTCCCCCACTCCCCTTGCCAGTACATTTTTTAGCAGTCTGGCCAGCAGCCCGACTTAGTCCTGGCTTGCGCTGGGGTTCAGGACCTACGTCCGCTGTGGCTCTGCATTTAAAGTGTATTAGGAGCCAGGCAGGCAGGCAGCCCGGCTCAGTTCTGGCTTGCACCGGATCCAGGAGCTCAGACCCCTCCCAGACGGGCTGCTGCCACCCTGTGCTGCTGCCTCTGTATCACAGGCAGCAGCATGAGGCAACAGGCAGCCAGTCTGCGAGGGGAGCTGTTTTTTAAACTGGGTCCCCTTGTGAACCAGCTTCTGCCTGGCACCCTGCGCTGCTGCCTCTGATACAAACAAGCTCTTGTGTACTGATTTTCACTCTTCCACCTAAATGCACGTCAGTTTCAGAGATGAAAGAATGAGACATTGTCCTGCTGATTTTATGCTCTGTATACAATTGTTTCAGTTGATACCTGATTAAAAATACACTAGCTTCTGGTTAATGAGGGAATGAAGAGAAGGGTTCATCGGAGGCAGCAGCTCAGAGTGGCAGAGGGCACCTCAGGAGTGGGGCCAGATCGCATTGGCTGCTGGCCCCACACCCGGGGACTATAGAATAGTCGACTGACTAACAAGAATTCATGAGGTTAATTGACTATTCAATTAACCGATATTTAACATCCCTAATTACAAGCAAGGAGGAGAGTCTTGCCAACAGGTAGGCGGCTGAGCTACAGAGATTTGTTTGGAGGCTTGAATAGCCAGCAAGGCGTCCTATAGAGAACACACACATCCATGGGAATGCTGTCAGGGATGCCTGTTGTTTGTATTTTGAGTCACATGCCTGAACCTGTTAGCCTGTTTGGGGGTGGTGAGATGTAGACAGTGTGAGTGCTGGAATATTGTGTGTGCGTGGTTGAAGTTTGATGTTCCCTATGTGCTTTTGTGAAAACCCTATGAATGTTTTCAGCCTTATTTAAAGGATTTTCTATGTGACATGTAGTGACTAATAATAGATGTATTTTAAATGGTTTAATTATGAAAGAAAAATAAGAAACCAGTAATAAAGTTTTAAGACAACCAAAAATATCTTTAGTTAGTTAAATGTTTTTTTTTCCAAATACAGTCATCCTTAAAGATCTGTGTCTAGTGGGGTACTGCAACAATGCAAACCAAGTTCGAAGCGTAATAAGCAAGAACATTTCAAATACAGAACAGATTGGGGGGGGGGGAATTGAGATTGTATGAAGTTACAGGTGGATAATTGCCTACTTCATCTCTTGTTGGCATAGGCTCTGGGATCAAGTGCTTCAGGTCATAATGCTCAGGGGGTAGCAAGGCTCAAAAGAGCTGGTCTCCCAGTTGCAAGTGTCTTCTCAGATCAAGCCTCTGGGCACCAAGTAAATGGGTGCTGCCGGGAGCACTTCTATGGGGATTAGGAGTTTAGAAGTGGCTTCTGGTCTCAATAGCCAACATTGTCCAGAGGTTGAAGGCCATGACTGGGTCCCAAATTATTTGCCTAGTGTTAGCACATTCTGCTTAGGCTAATGTCCATAACTTGCCTCTGTCTTTTTCCATGATGTTGCTGTTCTTAGCCACAGCAGCACTTTCCCTGGCCACTGCAAGGATCTCCTGGAAGAGCTGCATTTCTTTCTGTCTCTGGATCTCAATGTACAGCCTGGCTTTTCTCTGTGACTCTGCCATGAGTTCTGCAAGCATTGTAGAGCCTTCCTTTTCTCCCCTTCAGGTTGTCCAGCCTGTCAACAGTATTTAGCAGCATATCCTGAGAAGTCTGGTCTGTCCAGTGCAGGTGCCATGGGAATAAAGGGTTGGAGGGAAAAGTTGCTGCTTGTTCATATCTCAGACAAATCAAGGCAGGTTTTTAAATACATATCTGATGTTTCCTTCCTGAGACTGTTAGCCCTCTTGGGAGAACATCAGAACTGGTATGTTGTCTGTATGTGTAGGATGCTGGGTGTATTTTTAATTCCAGTTTACTATATCTGCTTTCATGCTGCTGGGGGTGGGCAGGAAGAGCTATGTTGTGGGTTTGTATGCTGGAAGTGCTACTGAGGTGCCAGAGGAGTATAAGAATGCGATGGGGACATGGAGACTGATCTGGACAGTAGTCCCTTCTAGGGTGTCTTCACTCTTGATGTTATGCTGAGGCAGTAAATTGGAGGCAGAAAATGTTCATATTCAGAAAGGCAAAGAACAGACCAGTGAGATCTGCTGTGAAGTTATTCACAGCAACCTTGCAGGTATGGAAGGGGCTGGCGAGATCTACTGATGGGACGTGCCATGTTGCTATTCCCTTGTAACAGTTGTTTTCAAGCATTTTTTTTTCTGGATACCCAGTTGAAGAAAACTTGCAGTATGTCACGCAGTGAAGCTGAGGATGAGGGGTTTTGGATGGGTGGAGGGGGCTCAGTATTGGGGTGAGAGCTGTGGGATGGGGTCAGGAATTAGGGGTTCAGGCTATGGGAGGGGGCTCTGGCCTAGGCCAGGGGGTAGGTGTTCAGAAGGGGGGGGGGTCAGGGATCTGGACTGAGGCTGCAGGCTCTGTGGTAGAAGTGGGGGATAAGGGCTTTTGGGGTGCAGGAGGGGGCCTTAGGGCTGGGGCAGAGGATTAGAGTGTGGGGCTGGGGTGTGGGCTTACCTGCGGCAGCTCGCCGTCAGTGGGGCAGCAGGAGTGCTAAGGTGCTGCCTGTCCTGGCATTGCGGACTGTGCTGTTCCTCAGAAGCGGCCAGCAGCAGCTCTGGCTCCTTGTCAGAGGCATGAAAGTAGCTTTACACGGCTCTTGCCCGCAGGCACCACCCTCTGCTCCCATTGGCCTGTTACTGGCCAATGAGAGTATGGAACCGGTGCTTGGGGCAGGGACAGTGCATGGACCTCTATGGCCCTACTGCCTAGGAACTGGACCCGCTACTTCCTGCTTCCAGGGTGCAGTGTGGTGTCAGAACAGGGAGGGGCTAGCCTAGAGGTTTTCAGAGTGCAGGTTGCAACCCAGTCTTAGCTGGACAGCACTGCCAATGATACTTTTAACAGCCCGATTGGTGGTGCTGACCAGAGCTGCCAGAGTCCATGGGTGCTGAGCAAGGGGATCCAATACTGGGTCACAACTCACACTTGAAAAGCACTGCTCTGTAACATGTAAAACAAAATATAGCTGTCTCAATTTTCTGCTATTATCTCCCCTGCAGATATGGAGAAAGTGCAGGGGAAAATAGGATTCTACAATGACTGTCACTCCAGTGAGTGTTACAGAGCATCTGTACCTCTTGAGGATGCAGAGTGCCTTTATACCTCATGTGATCTCCAAAAACTAGACAGTTTTCTTCTCCTGTAAACACTGTCTCAATAAACTACAGGTTAATCCTCTCTAAACCAGGACTCTAGTCTGGCAAGACCATGGATGTTCCAGGGCCAGAGATTCCCAGTGGAGGGGTGATGGCTAGGAGCTCTGCGGGCTGGAAAACCCACCACACAACAGTGGGGCTGCCCGGTAGGGCTGGCAGAGCAGTGGGGCTGGTGGCAGGCTCCGGCCAGCAGCCAGGCCAGGTCTGGAGCAGGCCAGAAATGACCTCTGTGGTCCAGCAAAATCCCTCATCAGGGTCTGGGTCAGATCCCAATGGTGTGCTGGACCAGGGAGGTGTACTGGACCATTGTGCAAATGAATGGCTTTGGTACAGGGGAGAGGTATAAGCTGCAGCTGGTCCATTTTTATAGCAGGACAGTAATAATAATAATAATTAATAATCTGTAAAGATGGGTACCTGCATGTCAAAAATTCCCTCTAGAGGATCTGACTCATCAGCCCAGCTGATGCAGGACAGGAATCTGGATCAGTGGTAGCAGGGTAGGACTGGGGCTGGCTTTTCAGGTGTCCATTGTCAGGGTCCTGAGTCACAAGAGATCCTGGCTTTCTGGATGGCTCCTCTCTGACACCTTCCTATTTATCCTCTGAGGGGTCTAGCTGCTTGTCCTTGGTGGTGAAGAGAGTGTGGGTAGCAGGCTGTATCGAACCTGGGATGGTTTGGATTGTACTATTAATTGTGTAGACTCATGTCCATGTCAAAAAATGGACAGGTCACATGTCTATTGCTAAATTGTCTCCTTGTATCCCATATTTCCTAAGCAACTTGCTCTTTATCTGGCACTGGTTGGCATCTTGGTTGTGACTCCTTGTGGACATCTGTTTTGCAGTGTCCACAAAAAGGTCATTATTCCTGTGCCTGTCCACAAGAACTTTCTGAACTGATGTGTGTCTGCAGATGACAATGAGATCCACGGACTCAGCACAGCACCAAGCAGCTGCCTGAGGCATGTAATGGGCTTCTGGATAGGAATGTTACATTTTGATTAATCAGCTAATTGAGTAGTCGATGGAAATTCTTACACTTATTGGGTAGTTGACTAGTCGCTTACATCCCTACTTCTGGAGAGCTGTCTCAATTGCATGTCCACATTAATGATATACACTGAAATTCAGGAGCAAATCAGCAAAATCTGGCTTTTCATCCTGGAAATTTGACACTAGGGTGGGGAGGGCACACAAGTAAACAGATCAGTAATTTGTATCGGACCAATTTCTGTTGTTAGCAAGACAAGCATTCCATGATTGTCCCCCAACAAGGCAGATCTACAGCAGCACGGCAGGTCAGTTATGTCAACCTGCACAGCACATGGGATAGCTGTTGGAAACATGCAAAAAGCGGTGCACATGAACAAAAGACTGAACTGATTCAGTGCGAGGAAAATCTGGCTTACTTTGCAAGAGGACTCCAGAATTTTGGATGAATGCATAGTTAGTGCGCAGTAATGGGTTTCGTTGTGTATGCCACTGGATTTGATCCGGCTTAAAACCCACACGTAGACAAGCCATTAGTTTCCCCCCACCTATCAAATGGGATAATAATCTTCTCCTGCAACAGAACTGAGAGGCTGACCTGATTGGGAATAATTTTGAGTCTTAGGATGGAGGCTGTTATAAAATAGACAAAATATTATTTATTATCTGTATAGACATTTCATCTTGATAGCGGCCAGTAGTTCTCCATTCAAAATGATCTTTTTCAGGCTCCTATTCACAATTTAAAATCGATTTTTTTAATGATTTGACTGTCGCCCATTTGTGATGTCCATGAGGGGGATAGTATGATGAGACTATAATTTGGTACTTGGGAAATATACAATTTTATATATCTCTGTGTGTATAAATACAAACATTTAACTCTTAGCTGTATCTAATAGGTAACATCTTAAAAACAAATGTAACTAAGTGTTTACTTTATATAGAACATAAGATTGTAGCTTTAAAAAAATTTTTTTTTAATATTCATGAAGTTAGAGCTTTTTTTGTGCATCTATTGTCTTACCAGTTGGGTAAACCACCTCCTCCTCCTGTAATTGTCAGCTGAGTTCAAAACCACCTATTATTTTCAAACATGAGGAAAACAAACCTTCAGCTTTAAATATTGTGGAAGCAATTTGCTGATGAGCTGGTTTCCCCCTCTTTTTCTTTTTGGCATATTAGTAATGAGCAAATCTAATGCCTTTGCCTGTAGTTTTGCTTGCTCTTTTGATAGATCTTCTGTGTTAAAAAGACCATACTAATTCATGAGAAGTAGCAAGTACTGTTGCTACCATCCACCAAACACTGGGGATGCAAAATCCTGTTTAATTAGTTAACTGGTTAAACTGCTCCATCCCGTCTGCTTCCAACCCTGCCCTAGGCTGCCAGCTCCCAGCCCACAAGGGGGAGTGGCAGTCTTCTCTTCCCCCCCCACCCTCACTGGTCCCCCATCTTCTCCATGTGTGAGGCTGCCAAGTACCAGCCTGCAGGGCTGCTCTGGGTAAAGGTGAACCATTACCTGGTAAGCATCACTCATTAAGGATGAAACTAGTTACCTGTTCACATCCCTACCAACCACACAGCAATTATAATGGAGCAGTGCAAAATGCATTAGACTCCCCAAATAAATTAAATGAGGCCTGCTCTAAACCCACTCAGGTCAGTTGGAGGCTTTCCATGTACTTCAATGAGCTTTGGCTCAGGGCCATAGAGAGGTGACTGTGCTAAACAAAGGGCCATTGAAAAACTCTCTCGTAAAATTATCTTGAGATTTAAAAGATTCTGTAAAGTTGATTCAGTTAGCTTCGAACTAAACAAATACCACTTCCCAGAAGGAATGATTCATTTACTTTCTCTTTCTCACATACTCAGGGCTTGTCTGTTCCGAAAGCTGTTCTGGAATAAGGGAAGATATGAATGTAATGGGGAATAGCTATTCTTGAATAACTCCATCTGTGAATGTTCTTTTTCAAGGATAAGTGAGCCCTTGCACAAAAACTATTCCTGAATAGCTCTATGTCGACAGGCCCTCAACAGTTTCATTTATTGTTATAAAATGATTTTATTTTAAATATTTATCCCAAAATGTAAAGAAAAGATTTTAATGTGTGATCTGCTGACTGAAAATTGTATCAGATGAGGATAGCAACTCAGTTTTTTAATGCTTAGCTTACAGTATTTTGATGACCACACAACATCATGGCAGGTTTTCTCATAAGGACAATGTTTCTCAGAACCTATTTCTAGCAAAATTAGGCCCAGAATCAGTGTTCCCCCTAAGCTGCATCAGCACAGCTTCACAGTTGATTAATCAGCCCACTCAGTCAGGCATGCAGGGAGCCCTGAGCCTCTGACTGGGTGGGGTTGATTAATCACCTATGAAGCTGTGCTGCTGATCAGTTTAGAGGGGACACTGCCCAGAATATCAAAGGAGGTTCCAAGATTGCTTATTTCTCTTCTGGAAAATAGGATCTTTTGAGGAAAATTTATTAAGTGAATGTTTGGGAGCAAGTTTGAGTCACAAGTTTAACAGCTATGGAATGATTAGGGAATCTGGGGACAAATTTTGGGTTGTGGGGAGGGTGGTTACATCATTTGCGTTACAGTAATGTGATGCCTGAGCCCGGTGCGCTTATTCTGTGCCCTCTTGCTGTGTTACATCATGTACGTGATGGGAGTGACCCACTCCTACAGTGGACCCGCATCGCCCTGAATATACAAGTTGTGCTTCGTACGTGGCCTGAGAAGTGTGTATGTAAATTCTGGTTGATGATGGGAGGGAAGAGGAGGGGGAGTTAGAGCAGGTGTTTTTTGAGATATAAACAGAACATAAGGAATGTGTCCCGCATTGCCCCGGATTCAAGTGAGTGGTTGTTTATGGTAACAGAAACTATATTTACTGGTGAGGGTGCTTTCCCTTAAATGTAGGCATACCGTTGTTAATAACACAGACTATAATATTAGGGTAAGTGCGCTCCCCACAGTGTCACCTGCTATACCTATGTCTCCAGTTATTTTGGGGGGAAGTAAATATGGTATTGCTAGGGCAGTGAAGCGGGTGGTGCCCCTGGCCATGTCCCACTATGGTGGGCGGTTTAAAGAGTCTGAGTCTTTTGGTGGGGAAAGGCCAATGCTTTCCCAGGTCTTCTGCGTCCCTCGGTATTCTCATCAAGCATAACAACTCTTTAAGTGACTAGCAAGTACCACAAAAAAGTGGTATTCCTATGCCAATTAGAATGGGATAAATAAAAAACGTTGGCCAGATCACATTCTGACAATGAAAACGGAAGCAAGTAATCAAATAGCTTATGATTGAAAAAAATTATGAGGTCACTTTTTTCTCATAAAAAAACACAGAAAGCTTGAAGAATTGAGTGCTGTAACTTTAGTCTCTCAAAGGCACCTTTATTCTTTGTCTTGTAAGGCAAATATGAGCTGCACTTCTCAAAGGAAAGTGTGGGAGAAGTTGGGAAGCTTAATGGAGTGCTATGATTTCAGTACTTGGAAAATAACTGGTTAATTTAGTCACTGAGTTTGCCCATGGACAACACCCAAGTTTCTATAGTTTAGCTGCATGGAAGTTACTGTTTTTTGCTGCATGTTTTATATAAAAGGATCTGTACTAGACCTTGGAATTACTGGGTTAAAGACCATGTTTAATATGGTTCTAACCTATGCACTTGGGCAGAATTGTTTGTATGATTGCCTTTATATATTTTTCAGATGAGTCCAGTTAATCTCTCTGTGGAAGCACATATAGCAATTTTGCTTTTTTAGTGCCACAATAACAAAAAGTTGCTGCTATCCAGAAATAAGGCAGCCCTGTGCTGTTATACTGTTATGCTGTTATCTGTTTGTTTATTTTGATAAGGGCCTGCAGAGGCAGATGGTAAAATCAGAAAATTTAGCATGTCCTTTTTTATTGTAAGAGTGATTTCAGCAAAAGTTGTTTACTTCCAGAGATGTCGTATCCAGGATAGAGTGGTGGAATGGCTCTCTTCAGTACAACAGACCTGAATCTTTGCATCTCAAAAAGCAGTGTCTTGAACAGAACCTCACCCAACTCCTCTCTGACAGAGATGGGGAGGAAGAAAGGCATTGTGAGAATTTATATAATGGGTGGCATCAACGTCATTTGTTCTCTGTAGTTCCTATATTGCAATCCCTGTCATCGTATCCACTTTTTACACTTAACACCATTAGTAGAGCTACTTATTCCACTGTAAAGATTTAATATTTGACTGATTTTAGTATCATTAACTTATAGCTCAGATATAGGCTAAGAAATGTGTTATCCTGGCTTAGTCCAGATGGTATTAATGCATCTGTAGGCAATGGAGAAACTTGTGAAAGACAGGAACTGAGTCTGTTTTCATGATTAAAAACCAGTCCAAGCCTTTATTGTATTGACAATGCATCTAAGGCCCAAAATTTCTGTGGTGTTTCAAGTCCTATATCCTTATATGGATTGAGGGGAATTTGATGGCAGATTTTAACATAAGGATGTAATTGAAGCAACTGTTGTTAGTCAACTGCTGATTTATGTTTTGTGTGTAAATTACTTAAATAACACCTTTTATTTACATGTTTTAGTTTTTTAGTTTCTATTTTGTAGACTTAAATTGCAAAAGTGGATGTTTCTTGACTACTAGTTGCAAGAGTTTTAGAATTTACATTGAGGGATTTTTTTCACTATAAAATTCATACTTAATCTATACTGAAAAGGATAAGTCTGGAGCCTCACTAACATTCTTACTCAGCAAAGGCCATGATGAGCTGATAGCATCTTCTGAGAGATTGAACTTCCATGTGTCAAGAAAGATGAACTGCTTCAACCAGGCTGTGCTCCTACTGTTCATACTTTAAAATCAATGGGATTTGTGCTTCAAAGTCACTTAGATTCTGTTGACAGTTTCATTCTTAGGTGCCTTTGTATGGGCTTAGGTCCAATTTTGGCCTTTGTGCATGGAAAAAATTGACAATAACTTTCATGTACTGCAAGTGTAAATAACCCTTCATTGTTAACACTGAGGAAGTTATGTTTTGAGGTGATGAGAGAAAGGGATTTTCTGTTACAAAACTGCAGAACCATAGCATGACCCTTCCTTTTCTGATACCGTTGGACCCTCAGTTAAATGACAGACCTAAAAATGAAAATGGAATGGTGGCAACACATAGCACATCAGCTGGAAGTTATGCTACAGATTTTTTTTTCTCTAGGCTGTACTATTTTGCTGGATCAATTGTTAGAGCTACAGGATGCCAATCTCCCACTTCTAGCAAAGTTCTCTTGAGTCATATGTGCATTACATACACATTGATATCAGTATGGAGAAACATCAGTTTTAATTATACCATAATGGGTAGTGTTTGATTTCTAGAACTAGCAGGAGGGGGGGAAAAAAACCCTAAAATGTTTGATTAGTGAGTGTGATTGGCTCTCCAGCTTTTTTTGGGAAATTAAGTTTAAAAAATAATCAGAAGAAATGACACTGTGGTTCATTTAAGATGTGCTGAGAGTATGGTCCCTTTAAATAGCCCTAGATTTTATTCCTTTAAAGAGAGGAATTGTATCACTCCCAAGATTTGATTATCCCTTGAGAAATGCACTAAGTAGCTTTTTTGCTTCTGGAGGGTAGAGGTTTTCTGTTAAATCTGAATAGTTACTTCCCTTAAGGGGAGGGGGTGGGGGTGTGTGTGTGTGTGTGTGTGTGTGTGTGTGTGTGTGTGTGTGTGTGTGTGTCAGTTCATGGACAAAACAAATCAGTGGATGCAGCTAATAAATATTTCAAGATATATATGTACTGCAAAATAAGATTGGTCATCTGTAAGTGTACTTAAATAATTTTGTTGGTGGAACAGCTAACTTTAAGGACAGGGATGACTGGATTTGATTTGCAAAATCTTGCAGGCATAAAATCTTGCTTTTGCACATGTAGATAGCTTTGTACTTGCAAACAGAGATTTTTGAGGTTTTTTTGCATTCAAAGGCCAGCTGAACCTGTAAGTATTATGGGCACATTTGATCCTGTAGCTCATGAAGCCGGAGGTAATAAGTGTGTGCAGTCTTTCACGTGGCATTGTGATTATGTAACTCATGCCATGTATAGTTCATGTATACTTAGCCATTGGTAGGCAGTGTATTGAATGTGTATCAAAGTGAAATAGGTCTTAAGTGACTCCTTGAGGGATGAACACATTCAGTTCAGCAGAGCTGGCTCTTCATAGGCCCAACTAAAATTCTAAGTCTTCAGCATGATTTATATAGCAGTTTTAAAATCTAAAATATGTTAAGTCTTCTCATTTACAGTGGCCTAACTCTGTGGACATCCAAGTGCTTACTCCTGGATGCTCAAGATAACTGAGTGGTGATCAGGCCCTGCGTGGCAAGGAGTTTTCCTACACTAAATATCAAAACAAAGAGAAAATAGATGGTGGTTAATATGTGGAGACTGAAGCGTCTGAGTAACTGACAGCTTTGTTTCTAACATTGTGTTCCTTTCTTAAATATAAAATTGCTTGTCTGACTACGTAGCCTGCTGTAAATCTGAAAAAGGGCCTCACCATCATGGGCGGTTGGTGAAGCTTCCACTGGGGGAGGCAGAGGCTTCCCTGTGTGGGCCCCACCACTTCCCACTGTCTCCCTTCTCTCTTCCCTGTATATCCTGTGTCTCTGCTCACTGTGTGCTTGTCCCCTTCCAGTCAAATACCTGAACCCAAGCAAATTATTTTTGAAAAAACCCTCCACTTTTCTGCAATTTCTTTCTCGACAGAATGGAGCATGTTTTGTACCGTGTGCCAGATATGCAGAAGGTACTTAACAGCACTAAATTTGGGAATAAGAAATGTCAGTCACAAATTTATTATATACACTCATACCTGATCTGTAGGCAGTTTGCAAATGCCCCAGATTCCTCTCATTGATACTGGGGAACACAGAATAGCAAGCCGCAATTAAAGCTAATTGAGAAATCTCTATCCTTTCTTCACACAATCAAACAAGATGTCAGGCCTCGCGCTCAGCTGGCATTTGCCCCCTGACAGGAAGAAAATTACTAGAATCAGACTGCAAAAGTTGCCACCTCATTTTCACTTCTTCACACAAACGAGGGCTTCCTATGTTGGTTGTTTCAGCAGCAGTAAAGCACTAAGGATATTAAATATCGATAACTTACTAGTCAAGTAGTCGATGGAACTTCCATCGGCTACTCAAATAGTTGATAGGCACTTAGAATCATAGAGCTGGACGAGACTTCAGGAGATCATCAAGTCCAGCCCCCTGCCCAAAGCAGGACCAATCCCAACTAAATCAACCCAGCCAGGGCTTTGTCAAGCCGAGACTTAAAAACCTCTAGGGATGGAGATTCCACCACCTCCCTAGGTAACCCATTCCAGTACTTCACCACCCTCCTAGTGAAATAGTTTTTCCTAATATCCAACCTAGACCTCCCCCACTGTAACTTGAGACCATTGCTCCTTGTTCTGTATTCCTCCTTTGAAATATACAAGAGCGCCAGCAGGGGCTCTTGTGCATTTCAAAGTTGGAACTCTGCGGGAAGCCTGGGGTCAGCCGGAAGTCCCTAGGGCTGTTGCTGCACTTCAAAGGCAGAGGAGCCCTATCAACTAAACGAATAGTCAATGGAAAATGCATCGACTATTTGATTAGTCAATTAGTTGATATTTAACATTCTTAATGCTTACCAGGGTATCCAGTTAATTGGTGGCTGGCATGGCTGGAGCGGTCCCCTGTTGTCAGTGCAATGCGGGGGGGGGGGTCAGAGGGGGCTGTTCTGGCCAGTCCAACTGCACTGCAGGTGGTGGGTTGCTCCAGCAGCCTCCTGCCTATGATGTGCCAGTTAAACATAGTTTAGCCAGTTAACATTGTCAACTGGATTTATATCCCTATTAATCACCTTCATAGAAATTACTTAAATCCCATGTTTAAGACTTGCTTCTCGTTTACTTGCAGGGTTGCGATGTAGTACAAAAACAGTCTGAAGTGAAGAAACCAGCTAATGCTTTCATGCCCTTTCTCCTCCTTGTGCATCTCTCCTGAACAAGAGCTCTGTTGGGTTGTTCACATAGCCACCTCCTCTGGAAAAGCTGACCATTGTAACTGGGTGGCTTTTAAAAGACTCCTCTCGGTTTGTCATTCTAAAGTAATTTAGATTAGCTACTAGCCTACACTGGAAAGTTTTGTTGACAAAAGTGCATGAGCATGCACACTGCAACGTGACTTTTCTCATGAAAAACAGCTGTTTTCATCAACAAAACTTCCAGCTGTTCTATAAGGAACTGGATGTAATTCTTGGCAGAGACCCCACCTCTGCCGCCAAGAGGCCTGTGGATACCTTGGAAAGCATGGAGGAAGAGACCCAGAGGATGACATTGTAGATGAGGAGGTTGAAATAGGAAAAAGCAGGGGCTTCTCCTGGGGTCACCAAGAGTGTCTGGAAGCTAGGAACTGTACTCCGCTTCCGATGGACATAGCCAGTCTGAGCAGCCGCTTTCCAGGGACCAGGAAGTAGGGTACGAGATCCGCAGGGTAAGTGGCTGTGGCTTCTGGAGTGCAGGGCTGAGGATAAGGAGAAGGGGGAGGATGTCTGTGTTTCTGGCCTCCAGGAAGTATCCCACGTGAGCTGCATGTATCCCTGTTAGCTAATCCATATAGCCAAGCAGCATGTTGATGCTCGCTGTGATCTCAATGGAATCCTGAAGAGAGTGTATCAAAACTTTTGGAGAGGTATTTGTAAATGTTCTGCTTTAAGAGTTCATGGCAGTGTGCTGCTTTGTGTCCTCCTTCCTCCCCCTTGTAGGACACTTGACCGTACATTCATCAATCACTTATGCAGGAACCAAAGCAGAGCATAGGTGGACTGCATAAGGCGCAGGGCAAAAGCCAGAAGCCTGGAGAAGTTGTGCCCTCATTTCCTTGCTTACTCTGAGCAGGGAGATGTCTGCCACATGTTACCTGCCTGTGGGCAAGTGTGGTAAATTAGAGCTATGTTACTGCAAAGGGAATTTTCTAGCCCTGGCTGCAGTTTATATTGCTTGTACACACCGATGCCACCACCCCCACACTCCCCATGATTAAGGTGCTTGCCGAGATGCATTCCTTTCAAGGCTCAACAAAACAATGAGTGAAAATGGTGGGAAAAGGGTTTTTAAAAGTGAAATGTTACGATGTAGTACTCGATGTTAACAGACTCCTTTTTGTGTGTTGTGTCCCAAGACCTTGGCAACCCCATTGCTCCCTACCTCAGCACATTTGCTAACACATAAGGCAACACCCTTGCAGAAATAGGTAGGATTGGGTTCATGAGGTATTCAGTCAGCCATTGAGTGAGTGCAGATGTGGGAAACAGTACTTGCAAATGGAACTTAGGACCCATAAGAACAACCAAACCTTTTCCAGGCAGGCCACAGAATGCATGGTCAGGGTTAAGGAGGAACAGACTGAGATGCTAAAGTGCTTGGTGAAGCAGCAAAAGCAGCACAACAAGCTAACATGGATTGCCCTTCACCACCTCCCCACCCCCGGTGCAAGCAGATCCAAATTCTGTGTGCAGCAAACCCTCCCCACCACGTCCAAACATTCTTTTCCTTCTCTGGGTGTCCAAGTTTTCCCATGCACTCCACTCCCTCTCCCAACTGTGATTTATGATGCCTAGACCTAGATACAGCTGAAAGTTGTAACCCTTTGCCAGCACCTCCCCTCCCTTGTAGAGGCCTTGTTGCATTTCAGTGCACTGCTTTCTGATGAATAAAGGCACACTTTCAAAATGATTCAACACTTTTATTTACTGCTTAACAATGTCACAGACCAGTCACTGCGATCCCAGGTGCTGGTATGAAAGTCATATTCCCGATTATGTGCCTCATTGAAGAGGGAGGGGCATGGAAGCAACTATTACGGAGGTTTATTTCAGTGTCCCTCATTTTCAACGTGCATCCTCAAAAAGTCTCCCTGAGGTTGATGACAGCCTTTTGAGCTCCTCTGATAGCTCTACTGTCTGGCTGCTCAAACTCTGCAGCCAAGTGTGCTTCTCTGCTCCACCCCTGAGCAAACTTATCGTGATTTCCCCTTATTGTCACACAAATTATGCAAAGTACAAGCAGCCACGACAGCCTTGGGAATATTGTCCTCGGTGAGGTCTAGCCTGCCATCTTGCCTTCAGTTTCTAAAAGGTGCATTTGACCACCATGCAGCATTTGCTCAGCACGTGCAGCCTAGAGATGTAACCCTTCATGTTGATGTACTTGGTGGCAAGGGTGTCCTGGTGCTAAAATTGGAATGTGTGCGCCATCTATGCCCCCTTCCCCTCCAACAATTGGGAAATGCCATGTCCGCAAAGCCTGCTGCTATGTCATGAACATTTCCCAGAGTCATGGTCCTCCATAGCAGCGTGCGATTCATTGCCCTGCACCCTTGCAATGCTACAGCTCCAATGGTAGACTTCCCCACTTCAAATTGGTAGTAACTGACTGGTAGCAATCGAGAGGGGCTAGCTTCCAAACAGCAATTGCCATGTGCTTCTTCACTGAGATGGCAGCCCTCGTTCTGGTGTCCTTGCACCACAGGTCGGGAGCCACTCAGCCTGAAACTCCAGGAGGGTTATTTTATGCATCCTGAAGTTCTGCAGCTACTGGTCTTCATCCCACACCTGCATGACAATGTGATCCATCCAATCACTGCTGGTTTCTCTAGCCCGAAAGCGGCAGTCTACCCTCTACACCTGCTTTGAGTGCAGAATGCAGTGATAGGTCACACACACTGTTGAGCTCCTCTGAGCCTTCTCCCTCTGTTAGTAATTTTGAGATGATCTCTGCTGCCATGTGGAATGTCCTAATGATTAGTTAACAGAGCATGAGAGAGGTCTGCATGATCCATTCTTTCTCACAGCAAATGCTGAAGGTCACAGCAGAGAATGATGGTTGGAAAAAGGGTGCAAAAGGATGCTGAAAGCCCTTGAACAAAGTGGTGCCTGATGAGATGTTTGCATGATCCCAGGATGCCCTACGCTTTGTTCCATGTCCCCACAATACCTAGTGACAGATGGTGTGTCTAGGCACTGTGGGATACATACCCACATTGCATTGCTCCCGCTGTCGAAACGGGAGCTTAGATGTGGACACAATCTGTCAACAGAGGTAACAATTGTGAACATGCTTTGGCGACTTTTTTTAGTGACTTCTGCATGTTCACATTAATTTTCTTGACAAAACTCGGCAGTGTAAACATACCGTACCTGCTGTGAACATACCTGTGTTGTAAATGGTACAGGCAGCTAGCTGAAAACTGAGAAAACATTAGCTGGGTCATACCAGTAAAGGGAAACCTGGGAAAGGTACAGCTGACTTGTTGGCCACAAGATGTGCTCCAGAGAAGTAGATGGGGAGGGACAATGAGAATGTGGCTAAATGAGCTTTCTCATGTTACTGTTACTACCAAGACAGTTGCCTAAGAATCTGTGGGGCTTTTGGCACACGGAAGTTTGTTTATGGCCTGACATCATCTTTCTGCACTTAAGAACTTCTGTAACCCTTACTTATGTAAAAACTATTGACTTTCATTAAAGTTTTGCCTGAGAAAGGGATGTGGTGCTAGACTCTTAAAGCCATTCTGTATAGGCACAAGAGCTATAGCAGAACAATAAAAAAGATAACCACTGTGCATAGATTTGATTTTAAGAAGGAAAGATCAAAGAGCTGATCAACCCTCAGCTTTATTCTTTGTGCTTCTATTGGTATTCACCCTTCCTTGATTAGCCTTTTAGGCATTTTGCTAACACTAGTGAAGGCAGGGCTCTGAATCGTTTTTCCTAACAAAAGAGGTTTTAATCTTAGTGGCATGTTCATTTTTCTGGTCATTGATGATAAATGTGCTTTTTTCATAATTTTAAGGAAAAAAATCCCAATAAAACAGTGGAGAGGAGAAGCTGGATATGAGTCAACAGTGTGCCCTTGTAGCCAAGAAGGCGAATGGAATATTAGGTTGCATTAGGAGGAGCATTGCCAGCAGATCTAGAGAAGTGATTATTCCCCTTTATTTGGCTCTGGTGAGGCCACATCTGGAGTATTGCATCCAATTCTGGGCCCCCCATTACAGAAGGGATGTGGATATTTCACAGAGGGTCCAGCGGAGGGCAACAAAAATGATTAGTAGGCTGGAGCACATGACCTACGAGGAGAGGCTGAGGGATTTGGGTTTACTTAGTCTACAGAAGAGAAGAGTGAGTGGGGATTTGATAGCAGCATTTAACTACCTGAAGGAAAGTTCCAAAGAGGATGGAGAGAGGCTGTTCTCAGTAGTGACAGATGACAGAACGAGGAGCAATGGTCTCAAGTTGCAGTGGGGGAGGTCTAGGTTGAATATTAGGAAAAACTATTTCACTAGGAGGGTGGTGAAGCACTGGGATGGGTTACCTAGGGAGCTGCTGGAATCTCCATCCCTAGAGGTTTTTAAGTTGTGGCTTGACAAAGCCCTGGCTGGGTTGATTTAGTTGGGATTAGTCCTGCTTTGGGCAGGGGGCTGCACTTGATGATCTCCTGAGGTCTCTTCCAGCCCTATGTTTCTGTGATCAGCAGAACTGCTAAAGAGGTGTCATCAGCTTGCAATTGTCAGTCTGGAAGAAAGTTGGGGTAAAGGTTTGGGTTGTACATCTAACTCTCAGCCCTTGACTCCCTTGCCAAATTTTGTGGATTCACAGTTAAATTTTCCAGCTCTTTTAAAAAAAAAAAAAATCACCCCCTCCCCGTTAGGGTGACCAAATAGCACGTGTGAAAAATTGCGAGTTTTATTTCTGTCGGGGTGTGGGTGTGGGTGGTTGTATCTATAAGAAAGCCCCTAATATCAGTGTGTGTGTTCACCGTATCTTCTGCTACTCTGGAAAGACACAGAAACCAATTCTAGAGGGGTCACTGATACACAAAAAGCGTGAACACACTGGGAAAAGTAGAAGAAATTTTCTCTGTTTCTTTTATAGAGATTTCAAGTGTTGGTAACTAGGAAAAGAAAAGCTATTTACAGGTTAAAGCAAGCAAGCGCATATATTAGTGTTATCAATTAGTTGCAGCTAACCTATGTAATTAACTCTCAACAAATGAATGTGTTATTGTTTTAATGAGTGTTAATCGCATGCCTCTGGAGACTGGAGCAGTCAGGCGGGGAGGGAGGCACTGGCTAAGTCAGTGAGCAGGAAATGGCTGGGGACAAGAGACTGGACAGTTTGGGAGAGCCAGTTAAACACTTCTGGGGGGAGAGAGGATCCTGCTCCCACCACCCTCTCCATCCTTTCCTCTCTGGACAAGGGTGGCCTTGTGGGTGGGCAAAGGGGGGCACTTTCCAATGCATCACACTTGGGGGGTGCTGTGTGCTTCGGTGGCAGGGGAGTTCCCGTTCTAGTCACTCTGCTCCATTGCTGCTCACATCCCCACCCTTGGAGCTGCTATGGCCACACTGCTCTGGACTAGGAACCTGCCTTCTATCTGCTGCACAGAGGGGATGAGGGTGAGGGGACTGATGTCCCTCCTCCCCACCTGTGTACTAGGGATGTAATTGTGCAGTCGATTAACCAATAAGCAAAAGCTTATTGGTTAATGCTATAGACTACATGCATTTTCCTCCCCTCCCTCCCCCACCAATACATTTTTAGTGGGCTGGCCAGCAGCCCAACTCAGTCTTGGCTCTCACTGGGTCTGGGACCTACACCTACTGCGGCTCTGCATTTAAAGTGTATTAGGAGCTGGGCAGGCAGGCAGCCTGGCTCAGTTCTGGTTCATGCTGGGTCCCAGAGCTAAGGACCCCCCCCCCCTCCCAGGACAGGGGCTGTTGCCACCCCGTGCGCTGCTGCCTCTGTATCGGAAGCTGCAGCGCGGGATGACAGGGTAGCTGGTCTGCGAGGGGAGCTGCTCCTGCCTGGCACCCCGCACTGCTGCCTCTGATACAGAGGCAGCAATGCAGAACGGGAGCCTGTCTGCTGCTGCCACCAGATCAGAAATCAGTGCCAGCTGCTGCTGACTGAAAAAGTGTTGAGGTTCCTGAGCACTATGCTTAAAAAGACAGTGCACAGTTTATACATCACAAATGTGCGCACATACGTGTCCAAATATTTGTAATAAAAATAATATAAATTGAGCACTGTACACTTTATATCCTGTGGTGTAATTGATTTCAATTTCATTTGAAAATGTAGAAAACATCCCAAAATATTTAAATAGATGGTGTTCTGATTCATAATTTTGTCATGAATCAAGGTTAATTTTTTAAATAGTTTGACAATCTTAATATATACACAGATGAGTGACTGTCTAGGGTTCCAAAATGTGACAGAGTTGTAATCTTGTCAGCCTTTTGAATGTCTTATAGAGGGTAAACCAGATTGACCCTGGGGATCTCTGCTTTTGATTCATAACTCATAACTCTAGCCCTGTGAGAATCCAAACAACACAAAAAAAAAAATTTGCAAGTAGCATCCTCATGGGGATTAGAGGGCCATAAACCAACTCATCCTGTTATTTTTTTTCCTTATTTAGTTATGAATTTGTACAATGTATAGTCTTGAATGTAGCAAAGTTGGGACCAAATCTGCTGTCAGTTTCTGCAGTGTAAACCCCATGTAACTACTGAAATAGGGTGAGTTACTCTGGATTTGCAGTTAAGCAGAATTGGTTCCTTTTTCTCAGGCAAAGGTCGATTTCTGGTCTCCAGATACGACAAGTGACCCTGAATATTTTCAAAATAAATAACTCTGTTCTCCTGACTTGTCTTGTGCAAAAACCACAGGCTCATCCTCTTATGATTAAGGCTATGTTTTAGTCATGGGTGTCTTTAGTAAAAGTCATGGATGGGTCAAGGGCAGTAAATAAAAATTCATGGCTTGTGACCTTTCAGTGACTTACACTATATATTCCTGAGTAAATCTTGGGGGGGCAGGGTGCTAGAGTGGAGGCAAAAGGTCCAGGAGGGCACCAAGGGTGCTTAGAAGGGGCAGTCCAGAGGTGCTGTGGGGCTGGCAGGCGCCTTACCTAGCTCCTTGCTGCTCACTGGAAGTGGCAAAATGCCCCTTCCTTAGCTCCTAGGTCTGGGACTGCCCCCGCCTCAAGCGCCAGCTATGTAGATCCCATTAGCCAACAGCTGCAGCCAGTGGAAGCTGCATGGGGCAAT
This sequence comes from Pelochelys cantorii, assembly GCA_032595735.1. Classification (NCBI taxonomy): domain Eukaryota; kingdom Metazoa; phylum Chordata; order Testudines; family Trionychidae; genus Pelochelys; species Pelochelys cantorii. The sequence continues at coordinate 102,616,068 of CM064329.1, read as the reverse complement.
GCCTGTGGGCAGAATAGAGCCCAGAAGGGAGCAACAAATACTATACAAAGTTGAGAGAACCTGACCTAAGAGGAAAAGCTGAAACAGCTGATTCTGTTCAGTGAAAAAATTGTGGGGGGGGGAGAGGGGAAGGGTACTTGTTAACAAGTTTTCAAATATATTAGGGGCTGTTATAAAGAGGATGGGGACTGATTATTCACTGTGCCTGCTGAGGTAGGACAGGAAGTAATGGTCCTAGGTTATCTATTAAGAAACCTTTTCTAACAATAAAGGTAAGTATCCTCTGGAATAGGCTAAAGGGAGGTAGTAAAAGCCCCATTGTGGGAGGTATTTAAGAACCCATTGGACAGACTTCTGTGAGGGATGGTTTAGGTCAGGGCTACTCAACCCGTGTCTCGTTTGTTTGGGGCCCGTGGTGTGGTTTGGGTTTACGCAGGGCTCAACATGTGCCCCATGGGTGGGATCCTTTGAACATGGCCTCCACTGGGAACATGCTCCACAATGGCAAGGCAGGGTGAACATTGAAAGATGCAAGCGGACGGGCTGGCTGGAACAGACGGGTACAGAGTGTTGGCGTTTCTAGCCTTCAGGGAGGAGGTGACGAGAGCTCCGGGGCATCGTGGGAAGTGCTTTGTATTCATGCCCATCAGTGTGAAAGCAGCTATTTGCATATATTTGCATATATATTTGCATGTATATGCAACCACACTTAAGTTGCGGCCCTCGGCATGTGCTGTGAGTATGGTGGCCCCCGGGGCTTCCAAGTTGAGTAGCCCTGGTTTTAGGTACTTGCTCCTGCCTTAGCACAGAGGGCTGGATAGAGGACCTCTCAAGGTCCCTTCCGGAGCTACATTTCTCTGCTTCTCTAGGAGTTTGAGACTAACCTTAGAAGGAATCCTCCATCTAGTCTGAGGGCAAGAGCAGGCCAGATGCAGCCTGGTAGTTGAGCTCTGAAGTCTTCAGCAATCCTCACCTTTAACAGGAGTATGCTCAAATAGTAGTTTCCATGGAACATGTATCTGTGTTAAAGATGAGGGCAGCTGCAGTTGCTTCCATTTATTTACTGTGGCTCCATTGAATGCTAAGTACAGCAGAGTCCTGATAAGTTGCTTAAGTGATTTTGTATTTGGGTGAAGAATAGGACTCTAGATAGAACTTGCTGAATTGTATATGCAACTGTAAGGTATTGGAAGGTCTAACTGTGGAGAGGGAGAGAGAGGTTCTGTATCAGTCACTTTAAGGTTTGTTTCAGAATGCATTTAATTAATTAAATTAATTTAATTAATTTTTATAAGCCTGATTTGTTTCACAGGCATTTTCAGCTTTGCCTGATTTGAGAGTATTATGTAGGTGTTTGATCTGTTCATTCCTGCATAGAAGGGTTTTAGACAACTACCAGTCTGTTACTGCCCTTCATGAAAGGCATTAGAGAGGAGATCCTCCAGGGTACTTTAACTCATCCTTTGGATTTTTCATTAATGTTGTGAGGATTTTGACATAGTTTTTTCCCCTGAAGCCAGTAATGCTGTCATTTGAAGAAACTCTCTGAGAAAGTGGTCTCATTAGCCCTGACATCAGCAGGATAGGGGAACTGCAAGCTCTGACCTTCTGTGAACCTTTTTGGAATTTCAGCGAGGACTCAATGTTTCATAAGCCAGATCTTGCTTTCAATAATAGTCCATAGAAGTCCATGTTGGGGTTTGATGGTGCCAGACAATCCTTTCTCCAAAGAGTTTACAATCTAAGAGAAGCAATAGCCAAGGTATGCAGCAAGCAATTGAGGGGATGAGGGGGACTACCATAACAATGTACTTTTAGATGGTGTAGGTTATGTGTAAGGCTAGATGGTGATGTCAAAGTCCAAAGTAACATCTGGTCCAGGGCCGTCCTTAGGCATACGTGGAGTATGCAGTCGCATGGGGCACCACTCTGCTGGCCCGGGACAGAGGGGAAGCATATGCGTGCGCGCTACACCGGAGCCAGTAGGGGCCCCGCCAAAAGATCCCACCGGGCTGAGGGACTCCGGCGAGGAGGCTGGCAAGCTGACCCTGGCTGGAGAAGGGAAGCTGTCAACCCGGGCGGCAGCGTCTGGAGGAGCCGGGGCTGCGCCGGGGGCAGGGTCACGCACGGCAAGCCAGAGATGGCGGGGTCACACGTGGCTTGGTGTTGCGGCGCCGTTTTTAAAAATGGCCAAGCCACGGCTCGGAAGGAGACACACTGAGTGGGACGTGGGGGAGCAGATCCTCGCTAGAGGCGAGACTGGCCGTGTTGTGATGGGCCAGGGCTGTGAACGCCGAGCGGCCCAGCTCCAGCTCCGGCACATGGTCTGGAGCCTGGGCTGTGGGGACTTCTGGGGCCCGATTGCAGCAGACTCCAGCCCTGCAAACAGGAAGGCAGACGAGGCGAGGGGAGGGGGAAAATAGGGGGAAGCGGTGGGAGAGGAAGGGGCTTGTGCTGATGGGAGGGGGGCAGGTCAGGAGAAAAAAGGGGAAGGGGTGGAGGAGAGACAAATGCCGGGGGGGGTGGGCAAGTGGAGACAATGAGGAAAAGGGTAGGAGGGGAGATGTCAGTGGGAGGGGGGGACAGGGTGATGCTGGGAGAGGAGAGGGGAAGGGCATTGGGGGTTAGCGGGGGGAGAGGGAGGTGCTGGGGAGAAGGCTTAAAAGAAGGCAGGCATGAGGAAGGTGGGGATGGAGCAAGTCATGTGTGAGGGCACAGAGGGGTATGAGGGGAATGGGGGCAGAGAGTGGTGAGGGGGTGGGCATCAGGGAAAAAGGGGGCAGGGGCAGTAAGGGAAGGGGGAGGCACCAGGAGGGTCCAGGGGTAAGGGAAAGTGTGGGTGCCAGGGGATTCTGGGGGTGAAGCAGAAGGGCAGACACCTGCAGGGGAGAGACCAGCACCAGAGGAGAGAGGCAGGGCAAGTGTGTAAAGGGAGGTGTTAGGAGAGGGGATGAGGAGGGGTAGCTCACATGATCGGAGTGGGCACGGGGGGAGAGAAGGGCTGGTGGAGGGGGGCGGGTCTCAGGAAGGCTGAGGGCAGTGAGAAGGGCAGGAGTCAGGACAGCAGAGGAGGGTGAGGGGTTGGGGGCAGCAGGCACCAGGGGAGCTGACGGAGCAAGGGGAGGAGACATGGCAGCAGAGGGAAAAGGTAGAGGTTTATAAGATATTTATTAATAACTTGGGTGCCACAGTGGCACGTCCAAACAAGCCACATGAACTCAGTATTGGTGCATAACACAAAATTCATTCTGCTTATGGGAGGAAACTCTTAGTCGGAACACTTCCCCCAGCCTCTCTGCCCCCCAAGTTAATGTCACACACATTGGGTTAATGCAATTGCAGGATAGTTGCATGAGGGGGGTTTAGTGGGGGGCCAATCTAATCCCTATTGGTAGGAGGATGGTGGGAAAAGTCCTTGGGAGGGAGGGTGGGGGGGGGGTCACATGACACCTTTTACTTTTGGTCATGTGTCCATCTTGCCCCGAGAGTGTTGCCTCCAGAGGCGTGGCTAACGGGGGTCAGGTGTGGCTAATGGGGGTCAAAGAGTACATTTAAAAAAAAATCTTTGGGTGCACACCCTAATGAAATGTGCTGTGCACGCCTATGACAGGAAGCAGTGGAGTATGTAACAGTAGGGCTGGGTCCTAGAGAGAGCCGAATGTACTGCCTGCAGCACAGTCTGAGGGAAGGGATTGGTTGCTGGGGTTTCTGGGAAGAGGAGGGAGTAGGGGTGGAAGAGCAAGTCAGGCATAGGGGCACCAGTTTAATAATCTCGCATAGGGCACCATAAATCCTAAGGACGGCTCTGATCTGGTCAGACTTTGAATTAAGTCTTGTGTCTAAGGCCAAGACGTTCAAAAATGACTGCCTGCCTGTGGACCCTCGATTTTTCAGTGTGCAGCTTGAGACACTGTAAAGAGGCTGAATTCTGAGAGAAGTAGGTGCCCAGCCCCTTAGGAAAATCTGGCCTTCTTAAGTATCTCAAGTTGGCACTCAAAATTGTCCAGTACTGTCAGTATTTTGGCTGGACTGCAGTATGCATTTTTTCTTTCTTTTTCTTTTTCTTTTTCTTCTTATTTTCTTTTTCTTTTTGGTGGCTGGCAGATGTTGACGCCTTTCTTTAAAAAGGGTGCAAGTGTTAAGGAAAACAGAATGGTTAATTTCAACAACAAGATGTAAGAGATTAGAGCCACTAGATGAGTGCTTGGACAAAGAATTAACCACCCTGTGCCAGGGAGGCTTATACTGTAATGAAGTAAGTTCTCTTCCCAGTTGGGAGAATCTCAACTCATCGGGTTAGGGACTTGAACCCATTATGATTCACAGTGAAAGCATCTAATTAACTAGACCCATTTGCTGTTTCAGTTATTCAGCCAGCAATGTATGGTTGGTGGTTGCTAAACTGACATTCCTAGGCTGAGGAACCTAGTGGAAAATAGAGCTAAGCTGTTACGGAATCTGTTTCCCTTGCTGAGCATAGATCCTCCATTATGCCTTACTTACCTTCTCTGAACTGGTGTCGTCCCCGTCCCCCCCCCTTTTTTTTTAATTCTTGAATTACAAGTCCTCCCTTTCATGTTTGGACTCCCTGGGTTTGTGTTGAATTGTGTATAATTTCTGTTCAGTGGAATGACTAGTCAGATTTCAGTACTGGGCTTTGGGAACTGTGTGAAAGGGAGGTGTGCTAGGGAAACAAAATGGGGAAACTGTCATGATGAGTTGGCTGCGCTATAATCAAGTCAGTCAGTTGGGACAGAACCCTGCAAGATACTCAATTCAGCAAAATGCTTCCTTATTTGTTTAACTTTAAGCCCATGAGTAAGTCCCATAGAGGTCAATAGCATTACTGTGCTTTTTAAAGTTAAACATATGCTTAAGTGATGTGCTGGATGGAGGCAAGAGTGTTCAGGACATTGAAGATCAAGCCCACAGAAAGGAAGGAGAGTCTTGTAGTTGGAACAATGGATTGGAAGTTGCATGAACTGATTTTTAATTCTGGCTCAGCTACAGTCATTTTCCCCTCTGATACCTATTCTCTCCACTGATAAAATGGGAAAGGCATTTCTTTTCTAACTAATGGGCATCTTGAGGCTTAATTCATTCATCTTTGGACAGTGCTTTGATCTCACCCAATGGAAATTCCTGCTGATACTGAGTATTTTGCTCTGTGGAAGTCAGGAGTTGAAAGGTGAAATGACAGGGCTGTAATGATATTGATATAGTAGAGAAGCACCCTGATTTCTGGCTTCTAACCCAAATTAACATGTTTGAAACACGCTATCAAGTTAATCTAAACTTTGATGCTTTAAAAGCTGTTTTTTTCCTTGTAGACCTTAAAGAAAATGTGCTTGTCAATAAAACTCATCTTAAAAAAGTCCTGATTTTGCTGTTTGCACTTCACCCATTGTGGCCAATGAAAATTACATCTGTGGTACCGTATTAGTAGTAATTTTGGTCATTTTTCACTTTCTAATTGTCATGTAGCAGCATAACTTTTCTCTTCACAGACATTGTCAAAAGTCACAGAAGGTGAAAAATTAAACAAAAGAGTTCTTCAGAGTTTCCTTTTTATTCTTTAAACAGTCTAAATTTTGGACCTTACATTAGCTTTTAGTGTCCCTTTTTTGATATGTGATTTCTCTTTTGGTGGTTTGTTAGAACTTGTGCTACCTTAAAAAAAAAAAAAATCCCTCCCCCTTCTCCACACACTTAAATACTTTTCTGCACTCTTCTTCCCTCTTCTAGTATGCAAGTTGGCTTATGTTTATGTCCTGCATATTCAAAGCTTATCTATTCAGGGGAAAAAAACCTACATTGAATCTGGATTGAACCTTAAAAGAGAAACTAAGACTTTAAAATCACTTTTTTAAAATATATGTATCTTATAGTAAAGCAAATCTCCATATTAAAAATAATCTCCCTAACCCTGCAATACATGTGTGTGTGCCCTCTCTGCTAATAATGGTGCACTGATATTGAGTAGGGATCTTATATCCAATGAGGGAGAAGAATCTTTGATTCTTAAGTCTAATTGATGGTGCTTAAGGCCCAAATCTCCAGTGAAATAGTCTCTGCATGTCTGTGTGCTGAGAGTTGTAATTCTATAGGTATCCAAAGGAAAACACATACTGTCTCTATGCCAACCATGTCTTGCATTGTAAAAGCCCCAGTAACCTGGAATGTTTGATTAACTAACCAATGTATGGGGAGCAGCTGTTTGTCTCCCCACACCCTATATTAGTGATTTATTACGGTCACAGCAGAAAACTGTATAACGTATGTATGTGGGTCTCTCAAGATTTGGTTTGCATTTGTTAAAGATTAAAAACCATATTGAACAATGAAGCAATTGTATGTTGGTTCACGTTTTAACAATAAGGCAGGAACCTTAGACTCATCTGTTTTAAACGTTGAGTTAATGAATGCAGATCTCCTTATGTCTGCAGGCAGTCTGCATGAGTAAAACAGTTCATAGGTCTTCAGAGAGGAAGGGTTCTCTGGGGTTTCCTTTCCTGCCATGGCACCATTGTTGTGTAGGAACAGAACTCTTCTCCATACCCCTCCTGGCTTTTTGTCTGTTGTTTCCCCTGTTTTTTGAAGCGCTATTGGCTCCTTGTGGCTTTGCCTTGTACACAACCAGCATTTGCTGATTCATAGATTTGTTCCCCCCCCCCTTTTTTTTAAGCCAGTAGAGACTATTGTGACCCAAATTTTTATAGTCTGTGTTAGACAGAAGGATAGACTAGGCAAGCTTAGCCCGCTGTCTGACACAGGCCATGGAATTTCATTCAGTAATTCCTGCAGGCGAGGCAGAGGGACAGAAAGAAAGCTTGCCAAATAGCTGCATGAAGGTTGCTAACCCTGCCAGTTTTGTCAGGAGTCTCCTAGAATTGCGGTCTATTTCCTGGACACTACTGAAGCCCAAACCAGGAGATTTCAGGCTGCTAAAAGTCCAGTGGTGCAGTAGGGCTAAGGAGGCTCACTTCCTGCCCTGGCCCTGTGCCGCTCCTGGAAGTGGCCAGCACATCCCTGTCGCCCCTAGGCTTAGGGATGGCCAAGGTGTCTGTGCGCTGCCCCACCTCATGCATTTACTCTGCAGCTCTCATTGGCTTGGAACTGTGGCCAGTGGAAGCTGCAGGAGCAGGCAGCTCATGGAGCCCCCTGCCTCTCCAGAAGCTACAGGGACCCCTTGGTCTCAGCCAGAGCCCCCACATACACTCTGAACCCCTCGGCCTTAGCCCTGAACTTGCACCCTTTCTTGTGCCCCAAACCCTTGCCCCAGTCTAGTGAAAGTGAATGAAGGTTGGGGAGCATGAGCCATGGAGGGAAAGGGGTTGAAATGAGCAAGGTGGGGCAATGGAGAAGTAGTGTGGCATGGCCAGGGTGTTTTGGGTCAGTGAACTTATCTCAGTATGTCCTCAGAAGTATCTGACAGCACTGGGTGATCGGGGACCTGTTCCTAAAGGGTAGGAGGGAAATCCCTATGTTGCTGAAGATCCCTTTTGCTTCAAAGCATCAAAATGTGTTCAGCTTATGATGATGTAAAAGAGAAGCTGTTTCGTTCATCACAGGAATTGTGTGCTAGTAGCTCCCCCTTCTGCTAGTGTGAAACTCCCATGGTATCAACACTGAGGGCTAATAACAGGAATAAACTATGTAAAATCAAGAATTGGGCCACAACCCAGCACTTGTTTTTTGTAATGATCGCTGCACTGTGACAAGCCATGTGATGGGGTAACAGTGGGTCCTTTTAGCAGCTGCAGCATGAAAATCTGTGCCTACAGACTAACGAGAAATGTCTTATTTGTTGGCAGAATACTCGCCTTCCTTTCAATATATTACTTTTAATTTCATGTGACTTCCTTTATTGTCAATCAAGGCATCTCATAAGACTGTTCTCATTAAATAAGCCTTATGATGTGGTATGAAAAAAGGACTGATGAAGCAGGCAATCATCATGAATGCACTGTCACTTAGAGGCATGCACCACATCCATGTGCCTCTCCACTCAATTACTGTATTGCCCCAAAGGAGCTGGATATCATTTTCTTCAATGGCTGGACAATTTGAAAAATATTTTGCTGCTGTGTAGGTTGTATTGGGCCCACCTTATTGGCACTCTTGGCTGCCTGTAACATGCATCCTTATTGCATTGTGTTGACCAAAAAATGGATTATTATGTTAACCTAGTGTTTTTTATTTTTTTTAAAGACAATGTATAAATGGATATGCTGATCAGACCCGACATTGAGGAGCAAAAGGAATTGAACTAGGAAAAAATCTGTGTGCTGTTTAACTAAAGTGGTCCTGGCTATATTCTCTAGAAATTAATTAGACACCACGGATGAAATCTAGGCCCCATTGATTCAATGGGAATTTTGCCACTGATTTCAGTGGAGTCACAATTTCACTGCAAATCTTTACAGTGGGCCTTTTTTATACTGTTCCACTAGAGGACTCCAAGGATTAGAGGAGATGTTCCTGACATCTTCACTTTTTAGCTAGTGGAAATGAGATTCTAAGATGCAGGAACTTGGCTGTCTCTGGCTTTCCAGATCCTGCTAAAGTGCAGAAAAATGATAAATACCTCCATTAACAAACTAGTGAGTGTCCTAATGCACAGAGGAGGCCTTACTTGCCTTTCTTGTTGCCTAACTGATATGGATAGTGTCTCGATTGAAAAAAGGATTAAAAAAACCTCTCTTGACACATGCTGTTATTTCCATTTTTTTTTTTTTTTTTTTTTTTTGCTCTGACTTGAATCAAAAGGAATTCAGCATATTGGCTTGGGCTTAAGAGTGAAGTAAAACATAGATTTTAGAACCATCTTAAGTAATTGTTAATTAACAAAAATAATACTAATCTAACCTATTGTAGCTGTAGTACCGAGAACTGTACCCAAAAAGAGAGCAATGGATTTTTCTGTCTGACTTAGACATTTTAAGGTATTCATTATTGTACTGAATTTGTCCTACAATTTATTCCAAGTATCTGTAATTTTATGGGCTGCCCAATTTTATGGGCTCAGAATCAGCCTGGATGTCCACATTTTTTGTATCCCAATGCCAAAGAGCTTACAGTTTAAGAGACTTTTAATTTTATATTTTTGGGAAAACTTAACCACAGACTTGAGGTCCCTGGACTGGGTGCAAGAAAACCTTACTCAAGGTTTAGTCCTGCAAGTGCCGAGTGCTTCCATGCATGATGCTGAGTATCCGCTACCTCAGTGAACTTCATTTGGAAGTTGATGGCACTTACCATGTGAAGGAATTGAGCCTTTAGTAAAGTAACAGTTGAAAAGCCTGTTTATCCCAAAGGAGGGCAGTAGACCATAAACATTTTGGAACAGGACAGTCCATCTGCCTGGGCTCTCTCCTGTTCAAGTGGTTCCTGAGTAATTGCTGGTTGCAATCAGTTTTAGTGGTGGTTACAGATACTTGGAATAAATTGTAGGACATAAAAATAATTGATCCGTGCAACAAAGTAACGATGTAAATAATAAAAATGCAGACTCCTCAGTGAAATAGGGATACAGACTAACTGGGTAAAGAAACTTTTGTGCTAAGAGGACAGGTGATTAAGCAGAATGACTTCAAGATGTTGATGATCAAGTGAAGGTGAGCATGTGTGGATCCTGTTGGCCAATTGAAGTTTTGCTATATCAGGAATCACTAGATACACATATTCACGCCTTTGATGCATTCCCAGTCTTCAGCTTGAGCATCCTTGAGAAGTCATCTAGTCCAGTCCCCTGCACTCATGGCAGGACTAAGCATGATCGATTCTAGACCATTCCTAACTGGTGTTTGGAGATTTTTAAGAGCAGGTTAGACAATGATGGAGATTACACAAACACCCTAGACAATTTATTCCTGTGCTTAAAAACGCTTATGTGAAGGTTTTCTTAATGTCCAACCTAAACCTCCCTTGCTGCATTTAAAACCCATTTCTTCTTGTCATATCCTCAGAGGTCAAGAACAAGTTTTTTCATCCTCCATGTAACAGTTACCTTTTATGTATCTGAAAACAGCTACGTCTTCTCTGTCGTCTTTTTTCCAGACTAAAGAAACCCAATTTTTTCAGTCTTGCCTCATAATTCATGTTTCCTATACCTTCTAATTTTTTGTTGATCATCTCTGGACCTTCTCCTATTTGTCCACACCTTCCCTGAAATGTGTTGCCTAGAACTTGACATTATACTCCAGCTGAGGCCTAATCAGTATGGAATAGAGCAGAAGAATTACTTGTTGTCTAGCTTACAACACTCTTGTTAATACATTGAAGGATGATATTTGTGCGCTTTTTTTTTTTTTTTTTGCAAATGTTATAATGCTGATTTATATTTAGCTTGTGTTCCCCTAAATCGCTTTCTGCAGTTCTCCTTCCTAGGCAGTCATTTTCCATTTTGTGTGTGTGTGAAAGTGATGTTCCTTTCTAAATAGAAAGGCATTTTTTAAAAGAAAGGTTTTCCAGTAGTTTTAGGAAGCTTAATTCAATACTAATTATAAAGCACTCTGGGATTCCCGTTTTGGAGGTTCTTATGAAAAAGCAAACATAGTTTTATTACATTTAAAGGGGCACTGTTGGATTAAAAATCCTATTGTTATGCTTATAAGAAGCACATAGGATCTTTTTAGGGGAAAAGGCAAGACACTGCATTTATTAAGAATACAGCTAGCTTATGCTTCATAAAGACAAGCTCTTTCCCTCCCTCCCCTCCAACACGTCCTGCAGATGGTGTATAGTTACCAGTCTGTCCGGGCTTTAGTAAGTCTTACTGGCCAGACAAGACTGACTGAGAGAGAGTCTGGGTCTTTCAATCCCAATTCGAGGCTCCTCCGAGGCTTGGCTTGCAGAACCAAACCCAGAGTAAAATGGCAAGAGTACCCCTTCTTATGCATGTAGGTTCTCATTTGTTTGTTTTTCTTTGTGTCATTTAGCTCAGACAGTAATATACTAGTCATCTTAGCCTTTTGTTCTCAGTCATTTTCTCTTGCTGGCTGTCATTCAGCAGTACAATGCTGCAATGTTTCGGTCCCAGATACTTCTGGGAAATGTTTAAATCTGCTTGGGATGTATGGAATCAGAATACATTAATAGATCTATATCTTCTGAGCTTTAGGTTTTTAAAAATCCTATGAAGTTACATTCTAATGTTTCTAATCATGCTTGTATATGATACAGTTTGCTTCATAGCATAAGAATTGTTAAGAAATTTCAAGCACTGAAACAGCAAGCCAGAACAAGCTTCTGATTTTTTTTTCTGTTGAGAGTTAAAGATGTGGCAATAACATAATTAGGTAACATTTATTTCTTTACATGCAGCAACACCTTATTCCTTCTACAAAGAGTGGTTAATATAGAGCCCTATGCCAAAAGGAAAATTAACCAGAGGCCCTAGTCTGTAATTTGTGTTGCACCCAAATAGGTTTCTGTAGCTTCAGGCATACTGTGTCTGCTTCTGGTATCACAGCTTTGCTTCAAAGGATTTATTTGGGGGTTTTTTTAATCACAAACCACTTTTCAGAGGTTTAAAGTGGGACAAACATTTCTTCTTCTGAAAATTGAATATAAACAACTTGCCTAGATGTGGGAATGTTTTGCTTTTGATTAAGATGCACTTTTTTGTAAATGGCCTCCTGGGATCTAGTTTAATTTTAAACATTTTCACATTTTCATGATACATATGAAATGAAAATGTACAGATTGGCTACCTTGAGCCCCAACTGTTTTCCCCTTTGAGGAAAGAAGGGGAAGAAATTTAAATTGAATGAGTTTTTTCAGAAATGACTTGCGCTTAGTGTGGGTAGTGGGAATGTTTGTGTACAGTTGATGTGTGTTAAATTATAGCTGCTCCATGCAGATGAATGGGGCAGCGAGACCTTTTGTTGGACCTACAAAAGAGGAAATCAGATTTCAGATGCTTGTAGTTCCTGACCAGAAAAGGAAGAGACTGGCTGCACCACTGTCCCCAAAGGAGAGGGGGATACGAGTGAGATGGATCTTGTCTCCTTTATCTACTAGGAAGAATGTAATAGCACCCAGAAGGGCAGTAACCCTGTCGTGAAAGCATCTTTTGGTATAGTATTTGGCAGGCGTTAGTGCTGAGCCTCTTTGGGGCCAACCAGCCATACCCACAGGCACTTATATGTGTGCTTCACCCAACATGTGTGTCTTGCCAAGAATCACAAATTTGGTCAAAAGAATTCATGGCCTTCTTTTCATTGTTTGTTCTCTAGGCAACTGTCTGTTGGGTTAGGAATGACTGTTGCTACAAGTGATTATAGTTTTGTATTTGGAGTGAGTAGGAGGTGGAGGGGGGAATTTTGTGCATGTTGATTGTATCTGTGGTAAACTCAGTACAGTTTAGTCCACAGGTTAATATGGAATTGTATTGTCAAAGGAATTTGCCCAGTGGCAACTCTGTCTGAGGTACAAGATGTGCGTGTGTGTATCTAGTTTTTATGCACCCTTTGAGCTTGGGTTTAACTTTTTTTATCCAACAGAACATACCTCTTACCATTTTTGCACCAAATAGAGTAATGAGAAGATAGTCTAATTTGTTCTTTGGACGCATTGTTGCATTTTTGGTACAGTCAGTGCTAGTAAAGCCTAATCAATTTGTAAAGCTCATTTTTATTGGGATTATAAAAAGCTTTCAGACTGAAAGCTCCTGGAGTAGGTTTGGCAACCACTGTAGAGTCTTACTCCTTGGAAAATAAAATATGATTCAGTCTGTGCACTAGTAGCTAAAATCCTGTGCTGTTACATAGGTGGAATTCATAAAGTCATGTAAAGTTTGCAAAGCCAAAAAAGGTTGAGAACTTAAACCTTGCATGGTAACAACTAGGATGTTAAAGACTAGTTGACTATCCTATAAGCATTTGCTTATCGAATAGTTTTTTGACTAGTCGATAGGCATGTCCACATTCCTCCTTTGAAATGCACAAGAGCCCCTGCTGGGGCTCTTGTGCATTTCAAAGGAGGAATGTGGAACTCCCTGTACAGCCTGGGGCCAGCGGGAAGTCCCACTGACTCTGGGCTGCACGAGGGTGCTGCCTTTGAAATGCACAGGAGTCCCCAGTGAGGGCTTTTGTGCATTTCAAAGCCATGGAGCCTGGGATCCCGAGCTCCATGCTACCCTGTTGACCCTGGGCTACCCAACTGACCCCGGGCTCCCTGCAGCTGCCCCTTTGAGTCACGCAGATGTGTGGTTCAAAGGGACACCCGCCGCACAGCTGATCTGTGGGCCCTAAGTCGACTAGTCAGTTAACCGCATTTTAACATCCTTAGTGACAACAGGTCCTCCCCATTTTGGTTGAACCTGGTAATGCTCCACACAAAAAGAACTGTCATGCATGTAGCTGTTTCCAACTCTTCCCACAGGCTGTGCAGAAAGAATAGGCTTCAGAGTGATGGTTTCTGGAATCTTATCTTAGATGTATGACTAGAAAAATGAATTATTTCCCCATTTGCTTCTGTCCATAATGAAGCTTTGGAACAGTGCTTCAGTGGGAGCATTGAGGGATGAGGCCTTGAATGTTTCAGTAGCAACCTCAGTCTTTCTACTGATTACAAGGCAATGTAGACAAAACTGTATCCCCTTTGCTTTCTGCAATTTTAAGCACTGAGTATTCTGAGATGCTTGGAATGCTTCTGACTGGGTTGCAGCCACTATTTACTAAGAGACTCTCCCTGGCCCTTATTCTGTATTCCTTTTTTGTTTTCTTGCTACCTGCTGTTGTAAAACTTGGCCACTAACTTTTTCTTTATTGAATCCTATTTTCTCCATAGCCAAACAAGAAATAGATGCTTGACTAACCTCATTTGCTGTGTGTTAACCTGCAGCAAGTTACCATGCCAGAGGCAATGTGTGTGTGTCCTATGTTGCTCACTAAATAATACTGTGTTTAAAATAGCTGGAATTTGGTAGCTACAAAAGAAGCTGGAGACTGTCCACTTTTCTGTTTAGATGATTTTACCTCATTTATTTCTCTCTTAATGTCTTTGCTGAGCAGAAAGTTCTCAGTGTCCTGGGTGTACAAATAAGGGATGCTTCCCATAGCCATAGCTATGTGTGATCTCAGAGTTTGAGGTAGGAGAAGGAAGCAGCTTGTATTGCTTGTGTCTCTTCATGAGTGTGTTCAGTATTGTCTTCCAGAAGAAAAAGATTTAGGGTTGGATAGACAACTGAAACTGCCACTTGTATAGTTAGTAGCTCTTCCCCCAACCCCCACACACCTCATGGACAATACTGTTGAACCTCTTTTATAGGAAAGGGGAATGTTGGCCAGATTCACTTGGTCCTCTTTCCTCCTTTTTTCTTCTTTCACTTCTACCTGGGGAGTTAGCAGGAGCAAGTAAAAGGAATCCTAGTTTAATGCCTTTTCTGAAGAGCTGGCTTGCTCAGTGAAATTCTCTCTCTGAGTCTGGGGGGAAATTGCTCTCCATTTAAATAGCCTGCATATAGAGGGGAAAGTCTCCTGGAGTGGGTGTGGATTTCTATTCATGACTAGGGGGGAGTAAGTGTGGTGTCAGCTTGTTGGTTGTAATCAAGGAAGCATTTCTGCCTGTGTACATATGGGCTGCTTTGGCAGTGCCACCAAAAGTGAAGGGCCACGTTTGTGGTGAGCCGAACTTCTAGCCATGTCTGTGTATCCCTAATGGACTCCCTTCACCGCTGTCCCCTTGACTGCTTGGCCAGCCCATTTTTAGGCATGATGCAGCTATTGACATTAAAGCTGGAGCTATATGTGCAGGGCTTCCTAATGAATTCAAGACTTGGCAGTTCACTCCAGCAGGAATTAGGAATGGCCTCTCATCTGGCCTCCTTTTGGATCACAACATTGAGAGCAGCTCTTGTAACCTGGTGCCATTTCTAAGACAGTTAAAACTTCCTTAGGTAAGTTCCTCACAAGAGGCTGAAAAGAAGAAACTTGATGGATGTAAATCTTCATGCAGATGCCTGACAGCAGAAGCTGATCTGGCATCAAGTCAGTATATAGAAGGTTAACTGGCAAGCCTCACCTTTAATGGTTTACTGGTTCTGGTTAAACTGGTAGGGGTTTGAGCAGCTCCCTGCGGGGCCCACCACAGGCAGGAGATGCTGACCCACTCCTGTGGTGCCAGCTGCAGAGCTCATAGTGAAGCCTCCCCTGGGAGCAGGGACAGCCACATAACTGCTGAGATTTTTAGCGGTTATATGGTGGTCTTTTAAAATGAATTTTTACATCCCTATCTACTAGGGTGATGGGTGTCAAGGACAGGGCCGGCTTTAGGAAGTGCAGGGCCCAATTCGAACCGTTTTGACGGAGCCCCGCAGCCAAAAAACAAACAAACAGAAAACCCACACACAAATTTTGGCTCAGCCAAAAAAAAAAAAACAAAACCCCAGCACAGAAAGAAAAAAGTCACAGCTCCTTTAAATCCCCAGCTACAGCGCAGAGTCCTGCCTTCTGGCCAAACCCAGGGGCCAACTCCTCCTCTCGCGGTGCACGGAAGCCGCCGTACTCCTCCTTCGGGGCCGACGCCCCCTCCCGCAGCATGCCCGGCACGCCAGCACGCTTCCGGGTTTAGGGCGCGGGGCCCGATTCAGGGGAATCGGGCGAATTGGCCTAAAGCCAGCCCTGGCCAAGGACATGAATAAAATGTAGTATCTTTAAACTTGCTCCTACTTACGGATATCAGCTTAAATCCCCCTTACATGTCACCTCTGGATTTGACTTAATCTATAGTTAACACTAATATCATGGCATGAGAATTGCACCAAATGGTCAGAAGAGAGGGACAGCAACGAATAGGAACTAAAAATAGGATACTCTCTGCTTTAACATGGTCATTCTTATGCTTCTTTTGTCTGGTAGTTTATAAATTACGCCAGTGTAATTTCCCTTATGGCCATTCACTGTTCTGTAATTTACATAATCTTACACCTCTTCTCCCAGTCCCTGATTCAAGATGATGCTTAAGCATGTGCTGAAGTTGGACCCTCATCAGGACAGCACTTAAGTATCTGCTTTTCTGAACTGAGGCCTGCAAATGGCTCACATACTTTAATGTAGAGAGTATTTCCTCAATGTTCTAATATTAGTCTTTGAGTATTTGAATTCTGTTACTATTCACCATTTACTAAAATAACCCCTTATCCTTTTTTTTTTTTTTTCCAGGAAAAGAGGGATAGAAATCATACAGGTGAGTAAAGATTATTTAACTTTTCTGTATAAAAAGCAAAATGCTTTTCCACTCATTTACAAAAAACAAAAACAAAAAAAAAGACAAACAACCAAAAAGACAATCTTTCACAGATTTCACCAACAATCTTTTTTTTTTTTCTTTATTCCTCCCAGTTCATCAGGTTTTTTTCTTGTTTTATGCCCTTAATATTTAGACATTCACTCTGGGAAAAGTGAGTTTAATGCTGCTAAGTATATATGATAGAATCTACCCAACCTTGTGACCAATGGTTAAGTTTTTCTTATCTGCATCAACTAATAAGAGTCAGTAACACTGGTTATATTTAAGTGGTGTAATCTGTGTTTATTGAATTTATATACAATAAGACCAAAGAGAAAGAAGAGTTGCCTATGTGTAGGAAACTTGTGAAGAAGTTAGTCCATTATGCAAAGGCTATTCTTGCAACCCAAAGAACAGGAAGGGGACAAAACTACCATTTATGATATTGGCCTATCTATTGAGGGGTTGGAGGGATTTTCTCCCTGTTTAAGTCTGAATGGCTGTATTTCCATTGAACTGTAGGTAAAGGCATTGCTTAAAGTGGGCTGAGAAAAGTTGGGGTTCTGTCATCCAACCTCAAATAAATGTGTATGTGCTTGATATAGAGAAGTTGTGTGTGTACATTTATTTCATAGTGATCATATTCAGTTTTTAGTTCAAGAAGCTATTCTTACCTATTTGCTGTCAATAACTGGTTGAGATTTTACATTTTTAACATACTGTCCTTTGCTAACAGTAGTGATTGTCCAATATAACCTGACAAAACAACTTCATAAATCCTTCATAAAGGGATGAGAAGACTTAGTGTGCCCCTCAGAAAACCAGATTGATTAAAAAAATGTTTTTAAAAAATGTCTGCAGTACCACCCAATCTGAACACTGGTTACCTTAAAGGGACACTATATGCTTGAAAAATCATTTTTCACTAACCGAAGTTGGTCCAGGAGAAGATATTATGTCACCCACCTTGTCTCTTAAATTTCCATCACATGCTTTTGTTGTGCCAGGCAACCCTTAATTGCACGGTAACTGAAAGAGATCAGAATACTGCAGGCTTTGTTCCCAGTTGATCTCATGCATTCTATAGTACTTGTATCACTGTCACTCTTTGTTACTGGTCGGTTGCACTCTTGCCCTGCACTGAAGTGATGACTTTGCTCCCCTATGCCTCAGGCGCTGGAAGAGGGAGTTCACCAGTAACAGCAGCACAGCTGAAACTGTGTACACAGAGAAAAAGGAGAGGGATGTGAGATGAGGTGGTTTGATGGTGCCTTTGTTCCTGCCTGAAAGAACTTCCTAAACATTAGCAGGGGTACAGAAAAATCCTAACAGACATTAATAAAGTATTATAAAAAAATCTGGTCATGCTACTTCAAGAATCCTCTATCAGAAAAAAATAAATTAAAGTCAGTTTGACAACATTACATTTTGGGGTTTTCCTTTAAGGTGTATGAAAATACCCTAATTAAGATCAGCTGTTTGACAGTAGCACAAGAAGAGAATCTGCTCTAATGTCCAGCTGTATTTAACCATACTCCAAGTAGCATGCTACTGCCACAAGATCATCTCCTTCCTTTTGCCAGCTACTGCCAGGAACTAAACAGTGTGTTCCTTGTTCATTGTTTGCTGTTTGTTTAGAATCTCCAGATTTATGCCTTTGAGATGCTGGTAATATTTATCGTTTTACATGCTAGAGAAGATGAGCGTTAGCCTGCATCTTATAATAATGACTATCATTATTAAAACATGAATAACAACAGGACTGTGTGTGTTTTATTGGGTTTTTAAATGTTGCACTTTAATAAAGAGATGACACACCTATATGAGAGAAACTCAGCTCAGTCCCTACTGGCTGCAGAAATGGGAAGATCCTTTTTACTTCCCTGGGTTAAGCTCCTGAGCTTATAATGACCAAAAGAGTCTCCATTATACAATGTAACATGCACGGCTAATAAACAGAGTCCAATTACTAAATGGAGGACTCTTAATTGTGGTTTAATGTCTGTTCATCAACTAGTCTAGAAACAAACCAGATGGAAAAAAGATCTTTGTTACAAAGAGCAAGTTTGGGAATGTTTGGAGAGAACTTGGTGAGGAGTCAGAGAAAAGATAACGTATAGGATCAAACCCCACAGTCTTGTACAGGCTGGCCTGGGATATTGACTTTGAGAGATTTGCTCCCAACGGCTGTACTTGGAGGACAGGTGGGTTAACCTTTACTTGATCCTAGCTGTTGAAAGACTATTATTTCTCCCCCTCGCCCATTGCAAGTGGAAAATGTGCTTC
This sequence comes from Pelochelys cantorii, assembly GCA_032595735.1. Lineage (NCBI taxonomy): Eukaryota > Metazoa > Chordata > Testudines > Trionychidae > Pelochelys > Pelochelys cantorii. The sequence goes on along the minus strand of CM064329.1, from coordinate 102,597,549 downwards.
TATGGTTGCAGGGTTGAAGTTTCATGTGGTCTGAGGCTTACATTGCTATAATTGTCCTCACTTGAGGTTTGTTTAGGAAGTGTGGCCTAGTACTCAAGGCTGCAACCTCTGACTGACAGGGAGGTTGTGGGGGAAGGGAGCTCAGTGGAGTAGGAGGGACTGGGACTGGTCCCTCCCACTCCACTGGGCTCCAACTAGGGGCCCTTTGGGCTACCAGTGGCTTGGCTAAAAGCTGTCCTCCCTGGGCCACTCTCCATCTCCCCGGTCAGCTTAGAACAAGGCTTTCCTCAGTTGGGGAAGTCCAAATCAAATATTTAAGTGGAGATTATCAGGGTTCATAGGCAGAAGAAAAGGTGAGGGGCCCCTTTGGGCAGCTGTGTCAGAGACTTTAGGTTTTCCTCTGCTCTGTGCTGCTGGAGCTATGGGCAGCAGATCTGCTCACTGCCAATGGTGCTGCCCAAATGAGCTGTTTCCCAGTCGCTTTAATTCCTATCAGATGGCGCATTTGTTACAGGTGTAGTGGGGCAGAAATGGCTGGACATACAATTCCTTAACTCCTTGTTGCCCAGTATGTGGTTTGTACAACTCATCACAGTTCCTCTGTACTGTTGAGTATTTTCTTCCATCTTTTAGTGAAGAATTTACCCAATAAATCTTACTGCTGACAGCACGTTAGCTGTCACTTTCTTGCTACCAAACCAAGGCATTCTGCACATGGCATCCTAAAACACAAACTCTCTTTGCATAGAAATGTAATCAGGAACCTGCTTCCTTAGCTTTGCTCATAGATGAGGAATGATGGGTTAGGCATTCAATCTGCTGGACAACGTTTATTTGTCAGGATTGTGTTTTCCTGTGTTAAGCAGCAGGAGTTCTTTGCTTTCCAGGGCCAGCTCCTATTGTGAGAGCTCTTCTCAGGATAAGGCACCTCATACTCTTGACAATAAACAAATAACTTGGCACACACAAATACACGGATCCTTGCATTGATGTTCCTGTTTGCACAAGGTCAGAAATTTTGCCACTGATTTCTGAATACATTTAGTATGCTGTGTGTGTACACAGTACATGAGGATAGCCAAGAAGTCAGCCAGTGCTTCAACACTCTCCCAGAGAAATAATTTTTCTTAATATCCAACCTAGACCTACCTCCCTCAGTGCAGCTTGAGACGACTGCTCCTTGTTCTGTCATTTGCCACCACTGAGAACACCCTGGCTTCATCCTCTTTGGAATCCCCCTTCAGGTAGTTGAAGGCCACTATCAAATTCCCCTTCATTCTTCTCTTCTGAAGACTAAGCCCAGTTCCCTCAGCCCCTGCTCATAAATCATGTGACCCAGCCCACTGATCACTTTCGTTACCTTTTTCTGTGCTCCCTCCAGTTTATCCACTTTCTTTCTGTAGTGGGGTCTCCAAAGCTGGATGCAGCACTTCAGCTAGAGGGGAATAATCACTTCATTCTGCTGGCAATGCTCCCTCTAATGCACCCCAATATGCCATTTGCCTTGGCAACAATGGAACACAGTTGACTTGTATCCAGCTTCTCAGCCACTGTAATCCTCAAGTCCTTCTCTGCACATCTGCTTCCTAGCCAATGGGTCCCCAGTCTGTAACAGTGCTTGGGATTCTTCCATCCTAAGTGTAGGATTCTGCACTTGTCCTTGTTCTACTTCATCAGATTTCTTTTGTCCCAATTCTCTAATTTATGTAGGTCACTCTGGACCTTATCCCTAACCTACCGCGTATCTATCTCTCACCCTAGTTTAGTGTCATCTGCAAACTTGCTGAGGGTGCGAACTAACCCATCATTCAGATAATTAATAAAGATGTTGAATAAAACCAGCCCCTGGCACACTTTTCCTAAGTAGGGAGGTTGCACTGATGGAGCTGGATTTTAGCTAAAAGGCTCCATTTAATGTGTTCCAATCACTGCTTGTAAACTGGCTAGAATAGCAGTTGCTTGTCCATTCAAGTTGTTGCAACTGTGATACAAATGTGGGGGATTCCTGCTAGTACTTCAAAAATCATAAGTAGAGAAACTTTCCTTTCCTTTTTAAATTGTTTTTAAGCAGTGAAACTTCCCTGTACATTTATAAAATATTTGGTATGTAAAACAATGCATTGATATCTAGTATTCTGGTAATGGAATCTAATGCCTGCTGTTTTAATTGGAATTAAAAAAAAAACAGTTATTTGGGGCCTGGGAATTAAACAAAATTTTAAAATTGGGGTCCAATTTAAATTGGCCATGTTAGTTTAGCTAGTAACATGGCCTATTGCTCCCATTAACATGCCTGTCTCTCTCTTACTGCTGCATAGCCTGAGGAAGTGGGGGGAGAGGGATTAATAATACCTTGCTTTGCAAGGGTTCTTTAAGATTATAGACATGCAAATTTTTTTATGAAGAGGAAACCTTCAGAAGGACATCTGAGGATGGCTTGCATTTATTTTTATTTCAAGTTATGCAAATCAGTATTAATTAGCTTCAGGTCTTAGGCCCCTGACAAATTGCGTGTTTAGCTTTTGTGCTGCCAAATTTGGGGCATTTACATTCCGTGGGACTTCAAAGCCCACTTAAGTAACTATTTCACCCAATCTTTCTTGGAGAAGTAATTCATATTTTTCTATTTTTAAAATGAGGATTTGTAAGAGTGGGTTTTTTGTGCCTAATTAACATTAGTGCGCTTTGTCTTGGAAAGACATTGAAGTTGCTTGGCTACAAAACTGGGATTAGTCACTGAATTTCAAGCTCTGATTTTTTTTTTTTTTAAATAATGTAACAGTGGGACCTGGAAGATAAAATATTTTTAATGTGGAATAGCTGATTGTAATAGTCACAAAGTTGCTGTTTGTTTTCCTTCCCCCTCCCTCCCCCAACCTCTCTGTGAATGCAGATATTTCAATTCTCTTCTCTTACTTTTAAGTGGAATACTATCCTTTAAATAGTTGGCTTTACTGAAATCCGTGAAAGAGAACTGAGGTTTTTATCTTGAATTAAAGTAAAATACTGATGACAACAGTTTCCACTAATTGTTGCCAGGGAACAGTTGTTTTCTTAAATGTTGAGAGGTTTATTTTCACATGAAGTATTAAATGGAATAAGCAAGGAACAGCAAAATATAACCAAGAGAAGGGAGCTTATAAAATACATATCCAATAACATATACAGAAAGATGGGACTGGAAAGCTTCCAAAGCAAGCAGAGTTGCTATTGCTAAGATGTTGGAGAGTTGGCTCACTACAAGAATAGCGTTTATTTTCGTTTGCATGCCAGCTTCTCAATAAAGTGCACATTCTACTGGGGATGGCATTCAACTCTGACCTCCAGTGTGCCTTTTGGAAAAGCTAGTACAAAGTCCTCAAAATTGGTTAGTGAGCTAGCCTGGGACTTGGGAGATCTAAATTCAGTTGCCTGCTTCAACACAAGCTTCTTGTATGATGTTATGCAAGTCCCTTAGGATGTATCTACACTGCATCTGGAGCTCGAAATAAGCTTATGCCATTTGAGCTACGCAAACTGTGTAGCTTATTTCAAGTTAATTTCAAAATAGAGCACTATTCCGAAATGTCTCTGACTCCTCATGGAACGAGGTTTACAGGGATGTTGGAATAGTGAGCCCGTTATATTTTGAAATAACAGACTTTCTCAAAAGACGCAGACTAGCTATTTCGGGATACTTCCAGTATCCCGAAATAGCTCCATAGTGTAGATGTAGCCTTAGTCTCTCTGTATTAAAGTTCCTCAATCCTAAAATAGGGATATTACCATGTAACAATTGAGAGGCACCTAGATTCTGTGATAATGGAGGCCCTATAATAAGTTTCTAAGACAGAGAATTCTACAAATCCTAAAGAGCCTTGTCTCACCTGGGATACTATATTGTTGTGTATTTTATTGGCTACAACTTGTCCACACATCTGTGAACTCTCCTTTCGTCTTTCCTAAAGGGTTACAGTTTTGCAGGTCCCTCAGTGCCTCCAGGATTCTTTAAAATATATTTTCTATGGTATTTAGGTGTTGCCTTTTTTTATGCCAGTCTTGATGCAGTGTACAAATGTAGACTCATCTGTGTGGGCGACAATTAGTTTAAAAAGTCACATTTTATAGTAAGGTTATTGTTGTAAAGGGCTACTGTTATAAGCCTGTTACAGCTAGGAATAGTATATGATGTACAGATATAAGCACATTAGAAGATGGTGTTCTGGATGGTAAGTCATGTTTACAAATAACCTGTTGACCAGTTGGACTCTCAGGGAAAACAAAACCATTGATTAATGTGCCCAGAATAGTACGTGCAATTAGAAAATAAATAAATAAACCAAATGACAGAAATCAAGCTGTTTTGGAATGCCAGAAAGTGCAGCCAGGGAAGCAGGAGGCAAACCATCCAGAGTGAATTCCAACTGCACAGACAATTTCTTATTCCTGTGGTGGGTTTATGTGGAAGTTATGAACCAGTCATGTTCCAGGACTGGAGTCTTCTGGGGTTCAGTTTCTGCCTTAGCAATTGTGAACAGTTCTGTGCTAGTAGGGCACTTACTAGCATTCAAGAGTCCTGTGGATAAGGATTCAAGACCCACATTCCTGATGCAGAAATAGCACATCCAGTGATTTTTCTGTCCTGCTGCGCAGCACTGCATGGACCATATGTGTTCCTTGCTGTCTTTATTAAATGGGAACGTATTGTGGGCTAAAGTTGAGCTGTCATTTCAAAATCCAAGTTAATTTAGGTATCTTGTTCCCTTTCACTGTAGTTACATTTGCCAATCTGATGATGATGCTGTAAGAAAGTATTCATCAGTTGCCACATTGGTCACAAACTAAATCAAAGAGGTTTTGTATGAACTTTATAACGTGTGTGCATATGCATAACTACTTCACATCATTTATGAGGGAGTGCTTTTCCATTATGCAAAAAAAGCTAGTTGTGACTTGTTAGTCCAGATGCTTTCCTTTTGTTTTTGCTAGTCTGGAAGTGGAAGCAAGTTATTTACAGCGTTTGACAGAATAAACTGAAGAGTGGATGGAAAAGATGCTGTTGGGTCTGAGCTAATAGTGAAAGAGACCAAAATGTAAGGGAAACTACAGAAGAATTTTGGCTAACTTTGCAAATAAAGGGAACCTCTCTAATTTTGTTTTCATAGTAAATTGTTGTCTGAGGCCGAGAGTTTTCTGTAATCCAAGGCTCTAAAATACATCTGAATATATTTACTTGTAACAAACCGTCTTTACAAACATCCTTCCCCCAAATGCTCTAATCTTGCCAGGGTAGAGTTCCTGTATTATAATAGTGTATTGACTCACTGTGTACGCACAATATACAGCTATTTTATGTTGATTGCGCATGGTTTATTCTTATACTTAGAGTTAGCTGAGTAATAAAATGTTCTTTTCTTGTGACCTAAATCGTATGTTAATATCCTAAAAGTGGCTGAAAAAAAAGAATTGGAGGCATAAAAGAAGAAAATTTGCAACTTTTTAAAATACTAGGTTAAAGTGCATGTATTGTACAGCGGGCTTGCTGATTGCTTATTTCATAATCCTGACATGGTGATTTGCATGGTGTTCAAGTCCTTAATAACTGGGCTATCTGTACATTGGATTACCCATCTCTTTCTCCTATGTGGCTAGAAGAAGAAAAGAAACTGTTAATTTTCCCCCTCCCCACCTGATTTTCATCATACTCTGTATCTGCAGTCATTCAGATTAAGATTCCTTTTTGAAACCTAATTGTGCTGCTCTTAAATCATAGGGTTGGAAGAGACCTCAGGAGGTCGTCAAGTCCAGCCCCATGCCCAAAGCAAGACCAACTCCAACTAAATCATCCCAGCCAGGGCTTTGTCAAGCCACAACTTAAAAACCTCTGTGGATGGAGATTCCAGCAGCTCCCTAGGTAACCCATCCCAGTGTTTCACCACTCTCCTAGTGAAATAGTTTTTCCTAATATTCAACCTAGACCTCCCCCACTGCAACTTGAGACCATTGCTCCTCGTTCTGTCATCTGTTACTACTGAGAACAGCCGGTCTCCATCCTCTTTGGAACTTTCCTTCAGGTAGTTAAATGCTGCTATCAAATCTTCTCTCACTCTTCTCTTCTGTAGACTAAGTAAACCCAAATCCCTCAGCTTCTCCTCGTAGGTCATGTGTTCCAGTCCACTAATCGTTTTTGTTGCCCTCCGCTGGACCCTCTGCGATACATCCACATCCCTTCTGTAATGGGGAGCCCAGAATTGGATGCAGTACTCTAGATGTGGCCTCACCAGTGCCAAATAAAGGGGAATAATCACTTCTCTACATCTGCTGGCAATGCTCCTCCTGATGCATCCTAATATGCTCTGCGTTTTCTTGACTACAAGGGCACACTGTTGATTCATATCCAGCTTCTCATCCACTGTAATCCCCAGGTCTTTTTCTGCCAAACTTCTGCTTAGCCAGTTGATCCCCAGCCTGTGTTTGGGATTCTTCTATCCCAGATGCAAGACTCTACAATTCTCCTTGTTGAACCTCATCAGGATTTTTTTTTTTTTTTTTTTGGTCCAGTCCTCTGATTTGTCTAGATCACTCTGGATCCTCCAACGTATCTACCTCTTCCCACTAGTTTAGTGTCACCTGCGAGCTTGCTGAGGGCGCAATCCATCCCCAGGTCATTAATAAAGATGTTGAACAAAACCAGCCCCAGAACTAATCTCTGGGACACGCCGCTTGTACCAAACCATCTGATTTGTATGAGTCAGAGGGGCAAATGCAAGGTGCTTCTCCTTCACTTCTTTGAGTGGCTATGTGCGCTACCTCTCAGTCTTTTCAGTTCCTGATGCATTGGAAAACAAACTCCTTAACCCAATATCAAATGCTGTAGTCACATTGTAGCAGTTTGTATTTTTCTGATGTACTTATTTGCCCTAGACAGTGATGTGCTCCTCCACTTCATTCCTCTCTTGCCAATTCCCCCTATATACTATTAATATAAATAAAACAAGCCCAATACAATTCTTTGATAGTCCTCTCTATCCCTGCATAATTTGGATTCCTTAGCTAGTAGCATACAGCTCTGATCTCCTCATTTGTGGACAAGGGAGGCCAGCCTGATTCTTTTTATTTATTTAGGACTTTGTCACATCTTGGACAGTGGCTTAATGGCTATAAATTATTTCCTGTGAACTATGCCAGTATAAAGTGGCTCCATCTTCCATTTCATTTAGAGAAGATATGTGGATCATTATGTAGCCTGATGTTAATTGAGTGGGTGGATTGTTAAAAGTAAAAAAAAAAAAAACAAAAAAAAAAAACCAAACACACCCTTGTGGTATCTTATTTGTCTAGTGATCTCCTTAGCTTTGAATTGTGCTAACTCTTATTTTAAACCATTTTATGGCTACACTGGCTGACTCACTGTTGAGATTCAGCTAGATCAATACAGGCCGGAGATGGTCTGGTTTATAGAGTTTTGGTGCTACTTCTCTCAAGTCCCTAGTATTTGCTGCTAGTGTTTCATTCTGCCAGCCTGATACTTTTCTCCAGTGATTAGCAAAGGTGAGGCATCCCTCCATAAGTGGCTGCTTTTGCTGAGCCCTGAAAAAGCTTAAAAAAATTGTCTTGCAGCAAGTGATTTAAGATCAGTCTATTTAGCTCACCAAAAGAGAAGGTAAAGGGATGAGTTGATTATGGTTTACAAATGCCTAAATGGGGAAAAGATTTCTGATAGTAGGGGGTTTTTAATGTGGCAAAGACATAAGATTCAGTGGCTAGAAGTTGAAGTAGGACAAATTCAAACCTGAAATAAGGCACAATTATTATTTTAAGTAAGGGTAATTAACCACTGGGACAACTTACCAAGTATTGGGATAGGTTCTCCATAGCTTGGTAGCTTTTAAACCAAGATTTCTTTTTTTTAAATGTCTGAAGAGCAACCAGAAGTTATTGGCATGTTGCAGGAATTGCTAGTTAAAACTATAGATTGTCATAATGGTCCTTTCTGGCCTAAACCTATTTCCCCTACTCAGCCCCACTGCCCAGTTCCTGTAACTTTGCCCTCTCTTGTACGGTACCTTAGTATTGTTTGCATGCAGGAACTTAACAAATGTTTTCTGAGAACCTTTAGTTTAGGACAGGTTTGATGGATGGGAGGGATACTACCCTTTTCTAAACATCCCATCATTCAGTAACTAAGAGTTAAACCCAGAACAGTGGGTATCCAGGAAGTGTTGGCAGAGAGCTAGGAGAACTAATGGGAAGAAAGTGTTGAGATTTGAACTGAAAGGCTATCTGCCCACTGAAGTTCTCTTGTGAATTTAAACCAGGAGCTGAAAGGGATGAATTGGACTAGGCAGGGATACCCATGCCAATAAAAGGACTGAACCTTGGAACTACAGATATGTGTGAGTAGATAGGGAATGTTTTAGCTAGATGCAATCAGGTTATTTTCTTTGTTTTGTTGTTTGATTAAATTCCTCTGTGCTGAGTCCATGAGCACCCTCCTCCCCCCCACCCCCATCCCCACCCCTACCCCCACCCCCTGTAACTGAAGCTGAATCCCAGGGAAGCTATTCTCTCTGTTTTCAATCTGTTTTCTCAGTTGCTTTGTAACACCTGGCACCTATGTATACTTTACCAGGTATGTTTTTTGTTTTGTTAACAAAATCACCTTTTTAAAGGCTATGATCTGAGACCTGTGTCATACAAAGTAGGTCTGTATAATGTCAGAGAAAGAGGCCAGCTATTAGAAATTACACTTTGTGTTCAAGCTCTCTGCAGAGGGAGGATAAAAGAGCTTAGAGTGCCCCACTGGATGAAGTTCCCAAGAGAGTCTTCCTGGGTTTAGAAAGAGGTTTTGCACTTGAGAGGTGATAGCAGCATAACTCTGAAGTTCAGGGAATCTGTGACCTTGGGAAGTTTTTAATCAGAAGCCTATATAGGCAGGGTATTTTTTAAAATCTCTTGTGGACCACCACCACCTGCACTTGAATTGCCAGAGTGGGGAACAGCCTTGACAACAGGTCTCTTTAGACTGAGCATAACTAATTTACAGGTATGTGGTGTTGGCGATTTACTTTGTATAAGGAATTGCAATGTAAATACTACATAATCATGCCTAAAAAATCCTCTCTTCAAGGAAACATTGCTATGAAGACTTGCTGTTTTAGTGCCCAGATATGGTTTCTGTACATCCTTGTTTCAGTGAAGTCATTTCATTAAGCAGAGTGTTTAAAAGGAGGGCTCATGTAAAGTTTAATTATACAGAAAATAGTTTGTGGTGATTGTGAATTTTAATTTCCTATAAATTCTCTGCAGATTAATGCATTACATCTTTATTTATTTAATCTATCAGGGTTGTTTATGCCTTTGTCCAGAGAACTTTGTCTGTTTGCAGTGGGTGACATAGCAACAGCCTGCAGCATGTGATGTTGAATAGAAGCAAAGCAAGCCAGGATGATGGACCATAAAACAATGAGAAACACATCCAGTTATAGAAAATAAATGGAAATTTATAACCAAAACAAATTGGATTACTCAGTAAAGAGCTTCATATTCACTTAGTATTTTGCTTTTTAAACTCCTTGAATGTCAGACTCCACTTAAGTGTTGTCACCCATTTAAATAATAATGATACTTTCCATGCTCTTAGTGCTTTCTCTCCATCTGTCAACTGAAATCTATCTATGTAGGTGCTCCTCTGATTTCTATCACTATATTGTCTCGGCTCCTCCCAAGTATTTAAAAAAAATAAAAATCTCCAAGCACTACATATGTGTTTATAAATTAATACTCAGAACGAGTATTTCAGTTTCTTTGATCAGGGATTTATCTCCATCCTACAGACTGTGAAATTGAGCACAGAGAATTACGTGACTGAACAAGTCACAATTGAGGTCTGTTCCGAGCTCCTCTTCTATTCCCACAGGCTCTCTATATCCTGTTTCCTGGTTCTCTATTCAAGCTGTTAGACGTGCTCCCTCTTGTATGCAGTGTTTCTTTTCTGTAGGTTCATAGTTTAAGGTCCGAAAGGACCAAGGATGGTCTAGTCCTGTTGCTATTGAGCTGTGGGTTAGGACCTCTGTGTAGGTCATTACCCTCTTTGAATGGGGTCGCTAGGGCTGTCTTAAACTTGCTGGGGCCAAAGCCTGAGCCCCGTTGCCTGGGGCCGAAGCCAAACCGAGGGCTTCAGCCTTGAGTGGCAGAGCTCAGGTTGCAGGCCCCTGCCTGGGGCTGAAGCCCTTGAGCTTTGGTCCCTCCCGCCCAGAGCAGTGGTGGTAGGCATTGGGTCCCCCAACCTCCTCCCACTCCTACTCAGGGCAGTGGGGCTTGGGCAGGGTCAGGCTTTAGTCTCTCCTCCTTAGGTCTTTCACTAATTGTTGTTAGAAAAAGGGCTCGCGGTGCAATGAAGTTGAAGAACCCCTGATTTAGTCTGACCCCCTACATAGCATTTCACTTAGTTATACTTTTTATTGATCTCAACAACGTGTGTGTGACTAAAATTCTTTAATGGCTTAATTTGTTTTGGAAGTAAAACTTTAAACATGCAATCACAAAGCATTTATTCTTTAAGCTTTTAGAAATCAGAGTTCTGAAGACTGAGTAAATGGAGCATACTGTACTTCAGTGATTCCCAACCTTTTTCCCATGGAGGAACCCCTAAAATAATTTTTCACATCCCAAGGAACCCCTACCTATGAAAACATTTGCTTGGCCAGAAAAAATTGACAGCAGGGAGCGCAATTCAATTACTGCTAAATTATTGTCAAGAAAATTTATTTGTAAAGAGCTGTTATATATGTGTCAGCTTACATTGTAAGAAAAAAAAATTATTTATTTATTCCACGATTTCTCATGGAACCCCTGACGATGGTCTGTGGAACCCCAGGGTTCCGCAGAACCCTGGTTGGGAAACACTGCTGTACTTCCTTTAAAAATTCTGCTTTATGCTTCAAGCATGGCAGAAAATATGCCTATTGAATTTTTAGTACATTTGGGATTAAATTGCAAGGTTTGGATCTGGATCCAAACTTCACTAATGTTCAAAATGTTTAAGTCTTTGCTTTGAGTCCATTTTTTCTTTTTTTAGCAAGTAGATCAGTTTAGACAATGCCTATATTATTTATACTGTTGATGTCATGAAATTCTCAATTCTACATGTATACAACTTTTTTAATCTACTTTTCTCAGCAAGGGGAAAAAGTAGGTACTGTTTTCCTTGAGAAGCATACCTTATGTGGCTAAAAAAGCAGGTCTCTTTCAGTAGGGGTGTGTGTGTGTGGTTGTGTGTTTTTTTTTTTTAAAGCCACAATAGAAAGATTGATGTACAGTGAAATAAAGAACATTATTACTGTTCTAGCAGTTCCCAGCTTGCATGTTCATATTTAGGGCTGTTCAACATAAGGATGACCCATACCATTCTCACCCCTTTGCCAAAGCAGTATTGTGATATGTTTAAAGAGCGATCATCTTGAAAGATTTCCATGTATGTGCTTGCAGCCTATTAAATGCCTTAAAATTATCTTGAAATCTTCATTTGAGCCACATGGTTTGTAACACTACAGATGCTGAAGTTTGCATTTCACTTCGTTGTCAAGATCATGGGTTTATTTTTTGAGATAAGCCATAGGTAGGGATAGGACAGGTTGACTGTTGACATATGCAATCTACTACAGGAGCATTATGGAGAAGGCACACTGAAATAGTGTTGTAAACAAGTCAAGGTTGGTGTCTCCTGCTCTGTGTGGCATATAGAGATTAATGAATGGAGGACTGTTCTCCAATATGCAGTGCTCAGTATGGCCTCTAACCTATAGCTGCTATTGGAATGAGGAAGTGTTTGTAGTAGTTAACTACTGGAGGGTCCTTATTGAAGAATCTGTGTGATATTTGCCTTTATTTCATTCTGATTTGTTTTGGAGCTATACATGAGGCATTTCTCTTTCCCAAGGAATTAGATAGGGGATGGAAGGAATCCTAATTTGTTCAGTTAAGAAAATATGAACCTGTTGTATCTTCTATTTCATTCTCTCCCTGCCTTCTATTGCCTTCATATTTTTGGTGATGGTCAAGTTCCTGTACTGTGGGGGTGTGTGAGTTTCTGAAGCATACACCATTCTGCCCTTCAGCCTTCACTCTTCTTGAAATAAAACAGCTCACACATAGCAATCCCTCAGACTGGAAGACTATGAAATGATCATGAGTGTTAAGAATGCTTTATTTAAATCAAGTTGGAAAACATTAGGCTAGGGATCAGTAGAATTGCCTAAATATCTTTAAAAATATCCTGTGTTGAAATTACATCATGGAATATTCAGGCCTTGGGAATTCTGTGACTACTACATGAAAAGCAAGTCATTCTGTTACATCTGTACTCCATGTCTGCGTGTATATTATCTAGAGATGTAAAAGATTAACTGGTAGGGACTGGAGCAGCTCCCCGCCTGTCCTGGGCAGGGGGATGCTCCAGCCCTGTGCAGCCCTGGAGCAACCCCTTTCCATAGTGGGCCTTGCCTAGCCACCCCTCACCCCCCCGCCCTCGCCGCAGGTTACAAGCTGTTAAATAAGTGGCCTGACTTTTTTCAGAGGTGCTGAGTATCTTCAGCTCCACTTGAGGTGAGTGGGAAAAAATGCTCAGTGAAAATCAAACTGTTTAATGCATAGCCGTGACATTAGGAGTCCAACTTCAGACACCAATTTTTTTAGATTTTGGCTGATGCATTTTTTTTCTTTTTAAGTGAGTTCCATTCTTCTTTCATAGTGGCAAATTGTCTCATTGATGTCAGTTCAGTTGCCTCATTTTCGTAAAGGCATATTTGACCCTTCATGGTCAAATACATTTAATGAAGTATACAGGCATAGAACTTAAATGTTACAAGGCCTGGGATTTTTTTTTGGTTGGGGGTAGTCTGTTTGCTAGCTTCATTCCTTTCACAGCATGTCTTGGGGTTGTTTAAAGAAAGCAAACAGTGACAATAACAGGCTGAGGTTGCTCTCTCCAGTGGTTAAAAAGTGTTCTGATTGATGAAGCTAAACAAAGACACCTGTTTCTTGCTGTACAGCCCTTGAACTCTTTCAAATATAACATGATGCATCTAAGTAACAAACCATAGATGCTAAGAAGCAAGGTAGGACAAGTGAGGTGAGGAAAACACTTTATTACTCAGTTTGGGGATGAGCATAACTTGATAGCTCCACTAAATGTACCATTTATTTTGTTTAACTTGCTTCTTTGGGGTGATGTGGAAGAACAGAATCTAGATCCTGGTTTGTTTACCAGTTAACATATTTATCACTTAACAATTTGGCAGAATTTGCCTGTAAGTCAATAGACAATAAAAGTCTTGTTAATATTACTGTGGCCATTATCTAGTTTAGTCCTTCATTGATTAATAAGCTAATGCTGGCAGCAGAAACATGCACAATATAAGTGGAATGCTAGTTAAAATGTGGAAAAAAGTTTGAGATGAACATTTCTTGGTCTGAATAAAAGGCTCCACCTCTCTTTTTCACATGAAGTAAAGTATTTAAATATTCAAAGAAGGACTTCGACTCTGTGGGAAATGTTCAAACTTAGCAGACTTAAATATAGAATCTGCATAATGCAGTTGCCTAAGGAAATCGTGTCCCTATAAAGCAAAAAAATGTGTGTGCTGTTTCTACCACTAACTACTTTAGGCTGCATAAGGAAAGTCTTTAAAGTTTCTTTTCTCCCTTCTGCTCCCAACTTGTTTATGTCGTGAGCCTTTGGCTCTAGTATGATTCCTCTTTTCAAGGAGAATTTCATCATTATAACACGACAGGAGGCTGAAAACTGCTCCTACTTTAATCAAAAGGATCTAAGGGCCTTGCAATATAGATCAGAACAAGAATTTAACAGTAACTTTTCAACTTGCCTATGGTTGACCTGTGGTACAGGTGGGTTTGGTTTTGTTTGGTCAGCACAGAGAGGGGCCAATCATCTAACAAGGCTTATAACAGGGTTCAACAGGCTGGACTCCTGGTTAATTACAGTAGAGTTTAATCACCCTCAAATAAGATGCTGGCTTTAGCTGTGTATACAGGATTTAAATTGCTGTGTTCCTGGAGTCTGTGGGAGTTGCAGCTTCACTGTCAGTCTCCTATCTTGAGGGAATCTTCAGGGTCTTCCATACATCTTCACCAAGTTTTCCCACACACATAGTAGGCTAACTTGGTGGTCTTTTTCATGATATGAAGAAAAAAATGGAGGTAAAGAAGAGGAGGGTAAATGTTTAGAGGTCATGTGTCCCTCTTAGAGACACTAAAGGGGGCAAAAAAAATCCCCAACCCTTGTCACTTTTAAACTTTGTTTTTAACCCCTCTCTTCCTGCCATACCTCCCCATAACCTGCCCCAATGCAAAAAGCAGAAAGCAGGTTTGGAGCTTGCTCTTATTAGAATACTTGTATATGAGCTATAGTAAATTTGTCTCCACATGTGTGCTGTCAATTTTGGATATTGATAAAAAATATTTGTTCCAGAGGATACTGAGTGCAGATTAGTTCTCATGCCTCTCACTACACACACATTGCTTTAGAGATGCCCTTTTTAAATAAAATTGGTATTTTAATGTCTGTTTTAAAATAAATATGTCCTGTTTTTAAAAAAATCTTGATTTGCCAAATAATACGTGTCTCAGACCAGGAAAAGATCTAAGCCCTGAAATCCTCCATATATGCTAAAATAACTGGTGGGTGATATTTTTAATTTTTTGTCCCTTAGGAAAACTGCATAGCTACTTCTGATGCTTCCCCATCCTGCTGCTCATTTGAAAAGTCAGCAAACTCCTTCATGTGTTCAGTATGTTTTAGAAATTGCTTTGAAGCTAATTAAAAGTTGGAGTTTCTAAATAGAAGTGTGGTGTGTCTTGTGCTCTCCTGTCCTTTTGGTTTCTGCCTGTGAACTCCAAATATATCATTTCTCATTATCATGGCTCAAATTAAATAAGGGGAGAGTAGGTCAAGCAGTGGATGAGTTGCTTTTTATAAACATTAGTTTTATTAGCTTGCAAACTCAAAGTTTGGAATGGAAATTCCCCAGTGCAGTGACCTACGTTCTGCTGAAATGGAAGAAAAAGCTGACAAGAAAACAAATTGAAGAGGTGGCTGGTTTCTCCTGCACTGGTGACATGATGCAAGAATGTTGTAGGGGTCTGTGTGTGGCTTATCTATGGATTTTATTGTTCTCCTGGGATATGGCTGACTAAAATTTAAAAAAATCCTAGAACAAAACTCCAGCTGCAGCTTTTTGAAGGCTGAGTGGTTAGTGTTTCAAGCAGGAGGAATTGGAGTTAAGATACCTGGTTCTTTTCCTGCACCCGCAACTTATGGACAAGTGACTTAACCTGTCTCTGTCTTGATTATGCCCATTTGCAAAATGAGTGAAATACCTTACTGGGAAATTCTGAAGCTTTAATCTTTGTAAAGCATTTTGTGAACTATTGCTGAAAGGTGCTATAGCACCTACTGTGTATAAATATAGCTGCTGACTCTGGTCTTGCCCTTCATATCAGAGCACCAAGTCAGGGCTGTACTTAGGATATATTAAGCCTTTTGCAATCATACTAAACTGATTCCCCTATGCCCAACAGCAGCCCAGAGTGTAGGGGAAGGTGATTTTTAGAGATGTGATTTTTGTAATCTTCAGAAATACACACATGACATGTTTTAAAGCAAATTTTAAACTAAGGTCCTGTAGACAAACACAATAAAAGTCAGAAACTGACAGTATGTATCTAGGGTTGGCAGATGCCTGTTCAGAGCTATTCAAGTGGTAATGAAACCTCTTTCATGGGTCTGATGTTCTGTTAATAGGTCTGGCAGGCTTTTTCACTTTAAACTAGAGCCTTTTGAAAAACTTAAATAGCAATGACCCTCTAGCACCTTAGAGCAGTGTTTTCCAATTTTATTTGGCCACGGAACCCTTTTGACCTCGAAAGAATTTTGCGGAACCCCTGACTGACACTGTGCCTAGCGCTGAGTAGTGACATCATCGTCCCCACTCTCTGGCTTAGCTGGCATTACACAGGGACACTTATCATGGCAAACACACGTGAAAATTGTTTTCAATAAAATTAATAAATGAATGAAAATTCTATTCCATTATAATTGAAGTTGTAATGTAATTTTCTCGCGGAACCCCGGGGTTTCGGAGAAAACCATTTGGGAAACACTACTTTAGAGACTAACAAAAATATATAAATAATATCAGCTTTCATGGACACAACCCTCGAAAAGAAGACTAGTTGATAGGCACTTCCGCATTCTGCCTTTGAAATGTACAAGAGCCCCAGCGGGACCCCGGGCACTGTGCGGCACTGCTGCTTTGAAGTAACCTCTGCTTTTCATCCCCCCCCTTGCTTCCTCTATCTGATAGAGGCTGGGGGGGGAGGGGGAGAGGCGACTAGCAAATGCTTATCAGATAGTAGACTAGTCCTTAATATCCCTATATAGGACCTTCTCCCCTGAAAGACCCTAAGTAATAGAAAAGAAACCCTACTTCCATCTCCTCACCTTAGGGATGTAAGTAACATCTCGAGCAGTCAGCATCTGATAAGCTTAGGCTACTCAACTCCTTACATTCCCCCCCCTCCCTCCCAGCTGCGCAGAGGCAGCAAGGGGAGTGGGAGCAGGAGCCTGTGCTGAGGGGAGGGGGAAAGGGAGGCAGACTGTTACTACATTTAAAATGCAGAGCTGCAGTGGTCCTGAAACCAGCAAGAGTCAGGACTACTCAGTCCTGGCTCACTCCGCCCCCAGGAGCTAACCCTGCTGCAGCTCTGCCGTTTAAATGTAGTAAGAATCAGGCACACAGGCACTCTGGCTCCTACTACATTAAACTGCAGAGCCACAGTGGAGATAGTGAGGGTCCCTGCCCCCCATCGACTAATTGAGCTACTCAATTAGCTAATTAACTGCTACTCCCTCCTGCTATTCCTACCTCACTCCCTTGAACATCATTTATTTCCTGTCATGAATTTCCAGTACTTCATGTGAACTGATTCATTCTGTGCTTGGTGCTTCTTGAACACTCATCATCAAGCTGCGTGTGGGTGGAAGGGTCTGGCAGGCACATACATAATGTGTGGCGTTAGTGTGACGGGCTGGGCCGGGTCTGGGCGCAGCTGAGGGCATCTACTCAGGGCGAGTTGCTCAAACTCGGGGCTCCTTACTGCCCCTGACTGGAGGCCCTTCCCAAACAGGCCACAAACCAGTCACACCGAGTGCTTCAGCTACCAGTCTGGCCAGCCAGAAGCCTCACCAGCAAAACCCCTCTGACACCCCAGTTCTCCCTGGGCCTAGCACACAGGTGAGGGGTTATAGAACCCGATCTCACGTACCCCGAACGGGTTCTTCCGGTCCTAGGAAACCAGCCACAGGTCCCGATCAGTTTATGCTCTGGCTCTTACCCACAAGATCATGCTGAGCCAATCCTTTAGAATCTAAAATCTAAAGGTTTATTACTAAAAGAAAGAAAAGCATGAGAGTAAGGTTGTTAAAGGATAATACATTACATGCATCAAATCACCCAGTTCTCGATACAGGCTCATAGCAGAGATGTTATAACTGCTGGCTTAAAAGTCTTTGGTGTACATCCTATGTCAGGACGGGTCCACAGTTCTTTCCAGCTCGTGGTTCTCTGCAAGGCTGCCTCTGGGATCAAGAGCTGAGCTGAAGACAAGATGGAGGATGCCACATGGCACTTATATACCTCCTCTGGCATCTTCCTGGCCCGAGCAGGTTACTGCAGGTCACATGGTTCATTGACCTATCCTTGTGTCCCATGCTGGTCGGCAGGTATCAGTCACATTCCTGAGGGGTGTATTGGCATCTAGAGAGTCATTGTCCGCTTGCTAATTAGCATAGCCATTGGCTGAGCATTCCTTGCCCATTTCTCAGCCACAGACAGAGAATTTTCCAGCATCCATACCGAGTACATGTTTATAACTCCACAAACAGATATTACATGGTTACATGAATAGCATATACAGAATCAGTAGAACAGAAGCTTTCATGTGACACCTCACATGGCCCCCTTTGTATACACTTTGGGGCAAATATTCCCCCCCCCATGGGTGCAGCAGTGATCTGGCTGCTCCCCTTGAAATCCAGTAACGTGACAGTTAGCATCTGAGCATTCTCTATGAATGTGGGCACCATAGTCTCTTGTGGTGATGTTGGGTGGAGGAGCCCTACAGAATCCTGAAACAACTGAATAAGGATGTGCCATGCAAGTGCAAGTTCCTTAATCTTAGCTGCTTAATTAAGGGTGAGCCAGAGGCACCTCAGAAAGATCTTATCAGGCAGCAAATAAGATCTTATTAGGCAACATGAAGATGCGTTATGCAAAACAGGCCACGTAACACAGACATTGTGCATTTGCAGACAGTTTCAGGACAAAGTGCACGCTCTGAAAGCAATTAACTTGCTGAATATGAATCAGTCCTTCCCCCTCCCCCTTCTTAAACAGTTTCTCTACTGGACTTTTGTACTCCCCGTGCTGGCTTTTTTTTAATGCTAGTTACTGGTAATGGTTACAAAGAAACCATTGGCGCCATGGAGCACATTTCAATACAACTTAGTAAAGTACATTTTCACTTGGTATTTTCTATTATAAATAGCTATTGGGTATAGCTCACAGTCTGGTAATTGTCCAGCCTTACTGATGACTTAATGGAGAGAACTGTTAATACAATATTAATACAAAATAATACAAAAAGACCCAGTGCATTTATAATGCATCATTTACTGTTGCATTGTGATTGCTGGAACATAGCTGTATAACTTGTTGTTAAACTTGTTATAAAAAATTCGAAATAGATTTGTTACTTAAACATGATTTGGTTACATTAAAGATGGAAAACATGTATGTATACCAAGCAGCAAAATTCATATGTATTGATTAAATTGTTCCAGAACATTGGGATCACAAGTTTGACTAATTTAAATAAATGGCAAATGTAACCAGCTCTAAAATAGGGCTTTAAATTATTTTTCAAACATAGGAATTATTCTTCAGGATCAATTCATCTTTTCTTGGAGTCTTTTTTATCTTCTGTGGTTGCAGTTTTGCAAGATGCAGATCAGTGCTTGGCAGACTTTGGACTCTGACCATCCAATTCAAGAATTGCACTTCTGCTTGACCATAATGTGAAGAGAAGTAGTAGTTCCCACATCCAGAGCCTGGAGTTTGTGAGAAATGAAACCTGTGGCAAAGCATGAATTTAAGTCCAAAGCTCCTGAAATGTTCTGACTTTTTGGAAAAAATCCATAGTGATGGAAAAGACCTATTAGATCAGCTGTTGTGTTTCCCTGACAATCCAGGATTGAGCCTGTCATGGCTCTCCATGCTTTATGAAAATCAGCTTATGGATATGAATGTGCACAACATAAAGATGCGTTATGCAAAACAGGCCATGTAACACATCAGTTTTACATGTGCAACTTTCTGAATCTGTGTATCCTATTTTTGTGCTTGTATCGTTGTATGTGAAGTTTGAAATATGAAGTGTGAATCTGTTTATAGTTCTAAATGTGCTGAAGAAGACCATTACTGATGCTCTGTTACCTAATGACTCTCTACATGTACCAATGACTTGTGAATGGTCATGTTTGTCCTTTAAGCCCAAATTGTGGTTGGTCTTAGAAAGACATGTGACCATGTTATTTGTACTGGAGTCCATCTTGAACCTGGTATTTTTCCATTGGGATGGGGAGTGTGGAACAATGGGTTCCCACCTTGGGGGAAAGTCTGTTTAAGCAATGGGAAGCCATCAGTCTTTTCAGCTGGCTTTTGAAACATCCTGGCCCATCCTAAGGGGACACAAAGAACTTTGAAGAAGCCGTAGACACAGGCAGAATAAAGATCAGCTCTGACTTAAAGTTCTTTACCTAAGATAAGAATACCTGTTTTGGGTAAGAATGTGCATGTAACAGTGGATTAGAACTAGCTAAGTGGTTTTTGTTCATTTTAATTTAGTAACTTACTTTGATCTGACTGTTTTTTCACTTGCAGTCACTTAAATCCTACTTCTTATATTTAATAAAAACACTTTTGTTTATTATCAAGGCTAGTGTAAATAATTAACTGGAAGTCAGCAACCACTCTGTATATCTCTTTCGGTGATAAGAGGCAGACCTCCTTATAAGCTTACTCTGTGTAAAAGTTTCACAGAGTAAGACTGGTTTCTTTGGTGAGTTGGTCCCTTTTGGGTTTGGTTTCCTGGGTGTTGAGCCTTTATAAGTGAACCTTCCCAGAGCTGAATGGGTTCAGTACCTGTGGTGCTCTGCAGGGAGAGAGTGACCCCAACTCTGTGCCTTGTCTGGGGGAGACCAGAGGATCAGTCCTAGGAGGACAGGGTGGTGGGGAGCCCCAGAGAGCCATGATCAGCACACCAGAGGACAACTCAAAGGGGATTTGTGTGATTCACTCTGTCACAGATCCTTATCTTTTTCTATTGTTCAATCTCATTTTAAAAGTTCCTAGTGATGAGACTTTCACCTTTGGGAGATTATTCCACAACCTAGTACATCTCACTGCCAGGAAGTTTTTCCTGCTAATCAGCCTGAATATTTTCTTAATTTCATCCCATTACTCTCTGAGTTAACATCTTTCATACTCTACCACCCTATATAATTTATATCCCCGACTGTGGCTTTATCCCTTTCAAATATTTGTATTCTGTTACATCATCTAGGGCCACACTGCCCTTTTGTTATTACTTGGGGTGGCAGTACGTATTGAGGCTGAAAGATTTAAAGCAATCTGCCTAGGGAATTCGGCTGCCCAATTCACGTTTAAAATTAATTGGGTAATTGGGCATCTCAATTCTCTAGGTAGCTGTGAAAGTCTGACTCTGCTCCTTCTAGGCTACCCTTGTGTATTGATCTCTCTGGCCTCCTGCACATTTTTATTGCTGTTTGCCAGTTTGCCAATATTTTTCTGGCAATCAGGTACCCAGAATCAAATGCAAGTAAGAAGTAGATCTCATTTTGTGTCATTAGCAGAGGTCCAAATTCTGTATAGAAACGTACTGTTCTTTTGTGCTCTCCAGATCTGATTTATCTTATGACAGTTCAATACTGTATAATAAAATTACTTTCTTCCCTTTTTTTCCCCATTAGTGCTTTGGGGAAGATTTTCTGGTTTAATGCCCACACCGTATAGTAGAAAAGTTTTCTGTTGAG
This sequence comes from Pelochelys cantorii, assembly GCA_032595735.1. NCBI lineage: Eukaryota > Metazoa > Chordata > Testudines > Trionychidae > Pelochelys > Pelochelys cantorii. Next base: position 102,576,377 of record CM064329.1, on the reverse strand, counting down.
CCAGTGTGTCTCTTTGTATGTTTGATTATCTTCGAACAAGACTATTCTTGTACGTGACGTACGCTTCCACTTTCATTTGCTTTATTCTTATCTCTTAGTGTTCTTGTGATTTGACCCATTGTAGGAAATTTGAGAACTTTGTTTAGTTTTTGGAATGCTTGTACTTTGCAGTGTTGTTTGTGGGGTTTAATGTTTTGATACCGACATATCATTGTTAAATACCTTTCTCAGGAAAATGTATTCATTCATCAAGCATCTAGTTTTTTAGGTCCCTTCCTTTCCTGCTGTTCTGTGTAAAGCTGGAAAAAACCCTTCTAATTCTCAAAAATCTTCACAAAGATACTTTCTGTTCTTATAAGGAAATCTATTAACTCAAATGGTATTCACCCAGTGGTAGAAAGGTGCTTAATATCTATGATTCTCAGTCCTTTCAGGAATGCCATGTGTTTGCTCTCTTTTGCCCTGGGGGTCTACTCGTGAAGTTGCTCTTTGGAAGGCTGGGCCTATTCAGTTTGAGCTTGCATGCCTTCTGCATACAGGTTTGTATTGACTTAGTGGAAGTTCTGCCCATAGAGAACTTGCAGGATTGGGCCCTTAATTTTCCTAGTTGTTGTAAGCAGGACCTGAGTTGCTTTACAAAAGGGGTGCCATCTCCTCACTTTTGATACCAAGTGTGTTGTGGTATCTTTAGGAATAATCCTCCATTTTTCTTTTCTTTCATGCGGTTGTTCTTCTATCCCCCCTTGTTGGCATTCCCAGCTGTCATCTTTGTTAGAGCCACTGATATCTTTGTCAGAGGCAGACGAATGACCATTGTTCTCAGGAAAGGCGCTCATTCCTCTGTCTCAATTTGGCCAGTGTTTTTAGTTAAATATTTGGGAGCGAGCGATGTTTCAGTTTTATTTGAACTCCTGATGATTTTTCAGTTAGTCTTGTTTTAGACAGCACAGGCAGCACAATGTGCTATTTAGTGTTAACGGATGTCCTGAGTATGAACATTTCAATTATTTGCCTTTCCTCTGTTTGAGGATTTACGTTTTTCAGGTAGCTGGAGTTGCATAGCGTTAGTTGATTTTCTGCTGCAGTGTAGATGTAGCCTGAGTGAGTAGCTTCTTCCGCAAGACTAGTATTTTTTTATCAGAAAGGAAATAAAATTTTGCAAATCTACAAAATTAATAAAACAATTATATACTCAATTTTAAAAGGAAGGGGGGGGGGGAGAGAATTTAAAATAACTGAAGACAATAATCACAAAGACCATGAAATAAAAAATGTGGATCATTTAAACTCTTCTTATTTGGAATAGAGGCTTTTAAAGTTGTGAGTCTCAGAAGGTATGACTCCCCTAAACAGAACAGGAAGCAGGAAGGCTAGAAAATGGGGGGGAAAAAAATCCTCCCTGGCACAAAAATGCAAGGTTATTTGAGCCAGAAAGATATCCTGCCAAAACCAGGAAATCTAACCATGGCGAATCCAATAGATAGGAGCATCAGTTATAGTTGGTGTCATCAAAGATGGAAACGGGGAGAGAATTTAATTCTTTTGACATAAAAGCTTGTCTCTGTTGGTGTTAGATATTTATATGGTCCCTATTACCACAGTATCTGAGTGCCTCACAATCTGTAATGTATTCATTCTTGCAACACTCCTATGAAGTCAAGTTGTGCTATTTATTCCCATTTTACAGGTGAGGCAGAGACAGCTAAATGCCTTGCCCAAGGTCATGAAAGATGTCTGTGTGCAGAGCAGGAATGTCTTTTCTATGATAATGTCAAACTTATAGGCAGGGCTCGACAAACTATAGAATCTACTCACCCGTGGCGAGTAGATTTCAGCCGCGTGTCCCGTTTACTGGCGGCGTGTGCATGCGCAATGCGGCTCTTGCGCATGCGCAGTGCAGGGCTGGCGAACGGCTTTCGCTGCCGTTTGTCAAGCCCTGCTTATAGGTAACATTGTGAGAGCATCCAGTGAGTGTTGCACGGATGTTCTTTTGGAGTGAGAATAGTTACATAGGAAAGCTGTGATTCATTGCAACCCTTAAGAGCAAACTGACTTCTAGTAAGGAATATATTCAGATGCGTTGTTTGTTTTTAAGATTAATTAGAAGGGGAGAGTTTAACAGAGTGTAAATAGGTCCCAGTGTAACCTCACTGTCTGGCAGCGTTGCCAAAGCAGGGAAGTTACAAAGGAGAGCTACTAAGCAAAACTAATTATGCACCATGTAACTTCTTGGATTGGGCAGTAAGTTATTTACAAAGGCTAATACTGTGTGTATAGAATGACAACAAATTGGTTGTCCAGAGAGGATAATGGGGAGATGTAATGGGACCCCTGGGTACAACCTGCAACTGTGGGACTGCTATGCTTCCTTAACTGTTCTAGCCTGGTTTTTGTGTCTCAAAGCTAAGCCAGTGACAAGCAGCAAAATGCCTCCAAGCTCCATGATCACTCAGCTATCAACAGGTGGAACCTCACAGCCAACTAAACTGCATGAATACTCTGAGACACTCATGACTCACAGAGAGAGGCACCAGCAAATCGCCCCAAGGCCCGGCTTTTCACCCACCATCTTACACTGTTGAAGATTCTCTTGGACAGTGCAAGCTCATAAATAAGTTTGCCACTCCTTTAAAGGAAAGTGAACATGCATCGTCCTTTGTGATCTGAGTTGAGATTCGCCAGCACTTCCAAAGTATATGGTTGTAGATAAAATATAAACCAGATTTATTAACTCCAGAAAAATAGATTTAAGTAATTTGAGTAGCAGGCATAGAGATCAAAATTGGTTACATAGGAAATAAAAATAGAAACACAGTCTAAATTCTGTGTGTAGCAGACTAGGCAAGATTTAAATCAAACATCCTCTCACCCTGACAAACTGCTTACAGTTTGTCAGTGGGCAGACTGGATTTCCTTCCAGCCTGGGACCAGTCTCCCAAGTTCCAATTTGTCTTCTAGACCAGTGGTTCTGAACCCTTTTTTTTTTTTTTTAAATAAAGTACCCCTTTATATATATATATATATATATATATATATATATATATATATATATAAATTTTTTTTTTTTTTTCTACCATTGCAACACATTTGTTTAAACAACTTAATTGTAGCTGGGCGGGCGATGCAATTTTTGGGTGCAAAAAGTATAAAAATAATAAAACGCTGTAATACCTAAAACAAAAATTCAGTTTTTTCCAAATTTCAGTTGAGTTGATGTACCCCCAGACTTCTCTTGACTACCCCTAAGGGTACTCGTACCACTAGTTGAGAAACACTATTCCAGACAGTCTTCTAGGATGTATCATGAACTTTCATCGGAGACAGTGCATAGACGTATAGGACAGTAATGTGATTGGATGGTGTCACAGATCATGCAGATGCCTAAGAAGTGGTTCTCAAATTTTTTGGCCTGTGGACCATCTGGCTCAATGAAAACCTTTTCATGGACCACCAATTGCTAATGGAAACTCACAGATTGATTATTACAAAATTACATCAGAGCCATTGTGCTAGTGCTGTAGCTAAGGAGAATGGTTTAATTTAAATTATTAAACAGATATTTACATTTTGGTTTATCAAACTTCATTTTAAATAAAGTAAAATATTATGCCCAACACAAAAGGTTTCAATGTTTTCTTTATTTATGGCAAGAGTAGGGAACATTTTTTTTGGGTTGGGGGCCACTGACCCATCGAAAAATCAGTTGGGGACAACACAAATGTTAAGCAAAAAAGCTCCTCCAAAACCCCCCCACCTTTACTGATTTGGCCCCCAACTGAGGCTATGTCTAAACTGCCCCCCTTTGCGCAAAAAATATGCAAATGAGGCAAAGCGTGGAATATCGCTGTGCCTCATTTGCATAATTAAATAGGGGCTGGTTTTGCGCCAAAACCCCTTCTTGCTCAAGAGCTGTTCTTCCTGAAAAAAATGCGGGGATGGTGCTGGGGGGAACCGGCTCCTGCTCCCCCCGTTGCTGCTTCTGATAGAGGCAGCAAGGAGGGAGGGAAAGTGACTAGTTGAGTAGTGATTCGACTACCTGACTAGTCACTTACATCCCTAGTGTAGGAGAAACAGTGGATGCAGGAGCAGGGTGGAATAGGTGTCTGGCCAGGGGGAGGGTGTTGGCGCAAGCTGGAGGTGCAGGGTTTTGGTGGGGGTGGCAAGTGAGTGAGGAAGATTGGGGTACAAGGGTCTGGGCATGAGGGGAGACGCTTACTTGGCTTTGCACCCCCTTGCAGCGGAGAAAGCCTCTGGACAGCACGTCACTGCGCTACTGCTCCCCCAGAAGAGTGGGGAGTGGGAGGGAGCTCAGCCCCTCCTCCCCCAGGCAACAGGGAGGCTGCAGCACCAGCTCCGGCTTCCCATTTGGAGCCGCTTGCCGGAACACAGCCACAGCTTCTCTCCGGACGCCGGGTCTTGTGGGGAAGGTCGGTACTTTCTTCACTTGCACTTCCCACCCATGCCCTCTGAGTAGGAAGCCGGAGTTGGCGTTGCAGCCTCGCGGCAGCGCAGCCTACCCACTGTGTGATGGGGCAATGGGGAGCTGAGTTCAAGTTGCAGACCACCTGGAGACTAGTGGTCCGTGGACCGCACTTTGAGAACCACTGGCTTAGAGAAGACTGATGACGGAATCTTTCTCTGTTAAAAGGAGTCTTGTGGCTTTGCCAACACTAGAGATTTGTTGCCAAAACTGCCTTCTGGTGGTAAACTTCCACCTCTAGGAAAGACTTTTTTTTTTTCTTTTCCCCTCCCTTTTTGTGGACAAACAGCAGGTGTAGACACTGTTGTTTGTTTTTGTCCACAGAAATGGCTTCCACCAGTATCCCACAATGCCTGCCCTGATAGTTCTGCTTAGGGTTTTAGTGTCTGCTGGCATGCATCTCCCCTTTTTCCCCCTTCAAAGCTCCTGGAAGTATCTGATAGCTGAGTTGTGCTGCTCCCTTTGGGGAAGGAAGAGCAAACTATTGTAATGCTCCTGTTCTGTGCTGCACTGGGAACACAGCAATAGGCAAGACGGCTGTGCTGCTTTGACATGCCTCAGCACAGAGATCTCACAGAGTTACTTATGGTTCTGCTCCCAGCAGCTGAGGAGGCTGTGGGAGAACTCCATGGGAATCCCAAGAAGTGCAGCGATCAGCTCTGCCTTCTCCCAACACTGCACTGTGGGATACGTACCCACAGTGCATTACCTTCACTGTTGATGATGGTGTGGGCGTGATCTCTTGACAGAGGAAGCAAGTGTGAACTCCCTGTGGTGATTTTTGTTTTATTGACTTTTAGATGTTGACATATGTTTTATTGACAAAACTTGGAAGTGTAGACATAGCCTATAAGAAAGCAAAAACTGTTACCGTGTCTGACTTTATTACACATAGTGACTGGGACAGCAAAGGTGTGAAAGTGATGATGGTTGTGGGAGTTTAGGGTTTCTTTCTGATATAGTTCAGGCATAAATTTCTTTTCTGGATCAAATCCTAGGAAATAAGCCAAGTAAGATAAATTGTTAAAAGTGGAGGGAACAGATAGGCTCTCTTAATAATTAATCATTAAAATTGAAATCCAGAGACAAGCAGGAGGGAGAGCACCAGCATCATTCTGACTTGAACATGGCTGATGATTACTCCTGTCCTCTTTGCTTGTCTGCCTGGACGATAACTTAGTGTTCTGTGTGGTAAGATATAAAAGGGGAACTGAAAAACTTTTTTTTTTTTAAATTTTTGACTGGAGGGTTGTTCCATTTTCCTCCTTTTACTTTTAATAAGTGCTTTGACATTTCTGCTGAATGTTGAATAGCTGCCTTGTTTAATGGGAAGTTCCTGTCATACTGTTTTATGCTGATAGGAAGAGTTGTGAACAAATTAACTTTTCACACTCCCTATTAGAGGTGTTGCATTTTGCTGATGAATGAGAAACTTCCAGCCAAGATTTGCCATCATCTGTCTCCTTCAGTATCACTTTAGTCATTTGGTTTTGCATGAATATAGCTGCAAGCAGGAGGTGTACTGTCAACAATTTTTTTAACATACATGTAGTAAACTAGATTAACTCAGCATGGCTGAGGCCCCAAATCAGCAATCCATCCCTATTTAGCAAAGCACTTAATGAGACTTAATCATGTGTTTCAAAGTAAGTTAAGCTTAAACAGATGCCTGCGTGCTTTGCTGGATTGGGGCCTTTTTTTAGATTGAAGCAGAGCCCCTGAAGGAGACCTTGCAGTTGAAAACAAGGTTAGTCTGTTAAAAACTGACAGTGCTTATTGTTACCGAAGGACAGAGACTAAGCATTTTCCTTAATAAGAAACTTGAAATTATGCCTCCAAGCATATTTCATCGTGCTTTAGCTCCAGAGCTACACAGTTAGACCAGTTATAACTCTCTAGCACTTTGCCATTCAGATGTTATATGGAACAAAGGTCCCAGGAGGTCAGCCTCGAAGAGCACTCTCAGTGCGTATGACCAGGCAAGAACCTGACCCCTTTGTGTGTTACATTATAGGTCACTGCCGGATAGGAAGTTCTGCTGGAGACAGCCTCCATTGTTTTTCAATTGCCTTTTTCTCCCTCCCCAGTACTTGGCTTGTAGTTCAGCAGTTTAGCACATGTGTGTGATCCTCTAACACTTCCTGTTTTGTAGCTGATAATTTTCATTGCAATGTTCAGGTACTGTATTCACACCAGCCCTTTCTGATAGCTGCCAGATCTTTACATGACACACACTATCTTGCCTCGGTTCTTGCATCCAGATCCTGATTTTTCTTCTCTGGCGCTCCAAAAATGGGGAAATAGCAATAATTTGCAGCTTATTATAATGACATGAAAAGCCCTATAAATGGTTGAAACTTTATACCTACAAATACATATTTGAACATCATCAGCTGTTCCTGCCCAGACAAATGGATTATTTCCTCTTAACAAAGACAGAGACAGGGACAATTGGAATTGTGCTAACATCTTTAATAGGGGCCAGCGGGGTCACACACCTCAGTTGCTTCCTGTCTCTAGACAGTTAGCAGGTATAGCCTACAGGTCAGGAGCACTGGGGACTGCTCATAACCAAACTGACTAAAGGAAAAGACGGTGGTTTAACACTCCCATTCAGGCAAAAAGGGCTGGATGGAGATCAGGGGCAGGGAAAAAGGTTCAAGGCAGCAAAGGGGGAAAGAGCAGTAGAAACAAGCCAAATCTCCGACCAGTCCTGTATAGTCCAGTGTTTGGATGGTGAAGTTAGACAAATACAGACTGGGAAGTAGGAGGAAATGTTTTGCAGTGAATAATTAATCATTGGAATAATTTAGCAAAGGTCAAGATAGGTTCTCCATTATTGGCAATTTTTAAATCAAGATTGGATGTTTTTCTAAAAGATGAACTCTAGGAATTATTTTGGGGAAATTTATATGGCCTGTGTTATACAGGTCAGACTAACTGATCACAGTGATCCTTTCTGACCTGAGCATCTATTAATCTCCTCCCTCCAGTACCAAAAGAATCAGAAATTTGACAACTGTAGTTCAAGTATAGATTAGATTCTTGGGTAAAGGATTCCTTAATGTGGCATACTTTTTGTTAGCTTGCTAGCACCAGGGAGATAAGCCTAGCCGCAGAAACTGGCTTACCAACTCACACTAGGAAGCAGTCATCAGCTCATGGTAACACTTTCCCCCAGTCATCTGCTGTTTTCAGTCTTTCTATATCTGTGGTGTCCAACCAGTTCTGAAGCAGTAGCCACTATAGCAAACTAGCCACACTCAACCTGCCAAATAGCCACATTTGGCTAGTGGCTGGCACAGGGCTACTTAACTTTGGAAGCCCTGGGAGCCACAATGATACTCACAGCACATGCCGAGGGCCGTAACTTAAGTGTGGTTGCATATACCTGCAAATATATATGCAAATAGCTTCTTTCACAATGATGGGCATGAATACAAAGCACTTCCCACAATGCCCCAGCGCTCCTGGCACCTCCTCCCTGGGGGCTAAATATGCCGAAACCCTGTAGCCGTCTGTTCCTTCCAGACCGTCCGCTTGTGTCTTTCAGTGCTCCCCCCGCCTGGGAGATGCCTCACTGTTGTGGAGCATGTTCCCAGTGGAGGCTATGTTCAAAGGATCCCACCCGGGGGCCACGTGTTGAGCCCTCCGTAAACCCAAATCGCACCGTGGCCCACAAACACATGGGCTGTAGGTCGCGTGTGGAGTAGCCCTGGGCTAGCGTATTGGACACCACTGTTCTATACTACCAATTTGAACAGATATGAAATGCTAGGCAGGTGGGGTGGGGAAGCCCTTGGGATTGTGCACTGCTCCTGTTTCTTCAGCTCAGTTAATTAACTATTCTTATTAAATATAACAGTTCTGTAAGTTTTCCAGCTTAGCAGTAGCCCATTAGAATCCTGCAGTAAATTAACGTGGAAGCTGCTTCACCTCTTCTGATATTTTTTAATAAGAAAAGAGCTTTGCATTTGTAAATTGCAAAGTGGAATTTGGCTTGAAAGTTAAGTGTGTGCGCCCACAAAAGGGTTTAGTATATTTTGTTTAGACTAGCAGTAAGTGTGGGCTGCTGATTAGAGAACGAACGGAATGGAGCTTTGTCACAAAACAGGCTCCCTTTTTATTTTATCTGCTATATATCTGAGAGTGTCTGTTTGCCTGTCCCTGTTTGTCTGTTCAAGAACTCCTCCTAAACTGTAAGAGCTAGGACCACCAAATCTGGTATACAGCTTCCTCTTACCATAACTTAAAGCAAGGTCAGGGTTTGGTTGTGCCCACTGCTTTTAGAATAACAACTAATTTCATGTTATCTCTTGAAGGTAACTGATTCAGCTCTTAACTGAAAGATTGGTGGTTCCAGCCCCCACCCCCTCAAAATTAGTAATAGTTCAGATGAGAGAGAAGACTGTGACTCTCATCTTTCTGGTGAATAACCCACACTGACTTAGTGTGTCTACACTGCAACAAAAAAGTCCTTTGTAACTTGCGTGAGCTAACCAGCATTAGTTAACTCAGGTTAGAACAGTAGTGAAGGCCTGGTGACTTGGCTTTATCCTGGAGACAGGTCCGTCAGCTTTTAAGGCAATAGGAATCAGAAACTTCTGTATATGGTCCAGCCACCAGAGCAGTGATTCTCAATCTCTTTACCTTTTCAGCTCCCTAACTACTATGCGGGAAGCAGCCACACTCTGTGCGTGCGTGCGTGCGTGCGTGCATTAGGGATATGAATGTGTACCCAAGTACATGGTTAACCAATGAACCTGGACTCATCGGTTAACCCTCTCGGTTACATGCAGGCCCCAGCCACCTGCTGCTGCCACCTCTGTCAGCAGGATGGGGGTGAAAGGCAGGTACCAATGTGCGTGGGGCGCCGCCTCCCACTGCCCACAGAAGCAGCAGCATGGGGGTGGGGGGCGGGAAAGATGGTGCAAGCACTGGATCCCACAGAGCTGCCCATCCCCTGGTGCTGATGCCTGTGATACAGCCAGCAGTGCGGGGGTGGAGGTACAGGGTAGGAATCAGTACATGCAGGGAGCCAGCTTTCAAGCTGTCTCCCTGCGTATTCTGGCTCCCGCTGAGCTGAGTGTCCCTCATCAGAGGCAGCAGCATGGGGCGAGGCAGCAAGGTGGGAGCTGGTATGTGCAGGAAACCAGCTTTTAAGCCAGCTCTCCACACTTGCTGACTCCCATTGAGCCACCTCTTCCTCCCCATCCCCCGCACGCTGCCTCCCACAGAGTCAGCAGCGTGGGGGGTGGGCAGGTGGGAGCCGATGTCTCCCCCGGACCTGTTTCCCTCTTCCCCCCCCACCACCCCTGCTGCCTCTGATAAGGGGGGAGGAGGAAATGGGAGCCTGTGCTTGCGGGTAGCTGGTTTCTGCTCCCTCTTCCCCCCTCCTCATGTAAAACATGTAACTGCTGAAAAATGCAGCATTTACATGTTTACACAAACACATTTTAGCATCTGTAATATATACTTATGGCTCTGAGGATGCCACAGGGGCTGCAGCTGTATGCTGACTGGGCCATAAGCAGGCTGTGTGTTGAGAACCATTTCACTAGGGGGGAGACAGAGCCACAGTGTGGTAGACCTCATATACCTCATCCTGCCAGTAACCTACTAAACTTCTTCTGTCAATAAGCTTAGAAGCTAGCCAGCTGTGCTTTTGGTGGTTTAACTGTGTTTGTTTAGTTTTGCTTTTCTTCTTTTTGTCCTCTACCACTTAAACTTGTAATTTAGAATAAGGGGAAGTAGATCTGGTGTCTATTGAAGGGGCACCATCAATTTAAAGATCCTGTTTCTCTTTGAAAATGTTACCTGCTGCTGTAATAGATATCCTAAGACTACTGTAAGTGAAAGGAATTTAAGGGGGAGGGTAGGCACCCGTTTTCTTCCTCCACCCCTCATTTCTTGCTATTCTTCCCTGTTTGTTTATCTGTTGCCTTTGACAGCACTATGTCACTTTCTCCCCTGTATGGTGAGTAAGTTTCTCCTATTTGTGTGAGCTTTTCACACAGCAAGAGGGGGAGAAGAAAAGATTAATGGCAGGGGGAATAGGAAAATATGACTAGATGCAGCAATTAGAAGGGGTATTTGGGCAGTACTTGAAACTGCTATTAACTAATTTTTTTAAAAAGCTGACTGCATTTCAAGTCTTTGATCATGGAATTTGGCGCATCTGTCTGAGGCGACATGAATAGAGATCTGACATAAGGGACACCGAAGGAAGAGTTAAGAAACAGCTTGGGCACATATTCAAAGGAGTTATTGCAACTTCCCACTCCAAATGGTAGCATGAAGGATGTGAGTGAAAGGAGAGGCAGATTTTGTGGAGCATCCCACACTTGGTTATACCTAAACTTCCAACTAAACTCATTAATCAGATCTATGTTAGGTTGTGCCTCTGGTGATCATTTTCTCTGGGCACTCCATTTTTAATGGAAGTGAGGAATGCAAGCTTGAGTATGTAATTTGGAACACGAGACTGTGCAACTTTGATCTTTTCATCCATCCCCTCTAGCCTTTCCCTTTAGAAAACCATTCTCAAATGGCTCCTTGATCACATACGTTCTTGAGTGTATTTCCACTCAGTCACACTACATCACTTACAAAACGTGGCATAAATTATACTAGTGCTTAATAACTCTATTACTCGATTACTTCTGTGAACTCCTTTCTTAACAGAAAGGGATCAAAATACATATAATTATGAAAGGCTGAATTCCACACCATTATTCTTGTAAAGTCTGTGAAGATCAAGGTTGAAATCCTTGTCCTATTGTAATGGCAAATCTGCTGTTGACTTCAGTAGGACCAGGATTTCTTCCCTTTAGTGAACGTGCAAGTCCTGTTATGTCTGTGATAGAATTTATTTGTATGCACGTGTCTGAGGGAAGGATTTGACCTTAGTGATGTATCTTATATCAGTAATCACATACGCAGAAAACAACCATGAGATCCTAATTAAAAAGCTTGGGTTTGGCTATTGTTTTGTAGAAGGGATGTGAAAGGTTAACCAGTAAGCATCCCCCTTGATGGGTGATACTCACCGGCTCTGGTTAACCATGAATCGGTGGGGGCTGAAGCATCTACCTGTCTACTGCAGATAGGGGGCTGCTCTGGTTGTCCAGAACAGCCCCTGTCCACTGAGGACCCAAGTGCTCCAGCCAGGCTGGAGCAGCTCCTGCCTGTGGTAGGGGGGCTGCTTCATCCTGGTCCTGGCTGGGGGGGGAGAATTCCAGCCCAGTGGGGCAGGAGCGCCCTCTCTCCTCCCCCTCCCCCCCACCAGCCCCTTTAATTGGTTAACTGGTTAAACATAATGTTTAACCGGTCAACAAATTAAATGGGATTTTACATGCCTATTTTGTAGTAATCTGTTCTGTTTGCATCTCAATACACACACACACGTGGCAAAAACATGAAATCATTGTAAATTCCAGTGTTGGCCATAAATATTCTACTAATTTGAGAAATTAAAAACATTGTGTATTAACATTCCTAAGGCAGGGACCCTGATACAATTGTAATGTTATAATACATAAACATTCTGACAGAAAAAATGTCTTTGAATTCGTCCTGTGAAGGTAAAAAAAAAAAAATCATCATTTCACTCATGGGAAATAATTTGACTGAGCAATTTTTTTTATAATTGAAAAAGAGCTAATTTCATCCTTCTACAAATAACACTCATCTTAGCAGGCTAGAACACTGAGTGCTCCACTTCGTATCAATTCATATTTCAATACATAGAGTCTAGGGGTTGTTGGATGCTTGTTAAGAATCTTCTGTGTATTTTTAAAATGGAGACTGTTAGGATTTGTAGGAATACCATTTTTATCCATCTTTTCTCCTGCGAGTTAGCAGAGTCAATGTGATTCTTTTGTACTCCCGTCCCACCAACCAGGTGGCTTGATGCTTTGCACCACACCTCCTTTCTCTAAGTTTAGAAAAAACCCAAAACATTGCAAGCCACCCAGCATTTATGAGCAAGTCTAAATAATACAATGTGATGGAGGGTGGAATTTTGATCTGCTGAAACTGAAATGCATTTCCTTGTCTTTACAAAGGATTCTAATGAGTTTGAGAGAAATTAAAAAAGAAAAAATGCTCAATACATTTGCACTTTCTCTCCTTCCTTCCTTGCTATTTCTCACTTCACCCAATTACAATTTTTATCGTGTAAGAAAGCATTGTACAGATTCAGCCAGCTGATGATCAGACTTTGTTTAAATGTGTACTGGATGCTCTCTGGATTTGCTTACGGCTTTGTCTCATCAGTGTGTCTTTTTGTGCAATGGGAAGCACATGGAGAAACCAGACACTCTGCTGTCAGCTGGTAAAAAAGAGGTGATTAGAATGATGAAAGCATGGCTGTGATTATCTGTTCACCAGCTGGAACCCCTATTTAGAGAATTATTGCTGAGACATTCGGAATCCATCAGGCAGTACGGCAGCACATTCCGAAGTATCTACTCCTGTTGGTATCTGACAAACACTACTTAAGACTCTCCTTTTTAGGAATCTGAGCTATATAGTTCTGGTCCAGATACAAACTTCCTTAAAGTTCAGGGTCAGGAGATGGAGCCAGAGATCAGCCCACCAATAAATAAATTAAACTGCATCTGTGGAAGCTAGTGCAGAGTGTGTTTAGGTTAGGGTTCTTAAGAAAACTTGTCTTTGAATGGCTATTCAATCTTTGCACATTTCTTCTTCATTTTAATCCCAGGTTTTCTTGATTTTTTTTTTTTTTTTTTTTAAACTCTTAGTCACTGTCTGTTGTGAGCAGTCCTCTTCCACACGGGTCTCCAAATACCAAATTATTTTAGTTCTCATGAGTGCTCACATGACTCTGTTTATACATGGATGTTACAGGTCAAGTCCCCTCCGCATCCCCCTCACTCAGACTGCTCTGACTCCTGTGTTGGTATTGAGGACCAAATAACACCATCCTGAGGGCTTTCCCAGTCCATTCTGGCCTGACTTGGCAACAGAAGAACTGCCAGTTCTTTCAGCATTTCTGACATAGCTACTACCAGTAGAAGTATTATAAATCTCCCAGGGAAACCTTTCCCCCTGCTCTTCTAAACCAAATTTAAAAATGCAGAAACTCTGATTACACTACCCAAGGCTTAAATTACTTTTCTGACCCATAACCCCTAATTTGCTGGAACTTTCTGGTACTAGGATTTTAATGTATATAAGCAAATCCATTTTTGGTAAAAATGGAAGCCAGTTAAATGAGTGTGTCTCAGCATTATGTTATGTTTACTAAGAATTTTCTCCAGGAGCTTATGTTTCCTTATAACTTGCTGTACTTCCTTAGAGCTGTAATCCTCCTGTGTCACACGTTTTCAGTTCAACTTTTCTTCTCTGCTAATCTCAGGATTTGTCCTGCTGCTGTTCCTAATCCACATGAGCATTTGTGACCTCAGAAGAAACCTTTGGCAAGAAGCTTTTTTTGATTTGAGTGACATGGATTATTCAGCCTGGAGTGCTCAAAATCAGCAGTTGCCTTTCTGAATCCATGAACAATCTCGAAGCATTTAACCACTTGCCTACCAACAACTTGCTGAATTCATCCAGGGTTCCTAATGGCAAACTAAACTTGCAATTTGATATGGTGACAGGAACAGTTGTTCCTACATCCCTACAGGACAGACTCAGTAAACTAGTTCCTGCAGTCACCAAAGCCTTATATATAAAAGAACAAGACAAATTAAAAGCCATGTAAATTTTTTTTTTTTTTTTTTTTGAAAAAGGTTTTAGCTAGGATTTATCTTGGAGCAACAATTTAGCAGCATGACTCCCAGCAGATAGTAAACTTAATTGAAAGGAAAATCATGGTCAGAAATGCACTGTGGAGAGCTTTAAAAGAGCAGCGTAAACATTTTTTTTGAAAGCCACTAAGGTCAATGTTGGTGGGGTTTACCACGCCCTTTGAGGCTCCCTACTGGAGGAGTTCTTTGAATGCTTGTTCACGTCGATTCCAATCAGGTGTATGTGTGCCGCGTGCATGAGTGTTGGAAACTTTTCCCTAGCAGCTCCCATAGGTTCAGCTGTGGAGACCCCCTAGAGTGGCACTGCTATATCAGCGCATATATACCACAGCTGGCCCTACCCTCCCTCAGTTCCTTCTTACCATCCATGGCAATGTTGGAACTATATAGCTCTTGCCTTAGCAAGTGTCTAGTCCCTAGCATAGCTCTTAGATTGTCATCTTTGTCAGTATAAGCAGAATCTTCTGAGTCAATAGATAGAGAGCAAGTGCCCAAAAACTCTAGCCCCTTTGGGCGGTGGGGCATGCCTGATGCCCCAGACTTTAAATTGTGTGCAATCTGTAAGTGTCCTGTGCCCAACAGTGACCCACGCAACGCATGCCTCCATTGGCTGGGTGAAGAACACCACACTGAAAAGTGTAACATCTATAGAATTTTTTAAGCCCCGGACCAGAAAGGACCGGGAGTACAGACTCCAGCGGCTCCTTATGGAGGCAGCACTAAAACCCCCTCAGACCGAGAAATTAGCCCTGGGAGCCATTTTGGTGCAGAGTGCTCTGGCCTCCATATGTGATACTGCGCAGAAGCTGAGTGCGGCAAAAGACTCCCGGTGCCGGGGTTCCCCAGCACCGAAGACCCTGGGGCCGAGACACAGGCCTACCTCGCTGGCACTGCAAGCCAGAAGGGAGGACAGGGCAGATCCTCCCCCCCCCCCCAAATAAGCCCCGGCAGAGGAAGGGCCAAGTGTGGAGGAAGTCCCCAGCATGAGAGGTCCATGGCATGCTGTCGAGTCCAGCATGTGACCCGTCATTGAGAGTCAAAATTCAGTGCAGGTCTTAAACTCCCCCTCAATGCCAGACATCTTTGAAGCTGCCAGGCACCTGATAGAAATTTCAGAGGCTGAGGGTCCAACGTGCGGGAAAATCCACCAGCACTGCTGGGACTGCACTGTTCGAGGGGGAAGCTGATGATGCTGCATCAGCCACAATCCACAGAATGGTACCGGGACAGATCATCTTCCTTGGAGGGATCACTTTCACCAGCGCAGCACTCCCCTCCACCGGCACCACCAGAGAGCTTGGTGCCAAGCGCTAGGCTGGCTGCGAGCGATCGACGTTTAGCACAGAGGTCAGTCTCCAGGTTGAGATCAAGATCCAGGAGCACCAGATGCTGCTCTCATTCTAGACCCTCTTGCTACCGTTCAAGATCCCCAAAAGGGTCCCAGCACCTGGCACCGACATCGTCGGCATTGCCATGGTCGTCTCAGAGTTGGAATCAGATGTGGAATTGGTCCATTCTTGATGCAGCCGCTCCGGTTGTGGCAGAAGGGACCTGCCAGCGCAGTGGCAGCAACAGGGGCCACTACCTACACTGTGGCCGCCTTGGTCACCGTGGACATATCATCAGAACCCAGGTTGATGGTGTCAGCAAGCCACAGGTCCCGCTCCCTTCAGGATAGACGCCATTCATGAGCACCATTGGTGCTGGAATCTCACACACAGAGGGGACAGCCCACCCCCGAGCCCTAAGACTCCAGGCACTCTCTCAGGAGGGGCTACTGCTACAGCGAACTAGCCACACTCAACTGGCCAAATAGCCACATTGTTCAAACTAATGAGCCACACTCAACTGGTCCAATAGCACATGTGGCTAATGTGTTGGACACCATGACTCTATTGGTATGAATTGGTAGTACCTGTGCCCTATCTACGGTATATTTGAGCATTTGTGCATCTGTTTGTGTGTCCGTCCATTTGTTCAAGAGCTCCTCTTAAACAATAAGAGCTAGGACCACCAAATTGGGTATGCAGCTTCCTCTTATCATAACTTAAAATAAGGATTTACTTGTGACAGGACAATGAGATGTGCCTTGAATTTGATTGTTTCTCATGAAATGGAAATGGAGAGGTCTGGTAGGAGGGACAGTTATATTGCAGAACGATCACCAGAAGGGCAGCAAGAGGGGCAGGGATGGGCACCGGGATAGCTATAATCCCATTGCGCTAGCAGAGGTGGAGAAAGGTACAGCTGTCTAATATATTTCAGAGTTTGTGTGTCTGTCCCCTAGCTGAGGGACATGCACCCCTGCCTCAGCTGTGCCCGCTGCAGTGGCCAGAGACAGGCACTTCTTACCTGGCTTAAGGGAGAGAAAGCTGGGGTTGTCCTCTTTCCCCGGGGGCAGCCTGCATGTGGAACCCAACATCCCCATGTCCAGCCCAGAACAATGATTGAAGCAAAGAAAAAGAAAACTTATTTGAATTAAGGACCCGAAAAACTTCAGATAAATCTAGTGATATATATGTATTTTGCTGCAAATCATCCTAATAGTGCTGTACTTTCATCCACAACATTTTCAGTAAATATTTAAAAGGTGACAAGTCCTCTATTTTTTGTTATTTGGACTGGATTTGGTACTAGGTTATCTTGCTTCTGGGATTTTGGAATACATGTTACAGCACAGGTGGGGCTGAGTGTATTATCTGGCATAATGGCTATAAGGGTGCCACTTAGTAGGAAAGCACTAGTAGGAAATGTACTGTAGGGACCTGTCCTGTATTAGTGCAAAAGATAGGCTTGAAGTCCCAATAGGTCATCACTGTCTTGAACTTCCTTAAGTCTACGACGAACGAAACAGTGGTATTTTCAAGCTGCATTTCTTTGCTATTGGGGGGAGAGTTTCTTTTGATGATTAGTGGACCCATTTTGATCATTATGCAGAGAAAGTCACTACTCTAGTCAGGCAGCCAGGAAGGGGAGAGGGAGTGGAGAGACAGGGAAATCTTCCACACCATAGCAGATTTTCTTTCTCCGACCTCTGCTGCCACAGCAGAACTTGAATAGAGAATGGCACAAATTAATTCGGCACCATGGAAGGTGGGAGGGGGGGAGAGGAACAAAAAGAATTCTGTTAGTGAACTCTTCGCTCCTTTTCCATAGTCTGCTGTGGTTTGGTTTGCATTTGCCCTCTGCAATGGGATTAGGCTGGTGCTCCTGTCACAAAGAGAGGCTTATATCCATCCAGTTCTCCCTCCCTGCCCTTTGGCTCCGTTATCAGTGGCAACAAGTGCTGAATAGTTGAGTTAGCTTTGCATGAGGAAGACCCGAGCTTTTTGGCAGGGTTGGAGGGATGATGAGACGAGTGTTGTTTAAATGCTTTAAAGAGAAATGAAGGAGTATGTGTGGTACTAATGTTGATGGAATAAATGAGTCCCAAGAGTCAGAGTTGTTAACGTGAGCCAGTCACAGTCCAACATTAAACATGTTAAACAAGGTTTAGGGTTTGGCATTGAGACCTCAGCCTGCTTAATACCATGGCAAACACAATTAAAATGTTTAACCTTTTATTAAAGATACAGAAAAAGAAGGGAAATTAGTTAAAAGACTTGAAATGTTAAGTCTGAAGCCTGGGTTTCATTTTAACATCCCTTGTTCCCTTTCTCTGTATCTGGAGAGAGTTTTAGCACCTTACCTAATGGTCTTGGACTGTAGTAATGATAGTAATAACAGCCCTGTTAGAGGGAGAGAAAAGAAGTTAGTTGACATGGGCTGGAGCTGTTGTTTTCAAGTCCAATCTCGTCTAAAAAGCAAAACAAGATGAACATGGACAAGAAGGGAAAGAACAGCAAAGAGATAAATGCAGCCTCATGTTGATTGCTACTTGCACCTCTGCTGCTGGAAAAACCCAGCCACATAGTCTTATTAGCCATTTTGAGATCTTGCAACTTGGATTAGCCTGGGGCTGTTCAAGGCATTTATTTTTAACAGCTTTTCTCTGATTCCAGATCTAATGCAATGTTGCAAACAAAGTAAAAAAACTTTGCTGGCTGGGCCAGACTTTTAATAGACAGAAGGCAAAAGGAGGAGGAGAGAAATGAGAGGAACTAATTTGGACAAGGAAAAACAACACATGGAAGGGGTGAGTGGGTGTGGTAAAGTCGGACATCCCAAGTGCTATTAGGATTCAGCCAGAACTGGGGAATATGCTCATGTCAGCCGGGTGCGTGTCTGTCTCCTTTTTGCATGGTTTGGTCAGAACATATCCCACGATCAGGGACAATAGAGGCCCAAAGGTGTCATGGTAGATCCTGGAGTCCCTGAAGATGACTGGAGTGGCAGTCACGAGAATGAAGTTGCTCCTTCTTCTGTTTTTCAGTCAGCCAGCATCTAATTCCCCCTCCCCCAAGTCATGTTTTAAGCACTCCAAAAGGAAATGATGGGTAGAATAGCCCATCCTCTCAATTTTTCATTCAGCAGTTAGGCTTAATTTCTGACACACCAGTTTTGGGCCATTTAATTTCCAGTCCTACACTTCTCTTGTTTTCTAGGCATGATCTGTACGCATTCTTTGAATTGACTTTTTGTTTGGATTAATTTAATCTGTTTCCCTTCTGTTTCCCTTCTGCTTCTTTCCTGTTTAACATTTGTTAGAGGAGATTATGATGGTTTATGAACTTTCACTCCTTACAGCTGGCCATTCATGTAAAATCGAGGGCCCAATTATTACAACTCTGTGTGCGTGCGTGCGCACTCTCCCCACCTCCCAGGAGACTAAAAAGGACCTGTCTGTGGTCAACCACATAAGCTGATACCTTACGCGTATTTCCTCTAGGCTGTCTTTCTCTACCATTGCCCTCCCGTGCACTGACTCTTATTACCAATGTCACTTGGTGGCCACTGAAACTCATCTTGTTGCTTGTGGGTGATGTTATTTTCCCAGCTAATGGAGACTTATGGGTTCTCAGTCACATAGATGCATAGTTGAAAGAGGAGTACACTGGAAGCTTTAAAAATAAACTCTGACCGAGTCCCAGAGACCTTAACTTGGGGTGATCTTAACTTGGGGTCCTTCTGGATGGAGTGACACACACCAATGTAGGCTGATCCAGTCTTGTTTGCTATGTTTCTGTCTCTTTGAATTGCCTGTGTTGTATCAAAGCAGCAGGTGGAACACTAGGACTTTTCCACTCTGCTGCTACAGCTTAAACTATGCCCTGCCTGAGTTTTCCTTGCAGATAAAATCACTAAGTAGCAGGTCTTTTGTTTTTGACAGTGGATTCTATAGCACCTTCAGCTAAGGCAAAACAGTGGGACTATAGTTTGCGAATGTCTTCTGCCTGTTCATCTCCCCCTCCAGTTTGTCTAAAGAAGGTTTTCAAGGGTTGTCCTCCAGAGCTGGCGGACTCTACAGTGCTCACCCACATGCCAGCTCTCAGCTCCTTGTACAAATGAAACCCGTAGCTCATTACTGTGTCAGATGACTCATGTCACCGGTGCAAACCAAGGCTAAATGCTGTAAAGCAAGAGGGTGCATTCATATCAAAGGGATTATAAAACAAAGCACAATAAAAGATGCAGAGTAGAAAAATTGCCCAGGAGGGGAGAAAGGAAGCTGACAATCTGAAAGCCTGGATTCAGTGGACTTTGATTGAATTCTCAAACCTGAATTGAATTGCAAACATTTCTGGGTCAGTGCAGTCCTAATTAAATACATGTAGGGTATATCTGCATTGGGAATACCATGTACAGCCTTTGGAATTGAGAAACAAAGGGCCGACTCAGGCTCTTGATGCATGTTCTGTTCAGAGGAAGGAGCAATTCAGTGCCAGAGAACATCCATGTTACCAGCGCAAAGTCTGGATTTTGCGCTTTTGGAAATCTGTGTAGGTTTTGTCCCCCATTGGAATGGAAAGTAAAATGGACAAACCCTTCTTTGCTTTAGAATAAATTTTGTGTTTGTCCATTTCTCTAGCATACAGGAGAATAGCAAAAGTGCCATATATTGTCATGAAGGACCGTTCTCTTTAGGGATGTAATAGTATAATCGTTTACACGGTTAACAGATAAATCTGGGCTCATCTGTTATTGTTAATAGTTACATGCAGGCTCCTGGCCCTGCTCCTGAGGAGCTGGATGCCAGCCCACACTGCTGTCTCTGTATCAGAGCCCGCAGTGCAGGGTGGCAGCCGGCTCCCTGAGATCAGGGCTGGGAAGCAATACACATTGGGAGCAAGCTTTTAAGCTGGTTCCCAGTGCACACCAGCTCTCAGGGAGCTGACTGCTACCCCATGCTGTTGCCTCTGTATCAGAGGCAGCAGCCAGCACCCTGGGAGTGGGGCGGCAGGTGGGAACCAGCTGCCACCCTGTGCTACTGTCTCTGTATCAGTAAGCAGTGCAGGGCAGCAGCTGGCTCCCTGTGAGCTGGGCCAGCAAACGGGATCTAGTATGTGCTGAGAGCCAACTTAGAAGCCAGTTTCTGGTGTGCACTGGCTCCCTGGGAGCCAGCTGCTGCCCTGTGCCACAAGCTCTGCTGTATAAAACTTACATTGCCGTACCCACAGTGAGCTGGCTGGCCCTGCTCCTGGGGAGCCCGCAGCGTGTAACTGCTGAAAATCTCAGCGGTTACACGATTACCTAACTGCTTTAAAACATCCCTACTTCTGATATCCCCTTAGACAGAGAGGTCAGAGCTACAGTGTTTTGATCACTACTCCTCTGCCAAGAATGAAAAATTCACTCATAGCTCACAGCCTTTCCCTGTTCAGGATAAACTATCATTGGATAAAGGTCACAAACTCTGGTTCTGTCTTTGCATCTGAAGATTGGAAACAAGATGTTTCAGCAATGAGTATATTACTCTGATTATGCAAAGAATCATTTTAGGAGGAAGATGAGGGTAAATGGAATGGGGGGTAGAGAGAGAGATGGGGAGCAATGACCAGAAAGGACACAAGGGTGGAAGTGCACACAAGGTCTGTTGACTGTTAGAACAGGATGGTATTAAGACTTCATTTGATTCAAATGATAATCCAAACTATTTCTAAAGAGCTTTAAGCAACAAATCCAATAGAGCCTCCCTGTGAAAAACAATGTATTGTAGCATGTACCAGGAGCATTTAAAAAAATGAAACAAGGCCAGGTTTTTAATTATTTAGAAAAATAGCATTTCTTATTTTGCTAAATCTTACATTTACAGTGAGGATGTGAAAGGTTAACCAGTAAGCATCACCCTGAACGGGTAATGCTTACCGGTTCCTGTTAACCGGTAACCGATGGGGGCTGGAGCAGTTCCCCACCTGCCATGGATTAGGGGGTTGTTCCAGACCTGCCGAGGGCCCAGTGTGGACAGGGGGCTGCTCTCATCCTGAGCAGCCTCCATGCACGGCAGGCTTGGGCACTCGCAGGCAGGAGCTGCTCAGACAGAGGCTGCTCCGGGCACCCTGCAAGCAGGGATTGCTCCAGCCCTGCAGGGGGCCTATTATGGACAGGGGCTGCTTTTGTCTGGAGCAGCCTCTGTACTTGGCGAGCCTGGATGCCCAGGCCCACAGGCAGGGATTGCTCCCACGGAACAGCCTCTGTCCGCAGGGAGCCCAGGCGTCCCGCAGGCAGGAGCTGCTCTGGCGTCTGGAGCAGCCTCTCTCTGCTCGGACCTGGATTCTCTAGCTGTGTCAGCTCCCAGCTCCTGCTACAGCATGGGGCTGGAAGCGGGAGCCCCACGGATTGGGGGCTGATCCAGCTGGGCTGGAGCAGTCCCCAACTCAGATCCTGCTTTTAGTCAGTTAATCAGTTAAATGCAAGTCAACTTAATGTTTAACCAGTTAACTGATTAACCAGGTTTTTACGTCCGTAATTTGCAGCTGATATGTCTTTTGCATTGTCAGATCCAGATTTTTCACTCAGATGTGATTTTGTTTTTAAACATAGCCTGTGAGGTTGCAGGTAGAGACAATAGCAATTGCTGGAATTTCACCAGATATACAGAAAAATCACCAAAGTTCTGCAGAAAAAATTAAATGTTGTTTGTTGGAAATTAACTCCCTATTCTCTTCTGGCATCTTCACTCCTCCAGTAGCTGGGCCACAAAGGATAGGGGATATACTTTTGTGTGCTAAGGGATCTCATTCCCTTGAGGCCTGGTATAGGCTGAAGGACCAAGGTTTTAGTGCAGACAAGGTTGTGTGTATGTGTGTGGTTTATTACTAGTAATTATTGCTTTCTTCAGCACATGGATTTGTAACATCTTGGAAGCATAGTCTTGGTATTTGGCATTTACTACACCCTAGCAGTTTACACTGTGCGTGTCCCTCACTTCTCTTTTATTCATTTACCAATTTTGCTTGTTGGTTGAAGTAATCAGGTGAAATTGACATTCTAATAAGATTCCCCACTATTAAATGGAGGGCATAGCAAATAGGTAAATGGGCTGAAGTTGCAGCCTAAAACATTTCATGCTGCTGTTGATAAACCTTTTCTCTCACTTTTGTTGCCTCGACATTTGACTCTAATTGAAAACAAACCTTTGGATGATCATGTCAAATGCAAGGAACAGTTGGAGAAGGATGCTGAAAGGAACAGAAAACAGAAGGGTTCAGATTCCAGCTGACAAGTACTAACTCATTATTTATCTCAGCGGGGACCACCAGAAATTTTATGCTAGCCTTGATCTGCTTTGTGACTGGAGCTGATATTCCTCTTGCAAAGACTTCATTTTTCAAGGACTTTTTTATGCCAATATATAAAGGAAGGTGGAACTCTTCCAAATCCTGAACAGTTCAGAAATGTTTACCTTCCGTGACTCTCACTAGAAGACTGAGAATTTATTTTTTCAAACAGCCTGATCCTCTGGTCCACATAATGTTGGATGAAACTACAGATTGTGTGATTGAAATGTACTTGCTGTCCTTCATCCTTAAAGGGCCAGTTAAAGCAACCTAGTAAGCAGTGAATTTCTAGACAGAGTAAACTATTATTAAAATGTTGAATTTGGTATTCTTGGTGTGATTTCTGATAGCACTTTCTTCATGGAGGAATAAATTCAGATTGCTCATTTATTGATATGAGTCCTAATGCTATCTCTCAGATGTGTGTACTATATGTGCTTTGTTTTCATTCCAAAAACATTTTATTTTGATGACACAACTCACAGTGGAAGTGTTTTGCCTAATGGCACTGTGCTCAAAATGCATGTCTGAGCCTTATAGGCTCATTTCTTTTCTTGGGTCATGGCTGGTACTTACTGATTGGGAAGATTGTCTTTTCATTTTCTGAGTTTGTCCTTATGGTTCCAACCAGCCTGGCCCACCTGTATGCTTCTTGCTTACTGTCTTCCTATATAGATGATCTGAAGATGGATCTGTTTAGATTTCACAGCTCTGCAGGGAATAGGGGTTTCAGAACTAATTGAATAGACCCTTTTATGTTGCCTATTTTATGTGAGAGATGATAGGCCTCTGTGGAAAAAGTCACTCTGGAACTGGATGTTGCTGCTGCTGGCGGTGGTGGTTAAATAATTGTTTTAGACCCAAAGCACCCACTGCTTTTAGAGTGAAACATAGATCCTTGACTAAATAGCATTTTGTATAATTTGAGCCCTGATCGTGCATACAGTTGTGTGTGCTTAACTGTACTACTGTTCCCATTGAAATCAACAGCAGTACTGGCAGTAGTAAAGTTATTTAAGTGTGTGCAGGATTACAGCTGTGAATGGAACTCGTACCCATCTGCAGTTGAAACTCTTCAGGCACCTGGCTATTAAAATCTATTCCATCTTGTGCGTGTTCATTCTGGTGTGTTTCAGATGCCTGGTGGTCAAATCAGGAACCAGTAAAACCTTTGTTAGATGCCTCAATAGGAGATGTGCAGCTGGGTGTGCTTTGTTGTATGAAGATCCTTAGGGACTTTCCAAGATCACCACTCTAGACAACTTTAAATCTTGTTATATAATCTGTTGTCTGTTGCTGTACATGGCATTTCACAAACAGACTTGGTCCCTGTCCTGTAGAGATTACAGTTGTGTTCAAAGAGAATATTAATGATGTGTGTGTGTTTCAGGAGTAGGTAATGCACACATTTGATCTTGCCCTTTTTACAGTCAGTTCTGTTTGTAGTTCTACAAACTACAGTTGTTACATGTGCTTCCATACAATGGTCACCAGCCGTCTTTTGACATGTGACTAACTTGCAATATAAACAACCTTGGAACACTTGTTGGAACACAAGATTGTATAGATGTTTATGGATGACATTTCCCCTGACTACATGGCTTAAACGCTGCAGTTGCACTTAGATGCTTTGGCAAATGCTACCCAATAGGCACCCAGTGATGAGCAGAACTTGAATGCTGCTCCTTGTGTTTATTCAACAAAGACCAAAGCACAATGTGGTGGTTGTTTCTTTTACAAGTGTCAATAAATGTCACTGAATTGTTTCTTATGTAAGGCAGTATGTGTCTATGTGTGTCTGCCTCTCTCATATATATGTACACCAGTGTTCCTGCTAAACTGCGCAGCAGCACAGCTTCACAGGTGGTTAATCAGTCCTACCAAGTCAGTCAGCTCCCTGCACGGAGTCCTGAGCCTCTGAAACGTTGCTTAACTCAAATAAGTTTTGTTTTTCTTCATTGAAATCAGTGGTTCTCAAACTATGGCAATGGTCCACGGCTACCTCCCAGGTGATCCACAGCTCGAGCTCAGCCCTCCCCCTCTCTCTACCCCTGCAGCAAGGAGCCCACACAGGTGCTCCAGCCTTGTCCCCCCTATATGGTTGGCTTCCCATAGGGATGGAGGGGAGAGCCCCATCTCACAGGGAAGAAGCATTCCCCCTCCCTCACTGCCCCCTCCTGGCTTGGAGAACAGCAGCATGCAGAATCTGGCCAATGGTAGCAGTGGGAGGAGGTGCCTGGGACTGGCACCGGGCGCATAGGCAAGTAAGTACCCGCCCCCCATGCTCCAACCCCCTCACGCACTTCTCTCTGCCAAGTCCTCCACACCCCTAACCTATTCCTGTACCCTCTCTTGCTCATGCACCTTCCCCACTGGCCAGGCACTAACCTCCAGCCTGCTCCTGCACCCTCTCCACTGGCCAGACACCTACCCCCAGCTTGTTTCTGCCCCCTCCCTCCTAGCCACACACCCTATCCTTAGCTTGCTCCTGCACCCTCCCATCTGGCCAGACACGCCACCCAGCCCACTACTGCACCCACCCTCTTGGCTTCCCATAGGCCACTTTATCTCTTCTGGAGTTCCAGGGTAAGCGGTTTTGTGCCTCCCCCTGCTTAGGCTCTGGGCTTGGAACAAAAATGAAGGGTTTACTGCTCCTTCCCTTGCTCTTGCCCCCTCCCCTGGCCAGACACCCTACTCCCAGCCTGCTCCTTCACCCTATCTCCCATCCAGACCTCGCACCCTCACCCCTCCTGCCCCTAGCCCAAAAAAGGTTCCCCACTCCTGCCATAAATAAAGAAAACATGGGCACTTTTGGTGTTGGACATGAATTAGTATTTTACTTTATTTAAAATGAAGTTGGATAAACTAACATGAGAAAGTTAAAGTGCTTAATCTGTTTAATATTCTAAATTAATATTTCCTTTTTTACTAGTTAGATTAAACTATTCTCCCTAGATGCAGCACTAGCAAAATAGCTCAGGCATAATTATGTAATTAATGGCAAGTTTCCATTAGCAACTGGTGGTCCACAGAAAGGCTTGCATTGAGCTAGGAGAGCCACGGGCCAATAAGTTTGAGAACCAGTGATTTAATCATCATTCTGAGGCACAGCTAGGGATGAGGGGTTCATTATGCTGGCTGCCCTGAGGAGAGAGGACAACCCCAGCCCTCTCCCACTGCATCAGCTTGGAATCAGGTGAGATGCCCCTGTCCATGGCCACTGCAGCTGGAGCAGGCACAGCTATGGGGGTGGGTGCATGTCCCCCAGCTAGGGAACAGACAGACATTAGGACACACAGACAGACAAACTCTCTGAAATATATAGTAGATATCTGTTCCTTTTCCTACCTTTGCCTGTTGTGGCCCAGTTGGTTTAGAGCTGTCCTGGGCACCATCTCTGCCCCCTTGCTGCCTTCCTGTGGTCATTCTATAGTATAACTCTCCCCTACCGGATCCCTCCCTTTCCTTTTTTGTGGAAAACAATCCAATTGTAGGCACACCTCATCGTCCTGGTACAACCAAACCCTTACCTAAATTATGATAAGAAGAAGTTGTATACCAAATTTGGTGGTCCTAGCTCTTACTGTTTAGGAGGCATTCTTGAACAAATGATCTCACAGATGGACAAATTTGTTATAGATATATTTACAGTGGTTTTGGGAAGGGACTTGACTGAAGACAGGATCTGTGCTGGTGCCCTATCTCAGGAAGGGCCAGGTGGAGCGCTTCAAGATATTTGCATGGAAGGGACCTCATGGTGGTTTAGTTGCTGATGAGTTATATATAGGATTTAACCTGTTACCACAGCAACTTCTGTGCAAAGTTCAGCTGCCTAGGGAATAGGTACTTTCCATGCATTTCTAATGGATGAAATTAAAATAATACCCCAGTACATTTCAAATTAAATGCTACAACTGATACCCAGAGAGGGAAAATACTTTTGATACAAAGAATTGAAAAGGGATGCTGGGGGAAGAGTTTGATCTTGGCTGTATTAATAAAAGTTTCTTTTTTGTATGACTTCTTCCAGCTTGACCTTACCAAACCGATCGAAGATCAGGGCCCACTGGATGTGATCTTACATAAGCTGACAGATGTCATCCTCGAAGCAGACCAAAATGACAGCCAGTCATTGGAGTTGGTTTACAGGTTCCAGGTGAGTGTCATTTTTCCCAAACCTTGTACGCTTAAGGTGGAGACCAAAGCAGAGCAGGAGACTCTGTTTTTAGTGTTGCCAATTTAATCCTTTTCTGTGGAGTAGGGATACTAGACTAAAGCAGCTCTCTGTGTGTGGTGGCTGAACTACTGAGAGCTCTGGGAATGATGGCTTTATTTATTGGGACTAGATGCCATAGCTCTGGGTAGATTTTTACATTGTGGAGTTAATCAATGCAATGCCCAATTCACCCCTAGCATTATCCTTTCATCATTGTAGAAACATTGCTACAACCCCCAAAGAGGAGCATGTGTCTGTAGGGATTTCCCAGATCCCTGAAGGCAGCCTTAGGCCCCAGACACACAACTAAACAATTCATCATGTGTCAGATTTTTCCCACTTCCAAGGAGTGCATAGAAATCTTCATCTGACTTGTCCTCAACCTATCCCTATTCAGAAAACCCTGGTGTTCTATATTCCTCTAGATTTAGGATCCACATAATGATCACAGAACTTCTGTAAATTTTTCTTGTAGTGTTCTGTCTCCTGTTGAGGGGACACTTTAATTTCTCTTTTGGAAGTTTACAATATCGGTCAGATATGCAGCAAAGCCACACAGACAACTGAGTGATGAAAATAATATCCAGAGAGCAGGTTTTTCCAAAGAGCTCCTCCCCTCAGTAATGTAAATACTGATGAGTTCATAGCTTTAAAAGGAATTGTTTCTAGCTGGCGACTTTGAGCAGTGATACATATATCTCTTTCAAAAAGAGAGGCAACATTCAACCTAGCGTCACAAGAAATTGTTGTGTATGCTGTTGACATCAGCTTTAAAACCACAAGCCACACAACTTTGGCTGCTTTTCTTAATGATTTACAAAATTTTTCTGCTTCTCTTGCCTGGGTCCTTGGTCAAATTCTTACATTAAATAACAAGTTTGATTTGCAGAGAAAGCCCCTCCAGTTCTGATTCATTGAGGAGAAGATAAATATGTATCTCAGAATAAGGGGAATGTCCATTACCTGTAGCACCTTAAATGTGTGGGAGTTACTGAGAAGAGGTTTGGAGATGGGGGAGATTTCAAATGCCTCTCCCTAGTACCTATACAGTACTGGAATTTCTCAAACATGAACTAATTCATTAATCCTCAAAACACCTATCTGAGGTATGGCAGGGTCAGTCCACTCCTGGGCCCCTAACCCCTGTTCAGCCCACTGTCCAGGAGTCACAGTATATGGCTCATTTGCTTTGGTTTGAGATTTGTTGTCTCCCTGTCATCTTTAACAAGGCCGATGCTGCTCTCTTGGCTCCTCCGGTGTCTTTCTCTCTCCAAATTCCTCCTCCACTCTCCAAAACTCCTTCACAGCTCTCCAAACTCCTTCTCAGCTCTCCCCCCTCACCCACAGGGAGAGTTCTTAAATAGGCCTCCAGGCAGCCCCAATTAGTTTCACCTGGACCTTAATTGATTTTGCAGCTGCCCTGTCTCAGCTGCCCCTAATTAGCCGGGATTGCTGACTCTCTCTGCAAGAGCGGCCTCTTTCCCCTTCCACCAAGCTCTTTAACCTGCTGTATCACCCCTGCTCTGTCACAGAGGGAAATATTATCCCCACTCTGCAGATAGGGAAACTGAGACCTAGACAGCTTGAGATTTGCCCAGGGCAACTCACTGAGTTAGTCAGAGCTGGGATCTGAAGTCACGAAGTCCCATGCTTATTCCTATATGTCATGCAGCCTTTCAATACACTAACTATTACATGTTGTAAAACAGTCCTGCAAAATGTGTGAACTCCTGCTGGAGACTCAGCAGGTTGATGTATGGACTCAGCAATTGTTGCTGAGCTTAAGGAGTTGCAAAATTCAGTGTTTGGGTTTCTCTTCCTTCTCAGCACGTACATAGGCAACCTCAAATTGCAGAACCAAAAGTTCAGCCAAAAGACAACCACTCAAAGATAACTAATTAATTGTTGAAAACTCAAGCTGTAAGAAAAGACAGAGCATTTATGCCTTTGTAATTCCTAAGGGGAATGGAAGATCAGAGACGGTTTCCAGCATTAGGCTCTAGGAGAGATCTTCATCAGCTGCTGTGAAATCCACAAGAAAGAGAAAGTACTTGAAACGAAACTGTTTTTATTTAAACATCCACATGCATGTGTATGTAAATAAAAACTAGAAGATTTACCCAGTATTGCTTGGGTCCTTAAATCAATTTTTGTTTTATGGAAAATAAAATGAAAATGTGCATGCTTCATTTAAATCCTTGCTCTGTGGTAGGGCTGGGGCATTAGGAATGTAAAATCCTTTTAAAAATGTTAACCAGTTTAACAGGCCTGCTGCATCACACCGCCAGCAGGGTACCACTGAGGCAGCCCCTGCCTGTGGCACTGTGGGCCCAGATGTGCTAGAGCAGCTCCCCGCCCACAGCATGCCATGGGAGGCTGCTCTAGCCAGGCCGGGCAGGGGCCTCCACACCGCAGATTAACTAGTTACCCTAGTAAGCATGCCAGTAAGACAATGCTTACTGGGTAACTGGTTACTCCTTCACATCTCTACTGGGGCTGTATTCAGGCTGCTCTGGGCAGAGAGGACTACCCCATCCTCTCTCACTGCAGCAACTTGGGGGCCAGATGAGAAGCACCTCACCCTGGCCACTGTAGCTCCAGTGGGCACAGTTGGGAGAAGAGTGCATATCCCTTGGCTGGGGGAGGTCCAGGTTCATCTGTCCCCCGCGCACCCCAGCCAGAGTGAGGAATGCAGCAAACTATGCACTTTCCCCTAGGGGAATAGCCAGCAATGTTCCCATAGGAATCCAGGAGAGGGGAAGCTTCAGCCCGCCCTGCCACCCCCTGCCCATGAAGAGCATCTGCAGGGTGGAAGGTTTGGGACTAGGGCAGTTCTGGAGGGGGGAGCGGTGTACCCTCAGCCAGCCCCTTTTACCTGCCTCATGATTCTGTCTCTTTTCTGTATGGTTTTCTGAGAAGCAATCCAATTGCAGGCACATCCCATTTTCTTACCACAACCTTACCTTAGCTTGCTTTAAGTTATGATAAGAGGAAGCTTTATATCAAATTTGAGGGTCCTAGCACTTACTGTTCAGGAAGAGTTCTTGAAAAAAATGGATGGGCAGACGAACTCTTTCAAATATACAGTAGATTTTGATGCATTACTTGTTCTCTTCACTGATTTTTTTTTAAAAATACGTATATAATACTGCAGCTTAGATTTATACCTAATTTCCTTTGGAGACAAGTAATGGTTGGCCATGATATTAAATTAAGTTACCGTCTTGAAGCTCCTGTTCTCCACATTTCTGCTGCTGAGGCTGTATCACTAACACAAACTTCTTTTTGGGGACCACCAAGAGGAAAGTCAGTTAAATAAGCAAAACCCATTCCAGTCAGTATCTGTAATCCAGTTTTTTTTATTCCTAAACCAGAACTCATGAGTGATGTTCTTGTACACAAGTTTGATTTTTTTGTTTAGTGAGCTCAGTGTATTTGATAGCTTAGCTCTTAAATAAGACAGTTGCTAATTGTTGGGTTTTGAAAGGAAGGGCACCATGAATATAAATATGGGAGAAACTTTTTCTTAAGTCTGAATCTAAATACCATCATTAAGGATTCAGTATCAAATAAACAAAGGAATAGGCACTCTGTTATTAATGTGGAGACAGAAGTTAATGGGGTGCTCTCTTATATATGTGACTTGTGTGCTGTAGAGCTGGAGTTAGGATGAAGTGACATCTTCATAATGAAGCCCTTTCTTTAGTTGATTTGTTATACGCTTAGTGGTACTTTTAACATTGTTCTAGTGTATCTTGTTACCTTGTTTTTTCCATTGGAATAACTATTTTTTTTAATAAAATCCCTTTCTAGCCCTCGTTGCCATTGACCATATAAATGTTTTGTTAGGAAACTGCCAGTGGAAGTGATATGACTCATCCATTCAGAATACATTTAATCTTCGGTCATTTCCAGAATATAAACTGTGGATTGGCTCCATGACCAGTTCCTTGCTGCCTCGTGTTCTTGTTACTTGTCCGCATTTTTTAAAATGCCACCTGATGTCACTGCTCCTCAGTTACCCTGCTCCATCAGTTTTCTATCTCCTTGTTTGCCACCCTTTCCCTGCTCACCTTGCTAAAGAAGGCAGTGAACTGTGTACTATCTTCACTAGAGAGACGGCAGACTTCCAGAGGGTGGATTGAGCGCTCACCACCTGTTAGTGTGTTAAAGCACATTAGGCTGGAAACCTGACTCCTAGTGTTAGTTGTAAATTGCTTTTTGGTTTATGTCTTAATGACAGACTTGCATGTTGCTCAGACTATACTGCAGCCTTTGCCGTGCTGACAGCCAATCTATATATACAAGCTAGATTACTTTGTGGATAGTTTAACAAATTAGGGCTCAGTGTACGGTTTTAAATAATTTAATATTTGTTTGTGGTACAGTTAAGAACCAATAGGTATATTGCTCCTCTCCTAGCACAGTAAGTGGGGATATATATACTCAGTAGTGTCAGATCTGTTTGCAGAGCTGCATGACCTCTGCTTGGTAGCAGCTAAAAGATGGTTGCATTCAGAGCCTCTATTCTGCAGCTGTGTGCCACTGGGACTTTGCAATCAGCTGCCTATTATTCATATGAATGCCTTATGATCGCTTTATTTCATTCCTAAATTTACTACACTGTTAAATTACATTCTGGAGCAAAGTTCTCTGCTCAGAACTGTGTATCTGTATGAGGGAGGTTTCTTTTCCCTCTCCGTTGACTCCTCTTTTCCAGGCTGTGTTTGGATCATTAATTATCCAGCATCTATGATCAATGTTCCCTTTAATTTTTCCCACCATCGAGTGGAATTAATTTTCTTATGTGCACCAATGTGGAGGTGATATGCAACACGTGACTTTCATATTGGTGCACATAACAAAATTAATGTGGCAGGAGTGAGGCCAAAGGGTTCTGAGTGTGGGAGGGAGTGCAGGGCTGGGGTGGAGCGTTGGGTGCAGGAGTGTGATTGTGAGGGCTGCATCTAAGAGTGCGGGCCCTAGGATGGGGTTGGGATAGAGGGTTGGAGTGCAAAGGCTCTGGCTGGGGTTGCAGGCTTTGGCATGGGTTGTGGATGAGGGGCTTGAACTGTAGGAGGATGTGTGGGCTCTGGGTGTGGGTTGGGTGCAGGTGGGATGTGGGCTCTGGGCTAGGGGTGTTGGGATGCAGTAGGGTGGTCAGGGCTGGGGGACACTCAAAAGTGGGGCAAGGTGTTGGGGCTTGGGCTTACCCAGGCAGCTCCCTGCTGGGGATAATTAGGAGGGGCCCTTTCCTTCCTGCTGCAGCAGCTTGGTGCTGGGACTGGCGGAGAGAGGTACTCCTCGTTCTCCTCAGCAGCTTCATGGCTCTCTCGTGCAGGGACTCAGTGCTGCAGCAGGGGGCTTAATAAGAAGCTGTGGGGCTGGGAGGGCACGCATCTTAGAGGGAACTAGCTTATGATTACTTCACTGAGCTCAGTTTTTCATATCTCATAGGCTAGTTAAGTCCTCCTTCGTAAAACCTGGGAATAACTTGCCATGAACCCTTCAAAAGACACCTATGAATGGTATCCTGTGCCCTGAGATTATTCTACAGCACTTCATATCTCTACATTTGGGATGCTAGTCACCCACCATTTTACTTTTCCCAGTGGTCCATGTGTTCTTAAACATCTCTCTAGAGCAGGTGTGGGCAAAAGGGCCTCAGTGGGCCGGATCCAGCCCGCCAAGTGGGTTGATCTGGCCCATAGAGGTTCTGCTGCTCCTGTACCCCCAGGTCAATCAGGGCCTAGGGATGGGGAAGTGTGCGCTGCTTAGTCAACCCTTGCAGTTGACTCTAAGCACTGCATGCCGGAGGAAGCAAGAGACGTCGCGTTCCCCCCGCCTCCAGGCCAATCAGGACTTGGAGGTGAGGGGAGCGCACGAAGTGTCCTCCCACCCTGCAAGTGGCTCGGTGATTACAGTCAATCATCAGCTGCTGCTCAGCTGGCAGGTGACTCTAAGTGCAGTGCTCCCTTGCAGGGTGGGGGCAGACTTTGCATGTGCTCCCAGGCTCTGATTGACCTGGGGGCAGGAGGGGAGTGTGCAAAGTCTCCTCCCACCGCCAGGGGACCGGGCGCCTAGAGGGAACGGCCAGCTGTTCAGAACAGCTGGTGGTTCTCTGGGGCAGGGTCAGACTTCATGCACTCCTCCATCCACAGACCAATCAGGGTCTGTGGTTGGGGAAGCACAGAAATGTCCTGGCCTTGCCCTTTCTGCCTTAGCCCCTCGTCCCTTCTGGGGCGTCCAGGGGCCACTTCAAAATTTTTTGAAGTAGCCCCTAGTCAGAACTTATTGCCGACCCCTGCTCTAGAGCAGTGATAGGCAACCTATGGTAGTGAATGGGCCACTTCACACTCCTTCATCTCAGTGTGCTGCAAGATTGAAATCAGGCATATGCTCTTACCATGACTCCAGGAATAAAATTAAATACATTGCACTTGATTCTCCTTCTTTATCACAAAGCAATCCATTATTAGGGGCGTAAAGAAACGGAAGGAGACACGGCTCTCACAATGTTGTGTGCAGTCAGCATGCACCTCACACATGCCATTACTTTAAATGTGTGTCACTTCTCCTTTTGCCAGGGACTGCTTGGCTCTACTGTCGGATTCGGGCTCCATCCCTTCCCTCAAACCCACGCCCAGCCTTTTCCTTGCCTTCTTCCCTGAGCGTGCCCCATCTCTTCTCCTCCCCTTCCCTCCCAGCATTTCCAGAGCGCTCTGCTGATTTGCTGCCTGTCCCTGCTTCTCCCCCTTCCTCCCAGAGATTGAACGCCTTGAATCAGCTGATTTACAACACTCCAGAAATGCTGGGAGGGAAGGGGAAGAGTAGGTAAGTGTGGGGTCTCCACACACAAGAGGAGTTGGAGGGAGGGGTCAGAGAGGGGCATGGAACCCTGATGGGCTGCGTGCGGTTCACCAGTGCTCTGGAGGTTGGGACAGAGAGAGAGGAGACCTTTACTGCTCTCTGCAATGTGTCTTGGTTCACATTTCCCCCTGCTTCCCCTCACCCCAATATGTATGCCAAAGGATTTCTTTCAGTTTGCTGTGTCCCTTATTGACTTGTCCTTAATATCATGCACAATGTAAAATAATAGGTGATCTCTCATATTACGGACTGTAACAGAAGATACATTTGAGTCATGATTATTGATGTGTAGATGTGAGGACACCATCAGCGATTACAGCAAGACATATGCAAAGTATCAATGAAGCACTGGCTGAGGGATGTAGAACTTAACCTCAGGTTCTTATTTGTGGGATTTGTATCATGATGAATTATTCTTGTGCTGTATAGACATCTGTGCTATTCATTTCCATTAGTTCTTTTCATTGCCTGTCTCCAACAACGCTGTATTTTTCTGATGGGGCTGAGAGTAGAATGACAGTCTAAGCTTGGTGGTGTTAATCTAACTTCAGTTTGTATTTGAGGACCAGGACAAAACATAGCCCAGAGGTTAGATAATATACCTAGAAGTTAAGGCTCCTCTAGGTCTGCCTCTGTATTGCCATGTGATGTCGCTGTCACTGCTTTTCTATTCCTCAGTTTACTCATCTGTAAAATTCATTTAATATTAACATTATTGCTACTGAGGTTTAATTGATTGTAGAATTCTTTGAAATCTTACAAGCAGCACCATGAAATGGCAAAACAATATTGTGATCATTATTTAATTAATCTAAAATAGTCTGATAAATCTGACACAATTTGCCACGATAGTCTGAATTAGTATTGTCAAGTGCTGTTGAAAGAAATCTGGTACTCACTCCCATAATTGGAGGATTATGCCAGCACAACAATCAATTATGCCCTTTGCTCACCAGCTGACATATTAACCAATAATGAGACTTGTTTACCCAGGCTATGTATAGTTAGAAAATGCTCTTTGAGCAGTAACATTTTATATTCGTTTTTCAAACCGGATATTAGAGACCGAGGGAAATCTCATTGAATACCTTCCTCAGTCAAATGTATAAAATCCACAAACTGTTAGCCCCCTATGTTAGGATTTAATATATAAGATTAGTTGACTGAGCTATTTTGCTAGGAGCTTTATAAGCTGATGAAAAGCACAATATAAATATGTAATATCATATTATGTAAAACGAGACTGGCAGGAATGAGCAGCTAGTGTAACCTATGCACCTAATAGGGATCTGTCTCTTTAAGAGACTCCTGTGGGGGAGGTCGGAGTGAGGTTGAGTGTTACTGTGGCTGGGCAGATTTAGTACTCCACACCCAGGCTACGTCTAGACTACGAGCCTCTTGCGGAAGAGCAAATGCAAATGGAGCGCTCATTTGCATGAGGAAGAACGGCTCTTGCACAAAAGGGGGGTTTTGTGCAAAAAGGAGCTGTCTACACAGTGTTTTTTGTGCAAAAACCGCTTGCGCAAAAGGGATCCGAGGCGGAAATGCAAATGAGCATGCAATATATGCAAATGAGCGCTCCATTTGCATTTCCTCTTGCGGAAGACGATCGTAATATAGACATAGCCCCAGAAGCTTTGGAGTGTGGTAGTTTGGGGTCAGACTCCATAAGCAAGCAGGCGAGCAGCTGCTTTTATAAGGGCCTTGTGCCCAGTGTGAGCTGGGAGAAGCTGAGCCAGCAGCAAAGAGCAGGACTGTTGTCCCTCACTCAACTGCTGCAAAGTGCTGCAAACTGACTGGTTAATCAGCTGGCTGTATGGCAGTGATCCACAGGAGAGGAACAGTCTGCCTGGACTCCAACTGCGGATTCCCTACAAGCAAGTGGAGAGATGGTTCAGACTCAGCATATGGTACAGATTTGATGATCAGAGGCAGGGCTGGACTGAGGGGTGGGCAAGCCAGGCAGCTGCTGGGGCACCAACCGATGCGGGGCGTCTGATGGCAGCTGTAAGGGGCGCGCGGCATCCCTTATAGCTGCCATCAGGTTGGCGCCATGCGCCCAGCTCCAGCAGCGCCGGCCAGCAGCGTCCTTCCCCCTCACGGCCATGGGGCCTTGCATGGCCCAGCGCGCACACCAGCAGCGGTGGCCAGGCCGGGCAGCGCATGCGTCGTGCGCCCCGGGGGTGGGCCACGGGCTGCGTGCCAGCGGTGGTGGCCGGGCCTGCACATGTGCTGTGCGCCCGGGCCCAGGGCACCAAAATGGCTCAGGCCGGCCCTGATCAGAGGCACAAACTGAGACTTTGGTGAATTAAAGCTAAGCTTTTGGGATCTCTCTGTCTCTTCTGATTGTGTTTGCGTGGACTGAATTGTTCAAATTTTACTTTTAGTTTTCTCTTTACTTATGTTTACTGTAACTGTGGACAATATCTGTGAGTTATAAAACAGCTGTGTTATGTTGTAAGAATTAGATTGTTTCTTCGTTAAGATTTCATAAAGTTATTCAATTAAATTCATTTCTTTAGTTTCTTTTGGAACTTGAATATAGGGAGGCTGACACTGGGTAATCCTTGCTGAAATTCCTTACAGACTGAACTCTGGATCTCCAGTACTTTCTGTGGGAGTGTGTGTGTGGGGGGGGGGGGGCTAGAGACTGGAGAGCAGTGAAGTCTAGCCCACCCAAGGTTGTACCAGGGCATGTAGTCAATTAGTGTGCTGGACTAGCATGTCTAGAGTTTAAACCCTAGTTTGTCACTGGCGGTCTCCTCCTCCCCTGTTTGTGTACTTCACCTAATTGCTGTACAGATTTGCTGTATTCACAATGATTAACCATCTCTGAAAGTGTTCCAGGAGGCTTCTCCAGCTTGGACTGAGCTGCATTGACCCAGCTGTGTGTGGACACTTGCGAAATGTTTGGCTCTAGTTACTGCCTTTGAGGCCTTCATTTTTAAGACTATTAAATTTAACCCCAAATAAAAATAATAGTGAAAAAAACAAAAAGTATGAAAGGAGCTCACTGTCCTGTCCTCTTCCCCGATGTCATTTCTTGGTCATTCAGGAAAGTGAGCAAAGCAGTGTGACCTAGTCAATGCAGCACTGGACTGAAACTCTGGATATGTGGGTTCATTTCCCACGGCTTGGCCATTGCTTGCTTGGGTGACCTCCGGCAAGTCAACTTTGTATAGATCAGTGGTTCCCAAACTTTTTGGCATCACGCCCCCCTTTTGATTTTTGAGAAACCCTCATGCCCCCCTACCTCTTCTTTACCATCCTCCTACCCCCCTTTTAACAAAAATTCAATTTGTAATTTAAAATTAAAAATAAACACAAAAACTTGGTATAAAAATTATTTAAAATTAAAAATATGCACAAATAGTTTTTCTTGGCACAAAAATGTAATTTAACATAATAGCAGAAAAATTGAATTTAACGTGAAGGATGCTGCTGCATTTTCTTCATGAATTGGGAAATCCTAGGTTTGAAAGATGAAAGTGTACAGCGTAAATCATTTTTGACATCCAGTCGATTTCTTCGTTTTGTTTTTAATGTGACTAAGCTTGAAAAGCTTTTTTCACAGAGGTACATTGACGAAAATGGAAGAATAATATGTAGCGCTTCTTCTCCAACTTTTAAATACATTGGAAAATATTTTATCCAAAATTCCTCCAAGCTTGTGTCTTCAAAATTATCTTTTGCACTTGAATCATATTTTATTTTGAGTGCTTGTTCTTGCAATACTTCTGGCAATGAATTGACATCAATGTTGAATCTATTTCATACTAATTTATGAATGGGGGTTTCTAGAAACGTTGACAGTCCAGATGAAACGCAGTTTTGTTCTTCACATCCTCTTTACAAACTTCATGGAAACATTCATTTTCAGTGAGTGGTGAAAATGTTGGAAAAGACGAAAAGTTAGGCATCTGAGCTTGTGTTTGAAATTTCCAAAGCTGGATTTTTTTCGTATACGCTTTGATGGCATCATGGTGCGCTATAATGCTTACAGCTTCAAATTGAGGTTGTTCAAAGGTTCAAAAAATGTCCACGAGGTATGCCAGTGAAAGTTGAAATGTTTGGTCTGTAAATGCATGATATAACTCTTCTTCTGTTGCTTGAGGAAAATTTCCACTTCGTCTTTCAGTTCGAATAATCTCGAAAGCATGTTACCTTTGGAAAGCCATTGTACCTCCGTGTGAAACAAAAGAGTTTTATAATCCGCTCCCAAATCCGTGCAAAGAGCATCAAAAAGTCTCTTATTTAAAGCACTGTTCTTCACAAAATTGACAATTTTGATGGCCAAATTCAATGAGTCACGTAGGTCATCTGGAAGGGTTTTAACAGCCAACGCTTGTCTGTGTATGATAGTGAGTTGTGGTTACGGCTGGATTTTTTTCTTTCACCAATGTCACAAATCCAGAGCGAAAGCCAAGCATTGCTAGAGCACCGTCTGTGCACACACCAACCAGTTTTTCCCACGAAAGTCTATTTTCTTCAAAAAAATCAGAAATTGTTTTCATAATATCAGAAGCCTTTGATGTGGTCATCAATTCCTTCAAAAAAAGCAGTTCTTCTTTCACAGTTCTATTGTTAATGAATTGAAAGTAGACAAGCAACTGATAGCACTGTGCTACATCAGTGGCATCGTTGCACTGAATTGCAAAAAAAGAAGCCAAAACTGCCTCCACAACTTGAAGTTTAAGATGTTTTGCCAACTCATTGATGGGACATTTCACAGAATTGTCAGAAAGTAAAATTTCTGATAGTTTTTTCTTGCTTTCCACACCAAGCACAATATCAACTGCTTTTAACAAGCAAGGCTGCACAAGAGTTTCTCCGATTGTGTGTGCTTTCTTGGCTTTAGTGATGAGCAATGACAGTTCATAAGATGCTTCTTCCACTTTGGCCAATACTTGATGAAAAGCTCCAGTAGTGTCCAGCTTCATGTGTTACAAATTTTGAAGTTTAGCAGCAAAAAGCTCTCTTTTGGCTTCTCCGTCAAAGCACTGTAGTTCTTTGTCAAGTGTCACTCAAGACGAGTAGGTCTCAAGGCGTCATTGCTAAGAACTGTGTGGTATACTATGCATTGAGGATGATCGATCCTGTTTTTTTTTCTATGACAGTGAAGCCATATCTAATGTAGTCTTCCTTTTCTTAATCGCAGCCATAATATATTAATTAAAAACAGTCCCAAACACTCCCACAAGCGTGCTAGAAAGTTCGAAAAAAGTTTCATTGCCTTCTACATCATTCTTTGGCCTCCCCACCAACCGAACTGGTACCCCTACACGTCAAAAGGCAAATATTTTCCTGGTATAAAAATTTGAAAATTAAAAATTGTTTACCTTACAGTCTCCAATCCTTTTACACCCAAGATCACTTTTAAATGTCAGGGCAAGCCTCAAGATCCCACCCCTTTCTAGAAGCCCTGCCCTCTCCATTTCCCTCCTCTCCATCATTTGCTGCCCCCAGCCCTTACTAACTCTCACTGGGTTGAGACAGGATGTGCGGACTCTGGAGTGGGAATGAGGGATTTAGGTGTGGGAAGAGGTGGAGAAGAAGGGGCTCCAGGCTGGAGAGTGTTGGGGTCAGGTGGAGTGTTGGGGTGCTGAGCTAACCACAGGCTTGTGGCTATGAGAATGCAGGAGTTCAGATTGGGGTGTATGAGGGGCTCAGGGCAGGGGGGTTGGGAGCATGATGGGCTCAGGACACAAATTTGCAGTGTGTGGATTGTGCAGTAGTGTTGTGGCAAAAGATTGAGGATGTGAGATGCTCAGGACAGGGGTTCCAGTGTATGATAGGCTCAGGATTGAGGTGTGTGTGTGTGGATGGATGCAGGGGTGTTCTGATGCTGTGGCCAGATGGGGGCTTGGCTCCAACTGGGGCCAGCACAAATGTTTCAGCATT
This sequence comes from Pelochelys cantorii, assembly GCA_032595735.1. NCBI lineage: Eukaryota > Metazoa > Chordata > Testudines > Trionychidae > Pelochelys > Pelochelys cantorii. Next base: position 102,536,477 of record CM064329.1, on the reverse strand, counting down.
GTCTTTATTTATGGGAGGAGCGGGGAACCTGTGGGTCAGGGGTCACTGACCCACAGAAAAATAAGTCAGTGAACACACAAGTGAGATGCAAAAAAACCCAAACCCAAACACTCCTAGCCCCCCCTCCCCTTACTCCACTGATGTGGGCCCAACTGAGTCACCTCCCTCCCCTGGCACCCTAGTCCCATGGGGAGGGGTAGGTAGGACTGAGGCTCAAGGCATCAGGCCAGATTAATTCTTCTGGGGTTTGAGGGTTAGTGGAATTTGTGGGCCCCTCTACATTCTGAGGTGGGGCCAAAATGAGGGATCCAGTGTTCGGGACAGGGCTGCCAGTGAGTAGGATAGGGATGGGGGTGCAGAATCTGGGAGAAAAATAGGTTACAGGAGCAAGCTGGGAGTAGGTGTTTGGCCAGGAGGTAGGGGGCAGGAGCAGAGTCCTGGTGGGGCCCGGTGAGGCCCTGGGCAGGGCACTTGTGGGGGGTCTGGACGGGGGGGCAGGGTATTTGGATTCTGGGCAGGGGGGTATGGTACTCATGAGGGTCTGGGCAGGGGGGGCAGGGCATTTGTAGGGGTCTGGATGGGGGGGGCAGGGCACGGCACTCGGGGGTCTGGGCAGGTTACTCTTGGGGGTCTGGACGGGGAGGGCAGGGCACTCGTGGGGGTCTGGATGTGGGGAGAGGACAGCTAAGCTGGTACCTGGGGGTCCCGCAACCAAGTCCGGGGGCTCAGAAAGCACGTGTGCCGCTTGTTCCCTGGGCTGCTTCCTGAGTCTGAGCTAGCAGCTGTTTGCAACTCTGCCGCATTCGAGCCTTTTTAATCAATGATTCTTCAAGGAGCCGAGCTCCAAGGCCCCTATTGTCCGGGGGAAATTAGCACCTTTTCAAAGTAGCTCTGGGGCTTGTCTGTAGCCCCCAGAGGAGGGAGGGAGACAGAGCTAGAGAAGCCACAGTGCAAAACAAACAGTTAAAGATGAACTTTGGGTGAGGTAATGCCAGTGCGGGCTCTTTCTTGGGGGGGGAGGGGCTGGGTCACCTCGCACCTCACCCCGGAATTTCTTCACGCCCCACCCCAGGGGGGTATGCCCACCAGTTTGGGAACCTGTGGTATAGAAGATATGGCCAGACTGTGATCTTCTCATTTGACCTTCTGTCTGACATGGATCATAGGGCTGCCTTGAATTAATTCCAGTTTGAAATGGAGCTTGTCATTCAGAAAAACATCTGATCTTGACCGAAAAATGAACAGTGATGGGGAATCCATCACAGTCCTTGGTATGGTGTTCCCCGGGTTCATTTCCTTCACTGGTAAAAGTTGCACCTTGTTTTTAGTCTGAATTGGTCTGTCAGCTTAGATCTTTTTTCTGTTCAATGGAAGAACCGTCCATTATAAAATTTGTGTTTCCTGTGTAGGTGCCCTTTATAAACTGTGATCAAGTCACTCCTTACCCTTCTCTGCCTTTAAACTTAAAGGGATCACGCCTCTGGAGTTCATTATTATAAGGCATGTTTTCATCGCTTCCTCCCCATGCTTCGTTTCCCATCTGTAAAAGGGGAGTAAGGATACAGATCTCTTTTGCAAAGCACTTTGAGATCTATGGGCAATTGTTTATTATAAGGGGGGCGCCCTTAGTTCTCTCCCCATCTCTGATGCTGATTCTACTGTGTTTGCAGTAGCTCTGTTGAAAATGGGCTCTGAGACAAGTTACAATAGAAATACCAAAATGCTTTTGATTAACTGAGCTCAAAGCACTGCTCAGATGTGGACATGAAGGTACAGAGAGGTGATGTGGCTTGCCTGTGAACACACAGCAGGTCATCAACAGAGCTAAAATCATCCTGACTCCTTGTCTAGTGTTACATCCACTTGACCGGGGCGGGTAGTAATTTTGGCAGGGGGACCACTTTACGAATGTTGATTGTGGCCATGGGCTGGCTCTGCCTTGGAAGGAGTGGGGCCTGAGACAAAAGGGGCAGTTCCCTCTAGGTCCCATGCGACCCTGGTGAAGGAAGGAGACTTCGTGCACTCCCCGCCCCAGGCCAATCGGGGCCTAAGGAGCTCACAAGGTCTCTTACCCTCCGCCCCTGCCATGCAATAGGTGTGCAGTGCCTAGAGGGTACTGTCAGCCATTTTGAGCAGCTGGTGGCTCCCTCTTGGCGCTGCATGCCACAAGCCATTGAAAATTGACAGGGAAGTATTTTCCTAGGGAGTAATATTCAGTTTATACTGAGAGTCCATTTAAAAATAATCCATGAACAAATTTAAACATGTACACGGATGCCCTACCCCATCTGAGCTATTTGAATGTCTATATGACTGAGCATACATGATTGTGGTACAGTAATTCCTCATTTAACACGTGCCCACTTAACGCTTTTTCACGATAGCATGATTTTTTTTTTTTTTTTTTACGGAACATTTTTTTAATTACATGACCGTCCCTGGAATAACATGATTTCCCTAGTCACCCTGTTGCCGGCGGCTGCGCAGGGTTTCCCCCGCCTCCCTACAAAGTGGTGGAGGGTTTGCCGCTTGCCGCGCCGTTCCCCGCTGACTCCCCCTCGCCGGATGCCTTGCCCCCTCTTCTCCACCCCCCACTTGCAGGCTGGCAGCTGGGTTTCCCTAGCCAGCCCGTCACCGGTGGCTGCACGGGGCTTCCCCCGCCTCCCTGCAAAGCGGCGGAGTGTTTGCCGCGCCGTTCCCCAGCGACCACCCCCTCCCCTCGCCAGACGCAGTGCAGGTCCCGGTAGACCCGTCACGGGGCATACTCCCAACCCAGTCTCCCTCCCCTCTCCTCCCCTTCCCTTTCCCAGAGCCAAACACCTCCTGTAACCCAGTCCCCTTTCTCCCTCAACCTTATGTCCCGGTCCCAAGAGACACCACTGCTTGAAACGCAACCCCCATCTTTTCCATTATTTTCAGTGGGAAAACTGACCCCGCATAACACGTTTTCACTTAACACGATCATTTTCTGAAACACATCTATAGTGTTAAATAAGGAATTACTGTATTTGTGACTTCCTAGCTATTGCATTCAAAAATGGGAATTAGTTTCATTCCCTTCTTGTTCAGTAAATTGGGTGAAGAAACTCAGATGATCCTAAGCAAACCAGTTAGTCCCGTGTTTGTAGTGCTTGATAGATCCTTTCCAGTTAGCAGGGCTGACAGCCTTGCCAGGCCCCAGAGCAAGGCAGGGAGGGCACTATTCAGCATCCCCGAAAGGGGCAGGGCCTTTGGCGGAAGGGGTGGGGCAGCAATTTAGGGGTGTTGGGCTCTGGTGGTGACAGCGGCTGCTGCTGCCGCCACAGTAGTGGTGGTAGCAGCAGGGAGCTCTGGGCCCTTTGGTATTGCTGGGCCCTGGTGCAGTCGCCCTCTTTCCACCATCGATGGGCCTATTTCCAACTAGCCAGTTGTCCTGCCATTGAATATCATTTCCAGGGTAGGAACCATTACTTTTGTTACTGCTGTTCTAACAAAGTGGATACTATGAACTGAAGAGCACTGCATCTTTGTGGCGGGGGTCTCAAACTCAGTTTACCTTAGAGCCAGTACTAGTCCTCAAACTCTTATAGTGGGCCAGTGGGCACCCTCCCACCCCAGGCAAGGCTCCAGGGGAGGGGTTGAGAGTCTCTGTGCATTCCCCCACGTGACCCTTGGCCTCACCTGCTGCCTTGGGCAATTTAACTCCCTCCTCCTCCAGGGGTCCCTGGTGCCTCCAAAGGTAGTGCAGTGGGGCAAGAGCGGCTTCCAGCTGCTGTTGGCATGTCCCTCTTTCCCGGGAAGTTGTGTGCAGAGTTGGCCCATCCATAGGACAGTTTAGCGCAGCCACTTGGACCCTGTGCTTTGAGGGCTCCTGCGCTTTTAGGGGCTCTACAGTGACTTCCCCAACCGTCCTGAAGATGGGATGGTTCCCCATACTCAGCCTGTAGAGAGTCCTGGTGTAATCATGCAGCCACTTCCCACAGCTGCTCTTGATTGGAAACAGAGAGCTGCAGCTAATGGGAGCTTTGAGTTTCCGTGGCTATGGACACAGTAGATAAACAAAGCGGAACAGTATCATCAGTGGCTTACTTGGGTGGACCCACAGCCCCCTTTGAGAAACCCTGATCTATGCTGATGATCAGAGCTTGACAAACGGTGGCGAAATCTGCTTGCCAGCATGCGCGCGCTGCCGGTGAACGGAGCAACCAGCTGAAATCTACTCGCCACAAGCGAGTAGATTCAGTGATTTGTCGAGCCCTGCTGATGGTGGTTTTGCATGATAACAATTCAGAGCTGGCTGACTGCATGTTCATTTTCATTACCTGAGTTAGATGCCAAACACAGAAGGTTGATTATTTTTTTGGTAGTTTAGATTCTGTAATTTCCTTACCAGAAAAAATACAAGTGGTCTGGTAGTCTATAAAGTGCTAACAAAACATGTAGATGGTATCATGAGCTTTTGTGGGCACAGCCCACTTCTTCAGATGACCGAGGTCATCTGAAGAAGTGGGCTGTGCCCACAAAAGCTCATGATACCATCTACATGTTTCGTTAGTCTATAAAGTGCTACCAGACCATTTGTTGTTTTTTTCTGTAACAGACTAACTCGGCTACCCCCTGAAGTTCCTTACCAGAGTGTTGCTCTTTTAAGACATCTGAAAGTATGCTGCACACCTCATCTCTCTCAGAATTTTGGAAGGCACTCCAGACTCTTAAACCTTGGATTGCATGCTGTAGCTATCTTTAGAAATCTCACATTGCAATCTTTCTTGCTTTCACAGCCGATTTGAAAAAAATTCATTAAAATAAACATGTGCTGGGTCATCATCTGAGACTACTATAATATGAAATGTGTCAGGATGTGGGTAAAACAGAGCAGGAGACATATGGTTCTTCCCCAAAGAGTTCAATCACAAATTTAATTAATGTATTATTTTTGTAAACAGTATCATCAGCATCGAAACACGTCCTCTGAAATGGTGGCCAAAGCATGCAGAGGCATGCAGATGTTTAGCTTACCTGCCAGTATATACCTTGTAATGCCGATTAGAAAAGTGCTATGCGAACACTTGTTTTCTCTTTCTGGTAAAGGGAGCAGTATCTCCCATCAGTGTAAACAAATGTATTTTTTTAATGATTGGCAGAACAAGAAGTAGGACTGAGTAGACTTGTAGGCTCTGACGTTTTATATTGTTTTGTTTTTGAGTGCAGTTACCTACATTTGTCCTATTATACTTTCATGGCAAAGAGACTGCATTTCAGTACTTGTATGAGGTGAACTGAAAAACCCACTTTGTCACATGCATTGGAGTGGAAATTACAGAGGCAGGAATGAATATATATATATCTGCTTCTGTAATTTCCACTCCAGTACATCTGACCAAATGGTTCTTGCCCATGAAAGCTTATGCCTGAATAAATCTGTTAGTCTTTAAGTTACGACAGGATTCCGTATTATTTTTGCCGATTGTCAGCCGGTGGTCAGGGCAGTGCATGTGTGTATGTTACACCTGAGTCTTCAACTGCTGAGACACAAGGCCCTGTTGCAGTGGGCAGTCTAGGTGAGACTGACGGGCGCCCCGAGGAGTTTAACGTCCGTGTCTTTACCGCTAGGATCGGGATCCTTTCGCGGCGGGCAGCCAACAGGCCGACAGACGCCCCAGAGTTTACAGGGAGAGCTTATTACACCTCAGATTTTGACTGCTAGGATACATGATCCCTTCGCAGCGGGCAGCCTGGGGAGGCTGACAGATGTCCCAACGGATCTGTCCCCTGGAAGCGACATGATCCAACGCTCAAGCTCTCCCTATATCTGTCCCTTATGACCGGCTGGAGTTCTTTTTAAAATTGTGCTTGGTTCTGTTACAGCAACTGAAGGAGTCAGGTCACAGCTTAAACAGTTACTATTTTATTGTTACAGGGTAAACTTAGCTGTTAAATGCTACTACTGTGTTACAGATAACACAGCCACTACAAAGGACAGGACAGAAATTACACTAATAAGTCACTTACAGGTACCATGAAACCCTTTTGGTTCTCTGAGCTCTTATTAAATGCATGCAAAATAGACACCTAGCAGGTATATATTCTCACCCCTGCGTTCCAGACTTGGCGTGGCCAGCATCTTTCTCTCAATCCCTCGGGAAGAAGTAGGGCGAGGTTGGGCGTCCCACAGACCTCGGGAGACAACCAATACCTGCCAGCAGGTGTAGATGATTGGAGCTCAAATGGGGTGGGCTACTAAACCCCTCTTTATACCCCTTGGGTCACGTAGGCTTCTTCCTGGTCTCAAGTGGCCAATTAGGAAAAATGGCTTTGAATGCCAAGTTTCCCACAAAGGGTGCAAAGCATAATTCACACCTGGGAAAATGCAGACAATGGGCACCTCTGGTATGTGATGGGCGAAGATTCCTCTCCTGGGACAGTGCGGGCGTGTCAATTACTGGTATTAGCCATCAGGGCGACGGGAGGCCCCCGGGTGTCAGCTAGCCCATTTACTGTCTGGTTTCTGTTTTAGAGTCAGGGACGGGCAGCACACCTGCGTTCCCAGGGCATCAAAGGCTGACTGCCTTTCTCTTGCTCTCTGGGGGGGGGGGGGAGGAGGGGGAGGGGAACAAGGTGGGGTTCATGTCTGGCTGCACCGATATAGATTAACTTGGCTACCCATTGAGACCAATAAATTTCAATTGACATTCGATAGTTTAACAGTGTTGTTAATCTCAATTTTTAAAATCACTATTAAACTTTGAGTTAATTGTGTGAGTTAAGCGTGATTAATCGACAGTCCTAATGTAAATGTTAACATCTCTTTTTGATCTCTGAATTAACAAAATATAGCAATACACAGGAACTGTTTGGTTACATTGTCAGCTTCTTACAATGAATATGTAAACCCACAAGCATTATGTTCTCATGTCTCTAAAGGGTTGAATCAGGGTCAATTTGCTTGCTAGTTGTGTAACCCTTTCAGGTCCTGTGTCATCACTGTCTGCCTGCCTTATTTAAAACTGTATATAAATATGCTGTGTGGATGGGTCCGTCACTACAGTTTCTGAGGAGGAGTATGGTCAGATCTCAGTTGCAAATTGCCCTCCACTGTGTTAATCATAGGACTGGAAGGGATCTTGAGAGGTCATCAAGTCCTATCCTTGGACAGGACTTGATGAGGACTGACAATCTAATGATGAGAGTTGATTACCTAATAATATCTACCCAACCTGAAATAAGAACCTGATCCAGAGTCCAGTGAACATCTTGGGCAAGGAAGTCCTTTCCTTTGGCTAGGTTTGTATCAGGCCTTTCATTCTGGGAGGGTAGAGATCACTAGGAAATCATCACTCCCAATTCACTTTGCATTCAAGCTTTAGAGCAAAGATGTGTGTGAGAACTAAAATGTTGGTGTGTGGGGGGGTGCAGGGCTTATGACAGGAGGCTGGGGAGGTGTAGGAGTTTGGGAATGTGGTGGTATGAGGGGCTCAGGGCAAGGGTGTTCAGGTGTTTTGTGGGCTTAGGTTTGGGGTGGGGTGGGGGCTCAGGATTGTTATGACGCTGCGGCCAGATGGTGACTTAGTCCCAATTGGGAGCTTGTTGGCCAGGCTTCATTTTTAAATAAAGTAAAATATGTCAAACACAAAAGGTTTCAACATTGTATTTATTTATGGCAGGAGTGGGGAACCTTTTTTTAGTTGGGGACCACACAAGTGAAAAGTAAAAAAGAAGCATGATGGCAGGAGCATGATGGGGTGAAGGACAGGGAGGACTGAGGTTCAAGGCCTTAGGCCCAGATTTACTTTTCTGAGGTTCCAGGGTTATTGGATTTTGTGGGCCTCCCTAGGCTCTGGGGTGGGGCCAAAAATGAAGGGTTAAGTGTGCAGAATAAGACTGCCAGTGACTGGGATAGGGATGGGGGTGCAGGACCTGGGCGAGAGGTGGGGTGCAGTAGCAAGCTGGGGTTAAGGCGTGTGGCTGGCGGGAGGGGGCAGGAGGGGTTTGGGGTCTCGGCAGGGGTGTGAGTGACGGGTTGGGGCTGCAGGGTCTGCACATGAGGGGATGGGGGGCCTACCTGCTTTCTTTCAGGTCACATCACAGGCACCACATAACACTGCCTCCTGCTGCTCCCGTTTGCCGGATTCTGGTCAATGGGAGCAAAGGGGAAGCCTCCAGAAAGTGTGCCCAGCAAGGCATTTCCCCCAGTCCGGGGAAAGAGAACAGCAGCATGCAGAGCCATTTTTGACTCCACTTGTTGCCTGCACACTGGATCTGGCAGGGAGGCTTTGGGCTTTCTCCCACTGCCCCAAGTGAAAATATATCAAAGTTAGTTACTAAACTGAAATGAAAAGAAAACATAGTCACTCTTAATTCACTTTAAAAAAAAAAAAAAAACTTATTGCAAGTAGATTCTTACCCTAAAGAGCTTTTCTTGTTCTAGACATCTTCAGGTCACAGATGATCTTTTGCTCGGACCTGGGTCCACAGCCCTCTTTAGAGTGTCACAACAGCTGAAGATAAAGATCTGATAGCTTACCATTGCTTAAATAAATAGTCTTCTCCCCAGGGTGGGAGTCTTTTGTTCTACATTCCCCCTTCCATGGGAAACTACCTGGGTCAAAAAATGGAATCCCAGTATCTGGTAATATGGTCACAAATCTTACTAATCCAATCGCTGTGGGACTTGCAGGACTGTTTACAAGTCATTAAGTTAATCACCCAGCCGTTAAGGCTTCTGGAGCACCCGGTTATGGCTCTCATGAGAACATTTAAATTATAAAGAGTCTCATATTTCATATTTCTAACTTTACATACAAGAATGCATACATGCACCAAAATAGGATATACAGATCCAGCAGATTGTAACCTTAAAATCTATAGTAGATTTTGCATATTATGGCGGAGCTCTGGCTGTACCTCCTGGGTCCCACACTTCCTGGTGGATTTTTAGTATGCCTCAGAAGATTTTGTTGGCCCTCCCACTGCTGCTTGTCTTTCCCAGAGGTGAGAGTCCCCCTTAAAGAACCATTCTCCCTACAGGCAAGTCACTAGCTTGGGGGGAAACCCTTCTGTGGTCCCAGGTGCCCCCTTTTTCTCCGGTGGCAGTGCACTAGGCATGGGGAGGGTTGGGGGAATCCAGTCTCGCCCACTTACTTTGGGTTCCAGCCCAGGGCCCTAGGTAGCAGCCACTAATGCAGCTCTTGCCCTTATACCGAAAGAATAGCAGCCTCTCCCTGGGTCACTTTCCCAACTACTTCCACAGTACCTTCACTAAGGTGCCAGGAGAAACCTCTCCTCCACTCTGCACTTCCTCTTCTCTGGTCCATCACTCTTCCCCTTTTCCCTCTCCCTTACCTGAGGGGAAGCCTTGTATAGTGGCCCAGCAGGCCTTAACTAGCTGCAGGTCTCAGATTAGCCTGCTGCTACAGGCAGGCTCTTAATGAGTCTCAGGTGTCTGCCTGTCTTAGTTGCTGAGCAGCCGTCTCTGGCAGCCTATGCAGGGAACAGGAACCCATTCACCCAACTCCCAGTGTATCTGCCCTCCACCTAACTCTTGCAGCCTGCTGCTATTGGTCTGCCACAATATTCATAAGCCAGTTTTCATAAAACATAAGGTGAACCATCAGGGCTCAATCTTGCAAATATATATGTGCATGAGTATCTCACGTGTGTTTGCAGGATTATGGCATTCAAGTGCCTAAAGATGCAGATCCAGTAAGAAATAGGCGCTTAAATTTTTGAAATCTTAGTAGGTGCCTAACTACATCTTTAGGTAGGCACCTAATATTTTTTACAAATCTTTTCTTGACTGGCTATTCTAGGGGAAAACAGCATAACTCACAAGGTTGCTGTCAAATGCACTGTGAACCACAAAATCAGAGAATTTTTTTCTTGAAATTGTCTAGTTATCTCAGATATTTCTTATAATCCCAATATGTTTAAAAAAAGTTAAGGTTGCTCAAAAAGCAAAAACAAAGTGTCTCCATGTGAGTGTGAAGACTGAAGGAAGTACAGCAGAGGAGGAGAGTTTGAGCACAAGACAGGGAGGCAGGAACTCCTGTGTTTGTCCCAAGTCTGTTAACTTTTTCATGGTGTTAGGCAAGTTCCAAAGCATGTCTCTATCCATTCCCTCTTTTGTAAAATGCTGATATATTTCACAAGGGTGTAATTAAGAATAAAGCTTGTGAAAATGGGAAAGCACCAAGTGGTATTGCTGCTAATGGTTTATGTATGTGTTATATAGGGGGATTATGTAAAACTAAAGTTACCCAGATGAAATAAATGGCTTATCCACCATCTTTTAGTATCTAATAGCTGATATCCCAGGTCTTTTAAAACAGATAGATAGTGGCTAATCCACCTGTTACCTTTTCAGATAAGATACCAATAGGGTTGCCAGGTGTCCGGTATTGGCCTGGACAGTCCAGTATTTGTGGCTTCTGTCTAGGGGGGAAAAAAAGAAAATACCGGACATGTAAAATATTGGGAGATTCTTCCCCTGCCGTGTCTGGTGAGGGGAGAGGGGAAGCATGGTGATTTAAAGGCACCGTGACACTTTTTTTTTGGTGTGTGGGGTTTGGTTAGTTTATGGGTTTTTTGTGGGGTTTTTTTGTTTTTGGCTCAACAACTCTGTTCCCCCATTTGTGGGATTTTTTTTCTCAAACAATTTTTTTCCCCGCCATGCTTGGTATTTTTTGTGAAACTATCTGGCAACCCTAGATACCAAGCAATCTTAGCCTGCCTCTTCTCCTTCTCCTACCTACACATATGAAGCTGAATAAGCATTTCTTCCCAAGCCTTCTGTTATAGAGCTAGAAATAGTGGGTCTCTTTGCATTCCAGTTTCCTTGTTGGTCTCCTGCCAGCAGCAAGCTTGGTACAGAGCGTAACTAAATGTGAGGCCTGAGATCTAAACAAAGGAGGATCTGCTCAGAAGTCCTTGTTTCTTCTTGTTTGTTTTTTGTTTTGTCAAAGATTGGAACAAGGAAATCTAACACGTTGTCTGGGTCATGCTGAATTCCAGCCCAGGGACGGAGCCCTTTCAAAATATTGTTAAAAAACCTAAATCTCTTGGTGCTTGGCCACCGGTCTGCTGTTGGCAATAAGCTTTTGGTAAAGCACAGAGAAGGAAAGGGCAAGATCATTTTGTATAGATGAATGTAGATGAGCTGAGAAGACTGTTGGACACCCCAAGCTATTGATCTATTGGGAACCGTTCCTTTTCCCTCCCTTCATGTGTTTCCTTTTTTGAAGCTCATGTGTAATAGTAGCTAATGTGCTCCTGACATTTTCCCATTTGTCACGCCCCCATGTTTTATTAAAATTGGCTTATGAATATGTATAAATCAAAGATGCTTTATGTGAAACAAGTCATATATGATTAAAGTTACTATTTGAAGAATCTGTAAATCTTTTTGTGCGTGTATCATTCTTCTATGTAAAGTTAGAAATATGAAGTGTGAATCTGGCTTTAATTTTAAATGTGCTAATACGGGCCATTGGTGATACTTTAGGAGCTTAATGGTTCAGTACTCAAACCAATGACCCATGAATGGCTTTTTTTCCTGTAAGCCCAACCTGTGGTTGGTCCTAGAAAGACATGTGGACCATGCTACCTGGTACTCAAATCAATTTTGAATCTTGTATTTTTGCATGAGGATGGGGAGACTGAACAAAGGTTTCCTGCCCTGGGGGGAAAAATCTATTTAAGGAATGGAAAGCAATCAGGTCTTTGTCTTCAGCTGGCCTTTGAAACGGCCTCACTTATTCTAAGAGGATATTTATACATGAAGAAATCTGGAAAAAAAAAAGACCTCTAAAGAGCTCTGAAAAGCTGTAGACCTAGATCAGGGTAAAGATAATCTGTGCCTGGAAGTATTTAACCTGAGATGAGAACAATTGTTTACCTTAAAAATTCACATGTAACAAGTTTCTTACTGGATTAGGTCTTTTGTTTATTTTAACTTAGTGACTGACTTTGGTCTGCTTTCCAATGCTATCACTTAAATCCTACTTTTTAAACTTAATAAACACTTTTGTTTACTATCAAGCCCAGTATAACTAATTGGTATGGGGTGGGGAGATCAACTGCTTTGCATATCTGTTTCATTGTTAAAGGGAGCGGAATGTCTTTATGAGCTTTCTCTGTGTAAAAGTTTTACACAGGTAAGACAGATTTGCTGGGGATTTTGGTCCCTTTTGGAGGCTGGTTTCCTGGGCACTATCAGCAGCCTTATATCTGAGCCTTCCCGGAACTGCGCTGGTTCAGTGTCTGGGTTGCTCTGCATGGGGACGGTAACCCCAAATCTGTGCCTTGGCAGGGGGAACCGGAGTTTCTGGCCCAGTAAGACAGGGTGGTGGGAACCTATGATAGGGCAGGAAGGTGTCAGTGGCTTGATAAGCGTACCACGTAATAATCCCAAGGGGACTTCAGTGATCCAGCCTGTCACACTATTCTCCTCACTTGGTATTTGTTTGTATTTTATTCATAAGCAGAGGGGAATCAAATTTCATGGCTGCTCCTTCAAATTCTACACTCCTATCGCTTTCACTGCATCATGTTTCAGCCTTTTTAATGGATACTCCCTTGTTTTAGTATATGGTAGGATGTGCTGCTTCATTGTCCCACTGTCCATACATACAGTGATCACCATTAAGAGGTCAGCATCAGATAGCTGTTGTTCCTATGTATTCATATGATGAAACAATTCTAAAGATTTTTTTCTATTGTAAATATATGGTAATATCTGTGATACCCTGCCCCCCTTTTTAAAACTTTTCTCTGGTGGCCATTGTGTCTTCCCTTACCAGTGTTTAAGTATTAACCACATAAGCCTGGATTCACAAAAACTCTTCAGTATGAGCTTTTCTTGTTTACTGCAATAGGAAGAAACACGTATACATCCTTTTGTGACTAAGGATGCTTCCTTAAATCATGGCCATAATGATTCTTGTCAAGCATTACAGGTCTTTTGTGGTTTGTTTTTTACTTTTATTTAAAAAAAACCCTCAGGAGCATCAACTCATCTAAAGGCATGTACAGTTAGAGTATGACAAATTAGGATGTGAATCTGTACCACATTAGCATGCTGAGAACTAACTGTCCTACTGATGTGTGCTAAGAATTCATTAGATTTCACATTCATCTGATGTGTGCTAAGAATTCATTAGAGCACTTTGATCAGACTGGTTCAAGGAGCTGTTAATGTGCATCATCAGGATATAATGAACCGTTAGACTGCAGCAAGCCAGTGCAGGGTAGATTCACACCCCAGCTTGCCACTATTAATTGGGGGTGTAGACAAGCCACTCTAACCCATCCCTCCTTGCAATCTGTGATCTGAGCTCTGCGCCTTCACGTGTCTGAGAGCATCCTGTGGTGCCGCAGCTGGGTGGAAAGAGAAAACATTGCTGGAAGCTATTGTTGAATTCTTCTGAAATTGCCAAGCCAGATGAGCTTTGGAGGAGGAAGGGAAATGCAAGGTAGGGACAGCTAAAGTGTCCCAAATAAAGAAGGTAAATTAGATGGTAGATTCTGTTGTACTACTTTGAGGTGCTTTTTAACCAATAGATTAAAAAGGTTAGGTTAAATTGCAAGGTTACTGGAGCTAAACTCATTTTTTCTAAACAAATTTACTGGGTTTGATCTTGAAGTAGTTATTTAAACAAAACTCCCATTGTTTTCAGGATTGAGCCTGTTGACACCAAAACAGATTATAAACAATTGCAGCTTGGCAACAATAGCATACATGATCTGCTATGGTTTATTTTAACAGTCTCTTAACGATTTCTGTGAAACTCTTCTAGCAGCTTCCTTTGCATTTATGAAAGTTTATTGCAGGTGAGACCACTGTGTTAGTTTCTGCAGTTGTCTTCAGCACTCATAATCCTCAGGATGGTTGCATTTGGGACAAGCATTTTGCTGTTGCAGTAAAATTGCTTTAAAAGATCATATTGGCCTGAAGTCCTGGTGTTCACTTTGAATTATACTCCATTCAAGGGCCCGGTTTTAGCTCTGCCAGTCTGGGGAGCTAGGACTCTTAGCTCATTAGAGCATGTCAGGTAATATGGTTGTGGGGAAAGGGACCTTTTTGGTCTAGCCTGCATACGGACTTTATCTTACATCTAACTCCTCTGGCTTTGATAGGAAACTATCCTTGAACCTAGTGTTTTTTATCAAGGGCAAACCAGCACACAGAGGTGCACTTGCTACAATACTTGTTCTCTTGCTAATATCAGATGATGACTGGTGTATCTTTTGCTTTTCTTATACATACACACTCCTACACTGCCATATGACATCCATCAGAGATACAGAGTTGCAGATGCTTAGGACAGAGCAAGAGTGGGCTATAACTTTTTACCAGGGGCCATTTCAGAAATTTTTGAAGTGGCCCTAGGCTGCTCCGGAAGGGGCGGGGCCAGGACATTCCTTGAAGGGCGGAGGAAACTTCACACACTCCCACCCCCAGGCCAGTCGGGGCTTGGGGGCTAGGTAGTGTGTGAAGTCTCTTCCCGCCCTGCTAGGAGTGCATGGCACTTCTAAGCACCGTGCACTCCTTGCAGGGTAGAGGAAACTTCATGTGCCTCTCCCTTTCTCCAGGCCCTGATTAGCTTGGGGGCAGGGGGAGCAGCAGGGCCTCCGCAGGGTAGATCAACCTGCTTGGTGGGTCGGATCCGGCCCATGGAGGCCCTTTTACCCACCCCTGGGCTAGAGAATATCATTTCACAGTGCAACAGGAGTGTGTATGGTGCTTGTCAAATGTCAGAAAAATAACGAGGTCTCTCTGCTGTGGAGCTACCAGTCTGAAAGTAGATCAGAAACCTGTGGCTGTCCCATGTCAGCTGGGTTGGACTTGGGCTATGGGATTGTTTAATTGCGGTGCAGATGTTTGGGCTCAGGCTGGAGACAGGTGGGCTCTAGAACTCTGCAAGGTCTTGGGCTTGTCCCAGAGCCTGGAAGTCAATGCTGCAATTAAACAGCTCCACACCTTGAGCCCTGTGAGCCCAAGTCAGCTAACATGGGCCAACCATGAGGTTTTGATTGCAGTGTAAACAAATCCCAAGGGTCTGAATCCATTCACAATGATGTCAGTGAGAATTTTGCCAATGATTCAAATGGGACTAAGGCCAGGTCTACACTAGACTTGGAAGGTTGGGTTAAGGTAAATATTAAAATAAGTAGCTGTACTCTGCTTACCTTAAGCTGGGCTTGGCACCATCTTGACAGAGGGAGCCAACATGAAACACTCCTATTAGCTTCCCTTACTTCTTGCAACTGCGAGGAGTACTGGTGCCAGCCAGAGCCACCCTCAGCATTCAATTTAGTGGGTCTAATTAAGACCTGCTAAATCGAACGTCAGAAGACCAATCTCCAGTGCTGCAAGGGGAGATGTGGTCTAAGATTAAGCTCCAGAAATGATGAGTATTGAGTAGAATGCTGGCAGGAAAAGGGCAGTGGGAAAAGGAAATGGGCATGGAAGGGGTTGATGGCAACAGAGGTTGACACATGGGCTGTTCAGGGAATATAGAGAGATGATGGTAATGGGCTAGCATTGTATATTCAATGATAAAGTAGACTGTAAAGAAATCAGAAGCGATAGCATGTCAGACAACTGAGTTTGGTCAAAATCATTTTGAGAGAGGATTATAACAGAGGTTATATTGGAATAGTGTTTAGGGATTTGTTATGGATCAGATTTGGATATAGACAGAGATCTGTCTAATATTAAATAAATACTCACAGGAACTGTTGTCATAGTAGAATTTGAATTCCCACGTTAATGATTGGAGAACAAATGCTACTAGGAGGACTTAGTTATTTCTACAGGTGATAGCTGATACATTTCTTCATCAAAAGGTCACTCCAGTCAACAAGAGGGGATGCTGTTTTAGCCTTGATATTGATAAATAGTGAGGATTTTGTAGAAGAGCTGGTTATGGAAAAATAATCTTGGATTACAAGAGATTATGATCTTATTTATTTCTAATTAAATGGAAGGATGAACAAAAACAGGTCAGTAACTAAGGTCGTAAATATCAGGTGAGTAGACTGAGAAACAAAAGGAACAAGTCAGTTGAATTGAAGAGCTCAGGGACTTAAATGTGGAGGTGTTTTAGAATTTCTTTAAGTCACAGATACAAAAATGATCTGAAATTTATATCCAAGAAAAAATGTTTAGGGAGGATTCCAGGCCTAACTAAATGAAGAAACATCTCAAAAAGGATACAGGTTGGACCTCCCTGGTCTGGCACCCTCAGGACCTGATATGTTCCTGATGAGGGATTTTGTCAGACCAGGGGAGGTTGTATCTGGCCCTCTCCCTACTTAGTCCCCCTTCCCCACCCCTCGGACTGGTTGCTGGCTGGCTCCATTACCCGCCCCCCTCTCCCCCCTCACTCCCTGCCAGTCCCTCCCATGCTAGGCAACCCAGCTCCTGGGCACCCAGGTAACCCCGCTGGGGTGTGCCAATCTCCTGACCCTGCCAGGCAGCCCCCGCGTCAGCAGCCTGCTGGTCTGCCAGCCCACTGGGCTCTTAGCCATTAGCCCACCACCAGGAGACTCTGGTCCTGCCATCCAGAGAGTCCCAGTTTGCAGAGGTTCAACCTGTGTTAGGAGTACAGAGAGAACTTATGAAGAATGGAAAAGGATTGATCAGCAAAGAAGACTATGTCTTAGAGATAATAAAGTGCAAAGATAAAATTAAAACAGCCAAAAGTCAAGTTGAATTACACTTTGCAACAGAAATTAAAACAACTAATAAAGGTTCTTTAGCCATATAAATAAAAAGAGAACAAGACAAAAAACAGAGCTGCTATGTAGTGAGAATGGAGTAGAGATTAAGGATTATATAGGTAGGCCCCAAAGCTAAATGAATAGTTTGCCTCACTTTTCAAAAAGGATGGTAATGTACAATATAGGAACAAAGGCAGGATGTCTAATGAGGAGGAGTGTATAGAAGTAGGCATTACTATTGAGGTGGAAGCGAAACTCAAGGTTTAATATACTTAAGATATAGTAATGGATAATCTCCATTCCAGAATCCTGAAAGAACTGGCACATGGAATCATAGGTCTGGTAGCAAGGGTATTTAATAAATCTGTCAAATCAGAGATGTCATGGTTCAACTGGAGAATACCTAATAGCAGCACGGGCGGGGCAGGCAGCTCCTTGGGAACTGGCATACGCAGGGAACTGGCTTGAAAGCTGGCTCATCATGGGCACTGGCTCCCACCTTCCCTGCTGCCTCTGATACAGAGACAGCAAGAGGAGGAGAGGTTGCATGTAATCATTTGGATTAACTGATAAGCCTAGGCTTATTGGTTAATCGTTTAAACAGCTATACACTAACATCTCTACTGTAAAGGAAATTCACTCCGTGATCCCAGCAATGTGTTGAGTCCACTAAATGAGCCACCGGCTCCTCTGAACATCTAAAGAATATTCCCTCTGCAGCAAGCTGTGAATTAAATGCATTCAGTAACAAGCAAAGACTTGAACAAATAACCCACTCTGACCTGCTTAATATTGGGAGTAAAATGATGTTTAGGGTTCAGATGTCTCCATTCCTTTTGCTGTATCTCGGCAGCCAGTGGAGTGTGTCTCCCAGTGCTGCCTGGCGGTACTTCTGAGCATAATGTGAAGTTTGGTTTTTTGCTTTTAAGAATAATATCCTGTTTACCTAAGTTGCTTAATTAAACCAGTTTGCTATGTATCCACATAAATGGATGTGAAGAAATGAATGGAGGTTAATGGAGACTGATTGGGAAATCTTATTAAAGAATACAGACAGATTTTAGCCTTGGAATTACTTGTCCAATTCTGAAAAAACTCTCTCATTAATCATTGTGACTCTATGTAGCCAGTGTGGGCCTTGTGCATGGCCTCTTGAGCATCCCAAATCGCAGTAGACGTTGGCAAGAGCTAGCGGTCATGGTGTCAGCAATGGGAATGTGGTAGTTGGAGATTTTCCACTACAAAAACAGCCCATGGCAGAGTCTCAGCGTGTAGGTCAGCTGACTCAAGCTCATGCTGCTGGGCTAAAAATAGCAGTGTCGGTGGTCCAGCTTTGACTGAAGCCTGGGCTCTGAGAGCTGGTGAGGGGGGAGGGTCACAGAACCTGGGCTCTAGTATCCAGCCTAAGCCCAAACTCTGCAGTGCTTTTTTTAGCCCTGAGGTGCAAATCCTGTGAGCTTGTCAGTCAACTCAGGCTTGAAGACTCACTGTTGCGGGTTATCGTTTGCAGTGTAGACATACCCCAAACGGAGGCTCACTAGAAGGTTGCCGTGTTCATACAGCTAGTAGGCAGGGGAGTGTTTGCTTAGGGAGATGGATGTACAGAACTGTCACTTTGAAAACTCCATTGTGGTTAAATGAAGTAACAGTATCTCTGGCCCTACCACTTTTTTCCAGTCCTTATCATCTAGCTCCTGACTTGGCAGTCAGTACAGGTAGGGGACAGTAATAGCAATGTAAAAAAACCCAGATGTAGTTCTGATCTGCGCTCTGAAGTGGACTGATGCCCTCATGCTATTAAAGCTCATTCAGTGTAACTACAAAGGTGGACCCAAATAGCATTGTGTCCTCTTTTGCCTAATGGTTCCTGCCAATACTGCTCTCTGTTGCGATTTGAATCTTCATCCCTGCTCTGGTCTGAATTGAGGTAGCTGCAGAGCAGGTTGCAGTGCTGATAAGTCCGCAGTTGGATGCCAATGTCTTTAATGTTGTTAATGTCTTAAACATTGGCATGGTACTTGTACTCAGTTGGATTCCAGTTTATAATGCCAGTGACCAGCAAGTCTAGACATGCCCTGCAATGATACTTACCAAGTCTACCAGCCTCATCTGGAGGGTAATTTAAAGTTGATAGATCTTAATTTCCTTCTTATGTATGTTCCCATGTTTTGGTGCTTTTTATGCTGTTCAACAAATCAAACAGTAGCCTTTGCTCCATGTTTGTTCTGCAGGACTATATCGATGCTCACCCTGAAACCATCATCCTGGACCCCCTTCCTGCTATCAGGACGCTGCTGGACCGATCCAAGTCTTATGAACTTATTCGTCGAATAGAGGCCTACATGCGAGGTAGGACAGTGTCTCTTCATTTCAGATGCCTGTTCCTTGCATTGAGAGTTTGTGACTGAATGAATAGCTGGTTCCTGAGTGTGTGTGTGTGTGTGTGTGTGTGTGTGTGTGTGTGTAAAATGGGCGTGGGCTGCAGACACATTCTTTCATAGCAGAATTGTGCTCAAGAATCGAGGCTTTTTTTTTAAAGCATGTAAATAGGTTTGATCTAAATGAAACAAGGTTTGTGTATGATGGGGAGTATATGAATTACTCTGAGCAGCAGCAGAAATGCTGTCTTCATGTTCACTGGTAAATTGAAATTATTGTATGAACTCCCATGCTTGTCATGGGAAAACCAAAGTTTGCATTTAGGAAGTGGTTATTAACTGGGAAATTTTTTTGGAAAGAGGCTAAAAGACTCCAAACTCTGAATTGAGCAAGATGATTTGAGGAGTGTTAGGACTGAGTGGCACAACTTACTGAATTGCTAGAGAGGGAAGAAAATATAGAAACAACTGGATTTGCAGTGTTGGTTAGTTACATTGCTATAGTTTATACCTTCCTTTTGGCATCACTTGGGCTCTATTTCCCTGTTTGGTGGGGATACCTTCTGGGCCTGAATAATTACCTTTTGGCTTCTATTTTTGGCTTCTAACTTGATGTGATTAAGGCTGCTGATTAAGTTATGGCTTTTAATATCTTAACACTTTGACTTTAGATTCTTTCTAATTTGCTTGCTAATCTTTTCCTAACATAAGTGGTGCAGTGATAGCTTTTTAGTACAGTCCCTCCGCAGATGCTGATGAACTTTAGTTACATTATGGTCGCTATTATTTAGTGACTCATCTAATTTAGCTCTTCAGCCAACTCCTGTGTGTTAGGATAAGTCAAGAGTAGCCTCTCCTTCTGAGCGCTATAGAAGTATCTGTTCTAAGAGCCAGTTTTTTATGATGTTGAGAAGTTGCTTCTGTAAATTGTGTTCTGATGTGACATGTGATTGGTTAATGTTTGAGTCATTCTATTGCTATCTCACTTCTCAGCTCAGAAACTTGCCTTTTTGCTATCCTTTGTATTTTTTATGTGTGGGGATTTGTAGCCATACAGTCAGTATCCACTTTGTCTGGCTATCATTAGCTTGGTCTCTGAAAACATCCCAACTATGTAAAAATAGACATGAATTACAGTCTCCAAAGCCCTCTCTTCTTTTCCAGCTGGAGAAATAGCTTAATTAGTTTTCAGCTCTCTCTGTGTATGAGAGAGCTATAAACAATTAAGTTTTATTTTATTCTTACAGTATTTTTATCTCCCCACTTTATCTCTTGTGGTAATGAACAGAAGAACTGTTAGAAAAATGGGAGATATTGTTCATAAACATATGGACCCATTTTTCAGTCAAATTTTGAGGAAAATTTCATTAAAACAAGAAAAATTGAATTTTAAAAATAGCTGACTGGTCTTGGTTGACAGAAGGATTGTGTCAATGGAATGTAGCGGCCACATGTGGGCAGTGCCTCTCCCTCCATCTATGACTGTCTCTTAGCTTAGCTTATCTCTTGGACAGGTTTGAATATCATGTCTAGGATTTTTATTTGTGTTCCCTAGTGAGAGCACTGAGAGCTGCACAACAGATGATATGGTTGTAGTGGCCTTTGCTAAGCAGCTGGGTCGCTGCATTTTGTTCCAAGAGGAGCTTTTTAAAGACCTGTAACTTTGTGTCTAGGTTTAATAACTTGCCACAGTTGAGCCAGGAGATCCAAATATGTGATGAATCGCTAAAACTAGGCCTGTAGCCAGGACACTTTTTTATTCTTCCTCTTTAAATGTGTTGTCTAATCTGCTGCTCCCTCACTGGAAGCAATCCCATTCCAGGCACATCCCATTTCCCTGGCCCAATCAATCCCTGACATTGCTTTAAGTTATGGTAAGAGGAAGCTATATTCTGAATTTGGTGGTCCTAGCTCTTACTGTTTAGGAGGAGTTCTTGAACAGACAGACAAACTCTTAAGTATATAGTAGATAATTCTTTTCCTGTCTGAATTGCTGTGTTTCCTGTTAGTGTAACTAAAAATGAAATATAGCATCTGCCCTTTCGGTTTGAATTTCATTTATACTCTTCAGATGTTTAGGGAGTCTTATAACTGACAAATGGTACCATTTTAGGCTAACAGGCATTAGTTTTGTTTGAGGTTTATTTTTTCTCACCACACACTCTGTCCCTTACCATTCTGATGTGTGTCTAACACAAGATGAACATGTTGTTCTTTGTTGAATCCCAAATACACCCTTTTTAGCGCCGGTGGTGCCTGTGCTTGGCTCAGTTAACACATTCTTGATGAATTATACAGTTCTGTAAAAGTAGCTTATGTTGCCAGTTCACTTTACTCAGCATCCTAGGGTCAACATTTTCAAAAGTAATATGATTTTTGGGTGTCCAGCTTCAGACACCTTCAAGGGTTCTGATCTTTCCAAATACTAGGTGCTTAGCACTTCCTGAAAATCAGATCTCTTCTAGTGTATCTCAGGTTGGGCACCCAAAATCAATAGTCACTTGGGCTGTGTCTAGTAAAAGATTAAATTAAACTGTTTGTGTGATTCAGAATTAACTCAGGGGTCCTGGTTGAAAAGATTTCATCTGAGATACTTTTTTTTCCACCTTCATTACCATAGCAGATGCGTGCTCCACAATCTTAATGGCTACATCTATACTGCAGGCTTCTTGCGTAAGAACTGTTTTGCTCAAGAGTTCTTGTGCAAAAGTTCTTGTGCAAGAGCACGTCCGCGCTGTCATGTGCTTTTGCACAAGAGCGTCCGTGGCAATATGGATGCTCTCTTGCACAAGAAAGCTCTGATGGCCATTTTAGCCATAGCGGTTTCTTGTGCAAGAAAGAAACCGTCCACACTGCCTTCTTGCTCAAGAGGGCTTATTCCTCGTGGGGAGAGGAATAACTCTTGTGCAAGAAGCCCTCTGTTCCGACGCTTTACTGTAAATTTACTCACGCAAGAACATGTGTGCAGTGTAGACACTCCGCAAGTTTTTGTGCAAGAAGGCCATTCTTGCACAAGAAGCCTGCAGTGTAGACGTGGCCAATGTGTCCATTCTTCTCTGTCTCACAGATGTATTGTAAGTACTGTTATCCCCAATTTTAGGTGGGAAATGTAGGAATACAAAGATGAAATGAATTGCCCAAAGTCATAAAGAGGACTGTGACAAGAGTAAGTAATTGAACCGCGCCACTATACTAGACCTGGAAGGTCGGCGTAAGGTACTTGACTGATGGGAGCAAACACTCCTGTCCGCTTTTCTTACTCCTCACCATTGTTCCTGCTAAGCTGCGCGGCAGCACAGCTTCACAGGTGATTGATCAGCCCCGCCCAGACAGTCAGCTCCATGCAAGGAGCCCTGAGCCTCTGACTGGGCAGGGCTGATTAATCATCTGTGAAGCTGTGCTGCAGTGCAGCTTAGAGGGAACATGCTCCTTGCGAGGAGTAGGCGTACCAGTGCCAACCGGGGCTGCGGTTCTTACTAGACTCGCTAAATTGAATGCCAGAAGATCAGTCTCTGGCACAAGTAGAGACATGGCCTAATACAGTAGATGCTGGAACATCTTTCCTTGTCGAGACCCTAAAACTCTTTTTTACTAACATGTAATGAATGATTTAACCGTATAGAGGTTGATTTGATTCCAGTTTCAACAAGAGATGTTTCCTTCTGAAACAGGAAACACTTTCTAATATTTCTCACTGCTCTGAGATGGGTTTTTATTAGAGATAGATCAGAGGCTGGGCACTTTCCTGTTCCTTTTTTGTTTTCACAGGGCAAACACTGAATGAATGACTCATTTTGAAACTCTCATTTCTACCTTTTTCAAAGTCCTTCAGAAATAAAGTTTACATCCCCATAGGTGCTCTGTGTAGCTAGCTTAGCAGATCACTATGAACTAAATCACTGAAAAGTTCTGGTTTAGCAGTTCATTTCTCTCAGCAATTGTACTGCTGTGGATTTTTTTTACTTATCAGTGAAAGATTACTACTTGGTGCAAATATGAGTTTGTTGGGAGTTTCTCCCCATGATAGCAATGTTTGGGAAAACGAGCTGTACGTTTTAATGAAAAATGCATTTTCAGCGCGGTTGTGTGAGATCTAAGCTGTGTCTGCTCCTTCAATTGTTGACCTAATGAAAAATATCTTTGGATTCATGGAGACATATTAAAAACCTCTGACCTTCTCAGCATCAGACTTTCAAGACTTAACCATAATAAAAAAGAAAGTTGAGATGTTAACATATTTGCAGTGATTTGTTGATCTTGTGATTAGACTGAGCAATCAGAACGCCTTTATTACAATGTAATTTTATTTTCAAGGATGTTTCTTTTTAAAGCTAAAAATAATATTTGGGAAAAAATCGCTATCTGGTCAGTCTATATATATTACATCCATTGCCTCTCTTTAAATGGAATTACCCATGCAGTTCACAAAACCGGATTACTTTTGATTAAAGAATAAAACAAGATTTGTGTTTTTGACTAGAGACAGAGGCTTACATTGTGTGTACAAGTATAGAGGCTTTAAAGTAAGAAATAATTACCAGAAAAATAAAGTTAAAATGCTTCCTAGTACTACATTTAACAAACTAGGATTGATTCAAAGAGAAATTCTTACCACGGGTTCCCCAGTGTCATTTCTGACCAAGTTTCAGGTCAGGATCTGTTCCCAAAATCCATTGGCTGTTACTTTTGCTATCTTAGGTGGATAAGAAAGATGGTTAGGGAGAGAAAGCTTGGGGTATTTTTGCCCCTCACTTTTATAGTTGTCATACTCTGAAATGCACTGTTGTCAGAACAACCTCTTAGTAAAGTTCTTTCCAGCTGACAGCAAGGAGATTTGGAATCTGGTAGGGAAGAGGTGTTATGCTGTTTGCTTTTTATCTATGTTTGCTAAATTGCAGATCTCTGTCTCATGCTTTCTTCCTCCTCCATGCCAGAGAATGGCCACTTGATAGATAATGGCCCATGAGCTTTGTTGATGCCTGGCTACGTGCACAAACTTGTCCTTTGTCTTTGGCAACAAGATTACTCACTTCCCAGACTCATCTAGTAAACACTAGGGATGTAAGAGTTTAAATGGTTAACCAATAAGCTGATGCTTATTGGTTCCTGTTACTGTTTAAACTCTGCTAGAGAGGGCAGATGGGCAGCCAGGAACCCATGGGGCTGATTGTAGCCAACAGAGCCTGTGGGGCCAATGGCGGCTGGGATCCTATAGCCTGGAGCTTGTGGCAAACGGCACTCTGGAGCCTGTGTGGCCAGCAGCAGCCGGAATCCTGCCACCCAGACCCTACCAGCCGGATGGTGACTGGACCCCACGGGGCCGGTGATGGCTGGCAACACGGACTCTGCGGGGCTGGGAGTGGCCTGCAGCCTGGACCCTGCAGTAGCCGGGAGCACAGAGCCAGTAGCTGGCAGCAATGGGAGCTCGCAGACCCCTATTAACCATGTAACCCATGGATTCATGAAGTGGCCTCCTGCGAAAATTATTGCCCACCCCTGTATTAGCACATAGTGAGATAAAGGAGGGAAGTGCCACAAAAGGTGGATATAGACTCCACCTTTCTCCTTTCACTTTATTTTCCCAGTGTGTGTCATTAGTAGAGTGCTCCAGACTAGAGGTGGGGCCAGAGGTGCTGGGATCACAAGATCAGTGCTGAACTCAAGTCTTCCCACTACACTGACATAAGTAAGGATGTTAAGAGGTGGGTAATTGATTAATCATGTAGTCGATGCAATTTGTATTGACTGCACGATTAATTGATAGTGGAAAGCACTCAGTCCTGGCTCACACTGGTCCAACAGCCCAGCTCCTACAACATTTAAACTTCAGAGCCGCAGTGGGGGTAGGTCCCTGACTGGCGCAAGCCAAGACAGAGCCAGGACCACTGTAACTCTGTATTCAAATGTAGCAAGAACCAGGCAGCTCTTACTACATTTAAAATGCAGAGCCACAGCGTGAGACTGGCGTGAGACGGGACTGAGCTGGGTTTGCTCAGCCCCAGCTTGTGCCGGGTCCAGCAGCCCCTGCCCACGGCCATCCAAGGCCACCGTGAACAGGGACTGCTTTGCGGCAGCCTCCGCTCCCCTGTCCCTCCCGTGGCTGCCTTTAATAGAGGCAGCAGTGCTGCGGGTGAAGGCGGTGCTGTGAAGGCAGTGCTGGGAGGAACCGGCTTTTAAGCCAGCTGCCCCCCAGCACCGGCTCCTGTTCCCCCTCCCCCTATTGCCTCTGATACAGATGCAGCAAGGGAGGGGGCAAGCAAGTAGTCGACTTCTCGCTGACATCTCTACGCATGAGATGTTTTACTTAAGGTTATAACACAATATTTATTTCCAATGTGAAGAAGGTATCCAAATCTCAGAATTCTTAGACAGTGTAAAAATTAGCATATTCCCAACATTTCCTTTGATTCCAGCTGCCAGCCATGAACTGAAGAACATTCTGGGTAGTAACATGCAAAGGAGCAGGGTTCTGACATCACAGTTGCTCACATAACCCCAAGTAGCCTTCAGACTAGGGTAGGGTTCAGCTATTTTGCCCTACCGGCACCTACATGATGCCACTGATGTTGGCAATACATTGTAGTCCAAACACAGTAACAATCTGGAGGCTAAACATAGGAAAGCCCTTCTGCAATTTTGGCTCCTTAAGTTCTCAGACTAGAAATCAGTGAATCATCAAGCAGTCCTGCTCCTGTGTCCCAGCAGTATTGATGGTGGCTGCACTCTGAATATAAACTGTAAGGTTTGGATGTTGCTTTTGGATGCATGGAGGTTTTCTTTTTAATCTGTGTGCCATGGTAAGCAAATGTGTAGAAATCTTTCTCCCCTCTCAACCTCCTTCACTTGGCAACATCTACAAAGAAACCAAGTTGAAGCTTTTCATTCGTTTATCATATTTTAGAGTTGGAAACATTTGGTTTAAGTCTGTGTCGTTTCAAGGAGTTTTGTTGCCATATGGATAAAACTGAAAATGTGAACAAGATGATGAAAATGTAATCGGTAGTGTGATGCGTATAGGAAGAAAGATGACCATGTGTACACTAAGATACCATAAGTGTTGTACAGTTTTGATTAATCCTATGCAAAGTATGCCTTGTCTCATTGGAAAAGTTATCTGTTGAATAGTGTTATCCTGCTTAAAGCCATGTATCTTCACTATATGTAAAATTATGAGTATTTGCTATGCGTTTGTATCTCAAATGTGTTGTTCTTGGGTGACATCCACAAGACAGATTTGCATTGAGACTTGTTAGCTCTGTGTTGATAACCCATTGTGAATCAAGTTTTCAGTAAGCTCCACCCCGCCCCCCTCAGAACGTCAGAAGGCGCGAAGACCCCATGGAGGCCCAGAGACTCAAGAGGGCTCATAGGACTTTCCATGCTCATGGGCTAGTGGATTTAACATCACTGCTGTTATCTACAAACTCTGAAATCAGCTGTAATATATAGATTTATTATAACCATTTAATAACTCCCTCCTTTTTTATTAATAAAACTGTATTTAGTTTATTAAAGATTGGCTGGAGCCGTTATGTGTAGAATCTAGTGTTGGTCATCTTCCTTTCCAAGTGCAAACTAATGGTTCTTATCAGCCTCTTGTAACTATTTAGTCTTTAAAGTGCAACAAAGGACTATTTGTTGTTTAAGTTTTTCCTGTTACAGACTAACTTGGCTACTTCTCTGAAGCTTCTCTACTCACTGTCTCGTTTGTCTTCCTTCCCTCCATTTTTTTTCCTTCTTCCCTCCCCCCCCCCCATATTTATTCTTGAATCTGGACTTCCAACACTTCTGTCATCTGAAGAAGTGGGTTATGCCCACAAAAGCTCATGATACCATCTACATGTTTTGTTAGTCTGTAAGGTGCTACTAGACTGTTTTTTAAGTTTTTAAATGAACGTGTATAGATTAGGGATTTGAACGTATAAACCTGGGCTCACTGGTTAACGTTCATGGTTACACGCAGGCTCCTGCCCTGCTCCTGGGGAGGTGGCTGCCATGCTGCTGCCTCCGTATCAGGGCCCTCCACCTGCCCCTGTTTAATCAGTTAACTGATTAAACATAATGTTTAACCAGTTAACTGATTAACCAGAATTTTACATCCCTAATTTGAAATCCAGATTTTCAGCTTGCTGATTTAAAGCATGATTCAAAGCAGGGATTTCAATCAATCCACTATGCAAGGCAATGTTGCCGGATTCACTTCCAAGTATCATATAAATGTATTCTCTGCTCTGTGGGCTCAACAGTGCTGAGGGCTACAGAGAGCTCTGAGTCTAACAGCAACGCATTCAGGATTTATGTCTCTGCAGGGCTAACAAAGGTTGTCTGGTAGCATTGTGTCCTGGTTTGAAACCTGATTATGAAGTATCTGGGATATTGGAAGAGGGCAGGTGCTGCTGGAGCATCCACCACCTTTTCAATGACTTTGCCAGGAAAATAGAGAGGCTGGATGCTATACAAGATCATGGGTCTCATGCATAAGCCTCTTCAAAACTGGCTGAACTACTTTGTTTTATAGCAGTGGTGGACAACTTACAGCCCATGGGCCATATTCGTCTCATCAGGGTAAGACTCTGGCAGGCCACCAAACAGGTTGTTTACCTTGCATCCATAGTATGACTGCCCACTCCTCCCATTGGCCCCGGTTCTCTGTTCTTGGTCAATGGGAGCTGTGGGAAGCAATAGTCAGCAAGTTTGTGAGGCCTCCACCACTTCCCACAGCTCCCATTGGCTGGAAATGGCGAACTGCACCCAATTGGGGCTGCGGGTGACTGTATTTGCAAACACAAGGTGGTAAACATGTTTGGCAGCCCTCCAGCTGCTCATCCATGTGGCTTATGGGCTGCAGGTTGCCCACCACTGTTCTATCAAGTAGCTGCTGAAAAAGGATGGGCGAAGGACAGGCTCACAGATGCCTTGGATATGCTTTGTAGCAGTGAAAGAAATGCTGAATGTTTTTTGAAAGGGTGATCACTATATATGGAAACAGAGAATAGTGTATATATATATGTGCGGAAGGCCCTATGAAATTCAGGATCCATTTTGGTCAATTTCATGGTCAGAGGAGTTCAAAAATAGTAAATTTCATTATTTCAGATATTTAAATCTTGAAACTTCATGGTGTTATATTTGTAGAGGTCCTGCTGGTGAGATGCTGCCTTCAGAGCTGGGCCCCTGGCCAACATTACAACCACCGCTCTCCAGTTGTTCAGCTCTGAAGGCAGTGCAGAATGGTAGCAATACAGTGACCCTCCTAAAATAACTTTCTGATCCCCCTGCAACTCTCTTTGGGTGAGGACCCCCAATTTGAGAAACACTGGTTTCCCCTGTGAAATCTATATAGTATAAGGTAAAAGCACACACAAGGCCAGATTTCACTGTAGGACACCAGATTTCACCATCTGTGATGCATTTTGCATGACTGAATTTGGTAGGGCTCTATATATGTGTTTGCTCACACATGCACAGCTGTGTAGAGATTGCCCTTCCCTGCACTTCTGTCCACCCACAGCTCAGGCCAGCGTACTGTATTTGTGTGATGGAAACAGAACATAACCCATGCAGGATGTGGTTTAATTAGATGAAAGTGGCAAGATGGTACATGAAAACCAGAGTGGCAGTAGCCGATGTGCAAAATGTCTCCCTTTGAGCATATTTCAGGGTGTATGGATTCAGAGGAAAAAAGCGCAAAGTTTTTGCGTGAAGCATTGTGCATTAACAAACAAGACAATATTTACCCCATTTAAAAATAATCTCCCAAATTGCAGAGCTAACAAGACACATGCTAAATATCTTTGTTCAGTCACATTTTTCTGGTGGTGTCCATCAACTAGACATTTTTACACACACAAAAAAAAAGTAGTGAGGGGAGAACCAGTTGTCAGTTTTTATTTGGACTTTCAAAAACCCACTGAGAAGTCTCTGACAGGCTGTTAACTAAATTATAGAGTCAGAGGCACTTTCCTCCACCATATCTGGTACTGGCTGCTGCTGAAGGCAGAATACTGGGGAAGATGATCTTATTTGGTATGATTCCTGTGTTCTCACCACTCTTTCATAAAATAATGATGTTAAAGCTGTAAGGAAGATTTAGTCAGCCAGGATATTATTATTTGTATCAGATTAGAAGTATCCCCAGGACACCACAGCTGACACCTCTATACTTTGAAAAGTGCTATGGGATTTGTTTTCAATTTTACTATTTCATTATTAGCAAGCTGTAAGTTACAGGGAAATGCCAAATCCAATCTACAGCATCAAAGTTAGAAAACCTGTAAACCATTTTCTCTCCCCCATAATTCACCTGTTTGTGTGCTCATAACTCTTTTTTTTTTCTTTTTAACAACTTTACTTGGAACTAATATGATGAATAAAATATGAAATATAAGCAAGAAAGCAAGGCTTTGTGCAGGGCCAGGACTGTTGCCATTTGGATGGATATTAATAATGTGGGGCAGGGTTCTATAATTGTTACTATTCTTAAGTGAATTTGATTTTTAGTCCTATTAGAGAGATTAGACCCAGGTCATACTGTTACATTGTTTTAGACAGGATGTAACTTGGAACTTCTGGGCATGCAAATGACTTTTTAAACTCTTCCTTTAATTTTCTCTCTTACAGCTTGGTAGTATCATGATGAAGATGTACTAGCCTCACCACAAAATCTGTTCTCCCATATTAACGTGAGGAGGATGAAAAAAATTGTCAATGTTTTACGTACCCCACACAAATGACTGCTCTGCAAGTCTGGACCACAGTGAGGATTGTAGTTTTCTCAGCAACTCTGCTTTGACAGCTGGAAGCTTCTCTTGCACCTCCCAGGACAAGGAGAATACAGCTTAGAACTCAGCTGTTACTAAGGACAGATAACTTTAGACTCTGCAGCAGCATTCCTGCATAAGAGCATGTTGCTATTCCCACCCCTTTCATATGCAGCTTGAGGATGCCATCTGGGCATTTGTTCCAGCTGGTCCTCTTACTGCCAATGAATAGCTGTCTGTGAAATCCATACTACATAGTGACACAGCATCAGTATCAAGGTGGGCGGTGACTAGGTGACAGTGTACACTAGGCTGTCTTTAGTGATAAGCCAGGTCCCACACTAATGATGAGGCCTAGGACATTTTAATTCTTTAAGGTTTTGAAGCCACCAAAAGGTCTTTCTCAGCACCAGTCAGAATGTCTACATTGCAATCAGAGGTGTGACCAGCTCGATCAAATAACAATCCTCGTGAATCTGCATCACACCAGCTAGCTGTTCAAGTACTTATCCAGGGTCCCAGACTGGGTTTAGAGCGCATGCTGTTGCAGCTTTACTGCATTATTGGTTGAACTAAGTCAAAGCTAACTCAGGTATGTCTTGCTGGCACTACAGTCACACCTCCGAGCACAGACACACCCTCAGTCAGAAAAATTAGGATCAGTAGCAGCAGCAGCACTCTAAATTATGATACTGTCTAGAGTCCAAATGAGATTTGGGGCCCATTGTGGTAGGCATTGAGTAATGACTGGATAAGAGGGAGTCCCTGCCCCTCACAGCTGACAAGTTAAATAGGTATTATACCTCTTAAAGACAACTGCTCCCCCTCATCCTTCTTTGAACAGTCACCAATACACAGAGGACAGGCAGTTCTCATTATAATGAACTGGAGCTGATATCAGAACTAGGGCTCTAGCTCCGATCTCCTTTGCCTTCCAGTCTGCATTTAGCAGAAGGGGTGAGATGTGGTTCAAAATACAACCTGGAAATTTGTGAGCCCATGACGTGCTCCCTGAGTTGAAATGTGACACCAGTACTGTGGGGCTCCACTATCAGAGGCTGTAAAGCAGGTGCCATTCTGCCTAACTTTCAGAAACAGCTGTATTGTTTAAAGTGCTTGACAAGGCAAGTAAAACTTGACTGATGCTGTGAAGCAGTGTGGTGGATAGAGCCTGGGGCAAGGAGCCAGGCACTTCCGAGTTCTAATCTGGATTTTGTGGCTTGGAATAAGACTCATTGCCCTGCCTCATTTTCCTTATCTGTAAAATGATGAAACTTGCCTATCTCCTAGGGGGTTATTGAACAAATATTAGTTGAACCTCACAGGCCTTTGAAAGTACTGTGATAGATGCTATCTTGGCTGACATACCAGGGATTGAACCAAGGATCTTCAGATCTTAGTTTCTATAGCTTGCACTAGCTCTCTTGCTGGGACCCTAACAGATTGCTACCCTCTGTGAATCAGCCACAGAAGAGGACCTGTAACATGCTCATCAGTGGGTGTCTTAAATGCTAAGTGTTGTTACAGTACCTTCTTTGAATGGAATCAAATGCCTTTCTCCTGATGGGGAAAGTCACTGACTGAGGGTGTTTTCAAAAAAAGTGGCCTTTTTTTGAAAAAAACTTCCCCTCTAGACTGCTGCCGCGTTCTTTTGAAAGTAAATCGAAAGAACGCGGCGATTTTTTCGACCACGGTAAACCTCATTTTACGGGGAAGAACGCCTTTTTTCAAAAGTGCTCTTTTGAGAACAGGCATTCTTGAATGCAAACAGTGCTTTTTTGAAAAAGAGCATCCAGACTGCCTGAGTGCTCCCTTATGAAAAAGCGGCTCGCTTTTTCGAAAAGTGGTTGCAGTCCAGACACTCTCTTTCGAAGAAGGCTTGTAGTCTAGACGTAGCCTGAGTATGTTGCCTGCTGCAGGAGGGTGAGGCAGTTGAAACATGCTTTCCTGAAACAAGAGATTTGTGTTATCCCATGGCATAGTTTAGGTAACTGCAGATTGAGATTAAATCTATAAATGTGTATAATATGTAAGAAGTAGGACGAGCCAAATATTAATTGCTGATTTGGGGCTGTTAGCAGGTTCATACTAGGACATAATTGCTGCCATACTGAAATAGCTTCTATGTAACATTGGTTTTCTGAGGAAAGTATGAGAAGCTTGTTTTCCCAGTAGCGTGTGCTTTGCTGACAGTTACTTCAAGGGAAGGCCTTTTTGTTTCCTTTTATGTGTATCTAGTTATTGAATATACTAGGACAAGCAGCTAATTTTTTGTCAAGAAGTGAATGCAGATCAGGAAGGTACTTCCTCTAAGACGTTTAAATCTATGGCTATGTCTGTGTTACCAGGACTCAGTATAACTATATAGCTACGGCACTAGAGGTATGCCTGGTTAATTCTGTAACATAAATGATGGAACAGGTTTGTCTACCACGGTAGAAACTCCACCTCTCCCTGTGATAGAAGGTCAAGCTATAGCTGCATCTACACCAGAGATTAGGTCAGCATAGCCACAGAGCTTGGGAGATAGATGTGGAGTGCTTCCTCTGCCAGAATTTTAAGTCTGGTATGAATTTTTGGGATAAAATCATGTGAAGACTTTGTTATAGTGAGCTTGAGTTGAGCTTTTGCAGTTTCTAGCAAATTGTTAGATTGCCAGTTACCTAAGCAAATTTCAAGTGCTGTCGATCTTAGGCCAGTTGCTGTGTCTAACAGCTACAATACTTGCTTTATTTTGGAATTTTGGAATCATTCTAGTTGTTCTCTTGAAACATGCCCTCCTTAAATCCTTCACATACTGCCTTTGTCTTACAAAATGCAGTAGGTAAAATTTGCTCCAGGCTCACCCTCGAGGTCTCACATTGCAGACAGCAATATTGGCTGGAAAAATGTAATAATCTTGGGCTTCATTAAACAAACTAAATGAACGAGAAAGGAATAAAACTTTAATAAAACAAACTGGAGAGCTGCTGTAGTAAATGGTGAACTGCTGTGCACACACAACTATGTGGTGTTCCCAGCCCCCGCCTCCAGGCACATCTCCAAATTCCTCTGTTCATAAAACCGTCCCTTATGAGGGAATGTCTCATTATAATCTTCTGCAAACATATCTTTACAGACACCTCCAGCATGGAGCTGCGGTAATCACTTAATAAGGGATCTCAGTTTTTAATCCCAGCGAACATTGGCTGAAATATTTCACAATTTAGACGTTTCAATTTTTGAACAAAAAAAGGGTGAAAAATTGGTTCTTTTCTGTTTTTACACCCCAGACAGATATATTTCCATGCTTCTAGTTCCTGGTGACCTAACTGAATCCGGGAAATGGTAAATCATCTTTTTGACATTAGCCCATAAATAGATGTGGGAAGGATACCGAAGGGAAAAGTGGAAGGGGAGCCATTGACAAAAGAACTCTACTATAGATTGACACTGTCAGAAGGCGTTTGTGATGTCAGAACTTCTGGCTACTGTAAAACTGTTACATCTAGGGATGTAAAATCCCTTAACCAGTTAAAGGTTAGGCTAAGCTAATGTTTAACCAGTTAACTGACTAAGCAGAATTCTGAGCGGGGAACTGCTCCAGCTTGGTTGAGCAGCCCTCCTGCTTGGGCTGTGTCTGGCTGTTCGCTGCTGGTCCCCAACCCCCCCGCACTGGGGCTGGCTGCTGGCCCCAGCCATGGGGGGGGGGCTGAAACAGCCCTCTACCTACAGAAGGTCATGGGTGAGGGGGCTGCTCCTGGTTAACTGATTACCTGATCGTATCTCTAGTTACATCCACTGACGCAAAGAGAGGCAGACAGGCTCTTTTTAGTAAGAATTTGAGCCAGCTGTGAACATGTCTGCTGCTCTGTCTGGGCCTTGTTGAAATGAGCAAGTTATTCTGTTTTTCCTACAGTAGAAACCCTATTTTGCAAATTAATTGGGGATCGAGGCTTTTGTGAAATTAAAAAGTTCATAAAATTACAGTATGATGCAATGTGTCACTTTTTCCTTATTCTTCAAACCACAGCACCGAAGACAACAGAATGTGATGCTGAATTATTCTTCAACCTTAGCCTTGGTTTTAAAAAGAGGATTGGGAACTGCAATCCATAGTCAAATAGGTGCATGCTGTGTGTACAGAACCACAATTGCATGTTCGTTGCATA
This sequence comes from Pelochelys cantorii, assembly GCA_032595735.1. Classification (NCBI taxonomy): domain Eukaryota; kingdom Metazoa; phylum Chordata; order Testudines; family Trionychidae; genus Pelochelys; species Pelochelys cantorii. The sequence continues at coordinate 102,502,487 of CM064329.1, read as the reverse complement.
TGCATTCTTAATTTATCCAGGGACTCTGTTTAGAAGAGAAGTTATTGATGAGTTTGCTGGTTGATCTTTAACCTCAACCATTATGTTTGTTCTTTTTCTTTCAGACTTTATCAAAGAATATTTAAATAACATTTCTGTCAAAAAAAAATCTAAGGATTTTTAAAACTTTGTCTTTATTTTCACTCTAGAATGAATATTATAAAAACGTTAACAGGTAGAAAACCTAATGAGTAGTACAAGGTAAATTAAAAAGTCTGCTCAGCATTTCACAGCAAACACCGCTCCTTTGAAAATCAGTGTGTCAGGTCTCTGCTGTTGTTTTTTGATATGCTTTCTCTCACCCTCCCTTTTGGGTCTTCTGCAGTTTTTGTTTTTCATTTCAGTTTGTCCAAGGGCACTGTTTTTAGTAGCTTTCCAAACTTGGTTAGCCTTTATGGGAAAATGATTGCTTTTTCCACTGGTAATGGTAAATCCATGTGTATTGAGTTTGTATAAAGGATTCCAGGGAGGCATACCAAGGTTGGTGTACAGGTAGCCTTTTTGTCATCTTAGAAAAAAATCAGTAGAAGCATTTCAGAAGACTGTTGTTGAGGTACTTCTGTTTTTTGGTTTAGTAGTATATTTTTTTTTAAACTGCAAATGCCCATAGTGTAACATATAAAGGATAGGGCAGGATATTGATCCAGGCCTTACTGGCTGCAGGTCACATAGTATTAGAACTATGTAGAGCCAGGCTAATTAGAGCTCTCTCCAGTAGAGCAAGTGTGTCTTATCAGGAAATGGAAGAGAATAACGGGATTTTTAAATGTTAAGGAAAATCAGTAAACTGATAGCAAAATCTTACTGGACTAGAACTTGGAAACCATGAGTCCTCACTGCTGTTTTTTTGTGGGGATGCTTGAGCCAGTCCCTTCTCCTCTCTGTGCATCTATTTTCTCTGAGGCTACATCTAGATTACGGGGTTTTTGCGGGATATCCCGCAAAAACTCCACAGCGTCCAAGAAATGTGTTTGCTCTTCTACTTTTTTTTCCATGGAAGAGCGAATGCGCTCTTTTGGGGCGCCCTGTATACCTCGTTTCACGAGGCGTAAGGACTCTGCCGTAAGAGGAGGCTTCTCTGCCATTTGGCCCCATCTAGACGGGGCCAAATGGCAGAAAAGCCTCTTCCGGGAAAAAAAGTAGAAAAAGCTATGCAAAATGCAGAGCGCATTTTGCATAGCTTTTTCCGTCAAAACATTTCAGTCTAGACCAAGCCTGACACCGTTTGTGGGTCCCGTCTATTGAGATGATGAGCTCTTTGAGGCAGGGACTGTCTCTTGCTATGTGTATGTTGCTGAAGACAACAGACACCTTATCTAGCGTGGAGACTACAGGGCTACTATAATACCGATATTAATAGTGTAGAATCAATGAAAGACAGTCAATCTGCAGAAAAAATTTAGATAGTGGATTAATGGTGGTGATACACAGAGAAATCCATTGTTTTTAAAACATGTAGTGAATGAAAACAGGAATGTTCTGAGTTAGGACTACAATTTCTTTGTATAATGTGTAGCTTTTTATCCTTTCATATTGAATCCTGTAGTCTCTGACAGTACTAAATAACTCTTATTGCAGCGCTTTGTGTTTTCAGTTTTATAAACCTTACCATAGGTAATACCTATTTAATAGGCGCTTATAAAAATGACTAGTCCCAAGGAGGTTAAATCATTTGCCCACAGTCACACAAAGTTGGGCAACAGAACAAGAAGTAGAATGTAGGGATGTTAATGGGTGACCAGTTAACCAGTTATCCGGTGAGCATCACCCTTAATGGGTGATGCTTACTGGGTAGCGGTTAACCAGTACCTGGGGAGCAACCCACCATGGGCAGAAAGCTGCTCCAGCCCCATCGGGCTACCATGCAGGGCTGCTGACTCCCAGCCCACATGGGCTGGGAGTTGGCAGCTCTGTCGGCCCCGTGTGGGGCCGGAAGCAATCAGGTTGGGGCAGTTCCTACCTGTGGCAAGGGCGGGGCTGGGTGGGGGTGTGCGCTCCAGCTCGGCTATGGCAGGCAGTATGGGCTCTGGGCTGGAGCAACCCTCCCACCCAACCCCTTTTAATCAGTTAACTGGTTTAACAACGTTGAACCAGTTAACTAAACAGGATTTTACATCTCTAGTAGAATGCAAGGATCCATGGCTCTCTCTCCTGTTTTCACTGCACTCAGATCATGCAGCTTTTCTAACATCATCTTCCCCACTAGGTTGAGTCTCAGACTTTGAGATCCTTGTAATATGTAGGCAAATCAGAAGAATGCGGAGGAAAGTCTCACATAATTCCTGGGCAAACAATGAAATGTTGAAGAATAGAGGTCGTGCTGAAATCAGGATGCATGAAAAAGGTTAAAGCTTAAGTGTCATTATTGGTTTGTGTCATAAAGTTAACACTACATAAACTTGTAAACCTTTTGGCTTATGGTCTTAAAAATCCTTTTGTAGAAGTGCTTGAGGGTTGACACCTGAGAAATGAATGATTGTAGTAGGGTCTGTTGTGTAAAAACACTGAAGTTTGTGCCAATAGAGGGTGAATTGCATAACTGGGGATAGGAGAATTATTTAGAGTATGTTGGCATGTGAAGCAGAAATCCTGTTGTGTTGTACCATCTTCAGGATGCATGTGCAATAGCCAGATCCCAAAGCTTAGGTACTGTTAACTATTTAAAAAGAAATCCTTCCCCCCAGACCACCAAATATTTGACCATAGCATGGACTTACTAAACTCTACATTTAAAAAAATAATTCAGAACTGGGTAGGGTTTTTCCCGGGGGGTTCTGTTTAACTGAATCCAGGATTGATCTCATTATTCCAATAAGATTAAATATAACTTGCATATGTCAGTGAAGCAGAATTGTATATGTAAAAGGCTGATGCAATCACACATTTGTGTTAAACAAACCAAACTGAAATCAGCAAGCTATGTCAACAGTAAAAGTGTGTGTCAGAATCTCTCAGGTGGGGCCCTCGCCCCTTTCTCTCCCTTGCCTAATTTGGGCTCTATTCTGCAAGATACCAAGCACCCTCTTTCAAGGAAGTTAGCAGCCCCAGCTCCCACTGATTTGAGTGAGAGCTGTAGGTTTCTCAGACCCTTACAGGACATCCTCCACCTTTAGGCCTTGATCCAACAAGTGGATCCCTCTGTGCAAAGTGGATCCCTCCATGTGCAGTTCAATCACTGTAGGGGGCTTACTGATTCTGCATGAGCAACAAAATGTATGACTCTGAAAAGCAGAAGGATTATTACCTCCAATTTGAATACAGCCCTTTATCCATGTGGAGTACTGATGTCCAATCTGGGTTATAAATCAGGTAAGAACTGTGCAGTATGCATGCTTAAAAGCCAGTGACTGCCTTGAGTTGTCATTATAGTACTAGGAGCGTGTCATGAGAGTCAAATAAAAGCATTCTCTGTTTTACCTGTAGCTATTCTCCACCAGTTGATTAAATTCAAAGTAACATTTGTGGACTGTATCCGGGAGTTCACTGCCTTATGATGCAGAATGATGTTGTTGAAGAACGGTGCCCTTTTGTTCACCTCCTATATCTCTCCCTTCCCTTCCCTTCCCCCCCCCCCCAGGTTGGTATCTTATGAGAGTTAGGTTGAGGAGAGGGTTTTTTGGCTTTTTTGCGCTCATCTTTCTCCCACTCTTCTTCCCTGCCCTCCCCCAAAAAGGGAGGGTGAAGGAAAGGGGACAGGGAAGCATCTGCAAATGCTGAAGTTAAATGGCATTGGAAAACAAAGCTGCGGATCCAGTTTGCATTAATAGTAAAATGTTACAAGGACGTTACTCAGATAAATCTATTCAAGAGAACTGTCAATGAAATTTAAAACTTAAAAGTTTTTGCATTTATGAAGTTTTATAAAGTAGAATAAAAAAGTTTTAATTAAATTAAATATAATTTTTACAAAATTAATTGATCACATGGAGGCATGAGGGGTATTTAAATCTGGATAGCCACCTGCAGTATTGTGAATCCATGACCAAAGTATTTGATGTGTGAGACCAAAAAGAGTGAAAATGACAGGAATAAAGTGAAACTGAATTCTCTAGTTTTGCTATCCAAAATCAGTGAAGTGCAAAAAGTAAACACAAAGCAAAAACTGTGAAAAGTAAAGTAAACACTGAAAAGGTGTGTGTGTTTGTTTTTGAGTCTGATGTGTTTCTCACACAGGAAATGAGCCCTTTTTTAGTGTCTTTGCACTAATGAAACAGATTGTTAAACTTTAGTAGGAGTAACTTGTTCAATCATCACTTGGCGCATACATTTGCAAGAGAACCTGGGCTGCCCTGCACTTAAGTATAGTCTATATATATTTATAAAGTCTAGAATGAATGCTATAAGGATTGCCTAAGTTGCCTAGGTTTTTGAATGTCTATTGGGAAATGAGACGGTTTGGTGCGTTCTTACATGTGCATTTTTTACCTCTTTCAGGAGTTACAAGTTCAGTCTGACAATAACTGAAGTTTGAATTTCTGGCACTAACTGAAAGTTGCCATTGAGTCAGGAAAGAACAATGACATTTGGTTGTCTAAAGTTAGCCCTCTCTAAGTGAGTGAGGGCAGTAAAACTCTTTCTCTTTAATGCATGACTTCCTGTGTCATTGACTAGATTTAGTGAATACCGTATCCATGCTGTTAGTTCTTCTGCATTTCAAGCCCCTCTTACCGTTAGACCTGCTGGTATACATTAAAGTTAGCTCTTTAGTGCTAATCTTAGAAACTGAGGTCAAATTTTTGTGTGAGCAAGAGCTATTTTGAGAGTTTGGGTTTGATCCCACCACTTGATTTATAGGACTGGCTGTTTGTCCTTATTTTTTAACATACATTCTTCAAGATTTTTTTGTAGTTGCTTTGCCACAAGACATTTAAGCAACTGTTAAAAAATGTTTTCTGATTTCCTGTTGCTCCTTGTTAACCAGATAATTCAAAGCGTAGCTTGGTTTCCAAACCCTGACATACCTGAATAGTAGCTGAAAACTGAAATAATCCACTCCTCCTGATCTATCAAGATTGAAAAACTTGAAGCCTCTTGTTCGTGCTAACAAATTGAGATCCTGAAATCCTATAACTAAACAGTTCAGTTCAAGCAATGTATAAATCTCTGTGTATACAGAGTGTGAGACCACCTTACACCTAAATGGTGCCTTGAGATCTCTTTCTCCATGGCCCATGTAGCTTTCCCTGATTTTTTTTTTCAGTGCTAATTTGAAGGGCCTGTGTCAGCAGTGGTATTGCTGACTAACGACAGAATAGAAGCTGTGTAAATTCAGTGCAGATAGTAATTCAAGCACTTTAAAACTTATTTATGTGGAAGGGCTGAGGTGTTCAACCAGGAACACATTTGTTCAGTGAAATGCTCCTCTCACACACACACACATTCCCCTACTCCTCATTCTCTGCTTTTTCTCCTCATCGGCTAATCTTGGGAAGTTCATGTTGGCTTTCAGGTTTGATCAGATCAGTATAAGCAGTCTCTTGGAAGAGGGGATCAGGAGGAGATTAGCACGGTTGGAAACTTGATGTCTACATTTTCACTACTGTGATTTGTCTTTTTTCTCAGAATGACTCAACAGGAGTAAATTGGCTATGCTACATATCCTGTGCTTTTAAATAATAACCCAGAGGACACTTCTAAGCAGTTCAAAATATGCATATCCTAAAATAAAAAATAGCTTGAGTGCTGGGTAATATATTAGCTTCAGACTTTTGTATAATGTAACAATCTTATTCCTATAGGAAAACGGTTGAGAGATTTAGATGCTATATCTGGTAAAGTCAAATTTCTGGAGTCGGGTGGGGATAGATGTGAGGAGAAGTGAAGGGGGATGCTAATATATAGTCTGGGTTTTTTTCAGTCTAGATTCTATGATCTTTTAAGCTTTATTTCTTTTAAATATGCAAATTTTTTTTATTAGTGCAAGAGGCTAAATACTTGACTAACTGACATGATCACAGAGCTTCCTGCCCATTTCAAAACAAGGTTTGTTTTCAAAATTGTAATTCTTCTGATATATTTTCCAAATTATAAAATCTCTAGCTGATAGCTCTAGTATGGCTCTAGTTGATGTCTGGGTAAGATAATGTTGTGACAGTTCCGTTTTCCGTCATTTGACTTCCTAATATCTCCTCCCCTAGTGTGGGTGCTTCTATCACAGATAGCAATGCTCTTCAATGCAAAGCTTTCCTGTCTGGAAAATTCCCTATATTCTAAGTCCTTGCAGTCATCCAACAAATTAATCTTAAAAAAAAAATAGCACTGGCAAATAAAAGTAATATTCAAGTATTTGTAGACTGAAGATTTCAGTTTTATTCCACTGTGAAACTGGCACCTTTCTCTAGCATTGTGTGCGTGGTAAGATTGAAAGAATAATCTCCTTTCTGATTGTGATTTTTTTTTTTCTGGAAGGAAGCAGCGCTCATTGCTTGGTATGTGTAGACTCAGAACCATGGCTCCATCTGGGTTTACAGCTCCTCCTCTGATTGAAGCATCAGGAATCAAACCAGTTTTCATACCGGAAGCTGTTTGAGCGAATCAGTGTTTTTTTTTCTCCTGAGCCACCTTGACTATTTTAGAGCCACCAGTTACAAAACAAAAGAAGTTTGATTTCAAGCAGGTTTTGAAGCTAGGTTTTCAAATGTTTTTGAAATGTGTGCACATATGATCTGCTTTCAGGACCTGCATGTGCCAGTCAGATGAGATTCAGCACAGACCAGGCAAATTTTATCTATGCTAACAAGTGCACGTGTAATCGGGGAAGGGCAAAATTAGAGGCCACTTTTGGAAATGAGTTCTTGAGTAGGAGTTGCAGTGGGGATTGCTGACAGAACGTTAACATATGTGTCGCATCAGAGGAAGCACATTGTAATTTTCAGTGAGACAAGTGATTTTTTTTTTCTTTTTAAACAGCCTGCTTCCCAGCAGGAGTTACACTGCACTGTCAGTTCTTCCCCACTTCTGCACATCACTTGGAAAATTCAGCGATAAAAAGAGTCACTAGTCAGAGCCAAAGCTTGACAGAATGGCTGGAGTTCTGCTTTGGCCAGGGTATACGCATCATCATTTTTGAACATGAGGAATTTTTCTTTTCTAAAGCCAGTTTGGATGGATTCACAGCAACCTCCAAACAAGCCTCATTCTGAATGAATACCTCAGGAGCAGCCCATTGATGGACTCCGATTACTTTTCTAAATCGTAAGAAAGGAATGTGACATCTTATTTAACTCAGTGGATCTGGATAAGTATAAACTAGCTTTTAATTTTGGCTATAAATGCGATAAATTTTTGCCTCTGGAAGTGAATGTCTGCAAGGAATGGTTTTTAATTAGGTTTTGACCATTTTGTTGGCCTTCTGTATTTTCAGCAACTTGAGCTTTCTTCTGTGAGAATTATGTAGAAGGATGCTATCAAAATGTGACCTGTCTTTACAAGTGAAATAATTATCTTTTGCAGTCCTTTAGCATCTTCCATCTGAGCATTTTGGAGCATTTCAGACAGTGGTCACTTTAGTTTTACCACGCCCAGGAAGGTAGATAATACTCTCATTTTACAGGTGAGTGAAACTGAGGCTTGGCATGTAATCAGTTTGTCCAAGGTCACTTGGGAAGTTTAAGAAGAGCAGTGACTTAGTCCCCAGCCTTGTACTGTAATTGCAAGACTATCCTGTTGACCTTGCAAAGTATTAATTTAGACCCTGCATAATTCTCTACAGGGCTGGAGCTCCTGAGATTCTGGGAGCAGTCACACTCTGCACTGGGGTGGGGAACCTTTTTTGGGTTGAGAGCCACTGACCCACAAGTGAGAAGCCTCCCCCCCCCAAAAAAAAAGCCAAACCCTCACTGATGTGGCTGGCCCCTGACTGAGAAGGAGAAAGACACTCCCCACATTCCCCTCACACACCAGAGTCTAATGGGGCCCAGGCTAGTAGATTTTGTGTGCTCCAGTCCCTCAGTAGGTGTGGGCTCCCCAGTGCTAGGAAGTGAACTTGGAGTGTTAGGGGCCAGATCCAGGCAAGCAGGGGGCTACATCCAGCCTCTGGATCTGAGGTTCCCCACCCCTGCTCTGCACACTGCTCTATTAAACCAGTCGCTTTCCTTTCTCTCACGGTGGGTGGAGTTTTTGGTTAAAATATTTGAGTTAAAGTATTTACAAACAGCAGGTATAAAATCCAAAACTTCCCATCAGCAAAATATATTCTAAGTATAAGTATGCACATGTGTGTCCTACATTTATGTGAACTTAGAAATTACTTTTCAGCTTTAAGGAAAGTTAGTCACTGACAAAGAAATCTAAATGATAGGGCTGGGTTTTTTTGTTTGTTTTTAAAGTGATGCCTTCAAGTTACATTTTACAGATGTAAATTAATTAGAGATGGAATGATGCTTAGGATTTTAAGCTTTATTTAGAAAGGGCTCCAAAGAGCAGAGCAGTATTTAGAGAGAAGTTTTGATAAAGTTTCTGGGCTTAATTCACTCGACTAACCTGCATAGGTCATGGTTCTTAAATTTCACTGGCTGTAGTTTCACTTGGTAAGCCAGACCGCTTTATGTGACACAAAGTAGGAAATTTGGATAATTGCAACAGAATTTGGTGCGTCTGAAAACAAATACAAAGATTAAAAGTAAAAAATCCCAATAGTTTTCTCATCTAGCAGAGTTGTTGTGAAATTAGCACTGTCTTAAATACAGTGTTGTGACTTGTAACAAACAGAAATAACTATGCCTATCCTAACGTCCTCATCTTTGGAAGTCCTTGTGTTATCTCAAGTTGCTTTCTGGAAAAATATCTCATTGAAGATAGATTTTAAGGCTTTTGCATTTTTTAGGGCATTGTGTTCTCTGTAATAAACAGGAAAAGGAGCTAGTAAAGGAGAGTAATTTTGTTCAGACCAGTGTTGCTGGTGAACAAAAGATAACTGCACAATGTTTTTGAAATGTTTTTAGTGTTTTATTTTTCAGTGTGCTCAGTATAAATATTCATCCACACGCTTAGTAGCTTTCCATACAGGAAAAGAAATCCAATCCTGGTCTTAAACAAAAGTACAAAGCACATGCAAGAGAAGACTGCTTTATGCTGGAAGAGTTTTGGTATACTATTGAAAACTACGTGAGCATATTGTCCAGCTGATACAGATATTTGCAAAGGATTCCTGGAGGTGTAAGAACAGGTGTTGGGAACAAGATGTTCTTATTTCAGCTAGGGATGTAATAGTGTAGTTGATTAACCAGGAAGCGCAAGCTTATAGGTCAGTGCTGTAGATTACATACATCCTCTCCCATTCCCCCACCAGTAAATTTTTTAGCAGGCTGGCCAGCAGCCCTGCTCAGTCCTGGCTCACACCGGGTCTGAGACTTACCCCTGCTGTGACCCTGCATTTAAAGTCTATTAGCAGCCAGGTGGGCAGGCAGCCTTGTTCAGTTCCAGCTCCCACTGGGTCTGGGAACTCAGCCCCCTCCTCTTCCCTGGCTCCCCTCATGGACCAGCTCCCACCTGGCACCCTGTGCTGCTGCCTCTGATGCAGAGGCAGCAGCACAGAGTGGAGGGGGTTTCCTAGGGGTGGGGCCAGAGTTCACTGGCTGCTGGCTCCACACTCGGAGGGACTACAGAACATTCGAGTAACTAATAAGAATTCATGAAGTTAATGGACTATTCAGTTAACTGATATTTAACATCCCTAATTTCAGTAAAAAACTAATTGCCCTTTGGCCAAAAAATGCTAATATAGATAATAGTATCTGGTGCAAGGAGCATCCCATGTACAGCCAAACAAACTCCAGTAAACAGTTGGGATCAGCATTGTTATTAAGGAAGGAACAGACTGAATTAAACCCACAGCTTGGAAAGAATCTGTCTTCAGAATGTGATCATTTCCTCATCAGCTGCCCCAGGAATGGGCAACCAGAAATGGTAGGTGAGCTGCATGAGTGGCCCTCCTTCACCTCAATGGGCTGCAGCAGCCCACAGCCCATTGAGGTTCCACCTTTGGCTCTATTATAGCCCCTCGGTCTGTCCTGCCTCCTCCACATTGCTCTCGTGCACAGGGCATCAGAGCCCCACACTTTATCTGCTCCTCCCTTTCCTTTCGAGCACTTTCAGAGCGCACAAATTGTGTGATTCACACTCTGGTCTCGCTCCTTCCCAGAGCTGGAATGCTGTGAACAGCTGATTTGAGACATTCCAGCGCGAGAAGGGACGGGGAGGAGTGAGGATGGAGCACAAAGCAGGTGATTTGTGGCTCCTTCAAAAGTGCTGTGAGGGCGGGGAGAAGAAGCAGGAAGTTAGGGGCTCTGGTGTTTCGGTGAGTGAGAGGTGTGGGGGGGAAGGGACCAGCCAGGGGGTCTGCAAGCTGCAGGTGGAGCCTGAGTGGCCACATGTAGTCTGTGGGCTGCAGGTTGCACACCCCTGAGCTGCTCAGAAGGTGACTACAATCGTCATTTCTCATCGGTATGGCTTAACTTTGTCACCAGCATCCCTCCTCCTGTTAAAAAAAAAAAAGATATTTGTCACTTTCCACACAGATAACAGGTTTTCTGCCTTACCTTTTAGCAGTTGTAACAAATCTTCTGACAGCTTCCCTGCTTCCCTCTCTTGTGTTGCTCCCCCACTAAACCAGCCTGCCATGGCAAGCTATGGTACAGCTCCCACATTTGCAGGAATATCTGCCACGCCAGGTGGGGGGAGAGCCAGAGAAACTGGATTCAGTTAAGGGTCAACAGTGATGAGGTGGTCTCAGCTGTCCTACGTTATCTAAGCTTATTTGTATGTTTAAAGGAAATAGGAGTGTAGGCAGTTATGGGCTGAAACTGCATCTTCCTCTGGGCTTGTGCAGCTTGTGTTGTGCTCATCCCTGAAGTGTGTGAACATCTAAATCCATTCTTTTATTCTAGATGTGTTTGTACAGCACCTCATACATTTTTGGTACTATCACCCTTTTGGTGGCAGGGTTGTTGTTACATTAATCTCATGTATGGCACAGACATAATCCTGTAAAGGAAACAGACTCAGAAGAGTCACAATTCAGTTTATATGTAGTTATAAAGGAAATTAGAATAAATACACACCATAGAACAGAGGTTCTCAAACTGTATGACGTACCCCCTTGTGGGGCATGGAGGAACGTTGGGGGCATTATGGCCATGACATTTTTTACTTTTTAAAAATTATTATTACTAAGGACCAACTTAACGCATGATATTGCAGAAATTGTGGATCCTATAGTATACAGCTTTCACTACAATTTTATCAGCTATGCTAGGCTGATAGCAGAAGCCCCAGCTGTCTGCTGCCTGGCTGAAAAAATTGCAGTGGAAGTCTCATATTGCGGGATCTGCAGTTTCCACAATATTGAGAGTTAAGTAGGGCCTTAAACATGACTAAACATTTTGCAATTGATTTTTTTTTTTGGCCAATAGAAGGCTGTGAATACAGTACACAGGAGTGTTACAATATGTTTAATTATAAGCTGATGTAAGTTCTAGTAGGGATGTTAAAAACTATTTATTTAGGTAACCACTGAACATTTGAATGTCAGTAATGCAGAGACACTACGTCTAAATGACTTTTTTTTCCGAAAGAGGATATGCAAATTCCTGCATATTCTTCTTCCGATAGCTTTTTCAAAAGCAGGTCTTTTGAAAGTGAAAGTAGTCTGGATGTGAGGGGGGGGGGTTGGAAAAAAACCCTTTTTCGAAAAACAGCATAAACTTCCTTTTTTTAGGAAGAGCATTTTTTCGAAAAAGGGTTTTTTCCTGAAAATACTGGGTCCAGACTACTTTCGCTTTTGAAAGACCTGCTTTCGAAAAAGCGATCAGAAGAAGTATGCAAATTCCCACGGATTTTGCATATCCTCTTTTAAACAACACCACCCCCGCCCCCGGGAGTTTAGACGTACCCTACGTGATCACCACTGGCTTGTGCTTTTGGCTTACTTTGCTGATATTTTTGATCAAACTGAAAATTCTCAAAATGTCTTATTGCAAGAAGCGGAAGGTATTAGACCAGTACAACAAGATAACAGCATTGAAAAGAGAGAGAGACCTCTGGAAAACAGAGATCACGTCTGGTTTAAAAGTTCAATCCTGTTGTTAACTGATGCTATTGACAAAACAGGAGCTGAACTATTCTGTGTTTTGGAGCCAATCAAAAAATAACTTGACTTTTCTCAAAGCCAGTTTGGATAAATATTTTCCTCAATGAAATACACCCCTGAATGACTGGCATGTCCAACCTTAATTCGCTGAGCTGGTCACCTTTGTCTCATCTGTCAAATGACATTGCAGAGAAGCTGATTGCGCTTCAGAGTGAGAGGACACAGGCAGTTCAATTTAAAAAACAGTGTTTGGGGATTTCTGGTTGAAAGTTAGTGTCAATTCAAAAAAAAAATCTTCATACAAATTGAGCAACTGTCTGCAGAAAAACAAATCCACACACCCTTCACATTAAGTATCTGTATATTTGAAATGTACAGGTGTATGTAATTTATTTATTTATACTTGTGAAAAGGTATGCCTGAAGGGGGAGGTTCCAAAGAGGATGGAGAGAGGCTGTTCTCAGTAGTGATGGATGGCAGAACAAGGAGCAATGGTCTCAAGTTACAGTGGGGGAGGTCTTCGTTGGATATTAGGAAAAACTATTTCACTAGGAGGGGTGGTGAAGTACTGGAATGGGTTACCTAGAGAGGTGGTGGAATCTCCATCCCTAGAGGTTTTTAAGTCTTGGCTTGACAAAGCCCTGGCTGGGTTGATTTAGTTGGGATTGGTCCTGCTTTGGGCAGGAGGCTGGACTTGATGACCTCCTGAGGTCTCTTCCAGCCCTATGATTCTAAGGTCTCTCTCTTTGTTAGATATAGGAATAGGCTATCAAGTGTCTATTTTTTTTTCTGGGTTGGGTTGGAAGGTACTACCAAAAAATATAACTCAAAGGGGAGGTGAGCTCAGCTAAAAAAGTTTGAAAACCACTGCCACAGAGCTCTCTTTAGGGTGGGATTTTTAAAGGAACCAAAGGGGTAGAAACAGCCAAGACATAGTAGTAAGTTAATTGCCCTTGCAACCTTTTGAAAATCCCAGTTGGTTACTGTTTATCATAAAATACTGTGTACAGAGATTTTAGATACAATATTTGTATTCTGGCACTGTGCATGCAATGGTTGTCATTGTAAAAACTTCCTTTGCCTTTTCTTGTTTCAATATTTGTTTCCCTTCCTATGTGTTAGTTAAATGTATTGATATAGGGGGGAAACCCTTCCTTAGTTGCAAATTTTGATTGATTTCCGGAGATTGGTATGACCTCAGTACCAACCTGGGAGGCAGACTCCTGAATTGAGAGTGGTTTCGCCTAGTGGGGCAGAATAGTGAACTGGGAGTTGGACTGCCTAGGTTCTATCCCTGACTCTACCTCCAGTCTTGCTTGTGCAGGTCATTTCACCTCCATCTGTAACTTCATATATTGCAGTGCTGCTGAGGATTCTTAAATATCTGTGAATCTCTTGGAAGACAAAACAAGTACACAAGTGCTATAAATGTAACCATGGTCAGAGCATCTATAGTTGTCATATTCCCGGTATTTGTATTTTGACTTGTTAACAGTTTAACCACAATCTTCAGGATAAAAAAAAAATGCCATTTCCTATACAGGCTAATTCTGTTTTTCTAATAGGAAGAAGATTAACATGCTAGAGGACAAATGAAATGACCCTAACGATCTTCTGAAATCCACTAATTCTTTTTTGAGGATAATCTGTATTTCTCAGAACTATAGGCAACTTCCCTATTTTGGTAGTGTTAGAAATGTTGTCTATTATCTGGCCCTAGCTTTATTACTAAATTCAGAGTCTGTTAACAGGCAGAAGGAAAGTAACTGTCTTGAATCCACAAGACTTTAAAAGGTCTTTAAATAAATGAAACAAAAAGGAAACATCATGTCTAGTAAATCAGAAGATAGTTTACACACTCTGACAGGTCATAGTATTGTTTCTCTCCTGAAAATTAGCCAAAACTTCAGCTCTTTCCATGACTCTGTAATCTATCTATATACTAGAGGTCAAATTCTACTGCGCAAGTGCTGTAAATCCAGTGCACCTTCACTGATTATAGTGGAGTTAACTCCAGCTTTACTCCAGTGTAAATTTTGTACACAGTGTAAATTTACACAGTGTAAATTTTGTAAATTTAGTACAGCTTTACTCCAGTGTAAATATTGCTTCAAAGAGATTTTAACTCCAGACTTCAAAGAGAAGCCTCAGAACTGTCATTCATGCTTAAATTTGACACTTTACCTATGGGCCTTAACAAAGATGCTAATTATCTCACCCATTACAAAGATAGCTTCCCCAATTATCACCCCTAATATCATTACCTCACAGACACTAACCTTCCCCCCTCACCCCTCCTCTGTTCTAAAATCTGATTTGTCAATTTTATGTGTGTTCACTTTTTTTGATTGTATCACTTTAGTATATATGGTCGTGCCAATTTTCTTCCACGAATTGATCTGAGGAAGTGGGTCTGGCCCACGAAAGCTCATCACCTAATAAACCATCTTGTTAGTCTTTAAAGTGCTGCATAGTCCTGTCTTTTGTTCTAGTGTAAGTGAGGGTAGAGCTTAGCCCTATGGCTCTCCACATTTTGTAGCAAGCTATAAAGATCGTATAAAGAAGAAGCTAAAACAGGTTGTGCAGATTATCTTATGGGGTGCTGAGTTTTCACTTTCACAAGTATCCAGTGATGTCCCCCATTCAAATGTGGATAGGATTGAGAATCAGCAGGTGGTGTTGTGGGGATAGTGGAATGCAATTGGGCATTAGTTTTGCAACAATCCGTACTTCCCAAGGGAAAGGAACCTTTTTCATAAAGAGTGGGGATGTTTTACTTTTTACCTGTGAAGAAGGATCTGGTGAAAGATGCCAGCTGAAGCTGACTGGAACTCAAGACATTTCTCTACACAGATCAGATACTGTGCAAGGAAGAAGCAATGCAAGTTTTGTCAAACTGGCCCACCCAGTAACCCTCAGCACTCTTCTAGAATCAGAGGGGTAGCTGTGTTAGTTTGGATCTGCAAAAGCGACAGGGAGTCCTGTAGCACCTTATAGACTAACAGATGTATTGGAGCATAAGCTTTCGTGGGCAAAGACCCACTTTGTCTGTGGTAATATCATTACCACAGACACTAACCTTCCCCCCTCACCCCTCCTCTGTTCTAAAATCTGATTTGTCAATTTTATGTGTTCACTTTTTTTGATTGTATCACTTTGGTATATATGGTCGTGCCAATTTTCTTCCACAAATTGATCTGACGAAGTGGGTCTTTGCCCACGAAAGCTTATGCTCCAATACATCTGTTAGTCTATAAGGTACTACAGGACTCCTTGTCACTCTTCTAGAGTGGCTACTTCTAGGTCATTTAACAGAAGGACCAGCTTTGAAGTGCTGCCCCTTAGGTGCTGAAAAGTTCCTTATTCCATTACCAGTCTCCTGAACCATCTAGACTCACATGGATTTATTTTGCTAATAAGTATCTGTGTTCTGTCCTTCTGTTGTTAGAATGCATAGCCTGTGTCCTCCAAGTGCCACAGAATAGTCACGTGATGTTTAAAGGGCTCTGAGGGTATTAAGGAGAGCAGACTGCTCTATGCAATGTTACACTTCAGATCAGTGACCTTTTATATTGTTTGCAAGCCCAGTGATCACTTCTCCATAGTTGTTTTCCCTCAATCTCCCAGCTACCTTAAACACAGCAAATAATTCACTGCTCCCTTAGACTCTCTCATCCTAGGGGTTCTGTGACTGTCTCCTCTTGCCAGTGTTGTCTTCAAGTCGTCATTGTCAAGTCCAAGTCGAGTTTCAAGTCACTACAGTTCAAGTCCCAAGTCGAGTCTCAAGTTTTAATTTAAAAAATGTCAAGTCACTTTTGTACAAGCCAACAATATCGGCATTTTCGGACAATTTTTTCACCAAGTCTATTTAACAAAATTAGCAAGTCTCAAGTCGCGTCTCAAGTCACAAACAATGAACCTGAGTCGAGTCTCAAGTCGAGTCACCTAGGCGACTTAAGTCAGACTTGAGTTCAAGTGGTGGGACTCGAGTCAACAACTCTGCCTCTTGCTTCTCATCCAACCTTACTGACTGCCCTTTCAATGGATCTTCCCATTCTCCAAGGTTTTGTCTTTGGTCCTCTTAGGCTTGGAAAGGAATATGTCATCAGTGACTTTTGTAATGATTGCTATCTTTTTTAATGCATTAAAAAGACTACTTTTTTATCTAGGAAAAAGGGCTTAATAGTTTGCAACACTTATCTTTCATTTTTAGGGAGAACACGTTCTGTACCTCATGAATCCTGGCTGGCTGATTTTAGATACTATACTGATACTTGCTATAAAATCCCCTATGATAGATACTCCAATTAAGAAAATAAATTGGTAAATTTCAGTATGCATTGTGTCTCTGACAGCAGTCTGGAATTACTTGCAATGCCTGTAAAAGGTCCCTCCAGATAATGTAATATAAAGAAGTACAAAAAAATAAGTTTTCCAGTCACTGGAAAAACTCATGCCAGCTGGTTATGCAAGAATGGGCGATGTAATCTTGGTTTAAAGTACTACAGAAGAGATTCAGTAAGTGGCAGCATTTCTGTAAATACTGTGCTTACATTCAGAAGGAAGAGTACAATACTTTTTTTGCTCCCTTTGAACAAATAAAATAACATTAGCAAAATTTCTTGAGATTGAATCTTTTGCTAAGATGGAAGGAATGATGCAAGGGAATAATTGCTTTGGCTTAACGTTACTAAGTGTGTAGTAAAACAACTGGCAACAAGCCCACTGCCATCTTAGGGATTTAGTTTAGGATGCTTATTTATGTGTATATCTTCTCTGCCTCTCCTTCCAGTGCCAAAGATCATCTTTCCAGGAATTGGAGTTCTGACCAAATCATTATTTTTCTATTGTAGTGGCACTTAAGAACTCTGGGTCAGAGCTTCATGGTAGCAGAAATTGTACAAATAGCAGAGGCAGTCTCTTCCCCAAACTTCTCACAGCTTTAGGGTGTAGACAGTATTCGGTAGGTGATGTAATAAGCAAAGGGAAGATAGGAAACAAAGTAACAGTAAAGATAGGTGCAGTTGCATATATATATATATATATATATATGGTAGGCGGAATGGTCTCAGAAGTCAAATACTGAATGCATTTCTTTAAAAGCATCCTGAATGTACAGCCACATACTCTGTTTGGGTGGGGATAGGTGTAATATTTCAGTGCACATTTCATCTGAGTGTGGGGATTCCTGACCTCTGACTGAATGCAGTAGCAGCATATGAATGGTATTTCTCTTCCACAGAGACCCAGCCTCAACCAAAAAGAGCACCCGGGAGCTAAGGCTCAGACCCCGAAAGTTCCTGCCTTCATAGAGGCAGAACAAGAATCTTGCTCTAGATTTTCATGGGCCAAGATTAGGCTGCATGGTCTAAGTCTCCCCCCCCCCTCCCTTTGTGCCCATCTCTTCCACATCCCTCCCACACACACTTGGTTGGAAGAGCAATAAACACTACACCTCTTTTATTTGTGACAGTGCTATTTTCAAGGGGATTCTTCCTAAAGACCCGCATGAGTATGGGTCAGGCTGTTCTAATTAGTCAACTCTTTGAGTCATATAAAGGGAATGAACGATGAAAGGCATGTGGGGTTTTCTTTGTGTGGTCACAAGGTACATGTGGAAGGAATTTCAGTAGGCAGAAAGAGGGGGCATTCATGCCTCATGTTGAAACAGTGTGTGCTGTCTGATATCATGGAGTCATTAAAGACCAGTTTTTAAAAATCGCAGTCTTCCCAAGGTCAGAAACCAGGCCTGATCTGCTCAGTAAGTGATAATTGTTTAGTTTAAATTTGTCTGGGAAAACTTTGACTTAGGGCTTCTCTACATAAGTCTAGAAGATAGGCACTAGTCTATAGGTGCTTTCGCATTCCTCCTTTGAAATGTACAAGGATCCCCTACTGGGGATTCTTGTACATTTCAAAGGAGGAATGCTGAACTCCGTGTACAGCCCGGGGCCTGCAGGAAGTCCTGCTGGCTCCAGGAGGGCGCTTACCCCGAGGGCTCTTGTGCATTTCAAAGTGGAAGCACCTGTGTGGAGCCCAGAGTCAGTGGGACTTCCCGCTGGCCCTGGGCTGCATGCGGTGTGCCAACTTTCAATCATTTCAAGGCAAAAGCACCCTTATGGAGCCTGGGGTTAACAAGGGATTCAAGAGTCCCCTGCTGACCCCAGCTCGATGCTGCACTGCTGCTTTGAAATGCCACGCTGGAGCCTGGGATCAGCTGGGGTCTCCCCAGCTGACCCCAGGCTACGCACGGTATTTCCCCAGAATCCGGGATCAGATGGGGATTCCCCAGCTGATCCCAGGCTCTGTGTGCTTTGAAATGCCAGCTGATCCCGGGCTCCGCTCAACATTTCAAAGCTGCAGCACCACACGGAGCCCGAGATTAGCTGGGGACTCCCCAGCTGACTCCGGGTTCCACAGAAATGCCCAGCCTCTGTGTGGTGCTGCACCTTCGAAATGCCGCCATGGCATTTCAAAGCAGCAGCACCACACAGAGCCCGGATACGGGGTTTGAAGTATCCCCCTTTTCTCCCCCCCCCCCCTTTGCTGCCTCTATCTGATAGAAACAGCAAGGGGGGTGGGGATCAACTAGTCGACTCAACGATCCGATAAGCATTTGCTTATTGGATAGTTGACTTGTCCTTAACATCCATACTACAAACAGCTAATGGAACAAGTGTGGGAGAAGGGGTATTACCAGGATAGGGTCCATTGCCATGCTAAAGCCAAAATGCTCCTGCAGAAGTATAAAAATGTGAAAGGTAAAATCACGACTTTTAGGATTGCTCACAGGGCATGTGCTTACCGTGAACAGCAGGACCGGATTTTTACCAGGAAGGCCACTGTGGAATCCTAGTGTATTGTGGGCAGTTTGGAAGGCATCCAGCCTACCACATACCCCAGTGAAGAGAGGTTCCTCCAGACAGCCCAAATTTGAGCTAAAGATTCAGGCAGAGGCCATACTGCAGATGACTTCTGAGACCACAGTGTTGCAGAGAGAATCTCGACCTGTGAATAATACACACTGTATTATGATAAACTGTGCAGGTACTGATTGTATCAGGGGAGTTCTTGGGACCTTTGGAGAGCTGCCATATTGGCCAGATATCTCTATTTAAGAGGACAAATATGCACCTTAATTCTTTGCTTGCTTAGTTTTTAATACAGCATCCCCTCCCCTCTTCCTCCATTGAGTGAGCAAAAGGACATCTGTACTGGAAAGTTTAAGCTCAGAAGTGTTTATTTCTATGAGATACCAAACCCCTAGATCCTGATAGATGCTGGACTAAGTGTGCCAGTCCCCCTCCCCTTCCTTTGCTGTTTAAGGCTCCCTTTCCTGCCTAGTGGTAACTGGCCCGGATCCTAGATGAATTATTGGGTATGAGGGGAGATGTCACAGGAATTTGACCCCAAATCCTAGAATACCTGGGGTTCCGATAGGCATTCCACAGTGCAATGCAAGGAAAATCCCATAATGCAAAGAGCCTAGCCATGGATTTTTAGCCCATAAAGTTTGCTGCTGTTTTGAGAACATGCAGAGGTGTCTGGATGCACTAATTCACAAAGGCAGTAGCTTAAACTGGCATAAACAAAGCAGAGTGGGCACTTTCTTCCAGTAGAGTTGTACCTATAGTGGTACATCATTATAGTGGAAAATCATATGCTGACAAAATTATCTCTTTTAGCTACTTGTGATCTGATGTGTCATCCCTGAACTAGACCTGATTAAGCCACATGCAGAGGATGACTCATTCCTGTGTTAGGCTCTAGCAATCCATGGGCAGGGGGAGTCTGATGACTCTCAGCAGATATTTAAACATTATAGGTAAAACAGTGCCTCAAACTGCTCAACATTGCCTCATGGCTTGGCACTCTTCTTTGCCTGATAGTAGTGGCAAACTCTACTGGCCTCATCTTGCTCTAGCCTTGCTCTGGCTCCAGCCTTGCTCTCCTCCCTACTCCTGCTTTGTTTCAACTCTGCTGTTGACCCCTCTTCCATCTCTGATCTTGTCTTTGACCACTAAGCTCGACAGCTATCACTCCAACCATTGAGCCCAACTGCCACCACTCCTACCACAAGACCTGAACATCTTCACCTTAGTTTCTAATGACAAGACTTCACACACAATTTTTTTAAAGTGCTGTTGAATAAAGTGCACATTTTACTTGCTCGACTTGCACAAGTTTCTCCCCTGTTTAAGTGGACCACATTCCTTTTTACCGAGTCAGAACTCAGGTATTCTCCAGATTGCAATAAGCTGTGTGATCTGAGTAATGTAGATGGATAGCATCACTCTTGTCTGCACTAAAAATATATTCATTGTAAATAAGTAGAGAACAGAATCCTTGATTTGTCTGAGCTTCCATTTTGACCCATATACAAGCCATTTCTCTAGGCATCGGAAATGCATCTAAAGATATATTCTGCTCTCATTAGGAAATTTCAGAAGGTTTACTAATAAACATAGTATAAATCTAGCCATTACTTCACCATCACAAAAGAGAAGCGACTGTGGAAGCTCTTACTAGTTAAGTATAAAAGAAAGTGCTATGTACGTTAGTGTTGGCTAGCCATAATGAGGACTGTTTCTTGTTGAGGGCATTAAGGAAAGAGGATCTTGGCTTTCAGAGAACTGCAGGTTACCTGAAAGCCATGGTCAGGTTGCCATTTGCATATGTTGCTGGCTTGATCTTTAGATTTCTGCTTGAATTCCCCTCCCCCAATTATTTATATCTTTAAAACATCTGTCTGAACATTTCTCTCTCTCCCTTGTGTTCTTATTTCTCCATTGTGTTTTTATATTTCACTTATGATGCGTGAAACACATTAATATCACAATGTGTTTCTTGGAAACTGCTTTATATAACAGACATACCCATATGAAAACACTAGTCACGAAATGTGGGAAAGCCTAAGGCAATAGCACAGCAGAAAGGCATGCATCCCACTAATGTGGGGCTGGATCTGAGATGCTGCAAAGCTCAGGGATGTTCTGATGTGGGGTTTTGCTTTGGACTCTTCTAATATAACAAGAATAACTAAAATTTCATAATACTGTCTTTCATCCAAAGATCCAAACACACCGCACAAATATGTATTAACCCTTTCAGATGTCAGTGTATATTCATTTACAATTGAGTAAATGGAGGCCTAGTGATTAAATTACTTGTCAGGTTTCCACAGTGTGTCAGTGGCAGGGTCAAAATAGTACACCACTCCTGACTAGAGTTTCTGTACTCTAATAGTTTTATCACAATCCTTTTGGAAATGCTATGGTTGTAGGCACTGAGGCAGCATGATAATGGGCGCCATATAGGAACTAAATGGAGATACCATTGAGTTGCTGCTTTGCTTTAAAAAGGTTAAAAATATATATTCTTCAGCACGTCCATGGGCCACTTCCTTGTTTCTGCCTTAAATATGGATTATGTGGCCATGCTCTGTGCAGAATGAAAGTGGTATTTATATGGACTAGGGACTATACATTCTGTAGTCTCTCTTAAGACTTAGCTACAGAAATCTCATTAAATTGATCTGGTTAAGGGCCATCGGCTATCTTAGATTAGAGCTATAAAGAGCTTTCTCAGAGTATCTGCTCTTTTTGGATACTCCCTTAGCTTTTGAAAGTGAGTTGTTGTGTTTATGTACGAAAAGCAGCAGTCTGTCTTTTCATGGATGTTATTACCAATGTTCTTCTCTCCTCCTCCCCTGTTCTTGTTAGACAGCATAATCCATGTGAGAAACAGAAGGTCTAAATGACCTTCTGTCATGCTGGTCTAAATGAAGCATTAATAAATGACTTGATGTAAAACAAGCAAGAAAAGAGAATCAGGCCCTGAGCCTTCAAGGTTAATCTGATTAATAGCCGAGGAAGAGCAGCTATTCTTGTGTAAAGTGAAACTTCTCATTGGCAAGTTGGAACTTTTAAGCATATTAGGAACCCCTTTTGCTAACAGATTTGCTTTTAGCTCTTGTTCTACCAACACAGTTGATACACAATCCTTTGACGAGAGTCTAGCACATTCTTCCAGTTTTTAAATTGTTTTTGGAGCCATTGAACATAGGGATGTTAAATTTTGAGTAACAGACTAATCGAATAGTCGATGCAATTTGCATCGACTATTCGATTAGTCAGTAGGGCACCTCTGCCCTAGGGCTGTTGCTACACATCAAAGGTGAAAGTGCTGTGGGGAACATGGAGCCAACAGGGGAGTCCCTTTGGCTGCCGCTTTGAAACACCACATGCAGCCTGGGGACATCCCAGCTGGCCCCTGGCTCCACGCAGCACTGCCACTTTGAAGTACCCCCTCATCTTTACCCCCCCTTGCTGCCTCTTTCTGATAGAGACAGCAAGGGGAGGGAGGAGAAGCGACTAGTCAACTGGACTATCTGATAAGCACTTGCTTATTGGATAGTCAATTAGTCGTTCACATCCCTAATTGAACATCAGAGCTTATTGCAGGACTGGGGCTTGTCTCTCTCAAACTGGTATTTAATAGTCTATTGCCCTAACTGCTATAATTTCTATAGTGGTATAAGATGGTCATCACCAAGCAGTTATGCACAGGGTTGTTTGGGGAGAGCGGGGAGAGGATGCTTGTGCATATGTGAGTCTTCTCAACATGAAGCAGGTATTGAATAATCTCATCCATACAGTGGCAGGCAGGAATTCTTAGTGGAGAACACTAATGCCTGTCCTGCTTCTCTCCTTAGTCCAAATATGATTTACTAATCTCCTTGCTTAGCTTTTTTATTTGTTTGTTTGGGTCTAGTATGTGGGTTTGTTTTTTTGTTTTTTGCACCATGCTCTTATTTAGGAAATGCTGTCCTTGGAAGATGAACGTAAGAAATAAGTATAGAAACGAGCTGTATGGAAAGAGTAAATAGTTTATGTGAGTGTAAACTGAAGGTAATAATCATCTGCTTGACTATAGCTGAATTTGCCAGACATATGCAGGCAGAAGGTACTGATTGTGCTGCTGAATTTATTAGATGGAGTCTAACATTTTATTGACTCCAACAAAATGTTAGCAGGCAGCTGCACACTGGTTGCAGTGGAGGCCCGGTGGTCTGTGATCTGTCTCCTGAATGAGACCGATCATCTCTTCTTACCTTTTGTGTTTCTATGGAATCGCTCTGATAGTTTCTAGTGATCAATGTGTGTTTGTCACATGGCATATCCTAATTCCAGATATATCTGTGGCTGTACTGGTCCAGTTCCAATACTTGTGAAAGTGAATCACAGTGAGTAAGCAGAAAGTTTGTTTGCAGAACTTTTATTTGTTTTAGATGGGAGAGTCATATGTGAGATAGACACACTCATTCCTAATCAGGAGCAAATTCCCAAAACAGAATTGCATGAAATATTTAACACCTGGGAATCTAATGATTTTAGCCATGGAGGAGAAGGAGGGAAAAGGTTGCTTCAACAAGATGTGCAAGGGTAGAAATCTATATTTATGCTCTCTAACTGTGGGATGGGAAATGTTCTTAAAAAGATCTATTTGGGCTCTGTAGGTTGCAGGAGAGTAAAAAAAAAAAAAAAAAAAATGTCTATATTGACAGTAAGAGATTACTATTTAGATCAGTGTTTTTGTTCATTTGTTTTGTTTTTTGAAAGAGTTGTATCTTCAGTTTTGGGGAAGTAAGCAGGAGATGCTCACAGGGAAAGTTTTACCTTCCCCTTGAGCATCTCCTACCCACACCCCTCAATTTTAACTTGAATTTGTCTTCTTCTAAAGCCATATTTGACAGCCCTGAAATGTGAAAGTTACAGTAAGTGTATATATTATTATGATTTTATAATCAGGTGGTCTCTACTTCCAGATGTAGGTTCTAGCTTCTCTACTTCTTATTCAGAGAATCCAAATAATGCCCATTCATTATAGGTAGAGACTCATGTTTATGTGAGTTTTCAGTTACATGTAGATATTCCATGTAAAATTCTGGAATTAATAGTGTTAAAATTGAGGAATCCAACAAACAAAGCTAAGTATAACTCTGCCCCCTTGTGTCTTTGAATTATGGCACTATAATTATAGTGCAACTCTCTTGCCTTCAGTGGAGTTGCACAATAAGATGAATTTGGCCAATATCCTCTTTAATTATTTGTGTTAATTAAAAATGTATCTATAGTAGAATATAATCTGGAATTTCTTATGTAGTCTTGCGGCAAGCTGCCAACCATAAGGATCTTAAGACTTGACTTGATTTTTCAACCTTTGTGCTATTATAAACCAAGGTACGCTTGAACCAGATCTGTTCTGCTGGTTTTGAGTTGCATATGCATAGAAACACTGAATGGAATTTATGCAACAAATGTGAGATTTGGGGCATATTTTTAACACTGCTCAAAACCAGCTGAATAGATTTTCTGAAACTTGCCCAAAAAAAAGCCTGCTGGTTAAGATGTAACTTGTTGCAATTTTATTTATGATCAGATCCATTTTATAGCAGAAGTCTTATAAAACTTTTTGCAGTGTAAGAGATAAAATTAGTATTTCACGGAAATTATAAATTGACATATGGAGGGCTTTCAAGTAGGGATGTGAAAGGTTAACCGGTTGATGCTTAATGGGTTTTTGTCCATGGCAGGTCAGATACCCTGCAGGCATCCTCCACCCGCTCCCCCTGCAATTGGTTAACTGGTTAAACAATATGGTTAACTGGTTAACCAATTAAATGGGATTTTACATCCCTACTTCAAAGCTGCATTAACAAGATTGGCTGCCACGCATTTTCTCCTTTGTGATATTAATTACATATTATGGTTGATGGTTTTCATCTTCTCCTTTTTAGTTCGTAGTGTCAGTTAAGTCTTTCATCTCATGTTGACATCCAAGCCTCTAGTTTTTTTACATATAGACTTGTAACATGTTTAGTAGTTGCTGTATCAAAACTGTACACAATATTAAGGTTTTCTTCTTCCTTGGGTCTGTCTTATTTTTATATTTTAGTTTTGGTTGAAGAGATTTCTCCCTTCCTTAGTATTCAAAAAAGTACATAAAAAATTCTATATGAGAAAGATGTAAAGAACTTAAAAAGGGGGGGGAGATGTTCTGATGAAAGCTGTTTTTCAAATTTAACTGTGGCTGTCACTATAGTAACTATATAATGATTTCATGTATTCTGAATGAGAAAGAGACTATCATATATATATATATATATATATATATAGCTTATGTCTACTCTGCAACTAAACACCTGCAACTGGCCTCAGGCTACAAAGCTGTAAAATTGCAGGGTAAAGGCTAGGGCTAGTGCCCAAGCTCTGAGATGCTGGAATGGAGATCGGGAGGGTCCAGAGCTCAGGCTCCAACCCAGACTGAATGTCTACACTGCTATTTACAGCCCAACAGCCCAGCTCCCCTGAGATGGGCCAGCCACAGGTGTTTACTTGTAGTGGCATAGACTTACCCTAGTGACTTACAATGAGAAACTCTCAACCTAAAAGTAAACTAGCTGCTAACAAAGGAAACCTGCTAGTTGTTGGGGGGAGTGGTTTCCTGTTGAAAGTGAATTTCAGGGGAAGAGGAGGAATTGGTTCACATTGTCTCCACATGGTGTATGAGTACAATGATATATGGCATTGACTAGATCACTGTTTCTCAACCAGTGGTACGAGTAGCCTTAGGGGTACTCGAGAGAAGTCTGGGGCTACGTCAACACAACTACAATTTGGAGAAAACTGAATTTTTTGTTTTAAGTTTTATAGCGCTTTATTATTTTTGTACTTTTTACACCCAAAAATTTCATCGCCCACCCAGCTATGATTAAGTTGTTTAAACAAATGTGTTGCAATGATAGAAAAAAATTGTGTATCTGAAAACTGTAGGTACTGGGGGTACTTATAATTGTTTTTGTTTAAAGGGGTACTTTATAAAAAAGGTTGAGAAACACTGGACTAGATCATTGGCTGCACGTCCTTCACAGTGCCATGGGAGTAGAGTGCAGTTGTGCCAGTCGTATGAAAGTGGCAATGAAATGCAGTATACTGGAAAACTCCAGGTTTAAGCTTCTTGAAGTCACAGGGCCAAGTATTCTGTTGATTAAAGAAGGGCTTTTCTTTTGTGCAGGCAGAGCATTCTGATACGTTGTTACTTCTAACAAATCTATTATGATTGTACATTACTTTTGCTTTGGGAGCCTTTGAGAGTGAATAAAGTGAACCACTGATCCTGAGTTATGGAAATAGCCTATTTATTTTAAAGACTGTTTACAAGGGAGGCCAGTGCTTCAGGAGCAGTGTGACTGTATTCTCTTTATTGTCTATTGTGTGTATTTTATTAAATAGAGGTAACCCATCCTATTTGTTTAAAGCAGACATCACAGCCTCTGCAGCCAAATGTACAGTCTCACAGGGAATCTGGAACAGTCTTTTTAACTAGCTAGTGGGGGGAAAAATGATGATAAATAGGCAGCACAGAACTCTTCCAGACAGGTGGATTCTGTAAATAAACAGTTTGGCTCTCAGAGTTGTGTTTCAGTCTTTCTGATGGATCTGTACTAATTTTGGCAGTTGAAATTCCCATTTTAAAACTGTCTATGACAGTGTGTTTGCTGTAATAACCTTAGCAATGATTTGCACTTCCGTAGTGCCTTTCATCTAAGGATCTCTAAGTTTCCGGAGCCCATTTTAGTTGAGCCTCACAACTGCCAGGTAAGATTAGTGTTCTCCTCATTGTGCAGATGGGAAATCTAAGGGACAGCTAGGTGAAGTGTCTTGGCCAGTCACCCAGGAAAGTAGTAGTGGTACAGGTTGAACCCCTCTAGTCCAGCACCTTTGGGACATGACCAGTGTCGAACCAGAGAATTTGCCATACCACGGGAGGTCAGTATTATCTAGCAGGATTACCAACACTTCTAAGAGCCCAGTAAGCACCAGAAGACTTTAAGGGGTAAATTAGAACTAAATAACAGCACAGAATGCCATGAGCCAGGACTGGTGGCTGTAAACAAACTTTATGCGACGTGGGAAAACTTGTCCACACCTATGGTAAGTGGACATCCAGCTAACTAAAATCATGCTGGACCATGGACGGTGTCAGACTAGAGAAGTTCAACCTGTACTGGGACTAGAACATGAGTCTCCTGGTGTTTTCTCTTGTTCTTTAATCACTCAACAGCGAAGACTAAAGAAGGGCTGTGGGGCTGGAGTCCTGAGCTTTTGGGGTCTTGGTGTTCCAATTAGGGATGTTAAATATCTGTTAACTGAACAGTTGATTAACTGAATAGTTGAATTCTTATCCATTACTTGACTATTCTGTAGTCCCCAGGGGCAGGGCTGGCAGCCAGTGCACTCTGGCCCCGATCCTGAGGAGCCCCCTGCCACTCCGCGCTGCTGCCTCTGTATCACAGGCAGCAGTGCAGGTGCCAAGCAGGAGCTGGTACATGAGGTGAGCCAGTCGAAAAACCAGCGCCCTTCACAGACTAGCTGCCTGTTGCCCTGTGCTGCTGCCTCTGACACAAGCAGCAGCACAGGGTGACAGCAGCCTCTGTCGGGGGGCAGGGGGGACACTGAGCTCCTGGACCCATCATGAGCCAGATTGCATTTAAAGTGTATTAGGAGCCAAGCGGGCAGGCAGAGCCACAGCTGGGGTAGGTTCTGGATCCGGTGCCAGCCAGGGCTCAGTTGGGCTGCTGGCCAACCTGCTAAAAATCTTACTGGCAAAGGGGGAGGGATGCGTATAGTGTCTAGCTTTTGCTTATTGGTTAATCAACTACACTATTACATCCCTAGTTCCAATGTGTTATTTCCAGTTACAGGCTTTGTAGTATTTGTGGCTTTAGAATGAGAACAAATCCTTTTTTTGTACTTGGTTTGGGATAAAGCAAGCCTCTTGGCTGCACCTTGTATGGTCCTGAGGGAGACTTTCAGTGTTTTTGCCCTTTATAGGAAGCTGTTCTTCTCTTTTAAAAGCTACTTCGCTTAAAAGCTTCAGAAGGCTACAGACATGGGCCTAGGGATATTAATTGTTCTCATCCTAGCTTGACTTTTCTAGATGTGAATGATGGGAGGGACTGATGTTGCTTCCGGAAACTGTTGCTTCACACAAAGGTTTGTGCAAACTTTAGCTTGGAATTCTGTACTTGTTCTTCTCTAGAAAAGTATGTATCTGTATCACCATCATACTATGTTTGCAGTAGTTGGATTCTGCTAATTTTTTTGAGGCATTGATACTTTGCTTCATAAATCTGATTGGATCATAGAAGCTACAGAAGGAAACACTATTGATTCATCTATTACCTTCTCTCTGCCAACCCAGTCCTGTGCAATATATATAATCTCACACTGTATTCAGTCTCCAGTGATGGAGATTCTGCAACCTCCCTAGGCAATTTATTCCAGTGCTTAACCACCTTGACAGGAAGTTTTTTCTAATGTCCAATCTAAATCTTCCCTGCTGCAATTTGAGCCTACGGCTTATTGTCCTATCATCAGAGGTTAACAAGAACAATTTTTTTCTCTCCTTTAACAACCTTTTATGTACTTGAAAGCTGTTATTTCCTGTCTTGGTCGTCTCTTTACCAGACTAAAAAAATGCATTTTTTTCATTCTTCCCTCATACATTATCCTTTCTAGACCTTCAGTCATTTTTTTGCTCTTCTCTTGACTCTTTCCAATTTGTCTACATCTTTTTTGAAATGTGGCACTCAGAACTGGACACAGTACTCCAACTGAGGCCTAGTCAGCATGGAGTAGAGAGGAAGAATGACTGCCCGCAGCATTTCAAAGCAGCAGCACCGCATGGAGCCCGGGGTCAGCTGGAGGCTCAGAGTCCCCCACTGGGCCTTTGAAGTGTAGCTACACTTCAAAGGCGGACACGCCCTTATTGACTAATCAAATAGTTGACGCAAATTGCATTGACTATTCGATTAGCCAATTAATCAAAATTTTACATCCCTAATCTAAATCAATGGTGAATATATGGAAAGTACCAGGCCCACAACGGATCCCTGCAGGAAACCACTCATCATGCTCTTCTGGTATGACTGTGGACCATTTATAACTACACTCTAGGAATGGTTTTTCAACCAGTTAGGTTACTTACAGTAGCTCCATCTAAGTTGTGTTTCCATAAGTTTATCAGAAGGTCATGCGAGACAGTATAAAAAGTCTTACTAAGGTGTAACTGTACCACATCTACTGCTCCACCCCATTCACAAAGCTTGTTACCGTGTCAAAAGAAAGCTATTAGTTTGGTTTGACATGATTTATTCTTGACTAATCCATGCTGACTATTACTTATCACCTTATTATCTTCAAGATGTTTGCAAATTGATTAATTATTTTCTCCCTTATCTTCCTGGGTATAGAAGTTAAGCTGACTGGTCAGTAATTCCTTGTGTTGTCTTTGTTTCCCTTGTTATAGATTAGCAAAATATTAGTCCTTTCCCAGTCTTCTGGAATCTCCCATCTTCTATGACTTTTCAGTAATAGTAGCTAATGGTTCAGATATCTCTTCAGTCAGCTCCTTGAGTATACAAGATGCATTTCATCAGACCTAGGTGACTGGAATACATCTAATTCACCTAAGTAATTTTTAATTTGTTCTTTCCATATTTTAGTCTCAGCTCATACCTCAGGCTCACGAGCATCCATATGTTAGACATCCAGTTACCACCAGCCTTCTTGATGAAAACCGAAACAAGTCATTACACACCTCTGCCACCTCCACATTTTCTGTTATTGACCCTCCCCATTCAGTAATTCTCCTACCTTGTCATTGATCTTCCTTCAGTTTCAAATGTATTTGTAGAATGTTTTCTTATTATCCCTTTGTCTCTAGCTAGTTTGATTTAGTTTTTTGCCTTGCCCTTTCTAATTTTGTCCCCACATACTTATGTTGTTCATTTATATTCATCCTTTCGATTTGACCTAGTTTTAGATGTACAGGTGAGCCTACCAGATTTGATCCATTTTAGTATTTTTTTTCTTGCTTTATTTTTCTTTGTTTTAAGTTAGCACCTCGGGGCCTCAGATCAAATGACATCCTGGTTTTGTTTCCAAATTCAGATCTCTGACATAGGCGGCCATTGTACTAAAAACAAACAAAAGATGTAATACCCAGTTCAGAGTGAGTAAAAATAGGGCTCAAGAACTTAGTGAGTCTCTTACATCACGGCATTCCTTAGATATTTTAGAGAGATCTCTCCATTGATTTTCTTGTTTTAGTAAAGGCCGGGGAAAGATATGGTTAACAATTCAGTTTACCCAGGATTTAATTTATTACCTTTTCTTTAATCGTTATTATAAATAAATTAGCCTTAGTGGTTTTTTTTTGTTTTTGTTTTTGTTTTTTGGGTTTTTTTTAGAGCTTTGGTCTTCCCTCCCCCCCCCCTTTTTTTTTTTCCTTCAACAGAATTTTTTCCCCGGTGTTTTTTTGGGAGGGAGGGGGATTCAGTATTTTTGTTCAACCATCTGGCAACCCTACCAGCCGGTTGAACCCTGCCCGCAGCCACAGTGGGCTGGAGCAGCCCCCACCCACAGCAAGTCGCCCCCCTTCCCCTGCACGGCATTCAACTGGTTAAACAAAATACTTAACTGGTTAACTATTTTAGGGCAGTCTTTACATCCCTATTTCATGCTCAGGCTGTAGCCAGAGCTCTGAGACCCTGCCATTTGTTCACCAGCAGAGGCCAAAGATTATACTGTCCTTCAAAACCATCAGCATTTCTGTTGGATGACCAATGCTCTTTGTTATGGTTTGATCACAGCAAGTTGATATTTTTCCTTCGAATATTTTTAATGAAAAATGGCCTTTTTTCTAGAAACTTTTTCATTTCTTTTAAACATTTTCAGGGCATGGATGAAAATAGAAAACTGAAAACTGTTTGGTTTTTGAAAACTACCAAAACAAATGCTTTTTGTTGTGGGGGAGCGGGAGAGAGGGAAATGGAAAATGTTGATCAAATTTTTTTTGTAAAAGTGCAGCAAATACTACTTATGTCCTGACCAGCCATAGTTCTGATAATTGAATCTTTATGCATGATGAATGGCAGAAGGAGCCCTCTTTGACTTTAAAATCCCATGCTGAGTACACAGATCTGACATTTAGAAAAATCATTTGTACATTAAGGAGATTTTGTATTGGCCTTTGACAGAGGGTGAACATAAAATCCTCCCCAGGCCTGCCATTAAAAAATAAATAAAAAAAATTGGCAATCACACTTTAAAGTGAAGCTCTAGTCTGAAAAGTGACCGTGTAAAAGTGGTACCATCTCTTGTTATCTTTGGACACTGAGTTATATCTACTCACTTCGCTGACAAAAGTAAATATAGCTGCTCTTTGCTTCTGTTAGACATGCAAAACTATCATAGCTCTAGAAGTGAGGTAGATGTGTATATATAGGGAGGGGAGGTGGCATCTTCTATTAGCAGATTTCAAAACACTTTAAAAACATAACTACTTAGTCCTCTATAGACCTCTGTGATTGATGCAAATAATTATTAGCCCTTGTTTATAGATAGGAGCAATAAAGGCCCCAGTGTCAAAGAGTGAGTTTGTGGGTGTCAGGAATAAAACACAGGTCTCCTGACTCCAACCTCTAGACCAGGGCTACTCAACTTTGGAAGCCCCGGGGGCCACAATGATGCCCACAGCACAAGCTGAGGGCCGCAACTTTAATGTGGTTGTATATATATACATACACACAAATATATGCAAATATTTATGCAGATATATGCAAATAGCTTTTCACACTGACAGGCATGAATACAACGATTAAGATGACTACACAACATGCAGGCCCCATTTAAGTCAGTTCTTCTGATATTAATAAAATGCAATATTTACCCGATTTCTACTCATATGACAGCATTTTTAATGAGCAATGACAGTCCAGGAACTTAACCACTAAAACGCATATCAATAGAAGACCATTATATTGACTACTTTTTTTGTTTTGGCGTCACAATTTTAACAAATCAAACAAAAACTGCCAATACAATATTTACTGAAATATAAGTACAATCAATGTGAAGTTAAAGGCACCAAGGGGAGAAGTGGCATGGCTAGAAAATGAACCCAGGAATCCTGCTTCCCAGAATCCCTTCCTTTCCCCTCCCCTCCCCACCATGCACCAGCTCCCACAGTCCTCACAGAGCAGAGACTGGAACCCCCAAATCTAACCAACAGACCCACTGCCCACCTACAGGAAAGGAAAGAAGTCAAAAGTTTTAACGCCCAGTTCCCTGCTCTAACCCAATGCACCCACCCCTCCCGCAGAGCCAGGCATGCCAGGCACCCAAGCCAATGCCCTTCCCCTCCCCTGGAGCCAGGTACCTCCCCAGCCCCTGCTCTGACCCAATGCCCCACCCCTTCCTTAGAGCCAGGCAACCTCAGCCCCCCTCTGCTTTAATCCTTTCCCTCCCGCAGAGCCAGGGACATAAATCTAGTGGGCTAGAGGGTAATGCCCTGGATCACTTCCCTCCAGGCACTGGGGTCCATGCGCAGTGCCGGCTATGAATGGTCCAGGCGCACGGCTCTGAACGTTCCATTGGAGGCATGTGCCGCTGCTCCCTCCCCAATCCCCTTTGCAGGGCAAAAAATCCCGGACATGTTTTGCCTTTTAAAAAGCCCATCCGGATGGCGATTTAACTTGTGAAAACAAGGACATGTCTGGGAAAAACTGGACATATGGTAACCCTACCCATGCCCCAGCGCAGACCTTTCTCACCCCGGTCTCGCTGCCCGGCTCCGCCACCACCTTGCCACATCTGTCGCTGCCCAGCTCTGCCACAGCCTTGCCACGTGCCTCACTGCCTGACTCCCTACTGTCCCTCTTGTTGCTCCCAGCAGCTCCTGCACTTGCGCCAACGCGGCCTGGCTCAGTGTGGTGCTGCGCGGCTCTGCTCATGGTGGGGAGGTGCCACTGTGGCCAATGCAGCAGGCTTGCTCTGTTGCTGCCTCTTGCCACTCCCCTACCGGCTGAAAGCTCCTGCACATGCGGCCTGGCTCAATGCAGCGCCGTGCAGCTCAGCTTGTGGGGAGGCGCTGCCACTGGAGCCCACAGTGATGAGGCTGGCAGGAAGCCCAGGACTCAGCTCAAGACACCATGAGCAATTCTTCTTATGACCATTGTGGTGGTGGTGGTGGTTTCCTGTGGCAATCAGAAATCATTTTTTGACTGAGAAAGTGACAATGTCCAATAATGCCCAGTGCTGGACTGCATTGGCACGATGGGTTAAATCCACTTTGAGGTGCTTTTTTAATATAAAGTTTGGCTTGTATGACATAACTGGGTCTTTCAATTTTCATGCTGATGAGAACCCGGGGTGAGATCAGCCATCAAATGTTAAATTTGCATACTGTCTTGCTAGAGTTCTGATGCTGAGCAGCTGTGACGAGCCTGCTTTTCCTCTGATAATAGAGCTTTGGTGGAGAACGCAGGATGCTTTCATCAGAAAGCTGTGGAGCATATGTGCATCCCCAGAAAGGACAGTAATTGGTGACTAGCAGCTGATTTTTTTTTTTGAATAAACAAACAAAACAACCACTTTTAAAATCTACAGTGTATGCTGTTAATTCTGAAAAGTAACTTTCTGTGCTTCAGGCTGGACTTGGGTCTGAATCTGGGGATGGGGGAGAGCTGCTTTTCCACTGAGTTAAAGGTCTGCCCCAGTGGAATCAGCAGGCAAGAATCCTGCCCTTGATGGTGGTGTGCGGAGGATTGGGGGCTTACTGTCATTCAAGTCAGCAACTCAGGACCATTCTGAAGTACCAAGGGGCACAAAGGAATTTTATTTCCTCTTTCATTCTGTCTTGATCTAGCTGATTCTTTTAAGCACTGAAGTCAAAGAAATTATAAGGACTTCTCTCTTGCCCCCTCTCCGTATGTGTGATGTAACAGGCAGGAACATTGCAGCAAACCAATAAAGAGATACATGGAAGTGAGATGGAATCCTATGTCCTTTTTAATATATTCACTGAAAGCAAGAGTTATTTGTGAGCTTCAAGAATATGGGTGGGAACATAAGGCAAGGCCAAAGTTGTTCCCACGTGCCCATAAATGAAATCTCATTTCTCAAATTATCCAAGTTAAGGAACTTTGCTCTGGCAGAAGCTTGTAAATATTACAGTACCTGTCACTTTTGGATGCTGTTTTCATAGCAATGAGCTTGAAAGCTTTGAAGTGTGGGAAGTTTTGTTTTGACTTTTAAAATTGACTCAAAGCATCAATCTTTTTGTACCTGTCAGGATTACATGAAAATAAACCCTTAACTTTGGCCAGGGAAAACTTTTTTATGACAACAACATGGTTTAATGGTGAGAACTATAAACCAGGAACTCCTGAAGTATAATTCCACTCCAGTGCCCACTTCCTTAGTAGGCTTTAATGCTTAATTTTTCCCATTTGTAAGTTGGTGGGAGGGAGCAGGAGGAATAATTTAGTCAATGTAAACAAATTTCCAGATGTAAAACTCCATGCAAGTACTAAGAATTATTATGCTAATTTTTTAGCCTATACATTCCTGAGTACAGACAATGCCCTTTTACTTTGTTTTTACAGTGGCTATGACATAGACCTCAACATGGTTGGCCCCTCTGAGCTATCACCATAACAAAGATAAATAGCAATAATTACATGTTAGTTTCACTTACTGCCAAGCCAAATTTCTCATTGAGCCAAAAATGTAAATTACTTCTGACAGACATACTGGTAACAATTCTCTTTCTACTCCTCCTCTGTGATGATCTTCAGCAGATATTCAGGGGTGAGGGAAGCCTTCATCATTGCTGTTGAACCTGATGTTTATTGCCACTCTTTTTTTTTTTTTTTTTTTTTTTTAAGCCTTCCTAAATAGCAACACTTAGATTAGGGCTTGTCTTTACTGCAAAATTAATTCAAGGTATAACTTGAGTGTTGCCCTTAAATCAGTGGTCTCCAAGCTTTTAAGCACAAGATCACTTTTTGAATTTAACTACAATGTAAGATAAACCTAATACCCTTGCCCCACCTCCTTCGTGCCCCTATTCTGAGGCCCTCACCCTGCTAACTCAGTCCTCCCTTCCTCCCTCCCCCATTTCCCTCCCTTGCACCAGACAGGAGCAGAGGCTTGGGTGTGCAGGCTTTGGTCTTGGGCTAAGGGATTTGGAGTGTGACGGAGCTCTGAGCTGAGCCTGGGGCAGGGAGTTGGGGTATAGGAGGGGGTTGAGGGTACAGGCTCTGTAAGGGAGTTTGGTTCTGGGAGCTCAGGACTAGGGCAGGGGCTTGGGGTACAGGAAGGGGTTCATGACTGGGGCATGGGTTTGGAGCTGGCTCCAGATGGATACTGCTTACCTCAGGTGGCTCCTGGGTGATGGTGCAGTGGGGCTACGGCAGGATCACCCTTGCCCTGCCTCTGCACCACTCTCAAAAGCAGCCAGCAAACTCCCTCCATCCCAAGCCCTGTTGTGCCTCCCCCGTTTTGTGGAGATAGAATACAGGGTGGAAGAGGAGGCACCCTGATGTCAGTGCCCCTCCTCTCCCTTCCCTGCTCTGTACCGCAAGCAGGAGGTTCCTGGGGGAATGCGGGGGGACAGCTCCAAGGCAAAGGGCAGGAGGTGCACAGCAGTGGTAGGAGGGACAGTTGAAGTGTTGTGCTTGATAGCCTCTTGGCCAAACCAGTCAAGATCACCTGTCAGAGGCTCCAAGATCTACCAGTAGATCCCGATCTACTGGTTGGTGACCACTGCCTTAAATTGACTATCCCCCCACACAACCTTTAACTCAAAGGGTAGATCTTTACTGCACACTTAACCCAGGCTCTGACTTGCATGTTGTCCCTGGCTCCTGGCCCCACACACAGCCTTCTTACTGAACTGTGGTGGCCTGGATTCAGCAGGATAGTCACTAAATGCAGAGTTCAAGTCCCAGGCTGAATGACTCTGGGTTGTCATTTATCCTGGATTCCCTGCAGCATTGCTCGGGACTTCCCTACAGCATTGCTCAGGGGCAGTTCCAGCCTCTTCCCAGTGGAAGAGGTGAGTTGAGGTGGGTCTTTACCCCTTCTTACACAAGACCTGGCCCTTATTCCTCATCACCCTTCCCCACCTGCTGCCAGCAAAAAAACCCTTTTTCAAAAGAACCCATACTCCTCATTTTTTCAGGAGTACGGGTTCTTTCGAAAAAGGTTTTTTCCCAAAAGAACAGCATCTAGACTGCAGTTTCACTTTCAAAATACCCTTTTTCGAAACAGTGATCAGACACAAATATGCAAATGAAGTGCAGGATATTTAAATCCGCACTTCATTTGCACCTTCAGGCTCATTTATATCCCTCTTTCGACAGAGGGATGTAGTCAGGGCCGGCCCGAGCCATTTTGGCGCCCTGGGCCCCAGGCGTGCGGCGGTGCCCCCGGGGCACATGGCCCCGCCTCCGGGTGCACGGTGGATGCGCAGGCCCGCACCCGGGGCGCGTGGGTGGACGCACCGCGCATGTGCTGCCCAGTTGGCCCAGCCACCACCGATGGCGTGCAGCCTGTGGTGGGCAGCGCCTGGCCATGCAGGGCCCTGTGGCCGCGGGGGGAAGGGCAGTGCTGGCCGGTGCTGCGGGGGTTAACACGGCCCCCACCCGGGCGGCCGCTGCAGCCCACTGGGAGCTGGGCGCCCCCTGTAGGTTGGCGTCCTGGGCAGCTGCCCGGCTAGCACACCCGTTAGTCCAGCCCTGGATGTAGTCTAGACATAGCCTCAGACTTGGAGGTAGCGGGAGGAGGAACAAGGGTAGGACCTTAAAGGCAATGGGGCAGGCCTGCCTTAAAACTATAGATTGTGAGCCAAGATTTGGGCTCTATTCTGTGCTGTGTCCTTGGGTGAGTAATATGCAGCTAAATTTTTAAAAGCAAGCAGTGGTTTTGCATAGCCAACTGTTAACATTTTGTCTTTCGTTTCTGTTTCCTTCAAGAGGGTCTGTAAATTGGGGCCTTTATCAGTTCTAATGATCCCAGAGTCCCAATTCAATGTTTGGCAATTGATCTTTAATGTGCTTTGCTTTAATCTCTTGATGGAATGACTAGGATGGAAAACAGCTACTAATGGAGAGAGCAAAATGACCTGAATTAGGAGGAAAAAGCCCTAGATCTCCATTTGACTTCTTTTTTGTCTTGCAGATGAGAGGATCTGTTCACCTCCTTTTATGGAGCTGACAAGCTCCTGTGGAGAAGACACCTTGCAGCTCATAGAGAAGAATGGACTAACATTCCCATTCAGTATGTAAACAGGCTTTTATCACTTTTAGTATATTCTGAACATTCCTGCTTCAAGACCACTGGTACCAATGTAGAATTGCATGTTTCTTTGTCGGGGACACTAGAACTCTTCTGTAACTAGCACCATTAAATTGAACAGTTGATATGTGGAATAATGTGTCTCCCCATGGGCTTGTGAAGATCTCCCTGTGGATGTTCTCTACTGCAAACACCTCACTGCAGTAAACAAAGCCACATTTCTGGGAAATGCTCGCAGTTTTAACAGTGTCGTGAACCTGCTCGTGAAGTTGTTTTTCTCAAGAGACTCATTTTTCTTCTGTCTGAAAATCCAGATGAAAAGTATGCCCTTTAAATGCCAAGAAGGTTAAAATAATAAACTGTGTAAGGCAGGCTTGAGGAGAGGCAGGCTCAGGGAGCTGTGGTAAGCTAATTGTTCCACTGTAATAGACACCTACACTGCGACTTTTTTATTCCTTTCCTCATTTGATCACCTGTCTGCTCAGCCTCAGTCTCTTGCAGTACTTTGTATGGTACTGAGATTAAATTGAATTGTTGTACTGCATGGCTACCCTCTTTTTACCAAAATAAGATGCAGATCTCATGAAGTTATACTGTGAAGCAGCAACTTATAGCCAACTGAATGATTTTGATCCTCCAGTTCATTCACATGTAAAGACTGGCTAACAGCAGTGTGGTTCTGCAGCACTGAGGTGGTCAGACT
This sequence comes from Pelochelys cantorii, assembly GCA_032595735.1. NCBI lineage: Eukaryota > Metazoa > Chordata > Testudines > Trionychidae > Pelochelys > Pelochelys cantorii. The sequence continues at coordinate 102,464,449 of CM064329.1, read as the reverse complement.
GCAAAGCAGCAGTTCCCAGCCACTCATACTGCAGTTTTGCCAGCAAATAGCTCAGTCAGGACCCCCACACACACCCAAAGCATGAGAGATTACATATATCGAGGGGGCTCTTTTTTAGGTTTTTTTTTTTATGTTCACCTGCCTATCCCCAGTGTGTGTGTGTGATGATAATTAGTGCTGTTCACACTCTCAAATGTATTGAATAAGGAGAGTCCTCTCTGTAAGAGCTCCCATCCCCTGCAGAACAATTAATTCTGCCCCATCTCTCAAATCAGTCCTGCATTACACATCATAGCCCTGCATCTACCTCTAATATCAGTTCCACCCTTCTAGCCTCACCTCTGCTTCTCCTGGGTTCTTCATCCTACTCTTCCAGATTGAGGTGTGGGAGGGTGTAACTGCAGCTGGTTTCCTCCCACCCTCTCGCCAGGCCTGGTGTTGCAGGGATGGAGAGGGGGTGCAGCAGACTGACCCATTGTTCAGAGCTGGGCAGACTGGAGCAGCTCTGAACTGCTGCGCTCTTTCTGCTCCCTCATGTGAGAATGGTGTGGGCTGATAAAGGGAGGGAGATAAAGCTCTACCAGCTTTGTGCAGCAGCTCTGGCTGGCTGTTCTTCGCCAGAAGGCAGCAGACAAATGGGGAAAGAAGCCATTCAGAGTGGGTTGGCACAAGACGACTGGAGCTCTTCACCTGATGACATCAGGTGATTCACAAAGAAATCACAGAAGTTGAAAACGCTGGCACTGCAGTTTCAGGCTTTTGTAACTAGTGCTTTGTGCTAGCTTCCCAACTAACTGATGAACTTGTGTGCTGAGCCCTAAGTGTTACTGCTGCCTGCCTTCCCTTGTGATCTGTGTGCTCTAATCCAGTGGTTTTCAAACTACGGATTGTGACCAGTACTGGGTGGTGGAATGCCAGGAATTGGGTCTCATTGTTGCAGGAGGGTCAGGTGATCAGTGGGGGTGCTAAGGCAGATTCCCTGCCTGCACTGGCACCACAGACTGTGCTGTGCCCCAGAAGTAGCCAGCAGCAGGCCTTGCTCCTAGGTGGGGGGAGGGGAGAGAGCATAGGGCTCCACGCACTGCCCCATCTTGAGTACTAGCTCCACACTCTCATTGGCTAGGAAACTGTTGCTGGCTGCTTCTAGGGCACAGCATGGTCTGTGGTGCCAGGAGAGTCAGGAAGCCGCTTAAGGTAAGCCCCTCCTGCCACCGCTCTGACACCCCCAAAGCCAGAGCCCCCTCCTACATCCTAAAGCTCTCATCCTCAGCCCCACCCGGGAGCCCATACTATAGTCAAATTATGTTGGGTTGCAAGCATCAACAGTTTTCTTCAACCGGGTCATGAGAAAAAAAATATGAAAATCACTGCTCTAACCCAGGGCATACTAACTCCAGTTCCAGAACAGCAGTTAAGAGACATGCGTCTGGAGCAGTCCAGATCCACAGCAATGAACAACACAATAGCGTTCAGGCAGAGACCGTGAGCTCTAGAAAATCTAGCTGGTCCCAGTGAGGCCTAAGTTTGGTGAAGTGCTGTATGGGTTGGGAACAGCTGTTAATAGAGGACTTGGTATGTGGCCCGCTTCATTCACTCTCCTTTTTTTTTTTTTCCCCATTTACAGTCTGTAAAACTAGAGTGGCCCATGGAACCAACTCTCATGAGGTAAGTAGAAGAACTCTGGGGCTTCATCCCCTCCTGACTGCTGATGGGTTGGTTGGGAGCTCTGATGTGCAGTAATAGAATTATTTTTATCTCCCAAGCTACTTCACTTCCACCCTTAAGTGTCCTTACTTTCGGATACCTTTTGCAAGGCTATTTGGACTCAATTTAAACAGAGTTTATGGCCCTCAAGCAGAAATTCCATATCTAGCAGCAATGTGAGGCAAGAGATCTTCCTTCTTCAATATTCCTGTTTTGGGAGATGAGGCCAGTTGGGTCTTCTCCCCCTTACCCCTTATGTCTCAGCTCATGGTAAGAATTGGTTCTGAAATGTGTGTAAGTGGGGGAATGGTCCCGCTATTGTGGGGAACTTTTCTGGCTTCTATAGTACCCGGCTACATCTACACTGGCGGCAGCTTGCGCAAGAACTGTTTTGCAGAAGAGTTCTTGCGCAAAAAGTCTTCCACAAGAGCGCATCTACACTGGCATGTGCTTTTGCGCAAGAGCGTCTATGGCTGTGTGGACGCTCTCTTGTGCAAGAAAGCTCTGATGGCCATTTTAGCCATAGGGGTTTCTTGCACAAGAAATTAATTTTGCCTGTCTACACTGCCCTCTTGCGCAAGAGGGCTTATTCCTCGTGGGGAGAGGAATAACTCTTCCAGAAGAAGCCCTGTTTTCCAACACTAGACTGTAAATTTACTTGTGCAAGAACGCGCGTGCAGTGTAGACACCCAGCAAGTTTTTGCGCAAGAACTGTTCTCGCGCAAGAAGCCGCCAGTGTAGACGTAGCCCCTCAGTGAAATAGACCAGTGAAAGGATCTGAGTCCCTGCTCCCACTTCTTTTACCCAAAGGCCTCCCTGACCCTAAGGGTTCCCCTTTCACTCTCCGGAGTAGCAGAGTTCTCAAAATCCCAGCAAGGCTGGGCCCAGGTTTTCTGGGGCTTAATCCCTGACCTTGTAGCCACTTAGGGCAGGGGCTAGGGTGTCCCCCCTCGGGGGTGCTCTCTTCACACTGGATGCGTTCTTGACCCACTGATCCTTACATACAGTTCAAAGCGAATACAATTTATTAAACAGCAACAGATTAAAAAGAAAAGAATAAGGAAAAAATGAGAGAGGTTAAAAGAGAACACACAGTCCCACTCTGTAGCCCGGGGACATCACAAACAGCAGTCTGCAGAGTGTAAGGACAGTTCACAGTCTGTTCCTTATAGGTCCCAGGGCTCTTTCTCAGGCCTTGGCTGTGCTGCAGAGGGGGCTGCAGGTTGGACATGCTTGCTCTGGCAGTGACCACATGACTTCAGGCTCTAGGTGGCAGGACCCTTCTCCCAGCTGGAGTTACAATCCCTCTCCAAGTCTGGCCTGCAAGGCCTTTTGGCTGGTGGTGGTCTCCCTGCCCAGAGCCTCTCCCCCCACTTTGCTGGTCCCAGCTGCTCACCACATCCAGCTGCAGACTATGTTGCTTTGCCAGTCTCCAGCTCCTTGCATTGCTTCTCTGACCCCTTTGGCTCTCTGGTCAGTGCAGGTCTGCCTCTCAGCACAGCTTGCACTCCTTGGGCTGTGTGTGTGTCTGGCTCTGTCACTGCAGGTCTGTGTCTTAGCACAGCTTGCTCTTTTTGCTGCTCTTCTTAGCTCTCTCTCCTTTTTTCTGAGACCCAGAAAATCCCAGCTCACACAGAGGACGGGACCTGGCCTTCTAATTTCCTCATTGGCCTGTCCAACCTGTCAGTTGGGCTGACCTGGAGTGTTGGCCTCTTTCCATTGTCCCTGGGGACCGTCAGTCTCATGGACCCTTCCCCTTTTGGTACTGGGAGCTAGCCAACCAAAAACTCCCACTGAGTTTTAGTAAGGGGCTAACAGTCCCCTTACATATGGAGCCTTTGATCCTCTATTTCCAGGTGGAAGGGCTGCCCAGTTTCTTCTCTTCGGTGAGAAGTGAGTGGGGAAGAGAAGCAGCTCTCTCACACTCCTCTTCATGGCTAGGGGAAGGAAAAGGGAGAAGAAAATAGGGACAGAGCCACACATAGGCTCACCTCTCTTCATGAGGTGGAAGGGGTGTGGAAAGGATTGACTAGGAGAAGAACCCCCTTCCCTGCCCTGTCAGGGAGATGACCATAACTGAAATGACTATATTCCAGAGGAAAGTGAATCTCCTGTGCATTTAGCTAGCCATAAATATAGGGAACTGAGGTGAAGTACCCCCATCTTTTCCAGAATCTTGAGCATAGAGGTAGAGAAACCCTATTTCAGTTTATTCTCCTATAGCTTTCCTGCCACCCTCCTCCTCCAAACCCACTATGAGAATCCAGGCCCTATTCCTTGTGAATGAAAGTTTCCTTTTCCTTTTCCTTATCTATGGCCACATCCATGTTTCAAGGTGCTTTCTAAAATCTGCTGCTGTTACCCCAGCACCTTTGAGAACGAAGGGCCCTGGAGCGAAATGCAGATCTAAAGGAACATGGCGCCTGTTCACAAAATGAGTGACCAGTATTCTCTGTTAAAGAGGTCGTTATTTTTTTACATAGACCATACATCCTCTTTACAAAGACAAAAGGCACATAACTCCCAAGGGACCTTGTTTAAGGGAGTGCCAGATAGCTGCTGGCCACTCAGCTTTTCAGGTACTGCTCTGCTGGAGGAGATCTGATTTCTGTGACCCTGCTCCTGGCTCTCCTATAACTGCCACATGAAATGCACAAAGCTTTCAGTGCCCAATGAGTAAAGCTTGGGCTTTCAATGCCTTGATGAGCCCCTCCTTGCCATTCTCATGAAAAGTACTGACTTATTTAAATTTTCTGCTAGAATCCCATCATCTGCAAGATGTGATGCTCGAATAGAGTTATACTGCTGTGGCTTTTCACGGAAGCGGATTATTAGTGCACAGGCTGGTGTCCTCAGCAATGCCTGAGGTCCTGCATGACATTTCAGTCCCTCTGGCGCAGACCCATTTCTGAAGTTGCCACGTTCCTAGTGGGAGTATTAAGGCTCATTTACTGTCTGATGGCAGTCTGTCCTGTCATAGCCCTATGTGGGAAATGGCTGCTCAAGAAGCATGGGATGTTGTGTTTGATGAAAGTAGTATGTCCAGTGGCTTGAGCACAGGATCGGAAGGAAGTAATTATGGTTCATTGTCCTCTCTGATGCTTTAGGCAAAATGCTGAACCTCTCTGTACAATACTGGGGTTGTATATGGAGGCTCCACCCAGTTTGGTTACAGAAGACTACTTGCACAGGTGATTAGCATGCACAAATTAGATATGGGCTGCTAAGTAGTAGAATAACGATCGAGTAAAAAACTCAGTTGCAAATAGGCATTGGCTACATGCACTAACTTGCACTCAGAAAATGGTAGAGAATCTCCTATTTGTGTACGCGTGCAGACAATTATATGATTTAATAGGGTCTGCCAGATATAGAAGAGAACAGAATAATAAACAGGTAGACAAACATGTTCTCAGCCTTTTAGTTATAAATTTTATACTAATTCCATTGCTTATCTTAGCTCGATTTTTGCCTGTTTTTTAAAGTATTGCTTTTTGTTGAAATATTTATCTTCTTCTTATACAGGAATGAAGTAGAAAGCTAACATGAATTCAAATATAGCTCCACAAACTAAAAGTACACTGTAAATCAAATAGACAAGTACACATAGAGGAGATAGAAAGTGTTCTATGGTGTGTAATTTGTAAAATCCCTTCGGTTATCCTGACTGCTGAAATCTAGCTAATAGTGGAATGCAAGCAAGGAGCCAGAGAGTTTATGAAGAGAAATGGCAATCTAGTTTGAGAGGGATTCAGTCAGGACTCATAGACTGTGTTCTGAACTCTGCCATTGTGACCTAGGGCAAATCACTAAAACTCTGTGGCATTATTCTGGACTAAGTTGAACTCAAGAGAAAAACTAGTAGTCCCTCTTCCAAGAGACAAGATCATGGATCACTGCAGCCGGGGTTTTCCCCGCAAGGAGAGGGCATAGTCGTAAAGCTAATTAAAGATTTTAATAAGAATTTCTGACCAGTGACGTAATCAGGGTGCCCAAGTATAGAGCCGAGTATCACGTGATATGGATTCTGGTGGCTCTACAGAGTGTGTCCTTTACCTGTCAGCATCACTTCCATCTTACAGGGGCTAGGTTTGAGCCAGCTGCTCTTCCTCATTGAGCCCATAAATAAATGGCTTTCTCTGTGGCGTATTTCTTCCCAGTCACTCATCTAACAGGGCTCTTCGTTTGGGTTGAAACCTGAGCCAAGGCAAATGTTGGCTGAGCATTTCCCAGCAGTGAGGGTGGTTAGATTCAGAGAGAATTCGTCAGTGAAGCGGCAGAAAACCCCAGTTGATTGGAAGATTTAAAACTGGACCAAACCATCTCTTTAGAGAAACAGCTGAACCTCATTGGCAAAGAGGGTCAGGATGACCTGATGCCTCTATTTTTCCATATCTCTAATTCCCTGCATAATCTGATGGGCATTTTCCAGGTTCTGTCACTCAGGTATTTTATTGATTTTTAAATTAAAAATGAAATCGAGATGCTTGCATAACTGAGAATGATCAAATGCTATTCTACATATTTAAAAGAATCTTAATTTAAAATGATGTGTGCAACTGAAAGCTGTGCTGATAACACCCTTAGGGACTTAGGCTTATTGCTGCAGTAAATGTAATAAAAGAGAAGCTAGTTGCTGAGAGGGGATTTGCTCTTGGTGGTTATCCCTGAATAGATTTTCTCCCACATCACATATTTCAACCAGACAATGGAAAAATGTGAAATAAATGAAAGCTCAAATCCTTGTGGAGAACTGTTTGCATTTTGTATTTCAGATGGCAATCATATTCAACCAAGAAGGCCTCAAGGCCATCCGGCCCCCCTGCGTGATTCAGAGTTTCATCAATCACAATGCTGTGCTGTATAAAGTGTTTGTGGTCGGGGAGTCCTACACTGTGGTAAAAAGACCATCTTTAAAGAACTTCTCAGCAGGCGTTTCAGGTAAAGTGTCTGCATGCACCAGCTGAAATGCTAGCATGTGCTCAGAGGCCCTTGGCGGCAGAGATCCTGAATGAAAAATGTTTTTGAATAGGCTGCTAAAATTAAAGCATCTGCTTTTTTACATGCTGTACTTCCTCCTCTGTGTTATTTCAACAGGAAGGGAGATAACTCATCTGCACTGGAATACATATTGTTATAGTAAATGTTTATGTGAAATTAACCTGAATCTTAAATCTGTCAAAAGCTGTGTTTTATGTCATTGTGGAAGTGGAGAAAGGTCCTTTACTAGAAACTCTCTAAACACTCAGTATTTCCATTTGTCATTTGCTCTTGAGTTATAATGGCAAGATAGAGGGAAATTCCTGGATTCCATCAGTTTGGAACTTCCTGCCCCGACTTTAAACACACACACAAAATGAACAAGGTAAAGTACGAACAGTTGAGTTCTCCCATGCAGGAGCCTCTTGGTTTATAGATGTAAAGGCCAGTTCTTGAAATTCTCAGGGGAAATACAGTTGATTATTTTCATTTGGTTCCACTTGGCAACTATATTTGGGATAAGCAGAATAGAACTACTTGGCTAACGGTCCTCCTGTAGTTATCAGTAGCTACAGTTATAAATCAACACAAGTCATTTGAAGGGTATTAATTGAGTCTGCTGGAATTTCCTTTTTGGAAGAAGAACAGCTTTCTGTTGTGAAGACTGAGGAATTGAGAACTACGTTCATTTGATCATAGGAATCAGAAAAAGTTTAGCAATGGGACTAGTATGAAAGAAATAGTGAAATTAGCATTAGGGAAATGTACTGAAATATCAACTAATTTTAAGGCATGTGTATGAAGGACAGTGCGTTAAATGCAGACATTTAGGTTGGTAGACATGTTATGAGCAAGGGATCAAGCAGGTCTGACTGTTTCAAGAGTCTGCAGTAGCTTGACTGCAGAAATGTGAATCCTTATAGAGTAGGAGCAGAGACAGGATATTTGAATTTCTGCTGCTTGGCCCTAGCCCAGGGGTGGGCAAGATACTGCCTGCCAAGCCTTTTGATCTGCCCTGTGCCGACCCCTGCGATCAAAGTGGCTAACTGCTCCCTGTGACTCTACGCTGTGGTGTGGTGGGGGAGGAAGAGGCTTCAATAGGCTCTCTCGCCCTCCCCCCCCAAATCTCTCAGTTTCTGTTGGCTGGAAACCTGCAAATGGGAGCTGAGAGATTTTGCTGGAGGCAGGGGTAGTGCAGTATAATTTCTCAGCTGCCTTTGCCTAGTTTCTGGTCAATAGGAGCCAAGAGATTTTGCTGGAGGGGGCAGTCTGCGAAGCCTCCCCCCACCCTGCAGCTCAGAGAGCCACATTCATAGCCAGTCAGTGGTCTGGGGCAGCTGGCTGGAAGTTCCTTAGGTGTAAGCACCTCCCTGACAGAGCCTGCCTCGGGCACTCCTCCGCTTCCCTCCCAGACCCTGCAGCCCCTCCTAAACCCTTTCCCAGACCAGAATCCTCTCTTGCACCCATGCCCCCTCTTGGACCCAGCACTCCATTCCCCTGCCCCAAGTCACAGTCAGACCCTCTGCACTCTCCCTATCACACACCTTCATCCCCTCCTAAACTTCTCCCCCAGGCCATAATTCCCTCTTGTACCCATACCCTCTACCAGATCCTGCACTCCAATCCTCTGCCTCCAGGTCGCAGTCCCCCTCCTTCACCCAAATTCTCTTTCAGTCCCCACACCTTCTCCTGCACTCCAGTCCCCTAATCTGATCTCCCTTCTGCACCCAACCTCTGTCCCAGACCCCACTTGCCAAAATCTTACCAAAAGCCTCCCCCATCAAAAATTATTGCCTGCCCCCTGCCTTAGCCTCTGAGCATCACTTCCTCCTTCAGTGATTAGCGCTGGAAAAGGAAGAATGAAGCTGGCCAGACAGCATCCTCACTAGAGAGTTTGTGGGAGGTTTGTCATTTGTGTCCTAATGATTAACAAATAGGTGACTTTTCCTTCAGGGGCGGCTTCTTTGCTTCTGCCCTTTTTCGTGCTCCCTGCACTCCTGCCTGGCATTCCTTCCTCTGGCTAGAAGGATTGCATCGGTTAGAAAGGTCATGCAGAACTCTAGAAGGGGATGAGTCTCTTTTGAAACAATAACTTGGGACTTATCTTGACATTCACTTTATTTAAAAAGCTTATATTTTAAAGTGCATCTTGCATTGTCTTTTCCTGAGGCGAAGGGCCTCAGCTCTGCAGTTAAACTCCAGGTCTTTGTGGTGGGATTTTTCTGCCTCAGCTAAGTCAGATTTGGTTTTGTGTCCCGCCATCTTTGCCCAAGTGTAACGCTAACCTGCCCGTGCTTCTCAGGGATGTGCATGGTTATGGATAGCTAAGCACACCCTTGCTGGTTTTCAGAGCTGCTGAGCACCCCATCTCTGGGAGAGACCACTGCTGAGCCCCACTGAAAAAAGGCCACAGATGAAGTAAATCTAGGATTTACCACCTGCCTCTAATCTTGAATACTGCTTTCTAGTTTGTTGCCAAAGCTCACAGATTGTTTTGGTTTTGCTTCCCGTGATTCCTGCATCTTTCCTGTGATTAAGCACAATAATCCTGTGGCTGATTAGCTGTCTCAGTCCAGTCTGAAGAGGGAGCAGCCTCATAGAAATATACCCTATATCACACAGCAAACGTGTGATAATCCTACACATTCAGCACTCTGCGTGCTTTGGTGCTGTTCCAGATTGACTTCTGGATTTATGTACACAGGGTGGTGGCCTCTGGTAAGCCCAAGAGAACAGGTTGTCATGATGGAAAGCTATCACAACATCCCCTCTCCTGGAGGGGCCCTGTAGGAGTGTAAATTGCCTGGGAGGGGGGTGTAGGGCGAGAGGATGTGCTAATATAGTGGCTCTCAAACTGTGGGTCAGGTCGCCAAAGTGGGTCATGACTCTATTTCAGTGGGGTCACTAGGGCTGGCTTAGGTTTTGGTTTGGCTCCAGGAAGTCTGAGTTCCATCACCCAGGCTTGAAGCTTGAAACCTGAGGGCTTGAGACTTGGGTATCAAGGCTCAAGTTACAGGCCCCCTACCTGGGACTGAAGCCCTTTGGCTTTGGCCCCCATTGCAGGGGCAGAACTCAGGCTGGCTCAGACTTCAGTCTCTCCTTCCTGGGGTGATTTAGTATTTTTTGTTGTCAGCAGGGGATCATGGTGCAATGCAGTTTGAGAACCCCTGTGCTAACAGCCTTCATAGCAGGGCTGCTGTGGTGTCTTCATATTAAAGGCCCTTCCTGCCTCTGAGTGGAATCCCTAAGGGAATCTAGGTGGCAACAAGACTGCTTACCCGCCTCTGGGTCATGGGGGTCCACCTTGGGTACAGGGAGGTATAATTTACATGTCCCCTGCATTTACTTGGGTGTGTCTAGTCCAACCGTAAAATATTCTTTTCTCCGCCCCGTCATGTAAATGAAATCTTGTACATTTCCAGTTGAATGGTTACTTTAATTCCTAACAATGTCCTAGGAATGATTTCATTAGCTTACAGAAAATATTCTTTAATGAATTTGACTGCAGAAACAGTTCTGTATTTTACTCTCACAGTCAGAGACCCACTTTATTTACCTGTTCTGTGTCTTGACATTTGGAAGCTGTGTGGGACTCAGATTAGGTTTTCTGTCATGGGCAGGTGCCTAGGTGCAAGAGGAAGCCTTGCATGACAGAGCTGTCATCTTAGTTATGTGTGAGGTGCCTCAGGTGGCCCATGACTGGGATTCATTAACAAATTTGGTCTGGTGGCTGGGTCATTGGCGTCCTCCGGTTGGGCCAGATACTCTCAGGGATTGTAATATGAATGCTAATCCATGCCCCTCCACATGATAACATAGAGATGTTTTCAGCTATTGAGCTGGATTAATTCCCTGGGCTGCACTGCCACCTAGTGTTACATATGGTATAAACCAATCTTCTAAAAATTTAAATCCAAGTGCTAATTCATTTATAATTTCCTTTTTAATTGCAGATAGAGAATCAATATTTTTCAACAGCCACAATGTGTCGAAGCCAGAATCCTCCTCTGTCTTAACAGCAGTAAGTACTCCAGTCTGACAGAAAACTAATCTCTTAAACTATTAATACATAGTGGTGACTCTTGCATATAAATTATGCTGTTAGCTCCCAGCTAGTAAATTGACATCTGTCTGCTGCTTAGAACCAGCATAATTTAAAGCATCCTTTGATATCCCTTACAAAGTTTTTCTCCTTTCTGTTGTGGAAGCAGAAATGCTGCTGCATGTCTGTCTGCTGCTTTGTGGTGTTTTACCTCAAATGAAAGCTAGTCCAGCTGGGGAAAGGAAAAGTCTTGAATAATCATTTCTAGTACCTTTCATCTCATGAGAGCTTGATAAGCCTTAATGAATCCTTTAAGCACTCCTGTGAGGTAAGGCAATGTTATCCCCATTTGACAAACAGGGAAAATGCAAAGCAGAGAAGTCAAGGGAGTTGCCCAAGCATCTAGAATGTAAGCACTCCTGAGCTCGGTCTAGTAGACCTCCCCTTTTTCTTTGACCTCAGAGTACCCTAACTCTAAACACACCCTTACTGTGTTTGTCTAGCCCTGTTAATAGCTATGGTAAGACTGTCTCCTGCATGGTGCTGAGCACTCTTAACTCCCTTTGAAATAGTCTAGCAGGACTGGGCCTGTAGTGTGTTTCCATATTCTTCTCTGGTTTTTATGATCTAGTTGGTTTGTAGTCAGAAGTTTAACACAGTGACTAAAGTGCCACTGATTGGCACGCTAAATGTTACTGGTGACAATGAATTAATCATAAATCCCTTCTAGTGGCTAAATTTTGTGATGAGTTAATGTTTATGCTTATGTTTTACATGCGTACACAGCTTTTCTGTACACAAAACTGTACTTGTATGGCTCAGTCTCTTTGCTAAGAAATGAGGGAGGTTAAATTTCACATTCACAAAGTGACCCGACTCACTCTTAATAATAAACTGTTCTAAAATAACGCAGAGATTTCAAACCCATACAAGAGACCTCTCTTATTAGGTCACTGTCCTGAGCAGTGCCCCAAAACACTGAGCAAAAATAGTGATGCACCTTAACATCTTCTCTTCAGTAATTCATCCTTGTCAGCCATTTAATCAGTCCCTGAAGACTAGTTTAATTTTCGATTGGCTTAACAACTGTACTGTGGCAGAGCTCTGGCTGTGCCCGTGGGTCCTGCGCTTCTGGCGGATAGCGTTCAGCCTCAGAGGCTCACTGTGTCCCACCACGTGGCCTCTTTCTCTTTACTAGAGGGAGGGTTCACAGCCTACTGAGCCCTATTCATCACAGGCCAGTCCATAATATGGGGGTGAAACCCCTCTCTAGTCCTGGTCTCCCTATCCAGGGACAGACTCTGTAGTGGTGTGGGGAGGGCTGGGGGAGAAACTTGGGCCCACCTACTACTCTGGGTTCCAGCCCAAGGACCCTAATGCAGCAGTAATAGATAGGGTTTGTTTTACTCCTTGTCTGCAACCAGTGCCTAGCAACTTATCCTGCTCCTCCAACACACTCTTCCTGCCTTGCAGATCCCAGCTCTTACCTAGACTCCTCTCCCTTTCAGTTCTTTGGCTTACTGCTTGCTTTATGTACAGCTCTGAACTACCAGAAGAAGAGCCCTTTTAAACCAGTTTCAACTGGGTCTTGATTGGCCCCAGGTGGTCTGATTAGCCTGATTGCTTAGCTCTGAAAGGCTCCTAATTAGCACCAGCTGTTCTAACTGGCCTGATTGCTCAGACTGCTTCTGGAAAGTTCCTGCTGGTTCTAGGCCAGCCCCTGCCAGTTTACCCAGGGAAAAGTGACTTCCTTAATCTAGGGATCACATACTTTCCTTTGATCACTCTTTTGTATCCCTCTGACCTGACCTTGTTACAGTACACGATGAAAGGCAGAAAAGCTGCAGTGCAGAAGCAGAGGCTGCACTTTTCTTTTTATTTTAAAATTTGTGTCTAATATTTAAGATACTGGGCCTAATTCTCCATTCAGTTTTGTGTTGGTGTGTGTATCCGTTGATCTCCATGGAATTATGTCTGTAAAATCAGTGTAACAAATAGAGAATCAAGCTCTTCCGTTGTAGTCAGTGGGCCTGACTTTTATACAGGATGCAGAATCACAAGAAAAGTTCTTTTGGCTTCTTTTGTTCATTCTTTCATGCAATGGGCTTCCCTGCAGTTGGGTCCTAGAGGATGTAGAACAGGGAAGCTCTGTAAATAATACATACACTAAAAAGAGAGCCCACTTCAGAGCCCCTCAGTGGTTTCTCTTTGTCATTTTCACTGTAGCTGGATAAAATCGAAGGTGTGTTTGAACGGCCAAATGATGACGTCATCCGGGAGATATCCAAGGCACTGAGACAGGCGCTGGGGGTTTCCCTCTTTGGGATTGACATTATCATTAACAATCAGACTGGCCAGCATGCAGTCATTGATATCAATGCATTCCCAGGTAAGAGAGACGTTTCAGCTTTCATTAAACTGTATGGATGCCATATTGTGTGCATTAAGTGTGAACTGGTATTGCTTGTCCATGGAGGTCACTCAGATGGCTCCCTCTCAAAGTAAGAAAGAGTATAGGAGAAGGCAGATTATCCTGCAATCCAGTGGTAGCAATTGATTTCTCATCTAACATTTCAATGGCACAAGTACTAATTGGAGCTGTAGGCTCAGGACAGGCAGTGTGTGGCTGGATGGCCAGTGATACTCCATGGCTGTCATCCTCTTCCATGCAGGCTCCTTTGGACCTCAGCATGCACTACTTCATATGTAGTCACATGGAAGACCACTGGTGTACTGCGTAGCAGGACTTGATCTCTCAAGGGTTGCACCCTAGCCCTAACAGTGCAGGTGGCTGCAGTGTGTTCGGTTTTAAACAGGTTCCCAAGGGTGGCCCTCTTTTGGGCTCACTGATCCCAAGACGTTGCTTGTTAGGAAACTTTCAACCCCCAGTCTGCTACACTCAACAATCTGTCCCTGTGTAATACATTTAAAAGATACCCGTTTTGTGGGGAATTAGGAGCCACAACTGGGAATAGTTAATACAAGAAAGATGCTGGAATCCTAGGAGCACAGAAATTGCTGTAGCAGATCGACCGGCATTCCATCTAGTTCTGTATCCTGATGAGTTGCTGTAGTTCAGTGTTTCTTAAACTTTTTGAGACCACGGAACACCAAACAATAATATTTTTTTATGCAGAACACCTATGAAAATTTTCTTAAAAAAATAATTGTTGTCATACAAAAAAAGACAAAAACAAAGAACTAACAAAAACAAAGAAGAGGTTGCGGCACACCTGTGAGTTGTTCATGGAACACCAGTGTTCCATGGAACATAGTTTAAGAAACACTGCTGTAGTTGAACCCTGAATTATAACAATATTCATAATCAGGTTTAATTTGATATTTTTCTCCTTGTCCTACTAATGCAGGATACAGCTCATAAACCACAAAAAATACTTTCCAACCTGTGGAACATCTGAATCAGTATTGCGTGGGTCAGGCCAATGAACGCATCATCCATGGCTCAGGAGCTATTGCCTTGTGTTTGATTTTCATTTGACATGTTGATCTTATTAGTGGTGTTAGCTTCATGGGACTTATGCAAGACTATTTAAATCCTGGTGGATGTTCCACTACAATGGGTTTCACATTTTTGTAGTAGTGTAAAACACTTTTAAAAATAGAGATCCTGTCACAAACCATCTCCTTCCTAATCTTTCAGTCCTGATTCCTCTTCTCTCTGAGAAGTAGGTAGAACTACAGGATCTTGATGAAAATGAACTCATTTTAATGTGATGGATGTCAGTATTGGATCTGATCCCCTCCTGTTGGATCTGTGTTCTCTTTCCTCACCATAAATACAAGATTTCCTTTTAAAACAGCTGATCTCCCCAGGTTTGTCTGCAATTCCCCAGCTACTCTTCAGGATTCTCTGCCACATGTTTCCCACCCTCCTGGTTTCCCACCCTTCTTCATGTTTCCCACGCTCCTGGTGTTCATGTGATCTATAAACAAATGACAAAAGATTTGGAAAAAAAGTGCAGTGCAGAGCATCAAGTGTGATTTTCAGTGGTGCTTCTAATCACCTAAACTTCAACCTCTCTCCTCTCCTGCTGAGTCCCGGATAGGGTGACAACTAGCCACAAGCTTAACTGTTTAAAGCGAGGAGTGATTCCTCAGTGAGGCAGAAACACCCCTGGAACATGTGGAATCACTGTGCACTGCACCGTATCTCCTCTGTTGTACTTGCAGCATGAGGTTGAATCTTGAACTATGCATTAGAAATTCACCTAGTGTCATGCATTTTGGGCTGCTTGATAGCTTGTGCTTTATAGGGGGAGTGTATCCATGGTTTAGTCTCTGTAAATAGATATTCTGGACAATGAAGCAAACAAATATGTTGTCCCTTTGAAAGAGCAGAGAAGCAGTAACTTTTTTTATATGTGTGGTTTTTTTGTTTCACATTCTTAAAATTGTTAATCAAGCTTTGCAGCCATTTTGGAGGTGCAGCTGGCGTTTGGCATTATAATATGTACGTACTTTAGATTTGTAAGAAAATAAAAACCTGTGTCCTAATCTCTAGGGGTCTTTGTCAAAAATGTGGTCAATTCAGAAATAATCCACTGCCCCAGTTAAGAAAATGCCCAAACACCATAAAAACAAATTCAAACAATACTCTTTCTCCACAGGTGTCAGCCTTTAGCATGCTGCTTCTTCCCCAAATGGTTGGGTACAGAGATGGGCCTTCCAGTGTGCCCTCAAGGTATTATTTCCAGCCAAGAAGGCCCAGGTTTAAGCTCATGTACAGAGGACCTCTTTCCAATAATCCTTTCTGTTGGAGCCCTCGTAGCACAGCTCTGTGGACTGCAGCAGAGTGGTGACAGTATTACAAGGAGAGACAATCTTGTAGGTGGCCAGGATCCAAGCCATTTAGGGCCTTGTGTTAATAAAAAGAAAGAAAGAAAAAGCACCACTTTAAAGCCACAGACAGCCAACCTAGATCCTGGAGCACTGGTGTAGTGTATTAAGAGTCAGCAAGGGGGAGGGAGTAAGAGCTGGTGCCCATGAGGAGCTGGCTTTAGGCGAGAAAGCACAAGCACTGGATCCACCCCCCCCTCCCCCCCCCACTTCCGCACTGCTGCCTCGGATAGGCTTTTAAACTGGCTTCCCTTGCGGACCAGCTCCCGCCTGGCCCCCTGCACCCTCATAGAGAGGCAGCAGCACAGAGTGCCAGGAGGCTCCCTGGGAGTGGGGCCAGGAGCACACTGGCTGCCGTCCCTATCCCTGGGGACTATCAAATAGTCATGTGACTGATAATACTTTATGTGGTTACATGACTATTCAATTACACGATACTTAACATCCCTACTGGTGATCCAACAGTACCCCCAGATCGTGAGCTCAAGTCACAAATGGCAGAAACACATGGTAGGGCAGATATTATCCTCATCTGCCATTTGCTTTCCCCAATCTACCAATGTCATTCCAGGCTTATTTTGATTTAGCCGGCTAGCTCTCATCCATGCCACACTCACGTAGCCACTGGCATAGGCATTTGGCTGCACTGGTTGAGTCAGGTGAGCTGGAGTCTTGTAGCATGGCGTCTTCAGACTGCAGAGTGTCCAATAGCCCAGCCTCTTTGCTATTGGCCTCTTATACACTTTGTGCAGTTGGGGTGACAAGAGGGAGCCCTGTGGAACTTCCAGTGAACAGTGCCCTTGGGGTTCCTCAATGAGCTCTACCTTCTGGGAGTGGCTCATTGAGGAACGGACATTGAGAGCCATCTTACTCCTCCTAAAATCTGGAAATGAGTCAGCAACACTCTGTGGTGAATAGTATTGAAGGAAGCTGATGGATCTCATAATATCAGGCTGGACACACAATTTTCATCCATTGCATGAAGGAGTGCATCATACCACCAGTGCAGTGTCTGTTCTGTACACCCGACTTGCCGGAGGGGGATGGAAGTTTGACTAGGCAGGATCCATGCAGGTGTAGTGGTTTGCAAACATGCCCCTCTGTTTGTTATATGCAATGGAGTGTATAAATCCACCTTAAAGGATCCCCATAAACGTCCTCAGCACAGTCATGTATGGCAGCATGGGATAAACCAGGCTAAAGCTAGGGTCAGTCCATCCCCAGATCTTCCTGCTTCTGCTGCAGCCAGATTCAATATTCATTTAAATCTGTCACTTCCCCGAGCCATTACTGTGATCTTGGGACCAATTTAACGTCATCAGTTTGGAGCAGATATATCTGTAGAAGGACATCATCTGCCACCTGCTGTGTTTAGTAAACAGACTTAAAAGGTGAATGTTGCCTACTGTCTTTCCTGTGCTGCAGACAGCTGTGGACTTGGCTGTGGCTAAACATTGAGATCTTCAGTATGAGCCAATAGTAAAGTAGCATGTGGTTTTGACTTGCTCTAGGACCGCTGGAAAGGTGCAAAAGGTTTCATAAGTCTTGATTTTTCCGTGTTGCTTTAACCTGGCTTCTGCTTGCCTCAGTGGATTTTTGTGTGTACTCTTCTTGTGCACTGTCATCTGCACATGTAAGGTATAGACTCCATGTGCGTTAGGCAGGGGTTGGGTGTATCAGTTCTATCTGGATAGGTGTATTTTGTGGATGTGACCAAGGCAGGGACTATTCTCTCCTGTGTGCATAGGTGACTGCACGAAAAATGGGTACTCTGCATTAGATATGTGTGAGTGAAGGTACCCATTTAAAAAGCAGGTCCTTAGCATTTGCAGGAATATTAATAATTTCCCAGAGCTGTGCAGAGATGAACCTGAGTCTCCAAATCTAGAGCTGAATCAGAACACCCCCAGAGTTCAGGACAGGGGACTTGGTTGCCGGTTCAGCCGTGCCTCTAGTTTTGTGAGGGCTTCCTTCCTATATTCAGTGAGGTCATTCTGAACACCTGTATTATCCACTTCGTTCCTACACAGGGCCTCATTCAGACTGTGTGTACGCAAGTGCAACTGCTTTGCTTGGAATGGATTTCAGTAGAATGGCCCCCACGTAGAGGCTTATGAAAAGTATGTGCTGTCACTATTCCTTGATGCAGTGTAAACCCCAGCTGCTTAAAATTTCTTCCAACTTAATTAAGTCATCCTTCTGCTTGATCTCCTGAATGTAAATGTGCAGTCCTTTCCCCCAGTTATCTAGTCAAAATAGCTGTGTGCGTGAACAGCACCAAGCAACTGGGTGGGGGCTGTGTGCAGGGTTTCTTTGTACTGACTCAGAAGAATTATAGTCATACTGTTTAGCCATGATGGAGTTTTCCTCTCTGCTCCAACACATCCTTCTTTACTTCCCCGTGTGGTTAACTTGTTCATTTTAATCTCTACATAGATTCCGCACATTGCTGTTTCAGATGAAGTTTGCTCTGGGTGTCCAGGTGTTTATAATGTCTTATGCTGGTATCAGGAGTTAATAGCTGTCTCTGTCCTATGGCCATAACAAATTAAGAACAACTTCCTTGTGAGTTTCCCTTGTGCAGTCCTAATAGGTCTGATTTTGTTCTGAGTGTGTCCAAAACACCCCAGGGCACTGTGGGTCTGTTCTCTGCATGTTAAAGCGGTTACTATGGAGATGGCTTATTCCCAGGGCATTTGAAGCACACTGAGTAGATTTAAAGGCTAATTGCATGCGTCTGTGTGTTGGGGGGGGAGGGGTGTTACATAAGCAAGAAATCTTATATGGACTCCCTCATACATCACTCCTGTGATTCTAATAGTCTTAGCTAGACCCCTGGCTGATAATAGATAGTGATGGTTAGTATTGGTGATCTGGCACTTTAGCATTGTGAAGTGGGTTGAATTTTTTTTTAATAGTCTCCAAGTTACTAAGAAAACTGAATTATAAAAGTTACCATCTTAGGCCATGCACAGTGCATTAGTTGTCTTATCAAAGGACCAATTTGTAGCTGCAGTTGTCACTAAAACAAAATAGACCCTATATAAGTAACAGTTAATTGGTTCACATATTCCGCTTACAAATACATTTTAATTTAAAGTCACCAAAATATTTCTGTTTGGATTCTGATTTTAGCACACGTTTTTCAGTTGGTAGTATTATTTTTATTCTGATAAGGTGTTTTTTTTTTTAAGGGGAAAGGCAATTACAAATGTAAATGTTTGAACGTTTTTTCCCTCCTTGTCCTTCTCTAACTTTTACCCAAACAATTACAGATATTTTAACATATATATATTTAGTGATTTCATGCTCTTTGCTCTGATTTCACAGTGCCCTGTGAATAGATTTCATATGAAATTTTTACAATATTAGTTATTTACACAGTAGCCATAATGGTGCTTCTGTTAAACTGTGTTATATAAATTAGAGGGTACCTTGGACCAGCCCTAGTTGTACTTTAGAAGGAGGCTTCATAGGAAGATCTGGAAATAAGGTACAAATATCTGATACAAGATAGCTAACATTTGTAATTCTTCAGGGAGGGCCGGTCAGGTGTCCTCACAGGTCTCTGGCTCCACTGATGATAACCAGAAGGCTGTTTGCGTGTGTGCTCAGTGATGTGTGCCGTGTACACTTGTGTACTTAGTCTCCACAGCAGACTCCAAGAGACCCCTCAAAGACCACAAACCAGATAAGGATCAAAGGTGCCAGGCCAGGTTTATTGTAGAGCGAAGTACAGTCATAGTTGTCAGTAGACTCTACTGAACCACTATGCATATGTACTTGCCAGAATGGAATGACTCGATCAGTGGGAGGTCCCACTGCCCCCTACATCATTCAAAGGCTGTCCCCCCAAGACACCACTTTATATACAGGTACAAGAAGTCACACCTCACTGCTGACGTATCAGGTTGCCACCCTCTGACGTTGTCAGGTTACCCTCTGATGTTACTTAGATAACACCCATCACCCTGTACCTTGTGGTTTGATTAGATCATCTCTATCCATCATTCTGTCATTTTAGACCCTTTCTTGAACCTGAGTCTGTATCTGTGAGGAGTGGGAACCAAGGTCTTTTTTAATGAGCTAGTGATTTCATGTGCTTTCCACTTATGACCAGTACCAATTATTGTTCTGCAGTCAGTACCTAGCAACAATTAGTGTTTTGCTCACTCAGCCCTGTTTGTGCCAAGTTCTGTGAGCTGAGGCTTCTTGCTTACAGCTTAGCTTTGCTTTATGTTAGCCATGTTTTGCCCATTGTTAACTAGGCCTCAAGCCTCAAACCAGACCTGTGATGCATGGGCTTATGTTTTAGGCCCTCATCTTACTAAACATTGTCCCAAATAATCAGTAATTTTGGGTAAAAGTGGAATTGAGGACAGATAAGATATAAAAACAACAGTTTGGGGGCAGCAGAAATCAGACCTTCAACTGAGAGAGAACAATTCACCTCATCAAAATATTTAAACAAAAATTAACTTAATTTCTACAGCAAAATAAAAGGGAACGTCACTCTCTTTGCTACAGCTTTACAAGCACCTTGCATTCCTTCATGAGGCTTTATGATCAAGCAGATGAGCTAATATCTGGTTGCTGAATAACTTTCCTTGGAAACATAATAACTTGAAATAAAGTACGTGGAGGGAGCCATTTTTTTAAGAGGTGGAGTTTTCCATTTGTAGTTAATTATGTAGATATTTAGCTATCTTATTTGAGGGTGTGGTCAGGTGTCTGTTTTATATGATCATTTGTGTGCACCAAATTGTGCCCAGAAAAATAAAGGTCACTTTTTACCATGGGGCCTTGTGTGTGCAGGGAAAGGGGAGAAAGCAGGAAGACTTATATAAAGCCAGTGAAATGGAAAGATGGAAATGACGGCATTGCTTTTTTCCCTTTCTCAGGTTATGAGGGTGTTGCTGAGTTCTTCACAGACCTCCTGAACCATATAGCTGCTGTCCTTCAGGGCCAGACACCAGAGGTGACCCAGCTAAACTTCAGCAAACTCCTGGCTGAGCAGACCGGTGGCATAGTGGGGGAGCGGACATGCTGTGCTAGTACAGGCTGCCGAAGCGTGATGGGAAAAGACTCCTGGATTGTGGAAAGTGAGACCAACAACTCAGTAAAGCTGCAGCACCAGAGACTAGGATGCAACTCGGCAGTGTCCCCCAGCTTTCAGCAACACTGCGTTGCCACATTGGCAACAAAAGCATCCTCTCAATAGCCAGACAATGCCATGGACTGAGGAAAAGCTGTGGGGAGTCAAATCACGGTCCTAGAATCAGAGCAGGCTGTAACAAATTTCCACTGATTTAACCTGATTTGTTGATGAGATGATCTGAAAAGGAATGGGGAAGAGAAATGATCCAGATGCATTTCATCAGATTCCAATTGCAAATCTATAGCGAGCTTGCACATGCTTGTGTTTTTAACACTAGACCTTAATGTGGGAGGGTTGCTTTTGCGTTTTGTTAGATTTTATTAGTAATCACCAGTGACCAGCATTTTAAAATCAGACCTCATGGACCCGGAAAGAATTATAGTTGACAAAGCATGTGTCTGTGCTAGAGATTTTCCCCTTTCCAGAGTACTTCCCAAGTGCTTTTCCAGCTGGACCCCTGAAAGGGAAACCCAAGAGAGCTTCAGTGTCAGCAGAGCAGGTTTGCCCAGAGCTTCACTGGCAATTTGCTGAGGCACTAGGGCTGCACCTTATTTGATGGATCAGAACAGGTGGCAGCTGCCCTCCTGCTTAAAACTGAGGTGGAGACTGCAATTCCAACTCTGATTCTCTTCCTTGGACCAAACTGTTTGAGATAAAAGCAGCTTCAGAATATATTTTGCCACAATAACACTGCCATGGCAGTAAAGAATCTTTTCTGATCCAGCAAAGGGTCAGTTTGAACAGCAAAGGGTGCTTGCTACTGGCAGGAGTTGGCTGACTTGGTAGATAAAACACTGCCCTCTGTACTTTTGGCCTGCCATAAGGCCCTGAAGTGTATTCTTTAGCTAAGAAAATAATTGTCCTTCCATTTCACTCAGGCAAAGCCTAGGAATGCTTTTTGTTAGATGGCCAGCAAATTGATCCACTTTTACTTTCACAGAGTACTACACGAGCCTTGTAAATCCTGTGAATACATATGTAATTCGGACTTGTAGCCACTATTCTTCATTAATGCCTGGCTATGCATAAATCATTGTTCTCAACCGGGGTTGAACATGAGCAACGTTGGATAGAGCCGGGTTTTGTGTAAGCTTGTGATCTGTACGGCTCTTCTGGTTTAGAGACTGTTACTCTCTGGGACTGCAAGAGGAGGCTATTTAGGTAAATTACAAGAGTTGTAGGGGTACTTGTTTGTGAACTCTAGCATAGTCTGATCATACTTTACAGCTGAGATACCGTAACAAAACTAAAATATATGTTCTCTGCCTGCAACATGGCAGCATTTTCTGTCCTTTCACATTTCCTGCAGCTTTTGTCAATCGTGAACACTAAATTGGAAGGAACTGAATCAGTCATTGCTGTAAGAACAGGTTTCAAGCATACACATTATTTTGATGGGATTCGTGACCTTTCCATCTTTAGGAAATGCCTAAGATATGTTCCTCAAGATGCTATTAAGAAAAGTTCACCTTAGTTAAGCTCTGGGATTTGGTAATTCATTTTTGTCTGTCTAAAGCATTTATAGAGCACTCATCACCACAACACCTGAGTGCCAACTAGTCTAGTATCTGATAGCCACTGTGGCAGGAAGGAACAGCTAGGGGTATGATACAAACTTAGGAGAATGGAGGGAGCCAAAGCAGGAAGACAGGGAGGAATGAGCCAAAGCATTTGAAAATTACTCACTGCCATATGACAGTAGCCCTCCTTTATGGAGAAGTCCTATGGAGTCCTGTAATAATTGCTCTTAAACCTCCCCCCTCCCCCCCCACAAAAACAAAACTCTGTAGAAAAGTTATGAGTTTCTGTTAAATTCTATGATTTTTCCATAAGGAATGTCATTCATCTTTGGGATTGCAGAGTTAGATTTATCTGAAGCACAAATACAGCAAAGTTACCGGATGTGTGTACAAATCAGTTCTCAATTGGGCACCTGACCCACCCATAGTACACATTGAGGCTGCTTAATAGTTACAAAATTCCAGTGTACTGTACGTTTTAGGTCCCAGGGGTGGGAGTGAGAAAGGGAACCATTATGAGCTTAGAAAAATGTTTATGACTGATCAAACCTTTCTTAGCACAAAGTTTTTTTTTGTTGTTGTTTCAATTGCAACAGAGGTGCCCTTGGGAAGGAACTCACCAGTATGTATTTTTGTATGGTACTCTTGTGTAATAGGTGGGTGGAATGCTTATAGATTTGCCTTTGCTCCTTTTATTAAATTGGAAAAATGTTAATGGGTGGTGGTGGGAGGAAAAAATTCAATACTTAATACAGTTTAGTAACGCGAGACCTTTCAAACTAACTGTGTTTACGTGAATCAGAGTGTTGGATCCAGTTGAAGTGTCTGTATGCTGTTTCCTAGTTATAACATTGAATAAGAGTTTATTTTCCTGGCTGCCTTCTAAATTTTGGTTGGCCTATTTTGCACTGCTTTACTTCTCCATAATAAACTACTGAAATACAATTGTGCATTTTACACTTGTTTACAAATGATTGTTAAAAGTTTGTTTTGTAATTCTCTGAAGTCTTACAAAATACTTTACCTATTTAAACATAATCCAGTCTTTGGCAATAACTAGAAAATAAGTTTAGTTCACTAGCATGCTCCCTGACAATGTCTTTACAAATTTCTATAATTTATTTTTATTTATCTAGTGTATTGCTATCTCTTTAATGTACTGGATAGAAATATCATGCAAATATTCTTTAATGATATAGCATTACAATGAGATTTCCAACTAAATATCATGTAGCTACAATCACGATATGTTTTTGCAGGTGGACTCACACAGTAGAATTTTGCTAGTTCACATGAACAGCTGGGAGACCAATAATGAACTGTTGAAATTTGTATTCATGTACCGAGTACATGAGCAAATGCAGTGAAAAACCCCAAGATTACGTCACTGTAAAGGCATTCAAGCATGTGCTCAGCTTTAAGCATGCATTTAAGATCATCCCTATTCAGAAAACACTTAAACACATGCATAACTTTAAACAAGCGTTTAAGTGCTTTGCTGAAGCAGTGCCTTATTTGGCAAGTGTAGACAAGCTTTAGTAATGCTAATGCTTCATAGTAAACGAGTCTTGTTCTATAGTATATTTTGTAAAAGTAATGAAGTCTTAGTAATATTAGTTCTCACTATAGTGGCCTTGCTATTAAAACTTTCCTGAGAATTAGACACACCACTTTTTGTGTATGTGAATTAGTGAGATTCTGCTGTGGTTTCAGACTTTAACATACTCATAATTGTATGGATTGATATAATTTCCATGGTAATTAATCATTCTAATTATTACCCAAAATAGGCCGAATTCTGTCCTGTTAACTGTTGTAAATCTTCAGTAATTCTATTAACTTCATTGACATTTCTCCATGTTTACTCGTTTAAATGGACCAGAATTGACTGTGAAGTTCAAAGTCTTGGTCCAATGGAAACCAATGATAGTTTTGCAATTGAAATATCAAAATTTGTCCTTCTGTAGAGAACACTTGCATGGTATTGGAATAGCCTGTATTAGAAAGCTGTTACCATTTATCCATATGTCCACCCTTCTGACTTGCTTTTGCCACATTATGCTTTGGTTTGTAATGGTAAATTATTCACAAGTTACATACTGCTTTATTCAAAGTGCAGTTTTAAAATGCAGCCTAACTATGGTGATGATCAATGGTTATGGTTAGTGAAATAGAAACATACATTTGGACTATACCATTTTCCTTCTGTTTTATCCACACACTTTGGTATACAAATCCTATGTGCTTTAGATGCTGGCTGGCTGACTTATAGGATGCATCTTGTAGCTTATAGACTGTTGATTTGTAAATCTAGGCTTTTTAAAAATTGGAATGATAAAGTGGTTCAAAGATCCCAATTCTAAATGCATGTGCACTTGTATAGGAGATCTTTTAGATTTTGGTGTAATAATCTGCAACAGGTTGCACAAACAGAAAACCACTGATAAGGGTTTGGTTTTTGTTTGGTTTTTAAATAGGTGAATACACATTAAGAGTCTGACCCTAAGATTTCAGTGTGAGTTGCAGGTGCTAAGGATCTCCCAAGGTAAAGCCCAGCATTCTTCAGATAATTTAGGACTGTATCCAAGCAGGAAACATTCAATTGATGTTTTGCACAGAAATCAGCAGTAGGATACAGCCAAAAGGCAACAAAGTAAAACTTGTCAAAAGCTTAGATGTATCTGAGAAAAACAATCTTTGATACTTTCCAGACTTCTCAGTCTTTAGGCAAACATTTGCGTCACAATTTGTAAGAGTGGTAGCAGTGTCAAGTGGATCTGTGTGGTGGTTTGGTTGGTTGGTTGGTTTTTTACAAACTAGCTAACCACCCTAAGCCTGCACAGCTGTGCAAAAAATTGTTTTTATTAATAAACTCTAGTACATCATTTGTCAGTTAACCTCATGCCCAATTGCAGTAATTTACTTGCATTACCTTTGCCAATTTTCTCTCCCTTTTTTTCCCCTTTCCTTTTTAATAACTGCTGTATTGCTTTTATAACCTCTATAGGTAAATCGTTCACAGTATTGCAATGCTTTTAAAAAATAAAGTTGAAGAAAACATTCAGTGTAGATTAAAATGTTTCCTTTAAAATAATCTTTTACACACACGCACTCACTCTCTCTTCTAGATCAGCTTGTTGATTTTATTTGCATCTGCTGCTTTAAAACCAGTACCATACGGATGTACTCACCAGAATAGATCCTTTTGCACCTTCATTTCCCCACCCACTCTATGGATCCAGGCCATCGAAAGCTGAACACATGACTGCATGTGTCTGTTTATATCTTCACTAGATTCAACAGGCTTTCATGTGGTTTACAAAGTTTTAAAATAATATTTAAGTGAATCTGTTTCTAAATAGTGCAGTGAAATGTGTAGTAGAGTGAAAGTTATGAAATATTCCAGCACATAGGAATGGTTTTGACACTGTTTGATTTATACCGAACCTCTGTTTGCTGTGAAGCTTTTCTGGAGTGGTACGATGACGACAACTTCGCTATAAGAAGATTGTGTGTGTGCGTGAGAGAGAGAGAGAGAGAGAGAGAGACTGACATAGTCCATGTGACACCATCAGATTTGGAACCGTGGCTTGAGCCAACCTGTCATTATTTGCACAGGGAAGGATGGTGAATAGTCAGAATCCAAATCCCTTTTGCTGGCTTAGGGCTCCTGATGGGCTGTTTCATTGGTGCCCTGGAAGTTGGTAAGAGCTCCAGAATCCGTTATAATTGCTAATGAATAAAGCCCATGGAAAACAGGTCTTCCTGTTAATCCTTCTAAGGAAATCCGCGTTGTATTTTCTTTATCTTTCATTCCTTCTACAGCAGTTTTCAGCTATAAATTAATTTAACAGTCTTGTATGTGAAAATGCATATATATCTAAGCATATATGAAATTATAAAAGGGTGCATACATGTAAGTATAAAATAGTGACTCCTATGTTTGAGATATTAGCAGCCCAGAAGAATGAGAGAATTGTTTATCTCTTGTAAAAAGTCAGTGCTGTTAAAAACAAACAAACAAAGTATTAGATGTATTTTTTTAATTATTTATTTCTGTTGATCATTTCTTTGGTATTTTACACGGCTCCTGTGTATCCCTGTGAGAACCACACATCCCACTGAAATGCATTCTCCTTACAAATAATCCCATAAAATCCAACAGTTTTTTAAAAAATCCTTTCATATGTGAATGGAGTTGTATATCCCTTTGTTTTCCTCTTAGGCATGTTTAAAATTTAGTGTCTCCACTCCAAAGCCACCCATTTTGGGGACCTTTTCTTTGTGCTGACTTTCACAAATACAGTAATGTCCACACATGAACGAGCTTTATAGTGTTAACAAGTATGTTTTTGTGATTTGCTTCAGTCCTGTTCACAAATGACTTACAAAAAATAAAACCAGTTTTGTACTTAATTTGTATATAAATATATAAAAGAGAAAAATTCATGGCTTACTGTAAAAACCAAAAGTATTTACTCTTTGGTTTTTTCTACTGCATGACTGACCATGTAATGATGACAATGAAGATGGTGCATTGTTCTCTCTGGTACCATTTATTTCAATGGCAACTTACTCCTTTTCCTCATTAGCCAAGCACCTGTGATGGACAATATTTTGATTTTAACAGTAGAGTAATATACAGTACGTATTGTATTGTTATTTCTGTAACTGTTTTGGAGACGCAACTGTCCCTTTCCAACACATAATGAAATAAATGCCTTACAACATCTCTTTTTCTGCATTCTGTTAGTGAATGGATGGTGGAACGGTGTGTGTGGGGACAGAGGGAGGGCAGTTTACTATGGGAAATTCACTGCAGGATTTTGGTTTTCACATCTAATATCTTTCGCTTACCTTTCCAAACATCTAATTATTTAGATTGGTACTTGTGGACCTATTTTTACTGTCATTGTAATGAGAGAGGTCTTTTCCCCCAGTGAAATTGGTGGGAAACTAGGATATGCATCAAACTTCCCTGAGGTTTGACCTTCAATATAGTTGGAATCACAATTCTGATGGTTGATTGGTAGTGCTTTAGTGTGGTTTTTCCCTTGATTGTACTGACATAAAATTTGTGCTTTGAGAAGCCTGCTGGGCATTAAGTAATGAAAAGCACAGTTTGGCCTGCAGAAAAAATATCTCTGTCTACATTGGCAGGGATGTTGCAACATTGCTAAGTAGCAAATATTGTTTAAACACAACTTCTGTTACAAGCAGAAACAAGGGCTGGCAGGAAGTAAAATCCATGTCTTATTTCCATGTGTACTTTTCAGTTTATTCTGTACGCATGAGCCCCTCATTTGGTGAATTAATGGGACACTGTCCAGTACAGCTAAGCATTTGCCAACAGCCCCTTTCTGGTATCTGAGTTTATCTCTGTTAGTTCTTCTTCACACACAGTATTCTTAGCCCATCTGTGGCAACAGTCATAAAATAATGACTTTGGGGACAGTGTCTTCTATTATATCTTTAAAATAGTTTTATTCAGATGGAGGAAATTTGCTGAATTCTAAATACTTTGATTACTTTTTACTTGGTAAAAAGATATGTACCTTTTGGCTTAGAAGAATTTGATTTTTATCTTTAAATGTCAGATTCACTGTTCACACACAAATTTTCAAAAACAAATCCACTAGTGGTGATTAAAATTTATTGATAGTCAAAGCAGGAAAAATGCTGCCTGAGAATTTAGAGGTTGATATAAGGATGGTTATTTTGTATATTTTGGAATGTGATGTTGACAATATTGTGTTTTAATAGATGTAGCACTTTAATATTTTGAGTCTCAACATGTATAGACATTAAATAATAATAGTCTGGCTCCATAATGTCTGACACATATCCCCTAATAACCCACAGCTCTGAAAATTTAAAATGATAAAAATTGAACAAAATGCTTAAAAATAAACATTGATATTTATATGTCAAAATTGTTTAAAAAATGAAAATTGGATTATCTCAACTGTATCTTGTAGAATCCCCTCAAAACAAATCATAGAATGTAGGATCATAGAATCTTAGGGCTGGAAGAGACCTCAGGAGGTCATCGAGTCCAGGCCCCTGCCCAAAGCAGGACCAATCCCAACTAAATCATCCCAGCCAGGGCTTTGTCAAGCCAAGACTTAAAAACCTCTAGGGATGGAGATTCCACCACCTCCCTTGGTAGCCCATTCCAGTACTTCACCACCCTCCTAGTGAAATAGTTTTTCCTAATATCCAACCTAGACCTCCCCCACTGTAACTTGAGACCATTGCTCCTTGTTCTGCCATCCATCACTACTGAGAACACCCTCTCTCCATCCTCTTTGGAACCTCCCATCAGGAAGAAAAAGGCTGCTATCAAATCCCCTCCCCCCTCTTTCTGCAGACTGACTAAGCCCAAATCCCTCAGCCTCTCCTCGTAGGTCATGTGCTCTGTTATATCGTGTGGAGTTCCACAGTTTAGGAAGAAATCAGTGGAAACAGAGAGCTTGAGCAGTTGCAAGTGTCCATTTTAGTTCATAACACAGAACTAACTAGAACCAGCCCAGACGGGCTGGGCTAACTCCTAGTGACCTAACTCAGTTACTATAACAAGAAGATGTATCTCTACAACCCAATACACAAAATACTCCTCACCCTTTAATAAGAACGTCCCTTTAATAAAACAAACACTGAGAATGAGAGAGAACGATTACTTACCTCATAACTGTGATTCTTCGAGATGTGTTGCTCATGTCTATTCCAATATAGGTGTGTGCACACAGCATGCACGTGTCGTCGGAAGATTTTCCCTCAGCAGTACTCTGAGGGCCAGCAGGGATCCCCCTGCAGTGGCACCAGTATATCAGTGCATATATACCCCTGTTGGCCCCTTCCCCACTCTGTTCCTTCTTACCAGTAAGCTACCAGCAGAGAAGGGGTGTGGGTGGGGATTTGGAATGGACATGAGCAACACATCTCGAAGAATCACACTTACGAGGTAAGAAACGGTTCTTTCTTCTTCGAGTGATTGCTCATGTGCATTCCAATATAGGTGATTCCAAAGCAGAACCTAACTAGGCAGGGGGCTGACGGAAGAAATTGCCTCTGAGGTAAGGACCGCCCTACCTAGAGCGGCATCCTCCCTGGCCTGCTGTGGAAGGGCATAATGGTGAGCAAACATGTGGACCGAAGACCACATGGCAGCCCTGCAGATGTCCGAAATGGGGACCTATGCGGCGAAAGCGGTGGACATCACCATCACCCTCATGGAGTGCGTCCTGAGGGGTGGGGCTGGTGTGCCCGCTAAAGAGTAGTACTCCCTAATGCAAATGGTTATCCATGAAGCAATCCTCTGAGTGGATACGGGCTGACCCCTCATACGTTCTGCAATGGCTACAAAGAGCTGCTGTGACTTACGGAAGGGTTTAGTTCTGTCTAAATAAAAGGCTAATGCCCTCCGAACATCTAACGTGTGCAGGTCCTGTTCTTTCCCAGATGTGTGTGGTTTAGGGAAGAAAACTGAGAGGAAAATATCTTGGGAAGTGTGAAAAGAGGAAACCACCTTCAGCAGAAAGGCCGGATGGGGGCGGAGTCTGACTTTGTCTTTAAAAAATACCATGTAAGGGGGATCACACGTGAGGGCCCTAAGCTCGGATACCCATCTCGCGGATGTAATTGCTACCAGGAGAGAAACCTTATACGATAGGTGGAGGAGCGAACACGTAGCCATCGGCTCAAATGGGGGTCCCATAAGCTTAGAGAGGACCAGGTTTAGATCCCACTGTGGGACAGGGAGCCGTACATGTGGATAGAGTCTATCCAAGCCTTTCAAAAATCTATTAACCATCGGGCTGGCGAATAGCGTTTTGCCCCCTTCCCCTGGGTGAAAGGCCAGTATGGCTGCCAGGTGGACCTTAATGGATGAGGAGGACAGGTGTTGGAGCCTAAGATCTAGTAAGTAGTCTAGAATCCTGGGAACCGGTACCCATCTTGGGTGTACCCCCTGTTGGGATGCCAAGGAACAGAAGCGTTTCCATTTAGCCAGGTAAGTGGAACTAGTGGATGGTTTCCTGCTGCCTAGCAGGATCTCCTGGACCCGTTGGGAGCACTGGAGCTCCTGAGCCATTAGCCACGGAGCTTCCACGCTGTCAGGTGGAGGGATTGCAGGTCCTGGTTTTGCAGACTGCCCGAGTCCTGTGATATGAGGTCCGGGACTAATAGGAGGGCTACAGGCCTCTCACACGAGAGGTTGAGGAGCGTCGAGTACCAGTGCTGTCGCGGCCATGCTGGGAAGATTAGGATTAGTAGGGACCTGAATTCCCTTACCTTCAGCAAAACCCTGTTGACTAGAGGAAATGGTGGGAAGGCATATAACAGGCCCTGCAGCCAGTGAAGGAGGAGAGCATCCCCTAGGGAACCCTGTCCCTGTCCCAGTAGGGAGCAATAGCAGGGACACTTGGCGTTCTGGGCTGTGGCAAACAGGTCCAGGTGGGGAAACCCTCACGCATGGAAA
This sequence comes from Pelochelys cantorii, assembly GCA_032595735.1. Classification (NCBI taxonomy): domain Eukaryota; kingdom Metazoa; phylum Chordata; order Testudines; family Trionychidae; genus Pelochelys; species Pelochelys cantorii. The sequence continues at coordinate 102,433,709 of CM064329.1, read as the reverse complement.
ATGGATTAGGCTATGTCCCAATGCAGGGACCACTCGTGATTCGCGAATGACCTGCTCAACCTGTCCGCCAGGACGTTCTGGGAGCCCAGGAGGTATGAGGCCATCGGGTGGATATCCGCCCCGATGCAGAGCTCCCAGAGGTGGAGTGCCTCGGAGCACAGGCTGGGGGAGCGGGTCCCACCCTGTTTGTTTATATATGCTACGGCTGTCGTGTTGTCTGACAGAATGAGGACTGACTTGCCCCTTAGGTGGGGAAGGAAGAACCGCACACGTGAGCCAGACTGCCCTGAGCTCCCTGACATTGATATGTAAGGAGGCGTTGTGGGGGGACCACATACCTTGAGTGTGCAGTTCCCCAAGGTGAGCTCCCCAGCCTGTATCCGACACGTCCATTTCGAGCCGGAGTGACGGGGCTGGTCTGGAGAACAGGACTCTTGAACAGACCTCCTCTTGGTGAATCCACCACTGTAGTGTGAGGAGGACACTCGTAGGGACAGTCAGAACCCTGTCCCAGGAGTGGGCAGTCGTCCTGTGCGCCCGTGTGAGCCACATTTGCAGAGGACGCATGTGCAGTCTGGCATGTTGCACTACATAAGTGCAAGCGGCCATGAGGCCTAGCAGACGCATGCAAGTCCGAGCGGTAGTCATCAGGAAGCTCTGAAGTGACGTAACCTCCGCCTTCAGCGTGAGGAGGCGGGAGTCGGGTAGGGAGGCTCTCTGGGACCGGGAGTCCAGGGTGGCGTCCACGAACTCTGTGGTTTGAGTGGAGACTAGGGTGGACTTGTCCAGGTTTAACAGGAGACCTAGTTCTAGAAAAAGGTCTTGGACCATGGCGATATGATTCCTCACCTGGGCGTCCAACCCCCCTCGGAAGAGCCAGTCGTCCAAGTAAGGGAACACTTGGACACCCCTTCTTCTGAGTTCTGTGGCCGCTACCACCATGCATTTGGTGAAGACCCGAGGGGCTGTAGAGATACCAAAGGGGAGGGCCATAAATTGGTAGTGGTCCCGGCCCACCGTAAAACGCAGAAACCTGCGATGGGAGGGGGCAACCGAGACACGAAAATAGGCATCCTTTAGATCGAGGGCAGTGTACCATGAGTAAAAACCCCTGCCCTGATGTTCGTGAGGGACGGGTTCCACAGTCCCCAGGTCGAGGAGGTGGCTCACTTCCTCCTGCAGTAGGGATTTGTGAGATGGGTCCCTGAAAAGGGGTGGGGGCAATAGGAAGGGAATGGAATAGCCCGATTCCACTATCTCCAGGACCCAGCGGTCTGATGTAATCAACCTCCAGGCCTGGATAAAGCGGAATAAACAGTCCCAGAAGGGGAATGGGGAGACTGGTACGAGGCCCTCGAGGGTCCCGTCAAAACTCCTGGCCGGGTCCAGGGGGCTTGTTGGGGGGCCCCTGGTTGGAGTCAGAGGGTGGGCGGGAGTGACAGTGGTTGTTCCTGTCGTTATTGCCCCTGCCCCAGCGGCGTGTGAAGTCGGGCCGTGGGCCTTGAGGAGGCATCCTGGTAGCACTCCTCCTCGCAAAGGAATGCCTCTGTGTGTCCGGGGTGTGCAGGCCCAAAGACTTGAGCTTGGCCTTTGTGTCTTTCAGCCCGTGGAGGCGCTGGTCCATTTGCTCCAAAAAGAGTGAGGTACCCTCAAAGGGGAGGTCCTGGAGGGTGTTTTGGACCTCGGGTGGCATCCCAGAACCCTGTTGCCAGGAGCTGCGATGCAGCACTACCCCTGTGGCCATGACCTGTGAGGCAGTGTCGGCCATGTCGAGCACTGCTCGAGCCGCTCGGGAGATCGTGCGTCCCTCCTCTTGCAGGGCTCTAAATTCTGCCCGGGAGTCCCAGGGGAGCAAGTCCGCGAACTTGGCCATTGACACCCAGGTATTATAGCCGTACTGGGAAAGGAGGACCTGCTGGTTAGCAAACCAGTACTGGATGCCCCCGGAAGCATAGACCTTCCTGCCCAGTAAATCCGCTTTTTTGGCATCCTTGCTCTTAGGGGTGGCTGCTGGTTGCCCCTGCCTCTCCCTCTGGTTGACCGCCTGGACCACCATGGAGCCGGGGGAGGGTGCGAGAAAAGGTATTCATTACCCTTTGGGGGAAACAAAGTATCTACGCTCGGCTCACTTATCGGTGGGTGGAATGGAAGCCAGTGTTTACCAGAGGGTGGCCGAGATCTTGGCAACGGTCTTATTTATAGGCAGTGCCACTCTGGAGGGGGTGTCGGCTTGTAGAATGTTGACAGTCAGGTCAGAGTCCTCGACCACCTTGTCCGCCTGAACCCCTAGGTTTTGGGCCAGGTGGCAGAGGCGGTCCTGATGGGCCCTGGCATCCACAGAGGGCATTGGGGGCGCCGCGTCAGCCAGCGCTTCGTCCGGAGAGGAGGACAATGACCCCTTTGCAATGTCCCCCATGGGGGCGTCCCTGTGTTCTGGACCCTCGGAGGTGGTCACAGAGGGAGGAGGGGGACCCAGTTGGCTTGCCTGGCCAGTACTCCCTGCTCGGCCCGGGGATGATTGGCCTGGGGGCAGGGAGTATGTCGAGGTGGGAGACCAGACCAAGGGGTTAGCTGATGGGGGAACCCGAGGCCCTGAAATGGAGGAGGCTGGTCGGGGAGGCACGGAGCCCTGGCTCTGGTGATAGGCCCAGGGAGTCCAAAAAGGCCATTGTCCAGATGGTTGGGGAGGCCAGGTTTGTTGCAGCAGCGACACTGAGATTGGCTGCCCCCATTTCTACTGGTGTGAAGACGGTGCCGGGAGTGGTACCGTGATCAGGAACGGTGCCGTGATTGGGACTGGTGCCGGGAGCGTGACCTGGAGCCCCTAGATGACCATGCAGATGCCGCATCTGAGTCAGAAGAGTAATCCGACGTGGACCATGGAGGCACCGACGTCGAGTGTGGTGGAGCATGGTGGGACATAGCCTCAGGTTTGCACTGGTGCCAGGGCAGAGGAGGAGGAGGCATGACCAATGCCGGTTCCTCAGGCGGGGCAGGCGCCATGGTGCTGGGGACGCGGGGCTCGTCTGTTGCCAGTGCTGGTGTTGTCTCTGAACCCGGTGCCGAGGGTGGCGCTGACTGCAGCCCGAGGCTATGCACCTCATGCTGCTGCTCTCGGGGCGCCCACGGCGAGTGGTGCCAGGAGTCCCCGTGCCGTCTAGGCGGTGTCACGGCAGGGGGAGGTGAAGGGGCCGATTCAATGAGCACCCTGGCTGCCTCCAGGGTGGATGGGTCGAGAAGGTCCTCCAGGGAGCTATCATCCCTCCGCTGGGGCAGGTAATCACCCCGCCTCGAAGGCCCGGGACGTGGGCTGTCAGGCACCCCGCGCCGAGGGGCGCACAGAGGGTACGTGCCCAAGTGGGGACTGACCCCTGTCCGGTCGCCTCTTCCTAGGCAGTGCCAGTAAGTGAGAGTGAGGCCGGTGCCGGCTGTAGAGCTGACTCCATTAGGAGTGCCCAGAGGTGAGACTCGCGCTCTCGCTTAGTCCTGGGTTTAAAAGCCTTGCAGATTTTGCACACTGATGTTATGTGCGATTCTCCCAAGCACTTCAAATGAGATGAGTGCGGATCGCTGCAGGGCATAGACTTGCCACACTTCTTGCAGGGTTTGAAGCCCTGATGGCCAGGCATGCCCTGCTGCAGGCGCACGGAGTGCTGTGGTGGGGTGAAGAGGACAAACACAAAGGAGAGTCTTTAAAGTAAGTTCACAGGTACTTAACTGAAGCACAGAGATAAACAATCAAGGAATTAGCAAGTGGAAGCACAACTCGAAGGGAGCTGAGGTTGTTCCAACAACCATCATGGTGGTAAGAAAGAACTGAGTGGGGAAGGGGCCAGCAGTGGGGAATGGGCCAGCACTGATATACTGGTGCCACTGCAGCGGGCTTCCTGCTGGCCCTAAGGGTACTGCTGAGGGAAAATCTTCCGACAACATGTGCACGCTGCGCGCACACACCCATATTGGAATGCACATGATCAATCACTCGAAGAAGAATAGACTGCCTCAAGTTCCCAGCTAACTCTGGGGATTATTTTGCCCCATCTGTGAGTTAACTTCAACTAAAGGTCTAGCTGTTGAGAAGGCCTTCTTTTTCTAGGTGGATTATGGTGGACGTCTGGTGGTCTTGCACCCGAAGGTGTTATGGGTACAGGCCTGACAGTGAGCTGGGAACTTGAAGTGCGCACAGGTGAGGCTGCCGGATCAGCCTGTTCAGGGAGGGGTTTATGTTCGCTGCAGGCGGTGATGGAGGAGGAGAGTCAGGAACAGGTGATTCTTGATATGGTAGCTCACCAGCCGTAGGAAGGACAGGCAACTCAACTGGAGATATGTCTTGGAGGCAGGCATTACCTGGCAATAACTGATCTACGTGCTGCCACTAGATGAGATCCTTCGCAGTCCGAACAGTATAGGAAACAGGTCCTGATTGAGCAATAATAGTGGCAGGGATCCAGTTAGCTCCAAGAGCATAGTTCTAGCCAAAACCAGCTTTCTAGGACTAAAGGCTTGATCTTTTGCTCCAGATGCACACCTGATTACTTGACCTTGCTGTTTACGTTGCACAATTTGTTGCGGTTCAGAAGGTTTCAGCAAATCAAAGCAAGTGCACAGCTGACATCCCATCATTAGAAAAGCTGGGGACATTTTGGTTGGAGCATGAGGTGTGTTTCTGTAAGATAGTAAGTAGGTGTCCAGACACTTTTGCATGAGTTGAGCTTTGAAATTGGCTAGAGGACATTGTTTCATTGTCTGCACAAACCTTTCAGCCAATCCATCCATGAATGGGCGATACAGTGCTGAAGTGATGTGATGGGTCCCGTTTGCTTTCATAAAATTTCCAAACTCTTGAGAGACAAACTGTGGACTGTTGTCACTCATAAGTTGTTCTGAAAGACCAAAACAACAAAAGATTCCCCATAGTTTTTGGATAGTACTCTCAGCAGTAGGAAGGCATTATAGAGACTTCTGGCCATTTGGAATGGGCTTCTACCACGACCAAGAACATGCTACCTTCACATGGGCCAGCAAAATCAATGTGAATATGTTGGCACTTTTTTTCAGGCCAGTCTCACAGGTGTAGATGTGCCAACTGAGGTGTATTCCTCACACCCTTGTGTGAAATACAAGCTCTTGACTTCTCTTCAATGGCACCATTCAAGCCAGGCCACCAAAAATAGCTTCATGCAATTTCTTTCATGTGCACCATTCTACAGTGACCTGAATGCAGCTGTTCTGACATCTGTTGTCTCAGTGTCTTTGGAATAATGGCACGCATTCCCCACAACAAGCACCCAGGATGGATTGATAACTCTGTCCTCCTGGACATGTAGGGAATAAAGTCAGGTGAGACCTGAGTCCTGTAGAGAAGTTCCATGCATCACTAGATCCATAACTTGGGACAGTACTAGGTCAACACAAGTTGCTCTCTTAACTTGCACAGCAGTGATGGGCGTGTTCTCTACCTGTTCAAAGTAGAAGATTTCCTGCTGGCCACTATCTTGATGTTTCATTGGCAAAGGCAGCCTAGAGAGGTCTTCTGCATTGCCATGCAGAGTGGATTTCCAATATCTGATCTCTTATGTGTGTCCTGAAAGCCCCAATGCCCATCATTGGATAAGACTTAGCAGCCAATGGTAGAATACCTGTGGACCAAAAATTGCCATCAGAGGTCAATAGTCAGTGAGAAGTGTAAACTTCTGTCCAAACAGGTATTGGTGAAATTTCTGAATCCCGAAAACGATTCCCAATGCTTCATGCTCGATTTGCGCATATTTAGTTTCAGCCTTGCTTAAGGTGCGAGAAGCAAAAGCAATTGGTTTCTCTTCTCCTGAAGAATAATGTGTGACAAGACTGCTCCCACTCCATACGGGAAGGCATCACAGGCCAACTGTAAAGGTAAGGATGGATCAAAATGTGTCAGGACTTCCAAGTTTAGCAATGCACATTTAGCCTTGTTAAATGCAACATCACAGGCTTCAGTCCACTTCCAGACCTTGTTCTGGCTGAGGAGCTCATGAAATGGTTTTAACAGTGTGGCTAGCTATGAAAAAAACTTTCCATAATAGTTCATAGTCCTAGAAATGAGTAAAGTTGACTAACATTTTGAGGTGGCAGAGCCTCCACAATAGCCTTAACTTTTGAAGGGGAATTATGAAGGCCGGTAGCATCAATGATGTGTTCCAAATATTCAACAGAGGGCTGAAAGAATGCACACTTGTCTTTGTGGACTTGTAGGCCATACTCTTCCAGTCCTTTGTAGGGTAGCCTCTTAATTTCTTAAGGTAATCCTCCTCATTCCCGCCCATGACCAGGATGTTGTCAAGATAGCACTGGACTCTTGGCAAGCCACACAAGATCTGGTCCATAGCTCTCTGGAGCAAAGCTGGGGCAGAAGTTATTCCGAAGGGTAAGCAACAGTAATGATAAAGGCCTTTTTGTGTCACAATAGTCAACAGCTCTTGGGACTTCTCATCTACGTGCATCTGTAAATATGTTTGACTCGGATCAATCTTGCTGAACTTTTGTCTCCCAGCCAGGCCCACAAAGAGGTCATCAATGCGGGGAAGGGGGTATTGCGCTGCACACAACACTAGGTTAACAGTGACCTTTAAATCTCCACAAATCCGAATAGAACAGTCTTTCTTCAATATTGGAACTATTGGAGTTGCCTATGGACTATGGGTAACTGGTATTAGGACTCCATTTTTGACCAGGCGCTCCAGGTCTGCTTCAACTTTTGGCCTGATGGCATATGGCACAGTTCTGGCCTTCAGATATTTTGGTTGGCTGCCATGTTTAATGTTCAGTTTCACAGTGATTCCTCTCATACTTCCCAGATCCTCTCCAAAAACAGCAGCATGTTTCTTTGATATATTGGTCAGACCTGTTTCTTCTTTAGTCATCCAGTGCACTTCTGCCCAGTTCAGCTGGATCTTCCTAAGCCATGATCTACCTAAGGCTAGGCAATGGCCTTTCACCACAAACAGTGGCATTTCAGCTGTCTGTCCACTGAGCTCCACCTTAACATCAGTAATGCCCAATAGGGGTACTGCTTCTCCTGTGTATGTCTTCAGAACAATCTTTGTTGCCTTAAGCGGAAGATGCTTTAGCTTTTCCTTATACACAATGTCTGAGACTAACAAAACTGCTGCACCAGTGTCCACTTCCATGCGTACAGGTTTGCCGTCCAACAGTGGGATTACCCAGTATTCATGGGAGCACCCTGCCAAAGACAAAACATAGCAGGGCACCGCTTCTTCAGACAGGGTGTCACCTTGATCATCAGGAGTCTGCTCGATGGTATGCAGATTTTCCTTTTTGTCCCACCAGACCATTGGCCTCTTTTTTTCTTTTGTTTGCAAGCACACTCAGTGTGTCCTTTTCTTCTACACTGTCGATGCACTGGGTCCTTACACCAGCTTACCACAGCAGTAACATTCCTGGCTCCCCACTGTTTTGTGGGTAGGTTCTTGAGACACTTTATGCACCCTAGGGGGTCACTGAAGTATTGTACCTCCCCTTGTGGCCAGTTCTATGGAGACTGCAATATCAACAGTCTTCTGTAGGGTGAGCTGAGCTTCTGTTAATAGACACATCCATATAGCTTCACTGTGCAAGCCACACACTAACCTGTCATGTATGGCATCATTTAACATCTCCTTAAATTTACGGTGTTCTGCAAGCTTTTTCAAATTTGCTACAAATTGTACAATTGTTTCACTTTCTTTTTGGTCTCTGTTATGGAACCTATACCTTTCTGTAATTAGCAATGGTTTTGGAGCATAATGTAACCCCAGGATTTCCAGAATGTCACTGTAAGATTTGGTCTCTGGCTTAACAGGGAGCAGCAAACCGCGTAACAGAGAGTAGGTCTTAGCCCCTACAACACTTAAATATCGGCACCTTCTTCTGTTCCTTAATGTCATTTGCAATAACAAAACATTCAAAAAGCTCAGTATATATGTGCCATTACTATAGTCTCCTCAAAAGTGTCCCCTGTAAGTGTCGCCATGGCTGCTGCAACTTTCTTTCTGTCTCCTGCCTGCCTCTGGGCTCCACTGTTCTTAGTTACAGTTTGCACTGTCAGCATAGCAGTCAGTTCTTACCCCCCACCTTCCAGAACAGCAAAAAGGGTTATTTTCTTACACTGACTTCTACTTCTTCTGTTGCTGGAGGCAGCTCAGGTATCCCATCCTCATTGCCACTTTGTTATATAGTGTGGAGTTCCACAGTTTAGGAAGAAATCAGTGGAAACACCAAGAGCTTGAGCAGTTGCAAGTGTCCATTTTAGTTCATAACACAGAATTAACTGGAACCAGCCCATACCGGCTGGGCTGACCCCTAGTGACCTAACTCAGTTACTATAACAACAAGCTTCAGGAGGTAGCTGAGTTAGTCTGTACAGGATAAACTTAAAAAACAACAAATGGTCTGGTAGCACTTTATAGACTAACAAAACATGTATATGGTATCATGAGCTTTCATGGGCACAGCCTGAAGACCATGTTGTTTTTTAAGTTTACAACAAGATCTCTCTCTACAACCCAATACACAACATGCGCCAGCCACCTAATCATTTTGGTTGCCCTCCGCTAGACCCTCTCCAATGTGTCCACATCTTTTCCGTAGTGGGGGGCCCAGAATTGGACGCAGTACTCCAGATGTGGCCTCACTAGTCCCGAATAAAGGGGAATAATCACTTCTCTAGATCTGCTGGCAATGCTTCTCTTAATGCACCCTAATATGCCATGAGCCTTCTTGGCTACAAGGGCACACTGTTGACTCGTATCCAGCTTCTCATCCACTGTAATCCATAGGTCATTCCTTCTATTGATTCTCCAGTGTCAATAAACTAATTACATTTTGGAAAAGTCCTATAGAATTTAATAGAAAATAGCCAGCTTTCTGTGGGTCTTTGAGCCATTCTACAGAAATTATTATAGGTGTATTTCAGTGGTCCCCAGCGTGGTGCTCACGGGCGCCATGGCACCCACCGGGGCATTTATGTGCGCCCACCTAGTGACCAGGGTCGGCCCAAGCCATTCTTGTGCCCCGGACGCGCAACACATGCGCGGCCCCGCCCCTGGGTGCCCAGCAGCCCCAAAAGGTTGGGGACCACTGGTATTCTAATATAACCTATTTTGTTTTAGACACTATCCACACAGGAATACACAGTTCTTTTCCCCAAAGAATTTGCAATTTGTGCTAAGAATTTCATAGGAAGATTTAAAAAAATCCTACATGAAAGCTTTAATTCCCTAATAGCCCATAAGACTTTGGAATAATTTCTATGAAACTGCACTGATTTCTTCTCTAAAATCATTTTTTGTAATTGAGATGGCCCTGTGTGCTAACAGGGGTTAAGAGTCTTACGTGTATTTCTGGGTCAGCCACTGACTTGTGTATGACAGACAAGTCACTTACCCTCCCTTTCCCTCTCTTTCCTCCTTTGTTTTGCCTATCTATAATTGAAGCTCTTCAAGCTCTCCCATGATGTACAGTGGAGCCTGGGTCTTGGATTGATGCTGGGCACTGCTGCAACATAAATCATATCAACAATGCTCTTTTTACCTAAACAAAGCCTGGAATCTAACCAGTGGGGCTAACTGCAATGCAGTTCAAATGGTGGGCTAAACATACATATATAAAAAAAGACTAAAATTAGTAGACTAAGGCTACTTCTACACTGCAGTAGTTTTTTGGAAGAGGAAATGCAAATGAAGCGCTCATTTGCAAATCCCATGCTCTCATTTGCAAATTCTCTTCTGATCCTTTTTGCAGAAGAGGTTTTTGTGATTAAAAAGCCCTGTATAGACGGAGCCATTTGCTGGAAAACCCCCATTTTGTGCAAGATCCTTTATTCCTCAAAAAATGAGGTTTACAGGATCTTGCGCAAAACGGGGGTTTTCCGACAAATGGTCCCGTCTACACAGGGTTTTTTATTACAAAAACCTCTTTGGCAAAAAGGATCAGAAGAGAATATGTGAAAGAGAGCACGAGATTTGCAAATGAGTGCTCTATTTGCATTTCCTCTTCCAAAAAACTGCTGCAGTGTAGAAGTAGACTATTTTATTGTTAGAAAGTTGCAGATGGTATATCACAAAAAATACTTATTGTACCAGCTGTATCTTTTTTTTTAAATTGCTCTGAAATTCAGGCAGTGGGAAAATATCTTTCTCTATACTAGGAACAACTAAATAAGGGTTACAGGACAACTGTATCTTAATTTGAGTAAAATATAGTTCATTTGTTCTGTGACCTGACAGCGTCCCTATCAGTCGAAAGCGTATGCAAGATTGCCTGTGTTCCACAACCAAAGAAACATCTGACACAGATTTGGGATGTTGTTGCAGCCTTACTCTTCTAGCTATTGTAATATGGGATTGGGGGTCAGATGGTTGAATGGGAGAATGTTTAAAAAAAGAAAGCACTTTCCCTAAGCTCTGTCCACAATCCCATGTTAGCTGCATGTGTTTGCTATAATGTTCATCAATTAAACATGTAACCTTGTTGCCATATCTGTCTAAGCATTTATGATATAATGGTAACTGGTATTTTAATGTCATCATTAAGTTTCAGTGTCAATACCCATTGAGACGAATGCAACAGTTTAGAGATGTAGTTTGACCACCATACTGCAGACCCAGCAAAACTTTGGTACCTCAAGTCGTGTCTGAGAGGTTGCCTTTGTGATGGTCAGGTAAAAGTTTATTTTATAAAATCTTCAGTGGCTGTGGTATAAATACTGGCATGATATATCATCCTGTCAATAGCTTTGTTTGAACTCCCCCCAACCATGGGTGTAGCGTAGCAAGACCTTCAGAGGACAAAAGTATGTCCTCACTTACACCTGAAATGTCTGGCATAATCCTTGTGCATTGTAAGGCTTGAATTTGGCCCATGCAATAAAAGAGAATTCTCCGAACTTCTTAGCCTAAAGTCTGCTCTTAATTATAATTAAGTTGCCCAACTTCCTGGAGATCAGTGACTCAGTGAACCAGAAATAGCTCTTTAAGGCTGTGCCTTCTGTCCTTGATGGAAGACTTTCAATAGTTTCTCTTCAAATACAAAAAATACATTATCTAATTTACTAGGTTTTTGAAACCCACGTACAGGAGTCTCACATGCTCTTCAGACTCTTTTCTTTTTCTTTTTAGGCTGATCCATTCCTTAAACTTCTAAACTACAGTCCCACTGCTTAACTTAGAGCAAGGTCCAGGATCTGTAGACCTACACTACCACCCACTGAAGTTGATGGATTGGATTAGGCCCTGTGCCCTTATGATCATGAGTGGCCTTTTTTCCATTTTATCTTTGGGGTTTGTACTTCCTGAATACTGTGCCTCTTGCAAGTGGTGGGGCTGAATTACCCTGTGTTGGTCATGTGTTCTGTACTTCTATGGTGATGGCAGCCTATGCAAAAACTGTAGGCTACACTGAACGCATTTCATGGTAATAGTGGAGATGTCAACACTTGCTCTGCTTGGGACCATATAACGAGAAACTCATGCTGTATTCAGGGCTGAAGATTGAGGCTAGAGCTCAAAAGGCAAAGGAAGGAACCCATCAGTTTTATTTTTCCTTAGATAAATTTTTATATAGAATATATTACAGAGTTCTCAGCTTTTAATCAAAAGAGAAGTTATTGCAGTTTTATCCAGTGACTCTAACAGTAGAAGTAAGACATTCTAGAAAGCTGTCTTTAAAAAAGAAAACCCCAAACAAACAGAAAATACATAAGTAAGTCACACTGCTTGGGATACAATTATCCAAAGGCTACAAGAGAGAACCATTGCGGCTACGGGAGCACAAAATCAAGGAAGAAGCCAATGATGAGTTTAACGCTACTGCAAAGAGGGCAAGCCTGTCATTTCCTAGCAATTTTGGCTTCCTCAACGAAATGCTTCTACTCCGTCTTTATTTTTTTATTGTTTACTTTTTGAATCGGTAACTTAAATGCAGTGTCAAAAGAGGACTTCATTTCTGGCTTTTGCTCATGTTACGCATACGTAGGGGAAACTTCAGCCCCGCCTCAATTCATGGAGCTTGTGGGCGACTTTCTCTAGTTCAGCTTCTATTGCTGCCAGGCTTTCCAATTCTTGGTCCTAAAACATCAGAAATAAAAATGAGAGGTAATTACAGAGCGTAACACGAGCCCTAAAGCCTCCCTCTTTGCATGGACCAGCCAAAGAGTTTATGGTATTTATCTGGGCCTTGTAAGCGAGGCAGGGGTAGCCACAGGCTTATCTATGGAAAACGCACTGGAAGGCAAGAGATGAGGGTTCTTTTCTGAGATCATATATTAGGCCACTGGCTGAATTTGGTCAAGTCAGATCATCCCTTTGTGCCTCTGTTAAGACTATGAGCCTGTCAGGGTAGAGATGGTCTCATACTGGTGGGGCCTGACTTAGCATGTTAGAGCCTGATGCTTGCTCAGAAGGGGCACAGAAGAACATTTTTGGGGGGGAAGGGAGCACCACCTCGTTCCACTCCTGGACTCAACCCTGCTCCCAAAGCCCTGCTCCCAGCCATGGCTGGTGGTCCTGTGCCCAGGATCCTGGTTGTCAGCCCTGCTTCTGGGGCTTTGCTTCTAGTCATGGCTGCTGGCCCTGGGCATCAGCTGCTGGCCTCAGTCCCTGCCTAAGGCTCCACTTCCACCCCTGTTCCCAGGTATGGCCCCAGCACCCTTTCCCCTATCCACAACTCCCACCTAGATCTTTTGGTCCTGGCTCCAAGGAGGCATAGGCAGGAGTAACAGGGGCGTGAGATAAAATGTTTGGGGATCACTGCTCCAGATGCTACTGTAATATAAATATCAATGTGTGCCTGGGGGATTTTTTTTGGTGGTGTGGACATCTACTGGACCCCTTCCCAAGCCCTTTAGCTGCATTTTACATCAACTATTTTTGGCTGTAGCTTCAGACAAGTAGGAATCTTCCCCTTTCATTTCCTTTTTTATGGTTATAAAGTGTTTCAATGACGAATGTGGTGTGTCATACTCCTTGCACCTACATCAGTGCTGTGGGAGCATTTCCATGCTCTCAGATGTAAGAAAAGGACGATGTTTCGTAGGAGTTCTGAGGCATCCATCTGAGCACCAAAGCAGTCAGAAGCTGCTGTTTGGGGATTTTAATCTCTTTGACTGAGCTGGGTGGTTCAGTGAAGCTATAAACAAGCTGGATATTTTTAATATTCATGTGCTTTGCATCACCACACAATGTTTCTCTTCTGAAACAACCCCAGTCTAGAAGTAGGTGTAGAATCATCTGGGTTTATTTTTGGATAATCATTCAGGGCACTTATGTGATGCTTGATATTTTCAAAGTAGGCACTGTGCATGAATCAGATGTCACAATACCTCTGCGAGTTAGGTAAGCAGCACCCCTACTTTGAGACACAGAAGCTGAGATTCAAGGGCGCCTGGCCCCTCACTGAAATCAAAGGATATGAATACCTGTGTGATGCCTAGCCAGAGGCCATGTCAGTGACACAGGACCACCCTGTAAGCCAGGGGCAGAAAGCTGTGCTCCTTCAGCGCATATCACGAAAATATTAATCCAGGGAAATTGATGCAAACAGATAACCTTATTCTCAGCACACATCCCAGTAAACTCTGCAGACCTTGCCCTGTGGAAATTATGCACCCCACCCTATTGTGGGCAAGTAGTATTGGGCCCCTTACATGTTCAAATTAGTTATTTCTGGGTTCCTTAGTGGCTCTGGGTTCAATTCCTTGCTCTACTGCACCTTTCCTTAGGAAGCATAGGACTGCTAAGTCCCAGGCATAAATCTTATCTATCCCACCCTTCCTTTCACCCTTATTTGCTACTGATTTAATGCTTCTCCTTATAGTGGCATGTACTTACAATAATCTAGATATATTAAAAAAAATGTTCCTTTCGGACCACAGAGTGACATCACATCACCAGTGACAACGAGCGCTCTCAGCGAAGTGAGGAAGCATGGGACAGGAAAAGAGGTCCTGTTTAACTGTGAGTCAAGTGGAAGAAGAAGGAAATGACCTAACCTACAGCAAAGAGAGAAGCCCTGTGCAGGAGGATCCAGGACTCTTTACAGGACCTTTCACCTTTAATCACGGACTGCTCTCTCTGTCCCCTCCTTCCTTTCCCAGTTTTCCTGCAGCCCCAGTTCATTCCCCCTGAATCCCTCTGCTCTCCCCTCCAGTTCCTGCCTCCTCAACAACCCTGCACCCTTTCAGCTCAGGGTGCACACCTCTCCTCGCAGTGGAGTGGGTGGGCGTGGCGGTAGCGGCACTTCCTGGCTGCCCTGGTAGGATCCCGCATTGCAGCTTTTTGGGGTTGGGGGTGAGCAGCACAGGGGCCTGGTCCCCTGCAGCAGCTGTAGCACCACCTCTCCAGCACCTCCTATGGTGGTGCCACTGCCTGGTTCCTTCTCATCCAAGATGGCGGAAAACATCTGGCCCCTGCAGCGCTGTGCAAATCTCCCCTCTCCACAGCACCCAGTGAATGCTGTGGGGGCACAGCTGTGGCCCCAGCTCCCTGTTCCCTCCTTCCCTCTGCTCCAGGCTCCTAGTGGGGCCCTGCTCGCAGCACTGCATCCCGGCCTTGCAGAGAAGGGGAACGCACAGTGGAACATCCCCTGCCCTGTTGGCCGGGCCTGGCAGGGGCCACGGGAACTGTCAGAGGGAAGGTGCTAGCCGGGGCAGCTAGAGAGCACGGGGATCCCAGCATGTCCAGGTCTAGCTGGTTATTGTAACTAACAGCATGGGACAGGCAGGCCTGCAGGGCTTGGGTGCTGCCCCCCTCATAGGCACGCTGCCAGATCTGTGCCACATGCGCTTCCTGTAGCCTGCAGCATCAGCCTGGCTCAGTTTCTCTGTTCTGGGGAAAAGGAATTAGCTTGGCACATTCCCTCCCCACTGTGGGCTGGGACAGATCTGGTTCCCATGCAAAAGGCACTCCTAGTTTGTCCAAAACATGCTCTACAGGGGAGGAAGGGTACAAGTGAAGCGAAGTGAAAAGTAACAGACATCCCTCCAGAAACAACCTGGCCACTGGAGCTCTGTGCAAAGCTGCCTGCCTTCATGGCCTGAAAGAGGCAAGTGGGGGCTGCTGCAGAGGCTGGGTATGGGGGGGGGGGGGGTTGAGGACAGAGGATATTTGGTGGGGATGGGACCAGGGCCAGGCACTGGCAGGGCGGGTGCAGCAGAGGGGTGGTGAGTGTAGCAGAGACTGAGCAGGCAAAGGGTGGGGCTGGCCAGGTGCAGCAAGTGGGGGGCACTGCAGGGCCCAGGCACAGGGAGGGACAGGGGGGATGGAGCAGTTCGGGGGCACTGCAGGGGCCGAGCATGGGGAGGGGCAGAGAGCAGGGGGCTCTTCAGGGGCTGAATGAGCTGGGCACAGGGAGAGGTTGTCAGGGTGCAACAGTCTGGGTGTTCTGCAGGGACTGAGGTGGGTACAGGAGGGAAAGATGCTTCAACAGGCAGGGGGTGCTGCATGGGTTGGGGCAGGCCCAGAGAGGGGCTGGTGGGGCGCAGCAGGTGGGGGGGTACTGGATGGGCTGGGGCGGGCCTGGGGAGGGGCTGGCAGGGTGCCATGGTGCGGGGGGTCTGCAGAGGCTGGGCACAGGGAGAGGTTGTCGGGGCACAGTGGGCAGGGGGGGTGCTGTCAGGGGCAGGCTTTGCTGCAAGGGCCAGGTTGGTTTTGGATGGATTTTTTTTGGTGTGTGTTGTTGTTTTAAGTTGATTATTTTCTTTTAATTGAGAAATGTAGGGGGTTGTTTTTTTGGGGAGGAGGGTTAATTTGTTTTCTCTCTCTCTATATATATATTTTAAAAAGTTCATCCGGCCGGGCAACACAATGATGTCATCAGTGTCAACAGGCTCTCTCAGCGAAGCAACAGTGGCCAGAGAGTGGGGGGTTGGCGAGCATAGCAAGCAGGGGGCACAGGCCCATAGTTGTTATTAAAAATAATTATAATGAATAAACCCCAGCCTCCTATTAACCAACTTTTCGAGTACCGAAACAAACATTTGCACTTAAAAAACAAACAAACACCAATCTGCATTACACTATAAATGGGCTTTCATTTCTACACCGCACAAAAACATAAATAGCATCTTATGAAACAGCAATCTATTGCCCACTATTTATTTGCTAAGATACCTATGTTTGCACAAGCAGGGCACTTGCTATGCCCAGTTGTGCATTTATGACCTGTGTAAAAGAGATCACAGGGAAGACATCACAGTGTCTGAGAAGGTGTATGGGGGTGGAGCAGGGGTGTAGAAGATTTGGGTTACATGTGGTAGGGGTGCAGGAGTGGGGCAGAGATTTGGGGGGAGGAAGGGGCTGGAGTGCCAGAGGCAGGCTGTGGCTGGAGACCTTACCTGGGTGGCTCCCGGCCACCAGCCCAGCAGGGTCCTCAGCCAGGGTCCCTGCCTTCCATGCTCCTGTACATGCTCAGAGCAGCTGGGGTAGGGGAGCATGTTTGCTGCTGTGAACTCAATGCTGTGAGCCTGGAGGATGAGGGAGGAGGAGCCATCACATGCTGCCTGTCCTGCAAACAGGCAGGTGCTATTGGCCTGAAACTGGCCAATGGGAGCTACTGAGGGCGGAGACAGTGAGAAGCCTCCTGCCCTCTCCCCTAGGCTCTCAGCATTCAGAGATGCGCACATGGCCCTCAAGCCGGCTTTCCTGAGGGCCGAGCGGGGACGGGTCAGGGTAGGGCAGGCTGGGATCCGGCTGAGGCTCTTGCAGGCCAGATCCAGTGGCTTGATGGGCTGCATCCAGCCCACCAACCATTGTTTGCCCAGACTTGGTCTTGCATGTGAGAGCAAGCACCATGTGTATACACTGTGTCAGGCTGATGCTCCAATTTTGGTTGGGGGAAGGAGGGGCTTCATGCTTATATTCCTGGTACAGCAGCAGCAGGCAAAGAGCAGGTCAACCCTCTGCTATTTAAAAATTCAAGGTAATCCTCATTCTTGTTTTCTGCTTTAGGTAAACAGCAGTGGCTCCACCTGGGAGCTGTTGAGTAACCACCATTTTTGTTACTGAATTCAAATCCACTTCACCCCTTATAAAAGCACCACATCCTGCCTAAGCCAAAAGGTACAGCCCATTTCCTAAGGCCATTCCTCCCACTAGCTATACTACTTCTCCAGGGGTTGTCCCCAGGACAAAAATGGTGTAAAATGTCTTCCTCTGCACCCCAGCCACCACCCCTATAACTTGCCCTATGGTAAAATATTACCTGCAATAGGAAATACCACAGCGTGCAGGGAGGCCTAAGTTCTATCTCTCAAGGAGATTTGGGGGGAGGGGCTGTCTCCAGTTGGGAGTCTCAGCTATGGACCTTCTTCTGGAGCTGTGCACAAGATGGATCAGTCCTTTGTCAAGAACATAAAATAAGGCCCTTCTTTTATAACTGGAACACTCTCTGCCGATGTAGGAGACCTGGATTCAAATTTCCCCTTTGCTGGCTGGGGAGCAGAGAGTTGACCGTAGGTCTTTGCCACACAGAAGTGTGCCCTAGCACCTCAGCTGTCAAGTACTTTTGATCATGCCTGCTGACGCTGTTCATGGTGTATGGCTAAATATTGGAACTGATACTTAGGTCCCAGGTTCCTGCTAACCTGCACAGAGGCCTAATGAGCACTGTGCAGGGGCTCAGGGCTACTGCAGCTGCGGGGAGAGGTTCCTTGCAGGGGCTGGAGGAGCATGTCTCTGTTCCTCCCCCTCCCTGCTGAGGCTGGGGGAGAAGTGTGCTCCCCTCCACCTCAGCAGCAGTGCTGGATTAAGAAAGGCGCTTTAGGGGGTGCAGCCCATAAAAACTCTGTATTCTGAGCCCCCACTTTCTGGTGGTGGCAGGGAGGTAGCTCCTGTGCTGCCTCCCCTCCCCCCTGGCTGGAGTCCTGTCACTGTGAGCGGCAGGAAGCTCTGTCCCTGCAACTCCCATTAACCAGGAATCATGGCCAATGGGAGCTGTTTAGGAGGGCAGTGCCTGCAGGTGAATGCAGGCAGCGCAGTGCCACCTGTTCCCTCCCTACCAAATAGGAGCTACCCCAGGGAAGCACTTCATACTCTACTCCCCTGCCCTAATCCTGAGCCCCCTCCTGCACTCTAACTCCTGCCCAGATCCTGCACCCCCACTCCAACCTCCTGCCCTGAGCCCACTCCTGCACCCCAAGCCCCTTGACTCCAGCCTACAGCCCCCTCCTGCACCCTAAAACCTTATCCCCAGCTCCATACCAGAGCCTACACACCCAGCCAGCGATCTCATCCCCCTCAACCATCCCACACACTGAACCCCCAAACCGTGACCCCGCCACAGATTGTCCATGTGCAGAATGAATGTTATGTGCACCAATCTGGAGGTGATGTGTCACACATCCTCTCCATATTAATGCACATCACAAAATTCATTCTGCACATGGACATACATAATTAAAGGGAACACTGCTGAAGTCTATAACTTGGTGAGAACCTTGATCACTGAGCTACAAGGTCAGTCTAACCATTTCACTGGCCTATGGACTAGTTAATTGCTTATATAAAGTGGACCGGTTCCAACAGGTGAGATTGTGAGCACCATGCCCTACTGTCTCCCATAGCCCAAGAGTTAAAATAGGCTCCTGTGAGATGAGTGCCTCAAATTCAAAATCCTTCTCTCACTTCAGGAACAGGGGGGGGAGGGGGGGATAGAACATGGTTTTCTCACATGCTGGGCATGTGGGCTCACTATTGAGCTAATGGGGTAAGTGCTACTATCTGGGAGCACAGCTCACACCTGAAGGCAAGATCCCCTGGGGCTTGGGCATGAATGAGGCTGCAAAGTGCTAGGCAGAGTCAAGACCCAGGTATTGTCTATGCTACCAAGTTTTGTCAACAAAACAAAAATCACCAGAGCGTGTTCACACTTGTCCCCGCTGTTGACAGCGCATGGCCACAGAAACAGTGGAGGTTTTCTGACTGCCAGTGGCTCCTAAATAGAGGACTGACTTACACACCTGAAGTGGCATTCATCTAGGTGCCCCCTTCCTTCGCTGCTCTAGGGTGTGGATTCCCCATCTATAACATGGGAACATGTCCCTAACACGAGTGCCATGGCCCTACATTCCTTCATATTTGTAAAGCGCTGTAAGGCCAGTTACCCGGCAGGTGCTAGAGCATCACAAATGGGGAGGAAGGAATCATCATTTAAATGAACTAATAGCCGCATGCTCCCAATATCGCCATGCCTCATTTGCATAGCTAATGCACCGCCGTTTTTGCGGAAGGGGCTTTTGCGCAAGAAGGAGCTGTCTACGCTATGCCTTCTTGCACAAAAAACCCTCCTGCACAGCAGCCATGCTTCCTGAAAATAAGCAGCAGAACGGCTCCTGCACAAGAGGGGTTTTTTTTGTGCAAGAAGGAGCAGTGTAGCCTGCTCCTTCTTGCACAAAAGCCCCATATGCAAAAATGGTGGTGCATTCAGTATGCAAATGAGGTGTGGCGATATTCATCGCCACACCTCATTTGCAGATCTTCTTGCACAACAATGCGCAGTGTAGACATAGCCAGTGGCTCTTCCCATGGGCAAAGGTCAGCCTATTGCTAGCTATGGGTGGAGCTGGGGGTGGGGTGGGGTGGGGCGTGGGCAGTGCCAGTCTTAGTGCTCCCAGGCTCACCTGCGGCCCTGGGCAAGGCCAGCACCACACGGTGCCTGCCCAACACCCAGTGGGTGGTGCTGCTGCTATATTGAGACAAGCTGCACTCCCGTGCCCTAGGCAGCAAGTCTTTCAGGGCCAGAGATGCAACACACTGCCAGACCCCCCTTGCCATAAGACACCTCCCCTACAGCTGTCTGGGGGGGGTGTGGGTTTCACCTGGAAGACCCAGGAGCAGGCAGTTGTACAGCTAGGCGTGAGGTGGGGGGTCAGTGATGATGTTGTCACTTTAGCGCCAAGGACATTGCACCTGGCTGGGTATGGGGGAGGGCTATAGAGCACATCACTCCCAGCTATTGTGGGGCCAGGGCCTAGAGGAAGCAGCACTGCAGCTGCCCAGTGTCATCCCTAGGATATGGGCCACATGTCAGGCCTCTCTCACAATGGGTGGCCAGGGCCTGACCGGGGGGGAGCTTACCCTTGGATAAGAAGGGACATTGGGGTATTGCCCCATGAATTGGGGGGGGGAGGGCACATGCTTTCCCCCAACAAGGAGGCGGACGAACTGGGGATGGTCAGGAAGGGTAATCACCCACTTCTGCACCTCCCCCGCCGTGTATCATCTCCCCACCCCCCAGCTCTGCATCCACCCTCCCACTGCCTGGGAGGGCACATCCCCCCCAGGATTGGGGCTGAGGGAGGCAGGTGCGGAAATCCTAGTTTGGGAGAGCCCCTTTTCATGTGGCCAAAGTGTGTGTGTGGGGGGGGGGGGGGGTCGTTGCAGGAAGCATCTTAGGGACGGAGAGGGGCAGGGTCCCTATCTAACACCAACAGGTAGAACTGAACCGTGGGCCTCTGCAGCTTCGTACATGAGCCTCTACCACATGAGCTAAAAGCCAGCTGCTTCCCAGCTAAGGCACTAGACCACACTCATTCTTTCTCTCTGTAACGATGTGCTCTAAATGCCACAACATGGGACAGTGAACCACAGCCATGGTTACACTTACAGGGTGTAGGTCAGTCAGTCCTGCCCCTCCCAGCCCAGCCAGGGGTGTGTTTCTTCAGGAGAGGTTTCCCAAGGGGCGGGGGGGGAGAGAGAGAGAGAGGGGAAGAGTGAAGGGGATCTGTCAGATCTGGCCCAGGGAACGGGAGAGGGTGTGTGTGTGCAGGTGTGGATGTGGGTGTATGTAGTTGTAACAAGGCCATCCTCAGAGAGGGTGAGTGGGTGTGTGTGGGAGAGAGAAAGAGAGAGCAAATGAATGCAGGGGGAGTCTGTCAGTCCCTTCCCCAAGTGGGGGAGTGCAAAAGGGGCTCTCAATTAGTCTCAGGGCAGGGTGATGTTTCTTCAAGGGGGCTGCAACGTGCGTGAAGGGGTTTCACAGGAGTGCAGGAGCTGACAGGGTCTCACAAGTGGGTTGGGGAGGGCATACAATAGGGCTCCAGTCAGGGTGGGGGACAAGATCTAGGGCGGTTTCCCAAGCAGGGTCTGGGGAAGGCAGGATGGGTGGATAGAATCGAAAGAATTGCCAGGCCCCTGGGCAAGGTGGGAGGGCAGCTTCATACTCCTGGAAGAAGGGGTCAGGTGGAGGCTAGCCATTTAAAGGGTTCATGTCTCTGGCTGCTGCTGCTACCACAGTGACAGCTGGGAACCCAAGATCCTTTTGAATTACGGGCCCCAGGGTAACTGTCCCCTTTGTCCCCCCGTTGGTGGGTCTGGGAGGGATCAGTCTCTGGGAGTGTGGTCTGATCAGTCCATTCCTCTTCAGAGGCATGGGGTGAACTGCAGGGGTCTGTCAGTCACTCTCCAGGGTTGGGGTGTAGGGTGGCCCGTAGAGGTATAGGAGGCATTGCTAACCTCTCCCCCTAGGTGGGATCCAGTGGTCGTCTTGGGGAGGTTGGTTGGTCCCTCCCTGTGCAGGGGAACAGGATCTGGGAGCAGGGGTTCCCTATGGGATGCAGGGATGGCTCTGGGAGTAGGTGGGGGATCTGTATATCAGTAAATCCTGAAATCAGACCCTGTCTCTGCTACTGATAGCATTAAGCTCCTTGCTACCCTCCCCCAGTAGAGACGTCAAACTACACCCAAGCTGCTTCCTCATGTATCTGAAAAGGGCATAGTCAAGCTAGCACCTCCCTTTTTGAGCTAAATTCACTGGCGTCCCTTCCCTCATCCACTGGCCTACTGGTGAAAGTTGTTACTGCTTCCTTGTCGAGTCTCACAGGAGCCATCTAGTCTTACCCCAGCACCACCTTCTCAATGTGGCGATTTCAAAATGAAGATGCCCCATTCTCAGCCAACCAACTTGCAAAAAGAGAAATGCCACTGCTAGTCCCAGCACTATGAGTCCAGCTAACTGGGGAGAAGGCGGTTGGTAGCTTCTGAAACTGGTTCAAGAACAGTTGCAGATTAAGTTCTCTGCAATTTCCTGGGAGGGCAAAGACATTGCTCCTTATTCTGTGTGCAAAGCTGGTGCTCAGAATGACCAGCTTGCAAAGACAATGTATAAGTGATGCCAGATTCTTATAAACTCACAGAGCTAGCGAAAACCCAGCTCCTGCTGTGATGCTTTCCCTCTGGCTTCCTGGGCAACTCAGCCTTCTCAAGACACTGGTCACTTGAAGAGATTTTTACATAAAGTTTCTTGCCAACTTTCTGGCTAGGAGCATAATAGGGGCTGGGGAAAGACCATCTTTGAAACATCAGGTACTAGGCTATTGCTAGAGCCAGGATGCCTTAAGATCCTATGGGCTGATCCAACACAGCAACTATGGAGTTGTTTGTCCTCTAATTCCAAGGGTGAGCTGAGGGCAGGGAGGAAGGAAGAGAAAGAAAAGGTTCTATAAAATCTTTTTTCTTCCCGTCTTGATTCCTCCCTGGCATTTGGGTGGGGGATTTCCTGTGCTGGGGTGTTGCCAATCTCCACCACCTTTCCACTCTTTGGCTGCTGCTGAACTAATGGCACAGTGAGTGGATTGCAGTAGATAAGCAAGACCTGATGACTTGAAAGCTGATAAAAAAAACAGTAAAAAAAAAAAAAAAATCTTTCACAGAAGCAAGTCAAATCCTGTGGCAAGGGGCCACGACTGGCAGTACATCACGCCTACTGATGCAAAGAGTCGTCTTTGCAATACAACTCAATTTAATGACAACTTCTAATTACTCTGGCTGGTTTGTTGTTCAGTTGATGCTCAGAATGGCTCTTTGGCCACAGGCCTTCCAGTGAGTGACATGCTCAACATGTTTGGAAGGCTAGTCGTTATACAATAGCAAACAGTCATCGACATTTTGCTGGTGTAAATATAAACTCATCCATCCTAATATTCATAGGCCAGCATGGGTGGTAGGTGAAAGTAGGACTTGGGGGGAGGCAAGGCCCCCACCAGTCCTGCCCCTTCTGCCCAGGCCCCACCCCCAGGAGCCAAGCCACCCCCACCTCAGCACCACAGGTAGGGCAGGCAGTGCTTGGCCCCAGCCTCGCCAGGCCCAGGCCACTGGGAAGGGCAGGCACTGGGGACAGCAACAGTCTGCTCCCAGTGCACCTACAGTAGGCCTTCGGGGGCGGGGGGCGGGAGGAGAGTGTGGGTGGGGCCATGCATGGTGACTTAAGAAGGCAATGCCTTCCCCCACTGAGCATACCCGCCGCCCCTGTAGTCAGCCTGACCCCAGATATAGTGAGGAAACTAGTAGGGCTTTGGATAAATGACAAATAGAAATAAAGGGAGGAAGAAAGTGACTACATGGTGCTGGTGTTTAGCACAATGTCATTCATTTCTCTTACAGACTCTCCCAAGCTAAAGAAGAGCTCTGGTCAGAGTGAAAACTTCTCTCTTTCACCAGCAGAAAAGCTGGTCCACCAAAAGATAATATTTCTGATACAAGCATGGTGAAGTACTGAAGGTTAATTAGTTATCTGGTTCCCAAGATGCATGTGACTGTATCTCACTCACACATGCAACTACAGTAATTGTAGTTGCAACTATACTTTTACAAAGGTAGGTTTTGCACATGGACCTAGGCCTTTTTAAAAAAAAAAAAAAGAATGGCCCTTAAAATCTGGAACAGGTATTTATATTTCACTTATAACAGGGGTAGGGGATCTTTTCTGGGTTGGGGGCTGGACTCGATGACCTCCTGAAGTCTCTTCCAGCCCTAGGAGTCTATGATTCTATGATCCACAGAAAAATCAGTTGGGGGCCACACACAAGTGAGAAGCAAAACAAAACAAAAATAAAAACAAAAAACCTTCACTGAAGTGGCCCCCGACTGAGAAGCAGAAAGACACTCCTTAGGAGGGCCCAGCCGAGTAGAGTGTGTGCTCCTGTCCTGTAGTGGGATAGCGGGGGTGCTGGAGTGCCAGTGCAGGCTTCCCAATGCTGGAGAGGAGCCCAGAGCATTGGGGGACAGATCCAGCATGCCAGGGATTGCATCCAGCCCCCAAGCCTTAGATTCCCCACCACTGACACATAAGCTTACCCCCGCAAATGCTTTTTGCCATCCCATGTTTGGGAGGCAACCTTTAAAAGAGTCTGTGATGGTAAATTCCATATCTGTGCTCTCTGTCCTTGATTCAAAATCTGGTGAAGTCAGTGGAAGTATTTTCATTGACTTGAATGGGCTTTGGATCAGTCTCTATAGAGGAAGCGAATGCTATTGGCTTACTGGCACTAATTTGTACTATTGTGCATACCAGGCCAACTCTATGGCCTTAGAGTGTAAACTCTGGGGGGCAGGGATTTTTCGTTACATATTTGTACAGCTCCTAGCACAATGTGGCTGGGGCATCTAGACACTATACCATATGTATAATAAAAACAAGCCTGAACTGAGAAGGGATCATAGACTAATGAAACATAGTTACCTACTCTAACACTGGTCATAATAAAGAGTGTCAGATATTTAAAAACTGTGGCACCTTCTTAAACCTCCCAAGTGCATTTCTGATACCCTGCAAATGACTGAATGGGTAGGGTTGTTTTTTTTTAAAATGCATGCACAGGTGTCACACCAACCTCTGTTCTTCTGTTAGCACTTCCTTCTTCATCCTTCTTTTCTTCAGGCATGGCAGCCAGCGGAAACCCTGCTTCGCTGCTGTCCTCCTTTGTATGATGCTTCCATGACCTTCTCATATCCTCATCTGGGTTACGGAAGTCATACTTATGGGATCTGGAAGACATTTTCATGGACCTATCTGGGTCTTCACCACTGTCATTTTCCTCTGCGCGCTTCTTGGATGTCAGCTGTTTGGCCAGCTCATCCATTTTGTTCCATCTTTTGGAGTCTTCCCATTCTCTCAAGGGCTCTTCCTCCACTTCCCCACTTTTGACATCCCTTGGGTGGAAGGAGTCCTCCACCTGTATTGCTTCATCCTCTAATCCATGCCTCCCTCCTTTAACTCCAAGGGATTTCTCTTCCTCTTCAGAGCTCTTCAGATCTTGGCCAAAGCTCAAAGCATCTTTGTTATCTGAAGCATTTATTGAACATAATGACAATGAAATAGGGTTTAGATTAGATAGACCCAGTCTTTGCACCAACCTTATTTCTTACTCTTTGTGAACTGATGGACATGATGAAGAAACAGATTCATGGATTTTAAGGTCAGAAGAGACCATAATGAATGTCAAGTCTGACCTCTCATATACAACACATCACATGAAAATACAGCTTTACGTGCAGGAGGAGAGGACACATATGCGCTGCAATATTGATGGCAAAGAGACTAGAGTTGGTTGTAGTCATCAAGAAACTTTTAAAAAGCCTGAGCAACTGCAATAAATGATGTAAAAGCTCATTGAAAACTTACCAGACACATTATAAGACTCAGAGTGAAGTAACCGATGGGCAATTTAAATGATATTTCAGTGTCTAAGAGAGTGTCCTAGTGGGATTTATATATAACAGCTGATGGGAGTTATGCTTCTAACATACTGAGGTGCGTTTGGAAATCCCACTAGCTGCCTAGTTGCACTTTTAGGACTCTTAACACCTTTGTGATACTGGCCTGGAGTTCTCTCTTTATCAAAGAGCATAAACCGAAAAAGGTTGCTTGGCATCACACAGGATACATACCACTTTCCCGGGGAGTCCCCTCGGTCTCATCCCCAGCTGAGCC
Organism: Pelochelys cantorii; assembly: GCA_032595735.1. Taxonomy (NCBI): domain Eukaryota; kingdom Metazoa; phylum Chordata; order Testudines; family Trionychidae; genus Pelochelys; species Pelochelys cantorii. The sequence continues at coordinate 102,407,972 of CM064329.1, read as the reverse complement.
AAGTATCCTATCTGCTTCTGTAGGCTGCTCATCTTCCAGGGTGCTTCTCCTGGCATCCTCTTCCTCAGCATGCTCACGTAGGGTCTCCTCTTCCTCTTCTTGGCTTTCGTCCTGGCCCACTTTGGAAATCCGCTTCTTCTCTGCCAGAAGTTCCTGACTTCTGCTGGGCTCTTCAGGCTGCTTCTCTTCAGCCTCTTGGAGTTTGTGCTCAGAAGGCTCATCCTCTTGGAGGCTGTCATTGATGGGGTTGTTTAAAGCATCTTCCCTTGTTGATTCTTCAGTCTCGCTGACCTTGTTGCCCTCAGATTCCTCTCCATTCTCCTTGATGTCTTCAGGGCCAGCTTCACGCGGCCTCGACTCTTTTTCTTCATCCTTTGACTCCTCCCTCTCATAGTTCTGCTGGCTCCTCTCTGCCTCCAGCTCAGCAAACGAGACTGTCGGCTCCTCCGTAGCAATTTCCCTTGATTTATCTGCAGTGCCAATATGGCAAAAATAGAACCTCTCTTTAGACATCTATTTCATAACTGAGGAAGCTTTGTACTGATCTAGGTCTGGGCTCAACACCAAAAAAAAAAAAAAAAAACCTCACTAATTAAAACTATGTTGCACTTTAAGCACATCTTGTTCACAATGCATTTATGATGAACTTTAACCACATGAGTAGATCCATTGATGACAGTACTGAATTATGGGTGGAATTAAAAATAAACATATGCTTAAGCCCACCCCCACTTTTCAATACAATAGATTTCAGTGAGCCTACTTACATGTTTAAAGTTATGTGCATAAGCCCTTTGCTGAAGCAGAACCTATATTATTAGTCTCAGATGATAAACTATCAGTGCATTTGAGATTAAATAGAAAATCTTAGAATTATAATCATGCTTTACATTTATATAGAAAGTCACATGTTCAAAATCCAATGCAAAGACTGGCTAATTCATTCTCACAACAACCCTAGGAGAAAGGGAAGTATTATTCCCACATTATCCAAACATGATGAGTGGGTCTGGGCCAAGGCTGCTCAGCTAGTCAGGAGCAGCTACTGTAGGCCAAATGGGTTTTACTTATTTATTATTGTTCAGAGGAAAAGAAAGAGGAAGCAGCAAGAGAGGTGAGAAAAACAGAAGAGGTAAAAGTAAATGGGCACAAAGAGACTAACTGTGGAAGGAGAGAGGGAAGTAGAAAATGGAATGAAACAATGCTAAAAAAAGCTTTAGGTGAGTAAATGTAATAAATATAGTTAAGCTCCTACATTACAGCACATTTTCCTGGCAGAAAAGCGGCACTGAAATGGTTGGCTCCTGTTCCAGCAGGTGAGAGGGTCAGAGCCAAGACTCTTCAGACTGCTCTCTGCCTGGTGCTGGAAGAACACACATGCTAGCAGTTCAATTTTTTCAAATTGGTTTAAATGAAAGATTGTTGGCTGGATACCGCTCCCACTCTGCTCAGGAAAAGCAGGAGCAAGCATTGATGATGAGGGTCTTCCTGTCCCCTCAGTTTTGTTGGATATATTAGACTTTGCAACAATCTAACCGAGATGGTCATTTACCATAGACAAGTGACAGCCATGGGCACTCCGCTGCTGGATGCAACACCTCAGAGTATTGTACCATATGGAATAACAAAGTGTGGTAAATAAAAATAGCTCTTTCAGAAATCCTACTTGCTAAATGAGATGGTGACATAATTTTACTTCAGAATCCATTCTGTATGGAACTATATGTGCAGCAAACTAATCCCACACAGGCACTATCTACTTCTGATAGGGAAAAAAGAAGGCACTGAGCCAGAATGAATTACCTAAAAATCTCCTTTTACTTACACTGGAGCAACTCCAGTTAACCAATAGGATTGGATTGGGAGAAAATCATAACAACTGAGTTTGGTCTGTTTTAGGACAACATTTTTTGTGCATCTGAAACTCCCATTGATTTCAAGGGATGTGTGACCTGGCTTTTAATGTTGTAGGTGCTCAGATACTGTTGTGATTGGTGTAACATGAAAACTTAGCCAGTTAAATAAGCTAATAAGATAGGATATTAAAGAGGATGTGGCCTATCACATTTTTTCAGTGTTACTCATTCTAATACTGAAAATGGCAGAAGGGAAGCAAATTAGTATCTGTTATAATTTATAATGTTTCCAGTAATTATGGCTCAGAAATAAAAAGTCATTAACTAATTCCAAAGCAAACCCAAGGCCACTATTCTATTTCAGTGACAACAAAAAAGGGCTAAAATGTGAAGCAGATTTATGCATCAAGGCTGTTGGAAAGAACATCCCTGTTTACTGTACTACATGGATTTCCTGGGGATTAGGCTGACACTAACCTCTTTGCATGGTCTTGTCATTCTGGCTTTCAAGGACTTCTGAAAGTTCATCTTCAAAGCCACTGTTTTTCTTCTGCTGCCAGGTTCTTTCATTGGCCCCTATGTCAAATGAGGAGGGGTTAAAAAGCAAAATTCCCCATTATATTTTAAAGAATTAAGTTAGAAAAACTATTTCAGTACATTTTTAAATACTAAACTCTGACTATAAGAAGCTGGAACGAGAAAAAATTATTCAATAGGAGCTACACGAACCAAATGTATAAACAATGCTTCAGCAAAATACATCATGTGCAAGCCAGCGCATCTGGAGGCAGGTAATCCCTGCACAAAGAGATTTAGTGGGAAAAGAAACTTGGAAAACAATAATTCTGAAGGAGACTTGGGGTGAAAGTGGACAGAAAAGCAGATGTTGAATTGCAGTGAGACCTCAGTCTAGCAAAGCACTTAGATATGTGCTTATTTTAAGCATCTGAATAGCCCCACAAATGCCTTGCTCTTCTCCTTCCATGAATTACCCATTTCCACCATTATACAAGAGTCCCAGTACCTGTGCACCTGTTCCCTTCTCAGAGCTTGCCATCCCCACTGTGAAACACAGTGTCCCTCTCTCAAGCACACTCCTCTCTCCTTTTATGTATCAGCTGCCATCAGGAGCTCCATATGCCAAATTCCCCCAGTGAGAAAATAGGGAGTCCGTCAGGGTGTTTTACAACTTAGACACAGCAAGGAGCTTTTTCCAAAATGATACCAATCCATACACACAAGGAGAACAAATAGGGTTGCCAGTTGTCTGGTTTTCACCCGGACAGTCTGGAAATCGTGTCTTCTGTCCGGTTAAAAAAAACCAAAAACAGAAAATACTGGCCTTTTTTTTTGCTAAACAAGTTTGGTCTCCATTTTTTTTTTTTTGCTCAACCAATTTCCTCCCCCCTCTGCCCTGCCGTGTTCGGGATTTTTTGTGAAGGCATCTGGCTAGTCCAAGAACAAAGGAAGTCTTATAGCCCTCATTTTACAGACAGGGATGTGAGGCTCAGAGACACAATGTGACTTGTCCAATGGAGAAAGAGTGGCCAGGATATCTGAGGCAGACCCAGGAACTGATCCCAGAATTCCTGAGGCCTAGCCAGTTCCTGATTCACAAATCTGCTCTTCTATAATAAGTTTTTTTCTGAACAAACAACCTTCCTCGCCAGACCTGGCCTCTCCAATCCCAACTTAGCCCCTGCCTCCAAATCTTTGTAAAGGGAAACAAACCAGCTTTTTCAGACCAATCCTTCTCCAACTCTACAGGCAAAATAATTTGAGGTGTGGGCTCTTCCAGACCAATTTACTTCAGTCCCAGCCAGATGAATGAAAGAGGGAGGAGAGAGAGCACTCCATGGCCAGTAGTGGAGGGAGGAGGGGAGGCAGGGAGCATGTGATGGAATTATGATGTGTGTGTGTGTGGGGGGGGGAATGGGGAAGAAAGGAAGTGCCTTATCTAGCTTAACCTGCATTACTTTAAACATGGTCCAATTTTGTGAGAGTGTAAAGACCCCAGCAGAGAATGAGTGTAAGGGTAGCTCTAGTTGCGAGCATAACAATGGCTCACCTTCTGCAACGGCTCCAAAGAGTGCATGAGCACTGAATAGTGTTCGGTCAAACTCTGGGGAATGGCATCCCATGGTGGTAAAATCTCTGTGTTGGGTAAATGAGGGACTGAGTCATCTTGCCCTCTTGAGCAGGGTGTCCAGCAGCTGGACTATTGCTGCTGCTACTAGGTAATCAGTGGAGGTCATTTGCCCATTACTCCTCTGCACAAATAGGGATTTGGGCCAGTGGATCAGCATTTTGTAGTGATCCACTGGTCATGCCCCTGTCTCACCCACGTCCCTCCTCTCTTTGATGAGCTATGGCTGAGATCTCCCCAGTAGACAGATTGGGCCGGTCAATGCTGCTTTTGCCCCCTCTGCACACCTGACATTTTGCTTAGCTGAGAAGGGGGGAAAATAGTCAATAAGTCAGTTTCCAAAAAGCTTTAGGGATTTATTCACCTTGGGGTGTTTTTGCCAGCAAATTGTAGCAAATTATTGCTACACATGCCTAGTGCTTCTGGCCACAATCATTTCACAGAACTTGAATCCAGGGGAATTCTGTTTGGACACAAAAGACTTTTGTTGGGACTAATTTTACTAATGTCTAACTGTCACTGCAAATAGTGGGAATGAATCTGCATTCTTCACACACTGATATCAATGGGAGATGTGCCTGCCTGAGGACTCCAGGTCCACTTTCGGAATGAATGAAATTCACCCATAGTGCAGAGGCTTTCACACCTCTATGCGCATGACTTCAATTTTGCTTTGTGGCTGCACAAGAGGACAGAGGCAGTGTGACAGCCAGTCCGGGTGGGTGGGAGAGGCCTGCTCTGCACTACTCATCAGAGCATGTGTGTTCAAGGTCAGATTACCCAGGCTCTGGCTCTCTGGGGTTGAGCCCAGGTGCAGAGGACAGTGATGGGGGTGGTTTGGGGAAGAAGCCACAAAATCCACTGGCTGCAACATTCCATGCACATGGTGCAGAGGAAATGAAGCTCCACAGAGGGAACAGCATTGCAAGCTCCCAGCATGGCCCCCAGTTGGGACTCACGGATTTCACCACTCTTGCTTGCACACTGGCAGTAGATTACCCAAGTGCTTTGGGCTCTCTGCAGATGAGCCTCAGTTCTTCCTAGAATACTGTTAAGAACTAATATTCAGTACTCTGAATTACTGAAACCTACAGCATTTAACAGTGGAAAGACTCCCACTGACTGTGATGAGCTTTGGCTCTGGATCTTATGTTTCGTGATCAGCAGACATTGATTTGGTCAAAGTTCAATTGTATTTCCAACGGTAAAGGTTGTTTGAATAAGCCATAGTGTTTCCCCTCAGATATCTGCTATCCATAAAAGGCTAGGCTCTCTTTGATAAGTTACATGGTAGTGAAATGAATGTAAACATGAAGTAACATAATTAGCTTCAGTGGAGTTCATCTGCATGTACACAGGAGTAAGTGAGGGCAGAGCTTCACCCTCTGAGTTTATAATCTTATTTGCAGCCAGAAAAATTTTCAGTTTCATAAAGGTATCTGTGTGACCTTTATGTGACTCAGAAATAATAAACTTGAATTAAAAAATTGCCCGAGGCTATAATTCATTAACACCGTCCTCCCTATTTAACTGTAGCAGAACTGTACCTTGAACTGCAAGTTCTTGAAGCTCCTTCAATAAATTTTGGTGACGAAGGATTGAAATGATCCTTTCATCTGCAACAGAAGCTTCATGTTAGAGATTTCCTACAGCAAAGCAAACATTCCATTCACATGCTCCTTTAGCTAGTCAGTTTATTTATTAAATTTGCTCTTAATTCTGCAGATCCATCCAGATCAATTCAATTAAAAAATTCTAAGTTTTTAATTTCATGCAAGTGACACTGAACTTCAGTACAATTAAAGCTATGACTGCAGCAGAAGAGCTTTGGTGCCAAAAATTAAAGCCTCTGAACTAGCAAATAGATTTTTCATAACTAACAGAAACTCAATATTTCATGAGATCATGGAAAAGGGTGTCTCTGTACCTCCTCTCAGAGTTTCTAGGCATTCCTGGCTGATTGGCAGAGGGCTTGGCTTGGACAGAGTATCAGAAATAACCTCTACAATGCACTTCATCACCTAGAAAGATACAAATATACAGATTAAAATCTCTCTCATCTTGGCTTTATTTATTACCCAAGATAAATTAAAGAGATCATAGGGCAAATCCTACAAACATTTACATTAGTTCCATAATATGTAGACAGAGAGTTTCTGTTCTCCCTGTCTCAGAATACAATGGGGGCAATCAATGGAATGTAAAAGATGTGAAATAAAAATATATATAAAAGTAGGTTCTTTTGAACACAACATGTGACTAAACTGAGTAACTCATTCCCTCAGGACATCATTGAGGCCAATAATTAGCAGTATTTTAAAAGGGATGTATATTAATAAAGACTAGCTGAAGTTATAATTAATAGTAACAAATTTAGAAAGGACTATTAAAGTTTGTACTCCAGAGCTTAAGCCAATTATTAACTATGAGAGTCCATGATGAGACCTGTGTGGGGAAAAGCTTGCTCCCAATTGCCTGCTGTACAGGTCTTACATGTTCCTATGAAACATCTGGTGTTGGCCACTGTTAGAGACAGGATACTGGACTAAGACTCCAAGCTCCTATCATAATACCTATACTACTAGTAATAGATGCTTTGGGTCTGATCCAATCTGGCCATTCTTATGATTCAGTGTTTCTATGTTCCCATGTACATCAACGTAAATGAGAAGAGAATTTTTGTGTCACTGATTTGCTGAACAGAAATGAGACAATGGACTTGACTCTCCTCTCACGCAAAAGTAACTGTGCTGGTGTCTCTGGAATTGCATCTGATTAATTTTGATGTGAGGAGAATCAAGGCTGAATATTTCAAGAATACAAGTACAATAAACGTGCTATGTGCCTGTGAGTTCATTGCACATGCCAGACCCAACATCTGGATACACAGTAATATGTTTGTGTTTGAATTAAGTGATTGGAAAAGTGAGGATAATAACATTGGCTTGACTCCAGCAGTGTTTATGATAGTGCACAGACCTATCCTACAGTCCTTACTCATGAATATTTCCTTTTCTTTTAGAGGCGAAAGTAAGACAGTGTGCCCCAGTGTGGTGCTCTGGCAAGAAGCCAGCTGGCTGGGGCACTTGACTGCAGTGGGAGTAGCGCTCCCAGACCAGCTTCTGACTTCCTGCAGGCTACTGCACTCAGCAGCAGGCAGCCAGGAAGGTGAAAGGGGCTGAATGGGGGCACACCCCGCAGGAATGCCCCAGGCCTCAGCCTCCCCTCCCCACCATTTCAGGGGAAAGTGGGGGCTGCAGCTACATATACCAGATACCTGTTGCTTTTCCTGCTTCCTCTGTCAAGGGAGCGACTGTGTTCTTCCTCCACACTTCCCCTGGGCAGCCAGGAGCAAGAAGAATGCAGCACACTCTGCACTTTCCCCTCACTCCCAATCAGAGGAAGCAGGAAAGCAACAGGGACCCGGTATATGCAGCTGCAGCATTCCTTAAAATGGCACCCTTGCCCCCACCCCCGTACTCACCACTACACACACCCAACGCCCCGCCTTGAATCCTGCACTCCCATATTCCTCCTACTCTGAGCCCCGCCCCCCAGCCCGCCACCCTAACTCCCCAATGGCAACTGAGCCCTGAGCACACACTGCCCTGCCCCCTCATACATCCCAACTCTTACTTCTGCACAGCCACCTGCTTTAATTCCTGCACCCCTGCCACATCCCAACCTTCTTCCCTGAGCCCCTCATATACTTCAACCCTAAGTCCTACACCCCCTATGCTTCAAACCCCCTACCCTAGGTCTTGCACCTTCCCACACCCACAACTCTCTACCCTGAGCCCCCCACACTTCATCCAACAATTAAATTTATCTTGTATTGTAATCCCCACCCGCCCTAACCCCAGGGAGGCAGGCTGTGATAGAACTGTACCTGTAAGGAGTTTAAGTTACTTTTACCCCTGCTTTTCCTTTAATTTCCCAGATATACATTGGAGGACAATCTCCCTCAGAGAATATTAAAAGGAGTAGCACATTAAATTGCAAACCCAGTAGCAAGGATTTTTAATGATTCTGTAAACTCAGCGATCATACCCTATGATTGGAAAATATCTATTATTGTACCTATTTTTAAGATGGAGAAAAAAGTGATCTGGAAAATTACAGGCCCATTAATTTGACCTCAATTGTATGCCAGAACTTGGAACAAATTTTGAAAGAGAAAGTAGAGGTACATGATAATTGAGATAAAATGCTACATGGTTTTACAAAAGGTAGATTGTGCCAGAGCAACCTGATGTCTTCGGCTATGTCTACTGCGGAGCTATTTCAGGATACTTCCAGTATCCTGAAATAGCTATTCCACATCTTTTGAGCAAACCCGTTATTTCAAAATATAACAGGCTCGCTATTACAACATCCCTGTAAACCTCGTTCCATGAGAAGTAAGGGATGTTTTGGAATAGCACTCTAGTTCAGAATTTAGTGCTGTGTAGACAGCACCAAATTTAAAATAAGCGTTTTCGAAATTAACTTGAAATAAGCTACGCAATTTGCGTAGCTTATTTCAAGCTATGGGTGCAGTGTAGATTAATCCTCAGAGAAGATAACTGAATTAGCAGACAAGGGAAATGCAGCAGATCTGATCTCCCTGGATTTCAGTAAGGCATTGATACAGTTCCACATGAGAAATTATTAGTTAAATTGGAGAGATGGGGATTAATATGAGAATTGAATGGTAAGGAATTAGTTAAAGGGGAGACTATGACAGCTCATAGTTCATTTTTCAATATGAAGCTGGAGAGAGGTTACTAGTGGAATTCCTCAGGGATCAGTTCTGGGACCTATCTTGTTTTACGTGTTTATGAACGGCCTTGGCACAAAAAGTGAGAATGTGCCAATAGAATGTGCTGATGACACAAAATTGGGCAGTATAGTGAAAACAGAAGAACACTGGAATATTATTCAAAAAGATCTGAAAGACTGTGAAAAATGGAATAATAGAAATGGGATGAAATTTTATAGTAGAAGGTGTATGCATTTAGAGATGAACAGTACATTTTACTATAAGCTTCTGCCGTATCAGTTGGAAGTCACAGAGGAGGCGAATGACCTGCCGATGTGATAAAAAGACTGATGTAGCACTAGGATGCATCAGGCAAGGTATTTCCAGTAGAGACAGGGAAATGTTGTTGCCACTGTTGAAACCTCGTCTGGAATACTCTGTGCAGTTCTGATCTCCCATGTTTAAGAAAGATTAATTCAAACTGGAGCAGCGCAGAGGAGGGGCTGCTAGGATGATCAGCAGAATGGAAAAACCTAACTTATGAGTGGAGACCAAAGAAACGTGACTTGTTTAATCTGACCAAATGAAGGTTAAGGGGAAATATGATATGATGAGATTGCCTCTAATGGCATGTGGCCTATTTGCAACTGCTAATAGTCAATATCCCCAAAGGACATAGAGGGGATGCTAGATCAGGGAGGGCAAAATACAGCCTGTGGGCCAGATCTGGCCTGCTAAATATTTGGATCTGGGCTACCACAGTCCAGCGGGACCCTCAGGCAGGCTCTCTGGCTGCTAGGCCAGCAGGTGTCTCTGTGCACTGTGTGCCCCTTGGAGGGACGGGAGTGGGGCCAGCATGCGGAGACCCCCAGTACAATCCTTACAACTCCAATTGGTCAGAAACCAGCCAAGGAGAGCCGCAAGGGCAGTGCTTGCTGGCGCATGCAGCACCCGGAGACCTGCTGCCCCCTCATCCCAAGGGGCATGAACCATGCAGAGACCCACACAGGCCCCAGCAGCTGGACGCTTTCAGCAGCATGTGGGGCCATGGCAGCCAGGAAGCCTGCCTGAGGCTCCCGCTGTGCTGCTGGCCAGGAACCACCTACCGTAAGTGTCTGCTGGACACAGCTTGTACCTGGAATCCCACCTCCTCTAGCTCCCTTACCTCCTGCCAGCGGTCACATCCCCTACTGCACCCAAACTCTTTGCACCTCCTCCTACACTCCTGCCCAGGTCTTAACCCCCTTTTGCATCCAAACTCCCTCCCTGAACTTGCATCCCATTCTACATCCCTCCCCCAGGTCAGAATCTTCTGCTGAACCCAAACTCTTTCCCTGACCCTCCTCCTGCAGCCCTGCCCTAGGGCAGAACCCCCTCCTGAATCCAAACTCCCTCCAAGAACCCACACCCCCATCTCCTACCCAGAGCTCCCTCCTGTGCTCAAACTCCGACCCAGGCCCTGCATCTCCTTCATTAATAGAAGTGGCCTCTGACCACTTACCAAATTGATGGAGTGCCCCCCCTATCAAAAATTATTGCCCACCCCTGTACTGGATAGAGAATGTTATGAGTTACTACAGCGAACTCTTTCCCAGGTGTCTGGTTGGTGGATCTTGCAGACATGCTCAAGGTTCAACTAATTGCCATATTTGGGACTGGGAAAGGACTTTCCCCCAAGTCAGACTGGCAGAGACCCTGCAAGGTTTTTGCTTCCTCTTCAGTACAGGGCACACATCACTTGTTGGTTTACACTAGAACAAACAGTAAATTCTTTGTAATTTGACGTATTTAAACCATGATTTGAGGACATCAGTAACTCAACCAGCGGCTATGGATCTATTATAAGATCTATTATGGATCTGTCACCTGCAATATGCAGGAGGTCACACTAGATCTAAGGTTTTCACAATTTTTTAATGCCTCAAAGAGCTGCCATCACCTCTTGCTGGTGGCTACTCTGACAATTTGTCCTAAAATATTTAACTTTAGGAAGAATAAAAGAATTGCACATGTCCATGTCTAACTCATGGTAATTTATGTAGGATTTTTTTGCAGACTCAATAATAAATGATGTATAATTGTCTCTTTTCTTTCCTGGTACCTAAACAGAATAGAAACACTAAATAAGACAAGAATATGCAAAACACCTTATTTGTGTTGTTTCTTTGGGGTTTTTGGCTGCTTTTTAAAAAGACTTGCAAGCAAGTAAGTTTGCTGCTGTGAAAATATTGTTAATATTTTTCACAGCCAGCTACTAAGTCTGCTGTGAAAAACAATATTAACGAACATCTAAACATATAAATATCACTTTTCACAGCAGATTTTCTCAGCGCCAGCCAGCCCAGGGACAAATTAAGCCCTGGATGGTGAGCTGAAGGAAGTAGCAGGGGCTGAGGCAATAGGGGAGTGACCCCAGGGGCCAGGGGCACTGCTAGGGCTGAATTCAAAGCCCTGCGGCTGGATACCAGGTCCCAACCTGGAAGCCTCTGGTCAGATCCTGAGGCCTGCCACTGCACAGCTGAAGCCTAGGTCTGGAGAAGCCAGCTGGGTCTGGGGAGATGGAGGAGTGGTGTTAATGAGCCTGGAGCCAGAGCCTGTTATCATGCAGCCAGAAGCCAGAGAGACAACAGAGTATGAAGGGGAGAGAGAGAACCTGGGACTGGAACCTACCTCTGCCTGGCTGGGGGATGGAGCACAGGGACAGGGCCTGGAGCCCAAAGACAGAGCATGAAGCTCTGCAGGTAGAGCCCAAAGCCCTGTGGCTGGAGCCTGCCACCCCAGGGATGAAGCCTGACCTCACCACCCTTGAGAAAGTGGGGAACTCGCTGGAGGAGCAGGCGCCTGCTGCTTGTGTTTCCAAAGAAGGGCAGGCCCCCAACCCCTGCTGACAGCCTCAATGGAAGTTCTGCTGCTTTGTCCCTGTCCCCCTGCAATGTTCACCCAGGAGGTTGTAAGTGCAAGAAAAGTTCCTGGTGGCTGCTTTTGAGAAACACTGGACTAGATGGTCAAGAATGATCCCTTTGGCTGTAAAGGATGTGAGTCTATAAATCGGTTTAATGTAATAAAGCGGCTTGTAAAGCATATTGGGATGAGACCTGCCAGTTGAAGAAAAGGCACTATAACAGGGCCTCAAATCAAAGAGAATAAAATTAATCCTTGAGAAAAATGTCTGATAATGTTCTAAATGATTGCTCATCTACTTATGGCCTGAACTTCTTTCTTCTTTTCAATTTCAGCTGGTTGGCCTTCTAAGAGTCATAATCTCTTAAACTGTACGGCTCACAGGAGATTCAGAACACAGTGGCTGCACAGAAAATTAACACTAGTCAGAAATTTCTGGGTGCCAACAATGTTGCTTGTTCAAGCAATCAGATGTATTCATTCGTCAGATAAAAATAGTTGGAACTGTTTGCAATTTGTACGTAGCTAATTTCTTTCAACCATTTGATTTTTGCAGATTAAAGGGATTTCAGAAAGAGATAAGAAAATGAAACATCTTCTTGGAAATACTTTCACTGTTTGAAGATATTGCTTGGCAGACTAGAAACATTACCAGAAACACAACATAATGGAATTAAAAGGACTTTAGTGCTTCCTTTGGTATCACTCTCCTTTACAATAAGCAGATATTATTAATTAATTAATTTTAGGTGTTCTAATCAATTAATTTTAGGTGTTCTAAAAACACAAAATGTACCCATTAAACTGGACAAAGAGGTCATTTCTGATATCCTCTCTCATACTGAACAGCACTATACTCCAAGAAAACAATGGGATCTGTGGAGTAAAGTGTTTCTTACCATAAGTAAAAATATCAGCTTCTGACCCAAAGAAATGCTATAAATATTTCATGGCTATACATTATAATTTTCAACAATATCCAACAGTTATATTTTATATCCCATAGTAACTTAACATGCTTTACATGTTGATTTGCACCCACACATTTTTTTTATACTTACACACATGCACTGAGATTCACTTCACTCACCATGGAAATTCAGCCACCTCTGGGTGGAACTTGGCAGGTATCAGTGATTGTTAGGCCTGAGTAAGGTCTGCAGCTTCACGCTCTAATACTGCACAGTAACACTATACTAACACCTAGGTCAGGAAGGGAATAGGAACACCGTCTCCAACTGAAAGTAATTCAGGCAGACAAAATATAATTACTCAGACTGGAATTTCTCCCTAGATATAGTCTAAGTAAGATCATGAAATTAAACTATGAAAAGGGTCCCATCCTGCTATATCTGCTCAGAAGAAAATCCCATTGAAAGGTTCAGACCTTTACAAAAGTAATCTGGAACAAAAGATGAAATATTTTTAGCAACAATAAATCCTTTTATTTGGGTCGTGGAACTGATGAAGGACCAGGAAAATTTCAAATGTTTTAAGAAGTTATGGTCAGATTATCAGTGGAAGTAATGTTGCATTAAGAAAACATGCCTAACTATGGCACTACCTCTTTGAAACAAGATTCAGTGCTCAACCTCCCATTTACCACATTTGCAGGTATGGAAATGTTATTCCACCTCTCTGTAGCCACATCAAGAACTGGGAACACAGGACAAAGTGGCAAGTAGACTCCTACATGAATGCTTTGTGCTGAAACCTCCGTTTCTTGCACCATGGGCAGATTGATGAGATTTCCATTTACTTGTTAAAACTTGAGGAGATGAATGTTCAGATTAAATTAAAATGTTGCATGTTTCATAAACACTCGTCAATGTTGTGAGCAAGACACAAGAAGTCATTCTTCCGCTCTACTCCGCACTGATTAGGTCTCAATTGGAGTACTGTGTCCAGTTCTGGGTATCACATTTCAAGAAAGATATGGAGAAACTGGAAAAGGTCCAGAGAAGAGAAACAAAAACGATTAAAGGGCTAGAAAACATGAGCTATAAGGGAAAGCTGAAGGAATTGGGCTTGTTTAGTTTGGAAAAGAGAAGACAGAGGGGACATGATAGCAGTTTTCAGGTATCTAAAAGGGTGTCACAGGAAGGAGGGGGGGGGGAATTGTTCTCCTTGGCCTCTGATGATAGGACAAGAAAATGGGCTTAAACTGCAGCAAGGGTGGTTTAGGTTGGACATTAGGAAAAACTTCCTACCTATCAAGGTGGTTAAACATTGGAATAAATTGCCTAGGGAGGGTGTGGATGCCTCCTAATGTTAACAGAACCCCAATGAAATCATCAGGAGCTAGATCAGGTTCCATTACAGGAATTGGGATCATGAATATTGGAGATTAATTCAGCCTTGGTATAACCTTGGTATAATTCAGACAGCTGCAGCGGCACAGGAGCCAGCAAACAGAGCTGTAAACAGGGGAGTTTGAGTGGGAGTTCTGTTGGAGGAGAAGTTTGTATTTGTATTGTTTGTATGTGTAGAGGCTTGTAGGGGTAGTGTGCTGGGAGAGAAGCTGAGCCCTGATTAGGGGGCGGGGCTTCACTGATTAGGGGTCCTATAAAGGTAGCCTTCTAGTCAGGCAGCGGCACAGGAGCCAGCAAACAGAGCTGTAAACAGGGGAGTTTGAGTGGGAGTTTGTAAGGGGAGTTTGGATATTGGGATTTGTTTGGGGTTTGTTTTTGCTGTGGAGGGGGTGTTTTGGTTTGTTTTTGTGTTCACCGGACTAATAGGATTTTGAAGAGAAAGTAGATATAACAGAGGCAGTAGTGCCATGACCCAAGCAGTAGAGAACACAAGGAGGATGATTGGATGTGGTAGCTGCGGTATGTACATGATTCTGGAGGGGTTACCCGAAAGGAGTTTTGTTTGCATGAAGTGCCGCCTGATAGAGTTGATGGAGGAAAAGATCCGAGGATTGGAGATGCAGGTGGAAACTTTGGTTGAGTTTAGAAGGGGGTTTGAGCAGATGATGGAGCAAAGGCATGACGTGGCTAAAGGGGAAAGTTTAGATATGCAGATAGAAGCAGGATCAAGCCCCTTAGAGGGGGGACTGCTGGGTGAAGAAAATGGACAGTGGAAGCATGTGACTAAGAGAACCAGGCAGAGGAAAAGATGGGTTAGTGAAGGAAAAATAGAGCTTAAGAATAGGTATGTGGAGTTGGAGAATGAAGGAAGGGTACAACAGGCAGATAATGAAGATGGAAGGGTAAGGAAGAAGAGAAGAGTGGCTAGCCCTATAGATAAAGGGGAAGAGTTAATGGAAACAGCACCAATAATGAGTATTAGGAAGATACAGGATGGGTTAAAGAGGATTACAAGGGAAGACAGGAATGGCAAGGACTTGCAGCTAGAGGAAGCTAGAGATAGACCAGGCAATCACACTGTCACTAGGAAAAGGCAGGTCTATGTGATTGGGGACTCCTTATTGAGAAGAATAGATAGGCCTGTAACCAGAGCTGATCCAGAGAATAGAAGGGTGTGTTGTCTGCCAGGTGCTAAGATACGGGATGTGGAACTGAGGTTGAAGAGTATTATTAAGGGAGCAGGAAGGAATCCGTTGATCATCTTTCATGTAGGAACAAATGATACGGCTAGATTTTCGCTGGAACGAATTAAGGGCGACTATGCTAGGCTAGGGAGGATGCTCAAGGAAATTGAGGCTCAGGTGATCTTTAGTGGCATCCTGCCTGTTCCTAGAGAAGGGCAACTAAGATGTGACAGGATTATGATGATCAATAATTGGCTTAGGCAGTGGTGCTATAAGGAGGGCTTTGGGATGTATGGCCACTGGGAGGCATTTATGGACAGAGGACTGTTCTCTCGGGATGGACTTCATCTAAGTAGGGAGGGAAATAGACTTCTAGGATGGAGGTTGGCTCAACTGATAAAGAGAGCTTTAAACTAGGAATTTGGGGGAGATGGTTGGGAGATGTTCAGGTAATCTCTACGCCAGATTTTAACACTGAGGGGGAGGCAAATGAAGTAAAGGATATAGCTGGGGGTAGGAGAATGTACATGAGGAAGGGTAGGGTGGATACTAGTCTAACAGGTCATATTGGAGGTACAACGTCCGTGCCAAATTGGGTAAAGAATGTGAGTGAGGCCAAACAGCAAAGATTAAGATGTTTGTACACCAATGCGAGGAGCTTGGGTAACAAAATGGAGGAACTAGAGTTAATGGTCCAGGAAGTGAAACCAGATATTATAGGAATAACAGAAACATGGTGGAATACTAGGCATGATTGGAGTACAGGTATTGAAGGGTATGTGCTGTTTAGGAAAGACAGAAATAAGGGTAAAGGTGGTGGAGTCGCATTGTATATCAAAGATGAGGTAGATTGTAAAGAAATAAAAAGTGATGGAATGGAGAAGACAGAGTCTGTTTGGGCAAAAATCACATTGGGAAGAAAACTATCAGATCCTCCCCTGGGATAGTGCTTGGGGTGTGTTATAGACCACCAGGATCCACTTTGGATATGGATAGAGACCTCTTTAATGTTTTTAATGAAGTAAATACTCGTGGAAACTGCGTAATCATGGGAGATTTCAACTTTCCAGATATAGATTGGAGAACAAGTGCTAGTAATAATAATAGGGCTCAGATTTTCCTAGATGTGATAGCTGATGAATTCCTTCATCAAGTAGTTGCTGAACCTACAAGGGGGGATGCTATTTTAGATTTGGTTTTGGTGAGTAGCGAGGACCTCATAGATGAAATGGTTGTAGGGGATAATCTTGGCTCGAGTGATCATGAGCTAATACAGTTCAAATTGAATGGAAGGATAAACAAAAATAAATCTGAGACTAGGGTTTTTGATTTCAAAAGGGCTAACTTTAATAAATTAAGGAAATTAGTTAGGGAAGTTGATTGGTCTAAAGAAATTATGGATCTTGAGGTGGAGGAGGCCTGGGATTATTTTAAGTTAAAGCTGCAGAAACTGTCAGAAGCCTGTATCCCAAGAAAAGGGAAAAAAATTATAGGCAGGTGTGTTAGACCAAGCTGGATGAGCAGGCATCTTAGAAAGGTGATTAAGAAAAAGCAGAAAGCATATAAGGAGTGGAAGATGGGAGGGATAAGTAAAGAAAGTTACCTTATTGAGGTTAGAGCATGTAGGGACAAAGTGAGAGAGGCTAAAAGGCAGGTAGAGTTGGACCTTGCAAAGGGAATTAAAACCAATAGTAAAAGGTTTTATAGCCATATAAATAGGAAAAAAACAAAAAGAAGAAGTAGGACCGCTAATTACTAAGGATGGAGTGGAGGTTAAGGATAATTTAGGAATGGCCCAATATCTAAACAAATACTTTGCTTCAGTCTTTAATGAGGCTAGTGAAGAGCTTAGGGATAATGGTAATATAACAAATGGGACTAAGGATATAGAGGTAGATATTACCATATCTGAGGTAAAAGCCAAACTTGAACAGCTTAATGGGAGTAAATCGGGGGGCCCAGATAATCTTCATCCAAGAATATTAAAGGAACTGGCACATGAAATTGCAGGTCCATTAGCAAAAATTTTTAATAAATCTCTAAACTTAGGGGTTGTACCATTTGATTGGAGAATTGCTAATATAGTTCCTATTTTTAAGAGAGGAAAAAAAAGTGACCCGGGTAACTATAGGCCTGTTAGTTTGACATCTGTAGCATGCAAGATCTTGGAAAAAATTTTGAAGGAGAAAGTAGTTAGAGACATTGAGGTTAATGGCAATTGGGATAAGTTGCAACATGGTTTTACAAAAGGTAGATCGTGCCAAACCAATCTGATCTCTTTTTTTGAGAAAGTAACAGATTTTTTAGATAAAGGAAATGCAGTGGATTTAATCTACCTCGATTTTAGTAAGGCATTTGATACAGTACCACATGGGGAATTATTGGTTAAATTGGAAAAAATAGGGATTAATATGAAAGTTGAGAGGTGGATAAGCAACTGGTTAAAGGGGAGACTACAGCGGGTCATATTGAAAGGGGAACTGTCAGGTTGGAGGAAGGTTACTAGCGGAGTTCCTCAGGGATCAGTTTTGGGGCCAATTTTATTTAATCTTTTTATTGCTGACCTTGGCACCAAAAGTGGAAGTGTCCTGATAAAATTTGCA
Organism: Pelochelys cantorii; assembly: GCA_032595735.1. NCBI lineage: Eukaryota > Metazoa > Chordata > Testudines > Trionychidae > Pelochelys > Pelochelys cantorii. The sequence continues at coordinate 102,390,229 of CM064329.1, read as the reverse complement.
GATGACACAAAGTTGGGAGGTATTGCTAATTCAGAAAAGGATCGGGATATCATACAGAAAGATTTGGATGACCTTGTAAATTGGAGTGATAGCAATAGGATGAAATTTAACAGTGAGAAGTGTAAGGTTATGCATTTAGGCATTAATAACAAGAATTTTAGTTATGAGCTGGGGACACATCAGTTGGAAGTAACGGAGGAGGAGAAGGACCTCGGAGTCCTGGTTGATTATAGGATGACTATGAGCCGCCACTGTGACATGGCTGTGAAAAAGGCTAATATGGTCTTGGGATGTATTAGGCGAGGTATTTCCAGTAGGGATAAGGAGGTGTTAGTGCCATTATACAAGGCATTGGTGAGACCTCATTTGGAATACTGTGTGCAGTTCTGGTCTCCCATGTTTAAGAAGGATGAATTCAAATTAGAACAGGTACAAAGAAGGGCCACTAGGATGATTCGAGGAATGGAGAACCTGTCTTATGAAAGGAGACTCAGGGAGCTTGGCTTGTTTACCTTAACCAAAAGAAGGCTGAGGGGGGATATGATTGCACTCTTTAAATATATTAGAGGGATAAATACTAGGGAGGGAGAGGAATTATTTAAGTTTAATACTAATGTGGACACAAGAACAAATGGATATAAGCTGGCTAGTAGGAAGTTTAGACTTGAGATTAGACGAAGGTTTCTAACCATTAGAGGAGTGAGGTTCTGGAATGGCCTTCCAAGGGAAGTAGTGGGGGCAAAAGATCTACCTGGCTTCAAAATTAAACTAGATGGGTTTATGAAGGGGATGGTTTGACAAGATAACATGGTCTTGGTAACTAATTGACTAGTCATTATCAGTGGTAAATAGGTCAATGGAGGGATGATAGGGGTTACTATAAAGAACTTTCTGGGTGTCTGGCTGGGGAGTCTTGCCCACATGCTCAGGGTTTAGCTGATCGCCATATTTGGGGTCGGGAAGGAATTTTCCTCCAGGGTAGATTGGCAGAGGCCCTGGAGGTTTTTCGCCTTCCTCTGTAGCATGGGGTACAGATCACAGCTGGAGGATTCTCAGCATCTTGGGGTCTTCAAACTATTTGAGGGCTTCAATATCTGAGATATAGGGGTGAGGATTATTCTAGGAGTGGGTGGGTGAGATTATGCGGCCTGCATTGTGCGGGGGGTCAGACTAGATGATCATAATGGTCCCTTCTGACCTTAAAGTCTATGAGTCTATGAGTCTATGAACCTCATGGACTTCCACACAGTTACATTTACTTACACAAAGGCTGGATTTAGCTCTTTAATCTTAAACCACAGGAAAACGGGCACTACACACAGATGGTGCCTTTAACTTTGGGGAAGCCATCACAAAGCGGACTCAGAAAATCACCCGTTACAGTAGAGGGGAAATTATGGTTTTAATAGGCTTCCTCAGAAGGTGACCCCTGCTGTAGTCTGTACAGAGGAGAAAACATTTCTGCTCCTTACCTAACCATGTAGCCTTTTACAATTACAGTCATTTGAGCCAGCAAGAAAGATGTGGACAATAGCAAATGATTTGCTGCATTCATGAGCCATCAGCTTAGCTCACAGCACTGCAGGTAAGGCCAGGAGTTCTAAACAAAGCAGCAGCAAGAGCTCTCCAGGTTCCAGTCTGTCAGACAAAGGAGGAGTTTTTTCTTGTTGACTTACAGTGTAAATCACAGTGATGATGAATGATGGAGTACAGGGGAGCTAGCATAGAGATTGATGGGAGCTTTTTTTCCCCACTGTAAGGAAAAAGGGAAGAGCATTTTATGGCTTATCATTGATAGAAGATGTTGATGAATGAAGACATTCAACAGGCAGGGGATGGGAACTGGCATTTCTGCTCTTTTAGCAATTATCAGTGCAGTGTAATTAGCTAGTTTGAGAGATAAGTTAATTTGAAAAGGTTCACACTTGAAAGAATGTTAGCGAATTTTTGACTGCGCCCCTAAAGGTAGATAGATAGGTAGATTTATGTGCATAAAGAGCTAGTTACACGTGTAAGTATACAAAATATGTATGTACATAGATGCGCACACATATGTACCTCTATTATGCATGTATACATATATGAGATGAATGCATACATATGGGTGTGCATATAGCAATATTAGCTAAACAAATCAACATATCAGAAGAAAGATTAATGGCCAGAAAAAGTGAGCCCTCTATTTGTAAAACATGGATGTATGCACCTCCACAAAGTCTTTATGGTTTCAAAAAAACTTGCTTTCTATTTTCTCTGTGTCTTGTTTACTGGTACTTCATTAAATTACCTTTTCTGGGAACTTATTTATTTAGTTTAGCCCTAATATAACAACAGTCTCCATGTGGTCCAACAATAGTACCCTGAAGCCCTTTAAGAGAAGGAAGACAAAAATGGATTACTATGGTTTTTTTAAGCAAACACAATTTAACCAGAAAGCTAGTTACTTGACCATTCACGCTCTCCTGTGTTTGCTGTTGAACCCATCAGGGGATTGATAAATCAAAGAAAACCCCAAACCAACAAAACCAAACCAGTTTGACTTATGCGTAAAATATAAATCCAGAAGGAGGAGCAGATAATGCAGCTGGAAAATCTTTGTCCTAGTGAGAAATGCTTTGTACTTTCCTATTGACATTTCAAGTATTATTTCCAATAATGCTTCTAGACAGATTAAAGAGAGCCAGGTCCCTCCGGTTTCTTCCATTTACAGGAAGATAATCATCAGCCTTCCTATTTTTGACAACACAGTCTCAGAGCTTACCTGCGAATCTCCTTTATTCATTTCATTTGTTACCGGGAGGGCAATGACTGTAAAATCAACAGAAGGAAAGGATACCTGGTTAGCCTACATGTTCTGGAACATCTGCAGCCAGCTGAGGCAGGGCTCGGGAAACGCAGGCAGAGCGACCCAGCTGTGCCGAACGTGTTAGTAGGGAGATGGGAGCTTGGGCTTGATTTTCGACCACATACTACAACCGCTTATTAACTAAGGGCTTCACCAGTCAGCGGGGATCGGACAGACTCTAAAAATAGGGCTTGGGTTGGCTTGCACGGGCTCCCGAAGTGAAGCAGACGGGCTGCAGGCAATGATCAGCGGCTCCCTGTGGATGGGCAGGATCCTTCCAGCGCCTTTCACCGCAAGCAAGGCGTTCCCGGAGGCCGCCAGTCTGGCTGTGCGAGCTGGGGGTGCGTGGCTGCAGACAGCTATCGCAGCTCGCTGCGGGGAAAGGGTCACTCGCAGATCAACGGAGGGGGGAGTAGGTGGCTGGACCAGGCGGGGATGACCTTGCCCGTGTGCTCAGCGCACTGGAGATGTAACCAGGGCACTGCCATTCCCCACCCACACAGGGGCTTGCAGCAGCAGCCCTCCCCCCCGCAAAGAACCCCCCGGATGCCTGAGCCCAGGCGCGGCGGGGGGAAGCGCGGGGCTAGAAGCACCTTGCCCGGTTCCGCCTCTGCGGCTGCCCCATCCGCGAGGCGCTGTCCTTGGTGCTGAAAGGACGGTCACTGCGGGGCAGCATCCCGGGCGAGCTCCCTCTGCTCGGGGCCAGCTCAGTCCCGAGCCGCGGGCGCCCCCACTTACCCTGCACCGCCAGAAGCAGGACAGCGAAGCCTCCTGGGCAGCCCATGGCGCTGGCAGCCGGAGCGAGGGCTGGCCGGGTGCGGCAGGGCACGGCGCGCTCCTCCCTGCCCGCAGGCTTGGGGCGAGCCGGTAACCAGGGGTCGCTGCTCGGGAAGGGCGAGCTCGGAGCCGGGGCGGGAGCGGCGCGGGGGCGCTGGCGGGATGAGCGTGCGTACTGCTCTGCCTCGCTCCCCCGGGCACCCAGGCTCCCCAGTGCCTTTGCCGAGCTCCCGACAGGGCACTGCAGCACCAGCCCCCTCCTTTATATACTCCAGCCGGGAACGGCGCCAGGCCAGCACCGCCCCCCTCGCTCCGCCCATCGCCAGCCCCGGCTTAGCTGGGAAGCGCAGAGCTGCTCTTCGGCGCGCCGCGCTCCAGCCGCCCAGCGAGCCCCCGCCTACCCTGACCCCCGCCGCTCTCATCGCCCCCCACGCAGCTGAGTCCGGCGGGAAGGGGGCCTGGATCTGTTCTCTGGTCATATTTTTAACCGTTGTTGGCAACACAGAAGAGCTCAAAGTCCCCCCTTGGAACAGGGCCAATGACTGGGCGTGGGGGTGAGGAAGGGAGGGTTATTCAAGGACTTGTGCAATGGATTCCCAAACTTCATGTAATGGTGACCCTCCTTGATGCCGCAAGCCTCTGGGGATGACCCCCCCCCCAAGAAATTTTTGAAAACGAGGGGCTAATTTAATTCATTTTTATTCTGACAGGGGCTCTGGCCTGTCAGGCCCAGTTGGCAGAGAGCACCCAACCCCCATGTAACCACCTCATGACTCCCTGAGGCTTCCCACCTCCAATTCCTGGCCTAGTGGAATTATTCAAGTTTCCAGCCATCTTTCCAGTGGAGCTGAGTGGTCAGTGAGGGAAGACACCCTGCATAACATGTAGCCCCTTTGCTCCCTGGGGACAAATCTAGCTGCTTAATACAAGTTTGGCTGATAAAACTAATTGTGCTGATACAACATAATTCTGAAAGGTTTTGATGTGATACTGCACAACACTTTGATTCCAAAATTAGAATGATATCAAATTAACAGGGCACACATTGCATGGATTAACAACTGGTTGATAGTCTCACAATGTAATTGTAGATGGGGAATCAAAATGGAGGGGTGTGTTTCTAGTGGGGATTTACAGTATATGGTTATGCTCATTAACATCTTTGTCAGTGATTATTACGTTTTCATCACAATCACTGAAGGCATGTCTGCACTTGGGAGAAGATTGACTCCCTGGAAGTCAATCTTCTAGCAACTGATTTAGCAAGTCTAGTGTAAACCCCCAGGTCTAATGCTGAGGGCAGCCCCTGCTGGCATCCTGTACTCCTCAATCTGCGAAGAGTAAGGGAAGCTGTCAGGAGTGTGTGCTCCCATCAGTTTCCCACAGTGTAAACACTGTGGCAGCCTGGCTTAAGGAAAGTCAAATCCAGCTGTGCATTCTGTGTAGCTGGATGGCGTAACTTAAGCTGACCTGCCTGGTCAAGTGGAGACCAGGTCTGATAAAGTTTGCAGATGACACTAAAAGTGAGATTGGTGAAGAGGAACAATCTCTGATACAATGTAGATCACTTGGAAAACTGGGCAAAGAAAGCAGTATGGCTGTGTCTAGACTGGCCAGTTTTTCCGGAAAATCAGCCGCTTTTCCGGAAAAACTTGCCAGCTGTTTACATTGGCCGCTTGAATTTCCGCAAGAACACTGACGATCTCATGTATGATTGTCAGTGTTCTTGCGGAAATACTATGCTGCTCCCGTTCGGACAAAAGCCCTCTTGTGCAAATGCTTTTGCACAAGAGGGCCAGTGTAGACAACGTGGTATTGTTTTGCGCAAAAAAGCCCCGATGGCTAAAATGGCGATTGGGGCTTTCTTGTGCAAAAGCGCGTCTAGATTGGCCAGGGACGCTTTTCCACAAAAAGTGCTTTTGCGGAAAAGCATCCGTGCTGATCAAGATGCTCTGTTCTGAAAATGCTTTTAACGGAAAACTTTTCTGTTAAAAGCATTTCCGGAAAATCATGCCAATCTAGACGCAGCCTATATGTTTTAATATAGTTAAATGTATATATTTATGAACAAAAATTTAGAGGATGGGGAATTCTATCTTGGGGAAGCAGTGTCTAATAAAAAAGATGGGTGGGGGTCATGGTGATATTCAGCTCCCATGATGCCAGGGTCAAAAAGGGAAAGGTGATCCTGGGATGCAAAACCAAGAGAATGCCAAGTAGAAGTAGAGAGGTTATTTTACCATTGTGTGTTTGCCATTGGTACGAAGGTGTTCAGGTCTGGTATCCACAATTCAGGAAGGATGTTGATAAATTGGAGCTGGTTCAGAGAGGAGCCACAAAATAAAGGATTAGAAAAACATGCCTTGTAGTGATAGACTCATGGAACTCAATATATTTAATTGAAAGAGAAGGTTAAGGGGTAACCCTCACAGTTTATGAGAAATGGGTATTTGAAAATAAGCTCTTCAATCTAGCAGGCAAAAAGTGTAACATGAGCTGAAAGTTGAAACTAGATAAATTCAGACTGGAAATAAGGTATTAATTTTTAACACTGAAGGTAATTATTGGAACAGTTTGTCAAAAGTCATGCAGGAGTCTCCATCCCTGGCCATTTTTAAATTAACTGGATATTTTTCTAAAGACGTGCTATATACATTTTAGAGACATTCTCCAACCTGTGTTATACAGGTTACACAAAATGATCATAATGGCTGCCTCTGGCTTCCCTTTGAAGCTATAGGTTGGTTTCTTGCACTAGTGCTAGTGCCCTTTCCTGCCATTGTAATCTGCCACTTCACTTTATCAGGATTATTTATTTACCTGCTCCAGCCATTTTTACAACAGATATTGCGATGCAGCTGCTAAGAGTCTTGACATAACCTTTACATATGCGGTCAGGTTAGCCAGTTAATCTTCCTTTTCCAGACAAATGCACTGTTTCTTTAGGACAAGTTTAGCAATTTTTTTGTCCCTTCCAATGTGCACAACTGATATTCAATACCAGCAGCAAATCTTAAGAAACCATTCAGCTATAAAGTATAATACCTTGCTCTTAAAGTGCTTTTTATCTATAGCTTTCAAAGCACTTTAGGAGTTAAGTGCCATTATCCCCACTTGACATATGGGGAAAAATGAGATTTACCCCAGGTTGCTTAGCAAATCCAAGACAGGAACAGAACTTAGGTCTCTTGAGTACTATTGCATTGGTTTAGCCACTGACACAGTACCTCCTGCAATAGCTAGCATGTAAGATTGATCTATGATTACCATATCGTTACTATGGGACTGAACTAACAGTTCAGATTCCAGAGTAGGTTTCCTACTTACACTTTTATGTGGTCTCTGCATTATCAAATGTCCACTAGTGTTTGTCTCATTTAAGTGCATGCCACTAAACATAGGATTGGGTTGCAAAACTCACTCTTATAAAATGTATGAAGTAGAGTTCCTCTTTACTTTCATTTTTTCATTAAGCTACGCCGAAGAACTGGTGCTTAATTGGTCATTTGAAAATTCGTTTGTGCATTATACTGATTAACTATGCATTTATGAGACCATGAAATAAACACCAGTGGCAGCTTTGCTGTCCAACAAAGTTGGACAATACCCTCAAATAATTGATCTTTCTCCTCTTTTCACATACCATTGCTCTCCCTCTGCATTCAAATAGCCTGTGATGTGTGGCCTGGAGGAGTATTTAGGCCTATGCATCTAGTACATTTAACATTACTGAATTGGTTAATTCCTGTGTTCTTCATACAGTAAAAAAATAGATTGATCAAACGTGTTATTGTTAACTTAGTCAATATTCATTCTTGCCTAAATTAGCTCAACCCTTACCCGCTTGGTTATGGCCTGTGCTTTCCTCCCTTGGAGCCTGCCACTGTGTGATGTGGAAGCACCTGCAATTCCCACTACATTTTTTTTTCTCCTTGTATGAGGATCTACCTGTGATCCCACTGAAATCAATGGGAAGACTGGGCCCTAAATGTTACACTGCGCTTATCCTTTTGGGTACATCTAAGCAGCAGCATTATTTGGAAATAACATAGTCCGCATCTTCACAGCAGACAGTTATTTCAAAATAATGTCAAAATACTGTGAAGCTGGAGGACTTCTTACTCTGACTTCTGTAACCCTCATTGTACAAGGAGTAAGGGAAGTCAGAGGAAGAGTGCTCTATTTTGAAATAAGTAGATGCTCTCAATTTTGAAATAAGCTATTTCAAAATAAGCTATGCAACTGATATAGCTCAATTTGCATAGCTTATTTCTAGTTAAGCCCTGCTGTGTACACGCACTTGGGCTCACCACCCAATGTCTATGCCCTTGTTAATTTTTCTATTTCTAGCTGCAGATGAATGGATATGAAACTGTTAACTCAGCAAATCACTGTCTTTTCCTTTGCCTATCTGACTTCCGTCTCATTAGGCACAGCTATATTAGGAACTGCAAAGTGTAGCCTATTAGGATAAGAATTATGTCAAAAGGCAGTACAAAAATGATCAAAGATAAATGTACAAGATTGCCTTTCTGACTAGCAGTCCATGCTGAAAAACAGACTTCAAGGGACAAGGGAGGTTGAGAGTCTCTCAAAGAGATTAAGTGGAAGACAGAAATGACTTGGTAGTAGCTAGCAAACTGACATTTTAGACATTCACTAGCTCTTCCATACATGCTCACTGCATGCTCCCGAGGTGCTTACTTCAGCAGGGATTCTTCTTTTATATGTTTGTACAAATCAAGGACTATCATGCCCTGATCTATTTGGAGGCATGATCAGAATATGAATAAATAATTAATAGGAGCAAGGAGCGCAGCCCCAGTCAGGGCTGGAGGTAGCGGGGCTGGGGGCCAGGAGCGCAGCCATTGGGCGGGGGCAGGGGCAGCCTCGGCCAGGGCTGGCATGGTGGGCAACATAGCCTCAGCTGGGCTGGCATGGTGCAGGAGTGCAGTCCTGGACAGAGCTGGTGGTGGGGATCTCAGGGTTGGCGCTGGAGTGGGGGCAGGGTGGGGGGGTAGGGGCAGCAGGGCTGGCCCCTGTCCATGGCTGGCACAGCAGGGGATGCAGCCCCATCCAGGCCTGGCTTGGTGTGGGGCTGGAGACATCTGCAGGTGGCAGGGAGCACAGCCCCAGCCAGGAGCAGAGCCTGCAGCCAGGTAGGGATTCTTGTCCTCCCCTTTTCCAGCAAACTCCATTGTTCGGGACCACTCAGGCCCCAACGGTGCCAGACAAAGGAGGTGTGACCTGTACATATCAATATGCAACCGTATGGTTAGAAAAGGCTGATGAAGACTGCCCCCAAAGCTGGTCTGCTGATGTAATAAAAAAGTCCTCTTTTCCATAATCCACCCAAGTTAGTTATACACAAACATGGCGAGGGACCCACTAAAATCATGGGTTGAGGAGAGCCTGGTTGCTATAGTCAGAAGCTAGAAAATTTTAAAAGTATGGTTGTGTAACTGGAGGAGCTCAGGGACAGCTTCATGCTTAATGCATGTGTTTATGTGGCAGGTTATCCATTTCAAATTCACTGTATTCAGTTTGGAAATAGAACTTTGTACTTGAACAGTGCTTGCCAAGAGAGCATGCAAAATGCTTTAGAGACCATATATTAAGTTATAGAACTGCTTTATGATTTTATAGCTAGGAAAGCTGAGGCAAAGAGAGCAAAAGCCAAGTTCTCAGAAAAGACGTGCATGGACCTTCCTCTTCTTTAAAACAAACAATCTATATTTTCACCTACAGTTGCCATGATTGCCAGTGGAATTAACCTGTGTGTACAAGAACATAACATAAGAACGGCCATACTGGGTCAGACCAAAGGTCCATCTAGCCCAGTATCCTGTCTGCCAACAGTGGCCAATGCCAGATGCCCCAGAGGGAGGGATCACAACAGGTATTCTTCATATGATCCAGAGAAACAGAGGCTAAGGACACCATTCCTACCCATCCTGGCTAATAGACATTGATAGACCTAACCTCCATGAATCTATCTAGCTCTTTTTTGAACCCTGTTAAAGTCCTAGCCTTCACCACATCATCTGGCAAGGAGTTCCACAGGTTAACTGTGCGCCGAGTGAAGAAAAATTTCCTTTTGTTTGTTTTACAAGTTGTACCTGTCACCTGATGTATGCATGAGACTCCACACAGACATCTGGCCTCCTTTTTGGAAGTCTGGCTCTAAGCAAGCTAGCTGTGGTCACGTGTCAAGTACACGATAGAGTCAGTTATAGGACAGACATCACTCAACTGCCCACCAGGCCCATGCTCTAATGATTTCTCCACTCACTTCTCTCAATGAGCATTGTCCTTTTTCCAGAACAAGCTAAGAATATTTCCATATATTGTATCCCTAAACATACCAGTCTATCAAAGATCACACTACTGCAATCTCCATGCACGCTGTTAAATGGGGCATTTTTCATTTTTTTCCTTTGTAAATCAGCAGCAAACTGATGTTGACTTGCTTTAATTTTCTCAGTTTAGACTGTGTTTACCTTAATAAGAAATTGATTGTACTGTGCAGGGCTTTGCTTACAAACTGTCAAAAAATATCTAATGTAGTGCCAAACCCTGCTACTGCTCTAAGTAGCAATGCCTTTTCTCCTTGATGTACGTGCATATTTCTGGGCAGCATCAATGGGACACTTGAACTGATGGGAGAACAGACCATTAGGTCTCTGAAGTTGGTCAAGGTGCAGTAGGAGGTTGCTATTACGAATATATTAGTTGCCAAAATCCATTAATAATCAAATAGCATTAAAATCTGGAAATTTACACACATGCAAAGACTGATTCTGTACCCTAACTCAGAGCTGTATTACTAACTCATGCATATTGGACTCACTGACTCATGTTAGTAAATGCTACTTGGCATATGTAAGGGTTGAGGAGACAGTCCCATAAAAATGAATATTATCTATCACTCTGACTGGTAACAACATCCACTGTAAATTGATTATTCCAGTGGAAAACTATGACTATTTATTTGTGGTGGTAAAGTCTTTGTCACATTAAAAACATTTAAAGTATCTTGAAACATTTTTTTCAGATCTATGCTGGCCTAAAGCAAATTGCCAAACAGGTTAGAACATTCATATTGCACAATATTTACTCATCTTCACAAGATACAGGTGTGTATTTCCTTACACTATAGAAGCCAGCATGGTTTATGGCTGGAATAGTAAACAAGGCCTGGAGTTTTTAATTAGTTTTTTTTTCAAATGAGGAAATGTTTATTTAAACCTAATAGACAGAATTATAGGCTAAATAAATTACCAAACTTTCAATGGAAAATTATACACAGATGTATCACCTGGACACAGCAGATATTTTCCTATGACACAAGCATAAAAAAAGGTTAGTGATGTCTGGTGTTAGATGTGCTGGGGCCCAAGGCCAAAGCCAAAGCCAGAGTTCCACCGTTTGTCTTCCTGCCTGGAGTGGCAGGGCTTGGGTGGGCCCAGGCTTCAGCCTCTCCTTCTGGGGCTGTGTAGTAACTTTTGCTGTCAGAAGAGGGGTGCGGTGCAATGAAGTTTGAGAACCCCAGGTTAAAATGAAATTCACCAAACAGGCTTGCACATTAGCACACACTAAACCCAGTTCTGCATGAGCAGACCCTTGGGACCAAACTCAGAGGTGTTATGTAATTTAATTACCTTCCTATGAGTGTTATTTAAATTCCCTCTTATTTGGTTCCTTTCTAAAGTGAACAAGCCCCTTACACTAATTCTTCCTTATAGTGAGATTCCCACTGATAAGGTGAGCAGATTTTTCAAAATAAAAATAAAAATAAAAAAACAGGGCCCTTTTGTAGCAATATTTTGCTGGGCTGTGAAATGTTCAAAAGCTTTTCTTTGATCTGTTCTGCCTGTGTTATAAAAACTCCACTTGGAGCAGATCAAAGACTAAGCTGCGCCTCAAGAAGGGAAGAGTGGGATGGGGGAAACACTGGGTACTGTCTTCTCTCTCAAGGGGCCAGCAGAGGGTTTTTTTTTTTTTTTTTGGACTGACTAGACTAAATCATTGGCTCATCTGACTCATATTGCAACTGGATATGCACATTTTAAGGGTAATTAATCATTGCAACAATTTACTTAACAATGACATGGAGCATAGGAACATAAGAATTGCTAGAATGGATTGGACCCACAGTGCATCTAGTTCAGTATACAGCCTCCAACAGTACGAGGTGTTTCAGATGAGTAGGCAGATATGGTGTAATCGCCCCCTAACTGTTCAAGACCAGGATAAAACCTAGAGACTGATTTGTTATACATAGTAATGTCCAATTCCTTTTTGAATCTTGCATAGTTTGTGACCTTGGTGATTTCATGTGGCAATGAGTCCTACCATTTAATTGTGCATTGATAAAAATAAATGCCTTTTACACAGTTCTAAATGTAATCCCTTTTAATTTAGTTGAATGTCCCTTTCTTCTTGTGTTATAAAGCAGAGAGAACAAGAACTCCTGAGCGCTCTCTATATATTTTAGAATGCATCTGTCTGTGCTTCTGTGAATCCATTTGTTCAAGAACTCCTCCTAAAATGAAAGAGCTAGGATCACCAAATTTGGTATGCAAATTCCTCTTACCCTAACTTAAACTAAGGTCAGAGTTTGGTTGTGCCTGGTAAATGGGAAGTGCCGGGAATGGGACTTTTTTCCATAACGTGGAAAGGGAAGGGCACAGAGGTTAGGGATGTGATACTGAGAGTGGCCACTGGAGGCAGCTGCAGCACCAAGAGAGTGGTCAGCAAAGCTGGGGCTCTGCCATCTTGCCTGCCACCAGATGGGGTAAGTAGCCCCCTTGCTGCAAATCTAGAACCTTCCCCCCGCCCATTAGACAGCCTACAGGATGTGGGAGGGGTTCTGGAGGACAGGTAGCCTCCAGAGTCTTCCATTCCTCCCCCCGGATAGCCTACAGACTGCAGTAGGGCAGATGGAAGTGGGCAGATGGAAGGAGAGGCAGCTCCTGGAGCCTGGCCCCTTCCCAGACAGTCTGCAGGCCATGGGGAAGTGGGGGCACTGGAGTCAGGTGCAGCCCCTGGAGCCTTCACCCCCAGTTGCCTGCAAACTACTGGAGGGGCAACCAGTGGGGCCCCACTGGCAGGGGAATGCTGCTCTCAGCCCCTGGGAGGAGTTACGGCTGAAGCAGTGCCACCCTCGCCACCACAGGTGACTCTGGAAAGCCCTCTCCCACCTCCCAGTCCCCTATCCTGAGCCCCATGCCCTGAGACCTGCACTTATGTGCCTTGACTTCCAGACTCCCTTCCCCTGCCGTGAACCCACACACACCTCCCTGCCCCTGCCTTGAGCATCACCGCTCCCTGCCAACCCTCTGCCCTAAGCCACCCATCCCCTGGCCCCTCTTCACCCCTGAACTCTCACTCTAGCCTTCATTTGCCTTTATTTTTGGAAAAAAATAGAGATAAAGCATGTATATTTTTCAAAATATACATACTTCAGTTAAAGACCTGAGAAACACCGGTATATCTGCTAATTTGTTTATTTATATATATGCCATTCCATATATATTTATCATACCCTCTTTTATTTGTCTCCTTTTTAAAGTGAACTATCCCTTCAATCTCTCTTTATATGAGCGTTTTTCCTGGCCATACATCGTTCTTCTTGTCCTTCTCTGAATCCTCTCTAATTCTGCGGGTATCTTTTTCAAGATGGGGAGATACATCACACAGTGTTTTGAGTGAGACTGAACCATTGGTTTATATGAAAACTGTAGAATAGCATTCTTTATTCAACATTACATCTTTGCTTTTTGACCACAACTGCACACTGAGCAGAGGCCTTCATTGAGCTGTCTGTAATGATGCTCACACCCTTTTCCTGAGTTGATGCTCCTTAACTGTAAGATATATGAGCACTTTAACTGTTTCCAAGATGCTCGTTTTAGATGTCACTGCTAACACGGTAGCTCTGCAAAACTGAAAGATTTAGAAATCAAATTTACATGTCACTGTTTTGATCTTAGCTGTTATACTTTCTTTTTTGCGTTTCACTCAGCTTGGGTTTGCCAACCTTATGGGGGAACATTTGGGTACAAACAATGCTTTCCAAACACAACGCAAACCAAACAAAAAAATCCTGACACTATTTCTATTGTAGATTTTCCTCAAAAATGTGGTTTTTAAAAAACTCTTGATTTAGGCTTTGTTTAAGGCACCCAACAGTGTCTCTTTAATACATATGTATCTAGGTAACAGAAAACATCACTGAAATCTTTGCACAACTGTATTTCCAAAGAAAGGGTTGTTTCTCTCATGTCCAACCTGAGTGGAGTAAATACAAAAAGGTTATCCTGGAGTTTCAACAGGATAGGTGGCCATGGGTATATACATAAACAGCTTACATGGTATTTAAAAAGTTGCACTAAACATGGCGACTGTGTCTAGACTGGCCAGTTTTTCCGGAAAATCAGCCACTTTTCCGGAAAAACTTGCCAGCTGTTTACACTGGCGGCTTGAATTTCCGCAAGAACACTGACGATCTCATGTATGATCGTCAGTGTTCTTGCGGAAATACTATGCTGCTCCTGTTTGGGCAAAAGCCCTCTTGCGCAAATGCTTTTGTGCAAGAGGGCCAGTGTAGACAACCCAGAATTGTTTTGCGCAAAAAAGCCCCGATGGCTAAAATGGCGATTGGGGCTTTCTTGCGCAAAAGTGCATCTAGATTGGCCAGGGACGCTTTTCCGCAAAAAGTGCTTTTGCGGAAAAGCGTCCGTGCCAATCTAGACGCTCTGTTCCGAAAATGCTTTTAACGGAAAACTTAGAGCATCTGTGCCAGTGTAGACGTTCTCTTGCGCAAGAAAGCTCTGATGGCCATTTTAACCATCGGGCTTTCTTGTGCAAGAAATTCCTGTTGCCTGTCTACACTGGCCTCTTGCGCAAGAACAGTTGTGCAAGAGGGCTTATTCCTGAGCGGGAGCGGCCGCTTTGGTGCAAGATCGCGCCAATGTAGACACAGCCCATGGCTGTGTCTACACTGGAGTGATCTTGCGGAAAAGCAGCTGCTCTTGTGCAAAAACTTGCTGCCTGTCTACACTGGCCATGTCTTCTTGCGCAAGTAAACTGACGTTCTAATATATGAAATCAGGGCTTCTTGTGCAAGAACTCTGAGGCTGTGTTTACATTGGCACGATCTTGCACAAAAGCGGCTGCTTTTGCGCCAAAACTTGCTGCCTGTCTACACTGGCCATGAGTTCTTGCGCAAGAACACTGACGTTCTAATGTATGAAATCAATGCTTCTTGCGCAAGAACTCTGATGCTCCCGCTCAGGAATAAGCCCTCTTGCGCAACTGTTCTTGCGCAAGAGGCCAGTGTAGACAGGCAACAGGAATTTCTTGCGCAAGAAAGTCCTATGATTAAAATGGCCATCAGAGCTTTCTTGCACAAGAGAGCGTCTACGCTGGCATGGATACTCTTGCGCAAAAGCACATCTCTTGCGCAAAGGCACATGCCAGTGTAGACGCTCTCTTCTGGAAGAGTTTTTGCACAAGAACTCTTCCACAAAAGAGTTCTTCCGCAAAATCATGCCAGTGTAGACGTAGCCTGACACTCCTGCTCAGGAATAAGCCCTTTTGTGCAACTGTTCTTGTGCAAGAGGCCAGTGTAGACAAGCAACAGGAATTTCTTGCACAAGAAAGCTCTATGGTTAAAATGGCAATCAGAGCTTTCTTGCGCAAGACAGCGTCTATGCTGGCATGGGTGCTCTTGCGCAAAAGCACATGCCAGTGTAGACACTCACTTCTGGAAGAGATTTTGCAGAAGAACTCTTCCGCAAAAGAGTTTTTGCTTGAGAACGCACCAGTGTAGATGTAGCCCATGAGGAGTCTTTTTGCTAGTCCAGTGGAAGCTGGAATCCTTTGCCAGTCTAGGTGGTGGCTAAAGAGTTGAAATCACTAAGAGCTGAAATCACTGGTTTGGCTGGGAGTCAGACCCATTGCAGCCAGCAAAGCGGCGGTGGCCAGCAGAGTGTCTGGTGGGAACCACTGGCAGGTGGCCGGTAGGAGCGGCGGCAGGCGAGGACCAGCGGAGCATCCGGTGGAGTGGAACGAGACAGCTGGTGGAGTGTGGCAGAGTGGCTCATGACTGCAGCAGAACGCTATGGAGAGGTGGGGTCGTTGGCCTTGGACCACGTAAGGTGCCCCTATCTATCCCCCGCCCCCATTTCTACCCAGGGTGGGAGGTAAAACCCTGCAGGTGGACTTTTGGACTCTGGGCAGCACTGACCCCAGGGACAGAGACTTTTGGGGTGTTGGACTTTGGGACTTCGGGTGATTCTTGGATGGGGGTAGGGGGGCTTAGCTCATGTTTGGGTTATGAACTCTGTTTGTGGCATTTTACCAAGTTAATGCCATATGACTTCTCTCTCTGTTTCATTAAACGTTTCTTTCCTACACTCACACTCTGTGCTTGCGAGTGGGGAAGCATTGCCTCTCAGAGGCGCCCAGGGGTGTGTGAATTTCCCAGGTTACTGGGTGGGGGCTCGAGCCGGTTCTGTGTGAGATGAACCCCTAGATATTGAACCCGGCCCTGGCTGCTGCCAGGCCTACCTGGCAGAAGGGTTACATTTGACAATAAAAAGGCCCAAGAAAGAACTGCTGAGTGCAGAAACAAACCTTGCATTTGGGCAGACAGTGTCAGGAGTACAGACAGCAGCAGCTGAGAAGGGTTGTTTTTCTTTGTTCACATTTTAAAGCAGCATAATGACTACTTTTGTCAGCCAATTGCTTATTAAACCTGATAGCTCTTTTTCTTCTTGGCAGCCTATGTGACCCCGAGCAATTGTCAGTTGTGGCAGAAAAATAGCATCTTATTAAGTCATCACCTTCCAAATTTTTTCCTGTCCTCTGCTGAAGGCAAATAATAGCACCATGTGATCTGCCAGTGCATTGTTGCAATCTGACCTGTCTTTGCTTGGAACCTAGACCCCATTCTTGTAGCACACTATCTGGGGGCCTAGTTTTGCACTCAGTGACATTACCAGGGCTTTTAAAATGGATTTGCAGGGGTACAGTATTGGGCCCTTAGTATGTAAAGGCACCAACAATGACTGTTTAATTGTAAGGCCAGATACAATTTACCTCCTTCCAGAACCTCAAAGAGCTCCCTGTTATGCAAGGATGCAGCGATGGCCTGTCAGTACAGGCGACCTAGGCGGTCACCTAGGGCACCAAGATAAATGGCCGTTGAGGGCTTTGGAGGCGGGGGTGCCGATCGCGCGCCGATCGTGCATTTCGCCTAGGGTGCCAGTTGCCGGCAGCTCGTCTGGGGCCACTCCTGCAAGGATGGATCCCTGGTCTCTGGGCCACATGGTCAGAAGACAGAGTTACATCAGAGTAGCAGTTCCTAGGGTTAGGTATTGCTGGAGCAGGCTTGGGCTCCCTCACTCAGCAAGAAGGAGGCCTCTGCTAAAGGAAAGTATCTCTTGTGGGGATCCTTGAGCAGCTTCAACTGGAGGCAAAAAGGGCAAGCGTATTGGTGGTTCCAGGCACTATTTTGCCTTACTCCACTCCTGGCAGTTTGTAAAAACAGGTTAATGATAAATAGAGAACTGAACTAATGAAGGTTTTCATACCCCACATAGGAATTAAACCAAGCTATCCACATGGACAGGAATTCTGCCATTATCAAAGGTATTGTGCAAGGCATTATTCATGTTCCATTAGGAAGCAAAAAAAGATCCGGAAATTCTACCAAATAGCTTAAGTGACATTACGGTTGGATGACACTTCAGAGATTTGAGACAAGCACCCACATGTTGCCTGCCATTGCAGGACACTGCAGTTGCTGTGTGACATTGTGTGAGGATGTTCCATGCGAGTAGGCAAACCCACCCCTTCTGGCTGTAAGTGAGTTCCAAAGGCAAGAGCAAGCCTGTGGGCTGGAGTGGAGAAGATAGAAGGCCAGAGAGAGAAGCAGCAGCAAGGGCTAAGAAAGACACAGTTAAAAGACTGAAAACAAGCAGGGCAGAGAGACAAGGAAAAAAGACTAGAACAGCAGAGGACAAGGATTGAGATGAAAGGGCTTTGAAAGGGGGAGGGAACAGCCACAGAAAATCCAGGGAGAGGAAGGGCGAAGGGATTATGGAGAAATACAGCTACCTTGTTTCATATGGAATTGCCTCTAACTGGAACTGATTTGAAGGGAAATTCCTCCATGGTAGAAACAGTCTTAGTTTAAAGTAAGTCATCAAGCACTAAGCCTGCTTTTGTCTATGTCTGTGTATCTTTAGTGATTTCAACCTACTTGTTGCTTCTTATTCACACTAGTGAAAGTTGAGATCTGATGGTCACAACCAACAAAAGAACAGCCATGGTGGGTCAGACCAATGGTCTATCATTGCCTCCAATGTTGGCCAGTGACAGGTGTATCAGAGAGAGTGAGCAGAACAGGTAATCAAGTAATCTATCCCACATTGCCAGAAGCTGGGAGTAGACAATCAGAGACTAGGGACACTCAGAACATAAGTTGCATTCCTGACAACCATTGGTGGACCTATCCTCCATGAAATTATCTAGTTCTTTTTGAACCTACCTATACTTTTGGCCTTCACAACATTCCCAACAACAAATTCCACATTCCACAGATTGGCTGTGCATTCCTTTTTTCAAAAAATCTGCTGCCTATTAATTGCATTGGGAGACACCCCATTCTTGTTATTCACTGTTTCACGTAACACACTTCCTTTTTGTTTTCTCCACACTTTGCATGATTCTATAGATCCATCACCCCTTAGTACTCACTCTTCCAAGCTGAACAGTCCCAGTCTTTTTAATCTCTTCTCATTTGGAAGCTGTTCCATACCCTATAGTAGAATGAGAAAGCCTAAAACATGATGCCTGGTGAAAGGCCTAAGGCCCAAAGTAAATCAGGCCATGCTGATACAAAGCAAAGGTAGCAAGAGTCAGGCTCTGAGCAAAAGTTAGGCCCTGTTACAAATCAGGTTTACTATCCGATACCTGAACGTGGCAAGCACAGGGATGGCATTGCACTTCTGGGCCTTAGGTATTCACATAAACACATCCCAGAAGGATCATGACAGAACACCCCGATAGCAAGTTACAGTATAAACACACTTCCTGAAGATGACACAGAGACGTACTGACCTTTCCTAAAGAGAAGGTCAGGATGGTGGCTAGAGATGTTTTGATCAAACTAACATAAAATGTAACTAACAATGTCAGAGGGGCAATATGTAATTTGTTTGTGTCAGGGTATCAAAGAGGAAGGGTAATAGAGCAAATAATTGAGCGATCAACACCTAAAAAATAAGATAAGTAAAAGTCAGCATGGATGTGTCATGAACAAAGCACGCCAAACCAAACTAATAGCTTTCTTTGACAGGTAGCAAGCCTTATTAATTCGGGAAGCAGTAGATGTGGTATTTCTTAACTTTAGTAAGGCTTTTAATACTCTGTCACATGACTGTCTCAAAAGCAAATTAAGGGAAAATATACCCTAGATTGAGATAGTATAAGGTGGATGCATGAATGATTGGAACACCATTCCCAGAGAAAATTTATCAGTGGTTCATAGTCAAGTGGGGTCCCATGTGGATCAGTTCTCAGTCTGGTTCTGTTCAATATCTTCATCAATGATTTAGCTAATGGCAAAAGCGAGTCGACTTATAAACTTTGTGGAGGATACCAATTTGGGAGGGGTTGCAAGCACTTTGGAGAATAGGATTAAAATTCAAAGTGATTTGGACAAACTGGAGAAATGATCTGGAGGATGAAATTCAATAAGAATAAATGCAAAGTACTCCACTTTGGAAGGAAAAAATCAGTTGTGCACATATAAAATGTAGTCCTAGGGGAATTCTACAGTTGCATTTGGAGCCATAGTAAAATTGCGGAATTTCTCCAGAACTAAAAATGGGAAATGACTGCCTAATACTGCAGAAAGGGATCTGGGGCTCATAATGGATCACAAATTAAAGATGAATGAATCATGAAATACTTTTGCAAAAAAAACCCTAAAAACCTGGTGTGAACCCTGGCAGAAATCTGGGGAGGGGAAGCTTGTGATCTTGCATGTAATTCCCCCTCCCCTGCATTTGTTGCTTTGGATGTGGCACCAGGAAGCAGGTGAGGTATGTCCATCCTGGGGCCCAGCTAGGCATGAAGAATGGCGATCACAGGGCAGAGATGGTTAGATCAGTCTGTCAGCTTCCCAGTGTGAGAGAGATGTATGGGAATGTGTAGCTGCTACCACCCAAACGAGGGAAAAAACCCTTTCTTCTTGAACCCAGGAAGAAAGCACTTGGGAACTTCTTCCAGAGGGGTACCCCAAGCTTTTTTACCACAAGAGAGCTTGAAAAACCCCCCTGTAATCCAGTGTTTCTTAAACTATGTTCCGCGGAACACTGGATTCTGTGTACAACTCACAGGTGTGCCACGACCTCTTCTTTGTTTTTGTTTTTTTTTGTCTGACAACAATTTTTTTTGAAGAAAATTTTCATAGGTGTTCCGCATAAAAAATATTATTGTTTGGTGTTCTGTGGTCTCAAAAAGTTTAAGAAACACTGCTGTAATCTCTCAGTCTTAGGCATTCACACACAGACCTCGTATTGCCTTCCAGGACACAGGAATCAAACCATCACCTTAAAAAGGTAATTTTATGAATGAAACAAAAAGATATACTTGATAAAGCATACTTGGTTTCGAGGTGTTTTAAAGCAACTGAGAAAAGAACAATTTAAAAACACAGAGAAATTCCATCCCTGGGATACAGCTTGAAGTACAGTGTATTGGGGTAGAGTGGGGGCACATGGACTTAGCACAGAGAAGTTTAACCAAACAACAAAATAAAGAAAATAACCTGATCGCATCTAAATAGACATTCCATTCCCTATCTACTCACAGATCTGTTCTTCAAGGTCCAGTCCATTTCCATGCCCAGTATTCTTTGTAGGCATGGTAGTTTTGCCTAATTCAATTCATCTTGTTCCCCCAACTCCTGATTTAAAACTCACACAAAGCAGCAGTGGCAAGCAGGGTTTCTTTCTTTCAAATCTCAGCACCTTCCCCCATTGGCTCTTCTGGCTCCCTGCTAACACCTCCTAACTACCTGAATTTAACCCTTTGGTTACTGAATGCTGGGATGTTCAGAAAAGGTCAGCACTCCTTCTATGCATCACACCTTTACTTAAAGATGCTGGAGTGGCTAGGTAGATTGTGGGAGTAGTAATCCACAGTTACTACTTAAAGCCCTATTTCTGAAACCAATATGGCAATTATGGGACAGATACCCAAGGTGCACCAGTACCACAACAGTTGCAGTATAAAGTTACACATTTGTGTAAAAATTTTGAGGGTGGGGTTTCTCACATGCATAGAAATTACGCAGGAATGCAAACATTTGCAGGATTGGATTCTCTCTTCAGGTCAGGGGCTGCCTTGTACTGTGTGATGTACAGTGTCTAGCATTTGGGATCATGCTTTAGGTCAGGCAAGGGTAAATACCAACTCACGGACTGGATCCAGTCTGCCACAGTGAGCCCGGTGGGCCCCCACACTGCCACATTAACCTGCACCTCCGCAGGTAAAGGGGAATCGCAGCTCCCATTGGCTATGGATCACTGTTCCCAGCCAATGGGAACTGCAAGCAGCCATACCTGTGGAACTGCAGATAAATATAGTGGCAGCAGTCCACCAGGGGCTAATCTTGGTGAATTGCTCTCATTTTATTGCCCACCCCTGATCTAGGTACTACTACAAATGTCTAAAGTGATTTTCTAGGACTCAGCATGGGAGCAGATTTAGATTTCTTGCAAAAGAGATGAAAATAAAAGCAAGACAAGACAGTGAAAAGTTACCAAAAGGGGCTGATTTTTGAACTCTCCTGGTTCTCCATTTCAATCCATGCATCCAGCACCATTCACACTCTGTTTTGGCTTCTGGCATTCCAATTAAAATTTTTCAAAATAAAGGCTTAAAGCTCCTATTGAACTAAAATCCGTAACACATCCTTAATTATGGTGTAGTTACTGCTCCATCACGTTAATAATAATTCAGTGGTGCAGGAAAGAAGCTATATGTATGTTGCAGACAAATTATTAACTCACTTTACTGACAAAATCCCACTTAAGTCAAACTTTTCTTCAGAAAATGTTAATGTAAGCATGCTGGTTCTCAGTGAGACAAAGGACATGTGTAGTGTTATTCTTGCCTTTGTCATGCTGTACAGATAAACTATTTGGCTCTCTAGCAGGAGAAATAACATTGGAACTATTTCCAATCAGTAAACATTTTAAACAAAGTTTTCTGGAAGTCTTGTGATTGTTGTATGAGAAACTGCAACGTAAAATATGTTAATGCAGTTTCTGGACACACTTTCTAGTCAAGAAACATGTATAAATAAAGGGGAAACAAATTATAAACAGAAATTGTTTAAATTGGTCACTCAATTGTTAGAGTCAAACACGTCATGAACTACTTACAACTAGAATGGGATAAATATTTTTGGACTAATAGTTTGACAAAGATACAGTTCCACTCAAAAAATAGCAAATTTGATACAGATAATTTCAGTCATTCACAAAAAGGGCAGAGGAGAAGGCAAATGAGGTGATGGGGCTGGCACCCTTCACTCCCACCAAGTTTAACCCAGTGGTTAGAGAATTCACCTAAGAACTAGGAGACACAAATTTGAGTTGTCTGTCTATAGGAGAACCAAAAAAGACTTATTAAAAATTCCAAAAAAGTTTGACTTTAAAAAAATGGTTTAGGAACTGCCACCAAACCAAACAAAAAGTTAATTATTCACACAAGACTACCGATAGCTAAAGCTGGTTGAAAATCTTTGAAGACACTTGTGCTTTTTGATGAAATATGTTTTTGTTCAGGAAGGAATTATTTCCACAAACATTGGCAATGCTTCTTTTAGTGACAGATGTTGCCACCTTTTTCACTAAAATGTTTATCAGCAATATTTTTCATTCATCAAAAACTAGGCTTCTGGCAAATTTAAAATGTCAACATCCGTTCAAATGACCTTTCCAGTAAGATTTGCAGGAGGAATTTTTTTGGGAAATTGCTAACAAGTTTGTCAGATATTCTGAAAAAAAAAAAAAAAAAGAAAGTAGGTCAGTTTCAAAACCTTCTAAAAGAAAACAACTTTGAAATACTGAAATCTTTAGGCTACATCTAGACAATGGGGCTATTTCGGGATACTGGAAGTTTCCCGAAATAGCAATTCCGTGTCTTTAAACGCGCCCGTTATTTCAAAATATATTTTTAAATAATAGGCATGCTATTCCGGCATCCCCGTAACCCTTGTTCCATGAGGGTTAAGGGATTTGTTGGAATAGAGCTTCATTTCAAAATTTGGCATGGTGTAGACAGCGGCAAATTTCAAAATAAGCTATTTCGAAATAACCTCAAGATAAGCTATGCAATAGCAAATTGCATACCTTTTTTCAAGGTAAGAGTGCTGTGTAGACCCACCCAGAGAACTAGGTTATTTTTTTATCAGCTAGCTTTAGACCCATGGCTAATAAACAATTATAATACCCTCTGCAAAGAAGAGAAGTCTTATTTAGTGGTTAGGGCGCTAATCTACAAGGAGTTGAACCCAGGTTTCCCCACACAGACTTCCTATGTGATCATGGGCAACTCCCTTGTCTGCTTTGTGGTTCAGTTCCCCATTGGTAGCATGATGTGTTGTGAGGAGTTGTACATTAGGTGCTCAGACACTATCGAGGGCAACTTAGGCTCTGGCTCAGGGTGGTGGTGGGCTCAGGTTCCACCAACATTCTGGAAATCAGGCCCAGGCTCAGTTTTTGAGCTAGAGGTGCAGACAGAACATCAGGTCCAGGGTAGCTTTTTGTAAGTAGTGTGACCTGTTGGATTCTGACAACTGAGTGACCAGTTTATAGAACTTCTGTTAGTAATTTCTTTCCCCTTTATTTATAAATGTGCCTTGACTAGAAAGTGTGTCCAAAAACTCCATTAACATATTTTATGTTACAGTTTCTCAAACAATGGCTGCTTGACTTCCAGGAGGCTTTTTTTAAAATGTTTGATGATTGGAAATAGTTTCCCTAAATTCGAGTGGCATTGTAACCTGTTGTATAGAGTCTCATAGCCACCCAAATTTGGCCTTTTTTACCCTCCCCACACCCTACATCATGCCAGACAGAGGAGTGTCTGGGCCAAATGTGAGTAGCACTGCAACCCTATGAAATGGGTACGATTATGATATACCAGTTGTTTCTTTCTTACCTGGGAGTTGTCAGCTCCCAGACTCCTAGGTCTAGAGAGCTTTGCCCCTGGACCCCCAAAAAATGTTTTAAACTTGGTGCCTTAAAACAAATAGATGTTGATGTGTTTATGGTTCACATACTACTTCAGTATATAATATCTTAACCCCTTTCTAAACTATTTATAAATGCACCTTTAATATAAAGTGTGACCAAATTGTTGTTGTTGGAAAAGATATCTGAAGTCAGTAAATGGTCTCATGTAGAAATTAGAGTCATCTTGGACAAAACTAATACTGATCACATTAAAAATGGCAGGACTGAGGGACATTTACATATTGATTTACAATCTAATGCCTCAAATCTTCAAACAGCTTGGGTTTATTTCTTGGCTCAAGCAAAGAAATGATTATTTCAAATTCTGAGAGCAACTGATTTAGCCAGCTGGATAAGCATGGTGGCTTGTAGAAAATTGATATTATAATACACTTAACCAAAATCCAGAGCTCTTTATGTATTATGAAGACGTTATCAGAAAAAAAACAGTAACCTCGATTGCCCTTGCAACAAGCCTAAAGCTCAGGGTTAATTAGAATAGGTACTGTGTTCTGTGGTTAAAGAAAGCTCCTGGGGCATATTCTATGTTGTTTGAGAGCAGCAACACTCAATTGTCTAATGAGGCTATTAGCTCTGTCTAAATAAAAGCTATGAAAGGGAAATCTTTAAGTATTTCTTCTTTACAAAAAAACAGTTAGAGAAGTCAAATCCTCAGAGGGAAAACCACCATAAACGAAGAGAATATTACCTAGTAGTTATGTAAGCATAAGGCCTTATCCTGTAGCCATATTGTAAGGGCAGAGGCCTTTTTCTGAAGTAGGGTTACCAGGTGGCTTAAAAAAAAAATACCGGACACACTTGATCTCAGATGGGGGTAGGGGAGACTGGCCAGGAGAGGAGCGGGGCTGGCCGGGGCAGGTCGGGGGCAGGGTCGGGGGCAGCGGGGCTGGCTGGGGAAGATGGGGGGGAGGGACCGGCCGGCAGGAAGCAGGGCTGGCCGGGATGGGGTTGGGGGGAGCAGAGCTGGCCGGGAGGGGGCCGGGGGGAGGAGAGGAGGGAGGAACCAGCTGGCAGGAAGCAGGACTGGTCGGGGGCAGCGGGGCTGGCTGGGGGAGATCGGGGTGGGGGAGGGAGAACCAGCCGGCAGGAAGCAATGCTGGCCGGAAGGGGGTCAGTGGGAGCGGGGCTGGCCAGGGGGAGAGTGGAGAGGGGAGAGAATTGGCCAGCAGGGAGTGGGACTGACCTGGCTGCATGCAGATCCCGGGGCGCTGCCTGTCCTGCGCACGATCCCGGTGAAGCACGAGCGAGTCCGGCCCCGGGGTTTCCCCGCCCCCTTGCGTAGTTGCGAACTTCTTGGCTGGTAGACACACTCACGCAGCGTGAGTGTGTCTACCAGCCAGGAAGTTCGCAACTACACACTGATACTCCTAATAATAATAAAACTTACCTAATTAGAAAATACCAGACATTTTATGTGTCCGGTATTTTCTCAATTTGTTTCCCGGACAGAACCCTCAAATACCGGACTGTCCTGTTCAAAACTGGCCACATGGCCACCCTATTGAAGCTATATTAGGAGATCAGCCACCGTGAGGTAAGAAGCAGAAAGTCACATCCTCACAGTTTTGGACCCTCCACTACAGAAAGGTATGAACAAATTGGAGAGTGTCCAACAGAGAACAACAAAAATGATTAGGAGACTGGGCACATGACTTGAGGGGAGGCTGAGGGAATTGGGTTCATTTAAGATATGTCTACACTGCAGAGCTTTTCTGGGATACACGCAGATATCCCAGAAAAGCTCTGCCGCATCCAAGGAACGCGTCTGCTTTTCCGAAAAAAATTTCAGAAAAGCAGACGTGTTTTTTCGGCATCCCTGTAAACCTTGTTCTGTGAGGAAGAAGGGATGTTCTTAAAGAGGGTATTTTTTCTGATATTTGGCCCCGTGCAGATGGGCCAAATGTCAGAAAAGCCTCTTTCACAAGAAAAGCAGTAAAAAATACGCAAATTGCGGTTCCCAATTTGCACATCTTTTTCCGACTTTTCTTTGCAGTGTAGACACAGCCTTAGTCTACAGAAGAAAAAAGTGAGAGGGGATTTGATAGCAGCCTTCAACTACCTGAAGGGGGGTTCCAAAGAGGATGGAAGTAGGCTGGTCTCAGTGGTGGCAGATGACAGAACAAAGAGCAATAGTCTAGAGCGGGCCCACTTTGAGAAAACTGCTAATGGACCACTCCACTTGTTTATCTAAAGACTCTGCAGCTACAGAGCCTTGCAGCTTCCATTGGCTCTAGTTTGCTGTTTCCAGCCAAGGGGAGCCATGGGAAGTGGTGGTCTGGGCCACTAGTCTAGAATTGCAGTTGGGGGAAGTCCAGGTTGGATATTAGGAAGAACTATTTTATTAGGAGGGTGTAGAATCCCTGAAACACATATGGAATCTATGTATGGAATCTCCATCTTTAAAAGTTTTTAAGGCCCAGTTTGAAAAAATTCTTGCTGAGATGAATTAGTTAGGGTTGATTCTGCTTGGAGCAGAGGGTTGGACTAGATGACCTCCTAAGATCTCTTTCAGCCCTAATCTCCTATGATTCCACCTACATTACATTGAAACAATGCCATATTTGGCTGTTAAGAAAGTGGTCATATCCTAATAGTACACACCATCACCAGATTAAAAAAAAATCTAAAAATGGTTAAAGAAAACTTTAATAGCTTTGTCTATTAAATCACTTAATAGTTGTGATTGTGAAATCCCTACTCCTTTATTGTTTTGGCTTTATGTCCCTACTTCTCTATTGTTTATGTTTATGGTCTCTGTCTGGTTCTTTGATTAGTTATGCTACAGACAAACAATTTTGAAGGTGGCAGGGTGTGATTGGTTAAGGTATAGCTAAGCAGGACTCAAGTTTCACTATATAAACTGGGGTCCAAAAAAACAAAGTTTTTTGGAACCAGCTCCAGGACACAGTCCCAAAGTCAGAGTTGCCACACCTCAATACCTTGCCAATCACACTGTGCAACAGCTGAAATCCCCAGATGACAAGAAAAGTACATCAGCTTTATTGGGAGTGGTGAACACTGTGTGCTTAGCATGCACATTCTGTTTTGGTGATTGTTAATAAATAGAGGTTAAGGATATTACTGTGCAAGGGTTTTTCACTGATTAACCAAAAGATTATGCTCTGAGCCCTAGGACTGAGGTAAGGGTAGATGACTTTTTCCTGGAGCTCACGGAAGGGAAAGGATGGGGTGCGTTAATCAACCAGGTTATGCCTTGAGCTCTAAGAACTAGATGGGATGTCCTAGAGTGCACAGGCAACAAATTTAGGGTAAAGCTTCCCAGAGCCCTAGGAAGTGGGAAAGAGGTGTGTACGCTTAAGTTAACAAGGTTACGCTTTGAGCGCATGGAAGGATAAAGATGTGTGTATGTGCAATAGAGAATTTTGTGCAGAGAACAGTCAGAGCTCAGACCTGGCAATCTGGATTCCCATGTATGATCTTTAACCCTGCCACTGACTTGCTCTATGACATCAGGGAAGCCTCCCAACTTCTCTGTACTTCAGTTTACCCACTCACAAAATAGAGAAAAATATTTACCTTCTTAAAGGGGTACAGAAGTTTGTGCAATGCTTTGATATCATTGAATCAGAATCACTATAGAATAGTCATGTTTTTAATCCAAAAAGAAGTACATCCCATCTGGATTAGCAATAAATAATTCTAGACTTGGAATTTGTTCATTGATATTGACAATGTAATGGTTAAAACTGCAATAACTAGATGCATGATGTTCCCTGTAATAAACCATAAGCAAACTGTCTGGTTCTGTTATTTTACTAAAGCTGCAGGTGCTGTGGGTCATCTCTTGACTTGGTTCAGAGTATCCACAAAAACTTTGGAGCATTTCAGGACAAGACCCTTTTCATTAGTAAATATAATGAAGTTCACATTTCAATTTCTAGATATACTTAATGCTTAAAGGGTACACAGGGCATTGCCTTGTCATTGGGAATGAGATAATAAATCACTCCAATATCACGTTCACATACCATGGATAACAATGCTACTTCTCTCTGAAGGATCAATTTGAACATCCCTTCTTTGTGGCCTTATGCTTGAATGAGCAGTTTACAATGATGGAAAAATTCACTACATACTCCCTAGATGCTTATAATGTATTGGTCACTCCTATATCAATCAATAGATGGCTTAAAACAGAGAGATTCCCTATAGGGACACATGCCTACAAGCAAAATCTCCATCTTGCCTGTACAGAAAGTTTTATGAAGCATTTTGAACACAGGAAAGTGAATCACATTACAGTTGGCCTTAAGCAGCATACCATCGAGTGCTGATGTAGTTTACTTTTGCCACTGACTTCCATAGGAGCAGGATCAAGGCTGTGGGAGAGCCAAAATAACCTATCCTTAACGATGTAAGTTTCAAAACTAATACGAAATGTCATCCTGTGGGATAAGCAGGAACCAAAGAAATGACAAGCCACCTAGATGACTAAGGATTGGTCAGCTAGATATGACATTGGCCACCTAGATGGCTAAGTCCAGACTATGAGTGTGACCAAAAATATGAAAATCTCCTGGGATCCTTTTGTCCTACTATACTTTTTAGTTTGATTCTACTCCCATCTCATGTGACCCTTCATCTGCTTCATCTCTGCTGTTCCCCCTCTTCTTTAATGTAAAAAGACTTGTACTGTCAACAATTCTGTTTCTTTTTAATAAAAAAGCAGAAGATGAGCTTTCCAAAGGCTTGAGTAGTTAGGCACCCAGTCCGCCTGACTTTCAAAAGACAAGAAAGACAATTCTGTCCAAAGTGCTTGTATCTCTACGCTGAGAGCCACTGATTTTACTTTTGGTCTGAGGTATTTATACAGTCCCTGGTCCAAGCCTTGCAATGTTTTATCCTCATAACCCCGCCGTGAGATATGGGGATGACAACACTCCCCTTTGAGGGCCACATTTGTTAAGGTGTTGCTTGACTGAGTACAGCAATGCATAAGCCCTAGGTGGCCCGCCCTGTGACATTTTGTGAGTTAGGAGAGACTCTGCACCACATAAGCTCCCTTTGGAGTGCATGGTGATAGACAAGCACCTAAGGGATTTTTCAGAAGCCAGCCACTGAGCAGGGGCATCATGTGAATTAGCTACTAGAGAATGCCAAGAAAAGGGGCTTAGGTGCCAGGTGACTGACGGATGGGCCAGAGATAGGGGTCTCTCTTCGCTCGGGATCATCAGCTGTGAGACCTCTTCTTAAGCCCCTATGTCAAGTCAGTCGCTTAGACAGACAGATGGTCTTGGCTCCTACAGGGCAGGCTGTTTCCTCCTCATATTCCATTCCTCTCTCATGTTCACCTTCAGTTTCCTTCCTGCCCTGGCTGTCTTATGTGCATATCAAGCCTTAGGCATGCTTAGAGAACAGGATAGGGCTCTAATGGCAAAACAGATGTTCTCCTGCCTAGTTTGAAAATCCTGCTTCAGGGCCTCTGGAGCCGCGCCTTGAACTAGGGCTCTGAGCAGCTCATGAGCTATGAGCAACACTTAGGTTTCTGCTAGTTGGTATCTTCAAAGCAGCCTAAGAGCCCAGGGGGCTGTGGCACCTCAGAAGGGGAGGTGGCTGCTGAGCAATGTTTTTGAAATGATTGTCTAAATGCTGGTGCTAGCCTGCCTGCTTTGGCACCCTAAATCACTTTAAAAATCTGACCCTAAGTGACTTGGAATTGGGATCTGCTGAACCCAAACTACCTCCCTAACTCTTGACCATCCTTCCTTTCTCCTCTCTTACCAACCGTCTGACCCGAGCTTTCATTCTGGTTCCTTTCCATTGTCCTTTTCTGTATTTTGGTACTAAGATTTATACCAATTGCAGTCTTTTCTTTTTTCCAGTTTTTCCAATTGCCTTTTCCTATGTTCCAAAGATCGATTTTTACCATGAAAGATATTTTTAGTTTACTGGTTCCAGTATTAGCTTCCCAAACATTTCAGAGTGATAATAATTTGGTGACAAGATCATGGAAATGCCTTAATTTCAGCCCTGTACTTGATTCATTTCACAGAATTAGGTCTGTGTTAGCCTCTAACTATGTTACTGAAGTTGAAGGTGGTAAAGCCATCTTGAAGCAACTCAGCTTACATGAATTAGCTCTTTTAGCATGAGATTCTCTCTGTAATCTCTATAATAGTTATTCTAGGCAACACCTGAGCTATTAAAGGACTGAAGACAGAGTATCTCTTCCTAATTGTACAATGTAGAGATGGCAAAAAACAAACAAAAAATACCTAGCTCATCTCCCTGCATTACCAAGATTGCTCTCTATTGTATGTTTACTAGTGAATCATAGAGTTCATATTTCCCTTCCACTCATCTCCCTGTATTTTACATAGATAACCTGCCTGCCTACAGTTCGTGGGGCAGCAATGGTGGTCAGAAACTGGATGGAAATGACAGATAGTGTAACTTCCATGTGTGTGGGAAATGAGTGGCTTACATGGAGCAAGAGAAGCAACTAATAGGGTCCACCTGACTTAACACCCCCCTGTTAGTTGCTTTTCCTGCTGCAACCAAACTGCATCTTTCTAGCAATTCCTATCCTAGCAATTTGAACCCCCTTTTAAGTGTAATTGGTCTATCAGAGATGTAAATATTACAAAATAGAGTTTCCTTTCCCTTCCCGCAAAGAGGAAGTGTTATACTGATGCACCCGGGAACAACAATCCTAAACACAAGACATCGGAGGTAAGTGATTAATCAAAACATGTAATAACCAGAAACCACTTAAGCCTGTAACAGTCTGAAAATACATAATTACTGTCCAAATGGCAGGTCTGCTGCAGGCCCCAACTAATTGCACACACACCAAATGTGTGTCCATAGACCCACACCCACCAACAAGCTAACAATAAAGGAGAGCAGAAAGACCACACACATGCACCCACATTCTCAGGGAGTACAAAGAGCAATGCTTTCTGTTATTGTCAGACTAAGGTATTGCCAGTCTGGGAGTATGATTTTTTTAAAGGGACACTCTGGAGAAAGAAGTCATTCTTTAAATCCTGTTGGTATTAAAGTCTCAGTCAGATGAAAGCTAAAATCTCATTTTGAAATTCACTTATTTTTCAGCATGAATACTGTTCCTGCACTGTTTGCTGATGAAGGTAGGCCTGCCAGTGTCATGTGTTTCATTTTCACTGGATTAGCACAGTGCTGTTGGGCTTGAGTGTCCACCACTACAAGAAAATGTATTAAAAAGCTACTGCCATATAAAAGGATGAACCATTGCAATTTATAGGGGGAGACAGTGTGATCCCAGGGGCAGCCCAGCAAAATGGAGACTGAGGAGTTCTACTCCCACATTTGCTTGGCATGTGACCACTGCAAGCCATTTAATTGCAATGTGCCTCAGTTTCCCATCACTAAAATGAAGATAATGATATTTAACCACCTTTGTGAAGTGCACTGAGGTCAATGAATTGAAAACCTCATATTAACACTGAGGGTATGTCTAGACTACATGCCTTTTTCGAAAGAGGCTTTTTCGAAAGATACTTTCGATAAAGCATCTTTCGAAAAAGAGTGTCTAGATTGCACTAAGCGGATCAAAAAAGCAGGAGGTGGGACTGCACCTGGGTCTGGGATGGCAGGCAGTGAGGGGGGCAGCAGGCGGAGCAGGAACAGGGACAGGACCTGGGAAGGCTATCGCCTCCTGGATAGCAGTGCAAATAGCAGTGCACTGCTGGATGAACTCATGCCCTCCTTCTCAGCAGCAAGTGAGTGCGCTACTCTGCCTCTGCCTCTGCCTGCATCCTCTTGGAAAATGTGTCCTGCATCCTTCTCAGCAGTCAGTGCCTGTCCTAGGGTCAGGGGATGCCGATGTGGTCTCAGCAAGGCCTGGTGTGGCCTGGCCAGCAGCCATGGCCTCACTGGAGCCCAGAGGGTGTGCAGGCCACCATCCTGCCCCCCCCCCCCCACACACACTATGGCCAAGCAGCACAGACAAGTGTCAGGCCACAGCTGGAGTTCCCACAGGTTGCAGAAAGGCCTGGAGCTGCGTGGCCGTCTCAGGATCACCAACCCATGCCTGCACCTGGCATCACTGTCTGCAGGAGCAGTTGGTGTCTCGCACCCATGCGGGAGTAGGACGGCCCTCCCTGCGGTCGGCCATGTGTGGGGGCCCCTCAGGCTGTGATCAGCATGACACGTCACAGCACCGCACCATCCCCTTTGCTCCCGCCTCCCCTGCCCTGTGTGTATTGGACCCTCACAGCACTCACCTGATGTTCCCTCCCCGGTGTCCAAAGAGGTCAGAGGCCTCCTGCATCTGGGTGTCTGGCTCCAGGGTGAGGGTCACTGTGCGCCTGGTGTCCTTCTCATCTTGGAGCTGATGGTCCTCAGGGATGTCATCCTGGAGCTGCGGCCACTGCTGCACAGGTCTCTCCATCCCTGACTCCACAACCTTCTCTGGAGACAGGGGTTCCCATGCCCCAAGGATTCGGTCCAGGTCCTCGTAGAAGGCATAGTAGTGTGCTGCTTACTCAGACCGGGAGCTGTGCTCACAGGCCCTGACATACCCCTGCTGCAGTTCCTTGATCTTGGCTCGCACTTGGTCTAGTGTGCGGGGGTGGTGGCCTTTTTTGGCTAGGCCATCTGCCATTCGGCCATAAATATCTGCGTTTCTCCTCCTGGACTGCAGGGCCTGCAGAGACTCCCCCTTGGACCAGAGCTCCAAAAGGGTTTTGATCTTGGGGTCAGACCATGATGATGCCCAGCATTTGATGCCCCTGGCTTGGTGCAGGGATGTGTCCCTGGAAGGGCCAGGGGGGTCTCAGGGGGCTTGTGCCTGTGACATGGCTATAAGTGGGCCTACCAGGAACAGCCAAGTGGTCAGGGTCCTGCTTGGAGCTGGCTTGCTGTCACAATGCTTCTCCTCGGTGCCTGTGCTTTTAAAAGATGGCTACAGCCAGGAACAATAGAGGTGAAAGTCTGGCAAGGAGTGTCCACCAGGGCTTTTTCCTGGAGGCCTTTATTTTTGAAAAAAAAAAACCCCAAAACTTCCCTGTGTCTACACATACCTTTTTTCGATAGATCTCTGTTGAAAATAGCATTATTCCTTGTAAAACGAGGTTTACTGCTGTCGACAAAACTGCCACATTCTTTCGATTTACTGTCAACAGAACGCGGCAGCAGTCTTAGACACAGGTAAAGATTTTTCGAAAAAAGGCCACTTTTTTCAAAAAATCCCTGTAGTCTAGACATGCCCTAAGAATTATTTACTACTATGATAAAAAAGGGGATTGAATTAGTGGTCTTACAACATTCTTGATTTTAATCCATGTCCTATCATGTCAATTGCTTAAGTAATAAGTATAATAAAAGATTCAATGAAAGGTAGCCCCGTACTGCAGTTCAGATGCAGATAGCAGAACACTTTAAAATGGGCAAGAGTTTTGCCTACATAAAAACAGCAGGATACAGCCCTGACTGGGGGAAAAAATAACACTTTTATTGATTTGGGTTTTAACTCTTGCTTCTTTTGGTGAAGCCTAATTAATTGACTCTAAATAGGAGGCTCTACATTACAAAGCATATTCCCCCTTAACATTGAAGTGCCACAAAAAACTACATGCCAGGTCCTTGGCTAGTTTAGATCAGTGTATTGCCAATTTACATCAGCTGAAGATCTGGCTGTAAGAGTTTTACACATGAGGACAAAGTTAAATTGAGAGAAGGGGAGTAAAAAGCATTTTTGATGTCTATCATATTTCCCTCCACTGTAGCCAGCCATCTGGTCTTAGTTTATTATAACTGATATATTCTGTTGGGAGGCTCAGGAAGCATCTGCTAATGCATTTACATTCAAATCCTCCTTACAATCCCATCCATCGTCCTTTTTTAATGGATCAAAACACACTTTGTTGTAAGGCTGCACAGATAAATCCTTTTTCTGTGCTTGGGAGTTTGTATTATGCTAATAGGATTAAATAGCCAATATATAGACTAGAACAATTTGGCACAAGTGGCTTCTATGCCAGCATTTAAGAAAGCTGTTTTGAGACAGATCATTTTTGTTTAACGGGATCACTATTTATAACCAGCTTATTATTTTTAAGACCATGTTTGTCTTGCATTTTAGCTGGCACAGAACTGCTAAGCACATGCTTAAGGCAAGAGAGCAACCTCAAGTAATTAACTTGAGCATGCTCACTTTGGGCTCAATTCTATAGCTGCCAAGCAGCTTGTGAAGGTTCTGGGCAGCTTTGGCTGAAGAGAAGGGGAGCTGAGGGTGCTCAGCAAGCTGCAGGATTAGTCTATAACAAGAATGATGATAGAGTTAGAGTTACATATGGGCAATGCTGAGCAGCCAGAACAAATTGTGTGCTGAGACAGGATTTAGTAGGTAGCTTATTTCACCCTAATACTATGCGTATTTCCAATCATGGCTCAGTTAACTAATGCTGACATAGAGCTTTGAAGAGGGTAAAGAGCTAGAGAACAGTGCAGTGCCGTTACCATTGCCAGGGTATAGACATAAGCTATGGATTTTCCTACTCCAGACTTCGCCATGTCAGCCGCTCAATGCAGTTCCACAAAACCTCTAAGAACAAAGACAGCAGGCAGAGGGACTGACATACTTGCCAGGCCCCGGGCAAGTTGTGGGGGAGCCCAGCTCAGTGCTCCCAGAAGGAGCGGGGCCTTAGGTGGAAGGGGCAGAAGTGTCACACACACACACCAGCCCACAGAGCTGCCCAGAGCACACTGCACAGCACTCTGGATAAATGGACGGTAAGATGGATAGAAAGCTGGCTGGAAGGCCGGGCCCAGAGGGTAGTGATCAATGGCTCGATGTCAGGAT
Organism: Pelochelys cantorii; assembly: GCA_032595735.1. Classification (NCBI taxonomy): domain Eukaryota; kingdom Metazoa; phylum Chordata; order Testudines; family Trionychidae; genus Pelochelys; species Pelochelys cantorii. Next base: position 102,355,455 of record CM064329.1, on the reverse strand, counting down.
GGCGGTCGGTTTCTAGCGGAGTGCCCCAAGGTTTGGTTCTGGGACTGGTTTTGCTCAACATCTTTATTAATGACCTGGATGAGGGGATGGATTGCACCCTAGGCAAGTTTGCGGATGACACTAAGCTAGGGGGAGAGGTAGACATGCTGGAGGGCAGGGATAGAGTCTAGAGTGACTTAGACAAATTGGAGGATTGGGCCATAAGAAATCTGATGAGATTCAACAAGGACAAGTGTAGAGTCCTGCACTTGGGACGGAAGAATCCCAAGCATTGTTACAGGCCGGGGACCAACTGGCTAAGTAGTAGTTCTGTAGAAAAGGGCCTGGGGGTTACAGTGGATGAGAAGCTGGACATGAGTCAACAGTGTGCCCTTGTAGCCAAGAAGGCTAATGGCATACTAGGTTGCATTAAGAGGAGCATTGCCAGTCGATTCAGAGATGTGATTATTCCTCTTTACTCGGCTCTGGGGAGGCCACATCTGGAGTATTGTGTCTAGTTCTGGGCCCCCCAATTACAGGAAGGATGTGGACGCATTGGAGAGGGTCCAGCGGAGGGCGACCAAAATGATTAGGGGGCTGGAGAATATGACCTATGAGGAGAGGCTGAGGGAGTTGGGTCTATTTAGTCTGCAGAAGAGAAGAGTGAGGGGGGATTTGATAGCAGCCTTCAACTTCCTGAAGGGAGGTTCCAAAGAGGCTGGAGAAAGGCTGTTCACAGTAGTGATGGATGGCAGAACAAGGAACAATGGTCTCAAGTTGCAGTGGGAGAGGTCCAGGTTGGATATTAGGAAAAACTATTTCACTAGGAGGGTGGTGAAGCACTGGAATGGGTTACCTAGGGAAGTAGTGGAGTTCCCATCCCTAGAGGTGTTTAAGTCCCGGCTTGACAAAGCCCTGGCTGGGTTGATTTAATTGGGATTGGTCCTGCCTTGGGCAGGGGGCTGGACTTGATGGCCTTCTAAGGTCTCTTCCAGTTCTATGATTCTATGATAATTTAAAGGGCCTGTAGCTCCAGCCAGCACTGATGCTGCATTAGCGGCAGTGAGGAACTCCGGGCCCTTTTGAATCACTGGGCCCCAGGGAAATTGCTTGCAAAATTTCCCCAAACTAACGCCAGCATTTGGCATGCAGGAAACCTCCAGCCTCTAGTCCTAGAACAGGGGACCTAGAAGTGCCAGGAGATAGCTCAGCTTTCTAGTTCTTTGCAAAGCCCATTGAACATGGAAACCAATAAAGCCCCGTGCAACACGTGCCTAGGAGTCAGTTCTGTTTCACAGGGAGAAGGGTGAAAGACTGTTTTGCCAGCCTACCCAAAAATACTAAGGCTATGTCTACATTTGCCCATTTTAGTACAAAAGAGTCAGGGTTTCGCAAAAACAAAACAAATAACACACACAAGCATCTTCACTGGAAATCCACATTTTGCACTGAAACTGAATTTCAGCACAAAAATAAAACCACCTCCAACAAGTCTTTTTGTGCTGATGTGCTAGTGAAGACTTTCGATTGCTTTTACCAGTCTAATTGCTCTCTGGAGCTGTCCCACAATGCATTCTTTGAAAGTCAGGAGTCCCACTCTTTGAAAGTCAGGAGTCCTGCCTGCACACTCTCCTTCAGCTCCATTCTGACAGCCAGTGTTGTCATGGCTCCTGGACACAAAAATCATTATTGTGGAATACTCCCGCTGTCTCCCACAATACAAACAGAGGCAGGCAGACAGAATAGGTTGGGCAGAGTCAGGAAGCTAAACAGGAGCTGAGATTGGGGTCTACCCCTCAGGAGTGGTTGCTTTTGCGTGTCCATCCGTCTGTCTGTCTCTTACACACACTCATCTACCTCTGCCACAAAGATGATTTGCTGTGTGTCCTGGAGCAGTGCATAATGGGATAGCTACCACAGTGCTGCATATATGAACACGCTCTGCTGCTCGTGGGAAACAATGTGAACACAAACCAGTGCTTTTGTATTATTGCTCTTCTATCACGACAAAACAGTCAGCAAAAAAACCTCAGCAAGTATAGATATAACTTTAGGCTGGTTCTGCTCAAAGCATCATATTTAGCTGTATCTGAGCCCATTGCTCAGCTTTCTAGTTTCTTGTTCAGAATTTAGGTCTGTGTCTTAATAATGATCACCATTCTCGGTACATGTTGTGTACCAGCCACAGAGCACTAAATAGGAGCACAAAATGGTCACTGTTTTGGCTTATTGGAAATGCTATTAACTAAAGCCATGTGACTCAGGGCTTGCCCACACTACAGTGCTTACACTGGCACAGTTGCACTGATGCAGCTGTGCCACTGTAGTACATCTGGTGAAAACATGTTATGCCCATTGGCATCATTTCTCCACCGTGGTGAGAAGCAGAAGAGATGTCGTGGGACAGCATTTCAAGGTAATGTTCTCACTGCAATTTGACACTAGTGGCTTGTGTTCAGGCTCTGGCTGCAGCCAAAGCTCTGGGCCCTTCCCACCACACAGCATCCTTGAGCCCCAACATCTAGACCACAGTCCTTTAACCCAAGCCCGCAAGCCCCCATCATCTGGCACGGGCCAGCCATGTACTCTTAATTGCAGTGTAAACATATCTTCAGTGGGGTTTAGTTCATGGAGGCTTGTACTAACTTTTGGTTTGATATAGCTGAATCTGCACTTTCTCTAGTTTTGCTTTGTTTTTGGGGTTTGAACCCTAAATCTGCGTGAAACACAGTCGAAGCAGCTGAGTTTTTACTGGTTTTAAATCCAGTCATGTGACATAGTGATTTCACATGGTTTGAACATAAAAAACCACAAGTCAGCCCAAGATCCCTTGAAAGACTGAACCTTTCAACAATCCTTACACAGACTTTGTTATTAAACCTAAAACCAGGCAAATTTCAGGTGGGTTCAGGTTTTATTGCAAACACTTTCCACAGCTCTATTAACTATCACACACCATTCAGCAACACAAAGGTTTATTTAACTGGGCCCAAGGTGGGAGCATTGAGGGCAAAATGCTGGCCTCTGTTCAGGTGCAGGGTGTGATGGGGCAGGGAGCCTCTCCCACACTTACATTCCCACACAGGAGCAGAGCAATAGCTAGATCTGTTACCCACTGGAGCATTTGGTGGGGACATGGCCTGCAGGAACTTTATGGCCTCAAGGGGAACAGGGTTTGCGAAGCCTAAGGCACCCTCGAAAACAAAGCTCATGCTATTCTTTTTAGGAGGACTATTCAAGTTCAATTCCCTCCTGCCCCGCCATCTCACTGGCCACTTTGAACCACTCTCTCTCTTCTCTCAGGATTGTTCAAACACCCTCCACTTAGCTACTTCTGTTTGCTCCCAGCCTCTGTGCACATTACTCCTTTTTATCCACAAGTTATGGCAGGAAACCCCCAGAAATGCAGTGCCTGGACTGACACTTGATCATTAGACTTAGTCCCTGGCAATTATGACAATAGACCATTATTTGGAGACAGGAGCACCAGAATTGTTTATGCCCTCCCCAAATCCCATAAATTTAGGGGATTTTGTTGATAGCTCCCATCACCATAGTATTTGAAGAATACACAAACCCAAGTTAATCCATCAGCACACTCTCCCCATAAAGGAAGTCAGGTTTAGAATCAAAGTCTAACAGAGTCAGGAACTGAATCTAGGTTTCCTAACTCCTGGTCTACTGCCTTAACCATACCCCATCCTCCTTCAGCTTAGTTGCACTCAGTGTGGCTGGCATGCTCTTATGCCCAGCTATTCTGGGCAGCAACAACCACCTGTAGGGCCCAATAAATGCAGGTAGTGTCACTGGTGTGCTTAGCTCAGGCCAGGAACCCTCTGCCATGGAATCCAAACAGCAGTGGAATACAGCCACCTATGCTTTCCCCATGGAACTCCTTACATGCCTCACATTGCACACGTGCTTAAGTACCGAGGTGTGATTGGAGCTGAAATGCTCGCTGAAGAGCTTGATTTGCATGTTCAGTGCAAGTCAGCCCAAGTGATATGCAAAGGGCGCTGTTCCTGGGGAAGATATGCTGTCACTGGGAAAGGAACACAGCAGTCTCTGTGCTGGGCTGATGGATCTCCATTGAAGTTGATTGCTATCCTCCCAGCCTTCCTTTGGTCTAACCTGGCTCACAGGATGCTCCCTAGGGAGCACTCTTCTGCATCACCTCCCCCGGTCATGGCCAGGGACTGTCAACTCACCATTTCTTCTGCATATGGATCCTCTGCACCTGTGGAGACAGGGGCAAGATTCTCCAAAAGAGGCATCAAACCTCTGGAGTCTGTGGGGGACAAGGCTCCCTGGAATCCCCATCCTTCACTTTTACTATTTTCCTCCAAGTTGGGGGCACATAGAGGGGAGTTCTCAAACACACAGACAAAAGAAAGCAGAATTTTGCTGCTTTCCGCTTTCCTCTCTCCTCCCCTCAAAGAAAGCACAATCTGTGTGAAAATTAATAAAGGCCATTAGCAGGGCCTACCTTCAACACCTGGTCCAGGGGTGTGTGCATGTTTGTGTGTCTACTTTGCAGCCAGGCAGTGCAGCTTCCTACAGATTGTGACTACCTCCTTCCTGACAGACCTGTCTCTTGTCAGCAGTTTTGCTATTGGACAACCTTCTTTCTGTTCACCTCCCCTTCCTCAGGCAAGTTTCCCTTTCTAAGCTCCTCCTTCAGGCTGCGCAAATCTTGCAGGTGCATCTCATTAGGACTGAACAGGCTCAGAAGAGTTCATTAGTCTCCTCCATACCAGACTAATGATATGTCCCTTCACAGACTTGGCTTTGCATTCCTTATACACCTACAACTGCTGCTGGGTTTGCCCCTGCCTCTGGCCTTGGTGGGAGTGGTAGGTACTCAGGCCCTTTGCTCCCAGAGCTTGCAGGGGGACTAGCTCACAGGCTGATTGATAAGCTTGAAGTATCTCAGCTTTAAAACCGACCCCTGTTGTGAGCTCCCACAGCAAGGCAGAAGTCCTTCCTGCCTTCTGTTTTTATTTTCAGTTCTTTCTCAAGGCTTAATAGCCTCTTTCAAAGTTTGTAAGATAAATATGTTCCTGGGCTGCAGTCCCAGGATGCCAAGAGTCTGCAATTAATCATTGCACCTGAGTTTATGAACCAGAATGTTCACACAGTAGTAATTGTGAAAGGAAAAATGGTACTTCTTGAGTTCCTTTTAACTAAGCCCTTACAAAAAATAAGGGGTTTTCACTGTGCAATCAGAAGAATTGTCCTTATTCAAGCACAGTGTAGTGAACAATGTAAAGTAAATCAGTAACAGCGATGCAAATGGAAACTGGAAAGTGCTTCTTTTTAAAGCGAATTTAGTACTCACCGATGATGTCAGACTGGAGGGGAGCTCTGGAAACTGAAGTCCTTGATCAGAAGGAGTATGGAACAGGCATGACCACACAAGCTTCTCCGCAGTACCGCTCCAGCATGCCTCAATCCTCTCTTGGAAAGGCCAAAGAGCAAGAGAGAATTTAATTTTCAAGCTTCTGCAGTCCTTAGCCTCTCTATTGAGGCTCTCATCTGTGGTGGCAGTCATAGGGCTTTCTTGTTTTATACGATATGCACACACATGCACTAAGCTTACTACCTGGATTTGACAATGCTGTAAAACACCCAACATATGTTAACAGCTTTCAGTTACCTGAGCCATCTATACTGTGTGACAGAGAGCTAGATGAAAAGCTCTAGATCTCATTATCCTTGCTCCAAGCCTCTCTCCAGGAGCTCAGTACTTTTCTTGTTTAATAATCCTTGAAATTATTATTTTGAATTAAAGTATTTTGGGCCTGGTCGCGCCATCCCCTTCTCTTCAGGAAAGTCACTTCTGATTTATGCTCCATGTAAGTGAGAAGGGAATGGGGAGTATAGGGTTGCCAGATGGTTTAACCAAAAATACCAAACACCCTCCCACCCCCCCAAAAAACACCGGGGAAAAAATTCAGTTGAGGGGAAAAAAAAGGGGGGGAGACCAAAGTTATTGAGGAAAAAAACCAAAAAAACAGGAAAATTGTCCCCGCCGGGCTTCTGTCCGAGAGAAACAGGAAATACCGGACATTTTATATGTCCAAATACCGGACACTTGGCAACCCTAAGTATAGTCTTTCTGGATAGCCAGACTTCCCTTCTGTTCTTGCCTCTTACTTTTGCTTCCCCTCTAGAAAAATGACCCAGCTACAGTCTATAAAACGGAGGAAACAACTGCAAATGGCCTGAAAGGTGGTTGCAGCTCCCATGGGACAGGGGAGAGGAGGTGCAAGACCATACCCCCTCACTTCTGGAGCAACTCTGTTCAGGAGGAAATTAGTTGGCAGTTAATAGGCCAGAGCCTGCACTCTAGGCTGGGCAGCAGTTGAGTCTGTGAGCCCTAGCACTCAGCAAGGGCGGGCAGCTAACAGTTAATGGCTCTGGCCTGCTATCAGGCATGGCAGTAGTGAGTTTATGGGGATCAGCTCTCCGGTAGGACAGACAACAAAACCATTTGATGTTCTAGCTCAGGCAGGCAACAGACCAGTGCAAGCCTCTTGGCCTAAAGGTGGGGAGGCTACTACCCCCAAGCAGGGAGATTCAGGCCAGCCCTCCCAACTCCACTGTGTCTCAGGCCAGGGCTCTAACACTGGGGAGTGATCCACCATTAGGTCAGTAGAGAAATCCAGCCACAACACACTGGCTAGCTTGCAGGCAGTAACATGGCCAAACTCTATTCGGCTTCCCTGGACTCCTTCCTACACTCCCGTTCGGGGGTACCTGAGTTCCAGGGTCATTGTTTGCTTCCCTGAGGTAAACAGCTACTGGGAGCCCCAGTGGTATGTCCTCAGTGCCTTGCAGCTCCAGCAGCCCCACTGATCTCTGGCACTGTAGCAGCTTCCATCGGGTCCGAGCTCCAGCAGCAGAGAAAAGACATCCTGCTCCTCTGACAGCTCTCCTCCGACTGAGCTGGAGTTCTGTCCTAGTTTACTAAAATCTTAGTAGTACAGTGATTGTGCCAAGACACCTGTTAGGTAGGCTATCATGGTGTTTGTGCTTGCATAAGAACCAACCCACTGAAACCATTCCTACCATCTGCTCTACCAGACAGGCACAGCAGAAAGTTGAAACTGGGTTTTTTTCCCTACATATTTGGGACAATACAAACTACCTTTTGATAACTGACTGTTTCTCAATATTCACTGATGTTGCCACATGGCTCAACACCAAACCAAGGGCAGTTATGGAGAGGATAAAACCCCATCTTTACCAGTTTCAGGATTGCTAAGCAAGTCATTTCTGACAATGGTTCCCTATTTTCCTTTGAGCTTTGTAAGAGGCTTGCAGATACCTATGGCTTCTCTGAAATCACATCCAGGCTTGGGTTCCCCCAGAGTAAAGATGTCAGATATAAAATAAAAACTCCAAAATGATCCTAATTTCACACTAGAGGCATCCTTCAAAGCCAGTACATAAAGAACCAATAGACTCCTCTCAGGAATAGATTTGGGCAGGAACTCACTGTAGAAGCCACAGACATTGGGAAGAAAATACTCCAGGCTGCCCAGAAAAAATTCCTGCCCACACCAGTATAAGCACAAAAGGATCCAGAGGGGTGCTATAGTAAAATAAAGCAAAGAAAAAGAAAAATGAAAAACAACAGGATTGTAAAAGAATGCCCATGGAGTCATAGAATCATAGAGTGATAGGGTTGGAAGAGACCTCAGGAAGTAATTGAGTCCAACTCTCTGCCCAAAGCAGGACCAATCGCAACTAAATCATCTCAGCCAGGGCTTTGTCAAGCCAGGACTTAAAAACCTCTAGGGATGGAGATTCTACCACCTCCTTAGGTAGCCCATTCCAGTTCTTTACAACCCTCCTAGTAAAATAGTTTTTCCTAATATCCAACCTAGATCTCCCCCACTGCAACTTGAGACCATTGCTCCTTGTTCTGCCATCCGACACTGTTGAGAACAGCCTCTCTCCATCCTCTTTGGAACTTCCCTTCAGGTAGTTAAAGGCTGCTATCAAATCCCCCCTCACTCTTCTCTTCTGCAGACTAAACAAGCCCAAATCCCTCAGCCTCTCCTCATAAGTCATGTGCTCCAGCCCTCGAATAATTTTTGTTGTCCTCTGCTGGACTTTCTGCAATGTGTCCACATTCTTTCTGTAGTGGGGGCCCAGAATTGGACACAGTACTCCAGATGTGGTCTCACTGGTGCTGAATAAGTGGGGATTAATCACTTCTCTGGATCTGCTGGCAGTGCTCCTCCTAATGCACCCTAATGTTCTGTTAGCCTTCTTGGCAACAAGGGCACACTGTTGACTCATATCCAGCTTCTCATCCACTGTAATCCAGGTCCTTTTCTGCCAAACTGATGCTTAACCAGTCAGCCCCTAGCCTGTAGCAGTGCTTGGGATGCTTCCATCCCAAGTGCAGGACTCTGCACTTGTCCTTGTTGAACCTCATCAGATTTCTTTTGGCCCTATCCTTCTATTTGTCCAGGTCACTCTGCACCCTATTCCTAGTCTTGAACATATCTACCTCTCCCCCTTGCTTAGTGTCATCCGCAAACTTGCTTAGGATGCAGTCCAGGTCATTAATATAAATGTTGAACAAAACCGGCCCTAGAACTGACCCTTGGTGCACTCTGCTTAAAATTGACCTCCAACCAGATATCAAGTCATTGATCACTCCCCGTTGAGCCCAACAATCTAGCCAGCTTTCTATCCACCTTACAGTCCATTTATCCAATCCATACTTCCTTAACTTGCCTGCAAGAATACTGTGGGAGACCGTATCAAAAGCTTTGCTAAAGTCAAGGTATATCGTGTCTACTGATTCCCCCGTGTTCACAGAGCCAGTTGCCTCATCATAGAAGGCAATCAGATTGGTCAGGCATGACTTGCCCTTGGTGAATCCATGTTGACTATTCCTGATCACTTTCCCCTTTTCCAAGTGCTTCAAAATTGATTCCTTGAGGATCCCCTCCATGATTTTTCTGGGGATTGAAGTGAGGCTGACCAGTCTGTAGTTCCCTGAATTGTCCTTCTTCCCTTTTTTGCCTTTTCCCGATCATCTGGGACCTCTCCCAATCTCCATGAGTTTTCAAATATAACAGTCAATGGTTCTGCAATCACATCAGCCAACTCACTCAGCACCCTTGGATGCATTAGTTCTGGCCCCGTGGATTTATGTATGTCCAACTTTTCTAAATAGTTCTTAACCTGTTCTTTCTTCACCCTGGGCTACCCACCTGCTTCCTATACTGTGTTGCCTAGTGCAGTAGTCTGCAAGCTGACCTTGTCTGTGAAGACAGAAGTAAAAAAAGCATTGAATACTTCACTCTCCCTGATTACCCTCTTATTGCTAACATGTCTGTAGAAACATGTTAGCAATAAGAGGGTAATCAGGGAGAGTGAAGAAACATGTTTCTTTTTTCCCTTCACATCTCTTGCTAGCTGCAATTCCAATTGCGCATTGGCCTTTCTGGTTACACCCCTGCGTGCTCAGGCAATATATTTATACTGCTCCCTAGTCATCTGTCTTGTAAGTTTCCTTTTTGTGTTTAAGATCACCAAGGATTTCACTGTTAAGCCAAGCTGGGGGCCTACCATATTTGCTTTTCTTAGCTGCACATCGGGATGGTTTCATAGAATCATAGAATACTAGGACTGGAAGGGATCTCGAGAGGTCATCGAGTCCAGTCCCCTGCCCTCATGGCAGGACCCAGTACTGTCTAGACCATCCCTGATAGACATGTATCTAACCTACTCTTAAATATCTCCAGGGATAGAGATTCCACAACCTCCCTAGGCAATTTATTCCAGCATTTAACAACCCTGACAGTTAGGAACTTTTTCCTAAAGTCCAACCTAAATCTCCCTTGCTGCAGTTTAAGCCCATTGCTTCTTGTTCTATCCACAGAGGCCAGGAAGAACAATTTTTCTCTCTCCTCCTTGTGACACCCTTTTTCTAGGTTTGTTCCTGTGCCTTCAATAACACTTCTTTAAAATACAGCCAGCTCTCCTGGATTCCTTTCCCCTTCATGTTAGCATCCCAGGGGATCCTGCTCATCAGTTCCCTGAGAGAGTCAAAGTCTCCTTTTCTGAAGTCCAGGGTCTGTATTTTGCTGTTCTCCTTGGCAAACTGCCTCAGCAAACAGCTTTGTCCAGCAAGAGACCGCCCCATGCAGGAAATGGTTTTATTTTCTGTTTACACTGACTCTTATCATCTGATTGTAAGCCCCCTTGTGGCCACTCAAAGACCAGGTCTAAACTACCGCTGAAGGTCAGGTTAAGGTATACAATTCCAGCTACATAAAAAACATAGCTAGAATTGACATACCTTAAGTGAGCTATGACGCCATCTTCATAGCAAGAGGTCAATGAGAGAAACTCTCCCATCTACTTGCTGGAATACCTACTCTTTGTGAGGAATAAAGGGTCGATCAGGGCACCCTCAACATTTGATTTAGGGGGTCTTTACTAGACCCCCTAAATCAAATGCTAGAAGACTGACTGCTGCAGCATTGATCTTCTCTGTAGTTTAGATGTGGCCTCAATAGTGACTCTAAATGTTAATAGCAAACACCATAGTCCCTGCCCCAAAGGGTTTACAATCGAACTAACTGTATAATGTGAGATAACAGGTGGATACAGCAAACAAGTGTGGGAAGCACAAGTCAACAGTGAACTACTGATTAGAATAATAAGCAGTGGTCACAGCATACCATCTGCCTAGCCCTAGCCCAGTGTTTTGCAGGTGTCATGGCAGAAGTGAACTTTGAAGAGAGATTTGAAGGATGACAAAGTAAAGGCTTCATGGATTTTTTCAGGACTTTCCTCCCATCCATCCTTACAGGGGAGTATGGGAGAAAGCAAAAACCAATTTGTTGATAAATGTGACTGATGAGCATTAAAAGTGGAGCAGAGGGGGCGGATCAAGAGCTCAGTACCAAATAAGAGATGATAATCAACATGTCTATTAAAAATACTGTTAATACATTTCATACTGAATGGCTTTATAACGAAAGTAGTATGGAGAGTGCCACACTATACACCTTACCTATGATATAAAGGGAACCCAGTGATTATTGATTGACTGAGGGTGGAAAAGTACTGAGAGTCATTTGTCATAATGGAAAACAGATTTCCTTCAAGCTCCAATACAACTGTATATTTATTTAGAGAAAACATTTATTTATACATTTATTCAATTAAAATCATTAGTAAATCCACTGAGATTGGTAATTTAGAGTACAGATGACTGTGGGGACAATGGTATGGATTAAATTCCTATCCAGCTAAACCTTAACTTCACGGCTTTACAGTGTAACCTGATCCTTCACTTATGTGTAGCATAAAAGAAAAATCATGTTGTGTGTACTTGGGGATTAAGGCTTTAGCCTTTAGCACAGCTATTGTTATTGGACAGCTGATGCATGAGTGAAATAGAAACCTTTTCTTCATAAAAGAAAAGCAGAGGAATATCTATCTCCTGGATATATGTTCAAGCCATTTTTTTAACAATTGAATGTAATTTTTCAAATCACCTCTCAGTATAGTAAGAAAAATAGTCACCTGGAAAATCTGGAAAGTGGAGAGAAAGTGCATTTGACTTTTTCTGGATTGGTGGCTTTTGACACGCCTGGCTTTTATATAAAACCTCCAAATCCATCATGATTTCATTCTGTCGGTGTAACAGGTCAATATATTTTCCTCTGAAACCCTTGTCATTCATTTGTTACTAAATCAAAATAATCATAGCCTCTTTAAACAAATAGAACATTTTCTAAGCTCTAATTCTTCCTTGAGAATCTTATTGATTTTATTTTTTTTTCCATATATCGAGGCTAAGAATTCTTTTTTTGTATATTCTTAAATTATATGGAGAAAAATTAAACAAAAGTGCAAGAGTAGATGACAGAAAAAAAAGTAAAGTGGATGATCTGGATAGCTATAGGCTGGTTAGCCCGGCGATGGGCAGGGTGAGTGGCCCTCCTTCATCTCAGTAGGCCACAAGATTGTCATAACCAAGACGGTCTCCCAGGATAGGGTAGTTTTATTAACTGCTCTTGCGTACCTAGAATTTGCAGTGTGCACCAAATGTACCGTAGCAGCACTTTGACTGGATGCAAAGGGAGTGCACAGCTCTCAGAGTCAGTGTTGTGTGCAATAGGCATGCACCCCACTTCACGTGCCCTTGCTTTATGTGTCAGTCACTTTAGTGATGCCAGTAGGAAAAAAAAAAAGACATGGACAGAAACCAGCAGAATCTGACAATCCTGTGCGTGGGCAATGGTAAACAAAATGTCTTGTGGGCCATAGGCTGCCCCACCACTGGGTTAGCTTGATAGTGATCCAAGGCCAAATAGGGTAATGGATGATCTGGAACAAACAGACTCACAGACGGATGAACAGACAGATGCACATTTCTAAAACATATTGTAAGAAGATGATAGAAGCCATTTGATCACAGTCAAGTCAATCATATATCCAATACTAAAGCGTTCAATAAATCTGACAAAGGGATAACAATATCCAATGGCTGGAAGCTGAAGCTAGAAAATTGTAAACTGAAACTCAGGTGCAAATTTTTGAGAGAGATGGTAATTAAACTTTTGAGATTACCAAAGGGATATGGTAGATTTTCCTCCACTTGACATCTTAAAAGCAAGATCAGATATCTTAAAATTGAGATAGTGTATATGTCACGGAAGAGACATTCTAACCTGCTTCTCTTCTGTGAAGCTTTAAACATATAGGATAAAATCCCAGTCTCATGGAAGTCAATGGAAGTTTTTGTCAACTGAAATAGAGCTAGGATTTCACCCCAAAAGTTTTGTCTGTGACAGACCATTACAGCACAAAAAAGAACAATGTAAAGCATTAGTAATTTAAGTAATCATTAAAGCTTATATCATACTATGTATGATAACATGTATGAATTTCACTCTGCTGCAGTAGATAAGTGTATAGACATAAGTAGCTTAACACACTTGGAATAAGTTTACAAGAGACCTTTTTGACTCCTTGCCATATAAACTTGTCTTGCTCAACTGCACTTGGCTTAAAGTTACTAACAGTATCTCAATAATACAACCATTACTATACTCTTGTTTTTGTTATCAAGTGTCTTCATTGGTATCCTATTTCTTCTCTCATATTCAGAATTTTTCTGCCTTCTTAATGAAAGGCCAGCTTTCTATAGTTGGTGATCAAGTTATCTACTAATACCTGTTTAAAACTATCAGCTTTGTTCCAAATGAGGGGCAGAGGATGAATTATCTTTAACAGAGACGATTTAGTGCCCAAGTTTCCGGTCAAATTCAGTGGAAGATCAAATTAACTAGTGACTGGGTTGAGCAGAAGGCACTGCAAATCCAAATCCTTTGTTTAGAAGAGTTTTTATACACACCGAGCAAAGCCCAGCTCTCTTTTGTGCCTCTGAAAAATCTCTCCCTAAGTACACAATGTTTTTCAATTTGCATCAGGGTAATGCAAAAATAAATATGATCATGTGACAGGATACTGCAATAAGACATATCAAATTCACTCTTTGTGTAGCTCTATTGGATTCAGTGGAGGAGTTACACCAGGGATGGAAAGGGCATGGATTATGGTCTCTTAATTTGTTATTGACTTGTAAAATGACAACTGATGGTAATAATTCAGCAGTCTCATCTCTTCAAGTGGGGGTGGGGTCAGTGCTATCAAATTTGGCTGGGGATGGACATTTGCAATGATTCAGACAGCTAAGGTGAGTTCATATAATGTCAGTGTGCTATCCAACAGCAAAGGGCAAAGGCTCATGAGGTTTTGATGCCCTCATGTCAGTTGCAATTGATTTCTTTCCAGTCACACCACTGAAATCTACCATGTGGAGCAGCAGCAATGGGAATTGCAGCTTGATTGTGCCAAAGTCCTATGACTCATCATAGCCAGCTGAGATTTCTCACTGGGTGCCTAAAAGAAGAGATAATATGATGAACAAGATAATGAGCCTCTATATGTGGACAAGAATAGTTCAGTGTTCACCTAACTTCTCAGAGCTAGCTGATGAGGGGTTATCAGGACAGCTTTTATTTGGGGAAACAAATTTCCACAGCTATGTTTTTTGTTTCTACTAGTGGTCCACATTTGTGTATGCCTCAGTACACATACAATTTATTCCACACATTGATGGAAAACATTAGAGGGAACATTGTTAAGAAGGCCTAGAGTTCTTCAGGTGAAAATGTACATGCACCAATATTTGCACAGTCAATTAGGGTTTACACATGTAAATAGGGCAACAAGTGCAAAAAGTTATCAAAATAGCTATTTTTTTATTTGCATGCACAATTTTGTCCATATTTTTGCCTTTTTCTTTCAGAATGTGATTCATGGCTAGGAAAAGTGGAAGAAACTGCTAGGTTATGTTGTGGTTACTGAAAACACACTTGGTTAAAAGGCAAATAACATGTTAGCTCCTGAGCAGAACACGTCCTCCAGAGCTGAATGCTTTCTTTTGAGCATTGTTAAATGATTAAATGTTACTAGAAGAAAAGACTATGCTTATCATTGCATGATAACATTCTTGTAGCATACAGGCAAGCAAACACAAGAAGCAGCCACTTGTTTGCCCTCCAGTTAGTACCATCTCATAATTAATCCCCTGGTACATTTTTTTAAATGCTCCACTAGAAACATTGTAGGACAAACAATGCTCTGGAAGTGGCTGAAGCTGCCATTTAGATGAACAACAATTTCAGCTGAGTGGTGAGGTTACGTGCATTAATTAACCTTAGAGAATATTCATCAGTCCATTCAAATGTGCCATCAGGTCTGAGCCGTTACACAGCACAGACTAATTTAAGGGAATTATTTATTAGTTGGGTGAACAGAGACTATGGAACTACAAAATCTGATGCTGGCACCCACAATAGGTTCCATCTGGTAAAATGGTCTGACCTCAGTAATTTGTAAATGGGTACTGGACTGTAATTCCCCCTCGTGAGCCCATGCTTTCAGAGGGATCCACCTTACTGGGACAATGCAGCTGCTGCACAGCTCACCTGCTGATTCTCTCCCAACTCACACCAGCTGCCTCTTTTACTCCCATTTCTGTGCCCATCATTAAAATTACAGAGACTTTTGGATCCAGGATCTAAACTGAACAGAAACACTGCTGTGTTGCAAGGGAAAGGGCAGGGAGAGAGGTTCAGAGGGCTACATGTCAGAGTTTTAAAAGATTTCTTTATGCTTTCTTCTTCAAGAACAGAGCAACATTAACAAGAAACTGCAAGTTACTGTGGCTTTCAACTGAGAGGCCCAAGAAATTACATAGCTGATGGCACTTTATTGAACATTTTCATGTGGGTGTGAGCTTCAGGGGAATATCGACTGGTGCTTTGGGGGATAATAAGGAGGTGCGACCTCTATCTGGTTCACTGCAGCATGCTGTTTACCAAGGATTCTCATATTTTAAACATCAGAGGTATTTATCTATATTATCTGCACTCAGCTGCACACGTGTTTTAGAGTGAATGGCTCATTAGCTCCTGCAAATGCTATCCCTCTTCTAGTCTATTTTCTCTCTGTTGGAGGATGGGCAGTTCATCAATTACATGTGCTACTCCCACCCCTGCCCCCAGCTTTCACTACTCAGGAAAAGCTGACAACCTGCACTGGAAAGCCAGCTGTTCTATCCACGCAATAGGCACAACACAAGCTGGTTTACACACTTTGCCTCACTACCGCTCCTCAGCCCTGTCTGCAGAATCCAAGCCTACAGGTGAAAAAATGGCTCAGTATCTCCTGAGCCAGCCAAAGCACCCAATCTGATAAGGAGCTGCGTGGATGTGCAGTGGTATTTAATGCCATCCCTGGAGTGTCATCTCGGATATTTATTTCAATTAAGTTTTTTATTTCCTTTCCCTATTTCTTTGGTAAAAATAGAAATACTTAAAATGGATGTAAACAAAAAAAATCTGGTTTTTTTTTTTGAAAGCCCAAAAGTTTAGAGATGTTTGAATCCAGGATTTTAAATAAGCCCATTCTGTAAATGGAAGATACCCAAAATCAATTTTGTAGTTATCTGACACTCTCCCATATTGACACCCTCCCAGATCTTGCATTTTAATTTGGGCCCTCCTCTGTGTAAATTGCTGCCTATTTTAAAGCATTCAGGAACATCACTCGTTAACACACGTGAAGGCTATGTCTACACTGGCGGGTTATTGCACAAGAATGGCCGTTCTTCCGCACTGCCCACCTGCTCTTGCGCAGGAAGATTTACAGTAAAGTGTGGTAGGAGAGGGCTTCTTGCGCAAGAGCTACGCTCTTTTTTAACAAGTGTAAGCCCTCTTGTGCAAGAGGTCCTGAGCAAGAGGGCAGTGTGGACGCGCGGCAGGGGTTTCTTGCGCAAGAAAGCCCTATAGCTAAAATGGCCATCAGAGCTTTCTTGCGCAAGAGAGCATCCACACTGCTATGGATGCTCTTGCGCAAAAGCACATCTTGCACATGGCAGTGTGCATGTGTTCTTGCGCAAGAGTTCTTGCACTAGAATCCTTGCGCAAGATGTTCTTGCGCAAGAAGCCGCCAGTGTAGACATAGCCGAAGAGTGTATTTATGCTCTTCCTGTGTGTTAACAAGTAACACACACTAAGTACTACAAAGTTGCCTCCACTTGACTTCAAATTGCAACCATTATACCAGATGCCTGTATATTTTTGTGTAACACTTGTATTTTGAGTGCCAGCTACATTTGTTCATGAAATATGAACAGGTAGATAAAGTTTTTGCTATTGCTGCAAAAACTTACATGGAAAAAAGTGCATCCAGTCAATCAGGGCTACTCAACACAAGGCCTGCAGGCTGCATGTGACCCATGGTCCATTTGTTTGCGGCCCACGGTGCGGTTTGGGTTTATGCAGGGCTCAACATGCAGCCTGTGGGTGGGATCCTTTGAACATGGCCTCCACTGGGAACATGCTCCACAACAACGAGGCATCTCCCAGGCAGGGTGAACATTGAAAGACGCAAGTGGACGGACTGGCTGGAAGAAAGGGGTACAGGGTTTTGGCATTTCTAGCCCACAGGGAGGAGGTGCCAGGAGTGCTAGGGCATTGTGGGAAGTGCTTTGTATTCATTCCTGTCAGTGTGAAAGAAGCTATTTGCATATATATGCAACCACACTTAAGTTGCGGCCCTCAGCATGTGCTGTATCATTGTGGCCCCCGGAACTTCCAAAGTTGAATAGCCCTGCAATAGATAATGTATGCAAAATAGCCTGCACAATGTTAAAGTCCATTTTTGAAAATGTGCACCATATTACAAAATATTGAATAGAACATTTGCTTTATCGATTGAAAAGGAATCCTTTCATGTTTTAAGATATAAAACCCAGTGGCTCATATTCATTCCTGGTGAAACTCCAATTAATTCACTTGAGTACTCTTCCCCAATACATTTGGCCAAATACCTCTGTTTTTTAGCAGAAGCATTAAGCAAGACCTTGTCAGAGAACATACTTATCATTATCCTGTCTTGGCTCATAAATTAGATATGTTAATGAAACAAAAGGAACATCTAATTTAATCTAGTTTTTCTTGCTTTATAAACATCCATGAAATTAACTGGCAGAGTACAAAGTTACATAGGGACTTGATTGGTTTTCATAAGCAAAGTAACCTGAGGTCAGCCACGTTCTGCTGTTGGTACAGATTTAATAAAGGCGTGTTTGCTCAACAAGCTTTTCAAATGAAATAGTTACTGTAGTGTTTTGGTTAAACACACAATGCTGCATATTAGTTCCTGGGGGGAAAAAAGATTAAGAAAACTCAATGGAAGCAGAAATCAGTTCAGAGTTTCTGCAATTGAATGCAAACCAGAAACTCCCACCAAAAAATTGATCAAACATTTCCAACACAAGCAATGCTTTCAGCTGCTATATATTTCCCCAAAGATAAATTTAAGTCCATGGCTTGGAGTAAATTCTCTACTTTCAACATACAGTGGATTATTATACAACATATAGTGGCTTATTATTGGATAATTTATTTTGGAGGCAATAAAAAGAGAAAGACCTTCTGAAATTGTAAACAACTCTGTAAACAGTGAACTCTTTTATCTTATTGGATCAGATGATATTCCAATATAGAAGTTAGCACTGGTGGATGTATTCCAGCAGATCTGTGGCTAACCCAAATGGGATTCCACGGAATAGCACGTATCCCTTGTAAGAGTGTATCTCTAGCTGGCCTGCATAGAATTCCATTGGAGGGGAGTCATCTCTGGTGGATATCAGTGGAAATGTTAACTCTGTGCAGTATGAGATAAATTCTGTTAATCTGTGTGCCTCTCAGAGGGCAAAATCACAAAAGTGCACACTACCTCCATTTAATTAAACATGGAGCTCCCCCACAAATGATTTAAACAGGCTTGATTCTGAGTTCTGAACAATCATTAGCAGATCCTATGTTGTTATATTCCAATGTTCTGTGCACTTTTATGCAGGATTAATTACACATAAAGAGTGTGTAAGGGATATTTCGGTTGCATAAAGCCCTCTCTTGACCCAATGCAACAGGTATATTGATCACTTTCACCTTTTGCTCTTAACCAGATGTTCTGTAACTATATGTGGTTATAGCCACCATGAATCATGTGCTGTGTTTTGGCTGATACATCAGAACTGATAAGGAACAATGTATTTTCAAAGCGTATCCTATTTAAATTTTAAAATGTGCATTTTCTCTTGACACCAGCCTCATTAAATCTTTGTGTGAAATATTTGTTTAGTCAGGTACCATACTCCTAATCACAAAGGCTGGCTTGTTGCCTGGATACTTCACTCAAGTCTCAATGTCATGACTGCAAAGGCAGTACTAAAAACCAAATCACTCCATATTTTTGAAGATTATCCGTGTGTGCTGTTCCCTGCAGAGTCAGAGGTGGTATTCCTCAGGCAACATGGAATGGGCTCCCACAATACCATATGCATGCAAAAGAGAAGTAGGTTATATCTTAGATTTATTTCCCTGACAGTTTCTTATCTGATTTCTTTCAAATTGAAATAGCCTTGTGTCTCCTGAGGACTTTTGCTGATGGAACAGTTCCAAGCATCTAAACACAGTAACAGAATAATCATTCTTCATCCTTACACAGGGCTTTGCATCTTCAGCTCATTTTAAAAACATGTATTAATTCATTTTCACAATCCTCTTGTCGAGTAGCAGAAAAGTATCATTGTTCTCCCTCACACATAGGGAAACAGACAGAGCTTAAGGACCAGTTTCTGCCACCCTTCCTTATATTAACCCCAATTCTTCAGTCTGCTATACCAATTTTATGCTCATGTTTATTCCACTAACTTACCATTAATTACATCATTGTAAAACTGGGCTAACAGGGAGGAAAATGAGCCCAGAGAAGGATTACCTTAAGCCATAGGCAGTCCCCATTGATTTCAGTGGGACCACGTGTTTAGTAAGATATTTCTGAACATGAGTGAGGGTTGCAGATTCTTGGTCTAAGTGATTTGCCCAAAAGTCAATATGTTTGGTCTAATGACCCATCAGACAAGGAGACAACCTGTGCTCCTGACACGTGTAGGTGCTCAGGTACTAGTGACAAGCCAGATATAAAAACCCAGTTTGATTGTGTGCAGTTTGAGGAACCCCTCCATGCAGTAACAGAAACTGACCAGAGCCAGTCAGAACAGGTGAGAAGACAAATCCAAAGGAGGACTCAAAACACAGCCCTCCTGCTGACAGAGCTCTTGGCCACAAGGGAGACTGTGTGAATTGTCTTTTCCAAGCCAGCAGGGACTGGGGGCTCTATAGACGAGCACCAAGTTCAGCTGACAGACAGGTCAGTAGAGCAAGAATGCTAAGGGAAAAAGACAAAGCATCTGATTTTTTTTAAAAGAGAAAAAATTTCAGTGAAAGAATCAAAGGGTATTTTCAAGCAGTTAAGTGGGATGGGGCACAGAGGAAACTCAGAAAGAAGGTTTTTGTGAACCTACCACCTGGGAAAATCCCTTTAAATTTATCATCTTAAAACATGGACAAAGACACTTCAGCACAGAATGTAGGCGACTGAGCAAAGTCTCTAGAGGTCTATTCCTGACTCTGTCATTGAGTTGCTGTGTGACCTTATGCAAGTAACTTAACCTCTATGTACTACTTTATTACATATTTAACTCTAGTAATACTTAGCTACCTCATGGGGGTGTTGTGTGGCTTAATTAATACTTGAATAATGTACTGAAATCAGTGGATGAAAAGATGGCAGATACCCAGCATTCTTATTATTTATTGTGTAGTAGGATTTCTCTGCAGCAATCTGATCAACTTAATTATAGCTTGTCAGGTCCTACAGTAGAATGCCACACTTACCTAGATCCAGCTAATTAACTAGTCTGCAACATGACCGTGTTCCAATCCATTCTGCGTAAGCAGCCCTTGTCCATGTGGAGGTATTTTATCTAGGTCTTTAGTGCCTTTTAGCTGACTCAAGGAATGGAGCTGTTGGTTACAACGGAGAGGTGGATCTAGTTCTTATGGAAGGGAGAAAGGGGGGCTGTCTTGAGGGAGAGAGATGAAAACCCTATCTCCCAAAGAGAATACATCCCCTACTGAAGCAGGTCTTCTTCAGTTACAAAAATTAAACTATTGATCTAACTTTCCTCTGACCAGCTCATTAAAAAGTGTTTTTAATAATCCAGAGAACCCTTCTGATGTAACTCAACTGAACAATGAATTAGCACTGGCCCTAGGGCAATGACACAGTAAATGGGAGCATATTTAATTAAATCTGACAGCCCTAATGACATTGCTTGTAATAGTGTCAGGAGATTATCTGTTGCAGGGCAGTGCTAGGGGCTCTGAAAAATTTCTGCCAAGATGCCATCTTCATTCCTCATGGAAAGCTCTTAATTTCTTTTTTTATGCTGAACATCTCAATCTAAAGGGAAATGAAATTATTTTTTTCACTTCTGGCCTAACGATGCAACTGCTCCGTAAGATAGAAAGCCATCCTTATGTTGGGCAAGCTCAAGACAGTTCTAGGACAGCTGTTATAAGGAAATCTACTATCACAGAATAAAATCTTGCCCCACACCCACCCCGTCTCCCACTGATGGGGTGAGAAGACTGATACAACTGTATTTGTGTAGAGATAAATGAACGACAGCAGCAGCGTAGCATGCTTGGTGAGAGGAACATTGTAAATATATCTGCCCAGCACACTGCCTTACCTATCACGCAATAACCATCTTTTCCAGTGGTTCAGGGAGAATGGAAAGTTGTGTTAATTATTATAATATGCAATTCTGCATTTATCTTATTACTGGAGTCGAGCAATGTTTTTTATTAAATGTAAACAGATAGCTTTCTGTATCAGAAATGTGAAAGAAACAGCACAGGGGTGCCATCACTAAGATGAATATGAAGCTGATTTGGAATATTTTAAAGAAAAAATGCTGATTTGCTGAAGCCAAAACTTTTGTGGGAACAGACCAGTTTCAATGAGACTCTGATCTTTAAGTTTTCTCAGGTCCAGAATAGAATTTCCAGTCCAAATCAGAACCAAGGTCCTTTGCATTACCAAGAGCCCAAGGGTTGGGCCCCTCACCTGGAATGTGGGAAACCCAGCTTCAACTGAGGAAGGACTTGAACCTGAATGTCTCACATCTCAAGTGAATGCCCCAACTGCTTGGCTACTAGTGGGATGGGAAACTCCCTTGTTTTTCACATTTTTTGAAAGGTATCAGTTTTGTTCCAAGGCAGGATGGAAAAATATTTGAAATCTCAGAAATTTTCACAGGATGGGGAAAGAGCTCCTACTCAACTCTAAATGGACACAGAGCCGATAGAAAAAGGACAGAGCACACACTCACTCCAGTAAAGCCCTGGACACACATCAGAGTGCAATGATTTCTGTTAGATACAAAGCTATTACTAATTGGGCCTTGCTACAGACAGCTGACAGATAGGCTCTCATTGACAACCCCCAGCTCCAACCTCACCAGCTAAACATTACCTGAGGGATAGTTGAGGAGCTCGGCTGTTGGTTAAATAACAGGGTGGGATTTGCAAACACACTCAGTATTGGCCTAACTCAGATCCCCCTGAAGTCAATGGGGCAAAAATGCCAGTGGCACAGTGATGTAAGGCAAATTGAGATGTGCTTGTAGGGGAAATTAAGAGCTTCCAATGGAACAGAAAATGACCCATTTAAGAGTCACTAGGTGAGGTGTCTTCTTAGGGCAAATTCCAGATTCAATTCTAGGCAGCTTTCACTATTTCAAAAGTGGCCCCTGCTTTTGAGCAGTGTTGAGTGGTGTGGACTAACACTAAGATTTATACTACTACTACTACTACAACTTTCTCCCACTCTTTATCTAGCTAAGAAGATAAAGAGTGGAAGAAAGTAGTCTGTCACAAGCACTGGCTCTGAGTACATGTATGCACAGCACTTAGTACAATGAGGCCTCATCTCAGTGCTGGGTGCTCCTTGATACAAATCACAAAATAAAATTGAAGTGAATGCGAGCTGTTCATGAAACCAGAGACTCCAAGAAGGCATTAAAAATGCACCAAATCCTTGGCTGGCATTTATGGACTTGCTCCATCAAAGTCCAAGGCCCTTCACCAGCTGAGCATGTGCCCCTGTGTATGTAACTTATTTCAAGGAAGCAATTAAATGTTTAAAATGTAATATTTTAGCTTTCCAAATAAATACAATGTCCATGCCTGTCCACACAAAGCAAGAGTCTACTTCCTTTCAACAGTGCAATTCCTTTATTGCCTAACTAATTTCCTTCCTCAAAAAAGCCCAGAGAACTTAATTACAGCACTATTTCACAATGAAATTTACAGAGCATTCCATCAATTGACCTGGGTAATGAGGTGCACATATTAACAATGACAATTACTTTTGTTTTCAGTTGATATCTTGATATCTTGTCCCTTGAAGTAAGTCATTTTTAATATTGACCGCTGCAGAAGTCTATACCTGTGTGATGCAGCTACCAAAGCCATCTAGGTCAGTGTTCAAATGCGCAGGCAGAGGATTATGGGGAATTCACATTAGACCATCTTGCATTAGGCAAAGCCCTTTGAAGAGCTGAAGAATGTAAGTGTACTACAGCCCTTTCTCAAGAGAGTAGTTGGCTTCAAGATTGGGCCTAAAATTTCCTTGGAAAATATCATTGTAGATCCTGCGATTCTAAACTCTATATTTTAATCCTTTAAACGTATTATTTTAGTGAGAGGTAGCGTGAGGAACACACATAACACTCAATGCAAGGGAACTGCACAGAGATCCAGCAGTCCTGAAGAGAAGAAAAAGCACCAAACCAAGCAAATCAGGGACATTGCATATTGGCCAATAGATACGAGGCATTACAGTGCTTTCCCTGTGGCGATGATGATGATGATGATGATGATGATGCAGTTGGTTAAAGGGGAAAGAAGTCTAATTTTGAAGTAGTTTATAGTATTTCATTTCTATAGCCATAAATAAATACGTACATACAAACAAGAGACTACGGGCATGTCTACATGCAGCTGGGCATATGCCTTTCTTCTTGGGCAGAAAAACATGCTAGCTTGAGCAGAGCTAATGTGCTAAAAATAGCAGTGAGGATGTTGCTGTGAGCAGCAGCTACCTATATTAGCTGCTCAGGCACAAGCCCTTGGGTCTGTATTCAGGTGAATAACCCATGCTGCAAAGTCCACACTGCTATTTGTAGTGTTCTAGCACTGCTTGCACAAGCAGAAGGAGGCAACAACAAAACACCAACAGGAAATTCTGCTGCTGATCTAGTTTTTAGCAAACAGCATTTTTTGGGTAGATTTCCTGTTAGCTGTAAGTTTTTCTGGGGATGGGTTCTTATAAAAGTTAGAGGATGGTAAAAACAACATTTAGTACTTTAGGTTTTTAAGTTGTCCTTCTGGGGGTTGGGTGAAAACCATTTTGAAACTGGTGGGTTTCCCTGCCACTCTTCATCTAGGGTAAATATAAAACACATAAACTCCATTAATGAACAGATACTTGAAGCAATAAAAGCTCCTTCTCAAATTTCAGGCCCCATACATGAATCTGAGCTCTGTGAAAGTAGGGATTTCACTGGGAGAGAATGCAAATAGAGGGTTGGGTATTGTTGGATAATGTGTGAGAGAGAGGAGCAGAAAACAGCACAGAAGCACACAGAACAGGCAACAAGAAAGCACCAGAAAAACAATTGGAGCATAACCCTGAATAAAGGTGGGCTAAGGGCTGGCTGCAAAAAGGTATTGAACCGTGAGCAAAGAAACTGTCTCCCACTGTGTGCAGGGAGACTAGACTTTGGGTGCAGTCTTTACAAATAAACAGGGCTGCATCAAAGAAATACCAGACTCAGAACATTTACTTTTCCACCATTGGAAATAACCCACAAGACCAGAAATCACTTGGGTCAAGAGGCTGACAAAATTAAACAAATCACAATACGGCTGGCAGGTAAGCAAGCATCACCCTCATTTTACAGATGAGGAAACTATTGCACAGAGAAGCTGAGACTCACGTTTTCAGAAGCTGACACTGATTCTGGATGGATCCACTTTTGGGTACTCACTTTGGGGACCTACTGGGTCTCATTTTAAGAAGAGACAAGCCCCCAAAACTCTAGAATAAGTCACTGGTTGCTGCAGGTAACTAACAAAAGTCATGGGCAAGTTTCTCACATACAACACTCAAAATTAGTAACAGCTTTTGCCCTATATGACTTGCCCAAGGACATAGGATAGGAGCGGGCAATAATTTCTGATGGGGGGGGGCCTCTCTAAGAATTTGATAACTGGTCAAGGGCTACACTGTTCCATGATATTAATGGAGGAAGTGCAGGGTCTGGGATGGAGGTTGGGTGCAGAAGGGAGATTGGGGTAAGGGATTGGGGTGCAGGAGGCAGTGTGGGGTCTGGGAGAGAGTTTGGGTGAAGGAGGTGGTTGTGACCTGGGGCAGGGCACTGGAGTGCAGGGGTTTGGGTTGTGACCTAGGACAAAGAGGGAATTGAGGTGCTGGATCTGGAAGGGTGTATAGGTGCAGGAGCGGCTGGGGCTAGAGGCAGGCTCTGCTCAGGTGACTTACTTGGATGACTTCCGGCCAGCAGCCCAACATGTTTCTCAGGCAGCCTGCCTGCCCTGCCCCTGCATAGGCTGCAGGGCCATATGCGTGTGTGAGTAACTACTAGATAGAGGGGATGGAGTTGTGGTGCTTCATGTGCTGCCTATTATTCAACAGGCAGCTCCCATTGGCCAGTTTCTGTCCAGAAACCAGCCAATGGGATTGTGCTGGGGGCGGGGGCAGTGCTTGAAACCAAGAAACAGCCCGGCAGCTGCGTTTCTGAGCAATGTGTGGGGGTACGAGGCAAGCAGGGAGCCTGCCTGGGCAGGGCCGGCCAACAACATTTCGGTACCTGAGGCGGGGAGCTCAAATGACACCCCCATTCCCCCTCGCTTGGGCCAAAACATCTACACTCAGGGTCCTAGTGGCGCCCCCCACGGTCTAGCACCTGAGGTGGTTGCCTCAGTTCACCCAGCCCTGTGCCTGGGGCTCCCCACTGGATCTGTTGGCTGGATCTAGTGGCTTGGAGGGGCATATTTTGCTCAGGCCTGATGTAGGAAGTTAATGGCAGTCAGGTGCAGAAATCAAGTATTTTGACTCCCTATTGTATATACAGGTGGCAGTTCATTATCAGTATCCTTTCTCCCACTCCAGTCCTATCAACCAAGACATGAAAGTCTATTGCGAACCCACAATTTAAAACAAAACAATGTTTTGAGGTAACATTGCAATGGGTATATTGTGATTATAATGGGTTAAAGCCAGATTTTTGACCTCTGGCAGACATGCTATTGTGATAGTTTCTCTAATGGTGCTGAACTCTGGTCAATGCTGAGTGACACACATTTATGTCCAAATCTCAGTCACCTTTTTTGCGTACGTGGCCACATTGACTTCAGTGAGACAGCTGGGGTGAGCCATGAGAGCAGGAGTGAGGCATGGAACTTAAATCACAGCATTGCTTTACTGGGGGGGACTAAGGATTCCATCTTTCAGACAAGATCTGCATGCCAGTTGCGTCCCTTTAAGGCCACACTGGGGTCACTGACCTTCCTTCCATGGCAGGCCAAGCTATTTAGCAGTCAGCTGCTAATGAGCTCATGCTTATGCTGATGCTTCAATATTTTGCTTTTGCCTCCCACTTCCTAAGCTCAAAACCTGGTCCCTAGGAGCTGAAAGATGGATGGGTTAGTACCTGCCTCCCCTTCCCCTGTCCCACAGCGCACCAGTGGCCTTGCAGTGTCTCTCAGAACCCCAGTGTCTGGGAGCTGGGCCAGGAAATGTAGGACAAGTGCTCAGACGACATTGTCACTGAAGTTCTTTATACATGCTGGAGAGCGAAGGCAAAGCAAACTAGACTCAGCGTCACCAAAGCGGATGCACTGAACTGCTTATACTCAGCTGGGTGCAACACCACTAGCTCAGGTAGGGACAGTTTGGTTCAGGGCTGTAACAAGGGTGGGGCAAGCGAGGCACTTGCCTCAGGCACATCATGAATTGGGGTGCAAAGACGCAGTAAGTAAAAATAATAAGCTGCAAAAGTAAAAAGTGCAATGGGTGCTAACCTAAGGAGAGGGGGCGCATAATTAATATTTTGCCCAGGCACAAAAATACTTAGTTACAGCACTGGTTTGGTTCTCTCACACAGGCACAGCTTCTGTATCCTCAGTTAACAACTGGCTGCAGCCTTAATCGATGACCCTCCCACCGCATTACCTCCCAACCTGGTTGGTGGTTGTATTTTTTCCCATAGGCAGAGCCAAAGGCAGCAGCCTGGCAAAGGGCAGTGTGGTTAATTTCATTTCTGCAGCTCCCAGCTCTCAGGCTGGGAAGATCTGGTAGATTTAAACGCCACCATTTTACTCTGTGGTCTTTGGCTTCCTGATACTGCACCTCCCCCCATCTCTTATGTATCTGACAGATTAAAAAACAACAACATTGGAGGCACAGAATGGATACGTGACTTCCCCAAGATCACACAGCCAAGGACCCACAGAGGTTGAAGAGAACTCTGCCTTTAGGTCCAGACACTACGGGTACGTCTAGACAGCAACATTATTTTGAAATAACTAGCATTATTTCTAAATAACTTAGCTCGCGTCTACACAGCAGGCAGTTATTTCAAAATAACGTTGAAATACTGTCAAGTTGGAGAGCTTCTTACTCCAACTCCTGTAACCCTCATTGTATGATGAATAATGGAAGTTGTAGGAAGAGTGCTCTATTTCGAAATAAGTGATGGGTAGATGCTTCCAATTTCGACATAAGCTACGCAATTGTCGTAGCTCAATTTGCATAGCTTATCTTGAGTTAAGCCCTGCTGTGTAGATGCACTACTGTTCTGCCCCTTTTCCAGCTTTGGGGAAAGAAAGGATACTTAGAAGCCAAACTAGCTGTGCTTGGTGGGGAGGGGTGTTGAAGCTGAGCTATTTGACCTCTCTTTGGCTTTTTCTACAGCAGGAAACTGAGTAAGCACTTGTCAGCACTGGTGTGGTTGCACTATTGTTACTAATGGGGTAAGCCCTAGGGCAGGACTTTTTCCCATGTCATTTACACTGGGGTAGGATTGTTTGACATTGACTCCAATGTCAGGCAATGTCACTGTGGTAGAAACAGCGGCACAGTGTATGCTACAACTAGAATCTCTAGACTGGAGCTGAAACAGACTTCTGCATTTTCTTATTGTAGCCCAAAGGAGAGAACAAAAAGCTCAGATTGAGTGGCAACATTTTCATCCAGCCAGTTGGCTTTAAAAGCTTTTTTGAAATGTGGACAAATTCCCACCCCTCTCTGCCACATGTTCTGCAGCTGTTCAATCCAGCCAGTGGGAGACATGTGAAAGCAGCTTGTATTGACTCACTTGCTTCCCCTATCTGCACTGCACTCCTCCCTAGTGTCCCTACCGTATTGGGGAGCAGGAAACAAAGGGGCATTTAGGAACTCTTGGGGACTACAGTGATGTGCACCTGGCAGCAGTTTCATCACTGCAGTTGCTAGTTTAGCTCTTCCTCCTTTAGTTCTCTCTCTGGAATATTACAAGTCAAATGCTAAGAGCATTGCACTAATCCAAACATTGTCAATTGTCAAGCCATTTGCTGGGTTGTTTGGAACAGTAAAATAGTGTCCAGCTGTGAGACATTGGTGCCACTTCTCTGGCCATAAACACATGGGTTGCAATTAAATGCCGTGGACCAGGCAGGCAAAGAAACTATGACTCTCCTTGGGTGTCATTTTTCTTGTTTTCACACATCTCGAATGCCAGGTGTAAGATGATTCCTTCTATGCACAAAGCTGGGGAGACACAAATATTTGTATTTGGAACTGGTCCACAGTGCAACTGCTCCAGGTCTTGGTTCATGGTAACACTACCGACTAACAATCCTCTCCTTCCATCAAGCCTGAAAGGGTGGTAAAGGGAGACAAAGCATAGCCTGAGGTTATAGGTACCACGGTATTTTAATTTTTTTAATCTACATATTTGCTCTAATTTTTTATGTCCATATGCGGAATGAATTTTGTTATGTGCACCAATAAGGAGGTGATGTGTGACACGTAACAGCCATATTGTTGCACATCATAAAACTTATTCCACACAAGGATGGTGTGTGGTGAGGGTGGGCCGAATTGTTAAGGGCAAGGGAGAGGGCTCAGGGCTGGGTCAGAGGACTGGGGTATGAGGGTTGAAAACTCTGGCTCAGTGTATTGGCTCTAAGGATGTTAAGTATTGGGTAATTGACTAATCGAATAGTCGGTACATTTTTGCATCGACTATTTGATTAGTTGATAGGGTACCTCCACCTTTTAAATGCTACACTTCAAAAGTGAAAGTGCTGAAGCCCAGGGTCAGCTGCGGATACCCCCACTGACCCTGGGCTCTGTGCTGTGCTGCCGCTTTGAAATGCTGTGGGGAGCCCAGCATCAGGCTCCTCACCGCATTTCAAAGTGGCAGCGCCGCTTGGAGCCCAGGATCAGCTGGGGAGTCCCCAGCTGATCCCAGACTCTACCCGGTGTTGCTGCTTTGAAATGCCGTGAGGAGCCTGACGCTGGGCTCCCTGTGGCATTCGAAGTGGCTGCGCCACACAGAGCAGCTGCCCCCAGGCTCCATGCGGCGCTGCTGCTTTGAAGTATCCCCTCTTTCCCCCACCTTGCTGCCTCTATCTGATAGAGGCAGCAAGGGGGGGAAGCGACTAGTCGACTATCCTGTCAACTAGTACTTCACATCCCTAGAGGGCTCTGGGGTGGGTCAGGGATGCAGGGCTTGGGATACAGGAGGGGAAGTGCTCCAGAGGGTGCAGGCTGTAGGGTGAGGCTGGGGATGAGGGGTTTGGAGAAGGCGCAGGCTGCCCTGGGGAATGAGGTCTACCTCCAGCCCTCTCGCACCGCAGAACATGGGGACAGATAGGGGTACCACTCTATGGCCCCGGCACATCTTGGCTAGGCCAGATGGGGGCTGTAGCAGGGCTGTGGCAACTCCATGCTGAGACTGGTGGAAAGAGGCATCTCTCCCCGCGGCAGCCTGAACCCCTGTGTGGGGCTCAATGAGCAGCTGCATGGGTGCACAGCATAGCGGGAACTCCTGCACCCTGTTCACATTGCTGCCACCCTGTACTAATGAAAATTCAGTGTCATCATCTTCCTCATAAACCTGCTCCTTGTGCTTTCCCTATTGTTCCAATTAATCATCTAGCAAAAAACAAACAAACAAAAAAAAAACAGCTTTCCAGACTGAGCTCTTTTCAGTCTGGTTTCAAATGAATTCTGTAGCTGCAGTCAGCGATCCTACCTACCTGCCAATTCTTTGGAAGGGTATTAAGAGCGGCATCCTCAGGAAAGCAGAGCTTAGGCCAGCCACACCTCTTTTACCTGAAGAGGAACATGAGCTAGAATAAGGCTACTCAACACGTGACCTGCGGGTGGGAGCCAAAATAAAAAAGTAGTCAATATAATGGTCTTCTGCTGACATGCGTTTTAGTAGTTAAATTCCTGGACTGTCATTGCTCATTAAAAGTGCTGTCATATGGGTGGAAAACAGGTAGATACTGTATTTTATGAACATCAGCAGAACTGACTTAAATGGGGCCTGTGTGTTGTGTAGTCTTGTCTTAATCTTTGTATTCATGCCCATCAGTGTGAAAGAAGCTATTTGCATATATATGTGCATGTCTATGCAACCACACTTAAGTTGTGGCCCTTGGCATGTGCTACAAGTATCATTGTGGCCCCCAGGGCTTCCAAAGTTGAGTAGCCCTGAGCTAGAGCTTGAAGTCTTTGTTAGTTTCTCACAATTTCCAGGGAATCAATTCTTGAAAAGAGATTTCATCTATTGAAACATAAAAGGAGAGGGGAGCCCCAGAACTTTGTGTGTTGAGTTAGTACCATTAAAAACAGGCAATTCGGTGCACTTCTTTGTTGCCTTTCTCCTGTTTAAGCCCAGACTGTTTAGCACCTAATCAATTTACGAGGTAGATGATGTGATCTGAAATATAAAAGGTGAAACCTTAGGTGAGGAAATGACCAGAAAATTAATGCTAATATTATAAAAAGCTCCTTGAGGCTTCCACTGAGATTGGGGCCTGTGGTGCAGATTTGTAGTAAAATGACAATCCCTAGTCTGAGGCATCTACCATCAAAGTAGGCCCAGGGTGAAAGAAAGGAAGTATTACCTCCACTTTACACATGGGGGCACAGAGAACTTAAAAGACTTGGCCAAGGCTACACAGATAGACGGTGGCAGACTTTCTCTCCTAAATAGTGCAGAACTGGTCACTATCCGAACTGAGCAGCTGTAGAACTATGCGGGCATTGATTATCAGGCTAAAAATAGTCAGATGTGATCACTTCCCTTAGCTGTGTTGCAAACAACCACCTGGATTATTTACACTGAAATACTTTGGGTTATTTTTGAAAGAAAATAAAACTCCCCTCCCCCAATAATTTTTCCTTCTGTTTTCAGCTTTTTCACTTTGCAGCTTGCACAGTGAAACTAGAGCATGGGTATGTCTACCCAGCAACTAGACACCTAAGGCTGGCCCATGCCAGCTGACTCAGGCTTGTGGGACTTGGACTGTGGGACTTGGGCTGTGGGGCTGTTTCATTGCAGAGTAAATTTCCAGGCTCAGCTGGAGCCTAGGTTCTAGCCCTCAGACATCAAATGGCATAGGAGTGCTGTAATGGATCCCAGAGACACTATTCCTATGTTACCGACTGGGGCTAATTGATTGGGTTTTCTAGATGCTATATGGCTATGCAGTTAAGGCATATCTACACTACAGAAGACTCCCTCTGGAGTTCAATCTTCTAGTGTTGGATTTACTGGATCTAGTGTAGAAAGGGTTGCCAGGCGTCCAGTATTGAACCGGACAGTCCAGTATTTTCACCTCCTGTCTGGTAAAAAAATTTAGAAAATACCAGACACCTAAAATGTCCGGTACTTTCTGATTTTTTCCTGGCCAGGAGGTAAAAACCCTGGGCTGTCTGGCTCAATATGGAGGCAGCTTGGCAACCCTAGCTCTCACTGGGTTCCGCAGGGGAGCTGTCTAGACCAGTGCAGGAAGGCAAGATGGCACTCAACCACTGGCAGCCTGTTAGGGCCAAAAAGTCTCACCATGTGGTTTTTAAAGGGGCCACGGTGGTTTTTTTGTTTTTTGGGCTTTTTTGCTTAACAAACTTTATTCTAGTATGGTTTTTTTTTCTGAAACCATCGAGCAACCCTAAGTATAGATCCCACAAATCGAATGCTGAGGGCAGCCCCCACCAGCATCCTATACTCCTCATTCTGTGAGGAAAAAGGGAAGCCGTTGGAAGTATATGTTCCCATCAGCCTCCTGCAGCATAGATGCTGCAGTGGCTTGGCCTAAGATAAGTCGAATACAGCTACGCATTTTGCATAGCTGTATGACGTGCCTTCAGCCGACCTGCCTGGTCTAATGTAGACCAGGCCTTGGTGTGCTGTGACTGCTGCTAATCATATTAATCATAATTGTCCCACTTTGTTTGTTACAAACAGCTCCATGTTTGTTAAATCTACCTGTTGTCTCTCATTTTACACTTAGGCTGTGTCTACACTGGCTCGATCTTGCGCAAAAGCGGCCGCTCTTGCGCAAAAACTTGCTGCCTGTCTACACTGGCCGCGTGTTCTTGCGCAAGTAAACTGACGTTCTAATGTATGAAATCAGGGCTTCTTGCACCAGAACTCTGATGCTCCCGCTCAGGAATAAGCCCTTTTGTGCAACTGTTCTTGCGCAAGAGGCCAGTGTAGACAGGCAGCCAAGAGATTTTGCGCAAGAGCCGTCCAAACGGAAAAAAGCCCTAGTGGCCACTTGGACGCTCCGTACGCGCAGTCACTGCTCCGGACTTCCTGGTAACCCGAGCTCCCTTAAAGGCACACGCAGCCTGCAGAGGCCACGCGGCAGAAGCACCTCTGCCACCGAGCTCTGCCGTGCAGCTCTGCTCCTTTAGCCACCAGCACCACCCAGGATGGTCGCTCCAGCGGGGGAGCAGCTACCCGCACCCCCAGCGCAGGAGGCCCCAAGGGGCATGAAGAGGCACGCCCCTTCCTGGTCCCCAGGGGAGATCGAGGCCCTGCTGGGTCTCTGGGCTGACGAAGAGGCCCTCCATGACACCTGTGCCCGTCGGAGGAATGCGGACATCTTCCGCTGCATGGCCCAGGCGCTCTCCCACCAGGGCCATCCAGCCCGGACTGTCAAACAGGTCCAGGCTAAAGTAATGGAGCTGTGCCTGGGCTATGTCCAGGCCAGCGAGGGCCAGGGGGCAGGAGCCGACAGCTGCCCCCATTATGAGCGCCTCCATGCCATCCTGGGCGAGGTGGCACCCCAGGGACCCTCGGTGCCCATGGACACCAGCAGGCACCACCCTGTCACCAGGCACAGCGAGGCGGGGGACGAGGCAGAGCTGCCCACTGGGTCAGAGGAGGACGAGGATGACCAGGGGAGCACTGTCACCCTGCAGCTGGAAATGCTGTCAGGCAGACCGGACGTCTCCCGCGCATCGTCGGAGGCCGGGGGAGGATCCACTGGTGAGTGTTGCACTTTGCACTCACAAGGGTGGGGGGGAGCCAGGTGCCCGGGGGGGAAGGGGAGGGAGCATCACTCAGGCAGCGTGAGCTGCACGCTGTGTACCAGTATGCAGCATGTGCAACCACGTGCAGCCTGGTGACTGAGTGGCATGTGGCTGCGGCAGGCAGCTCCAGGGCATGCCTGGAACCGTGCTGCTCGCACACATCCGGACCAGGGGGGAAGGGTGGATGCCGGCTGGAACTAGTCAGGGCCCCAGGGGCTCAGGCCACAGCCCACACCTCCCGAAGGGTGCAGCACAGACAGCACACTGTTCATGCCACAGCTGCTCCTGGGAAAACCACAGCGACACAGCCCTGTGAGTGTGGCCCCCACTGAGCCCCTCGCCTGCTCCCGGTGCCTTGGCTGGCCCCCTGAGGGAAGTCCCGCACTGCGGCCACACATGTCCCTGGGCTACGTGTGCGAGAGCTAGCGGGAGGGGGAGGGGGGAAGCGCTTGGCCTGGCCCAAGGGCCACCTGAGTTTCACTGCAAGGATGCTACACTCCCCAGTCACCCCTGGTTCCATCCAGGAGACATCCACGTGATGGGGATCTGAGAGCCCAGACCACGTCTGCCATATGTGCTCCCAGGCACTGTATGGGGATTCATCTTGCCCCCTGTCAAACACCATTGATTAGTCCAAAGCCTCACAGCCTCCCCCAGCAGGCAGTTCCACACGTTAACACAACACATGCCAAAGGGCCAGGACACAGACCGGTGGTTACAATACATGAAGAAGCACCCTACTCTGGGTGCGGTCCTGTGTGCAAACATACAACACAGGGGGGGAACGAGTGGGCCCAAACCACAGTACTGTGGTGTCACCTGGGCTCAGGGCAGAGGGCATGGGGTGCGGGATCGGTGGCCAGGGCTGCCTGACTGACCCATCTTTTACTCTGTTCCCTGCAGTGGAACCAGGCAGGAGCGGGGGACCCTCTAGCCCTGCAGCAGCGGCAGCACCTGTAACCGCCCAGGCACCAAGCCGGCGGGTCCGGCAGCGGGACCAACTCCTCCGGTGCCACATACAGGCCGTCGAGAAGATCGAGGCGGCCATCACACGATGGGTTGATGCTGACTTGGAGTGGAGCCAGCAGGCCTGGGGCCGCTTCCAGGCTCAGTGTGACTGCATGTGTGGTGCTGTCACCACCCTCACTGCGCACATCGGGCACGCTGTGCACTATGGGATGGCATTGACCCATGCATCTGCCATCCCTCCCATGCCAATGCCCATGCCCCCTCCTGCTGCCCCTCCTGCTCCCTCCTGCTGCCCCTCCTGCTCCCGCCATGCCCCCTCCTGATGCACCCCATCCTGCCCACCTCCCCATGCTGCCTGCCCCAATGTGGCCTGAACGCCATGCAGTTGTCCGGCCCCGCAGAGGCGGTTGCAGGAGCCACCCCTCCCAGCAGTAGCTCCCTCCTCCCCCTCCCAGTTCAGAGCCCCTTTCCTCCTCCCCCTCCCAGTTCAGAGCCCCCCTCCCTCCTCCCACCCTACGTCCCCATTGTAAATAAAATGTTCAATGCGTTGTTTTCCACAAAAAACTGTATTGTTTATTGGGAGGTAAGGGGAGGGGGGGAGGGAAGGGTTGGGGATGGGAGGAAGATGTAAAGGGAGACAGAGGCAACCCTACTGTGGGGCCTGTGAGAACATCTTCGTCAGGGCCTCCCATATGCGCACCCCATCATGGTGCGCCTGGCGGATGGCAGCTGTGTGGGGCTGTTCGAAGGCCTGGCCCTCGCCTGCCATCCATGCCGGGAGGAAGGCCTCCCCCTTCCGCTCCACAATGTTGTGGAGTATGCAGCACGCAACCACAACCTTGGGGATGTTCCGCTCACCCATCTCAAGACGGGTGAGCAAACAACGAAACCGAGCTTTCAGATGGCCGAAGGCACACACAACCTGGTTGCGGGCCCGGTTGAGGCAGTCGTTGAATCGTGCCCGGTCGTGGTCTGTCCTCCCTGTGTAGGGCCGCATCAACCAGGGCAGCAGGGGGTAGGCCGCGTCCCCCACAATACATGTGGGCATGGGCATGTCCCCAACAGTAAATTCCTGATGGAGGAAGAAAGTGCCCGCCTCCAGCCTGCAAAACAAGCCGGAGTTGCGTAGTATGTGGGAGTCGTGTGCCCTGCCGGACCAGCCTGCATAAATGTCTGTGAAGCGGCCACGGTGGTCCACGAGGGCCTGGAGCACGATGGAGAAGTACCCCTTGTGGTTTATGAAATGGGCCGCTCGATGCTCTGGGGCATGGATGGGGATGTGGGTTGCATCCAGGGCTCCCCCCGCAGTTGGGGAACACCAGCGCAGTGAAGCCGGCCACCGTTGAATCCACGTCTCGCAGGCGGGTGACTCGCTGGAGCAGGATGTCATTGATGGCGTGGACAACCTGCAGAAGGGTGCACAGAAACACAGGGGAACGCATCACATAAGGCAGGGTGAGTGCATGCTCCCTTGGGGGGTTCCCACCCCCCTGTGATGCCCTCTGTCCTCACACACACCAGGGCCCCCTCACCCCACGGGCCTGTGCAAGGGAGGGATGGCCCAAACCCCTGGGTGACGGGGCATTCCCCATCACCCCAGCCTGGAGTCTTGCCTGCCCCTGGGCATGGAGTGCAGCACTCTGCCCCCCCCTCCCCCCCCCGCATGACGACGGCACCGACGATCGATCTGCCCACTGCAAACTGGTGTGCCACTGATTGGTAGCTGTCCGGGGTGGCCAGCTTCCAGATGGCAATGGTGACCCTCTTGTCCACGGGGATGGGTGCCCGCAGCTGGGTGGTGCTTCTCTAGAGCTCAGGGGTGAGCCAGACACATAGCTCCAGGAACGTCCGCTTTCGCATCCAAAAGTTCCGGAGCTGTTGCTGGTCGTCCCATTGCCCCAGGACCAGCCGGTCCCACCAGTCGGTACTGGTGTCCAGTCTCCACAATGGCCTCTCCACGGTGGGGTGGGAATGCCACAGGGACGCCACCGCCTCCATGGTGAGGGAGTCCAGAGCAACCTGCACCTCGAGGTCCTGAACGAGGAGTGCAGCAGCATGGAGCAGCAGCTGCAGGCACTCCAAAATGGCTGGAAGGAGCCAGAGCAGGCACAAGGCCACCCCTGGCTCCATGGCACAACAAAAGAGCTGATGGCAAAAAATCACCAAATGGCACTAAGGCACAAGCTGTGGTGTCCAACAAGGCAGAGGGCAACCACAGCTAGAACTGCTATGGCTGTCAGTCCCTGCAAGAGGTACTAAAGCATGCATCAGGAGAGAAACAGCTATCCAGGGAGATCCCTTTAAGCACGTGTCTCAAAGGAGCTCCAGCCCTCGCCCCCGGAAAGGCGTGGTGCCCTTTTGCCCTCTCCAAAGTGGTTCCGGGCTCATGCTTTTGTGCAAGAGCGTCCCGCCAACGTAGACGCTCTCTTGTGCAAAGCACATCGCTCTGACGATGAGTCCTGGCCAATGTAGACACTCTCTTGCGCAACTACTTTAACGCAAGAACTCTTGCGCTAAAGAGTTTTTGCACAAGATCGCACCAGTGTAGACGTAGCCTTAGATTGTAAACTCTTAGAGCCAAATAACACAAAAGCCCACATGGGTAGTGAGACTGTCAGCTTGTTTTCTGTGAGAAGAATAGATTCAAGGTAAGAACCTTCATATCTGGACTGTTTGGATTCTAACAGGGCAGAATGACTGAATGAGAAGACAGAGTTCTCCAGAGCTATTCGTTGTAGCCCGAAGAGAATTTTGGGAAACTGGCAATGTATTACATCACTTGCTATGATTTGGAATCATAGACTCTGACTCACCTATGCATCTGTTTTAACTGCTTTAGCGCTCAATAATTCTCACTTCCTTTCTTTGCTAATTAACAATTAGTTTAGTATTAAATTGGCTACCAGCTTTGTCTTTGGCATAAGAGCCAGAGTGCCAGTTGATTAGGAGATGGAGCAATTGATGCAGTGGGATTTTTGGTTTAAATCTTTTTATCACAAAGTCCCGTGGCAAGATAGGCTGAATAACCTGAGGGCACTGTCTGTGGCTCCATAGTAAGACTGGCGTTGGTGAAATCTAATTATAGAACACACTACAAGCTTGAGGTGGCTGCCCTGGATTCTGCCCTGTCTGCCCTGAGTTAAACACTCCCAGTTGTGAGCCACTCCAGACAGCTTGACAAACAGGACTGAGATAATCAAACAGGATTGAAACAGACATGGTTAGAAAATGATGTTTGATCACTACTACTGATCTGGGCTACAAACAGTGATCTACAGGTAAGAGGTTCCATTATCTCATTTTCCTCAGCATTCAGCACCATCAAGTTACTTTGTTCATCAAGAAATTATCTTTCCACCACATAAGCTTTATGGGCGAGGCAAGTCTGACTGTTTTCTTTTCTTTTATTAGTTGCTATATGCAAAGAAACACTGCCACAGCAAAGAGCTATTGAGATCAAAGGGAAAATAATATTAACAAACAGTGGCAGTTGGTAACCCAGGCATGTAAATTTCCTGTCTGTGCCTTGACAAAGACACAGATTGAGTCATGTTTTCTGACATATTAATAAAAGGACTTAGCACGAAGGACAGAGGGACATAGAGGTGTTTGTTCTTACACAGAAGGAAAATAAATCAGCACCTTGGATTCTACAGAGTTCTCTGGCCTCTGCCCCTTCCTCATTGCTTATTTAAGAGATTTATTTTTTAATGAATGAAAGTTTACATAGTGAGGCAGACAGTAAAAAGGCAGCATGCCAGCTCCTGGCTTGTTAACAGCGGTATAAAGGTACTAGTTTGAAATGATCATCCATTTCCTTGTAATATCTCTACCTTGATTGCTGGCAAACAGGTCTTTTTAATAAAGGCTTATGCCACATGGCCCTATTGACAGGGAGCAAGGACAAGACGAACACAGTAAACAAGTTAGCTCTATCTCCCCGATAAATTAGCTAGATAAAATGTGCAGTTACCTTTTATTTTAGACAAGAAAACAGCATTTACCTACCATCAATTTAGGACATCACCCTATTTTTAAAAGCCATGGCCTGACTGTGGGTTTTAACTAACTGAAAAGATTAAACTAGCAAAACACTCCAAAGGCTTAATTACAAGCTGCCCCTTTCCTATAACACATTTCTGTCCTGTTCTCAGTTAGTTGTTGAAACTGGATCACAGAGCCAGTCTGATGGTGTGATATCCAGGCCCAAATACATCACAATGAATACAGTTTCCAATAGGCTTACTGTGCCTGCATTCTAGTCAGCTTTAGGAAGGGAGATATATTAAGAAAAACCCCGACATCTAATTCCTTCCTCCACTACATATCCAAGGGTGACATGGGGGGGCAGAGTACCTGGGCAGTTGAAGGGACCAATGGGGGGCCTGGCACCTGCAGCAGGGAATCCAGCCATCTCTCCCCCACACACATTCACCAGCAGTGGCGGGGGAAGCAGAGCAATGCAACCCCAGCTTGCTCTGCGGTCCTGGTGCATCATTAGGGGAGGGGGATGTGAACATCGGGAAGCAGAGTGATGCAGCTCAGGGAGCAGAGCAGGCTGGGGCCACGTTGCTCTGCTTCCCCCTGCCATTGCCCGTGAGTGAGGGGTCTGTACATATCTACTTATTTGGCCTCTTGTAACAATGTGGGAAAGCAGATCAAGTTTATAAAATATTCCAGTCCCCAATAACAAAGGCACAAAGGGAAGGGAAAAAAAGACTGGGTTGGGCAAATGGATATAATTCAAGGACTTTGTTGAAGTCACATTCGGTAAACAAGAGAAGAATGGGACCAGAAATCAATGGACCAAAAGAGTGGCATGTCAGAAAGTAGGCCTGATCAGTGGGTGGATAAAAAAACCCTGAGGATGGGATGTTCTTCTCATTATCCTCTTTTGGGACCTTAAGAAAAAAGGCTGAAGCACAATGATCAAATTAACTTACTGTCTGGTGCACTGGAAAGAGTGTTTTTTACCATGTTGGCTTCCTCCCTCACCATCTTCTGGGACCTTGGATTCACCATGACTTCACTGTGACTTCATAAACCTAATTCTGGCCAGACATAGACAGAACAACACTGTGGTGAGTCCATAATTTAAAAGATAGCTAAAGCAATGCCTTCAAAGCCTAATACTGGTACAAGTTTGCCAAGTCTCCAAGTGTGATAAGATCATGTGCTGTACTCAAACCCCAAATCACAGAATCATACATCTGGAAGGGACCTCGATAGGTCAAGTCCAGTTCCCTGCACGCATGGCAGAACCAAACACCATCTAGACCATCCCTAACAGGTATTTGTCTAACTTGTTTTTAAAAATCTCCAGTGACAGAGATTCCATAACCTCTCTAGGCAATTTATTCCAGTGCTTAACCATCTTGACAGTTATGAAGTTTTTCCTAATGTCCAACCTAAACTCCCTTGCTACAATTTGAGCCCATTGCTTCTTGTCCTATCATCACAGGTAAGGAGAATATTTTTTCTCCCTCCTTGTAACAACCTTTTAGGTACTTGAAAGCTGTTGTTATCATGTCCCCCCTCAGTCTTCTCTTTTCCAGACTAAATAACCCCAATTATTTCCATCTTCCCTTATAGGACATGTTTTCTAGACCTTTAATATTTTTTGTTACTATTCTGTGGACTTTTTCCAATTTGCCCACATCTTTCCAGAAATGTGGCACCTAGAACTGGACACACTGCTCTGTTTGAGGCCTAATGAGTTTGAAATAAAGCAGCAGAATTAATTCTTGTGTCTTGCTTACAACAGTCCTGTTAATACATCCCAGAATGATGTGGTATTTTTTTTTAAACCAACAGTGTCACACTCTTGAGTCATATTTATCTTGTACTCCATCCTAGGCATTCATTTTCAATTTTGTATGTAGGCAACTGATTGTTCCTTACTAAGTGGAGTACTTTGCATTTGTCCTCATTGAATTTCATCCTATAGACCTCAAGCCATTTCTCTAGTTTGTCCAGATCATTTTGAATCGTGTGTAACCATTTAGCATTCTACTGTGAAAAGGTCACATAAGTATCTGTGACTTTCTGGGCCCATTTATTCCACCAAAATTAACACAACATTCCCTCAATTGCTGTAGTGTCAGAGCACCAATTTATAATCATGAATTGACTTTATGTTCACAGCACTCCTGTACAGTAGGGAAGTATTTTCTCTCTCTGCAAAACTAGGATCTGAGGCACAGAGTAGAGTGTGTGATCTATCCAAGGT
The DNA here is from genome assembly GCA_032595735.1 of Pelochelys cantorii. Taxonomy (NCBI): domain Eukaryota; kingdom Metazoa; phylum Chordata; order Testudines; family Trionychidae; genus Pelochelys; species Pelochelys cantorii. Next base: position 102,315,125 of record CM064329.1, on the reverse strand, counting down.
CACACAGTGAGTCTGTAACAAGCAGGAAGTGAACCCAGGTCTCCTGTATCTAACCCCAGTGCCCTCTGAGCTAGATCAGCTTTCCCATGGTCCAGCTAGCCCAATATCCTCTCTTCCAAAGGAAGCCAATGCTAGATGCGCCAGAGGAAATGGGCCCCTTTCACTCATTCTCAGCCCTGATAAAGTGGCTAGGGACACTATTCCTGCCCATCCCAACAACCATTGATGGACCTCTCCTCTATGAATTTATCTAGTTATTTTTTTAACCCTGTTATAATCTTGGCAATATCTCTCTGCTATATCTCAGGTGATCCTTTGTTCCTTCCAGAGCTGTATACCGAGAGCATTTTCTGCTGCAAAGCAAAATATACTAGTCTGAGGGCAACCTTGAGTCTCATTCTTTCTGTGAAGGACTCATCATAGTTAGTGCCAGATTAAAAACTATCCAGCCCCATTCAATGACAGGCTATACTGTGCCTGTGGCAAGCCAACATACCAAGTGTCACACAGATGTGACACTCGCTCAGACAAGAGAGATCCAGGGGCACCTACCCCTTAACCTCATAGTCCCTTGGCTCAGACATAGAAACCATCCATACTGAGGTTAGTTTTAAATGACGTGGCATTTGTTGCCAAAGTATAAACAAGAGTTGCTATAACCTCTATTTCACAATTTTGCATTTATGAAGTAGACTTCTAAAACAAAAGTCTGTGTGACGGATTTAAAATTTGGATTTAAAATACAAGGACGCGATATTCAAAAGAGCTCAGCATGCAACATCATCCCCCATGTAGGCCTTTATATAGATGACCAGATTTCCAGAAATATTCAGCACCCAGCACCTGCAAGATCTGGCTTCTACCAAGGGCAACCATCACAAGAGACAAGGCAGTAGTATGCAGAGTAGAGTAAAGTAAAGTATATCCCTGCAGACTGGGAATTTACACATGAAACTCTGCACATTGTGAGATCAGAGCACAACCTGTATCCCAAAGGCATCTGTCATATAGCATATTAGCCAATCCACTTTCACAGAAGCACTTCCTACATCAACTATAGAGAACACAGCTCTGACGTAGAAAGGTAGACTAAAATATGTGTAGCTATTTACATTCATATTTTCTCAAGGGCTTATCTGAAAGATTTCAGAACAAAGTTATGTAGATATACAAACTAATATTTTTGCACTACTGCTATCTTAGAATAATTATCAATGAAATGCCAAATACACAAAATTCTATATTTCTTGGCTCATCTAGAATGATACCACATGATAAAAATTTGAATTGTGCCCTCATGCTACATAATAGGTTAGGTGAAAGACAATACCTTAATAGTCTTTTAAGTTAAAGCAAGATTTTTTTTGATAGAATCAGTGTAGGAATATAGGCCCACATTAGTCCTGGGTAAACTATTGATTTAAATTGGGTTGGTAGTAGCATTAGCTGTAGGCCCAAAGTTAATGATCATGGTACTGAGAAAGAAGAGAAGTTGTGTTAAACTTCCAGCGACCTTCAAAATACCAGTGTTATCATGGTTAAAGTACTGGCAGAAATAGAAAAAAAAGGTGGTTAATTGGGTACAATAAATAATTAGCTATATAAATTTGTTCAATACATTGTAAAAACCTGCTGCATCTGGCCTTTGCTAAGCTCTAATAATTGACAATGACCTTCCTTGTTTGTTAAAGGGTATAAGCAATAAACTCTTAAAGGATTCATTATTATACCTGCCTGATCAAGTTGGAGCCAATCAAAATGGGCTAAGCACCCCTGGATTTAGTCCTTTGATAAATATTTTAAATCAGATTCTTATAAATGTTTCATTACTGTTTGGATATAGTAAATAGCTTGATGCTTAGGCTGTTTTAGACATGTTTAAAGCAATCATAGATGTACTATTGAGCCCTTAGATTTAATAAAGGATTTTAGGTTAAGTTGGTGTTATGATTGTATCCTATTTAAATAACTAGATGATTTACCCAACGTTGCTCAGGTCCTTAAATCAATTTTTGATTTCTACATTTTTCTTCATTGCTCTGGAGTGGAGCTGGGGATGAGGGGTTCAGTATGCAGGCTGCCCTGTGGAGAGAGGACTACCCCACCCCTCTCTCTTGCAGCAGCTTGGGGTGAGATGAAAAGCACCTCTCCATGGCTGCTGCAGCAGGCAAAGCAGGGGCAGGGAGGCAGGTGCACACCCCTACCAACCCCTTTCACCTGCCTAGTTATGCTCTCTTTTCTATGTGGTTTTATAAGAAGTAATCTCATTTCAAGCACATCCCATTTTCTTAGCTTCTTCTTGCTGCCTGCCAGTGGTCATTATATAGCAGAGTTTTCCCTTTCTGTTTTATGAGAAGCAATCCCATTCCAGGCACATCCCACTGTCCTGGCACAACCAAATCCTTACCTTGCTTTAAGTTATCATAAGAAGAATCTGTATGCTGAATTTGGTGGTCCTAGATCTTACCATTTCGGAGGAGTTCTTGAATGGACAGACTGACAGACAGACTCTCTCAAATATATAGTAGATACTTCCAGCAATGAAAGTGACTGTATTAAATCCTGCCATTTTACTTTATTTTCAGAATGTACTGAGAAATCAATGCATGCCCAGATTCTTGGACTGCTGAATCGTTCATGTGATAAAGTCAAAGAGACTGAAAAAGTATTTTTTAAAAATATATTACCACCGGGATCTGGTTTTGACCTTTGTAGAACAATAAAGTGACAAAACACAGTGTTCATTTCAGCATCAGATCTGATGACTTTCATAACCACATGCAGATCGCTCAAGTATAAGATTTTAATCATAACAAACTGGAAAGATGCCAAGTTAATGAAGCAATGTTGTTATTACTTGTATTGAGCCAATCACTGATCTATGGTAACGATCCATAAAAAGAAAATACTTAGGAAAAATGGCACCAACATACCACAGTTGTAAGTTCTCAGGGTTGGGTCTGTCTTTACATTTTATCTGCATATAATGCCTAGTACAATCCATGTCTGGGGCCACTAGGCCTAACTGCTATTCAAATAAATAATACAATCATTTAGGGAAACAGAACTTCATAAACTAAGCTCCTTTAATCAAACTTATAATGCTATTTCATTGTTCATTAGCTGCAGCAATACAATAAAATAACACAATTAAGCTCACACTTTGTTGCCACTGAATGAAAAATCCATCTTTGGGGATGTCTTCAGGGCGGAGTTAACTTGGTCTCTTATCTGGTTATAAGCATAAGCCCTTACTCCTTCCAACTGAATATGCACACAAAAACCTTTTACCTGGGTTTACATGTGCTTTTAACTCAAGCTTGCTTACCCAGCTAGGGGTAGAGGTTAGAGCCTGCCTTTCATTTCAAGTCAAGCTTTAACTTACCCACTTTACAGTGGACACAGGCTGGAAATCCATGTTACTGAACAGGTTCTGATAGTCCTCCAATGCCTTCCCACAACTCCTTGAAAACTCTATTTTCCTGCCCTTCTACTTACTCCCTTCCTCCTCATCAGAAACCACTTACAGTAAAGTCCTGGTTATCCGACCTTCACTTATCCGACCTTCCGTTTTATCCGACGGTGCCGCCTGTCACATGACGACAAGGGGCTCCAGGGACACTTCATACCACAATGGCCTTGCTTTCCCTTTTTCCAGGGCTGGGCAGGAGCTCTGGTTGGCAGGTCTGCAGGGGTTCCCCTCAGCCCGGCATGCAGCGTGGGCTCGGCAACCTTACCTCCCCACCCCACGCCTGGGGCAGCTCACGCCCGTGCTGCGGGCTTGCCCGGCGCTCAGGTATGCTGGGCCCGGTCCTGGCCATCCTGCTGCATTAGCAGCTCCGCTTTTAGGAGCGGGCCCGGCCCCGCTCCCAAAACTTTGTGGGCTGGGGGGAGGGGGGAAAGGGAGAGAGTTGCCCCCCTGCGGAGCAAGCATGGCTCCTGGCCGGAGCAAGAGGGGAGTCCGGGCTGAGGCAGGAAGGGAAGGGAGGGGGTGTGGCGAGGGGAGGGGCCGCCGCCGGACTGAGGAGAGGCAGGAGCGCCGGGGCCTTGGGCACGTCCGGGCAGCCCGGGGGAGAAGGGAGGAAGAGGAAGGGGGAGGACGCGGCCCCTCACGAGGACGCAGCATCCAGAAGCTGCCTGGGAGGGGGCAGCGCGCGCACCAACCACCCCCAGGCAAAAAGCGGAGCCCGCCTGGGAGACACCCCCCCCAGCCACCGCCGCTGCTGCTGTCAATGCTGCTCTGTTCCCGCCCCTGGCCAGAGCACGCCGGGCCCCTGCCCCGCCACGAGCCAGCGCTGTCCCTATTATTCGACATTTCCGGTTATCCAACCATCCTCCGGTCCCGTTTAGGTCGGATAACCGAGACTTTACTGTACCAGTTTACATACACCTGGTCTGCCTTTAAATGCCACATTCCACATGGCCTGCTTCATTTCTTCATAGCATGCAAAGAGGGGACCAGGCAGATGACAATTCAGCACAAGGAAAGAAATAAAAACAAAACAAAACAAAAACCAAAACTCCTGACAATCACAGACTGTGGTGGCAAGTCTGATTGCTCACTATCAACCTGCCCCTGCTCTGAGGAGATTGGTCAGGTTCTCATCCCTACCCCAAGCACAGAGCCCACTGCTGGGCTGCAGAGGCTTTGGATGGTGAGCAAAGTTATTACTTGACTGGGGAAGAGCGGATGGAGAAGCCTGAACAGACACCAGGGGCAGAGGAAGAGACTGAACTGATGGGCTCCTTTGGGGAACAGCGAGATTCCCAGAAACTGTTTGGGAGGAACCCAGAGAATGGAAAATGGAGGAAGCCATTAAGCAGGTTGGTAAGGTGTCATCTGTTATTGTTAAGGGGGATATTACAGCATTGGTGGGATAGGTTTGCTGGTTTACAACCTATCTAACCATTGTTTGGGGGTATAGTATATGCTTCCAGGTGGGGTTTATTTCAGTTGAGAGCATAAGAAATGCCATTTCCCTAGTTGCCTTTCTTTCCCTCCCACAGATAGATTCTAAGCAGGGGGAAAATGTAAACCTGCAGCTATTACTTTCATCAGATTTTCTATGAGCCAGATACTATTATTATATGCCACAGTGGAGTTCCCAGTCTCCTCAGATTTTAAGTGCTACTGTATAACCAATGGCTGTATAAAGATAAGAGCACTTCAAAATATCCTGTATTTTGTGGGTCTGCACATGGCCTGTTTGTTGTGGGTGGAATCACAAAGAGAGGGGTTTCAAAGGCAAATCAAACATGCAAGCAAGTTTCTGCTCTCAAGTTCAGTATCCTCTTCACAGTCACCTGAATTTTAGTCCACTTCTGGCTGGTAATGTTTGTGAACTTTTCATAGAAGAGAAACTCAAAGCTCCTGGGCAGGACAAATTTTCCATAACCTTCTCCCCACTTTACACTAGACATCACTAGTCATTCTTTTTCTGATCAGCCATCAAGGAATAAAATATGTCCTTGGGGCATAGCTAGAGGGCCTTCTACAAGAGACCTGGAAAAGTTGTTCCTTCTTCTAATCTGGAATCTCCAGCAAATTTACATCTTCCAATGCCACTGCTGCTTGAGAGTGTTAGGACCATCACTGGTAAAAAGATCTGTGGCCTGGGTCACCCTATTCCAAAAACCATTTTATTGGATTTTTTTGAAAATGAGGTGCCTGTGGTTGACAGAGCACACCTCACTGCCAGAGTTGCACCCACTGTGGGTAGCTATCCCACAATTCCTGCAACAGACTGGAATTGTGGGGTAGGCTCCCAATGCCTCATGAGATGAAAACATGCTTGTAGGTGGTTATGGATGCATGTTATCAGTCTGCTGTGTCTGTGGCTCGGAACCAGAGGGGCTATTCACCAGCCTTGTCCTGTGGTGCACTTGTCTAAGCACCTTTATTTTCACATGGCATTGCTGTGTCTCCCTGGTGTGTAGCCCTTATCCACCATACCCTGTTTGGTTTTAATATAGATATCAGCATTTCTGTTGCTGGTTCAGAGCTCTGCCTGATCAGATCAATTAGTGGGCCCTCCACAGCAATCAGATCCAGTGTCTCCATGCTGGAAACCTTTGCGACTCTGGGCATGCATGCTCAGCTGTGCTGGTGACCTCTCTGTGCTGCTCCGATGGGAAATCAATATTCAAAAGCTCCTGGGGCTTTTCCTGCTCACCTGGCTGACACCCATTGGATTTCAAAATTCTCCCTGGAGCACTCTATGGTCACCACCTGAAGGCCAGTAACTCCAAATTACTATATACAGTGTTTACCCTGCCCTTAATTTGAGGTGTGACTATCACCTTTGGCTTTACTGGGCTTGTTCAAGTGGAGTACAGGAGTCAATTTTAAAAGCCCTCTAGGTTCATGGGAGGGACTCTACATCGTAAACACACTTATTACAAATTCCATTTTGTGCTGAATACCTCGACCTAACCTCCTAGGGGAGACCAGTCTTATAGGTCAGCATAGCAGAGGGGACAGCAAGTGAAGAGTGACAGGGCAATGAGGCAGCAGGACTGTCAACAGGAAAGGGAACTGTTTAAGCAGCTACTTTTCATGATGGCCAACAGGCAGCAGACACAAGCCCTAGCACCTGCTCCTGCATAGGCTTCCCTGGTGCATCAATCTCTAGTGGACTCCCTGGCCTGCTACCACATTTTGCAGCCCCTGGAGAATTCTGGCTGTGGAATGTGCTAACCACTGCACTCCAGTGGTGGAAGTGCATCTGGGCAGATGTATGCTGTTCAATCAATGCCAATGCATTCACAGGGGAAGGATAAGAGGTACATTGGAAACATGCAATTCATTTTCCTATTACAGTGCACCAGTGGGCTTTATTGTCTGCTCTGTTTACAGCTCAATATAGATTTGGACTGCATATTGCACTTTGTCTAATGCAGCAGCAGCTGGTCTGCTTGTGTTGTTTTTAATAAAATATTTGGCTGCACAATCAATCTGTATGTGTGTTTGGGAAACAACAAAGTAACAGGAAGCTCAAACCAAAGCTTTTAATAAAGTAAGATTAACAATAGATAAATTGATACATATTATTGATAGGCATAGCACAGATGAATCCCATGCACCACATTAGCACATTTTCACATGCACTTCCCCTTGTAATACGCACATATGTAAGCACAAGAGGCATCCCATTCTTCCTTGTTGTCCCAAACCTGGCCCCAGTCATCCAAAGTGTGTTTCCAATTGCTAATACAGGATCCGTAAACTGGCATAGTCTGACCCATTCTTGGTGAAAATTCTCCACCCTCCTCTTCCATATGTTGTGCTGCGCAGAGCATGCTGTGATAACATGAATGGCATTATGTACATGGCATCTAAACAAGTTTGGAGGCAATACTATCTCACTCCCAGTCCACCAAATGCACATTCTACCATAACCTTGCAACTTCTTTAAATGTAATTAAAAATCTGTGCTTTCTGAGACAGGACACTGTAGGGCACGCTGGGGGAGCCTCTAAAATAACCAGGAATACAGATGCCCTCACTGTTTAAATATGCAAATGACAGATCTCCAGAATATCCTGGCATCATGTACCCTGTTGGCGCATCCCACACTGGTATTCGTGAGCCTTCGTCCATGGTTGATTAAGGCCTGCAAGATGAATGAGTATTCTTTCTGTTTGACATATTCACATGCACCTTATGGAGGTCAGGCAAGGGACAGTGTTGTTCTATTGATGACACCATTGCAGTTTGAATCTTATTCTCTCAAAGCCAGCAATGATTCTGATGACACTGGCAATCTTTACCACCTGGGGGGCAAACCAGAGTAGTAAGTGCTTCATAAATGCCACCACTATAGCACCAATAGTTATCTTGCCACTACCACACCGTTTTACTACTGCCTGTAGAAGTCTGGGGTAGCTAGTTCCGAGGTGATAATAGTTACATGCTTCTGGGCTGAGATGGTCCCTCTCATGGGCATGTCCTGGTGCTGAAGGGGTCAGACAAGCTCATGAGGTGTCCTTTATGTGAAAGCTCTGGAGCCACTGATGTCATTCAAGTGTGCATGGGTGTTTAGTCCCATTTGTACTTTTGGTCATGTTCCAGGACCATTGGTCAGCACAAGGATATTCCACAGCTATTGAGATGCATTCAGCTGGCTCCATTCCATCATGGCTGAATGGAGCTTGCTAGAGCACTTCAGCAAAGCATGCCAGTGCCTCTTCAGTGATGAGCCAGTGCTGAAATGCCTGCTGTTACTGTTTCAGGGTAACTGCACTTGTCTCTCTCGTGCCCCCACCCCCCGTGGTCTCTTGAGGGCAAAAAGGAGGCTCAAACCAAAGCTTTTAATGAAGTAAGATTACTCGAGAGTCCTTAAGGATTCTGGCTCCGACACATCACCTGTCTTGCACAGAAACCTGTGTATCTCCCACTCCTGACCAGCGTTTTAAGGCTACACAGCTCCATGCCTTACACTGTGATATCCTTAGCAAGCCATTCTGCCTAAAAGTCAATTCCTGTGCTTTGTTTTCTCCCTAAGATAAAAACAAAATTGCCACAGAGCAAAAACATATAAAGATAAAAACATATAAAAAACAATACAAGTCCTTATATGCATGCTAAAAGCTTGCCAGAGGTCACTCAGCAGCATTATAGGGCCTTTATAGGCCAAAGTCTTTCCTCATCCTTCCACAAGGGTCGATGCCCCGTTCGAACAGAGTAATTCAGTGGTCTCCAACCTTTTTACACCGAAGATCACTTTTTAAATCTCAGAACAGGCGAAGATCTACCTCCCCACCCCTTCCTTGAAGCCCTGCCCCTTTCTTGAAGCCCCGTCCTCTCTATTCTCCTCCTGTCCATCACTTGCTATCCCCAGCCCTTACAGATCAACAGCTTACTTCAGAACCATTTATTTCCTGAGTCCTAAGCATTTGAATTTAACAATATTTACAGAAGACAGAAACTGATATATTTTCATGTATTCAATACATTTTTGCTCCAATATGTCATATGTTTCTTTAAGAGAGATGTGATGACTGTAGTCAACAACTGCAACAGATTCTCTGCTGATAGAAGGAAAATATAGTTGTGTGTCAGGTTTGTTTCTTTACTCCTTTTCTGCAGTTATTGTTAAAAATATCTTCAGATATCTTACTTCTCTCTCTCCACCAACATTTTTGTCACATTTAACTTGATATACATGAACATGCCACAAAAACTGCTCTTTAGCCAGAGATACAAGAACATGAAGTCATATTAAGCCATGTCTCACTGGTGGTAATTTACAGTTTATTCTCTGCAGTTGCAGAACCCCTTTAAAAAATTATCCTTGATTTTTTTTCCCTCAAGCCTTCTATCTGACTTAAGGCATGTTTTCCATTAGACTGCAGCTGATCCTTCAGGAGGAAACAATGGAAGCAAACAAATCTGATGTCTATGGTAAAGCAACAGCTGCTGCTCAGCCACCCTGATAAGCAATGCATATACTAATTGTGTAACTCTGGATTTTCCCCATTGATAAGCAGATATTTGAAGAGTTATTCAAAGAAACCACTTCCTTTGTACTGTGCCTTAATTACACAGTAACATACTGAAAATCAAGATATTAGCAAATCAAGGTGTCAAGGAAGGAGACATTGTTAGAACACATGGGCCTATCAGTAGCAGAGGATGCCATATCAGGTAGAAAAAAAATCAGTATTCACACCAAGCCCATATTCACATAGCCCAAAAAACTGGGTTATGCTTTAAGAATTTGTGCCGTGAGGAAGGGATCCTACCCTCACTAGGTTGCCAAACTCAGGGAAGAAGCGGACTGCACTGTTACCACTGCTCACACACTCTGAAAGGTAATGACTTGTGAATCCATTTAGTCATGAAATCACTGGCCTGTGATGGGAAGACTGATTCCCATCACTTCCCTCCCACAAAGTTTGTACTGGAATATGGATTTAGGAGCGAAAGTGGATTTTCAGAGGTGCTGAGAACTTACAACTTCTGAGAGATGTGTTGAGGAGTTTGAGTGCTCAGCTGGCTACTTATATAGATGCCTCAATATGGATTTATGACCCCAGCTTTCTTATTCACTGGCATAATGATGTAGGGCAGTGGTCTCCAACCTTCTAAAGCACAAGATCACTTTTTAAAACAAGTCAATCCAGGATCTACCTCAAACCCCAATACCCTTGCCCTGCTTCCTTCTCTGAGGCCTTGCCTCACCCCATCACTTCTCTAAGGCCCCACCCTGGTCTTTATGGAGATGGGGTACAGGGGTAGAGGGACATACTGACATCAGCACCTCTCTTTTCTGCCTCCCCCACCCTGCACAGTAAGAAGCAGGCTCTGGGGGCAACTTCAAAGCAGAGGACAGGAACAGCACAGCAATGTGGGGAAGGACAGCTGAAGTGCAGGCACTTGATAACCTCCCAGAGAAACCAATCAAGATCACCTGTCAGAGGCTCCAGGATCTACTAGTAGGATGACCACTGCTGTAGGGGAACAAAACAACTAGGAAGTCTGTAAAACTTTTTGGAACCATCTGATTTTGGGGTCCACTTTGACAGTGACCCTTAATTTTCTGGCATAGTATTTAGTATTTTTCATTTGCATATGCACCCAGCTTTGGAATGAACAGTTTTATCAAAATTTTCATATCCTTTAGTATAGATTCCAAAGATGGTTTAAAAGTAGATTGTAAATGGGTTTACATAGAATACCATACAAATTTATATGATTAAAATGACATTAGAAAAATAGTATTGTTTCCTAAACACTTTTTGTAGTCACAACCGTACAAGGAATAATTCCTTGTCTCTAGAACATTTTCCACCCACTGCCTATAAGCTTCCAGGCTTTTGCACAGAATGACAAGATTAATTTGCAATTTTGTATTTAAATCGGATCTTCTTGGATTGTTCCCTTGTACTATTCTGCTACCCCCCTTCTCACCATCAGGAGAGATGTATTAGGAAGATAAAAGATAGCAACTGAAGCTGAAAGAAGGTCTATTGTTATGCATCACTGGAAAAAGTCAATTCAACAACAAAAAGAAGTTGATAGTTTTACCAGATACATGTGACTGTCTATATATGTAGGGGAGGATTAAAACATGTGGCTCTGGGTCTGCATCAGGATCTACTAGCATGGATCCCAGAGTGAAATAAGAGAGACTGTGCATGGGGTCAATGATAGTGGATTTAATGCAGGTTTAGAACCTAGGAGTCCAATCAGATGATCACTGAAGTCAATGGGAGTCTTTCAATCCACTTCAATGAATGTCAGATTAAGCCAGAAACTTTACATGCTATATTTAAGGGGTTAAAAAGTATACTAGCATAGAATGATATAAATAGTACTTTGGCAATCCTTGTAAACAACATAAGGTAAACAGATATATAGATGACCCCAGCACGAATCAGAGGAACAGGAAAGCAGAAAATGGAGGCCAGGGTCCTCAGCTGATTTAATTGATCATCTTCAATAAACCTATGAATTTTCACCAGCTGAGGATCTGTCCCTCAGGGTATGTCTACACTACAGAGTTTTGTCAGAAAAACAGCCATTTTTCTGACAAAACCTGAGTTACATTCACACCACAATTGTGTTCTTTTTAAAGTAAATCGAAAGAACAGAGGGGTTTTTCCAGTGTTAGTAATCCTCTTTCTACGAGGAAAAAGGTGTGTGGACAGGGAAGAGGAAATTCTTTCGAAAGAAGAGGAAAGAATTAAAAACACAGGTGCCCTGGAGGCCACTCCATCCATAGTAATGACAGCTTAAATGCAAAATAGCATCCATTCAGTGTGGACACTATATTTTGAAAAAGCAGATTGCTTTTTCGATGTGCTTGTGTGTAGAGATGCTCTTTCGGAAGAAGTTTTTTTGGAAGATCTCTTCCAAAAGAAGGCTCTTCCAAAAGAAGCCTACGGTCTAGACATAGCCTCAGACTAGACCGCACTCAGGGGACACATTTGTGGGTTATTGAAATAGACATTGAGGTTTTGCAGTCTGTAATAGAGAACCATATCCCTTTAGTGCTAGAGGCCCAGAGCCAGCCAACTGTAATTGCTCACAAGCATACCTAAAAGCAGGGATCTACTGATTCCACTATTTAAAAAAAAAAAAAGAGTGGTAAGAAGCTGTAGAAATGGGGGAAGATGCTCAGGGAGAGAACAACAAACTGGAGGAAGAGAATTCAGCAGAGGCCTGGCAAGGCAGGGCATGGCTGCTAGGATAAAGCAGACTCCAAGAGGGAAGCCTGTGGCATTGGGGGCAAAAATTGAGAGACTACAGAGTTCTCCTGGGAGCCAATGGGCTTCAGGTAGGGATGTTTTGGGAGACCTCCGGAGGGAAAGCCGAGAGCATGGCCTTGATGTGGATTTCAGAACTTTATTACAATAATGAAATAATTTCCAAATAAAGTCTAACCCCAAAATTTGGGTGGTGCTGAACTACAGAAATGTTTGCAAGTGGAGTCCTTAAGAGGCCCTGAAAAATGGAAACAAGCAGACGGCTGCAGAGCAGGAGGCACATGGGAAGTGACTGGCTCATTGACATTTGTAAAGCTATGTAGAGAAAAAACACCACCACACACTTGCAAAATCATGTTATGTATTTAAAACAGCCTTAACTGATGACCTTTCATCCCAACAGGCTGTCTCCAGCAGTTAGTGGTAGCTGTAGTATCACCACTACCTGCCAGCCAGAACATATCATGCTTAGTCTGCGTTCATTCCATTTGAACATAATCACCAGAGTAGTCATTTATGACAAATTTTTTTAGTCATCTTTTCATTACCCAGTCTTGAGCACCATGCAGGGAAATATTAATACTGATGTACCAATAAATGCAGGATGCCACAATCTAATGTGAAAGCAAATTACCGTGGGTTTGATTTGGGAGTTATTGTTTTTATCATTATTTGATGAGGTTGCTTAGTGATGAATCTCCTCAGTGATTATGTATAGGGAGTTTCTGAAATCATGTCTGATTATATACTTGTATAAAAATATTGTTTTAATCTGGTTAACAACTGCCTAAAATTTCGGATGGAAACCACATAAATTTAAAATTTGCTAAGATAGCTTATGTATTATGAAAGATGCATATAAAAATAACAGCATAGTTACTTATACAAACTGCAAAAGCAAATCACATTTTTCAAACAGCTGAAGACCTCGTCTGAATTAATTGCAAATTAAGAGTAAAAGTTCTATCTACCATACATATAAAAAGACCCAACACTTTTCAGTATATCAGGTAAAATACATCTCTGTTGTACTAATGGACAAAGCTACAAAGAATGAATCATATTTTATTTGTAAAAGGTATTTACAAAGAGATATTGCACCAGTTGTCAGTTCTCCAGTATTTTAACAGATTAATGAAAACCTAATCTATATTCACAAAATCAAAAACTAAATACAAAAGACTGAATAACAGAAAGAATAAAGTTTATTTAAATTGCTAAGTACAGTTAGTTTCCCTGATTATAGCTCATGCCCAGTATGATCTAGTATGTACCATATACAGCTGTTATCTTTTAAATCCTCATATCTCTATGCAGGTGTGAATTTATTATTATACATGAACCATCAGAAAATGTATGTAAAATGTAAAGACTATGCTTAACAATTGCCTTTTCCCTGGAAACCAGTGCTGTTTTAAATAAACTGAAGGAGCTATGCAATAACATTAGGCCAATAATTTAAGTCTTTAAAAGCAGTGATAAAATAGGCATGACAGTCGTCTTTCTTCCATAGATAATGCCAGGAAAGTGATTTCCCTTATATTTCAGTACTGTTCACTTTAAACACACTCAATCCAGAATACAGTGAGCACTAGCATAAAGTATGTCTCAGTTTATTTGCCAGGTGGACCATCATGATGCATTTCTGGGGTGTAGGTAAGCAGAACAATCATGACCCAGAGGTGAAGCAATGCCTGGCAAAAGAAAAACAGGAGTTAGCATACAGTGCTGACTACCATCCATCATTTACAATAGTTGTAAGTCTGAATATGGGGAGAAGCAGCTACTTTTGTAGACGTGATTTGGCTAAATGCTCTTTATGAAACATTGGTTTCAGGGTTTTTTCCATTTTAATCCATAGCACCTAGCAAAGGAAAGAAATTCTGATTTGCACAGTAGAAACACTGTCAGGATCTAAGACAAAAAGTATTTTACAGCAAATTATGAAAAGCTTTAATTACAATTAACATGTCTCCTGCTAGGCATGATCATCTCTGATGAAAAAGAATTACATGGAGGATTGGTCCTACCATGAGTGCAGGAGAATGGATTCAATGACTTATAGAGATCCATTCTGGTTCTGATTCTACATTACATATGGTCCCATAAAAGACTAATTCACAATACTGACTCAGCTCCAACTTAGAAAGTGGTTCAGAGCCATATTAATCAATCAATAAATTTCTCAACTGTTTCATTATGAAGCATTTTGTTCACCTATTGAACAGTGCAATGGCAGTGTTCCATAAAAAGGGAAAGAAAAGGGGGAATTAAAATAGCCAAATTCCTTCTATCACTCAAAATATGTGAGAAGTGGTGTTAGAGGGTGTGGTTGCTTTGTATCCCCAAAGAGTGGCACCCCTATTTACCCAGGGATTTATTTAAAAAACTTCATTATGCTTTCTCAAGCAACATATTCATGAAATATGGAGGTAGAGTACTAAAATCTTTAAACAGCATCTGGGCATTCTTATATAACTACTGATTACATCAACTGACAGAGACATCAACCCTCTAGTGGAACTGGGAGAAATTTCACTGACAATCATGCAAGATGCGAAGAACAAAATTCCCTTCCGTAGCCCAAGATTAGACAAAAATCATGCTCACTGCTTTTATAGCTATTAGAACTAAATGATTATTAATCACTGAGCTGAGGTAAGGTGTTATTAAAACATCAGTTTTCTAAGTTATTTTAATGAAAGCTAGTCAAATCATAAAAATCTTACTATATATTTTAGAAACGTGCATCTGCCTGTCTGAGACTGTTTTTTCAACAACTCCTCCAAAATCAACAGCCAGGACCACCAAATTTGGTATGCAGCTTACTCTTATCATAACTTAAAGCCAGGTCAGGGTTTGGTTGTGCCAAGACAACATGCAAGGAATTTGACTGTTTCTCTTAAAATGAAAAGGGATGGGTCTGACAGGAGGGAGTTATACTGCAAAATGACCACAGGGGGACAGCTATAATCCCATTGGGCCAGAAGTGTAGAAAGGGGCAGCTAGCTACTATACATTTCAGAGAGTTTGTTTTTGTCTGTTTCTGTCTGTCTGTCCTCCAGCCTGGGAATATGCACCCTTTTCCCGGCCGTGCCTGCTGCAGCGACCATGGACAGGTGCTTCTCACCTGGCCCCAAGCTGTGTAGTAAGAGGGCTGGGTTTGCCCTCTCTCCCCAGGACAGCCTTGCATACCAAACCCTTCAACTCCAGACACACCCCAGAACAATAATTTAAATGAAGAAAAACAAAACTTAGAGTTAAGGACCTGAGCAATGCCAAGTAAATTTTCTAGTGCAGGGCTGAGCAAAATACGGCCCAGGGGCCGGATCTGGCCCACCAAGCCACCGGATCTGGCCCACGGACCACCTTGCCAGGACCCTCAGGCAGCAGCTGCCGCAGTTTCAAACACTGTCTCTGCTGCAATCTGCTCTGCAGGGAGAGGGAGGCTTCGTTCGATCTCCCTGCCCCCAGCCCATTCCTCAGCTCCTACTGGCCAGAAACAACCTGCCAATAAGAACAGACCTCAGCCAATCACTCAGCTTCTACTGTCTGGAAACAGCCAGCCAATCAGAGCTGAGATATTGGCCTGAGCGACTCGGGTAGCGCAAGCCTCTTTCCTCACACGAAGTTGAGCACCACGTGGAGGGATGTAGCCAGTCATGAACCCCATCTTGTTTCTCCCCCCCCCCAGAGAGCAAGAGAAAGGCAGTCAGCCTTTGATGCCCTGGGAACGCAGGTGCGCTGCCTGTTCCTGACTCTACCATAAACAGAAACCAGACAGTAAATGGGCTAGCTGACGACCGGGGGCTTCTCGTCGCCCTGATGGCTAGCACCAGTAATTGACACGCCTGCACTGTCCCAGGAAAGGAATCTTGGCCCATCACATACTAGAAGTGCCCATTGTCTGCATTTTCCCAGGTGTGAATTATGCTTTGCACCCTTTGTGGAAAACTTGGCGTTCAAAGCCATTTTTCCTAATTGCCCACTTGAGACCAGGAAGAAGCCTACGTGACCCAAGGGGTATGAAGAGGGGTTTAGTAGCCCACCCCATTTGAGCTCCAATCACCTACACCTGCTGGCAGGTATTGATTGTCTCCCGAGGTCCGTGGGATGCCCAACCTCGCCCTACTTCTTCCCGAGGGATTGAGAGAAAGACGCTGGCCACGCCAAGTCTGGAACGCAGGGGTGAGAATTATACCTGCAATGTGTTTCTTTATGTGTACACTTTAATTGTTACTATGTTATAAGTTTAGTTACTCTATTATAGTTTAAGTCAAACTGTTTCATTTTTATTGTAAACTGCCTTTGGTAATGTGATTCAGCTATAAACTGTGAAAACCCAATTAACCTGTCAATCAAATCGCTGCCCTGTTTGTTTTTCGGACAGCTTCCTAAATTATAGTAAAAATAAGTTTGTGCCCTCATTCTATATATATTGAACCAAGTTTTCTTTCCTTTTCTTTCTCCTACAAACAAGCAAGTGCGTGTCAAGTTTCTGACTTGAACCCGTGCTGCTGTATCCGAACCGAACACAAACAAAAGAACTCCAGCCGGTCATAAGGGACAGATATAGGGAGAGCTGGGCATTTTGATCGTGTTGCCTCCAGGGGACAGATCCGTGGGGCATCTCTCAGCCTTCCGTAGGCTGCCCACTGCGACAGGACCTTGTGTCCTAGTAGTTAAAGTCTGAGGTGTAATAAGCTCTCCCTGTAAACTATGGGGCGTCTGTCAGCCTGTTGGGACCCTGCGAAGGGACCCTGGTCCTAGTGGTCAAAGAGACGGATGTAAAACTTCTTGGGGCGCCCGTCAACCTCCTCCAGGTTGCCCGCTGCAAAGGGACCCCAGTCCTAGCAAGTTGAAGTCTCGGGTGTAACACACACACACACACAGCCCTGACCACCGGCTGACAAGGGAGCCACCTGTATTTTCAAGCGGACTGGGACTACAGCAAGCAGGGAGCCCAGCCTGCTTTGGGGGGTGCTGCAGCCTGCTGGCCAGGAGACATTTAGGTAAACTCTTCCCAGCCAGCGCCTGCCTCTGGCACCCCAACCCCTCCTGCACCCCAGATCACCATCCAAACCCTCTGCATCCCCTGCCCCAGGTGACAACTCCCTCCCAGACCCTGTACCCCACCCCACACCCTCCCCCAGGCCAGAATCCTCTCCTGAACCCAAACACCCTCTCAGACCCCACACAATCTCCTGCATCCCAGTCCCTTACCCCGTGCGCCCTTCTGCACCTAACCCCCTCCACAGAAAATTGCAGCCCTTGACCACTTTCCAAAACCTTGGAATGGTCCCCCACCAAAAATTACTGCCCACCCCTGTTCTAGTGTACTATATTTTACCAATGAGACTACAAATTAAAATCACCATTAGTCACATAGAAATGCACATAAAAGACACTATGAATTCAAAGCAAGAATTTTTATATATATATATATATATATGTTGTCAAGTCACATGACTCAAGAACCCATGTTCCATAAGTAGTCTTTAGAGTCTACTTTAAAATATAACAAACTGTCAAAACTAATTATATACCCTTTTTCTTTTATACACTATTGAACACTTTTCAGATGAAGGCAGATATTAGCTAAAACGGACTATAAAAATTCTGTACAACAATGTACTCACCATATAAATGATTACAAATAATCTTGCTATGGGATATCGCCTTAGAAAGATTCCCAGTCGAATGCTGTGCAAGTATAATACACATATTAGAACAGAAAAATACTCTTATTCTTTTATTCTAACCCACATAAAATTGTAAACACTAACTGGTATTATACATATAGTTTTCCACATTTCTGCCTCTTGAACTTTACTTTTTATTAACAGCTACTGGATTGAGAGAAAATAGTCTTTAGTCAGAACACAAAACAGATGTACTTTTCTGACAATAAAAAGCCAGTACTCTGGTTGCTGTAAGTCTGTCACATTACACCTTGTCAGAAACAAGGGGTAGGGTTTTCAAAGACTCCTAAGGGAGTTAAGACACCCAACTACCACTGACTTACAATGAGATCTAGTTGACTAACTGCTGTAAGTTTTTTTTGAAAGTCTTAGTGAAAGATCTGTATCATTCTTACACTTAGTTATAAATGAGAAATAGAATGGCCCTGTAGAATTCTAATGCTAATGCAACATGAAGATCATCATATCAGAAGATAGCATCATGGCCTAGCAATCTGCTTTAGTAAAAGAAAAATATGCTAGTGGGAAAGTGACAATACTAATATAGAAATAACATGTGAATCAGTGTGTCAAATACAACAGGCTAATCATCAAGGAAGCAATGATATTAGTAATCCTTACATTAAAATCACTACAGAAGTGCACCAGATTCATCCTGGTTTTCAAGGGTTTAAAACAGCGGTCTCCAACCTTTTTAAGCACAAGATCACTTTCTAAATTTAAGTCAGTCCAGGATCTACCTCAAACCCAAATACCCCTGCCCCGCCCCTTTGCTGAGGCTCTGCCCCGCCCCTTTGCTGCAGCCCTGCCCTCCTCACTTTGTGAAGATAGGGTACAGGGGAGGGGGACAGTGACATCAGCACCCCTGCCTCCCCCACTCTGCACAACAAGCAGGAGGCTCCCAGGGGGCAGCTCTGAGTCTCTGGGCAGGACCAGCAGGGCAGTGCTGGGAGGGACAGTTGAAGTGCCGGCACTGACAGCCTCCCAGCCAAACTAGATAGGATCCCCTGTCAGAGGCTCCAAGATCTACCGATAGAGCCCAGTCGATTGGTTGTTGACCACTGGTTTAAAACTATTACTCCCAAATGAAAATGATTTAATCTTAAATTCCCAAAATAGCTCGAGACAAGAGATCAGAATAACTTGGTTGGTGGTTCCAGAGCATTTTTTACTCATTCTAGGCACATATTGTGAAGACACTTAGTTCATAGCATGGATTTATTCTTTGATATTTAAAAAAAAAAAATTAAAAGGATTTGAGAAAGGAAACACTGAAAAGTAGCTAATAATTACAGCTACTTTTCATGTTAGTGCTGATCCATTGTACATGGTACTATGTTACAGACTAACTCATTTGTGCATATGTTGCATGCTTTATCTTGCAAATAACTCATTTCTTTTCTTTGTTAATATATCCTTAATATAATAGGTCTACCAGCATTGTTTGTGTGAGATATCAAGGTACAAATTGACCTAAGGCAGGAGTGGGAAACTTTTTTCAGTCAGGGCCACTGATTCATAGAAAAAAAACCCCCAAAACAGTCAATTTGATAAAGTACAAGATATAACGGAAATAAAATTAATAGGAATTACCCATGTCAATATTTAATATGAATCTGTACCATACTAATTGTAGAGTTATTTCTGTACAGTTAGAAACAACTAAAAAATAAAAGGTGTATTGAAGAGGAAAACTGTATAAAGAACTAGTTCAAGAGGAGAAACATTCCTTTAAGATTTATGTACTCTTACCTAAACTGGTCTATACTACTTGCAGCTTTGCGAACTTTTCCATACATTCCTGCTACATTAGTATCTACATCACTAAAAAGGACAGGAACACTTCGCATGCGAGCACCTATTTGAAACAAATAAACAAATTGGATTAAGCTAAAGATGTAAATTATTTATTTGTCTATACAGGGTTTACATACAGTTTCATAATTAATTTCACCTTTTTGAAATGTTCAAGATTTTCAGTGCACAAAGGAAAATAATTAAAGATGAATTTTGTGTATTTAAAAAGGCATTCCTGTTTTGTCAGGAATTGTTGGATAAGATTATAGTTCAGTCAAAATGTAGCCCAGAAAGGAATTTTTATTCTATTTCTGTATCTAAATACACATTTTAAGTATCCAGTTCAGATTTTTTATACTCCAAAATAATTTCTTTGCTTCATTGTAATTTCTTAAGGCTGGCACACTCTGGGTCCAGCAACATCCATGTCTGTCATGATTTTAGTTGGCCAGATGTCCCCTTTTCATAGATGTGGCCAAGTTTCCCGTGGTCCCATAAAAGTTTGTTTACAGCTGTTAGTCCTGGCTCTCAGTGTTTTGTGCTGTTATCTAACCCCTAAATGTTTCCAGTCAAAACTGGAAGTGTTGGTAATGCTGCTAGACAATATTGACCTCCCGTGGTCCAGCAAAGTCCCTAGATTGGCACTGGTCAAGTCCCAAGGGTGTCAGACTAGAGAGGTTCAGTCTGTCTAATGGAATAATTTTCATATTTGCTGTACTTTTATCACAAAAATCACACTTGCTATACACTTCTCATATGAATGTCTATTGTTCAGGGTTTTAGAATATGAAAAAACGGACCAGGTTAAAATTTTCATAGATTTTTCAGACAAGGATACAACTAAATGTGACAGACCAAAACTAGCTTTATAAAAGCATAAAAACTGAAGTTACTTCAGATTTTATTGTTCTCCTAACAAAAGGAGTTTCAAAAGAAAGAGACATTTCACAGGCAAATAACTGGGCAAAGATTTTACATCAAATCTCAAGGAGTGGGTGTATTTTGTTTTACTATTACTTTTTCATAGCACTGAATCAAGGTATCAAAGCAAAAACCAATAGCAGCTGAAATTTCTCAGGCCTGGTCTACACTAACGGGGAAAATCGACTTAGAGACAACTCCAGCTATTTTAATTATGTAGCTAGAGTTGAAGTATCTTAAATCTTGTTTGGCGCAGTCCACACAGCAGGAGGTCGATGGCAGCACACGCGCCAGTCGACTTCCCTTACTCCTCATAGGAGCAGGACTACCAGCACTGAAAGGAGCACCCTCTCAGTTGGAATTAGTGTGTCTTCACTAAACCTGCTAATTCAAACACTGAAAGATTGACTGCGGCAGCTTCGATCATCTCTGTAGTGTAGATGAGTCCTCAAAGACATCTGAAATATGATACTATTTAAAGCAGCCAAACCAATCTCAATGAAGAAGACACATTTGTAGGCTACTTTTTCACAGGATTACCAAGGAAAACAGAATGAGAGCAAGTGATTTTAGCCAAAGAGGACAGTGCATTCCAGGTTGCTCAGAGACTTCCACTGACATTTCATCATCTCACAATGGAACACTTACTCTAATCTCCAACATTCAGAAAACAACCCCACCCCCTCTAAAGCCCAGTCCTCCAACCACCCCATTCCTTCCATAAAAATATTATCACAGGACACATATGCAAGTACCATTTAAACCCAAAACAAAAAAGTAATTCACAGGTGAAAATGCTCTGCTGGTTGCACTGGCAAATGTCATTGTAAACGAATGTTAAAAGAACATGCTTGCTATAATATCAATCACAATGCGGGGGGGGGGGGGGGGGGAGAATTAAGAATGAAGTTTTGGTTTGTTAAGTTCACTTAAAAATTGCCTATACAACAAACAGACGTCTTTATTTGGGTATTTTGAACTGTACCAGTAATAGTGAGAAAGATCAACTCAAATTCAATTATAATATTTTTCTTACACACAGAAATATTTAGGGAAATCAATGGGGAATGTAAGAGTCCTTCGTTAAGATGCACACACACACACACACACACACACACACACACTTCTGTGTTTACCTTCACCACTGTCAATTCCTGACATATTAATCGTAGGTCCATTAGTACTACTGCCTTGGATAGTCTTAAGCTGTTGCTCAAGACGTTCCAGTTGATAGACGAGGGAATTCTTCTCTGTGCTGAGACTTTCCAACATGGTCTGCTTCTGAATCAGAGTCTCTGTCAACTGATGAAGCCGATTTTCCAGCTCTGACTGACTGCTACTGCTCAAAGCCTTGTTTGTGAGCTGGAAAAGAAGAGTCAGTGCAAAATCTAAGCTAGAAGATGAAACATGATAATTAAAATCTAGCTTTTGAAATAGTTCATCTCTGAAGTCCTACAGGAAAGAGTTTGATGTGAGAAGTGGGATGCCTCAGGATTTTAATGATGTAATAGCTATTACTACTACTATCATTAACAAATGTAAAAGGAGAGAAATTTGATTGTAGAAGCATTGTGCTTTGACTATTGCTTTCACCAGGAAGTTCCTGGCAAATATGTAGGTATACAGTGCTACCCCCATGTGAACACTGCTGCATAATAGAAAATTTGCATTTAACAACAAATTCTAGCCCAACAGTCTACTGGAATGCATAGGAATACATTTCTGATCAGCCCATGACCATTATATCTGCAAGCTGCATAGAATAGACAGTTAAAAAAAATATATTGAAGAGGGATGTGAAGGAACGTGGTGCCAGTTAACTGGGAGGCTGTTACAAGTTTAAGGGGCAGCGTGAAAGGCGACATGAAATTGGACATAGGTAAAGGAGAATTAGGGAGATGTAAGGCACATGGGCATTGGATATGAATAGCAGAGGGAGAAGAATGAGACTAAGTCTGTCTAACCAAACAGCACTGCAGTGGCATAGCTGCACCGATGCCGTGCTTTGTGAAGACACTCCTATCCCATTGGCAGAGTTAATTCATCTCCCCGAAAGGCAGTAGTGATGTCAACAGGAGACGGCCTCCTGCCTACACCTGGAATTCAGTCAGTATTTTCCACTCACCCTGAACAATATAGCTATACTGACATAAGCCTGTACTGTAGACCAAGCTGAAGGCAATATGATCCACAAAGTCCAATTTGCAGAGATTTTTTTTGAAAACAAGGGAGGAGACACTTGATGTAGATCTTTTCTAAGTGATTCTGTTTTATAGCTTTTATCCAGATTCTAACTGGATTCAGTGCACAATTCAAGACATGTCTTGAATCACATGCAATGACAACTGCTATGCTGGTGGTGGTGCAAGACAACACCTTGACCTCTACCGGACCGGTATGACTTAACCGCTCAAGAGTCATTCTGTAAACTGTGCAGGATTGTGGAAACCTAGCTAAGTTTGGTTGTCCGGGGGGGGGGGGAGGGGAGGGGGGGAAATCAGCCAAATTGATAGTTGTATGCTTGGCAGAGTATTTCCTGATGGTTTAATCCATTCAGTGCAAACTATATAGTGGTGAAAAAGAATGTGTGTGCATCTTCCTTCCCTCTCTTCTCCTTGAAGATGCAATATGTGGCCTCTAAAAGGGGGTGAGCACCAGATTTCTCACTTCAGGCAAGTACTTGGTAAACAAACATGATCTGACAGTTTACATCAAGAGATCTTGAATTTCTCAGATAGAGCTGTAGTAACAATAATGGATTTATGTTCCCCTTACAAAGACAAGGTTACATACTAGTTATCAGAGACACAGAAAATTGAAACCATTCATTATATAGATACTGATGAAGTAATTTAATTCCTTAAGAGACAGAACATTGAGTATTAAATATTGACCAGCATCAAGAAACTCTGTGTATCCTTGGACTACTAAATGTAAGTATAGCCCCTACATAGAATCAGAACTGGTGCTAAATACAAGATATTATTCCTGCTTTAGTATACAAAGGTCTTAATATACTGATATTGATCTAATCATCTAAATAGCTGTAAGTAGAATCTCTCATCATACATTTCAAGTGGTAGAACAGAGTCTAAAGTGAGATACCAGAGTGATCATGGACTACTGACATTCAGGCAAATACAAATCTGTACTTGACAGTGCACGGTGCGTGCGCGCGCACACACGCGCACACACACAGCGATTTTTAATAGTGAAATAGCATCAGGAAAACAAGTCCCATTGGGTTCAAAGAACAATATATCAAGATAATTTTCAAGTCCTTTGACATCCAATATGTACAGCAAACAGTATTTAACACTAGATTGTCTTTTTCCCCTCGAATAGTCACCTTGAACTGTGCGGCCTTATATATAATTTGCATGAAACATATCAATAAATGTTACATTAACAGGATCCAGCTCCGAAATTCATGCTACCCATACAATCACCAATAACTTACTTTGCTATTTCATATGAAACAATGTATGAATTCAGCACCTTATTCTCCAGTTATCAGCTTGCATACATGGTCTCACCAGACAATACAGCCCTTGGCCTACCTCCAACAATACATTCCTTTTCAATGGCCGTTAGCCAGGATGGGCAGGGATGGTGTCCCTAGCCTCTTTTTGCCAGAAGCTGGGAATGAGCAACAGGGCAAATCACTTGATGATTATCTGTTCTGTTCATTCCCTCTGGGGCACCAGACATTGGCAACTGTCAGAAGACAGAATACTGGGCTAGATGAACCTCTGGTCTGACCCATTATGACCATTCTTGTGTTCTTATGTTTCTAAAGACAGACATTTTTATATTGTTCGCTTTTTATATTTACTCCAAAGTTAATTTTCATTGTAGAATAGATTTTCTGAAAATCTAATGTGCAGTTTCATTACTGGAATCTGAGTAGCACACTTGATTAAAAGGATAGCACAATCACCAAAATTTGTAAAATGAAGTCTGACAATTTCATTTTAACAGCTTTACAAACAGATGAAAAACAGTTTTATTCAACCAAAAGTGTAAACTAAAACAAAGGAGGTAATTCAGTATTATCACCTTTTTAATGGCTTAACAGAATTAAATATTCTTAAAAGCAAATAAATTACCTGATTTCTGAGTTTCTGAATTTCTTCCTCTCTGTCTTTTATTCTGCTTTGCAAAGTATTCTTTGTCCGGTACAATTCTTCCTCATTATAATGGAGCTCCTATAAAATTAATTGCAACCAGTTACAAAATAAAGAATTAATAAATAGACAGCCTTTGGAAAGTATTTTGGGTGACATTTTAGCCACTATTTGAGGCTTTAGTCTCAAGCAGAGGACTGTACTTTACTCTGAAAAACTGTCTAAATAGACAGGATAGTGAAGGAAGGGATTTAGCAAAGAGCAACTGACTGAATGGTGAAAACTACTATAGATCTTGTTAGTACCATTTTTGTATAGTACTTTTAAATTCCCATTTATTTAAAAGCTTAGCATGTTTACAATGATTTTTTTAAAAAATCTGTCTTTAGTCATCTACTGTTAGAGCAGCACATAATTGAACTCGCCTTTCAAATAATTGAGTATGCAAGGAAAAAGAAAAAAAATCCTTATCTTACCCATCCTCAACCACACTTTAAATAAACAATCATCATATATAAAAAGCCACAGATATGTACATTAATACAACCATCTTAAGTGTGGCACTCTGTGCTCAAAACAGTACCCTACATAATTACCAGGGTGAAACAATTAGGATATATTTTGGATAAAAAGTGTGCCTTGAGAGGTATCATTTTAAAAGGCTTGAACTTAAATATCCTATTGGATTGTATGGACTATTGTTATATACAAGGTTATGAAGTTTTGCCATGTGTGTATTACAGAAACATGTTGTGAGGTTGGGAACACCCACTATCAGTCTTTCAGGAGCAACAACGGACAGAGGAGTTGTTTAATAGGCCATTAAAGGGAATACACATGCACAAGGACTATCCCATGAACCTATTCAGTGGAAACTTCTCAGATAGCAGGTAGGAAATGGAGACTGCTTGACCCATGTTTCCAGCAAGCTGGAAGAAACTATAAAAGGAGTAGTAGTGACATCTTAACTTGGTCTCTTCTCCCCACAACTCAACACCTGGAAACATGTCTGGAGGTATAAGACTGAATTGGAGAGGTGGTCCCAGACTGGAAGGAAGAATCCTATGTATTCAAGAAGAATTCCATCAGGGTGAGACACTGCTTGATTCAAATCCTGTCTCATTTACAGAGCTCAGATGTGATTCTACTTTTATTTCTTCAATATCCAACGTAAGTATTAAGTGTACAGAACAAACACTGAAAATCTTTCTTTAGTCTGTCTTGTGTTTTATACAGAACAGTGCATTTTGGTTGAAGTGCTGGGAAATCTGCCCAGGAGCAAGAGCTGGTGCATGTTCTTTCAAGGGAGTGGTGAACCGGGTTACAAACTTACGCTAGTCAGACTTCTAACCAAGGCAGGATGGTACAGCCCTGAGGTCTTAGGCTGGGAAGCTGTAGGGAATTGGCTAGAGTCTCTCTACTGTTAATTTGTGAGTGGCTAGGAAAAGCATTCATGTAACACGGGGGGGGGGGGGGGGGGGGGAGGGAGGTGTCTGCTTATGGAGGTCTGTGTAAGTGCAGTACCTGGAGAGGTTTGTGCCTTGTCATAACACCACAATATGAGAGCGCCCAGACTGGTAAGCCAGAAGGTTCAGAGGGTACCCTTGTTCCAGGTTGCACCTGGTCACCTTTAGCACCACATTTACCTATAATTTGGGTATTATAATGCATTGCCTCTGGGACAAGGTATATCAGCAGGGGGTTAACCCTTGTTTCTTAGCCAAGGAGACCATGCTCCCCCGCCCAACCCCCAGCTCTAATGGGCACGCACCAATTGGAGCCCAAACATAAAAAATAGCAGAGCAGTTCAGTCTGGGCTGACCAATGGAGGGGAAGGAGGTATATCGATAGCTCCTGAAAGGGGATGGCCTGCACTCCAAGACATGGAGGACAACTGGATGGAGATGGACTCCAACATACAGACGTGGGAGGTTACGGAGAATGGAGAGACCAGGGAGTCCCAGAGACGGAGGATTTCAGAGACTCAGGGAGGAAGCGACCTAGGGAAGTTTTGTGGGGAAAACAAGGACCGAACTGGGCCAAGGCTTGGCATGTTTTAGTCGGACCCATGCTGATCTTGTGGCAAATAAACTTGCCACTGACAGAACCTTGGGTTGAGACCTGGTGGAAAGGATCCTCCTATTCTGGCCACCACCCACTCTCGGGTGATGATCCAGTTTGCCAGTAACTCTCACACTGGCCATTAAGCCTCACTAATGTGTGAGAGTAAGGGTTACGGTATTGGGCTGCACTACCCTGACAGGAAAGACTATCATATAGACTCTGGCTATTGGGTCTTACTGCCCAGGAACAAGGACTATTATACTGACTCTGGCCATTGTGCTGCATTTTCCTGATAACAAGGGCTGTAGTATTGACTCTGGCTGTTAGGCTGCACCACACTTATCAAGGGTCATATTTAGGACCGCATGTGCTGAGCCATGTAGCTCAGCCACAGACCACTCCTTCCAATTCAACTGTGGGGATGAGACTCAACCCCCCTCCTGCAATCACCCTTTGGGGTTGGGAAAGAGATCAGTCCTGCAACAATATCCCTAAAATGGAAGTTTCCATTTATTAAATGAACATAAAAGAAAATTTCCATATTTTTTTCCAATCCACCTCTGTCTTTCTTGATATAGCACTGCCTTAGGATATACCCCCACACTCATAAGGACAGAGGTAACAGGATACACTCTACCATCTGCTTTGGTATAATAAATATTTAGTCATCCATCTAGAGCAGACCTGAACTTTTGAATTGTAATTAGTTAGAGCTAGCAGCTAATTAAAATGTAACTTCTAAAGGACAGAAAATCCTACAAAATAAATTG
This sequence comes from Pelochelys cantorii, assembly GCA_032595735.1. Taxonomy (NCBI): domain Eukaryota; kingdom Metazoa; phylum Chordata; order Testudines; family Trionychidae; genus Pelochelys; species Pelochelys cantorii. The sequence goes on along the minus strand of CM064329.1, from coordinate 102,287,534 downwards.
TTCCATGCACTATGGTACACTCTCAAGCCTTCCTCTTTATTTTCTCTCTTAACAGTGGTTACTTATTTATAACAAAAATTTATCAAGATACAAACACTGATCTGTATTCAACTGAATGATGAGCCTAATTGTACTAGCCATTAACAACATGCTGTATTATGCCATGATTGAAAGCAGGAACGTAAGCGACTAGTCGAGTAGTTGACTACCCGATAAGACGCCTGGCTCTTACTACATTTAAAAGGCAGAGGCGCATCAGTCCGGGACCTGGCGGGAGCCAGGACTACTCAGTCTAGGCTTGTGCCGGGTCCCCGACTTACACCTGCTATGGTTCTGCAGTTTAAATGTAACAAGAGCAGGGCTGCCTGCGCACCCAGCAACTACTACATTTAAATTGCAGAGCCACAGTGGGGCCCCTTATTGACTAATTATGTAGTTGATACAAATTGTATCGACTACACTATTAGTCAATTATCCACTTCTTAACATCCTTAATTGAAAACAAAGAACTCCTCTCAGATCACTGTGGACTTCTGCTTGAAGTTTAATGGAGTAATATGGCTCAATTATCTCAGAATCTTTGTGTTGGCAATTTATTAATACCATACAATAAGCAGTCCAAGAACAACAATATTTGGACAATGGATTCTAAAAATGTCTGCATAAGTAGGCACATTATTTTCAAACTGCTAATGTAAGCAAAACTTGCTGAAGTCCTTTAGATGAATTAGGTAGCAAAAGTTCTGCTGTACCCCATTTTTAAGTGCTTCAATATTTTTCTTTAGATAATGTTTAAACCATCTCACTGGAAATATGAAAGGAGCAAACAAATAGATAGTACATGTACTTTCTCATACAAAAAAGATACTATTTACCTATGCTATCATTTCGACTACATTCCATTTTCTAAAATTTAAGCTATTTTGTTTTTACATACATTTACAGACAAGCATAAGTGGGGTACTCCTGGATCATCTAGGGTTCCTGCATACAAATCTGTTGGATTTCCCAAACCAGGCTACAAAAGTTTGAAATGACAGCTTCTGAAATTTGAAGAAGGCAAATCCAAAATTGTGCTTAGTGCTCTTGTACTTGATACTTTTGAGAATTACACCTGCATTATTCTTTTCTGAAAAGTGTCTTATTTTTCTCTACATTTGTAATTCAAATGTTCACCAAAAGGATCTGGGATTGTCAAGCTTTGTTTTATAAACCTTCCTCTGCAATTCCAAGAAATAAACAAATGCACATAAGTTGTAGATTCTGAAGGTAAGTCCTGTAACTTCTGTTAGTTATTTTAAAACACATCAATATGCACATCTATAGAAAAGTCACAGAATGTGTATTCTGACTGTACAGAACAAAAATGTTAAACATATCATTAAGAATTTTACCATTTACATTCACAATATCTACCCCCTTGGAAGAGACTGGTATGAAGAATAAAGACTAGCCTCCATCAGATCAATGTTACTCAACTTGACAGCAAGGCAAGTCTAGAAGGACTTCTTGAATAGGAAACTACAATTGAGTAATGATTTAGAATCATTGCTAGTTTATTACCAAATGTATTTAACAGTACTAAACAATATAACCTTAATTCATATTTACAAAAACAGCTGGAGGAAAGAAGGTAACTGATTAGCAGAGTTCCTAGATTTCCCACAATAATACCACCAAAATTCTTCAAACTATAAAGATCCACATTTTTCTGTGATTGAAACACCCTAGTTACAATACATATATCAGCTGAAAACAATGTTTTATTTATATACAATAGAACCCTGTTTATTCGAGCCTACTTTATCTGGCATATTCATATTTCCATTTTCCATATTCAAACCACCAGCCACCCGGAGGCTGACCATCCAAGTCCCATTGCTGTCAGCCCCTGGGTGGCTTGTGGTTTGGTTAACATGGAAAGCCAAATAACAGATTTGGATATACAGGGTCCTACTGCATACATTTTTTTTTCCACGAACGTATAAAACGAAAGATTTCTGTAAAGAATGCAAATTCAGTGTTTTTCCATTACAAACAGCTTTATAGAATCCCTGCTGATTAGGCAGTGAAGGCTTAACATAATACATGTATTCATAACAGTGGGATAAACTGAGCAACATTGCTCAATCAAATTCATTTTAAAAAACACAATATGGAACCAGCCCAGCAACACTCTGGCAAAACTTCAAGTGAAGTCAGAGGAAGACAACAGGAATGTTTTAACTTCTCAGAGTACGGACAGCCTCCAACCTTTCACTGTTGTGATGGGTAACGTTCTGATATACCTTTGACATTCTATCATCACTTCTATTTACAGAACACACTTATATGCAAGTAGGAATATATTCAAATATTAGCAAAAATAGATAGGAAAAAAATTATTTTGTTGATGGATTATCTCATTATACCAGCAGATGTCTCTATCCACCAGTCTACCCAGAAGTATTTTAATCCTGTATATCCAAGTCTCTTCCACTAGTCTATCCAAAGTATCTTCAATTTTAGACTATATAAATGACATATATATGATATAAATCTTTCAAATACAAATATTTGTATTTGAAAAGCAATTAGGATTATGCAATTGCATTGTTACTTATCACATCATTTACAAAATTCAAGCATTTAAAAGCTGGGGAATGACATAACTCTTACGCTAGGTCTACACTGCAGAGCTAAATAGCTATTCTGCGTCTTTTGAGTGTGCCTGTTATTTCAAAATATAATGGGCTCGCTATTTTGACGTCCCTGTAAACCTCATTCCATGAGGAATAAAGGACGTTTCGGAATAGCAATTTATTTTGAAATAAGTGCTGTGTAGACAACGCTATTTTGAAATTAACTCTACAAATCTCCAGTCTCTAATCACCAGAGCTGAATAAAGAGCTGCACAGATCAAATTGCAGGATGCACAGTACTCAATTCTGTATCCACTGAAATCAATGGCAAATAATTCCTATTGAAATCATTGGGCCCACAACCACCCAGGCCACAACACAAATCATCCATGTTATTAAATTACAAACCAATTTCTTCAAATACAGCAGAGGCATGAAAAATGGATGACAATTTCTCTTTAAACTTTATAGACATATTCTCCTTTGCCTCCATAGTAACTCTGGTAACTTTAAGCCAAAATGCTTTTTAAAGCAATTGTTGTATATGGCCTAAAATAACATCTTAGCTCTCCATAACTTATTACCTGTTTTTGCCGTTCCAGTTCAGCCTCCACTTCTTGTTTGGCCATTTTGTGGGTTGCTATCTGCTCTTGGAGGTCTTGAAGTTGTTCTTTTGCTGACTCAGCTTCACTTACTTGCTGAGCCTCCATCTCCTAAAAAAGAATATAAATGTTATCATTCCAATAACATCAAGCCACACACCTAGCCCTGTAGTAATACCAAACACTACTCCTGCAGAGTGGATCTTAAAGGTTGGATTTAGCTTCTTTTTTGTGTATCAATGCTTTCAAGAAAAATAAACCTTAGCCTGAATAAATTACCAAATACACACATTAAAAAAAACAGTATTACCTCATATTCATATATGTATTTGTTTGTTTTTTCTATCTAGGTACCTCGAACTGACTGCCTCCTTTCTTGTACTGTCCCCAGGTTGACATCTCACCAGGTAGACCTGTACTTCATGGAAGAGAGAAGGGCAAACCGCAGACAGCCCTTGCCTGCTAACAATGAAGGGCACAACCCTGGAATAACTCGAGTCACACCCTCGCCGCCTGGCAGCACACCCTCTTCTGAAAGAGCAACAGATATTCTGTGCAGGTCCCATCTGTTCCTGTGTCTTCTGGCAGAATTAAAGCAGAAGCAACTCAGAGCAGCTCCGGGCTGTCGTCCTGCTCCTGTCCACGTTTCTCCCTGCTCAGGGCAGCTTCCTTGCTTAAATGCTCTGCAGGGAAGAGGCCCAGCCTACCCAGCAATCTGGGAGGGCATGTGACCTGCACCTCTCCCTCCACGTTGCCTTTGGAGCCGACTAAGACAACAGTGGCTGCCCAGAGACTACAACTACCATGGAGTTCAACAGGCTTAAAAGACCAAAAAGGCACATCCTTCATTCTCCAAAGAAATATTGATGACAGTTGTTTGGGCTAAAACACCACCTTTCAATGTGGGGCTGGGATGCGGGGAAGACAGACAGCAGGAAAGGCAACACTTATGCTCTCAGACAGCCTAGGAACTGGAATGGTCAAGGAGAATGGAGAGAAACTGAAGTATCAATGACAAACCATTTCTCACCCTTGAGAGATCACCCTAATAAATAAATATTAAAGTTAGCATAATAGCTATTCCAATCACAATAAGGCGTTTAGTACCATTATGGTAGTAACAATACAAGCAGTACAAAAGACACTGCAATCCCACATACATTTATACACACTCTTTGTAGTTAACTACATAAGTATCTACCTGGAGCTCGGTTTTCAGCTGCTGTATCTGCCCCATTAATTTCTGTATCTCCTCCTTCTGTGTGTCTCTCTCATGTCTCAGTTCTTCCAGTTCCATGGTACTTGCAGTAAGACTATCTAGTCCTTCAATACCAGAGCCTTCTTTTAGGCTGTTTATCAACTTTTCTTTAGACTGAAAGATTAAAAGTGCTTTTGTATTAATAAAGATGCTAACTATTGAATTCTTTGCTTAAATACATATGTTTCACTCCTCCAACTATAATATGAATTCCATACTAATATCTCTTGGCAAGATTTGGCTCTACAATTTTAGGCATGAAACTAAAATTAAAACCATATCTAACATTTTTTTATAAATATTACATCAGATAGTGTGTGCAAGTCTCTCTCTCTCAGAACCTGCAATTTGATCCATGTAGATGGACTCTGACACCTGCATAGAATCCACTGTCTTTAGTGTGGCTCCACAACGGAGATTATATTACAGGCTTAGGATCATATTTGGGTCAAAGATAACTCAGTCTTCAGGCACATGGGATTCTACTAAATCTAATTCTATCATCCTGTATTTTAAGATCTACTGCACCATTTTATATTATTAGCAGTATATTATAGAATCCAGTGTATATAACTGATCACATAGGGTGTGTCTAGACTACAGGGTTTTTTTCGAAAAAAGTGGCCTTTTTTCGAAAAAAAACTTCCCCTGCGTCCAGACTGCTGCCGCGTTTTTTTGAAAGTAAATCGAAAGAATGCAGCAGTTTTTTTCGACCGCGGAAAACCTTGTTTTACGAGGAAGAACGCCTTTTTTTGAAAGTGCTCTTTCGAAAAAAGGCACTGTGTAATGCAAACTCTGCTTTTTCGAAAGTACTAGTTGTAGTCTAGATGCTCTTTTTCAAAAGAGGCTTTTTCGAAAGAGGCTTGCAGTCTAGACGTAGCCATATAGTGAACATAAATTGAACAAAATTAAATATGACGCTTCATGGTTCCATTCCATTTTAAAATTAAATGTGTCAATGTTTTTGCATGGTTTTCTTTTATGATTAACCTGGATTTCCTCTCATTTATACTCAGTAGGGAACCGCATGCTTACTTGGAGTATGCGAGTAGCTTTGTTTTTGTAGTCCACCAATTCCTGTTTAACCGACTCAAAGCTGGTTTTAGTTACTTTGACTTGCTGCTGAAGCTCTTCCACCCTTCTCTTTTCATCCACATATTTTCGTTCTGCTGCAGTAACTGCTTCTGCCAAGTTCTGCCGCTCAACTTCCATTTTACCAAGGCGAGCTGCAAACTCATTCTATTAGTGACAAAACAAACAATTAATACAATCCAACTTTCAGTTAACTTTCAAAATGTCTTTTTTTGCTAATTACATAAGAAACAAGACATTAGAGTCCACTTTCTCCAGGTTAAAATCATCAGTACTTTTTAGTCCGATAAAACACACACTCAATTCAATGGAATGGTAAATCCTAGAAAGCAGATATATCTAAGTCATTAAACAGATGTTTTCTTTACTCAGTAAAAAACAATTCATCCTATTATTTAAACCCTATGACTGAAAAGATGAGCAAATTTCCCTTTGAAAAGACCACTTGGGGTTTAGAACCCTAATTTTGATTTTGAAAAATAAATTAAAATATTAACAGAAATATTTGTAGATGTTACTGAAATATTTAATGAACATTACAGTATTTTGGGGAAGCAAAGAGAATTTAACATCTTCTTGCTACAGTATGTTTTTGATGTTCACTCTATTTGAAAACAATGAATCAATGGATTCCATTGTCCAAATTAAGCGTAGTTAAGTAATAAGCAAAAAGCATGAACTATGGAAAGTAAACAAGACTAAAGCTAGTTGAGTGATCTAGTTCAGTAACACTGGTCTACAATTTTTTAGAAATCGTCTGCTTCAGAGATAAAATGTGCTATTTATTATGTATTTTGATGTGCTGAATTCAAATATGACAATTAAAACAACTGATTGGCTACTGTTTCCAAGATATTTAAGTTTTTACATTTTACGTCTATGTATATTGTGTAGATAGTAGAGTTTTAATCATAACTTCTAAACCTAGGGCTTTTCGTGTGTTTATGGTTGCTTTACATGATAATATTTCACCTGTCCTGTTTATGTAACACTTTAAAAATCAGCAAAAGGGTTATATAAATAAAATTTATTATGAAACAAAAGGCAAAAAACTATTATGTACATAGTTTAGTCCTATTCAGTGTCTACTCGGTGCTTCTTGGCTTGTCTCTTGTATTCATTAAATGGAGCATCTCTTATCACTGTCCAGCAATAGTCTGCAAGCATTGATGGGCTCCATTTGCCCTGATAGCGTTTCTCCATTGTTGCAACGTCCTGGTGAAATCGCTCGCCGTGCTCATCGCTCACTGCTCCGCAGTTCGGTGGAAAAAAAAATCTAGATGAGAGTGCAAAAAATGTATCTTTAGTGACATGTTGCAACCAAGGCTTTTGCATGCCTTGAGGAGGTTTTCCACCAACAACCTGTAGTTGTCTGCCTTGTTGTTTGAGAAAATTTATTGCCACTAATGGAAGGCTTTCCATGCCGTCTTTTCCTTGCCACGCAGTGCATGGTCAAATCCATCATCTCGAAGAAGTTCACGAATCTGAGGACCAACAAAGACACCTTCCTTTATCTTAGCTTCACTTAACCTTGGAAATTTTCCACGGAGGTACTTGAAAGCTGCTTGTGTTTTGTCCATGGCCTTGACAAAGTTCTTCATCAGACCCAGCTTGATGTGCAAGGGTGGTAACAAAATCTTCCTTGATTCAACAAGTGGTGGATGCTGAACACTTTTCCTCCCAGGCTCCAATGACTGTCGGAGTGGCCAATCTATCTTGATGTAGTGGGAATCTCTTGCATGACTATCCCATTCGCAGAGAAAACAGCAGTACTTTGTGTATCCAGTCTGCAAACCAAGCAAGAGAGCAACAACCTTCAAATTGCCACAAAGCTGCCACTGATGTTGGTCATAGTTTATGCACCTCAAAAGTTGTTTCATGTTGTCATAGGTTTCCTTCATATGGACTGCATGACCAACTGGAATTGATGGCAAAACATTACCATTATGCAGCAAAACAGCTTTAAGACTCGTCTTCGATGAATCAATGAACAGTCTCCACTCATCTGGATCGTGAACGATGCTGAGGGCTGCCATCACACCATCGATGTTGTTGCAGGCTACAAGATCACCTTCCATGAAGAAGAATGGGACAAGATCCTTTTGACGGTCACGGAACATGGAAACCCTAACATCACCTGCCAGGAGAGTCCACTGCTGTAGTCTGGAGCCCAACAGCTCTGCCTTACTCTTGGGTAGTTCCAAATCCCTGACAAGGTCATTCAGTTCACCTTGTGTTATGAGGTGTGGTTCAGAGGAGGAGGATGGGAGAAAATGTGGGTCCTGTGACATTGATGGTTCAGGACCAGAAGTTTCATCCTCTTCCTCGTCCGACTCAAGTGAGAATGATTCTGGTGCATCAGGAACCGGCAGTCCTTCTCCGGGGGGTACCAGGCCTATAGCTGATGGAATGTTTGGATAATGCACAGTCCACTTTTTCTTCTTTGACACACCTTTCCCAACTGGAGGCACCATGCAGAAGTAACAATTGCTGGTATGATCTGTTGGCTCTCTCCAAATCATTGGCACTGCAAAAGGCATAGATTTCCTTTTCCTGTTCAACCACTGGCGAAGATTTGTTGCACAAGTGTTGCAGCATATGTGTGGGGTCCACCTCTTGTCCTGATCTCCAATTTTGCAGCCAAAATAAAGGTGACAGGCTTTCTTAACCATAGTGGTTATACTGCGCTTTTGTGATGCAAAAGTCACTTCACCACAAACATAGCAGAAGTTATCTGCACTGTTCACACAAGTACGAGGCATCTCTGCTCACTCTGGCTAAACAGAAATGTGTCCCTTTGCAAAATCAAACACTGACAAATAAGAGAGCACGACACTATGATTTCTAGAGCTGATATAGGGCAATTTGTTCAGCAGAGTGATGTAAGCTTCGTTATGATTGCATCATCCATGACTTCTAGGAATAACATGATGCAAGTCATATCATGTATGACGCAATACCAGCTTCACATTGCATCATTCATTGTTTTGCCTAAAAAGCAAGTACTGTCCAAACCCAGTCATAGATTTATTCATAGATCCATTCAAAGATGTATTTTAGTCATTTCTGGTTTAAATTGAGATCCCTTCCCTTTATAACTCACTTATCCTCCGCCATTCCCAAGTCAAGGGTCGTATATACTGACCCAATAGCATATCTTGAAAACTAGAGCCAATCAACAATTTTAAGCATCATTTTCGTTCTCAGTGATCCAGAATTAGTAAAGTTTGACTACATTTATTTCAGAAGCATTTTGGCTGTAGAGCAGTGTAATCTATTAGTAGCATGAGTTTGCAAATCTATTTAAATGAGCTTTATACTGAAACACTAAAATTCTGCTAAAAACAAAACTACAAGTTGAAGCTCTCTAGCTGTGCACTATATGGTCTGGCAACATGCGTGGTCTGCATGGTTTTAGTTAGCCAGATGGTCAAGTTAGTAAAGTTTCCTGCAGTCCCATAAAGTTTGTTTATAGATACCAGTCCTGTAAGAGCCCTGTAAGCAGAAGCAGTGTTGGTAACATTGCTCGACAATATTGATCTCCTGTGGTTCAACAAATTCTCTGGTTCAGCACCAGCCAGGTCCCGGGGATGCTTGATTAGAGAGGTTAAATATGTACAAGAAAAGTGGTCAATAATTTCTGGACTGTTTCACCACTGAATCTTGAAAATAAAATTTCAAAGGGCTAAATAAATTAGTGTTCAATGGACACAGATTTCATCAAAGGGCCACTACAGGCAAAGTCAACAGTAACTGAGGGCACTTAGCACCTCAGAATTTCAGGAACCCAAAAGCAGAGTCTCACAATCCAACTCCATTTTCACTTCTAACCTGCATCTGTTTGTAACTTTCTTGTTCACGCTTCAGTGTGGAGTCTGCCTCACGTAGCCTCTCTTGCAGAGTTTGAAGGGCTTGGTTCTGTAGGCTGCTCCCTTCGCATTGGTCTTGTATTATTCTAAAAGAGTATTACAGAAAGTCATTGAAAATTAAGTGTATATACACACTATGCTGTCAAGCTAGAAACAGTAAGGTAATCCTTCCAAACTATTTTATTTCAAACAGCACCAACTAGGTGGTATGCCTGGTTTTCACTTGGCAATTATTTTCTGCATTAGAAAGAAAAACATTCTACAAATATATATATTTTAAAACATTAGTTGAGAAAGTAGATAGAATAGTAAAAATAAAACGTACAGCTCATCAAGAGCAACCTACATATTCTGTTGCCTACATTCTACTTATAACTTGAAGATTTTACTGGTAGGTTTTATAAAATACAGGAGGGATGCATGTACAGCCTCTTCCCGACTTATGAGCACGTTACAGACCAAGCAATTGGTCGTAACTCGTTTCGTTCGTAAGTCTGACCCCATTGAGTTACACATGACCGCGCTCTTCGTAAGCACGGATCATGTTCATAACTCGGGGTCCGCCATTTACGACAGCTTTGGTCGTAACTGCAAACGGTCGTAAGTCGACCATTCGCAACTTGGGGACCAGCTGTAATTGTGAAGGTTAACCGATGAACTTTGGCTCATCCGTTAACCATATACACGTTTACACTTTCACATCCTTAAATACAGGAGCAAGTATGCAACTGACTACTGAACATCCAATATAGATACAAAACAGGGAAGTTCTTACACTTGTAGGCAAACATTTTATTTGCCCTTTTGGCTAAATATAGTCTTTATACATGTGATCTCAAATTTCAGACTTCCTCTCTCAAATATTAGAAATACACACATGGGTTGTAGAAAATGTATTTGAACAATCATTAGTTCAGTTACAAATAGATACTCGTGCAAGTAGACAATTAAGTTTATATAGGATTTTGTTCTGCTCCCATTGACGTTAATGGCACACTCACATTAGGTATTATGAGATTTGAATCAGGTTCTAATAATACTTTTTTTCTAACTAAAATTCTCAAATTTAGACACACAGGAAAGGAATGATATTTACTACTGAAAACACCAAATCTTTACAGGTTGAATTCTCCACTCCACTACTACTATTTGGAATGGGTTTTAAAGTACCTTGATTTTTCATTCTGTAATGCTTCCAGAGCTTGTGTCCGAGTACTCAATAGCTCATCAGCTTCTTGCAACCGTACTTTCAGCACAGCCAGCTGGGAATCCTTGGCAGAAACAGCTTCTGTAAGATCATCAACCTGAGCTTGAAGTTCTCGAACCACCCTGTCACTCTTTGAATGGTCAACATTCCATTTTTCTACCCTGGCTCTGGCATTCTTTAGTTCTATAAAATTAAAAAAAAGGATATTTATATATGCATACATACAATCGAATCTACTGTTTTGGGGGCGGGGGAATAAAAAGTATTAGATGCCATGTGGTTACAATGTCATTTGTGTCACAATCCATAAAGAAAATCCATAAGAAAAAAAATTGAATTCAAGCAGTTGAGCTTATATAACACTGAAAAAGGTGAGAGCTGAGAGCTCACTCAAAGACACTAGAGTTGACTCATTTTAATTTAAACTGTTGAAACACAAAAACTTACAAAGGCAAAACTACTAGAATCAACGATTCAGTGTTAAAACAACATCTTTTGAGTTTGTACTTTGTTTTTAAATTGAACACTATATTTGTGTAAAAGTTAAAACTCATATGAAGTACTATTTAAAAAAAAGACTTCCCTGACCTGTGGCTTTGATTAAACAATATTACAAATTTAATTGGCTTTTTATTAGTTTTTGCATTTCAGTTAACTTAGGCATAGATCGGATCATATAGTCTAGGCAATTTGACATTTTTATTATTTTTTAGACAGATTTCACTTTCTGGGTCTTACACATTTGCATATACATGTTATAATGTTTGGGTTACAAATATTGCAGGTGCTATTACCTTAACAAAATGGTCACAGATATATTTTAGAACATGTAAACACTTCTAATAGGACTGGCCTTTCCTAAATCTTGTTTTTACTCATTCTAAGTTTTTGGGTGTAATGAACTTGATTGTGTCCCTTTCATCATCACTATTACTAGGGATGTAAAATCCCACGTAATTGGTTAACCAGTTAAATGTTAACCATTTAAAGGGGACGCCCGAGCAGCTGGTCTGTGGTGGACCTCCCCCACCATGGCTGGAGGAACACCCTGCCCCTGGCAGGGAGTTGCCCCAGCCCCCACTGGTTAATGGTTAACTGAAACTGGTAAGCATCATCTGCTGATTACTCATTGACCAGTTAACCTTTCACATTCCTAGCGTTTACATTACATTGTCACATTACTATATTGTTGTTGAATGACTATTCCTTCCAACTATTTGAAGTAAATATTTTTTGCTCCAGATGGTTTCAGTGAAGCCCCTGTTACCCACCATATGAGAACATCTTTGTCCTAAAAGCATTAGGATTTAATGAGCTTAGCATGGACAGCTCAAAGATACTTCTCATTCCCTCCAGCTTAGCAATTCCTGAATATCCAAAGGAATACAATACTGAACAAGCTACATCTACAGATTTAACTAGAAGTGCTTGAATTTGAACACAAAAGTACAAATGGAAAGGCAGCACTAGTTTTCTATTTGTATTGGAATCTCAAAGCCAGTTAATATTTGGAAAGATAAGCTTCCAAACTAGACTACCTTCCTGTGTTTCTTTGGATCTCTGAATTAATGAAGCCATTTCTTGATTTAAAGACTGAACCTCATTCCGTAGCAGTTGATTCTCCAGGCGAAGATTGGACAGTTCGTGTGATTTGCAATCCTCATTAGCTGATAGGTTGGGATTAGTTGCTGTATTTAGTGATGAATCTTTTGTTACATCTACTTCTGTACCCAATCCAGAATCAGAGTTGTCAGGAGTTTCTGTACAAAGAGATCTAAGTTAAATCAAGTATATTTGTTTGCTGGTCTACTTATTGTGAGTAGCCATACAATTATACATCCATATTATATATATGAAAGTAGACATTTCACCACTGAAGTGAATTATTTAATGGTTACTCTCAAAAAGTAGACCTAAATAGTGCCATATTCTAGTACATCTATAATGCAGATGGTTTGTACAGTGCAATGAGAATAGCCACAGATGTCATAATATTTAGCAAAAGGTTTAACAAAAAGATCATATTTAGGGTGGGAAAATAAAATAATTTTTTTAATATAAATGACTGTGTTCACACTGGCTCGGGGTTCAAATTCTAAAGACTTACACACTTGTACGTATTTTCAAAGTAATTTTTTCCATCTAATGTCATGTACAAGCCACTCAGTTTCAATTCTTATGGATTATATTACCAGTGTCAAGCCTTAAAAAAAAAAAAAAAAAAAAAAAAATCTACCCCAAACACACAGCTGGGTGCAGTTTATTCACTTTATGTAACATGGCTACTCAACTTTGGAAGCCCCAGGGGCCACAATAATACTCACAGTACATGCCGAGGGCTGCAACTTAAGTGTGGTTGCATATACATGTAAATATATATGCAAATAACTTTTCACACTGACAAGCATAAATACAGAGATTAAGGCAAGACTACACAACACACAGGCCCCATTTAAGTCAGTTCTGCTGATATTAATAAAATGCAATATATATCCAATTTCCACACTTATGACAGCACTTTTAATGAGCAATGACAGTCTAGGAATTTAACTACTAAAACACGTATCAACAGAAGACCATTATATTTACTACTTTTTTATTTTGGCTCCCACCCACAGGCTGTGTGTTGAGCCCCATGTAAATCCAAACTGCACCACTGGGACGCGGGCTGAATGTGGCCCATGGGCCGTGTGTTCAGTAGCCCTGCTGTATAACATAGCCTACTAAGATTACTTCAATTATACCCATCTCCTCACCAGCTTGCTTATTAATCAGCTGGCCTCAAATTATTTAATTACAAAATATTTTGGGGGAGAAGCGGAGGCACTTTTCACCATATAAATGTTTACTATAAAAACACTGGAAGTCACAATGATTTGAAGCACCACAGTAGGCTGTGGAATATTTCCTTTAATCTTGCCTCATATCATAATTCCATAGAGGCTCTGCAATACTATTCAGATTCTGTGATAACATTCCTTCAAAAGTTCATGAATCTAGAAATCCTAATTGCATATAGTTCCCACAATTCTGGGATTTTAAGCATCAATTCTATTTTATACAGCAGGCACCTATTTTTAATCAAATACTGTAGTCTAAAACAACAGTCAACCATCATCTGCACAAGTCACCAGAAAAAAAAACAGACTGGGATTTGGATTTTTAGTATGGGGTTACTGAAGTCTTTAACATTTTTGACACAAATGAGTATACATTTTAGGGCCTTATCTTTAAAGCTTTGCATTGGCATCAATATGAAATAGTGAGACATGCAGGGAGTGTAAAAAACAGCTGATCTACAGGTGTTAATTGTATTTCACATTCAGTGTATCCACAATGGATAACTGGATTAAAAAAAAAAAATCAGTGAATGCAGACTGAAATCAATACAGGGAAAGTGCGTCCATTTGAATCTAGTGTTTTCAACTGTCACCACACTCTTTACTTCACCTTGTGCTCACCAACAAAGCCTGCTCCACCTTCAACAGTCCACATCATACAGTGCCCTAGGGAGATGGGGTGGGCCATTAATTCTAAATACTGACATACCAAGAAAGAAGCACCATAAATCCAATCAAGATTTGTTCAATACTTCTCGAATCTTCTGACCTAGACTTAAAATGTTCTAAGTCTTATACCCTTCCTGTTAGTATCTGGTAATGTGAAGACTGTATAAATGAACTGTGAGACAATACATTTGATTTATGCCAATAATTATAATATGCACAAATATAGAATAGGCATGGGCTAACTAGCTCGCACAAAAGTTATAAAATGTATGGTTTTATGACAAATAAATTTGAATATAGTAACTGTAAAATTAGGTGTGCAGATACAAATTTATTTAAAGCTAGTGCTTTAGCTCTCTTTTATATCAGTGCACTAAGAGACATACTAACTAAAAAGACCAATGATTGGCAAACTCAGGATGCTATACTGGACAAACCCCTCCCCCCCCCACACACACACATTTCGTAAATATAATCGGAGTTCTATGTGACAAATCTACAATTAATACATATTGAGTTTGCTGTGATTAAACATTAAGAAAGTCATAAGAACTCTAAATATAAGCATATCCAAGTTATTAACCCACCCGTTATAGGTTTTAAGTCTTTAGCAACTTCATTACAATATTTAATAAATGCACATACAGTATTTTAAATATTCAACTAACTGTACTGATATCAATTAACAGAACTCAGGAGGCAGTGCATGTACTATTCCTATTTTACATATGGAGAAATGGAAGAAGATAGGTAAGGTTACTCCAAGAGTCTTGAATCAACAGAAGAGCTGAGGTTAGGTCTAAGCAGGGGTTCCCAAACTTTTTGACACGGGGGACCAGTAAATCCATTCACGAGCTATTGGAGGACTGGTAACATTCATTTGCATATTTACATATTCATTAAGCAAATGATGAATATTCAAAAATTGTTTCTGGTCCTTCCAAAGCCCCCAGTGCCAGCTTTAGCAAAGCTTTTGATACGGTCACCCACAATATTCTTGCCAGCAAGTTAAGAGAATATGGATTGGATAAATGGACTGTAGGATGGATAGAAAGCTGGCTAGACCAGGGTCAAAATGGAATCCCCGGGGCCGAACTCACTCATATGCCCGGGTCTGCATGTGCCTGGGTCAGTCCTGCTTCCCGCCGGCCGATTTGCTCCCCCCCCCACGCTTCTCCTCCTGATCTCCCCCGTCCAGCCCTGCTGCCCCCATCCAGCCCTGCTTCCGGCAGCCAGTTCCCCCCCACTCCCCACCGATCTCCCCCGGCCAGCCCCGCTACCCGCGATGACCCCCCCCAACCAGCCCCGCTCTCCCCATCCCCTCCCAGCCGGCCGATTCTCCCCTGCTTCTCCCCCCGATCTCCCCTGGCCAGCCCTGCTGCCCCCGTCCAGCCCTGCTTCTGGAGGCTGGTTCTCCTGTCCTCCTCATCTCCCCCTGCTTCCACCGCCCGCGCCCCCTCCCCCCCCGCTGGACAGCCCTGCTGCCCCCAACCCTGCTTCCTGGCAGCCGGTTCCCGTCCCCCTTTCCCCCACACCTCCTCCCAGCCCACGCCGCTCCCCTCCTGGCAGCCATGCTGAATCCCGGTATTTTTTTCCCACGGCCCGCTAACGGGCCGTGGCCCATAGTTTGGGAAACACTGGTCTAAAGGGTTCTTGACCCCCAACCATGTTATCATTACTCTAAAACACCTTTCCCTCCTATTACAATCTATTCCATTTACTGTCAGTAAATTTGTTACCCTTCACATAATGTGATTTTTAAATATGCTTAAGTTCAATAAACGTCTATAGCTCTATATAGCTACCATGGCTTGGACTCCTGATGGAATGGTCTTCAGTAGTTTTTATATTTTGTGTACTTGTAGGCACAGAATTAATGCTTGAATTCTGAGAGTGATTTTGAAGAACTGCCTTGCTCTTCTCCTTTTTAGGGTCCATCCTTCCATTAGTTCCTTTCTCAGAACTATTGAGAAAATCAAACAAAAGCTCATCATCAGGTTCAGACTTTTTCCTTCTCACAAACTGGGAAGAAGGTCTGGGTATGGAAACACTCTCTGCTGGAGGAGAGCCCTCTAAAGGCGTCCTGGCTGCTGCTTTGACATTTGCAGTTCCAGCTAGTATTGTAGCTTTCTGGTGTATAATATTATCAGCTGCAGTTGAAATATAGGCTGCTTTAGATAATGTTTGATATGTTAATTCTCTGGTTTGCTGATGCAATTCAGGATATTCACTAGCAGACTCCAAATCCGTATTATCATATATTACTTTCCCTGTATTCTCTTTTTTGCTCAAAGCTGATGCAGCTCCTTGATCGACTCTGTTGAGAAGGTCCTCTGCCTTTCCAGCAAGATCAGCAAACCAAGACATAACGGATGTCTAGTGACAAAAGCTACAGAGTTGAACCCCAAAAGCATGAGCTGCAAAAAGACACAAAATGGTTACAGATCAAATATATGTTGATGAACTGAGGCATTTGGTTTTTGTTATAAACTACAATTTTGTCCTTGCTTCATTCTTTTAACATGTTATATTACTAGAGTGTCCAAATCAAATGTTCTTACAGGAAAATGCAGAGCCGGGACAGTCTATTTTTTGTAAAGGCCCAAATTTTCTTGGTCAAGGTACTTTTAAAAAATAATAATGATTATAATAAGTAAATTAAAAAATTTTGGGGTCTGTTAAAAAAAAAAAAATTTTGCCAATCCAGATTTGGGCTACGGACCACCTACGGACGACCCGTCATATAAGGGAATGAGTTTTAGCTATTAAACCAGCAGAGTAATTTAGGGCATCAACACCTGCTAGCAGCAGTGGCAACCCCAATGATCATGAAATGATGGTCTACTTACAGCAGATTAAAGTATAAGAAACTGGCTAGAGAGGGAAATAACGAAGCAATGGGGATAATCACAGGAATATAGTACAAAAAAAATCTATTTGACACTAGAAGATTTATCCAGTGTTGCTCAGGACCCTTTTTTTTTTGAGTGGCGGGGAGGGGGGTTGGAAAATAAAATGAAAAAAGGTACGGGCTTCATTGAAATCATTGTTTTAGAGTGGGGCTGAAGATGAGGGGTTCAATATGCAGGCTGCCCTGGAGAGAGAGGACTACACAAGTCCTCTCTCACCACAGCAGCTTGGGGCCAGGTGAGAAGCCCCTCCAGCCCCTTTTACCTGTTTGGCGATTCTCTTTTCTGTATGGTTTAATGAGAAGCAGTCCCATTCCAGGCAAAACCAACTTATCTTGCTTTAACTTATGATAAGAGAAAGCTGCATACTGAATTTGGTGGTCCTACACACAGACTCACTCTCTCAAATCTATAGTAGATGTGGCATGCAGACCGCTCCAGAAGCACTTGCAGGAATTCCTGCCCAACACAAATGTTGCTGTTCAAAGTAAGTGCAACTCCTAAACTTGTGGACAACGTGAACCCCTTTAACCATGCTAGAGAGAAGGGCCCATATGGGCACTAAGAACCAGACTTCGAAAGGCGAGAACGACAGCTCTGGCTAGGCACCCAACTACCTTTTAGCACCAGTCTCTGGTCCTCACGCCCTGTAGGCTGCTAGCGATGACAGTGCTGCGAGGGGCGGGGGTGTTTCGTGCCCAATACGAGCCCACAGCCCTGCCTAGACCCTGGAGGAGACCACGGCGCAACGCTGTGGACCCGAGTGAGGGGGCGGGGGTAGGGTCGGCACCGCAGCACAACACACGGGAAGGAGCAGGGGCTCAGAATGGGGTGTCGCCCTTCACCCTACCCCTCCCCCCCGCGCCCACCAAGCCCTTCCCATCTCCCCTCCCCCACCGAGTACTCGCTCGCGCCCCGTCTCCCGCGTTACTAAGCCCCAACACAGCCCCGGCCTCACCTTGTCCCGGCGCCCGGCCGCCCACCCGCCCGCCCCCCGCAGGGAGCAGCCGGCCGGGTGCGGGGATAAATCGGCGGCGGAGGCCGCAGCGGCTACACACAGGCCGCAGGCCGGACTCGGTAGCTCAGCTCCATCTTCCGGGAGACGTGGCCAGTGGTTCGGCGGACACACGGACCCAGCGCTCCCCGGGCCAAGCTGCCAGATGCGCAGGCGCGGTCAGAACCAGCCCCCTGCGATACGGAGGCTCGGAGGGACCAAGGCCAAATCCCCTGCCGGGAAAGGAGGTTCAGAAGGCGGCTACGCCCCTTGCCATGAGATCCCGCCCTTTCTAGAGAGGAGGGGCAAGGACAGTCAGCGAGAGACTCCGTAGCGTTTCCAACGAGAGGGGCGGAGCTGGAACTGCCGCAGACTCTGTCAGCCACTGTGTACAGCGCCGACAGGGCATGCGCACTGAACCCTTTCCCGCCCCCTCAACGTGACTGCACTCTCTCACACGCCCCTCCCACTCGGTTCAGGGCAACAGGTCTAACGCCCATATACCCGCTCCAGTTCCCCCGCGCGCGCGCGTACATTCTCGAGCCGTGACGCAGAACAGCCTCTAGCGGACGCTTTGCACTCACAGAACCTAGGCACCCCGGCCGTGCTGTATCGTCCCCCCCCGGCGTTGCAACCCTCCTGCCGGGGGTGACCGCCCCCTTCCTTTTCCAGGCTTCACACCGCGCGAACAGCCTGCCTGGGCTGCCGCCGGGGTCCCACCGCCTCAGCGCTTCCCGCTCTTTCTCCCCAGGCTCTCCTGGAGCCTCTGAACAGTTGGGGCGCCATAGGCGTAGCCGGGCTCTCAATAATATTCATAACAATTAATATGTTTAGGTGTAACTTCCGGATTGACCCGCTGTGGTTGTGGTGCTTAAATTACAGTGCACGTGAAATGGCGTTTGTTACTTAATCCTTAATTTTTTTGTCATGTTTACCAGCTGCCGCTTAAAACACATCAGCATAAAAGCATTCTTGGCTAAACAGAGCCAAACTCTCACGCAACTGAATCATTATCGCCTTAGAGACGCACACGCGCACACACACGCACAACCCGCCCCTTTTGCCCAGCTGCCTATGCACGTTCCCCTCCCAGTGAACCTTCCCTGTTCACTCTCCCTCCTGGGGGCTGGACAGTCAGTGCTGTGCGCTGCAGGGGCGCTCTGGAAGCGGCTTCCCGCGCGGGTTAGAATGTGGCCCCCATGTCCTGAGGCCCGCGTTTCTGGGGCAAGGCTCATAAGCTAATAAAACTGAAATGGCCCCGAGCTGGAGCTCTGCTGTGAGGGTCGGGAGCTGCTCTCCTGCCCTTCTTTTAGGCAGCCCAGCTGGGGAAACGGACCTGGTTGCACAGAGCACCACGGTAGTTGCTTGTGCAACATTTCTCTTTGCCCCCTAGAGATTGGGAGGGGAACAGCAACACCAAGCTTTCTGTGCTTCCAAGACAGTTTCCCCTAGCTGTGCTGTGCCCTGAGGTATGGAGAGCAGCTCTCCTGCCCTCTTACACAGCTCACTTGGGGAAACTGACCTGGATGCATGTCACCACTTGCTCCTGCAAATGATCCTATGGGGAGGAATCAGGGACAAATAGAAGAGAGAAATCAGTGCGCCCCCCCCCCCACCCGTGGCCTTGGTGATGTACCCAGTTGGAAGGCAATTAGGGTTGCCAGATACCTTCACAAAAAATACCGAACATGGCAGGAAAAAAATTGGTTGAGCCAAAAAAAAAAACCCCAAAACCAGAACCCGCACACAAAAAAAGGGTCACTGCACCTTTAAATCCCCACGCTGCCCCTGCTCTCGCCAGACGCAGCAGGGGAGGAATGTCCCAAGTGGCCTTCCATCCAAGAAAAACAGAAAATACCAGACATTTTACTTATCCGGTATTTTCTGTTTTTTTTTTACCAGACAGAGGCCGCAAATACCAGACTGTCCAGGCCACCTGGCAACCCTAGAGGCAATACCTCTTCCTGCCTCCTCCAATCTCCACCCATGTGGGGAACAGGCACCAAAAGGCTAACGTTATGTCTACATTGCAGGCTTCTTGTGCAAGAACAGTTGTTCTTGCACAAAAACTTGTGGAGCATCCACACTACAAGCCCATTCTTGTGCAAGAAAGTTTACAGTAGATCATTAGAAGAGATGGCTTTTTGAGCAAGAGTTATTCCTCTCCCCACAAGGAATAAGCCTTCCACGAGGAATAAGAGCTCTTGCGCAAAAAAGCTAGTGTGGATGGGAACAGGTTTCTTGTGCAAGAAACCCCTATGGCTAAAATGGCCATCAGAGCTTTCTTACGCAAGAGAGCGTCCACACTGCCATGGATGCTCTTGCGCAAAAGCACATCTCTTGCTTAAAAGCATATGGCAGTGTGGACATGCTCTTGCGCAAGAACTTTTGCACAAAAAGTTATTGCGCAAGAAGCCTGCAGTGTAGACATAGCCTAAATGTTTTGCCCAGGGTCACATGGGATATCTGGCAAAGCAGGGAACTGAACATAGGGTTCCTAAATCATAGACACTATCTAAACATGGAACCAGCCTTTATTCCCATGTCAATACATATTTCCTGGTCCTTCAATCATTCCCAAAATATATTTGCCCAACCCCAGTCTGAAAAGCACACAACTTATCTTCCCAAATTTAGTCATCTATTAGTTCTACTTTGGTGTAATTCACATGTAATGAACATTACAAGGACTTTCAGCCAGATTCCACTGTTTCTATGTTTCAGGTCCTTGCTTCAAAGCTTACAAGCTTTAGCACAGAGGTGGGCAATAATTTTTGATGGGGCCACTTCAGAAATTTTTGAAGTGGCCCCGGGCTGCCCTGGAAGGGGCGGGGCCTCAAGCAGAAGGGGCAGGGCCAGGACACTTTCTGCTTCCTCATCCACAGACTCTGATTGGTCTGAGGATGGGGAAGTGCACAAAGTCTTGTCCCCTCCCCTCCCCCAGAGAGAACCGCCAGCTGTTCTGAACAGCTAGTACCTATGCCCCTGGTGGTGGGAGGAGACTTCATGTGTGCACCCCTGCTGCCCCCAGCTCAATCAGGGCCTGAGGAGGGGGAGCACGTGAAGTCTCTCGCTCCCTGCCCCAGCCTTGCAAGAAAGCAATGCACTTAGAATCAACTCCCCACTGAGCAGCAGCTGGTGGTTGACTTTAAGTGCCGAGCCCCTTGCAGGGTGGGAGGAGACTTCACCTGATTGGCCTGGGGGTGTGTGGGGGGCGGTCCAGTATTTTCTGATTTTTTTCCTGGCCAGGAGGTGAAAATACTGGGTGCTTACCTGGTTCTGCAGGGGAGCTGTCTGGCCCAGAGAAGGAAGACGAGATGGCAGATGGCCGCCCACAGCCTGTTAGGGCCAAAAAGTGTCAAAAGCATTTCTTAAAGGGGCCATGCTGGGTTTTTTTTTTATTTTTATTTTATTTTATTTTATTTTATTTTTATTTTTTTTCTTAACTCTCGGGGTCCCTTTTTTTTTTTTTTTTGCTTAAGAACTTTGGTCTCCCCCCTTTTTTTTTTCTCAACAGAATTTTTTCCCCTGTGGTTTTTTTTTGGGGGGGGGGGGACAGGGAGGCATGTTCAGTATTTTTGGTTAAACCATCTGGCAACCTTTATCCCAGAAACCAGCTATAAGCTAAACTCCTGGAAAAGAGGGGAAGGCTACCAGCCCAAATGCTGGCCAGGGAAAGAGAGGCCCTTGCCACTGGGTACACAATGAAGGCCATAGTGCATTGTAATGGTACAAACACCCCCCCCCCCACACGCAAAAAAAACCCTGGAATATCACTGAAAGGGGGGAAATTAATAGGTTTTAAGATCAGAGGATTTACAGATGAAAACCACTGTATTGTCTTTTTAAGCTGGGAGGAACATGGAGGTTTGTAATGAACTTACAATCCTATTTGGCACATAAATATAAAACGTATTCCTCTTAGTCTTTGATTTTGTTCCCTGTAGTAATAACAGTATAATTGGACCAACACATGGCGATGCCCTCTGTAAGAAAGTAAGGCAAGATCCAGGCAAGATGCCTCTCTAAACCTGAAGAAGAGCACTGTGTAAGCTTGTCACTATCACCATCAGAAGTTGGTCAAATAAAGGTTATTACCTCACCCACCTTGTTTATCCTTGTCACTTGAATGACTCTATTGATTAGTAAGCCCTATTCTTAATACTAAGGCTTTCTAAGATCAGGCCCTAATGTTGCCAAACTCACCATCTAACAAATATTCTTGATATTTATCATCATTACAGTATTTACTTTTCAAATGCTTTGGTTCTCTTTCTTCTTCATGTAGGGAGTACAATACTTTATATAGAAGCATGATGGAAAATATTGTAAACGACTATAAATTAATTAATGGATTACATTTTAAAGTATGTAGGGGTCTTATAAATGAGAATAGTGTTTTAAAAATGAAAAGTGTTCAAGTAGTTTGACTGTTTTGTTCAAGCTCCCGCATCTTAATGTAATGTCTGTTTTCTGATAGCAGGGAGAAACTCAATCTTTCATGTGCCTGAAGGATCAAAAAGGTCTTCATGGTTAGGGTTGCCAGGTATCCGGTATTCTATTGGCGGTTTTGTCTGGTAAAAAAAATTCAGAAAATACCGGACATATGCAATGTCCGGTATTTTCTGTTTTTCCAGCTGGGCGCTGGACGGAAGCCTGGCGGGGGCAAGGGGACTGGCTGGGAGGTGGGGCCACGATCAGCACTGGGAGCCTGTGGTAGCGTGCAAAAGCCTGGCAGGGGCAGGGGGAGTGGCTGGGAGTCCCAGCCACTCCTCCCGCCCGGCTTCTGCACGCAACCACAGGCTCCCAGCACTGATAGCGGCCCCGCCTCCCAGCTGGGAGCCTGTGGTTGCGTGCAGAACCTGGGTGGGAGGAGTGGCTGGGAATCCCAGCCACTCCCTCTGCCCCCACCAGGCTTCTGCACGCTGCCAGAGGGAGTCCCAGGCTGGGAGGCGGGACCGCGATCGGCACTGGGAGCCTCTGGTTGTGTGCAGAAGCCGGGCGGGGGCAGGGGGAGTGGCTGGGAGGAGGGGTGCAATTGGCGCTGGGAGCCCTCAGCTGATTGTGTCTAAGGAGGAGTGACACCTTGGGGAGGAGGAGAAGCCCTGTCCCTGCTCCTGAGAGCTATTCAAGCGCGTTGTGATGCTGTAGTCCAGAGAGAAGCCTGCAGGTGCTTTGTAGTTGCATTTAGGCGCCTTCCATGGGCTCTCAACCAAAACTGACTGGGGTGGAATTTCTGCTTCTTCCCACTGGGACACCCAAAGACCTGGCTATGGGGGAGTCACCTTCCTACCCATGGTCGCCTCCCCCCCGCCGCCCTGCCATTGTGTTGCCCCGGGGTCTGCTTCTCTCTGCTTTGGGTAGCAGGCGGCTGCCTCCCCCTTCGTTCCCAGCTTAGTGGCTCTTGGTAGTAGCCACACGGGATGTATGTTCGGTGTGAGTGGTTTTTTTTTTTCTCTACAAATTTTTAGCCCGTGTGTTCAGTATTTTTTGGGAGACCATCTGGCAACCCTATTCATGGTGTCTAAAAAGAATGGAAAGATCTGACTGTTGAGGAACCAATTTTCATATTATATACCACTACAAGACATTCTTTAAAATAATATTTTTAAAGGGCTTCATTTCATTTCATATAAGGTTAGAAGCAGGACAGGAGACAAAGCTGCCCAATTTCTGGTTTTGTCTTTGTGATTGTATTAGGCCCAAGAAGCAGTTTTTGATTAGAGCAAAAAGTTGTATCTTATTTGTAATATCTGTACTCCATTTTTAAGCCCATTCCTTTTCAGTTAAATCAATTTTTACCAAAAATGTGCTGAGTTTTACAGAAAATATTATTCATGTTTTTCTCATTTGTATCCTACTTCTGTGTCATTCAAATACATGAAAAATAACTTGTTTTATCAGGAAAATACAATACATTGCATCAGATCTAGGTATTATGATAATACATTAATCTGTGTGTATATGCAAAGCTGCCTGTTGAAGTAAGGCTATGTATTATTCTAGAAGATGGATACAATAAACAGGCATTCACAATAATAGGTGTGCAACTGAACTTACTGATGATTCCCACACCCACAATGTACTGTTAGCAGATAACAGATTAAGGATTTTACACCCTAAAATGGAAGAAAAAAAATCTGTATCAGAATATGTTTCAGAATTCAAAGACGTATTCAGAAGTTAAAACAAAACCAAGAGAGAAAGATGAAGTTGAGTGTATGTGCTGCAAATGGTGTGGCCCAACTATTAAATGTAAATATTTAGAGGATAATAGTTCTAAGTCTACAACAGTAAACTTTTTATTCAAATTTATTTGGGTATTAGAGACATATTGTTTTCTTAAACTCAGAGGTGGCCTTGTGTTTTGCGTTCTGTTTATTCTGCAGCAAACTACATTGATAAATGGAATACAAAGCATTAATCTACTGAATACTTTTTGTCTTGTCTTTCCGCCCACCAAAATAATCCCTGATATTTATCCAGAAAATGTAATAGCTTTTTTCCACCAGTTTTCATCTGGTTTTATTGTGGTAATAAACACTGATAACTTGCTTTGGGAAAAAATAAAATGAAATAAAAATGGAAAACAAAATGGCCTTGTTGTAATATTTGAGCAGGTGTAGTATGAGCCTCGGTGACTATATGATTCATCATCAAGGAGAGGGACATTAAGTATTGTGAAGAGCTGTACAGAAATTGTTGCATCTTTCCTGAAAGAGGTGACTCAGTGATATCAGATGGGCTGTGGTTGGATTTTGCAACTGGAAATGCCTTATGTCTGGATTGAGAAACCATCACATCAGCAAGAAGACTACAAACTCTTGTTGTTGCTCTGTTGTCCTCCTTGTGAAGATGAGTCACACGAGTGGTCTCTTCCCGTCAACTGAGTCTGCAGCTCAGAGCACATAAAATCATAAAATACTAGAACCATCAAGAAATCTTCTCAACCATCAAGAAATCAACTCGAGAAATCATCAAGTCCAGTCCACTGCACTCACGGCAGGACCAAGCACCATCTTAGATCATCCCTGACAAATGTCTGTCTAACCTGCTCTTAAGTATCTCCAGTGATGGAGATTCTGTAACCTCCCTAGGCAATTTATTCCAGTGTTTAACTACCTTGACAGTTTTCCTAATGTCCCGCCTAAACCTCCCTTGCTGCAATTTAAGCCCACTTCTTGTCCTATCATCAGAAGTTAAGGATAATAATTTATCTCCCCTCTTCTTGTAACATCCTTTTAGGTTCTTGAAAGCTGCTATCATGTTCCCTCCTCCCCCAAGACTTTTCTTTTCCAAGCTAAACCAACCCAGTTCTTTCAGTCTTCCTTCATAAATTATGTTTTCTAGACCTTTAAGCATTTTTTTTATTCTTCTCTGGACCTTCTCCAATTTCTCCACCGCTTTCCTGAAAAGTGGTGCCCAAACTGGCACAATACTAAAACTGAGGCCTAATCAGCACAGAGCAGAGGGGAAGAATTACTTCTTGTGTCTTGTGGTATGGCTAACTGCGGCGGTTTTTCAGGGTTTTTTGTGGAAGAGCAAATGCACTCTTTCAGAAGCCCCTGGTATTCCTCGTTCTATGAGGAAGAAGGGGGCTTTCGAAAGAGGGTTTTTTCTGACATTTGGCCCAGTCTAGATGGGTCAAATGTTGGAAAAGTCTCTTCCAACAAAAGAATCGGAAAAAGTACCCAAAATGCAGAGGGCATTTTCGTACCTTTTTCCGACAAAAACTTGTAGTCTAGCCGTACCCTTGCTCACGATACTCCTGTTGATGCATCCCAGAATCATGTTTGCTTTTTTTGAAAGAGTGTCACAATATTGACTCATATTTAGCTTGTGGTTCACTATGATCCCTAGACTCCTTTCTGCAGTACTCCTTCCTAGACGATCACTTCCCACTTTGTATGTGTGAAACTGATAATTCTTCCCTAAGGGGAGCACTTTGCTTTTGTCCTTATTGAACTTCATCCTATTTACCTGAGACCATTTCTCTAGTTTCTCCAGATTATTTTGAATTATGACCCTATCCTCTAATGCACTTACAACCCCTCCCATTTGGTATCATTTACAAAGTTTATAAGCATACTCTCTATGCCATCATCTAAATTGTTGATGAAGATACTGAACTGAATGGGGCCCAGAACTGATCCTTGTGAAACCTTATTTGTAATGCCCTTTCAGCATGACTGTGAACCATTGACTACTCTCTGAGAATGGTTATCCAACCACTTATGCACCAACTTTATAGTAGCCTCATCTAGATTCTATTTCCCTAGTTTATTGATAAACACGAGGGGGCTAAAAACCCTAAACCAAAGGAACTAAGGATTTCTACGCTTGCTTTGACTTGATCTAAATTTAGATCTCACAACCGATGTGGGGTTTATGCCCTGATTTTTAACAATCTGCTCTAAGGTTGATACACTCTCATATCACTCTCAGGATGCAGTTAACTCCGAAACTGCAACACAGGTTACAGTGTGAATTTTGCTAACTTTCAAATTTCTCTGATGTGGTGAGTGGTCTTTGTAATCATCCCTTTTCATGCGCAGGGAATAGGGCTTGCACTAACTCTGATTAAACTTGTTCCGCTTTTATTTTGAGCAGCCTCCAATAATCAGAGTAATTGCACCCATATTCCTCCTCTGGGGTCTAGCAAGGGCATTCACTCAGGGGCTATGTCTAGACTGCCCCCTCTTGCGCAAAAATATATGCAAATGAGGCAAAGTGTGGAATATCGCTGTGCCTCATTTGCATAATTAATTAGGCTCCATTTTTGCGCAAGAGGCTTTTGTGCAAAAAGGAGCCATCTACTCAGCTCCTTTTTGTGCAAAACCCCCCTCTTGCACAAGAGCTGTTCTTCCTGAAAAAAAGAGGAAGAATGGCCGGCGATATTCCACGCTTCGCTTCATTTGCATTTTTTTTTCACAAGGGGGGCAGTCTAGACATAGCCACAGGCTTCTGACTCCTTCTGGGCAGATACACATGTCTCTTTCTCTCTTGAGGTATTTCCAGGCTTCACAGCTCCCTGCCTACATTGTGATTCCCCCAGCAAAACCATATGGCCTGAACAGGCCACTTTACTTGTCTCCCCAGAGAAGGTAAAGAGTGTAATTACCAAAGATAACTTATCACACAGCTCTTTTAAGCAAGCACCTTTATTTTTAAGGTAAGAACATTACAGAGAAAATATAGTGAAAACAATAAAAACATACATACATACTAAAGGTTGAACCTCCCTTGTCCAGCCCCTTGAGACTGGAGTGGTCCCGAGCAAGGGAATTTGCTGGACTAGGGGAGGTCAGGTGTCCTGATCTCCTCAGCCTCACCTGCCTGGGTTTGCTGCCCCCAGCCTGCTCGTGGGGCTCTGTTCCCTCCCCCCAACCCCGCGTGGGGCAGCAGCTGCTCCTGGGGTTCCTCAGCTTTGTGTGTGTGGCAGCGGCAGCAACTGCCCCCGGGATTTCTGGCTCTGCACAGGGTGGCTGCTGCTGACCAAACTGGCTCCGCTTCCAGCTGCTCTCAACCTCTATGCCCTCTGCCCTTGCCATAGCTGCACTTGCCCTTGATGTGGGTGCTGGCCTCCAGCTCAAGGCGAGCTCCATGCTGTCAGATGGGGGCTGTATCTTGCCTTCACCCATGGCCCTCCTACAGATCTCTGTCCACTTCTGACTCACCACTGCTGCCATTTCAGATTTTTTTGGGGAGAGAGGCAACTTTAGCTGTGAATCCAGAGAATACTTAGGCACCTGACATCTTTAGGATTTTTTTTTGCAAATAACTTAGAAATTAGCTGTTGATTTCCCAGTACACACAGATCCTGAAATATTTCTATCAGTAATAATTAAATTATTTATAGATAGGGAAAGCAAGAAAAATGCTGCTTGAGAACTTGTTAGTGATATAAACTTCTGAACTGGGCTGGTTACAAATGGATGAGTGAATGATTAGTTAAATCGATTAATCATGTCTGGGTTTAGGATATTTATTTTGTACATCTTGACATATGATATTGACATTTAGGGCACGTCTAGACTACATGGCTCCGTCGACAGAGCCATGTAGATTAGGGTTGTAGGCAAAGGGAAATGAAGCGGTGATTTAAATAATCGCCGCTTCATTTAAATTAAAATGGCTGCCGCGCTGTGCCGATCAGCTGTTTGTCGGCACAGCGCTGTAGTCTGGACGCTCCGCGGTCGACATCAAAGGCATTTGTCAACCTCCCGGTATGCCTCGTGGGATGAAGTTTATTGGGGAGGTCGACAAATGCCTTTGATGTCGACCGCGGAGCGTCCAGACTACAGCGCTGTGCCGACAAACAGCTGATCGGCACAGCGCGGCAGCCATTTTAATTTAAATGAAGCGGCGATTATTTAAATCACCGCTTCATTTCCCTTTGCCGAGTAAACAAATCTACATGGCTCCGTCGACAGAGGCATGTAGTCTAGATGTGTCCTTAGTGTTTTTTCTGTTTTGTTGTAGTCATGTTGGTACAGGGATGAGAGTCATAAGGTGAGTGAAGTAAAATCTTTAATTAGACCAAATATGGTTCGTGAAGGAGACAACCTTTGGAATTCCAAAGAGCTCTTTTCCAGGTCTGTGGAGCTCAAAAGGGCTAATTGCTCACCAACCAAAGCAGGTCCAAAACCAAAAAAGATATTACCTCACCTACCTTGTCACTCTGTTTGTATTTTAAAAGTTTTAAAGCTTGAACTGTTTGAATCTCAGCTTCTACTGCCATTAAAAATGATCTGGCCTCCCCCCATAATTTCCTACAACTGTGAAAATTATAAAAAGACAAAAAGCTTAAAACATATATTACACAAAG
The DNA here is from genome assembly GCA_032595735.1 of Pelochelys cantorii. NCBI lineage: Eukaryota > Metazoa > Chordata > Testudines > Trionychidae > Pelochelys > Pelochelys cantorii. Next base: position 102,258,645 of record CM064329.1, on the reverse strand, counting down.
TTATTAAAATAAAAAGTGCATTCTACCAAGCCTATTTATAAGCCAGAGCAACAGGGGTGAAGTATTGCAGAGGGGGTGGGGATACGGGGCAGAGCTTATATTCCCTCTGAGTTCCCTCTAAGTTTGGCTACATCTACACTGCACTGTAGTTTGAAATAAGATACGCAATTTGAGTTACGCAAATTGCGTATCTTATTTCAAGCTCATTTCAAAATACTGTACACAACACCAAATTTTGAAATAATCCGCTATTCCAAAACGTCCCTTACTCTTCATGGAATGAGTTTTACAGGGACGTCAGAATAGCGAGCCTGAAATAGCGGGCTTGCTGTTAAGATGTGGGATAACTATTTCAGGATACTTTCGGGAGAAAGCCCTTTCCTGGACAAGTGCCTCTTAGGGGGGAAAGAAGAAGAAAAGGGAGGGTGGAGCCAGACCTGCTCCATACTAACACACACACAGATAGCAAGACTGTCCAAACCCTGGACAGCCAGAACACAGAGAGAAACCGCGCGCGCGCGCACACACACACACACACACACACACTCCCTACCAAACTCAGCCACCCACCCCAAGCCTCTTCCAGCACAGCCTGTCCTACCCACTCCCCACATGATTTCTACAGGGGGCTCTCTGTCCCAGAGAGAATGGGGAGCCCCCCAGGTACCCACACTGATGCTTATCCTACCAGACCAGAGGATATTAAAGATCCTAATTCAAACTACCTAGTCCGTGCCGCATGTAGCCATGGGCACGGAGTTCGGACTAAGGGGGATTTAAAAATGGCAGCGCCCGGGAACATGCAAATGAATCCCGGGATATTTAAATCCCGGGCTTCATTTGCAACTCTGCTTGCCCTCATTACCCTACCTATCTTGAACTAACGAGCTAGTGTAGACGTACCCTTAGCCTCTAAGGCAGGGGCACACCAGATTTGGCCCATGGGCTATATCTGGCCCATCAAGCCTTTTGATCTAGCCCGTGGCCCATGCCACTGAGACCTCGAGGCAGGCTCTTAGCCCACTGCAGCCCAAGGCTACTCAAATGGCTGGTGGCTCCCTCTAGGTGCCACATGTCTCTGGTGCAGGGGAAACTTTGTGCACTGCCCCCACCGCAGCCCAATTATCTCAGCTCCTATTGGCTAGAAGTCTCCGCCCACCTCAACCAGGGATGCACAGCACATGGAGGGAGTCTTCAGCCATTTTCAGCAGCCTGGGGCTGTGGCAGGTGGAAAGCTTGCCTCGGTGTTCCCGTTAGTCTGCTTGCCAGGAGCCACCTAAGGTAAGTGATCACTCAGACAGAGCCTTCCTCTGGTACTCCTCCAACAATCCACCTGCAGCCCAGAATCCTCTTCTCCACTCATACCCCCTTCCGGACCCTGCACTCCAATCTCCTGCTCCAGGTCATAACCCCCTCCTTCATCTAAACTCCCTCTTAGATCCCACACCCTCTCCTGCACCACCAATCCCCTATCTCAAGCTCTTTTCTGCACCCAACCTCTGTTCCAGACCCCACAACCCCTTCATAGGGAATCTTGGAGTGCCTCCCCCATCAAAAATTATTGCCCACCCTGCTCTAAGGTGCCACAGGACTCCTCGTTGTTTTCACTGTAGAGAATTACAGTGCTATTGTTCCATTGGAATGCAACTGTCATGGAAAGTCACAATCACACAGGGTGAGATGGTCCCTCAGATTATTTGTATCAATCCTATGAAAAGCTTTGGCAAAAGAACAGAAAAATTGACCCACTTTTCCACAGGATATTAGCAAGAAAGCTGAGTGCTTTTGGTGATTTGTGGCTACATGTATAGAGCACACCTCTTGTGTCAGGATGTAGGTGTATAGGCCAGGTCCACATAGCAGTGTGTAGCTGTGTGCTTTAGTGAAGGCTTTGACAGGAGAGACAGTGGGAAAAGGTGTAGCAGGAGAGAGCTGCCAGAGTCTTTCCTTGCCTCCTCACTTCCAGAGCCTTTCCCGGCTTCTGGAGTCCTACTGCAGTGGGGAAAAGCACTGGCAGCTCTCCACTGTCTCCGGGGTTGCAAGAGAAGTCTTTCCTTGTGGTTGGGAAAGGCTCCAGCAGCTCCCATTGCTGGCCAACAACTCTCCTCTGTAGAAGCCTTGTCTGTGGTAGGAACAGGCTCCAACAGAGAGGAGGATTGCTTGAATGAGTAGAGAACCCTGTAGTGTACATATGCAGAAGGTTCAGGAGAGTCTTTACTCTAAGCAGTGCCTCAGTGTCTACACTGCTATTTACACTCATGCTAAGAAGGCACATAGTGTGTGTTTCCTATATGGAACCAAAAGGAGCATGCAATGTAGACATACCTTGTTTTACTATGCAAAAAACTGCTGTGTTATAAAGGCTTTTTTACATCTAGCAATTCCATATCTAAACACAAAGAATTAATCAAGTTGGGAGATAGAAACGTGAAGGTCATGTCTGAGCCTGACTCTAACAGGAAGGAAATATAGTCTTCTTATCAGCAATGGATAGAAAAGAGTATTTTTCATGGCAGTAACTATCTGTCTATCCAGACTCTTAAGGATCTCTGAGTAAGTGCTCACAATGATATTGTAAGTTAATCATGTATTCTCTCATAAGTGCTGCGTGGGAGTAAGCTGGTATTGTCCAAAAAAAGAGCATGGGTTGACATAATGGCATCTATCAATAAGATACAACCATTATCATGATTGCCTGTAATGGAGAAAGGCAGATAAAAGCAAGAGAGTTAGGAACACTTGAATGGAAGACAGATTTAGACAATCATATTGTGGGGAACATTTTGCAAAACTTGTGTTCGTCTTTACAGGACTTGGTAAATATGTTAAAGACATGAATATTGTTGACAAACTACAACCTTTTATTAGATATACTTTGTAATCAATAAGGATGAAGAGCCTATTTTTGCCCATTTCCTTATTTCCACGAGATCTTAAAAAAATTCATACTCTATTATTGTAAGCGGAGCTATGGTTTGTTTGTGAAGAGCTCTTTCTCGAAAGATATACTTTTTAACCTTTAGACTTATTTTTGTGTGTGCTTCTTTTCTTTAGATAAACCAACATTTAAAACACATGGTTCATTTCTCTAGATTCCAATTGTTAACACCACTCTTTGGGGAATCAACACACCTATATTTCGTTCACACACAATATGATTACTATACTTGACTCGTAACTGGCAACAAACTTCGTACCTCCTTTGCCAATAATGTAGATGTTTGTTTTCCTTGAACAAATGCAGTATACTTTTCTTTTTATTGAAGTGTAGTTGCTGGTAACCCCAACTATGCCTGAGAAAGTGGTTTGGCCAGTCATCCTTCTCATCTTTGTGCAGTAGCACATTCTAAAGTGAGTTGCTTTCAGTGGCAGAAGATTCTGTGCTCATGGGGAATTTGGAACTAGAAAATCCAGCAGAACTTGTTATAGGATGAGTGTATCTTGGGGACTTTTCCCCCTACATTTGCTTTCACAACTAGTATTAGTTTTAACAATACTGATTGCTAAAGGGGCTTGAGACGTCATTCCCTGAACGGACTTCAGAGAATGTCAAAGGTGCAGTTATGCTGAAACTGCAATACAAGTAATCTGAGAAAAGAAATGAAGCACAAACTCCTTTAGCACCCTGAGCTTGATCGCCCTGTGTTCTTATTTCTGACTTTATTTTCTTCAGAACTAGGAGAATGTCAGTTAAGTGAAGATTAACTGCTTAATGATTAATCCCCTCCTATTTTTTCTGCATAAAAATTGACTTTGCTTCTTTTCTTTATTTCTTTGAGTAAATAAGTCCACCCATTTCCTGGATAATTTTACTGTAAAATGCAATCAGAACTTAGATCCTGTCTTCAGGGATGCTGGATGTCCAAGGGAACCAGGATCATCATATCCAACCTCTGCACGGATTTGCAGGATAAGCAGTTTTGTATTTCTGTCACTTGGATCCCTCTACTAAAATCTTGTTTTTCTGATTTTATAAGATCAAACTCTCCAAGTTTCCTTATTAACCATGTGATTTTCTAACCCTTCTCATATTGCATCTGACTTTGCTATCATTTCATTTCCTCTTTGTATTTAGTTAATAAATACAAGTTATTGCAGGCTCTTAAAGGGATGAGAATTCTGAAGGGCTCTTAAAAACAAGTCAGGACAGACTAATGCAATATGAATATTTCTGCAGTTCAGTACTGGGGTTAGCCAATAAGTTAGACAAAGCATCTAGCACTTAAAAACACTATGGTCCTGCCAAGAGTTTGTTGACTTCATGGCTGATGTTATCCTTTCACAAAAGCCCACTGTGTGGGTGGCTATGAAGAATGTGTTTCAAATTTTGAGGAGTTGTGGTGAATAAGAGATTGTTTTTAATCACATTTATGTAGGCAATGTGTTGGTATTTTTGCTGTGTAAGGAGACTTATGCAGTGCATCACCTTCATGCTACCTTCAATTTGATTGTCCTGTAATGGTACACTCTCTAGAACATTTTCTTTATAGATTGGCAAACTTGCTAGCTTCATATGCTGCATTTTTTAATTAATTCTATTAACAGCATAAGCTAAACATTTGATTCAGTGGCTTAAGACCTAAGTTTGATTTGTGGCTCATGTCTGTCTCTCTTGAACTGAGAAGCTTCATCTCCCTTAAAGATAATCCCTGACCAATGGCAGTGTTGGTGAAGTAAAAATAGCATATCTAGTCAGAGAAGGGGCTGCTGCATGTTTTTATAGCAGCCCTTGTTGATTAAAAACAGTATTGATGGGTTCCCAATCCAGTTCTCCTTAACTGTAAGGATAGTGATAGCATAAATATATATATGTTAGAACACCTGCATAGCTACACCAGGAATGTAGAAGAATTCTTTGGAAGAGAGATGGCAAACTATGTCATTATTAGTCTTCCAAAGCTTTATCCCAGGCTTGCATTGTAAAACTGGTGAGAATTCTGTCCAAATGCTATTTGCAGAAAAGCAGAATTTCAGGTAAATTATAGACACGTAACAGAACAATACCACACATGACTGTGCAGGACTTTCCATCTCGTGCTTATTGACGTCTCACATGAAAGTTACTTACAAGGGCTTTTGGTTTTAAAGAGTATATTCAGTTCTGTTTTGGTCAGCAGAGTTTTCTAGCCAGTTCTCACTTCTCAGACAATTTGGTCTGGTGGAAATGCACCAGAGTTTGTCATGCAATGTCTGGCTGGCAGCTATGTTCCTGCCATCACACTTCTAGAGAGCAATCAGAATGCTTCATATGTAGAATATTCTTTCCAACTGACATGCACACATTTCTCTTTTTTTCTCTCTATCTCAAAACAGAGTATTTTTCTCACCAACCTGCCAATGGATGCACTTGCTTTCATTGCTCCCCCTTCCACTAGGTGGTGATGGTCACGCTCTTTTAGCTTTCCTCCCTATCCCTTAACTGCTCTTTCAATTATTATACTGCTGCATAATATAGCTAACTATATTTGGAGCAATTCCAGCAAGAATTACATTTAAGTTTTTGCTTCATCTTGAGAAAGGGTTTCAAATATTTATTATTATGATTATTGATGATGATGATACACAGCACCATCAACTTCAGTCTAATGTCTCACATACTCATTTCACCAGACTGGCTGAGGGGGTTTGGGTGCGGCTGGGTGTAGGGACCCTGGGGTGAGGCCAGAAATGAGGAGCTCAGGACTGGAGCAGAGTGTGTGTGGCGGGGGGGAGGTGCAGATGATGGTGTGGGGCTGGGGATGAAGGGTTTGAGGTGCAGGATAGTGCTCCGGGCTGGGATCAGAAGGTTCAGGGTGGGACTAGGGGAATCAGGGCTAGGGCAGAGATTTGGGATGTGTGTGGGGGCCCTGAGGGATGCAGGCTCTGGGTGGCGCTTACCAGAAGCAGCAGCATGTCACCCCGTTGGCTCCTATGCAGAGTAGTGGCCAGGTGCCTCTCTGTGTTGCTCTGTCTGCAAGCACCATCCCTGCAGTTTTCATTGCTCTGGGATTTCCAGACCCAGACAATGGATGCTGTGGGGATGGCACTTAGGGCAGGAGCAGTGTGCAGAGCCTCTTGGCTCTGCTGCCCCTCAGGTAGGAGCTGGAACAGCATGGAGTTACAGCAGGTAGGGAACCTGCTTTAGCTCTGTTGCACTGCCAACCAGACTTTTAATGGCCTGGTCAGCAGTGCTGACAAGAGTGGGCAGGGTCCCTTTTGGATCAGTAGCAATACAATTTAATGGGTATAACCAAACCAGAAAATGTATTGTGGACAAAACCCTAGTTAGCACTTATACAGCACTTCAAAGTGCTTTACAGACATGTTGTGGTAGGGTGACAATGACAACCCATCTCTTATTTTAAAGGACACACCCTTATTTCATTGACTTGCCCCCTGTGGTGACCACTTTCCCCTTATTTTATGATGTACTAAATGTATTAAAACTGGTAAGTACACATCTAAAATTAAATGGAAGCTAATGCTAATTGCACGGTATGCTATAAGGCAATAGAAAAGTACACGAGAAAAATACATGTTATGTTAAGGGAAACGTCGTTTCCCTAATGCTCTTTAAAATAAAGCATTGTCCTTCCATTTTCATTTGGTTTCCCTTATTTCCACCCAAGAACAAGGTGGGACTCAGAGTCAGAGGCCCCTGGAGCCTAGACCACACCCTGGGGCTGGGTTCTCTGTAAGACACAATTCCCGCATGGCAAACCGTGCCTGCCCCCTGTTTTTCACACGGAACACCCTAGCACTACAACTCCCAGCATGCATTGTACCCAGAGCCCTTGGCTTTGCTTTCGGAGGCGGAACACAGCATGCTGGGAACTGTAGTAATGGCCAGTTGGACGGCCTCTCGCCGCACCTCTGCACTGACGGAATTGGCCTATGGAGCCGCCACTCACCCATCTCCCCGCCCAGCCTGAGGAGGCCGGCAGGCTCCAGTCTCTACAGTGCCCCCGGCCGAACGCCGCAAATCACAGCAGCCGAGGTGCGCGTGAGGAGACGTCGCCGATTCCAGCCCAGCACCCGCTCTGGGTAAGACCCGGACCGGAGGGCGGCAGCGCTACCCGGGCGGGCACAGGGGCGCCAGCCTGCGCAGAGCGGAGGGGAGCCCTCCCGGAGATCGGGGGACGAAATGGCTGTTGGGCGGGGGCTTCAGGGACCTCGCCCTGATAGGGGTCTGGGCATCAGCTGACAGGTGCGCGCCGCAAGGGGACGCTGGGGATGCCCCCCTGTGCGGGGGACGCGGGCGGCAGCTGGCACGCCTGGATGCCCCGTGTGCTGGGGGCCTGGGCAGGTGGGTGCCAGGGAAGCCCCCTTGTGCTGGGGGCCTGTGTAGTAGCGGGCGGGGATGCATTAGCCGGGATGCGGGGGATACATCGTCTGCTAGGGGCTTGGGCAATGAAATGGGTAGTGGGCATGGAGCCGAGCAAGACCCTGGCCTAGCTGGTCAGCCCACCTGAAGGTAGTAGGTACAAGGGAGTTCTTCTTGGGGGGAGAAAGGGATTGCCTCAGGGCCCAGTGGACCTGGACCACACAGTCAAAGAGTAGGCAGGGAACAGGGGCAATGTCTCTTTCCCACTAGCATTGTGCCAAGACCTATTAAAACCAACAGGCTACCAGTACTGGTCTTTGATACAGTAGTGAAGGGAGTTTATTCAAAAATACCTAAGGGGCTCAGAATAATTTTGCTTGTTAATTCATGGGTGACTGTGTCAGTGTCCAGCCTTTGTTAGTGGTAGTGTTGTAAAACTAACCCACTAAACAAAAAGGCAATATACATTGAGAACTAAAAGCAACAAAATCTAAGTGCAGGTGTTCATACTGAAATAAGGAAACAGTGAGCAGCAACTGAAAGGAAACACCACCTGTGACTACTGCATTTGCAAAGGAAATTTTTGCACAAGAGAGTTGTTGGAAAGTCACTTAATTTGGATCCTGTTGTATGTGGTCGGTATTACTAGTAGTATTTAGCCTTTTCTAAGCACCACTGACAGACTTAAAAATTGGATCTAGTGGATTTCTGTTTTCAATATCACCCACAATGGGTTAGGCATTGGATAAACAAAAGACGCCACAGTGCCTGCCCAATGTAAAACAGATGCAAGTGGACGGGAAAGATACACAAATAAAGTGGTCAAAATGAGGAATTACTTCAGCTTGAAAGTTTGTTTGTTTTTAAACATACCATCACTAGTTTCACCTCAATGTAGCCATTATTAGTCAGTTTCTCTTCTCACTCATCATCAGGATGAATGTGTAGAGAGGTGTACTGGCTTTGAAGAGCAGAAAAAGCATTCCATGCATAAAGAGCAGGGAATAGAAGTAAGTGTGGAAACTTTTGTGGGAGCAATCTCTTACTGTTGGGCATGCACAGATTTGGTCCACAAGGACAGTGGTTCTCAAGCAGAAATATGTGTCCCCTTGTGGTACACAGAAGTTTTCCAGGGGGTACATCAACTCACCTAGATATTTGCCTAGTTTTACAGGAGGCTATATAAAATGCACTAGGGCAATCAGTACAAACCAAAGTTTCTTGCACACAGTGACTTGTTTATACTGCTATATATACATTATACACTGAAATGTAAGTACAATATTAATATTCCAGCTGATTTTTTTATATGGTAAAAATGAGAAACAGCAATAGTAATAGAGTGCCATGATACTTCAGTGTTTTATTTTCTGATTTTGTAAGCAAGTAATTTTTAAGTGAAGTGAAACATGGGGGTATGCCAAGATTATTTAGATGCCCCCAAAGGGTACAGTAGTCTGGAAAGATCGGGAGCCACTGCTCTAGAATAAGTTTTTCATTGAAACACTAGTCAAAAGAATTTAAAATTTCTTGTATAGGTAATGGACTTTGCAAATTAAGCTGAAAATGAACTACAGCACATAAATGCATTTATTTACAGTTGAGGTGGGTAGTATTAGCTTTATATGAAAGTGTGTTAAACATTTATATTACATTAGTGCTCCAACCGCTAATCAGGGTTGGACTGCACATTGTAAAAGTACACAGTATGACACTGTTCCTGTACTGAAAAGTTAAAATGTAAAAATGGCAAGACAAGTAATAAAAAACAAGCAGAAAACTGTCAAAAGTACAAAGTTTTCTAGTTACTATTTTCCCAGACTACCCTCCCTCACATATGAATCATTTGTGCATTGATATCTGTACCTGCAGCTTGGAGAGTGATTTCATGATAAAAAATTACTCACAAAGTGTTCCTACATATTATGTATGGGAGAATGTGGATATGAAAGTAAAAAGCTGAACTGATTTCACTGAGACCTTGAACTGTCATGTTACAACCTGGATTTAATAGGATGTTGAGAATAGAGCTAATGGTTTATCTGTGCTTGTTTCATTTAAATTAAAATAGGCAAAAGCAGCATTGTTCTTCTGCATAGTAAAGTTTCAAAAAGCTGCATTAAGTCAATGGTCATTTGTAAGCTTTTGAAAGAACAACCAGGATATTTTGTTCAGAGTTACGGACATTTCAGATTTACGATCAACTTCCATAACTGAGATTCTACTGCATATGGGTACTAAACATTATACACCCAAATTCTGAAATGTTAGTATTAGTTGTACACTCATAGGTACAGTATCCCTGACAAAGTATTGCAGAATGATTTTCATATGACTGATGTGTTGGACCTTCCCCCCAGTTTTCCTGGGAAACTCAGCAGGTAGATACTACATTGATTAGCTCTATGAAAATACCTACTAAAGGAATGGAATTGTGACTTGGTTTGCAAACAGGGTGGCCATTGGGTAATGAAAAATGCACCTGAAGTGCAGCAAATTATAGCAAAAACATTTCTAGATAATTGAAATCTTGAACTCTGATGACTCAAATGAGGTGTGAAGTTGACCAGTCAATTTGTAACTCTGGTTTTCGTAACTTTACTGTGCTACAATAGATGTAAACAACTGCAATGTTTAACATCATTCTAAATATAGTGAAGGCATCATATAATCAGTTATTTAAATTTTATTTAAGGTGACTAGGTAATTAGATCTAAATCATCACCATCAGCTGGATCACCAACACATGATCTGATCTTTGTGTGAATTTTAAACCGTTCAGAGTACAGACCATTTTTTGTCTTGGATAACAAATAACATACTTCACATAAAATGTGTATTCTCAAGGTTCTACTTTTTTTACTAGACAGACTAAGAATTTAACTTCTGTGTCTTTTTTTTAAACAAATGAAAGGAACTTACTAAAATTGTATTTTTATTCTGTACCGATGAATTCTTGGCGATCAAATTAATTGATTTCTGTTGCAATTTGTGACCAAAAGGTTTGGCATGTGACAAGGAATATTCTTTTCTCACTTTACTGGTCTGGTGTCCTCTTTCAACACAGTACAGAACACTGTCTCTTTAATCTACTAACACCATTTCAACAGTTTGGGTTTGTGCTTCAGACTAAAAGTTTGAATCAAGCAATGAACTCGGTAAAGTAGCTCTATGTTACATTTTTGCTGTTTGAGCTTATTTTAAAATCTGTTCAGAAAAGCTTTCAGATTTTAGCATTCGTAAGGGGTTTACACCTAGCTGGTATTGTCCTATGTCTAGTTTAATTACTTTAAATTTTGAGCAGGAAAAAAATAAAGGAATTAAAATCATGAAACAGAACAAGGGAGACAGATAAGATTGATGAAAAGTAAACACTGCAAATGTTGTATAGAAATTAATCTCTATTTAAAAGTTAGTCTGTTAGAGCTTGTCTACACTACAGAAAAGATCGAAGCTGCCACAGTCAATCTTCTGGGGTTTCAATTAATGGGTCTAGTGAAGACATACTAATTCAAACTGAGAGCGCGCTCCCATCCATGCTAGTAGACCTGCTTCTCACGAGGAGTAAGGGAAGTCAAGGGGAACGTGTGCTCCTGTTGACCTCCTACTGTGTTGGTGGTGCCAAAACACATTTAAGATACATAATTAATGTAGCTGGAGTTGTGTATCTTAAGTTGACTTTCATCTTTAGTGTAGACCAGGCTTTAGACCTTGAGCTGAACTGCATTCTGCTTTGAGATTGTGACTATGTCAGTGACACTACCTTGTTGACTAAGTTTGGCTATTAGCTGTAGTGATTCACCAGTCTGGTTGGGCAAGAAGCAGTACACATTGGTCTGTTTATTAATCTAGATAAAATTAAGTTCCTGGCCATCATCATCAAGCAGATTCCAGCTCCAAATTATAACCTGCTTAGTGTTAACCTGGGAAGATGAGACATTGAGCAGCTGGCCACTGTTAAACATTTGAGCAGAATTGGTCATAGATAGTGCTGCAGGGTGCTTGAAAATTGTCCCAACCACCCCATATGCATCATCAAACTTACTGTAAAGCTGCATATCTATAAAACCACCAACTATTGTGTGGAAGTAGAAGGTGGGAACTGAGGAAGAACGTTCCTTTTGAAGTTTTTGATTCTCATCATCTTTATCAGCTGCTTCATTTCAAATGGCAGGATGGGGTCTGAAATGAGGTTATTTGAAGCCAAACTTAGCAACTGCCACTATGGCTTTCTTGATATGGGCATATTGGAATGAAGACCAACACAATTCTGAGGCATGTAATACAATTAAATACAACTAAATGACTGATGATCCTGTGGTCAGGAAAAGCTTTGTTGGTGCTACAAGATTGCCAATGGTACAGATAATTTTAAGCACTGTGCCACCTGCTGAAGATTAGTTTGGGTGATGCTCAATTTGTTAGGAAGCCATGAGGCTTTGGGATTTACCATGCTGGTGATACCAAGAAGTAGACATTATTTGCTTGCATGGTTTGCATAAGATAATTTACAGTAGCAGTGGGCCCATTGGGGATCTATGTGTTGGCGTGCAAGGCATTTTGTTTATTGTTGCCCACACGCAGGGGTGCCAGATTCTTCTGGTTTTCATCCGTGTAGTTTTTTTCCTATTACCAAAGTGGCATGCATGTAAAGCAAAGGCATGTGAAGCGAAGGGCATGCTAGCCATGCGCTTCCTCTGCATCCAGTCAGAGTGCTGCCACAGTTCAGTCAGCCCACCCTACAAATTCTAGGTACACAAGTGCAGTTAGCAAAAGTACCCTAACCCAGGCGACCATCTTCGTTACAATAATCTTGTGGCCCAAGATGGAGGGCCACTCACGCAGCCTGCTCATTAGTCTAAAGTTGTCCATCACTGATTTACAGTGAAAAATTTGTCCTAAATCCCTAGACATGGGTATTTTTTCCCTGTACAGGTCTGCCCAAGGCAGATGCTAGACTAGCAGGCCTGGGATCATGTTGCACTCTGTTTCTCCACATAAGAATTATAGTGCAGGGTGATTATTAGCCTTGCCTGCAAGGAGACCAACATCAGAGTAGCAGTACTTGAGTCTTCATTTCTATTCAAATCATTGGCTTGTCTCCTGAAACTGCTAACTGGTGCAAATTATAGTGATGCTTTTTGAACATCTGTTTGTTGGAAACTGGACAAGAGATCCACCTCCTCATGTCACATAGGTCGCTGAGCCACAATCACATGGTAACAACTCTGTCAATATTAACATGACCCGGATTTGAACTAAATAGTCTGTGAAAGGCTTCATGTCTGATTTCTAATTCTTTGAGCCATCTATTTCCTCTCAGCAGTTCTTAAAGTAGTAACAGTCTCTTCACTTAAAAACTTCAACTGGATGTTCTGCCTCAGTGAATAAATTAGGAAAAAGTCTTCCTATGAAAACTGTTGAGGTCCAAAGGATCTGTTAGCACAACATTTAACTGTAGCACAGAATTAAACCAAAGTCAGTTACATGTTAGGCTTGTCAGAGAAAGGAAGAGAGCCTGAGTATAGGCAAAGTCCAGATACCTCTGAACATGAATCCAATATGACAGGGATTGTCAGGCACCATGTAAGTTTACAGCATTTCACAGATAATTAACTATCTCTGCCTGCACCTTAGATCTGTTGTTCACAGCACAAGTATGTACTTTGTGTGCACGCCCTAAACGTATCTCACCAAGACAAGGGCTGTTCTGTTATGATTATCCCTATTTAAGGTGTGATATGCCTGAAACTTCTGAAGGGAATGGCAAAAATAACATACAGTTTTGTTGATGTTTGTGTTTCTGTAGAATGCAACAGGTGTTAAAACCTATAACCATTTAGTTGTAGACAAACTTTGCTTGTTAGTTCCTGGTGTGCTGAAGGAAGCAAAATGTTTCTTTAGCTCATTAACAAAAGTTCTTGTACAGAAAGGGCTGTGAAGGGTAAATTGACACTTTGATGGGTATTGGCTGCTCCTTTCTTTCCCAGTTGTAAGTTTAAGTTCTCCAGGAAGTGAAATTGAAATCTGTTTTCTTGTCTGATACCACCACCACTAGGGATTAAATTGGGGACTTCCCAAACTGACAGCATAAACTAAAGAGCTCATAATTGGAACATACTCACTGGAACACTGAATTACATAAACAGGGACTGAAGAAACAATGAAATTTATTATGAAAAGTCTCATGGGTTTTTATTTCAGAAAATCTTTATCTATAAAACGTGGCCGGTGATATTATTTATTTCACGGGTATGGGTCCTAACCAATTTATTAGCTATTGTAGAACAAAATATCCAAATCTTTTGTCTTTGTTTTTTCCATTTCAGATTTGTTTTATAGGCATGCAAAGCTTTTATTCTAGGTAATTGAATTTTCACTTCAATGTCAAACTAACAGGAACTGAGTCTCACCAGTTTTGCAACATGCTGGGTTTTTTAAATGCTGAAATTGCTGCTGTGGCTTTATTCTGCTATCTTCTGACCTAGTCTTTCAAAAATTTATTCCGTAGTTTCCGGAGCTGTGGAGTAAACAAGAAAGAGAATGATTTTGAAAGCAGTTGTATTGCTAGGCTATATCCTGGGAATCAGCACATTTCCTCTTAAGGATCCTGAAGATGGAGGCAAGCACTGGGTTGTCATTGTAGCAGGGTCAAATGGCTGGTATAATTACAGACACCAGGTAAGATTGACCTCTCCAGTTCACGATGATGTCTAACAGTGATTCATGTAATATTATGCAAACACCAGTCACTGTGCAATGTAATTTCTTCACAGATACCTGTCCCGTAAACTTATTACTTGCTCAAAAGTCAGAAGTACTTACTGTAGTATGTAACCTAACACTTATATTAGGTTTTATACCAAACAGTTGGAGGATAGGTAATGTGACACCAATTTTTAAAAAAGACTCCTGAGGCAGTTACAGGCCAGTAAGACTAACTTTAGTACCAGGCAAGTCAGCTGAAACTATAGTAAAGAACAGAGTGATCAGACACAGATGAATATATGTTGAACAGTCAACATGGCTTTTTTTTTTTTTAAAAGGGAAATCATGCCTCACCAATCCAATAGAATTCTTTAGGGAAGTCAACAAACGTGGATGAGGGTGATCCAATTGATACTGTACTTGAATTTTCAGAAAACCTTGGACAAAGTCCATCACCAAAGGCTCTAAGCAAAGAAAGCAGTCATGGTGTACGAGGGAAAGTCTTCTCATGAATCAAAACAAAGAGTAAGAATGAACAGTTTTCAGAATGGAGGGAGATAAATAGTGATATCTCCAGGGATCTGTACTGGGTCTCGTACTGTTCCGCATATTTATAATTGAGCTGAAAAAAGGGGTAAACAGGTGGCAAAATTTCAAGATTAAACAAAATTACTTAGGATGTTTACATTCAAAGCATATTGGTGACATGGTTTTGTAACTCTTCACAAACTGTGTGGCAATAAAATGGCAGATGAAGTTGACTTGATAAATGCAAAGTAGTTCACATTGAAAAACAATCCATTTAGATCAGTGTTTCCCAATTTTATTTGGCCACGGACGCCTTTTAAACTTGAAAGAATTTTGTGGAACCCCTAATAGTCTTTTATATGGAGCTGAAAAAATAGACCACAAATAAGTAAGGATAATAATAAACAAATGCTAAATAAGGTCATGAGATCAACATTAAGTTTAATTGCACATATTTAGAAACAAAAATCAAATTTAATGTGTACAAAAAATAAAGGTACAAAAACTAATATGCATTATATTGGCAGTTTTCAATGTGAAGAGTGTTTTTTCTTCTTTTCTCTGCAAATTCTTTTTATATTTGGTTTAATACTGGAAAGTTGGATTTGCATATCTGGTGCGGCATTCAGTCAATTTCTGTATTTCGTTTTTGTTGCTGTGTAATTTTGAGAACCCAGTTTCGCACAAGTATGTGCTGGCGAAGGGTAACAACTGACGAATTGCACGTCTTGATAAAGCTGAATATTCTTGACATAAGCCGCCCCAAAATGTAATCAGACAAACTTCTTTAAGTTTTTGTATTATTTGGCTGTCTGAAGCAGTTTCGATCAGGTTTTCATAATCTTGTGTAGAAAAACAGACTGGCTTTTCTGTTTTACTTAATGGATTTCGAATCCACTTATTGGTGAAATTTATGGTTGGAAAATACTTCACGTTGTTTCTGTATAAATCCCAAAGATGATCTGCAATGTCGTTGTGAATATCTTCATCAAGTTCGCATTTGTTTTCTTCAAGGAAATCATTCAGGGTTGGGAAACAAACGGTGGTATGTAACAGGTGATCGCACCACTGACTGCGTGCGCAGCGCTGAGTAGTGACATCATCATCCCCTCTCTCTGGCTAAGCTGGCATTACACAGGGACACTTATCGTGTTAAACACAAATGAAAATTGTTTTCAATAAAGTTAATAAATACTTAAATATTAATTATTTTTTAAAAAATCATAAAATGTTATTGTAATGGAATTTTCTTGCGGAATCCTTATTTTCACTTCAGAACACCCTTTGGGAAACACTGATCTAGATATACAAAATGATAGGATTTAAATTAGCTGTTATAATTTAACAGGGAGACCTTAGCATAGTTTTGGATAGGTCTCTGAACATATCTGGTCAGTGTGCAGTCAAAAAACTAACATTAGGAGCTGTTAGGAAAGGGATAGATAATACAGAAAATATCAGAATGCTGCTATATAAGTACATGCTACATCTGTACCTTGAATACTGCACACAATTCTGGTTGCCATATTTAAAGAAAGACCTATTGGAAAAGGTAAAGAGAAAAATCAACAAAAATGAGTTAGAATATTTTCCATATGAGGAGAAATTAAAAAGAGACTGGAACTATTAAATTCACAAAAGAGACAACTAAGAGGGGAGGTAATATGTTAGAGGTCTATAAAATCATGACTGGTGTGGCAAAAGTAAATAAAGGAAGTGTTGTTTAGTTCTTCACATAACAAAAGAACTAGGGGTCATTCAATGAAATGACTAGGCAGCAAGTTTAAAACAAACAAAAGGCAGTATTTCTGCACACAATGCACAATCAACCTGTGGAATTCATCCAGGGATGTTGTGAAGGTTAAAAGAATATCTGAATAAAGAATAAAGAATTCAAAAAAAGAATTAAAGGAGGATAGGTCCATCAATAGCTATTAGCCAAGATTGGCTTGGGATGCAGAAACCCCATGTTGTGGGTGTCCTTAGGCTCTGAATGACAGAAGCTGGGACTGTCATGAATTTATTGCCCCGTTCTGTTCATTCCCTCTGGAGCACCTAGCATTGGCCACTATAAGATAGGATACTGGGCTAGATGGACCACTGGTCTGACCTAATATGGCCATTCTTATGTTCCTATACAAGTTTTGAATTAGTCTGGGCATGAACACATTTCTGCTATCATCTCCCTGACAGTTCAGATTAACAGATATTTCCTTTTGTGGTATATGTGTTTAATATGAAATGTTTTTTATTTTGAAATTAGGTAAAATGCATAAATAATTTTTGCTAATCTAAAAGCCAATCTCTACTTGACTTTTCCTCTTATTCAAACTAGGGATGTAAGTGACTAGTTGACTACCCGAGAAGCCAGGGGTGGGCAATAATTTTTGCCTGGGGGCCACTTCAAAAATTTTTGAAGTAGCTCTGGGCCACCCTGGAAGGAGTGAGGCCTAAATGGGAATGGGTGGGGCTACCCCACCCCCAGACCATGGTTGGTCTGGGGGTGGGGGAGCCCCTTTGTCCCCCCTTCCCACTATGCCCTGGAAGAGGCTTGGCATGCTCCCCCACCCCCAGGCCAATCAGGGCCTGGGGAGCAAGGGAAGCCTCCTCCCGCCATGTGGCAGGGCCAGGGCAGGCCGAAGGAAGCTTCACACAGCTTCCCCCCCTCCCCCCCCCAGGCCCTGATTGGCCTGGGGGCAAGGGAACGCGCAAAGCCTCCTCCACTCTCCCCCCTGCCCTGTGGCTTCAAAGCACCACATGCTCCTGGCAGAGCGGGAGGAGACTTCGCGTGCTCCCCCACCCCCAGGTTCTAATTGACCTGGGGGCGGGGGAGCAGTAGGGCCTCTGCGGGCCAGATCCACCCGCTTGGTGGGCTGGATCCGGCCTGCAGAGGCCCTTTTGTCCACCCTTGCGATAAGCAAATGTTTATTGGGTAGTTGAGTAGGAACTTGACTAGTCACTTCTCTCACCTCCCCCCCTGCTGCCTCTATCAGAGAGAGGCAGCAAAGGGGGCGGAGCAGGAGCTGGTGCTGGGGGGGGGGGGGGGTTGGCTTAAAAGCCGGTTTCCCTCAACACCATCTCTGTGGAGGGCAGGGGAAGCAGGGGGCGGTGGGGAAATGGCACGAGCGGGGACTGAAATAGTCCTGTTCGTGCTGGTCCCGACTGCTGTTCCTCTCCCTTTGAAATGTACAAGAGCTGCCTGCGGCTCTTGTACATTTCAAAGGAAGAGACACAGAGGGGAAGGCGCCTAAGTGGGGACTACTTCAGTCCCCGCTAGCGTGGGTTCCCGCTGCCTCTCTCCCTCTGAAATGTAAAAGAGCCACCTGCGGCTCCCGTACATTTCAAAGGGAGAGACGCAGCGGGATAGTGAATAACCCCCCTTATCGACTAATTGAGTAGTCGATGGAAATTCCATTGCCTGCTCGATTAGCTGATTAATTGAAATTTAACATCCCTAATTCTCAGCCTCCAACACCTTTCCCTCATTCCTTTTCTAGCTATATTATTTAAAACATTTTTCCTGTGGGACAACAGAGTAAAGTCATCATGTCACTCTTCGTTCCACAGCCCCTCCCCCTTCAGCTGCCCCCCACTGCTAATCCAGCAGGGATTGGCAACCCATGGCTCCAAGTAGCAGCAGCAGTGAAAGTAATCTACTGCTGCTGCTGGTGGGCTTCTGGGTAGGGTTGCCAGATGGTTTCAATAAAAATACCAGATACACTTGACATTACATCACAATCTACATTACATCTTATTTAGAAAATATCAGACATTTATATTTTCCTCATTTATATTTTCTCAACTTGTTTCCCCGAACAGAAAGTTCAAATACTGGACTGTCCGGTTCAAAACCGGGCACCAGGCAACCGTACTTCTGGGGCGAGGGGAGGAGGAAAATTGCTTGGGAGTGGAGGGTTCAGCAGAGAGGCCTGCTCTGGGTGGGAGTGCTAGACTGGGGGACACTCCAGCCCTTGAACTGGTCTGGGAGGCACCCAGGTTCCTGAGCAGGGGCTGGGGCTGGATGTGCTTCTGGCAGCCACCATGTGGCAAGTTGCCAAGAGTTTCTATTTCTGCCTGTAGTGCCAGGGGTGGGGAGAGGGCAGTGGTGAGGCCTGTGGCAGGGGGTGGGGGGCCCCTCTGCAGAGTCCTGATGCGGCAGGGAGGGCCGGACTGGGGTTCACCCTGCGGTAGGTGGGTGGCTGCCAGAGGGGCCCCTTGTACTCTTAATTTTATTTTTTTGCTCAGCCCTCTTGTTTCTTGGCTTGACAAGTCAGAAGAGCACCCTTTCCTTAATTTAAAAAAAAAAAAAAAAAAACGACCTCAGAACTGTTTTCTTGTCTGATGTCTTGTTAGCAGGTCATAGAATTTCACTCAGTCATTTTTGAATCAAGTTTAATAATGGATGATTGAACTAGAGCAGGTGTTTGAAAACCAGTTCTGTATACTATTGTCTATTATGTTCCCTCAACTCACTTCCAACTATTTGGTGACTTTTCCCTCTTTTTGTTTCTCTCGTCTTCCACTTTATATTCCTACTTGTAAAACATTCAGTTAAGTTTCACACTGTAATACTGACCTGTTCAAGTACCTGGTCCCAGGACATCTAAGCGTAATGGTCTTGCTTTAATATATGTTTTGAGGTTCTATCAATGGACTCTTAGTGATAATAAATATATCATCCAGATTCTTAAAAATTATAAAAGAAATCAAATCACTTAACCTTATCCATTGTATTTCAAAAGCAAACATTTTGAGGTCTGAAATTTTTTTAAAGAAATAAGTTAATTTTTTGTAGTTCAATTATTATCTGACTTTTTTCTTGCTCGATTAGTAGAAGCTAAATGTATGCTCCTTAAGTCTGGAGAGATGAGATTGAATAGGTCTGAAAATGTAACTGTTTTCATTTTTGGATCCAGATGATATTGCAGACCTGTTGTACTGTTAAATTTGATACTTTTTTAAAGTTTCAGTTTTAACTTAATAAATTCCCATCACTTTTTAAGTGTGTGTGTTGGGACTCTTATTATTTTAATCATCTTTTTTAAAAAGGGGAACCTCACTAAAGTGCTATCAAGATTAAGAAAACGAAAACAGCAAGCCTTTACAATTTCAGAGAAATACTTATGTGAAACCTTCTTTAGAAGGAAATTGGTCTAGTGGTCAACATACAATAAAACCTGCTTTAATATCATCTGAAGAGGCCAATCAAACCCAGTTGCCCAGTAGGTCTAACCTCTAAAGGTGGAACAAATGGTACATTGGGCTACTATAGCACCTTCCATCTGAAAGCATGGTAAAAATACTGTTTATGCTTCACAACATCCCTTTGAGATAAGTATTTGTTCCCTATTTTCCAGATATGGAATCTGAAGTATGGTGATAAATGACTTGGCCAAGTCATGTGCTAGAGTGAGGAATAGAATTCTCGTCTTGACTCCCATCCCATCCTTCCTCTCTTACTAGAAATTCTTGAAAATACTTTTAAGTGCTCACGTATGACACTGAGGGCTTGTCTACACTGTCACTTCACTGCACTGTAACTTTCTCACTCTAGGGAGTGAAAGCATTTCCCCCCTGCCAGCCCAGCAAGTTACAGCACTGTAAAGCACCAGTATAAAGGGGCATCCAGTGCTGGGTACTCCCAGCATTGTTAGCTACTCTCCGTGCAAAGATAGTTTACGCAGAGCACTCAGAGAGCTCTCTCCCACACAATCCAGTTTGTGCAAATTAAATTACAAGATATGAATTGTCCTCTCAGCAGTATCTGTTACTCAGTTTATCTGCTTTCATTGCCTCACTGAATGCTATTCTTTGAAAGCTTGAAGTTTGCTTAAATTGCTGTTAATTCTCAGTAAAATATGATCGCCCACAGCTTTTCGCCTTGACTAAATTACTCAGATTACTTCCCCTGTGTTTAACAGCTGAGGTGTCCATTTACACTTCATGGAAGAGGCAAATTTCAAGTAATGTACATTTATATATAATCTTGTATCCTGAATTATTTCAAACCATTTTGAAGGCTATCTACAAACAGCACCATTGAAATATATCCTGTAGCCACCTGCACAGCAACTCCAACCTAGCAACATACTAGTACATAACTTGCTACAGAACAGTGGGATGGCTGATGGGGAGAGGAAAACATTTTGATAAAGAACTCTGAAGCTAACCCTCCTCTTATATAAAAGTACCATGGGATTTTTGATATCCATGTTGAATGGATATGGCCTCACCTTTCAAAATACTATGTGAGAGATTCCATACACAAAATACTGCAGGGAACTCAGTTTCCATACTGTATTTTATAAGGATAAAGGGTTGGGTCATCCTTGGAGATAGGAACTTATAGTTTCAACTAATTTTTGTATATTTGAAATTCAGTCACAGTAACTAGCGAATGGTGCAACTGCACTGATGCAAACTCCAGGGCTACATCTACATTGCGCTTTTTTGCACAATAACATATGCAAATGTGGCACGGCGATGAATATCGCCGTGCCTCATTTGCATACTTAATGAGCTGCCATTTTTGCGCAAGAAGGAGCAGTCTACACTGTTCCTTCTTGCGCAAAAACCCCCTCTTGTGCAAGAGCCGTTCTGCCACTTATTTTCAGCAGCTGCTAACATGCAGTCCTCTAATGCCATGGGTGCCTAGAAAGGATAGACAAGTTCTGTATAATTAACTGGGAAAGTATTTTGAGAGAGTGACTCAGTTTACAACAGTTGCAATAAAAAAAAATAAGAGGCTATATTAGTGCCACAAATGTGGGTACATCTCATTTTCTTGTGCCATATGACTGCTTTTACTCAAGCTAGGCTAATGTCAGTTAACTGCCATGAAGACATAACCAATAAAACAAACATACAATTGGCCTCAGAACAGTCTATCCTAAATTACAATATAATCCACCAGAGGATAAACTAAGAATATGAGCCAATCTTTGTGAATATATCTAGACATTATATCATTCCTCCCCAGAAGTCCAGAAAAATAGATAGGCTTTGCAGGACACCCTGTAACTCAATAGATTCAGGGCAGGTTTACACTTAAAACACTGCATCAGTGCAGCTGCATCACTGAAGTGCTTAAATGAAGATGCTTCTTCTGTCAGCATATCTAATCCACCTACCAGAATGGCAGTAGCTATGTTGACAGAAATAGCGTAGTCTACATGGAATAGTTAGGTCAGCGTAACTACGTTGCTTGGGAGGAAAAGTTATTTACTTATTTCCATAACATAAGAATGAAGGGTCACCAAATAAAATTAAGAGGTAGCAGGTTTAAAATCAATAAAAAAATAGTATTTCTTCACACAACACACAGTCAACCTGTGGAACTCCTTGCCAGAGGATGTTGTGAAGTCCAGGATTTTAACAGGGTTCAAAAAAGAGCTAGATAAATTCATGGAGGATAGGTCCATCAATGACTTAGCCACGATGGGTAGGAATGATGTCCCTACCCTCTCTTTGTCAGAAGCTGGGAATGAGTGACAGGAGAGGGATCACTTGATGATTATTTGTTTTGTTCATTCCCTTTGGGGCACCTGACATTCACCACTGTTAGAGGACAGGATATTGGGCTAGATGGACCTTTGATCTGACTCAGTATGGCCGTTCTTATGAGGGAGGGGTGGATTTTTCACCCCCCTGAGCAAAGTAATTATACCAATATAGATCTGTATAGTAGATCTATCCTTAGGATGCCTTTTAAGCCAGATAGCAGGGTGAATTCCAAAAGGATCCCTCACAGAGGACATCTTTCAGTATCTCCCTCTTTTACCCCAAGGAAAGTCCCATGCAACTTGGGGCCGTACAGGTTACACTGGACCCAGAAACTAATTAAGTAATCAGTATAGATTATGGGGCACTCTTACTTGTGCTTATAGCGAGATGCTTAAGTGGAGGCAATCTTGATTTGAATTTAATCCCACATAAAGAGCATGTGAATATAGCCTGTATTTGAGGTGACACAAACATGGTTGACATTCAGAAGAAAAGGTTTTCATTCTTTAAAACACATGATGCCCCATCTCCATGGGCTGGGGTGAGCAATAAGCAGCCTGCGGGCCGGCTGCTGTTCACCAGGGTTAGCCTCTGGTGGGCCACCACACACTTTATTTTCCTGAGCCTCTGCAGGTGTAGCTGCTTGCAGCTCATGTTGGTTATGGTTCACAGTTTCCAGTCAATGGGAGCTGTAGGAAGTGATGTGGCCTGGGCCATCTCTTTCCACAGCTCCCATTGGCTGGGAACAGCAAACCGTGGCCATTGGGAACTGCAAGCAATTTGTACCTGCAGATGCTCAGGTAAATAGTCTGGTGGATCAGCAGGGCTAGCCCTGGCAAACCATGTCCAGCCCATAGGCTGCTTATTGCCCACCTTTGACATAGGCCAGTGGTGACCAACCAGTCGATCAGGATTGACTGGTAGATCTTGGAGCCTCTGACAGGTGATCCTGACTGGTTTGGCCAGTTACGCCTCCCCGCACTGCTGCACATCTCCTGCCCTTTGCCTTAGAGCTGCCCCTCCCCGGGAGCCTCCTGCTTGTGGTACAGAGCAGGGAAGGCAGAGGAGGGGACGCTGATGTCAGGATGCCACCTCTCCCAACCTGTGTTCTATCTCCACACAATGCAGGGGGCACAACAGGGCTTGGGATGGAGGGAGTTTGCTGGCTGCTTTTGAGAGTGGTGCAGGGGTGAGCCTTCCTTACCTCAGATGGCTCCTGGGTGCAGTGAGGCTAAGCAGGGCCCAGCGGGAGCCAGCTTTAATCCCCTGCCCCAGTCATGAACCCCCCCCTGTACCCCAAGCCCCTGGCCTAGGCTCAGCTCAGAGCCCCTCCCACACTCCAGATACCTTAGCCCACAACCAGAGCCTGCACCCCAACTCTCTGCTCCTGTCTGGTGAAAGGAAGGGAGAATGGGGAGGGAGAGAAAAATGGAGTGAGCAGGGGTAGGGCCTCGGAAAAGGGGCACAAAGGAGATAGGGTAAGGGTATTTGGGTTTGAGGTAGATCCAGGATTTCACTTAAATTCAAGAAGTGATCTTGTGCTTAAAAAGGTTGGAGACACCTGACATAGGCAATCAAAGGATATATGTAGTTAAGTAGCTCGTGAAAGAGCATGCTCTTGCTCTGTATGCAGAGTCCTATAAGCGGTGGCAATAGAATCTGAGGTCTCTATTTCTGGGAAAACAGATGAAGAAAACTAAGTGAATTCCTCCTCCAAGAAAATTCAAATACCGAAAACAAAAATAAGTATACATAAAATATCTGGAACCTTTTGTCTTGGAGTTTGCTAAAGAGAACTGGTTTTGTACTTTTCCCCTACCATTCTGTGCCACTTAAGTTAGAAAAAATATACATTAAGTAACAAATCTACAGATCTTTTAGTTTGTCAAATGCAATAAAAAGGATAAAAACAGTGATAAGTTTAATTAAAGAAACTTGCAAATCACCATTTCAATGCATGAGATGCAGACACTTAAGTTCTTGCAAGGTTTTTTTCCTCGTGCATTCAAATACTAAATTTTCTCATGTTTTAACAGATTTTTTTTTGCAGGGAATAAATCATTAAGATTACAGCCCTTGTATCTACTTTGTGGGAAAAATAATTTCCAAAGGTTTTAACATTAGTTTAAATGAATGCTTTTGGCATTACACCTGAACCTTCCTAATCTGGGTGTCCTCTATCTCGGAATACCTGTAGTTCTGACCCCACTAGGGGTCAGAAGAAGTGGCCCTGTGCGCCTGAGCTGGGGGAATAGCAGGACAGCAAAGTGCTTCTCCAGAGGCTTTTCCTCCACCACTTTTATAGCAGTGGGGGATAGTGCCTGGGAGTGGCGGGGGATGGTGTGAAGCCAGGTGTGCCCCTGGGAACCGTGTGCCAGGTAATCACTCCACCCCTATGCCCCTCACATGCCCTCCCAGACCCTGCTGCGGCACCCTCTCAGATCCTGCTGCAGCACCCTCCCATGGTCCAGAAAAATTCATAAATCCAGTATACCAATTTCCAGGGTTGCCGGATTAAAGAGGTTCAAGTGTGTCAGAATGTATACTATAGAGTATAGACGGCTAGTTTTGCTGCTGTTGCCATTTTCAGCACCCTGTCATCTAGCCTACTAGGAACAAGTCTAATGGATGTTGTTACGAAAGCTGTAATGGCAGCCTTGTGTACGTTAACATTTCCAATGTTGCTGACACTGCTATAATTAAACCAATGTTAGGGACACTTTTTGAAAGATTCTCTGATTGCTAATACAGATATCACTATTGAACTGAAATAGTTGACATTTTATATATATTCTTATAGCAGATACTTCACTATCAGAGATATTATAGCCCCTCACTTATTACTTCAGATCACTGTCATGTTCCTTGAACAGGACAAAAACATAAATATGTACTATCTTGAAGCCAGCAATTCTTACACATTCTTTTTAGCAATACGTCAGCCAGTCATAAGACTAGGAGTGACTAGCTTTTTCCACTATAAAGTGTGTCATTCTGCAGCTTGATTTTTACAGAAAGGAAAAACACTCAGCTTGATACCAACACTAGTGAAATATTGCAGACATGAAAGAAGATGGGGGGGGGGGGGGGGAGAGAAGGCATGCTGCATTTAGGGGTTTTTTTTACATAGGGGAGTCTAAAGCTTCCTTTCATAAAATGTTTTTGGTTTCCATTTCCATGACGGAGATGCAGCCATAGTGGAACCTATACTCTATTAGCCATAGTAGCTCCTGCCAACCATCCTAGCAGAAAGGTGGAAACTATCACTTTCCCCTACACAGATGGTTTTGCCTTTCAGATTGAATGGAGACCATTTAAAGCTATTGTGGTTAAACGTGAACAGGCTAAAACCAAGTCTGCATTAGAATCTTTGCCAGCAGGACTGCCAAACAAGGTGCAGGCAAAGGGAGCAGCTGCACTGGGGCCCAGCGATTCAAAAGGGCCCACTGCTCACAGCGGCAACAGCAGGAGCCAGAGCCCCAGGCCCTTTAACTTGCCACCAGAACCCTGAGCAGTGCTGATGAGCTGGCTGGGGAAGGCTAGCTCCAACCCCACTCTGCCCGGCACCTTGCGAAGTCTGTCAGCCACCCTGTTTGCCAGCATATGCTGTATCTACCTTCTTCTATACAAGTTGCTCTTTACTCGTAAAACACATTGGCAGAGTACTTCTAATGTGGATGCAGGTTGCTAGTAAAGCAGTCTAGTAAAACTACTCACCCTGAACAAAAACAAGCTCTATGGGTAAAATGAAGCTTTGCCCATATAGCTGTGCCTATACTAAGGACTTTTACTCGCACAGCTATGCAAGTCAGGAACCAAAGCTCCATAGCTGTGGCAGTCGAAAGCACCTCGTGTAGACCTGTCCCTGTCCCTGTCAGCAGGGTATGCTCAGAAATGTAACTTTAACTCCTTTTTTGGGGGATGGAAAGACATGTTCTGTGCCTTGGGGGGAGCTTGCTTTTCCCATCCAACTGACAGGCGCTCACTCACTTTGACAGTCCAAGCACTGAGGAGTTTCACATCTAGTCAACATACACCACGGGCCTGTGTGATGCTTTGTTTTAATTAAACTGTTGGATTTACCTGGTCTGCACTAGTTCTAAGTCAGGTGCTAGTGCTGGCTGAGGTGGAACATCCCCCATCCCTGCAGAGAGGGAGAGGCAAGTGAAGCCTGCTGCAACTGGGGCAATCCACAGAAAGGGCTTGGCTCTCACCTGCAAACACTGCAGAACCACTGGAGAGGGCAATGCCTCATCTTGCTGTGGTTCATGCCCAGCCCTACTTTGTGCCCAACCCCTCCCCTAGGCCTGACAGAAGCTCATTTTTTCCTCCCCCCTCCCAGCCCTAGGGCCAAGAGAAGCTCACTCTCCTGCCCACCCCCCCATCACTACTACCCTGGGGCAGGAATTCTGTGTCCCCAACAATTATTGGACTGGCTATGCCCCTGTTTGTCTCCCCCCGCTTCCTACTGCTCTTGTGCTTGCCCCTGAATGTCAGGAATGTGATTTTTTTGAGACACTTCTAAACTGCCAAAAGCCCTATTCTAGATGCAGTTATACTGGCATGAATATAGCACACAACATGACAGCAATTTCTCTGAACAATGAGTGAGTGAATTCAGTTGCCATTAAGAAGAATGTTTCCAATTGTTTTTAAAAAGTGCCTTAACTTCTCTTTAGGGATTGAAAGTTTTTTCTGCAAAAGTGCCCACAGTTAGGGGGTTACCAGGTAGACCCTGCCAAAAAACCGGACACACTTGATCATGGGCAAGGGGGGGGGGGGGGGAAGAGGGGCCGGAAGCAGAGCTGGTGGGTGGGGGAGTCCGGGGGCCGCGGGGCTAGCTGGGAGGAAGGGGGGGGAAAAATGGGAAGCAGAGCTGGTGGGGGGCCACAGGGCTGGATGGGAGGAATGTTTGGATGGGGCCTGGAGGAAGGGGGCAGGAAGCAGAGCTGGTGGGGGAGGGGTGCAGCCACTGGCCACAGCTGGAGTCCAAGGGGCTACGCCCCCAGCAGGCACTACCTTGAGTTGCTCGTAGAAGCCGGGCGGGGGTGGGTAGAGGGGCTGGGAGCCACTCCCCCCACCCACCTTCTGCACGCAGCCAGAGGCTCCTAGCTGGGAGGCGGGGCTGCGATTGATGCTGGGAGCCTCTGGTTGTGTGCAGAAGCCGGGCGGGGGGAGTCCTGGTCCCGGTCCTAGCCCCCTCCTGGCTTTTGCACGTGACCAGAGGCTCCTAGCACCAATCGTGGCCCCGCCTACCAGCCATTCCCCCGCCCCCGCCAGGGTTCCGTCCAGCACCCAGCCAGGAATTCAGAAAATACTGGACATTGCACATGTCCGGTATTTTCTGAATTTTTCTACCGGACAGACAGTGCGAACACCAGATTGTCTGGTAGAAAACCAGACACCTGGCAACCCTACCCACGGGCTGTCTACACTCGTGGTTTCTTGCGCAAGTAGGGCTGTTCTTGCGCAAGAATCTGCAGAGCGTCCACACTGCCTGCCCGCTCTTGCGCAAGGAAATTTACAGTATGGCGTGGTAAGAGAGGGCTCCTTGCACAAGAGCTACGCTCTTTTTTAACATGTGTAAGCCCTCTTGCGCAGGAGCTCTTGCGCAAGAGGGCAGTGTGGACGCTCGGCCGGGGTTTCTTGCGCAAGAAAGCCCTATGGCTAAAATGGCCATCAGAGCTTTCTTGCGCAAGAGAGCATCCACACTGCCGTGGGAGCTCTTGCGCAAAAGCACAGCTCGCACATGGCAGTGTGGACATCTTCTTGCACAAGAACCCTTGTGCAAGATGTTCTTGCGCAAGAAGCCGCCACTGTAGACATAGCCACAGTGTTTACACTGCCTGACTTTTACCCCTCCCTTACCTGGAGGAAGCCTTTTAAAACAGTCCCAGAGGTATTAATTGGCTGCAGGTATCTGATTAGTGGCTGCAGGTATCTGTTTCAGACAAGTTCTTAATTAGGCTCAGGGGCCTGCCTTGATTATGTGGCTGCAGTCTTTGGCAGTTCACTCTGGAAACAAAAAGCCATTCACCCAGCTCCTGGTATATCTGCCTTCCATCAAACTATTGTAGCCAGCTGTCCTGCGTCTATCACACAGGGTAAAAAGATATTTCCGCACCCCAAAGTTTTACCCTTTAATTAAGTCAACATGTAATAATTGAGTGCAACAAGAAATACAGAAAAAAGAGAGAAGACAAAGGAAACTAATAAATCTGTTTACAAAAGCTAGTTATGTGCACATGAAATTGTTCTGAGTTGGTTATTCTTTGTACATTAGAGCTTATGTACATAGAGAAATATACTATAATTATACCACTGTGATTATACTGATGTAATTCCCGTTGCAGACACACACATTCCAAAATACGAGTGCCTTTCTCTAGTTCATTTGTCAGTACAGGTTGAACCTCTCTAGTCCAGAACCCTTCGGACCTGACTGTTTCCGAACAAGAGAATTTTCTAGACCATGGGAGGTCAATATTGTCTAGCAGCATTACCAACATTTCCACTGCTTACGGAGCTGTTAGAGGACAATTTAGGAGTAAAATAGCGCTAAATAACAGTACAGAACACTGAGAGCAAGGACTGCTGGCTATTAAACTTTGTGACCATGGGGAACTTGGCCACACTCATGAAAAGTGGACATCCATCAAACTAAAATAATTCCGGACAATGGATGTTTCTGGATGAGGGAGTTCTGGATTACAGAGGTTCAATCAGTAGTGTATATTTATACTATTGTGATAGACTTTGTGTAGTTAAGCTCATAACTATTAACTGTAGGCACCAAAGAAGTGGTAGATCATTGGGAAGGATTTCAAGATCAGAATAGTGGCTGCATAGATTACTGCTTTCGAGTTCTCTTTTTCCCTAGTAAGCCTTACACATATCTGATTCGCATCCTATGTTTTTACCTTAATCTCTCATTGTCTTGTCTGTTGTCAAGATCTCATATGAAGGCAGTTTGGGGCAAGGACTGGTGAACTGCCATACAGATGTCTAAGTTGAAATATAAATAAATATGAATTTAACCAAGCTGGATGGAAGAAAATCAAGTCTGATGTAATAGGAAATATAACAGTGTTAGTAAGCAAAGTTAGATTTCCAAAGAAAGTCATGTGAAGAGATTGTGCTTCTGCTACAGCAGTTTTTTTTTTTTTTTTTTTTAAAACATGGAATGCACCTCACCCTTTCCGGGAATCTTGCACAATTACCACCTCTTCTCTATGTCAGACTAGACTCTGAAGACAAAGCTTTTCCTATATTAAATTTTCTAAATTGATCTAATTAAACCAGGTCAAACCCCTAATGTGGACTCTCCTAAACCAGTTTAACTTTTGCTTTAGCATGTGCTAATGGCTAATTTAAGCTAAATTAATAAAAATCAGATTTAAATGTGTTTCAGGGTCTGTCAGGAGTTCTCTGGATTAACTGGATTGGTTTAATTAAACCTGTGCAACTTTTCTACCAAAGACTAGATCATAGGAGAAGGTTAAAACAAGCAAAATTGAAAAATTAAAAGCAAGCGACGAAACAACCTCCCCTTCCCCCACCACTCTAACATAACTGGACAGAAAAACCTCTCTTGGTGTAATACTATTTGAAGTTCCACTGAAATGTTGAAAAACATTTTCTAGCAAATTTCATAGTTCTCTACAGGTAGAGGATAATTATTTTGTTAGCAATATTAAACGTTAATGGATTATTGAACTAAAATAATTT
Organism: Pelochelys cantorii; assembly: GCA_032595735.1. NCBI lineage: Eukaryota > Metazoa > Chordata > Testudines > Trionychidae > Pelochelys > Pelochelys cantorii. The sequence continues at coordinate 102,228,875 of CM064329.1, read as the reverse complement.
TTTGTTAGGGAAGTTTTTCCTAAAACAAAATATTAGCACATTCCTAGTAGAGGATTTGTCAATTTCACATGCGTTCATTTTTTGGATTGTATCACTTTGGTATATATGGTTGTGCCGATTTTCTTCCACATATTGATCTGAGGAAGTGGGTCTGGCCTACGAAAGCTCATCACCTAATAAACCATCTTGTTAGTCTTTAAAGTGCTACATAGTTCTGTCTTTTGTTTCAGCTAGACCAGACTAACACGGCTGCATCTCTATCACTAGTAGAGGCATGTATTTTTGCTAATGTACATTGTAATATCTGTTATCAAAAGAAATTTGATTAGAGCAGCAGTGTATCTCTTTAAACAAAGTCTGCACAGTTATATCTGGTTTATAATAAGAGCAAAAGTATAAGAAATTCTGTAGGTTAGTTTTTCCCAGAAATTCTATTAACATACCCTTGAGCTACTTACTGGTTATTGCACAAGAAATCTTATAATTAGATAAGTGGAGGATTTTTCCTTGCTCAAAACTGTGTTCAAGTTAATTTTTCAGATGTCAGACTCCATAAATCATAACTGTTTAGGACAAGTGCTTAGTCATCTAAGGCCTATTCCAGTGCTCATTGCAGTTATGCAGCTACAGCTCAAGTCTTTCATTGATATCACTCAACTTTGGATCAGACCTTTAATGTCATTAATGGCTCCCCCCCCCCATTGGGACATGGAACAATTGGATTTTAATAGTACAGAGATGGGTACTATTACTGTACTATAATCTAATTGCTCTGTGTGAGGGGCCATCTCACCACCATGGTGCCACCAGCTGGCTGTCCTGGGAATTAGCTCTTCATGCCTCACTGGATGCATTTCTCTAGGTGGTATCACCCCCATGTTTCTCCTCATGTCATGGCATCCTCTGGCAGTGCACACTCCGGTCTCTCTGCATCCTCTTCCAGGTGGGGGGGGGGGGCGGTGGTGGTGGTGGTGGTGGTTGTTGTGGTTGTTGTTCCCACTGCTCACACCCCAGGGTCCTCTCTTTCTCAGAACACCCTGATCTCCTTCTTAGGCACTAAAGCCTGGGAGTTTGCCTGGCCAGCACTTCCCTAGCAATCAGACCCTCACTACTCTCTCCACAGAGCAGTTGTCAGTTTCCCCTTATATAGCTCCCAGCTGGGCCCTCATCAGCTATAACTGCCTCAGCTGGGGCTTTTGCTCCTAGCCCCTGCTCCGGGCTGGGGTTTTGCCCTTAAAGGGCCAGTGCAGGGCAAGTGTCCTGTCACACTCTGAGTCCTGACTGGGAAAAAAAAGAGAGTATTGTATTACCATAGTATGCAGGAGCCCTAGACATGAACCAGAAGAACCCTGTTGTGTTAGGTGATGTACAAATAAGGTATAAGTCAACACAGATAACATGAATATAGACCAGTGGTCCCCAGACTTTTCAGGGTCATGTTCCTCATTTCCCTGGTCTTTGCCCCCTTCCACTGAGCCTGCTGGGCATGGGGCCATGGACAGGGTATGGGTAGGGGTAAGGGGGTCAATGCTGGGATCACAGCTGGGATCTGTACCTGGGGCATGGGGAAGGATTGGAGTTGGGTGGCATTCCCTCCCCACTCTCTGTGGGGGCTGGTCCAGGCCTCATCGGTGCCCACTTGAATGTTCCTCTGTACCCTTCCTGGAAGTGCACCCCATAGTTTGGGGACACTTATATAGACAGACTGTAGGGGTACAGGGAAACAGTAAGATTGTACATTGATTGGCATGATTGGCAGTTGTCTTAACTGCCGACACAATGTCAAGTGTTTTGTAGGGTTCGTTGCAAAGGAGAGTTTTAAGGAGGAACTTGAAGGTGGAGAATATGTTTTGCAGATGTTTATAGGACGCTTCTCCTAAGCATGGAGGGCAGCCGGGGAGAGAGCTCTAATGTGCTTGTTTAAAAGTTTAGCAAGTGGATGATGTAGGCTGGTATTACTGGCCAATCAAAGGTAAGAATTGACATTTCAATAGCAAAGGAGAGATGGTAGGCTGGGAAGGACCTTGAAAATGAATATAAGCAGTTTATGTTCCATGCAATGGAGAAGCAGTAGCCAGTGGAGGGATGCAGAAAGAGAGGATGGTCAGAGTGGCAGGCTAAGAGAAAGCCACTCAGCCTTTGATGACAGCTGTGTGTTAAGGAGGCTTTTAGTCCTTTATATTTACAGCTAGCTACTGAAAGCCCATGTGTATAAAAAAGCTGAAAATGGAGCCCTTGTTTCCCATACATTGTTTATAGTGAGAAGTGTTGCCATTTATACATGTTTTCCAAAGTCTGTGCACAGAACTGCCCCCTGGCTGGAGATACAACCACCTCTTTGCTACCCCCGCTTCTCTGCCACAGAGCCTTTTGGATGCTGACATTCCATCCTGTTCTCACGGGGCCAGTGATGATAGAACCTAGTGATATTCTGAATAGAAAGAGCTCTCAGCCATGAGTATAATTGTTTTCATCGCTTCACCCAAGGCATTTCAGGCTTCAGAGAGACAATGTGGAATCCTATTACTTAGATGAGGATATTAGTCTGGCGTTTATTTTAGACGGAAGCCTATAAAGTGATGTTTTTTGTTCCCAAAAATTAACAAGAAATCCGCAATGACATTCCACTCTATTTCAGGCTGATGTATGCCATGCTTACCAGATTGTACACCGAAATGGAATCCCAGATGAACAGATCATTATCATGATGTATGACGACATTGCAGATAATGAGGAGTAAGTGAAGAATATGGCAGGAATATCAATAAATCATATATATATTTTTTTGTGTTCCAAAGTTAGCAGTAGTACTTTGTGTGTACGTAGCATCTCAAAAAGAAAGATCCTAAGCACTATACAGAGTATGTACAGGGACCACTTCACCTATCCCTGAAATGAGTCCATTTTAGGATGAGTACCTTGCAAATTCTTAAACTTCAAGAGTAAGATTCTGGACTTATGAATGACATTGTAAACTCAGAGCTTCTTGTCAACTTATTTTTGCATATTGTGATGCAAGTAAACAATGTTTTTTATACACGGTAAAAATTATCTCTTATGTTGTGCTGTACAGCACAGACATACCTTTATAGTGTAAGTATCTTTAAAGACCAGGGTTAGCCTGTTTAATCTCCAAAGCATATTATATATACAAAAAGTAAATTCCCATGTATCATCCCTGCAGGATGTGTGGGCATCATTGAGTTTGATATATTTGGCCATATTTGCCTTTATAATACAACCAACTCTTATATTGCACTTTTCATGAGTAAATATTAAAACACTTTACAAAGGAGGACAATATTTGTGCGCAGCTGCACCCAGTTTCAGTGACAGTCCTTCACTGTAGATTAATTTCAACACTCAGCGCTAACTTTTGGTTCTTAGAAGTTGTGTGGTCACAGTGACAGCCACACCTTAGTCAGCTGGCTTAATTGATAAACTGAATTAGATGACACTAGCTGGTTAATATTTTGCTATCAGTGACTGTAGTTGCACAGCAGTGGCAATGGTTCAGGTGTCAAAAGAGAATAAAACCATTTAAAAACAGAACCAGCAACTTGAAGTACCCAGGCTAAAAATGTAGCAATTATAGCCAGCACCCTCAGAACAATTTACCTGGTTTTACTACTGAGTTCAGGGGACTTGAGCTGAACATATGGCACAAAGACTGCCACGTGATCATTCAAAAATAGTTTTTAAAGAGGTGATGTTTTTGTAAATACAAATATTTGGGCTTCATCTTGATGGCATTACATGATTTTTTAATATTTTTCTAGTTAATTTATTGGCACTATATGGCATAGGAATTATTCTTAATTTATGTCCAATTTAATTTTCAGGAATCCAACCAAAGGCATCATCATCAATAGACCCAATGGCACAGATGTATACAAGGGAGTGCCAAAGGACTATGTACAAGAGGTAGGAATGGAGTAATCTCTATTATTCACCAGTATGTCTGAGATTTAACATCACCTAGTGATCCAAGCAAATCTTTTTTCACCGTCCAGACTGCTTGATACTCCCTAAAACATTTAGTATTGAGTCTCTGGTTAATACAAAACTTTCCAGGGTTTTCATCCAATTGGATGACTTGGCCAAACTGGATGTCAACAAAAGGGTATATTCAATTGGAGCAGAAACTATAGCAATAGACTATTACATTATTTCTGCACCATACTCATAGTGAAGGGAATGGAAATATTATATTTAAAAACTGATAAATCAATATGTAAACATATACTGATGAATTTACACTGAAGATTTGATGAAACAATCACACACTGAGTTTATGGGTCAGTCTTCCAATATCTGAGTAATTTACAAGTTGCCACTAAGGGTACGTCTATACTTCATAGTCCTTACAGTGACACATAGAAATGGTGAAGCCTGCTTTAGGCAAGTAGAGTAAAGACAAGCGTGGACTCTGGGTATATACCCTACACCTCTCTTTACATGTCCAAGCAGTGCCTCCCCATCTACACGGCTATTTTTAGCCATGTAGTGTCCCTCTGGCTCCTTGCTGCCAGTTTTTCTCTGCCTTAGTGAAAACCTCCAGCATTGGAGAAGAGCTCTAGTGAGGGGAGGCTGAAGGGAAAGGCTCTGACAACTCCCAGCAGTGGGAAAGGACTTTGGCAGCTCCCTGCTGCCTCTCTCCTGCCGGAACCTTTCCTTCCCCCAGAGTGAAAGGCTGTGGCAGTGGGGAACTGGTAGAGTATTTCCCTTTTGCCTTCTCACTGCCAGTGCCCTTCAGTGCTGTATGTAGCTTCATACCGCAGTGTGGACACAGTGTGCTTTTTACTGTGGCACGTAACCACATATATCCTACACGCTGCCACATGTGGTATGCTGTGCAGACGTACTTAAGTTGGAGGTAGTGTCAGAGGCCTGCACAGTCAGCCACAAAGCCTATTGCAAAGAGAGCTATGAAAACAGCACTTAAATTTCAGTTCATACTGACACCTGAGTGCTTGTCTTCTCTAAACTTCACTTGTAGTAATCATTAACTTTTCAAACAAAGGCATTCCTAACTTTGTTAACAAAAAAAGTTGCTGAATCCTGCCTGTGGTCCGACTTCTACTGGATAAATCATATTGTTTGGCAAATGCGGCTTAGGTTTATTATTTAACTGGAAATGAAAAGCAGTAGTCTTTTGGTATCAAGTTAAATGGCAAGAAGCTTTTGACAGAGTGAAACCTCCTTAAAAGGATTGAGAAAAATCAGTTGCTTTAACAGAGGAGGATCAGAACTGTGCTTGAGATAATATATTCAGGATACATTCAAGCAGGCTCCCAAATCTGGAGAATACCTAATAAAGGTGACCAGAAATATAAGTTTCGTTGTATATTACACCAGCAATGAATGGAGCGGTTTCCAACTGCAGTGAGTGACCAACATGATTAAGGATTTGTCTACACCACATTTGTGTATGCTAAGGTGTGAATGTAGACGGATACAGTTATATTGCTATAACTGTGTACATGTTTATTGTGGTATAAGTATCTTTTTTTTCTTCAATTCAGCTTATGTTGCTTTGAAGGTGTTTAAACTAAATCAAAGAACCACTTCTATTCCAAAGTAACTGCACACGTGGGTTGTTATACTAGTGTATAGGCCCACCCATAGTGTGGGGCAAGAAAGGCAGCTGCCCCATGGTCCAGCAATTTAAAAGAGCCCAGGATTCTCAGCTGCCGTCACCTCTATATCAGCAAAGGCATTGACCGGAGCCCTGGGCTTTTTAAATTGCTGCCGGAGCCCTGGGTGGCTGAAGGGCTGGCTGGAAGAGGCTAGCTCTAGCCCCCTCCCTTCTGCCTGAGGCCCTTGCCCCTTCCAGGGGAGCTATAGCTGCCCCCCAACCATGCCAAGGGTTCAGGAAAGTCTGTCAGCTGCCCTGCTAGTGTGTCTATGCCATCTTACGCAGACTGGCATAATTATACAGGTATAGCTAGTAAAATTGTCCTGTCTAGACTAGGGATGTTAAAGACTAGTTGACTATCTGATAAGCATTTGCTTATCGGATAGTCTGCCGACTAGTCAATTTCCCCACCCCCCCTTGCTGCCTCTATAAGGTAGAGGCAGCAAACAAGGGGGAGGGGGTACTTCAAAGTGGAAGCGCCACACAGCTGTGCAGCGCTGCCGCTTTGAAATTCCAAGGCGGTGTTTCAAAGGGGTAGCCGTTGCACAACTGATCCGCAGATCAGCTATGTGGTGGCTGCCCCTTTAAAATGCCACCTGTGCGCCTTTCAAAGGGGCAGCCGTGGAACCCGGGTTCAGCTGGGGACTCCCCAGCTGATCCCGGGCTCTGTGCGGCATTTCCCCAGAACCTGGGTTCAGCTGGGGAGTCCCCATCTGACCCCAGTTCTGGGGAAGTGCCGTGTGGAACCCGGGGACTCCCCAGCTGACCCTGAGTTCTGGAGAAATGCCACCCAGAGCCCAGGATCACCTGGGGAGTCCCCAGCTGACCCCGGGCTCCACGGCTGCCCCTTGGAAATGCACGAAGGTGGCGTTTTAAAGGGGCAGCACCGCACAGGGGATCCGGGTATCAAAGGGGCAGTGGAGCCCAGGGTCAGCTGGGGAGTCCCCAGCTGATCCCAGGCTCCACGCAGCATTTCCCCAGAACCGGGGTCATCTGGGGAGTCCCCAGCTGATCCCGGGTTCCGCTGAAATGCTGCACAGAACCGGGATCAACTGGGGAATCCGCCGCTGACTCTGGGCTCTATGGCTTTGAAATGCACAATAGCCCCCGCTGGGGACTCTTGTACATTTCAAAGCAGCCACCCGCGTGTAGCCCGGAATCAGCCTGGCCATCCCAGTCTGGGGACTCCCCAACTGACCCCGGGTTCTGGGGAAATGCCGCGCAAAGTCTGGGATCAGTTGGGGTGTCCGGTTGACCCTGGCTCCACTACTGCCCCTTTGAAACATACAGAGGCAGCATTTTAAAGGAGCAGCCGCTGCACAGCTGATCTTTGGATCAGCTGTGCAGCGGCTGACCCTTTGAAAGGCCGCCTTGGTGTTTCAAAGCAGTAGTGCTGCACATTTGTGTGGTGCTGTCACTTTGAAGTACCCTTTCCTCCTCCCCCCTTTGCTGCCTCTATCTTATAGAGGCAGCGGGGAGAGGGGGAGGAATCGACTAGTCAAAAGACTTTCCGATAAGTAAATGCTTATCGGATAGTCAAGTAGTTGACTAGTCTTTAACATCCCTACTGCCAAGGGCTCTGTCTGACATTGGGGTTCCCCTGCCTAGTTGCTACTGGCCCAGCTGGGACTCTGCAAACTCCATGTTCTCTCGGCTGGTTCCTGCTCCTGGGACTCTTTGGTCCAGCAACATCTGTGCCAGATCATGGATGTTGCTTGACCAGAGACCCGGATTTGGGAGGTTCAACCTGTGGTAATGGTTGTCATATACGCCAGCTTCCAAAGCCCATCCCAATAGTATTCTTCTGCATTGCAAAGCACTTATTGGTTCTGTGCACAGAACCAGTCTGTCTGGGTGAGTAGATAAAGCTAACTTACTGTGTTTCATATTTAATTTTAAAATTCTCTTAATCTATAGGATGTTACTCCAAAAAATTTCCTTGCTGTTCTAAGAGGTGATGCTGAAGCAATGAAGGGCATAGGATCAGGAAAAGTATTAAAAAGGTAACAGAGAAGTTGTGTTTAGGGAATGATAATTGATATCATATGGCTGGACACTCATGCACTGATTATGAATAAAGTTAGGATTTAAATGCTGTCTTCATTATATTATTGTCCAGTTAGGATTAGCAAAACTAGCCAGTGACTATTCTATATCTTTGGAATGAGCAAGGAGACATTTCTGCTTTTTTAGCAGTCTACTATCAAACTGTGTGTGTGTCTGTGGACTGAGGTCTAGATATCCACAACCTCCACTGCAGACAAGGTGGTGGAGAGAGATAAGAACTCTGCCATTGGAATTGGGTGGAAGAAAGGAGAAGAGTTACGGAGCTGGACTATTTAAATTGGTCCTTGCCACATAGTTCTAGTCATGTGGTGTTCACTCTACATCGCTCAGGCTTAAAATAGTCATTGTATAAATAAAAGATTAGAAGGGCTGAGAGGGGTTCTGAGCTTGTATTAATGGATATATTGCTGTACTACTGCACAACTGCTCCCTTTTGGAAACTGGAGTAAGGCCTAAAAGGTGAACACAGCTAAACATTTCATTAGTCAAATTAAAAATTTCACTTAGGCTCATCGCTTCTCATACATATATGGACATCCTCCCTCACACCCCCGCATAATTGCAAGTACGGGAGTGGATGTGCAGGAGTCCTACCACTTATTGCTACTGAGTAAGAAGACAGTAGTTAGTGCTTAATGTTACTTGCATGTATGCGTTGTTGCTGTTTGCATGAGTAGAACAACCATCTGATCCCTGTGGCAGGCTGTTCGAGGTCTTCTGAGATCAAGGCCTTTAAGTATCCAATACACAAAGAATTTCAGAACCAGACTAGTACAAACATAAATCTGGCAAAATAGGTACATTTTAGCAGAATGGAGATAGACTTGGATCCTAATTTGGATAACTGTAACCATACGATTCAGAGCAGCTTGGCCGCATTGTCTTCCTCTACATAATTACTCTCATGAAGGATCTTGACAATGAAGAACTTTTAGAATCTCTTCCTATGAGTGCAGTCTCTTTAGGTGTGCGAGTCAATCCTGTGTTAATTATGTCTGGTACTTGCTTACAATATTTCAGATACATCGGGGAAGCTGAAAAACCCATAATGCACCGGGGTCCTATTGTGCAGTGCCATGCAGAGGGATTGTCTGAGGCTGAGAGGGTAGACAGTATGCTGTTGGGTGGGATTTCTCCCATGGGCATAGGTAATCCACTGCCCAAAGAAGAGGTAGATAGGTTGGCAGGAGAATTCTTCCATTGACCTATCACTGTCTACATGGGTAATAGGTTGGCTTAACTATGCCTCTCAGGGTATGTCTATACTACCACCCTAGTTCGAACTAGGGTGGCTAATGTAGGCATTCGAAGTTGCAAATGAAGCCCGGGATTTAAATATCCCAGGCTTCATTTGCATCTTGCCGGGCGGGCGCCATTTTTAAATCCCCTTAGGTCGAACTCCGTGCCCGTGGCTACATGCGGCACGGAGTAGGTAGTTCGAATTAGGATCTCTAATTCGAACTACTGGTACACCTCGTCGAACGAGGTGTACCGAGGTGTACCGGTAGTTCGAATTAGAGATCCTAATTCGAACTACCTACTCCGTGCCGCATGTAGCCACGGGCACGGAGTTTGACCTAAGGGGATTTAAAAATGGCGCCCGCCCAGCAAGATGCAAATGAAGCCCGGGATATTTAAATCCCAGGCTTCATTTGCAACTTCGAATGCCTACATTAGCCACCCTAGTTCGAACTAGGGTGGTAGTGTAGACATACCCTCAGGGATGTGGATTTTTAATACCCCTGAGTGACATAGCTGGCTTGACCTAACCTTTTAGTGTAGACCGGGCCAGAGAGTCTCCTTTCTTAATGCAATACAGGTTGAACCTCCTTAATATGGTCTTCCCTAGCTTGGCACCCCCCCCTCCCCGGTCCGTCATTAGTGGTGACCCAGTGGGTACTCCAGGGATAGAGTACTCAGTGGGAAAAACCAGCTGGCTGAAGCCAGGAGTGTTGCTGGACCAGAGAAGATGGAGCCTGATGGGATGGGGAAGAGGTGCCCCAGGAGCCGACAGTGGAGCCCCAGCACATAGAGACCAGCAGCATGGGGACCGGCTGCTGGGAGCAGAGTCCTGCAAGCCCAGGGACCAGCAGCAGAACCCTGGCAGGCCAAGGGGAGCCCCAGCCGGCCAAGGGGAGCCCCAGCATCACAGGAGCAGGCAGCAGAGCCCCAGCATCCCTTGGCTGGGGAGGGACCAGTGCCCCAGAGGCCAGTGGGTGAGAGCAGAGGGGCCAGTATTTGCTGGACCAAGGGAGGTCAGTTCCCTGGTTCAGGACCAGTTAGGTCCCAAGGTTGCTGGACCAGGGAGGTTCAACCTGTGTCAATCAGTTTACAGCCCAAAACTTGGAGTCAGATTACCCATCATCTGTGTTTATTGGTCAATACAGTTGGCTAGTCCCTTTAAAATTTCTACTGTTGTACAATAGCTGAGTTTGAAAGGCTTCAATTCTAGTGCTCAAAAATCTGAACTGCATTAGCTTTTGATTGTTAAATGATATTTTACATTGATTTGCCTTTTTACCACTAACACACGTTTTGGATAGACTGCAGCGTGGAGGCTGAAACAAACTAAGAAGTCTCAGGACACGAGCACAGTGTTGCAAGATTTAGTCTCTAACCACTGCTATGAAAGGTTAATATGCAAACTTCCTCTTCAGATATTCTTTTGAAGTCTGACAGAGGTTTCCTGGTTCAAATAAAGTTTATGGTATAGTTTTTCAATTGCTTAAAAATCACGTATTAACTATGGCAGTTTTCATGTTGGTTTTCTGGCCAACTGATATAAAGATGTCTTCTATTTTTTTAAAAAAACTTGTGTGTTGTACCTGTACTTGATATTTGATTTTTGAATTCGTGTTGTTGCAGATAATGCAGCATCAAGGTTTGTAGGGCTAAAACTCCCAGATTTTAGTACATTCCATTCATAGAACACATTTAAAGTGTACCAATGTTTTCCGATATTTGCAGCACACATTTATGGATCTAAACTAGATTAACACTAACATTAAAAATAATCATGGAAATAGCTATTGAGTCTCATGTTTTATAGAATTATTTTACAAAAGTTTAAGCTGGGACTAAAATGACCCAAATGTTTATATTACAAAAGCAGGACACTTAAATAAATTTAAATTGCTAGTGTAGAAATTCTGAGCATTCTTAAAAGATGCCTGCAATCACAGAATCATAGGACTGGAAGGGACCTTGAGAGGTCTTCTAGTGCAGTCCCTTTCTAGTGCAGGAAGAAGTATTATCTAGAACAGTGGTTTTCAGAATATTTCCTTATGATCCAGTTGAAGAAAATTGTTGATGCTTGTGACCCAACATAATTTGACTAAAGTGTGGGCTCTGGGGTGGGGCTGAGGATGAGGGCTTCAGCTTTGGGAGGGAAGTCACGGAGGCAGGAGGGGCTTGCCTTGAGCGGCTCCCGGTCAGCGATGCAGTGAGGGTGCTAAGGATGGCTTCCTGCCTGTCCTGGTGTCGCAGGCCATTCTGTGCCCCAGAAGCAGCCAGCAGCAGGTTCCTAGCCAATGGCAGTGCAAAGCTAGTTCTCAGGGCAGGAGCAGTGTGTGGAGCCCTGTGCTCTCTTTCCCTTTCCCCCCTCCCGACCTAGAAGCCGGGCCTGCTGGTCGCCTCTTCTGGAGCGCAGCACAGTCTGCAGTGCCAGAACGGGCAGGAAGCCTGCCTTAGCACCACCGCTCATCACTCTGCAGCAATGAGACCCTGTGCCTGACATTCCGTGATCCAGTACTGGGTCACACCCCGTAGGTTGAAAACCACTGCTCTAAAAAGACCATCCCTCACAGGAGTATCTTTTGTTCAGTTCCAGATTCTGGCTTCCTATTGCATTTCTTTTCTAGTCATTCATTTCCTCCCATAAGCACCCAAAGTACAGTACATAATAAGAATGGCCATACTGGGTCAGACCAAAGGTCCATCTAGCCCAGTATCCTGTCTGCCGACAGTGGCCTATACCAGATGCCCCAGAGAGAGAGAACGCAACAGGTAATCCTCACGTGATCCCTCCCCTGTCACCCACCTCCAGAGAAACAGAGGCTAGGGACACCATTCCTACCCATCCTGGCTAATAGCCATTGATGGACCTAACCTCCATGAATCTATCTAGCTCTTTTTTGAACCCTGTTAATTTAAAAAGGTGATACAGATGAGCCCAAATATTCTGATTTATCTTCACAAATACCAACATGTCCCAATACTCTAACAGGTTTTTATGTAATGACTAAGCTGAAATGTTTAGAAAGTCAATTGTTTCTGAATTTCTCTTGGCAGTGGTCCCAAGGATCACGTGTTTGTTTATTTCACTGACCACGGAGCCCCTGGACTATTGGCTTTTCCTAATGATGATGTAAGCATTTTATTTTGAACACTTTTAAAGTTACCATAACATATCTTTAAATCTGATTTTCTTAACACTATTATTTCTTGGAAAGAAAATAAGGGACCATGTTCTGATCTTCTGGTTTACACCAGATCACAATCTGGGACATGATATAAAATGTAGTACTTAATGTTTGAGAGCTAAGGTTCAAACTATTTATTCATTGTGTGATTTTATTGCTCAGCTTTGCAGAGCATCATCCAGACTTTTTAATTGCATGATTATTTATCTTGCACTCTGTAGTAAATGTCGTAATCTCTATTTCCAATGGGAGCAATACATTGGAGGTAAAAATATATATCTCCTTTGTGTTAAATTTGGACTTGATCATAAAGTATAGTAGATCACTTATTTAAATAACAAAATGGATACAAGTTTGTATTAAATATTCAAGCGACTCTTGTAAACTCCAGCAATTAAAATATATCTCCAAATAACTAGAAGTAGTATATAAAAAGTAGCAATTATTTTTTCTAATGAAATGAGTTTTTTCCCCTATTTATTTTGCTGAAGTAAGATGATATTAAAACAAGTGTTCTTATTTTACAGCTCCATGTAAAAGACTTGAACAAGACCATTTATTACATGTACCATAACAAAAAATACCAAAAGGTAAATAACAGCGTGTCAGAAGTTGTGAAATTAATAGAGGAACTAATGCAGAGGAAGCATCTTTGTGACTCCTTTGTTTGCACTTCCCTCAATTGTTTAAGCAATAGAATCATATTTGTTTGATGGGAAGTTGATTCAAAGTCATGAAATTTAGATCTGGATTGCCCATCTACACAGGATGTATGTTGCATTTTTGGACCATCTTCAGTTATTTACTTTCCAGTTGTAGCATGTGATTTATTTGGATCAGTATGGAAAGGTTTCATATCATAGCACAGCTTTGTGATACCCATATATTTTGCTCACCAGTGGAATTGAAAAACATCCACTGTAACTTCACCCTGCCCTTGCTTCTTGTGCTTTGTTAACCCTTGATCCTTTGTCCTATTACTATTGGTTGGTTATTGTTAAAAAAATCCAACAGTTCATCTGAGGATAAAGTGACACTTGCAGAAGCCAATATTTGAATTTAACAATCCAGTGATTATTTTGTCTAAGTGGCTTCTATTCCCATTTCAATACAGGTGAACTCACTTAGAGCAAAGAAAACTAATTTATATCTAAAGCTTTTTTTTCGATTGCCTTCTTAAAAGTAATTTTTTATTAATCATGTCATCATATCCTAGTTCATTGTGTTTAGGTATGTATAAGTGGTGATGAGGTCTCAAAAATATTAAGGCTACAGTCAACTCAGAATGGTGTATTAATAAAAAAAAAAAAAAAAAAAAAAAAAACCCTAACCAGCTAGTTGAATTCTGCTTGAATTAGCAAAAAGATCCACGTATGATATAAATATAAAATTAATCAATAAACCTTTGCACTGCACTCTTTTCTTCACTTGTTTCAGTTTTTCAAAACAAGAAGTGACCTAATTTGCTTTTATTTATGTATAGGACTATGTGTAGTGTGCTGTTGTAGTAGATTATCAATAAGGACCAAATCAATTACCATTTGAAAGAAGTGGAAACTCCTCTCCAGCCCAGTGTTTTTTTCCTAATATGTCTCACTTATTCTGCAGCTGGTGTTTTACATTGAAGCATGTGAGTCTGGATCAATGATGAACCATCTGGCTGAGGATATTAATGGTAAGTGATCAATCAGCTTTTTGGCCTGGTGTTTCCCAGCTTTAAATTGTGCTGCATTGATCAGAAGAGTGAAAGTCAGGCCTGGAATTATTGCACCCACTTTTCTATCGAGGTTTTAGCAGAGTATCAGGACTACTGAGTTCTTGTATTAGCTTTGCCACCAACTTGAGATGTTATACAATCATAAAATCATACATTACTAGAACTGGTAAGGAACTCTAGAGATCATCAAGTTCAGTCCACTGCCCTCACAGCAAGACCAAGCACCATCTAGATCAGGAGTGGGTAATAATTTTTGCCCGGGGGCCACTTCAAAAAATGTTTAAGTAGCCCCGGGCTACCCCTGAAGGGCCTAAACAGGAAGGGGCGGGGTTACCCCACCCCCAGACCATGATTGGTCATGGTCTGGAGGTGGGGGAGCCCCTTTGCCTCCCTTCCCACTAGGCACCCATGCCCTGGAAGAGGCTTGGCATGCTCCCCCACCCCCAAGCCAATCAGGGACCGGGGATGGGGGGAGCACGCAAAGCCTCCTCCTGCCCTGAGAGGAGCACGTGGCACTTTGAAGTGCCGCGGGCTCCTCGCAGGGCTGGGGCAGGGCAAAGGAAGCTTCATGCAGCTCCCCTGCCCCCAGGCCCTGATTAGCCTGGGGGAGGGGGAGCTTGCAAAGCCTCCTCTACTCTCCCCCTGCCCTGTGAGCAGCGCACAGCACTTCAAAGCACCACATGCTCCTGGCAGAGCGGGAGGAGGCTTCGCACACTCCCCCACCCCCAGGCCAACTAAGGCCTGGGGGTGGGGGAGCACACAAAGCCTTTTCTGCTCTGCCCCCACCCTGTGGGCAGCGCGCAGCGCTTTGAAGCACCGGGTGCTGCTTGCAGGGTGGGGACAGAGTGGAGAAGGCTTCAGGTGCTCCCGCACCCCCAGACCCTAATTGGCCTGGGGGCGGGGGAGCAGCAGGGCCTCCGTGGGCCGGATCCACCTGCTTGGCGGGCTTAATCCGGCCTGTGGAGGCCCTTTTGCCCACGCTTGGTCTAGATCATCCTTGATAGATGTCTATCCAACTTGCTTTTAAATATCTCCAGTGATGGAGATTCTACAACTTCCCTAGGCAATTTACGCAAAGTACTCCACTTAGGAAGGAACAATCTATTTCACACATACAGAATGGGAAGCGACTCTCTAGAAAGGAGTACTGCAGAAAGGGATCTAGGGTCATAGTGAGCCACATGCTAAATATGAGTCAACAGTGTGACACGGTTGCAAAAAAAGCAAACGTGATTCTGGGATGTATTAACAGGAGTGTTGTCAGCAAAACACAAGAAGTCATTCTTCTGCTCTACTCTACACTGATTAGGCCTCAGTTGCAGTATTGTGTCCATTTCTGAGCACCACATTTCAAGAAAGAGATGGAAAAATTGGAGAAGGTCCAGAGAAGAGCAACAAGAATGATTCAAGGTCTAGAAAACATGAGCTATGAGGGAAGAATGAAAGAACTGGGCTTATTTAGTTTGGAAAAGAGAAGACTGAGAGGGGACATGATAGCAGTTTTCAGGTATCTAAAAGAGTGTCACAAGGAGGAGGGAGAAAAACTGTTCTTCTTGGCCTCTGAGGATAGGAGAAGAAGCTATGGTCTTAAACTGCAGCAAAGGAAGTTTAAGTTGGACATTAAGAAAAACTTCCTAACTGTCAGGATGGTTAAACACCTTAGAGACTAACAAAAAATATAGATGGAATCATGAGCTTTTGTGGGTACAACCCACTTCTTCAGAACTATTCGTTGTTTTTTAAGTTTTTTCAGTTACAGATTAACATGACTAGCCCCCTGAGACTATGGAAAGAATTAAGAAATGGAAAGTGTTAAAAAGACATTAAAGTCTTCAGTGTTGGTGTCCTGCTTTTCATCAGATTCTAACTCTTTTCTGACTGAAACAAAATGACTTGTATATACAAAGAAATAACTACAGTTATATTGATGACACAAATGCTATATACAGCGTCCTTCCTAGAACTCAAAATTTCCTGCAAATGTGAAAAATGTGCCATGCTCTGTCTGTAGCTACTGAGGTCTTTAGGTGTCCAGTCCTAGTAATGGGATAACTGGCAGAATGCTTTGAACATGTATCCCATTGTGTTAGAAAAGACTCGACTGGTAATAGTACATTGTTGGATGGAGCTGTTGTTCTAAAGATTTTTTTACCATAGTATGTTCTCTCTATAAGGAGTGTTAATAATGTACAGTATTATTCCAATGGCAGTGTTTACTGGAAAAGAGGAATTTCAGGGCTATTAATACCAATTGTTAGCATGCACGCAGGATAGGCAATTCAGCTGTTCCAATTAAGAATCTATTTCTTCAACTAAGAAAGTGTCTGTATTTGCAGCTTTTTAAATAGTAGCTTTTGATCAAAGCCCTCTTTCCCCAAAACTACACGTTCTTCATTATATGCTCACAATATAGCACACAATTGGCAACAACAGCAACTGCAGACAAAATATTAGCAGGCTGATTTTTAAATTCAAAACACTGCTGTTTGGAAGTCTAAATTTCATGGATTTTATTACAAGTGTAACATGCATTTAAGTATCGATGGGGAAACTTAAACAAAGGTTGCGCTTCAATTTATCTTACAGTTTATGCAACTACTGCTGCCAATCCTAAGGAGTCTTCTTATGCATGTTACTATGATGATAAGAGACAGACCTACTTAGGTGACTGGTACAGCGTCAACTGGATGGAAGATTCTGATGTGGTAAGTATTTAGATAAGGTATTTGGTGCTTTAAATTTAAGACAGTTGTAAAGCTTTAAGCATTATAGTTTTTCTTTATAATTTTGTTATTGTTGGCTTTTATTTAAGATTAAAAATTGTTTAAATTCCTTTAAATTTGTAATTTTTTGCAATGTGGAATTGGATGGCTTGTAAACTTAAATACTTTACTGACAAATTCAGCATTTGTGCAAGTTGTTCATTTGGACATCTTTAAATTTAGTTCAGAAACTTAATTCCTCTTTGGTGGGTGTTGAAGTAGGAAAAATTAGAAACAGTCTGGCCCCTTATTTTGAGTTCACTTAACCTGAAGGTACTAATTTGGGGCAACATCACTGCAAATTTTTAAACATGAATCTCCATGTGCAGTTACTGAATAGTATACTCTGGCTTATTTAGTGGTCCTTAAATATGAACAAAACCTACTCCCATTCATTGAGTCCCTCATTAGCATATTTTCTGCCGCAAAAACGTGTAGTGTAGACATAGCCTAAGTGTTGTTTGGGGCCAAATTTGCAGTGGTAATGAAACACTTTGGGGATTTGTACTGCAATCTGAGAAGATGCCATACAATCTCAACTTCGCCCAAGTTTCCTAACTTTTCATATAAATCTCTTTTGAAGTGCTAATAGCCATTGCCCTGGTACTCATCTGCTGCGCAGGGGAAGCTAAGGCTCTTCTATGTGTTCCTTGCATTTTTACAACAGCTGTATTTAGATATCTATAAGCATATAAATTTCTTTATGCAGGAGGATCTGAGAAAAGAAACTCTCCATAAGCAATTTCTGATAGTGAAGAAACACACCAACACCAGCCATGTGATGCAATATGGAAACAAAGTGAGTATTCAATTAAGTGGTTTCCAGGACAAGTCCCCCTATATAACTTATTCCCTTTAAAATTGCTGTATCCTGGTGAGGGGATAAATCCTCAGGCTCTGAATATCTACCTGAAAAAGTAAAGCCAGTTCAACGGTAGAGAAGCAGAACTTGAGATCTGAATGTTACAGCTCAGGCCCACTCGTATCTAGAACAGCATGCTTTCAGTCTCTGCATTTACTTTCAGATTGGAAAGTGCAAGTCAGGAGTCAAGAAATTCTCATTTCTCTCTTTTTACCCCCATTGCCTACAGCAGCTCCATCCTTTGTTCTACACTGTGAACACTTACTCCTTCCTAATTCTCTGCTCACACCCTGAGAAGGGCCAGTAGCCATTTGCTGCTCCTCAGCCCCTTAATCTTTATGTTTCTCTTGAGCACAATTTCATGCCACTTTCCTGGCTACTCTCTTGTTCTCTGCTGTTGCCATGAGTGCCTTGAGGCCTGATGAGAAAGCAGGGCATAGCGACCTGGCAAGCAGACTGAACTGGGCAATTCCTGGTCGGGTTTGCCTCCTTCCAACAGATCTCACCTGGCCCTCTTTTCCTACAGGGATATAACAAAAATAAATGTGGTCTAAAGGCTAATGCAGGGGTCTGGACGTGAGGACACTATGGTTATCTTTGTGCCACTGATTTAACCTCCCAATGGTTCATGTTACCCATTCATAAAAGGTGTCTAACTAGACCCATTGACAAGTTATTGTGAATCTTCATAAAAGATAATAAAGTGCTCTGTGCTCTTTGGGTAGCAGTTGTCATAAACTGGCAGGTTATTCATAAACACAATTGAAAACATCTCTTCCCATTGTTCTTCATTTCCTCAAGTGGCCTTAAATCTGTAAAATCCAGGCTGTTCAACCTGGTGGCCTGTTGCCTTGGGGAACTTTGAAAATGAAGATTAGCCACTTTTAGGGCAACCTGCCATGTGTAAAACAGTACTTGCCTTCAGATGTCTTCCATAGCCAACCAAGTTTAGAAAATTAATAGGCTTGCATGGCAACACAAAGGTTTAACCGGTTAACTTGCCAGCAAGTTAAGGGAGTATTGCCAGCAAGTTAAGGGAGTATGGATTGGATAAATGGACTGTAAGATGGATAGAAAGCTGGCTAGACTGTTGGGCCCAACAGGTAGTGATCAACGGCTCGATGTCAGGTTGGCGGTCAGTGTCTAGTGGAGTGCCCAAGGACCAGTTCTGGGACTGGTTTTCTTCAACATCTTTATTAATGACCTGGATGAGGGGATGGACTGCACCCTCAGCAAGTTTGCAGATGACACTAATATAAGGGGAGAGGTAGATACGCTGGAGGTCAGGGATAGGTTCCAGAGTGACCTAGACAGATTAGAGGATTGGGCCAAAAGAAATCTGATGAGGTTCAACAAGGACAAGTGTAGAGTCCTGCACTTGGGACGGAAGAATCCCAAGCATTGTTACAGGCTGGGGTCCGAATGGCTAAGTAGCAGTTCTGCAGAAAAGGACCTGGGGATTACAATGGATAAGAAGCTGGATATGAGTCAACAGTGTGCCCTTGTAGCCAAGAAGGCTAATGGCATATTAGGTTGCATTAGGTGGAGCATTGTCAGCAGATCTAGAGAAGTGATTATTCCCCTTTATTTGGCTCTGGTGAGGCCACATCTGGAGCACTGTGTCCAGTTCTGGCCCCCCCCCCCATTATAGAAAGGATGTGGAGAGGGTCTGGCAGAGGGCGACCAAAATGATTAGGGGGCTGGAGCACATGACCTATGAGGAGAAACTGAGGTATTTGGGTTTGTTTAGTCTGCAGAAGAGTGAGGGGGGATTTGATAGCAGCCTTCAGCTTCCTGAAGGGAGGTTCCAAAGAGGCTGGAGAAAGGCTGTTCTCAGTAGTGACGGATGGCAGAACAAGGAGCAATGGTCTCAAGTTACAGTGGGAGAGGTCTAGGTTGGATATTAGGAAAAACTATTTCACTAGGAGGGTGGTGAAGCACTGGAATGGGTTACCGAGGGAGGTGGTGGAATCTCCATCCCTAGAGGTTTTTAAGTCTCGGTTTGACAAAGCCCTGGCTAGGTTGATTTAGTTGGGATTGGTCCTGCCTTGGGCAGGGGGCTGGACTTGATGACCTCCTGAGGTCTCTTCCAGCTCTATGATTCTATAACTGATTATCTAGCAGACATGTTTAACCTATGTGTGTTTGTTTGCTATCTAACGTGCAGAGCATCTCTTCCATGAAAGTGTCCCAGTTTCAGAGCATGGGAAAGAAATCATCTCCTATTCCCCTGCCCCCAGTGGCACGCTATGATCTCACTCCTAGTCCTGATGTGCCTCTTGAAATCATGAAACGGAAGTTGATGGCTACCAATGATATTTATGAGGCCAAGAAGATTGCCGGGGAGATGAAAACACATCTAGAGGTAAAGCTAAAACTTGTAACAACTATTCATAAGGGCAAATTCAGTTCTGTTACCTGGATGTAAATCAAAAGTAACTCCAGTGAGACTAATGGAGTGACTGCGAATCGACCCCAGTTCATGATAAAATACATGTTACATCAGTAACAACCATCTGATATTTTTCTTCACAAGTATTTAAACTTCTAAGGTCTATAGACAAAGCATCATTTATTGGTAACCTACCAAATGGGAATGTAAACATGCAAAAACTAACCTATCAGAGTTTACTGCCAGTAGTTCTACCTCCAGGAGGTATGCACTTGCCCCCATAATGCTTACACAAGGACATCATACTTCAGAATGATTGCCTACTTTAGCCCTTTTGAGATAAGACTTTCTCCAAAACCAAACTCTCCCCAATCTCTCTGATATCATTATTGAAGAGCAAATACATTTTCCCAGAAGGCAGCTGAAACAAGTCTAGCCATGAGTACTATGCATTTTCCCCCTTTTAACAGGGGGAACTAATAGGTTAAATTAGGGCTTTGTTGGAAGCCCACAACCTGTAACCTTTCTGATTTCCCTGCTTATTTGTTCATCTTCTATCAAGGGACAGGCCCAAAAGGGACTTTAATTTAAAATGTTATTTATTTTAGAAAACAGAGTATTTTGTAAAAGCCCAAGGGTTTTGCTTGTTTGTTTGTTTTTTTGAAAGAAGGAAGTGGCATTCAGTTAATAGACTCCAAGTAAGGGGTCAGGAAAAGCACCTAAGTTGTCTTTGCTTTGTGTGCAGGCTAAACGGATTATTCAGGAATCCATGAGAAAGATCATATTATTTGTAACATTATCAGAAGAGCGAACTGAACAAATTCTGTCAGACAGACTGACCATCAGCGACTATGACTGCTACCAGTCAGCAGTGAATCACTTCAAAGCCCACTGCTTCAATTGGCACTCTCCCTTGGTAAGCATAACAGCTAAAAACCAGTTAGTTTGTCAATAGGATAAGCATAGCTGTCAAGGTGCTCTTCCAAAGTCTGTTTTTACCACAAAACAAAATTGGGTTTATTGAACACCCCTGTATATTCATTTGAATAAGCAAAAGGAAAGACATGCCATCTTCAAGCAACCATCTACAAGTAACAAGATGATCAAAATGGAGAAAAGATTTCCTTCTCTCCTTTTACTGTTTCCACCTTGCCTTTCACAAGTAACAGGACACTCAATATTGGTTTTTAATCAGCTCGACTCAATTAATGGCAAGCTTGAAATACAGCACCAAATGTACTTAATTATATCCCACAAAGAGATCTCCTTGACTGTGTGTTGCACACTACCAGTGACAGCCCACTTCACAGCATTTGGTTCTTGCTGAGTTCATAGTAGGGATGTGAACAGGTAACCGGTTAGCCAGTTATAGGGTAAGCATCACCCTTACTGGGTTAACCAGTACCTGGGAACAGCCTCATGGGGGTCGGGAGCCACCCCCCCTGTGAGGGGAGGGGAAGGGAACGCAGCAACTGGGAACCTCTCGTGCGGGGGAAGAAGCTGACCCCCTGCACACAAAGCTGTTGGCTCCTGCTGCCAGCCCCCCCTCCACTTTATCAGTTAACAGGTTAAATCTAAGGTTTAAAGGGTTAACTGATTAACCGGGATTTTACATCCTGAGTTCATAGAAGTAATTTTCCTGAGGTTTATTACAAATAATTGTTCCAGTGATGTCCAAGAGCCTCAGTCAATGCACAGTGCCCCATTATGCTAGGCATTATGCCAACAAGTAACAGAGGAATCAGTCCCTGTCCCAAAGAATTCAAGATCTAGGCATCCCACAAGATGCACACAAAATAGATGCAGAAAACAGACAAACGGGTGGGTTGAGAGGATGAGGCAACCATAAAACAGAATTTGGTGGAAAAAGCAGAAGTCAAGTCAACACTTGCCTAATCTACTTAGCACTGACAGAGTGCTCAGCATTGTACATAAGGCAAAAACATGTATGCTTTCTGCCTCAAGTTTATAGTCTGGAGAGACAATCCAACATAAGGGGAGGCCAGTTTGATCTACCTTAGAGTTGTAGTTTCAGAGACATTGGTTAGAATTATGAGTCTTCTATAAGAAGAGGATTTGAAGTGAGAACTGAATAAAGGAGAAGGAAATGCCTGGCACTCAGGGATATAAAGACATTGTGTGTCTGAAGGTGCAAGGAAAGGTGTGAGAGGGGGTAACTTTGGTCTGCTATTAGACTGTTCCAACAAGGATAGAAATAATTGGTGTTAACAGTACCTACAAAGCTCTTTTACAACTAGCTTAAATAAAGAGAGGCAATGCTTAATTTTCTTTGTTTAATTTTAGTACGAGTATGCTCTGAGACAGCTATATGCCTTAGTCAATGTTTGTGAAGGAGGATATCCTATTGACAGGTAAGTCAGCTTGCACTATCAGCCTTATTTATTGCCTTTTACTCTGCACTGTGATTTGGCCTCAACAGATTGTGTGTTCCATTCTGGGAACCACATTTCAGGAAAGAAACGGGAGTAAGTACAGAGAAGAGCAACAAAAATAATTAAAGGTCTAGAAATCATGACCTATGAAGAAAGATTGAAAAAAAATTGGCTTGGTTAGTGTACAGAAGAGAATACTGAGGGGGAGACATAACAATTTTCAAGTACATAGAAGGTTGTTACAGGGAGGAGGAAAGTAAATTGTCTTTCCTAATTTATGAGGCTACAGCAAGAAGCAATGAGTTTAAATTGCAAGCGTGGCTTAAGTGGATTTTAGGAAAACTTTAATTGTCAGGATAGTTAAGCACTAGTGAGGTTGAAGATGCCATCATTGTCTACAGTGCTCTTAAAAATCTGCAAACACCTGTCAGGGATAGCTAATACTTGGTCCTGTCATGAGTTCTGGGGACTGGACTAAATTACCTCTCAAGGTCTCTTCTAGTCCTGTGAGTCTATGATGGTTTAAAAAGCAGAAGCTGATAATTTGTAAATGTTTAACTTCATATTAGCTGCATGTGTTTTGCTTCTCTGTTCAGTCTGTTTTATAAATAGAATGCGTAAGGTACATACCTCATACTCCTTTCAGTAGTGTGTAGAGTAAAAACACTACCCACCCCCTTGCACATAGATAATATAAACATCAGCTTAGATAGTGAGAGACTGCTTAGGCTAGTCAAGAAACACCTGAACCCTAGGGGTATGTATTAAGGATGTTAAGTATTGTGTAATTCACTAATTGAATAGTCAATGCATTTTTGCATTTTGCATCTATCTGATAGAGGCAGCAACTAGGGGGGAAGCGACTAGTCGACTAGTCCTTAACATCCCTATGTATGCTACCTGACTCTGTCCCCAAAGCAGCACTTTCCCATTAACCGTGCTAATTTTAGCATTGTAGCTTCCTGCAGTTGTCTCCCTGCTTCTGGATTCCTTCTACACCACAGCGAACAGCTCCAGAATTGGGGAAAGGCTCTGGCAGCTTCCTGCTTCAGAAGCTTTCCCAGCTGTTTCCCTCCACCAAAGCCTTTTGCTGACACATGGAGCTACAGAGCACAGTGTGGGCATGGTTCACTTCTCTGTGGTGTGTAGACACACACATCCTATGCTGACTCAAGAAATGTGCATCGAGAATGTAGCCTAAATCTGAAAGTGGCAAGACTGTTTTTGTAAAGGCATTTCTAACATAAGTAGTTTTTGTTTACATTATAGATGCAGATACCTAATGAGCAGATACTAATTTCCTTATTTATAATTATTATATCAAATTAATCTAAATAAGGAGACTCCGCTGTATTTATAATTGTTGCTCTTGTCTGTTGCAGAATACAGCTGGCCATGTACCATGTGTGCCTTGGATATTAATGAAAACAGCATTCCCGTTAATAATCCTTACTTAAAGTGATAGCCTTTTTATGAAACTGTAATAATCAGGACTACCACTGCACGCAAAGAGAAGAGAAATATCAACCACTAGATCAGTTTTAAATAACGCACCGGGAGTGGTGTCACACAACACTGAACCGATTCAGCACTTAAAAGCCTCTTATCTGACATTATGGACTTTGTCGTGTCCCCAAGTCTTTCAGATATAATTAGTGTTCTACAAAATGCATTTGGGCAGGGTTAGTGTTACATATGCAGCATTTGAATGGAAATGATTTATTTCAGAGCCCGATACAGGCTACAGTAGCATCTTTTAAAGAGTCTCCAGTGGAACACTACAAACAGTCTCTTGGGGGATGCTAACTTTATGATTAAAATTTGATCTTTAACTATTTTGCATTTGAAACTGTTGGCACTAGCACTAATTAGCTTAAAGTATATTATTCATGAACTTACGTTTACAGTGACTATTTGCAAATTGGTGGAAAAATGAACAAGCCATAGTTTGTACATCAAGCTCTACATCCTTAATGCTATCAAGAAATCACTTGTTCTTGAGAATTATCCCATTTGTAAATTGAATGGGCATAAAGTTACACTGTTTCCCAAATAATAAAAAAGATTGTCTAATGCTGGAACTTTTAGCACCATTGTGTAAGTGTTATGTATACACAGGTCTATGAGAGATAGCACTGCACTTGGAATTATTTGTGAATAAAAAGAAAGTTGAATGTTCCTTGGGCCCTTTAAAGCATTATGCTATTGTGTCTTAACAAAAAACTTGCTTCAAGAGCTAAGTAGAAGCATGTACATTTTGTATGGCTGCCTGAAGTGAACTTCCATACTGTATACTTACAACCTGCCTACAGCATACACAATTCCCTCTCTTAAAGGCTATCCCAAATGCTTAAGAAGCCACTTCCTACTGAGAGGTCTCAAAGAGTCATAAGCTGAAAGACAGCTGCGTTAGACTATAAAGTGCTTACTTCAAAATTCTCCATACCTTTCTTCGTTGTTCTTCATTTCAAGGACTTCTGAAAAGCATGCTATAGATTGGATTGCAAAACCACCTTTTGCTCTTATAGGAAAGGGAATGGACCTGGGGAGATAAACTAGGCCACTGTTTGGAGTGTGGTGTGGTTGGGAATTCTGGGTAGCCCTTCCCTTAGGGGCAGGAGCGGCTTGAAATTCCATTTATATAGGGAGGAGCACCAAGAGGCATTGGTCTGCCCTCAGATTTCTGCTGCCTCTTGGAGATAGGGAATAAAAGACAAGTTCCAGAGCATGTTTTAGAATGGGAGATAACAGATGCAGTGTTTGCAAAAATCTCTTTCTGCTTCCATGGGAATGAAAGAATTAAGCCTTCACTCTTGCTTAAACATCAGATTTTTTTTTTTACTTCTTCTTTCTTTCAGTTGTGAAATTTTTACAGATGGGGTTAAAGTCTAAAAATAAAAATGAGAGCACAGAACAGTGAAAGGCACGAAACATCACTATCATCATTTTGGCCCTGTGACTTAATAGCATGAGACAAAAAATGTGACATTTAAAGATCACACAAAATAAGCCCCCAATCCTGCAAGCTTTCACATGCTTATAGACCCAGATGTGTATCTGGAGTCTCACTGAAAGCAATGAGGTCTAGCTGCATAGGATAGTTTGCAGGGAGTGGGGGGAGCTGTGAGACCAGCATATTCTGACAAGCAACCAAATTGCCTTCAAAACAGCAGGAAAAACAAAGACTCTTTCAGGAAGCTGTTTGAATGTATGCACCAAACTAGTCAACATTTAAAACCTTTGGAGGCCACTCTTAGAGATACACTCATTTATTCAATATATGTCATGGACCCCTGTCACCCATCACTCATAGGTTAGCAATATTCTCCAGGTTTTTTCCTTTTAGTAAGGATACATTTTTTCAAGTATTCAAAAGAGCCTTTCAGTCTTCCAGAGTTTTACTTTGTAGGTTTGTAAAATTATTGAAAAGAGTCAAGAGGGTCAGGACCCGTGGTGACATTTAAATGGCTAATTTCCATTCATATCAATGGATGTTATTCACCTAAATACTTGTGAGGTTCTGGGTTCAGAGCTCCCCTTTTCTCTAAGGTAATAATATGATGCTAAGGTCTCAAAGCCCCATAACAAATAAGTTATCATCTGAAAAATGAGGTTAAGTGACCAGCCAAAGATGACACAGCACCTGTAATCTGGCTCAGATTTTCTGCCTATCAGCTCTGTTTTCATAACTACCCTATATGCAGGTGGGACTTGTGCCCAAGCAGATGTTACATGATTTGGCATTAATGCATTGGGTGCAGCGTGGAGCTTCACTGCTCCAAGGAGAGAAGAACTGGAATGACAAAGTATAAATTTTAGTTCCTTACCTCAGAGCCATAAGCTTTTTTTCTTCAAGAATAGGTTCAAGACTGTCACTTAAGAACATAAGAACATAAGAATGGCCATACTGGGTCAGGCCAAAGGTCCATCGAGCCCAGCATCCCATCTGCCGACGGTGGCCAATGCCAGGTGCCCCAGAGAAGGAGAACAGAAGACAATGATCAAGTGATTTATCTCCTGCCATCCATCTCCTGCCTTGTTATGAAGGCTAGGGCACCATACTTTATCCCTGGCTAATAGCCATTTATGGACCTAACCTGCAAAAATTTATCAAGCTCTTTTTTAAACCCTAATAGAGTCCTGGCCTTCACTGCCTCCTCGGGCAAGGAGTTCCACAGGTTGACTGTGCGCTATGTGAAGAAAAATTTCCTTTTATTAGTTTTGAACCTACTACCCATCAATTTCATTTGGTGTCCCCTAGTTCTTGTATTATGGGAAAAGGTAAATAATTTTTCTATAATCACTTTCTCCACACCATTCATGATTTTATATACCTCTATCATACCGCCCCTCAATCGCCTTTTTTCCAAACTGAAAAGTCCCAGTCTCTCTAGCCTCTCCCCATATGGGACCCTTTCCAAGCTCCTAATCATCTTAGTCGCCCTTTTCTGAACCTTTTCTAATGCCAATATATCTTTTTTGAGGTGAGGAGACCACATCTGCACGCAGTACTCGAGATGTGGGCGTACCATAGTTTTATATAGGGGAAGTATGATATCTTTTGTCTTATTATCTATCCCTTTTTTAATAATTCCTAACATCCTATTTGCCTTACTAACTGCCGCTGCACACTGCGTGGATGTCTTCATAGAACTATCCACTATAACTCCAAGATCCCTTTCCTGATCTGTCGTAGCTAAATTTGACCCCATCATGTAGTACGTGTAATTTGGGTTATTTTTTCCAACATGCATTACCTTACACTTACCCACATTAAATTTCATTTGCCATTTTGCTGCCCAATCATTCAGTTTGCTGAGATCTTTTTGTAGTTCTTCACAATCCCTTTTGCTTTTGACCGTCCTGAACAACTTTGTGTCATCTGCAAACTTGGCCACCTCACTGCTTACCTCATTTTCTAGATCATTGATGAACAAGTTGAACAGGATTGGTCCCAGTACTGACCCCTGGGGAACACCACTAGTTACCCTCCTCCATTGTGAAAATTTACCATTTATTCCCACCCTTTGTTTTCTGTCTTTTAACCAATTCTTGATCCATGAAAGGACCTTTCCTCCTATCCCATGACCACCTAATTTACGTAAAAGCCTTTGGTGTGGGACCGTGTCAAAGGCTTTCTGGAAATCTAGGTATATTATATCCACTGGGTGCCCCTTGTCCGCATGTTTATTAACCCCTTCAAAGAATTCTAACAGATTAGTTAGACACGACTTCCCTCTGCAGAAACCATGCTGACTTTTGCCCAACAATTCGTGCTCTTCTATGTGCCTTGCAATTTTACTCTTTACTAGTGTTTCTACTAATTTGCCTGGTACTGATGTTAAACTTATCGGTCTATAATTGCCAGGATCTCCTCTAGAGCCTTTTTTAAATATTGGTGTTATATTGGCCATCTTCCAGTCATTTGGTACCAAAGTGGATTTAAAGGATAGGTTACAAACCACTGTTAATAACTCCGCAATTTCACATTTGAGTTCTTTCAGAACCCTTGGGTGAATGCCGTCTGGTCCCGGAGACTTGTTACTATTCAGCTTATCAATTAATTCCATAACCTCCTCTAATGTCACTTCAATCTGAGTGAGTTCCTCAGATTTGTCCCCTAAAAAGGCTGGCTCAGATTTAGGAACCTCTGTAACATCCTCAGCCGTGAAGACTGAAGCAAAGAAATCATTTAATCGCTCCGCAATGGCACTGTCTTCCTTGATCGCTCCTTTTATATCTTTATCATCCAAGGGCCCCACTGCTTTTTTAGCGGCTTCCTGCTTCTAATGTATTTAAAAAACATTTTACTATCATTTTTTGAATTTTTGGCTAGCTGTTCCTCAAACTCTTTTTTGGCTTTTCTTACTACATTATGACACTTAATTTGGGAGTGTTTATGTTCCTTTCTATTTTCCTCACTAGGATTTGACTTCCACTTTTTAAAAGCTGCCCTTTTCTCTCTCACTGCCTTTTTAACATGGCTGTTTAGCCATGGTGGTTCTTTGTTAGGTCTCTTACTGTGTTTTTTTATTTGGGGTATACATTTAAGTTGGGCCTCTAGTATGGTGTCTTTAAACAGTTCCCATGCAGCTTCCAGGGATTTTAGTTTAATTACTCTCCCTTTTAGTTTCTGTTTAACTAGCTTCCTCATTTTAGTGTAATTCCCCTTTTTAAAATTAAATGCCAGAGTGTTTGACCGCTGCGGTGTTCTTCCCAACACAGGAATATTAAAAGTTATTATATTGTGGTCACTATTTCCAAGCGGTCCAGTAACAGTTACCTCTTGGACCAGATCCTGCGTTCCAGTCAAGACTAGGTCGAGAATCGACTCTCCCCTTGTGGGTTCCTGTACTAGCTGCTCCAAGAAGCAGTCATTTAAGGCATCAAGAAATTTAATCTCTGAATCCCGTCCTGAGGTGACATGCACCCAATCAATATGGGGATAATTGAAATCTCCTATTATTACTGTGTTTTTTATTTTGGTAGCCTCTCTAATCTCCCTTATCATTTCAGCATCACTATCACTGTCCTGGTTAGGTGGTCGGTAATATATTCCTAATGCCATATTCATATTAGAGGAATGAATTGTTATCCATAATGATTCTATGGAACATTTTGATTCCTTTAGGATTTTTACTTCATTTGATTCTATATTATCCTTCACATATAGTACCACTCCGCCACCCGCACGACCTGTTCTGTCTTTCCGATATAATTTATATCCCGGTATGATAGTGTCCCACTGATTGTCCTCATTCCACCATGTTTCTGAGATGCCTATTATGTCAACTTCCTCCTTTGATATGAGGTACTCCAGTTCATCCATCTTATTAGACAGACTCCTAGCATTAGTGTAAAAGCATGTTAGAAAACTACCACTATTTATATGTCCGCCTTTCACAGACACATTGGATTTTTTTATGCATGATTGTTTCACATCTGATCTTGCCCATATATTATTTCCCACGTTCCCTATCTGACTAACTTCTAGGGAATCCCTGCCTATGGAGCCTTGTGTAAGAGAAGTCTCCATCCGATCCAGGTGCTCCCCCGCACCAATCGGCTTTCCCCCACCTCTTAGTTTAAAAACTGCTCTACGACCTTTTTAATGTTTAATGCCAGCAGTCTGGATCCACCTTGATTTAGGTGGAGCCCATCATTCCTGTATAGGCTCCCCCTACCCCAAAAGTGTCCCCAGTTCCTAATAAATCTAAACCCCTCTTCCCTGCACCATCGTCTCATCCACGCATTGAGACTCTGAAGTTCTGCCTGTCTATCTGGCCCTGCGCGTGGAACTGGAAGCATTTCAGAGAATGCCACCAAAGATGTTCTGGATTTCAGTCTCTTTCCTAGTAACCTAAATTTGGCCTCCAGAACATCTCTTCTACCCTTCCCTATGTCATTGGTACCAACATGTACCACGACGACCGGCTCCTCCCCAGCACTGCCCATAAGTCTGTCTAGATGCCTCGAGAGATCCGCAACCTTCGCACCAGGCAGGCAAGTAACCATACGGTTCTCCCGGTCATCACAAACCCAACTATCTATATTTCTAATGATCGAATCCCCCACTACTAAAACCTGCTTCTTCCTAACAGCTGGAGCTCCCTCCCCCGGAGAAGTATCCTCGGCACGAGAGGATACAACATCACCCTCTGGAAGGAGGGTCCCAACTATGGGATGGTTTCCCTCTGCTCCCATTGACTGCTCTCCTTCCCTGAGCCTTTCATCCTCCGTAACAGCATCAGGACTGTCAGATTGGAGGTGGGACAGCCCTACTATGTCCCGGAAAGTCTCATCCACAAACACCTCTGCCTTCCTTAGCTCCTCCAGTTCAGCCACCCTGGCCTCCAAAGCACGCACTCGGTCTCTGAGGGCCAGGAGCTCCTTGCATCGAGCGCACACATACGCCACCCACCCACAGGGTAGGTAGTCATACATACTGCACTCGACACAATAAACAGGATAGCCCCCACTCTGCTGCTGGGCTTCTGCCTCCATTTCCTACTCTAATTATATATGAGGGTTAATTAAATAGCTTTGCAACTCATGGTATGTAACGTCCATTTCTAAATGACTAGCATAGCATGGAAAAGAAGTCAAGACCTAAGGCTATGTCTAGACTGCACCCTCCTGCCAGCAGAGGGATGCAGATTAGGCTGCACGAAATTGCTAATGAAGAGGGGATTTAAATATCCTGTGCTTCGTTAGCATAAAAATGGCCGCCGCTTTTTTCCAGCACGGAGCTTTGTCGGTGAAAAGCTGCAGTCTAGAGGCTAATCTATCGCTAAAGAAAGCCTTTTCCCATAGATCCTGTATACCTCATTTTACGAGGCATAAGGGCTCTATCGGAAAAGGCTTTCTTTAGTGATAGAACACTCTCTAGACTGCTGCTTTTCTCCGACAAAGCTCCACGCTGGAAAAAAGTGGTGGCCATTTTTATGCTAATGAAGCGTGGAATATTTAAATCCCCGCTTCATTAGCAATTTCGCCCAGCCTAATCTGCATCCCTCTGCCAGCAGAAGGGTGCAGTCTAGACATATCCTAAGAGATGCACCAATGATTTCCTGGATTCAGCTGAATTCTCTCCCCAAGCTGCTGAAATTGTTAGGCCTTTTAATGCGTCTTCTTTGTCTTAGCAGCAGCTCAAAAAAACCTTCACTCATCTGGAAGTAAATGTAAATTAGTGGGCTCATCATTCAGTTTGACACAATCACCAGGGAAGGAGCCACTCTTCACCAGCATGTCAATGCTAATACACAATAGTACCCGGTTCATATGAAGGTGTTTTCTGAAACAAGTGTTAAAAAACTAGTCCAGGACTGACCAAAGTTTGGCTGATGAGCTATGGAGTTCTACAATGTGCACTGCAGTCATCCTCAAATGTAATGAGGCTGCAGTTATTCCATTTCCCAGGATGCAATGCTTCATCTGAACTTGGAAATGTAAACACATACATATTAAAGATAATTGGCTGGTCCCTCTATGCACATGAAGTGCAGTTCTCAGGTTTCTGTGAAGTTGACAACAACAGGGCAAAGTTTACATTGCTTGAGTTTGTTTTATTTCTTGTATTGCATTAAAGCCATGCAAAGGGTGCTCTCCACAACACAGACCTAAGGTGGTTCCACCACTTCCTCCTTTGATGTTAGCAGGTGCATATCTGAAAGTCCAAAGCAGCTGTTTTGCAAGTGTAGGGCCCAGCTATCATGCTGTTTGTATGGGATCAACTTGAAGCCCTCCATTAAAAAGGGGCCCACAGGAAGTTTTTTGCAGTGCAAAACAACTTCTTGCATTGGTCCTAGAAAACCTATGAATAATGCAGCAGGTTCCTGAGGACCTTCTACTGGTACATTTTGTACTTTGTGTCCTATGCAGCAGCTCAACAACCACAATGAGGACATGGGGAGGGGAGAAGGCCTTACTGTGTGGGGCTGCTGCCTGAGGCTACCTGAGGTCTGTGCTTAAAGGGACCCCGCCACCCCCGGACAGCCAGTTCTCAGGTTTCCCTGCTTGCTGGCCTACCTCGATGAGGGACAGCAAAGCATATTGTCTCTGTGTGCTCTGGTTGCCCTCACTCGGGACACCACAGCACTCTGCAACATGGAGCCAGAGCTGCCCCTGGGCACTCTGGTGCTTCTCGTGGACGCGTTGCTGTGAGCCTGGCTGCACTTTCTGCAGGCTGCCATCTGGGAAGTCTAGTATCCAGGAGGCCCTGCGGGAGAGCTTCCACCCTGAGGAGCACTAAGAGCCTCCCTGGTCTGCCCCACTGGGGGCTTGTGCCTCATTCCTCCCTCACATCCTTCCACTTACCCCTCCCTAACCCCCCTTCTTGATGTCAAATAAAATACACGTATTTTCATGAACACTAACGCTCTTTATTTAACAAAACTGGGGGGGGAGGGGAAATGAAACTCTGGTGAGACTGGGGAAAGGAGGCAGGAGAGGGGAGAAGAGAGGGTGGGCGAGGGGAGGGGGAAACCTGGGAGGAGGGAGCTGGAAGGGGGGAGCAAGGGGAAGAAGGGGGAGGGGAAGCTCAGGGCTCAGGGTCTCGCCGGACCAACTTGATTGTCATGCAAACCTGCTCCTGGGTTTGCACGTGGCCTTTGGTGGCTAGGTTGGCAGCTATCCTGCCATAGATGGCTGCATTCCTCTATCTAGTGTGGAGATCATGGACGTTGGGGGCATCCCCCCCAAACCTGAATAAGGTCCATGATCTGCACCCTGGACCAGGAAGGCGCGCACCTTCTCCGGCCCCTGGCAGGCTCTTGGGAGCTGGCAGACTGCTCCTGGGGAGCAGTGGAGGGCTGGCTGCCAGTGGCTTGCTGGCTCATGTTTTGGGCCCACTGGTTCAGGGGCAGTGACTGCTGGCTCTGGGCTGGCAGGCGTGGAGCTGGCACAGGCACTGTGGCCAGAGTCTACCCCTTTAAGGGCTCCGGGGAAGGGGGGGGAAGGGAAAGAAGTGTTCTTGGTTGAGGCTGGAGTGGCCACCAGGGCACCCTGGGAAGGCTGGAGGCCCCCTATTTCAAAATAAGTGTCTACACAGCACTTATTTCGAAATAGCTATTTCAAATTTGGCGTTATTCCTCGTAGAATGAGGTTTACCAAATTCTAAATAAGCGCTCCACTATTTTGAGTTTATTTCGAAATAACGGTTTGGCTGTATAGATGCTAGGAAAGTTATTTTGAAATAACTTTGCTGTGTAGACATACCCTTCCTTAATGCTGAGACAGACAAAAGAAACAGTCATTTGGTATCTGTGATTTTTTGCTCCATAGGTATTCACAGATGCCAGGTTATTGTTAGGCAAGATGTGCCAGTGTGAGTGTGTGCACCAAATGAGGGTGCCCAACCCCTACAAACATCGCTGTGCACAGTCCCATTTGAAGCCAGTGTTTTGCAGGCCTGTCTCTGAAGGCCAGATTTGTTCTGGCTCACATGTGGATGTAACTATGGGGGAAAGAGAAAGGCCAAACAGCTCTTCATCTCTTGTGCTCAGGGCCTTAGTTGCCATATCTTTGTCATACGTCAGGCACTGGCCAGAGGAGCTGTCCAGATGCACGTGGGACATAGGATGCATCTTATAAAATGGCATATTAGTTGGTATGCTGGGTCTGCATTCCTGGGAGCTCTGGGCGACATTCTGAGGCCTTGGGGCAGTGCAGGGCAGTGTCTAAATGGCATTGCCAAGCCTACTGATATCATATCTGCGTCTCGTCAGGCTGGGCTAAAGCCTGCAAGGGAAAAGGCGCAATGTGGCCCACAGCATGTACGCTGTGTGTATGATGACAGGTATTAATAGCCACAGTGCTAAGTCTTACTGTGCCTATGGCATAGGCACTCTTTTCGCTCCTTCCTACCCAGGAAATAAGAATGGACAAGCACTTCTATGTGGTTCAACATACAGCCAGTGGATTAATGTATGAATTTTGTCTGGTGGCAGTGGAATGACTCCCATTCTTTTCAATGGGTTTTGGATCAAGTCCTGCATGACCAGCATGTGCAATTGGCTTAGTAAATTATTGCCAGTTTGTACTCTGGCTTCATTTAAGCATTGCTTTAAAGAATGCCATGCACAGCAGGGCTACTTGAAATAGCTGTGTTTGCTCACAGACTTTGATGCGCTCAGCAAATTTCCCTTGTGCATTATTCCTGGCCTTGCAAGGAAGCAATGTCCAAGCAGTTTCTGTGGAAACTAGCACATGAGGAACACTTGGCTGACTCAGACAACTTCACTAGTTTAAAGTCCCCTGAAAGGCTATGACTCGCGCTCCATCTGCTGATCAGTCATGTGAGGGCTAGTGGCTGAATCACTTAGTAACTGGACCCTGACTAATCACATGATGGCTGTGGCTCATCAAACCAGAAAGTTTCCTTCAGTTAAATTGTCAGTTAAGTTTCTTTTAGCTGAAAAGGCGAATTGTAGGTTGAAAGGGAGACACTACTCCAAAAACAAAACTACTTTTTATTCAGATAGGTCCCTCCATGTTTTCAGGGCCAGCCCACAACATTTTGGCACCTGAGGCGGGGAGCTCAAATGACGCTCCCATGTCCCCTCGCTTGGGCCAAAACTTTGAAAGGTCTCAATTCTCTGGGTCCTAGTGGCGCCTCCCCCAACAGTCTGGCACCTGAAGCGGCCGCCTCAGTTCACCTCATGGTAAGGCCAGCTCTGCAGGTTTGTCATCTTCACTAACTGGACCTTCGGCTTCCAGCTGAGAAACAGTGATTTTTGGACTGTCTTGCAGCATGACAACAGAATGGTCCAATACACATGGGCCCAGTTCCTCAAAGGTCTTTAGCCACCTAATTTCTATTGACCTCAATGGGAGTTAGGATCCTAAATACCTCTGAGGTTCTGGGCTGTGGAACTCTTCCCCTCATGGGTTCATATCTGACACAGCTCAGTAATGGCTAGATGTTATCTGAGATGAGTTGCTCATAGTTTATAGTGGGAACTGGTATGGTGCTCTGGCAGAAATTCAAAGGGGCCTGGGGCTTCAGCTGCTGCTCCTGCAAGTGCAGCAGTGGCAGCAACTGGGAGCTCCTGGCCCCTTAAAATCACTGGGCCCGAGGGCAGCATCCCTTTCCCCCTCCCCCCCCCCTTCCCACCAGCAGGCCTGAGTGGGAAGATGTCTGTACTGTGATTGGCAGTCTCAGCTGAGAAGCCAGTGGACACGTGGCCATGTCCCTCTAGCACTGACATTACATCTCCATCTAGGAAACAACCCGCTCATTGGGACTGGCAAATCTGAACTGCTTCCTATCACTGCTGATGCTGTCATCTGTTGAGGCTTTAAGCAACCCTGAGCTGATGGTTATGCAAAGCTGGATTACCAACACAGTGGCTCTGAGAGCTCCTGCATATGCATGGGAATCAGCTGGCTACTACACCTGCCAAGGCTGTGCATTGAATGCTCCCCAGTATGGCTGACCAGCTTGCGGGGGTGCAATTGAAAAGTCCCACCATACTCGTCCTTGCTGCCTTTGGGGCACCTGTAATCAGGAGAGTTCAGGGCCTGCCAGTTGCCCAGTGGAGCACTTGAGCACTAAGAGTACCCTGCCAGAGTCTGGCTCCCTGTGGCTTGCCTTTAGAGAGGGAAATACTCTGTGTTTCTTGAAAAATGCCATTTAATTGGGTGTGTTTTTCATTTATTGGTGATTTAGGGCTTGTCTATATTTGGACAATAGCCATTATCAAGAAGTTATTTCCACATAAGCATCCTGGACACTCTCAATCTGGTATAACAAGCAGTGTTCCCCATAAGCCAGGCACTTGTGCAGCCACTCAGGAGAGAATCAAATGCTGCCCAGCTGATTAGCAGAGTGCCCACAACTAGATTTTTTGTTTCTACTGGTGGTGCACGTGCATAAGCCTCAGTCCACATAAAATTATTCTGCACGTGGATGGAAAAAAATTAGAGGGAACACTGATAACAGGTTTAATTCACACAGGGGATCCTAAATTAACAATTAACCTAAACGGGAACATCTCTTCCATATTAGCTATTTTGATACATTTCCAAGTGTAGCCAAACCCTTAAACTGATTTACTATACTGAAATGGGACCACACTGGCAGACCTGTGGAATTTCAGAGATTCACATTTGTCTCAGGATGAAAAAATCCAGAATTCAGGATAGATTGTTTTAGGTAGAGCCCACGTAGCCTGTCATTTGCCCTCAAAGAATTCCTCCCCAGAGTTTATGGGTATTTTCTTTAGTATTGTTTTCATCTTTATATAGAGCCCCCAAGTGGGTCAGGTGCTCTAGGTGAGAAACCCTTCCCAAAGCCCTGAGAATCTAGAAAGTGAGCCTGCAAGCACTTACCCACTAGGTGTAGTAAGCCCTTAACACTGTGAACAGTCTTGTTGATTTCAATGAGAGAGATATGGCACCTCTAAAAATCAAGACACTGATTTACATGCCTGACTATGGCTTTAAGGACATTCTTAAAGTGACACATGACATTGGGTGCCTCACTTTTGGGGAGCCCAACTTACAACATGATACTGGAGCCCTGTTTTCAGAGGACAGATGCTCAGAACTTTCTGGCTTTCAAGTCTCAAAATCATTACTTAGCTTTGAAAAATCATGGCTTCGCTGTGTAATTTTAGGTGCCCAAGTTGGCAAGCTGTAGTGAGTAAGAATTTATATATATGTAAAATCCAGAGGAGAAGCTAAGGGGCAATAGCTTGTACTCTAGCCTATAGGCTGGAATAATCATTGTGGAGGAGCTATATAATAGCCCAGTGGAATGTGACTCTTTGTAAGAGGATGGATTCCTTCCCCCAACCACTGTACAGGATTTGTACATAAAGCCGAATCCCTCAGGCTTCACAGGGGTGTCCTGAATTTCACGCTTAGAGCAGAGAAGAAGTTCCCTTTACCTGCCCTAGATGCAGAAATGCCCTTTTCACTCCCCATAAAGAGCTGCCAAAGGTTTTTTCCTCCCAAACTACAGATGCCACAACTCAGCCATGCCCTGGGGTATATTCCCAATATTATCATCAATGCATCCAGTTTAATCCAAAAGGATCTCGAGGCTCTTCAGACAGTCACTTCAGAATGCACGTGTGGCGCGGTGGGAAATATGACTCAAAGACTTTTGGGCAAATCTCTATGACAGCCATGGCCAACCCAAGGCTCGTGAGATGCATGTGGCTTTTTCCCCCCCAGGGTGCAGCTCGCGAAGCCCCTCTCCCCCGCCCCCATGGCTCGTAAGCCGCCCCCACACCCTCAAAAATAGCCCTCTCCACCCAGCTCCCTGTGCTGACCTGGGCAGGGGAGCCGTCCAGCGCGGCCATTAAAAATGTAGAATTAAAGATGGTGTTGGCTGGCGGGAGCCTGATGTGGCCAAAAAAGCCTCTAAACGTGTTTAAATGCATTTTCTTAAAGAGGCAGAGCTTTTTTTTTTTTTTTTTTGCTCAACAACTTTGCCCTGTCTCTTCATGCTGGATTCACTGATATTTTGGCTCTTTCCCCAGAATGGGTTGGCCACCCCTGCTCTATTATATTACATGGAACATATAATGACACAACGTATTTGAAGCCATGACATATTGTATTATTTACTCTTCTCAAATGTAATAGCACTTCCTCCTGGCTACATGCATTACAAGGTAACAGACTCACAGTAATAATTTCTAATTTTTATGCTAGATTGGTCGGTGACCTGTACAAAGGATTTATTTCACACCCGCGCACACAAAATGCCAAACTACAGCACAAGTTAATGTAGGGACAAAGGTTTCAAACCCCAGAGAGAATGACTGTAAGTCACTGTTCAGCAATAAGGCTGGGACTCTTTGAAAGGTAATGTAAATATAGAGAGGCTTGTGAGCTCCAACCCACTTGCTAAAATACCAACCATATCCTCTTTATGGGTAACTGGATGTACAAGTTGTGCTGAGTGAATGCACTTGTGAATGCACAACCCCCTTTTCTAATAATAACAATGTGTCTTTCTTACTAAAGACCAATCTATCAAACTTGGTCTGTTCCCCTGGTCCTTAGGGTAGATACTCCCACTGCATGGATAGTTGTGTATATCTTCCCTGGGAAGATTGGGTCTTTTATGTACATTAACATGAGTGGGAATTTTGGCTGAGTAAGGGCTGTGGGATCAGGCCCATGATGGTTTAATATCAGCATTTAAACTAAGCAGTCTTGTCGCCATACTTCGCTCAGGAAGCAGAAAGCCGGCTTGAGGTTTTGTGTGTTTTTGCATCAGGACATTTTACAGGAAATTCAAGCCTGCAGTGAGATTTCATTGGCAGGTTCTGAGCCCTTGAGAATAGGAGTGGAGAAATCAAAAGGCACTTCAGCAAATTCAATCCGCAACAGCATGTATTTACTCATGTAACCACCTGAAGATATAAAAACATCAGAGAAAATGACAGAAGCTTACAGTACTGTCTGAAAAGGAAGTGGTATTTATACTCTGACCCAGAGTCCTTTCACTGATCTATTTGAGAACAGTTTGTTGTAATGAAAATTGCCTTTTCCTTCTGTGTTTTTACACTATCCAGTTATCCACCAACAGAATGCGATTTTAAAGTGATGACACGTGGAAATAAATACATTTAACCAGACATTACTGTACAACAGATTTGATTAAGGATATTGTACATCTAAAATAATGGTAACAGAGTTTCAGTCTTGAGGAGGAAAAAACAATCCATGGATGGAAGTATCTAAGTTGCATCATTCGGTGAAGCATATACCGCACAGCATGGCTGCTTCACGCACACACGGTATTGGATTTCATGTTCTGTTATTCCATGTATAACAAACCAGGGTGCAGAGTGAGTTCCACTGCATGTCACAATTCTATGCCACTGAACACCTCAGTCATGACTAAGGCTAAGATTCTGTTGCAGGCAATCAAGAAAAATTCATGGAAGCTGAGACCGGTCTGTGACCTTTACAAAAAACACCTGAGACAGAATGGGGATCTATGGGTGCCCATGCTGTGTGCAGCAGGGCAGCTGTGGAGCAGATAGGAGCTTCCAGAGACCCCCACTGCAGGTTGGGTGTTGGAGCTCCAGGGTCCCATGCAGCCTGTGGCTGGGAGCAGCGGGACTCTGCTGCCTGCAGCTTTGGGAGCCCCCTGCTGCCTGTGGGGGCTGGAAATTACAGGGTGCCACTTCTGCCCACAGCCCTGGGGGCCCATGCTGCTAGGGAGCTCAGGGGTTCTCCCTCCACCCACAGCCCCACTGTTCACCACAGCCAGGAGCTTGGCGGTCTCCCCCCCCCACCTATGGTGGCCAGGAGCTCAGGGAGTCCTCTGGTGGCAGGGAGTTTGGGGATTCCCCTGCTGTCCCTGGTGGCTCGGAGCTTGGAAGTTCCCCTGCCAGCCACAATAGCTTGGAGCTCTGGGGGTGGCCAGAGGTGGTGGGGGAAACTCACAGCTTCCCGTCCCCTGTGGGACAGCTCCCAAAGCACCACAGGCTGAAGTCATGGAGGTTGCAGGAAGTCATGGATTTGATGATTTCTGTGACTTCCATGACTAAATCGTAGCCTTAATCAGGACTCACAATTTATTCAAACTGGGTGAAATTCAGCCTTGTGCAGGGAATCAGCACTGGGCACTCACACCACATAATATGTGCTTAGGCCTTTTACGGGCCTTCTGTTGAAGTGACTCTCCCCTACATAATTTATAATGGGAAAGTTACTCTTCTGTAAATACTCTGGAGCAACTAGATTAAACTCCACTGTCCACGTCCATTATGAGTTTGTTGTCACAGGGAGGTTTTGAGGTTTTATACTTCAAGTTTTCCAAGGTAGAACCATTCCTATGAATGCTCTGTTTGCTTCCGCAAATGCAAAATACCCAATAGTACAACAGCATTTACAGCTACACCCTGACCACCACTGCTAAACGGCTGAGCTCCAACACGTTCCTGACATCAGTGGTGGCTAGAAGATCTCATAAGATAAACGGTCTCAGTTTTTCCAAGCCTGCAGCGCATACAGTACAAAAGCTGTTCTGCCATTATAAAAAGTCTGGCTCTTTGATGACTGGAATTTGTGTCTCTTCCTTGCATATCAGTTTATAAATAAAATGGAAATCTTTTTTGGGCTCACTCTTCAGCAGGTAGGATTTTATGTGATGGGGCTGGGCATCATCTGCCAACTGCAGGCATTTGTCATCAACGTGAACAAATAGCCCATAGTCCTGGGGATCTGATACCTCAAACTTCTCAGCGCATTGCTGGCCTAGCTCCTGAGCTGTCGTATCTGTCCGTGAGGCCATTGTCCGTGTCTTGGCATCAATCTCCAGAAAGGAGATGGAGATGAAATCCTGCAAAGAAAAATATAGACACAGCTATAACTCTCAAGTTCAGGCTTTAAGGATAGATTAGTTACTAAAGATTAGCCTGAGATTCAACATTCAGGGAAGTCTGTATTAGGATTTTGGTTCAGATCCAGTTCTAGAGTACATAGGATTTTCATTAAGAAAACATGCAACCAAGGAAATTCACTGCTCAAGTGCAGGATAATGGCAGAATGTCTGAAAAGGCACAATGCAAACCAGTGAAGTGTTTCTTCGTGGATGTTCTCTTTGTCACAGAGGGAGTGCTGGCTAACCCTTGCACTGCCAAAACACTAGTGCTGTCCACAGTGACTTCAGTTGCTTCTCCACTTGGACCTTTGTTTAATGGTTACCTCGTGTTAGTATTTACTGATTAGTAACTAATCAGGGCCTCTAGAAAAACTGAACCAAATGATCTTTGCTGCCACCTTGTGTTGAAAATAAGGATGAATGTAAACTTAATTCATTTTGTGCTTGGGGAAGATGCTTGTTTGGCAGCATATTTCTCCACTGACCAGGTGCAAGACAGGGTGCAGCTACAGAAGTGTTCTTGTCTGCCCTGCCTGAGTGCCACACCTCTCACTTGAAAGCACATCTTGGGAGGAGAGGATAATCTCTGACAACTCTGATGAGATTGACAAGAGTGCCTGTTAGCATCCACTTTAAAGGTGTTTTCTGCAATGAGCGTAGCTCTCCAAGTAGCTACCAGAGAGAGAGGCAGCCATCTCATTGCTAACCCTTTTCAGCCTCTATTGGCATAAACCCTATTCAAGCTGCTTCTTGAGATGACACCGCAGTATAGGAGGGCAGCTGCTCTGAGTAGGCTAGTTACTTCCATGCTCATCCTTTTTCAGTCCATCCCACTGTGTTTACTGCACCACACCCACCCAACCCAAGTGGAGGAAGTGTTTGATGGAGGTATTGTATTAATGAGGGAAGAGAGGCAATTTAAATAGGGGGTGGAATGGGCCATTATTTTCCAATTACACCCTATTGTATATCAGCTGTTATATAACTGCATTTATGCTCTCTATCCCATCTATTTCAAATAGATCCTTTCCAAATTCTCTCTTTTAAGTAACGAGAGGTTTATGGACATATTCTCCCATTAATGTGCATATGTGACTGTTGACAGTGGTAATGGGCATCCCATATGGCTCTCAATCAATCTCAGTTAACTCACATGATTAACTCAAAATTAATCATGACTGATCAAGTTTTAATCACACTGTTAAACAGAATAATAATCAAAACATTAAATATTTTGGATATTTTTCTACATTTTCAAATATATTGATTTCAATTGCAATAAAAATACAAAGTCTATAGTGCTCAGTTTATATTATCTTTTATTTGAAATATTTGCTCTGTAAAAATATAAACAAAAGAAATGGTATTTTCCAATTCACCCCATACAAGTACCATTGTGCAATCTCTTTATTCTGAAAGTGCAATTTACAAAGGTAGATTATTTTGTTACATAACTGCTCTAAAAAACAAAACAATGTTAAACTTTAAAGCCTACACATCTGCTCAGTCCAACTTCTTATTCAGCCAATTGCTAAGACAAACAAATTTGTTTATGTTTAATGGAGATAATGCTTCCTGCTTCTTATTTACAATGTCATTGGAAAGTGAAAAAAAATGTTTGCATGACACTTTTGTAGCCAGCCGTGCAAAGTATTTTGCCTGCCAAATATGTTAAACATTTGTATGCCCC
Source organism: Pelochelys cantorii (assembly GCA_032595735.1). Classification (NCBI taxonomy): domain Eukaryota; kingdom Metazoa; phylum Chordata; order Testudines; family Trionychidae; genus Pelochelys; species Pelochelys cantorii. Next base: position 102,187,082 of record CM064329.1, on the reverse strand, counting down.
TTCATGCTTGGCCACCATTCCAGAGGACATGCTTCCATACTGATGATAATTGTTGAAAAATTATGCATTAATTCTATTTGTAACTCAGCTCTTTGGGGGAGAAGTGTATGTCTCCTGCTCTGTTTTGCCCACATTCTGCCATACATTTCTTATTACAGCAGTCTCAGATGATGACCCAATACATGATGTTCATTTAAGAACACTCTCATTGCAGATTTGACAAAATACAAAGAAGATACCAATATGAGATTTCTAAAGACAGCTACAGCTCTGGACCCAAGGTTTAAGAATCTGAAGTACCTTCTAAAATCTGAGAGGATGAAGTGTGGAGCATGCTTTAAGAAGTCTTAACAGAGCAACACTCTGATGCAGAAACTATAGAACCCAAACCACCAAAAAAGAAAATCAACCTTTTACTGGTGGCATCAGATTCAGATGATAAAAATGAACATGCATTGGTCTGCAATGCTTCAGATGGTTATTGAGCAGAACCCATCATGAGCATGGATGCATGTCATCTGGAATTGTGATCAGAGCACAAAGGGTCATAAGAATCTCTTGGTACATAAAACTGTTGTGATGCCAGCTGTAACAGTGCCATGCAAATGCTTTCTCTCACTTTCAGGTGACATTGTAAACAAGAAGTGGGCAGCATTACCTCTTGCAAATGTGAACAAACTTGTTTGGCTGAGCAAGAAGTAGGACTGAGTGAGCTTGTAAACTCTTAATGCTTTACATCATTTTGTTTTTGAAAGCAGTTATTTTTGTACATAATTCTACATTTGTAAGTTCAACTTTTATAACAAAGAGATTGCATCACAGTATCTGTGTTAGGTGAATGCAAAAATACTATTTCCTTTGCTTTTTACAAATATTTGTAAACAAAAATAATATAAAATGAGCACGACACACTAGGAACGTTAGATAGCGAATAATTAAATAATCATGTAACTGCACCAAAATTTAGCTGTTACATGACTATTCTATAGTCCCCGGGGGTGGGGCCAGCAGCCAGTGTGCTCCTGGCCCCACTCCCGGGAGGTCCCCTGACACACCATGCTTCTGGCCTTCCCATGGGCACTGAATCCTGCATCCCACCCCCCTTGCTGCTTCTGATACAGAGGCAGCAAGGGGTGAGGAGTGCATGTTGTGAATAAGATTAACTGATAAGCCTAGGCTTATTGGTTAATCATGTTGTTGACTACACATTAACATCCCTACTACTGTGTTGTAATTGAAATCAATGTATTTGAAAATGTAGAAACATCCAAAATATTTCAATATATTATATTCTATTATTGCTTAACAGCACAAATTAGTCACAATTAATTTTTAAATCACTTGAGAGCCCCAGAATCATGAAACAGACCAGATCCATTTATCCAGAAGAATATATCATACAAATTTTCAGCTTGTCTTCAGAACTCAGACCAGACTGCTTTAGAATTAATTCCATTGCTCTATCAGTCCAGAGATGAACAAATTCTCCACTCTTTCTCTTTTCCCTGCCTCCCTAGTGCAGCCTTCTTGCAATTTCTTTGAATTACCGCATTACAGTAATAAATCATTTGGGTTGCTCTAGGGCAGTGTTTCTTAAACTTTTTGAGACCATGGAACACCAAACAATAATATTTTTTTATGCGGAACACCTATGAAAATTTTCTTCAAAAAAAATTGTTGTCAGACCAAAAAAAGACTAAAACAAAGAAGTAACAAAAACAAAGAAGAGGTTGCGGCACACCTGTGAGTTGTTCACGGAACACCAGTGTTCCATGGAACATAGTTTAAGAAACACTGCTGTAGGGAAATTCCTAAGAGTGGCCTTTGATGACGGGTGATAGGGATTAGGATCACACGCCTGTTTGAATCCTCTTAATGGATTTCACCAGACATTGCATCAGGTTCCTACTTCTCAACCTCACTATTAAGAGATTGTCAGATGCTGCTGTGACAGATATGACAAGTTCTTGCCTTATTCCAGAGAGACATCCATAGTATTCAATGAATGGTTCATGTATTATTGTGGGCTGGGTTAACCTCTTGTGGGGGGAGTTGTGGCAGATGTAAGGCCTAGAAGGTCAATGGATTATATTGAACAATCTGCAAGACAAAAATCGGCTTTTGGGACCATACACATGATGTGGATTTCCTGGGGCATATCTGGAGGGAGGTGAATGCAAATGCTTCATCTTTGGTGATGGGGAAAAAAATAGCTACTTCTTGAAGGGGGTGGGTGTCCTTGTCTGCTGATTACCTGTTACATGAGGCCAAGATAAAAGGCTCCAGCTGTAGAGAGGAGAAACAAAGCTATTCATGGGGTCTCTAGTTTTGAGGTGAAGCTATTTGGAACTGTTCACTAGAGAAAACCTGCTTGGTGTTAGAGCTGGGGAAGATTGTTGATCTCTGATAAGCTTATTAGAATGCGTGTAGGTTCTGATATGGGTTTTAATGTGTTTTTTCTGTAATGCTTTCACCTTATGAACGAATGTGGTTGCTTAAAAGGAGCTGTGTGGTAACCTGTGACTGCTGGCAATTACAGCTGTCCGCAGCCTTTGAAGAGAAAGCAAACCTGACCTGGTTAGGATGCCTGGCTTGCTGGGAATATCACAGAGTAAGGAGGAAACTGTTCAGCCTGAAAAAACCCTGGTCAGGAGGGAGAGAGACACAGATCTGTGCCCTTGAAGGATGACAGCTGCAGAACTGGGGGAGCCTCAAACTGGCTACCCTGGAGGGTCCATGCAGAGGGGGATACAGATGCGATGGCTCTGAACTGTGATAGCTGCTATCTTAGTTTTCCATCCTCATTTTTTTCTACTTTTCTTCCTCCCCCTGCTCAAGCCTCCCACTTCTCACAGCTCCCATTATAGCTTTTTTCCACTCTGTACTTCCTTGCTTCTTCCCTGGTGCCCGGCGCAGAATGTAAGCTCTTGGGGAGAGGAATTTTGACTTCCTCTGTCCACAATGCAGTGCCCTAGGTGTGCACTGAGTAACAGTATGTGGGCAATAATTGCTGCCCTGCTTGAAGCCTGGTGTCTAGTCAGAATCTGGATCGATTTCTCACACTACAGAAGCTTCATTCTTCACCGCCCCCTCTCCCAAAGCTGCTGACCTGCACCGACGAGCGGGATGCCCGGGCCTTGTTGAGCGTTCTCCTCCTCTCCCACCGGTGAATGGAATCCTGCACTTCCATGCTCAGCTGCCGAGTTACTGTTATTTTATCATAGTTCTTGATGTGCACCAGGGCGCCGTAGGTAGTAGTTAAATAATAGGAACCTACAAAAAAGACAAGAAGATCCCAAAACATCATCACACCAGAATCTACCCTTACTTTGTCCTTCCCAGCTCCCTGCTCCTATGTTCATTCACCTGTTGTGAATTGTGCGAGCTCTGTGGGACATGGATTGTCTTCGTGTTCATTGTACAGTGGGGCCCTGACTGTTGTTTGGTGTGTTTAGTTGTGACCACAATAGAAACAATAAATAATGACCACAAAGCTTTTCATTCCATTCTGGTTCATGTAGCTGGAGGTGCAACACCTGCTCTCTCACTTGCTTGTGTCACTTCCTTCGCTCATAGCTAGGAAGGAGCAGTGACTGTCTGCAGGCTGGCAGGGCTGCAGGTTTGTAAATGGTATCTTAAGGTTAAACACAGAATTCATGTGAACGAACAGTCTCCCTCTTTTATGGATAAACCCAAATCCACAACTTTCCCTCAGCCTGTAGGACCATTTGGAGCTGGGACTTCCCTTCTGTTCTGTGTTTGCACAGCACCTAACCCCATGGGTCCTGAGGGGTAGCTGAGCTAGAGCTTCAGAGGGGTAGCCGAGTTAGTTGGTCCTGGACCATGACTGGGGCTTTGGTGATGTATCTAAAAATAATGTACTTGCATAGAGCTTTGCAGGGAATAAGTAACTAGAGTGGAATGAATCATTTATAGTTTAGTTTAGTGGCCCAAATAAAAACCCCAAATAATTTCATTTTGGGTCACACAGAACATTTTTTGATCATCTGAATCTTTATGAAAACAAAAGAAAAAACTAAAGACTGCAGGTGATCAAAATGGCCACTAGATGGCAATTCAGTGACATACAGATCCTCCCACTCCTGTGTGTTCCTGCTTCCTCAGGTTGTTCATGAAACTCAGAGGAATCATCTTGGGTGGCCAGACAAATGAAGCATAGAAAATACTTTACTTCAAAACAATATTTTCAGAAACACACCAGGCTCCTAGCACAGGAGGCAAAGGCAAAGTAATTTAACTGTCTCTATTTCTGAATGGAGACCCCATCCTTGCAGTGAATGTTAGTCCACTTCCCTTTGGACCATCACTGTGTGTTTATAACTCAGATAACTCTGCCAGCGGTGTCAGTTGGTTCACACAAATATTCTGGGGGTTGACAATTAGGCATGACCAAAGACATATCAACCAATTAAAGCACAGGCAGAATCTGTTACTGAAATTTATTTTTAAAATCGGGATCAGTTCACTTTCTAACCCCTGGGCCAAGATCTTCAAAATCTCTCTGCCTCCTATGTCTGTATTTAGGTAGCTGAATTAGTGGCTTGATTTTTAGTGTGCTGAGCCCCTACACCTCTAATGGAAGTCAAGGGGAGCTGTTGAGGATTCAGCTTTCTATAAAATCTGCAGAGATATTTAGAAACCTAACTTTAGATTGCCCCATTTTGAGGCATATGGGGGCAGCTTACACAACAGCTGCCTGACCCTAGCTCTTTATCTAGTTCACAAAACCGCCATGTATCCCACAGAGAAGTACATTGTCATTTCCAAAGGGAACATGCAACAAGTTCTCTCTCACCCTCTCCCAGCTGCAGAGCAGGGTCCATGAGCTCCATCATGTACTCCACATTCAGAAGCACCTCAGTCAGGTTGCTGCGGGCCAAGACATACATGAGCACTGGGAGGAAATCATCTGCACCATAAGGCTTCCCTGCAACCAAGAAGAACACACCCAGGTATCAACAGGTTATTTGGAAAAGCAGTGGTTCTGACACAGAAATGCCAATTCCCATTAAATGGCTCCTGCATGGACACTTTCCATTGGATTATCTCAACTAAACAGTTCATAGCTCAAATATGCCATGAAGGCACACTGAAAACTGCAACATCAAATAATAAAAACCTCATCCCTCCCCAACAACAAGCCCCAAGGTTGAAGACTCCTAGTGGTTTCTATTTTATGATTCTTTATCAACTTAAAATCAAAATGTGTGTTATTATGAAACAAAAGTAAGAGACAATTGTGGACTGACACAAAGGCTGCATCCTGCACCCTTAAAGCTCAGTTCATTGTTGTCCAAAAGTGCAGGGTCTGTGGTTTGAGTTTTTCCCATTAACAGAGTGGACTACAGACTTATGTACACTTTGGGTTCCTCCTCATTCTCTGTCTGATTGTAGAACCAGGGGTTACACAGAACCTGAGACAGACCCAGGGGAAAGTGAAAGCAGCATGTAGCATCTCTTAGGGTTGGAATCCTACTTTTCTGGTCCCTTAGGAGGTGACTATTGTACCATATGTACTAAATTACAATGGATGCCCCAAGGAGGCTGGGAGCCAAAAGGAAGTATTTTTATATTCAGATGTGTTTTGCACTGGGATGTGACAACAAAGAGCTTTTCTGTAGTACTGGTGATCAAACCCGTTCTCAGACTTGGTTTGCAGACCAGTGGTGGAGCCAAGAGGAGCCTTCCCCTGGCCTCTTTTAGGTATACATATGGCATCTTTTCAGGTTCACTTTGCAATTGAAAAGTGGCCACCATTTATTCACTCTCCCGCATCCGTGGTTGCCCTTAGTTACAAAACGTGGCTCCACAAGTGTTGGAGATGTAGAATCCTGAGTTACAGAACTGATATGGTTATAACCATGGCATCTTGGGATGAGCTCTCGTCAGAGCTCCTAGGCTAAGCAATGTCAGGCTGAGTAAATATTTGGATGGGACACTTCTGAGGTAAATACACGTTCTATAGGAAGTGATACTAATGGGGGTGTGAGTATGGTCTTGTGCTTAAAGCATCCATATATAGAGAGAGAGAGTCTGTGAAGTGATCCATAGTCATAATACGTAAATCTCTTTGGGATCCTTTAAGATGAAAGGCGCTATATGTAAACTCTCATTAGTATAAATCAAAATAGGATCCAAGGAGAAGTTCCATTAAATGAACTATGAAGAACCAAAGGTCAACTTCTTATCTAGAAGCTGGTCATCTCATTTGGAATTGGCATGCCTTTTGTTCATAGTATACAGTACATACACGATAAGGTTGGCTCACAAGTCCACCTTTCAGGATACTCAGCCATATACCATTTTCATAAACCAAGATCACTTTAAGCTCACGTTCTATTTGTCCCTCCACGTGGGGAACAATTTCCTGTTCCTCAACCATGCCCATGACTTGTTTCAAGTCTTGACCGTGAGTCAGCTTTCCTCATTTGTTATATATACTTGACATCAAATTCTCCTTTGACAGAGGAAGATATTCTGCCAGAGTTTAAAATAAATGCAAAGCCTAGTTCTTGATAAAAAAAGTAACTTTAAAATAAACCAGAAACTGTATCTAATGAGCAATGTCAGATGAGTTAAAACAGAGTGCCTGAGGCTGTGACTGTTGTATTCACTTCTGAAGCCATAAGTTAGACTAGTTTGTACAGAGTCAGCACATATGGTAGAAGGAAACTGTAGCACTATTCAGTGAAAGTAGAAATAATACTTGGTGTTGCTTAAATATCCAGTTAGCTAAATGATGTTGCAGGTCCCTAGGCAAACCATTAAAGGGCTTCATTGTTTAATTAGTGTCTGGCTGAATGTTTTATTCATACTGTGTTACTAAGCCTTATGTTTCTATGAAAGCTCAAGTTGGCTGACAACACAGGGGCAAACCCACTGCTGTCATAAATTTTAATCTAATATGAATGTGTTAATATGGCTGCTATTAAAGTATTGTGCAGCTGAAAAAAATATGCAACAGAGACACTGAGCATTGGCAAAACTGCTGGGAGAAGGGCCCTGATTCTGATCTCATGTATACCAGAATCAATCAGCATTAATGCTGCTGATGCCAGTGAAGTCTCACAGGTATAAAGACAGTGAGAGGGAGCATACAAGCAAGCCTTCAGGAGACTACTTAGCTTAGTTGTTTCTGCCCCTTCAAATGCTTTAAGAGCTGAAGTAACTGATGGACAGAGCTAGACAAACAGGCCTGGAAACTCAAGTTGGGAAGCTCTAGAAAGATACATTACTGCTGCAGCAGAGCAGCCTTCAACCTATTGCCTCGTGTCTCAACTGGAAGGACTACCTGTAGCAGGGAGAGGGGAAGTCAGTCCTTATGAGGGTTCTGTGTCCTCTTTGCTAAAGTGCCCAACAAGGATACCTGTCTGGAATGTGAACATTTGTCCCCTGGGACCTAGATTCACAACACAAAGTCCTTTCAAAAGGTCACCAAATGCCTCCCTGATGGGGATGTCCCTCACCAAAGGCTCTTGTGTAAATTACATGGCCATGGGATAAGAGGGAAGGTCCTTTCTTGGATTGAGAACTGGTTAAAAGACAGGAAACAAAGGGTAGGAATAAATGGTAAATTTTCAGAATGGAGAGGGGTAACTAGTGGTGTCCCCCAAGGGTCAGTCCTAGGACCAATCCTGTTCAACTTATTCATAAATGATCTGGAGAAAGGGGTAAGCAGTGAGGTGGTAAAGTTTGCAGATAATACCAAACTGTTTAGGATAGTCAAGACAGAAGCAGACTGTGAGGGACTTCAAGAAGATCTCACCAAACTGAGTGATTGGGCAACAAAATGGCAAATGAAATTTAATGTGGATAAGTGTAAAGTAATGCACATCGGGAAAAATAACCCCAACTATATGTACAGTATGATGGGGGCTAATTTGGCTACGACAAATCAGGAAAGAGATCTTGGAGTTATCGTGGATAGTTCTCTGAAAACTTCCACGCAGTGTGCAGCGGCAGTCAAAAAGGCAAATAGGATGCTAAGAATTATTAAGAAAGGGATAGAAAATAAGACCCAGAATATCTTACTGCCCCTGTATAAAACTATGGTACGCCCACATCTTGAATACTGTGTACAGATGTGGTCTCCTCACCTCAAAAAAGATATTTTGGCCTTGGAAAGGGTTCAGAAAAGGGCAACTAAAATGATTAGGGGTTTGGAACGGGTCCCATATGAGGAGAGGCTAAAGAGACTGGGACTTTTCAGTTTAGAAAAGAGGAGACTGAGGGGGGATATGATAGAGGTATATAAAATCATGAGTGGTGTGGAGAGGGCCGATAAAGAGAAGTTATTTATTAGTTCCCTAAATAGAAGAACTAGAGGACACCAAATGAAATTAATGGGTAGCAGGTTTAAAACTAATAAAAGAAAGTTCTTCTTCACACAGCGTGTAGTCAGCCTGTGGAACTCCTTGCCAGAGGAGGCTGTGAAAGCTAGGACTGTAAAAGAGTTTAAAGAGAAGCTAGATAATTTCATGGAGGTTAGGTCCATAAAAGGCTATTAGCCAGGGGATAAAATGGTGTCCTTGGCCTCTGTTTGTCAGAGGCTGGAGAGGGATGGCAGGAGACAAATCGCTTGATCATTGTCTTCGGTCCACCCTCTCTGGGGCACCTGGTGCTGGCCACTGTCGGCAGACAGGATACTGGGCTAGATGGACCTTTGGTCTGACCCAGTATGGCCATTCTTATGTTCTTAGCCCAGGCTAGACTCGAATCAGGGACACAAGTGCAAGTTCCATGTTCACTCCCCTGAGCCAGCTAGAGTTAACACTGATGATATTTTTCCAGGACTCTTACAGAATCTCTCCATTTCTATTGTGTCGACTAAGCTGTGGTTTATATTTACAACCAGGCTTTGAGTCAATTATTTTTCATTCCTAGCCTCTCATTTCCCTAAGAGGATTTAGCTGCTTTGCTTACCCATCCTTATTATGCACCTCTCTCAATTTTAAGATGTGATAGAAATATTATTTGAGAAAGACTTCTGTCGTTCCAACTGTTTGCATGACTTAATTATTAGACTCTCTTAATTTTTTTTATTATTAATGCCGTCAAACCAAGGAGGCTTGTGGTGTATGCTCACAATTTACATAAAATAGTTGACTTGATTTCAGTCTCCCTCTAGGACAGGGATAGGGAACCTAAGGCCTGGGGGCCAGATGCAGCCCCTGGCTTATCTGGATCTGGCTCCTGAGACTTGGGGCTCCCCCCCCAGCATTGGGGAGTCCACACTGGCTCTTCGGCCCCCCACTGTCTTACCACGGGGGTTGGAACATACAAAATCTACTAGCCTGGCCCCCCCTAGGCTCTGGTGTGCAAAGGGAATCTAGGGAGTGTCTCTCTCCTTCTCCGTTGGGGGCCATGCCAGTGAGGGGTTGGTTTTTCTTTTTTCCTTCTCACTTGTGTACAGCCACCAAATGATTGTTCTGTGGGTCAGCAGCCCCTGACCCAAAAACGGTTCCCCACCTCTGCTCTAGGAATACACGCCCTGATTTCTGAGCCTCCACAACCACATCTGAAGTTAGTGGGAGCTGTAAGCACTTGCTGTCAGGAAACATTGTCTATGGGTTCTGGCACTGACATTGGCCCACAGGTTCAAGTACTTGCTTTTGCCACAAAATGCTGTGAGGGGCTCAGCTACTAAATGGGGGGTATAGAAGTACTTATCAAAACACCATTGAAAATTGGGACTGTGATTTTTTTTCCTCATCATACTACTGACTGAGTACTTGATCCAGACATTTCTCAGCACCTGAGGATACGCTGAGAAGCCCCATCTCCCAGCAATATTGCTTAGCACCTCACAGAATCAAGCTCTTCTTGCTCCGATTTAAATGGAGTTGAGGCAGCTTGTGTCAATGCTGATTTGATCCCCTCCCTGTAAGAATCTGATCAGAACCCTGCAGATGTTTGAAGAAGCACAGATCCAGATGTGAGCATTGGATCGGGCCCATCTCTACTCAACACGGGTTGGGTTTCGATCAAAAGATCAGGTCCGTGCTTGTCTACTGGAACTGGATCATCCAGCCTTACTGAAAACATCCATGTTTGGTTCGTGTCTTTCACAGAAAAGCTCTTTAACAGCTAGCAGAATTACATCCTGAGGTCACTGTCCCCACTCCCTGCCCCAACTGCAATCGCAGTGACATTGGGCAATGGGCTTGCGAGTTCAAGGTGGCATCATCCCACTCCAAATCACACTTGTTTGCTTTTTTCCAGTGTCAAGAAACATTTGTTTCATAAATATCCGTAAGAGGCTTAAAATAAGCCTTCTCCTCTGCCACATACCCACCCTGTTACACTCAAGGCAAAAAGGCAAAGTGTTTGCAGTATCAGCTGCTGGCTGCTCTGCAGTGCTTGAACGGAATTGGTATTAATTAAATGCATGGTTTAATGCCATTGGAATGCTGCCCAAGTTTCCATAAATAAATTAGGGCTCTGCACTAACACATTCATCTAGACACTTCTGCAGTGGCTCTTCTGTCCAGCAGGCCCGATAATTATCATATTAGGCTTGGAAGGATTCAATGTCAGTAAACATTGATTTGATTGTACACAATATTTCCATCAATAACAACTGTGATCTACGGAGAGGAAAAAAAAGAAAAAAGTTGCTTGAGAACTAAGAGTTTGATTTTATTTATTTTGTATCTTTTGGCATGTAATGTTGACAATTTGTGTTTTAATGGTTATAAACTTTAACTTTTTGAATTTCAACATCTTCTATCAAGAAATAATTCCTGTTTGACCTTCCCATAATTTCACGCCACTGTGTAAAACTAAATAGATAAAAATTTTAAAAATGCTTAAAAATTAACAAGTGATATTATCCAGAAGAAGAATAAAAATCAAATTTTGTCAAGCCTAATCATAATATAGTAATAATGCCTTGCACCTTTATTGCATTATGCATGCCACACAGACATGCAGCCATTGCTTTCGAGGCATTTTGTAAACATGCATGCATGAAGTCTCACAAAGTTCTCCGAGGAATAAGGTGTAGAGCAGAGTCCACTGGGCAGGAGGATGGAGAATGAGTTCACCTCACTTTGACCCTGCAACAGAGGCTCCTGACCTATGGGGCTGGGTTGTGACCCCCCTACCAGATGGGGATTAGGGTTGTGGTACCAGGGTGATCAATGCCCTTTTCGTGGGGCAAGGAGGAGGAGTCAGAAGAGGATGACAGGGGCCATCAACCCCATGAATGTGGACCCTGAGCAAGTTGCAAAAAAGACATAGTGCAGTTGGTGGGTCCCCCTTACTAAAATGCTTGGAAACCACTGCCTTAATTTGCAGGTCAGAGGAGTCAGTTCATATTGGCACTTTGACCCAAATGCAGCAATTGTACCATGTGAGATAAATAGTAATAGAGAGGTAGCCATGTTAGTCTGATCTTGCTAAAACAAAAGGAAAAACTATGTAGCACTTTAAAGACTAACAAGATGGTTTAATAGGTGATGAGCTTTTGTGGGCCAGACCTACTTCCTCAGATGATACGCTCCAGTTCAGCATTAATAGTAACCTTCATATAACATCTTCTGCAAGGCCTTTGTCTGCTACAAGGCAAAATTACTACACAGACAGTGTTCCCTATAAACAATGCGCTTATGGAGCCACTAAGGAGACATTCAAATGCCGCCCAGCTAGTTAGCACAGCTAGATTTTGTTTCTACTGGTGCACATGACTTGGTGCATATAAAACTGTATTCTGCACATGGATGGAAAAAATTAGAGGGAACATTGGTATACACCCGGTCACACACTCTTTCTTGACTTCCTCCATTGGCTTCCCCATTTTTATCACATCAAGGTCAAGCTTCTTGTTCTCATTTTCCACACCTTTGGTGATTCTGCCCCTCTTTACTGGTCTGCTCTTGTCTCTTATCACATCCTCCCTACCTCCTCCACTCCACCTATGTGCCTTCTCCAGCCATTTGTCAGCCTTCTGAGCAAGCATTTTTGTACCTTTACTCTGACCTTCACGCACAGAACTGATCATCAGCCCACTGCCCTCTCCTCCTCAAGATGCATCTCTGCTACAATGCTGGCAAGAAACCAGTTGGTTAAGTATGGCTAGGTCTATTTGTGTCAAACAAATTGCATATCTATCTATGTGCATATACAATTGTATTCTTTTGCCTTCCCCTGCCTGCATCTCCCACTGGTCAGAACAGCTTGCAAGCTTTTCAGGGTAGGAACCAGGGAGAGCCCCATGTCTTCATATATATGTATACAGTGCCCAGTGCAGCAGGATGGCTGTCCTAACTGAGGCCTCTGGGTTTTACTGCATTATAAATATTACATTTTATTGTGGCAGCTCCTGGAGGCTTCAGCCACATCTGGCTGCCATTGTCCCAGAACCTGTACAAGCATTGAGTAGATAGATGATGGACCTTGGCTCAAAGTCCTTACAATCCGGAAATACTAATCATGCATACGTAACATCACCATGCAGGAAAAGGCTCAGAGAAGCAGATTTTGGCCTCTAATGCAATCCTGCTCTTCACGCTTTGCTGACGCTGTATATCTGGCACTTACTTTACATGGTTATATTTTAAAAATAGTAAATCAAGCAATGCCACAATCTAATGGATAATGGAAAATCTCACTCACAGGGAGCGAGCCGATGGTGGCTGGGGAAAGGCTCTTCATGTTAACAGAGGCACTAGCTCTCATTGGCTGCGTCTAGACTGGCATGATTTTGCGCAAATACTTTTAATGGAAAAGTTTTTCCGTTAAAAGTATTTGCGCAAGAGAGCGTCTATACTGGCATGTGCCTTTGCGCAAAAGATTTGCTTTTGCGCAAAAGCATCTGTGCCCAGTATAGACACTCTCTTGCACAAGAAAGCTCCGATGGCCATTTTAGCCATCGGGCTTTCTTGCGCAAGAAATTAACATTCCTGTCTACACTGGCCCTCTTGCGCAAGTATTCTTGCACAAGAGGGCTTATGCCTGAGCAGGAGCATCAAAGTATTTGTGCAAGAAGCACTGATTTTGTACATTACAAAGTCAGTGTTCTTGCGCAAATTCTTGCGGCTAGTGTAGACAGGCGGCAAGTTTTTGCGCAAAAGCAGCTGCTTTTGCGCAAAATCTTGCCAGTCTAGACGCACCCATTGTGTAGGGAATTTAAGCAGAATGGGATGTCAGCTTCATTCCAGAAAACACAACAAAGCTGCAAAAGCTGTGAAGAGGAGCCTGAAGCTCAGATCAGTCACCACGTGGCTGTAGCTGCATGTAGGAAGTAAATAGCAATTCCAGCCCCCTGATGAGGGAGGCTACAAATTGGTTAAGTCTCCTCTAGCATTTTCAGAACCGCCTCCACCCCTTGCCTCCTTCTGGTGCAGCTGGGCACAGAAAAAGAGCAGGATTACGTTCACATCACATGTGCCCTGTGTGTTTGGAAGAAACTAGCAACTTCCCCATTCTGTTTTACCCTGTGTCATTCTTCCAGCATAAATCTTTTCCCCTAACAAAACATGAAGGGCCTGATCGACTGGAAGATCAGAATCAGGCCTTAAATGCTTCAAACTCTTCTCAGCACAACTATGAAATTTGTTGATCTGGGGTGCTGGTGAGGCAGAAGCAAGTGAGGTGCTATGGTGCAAAGATGTGACAGTCCTTTGCTATGAGGAACTGGTGAAACCACAGCTAGAGCCCTGTGATCAGTTTCAGGTGCCTGAAAGATGTTGATATGTAGGCAGGATGTGAGGGAAGAACAAAGATTAAAGTGCTACAGGAATTTGTATATAGAGAAATATTGGAAGGTGTAACAGATTAATCAGATGATGACCACGGAGTCTACAAGTACATGAAGGCTGAAAATGTCAGGGCTGGGGAGAGCAATCATTTCAGGCAGTCCAAGGAATAAAGGCACAATTTTCTAACAGTTTGGTCTATTCATATAGACCTTGAGGGGAAGTGGTTGATGCTTCCTCATTTGAGTCACCTAAAATTGACTGAACAAAACATTGGACCATATATTTCAAGGAACAAGTCTGCATTGGCTGGGGGATGAATGAGGTGAACTAAATAGTCCTCATCTGTAGCATTTTGTACAAAGAGTACGAATCACACGTACTATGCTTTTAGGATGAAAAAAAGAGTGTAGTAAAGGTAAATCCAATTTTTCAATTGAAGGGTTGTTTTATTTAAATCAGATTTGTGTACTTGTTATTTAAATGACAGTAAGTTTTTGTTTGTTAAAAATAAACGTGTTTTGAACATGAAATTTGGATTTAATTATGGAGAGGGGAGAGACATGGAGAATCAAGGAAGACACCCAGGGGGAGAGTTGGCCTTGAGATTTTCTTGTGAATAGAAAAGTGTGGCAGGAGGCTGGGGTGTGGAGACAGAGCAGCCACCAGCGAGGGACAGGCTCTGGTGGGAAGGCCTGACAAAATAGCAGGATGTGAATTTGTAAGGAGAGAGCCCTGGGAGGCATCCAGTGGAGGAATGAAAGGTCAAGCCCAAAACAGACAGAAAGGGTTCTAAATCTGTGCTTTTTAGTTTGGTATTTTGTTGAGGGATTCCAGGGATAGTCCTGGAGTGCCCCAACCATTGCAGAACAATGTAGAGATTTTGAGAAAGGGTGGGTAGGAAGAACCAAAGGAAGGCAGCAGTAAGGAGTTGTCACTGCTGGATTGCAGTGTAGTGGGCAGGCTTGGGCTCCACCAACAGCCACTGGTATGGTGGCAAGAGGCTGTAGGATGGGACAAGAGTAACAGAGAACCCTGAAAAAAGGGAGAGAAGTTCATAGGTCAAGACACAGGACTGAAGACATGATACAAGGTCTTGTACACTGGTTTGTTGGACTGTTAGTTACCCCAGAAGGGATGGACTGGCTGGTGGGCTGAGGTATGGGAAGAGGTGGACCGCCAGAAGACCAGAGTGGCCATTGGCAAGGAGTGCCAGAGAACCGGGAGAGAACCTGTACAGTATGCCAGGCTACAAGGAGTTGCTTCAGCAGAAGGGTTTGTCCCCTCACAGGGTGATATGGTTGAAGAATTAGGCAAGGAAGATGGATCTTGTCTTCCACTATTTTCAAACCAGTACAAGGAATAGTGATAGGGTCCATAGCTCCCTTGTTTTGAAGTCTAGGAGGCTACTAATTTTTCACCAGATGATTATCTATTCCCTTGTGTTTAAATTCTAAACATAGCAAGTAGGGTTTGGGGGAATTAAACTACAGAAAACTTAGCATGCATTTTTATTATGTAAATTCAACTTTTGACATCAGGTTAAAGCTCTCTGTCAAGTCTGCATGCATGTCGGCTGAGCAACATTTTTCACCAGGACATATCCCTATATTTCACCTCACACTTTTGTTTTCCTTGCTTCAAGCAATGAGAATTCTGGAAACTCTCTATGGTTCTGCTCTGTGGTTATAACTTGAGGTATGATTAGGAAACTGCCCTGGGTGGTTATTGATTTTTATGAAAGTATAAGGAACGGGGATTCACATAAGAACGACCATACTGGGTCAAACCAAAGGCCCATCTTGCCCAGTATCCTATTTTCTGACAGAGGAGGGTGCCAGGTGTCCCAGAGGGAATGAACAGAACAAGTAATCATCAACTGATCCATTCTCCATTGCTCATTCCCAGCTTCTGACAAACGGTGGATAGGAACACCATCCTTGTCCATCCTGGCTAATAGCCATTGATGGACCTATCCTCCATGAATTTATCTAGCTCTTTTTTGAACCTGTTAAAGTCCTGGGCTTCACAACATCCTCTGGCAAGGAGTTCCACAGGTTGATTGTGCCTTGTATGAAGAAATACTTCCTTTTGCTTGTTTTAAACCTTCTACCTATTAATTTCATTTGGTGACCCCATGTGCTATGTAGAGTAAATAGCACTTCCTTATCTACTTTGTCTACACCAGTCATGATTTTATAGATCTCAATCATATCCTCCTTTAGTTTTCTCTTTTCCAAACTGCAAAGTCCTAGTCTTATTAATCTCTCCTCATACAGAAGCTGTTTCCATACGCCTAATAATTTTTGTTGCCTTTTTCTGAACCTTTTCCAATCCCAATATATCTTTTTTGAGATAAGGCAACCACATCTGCATGCATTATTCAAGAGGTGTGCGTACCATGGATTTATATAGAGGCAATATGATATTTTCTGTCTTATTATCTATCCCTTTCTTAATGATTCCCAACATTCTGTTCACTGTTTTGAATTAAGGGCATGAATGTTGAAAGCATCATGAAACTTCTAAGTCAGGCTGGACTGACTTATGAATACAGTGAAATCTTATCTTAAGAAACTGGAGTTCACCATGGTGAAAACAGAGTTGTATACATTAGCCTCCTACCTTGGGCCTATGCCTTCCTCTCTTACCATTCATATAGGGATTCTGTCTTGGTTTTGACTCCAGCTCTGTGAAATGATCATAATCCACACAAAAATACTCTGACTTTGGGGTTTAGATAGAGGTGAACCTCAGCTACCAGACCTGGTTATGAACTTCCCCAGACTTCACAGATGTTTGGATTAAAAATTCTGGTTCAAATTCATTACAGGGGTGATCCCCACTGCAAAGTCTGGAGAAAGATAATGTGTTCCTCTCTGGGCTTATTTCTAGTTTTAATGGAAACTCGAAACCTTTGTCACAATTATGTTTTATCTTGAAAAATTAGGCAGATTCTCTGAGCTAAATTATCCCTGAATTGGCACAAAAGAAATGCAGCCAACTGGGAAATCACACCAGGTAGTGTAATTAATTACTATTACTCTGCAGTTACCATTCTTGTCATAGCTATACTTTTGTCTTTTTGGCATAGGGAATGGTTTGGCCTTGGGACTTCACGTGCTCTGCAGTTGGAAGAGATGGGAACTTATTGATTCAGTGATGAGCAAAAGGAGTTTAATGAAGTACAGATAATTATAAAGAAGGTTGAGCACAGAGTGTACTCTTCCTTTATGAAGAAAACCGCCTGACTTGAAGCTGTCCCGAAAAAAGAGAGGGATTGGATTCCTATTTTCTGGGTGGTCAGGAAGGATAATGAAAATTCCCAGCACAGTTAAATCTGACTCTGAACAAGCTAAAACACATAGTTAAATTTGACAGAAAACATTTTGTATTGGTATTAGGACAATCAAAATGAAATATATTTTTTCAGGTTGGTTTGACCTGAATTGGTATATTTTGTTTTGCTGAGCTAACCCCTAAATGCTCAGTTTAGATTCATTTCTACAAAACATTAAGCTGCCTTTCCCAATCATCTTATGGAAGTCGTAGTTTAGACCCCAACTCTCTTCTATGGATTAGACTTTCTGGAGGATTAGATCTGTTATAATGCAATGTGGATTTCCCTCTGAACTACTGCATGTCACATCATGGGAGCCAGATGTATGAGATATAATCCCACCAGAAACCTGGCCCATGGGGTGTATAGGGCAAGCCTGCGGGCAGTGGTGAGCAAAGGGACTACTGGGGTAGCAGTGGAGGCTGGAGCCCAGACCCTTTAGATTGCTGCTAGAGTGCCATGCAGCATGCTTCAGGAGGCTCTGAGGGCTGCTGGGGGAGGGGCCGCATGGCAGGCTGGCTGCCCCAGTCCCTTCTGCCCCTACTGCCCATGGCCCCGCCCCTTCTGAGATCATGGAGCCTGCGCCCCCCCCCCCCGCACACACACCTTGCCCAGGGACCTGGCAATTCTGTCGGACCGTCTGGTATGGGGCCGTCAATCATTGAAACAATAGCTCTCACAAGGCAGCGAGCTGAACTGGGAAACAGCATAAACATTTTGTTGAATTGATTTGAAATTCCAGTTCAACAAATCAAAACACTTGGAAATTTCTGAAACACTTCAATTTCAGGAATGCCAAAATGTTTTGTTTTAAGATTTTTAGTCAAAACAAAACACAACATTTCAACACTTTCAAATCAAATATTTTCAAAATTCCCATTCCATGACAAATTGTGAGTTTTTGACCTTCGAGGCAAAAACAAATGCTGAAATATCAGAATGGCCTGGGGGACAGAAATTCAGAATTTTTCGCAGCTTGAGTTATAATTGAGAAGCAATGCACAAGAATCTCATGGAAATTATGCCAGAGATACAGCTCTGAGGGTTAACACTTTGGCCAGTCAACATTCAAAATGTGGTTTTACAACTAAAATGATAATGAATTTTCTTAACATACAATGCTGTATACTCCATCCCAAGATGTCCAAACATATTCCATTACAGTTAAAGTCTATCTTGATGGGACAGATACACTAGAGAAATGTAGCAATGGTTTTCTAAGCCTATTGAAGCATCAAGAAATAGTAACAAAGAATATTAACACTTTTCACCTGCACAAAGGCCTGCTCCTCCCCTGTACATTTCAGTCAGGATTTTGGGAAGACCAAACCCAAGAAGCTTTTCCCAGAGAACTCTTCTCTGGTTTTACACTTAGTTGAGTGCATTGTGGGACAGGACTTTGGGAGTTTAGGGAGAGCTATGTAAACACTTGTGATGATTTAGGAAATCTATCTGGACAACTTATGCATTTTGGTTGCTGTTATGAATTTATTATGCAGTTGTTATTATGAAAAAAGCTGTATCTGAGCATCTTAGAGTATTTTACAACCATTAAATCTGAACATACCTCTATGAAGGAAAAATAGTAAATATAGTAGCCACCAAGTTAACTTCCAAACCAAAATCTGTCCATGTAAGCTGTAACAAAACCCTTAATTCCTTGGGTACCAAAGCCATGAAAAAAGCAAAGCAGAGATGAAGTGGACAGGGAGAGCAAACGTTTCAATAAATCTCTACTATACCTGGGTTTCCCTGAGCCATGGAGTCATATATGAGTTTACAGGATTTCAGCAGGATGCTAATCTTCTTCTCTGGGGAGTACGCCTTGTTCATGAGTGTAAACTTGTGAAGGATTTTTTCTAGCACGACAGTTTCAGGTACACTGGTGGTGACACCCAGGTCTGTTGTGGTTGTGTTCTGTATGACCAACTGATTCTCTTTCAGCATCTGCAAGGATCCATCTTTGTTGTGGATTTCCCTTAAGTAGGAATCGATGGCATCTTTTAAAGGTTTCAGGACACATTTGTACAAAGCTGATTCAACAATCACTTCTGCATAGGAAAGGGACGGGGGAATAAGAAAACATGGGATCCATGAAAAAAAATTAACTTAGTAGCACAGATTCATCCCTAAACCAACCTAGTGCAACCTTCAAAAACCTGGACCGCATCATCAGCAAAGGTATTTAAAAGATATTGTCAGTTACAAATTTAAAAGGTATTGTTGGATGCAAATAAATGCAGTTGCTAAAATAGTGTTGTTTTCATCAGGTTGGCATTCAGTAGGTACGCTACAGGCAATTAACACACCAAAGGGGCAGAAGCTGGTGCGGGAGGTATAATCATACCCCATGGGCAGGATTTGAACCAGAAATAATATCAAAGCATAAATCTCTACCAGCTGAGCAAAAGGAGTAACTTCATTAACTAGCAGCACTAGTGTGACACACATTTTATCAGACAACCCACTGAAGGGAGGTGGAAAGTAAAGCGGATTCCCACTTGTCCACACTACTCTTGATTGCTTTTTCTTACTAACTCTGCTTTTCCACACCCTTTCAGTGTAGGCTATGCTAGCTTACTGATATGCATCATCTGAAGAAGTGGGTTTTGCCCATGAAAGCTCATGATACCATTTACGTGTTTTGTTAGTCTTTAAGGTGCAACTAGACTATTTGTTGTTTTTTAAGTTTTTCCAGTTGCAGACTAACTTGGCTACCCCTCTGAAGCTTACTGATATGTAGTAATTTATACCACATTTTACATCACTTGTGAATATATGGCCCATGAAGCCTATTTCCTAAGAGTTGCTTAACATTCAACAGGAGAAAAAAAAACCACCCAGATGACAGCAAGCTTGAGAAACTACAGGAAATTGCATTATGCCTGTTGCCTACTACAATAATATGGTTCAATGGCACTGCAGAACAGTGCAGCTGCTCAGACATAGAGCAGGCAATTACATTTATGGGCATGATATGCAGCTGTTTTAAAGAATCTATTACAGGTGACAAGGGAGACAATCTGTGGGCACGAGTGGTTAGTCTGGAGAGGAATCGGAGTCCGAAAACTTTTCCTAGGGAAATCCCCGCTGTCCTCAGTAAAGCTATCTCTGGGCAAGTTTAACCTGTAAGAAATCTGCTGACTTTAGGCCAGATCATCCTTTCACTAGTCTGAAGGAATAGGGTCCTGCTCAGAACCTCTCCCGGTCTCCAAGGCATTGATCAATGTGGACCCTGCAAACAAAGGAACAGCGGAGTTTTGGTGGAGCTCTGAGGGCCTAGAGCCATCACTGGGTGATTCTAGCCACTGATGACACCCAGGGAATGCGTGGACTATTTAAGTTAAAGCCTATGGCTGTTTTGAAGGTGATGGTGCTAGATGTAAATGTCACTCACAGTGGAGAGAAAACTCAGGCAGTGGAAACCAGCTCCCTCTACAGGAATAACCCATAATGGAGCCAGCATTTGGAGAATGGGGACAGTAGTCATACACCAGAACTCATAGAGTTGAGGGGTTTGGTCTTCACATCTAAAAAAGCTGTGCATTTTACTGCAGGATAACTAATGTGTTCAAGTTATCTTGAGGTAAAGACACAGTGAAAACCAGGGACTTTAGTTTTACCACAAGATATACTCATGGAGTTCAATCTTATATTCTTGCCTAGAGGTGACCTCATCAAATTTACTTCACAATCAAGTGCCTTGTCTTCTGTGTGTTTTTGGGATAGTTCACATAGGTTAATTACTCTGAAATTAAAAAATACAGGAAATAACACCATGGGTTTTTTAGCAGTGAAGACAACAGTCACCTCCTACTTGACTGATGGTTTTTTGCTCTGCTTATTCTCTTCCCAGTTTGCCTTTAAAAATAGTATAATTTGTTGATTAGTCTGCCTGCAAACCTCAATTTTTAGCCTTTGTAGCATTAATGCCTTGAAGTTTGTGGAAGTATAGGCTGTGAAGAAAGAGAGAGAGAGAGAGGACAGCAGGACGTATCAGTCACCATTAATGGCATCAGATAAAACACCTTATGCAAAGAGGAATGGGTGTTCCCACTTTTCTTCATTTGAATTCCTATGTCTTGGGGTACTGAATAATGAAGATGAGGGATGATAAACACCAAGATAACATTACAACATAGGTTCTTCTTAAAGCGATGTTCAAGTTCTCAGAGTGGCTAGCAGGACTTCAGCAGGACTGCTTGTTGTTTTTACAGTTACAGACTAACATGGCTACCCCTCTGAGACTTTTTGCCACAGGAGAGAAATAGGGTATGTGATTTTGCATCTGCAGATATTTGCATGAAAAAGGATTTTACATATTTCTGTACTACTCTCACAAATAAACTTTAAACTACTTCACTTCTTGGTACAAAGGCTGCTGGGAATTTTAAATTAAAAGCCCTACATTGTTAATAGGGTTATTCCCCTTGAACAGAAGCTGTGAAAGAGGTAAAAATGAGGCGTGCGCTGTATTATGATGTGAGGGCTGTGAATGCAGCTCCAGTGTTCTTACCAGTTGTGGCACATGAAGCAAAAATTCATGGACCCTGCCTTTGAAAATAAACCATCACCTTGCAATTCCAAACAAATGTTTAGCTGCTAATTACCTGAAACGGATGTCAGCAATGGGGTAAAATTTTGCTTCCAAAGCTCCACTTTAATGTCTTACTTTGAATGGACCTTCTCAAGACATGGAGGTCCGTCCACAAAGAGTAGAACTTTTTAACAGAAATCTGCTCTGTGGACCTGGTGGCTGCAGATAGCTTTTTATGAAGCTTAGGGAAGACTCTGCTTAGTTAGTTGAATTTCTCTCAAAGCATTTTGTTCTAATTGGTCTACAGAGTTTTAATACTACTCCCCTGAATACAGCCAATCTCAGAGCAACTTTAGCCCACTGCATTTAGATTTCATCACACATCTAACAATATTCCAAGGAAACATTTTTCTCCCGTATCACGTATCACCCCCAAACCTCCAGAAACACTCCCCCTGAAAAGATTAAAATGTGAGCATTACCTAGTTGTTCTTCGGAATAAACAAATGGATCTATGAGCGATTTCAGCTCTGTGCTTTGTATTAAATAACTCTTCAGCTGGGTCATCATCATTCGAATTTCTTGTAGCATCTCTGTGCTGGAACTCTGTTTTGCCATCATCTCTAGACTGTACACTTTATAATCCTGCACCAAATTGCCAAAGTAAGAGTCTTTGTCCTGTGACAGCTCTACAATCTTCTTCTGCAGCTTTCTGTCAGCAGATAAGAAGACTGTGAAGACATTAGTTAAGCTTACAAAAGAGAGTCTGTGCTTGGCCTTACCCAAGATCACAGAACGTGTCTTTTTAATGGCAGGGCTACTCAATTGCTCTATGTCATCTTCTGTGCTGCTTGTGGAATAAGAATCAGGCTCAGAAGCAGAGGTCTGAGCCAATGTACTGCTTCCTGGACAATCCAGGGAGGTGTGAGAGCCTTTAAGTTCAGATGAGCTAACAGATTTACTGCTAGCACTTGATTCATCCTGAGTGTCTGGACAGGTGGCATCATCTCCTGGCTGTGGCTCATCCTTGGATGAAGACTGTACATTGGGTGGATCTGGCTCTGCAATGTCTATTTGTTTCAAATTGCAGGTGCTGGAAGCAGACAGCTGCTGAGAAATCCTCTTCTTTCTTGGTGGTGGGATGGGGGGCACTTTTACAATTGCTGTGGGCTTTCTTAACAGCTCAGGCAAGTTCTCCTTTTCTACGACTTTGGGCTTTGCTTCCTGGCACTCTGATATATCTCTCTCAGGAACTTCAACAGGCATTTTTACTGCCTTTCTGCACTGAGAATCATTACTCTCTGTACAAACATCCCGTTCTTCTTGAGTGAGTTCCCCTTTAGGCATATCACATTTTCCAGACTTACCAACGCAGCTCTCTTCTGAAGTTCTTTCAGATGGCCGTCTCCTCGGAGGTATGCAGGGATGAGTACATTTCTGAGAGGTGGCTGATGATGGGTCGCTGGATGAGTCAGGTTCTTTTTCCTTTTCTTCCTTCACTTTACTCCCCTCAATTTTCATTTCCTTGGTGCTCTTCCCCAATTGTTGAAGTAGCAGCTGGTCGTCTTTACTGGCAGTCATGGAATCCCTAGATAGCTTTTCAGGTGGCTTCACAACTTGCCTATGAGGAGGAGGTGGTGGAGGGGGCCGGCGAAGAGTCCTCATAGGATTTGGTGTGGTTGCACTACAGAGATCAGCGCTTGTACTGGAGCTCTTGTGAAAAGGTACATCTGGAGGAAGAGAATTGCTGCACTCCTCTATAAAAATAGGATTCACAAACCACAGCCGGTCATTTCCTATTGACAGCTCAATTTCACATGAACAGTGGTTTGTGCTACTTGCAAACTGCTGGCTAGACCTTAAATTGTTCGTGTGCGCAAGGCTTAAGGCAGAGTCTTTCACAGGCTGGGAAATCCCCCCTCCAGTTCTTCTGTGGTTTAAAGAGGAGTCCCAGAAGCCTGTAAAAAAAAATTAGAATGAGACAATGTCCGGAGAGAATGTTATCATGTCTGACAAGATGTGGAAAAATTACTTTGTATCAAAAGATGCAATGCAAACTTTGACCTCAAATCCATACTGGACCCAATCCTCTTCAGGGTTCAAACTCAGATGCAGGAAGGAAAAAAAACAGAAATTTCCCTAAAAAAACTGTTCATAGTTAAATTGTCAGAAGCTTATCCAAAGATTATTATAAACCAGCTTTCCCTACATTTAACAACCTATTGACATCAATGCTAAGTATGGGACACTTCTAGTCAATTCAATTAGCCTCATTAACACTGGGACTACAACTGACAGGGACCTTTTTTCTCCCTCTCCCATCTTATTCTGTCTCCTTTTTTTTTCTCCACTCACATGAAGAAGTGAGTTTTGCTCACGAAATCTCATGATACTATATACACTATACAATACTATATACATGGTATGTTAGACTCTAAAGTGCCACAGGACTACTTGTTTTTAAAATTACAGACTAACATGGCTACCCTTGTGAGAAAATTAACCTTTGATAATTAAGTAGGAGGGAGCATGACAGGAATGGGTGAGGGCTGGTATGTTGGAGCTGAGTTTCCCTATTGCATTGTAGAAGTTGGAGCAAAGCACCTGCCACTCTAAGTCCATCATGGCCAACTGCTTTGCCATGGCTTAGACTCAGAGAATGGGAGCATAGGGTCAGACTGAATCAGGCCCAAGTCCACAGAGTCCAGCAGCTAGCACCAGATGCTTCAGAGGAAGGTGTAAGAACTGTGCACGTGTGGTATGATCTTTCCAGGCCCACTGACAAAAGGGGGCAATGGTGGCAGCTGTCCCGGGGTCCAGCTACTTAAAAGAGCCCCAGGCCCTTTTGATCACCACTGGGATTCTGGGGTAGTGTGTGCCAGGCAGCTCTGAAGGGCTGGCTGGAAAAGCCAATCCACTAGCCCTACCCCTTCTGGCCCTTCCAGGGCTATGGAACTCCCCTCCCCCTCCCTCCTGCCCCCCACACACACACTTTGCCCAGGGCCTGATGAAGTCTGTTAGCAGCCCTGGATCTGATCTGTGTATTTGGTTTTACCCTGGTCTCTAATAGCTGAAGATTGGCTGTCCCTTCTGCAAGCCATTGTTAGCATTCACTGTTATAACTCTGGGTATTCCTAGTGGCCATAGAATGCCCGGTCCCTCTTTGAATCCTGCACTGAAAGCCTGGCTTTCTGCCCAGCTTCACTGCTACAGCTCATGGCAGCGACACAGCCTTGAGAATTCTGTGCATTGCTTTAAGGCTTTATATTAAAGTACCAGAGAACAATTAAAATATTTCAATGTCATCTGCATCTGCTTGGCAGAGAGGTCATTGTTTCAGTTGAAAACGACTTTGATGCACTGAAAACCCATCTGCAGTGTTTGTAGCATTTTATACAAAAAAAAGGATTGAAGTGTTTGTGTTTGTAAATGTCTTATCTGCGTTTTTAGTGTCAAATTTAACCTTGGATAGGATTCCCCTTCTCTCTGAGATGAATTCCCATCACTTGTATGAAGAGACCATATAACTTAAGCTACCGCTTGTTTTTAGCCCCTTTTGTGGTTGTTTAGTACTAGTTTCACTGTATTCCCTGTAGGAAGTATCAGGACGCACAACTACTGCAAATCCCTTCTCTATTGCTTGAAGGAAAAAACTGATGCTTGTTTGTAAGGGTATCCACTCTACAGCCGTAGTCACTCAGGAATCCCATGCCCAACCAAAGGCATGTCAGGAAACAGAGTTAGACACCAAGCCAGTGACAGGCCCCAAGGGGACTCCCTCTTCACTTTTTATTATGTGTTGGGGGAAATATTCCTGCTTAGGGTCCCCAGTGGGCTAGCATTGCTAGACACAGTAGATTAGAATGGGGATCCTACCTCTTATTTTACTCAGCCAGGACCCCTAAGCCTAGAACTGGTGTTCCTTGCACACTGCCAGTACACACGGTATGGCCCTGCGTCTTGCCATCAGGCACCATGTTAATTTTGCCAGAAGAAGTCCCACTGATTGACTGGAACTGCTCTCAGAAGCCCATGCTATGCCTGCAGCCAGGCTTTCATGCCTTTGTCCTCAGTGTTAAATTCTGAGGGCCAAAGCCTCCTCACAGTTACACCAGCATAACCCTGTAAGCTTCAGATGAGGGTGGAAGACAGGAGACTTTGGCAGTGAATCATCGAAATAGCTCTTAGGTTCATTTTGAGTTTCAAAATATGAAGGCAGCTTGGTTCCCCCCTGCCTTTCCTCACTTTCACACCTCTTCTAACTCCTCTGGTTTTCCTTGAGGCTACTTTAACCATGATGCGGCTTGCACACATGATGTAGTGGAACCAATACCAACCATACTAGTACTTTTTCTTCACATTTGTCACGTGCTGCTCAAAACCTGCCAGTACCTTGCATCTGCAGCACTGTTTCTTACAGTGAAACTTATGGACATCACACATCTCTGTGGGCACTCTCACCACTTATTGCAAACAGAATCAAGCTGCTACTTAAGCCATTAAGTATGGGGCTGGTATCTAGGACAGATTTTGGTGTATACGCCTGTCAGAGTATTTTCTTACTCAGAAAGGCTGAGACTACAGTCACTTCATATTCTGGTTTCCTGCGTGGGGAGATGATGATGATGGATTGGATGTGGCTGTTTTGCAGTAAATAAATACATATTATTGGGGGGCAATCAATCTGAGAACAAATTAAACTAACAACTGCAAATTCACAGCCATTCATTTGGCATCACCTAGTCTCATACCTTGCTTCCAAGATTAGCAAATGGGGCACACTTCTCTTTAAATTGTTAGACCCACCATATGCCAGCAAATGCAGCACAGTGGAATTTGCTTATCTAGGCAGTGGTATGGAATTACAGCGTCTTGTGGGTCGAGGAAGTGACAGGCACGTCATCCACCATCCCATGAAAGGGGAAGCTGATAATTTTCTCAGTAAAATACAAGCACAAAGCACTACACAGAAAACCCAGACTCAGCATCCAGGCTGAGTAGCCTGGCTGGGCATTGTGCCAATGTCTGGATTTGGAATGGGGGAAGAATTTTTTCCCCACAGTAACAGAGAGCTACATACAGCTGCTTCCCAGAAGCTGTACTGGGGCAATAAATATTCTCTCCCATTGCAGAAAGAATAGGATGATTTGCTCCCCCCTCCTCTCTTCCGGCACACTCATAAACCTACTACTTCCCACCCACAGCCTGCTGCCATGTGGGTGCGTGTGCTGCCTTCGCATTCACCAGAAACACACGAGCTCCCGTTGTACCTGAAAGGGCTCGATTTTTCTCTGCCCGCTCAGTGATGTGCCAATTATAGGGGATTCTTTATTTGATGAATCCACTCTTTGAAAACCACATTTCAGGGCTCTACACCTTATACTCTTTGACCCTTTGTGTAATAACCAGATCCTGAAAAGGGCAATTAGCTTGCGGCGGGACAGCTAATTGTTGTCCCATGACAATATAACACCATTTTTTAAGGAAGACATAATAGAATTTCAAACAAAGCCGTCTTTTCTTCTGGAAGAAAAAAAATGGCAGCTACCTAGCGCAATCTGTCTGAATGCGTTAGATTGTGTTTTAAGAAGCAATAAACTCAGTACTCAATACTTCATCCTTTTTGAACTTGCTAAGGTGTCCTGGAGTCCTAAGGATCCTTGGTGATTTAGCATCCCTTTTCAGAACCACCGCTGGAAGTGCTTTGTCTTTAGAAATGTCCCTGGAATCCAGGACACAAGTTCAGATGCCAAATTCGGGTTGCCAGGTATACGGTATTCTACCAGACAGTCCAGTTTTTGTGCCCTCTGTCCAGTAAAATAATTCAGAAAATACTGGACATGTGCAATGTTCGGTATTTTCTGTTTTTCCGGCTGGGAGCTGGACGGAAGCCTGGCGGGGGCGAGGAGAGTGGCTGGGAGGCGGGGCTGCGATCGGCGCTGGGAGCCTGTGGTAGCATGGAAAAGCCTGACGGGGCAGAGGGAGTGGCTGGGAGTCCCAGCCACTCCCCCCGCCAGGCTTCTGCACGCAACCAGAGGGAGTCCCAGGCTGGGAGGCGGGGCCGCGATCGGCACTGGGAACCTCTGGTTGTGTGCAGAAGCCGGGCGGGGGTGGGGGGAGTGGCTGGGAGGCGGGGCGCAATCGGCGCTGGGAGCCCTCCGCTGATTGCGTCTGAGGAGGAGTGATGCCTTGGGGAGGAGGAGAAGCCCTGTCCCTGCTCCTGAGCGCTGTTCAAACTCATTGTGGCGCTGTAGTCCACAGGTGCTTTGTAGTTGCGTTTAGGCGCCTTCCATGGGCTCTCAGCCAAAACTGACTGGGGTGGAATTTCTGCTTCTTCCCACTGGGACACCCAAAGACCTGGCTACGGGAGAGTCACTTTCCTACCCATGGTCGGCCCCCCACCCACCCTGCCATTGTGTTGCCCTGGGGTCTGCCTCTCTCTGCTTTGGGTAGCAGGCGGCTGCTTTGCAGAGCAGGCTCTGCTGCCTCCCCCTTTGTTCCCAGCTTGGTGGCTCTTAGTAGTAGCCACAGAGGATGTGTGTTTGGTGTGGGTGGGGTTTTTTTTGCTTGACAAATATTTAGCCCGTGTGTTCGGTATTTTTTGAGAGACCATCTGGCAACCCTAGATGTCATCACCTCTATTGCCATCACCACAGGGTTAAAAAGAGGCACAAAAACTCCTCAACTTGCTTTTTTGAAAAGCAATTTGTAATTTTGGCTGCCTCTGTCTCTGAATTCCCAAGCTGAGACACCTTAAAGAAGCCTCATTTCCAAAAGCCCTTTGAAAATTGGAGTCCTTAAAGTGTGTCAGGTTGGGCACCCAAAAATTGCAGTTTCCAAAATCACAAGCCACCTTTGAAAATGTAGGAGATTTTTTTGTTATAACTTTGAACTGCAAAGTAACATTTTCTGATACCAACAGCCAAAGTAGTTTGGACAGAAGCAAAACTCAGAGTAATAATAGGTGATCCTGAAACCTGAGTGAATCTGCTGGCTAAATTCATCAAAGCCAGTATGAATTGAAACTGGTGGGGTTTGCCCAGACCTACTTGAAATATAATGTAGATTATAAAAAATAATACCAAACAGGTGTGAAAACTCCCAAATGATTACAAACTATTAATGATAAATTAGGTCACTACAGGATGTCTTGATTTTGGTTTGTTCTATTGGATAGTGTAATGAGAGGTGATTAAAATGCTGTTTACAGAATAAAGCATTTCTAGATATATTTATCTGACAGAAAGCACCAAGCAAAATAATTTTTCTGCTACATTCGTTCATGCAGAAAAAACAATGGGAGGAGCTATCACGCGGAGTACATTAACTTAGCAAACAACATAAGAACATAAGAATGGCCATACTGGGTCAGAGTAAAGGTCCATCTAGCCCAGTAACCTGTCTTTGAACAGTGGCCAATGCCAGATACCAGAGAGGGAGTAAACAGAACAGATAATCATCAAGTGATCCCTCTCCTGTCACCAATTTCCTCTCCTGTCATCCCTCTGACAAACAGAGGGTAGGGCAGTGTTTCTTAAATTGTGTTCCATGGCACACTGGTGTGTCGCAAGGCAGTCGGAGGTGTGCCGTGGAGAACAGAATTCAAAATGGCCGCCCTTAAAGGGGCAGGTGAAATTTTCTCTCAATAACTTTCCCAACTTTCCCCCGTTCCTTTTTTTCCTCAATAACTTATAACTCCCACCCCCAACTTTTTTTTCCTCAACAAAAAATCCTTGGTGTTTCTCATAAAAAAAAAATTATTGTCTGGTGTTCCTCGGTCTTAAAAAGTTTAAGAAACACTGGGCTAGGGACACCATTCCTCCCCATCCTGGCTAATAGCCATTGATGGACCTAACCTCCATGAATTTATCTAGTAAATAAGGTTTACAGTACTTGGCTTCATCATGGATATAAAAGAAGCCATGGGTGTAACCTCAAAGAAAAGTCAAAGCTCATCTAGTTCAGAAAGCAGAAGAAAAGCTGAGCAGAGAACTCGTGTTAGAGCTGGTTGTTAGATGATTTAAGTGGAGTGGGTTTAGTGGTAAGGAATTGGAGCAGCAGCGGCCTAGTTCAGTTAACAGAACACTGAACTTAGCGGAGGAACACAATGAGAAAAGTGCATGTGAGCAACTATTATCTAAGGCATTATGATTTTGAACAATCATTTGCAGCAACAAGTAGAGACGGGAGTCATCATAAAACTTTGTTCCAGTTTGTTATGCTCTAAAGACCTAATTTTTTGGGTTAAGCACCAAATTCCTGTACCTTGAAGCCACCAAAAATCAATTCCAAGGCAAAGTAATGAAAGCAGGTCAGCTTTATTCATCAACATAAATGAAGATGGTGCTTAATCAGCAAATTGACACTGGCCTGATATCTTTCAAGCAAGAGTATTTTTCAGAATGCCATGGTTCAAGGTGGCAGTAGGTCACTGGTTTGGAGGTGGGTCAAGTAGTCAAAAATACCTGATCTTCTGAAGAATCTGGCCCAGCCGAAGCTTGACTCAAGTAACCAAAAGCAGATAAGCTCTAACACTTGACATAAAGAAGAAACTGTGGTAAGTATTTGCTCTTAAGGCAATACCATTATAATAATCTAAGGGCTTTTGAGCCCAAGCCCATAAGAACTCAAAAGTTAGAAATTATGTAAATGACCCATCACAACTGTTGTGGTATTTCTCATGGGTCCTGAGAAATTACCAGTCATCCAAATGTAGAGCTTTCACAGGTCACAGGTTTTTTTCCCTCCCAGCTGCATGAGGACAGGGAAAAGATTGTGAGGTGATGAACTGCTGCAACATGAGGGTGATTTTAGCTTTTCATTTGCTTGGATTTTCAGATATTTTGAATATTTGCCAGTTATGCTGAATGGCACAGCTGCACTTTAGTTATCATGTAGTGTGAGATTTTCTACATTATACCCTGGGCACCAAGGCCCTTTTTCAGTGTGTCTGTCTGAAAAAAAATCCATCTCCCTGCGCATAGGCTTGTCAACCTGTTCTGAGAGCAAGACAAAGCTGTTTTATTGCCTCTCCTATCCACCGGCTACAAAAACCCTCGACCGTATGTCAGCCTCCAGATTCTCATAACCTTGGATAAAGCTCAAGTTGTTTGACAAAAGACTTACCTATCCCCAGGCTAGCAATGATTTCGAGGTCTGCAAAGCTATTGGCCTCCAGTATTGCTTGGGGCAACCTGAGCGGGAAAGGCAGCAAATCCCTGTGAAAATAGATAAGGCAAAAATCCAACCATCAAGAACTCAGTTTTGCAGTTTGATTTTAGAGTTCTGATTTGCTAGCAATTCTAGCTCTATTCCGCCAGAGGTGCAGGGCCCTTAATGCCATTAAAGTCAGCAGCAGCACAGCTGCATCAGAGCAGTCCTGAAGCTCAGACAAGGAAAGTGGCAAGATGCACTGGCTGAGATTATTCTGGTCTCAAGCAGATTCCCAATGAGAGTGAGGCTTCTTTGTGCCAGGCTGGTCACTTCATCTTGGTTTCTTCTATGCTAAAGGAGGGATTTGGATACCCCCCCCTCCCCCATGGCCACCGTGAAGTTAAATGCATGAATATTTGTAAAACAACTACGATGAGGCCTTTGGATGGAAAGTGCTATGATAGAATCATAGCGTTAGACAGGACTGCAAGGGACCTCTAACCTATCCCTGTATTGTACTTCAGTACTTAAACTGTGAGCTCTCTGAACCAGGGACCCTCTTTTTGTTCTCTCTGTGTATAGTTCGTAACACAGCAATGCTTGTGGCTCCTAGGTGCTACTGTGGTACAAAGAATAAAGAATAATATGTATGTACAAAGTTTTATTATCACTAGAATTATCTTGGGAATAACAAGAATATCATCACTTCCTAGTCTGCCTCTGTCCTTTACATACAACCGGAGCTTAACATACTTCAGAGTCTAAATAGCAAGGTAGGATTATGGTGCAGGGTCTGGCTACACTAAGGGAAGTGACAGTGAGTGACTGGTGAAGGATCATATGGGCAGTGGGAAACTCGCTACATTTGTCAGTTGTCTATTCACAGACTTTCTATATTTGGGGTTTTGGAAGGTGTAGAATTTGCTGGATGCTAACTAGTTTCCACTGAAATACACCTTCACTCTGAATTCTATGGTAATGACACTTTTGGGATTGCTGCAAATTGTTTATGTTTGCTCCTAACAATAATGTGCTCTACTGTCTCTCCCTACTCCCTATCCTAGAAAAGCCCTTCAGAGTCAATACTAAAATTAACAAGATGGTGAAGAGCTGGGTCTGGATGACTGCGTGTGTGAAAAAGCTTAACTAACCCTTCTGCAAGCAGCAGGAAATCACTTAGAAAAAACAGCCACATGACTGGATGGTCTCTATTTAAAATAAACTGTATGACTTTGCAGTTCTGAGAAGGGCCCTCTGTTGGGAGATGAACCCACTGTGAGCTGCCTTCCCCTTTACGAAATGGTGTATATTTTGCTGACTGAAATGCACACACCATAGCTTGTTACGAATGTTAGTGATGATAATGTAGTAGTCAAGCATCTATATTTGCCTGAGATAGAATTTTGGGTCTTGTTTTCCCCTTCAACTTTTGATATTTTTATATTCTTACTAATATGTGTGAACAAAGAACATCTGCCTACAAGCAGATGGGGTGAGAAGAGAAAAGAAATGGAGCTCAAGTGTTGTTGTTTAGCATGGAAGTTTAATATACAAGCACAAACTTGAAGGACAGTCCGGCTTCAATTCTTCTCCTGAGATAAAGTCAAGCAACTAGTCAGGAGGGGTGAAGCAGGTAGTTGGGGGTTGGAGTTTAAGAAACACTAAAAGTTAAAGAAATGCCTGTCCCTGACTGAAGTACAGCCTCACTCCTTACCCTTTTCCATAGGATACAACAGAGTGGTACCGAAGCCCCCAGGCCCAAGATCCTCCAAAAATGGAACATGACCATAAATCAGGGATGGGCAGTAAGTGGCCGATGGGCACAGGCAGTTCACCAGGGTTATCCCCTGGCAGGCTGTCAGCACTTTATTTATTTGTGTGTCTGGAGGTACAGCCACTTGCAGCTCCTGTTGGCTGTGGATTGCCATTCCCAACCAATGGGAGCTGCAGGAAGAGGTGTCCTGATCTGCACTGCTTCCCGCAGCCCATGTTGGCCGGGATTAGCGATCCATGACCAATGGGAGCTGCAAGCAGAAATACCTGCAGATGAGCAGGTAAATAAAGCACCAGCGGCCTTCCACGGGCTAACCCTTGGGAACCACCTCTGTGTTATTGCCCACCCCGGCCATAAATTGTAAGAGATGGGACCAAGGGTGTGCACTACGGGTATAATTATGCCTGCTAAGGAAGGGAAAGGGGACACAAGGAATGCTCTGCAGCATATAGAGCTGTGGCTATGCTTGCTTGCTTAACTGCAATAAACATTGCATTGCCTGCACTTCAGACTTCTGCTCTTCTGCTTTCTCTCTGCGTAACAAAAATCAGGGGAGGGCAAAGAGAAAGCCTGAATATGGCTTTTATATGCACCACTGAGCACTTAATTGTTTAACTATTTTTAATACGCTGAGTTTATGTTTCAATCTCTACATAGACTTTTTTTGGTGTAAAAGAGAAACAAAGTGTGATCCATTGGCCTTCTCTTATTCATATGGGTGGGGGAATGTGGGGGTAAGAATTGGTTTCTTTTTTTATTTAGGTAAATATTTGTAACTGGAACAATACCAAGAAAAGAAACTGGTAGGAAAAAAGTCTATTTCATTCACTGTCTGGGCTGCCACCAAGTCTCCCATTCATCCTGCAGGGACTATTTTAGTGGTTTGAGGTAATTTAGCCACCATACTGAAACAGATCTAGCTGTGTCCTGAGCCGAGGCTCTCATCTATGAGAAATTGTTTCCAATTATTTATCGATTGCTATTTACTAGAGTCTGAGCAGAGATCACACAACTCATCATCATTTGGAAGCATATGCTGGACTCATCCAAACTCCCAGGAGTGGCGATGCTTAACAGCCTTTGTTTTAATCTAGTGCTGTCAGAAAATTATCTCCCATTTACCTTCTCTTCTCTGATAGCAGCCTCTAAATTAATAGAAACATCAAGAGATTACATTCAGTAATATAATTTATAAAAGGAACTAAGTGAAACGTTTTCCTCTTTGCTGGGGGATGTACATTTTTAGCTGTGATTGCAACGCAGAAGTGAGTTGAGTTGTCTTTTTGTTTTTCCCAGTGGATCATATAATTAGAGACTCAGCTCTAAGGCTCTTTACGCCACTCTGGCTGTGTAATAAATGTCCTTAAATGTACCTCCTGGCCCTTTTACACAGCCCAAGCAGTGTAAGGTAGCTTTAGGATAAATGAAAATCAGATCTCTCTTAGAATGTGAATAACCACTGAAAGGGCCATGCTCTTTGCATTAGGAATGACAGCAGTTTTCATCAAATTTAAAACTCAGCTAGATAAATCAGGAGCAGGATGCTCAGATTGTCAAAGTGATTGGCAGAAAGGTGTAGATTAGATTAGACTGGATTGCTAGGTTAGGTTATCTGGGAGGATTCCATTAGAGCAGGCCTGGCCCTGCTGAAATGGACAAGATGTCTTAACAAGTCTTTTCCTGCTCTAGGATCTGTACAGTATATTTCTGAATTTCTGTCTCTAAATCCTCAGTGTTAAATCCTCTCTCATTATATTTTTTTGTTTAATGCTGGTCAGTTAATAGAAATAACCCAAGTAACACTGACACTTCTATCTGTATCTGGATTAGATTCAGAGTCTTCTGAAATGGAAGGAATGGTTTATTAGTCCAAACTTCTGGCGTGGTATGTCTATCCTCAGGCTTGGAGAATTTAAACTCAGGTCCTGTCTGTTCTATATGGACATTAATGATTCCATGGCATTTTTTAAGCAGTAGGTTAACCATGACACCTTTTTACCAAATATTCCCTTACCCAACTACTGTATAGCAGGCTGTGCACCAGCTTCAGGCCCAAGTTTTACAGATTTTATTTAGACAACGCTTCCAGGAAGTCAGTGGGACTTGTGTCTGTGTAATGATTAAGGACTGCTCAAAGGTAATAACTATGGTCTGAAAGGCTAGCCACGGGCCATGAGCCTTTATGTGAGCCAGAATTCAGTTTAATGTGAACTCAAGTAGATTATGGTTGTAGATGTAGGATAAAGGACACTTGTAAAGGCTCTAGGATTATGAAAGCCTACAGAGAAAGGCTGAAAACAAGAACAACAAGGAGTCCAGTGGTACTTTAAAAACTAACACATTTATTAGGGCATGAGCTTTTGTGAGGTATAACTCACTTCCTCAGATGCTTGAAGAGAAAAGAAAAGGGAAAAAAAAGGAATGTCATGTGAGTTTAAAACTTTAAAACTTCAAAAGCAAATTCATTTGCAAATTTGACACCCTGAAAAAAACGGATAATAGAAACATGGAGTGATTCTCACAGTAATTTCCCTTCAAGTATTCTCACTTCATTACTTTAAATCTTCTCATCAGTGTTGGAGATGAATCACATCCACTCTGATTAAATTAGCACTGATGTAACACTCCCATCTTTGTATCCCTTCCCTTTTTTCCTTTCTTTTCTCTTCAAGCATCTGAGGAAGGGAGTTGTATCTCATGAAAGCTTGTACCCTAATGCCCTAATAAATGTGTTAGTCTTTAAAGTGCCACCAGACTCTGTGTTGTTTTTGCTGAAACAGGCTACCATGAGGGAAAGCTGAAAGCAAGGTTTGCCAACCCTCTGTTATCTAAACCCACCAAGTTCCCTCCAGAATTAACATTACTAGAAGGTGTACTATTTAGAACTTTACTTTACAGAAGTGTAGCAGAGCTTTTAGAGATGGGAACACAGTGTGTGACTGAACATTCTATCCCTAAACAACCAGAAAGTTTGGGTCTGATCTCAGACCTGGATCTGAATCTTATGACTGGGCCTCTTAGCAAAATGGTCTGAACGGGAACTCAGCTCTCCAAACTGAGGAAGTTTGAATTTAAATCTCAGCTAGAATTTCACAATATTGGGGGCCAACCTCAAATTTATTCTCAGTGACAGTATTTTCCCCCCAGCATCCCATTTTCCTCTTTTAAAAAGGAGGAAAAATAAGCATTCCTGAGGCCAGATGTTACTCTTTATGCTACTGGTGTGAATCACTGATGTCAATGGGGTTACCCTGACAACAGAAAATTTCCCCTTGCTCTGCAATTGAAACTGTGCAAATAAGGAAAGTAGAAAGATTATTTAAGAATTGGTTACTTTGCATGATCTTAAATATGACATTAGTTCACACAGGAAACTTGTATTTCTAGACTAAGCTGTCCTTCCTGTTGTTCTGTGCATGCGCTCAGGTCAAATTACCAGCTTCAGCACTACTTGTGAAGACAAAAACCAGTTCAAGCCACAGTGTTACCCCCAGTCACGCATGAGCTAATCCCTCTATGAGCTCAATGAGTCCAACTTACCTACTGACACAGTAGAATGCTACCAGTTTGAAGATGTCCTCAAACACTAGAACAGATCCTTCCAGATATAGTACTGATGAGAAAAAAGAAAAATATTGAGTGACTGCTCTCATTGAACCCTATGGGGGGAAAAAGTCATATGGGTTTCATGCTCACTCATCTGTGGTTTCCTAGCCATCACTTGGACTAGTACAAATGGCAAAGAACTGGCTTCAGATGGCATATTGCAAAAAGATTTTTTCAGGGAATCAGAGAAGGGATGAAGACCCAGCTTACCTTAATATTAGTTAATTTAGAGGATGTTAATGTATTATGATGATAATAGAAACAGTGGGATGAAAAATAGATCACAGCCAAATACAGTTTGTT
Source organism: Pelochelys cantorii (assembly GCA_032595735.1). Classification (NCBI taxonomy): domain Eukaryota; kingdom Metazoa; phylum Chordata; order Testudines; family Trionychidae; genus Pelochelys; species Pelochelys cantorii. The sequence continues at coordinate 102,150,651 of CM064329.1, read as the reverse complement.
CTAGTTAAATCTGTCACTGGCAGATGGCCGTTTTGGAACTGACATGTGGCCATTCTCCTTTGCATGATTCTCTACCCACAACTACATGTGTGTGTCTGAATAGAAAAGCATTTTGAAGTTAAAATGCAAATAATTACTTTTTCACTGTATGTGTGAGTTGGTGTATTTCCATTCAGTATATTCTTCTCTCTAGGTATTTGTAGAATGGGAGTAATTTATTTTCATGAGAAAATAGAGTCTACATTTTTGTTGCTAAGAGTCTTTAAGGCTTCCTCTATTATAAAAATATACTAGAGAGTTTTGCAGTAATAGTCCAAAATATTTACATTATTGCAGAGGTTTTGGCCATTACCATACAATAATACAAATAATATCACCTCAAATCTCGATATGAACTATATATGTTTATATTCATTTTGGGTTACCAGTAAATGCTGTGTCCACTGCAAAGGTGTTGGAACTAGGGGTGCCGAGTTGTAGCTGCACCTTCTGGCTTAAAGTGATTTTAGTCATAGACAGGGTTTACAATTTGGTTTAATGGATACCAGTTGTTCCAAGGGAGACTATGCAGATTAATGCTACAATGCTACAAATAGTGGCAGGGGGAGGAAAGAGAGAGAGATGGAATTTTAACAAGCTACACAGGACTCATAGGATTTAGTAGTAATTTAAAATAGTATATTATAGAATGTCAGTGCACCTCAGATTACTGAATTTTAGAGGCTTACCAGAGAGTTTTCAGTTCATATAATTCAGTGCAATTTGGACATTGATTACAGTTCAGACAGGGCAGCATAACTAGTTTTAGAACAGTTTTACATGGCTTTTTTTTTGTTTGATTGTCTGCTTCAGAATTTCCTTCCATAATAGCAAAATGGCACATGAAAAACTAACACATTTTGCGATTCTCTGATTTCAAGTGACATTATAACTAGCTGCTCCTCTTCTGTTCTGGCACATTATTATTCTGTAAGACAATGGAACACCTGCATAATGCATGGGTTTTTCACTGAACTATTTGAGTTTCATTCTCCTTCTATGTACATCACTGTAAATCAAGAAGAATTCCAATGAAAGGAATGGATGGAAACCTGGGCCCACTGAAATCTATGGGAGTTTTGCTGTTGGTTTCAGTGGGGCCAGGAGCTTGATTGATGTTAAACCTGCATCAGTGGGATCAGATTCACTTTCTGAATCTGCATCCTACGTGGAGGCTCATGGCTACCAGGATTGCAATTGGCACCATGGGTTCAATGTTTCAATGGACCTAGTGTATTTGGAACTATCATTCCTCTTCTTTATAAATCTGAGATGTCCAAATTGGAACACAGACATCAAAACTCATTTTCCACTCCCTGTGATTTTTGCTGGAGATGCTCTTAAGTTTTAGGATACAATAAAAATCATTTACACACACCTCCAAATTGTATGCTTAACATATTTAATCTGAAATTCTGCCAAGGCTCACCTAGATAGAGCCACCGTGGGGGAGTTGCAGAAAAGGCTGAAATCCTGATCCTACTTAAGTCAATGGGACTTTTGCCATTAATTGCTGGGCTTAAGGACTTCTTGATCGTATTCCCTTGATCCCTGGGAGGGGATGACATAGAACCAGGCCCACCGACAGGGGGGAAAAAAAAGGGGCAACTGCCCCAGGTCCCAGTGAATCTAAGGATTCACTCCGTCTGGTGTGGTAAAAGCTGTAGACAATGGAAATGACCTAAGTAGTGTCTGCTGGTACAAGAAGGGAGCTCACGATTTAAACTTTGATCCCTAGTTCTTATGCTGTATAGTTAACAGAATAAAAATGTATAGAATTTGTCGTTTCCAATTTTTCAATATTTACTAAACATCTCCCCCTTTCTGAGCAATTTCAATTTAGTTATAACACAGCACCATGAAACACTTTACACAGTGAATCAATCATAAGGTAAATAGAAAAGGGAAATTTTCACTAAGATCTTGAAGCAAACAATTTGGTAAACTGAAGGGAAGAATAAGGACTAGAATGAAGCCGCTAAATGAAAAGTCAAAATTTCTAATTGTATACAGGAGGGTAGAATTTGTTTTGTATGGACGGAGATGGCTAGAGGAGTCAGTCAAGAGAGTGTTTCCCAAATGGTGTTCCGTGCAACCCCGGGGTCCGCAAAGTGAAAATAAGGTTTCAGTGAGAAAATTCCATTACAATAACATTTTATGATTTAAAAAAAAATAATTAATATTATGTGATTTTTGTTTTTAAATATGTGCAATTAAACTAGACGTTGATCTCATGATCTTGTTTAGCATTTGTTTATTATTATCCTTACTTATTTGTGGTCTACTTTTTCAGCTCCATATCTTAGACTGTTATTAGGGGTTCTGCAAAATTCTTTCAAGATTAAAAGGGTTCCGTGGCCAAATAAAATTGGGAAACAGTGCCGTTGCTTAAAGGGCCACCCTTACAGAATATTAGCTCACAGCATGAAGGAAGTTCTTAAAGTTAAGGTACAGAAATGGGAATCTGAAATTCTAAATTTTATTCCCAGTGTAATGCCAACAGGCGAAACCAAACCAGGGACCTCTGGAGCTTAGTGCATGAACCTCTATTGCATGAGTTAAAAGCTGTTTCTCAGCTAAGGCTATAGAAGACAATCATCATTCTCTCTGTACAAGTAACATCATTACTGGACCTATCCACATAAGCCACCACATCAGAGACCCATAAAACTGCACATCCACTAATGTGATCTATGCCATCAAGTGCCAGCAATGCCCCTCTGCCATGTATATTGGCTGAGCTGGACAGTCTCTATGACAAAGGATTAATGGACACAAATCAGATATTCATAATGGTAACACAGAGAAACCTGTTGGAGAACATTTTAACCTGCCTGAGCACTCACTAATGGATCTAAAAATGACTATACTATTACAAAGCAATTTCAAAAACAAACTGGAAAGAGAACCTGGGGAACTTGCCTTTATCTGCAAATTTGACACCTTTAATCAAGGTCTGAACAAAGACATGAACTGGTTAGGCCACTACATTCAAACCCTAATGACATCAAAAGTAAAGTATTGGGCACTTAGAACCCACTCCATTAGCCTCATTTAGCATGGACACTAATTGACAAGATTTCCCCCTCCCTTCTGTTTCCCTTCCCATCCCCTCTTTTTCTGCTATTTATTTGTACCTCTGGACCCCTTGATCCATTCATGTAGTGCCCATGAAAGCTCACAAAACTATTTACATTTTTTGTTAGTCTCTGCAGAACCATTCATTGTTTTTTAACCTTTTGAGGACCTTAAGGTAGCACTTATAACGTAGACATACCCTAGGTCATCCCAGAATCACCTGTGAACTACACATTTTCCCTCTAATATATTCTATGGCACGTACCCAGGAATAAGCCAGCAGGTTTCTTACAGCATCTTAACAGTGAGTTAAGAGTACAGGTTGGGTCTCCCTGATCAGGCACCCCTGGGATCTGACTGGTCCTGGATGAGGGATTTTGCTGGGCAAGGGGAGGTCATCTCTGGACCCCCTGCTCCCACCCCGCCTCTCGGCCAGCTCTTCACCTCCTGCTGACCCCACTGGGCAGCCATCGCTGCTCTGGGACCGGCAGGGCAGCTGCACATGCTGTGCTGGGGATCTGGGGCCTGCCAGGCAGCCATGAGCACCAAGCTGGGGCTTAGGGTCCTGTAGGCAGCCACATACGCCACACTGGGGACCCATGACCCCAGGACAGCCATGTGTGCCACACTGGGAATCTGGGACCTGCAGGGCAGCCGCATGTACCATACTGGGGCTCTGGGACCCACTGGGCAGCCGCATGCTGTGGATCCCTGCCCCACCAAGCTACCACAGCTCCCAGCCCTGCCGGGCAATCACGCACATGTCTCCCTACCCTGCTGGGCAAACCTGCTGCTACGTGCTGATGGCAGGCTCACTGCAGACAGCCCACTGCCCTGCCAGCACCGCAGGGATCCTTGCCACTGGCCCTCCACTGGGGCTCTCTGTTCCTGCAACAGCCATGCCAGACCATGGATGCTGCCAGACCAGAGAATCCCGGTTAAGAGAGTTTCAGCCTGTATTTCAATCGTCTTCACTAGCACTGGGCAAATAATTATTTCTGATTTGCTGGCAGTTCCAAGAAACTACTTTGGGGTTAAACAAAACATTCTGATTTTTTGAGTTAAATTCACAAGAAGATGTAAATGGCATCCACAAAACTGAGGAGTTGCCCCCTTACATGCAAAGCACTTTGGTGGGAGACCCGGCATTCAACCCCACTCTGGAGTTGGGACTTGAACCCATGTTTCCTACATCAATGTACAACCGATGGACTATGGGCTACTCTGGGGTAGAGCTTTCTCAGTCCCTCCTGTTGCCATGGTTTCCCTTTGCAGTACTACTTAAATAGTCACTAGGCCCAGGGGATCATGAGAACAATTTATAGTCTGATGCTTAGGGCACTCACCCAAGAGGGGGAACATTTTAATTCAGTGCCCTGTGCAAGGACTACCTTCCAGTAAGCACCCTCACAGCTGCATTATTGGCTATAAGAGAATGGCAATAGCAGTATCCCCTCTCCAATTTTGTGAATGAAACTTGAGTTTCCTTGTGAATCTAGTTAAAAAATTGAAACAAGTTAGAAATGTCAAGGGGTTTATTTTGATATTTCCCCTTTTTCTCAACCCCATAAATTAACCAAAATAGATCCAAATTTGCAAATTGTTTCCATCAACCCAAATCTGCATTTTTTGGGGGGGTGGGGGTGGGGAGGAAAGGATTCACATCCATTTTTCTCCAACTATGGTCTACTTGTTCCATATTTATCCAGTAGAATCATAATCTTCATCCCCCCCCCATTTTAAAGTGAAACAGCTTTGTTTTCTTTGAACCAAAGTGCAGAGCATATTTTGATCACTGGTTTTGCCACCATATAGTGCACTGGGATGGTTATCATGGTAATGATCAGTTGGTGCCATTTATTATTGAATGATAACATAGATTTTTTTAAAATAAACATTCTCCTCTATGAGGTCAGATTTAGCCTTTAATATATTTGAGAGAGATCAGACACAAGCAGTCATTTGCTTTGTTGCTGTATTGATGGCATATCATAAAAAGGTTTATATTATGAAACTTTCTTTTTTCTAATGGTTAAAGCTGCGGAGTTGCCATGTGGGAGAGGCTAGTGGTTTTGGCCCATTAAAGTGAACAATGCTGTCTTGTAGAGTCTGAAAAACAGATTACAATGCGGGGTACATTGCAGGTAATAGATTATAGATGCCTTGACACATTTGGGATTCTGCATGGTCCCTGGTGAGCAAGTGGTTAGCTCCAGGCACCTGCCTACAAGCAGGAAGAAGGTGCACAGTTTAACACCCATTCAGTGATATTAGCTGGTCATGTTGTACCCTTGGTGGGAGCCTGTAATAAGACCAGCTCACATAGCTTGAAAGATGTTAAACTTGTCTACATGGGTGTTCATGGGCCTTTAAAAATATTGAGTTCACTCAAATGAGCTAACTTGATTGGAAACGTGCACCTATATCTTTGTTTAGGCAGACCTGAGCATGGCCTCCCCTTTCCTATACATAGTAGAAGCTTGTAGACTGAAGGAGGAGATGTCTTTTGGAAAGGTCACAGTCCATGGCCACAGTCATCGTACTGGGGTGAATCTCAAGCAGGGAAGAAGTTCTTTGGTTTGGTTATTTATTTATTTCCTATGTTAAACTTAGTCTGATGTCCAGTTATAACTATTATTCCTAAAGACACTGATGAGTGTGCCTGTGCCAGGCTACTTCTCCAAAATATTCCACTCATTTATGAACCTCTGTCTCTTCCGGATCAGTCAGAGGGATGGATTTGATTTCACAGCTCATTTCTGTCTCTAACTGTAGCAGTCCCAAAAGGCTTCATGTTGGAGGTCAGAATCACACACAGTACACGTGTATCCTCTTCTGAGAGCTTGTTTTTCAGTAGAAAGACTGATTGTATCCGTAAAAACCCATCTGATATTTTGGATTTCCTTCTTCCCCTGAAAGTTGTTAGGTCAAACTCAATCCAGACTAGAAATTTACTTTAAAAAAAAAGGAAACCAAGAGTTCATGTAATTTCTTGATTCCAGCACCTGGTACTTTAAGAAAGAAGGCATCACAAGACTCTCATAAAATTATTAGAGTTGGCAATACTCAAGAGGCCACTCAATGATTCAGTTGGTACAGTTGAAAATAGGACTACAATAATGAACTGTCTATGGAACTCTCTGTGGGCGCCTGCAAGGCCCACATAGGCCAGTTAATAAGCAGCAAGCTAATGTACACTAGAATTTATATCTAGCTGATACAGATTAATGCACAGATAGACAAGCCCTAAAGAATGAATAGGCCATCAAAACTGAAGTACCCACCCTTACCAAGGGCCTCTCTTTCTCAGAGTGGGAGGAGGTCAGTCTCCAGAGCTGTTATTCTGATATTTATAACACCATACTTTTTTTTAGCATATCAACAAACTAAAGAAGAGGGATCTACCATTGATTACCATGGTAACATTTAATTTTCCAACTGGTACAAACAACACAGGGCAGACAATTCCACTAGAAGTGTCTTGTGGAATTTTGAGTCAATGCTGAACATCTAACAACAATGTAGGTATTATTTATTTCAATTCATATGTAGTCTGCTCTGCTCAGTGCCCACTATGAACACTGGCATACCCTGTGCAAGGTCAGGGGGGAATAGGACAGGCTCTGAGACAGTTGAGCCCGTTTCCAGGGGAATGGGGTATGAATATATGCACAAAGTCTTTACCTCTCACTGACTGGGGCTTTGCTTAGGGCTTTTTATTTATATCTGATCCTACAAGTGATATACAAAGCTCTTCCTCAAGTGTGTTTATTCCCCCACCCCTCTCCGTTGCATGGCTTTGTGCAGAATATGCAGGCTTTTTGGGTTCTCAACCAGGGTATGTGTAAGCTTGGGGATACACAGTGGCAGTGCTGGATTAAGGCATAAGCTACCTAAGCTACAGTTCAGGACCTCACGATATGAAAGTCCTCTAAAAATGAAAAAACTGACTCCGTTTCAAATTTTATCAAAATTGGTTAACAAGTAAAGGAGATATGGAAAAAGTTTCTCTCTAAATATAGACATTTTCATGCAAATATGTCAAAAATATACACATCTGATTCACAAATACTGTTATCTTACCCTTACCCCTCACTAACTATTCATTATTGACAGGCAGGAGGTCTGGGCTGAGGGAAAAAATGATAAATTGCACTTGTAAAATTAGTATTTCTACAAGTAATTCTACTATCAGGCTCTTAAGGCAGTGTTTTGTTTGCCAACTGGTAAAAGTCTGACCAGTCATAATTTATTTAAATAAAAGTCTGCCTTCATAATTTATTTAAATACACAAACAAATAAATAACCTCACTGCCAATAAAAACCGGGAAAATGTGAGATCGGAGACATCAATGCCATGAAGCAATCTTGCCAAGCACATACTCATATGAGACTAGTCGTAGGAGTGATGTTATGTATAGCATTCCCCTTGACTACTAATAGTTGGAAAGCTGTCATCTTTTGTTTAAGTTATAGCAGGCTTAGTCTTGTAGTGCCTTCACTCCTGTTCATTTTCTTAAGTGTTAGTGTGTTCTTTTTTTTAAACTGTACATATGTATAAGTGTGTATTTCAGTGTGCACACTGCTTTCTGCGTTATCCATGCTTCACATGATGGAGTTTGCAGGTGATTATCTTATAGATTTGGTTCAACTGGATCTTGAGGAGGATAGATTTATGCTGGCTTCCCTTGGTCAGTTTTGGAAACCTTCACTGTATTTTTATAGTTTTTCAAAAGAAAAATCCCAACAATTCATTGTTTTGCAGTGAAAATGAAATTAGAATAAACATTTGCACATATTTTATATAGTCTTGATAAACTTTGTAGTTCCCGAACAAAATTAATATAGTTTTATTTATTCATATGAAAAGGATAATTTTCCTTATTCGTAGTATAAATAAATTATATATCCTCTTGCTTTCCTGTGAGAATATAAAGCTTTTGTGTCTATATATTCAATATCCTTTCCGTGAAAATAATATACTCTTTTTATGATATGGAGCCTTTTACATAGCATAGAGCTTCAGGCTGTCATAATTCAGCCCTGCACAGAGGTCTTCTGGGTGTACATTAGCTCATCTAGATATCTGCCTCCTTTTAGAACAGTCCATGCAAAGCACTAACAGAATCAGTACAAACTAAAATTTAATAGAATGACTTGTTCATGCTGTTCTATGAACTATACACTGAAATGTAAGTACAATATTTATATTCCAATTGATTTTATAATTATATTGTAAAAATGAGAAAGTAAGCAATTTTTCAGCGCTAATGTGCTGTGACATTTTGTATTGTTATGTCTGATTTTGTGTACAAGTCGTTTTTAGGTGAGGTGTAATTTGGGAATACGCAAGACCAATCAGGCTCCCAAAAGGCATACAGTACAGTTGTCTTAAAAAGATGAGAGCTAGTGCAACAAAGCACCTCACAGTGCAATCACAGCCACCATTAATTCACCTTAAATGCTCCTCATATCACACACTGTGAATGACTGAAGCCCATAATCACAATGTTTTCTTTTCTTTGTTGCTCGGAAAGGGCAGGATTCAGGAAATAGCTGACATAACTTGGTAAGCATGAAAAAGATCGGTATCTGTAGGTTTAAAGCTATCTGGTTGTGATGCATTAGAAAGCAGATCCACTTTCACTAGTGCAGCTAAGGAATCAATTGCAGAAGCTGAACTGTTGCACCAACTTCTCTGTGTCACTGTTCTTTTGCCTCTTTCCTTTGTCTAACTGATCTCCCCTCCCCCCCCACTTCTGAACTCCCTCATCCAGGAACTCCTTTGACTATGTGAATTGGTGATTTGACTCAGCAGTGTCACTTGCTTCCAGTAGTAATACCCATCCGCCTGTGGGAACAAGGACATGAGCCTAACAGTGGAATGGCCCAAAGTTTGATCTCTGATCCTATCTTTCCTCCTCGACTTTTGGAGAAGTTGAAATCCGAATCTAACTCTGAACTTCATGACTGTGCCTATTTCTGTGATGAGTAATAGAGATGTAGCCGTGTTAGTCTAGTCTAGCTGAAACAAAAAACAGGACTATGTAGCACTTTAAAGACTAACAAGATAGTTTATTAGGTGATGAGCTTTCGTGGGCCAGACCCACTTCCTCAGATCAAATGTGGAAGAAAATTGGCACGACCATATATACCAAAGAGATACAATCAAAAAAAGTGAACACATATAAAAAGGACAAATCAAATTTCAGAACAGAGGGGGAATGAGGGGGGAGGTTAATGTTTGTGAGCTAATGATATTAGAGGCGATAATTGGGGAAGCTATCTTTGTAATGGGTAAGGCATGTGCCGACAGTGTCCGTCTGCTATGTACATTGGACAAACGTCTCAGACACTTCGCCAAAGAATCAATGCACACAAAACAGATATCAGACAGTATCACAAGGAAAAAACAGTTTCTTGCCATTTCAACCAGAAAAGGCATTGTCTCAACGACTTGATTACCTGCATCCTGCTTCAAAGACATTTTAACACCAGACTTGAAAGAAAAACCTCTGAACTGTCATTCATGCTTAAATTTGACACTTTACACCTGGGTCTCAACAAAGATGCTAATTACCTTACCCATTACAAAGATAGCTTCCCCAATTATCACCTCTAATATCATTAGCTCACAGACATTAACCTCCCCCCCCATCCCTCCTCTGTTCTGAAATTTGATTTGTCCTTTTAATGTGTGTTCACTTTTTTTGATTGTATCCCTTTGGTAGATATGGTCATGTCAATTTTCTTCCACATTTGATCTGAGGAAGTGGGTCTGGCCCACGAAAGCTCATCACCTAATAAACCATCTTGTTAGTCTTTAAAGTGCTACATAGTCCTGTTTTTTATTTCTGTGATGGGCTATGTAAGTGATCAGTGCAGGATACAGATCTCTGATTGGTTGGAACAGAACCAGTGCTTTGATACTGAATTGCTTTGTCAACATCTTCATTATCTCTGCAAGTCTGGGGAGACTATTCAGTGACTGCTCCTACATTTCTTCCAAAGACAGTAATTTTCAGCACTTTTCATATCAAAGTAAATTATGTGTCCTTTTCAGCTTTGCCACACAACTCTCATGTGCACTGAAGTACCATAGCTGTCTATAAGCCAAGGTACTAGCATAACCAACTATATGGTTATGCTAATGCATAAGCTAAGATACCGTGAAGCATAACCTAATACAATATGTCTCATTGTAAACAACATATTTGAATAATCTTGGACATCTCATTTTCCATTTATAATATCAAAGTTGTTTGTTTTTGTTAAGTTTAAGAATTTCAATTATGCTTCAATTCAAACCACGTGAAACCTCACTGAACTCAGTGGAGATACATCAGGCATTATTTTTGTTTAAAGCTCAGAATTTTTCAATTATTGTTCTGGCAACAGGGCGTGGGGGGAGGAGACAGCCCCAATTGTTAAAGTCCTAACTCAGTGTTACACCCCTTATGTTTTACCATCAAACAAATTCTTTTCAGTAACCATGCAGCAAACCTCCATCATAATCATTCAGGAACTCACCCTTGCAATCAGTCCCAGTGCCAACTCCGCCCACACATCTACACAAGCAATTTCATCACTGGACCGAACCACATCAGAGGCTCATTTAACTGCACATCCACTAATGTGATCTATGCCATCAAATGCCAGAAATGCCCTCTGCCATGTATATAGGCCAAACTGGACAGTCTCTACGGGAAAAAAGTAATTGACACGAATCGGATATCTAAAAAGGCAACACACAGAAACCTGTTGGACAACATTTTAACATGCCTGGGTACTCGTTAATGGATCTCAAACTCACTGTGTTGTTTCAGGCCAATTCCACAAGCCAAATACACAGGGAAGCCTTGGAACTTAATTTCATTTACAAGTTTCGGACCCATCACAAAGGTATGAATAAAGACATTACCTGGTTAGCACACTACCTTTCACATAGTAATGACTTAAAAAAACAAACAATGGGTATTTAAGAACAATTTGCACCTTCTTTATCAGCTTCATCTAGCATGAATACTCTCATTGACTATTTTACTCCTTTTCTTCCTTCTCCTAACAGAGAAGTCTTCAGGGAACTTAAACACACACAAAAAGGGGATGTCTAGATTAGATATTAGGAAAATCTACTTCAATAGGAGGGTGGAGAAGCACTAGAAGACCCAATTTAAATCTATATCCCAACTTAAAAGAAAAAAAACACACACACAAAGAAAACCAAAAAAGTGCCATTGTGGCTTAACAACCAAGTAAAAGAAGCAGTGAGAGATAAAAAGGCATTGTTTAAAAAGTGGAAGATAAATCCTAGTGAGGAAAACAGAAAGGAGCATAAAATGTCAAATTAAGTGTAAAAATATAATAAGAAAAGACAAAAAGGAGTTTGAAGAACAGCTAGCCCAAAATTGAAAAAGTAATAGCAAAATGCTTTTAAAGTATATCAGAAGCAGGAAGCCTACTAAACAACTAGGCGGGGGGACCCCAGAACAATCAAGATGCTAAAGAAGCACTCAAACATGATAAGTCATTGCGGAGAAACTAAATTCTTTGCTTTGGTCTTCACGGCTGAGGATGTTAGGGAGTTTCCCAAACCAGAGCCATTCTTTTTGGGCAACAGGCCTGAGGAATTGTCCCAGATTGTGGGGTCATTAAAGGAGGTTTTGGAACAAACTGATAAACGTAACAGTAACAAGTCACCAGGACCAGATGGCATTCACCCAAGAGTTCCAAAAGAACTCCAATGTGAAACTGCAGAACTATTAACTGTGGTTTGTAACTTACACTTTAAATCAGCTTTAGTACCTAATACAGGTAATATTAGGTCCCATCAGTTCCCTGAGGGAGTCAGAGTCCAAGAATATTGATTCCCACATTTTGGAGGGCTTCAAGATAGTAGGAAGATAGCTAATGGAACACCAATATTTAAAAAGGGCTCTAGAGGTGATACTGGCAATTACAGACGGGTAAGTCTAATGTCAGCACTGGGAAAATTAGTTGAAACTATAGCAAAGACTAAAATTGTCAGACACATAGATGAACATAATTTGTTGAGGAAAAGTCAACATGGTTTCTGTAAAGGGAAATCATGCCTCACTAATCTACTAGAGTTCTTTGAGGGGGATCAACAAACATGTAGACAAGGGGGATCCAGTGGATATAGTGTACTTAGATTTCCAGAAAGCCTTTGACAAGGTCTCTCACCAAAGGCTCTTAAATAAAGTTAGTTGCCATGGGATAAGAGGTATGGACCTCTCATGGATTGATAACTGGTTAAAAGACAGGAAACAAAGGGCAGAAATAAACAGTAAGTTTTCAGAATGGAGAGAGGTAACTAGTGGTGTCCCCCAACGGTCCATACTGAGACCAATCCTATTCAACCTATTCATAAATGATCTGGAGAAAGGGGTAAACAGTGAGGTGGCAAAATTTGCAGATGAACTAAACTGCTCAAGACAGTTAAGACCAAAGCAGACTGTGAAGAGCTTCAAAAAGGATCTCACCAAACTAAGTGATTGGGCAACAAAATGGCAAATTAAATTTAATGTGGATAAATGTAAAGTATTGCACATTGGAAAAAATAATCCAAACTATACATACGATATGATGGGGACTAATTTAGCTACAACTACTCAAGAGAGAGATCTTGGAGTCATTGTGGATAATTCTCTGAAAACATCCACTCAGTGTAGCGGCAATCAAAAAAAGCAAATAGAATGTTAGGAATCATTAAAAAAGGGACAGAGAAGAAGACCGAGAATGTCTTATTGCCTCTATATAAAACCATGGTACGCCCACATATTGAATACTGCATACAGATGTGGTTGCCTCATCTGAAAAAAGATATATTGGCATTGGAAAAGATTCAGGAAAAGGAAAAAAAAAAAGATTAGGAGTTTGGAATAGGTCCCATAGGAAGAGAGATTAAAGAAACTGGGACTTTTCAGCTAAGAAAAGAGGAGTCTAACGGGGATAGGATAAAGGTCTATAACACCATAACTGGTGTGGAAAAAGCAAATAAGGAAAAATTATTTACTTGTTCCCATAATAAAAGAAATAGGGGTCACCAGATGAAATAGGTAGTAGGTTTAAAACAAACTAAAGGAAGTTTTTCTTCACACAATGCACAGTCAACCTGTGGAACTCCTTGTCAGAGGATGTTGTGAAGACCAGGACTTTGCAAGGTTCAAAAAGAACTAGATAAATTCATGAAGGTTAAGTCTATCAATGGCTATTAGCTAGGATAGGCAGGAATGGTGTCCCTACACTCTGTTTGTCAGAGGCTGGAAATGGATGACAGGAGAGGGATCACGTGATGATAATCTGTTCTGTTCACTCCTTCTGGGGCATCTGGCTTTGGCCAATGTTGGAAGACAGGATACTGGGCTAGACAGACCTTTGATCTGACTCAGTATGGCCGTTCTTATGTAATAGGTTACAAAGGGAGGTGATAAACTGTCCAACATTAGAGGTTTTTAAGGCCCTGCTTGACAAAGCCCTGGCTGGGATTATCTGAGCAGGAAGTAGGCCTATATGACCTCCCGTGGTCTTTTCTGTTGTGTAAAGTCTCCACCCAATCCGGTATAATGTGAATGTAAGACATGTAACTTTTTGTATTGTAAGTCATGTCAGTTTCAGCCATTGCAAGCCAGTGCCTCTCTGCTACTGTATGCCATGTAATTCTCAGTTATTCTAAATTATGCCAGTTTCTATTGCAAGCCATGTAACTTTTATGTAATGTTTCAAGTTCTGCCACTTCTTGCACGATTTGTAACTTCCACCTAAAGATTAAAGAATAATCTTTAAGCTCTGTAACATTCTGTCCTGTGGCAAGGGAGTATGTGGGTGTGTGTAAATGGTGTGAACAGGGTAATGTCTATGCCTTTGTGGAGAGGAGCCACGAGTCTACGGAGAGAAGCCAGGGCTAGGTGGGGTCTGATGTAATCTTCGCTTGTGTAACCCACACACCTAGTGTGGTTCACTGTCCCATGCAGTGGCACCTAGACCACAGCAACAGATAAGAACAAGAGACCTGTACAGCATGGGCTGAGAGCCAGCTGGCTTTTAGCTTAAAGCTAAATTGGGATCTACTGGTAGATCTTGGAGCCTCTGTCAGGTGATCCTGACTGGTTTGGCCAAGAGGCTATCAAGTGCCTACAGTTCAGCTCCCCCTCCCCCCCATGGCTGTGCATCTCCTGCCCTTTGTCTTGGAGCTGCCCCTCCCCTTGGGAGTCTCCTGCTTTCTGTGCAGGGCAGGGGAGGGGAAAGAGGGGTGCTGATGTCAGGTTGCCCCCTTTCCCATTCTGTATTCTTTCTTCACAGAGCAGAGAGGGGGCACAGCCGGACCAGGGATGGAGTTTGCTGGCTGCTTTAGGGAGTGGTTCAGGGCCAGGGTGCGGGTGAGCCTGCCTGAGCCCCACTGCACCACCACCCAGGAGCCAGCGGCAGTGCCCAGATGGAGCCCACATCTCAAACTCCTACCCCAGTCACAAACCTCCTCATGTACCCCAAGCCCTTATCGTAGCTCTGAGCACCCTTGCATCCAAACACCCTCCCAGAGCCTGCACCTAGAACCCCCTCCTACATCCAACTGCCTGCCCTGAGAGCAGCTCAGAGTCCCTCTGACACTCCAAATCCCTTAATCCAAGACCAGAGCCTGCGCCCCAACCCTCTGCCCCAGCCTGATGAAAGTGAGTGAGGATGGGCAAGAAACGGAGGAGGGCGTGAGCAGGGGCGGGGCCTTGGAGAAGGGGTAGGAAGGAAGCAGGGCAAAGGTATTTATATATGAGGTAGATCTTGGATTGCACTTAAATTCAAAAAGTGATCTTGTGCTTAAAAAGGTTGGAGACCAATGGCTTAAAGGGTAGAGGCTCCTATACTAAGCTTTGGAGTTCCCAGGTTCAAATCCTCCCAGTAGCAGTTACACTTGCACATGAGACACACAAAAAAACAGAAATGATGAGAAGAAGAAATTAATATGCATGAGGAAAATAAGGTCTGGGTGGGCCTCTTGGTGACAGACACAGAGAAAGAACTCAGTGTAAGTGACAGGGGCTGCCCAGCTCAATGAAGAGAGCATACAGACCATAGGTTGTATGATCAGCTTGCTGACCTGCATTGGTGACTGCAGGCACACACATCAGACCCACCATAGTTGGCTTCTTTTGCTCTCTGAGCAACTTGTCATGTGCATAAGGGTGTGAATGTATGAATGTGTGCACCTATGTGAAGGAGTTCCACTCTCTTTTTGCTTGATCCAATAGTGGCATTGAATAAATCAATGTAAGTATAACCCTGGGTAGGTCTCCAGTGAAATTCGGTAACATTTTCCAACCCTAATCTTCTGACTGCACCCACAGAGGGCATAGAGAACAACTGGTCACCATCATCTTTGTAACAGCCCAACCACCTCATTACACAGAGTTTGGAGGGAGTGGTTGGGTTTTGTTCTTTAGTGTGACTTCCAGCAGGTTACTTAGTTAAGTGTTACAGGTTTAGGCCCACAGTTCTTGTTCAGACCACATCCTATGGGCCATCTGTATTATGTATTTGGAATTTTTCAGTGTGATTTTATGAGCTGAATACACATTTTAGGCTAGCCCATAATTCCACTGACCCCTTACCACTGTGCTGAGGTTTCCCTTTTAGAGGTGATACTAGTCATTAGCTTGTGGAGCTCCGCCAATGAGCAAAGATGGGGGCAGGAGAGGAAATACCTGGGGCACAGAGTCTGATCAGAGGTACAGGGACTCTGGGCAGAAGGTCTTTGTCTCCAGGTGATCACTTACCAGGATTTGTGGGTTGGCTCTGGGGTCTATTCCAGTGAGGGGCAATCCCTGTCTCCCAACAGAATGATAGGGACCTCCATCAAGAAAATTAAAACAACCTTGGGGAGATTCCCACCTTGTACCCGCTTCTGCCAAGTGCTTGGGATGGAGTGAAAGGACCCAATATTGTTCTTAAAGTGCTGTCCTTCTCAAGGCACTTGAGGCACTGCAGGGATCATCCTCATCATAGCAACATGAAATACACATTATAGCAATAAAGTTAAAAAAAAAGTCTTAAAAATCTCAAAAATATAGACAAACGCACAAACAGGGAGGATTCAAATAAAAATAGGAGATTTAGGTGCATCAGTCTGAGTGGAGCAGAAGGTACTAAAGAAAACACCTTAGGAAGAGAAAGATTTCAAACATGAGGAGAAAGCTGCTGATCTAGATTTCAAGAAGAGAGTGATTTCCACAGCCTAGGGCTATGTTTACACTGCAGAGTTTTTGCGCAAGAACAGCCATTTTTGTGCAAAAACTCACAGTGTCCACACTACAAGCACATTTTTGCACAAGAAAATGTACAGTAGATCGTCAGAAGACAGGGCTTTTTGCGCAAGAGTTATTCCTCTTTCTATGAGGAATAAGCCTCTTTGCGCAAGAGCTCTTGTGCAAAAAGGTGTGTGTGGATGGACAACGTGTGCTCTGATGGCCATTCACAGAATGGCCATCAGAGCTTTCTTGCGCAAGAGCATCCATGGCAGTGTGGATGCTCTCTTGCGCAAAAGCACATGGCAGCATGGATGTGCTCTTGCGCAAGAACTTTTTGCGGAAGATCTCTTCCGCAAGAAGGCTGCAGTGTAGACGTAGCCTAGCAGACACCATCACAAAGGCTACAGCACCTGTTTAAAGTCAGTCTCATGAACTCATGGCCAAACCTGCAACCCTCACTCTCATAAGCAGTCCTGAAGTCAATGGAACCATGAGTCCGGGTTGCAGAATGAAGTCTAGAAAACCAATACCCATGCTGAAGTTCTGATGCTTACAGTACTTTAACTATGTTTGGATGTCTCATACTCTACAACCCTCCTCAGCTCTGGTTCATTTGCCTGGTTAACTCTTTAATGGTTTTATCAAAAATGATCTGTTCTTCCCTATTTTGTAGGTGAGGTGAGTTACTTCTCTTATTCACCCCTTGCTCTGTGCATTTGGAAAGGACTCACATCCTCTTGTGTGTCAAGAAGAAAGAGAATCAGTTGTTATATGGTGCACATTCAAAATGCAAATGTATTTGCAGAACTATAGAAAGAAAACTAAGCTTGAAATAGACATTTTATGAAACTGGATTTTAAGAATGAAAATCTTGAATAATTCACATCATTTCTCAGAATTAAGCAGGAAACTTAACATATATGGTGCTTGAGGAGTGCTTTATTAGATCCATCTCCCGCTTTCATTTTTATAACCATATAGAAGATTCACAGATGTTAATAGATAAGAAGTCCTAGATGGCTCTCAATAATATGCAGCATTGTTCATGGGTTAATAGGACCAATAAGAGCTGTTGTGCGCTGCAAATGGCTTCTTGTACATTGTTTTTCTCCTGTTGTTAAAGGCCCACGGACTCTAATGGTGCGTCTACACTTTACACAGCACCCCTAAACTCTAAATAAGATATGCAATTTGTGCTATGCAAATTGCTAATCTTATTTTGATTGTATTTTGAAATAGGTTATTTCAAAATCTGGTGCATCTACACAGCACCAAATTTCAAAATAACATGATATTTTGAGACATCCCTTAACTCCCGTGGAACAAGAGTTACAGGGATGCCGGAATAGCGCATCCATTATTTCAAAAGATATTTTGAAATACTGGGTGTGTTTCACAGATGTGGGGTAGCTATTTTGGGATAGCTCTGGTATCCCAAAATAGCCACACTGTCTAGACGTACCCTAAGTGTCTGATCTTTTTCTGCTACACAGGTTTACACTAATGTAACTCTCGATTTACATGAGTATAAAAGAGAGAATAAGAGTCAGAAGATTCTCTGTTCCAAGATGGTTCTAATCACCTGAAATTACAGCTGAAAATGGGCTAAGCAGATGGTGTTCAAAGCTGGAAAGATTTCAGATTAGGGATCAGGATTAGGGCAAGTCAAAAGGAGGGGTTTGAGATCAGATTTAAGATACTGGAAATGTCACACAAACTAGTAGAATACTACTGGGTCTCATGAAATTTCTGCCATCTCTCAATGGAGAAAACCTTATAAACTAATTTTTTTGCAACTTGTCCATTTTCTTGGGGGGCATACAAGTTGTAATTAAAACAAAAGAGTTATCTTTGAATTTGGGATCTGACCCAGAAAAAAACCCTGTAAGGGCAGGCTTGGATCCAAGGCTTCACACTCCTCATTGTCAACCCATGCAATCATATCACGAATCTCCTGATATTTACTGTTTTTCTCAAAACCCCAGCGGCTGGATTCAGGATGTTGCAAGAGAATCTCAGTTGTCATTTAAAAAAAAATTGTAGGTTGTTAGCCCTCATCGTTTGGAGTCAGGCACAACTGGAATTTAAATGCCCTGGAAGTAAGAAAATAGGACAGGTCAAATTCCACTCAGCTATATCTGTGTTCAGCCACTGAGCTCAGTAGAGCCCAGTGTTGAGTAGGACTGCACAGGTGTGACAGAGAAGAAGTTGTCCCCATTTCTTCATATCTTCTAAAAAGACAGCCTCCAAAAAGTGTTAACTGAGGGTACATCTAGACTGCGAGGATCTATCAGAAAAAGATACACAAACTGTGGAGTGCGTTTTGCGTATCTTTTTCCGATACTTTTGTCGGAAGAGGCTTTTCTGAAATTTGGCCCCGTCTAGACGGGGCCAAATTTCAGAAACCCACCCTCTTTCTAAAGCCCCCTTCTACCTCGTGGAACGAGGAATACAGGGGCTTGTGAAAGAGCGAATTTGCTCTTCCACAAAAAAAAGCGGAAGAGCAAACATTCTCTGAATGTGGCAGAGTTTTTTCGGGATAACTCTGGTATCCTGAAACCTCCCCGCAGTCTAGCCATACCCTGGACCTCCAAAGGCCAAATATTTAGTTCCTTCCTCTAGAAAATTTTCATTAGTGGGAAACTGCTTGAGCAAGGACTAAGGAAACCTTTAGCAAAAATCTCAGTTAGACCCATATGATTTGTGGGAAAAGGTTTGAAACTTGGCTTTGCATTCTGCCAGTAAAAATATTTCTTAACAATGGGCATATTGTCTAACCCACATGAAATAACAACAAGTTCCCTATTAACAATTAGAAGGTAGGAAATACAGCATTTCTATTTGTTAAAACTCCATCCTTTACATAGAAATTCTTATCAGATACCCTCAAGTCACATAGATAAACTTCAACCAGGAAGAAAGTAACAGGAACATACCAGCAAAATAATACGTCCCCTGGACAGCTATGAAACTAATTCTACACAAGAAGATTCTCAGAGTGTTGTTGGGACACAGTTATCCAAATATCACTTTCCTTTATTTCATGATGTCTGTAAATCAAGAAAGCAGCTAGGAGTCACCATGATTAACTCAACGGTTTGTGATGTGCAGTGGGAGGCTGCTGAAAGAGTAAAGGAAGCAAAACAAGGCCTCAATTTAGGATTCTCAGAGGAACTAGAAAGGGACTTTTCAAAGTCAGAACGAGTGATGTCCTTGGAAACCCCCTGGGACACCGGCAAACTAGGTGCCAGCTCTTACCAGAGCTGTCAGTGTCAGATTAGCATTGACAAAATTCATAGCTGGAAACTATACCAGCTTGCTTGTATATTAGTATTGTTGAAGATGGGTGTTAGGCTTAGAAGAACATGTTTAGACTCTGTGGAATGCTTGAAAGTTGCTGCATGTATTAGTTTCACTTGTAATGTCTATGCCTAAACTATGAGGTGATTTGTAAGTATTGCTTGATATTTGTAAAAATGACCGCTCTGGACCTGTGAATCCAGACAGGAGGAATGGTGCACTGCCCAACAGTAAGGGCTATCAAAACTATATGGGCCACTGTGAATATCTCAGCATAAAGACTCAGTTAGTGACCCTCTCACACCCAGCAAGGTGATACTTGCAAGAAAGTCCATTCATCAGCTTGCATGCTGGAACAAGGGACAGGGAACAGGATCACAAGAAAATTTCCTTCTCTTTTAGCTATTTGAACTCTCACAGGGCTGGAGCTAAGAAACAGAGCTCGCCAGGGTGAACCTGGGTTATCTTAAAACACATTCAGAGCTGACAGATTACTACAATTCTGTCACCTTTTTAAAGATATATACACATACATATATGCACACACACATGTTGCCTGATTTAACCTGTAAATAACTTTCATTTCCTTTTCCCGATTAATAAATCCATAGTTACTTTACCAAGCATTGGGATTGGCAACAAGCATTATCTTTCGTGTGAGATCTGAGGTACTAGTTGATATGGGGTGACTGACTGATGTCTCAGGACTTTTGGTAACCCGAATCTTTTCCGATCTTTGATGTATGGCAACTGACAAATCACTAAGTTCAGCTTGCCTGGGTGGCAAGATAGACTGGAATGCCCACACGTCACTTTGTGAATCTGAGGTAACACTGTTCTAGTGCTTCAGGAGTTCACATATGTTACGGGGATGGTGACATTTAATCCCAGATCACACCACTAGTTTGGACTGTCTGCCTTGCTTATTGGCCGTTTGCCTTAAGGTTGGCACTCTCAGTTGTGATTCACTCCAGACAGCATGACACCCCCATCCAGATTTCAATTTGTATGACAGTTGTAGGGCAGCTCTAATTACAGATCTGGTCAATTTTGTCAAGGATGATTGGTATATTATAGTAAGAGTACTCTACCCTCAGGGGTGCTGAAACAATTTTTACAGTGGGGTAGGCAGAGAGCCACTGAACTACACTAAATGGAAACCATGTCAAGCTAGGGCATGCTGCAGCCCCTGACCCTCCCCCCCCCTACTTTCAGCACATATGTCTACATCCACCTTCTCAATGCACATTCCCACACTAGGCAGTTTCTTTTGTTTGCCTCAGCAAGTGTCCTAATGCTAATGTTTATGGCTTACATTTGTTCCAAAATAAAAAGAAATGCACTTTAGGAAAGTAAAAGAATATGAACTGCCACAATACTAATCACAAAAGCTCAGCACTTGTATTAAATCCATTTAAAGTCTTCTGACATGAAATTCTTTGCTAAAGCAACTATCTTTCAAAGAAAAAAAAGTCAGAGCAGATGTATTAGGTTTCTCCAATTTTACCATCTTCTCATGTAGCATTGTATCTGATACAATCCTTTAACTTTATTGAAAATAATTCATTTCTATTCCTCTAGATGGAACAAGGTGGGTGACTTACCCTAAATGAAGAAGAAATCAAAAGCATGACCCTTAGAGCTTGCTCTAGTCTGTTGCTGTCTAGCTTGCTAAGTATGAAGAACTGACAAGGTATCTAGGACACATCACTGACAGAACTCAGGCTAAAAATAATGTGAAGAGCCATGATAGGAATCTGACTTCTGCATGACTGTGGAGATCATGATCCATGGGGTGCCATTTCTCATGCTTCTGAATGGGAAGCAATTTTTAATTTTACCATTCCACAAATTGTACCATTTTGATAAATATGGTGTATAATTACTTACTTGCTGTTATTCACAGGAAGTTTATTTCTGTATGCACCCCAGACTATCTGGGTTATACATGAATTAAAACTGTGAGGAAATTATTTGGAGAAATGTTACACTAAATCCTTAATTTTTTTTTTATTCTTGGGGACAGATCTTGAGCCGGAGTAAATCAATGTAAGCAATGGAGTGAATTAATTACACCAGCTGAGAATGAAGCCCAAACTTCTACCTTACCTTTAGAAATTAAAAAAAAAAAATAGCTATACTATTATATTGTGTTTTTTTATAAGAGTTACCTTTATTCCTAGGAACCTGAGATTTTATAGTGCAGAATACAAGCTGAATAACTGTAGCATCTGGACCCAATGATGTGGGTTCAGAAATGCAACTTGCTAACAGCTCCAAAGAATAACTGGTAGCATAAAAATATAGCTCCCCAAGCAATATCTAAATTATATTTTCATAGAGTTTTAGAAGATTGGGATTAGAAGAGACCTCAGGAAGTCACCTAGTTCAACTCTTTGCTCAAAACAGTACCAGCACCCCAACTAAAATGTTTATTTACAAATAAAGAATCTTCTTTCCAGATCCTGCAGTTATCCCTTAAAGTTCGCATAGTATGTTCTTTTGGAATAATGAATAGATATTACTACAGAAGTTTAATAATTCTTAAAATTGTTCAAGATGGTTTGACACTCTGTGCCATGAGATACCATTATACACAATTCAAGACTAGATGCCTTTTTGGAAGATGTACATTATCAGAGCCAAGTTACTCAGGTCAATATATGATTAAATAAATCATATGATAAAGCTCTATGGCCTAATGATATACTGCAAATCAGACTGGATGATTTGAAGGTCCCCTCTATCATTAAAGTCAATGAATCCATCAGTCTAGGAATATTCCTGAGCTACTACTGTTTGATAATCCAGACAAACAAATATAAGAAAAAAAAAGTCAACACAGTAACTGTGAGGGAAAAGAAAGCACTAATGATTCTAGTTATTAGAAATTAATATCAAACATTACAGGATGAATCCAAGAGTAAAACTTGGTCCCCACTCTGGCTGGCTATATAGCAGAGCTGGGTATACTGTTGTAACCCCTCTGCCAGCAGCAAGGGCTAGGTCTTTATTTTCTAGGATTCTCTACAATTTCTTAATTTTTGGCTTGATTGCCCCCGTCCCCAGTAACCTGAAAACCTATAACCACTATGGGGACCTTTGCGAGGCAAATCTATATCATGAACTAGCACAGACCAAGGGTGAGGGGAAAGGTCAGGTTGAATGGGCACAAATTTTGACAGTTTACCATCACCATTTACCTCAGGGTGCATAAGTCCTATCTCATAGAACTGGAAGTGACCTTGAGAGGTTGTCCTGTCCTGTCCTGTCCAGTCCCCTGCCCTCCCGGCAGGACCAAGTACCATCCCTGACAGATTTGCCCCATATCCCTAAATGGCCCCCTCAAGGATTGAACCCTGGGTTTAGCAGACCAATGCTCAAACCACTGAGCTATCCCTCCCCCCCACAGTCCCAATCAATTAGAACAAACTGCGTCTGTAAGTTAGGGTCTATCTCCCAGCTTTGCATTCTCAGTTTGTACGTCCCCCACTTCACACTCACAGTTTGGGGTTCCAAGAGTCCAGGAAAGATCAGGGTTCCTGTTTCATACCTTGCTCTGGGGCTCTACCATCTCTCTTGCCATATTCATATCATCTGGAGAGGACTCCCAGTCCTCGCCAAAGTCATTAGGCTGACATAGATGCTTGCTATAAATTTCTGTGCTCCCATTATAATGCATGTAACTGCAATGCTCCCCTGCTGCTCCCCTGCTGGAAGTTGTGGTTTGTGGTGAGTCCAACTTCTGGTTTGTTCTGCCTGAGTCTCAAGTGATTAAAACTGCTGCTACGTTCTCACTTCTGCTTACCACTGGCTAAAAAACTGGAACATCTGTTTAGCTTTGCTTAAGTAAGGTAACTATATCTCTTAGCTCAGCCTTCTTTTTTAAGCTATAAGAGGCTCAGTGGTCTTAGAAACTCATCCAAGTCTCTGCCACCCAAAGAGATATTCCCAGCAGCTATCTAGGAATGCACCATTTCTTTCTTTATCCTCTGGCTCTGTCCAGGGCTCCGTACCCCCTCTCAAGCAAACATCAGTTTTCATCAGGGTGACCCCATATCCAGTCATTGCCCAGGTGGGTTCCCAACACTGTAAATGAATAATCTCAAAAATTTGGGCCCCAAGAACAAAACTGTGTCAAAGTTTACCCCCGTGTCCCCAGACTATCCACAGTTAATATGTAAATGAGGTACCACCTTGCTGATTCAACGCTCCTTGCTCTCCAGCAGATGCCAGAGAGCTCACTCACTTGCTTACCTCCCTTCTCATGTAAACTTGAGGCCACTGTGGAACTTAATGTGTGGTTGTTCATCATTTGAATAAAAGTGTGAGGGCACAAAACTGCCTCTTTCACACAGTGCGACATTGCATGCTCCATATGCACTAGGTCACACTGCAGGGAGGATGCCATTTTGTTCTACAAACTGGCATCCTCTGCACAGGATGACCTTGCACACCTTATACAAGTGAGATAATGCCTTGCACCTCTGATGGAAGATGTGCTAGGGCTGCAGGGCAGCATGAAACAGAGGTGCCGGGGCAGAGCCAAGGCACAAATTAAGTTCTGGTGACTTTGTGCTCACACAAAAGTCTGTATTGGACTTTGATTTCCTCTTGCTTGCTTATAAAAGGTTCAGTCAGCCAATCAGAGAACAGAAATAGCACTAACACTCCTTTGGGAACCAGTCCTACACTGAATGCTGAAGACAAAGTCAAAACAAATAATTCAGGAACCACCAACTGGTCAAAATGTTTGTACTAAGTGTCTGAATAAGGAATAAATTAGCAAAAAACAAAGTCTGTTGGTAGCTATTTTAAGAGCAGAAATAAAGACTAAATAGATTGAGATTCGTTCTCCATTGCCTTGCGTGTTCTATCACTACTGACACCTGTATAAACGCTTCCATTCTCATTTGCCTGGATAAAATGCTACCCTTATAATATGGAGTATGTTACATTATCCTGTGCACAAGTACAAATCAGTAGAGAACTGGGCCAATTAGTCCCAATTAATCTGAACAAATTTTCCTGGAGGAGTCAAGATCTACTGCTCATCAATCTTTTTCATGACAAGCACATTATGTACATACTTTGCAGTCAAGAGAAGAGCACATCTGATAGAGCAAGAGACAAAAGACTTGAGAAAACTTACGTGATTTTTCTTCTTTAATGTTATACTCCTGCACATCAGAAGCTGCATTCTGGCCTGGGAGGTGGACTGAAAGGACCATGTTGTTCATGTTACCATCTTTCCTAACTAGGAATATCTGGAACAGAAGTAGGAGCTTGTGAATTTGATGTTAGGCAGCAGAGAATAAGATTCTCTCCAGTAACCATAGAAAAGCCTTTTTCAATTCAATTCAAATCTAACACATTTCATTCCAGTTTCACTCCAATAAGTCAAATGTTCCATGACAAAGAGCCCCACTACTGTGGGAATATTTTCTCTGGGCGAAATTCATCCCAGCAGAAGGGACAAGCAAAATCCCAATGCACCATACACATCCCACCTAACCTGAAGGCAAAGCTGCACAACTTTTCACATTTTGTCAAGGGACACGACCTGATGCAATACCTCACATGATGGTGAATTTACCCAGTAAATCCTTACTCAGGTTTCTAATACTGGTATAGAATAGGGGCCACCTAAACCTGTATAGGAAGAAGGATTAAAATAACCATAAGTTGATTTTATGGCAAAAACCCAACTTTTGGTTCTGGGTGGCTCAAAGCAGTGGGTGTAGTGAACTAGCACAGGGGCAAGTTTAATCAAGAAGAGAAAGGGCTTTCTGGCTGAGCCAGTTCCTTCTATACACACTATGAGCTCTGTGTGCATTTTGCAGTAGTGAGTTTCTAATCACACTCCAATGTCAGATATTTATTTAACTTGTAGCTTGAAATCCTACGGGCAAAGACAAATCTTTGTCATCATCTCTTCCTTAAAGCAGCTGTAGGTAAAAGACAGCCAGTCAAGATGTTTGTAAACAGGATTTGGCTAATTCTGGAGCCATGGTATTAACATTATAAAGGAGAAGTGAGAGTCTGGGAAATGATTAAATAATTGCAGTGCAGTGGAACTACACCCAGAAAGCTTTGATTTCTTTGGAAGAGGAACTTGTCTTATAGCCAAGTGGCAATGTGGTATTGCCATAAAGGGAACTGAGTGTAGATCAAACCCTCAGGTTGGGAGCTTGTCACATTCACGCAACCGCCCTGGCCACAGCCTAAAGCAGTTTTGCTATGATGGGAAGTGCGTGTCTATCTTGTGTGGCTCTCCATTCAGTTCAATAGAGTAGAGAGCCTGATAAGGTCTTCTGCTTTCTGATATGAAATCCAGTCCTTCGGCCCATAGTTACACTGGATCAAACTCACTGAACGGGCAGCTTGACCCCAGGCCATGATGGTGAGGAACAGCCCAGTGACGTAGGTTAGAACTCTTAGCTGTGGGAGCTGAGGAACAAAGAGATTAAATGATTCCCTCCCTCCTCTCCTGCCACTGAAGATGGGAAGGTGCAGGATGCTCACACCCAGGGTTCCCTCTAAGCTGCACGGCAGTCCCACCCACTCAGAGGCTCAGGGCTCTGTGGACTGACTGGGTGGGGCTGATTAATCACCTGTGAAACTGTGCACCTTAGAGGGAACACTGCTCACATCCATCTCGGGCATCTGGCTACCTAGGCATTCCTATCCTTGGGAGAATTAATGTATGTTTGACTCCTGAGATGACCGAGTTATTGATTACCACTTGATCCATATTGGTTCAAATTCAGATTAACAAGGTGAGAAGTGAAACCTGGAAACTGGTCTGTTCTCTTTTCTGTTCAGGAAGGCTCGTTGCCATGGTTCCAAAGGTTAAATTTGGGCCATGTCTGTTGAAATGGGGTCTTAACCACACAGGTTTCCCCAGGCGTGCAGCTAGCTTGTTCTCAGTTTGTAGGGTGGGAGCCGTTTGTGTAACTAAGTCTTTCCAGATTGTGCCTCGGGGGGGTGTTGAGAGCAGCTCCATTCTAGAACAAGCTCCAGAGCAGGCAGAAAATGTGTGGCCCCAGCTCTCTGACATTAGGGCTGGGGAGGGCAAGATGCAGCCCACCAAGCCTTTTGATCCAGCCCATAACCCACCCTGCTAAGACCCTGAGGCAGGCTCTCCACTTGCTGCAACCTGAGGCTGCTCAGAATGGCTGGCAGCACCCTCCACACCAGGGGTGGGGAACCTTTTTTGGGTTGGAGCCACACAAAAAAAATATCGGTCGGGGGCCACACACAAGTGGGAAGCAAAAAATAAATTAAAAAATACCCCCAAACCTCTCACTGATGTGGCCCCCGACTGAGAAGGACAAAGACACTCCCTTTGTTCCCCTTGCACATGAGACCCTGCAGGGGAGCCTAGTAGATTTTGTGTGCTCCAGCCCTGTGGTGGAACGGTGAGGGGCTCGAGTGCCAGCCTGGGCTCCCCAGTGCTGGAGGAGGGGCCTGAGTCTCAGGGGCAGGCAAGCTGAGGGCCACATCCAGTCCCCAGGCCTCATGTTCCCCACCCCTCCTCTAGGCACTGAGCACTTCTGGCAGGATGGAGGAGGGAGACTTTGCGCACTGTCCCCACCCCCAGCCCAATCACCCTTTCTATAGAGATGTGTATCCCTTAACCACTTACCAAAATCTTGGCACGGCCAAACATAAAAAATTATTGCCCACCCCTGCATTAGGGAGTATATACCCAATGCACCCCCTTGCACAGGACACAGCATCAGCACCTGCTCCTGGTGACACTTTTCTCCCTTTGGGTCACACACCTCTGTATAGTTGCCTCTCCTGACTGCCCATTGCAAAGCAGGAGGGATCACGTCTGTGAAAGAAATGGGCTGGGGGAGCAGAAGCACAATTTGCCCCCGAATATCCTTCAGAGACACTGCCCATCCCTGGATGTGTTGGAGAGCTTTCAAGACATTTAAAGTTGCAGCAGCTGTGTGCCTTTGCAGGAACCAGCAAATGTCAGAGATATTGGTTTTTAGCTTGGCACAAGCTGGATTTTGTCCCTCAGTACTGACTCAGAGAATGGAAAGGTGACATCCACAGCCATCCTCATGAGACCATGCAACTTCCCTGGGCACGCCACAGTTCATGCAGCCTATTCCCACCTTTCCTTCAGCTAATGGTAACACGCTCATTTCCATGACAATGGGTGTAAATACCCACTACATCTTCCATTACAATCTGGAGATTAAAGAAAATGGGAAAGGGAGGATCATCTTTCCCAGAAATGAATTTTTCTCTTCAGGCAAGCTGCAAGCTCTCAGCCAGTCTGCCATTTTCTAATGCTCTGTCCATGAGCTGGAGGGAGAATACACCAGCTAGTGTATCAACCCCCACTCTGCCCAGCAGGATGAGGATTTCCATACCTTTCCTCCAGGAGTTAGTGTTATTTCTCTGAATTAAAACCAGGCAACACAGTGTCATCCTACAGATCTAGTCCTTTCCTTAGACCCAGGAACTTGTGCAGGTCTTACTCTTCAAGCTTCCTGCCTGGTTGCTAAGGAGAGCATCTCTGCTCCATTCTGCTGAAGTTTCCTCCAGCTGACTGGCTTCCCTGAAACCTTACAGTCCCAGGGGAACCTTTCTACTCTTTTCCTTGTGTCCCTGAATTCAAGCTGCCCTTTATATTATCTCTCAGCAGGCCTAGATCTGAGTCAATTAGCTTCTACCTGTGATCCTGGGAATTACTCCCTTCACCTGGGCAATTGGCTGAGCCTTGCACAAAGTGCAGCCAAGCCCCAGCTCCTCTAGCGCAGTATTTCTTAACCTTTTTTTTTTTTATAAAATACTCCTTTAAAAAAAAAAATTAAGTACCCCCGTACTTACAGTTTCAGACACACAATTTTTTCTACCATTGCAACACATTTGTTTAAACAACTTAATCATAGCTGGGCAGGCGATGAAATTTTTGGGTGTAAAAAGTGCAAAAATAATAAAGTGCTGTAAAACTTAAAATAAAAATTCAGTTTTCTCCAAATTTCAGTTGTGTTGATGTACCCCCCAGACTTCTCTCGAGTACCCCTAAGGGTATTCGTATCACTGGTTGAGAAACACTGCTCTAGAGGGAGAATAATTAGGTCTTAGTCTAAACCAGTTACAGCCTTTACTGTGAAAAGCCCTCCCTTATCACAAATACCAGGCCATTTTTTGGTGTGGGTGGAGGGATCACCCCACCTCATGCACCAGGGTTTAATTTAAAGAATTCCCTCAACTACACAGCAGTTTCAAGGTTCATAACATGATCAGACCAAATACATACTCTCCAACAAGTGCAGTTCTGCCCCACCTACTCAGACTGAGCCCAGTGACAATATGCTGATAACCAAGGTACAACTAAACCTGAGTACAGTCGGCAGGCCTGAGCTGACTCTGAAGTCTGTACTAACCTAACCCCTTCCTAGGACTTGGCTTCATTGGTAAGCTAAAGAACAATGAAACCATAACACTCAGCCTAAAATTTCTCCTTCAATTTGGCTGATCTTCGGGTTCCCCTGCAGCAGCAGCAGCAGCTTTAGGTTTACCCCAAATCCTAGCTTCATTCCATAGTTATTCTCATTTAACCATTTTAACCTCTGGGCTGTGTCTAGACTGGACAGTTTTTCCGCAAAAGCAGCTGCTTTTGCGGAAAAACTAGCCAGCTGTCTACACTGGCCTCCTGAATTTGCGCAAGAGCACTGACGTTCTAATGTAAGAAATCAGTGCTTCTTGCACAAATACTTTGATGCTCCTGTTCGGGCAAAAGTCCTTTTGCACAAAACCTTTTGCGCAAAAGGGCCAGTGTAGACAGCTCAGTTTTGTTTTGCACAAAAAAGCCCCGATGGCTAAAACGGTGATCGGGGCTCTCTTGCGCAAAAGCGCGTCTAGATTGGCCACAGACGCTTTTGCGCAAAAAAGTGCTTTTGCGCAAAAGCATCCATGCCAATCTAGACGCGCTCTTGTGCAAATACTTTTAATGGAAAAACTTTTCCGTTAAAAGTATTTGCGGAAAATCATGCCAGTCTAGACGTAGCCCTGTTGTTTGCACATCACTACTACCTCCCCTTAGCCTCAGCTAGCAAATGAAGAGAAGTGGGAGCAGCTAACTGTAGTAAAGGGAAAATTGGGCTTATCCATCCTAATTGCATCCCAGTTCTTTATGACAAAAGAATTCCTGAGAGTGTTTCTCCATAGCCTACACAATACAAAAAGCATTTTATTAGGGTTGCCAATTAGTGGGCGTTAATGCCTGTGATTAACACAGGGCAGAATTAACCCGTTAAAAAAATTAACTCACGTTAATTGCAGAGATCAGCACACCAGCATCAGCTGCTCCAGAGGCCGTCTCTGGTAAGGCGCAGTAATGCAAACCGCCACCAGACGGTGCACAGAAAAACAATACAGCCAGAAAGGCGGGAAAAAACCTGAAGACGTGGTTCCAGCTCCAACGGAGAAGTAAACAAGAGAAGTAAAGACCCTGACACCCGTCCCTCTCCCCTCCCAGGTGACCATATTTTTAAAAATAAAACAGCTTGCCCAAGCTGTTCCCCTCCCCCCCGGCGGGGCTCACCCAAGCCACCTTTTCTGCCTCCTGGGGCTGGGACTGACCTTCCCCCCACATCTGATTCTGGGGCTGAGTCCCCCCTTCCAAACCCTACACTGCCCATGGTGGGGTCTACCCCCTCAGCCCAGGGGCTGACCCCTCCCCTGAGCTTGGGGGCTGACCCCCACCCTTGAGCCCCATGCCACCTGCAGTTGGGGGCTGAGCGCCCCGGAACTCTGCACAGCCCACGGCAGAGTCTACCCTCCTCCGGCCCTGTGCTGCCCGCAGCTAGGGCTGAGCTAAAAAAAGGACTCTTTTGAATAGGACACAAGTATATTGATTATATAGAAGAATTTAAGTTCAGCTTTCATGATAAAATTTGCACTACAATACTTCAGTGAGGTGAACTGAAGGTTGGTTTTTTTTTAACAGTATATTTATTTTTATTACAAAATATTTACAAAGTGAGCACTATACACTCTGTATTCTGTGTTGTAATTGAAATCAATATATTAGAAGATGTAGAAAACATCCAACATATTTAAATAGATTGTATTCTTATGATTGTTTTACAGTGCAATTAATCGTGATTAATTTTTTTAATCGCTTGACAGCCCTACATTTTATATCTTGTTTTGTTTACATTAGAAATTCATTTCTTGTTTATTTTGGGAGCTACTATGAATGATTGGAGTGGCATCATTGCACCAAGAAAGTGAATTCTGAGCAACCACAACAAAACCTTTAAAAACACTCCGGCTACGTCTACACTGGCAGTTTCTTGAGGAAGAACAGTTGTTCTTCCGCAAAAACTTGCCGGCTGTCTACACTGCACGAGCGTTCTTCCAGAAGTAAATATACAGTATAGCGTTGTAAAACAGGGCTTCTTCCGGAAGAGTTATTCCTCTCCCCATGAGGAATAAGCCCTCTTGCGCAAGAGCTCTTCCAGAAGAGGGCAGTGTAGACAGGCAACATGAATTTCTTGCGCAAGAAGCCCCTATGGTTAAAATGGCCATCAGAGCTTTCTTGCGGAAGAGAGCGTCTATACTGCTATGGATGCTCTTGCGTAAAAGCACATATCTTGTGCAAAAGCACATGGCAGTGTAGACGCTTTCTTGTGGAAGAGTTTTTGCACAAGAACTCTTCCGCAAAAGAGTTCTTGCGCAAGAAGCTGCCAGTGTAGACGTAGATGTTTGGTTTGGGTTTTTTGGTCAATCCATCTCTCTCAAACACCTGACACACACACGGAAGGAAAGATTTCTTTCTTAAAGCTCCAACCCCTGTATCTTTTGAATAAAGGGCTGAAAGAACTGCCACTGTGTTGTCCTGCAAGGAACACAAGGCTTAATTTTAAGTAAGGCACGAAAAAAACCACAAAACAAAACAAACCCCCACGCCCCAGAAAACAAAATTGACACCCCAAAGAAGCAAACTAGGGGCGTGAATATATTTGTTGTGGTCAACCTTTAAGATTTCACTTTTTAAGAAAGCTACCAGTCAGATACTGGAAAAATGCTGCAGACTATAGAGAGCGTATGGAGATATCTGAAAGCACCAAAGAGCAGGGATATGAAACAAATAGGAAAAACTGTTCCCAGACATCAACTTTTAAGTAAATCAAAGGTATAAGCCTTCTCTATCACACACCCACCATCACTCGAGAGAGAATGGAAATGTCTATCCCACAAACATAAGAACAAGCTAATCACCACTGAAAAAGGCAACAAACAGCAGGTACTGCTAACTATGCTTGCTTTTACTTGAGAAGAAACCACACCACACCTAAACATCTCCCCTGAGGTGCAGGAAATGTGGTTGTCTGAACTGAAATTATTTTGGACAGTTGCAGACTTACCCCAGCTGTTTCTTTGCTGAGTATCTCTCCAGCCCTGTCCCAATTTGTGTTCAGCTGAAGCCAGACTGGGCACGTTTTAATGAGTTTATCGAGGACACAGATGCCAGCTGCTGGAAGGCAGTTTTGCAGATTGATGGACTGATGTGGCAATTTCTCATCATCATCTTCTTCACCAGGATCTGCGACAGGACTGAGACAGCACAAGAGAGCCCCTTTAAGCAGAAGTTTGTTGTGAAGAAGTGTAAACACACACAACATTACACAATGGGCACTGGACTCGAGACTTATTATTTAACGGTTCTATTGTGGTACTGCCTAGAAGTCAACTAAGTCAGAGCCCTGTACAGGCACAAACATACAGGAAATGAGAGTTCCTGCCCAAAGTAAGACAGGCTTAAGCTATAAATTCACCTGGGGGAGGGGGGGAGGGGGTCTAGCCATTGATGGGTATTTTGCTCTGGAGTAGTGGTATCTGGATTTACCCCTCTCCCATTCTTCCAGTGATGGCACCTGAAGAACATGGTAGAGGTTCATTGTCAGGGTGGCTGGCTGGAAGCTCTCACTACCCCATGCTGCACCTCTTTGGATAGCAACAGAGAGGTAGCCATGTTAATCTGATCTTGGTAAAACAAAAAAAGCAGTCATGTAGCATCTCAAAGACTAACAAGCTGGTTTATTAGGTGATGAGCTTTCATGGGGCAGACCCACTTCTTCAGATCATATTTGAAAGTGAAATGGCATGACTGTTATATAACAGAGGGATACAATGAAGAAGTAAACAAAGCAGCTACATAGACTAGAAAGTAGAGGCAAGGGGATGAGGAAGAGACAAGGAAGGAGGAAATTGCTCCCCTCGCCCCTGCCTTCTATTCTATGTAGCTGAGTTGTTTACTTCTTCATTGTATCCCTCTGCTATGTAATGGTCATACCATTTCACTTTCATAATATGAACTGAGGAAGTGGGTCTGCCCCACGAAAGCTCATCACCTAATAAACCATCTTGTTAGTCTTTAAAGTGCTACATGACTGCTTTTTTGTTTTACTCTTTGGATAGGTCATCCTCCCGGGGCCCAGTTTGCCAGCTGAGGGATCTGACTGACTGCCCTTGACTTTGAAAGGAGGCATTTGTCTTCTATAATAGGAGATTAGAAGCCCCAACGTTATCAAACCACCTTTCAGGAATACCAAACACATTTAACCTTATTGTATTTTTAAAATGAAAAGGGACCCTGTCAACTCATGTCACGAGAACACCTCAGGCTTGCCCTGCATGCTTCTCAGGATTCCTGGCATCATACAGTAGCTTTAATGATTACTCTGAGAATGCCACAGGGAGCACCCAACCCAAGCCCCGCTAAGAAGTATGTCACCTTTAAGATATAGTGAGTTAAAGGTCAGATTTTAGCTAGGAAGCCTTGTTTCTGTACCTAGAGTCCTTTTAAAGACTTTGAATAAATAAATATTGAGACCCTGTTACAGCATAAACAACTGAGATTTCCCACCTCCCCTCCCCATTTCTATAGTTATATTTCTCTGCAGATGCTAGGAACAGGTGGGATAGCATTTGCAAAGTGTGACATTTGAAATCCCACCCCTGCACATGCTGGCAACAGGGTTCAATGAGCGCACACCAGAGCCACAGTGTAGCTTTGCGGGAGTGTGTGGGGCTGGGGTAGTCCCCACCTTTGGTTAAAACAATGGCAACAACCAGGCTGAGAGAAGGAGGTGGTGTGCTTTAGGGCCCAAGTCCCTAGAGGATCTGGGCATCAGTGCTTTTTGTGCACAGTTAAATTTACCACAGAGAAACACCTGCCTTTAATTTATAAGGGTTCCTCAGCCAACTTGGTTAAAGAGGTTACTCATTGAGCGAGGGTAGGTCTGCTCAGATTACTGGAGACTGTAGGACTGAACCCAAAGAACACAAGCAGAACTCATCTTATGCTACTAAACCAAAGGGAGCGGAGGTGAGTGGATGCAATGTGTATGTCTGAACACTAGAGGGAGCCCAGGGATTAGACTGACAAGGAGCCTGATTCTTCTCTCCTTTGTGGGACAAGCTATACTCTTATCGAACCTTGGGTGGTAACTGGAAAACTGTGGAGCTTTTGAAAGTAAATAACTAGCCACCCCCCCCCCACACACACACACCTGTGAATAGCTACTGCTTGAGCAAAAGACACTCACTCTATAATAATGCTTTATATAAAAGCTTTGTAAGTTTTTAACAGCCATGGAAAGGAGGGTGAAGTGCACATTGGGCAGTGAACACCATTTCACTTTGTATAGTTACTTACACCCGGGAAAAGAAAATGTAACATATTATCCAATCAGAATTCTTCATTCAGGTACACAGATCTCACACCCAGTTTGCACTGGTGCAACAACTATACAGGGTGCATGGGATGGAAGAGCTAGGCGCAAGGTATTTGCAGTTCTTGCACAGATATCAGAAACCATTGGAAAGGCAACATTTGTAAATAGTGACCACAAGTAGCATCACTGTAAATAAAGACAGAAACCACGTCAGTCCTCAACACCCACTGGCACAGAGTTTTACAATAATGACTTCTACCCTGTGTACAAGAATGTCTCTCACCTCTCCATGTGCAAGCCTTAAAGCAGGGCTACTCAGCCTGCGGCCTGTTTGTTTGTGGCCCACGGTGGGGTATGGGTTTACATGGGGCTCAACTCGCAGCCCATGGGTGGGATCCTTTGAACATGGCCTCCACAGGGAACATGCTCCACATGGGCGAGGTATCTCCCAGGTGGGGTGAGCATTGAAACATGCAAGCAGAAGGGCTGGCTGGAACAGACAGGGTGTTGGCGTTTCTAGCACCCAAGGAGGAGATGCTGGGAGCACTGGGGCATTGTGGGAAGTGCTTTGCATTCATGCCCCTCAGTGTGAAAGAAACTATTTGCATATATATGCAGCCACGCTTAAGTTACAGCCCTCAGCATGTGCTGTGAGTATTAGTGTGGCCCCGGGGGGCTTCCAAGTTGAGTAGCCCTGCCTTAAAGTCAAATAAAAAAAAACTCCAGCAGGGCAGTATTTGTTTTTATCAGGGCTCAGTGAACTTGATGTTATGAGTACAAATGTTCAACCTAATTCTGACTGCCATTGAGCTCACTTCAATATAAATAATTTTACCACCTGTCCTGTATTCAGCATATGGAGATATGATCACCCTAATAATGATGCTAACCTCCTTTGTAAAGCACTTTGCACACTACTGATGAAAAATGTTACATAAGCATTAGTTTTTTCTCTTCATTATTCTCACAACTGGCCCCTTTT
Organism: Pelochelys cantorii; assembly: GCA_032595735.1. Classification (NCBI taxonomy): domain Eukaryota; kingdom Metazoa; phylum Chordata; order Testudines; family Trionychidae; genus Pelochelys; species Pelochelys cantorii. Next base: position 102,115,279 of record CM064329.1, on the reverse strand, counting down.
TAAAAGATCACTTTTTAAAAGACATTTCCAAGCAACAATGTGCTATTTCTTTTAATATCAATTTCTATTGATTTGTGAGCTGAAATTAAGCTGTCTGTTTTTTCCTCTTCATTTAGTATTACTTAGGGAAAATACAGCTCTTACTATCTGGGGCACATTGTGAAGTAGGTCAAATTTCCGAGCTGAACTAACTGAAAGTCTCCTGTCAAAGGCCCTAAGTCTGTGTAGCATACTGGGTCCTCAATTTAGGTTTTGTCAAAACCTTTTGCAAAGTTTGAGACCAACAGAAAAGTTTCACCCCATGGAATGCCTTTGAAAACAGCCCTTTTTGAAGTATGTACACCCACATACCCAATCACTGTGATTGTGGTAGTGCAGGAGAACTTGACATTAATCAATCCATTTTCATTTTGGAAGCAGAGAGAAACATGAGACAAACAGAACAGCTAGTGATAAGCTAACCACATACAAAATTTTTAATATAAAGCATTATTTTTGTCACACAGGTGAGGAAATCTTTTTAAAACAGCAGATGATGCTTTGAGAGTGTCCTTTAAGCACAAGTACAAAGGATCCATTAAAATAAAAACAAATTAAAGCTTTGGCAAATTAACACACTCCATCTCATATCCTCCCCGTCTTTTTCTCCCCTTTGCGACAACTATCAAAATATCTACAGGTTAATTTAGTCTTGAAGATATCTGCCAAGGAAACACATGTGAGGCAACAACAATTAGTGGAAGAAAGGATGTCAGAAGAGGAAAATGCGGGTTACAATAAAATAGCCTATAAAATGTTGCATGAAATCCTGTCTAAAAAAAAAAGTCAGATGAATAAGGCTGGACCCCTGAATCCTGCTAATAAAGAGTGAAAACTAACTTGAAAAGCTCGACAATGTTCATAGTTGTTTGTGTTGGGGAAGAGATAGATTTTCAAAAGTACTCCGGGACCAAAAGATTCAGATTTGAAAAACCAGCATGTGCCAAAGTGCGTGCCTCATGCTGGTTTTTCAAAAGTGTGTGCCTTCTTAGGTGTCTCAATCCCTTTGGAAATCTGCACTGCTGCACTCAAAGGACTACAAGCTACACTGTACAGGCACAGCAGACATCCTGTACTGAGTTTCACTGACTTCCGTGGCACTTCTCAGTTGTGTTAGTCCATCCATATGTTACGCACTGCAGGATTTAATCATCAATGGTGTACATAAAGGTGAGGGTAAGCGTGAAGCAGCATTTTGCAGGGACTGTTGTTTTTAGATCTAGTGTTGTAACTAGTAAACTAGAGGGGTTAGTATAGGACACTTGTTAACATACATCCAAGGAAGCTACTAAACTGGGAGGAAATGCAAATACTAGCAGAGCCAGAAGACAAATAGACAAAGCAGCCTGGAATCAGTTTAGATTAGAAACAGGGAGAATGTGTTGTGGAAGAATGCAAGCTTAATACCTAGAAACTGAAAGCAGTTCAATGAGAGAAGAGACTATAGAAAACAGGACTTCTGGGAGAAACCTGATGACAAGAATGAGTTACTGCAGATGAGACATAAACTTGCAAAGCACTAGGACATCAGAAAAGATGAATGCAATTTGTAGCTGCATATGCAGAGTCATCACATTGCAGGATAGGAACTGGGCAGGTAATAGTCTCTCACTGTACAGTTCCAATCCAATTGTGAATATTGCACCTTAATAATGGAAAGGTAAATGGCAAACGGGAGGGAGCTCTGCAAAGAATAAGAGATTATCGGTGAAAGGGGCTGACTGATGAGCAAAAATAAATCAGCTAAACATGCATAGATTGGCTCATTTACTGCCAGCCTGAAGTGCAAAGGATAATTTGGTGAGCTAAGACATGGTGCAAAGATGATCAAATAATGGGGTAGAATTAAGAAAGGGACAGATTTCACAGCCAGGAAGCTCCACCTATTAGGGTATAGAATATCTTCCCTGTGGCACAGCTGGGAAACCCATTCAGGGCTATCCTTGGAATTTATGGGGCCCCATAGAACCCTTCCTCCACATAACCCACACATGACTTGTTCCCACCCCCAGCTTGCTGAGAGTCAGAACCACTCCAGCCTCCAGTAAACTGGGTGCCGCGCTCAGGTGGCCTCTGGCCAGGAGGAACCAGTGGTAGCTAAGTAACTGCCCAACCCCCGGCATTTGCATGCACATGTTACCATAATTTGGAGGACTACCAGGATAGTAGGTAAGAGCCACTCTTACCTGCTGTTCCACTGGTGCCCAAGTTTTTGGGTGTCCAGCGCAGCTGTGTATTCAGCATATGCCTAGGGACAGCCCTGACCCCACTGCTTGAAAAATCCAAATGCTACACACTTTGGGTGCGTCTAGACTGGCAATTATCAAGTTGTTTAAAAATCATCTATTTCTGAATCTCACTAGTAGACTGTATTCTGTTCTATTACATATTAAAGATATATAATACAGCAGCACCTAGAGTGCCTGTTCAGGGCCCCTTTAAGCTAGGAACTCTACAAGCACAAGCAGCTCATATGTTGACAAAGATAAGGTTGACAAAGATGATCAGTATACTAATGAGATAGAAAAAAAAGACACAAACAAAATTATGAACAAAGGTGAAAATGCCTTCAGTTTTAGGTGAAAATCAAGTCATTATATGGTACTTAAATATGGTCTCCATTTCTATTGCACCCAACATGGCAGTAAATGATAGGTATCAAATACACAAGAGTACTAAGATTTATATAACTCCTGAAGTGAACATACTGCTTCACAGACAAATTAAAGGAAGTCCCTACCATGCAGATATTACTTGGCTGTATACATATTAGTTTCATTATTTATAATTTATTAAGACAATGCATCAGATACTGTCACTGCATTTGATTACAGTCCTTGAAAATTCTGGGGAAAGTTCTCCGATTATGTAACTGATGTTATGCAACAAGAAATATGTTGGCACATGTGCCTTACATTGTAACTCCAAGATAGCAAAGCAAACTTACCTCCCAATTTCTGGCAGGAGGGAATCAGCAACAGTCAAGGATCTCCAGAACCCAAGCACTTCATGCTTAGCACTGTCAACCACAGAATAACTGTTTTTGAAGCAGACAGTGGGCAGGAGTTGATACATACTTAAAAACTAGATTCCAGGGAGCTGACTATAGGTGCGTGTTACTGCTGAAATTTTCAGCAGTTACAGTTACTGTTACCCAATTACCTACTTTTTAATGTCCCCACAATCAAGGGGCTAAAAGAGCATTCAAGGACGACAAGGCCACTGGAGAGAGGCTAAAAGAATTTTTTGTATCAGTGTTCTTCAGAGGAAAATTTCCACATTGGAGCCATTCTTTTTAGATGAGAAATCTGACACTACCCCAGATTAAGGTATCAAAAGGAATAGCTTTGGAACAAATTTAACTATCAGCACTATGTCACCAAGATCAGAAGGTATTCACTGAAGAGTTCTGAAGGACCCTGGTTATGAAACTGAAAGACTACTAACTGTGGTACTAACACACAGCTTAGATCAGATAACTGGAGGATAACTCATACAACACTAATTAAAAAAAATAAAGGACTTCAGAAGTGATCTTGCCTAATCTAGACCAGAAAGCCTAACTTCATTACCAGGCAAACTGCTTGAATCAATAGTGAAAAATAGAAATAAATGGTTAATTTTCACAATGAAAAGAGGTAACTAGCAGGGTCCCCAAAGAATCTGTATGAGGACAAGTACTGTTCAACATATTTTTAAATGATCAGAGAAAAAGAGGTGAATAACAAGATAGCAAAATTTGCAGACGATACAAAATTACTCAAGATTGCTGGCTGGGTGACAAAATGGCAGATGAAATTCCATGTTGGTAAGTGCAAACTAATGCATACTGAAAAAATAAACCCAACTATACATACAAATTAGCTGTTACCACTCAAGAAAGATTTTGGAACCATCATGGATAGTTCCCAGAAAATAGCTATTCACTGTACAGTGGTAATAAAGTGGATGGGGTGAGAAGCTAACAATGCAGCTGTCTACACTGGCCGCTTGAATTTGTGCAAGAACACTGACGATCTAATGTAAGATTGTCAGTGTTCTTGCACAAATACTATGATGCTCCCACTCAGGGATAAGCCCTCTTGCGCAAGAATACTTGCGCAAGAGGGCCAGTGTAGACAGGGAAGAACTGTTTTGCGCAAAAAAGCCCCGATGGCGAAAATGGCGATCAGGTCTTTCTTGCGCAAAATCGCGTCTAGACTGGCCACGGATGCTTTTGCGCAAAAGCACTTTTTGTGCAAAGGCACCCGTGCCAATCTAGATGCTCTTTTGCGGAAATGCTTTTAACGGAAAAACTTTTCCATTAAAAGTATTTCCGCAAAATCATGCCCGTCTAGATGCAGCCTTTCAGTTGTAGATTCCAGAATGCACTGTAGAGTCAATCCTGCATCGGCAGAGGGCTGGAGTGGATGACCTAGCTAGCTCTTCTCTATCTATCCTTGCTGGGACCCCCATGCTGTGCTAGTCAAAGGGTACACAGTTGCAACACTTGACTGCTCTGCATGCAGCAGCCACAAGATCTGGATGCCAGGAGGTGTAAGAGCTTAGCCTGGCCATTTCATAGAAGACTCCACAGGTAGCTGCACAGAGCTGGGGGCGGGGGGGCGGGGGAGAAGAGAAGATTAGGGGACAGAACTCCCTTTGCTCAGCCAAGTGCAAGGAACCATGCAGGCTGCCACATTGAGCAGTGGGTTGATTCCATTTTGCTTGCTTGGCCCTCACAATAATGACTTGTATCCCCAGCCTTTTTCTGGGTGACAGCTGCCTTCCTGCCCACACAGCTCAGCAGAGATTTGCTGGGAACAAGAGGGACTTTTTTGTTCTGGACAATGTAAATGTGAGAAGCCAGCCCTGAAGCTGCCTGCATCATTGCTGGGTTCTTACTGCAAATCAGGATTAAATCCCCTTGCCCCCAAGCTGACTTCAAGCAGCTTGCTGGGAACAAGTACAGTTCATATTCTCTTGGCAACGTGGATTAGTTAGTTCCATGATTACAAAAGACCCTGTGCCTTATTTGGTGGGATTGAATGGCTGCACTGCTGGAAATAGTCCCAATAGGACGGTAATTTGCTCTCTCTTGGTAACTGTATAAAGACATCACTGCTGTAACTCATTTGTTCATCAAGGAGCCAAATTTATAACCTATACAAACCTCACTGAAGTCAAAGGCATTGACCAGGGCTGTGAGCCTGTCAGCCAGTCCAGACTTGTCTGTTACTCATAATGTATACCAAGACCAGTGAGAACACAGAAAGTATATGTTGCCTGGCTGCAGAAATACATATCTTTACCACTTGATCTGCATGAGAATCTGTCAACTGTTAGCTGTAGGGGGCCTATGATACACAGCTGAGTTACTCCAATTCCAGCCAGGAGACTGCACTAGTATATACTCACACTAACCAGTTCACTTCAATTGTGTGTGTTAGCCAGCACCAGTTCTGAGAAAACTCACCAGATCTTCAGAATGGCCACAAGTGGAAAAAAGCCCTCTATGGTACTTTGTCAGTTTGTCTTGATTTGGCATTGTTTGAATAAGCCATTTGTCAGAATTGATGACCTGATGTGTTTGTTTTGTAATACAAGACTGTAGCTACATTTCTCTTGAATCTTACATTAAATGACACCTAGAGAAAGAATCAAGAGTTTTGCTATGCTTTCCTTGTCTTAGGAGAAAGGATGCTCAGGAATATTTAGATTTGGTGGAAGAGCAGGCATCACTCTATAGGTCTCACATTTGTCAGCCAGCATGCTACAGAGAAAGAAAGACGCAACAGCTGTCAAACACCACTTGTAAAGATGAGAGCAACAGATTAATCTTTGGATCACAAACATCAAGTACCAGGAGACTGCAATCAAGGACAAGCCAGCTTGTGACAGAAGCACATAAATCTGTGTGATACCTTTGAATGCAGTAACATTATCTTCAAGGAGTATCAGATCCAACACAGGGAGACAGCTAATGATGTTACAGCTCTGTTGGAATTAGATGGAAAATTGTGATAATTGCTAACTTAGACAGCCCAATTGAGACCAAGGGGCTGGGTGGGGAGGGTACTTCATTTGCAGCCCATCCAAAAGCTGGCAGAAAAATGAGAAAGTATGCATTTGTGGCACGCCTCACAGACAAGCAAATTAGAACAAATTTGAGTCCAGTCCTTCACTGGAATAGAAGCAAACTACACCACATTTTTCTTTATAGCAAGCTTCACAAGTGGAGTTGTGCAAACTGATTTCTTGTGTTTGCTGGCTAAAAAAAAAAAAAAAAAAATCCATGGGGGTGACAAAACAATTACAAGCTTGTGTCACAAGCTGAAAAGTCAGTCAAATAAAATTTCATTCAAATCAAAATGAAGTGTTTTTATTCAATTTTCATAAAACTGAAGGCATTTTGAAGGTGTAAAATAGGTTTGAATAGAAAGACAAAGCATTTAATTTTTAAGAAAGTGTTAAAATATTTAGGCTGACAGAGTTAAGGTTGCAAGCCATCTAGTCACACAGACCCAAACACTCTTGCCCCACCTTCACTCAGCAGGATTGGGCAAGGGGGTTGGAATTGAGGGGTCTGGAGTGTGGGAGGGGGCTCTGGGCTGAGTCTGGCACAAAGAGGTCCTGGGACGGAGTTGGGGTGTAGCAGCACCTCAGGACTAGGGCAGTTCCAGGGAGGGAGTTGGGGCATTGGCTCCAGGAGACTGTTCAGGGTTGGGGTACAGAGTGTGGGCTCTAGCTGGGCAGCACAGCAGGGCTAAGGCTCCCTGCCTGCTCTGGCTCCACATTGCTCCTGGCAGTGGCCAGCACATCCCCACAGTCTTTTTTTTCCAGGGGAGGGAAAGAGAGGGAAGGGAGTTTCCTGCATGTGTAATCCACATACCTACTGGGTGTAATTCACTGTCCCATGTAGTGGTACTTGGAGAGAAAGAATGAGTTTCCTCTACTACAGTCATAGCTGAGAGCCAGCTGGCTTTTAGCTCATGCACGAAGCTCCAGAGGTCCCAGGTTTGCTTACACCTGTCAGCCCTACATAAGCACTATCCCAGCAGCTCCAATTGGCCCTAGTTCTGCTCCAGCTGCTGCAGAATCAGCACTCAGGGCAGGGGTTGTATGTAGAGACATCCCTTCTTGCCCAGGGATGCACCAGTCACTTCAACAGCCCAAGGAGCCTGCCTTCACCCTGCTGTACCACTGGACTTTCAGTCCCTGATGGGCTTTGTCTCTATGAGGCTACTGTAGCCAAGTTCCAGGAGACTCCCACCAAAACAAGGCGGGTTGGTAACTATTTGGGGCATTCTAAAATGAACAATTCAAATGGAGGAAGCATTTTTCTCCAAGCTGCATTTTTTGGCCCCCCAAAATTTCTCATCCTTCCCCCATTGTAAATTCCAACCCTGGACTTCAAAATAAAGGTTAACTAGGATCATGGTAAGCTGTTGAAGAGGTGACAGGCTAGGTTTGCATTAGACAAGCCTTGTGACAGGGCCTTCTACTCACAGAGGTGGCACCCCCTTCAGGCAACTCTGGGGATTAGTTCTATCCTCCCCCTTCCACTATCTGTAGCTCACCTCTTGCTCTGTGTTGCAGCACAACAGCTTTGCAACTTGTCACTTCAGTCTCATTGTGAGGCCCATTCTAAGGCTTGGAGGAAGATGTATTCCCAAGTCCTTCTACTCAAGCAGCATCAGGCACCCCTCACACCCACTGCCCTGACCCTGCCACTCCTGTACTGACTCAAGCAGCACCACTCTGCAGTAGTTAGTAAGGAAACCCAGACTTACCCCCTGGTCTGAATTCTAATCCAGGGTTTCTACCAAGCAGTCAAAGCCTACATCTTCCTTAAACTTACTGCTCTCCTACCTGGACTACTTCCTGCCATCTCTCCATCTACAGCCTATTCAGTCTCAGGAAAGGACATGCCATGCCTGCGATCAGTCTCTTGGCTTTATGCAAGCCCCACCTAATCCCTCAAAGGTGAATTTGCTTCCATTTAGTGGCTTCCTCCTAACCGAAACCTCTCCCCCGTTAAAATTGCCACCAGGAAATGCTATAGTTAAGGTTGCTCACCCAACATTAAGTCAGTGCCTTTGTAAATATCAGTGTACAAAGGCTTTATGATCACATGATCATATATTGCTTTTCATTGTAGTTCCAAGAGAAGAATTGAAAAGGGCAGGGAAAAGGTATACTCTTTAAATGTTATTAGAGATCATAGCAATAATCATGTCAAGCATCTGTGGGGTAGACATCCATTCATTTAACAATCAAGTTTCTTCTTGGGTCTTAGTACAAGAGTTGATAAGAAAGGAAAGGAAATAGGTGACCGAAGAATCTGCAATAGCTACTGGATAGATTAGGGGTACGGCACAGAGGGTTCCTGCCCCATACGTTCTCTGAGAATTACAAGAAAGAACTGAAAACAAAATTGGATAAGAAGGAGAGTGATGGGCTCTAATCTGATCTCACTGGATACTCCCAGTGAGGGAAGTCCACCTTTTGAACAGCCAGTCTTTCCTTGTAAGATATGTGCACTACTTGATACAGCTTTTTTCAGGTACCTCTGGCTTTGGAAGTAGCCTAGTGATTCTCAAATTGTGGTCTGTGGTCAGCACAGCAAGTCCTCACATTTAGTGGTTTCCTCTGTCCCGCCCCATTCTTTCACAGTTTGTTTTGACAACAGTCTAACTGCAAACTCCTTCAGCAGAGCTCTTGTCTATTTATTGTAACCTGTAAATCACCATGGAACTATCAAAATGATAGAATAGTAACATTTACGATGTATGTTCCAACAGCCAAAGGGTGAATAATATTTAAGCAAATCTTCTCTTAAATGCAGAGTGATTAAAGTTTCCCTCTCCTTTATTTCTGGATCACCTACATGCTATTAATTCAGGAAATGTCTTTGTACCCCATTTTTGTTCTGTTCTTTGAAGCCCTCTTCTGAAACATATTGCCCTGAATGTCAGCAATCAGTTCCCTCAGACTGAGTGCTCACTTCTGTAATCTCTTTGGTACTTGTCAAGCTTGAAACTCCTCACCTCAGAGAGCTCAGCAGGAGCCCATATGGAATAAGCCGGTGGTTGTCCATTTCTCAGCAGATGAATGCTCACCTCAGGAAAACCACCACTGGTGCTGGCACTCACAGGAGGAGCTTTCAGTGTTGAAGGGAAGAATGAATAGGCCATGGAATCTGAATTACTCTGTCTCACTAACAGTGGTGTCTCTAGGGCCGTGAATTGAGGCACACTGATGAGGGTGATCGAAGGAGGGTTTCACTGTCATGATTCTGCTATGCCTTGTCTGGGAACAGGTGGAAAGCTTCAGTCCCTTGGACTGTGATGCTGGTGCCTACTAATAAAGTACCATATCCTAATTTTAATGGGCACCTATGTAATAGTATTTTACAGGTCCAAATACCTTCCAGCCAAGGATTTCAAAGCACATTGCAAACATTAACTCTTAACCTCCTTTTACACAAGCTGAAGTTCAATGTTTTCCAATGAGGATGTCCAAAGCTAGGCACCAAGATCCATATACAGGCACCCAACTAATTCTCCGGGTGCCACTAATGAGGGAAAATGCTGATCAGCAGGATTAAGGATATTTCTAAATTGTGGAAGGTTCACAGAAGAGCCATGAGAATGATGAAAAACATGCCTTATAATCTAGTTATTTTTCAAAGAGAAGGGGTGATTTATTACAGTCTCTAAGTATTTACATGGGGAACTGAGGTTTAATAAAGGTCTCTTCAGTCTAGTAGAGAAAGGTATAATGTGACCCAGTGGCTGGAAACTGAAGACAGACAGAATCAGACTAGAAATAAGGCATATATTTTTGATAGTGAGGGTAATTAACCATTGGAATAATTTACCTGGGGTTATGGTGGATTGTCAATCATTGATCATTTACAAATCGAGATTGTATGTTTGTCTAAAAGATATTGTCTAGGAATTATTTCGGGGAAGGTCTCTGGCCTGTGTTATACAGGAGGTCAAACTAGAGAATCACAATGGTCCCTTCTGGGCTTGGAATCTAGGAACTATATTTTAACAGCGGGAGTTTTGGCAGGCCCACTGGCAGGGAGGGGAGAGGGGAGAAAGGGTTAACTACCCCGGGGCCCAACAATTCAAAAGGACCTGGGACTCCTGGCTGCTGCCACTGCTACTACAGTTTCAGCCAAAGCCCCGTGCCCTTTAAATGGCCACTGGAATCCTGGGCAGTATACCCCAGGTGGTACTAAGGGCTGGCTGGGGGGTGGGGTCATGGAGAAGTCCCCATGACCCCACCCCTTCTGCTTGAGGCCCCATCCTAACTGGGAGCACTGAGCCATCCCCCCAAACCTTGCACAGGGACCCAGCAATTTTGTTGGCCCCTCTGGGCCTCCCACTTCTATATTCCAATTGTAATTAGATCCCAAGTAGAAATAAGTATGTTGGGTTTAGTTAGTTCCCTGTTGGGATTCTCTACATCAAAACATCCATGTAAGTGGCAAGTCAAGATTAAGCCATGCATTAGCAGACATTTGTACAAGAGGAAGCTTGCTGAGCTCTTGCCCATATCATGCTTGGGACCTTACTTTTCTGCACGTTAAACTCCCCCATATAATTAGAAATATTATCTTGTAATGTTAGTTCAATTACTTCTGTTCAGGTGAAATTTAGTCCAGAATTAGGTTTTGTAAACAAACTTTTTTGAAAACCTAAAATCTACAGCAATTTGGAATTTCAAACTTGTTCCCATTTTTAGCAAAATGCAAAACGGCAGTTTTATTTCTTATGTTTAAAAAAGGTTCACAATTTTTTCTGAAAAAAAAATCAAAATGTCCTATGTTTTGCAATGTCTTTTTTTCTCCCTTTTGTGTTACTCTGTCCAGTACAATGAAGACTGTCCGAGATTGTTTTCTTCTTTACTGTATCTTGTTTACTTCTTTACTGTATTCATCTTTTCTTCAGGTTTTCTTTTTTCCTATTCTCTAATATTTCAAAGATTCCTTAACTATGGAATAGTTACAAAGCAATAAAGGAAACTATGTAACTCTGATGCTCTGTAACTTTTCCAATATTAAGGATTTTTTATAAAGTTAGAATAGAAAACACAGTTAAAGAAAGGCAAACTCCTCCCCACGCCTAAATATTATTCATTTTCTTGCATTCACTGGGAAAAAAAGGGGGTAGGGAAGGGTGTCTAATATTTTAAACAATTTTCAATTTTTGAAAAACAAAATTTCAATTAGAACCAAATATTTTCATTTTGAACTTCCCAGTCAAAAATTTGAAATGGTTAGTCCAACTTGATACATGCCTATTTTTTAATGAAACCCTCTTTTCTAAACAGCAACTGTTCACCAGATTTAATTGCACCATTATGCTAGTATATTCCAAACCAGAGACCGAAAGTGACTGGTCTGCAGGCATTGTTCATACTAAGAGGAATTCAAAATATAAACACAGTACACAACTAGGAATGAGTCAAATAAGATTTTTTTTAAAAGTTCTTTCCAAAGTTCATAATATAAAGTATTATTAATAACTTAGGCAAAGGATTTTTTTTAAACAAATGGTGTCCCTCTCAATTATTTATGTGTTCTATTCAATAGCTCTGGTCCAGCTGACAGGGGGGGTGAGTAAAAATCTTTGTCAATATCATGAGTCATTCAGTCACAGTTGGAGTGGTCTTCGCCTAAAACTTCTTGACATGCTTTGAAATCAACAAAGCAAACTCATCCATATTTTGCCTTGCTGGTAGGCTGTCCAAATTCTCCCTAATATGCTGCTTCATGGCATGGGGAAGTTCAGAAAACCTGATTTAGTTCCTCCTTTTTTTAAAAAAACAGGCAACTACTTACAAAAATTCCCTTCCTGCTAATTTTCTCCCCCCGTTGCTATGGAGCAAAAATATCCCTGCATACCTTGTTCACAAACAGTTGGAAATGGAATTACCCTGCAAACAGACCTGTAAAACCCTCACTTCAGGAAGATTTGCTTTTTTGTTTCCTTGAACTTATGGAGACTTTCTCTACTTAGAGAAATGCTCAGGGATCAGGGAAAAGCTCTGGTGATAGAGAGCTGCCAGAGCTTTTCCCTGCTTCCTCCCTAGTGCCTGAGCCAAGGTTCAGAAAAGGGCAACACAAATTATTAGGGGTGCGGAACAGCTTCCGCATGAGAAGAGATTAATAAAATGGAGACTTTTCAGCTTTAAAAAAAAGGAACAACTAAGGCGGGGGCGGGGGGAGATATGATCGAGGTGAATAAAATCATGATTGGTTTGGAGAAAGTAAATAAGGAAGAGTCATTTATTCCTCATAACACAAGAATTTAGGGTCACTAAAATAAATTAATTAAAATAAACAAAATGAAGTGTCTTCACAAAAAGCATAGCCAACCTGTAGAACTCCTTGCCAGAGGATGTTGTGAAGGCCAAGACTTTAACAAGGTTCAAAAAAGAACTAGATAAAATATTGGAGAATAGGTCCATCAATGATGGGCAGGGATGGAGTCTCTAGCCCAGGCCTCAGTAAAATAAGGCTCACAGGCCAGATCCAGCCCACCAAACAACCAGATCTAGCACATGGATGCAGCGGGGAGCCCCAGGCAGGCCCACTGCTCAGAAAAGTGGCTGCCAGGCTGTTTCTCTTTCAAAACTGTGATCCTGGAGGGGAGAGGTGCAAGGCTTCAGGCACTGTCCCCGCCTCCAGCACAATCCCATTGGCCGGTTTCTGGGAGCTGCCTTTTTGAATAATAGGCAGCACACAAAGCACCATGGCCCCCCTCCCCTCAGGCACAGTTATTCACACAAGCACATGGCAGGCAGGCAGGTGGTCTGGCTGAGAAACATTTTAAGCTCTGCAAGCATTTAGCTCTGCAGGCAGGCTGGTTGGGCTGCTAGCTGGTAAGTCTTCTGGCCAAAGCCTGCCTCTGGCACTCCAGCTCCTCCCTTCCCCAAACCTCTGCCTCCCCACTCAACATACCCAAACCCTCTGCCCCACTCCTGCACTTATACCCCTCCCAGTTTTGGCAATACCCTGCCCCAGATCACAATACCCTTCTACCCTAGGTCACAACCCAAACTTCTGCACCTAGCCCCCCCCGCCAGGTCACAAACCAAACTCCTGCACCCCAGTCCCTTGTCCTCAGTCACAATCCCCTCCTGCCCTCAGTCACATTCCAAAACCCTGCACCCCAATCACCCGCTCTATGTAACAGCTGCCTCCTTCACCCGTACTCCCTCCCAGACCCCAATCTCCCTCCTGCACCCCAATCCCTTACCCCAAGCTCCCTTCTACACCCAACCTCTGTCCCAGACCCCACACCTCCTCCATTAATATCATGGAAGAGTGAGGCCCTCGACCACTTTCTGAAATCTTAGAGTGGCCCCCCCATCAAAAATTATTGCCCACCCTGCTCTAGGTTGTTTGCCAGAAGCTGGGAATGGGTGACAGGGGAGGGATCACTTGATGACTCTTGGACATCTGGCATTGGCCATGTCGGCAGACAGGATACTGGACTAGCTGGACCTTTGGTCTGACCCAGGACAGCCATTCTTATGCTTTTCATTGTGGCATGCAGCTACGCATATCCTACATGCTGCCAGACATGTCCTCAGTTACACTTAGGTTACTTTACACCACACTGGGGCTATGTCTACACTCGCGGCTTCTTGTGCAAGTAAGGCCGTTCTTGCGCAAGAATCCGCAGAGCGTCCACACTGCCCGCCTGCTCTTGCGCAAGGAAATTTACAGTACAGCGTGGTAAGAGAGGGATTCTTGCGCAAGAGCTATGCTCTTTTTTAACAGGTGTAAGCCCTCTTGCGCAGGAGCTCTTGCGCAAGAGGGCAGTGTGGACGCTCAGCAGGGATTTCTTGCTCAAGAAAGCCCTATGGCTAAAATGGCCATCAGAGCTTTCTTGTGCAAGAGAGCGTCCACACTGCCATGGATGCTCTTGTGCAAAAGCACAGCTCGCACATGGCACTGTGGACATTTTCTTGCGCAAGACTTCTTGAACAAGAACCCTTGCGCAAGATGTTCTTGCGCAAGAAGCTGCCAGTGTAGACATAGCCTGGAAGTATAAAGGAGAATTCAAATAGGCTATGCTTCTACAGAGTTAAAACTGCTTTACTCTGCCAGAGTGATGAAATGGGGCCTTAATGTAACCTGATCAGGCCCTCAGTTTCCAGCTGATTAATGGCCTCATTCTGCTATATTTAATCCTGCTGAGTAGCTCCACTGAAACCAAAGACCACTCAGAGTGAGGTACTGTTTAACTAAGGAGTGTCCAAATGGGGCCCTACACATTTCCCTTAAATGAGTCAGAATAGTTATGTACAGCTCCCAGTATGGCAATTCCAGTCCAGAGACTCGTCTAGAGAGTTTATATGATTCCATTTCAGTGATGTTCAAAATACATTCCAGATTTTAAGAAACAGGACCTGATTCAATCTAGTTATGTTGCTTTAAACCCAGAACAACTTAGGGCTTGTCGACACAGAAAAACGTTGATAATTATACCGGTATAATTACACTAATATAGCTAAATCAGTACACTTGTACTGATATACCTGCACTCCATTAGTCTAGTTTATGTGTTTCAGTTTAGCTTAAATCTGATTCCAAACAACATAAAGCTAATCAGACAAACAAACAAAAGACCAGTCACCTGTACTCATATAAATAGGGTATAAATGTACAATGCAATAAATTACACAAGTATAATTCCTTATGGAGGTGAGGTTCTCTTATTCTAGCATAACAACTGCATTGTAAATTCCCACTGTATCTTAGACTGGTATAGCTGCCTTTGCAGAGAAACCCTTAGTTGATTGAAGTGGAGATAGTCTACACTGATACCATTGAAACAGAGTGTAAAATCTGGCCATATGTACTGTAAGAGAGCCGGATGGAGTTGTATGCAAGCAGGAAATCACCCGTGGCTGCTTAAAGTCCAAGAGTTTAACACCTTTATTGTTGTTCTTACACCATTACAGTAAGGAGATGTCACATAGACATGCCCAAGTATTGCTAAACAGCTGGGGCTCTTGTATATGGCAGATTGAGGTATAAATGTCAGACCTTAGGAACCTATAACTCTGCAGGTTTGATCACCCAAATAGTGCTCACAATCAGTAGGTCCCAGCACCAAAACAAGGTTGATTTGAAGACATTTTAGTAACTCAGCATCTACTTAGCATTTTTTTTTTTCATTTTCAAAGTACTCTGCAGAAAGTTACCTTAGCATTTCAAAGAGTGGCACAAAAGTGAATGATACTGACACTGGTGGTTCACATGAAAAATGACCAGCACTTAAACACATCATAAATATGCTTCTGAACATGTGGACAGAACACGAGACAATTAGTAAAGCAACTAGGCCAAGAGAGGTCAGAATTCTGCTGAGAATCCCTTCATTTTGCCTTCATTAAACATGGAGGAAGAGAAGGGCATGTCTAATTTTTTTTATCCTCCCAAACTACATAATGTATCCCACCAGTTAATGATTAGGAGCTCAGTTCCAGTGCAGTTCAAATTGCAGCCATCCTAACTAATACATTTCGTCTCTGAACAAAAAGAAAAATGGCCCGAATTCAGGCTATTGCTGGGCTGAGTAAGCATGAGGAGCTCAGTGTGTTGAGCGGTTTCTGTTTTTTTGTTGTGCATCATGAGTGAGATTCCCTGGAGATGACAAAAAAAAAGAAAGAAACATTTTTGGCAGTGAGGCTGAAATGCTGAGCCAGCTCACAGGCTACAACTTAGCCAAATGTGCCTGTGTGATTAGGGACAATGTGAGACTGCACAGGAGACTGGTGGAGATTTGCAAATCAATATTGCAGGTAGCCAGCAAAGCTGGGAGGCTGCCAGCCTTTTGGTGTTTGTCCTTGCTTGCTTACGTTTCCCAAGCAGCTCTGCACTTAACCTGATTCACAGATAACCTAGTTCTCAGACAGCTGCATTGCAGCAACTGCCTCCTGCTTTATGAAATACAATTTATTTGTATTTTTTTAAACAGCGTGCGCAGCCTTTGGAGAGCCGGGTATTTGCTCATCGGAGCAGGTTGCCCTAGGCATAGGGCACAGTGCATCATCAGCTATAGGTGCTGAGATAGCACTGATTTGGAGTGCAGTCTCTCAGCTGTGAGTCTTGGGGGTGGGAGGAGGTTGCTCCCCCACCTCTGCATCACAGTCCCAAAGACAGGAAAAAGCTGGCAAAAGAACCCTGCAGCCTACAAAAGGTAAATAGCTTCTGTGAAGAGGAGTGGGTGTTGGAGAAGGTCAGGCTCAGCACCCTGCCACTAATGAAAAGCAAAGCTAAGTAAAGAGAAGATGGTCCCTCTGCCTCCAGAGAGTCCAGCTAGCAGAGGGTCACTATTGGCTTTCTGCAGGGCAAGGGAGCTCTTTAGTGGAGCTCTGCTTCTAGCTGAGTGCTATCCTCCACCAGGCTTGGATCCTCCCTTTTAAGGAGCCACCCCTCTTCATGTGTTATAGGCCTTACGGGTGTGCTGGGTTGGGACTGATTGTGTGCAGAGTTTTTTATCTTATCAGGATGGGCACCTGCCCCACCATATACTCCACTATCCAAGACAGGTGACTAGGGAGGAGTACAGATGGCTAGGGAGGAGTATAAATATATTGCTTGAGAATGCAGGAGAGTTATCAGGAAGGCGAAAGCGCAATTGGAATCGCAGCTAGTAAGGGATGTGAAGGGTAACAAGAAAGGTTTCTACAGGCATGTTAGCAATAAGAGGGTGATCAGAGAGGGTGTGAGGCCCTTACTGGATGAGGGAGGTAACCTAGTGACAGATGAAGAGGGAAAAGCTGAAGTACTCAATGCTTTCTTTGCCTCTGTCTTCACGGACAAGGTCAGCTCCCAGGCAAATGCACTAGGCAACACAGCATGGGAAGGAGGTGGACAGCCCTTGGTGGGGAGAGAACCAGTTAGGAACTATTTAGAAAAGCTAAACATATACAAATCCATGGGCCCGGATTTAATGCATCCGAGGGTACTGAGGGAGTTGGCAAGTGTCATTGCGGAGCCTTTGGCTATTATCTTTGAAAACTCGTGGCGATCAGGAGAGATCCCAGAAGACTGGAAAAAGGCAAATGTAGTGCCCATCTTTAAAGAATGGAAGAAGGACAATCCAGGGAACTACAGACCAGTCAGTCTTACCTCAGTCCCTGGAAAAATCATGGAGGGGATCCTCAAGGAATCCATTTTGAAGCACTTGGAAGAGGGGAAAGTGATCAGAAATAGTCAACATGGATTCATGAAGGGCAAGTCATGCCTGAACAATCTGATTAGCTTCTATGATGAGGTAACTGGCTCTGTAGATATGGGAAGGTCAGTGGATGTGATATATCTTGACTTCAGCAAAGCTTTTGATATAGTCTCCCATAATATTCTTGCCAGCAAGTTAAGGGAATATGGATTAGATAAATGGTGGATAGAAAGCTGGCTAGACTGTCGGGCCCAACAGGTTGTGATCAACGGCTCGATGTCAGGTTGGTGGTCCGTTTCGAGCGGAGTGCACCAAGGATCTGTTCTTGGACCGGTTTTGTTCAACATCTTTATTAATGACCTGGATGAGGGGATGGATTGCATCCTCAGCAAGTTTGCAGATGACACTAAGCTAGGGGGAGAGGTAGATACACTAGAGGGCAGGGATAGGGTCCAGAGTGACCTAGACAGATTAGGGGAGTGGGCCAAAAGAAATCTGATGAGATTCAACAAGGACAAGTGTAGAGTCCTGCATTTGGAATGGAAGAATCCCAAGCTTTGTTACAGGCTGGGGACCGACTGGCTAAGTAGCAGTTGCGCAGAAAAGGACCTGGGGATTACAGTGGATGAGAAGCTGGATATGAGTCAACAGTGTGCCCTTGTAGCCAAGAAGGCTAATGGCATATTGGGGTGCATTAGGAGGAGCATTGCTAGCAGATCCAGAGAAGTGATAATTCCCCTTTATTCGGCTCTGGTGAAGCCACATCTAGAATACTGTGTCCAGTTCTGGGCCCCCCACTATAGAAAGGATGTGGACACATTGGAGAGGGTCCAGTGGAGGGTGATCAAAATGATTAGGGGGCTGGAGCGCATGACCTATGAGGAGAGACTGAAGGATTTGGGTTTGTTTAGTCTGCAGAAGAGAAGAGTGAGGGGGGATTTGATAGCAGCCTTCAACTTCCTGAAGGGAGGTTCCAAAGAGGCTGGAGAAAGGCTGTTCACAGTAGTGATGGATGGCAGACCAAGGAGCAATGGTCTCAAGTTACAGTGGGAGAGGTCTAGGTTGGATGTTAGGAAAAACTATTTCACTAGGAGGGTGGTGAAGCACTGGAATGGGTTACCTAGGGGAGGTGGTAGAATCTCCATCCCTAGAGGTTTTTAAATCTCAGCTTGACAAAGCCCTGGCTGGGTTAATTTAGTTAGGATTGGTCCTGTCTTGGGCAAAGGGCTGGACTTGATGATCTCCTGAGGTCTCTGCCAGCTCTATGATTCTATGAAGTTGGGCTTCCCTCCTTCCCAGAGATGATCTAGATTCCCCCACTTCCTGTGAAAAGAGGTGCACATTGCTGTGTTTTGCTCCACTGTGATGTTGTACCCTAAAATTATGGGACTGGAGAACTAAGTACCGCTGCACAGAATGGGTGTTTGTCTCTTTCCTTTTTCTGATCTGCTGGAGGGGGGCATGGCCCATAACAAGGGGAAAGGGGCTATTCAACAAATAATATCTAAGAAGCTTTATGGGCCTTTTGACAGCTAGTGCCTTTTTTCCAATGACAGAGTGGGCCTTCTCCCCCAAGAGCAGCTTCCTATTAAGGTACAGGACTGGGAGCCCATCCTCATTCACCTCTCATGACAGTACAGAGCGAGGCCTACCTCTGAAACATTCATTGGTCTGTAAAATGAACTCTGCCTGAATTCCCTCAAGTCAGTGTAGTCTGTAATTTATCCTGTGGTAAGGGCCAAGGAGTTTCTGTCCAGGGCTGGCCTTAGGCCTGGGCAAACTGGGCCCATGCCCAAGGCGCTGTAGCCAGAGGGTGAGGGGCAACTGGGCATGGGTGTTGGGAGGGTATTGGGCAGGGGGGCAGTGTGGCAGGACATGCTAGAAGTGCAGGGCTGGATTGGGGGCACAGGTGGAGGAAAGTGCAAGGGTTGGGATGAAGGGGATACTGTACAGAGATTAGGGAAAAGGGGGCACATTGCAGGGGTTAGTGGTAAAAGGTGGCACAGGATGGGGGTGCAGGGTTAGGGGAGCCCATGAATGCCAGGGGAACTGGGTGGTGCGATGCTCACAGGGGTCCGAGGCATTAAAACACAAATTTGCCCAGGGCACCATTTCCCTCAAGGCTGGCCCTGTCTGTATTCTACTCACCCAGGACTGTCTTGCTGTGGCAGTGTATCTGCTGGGTGTGGCCTGATGCAGAGGGAACTACATGGGAGAAGGCCTTGGCAAGGGGTAAGACAGGAGTTCAGCATCCATCTGCACCTGGGCAGGCCTTGGAGGGATGGGTATTTGGAGCCTCAGCACAGGCTCTGGCAGATACAGAGCTATTAACATCTCCTCTCTGGTTTTCCAATGCTTAAGCAAGCTCCCATGTTAGAACCTAGTGTCTTTCTGCTATTTAGGAAAATGTGACTAGTACAACCAGCTATGCAGAGCTCACATCTGCTAATCTCTTCCCGCTCAAGTAATCATTTTCACTCACAGAAAGATCTGACTTGTACTATTTTTGGTATTGAGCAAAGCAGAGCAAATCACTTTCAGTGTGAACCTTTGCCATATGGAATCCTTAAGGAAATGCTGACACCCTCCCATCCCCCATGCAGTTCATATAGTTTCAAAGATGGAACCTCCGGGGTGAGTTGGAATTAGTTTAGGTAACTCGAAAAGGTAGAAGGTGGACAGAAAAAAATGTGCTTGTGGCTACAGCAGTAACCACATCTGGTGAAGCTTGAAGTTAGCTACATTTCCAGAGTTTAAACTCTGCACTTTGCTTGACCACAGCTGCTTGCATTGCTGTTTTGTCACAAAAATATAAAACCCACATTTTTACTTCACAGTGGAAAATTCCAGATTAAAGGGTGTTCTCGTTGTAAAGTGAGCACAGCACATACCAGGCCTGATTCTAACCTCCCCTCTATCCATGAAACTTGAACCAGGGGAAGGCTCCAATTCAGTGAGGCAATTACAAATGGGCAGGTGGGTCAATGTTCTGCTGAAGTAGAACATTGGTCTGAGTCAGGGAAGGCTCTGGCCCATTGGTTTCAAGTATTCTCAGTTTTCCTATATAGGATCCATGCTGGCCAGCACAATGCTGTGAGGGGAGAAAGGAGGGAAATTAGGCTCTGTGCAGAAACTAGAAGATAGCAGGAAGTACCTTCTTTAGCAGCTCAGGGTATGGCTACACTGCATTAAAACATTCATGGCTGGCCCATGGCAGTTGACTTGAGCTAGTGAGGCTGGCTGTGAGACCATATAACTATAACGTGGACATCTGGACTCAGGCTGAAAGCTGGGATCAGGGACCCTCTCCCTTCCCGGTGTCCCAGCATCAGACTCCAGCCTAAGCTGGAATGTCTACAGTGCAATTTAATAGCCCCATGGCCCAAGGCCTATGAGCTAGTCAGCTGCCATGGGCCAGCCACAAGTGTTCTAGCCACTCAGCATGTGCTACAGCATTGTTGGCTGTCACTGTCACTGGATTTCCCATCCTTCTTTGCATGCTCTCTGTGTCCTTAAGCACTACAAGGTGGATAACAGTGCAAAAGTCGTGCTTAAACTACCCATTCTCCCTTCTGAGATTGCAACTTAGCACAACTATCATAGGAGGATGCATACTACAGAGTATGAGTGTAGGGTCTGGATAGAACTGGATGCACAAAGTCTTTTTTCAGACATGTGTCTGAAAAATAAATACCAGATGGTTTAGCCCCTATGTCTTTAATCAAACTCTCTTCTCCTCAGACATGTGCAGGGTGCTATGTAACAATGTTGTTGCTCTCCAGCCCAGAGACAGTGCTGTCTTCATATGTTCATGCAGTGCTTTGGGGTCCTGCAAGATGGAAAGTACTCTAAAAATGAACAATATTAGTCTTACAGAAGTAGGGCTTTAACCTGCAGCCACCTCTTTTTTTAAAAGGTGATTAACTCAAAGATCTCTCACTTCTTTTGTCTTTATTTCAGAGTCTGTAAAATTACTTCACTAGCTGATTACCACAATTAGGTAGTGAAAGCAGCTTCCTGTTCAGAGTCACAACGTATTATTGCTTTGGTTGAAATTTCAGCTCTGAGCTCCAGGGGGCTCAAGGCTGTAGTTTATCCTACAAGTGCACATCCCCTCACTCTCAGTCTATCTCCTCATCAGCCAGACTGGTGCTTAAAGCTCTGGGATAGACACTTTTCTCCTCCTATCTCTGGAGCTGGACTCCAGAATCAGTCCAGGTACATTAGAATGGCCATGCCAGGTCATATCTAAGGTCCATCTAACCCAGTATCTTGTGTTCTGATATTGGCTGGGGCCAGATGCTTCACAGGCAATGAACAAAACAGAGTAATTATTGAGTGATCCATCCCCTGTCATCCAGTCCTAATTTAGGTAGAGCACACTGAAGTCAATGGAAGTCATTACATTAACTTTCATGAGCTTTCTGCCACACCCTGGAAGTTCCAATAGCAGAACCACTAAAGTGTAGTTTGCTTTAGTTTGGCAAATCCAGCATATTAAGTCCTGCAATTTGCAGTTGTGCCTCAAATTTTAATAAACACATGTTCTCATGGGTCCAACTGTGTTAAAAGGCAATTTGGACATGAGAGACAGAATGTCTTTAACATGTTAAATTATGTGATAAGGGGGGATCCACGGCAGGAGTACCACAAGGAGGTGGCACACAGTGAGTAGTAAGCCGCCTGTCAAATTGGTGGAATCTGGCCACAGATGCTCTAAAGAAAAATCTCTCTGCATGTCTAAAGCTTGTGGAGACATCTCCGATACCAGCCACCCCCAGTCAGCCTCCAGTAAGAGGGTGGGGTGGAAAAGAAGGTGGTGGCAGGCGCGCTGCAAATTCTCAGCTGGAATGTGGTCCTGTAGGGCCTTTAGCTAGCGGTGGTAAGTTAATTAGTGCCTACAGGCAGGGGGCAGAGATCCTATGGTTTCAAAATCAGGAAAGAGAAACTGACTCACTCTAGGTCCTGCTCCTCCCTGCACCAAGATGAGCTTGGTCCAGGAGAGAATCTGGCCCTAACCATGGATAAACTGTAGATACCTAACTTTAGTTACCCAAGTTTGACAATGTTGTTTTAAATGACTTCTCCACTATCAGATGGGGAATTAGTGTCAGTGTTGGGATTAGGATTGATGAATTCCTGGTCCTTAGACCAAGCTTCATGCCATACTCCTCTCCCTGAAACCTCTATGGTAGTACCTGTTTCATTTGCTTTAACGTGTCTCTGTATTGGTTGCTTCCAATAACCCTGAAGCTCACACCTCTATATGCAAATATTGTCATTCTCCATTGACTGTTCTCTTGTTTTCAGTGTATGCACATTCAAAAGGCAAATCCATGTCTTGTGTTGGCTCCTTTAGCATATTTAAAATTTCCAGCACATTGGATCTCAACTATATGTTCTCAATGGATTGACCTTCTAGTGTCCTAATTTTTCCTGTCTCAGTCCTTCTTCTCAACCTGTGTTACTTCTTCAATGTCCTTTTTTATGGTGCCCCAAATTATACAGGATACTAACTCTGATTTAAACATCCCTTAAAAATAGTACAATCATGACTGCTGACTTGGGGCAATTTCTTTTTTGACTGCAACACTACCTTGCAGTAGTGTAACTGACTCCATATAACTGACTGCATGGTAGCTTATAAATATACATTTTCTCCTAAATCTCATGATAACATTTTATACAGCACCAGTCATCCATCTAGGCTTACAAAATGCTACCCAAACAGACACATGCACCTCCCTATCTACAGGTCATAGCTATGTGATAAATTGTGGAATCATAAATTACATATAACTTATAAAATCATGAGGGGTGTGGAGAAAGTGAATAAGGAAAAGTTATTTACTTGTTCCCATAATATAAGAACTAGGGGCCACCAAATGAAATTAATGGGCAGCAGGTTTAAAACAAATAAAAGGAAGTTCTTCTTTACACAGTGCACAGTCAACTTGTGGAACTCCTTGCCTGAGGAGGTTGTGAAGGCTAGGACTATAACAGGGTTTAAAAGAGAAATAGATAAATTCATGGAGGTTAAGTCCATTAATGGCTGTTAGCCAGGATGGTAAGGAATGGTGTCCCTAGCCTCTGTTTGTCAGAGGGTGGAGATGGATGGCAGGAGAGAGACGGCTTGATCATTACCTGTTTGGTTCTCTCCCTCTAGGGCACCTGGCATTGTCCACTGTTGGCAGACAGGATACTGGGCTGGATGGACCTTTGGTCTGACCCAGTATGGCCATTCTTATGTTCTTATATTCTAACCTGCACCTTTGATGTCTTCATTCACATTTTGCCCACTGATCCATCTGCCACAGAACTTAGTTTAACATTCCAAATCTCAGAGCAAGTTCAAAGAGCTATATTTTCTTTTTAACTAGCCTGCCAGAGAAATAGTTCCTTCTCTCCCACACATCTAGAACTCCTCCTCTCTCCACTTCCAAAATTACATTGGTCCAAAGTGGGGCTGTCAAATGACTTTAAAAAAATCACAGTTAATTATGGGATTAAAAATAATCATGATTAATTGCAGTTTTAATTGCACTGTTAGTAGCAGAATACCACATTTAAATTGTTTATGCATATTTTGGATGTTTTTCTAATGGCTTCAAATAGTTTGATTTCAGTTACAACACAGAACACAAGTGTACAGTGCTCACTTATTTTTTATTACAAATATTTGCACTGCAAAAAAGATAAAAGAAATAGTGGTTTTCAATTCATCTTATACAAGTACTGTTGTGAAATTTCTTTATCACAAAAGTGTAATTTGCAAATGTAGAATTTTTTTACATGACTGCATTCAAACAAAACAATGTAAAACTTTAGAGCTTACAACTCCACTCAGTCCCACTTCTTCTTCAGCCAACTGCTAAGACAAACAAGTTTGTTTACATTTAAGGAAGGTAATGCTGCCCAATTCTTATTTACAAGATCACCTGAAAGTGAAAATAGATGGATTCTGCTTGATAATGATCCATGGCAGTGCAGACTAATGCACTTTCTTTTCATCATCTGAGTTAGATGTCACCAACAGAGGCTTAATTTTTTGGGGGTGGTTCAGGTTCTGAAGTTTCCACATCAGAGAGTTGCTCTTTTAATACTTCTGATAGCATGTTCCACACCTTGTATCTCTCAGATTTTGGAAGACACTTCAGGTTTGTAAACCTTAGTTCAAATGTTGTAGCTATCTTTAGGATTCTTATATTGGTACATTCTTTGTAGCTTGTGAAATCTACAGTGAAAGTGTTCTTAGATAGAACAATGTATGCTGGGTCATCGAGATTGCCATAACATGAATGAAAGTAAAACCATGAAGCAGAAGACATATAGTTCTTCCCCAAGAAATCCAGTTACAAATTTAATTAATGCATTTCTTTGAAATGAGCCTCATCAGCATAGAAGTATGTCCTCTGGAATGGTGGCCGAAGCATGAAAGAACATACACAACACTGGTTATTACGGTGCCATGAAAAAACTTCTTTAAGACTGCAGTTAATTGTGAGTATTTTGTAATCTAGTAACTCATTTTTGGTTTAATCGTATAAGTTAACTGTAATGACGTGCAAACCCTAGTCCAAAGCTGAGACTATATTTAGTTTTAGTTTCATGTTCAGGGTTAAAGTCTAATAACTCATCGTTCTTTAGAAATCTAAATGTGAAATTTTGTGCCATTGGTAAGTGGACATTTCTTACTTGCCAGTGGGAAGTCTTCAGATATTAAGCAATTTAAAGAAATATATCTTGGTGTATATATTTTAATTACTTTTAAGAGATCTTTATGGCTTCCCCAATGACTTTATGATTGGATTCTGGGAAACTAAACCACCTGGTTTTACAAGTCTAGGGATACAAAAAAGTTTATATATATTAGGTAAAAACGATATCAAATAGATTTTAAAACTATATCAAATAGATTTTCTATAAAATACATGGCACGTATCAATGCAAAATGCACAATGGTATGCTGAATAATGCACGCTGATGAGTAATGCAACCATCCCAAACTCATGCTGAGAAGAGCTTTATATCACACTACACCACTAAAGCCTCCACATACAAGTGATATCAGTATATGTGTACACACACAGAGAGAAAGAGAGAAACATACAGAGCTTATTTCACCCACCGCTAACTGAGTTCAGGGTGGAATACAGAAACTGTTACCAACCAGCAATTTAGGCCAGGAAGAATGGTATATTTAGTTAATTTGGCAGTGGAAATTTAGATACACAGAAAGGAACTAGTTGAATTGTGTAGGAAATCCAGATCAATGTTCCCCAATCTTGTTAACAGAAAAATTGGGCCCTCGGGAACCACACAGTGGCTATCAGGAGCTCAGTTCGATTTGTCTTCTCAAAAACAGATCTTTTAGGCCAGGTCTACACTGGTAGAGAATATCAATGCAAGATACACAACTGGAGTTGACATAACTTGCGCTGATTTTCTGGGACAGCCCCATAGTGGGAAACTCTCCCGTCAACTTCCCTTACTCCTTGTAACCGTGAGGAGTACTGCGGTTGACAGGGGTGCCCTGACCGTTTGATTTGGCTTTCATATTAACCCCTACCATCATGACAAGGCATAGCTTTAATGTCTCCAGCATCACCTCCCAAATGCTGACCAGAGACAGCTCTGCTTAACTTGTGACAGCTGATAAGATCACAAGCTGCAGTGTTATAGGTGCAGAAAGACTTATGTTTATCTAAATTAAGTCCATGAGGCATTTCCTATCTAAAGTCTTAACCTATCCACAGCAGATTTATTTGGATAACAGCTCCTCTTTCCATCTTTAAAGCCATCTTCTAAGTTTGGTCTTGCCTACAAACATGTTAGTCACAGTGGTAGCACTTTCTTTCCTATAAGTCATTTACAATCAGAAAGCAAAACATTAATCCAGGCACTGCTTGCTTGCCCACTTTCTTCTCTATGGCTTGTAACATTTTACCATAGCAATTTATCTGTGGCCATCTGACCAGCTCTTACCTTCCCCATTCTGAGAAGATGCATCACATGTGGTAGTCGGATATTTGAGTACTAGCTTACAAAGTGGAACTTTCAGCCTGCTCCAAAGCTCATTGGAGTTAATAAGAATCTTTCTGTGGACTTCAGTGAGTTTTGGATCAAGGCCCTTATGAATTGAGAGCTGTAGAGGGTGTTTTTTTAAACAAACAAACATATTACTTCCACAGTGCTGGTGAGAGGTGCCAAACTGCTGGTCCTAGAAAGGAGATCTTTGTTTAATCACACAACATACATACAGCACAGGCAGCGGCCATTGCCGGCTTTTTTGCATCTCCTTTGTAACATGTCTCCACTTGACCTGAGGAGACAATCCTTCTAAAAAATTATCACTCAAACAGAAATTATGGTTTTGATGCAGAAATTACTGGGTGAGGTTCTTGGACCTGTGTTATGAAGCAAGTCAGTTTAGATAATCATAATGACCCCCTACTGACCTTAAAAACTGTGACTCTATAAAGGCAATTCAGTTTCCAGATCAGTTGGTTCTTGGCCACACGGCTACAAAGTTAGTTCCAGTTGCAATGGCATGTTTTGTGCCAGGGCCAGCTGTCACTAAGAAATGGACTAAGACCATCAATTATTTCACACAGAAAACTGAGTCACTGCAGAACTAAGTTGGATGCAGACCCATAAGTGAAAACCTCTGCCACTCATTCTAAGTCCCCATCCATCTATTTTCCTTAGTGGCTATTTAATAAGAAAATACTTCACATTATGTATCTTACTGAGCTCTTGTCTGCTCTTTTCATTATCTCCTCCAGACATTTGCCAGATGCTGGAGTCAAAGCATGTAACTTTTTATGAAACCATGCTCCCTAGTTTTGATCAGCTCACATTTCTCCAGATGTTTTGTGATCTCATCACTTGTTAATTTTCCTAGGAGCTTGTCTGACTCTAGGTCAGACTTATTGGTATATAATTTCCTGGTTCCTCCTATATCCATTTCGTAAAGACTTTGATTAGGTTGGTTTCTATCCAGCTCCGAGTTACCTTTCTCCCCACATGTCTCTCTAAGGACTCATTAATCCATTCTCTGAACCAGTAGTCCAATCAACATCTCTCTCATATTTCTAAGGTGTAACCTGGAAAAATGCCTATATTTACTGATTTAGAATACACAAGGCTGATTCTGTGCCATTACTAGGGACTAATACTTTGTAAATTGCAAATGCACTTATGTGTGTTTCATATTCACACAGATACTGTAATTGTACACAGAAATTTGGATATGTGGCCTACTATGGATTTAACCAGCCACCCACAGAGTCATGTATTGCATTGGTATATGCAATTAAGAAGATTGTTTGGTCAATTGCACGTGCATTTCTTTATGCAAGAATTGTAAAAATCAGTTCCCTATCCTTCAACAGAAATTTTTCCCCACCATCTTAAGGTTGCTTGTGAGACAGATAAAATACAAGGGTTTAATATTTTCCATAAACATTTTGTGATCGTTATGCTCTATTCTACGCAGTTGTAATAGGAAATGAGCTGGGCAGCACACATATAAGTTCTTAATTCTGTAGTGTGTCGGGCAAGAGGCAGCAAATTCTGTATTTTAAATATCACATTACCGATCTTTAGCAATTGTGTGACAAATCAGAAGAGTTAGTGATACCATGAATTTCCTAATATGGAATTTAATGTCTACAAGTAGGGATTTACTGATAAGAAGTGGAGACGGTCAGTGGAAAGAAAGTAAAATCAAATGCGCTCCGAATAAATCTAGCCAATACTAGCATATGAACAAGATAGGGAAACACATGCACTTTGCATTATCCCTGAAAACAGCTTTATTACACTCCAGGCCACTGTTCCATGATATATTTTCTTCCTCTTGAAACTCTAAACTGAAACAAATCTTTCTGCTATGCAAACATGTGGATCCTTTCTGCTGAGCTGAGAAAGTTATAAAGTGCTAATTCATCTCATTTCTCAATACTTGGCACCTTAACTATCATGGCTGCAGGAAATTTTAACCAAGTGCATACTTATTCCTTTACAACAGCATTATGTTACCCTTTTGGGTCCACACTGATCATCTGAATAACTGGTCTATTTGATTTGCATCTTGTTACTGTGTACACCTTGCACTTTATTGTTTAGCAGCAGCCTGGATCGAAAACAAACCTCACTCATTTGAATCAGGTAAACATTTTAATATTGCAAGGGCAAGATACAAAGATTAAAGAAAAATCATTCAAGCAGATGTAAGGCTCAGACTGTGGAGCCCATGCTTATTTTGTGCTCACTTCCCTCCCTAAATAAATCTACCGTTTAAGTGAGAGTAAAACTGTTTATCCAAGTGAACAAAGGGTTCATCATCCAGGCTTAAATATACCTGAATTACTTCTTATCACAGTGATAGTTCAAGAGCAGAGTTCCCCAAAACCCCTTCTCCAGATGTGCACACATCATTTTTTCCCTTTGGCCACAATCCACTGCTGGTGACATTAAGGGCATTTCCCCTCACGAGAGTAATTTCCCTTCCCTTGCTCAATCTGCCACACTGTGGAACAAGGGTCTGCTGTTTGATAATCCAGACCAATTTGTATTGCTTTCTTGGCGGTTGTATTGCTTTCATGGCTATATCTATCTTGCAGATTGTTCTACCACACCCATCACCAGGATATCTGGGAGCCTTTAACGATGGGAAACACTGAAGGAGTGTGTCAGACAGATAAGAGGCACTCACAATACCTGGGATGTTATGTTTTTCCACTGGGGTAACCAAAGGGTTCAGCAGTTATGTCATTTTCCCCTGATTGTTTTCCATAGGAAACAGGAATACTCAGCTTCAGGGTGGACTCCTCAATATAGCTGAAACTTGGGTGGCTTCCAAACAGCCCTTGAGACTGGAAACCCTTGAAACAAATCTGAAGACCAGCTTTCTCCCTTGCTACCTCCTCTTAGGGCTTGCTCCCGCAAGGTGCAGAGAATGCTGACCCATACCCAGGAAAGCATGTAAAC
Organism: Pelochelys cantorii; assembly: GCA_032595735.1. NCBI lineage: Eukaryota > Metazoa > Chordata > Testudines > Trionychidae > Pelochelys > Pelochelys cantorii. Next base: position 102,086,051 of record CM064329.1, on the reverse strand, counting down.
ATCTTCCTAACTTGAAGCATGTTGGAGTCAGTCATGTGCTAAAATGCAAAGCTGGATCAGAGCCATAGTGACCAGCATGTTACAAAACTGGGCCCTTATTCATTTTTCAGCATTTTAGCAAAATCATACCGAGTCTCTGGAAAAGATTTGTCATGTTTCTAAAAGCACATAACTCCCTTAATACACACTTAAGCGAGAACCTTGCTTCTGATCAACCTGTTTCTTCCCTCCCCAAATATCTGCCTTTTCTCTTCACATAATGGTGCTAAAGTTGGTTTTAAATAGGAATCAAGTAGCTAAAAGAATTGCAATGTGATTGCATGACCCAAGTGTGAATGTACAGCTGTGTGATTGTACAGCTGATAACTCCACGTACTGCCGCTGAATGGAGCAGAGAGCCCTTTGTTAAACAAGCAGAGAGTGAAACAAAATTCCTATAAAAACTTGCAATCGCTAAAGTTTCAAGACTTACCCTGAGAAGTCCCAACTTCCCTCAGCTTCTGCCGATGTTTTCATCATTACAGCAAACTTTGAGATACTTTCTGTTTCAGAATGACTTTAGATCTCCTGTGTAAAGAAAACAATCCTTTCCCATCCCTGGGCAAAGCCTCCACATCCTTATTGTTTATTCTGAGGAAGATAATATTTCAAGCCAAGGTGGGCGAGGTGATTTAATTTCAGCTTCTGCCTCGGTGGTACCAGGGGGACCGTGGACTAAGAAGTACTGAAGTGAGAGAAAACCACCAAGAAGATCTGCTTTTAGCCTCTCTTCTTTCTACTTCCTGTATTTATATGAACAGGGGATTTCAGGAAGAGGCAGTCCTTGGTGGTCAAGGGGGTGTGTGTGGTTTATTTTTTTTATAAAACCATTTTTAGCAGTGAACTTTGGCTCAGAGTATTAGCATGAAGGGCCTGGAACTGTCATGGGGGAAATAAGTTTTGCAGATCTACAGGTATAGCGGGGCAGCAGAGCACAGTGAACTTTATAAAGGATTTTATATGGTAATGCAAGGGCAGTAAGTCTCTGTCTGCAAATTCCTGCAGCGGGTGTATTTGTATTGAGTGAGTAAGTGGAACCAGATGGAGTCTGGAAACCTTTATATTTACATAGGACCTGAGGGAAAGAAGTGTCTAACACTGGAAAAGTTCAGATTTTCAACAAGGTCACCACTGAGTGCAAAGGATAATGAAGGGATGCTAATATTACAGGGCAACTACTAACAGAAATACCATCCATAGCATATGAGCTGTACTTGAAGAGGATATTTCACCTGGCAATATTCATTATTAAAGTAGCAATTAAAGTAGCAGTGCTTGCTTAGAGTATCTGAAGCACTGGAAGTGTATTGAACATAGAACTGCTGGGTACACTTTAGGGACATGCTGATATTTAGATCCCAATGGCATTCCTGTTCATCAGGAAATATGCCTGTGATAGGGTGCAATGTCAGAAGTCCGCTTGGGATTGTTCCCCAGTGCCCCAGTGTGCTGCTCATGCCATTGACACCTCGCTTCTTGCTCTCTAGGGCTGACCACCATGCTGTCCTGCTGGGCCAGAGCCTCTGGTCTCTCCCAGAAAAGGCACAGAGTTGGGGCAACCGCCCCTGCAGAGCAATGCAGATACTGAATCACTTCAGCTCTGGGAGGATGTGGTTCTTGGCACAGCAGTAGGATGTAAGAAACTAGTCAACTATCTGATAGTCAAGTAGTCGATAAGCTTCTGCTTATCAGAGAAAGGCAGCAAGGTGGGGGAGAAGGAACCGGTGCTGCTGCAGTCAGAGAGGGCTGGCTTAGTCCGCTCTCCCAGGGAAAGCCTGCATACTGAACCCCTCATCCCAGCCCCACCTCAGAGCAATGATTTAAACGAAGCATGTGCATTTTCATTCATTTTCAAAAAAACAAAAATTGACGTAAGGACCTGAGCAACTCCGGGTAAATCTTCTAATTGTAAACAAATTACTTAGATCAAGTTTGAATAAACTCTTTGCACCTCATTTCTTTTTTTGGAATGTGACAGTTTCTCTTACATATAGGCTAGATTGCAACATGAACTCTGCACCCCTTTGACCCTAATATGGGTTACCCTGGTCTTGGGTCAGGGTGCATATGAGTAAGTGGGGCTACGTAACCTGCTATTGCCCTCCTCCCAGGAGGAGGAAGAGGTGGGGAATGGGTTTGTGGGCCTTAATCATGATCCTTCATGGCATGGCAAAAGTATAGATCAGTGTGATGCAGCGACCACTCGGTGCCTACTGGCAGAGGGCACAGCAGGTGCAAATGGTTTTACAGGGATCCCTTGAGACAGACTGATGCATAATAGTTCGCTCCTGCGTGGCCTCTGAAGGCTCTACTGAAAGCCAGTCCCCCCCACCTGGTTGTCACTTAATGATCTTGGGGTTCATGAAACAACAAACCAGTGAATGAGATTTTAATACTTTTTAAAAACAAATGAGAGTGCGGTGGCGAACTGCTGTACACAGCTACACAAGGCTCTCAGCATCCAGGGACATCTCTAAATCCCAATAGTCACAATACGGCCTTTATGAGGGAGTGTCTCTACATTATAATCTCCCACAAATATATCTCTGCCATCACAATTATTGCAAAATGTGGTATGGATAATATTTAAGGAGTTATGTATTTATACTGGAAATTTTGTTCTCAAGCACAGGTGCTGCATCTGTGGCTGCTCCAGGGCTGGAACATCCATGGAAAAAAATGATCGGCTGCATAGCAGCCACCAGCCGCCAAGCCTCTCACCCACCCTCTAGTTCTGCACTGAAAGCCCCATTGACCAGCTCCTCTCCCCTCCCTCCCTCGCAGCGCCTCCTGCCTGCCATAAGTCAGTTGTTCTGCCATGTGCAGGAGGCGCTGGGAGGGAGAGGAAGGGCAGGGACAGGACATGCTCAGGAGCGGGGGCGGGGAAAACTGGGAAAGGGAGGCAGGAATAGTGTCTTCAGGGAAGGGGTGGAGTGGGGGCAGGGCCTGAGGCGGGGGAGAGATATTGAGCATGTCCTGGGTAAAGATGAAGTTGGTGCCTATGTTCTCAAGGTCTTGGAGTTAAGGCAGGTAGTAAGCTGGGGACATACTTGGAGACAATCTTTTCAGTCAGAAGGCAATGGGCACCTTGTTCGGCTATTTGCATACTGTGCATTGAATGCCTCACAATGCACGCACACTTGCATATCCAGTTACACACAAAAGAAGCAATTGCAAAATCTGCAAGAGAGGAAATCTACCAGAATAAACAAGCAGTTGGGTGTGTGTCCTATTTACGAGTGCAAAGACTTAATCTCTCACATCTTGGATTGCAAAGCAACACTGGGGATCCTTCACTGAGGAGGCAAACTGACCACACGTACTTGTCTAACGGCAGGAGAGTCCGAGCCACCCTGATTGTAAATTTTACATCTAGGCTCTAGAATGAATTTCTATGTAACCATTTATTTCTAATACTTCTACTTGCTATTACTTGAATCTCTGTGGTTTGCTAAATGTAGGCTTGGGCTTCGTAACCAATTTATATCAGTGTAACTACTTCAGTGGGGCTGACAGACTTGGCAAGGTGGGGGGGTAGAGGTGGGAATGTCTTTGTGCTCTCTGAAGAGGTCGAGGTGTCATACAGAAGGGGCAGGGCCCTAAGTGCCATCCTCCACCAGCCCTTTGTCCAGCCTGGAGTGCACCATGTGGGGCTCTGGCAGCCATTTAAAAGGTCCAGGGATCCGAGCACAGTTGCCGCAGTAGCAGTGGTGGCAGCTGGGAGCCCTGGGCCCTTCTGAATCCTCAGGCCCAGAGCAACTGCTTGCATTCTTGCCCCATCAGTGGGCCTGAACTACATCACTCAGGGGTGTGAAAAACCCACATTCCTCAGCAACATAGTTATATACTTACCTGACCTCTGGCTTCTCCCATCAACACAGCAACCACCTCTAATGGAGGGAGAGTGCCTATGTCAATGGGAGAAGCTCTCCTGTCAGAATAGGTAGCATCTTCAATAAGCTCTACACAGCAGCGCAGCTGTGCTGGTGTGGAGCTGTAAGTGCAGATATGTTTACAGTGAAATCGAGTATAAATGCTGCGTGCTGTGGAGCAGTGATCGTAGCTGCATCATGCAGGGCAGAGGCAGGACCACTCCCTGCACTCACTATTGGGAAGCTCAGCAACATGGCTGGCAACTGGGGAAGAGGAGTGGGTTATGGCCATGTTGCTCTGCTTCTCCCCTCCGCCATGAGTGAGTGTGGGGGGCCCACCCCTGCTGCTGGCGCCGGACCCGGCTAGTACCCCTGGCTGGGGTAAGGGGTGGGTGCAGAGGAAGGGCCAGGAAGAGGTGGAGAGAGGGCAGAGCAGGGGTGGGGGATGGTGGGACCTGGGGGATTGTCCCAGTGGGGTGGGGAAGAGCCATGCGGGGAGAGCGGCCAGTCACATGACTGGTGCTCCCCGCTGTGTCCTTCCTCACCAGTTGCCCTGCCTGTTATGTAACTAGGGTTGCCACCTTTCTAATTGCTGACTACACCCTTGCCCCTTCCCCACCCCATGGCTTCCACAAGGGACCTATTCCTGCCGCTCACTCCTCTCTTCCCTCCCCCCCCCCCCCCCCGGTCTCCTGGGACTCACCAGCTGCCTATTCTGCCCAATTTTCCACTCAGGGCCAGTGGGGCAGAGGTGGCGGTGGCTCCTGAAGCAATGGGCCAGGGTATAGCAGGACATTGTGGGGGTCAGTCTCCAAAGCAAGGGGCAGGAAAAGGGTGGTTCCCCGGAACAAGGGCCAGGGCAAGGAGAAATTGGTCCCTGTAATGAGGGGCTAAGGCTGGGGTAACCAGGGCACAGTGGGGCTCGGTGCTGGGAGCAAGTGGTCAGACAGGAGACAGGTTGGTCCCCAGCAGGACACAGCCAGATCTGGTCCCCGGAGGAAGTGACAAGTGTAAGGAGGGGTCAGTTCCGATAGCAAGAGGCCAGGGCTGGGGGAACTGGGGCACAGCAAGCGTCAGCACCAGAGCAAGAGGCTGGGGTGGGTAGGGGTCAGTCTCTATAATAAGGGACCAGGGTCAAGGCAATCGAGGCACAGCAGCGGTTATTCCCCAGAGTAAGGGACAGGGGTGGGGAGAGTGTTTCCCATAGCGAGGAGACAGGGCTGGGGCAATGAGGGCACAGTGAGGGTCAGTCCCCAGAACAAAGGGCTGGGTGGGGAGGTGCTGGTCCCCATAGTGAGGGCCATGGCGGGATTCACACAGGATTCCCCACACACCTCCCTGTGGCGGTGACACCTACGTTGTGGGGCCAGAGCTAGCCACTGCTCTGACAGGTATCAGCAGCCAAGCAGACAGCAGCTCCTCCATGTGGCTCCAGCCACAGCTGCTGCTCTTCCTGCCCCTCCCCTCCCCCCCCGCCCCGAGTGGCGGAAGCTGGTTACTATAGCTGACCAGATTTAGGCTATGTCTATATTGCCAGGCTATTTTGAAATAAGTTATTTTGAAATAACTCACAAAATAACTATTTTGAAATAAGCTTATTCCTCTTCACAAGCAGGAGTTGTTGTTATAAAATAACAAGCCCGTTATTTTGAAATAACAGGCTTGATAGTGTGGATGCTTGTCTTGTTATTTTGAAATAAGGGGAGTTATTTTGAAATAACTCCCCAGTGTAGACATGCCCTTAGGGTACGTCTACACAGCAGCGTTTTTTCGGAATAACTGACGTTATTCCAAAATAACAGTGTGTGTCTACACTACAAGCTTTATTTCGAAATAATGGGCTTGTTATTTTGTAATAACAACTCCTGCTTGTGAAGACGAATAAGCTTATTTCAAAATAGTTATTTTGTGAGTTATTTCAAAATAACTTATTTCAAAATAGCCTGGCAATGTAGACATAGCCGGAATCTGGTCAGCTATAGTAACCAGCTTCCGCCACTCAGGGGGAGGGGTGGGAAGAGCAGCAGCTGTGGCTGGACTTCTTACTCTGACTCCTGTAACCCTCATTTCATGAGGAGTAAGGGAAGTTGAAAGAAGAGTGCTCTTCCTTCAACTTCCTGATGTGCAGACAGCACCTAAAGCTGAGGTAAGCTATTCCCACTTAAGCTACACAATTGACATAGGCTATGTCTAGACTACGGGGTTTTTCCAGGATACTGGAGATATCCCGGAAAAACTCTGCTGCATCCAGGGAACGTGTTTGCTCTTCCACTTTTTTCCTGCAGAAGAGCAGACACACTCTTTTGGAAGCCCTGTCTTCCTCCTCCCACAAGGAAAAAGGGCTCTTCCGAAAGAGGAGGCTTTTCCAAAATTTGGCCCAGTATAGACAGGCCAAATTTTTGAAAAGCCTCTTCCGAAAAAACTATTGAAAATTTGCATAACTTTTTCCAATAAAGCCCCGTAGTGTAGATGTAGATGTAGCTGAAGTTGTTTAGCTTATTTTGACTTTAGCCTTGCTGTGAAGATGTACCCTTAGTATCCACACTGCCAGGTTCCTTTTGAGGGATGGTGTGTTTGGAAAATGGACACTTGGCCATTCTAAAAGTAACAGCCATGGCTTGATGAGTGAGTCTGCATTGGCCATATCTGGTGGAGGTGGGGAGCTGACCCATGGCAGGCACAGACACCCCTCCTCATGTCAAGGTCAGCTGACAGCAAGGACCCTCATAAATCTGGGTTCTCCTTGGAAGTGTTACAGCCAGCAGAACATTACTCCCCTCAGAGCCAGAGGAAACAGGAGAGGTATTTTGACTCAGGTGTTTCCCTGGCTATAAGTCTTCCTGGGGTGATACTTAACCCACCTGGGTGGTCCAGGGGTCAGCAACCTTTCAGAAGTGGTTTTCCAAGATTTAACTTATTCACCGGTATGTATGGGTCCGAGTGCCGATGATACTTTTTAAAGTCAATAATAGTCCTTGCAGCAGCTTCATTAATAAAGAAATTAAGATGCAGATCTTACCATTTAGTGTGATCCTTGGTCTTGCTTTGCCTTGCTGAGTTCTCCAATCTCGAGCTTGTAGTTTGATACCTGAAGCAGCACACAAGCCTCTGAGTGTTCAGTCAGACCCCCCAATAAACTGTCCCCCACTTCCACCTCCCCACAGAGATGCCAGCAACACTTAACTCTCTTTCCCCCCCACCTATCCCTGTGGAATCTGCTCCCCCCAGCCCAGGTGGAGGCTGGGATAAAATCCTGCTTCTCAAAGTATCAGGCACCAGCTGTCTGTGCTGTCCTTACTCCCAGGACACCCCTTCTCCGCCTCACAGCACAGACAAACTGCCTCCCTGCCTCCACCTCACCCCAATGCCAGCACCTGCCCACCCCTTTCCCCCACTCAGCCTATGCAGTCACACATATGCTGCCCCCATCCGCAGCTGGGTTGCCGGGCTGCCTCTGCCCCACTACTGCAGCTCTGTTACTGGAGGAGCAGCCACATAGCCCACACGCCCATCCCAGCCACCCAGGAGCAGCCCCCCGCCCCAGCCCCACTGCCAAAGGAACAGCCCACATGGCTGAAGCCCCAGCCACCAGAGCCAGCCTAGCTGAGTCCCCATGCACCCACCAGCAGCAGCAGCACACCTGCTTTCACCGGCTCACTGCTGCTTCCACTGGATCTCTTCTATAATGGAGTTGAGTGGACGGAGAAGGGGGAGAGCACCGACTGCTGGCAGGCACACTGCCCAATCTGCAGCCTCTCTGCCTGCCCCCCGGAACTGTTTCTGCAGCTGCACACCGACCACAAGACTCAAGCAGCAGCGCGGGCTCTCGCTGTGCGGGGGAGGAGGGGTGGGGCTGAGTTCCCGCCCCGCATGCCAGTAAAAATCGGCTCGTGTGCCACCTATACTCTAGTCCAATGAGAGTAAAGGGGGAGTTTCAGAATGACTGTGGCCCAAACTGTTATACACTTACTCCATGGGAAGCCCTGTTTAAGTCAGTTGATGAATAGTTTGACTCCACTGCCCTGTGTGGCTGTTTTGCCATACATTTTGATGGGCCCAGGATTTCACTCAATGCAGAGTGAGGTGCTGCTAAATATAAGGAAGGGAACCATATTCCAGTCCATTGTTTTTTAGATTTTTGACAGTCAACATGATGGTGTTTCACTTGTGTTCATGCCGTCTGACATGCTACTTCAGAGAACTGGAGAGCAACACTCACGTTGGTCTTATACATTTTATTGACAGTGTACATGTTGATATATAGAACATTACAATACTGACCACTAGGTTCTTTATAAATTTATAGTTCATAACTATTTTTTAAAATTTTCACAATAAAAATAATCAAATGCCATGCCAACATTTTGTAACAAATTATCACATTAATTCCATTTGGATTTCATGACATACATCTCTGTACAAAGGACCCCATATCACAGTGCATAAGGTCACAGTCATTGAAAAAATAAATAACGCGATAAATAGATTTCTGTTATTTACAGTTTACAAAGTTGTCACTTTCTTTTTTCAAACTGAGCAGCTCAGGAAATGTATCATAGTATTTAAAGAGGTACTGCACCTCCGCAGGGTGCATTGCAAATGCCTGCAATTATTAAATAAAAGAACATTTAAAAGGATCAGAAGTTATTTCAGAACATGTCTATACTGTAGTCACAGAGTCTGATTGAAGCTCAGATAGACACACTCAAGCTAGTTTTAATCTAGCTAGCTCAGGTACCAGAACAGTGAAGCTAGAAGGCAGTGAATGCATGAGCTATACAAGACCTCCCTGAACCCTGGGTAGATTACACAGACTGCTAGCCTCCACTAACGTGTACACTGGTGCATTTTCATTGCCCCAGTACCAGAGTCAGGTAGATTAAGGTAGCTCATGTTTATCCCCATGACCATAGTGTAGATATGTACCGTCAGGTATTCACAAATGACACCAAAGGCTTTCTGGCAATAGAGGAGATAATGGGAGCCAAATTCTGCCCTTGGTTACACTGGTGTAAACCCGGACTAACTCCAGGGACATTACAGTAGTTTCCAAAAATCCAAAAGTAAGTCCAAAGTAAGTGAGGGCAGGAATTTAGTCACAGCTTTGTTGCACAATTTCAGCCATTTTGAACATAACTGCTGCCGTGTTAGCAGGTTTATTTCTTGCATACCGAAACAGTATATGAATAATGGCCATAATCTTGCTGCAACAACTCTATGGGGAAAAAAAAGGCTCAGGGGGCAGATTTTTTGGAGATTTCTTCTCTGACTTTGATATATTTGGATATGTTTACATACTCTTACCATACATCAACCTCCACATGTGCCTTTCAAGTTTGCTGAGATAATCTCAAAGATCAACAAACCCAAGATTAATTACTTACCAACAATCACCTTTAAGGTAACATGAAAATGACAGTAGTTTTCCATTCCCATTCCCATCTTTTAGACAGTGCTTTGTAATCCAAAAGAACGGTAACATGCAGAACATGCGATACATGAATTATCATGTTCATCACCTATATGAGCGAGTGTAGGAGGTGCTACACATACCACCAATTCTGCATGTGCAGAACCTTAGTGCTGGCCCTGGGAAAAAGCTTAAAGACTGCACACACTGGAGTGCTGTGTTCTTCCACGGGCACTATGATGAGGCCAGTACAGTAAAAGCCACTAGAAATACATAAATGTAGGTTCAAGACGACCCCATAGAAAGTTTGTCTTAATATGTGCATTTTTTGCTCTAGATAACTATTTTGGTGGTGGTAGGCTAGTAATTAGAATACTTAGGGCTTATCTGAAAGGCAGTTCTTTTCTTTTCAAATGGAGCATTGATCACTTGGCTACACAGTTTTTCAAAAAAGCTGAAAACTGGTTTTGATGCAGAACTATGGGAACTAAATTCCTCTGTAAGCCTGCAGTTAGCTAACATATCAATCCTGCTATCCTGCCACCCAGCAAATTTACAACAAGTTAGGGTTCCAACTTAAGGAAATAAAAAGGACAATATATATTAAATAATCAGGTACACATTTTAAAATTTCTTTTTAGTGTTTGAACACAAGTAAGCAAAAGATATGAAGCCTGCTGCTACAGAATTTTACATCTCAAGGTGTCTGATTATTTAATAGCAAAATTCTTTGGTTTCGTCTGTGTATAAATGTCATTCAGTGTTTGCCTTAAACTACACAAGAAGCTTAAAGGGTTTCTTTACCAGGCAGTGCTTATAAACACCATTGAAAACACCAACCCGGGTTACAAATACATGACATACCATTTCAACCCACCCAGGAATGAGCCTTGCAATGGAAAATAAGAAAAATAACTAGCAGGAAACTTGCACAATTAGACCAAAACACGTAACACGTAAAGAAGAAATTCAGTCAAGTACATGAATTTTACGCACATTCACAAAGGAATCCAGTGATAGGAATGGAAATTCTGTGTAATTAGCGTGTAAAAATAATGCAAGGAAAACTGGGGTGTTTTCTCTTAAATCTTGACAGGATCCTTAATAATTAAAACTTAAACCAATGAAACTATTTTTATATATATATATATATATATATATATATATATATATATATAGGCACACTAATGATCACTGTGCTGAGAGGAAAAATGGCCACTCTGCTGTTATGTGTTCTTCCAGGTTGGATTGCAATCAGTCCTCAGATCATCAAACATTCACAATCAGCCTAGCTTTTAAGTTTAGGTAAAATAATTTAGGGCCTGACCTCCAAGTCCTGATTCAGGTAATATGCCCAGAAAAATCAGTGGGAGCTTGGGATGCAGATTCCCACTATAGAAACAGGCCTTAAGTTTAAAAAAATTATAATGTAAGCACTACAGTATGTATGTGAATTCCTAGCCCCATGGAAGTCATTGACAAAACACCCACTGATTTCACTAAGGGTACATCTAGATTACATGCCTCTGCCGACAGAGGCATTTAAAATAGGCTACCGGACATAGTCAATGAAGCAGGGATTTAAATATCCTCGGCTTCATTAAAATTAAAATGGCTGCCACGCTGTTCCGGCTCAGCTGATCGTCGGCACAGCACGCGAGTCAAGACGCGGATCGGTCGACAAGGGAAGCCTTTGTCGACCGCTCCCTTATGCCTTGTGAAACGAGGTTTACAGGAGCGGTCGACAAAGGCTTCCCTTGTCGACCGATCTGCGTCTTGACTCGTGCACTGTGCCAACGATCAGCTGAGCCAGCACAGCGCGGTGGCCATTTTTATTTTAATGAAGCCGGGGATATTTAAATCCCCACTTCATTGACTATGTCGGGTAGCCTATTTTACATGCCTCTGTCGGCAGAGGCATGTAGTCTAGACATACCCTAAGGGCAGTTCGCCTTTTGTCTCCACTGTGCTACTGTGAGGGGGTTGTAACAGAAAGGAACTGTTCTGCAGGCAACAGGTCCTCAGTCTACTTTCCTTCCTTTCCATTGGTAGTTTACTCCATTTGGGAGGTAATTTCTTTCCCCACAGCCTGCTCCATTGAAGACAGGTGATTTTTCATGTCTGGTAGATTATGAAACATTTAGAAAGGCGCCCAATTTTTCATGAGTTTTAAAGACAAAAGGGAGGTGGCAAGTTCCGTCAGTTACAGCAATGTAAATCCTCAGGGACTTCTACAGTATAACATTAGATTCTGGCCCTACCTTTTTATTTAAGGGAGTCTATAAAATACGAGATGGAAAGGAAATGAAAGTGATACAAAGCCCAGAGATCATGATCTGTTGTTTATTTAGGCTCCAATCCAGCAAGGCACATAAAGATTTGCTTAACTTTAAGCATGTGACCAGTGTTACTGAAGTTAAGCTTTGCTGGATTGAGAATATTTTTTTCTGGAGTCGTACCATTTTTCAATGCTATTTTCTTGGCAACTTCTGTATCACATTAACAGTTTCCCCTCTCACATTCACCAGTTTTTTTTCACTCATGCACTAAACAGTAACTATATTATGCAATAACACAACATAAATTCCAGACTGATCTAGCTAGCTGTCTGCCAGGGTTAATAGAACAAACAGATGCAGATTTTTACATACACAATGCGAACAGATGTGATTTATAATTTTAATAATTTCAGGAAGGCAAACATGAATCCCTGCTTTTCATTTTTTTTTGACTGGAAAGCTCCCAAATGTGTCATGTGTTTCAGACCATATGAATGATACTTTTAGACACAGAAGGCACAAGTATATTATTGGTATGTTATATAGCATCTTGAAGATATTCAGACAGTATAAAACAAGTGGCTCCTGACCCTCAAAACGATTTTTCTCAAGCCACTCAGTTTATCTGCATGGCTTGGAATATATTGATTTATTTCTTTATTTTTGTATACGGAGAAAGTGTATAGAGGAAAAGCTTCAGAGTAAGCTAATTTACATAACTTTTTCATCAAGGCCCTGATACAGTGCATAATACTTCTTTGGCAAAGTACATATTCCTGATAACCTGGTCCCACTAGATGATATTTTTATCAATAATTATTTTAGATTATCTAGATTGGTAGATTATCTGTAACATTATAAATGCTAGACATGGGGAGGCTGAGCCACGGGGTTCAGAGTCAGCACGGATTCACAATCCAAATGCCCTCCAAATTGAGGGATAGACAACATGGGTCACTATTCCTCCAGGGCCCATTATAGAGATGAGACCAATCTGTGAAATTTGAGTCTAACGTTTTGTTTTGGGGCAATCTCTGATTAGGACAAAATATAACAGTTAACTATAGAATGGGTTTACTCGACCATGATAATGACATCCTTATAGGAAGGGTAATTTAAATAAATATTTAGCATACCCAGTAATTCCAACCATGGCTAGGCAGCGTGTTTAGAACTGGCTGCCATAGAACCACCATAAGGTCTCTCGTCTTTTGAGGTTTGCTTGGCTCCAAAATATCCAGATCCAGCCTATTATTGTCTTTGAATCCATAATTGTGTAAAATGGTATAACTTGTTGATGCAACAAATTGCTGGTGCCCCAACTGATCACTAGGGGCTTGACTGTGACTTGGGCTATGGTCCTGTAGTTTAGGAATCCCCATTATGCTCCACCAGGACTACCTAGATATTGGGTCTGAAGGTAAGTGGATGCAGTGAGCTTGCGACTCCCCACTACCTGTCCAGGGGTAGGTAGGAGTGGGGTGGAGCCTAGGTTCTGCTTTCCCATGCCAGCCAGCCAGCCCATATGAGCCAATATAAGGGGCACAATAAATTACTCCCATTATAGGATAATTATCCTCCTGGAATGGAGGGGAAAAAAGAGGGCAGAGGCTATGTCACTGAGGCACAGTTTTGCCCTGATTTACAGACTTTCTGAAATATAAGGATAACACAGGCGTACATGGATTCAACCTCTTCCCATGTGAAACCACAGTGAAGGTATTTCAAATGCCATTACATTTGTCTCCCAGTAATTTACACATACTGGTCACATTTACCTATCTGACAAAGCCTCTTAATCAAATGCCTTTTGTTGCCATCTTTAGGATTGACGAATTCAGTCACTTGAGCAAAGGTAACTCATCAAAAACTTAGCTTGATCACTAATACTGACATTTGCAACAAAGACAAATAACAGATATGTTGCTCTTTTTTTTTTTTTTAGGACTATGTTAAAAAGATCCCATTACTAATAAAATGTAACAGGAAAATACATTCATTAGTTAGTATCCTCATACATACCCCCAAAATAACCTTAATTATAAACACACTGCCTGGGGTAATTGAGATTGTGCTTTGAAAGGAATTATTATTCATATATTAATCATATAAATTGAATATATATAAAGAACCCCCCATAATCAATTTAATTTCTTAAGTATTTTAGGAGTAATTTAAAGTATTCTTTTTGACAAATAATGGGCATCTTGATATATAATCTTAAGTGCAAAATATTAATGCATTTCTTTAGGAATCTGATAATTTGTATATAAATATTTTAAACATAAAAAATAAATATATATAAATTTAATTGTGCTTCTTTAGAAACCTTTATATACTTTTTTGTTCATATACAACTTTAAAATACACTTTAGAGTTAAATAGCAGTTTCAAAATATATTATACTTTTCATTAATCTTCTCGGTAACACCAGGTCACACTGTGACATTACACAGTTTTTGTAATGTTACTCATTACTATGGACCAGATTCTTCTCAGTTATGCCCAGGAAAATCCAGAGTAACTGTTTCAATCTACATTTATACACGTGCAAAGAAAATCAAAATCTGGCTGTGTCGGGTTAAAATAATTTGGCTCTAAAGTTAGACACACTTTAAAACTTCCTGCATACAATCCAACTAAGGAGATAGTTCCCATAATAGATTTGTTCTTGTCAGAGTTGTTTATTTTTTGTACTACTTAGTGCTGGGCACCCATCTCTATTAAGTTTGTGGGGGCTATAAAAACAAATGGAGAAGATGCAGCAGCTTCTAGATTAATATACTAATAATGAAATAAATTCTCCCCTCCCACAAACCCATGGGACATCAAAATTGCAAGAAGGTCTGGAATGTGTTCATGTTCAATTTGTCAGATGATAACAATTGTATCTAAAAACTGAGTGCCCTGTTGAACATTAATCTTTAAGAGCGGCGAGGAGTCCTGTGGCACCTTATAGACTAACCGAAGTGTTGGAGCATAAGCTTTTGTGGACAAAGACCCACTTCGTCAGATGCATGTGACGAAGACAAAGACGAAGTGGGTCTTTGCCCATGAAAGCTTATGCTCCAACACTTCGGTTAGTCTATAAGGTGCCACAGGACTCCTTGCCACTTTTGCAGATTCAGACTAACATGGCTACCCCTCTGATATTAATCTTTAAGTTTCTTGTAAAATTACAAAGTGGGCTTACTAGTACCAATGCAAAATGTTACTTACAGGCTTTAATATTCACAAATGTTAGTTTATATTTATACAGGATTCCTTGCTGATAGTAAAACACATTTTTCAAGAATCAACATTTGCATGTATATTCTCTTTTGAAGATTAAGACTCTTTCTCTTAGTGTGCATCATCAAAAGTGATACAATATTAACCATTTTCTCTTCTTTCTCTGTAAAATTGTTCATGTGTTCTGCACATTTTTTTTAAAAAAAGAGAGTGATTTAATATTTAGAATCACCAACAAAGGCTTATAAATGTCAATGCAGTTCCTCTATAAACAGAGCACTTGAAGAGGAAAAACAAATGTCCACAACAGTGCATGCCATGTTATGTTCATTGGACTTTCTGGTCCTGTAGCTCTGATGCTTTAATGGAGCCAAGAAAAATACTAAGCCAGCCTCTTCTTTTTCCATTAAACAGTAAACATCAAAAAAGAGTGAGAGAGAGGAGAGTGTTTTCTAATCTTGTTCAGATTGATGGTGGTGCATGATTGTCTGCATAGGGAGAATAAAAACCAAGGCAGAACACCACAAAAAAAGGACTTTTGAGTGCTCTGCATGAGATCCACAAGTTGGATGATGGAGCAGCAATACCCAAAAAGGAAAATGCTTTGCTTGCCTTGAGCTAGCATGTTAAAAGAAAGGTCTGCTTTCCTTTCACGTAAGTAAAAGTGCTTGTTGGATGACAAAGCAGGAAAGAAAATCAGATTACAGATGAGAAAGTAGAAATATAAAATGTCTCCTATCATTTATAGCACAAAGTATCAAGATTATGTCAAGCCTCTCTCATGGTTGTGGTTTGTTTTAAAGATCTTCTCGGCACATTGGAAAGTTGACAAAGGTGAAGACGTTAAACTCTATCAATACAGAGAAACACAGGAAAATGGCATAAAGAAACAACACGTAGAAGCCTAGTTTCCTGTCAAGTTTCCATTTATTTATATGGATTCCACTCACCTGCAAGTATACAAAACATTAGTTAATGGAATCTCAAAGGACACAAACTTTAAAGGAGGACTATTTGAATCTGCTGTCTTTAAACATGCTAAAATACTGTTTTGGTCATTTTACAGATCAAAAAGGACACTTAATTTTTTCAGATGGAGATAAGGCACATAAGTGATCAAGTTAAACATAAGGCTTTAATCTGCAGCTGCATTAAACCCCCTTTACACCGCTCTAACTTACAAAACAGCCTTAAAGTGGGTGTAACTTAGGGTGTATCCACACTGCAGCTAGATGTGTCCTTGGGCAGACATATAAGCACAGGCTTTGATTAAGCTAGCTTGCTAAAAATAGCTGTGTAGCCCCTGCAGTGCAGGCATTGGCACAGGCTAGTAACCCGAGCACAATACTCTCAGAGGTCTTAGGACAGATGTGGAGCTTGCTCAGTCAGGACCCTAAACAGGAATAGCACTGGCTCTGTCCTAGTAACATTCAGGCACCTAGTCCATGCTGCCATCTGTGCTGCTGTGGCTGAACTGTTATATTGAGCATGGTAATTGATCACAGATAGTGTAGGTATATGTGCACACATTAGAAATTACACCATCAGCTACAACATAGGTGTGCTGTGAGATACTTTCAGAACCCTTTAGAGCTCTGTGAAGCGCTCTTAATTTAACTGAGAATCAGGCCCATAAGTGTGCAGGTTCAACATACTCTGAGTCATGCAGCTCCCATTAATTGCTTTAGTACAGCCTAAATTATCAGGTAAAAGAACCTCCATTTCTGTCCCCTAGATCTATGTTGTGTGGGACACTGGTCCTTACTTCTTTCAACAGCTGCTCAGATGCAGAGAACACAGTATCAAAGGAGGTCAGAAGTAATGGGAAGTTACATGTCTTGTTCCTTCATACAGTTTGTCAAAATATACGCAACCCAATTTGTACTCGGCATACATATTGGCCAAATTTTTCAAACCTAGGTGGCTGTCTTAAAGTTCAGCTCCCTAAATTCACATTTAGGTTCCTAAATAAAAGCAACCTGATTTTGAATGACCTCGTTTCTTTCACTTGTGACCATATCCAGAGCTGGAATGATGCCACTCATGCAGCACTGCTACACTCTCACTGACACTGCTGAACACTGGCCATGCAAAATGCAACTGAAAATATTTGGTCTGGCACAAGAGATCAGTTCTCTGCAGCTCAAGTTTTCAAGTTCCTCCGTCATCTACATCCAGTCTCCTAAACCTCTCATTTTCAGTTGAACGCCAGCAAGTTGTAACTTCTGGGTCAATTCTATGAAGACTGGACTAATGTTCCCCACTGAATTTCAAATGGAGGACCCCCAACAACATAAGTGAGAGTAATGGGAGCGTGCCGAAGCTTTTGCACTCAAATGACATTGCTTCAGCTGTGGCAGGAGCCTGGTCATTCTGCCCATCAATATCCCATGGATACCTTTGACAATAACATTTAGCTAACTCCCCCATACTTTGCCAAACTACTGGGTGTGGGGAGGTGTATGACACAATAAGGTCAAATACAACATGACTTTTGTCTTTTAGAGTATAATTTGGGAATTTGCTTCATGGTGTGACAAAGATGAGAGCCAGTGTTGATCTCTACTGAGGGCTAGGCTGGTAAAGGGATTATGTCTGTACAGACCACTGTTAAGATGCATTGCCAGGTTAATTGTATATTGACTGGGGTCTGATTTTTGCAGTCCTGATCATCCTACCATCACATTTAGTGTGTCATTAGTACAACACACAGATAAGCCGCAGATATGCAGCAATGTGAAGTCTATGGTGATGACCACATACGTTATGTAGTCTCCACTGAGGGTCCAAAGTTTGAGAAATATGGTCAGCAAATGTTAATGGATGTTTGCACTTTCAGAGTCTGGTTCTGCCCACATTGGCCTTAATGAGAGTTTTGCCACTGACTTCAATGCATTTCAGATCAGGCCCTAGATACATTGGAATTGCTTTCAGACCCAAATTAATGTTTCACTTACTAGGCCTTATGTGTTCATTCCTGAGGGGTACTTAGTTAGCTCCTCCTGGGAGCTGAGAGCCAGATTTAATGTCACTGTAGTCATTGGTTGCTAGATCAAGCTCTGTATGAACAAATGCTATTCAGAATGGTAAGTACTTCCAGTTTCTCCTGCTGCTACATGCAGAGTAAATATATATATCAAATCATGACATGAAGTGAATACTCAAAGGGGTCATATTTTGAACCACAGAAATACTTACAGTAAGAGCTACAGACCCCAGTAGAAGCACAACTGAATAGACCAGCCCTTTGCTATTTATCTTAACCTGTGAAAATTAGATATAAAAGAGAACTTTAGAATGTTTAGATCATATTAAAAGTGCAAAAGAAAGTTAACTGCTTCTTGATTTATAATATTCTCTATTCTAATTTTTAAAAATGTCTAAAATTCAAAATGAAGGGCTTGTCTACATCACAGGGAACTGCATGCTGCAGGAGTGTGATTTCTAAAGTATATAATTGTGTGGTGCATTAATTGACCTGTGTTGATCCTGCTCGGGCACACTAAACATTTCCCAGTGTGCCAGCACTACATTAAAGTGAACTAGAGGTCTACTTGGACCAATTAATGTGCAACACGTTAGTGCACATTAGAAATGCTTTAGTGCTCATTGCTTCACTGTATTGACAAGCCCCGAATTACAATTTTAAAAGTCAGAAATCCTAGATATTTAATTCATGGCAAAATTTAATATCATGGGAGAACATAAGGTTTAAAAGAATCAGAACAAATGTGTAAATAATCAGTCTTCCTTAAGTAACCCCCCCCCCCCCCCCGCAGTACTTGTATATTGCCTTTGGTCAATCACTCTCAAGGAGAGTAAGCCTCATCCTTATTTTATAAATAGGTAAACTGAGGCACAGAGAGGCAAAGAGATTTGCTCAAAGCTGCATAGTCAGATAACAGACAACAGCAGAGTCAGAAATAGACACAATTGGTCCTATTCTTGTGCTACAATTAACTCACTTTGAAAGCAATAGAAAATAATTGCGTCTTGTGACAAGAAAATATGCCTCCCTGTTCTCTGGCCAGGAAATAAACTGGTGTCTTATTTAATTACCATTAAAAATGCTGAGTATTTTTACAATGTTTTCTGAAAACAAAATACAAAAAATAAAAATAAACATATATATATATATACATACGTACCGTGGATCCATAATCAATCAACATAGTTTGCATGCCCCATGGTACTCCAAGGCCTACTAAAATGTCAAATACGTTGCTCCCTATTGTATTGGATACTGCCATATCACCAAGACCTGGGGGGGGGGGGGAACACAAACAAGAATTCTCAGGTTGAAACACCACTCAAGGCAAACATTTTGTAACGAGGCTGCGGAGGAGAGAGAAAGAGAACGATCATTGAACAGCTTTGATGACACTTCAAAATGAGCTAAGTGCTACTGCAACTCCCACATGGGCAATTTGCCAAGTACCCAAATTCAGCAGGTAATTTGCATAATATCTACATATCCTTTCAAAAATATGCTCACAACCACTATACTTTTGTGTGAGTATCATCTTTGATAGGGGAGTAAAAAAGGTTGAAAAGCTTTGTCCTGCTCACTCTGTAGTCCCAGGGCAAAACTGGTCATAAGCTTCCCTGTAAAAACCTGAGTGTGAGTGGAGATTGTTTCTCTTAGGATGAGTTCTGGCAATGTGGGCTCTAGCCAATCTGAAAGGTGATTGTGAAAGATGCTGAGCAGCATGGAAGCAGAGGACATTCATCACTGAGCTGGACTATGCTCTTATACTTGTGAGCACCAAGTTCACTTTTGAAATTTCACTGTTTAAAAACAATCCCAAACAATAATGAACTATGAGAACCAAGTGTGAGCAGGTGGTAAGGTCACCAGAACCTGGCTCTTACTGAATTGTTGTCTCCTGTTTTCAGTATTAGCTGGCCTCTGATTCTTATACCACAATAAGGATGGCAGGAGTGCTCATCCCAATTTGTTTCTCTCTCAAGGACCTGTTTAATTATCTGTGCTACTGCCAAATCCACAAATACCTGTCAGGAAGGAGGAAGAGTTCTATTATTGTTGAAAGTGCTCTGCAATTAAGTTTACCTTTGTGGAAGAACTCTGAAGGCCACAAAAGACCTCCAGCTGGATCACGGGCAAAACCTCTGCTCCCAAAGCAGGACTTGACATGGTGAGACATGGTCATTAGCACAGATGGTCCATCCCTGGGGTATCTTTGGGGTTTGTGTTTATGGTCAGGGCTGGCCTTACCATGAGGCGAACTGAGGCAGCCGCCTCAGGTGCCAGAGTATGGGGGAGCGCCACTAGGACCCAGAGTGTGGAAAATTGTGTCTGCTGCTTGTACATATGTATTCTCTCTGCTCTCTGCTCTAGATGCACAGTACCATGAGAGAAGTAGAACAGGAAGAAGGCAGAATTGAGACCTTTCAGAGTTTTGGCCCAAGCGAGAGGGCATGGGGGCATCATTTGGCACCATTGAAAGGTGCCAAAATGTTGTGGGCTGGTCCTGTTTATGGTGAAACCTCTTGCTGCTTCCCCTCACTGTCAGGGTACATCCACATTTGCCCTTTGGGAATCCTATTAAAGCGCTATGCATGGCCTACACATGTTACATGAGAGACTGGTGATTCTCCATATGCCACTTCAGCAAGCTGTTCCTTGCCTGTATTCTCATAGCAAATAATCTTGACCAGGTTTTTGCCTGTTATGAGGTGATATTCTAGTGCAAACATCTGGTTCACAGAGATCAGTAATAAACCCCCAAGGGAATATTAGCTGGACTATAAAATAATTGCACTAAGCAGATTATCTTTATTCCCCAATGATTTCTCATTTAACATTTTGAGTTATTATAGAAACTCTAATATAAATAGATAAAGAATGGTAGCATTTATTTTCTGAACAGATTCAGGCATTATGAAGGCATGACACTAATAAAATTTTAGCACTTTTCTCCCTGCATTTCTTCTTCAGATCTACTGATTCAAAGATCACACATGAAAGAAAACAATTTTAATGGACAGTGTCCCATACCAGTTCTGAAAATACCTGATCTATTTTGGAGAGATTTTCTTACATGCAATGCCTTATATGAAATGAAGAATGGATTATTTTTAGGATATAATTCTTTTTGGTGAGGCATATCCAAAACGTATTCAAAGAACAGATTTTGTGTGAAATGTTTAGCACTTGCAGTCATAAATGAAACATTTTAAATATGTTTATGTTGTTCACATCTTACATTACAGATGTGGGACTGTACTGGCGCCTGGTGGCTAGTTTATGATTTCAGAATTGTTGGTTCACTGAAGCCTATATGCAGCCTGGAAAACAAAGAGCCATCTTTTAGCATTAAGGGCTCTTGGAGCTAGAATACTAAAAAATGCTATTATTACTATCTGTTCCTCTCTCAGTGTGATAGAAATGAACACACTCATACTTATTTGTTTTAAACAACAATAGTAAAGGATGTGGCCATAAATATTTCTCATTTAAAAGAGGAAAGCTAAACAAAAATCAAAAGCTCAGCCATGTAGGGTATGTCTAGACTACATGGCTCTGTTGACAGAGCCATGTAAACTAGCTTACCCGACATAGTCAATGAAGTGGGGATTTAAATAATCTCCGCTTCATTAAAATAAAAATGGCCGCCACGCTGTGCCGACAATCAGCTGATTCGGCACAGTGCGGGAGTCTAGACGCGGATCGGTCAACAAGGGAAGCCTTTGTCGACCACTCCTGTAAACCTCGTTTCACGAGGCATAAGGGAGCAGTCGACAGAGGCTTCTGTTGTCGACCGATCCGCATCTAGACTCCCGCGCTGTGCCGGATCAGCTGATTGTCGGCACAGTGCAGCGGCCATTTTTATTTTAATGAAGTGGGGATTATTTAAATCCCCGCTTCATTGACTATGTTGGGTAAGCTAGTTTACATGGCTCTGTCGACAGAGCCATGTATTCTAGACATACTTGTAAATATGACCTGGAAAATCTTTGCCTTTTTAATAGGAAAATTAAACTTGGCATAGCTAAAATTAATTCACTTCTACTCATGGAGCCTAAGGGAAGATGCTGGGTGTCTCCAAGTTGGAGAAGAAATATATCTGAAGCTAGTTAATTTTTATTGTTTCCTTCCCCCCTTCCCAATATTTTTACCCATCACCTTAAGAACATCCTCTTGAAATCAATGCAAGTTTTACAAATAGTACCTAGGATATGGTCCAAACAGCAAACCTTTTGTATGTGTGTGATACTATTTTTATGGCTGATGTCTTCTAGTCTAGGTCTTGTATACATTACATCTTTCTGATCTGATTGATCTATGCTGCACAGCTGAGGTTTTGTTGTTGAATGACATGCCAGAAGAATATTCAACTTTTCCTAATGCTCCAAATTCTTGGAAGTAATAACTTTCCTGTACTTGTAACTAGAGTGGTAACAAGGTGGGGACTAACTTTTGCTCTGTATTTGTATAGCACCTTGCAGAGTGGAGCCCTTGTCCATTACCCCTACTGCACTTCAAACAGCAGTTTGAAAAATCCTGCATATTAAAGAAACCAAAGCACATAATATTTACATGAAATTGCTGGAACATTTGATCAGAAATGATACCTTGTCTTGCTACTATTAAGCTGGCCATGCAGTCTGGTACACTCGTGCCTGCAGCTAGGAAAGTAATGCCCATGATAACATCAGGGATTCCCAGAGTGTATCCAATAACAGTTACCTGAGGGAAGGGAAAACAGACATTTAATAAACCTGGGAAGTCTCTCTTATTTTTATCCTGTATTTCCAATACAACTGGGACTCACTCTTCACTTTAATATCTGGATGTGGCCATTAGGAAGGTCAGACACACAAACACAAACATTTCTGTAATGATACAAAATTGTAGCAACAATCTGACTAAAAATCTCCTGCAATGAAACAGTAAGTACTCCTAGGCACACTTTTAAGACCATTTAAAGTGCTCCTCTTTGAATATTTGTAACAGGATGTGCAGCCCTTAAGGCCACTTACAGGCCAGCACAGCCTGCTCTTATGTTCTGCCTGAAACAGTGAAAGGCTGTGAGGTTACCAGGACTGAAGGCAGCTGTTCGTTTGGCAGCAATGCATGCTGGGAACAGGGCAGAACTATAAAAGATCTCCCTTTGCCATAGCAAGAGAATGGCTTGGGAAGAGGCAAGACTTGTTCTCAGGCTTTTGACAGCAACATTCCTGAAGGGAACAGAGCCTGAGTCTCTCTGGACAAAAGGCCCAAGTGAAGCTTTGGATGAGCCTAGGGAGAGTCAGCAGCCTGTGATAGGGATCCAAATAAGGATGGGAGGAAAGGTCTCAAGAGGGAGTGTGTTAAAATACCGTGAAAAATGGCCAGAGAGAAGACTTAAGAGCCATCCAGCTAAGCAAGCCTAGGAAATAGCCTTTGGGAAAAATAAGAGTGAAGCAGGAACATTTGAGACAGAAGTAGACAGCTACTTCATTGCTCTAGCCGATTAAGCCCATAAATCCTAGTGCTGCAACCCTGTACTGTGCTTGCGCTCCTGTAAGAAAAGTCTATTTGCAGATCCATGCAACCAAGGCACAAAGGACTCTTGGGAACCCCTGCAACCAAAGGGAAGAATTTCCACAGACTAAAGCAAGCAGTGATCCTGAAGCAGAACTGGGTAAAGAATGTTTGTTTGGGCTCTTTTTTCAGTGGCACCATGTTTCTGTTTTTTCTAAAGATAGCGTCCATATTGATTGGACGCTATCTCGCATTTAAGTTGTGATTACTATGGACAGAGTGGCCATCAGGGCACCTGTGCTTTTCTGGGAGACCTCTTCTTTCGAAAAAAAAACCCCTCGTCCCCATCCACACATGCCTTTTTCTGAAAGAGCTCTTTTGGAAAAAGGCTTCTTCCTCATAGAAAGAGGTTTACCGTGGTCAGAAAAATCCCTGCATTCTTTTGACTTTCTGTCGAAAGAACACAATTGATATGTGGTCATAAGTGTAGTTTTTCCAGAAAAATGGCAATTTTTCTGGAAAAACTCTGCAGTGTAGACATATGCTGAGAAAGTATTTGTGGGGACACTGATGCCTGGGCACATCTTGAAAGATAGGGTATGTCTACACTACAGTGTTAATTCAAGTTAACTTAATTCGAAATAGTTAATTCGAATTAAGCTAATTCGAAATAACGCATCTATACACAAAAAACTATTTCAAAATAGCGTTTTGCTATTTCGAAATAGCGCGTCCACACTGAGTGGACCCTGAACCGAAGTTAAGGCTGGCTGGAACCAGTGCCGGCAGGGCATCAGGTTAGGACTTAGTGTGTGGGGCTGCTGCCTGAGGCTAACTGAGCTCCATGCTTAAAGGGACCCTACCCCCACCCCGGACAGACAGTTCTCAGGGTTCCCCGCTTGCTTGTCTACCTTGATGAGGGATAGCAAAGCATCCCTGTCTTGGAGTGCCCTGTGTGCCCGCACTCGGGACACCACAGCACTCGGCCACATGGAGCCAGAGCAGCCCCTGGGCATGCCAGTGTGTCTCGTGGGGTCGTTGCCATCAGTCTGGCTGCACTTGCTGCAGGCTGCCATCCGGGGGGGTCCATCGGGGGGCTGTCAGGATCCAGGAGGCCCTGCGGGAGAGCGTCCACCCCAAGGAGCCCTCAGAGCCTCCCCGGTCCTCCCCACCGGGGGCTCGTGCCCCGTTCCTCCCTCACGTCCTTCCACTTACCCCTCCCTAGCCCCCCTTCCTGATGTCAAATAAAAGACACGTTTTTTCATAAACACGAACTGTCTTTATTTAACGAAACTGGGGAGGAGGAATGAAACTCTGGGGACACTGGGGAAAGAAGGCGAGAGAGGGTGAGAGAAGGGAGGGGGAAAACTGGGAGGAGGGAGCTGGAAGGGGGAAGCAAGGGGAAGAAGGGGGAGGGGAGGGGAAGCTCAGCGCTCAGGGGTGGGGTCTCGTCGAGCCACATGTCTCCCAGCACGGCGGGTGTGGGGGCCTCGGCATCCCCGGGGGGATGGGGAGGAGGGTGTGGAGGTTGAGGTGGGGGGTGTGGAGATTGAGGAGGAGGTTGAGGAGGGAGAGGTGGGAGGGGGGCAGGAGTGGGAAGAGGAACAGTAGCTGGGGGGGCAGCAGGCGCTGGGGTGGCACAAGGCAGCATGTTCTGCAGCAGGGCCTGCAGGTGTGAGCACATGGCATGGTCCTGGGCAAGCTGCTCCCGGCGGAGCTGCAGGTCCTCCTGCACCCAGCCCTGGATGGTGCAGTGCAGGGCTCTCAGGGCCGCCAGGTGCTGGTCCCGGTACCCCTGCCGTGTTGCGGTGGTCCTGTGGAGCCCTCGGGTGCAGGAGCATGTCTCAGCCGGGGTGGTGTGCCCTGCACATGCAGCTGGTGCGACTGTGGAGAAAGAAGGGGAGTGGTCAGTTCTCCCTGGGGACGCAATGGATGATGCCCAGAGCCCCCTGTGAGGTGAGGACGACCGTGCCCTGCACCGTCAGAGCTGACGTGCTTGCACAGAGGCCACAGTCGGGATGTCTGGCTCTCCCCGGGAGTGAGAGCTGCCCCAAGACCGCACCCATGCCCCTGTGCTGTGTATATTGCGGCCGAGGTGGGGGGAGATGTCCCCCGCCTCTGTGTAGAGGGGGCGTGTGAAGGGAGGGCATCCTGCTGGGTCCCGCCCCGGGGTCGAGAGCGTGTCAGGTCTCTTCACACACGCGTGTGGCTATTGGGCCATGGTCCCTGAGTGGCACACAGCTGGAGCCACCTGCCCAAGGGTGGCACGGCATGTGCCCGCATGTGCACAGGTGGCTGCGTGATTCATGGGAGGCATGGCCCACGTGCGCGGTCTCTGGTCTCCCTCCCCGCCCCCAGGTAGGGGACAGTGATGGCACTTACCTGGTGTGGCCTCCCCTGATGACCCTGCTAACTCCGGTGCCGGGACAGATCAGGGGTTCCGCTGGCGTGGCATCCTCCGTGCTGGCCCCTCCTGCCACGCCTGGGTCAGGGCCCTCTGGTCATTCCCCCTCCCCAGTTTTGCTGCCCCCCCGGGGTGGCACAGACCATCCCGCCCCCCAGGATGTGGTCGAGGGCGGGGAAGTAGGGGCAGGTGTCAGCCCCTGCTGCGGCGCCGCCCCTGGTGGCCCTGGCGAACCCCTGCCACAGCTCTTTAATTTTCAGGTGCACCTGCTCCTGGGTGTGCCTGTGGCCTTTCTGGGCCATGGTGGCTGCTATGCGGCCATAGACAGCCATGTTCCTCCTCCTGGTGCGGAGATCATGGACATTGGGGGCCTCCCCACAAAGCTCTATGAGGTCCATGATCTCCATGCCAGTCTAGGCGGGTGCGTGCCGTCTACGGCCCCTGGGTGCTGGGGGACTGGGCAGGGGACGGCTGGCTGGCACTGGCTGCCTGACTCATCCTGGGGCCACTGGGTCAGGGGCAGAGACTGCTGGCAGGCCTGGCTCTGGCACGTGCCGTCTGGCCAGAGTCTACCCCTTTAAGGGCTCCGGGGCTGGGGGAGAGGAGAGGAGTTTTCCTGGTTTGGCCCAGAGTGTCCACTAGGGGAAACTGGGAATGGCTGGAGGCCAGCTAATTCGAATTAAGTGTCTACACAGCACTTATTTCGAATTCGCTATTTCGAATTTGGTGTTACTCCTCGTAGAATGAGGTTTACCAAATTCGAATTAAGTGCTCCGCTATTTTGAATTAAGTTCAAAATAGTAGTTTGCATGTATAGACGCTATTGAAGTTATTCGAAATAAAGGCTGTTATTTCGAATGAACTTTGCAGTGTAGACATACCCTTAGATATCAGAGACACTGTAACTTCATGCCTTTGATCTTTCCATAGAACTCCCACTGTTTTCAATGGAAGTTCTGAAAGTGAAACCAGGGTTGAGAGCATCCTTTTACTGAAGTACAGTTGCTATATGAAGGTGTGGCAATGTGGTACCAGGAAGAATGAATGGTTGGAATATGAATCTCTCAACCAGTTTTGCTACATATTGTAAATCAGATGGAAAGTGCTTTATTATATAATGTAATACGTTAAACAATAATTTAAGGGAAAATACTATATTCAAGTGGAAATGGAAAAATAAAATAATCCCCAAATGTATAATATACTGTCAGAGTTATCAATATGTATACCAGACAAATAAAGCTGTGACACACAGCTCGCAAGCCTCAAGCAAGTTATGACTATCAGCTGCTTGTAAATGAAGATGCTTCCAAAAGGTCACACTGTACTGTTACATATTTCATTTCCCACTGTACATATTATGAAATAGATTTTTTTTCATTTTATTGATTTTTAATTGAGGAAAATATGGGCATGTGAATGCTTTATCCACTCTGCTACTGACCTACCTACCCCTCAGAAATACTAACATGACTTCTCATTAGCTCTGTTTCTCTTTCAATAGAAAAGAGATGCCTTTTTAAAATGACAAAATAGGTTTTTTTAATGACAAAGAGTCTACTCTGAGCGAATGTATATCCTCTGAATGAATATATCCTCTGAATGAAAATGTACATTTAAGCAACATGTACTAACAAAATTAGAGTGAATCACATGGACTAGCATTTCAAGAAGAATGTTTCTGAATGGACCATACCTGATGTAACTTCACCAGAGCAATTGAAAAGGTTTATAAGTAACTTCTATGCGACTCTTACTAATTGGGAAAATAATACTTGGGAATAATACAGTTCATTCCACCCAAAGCATTTTATACTGTATCTGATCCTGCAGCCTTTATTACTCATCTGAATTACTCTGTGAGTATGTGTCAAGATCAGGCCTTAGTGCCATATTTTTAAAGGTATTATGTGCCTAATGCATATAGGCACCTACTGGGTTTTTTCAAAAGCACATAAGGCCCTAACTCCCATTCAATATTAGGAGCTAGATGCTGAGAAACTTTTGAAAATCATACTAGGTCCCTATTTGTATCTTTACCTCCCCGACTTTAAAAATGTGGTCTAAAAGTACTGTCTAGAAGAGAGACTAGCACATAGATCAGATATTAGAATAACTACTAGACAGCACACACCCTACGGAGACTACATTTTTGTTTTTTGTTCATCTAAAACAAACTAGGATTGGCGCTGAAGATGTTTGCCATCTGGGTTGCACATTTCATTTCTTAAAACAAGGTTTTGTCACATCCACTTACCATCCACACCATAAAATAGGAGAACAAAGCAATCCACAGAGTGGATAAAATGAATGTCAGCATAAAGAAGTTCTCCCAACGTGGTTTACTGCAGTTTGGAATGGTACAAAAGAGTAGGAATAGCAATGGCCATGTCAAAATCCATTTGACTTTATTCATTTTTCCATCTGCAGAAAGAAAGGAAAACAATATATTTAACTTTTCTGTCCCTGCAGCACCAGGTCCAGTTGTATATATATGCACACTACATGAATGGAGGAGAAAACAACAAACAGGCTTGGTTACAGCTATGCATTTTGGTTTGGAGGTTATTTGTCTTCCTTGTCCCCATATACCCAATTTCTTCCTATGTATAATTTGTTAAGTTCTGCCCTTCGATACATATGTAGGGCTCTCTCAGATTCAAACCAGACACAATGTACATACAACCAACAATGAAACTGAGCCACAATATATTGCTCTTCTGGTTTTGAAACAGAAGGTTGATAGTATTGCCCATTAAAGGGCACTTTATCTTACCAGTAAGTACCCCATCTGAAATGACAAGCAACTTACAACTTCGTTTTTTAAAGAACAGTGTAAATACTGTCCCACTTCTGTGCAATATCACTGAAACTTTTAGTTGATACAAAAGCAGAGACTTCGACCCTCATTCTAGACTGTGCCTGTGAAGGATCTAGTGCTAGAGAATTTACAAATAATAGATTATTATCTGCATAACAATACATGCTCTTTGCTTCACAGACAAGACATGAAATGCCAATGTTTCAAAAGTGTGAAGTGTTGCTAATGTGCATGTAAATCTCAATTAATGAGATCAGAATTTTCACAGGATTTTCAGAGACTAGGGATTATATTCATATTCCTTGAGACATTTTTAAAGCATTATGCCAGTTCGCTTTCCAGAATGACAAATGAGGGGCACAGCCAAGTGCTCTTTATGTAGTTTTGTTTCAGATAAAATTAAGCTTGTGGAGGATTTTTTGAAATAGTATAAATGCCATGATCATTATGTGTGCAAGTTCTATACAAGTGTGCTCTTCTGCAACTGATAGTCATCCAAAGAATAAAAAACAGATACATCTCCACTGTAGTCAATGTACAACTGATGTAAGAGAGAGTAGAATCTTGATTAATAACCCTTGATGCTTTCTTTAATGCAGCAAAAATTAGTTGTAGAGAACACAACAAACAATGTGATGCTACCTTCAGCTTTAAAAGATGGTAGGAACAATGCCAGAACTCCAACTTTTCATTGATTACATGAGGCTGTGCTGCAATGAAGACAGCTGGACCTCTGCTTTGTAACAGGAATTCCTATTTTTTGTCATAGAACTTCATTTTTAGGCCCTAATTTAGCAAAACTAGTGAAAAGTCAATTTGAAGATTCACTGTTTAGCATGACCTTAAGTGCTTTGTGGATTCAAAACCTTGGGCAGGATCCCTGTCAGGTTATATGCCCTCCATAAAGAAATGAAAGATAGCTACTGCTAACTCCATACTTGTCTCTCCATATATTAAAGAAAGTTTTTCCTGCAGGATGACAAAATGATGTCATCACGTTACTCGACGTTGCCCTACCCCCCAGCCTCAACAGAGTCCCCAGAAGGAGAAGAGATGGCCAAGGCTCAGGGTTCTCCTCCCCCACCCTCGGGGGTGCCTTAGGCTCCCCACTGTCCCGCACCTCCCCTAAAGGAGGACCAGGGGGCAGCAGCAGCAGCTCTTTGCTGCTCTGGGGGCCCTGATGTTCCGGGATCCAGTGCGGAACTGTCGCTTCCAGCTTCTCGGGCCAAGCGCACTGGGGCCCCCTCATTTTTTGAGGAGTAACGTTAGTTTGAACCAAGGGGTTTGGTTCGAACTAACGTGTCCCGGCGCACACTTCCTGGTTTGAATCAGCTGTGATTCGAACTAGCACGCCGGTGAGATCATGCTAATGAAGCACGGGATATTTAAATCCCCACTTCATTAGCAATTTCGAATGCCTGCATTTGCATTCCTAGTTCGAACTAGGGTGCAAGCAGTGGCGGATATAGGGCAGGGCGAGTGGGGTGGCTGCCCCAGGCCCTGTGCTTCAATAGGCCCCGCGCACGCACCCCGTGCACAATACTTCTGGTCGGCTGCTGCCAAGGCGCATGCGCAAAACGCTACTTCCGGTCGGCTGCTGCCGAGGCGCATGTGCAAAATTGTGCCTCCCTGGGCCCCGTGGCACAGCCCTGGATCCCGCAAAATTATCATCTGCCCCTGGATGCAAGTGTAGACATACCCATATAGATCAGGTCTAAAGCCAAGGAAGTGTTACACCAACATAAGTGAGATCAGAATCTGGTCTTTAATTATTTCCCCAAAGAAGAAACTGGCTCACTCTAGGGATTCTGCTCTAATTTACATGAGTTTTACACTGGTGTAACTGACTAAGGTAGAGTTACTGATGAATTATACTAGTGTAGCTGAGAGCAGAATAATTCCAGCCTTGTTTAAAGTAATTTAATATTTTCCAAATCCATATGCTCTGCATTATATATCAGAGGCTTTGGCTATGTCTACACTACAGAGGGGTTTTTTTTGAAAAATGGCCGTTTTTCCAAAAAACCTGCAATCGCGTTCTTTCAAAAAAAACCAAAAGAACAGAGGGGTTTTTCTGACATTGGTAAATCTCTTTCTACAAGGAAGAAGCCTTGTGGAGGGGGGAAGAGGGCATTCTTCCGAAAGAAGAGGAAAGAAGAAAAAGCATGTGCCCTAGTGGCCACTTCATCCATAGTAATGATCACAGATTAAATGCGAGATAGTGTCCATTCAGCGTGGACACTATCTTTTGAAAAAGCAGATCACTTTTTCAATGCACTTTGGCAGTATGGACACTCTCTTTTGGAAGATGTATTCCAGAAATGCTTCTTCCGAAAGAAGCCTGCAGTTTAGACGTAGCCTTTGAGAGCCAAACATTTCACAGAGATCATTCTATGGGAAGCCTGTTACATTGTTTATGAGAACCAAGTGACAGTGCTACAATAATAAGTCTTATATCAATTTTCAGTATATGTTCTAATGCTGTATTCTTTTATTTCCTCTCAAAAAGTTTTAGAAACTTTAGCATGAATGACTTTAAAATGCAGTCATTCCTAGGTGAAAGGTAACACATTAATAACACACAATATAACTGTGATGAGAAGGGAACATTGTCAAACATCTACTTTTAAAAAGTGTCAGAAGATTTTGTTGTTGTTGTTATAAGATGTGAAATACCCACATGTAGGAGGTAGGAACTTGGTTTTAAAGTTTCATCCAAAAATCCCACACTTGGTAAACCAAAACGGTGTGACACTGGAGACAAGGTGACAGCTCATGCTGAAGTTCCCATGTCTCAACTGAATCAGTCTGGAAGCAGTCTGGCTCATCTATATGTTAGTATTGGTAAAACAGGTGTTAGAATTCTAAGAATGTGTTTAGTGTTTAGAATTTATGCAATGCTTTTGAGTTGCTGCATGCATTAATCTAATTTATAACATCAATATTTCATATTGTAAGGTCATATTTGAGTGTTTGTATTATGAGCCTCTGTGACTATGTATATCACCAGATAGGAGAGACATTAAATTAGCTTGAAGGGTTGCTTATCAACAGAATGTTTTACTGACTTCCCAATAGGCAGATGTTAAGAAGATAAAATACATTGTTGTTCTACTCTTCCTCCCATGAAATGGGATCATGCAAGTGGATTGTCCCCATCAGCTGCAAACTCAGAGCACATGTCTGCAGGGGCATAAAAAACCCATACAAATGGAACAAGGTATCTTTATGCTGCTTGGTCTCTGGCCCAAGGTTTCTAGGCACAGAAATGCCCTGCTGCGTAACCTGGGTTAGCCCTAAAGAACATATAAACCTTGATAAACATAGAGGCTTATTACTTTTGAAACTTAACATTGTAACTCATTTACGTGCATATGTTTACATGCTTTAAAATGTGTAAATAGCTCTGTTTCTTTTTCCTGTTTCATAAATCTCTATAGTTTATTGCAGAATTGGCTACAATTGTTGTCTTTGGTGTGAGATCTATAGTGCATTGACTTGCAGTAAGTGAATATTGCTGTGATTCTTGATGTAAAGGATGATTTACCACAAAGACATGCACACCTGGGTGTCAAGACAGATTGGAGTACCACGGGGATGATCTATGGCTCCTTCTTATAGCACCTGAGGAGTGTGTACTTGATAATTGGTCAGCAAACTCTAGTATAGAATTCACAACCTGGTGCCCTGGTTCCTAACAACACTGGTACTCATACTCTTGAATCATGGCAGGCAGCATTACCCATGGAACTCAGTTTTCACTAGCTTAGATGGGCCAAAAGCTGTGATGACACTGCCAGGAGTCAAGCGCACTGTAGCACTTCAGGTATTTCAAACTTGATATCTAGGCCACTGAATCATTTCTTCTGGGATTGAAGGAGGAGTAGATAAGTAGGAAGAATGCATTATTCAGCGTATTGTGGTGTAACTTAAATTGATAACTTCCAGAGAGACTAGAAGCAACGGTCCATCTAGTATAGTATCCTCTCTGATAATGATTGAACCAAATGCTTTAGAAAAAAGTGTCAAAACCCTCAACAAAAAAATACAATTATGGAGGGAGCTTCTTTCTAACCCCAGGCAGTTACTGGCTGAAGCATAAGTGTTAAAGAATAAGTGTTGACACCTCTTGTAAATGTTTATCCCAAGTGGGCACACTACAGATATTATTATTATTAATTCACATAAATCTCAGATGTAGGGCTGGTTAAGAAACAGAAAAGATTTCATAGAATGTTCTGCATTTTCTTCCTCTGTTTTTATTTGAAATTTTGAAACTTTAAAAACAATTGCTGACAATCCTTACTCTAGTCTTTTTTGTAATTCTGCCAACCATTTTGCTTCAGTGTAACTGATGGCAATAGATTCCCTTGGCTAATCCTCCAAATCCTCAGATAGTGTAAATCTGAGAAGCTCTACTGAATCAATTGAGTTGTGCCCATTTACACCAACTGTCCGTGTGTTTCCTTTTAAAAAAGTATTTCTTAAATTTCAAAATTTTGTTTCTTTAACTTTTTATACAAAAGTCTTTTTAATCAATTTTAAGTTCTCTATCTCCTGGGTCCTAATTATGCTTTATATTTACAGCTGAGATTTAGAATTATTTATATCAGTAATATTTAATTCAAATTTTGATCTTAAGTCATGTAGTAATGAGGAATGCACAGCTCCACATAGGGGCTCTTGTACTAAACCAAGCAAGAAGTATCATTGTGCAACAAAGTGGTGTTATTCTTAAGGGCTAAGGATTGATTGGAATAGTGTATGAAAT
This sequence comes from Pelochelys cantorii, assembly GCA_032595735.1. Lineage (NCBI taxonomy): Eukaryota > Metazoa > Chordata > Testudines > Trionychidae > Pelochelys > Pelochelys cantorii. Next base: position 102,052,736 of record CM064329.1, on the reverse strand, counting down.
TCAGTGTATGTAAATTAGACAATCAGCCTAATTTGTATTTAAGAATCTGCTGTGTGCTAGGCACTTAACAAATGAATATCTTACAAATGTTGCATCCCTACTGTGGTACCAATCATGGAAGCCAGAGACACAATCCAAAAGGTTCAAACTAGAGGAGTTCTGAAATTGTATGTCTGAATGTTTTTTGTTTCTTTGATAGAAACTGCCCTTTACAGAATGACAGTTTTTCAGAGTCTGGCCTGCAAAAAATGTCAAGGTTTTTATTTTTTCATTCCAAATTGGAAAATAGTATCCACAACCTCAAACATTTCTGTAGGGTGGAAATTCTGATTTCCCTGCCAATCCTAGCTCCAACAAACGGAACTTTATTACAGACTTTCAGAGATCACTTTGCTTGCACCATGACTGGATCCAGCATGTTATATTTCCTGGTGTATGCCCTTACAAGGTTTCTTAAAGGAACAGTACACTACAATGAAGACAGGTCAAGAAATTATTCAAGTCAACAAAGAAAAATTTTGCCCTCCAGTATTATGGAATTACTTCAGATTTACAAAGGAGGGGATGCAACAAAAAGAAAGAAGTTATTGAGTGGAGCTGCTCAGTATGTGTCTTGCTGGTTCCACTATTTGTTTGATTTCTCTTATTACTGTCTGTTTTGTTACCGCCTATATGAGCAGGTTTCCTACAGTGATGGATAAAACATACTAGTTCTACTTAAAGCAGTCATAATCCCTTTGTGTATACCTCTGGGATAAATATTAAAAAATGCAAATCGAATCACAATAGGGACCAACATCTTTCTTACTAACGAGGCGAATAATTGGCAAACACATTTTCCTCATTTTTGAAAAATCAGTTTATATCTTGCATTATATGAATCTGCACAGATATCTATTCTGTGATAGAGACCAGCAACCCAAAAAATAAATGCAAACAGAGCAGCCTAAGAGGGAAACATAATTTTCATCACAATTTTGTCCCTAGATAACACTGACTCCTAAGGATAGCTCCATTCATTTGGTGTGTTACAAATGGAATATCCTAGGGCAACATCAAATCTGCAAGTTTTGTTCCAAAGCTGCCTCTGTTTTTAATGTTGTCTTCCAAGACACAGGTACCATAGGATAATGGGTAGGATTTTCTAATCTCCTTGGCCAGCAGCTCTATCTTTTTAGTTCTGGAAATAATTTCTTATCTTCACAAACACTGTATTTCATTATAGTGAATTTAGGACCCGTCCTGTGCAACAATGGGTTCTCAATTTCCATGAAGGCAATGAGAGTTCAAAACAATCCACAAGCCTTTTTACAAGAGACTTGAAGAGGCGGCAATAAATGGGATTTCACTATGTGCTTACAGTTAAGGATGTGTTTAAGTGCTTTTCCTGAACCTAGGCTGTGCAAGGGCTCTTTCTCATCAGTTCATTCTCAAGATCTGCCGACTGAACCTCATTCTGATGTACTACAGCATTTCTTACAAATGCTGCTCCCAAGGAGTGACAAGGACACCACCACTTGCAAAGTCAAGTGAGTCACCACCATAATTGGATACCTACCCTCCATCTGCCCAGGAAATGTAATAATCCTGTGGTCATTCCTCAACTCAGTTTCTCCACACTTAACACTGAGCACAGTCTTCCCCTTCTATATCATCATATCTTAAAAGGGCACTGACATATAGGAAGGAATTCTTTCTTTGAAACCTTCCTGAGGATGAACACTTTATTAGTTTGTGCACAATCTACAGGGCTTTAGTTCTGTTTTAAATTGTATTATTTAACAACCCCAGTTTGTATAAAAGGGATTTAAGTAGCTATGATTCTGGTGGCGAGATGAGACCTATTTTCTTTTCATAATTTTTTAAACTGAGTATTTTAAAAAAAGTTTAATTGTAATGGGGCTTTAACAATCTTACTCTTTACATTTTGTAGCTTATATGCTGTTTATAGTCTACTTTATATTAATCAAACAGTAAAGTATCAAAGGAACCTCAGCTCTTAAGAGCTAGCTGTCCAAATGATAATGTGCAGGCCACAAGAGATCAAGATACTTTCTCTTTAGGGAGCACAGTTACTTTTCCCGACAAGCCAAAGTCAAGATCTGGTAGTATAACAATCCCTGCCATGGCAGCTGCTGCTTTTGTATGGCATCTTGAGATGGGCCTGAACCAACCCTGGGCTCAGAAACTCTTTGAAATTTGGGTGTTTGAAATTCAGACACGGATCCAGCCTGGATTCGGTAAGCTGAGACAGTCTTTACTTCCTTCACACAACTCTCCCTTTACTTCCAATTCCCATCCTCCAAAGCCTTAGTTATGTGACTGAGCCCCACCACTGAGGGGACACCACACATCACAGGGAGTAGATCACTGAGACAACACATTCAAACTCAGCATGACTCAGAGGTAGATTAAATTGCACTTACATCTATTTCAGAAGGATGTTCTGACAAAAGTAACCCTGGTGTGTAACTTGAAGAACTCCTTGGGAGAGGATGTGGTGAAGGCTAGGACTTTAACAAGGTTAAAAAAAGAGCTACATAGACTCATGGAGGTTAGGTCCATCAATGGCTATTAGCCAGCATGGGTAGGAATGGTGTCCCTAGCCTCTGGTTTCTCTGGAAGTGGGTGACAGGGGAGGGATCACGTGAGGATTACCTGTTGTGTTCCCTCCATCTGGGGCATCTGGTATTGGCCACTGTAAGTAGACAGGATACTGGGCTAGATGGACTGTTGGTCTGACCCAGTATGGCAGTTCTTATGTTCTTATGAAGAAGCAAGAAAAAACCAAAAAATATGTGACTATGGAACCACAGGAAAAAAGGTTGGACTAATCCTTAGCCATCTTAACTGGGGCTCTAAAAAATAAACTTTAATTAAAGTGAATTCCCTACTTTGCAAACTGCAAGCACCTAACTTGGAAAGTCCTTTCAGTGTCTATTCTTCACAGAGCTCTTTATAGTACAGAAGGAATACATGAACTTCTGATCTTTAGAAAACGTATGTTACTTATTCCTGGCCTGAAAATGCATCAAAAGATAGACAGAGGGGACACTGGGAAACTGTCTGAAAATTGCCTTTCTCCCTAAAGCCAATTTCAAATGTCAGATTTTTTTTTAGGCTGCTGATTGTACCAGGGCACTTAAACAACAACAAAGCATGGTGTTGTTTCTTTACATTTTCCCAATGTTATTGAAGTAGGTGCTTTCGAGAGCAAAAAATAACAGAATTCTCCCTCAGAGAATGTGAGCTGAGCAATGAGCATCCAAGCAATAGATAATCATCCCCAGACAACAGGGGAGTAAGAAAAGCTGAAAATAATGATGAGGATTTAAAATAGCTAGTCTCTCTGCTCTTACGTAAACTTTTTCACTTCTAGCTGAACTTTTGCTCTCTCACAGTCTGAAATATCTCATAAGGCATTCCTCTCCAGCCTGTTGGGCCTCAATTATCCAAAAAAAATTCTTAATAAATTCAGAAAGACTGCCTTAAAACAATGCCAATGGCATAACTTGGAGCCCCGTCTTCAGTTCAAACCATTCTGCTACCATGAATATTATAGCACACAGGAAGCCTTACTAGGATCTTTTTTCCCCCTCTCATTTTAAATAAAATCTCCTAGGGCATGTCTACACTAGGAAATTATTTCAAAAGAAGTTATTTTGATATAACAACTCCCAAAATAACTATTTGAAAATAGTGCATCCACACTACAGGGAAGTCTTAAAATTAGTCGAAGGCAGGTTCCCTTAATGTGAACGCACTACCTCGACTTAAAGCCCCAGGAAGCACAGGGGATTAATTACTTTGAATGACTCTGTGTGTGTGTGGGCGGGGGTAGTTATTTCAAAATAGCAGCAGTGGAGCGTCCACACTACTGCTACTTCGAAATAACTATTTTGACATAAGTGTTATTCCTCATGGAAAGCGGGAGTTATTATTTTGAAATAACCAGACAGTTATTTTGAAATAATGAGCTTGGTAGTGTGGACGCTCCACTTGTTATTTTGAAATAAAGGAAGTTATTTCGAAATAACTCCCTTGTGGAGACCAGAATCTATATACTGAACAAACCCAGAAATGAAAAAGGTTCCAGCCACCAGAGGAGTGATTTATTGTAGTAGCGGTGGTAGTAGTAGCAGTAGCAGTAGCAGTAGTTAAAGATTTAGCTCTGGGTGACATTTGCCCAATGATCAGTTTCTGCTCTGTGCAGAAATATGAAAAGAACTGTTTGGTAAAAAGAACTGTGATGCTCCAAACAGAACTGGAAACAAAGGATCATGTACTGAAAATAGCTATATTAAAAATTATCTTTACAAACCTGACCATTCAACCCTGTGTTTATAATTATCTATTTATATTTTCAATGATTTCAAACTGTGACATTGGAATGGTCATGTGCATCCATACATGTAAATAAACTCCATTTATTCTGTTGTGCAAACAGTAAAAAAACCCTACATAAATGCACTTGTTTTGTCAGCAATCTAACAGGTTTGTTTCTTTAACAGATCAGTTGTCTTCCATGTTTCAGCTTCACAGGAGAACTGATATTTATTACACAATGGGTTCCCAACAGTGCACACTATCAGTTCCAATAATAAAGTGCACACTATAAAAAATGTGCTCCAGTATTTCCCAAAATCAACTGCATTTCTGGCTTGATCATTAGCATTTTAGCAATTGGATCTCACAGAAACCAAAGAACATTCTCTCCTCTTTAATGCTCAACAGCTAAAATTCCTCTTTCAGTTTCAACAGGAGTCAGTTTTCTGCTTTCAACAGCTATTGTTCACCATTCCAGATGTGGCTAAATTTTAGTGGCAGAATGTAAATTGTCATTTTAACATTTTCCCTCTAGATAGCCCCTTTCATGAGAGGATTTCAAAGTGCTTTCAAAATGTGAGTAATGTTAGTCACTTTTTACACATGAGAACTACACATGCATATAACCACGAGGGCCTATCTTCCACTTTTTATTATGAACCTCTTTTTAAATTCCTTTTCCTCCAAGAAGTCTTTCTGTCCTGACATTAACATACGTGCACCAGCTTATCCTTTTCCAGGAGGCAGTGTAAGTAGTTCGTTCCAAGACTATTATTGGGGGTATGCTGGTTAGATTGGTCTATGTAGACTATATATTTAGTTCCCTCTCTTCCAATTATCACAGGATAATCCAATTTGCAGGATTGGGATGTATCACATTTATATATACATACCAATCCTGCAAAATTCCAGATCAGTCTTGAATACTTACCCAAATCTCCAGTCAAGCAGTACCTTCATCACTTCGGTACATCTCAGTTGGGAGTCAGTGGCCTAAACCCTGGATGTTATTCTAATCCAACTTTAGCATAAGAACTTCAAATCAATTTTATAGTCCCCACCCACCTGACTGACTGACTCTTGCTTTTGGGCATTTTAATTACATTTTGTTGTTCATTGTGTAGCATCCTCCTTCTCTTCAAGATCAAACCTACCTGGGGCTGAAAAGGGAGACATATTGTCATGCTCATTCTCCTCCTCTTGATTTTCCACAATAATGTTCCCATTTTCAATATTTTCATGTTTCCCATTTTGAAGCGGTTTGCTCATGCCATTGGTAGAGTGGATCAGTCGCTGACGCTGCACAGGAACACAGACCAAAACACCAATGTCATCTTTGAAAAACTTTGCTAATCTTGTTCACCTGGTCAATTGTCTTCTTTGAAATCCTACCACCTTGGAGACTCCTGATTAAATTCTCAAATGTATCCCATTTTAGCACAGATTAATGAGCATGGCTCATTGGGATGCACTTCTCACCAATGGTTTCAAGCCTCAAGCCAGGAGCTGGGCTCATATCCAGAGGTGACGCTACAGTGCTGCACTCAAGGGACTGCTGTACTATCAGAGGTGCTGTCCTTCAAACGAAACATTAATTAATGTCACATCTGCCCCTTTCCAATTCCTTCCCCACTCCCCTTCCACTCCATTGGGTAGAATTTAAAGATCCTGCCCTGCAGCATCCCTGGTCTGATTAAACATGAGGGTTATCCGTTGCTTTTCTGTAGTATATATTGTTATACTCATTGCACTACCATAGCTACAGTGGTTCCTATTCAGAATAAATATTCACCACAGAGTGGAAGCTGAGACACTGTACTCATTTCATATATTTAGGAAAGGCATAATCTGTGTTATTTTAGGTGGAACGAGGTAATAACTATTGGCAAGTGTTGTCTTTTTAATGGCAGTTGCTCCAATTCACTTTCAAGTGCTTTACCATACCTTGAACATCAAAGGTGTTGCCAGCATGTGACACAATTCTAAGCCTTATGTCACTGAAAAGGGAACTGAAAGTACAAAGAACTCAAATCTGATATTAAATATTAAAACTAATAAGGCCTTATGGTTGATTTATCTATTATAGTATCTTCCCTCAGTTCATTACTCTTATAAGTGCACACATGAAATTCCAAGTGTCCAAAGGGGAAAAATATCCACCCTCTTCTACTGATAGGAACTTCTTATTCTTTACTGCCCTTGTACCTTCATGGGCTCCCTTTCCACAGTGATCTACCCTTCAGTGAAAAGGTCTTAGTATGGCTCCCATCAAGTGACATAAGTCTCTGCTGTCCTAAGAGCAGAGTTGGAGAGCCAACCTGTGATTCCAGTGCCAAAAGAATACAGAGGTCCTTTGGCAAACTCCCTTCAAAGCACTCATTTGTTATTCTTTTAGTGAACTTACCTCATTAATAATGAGTCTGCTTGCCATCCGCAATCTGGTTCTTGGTCCAAATTTATTTGTAATCATTATTCGTAAGCCAGCTTCAGGGAAACGGAATTTCGGGGGACTGGAGCAGATGATCTCATCCACCATCACCACTGTATTTTTGCCATATTGCTGTTTTCCCTTCACTAGTGATCACAATGCCAAGAGTTAGATAGGAATGCTTCCCTTTGCCTAGAATTGTCCCATTGTCACTCATGCAGGGATCACATTTACCTGAATTCTTGAATTTGCTAGCAACAAACCCATAGTGTTTCTTGAGCCTCCTGAATTTGATTATCACTGGCTCTCCCAATCTACCTGATTCAGATGATATGCTGAACAGGGTTTCACTACTTTGAGTAAAAATGGGCGTGTATGCTTCCCATCTAGCCATTCATTCTTTGTTTACATCTAGCCATTTTTCTTTGTTTACATACCATCATCACTCATCATGGATTAGCAATCTTTGCGCAAGCCACCCAAAACTGAGAAAGCATATACAGCTCTCTGAAAACTGTACTGCTATCCAGTTTGTTTAAGGTGCTTAGCATCTATGCAGCCTGTTGCCTCTTCTAGATGCCTGTCAGAGACCCTTAGTGTTGGGTTCCCACTCCCTGCAGATCTTAATTTTAATTGCATAAAATATTATCAACATCTTTATCAATATAGGATTTCAAACTACCCAAATTTAACACAATTACTTCTAGACAATTGTTACATTTGATCCTTTAGTACAGAAGAACTTTAAAATCATAGAAAGGTAAGGGTTTTGTGGTATGGTATTACAATAATAAAAGACACTACTTTATACTAAAACACAATAAAAGTGCAACTCAAGGCTTCTTAAATTTAACAAATCCATGCTAGTATTTCCACAAACACTACCAACTACACACAGCAAGCGCAGCAAGGCTCAGCAGACAGGAGACATACCCATGTGCAGTTAGAAAACAGGTCAAGAAGTATGCATGTGACTGACATAAAAAGTATCTTTGGAGTAAGTAGGGAGAGAAAACAGAATTCTTCTCTGCTTGTGTAATTGCCCTTTAATTTTTTTGAACAGCAGGTTACTTACATTAAGAGGAGCAGAATTTAGGAGGCAAAAGTGAAAGACAGTCATTAGTGCATAGTTTCAGCCAGGAAGCAAAGGAATCTGGGAAAACATTCAGCTCAAATGAAGGAATTACAATTGATCTGTCATATAAATGCATAGAAAGCTACATAATAACTGAGCCTACATTTGTTATTCACTCTAGTGGTTACATATTTTTGTTTTTTCGGAGGTCAGTTTCCATATAACATGTGCAAACCACATAATCTTTTGAAGCTGGTGGTAGCATCTTCTAACACATTTTGAGGTCTGAAAACAGATCCTCCCATTAACATTAATCCCCCCAAAAAACCCAGATGAGATTGCAAATCACCACTAAACCCTTTTATCCTCCTGTATTTGAACCTCTTGGCATTGAGGGAGTAGAACTTTGCAAGAGATCATTTTGTGTTTCATTAAAATAAGGCTTTCAGTAAAGGCATCGTGCTCACATGAGACATATAAAGATACCTTAAAGTTTCAAAAGAAAAAAATGTTCTGCACAGGAAATCAGTTAAGTAGTTTTGCCTTGCAGTTTAATCTGCAATGAAGGATGAAACTAGAAATAATTTTATGCTGGGTGAAGGTAAAGCAGCAATTATCCTCCCACTCTCAATATCTTCAGCCAGTTAATTTAATGGAATATTGCAGCTGATGCAAAATAAGAAGCAGTGCTCTTCCGAAGGCTCTCTGGGAAGTGATTACACTGAGGCTATTTTTCCTGTGAAGAAGTGTTATAACCAAGATAGCCTGAAGCTCACAAGTCATGATCTGACTCTCATTTAAGGGGGACTCACCCATAGCAGTCTAACTCTTGGATTAGTCAAGAAAAAAAATGTTTGACAACAATCCTGGTAAAAAAGAAAGCCCTAAGATCTTTGATATAATGCAGTCTCTCTAGATGAGCTGTTCTCAGGTGAATGTCTCTAGTGAAGTCTCAAAAGCACTCCTTGATCATGCAACTTGCCAGTGAAAACAACACAGAAGCAGTGCAGTCACAGTGGAACTAATTTTAGGAGCACTAATGAGATTATGGAAAAACACACTCAGGTCAAAAGGACTTTTGATGAATTACAGGTAAAAACCATATCACTGAAGTACAGTGCTGTGATTATGGGTATATGACTTACTGTAGCCCTGGGGCTGACACAGTACATTTCTCTTGCCTGTTTTTCTCTTCAATCTGATGCCATCTGCTTCTGAAGACACATGGCCCAGCTCCATATGGTCCAGCTGGGTCCCATTTCACAAATAGCATTAGTGGTTTTTACAAATAAAGAAAAAGCATTTTCTGTGACTCCTTTGTACATCCTGCAAGGGGAATATCCCCCAGCCATGGTATTTTTTCCCATAAATAGGCAAACTTTCTGCTCATCACTCGGGGTCTGATGCAAAGCCTACTAAATTCAGTGAAAAGCCACTCATTGACTTCAACAGGCTTTGAATGAAGCCCTGGTGCATCTAACCTGTGTTCAATACAGACTTGGCGAGAGCTTTCTGTTACCAACGAGGAATCCAGCCCATGTCATTTGAGGGCAGCATGAGTCAATATTAATAAAAAAAAAAGCCCAGAGCACTGATCTACTGTGCCTGTATTTTTAGAATGGGAGCATTATTAACAAGAGTACAAATCTTTTGCCACAGAACTCGTCCTTGAAATTGAATTTTTCTCAGGGTGAAAAGCTCTCTCTCTATGAAAATCCAGTAATGGAACCTTTTATGTTTCACCAGTGGAAGCTCTTGAAAGTAATAAAACTCATGAGCATCAAAGGCAGATATACTGTATGTGAACTTCCTTTTTATCTGTACCTACAGTAACAGAATTCCCATCACCATCAGGAAGAAAGTATCTAACTGAGAGCAGCTGTTCTGTGTGAGAATGTAATCAGACTTTGTTTGTATGGACAGGGACAGATTAAGGTCAGATTCAGACCTCTGAACCTCAGAGGAGGTGTAAAAGTAGATTCTGAAACTTGCTAGCTACAAGCAGGAAGCAAGGCAGCAGGTCAGCTGGATTGCTGCCTACCGCTGATTAGGGATGTTAGATATTGGGTAATTGAATAGTCAAGTAACTGCATGAATGCTTATCAGTTACTCGACTACTATAGTCTCCAGGGGTGGGGCTAGCAGCCAGTGCAATCCAGCCCCACTGGCAGGGGAACCCCCTGTCGCCCTGCGCTGCTGCCTCTGTATCAGAGGCAGCAGCGCAGGATGCTACATGGGAGCTGGTCCACAAGGGGACCCAGTTTAAAAACCAGCTCCCTGTGTAGATCTGCTGCCCTGTGCTGCTGCCTCTTATACAGAGGCAGGAGCACAGGGTGGCAACAGATCCTGTCCACAGGGGTCCAGCTCCCTATAGAGAGAGGCTGCTACGGGGGAGGGGAGGAGATGTGAGGCTGCCGTGAAGCAGCCTCAGCCTGCAGTAGCTCAGGCTAGCCATGGACAGAGGCTGGTCCAGCAGCAGGGGCTGTTGATGGGGACCAGTCTCTGTCCACAGTGGGCCCAAGCCTAGGCTTATCGGTTAATTGTACAGTCGACTACTCGTTTACATCCCTACAACTGATGGCAGCCTCCCCAGTCCCACACGCACACTGGCAGTACTTGAGGAAGGTGGAGCTCAGCTCAGCTCAGCTCAGAAGGAAGCTGGTCAAGGGCAAAGTCAAGGCAGACGCAGTGCAAGGTCATGGCAAGTTACAGGCTGAAACTCTCTTGACCAGGACACTCTGGTCCAGCAACATCTGTGGTCTGACAGGACCACAGATATCCGAGGACCAGAGTCCCACTGGAGAATTAGCACCCAAGAGCCCTGCAGGCTGGAGCAGGAGCTCAGTGCACGCACAGGTGGTGGGGCTGTGTGGCGCAGCAGTGGGAGCCCAGTGAGCAGAGGAGGTGGGGCTGCCTGGTAGGCAGTGGGGGCTCACAGGGCAGTGGGGCCAGTGAGATGGGGGAGCCAGCTGGGAAGGCAGCAGTCGGGCCAGGCCTGGGGAAGGCTGGTGGCTGGGGGGCCAGAAATGACCACCCCTGGTCTGGCAAAATCCCTCACCTGGGACCAGTCAGGTCCTGAGGGTGCCGGACCAGGGAGGTCCAACTTGTATTACCTAAGAGAAATGAGGCGTAGCAGGCAGCCATGCAACCGCCTTTAGGAGATGGATCTTGCTGCCTGATGCACTTAGTTGTGAGGCAACCTAGTTGAAGCTCCTCTCCCCACTACCTATCACATCTCCTTCATAGCTGTCATCTTTCTCCCACCTGTCTTCTCTTTCTCACGGTAGGCAGGTCCCATTCCATCCCTCTGTCCAGTGTCCCCATACTAATGCCCACTCCCATGCTACCCCATCTCTGCTTTCTAGTGGTGCTTTGGTCCCTACCATGTAATCTCGAGGCCATGGGCTCCTCCTCTCACAGCAGATCTGAGGCTGACAAAGGGGAAGGGCATTAGATTTGGGAAGGGGTTTGTCCTCAAAGCAGCTGAAAAGTTAACAGGGAAGAAATTTGTTGTGGGGAAAGTTTGAAGGGTATGAAATTTGACTGGATCTAGGCTTTTGTTAGCCTCCTTACGTGATGCCTTTGAGATGCTCAAAGCACTTTACAAACATTAATTTGTCCTCGCAGTATGTCCAGGAGATAGATAGGGGGTAGAGTAACCATTCAATATTATTAGGCCCAATTTTACACAGTGGCTAGACAAATTGAAGTTTAAAAAATATATATGACTTGGCTAAAGTCACACAGCAAAATAGCTTTCATACCAGACACTGAAATGCTAGGCCTGCATTCTAACCTCACGTATATTCCCTGATGGAGCAGATCAACCCCAATGCCCTTTGAAAGGACTCTGACCAATTGTGTGATATACACCACTACCCAGTTTTTTGCCATATAGGAAGATTGTTCTATGAATCCTCAGTAAATCTTCCATGCATTCAAGAGAACGGATAGTTCACTATGCAGCAGTCCTGTTGTTACCCGGAGAGCCAACATAAAGAAAGATCCTAATACTTGCTACAAAGCATTTTTCTCTTAACCATGACATGGCTTCATATAAGAAATGGATTCATTTATTTAATTTTTCATATTTAATATTTATACTACATGATCCCAGCTGAGATTGGGGCTCATTATGCTAGACCCTGTACAAAGAGATTGTAAAAGACAATGCCTACCCTGGAGAGCTCCTAATTTAAATACAGATGGTAAAAAACGGGAGGGGTCATATTCCAAATCTGTGGTGAAGGGGAGTGACCCAAAATGCATCGGGCAAACATAGCATTAGCCCACCTCCCTTATACCACTAGCTGCCCTTTCCCAATGCTGTCACATTTCCAGGAGGTACAGCTTCCTGATACTTGAAAATAAAGAAGCGGCAAGACCTGGCCAGTCAGGAAGAGCTCAAGAAGTGAGAGGGGCTGAGTCTCACAGGCAGCAAGGACTTGAGTCTGCAGACAGAGAAGGAGATACAAACAGCAGACAGAAAGAAATGCAGCAGAGCTGAAAGATTCATGAAGAACAAACATGTAGACTCGCTCATGCTGTAAAGGCAGCAAGACATCTTCTGTATGTGGCTGCCAAAAAACCCATTTCCCCCTTTCACACATCCCTTAGATATCTGTTTAGGAAGAGACCTTGTCTTCCTAGTTTTCAAACTCAACCTCATATTAGGATGGTTTCTTTTGCCCCAATTGCTACCACTCTGGCGATTCCGCTCCAATGCAGAGTGCACTTTCAGATGGGTGAGAATTAAGTAACAGACAGTGCAAATTACCTTCACAGCAAAGAAAATGTTTCACTTATGGTTTTGTAACTCATTCTCTTATAGCTGAACCAGAGAGTAGAAGATAGCAATGATGCAAGAGTACAAAGCAGCATGCTTCTTCATCCCTAGAAGTAAGTATGATTCTCAAAGGCTTGGTTGCGCTGGATCTGTCAAGGTAGCCCAATAAAATGTCATCATCCTTCTTAAGATTGAATATTATCACTGTTTTGATCATCATTGAAAAAAAACACACCGTATGCCAACTCTTTGTTCAATTCCTGTCTGCTCAGCCTTACCTTTCCATAGCAATGGCATGGATGGGTCATCATAGCTTATGTCATAACATTCATTACCATCTTCCAGCTCATTGCTGACTGTATTGCCATTCCCAACATTCATGCTTTTGATGGTGAACAACTTTTGCATCTTCACATTGTACCTGAAAGTGCAAAGCAACAGGTCTGAGAATGCTGGATTATTGGAATACTTCTGCAAACTCCCAGGCTGATGCAGTGAAACCCAGCACAAAAGGATTATTTTGTGACAACCAACATTAAGATAGAAAACAACTGAGATTATCAAACTCAGTACTGAGACTAAACTTTGACCACCTGAAGGCCACTTTGCAACCTGACAGAAGAATAAGGACTACATCTCCCCCGCAGGATGCCGAAAACACAGTTTCAACTCAGAAATACATCCCTGGAAGGCATTTAGCCCAAGATGAAGCATTGCACGCTGGATGTGAAGCCTCAGCAGTCTTCATCTCTATTTCAAAGAGCATGGCTGCAGCAGCATACAGAATAGAATTTGGGCCCTAGGACAAGCTTTTGACAGGATCAAATTCCACATCTAAAGAGCCTGAAGGACATCCTCTGTACACTGAGAGGCTTCAGTATATACAAGGGTTCTTCTGTCCCCTAAGACTTTAGTTTGTTCCACCTCATGGGTCATGAACCTTATAGGATTTCTAAAATTTACTGTAAATATAGGCGCAATTACATCTAAATGAATTTCACTGAAATCTGTCAGGCACAGATGTCACATTAAATATACTCCTTCATGTTAATAAGAGTTTCACATTAACTCCTTCATTGTCTATAGGCTATAAGAGAACCATTACATAGCAACTATTTTTGTGACATGTACATCAGTCCTGAGCTGCTCTTCTTCTCCTTCCTTTAAGGATTACCTCCTTATCTCTGAACATTTATCAGCAACTTTCTGATTTGAATGCCACCACTGAGGAAGTCATTTAAAATACTTGTTTCACATTATAGGGTGCATGTTATAGCTCTTACGACAGAATGGAGGGTATGTCTACACTACAGAGTTTTGTCAGAAAAAAGGCCGTTTTTCTGACAAAACTTGAAGAATGTCTACACTGCAATTGTGTTCTTCCACAAGTAAATCAAAAGAACATAGTGGTTTTTGCGGCATTGGTAATCCTCATTCTATGAGGAAGAACGCCTTTTTCTGAAAGAGCTCTTTCGCAAAAAGGCATGTGTGGACGGGGAAGAGGGAGTTTTTTCAGAAGAAGAGGGAAGAGGAAAAAGCACAGGTGCCCTGATGGCCATTCTCTCCATAGCAATCACAGCTGACATGCGAGATAGCGTCTAGGCAGCCTGGACGCTATCTTTTGAAAAAGCTCACTGCTTTTTTGATGCAATTTTGCAATGTGTATGTTCTCTTTCACAAGAAGTTTTTTCAGAAGATCTCTTCTGAAAAAAGTTTCTTGCGCAAGAAGCCTGTATTCTAGACGTAGCCTGAGAGTTAAGGATTTCTGTTGCAGTAAAAACTGCCAAAATATGAAGACTTTATTTCCTGGTGAAAGAGGAAAATTAAGCCATAATCAAGTGCTGCATTGCCAATGAGTAGCCCCAATGCAGATTTAATGTCTTGGGGAGTTGGATTTGTGGGCAAGGGGCCTGGCTAACTGCAGTCAGGAAGTGTGACAGTAGCTGTGCCAGTATAACAACAGTAATAAGGGTGTCAACATATGACAGGTCGACAGTGTACAGAGGATGTCTTTCAGGAGATGTTTTTCTGGTAAATACATGCTTAGCTGGTTGCCTGGTAGCTCCTTCACTGGTCAGTTCACAGAGATTACAGAAACCAAGTCAAACTGCTGGTGTTTATAAAGCTACCAGGGATGCTTGGACAGGGCCCTAAAACAGGAAAGTTCCCAATTTACAAGGACCCACAATCACCAAAGGTGGTAAAACTGGGAGAGCGCCCTCTAGAAAGAAGCCCCTAAAATATATATTCATCTTCTGTTTTACCCATAACTTCCATGCTACTTTACAGTCACAGCACTAGAGAATCCATTTTTTGACCTTTCCCTCAGCCACCTCTTAGATCAGCTGTGACCTATTATATAACAACAACAAAACATCCACAGACTTGCTGCTGTCTGTAGTACATACCCCAAGAGGGTAGCACAAAAGTGGGGGAGGTAAGACAGGGAAATGAGATTGTCACAGTTCCCCTCAGCTTGAGATCAGAGCATGATGCAATTCCAGAGGAACAAGTTACAATTAAAGAGCACCCAAAGGGCAGAAGCACTTACTTCATGATAAGTATGTAGAAGGAATACATAATGATGAGAATAAGGCTCTCCCACCTCAAAGAGAGAAAACAGGAAAGGGATTAGTAGGGTCATAGGAGTTGCTGTAATCTTTGGTATGTTCAGTAGGAATGTGCCACGGGTACGCAACAGGGAAAGTGTTCTCTGCCTTTGTGTGCACTGAATTCCCAGGGGTAACATTAGAGAGGCTTTCATGTCCCAGAAGAAGCAAAACTCTTTGAGGTTTTGAATAACACACACATTTTATGAATATTTTATGTAAACATTACAGAACTGTGCTAGAGCTAAGGAAGATAGAGCTGCACCCTGCCAGAAGCAGTGACCAGAGCCATTCGGCCAGCAGAGCTCATCAGGCACTCTGGAATGGCTCTTATGCCTTCTTTCAGGAAATGCAGCTTCTCTCCCCTAGATCTGGGGGTGGGGAGGGAAGGGCTCCCCAGTTTGGGTGGTGAGGGGAATGAAGGAAGAGAGGGACATGGCTCTTCACCACAATTTCTTTGTGGTATGTGGCACCACTGGAAGTGCTAACATTTCTCTATAGCTTGATTGGGAAAAGCACTGCACCTGTTTTTGGCTGTCCTTGGTGCAAGTGTGTAAGGGGATGAAAGTGCTTCCTGCTCTCCATGCTACACTCTGCATACTCAAGCATGGGCAGTGGCTGTTAATGTTGTCTGGCTATTATTCTTCCTTTGGTTTTCACTATTTGTCATTACAAAAAAAATAAAGACAGCAAGTGGTGTCTCCTGAGGGTCAAATCCAGTGCTCACTCACACACCGCGGGCTGCCCTGCCTTTGCAGGATGTAAGCATTGAATCTGTAGCTACTGATCAATGACATGAAGAACACAATAATTTGAGAATTTATTAATAAAAAACTTACCATACTATTTGCTCATCATATATGAACTGGAAGAAAAGGAAACAAAGAAATTGACTAGTTCTCCAGTCCACTTCAAAACTGGTCAGCAGCTCTGTACAGCAGGCTAAGAATCTTCACAGAGGTATATTTACTTATTTGCTGCACTGTCATTTCCAGTCTCAAGCTGCTGAAGCTTTCTCCTTCCCACCCTTCCCATTTCAAAGCTTCTACTGTATAGGCTGTCAGTACTGCAGCACCAATGCTGAAGCCAAGATTTGGGCCTTTCTTAGAGGCTGCTATTAAAGTCTCTCTCTCTCTCTCTCTCTCTCTCTCTCTCTCACACACACACACACACACACACACACACACATATATACAGAGAAGCAAATGTTTGAGAATTAGCAATCATGTGGCTGAAAGAATGGTAGGGCTCATAAAACCATGTGGTTTCCTATTTTCCATCAAGTCCCTTCAAAATGTGCTCCAGAATTGTTTTTCCAGACAGCAGCCACATAGCTGGTTCATCAGAACAGCTGTTGACCCCAATTTAACTCCACTGTATGCCACCAGTGTGGCTGAATGGGCTGTTGCTGTTCTGTTTCTATTATGAATAAAATAAATTAAGATGAGTCTCCCTCTTCCCGTTACCACACATTTAAATATATAAATGCAAGTGTTACTACAGTGCTTTGGAAAAATATAAAGTCATTTCAGAGACACCCCAACTTTGCCTACTACACTCTGCCTGTGTTGGCACTTTGCCAGGAGTACGTGGGGGCAAATGTAACGTGCCCCCAAAGCAAGAGAGTCATCTTTAGTATGGTATGAAGTTTTTAGATCCCAGCATATTCCAAGAGAAGCTGCTTGTATCAGGATGGAACACTCCAACCTGGGACTTGTAATTTCTGTAAGTATTTAATTTGTAATAAAAGAGGGGCCAGGACACAAGCAATTAGATTAGTGTTTCTCAAAGTGGTCCATGAAACCACTTTGAGAAACACGCTAGCTGGCCATGCTGGTTTGTTTACTTAACTGCACCATGGCAATGGAGCCTTGCAGCTCCCATTGGCTCCAGTTCACTGTTTGCAGGCAAGGGGAACCATGGGAAGCGGCAGCCTAGCCCACGCCACTTCCTGTGGCTCCCCTTGACTGCAATAGCTAACTGGAGCTGTGGGGCTCCGGGGCAGCGATGCCAGCAGGTAAACAAACTGGTGTGGCCAGTTAGCATGTTTCTCAAAGTGGTTTAAGGGCCACTTTGAGAAACACTGCATTAGATAGATGCTAGGGCACAAGCAAGGTTTTTGTTTTGGTGTTTTTTCACTTTAATAGCTGATATGGTAAGCCCAGAGGTGCCAGGGCTATTTGCTGCCAAACCTAGATGTGTCAATGCTTAGCCCTGGCACAAACTAAGCCCAACTCTGAGGTAGAGCGATGGTCTGTTTTGCAGAGTTTTATGGGCTGACTTTGGCTGTTGGTATATTTGAAAAGTGAGCCTTATTCCAAAGATCTGTAAGAGGTTCTAGTATTTGAGCCTTTCCTCATGCTGTGTATCCTTATTCCTGTGAGTAATTAATGTCAATGGGACTTCTTATGTGAGTAACCACTTTGCAGTACAAAACAAAGGCATCATAGTCTGGCCCTTTGTAATTGAACAGTGAAACATATTAAATGTGAAGAGGGACACTTACAATAATAAGAAGGATCACAGAAAGTGTGTAGTACGTAGAGTCCCTGAACACAGACCACCAGGTGAGTCGAACCACCTGAAAGAAGCAGTTTTAGTCAACAAGCAGTGATTTCAAAGTTTACAAGGTAAACAAAGGGCTTGATTTTAAAATATTTAGCTGCAAGAGTAACTTTATTCATGAGTAGTCCCTCTAAATCCAATGGAAATATAATGAGGACACATTAAAATTACATGCGTATGTGTTTGCAAGATTAGGCCCTAAAACATCTCTATAATTATCACCATTAATAAAAATCTTATAAATGTCTCCATTAAAGAAATGTATTTCTTACTAATGATATTTTAATTGGATATGGTTCTAGGTGACCAAGAAGCAATGTACAACTTGCTGCAGTTCTGCAAATTAACAATTCCCTCTTAATTTGATGTGGAAATATATCAGATTGGGGTATAAATTACTCACCACAGGGGTCAATTCAGAAAGGATTTTTTTCTTCCCATTTATATTGTTCAATTGCCTGAGGCTATAAGGGCACATGGGAAGAAATCACCTCCCTTTGAATATCAGGTACTGGCCACTTTGGAAAGCTGAGACTATCACTATTTTTGTAGCATTATCTATTCATAAAATGCATCTGAATTATCTCTAACATGATCATTTCCCTAGATTTAACAGCCCTTTCATGTTTGTTTTCCATTAGCATCCCAATATTTCTCATAACATTTTTCTGTGCAAAAGAAAAAATTAAGCAACAGAAAGCCAAAAAAATAAAAAAGGGTAACCTACTAACCTGTCCTGCAAATATTCCACAGACACCAATAATGCAAAGGATGTTGAAAACTGCTGACCCAACAATGGTGCCAACTCCTACATCACCATGAGTGATAAATACACCTGGAGGGAGAGCAATAGAATCACAATTAACCCCTATCACTTCATTACTGGAAATGCCTATTTGTTCAAAACATGTATCAACAGTGAGCAAAAATCTGAGATCATTTAAATGTTTAACCAAAATGAGATTAATAACGAGTACAACATATTAGCTTATTGAAGTTTTGGGTAGTGAACAGCTGTTTCTATGCATATTTCTATATATAAAAAAAACTTTTCCTGCAGGATGACAGAGTGATGTCATCACATCATCAGCATCCACATGCAGCTTCTTCTTATCATAACTTAAAGCAAGGCCAGGGTTTGGTTGTGCCAGGAAAACGAGATGTGCCTGGAATCTGATTTTATTCCATAACATGGAAAGGAAGGGGGCTGAGTGGAGAGACGGTCACCATGGGAGACAGCTAAACTGCAGAGTGACCACTGGGGGCAGCCACACCACCAAGGGATTGGCCAACTGAAGACAGGACTCGTCATCTTGCCTGCCACAGGCCCATGTAAGTGGCCCCCTGACCCTCGGTCCCAGAACCGGACAGTGGCGGGAGGGAGAGAAAAGCCCCTATGGCACCACCACTGCGGCCTTCCTACAGGAACACCACTGGGGCTGGGCAGTGCATCACTGGCCCCTGCTGCAAGAGCCACAGGCCACTCCCACCCCCCAGCACCATCGGGCCATCCAGAGCAGACACGAGCATCCAGCCTGAATGCCCCCCTCCATTCCCCATTCCCAGACCAGACCCAGGCAATGCTGGGTAAATCTTCTAGTTCACATAAAATGAGGAAATAGTATTTGCCTGCCTCACAAGGACTTAATGATGCACTCAGATAATGGGGCCCTATAACTACCTAAGATGACAGAGTCCAAACAAGAAAGCCCCCATGACTATTCTGAAACTTTGTTTTCAACTAAAACAATCCTGTTTGAACACACAGATTTTGATATCATGGACCTTGATGCTATCACATCCCTTCTATGTAGGGGACTGTATTTGTATATTAGATGCCATGGAGTAGATAGCTATTATAGTTTTATGTGGGTTTTACTATATTTATATTCTACTTACAATGGTTCAAATTCTTCATTGATTTCAATAAGTTTTCCCAAATGTAACAAAAGGAAAATTTGTTCCAGTATACAGTGGATGACATTAAAAATCTTAATTTTCACCAGCAAGGTTTGTTTAGTACCCGCAGCATCTTCTTAAACCTTAAAGTGAAAGTGTGGTATGATGCTATGACCGTGCAGGCTTTGAGTATTTAATGGTATTAGATGCAGAATGAAACCAAGCAGAACATCAGAATATGACACCTGTTAACACAGATCTAGAGCCCTGTAAATCCATGCATATCTACTGCTCATTTTTTGCAGGTACAGATGTGAATACACATTTTCTATCTAGAATCCTGAAAAGATGTGGATATCCACTTTATATTCATGGGTATCCACATCTGCAGATCAATTTTTCAGATGCAGATGCCAATTTTGTAGCATGCAGGGCTCTACTCATATTTCCTGCTATAAGTACAGGGAAGAAACCTATACCACTACATGTGAAGCCATTCAGTGATTCAGAAGGGTAGATCTTCATTTGGTATCTATTGAAATCTAAGTTGAGGATCTGTTCCTGACTTTTAATTTGTTTGCAAGCATTGTTGTAGCCATATTTGTTCCAGGATGTGAGAGAGACAGGGTAAGTGAGGTAATACCTTTTATACAAGATACAAGCTTTTGAACTACACAGAGCTGAAGAAGAGCAGAAGTTTGCCCAATAAAAGGTATAATTCACCTACTGTGACATTTAAGGCTATATCTACAGTACGGTATCCCGGAAAAACTCTGCCGCGTCCAGGGAACGTGTTTGCTCTTCTGAAACTTTTTCGGAAGAGCACACGTGCTTTTTCAGCATCCCTGTAAACCTTGTTTTACAAGGAAAAAGGGCTATTCCAAAAAAGGTTTTTTTCCCGACATTTGGCCCAGTGTAGATGGGCCAAATGTTGGAAAAGCCTCTTCCAAAATAAGAAGCGGAAAAAATTACGCAAATTGCAAAGCGCAGTTTGCGTAGTTTTTTCCCGAAGAACAGTGTAGTATAGACATAGCTTTAATGGCAAATGCTGCACATGCTATTATTGTAGATCCCTTACCTATAACAGATGCAAATAGCTCTGGTGTTGAACTTCCTGCAGCCATGAAAGTGGCTCCAGCAACATCTTCGCTCAAGTGTAATTTCTGAAAAAAAAGAACCTATTACTACAGCATTGCTGGTCTTTTTACATAGCACACTTACAGTTATAGATAGAATCCTTTTATTTTCTTGCTCACAATACTGTGAAAGAATCAACTCCGCTTATCATACAGCTCAAAGGTTGAAAAGCCTATGTATGAGACAGAGACCACATGCTTCGGGTATATAAAATATGTATCCCTTAACTTAGTGGGAGATCAGTTAGGGCACGTCTAAACTATGTTCTATTTTCGAAAGAGGATATGCAAATTCCGTGGGAATCTGCATATCTTCTTCCAATCTCACTTTTGAAAGTGGAGCTTTCGAAAGTAAAAGTAGTCTGGATGCTTTTTTTTCAGGAAAAAAACCCTTTTTTGAAAAAACCGCGTAAACCTCATTTTTTAAGGAACAGCATTTTTTTTGAAAAAGGGATTTTTTTCTGAAAAAAAATGTGTCCAGACTACTTTCACTTTCGAAAGCTCTGCTTTTGAAAGTGAGATCAGAAGAAGATATGCAAATTCCCGCAGAATTTGCATATCCTCTTTCGAAAATAGAGCATAGTCTAGACATAGCCGTAGATAATATTATCTATTTACATTAAAATATTTGAACTATCCAAGCTGATTAGAGAAAGACTACTCAGATGTGGATTCTGGAAGGTGGAATGCTCGCTCAGGAATGAAATATCATGACTTCACATTTGAAACACTAAAAACTGTTTCAAGAGTTACAGGGGATAACTGGCTTGAAAAATTTGGTAGCAGAAGTATGTGAGAGTCAGGTATAATCTATGTGAATATGTCTTGAAAACAGTGGGCCTGAATCTGATCTTGCTTACTCTAATGTGAACTCCAGTGAAGTATATGAAATCAGACAAGTGTAGAACTAGAGAGAAGACAGTGTCCCACAGACAGATCAATTTTTATTACAGTGCTTCTTGAGTACTAATCTGAAAGCAATTACCTTAGAGCTTTTGAGCCAAAGCCTCAGTTGGGATAAATGCACTTAGTTCCACAATTGGGCTAGGCCTATTTGCACAGGCTGAGGAACTATCCTTTCTCCTATAAAGGAAATATTATGGGAAAGGTTTTCTTTTTCTCTAGACTAATTTTTAATACCCTATCCCTCTTTCAAGGATAGAAGAGTGCCTAGTGATAAATTAAGCAGGTCAGAGTATTTTTCAGGCACTCTGCAATATTTTGAGCTGGCAGAAAGGGCTTCATAAAGAACTCATGGCACAGAAGCGCCCACAGCTCTCTAAAATGATCTATCACCAATAATATGGCTGACAGAGTTCAGCGCGGATGTGCTAACTACTCTGGACTCTTGTTAGTTGCCTAGCATTCTGGAAATACCTATGACAAGTAAAATAGATTTTATGAAGGACCAACAGCAGAAGCAGCAATATTATTATATCATGTATCTAAAACTGTGCCAATAGTTTATCTGAAAACAGTAAGCAAAGATTACTGCTGAATACTTTGCAAATATTCACTGCTACAATCTATTCTTCCATCTGTTTTCCTGTTGATAGGTATATAACTCCCACTGATATTTGTGGGAGTACTGAACATGTATCCAGAGAAGAGAGAAAAGATGCCTTGCTTTCTAGAACAGCTGGTTAAAAAAAATCTGTTAATATGAGCTTATCCCATCCCTATTCTCCAAATAAGGTTTTCCATTTTATAATAAATTCTATATTTAGTTGGAAAATTTTCACCCAAATACATTTTGGACCAAAAGTTTAATTTCCCCCCTATCTTGATCAATCCTACTAATATCTGATAAATAAGTTTGTAAAGTGTTGTAACTAATTAATGGTTTAGTATAACAACACATTATTATTCTTAATAATATATATTATTTATTGTACTATATTTTCTAGTTAAATTTCACCGATTGGGTCCTGTACATAAAATAACTGTCTTCATATAGGTATAATTCTCCATTTCCAATTATTCAGCATGTGTTGCCTTTGGGTTGGATTTTCAAAAATGCTTAGCATTGACCGAACTCTACTTTTACTGGTAGGAATGGGCCAAGTGTGGAGTTAGATGCATTAAACCAACTCTTCTACCCTATCACACCAAATCCCAACAGGCCAGAAAAACAGTACCAGCCCACCTCTTCCTCTGACTGATGAGAGTCTTTCTAGCTCTTCTTTTTCCAAGTGACTTTTAAAATAAGGATCATAGTAACAAACTCATCTAATGATAATCTATATATCATCCTCTATACCACCTGTAGAGACTGCCGTAACCATTTTATATGTTTAGCTAAAAGCCATCTTGTATAGCAGAAACCATTTCAGCTTTTTGCCTTTGCATGTAGGCCAGAGTGAACTTTCTATCACCCCATGTGCCAGGCCAAGACAGATGTGCTATTGGAATGTGTTAATTGGGCTGGTTTAGACAGGAGAGGTACTCCCTCGTACCTGTCCTCCATTTTGTTGATAAGGCTTTATTTTCCTAGCTTAATTGATGATTTCTGTATTTGAATGCCCTGACGTCAGGCTGTTTGGTTAAGGGTATAAAATACTAGGATTGATTGTATTAGCCAGCCTTACTGGGCCTGACTTTGCTGGGTCCACGTTTGGCTCACTTTGCTTTTATTGGCCAATAAAACCATATATTTTAGCCGCGTAAACAGAGTGAAGTTTTTACTTCGACAATTTGGAGGTCCCACCGAGATTCCTAACGCGCCACTTGCCTGTATGGACGGACCGGCACTCCACTTCCAAACCTCTCAGAGCGCTCAATAGAAGGTAAAGGGGATACCTGTTACGAAATCTCCTGGGTGAGGGCTTAGGATTTGGAGTGACGGCTGGCCATTGGGGTAAGGGGGGCTACGGAATTCAATTTTGTGGAGCGGCTAACATTTTTTGTCTGTCTGTGTCTGTCTTTGTCTATTAGGCCTGTCTTATGTGTCACAGTTCCAAAAGGGCACACCGGTGTCTCTAGTGAGGCAGCCATGCGCTGGACCCTCTGTGTTCGGACGCTAAAAGCTGGTGTGGTGCCATTACTCTCTCTCGGCACACGGAACTGTGGGGAAGCTTTGTTGTCTCTCTCTGTTATTTGTGGACGTAGTACTGACCTCTGAGGCTAACCCCAGGCCATAGTATTTCCCCACTCCGCCAGGCTGTCTCCAGGCGCCAGGACGTGGTGTTCTGCCGGGCTGGGACGGGTGCCGGAAACCCCTGCGAGCCAGGTGGACTTTGAGTCCAGTGCCTCGCAATACAAAGCGGGGGGGGATCGGTGCGGGCAGGCGGATTTCTCTTAATCCGGTGACTCGCAGCCCCTGCGAGCCAGGTGGACTTTGAGTCCAGTGCCTCGCAATACAAAGGGGGGGTAGTGCAAGCAGGCGGACTTTGGTTCGGTGCCTTGCAGAATCTGTTTGAGCGCGCGCAGAAAATGGGGGTAGGTCAGTCCGCAGGAATTCCAGTGCCTTCTAAGGACAGTCCGGCTTTCTTTATGTATACCCACTATGGGAAAAATACTTGCAAGTTTTTAGATAAATGGAATTTGTATACTCAAAATGACTCCAAATTAAAATTCCCATTGCAAGGGACTTTCGATATGACTAAAGTCTTACATTTAAGGGGGTCAGCTGAACCTCAAGACTCAGCGGATATGTGAGGGAGTGAAGACTCCCCTTATTTCATGAGCTGCTAAGGTCTGACACTCTAGATCCGGCAGACTCTTACTTTAGAGTGTGTAAAGTTAGTTTAGGTGGGGGTTAGTCTAAACATCCCCCCACACTGCCGAAAGGCACCCCTGTGTACTACATGTACGTGCATAATGGTCCAAGGACCTGTAAGCATTTAACGAATTGGAAAAGAGGAAAAATTAAAGCCCTGAGGGATGAAAGTGAAGCTCAGAAAAGCAAAAAAATCTGCCCTGCAGTAAGATAGGTAACTTACAAACTTGCTGCAGAGCCTCTGTGCCAAAATAATGCACAAGAAGTGGAAAAAAAAAAAAGAGATTTCTCAGTTGGTACACCCGTATCAACCAAGATGGGGGGGTGGGAAATTTTGCACAACATCACCTCTCTACCCCTCTCTATAACACATACGCAGATAGAGAGGAAACAAAAAAAAGTAACTGAAAGGAATTAGCTCTTCCCTTTGAAAAGACGGGCTCCTGTAACAAACTTGCCCGATCCAAAGCAAAACACCAAGTTTCAAATAAGTTTAACAGTTTAAGGGAAGTGTTCCTCCAAATTCTAAGGAAAAGAAATTAAGCAATATTGTAATGTGTAAGAAAAAAAACTGCTTTAGAAATGACTCCTTGTTTCTTGCAGCCTCTTTTAATCATCTACGCGAAGAAACAATCAAGTTTAAACATTTGGCTACAGACACTTTGTTAAATCTATTACAGGAAAAATAAGGAATTCTACTGAAACTTAATTGGTTAACTGCATAAAAAAATAGAATCTATACATTGTAAATTTGTAAAACCTGCACCCTAAGGGTTAAATGTGTCTTTCAAGGAAACTAATTATTGTTTTAAAAAATCCAAGCCTAGAAACTTCACGGTGTTTCTGTTCAAGGCTGAGTTGATAGCACTTTTGGCTTGCTTTCAGATCCAAGGTTGTGTGTGTCTGCAAACTGCCTGTCTGTTTTGGAAGAGGAAGGGGGGGGGCACTGTCCCCCATAAGCAAGCCTGTAACATTGTATATGATTCTTTTCAGGAAAAGAAAACCTTTTTGCTTGCTGAAATAGTAACTAGCAAGCGCCTTGTTCTAAGAAAGAGTTTCTGTGGCAGTAAATCATTTGAAGCTTCACACATTAAAAACAAAAAAACCAAAAAAAACCCCACAACAACCTGGTCTGCAGTACAAGAGGGAAACTGAGGCATGCCACTGTTGGGTAGGGCTAGCAACTCTGAGGTAATTCAAGGGAGTGGAAGGTCACGAGTACCGATGAAGCACCCTTGTTCTCGGAAAGTTTCAGCTCACTCGCCCATGGAAGTGGTAGGGAACTAGCTGTTACCGGTTCCCCTAGCAGATCTTAGGCAGTATTTTCAGTTATAATGGGCCACCCCGACGGGGGTAGAAATGTTTTCTTGTCTTTCAGATCATCAAAAAGCGCTAATATCAGCTGAAAATTAACTGAAGAAAAACCATGGTTCTGTGTCATGACATAATAAGTTTGTGTTCTGTGTTCTGTCCAGATTTGTCTTGTGTGTCTTAATTGTGATATATGTATTTCAGACATTGTTGTGTGTACAATATTGTTGTTTTAATGAGAAAAAAAAATAATTTAAGTACCTTGAATAATCTTAACTTTGTGCTTTACACAAACGGTTTTTTGCTTTTATAATTCTAGTGAAGTTTTAGTAGTAGACTATGCAGTTTGTACTGTCTGGAATGTAGTGAAATCTGCTCCTCTACCTGCCATTTTTCCCTTCTCTCCTACCATCGCCAGCTCCAATGCCATCTCTGTCAGAACTGGCCCTTCTGCAGGACCAAGCCCCAGAATCGGAAAAACAGGAGTGGAGACTGGTAGGGTGCACCTTGCACCCAGACCATTTGTGGTGCAGCTCTGATGGCCGCATTGTTGCCCCAGTGGTCTTGCTACCTCACCTTGCCTCCGTGCTCCATGGGCTGTCACACGTTGGCAAAGGGGGGATGGTAGCAATCCTAAAGCAAAATTGGTTTGCTCCTAAATTCTCCCAAGCAGCTAAAGATTACTGTCTGGCTTGCCCTGTCTGCCAAGCCCACAACGTGGGAAAACCTGTAAAGACAGTTCCGGCAACCAGACCTCTGCCTTTGGAACCATTTCTAAATTTACAGATGGACTTTATTCAATTGCCTAAATGTCAATCTTTTGAATATGTGCTGACTATTGTTTGTTTTTGAGATGAGTAAAAGCTTATCCCTGCAGGAAAACTGATGCTATCACAGTGGCTAAGAAACTTCTAAATCATTACATCCCATCATGGGGAATACCCCTTGTGATCTCCAGTGATAGAGGTACCCACTTTACTGGACAAATTGTTCAAAACCTGGCAAAGTACTACTCTATCAGACAAGCACTGCACTGCCCGCGACACCCGGAGAGCGCAGGAGCAGTAGAGAGACGCAACGGGATTTTAAAGAACAAACTTGCTAAGATATGTGAAGATTCTGGCTTAACATGGGTAGAAGCTCTCCCGATTGCCCTAATGAGCATGAGAGCCACTCCTAATGGGAAAACTGGACTCAGTCCACATGAAATTACATGTGGCCAACCTTAAGACTGTTAAGCAGCCCAGATATTGGCCTGGCTGATGTCACACTTATTAAAGGAAGCATAGTCAAGTATTGTCAGGAACTTATGAGGTGTGTACAGTCCTATCATTCACAGGTTAAGGACACCTTCCAGGAGGCCCCGACTGAGCTGTGCCATAAACTACAACCAGGAGACTGGGTTTGCGTGAAAGTTCACCAGCGGAAGACTGCCCTGGAACCCAGGTGGAAGGGTCCCTACCAAGTCCTTCTGACCACCCATACTGCTGTAAAGTGTGAGGGATTCCCCACCTGGATTCACGCGTCCCACTGCAAAGCGGTTCCAGCCCCTACAGAGGTTAGCCCTAACCAGGAGCACCGCAGACCTGGTACCGGAAACCCAGGTCCAGAAGTAGACGAGGATCAGCGCAGGCTTGGTACCGGCAATCCAAGCCCAGAAGCAGACGATCCTGAGGAACCGAGGCCAAGGTACCAGCTGCGACCCAGAAGAACCTGCCAGCGATAGGTGAAGCAATCTACGAAGTCCTGAAGAACAGCCAGCATGAGGCTGGACAAACAATTCCTGTTGAGCTTATGCTTAATCTTGTTTTTAATACCTAGTAGTTATAACCTGTATGGTTCAAATGTGTTTATGCTTTTAATGAACCAAGTTTCCCAAGAATTTAATTCCACAGGTTGCTGGATATGTGCTCACAGTCCTGTACATTCAGAAGGAGGCATCCCAATGATTCCAGTCCCACTGAACAACACTCAAATGAATGGCACATTGTTTAGTGAACTAAAGCCAAATGATACTTGGCAGGATAAAGGGTTTACTAACCCAGGGTATATCCACCTAGACCTGACCCCAATTGGAAAGTACTGCTGGACATGTAATGGTTCAGGAGCCAGAGTGGGAAAGAGCCCAAACCGGATGGCCCTAGACTATGTCCTAGCTAGTAAGGGCGGGGTTTGTGCCTTAGTGGGAAAAGAATGCTGTGTGTATATTACTGACACCAGCAAGGAAGTGGAGGAAGACGCCTCAGAGATTGAAAGAACTGTGGAACGCCTAAGGGAGGAGGAAGACAGGACTCTCTGGGGTACGTTGAGAGGCTGGTTTGGACATGTGGGAACTTGGATTCTTCAAGGTGTAGTTTTAGTATTAGTTATATTCTTTTGTGTTTATTTTTGTTTCTTGTTAATCAAATGCTGTATTGCTTGTATTCTAAAAAGCACAAGACAGACCCTTACTAGAGAGAATGTGGAAGTAATGATGTTAAAATATGATGAGCAGAGAAAGGAACAGGAAATGTATATTAATACTTTAATGGAAATGGAGATATAAAATGGTTTCATGGTCAGCCTTTAAAAGGCTAAAAGGGGGGAGTTGTAGAGACTGCCGTAACCATTTTATATGTTTAGCTAAAAGCCATCTTGTATAGCAGAAACCATTTCAGCTTTTTGCCTTTGCATGTAGGCCAGAGTGAACTTTCTATCACCCCATGTGCTAGGCCAAGACAGATGTGCTATTGGAATGTGTTAATTGGGCTGGTTTAGACAGGAGAGGTACTCCCTCGTACCTGTCCTCCATTTTGTTGATAAGGCTTTATTTTCCTAGCTTAATTGATGATTTCTGTATTTGAATGCCCTGACGTCAGGCTGTTTGGTTAAGGGTATAAAATACTAGGATTGATTGTATTAGCCAGCCTTACTGGGCCTGACTTTGCTGGGTCCACGTTTGGCTCACTTTGCTTTTATTGGCCAATAAAACCATATATTTTAGCCGCGTAAACAGAGTGAAGTTTTTACTTCGACACACCCCATAAATGTGCTTCATATTTGTGACAGGGGGAAATTATGTGGCCGTGCCCATTCAGCCATTAGTCTTTTTGCCAGGACAGTTGTAAAAGGTGCCAATTAGCACAAACTGTAGTTAGTTTATGATGTGGAGTCCTGTCCACTGAGAAATGGTTGGAGGCCACCACATTTTTTTGCTAAAGAACTTCAGATAGCCATTGGATGGTCCAAAACATCAGATCCTAAAACCTCCAAGGAACAGATTTTCAAAAGGTGATTACATTTCTCTTTCACTTACCTCACAAATTTTCTCTAATGAGGGAACAAAGAAGTCATCACATACTATAGCCAAGGCATAGAACATATAAAGAGCCTGTGGGAAAAAATAAAGTAAGAAAATGTAACTCAGTCACAGGGAGAGAAGAATGACAGGGTGTTTATTCAAATAAAGTATAAACAAACTAACATGAATACATGGCTCCATTTCTATCAACTACAAAAATCTATATTGATGAAGTTATGGCATAAAAATATTAGCATGTTCTCCTACTTAACAGTATTCTAGGAACATAAGAAACTTGTGGAATCAGGTACAGAAATACAAAGAGACTCATGGTATCACTCAGGGGAGTGTACTGCCCCCCCCCCCCGTACCACAGCCAAAATTTTACTTGCTAAATGGGGTACCCTCCCTATTCCTCTGAGTGGCCCTCTGTGCACTCCACCCCCTGCAGGCACCAGTCTTAGGAAATGGGGGGGATAATGAAAATGCAGTAATTGGATGCCATGGTAGAGTACAGGTACATGATAATAACAGACAGTGCTTTGGAGGAAGAGCAGTCATCATTCACGTTTTCAGTTAATTACCTGGGTAGATAAAGCAGGCAAAAAGCAATATCAGGATGTTTCATGTGCAAAAAATAGTCACATTCCAAACCATGATCCATGACCTTTGTTCCCATTGCAAAAATCTGTCACCCCCAAACAAGCTGTCACCCCCAAACTGTGATAAATGTACAAACATTGAACATTTAGGCTTGCACACCAGTGGCATACCTAGGCTGGGGCAAGTGAGCAGGACACAACTTCAGGTGGGAGGACAATGATGGGACCACTTCTTCCCCCACTCCAGCTGGCCATGGGGAAGGAAGGGATAGGAACACTAGCCAGGAGCCAGGTAAAAATGGGGGTCCCATAAATATATATGCCTCACACTCAGGACTTGTCCTGTGGGGTGCTACTTCTAGGAAAGCATATTGGAGGCCTGCCCTGCCCACCTGATGTTCCCAGTGGGGAGCAGGAGCAGGGTGTGCCCTGATCTGGCCCCCTCATTCCTGGTGTTCTGAGCATGATCAGGACGCTGGGGCTTGCCCCATTCTAGGTAGTCTTCTCAGTGGGGAGATGGGTTCGGTTGCTGGGCTACTCCCAACTGGTGCTCCCAGTGCTGAGCAGGGTGAGGGCTTGACCTGTTCTGCCTGCCTGGCCCACTGCTCCCAGTCTGGGATCGAGGACTTGCCCCACTCCATCCAGCTGGTGCTCCGAGCAGTTTGTGGAGTTGGGGCACCAAATTCTGCCTGCTTGGTGCTCCCAGTAGGGTCAGGGTGCCAGGGCTTGCCCCAGCTCCTGTGCTCCAGCTGCATAGCAGGATTAGGGGCTTACAGCCTCCCAACTCCACTCCCCAGCAGGAACGCTGGATGAGCAGAACAGGGCTTGCCCCTGACTCCATTCTCCAGGTCTGGCTGGAGCACTGGGCAGAGAGGGGCAAAGCCCCTTGTCCGGGCATAGCCAGGACTGGGAGTGAGTGAGCCTGCTTCCTAAGTGGATGGGCCACAGCCCAATCAGGCCCACCTGTGGCTACAACCCTGTTGCTCACACAGTTTTTAAAGTATTCAAGTTGATTTCTGCTATTTGAGAATTTGGTTGCAAATGCAGTATTAAAAATCTGCTGATTTACAGAGTTCTACTAAGAAAGGAGAACAGAACTGAGTAACTTCTGGCAACTAACTAAACTGAGAAAAAAAGAAAACAAAAAGGAATCACAGTAAGACAAAACTTACACTAGTAATATGAAGCAGCACTGCTCCTTGCTGCCGCTCCTTATTTGTAAATAGATCCTCAGGAAATTCATTAATTGCTGAAAGAGAGAAACAGACATTAGAAAAATATTTATAGGTCTACCTGAAAATTGTACAAATGGAAGATAGAAAAATAAAGATGGATATTTATTATTGGTCTTAGTTAAAGATGGAGGAGCCATCTTTACCAAAGACTATATCATTCTGTTTGGTGCATGATAGCCTGTCAAAGTCTATCCAGTTCACATACGAGAAAACAGGAAGAAGAGTCTCCGCTGATATCAGTGGTCTTTGCTCCAACAGATTAAACCAATATTCAGAAGCTGCCAGGAGTTTCCTGCTGAAGTCTCACTTTGACTACTTTCTTTTCTAGTTATACTTCTGAAGTAACCAAGGCAGGGGTAAATCTCCCCCCTCCCAATATTTCTGGTTTCATGTATGCTTTATCCCCCTAAAACATGCAACAGCTGTAGTCTGTTATTCATTTAAATTATGGTGCTATATAAATGTTTGCATGTCACTTTACAGAGATGAAATAAATACAGGGCACATATCCAAAGAGCTTGCAAGCTAAAATTAGACAAAGAAAAGGATGCTAGATAAAGGAGGGATGAAAAAAGGAAAGTGGGGGTTAAAACGTATCATATAATTGCCTCAGTGCAAAGATGAAAACCCCCCTCCCTGTTCAGTTTTTCCTGCCTATAATCACAGTTATTTTTGTACCAGACCATTGGCAGCAGGAGTTATTTAAAATCAGAATTGATAAATCTTATCTGCCTCACAAAAGGCAAAGCAACTGTTTTGCAAAATCCTCAAAATCCTCTGACTGAAAGCTACTGTAGTCAGTGGTCTATAAAAAGTTAAGCATAAAATAAAAGTTCAACTAGATGTCATGGAGCAATAACTGTACTGCGTTTCGTTAGCCTCTTCTGTAAGGCCTTAACTTCAGAGTGAGTATTCGACATTTAATACATAGAATTTGCCCAGGATTAAGCAGCTATTTTTTTCTCTGTCACGCATTTAGCCAAGGAGAAAAAGTCAGTAGTTTAAAAAGTATTTTGTTTAGACATCTTTGACTGTAATTCCTTATTTTCAAACCTTTGATAAACCTTCCAGTCCATGTTTTTCTTCTGTGACCATTGGGAGAAATGGAAGGAGTGACAGCAGTAAACTTTCTATAATCCAGAACATCTGGCGAATGTTATCCAATCCCTTGTTGAGTTATGAAATGTCATTCAAGGAACCGAGGAGTGCTTGAGTGCATGAATATCATCAGCACACAAGTTTAAGGCCACTAGCTTAAACCCCACAGATCTGATTCTGCTATTAAGTACATCTTTGGAAAAAACTTTACTAAAGCCAAACCAGCACAAAACTGACTGAGAGAAGAAACAGGTCTTGTACCTAGAATTCACAGTAAACACACAAAGTCTGCGTACCTGTAAAAGCAGCATGAGGAAACAGCACTGGCAATGAAAACTGCACACTAATTAAAAATAATTAATGTGGCTATAATAAAGAGCTATTTTACAAAGAACTGTCAAAACAAAGATAATATACGATCAAACGACCCATAAGTTAGGAAATCTTGTACTCTCCAGATTCAGTGATACCAAAATATTTCACAGATTCATTTTGGTTCCTATGAATTGTTTCAGTCAAAAAAATTAAAATAAATTCTGAAAAAATATTGTTTTGACATTCAGTTCAAAATGACCTTTCATGAGGGATGTAAAAATTCCTTTAAAAAGGTAACCATGTAACAGCTGAAAATCTTAGTGGTTACACAGTTACATGTGCTGCAGAGCTTAGCTTTATACTGCAGAGCCCACAGCGAAGCCTGCCTGGGAGCAGGGCCAGCAAGGGCTGCCAGCCCTACCCCCAGGGACACTTTGCTGCGGGCTCTGCAACTGGCTCCCTGGGAGCGGGCCGGCATCCCCTGCCAGCCCTGCTTCTGGGGAGCCACAGCATGTACCCTGGGACTGGGGGGCTGGGCTGGGCCCACCATGGAGTGGTGTGCCCCTCGGGGCTGGAAGCAGCCCCCTGCTCAGGGCAGGCAGGGAGCTGCCCCAGCTTTACCAGTTAAGCAGAATCAGTAAGCCTCACCTGTCAAGGGTGATGCTTAATGATTAACCAGTTAACTTTTTACATCCCTACCTTTCATTACAAACATTCCCTTAGTTTTATTTAAAAAAAACAATAAAATGTTTTAAATGGTCAGAAACAAAATGAAAACATTCAGCTTAATCTGATGTCATTTTTTTCATGAGTTGGAATCACTGAAATTTTTGAAAAAAAAATCTGCTTTTGGTTGTATCCAGAACTAATATTTCCCCTCAATTTTTTGGAATGGTCTGCAACCAAAAAAATCTATTATTTGCACAAATCTAGTATTACTCTGGAGTGAAAATGACATTCTTAATCTCCTGCTGGAAGACAGTGTAAGATAATCTATGAACTATACTATTAGTCAGTGTTCCATAATCCTTTGTAAGAGGCCAACTCAGCCTTTTATATATCAAAGTGCTACAGAGTTGAATAGGTTTCTTATATTACTAAGTAACTGCTTTAGTACTATTGTAATATTTGGGCTTACACGTTTACCCTAACTATGAACTCAGTGAGATGCAAATAAAAGATCATAAAGTATCACATTAATCTACACTGTAAATGTTGATGGGGAAAGGTGAAAAGAGGAGACAAAAAGATTGAGTTAACTAAAACAAAAAAGAGTACTGCTACAACTCAGTGATTGCATAAAGATCATGTCTGACTCTGGCAGCAAGAGAAATGTGGAATCAGAAATCAATGGACTAAAATTGGTGTCTCAGAATTTAGGCCTAATTGGTGGACAGTATGAGTGTATGGACTCTTCCATCTATCCCTTCCTTTTGGGATCACTAAAAGAAGACTCTGGTAGAAAAATCATGCTTTCAGACCAATAACTTCCAGACCCAAGACAAGTGGACTGAAAGGAGCAAGCTTCCCCATCAAACCTCACTGTCTTCTGGGACCCCGGGATCACCGTAACACTGTTGGGCCTTTGTTGTGCTGATCCTGAGAAATATCCTGACCGAACTGAGCCAGAGAGAATGCTGAGGATGACACTGACACCTCCAGTGGTACTAGCTAAATCCCAAACATCACCTGGAACATGGGACTTTCCCCCTGACACATACTCACACTTCCCATTTAGTCCTCTATGTGTCCTTTTCCTTCCACACTGTATTTCTTCTCTTTTCTATCCCTTCCTACTTTCCTTTTGCCTCCTGTTTAATAAGAATCTGGCTTCGCTAACCAAAAGACTTAATTTTGCAATACTCTATAAGCCTGTGACCGAAAGAGGCAGCTAAAAACAATGCCCTATAATAGCCCAATGCTGGTACAAATGCTGGTATGCCAGGTCTCTTATGGCTGGTAAGACAACGTGCTGTGATTTTGTATTTTTAGCAGTGAAGTTGCACCTAAGAATCAACGTCAGAGACAGAAGCTGCATCTTGTGTGTTTGTTTCTTTTCATGTGTGCTTGCTTTGTTTTGTTGTTTAGGATCAGATTTTAACAATAGCTCTAGTCTAACTCAACCCGTTCACCCCACAAAAAGGGACTGTTACTACTATGCTTGACCCCGTCTAAGAGATTGTCAGACAAGAGGTTTTTCTTCTAAAGACACTGTGAAGCCAAAGCAGTGGCAACTGATAGGGAGGGACATGAGGGGCCACTGGCCATGTGACCACCTCCCATGTGACTCCTCCCTGCACTACCCGTAGCCCTGCATCTTCCCACCCCCATCCTACCCCCATTCAACCATGGGCCCAGCTCCTTCTGCCTTCACTCCACCCCTTCCCACAAGCTCCTCCCCACCGCTTTCTGCCCCTGCTTCACCCCCACCCCCACCCTGCCTCTTCCTCAAGCCCTTTCCCCAAGCCACACAACCTAGGGGAGTGGAGGGGCTCCTGGTGCCAGCAGCAGGGGCCACCCTCCCACACACTCACCAGTGAGTCCTTCCCTCGAACCCTCTCCCCCAGCAACGTGGCTAGGAAAGGGCACAGTGGAGTGGGCTGGGTCTGGGTCATTCCATTTCCTGCTGCCAGCAGTGAGTGCAGGGCTGGACCAGGCACCCTGTTGCTGGTGCCAGGCCCTCCACTCATCCCCTGGGCCTCATCACTGGTGGAGGGGACTTGGAGGAAGGGGTAGAACCCCCCCACTCACCAGCAGCAGAAACGAAGTGACACAGCTGGCAGAAGAGGGAGCAGAGCAGCCGGGGCCAAGTTGCTGCGCTTTCTGCCACTGCCACTCAGTGTGGAGGGGGAACCGGGGTCCTGCGGGAACCTCCAAAGTGTGGAACCTGGGGCAGTTGGGCAAACTGTCCATAGGGTGGGTGGCTCTGTCCACCAGTTGCTGGCCCCTTGCCTCTCTCTCCCATGGGGGGCATGCAACCCTTCATGTCCCCCTTGCATTGCCCTGGGAGAAAGAGTAGGGGAATAAGGGATACTGTTGAAAAGGACTGTCTTACTTCATATTTTATATTTCAAGTGTTTTAACTGTTTTTCCATCTTTGTATCTTTATTGAAGAGTTTAAAAAGTTAATGGCGTGTTTCCCATGGAACTAAGCAGGCGGGGATCTCTGTATATGGAATTCCAAATCTTATTAAAAAAACCCTCATGTTTTACAGTAACAGCGTCATGTTTACACCTTTGACTCTCCGAGCCCATGTATTCTTTCAAATTAATACAACAGCACACGTCACTACTGCAATATATCAATATATCTTGCCAATTCAATGTGATTTAAAATATTCCCTCATGTGGCAACTGTGGAAGGCAGTACTTCTGGGATAACATTATAGCACCAGCACCCCTCTGCTATAGTTATTGCCCAAAGCAGAATTTTCTAGGAGGGCTAGTCTCTCGGGTATGAAATAAAAATATTCATAGCAAAAAATGGCAGCTTCCAGTGAACACAGCTTTAGATGTGTATCTACTCATTAACAAGCAACATTAAAACCAATTGTATTCTCAAGCACAAATACTGAAGAAAGGATCCTTCCATGTTCTGGGAATGGGAATTGTAGCTGCCTCAGATGGAAGGAGAAGATTAAATTGAAAGCAAGGTGTGCAGCGTGATTAATTTTGCCAAAAAGGAACACCCACCAATTGTCCTGAAGACAGCTGGAAGTACATAAATATTCTCTCTGACAACACTGTTGCAAGTAAATTACTGCAGATCATCCTGTTGTTACCTTGTCCTCCAAGCCCACCTTATGCCACCCCACATGTCCATTATCACTATCTTTTGAGTCCTGACAAATTTACTGGATTATAATCTCTCACAGAGAAGAGCTCTGTCACTTATTTGCCTGTTCAGAGAGTGGCGGAATGGGCCCAAACTCTTAACTAGGGTTCGTTGGCCCCACTGTCATGCCAATTAATAACTGATAAGAATAATAGTTACTACAGGGCTGGTATGTGAACAGAGAGAAGGGGAAGTGGCAGAGGAGGTGCCCAGAACACTACCTTTCTGCACAATTTATGAAGGAGCTTGAAAACTCTACTGAGCCATTAGCATGGAATGCAAAGAGTCACTTTTAACAGATCAAACCAGGAGGGCTACATGTTCGGCGCTACCAAAATTACATACAATAAAAGCACCAAAATGCATATGAAAGTGTCTAAATAATAAGCCTCAAAATAAGTCCTTGCCTATAGACAACTCCCAACCTGAAGCAAATACTCACCAGCAGCTATACAACACACCACAGAAATACTTACCCAGGAACCTATCCCTGCAACAAACCCTGTTGTCAGCTCTGTCCATACAGCTACACTATCACAGGATATAACCATGTAAGCTATACCATCAGGGGCTCATCTACCTGCATATCCACTAACATGATATTTGCTATCCAGTGCCAGCTTTGGCCCTCAGTCATGTATATTGGCCAAACTGGACAGTCTCTGCACCAAAGGATAAACAGACACAAATCAGACATCAGGAATGGTAACACACATAAACCTGTAGGGGAACGCTTTAACCTCCCTGGACATTCAGTAATGGATTTGAAAATAGCCATCCTTCTACAAAAGAATTTCAAAACCCAATTACAGAGGGAGACAGCTGAACTGGAATTCATTTGCAAATTCAACACTATCAACTAAGACTGAATAAGGACCTCAACTGGTTAATGCATTACAAAAACAATTTCCTCTCTCTGAATATTTACATCTCCAGACTAAATGCTATTGATGAGCCACTTCCACCCTGACTTGATAAGCATCATTAACACAAGCAACTTCTTCCTTACATATACTCCTGCTTTTATAACTTCCACTCCAATTCGTCCGATGAAGTGGGTTTTACTCACCAAGTTTATGCCCTAATAAATCTGTTAGTCTCTCAGGCTATGTCTACACTACCAGGTTATTTCAAAATAAGTTATTTCAAAATAATAACTCCCAAAATAACTATTTCAAAATAAGCTTATTCCTCTTCACAAGCAGGAGTTATTATTTTGAAATAATGGGCTTGGCAGTGTGAACACTGGCCTTGTTATTTCAAAATAAGGGAAGCTATTTCAAAATAACTCCCCAGTGTAGACATTCACTAATGTGCCACAGGACTCCTCATTGTTTTCTCAAAGTAGAGTTTAAAAGGAGTTGCAGGCAGAAGTTAATCCCTGTGCCTCACTCTGATTGTATACCTTGGTTTTTAAGTGAGAATTTACAGAGCAGAAGCCAGGGGGAACCCGTGCACAATACTGACACCTGCCTATATTTAGGCTGGTTACCAGATTAGTCCAGTAGGCACTGCTGGGTAGCATGAGAGCATTGCTCCCATATGCCCTGTCTATACTGTTGGAGGCAGCCTGCCAATGACCTAAGTTTCAAAATCTCATAAGCCTGATAGAAAATCTCAGCAGCCACGTGGATCAGCTGTTTTATAACCTGCCTTGGCATGTGATTTCTTCACTTTATCACCAGTTGGTTCACTCAGAGAAGCAAGAGCCACATCAATTCTTAATAGGCTGCTGAACATATATTATATATGTAATATATGTATATTTATATAATATAGATACTATATTTCCTGTCACCATTATTTACAATGGTAGTGGCATTCTTCTACAG
Source organism: Pelochelys cantorii (assembly GCA_032595735.1). NCBI lineage: Eukaryota > Metazoa > Chordata > Testudines > Trionychidae > Pelochelys > Pelochelys cantorii. The sequence continues at coordinate 102,014,686 of CM064329.1, read as the reverse complement.
GGAAAAAAGAAAAAGATGCACACAGAGGAGTAAGAACAATGCTGGAAGGGGCTTGTGCAGATATAATGTACAGATGTATTTGTGACCTCATTTCCTGTTCACCCTGCAACATCTCTGGCTATGCCAACCTTTCTCTCCCCAGGCACTCTGGGAGCACACAGCACTGGCATTCTGGATACACCTAGTGCAGGTGTGACACCAATAGGTGGAACTGAATTGAACATGGGATTTATGGAGCTTAGTGCATGAGTTAAGGCAACAGAGGAAACTCATTCCTTCTCTCTGTAAGTGGTCAAAGTCTACCACATGGGAGAGTGAACTATATCCAGTAGGTGTGTTGGTTACACAGATGCAGAAGGGAGTAAGGCAGAAGGCCTAGCTTAGCTAGCTGTACCTTCCCACTACTTCACTCACTCCCATGAATGTACTCAGAAGCAGTTAAAATCCAGCCCAAAATATTACCTAACACATTCCATTTGTTCAACCAACCATTGCAAATTTAGGTGATGCTCTCCTAATACGGACTGCATTTCTATATTAGGATTGCCAAGTTTCTACTCACACAAAACTGAACCCTTACCTCGCCTCATCCTTCCTCTGGAGAGGCTTGTGCAGATGGGCAGGTAAGGCGGCTCCCTGTGCCATCCTTCCTTTCTCTCCAACACCCTGCAACGGATTCTCCACGACTTGGGGAATGATAGCAAGCAGATTGGAGTGTGGGGGTATCCCAAAAAAACTCCGCCACATCCAGGGAACGCATTTGCTCTTCCGCTTTTTTCTACAAGGAAGAAGGGGGCTTTCAAAAGAGGGTTTTTTTCTGACATTTGACCCAGTCTACGTGGGCCAAATGTTGGAAAAGCCTCTTCTGACAAAAGAATCAGAAAAAGGAATACAAAATGCGACAAAAACTTGTAATCTACCCATACCCTGAGTTTGCTGGGAAAACAGGTGGGGAAGCTGGGGATGGTTCCTCTGACAGAACAATGAGGGATAAATTCTGCGTGGCAGCTTTGCAAAATTGTCTCCTTCAGCTCTCTCCTATGAGGTTTTACACCAGGAACAAAGATCCATCTTGTGCTTTGTATAATTCTTTACACACAACTTACCATCAAACCAACATGAAAGCCTTGTTAGGGATGCAATTTAAAAAAATGAAATGTTACTGAAATAATTAGCATTATTATTTGTAAACCAGGAGCACCTAGGATCCCTAATCAATTCAGGATCTCATTTTATTAAGCACTGAACACACATATAGTAAAAGACAGTATCTGCCCCACACTGCTCACAATCTAGAAGGCAAGATACAAGATCTGGGAAGAAAAAAACAACAACAAATGGATGAAGGGACAAACAGGCTACGTCTAGACTGGCATGAATTTGCGGAAATGCTTTTAACGGAAAAGTTTTCCGTTAAAAGTATTTGCGCAAGAAAGCGTCTAGATTGGCACGGACGCTTTTGTGCAAAAGCGTCCGTGGCCAATCTAGACGCGCTTTTGCGCAAGAAAGCCCCGATCGCCATTTTAGCCATCGGGGCTTTTTTGCACAAAACAAAACTGAGCTGTCTACACTGGCCCTTTTGCGCAAAAGGACTTTTGCCCGAACAGGAGCGTCAAAGTATTTGCGCAAGAAGCACTGATTTCTTACTTTAGAACGTCAGTGCCCTTGCGCAAATTCAAGCGGCCAGTGTAGACAGCTGGCAAGTTTTTGCGCAAAAGCAGCCGCTTTTGCGGAAAAACTGGCCAGTCTAGACACAGCCACACTGAATAGGTCTCCTTATGGGTGCTTGTATCTCGGCAAAAAACAACCAACACCAAAACCCTATGAATCAGAGAATAGGTTCATTTTATAATGATTATAAAATAACTTGTTTTTCCTAATAATGAAAAAGCTATAAAAATGAATCCACAATTTCTGAAGACATACACAACAAAGGACAAATGGGATGATCAGGGATGATATCCATCCCAGGCAAGGTAATGGAGTAACTGATACAGGATTCGAGTAATAAAAAATTAAAGGAGGGTAATATAATTAATATTATATTAGTCAGACTCACTTGGGATATTTTTTTGATAGAATTACAAGGCTGTTTAAGAAAGGCAGTTGTGATGATGTAACAGACTTCTGTAAGTTGTTTGACTTAGTACTGTATGACATTTTGATTAAAAATTAGAATGATATAAAATTAACAGGACACGCATTATAAAGAGATTAAAAACTGGCTAATTGACAGGTCTCAAAATGTAATTTTAAACAGGCAGGCATCATCAAGTTCATGTATTCCTAGTGGGTTTGTTTAGGGACCAGATCTTAGTCCCAGGCTATTTAGCATTTTGATCAATGACCAGGAGGAACACACAATCACCACCAATAAAGTGTGCAAATGTTGGGGGTGCGCAAATCACTGAGACAGAGCTGCCTGAATTATTTGGCAGACTGGGTGCAAACAAAAATATGCCTTTTAACACAGCTAAATATTAAAGAAACAATCAAGGAACAAAGAATGCAGCTATCTTGGGAAACAGTGACTCTGAAAATGATTTGGAGGTTATGTTAGGCAGCCAGCTAAATAATCCCCCACTGCAATGATGTGTCCAAAAGGGCTAATGTTATTCTAGGATGCATAAACAGGGGGATCTTGAGTAGAGAGGATGTTTTATCTTGTTATCAGACACTGATGTAATCACTGCAGGAATATGGTGTCCAATTCTGGTGTCACAGTTCAAGAAGAATGTTGATTACCTGGAAACAGTTCAGAGAAGAGCCACAAGAATGACTAAAGGATTAGGAAACATGCCTCATAGTGATAGACTCAAGAAGCGCAATCTATTTATCGTAAGAAAGAGAAGATTAAGGGGTGACTTGTTCACAGTTTAAGTGCAGAGGGAACCAATATTTGACAGTAGGCTCTTCAATCTAGCAAAAGATATGTATAACACGATCCAAAATAGGAAGTTGAAGCTAGACAAATTCAAACAGGATATTAGTCATAAACATTAATAGCGAGGGAAATTAATCATTGGAACAATTTCTCCGTCATTGGTAATTTCTCAATCAAGACTGGATGTTTTGTCTAGATTCTAGACGATCTGCTCTGGGAATTACTGAGAGAAAACTCTATGGCCTCTGTTATTCAAGAGGTCAGATCAGTAGGATTCCCTGTTCCCAGCCAATGGGAGCTGCAAGGGCAGTGTCTTCAGGCAAGTCTAGTGCGTGGAGACCCCCTGCACCACCTCCCCCAGAGGCTGCAGCAACAAGCTGGCCACTTCCCGGAGTGGTGCAGAACCAGAGCAAGGGAAGCCTTCCTCAACCTCAGCTGCAGAACAATCACTTACTAGGCAGGACTCCCACACTCCTGGCTGGTAAGTGAATGAGTGGGGCCATGATAGTGAAGCTGTGGGGCTTGTAACCTGGATTGCTGCTAGTCAGGAGAAAGTTGCAGGGAAGGGCACCCTAGAATGAAGTATTCAGCGCTATATGGCCACTCCCATGGCTGAAGGCTCATTCTCCTCCTTGCACTCCTGCCTGGAGGTCAGAGTTCTGCCTTGCCAGGATTGCAGCCTTCCCCACAGGGATCAAGTGTCACTGGCCCTGCAGCAGCACAGAGAGTACTCGCCTTGCTGTCATGGGACTGAGGAAATGGAACCATGTCAGTGGAGATGCAGAGGGTTCCCTGCACTACTGCAGGGTTGGAGACACCCAGCAAAAATACAGTAATCCCATCCCCGACTGACATGCTGAAATGGATGTTTACCAACATAGTCATTGAAAGCACATCCTGCCAAGCCTATACATGCACCACAAATTCAGTAATGCCAATTAAATGTTTCAAGGGAAGGGATGTTCCTATACGACGCAGGAAACGTTCTTTGTGGGCACATGATACCAGGAAAGCTGGTATCTTAACATTAAAAAAAAAAATCTACTTTTAACCCCAGGTGCCTGCTGAAAATATGACAGTTTCCAACTTTTGAACTCCTGTTCCCATTCTGCAGCTGTTTTTCAGTTCTTTGTATCAAAATCACACATGGACAATTTCCAAAATGATCATTTCTGCATGTTAATATACACACATTGGTAAAGATGAGTTAGGGACCAGAAGTTCAAAGATACACATTGGTTTACATGAAATAACTGTGGAAGGAAACCCCGCTATGTGTAAATCTTTAGTAAGAGTAGTTAGCCTGACAGCCCAGCCTAAGCAATGACAATACATGACAAGGCATGTAACACCAATGAACATATTTGAGAGGCTTTTGTACATAATCATTTTAATGTGGTACAAAGCCAAAGATGAAACTTTCTATCCAAAGCTGAGTACCATATGGCAGGAGGCACAGTAAGCTTCCCCTTCCCTAGCACAATCTGTAGAAATTACTAGCAAATTTAATCTCTGCAGTATATTAATTCAATTTGCATTATCTGTGCCATGGCAAGTAGCAGCTTAGGAACGAAAGGACTGCCTCAACTCTAAACTATTAAATCCATTTAAAATGTGTATTGTAAAAAGGTGGTGTGTTAATGAAATAGCTTTTAAAAGTTCTCTTTCTATCAGTATGAATTTACGGACGTATCTGTAAAAGACAGGATTAGCTGTAGAGAAAAGTTACACTAACGCCTTATTAAAATATAAATTTACATTTAATTTATTTTTAAGAAAACTACTTGCACTTATTAAAGCAGAGTCAGACGAGTGAATCAAAATACATTACTTGCTAAAATATGGACATTTGAAGTGTACGATACATTCACCTCCTGAAGGAGCATTGCACTATACCAGCATATTGGAGAGCATTTCATGTGCATTGGTCCATCTGTTAATGTTTTAAACTCAAGATTATGAAAGGACTCATACATATGGGACTATTGACTTTTTCTCCCTGGTTCCCATTTGCTATTTTCTTTAGAAAATTTCTTAAAAGAGATGAAGATTTTTTTAAATCACCAGACTGGTTTTCCTTCTTTTGTGATATTCCACAAGGATATCACACAGATTAGCATTAAGGATAGTTTATGTCTGATTGATCCACACAACAGTATGTCAACGTAATTATTGCAAGATATCAGCAGTTCAGTAATAAGGCCACAGGAACTTGACTAGAAGAGAGAAGGTGATCTGCAGCTTCAATTTCACCATGAAACTTCTAGAGCAACTCAAGGCAACTGTTCTAAATCAGCAACAAAGGCCAAATTGTCTGTGCTTAGTTTTGCTGTACTCTGTGTGTTCCATCTTCTGTTTTATTGCATGACGTTAATCAAGAAAAATCCATTTGATTCCAGCTCCTGCTGGTAGTATCCAACATTTACTGCCATTTGACAGCCATTCAGTTGCTTGTGTAAATGAACCGGTGGTTTCAATGACCTCAGGGAAATAAGATGGTGTTTCTCAGACCAGTGATAACTAGATGAGTGGCTACTTGAATGACTCCACCATCTTTAGGACATTGCTCTCCTTGCTTTTGCATAGTACCAGCACAGAGGCAAAAGTTTGAATAAGCATGGAAACTGAACCATCTCACCTCCTTCCTCTGCTAGCCAAGGTTGAATCACGCTGGTGGGGTAGCCCAGGCAAATTTAAATGATTACAGCTCTGAACATCTGGTTTTGTGGGCAACATGAAGATTTCAGCCACAAATGCAATATGTGTTTGGGATTCTCCAGTGAGGGTCTTTGCCCGAATTTTCATTTTTTTGTCCTATGTAATCTCTTGATTTCTGGGCATGGTGGACCCTTGTTTCACCTGATGGGCAGGGTTTTGTAGTGTTGGGCTCTGTCCACCTGACCAGAACTCAAACAGGTTGTTTTCTGTTTCAATAAAGACTAATAGATGGCTATACATCTGAAAAAAGGTAATTCTGCTGTGAAAAGTAACTATAAAAAATCTCCTTCTTCTACTTACCTTTTTTTTTTTTAGTTAGTACTACAAAACTCATACAGCAACAGGAGCATGTGCCAGAGGTTATTCTGCTACCTGCATCCCCAGCAAAAAGTGCTATCCAAATTCCATTGTACAACGATTGTAACTGATGACATTGGAAGAATCTAACCCCTCTCTCAGACCACAAGATGAGTTTTGTAGTGCTGGCAGCTAGACAATCCACTGTGATACTTGTAAACTGAACAGATTTGCTCTGGAAAATATTGAGAGGAAAAAATATGTGCAACCCCAAGAGACAATCTTCCTGAGTCATTTTTCAGAGCAGAAGTAAATTGTAAATGAAGCTGTCCACGCTGCAGTGCCTGTAGCAGCGCTAATACATAAAAATGGGTATTTTAATCCATTCTACTTCAGCTGTGGTAATAATAGCACATTTTTCCCCAAATGTAGAATGCATGGGGAAAGAAGTTAAATTTGTTATTTTTAAAAGAACTTTTTTGATTTTTATTCTTATAATTTCTCTGAAAATGTCAAGACACAGAATCAGAGGAGTCCATGTTAGTCTGTATCCGCAAAAATTAGAAATCCTGTGGCACCTTAAAGACTAAGGGTATGTCTACACTTCATTCCTCTCTCTCAAGAGGAATGCAAATGCAGACACCCGAAATTGCAAATGAAGCGGGGATTTAAATATCCCACACTTCGAGATAAAACCCTTCTCTCAAAATAACCATTTCAAGGGAAGGGTTTTATCTAGAAATAACCCCGTTTTCTCTCTCAAAATAGCGCTATTGCGAAATAGCGTCATAACGTGATTATGCAAATGAAGTGCAGGATATTTAAATCCCCGCTTCATTTGCAATTTCGGGTGTCTGTATTTGCATTCCTTTTGAGAGAGAGGAATGAAGTGTAGACATACCCTAACAGATTTATTTGGTCATAAGCTTTCATGGACAAAAACCCACTTTGTTAGATGCACGGAGTGGAAATTATAGAAGTAGGTATAAATATAGTAGTACATGAAAAGAAGTGAGTTACCTTATCAAGTGCAGGAGGCCAGTTCAGTCAGGGTGAGTCTATACAGCACCCTTACCTCGAAATAAGCTACGCAATTTGTGCTATGCAAATTGCGTAGCATATTTCGATGTTATTTTGAAATAAGGCGCTATTCCAAAATGTCCCTTATCTGTTGTACAATGAGGTTTATGGGGATGATGGAATAACGAGGTTGTTTTATTTCAATATAACGGGCTTGCTCTTCAGACGCAGAATAGCTATTTCAGGATACCAGAGGTATTTCGGCATCCCGAAATAGCTCCACTGTGTAGACATAGCCTCAGGGTGGATGTGGCCCACTCCCAACAGTAGATGAGGAGGTCTGAATACCAAGAGAGGGAAACATGTGTTTGTAGTGATCCAGCCATTCCCAGTCCCGAGTCAAACCCAGATTAATAGTGTCAAGTCTACACATGAATTATAGCTCTGCAGTTTCTCTTTAAAGTCCATTTTTGAAGTTTTTTTGTTGAAGGATAACCACTTTTACATTTGTAACTGAGTATCCAAGGAGAATGAAATGTTCTTCGACCAGTTTTTGTACGTTACCTTTCTTCATGTCCGATTTGCGTCCATTTGTTCTTTTGCATAGACAATGCTTGTTTTGACCAATGTGCATGGCAAAGGGGCATTGCAGGCACTTGGTGGCATATATCACAGTAGTAGATGTGCACGTGAATAAGCCTCTGCTGCTGTGGCTGATGTGGTTAGGTTCTATGATGGTGATGCTTGAGTAGATATGTGAGCAGAGTTGGCAACAGGATTTGTTGCAGGGATTGGTTCCTGGTTTAGTATATCAGTGGTGTGATGTATAGTTACCAGTGAATATTTGCTTCAGATTAGAGGCTTGTTATATCATCATAGAAGGCAATCAGGCATGAATTATTCTTGGTGAATCCATGTTGACTGTTCCTGATCACCTTCCTCTTGTCCAAGTGCTTCAAAATGGATTCCTTGACAACCTGCTCCTTGATTTTTCCAGGGGCTGAAATAAGGCTGATCAGTCTGTAGTTCCCCAGCTTCTCCTTCTTCTCTTTTTTAAAGATGGGAACTACATTTGCCTTTTTTTCAATTGCTTAGAACCTCTACAAATCACCAAGAGTTTTCAAAGATGATGGCTAGTGGCTCTGCAATCACATCAGCCAACTCTCTCAGCCCCCTCAGGTGCATTAGATCCGGTCCCACGGACTTGTACATGTCCAGATTTCCCTTTCACTTCAGTTCAGTGCTCTTTTTCCATCTCTTTGTATTCCATTGGGCATTTGCTGCTTGCTCTAGAAATTCAAACTATAACCATCTCTAAAAGAATACAAAGACAATCTCTTTCCACTGCCAATACGTAGTGTTTATTTTGACAATCTGCATTTCAGCCACCTCCTATTTTCAGACAGAATCTAGCCAGAAGAAAACAACCTCTTGACAGTTTTGGAGAAGTTCACGAAAACCTCAACCCTAACATCTAAGGAGGAAAAATAGATATTTTTCATAGATTATTTTTAAAAACCACCAGATTCAGAAGTGACATGGAAGTCACCATTAATTACACTTTAGCAGACAATGGGATATGGATGTTAGACAGCCTGGGACAAATTTAGAGATAATGTGTAGAAGCAGTGGGGATATAAATTGTATGTTGGTAAACAGATGCATGACCCTAGAAATAAATTTATTCATCAGACTCTAAGGGCTTGTCTACATCAGGACATCAACTACAATAATTATTCCAGAACAGTTCTCTTTATAGATGCTCTATTCTGGAACAAAGGTGATTTTATTCAAGAATAAATGATTATGTATTGAAAGTGCATGAAATATTCCAGAATAAAATGATTTTTATTGCAAAATGGAGAAGTGTAGCATGGAAACTAATTAAAGGAGATGATACTAAGTTGTAAATTAAAATAGATCTATCTGTCCTCTACTTTATCCTACAGTGCTTCACACTCACATATTTCTTGTGCACCAACAGGTGACAACCCTTTGCTATTATTAAATATGTATATGCAATGTCATAGGGTGCACAATGTTCTATATAGAGAACACTGGACACAGCCTTTGCCCTGCAGAGCTTATAATCTCAGGCTACGTCTACACTACGAGTTTTCTTGGCAAAAAATATGCTAATGAGGGGCTCATTTGCATGTGTCGCCATCTCATTTGCATATTTTCTGCCAATTCGTTTTTGCACTGGAGTTTTTGCGCAAAAACAAGCAGTGTGGATGTTAAATATTATGCACAGAATTCTCCCCAGCAATTTATTAATGAATCTTCTTTGCTACCCTGTAACAGAGGCTAGCTCTCTGTTGATTTACTATTGTGCATACAATTCAGAATGAGGGGATGATGCTCACCAAAAATCCCAAGCCAACCAGAAAAATATTTTTCCAATATGTGTTTGCACTGGTTCCATGGGATTAAGGTGTGCAGTTTATTCTTGAAGCCTTCAGGGAAATTAATTTATATAGTCTAGGAAAGAAGAGACCAGGGAGTCACACTCTACAAATATTGTTGAGGTAACAATAAAAACAAAGACAGAGAATTATATGGAGTCCCAGGTGTTAAGGAAGGAAAGGTTTAGATTAAATATTGGGATAAAGAGTAAGAGCAACAAGGAAGTGGCATGCATATCTAAGACTGCAGATGAAGCACAATCACTGCAGATATTCAAGAAGTTACATTATTTATACGGCTCTGTAAATGTGCTTTACATAGCAAATAAAACACTTCAGGTATTTACTATTTAAAATAATCTAGAAATAAAATACTACACATAGGAGCTTTTCACCAAACAAGGGGTAAGGACTAGACTATTAGGGTGTGTCTAGACTACAGGGTTTTTTCGAAAAAAGTAGCCTTTTTTCGATAAAACTTCACCTGCATCTAGATTGCAGCCACGTTCTTTTGAAAGTAAATCGAAAGAACACCGCAGTTTTTTCGATTGCGGTAAACCTCATTCTATGAGGAATAATGCCTTTTTTCGAAAGTACTCTTTCGAAAAAAGGCGCTATTGAATGCAAACTGTGCTTTTTCGAAAGAGAGTGTCTAGACCCTCTTTCGAAAAAGCGGCTCGCTTTTTCGAAAAATCTGTTTGTAGTCTAGACACTATCTTTTGAAAGAGGCTTGTAGTCTAGTCGTAGCCTTAGTGAGCTATTTTGTGGCCTTGCCCTACTAGGCTAGTGATTTCTCTACTCACACTCATAATTATAATCAGACAATACCTTAGGACTAAGATGGTACTCAGTGTGTAACAGGATCACAATCTGACCCTAAAGTAATCTTAGGCCAATCCTTGCATTCCAGTGAAACATGTACCTAAGCCTTTACTAATGGCATTTGCTGAACTGTCTCACGTTTTATCTCTCATGAGTCTAGGCACAAATTCTGCTCACTAATCCCTCACAACAATCAAGAAATAAAAGAATTTACCCATTCTCCCTCCCCCCAAAAATTACTTGCCCCAAATTAGTGGGCAAATAGAATTTTATGAAATGGAAATGAACAGGCATCTGCTGATATGAACCAGAATACAGAGTCATTTTATTGGAAAGCCCTCTAGGAGGGCATTATAGTGACACAGAAGCTGCAATGTTCCATCTCTCAGAGAACCAATGCCCCTGGATACGCGGGATGGGAGAAAGCCCTAGGTGCAGATTAAATCTGCCCTTCTCTAGTGAAATCCTTCAGGGAGAACAGAGGTGCAGAGAAATGCAGTCTGTATCTCTGTCTAGCAGCCTGGCTGAATGTAGCTTGATGAATATAGCAGTCAATTTGACCTAACTTCATTAACTCAAATTATTTGGGAATGCACAAAGTCACTATACATGCCACTTAGGAGTAAAATTAGATGAGTTTTCATTCTCACTTCTCCCAACAGTTTCTTTACTGCAGTTCAGTGGCAGTCCATTTTCTGTTACTTCACACTCCTAAAAACCCTCTCCCTGTTGTGAGAAATACTCGGGCTAGAAGCTTCTTTTTGCTTTCTAAAACATTATAATTTGTTTTATTTGGTGACACCTATCTCAGGAGATCTTTTGGAATGAGTGTGCTACATATTTATATAACTGCTTTTCTCTGGAGAGCTCAAAGTGCTTTACACAGAACTTTGAGTAAGCATCATTATAATACTGCCCCCTTTTTACAGATGGATAAAGCTTCCTTTATACCATGGAGACTATACTAGCACAGCATGTCTGCATAGCTATGTCAATGTAATCCTACAGCATGTGTACGGAAGGGGGTTTTCCATCTGCGAATAACTGTGGCTATCCACATCCATGGATGTGAATGCAGATATCCACAGTTCATTTTTGCAGACTTTGATGTGGATACAAATTTTGTGTCTAGAACCCTGAAATGTGCAGATTTCCACGTTATATCTGTGGGTATCTGCATCTGTGGATGCGGCTAGCCACAGATTATTTGAGGATGCAGATGTGGATACAAATTTTGTATCCAGGTAGGCCTGGCCATCCCAACCCCACCCATGTTCCAGGCATGAGGGAAGATTTCCAAACACCCTGCCACTGCTCCATTTCATCCCACCCCCATTATACTCCTCCCTCCAAGCACCACCCATCATTTGTCCTATTGCCCCCACTCCTGGCAGCCTGCTCTGCTCTGTACTGCCCCACTCCCACCCAGCCCTCTGCACCACCTTTGCAACATGTTACAGAGATTCCATTGTTAATACTCACACAGCACTGCCCCAACCTCTGAGGCGCAGGCACTATTCACATAGCTAGCACTGTCCTGGAGTGAGCATACATCACATACAGGAACCCCGCACTGGTGAGTTCATCACTAGGGCAGAGGAAACCCTAGGAGCAGCAGAGCAGGGTAAAGGGCCAGGGAAACCCTTGCTTCAGCGTCACAGGGAAACCTACAGGGACTCTCATGAGAGCCATAGAGCTGGGGTTTTCATTCACATATGGCTGTGCTGTACTCTAAGCAGGTGTGACTTGGGCAAAGCACTGCAGGGGAGACTGAAAGTTAGCAATGGCCACTAATTTCCACAGGCTGGGTTCATCCTGGAAGGCATTTCGCTGTGTATGGTGAGCAGGGAAGCAAAGGAGGGATTTTTACTCAACGGCGGGTTCTGTCCAGAATCATATGCAGCTTGTCTTTGCACAGTGATGGTCACCCCTCCCTGCTGACGGCACAATGGTGAGGGAATCTCAGCCTTCAGGGGTCAAATACCATGATGGGTGGCACAGCAGCTGCATGACACTTTTGATGAGGTCTGTGAGTCAGATTACCAAGATGTAAGAGATTCACCTTCTAACTGACCCTGTGCTGGTAGCAGCATCACACAGAACCAAAAAGCCTCCTTTCTGTAATCCTCCCAGTCCCAGCAACTCACTTTAGTGCTTCCTCAGACCCAAACCTCTACCCAGAAGCATCATCCACAGCCTCCAGGGCTGCGAGTGGTTCGCCTCATCAAAGGTATAGAACAGCTCCTGTCTGCAAGCCTATGTGGATGTGCAGATTCCTCCTCTGAGTCTGGGTCCTTCTCCCCCTCAGCACATTCGGCCACAATTCCTTCCTTCTGTCTCAGGCCAGTGTCAAATGGTCCCTGAGCCCTGCACATATCCCTGGGGGTCTCTCGAGTGGAGGTGGGGTCACCCCCCAGCATATCATCCAGCTCTTTGTAGAATCTGCAAGTCATGGGTACAGCACCAGAGCGACTGCCTGCTTCCCACCACCTCGTGGTAGGCATTTTGCAGCTCCTTCACCTTGAACCTGCACTGCAGTGCATCGCGTTCATGGCTCCTTTTGGTCATGCACCTTGATATGTGCCCATATATATCATAATTCCCATGGCTGGAGCTCAGCTGGGATTGGACTGCCTCTTCTTCCTGAATGCTGATGAGGTTCAGCACCTCAGCATGGCTCCAAGCAGGGGATCTCCTGGTATGGCTAGCTGGAGACATGCACTGAGAACACACTACACACCACCAAGTAAACAGGAAGGGGACTTTCACATTTCAAAAGAACTCAAAGGGTGGGTCTGAGGGTTGGTCACCTGAAAGCAGGAAAGCAGAGTTCAAAGAGAGGCAAGAACAGGTGTGTGAGAACAGGTATGTGAGAAGGGTGCCAGAGGCCAGTCATGACACAGTACTATACACAGTGTCCACACTGGCACCCCAGCCCTCTATCCAGAACACAGCAAGCTCTATGCTTCTTGCTGATGTGGTTTATCTAGAATGAAGCAACTGCAGATCTAGTGCACACTAAGTGCCTTGCCAGTGTGGACACCTTGAAAGTTATAATGTCGGGGTCTGATTCACTGTGCAGTAACTTTCCGGTGCAGACTTGGCCTTCCTGGTGCTAGGCTGCAGTTCAAGTTAGCTCCACTTGTCAGCTGCTAACACAATCATTCTGTGCAGCTCAAGATTCATGGTAGAGTAAGGCCCCTTTCACTCAAACTAGGATAACTCAAGCATGCAGTCCTCCTGAAGTATTCTGTGATGCTCTTGTATAAAAGACATGACCCAATGAAACTGCATTTAGAGCTGTGGTTTAACTCACAGAAGTTGTTTCAAGTACAGGTTGAAGCTCTCTTAACCGGGACTCTCTGGTCCAGCAACATCCATGGTCTGGCAGGATGTTTCCGGAGCAGAGAGTCCTGGTAGAAGGCCAGAAGCAGGAGCCAGGCTGGCTGCAGGGGGCCCAGTGGCTGGGAGCCCTGCCGAGGGAGTCCGGCCGAGCCAGCAGCAGGGCAACTGGAATGCCAGAGGGCTGAGTCTGCCATAATGGGGCTGGTAGGGCCAGGGTACCTGACAGCAGGCTGCCGCAGTAGGACTAGCAGGGCCAGAAGCCCCGCAACTGAGCATTAGTCTGCAGCAGCGGGAGGGAGTACTAGCGGCAGGGCAGCAGTCTGCCATACCAGAGCTGGGAGCTTCAAAAGTGGGACTGTGAGCTGCCATGGCAGGGCAGCAGAGCTTGTGGTAGGTGGGGAACCAGCCAGGAGCCGGGGGCTGGTGGCAGGGGGGGCAGAAATGACCTCCCCTAGTCCAGCATAATCCCTCATACAGGACCATTCAGGTCCCGAGGGTGCCAGACCAAGGAGGTCCAATCTGTAGTTAAAAAATCTATGAATTTTAGTAACCCAGGCTCCACTAATTACTGGTGAGCTTAAAAGAAACATACATATTTTTAAAAAGCATGTTTGTGTTTGAATAACTGACTAATCAATAGGATGGATCTCTTTTCCTAGTGAGTTCATACTAACTGGATAGGAGTACAGAGCCCAATTCATATTGTGATTTGAAATATACAGAACACACTATATTGTACACTATATCACAGAAGGATTCCATTCTATCAAATATATTTAACATACCATCATGACAGTATTTGGGTGTACAGGTTGACGAGCAAGTAAGAAATGAAATTAAATGCATTTGTACAGGAAACAAAAACATTTTTTCTCTGCATTTTTTCTCCTGGCAGGAGTGGAAGTAAGAGATAAATCTGGCTTTCCACCAACACTGACTCCTTAATTGTAGGCGAAACTGAGGCCAGTCTGGTCACTGAACAAGTGGAGCAACTTTAACATTAAGATACCACAGTCCAAGGGAAATTTTCTTTCTCTCCAGACACTCCTGCAACATCTCTTGAGGATTCCCCTTACACCAGAGAAATTTTGGGGGAAATCAGCTGCCCTGAGAATCAGGCTAATGTTATTTATAGGGTGACTCATCAGTTTTAATAACATAATTTTACAATTCAATACACCATGTAACACCAACTTTTTACACAGTCCAAGAATCATGTTTTGGCAATATAAAATGAAAATTCATTGTCAACATAATCCCACTGTCAATATAGCCTCTGGGTGTGTCTAGACTGGCAAGATTTTGTGCAAAAGTGGCCACTTTTGCGCAAAAACTTGCCAACTGTCTACACCGGCCGCTTGAATTTGTGCAAGAACACTGACGATCTAATGTAAGATTGTCAGTGTTCTTGCGCAAACACTTTGACGCTCTCACTCGGGAAAAAGCCCTCTTGCGCAAGTGTTCTTGCACAAGAGGGCCAGTGTTGACAGGAAAGGAATTTTTTGCGTAAGAAAGCCCCGATGGCGAAAATGGCTGCCAGAGCTTTCTTGCGCAAAATCGCGTCTATACTGGCCACAGATGCTTTTGCGCAAAAGCACTTTTTGTGCAAAAGCATCTGTGCCAATCTAGACGCTCTTTTGCGGAAATACTTTTAACGGAAAAACTTTTCCGTTAAAAGTATTTCCGCAAAATCATGCCAGTCTAGACACAGCCTATAAGTATACTGAGTAACATATCCAGGGGATCAGAGAAACATGTGTATTCATTAGTCTGACACCATGAGAATTCATGCATGAGAATGAAAATACTTCAAACGACATCTCACCTTTTTTCATTACACTTAACTCAGATCCAAAGGGATATGTGTCATAGAGTAAGGCACATCAAAGACTACACAATAGAAGTCAAACATGAAGGACAAAATTGGCTCTGTTTCTGAGAATAACTACATGAGATAACCAGGATTAACAACTGCTAAGGGTAATACAATTTCATTTACTATAGCAGAAAGCTCCATGTTAATCTGTACAGTTGTTGTGTGTACTGCATTAAATGCTTCACCCCAAAATTATTTTGCTGATAACTGTGCTTTAGCTACATGTCTTTATTAAAGCCACCAATAAGCAACTTTGACAAAGCCATTGGACCAATATACTGAACAAGATATCAGATTTACAAATTCTTACAATGCCTAGAAAAGCTACTATTATTATTCTCTGGAAGGTAACAAGATATTGGAAGAGGATTGAAAGATTCCAGGTGATATATAGGAATGGACTTGCTCCAAGGGATCGCCAGATGAAAATCTGAAGTAGTTATGCTTTAACATGATAGGCTTTTCGTGAGATGAGGGGATTCCCTAGCTCAGAATTTTCTGCCATTTTAGGTCACAACCCCTGGAGTGGGCTGCTTGTCACTTACCAAATCAGTGGTTGTGGTCACCAGTGTTGTAAAGTGCTGTGGAATGATGTTGCTGCTTCAATATTTTCACTGTTCTTGAAGCACCAGTGTCAGCTGCACTAGCAGAAAGTGCAGTGTGCTAATTCAACAGACTTCAATGCTATTCATAAGAAAGACTATAGGGTTAGTTCAGTTGCAAAGATGGTTGGCCAAATTTAGTGCTGACAAAGCACAATACTAGTGCCGCATAGGAACTACAGGTACACTAACACATCTGACCATGACAATGATATCAGCTCAGTCAGTGCACCAGGACACTGTCCCCTTGACTGGCCAAAGATGTCTATGACTTTTCCTTTTATACATTAATACAAACAAGTTTTGTAATACACGCCAGACCCTGCTAGCTACCACCTTCCTCCCTGTACCCGATAGCTGAAGTGAAATATCATTATCCGTTACCCTGTCATCCCAGCCTTATCTTACAAAGGGTCATTGTACTGCATTCTTGATTTTCTTATACCATCCTGTCCAGACAACAATAGGCTTACTTGGTTCGCCAAAACCTAACGTATTGTTATTTTGCCATGGCCAGAAGCTCATCTAGACCACGCTAAACTGTTGAAAGAGGATATGCAAATTCAGTGGAATTTGCATATCCTCTCTCGACACTTTAGCGTAGTCTAGATGAGCCGTAGGTTTACTTTGGTTCACACTGGTAGCTATGACTAGGATTCCAGCGAGGCCTACACTTATCACACTTGGGATTGCACTCAAAGATACTGAACAGTGCAGTAAGGGTAAGATGTGCAAAGGTTCTGACATAAAGTATTCATAATCTTACAGCAAAAGGGTATCTATCTATCTATCTATCTCCTTCCAAGACACTTAAAATGGGGCCTCTAGTTTTTGAATGTGCAATTTTGTGTGCATTACTGTTTGCGTGTGTACACCCCCCCAATGGATAATCC
Source organism: Pelochelys cantorii (assembly GCA_032595735.1). Taxonomy (NCBI): domain Eukaryota; kingdom Metazoa; phylum Chordata; order Testudines; family Trionychidae; genus Pelochelys; species Pelochelys cantorii. Next base: position 101,997,824 of record CM064329.1, on the reverse strand, counting down.
CAAATAATGCACACAGAATCATGAGCATATGAACAAATGTGTGCAAAACAAAAATCAGAGTCTAGGAATCTAACAATTTTGCTCAAAATTGCAAGTATAAATTTCCTCTCAGTTCAAGACAGCAAGAGATAAGAACGTGTAACGCTACCATCATCATAATATCAGTAATAACTGAAGAGAGTTAAGATGTTCTAAGGCACAAAAAAACAATGTTGCTTTAAATCAGACAACTGTTGGGTCACAAAACTTTTAATTTTTAACCATCCAAGTCCTCTACACACACACACACACACACCCCACTCCAGGTCACAACACCCTCCTTCACCCAAACACCCATTCAGACCCCACACCATCTCCTGCATCTCAGTCCCTTACCCTGTGCCTAAGTTTGTTTTAAGTAATCATTAAATAATTCTTTGAACCATTTCTCACATAAGATACTATTCCCTTTGACAGATATAGAATGGGCACACACACACTATAAATTAGTGTTCTCACAGGGCAAGATAGTGGCCCATGGGGACATATACAGAAGTGAGGAATATTAAAGACCCACATTCTTGCCTTGGTAATATTGGTAATTTTCCAGAGGTTTCAGCAAAAAAATGGAAATATTTCTATTCTGAAATGCCACCACAGTGCCTCATGAGAGTTGTAGTTCAGATGCATCACGCTTCATTCTCCTCTATAGGCTGGGCTCCTTGTCATACTACATCCCTCACAAAGAACCATGATGTCCACTTATGGTAAGGAGAGATGATGTGCAGTAGTTGCTTGTCCACAGTGTGTCATGGAAGATGAAGTCCATCTGGGGAGCCTAGCCCTTTAGGGAGAATGGAAGTATGAGGCACTTGAATTACAACTTTCGTGACACAGCATTTGAGAATGAACATATTTGTTTTTGGGAGATCAGCTTTTTAATGAAAGAAATCAAAATTTTCTACAAGGCAGAAAATTGTATCATAAAAATTCCATTTAGTTAAAAATATAATTTTCAGTTGAAAACCTACATTGGCCTCTGTTGGAAACCCACCTAGCATAAGCCACTGTCAGAAGACAGGATGCTTGGCTAAATGGACTTTTGATCAGACCCAGTATGATCGTTCTTATGTAATTTCCATCACTCCTAACAATAAGCAAATAGGTATGGTGGAGGCGTAGCTAGGCCTCAACACCCATGAGCACACCCGCTAGCAGTACTGTTTAGGCATGACTGGGTCAAGGACAAACATGGAAAAGGAGTTGTGAGGGAAAAGTAATTGTAATGCCCCAAGCAAAGGAGGTGAATAGGGAAGGAAAGTTTGTACATAACAAAAATATACTTTCCTGGTTATCATCAGACATATAAACACACTTTTACGCAGCCAAAGAGTCAGTAGTATTTTCAAAAGTCACACTGGAACTTAAGTGCTTTTGAAGGTTTTCTATAGGTGGAGTACCTTATTTCTATGACTTTGTGGTTTTGTTCTGATTTCACATTAATGCAACATTTGGGATCATGACTTTAGCTCATTAATGCATAAGAAAACTAAATATACCAATCAGAGGTAAAACTAGCTGCATTCCCCTCTCCCCCTTTTGGTATATATTATTCAGAGACTCAGATTTCTAATATACATGCTGCTTGAAATATTTCAGACTTCAGTGAAATCAAATGAAAAGGTCTCGGGAGTCTGCCTTTTTCTTAAATGGAAATTTAGGAAAGGAAAAGCCATCCGCTATAATATGAATGCCTGCTGTGCAGAAAAGCAAAGCAGCTATCCCAGCCCTAGAGAAAATACAAACTGCATTTCAAGGTGTTAAGCTTCATAAGCTCAAAAAGCAGTTCTGATCCTGTTAATGTTGGAAGTAAGGAGACTTTGCTAACATAGTAGAGGGATTATTCACCCATACACAGTCATACACTAAAAGTATTAACAGTCCTAAAATGATCAGCTATCTTTTATTAAACTGAACATACAGCAAAGGGCTCGGAAAATTTCCTCTTCATCTACCTCTACCAGAAGGGATCAGTGAAACAGCTAGAACAAACAGAAACTATCCAGACCTGTTCTGACCATACAGCAAATGGATGGCATGGTACGAGGCATCCTCTCAGTCTTCAGATTCACTGGATTAAGTAGCTTGAGACATTAGCCTATTAGCTCAGAATAGAAGGACCTATGCCACCATGCACCAACAAGTCCACATATATTTAATGTACATTGCCATATCCTCCTTCCAAAGCATTAATAAATAATTCTGCTCCATCCCCCGGAGAAAAAGAGGAAAATTGGGGGAAAAGAGCTATATGACCTAGAATTTATGCTAGGTTCAGTGTAAATTACTTTAAACCTACAGGTTTCATTCAAGCACAAGACACAGAAAATAATGGGCTGCTGGAGATTCATTAGAAGACAGAACTATATTAGACAATCTTACTTAAAAGAAATTTTATATTGTAGAGAGGGAATAGGAACTTTATGTATCTTGTAGAAGGATTTGAAGGGGATTTTATTTTTAAAAAGAACTGATATAAAATTTATTTTGAATAAAACCACAATAAAAGTCCTGGAACTATATTTACTAGAGATGGTTTCAGATTACAATCACAATTCTGATTCATACAAGATTTCCTGGGAAGGGGAAAGATATTCAGATTACAGTCCCCAGATCTGGAATTTATGCTTCTAGTTCAGAACCAAAAGCTGAAGGATCCTAATTCCCTAGATCTGTTCCAGACAAGGCCTAACACAAGAGAAATCTTATGAGAATCACTGAACTCCTGGGATTTTCACTTGTCAAGATAACAGAAGTTCTGTGAACTCAGCTTGCAAGATTTCATCACCTTCAAAGCTGAATCCAAACCATGATTCAGACTCAAATCCAATCACAAGCCTGAGGGGTGCATCTTATTCGAGCACCCTAAACTCGAAATAAGAGAGCGCCAAATTTCAAAATAATGTGCTATTTCGAGACAAACCTGAACCCTTGTAGAATGAGGGTTACCAGGATGCCAAAACAGCACACCCATTATTTCAAAAAATATTTTGAATGGGAAGCTTGTGAAGATGCGGGGTAGCTATTTCTGGTTACCTCTGGTATCCCAAAATAGACGTGCAGTGTAGATGTGCCCTAAATGTGTTCTGGAGCCAAAAAATCCCCTCTTCAGCCCACCTCTAATATTTGTTCCATGGATAAGAATTTAAAACATTTCTCTCTGGTTTTACCTTCTAAAGATGTATATTTCTTTTACTTTTAAGGTTTTGTTTTAAAGTGTCTTTGAATTTGGCCTGGGAGGGAGGAATACTCTTCTCAGGTCTTAGGAATCACTGACTACTTTTAAAGCGTAAAAACAGGCAATGATTTGTGTTCTTAAAGTTAGGCCTTTGAATCTATATTAGGCACCTAGATAAATTTTGTTTGATTTTCAAAGAATCCAGTTTACATTTTATTTCAGATCCTGATTCAGCAAAGCACTTAAGCATGAATCTAAATTTAAGATAAGCACATGTTTAAGTCCTTTGCTCAGTCATGGTTTTATGTTATACTAGAAAACATGACCTATAAGGGAAGACTGAAAAAATTAGGCTTGTTTAGTCTGGAAAAGAGAAGATTGACAGGGGACATAGCTTTCAAGTACCCAAAAGGTTGTTACAAGGAGAAGGGAGAAAAATTTATTCTCCTTAACTTCTGAGGAGAGGACAAGCAGCAATGAGCTTAAATTGCACAAAGGGACGTTTACCGCTGGGCATTAGGAAACATTTCCTAATTGTCAGAGTGACTATGCAGTGGAACAAATTGCCTAGGAGGTTTTGCAACGTCCATCATTAAAGATTTTTAAGAGCAGGTTAGACAAACACCTGTCAGGGATGGTATAATACTGAGTCCTGCCATGAGTGCAAGGGATTGGACTAGATGATCCCTTCCAGGCCGATGATTTAATACACAGGCTCTGGTCCAGGAAGTAAATATAGCTGAGCCACTCAGTACTAGCGAACATAATGTAATTAAATTTAACATCCTTGTAGGTGGGAAAATATCAAATAAACCCACCACAGTAGCATTTGAAAAATAAACACAACACAAAAATAAGGAGTCAAGTTAAATAGAAATTAACAGGAACAGTCACAAGAGTGACATGCCTGCAAGCTGCATGGTGTCTATTTAAAACACCATAACAGAGGCTCAAACTATACACCCCAAATTAAAAACAAACATACAAACAATAGGAGAACAAAATACCCACCACAACTAAATGGCAGCATAAAAGAAGTGTTCACAGGCAAAAATGACATCTTTTAAAAATTGCAAGCCAAATCCTACTGAGAAAAATAGAAGTAGCGTAACCTCTGGCAAATCAAGTGTAAAAATATAATTAGACAGGTCAAAACAGAATTTGAAGAGCAATTAGCAAAACATGCAAAAACTAACCACAATTTTCTTAAGTACATCAGAAGCAGAAAGATAATCAGGGTGCTAAAGGAGCACTCAAGGAAAACAAAGCCATTGCAAAGAAGCTAAATAAATTCTTTGCACTACTTTAGAGAACAGATCAATTATACTAATTTTCAAAAGGGATGCAGAGGTGATCCTGGCAATTACAAGCCAATGAGCATAATTTCAGTATCAAGCAGGTTGGTTAAAACTATAGTAAAGAAAAGAATTAATCAGATAAAAAATTAACATGATTTGTTGAGGAGCTGCTTTTTAAAGTGAAACCAGACCTCGCCGATCTATTAGAATTTTTTGAGGGAGTCAGGAAGTGTGTGTGGACCAGGGTGATCCAGCTGACATCGTATATTTGGACTTTCAGCAAGTCTTTAACAAAGTCCCACACCAAGTCTCTGAAGCAAAGTAAGCAGTTACAGAGTAACAGGGAAGCTCCTCTTGCAGCATTATGTAGTTAAAAGATAAAAAACAAAGACTAGGAATAAATTATCAGATTTCTCAATGGAAAGAGGTAAATAGTGGGCTAGCAAAGGATCTGTATTGAGATCTGTGCTGTTCACCATATTCTTTGTGGAAGCAGAATCTCTATAGAGATCTCAACTGAAAGCTAGGGTCTTTAATATAATTGGGAAATCTGTGTACAGATACTATGTAAGGAGCTTTTATACATTTATACACACATATTGAAAAATGTTTTTAGAGTCTGTATCAAAGTATTAGTCACTAGCATAAATGAAAAACAGGCTTTCTGTCAAAACAAGAGAAGTTTGTTCACGTCTCTCTATGTCAGAGACTGTAAGCATTGCAAGCTAATATGATGGATGCCCATTTGGATGAGAAGTCAAATGTTTAGAAAGAGATGTGAAACCAACATGAAAGGAGCACATAGGGAAAAAAAAAGCCATGAGAGGTTATTTCTGTCTATGAGTAAAGATAATGAACTTTGGGGTATTTCTAGAAGCAAAGAAGACTCTTGGAGTAACTTGTCAGAGCACTGAATTCATGAAAGCAGGGTTCTCAGCCAATCTTGGCTGAAAACACTGTAGAAAATTTTTTAGACATATATTCATAGAATCAAAGGGTTGGAAGAGACCTCGGGAGGTCATCGAGTCCAATGCCCTGATAAAAGCAAGACCAGTCCTAACTAAATCATCCCAGCTAGGGCTGTGTCAATCCGGGACTTAACAAGTGGTGGTGGAATCTCCATCCCAAGAGGTTTTTAAGTTAAACAGGTTAAGTTTAGACTCCAGAAGGCATGTTATGATTTTACTTTATGTTACCTTTATGTTTCCAATATCCTTACTCAGTATCACCTGAATCTCTAATCTTTGATAATAAACTTATTCTTATTTACACTATAAATAGACATATCCAGTGTTGTGGTGTTAGGCAAAGTGCTGGTCCTGAGTTGAAATTTATAAGATGTACTGTTCCTTTGGGAATAAATGACCTGATGATTCTGCAAGGCCACTCAAGGACTCAGAGGCTGTTGTGTGCCTACTGCTATGTAGAGACAGAGAGCAGGGCCTGTGGGAACTGGAAGGCTGTGCTTTTGTTGCTAGAGACTAGTGGTCAGGAGCTGATCCACAGCAAGCAAGTGCCTTACAGTTCTGGAAAGTGTTACAATTATATCCACTTAAAATACTCTACAAATGAGAAAAATGAGAGAAAGGACAATGGTCAAGTTTCATTGTTGTTTACTGCATTAGAGTAAACTACTGTGATGCTGCACATGCCCACCCTCCACTGATGACTGCACTGCCAATAAAAAAAAACCCAAAGAAGTAAATCTAAAAATAGAAACAGATCATAAAATAAAGCACAACTGGAAGAAAATTGACAAGAGAATTTTAAAAAATGTTCCACGTAGCAAGGGCATAAAGGACATTTCCTATAGAATGTTTTCCCAGCCATTATTTCATTAGACAACTTTCCTTTTTAATAAACTATGTGTTCATAGAATCATAGAGTTGGAAGAGACCTCAGGAGGTCATATAATTCCATCTTCTCCTTTAATCCATATATTTAAAATTTTCTTAAAACTAGTTATTTCCAGGCAACCATTTGCACTGAGGGCTATAGCTGGATCGAGATGAACAGCATTTATCCCAGAGGGGTAGCTGTGTTAGTCTGTAACTTTAAAAAAACAATGAGTAGTCCTCTAGCACCTTTGCGACTAACAAATACACACACACACACACACACACACACTATCATGAGCTTTCATGGGCAAAACCCACTTGACTCATCTGAGGAAGTGGGTTTTGCCCACAGAAGCTCATGATACTATATATATTTTTGTTATTCTCCAAGGTGCTGGACTATTCATTATTTTTAAAGCATTTATCCCAGGCATCAATACACTGAATTGAAACAGCTAGAAAGCCTAAGAATGATGATGATGATTATTAGCATTATTCATAGTTTTATAGAATAACAGTATAAAAGATCTGAAGCTAAGGAATGAAGGTTGAGATTTTCAAAGATAACTGGGGGATTTAGATCTATTCTGATTTTCATGGATATTGTATCTGTAATCCCTTAATCAGCTATGAAAACCTAACTGGAAAGTTTTGACTGCATATTTGAGGAAATTGTTTTCAAATTTTCATTTGCAATGAAATAAGAAATATTTCAACTGGTAGATCTAAGAAAAATATTCCATTAAGACAATGTTACATATTATATAATAGGCTATCTTAGACATTTCTATTATGCCCACTACTTGGGATCTAATCACCAAATATAATCTAATATAATCTCAAGTAGGAAGAATAATTTCATCTCTGATTTCAATGCATGAAAAAGCAGAGGAATCTTAAGGCTGTTACAAGGTTGCTCCATTTCTGCTTCTAAAAAAGGAGAAAGAGGAAGGAATAAAGGACATAGCAAGAAGAAAGACAAATCAGAGAAAAAGTACTTACAAAGAAAGGAGATAGGCCATAAATACCACTTTTGGAACAGTACTGTAAAAGTTTAGATGCAGCGGACATTATTAATGATTAAACCTGAAAGTACACGATGCCCCTTTTTCCAAGACCATTGCCTGTTTCTTGGCTCTCTGCCAAGCAAAAGCAGAAATCCAGCATTTTGCTGGGTAGTTTCCATTGGAGAAGAAATCAGTGACACCAACTCTGGATATAGTCTAGCTGTAACTTTCTATATACAGACCAGTCATGACCATAGTCAAACATCATACGCAAGTATCTCCTCTTTAACCAAAAAACTAACACAGCACCGTTTGTCTTTCCAAGACCGAACACTTGCTCAGACACTAAGAAAAAGAAAAACACAAAAGATTATGTGTAACAGCACCATCTGGTGACATTTGCCATAACATACACAAGATGGAGGGGGGAAAGGCCTACTATATCTTTCTTTTTTACCCCTTTGCCACTGCAGGACTTCTCTTTACAACATATATTCTACTGCTCTGAAATTGTTTACGAATTTACAATAAATTGGAAGAAAACCCATCTGAGTAGATTTCTGAATTGAGTTTCCCCAGGATTTAATATTAAATTATCAAAATTCAATGTAGAGATGATTCATGGAGACTAAACTACAATAGTGCTTGCAGTTCAATTTTAACTAACAAATATGCTATTGGTAAACCTCAAGGTTTTTTCAGAGCATAGTGTGATAGACAAGCAGACAAGAAAATAGAAACACTCTGAAATCTTCTTGAAGTTGTAACTTCAAATACTGAGTATTTCCACTAGAAAACTTGGAAATCTCAACATGAAAACCCAAATTGGATTAGCAATCCTACCACCTAAGGCCCTTCTATCAGATGAGGAAATGGCATTACATGAAAGGGTACACCGAACACTTAAAAGCACTTTGCACTTACCGGATTACATGCTTAGCTTTACATACAAATTGTAAAAGATTAATTCATTCTTTCATTAATCTATCAATACCGTGGTAAACACACTTAGTAGGAATATAACTAGAAAGTTGCAAAGTATATATGTATCTGGAACTTGGCTGTGTTCTATAGTATTCTCTATCCCTTAAACTAAAATAAAAAGGTTAGAAGACATTGAATATTCAAGTATCAAACTAAAATACTAAAGGTCTGATTCTCTTTTCACACTGATGTAAATCCGGAGTAAAGGAACTGTACCCAATGGACTATAAACTGGAACAAATTAGCAAAAACCAGACCCTAAAAGCTCCAACTCAGCTGGAGAGACTCTTCAATCCACTGAAGACAGGAAATGAGTTGGGTACTCAACGAAATCAATCCCTTTTTTATAACAGATCGATGTCACAATGACTGTGATCATTTTCTGTCTCCATCTGAGGGTAAGTTTGTATTTAGACACTATCTGGATAGGTATAGCTTGGGGAGTGGGGGGGGGAGATATGACCCAGGCCTGCTTTCCAATCTTCCACCCCCAGGCCAATCATTCTCTGTTCAAAGCAGCTGACAGCTCCCTCCCCCCCATCAGGGGTGCATGGCGCCTAGAGAGAACCATCAGCTGTTTTGAACAGCTAATGACTTCATGCACTCCCCTTCCCCCAGGTCTCAATTGGCTTGGGGGTGGGGGAGAGTGTGAAGTCTCCTCCCCCACCAGGGACACGTGGCACATAGAAGCGACAAGGAGTCCTGTGGCACCTAATTGACTAACAGATGTATTGGAGCATTAAGCTTTCGTGAGCAAAGACCCACTTTGTTAGATGCATGTAGTGGAAATTTCCAGAGGCAGGTATCAATATGCAGGCCAGAGTAAGGCTAGAGATAACAAGGTTAATTCAGTCAGGGAGGGTGAATCCCACTTCTAGCAGCTGATCCGGAGGTGTGAATACCAAGAGAGGAGAAACTGCTTTTGTAGTTGGCTAGCCATTCACAGTCTTTGTTTAATCCTAAACTGATGGTGTCAAATTTGCAGATGAACTATAGCTCAGCAGTTTCTCTTTGAAGTCTGGTCTTGAAGGTTTTTTGCTGCAGTATGGCTACCTTTAAATCTGCTACTGTGTGTCCAGGGAGACTGAAGTGTTCTCCTACAGGTTTTTGTATATTGCCATTCCTGATATCTGATTTGTGTCCGTTTATTCTTTTACGTAGGGACTGTCCAGTTTGGCCGATGTATATAGCGGAGAGGCATTGCTGGCACATGATGGCGTATATTTCATTGGTAGATGTGCAGGTGAATGAACCAGTGATGGTGTGGCTGATCTGGTTAGGTCCTGTGATGGTGTCACTGGTGTAGATATGTGGGCAGAGTTGGCATCAAGGTTTGTTGCATGGATTGGTTCCTGAGTTAGAGTTGCTGTGGTGCGGTATATAGTTGCTGGTGAGAATTTGCTTCAGGTTGGCGGGTTGTCTGTGGGCGAGGACTGGCCTGCCTCCCAAGGCCTGTGAAAGTGAGGGATCACTGTCCAGGATGGGTTGTAGATCACTGGTGATGCGTTGGAGAGGTTTTAGCTGAAGACTGTAGGTGATGGCCAGTAGTGTTCTATTGGTTTCTTTCTTGGGCTTGTCTTGTAGTAGGAGGCTTCTGGGTACATGTCTGGCTCTGTTAATCTGTTTCCTCACTTCCTCATGCAGGTATCGTAGTTTCAAGAATGCTTGGTGAAGATCTTGTAGGTGTTGGTCTCTGTCTGAGGGGTTGGAGCAAATGCGGTTGTACCTTAGTGCTTGGCTGTAGACAATGGATTGTATGGTGTGTCCGGGATGAAAGCTGGAGGCATGAAGGTAGGCATAGCAGTCAGTAGGTTTTGCTCCAATACATCTGTTAGTCTATAAGGTGCCACAGGACTCCTTGTCACTTTTGCAGATCCAGACTAACACGGCTACCCCTGTGATATGTGGCACATAGAGGGAACCACCCTTTTCAGACCAAAGCCCTGCCCCTTCCACTTGAGGCCTGGCCTCTTCCAGGGGCCCAGAGCCGACACAGAAACATGAATAAAAATTCACGAAGTGGCCCCCTTGGTATAGCTGGTGTTTCTCCTAATCAAGTAAAACCAGACATTCAGAGTAGAACATGGAACTATGATTTTATCCAACTACACTCTTGAGTTTAAAGATTTCCCAAAATTGTATAAAACAACCCATTGTTCTGGGATTTTACAAAGGGGTGCTCTCCCTGAAGATGCTGGCATGCATATAAAACAACAAGTGAAGCAAATATTAGAAAACTAATGCACTGATTATTGTTAATCATTCTAAAACAGCCAATAGAGATCGTTCTATGTTGATTTTGCTACTTTGGACAACATCCAAAACTTTGCAAACAGACAACTAGATAAAATCAGAGGATTGTATTTATTTATCAAATGCTGCCAGAGAACAAATGATTTTAAAATACCTTTTAAAAAAATTAAAAATTTTAAAAACGGAATTACAAAAGAGTTTGATAAACTAGACCACTCTCATAAATAATAGACCTTGTATGCACAAACCTTGTGTGTGTATACCCTCTCCAACATCCAGCCAGGTTAAGTCTAAAACTGCAATAAGTTTTAATGATGCCAATCAAGCTGAAACCTGGCCTGAAGTAACCTGTAATTTTCCTTTATTGTTTTTTTATTTTTAACATTTGTTTCCTCAAAAAGCATCACCTGCCAAATTTTTGGGAGCTATTATGTAGTATATTTCATGCTTCAAAAGAAAAAAACATAAGTCTTAATTGCATACATACAAAATGCTCAAGTGGTACACAAAACTCATTTTACCTTGAGTTATCACCTTGTCTCATTTTATGCATGCAGAAATCATTGAAGTTTCCCTGGGGATTAGTTCATGATTTTTTTTTTCAGTTTCTTTTCTCCAAAGTTGAAAATATGCATTGCCTGCATATCATCAACTGTTTGCCTCCAGACAAAGTAAAACATATTAGACAAATCTGAAAGTTCTAAAAGAGTTTATTCAGTACTTCCTCTGCAAAAAAATTAAGCATGCAAACCAACTATATCCTTGTCAGTATCATGAAAAGATAATCAGGTTGATGTCTTTGCTAAAGAAAGCTGACAAGCACCTTTAATCCTCTTATAAAATCCAATTTACCTTGGAAATTTATTTCTTGGAGTATCTCATGTGATTCAAACAATTACAAAGGGAAAAACACACATACAAAAAAAAAAAAAAAAAAGCAGAAGCCCAAAAGCACTGGAGCTAATGAATAATGTATGATAGGATTTCTTTCAGGCTGTAAATTATTTGAATCTATCAGCATTTATATATCACGTCTTCCATAACACATCTTCAGAATTGCCATACCATTGTCATGAAAATCAAGTTTGTTTTCAGCAAAAACCACAATGACTCACGTGGCCTTTAAGATTAACGAATTTATTTGGGCATAAGCTTTCACGAACAGCACCCTAAACTCGAAATAAGATACGCAAGTTGTGCTACTCAAATTGCGTGTCTCATTTCAAAATAGGATATTTTGAATTTTAGCGCATCTACATAACGTCAGATTTCGAAATAACATGCTATTTTAAGCCATCCCTTTATCCCTCATGCAATGAGGTTTACCGAGATGATGAAAGAGCGCGCCTGTTATTTTAAAAAATATTTTGAGATAATGAGCGGCTTGTGTAGATGCGGGGTAGTTATTTTGGGATACCTCCAGTATCCTGAAATAGCTGTGCAGTGTAGACATACCCTTAGTCATTAAGGCCACAGGACCCCTTGTGATTTTTACAGATAAAGACTAACATGGCTACCCCTCTGAGATTTGTTTTCACTGTTATTTATAGGGAAGGGCTGTTAGTAAACAGAAATTTTCTAAATCCAGAAAATTAATTATGAATACCATGATTACTCAGAGCACATGCTGAGGGCCGCAACTTAAGTGTGGTTGCATATACATGCACTGATGGGCATGAATACAAAGATTAAGGCAAGACTACACAACACACTGTCCCCATTCAAGTCAGTTCTGCTGATATTAATAAAATGCAATATTTACCCGAATTCCATCCATATGTCAGCGCTTTTAATGAACTAGGAATATTGGTTAATTGAACAGTCAGGTAACCCTATTAATTCCTATTGGTTACTCGACTATTATATAGTTCCTGAAGGTGGGGCTGTATCAGAGGCCCCTGTCATGGGTGGAGGGGGGGGTGTCCGAGCTCCCCATGGACAGAGGCTGCTGCACCTCCCATGTAACAGCCTCTGTCTGTGGCAAGCCTGGGCCTCCCATGTACAGAGGCTGGTCAGGCAGCAGCCCCTGTCCACAGGGGTTTCCAACTCTGCCTGATACAGAGGCAGCAAGAGGGGAGAAAATGCGAGTGGTCGAGAAGATTAATTAATAAGCCTAGGCTTATTGGTTAGTTGTGTACTCGACTACTCTTTGACATCCCTACTTTGAACAGTAATTGTTCAAATCTCAGTACTTAAGAGTATTTGCAGTCTTTCCCTTCTCTGTCATCCCCAGTGGAATACCCTTTTCTTCAGCCATTAGTCTGAGTGGTTGTCGGACTGATTAGGGATGGTGTCTGCTAGGGCTGGCACACTACTGAGACCACAGGAGTTCTATATACTCCATTACGGAGCAGCACAATATTTACACTAATTTCAAAGCCAAATATTGGTATTTTCCCTTTCCTCTGTTTTTTTTTTTAAATCTGAGTTATTCAATAAATTGTAGAAATATAAATAAATATGGGTCAGATTTTCATAGATTTCAAAGCCAGACAAGACCATTATGATCATTTGACTTCCTGCAAGCTATGGGCCAAAGAATCTCTTTGAATAATTTCTGTGTCAAGCCTTTATTTTCTATTAGAGCTACAGTTTATCTTTTTTAGAATGTGACAAGGAGTCCTGTGGCACCTTGTAGACTAACAGATTTATTGGAGCATAAGCTTTCGTGGGCAAAGACCATGAAAGCTTATGCTCCTATAAATCTGTTAGTCTATAAGGTGCCACAGGATTCCTCGTCACTTTTGCAGATTCAGACTAACACGGCTACCCCTCTGATACTTTTTTAGAATGATGTCTAGTCTAGATTTAAAGACTCCAACTGATGGAGAATCCATTACATAGTTGTTCTAATGATTAATTAACCTCACTGTTAAAAACTGGTGCTTTATTTCAAGTCTGAATTTGTCTTGCTTCAGCTTCTAATTTTCCATGTCCTATTTCCTGCTAGTGAAAATTGGCAGAGGGCCAAAAATGTCAATAGCGCTACACCAATTAATATCAGCTGATGATCTGGCCCATAAAGTTTACAAATGCATCCAGGAGTACAGTTCTATTCCATTATAAGGAAATATCGCCTAAAACAGAACAAAATAAAAATAAACAAATTTTTTGTAACCCGATTAATAAGTAAATCACATCAACTTGCAGATAACCATACTGGCAATGAAACACTCAATTCTGAGAACTTATTATGACATATAAAATTGTAAATTTTTCATGGCAGGCACTGTGTCTATTTCCATATCTGTACACGACAGTTCCCCAACCCTGACTGGGGTCTGTGGACACTACAATAATATATGTCATACAACAATAACATAAATAAGTAAATAGCACCAGTATATTATTAATGAATTAGGTTCACACTACGAGAGATGGAAAACATCTAGACATTAAGGTGAGGGAGTTACAGTACAGGATGAACCTCTCTAGTCCAGCACACTCTGGTCCAGTAACATCCACAGTCTGGCATGATTTAGTTAGCCAAATGTCCACATATTATAGGTGTGGTCAAGTTTCCCGCAGTCCCATAAAGTTTGTTTACAGCCTTCTGTTCTGGCTCTCAGGCTGTGTCTAGACAGCCTGTAAATGAGGTTTACAGATCTTTTGAAAAAGCGTTTATTTTTTGAAAGATCCTTGTCTAGACTGCCATTTTTTTTCAAAAAAGCTCCATTTCGAAAAAAAGCAGCAGCCATGTTTATGCTAACGAAGCGCGGGATACAGCTTCTCCCCAACTTACGAACAGGTTATGGACCAAGCAATTGGTCGTAACTCGGTTTGTTCATAAGTCGGACCCCATAGAGTTACACGCGACCGCGCTGTTTGTAAGCACGGATCACGTTTGTAACTTGGGGTCCGCCATTTACGACAGCTTCAGTTGTAAATGCGAATGGTCGTAAGTTGACTGTTTGCAACTCGGGGACCGGCTGTATTTAAATCCCTGCCTCATTAGCAATTTCGACATGCCTAATCTACATCTCTCTGTCGACAGAGAGGTGTAGTCTAGACACAGCCTTAAGGTACGTCTACACTTGCGCCCTAGTTCAAACTAGGGATGCAAATGTAGGCAACCGAAATTGCGAATGAAGCAGGGATTTAAATATCCCATGCTTCATTAGCATGATCTTGCCGGCGTGTTACTCCGCTCAACAGCTGTTTCAAAAGTGAAAGTGCGCGCTGGGATGCGTTAGTTCGAACCAAACCCCTTGGTTCAAACTAACCTTACTCCTCATTTTTTGAGGAGTAACGTTTTTTGAGGAGTAAGGTTAGTTTGAACCAAGGGGTTTGGTTCGAACTAACGCATCCCAGTGCGCACTTTCACTTTTGAAACAGCTGTTGAGCGGAGTAACACGCCGGCAAGATCATGCTAATGAAGCACGGGATATTTAAATCCCTGCTTCATTAGCAATTTCGGTTGCCTACATTTGCATCCCTAGTTCGAACTAGGGAGCAAGTGTAGAAATACCCTTAGTGTTCTGTGCTGTTATTTAACTCTAATTTACCCCTAAATGTCCCCCCTGTGTAAGAGAGATGCATGGGAGTATGTGTGCCACCTCTCCCTGTGCGTGTATGGGGACCGTAGGGGGTGTGTGTCACTCATCTCAAAGAGGGAAGTAAATGAAAGGATTTGGAAATTTGGTAGACATGGTTAGAGCATCAAAAAAGGATGAGAATGATGGTGGCAGCATCCTTGGTAGACTGCAGGGAGATGCAGTGAGATCTGGAAAACCCGAAAGAAGGTTAGAACTGCCAAGACAAGACATTATCAGAATCTGCAAAGGGTCTTCATAGTCAAATAGAGAGAAAATGGAGGATTTTGGAGGTAATGGAGGAAAGAGGGGCAAGAGTTAGTGACAACATCCATGTTGGGAGGGGAAGGGAGACAGAGATTACACTAAACGTGAGAGATTAAGGGGGCAGAAGAAGGGCAGAGTTTCCAATAGATCTAGAGAAGGTAAATGTGTTTGGGAGGAAAAGGACAATGTTCAGTTTTGGTCATAATGAATTGTGTTGGCTGCAACGAGCCCCAGAGGCAGTCAGAACACAGGTAAGGAGTGAAGATAAGAGCTGAAAATCATCCCCTTAGAAGGCAGCTCGTCATTCAACCAGCTGTAGTCACACAGAGGCAGAGAAGGTGCCAAGAACAGAGATCTGAGGAGGCCCAGCAGAAGGCAGGGGCGGATCTCCCAAAGGAGATGCTGAAGAAATATTATTTTAAAATACAAATATCCATGTATTTATTTTTACATATATCCTAAGAAAGCCTTTGGGATGAGAAAGTGAAATGAGAGTAAAGGAGTTTACATACATGGGGGCCTGTCTTCCATTCCTTCTATATGCAAAACCCCCACAGTGGCTTCCATGGGAGATTGGGGTGCACAAGGCATATAGGTAAACTGGCCTTTAATTAAGTCTGCTACATAAGTACAAGGCAGCAAGCCACTCCTCCTCTGGAACCACAGCGAGCAGCCTTGATGGATTACACAGAGAAGTATGTGGGGTTGAACAGCTCCTAGAAAGCTTAACTTGGACACCTGCAGCTTAAAATTCTTGTCATATTTGTGTTTTAATAAGGGCTGATCATTGCATACCTACACAAACAATAAACCCATTTTAGTTATGTATTACCCCAGGGAAAGTCTTTATTTGCAGCCATTCCAGGCAAGGTTCTTTCAGAAACTGCAAGTCCCCCTGTGACTGCAAATATAGCTAGTAACAAATACACCATAATCATGTTTTATTATCAGAACATTACTGGGCCCAGCACAAACAACTACAGGCACAAACCAGCCATATCTGTGCCCCAAAAGATTAACTGCCTCAAATGATTAGAAAAGACCAAATAAGCAAGAGTGTTACAGGGTGATATTGGCCCTTTAAGAGGGAACAGGGCCAGTGTACTTGGTGAGATGACCCCAACTGGGCTATAAGAAAAGATTAATAGGGTCTAGAAGGGGAGGAAGCCAGGTGGATCAGGCCTATGAGTCAGTCAGAAAAGGAGCACACACTGCCAACTCCCTGGCAAAAGGGAGACAAGCCAAAAGCAGGACATTCCCAAAGGAGTGACTGCCAGAGCTGCTAGGAAGGAGAGGTGGTGGGAAACCACTGGGAAAGGAGTGCTCTCCAGGGAGAAAGCCCAGGTGGCAATTCTCAGGGAACACAGCACAGAAGATTCCTGGAGGAACTCCAAAAGCAGGAAGGATTGAAAACTAAAAGGGGGAGGGAGGAAATCCCTGGAAGCTGGAATGAGCAACTGTTTGTGTTGTGTTTGGAGATATACAACTTCCTGGAAAGGGACTCTAGGTATGGCAGTGGGTCCACTATGAACTTGTTTCAGAGAGCAACACATAACGTGGGGAAGAGGACAAAGGAAAGAAAAGAGTAACAAAAAAGAGGTATGTTTGCAGGCTCTCTTAAACCCCTGCAATGCCCCTGGTCCCAGCTCTTGTTTGTGTAAATATCAGCAGTGAAATCCTGGCCCCACCCATGTCAATGAAATATTTGCTGTTGACTTCAGTAGAACTAGGTAGGATTTCACCCCATGAACATAGAGATTAGACTATCTGACATGTCAAAACATGTCTTTGGCCTACATAACCTCCTTAGCATAGTACTCAGAATTCATCTTGTCTCAGCACAGACCACAATAGTAACTGCAGAGAGACTCTTTTTAATGATGAAAAAATATTCATTCCCCAGGATACAGCCTGGACAGCCGTCCCCCCATAATTTTCCAGTTGGAGATGTCTTCTACACTGCTTTGCTATGAGAACCACCACTCCTGGTTTAACTCACAAGCAGTCTCTCTCATGCAAACTCATTCCCCGGTGAATTACATGAACTTTCTTACCAGCCACTCATGAATCACTTACAGCAGTGGTTCCCAACCTTTATGATACCAGGGACGGGCAAACCCATTCACAAACTTTTGGTGGACTGGTAATATTGTATTTGCATTTTGTATATTCCTTATGCATATGATGAATATGCAAATAAAACATTACTGGCCCACCAAAAGCCTGGCCCCCAGGGCCCCTAGGGCCAGCCCTAACCCCTAAAACTCCCCACCCTTCCACTACCCCCCACCACCAGCCATTGACCCCAGAGACCCCGGCACCCAACCCTCCCAGTGCTAGCCTCCCACCCTCAAAGCCCCCCCAGTGCCTTCCCTCCGTCCCAAATGCATCAGTGTCAGTCGCCCACATCTTAGAGCCGCACCACCAGACCCCCCAGTACCAGCCTCCTGTTTCCAGAGCCCCACTGCAACCAATCCCCCAGAGCCTACCCCAGTGCCAGCCCCCAGTGTTAGCCTCATCCCCAAAGCCCTCCAGTGCCTGCCCTGCCCCACCCACCTAGCTCTGTACTGCTGCCCAGCGCCTCCCCTCCCATCGCAGCTGTTGTGAGAGGCGTGTCCTGCCCCACCTCTCAGCCAACCGGTGCTGGGCGGGGGGTGGGTGTCTCCTCCCAGCTGCAGAAAGCGCTTCCTGTGGGCTCCTGCCACACAGGGAAGCGCTCTTCCATGGCTGGGAAGAGACCCCCACCCCTGCCTGGCACTGGCTGGCTGAGAGGCAGTGCAGTAAATGCCTCTCCCAACAGCTGGAGCGAGAGCGCCAGCCCCCAGAGCCACCACAGCCCAGCAGCCAGAGGTTGTGCCCAGGCCACCACAGCCCAGCATTTGGGAGCCACTGACTTACAGGGTAACACCAGCAAACTCCCAGTCCCAGACCTTCCCCTATGGATGTGCATCCTATACTATTCAACCCCCTCCTGGACAACACAAACTCACAGAAAGTCCAGTGTTTCATCAGTGGAAAACGATAGCACAAATCCTGTTATCTCAAGTGGAGGTTTTCAAACACAACTGTTTCCGTGAAACAGGAAAATGAGTTTAACAATTACAGAAAGATGGATTTTAAGTGATACAAGTAAGGAGTCATGAAAGTCAGAATTGGTTGCAAAGAAAATAAAAAGATAAAACTCAAACTCACAACTAACTTAATAAGCTAAATGAATTTGAAGCAATGGTTTTTCTCACCACCTGACCTTCCAATCCAGGACCCTTCACCAAGTTGGGTATTTCTTCAGGCACTGTTGCTACTATTCTCTGTCCTCTATTCTTATACCGTTCTGCTATCTCTGGCCTGGCCTACACTAGAGGGAAAAGTTAAATTAAGATACGCAACTCCAGCTACATTAATTACGTAGCTGGAGTCGATATATCTTAAATCATGTTTTGGCACCGTCCACACATCAGGAGGTCGACGGGAGCACATGCTCCCATCAACTTTCCCTACTCCTAGTGAGAAGCAGGACTACCAGCACCGACAGGAGCGCCCTCTAAGTTCAAATTGGAGAGTTGAACTCTGCTTATTTGAACGCCAGAAGATCGACTGTGGCAGTGTCAATCTTCTCTGAAGTGTAGACAAGCCCTCTGAGGAGTTCAGGTAGCAGCCAGTCTGTTTACATGGGAACCCCAAATATTCCATTGTCAATAAGTAAAGTTCTCGTTTACATCCTTCTTTCTGCCTGTGACAATCGACATTACTTTATTGATACTTTGGGTGTTGGTTAGGGTTACCATCCATCCCATTTTTACTGGGACTGCTCCATATTTAAGCTGTCTTCCAGGCATCCCAACTTTTTTTTTAAAAAGGGGCAAAATGTCCCATATTTGCACACCCCCTGCTGCTCCTTGAGTTCTCCAGTCAGCACAGGCGCAGCAGCCTCCTATTTGTGGCTGGCAGTAAAGCAGGTACCAGCATGTGGTGTGTGGAGTCAGGCAGGGTGCCGAGGGAGAAACCAGTTAGTAGGGTGTATCTTCCCTCTCTGTGCCTCTTAAAGAAGAGGGTAGGTTTTCCGGCCTTTCAAGAACATGAGGCTGAAGCCCCAAATGCTGGTGCTGTCCCAGGGCTGAAACCCCTTTCTCTGGTGCCCCCACTGCTGGCTGCAGCCCCCATTCCTAGGCAGCCTTTGCTGCGGGGCTGAAGCCTTTTGCAGCTGCCAGCTCCATTTCCGGCCAGCCCCCACTGCAGGGCTGAAGCCATTTAGCCACTGTGGGGTTCAGCCCAATTCCCAGGCAGCCCCCGCTGCAGGGCTCAGCTCTGTTCTCAGGCAGCACTCACAACAGGGCTGAAGCTCTTTCACTGCCATGGGGCTCAGCCCCATTCCTAGGTGCCCTCCGCCCCCTGGGGCTCAGCCCCATTCCCAGTTGGACAGCAAGATTAGGACAAGGCAGGCACTTCCAAAGAGCAGTAACCATTAATTGTAAGTGTATCATTTAAATTTTTTACCTATTATTACTTATAATGTACATATCCTTTTAATGGGTGCTCAGTCAACAATGTTATTTTGAATGTTTGTATTGCATAGTTCTGATTGACTGACATTGAACTTGCTAAAATCTAAGCAATTTACCAGGTGTCCTGTATTTGGCATAGGGAAATATGGTCACCCTAGCGTTGGTTTATCTTTTGTTTCTGATGAACTGTTTTATACCTACTTTTTTAAACGGAGGGCATGTTATAACAATGTTATACAGTAGAGTCTTTTAACTTTATATACAATATTGTAACACAGATTTTACCAGAACAAAAATGTTCAACAGACTATGAGTTTTCAAATGCTATTTCACAAGGCCTACTTTGTACAAAATTTATCATGGTCTGGTAAAAAGGATGAATATGGGGTACAATCTGTCACAAGTACCATCTGCAATTCCAGCACCTAGGAAACATGAAGACTAGATTTAGCATTTCAGCTTTAATTTTCATGTGTTGATGACTTGGGCATGTGGACTGCCAATAGTGGCATCAGGCTAGGAAAATATGATTTATGCAGGAGAGCTTTAAAAGAGAAAACAACTACTACTTTGGTGGAAAAACTCTTTTGCCTACTTTATGTTGCCGCAGGAAAGTGAGCAGTTTGTGTGTGATACAGAGAATGAAAATGAATTAGGTAGCAGGTTTATTTTCACGACCACAATAAAGAATGATTTAAACAAACAACAGTTAATGCTCACACAGAGTGTAACAGCTACCACACCATTCAAAAGGTGTTCCTAACTAGATATTTTTTCAGGAAGGTGTCCCATTAACTAGCAAATGAAGAGCTGCACATGGCATATTTTGTCCCCTTTGATCGGTAGATTATTTTGAACTGGTTCATTTGAGTGAAATAATGATAAGTAATATACTTTATGGCACTTTAATGTTTAGAATGCTGTACAACATTAATGTGTATGTGACATGTACATCTACAGCTCCCTTTACCTTACAATTCTTATTTAAGGCTCTAGTTCAAGAAAGTGATTAAATTTTAAGTACATGAGTAACTTAAGTACATGATTAAATGCTTTGCTGAAGTTGGCCCTAAAGTAGTTCTATAGTGCGTGCAAGAGCATTATCTAGGCTCAGAACGAAAAATACATAGGAGACTATCTCCAAGGGAAATAAAAGTCTGAAGTCAGTTTTTAAAAAGACTAAAGCCTCTCAAAAGTCCATAAAATATGGATTTACCAAAAGCAGACTGGGTCAGACTAACAGATTTTTTTTAGACAAGGGAAATTCAGTAGATCTAATCTACCTGGACCTAAGTAAAGCATCCAGTATGGTTGCATATGAGGAAATTATTACATTGGACAAAATGGAGAATAGTACAAGAATTGTACGGTGGTAATGAACTAGCGAAGGGGAAGATCATAGAGGTTGTGCTAAAAGGAGAAGTATCTGTTTGGTTGAAGGTTAGAGTGGAGTGCCTCAACTATCAGTTTTGGGACCCATCATATTTCATATGATAGAATCATAGAATCATAGAACACTAGAACTGGAAGGGACCTCGAGAGGTCATTGAGTCCAGTCCCCTGCCCTCATGGCAGGACCAAACACTGTCTAGACCATCCCTGATTCGAACCAGGAAGTGCGCTCTGGTCCGCGTTAGTTTGAATCAAACCCCTTGGTTCGGACTAATGTTACTCCTCAAAAAATGAGGAGTAACATTAGTTCAAACATTAGTAACGTTAGTTCGAACCAAGGGGTTTGATTCAAACTAACACGGCCTGGAGCGCACTTCCTGGTTCAAATCAGCTGTTGATCGGAATAGTGAGCGGGCGAGATTATGCTAATGAAGCATGGGATATTTAAATCCACGCTTCATTTGCAATTTCGGTCACCTACATTTGCATCCCTAGTTCAAACTAGAGTGCAAGTGTAGACGTACCCTTAGAGAGACAAAAAATTCTGCTATAATCAAGAGGCTCATCAGTTGGAAATGAGAGTGGAGGAGAGACACCTGGATGTATGGGTCTATTACGGGATGACCTATCAAATTCACGGTCCATTTTGGTTAAATTTCACAGTTATATGATTTTAAATATGATAAATGTTGTGATTTCAGATACTGAAATCTGAAATTTCATGGTGGTGTTTTTGTCAGGGTCCTGATCCAAAAAGGAGTTGTGTGGGGGTTGCAAGGTTATTGTATGGGGGTTACAGTCAGTGTTCCCTCTAAGATTTTTCTATCCATGGGCGAAGTGAGTTTTGTCTTATGCACCGATACTGAGGTCATGTGTGCTTGTTTGGATGTGTGCTACTGTGGCACCAGTGGCGCTGCTCCCTGAGTGACTCTCCCAGCACAAAGACCCCAGCCCAGCCCGCACGTGCTGGGTCCCCAAGCTCTGCTCCCAGGCAGTGCCCCCCCCCCACCTCCTGGGGAGGAGGGAAGACCTGTCCCCCAAGGGAGTGCTGCTCCCGGGACAGCCCACGTGCAGGGCAGGGACTGCCCCAGACTGCTTCCCGTAGGGCTGGCTGTGAGTCTCTTGGGGAGAAGAAGCAGCACCACTTGTGAGTACCACAGTGGCACACATCCAAACAAGTACCTTCTCATTGTTTTCTTGCATTCCCTGCTTAACTATCTGGTGTCTCTTACTATTTAAGCTCTTTGGAGCAGCAATTGACTTTTTGTTCTATGTTTGCATAGCACTTACCATAATGGGGCCCTGGTCCACAATTTGGACTTTTAGGCACTACAATAATACAGATAAACAATATTTAACATTAATAATTTGTACTTATTTTCCACCTTTCAAACTAAAAAGTTCAAAGTGACTGAAAAGTGTTATCCCCAGATTGCTGATGGAGGAATTTAAGCACAGAGATGTTAAATGATTTGTCCATGGCCACCCAGTGGAGAAGTCAGGAATACAAGGTGGATTCCCAACTCCATATGCTAACCCGGAGAACACAGGGAATCATGCAAGGGAATCATGGTAAACCTTTGTTCGAAATCTCCAGTATGGGCCACTGCTTCAGTAGCAGTGCAACTTAGGGTCAAACAGGTAGCAACTGAGAGCTCTGAAGCAATAGTCTTCAAAAGGTTTCTCTAGCAACCCTTCTTCCAAATCAAAGGAGAAATACCAATGGGCTCTAAAGAGAACTGGTTCCAACTACCCTTCATTGGAACCTTTCTGCCCAACTGCAGATTGAACAGGGAAGTGATTCAGTGATCTGGATGGAAACAATCCAGACAAAGGGTGCAACATAAGTGATAGTGTGACTCCATGATGGAAAGGAATAGAGTTAACTAAGCTTTATAAAGGCCAAGAAAGCAAGCAAATAGATGGACTATAAGAAAAGGAAAGACATATGTCAATCCAACACTTTCTTGCTTATTACACATTCATTGATAGTTCATCTGTGAAAGTCATGTTCTTCCCTTTAATCTACAATATATATCCTCTAGATTAAAGTAGTGCAGCAGGGTATATTCTCTCCTCAACATATGCTTACAACTCTTATCCATATAAATAGAAGCTGGAAATGAATAGTCGAAATGAAGTCTGAAAGATCCCTAACTCTGACAGTATTTCACCCGTTGCAACAGTCTGGGATACAGGATGGGCAATATTCAAGGTTGGCCAGCAACAGTTTTAAAGACTGGGAGTCCGGTGCTGGAGGATGGCAGCAGCTTCCACAATTTTAAAGCCCAGCTCCAGCTCCAACAGCCCCCTGCCATGCTGCTCATCCCAGGAGCAGCCGGGCAGCCATCATGCAGCCCTGGCCACAGCTCCAGCCTTGGGAAAGGGCTGGATCTGGGGCCAGGGACACATGGCTCTGCTGAGGAGGCAGATGGGATTAGAATTCTTTGTCCGTGCCCACACAGGCACGCATCCTAGATGGATCTTAGGTTATAGTACCGTTACCCTACCTTCCGCACAACTACTGCTGGTGGTTATGCCTTCAGAGCCGGGCCCAGCCAACATTACAATTACTGCTCTCTAGTGGCCCAGTTCTGAAGACAGCAATGCAGAAGTAAGGGTGGCAAAACCGTGACCCTCCTAAAATAACCTTGTGATCCCTGTGCAACTCCCTTTCGGGTCAGGACCCTAAATCTGAGAAACGCTGGTCTTCCACATTAAATCTGTATCGCATAGGATAAAAGCACACAAAATGCCAGATTTCACAGGAGGACACCCGATTTCACAGTCCATGATGCGTTTTGCATGGCCATGAATTTGATAGGGCCACCAGTGTGATACAGCAAATACAATCCTCAACTGTCTCAGGTGAGGTATTTCCAGTCGAGATAAGGAAGCTTTAGTGCCGCAGTACAAGGCCATTTGGAAGATACCATTTGGAATACTGTGTATAACTCTGGCCACCCATTTTCAAACAAATGAATCTGAATTGCAACAGGTGCAGGGGAAGGCTACTCAGGTGATCTGGGAATGGAGAGCCTATTTTTAGGAGAGGAGAGTAAAAGGACTTGGCTTGTTTAGCTTAGCAACATGAAGACTAAGAGGGAATATGGTTGCACTCTGTCAGTACATTAGCTGCCCAAACACCAGGAATGGAGATGAGTTACTTAAGCTAAAGGACAATGTTGGTACAAAAGCAAAGGGAATAGACTTGCCATGCATAAACTTAGGCTGGAAATTAGGAGTGAGTGCAGTGACATCCTGGAATAGCCCCCCAACAGGGGTTACCAGGGCAAACATGGGTGTCATGTGAACCACTGGCTGGGGGAAGCTAGCCCCCAGCCCCATCCCTTCCACCCAAAGCTCCACCCCTTCCACCTCTCCCCCTGGTAGAGCCCAGAGCCTCCCCACCATTGCCACCACCTCCCCTCCCAGACTAGCCTCCTAGCCCTGGAGCACTTGGAGAGTAAACATCCACAGCCTGCCCCCCCCACCCCCAGCTCCAGAGTGCCGGGGGGATGGGATGAAGGTGCTGATATAACCTCCCCAGTCCCAAAGCACCTGGAGGGCAGGCAGCATGACCACAACCCCTGCCTGGAGCCAGGCCACAAAGCAGAAGTAGGGAATTTGGGGGTGGAGCGTAGATAGGGCCCTACCTGGCCATTTGGGAAAGCACAGCATATGGTACCTGTCTGACTCCTGCAAAACAACCTTATTAGCTTTAAGATAGAGCTTGATAAACTCGAGTGGAATTGTATGGCAGGATGGCCCACAATGCCTGTGTTCAGTGGCCCTGGTACCCTTCTGGCCCTATGTCTTAAGCTCATAAATCTCCCATTTCAAGGCTTCAGCTAGGGTCCTAGATGAGTCAAGAAGGAATTCCTGCCCCAAAATATATTCTGTTTCCTCTCCTTCCTCTGAAGCATTGGAGATTTCCACAGATGGAGATGGGACATGAGATGGGGTGGATGGTGCTTTAAGACTGCACAGAGAATTCCCTCACCCACTTGGCTGGTCGGTCTTGCTCATGTGCTTAGGGTCTGATTGACTGCCACAGGAGGGGTTAGAAAGCAATTGTGTGCAGGTCAGATTGGAAGGGATCTGGGGGTAGAAGGTTCACCTTTCTCTGCAGCTTGAGGTGTGGGTCACTTGCTAGGATCAGCTGTATCTTTCACTAAATGAGTTTGATACTATCGTAGGGGGTTCCATTTCAGACAGTGGTGAACCCTGGCTGCTTCTCTTATCCACCTGTGGCACACTCTGGTTTAATTCCATGAGGATTGGAATAGTTTAATTCAGGTTATTGGGCTCAGAACTGGAGTAGTGGCGTTTAGTGGCCATGGGATACATACAGGAAGACAACCAATGATCAGATGGTCCCTTCTGGCCTTTAACTCTAGGATTCAATGAAATCAGAAGGATAAACAGTTGCTAGAAGTGCTCATGCTTAATAAAAACCACAAAAGCCTCCATTATGCTGATCAGAAAATGACAGGATAAATTATTTAGGACGTTAAATTGGTAATGCCTGAAGAACAATTTTAAATAATCTGTTTGAGAGCTGTATTTTTAGGACAGGCTCCCCCCTACTTGCCAATTTGGTTCAATTAAAACAGAAAGTGTTAGTGTAATTAGATGCTATTGTTTGACACCCTAGAGTCCACCCACTTCCTTTTGGTGCAGCATATCTGATCATTTGCTCTGTGCTATTAATTTCAGTAGGGCTATGTATGAAATCTGTAACCCTACCCTCCATCTTGTGTAAGACCTGTGCTACCACAGAAGCAGAACAGGGGTCAGAGTTACTATGCAGCACATGTGTGTTCAGGATCCAAAATATCTGACCCTTCAAGACCAAACTCTACATGCACTCTGTGCCCCCTTTGAAATCGTGGATTCACTGTTATATTCAGTGTTTCTGAATCTACAACATGTATAAGAGCAGAATTTGGCTCTAAGTCTCTGGGTCCTCCATATTTTACAGCTTCATAATACTCTGCAGTTACTGTAAAGGAAGAGTCACGAAAGTTGGTTCCCACTTTTGCAGCAACTCCAGAGCACAGGCCAGTGCTCTGAGGGAAGATGAGGGAGCCCAGATTTCACCCACTCCCCTTCATAAAAGAAAAAGTAGCAGGTCTGCAGTAGTGCTCTTTCCTAAGCACTGCAGGTAACCCGCACAGGAGGTAAGAAAACTCTTGGGCTCTGTCTACACTCGCAGCTTCTTGTGCAAGAAATATGCAAATGAGGCTAAGCATGGAATATCGCCGAGCCTCAGTTGCATACCTAATGAGCCGCCATTTTTGCAGAAGAGGCTCTTGCACCAGAAGGAGCTGTCTACATGGCCCCTTCTTGCGCAAGAAAAACCCTCTTGAGCAATGCCCTTATTCCTGAAAATAATCAGCGTAGCGGCATTGCGCAAGAGGGTTTTTCTTGTACAAGAAGGGGTAGTGTAGACAGCTCCTTCTGGCGCAAGAGCCTCTTCTGCAAAAATGGCGGCTCATTAGGTATGCAAAAGAGGCTCTGCGATATTCCACGCTTAGCCTCATTTGCATATTTCTCACGCAAGAAGCCGCGAGTGTAGACATAGCCTTTATGTCCCCACCTTACCCATCTGTGAAGGCATAAAACGGGGCCCATAGAAAAACCCCTGGAAATCCTTTTGATTTTGTTTTGTATTGAATTAATTGGACTTTTTCTCCCATTTAACTCTAACATTGAACAAATAACTACACAGTATCTATGTGTTTGGTAAAAGGGTTTACTCTCTGTTTTTCTTTGCTGCCAGGACCTCTCACCCATGTGCACCCAGAAATCACAAACTGAACAAAATATTCCCTTATTCTATTCACAGCTTTATCTTGAAGAAAATTTTGTTGGAAGCCCATTTCACCTAGATACTGTAACACTATAAGTGGGTGTCTCAAACAATTTGGAATAGCAACAAATTGCCAACATTATCTTGCTAATTTCCCAGCTAAGTACTATAGGTGTGCTGTTTCAGGAGGCATTTGGAAAAGCGGAGTTATGATACTTTATGCTAACAATGCTGTTCAAATCAAAACACACTCTGCTATCTGCTCTTTGTTGATGTGCTCTCAGATTACTCCATTTTCTGACAGAAATACTTAATAGTTTTGCCTAATAGAAAAATCAGTAAAACACCAACAGAAAACAAACAGGTAGAATTCCTTAACTGAAAGTGTGTGTACTCCTTTCACTTGACTCGGTTTTCAGTAAGCTCCGAAACTGGTGGCTCAGTAGGTGACCATTTTGTATCACAGAGAGGCTATTCTGTGAATAATGAATTCATAAGAAGTTCCAATACAATCCAAATTTTTAAGGGTAAAAAAGTTAGATTCATAAAATAGAGGAATGGCCCAACAAAAATTGTATGTAGCTTTTCACCAATGGATATTACCTCACCCAACTTGTCTCTCTTCGCAAAAACTTTCAGGTTATGTAGAGCTGATCAGAAGTTTCCAAATTCTGATTTTTCAGTTTAAAAAAATCCAAAAATAGATCAAGTTTCAATAAAAAAAAGTTAGGGGGGAAAAAGCCACTGCCCATATCCCCTTCCTGTGTTCCAGCCAGGTATCGAGCATCTTGAAAGTTTTGAATGTCAGTGAACAAGTTAAAAAAACCTGACTATATTAATAGACAATATTTGCAACCAAACAATTGTTCCAGTGATTAGGGTGGTAACTTGGGACTTTGGAGAAGAAGGTACAATTTCCTGCTCCACCAAAGACTTTTGAGTGTCTTTTGGCATGACACCTAAGCTCTCTGGGTCCTGTCTACCCTGCAGTTAGACACCAGAAGCTGGTCCTATAGCAGCTGATTCAGGTTCATAGGGCTCAGGCTAACAGGATGTTTAATTGCAGTGTAGATGTTTGGGTTCTGGCTACAGGCCGACCTCTAGGACTGACACCTTCCACTGGAGGTTGCCAGTGCACACCCTGTGTGCCGAGTCTCAAAATGCTATTCTCTGGGGCTGCATCTAGACTGGCAAGTTTTTCCGCAAAAGCACCTGCTTTTGCGGAAAAACTTGCCAGCTGTCTACGCTGGCCACTTGAATTTGCGCAAGAACGCTGACGATCTAATGTATGATCGTCAGTGTTCTTGCGCAAATACAATGACTCTCCCATTCGGGAAAAAGCCCTCTTGCGCAAATGCTTTTGTGCAAGAGGGCCAGTGTAGACAACTGAGAACCGTTTTGCGCAAAAAAGCCCCGATGGCGAAAATGGCAATCGGGGCTTTCTTGCGCAAAACCACGTCTAGATTGACACGGACGCTTTTCCACAAAAAGTGCTTTTGCGCAAAAGCATCTGTGCCAATCTAGACGCTCTTTTCCGCAAGTGCTTTTAACGGAAAACCTTTTCCGTTAAAAGCATTTGCGGAAAATCATGTCAGTCTAGACATAGCCTGAGTGTTGGGCATGTTACTATGCTAAATGGGCCAGGTGCTATTAAAGTTAGGTCTGGTTTATAGATATAGTGGGGTGCTGTAAGCCAATGGTCATCACCCCCCCCCCCCGCTAAATCTTATCCATCTTCCTCCCAGTCCCCAGAACTGTGTCAGGAGCGGGGCTGTGGCTCTGGGTAGGTGGGTGGGAAACAGAGACATGGTTAAGGAGGCCAAGGCTGGGACTCCACATGAGGGGCCAGGAGCAGAGCTTCCAGAGCAGGGCTAACAACAGCTGGGATCCAGTATGTGGACTCCAGGCACAGGGCTGTAAACAAAGCCCTGGACGGCAGCCAGGTGCTGAACTCCAGGCATGGGGACAGCGGAAGCTAGGACCCCATGTGCAGAGCCCTAGTCATGGGACTGGCAGCAGCCAGGGTTCCGCGTGCGGGGCCAGATGGGAACTAAGCCCTGGGCTCAGGTCCTGCAGCTGGGAATGCAGGTACAGGGCCAGAAGTGGAATCCTGGGAAGACAGTGCCAGGACCCTGGTCATGGGATGGCAAGTGGGACCTGCAAAAAACCTGGGGATACCACAGCACTCCCCTCCCCCACACACCTAGCTCCCACACCTATATTTCCTAATCTCTTTGAGGCCCTGTTTTAGGAAAGCCCTTTAAATCCCTTTGACTTCAATGGGACTTGATATACACATGTTTATTGTTTTCCTAAATCACAGCCTTAATTTTGTCATAAGCTCAACTTGGCAGTGGACATTCCACCATATTCCTTATAAACAGCCACAGATGTAGAATTATATAATTAAGCTATTTTAGATCATTTAAAGAGGTTGCAAAAAATGTACTAATACTAGTCTGTCATTCGGAAGCTTATGCAGTTGGACTCATGGTAACTAGGGAAACCTGATTCTATAGGCAGAGGGACAGGAAAAATAGTACCTACAAAAGAACCATTTTACTTAAAGCAAAGTTGCTTTTAATACCTGAAATAAACAAAAAACACATTACAGTGCAGAGCAGCATAAAGGCTTCATTAGTGTTTATTTGGGATGACGCACATTGCTCACTCCTGTGTTCCAAAAACTGCAAACTCTTGCCAATAAAGCCCTGTGAACATTGCACACCAGCATAGATCACGATGTTAATTAACCTTTTATAGCAAGAATTTGCCGTTTTTTGGACTACAGGTATAAGTAATGCAGGTCATCCCAAACAAATGCCAATCAAGCCTTCGCATTGTACATCCTCACCGATTATATAATTGCATATACAAACATGCACATTGGTGCCACTGAGAAAATAAAACACTTTGTAGAGACAGTTTTTGTCCTTTTGATATGAAAGCATTCACAGTCACAGTTCCCCAATCCTTACACAATTCAGATTTAATCTCTGCCTGTTTACCATACAAGCTAAGGCACTAAAAGGTCTCAGCCTGTGTGTGCTTGGACAGGAGAACCTTAGAGCAAAGCCCACTGAAGTGAATGGAAATTTTCTTTTTGGACTTCATCTGACCTATGGATCAAACCCACAAAAAGCTCACTGAACCCAGGCACAGGGTTGCCAGCTTTCTATTTATAGAAAACTGAACACTCTTGCCATGCCCCTGACCCAACACTTCTCCAAGACCCAGCCTGCTGTCACTCCATGATCCATCCATCCCTCGCTCAAGCTCCCCTACACTCACTCATTTCCACCAGGCTGGGGCAGGGCGTTATGGTGCAGAAAGGGGGTGAGGGCTCTGGCTGCAGGTGTGCGCTATGATGTGGGGATGGGAATGAGGGAGGTTGAGTATAGGAGGGGGTTCAGGCTAGGGCAAGAGGATGGGGATGAGGACTTTGGGCTAGGGTCTAGGGTGGGGCCAAGGATGAGGTACTTAGCTACAGGAGGAGCTCCGGGTTGGGGTACAGGAAGATGGAAGGATTGGGTTGGGGTTTGAGTTGCAAAAGGGGACTTAGGGCTGGGGGTTGAGGCATGGGGCCTGGGACAGGCTTCAGAGTGCTGGCTCTGAACAGTGCTTACCTCAGACCGTAACATCTTTCTCGGTCTTGTAGGCAGAGACATGACCACATGCCTCTATGAACTTCCCACACCTGCAGATGCTCCCATTGGCCACCATTCCTGGCCAATGGGAGCTGGTGAACTAGTGCTGGGGGTAGAAGCAGCATGCAGATCCTCCGTGGCTATCCCTCCACCTAGGAGTCAGAGACAGGAGGAGATGGTGGCCACTTTCGAGGAGCCACATGGAGCCTGCCTGTGCTGCTAACATAAGAACATAAGAATGACCATATTGGGTCAGACCAGAGGTCCATCCAGCCCAGTATCCTGTCTGCCGACAGTGGCCAATGCCAGGTGCCCCAGAGGAAGTGAACCGAACAGGTAATGATCAAGCCATCTCTCTCCTGCCATCTATCTCCACCCTCTGACAAACAGAGGCTAGGGACACCATTCCTTACCCATCCTGGCTAATAGCCATTAATGGACTCCATGAATTTATCTAGTTCTCTTTTAAACCCTGTTATAGTGCTAGCCTTCACAACCTTCTCAGACAAGGAGTTCCACAGACTGACTATGCGCTGTGTGAAGAAGAACTTCCTTTTATTTGTTTAAAACCTGCTGCCCATTAATTTCATTTGGTGGCCCCTAGTTCTTATATTATGGGAACAAGTAAATAACTTTTCCTTATTCACTTTCTCTACATCACTAATGAATGATTTTATAGACCTCTCATATATGCCCCCTTAGTCTCCTCTTTTCCAAGCTGAAAAATCCTAGTCTCTTTAATCTCTCCTCATAGGGGACCCATTCCAAACCCCTAATCATTTTAGTTGCCCTTCTCTGAACCTTTTCTAATGCCAGTATATCTTTTTTGAGATGAGGAGACCACATCTATATGCAGTATTCAAGATGTGGGCGTACCATGGATTTAAATAAGGGCAATAAGATATTCTCCATCTTATTCTCTATCCCTTTTTTAATGATTCCTAACATCCTGTTTGCTTTTTTGACTGCCGCTGCACACTGCGTGGACGTCTTCAGAGAACTATCCACAATGACTCCAAGATCTCTTTCCTGATTAGTTGTGGCTAAATTAGCCCCCATCATATTGTATGTATAGTTGGGGTTATTTTTTCCAAATGTGCATTACTTTACATTTTCAACTTTAAATTTCATTTGCCATTTTGTTGCCCAATCACTTAATTTGGTGAGATCTTTCTGAAGTTCTTCACAGTCTGCTTTGATCTTAACTATTTTGAGCAGTTTCGTACTGTCTGCAAACTTTGCCACCTCACTGATTACCCCTTTCTCCAGATCATTTATGAATAAGTTGAATAGGATTGGTCCTAGGACTGACCCTTGGGGAACACCACTAGTTACCTCTCTCCATTCTGAAAATTTACCATTTATTCGTACCCTTTGCTTCCTGTCTTTTAACCAGTTCTCAATCCATGAAAGGATTTTCCCTCTTATCCCATGACAATTTAATTTACGTAAGAGCCTTTGGTGAGGGACCTTTTCAAAGGCTTTCTGGAAGTCTAAGTACACTATTTCCACTGGATACCCCTTGTAAACATTTGTTGACCCCTTCAAAGAACTCTAATAGATTAGTAAGACATGATTTCCCTTTACAGAAACCATGTTGACTTTTGCCCAACAAATTATGTTCTTCTATGTGTCCGACAATTTTATTCTTTACTATTATTTCAACTAATTTGCCCGGTGTTGACGTTAGTCTTACTGGTCTGTAATTGCCAGAATCGCCTCTAGAGCCCTTTTTAAATATTGGTGTTACATTTGCTATCTTCCAGTCATTGGGTACAGAAGCTGATTTAAAGGATAGGTTAAAAACCATAGTTAATAGTTCCACAATTTCACATTTGAGTTCTTTCAGAACTCTTGGGTGAATGCCATCTAGTCCTGGTGACTTGTTACTGTTAAGTTTATCAATTAATTCCAAAACCTCCTCTAATGACACTTCAATCTGTGACAATTCCTCAGATTTGTAACCTACAAAGGATGGGTCAGGTTTGGGAATATCCCTAAGGGTATGTCTACACGACCACCCTAGTTCGAACTAGGGTGGTTAATGTAGGCATTCGAAGTTGCAAATGAAGCCCGGGATTTAAATATCCCGGGCTTCATTTGCATCTTGCCGGGCGGGCGCCATTTTTAAATCCCCTTAGGTCGAACTCCGTGCCCGCGGCTACACGCGGCACGGAGTAGGTAGTTCGAATTAGGATCTCTAATTCTAACTACCGGTACACCTCGTTCCACGAGGAGTAACGGTAGTTCGAATTAGAGATCCTAATTCGAACTACCTACTCCGTGCCACGTGTAGCCGCGGGCACGGAGTTCGACCTAAGGGGATTTAAAAATGGCGCCCGCCCGGCAAGATGCAAATGAAGCCCGGGATATTTAAATCCCGGGCTTCATTTGCAACTTCGAATGCCTACATTAACCACCCTAGTTCGAACTAGGGTGGTAGTGTAGACATACCCTAACATCCTCAGCCGTGAAGACTGAAGCAAAGAATTCATTTAGTTTCTCTGCAACGATTTTATCATCTTTAAGTGCTCCTTTTGTATCTCGATCATCCAGGGGCCCCACTGGTTGTTTAGCAGGCTTCCTGGTTCTGATGTACTTAAAAAACATTTTGTTATTATCTTTTGAGTTTTTGGCTAGCTATTCTTCAAACTCCTTTTTGGCTTTTCTTATTACGTTTTTACACTTAATTTGGCAGTGTTTATGCTCCTTTCTATTTTCCTCACTAGGATTTGACTTCCACTTTTTAAAAGATGCCTTTTTATCTCTCAGTGCTTCTTTTACATAGTTGTTAAGCCACGGTGGCTCTTTTTTAGTTCTTTTTTTAATTTGGGGTGTACATTTAAGTTTGGTCTCTATTATGGTGTCTTTGAAAAAGGTCCATGCAGCTTGCAGGGATTTTACGTTAGGCACTGTACCTTTTAATTTCTGTTTAACTAACCTCCTCATTTTTGCATAGTTCCCCTTCCTGAAATTAAATGCCACAGTGTTGGGCTGCTGAGGTGTTCTTCCCACACAGGAATGTTAAATGTTATTATATTATGGTCACTATTTCCAAGCGGTCCTTTTATATTTACCTCTTGGACCAGATCCTGCGCTCCACTCAGGACTAAAGCCCAGATCTCTCACATGATTCTGGATAGAAATGATGTTTCACTAATCCATTAGCTCCAGTTTTATTTTCACTCCAAACATTTACTATTAGTGTCTGTTCTTTCTTCCTAGTACAGCTGATCTTTTCATTTTGTCCACCAACGATGCGGTTCATTTGCCATTAGAAACATGAAGAGTATGTGAGCTTATCTTGTAGAAGGCACTGATTCTACAATATGCAGAATCTGTTATATACCAATAGCAACAGGGGGTAAAACTTAATAAATATTTTATTTAGAATTTTAGTATTGATAAAGCCAGACTTACTATATACCAGCTAAACCATCCAAAGATACATTAAAGAAGCTACTGCAATAGTTCAATAGAAAGCCCCACTCTGCATGTGTTCATTCTGATATCCAATGTCACTATAATGAAATCAAATGCCTTTTCTCCACTGAATTATGTGTGTGCTTATCACAAGAAAGTTTAGATGTTCTAGCACCTACTCTCATATCATTCTAAGTTCTGGAGCACCCCAGACTATGGTAAGTCTGCAGTTGAAACTGTTTTTCAATGGAAATTGGGTTTTTAGAAATGAAAAAAAAAATTTAACCATTTTAAAAAGGTGTTTGTTTTTCATAGCATATTTCAGGGTGGCATTTTCATTGAAAAAAAACCCAAACAAACCAATGAAAACCTAAATATCTGTGCCTCCTGAGAGATAAAGCTGGGATATCTCATGCTTCAATTCCCCTTGGTGGATCAGGGTCCCCAGCATGACTTTCATCTCCCATGATGTATTTCAGCCATATGGCCGATTGACACATAGTCTTCTTTCATCAAGAGGGGAGATCATGGTGCATCATGGGAGATGGCGTGAGAGCAAGAGCTGGGCCTACAGAGAAGAATAGAAGATATTATCCAAAATATTGCAGTTTTTGATTTTTCAATTAAATCTCAAAATATTTTACAGAATGCATTAAAAAAATAATTTTGACTAGCTCTACTCTGCTAGATATCAGAGCATAACGATTTCAATGAACAGGTACTTCACCAGGGCCCAGCAGATGGGACAGAGCCAAGATCATTTATGGTTGGGATGAAACTTGTGGGGTGTGGGGGGGTGTTTACACTGCACCCATAGCTCGAAATAAGCTACACAATTTGCATAGCCTATTTTGAAATCTGGTGTTGCCTACAACGCACTTATTTTGAAATAAATCACTATTCTGAAACGTCCCTTACTCCTCGTGGAATGAGGTTTACATGGACGCTGGAATAGTGAGCCCGTTATATTTCAAAATAACAGGTGCACTCAAAAGATGTGGAATAGTTATTTCAGGATACCAAAGGTATCCCGAAATAGCGCTGCAGTGTAGACATAGCCAAGGAGGACAACGACATACTGAAGGGAATCATGGTTCAGACAAAAAGATGCCATAATAGCACTAACCCAGTTCCTATTGTGGTGGTCATACCATTCCATACAATCAAGAGCAAGCGCTGTCTCATTTTGACACCTCAAAATACATACAACCTAAGGACAAAATTCCTGAACATTACCCACCCCTAAACTTCTTGGATGACCTCACAGCTCATACTTTATGTAACAATAAGTACAAGTGTTCTCACTTCAAAAGTCTGTCCTCCCACAACTAATCAATAAAAATTGAATAGAGGCCCAGTAAAGCTACACATTGTTGTCATTTATTTTATGAGACAGAGATGTACGTCTGCAACAAGACAAATGAGTCAGCTAAGCTGTCTTCAATAAAGTCACATGTAAGTTCCTCCAAAATAATATTTATAGTACGAAGGCTCGTCAGTTAAGAAGTATGGTGGAAACATAAGATTGAAAGAAGGAGTAAAATGTAAGCAAATATACCCCCTCACCAAATGAAGAGAAACAGCTAGAAAGATTTAAATGTCTTTATGCAAATCTTGGGGTTTTTTCCTTTGCAAAATACATGAGCCACATTTTTCAGATGTGACTAAAGTATTTAACTGAGCAATCAAAATTACTAAGGAGGAGGCTGAATTTCAGAGGGCACATGTTCAGTAGTTTCTGAAAAATTATACCCTGAAAAAAAGTGCCTCATGGGCTTCCAAATACCAAAACAAGAAATACTGTTTCTTAAATAGAGCATTATCTTTGAACTAATACACTGTGCTTGGAATTTGGAAGCCTCCTGGATTGTAGTACGCAGGATCACTGGTTGATTAATTGCAATTATTAGTCTTTTAGAGCAGCAAATAGTGCTCTATAGACCTTTCAAACAGTATGTTGTGCTGCACACTTTTTAGTAGTTTCATACAAAGTTAGTATCTAGATGCAAAATAATTTTTAAAAATAATTTTCACCTTTTTCAAAATGTGATTTGGAGCAGAGATTGAATCCACATCTCCTCCTAGCTGAGTGCACTAATTACTGTGTAACAGTGTCCGTCTCTTGTTTGTTCTCTCTGGAGCGATGAATATTTATACAAGAAGGAACAGCAACTTCAGCAAGAGAGATTGGGAGACCCACCCTAGGATACCAGATAGCCTGGTGGTCAGGGCACTCATTTGAAATGAAGGAGATTCAATCTCAAGTCCCTGCTCCAAGTGAGACAACAGCAAATGGGCCTTGGTGCTCCCACATCTCAGGTGAGTGCCATAATCATCAGGATGGACACCCATACAGACATCTTCCTAAGGATCCAAAAAGTTTCTGAAACCTGCTTTGGCTCAGCCCCTGACTATCTTTTGTGGAGTACTGTGCTGCCCCATAATCTCTTAAAGACTTCAATATAGCTGTCAGATCTAACAAGTATCAGGTTTTAGGGGTACTTGCTAATGGGACCCACTCCTGTAGTCATGCCTAGGATCAGTCATGCTTATAGGATCAGGCCCTGCTGCTAAGATTGGTGTTTCCCCAATTAGCTTGACAATCCTGCTTTGGAGCTGCTTAAACTGGAGCTTGTTTGGGCTCTGAACAGCTGTGGAGCAGCACTGAAACTTATGTAGCTCTGTGAATGTTGACCAGTGGAGACTTTAGGCTTCTGCAAAGTTCGTGAACAAAGGGGCAGTAGTTTTGAGAATGTCAGTGACAAACATTGGTCTTAGATACCTAACAAGACAATGGGTCACCCACATAACTTTGTAAATCTGGCCTTCAAGTGCTGAAAACACTTTTGAAAAATGGGATTTAGCCTTTTAATTGGTTAGGCCCACATACCTTAACAATCTAAGTGTGAGTGCCTGACATTCTTAATGTATTCATCCCCAGCACCTCTATTAGGGTGAGAAGAACAGATGGGGAGCTGAAGCAGAGAGACTAAGGACCATACTTTTAAAGGTATTTTGGGGTCTAAACATGCAGAGGGTAGGATTTTCTAAAGTGTCCAGGGGCCTAACTCCAATAGGAGTTAGTAAGATTTTCTGAAGCACCTGTCTCCCTTGGTATTTTTGACAATCCCACTATATATCTACCTGTGGGCACCTAAATATCTGGCCTTAAGGAACTTGCACAAGATAAAACAGGAAGACCACAGAGGAGGGGGAAACCTCCACTTCCCAAACTAGCACTTCAATCCTGTGCCAGCCCTTCCCTGATCTATGGATGATTACAGAGATGGCTGGCTACTTTATCATACAGAAGAACTTCACTCTTCGTGCCACCAGCTACAGCACCTGGGTTATTTATTTTATACAATACTAGAAGATATACCCGGTGTTGTTCAGATCCTTGTGGGGGCTCAGGGCAAAGGTGGGGGATGCAGGAGTCAGGGATCAGGGACCTGGTGGGGTGGGCTCACCAGGGGTGCCCAGGGTGGGGAGGATGGTTCTGCCCTGGCAACCATGGCTCCCTGGTGCCCTCAGAGCTACACTGTCCAGGCGGCAACTCCTCTCAGGGGGCCGGGACTGTGCTCTCTGGCCTTCAGCTTCTGCAGGAGGAGTGTCTCCTCCACAGAGGTATGGCCATGGCCCTGGCCCTGCTGCCCAGCTGTCCCAGCCCACATAAGCTTGGGGGAGGGCAGAACTGTGCTGTCCTCCCCATCCCAGCCTGCATCTCCTTGAGGGGAGGGGTTCCGCTCCCCAGCTCCCCAGCCTGTGGCTACTTGGGGGAGCGGGAACTGGCTTGCACTGGCCGGCTCTGGCAGTGTACCTTTGGGGTCACTTACCCATGGCTGGTGACTGGCAATAGAGAGCTCTGGTCCCAGCTGGCCACTCTCTTCCTGGTGTGCCTGACCTCCTGTGCTCACTCTGAGGTATAAAACTGTCCCCTGCATTCACTGTCCCCAGTGGTCACTGAGGAACATAACTGTTTCTGCTCTCAGCTCCCTCCCTTTCTGTGTTATGGAAAACTATCCCATTCCAGTCACTTCCCATTTTCCTGGCACAACCGAACCATGACCTTGCTTTAAGTTAGGATAAGAGGAAGCTGCATGCCAAATTTGGTGATTCTCGTTCTTACCATTTAGGAAGAGTTCTTGAACAAACAGACTCACAGATGTATAGATGGACTCACAGACAGACAGAGGCATAAACTCTCTAATACATATACAGATAATAGCCATCTATCTTTGCTCATTCTCTCATAAGGCATGTCATGAACTGAAAATACAGGAAAAATATTCTTTGCAAAACAAGTTAATTCCGTAGTTCCCACTCTGCTCCTTTAGATCTTGCCCATTTTCAAGCTTTCTTCTATCTCTAGTCATAGTTTTGCTAGGGAACTAAATTCTATCCTTTGCTTCTCCAAGCTAACCCAAAATATGTTGGGTTTAATGTGGAAAATTCTGTAGTGAAGACAATTCATCCGCTCCAATGGGAATAGCTTCCTTGCAAAGGATGACAGCGCTTGAGTGCAGAGCCAGTATACTCATTCCATTGCACATTTTCATCCACCCTTGGAAATCATTTTATGAGTTCTTGTCTAAGAATCTGAATATTGTACAAGCAATTCCATGTTTATCTTTCATCTCATGATGTTTTTGAGGGAGGAGGAGGGAGAGCAAGAGAGAGGGAGTTCCCTCCTCCCTGACCTTCCACATCAAATAAGTAAT
Organism: Pelochelys cantorii; assembly: GCA_032595735.1. Lineage (NCBI taxonomy): Eukaryota > Metazoa > Chordata > Testudines > Trionychidae > Pelochelys > Pelochelys cantorii. The sequence continues at coordinate 101,958,928 of CM064329.1, read as the reverse complement.
TTTAGATTTTTTTTGTTCCTTCTGCTGTTTAATCAGCTGACTAAGCCATGAGCAATGCTACGGTTCATTCCTCAAGGTATGACAGAGCTGAGACACCTGAATCATGCTTGTTATTAGATGCACATTATGCTCTCAAATGGATACACAGACCTCTAAACAGTGCAACATTTTCTTAAGCTCCCAAAGCCAGAATTTTAGAAGGGCAGAGACATAAAGAACAATTCTATAGGCCAGTGGTTAAGGCAGTCACCAAGGAGACCAAGGTTCCACTTCCTGCTCCAATTAATATGTACATAAAGTAGAAACACTTCAGCAGAAGAGACAGAGAGCCCCATCACAGAAAATCCTGTAGGCCAGAGGTGAGGACACATATGGGAGGTAGGTGACCTGGGTTCAAATCCTCCACAACAGGCAGAGAAGGAAATTCAGCCAGATTCTTCTGCCACCAAAAGTCATCCCTGAAGATTCAGTGTATTTCTACTTGAAATATTGCTTCATTTTCTTCCTCTTATCTTTAGAGAGAAATGCCTCAAACAACAACTACTCAGCTTTCTTCTAGTGATTTCTTTCAGAGGGATAGCATATGAGACAGATGGTTGTAAAGGTCCAAATACAGCGTACCATCCTTCACATGCACCAGGTTTAAACACAAATTCCTATACTTGAACTAGAACAGTTTTGAAAAAACTCTTCCCCTCCACATATACTCCCTTAAATATCTCTTCCTTTCTGATCTCTTTGACATGGGTATATTTAAATACGTTAATTATAAAACTGAATACTGTGTTGCTTAAGTTATAAAACTGGGTGAGTGCTTTTCTACAGCTGATTGCAGGCCTAAATGATTTAGGAGCAAAATGGAAATTCACTATTCATTAAAATGTAAAATGAACTTCTCTGGTTGCTTCTTTCAAGATATCGCCACTTTCCTTCTATGACAAAAAAAATGGTTACAGCTAATTTAAGAAGAAACTTTAATTTTTTTTCTTTTAGAAGGCACTTTGGTAACATGAATTAAGAATTATGTCTCTGAATGTGAAGTCTAAAGCTATTTCTTTCTCTGGAATTAAGATTTTAATACGTTGCCTTTCATCTGAATTACACCAATATTCTTTAAACCCAAGAGCACAAAATTCCAGCCTTCCCCAAATAATCTGAGTTTGTTAACACAAAACAGCCCATTCATAAATCCTTCCTCATCTCCGTGAATGCTGCATATTTGTAAAGGTCACTAGATGCTCAGGGTATGTCTACACAGCAAACTGTACTAGCATCTACACAAGCCAACCGCTATTTCTAAATTAATTCAAAATAGTGGAGGGCTTATTTCAAACTTGGTAAACCTCATTCCACGAGGAATAGTGCCTATTGCGAAATTGCTATTTCGAAATAAGCGCTGTGTAGATGCGGAATAAGGGCTATTTTGAAATTGGGGGACTCCAGCCCTTCCCAGGGTGCCCTGCTGGCCACTCTGGCCCCAACCAGGAAAACTCCTCTCCTCCCCCCCTCCCTGGAGCCCTTAAAGAGGTAGAGTTTGGCCATAGTGTCTGTGACAGCTCCAGGCCTGAGCCAGTATTCACTGCCCCTGACCCAGTGGCCTTAGCATAAGCCAGGCAGCTAGTGCCAGCCAGCCCTCCACCGTTCCCCGGGCCCAGTCCCCCAGCTCCCAGGAGCCTGCCAGGGACCGGAGAAGGAGGGCGCCTTCTTGGTCCAGTGCAGAGATCATGGACCTGATTGAGGTTTGGGGGGATGCCTCCAACATCCATGATCTCTGCACTAGATGGAGGAACGTGGCCATCTACCGCAGGATGGCTGCTAGCCTGGCCACCAAAGGCCACATCTGAACCCAGGAGCAGGTTCGGATGAAAATTAAGGAGTTGCGGCAGGCCTATGCCAGGGCCACAGGGGGCAGCTCCCAAACGGGTAGACCCAGAGAGCTGCCCCTATTTTGACGCCCTGGACCGCATCCTGGGGGATGGGACGATCTGTGCCCCCCAGGTGGTCATCAACCCTGGGGCAGAAGGCCCTGACCAGGGCACGGAGGTGGAGGAAGAGGAGGGCCAGGAGCTGCAGGAGCCCGGAGGGAGCGTACTATGTAGCCAGGACCCCCGAGCCATCCCAGCGGACCTGTCGCCGGTGTCATGTGGGGAGGCAAGAACAAGTGAGTGCCATCACTGTCCCCTTATGTGTGTGGGGGGGAGGGAAACCAGGGACTGCACACGTGGGCCTTGCTGACCACGGATCATGCAGCAACCTGTGCACGTGCAAGCATGTGCCATGCCACCCTTGGGCATGTGGCCCCAGCTGGCTGCCACACAGGGGCCTTGACCTGTTAGCCACACGCATGTGTGAAGAGAAATTACATGCTCCTGACCCCGGGGTGGAACACAGCAGGACGCCCTCCCTCCACAAGCCCCTTCTACACAGAGGCAGGGGACATCTCCCCTCCCCCCTACACACACCCACACTATATACAGCACAGGGGCACGGGTGCCATCCCGGGGCAGCTCCCACTCCCGGGGATAGCAGGACATCCCAAACATGGCCTCTGTGCAAGCACATTGGCTCTGATGGTGCGGAGAACTATCGTCCTCGCCTTGCAGAGGGGGGCTGGGCTTCATCCACTGTGTCCCCAGGGAGAACTGACCACTGCTCTTGTTTCTCCACAGCCACAGCAGCTGCGAGTGCAGGGCGCACCACACCGCCCGGGACATCCTCCCGCACCCAAGGACTCCGCAGGCCCACCCGTGCAATGGAGGGGTACCAGCAGGAGCACCTGGGGGCACTGCGAGCCTTGCACCTCACCCTCAACCACTGGGTGCAGGAAGACCTGCAGCTCCAGCGGGAGCAGCTTGCCCAGGTCCATGCCATCTGCGAGCACCTGCAGACCCTGGTGCAGAGCTTGCTGCCTCCTGCCACTCCAGCCCCTGCTGCCTCCCCAGTTACCGCTCCTCCTCCCACTTCTTCCTCCACACCCTCCTCACCCCTCCAGGGATGCCGAGGCCCCTGCACCCACGGTTCTGGGAGACAGTTGGGCTGGTGAGACCCCCAACCCTGAGCCCTGAGCTTCTCCTCCCCTTTCCTGCCCCTGCCAGCTCCCAGGTTTCCCCCTCCCCTCTCCCACCCTCCCTCCTCCCCTTTCCACTTTCTTTTCCCAGTCTCACCTCAGTTTCATTCCCCCCCCACCCCAGTTTTGTTCAATAAAGATATTTTGTTGTAATGAACACGTGTCTTTTATTGTACAGCAGGAAGGAGGGTTAGGGAGGGGTAAGTGCAAGGATGTGAGGGAGGAATGAGTCACAAGCCCCCAGTGGGGCACACCAGGGAGACTGTTACTGCCTGCAGAACGTGCTGCCAGGCTCGCAGCAACACATCCAGAAGAAGCACTAGAGTGCCCGGGCGGCTCCGGCTCCACGCTGCAGAGTGCTACGGTGTCCTGAGTGAGGGCAACCAGAGCACGCAGAGAAAAAAATACTTTGCTGTCCCTCAGCAAGGTAAGCAAGCAAGCAAGCAGGGAAACCTGAGAACTGGCTGTCGGGGTGGGGGGGGTCCCTTTAAGCACAGGCCTCAGATAGCCTCAGGCAGCAGCCACACAAGGTAACTCCTGACCTGATGACCAGAACCGGTTCTGGCTGGCCTTAAATGCGATTCAGCGTCCAATCAGTGTGGACGCGCTATTTCAAAATAGCAAAATGCTATTTCAAAATGCATTTTGTGTCTAGATACGTTATTTCAAAATAAGATATTTATTTTGAAATAACTATTTTGAAATAAGATATTTCGAAATAACGCTGTAGCGTAGACATACCTTCAGTTAACTCACCAGGAGTGTGGAAAAGGCAAATTCAGAGTGGGCATTATCTGTCATTGGGAGTTTATTTTTGCTCTCCATTTCCTATCTTCTGCAGATATACTGCTTCTTGTTCACAATTGGGATAGATCTTTGGCTGGTGTAAATCTGTCTAGCTTCATACCTGCTGAGGAACTGGCTTATTGTAAAGATACCAGGCTACAGTGATAGCAGACAACAACAATAACTCTGTTGTGTGAGGCTGAGAAATATCTAGCTAAGCAGTAACTCCTCAGGAATTTGAGAAAATTTAAAAAATTCAACTTCCCCAGTTTTAAGCCACAAGGATGCTGCATGAATAGTGAAAAAATCTGATTTATATAATTTATTACATTAAGTGTTGTCTTTTGATCACATTTTCACGTATTCACCAGAGGAGCCATAGAGATGAAACTAGTTGACTCTGCCAGAGAGGATCTTACAGCCCTTGCCATATTCCCAGCAATTGTTAGACTCACCTTCATCTGCAAGATACCGGCATTCACACTATCACGTTCCATTAAGTTTGACAAGTGTAAATCCTGGTGAAAACAACTTATAAATCTGCAAAACAGTGATGTACTGTAAAGCAGGTTCCTCTCGTTAGTTTGCCATTGACTACACCATGGAATGTTTCATGTAGTATGAGCAGCCCACTGCACCATTCCCTACCCATGCACAACTCCTGGTCAACAGTAATTCAGAAAGGGCTATTGGGTCAAGGTTTTGTTTTAAGAAAAAAACTCAACCATTGATCCTTGTATTATTCCATTGGTCACAATTGTGCAAGGTAATTAAGTATGTGCCTCACCATAAAGTCAATGGAACCACACTCTTGCTTAAAGTTAGGCACATCCTTGAGGCCACAATTCAAGAAAATGCTTAAGTGCATGTTAACGTTAAGCATATGTGTAAATCCTATTGCTTTAAGTTCAACTGGCCTCCATGGGACTTAAACATATGCTTAACTCTAAACGTGTTTAAATGTTCTCCTGTGTAAAAGCATTTTCCCAAGTCAGGGGCATTAAAAATGCATGTAGGGCCCAACCTATTGAATACACTCAGCTCCCAAAAAGCCAGTGAGAATGGAGAGTGCTCCTCACTGAGGGTATGTCTACACTACAGCGTTATTTCGAAATAGTTAATTCAAAATAAGTTATTTCGAAATAACGCGTCTACATACAAAATGCATTTCAAAATAGCGTTTTGCTATTTTGAAATAGCATGTCCACACCGATTGGACGCTGAATCACATTTAAGGGCAGCTGAAACCAGTTCCAGCAGGGCATCAGGTCAGGAGTTAGCCTCAGGCAGCAGCCACACAAAGTATCTGAGGCTTGTGCTTAAAGGGACCCCCCCAGACAGCCAGTTCTCAGCTTTCCCTGCTTGCTTGCCGACCTCGCTGAGGGACAGCAAAGCATTTTCGTCTCTGCCTGCTTTGGTTGCCCTTACTCGGAACACCACAGCACTCGGCACCATGGAGCCAGAGCTGCCCCTGGGCACTTTGGTGCTCATTTTGGACGTGTTGCTGCAAGCCTGGCTGCACTTTTTACAGGCTGCCTCGCAGCATCTGCTGCAGCCCGACCCCCACGCCGTCATCCGGACCCTCCTAGGGTATGGGGAGGAGCAGCTGCAGCTCCCGGATGCCAGCGTGCCCTGCCGCATCTGGCGTCTGGACACCAGCAGCGACTGGTGGGACCACATCGTCCTGGAGAGACCAACAATGGACCCAGAACTTCAGGATGAAGGAGGACACCTTCCTTGAGCTCCGTGAGTGGCTCACCCCTGCTCTGCAGCGACAGGAAACGCACATGAGGCCCACCATTCTCCTCCACAAGTGTGTGGCCATCGCCCTATGGAAGCTCTCCATGCCTGATAGCTACTGATCCATGGCAAACCAGTTCAGTGTGGAGAGATCCACCGTCGGAGCAGTGCTCATGCAGGTATGGCAGTCTCCGGCCACTGTGCCTGGGGTGGGGGTGGGGGGCAAGGAGGGGATGGGCTGCCCCAGGGAAAAGGGGGGGGAGGTAGTGAAAGTCCCCTCTACAGGAGGGTTTAGTCTGTCCCACCCACACTATGGGCTGCCCACGGTGGCCAGGATTGCAGGGGGGGGTTGCTCCTGGGAATGGGGGCACGGGGCAGTGGTGGGGAAGGAGCACTCTCACTCACCCTGGCACCCCAGTGACTATCGGTGGTTTTGTGTGTCTCTCTGCAGGAGGTCAAGGCCATCAGCAGAGTGCTTCTCCACAGAGTCATCTGCCTCACTGATGTGAATGCAGTGATCAAGGGGTTTGGCATCCTGGGCTTCCCCAACTGCGGGGGGGGCAATCAATGGGATGCACATCCCCATCCATGCCCCAGACCACCAGGCCTCCCTCTACATCAACCGGAAGGGATACTTCTCGGTCATCCTGCAGGCTGTGTCTGACCACCGGGGCCAGTTCGTGGACATCAGCGTGGGCTGGTATGGCAAAGCACATGACGTGCAGGTTTACTGCAACTCCTCCGTGTGCCAAAGGCTGCATGCCAGGACTTTCTTCCCTGACCGCCACATCAGGGTCGGGGACGTGGACTTGCCTGTGTGCCTGGTGGGGGATACGGCCCATCCCCTACAACCCTGGATGATGAAGCCCTACACGGGACACCTCAACCCCTCCCAACAGGCCTTTAATGCCAAGCTCTGCAGGGCCCACATCGTGGTGGAGTGGGCGTTCAGCCAGTTGAAGGCCCATTTTAGATACCTCCTCACCCGCCTGGACCTCTCCGAGCAGAATATTCTGCACATGGTGGCGGTGTGTTGTGTGCTGCATAATTTGTGTGAGGGGAAGAGGGAGGCTTTCCTGCCGGGCTGGATGGCAGAGGCCGACCACTTGGCTGGCCTGTACCTGCAGCCCCGCATGGCTGCCAGCCGGGAGGCCCATCAGGGGGCTGCCAGTATCCAGGAGGCCCTGCAGGAGAGCTTCCACCGGGAGGAGGACTAAAGTCTCCCTGGTGTGCCCCACTGGGGGCTTGTGCCTCATTTCACCCTCACATCCTTTCACTGACCCCTCCCTAACCCCCCTTCCCATTAAATAAAGACACATGTGTTGACAAAAACAAACTCTGTTTATTGAACAAAACTGGGGTGGGGCAGGAATGAGGGTGGGAGAGGGGAGGCGAGAGGGTGGGAGAGGGGAGGGTTAAACCTGGGAGGAGGGAGCTGGAAGGGCGAGGCAAGGGAAGGAAGGGGGAGGAGAAGCTCAGGGTTCGGGGTCTTGCTAGTCCACCTGTCTCCCAGAACTGCGGGTGCAGGGGCCTCAGCGTCACCGGGGGAGAGCTGGTATGGGGGGGGAGGAAGAAGCGGAGGGGGAGCAGTAGCTGGGGTGGCAGCTGGAGCTGGAGCAGCAGGAGGCAGCAATCTCTGCACCAGGGTCTGCAGGTGTCGGAGATGGCACGGCCCTGGGCAAGCAGCTCCCGCCAGCTCTCCCACCGCAGCTGCAGGTCTTCATGCACCCAGTGGTCGAGGGTGCGGTGCTGGCCTTGCAGGATCCTCAGATGCTGCCGCTGGCACTCTTCCTGGTTACAGGTCAGCCTGCTGGGCCAGGTGCGGGAGGCTGTCTTGAGCGGGGTAGTGCGCCCTGCACTCACAGCTGCTGCAGCTGTGGAGAAACAAGAGAAGTGGTCAGTTCTCCCTGGGGACACAGTGGGTGAAGCCCAGCCCCCCTCTGCACAGCAAGGATGGCAGCTCTCCATGCCATCGGAGCCAATGTGCTTGCACACAGGCCATGTTCGGCATGTCCTGCTATCCCCAGAAGTGTGAACTGGCCCGGGACTGCCCCTATGCCCCTGTGCTGTATCTAGTGTGGGGGTGGGGGGAGAGGGGAGACGTGCCCTGCCTTTGCGTAGAGGGGGCTCATGGAGGGAGGGTATCGTGCAGTGTCCCTCCCCGGAGTCAGGAGCACATCATGTGCCTTCATACATACATGCATGTGGGTAACAGGCCAGGGCCCCTGTGTGGCAGCCAGCCAGGGCCACATGCCCAGGGTGGCACAGCACATGCACAGGTTGCTGTGTGCTCCGTGGTCAGCAAGGCCCACACGCGTGGTCCCTTGTCTCCCTCTCCCCGCCCTGCCCTGCATAAGGGGACAGTGATGGCACTCACATGTCGAGGCCTCCCCAGCCTTGGATGGCACCGGCGACAGGCTCGCTGGGATGGCTCAGGGGTCCTGGGTGCGGGGCACACTCCCTCCAGGCTCCTGCGGCTCCTGGCCATCCTCCTCCTTCTCCTCCGTGTCATGGGCAGGGCCCTCTGCCTCAGGGTCAATGACCACCTGGGGGGCATGGACCATCTGACCCCCCAGGATGTGGTCCAGGACATCATAATAGGGGAAGGGGTCCGGGTCAGCCCCTGGTTGGGAGCTGCCCCCTAAGGCCCTGGCATAGGCCTGCCACAGCTTTTTGATTTTCATGCGCGCCTGCTCCTGGGTTCGCATGTGGCTGTCAGCCATCCGCCTGTAGACGGCCGCGTTCCTGCATCTAGTGTGGAGATCGTGGACATTGGAGGCCTCCCCCCGAACCTCAATGAGGTCCATGATCTCTGCACTAGACCAGGAAGGTGCCCTCTTTTGCGGCCCCTGGCAGGCTCCTGGGAGCTGCCAGCCTGCTCCTGGGGAACGATGGAGGGTTGGCTGCCACTGGGTTGCTGGATTATGCTGGGCCAGGTGCACGGACTGCTGGCTCTATGCTGGCAGGCTTGCAGCTGGCACAGGCACTATGACCAGAGTCTACCCCTTTAAGGGCTCCAGGGTTTGGGGGGGAGCAGAAGAGTTTTCCTGGTTTGGCCCAGAGTGGCCACCAGGGCACTCTGGGAAGGGCTGGAGGCCCCCTATTTCGGAATAAGCGTCTACACAGCGCTTATTTTGATTTAGCTATTTCGAATTTGGCTTTATTCCTTGTGGAATGAGGTTTACTAAATTTGAAATAAGCGCTCCACTATTTCAAATGAATTTCAAAATAGCGGTTTGGCTGTGTAGACGCTCGGAAAGTTATTTGGAAATAACAGCTGTTATTTCGAAATAACTTTGCTGTGTAGACATACCCTGAATGAGGCCCTTAATGGTTATTTGGTCCATTAAATAATAATTACAATTAATGTTGTAGAAAATGATTATTTACGATTTTACCACAGGGACCCTGTCAAAATCCAATAAGACTCAGATTTTCATCCCTTTAGAAATAATTCCAGGAGATATTTTATAGCAGAATTAGTTCTTCTCTCTTTCTTAGGGAGAGGTGGGATTACAATCCATCCATTGTTTGAAAAATTCAACATAATACCCTACCACATAATGCCATATTGATATAGTAAAACTCAAAAAAAAAACCGCACAACTCACAAAGCAGGTTCCATTTTTTAGCAAGCAGATTCATGGGTTTACATGAATGCCTAGCCTGTATCCTCAGTCTAGGAAGTGCAAATTTTGAGAGGCAGCAACACGTTAATGAGAGGAGATAGATGAATTTGTACTTGTGATAAGAAGCAGGGATAATACATTGCAATTCTTGCACACCTTTCACCTGACAATCTCAAAGTACTTTCCAAATGTATAGTCCACAAACACCCATGTGACACAGGCGTAGTCTACAATAGGCCTCAGACAGGTAAGAGGTGAAATGACTTGTCCAAAGACAAATGAGTGATAGATTATAAAAATAGAAAACAAATAATATTCTCTCCCCCTTTTAGAAAGAAAGATTTCAGAGCCATTTGCTACCAAGATTTTCATTACATCAGGGAATTAAAAAAGACAGTCATTTTTATTATAGAATTTAGGAGCCCTGCCAATAGATCAGAACCTGGAGGTGCTGAACAAAACAGGGATGTTAGATATTGAGTAACTGAATAATCATGTAACAGCATCAAATATTAGCAGTTACACAATTATTCAATGATCCCTGGGGGTGGGGCCATCAACTAGTGAGCTCCTGACTCTACTCCCAGGGAGCCCCCTTAGTGCCCATGGAGAGCTGGCTTTTAAGGCAGCTCCCCATTAGCACTAGATTCTGCGGAGCCACCCCCATGCTGCTGCCCTCACCCCCACACTGCTGCCTCTGATACAATGGGATTCCAGAGCAGCCTCTGTCCACAGGGAACTCAGCCTCCACTACCCCTGTAGATAGGGGCTGCTGCCATGGATAGAGGCAGCAGCTCAGGGAAGGCTCTTGCCTGTCCTCCCCGCCTCTGTGGGAAGCAGCAAGAGGGGAGCAGGCATCTCTGCAGAGCTGGCATGCACGGGGAGCCAGCTTAAAAGCCGGCTACCACACGTATCGGCTCCCACCTGCCCCTCATCTTCTGCCTCTCTATCAGAGGCAGCAGTGCAGGGGTGAGGGCAGGTGGCTCCACAGGATCTAGTGCTCATGAGGAGCTGCCTTAAAAGCCAGATCCCCACGAGCACTGGCTTCCACCTTCTTCCCCTTCCTGCCTCTGATACAGAGGCATCAAGGGAAGGGGGGGTATAGTCGAGAGAATTAACCGATAAGCCCAGGTTTATCGGTTAATCATGTAATCATCTATACACTGATATGCCTAGAACAAACATCAAATAAAAACATGGTCTCTGCCCCAAAAAGCTTAAAATCTTGGTACACTTGCACCTCCATGGTCTAGTACTCTCTGGTCCGGCAACATCCATGGTCCAGTGCGACCACAGATGCTGCTGGACTAAAGAGCCCCAGCAGCTGGGGCCAGCTGGGAGTCCAGCAACAAAGGGGCCAGTGGAGTGGAGCTGGGCTGGTGGCCAGGAGCCTGGCTGGAGTGGAGCTGGTAGCAGAGCCAAGTGGCCAGGGCTGGCAGCAGGGCTGGCAGCTGGGAAAGGAGCTTGGGAGCAGGAGTCAGTGGCCTCAAGGGGCACTGACCTCCCCTAGTCCAGCAAACTCCCTCATCTGGAACTGGTCACGTCCCAAGGGTCCTGAACCAGGAAGGTCCAACTGTATTAGACAAGAGGTACCAGATGGAGATAGAAAGATTGTTTTGTTTCTTCATGTTTCTGAATGCGATGGTATTGGTCTGCATGGCAGACAGAGGTCTCAGCACATCAGCAGCCCAAATGTTATCAAGATTTTTGTAGTCATCACAGCAAAAGGAGAGTTTCAAGGAGGGCTTTGAAGTTGGATAATGAGGTAGCTTTGCAGATCTTTATAGCGAAATACTCAAAAGCACGAGGAGTAGTCTGGAGAAAGCATGAAGGTGGCTGTTTGAAAATTTAACAAGTGGGAGATAGAAATTGGCATCACAGGCCAATCAGTGGCAGGAGTTTACATTGATAGCAAATAAGAGAAGATTATCTGTTCCCACTATGTTAAGGGCATTGAAAGTGAACAGCTTTTGTTGGATGCAATAAAGAATGGGGAGGCAGTGCATGGGTGCAAAGAAAAGGGTGGCATAGTCAAAAAGATGGGCTAGAAAAATTCTCTGCAGCAGCATTGTGAATGGATTAGAGTGGAACAAAATGGATTTGTCCAGGGCCGAGAGAAGGATGTTGTAGTAATCAAGATTCAAGCTGAGAACTTGGACAAGTTTTAGCTGTGTGAATAAATAGCAAAGGCCTTGTCTTAGACATGTCATGCAGAAAGAATCAGCAAGATTTAGACAGCCTGGATTCGAGGACCAAAAGAAAATGTGATGGGTTGAACTCACATAAGTCCCCCTAGGGTTGTCACCGGGTATATTGCCCATGTCACTGATGCCTGCCTTCCTGCTCCCTGGAGCTCCTACCACCCTGTCCTGCTGGGCCAAATCCTCTGATCTTCCCCAGACAAGGCACAGAGTTGGCGTTACCACTTGCTTGCAGAGCAACAAAGACAGCTCTGGAAGGATTCAGTTCTAAGGGCTCAGCACCCAGGAAACCACCATCCAAATGCGACCAAAATTCCAAATAAATCCATCTTACTATGTGTAAAAGTTTTACAAAGAGAAAGCTTATAAGGTCAGCCCCCTTTATCAATGAAAGAGATATCCACAGTAGTTACTTCCCTCCTCCCCCGGTAACAATTATTTATACTGGGCTTAATAATAAATAAAAGTGTTTTATTAAGTACAAAAAGTAGGATTTAAGTGGCTGCAAGTGAAAACAGTCAGAGGAAAGTAAGTTACTCAATTAAAATTAATAGAAAGTGCATAGTTAGTTCTAATCCACTAAGAAACTTACTACATGCAAATTCTTGCCCTAAAGAGTTCTTATTTCAGGTAAAAGCTTCAAATCAGAGATGATCTTTTACTCTGAATTGGTCTACAGCAAGGGTTGGCAACCTTTCTGAAGTGGCATGCCAAGATGTAACCCTCGTGCCCTGGGCTGTGCCACTCTCCCGGGAGGCAGGGAGAGGCTGTCTCCACCATGCGCCCCACCTGGTCTCCTGCCCTGGGCTCCACTCCAGCTTTTTCTGTGGGGAGGGGAGGAGCAGTGCACGCTTCCCTGCAAGCCGGATCAGGCGTGGAGCCTCAGGGTTTACCCTCGCAGGAAGCCAGCGCTGGCTCCAATCTTGGCGGGGGGGAAGGGGGGGGCGCGATGCTGGATCACCGGCATGGACTCCCCGTTGCAGGTCGGGGGAGATGTGGGGTAGCCCATTCATTGCACATGCCACTGAAAATCATCTTGCATGCCACTTATAGAAAGCTTGCCATACGTTGCCGACCCGCTGGTCTACAGCCTTCTTCAAAGTTCCTTTGTTTCCTCCTAGCATGGGCCAGGCAGTTTCAAAACCCAGCTGAAGACAAAGGCTGATTGCTTCCTATTGCTTAAATAAACTTTCCCCCAGGCGGAAAACCTTTGTTTTGCATCTTCCCATCCCGACGGAAAACTACCATGTCCAGTAGTTGGAGTCCAGTACCAGGTGGCATGGTCACATGTCTTTCTAGGACCAACCACAGTCTGGGCTTACAGGACAAACATGGCTATTCACAGGTCCTTGACTTGGTTACTGAGCCATTCAGATTCCACAGACTCAGTAATAACCCTCATTAGCACATTTGCAATTATAAACAAATCCATACTTCATATTTCTAGCTTCACATACCAGAATAATGCATGCCCAAAAATAGGATATACAAATTCAGCAGAATGTAACTGTAAAATTGATATGTTACATGACCTGTATGATATGTTACATGATCTTTGAGTTATGCATATTCATATTCAAAAGCCAATTCTCATAAGACAGAGGGGGAATCACAGAGAGGTTCAAGGTGAAAATGACACCCAGATTACTGGCCTGCCTAACAGACTAGGGTGGTGGTGTTACCTATAGTGCTCAAGAAAGCAGGTAAAGGGGAGGGGAGGGAAGAGATTAAGATTTCTGTTTTTTCCATATTGAGTTTGAGCTGTCAGACAGACCAAGATTTTAGTTTGGACAGGATGCAGGTCTGGAGTAAAGCAATAGATCTCTGAATGATCAGCATAGAGAGGGAAACTGATTGCGTGCCCATGGCTGAGGTTTCTGAGAGCCAAGGAATAGAGGGAGAAGAGAAGGGGGTGAAGACCAGAACCTTGTGGAATCCTTTGAGAAATTTGAAGGGTGGATGCAGAGGATCATCTGAAGGACACACAGGAGTAATTGGACAGATAGGAGAAAAACCAGGCAGGGACAGAGTCACAGAAATCAAAAGGAGGGTGAGACTTCAGAAAAATGCCAGACAAGTGAAAAAATAATCTTACCACCTAACAAATAATCCAACAGCAGACAACAATTCAGAGAGATTTTCTCCTAAAATATGCAAAAGACGACAAATATTTTTGTAGGAGCCATTTCACCTCAAGAGATGCCACTTAGCCTATCCTCAGCACTACATGTGAGGTTTACGCTAATCAGCTTTTTCTGAAGCGTTAAGTCCACCGTCACATCAATAGCTAATACACAACACTGGGAAACACTGATTTACAAAAGGCAACCTGATTCTGCTTTCAAAACACAACTGTTTAATAATCCCCCCCCCCCGAGATGACAGAATTATTTTTTAAATCATGAATAATTTGATAAACAAAAGTTCCAGCAAAAACAAAACGATGCTCTGAACAACATGTCCTAGGACAAACAAGATATTTGACAGATAGCATTAGCTTTTGGCAATCTTGCAAAATAGATTTTACATATTTTTATCAGCTAATACCGTGGAGCAATAAGATTTCTCATTTTATTGATGTCTTTCGCTTTTTAAATATTGGTGTGTGAAAATTATTGAGGGAGGAGATAAGCCATGTTTTCTTTTCTACGGAGCTTTGCTCAAAACAAGTAAAAAGACTTGAATTATTTTCTATATTTCTGAATTATAGCATGGTCCATGTAGTTCTACAACCAATAATGCCAAATTTCTATTGCTGTTTTTTCAGTAGTGAAGCTAGCTGGCAATGTAAATAGTGTCTAAAGCAACAAGCTTAGAATTTGTACCTTTCAAATTGTATGAAAATCTTTTGGCTAACAGCTGGTTCCTAACCTAAAGGTTAAAGCATGCTTTCAGTCAAAGTGCACATGTATTCACATACTCATGGTCTTAAGGTAGAATCAAAACACAGTATAACTCTGGTTAATCTCATAATTGCAAGAAGCTTTTATCCGTGGCTGTTAAATAAGATCCAAGTTGCTTCTTCAGTTTAAACATAGAAAGTCTCCATGCAACCAAAATAGCAGGTCAGTAAAGGGTTAGCTATAACACTTACATAAACAATGAGATAGTTAGATGAAAATTACTTTTAAAAACAATTACTATTGTTTTCACAGCATGCAGTCATTGTGCTGATGACTGTAAAGGTTTAATGAGACAAGTGTCCATTTAATAAATGTACTAGTTAAATTAAAAAATCAGTTTGGTGTACAGGGATGCAAATATAGGGAGCCAAAAAAAAAAAAAAAAAAAAAAAAGACAGCAGAGCAATGAGTTGAATGACTTAGAAAAAATTCATATAAGCTTAGTTGATTTGTACAAACTAATCCATGTTTATATTCTGTCTAGATCAGAAGCTGTAACATGGTCTGTGTAGGTTCTCATCTTGCATTCTTTTTGTATCCAAAACTTGCAATGACTCAAGGTCTTTATTTAGCTTTAACTAGGGATCCTGACTGCACTATAGTAGTAATCACAGCGCCACAAAGATGCTTTTCATATTTTAAAATGTCCCAGTCTTGTTTGATAATGTTCATAATGGAGCCTAAAGGAGTTATATAATTAGATGAAAGTTGGATACCTAAGACTGGCATTTCCAAAGAATCTAAATTTTCATAAAAGCCCAATGTAATAGATGGAATAACAGATGCACCAAGGTGTAGTAACTCCTAAGCCCTCGTGGCCAGTTGGTGCGAGTTCAAGATGAGATTTCAGATGTTCCACACCCTATATTTAAAGTGCTGGACACACCTCATACAGAGCTGGGTAGGTGGCTACTTGTAATGTGCCATAATATCCACAGTAAGATACAAACAGCTAACAAACATTCTACACCCCACCTTACAGGCATAGCAATAATAACATGTTAAATTCAGCCATGAGACACAATTGTGGCCCATGGTTGTAATGTAACATGGCTCCCTCCAGCAATTAAAACAGAACATGCGGGCTAGTCTGTAATACCATTCCCTAACACTGCCGTAGTCTGAAGAAAACTTTTGGTGTCCAAAGAGAAGCCAAGTTATAAAACAGGAGGCCTTCTACCATGCTATTCTAAGGGCAAAATTCTTCTCTCAAAACCATATGGCAGTCTTCCTAAACTTTAATTTCTGAACTCCCTACCAGTTCTGAGATATAGAAAGACAATACACCCACTGGGAGGCCCGAGGAGGTGAATTTTAACCTTATAGGTAGCAACTTTTTCGTTTAATAAAGAAGTAATGCTCCAGCATTATTCCCCTCCTATTTCCTCTCTAAAAAGGGTCACAGTTTGCAAGTGACTTCATGTAAGTTTCATGAAAGCTTCCCCCATTCTCCAACTAGGTTAGATCACAGTGTCACTGAATTCAGTTAAAGCTCATCTTCAACAGCTTATGAGCATTTTGTATCTTATAGGACCATACCAGTGATGGGATGAATCTGAGCACAGCACTTGTGTTTTCCAACCTCCTTCACATCTCTTTCCTGTCCTTGTGGGTATGAATGGGGGAAACAGTTGCTAAACAAAGCAAGCTTTTCCAAATAGAAATACAGCAGAATTGAATTATTTTCTATCAACTTTGCACCTTCTCAAAGCAAAAGTCATCTGTGTTGTGTCACTTCAAACATCCTTTACTTTTTACTCTATAGGAGAAGCAGGGTTTTTTTTCCTACCAGTGATTCCCAGTCACATGTCAGAAAGCCCTTCTTTGCCTGCCTTGGTTCTACCCAATAGACACCCCCACGCTCCCTCGCTGCACCAGCAGCAGACACAATTTTCTACACTCTGGGTCCTAGTGGCAACCCCCCCTCCACCCCACAGTCTGGCACCTGAGGCGGCCGCCTCAGTTTGCCTCATGGTAAGGCCAGCCCTGGAGCCTTGGTTTACTGTGCAATGAAGATCTCCCCTAGAGGCCATGTCTTCACTCCTCTGGGGTACTACTAGAGTTAAGCCAGCCAGGTACCTCTCTCAGCCCACTGGGAATAATCAAGGAAAGATTCCACTTCACCCTTCCCTACATGTGATAGAGCTCTTCCTCTCAGCCAGAGCAGAGGAGGAGCAGGAGGTGATAATCACTTTGGATATAGCACTGAATACATATATGGTAAAAGATAATTGCTCCACTCCTCAGGGAACGGCATGAAACTTCTCTTTTAAAAACTATGAGCTTCACAGTAAGAAGCATCTAAGTTCTGTTAAGTGTGCTGAAGCAGTTCTGGACTGTCACTCCACTTTACTGAGACTTCATAAAAACACTGAAAATACACTTATGTACTATAAATTTTTTCATATTCATAGTGACAGCGGGATCAATGCCCTGTTCACTAGGTGAAACAAAAGACAGGACTATGCAGCACTTTAAAGACTAACAGGATGGTTTATTAGGTGATGAGCTTTCGTGGGCCAGACCCACTTCCTCAGATCAAATTGTGGCATGACCAATTTTCTTCCACAATTTGATCTGAGGAAGTGGGTTTCAGCAAGACCAGACTAACACAGCTACATCTCTAATACTGTTCACTAGGTGCTGTGAATACCATGTAGAAAAACACTACTTACATTCCATTTGGAAATATTGTACATTAGGGAAGCGAGAAAAGAGAATGTGACAGGGGAAGGGTGGGATGTGGGTAACAGCAGATCTCACAGCTATCATGTACTTGCTATGAATTCAGCTTGATAAAAAAATTCCTAGCTCTGACACTGACTTGGGTGAGTCATTTTACCTTGGTTTCTCTTCCCTCCCTTTGACTTGCCTATTTAAATTGTACACTGTTTGAAACAAGGACCACCTCTGTATTTGGACAGTCCCTGAGGCAATAGACACCCAATCTCAGTTAGATCTCTCCATGCTACAGTTGTTTTAATAATATTAATAATGTGACTTTCTCTCAAGCCATCCAACATTAGTCAGCTGATTTCTTGAAAGAATTGTGACTGGAGTGGATTAGGAGAACAGATTTGGAGGAGCAGAGAATAGCTACTTTCTAGACTGGTTCAGGGAGGGAAACAGAGTTGAAAAAGAAGGTACATAGACATTCAAATGTGGTATTACTGACAGAGTGAAGGAATGAACAAGGGACATATACAAGAGCCTACAGTAGACAATGAGGAAGGAAAAGGGAAGTGTAATAGCATCAGTGGCATAGTCACGGGTGGGCCTGAGTGGTCCATGGCCTACCTACTTATCATCCAGGCACTCCCACCCCCATCTCAGCTTTGCCCTTGCACAGCTCCACACTGTGTTGCTGCTGCCGCGGTCGGGGTGCAAGGCTTGCCCTGTTCTTCCTTTCCAGTGCTCCAGCCACAGAGCCCGGTCGAGGACCTGTTCTGCTCCTTCCACCTGGCGCACTTGCCAGAGAGCAGCATTGGTGAATAGGACTGCTGACCCCATGCTCTCCGGCAGCAGTGCCGGCTGGGCAGAGTGGGGCAAGACCCATGTCCTCACCCCGTGCTCACTGGCAGGAGCACCAGGAGGGCACAGCAAGTTAAGCACCTCACCCCCACTATAGGGACTCCATCCTAGCCTTATTTGGTGAAGCCAGTGGATATTTTGTTACCAAGTATGGATGCAAAGGGTTAACTGGCTACCCGGTAAGCATCGGCCTTACCAGCATACCTAACTGATAACCAGTTAACCAGTAATTGCTCCAGCCCAGCTGGGTCCACCACATCATGGGCAGGGGTTGCTCCAGAATTAACCACTTAAACATAGCATTTAACTGGTTAACTTTTTAAACAAGAATTTACAACCCTACCAAGCCACAAAGGTTTCTTTCCATTCCCTGGGGAAATTAACCCCTCAATAACATGAACATTAGGCATTTCAAAGCTATAAAACCTGAATCTGGGATACCATCTAGCTCATTTCCATTGGGAACTTCAGAATGATATTGAAAAAATTCAGGAATCTCTGTATAAGGAAAGATTCTTCCCTAGCTGACTCAAAGGTCAGCTGGTCAAGAAATATCTTCAAAAGGACCATACTGTCATCCACAGCACTTTCGTTAGGGAGAGGGGCATTTTAAGAAGCGATACAATTTTAAGGGAGCATTTCCTTTCCCATTCCCCCATCTAGATTTTTAATCTTTCCTTGGATAAGATTAGGCAAAGAGGGATGTAATGACAGACACTGGGAGAATTGGGACAAGCAAGCAAGAAAGCCAAACAAGACTGGAAAATACAGCACTTAAATGTATTACACAGTGTAGAAATAGATCACAAACCAGTGCCTCATGTTTAAAATTCAAACACAGTGGCAATGTTTTAAAATCTGTTAAGCAATCTAGCATCTAATAAATACTTTGTCCTATTCTGGCTGACTTCTGAAGCATTGATTAACATTTATCATGGCTTTACAACCCCAATTTTCAAGAACACTGGAGCAAAGTGTGAGCATAACTGTAAGATACAAAAAGATAGGAGTATTTTCCATAATTGCAACACATGACTATGTATCAGGGACAACAATAGTGGCAAAGTAGGCAAAAAGTAGAAAAGTAAGTGAAAATAGTCAGTATGTTTAAGGTTAACAGATGCAAATATGGCCTTTCTATCAACAGAAAACTGTCTAGAATTTCTGTATGGATTTAGTGGAGGAGGAATCGTTAAGAGCCTAGCTAAACAGCAACACTATAGGGAAAAGGTACATCCAAAATAAACACATGCACAGAGTTTCTAATGAAGGCTGAGATTTCCAAAACTGCCTAAGGAGATGTGAATGTCCCAGTTTTATTAACATTAATTTTGAGACATCTCAGCTCAGGAGTCCAGTCCTCTGCTACTGAAGCCAGTGGGTATTTTGCTGAGACCCTAAAAGATTCTTTTAAGTGGATGGTCTCATAAGTAAGATGTTAGGTTAGCACTCAGGAGACATTGGTTCAGTGCTATACTCTGCCACATATTTCCTACATGACCTTAGGCAAGATCAGATAGTAGTACTGTCCTACCTTACAGGGGTATTGGAAGGTGCTCCATTCATGGTCATGCAGTCATATGAACCCAAGGTCTAAATATTAAAGCTGGCCTCAAGCTGCAAAGTTTAGATCTCAACCCATAGTTAAAATTCCAGGGTATCCAAAGCTGGAGTTTTGGTTCAGAGCATGAGAGAGAGAAAGCATCCATCCACAACAATTACATTTCATTCTGAACTTCTCCAGTTTTTGGGAACTGTGATTTTGGTTCAGGATCATTTCCAATTTAAACAGAAACATAAATTTTAAGAATTACATTATCCATATAATATGCTTGATACCATAGAAAAATTAACAGCATATGAACATGAGTCACAAGAAATAGTGATTGTATCATGTAATAATTTTAAGTCCAACAATAGGGGTACATGTAGTTGATGACATTTGTTTCATCCCTTTTTGTTTACTGTGTTGTTAAATGTCAGGTTTAGTTAGATATGTAGTTACTATGTGTTTAACTACCTCCTGGTATGGCACATAGACCTGGAAATGAATAAGTTACCTTCGAGTTCATCTTGTGATCTCACTCTCGAGGGAACCCTGCTGGAAAGTGGTACCAAAATGCAGAGAGATCTGTTTCACTGCTTTTTACTGTTTCAGGTGTTGGTTTTTAGAACGGTGAAACAAAACAGCTTAAGCTGCTAATTGGTTATTCTTTGAATTCTAACTCAGATTCAAATTAATCTCTTTGCAGAAATTATTTCACAAGAAGCAAAAAACCATGAACAAGACATTTCTGTCCTTACAACTTCAATGTCATCTTCCTTCTGCCAGCCCTTTTAATAACCCCATCAATAAGTCTGACATGAAATGTTGGAAGCTAGTTCTAGGTATAAGTTCTGATTGACTCCGAAGCTCCTTAAAATGTCTGTCAGTTGCCCTCAACAACTCCACTAAAAATACCTTTAAATCACAGCTCTAACTCCCCTAGGAAACAGAAATTATCCAAGTGAGATCCCAGTCAACAGAGTTCAACATTCAGTATCCATAGATAGAGCCCTGCAAATCCATGGATATCCACATTTGTGGATGTGGATATCCACAGCTCACTTTTGCAAATACAGATCAGATACAAAATTACATATCTATGCAGGGCTTCATCTAGAAATTCAAGAGAGATTCCAGAGACTATTTTTTACAAGACAAGAGGCAACTAGCAATTAGTTACTGGAATAACAACTAGCAACTGGAATACATTTCTGCTTGCTGGTTAGTAAACCTTTCTGTAGCAGGTGTAAAGAGAGTTACTCTCTCCATTTAAGAATTGTGTATCTGAAACTCTTGTGCATTACTTTGTTTTCAGTCTTTTTTAGCCTGAGACTAATATTAAAATGTGCTAAAATATTTGGTGGCATTTTGGGAGTTGGAGATGTGAATAAAGTAACATTTGAGTTCAAAACTTGCCTGCTATTGATAAATTAATGGTTTTAGTCTGTGCCTCAGAGCAGAAAAACTGAAGTAGTTATGAAAGATATTGAGCATTTGCAGAGCATAATACAGTCTTTTGTATTACAATAGTGAGATCAGAGCCCCTCTGTACAGACACAGCAAGAGGCACCTCAGGGCTTGATGAACTCAGTATTTAGATTGTCTTATAATCAAAGGATGGGGAAACAATTACAAGTTGGATCTCCTTGGTCTGGCACCCTTGGGACTTGACTGGTCCTGGATGGGGGATTTTGCTGGATCAGGGTAGGTCATATCTAGCCCCCCTGCTACTGGCCCCCGCAACCCTGGAGTGGCCACCAGCCTCCTGGCCCACTCCCCCCATGCTGTCAGCCTTGCTGCCCTGTCAGTCCCCTTATCCCCTTCCCTGCTACCAGGCAGCCTAGTGCCAGCCCAACCCAGCTCCCCGCATGCTGTGCTCCTGGATCCACCGGGTAGTCCTGCTGCAGTTCGCCATACTCCTGACCCCACCGGAAAGGCCCACTGGGTCCTGCCAGAACACGGATGTTGCCGAATCAGGGAGTCCCAGTTGACAGAGGTTCAGCCTGTATTATCTCCATTTTTTATAGTTGAGAAACTGAGGATATATGTTAAGTGACTTAATTAAGGCCACACGGGAAGTGGCTAATCTGAAAAGTGAACCTAGATCTCTTGAATCCGAGTCCAGAGTCTTAAGCATAAAAATGTCCTTTATCTATTCAAAAACACCAATTATGCCATTTTTAAAGAAATACTGCATTAAAGCATATTACTAACAGTTGACCATG
The DNA here is from genome assembly GCA_032595735.1 of Pelochelys cantorii. Classification (NCBI taxonomy): domain Eukaryota; kingdom Metazoa; phylum Chordata; order Testudines; family Trionychidae; genus Pelochelys; species Pelochelys cantorii. Next base: position 101,937,300 of record CM064329.1, on the reverse strand, counting down.
TTTCAGCTTTTAAATTAAAATGCGAAACAAAATCTTTCAAAAGGTAGTCATCATTTGGGCATTCTAGCTGCAAACTCGGAATATGATCTAGGCTATTACAGCCTTTTTAAAACAACAAACATACCTTAAAATGCAGTGCATGAAAAGGGGAGGTATATTCTATAGGAAAAAGAATAAAGCTTACATCAGCAGTTACTATATATCAGCGCCTTCCCAAACTGTAGGTTATGACCCCATTTTAATGGAATTGCCAGAGCTGGTGTTCGACCTATTTACACCCTGGGAACCAGAGCTCAGGTTTCAGCTCCCTCCCAACCCCACACTCCCACCTGGGGCAGCAGAACTTGAAAGAGTTCAGGCTTCGCCCTCCCCACGGAGGTACAGTAATTTTTGCTGTCAGAAGTGGGTCACAATGCAATGAAGTCTGAGAGCTCCTGCTATATAGTATAAACAACGAGAAGTCCTGTGGCACCTTATAGACTAGCAGATTTATTGGAGCATAAGCTTTCGTGGGCAAAGACCCACTTCTGACATGCATCTGACGAAGTGGGTCTTTGCCCACGAAAGCTTATGCTCCAATAAATCTGCTAGTCTATAAGGGTATGTCTAGACTACATGCCTCTGTCGCCAGAGGGATGTAAATTAGACATATCGACATAGTCAATGAAGCGGGGATTTAAATATCCCCCGCTTCATTAGAATAAAAATGGCCGCCGGGTTGTGCCAGCTCAGCTGTTTGTTGGCACGAACCGGCAGTCAAGATGGGGATCGGTCGGCAAGGAAAGCCTTTGCCGACCGATCCCTTATGCCTCATGCAACGAGGTTTACAGGATCGGTTAGCAAAGGCTTTCCTTGCTGACCGATCCCCATCTTGACTGCCGGTTCGTGCCGACAAACAGCTGAGCTGGCACAACCCGGCGGCCATTTTTATTCTAATGAAGCAGGGGATATTTAAATCCCCGCTTCATTGACTATGTCGGTATCTAATTTACATGCCTCTGGCGACAGAGGCATGTAGTCTAGACATACCCTAAGGTGCCACAGGACTTCTTGTTGTTTATGCAGATTCAGACTAACACAGTTACCCCTCTGATTCCTGCTATACAGTGTTGCTAAAGTATTAAAATGGTGGTGAGAATTAAAATACCTAACTTTTATCAAGTGCTTTAAATAACATAGTCTTACTACACATTGAGGGTGTGTCTAGACAGTACCCTTCTGTTGGAATAAGCTACACAATTTGTGCTATGCAAATTGCATAGCTTATTCTGAGTCTAGGTCGAAAGAGCTTATTTTAAACTTTGGAGTTGTGTAGACAGCGCCAAATTTCAAAATAAGGCACTATTCCAACAAATCCCTTAACCCTTATGGAACGAGAGTTACAGGGATTCCGGAATAACGCGCCAGCTATTTTGAGAAATAGCGAGTTTAAAGATGCAGCATTGCTATTTCAGGATACTTCCAGTAACCTGAAATAGCTCCGCAGTCCAGATGTATCCTGAGAACGGTGTATTTATCCAGGTAGAATGTTTATTAAATAAGGCTAATGGGGGAGAGGGTATTATATATGAAAAAAGTTTGTGAAGGCATGATAAAATGGGCTTTCCCTGTCTTAGCAAGATGTTTGGGAATCAATTTGTTGCCATTAGAGTTAATGAGAACATTATTAACTTCTGTGGGAACAGCACTGGGCTCTCATTGTGTTAACTGAAGTATACTAGCAAAAATATCTGTAGTTTATTTACAATTTACAGTATGCCTGACAAATCTAAAGCTTGAATAACTAAAGTGTAACACATACATCAGTTTAATGTCTGCTGGGCCTTATCCTGACTTGGTTACTTCAGTATATATGCCACTGATGTCAGAGTTACTCTGAATTTATACTGGTATAATGGAGATCTGAGTATCCTGCTTTTGTTTTCTTTCCCTACTTTGGCAATGGGATTCAGCCTTTAAGGTCAGAGAGGCCATCATGATCACCTGACCTCCAGCACATCATAGGTGACAAAACCTTACCTCTTACCCAAAAACTACTTGCAACAGGTCCATAATCTCTGGCTGAGTTCCTGAAGTACTCAAATCTTGAATTGAAGACTACAAAGTCAGAGGATCCTCTACTTACTCTAGTTCAAACAGCATGTGCTCCATGAAAGGTGCACCTGCTGCTAGCAAGCACATTGTATGAGGGATGTTATGTATTGTGAATTTTTGTCCTCCATTAAACTGATGTAGAGAACTGAATGCTAAAATGTATTTTTTTTTTTAAAACGTGAAAACGTTGTCAAGTGATTTTAAAAATTAATTAAAAGTAATTGATTAAGTGGTTAATTGCACTATTAAAAATAATAGATTATTTAAATATTTTGGATATTTTTAACATTTTCAAATACAGTAGAACTCCAATAGTCCAGCATCCAATTGTACGGCACTCCCAATAGTCTGGCATCAAAATGGCAAGAGCCTAGTGAGTGAGCTTCGGCAAAAAGCAAGTCACAAGGCAGCAGCGGCAGCAGCTGAACCGAGCGAAAAATGTAAAAAAGGGTTTAAAAAACTACTGCATACAGTATATTGTATGCAGTATACACAATAAAAAGGGTTAAAAACACTTTATATACAGTATATACTGTGTGTGTGTGTGTGTGTGTGTGTGTGTGTGTGTGTGTGTGTGTATAAAACCAGTTTATAGTACCTCCTGATAGTCCGGCATATCTGATTATCTGGCACCACCTAGGTCCCAAAGGTTCCAGATTATCAGAAGTCTATTTATATATATTTCAATTACAACACAGAATACAAAGTGTACAGTGCTCAGTTTATATTTTTATTACAAATATCTGCATTGTAAAAAAACAAAAGAAATAGTATTCTTCAATTCACCCATTGCAATTACTGTAGCACAGTCTCTTTATTGTGAACACTGAATTTATAAATGTAGAATTATGTAAAAAAAAAAAAAAAAAAAAAAAAACACACACTCTAGCTTTAAAACAAAACAATGTAAAAGTTTAGCGCCTACAAGTCCACTTAGTCCTACTTCTTGTTCAGCCAGTTGCTCATACAAGTTTGTTTATATTTACTAGAGATAATGCTGCCCACTTCTTGTCTTGAATGTCACCTGAAAGTGAGAACAAGTGTTCGGATGGCACTGTTGTAGCTGCATCACAAGATATTTACATCCCAAATTCACTAAAGATTTGATTGTCCCTACATGCTTCAACCACCATTTCAGAGGACATGCATCCATGCTGATAATGGGTTCTGCTCAAAAACGATCCAAAGCAGTGCAGACAAATACAAGTTCATTTTTGCCATGCGAGTCAGATGCCACCAGCAAAAGGCTGGTTTTCTTTTTTGATTGTTCAGGTTTTGAAGTTTCCACATCAGAATATTATTCTTTTAAGCATGCTGCACCCCTAGTTTCTCTCAGATTCTTAAACCTTGGGTTGAGTGCTATATCTATCTTTAGAAATCTCACACTGGCACCTCCTTTGTGTTTTGTCAAATCTGCAGCAAAAGTGTTCTTAAAATGAACAATATGTTCTGAGTCATCATACAAGACTGCTATAACAACATGAAATATATGACAGAATGTGGGTAAAACTGAGGTGGAGACATACGTCCCCAAGGAGTTCAGTCACTAATTTAATTAACACTTTTTTAATGAGCATCATCAGCATGAAAGCATGTCCTCTGGAATGGTGGCTGAAGTATGATACAAATGTTTAGCATATCTGGCATGTAAAAATATCTTGAAATGACAGCTACAAAAATTCTATTTGAATGCCCGTTCTCACTTGCAGATGGCACTGTAAATAAGAAGCGGGCAGCATTAGCTCCTGCAAATGTAAACAAACCTGTTTGTCCTCACAATTGGCTGAAAAAGAAGCAGGACTAAATGCACTTGTAGGCTCTGAAGTTTTACATTGTTTTTTAGTGCAGTTATATAACCAAAAAAAAAAAAAAATCTACATTTGTAAGTTGCACTTTCATGATAAAGAGATTGCACCACAGTATTTGCATTTTTAGAGTGTAATATTTATAATAAGTATAAAGTAAGCAATGTACACTTTGTATTCTGTGTTGTAATTGAAATCAATATATTTGAAAATATAGAGAAATCCAAATGTATTTGTAAAATTTCAAATGATATTCTATTAACAGTATTATTTAAAACAGTGATTAATCATGATTTTTTAAAATTGCAATTAACTTTGAGTTAGCCAACATTCCTAGTACAAATCTGAAATAACTCTTGAGCCATATCCTGCCCCTGAGCTATCCTTCATCTGTACCCACTGATAGCCATAGGAGGGGCATTCTAAGCCAGGTCCTCATCTGATGTAAATCAACATAGCTCATGAATTGTACAGGGTGGCATCTCTAGGCAAAAAGTCACAACTTCCATTTCAGAGCAGCTCACCAATTCATTTGAGATGAGTACGAACAGCAATTTATTCTAGCATATTTATTATTCTTAATCTATGACAAATTATTGAAGTGTTCTCCTATTCAATGCAGTTATAAGTGGAAAATGCCTTCTGTGTTGGAAGCAATCCAAATCAATTGCTCCAATATTCTAATATGATTCAGCCGAGTCACATGACTGGATGTTGCTGTGTGTCTTCCACTTAGAAACATTCTAATCACTCCCCACTTGTAATCGCTCTCAAAATGTTACTCAGAGTTCTGGAGAAAACGGAGATCGTGGGAGCATTTTGAAACAAGAGGCAATGTGGCATCAGGAGTAGGGAATCTGGAGTCAGTCATGGTGGGCAGAAGGCACAGTGAGCTAATAAGGCTATTGCCAGATGAAAATAAAAATTTGGATAAGGTGAAAAAGATGGTTGTAAACTGATTAGAATAATGAAGATACTAATGATGGCCATTCCTTTCTAATGGTTTTCTTACTAACTTGAGGTTCAGTCACCTATCCTAAGAGAAGCCCACAGTAGTAACAATAAAGCAACCTTTCAAAGTGTGGACGAAAACCATCATGAAGGTGTCCCCAGGTTGTTTGATAGGTGGATGGGGAGGGAGTTACTGTACTTGGAATAAGCAGGATGTTCAGTTTCCAGCATCCTTGTAAGTCTGAGCCATTCATTTAGGAGCCCTAGGCTGGGCTCTTTAGATTCCCCACCCCCAATTTTTTGGCCTCTTTGTGGCATGACTGATTTGGAATTTTGTTGGCCAGACTGTCCGTTCAATCAGCTACCCCAGGAACATCCCATAAAAGGGAGCGTTCCATTCTGGGACAGCTGACAGAAAAACAAAACTCCTAATCAGCCATGCCATAAAGTGGCCAAAAAAATGTTGGCAACAATCCTGCATATACCCAACACCTATGTAGAAATTCTGGATCATCAGGACAACATAGATAAAATAATTGTGTCCTACTGACATTAGTTAAACTTTTCACTTCAATCTTAGAAATGCAGATGTGCAGTAATGATACTCGGCTTATAGAAAGGGGCAATAAACTACTGAACTCGGCTAATAAACTGGGATTGGCAGTAGTGTGGAATTGGTGCCATCAGCTTTTGAGAAAGAGTGCATCCAATGGCTGATCAAGGAGAAGTGATGCGGTTGCTAAAACTTCCTTCCTCCACCTTATCAGGAACCACAAAGGGAGGGATGATAGTGGGAAGAGAGATGGGAGGGTGAAAGCACTGAAGGCATCAGGCAGTATTCTGTCACTCTACACAACCACTCCCAGGGTCAGGGCTGATAGTGGGCCTGAAGCAGTCACTCTGCCTCACCCTGACAGGAATTCGGGGCCTCAGAACAGTATAGACACTGGGCCTCCTACCACTCAGTCCACCTGATGCCTGTGCTGCTGGTATGTTCCCTCTTACTTTTGTCAGCCATGTGAGCAATACATTTTGTTATGTGCACCAAGCTATATGCAGATATGCACCATCAGTAGAAACAAAAAACCTAGATAATATATGTTTAAAACATTACTATAGGTAAAATTACTCCCTCTGGGACATGTTTTATATTTATAAAGTATTATATTTAATTGTAAGAGAAATAAAATTTATGATGTGCATAGGAGAATCAAAACACTAAAATAGCATACTTTCAAAAAATAAAATTGCTTTGCAGGAAGGACCAAGTAGCAGAAGTATAATGCTGGGAGGTGAATGTGAGACATCCACAGGGCAGAGAGAGAGAGTGCGTGCACTGCCTGTTGGGGATATTTGAGAGATGCCTGACCTGTATCTATAAGATGCTCACTGAAAGCTCTCCTGCTCTGTTCCTGGGCCCCTCCCATGCTTTGCAGAGATGGAGTACAGAAGCAGGGAGACACCCTGACTGTGACATCAGCATTCCCTTCCCCCAGTTCTGCGTAGCTAGTGGGAAGGCCCCAGAAGCACTAACCTGCAGCAGGACAGAGCAACATTGGGGGGGAAGGTGCACCTGCCACCTTTCAGCTAGGAGCCATGTGAATCTCTTCTGCTCAGCTGGGTCCCTCTGGGCCCTTTGAAATAGCCCAAGCCCCTGAGCAATTGCCCCCGTTGCAGCCCTCACACCCCCTCATTGTTGCACCTGGAATACTTAGATGCCCCAGTTCTCTCTCCCTCTTCAAAGACAGCAATTCTGACAGTGGTGGAAGCTAAGAACCAGAACAGATAGTTCAGTGAAACATTAGACTTGCAGAAATTGATTCAATGGTACTATAAACTCAAATAAGCATTGCAGTCTTGTAACATTTACTATCCAAGGTTTAATAAAAAAAAAGTGCACTATTACTACCAATACAATGTACAAGCAACAAGACAGAAAAAAATGACCTAAAAAGAAAACAAGTGTGAGAAATCTAGCCTCCAAGACAAGCCTTTATGTCCGAACATTACCTTGTAGCTTCAGTAGACAAAGCCTTTGAGGTGCTTAACTGTACCACAGTTACTTTGCTCATAAACCCTTTTTTATACATGGCACAGTCTTTTTTTCATGTTTGACACTTTTATGTGCCCAGTGACACATTACTGCAGGCTGCAGCTTGGGCTATGGCTGCACAATACAGTAGATCTCAACAGCTTACAAGACACTAGAAAGCTTTTGGGGTTTACCTGGCTCTGTACAGTTCTTTTCTTCATATGTCACATTATGTGAGGCCATCAATCTTCTATTCCTCCATATTTCTGACAAAACATTTGTGTCTGTAATAGGGGATTCTTGTCCTATATTAAATGCAAAAGTGCCTGTCAGCATTGTTACCTCTGTACATCCATCCAACAAGAACACTGAGAAGCTAAGCTAGATGTTGTAATCTTCCGGTACACATATACACTCGTAGAATGCAATATACTGTTTCCTCAAAAAATTACATGCACACTTTTTTCAGCTAATTTATGTTTAACAGAGTAAGTCAATGTGTATCCATTGTAAGAAGCTGACCCAGTCAGCACTAGAACATTTTGGCAACTATATTAGTCCAGACTTTGTCAGTGAGCTGTTGAGACAGAAAGATGTAAATAAACAATCAGATCCTTCATGTATTAATGGGGCAAAATTCCCATTGAAATCAATGGACTTTTCTCCCAAGCAAGTCTTGCAGGATCAGGATACCTTACATTTAGCAATCTCAATACAGCATGTAAGAAACTCTGTGTTAGCTTGAAAGTGTGTACCTACCACCAAGCTGGTGTAATAAAAGATATTACCTCATCTACCTTTTCTCTCTCATATCCTGGGACCAACACAGCTACAGCAAAGCAAACATTTTTACTAATGGAAGTTACATAATTATAATAGTTTTCATCATGCCCCTACCTGTTTACAGTGAATGATGAATACTAAAAGTTGCTCAGGATCTGATCCTGTAATTCTTACTCCAGCATAATTTATATTCAATGGTCTGACAAGGACACACTTCATGAGTGCCTCTGAGAAGCTGGGTGTGGCAGTACTGCACTTTTCCTGTTTCTGGTGCCAACTTTGCTAGGCAAATGTTCAGAAAGGACCACCACCCCAAATCCTATTTGTGGTTAACTGTCCCTCAGATATAGTCTCTGCCTTGGTTACTATCTTCTCTCTCAGGCGTCTCTACCTGAAAAGGGTTTTTTTTTTTTTTTTTTTTTTTGGTCATCTCTCAGCTTGCCTTCTTCAGGCTCTTCCCAAAGAGGAACTCCAGGGTCTCCTCCCCTCTACTGAGCTCTCCACTCTAAGTCCTAGCTCCATCTCTAAAATTTTGCTCCCCCAATGGTCGACTGTATGTGCCTTCACCAGGGCACCAATTTCATCAATGACTTTTTTTTTCCTTGTAGCTAGCACACTTCCAGATGCAACTGATTCTTCACCCAGAGCATCCACTGCACTTCCTCTCAGTGGCTCTCCACCACAGAGTGCAGCTGTCATACCATCTCCTTTGTTTCTCTTATCTCAGTTACAGGTGTCCCAAAATTAGAATCAGCCTTCTCTAGGGCCTCTATATGCACTTTAACTTCAATCTATTTCCTCTCTGTGGTAACAACCTTGTTTTCTAATTTCCACTGTTTCCTATTGTGCAGGTCTTTTGAATAGGTACACTATCCTCCACCATTAGTGCTACACCCCCTTTCCTTGGAACTACTGCTTTTGCATGGTGGGTTACCCCATTCTTTTTGCTCACCCTTCTTTTCCTCTTGTTGCCATGCATTTCTCTGTGAGGGCAATGACATTTTAAATGTCACATTTTAAATACCACACTGGATGCAAAGCATACCATCACTGCCCTAGCTCTGACAACTGACAGAGGGTATGTCAACAATACAGAGTTTTGTCGGAAAAACGGCCATTTTTCTGACAATACTTGAGGAACGTCCACATTGCAATTGCATTCTTTGGCAAGAAAATCGAAAGAACAGAGCGGTTTTTCCAGCATTGGTAATCCTCATTCTACAAGGAAGAACCTTTTTTGCGAAAGCTCTTGTGCAAAAAGGCGCATGTGGACGGGGAAGAGGGAGTTCTCTCAGAAGAAGAGGAAAGAGGAAAAAGCTCAAGTGCCCTGGTGGCCATTCCATCCATAGCAATCACAGCTTACATGCAAGAGAGTGTCCATTCAGCCTGGATGCTCTCTTTCAAAAAAGCAGATCACTTTTTTGATGCACTTTTGCAGTGTGTACGCTCTCTTTCGGAAGAAGCCTGTAGTCTAGACATAGCCATAGTAACCCTCAAGGCCCTTTCAGTACCTCATGCCCTGTTGCCCAGAGTCACTCTTGCTATCATAGTTTATATAGGGCAGGAGTGGGCAAAAGGGCCTCCGTGGGCCAGATCTAGCCTGCCAAGTGGATTGATTTGGCCTGCGGAGGCCCTGCTGTTCCCTCGCCCCCAAACCAATCAGGTCCTAGGGACTGGGAGCACGAGGCACTTAGAGTCAACCCTGACAGTTGACTCTAAGCGCCACGTGCCAGAGGGCAGGGAGCAAGAGATTTCACACGTTCTCCCCCGCCCCAGGCCACTCAGGGCCTGTGTGGGGGGAGGAGAGAGCATGAAGTCTCCTGCTCAGCTGGCAGTTGACTCTAAGCACGGCACTTCCTTGCAGGGCGGGGGCAGGGAGCAAGAGACTTTGTGTGTTCCCCCTCCCCCAGGCCTGGATGGACCTGAGGGCAGGTGGGGAGAATGCAAAATTTCCTCCCACCAGCAGGGACAAGGTGCCTAGAGGGAACTGCCAGCTGTTCAGAACTGCTGGCAGTTCTCTCTGGCAGGGGGTGGGGGCAAAGACTTCTCGTGCTCCTCCACCCCCAGACCAATCAGGGTCTGTTATTGGGGAAGTATGGAGGTGTCCTGGCCCTGCCTCTTCTGCCTGAGGCTCTCCCCCTACCGGGTTGGCCCCAGGCCACTTCAAATATTTCTGAAGTGGCCCCCAGTCAAAAATTATTGCCTGCCCCTGATAAAGGAGCAGTGCCTCCTAATACATACAAATTGACCACAGAAAGAATATGTCCTCAACTGGGCCTCATGCCTCTTCATCAGCCCTGGCAGAATTTCTGTGGGTCTTCCCTTAGTTCACACCAACAACTCAATCTTTTCCTCCAGTTCACTCACAGGCAACAAGCCCGCCTTAAATGTCCCATCTGTCCACAATCATACCATCTCCTTAGCTAAGCCTCAGACCTCCAGCCCACTAAATGCTTCTTGTCTACCAAGGACCAGTAGCCATTGCTGCTGCTTTCCTACAGGCAAAGCCTCTGAAGGCCTTTGGGCAAAGTGAGGGAGGGGGATAGCTCAGCTCCCCCAGAATGGGCGAGGCCAAGGGCAGGAGAAGTGGAGCAGAGGGCAGCCAGCCCACAGTGCTGGGTGCTCCCCCCACCCCAACCCTTAGTGTGGCCTGGAAGGCACAGTTCAGCACTCCAGCAGTGGTTTAAAGAGCCCCTTGGGCCCCTCCCCATCAGTTGCCCTGCCTGCAGGATCCATAACAGGCACTACTACTGCTCCTATAGGCAGGTTAGTGGCTGTTTTAGATCCAACTGTACCTCCTACCATTCTCTATGAGCCTCACTAAGCTGCTGAAGCAACACCCAGATATGTTTCACAAACCCAGTCCTCTCCAGAAACAGGTGTATGAATTTTGGCATCTACATCCATCATGGCTGCTGGACTCCTTGCTGCCCTTCAGCTAGCATGTGCGGAGTTTCAGCAGAACTGTGCTACTGCCAGGCTAAAACTGTTTTCAATTCCTCCTTTTGGCTTCTCATTTCAGAGGCTGGTCCAAAAGGTCCCACTTCCATGATCCAGTGGTGATGGGGACACTCACCTCTTGAGTGCTTCCTTGTAGTGAGTGCAGTACTGCATTTTTTTCCTGCTCCTGGCATCCCATATAAGTTGCCAACTTCACTAGTCAGGTCTTCAGTGGCTCAGACAAAGTCAAGTCACAGACAAAAATGGATGAACCCCTTCCAGGATAACACGTTGAACTCTTTGCTATCTGCCTTCACCAGAGTTTTCAACCCCATTTCTGAGTCCTTTAAACCCCAATCTTTACTCAGGCTTCTAAAGAAGCCTTCTCCCCTTGGGCTTACGTCACTTTGCAAGTGGGGAAACTCAGTCCATCGACTACTCCAGATCCCAACTCAGGGACCATATAAACAGCAGCCATGTACGGCTACCTCCAGTTCCCTGCTACTATTGCCTGGGCCTTTTCCCATATTGCTTCTTTTTCCTCTCTCTTAGCTTAGGGTTGAAATTCTTAGACTCTCTTCCTCCTCACTGAATGCCAATGCCACTAGAAACCATCCTGAGAGTCTTCCTTAAACTTCAGTGACCAGCAAGAAGCACCCTTCCTTAATCCTGTGGTCCCAGACAGAAACTGACAAGCTCAGGCTCTGCTGTTCCTTTTATCTGAGTCTGCTGGATTCTGATTGGCTGCTTCTAAGCAGCCTGTCTAAGGACACCTGGAGGACTCATCTTTGCTATTCTTTTCCTGGGGTGGGGTGGGATGTGGTATGACCATATGGCCTCCAGTAGGGGGACACAAAAGGCTTAGTATACCCCTTCACAAGTGGGCATTTTGCCCTAGTAAGAATTGAAAAAAATGGCTCTTAAGTTAGTTTGGTCAGTGCCATCACCAAAATATTCTACTGCTGCCATAATAAACTAAATGAACTGAGAACAGACAATCAGTGTTTATGTGATGATTCATTACAATTTAATCAGCTAAACACAGGACCTGACCCTGGTTAGTCAGGGTCTCTTCTCTGTGTATGGAGAGTTTACATAGCAACTTCTGCTCTGGATTCTCAGAGTGTTGTCTCTCAGGTCTTTCTGCCTGGAGAGGATAGAGTGAACTTGTTAATAAGAGTTGGAATTAAAAATGTAACTTTTATTATATTTTTCATGACCAAGATTGTGACAAAAAAAATCAATTCTGCGAAAGCTTATTTGCATCCAAAAACTTATAACAAGATCACACTGCAATTAGTTATTTTCTCAAACTCGGTATACTAGATTGTTCAAAATGTGTGAAATAGTACTACATTTTTAAGACAGAATAATTTCCAAAACTCTGAAGCCAATAACACTCTATTAAAGTGCAGAGTTACTAACTTCTTATGCTAATGTCTTGTTGTCATCACAGATCAGTATCAAGTGTAATGTGCAACAGTTTGAATGGAAGGAATGTTATAAAGCATTAAGACTTCCACTGAAGTTATTTTTAAATACAGATTTTAGGTCTCTAGCTTTAATTTAAGAGAATAAAGGCCTTGCTCTGATTGTGCAGGACTTTGATTGTCTTAAATTAAAGCTAGAGATATGATCTGTGTTTAAAAATTAATTCCAATGGAAGTTTGATAGCTACATCTGTGCACGGGTTGTAGTGCCTCATAGACATCATCTGGTCTTCAGATGAAGACCAATGCACAGCAACTTACAGAATTGAGACTAAAAATTACATTTTTAAAGCATAAACTGTGAACAGGAGCAAAATGAGCAAACAAAAGAGAATGGAATACATTCCAGGTTATAAGGAATAAATACAGGCGTTAACAATGTCCTAATTTTAATATACTTATACAAACATTGTAACAGATTAATTTATAATATATAAAATGTATTTATGATATACAAAATTAATTTATAATATATAAAATGTTTAAACAACATTAAACACACATTATTTGTCCTAAAATCAGTTCAATCTGGATGGTGTTCTGGCATAACTAAAGAGATTTTAGATTATATCTAGACATCTAATATCTTATCTTGCTCTTTTAAAAATTCTGTTAAGTGGTCAAGTGGCTAGAGAAACAAAGGGAAGTCACCACTGTGCAGCAGGCTCAGTAACAAAACTATTATATGTTTTTTTGCCACGCATTTCATGCCTGTGGCTGGGTTTCCTCATCTGTAAAATGAGCTTAATATTCATGCCCCTCAGAGGGATGCGTTTAAGCTTTGTAAAGTGTTTTGGGATCCCTGAATAAAAGGGGCTAGAGAAATTCAAGGTTGTGTTACATATCATGGATGTGGAGAGGGTCCAGTCCTCTCACCCTCTTCTTAGCTGCTGCAAATCAAGTTGTTCAGTAAAAGGGAACCAACTCAGAAACTGTGAAATGCTCCCACCCGAGAACCGCAGCTAGATAAAAGGTGTGGTTATGTGAGCATTGTTTTGCTTTAATCCCGTCGGGAATTAAGCATCATTACCTAGGCAAACTCACTCACTTTGGGGGATGGGGGCTGTTACTTCTTACTGACAGCTGCGGGGGGGGGGGGGGAGAAATCAATCAGACCACTTGCCTCCGTGCTGAGGCCAATTGTGAACAGCTTAGTGCCGCCTCCTAGTTAGGAACCGGGGACGCAGCCAGCCCATCCTTCCTGACCTACCTGCAGCCTCCCCCCTTTGCAAACGGCTATTGCCGGAGGTAATAAAAATACACACAAGGCAGGAGCTATGACACCCCTGACAATGAGCTTGCAAACAGCTCGCCCGCAGCGCTAGCGCCCGGCCAGGCACTGCCCCTTGCCAGCCCCGAGCTCCCTGGCTGTCCAGTGGCTTGTGCCGCGTCTCCGCTCCCCGACCGGCCACCTACCTAGTTTGGAGAGCAGGCTGGACATGCACCACACAAAGAAGAGGATGGCGCAGATGAAGCCCAGCTGCTGCAGCAGCATCTCTCGCCTCTTGCGAACTTTCCGCAGCTTGAAGAGCATGGTGCGGGGGGCGGCGATCGGCCGCCCTTCCAGCCCCATGGGGACTCGCCTCGGCGCCAGCAGAGGGGGGGCACGTGGGCGGGCAGAGGGCGAGGGAGCCCCAGGAGGCGAGCGGGGCTCACTCCGCGGCACCCCCTGCGGAGGGCTTCATCCCAAGCAGGCTGGACGTGGCACAGGGAAGGCAGCCCGGGCGCTGGCAGCCGTGCCAGGGTGGGGGAGAGGCGCAGGTGGGAGGCGAGCCAGGCGGGGGCAGCCCGGAGGCGGGGTCTCTGGCGCTGTCAAGGCGAGGGCTGGGCGCGGAGCCCCACGCGCACCATGGCTGGGCAGCAGCGCCCGGACTCCTGGCCCCGCAGCGCGCCGGGCGCGGGTCTTCTCCTAGCTCCGGCAGGTGCGAGAGGCGCGGCCCCCCCTCAGGCGGGCTCAGTGCAGCCGCCCGGCTCCTGCGGGCAGCCCGCGCAGCATCCTCCGCCTAAAGTTCAGCCTCTGGCCGCGGCTGCGGGAGGCTGGCGGGCTCCTAGCAGGCGTGCGGCGGGTGCGGAGCGCAGGCTCTGCAGCCCCGCTCCCAGCCAGCAGAGCCTCCTCCCCGGGAGCGCCGGGGTGACAGCCGCGCCTGTCCCTTCCCTGCCGCTCTCCCAGGCAACTTTCCCGCCGTGCCTCGAGTCCCCCGGGCAAAGCGCATGTGCCGGAGCCCCGGCTCCCTCGGCCCCTCCCGCCTCGCTCAGCCCTCCCTCGTGCGCCGGGGGATTAGCTGACCAAATTAATCCGCTCCCCTAAATGGCGCAGGAATTATCCACCCGCCCGTTAGCACTTGGCATCGCCGGGCGCGCGGGGACGGGAGGCCCCGGGGAGCAGGCAGGAGCACGTGCCGCTGCGGAGCCAGCCGCTCTCACGCCCCCCTGGCTCGGCCTTGCCCTTGCCGGGCGAGTACTGCAGCCGGGGCCCGGGGTGAAAGCCAAGCCGCCCTCGGCGCTGGGAGCAAGCCCCAAGCGAAGGCTTCGCCCAGGGTCCAAACGCTCCCAGGCTGCGGAAGGGGTGGACGGGGAACAGCGGACGGGGCATCTGGCTCATCTCTGGCACTGAAGGACATCGCTTAGGTAGGGACACTATTTCCCGTTCCAAGAACAGGTCACACTGTCGCTCTGCCCGCCCTACCTCTGCTCTGAGATGGGCAGTTCTAATTCCCTAGCTTGGTTTCGCCATCAAGACAGCTGTCACACAGGCTTCATCCTAACTATAGGCCATGTGCTTTGCGATCCTCCAGTGAATGATACTATGCAAAGGAAAGGACCACATTATTTTACACAGTGAAAACCAGATGGGGATATGATTTGCGTTATAGCTGTACCCACAGGGAAATTCGGTGGGAGCGGGCTGCTTGTCTTCCTCAGGACCCTTTGAAAACCACAGTGTAAAAAGTGAGCTGCATTTCTTTTTGTATTGGGCATTTTACATTTTCTTCTTATTACTATAAGCGATTTGCCATCCCGCGAGCATAACATCATATTTGGAACAGCAAACTGAACTGAATAAACCAAAATTGAATTCTTCTCTTTTTAAAATCTTTTATCATCCAATTTCAGCTAACACGAAACATCTTCTAAAGTGATTAAGTAGTTTTTATGCATAATTATTTCCAACTGTATACAAATACAATAACTGAAATGTGTCTCCCCCATCCCAAGGAGGTACAATGAAACAAAAGGGCAAACAGCCATCAAAGACCAAGAGCATCAGGATTTAAGCTGCTCCTCTTATCAACTCCAGGAGGAAGGATGTGTTTTGCAGATGCAGGACAGAAATCCCACTTTGAAAAAAATGCAGCCTGCATTACCCCAACTTTCAGGAAGTCCTAGAAATCCAAACCAGACTTTTGAAGAGTGTTATGTTGCTAGATGGATCATGCTAATGCTGAAAGGCATTAGGGATGTAAGAGTTTAACCAGTTAACTGATAAGCTAATGTGCCAGCAGCCATCAGGGCCAAAGGGGCCAGTAGCCTACAGTGTATAATTGTGTAACCAAATGAATTGTTATCAGTTACATGGTTACAATTTTTAACCATTTTTACATCCCTAAAAGGCGCTGGGTGTAGATAGCGACAAGGAGTCCTGTAGCACCTTATAGACTAACAGATATATTGGAGCATAAGCTTTCGTGGGCAAAGACCCACTTTGTCAGATGCATGTAGATAGTTCTTGTTAAAGAATCACTCATTATGAAAATAGTCTCTGTCTGTCATCAAGAGCCACAAAGCAATCAAGTTACTATGAAAGGAGGAACTTTCCTCCACGCTGGAAAGTCACAACAAACTCAAGGTGCAGCATTTATCAGACAACCTCTAGCACAGCCTTTAACTGCATGCAACCAAATCGCTTCATGTTTATGTTCAGTTCCAATACTATCACAGAACCATAGAAATGTAGGACTGGACAGGACTTCAGGAGGGCATCTACTCCAGTCCCCTGCACCAAGGAAGAATTAAGTATTATCCAGATCATCCTTGACAGTAGCAACTGCTGGGGAGGGACACAAGGGGGGCACCTGTCACGTGACTGCCACCCATGACTCCTTGCACCACTCATAGCCCAGGGGAGAGCTATCCCTAGGAGGATGCAGGGGCCTGGGACAACCCTCCATGCCCCACCTTTTCCCACCCTTACCCCACCCTTTCTTGTAAGCCTCTGCCCTTGCTCTGCTCCCTCCCTGCCACTTCCGTCCCCTGCTCTGTCCTGCCTCCACTCTACCCCTTCCTTCAAGCCTCCTCCCCTGAACAATATTGCCTGGGGGACTTGTGGGACACCTAGCACTGGCAGGAGGGCTCACCCTCCCCCCCCCCCCACACACATCACTGTAGCCAGCAAGAAGTGAAGCAATCCAGCCCCATCCCACTCTGCTACACCAGCTCCCAGCCAGTCACTCCACTTCCCTAACATCTGCACAAGCAATGCTTCCCACTGCCACCAGTGAATGCAGGGGTGGGATCAACCCCTGCTGCGAGGGCCAGGCTCCCCATATATCCCTTGGTCCCTCAGGGCCTCCTAAAGCACACGGCCTGGCTGGGGGACAGGGGGTGGCACATGACCCTTTGTTTCCCCACACACACACACACACACACACACGTTGTCTGATGAGCACAGTCTGTCTTCAGCTGCCGTGCTCCTAGAGCAGACCCTGCGACCCAGCCATGGCAGTCCCACAACTGCTGCAACAGCCTGGCCAACAAGGCCCCAATCAGGTCCCAGTCTGCATCTGGCTTCAGTGTCCTGTCCTTGGCCCTGATCCTGGGGCAGGCCCTGCAATCTGGCCCCTCTCCTGCTGCAGCACGGGCAGGTTAGGAGGCCATGATCTGGCTGCAGCGATCCTGGCCCAGCGACTGCTGCCTGGGTGCAGTAGCCCAGCCTTGGCCAGGTAAGGTAAACTGGCCCCAGGGCCCACCCACATACTCTACTTCCCACCCCCAGCACCCTGCCCTACCTCCTGCATGCTCCCAAACCCCCCCAGCCCTCTGCCCTGAGCCCCTCATAGACCTCAACGCTGACTCCTGCACCCCAACATCCACAAACTGCATCCCCCAGCAACTGCAGAAGTCCCACTAAATAAAGTCTATGAGTGCCATGTTTCATTTATGCTATTATTAATCATTATGTCAATTGTCAATAATATTAAGTTGTATATTTTCAGTCATGGAAATGGGCATTCTTGTACTGGCTCTTCGTTGACCACTTATTCTGAATTTTTATGTAGTTTTGCTTTTTGGTTTGAAGAGATTGCTGATGCTTGATAGAGCAGCTCATACTTTAAAAAGCAGCTGCTAATTGCTCAGCACACTGGACAGGGAGGGGGAGTCTTCACGCACTGCCCACCATCCTCCAGCAAAATCCCTCAGCTCCCATTGGCCAGTTTCCATCCAATAGAGGAGCTGAGAAATTTTCCTGGAGGCAGGGCCAGTGAGCAAAGCCTCCTGTCCTCTCTCCCTCACTTCCTTCCTCTCCATGCTGGAGCACAGCCACATGAAGCCATCAGCCTAGCAGACAGTCATGGTGCCTGTCTCATGTTCCTGCAGGGCTGCTGGCTGGGAGCTGCCCAGATAAGCATTCCCCAGCCAGAGCCTGCCTCTGGCATGCCAGCCCTCTCTTCCCAACTCCTGCCCTAGGCCACCACCCCCTCCTTCCCAGGTCACCACCCAAACCCTCTCCCCACCTCCTCCAGGTCTCAGCTTCCTACCAGACCCCGCACCCCCTCACCAGTACCCTGGACCCTGCACTCCGAGACACTGCCCCAGATCAACAAGGATGATGTCATGCTAGGGGTCACCTACCCAGACAGAAAAGTTGGATGAGGCTTTTTTTTAAACAACTAACAAAATCATCCAAAGCACAGGATATGGTGGTGATAGGGGATTTCATCTATCCAGACATATGTTGGGAAACTAACACAGCAGGGCACAGATTATCCAATAAGTTCTTGGACTGCACTTGAGACCATTTTTTATTTCAGAAGGTTGAGAAAGCTTCTGAGGGGAAGCTGTTCTTGATTTGATTTTAACAAATAGGGAGGAACTGGTTGAAAATTTGAAAGTGGAAGGCAGCCTGGGTGAAAGTGATCAGTTTCACACATACAGAATGGGAAGTGACTGTCTAGGAAGGAGTACGGCAGAAAGGGATCTAGGGATTATAGTGGACCACAAGCTAAATATGAGTCAACAGTGTCATGCTGTTGCAAAAAAAGCAAACATGATTCTGGGATGCATTAACAGGTGTGTTGTGAGCAAGACACGAGAAGTCATTCTTCCACTCTACTCTGCGCTGGTTAGGCCTCAGTTGGAGTATTGTGTCCAATTCTGGGCACCGCATTTCAAGAAAGATGTGGAGAAATTGAAGAGCAACAAGAATGATTAAAGGTCTAAAGAACATGACCTATAAAGGAAGGCTGAAAGAATTGGATTTGTTTAGTTTGGAAAAGAGAAGACTGAGAGGGGACATGATAGCAGTTTTCAGGTATCTAAAAGGGTGTCATGAAGAGGAGGGAGAAAACTTGTTCATCTTTGGCCTCTGAGGATAGAAGAAGAAACAATGGGCTTAAACTGCAGCAAGGGAGGTTTAGGTTGGACATTAGGAAAAAGTTCCTAACTGTCAGGGTGGTTAAACACTGGAATAAATTGCTCAGGGAGGTTGTGGAATCTCCATCTCTGGAGATATTTAAGAGTAGATTAGATAAATATCTATCAGGGATGGTCTAGACAGTATTTGGTCCTGCCATGAGGGCAGGTGACTGGACTTGATGACCTCTCGAGGTTCCTTCCAGTCCTAGTATTTTATGATTCTATATGATTATAATATGATTCTATGAAATCACCGAGTTCATGATTCTAAGGAATGGGAGAAGGGAGAACAGCAAAATAGAGACGATGGATTTCAGGACGGCAGATTTTAGTAAACTCAGAGAGCTGATAGGTAAGGTCCTATGGGAAGCAAGATTAAGAGGAAAAACTACTGAAGAGAGTTGGCAGTTTTTCAAAGGGACATTATTAAGGGCCCAAAAGCAAACTATTCTACTGCATAGGAAAGATAGAAAGTATGGCAGGAGATCACTTTGGATCAACCAGGAGATCTTACATGATCTAAAATTCAAAAAGGAGTCATAAAAAGTGGAAGCTAGGTCAAGTTACAAAGGATGATGTCTGGGTACATGCTCCCCACCGTGCCTCAGTGCCCCCTGACTGTCCTCATCTAGCCCCTCTCAGGGCAAGTTACAGCCCGTACGGGTTGCTCATCATTGGCATTGGGGTTCTCTCTACTACCCTGCTTACCTAGGCTACGTTGTACTCCGCCTCCAAACCCTGGGCCTTGCCTCCGGCTCCTAGCCGGAGAGAGTCTTGGGTGGCCTCCCAGCTGTTCTCCCTCCTGGGAGCCCCTGCTTCCTCTGCAGTCAGCCCTTCACTAGCCTCCTCCCATTGAGCAACTGTGCCTCTCTATATAGCTCCCGGCTGGGCCCTCCCCCTCTAACGGCTTCAGCTGGCCTCTTCAAGCAAACTGTGCTTCACTAGATAGGGCTAGTGGAAGCCCAGCTGGCAGCTAACAGCTTCAGCTGGCCACTCTGTTCTCAGCCCCAGCTCCAGACCTGAGTCTTGGCCTTAAAGGGCCAGTGCAGGGCAGGCGCCCTGTCACACACTTTCCCCTTCAGATCGAGCTTCCCTTCTTCTGCCGGCCCCAGCCAGGCCTCTCATATACCTTCCCTCAGGATCTGGTTTCCCCTCAAGGCCTTAGCTGCCTCTGAGCATGCGCCGCAACGTCGGCGCGTCGGCAGGCGTGCTCCCCAGAGGATCACCCTACCGCTGTCAGTGTGGGGCGACAGTGCCCCATCACTCACCCCCCCTTTCCAGGACTCCATCCCCTTCCACCGTCTCATCATTGGCTATGGACCTAGAAAAAAAGTCTGCATTGTTATGGGCTCTCCCCGGCCTGTGGTAGACTTCAAATTTATAAGGCTGTAATGCCAAATACCACTTCATGATACAAGGGTTGGTATCCTTCATTGACTGGATCCATCATAATGGTGCATGGTCTGTTATTAACGTGAAGGCACCCCCTAGCAGATAATAGCGCAGGGCCTCTACTGCCCACTTAACTGCCAGGGCCTCCTTCTCAATCGTGGTGTATTGTCATTCCCACGGTAGTAATTTCCTGCTTAAATACAGGATTGGGTGTTCTTCCCCTTCTTGCTCCTGCGGGAGGACAGCTCCTAGTCCCCGGTTAGACACGTCCATCTGTACCATAAATGGTTTTGTAAAGTCTGGTTGGTAAAGAACTGGTGCTTGCATCAGTCGTTGCTTTAACGCTTGAAACGCTTTCTCGCACTGTGCGGTCCACTGGACCCTTTGGGGTCGTGTATTCTGGGTTACGTCCGTTAAGGGTGCAGCAATCGTGGCAAAATCCAGTATGAATCGTCGATAGTAACCGGCTAGGCCCAGGAATTGGCGGACTTGCCTTTTTGTGGTGGGAGCTTTGTAATTTCTCAGGGCTTCTACCTTGTCCACCTGGGGTTTTATCTTTCCCTGTCCCACTACGTAGCCCAAATAGGATACTTCCTTTTGTCCGAAGTGGCACTTAACTTGGGTTAGCAGTGATCTTAGCATCGGCCAGGGATCCCAGGACCACCTTCAGATGTTGCAGGTGTTCCGGCCATGATTCACTGTAAATGACAATGTCATCAATATATGCAGCAGCATACGCACGATGTTCATATAATACCTTGTCCATCAGCCTCTGGAATGTCGCTGCCGCCCCATTCAATCCAAAAGGCATTGTGATGAACTGGAACAAGCCAAATGGTGTGGCGAACGCGGTCTTGTCCTCGGAGGCTGGTGTCAGAGGGATCTGCCAGTAGCCTTTAGTGAGCGTCGAGATGTAGTGAGCCTTACCCAACCATTCCAGCAGTTCATTTACTCTGGGCATAGGATACGCGTCAAATCATGAAATTGCATTTACTTTCCGGAAGTCTATACAAAACCGTATTGTGCCGTCAGATTTAGGCACCAACACGATGGGACTGCGCCACTCGCTTCTTGATTCCCTGATCTCCCCCATTTGCAACATACGCTGCAGCTCTTCCCGTACTGGCTCCCACATTTTCCGCGGGAGTGGTCGTACGTGATCCCGAACTGTTTTACCTGGGGCCGTTGCGATATGATGACTCAGAGTGGTCTTACCCGGTTGTGTAGTTAGGACCTGTTTGAATTCCCAAAGGAGGGAGCTCATCTCTCTTTGTTGTTCCTCCGTCAACTCTGCCCCGATATGCGTTGCCCCTTCTGCCTTCAAGTTGCCTCCCCAGGGTCCCAACTCCGGTTCTGGTGGCTGTAAGGTGATAAGCATACCCTCTCGGGCATTCCACTTCTTTAATAGATTGACATGGTAAATCTGCTTGTCTTTCCGTTTTCCTGATAATTTGATTTCATAATCAACTGGTCCTACCTGTCGTATGACCTTGAAGGGTCCTTGCCATTTGGCCAATAATTTTGAATCTGGTGCTGGTAAAAGCAGGAGTACCCTGTCACCTGGTTGGAACGTTCTGGATTTGGCCCCTCGGTTATAATATTGGGCCTGTTTATTTTGGGCCTGGAGGAGGTTCTCTTTAACTCCCCTATGGTATGGAGTCTCTGTTGTAAGTCCAAAATATAAAGGTACTGTACCCTTCACCCTTGAGTCCTGCTCCTCCCATGTCTCCCGCAATAAGTCCAGTATTCCCCAGGATTGTCTGCTGTAAAGTAACTCGAACGGGGAAAATCCCGTGGAGGCCTGGGGCACCTCTCACACCGCAAATAACAGTGCCGGTAGTAACTGGTCCCAGTCCTTTGGGTCTAGCTCGACAAACCGCCGCAACATCCTCTTTAAGGTCCTATTAAAGCGTTCAACAAGTCCATCTGTTTGCAGATGGTAAACTGAGGTACGTAACGACTTAATGTTCAAGAGGTGGCAGAGTTCTGCCATCAGTTTGGAAGTCACATTGGTCCCTTGATCTGTTAATATCTCCTTCGGGATCCCCACCCGGGAAAATACTTGCACCAACTCATTTGCCAGTGTTGATGCCGTCATGTTTTTGAGTGGGACGGCCTCGGGATACTGGGTGGCATAATCAGTTATAACTAAAATATACTGGTGTCCCCGTCGGGACCTCTCCAGGGATCCCACTAAATCCAGAGCCACCCGGTCGAACGAAACATCCACTACGGGAAGAGGGACTAAGGGGGCTTTTGGCACCACCCCCTGCCCCGTCTTCTGGCATTCAGGGCAGGACTCACAAAAGTCTCTAACCTCCTTATAAATCCCTGGCCCAAAGAATCTTTGGGTTATGCGCAGGAGAGTTTTTTCCCCGCCCCAAGTGTCCTGCCCACGGATTAGCATGTGCAAGGTCTAATACCTGCCTCCGGTATCGTACGGGGACCAACAACTGGCTAACTTCTGTCTGCCCATCAGCCGTCCACGCAATCCGATACAATCGGTCCACTCTTACCTCGAATCACGGGAGTGGGCGGGTAGCGGCTCCCTCGCTGGGGTCCCCTATCCCTTCCGCCGCCTGTTCCCAGGCATGTGTTAAGGAGGGATCTTCTCGTTGGAAGTCCTCCTCCCCTCCTACTTCCTCCGAAGCGAGGGTTTTCTCAGGGTCATAATCCTTCTCTGGGCCTCGTGATGTTCCCCTTTTCAAACCCTCAATCCTTGCTGATGGCGGCTGCGCCAGCCCATCCCAGCTACGCAGGATGCGTCTGAAACCCGGCCAGTCTTGCCCCAGGAGTACCAGGTATACAAGTTTCGGGGCCAGTGCTACCCGGCAGATCACCTCCTCTGTCCCATTGGACAGACGGACCCACCCTGTGGGGTAGGCCTTGACATCTCCGTGTATGCACTGCATCAAGACATTACCACCTGCCGCCTCCCACTCTGGGATCAACTCCATTCGAACCATTGTCTGGCTGCACCCGGAGTCCACCAGGGTGGTCACTGGCTTTCCCTCTAACTTTACCTGACTGGTAATCCTTGTCTGATCCTGTAGTCTCGCACGGAGGTCAGCAGCCATCACCTGGCCGTACGCCCCATCTGTATGGATGTCGTCTGCTTGCCGGCGTCCAACTTGTCCCGGCCTGTAAGGACCCCGCCCTCCGCCACGTCTTGTCATTCCGCCGGCAGGTGCAACTGCAAATGCCGCTGGCGGCGCGTGGCGGGGTGGCGCTCCAGGGATCCTTTATGGTGCCCTACCAGGGGGCCCTCTACCGGGTCCACTATTCTTCGGGGGAGGCCCGGTGCTTCCTCTGCCGGGCGATGGGGCATGTCCGGAGGGACTGTCCCTTGGCCCGGTCAGAGGAGGCGCCCGGGACCCCCGGGGCCCGGGAGGACGCCAGCCTTACCACCGCCGGCCCCCCTGGAAGTCCGGCCTCCGCGGCTGCCCCTCCTCCAACCGACGGCTCTGCTCGGCAGCCGAAGGCATCCCCTCCGGCGTGCCCGAGCGAGCAGGCGGGCCCTGACTCTATTCGATCTGTTTCTGCAGGGCCCGAGGAGGAGAGGGTGGCGCGGTTGCCTTGCCGGGCGAGGGAGAGGGCTCCCCCCAGGTAGAGGTCACCCTACCCTCCTCTTTCCCTCCCTTGCCTCAACGCCCCCCCCGAAAACAAACTGTGCCCCCTGGCCTTGCCCCTGCTGACCAGCCCTCCACCTCCACCTCGGAGGGCTGGACGCTCGTTCGGGGGAAGCGCAAAGCCCGCCCTTCGCGGGCTCAATCTCCCCCCTCCGATGGGGAGGGCGGGAAGGCCCCCCTCCGAAAGATCTCGAGGGGGGCCAGCGCTGCCGTGAGCGCCCCCGACGAGCTTCAGCAGGAGGCGCCAGACAAGGCGGCCGTGGCAGCGAAGGGGGACGACGTCGCCCCCCCGTGGAGCCCCTCCAAGAGGAGGCCTCGGGTGGAGCCCCCCCGGCCCCGGTTCCAGCCGAGCCCTCCCCCGCTCCGGCTGAGGTAATTGTTGCCTTGGCGGTCTCGCGGGGGAGGGCTCCGGGGCCGAGGGGATGGAACTTAGCTCCATCTTCGAGGAAATCGAGGCCCTGGGTCTGACCCCGCTCGCTCAGGGGGAGGACGACCCTCCGCCAGCGGGCCTCGGTCTGGGCAGCGACTCTGCGGTGCCACCCCCTCCCCCTCCCAACCCCAACTCCGTGTCCCAGGTGGCCGACCCCGTCCTCACACTTGGGGCGCCCCTGATATTGCCCACTGGCCCGGCCGACTTGAGCGCCAGAGTCGATGCCGCCGAGCCCTTAGGAGCAACGGCTGGTGCCGAGTGGCCGGGTCTTGGGTCTGGGGACACCCCCTTTCCCGCAACCGAGGCGGGGCGGTCATCTCCCCTTCCCGCTGGGGGCCCAGCAGAAGACACCGCTCTGGCTGACGCCGAGGTATTAACTCCAACCTCGTTACCTGAACCCGGCGTCGGCGTCGGCATGGGCCCCCTTCCTGTTCCTGCTCCCGATTCC
This sequence comes from Pelochelys cantorii, assembly GCA_032595735.1. Lineage (NCBI taxonomy): Eukaryota > Metazoa > Chordata > Testudines > Trionychidae > Pelochelys > Pelochelys cantorii. Next base: position 101,912,673 of record CM064329.1, on the reverse strand, counting down.
CAGGTCCCCATTCGGGAGGTGCCGCAGCCCGGTGGGATAGCCACGGGAGACCCCTACCCAGACCCTGCCCGGGATTCCGATCCTCTCCCGTGTCCCGATCCTCCCCCCACCCCTGTTTCCACCCTTTATGAACCCATCTCCAGCCCCGAGTCCTCCCCTGTTCCTGACTCCCCTCCACCCCCTACCTCTTCCCTGCTTCCCAACCCCGACCCACCGTCCGGCTCAGAGCCCATTCCTTCTCCCGCCCCTACCGTGAAGAACATTCCTCCACTGCCATCCCCCCGTCCCTTTCCCACCCCGGCCCCTGCTGTAACACCTGATCCATCCCCACCGCCCCCCCAAATGTCCGCAAGTGCCGCCCCCATGGGGGCCGTCTCGTTCCCGCTAGTCGTGGGCGGCCCTCAGGGGGCGGTATTTGTATCCCCGGTCCCCAACCCGTTAGGGGCTGCGTTGTTCCCCGCCGTTACTTCTGCCGGGAAGATAATGGAACAAGTGATTAAGGAACTCATCTGCAAACATCTGGAAATAATAAAGTGATCCAGCCAACATGGATTTGTAAAAACAAATCATGTCAAATCAATCTGATAGCTTTCTTTGATAGGATAACGCGTCTTGTGGATAAGGAGAAGCGGTGGACATGGTATACCTAGACTTTAGAAGGTGCGCTCGAAAAACCACCTCCTGGGAGCCCCTGCTTCCTCTGCAGTCAGCCCTTCACTGGCCTCCTCCCACTGAGCAACTGTGCTTCTCTATATAGCTCCCGGCTGGGGCCTCCCCCTCTAACGGCTTCAGCTGGCCTCTTCAAGCAAACTGTGCTTCACTAGATAGCTGCCAGCTGGGCTCCCACTAGCCCTAACGGCTTCAGCTGGCCACTTTGTTCTCAGCCCCGGCTCCGGACCTGAGTCTTGGCCTTAAAGGGCCAGTGCAGGGCAGGCGCCCTGTCACAGATGAATATAAGTAAACAACACAGGTATGTAGGGCCAAGATTAGAAAAGCAAAGGCACAAAACAAGCTAAATCTAGCTAGAGACACAAAGGGTAAAAAGAAGACATTCTACAAATACATTAGAAGTAAGAGGAAGACCCAGGACAGGATAGGCCCATTGCTCAGTGAAAAAGGAGAAACAACAACAGGAAACTTGGAAATGGCAGAGGTTCTTAATGACTTCTTTCTTTCGATTTTTTGTCAAGGAGATGGATGGTGACAGGATGCCTAACATAGTGAATGCTAGTGGAAATGGGGTAGGTTTAGAAGATAAAATAAAAAAAGAATAAGTTAAAAATGACTTAGAAAAGTTAGATGTCTGCAAGTCTCCAGGTCCTGATGAAATGCATCTTAGAATACTCAAGGAGCTGATAGAGGAGGAATATGAGCCTTTAGCTATCCTCTTTGAAAAATCATAGCAGTCAGGAGAGATTCTAGAAGACTGGAAAAGGGCAAATACAGTGCCCATCTATAAAAATGGAAATAAGAACAATCCAGTAAACTACAGACCAGTCCATTTAACTTCTGTACCAGGGAAGATAATGGAACAAGTGATTAAGGAACTCATCTGCAAACATCTGGAAATAATAAAGTGATCCAGCCAACATGGATTTGTAAAAAACAAATCATGTCAAATCAATCTGATAGCTTTCTTTGATAGGATAACGCGTCTTGTGGATAAGGGAGAAGCGGTGGACATGGTATACCTAGACTTTAGTAAGGCATTTGACATGGTCTTGCATGACCTTCTTATCAATAAACTAGGGAAATACAACCTAGATGGGGCTACTATAAGGTGGGTGCATAACTGGCTGGATAACCATTCTCAGATAATAGTTATTAACAGTTCACAATCATGCTGGAAGGGCATAACAAGTGGGGTTCTGCAGGGGTCTGTTTTGGGACCAGTTCTGTTCAATATTTTCATCAACATTTTAGATGATGGCATAGAGAGTACGCTTATTAAGTTTTCAGATGATACCAAGCTGGCAGGGGTTGCAAGTGCTTTGAAGGATAGGGTCAAAATTCAAAATGATCTGGACAAACTAGAGAAATGGTCTGAGGTAAACAGGATGAAGTTTAATAAGGACAAATCCAAAGTGCTCCACTTAGGAAGGAACAATCAGTTTCACACACACAGAATGGGAAGTGTCTGTCTAGGAAGGAGTACTGCTGAAAGGGATTTAAGGGTCATAGTGGACCCTGGCTAAATATGAGTCAACAGTGTGACTCTTGAAAAAAAAGCAAACATGATTTTGGGATGCTGTGGTCGGTTGGCCTGCCCGGAGGGGTTCCTCCTCCTCTGGCTCCGTAGGCACCCACTCCACTCCAGAGAAGGAGGAGAGGCAGCAGGGTGCAGGGGCTGCTCTCTTCCTTCTCCCTTCCCTTGCTCCTGCTCCTGCTCCTGCACCAGCTGGGGCTCTCCCTGCTCCACCCAACCACCACCTGAGACCTCCGTGCTGCTGGACCTGCTCCCCCTGGACACCGCCGCTTCTCACCACCACCAGCTACTGCTGCTGCTGCTGCTGCCTGAGGGGAGAGGGGGGGGCCTGCCGGCTGCCCCCCCTCTCCCCTCCTCCACTCCAGAGGAAGAGGATCCCATCGGCACCACCACCCAGAGGCCTTTCCCACCTGGCTGCTGCCCACCCGCTGCTGCCGCCGTACCACCTGCACCCCACCGAGGGAGACTAGAAGTCAGTTGGACTGTGGAGGGGGTCTGTTTGCTAGGACTGAGCCTTTCATCTGCTCTTGGGGTGGTGGTGGACTGAGATACCAAGAGGGGGGCTGGGGGTGAGGCGTAGAGCCTTCCCCCCGGTCCAGCTGCCACCCCCCCCCCCATACCACCACCTCCACGACCCCCTCCACCAACCTTTGCACCATCAGGACTCGCCCCTCGGTGGGGCTGGCTGTTCCTCCCCGCCTTTTGCCATCTGGGACTGTCCCGCTGCAGCAGTGGGCGAGGACTGAGCCTCCCACAAGCGCTCGTGGGCGTGCTTCCACCCCGCCCTTGGACTTGGCCCCCCTCCCTCAGCAGTGTTTGGTTGGGGAGCCCCCCTCACTCTTGCTCTCCCCGCCCTACCCCCACTGCAGAAGCCTTGCCCACCCTGCCCCAGTAGCCAGTTCTCTTTCCCCCTCCCTCCCTCAGTTTGCTGACCGACCCCGCCCAGCCTCAGTTTGTTTTACCTGCCCCGCCCGTATTCAGTTAGCATTTTGATTCCCGGCCCCCGCCTTGCCCAGCCCCGTCTTGTTCACCCAGCGCCCCCCTTCCCAGCCTCCCAGTAGTCCTCTAGCCCCACCCAGAGTTCCGGTCCCCGCCCCGAGTGCTTGTGTCCCTCCCCCTCCCCTTTTTAGTTAGCCCCCCTGCACATTGCACCCCCCCTCGACAGCCGCATAGTCCCCCTTGATACCCCAGTGCAGCCGGAGGAGCCGGCCCCCGCCCTGCACCTGTTACCTTGCCCCCTGCCTGCCCTGCCAGCGCCCTCCTCCTCTGCTTCCAGCCTTGCAGGGAGGAGTGGTTGCTGGCCTCTCGGTTCCCCTTATTTCCATCCTGCCCTTCTTGATTCCCTCCCTCCCTGCAGTCAGTCGGCGGGAGGGAGTGGTTGTCCCTCCCCTTCTCCCTCCCTCCCCAATCGCGTATCCCCTCCCTCACGTTCCTCCCCTTTGCAATAGCGCCCTCCTCCTCTGCCACAGCCTTAGCAGGGAGGAGAGGCTGCAACCCCCCCCCCTTCCCAGTTGCCCCTCCCCGAAACCAGTGCCCTCCCTCTTCCTTGCCCTCTCCCTCACGGACACCCTCCTCCCCTGCCTGCTGTCTGGTGGAGAGGAGCAGTTAACCCTTGCCCTCCCTTCCTGCCATCTGTGCCTCCCTCCTCCTTCCCCATATGATGGAGGAAACCCCTTCCCCTGTCGATCCCACGGTATCCCCGTTGCCACCGGGCCCAAAGAATGCCGCGGCTGACCTCCCGACCCCAGGCCCGAGCTCCGCCGCTGCCACGACCGATGCTCCCTCAAATCCGGGAGCAGCTTCCACCTCGGCCGGAAAAAAGGGCCGGGGGGGAAGAAAGGCAAGGGCCCGGCCCCGAAGGCCAAACCCCCCACGGCCGAGGCTGCCCCGCCCGCTGTGGCCCCATCGTCCGCCACAGCCCCTCCTTCCCCTGCTGTTCCCTCCACCAGCTCTGGGGGAAATCCACCCACGGCCCCCAGAGCGTACGCCCAGGTGGCCGCTGCCGCCCCCCCACGTGCCGGGTCATCTGCCCATACCGCCGCCTCCAGCGCCATCCCTGGTGGCCGGGGTCCCTTTCCCACCCTGACCAGGAGGCATGGTGTTCGCTGCCTCCTGGTCGCCGCCTCGCCCCACGTCGAAACTTACGTGCGGGTGTTGGCGAGGGTGGTGGGGGCCTCGGCCGTAGTGGCTGCCTCCAAGATGTACGGCAAGGTGGTGTTATTCCTTGCCTCGGAGGCCGCCGCCCAGGAGGTGGTGGAGAGGGGCCTGGCGGTGGGGGGCGTGCACGTGCCCCTCGAGCCATTGGAGGACCTGGGCATATGGGTGGTTCTCACTTCCGTCCTGCCCTTCGTCCCCAATGCCACCTTGTTGCCTTCCCTCTCCACCCTGGGGAAGCCAATTTCCGTTATCAGCCCTCTCCCGTTGGGCTGTAAGGACCCCGCCCTCCGCCACGTCTTGTCATTCCGCCGGCAGGTGCAACTGCAAATGCCGCCGGCGGCGCGTGGCGGGGTGGCGCTCCAGGGATCCTTTATGGTGCCCTACCAGGGGGCCCTCTACCGGGTCCACTATTCTTCGGGGGAGGCCCGGTGCTTCCTCTGCCGGGCGATGGGGCATGTCCGGAGGGACTGTCCCTTGGCCCGGTCAGAGGAGGCGCCCGGGACCCCCGGGGCCCGGGAGGACGCCAGCCTTACCACCGCCGGCCCCCCTGGAAGTCCGGCCTCCGCGGCTGCCCCTCCTCCAACCGACGGCTCTGCTCGGCAGCCGAAGGCATCCCCTCCGGCGTGCCCGAGCGAGCAGGCGGGCCCTGACTCTATTCGATCTGTTTCTGCAGGGCCCGAGGAGGAGAGGGTGGCGCGGTTGCCGCCGGGCGAGGGAGAGGGCTCCCCCCAGGTAGAGGTCACCCTACCCTCCTCTTTCCCTCCCTTGCCTCAACGCCCCCCCCGAAAACAAACTGCGCCCCCTGGCCTTGCCCCTGCTGACCAGCCCTCCACCTCCACCTCGGAGGGCTGGACGCTCGTTCGGGGGAAGCGCAAAGCCCGCCCTTCGCGGGCTCAATCTCCCCCCTCCGATGGGGAGGGCGGGAAGGCCCCCCTCCGAAAGATCTCGAGGGGGGCCAGCGCTGCCGTGAGCGCCCCCGACGAGCTTCAGCAGGAGGCGCCGGACAAGGCGGCCGTGGCAGCGAGGGGGGACGACGTCGCCCCCCCTGTGGAGCCCCTCCAAGAGGAGGCCTCGGGTGGAGCCCCCCCGGCCCCGGTTCCAGCCGAGCCCTCCCCCGCTCCGGCTGAGGTAATTGTTGCCTTGGCGGCCGCGGGGGAGGGCTCCGGGGCCGAGGGGATGGAACTTAGCTCCATCTTCGAGGAAATCGAGGCCCTGGGTCTGACTCCGCTCGCTCAGGGGGAGGACGACCCTCCGCCAGCGGGCCTCGGTCTGGGCGGCGACTCTGCGGTGCCACCCCCTCCCCCTCCCAACCCCAACTCCGTGTCCCAGGTGGCCGACCCCGTCCTCACACTTGGGGCGCCCCTGATATTGCCCACTGGCCCGGCCGACTTGAGCGCCAGAGTCGATGCCGCCGAGCCCTTAGGAGCAACGGCTGGTGCCGAGTGGCCGGGTCTTGGGTCTGGGGACACCCCCTTTCCTGCAACCGAGGCGGGGCGGTCATCTCCCCTTCCCGCTGGGGGCCCAGCAGAAGACACCGCTCTGGCCGACGCCGAGGTATTAACTCCAACCTCGTTACCTGAACCCGGCGTCGGCGTCGGCATGGGCCCCCTTCCTGTTCCTGCTCCCGATTCCCAGGTCCCCATTCGGGAGGTGCCGCAGCCCGGTGGGATAGCCACGGGAGACCCCTACCCAGACCCTGCCCGGGATTCCGATCCTCTCCCGTGTCCCGATCCTCCCCCCACCCCTGTTTCCACCCTTTATGAACCCATCTCCAGCCCCGAGTCCTCCCCTGTTCCTGACTCCCCTCCACCCCCTACCTCTTCCCTGCTTCCCAACCCCGACCCACCGTCCGGCTCAGAGCCCATTCCTTCTCCCGCCCCTACCGCGAAGAACATTCCTCCACTGCCATCCCCCCGTCCCTTTCCCACCCCGGCCCCTGCTGTAACACCTGATCCATCCCCACCGCCCCCCCAAATGTCCGCAAGTGCCGCCCCCATGGGGGCCGTCTCGTTCCCGCTAGTCGTGGGCGGCCCTCAGGGGGCGGTATTTGTATCCCCAGTCCCCAACCCGTTAGGGGCTGCGTTGTTCCCTCCGCCGCCCCCTCCCTTGCCGGAGTCGGGGACGGGCAGCGCGGCGCCATCGGTGTCGGCGCCGCGTTGGGGATCGGATCCCTGTTTGCCCGTCTCTGTGGCCCGTGAGCTCCACCCGGGGGCCCGGACGGAGAAGAATCCTGGTTCCCCCTTAGCGCTGGGGGGCGAGCTGCACCAATTCCTCGCGGATAACCGTGGGGTAAAGGGGAAGGTGCAGCTCGCCCTCCAGCGCTGGGGGGACTTCCATCCCATCCTCCAGGCCACCAGAGCCCTGTTGCAGGAGGGGAGAGGGACCGATAGGCAGGACGACGCGGCCTACCGCCGGACCCGCAGATTTCGAGATGCGCTCCTGACCTTCGGGGCGGAGTGCGGTCTGCTGCGGGACCTGCGGGGGGCCGACGATCGTCCTGCCCGTGAGGATCCACCCCAGCCCTCTCAATGAAGTACACCACTATCGCGACGTTGAATGCCCGGGGCTGTAGGGCGGGTCTCCGCAGGAGCCGGGTGCTCTCCTTCCTTCGGGAGGGGGGGTACTCAGTGGCCTTCCTGCAGGAGACCCACATGACTCCGGCCGTCGAGGCTGGCTGGCGGCTGGAGTGGGGGGACGGGGTATATTTTAGCCACCTCGGCGCCCGCTCGGCCGGGGTGGCCACCCTGTTCTCCCCTGCCCTACGGCCCGAGGTGCTGGGGACAGCCGAGGTTGTCCCGGGCCGCCTGCTGCACGTCCGGGCCCACGTGGAGGGGCTGACGTTGAATCTGGTCAATGTCTACGCCCCGAACGTGGGCCCGGACCAGGTCACCTTTTATCGGCAGGCGGCCACCTTCCTCGGCACTCTGGATCCTCGCGAGTGTCTGGTCCTGGGCGGGGATTTCAACACCACCCTCGATGACCGGGACCGTGCAGGACTCGCGAACTGCCAGGCCGCAGCAGGCGTCCTCAGGGAGATCGTGGACCGCCACTCCCTGGTGGACGTCTGGCGAGACCACCACCCGGATGACAATACCACCTTCACCTATGTCCGGGTGGGGGACCATCGGTCGAGCCACTCCCGGTTGGATCGCATTTACCTCTCCCGTTTCCATCTGGCACGGGCCCACTCCTCCAGCATCCGGCCGGCCCCGTTCACGGACCACCATTTGGTGGCCGTGAAAGCCTCTCTGAATTCGGAGAGGCTGGGGCCGGCCTATTGGCACTTTAATAACAGCTTGCTGGAGGACGTGGGCTTCGTGGTGTCCTTCCGGGAGTTCTGGCTGGCCTGGCGGGGGCAGCGGCCCGCCTTTCCCTCGGCGCGGCAATGGTGGAACGTGGGGAAGGTGCGCGCCCGGCTCTTCTGCCGCAACTACTCCTGGGGCGCCAGCCAGCGGAGGGATGCGGCGATAGAGCAGCTGGAACGGGAGGTCTTGAAGCTTGAGAGGCGTCTGGCATCCGCCCCTGAGGATCCACTCCTCCGCGAGGCGTACCGGGAGAGGCGGGAGGAGCTCCGGGCCCTGGAAGATCACAGGGCCCGGGGCGCCTTCGTTCGATCTCGCATCCAGCTCCTTCAGGAGATGGATCGCGGCTCCCGCTTCTTCTACGCCCTGGAGAAAAGGAGGGGGGCCAAAAAGCACGTCACCTGCCTTTTGGCGGAGGACGGCACCCCCCTCACGGATCCGGCGGAGATGCGTGGAAGGGCCAGGGCCTTCTACGCCAGTTTGTTCTCCCTGGATCCGACCGAAGCCGACGCCTGCAAGGTGCTCTGGACCGAGCTCCCGACGGTCAGCGAGGGCGACCGAGACTGGCTGGAGATGCCTCTCACTCTGGCCGAGTTCTCGGAAGCCCTCCGTCTCATGCCCAACAATAAAAGCCCGGGCATGGACGGGCTGACCGTGGAGTTTTACCGCGTGTTCTGGGACGTACTCGGCCCAGACCTCGTCACCGTCTGGGCCGAGTCCTTGGAGAGTGGGGTCCTCCCTCTGTCGTGCAGGCGAGCCGTGCTTGCCTTGCTGCCGAAGAAGGGGGACCTCCGCGACCTTCGGAATTGGCGTCCCGTCTCGCTCCTCAGCACGGACTATAAGGTCGTAGCGAAAGCCATCTCGCTGCGACTGCGGTCCGTGCTGGCGGACGTCATCCATCCCGACCAGACCTACACCGTCCCGGGCCGTAGCATTTTTGATAACTTGTATTTGGTCCGGGATCTCTTGGAGCTCGGGTGTAGGGACGACTTGTCGTTCGCCCTCCTGTCCCTGGACCAGGAGAAGGCGTTCGACAGGATGGATCACGGGTATCTCCTGGGCACCCTGCGGGCCTTCGGCTTCGGGCCCCGTTTTGTGGGTTTTCTCCGGGTGCTGTACGCCCTCGCGGAGTGTTTGGTCAGGCTCAACTGGACCCTGACTGAGCCGGTCAGCTTCAGGCGGGGGGTACATCAGGGGTGTCCGCTGTCGGGCCAGCTGTACGCTCTGGCGATCAAGCCCTTCCTCCGTCTCCTCCGTAAAAGGTTGACGGGGTTGGTGCTCCGAGAGCCGGAGCTGCGGCTGGTCCTGTCGGCGTACGCCGATGACGTGCTCCTCGTGGTCCAGGACCCGGGCGATCTGGCGCGGGTGGAGGCCTGCCAAGCCGTCTACTCGGCAGCCTCCTCCGCCCGGGTCAACTGGGTCAAGAGCTCTGGCCTGGTGGTTGGGGACGGGTGGCGGGCCGGCTCCCTCCCACCCGCGCTTCAGGCCATCAGGTGGAGCGCGGGTCCGCTGCTCTATCTGGGCGTTTATTTATCTGCCACGCATCCTTCTCCGCCGGAAAACTGGCAAGGTTTGGACGCTAGGGTGGGTGAGCGGTTGCGGAGATGGGCAGGACTGCTCCGGTGTCTCTCCCTTTGCGGGAGGGCACTGGTGCTGAATCAGCTGGTCCTGTCCATGCTCTGGCACCGGCTCAACACCCTGCGCCCAGCCCCGGAGGTCCTGGCCAAGCTCCAGAGGACAGCTTTGGAGTTCTTTTGGCCAGGACTGCACTGGGTCTCTGCAGGGGTCATGTCTCTCCCCTTGGAGGAGGGGGGCCAGGGCCTGGTCTGCGTGCGCAGCCAGGTCCGGACCTTCCGCCTCCAGACCCTGCAGAGACTCCTCTTTAGTGCAGGTAGTCCGGCATGGAGCACTTTGGCGTGCGCCTTCCTCCGCCGCCTCCGAGGGCTCTGATACGACCGGCAGCTCTTTTTTATCCACCCGAGGGGTCTTCCGCGAGACCTCTCCGAGCTGCCGGAATTCTACCAGGACCTCCTCCAGACCTGGAAGCTGTTTTCGGCGACCCGGTCCGTTGTGGCCGCCGAGGGAGGAGACCTCCTCGCGGAGCCCCGGCTCCACAATCCAGCCTTGTGCGTGCAGGTGGCGGAGTCTCCCTCGGTGCGCCGGAGGCTGATCCTGGCAGAAACCACCATGATCGGAGACCTCCTGGACTACGACAGGGGGGACTGGGTGGATCCCCGAGCACTCGCTCGGCGCATGGGGCTCTCCACCCCCCGAACCCTTCTGCGCCTACTCCAGGAGGTGAAGGCGGCTCTGCCGCGGCCCGCTCTCGACTTCCTGCAGCGGTCCGTGCGAGAGGGTATCTATCCCCCGCCCCTCCCTTCCTGCAAACCCTCCGTCCCTTTTTATCGGGCCCCTGTTCCGCGGGCCCCCCCGGCCTCCCCACCCTTGGACCCCCAGCCAGCTGCAAAAGTTGCAGCCGGTTTGCTTTCGAACCGCGCCTCGAGAACATCTGTACACGCTCGTGCTCCACACCTTGCATTTCCCCACCCTCGTGTCCCGCCCCGATACCAAATGGCAGGACTACTTAAGACCTGTTGAGGGTGGGGAACCGCAATGGGCCAGCCTATATTCCACCTTAATTCCGCGGCCCATCGGGGATATCAGTTGGCGGCTCCTTCATGGAGCCGTGAGCACGGGCGTGTACCTGGCGCGGTTCACCCCCATCCCGGACACCTGCCCTTTTTGCGGCGTGAGGGAAAACCTGGCGCACGTCTACCTCGAATGCGCCAGGTTGCAGCCCCTATTCCGGCTCATTCAGAACCTCTTACTGAGGTTCTGGCTGCACTTTTCCCCACACCTTTTCCTTTACGCACACCCAATCCGTGGCCCCACAAAGTCGCGGGACCTCCTCGTCAACCTCCTCCTGGCTTTAGCCAAAGCCACCATTTACAACACCAGGGAGAGGATGCTAGGCGAGGGGGTTCCCTGCGACTGTGGGGCCTATTTCCGTTCATCCCTAGCGTCACGTATCTGGGCAGAGTTCCTCTGGGCGGCGTCCACTGGCTCCATGGACAGCTTCGAGGAGCAGTGGGCGCTGTCCGGGGTTCTCTGCTCGGTGTCCCCATCCGGTCTCCTAGTTATAAACCTTTAACCTGCACTCCTTGCCCCTTTTGTCATTGTTTGTCCCCAGCAATTAGTTGGGCATGGGTCCAGTCGTCCCTCCCGCAAGGCTGGGGGAGGGGCTTTTAGAAGTGGGCAGGCTTTGCCCGCCCACTCTCCTGTGTTTTCCAAATAGGAACCCATTACAGATGCATTAACAGGAGTGTTGTGAGCAAGACACGAGAAGTCATTCTTCTACTCTACTCTGCGCTGATTAGGCCTTAGTTGGAGTACTGTGTCATGTTTTGGGCACCACATTTTGAGAAAGATGTGGAAAAACTGGAGAAGGTCCAGACAAGAGCAACACAGATGATTAAAGGTCTAGAAACCATGACCTATGAGGGATGACTGAAAGTACTGGGCTTTTTTAGTTTAGAAAAAAGAGGATTGAGAGGTGACATGATAGCAGTTTTCAAGTATCTAAAAGTGTGGAGGGAGAAAACTTGTTCATCTGGGCCTCTGAGGATAGGACAAGAAGCAATGGGCTTAAATTAAAGCAAGGGAGGTTTAGGTTGGACATTAGGAAAAACTTCCTGCCTGTCAGGGTGATTAAACACTGGAATAAATTGTCTAGGGCTGTTGTGAAATCTCCATCACTGGAGATATTTAAGAGTGGGTTGGATAGACATCTATCAGGGATGGTCTAGACAGTGCTTGGCCCTGCCATGAGGGCAGGGGACTGAACTCTGTGACCTCTCAAGGTCCCTTCCAGTTGTCTGATTCTATTATAACCCCCTTTTTCACCCAAACACCCTCTCAGACCCCAAACCGCTTTCTACACCCCAGTCCTCTATTTCAAGCTCCCTTGTGCACCCCACCTGCCATCCCATACCCCACACCTCCTGCACAGAATGTGTCTCTTGACCACATACCAAAATTTTGGAATGCCCCCCACATTAAAAATTGTTGCCCACCACTGCTCTAGTTCATACATCCCAGAATTACGTTCATTTTATTTGAGCCAATATTACATTGTTGACTCATGTTGTTTGTGATCCACTATAATTCCCAGATCCTCTCCTAGAGTAGTCCTTCGCCAGATATTTCCCAGCCAGCATTCCTTCCTAAGTGTAGAAGTCTGTGTTAGTACTTTGCATTTGTCCTCACTGAATTGCATCCTATTTATTTCAGATTATTGTTCTAGTTTGTCAAGATTATTTTGAATTCTAATCCTGTCCTCCAAACTCTCCCAGTTTAGTATCATCCACATACTTTATAAATGTTTTCTCTTGTGCCATTATCCAAATCATTTATTAAGATAGTGAATAGATCTAGACCTAGGATAGATCTATGCAGAATCCCATTGATATGCCTTTCGAGCATAACTACCTTTGGAGTAAGGTTTTCCAACCAGTTCTAGTAGATTCATGTAGGCTGTTGTTTCTCTAGTTTGTTTATGAGAAGGATATGTGAAACAGTATCAAAATCCCACTAAAGTCAAGATGTAACATACCTACTGCTTCCTCTATAGCCACAAAGTTTGTTACCCTGTCAAAGAAGGATACTTGGTTGGTTTGGCATAATTTGCTCTTAACAAATCCATGTTGACTGTTATCACTTTATTATCTTTGAGGTACTTTCAGATTGATTGATTATTTGCCACATTATTTTTCCAGGTACTATAGTTATCAGGTCTATAATTTCCTTTGTTGTTTTTATTCCCCTTTTTATAGATATGTACTATATTCGTCCTTTTCCAGTCTTCTGGGATATCTTCTATCCTCCACAAATTCTCAGAGATAATTGTTAATGGTTCTTTAGTTACTTCCTTAAATATTCTAAGAAATTTTTCATCGAGTCCTACCAACTTGAAGACATCTAACTTGTCTAACTTGTCTCAGTAATTCTGAACTTGTTCCTTTGTGTACACCTATCTGTCATCATACCCCACATCATCTGGGGAAAAAAGACACAATAGCTAACAGCAAAAAATTGAGTCAACTCTACCACGTGGCACACTACTAGTGCTTGAAGATTTCCTGCAGTGTTGACTGCAACCTCATTGCCTGAGGAATAACAGTTATTCCGAGAGAAGGGTTTTCTCTCAGAATAACGCGTCTACACGGGGCAACTTATTTTGCAATACCCCGAATCCAAAATGGCAGCTGGACATGAATATGCTAATTAAGCGTGGGATATTTAAATCCCGCGCTTCATTAGCAATTTCGGTATGCTCCATTTGCATCCCTAGTCTGAACTAGGGAGCAAGTGTAGACATACCCAATTATAGCTTCACCTGGATTTCAAAATAATCTATGTGCCATGAAGGCAACTGACTAATTCTCCTCAGAATTTGCTCCATAGTGAAATCCCACCAGAAGCATCAGCAATCTCAGACAGCAGTCTAATTGTAGCTCAGCTCTCAATGCATCTTCCAATTCCTGACAAGCTTGACATCCACCAACAGTACAATGCCCAGAGTTATTCTGAGGATCCTACTGAAGACATGAAATACACACAGACTCTCAATGATCACATACATCTCAGATGATGTGGAGATTGCCTTGGGTGCTCTATGTGTTATATTACAGGACATTGTGGAATGATGAGTTTCAGACAGTTGCACAAGAAACCATGGCTTTCTAAAAAGGCTTTTGATAAAAGCAGAAGTATGCAAGAAGGAAGATATTTAATAATGTAAATGGCTGAAAGGCATTTTATGGCCACGGCAAAACGTGACCATGATATCCATCACTCCCTGGCCAAGAAAGCAGTGGATGGCCTAAAGAACAAGAATCTGGGGCATCCTTGTAGAGCCATCATATGCCTAGCTATAGCCATATTAACAGTCTCATTATGAAACAAGATAGCTGCCTCTGCTCATGGATGAACAAGTTCCTGGACTGATGGAGAACACATTATGAAAGTGTCCTGAACTACAGACCCGCTGATGATTATCTAGAACTATATGACCTGGCAAACCACACAGCTGCAGGTCCAGGGACAAACACTGATCCTCCGTCACAAGAGGAAATATGAAAGGCCATTGAAAAGTTACAGAGCAGATGTGCTGCTGGACCTGATGGTATTCCACCCAGGTTGCTTGGAACCAGTGAGCATTCGCCTACATCAACCATTCTTAAAAGCATGGGCATCAAGCAAAGTATCAGAAGAATGAAAAGACAGTATCACAGTGACCCAGAACAAGGGCAAAGGATCTTGCTTCTGTCATTGTTCTTGGTCCCTGGAAAGGTCTTTGCTCATGCTCTGCTTGGTAGGATAGAGCACTCCCTAATAGACATCATTGTTCACAGCTGTCATGTTTCATGGTCAATCATGGCTGCTGTTCTTACTTTCTAGCTGACCTGCACTGAGAATTTAATTCCCTCCTTCGCATGGCTGCTCCCTGCTTCATACTGACATCAAAGGGACTTTTGATTTGGTTGACGGATCAGCTGTTTGGCTCACACTGTAAAGGATCTAGTGTTCAAGATGTTTTTCCAAAACTCATTCAGTCTTCACACCAGTACCAGCATGAGACTACACTTTGGTTTACTGCTTTTCTCACATTTATACACAACTTCCAATGTGCAGTATGGATGCATTCTTGTCTCAGCACTTGTCTCAGTTCTGTCATACTTTTGCCTGGACATTAGGCCTTGCTGCTCCACACATTGGAATCAAGTTTGGACAAGAAGGATTTAACAACCCAGACTATACCAATGCTGCTTACTTGCTTGTGGAGAAGTCAGAATTTCAGCTCCACCCTCCAAGTTGTTAACCTGCATTATGGGCTTGAACCTCTCATGGTGGTAGACTAAGGTCCAGAACCTCAAACTGATCCATCAGAACCTCAAGTGAAAGTGGGATCAAGTACAGGGGAGAGTGTAGCCAAGATCACTACCCGAGGCTGCAAGAATAGTTCAAAGAGCTGCAGCAAGGTGTACATTCTTCAATGAATAGGTCTCGCCACTTCCTGCATGGAGTCCATATCTCACTTTTGGATGCAATTGATCCTTATGGATGCAAAGGAGCCTCACTGATCCTGCAATTCTTACTCACCCAAGCAATCCTTTCTCACATAAGGCCCATTGATTTCAATCTGGGAGGGTCACTGGATCAGGGCCATTGTTCATATCAAACCCATTTTTACCATTCTTATGGTCTGTGTTGGATAGCTTAGGTTTTCAGCCTGTTCATAGTCTGATCATCACCTTATGCATATCTGTGCAGGTGCTGTTTCACCACTGAAACAAGGCTATTTTCATTATGGTCAGAAACTAATTATTCCTAAGATTTTGGTGGTCTCTTTTCTGGTGCTGAAGTGTATAAGGCTTCCCCTTCAGGTCAGGGTGTCAGTGTGCTCACTAGATTTGAGAAGGTTCACTGAAGTCCCCATCCCTCTGCTTGTGGGGATTTTTTTGGGGGGGGGTTGTTTTTTTGTTTGGGGTTGTTTTTTTGGCATGGGGGTACTGTGGTTTAACATCAACTGAACTATAGACAAGAGAAGAGATGGCTAGAAGTGGCATGAATTGTGATCTGTGCAAGGATTTTAGACAGCGGTACAGAAGAACTATGATCAAAGATGAGATGTTTTGTGTTCATTATCATCTTCACTCATAAGATTGGTCAGCGCTATGCATTTCTGATGGATGGTCTCCTCCTGGTTAGGTTTTCTTTGGTTCAGGTTACCTGCAGGTTCAGCACTTGCTCCACTTGGTTTCTTTGAGCAAAGCAGGTGATGGGGGGACAGTAGGTAATGATACTATTGTTGGTGGGTATTTATGACAAGAGGATGCTGATCATCCTTAATCACACCCAGAAACACCTTTTGGTCTGGGAGTACCATCCCTAGTCAGAAATTCTTTCCCTAAGGCCTTAGTGCATGACAAAGGCCCAAAACAGAAGTCACTATGGGTATGTCTACACTGCCACCCTAGTTCGAAGTAAGGTGGCTAATGTAGGCATTCGAACTTGCAAATGAAGCCCGGGATTTAAATATCCCAGGCTTCATTTGCATGTTCCCGGGCGCCACCATTTTTAAATGCCCCATAGTTCGAACTACCTGCCTGCAGCGACACGCGGCACGGACTGGGCAGTTTGAATTAAAGCTCCTAATTCGAACTACCGTTATTCCTCCTGCAAGGAGGCTTAATGGCAGTTCGAATTAGGAGCTTTAATTCAGACTGCCTAGTCCATGCCGCGTGTAGCCGCAGGCAGGTAGTTCGAACTACGGGGCATTTAAAAATGGCGGCACCCGGGAACATGCAAATGAAGCCCGGGATATTTAAATCCCGGGCTTCATTTGCAAGTTCAAATGCCTACATTAGCCACCCTACTTCAAACTAGGGTGGCAGTGTAGACATACCCTAATATAGTGGTAGCCCAAGAACTTGAAAATCAGGTGCAATTAATTTTTTCATACAAATAACAGTTTCTGCCACTCCAGATCAATGTCATAGCATTCATGTTGCAAACAGTTCACAATATTAAGGCAGATAACAGCAGGTTTGTGTTGGACTGAAGTAATTCTGGGTCCAAATATGTGGTTAGGATATGCTGCCATTTAGTGCATTCTACACATGCTTCAGTTTATAAAAATGTAAAGAATTGAAGTATTGTTGGGAGCCACTTGGTTTCACCCAACATGTGAGGGATTTTCATGAATGCTGACAGATCTTATGAAAATCACAAGGATCAAGTCAAAACACATGGTTAGTTACCAGCATGCAAATATGATGTCTCCTTTTTCACTCAGATTACTTTATTTTTAGCCATCCATTAAAGAATTCTGTGTTAGAGGTAAACTCTAGTCACTATAGAAACCCAAGAGGTGGCCCCTTGGGAGGATCAAAAGGAGAAAGAAATGAGAAGAGATCTTTTGTGAGTCACTTCCACAAAAGAAACTCACTAATGGTCAAAACAATCCTCAGAGTGATCAAGGCGGGAAAGAGGGTGGGCCTGGAACAGTTCAAAGCTAGGGCTATATTAATCTCCTAGGCTTCCAATAAA
This sequence comes from Pelochelys cantorii, assembly GCA_032595735.1. Classification (NCBI taxonomy): domain Eukaryota; kingdom Metazoa; phylum Chordata; order Testudines; family Trionychidae; genus Pelochelys; species Pelochelys cantorii. The sequence goes on along the minus strand of CM064329.1, from coordinate 101,895,897 downwards.
CACTAGACATACACACTTCCAATTAGCATTTTTATCAAAGTCCAAGATCAAAGGACAATCATAAAATTGTTCTTGAATATTTAACTTTCAGATCAGAATCCTGATTTACACATGCTTTAATTCTGTATGAAAAGCACCAGAGAAGCTCTGCAAAGTGCAGATCTAGATTTCTAAACCCCTGCAAGTTTGGGGTTGTTTGTATTGGCTTTTGCTTAATAGGTTATAATAACTGAGATCCAGATCTTGATTGAAATCCTGAAACTCTGCCCTCACCAAAGATTCAGAGTGTTCACATTCCAGAGTCTAGTACGGGCCCTCTATTACATCTTTGGGCCTGTTTCCTCTGTTGTGATTTGGTACATCTACTTTGCACAGTTATAAATCATTATACAAGGTATAAGGCAGTGAAGAATTAAGCGCTGTATGAGAGAGACAGTGCACCAGAACAGTCGACATTAAAGTCCATCATTTTAATTTAAAGAAACAATGATTACTGCTTTGTTGCGCTAGTGTTTTTTAAAATGCAGCAGGCCTTGACAGTACAGACATCTCAAAAAGCAAGAGCTTTTTCCCATAATTTTCTGAACTGCATCTGTACAGCAAATGGATTTTATATTACAAAATGTTAAACATCTCCAATATAATCAAACATTGTTTCCAGCAGAGATCCAGGAATTCCCACATATCCAAAAAAATGAGTCAGGGTATGTGTACACTACAGCGTTAATTTGAGTTAACTTAATTCGAAATAGTTAATTCAAATTAAGCTAATTCGAATTAACGCATCTACACACAAAACCTATTTCGAAATAGCATTTTGCTATTTCGAAATAGTGCATCCACACTGAGAGGACCCTGAACTGAAGTTAAGGCTGGCCAGAACCAGTGCCAGCAGGGCATCAGGTTAGGACTTAGTGTGTGGGGCTGCTGCCTGAGGCTAACTGAGCTCCATGCTGAAAGGGACTCTACCCCCACCCCGGACAGACAGTTCTCAGGGTTCCCCGCTTGCTTGTCTACCTTGATGAGGGACAGCAAAGCATCCCTGTCTTGGAGTGCCCTGAGTACCTGCACTCAGGACACCACAGCACTCAGCCACATGGAGCCAGAGCTGCCGCTGGGCACGCTGGTGCGTCTTGTGGGGTCGTTGCCATCACCCCAGCTGCACTTGCTGCAGGCTGCCATCCGGGGGGTCCATTGGGGGGCTGTCAGGATCCAGGAGGCCCTGCGGGAGAGCATCCACCCTGAGGAGCCCTCAAATCCATCCCGGTCCTCCCCACCGGGGGCTCGTGCCCCATTCTTCCCTCATGTCCTTCCTCTTACCCCTCATACAAACCTGCTCCTGGGTTCGCATGTGACCTTTGGTGGCCAGGCTGGCAGCTATCCTGCCATAGATGGCCGCATTCCTCCATCTAGTGCGGAGATCATGGATGTTGGGGGCATTCCCCCCAAACCTGAATAAGGTCCATGATCTTTACCCTGGACAGCAAGGCGCCCGCCTTCTCCAGCCCCTGTCAGGCTCCTGGGAGCTGGCAGACTGCTTCTGGGGAGTGGTGGAGGGCTGGCTGCCAGTGGTTTGCTGGCTCATGTTTTGGAGCCACTGGGTCAGGGGCCCCAGTGGCCACTGCTGGCTCTGGACTGGCAGGCTTGGAGCTGGCACAGGCACTGTGGCCAGGGTCTACCCCTTTAATGGCTCCGGGGCTGGGGGAGAGGAGAGTAAGTTTTCTTGGCTGTGCCCAGAGTGGCCACCAGGGCTCCCTGGGAAGGGCTGGAGGCCCCCTATTTCAAATTAAGTGTCTACACATCACTTAATTTGAAATAGCTATTTCAAATTTGGCGTTACTCCTCGTAGAATGAGGTTTACCAAATTCGAATTAAGGGCTCCACTATTTCAAATTAATTTCGAAATAGTGGTTTGCATGTATAGACGCTATTAAAGTTAATTCGAAATAACAGCTGTTATTTCGAATTAACTTTCCAGTGTACACATACCCTCACATATCTAAAACTAGAGGGACTAGAGAATGAAAACAATATATGCAGGATTTTTTAAAGAAGGACTTGTCACCTTGAACTAAATAGCAATATTAAATCCAACTCTTTTTGCCTATCAACATGGTATTTGAACTCTCTCACACCTAAGTCCCACGCTAAAATAGCTCATACAGAATTCAGCTAATGCCAGCTTCCACCTATCACCTCCAAGTTTTACTGTTAGTATTTTATCTCTAGTACAACTGGTATTTCATACTGAACAGCCAGGCGCCTTTGAATTAAGGAGCTGCATCAGAGTACATCCATGAAAGCAGCACTTCTGAGGAGGAAATACACTGATGATAGTCAAAGGGAAGCACTGCTATCAGATTAATTCCCTGAGGAATGCCAGATAAAAGCCCTGAGGAGCAGCAAGAGTAGCAGTGCTAGCACAGGAGGATTTCTGGAAGACTGAGGAGCTATTATTTAGCTATGAAGACTGTGCTAGCATAGCAGAGCTGGTGGAGCTGAAGTTGCATCAGCTGATAACCCCTGAAGGATGGGAAGCGATCACTTAAGGTGAGCCTCCAACTAACTCAACAGCTTGGGGAAAGCCAGCATTTCCAGTTGATATACCTGGGAACCAGTGCCAGTGCCCCCAAGTTTACAAGCTAGTTAGTGCTAGAGAAAAGTCAACAATGGCAATGCCAGAATCAGACCAGAGGAACTACAATAAACCCTAAACATCCCAAAAGAGGAGATAAGGAGCTAGTATGAGACAGAGGAGCCTTCTACCTCATTGCTGAAAGTGACTTTAAGGTGGCCAGCCTCCTGATGCTTGCTGTGCAAGAAGCTGATTTCAGTCCCAGCAATAATTATGATTGCCCAGAGGGTAACAAAGCAAAGTGTCCTTGGGATGCTGTAAGTGTAAAGGAAACAAGTGCTGATATGACATGATGAAAAGAAGCCTACTAAAAAAAGCCATTCATGTAATAATGAACTTCAACCTAGATCATCACTTCTCTGCCAACTGCACCCAGTCGTTTAGCACTAGTGAAACGTGCTGAAAAGTGTTGGGCTAGCCATGTTCGAAAATGAAGACAGCTGGCTACACAATAACGTCCTAACAAGTGCTTCAAAGGCAGAAGTCCTTGATGAAAATTTTTTTTTCTGCCTCCTTTGCTCACTCTGCTTAACTCAGACCTTTGTTTTACTCTTAAGGCCTGAAATAACTCAGCCTTGAACAAAATCATATAAACTGGGAAGAAAAAGTGACTCTGACACTATCTACTGAACATGAACAGGTTAAATTTACCTGGACAGTCATCATGGTCTGCATCTCAAGCAGTCCCAACTATTGCAACTTCCTCTTTTCCAGTCTGGGCTGGAGGGAAGCCAATTCATACTTTTGGACATAGAATGATAAAACTAGAAGAGACCTCAAGAGGTCATCTAGTCTAGTCCTCTGCAGTCATGGCAGGACTAAATATTATCTAGCCCAGTCATGGGCAACCTGCAACCTGATGGCTACATGTGGCCCATCAGGGTTCTCTGTGTGGCCCACAAGACATTTTGTTTTCTGTTGCCCACATGCCAGGTTGCCAGATTTTGCTGGTTTCTGTCTGAGTAGTTTTTTTCCTGCTGGTAGTACTAAGGTGACATGCATGTAAAGTCAGCACGTGAAGTGAGCTGCATGTTAATTGCACACAACAGTGACTCTGAGACTTGTGTGCTTCCTCTGCATCCAGTCAAGGTGTTGCTACAGTTCAGTCAGCTTACCCCGCAAATTCTACAAACACAAGCACAGTTAGCAAAAGTACCCTATCTCAGGAGTCCGTCTTGGTAAAGACAATCTTGTGGCCCACTGAGATGAAGGAGGGCTACTCATGCAGCCCGCTTATGAGCCCCCATTGCTGATCTATACCATGTCTGACAGATGCTTGTGTAACCTGCTCTTAAAAATCCCCAACAACAGAGATTCCACAATCTCTGCAGGCATTTTATTCCAGTGGTTAAGCAGCCTGAAAATTAGGAAGCTTTCCATAATGTTCAGCCAAACTTCCCTTTATTGCATCTTGTTCTACCCTCAGAGGTTAAGAACATTTTTTCTCCACTCCACTTTGTAATAATCTTTCAGAGATTTGAAAATTGTTATCATGTCCCCACTCAGACGTCTCTTTTCCAGACTAAGCAAACCCAGTTTCTTCAATCATTCATCATAGGTCTAGACTGTTAACCATTTTTGTTGCTCTTCTCTGGATTTTCTCTGATTTCACCACATCTTTCCTGAAATGTGGTGCCTAGAACTGGACACAGTACTCCAGCTGAGGCCTAAGCAATGCAGACTAGAGTGAAAGAATTACTTCTTGTATCTTACTTATACAGTCCTGCTAATACATCCCAGAATGTTTGCCTTTTTTTTTTTTTTGCAACAGTTTTACACTATTGATTTATGTTTAGCTTGTGGTTCACTATGACCCCCCAGATCTCTTTCTGCAGTACTTCTTCCTAGACAGTCATTTCCCATTTTGCATGTGTGAAGTTGATTGTACCTTCCTATGTGGAGTACTTTACATTTGTCCTTATTGAATTTCAGCCTATTTACATCACACCATTTCTCCAGTTTGTCCAGATCATTTTGAATTTTAATCTTATCCTCCAAATCACTTGCAAGCCCTCCCCCCACTACCTCCCACACAGGAGTTTGGTATCATCCACAAACTTTATAAAAGTGCTCTCTATGCCATTATCCAAACCATTAACGAAAGATGTTGAATAGAACCAGAACTAGAACTGATCCCTGCAAGATCCCACTTTTTATGCCCTTCCAGCATGGCAGTGAACCATTGATAACTACTCTCTGGGAATGGTTATCCAGCCAGTTATGCACCCACCTTATAGTAGCTTCATATAGGTTGTATTTTGAGAAGGTCATGCAAGACACTATCAAAAGCCTTACTAAAGTCAAGATATACCACACATTGACAACTTCTCCTTAATCCACAAGACCTGTTACTTTGTCAGAGACAGCTATCAGGTTGGTTTGATGTGATTTGTTTTTGATAGATCTATGCTGACTGTTACTTATCACCTTATCTTCTAGATGTTTGCAAACTGATTGCTTAATTATATATTCCATTATCCTTCTGAGTATGGAAGTAAAGTTGATTGGACTGTAATTCTCCAGGTTGTCCTTATTTCCCTTTTTATAGATGGGCGCTCTATCTGCCATTTTCCAGTCTTCTGGAATCTCTCCTGTCTTCCATGTCTTTTCAAAAATGATAGCTAATAGCTCAGATAACTCCCCAGTCAGCTCCTTCAATATACTAGGATGCATTTTATCAGATACTGGTGATTTGAAGACATCCAACTTGTCTATGTAATTTTTAACTTGTGCTTTCCCTGTTAGCATCTGATCCTACCTTATTTTCATTGGCATTCATTATGTTAAATATCCAATCACCAACAACCTTGGTGAAAACCAAAACAAAGAAGTCATTAACTACCTCTTCCATTTCCACATTTTCTTTTATTGTTTTCCTCCCCTCCTTGAGTAACCAGCCTAACCTGTCCTTGGTCTTCCTCTTGTTTCTAATTGTGATGGGCCGCCAGCGGCCCGCACGGGAAACTGCCCAGACCACCAGGGGCTGGGGGGGGTGAAGACACCCGGGGGGTTCCCAACCCTGGATGCGGCGCGGGGGAGACAGGGCGGCGGGGCCGGATTCAGCCTCCGCGCCTACGCCGCCAGGTTGCCACTGACCCCGCCCCCAGGGTAGCACGAGGCGGGGCGCAGCGGGAGACTGGCAGCCGGGCGGCTGCTGAGAACGGTGGCATGCCGCCGGAAGGGGGAGGGCCCCGAGTGGCGTCCGGCGTGGCGGGCCATTTTAAAAAGGCCTGCCATCCGAGAGAGGTGGGGGCAGCCTCCTCGGACGGAGGGAGGAGAGCCCTGAGCCCAGGACAGACCCAGGGCAGGACCGAGGCCGGCGGACGGTCCGGCCTCGACCCCGGGAGCCGTGAGGGGATCGGCGCAGCGGGCGGCCGGCCAGCCCCGGCTTCGAAGTGGACTGGACCCCACCCCACCGGACCTGGGGAGAGCGACCGGGCAAGGACTGGACCCGCCGGAAAGATCCGACCCGCGAGCTGTCGCCAAAGCGACCCCCGACCTGGGCAGCTGAACCAAGGTAGGTTCCGGGGAGCAGGAGAGCGGCCCGAAGGGGCCCTCCCGGAGGGGAGGAAGCAGCCCGGGGCAGGGCCCTTTTGGCGTCCCTGGGTAGACGGGTTTCGGAGGGAATTACCCCTGCCTACCGCGTTGGGGCGCGAGTGAGCCCTGGCGCTTAGGGCCCCGGGCTGGGACCCGGGGAGAGGGTGGGACTGGGTCCCCCTCCCCATTCCCCCGGAGGAGTCGATTCCGGTCGGTAGTAGCACACGGGAGGAGCAGGAAAGGGGGGGGCGAAGGGGTTCGCTGAGCCCCCCTCCCCTTCTGGGAGGGGGTGATCACACCCGGAGTCCTCTACACTAATGTATGTTTTCTTGTTACCCCTTATGTCTCTAGCTGGTTTGAACTGGTTTTGTGCTTTGGCCTTTGTAATTTTGCCCCTACATACTTGTGTTGTTTGTTTATATTCATCCTTCTGTAATTTGACCTAGTTTCCACTTTTTGTAGGACTCTTTTTATGTTTAGATCATTGAAGATCTCCTGGTTGAGCCAGGGTGGCCTCTTGTCATCTTTCCTATACATTGGGATAGTTTGCTTTTATTCCCTTAATAATCATAAAATCATAGAATCCTAGGGCTGGAAGAGACCTCAGGAGGTCATCAAGTCCAACCCCTGCCCAAAGCAGGACCAATCCCAACTAAATCATCCCAGCCACAGTTTTGTCAATCCAAGACTTAAAAACCTCTAGGGATGGAGATTCCACCACCTCCCTAGGTAGCCCATTCCAATACTTCACTACCCTCCTAGTGAAATAGTTTTTCCTAACATCCAACCTAATCCTCCCCCACTGTAACTTGTGACCATTGCTCCTTATTCTGCCATCCGTCACTACTGAGAACAGCTTCTCTCCATCTTCTTTGGAACCTCCCTTCAGGAAGTTGAAGGCTGCTATCAAATCCCCCCTCACTCTTCACTTCTGCAGACTAAATAAGCCCAAATCCCTCAGTCTCTCTTTGTAGGTCATGTGCTCCAGTCCCCTAATTATTTTGGTTGCCTTCTGCTGGACCCTCTCCAATGCGTCCACATCCCTTCTATAATGGGGGGTTCTGAATTGGATGCAATACTCCAGATGTGATCTCACCAGTGCCGAATAAAGGGAAATAATAACTTCTCTAGATCGGCTAGAAGATCACTTTGAATAATATCTCTTTGAAAAACTGCCAACTCTCTTGAACTGCTTTTCCTCTGAGACGTGCTTCCTATGGGATCTTCTCTACCAATTCCCCGAGTTGCTAAAGTCTGCCTTCATGAAATCCATTGTCTTTATTTTGCTCCCACCATGCCTTAGAATCATGAACTCTACCATTTTATGATCATTTTCACCCAAGCTGCCTTCCACTCTCAAATTCTCTATCAGTTTTTCTCTGTTTGTCAAAATCAAATTTAGAACAGCCTCTTCCCTTTCTCCAGCTTCTGAAATAATAAAAAGTCGCCACTACATTACAAGAACTTGGATAATCTCTGCCCTGTTTTTTTCCCCCAACAGATGTGTGGATAGTTGAAGTCTCCCATCAACACCAAGTGCTGTGTTTCAGATGATTTTTGTTAGTTGTTTTAAGAAATGCCTGTTCCACTTCTTCTTCCTGGCTAGGTGGTCTGTAGTAGACTCCTACCATGACATCACTCTTTTTTTTACCTCTTTTATCCTCATCCAGAGACTTTGAACAAGTCTGTCTCTTATTTCCATTTCAACCTCAAGACAACTGTATACATTTTTAATATACAAGGCAATACCTCCTCCCTTTTTCTCCTGCCTGTCCTTCTTGCTAAACCTGAACTCTTCTGTACCAATATTTCAGTCATGTGTATTTATCCTACTAAGTTTCTGTGATAACTGTCATAATTGTGTTTTATTTACTAGCATTTTGAGTTTTTCCTACTTATCTCCATACTGGTATACAGATATCTAAGCTACTAATTTGATTCCCCTCCCTTAGTTTTGTCTTCTCTCACTTATTCCTGCTATAACAGCCCATGTTCCCCCGACCACCACACAAATTGTGACCCTTTCCCCAGGTCTCCATGTTTTTGACTACCTGGCCCCTTTCAAACCAAATTTAAAGCCTCTCTCACTAGGTTAGGCAGTCTGTATCCAAATATACACTTCTTTCTCCTCAGAAGGTGAACCCCCATCTCTGCTTAGCAGTTCTTCCTGGAATACCATCCTGTGGTCAAGGAAGCCAAAGTCCTCTGGGTGAAACCATCCTCACAGCTAGGCATTCTCTGCCTGGGCCCTTATCCTTGACCAGAACGATTGAAGAAAACACCACCTGCACTCCCAGAGCCTTACTCATTTCTGCTATGCTGAGGGTCATACGTCACAGTATCATTAGTGCTCACATGGATGAGTAGCATGGGGTTGTAGTCAGAGGGCACGATGATCCTCAACAATCCCTCTGTAATGTCTCATATACAGACCCCTGCTAGGCAGCATACCTCCTGGGATGCCTCTCAGAACAGAGTCACCACTATCCTGCATTTCCTCCTCGGAGTGGTGGCTATGATCATTCCAACCTGAGAGGTACATGGCTTCTCCTCCTTCACCTTTGGGGTGATTCCTCATTGCTTGGTGCCAGAGCAGCATAATGGTGCTTCATTACCATGGCAGGTGGGTAGGAAGTTGAGGTGGAGCACTGCCTGCCGACAAAAGAAACCCACACCCAGTGTCTTCTCTATGACAGAGCTTTATCTTCCTCCCCTGGTGGTGTGACAGCAATCCTCTGTAGCCGGATAGCTTCAGCCTTGAATGTCTTTGTATGAATACTCTCAAGGAACTCCTTGTGGGTTCAGATATTCCTTAGCCTAGCCACCTCCTTCTGTTGGTCTCCCACCGGCTTCCGGAGAGATTCTGCCAGCAGGCACCTTTCACACTGGATGGTTCCATCAGACTGGGTTTTTCATATGGGTAGAGGCTTCCATGGTTAGGTAGTCCGTCTGGATACAGGCGCAGGAAAAGGAGACAGGAGCAGCATTGGCACAGCCCTTCCTCACCATACAGTTCCCTTCTACAAACGCTGTCTCAAACTCCCCTGTTTGTGGGAGCTTCATCACTCCTAATTGCCATCCCAGATCCTAAGCTTAGCTAGCTGCTATAAAGTTTGTGCAGAGCCTACACCTGGGGCTCCACTGAACAGCAATGGGATCCTCTCTCACTGCATGGAGGGGTTGGAAGCAGGGGATACTCAGACCTTTCAACGTGATAGCCCCACCCAAAACCACCTACCCCTCTCCTGCCAGCTCCAGACCAAGGGAAGCTGTTTGTGGCTGCTACCTGCCTTTCCTGCCTCCTCTGCCTAGCACTGCATGAGGCGGCGATTCACAGAGGCCACTGGAGTAAAGGAGGTGGAAATTTGCATCAGTATCTATCATCTGTCAGCCACCAACTATCATTCAAGAAGGCAGAGCTGAGTGTTTCCCAGCAGAAGTGAATGAGGAGGAACTCAGGGTAGCACTAGGATCAGCTCCTTTCTCCCTTCTTCCCACAAGACTTCAGTCACTACATATATGGGCAGGGAGGTTGTGCTTAAGCCTCCTTTGTGAACCTGTGACTAGAATTGAAGTATTATATAGTCTTCCTAAATCCTTATACTGAGTGGCCCAATCTGCTGCAGTCACAACATCTAGCACAGTGGTTCTCAACTTGCAGTCCATGGGCTGTTTGTGGCCCAATCAACATAGAGCAGCAGCCCATTCTTAGGGTCATACAGGTAATATAGGATGCAGCCAGAGGTGAAAGTAAGCAAGTGTGTTCTGGGCTATGTCTACATTGCACCTCTCTTGAGCAAAAGCCTATGCAAATGAAGCAAGGATTAGCATATTGCCGTGCTTCATTTGCATAATTAATTAGGGGTCGTTTTTGTGCAAGAGGCTTTTGCGCAAAAAAGAGCTATATAGACGGCTCCTTTTTGTGCAAAAACTCCCTCTTGCACAAAAAGCCTCTTGCACAAAAACGGCCCCTAGTTAATTATGCAAATGAAGCATGGCAATATGCTAATCCTTGCTTCATTTGCATAGGCTTTTGCGCAAGAGAGGTGCAGTGTAGACATAGCCCTGGTGTGCAGCTCCAGCAAGAGCTGGCTGAGCTGTGGCAAAAGCCAGCAGGGAGCATATTTGAAGAGCTGGCAGGGACACGGGTTGCAAGAGGACAGTTCCTTTAAGTAAGCTTAAATTATTTTCACAGCTGGATGCAGCCCACATAACAAGTGTCCTACCAAATTCACAGCCATGAAAAATGCATCGTGGACCATGAAATCTTGTCTTTCCTTGTGAAATCTGGTCTTTTGTGTGCTTTTACCTTATGCTATACAGATTTCATGGAGGAGACCAGCATTTCTCAAGTTGAAGGTCCTGACCCAAAAGGGAGTTGGAGGGGCATTGCAAGATTATTTTAGGGAGGTTGCAGTATTACTACCCTTATTTCTACATTTTCTTCAGAGCTGGGTGGCTGGAGAGTGGGGGCTGTTGGCTGGGTGCCCACCTTTGAAGGCAGTGCTGAAGTAAGGGTGGCTGTTGGCCAGGCACCAAGCTCTGAAGGCAATGCAGAAGTGAGGGTGGGTGTTGGCCAGGAGCCAAGCTTTGAAGGCGGCACCCTGCCAACACCAGTGCAGAAGTAAGGATGGCAATACCATTCCCTGCCACCCTTACTTTTGCACTGCTGCCTTCAGAGCTGGGCAGCCAGAGAGTCATGGCTCCTGACTGAGGGCCCAGCTCTGCAGGCAGCAGCACAAAAGTAAGGGTAACGATACTATACTGTGCCATCCTTACTTCGATGCTACTGCTAGCAGCTGCTCTGCCTTTAAAGCTGGGCTCCTGACCAGGAGCCACTGCTCTCCAGCTGCCTGATTCCAAAGGCAGTGCAGAAGAAAGGGTAGTTGTACCACAACACCCCCTACAATAACTTTGCAACTTCCCCCTTCCATCACACACACAACTACTTTTTGGATTAGGACCCCCTACAATTATGACAATTATGAAATTTCAGGTTTAAATAGTTGAAATCATGAAAATTATGATTTTTTAAAATTCTATAAATGTGAAATTAATCAAAACGGACTGTGAATTTGATAGGGCCCTGCACATAGCACAATGGTAACTAGGTTGAAAACCACTGCTCTAGCAGCAAGTGGCCACAGAACTGCTTTCCCTTCAGGCCATCTAGGCCTAATGGCAAGTTTCCACAAAGCCTAGGGTTGCCACCTGTACCCAGACAGTTCAGTTTTTGGCTTCTGTGTCTGGCTGCTTTTAGGGCTGCCAGGCACCCAGTTTTCAAGCACATGGCAACCCTAAATGGCACCTGAACCAAAAGTCTGGTTACTGTGGGGCAGGTGGAGACACCGAGTCCTTGACCTCATAAGCCCCTGTTCAGCTGCAGCCCCCTCCTACCTACAAGCAGGTTCCTTGAGATGATACAGTGAGCAACAGTGTGAGGAGGGTGAAGAGCAAGTGATGAGTGCCAGGCCTCAGGGGGAGAGGCAGAGCAGGGGCAGGGCTTTGAGAGGCAAGGTAAAGTGGGGTGGGGCCTTGAGGGACATGGCAGAGCACGGACAGGGCCTCAAGGGTCCAGTTACCAGCAATTAGAAAGTTGACAACACTAACAGAGCTGCCCATCCCTTCAGGACAGCTATGCCTAGTGGCAAGTGCCCCCAACTGTAGTACCTAGATGAAGGTACAGGAAGGATTAGGAAACTATTCCACCAAGTTCTAAGCCAGGGCCCTATGAAACCACTCACCCACCCAGAGGAGGATTTAGGTCCCTATGTTTCCCAGCACATCCTCTGAGTCACTTCCGACCCTTAAGACCTGCCTTGGGCAGTTCCTCAGCTAGTAGTGACATGGTGTCCCTTTCATTTCCTGCAGTCAACTGGTTCTCTGTGACACAGTCAGGGTCCCCAGGTTTGGTGGTCTGAAATATCAGCAGTTTTTCCATAGGATCCAGTAGGACATGCCCAGTCTCTTCCTCTGCCAGCCAAGACTGAGATGAGCTGTTTTCTTTTATACGCTCCCTATACCAGGTGTATGCCCATCAATGGAAGGTGGGCATGACTTCTTGGGATCAAAGTAGCTGGTTAACTCCACACTAGTCAGGCACCCTGTCATAGCTTCCAATAGTTAAGTTCTTTTCCAATGGTACTGTAGAACCAGTATAAATCTTTCATCTGCAGCACCCTCTGTAACTAGAATGCCCTCCCTCTGAAGCAATTTCTCTTCATCTCTCTCCATTAGCCCTACACATTTGCATAAGCCTATTACTGACTAAGCCCCATTCCAAAAGGCTGATTGCATTTCATGTGATTGTGAGCAATTCAGTTAGTTGAGTTTACATGGACCATGACTGGTTAAACTTACTATGGGTTTAACTGTAGTTTAATCAACCATAAGATGATCCCTTTCAACCCTACAGTTCTATGATTCTGAGACTAGTTGGCACAATGATGAACTCAATCAACTCTTGTATACACTGACCCATGAACAATGGTCTTTATAATACCAGCTAACTCATCTTGATAGTCAAGAGTAAACAAAATATTTCCTAGGGAAGATGGTCTCCATATCTATGTGTGGCTTACATGCATCATTAGCACTTAAAATTCTGCTCCTCACTTCTTGCTGTGCTTCATCTTGTGTGGTCTCCCCATCCCATCCCCATGAAGAAGAGGAAATGTTGTGCTTAACTCTGCAAGGTACTTTCTAGTCTTTCTGGAAAACTTTTTACAGGCTTGTAAAATGCACTGAACTACAAAATGTCTGAAACATGAGCATTTTGGGTCCCAGTTTGTAAAGTTTCTAAAATAAAAGGGCCCACTTATAAATCCAATCTAATTCTAGACACCATTGGAACTATAATGGTCTGTTCTTACGTTAAAGAGGTTTAGTGGAACAACCACAGTTTGCAATTTTGGGAAGTTTAGTGGCCCAATCACCATTTCAGGAACAAACAAAATACAGCTGAGGAAAATTTTCACAAATAGTATTGAACAACTTCTCACACCTCAGCATCTAGTGAATCTTCAAAAAAGGTTCAGTTGGGCTGGTTCAGGTCATTCCACCAAGCAACATTTTTCCTGATGGCTACATCTGTGCTTCAGAATCTAAATGTTAATATCAAAAAATTAAATATTGAACCTAGGTGTTATTTATTATTTTAGCACTTACAAGTCTTCATCATGGATCAGGAACGGTTGTGTTAGGGGCTGTACAGATACATGTGAAGAAACAAGATGTAAGCAGATTCAGATTGTCCTAGTAGGCTGACAGTCTGAAACAACTCTGAAGGTGTGTGAACTTTCTTTATTTATGGCAAGAGGCTCTGAAATCTAATGGTAACATTGATATTTAAATGATTATTTTAAATACTGTGATCAGCTGTTAAATGAGACAGAGAATAATTTTAAGAACATAAGAATGGCCATACTGGGTCAGACCAAAGGTCCATCTAGCCCAATATCCTGTCTGCTGACAGTGGCCAATTCCAGATGGCCCAGAGGGAGGGAACACAACAGATGGAGGCATGATCATTACTATTAATCATTTGCATTGCTGGAATGCCTAGCAACTCTAGTCATGAACCAGGACTCCATTGTGTTAGGTGCTGTACAATACAGAACAAAAGGACAGTCCTGCCCCCAAAGAATTTACAGTTCAAGTATCACAGGCAGGGCCCAGCATTATAGGAATGAGAAGGGTTGGTACATTGGGAGAAGATTGTAACTGCAGCATTTGGGGAAGACTTTAAAGGCTTCTTCTAAGTTTTCAAGAGTATCAAATACATGAGATGGCATCATCCAAACTCTAATTGTTGTGATTTATCTCAGTAAATGCAGAGCAATCACAATATTCACCTGGTTTTCAGCATCCAGGATATCCTAAATTCCCATTAGGGTAATCTAAGCTGCCCATTTTCTTCAGGTAGCAGTAGGGATATGTGCTAGTAGTGAGTTACCCATTATCCTGCTGTAGCAGTAGCATTAAGAATGTGTGTGGGTGTCGCTTACCTGCCCTGTTTGACTCACCTCTCCTTCTTTCTGATGGTTTCATTTAAATATTTAAATGTTCAAAAATTCAAGCCACAGACTGTTTACATTTCACTTCACCAGAAGGAAGCGAAGTTTGAAAAGTGTTACCATGGAAACAGTGGAGTGAGGCGGCAGCTAAATATGAAAGGAAGTCACCCAATATTAAACATACTGAGATGTTTCGGGGTAACTTGAAATGAAAAACATATCTTATTAGTCCTGCCACTCCATTTATCCTTATTACCTCATTACAAGAAACAATGTGAGGCTTCCTCTTCTGTCCTGTGTGACAGAGTACAAAAATTTCCCCTATGAACAGTCATCATTAATAAAGCTGTACCCTACATAAGAGACGAGAAGATTTACCCAGTGTTGCTCAGGTCCTTAACTCAAATAAGTTTTGTTTTTCTTCATTTAAATCCTTGTTCTGGGGTGGGGCTGTGGATAAGGGGTTCAATATGCAAGTTGCCCCAGCCCTTTCTCACCACAGTAGTTTGGGGCTAGGCGAGAAGTGCCTGTCCATGGTCTCTGCAACTGCAGCGGGCACAGCCAGGGAAGAGGTACATGTCCCCCAGCTGGGGGACACACAGATATACAGACAAACAGGCACACAAACAGATGAACTCTCTGAAATAAATTGTAGATAGCTGTCATTTTCTCCATCCCTACTGTCCCAAGGGAATTATAGATGTCATGGTCCCCATCTTTGGAACCTTGCTGCCCCCCTGTGGTCATTCTGCCATATAACTCCCTCCTACCAGACCCCTCTCTTTCTATGTTATGAGAAACAATCAAATTCCACACACATCCCATTATCCTGGCACAGCCAAACCCTGACCTTGCTTTACATTATATCAAGAAGAAACTGCATACCACATGTAGTGATCCTAGCTCTTACACTTTAGGAGGATTTCTTGAACAAATGGACTCACAGATGGATGGATGGACAGAGGCACATTTCTAAAATATATAGTAAGATTATCTTCTTTGTGGAGGATGAAAGGCAGGAGGTGTGGCCAAGGCCACATTCAGCTGGTAAGCCTATACTAGTGCTGGCTATTGGGACATCAACTTTTAGTTGATATTTTTCAGACTGACTCTTTAGTTAAAGTTGATAAAAGGAGAACATGCTTATAAAATGTATGTACACATCTATCACTGCTACTTCTTTGATACTATACTAAGGAGATGTGGGGGGTCTGGGATTTAAGAAGCCCTGAGTTCTAATTCTTCCACTGACCTGCTGTGTGGCTTTGGGTAAGCCTCTGCATCAGTTTCTCCAAACCTTACCCCTTTTTCCCCACCATCACGCTGTAAAATGGGGATGTAAGGTGTGAGGTCTATAAGATCTTTGAACATTTAAGATCCAGTCCTGATTTAATTTACAGAAGTATAAATCAGAAGTAACCCAGCTGACATTGATGGAGTCACACTACAGCAAACAAATTCAGAAGCAGGCATATAACATATTTTAAGGACCAGATCCTGTACTTCTCAAGAAAACCAAGCTCCCACTGATATTGCTTTGCACACCTGAGCACTGATTTATTGCTCCTCATGACGTTTTTCAAAGTTTCAGCAGGTTGAGGCAAAAAGAAGATCTGAATGTAGAAGTAAAAATGCACCTGGACACACATTGCCTCTTCCAATTATACAAATGAACGTACAGAGCCATGCTGCTGTGAACTGGATTTGAAATCATCCTTGTGGGTAAATATAAAAGCCTATCTTTCTCAATCTGTCACCATATATTCTGAAATTCCATAATCGCTTCTTTCAAGTATGGGAAGGAATACTACCCTACTGCTACAGCCAGTGCTCACGTCACAATCCAATTTCCAACATCTTTAGAGAAAATACTCAAGTTGTAGCTTTGCTGAATTTTATTTTTTCTATTGTAAAGACTAGGGAATATAATCCAATTTGCTAACAACATAGATTATTAAAAGTAGGGTATAATTAGACAGGTTAAAATAAAATTTGAAGAGCAATAGAAAAAACACAAAAACTAATAGCATTTTTTAAAATTACATTAGAAGTAGGAAACCTGCCAAACAATCAGTGAGGCCATTGGATGATCAGATTGTAAAGAAGCACTCAAAGAAGACAAGGCTGTTGTGGAAAAGTAAAGTGAATTCTGTACTGCAGAGGATGCGAGGGAGATACTCACATGTGAACCATTCTTTTTACGTGACAGATATGAGGCATTGTCCTTAACTGACATATTAATAGAGGATGTTTTGGAACAAATTGATAAATGAAGCTAGTATATGTCACCAGGACCAGATGGTGCTCACTCAAGAGTTCTGATGGAACTCAGATATGAAATTGCAGAACTACTAACTGTGGTATGTAACCTATCACTTAAATCAGCGTCTGTACCAGATGTCTGGTGGAAAATTAATCAACATCAATTTTTATAAAAAGGCTCCAGAGTGTGTTCCCTCTAATTTTGTATATCTATGTGTTAAATGGTAATGTGACACATTACCGTCATATTGGTGCACATAACAAAATTCATTCAGCACATGAATGATCTGTAGCAGGAGTGGGACCGAGGGGTTTGGAGTGTGGGAGGGAGCTTAGGGTTGGAGGGGGGGGGAGATGAGGGCTCTGGCTGGGGTTGCAGGATCTGGGGTGGGGCTGGAGAGGAGGTGTTTGGGGTGGAGGAAGGGACTCCACGCTGGGGACAAGGGGTTTGGAGTATAGGATCAGGCTCAGGCAGGAAGTTGGGGTGGGGGGTGCAGGTCCTACGTAGGCATTAGGATATAGGAGGGGGTTCAGGGTTGGGGTGTGGGATTTAGGATGAAACTGGGATGCTGGAGGAGGCTCAGGGCTGGGGCAGGGTATTGGGGTGAAAGGCGCGTACCTGGAGAAGCTGTCATTTGGTGAGGGGGGGGGGCAGGTGCAACCAGAGGAGAGAGGTGTTCTCTGGCCCCAGCAGGAAGCTGATGTGTCGGAAGGAGAGGCATGCTCCTCTGACCCCAGCAGGATGCTGCAGCGGCTGCGTGAGAGGAGTCTCTCCCCAGGCTGCATCAGCTCCATGTGCAGCAGTCCTGAGCTTCTGCATGAAGATTATTAGGCAGCCTTACAGCTTAGAAGAAACCTTGCTCCAGAGGTGATCCTGGCAATTGTAGCTAGTAAGCCTAATTTCAGGACCAGGCAAATTGATTAAAACTATACCAACGAGCAGAATTATCAGACACATAGAAAAACATAATATGTTGGAAAAGAATCAACACAGCTTTTGTAAAGGCATGGCTCACCAACCTATTAGAATTTTTTGAGTGGAGTCAACATGCATGTGGACAAGGGTTATCCGGTTGATACAGTGTATTTGGATTTTCAGAAAGCCTTTAACAAGACCCCACACTAGAGGTAAAGTAAGCAGTCATGGGATGAGAAGGAAGGTCCTCATCACTATCTAGCTAGAAGACAGCAAACAAAGGATAGGAATAAATGGTCAATTTTCACAGTGGAGAGAGGTAAATAATGAGGTCCCACAAGTATCTGTACTGGGACCTGTGTTGTTCAACATATTCATAAACAATATGGAAAAGGTGATGAACAGTGAGGTGGCAAATTTTGCAGATCATATAGAATTACCCAAGATAATTAAGTCCAAAGCTGACTGAGAAGAATTACAAATGGAACTCACAAAACTGGATGATTGGGCAAGATGCAATTCAATGTCTGTAAGTACAAAGTAGTGCACATTGTAAAACAATTCCAACTTTACATAAAAAATTTTGGAGCCCAAATTAGCTATTACAACTCAAGAAAGAGATCTTATTAGAATCATTGTGAATAGTCTGCTGAAAACATCCATGCAATGTCCAGCAGCACTCAAAAAAAAAAAAAAGGCTAATAATGTCAGGAACCATTAGAAAAGGGACAGATAATAAGACAGAAAATATCATAATGCCACTATATAAAACCATGGTACGCCCACACCTTGAATACTGTATGCAGTTCTGGCCATCCATCTCAGAAAAGATATATTAGAGTTGGAAAAGTACAGAGAAAGGCAACAAAAATGATTAGGGATATGGAACAGACTCCATATGACAGAAGTGAAAAAAGAATGGGACTGTTCACCTTAGACAAGAGGCAACTAAGGGGGATATGACAGAGGTCTATACAAACCTGACTGGTGTGGAGAAAGTAAATAGGAAAGTGTTATTTTACATAGAACAAGAGTCAGAGGCCATCCAATGAAATATAATAGGTAGCAGGTTTAAAACAAACATAACGCAGTAGTTCTTCACACAATGCTTACTCATTGTCAGGAAATGATATGAAGAATAACGACATTAAAAAAAATTAGAGAAACTCATGGGGGGTCAGTCCTTCAATAACTATTCACTAAAATGGTCATGGATCCAAACCCATGCTCTGGATGTCCCTAAACCTCTTGACTGCCAGAAGCTGAGACTAGATGACAGTGCGGTGGAAGGGGCAGGGGCAGGGCCAGGGGCAGGACAGTCAGCCTTTAGCATCATCCGGACCATGGGGCGCCCACCCTCCCACAGCCCTACATGCAGTGTGGAGCAGTGCTCTGGTGTCAATTCAAAGGGGCCTGGGGCAACTGCCCCTTTTGCACCCCTTCAGCTGTGGGCCTGCTTGATGACAACAGATGGATCACTCAATAATTGCCCTGTTCTGTTCATCCCTCTGAAGCATCTGACACTGGAAGACAGGATATTGGACTAGCTGGACCACCGGTCTGACCCAGTATGGTTTTGTGATTTCTGGTTAGAGCTAAGTGTGGGGACAGGCGGCAGACTCAAAACATCCCTGTACAATCGATATTGTATCCATTTTACAGATATGTAAACTGAGTACAGAAAAGCTTACTCATTATGTTGCAGAAATATGTTACAGAACCTTTCCAGATGACAGTATTCCTTTTCAGGAGTCTGATTTGTCTTGTGGTGCCCCAAGTTTCACTTCATTTGAAAACTACCTGCTTAAAAAATCAGACATAAAACCACAAAAGTGTCAAAGCACACTGTAACTGGAAAATTGCTTGCTTTCTCATTCTTACCATAGAATTATACAATAAATTATTTGGAATATAAATACTGAAGTTACATTTTAGTGTGATCCCTGAGCCTGTTTTTCACTTACAAGCCTTATCATTCAGACACTGGAGAATGATGGCTGCAGATAGGAGTGTTCATGTTGTCTGAGGCACAAGAGGACTATTTTTTAAATCCTGCTCCCATCCTGCCCTGCAGTGTCCACTTCCATCTGTTCCCCCATTGTTTGGTGAATTTCTATGCCACTCCTGCTGTTATGGCAGTGGGTTCTACAGAACCTGTGAAGTCCCAGTTCCACTGCAGGGCTCGAGAGCCTGTTGCAAAACTGGGCGAATATCTAGCTGAGTTAATATATCCCCTGGAAGACCTCTGAGTACCTCCAGAGGCACATGTACCCCTGAGTGAGAACTGCTGTTTTATTGGACCATTTTCCTCTGATGAGAGAGACAAGCTGTCAAGCCTCATAGAGCTCTGCTTCAGGACTTGTTAGATGATGTCATAGTTGCATTAATCTCACTCGTGCATGGCTGGGACCTTATCACTACAAAATATATAACCCTGTGGAGAGGTGTGATGGTGTGTCCACCCCACACAAAGCGGACAGGAGCTGCAGACTGGGGAGTTTAAGAGGGAGTTTGACAGAGGGAGGCCTACGATGGTCAGGAAGACCCACAACACCTGTGCCAGCGCTGCTTCTGTCTTCTCCACCTGCGCCTGTAGCCAGACAGAGCGCCTGAGCATGGATGCCTCTACCCAAATCCTGGTGTGGTTTTGCAGGGACTGTGGCTTGCAATTCCCACTTATTGATATCCAGGCTGGGGAGCCCATCCAATGTGAAAGGTGCCTGCTGGTGGTATCCCTCAGGCAGCAGGTGGGAGAGCTACAGGAGGAGGTGGCTAGGTTGAGGAGCATCCAAATCCACGAACAATTCCTGGACAGTGTTCATGAGGAGACAGCTGAGGTAGCTGTCCCAGTACACAGGACAGCGGACACACCACTGGTGGAGGAGGAGACGGTTCAGGGTGGACACTGGCAGCTGGTTACTTCTGGCAGCAGGCACTGCTCCGAACCCTCCTGATGTGGTACTAGGAAACCGTTATGCTCTTCTTGATACAGGAGATAAGGAATCACCCCCTACAACGGAGGAGGAGAAGCCTCATACCCCCAAGGCTGGGAGGTCTGCTGCCACCACTGCAAATAGGAAACGTAGGGTAGTGGTGGTCGGAGACTCTCTTCTGCGGGGGACGGAGGCACCCATTTGTCGCCCTGATATTTCATCTCGGGAGGTATGCTGTCTGCCGGGGGCCTGTATCTGAGATGTTATGGAGGCATTGTCGAGGATTATCCGGCCCTCTGACTACTATCCCATGCTACTCATCCATGTGGGCACAAATGATACTGCGAGGTGTGACACTGAGCAGATCAAGAGTGACTACAGGTCTCTGGGAGTAAAGGTGAAGGAGTTTGGAGCTCAGGCGGTATTCCCTTCGATCTTTCCTGTCAAGGGTAGGAGCCCGGGCAGAGACAGGTGCATCCTGGAGGTGAACGCCTGGCTGTGAAGATGGTGTCGCCAGGAGGGCTTTGGCTTCCTCCACCACGGGATGCTATTCCAGGAAGGACTGCTAGGCAGAGATGGCATTTACCTTTTGAGCAGGGAGAAGACCCTATTTGGACACAGACTGGCTAACCTAGTGTGGAGGGCTTTAAACTAGGTTCGACAGGGACAGGTGAGCAAAGCCCACGGGTAAGTGGAGAACATGGAGACCTGGGAGATGGGTCGGAAATGGGAGGGAGCGTGGGCTATAATAGCAGAGAGAAAGGAGGGTCAGGGCAAAACTAGGAGGCAAGATCAAATCAGTATCTTAGATTCCTTTATATAAATGCGAGAAGTATGGGGAATAAGCAGGAAG
Organism: Pelochelys cantorii; assembly: GCA_032595735.1. Lineage (NCBI taxonomy): Eukaryota > Metazoa > Chordata > Testudines > Trionychidae > Pelochelys > Pelochelys cantorii. The sequence continues at coordinate 101,874,746 of CM064329.1, read as the reverse complement.
AACTGGAAGTGCTAATAAATAAATACAACTATGACATTGTTGGCATCACAGAAACTTGGTGGGATAATACACATGATTAGAATGTTGGTATGGAAGGGTACAGCTTGCTCAGGAAGGATAGACAGGGAAAAAAGGGAGGAGGTGTTGCCTTATACATTAAAAAGGTACACACATGGACGGAGGTGGAGATGGACATAGGAGATGGAAGTATTGAGAGTCTCTAGGTTAGGCTAAAAGGGGTAAAAAACAAGGGTGATGTCTTGCTCGGAGTCTTCTACAGGCCACCTACCCAGGCAGAAGAAGTGGTTGAGGCTTTTTTTAAACAACTAACAAAATCATCCAAAACCCAAGATTTGGTGGTGATGGGGGACTTCAACTATCCAGATATATGCTCGGAAAATAACACAGCGGGGCACAGACTATCCAATAAGTTCTTGGACTGCATTGGAGACAACTTTTTATTTCAGAAGGTTGAAAAAGCTACTGGGGGGAAGCTGTTCTAGATTTGATTTTAACAAATAGGGAGGAACTAGTTGAGAATTTGAAAGTGGAAGGCAGCTTGGGTGAAAGTGATCATGAAATCATAGAGTTCACAATTCTAAGGAAGGGTAAAAGGGAGAACAGCAAAATAGAAAAAATGGGTTTCAGGAAGGCAGATTTTGGTAAGCTCAGAGAGCTGATAGGTAAGGTCCCATGGGAATCAAGACTGAGGGGAAAAACAACCGAGGAAAGTTGGCAGTTTTTCAAATGGACATTATTAAGGGCCCAAAAGCAAGCTATTCCACTGCATAGGAAAGATAGAAAATATGGCAAAAGACCACGTTAGCTTAACCATGAGATCTTGCATGATCTAAAAATAAAAAAGGAGTCATATAAAAAATGGAAACTAGGACAAATTACAAAGGATGAATATAGGCAAACAACAGAGGAATGCAGGGGCAAGATTAGAAAGGCAAAGGCACAAAATGAGCTCAAACTAGCTACAGGAATAAAGGGAAGCAAGAATACTTTTTATAAATACATTAGAAGCAAGAGGAAGACCAAGGACAGGGTAGGCCCACTGCTCAGTGAGGAGGGTGAAACAGTAACAGAAAACTTGGAAATGGCAGAGATGCTTAATGACTTCTTTGTTTTGGTCTTCACCGAGAAGTCTGAAGGAATGCCTAACATCGTGAATGCTAGTGAGAAGGGGGTAGGTTTAGAAGATAAAATTAAAAAAGAACAAGTTAAAAATCACCTAGAAAAGTTAGATGCCTGCAAGTCACCAGGGCCTGATGAAATGCATCCTAGAATATTCAAGGAGCTGATAGAGGAGGTATCTGAGCCTCTAGCTATCATCTTTGGAAAATCATGGGAGACAGGAGAGATTCCAGAAGATTGGAAAAGGGCAAATATAGTGCCCATCTATTAAAAGGGAAACAAGAACAACCCAGGAAACTACAGACCAGTAAGTTTAACTTCTGTGCCAGGGAAGATAATGGAGCAAGTAATCATCTGCAAACACTTGGAAGGTAGTAAGGTGATAGGGAACAGCCAGTATGGATTTGTAAAGAACAAATCATGTCAAACCAATCTGATAGCTTTCTTTGATAGGATAACGAGTCTTGTGGATAAGGGAGAAGCGGTGGATGTGGTATACCTAGACTTTAGTAAGGCATTTGATAGGGTCTCGCATAATATTCTTATCAATAAACTAGGCAAATACAACTTAGATGGGGCTACTATAAGGTGGGTGCATAACTGGCTGGATAACCGTACTCAGAGAGTAGTTATTAATGGTTCTCAATCCTGCTGGAAGGGCATAACACGTGGGGTTCCACAGGGGTCTGTTTTGGGACCGGCTCTGTTCAATATCTTCATCAACGATTTAGATATTGGCATAGAAAGTACGCTTATTAAGTTTGCAGATGATACCAAGCTGGGAGGGGTTGCGACTGCTCTGGAGGATAGGGTCATAATTCAAAATGATCTGGACAAATTGGAGAAATGGTCTGAGGTAAACAGGATGAAGTTTAATAAAGATAAATGCAAAGTGCTCCACTTAGGAAGGAACAATCAGTTTCACACACACAGAATGGGAAGTGACTGTCTAGGAAGGAGTACGGCAGAAAGGGATCTAGGGGTTATAGTGGACCACAAGCTAAATATGAGTCAACAGTGTCATGCTGTTGCAAAAAAAGCAAACATGATTCTGGGATGCAATAACAGGTGTGTTGTGAGCAAGACACGAGAAGTCATTCTTCCGCTCTACTCTGTGCTGGTTAGGCCTCAGTTGGAGTAAGATGTGTCCAGAAAGATGTGGAGAAATTGGAGAGGGTCCAGAGAAGAGCAATAAGAATGATTAAAGGTCTAGAGAACATGAGCTATGAAGGAAGGCTGAAAGAATTGGGTTTGTTTAGTTTAGAAAAGAGAAGGTTGAGGGGGGACATAATAGAAGTTTTCAGGTATCTAAAAGGGTGTCATGAGAAGGAGGGAGAAAACTTGTTCATCTTTGGCCTCTGGGGATAGAACAAGAAGCAATGGGCTTAAACTGCAGCAAGGGAGGTTTAGGTTGGACATTAGGAAAAAGTTCCTAACTGTCAGGGTGGTCAAACACTGGAATAAATTGCCCAGGGTGGTTGTGGAATCTCCATCTGTGGAGATATTTAAGAGTAGGTTAGATAAATGTCTATCAGGGATGGTCTAGACAGTACTGGGTCCTGCCATGAGGGCAGGGGACTGGACTCAATGATCTCTCGAGGTCCCTTCCAGTCCTAGTATTCTATGATTCTATGAAGGTGTTAAACGGGGCCAGGTAGGCAAATTAACCACTTAGGCTGTACCAGGAGCAAGATCCAGGGAGCAAGGACTAATTAGGAGCCAGGTTCAAAATGACAGGAATGGAAGGGGCCTGTGTAAAATCCAGGAGCTGAGTGTAGGAGGGGGCTGTGGTCACTGTCAGGGCAATGAAGGAAAGATAGGAAATAGCTCAGTGATAAAGCAGTAAGGTTTAGGATTATATAGATCTTGACTGTGGGTCATTGTAGACAGTAGGATATAGCACTACATGGACCCAGGTCTGATCCAGTCCATCTATTTCCTTTTTGTTTGCGTTAGTTGCTGAGTTCTTGGCCTTTTGAAGGTCTCTACAAATGCATGTTTTTCATCTCTGGCTTTGCATCACATTTTTATTTATGCTAAAATACGGATAAAAGGAAAACAGTTATTCAAGTGATTATCATTACTTACCTAGATTTTGTAAAGCAGCATTTGTTTTATAAGGCCACATGATTTCACTAGTTTCCTCCAGATTTTCAGTTCTGTTCAGTTCCCCAGTGTCTATGGGGAAGGACCTAGAGTCAGGGCAAAGAAATGAAGTACAACAGCTAGTAGATAGGTTTGTGCACATCCTGTTGGCTCGACCGGGCAGGACCAACTTAACTAGTCATTATATCGCCACCCAGCCGGGTCAGAGAATTCGTGACCAAATACGAACCCTACCTCGGAAAACGTGGGGGTCGGTCCAACGGGAACTCCAAATGATGCTCCGATTAGGCATAGTTGAGGAGTCGAAAAGTGAATGGCGAAGCCCGATAGTGTTAGTGCCGAAGTGGAGAGGAGCCATACGGTTTTGTATAGATTTCCGAAAAGTCAATGCTATCTCCAGATTTGATGCGTGCCCCATGCCTCAGGTAGATGAGTTATTAGAACAGTTGGGGGTGCCGCGTATCTGTGAACATTAGACCTAACTAAAGGGTATTGGCAGATCCCGCTAACGCCAGTGTCAAGGACAACACAGCTTTCCCTACCCCGTTTGTACTCTTTCAATTTGTGACCATGCCCTTCAGCCTTCACGGGGCCGCAGCAACATTCCAGAGACTAATGGACAAAATACTGCTTAGACACCAGCAATACACTGCTGCGTACATTGATGACATTGTTATATATAGCCAATCCTGGAAAGATCTCCTCTAGCACCTGGAGGCAGTGCTGAGAGAACTAGAGGGGGCAGGCCTCACGGCCAATCCCAGCAAATGTTAGATAGGACAAAAGGAGGTGACATATTTGGGATATATGGTGGGCGGTGGGAAACTAAGATCCTTGATAGAAAAGGTACAGGCATTGCAGGATTACCAGGCGCCAACGACAAAAAGGCAGGTCAGACAGTTCTTGGGCCTGGCCAGGTATTCTCGGCAGTTTGTGCCTAATTTTGCAATTATAGTGGCACCGCTGACGGATTTAACAAAGAACACCCAACCCCAAAAGATCTGTTGGTCGGAACAGTGTGAAAAGGCGTTTCAAACCTTGAAACGATATTTATCCCAAGCCCCCGTACTAACTCAGCCTGACTTTTCTAGATCTTTTATTTTGCAGACAGATGCCTCTGAAGTGGGATTAGGGGCAGTGCTGTCCCAAGAGGTAGGGGGCATGGAACATCTGATATTATTTATGAGTCAGAAATTGTTTCCCCGGGAACAACAATATTCAACAATTGAGAAAGAGGGGTTAACCATAAAGTGGGCAGTGGAGTCTTTGAAATACTACTTGTTGGGGGCATCGTTTCTACTGGTCACCGATCATGCAGCTCTATGCTGGTTGAACTTGATGAAAGAGATGAATCCGCGAATAATGCGGTGGTATCTGGCCCTGCAGCCCTATGAGTTTGAGGTAGCCCACAGGCCAGGTAAGAAACATGGCAACACCGACTTCCTTTCATGGTTGGCTGAGGAAGAGGCAAGGGAAGACATGGGACAAGACTTAAAGGGGGCAGAGGGGTGTGACAGGGTGAGCCTGTCCCATTCCCCAGGCCAGAAGGCGCCAGTGGCTCCGGCGCTAGGGGACGAGCCGCGCAGCACTCTCCGGCACTGTTGTGCATAGTCTGGCGGCCCCGCGGGCAATTTAAAAGCCGGGCTGGTGCAGCTGAGGAGGGGGGCAGAGTACGTCAATGCCGTGGCAGTGAGGCGAGCAAGGGGAGGTGCAGCAGCGGAGGGCTGGAGGAAGCCGGAGGCGGCACAGGATGATGGGGAAGGCCACGCATGGGACCACCAAAGATCCCGGGCAGGGAGTCTCCCAGGCGAACAGCCGCGGGGCTAGCTCCAACCCCTGCAGAGCCAGGTGAGCGGACCCGGGAGGGCTGGCATGGAGGCCCCTTGGCAGAAGAGCCAAAGTCCAGCCTCAGAACGTCTGGACTCCCCTGAGAGCCACAGGAGCCTGCGACCCAAGCACCATTGCCCCAGCGAAGACGATGACAGACTCGGTGGGTAAGTGCTGTGCTGGGGCCAGCGAGCGGCGGAGGAGCATTTAGGCCTAGTAGGAAGTAGCCAAGGATGAGGAGCTGCGTAGAAACCCCAAGAGGGGTGGTGAGTTGCCGACCTACACCTCACCACTCGGGTAGTGCGAAGGCGTCCTGGGCTGGAGCTCAGTTGAGGGGGAGGGTCCAAGTTCCCCTACCCCACCAGAAACGGAACTGTACTATTTTGGGTGTAGCACGATTCAAAAGAGAAACTAGGCGGGCCACGGCCCAGAGGTCCCGAGGTGGGGTCAGAGACTGCGGGACTTCGCCCTAAGGGGCCGCAGAGAAGTGACCCTTAATTCACCAGTAGGCGAAAAGGTACAAGTGGCCCTCAGGTGGTAACGGGCTACCACGCCGAGGGCCTGGCCCGACTGCGCAGATAAGCCCGCACCCAAGCAGAAGGGGGCCTAGATTAAACCCAGGACGGGGTGCCCTGGTCTCTCGTACGAGGGAGACCCCGTCCTACACACCCACAGGGGCAGGCAGAAGGGTTGACACCCCAGTACCTACAGTTCTCAGACACACAGTATTTTTTCCACCATTGCAACACATTTGTTTAAACAACTTAATCGTAGCCAGGCGGGCGATGAAATTTTTGGGTGTAAAAAATACAAAAATAATAAAGTGCTGTAAAACTTAAAATAAAAATTCAGTTTACTCCAAATTTCAGTTGTGTTGATGTACCCCCCAGACTGCTCTCATGTACCCCTAAGGGTACTCGTACCATTGGTTGAGAAATACTGCTCTATATAATACAGGCATTAGGATTTTTCTGAAATAATTCCTATATAAACTAGAGCAATTTTTTTAGAAATCATCCAGTCTTGATTTAGGAAGTTCAAATGATGTGGAATCCACTGTAACCTTGGATAAGTTGTTTCAAGGTTACTGCCCTCACTGTTAACAATTCACATCTCATTACTTGCTGCCTGTGAAAAGGCATGTACTCAATACAGTATATAGTATAAAGGACAGCAACATCTCATTAATTCATCTCTGTGCTTTGCTCAAGCATTTTTAGGCCTTACAGTTATGTTTAAAAAGACATTACTACCAAGATAAACTTCACTGAAAAGCATTTGATATTCACAACTAATGGGCCAGGATTCTGCTCTCATCCAGTACAGGCAATAGTGCAACTAAAGATAATCTGGCATTATGTTTGTCTTACCCTGATAACTTTCACCCCTTTCCCAAAAGAGTAATACTCATATGAAGTGTGATTTCCATTCCCCCAGAATTAAATAGTTGGTTTTTAAATGTAGCTTTCCCCCCCTCCTCCACAAAATTTGCTTCATTTATTTTCTAAGCAAAAGCAAAAGTTTAATAAAAGTAAAGTTTCAGAGATTCAAAAACCTAAAAAAGATAAAAGTCACAAAAGAGGCAAGACCACTTGGATACAAAATTCTTTATTTCTATCATAAGAACAGCCACGGTGATTCAGACTATACATGGTCCACTGTCAGCTGGAGGCCATGCTGACTCCCTGGAGTGCCCACAGATTTGTGCAGCACGCCTCAGCCTAGCCGCTGGCCAAGCGACAGTTTATAAGGCCCAGCCCTGGGTCAGGGCAGGCAGACAGACAAGGTGTTACTACAAATAGTTCAATAGTTCACAATTTAAGGAGCAGCCCTGGGTCAGGGCGACAAGTGTCTATCACAAGTTGTTCAGCAGTTAAAGCTCTGGCCGGGTCCCAGCCGGGCAGGGGTCAGGTCTCCACAGTCCAGGAGAGCTGACAAGCACAGGGGTTTTTGCCCCACAGGGGGAACCTGCCACCCAAGAGTAGGGGTAGTAGGAGGGATGCAGGCCCACCCGTTCTACTGCATCCCAGCCCAGGGCCCTGATAGTGGCAGCGTTGCAGCCACTGGGTTGGCAGGGATCCAGGCCGTTACATGCCAAATAGGTCAAGGGTCAGCAGGGATCCAGGCCGCAATGTGCTGCCCACCCAACCTCCATCTCTTCAGCTGCCACAGGATCGGCTGTCATTGGGTCGCTTCCCAGTTCCCTCTGGGGGCCTACCAGGCTCCCGCGCTGTTCCTAGGGGTCTGCAGGCAACAGAGGGGTTGGCAGGGTATCCATGGGTTCTGGCTCAGGCAGGGGCCCAGGAGGGCCAGATCAGTCATCTGGGCCCGGCGAGGGTCCCGGAGGACTTGGCATGTCTTCAGCTGGCAGCCAGGGTCTCAGCAGTCCGGGCCAGGGATCGGGGGTTGGCAGGGGTCCTGGCATCCCAACCCAGTCCTCCGGTTGGGGGCAGCGCAGCTGAGCCCTTCGCTGAAGGAGCTGGAGCCAAGCATCTGTCCTGGTTGGCTGCTGGTTTCTGACTGAACTCGAAGCTCTTATAGGCCTAGTCCCTCCCTCTGGCTTCCTGTGGATGGGGCTAGGTGAGGCTGGACCCGCCCATCAAGGGGTCCTAGAGGGCACTTTCTCTTCTGGATCAGCGAGTGGCCATGTTGCTGTCCCAGATTTATTACACAGACCAATGGCCTATCTAGCCTGGTACCCTGTCTTCCAACAGTGGCTAGTGCCAGATACCTCCAGAGGCAGTGAACAGAATAGAGCAATTTATCAAGCAACCCAACCCGTCATCCAGTCCCAGCTTCTAGCAGTCAGAAGTTTTAGGGACACACAGAGTATGGTTGTATCTCTGACCATCTTGGCTAATAGCCACTGATGGACCTATCCTCCATGAACTTATCTAATTCTTTTTTGAGACCACTTATAATTTTGGGTTCTAATTCTAATATATTTAAATGAGAAAATTGTGCATAATATGTAAATGCAGTATTACTCCAATAATCTTTTATATTAGCTTCTGAAATGGACTTACTTTTTAAACAAGGAAGAGAAACAAAGATTTAACAGGGATACTTACAACATGAGTCTGTGTGTTAGCAGCAGCCTTGAGGGAATGTATCAATTCCCTTGAAAATCAGCCCTCATTTATATGGTGTGCTGCTAATTAACACAGCAACTGCAATGCATAAGGGGAACTTCAATCTCTTCCACTAAAGCTGTTTATACAACCAGAGAGGAGAGTTTCTCTCTACATGCTTTGTTCCAGTTCCTATACCACTTAATGTCTTTGTGATAGACAACAGAAAGACATTGCAATAAAAATACATAAAAAGGCTAAGAGATCAAGCATCTCATCGTAAATAACATTAATCAGTGTAGAAAATAATTGACAAATCCTTAAGTTCCAGGGCACAAATATTAAATAAGCACTCTACTCACATGGTACCCATTAGGTATATTGGAATATGGATTGCACAGATACAAAGTGGAAACAGGATAACATTTGTGTACTCAGTAAACCACTATCCAAACTGCAAGCACATCACGTTTTTAAATATCCATTACCAAGGAAACTGAAGCCATTACATTGTGATTATGCATTGTGTTTACAAACTTTTTACTTTTGGGTGAATATACATGATTACTAGCTGGAAATGTGTTGGAAGGATCATACTACTATTTGACTTGTTGCAATGTTCAATGGTATTCACACCTTACCCAATATCACCTGAAATTGGCATATTTCCCCTCAGACGAGCAGTGTCATGCTTTGTCTACATTACATAGCTTTTAGCAACATGGTCATGTCCACACAGATGTATCACTAAAAGTCTGGCATTTGTTGGCACTTTTGCTGACAAAATACTTCCACCCCCCTATGAGCAGGGTTCAAATTGTTGAGAGGAGAGTACTTATGCAGAGAACAAGCCATTCACACTGACACTTGCCACAGCAAAACTTTTGTCTTAAGGAGTTCTGTGGCACCTTAAAGACTAACAGTTTTATTTGGACATAAGCTTTCAGGGGCTGGAGCCCACTTTCCCAGGTGTATGAAGTGAAAAATTCAATTTGGCAGACATATATACATATAAAGATAGGAGTGCTACACTATTATGCAGAGCACCAGTGTTAATGAAGCCAATTCAGTTAGGTTGGATGTGGCTTCCCTAATTGATAAGAAGGTGAAAATACCAAGAAGAGGGGAGAAATTCCTTTTTGCAGTGAGCTAGCTATTCTCAGTGTTTATTCATGCCCCATCTGATAGTGTCAAGTTTGCAGGTGAATTCCAGCTCTGCAGTTTCACACTGAAGTCTGTTTTTTGAAGTTTTTTGCTCGAGTATGGCAACTTTCTTGTCCAGATAGGATGAAGTGCTCTCCTATTTGTTTTGTAATTTTACTGTTCTTGTTGTTGGATTTGTGTCCATTTATTCTTTTGCATAGAGAGTCTGGTTTGGCTAATGTACATGGCAGAAGGGCATTGCTGACACATGATGGCATGTCACATTAGTAGATGTGCAGGTGAATGAGCCCTTGATTGGTTTATGTGGTTAGGACCTACGATGGTGTAAGTAGGGTAGATATGTGAGTAGAGTTGGCAACCGTGTTTGTTGCAGGGATTGGTTCCTGGGTTAGAGTTTTTGTTGTGTGATATGTAGTTGGTGGTGGGTATTTGTTTCAGGTTGCGGGGCTATCTGTTAGCAAGGACTGGCCTGTTGGCCTAAACAGATGATACCAGCAGGAGTCCTAGTGGCTAGATGCTGGCCTGAGACTTAGAATGTTCAGCGTTCAAATACAGAAAGGGAGAGCACAACAGCAGTTTAATATTCTGGGTTTATTCTTTTCTCCACATACACTATCTCCTCCAGTACTTCCTGAGAATAGAGTTCATAGTTTTACCATAGAATCGCGATGGGGGATCTCCTTGTAGATATCTCAAATATGACAAAAGAGAAGCTAACAAAAATAAACATAAATGCCATACCTGCTTATATACTTAACATTCCCATAAAGCCTATATCACATTTATATGTACATAGCTGCCTTTTTTTTTTAAAGAGTTGGTGTTAACACAACTTGCTTGGCAAGCAAGTTATTTTCCTCTGGGGTTGGGAAAGTTCTTTTTTCATGTCTTAGTATTGTACAAAGTCTTGTGTATACTTTGCAGGGGGTTTGATGTCGGAGAAAGTGCAAGTCCTTCTTGTGGTGAGAGAAGGATGCTTTGTACTTGGTGCTTCTGATGGAGTAGTGTTTTAAGAGTCTATTTCAATATCCATCAATCCTTCATCAGCTTGTGTTCCTTCCAGAACCTGCTGAACAAGTCTCAGCAGAGTGTGTATTTCACAATCCTCAACCTCCATGTTTATCTTGTGTTTGTAGTGGGTATATGTGAGTTTGGTGCAATAAATGCCCATCCATCCTACATAATATGAACTAGGATTTATCTAGTTTCAGACTAACACAGCTACCCCTCTGATACCTGACACCATGCAAGGCACTGCATTTAGCCGTATGGAGTGGAAATCTATCAACCTCATGAAGAAACTTGCACAAGTATAAACAGATATCTTTCTCTCCAAATGCAAAAGGATGGACATCATACCAAATGGACTGAAGGTGAAAAATCCATTGCTATCTACATACTGCACAGACTACAGTGAGAGATTATGCCATACACTATCTAAAAAACTGAGGAACCACCTGATCAGCATCCTGTACCGCAAACAGGAAAACATCAAAAAAGAGCTCTCCAATCTGGAGACTTTCATAAAAAACCAACCTTCCCCACAAATGGACTTTACTAAAATAAGCCAGGAGATCTACATTACACACTTCACTTCTCTACAGAGGAAAAAGGACGGTAAGCTGTCTAAAATCAGACCTGCCACATGGGGCCACAACAGTGGTACCCCTAACTCACCCAGCAATATTGTCAATCTTTCCAACTACACACTCAGCCCGGCAGAAGAGTCTGTTCTATCTTGGGGACTCTCTTTTTGTCCCACCACCCCCTTTAACATGATACAGTTCTGCGGTGATCTGGAAGCCTACTTTCGCCATCTCCGTCTCAAGGAATACTTCCAACACAACACTGAACAGTGCACTGACACACAGATACCTTCCCACCAACAGCACAAGAAGAAGAACTCCACATGGACTTCTCCTGAGGGTCGAAATGACAGTCTGGACCTCTACATAGAATGCTTCCGCCGACGTGCACAGGCAGAAATTGTGGAAAAACAGCATCGCTTGCTTGTAACCTCAGTCGTGCAGAACGCAATGCCATCCACAGCCTCCGGAACAACTCTGACATTATAATCAAAGAGGCTGATAAAGAAGGTGCTGTTGTCATCATGAACAGACCTGACTACCTGGAGGCTGCCAGACAACTCTCCAATACCAAATTCTACAGGCCACTTTCCTCAGATCCCACTGAGGAATACACTAAAAAACTGCACCATCTGCTCAGGACACTCCCCACACAAGCACAGGAACAAATCAACACACCCTTAGATCCCCGACCAGGGTTGTTCTATCTATTACCCAAGATCCACAAACCTGGAAATCCCAGACGCCCCATCATCTCAGGCATTGGCACTCTCACTGAAGGACTGTCTGGATATGTGGACTCTCTACTCAGACCCTATGCCACCAGCACTCCCAGTTACCTCCGTGACACTACTGATCTCCTGAGAAAACTACAATGCATTGGTGATCTTCCAGAAAACACCATCCTAGCCACCATGGATGTAGAGGCTCTCTACACAAACATCCCACATGTAGATGGAATACAAGCTGTCAGGAACAGTATCCCTGATAACGCCACAGCACAACTGGTGGCTGAGCTCTGCCACTTTATCCTCACACACAACTATTTCAGATTTGGTGACAATATATACCTCCAGACCAGTGGCACTGCTATAGGCACCCACATGGCCCCATAATACGCCAACATTTTTATGGCTGACCTGGAACAACGCTTCCTCAGCTCCCGTCCACTTACGCCCCTTCTCTACCTACACTACATCGATGACATCTTCATCATCTGGACCCATGGGAAGGAGACTCTGGAAGAATTTCACCACGATTTCAACAGCTTCCACCCCACCATCAACCTCAGCATGGACCAGTCTACACGGGAGGTCCATTTCCTGGACACCACGGTGCAAATAAGTGACGGTCACATAAACACCACCCTATACCGAAAGCCTACCGACCGCTATGCTTACCTGCATGCCTCCAGCTTCCATCCCGGACACACCACACGATCCATTGTTTACAGCCAACCACTGAGTACAACCGCATATGCTCCAACCCCTCAGACAGAGACCTACACCTACAAGATCTTCAACAAGCATTCTGTAAACTACGATACCCACACAAGGAAGTGAGGAGACAGATTAACAGAGCCAGACGTGTACCCAGAAGCCTCCTGCTATGGGACAAGCCCAAGAAAGAAACCAACAGAACACCACTGGCCATCACCTACAGTCCTCAGCTAAAACCTCTCCAACATATCATTAGTGATCTACAACCCATCCTGGACAATGATCCCTCACTTTCACAAGCCTTGGGAGGCAGGCCAGTCCTTGCCCACAGACAACCCGCCAACCTGAAGCATATTCTCACCAGCAACTATACACCGCAACCCTAACTCAGGAACCAATCCATGCAACAAACCTCGGTGCCAACTCTGCCCACATATATACACCAGCAACACCATCACAGGACCTAACCAGATCAGCCATACCGTCACTGGTTCATTCTCCTGCACATCTACTAACGTAATATATGCCATCATGTGCCAGCAATGCCCCTCCGCTATATACATCGGCCAAACTGGACAGTCCCTACGTAAAAGAATAAATGGACACAAATCAGATATTAGGAATGGCAATATACAAAAACCTGTAGGGGAACACTTCAGTCTCCCTGGACTTACTATTGCAGATCTAAAGGTAGCCATCCTGCAGCAAAAAAACTTCAGGACCAGACTTCAAAGAGAAACTGCTGAGCTACAGTTCATCTTCAAGTTTGACTCAATCAACTTAGGATTAAACAAAGACTGTGAATGGCTAGCTAACTACAAAAGCAGCTTCTCCTCTCTTGGTATTCACACCTCCAGATCAGCTACTAGAAGTGGGCCTCATCCTCCCTGATTGGATCCACCTCATCATCTCTAGCCTGATTCTGGCCTGCATATTTATATCTGCCTCTGGAAATTTCCACTTCATGCATCTGACGAAGTGGGTCTTTGCCCACGAAAGCTTATGCTCCAACACTTTGGTTAGTCTATAAGGTGCCAGAGGACTCCTCGCCGCTTTTTTATGATTTATCTGTTTAACACATGTAGCTTGCCCTTGGAATCATGATTTGTCCTAAGGAAATAGTTTGAGCCTGACAGAATCAGTCTGTTGTAATTCCAGGATGTCTTTATCTTGTTGGTCATAATAGGCTTTGTCATTTGCATGTCTCTCTTCCTCTTTGTCCCATTACTCCTTCCATCACTGAGGTGGCTATAGGCACCAAGGGACACATGCATCTTGTCATCAGCACTGTACTGAGTTACTGTTAAGGTCTCTGTGCAAGTGTCTCTAAATTCTAGAATGGCTTGCTATACATTTTCTTTGCTTTCTGCAGCTTTCTGAGGTACATTCGTAGCAATTTTCACCATCAATTCAGTTTTGCCATTTTACGGGCTGTGGTATCATGATGATATGGTATGACTGAATTCCCATTCCTAAGTAAATTGCTCAGCCTCCCTGTAAGTAAACTGGGGCCTTTGTCTGAAATTACATAGCATGCCTCCCAAAATGCTTTATGGGTTTATCAGTGTGGTCTTGGCATTTCATTTAGTTTCCAGAAGACTAAATAGTAGCCTACATTAATGAGATGGTTTGCAGTGAAAAGATCCATTCCTACTTTGTTCCATGGGTCATTGGGAATGCTGTGTATTTTCATTGGGTCTTTTTGCTGTTTAGTCTACATTTTCCCACATGTATCACAACTACTCACCAGATCACAGATCTCCTAGCCATATTTGGCCAGTTTACAGTAGCTCTGGCTTTTCAGAGCCATGCTGCTATTCCAGAATGGCTACAGCATGTTGAGATAATTTCTGTTCCCAGGGATATGGGTATTAGGATTCGATTGCCTTTATATATGATGCTATTGTGTCCTCTCAGCTAGTCTTGATAATTCCAGTATTCTTGGGAGGCAGGTGGGGGCTTCTCCCCTGGTGTCTGGCCATCCTGACAAAATGTGGGCATGAGCACCTGTAAATCTTTGTCTTGTGTAGTTGGTTCTCTGATTCTCTCTAGTATCTGCCTTGAGACTGGAGCATTAGTCAATGCTGTCTGTGTATTTCTCCATTGTCTGTATTTCTACTAGGTTGAGGACCTCATAATTTTATTCAGATGCCATATTTTTATGCTGTAGGATTACTCTGGCTAAGGTGTCAGCCATGTACATCTCAGTCTCCTTTTTTGTAGTGTATCCCTAGAGCTATAGCACTGGAGTTTCAGTAATATATTCTGAGGTTGTTTTGGTACATTTAAGAAATGCTCTTTAGTGATTTTGGGTCACATTCTATTTAAGCAGTTTCCCATCCTTGGACATACTGTTAAATGTATCACAAGCCAACACTATTGCAAGATATTCTTCTTTAATTCAGGAGTATTTTGTTGTATTAGTTCCGGTGACCTGGATAAAAAACACCCAATGTACCAAGCCTGTCCCACAATTTACAGTGGCCTCTTCATGCACATCATATTTTAATTTTGCTTTGCTTGGTTGGTTGACATTTTGTTTTCTTCCCTTGCACAATGCCAAGGAAGTCTTCTCAGTCTAGAACATTCACTGATACCTCACTGGCCATTTGGCATTCAATTTCCTGTTGATGAATTGCTGCGTTGCCTTTTACATCTGATGCTAATCTGAGCTAGTTTGCTGGTTTTTGCATTGTTTCAGTGGTATACATGCAAAAATCTTATCCTCTGAGGGCTTATTTCCTCAACATGATGTATTTTTTTCTTTGCTTTTCTTGCTCTAGAGCTTTGGCATAATGATTTCTTGTGCCACAATTATTGCATGTGGCTTCATATACAAGCATTTTTCCATTATCATGATTGTCTCCAGAGGTCTTTCTTTGGATTTTGTTTGATCTCCTCTTCTTTGAATTTGTGCCTTTGCTTTTGCACAATTGTTTTTATGTGTTTTCCCTTGTACTTTCATGCTTTCTTTGTGTCACTTGGTGGATTAGATCTGTGTCTGTTCCACTTAAACTCTACATTGGGTGTGAACTTGTTCACTAACTTTGTACCTGTCTGTGGATGGTTCTTGATATAGTTTGAGCAGGTTCACTTAGCATTCTCATTTGAGAGTCTGCATCTTATGTCCGCATTACTAATTATAAATCAGCTCATCTTTTAAGATTTGATAATCACAGAAGCCACACATTTTTCACACTTTGGCAATATACTGATCCATTATGTGGATTCTTGATTACAATTTTTAAACATAACATAAGATAGATGTATTTACATGGGTTGTAAATAAGGATGTTAAGTAGCAAATAAATGACTAATTGTGTACTTGATATGTTGACAAGGGGCTGCTACAGCTCTACATTTTAAATGTAGCAGAAGCTGGGCGTGCAGGCAACCTGGCTCCTACTACATTTAAACTGCGCTGGATCCTGACTGCTGCGCCTCTGTCTTTTCAATGTAGTAAGAGCCGGGTGGCTCTTACTACATATAAAAGGCAGAGTCAGGCAGCTCTTGCTACATTTATAAGGCAGAGCCACAGTGGTCCAGACCCGGCTTGTGCCGGGTCCCATGCTGCTCCTCTGCCTTTTCAATGTAGTAAGAGCCTAGTGGCTCTTACTACATTTAAAAGACAGCCGCAGTGCCTCTGCCTTCCCGGCTCTGTCCCCTTTTAAGCCGGCTCCCCCCAGCACCAGTTCCTGCTTCCCCCCACCTTGCTGCCTCTAATATAGAGGCAGCAAGGCAGGGGGAGGAGAAACGCAAGTAGTCAACTCGACTGCCTGATAAACCTAGGCTTATCAGGTAGTCGACGAATCGACTACTCTTTTACATCCCTAGTTGTAAATGTTTCTGATGTGCCTCTAAAGATGTATATGGTTCCACCTAGTCTGCTGCTGATATTCAGGTGCTGTTGGAGCATGTGGAAGCCTTTCCCATTACAGCTAATAGTGTGGCTGCTCTTATTTTGTTTTCCTTTTTATCCAGCCCTGTTGCAATTTTGTTGTTTTCCCAATGTGATCTAAAGACTGCCCAGTGGTTAAATACATCCCCTTATATGTCTGTAACCCTTCTGCCAGGTAGGCCTGGCAGTAACCAGGGCTGGGTTCAATATCTTGGGGTCCATCTCACATAGAACCGGCTCGAGCCCTCACCCAGTAATCTGGGAAATTCATGCACCCCTGGGTGCCTCTGAGAGGCAATGCTTCCCCACTCGCAAGCACTGAGTCTGAGCGTAGGAAAGAAACATTTAATGACACAGAGAGAAGTCATACGGCATTAACTTGGGGAAAACACCACAAACAGAGTTCATAACCCAAACATGAGCCAAGCCCTCCCCCCAGCCAAGAATCACCTGAAGTCCAGAGAGTCCAACACCCCAAAAGTCTCTGTCCCTGGTCCGTGCCACCCAGAGTCCCAAAGTTCACCCGCAGGGTTTCATCTCCCAACCTGGGTAGAAATGGGGGTGGGGAGATAGATAGGGGGCACCTGATACGAAACTCCGCCATGCTCCACCAGCTGTCTCGTCCCACGCCACTGGACGCTCCGCTGGGCACCTGCTGCCGCTCCTCGTCTGCTGCCGCTGCTGGTCGCCACTCCTCGCCTGCCGCCGCTCCACGCCATGCCGCTGGTCGCCGCCACTTCACTGGCTGCAATAGGCCTGGCTCTCAGCCAAACCAGTGATTTCAGCTATCAGTGATTTCAACTCTTTAGCCACCAGCTGGACTGGTAAATGAATCCAGCTTTCACTGGACTAGCAAAAGAAAAGTCTCCTTAGGGAGTCTGCTTTAGGTCTGTCCTTAAAACAAAGGAGGGAAAGGTGCAGTCTGGGCCAGTCTTATAGCTCACACCTGGCAGGTGTGAAGCAGGCTGACTCAAGCCCTTTAACCCTTCCCCCCAGCTCAATTCACTCAACTCTGGAAGGGAGGAGGCTTGTTCTTCTGAGACCTCTTACCATGATGGTGGTGTCTCTCCTGCAAGCACTGGTGGCATGTTTTACAGTCCCCACATTTAGGGGTAGCATGATTAGTGACCCCCACAACAGTCCCAAATTATATACAATTCTCCACATTCCATTCCAGCACTGACCTTCCATCAGCCCTGGCTGAATGGGATTTACATAGCCACACCTTGGATTCTCTCCTGAGCTGTATTTACATATCAACAGTTAACAGTTAATTACCTTGCAGAGCTAAACAATTGTAGTGGGCACACCCACCCCTCCTTTTAGCTGGCTGATAGCAAGCAGCAGTTCAGCCCCTGCTTACATGTCCATCTGAGGGGGACCAGGAATCTGATTTGCCATCATGATATCTGTGTTTTGGTTGGTTCCTTTTTAAAAAAAAAACAAAAAACAACAGGAATTTTTGCAATACCCTTAGTTTCTGGTGTTTATGTACTTGCAGAAGCTGACCCATGTCTGATACCATGTTTTCTGTTCAAGCATGAAGAGGGAGAGTGACAAGCCAGTGCAATGTTCTGGCTTCACTCCTTCCTCCATACCTTCCAGAGTGGCTAGCCCAAGCCATAGTCTATGCTGCTGTGGCTTCACTGTCAGTGATACCCCAGTAGTAGATCCAAGCTATCGAGCTAGTTGGAACTAGAACACTGAGAGAAGTAGATCCTGCTTGCTCCCAGCCTCTGACCCTACCGCTGAGTCCACTGTGCCTTCTGGAGAGCTTGCTTCTGCTATGGACCGACCAGGACTCCCATGGGCCACCTACCCAGAAGAGCCGGAGGATGCCCCACTGACCCAGGTACACCTCAAGGGTAGGGGAAGCAGTGGCCCAGGGATAGCAAACCGTAATCTGGAGAAAGCTCTACCTGAGGCATGGTCAGCATGTTGCAGTTGGGATCCCCGCTGACCAGAGGAGGATCACTCCACCACTGTTAAGGTCCTAGGTCGAGGTCTGGTGGAATAAAGTGGGCCTGGACTCAGCCTGCCACCTTGTTCTGGATGGCAGACTCCTCTTACCAGATCCAGTGGCCTGTGTTCATCAGTCCTCTGCTGGAGCTAAGATGCCTAACATTTGGGGTTTATTCTGCCTTGGCAGCCAGAGACCAGAGCTCATTGACTGCTGAGTTTACACTGCCTCTGCATCAGGAGATTAGAGCTAACTGACTCCTGGCCTTTACCCTGTATTTGCAACTAGAGACCAGGGCTAATTGACTACTGGAGTTTTCTCTGATAAAAGAGCCCAGAGTTAATTTACTGCTGGGTATGCCCTCTCTCTGTATCAAGGGACTAGGGATAATTGTCCACATTGTTTGCAGAATCCCTGCTTAAAGAGCTCTAGGACTATCAACTCGACTATTCAGCCCTACCTTGAGCCAAGGGCATATAAACTTGGGGGAGAACCTGTTTCTGCCTATAGGCCAAATCTAACTGTCTACCTAATAATTCAACCCCCTCAATGCTAATTCCTCCCACATACTGGGTGGGGATCCTGATGGCAAAATGAAGCAGTATGGCCTTCTGGGAAGACTACCACCAGATTACATACCTACAACTTCTTCCCTAAAATACCTTAACTGGGATACTCTCGTTCATGAGCTAAGGTATCTATCATGCACATGTATTAGTACATCATATATTAGTACATCATGAGCTAAGATATCTATCTGGTGTTCACACCAGAATAACCACAAAAAGTGAAGGTTGGCTTTCTCCCTAGAAGGAAAAATACAGTTATTCACACTGAAAAAACAAGTATAGCTGTGCAACATTTCATCTTTCACAGACTATCTGTGATTAACAAAGTACAGGAACTCCTGAGAGGCCTAGTCCACTGGTTGTCAATTTGGGGTCCTTGGGCCCCGGGTAGTCTACAGACTATGTCTAAAGAGTCTGTGAAAGGTTGTTGTTACCATAGAACAGTCGTTTTTGGCCTGTGGTTGGCGGATCCTTTGGGGATCCACAGATTATGTCTAAAGTTTCCAAAGAGGTCAGCACCTCCATTGAGAGGTCATAAATGGAAAAAAGGTTGAAAACCACTGGCCTAGTCAATAGATAATCTTCCATCTCCGGGTGGTTTTGCATATTTTAAGGCTAACTCAGCTCTAAAGTTAAACCCCAGAGTTAAGGCAGAGCCAGTGGGAGTTGTGACAATCTCTGGTGAACTATAGGCCTCCTAGAAGACAACATCTAACCAGCTAAGTAGTTTTGACATTTAATACTGTATTATTTTTCATTTATTAAGTCAGCCAAGTATCACTCAGTACAAGTTACATTTTTAGACAACAGCCTCCATTTTATTTAATGATTTCACAGGAGAGGACAAAACAAAACAGGACATGGACTATAGCAAAGTAATGTCATGTCTTGTGACATGTGGCCTGTATCATAGTGATGTGACAGGCTGGCCATTGTTTTTCATCCGCTGAGGCACGTTGCATGGCCAGCTTGAGATGGCCAATTCCAATAATTTAGGAACAGGCCATAGAACAACAGCTGTGAACATAAGGGCCCAATAACTCCATTATCACTAAGCTGTGGGAATTTGTAGAGTGGATCAAATCCTCTGCTGCAGCAAAAACCCATTCAGCACTGATGACAGAGTGGCTGAAAGCTACCAGAGCACTCACAGGCCTGTGGCTCTCTAAGTGCTAGGCAGGTCAGTGGCAGCCTGAAGCCTACTCTAATTGGCACTAGCTTCTAACATACCCATGGCTCTGTTCCAGCCATCCAGAATCAGCCAGGCGTAGAGACAGTCCTGGCCAGACCTCCTGTGTGCTGGCCAGAAGGAAGGTGACGTGGGGCTGCTGTAATGACTTCTAAGGATCTCCCAGTGCCTGGGGCATCCTCCTAGAGCAGGCTAAGCTGCCTTTAGAACTGTTTTGCTCTGCTCCAGCAGAGTGGAACTGGCAAGCCTACACCAATAAGTGAGACTGCTATGTTATGCAGTACAATTGGGAACATTGCCATTTTGGTTCAGGAAAATAACATACTCTCAGCCTCCTCGCAATATCCCTTAAGAGATGCTTAGAAATACTCATGCTAAAAATCTCCCGGGTGAGATCCTACTAAATTTCTGTTCAACTTTTCTCTGATTCACTGTATGTATTTTCTTGCCCTGGGAATGTAATGAGGGAAGAAAAGGCAACACTGTTGCCTTTTGATTTTTTTTAAAGGAACATTTGTACCTTGTGTCCTAAGCAACTTGTATATTACAGGGATGAGTGCAGCATAAGTACTAAGACAGGTAGAGACCGTACTGAGAACTTGTTAAAAGCATGCATAATCACATAGCTTTTACCTAAGAAGTGGGCATTACACTTACAAAATGTTTTAGTCAAAGGTAGAATTAGTCA
Organism: Pelochelys cantorii; assembly: GCA_032595735.1. Taxonomy (NCBI): domain Eukaryota; kingdom Metazoa; phylum Chordata; order Testudines; family Trionychidae; genus Pelochelys; species Pelochelys cantorii. Next base: position 101,854,109 of record CM064329.1, on the reverse strand, counting down.
TGACTCAGTAAAATAGAGCTAATCCTATGAAGAAAAAAGCTAAATGTGTAGTGCTCTCACCAAACAGCATTTACATCACAGATATTTATATATTCATAGCCAAATAGTCTAATAAAATCTAATCTAATAAAAAACAGCAGTAAGTTATCTGAAGACATATATCGTACAGTTCTCTATAATGGTAGTTTCCTACTGACAATGCCTTCTTTATAAGTTCCACACAGTTGTTTGATTGAGTTCCTTGACTGTAAAGAACCTTTGTCCTTTGTTAACTTTGATGCAGACATTAATAAGTCCATAGAACTTGGTAATAATAGGCCAAGGAAACTGAAGTTTTCATGTCCCACTTACTTCTGCAATAAGCTGTGCAGCCATCAGTAAATCTACCAAGAGTAGGAGATTATCTGACGAGTCAACTGTATATTTTATAGGGATTCTAGCTATTAAAAGTTTCATATAGCTTTTTCCAGAGGGCAGAGAAAAGGGCTTCTATCAATTTCAACTCTTTTCTCTACCTGGCTTTTAACCATAATGCAACAATAGGTGGATACGAGGAGCACAAGGAAATAAACAGTATTTGCCAATGGCTTCAACACACTATCTGCCTAAACCACTATAATCAACATCTACTTGCTGAACTAAGGGCCCCAGTCCTGCAAGAAAGTCTGTGTGGTTAATCCCCTGCATCTATCTAGTAGCTAAGTGAAGTCGATAGAGCTCTGCCCCTGGGGAATTCCTTTCTGAATTAAGCCCTTAGAATGGGCAAAAGGGCAAAGAACACTCAGGCTCCCACAGTGAGAGTCAGATTTTTAAATAGTACGCTTGTTTAAATTCACTTTGAAATCAGTGCAGAAGAGCTTACACATTTAGAGGGGAAACTATTTATTTACCAAATCCACTGCTACCACACTGCAAAGGCATTGAATAAAGTGGGAGAGTGGGAAGAGGGTTCAGGCGCACTGAGAGCTCACTGTGTTACTGCCCTGCCAATCCACTGAGAAACAAACCTGGCTTCCTCTCAGCTGTTTCCAAAGCCTAGTCCCTTCCTTCCAGTACAAGGTACCATAAGCCAGTGTTTCTGAAAGCGCTCTGCGAAATCACTTTCAGAAACACATTACAGCCGTTCCCCGACTTACGACCACCTCGACGTATGACCAGCCACACTTACGACCAACCTCGCAGCAGCACGTAGTGTTTGCGTGTCTGCGGTCAGGCAGTGTGTTTACGTTTCATTCCTTCACCATATTTTCGGTGTTTGCTTGTGGCCATCATGTCAAGTAAAAGAAAAAGGAATGGTGATAAGGGTGGTGAGAAAAGAAAGAGAAAAACTATTGATTTGGAACAGAAAATAGCAATAGTGAGACAATATGAAGGGGGTCAAACAGTGTCCTTCACGTCGCGTAAGTTAGGGCTATCGAAATCCACTATCAGCACCATTATAAAGGATAGCAATCTCATTCGTGAAGCAGTGAAAGGGTCTGCTCCTATGAAATCAAAAATTCTAACAAAGCGAAGAGCAGGTCCCATCCTGGAAATGGAAAAACTCTTAGTGCTTTGGATGGAAGACCAAATTGAAAAACGCACGCCATTAAGTCTCATGACGATACAAGCTAAGGCTCGTAGTCTTTTTGAAGGCTTAAAGAAAAAGGAGGGGTATAACTATGACCAAACTTTCACTGCCAGTCACGGTTGGTTCAACCGTTTCAAGATGCGTGCAAACCTTCATAATGTGAAATTAAGTGGGGAGGCAGCCAGTGCTGATTCGAAAGCAGCAGAACCTTTCATAGAAGAATTGGATACGCTGATAAATGAGGGAAATTATTTTCCAGAACAGATCTTTAATGTTGATGAGACAGGTCTCTTTTGGAAGAAAATGCCTGAACGTACCTACATACATAAGGAAGCAAAAACTATGCCTGGTTATAAGGCTTTCAAACATCGTCTAACAGTCTTGTTAGGAGGCAATGTTTCTGGGTATAAATTGAAACCCCTCTTGATTTATTCACTCTGAAAACCCTAGAGCCTTCAAGAATATCAGCAAGGCTACTTTACCAGTCCATTATTGTGCTAATAAGAAAACCTGGATGACACTTGCACTTTTTGAAGATGGTTCATGAACTGCTTCATCCCTGAAGTCAAGTCATATTTTCTGGAGAAAGGAATTCCTTTCCAAATTTTGCTTATTTTGGATAATGCTCCAGGTCACCCTCAATACCTAAATGACTTACATTCCGACGTGAAAGTAGTGTTTCTGCCTCCCAACACCACATCTATTCTCCAACCCATGGACCAGGGGGCCAAAGCTGCTTTCAAAGCATGTTATCTTCGCAACACATTTGCAAAGGCAGTAACTGCCACAGAATGTGAAAACGGCAAAACATTACGTGAATTTTGGAAGGACTACAGCATTCTGCATTGCATAAGGAACATTGCTGCAGGGTGGGAAGAAGTCACTCCACAATGTATGAATGGCATATGGAAAAAAATCCTAACAAGATTTGTGAACTGTTTCAAAGGCTTTGAAAAAGAAAAGGCACTGGAAGACATTTCTAATAACATTGTACAGCTGGCAAAAGAAGTGGATCTGGAAATGGATAATGAACACATACACCAGCTGGTTGAGGATGTTGGGGAGGAGCTGAGCAATGAAGATTTAATGCAGGTCGAGGTGGAGAGGGTAGCAGAGGAAGAGAGACAAACAGCCCAAGAAGAAGAAGAAGAAGAAGCCCCCAAAAACTTTGTGATGAAAGAAATGTCTGCAGCTTTCAGCAAAATAAATGAAGGAATGCAAATGTTTGAAAAAATGGACCCTAATGTTGCGAGATTCTCAAAGGTGGATCGTTTAATTCAGGACGCCCTGGTTTGCTATAAGGAAATTTATAACGAGAAGAAAAAACAAATTGTCCAGTCCAAAATGGATATTTTTTTTAAAGAAAGCCCCCAGCAGTGCTGCCTCCCATACTGAACCAATGCCTTCTACAAGCAAAGGAACTGCTAAAGTAGAAGATGAATCTGTTGATGATGTTGATGATGTTGTTACTGTAGTTTTTTACTCCTCCGATTCCTCATCCAATTAATTCAATTCATATTACTGTATTTAAATTACTGCATTGTGTTTTGTATTTCATGTTCATGTTTGTTAAATAAAGTTTACTGTTGCTGCAGTAGTGTTGTTTTTTTTGTGTGTTTCTATTTTTTGTTGTTGATTGCTGTGTTGTTGGTGCTTGGTTACGCTTCGAGTGCTTCGTATGGGGTATTTCCGACTTACGAACAAATCGAGTTACGACCAGCTATTCAGAACGTAACCTGTTCGTAAGTCGGGGAATGGCTGTAACTGGCCACCCCGGTTTGTTTATGTACCAGCGCTGCGGCCACAGAGCCTCGCGGCTCCCATTGGCTCCGTTTCGTCCTTTGTAGCCAAGGGGAGCTGCGGGAAGTATTGGCCTGGCCCACGCCACTTCCCACGGCTCCCATTGGCTGCAAAGGACAAAACGGAGCCAATGGGAACTGCGAGGCTCTGTGGCCAGTAAATAAACAAACCGGGGCAGCCAGTTAATGTATTTCTGAAAGTGATTTCGCGGAACACTTTCAAAAACACTGCTGTAAGCAACCCTACTGCTAAAGAGGAGAATAAGAAGAGAATTCTGGGATGTGAATTTGGCAGAGTTTTCAGCCAGCCATCCCTCCCTTCCCACAGGCATTACCACAAGAGGGTATAATTATTTGTATTATGGTAGCTCCTAGACACCCCCATTAGGAATGAAAGCCCCATTGTCCCAGGCACTGTACCAACATATTCTCACATAGCCACAGGATCAGTGTTGTGACCACTACTCGGAATAGTCTCTTGAGGAACTCCTTAGATGTGCCAGACTCCCAACAGGTCTCTCCCTTCACAACAGGCCACACTGCCTCATGGCCTCTCCTGACTGAACCTCTGGGGCCTCAGAGCTGCTGCTGCCTATCACGAGCTCTCTTCAGAGAGTCCAGCCAAGATAGACTCCTGATGGAGACGGGTTCACTCTTCAGGGATTAATGTATCTCACCAAGTATTTACAGTGACACTTGAGCAGCACTTTCAAAACAGCAGATTTTGTTAGTCAACTGGAATACAATTTAGGGAGAACAGAGAAAGACAGATTAAAGCATAGCCCATTCTGGTCATTCCAAGCCACCAGCCAAGCTGTAGTGAACTCCGGTTGCTAATGTGCACTCACTCTCACGTTCTCTCTATCTCTGACTTCCTTCTTTAGTCAGTTCTCAGATGAGAGACCCTCCAGCTTCTTCCAGAAGCTAGTCCTTATCCCCCCCCAGACACCTCCCACCTCCCAGACCTGGGGTCTCTATTCTTCTTCCTTGCTGAGAGGCAGGGAAATCTTCTCCCTCTGGGTCCTTGGTTGCTAGGTGTCAATGTCCTGGTGTTTGCGTTTTCCACTGATATGAGTCAGCCTAGGTCAGTCCTCCTTAATGACCCAGTCAATTCACTCACACACAGCTATGAAACACACATACTTCTGTATTGCTTACTTGCCCTGGGAGCAACACAGCTCTCCTCCTCCCCCACCTCCACCCCACAGGTAGCCATGCAACTTCCAGAATTTTGGGGGGAAAAGAATAATCTCAAGACAGCTTTTACTGCAAATTTGAGCTCCATTATTTAATGATTGAAGGTTGGAAGCTGTCCTGCTAATGACAATTTTTGCTTTAGGAGATAGGACAGGTCTTCTCATATTGGTGTAATATCATGAGGCAGAATTGAACCAGGGAACTGTAGAGCTTATTGCATGAGCCTGTATAACTTGAGCTATAAAGCCAGCTGCTTCGTAGCTAAGGCTGTAGAACAAACTCATTCTTTTTCTTTTTAAGTGGTCTAATTGCCACTGCATGGGACAGTACACCAAACCCAATGGCTATGTCTACATTGTGCTCTCTTGCGCAAGAACATATGCAAATAAGGCGTGGCGATGAATATCACCATGCCTCATGTGCATACTTAATGAGCTGCCATTTTTGCGCAAGGAGCTTTTGCGCAAGAAGGAGCAGTCTATACTGCTCCTTCTTGCACAAAAATCCCCTCTTGTGCAAGAGCCGTTGTGCCTGAAAATAAGCAGCAGAACGGCTCTTGCGCAAGAGAGGGTTTTTGCACAAGAAGGACTGTGTAGACTGCTCCTTCAATGTAGACATAGCCAATAGGTGTGTAGACTGCTCCTTCAATGTAGACATAGCCAATGTAGACATAGCCAACTGGCGATATTCAATGTAGACATAGCCAATAGGTGTATGGGTTATGCTGGCATCATGCTATTCTTCTGTTTAACAGTTCTTGAGTGACAGTGGACACACCAGAAACAAAATCGCTGAAGTCACAGAGCTTATGTCTAGACTGCAGGCTTCTTTCGGAAGAAGCTTTTCCGAAGAGATCTCTGGAAAAACTTCTTCCGAAAGAGAGTGTCTACACAGCAAAAGCGCATTGAAAAAGTGATCTGCTTTTTCAAAAAATAGTGTCCACTCCGGATGTATGCTGCTATCTCGCATTTGAGCTGTGATTACTATGGACGCAGTGGCCACCAGGGCACATTTGCTCAGGGCCGGCTTTAGGAAGTGCGGGGCGCAATTCGAACAATTTCAACGGGGCCCCACAGCAATTTTGGTTGAGCAAAAAAAAAAAAAGCACAGAAAATCCCCCACCAACACACACACACACCCCTCTCGCGGCACAGGAAAACCCTGCGCTAAACTCACACCTCCTGTGGCGCAGGCAGCCGACGCACTCCTCCTTCGGGGCCGGCAGGGGCGGCAGATATGTATAATTTTTGGTGGTGCCCCATTAGCCACACCCCCTGACTCCCATTAACCACACCCTGGCCCCCATTAGCCACACCCCCTGACCCCCGTTAACCAGGCCTCTGCAGGTAACACGCTTGGGGCAAGATGGACACATGTCCAGAAGTAAAAGGTGTCATGTCACCCCTCTCGAAGGACTTTTCCCACCATCCTCCTACCAACAGGGATTAGTTTGGGCCCCACCAAACCCCCCTCATGCAACTATCCTGCAATTGCATTAACCCAATGTGTGTGACATTAACTCAGGGGCAGAGAGGCTGGGGGAAGTGTTCCCTCTAAGGCTATGTCTACACTCGCAGCTTCTTGCGCAAGTACAGCTGTTCTTGTGCAAGAACCCACAGAGAATCCACATTGCCCGCCTGCTCTTGCGCAAGGAAATTTACAGTATGGTGTGGTAAGAGACGGTGTCTTGCGCAAGAGCTACGCTCTTTTCTAACAGGTGTAAGCTCTCTCGCGCAAGAGGGCAGTGTGGATGCTCAGCAGGGATTTCTTGCGCAAGAAAGCCCTATGGCTAAAATGGCCATCAGAGCTGTCTTGCTCAAGAGAGCGTCCACACTGCCATGGATGCTCTTGCGCAAAAGCACAGCTCGCACATGGCCGTGTGGATGTGTTCTTGCGCAAGACTTCTTGCACAAGAACCCTTGCGCAAGAAGCTGTCAGTGTAGACATAGCCTAAGAGTTTCCTCCCATGAGCAGAATGAATTTTGTGTTGTGCACCAGTACTGAGTACATGTGGCTTGTTTGGATGTGCCACTGTGGAACCCAAGTTATTAATAAATATTTTATAAATCTTTACCTTCTCTCTGCTGCCATGTCTCCTACCCTTGTTCCATCAGCTCCCCCGGTGCCTGCTGCCCCCCAACTCCTCACCCTCCTCTGCTGTCCTGACTCCTGCCCTTCTCACTGCTCTCAGCCTTCCTGCGACCTGCCCCCCTCCACCAGCCCTTCTTTCCCCCCCATGCCCACTCCTCCAGTAGCCCCACTCTGATCATGTGAGCTACCCCTCCTCATCCCCTCTCCTAAAACGTTCCTCTACACACCTGCCCTGCCTCTCTCCTCTGGTGCTGGTCTTTCCCTGCAGGTGTCTGCCCTTCTGCTTCACCCCAGAATCCCCTGGCACCTGTACCTTCCCTTAGCCCTGCACCCTCCTGGTGCCTCCCCCTTCCCTTACTGCCCCGCCCCCTTTCTCCCTGATGCCCACCCCCTCACCACTCTCTGCCCCATTCCCCTCCTGCCCCTCTGTGCCCTCACACATGACTTGCTCCATCCCCACCTTTCTCATGCCCACCCCTTCTTTCAAGCCTTCTCCCCCTCCCCCCTCTAGCCCCCAATGCCCTTCCCCTCTCCTCTCCTCTCCCAGCATCACCCTGTCCCCCCTCCCACTGACACCTCCCCTCCTGCCATTTTCCTCATTGTCTGCACTTGGCCCCCTGTCATTTGTCTCTCCTCCACCCTGTCTCTTGGTGCCTTTCTCTCCCGCCGTCCCCCCTCCCCCTCCGCACAAGCCCCTTCCTCTTCCCCCCTCCCCCTCCACACAAGCCCTCCCTCCCGCTCTGCACAAGCCCCCTCCCCTCCCCCTCCGCACAAGCCCCTTCCTCTCCCATCCCTCCCCTCCCCCTCTGCACAAGCCCCTTCCTTCCCTTCCCCTACCTTCTGCCTTCCACTTTGCAGGGCTGGAGTCTGCGCTCGGGCCCCCGGACTCTGAACCCGGAGCTGCTAGGCCACGACACGCTGAGCACTTTTAAATTCCCGGGCCATGATATCACGTCATGCCCGGGCGTCCTCCCCGCCCACTTGAGAATGCCGTGCATGGCAGCAGCAGCAGCTGGCGAGGGGGAGCCACACCGAGAGCTGCGCACGGCAGGGACGGGACAGGGCCGAGGGGGACGCTCTGGGGGCGGGGTGGGAGGATGCGCAGGGGGGCTGGCGGGGGGGGCCTGGGGCCCGCTCCAGGCAGAGCCGGGGGAGAGACCCAGCTCCACATATTGCTGGAGCAGGGCCCTGGCTCTGAATAGTAACTCGATGCCCATGGCGCCTGGCACACTTCCGGGTTCAGGGCGCGGGGCCTCTCTAGGCGCGGGGCCCAATTCGGTGGAATCAGTCGAATCGGCCTAAGGCCGGCCCTGCGTGTGCTTTTTCCTCTTTCCTCTTCTTTCGAAAGAACTCCCTCTTCCGCGTCCACACATGCCTTTTTCCAAAAGAGCTCTTTCAGAAAAAGGCTTCTTCCTCATAGAAAGAGGTTTACCCATGTTGGAAAAACCCCTCTGTTCTTTCAATTATTATTTCGAAAGAATGCGATTGCAGTGTGGATATAACTGGAGTTTTTTTGGAAAAATGGATGTTTTTCCAAAAAAACTCGGCAGTGTAGACATACCCAGAGTTAGCAGAATTGAGAATAAAATTCAGGAGTCATACCTGCCTGTTCTCCTCGCTAATCATTTGAGTCCACTCCCAACTTTCTGATGTGCACCATTTCAGTAACTCTGGCTGCATGCCAGCTTTTGGCAGCACTTTTCAGTCTTCTTCAAGTTCTCCTCTTGCCCCAGATGTAACAAGACAAGATGTTGCTTTAAAGAAAAACTGTTCTAAGTTCTTGATTTACTAGGAACTGTTACCTGAACTCAGCAGCTGCAGCAGGACAGAAATAATATTGTCACTCTTTCAGGGAAGTTTATTTTTAATTTTCTAGTTAGACAAAAGAAATGCCTCTGTACTTATATGGTTACAAGATGCACAACATATCCTCCCTGTGACTGTTTCCTGTTAGAGAATGCTAATACACTCCTCCCTTCCCCTAAAAATAACACCAGGGAAAAACAGCAACAAGTTGTAGACACGTTTCCCTTACACTAGGGTGTCTATTAGCAGCATTGCTAAGCTGATTTCAGCCTTGGATACTGCCCTCCCAGTCTAGTTTACAGATAGATACCTCAGGACTTTATATAAATGTAGATTTGGTCTATTTTCATCTTCCCCTCCTCCTTGTGGTGGCTGTTCTTAGTTATTTCATTCCAGATAGGATGGTACCAAAATAGATCACATTTTAGATCATGATGTATTTAAATCAGAACAATAAGGAGAAGCAAATAGCAGATTCTCATGGGGAGGGAAATAAAGGAGAGAAGTTACACTTTCAATGCAATGAGTATATTCGCATACAGTGAGAATATAAATACCAAAATAAGAAATAACGTACTTGATCCATATTATTTAATAAAAGAAGGCTACAAAAATGCTTTAGTTGCATTGGGGGTGGGGTGAGATGAGGACAAAATAGAGGCTGATGATTTTGTAGGGGATACAAAGGCACCGGAGAAAGAAGTGTAGATACCTTAACTTTAAAGCTATGCTGTAGGTGTTACATGAGACCTTCTAGCCTAAGCAGGATTTATGTGCAATGTAAAGTCTTTTCTCTGATGTTTCTTCAGAACGCTAAGTCAAGGGCAGTGACCACTGTAAACCTCTTAAATTTCATGTGCTATTTTTATGGCCTCCTCATGATTGGAGAAGCCTCACTTAAAAGATTACAGGGGTTACTTCGTGTCTTTGTAGCCAGATGCAGTCCGGTAAAGGTCAGATTGATCCAAAGTCAACCATTATTGTTAGCTTACATCAGTAATCGTTGCCAAAACCTCTGCTCCAGGACTGTCGGTGGGGCATGTACACCTAGGGTAACCCACAATTTCGCTTGTCAGCAAGACTAGCAATAGCAACTGCAAGAATCATATCACTGACATTTCTTGGAGGACAGGAATCCTGAAAGCAGAATCCAATTATCAGCACCCAGATGATCATCTTCTTAAGGATGATTTGCTGATATGACTTTGGTGTTTGCAACTTTTTTATCTGATTTATTTAAATAGAAGGAGAAAGGAATCTTTGCTCATCCCTTTTTAAGTACAGTTGCCTCATTCTCCAGCCAAAAGAAATAAGTCTTGGTATGAACTGTTTGGACAAGACCAAAACCAAGTAATATGTTAAAATACTTACCTAGTTAGTCAATAATTATAGTTGAAATCCTATGGGGATGCCTTTTCATTAACACCATAGAGCCACCATGAGTAATGGTAGTAAATGTTGGAAAATAAGTAAAGATCAATCAGTCTGTTATTGTCTAATTCTGAATTGGAAAATGTACTCCTAGAATGCATTTTGAAAAGGACTGCTCAAGGCATACCAGTGGCATAGCTTAATTCCTATGTTGTAATAGCCACTCTAATGTTTGTGCACATTCCTGCTCTCTATTAGATCAAATCACAATAGTTCATTGTGTACCTTGTACACCAGTGCCTGTACTCCTACCAACTAACTGAGTTTCAAGTAGCTTTTGGACAAGAATGATCTGAGTTCTACTTCCACAGTGTTGTTCTGAAGTTTCAATAGTCATGGAGTGTAATAATGACTCAATCATGAAGTCCTAAGTGGCAAGAGACATGTGTTTATGTAGCATGTATATTACCCATTTGTTCACATGTGACTATTACACCAATTTCTAAGCATCCTTTTTTAATGTAGGTGGCTACTTCAGCTTCTACAGATGATCCTAAAATGACCCAGCTCCTATATTCCAGTTCAAAGGAAAATCATTTTAATTAGGAAGAGAATTGCACCAGAAGACTTTTGACATATTAGACTGATTGGATCAAGAGCATTCAAAACTAAAGTTGAAGCTGATGCAACATCCTTAATTCATAATAAAACAGTGGCAGGAACTATGACAGCACCAATATCAGTACCAGCCCATCTGTGGTACTGAACTCACACCTAAACTAGCACAGCTAAAATCCTGCTCAGCACTTGAAAGTTAGCCATTTGGACACAATCCAGTTTATTCTGGAAAACCACCCATCAACCCCTTTGATTAGAGTGGAGCTGGATTGAGCCCTTCCCAGTTATTAAAGATCTTTCTCCACATTTAGTTTTCTTGTTTTCAAATCTTCCATTCCAAATGCTGAAGTAAATAGCTAATTAGGATGTTTTTAAACTGTGTGTTAGTGACTTAGAGACTATATCTTGGGTCAATACATAATTAGGTATGTGATTTGCCCCAGAGAGGAAGTGGTTCTGGCCTCTCAGTTAAATGTGTAATGAGACAGGTTTTAAAGAGCGTGTATTATATTTCAGGCAGTGAGGGTGGAAATTCTTAAATACAAACTGTAATGTGATCCACTGCACTCCAACCAACAGCCTGTAATAGCATTCTGGCTTGTTACTTCAGTATGTATTTTTTTAAAAGTACACTAGGAAGTCGATCAGAATCTCACCTTCTGAGACATTCCTATTTCTTGGGTAATTATAGGTTTCACCTTGATGAATGCAATATACATGTGTACATCACAGATCATGCTTTCCTAAACTTCTTAACAGAGGACAGGCTGAGTTACCACCTTATTCCCAACACTGCCCACTGACTCTGAGGCCACATCTACACTGCAGCGCTATTTCGGGATACCGGAAGTATCCCAAAATAGTTATCCCATGTCTTAACAGCAAGCCCGTTATTTCAAAATATAACAGGCTTGCTATTCTGACGTCCCTGTAAACCTTATTCCACAAAGAGTAAGGGGCATTTAGGAATAGCATGTCATTTTGAAATTTGGCACTCTGTAGACAGCGCCAAATTATGAAATAAGCTATTTAAAAATTGACTCAAAATAAGCTACGGGTGCAGTGTAAGTGTCCTCTTCCTGGAGAGTAACTCATGAACAGCACAACATCAGTAATGTTAATCCCAAGCATTCAAAAATCATAAAATGGATTAATGATGATTTTTTTTTTACAAATGAGTGTATTTTGTGTGGCTTCTGGTTAGAGGTTTGTAGTATACTCAGCTCACATTTCTGAAGCTTTTTCTCTGCAACCATGAAAACTAGACATTTTAAAATGAAAACTGAGATTCTCATGAATCAAAGACAGGAGCTGGGGAGGGGGTTGAAGAAGTATTGTTATATTTATGGCAAAACCACAGAAGTTAGGTAAAAGCATAAAATCCTCTTGTTGAAAGGGTGCAGTGTAACTCTACCTCATTTCTTGGAGTCCACAACAATTACACACAAGAGCACAAAACCAGAAAGAGACAAAGCAGGCTGCTCCCAAAGGCAGTAAGACATAATTCACTCACCTGTCTCTAAGATGATTCATTTCAGACTGCTGCTAGGCCTTGATCACATATGTCAAGACAGAGCCTTCTAACCTACAAGCAGGATCAAGAAACTCTGGCCCCCCAGACTCTTAAAGTGATGGCTTACAATTCCAACATAGTCATCAGTAGATGATAAGTATCATGAGACTTGAGATAAAATTGTGGCAGTTGGTATAACGCTACAACATAAAATTATTAAACTTTCTACTTCAGCTTGGCTGCCCTTACAATGCCTCCTCTGAGCTGTCTTTCTCTTAGCTCAGTAGTTATATGCAAGGCCTATGTGATATGCTGACCACGGGCTCCACACAGTGCTGCCATTTTGAAATGCCGTGAGGAGCCTGACACTGGGCTCCCTGTGGTGTTTCAAAGTGGCAGCGCTGCACAGAGCCTGGGGTCAGCAGAGGATTCCCCAGCTGATCCCGGGCTCCATGCGGCACTGCCACTTTGAAATGTTGTGTGCAGCTTGGGGACACCCCAGCTGGTCCGGGCTATATTCAGCATTTCAAAGGAGCAGCAACGCATGGAGCCTGGAGTCTGGCCCCAGCCTCCACCCGGCACTGCAGCTTTGAAGTACTCCCTGCTCTTCCCTCCCTTGCTGCCTCTTTCTAATAGAGGCAGCAAAGGGGGGTGGGGGAGGAAGCAACTAATCAATTAGCCTATTGACTATCTGGTAAGCATTTGCTTATCAGATAGTCAATTAGTTGTTCACATCCCTAGTAGGGGCTTTAGGTGCATTAGCTGAGATCACAATGGGAAAAAAACACACACATGTCCTCCATTTCCAAAGACAGGTTAAAAAAAAAAGATTGTTTCTACACTACAGGCAAAAATCTCAGGCTATGTCTACACTGGGAAGGTTTGCTGACAAAAGTGCTGTCAACATGCAGAAGTCACCAAAAGCGAAAACCTGTCAGATTGGTTTTTCTGCCTCCCATTGTTGACATTTCATGGCCACATTGCTAGCACTCTGTCGACAGATAGAGCAAAGCAAGGTGGGTAAGAAACCCACAGTGCAGTGCTTATCTCTGCCTTTCTTGGGATTTCCTCGTAGCTCTGTGCGGTCTCGGTGCTGAAGAATGTTAAAGCAACACATCAGTCTCTCCAGCCTGTCTCCTGCAGAAGCAGTCTGCCTGCCGCTGAGTTCCTAGCTGGGCAGAACAGAAGCATTCCAATGATTTGTTCTTTGTTTGTTCTCCAAACAGAGCAGCTCACCCAGCTGTCAAATACTTACAGGAGTTCTGAAGGGGTGGGAGGCATGCCTGCAGGGTAGCAGAGATCACAGAACACTGATCAGAGCCATCAGGGCAGGCATTGTGGGATACTGGTGGAAGCCAGTTCTATCGACAAAACAAACAGCAGAGTCCACAATAAAGGGAGGGGAAAAGACAAAAGTTTCTTGCAGAGGTAAAAGCTTTTTGTCACCAAAACTGGATGTTTTGTTGGGGAAAAGTCACATTGCAGTGTAAACACTCTTACTGTTTTGTCACTAAAAGGCAGTTTTTTGGTGACAAAATGTGCCAGTGAGATAAATTCTAGGATAATCTTTTCCTTTAGCCAAAGCACTTTCTTTGTAGTTCATTAAACTGATTACAATGGGCTGATCAAGCTTGTTGGTTTGGTTTTAAGATTCATTAAAAAAACCCACAGAGCTGAACAAAAGCATGAACCAGGATTTTTGCGTGCCACTGACCCACAGGAAAAAACAGTCAGGGGTCGCACACAAGTGTGAAGCAAAAATAAATAAATAAAAATAAAACATGGACATGGCCCCCAACTGATAAGCAGAAAAAAGAGACACGCTTACCTCACTCGTGCAACTCGGAGGGGCCAGGGTTCCCCTCACACTCCATCACCCTCAGGTGCCACGGCTGAGGGTTTTGCCTATATGCGGAGCTGGATTAACTGTTCTGGGGTTCAGGGGCTAGTAGATTTTAGGGGGGTCCCTAGGCTCTGGTCAAAATGAGGAGCTCAGTGTATGGGAGGTGTGGGTATGTCTACACTACATGGCTCCGTCAACGGAGCCATGTAGATGAGGGTTATAGACATAGCAAAATGAAGTGGCGATTTAAATAATCGCCGCTTCATTTACATCAAAATGGCTGCCGCGCTGTGCCGATCAGCTGTTTGTCGGCACAGTGCGGTAGTCTGGACACTCAGCGGTCGACATCAAAAGCCTTTGTCGACCGCCCCAGTAAACCTCATCCCATGAGGCATAACGGGGCGGTCGACAAAGGCTTTTGATGTCGACCGCCAAGTGTCCAGACTACCGCGCTGTGCCGACAAACAGCTGATCGGCACAGCACGGCAGCCATTTTGATGTAAATGAAGTGGCGATTATTTAAATCTCTGCTTCATTTTGCTATGTCTACAACCCTCATCTACATGGCTCCATCAACGAAGCCATGTAGTGAAGACATACCCTGACTGCTGGGGAGTGGGGTGGGGTGGAGTTGCAGGGTCTGGGAGGTGGGTAGGGTGCAAGAGGGGGCCGGAGGTGCAGGGGCTGGGCAGGAGGGAGGATACAGGCATGGGCTAGGGGGGATTGGATGGGAGTAGAGTGCAACAGTGGAGTGAGGGTGTGCACTTCCCTGTGTTGCTATTCCCAGTGCACAGCTACTCCTCCCTGTCCCACCCATGGGGCAAAGCCCACTGGCTGAATCCATGGGGATGGGTGAGGTCTAAGAAGCTGAATAAAGCAGAACAAGAAGCACTATGCTCCCAGTGTACTGCAGATTTATAAGAATCCTTCTCACTGTGTATGTATCGTCCTGGACTGTGGAGCACTCATTTTCCTTTTGACATTTAATTACTATAATGGCCCAAGAATCAACGAGTCAAATCTCATACGGAGACTTGCCAGGCAGATTTTTTTTCCTGTGTGTGTGTGTGTGTGTGTGTGTGTGTGTGCATGCATGTGCGGTAATAACAGAAGTCTTCAGCCAAGCAACAGAGATCTAAAATAAGAAGAAACAGTGCTAGCATGTGTCTCCTGGGAGAAGCTACAGAATCTGTGATATGACTGAACAGAATTCCCTGTAACCAAACATGCACTTCAGTGTCTTGTTATTGTCTGTTCTTAGTTTCCCCAATTTAGGCAGTGATCTTAGCTGTCCAAGTACCAGGTAAAGATGCACTGGAACTGAATTATCAGTAGGCGTGTGTGACTCAGGGCACTCCTGGGCTCAGGACAAACCAGTATGGAGCCCTTGATCAGGCATAAGAGAGCAAAACCAAGTTTTATTTGGTTCTCATTCAGGCGGGGGACCATCTGACACAGACTTACTCAGCAGCACAAGCAGGATACAGATTGCAAACAATAGTCTCCCATACACCCTACCTTTCTTTGGGGGCACCCTGGCAGCAGGTAACAGTCTCTCAAGGACGTAACAAGTAGGAAATTGACTGTAGTCTTATGCCTGGCCCATCTTCCCTCTGGGAGGCTCTGCAGCAGGCCCTCAAAGAGTTCCTGTTGCCAGCCTGGCTGTGCACAGAGTGAATCCTGAAGGTCTTTTCTCCTTCCCACTTAAACCCCAACTGAGCCACACTCTCCCCTTTTAAACCTTGCCTCCAAACCTGACACCTCCTGCAGGTATAGGGGGCAGGACGGATTGACTAACCCTATCCTGGACAGTAGGGGTGCATCTGTACTACACCGTAGCTCAAAATAAGATACGCAATTTGAACTACTCAAACTGTGTATCTTATTTTGATCTTATTTTGAAATACCTTATTTCGTAATTCGAAATAACCCGCTATTCCAAAACGTCCCTTACTCCTCGTGGAGCGGGCTTGCTGTTAAGATGTGGGATAGCTATTTTGGTATCCCAAAATAGTGTTGCAGTGTAGATGTAGCCTAGGGCATTTGTATACCTCAGCACAGATGGACAAAGCCCTGCAAAAATCTTGCGACCAGAACTGGACACTCTGGTCCAGATTGGGTAGGAATTGGAGGAGTTGGCTCAGGCCCACCTCTCATCCTGAGGCTCAATGTATTAACTGTTTCAGAGCAGCCTCCAAAATACAGTGGAACAAATCAGCAAGGGGCACTCCCTGGGTTTGGCCACTGATTCAGCCACTGTATGTTTTCCTCAGCAGATAGGAGAGGCATCTACACACTGCACCTCACAGAACGATCAGAGACTGCTGCAACACATAGGTGTAAGGTCTGAGGCCTTTCTCTTTAGAAAGCAGCTGCAGCTACATTAGGACAGCAGCAACCAATGACTTAAGAAGCAGAAAGTCATATTTTCACAGTCCATCTACATTGGATCAAAACAATGTAAAATTGGGCTGCTAAAAAGGTGTCCCAACTGCTCCTAATAGTATCAACCATCACCAGATAAAGAAATAGATCTTAAAATGTTTAAAGAAAATGTTGTATAATAGCATTCTGTCTTGCAAGGAATCAGTTATCAACAGATGTGATAATGAAATCTATATTTCTTTATGGTTTTGCCTTTCTGGTCCCTACTTTATTATTTATCTGTATGGTTTCTGTCTGATTTTGACTGTTTCTGTCTGTTGTATAAATAATTTTGCAAGATTAAAATCAACTAAGGTGGGATGGATATTACTGGTTAAAGAATTGTTTCAGAAGGGGCCAGGATTAGTGAAAAAGACTGCTATGTACTACTTCAATTTAAAAAGATCAGTTAGGTATAGCTAAGCAGGACTCAGGTTTAACTATATAAATTAGAGTCCAAAAGGAAGCCCAAGAGAGCTGTCAGAGCTCAACACTCTGCCAGTTACACCATGCCGAAGCTGGAGTAGGCCTAGACGACCCGATCCTGACTGGCACCAGGAAAAGTTTGTTTGCTTTCTTGGGAGTGCTGAGCACTGTATGCTTAGATTGTGTATTTTGTTTTGGTAACTGTTAATAAACAGATGTTAAGGATATTACTGTGTAAGGCTCTTTCAGTGGTAAGAGGCACTGCAAACATGCAGAAGATTATGCCCTGAGTCCTAAGGACTGAGGAGAAGAAGATTATGCCTAGAGCCCTAGGAACTGGAAAAAGGTGGGGGTGCCTAAATTAACCAGCTTGCACCTGGAGACCAAGGAATGGCAAAGATGGGGTGCCCTAGAGTATGTAACAGTAGGCATGATAACAACAATACAGCATTTATTTATACAATGTTTTATAACACAAAAGCACTTTCAAACATCAATGAACAGAGCTTCCCCATGACTGTGGGAGGCAGGAGAAATGTGACCCCATTTCACAGAGAGGGAATCTGAGGTAGAGAGGCTCAGTGGCTGGGAAAACTAGCATGTGTTAGTGATACTGTTAAGAAAAAGATACTATCTATCCCTCTCTGGTGAGTACTGAATCATCCTGATGAACAGAGCTCCATTTGCCACAATCAAACTGCACAGAAACTGAAAATAAAGTTTCCAGAAAGATTCTTGTGCAAAGATGTCAGAGAGCCTGAACCCATCATTTGCTGCTCTTCTGATTAGGCTTAATCGTCAAGGGCTGAATAGTTATTTTCTTGTGATTAGTTGTGCCTCACACAAGTATTTTATGATTAGACCATGTATTTGGAGCCATTGCTGCAGAAAGAAGAGAGACAAAACTTTGAATGCTTCAAGGGATGTTTGTGCAGATTATAAGGGTTTTTCTGGCCTCTGGAGAGCCCAAGAATAGATGGCTTCACAAATGCTCCCTACCTCGCTCCTGGGAAACAGCAACCCCAGCTCCTAGCTCCACATGCTGCCTTTGCTCCACCCCAAGATCAGTTCTGCAGTTTCCATTGGTTAGGAACTGCAGCCAGTAGGGGCAGTGCCTGCAGGTGGAGGCAGCATGTAGAGCTAAGCACCATCCTGCACCCCAATCCCCAGTCTTGTGCGCCACACCCAACTCCTGCTGCTTTGGAGTGGGGGTGGGGCTGAGAGTGCCCCAGCAATAGCTGATGTGCCAGGCCTGAGCTTCTCCGGCCCTCCTGAGTCAGGTATAGGGATGTTGAAGACTAGTCAACCAGTTGATTCCCCTCCCTTCCAGCCCTGCGTTAGGTGCCAAACAACTGACCCCCACCACGGAATTTCCTACTGGCTAATTGAGGTGGTTCCCCACTCAGATTGCTGGTTGCTGTGAATCCTGTCCTTAGGCACCTACCTCTCCCCATAAAATGCCTGGATATGCTGGGTGGTATATTTCACTGAGCAACAGTGTGTGTGTGCAGAGTTAGATTCTTAAATGCCTAAGTCCCCTTGGGGCTCTAGCCTATAGGGCAGGGGTTGCCAACCAGTTAGAGACGAAGAGCCAAAATAGCTGTGGATAGTAGTGCAAAGAGCCACGTATTATATATTTATTTTTATATATCTATAATAACCCTAAGGCACCTCCAGCCTCCCTGCTCTAACCCAATGCATCCATCCCTTCTCCAGAGCCAGGCACACCCCCCCCCCCACTCGAACCCAATGCCCCTCCCTTCCCCCAGAGCCAGGCAGCCCCAGATTCTTTTAACCTTTTATTAACAGCCTGGGTCTCACCGGAGCCGCTGCCACACACTTTTCCCTCACGGCTGTGAACTGTCCAGGTGCATGGCTCTGAAAGATAGTCGAATGTTCCCTTGAAGGCAGGTGCGCCCGCCCCCCTCCCCCGAATCCCAGACATTTTTTGTGTTTTAAAAGAGCTGTCTGAATGGCAATTTAACATGGGAAAATGAGGACATGTCCGGGGAAAACCGGCTGTATGGTAACCCTATAAGAGCCGCATTTCTATAAGCAAAGAACCGCATGTGGCTTGAGAGCTGCGGGTTGGCCACCCCTGCTTTAGGGTATGTCTACACTTAAAACACTACTGTTGTAGCGCTTAGGCATAGACACTACTCAGGCCCATATGCAGGGCTGGATGCGAAGGGTGCAAATGCAGCCCCACATGGACCTTCATAGTCCACCATAGGGCCGATTCTGGCCGATCTGGGAAAGGCAGAGGTGGCTCACTGCCAGCCTCCTTCCCCCATGCTCTGACTGGCTGGGAGGAGGCACAGGCGGTGCACTGCCAGCTTCCCTCCCCTGTGCTCTGGCCATCTGGGGGAATCCTGGAGCTGATTCCCCCCTCCTCCCCCAGGAGAAAGGTTGAGGATGGGGATGGGCCATGGGGGCAAGGATGGGGTGGGACAGCCACCAAACCCTCCCACAGCTTGCCCCCCCCCCCCAAATTCCTGCATTCAGGCCTGCTATCTATGCTAATGGGAGTGGTTCTCCCTCCAGCATAGGTAATCCATGTCCCTGACAGTCAGTAGCTAGGCTGATCGTACCACTCTTTTGTTGACTTTGTGCTGTCTACACCAGGGGTTAGCTTGTATTAGAGTTAATACAATTTGAAAATTAATCAAGAGCTTAAGGACAGCTGTTAGCCGGCAACTCAGGGGAGTGTTGCAATTGCAAATGAAAAACATGTATGTAATATTTAAGATTTAAGAACATAAGAATGGCCGTACTGGGTCAGACCAAAGGTCCATCTAGCCCAGTAGCCTGTCTGCCGACAGTGGCCAGCACCAGGTGCTCCAGAGAGGGTGGACCGAAGACAATGATCAAGCGATTTGTCTCCTGCCATCCCTCTCCAGCCTCTGACAAACAGAGGCCAAGGACACCATTTTATCCCCTGGCTAATAGCCTTTTATGGACCTAACCTCCATGAAATTATCTAGCTTCTCTTTAGACTCTATTATAGTCCTAGCCTTCACAGCCTCCTCTGGCAAGGAGTTCCACAGGCTGACTACACGCTGTGTGAAGAAGAACTTTCTTTTATTAGTTTTAAACCTGCTACCCATTAACTTCATTTGGTGTCCTCTAGTTCTTCTATTTAGGGAACTAATAAATAACTTTTCTTTATCGGCCCTCTCCACACCACTCATGATTTTATATACCTCTATCATATCCCCCCTCAGTCTCTTCTTTTCTAAACTGAAAATTTTAGTTTATTTTTAGTTTAATAAAATATAAGGACTATTATGTGTGTGTGCATGTGTGATTTAGTTCTTACCTTTCCTAATGCACTGCTGTTGCTGCATCTGCAGCTTGACACATGTAATGAGTATTATGTACTATTCCTAAATTAATAAAAATCAAGTTATCTGAAAAAAATTACAGCAAGTATACCCTCTTAGATGTTGTAAAATCTATAATGAGCTGTAAATTAACATATTTTAGTGATCAGATTAGCACCATTGTTTGAAGAAATATGAGTGGGAAAATTGATTTAAATCAATGATTTTTTTAATGATTTTTAAATCATTATTTAAATCACCTTGCATTAAATCAATCCCTCCTGCTCAGCAGTACTATCACTGTCACTCTCATTATATTGTCTCATTAGTAAAAGAATAATAGCCCCTGGCTCTTTTATAGCACTTTTTATTCTGTAGCACCCAAAGCACTTCTTAGAGGAATCAGCATTGTGTCATTCCCCTACGAGGAATTTGATACTGACCTTTAGAACGACAGACTGCTAACCATAAAGTCTCAGGGAGCCATGGATTTGCCACATTGATGAGAGAAGCAAATTGTTAAATGCCTGGCACCGGATAATGAGCTCTGTCCACCTAGGAAAGTATATCATGAATGGGAATGGAATTAGAACTGCCCAGCCGTGGGTTTGCCTGAACTGGAGCTGAAGGTAGAATTGCCTGCTAGGGTAGACCTACCTGTGCTGGCTCTGACCATGCTAGTGCATTAAAAATAGCCATGGAGCCACAGCAGAACACAAATACATACCGAGGATCTCGGACAGGTTCATATCTGGCTACTAGCCTGTCTTGCCACTCACGCAGCCAGGGCTACGCTGCTATTTTTCAGTAGTAGCTCTGATCTAGCTAGCACAGTACGTTTACCCACGCTGGAAATTACAGCTCCAACTCCAGTGTCATCATAGCCTATGTGTCACAGGCTCTGTACCATTGACAGCTAAAAGGTGTTTTTCCTTAAATGATAGAGACCTATGCTTTTAGAGTTGCAGGATCTGGTGGCGTGTTTAAGCAGCATGGTGTGCACTAGAGACAACAGTCAGCCCTATGTGACTGATGGTTTGTTACAATCCTTTCTGACTTCCCTGATATGAGGTTTGATTTGCTAATGTTTGTAGAATGTCTTGAATTCCTTAGATGGAAGGTGCTATAGAAATGCAAAGGATATCTAAGAATGAAATTTAATCCTCAATGGGCCAATGAAAACTGATTTAACAATATAATCATGTATTTCTGAAGAGGGGAAGTTTTCTTTTTTAGAGTTGTGCAAAGTGCTTGCAAAAATATTCAAAACCCACAAACCTTGGCTGAATTCATGTCTCATTGCAATCACAAGACTCAGCTCTGGTTCATCAGATGTTTGGTGAAACAGCTGAGGGAACTTAGCTGTGTTAAAGCTTTTCATCCAAACCACGCAAATGTCAGTTTCCACCAACCTCTGAGTGCAATCAAGTGACACTGTAAGGTTTTGGCTTGGATGTTTTGTGTTTTCATGACCTTCAAAATGCAAAGTGAAACAGATGAGGGGGAACTCTTGCATAACAAAAGAAATAAGAAAGTTTGTGTAACAGACTGGCAAAGTGTGATCCACTAGCTGTGTCTGTTACTGCTACTAGCTATTGGAGTTAACTGCTGAGGTCCAAGTGATAAAGGCCTGTGGCGCAGTATTGCAAACTGCAAGTTCATGACTTGTTGATGAAGAGAGAAGTTGTTACGGCTGCGTGATCTCTTGTGACTTGAAGTCACTGGATTACACAGTGTGGTAGATTGTACGCACACAGTATTTTTATTTATGAGCTTTGTCATCTGAGGTTTGCTCCTCACAATCCACGTGTTAAACACAGAGAACCTACCTTCCTGATAAGGATTCTGGATAACTTCAGAAATACTTCCTGAACTAAGTACTTAATTAAAACTATCTTAGAGTGCATGCAAAACATAATGTCCTGTATTGCTACATTATACACACTGTTTTATTTGCATTTTATTTCTAAAATAAAAAGCAAAAACATTAACAATGCTTGCTGATAATATAGAATAAGAGGCTTAAGAAAAGCACATTCAGGTCAAATTTGTTCTCAAACGTATGGTTTTGCAGAAATTAAACTTACAAATTTTTAAATTGATTAAAAGATTTGGGATTTTTTTTATGCTGATAGAAACAATTAAACAGTCCCTACAATATTTAGAGCCCAAACATTGCAAGTTTGTTTTAATTGCTACTGCTTTACTTGGAGCTGATAGAAATTTCAAAATGTAGGAATTTCCTGAAGGATGGATATTGTGTTTTCTGACTAGCTTTAATGCTAAGTACTTTGGAAAACCAGGTCCAAAGCTTCTCAGATTGGGTGCCCACAATTAGAGGATACTTTTGACCTTCTCTCTGTTACCCATTTATAAAATGGAAATAACACTACTCCCCTCAGAGTATTGTGAAAATAAAGTAATTGATATTTGTGAAACACTTGGCTACTCGAGTGATGAGTATAATAGAAAAGCCAATGAGACAGTTAATAATTCTGTCCTCAGAGCAGGGGTTGATTGGTGTGCAATCAATAAGGTATGGAGTCATACACTGAACAATGAGTATAAAACAAAATATTCAACAGCTGCTCATCCAATGAGCACTGTTGATGCTGTGCGTTGAATGGGGAGTCATGTGGAAAAAATAGTGTGATATAATGTAATTAAAGACTGGCCCATAATGCATAAGCAAAGGGGACCAAATTAAAGTTGTGTAGACAATCCTAATTCTGGCATTTCCTAACTTTGGAGCGCTTGACTTTGCAACCTCAATAATATTCTTTTAGTGCACTTTTTATGTATTGATTCAGTTTTTATATTGGGTAAACAAAGGAATACAAAAGATAACTAGTAAAAAATAAATTAGAGTCTAATTTCTTGTTGTTTTAATAATCTGTTGATATTGCCAATAACACGTCAAAGAAGATTTTAAAAATACTTGACACTGTCCTCTCGATAAACACAGTAAATGAAGTTAGCAAAACATTTTTTTGAGTAAACACTTTCCACTTTAGTTCATGCCCACATGAAAACAAAGCTAGGCAGGTTGCCCTCTTATAATGTGTCTCCAATTTCTTTCTTTTCCTCAGAGAACGGACGGGAAGATATTGGTAGGAACAATGAATAATCTAGGTGAGGATTCCCTGCAGGGTTTTTTTGATGTTGTCATACAAAGAGGCTTCTGGAAAAAATTATAAATCTTTTCAGAGGTGACCCAGTCTAACTAGAAGATCAGGTGGTTCATGGTATGGATAATCATTACTGATGCATTGCAGGATTTGAAGGAGTGATTTTTGGTGTGCTTCTTTTTAATTCTCACAACAAACTAAAGAGGTTTTTTTCCTCCTCAATGAAACTATAAAGCAGTTACTTTAATTACCTTATGTAACTTATTTGTTAAGAGAAACACCAAGCTATTAATTATTTTCCAGAATACAAGCGGTGATAGGAAAATAAAATGAGATTTCTGGGTATCCAGATCAGGAGCTGCTCATCTCTTCCCAGTTTGGCTGTAGAAAAGGTTCCTCTTTGAAATTAGCATTGCCAGAGCTCTGCTACTGACTCTCAAAATCCTCAGAAAAGAAGCTGTTCTGTTTCTCAGACATAAAGTGCTACATATGCCCTTTCAGACTAGATGACATACTTGGAGGAAAACAGCAAGTTAACAACGAACATATAAAGCGTCCACAGGACAGAATGCAGCATGTGAACTCTCATTTCTTCAGCACCTCTAAGCTAGATCCTGAGCCTGGTATGGTGCCCTAAGAGAGCAGCCACGGATCTTTCACTCCATGAGGGAATCTCCAGCAATTGTTGAGAAGGCAAATCCAACTCTACAGCATCTCTCCACAGCAGGCGTAAAACACCTACTGAGAAGGCTTGGGAAGGAGACAGAGCAATTTGGGGATTCCTACCAGGTGTGTGAAAGTCCTTTATGTGCTGTTACAAGATGGTGCAAATTAGAGTAGCACTGAGGCTGCTCTAACTTATGCCAGCAGTTCCCAGCATTCCTGCGGAATCACAAAAGTGTTGCTTTGCCTCCCTACATCCTAAATTCCTCCACCCAGGCCAGCTCATCCAGATGCAAGAATTGGTCCTTATACTTTGCATCCTCTCAGAGACCTGCGCCCAAACAGCCAGGCCAGGTTTGCCACACTCAGTGGTACTAGCCCAGTAAACAGAATGGTAGCTACATATGACACAGGAAGAGATGGTTGAGTTACATAATGATCTGATTACTGCCAGCACAGAAACATTTCCTGAAAAGCCACAGTTCTCTGGAAGTGTTGGTGAGGATGACCATTTCCTTTTTGAGCGTTCCAGTTAAGAAGGCAGTATTATTAATTATCTGAATGTTGGCCAATTGTAAAGAATGTATTTCCTTTCCCTGAGACACATGTAACTTCATCACGGAAGTTGCAGAGATCCCTGAAATGGGATGCCAAGATTTCAAGCCATTTTGTTGAATATTAATTGCGGTTGTATTTTGAAGCTGGAAAGGCAGTGTGGTCTCATGATAAGAGCAGGAGGCTGAGAGTCAGAACGCAGAGGTGTGTGGGCAATGAAACAGAGGCTGAAGCTTGCAAGACTGAGATTTGTAGCAGCCCAAGCTCTAGTGCTTGGGATACATGTTCTTGAAAATGTGTATTTCATGGAAAATTGGGTTTTCAACTAAATAGACATTTTTCGTAGTAGGTATGCGCTTTCCTCAATTCTTTTTAGAAAATAATAAAAAGGCCAAAACCTGATTTTTTTCCCATTTTTCAGGTGCAAGTTCTCAGTTGCAAAAAATATGCATTTTTGAACACCATGCACACAACGCAGATGGAGGAAAAAACCTCACTTTCCAGCCAGCTCTATTTGCAACTCACTGCCCCTGAAGACTGCAGGTACTGGTTCACTTCCCTTCATCCCCTCTTCCTCTGCTGCTAAGATGGACATAAGCACTTTTACATTATTTCTGATGGGCTCTCTCTGTTTGCTATCTGCTTCACTGGAGAAGAGAAACATCTGCAATAAAAAAAAAATAAAATTATAATAATGGGAGATGGAGGCTGAAGGAAAAATACTCAGACCTTAAATGCTATCTGCTGTCAATAGCCAATCCTTGTTAAATGTGCCTCGGTGATTTGGTTATTGGCAGCTACTAAAATCCTGGCTCTCAAGGATGTTTGGCTCATGTGTGTAACTACCATTTCTGAGAACTACATAGGCCTATTGGCAGCAGATACATCTTTGTCTTTTCCAATAATATTTCTGCAAATGAAGCTCAACATGCAATAAGGAGGATTTCAAATCCATAATTGTTTGAAATATGAATTAAATGTGTAGGCACCAATAGAGGACAAAGTCTGGGGTTCCGGTGACAAGATATATTACTTCATTGCTCTGGAGAGCAGTACTGAATTTAGAAAAGAACACAGAAATAAACTTCCCCTGCCAGTGGGGGGAAAAAATCCTGACAGCCAGCCGCACAGGAAACACAGTACAGATCCCATGATGTTTAGCTGTGGCCAGCCCCCTTCCTGCCTTGCCACATTAGCTGTTGCCATCACTTACTGTTTGAAGTCTAACTTAGGATGTTAAGTTGCCTCAGGGCAGGCCTTTGCATTTTTATGCTTCTATGATGCATCTTATGCATCTCACAGGACTGTAAAAAGACATCGCATATTTCTCAGTGTAGAAGGCCATTGATGCCCCGACCAGACTCTTAAAAAAAAACATAACAACAACCCTCAACAGGCTTTACAAATCCACCCTGAATTTTATATGAGTATCAGTGTACGCTCGACAGGACACACAGGGCCAAATTCTGCTCTTGGTTACAGGTATGTAAGCCCACTGATGGGGATGCAACTTAAGAGTTGTCCCATGGAGATAAAGACCCTGACTCTGCATGGATCTATCCAGATGGACCCCTGAATCTGAGCAGAGCATCACTGATTTTAATAGCACTCCACCCAGAAGTCCCCATACACTTCTCAGTGAAGGTTTGGGGCCAAATTTAGTTTTCACATAGCTGCCCTGCCAGATGAATACACCTATTGGCTTCTTATGTAAAACACTAAGCCAAGAGATCTAATTCTCAGTTGCCCTGTACCTCCCACAGTCTGTTATACTGGTTTGTAGAGTCTGCATTCACTTTGCATGTGTGCAAACTATTCTACACAATGTAGGGCAAAGGAAGATCTGGCCCTGAATGTCTGAACAGGTTCCCAACAACCTTGTTCTCAGTATGGTTCTTAAGATCCCCTCAGTGCCTAGGTTTTCAAAGCTCCACATTTTGTTCTGTCACGACTTTCCAAAATGGTTCCCTCTTCTTGCCTAGAGGCCAGCTATGTCCATAAAGACTTTTCTGTACAATTGTGGTGGTGTACGTCTTATGAAGCCTAATTGTTTTAAAATACCATATTAGTGTATGAGTGAAAAGTAGTACAGCCAATTAGTGACAGAGATGGGGGTGAAACTTAAGAGTCTTAGCCTCCCAGCAGCAGAACTTCAATGGAACACCACCAGTAATGGGCAGGGGTATTTTGGGTTCTGGGTTCCCCTATAAGGGCACCTGGTGCCATGCAATGAAACCCTTCCTAGTGCAATGAGCATAGTTTGTACCTTGAGAAAATACTTAACACAATCTCATTCAGAGGAGCATCAGTTTGAGCACACAAAAATACAATAGCTATTGCAATTCCAGCATTTAAAACACACACACACACCAGAAACGAGGGCTTCATAAGTATGGGGCACTCGGGATAAGAAAGAGTGGAAAGGGGACTAGGATAAGAAGAGATAAAAACAATTATACCCCTCCCAGTGTTTACAGCCAGTACACACCATCCTGCTCCCTCCCTGCACCAGCCTAGCAAGTATAAGCTCAGTCTTTGATGGGTACTGCAGAGCTGAATGTCAGAGGCGGGCTTAAAACAAAAGAGCAAAACAAACAAGGGTATTCTGACAAAGCATGCACACCAAGGATGGAGAGATCATCCTTGCTGCTCTGGTCCAGAATCACACATGGAATTAAGATGGCAGCCTCACTGTAACTCTCCTAAGCCTCCTGAGGTTTTGATCTCTGCTGAGATGACATTGTTAAGCGTCCCAGAAATCCCAAAAGGACTCAGCCTGTCCTTGAATAGGAATGTAGAGGAAGGAGGATCCTCCCTGGCTGTGATCTCTCTCTTCCTGCTACACTCCATACACAGTCAAAACTGAAAGTAAAAACAACCCTTTTGTCTCCGAATTCTGGGTATATATGAGGATCAGCTCTGCAAAGCCAATGCCCCTTCCTCTGGTTGCACTCTGTCATTGTCCCTCTCTGCCAGGACTCAACTGCTCCCACTTCCTGGTATGACCCTCCTCCCACCAGATCATTGTAGTTTTCCTCTTCCAGGCAGTATGTATCAACAGGGGCAGATGAGAGTTTTGTGGGGCCCAGGGCAGCACAATTTCGCGGGGCCCCCCTTTGGAGAAAAAATAGAAAAAAGGCATCAAATGCGCAAATTGAAAGCTATTTGCATATTAAATGTGAATTGGGTAAATTTGATAGAAACTTAATTTAGTTGGATAATTTTATTTTAATTATATTGTAATTCATTCTTAAACAAAATTCTGCATTAATAATTAAAATTTTTCATTTGTATTTAATTATCGCTGTCTAGCTCTTTTAGCAGCACATTCTTCAATTATGTCATTAAAGTCCATTTCTTTACAGAGATCATTGTCAATCAATATAATCGAAAGACCTACAAAACGCTCCTGGCTCATAGTAGATCTTAAGTAATTCTTTATTAGTTTCAGTTTAGAGTGCCCACTCCTCCAGTAGCCCCCCACTGATTATGTGAGCTACCCCTTCTCATCCCCTCTCCTAACACCTCCCTCTACACACCTGCCCTGCCTCTCTCCTCTGGTGCTGGTCCCTCCCCTGCAGGTGTCTGCCCTTTTGCTTCACCCCCAGAATCCCCTGGCACCTGCACCCTCCTGGTACCTCCCCCTTCCCTCACTGCCCCTGCCCCCTTTGCCCTCTTTTTCCCTGATGCCCACCCCCTCACCACCCTCTGCCCCATTCCCCTCATGCCCCTCTGAGCCCTCACACATGACTTGCTCCATCCCCACCTTCCTCATGCCCACCCCTTCTTTCAAGACTTATCCCAGCACCTCCCCCTCCAGTCCCCAATGCCCTAACCCTCTCCTCTCCCAGCATCACCCTGTCACCCCTCCCACTGACACCTCCCCTCCTGCCCTTTTCCTCATTGTCTCCACTTGGCCCCTTGGCATTTGTCTCTCCTCCACACAGTCCCTTGGTGCCCCAAGCCCAAGCCCACCTTCTGCCTTCCAGTTTGCAGACCCACATGCCAGACCGCATGGTGCAACGCTGGGCCGTGCAGTTTTAAGTCCCGGACCGTGACGTCACACCATGCCCGGGCGTCTCCCCTCCCAGCTGTTGCGCAGCATTTCAGAACGCCGCGCATGTGCTCCCTCAGCCCTACAGTGCCCCGTACTGGCCAGCGCCAGGGAATTTAAAGTGCAGGGCTGCGGCACCCTGTCACAAATCCCCCTCCTCCTCCAGCAGCCGCCAGCCAGCCCTTCGGCCAACCCTTTGGCGGACGGCCCACCGGGAAATTCCTGGTATCCCGCCGGGCCAGTCCACCCCTGTAAAAAACACCAGCGCTGGCACAGGCCTATTGAAGCGCAGGGCCTGGGGCAGCCACCCCGCTCGCCCTGCCCTATATCCACCGCTGTGTATCAAAGTCTATCAGGGTTCATTGTCCCAGGCACTCTTCATATTTGTTGTCCCTTAATGGTGCCACTTCCCCAGGGGCTGATAGGGAAACCCAGACCCACCCTCTACACTGGTTCCAGCCATGGACTCTACAACAAGCAATCATGGTCTGCACTGCTGTATCCCTAGACTGCTCCTTATCTTGCCTTCCCTCACCTGGAAAGCGATTGCAGCCTCTCTTTCTGCAGCTCCTTCTGTTCTCAGCTATTGAGCTTTATACAAGTCCACCCTGTTCCTATCCCACTAAGCATCATCTTTAATTTGTCCTTGCTCCCTGGCTCCTCCGTGCAGTGCAGCCTAGGGAGTTAATTGGCCCACCCAGGCACCTGAACCCTTTCAGAGTGAATACCGCCTCAGATACCCTCTCCAATGGGGTTATAAGCTCCCAACCATGCACTGGGAAGTTTGGTGCATCCATGACATCATCTAATGCAGGGATGGGCATGATATGGTTGGGAGGCTGGATCTGGCCTGCCACACCATTTGATCTGGCTCATGACCCACCTTGCCGCACCCCCACCCTCAGGCCAATTGAGGCCTGAGGGCAGAGGAGCACACAAAGTCTCCTCCCCTTGCCAGGGGTGCACGGAACCTAGAGGGAACCGCCAGCTGTTTAAAATGGCTAGCAGTTCCCTCTGGGCACTGAGCACGCTGGCATGGTGGGGGCAGAGGGCCAAGAGATATTGTGTGCTACCCGACCCTGTGTGGGAGCACGCAAAGTCTCCTCCACCCCTCCCACCCCCACACGCAGTGCCAGAGGGAACCATCCCTTTTGCCTAGGCCCCACCCATTCCACCTGATGCTCCACCCCTTCCGGGAGCAGAGCTGGCCCAGGAACCACTACCAAAATTGTGCCCCCCCCACAAAAATTGTTGCCCACCTCTGATCTAATGAGACCTGAAGAAGAGCTCTATATAGCTCAAAAGTTTGTCTCTCCCACCAACAGATTGGTCCTATTAAAGGTATTACCTCACTCACATCTCAGTATTGTCTATTCTAATTGGTCTAACCAGCCAAGCAGAACATGACTTTGAAAAAATGTCCACTGAAAAATGTCCACTGCCATATTATAAAAGTTCTAGCTCTGAGGCACAGAAATCAGTTCCCCACATTTTATCATGTGAAACTCAAGAGGGTACCCTGTGACACATATATATACGCAGCAATGTAAAAGGCAAACATAGGAAAGACTGTGCATCACTCACATTTCATAATGATTTGACTGACCTTTTGGTCCAGACATTGACTGGGGAGATGGATTCCACAGTCACGTGTCAGGCAGGAACAGATGCAGGGAAAATTTACATCAGCAGAGGTTAAAGATATGACCGGGGGCAAATCTGTAAGACCCATGCTTCTTTCCAGTTATTAGTAAATCTTTCAGACCCTTTGTGCACGTGGTGTTTTGCAAATAAATGGTGATAAGACCCTTTATCAGACGAGTTGCCATTGTGGTATCATGAAAAATACAAACAAGTAATGAGATGAGATTGGGAAAAGTGTTACGACAAACATTTATATGTCAAATTCAGCACCCAATTATAGTGGTGCAATTGCTGAGGAAGTCTAGCAATGGATTTATACCAGAGTCCTAGAACAGAATTTAGCCCATGTGTTTTGAACTATAAATTTCATATGGATGTTGTCAGCTTGAAATCACTCGCTTGCTCTCTTCTCTCTTTCTATATGGTGGGAGAATAGAGTCAGTCATGAGGGCTTCAGTAAATGGCCCAGGAGTGGAGGATGGGGGTGGGAGCCAACCAAAAGTGTAGAGTTTGAAGAAAGTGATTGAAAGCAGAGGGGGAAGACATTAGGTGCAGAGGAGTTAGGGAAGCTGTTACAGATGTAAAAGGAGGCGTTAAAGCATGTGTGCCTGTGTGTTTCTGTGTGCGTGCCTGTTGTATCAAAGTTTTAAAAAGAAACAGGGAGGCTGGAATCCCCTACACAATCTTCAGAATATCTCACACACCCATGCACTAAAATAAGTTTGGGGCTTCATCGCCTAATCTCTGCCATCTGCAGTGAGAAAAAAGGTGACAGCAGCTATTAGGTCAACAGTAAGGACAACTTTAGCAGACTTTATTGATGTCAGAATCCCACAATATAGTGCCATGAACCCAATTAGTGGGCAAGGAACTGATTAGGGATGCTCTGTTCCCAAATGCTTTTTAATAATGAAAATATGCCCTAACTATAGGACTCCCATATTAAAATCCACATGGGGGTCTGGCCTCCCATGTGTAACTGGAGGTGGCTTTTGCTAGAAACCAAGAGGCCAACAACAACAACAAAATCCCTCCGGGGTGGGTGCAACTGAGCCCAGTCACAAATCCAAAATACCAACCCGACTCAATGGAACTTCTTCTATCCATGTCTCTCAATGCTTGTTGCATACCTGTAAACAATTTATGCAGCTGGAGAGACTGAGGCACCAAAATCTTAGGGGACTTGTCTGAAGTAACACAGAAAGCTTGTGGCAGAGGCAGGAATAGAATCCAGATACCTGATTTGACATCCAGAGCTTCATAATACCTACACTGTGCATAGCACATTTCACCTGTAGATCACAAGGACACTTTGCTAAAAGGGTACATGTGATTATCCCCATATTGCAGGCAGAGAAGCTGTCTCAGGAAGATAAAGTGAGTTGCCCCAGGTCACACAGCAAGCCAGTGGCAGAAGACCCAGGCTCTTTGAATGCCACTCCTTGGGCCATAGCCTCTGGGCCACAAAAAAAACATAAGAATGGCCATACTGGGTCAGACCAAAGGTCTATCTAGCCCAGTATCCTGTCTGCCATCAGTGGCCAATACCAGATGCCGCAGAGGGAGGGAACAACAACAGGTAATCCTCACGTGATCCCTCTCCTGTCATCCATTTCCAGACACACAGAGGCTAGGGACACCATTCCTACCCACCCTGGCTAATAGCCATTAATGAATCTATCTAGCTCTTTTCTGAACCCCGGTAAAGTCCTAGTATTCACCACATCCTCTGGCAGGGAGTTCCACAGACTGACTGTGTGCTGAGTGAAGAAAAACTTCTTGTTTGTTTTAAACCTGCTGCCTCTTAGTATCTTTTGGCAACTGCTAGTACTTATATTGTGGGAATAAGTAAATAATTTTTCCTTATTCACTTTTTCCACACCGGTCATGATTTTATAGACCTCTTTCATATCCCCTTAGTCTTCCTTTTTCTAAGTTGAAAAGTCCAAGTCATTTTAATATCTCTTCATATGGGACCCATTCCAAACCCCTAATCATTTTGTTGCCCTTTTCTGAACCTTTTCCAATGCCTATATATCTTTTTTGAGATGAGGCAACTACATCTGTATGCAGTATTGAAGATGTGGGCGTACCATGGCTTTATATAGAGGCAATAAGATGTTCTGTCTTATACTCTACCCCCTTTTTAATGATTCCTAACATTCTATTTGCTTTTTTGACTGCTGCTGCACACTGAGTGGACGTTTTCAGAGAAATATTCACATTGACTCCAAGATCTCTCTCTTGAGTAGTTGTAGCCAAATTAGTCCCTGTTATATTGTATGTATAGTTGGGATTATTTTTTCCAACGTGCATTACTTTACACTTATCAACATTAAATTTCATTTGCCATTTTGTTGCCCAATCACTTAGTTTGGTGAGATCTTTTTGAAACTCTTCACAGCTCTGCTTTGGACTTAACTATCTTGAGCAGTTTGGTATCATCTGCAGATTTTGCCACTTCACTGTTTACCCCTTTCTCTAGATCATTTATATGTAAGTTGAATAGGATTGGTCCCAGGACAGACGTTTGGAGGACCCCACTAGTTACCTCTCTTCACTCGGAAAACTTACCATTTATTCCCTTTGTTTCCTGTCTTTTAACCAGTGATCAATCCACAAAAGGACCTTCCCTCTTACCCCATGACAACTTATTTTACCTAAGAGCCTCTAGTGAGGGACCATGGCTTTCTGGAAATCAAAGTATACTATATCCACTGGATCCCCCTTGTCCACATGTGTGTTGACCCCCTCAAAGAACTCTAGCAGATTAGTAAGGCA
Organism: Pelochelys cantorii; assembly: GCA_032595735.1. Lineage (NCBI taxonomy): Eukaryota > Metazoa > Chordata > Testudines > Trionychidae > Pelochelys > Pelochelys cantorii. The sequence continues at coordinate 101,821,303 of CM064329.1, read as the reverse complement.
TGATTTCCCTTGACAGAAACCATGTAGACTTTCCCTCAACAAATTATGTTCATCTATGTGTCTGATAATTTTATTGTTTACTATAGTTTCAACTAATTTGCCCAGTACTGACATTAATTGCCAGGATCACCTCCAGAGCCCTCTTTAAATATTGGTGTCACATTAGCTGTCTTCCAATCATTGGGTACAGAAGCTGATTTAAAGGATAGGTTACAAACCACAGTTAATAGTTCTGCAATTTCACATTTGAGTTCTTTCAGAACTCTTGGGTGAATGCCATCGGGTCCCAGAAACTTGTTACAGTTAACTTTTATCAATTTGTTCCAAATCCTCCTCTAATTACATATATTTTGTACCCTGGTATGATTGTGTCCCGTTGATTGTCCTCATTCCACCAAGTTTCCATGATGCCTATTATATCAATAGCCTCCTTTAAAATGAGACACATTTGTTCACTTATCTTATTGTTTAAACTTCTAGCGTTTGCATATAAGTACTTTACAAATTTGTCACTGTTTATCTGTGTGCCATTTCCTGATGTGTTAGACTCTTTCATTTGATTGTCTCATTGATCTGACCCATATTTCCTTCCTTTCCTCCTGACTAGAACATAGAGAATCTCTATTAATAGCCCCTCCTCTGCACCCTTCGGCTTTCATAGAATCATAGAATCCTAGGCCTGGAAAAGACCTCAGGCGGTCACGAGTCCAACCCCCTGCCCAAAGCAGGACCAACCCTAAATAAATCATCCCAGCCAGGGCTTTGTCAAGCCAGGATTTAAAAACCTCTAGGGATGGAGATTCCACCCATTCCAGTGCTTCACCACCCTCCTAGTGAAATAATTTTTCTTAATATCCAACCTAGACCTCCCGTACTATAACTTAAGGCCATTGCTCCTTGTTCTGCCATCCCGCTCTACTGAGAACAGCCTCTCTCCATCCTCCCCTCAGGAAGTTCAAGGCCCTCTGCTGGACCCTCTCCAATGCGTCCACATCCTTTCTATATTTGGGGAGGACAGACAGAACTAGATGTAATACTCCAGATGAGGCCTCATCAGTGCCAAATAAAGGGGAATAATTGCGTCTCTAGATCTGCTGGCAATGCTCTTCCTAATGCAACCTAATATGCTATTAGCCTTCTTGGCTACAAGGGCACACTGTTGACTCATATCCAGCTTCTCATCCACTGTTATCCCCAGGTCCTTTTCTGCCAAACTGCTGCTTAGCCAGTCTTTAACAGTGCTTGGGATTCTTCCGTCCCAGGCGCAGAACTCTGCACTTGTCCTTGTTGAACATCAGATTTCTTTTGGACCAATCTTCCAGTTTGTCTAGATCACTCTGGACCCTATCCCTATCCTCCAATGTATCTACCTCTCCCCCTATCTTAGTGTAATCCACAAACTTGCTGAGGGTGCAGTCCATCCCCTCATCCAGGTCATTAATAAACATGTTGACCAAAACCAGCCCTAGAACTAATCCTTGGGGCACTCCACTTGAAACCAACCACTAACCAGACACTGAGCCACATTGATCACTACCCTTTGGACCCAACAATCTAGCCAGTTTTCTATCCACCTTACAGTCCATTTATCCAACCCATACTTACTTACCTTGCTGGCAAGAATACTGTGGGAGACCGTATCAAAAGCTTTGCTTAAAGTCACTGACTTCCCCATGTCCAGAGCCAGTTACCTCCTCACAGAAGTTAATCAGATTGGTCAGGCATGACTTGCCATTGGTAAATCCATGTTGATTATTCCTATTCACTTTCCCCTCTTCCAAGTGCCTCAAAATGGATTCCTTGAGGATCCCCTCCATGATTTTTCCAGGGACTGAGTGAGGCTGACAGGTCTATACTTTCCTGGATTGTCCTTCCCGTTTTTAAAGATGGGCACTGCATTTGCCTTTTTCCAATCATCCAGGACCTCTCCCAATCTCCACAAATTTTCAAAGATAATGGCCAGAGGCTCTTCAATGACATTCTCCCCGGCCCTCAGTTTAAAAACTGCTCTACAACCTTTTTAATGGTAAGTGCCAGCAGTCTGGTTCCATTTTGGTTTAGGTGCAGTCTGTATAGGCTCCCCCATCCAAAAATTTCCCTAGTTCCTAATAAATCTAAACCCCTCCTCTCTACACCATCCTGTCATCCACACATTGAGACTCTGAAGTTCTGCCTGCCTACCGGGCCCTGCACATGGAAATGCGCAGCATTTCAGAGAACGCTACCAGAGAGGTCCTGGATTTCAATCTCTTTCCTAACAGCCTAAATTTGGCCTCCAGAAACTCTCTCCTGCCCTTCCCTACGTCATTGGTACTGTGAAGGGGCATATCAACCCCGCACTGAAGAACACGGAGTGAGTGGGGCCCAGGTGGCTGAGAGTCCCGCCCCCCGAGCCGTGCTGGGAATTCTTGCAGTGGCACCAGACTATAAAAGGCCCTAGGGCAGCTCAGTCTGGGTTGACTGTGGAAGGGAAAGGAGGCACGGAGAAAGCTCTCGAACCAGAGGCACAGGCACCACCAGACCAGACAGCAGCAGCCAGGCCAAGGGAACCTACCTCAAGAGCCCTAACCCTGGAGTAAGATGGCAGAGAAGAGCACTGACATGGAACGGTAGGAAGTAGCCCAGGGCAGGGAATTGTTCTCTGGGCGGTCAGCGTGTTGCGGCAGAATTCCCCACTGAGCGAGCAGTGATCTGTGCCACTGCCAACTAGGCCCTGGGCTGGGACCCAGTGGAATGGGCAACGAGGTTTACAGAATCGGTTGGAAAAGGCTTTCCTTGTCTACCGATTCCCGTCTAGACTGCTGCTTTTTCCCGGCAAAGTGCTGCATCGGGAAAAAGCGGCGGCCATTTCTATTCAAATGAAGCGTGGGATATTTAAATCCCCCATGCTTCATTTGCAATAGCGATGTGCCAAATCTACATCCCTCTGTTGGCAGAAGGGTGTAGTTTAGACACACCCTTAGAAACACCCACAAGGAATAGCAGTTGCTGCTGAGACAGAGAGGGGATGTCACTTTCTTGTAGCTCAAAACCTGTTTGGTGGGCAACAGCTCAACCTCTGGCTGGATAAAATTTATCCCTTTCCAGGGGAACAAAGCCTGTGTGGGTTGAAGGCCCAAGGCAGTGCTTAAAGTGTGCGGAGGAGTTGTCAGGGGTTTAGATCTAGAAATAATAAAAAAACAAAACAAAACACAACCAAGGTTGGTTAGTGAAGGACCCATTTTGAACCCTGTCTCAGATTATGAGAACCCCTTCCCCAAACACACACATGTTTTTCAGGCCAGTTTAAGCACTTCTTGTGGGGAATTTAAGTCATGCACAGGCCTTGAGCAGGAGCTTAGCACAGAGGTGAACTTCACCCATTGTCACTGCTTTGCAGCTGTTCATGTTACTAAGAAATGTTGTCTAGCAGTCTCAGAGAGGCCTCTCTCAAACCCCAGCATCAAATGCCCCCAGACACTGGGACTGTGCAGGTATAAATTCCATCACCCTCTGTCTCCAATGGGCTAGGCAACAATTGTGGCTCAAGAACCTGAAAACTTTGGAAATTTAGGATCTGGTTCCAGTTTTGGGCTCAGGCTGCTCTGTAGTTCCAAATCCCAGTGATTGGGGAAATTTAATCAGTGATGTGCAGGAAGGAAAATTCTGGGAGCGAAAAGCACAAAATCCAACTGCAGGGAGAATTCAGGGAATCATTAACAGATCAGGGGTTTGGCTGGAACATTGTGGTTAACATCCCTAGTCCTGCAAAAGTTGCTATAGGCTATTTAAAAAACACAAGTGAGCAGGACCTCAATTGGAAATCTTAACCAAAGAGACAGGTGTTATCAGCTCCACAGTGTCCCAACTGGGCCAAGGGTTCTCTCACTCAGTCCTGGTCTACGCTACATTGAAAGGTCGAAGTAAGATACACAACATCAGCTATGTAAATTATGTAGCTGTAGTCAACGTATCTTATATCGTATTTCCACACCATCCACACTGCGGGAGATCAATGGGAGCAAATGCTCCCATGTCTTCCTTTACTCTTTGTGAGTAGCAGGAGTACTGGTGCCAATGGGGGCACCCTGTGAGTTTGATCTAGTGGGTTTATACTACACCCACTAAACTGAACCCCAGAAGATCAACTGCGGCAGAGTTGATCTTCCATGTAGTGTAGACATACCCCCAGGAAGAAGAGAACCACTTAGGACCCAACACTGCACCACTGGGAAGGGAGCATTAATGTTGAGCTCAACGGCAACAGGCTTTGGTTGTAAATCACTAGGCTCATTTCCTGCAGTATCTAGGCAGTGTTGGAGCCTCCCATATGAATACAGATACCAGCCCAGCCCAGCTTAGCTTGTGAGATCAAACCAAACAAGCCAAGGCTCTTGCCAAGTGGGAAGGATAAGAATATGGGTGCACATGTTACTTCTGTGAACTGGGCCAGGCCTGTGGGTGGCAGAACTGATGGGAAATTAGCTGAAGGGACTCCATGTGTGTTTCCAGTCCCTAATCCTCTGTAAAACTTGTTGACAATGGTACTGAAGCCAGGCAGCTTGGGGGGGACAAACAGCTTGACTGGTTAAAAATCTGTTCTCTGGCCACCCACACCATGGAAGCCAGCAAGCAGTTGGTTTCTGATGGAAAAAAGCAGTTCCTGAGGCATGAAACTTCTCTGCTATTTGACTATAATAGGCGTGAACGGAGCTTTGCTAACACCCCGTGTCTGCAGCAGGACTTATAAGTCACTGACACTATAACATCTGTTTGTGATGCTTTGTACTATACAGTCTCTATAAATTAATAGAAGATATCAGTTTTGATAGCAACTGTTTTACTTGTTATTTTGCTGTATGTTATAGCCCCAGAACCTTAAAATGCTACCTGCCGTGCAGTGAGGAAGGACCCTTTAAAAAAAAAAAAAAAAAAAGGAACTCAGTGTTATTCAGCGGAATTGATCCCTTTTCTCCCCTAGAGGGGAAAACCCCCCTATAGAAGAACTGGAATTTTAAAGATCCAGGATTGAATGAGACAGGATTATCATACATAGCATGATCAGGAAAAGGTCAATTAGGTGAGTAGTTCTTCCATCTAAATATTTGCCTAGTTTTACAACAGGCTACATAAAAATCAGTGAAGTCAGTACAAACTAAAATGTCATACAATAACTTGTTTAATCCTGCTGTCTGTACTGCACACTAATGTAAATACAATATTTATATTCTGATTTATTTTACTATATTGTTAAAAATGAAAAAGCAAGCAATATTTCAGTAATAGCGTGCTGTGACATTTGTATTTTTAGGTCTGATTTTGAAAGCAAGTAGTTTAACTGAGGCTTCCCCTGTTGGTGCTCCCCAGGGCTGAAGGGAGCCATGCAGGCCTGCCCTGCTGGCACTCACCAGGCATGCGGGGGCGTGCTGGCCTCCCCCACTGCCATTCCCCAAGGCCTGAGGTGGGAGAAAATGAGGGACATACAGGCCTCCCCCCACCAGTGCTCCCTGGTCTGGGGGAGTGGGCCCAAAGGGAGGCCTGTGCAGGCTGTCCTGAAGAGGCCACACTTGGGCTATGTCTACACTGGCGGCTTCTTGCACAAGAACATCTTGCACAAGGGTTCTTGTGCAAGAAGTCTTGCGCAAGAAAACGTCCACACTGCCTTGTGCGAGCTGTGCTTTTGTGCAAGAGCGCCCATGGCAGTGTGGACGCTCTCTTGCACAAGAAAGCTCTGATGGCCATTTTAGCCATAGGGCTTTCTTGTGCAAGAAATCCCTGCTGAGCATCCACACTGCCCTCTTGCGCAAGAGAGCTTACACCTGTTAGAAAAGAGCGTAGCTCTTGCGCAAGAAACCCTCTCTTACCACGCCGTACTGTAAATTTCCTTGCGCAAGAGCAGGCGGGCAGTGTGGATGCTCTGCGGATTCTTGCGCAAGAATGGCCTTACTTGCGCAAGAAGCCACGAGTGTAGACATAGCCTTGGTGTTCCAGTGTGGGGCAGCCGGGGCTGAGCAGGCCAGCCCTGGTGGTGCTCCCGGGGGGAGGGGGGAGGGAGGGGGAGGAGGAGGCCACTTACCACTGGTAAACAAGCTGGCAGAACCCCATCCCCAGCTGCCCCCAGTGGTTACTCTGCAGAGTAGTTCTCCCCTGCACTTGCTGCCCCCAGTAGTGAATGAGTATGAGGACTGCATCCCTCCTCTTTCCCCCTCCCCTTCCATGTAACGGAAAACTATCAAATTCCACATGTATCCCATTGCCCTGGCACACCCAAAGCCTGACCTTTGTTACGCCCTCATGGGTAACAATGATAGGCTAATCAGGCATTCCCTAATTGATTATGATGCTAATAACTTACAAAGGCAGGTGCGACCCCGAATGCCGTATCTGTTCACCGGTTGCAGATTGTCCTTACCCAAAGAGTGGCGCATGAAATAAATACTTGACAATTTAGATAGATTTCATAACCACAGGACTATATTGAACTAAATCTCAGGATTTACAAACTAGGGGGAAGTCCCCTTTTAAAATAACCAATTATACTACCAGAGTCTCACGTCGCAGTGGCGATGGATGGGTTGCTGGCGACCTACAACCTTTGGGCTAATTAAAAGCCCTCAGGGAGGAACGGCCAGGAGTCCCTCGATGGCTGCTGGCGCCGAAGCTGGCGACCTCAATCCGTTGGCTAATTTAAAGCCGCGGGAGAGGAGCTGCCAGGCGATCCCACGAAGCGCTGAGGTTGAGTGCGATGACTTCGCCTTCCGCGGGTCACGACTCTTCCAGCTCTTCCTGCGCTTCGGAAGCAGCTCGACGGCGATGGATGCTAAGACTCTACCTCTACCCTAAACTTACTCTATCCTAAAATAATACCTTAACTAATTCACGATGCGCCCGCCGAACAGACACGACGACGACCGACATGCATAGACCGACACTGCCTGACGGACAAACACGAAGACGAAATCTAATCTACCTAAAAACTAAACTAACTAAACTAAACCTAAACTAAATGAAGACTATCAGAATATAAGAACAAGCCTTCCGCCTGTCTTAAATCTGAGATGATGCTTAACCCTCACTCATTCGACCCGGGACAAGACACTAGACCTCTCGCACTCTCTCTCTCTCTCTCTAAGCTAGATCTATGCCTAAGCCCGACGCCCCGACGCAACCGAACCCCAAACTGGTGTTGCGAGGACTTATAAGGCTGGGCTTATGCATATTCATAAGCTTTATACTTTAAAATGATTGGTGGACAAGAATGCTTATTTACATAAGTTTAAAATGACTGGATGACACATTTCAAAAATTCCATATTCATGAGTAACAGTCCCTCTAATGAATATTCATATATTTTCAAACTTACACAGTCAGTTTAACCCTACGTGCTAAATCACCTTACAGTAATGGTTCTTTCAATGATTGACAGCTCTGTGTCTAAGGTGCTAGCATAAGCATTCTGGCATTGTACTTAAATTAATAGCGCATCACAACATTTTGCAAGCTGGATATACATAGTTGCACGTTACAAGCCATACATGATACATTATTTGTACAGACAACAGACGATACGATACATTGTTTGTAACACCTTGCTTTAAGTTACAATAAGAGGAAGATGTATACCTAATGTAGTGGTCCTAGTTCTTTCCATTTAGGAGGCATTCTTGAGCAACCAGACTCACAGATGGATGGATGGACACAGACAGATGTCCAAACTCTAAAATATATAGTAGATACGGAGGCCTCCCTCATCTTCACCATACTAGACACCACAGAGAGAACACTGGTTTCTATACCCTCCAAAGTATCCCTCCCCCTCTGAAGGTCTTATCAAAAGCTTAGTCACCGGTAATAAAGCTTCTGATGCTGTGAATTTTACAGCCATCTTTGTGCTGCTGATACTCATGATTTTATTCAAAAAAATCTCACAAATATATGATTTTAAACTCCTGGAATCATGCCGTTGTATGAGTGTCATCATTTACGGTTTCTAACTTTAGAACAGCTTGTAAACATGACCCATCTGCCTCCAAGAAATTCCAAAGCTGAAAAGTGAAAAAAAGACACATCATGGAACATTTTTTTAATCTCATGATTTTGGGGGGACTGAGTTATGATGTTTGAATGTTTGCTATTGGCAAAACCATTTGTCAGGAGAGCTTTCCAATATATGTAACAGACGCACACACTCCGATTCTCTACCCTGCTTACTTTCTAGGGAGTTACACTTGGGTAACAGTGGAAAATCTGCCCGACTGGATGCAATTTACAGTTCAGATAATAATGCTTTAAATAGCGCCAGTCAGGCAAGGATCTCTGGCTAAGTATTTCCAGAGTGCACCAATATCTAGGCACTAGTGGTTACTGGAAACATCAGCCATCACATATCCTGGGTAAGTAAATGCTAGAACTAATTTGAAAAAAAATATCACCACAGAAAATTGTAGACCCTGTCAAGAACCTCAAGTTTTGGGTGAAAAAAAAGTCACTTTTTAATGTATGTAGACCCTGAAAATTGTCATTTAGCTGAAAACCCAGTTTCCTGTCACAGACCAGTTTCAAGTGGGAAAACCTTCCCCTGGGACACATTTTATAATTGATTATATGTTGGAGTGCTCTGAACAGGGCAGCCCCCAGAGGAATGACTCCAGCCTACTCTCATTTGCACTGGAGTTAACTATTGACATCAGTGTAGCTACAGCAGATCAGCGTAACACTGGGGCAAGTGAGAGAAGAATCACACCTGCTGTCTGACCCAAAGGTTTATGGTCTAAAAGCCTGTTCCTATGCATTGCAGGTGTTCAGCACCTCTCAGGATCAGGCTGTAAATTTAAGGGAGCACAGAGGACCATAGTAATTTATTTAAGATCACACCATGTCAATGTCACAATGAGCATTAGCGTACAGGGGACTGAATCTGTCCTCACTTATGCTCATGTAAATCTGGAGTAACTAATGAAGTTATACTGGGTCAAAACAAGTGAAAGTACAAAATATGGCCCTTATGTCTCCTGGATTCCCCACTCATCATAATGTCTTGCCCATAGTTCATCACAAATAATACAGCCTCCCTAAAATGTCTCAATTTTTGAATCTGTAAAATGGTGAGTGTACTTAGTGGTATCTATGGAGCCCTTAAAGGCTATAGGCTAGATTCTCACTTGGTGTAAATCATGTTTCCACTGATGTCAATAGAACTCCATCCATTTACAGCATCTGAGGATCAGGGCCTAATATATTATATTCACATGCCCATCACTGGAGCAAATATTTTCATCCCAATGTTATAGTTGAAAAACTGCAACAGTTTTGGATTGGCATGGAGGAATCTTACCCACTTTCCCAGAAAATAAAGATATGTCCAGCACCACCCTACTTACCAAGACCCTGAAGCTTATGTCAGGTCTACAGCAGGGGACAGTCTAAGATACGCACCTCCAGCTACAAGAATAGGGTAGCTGCAGTCAACGTACCTTAGTTCATATTTCTGTAGCATTCTCACTGTGGGAGGTCGATGGGAGAAACTGTCAACTTCCCTTACTCCTCGTGACTTGGTGGAGTATTGGAGTTGACGGAAGCTCAATCAGCGGTTGATTCAGTGGGTTCTTACTAGACCCACTAAATCATATCTTTGGAGATCAATCTCTACAGGGTTGATCTCCTAGTAAGTGGAGACAATTCCTCAATGTCTGCTCCCACGCTTCAAGGGAAAGGAAGAAAAAGCACTGGCTACAGATTAACTATAACCAACCTGCAAGCTCCAGAATAAAAAAGGAACAAATGGCACTGTGGGAATCTGAGTTTTATTTTACCTTGTTTCTGAAGCCAATAGAGAGATTTGCCTGAAACTCAAGAAAATAGAGCTCTCTCGCGCGCACTATGAATCACTCAATTTCACCTGCTGAGAGGTTCATTCGGGTTCTTTTTTAACAAAATAAAAGAAAATGGCAAAGAGGCATCCTGGCTTCACCATGGGGAGCTATGAATAAAGAGCTCTACAGACCCCACAGGGGTCTCCCTCTCCTGTGCTCAGAGCCTTGTCGCACATGGAAATTAAAGATAGAATAGACCTGTCAGGTCAAGCACATGTCTCTGCCAGTGCAAGACTGTCCTCTACTCAGCACCACCCAGCCCTGCTCTGGGGGTAGTAAGGAGATACACAACCCCAGCAGGAGCTCTGGAACATAATGATCAGTTTGTAAGATGATGGGCACAGCTTTGGCAGAGCATCTGACTCAAAGTATGGGAGGCAGAGCACTAGTTCTATCCTCCTCCCTTTAAGAGGCTAATATCACTCCAATTCTAACTGCAGTTGTCATGTTTCTGGTTATAAGGACTGCAGTGTTGCTTGGTCGTTGCACAGGACCCAAGGGAAGGTTCCTTGAATGCTCTATCCCACATGTCACACTGTGGTCATCCACACCAAGGTTAGCTTGGTAACGGATAGTGCTGCATCCAGTCTACTTTGAAATGTCCTTAAGTTTAGCAACTAAATCAGCAGATACATAGAGAGCAAGAGAGTTATTTCAAACCTGGCCAAGTGTGTGAGTGGAGGGGAATCCCAGTGGTAGGGGAAATGCTTTTATTTCTTAACACTCCCTTCAAAACAGCAGACATGATCCGTGCTGGAATCACCCTCATGGTGAAAATCCTTCCCATGGCTGCCTGCCAAAGCCAGTGAAAATCCCTTGTTAGCTATTTCAGATGTAGCCTGTTCATGGGAATGTAAATCTGCTGTCCTCACTGAGATTATGGAGGCTGGATTTAATGTGCCTAGGCACATCTTTCTTAAGTTAGATCACAGGATTGCCTGCTTCTTGTCTTCATGGCACGCTGCAGGCCACTTAACAACATAGGTTTCATCTATCACCCTCTACATACAAAGAGAGATCGGTTCATAGCTTCCTGTTCTTTGATCGTTCAAATGTGAAAGGATCTTGGGTCACACAGTATATGAATGAAGGAAGTGTACAATTTGCAGTGATTCCTCTATACTGAGACTGCCCCACACCCACTGAAGAATTTAATAGGGATTAAACCTTCTGAAAGTTATCAGCATTTCTAGAAAGTTGTGTGAAAGATTTTAGGATTTAGTGAAAAGTATTTCTTAACTATCTTATAGAAATCAATACAATGATAAAGCATCTGTGAGGGTACATCTACACTACAGGTTTTAACTCAAAATAAGCTACGCAAATTGAGCTACATCAATTGTGTACCTTATTTCAAAATAAGAGCACTCTTCCTCCAACTTCCCTTACTCCTCATACTCTGACTCCTGTAACCCTCATTGTAAGAAGTCCTCCAGCTTCACAGTATTTCAACATTATTTTGAAATAACTGCCTGCTGTGTAGATGAAGTTATTTAGGAATAGCGCTAGTTATTTCAGAAGAGTGTTGCAGTGTAGACATATCCTTAGAGTTTATAGAAAGGTACTGAAGTCTATGAGGCTTTCCCCATAGCACAAAGAAAGAGAAAAAAAGTACTGCTAAGTAGTTTAAGAGCGCTCACTAGATAGGGTTCTCCAAAGCTGTTCTTATAATGGAAAAAGCAGTTAACTTTGCCTCTTAATTGCTTCAGGTAGGAGAGATATGCCCTGTTAATGCTGACACACTCATTTTCTAGTGGCCTCCTCATGGTCCTAGACTAGAGGGCACTGGTGGTGACTGCATTATAATATATCAACTTGTGTAGTAAATTAAGCATGCCAGGAACACAAAGAAACCCTCTCTTTCATAATTCCAGTCTTAACAACATCTGGAATAAAGGGCACATTTTGGTTAATTTATCACACTTGCTTATTCTGCAGTTTAAAACCAAAGGCTCCCCAAGTTCCTTGGGATGCCTACGTCCCCAAATTGTAATAGACACTGACAGCCGAAATGAGCCTTGAGTAAGATTTGTCTGGCTGTCAAGACATTTCCCTCTTTGTGATCATAATCTTCAGTCATTACCAAAATACAAGTGCTATATACCTAGCTTGACAGAATTGGATTTTTATTCTTTAATAATTTCAGTGGATAATATTCCGGTTCATTTTTAAGCATTTTTGTCCAATTTCTATCCATTTAGAATTTCACAGTTGTATGTGGGGATCAATAGCACATGTCAAAAATATACAAAGTAAATATCTTTAAATGAAATAAGGTCTCAAACAGCATTTTCTTACCTTTCCAATCTATACATTTTACTGTTAATGAAAATAGACCGACAAATATGTGTCGTTGGCAAAATTGATGTTTACAGACATTTACAGATAAAAATCTAATCCTTCTAAGCCTGTTTCTCTCTCAGGTAGGTCTGACTGGCAATACCCTGTAACATGTCATCATTGACATTAATTCCAGCAGCTGCAACACTGCTTGCACTTCATCCTTACTCTCACTTTTAGATGGTTTAATTACACATGTTGCTCATGAAACAAGTGTTTAAAAAGGTGACAAAAGTCTCAAAGACCTTTATATTCAATTGATAGGACATAAAAGCCACCACCAAATTGTTACATACTGACCTGTAGAGAGAGAGAACCTTGCCTCCCAGTGTAAGATAATCCATTTAGAGATACATTGATTTACTAGCAAACTGAATGCTGCGGTATCTCTTTCTATCAAATAAAGCAAGGGAACATTTACAACATTCCGTGAAGGAAGACACATACCCCGAAAAACCTCATAGGACTAAAGCATTACAGTCACTGACGTGGAAAGCAGAGTATGATTTAGTTCAGAATCTCTGCCATAGACTAGAAACAAAGGCCAGAACCTTAGCACCTCCTAAGAATCCTTTGTGCAAGTGCACAGCAATGCAAACTACTCAGCCACTGTAGGGCTAGCAGAGCTACCCATCTCCTCTGACATTTTAGGGCATGTCTACATGTGATGAGCTCCAGTGGGTGGCTCACTGGAGCTGTTATCTGCTGGGACAAATTGAAGCTGCTCTCAGGGCACCCTGCTTTCACTTACAAGGAGTCTGTGGAAAGGTGCCACAAAGCCACTTATACCTCTTTTCTCCCTAAATGAGATGACCACTGCTCTCACGCACCAGGGGATTTAACCCAGATGTTTTCAAAATACTGTGTAATATCTTGAAGGTTTGTTCAATGTACAGTCATGAATAGTTCACTCAAAAGAAGAAAAGCACAAAGGCTAACAGATCAGATACTCATTTTCTCTTGCTGTTTGTGACTTTCCCATTCCTAATGCTGTTATTCTGGGGTCTAGATACATGACAGTCTCCAAATCTCTCCCCTAACATAAACCTAATGTTCAGGCTATTCCACTTAATTTAAAAGAAAACAGGCTTCAAGCTAAATTCAAAGTTGAACAATATTTTCACGTAATGTTTTAGCTCAGCCAGTGTTTTCATAATTAATTCTTTCCTTCAATGTAAAAATAAAAAAGTGCCTTTTCCATGCTCTAGAATTTGAGAGATTTGAAAACTTGAATCACTATTATAACATAATACTGGTAAATGTAGTTCGCTTGCCTGGGATGCAAGTTGGACTAAATCACAATGAATAATAATTTGGGTTCTGTATCCTTTCATCCAATGATCTTACAACCCATTAGAAACATAAATTACTTAATCCTTGAAACACCCTGATGAGGGAGTTAAATATCCATAGTTTCATTGATTTTAAGTCCAGAAGGGACCATTCAGAACATCGCAAAACACAGGCCATGGAATTTCTCAGGGATTCCAGTATCAAGCCAATAAATTGTTTGAGCTTGAACCTAAATCACATGTTTTAGAAAGCAAACAATCCTAGTTTTAAAACTCCATGTGATGGAAAAATTGCCACATGCCTGGCTAATCTGTATGAATGGTTAATTACCTTAACTGTTAAAAATTGCATCTTACTTCCACTGCTGACTGGATCTTGTCCTCACTTAGTCTACTAGATTCAGCAGCCCTCCAGTATTAGACATCCTCTTCCAGCATAAGTGATTGTAGATTGATCAACCTACCTCTTAGCCTTCTCTTTGATAAGCTAGTCACATTTTATAATTAGAACCCATTTTAGTGATTGCAGAACTAAGGTGCAAAAAGCTAACAGGACATACCCCAGGTCAAAGTGAATCAGTGACAAAGTAAAAAAATAGAATCCCAGAATTCTGATGTCCTATCTTCTGTTTTAGAAAGCACTGCCGCCAATCCACAAAAACCCAGACTGCTTCACTGTCAAGGTTATTGCATAACAGCATAATGTAAATGGCTATCTGCTGCTGCTGCATGTGCTGAAAAAATGTTTGTGTTATAAAATCAATTTATATAAAAAATGAAGAAAGCATGGCAAGAGGTGGCAAAATAATTTGTATTATAGACTCAGGAATATCTACAGCTAATTGCTGGGCATGTGGAACTTAATAAACTAATTTATAGAAAGATTTTTAACTATTCAGATATATCAGAATTTTTAAAAATATAAGCAACACAACTTAAAAAGGACAAAGAAACCAAGAGCTGCAATTTAAAAACCAAACCTATACACTTCCTGAGATAACTGCCTGATAGCTGCCAGTAAATGTTAATAAAGCAAAGGGTACATAATTCACTATCCAGCAAGGACTTAGCAGGATAAAACCAGATGCTAATGATTATTTGTTTAGGATTAACAGTGGGAGAAGAGCTGGATTAGTGTAGTCTATAAGTATCTGGGCTTCTCATTGTTCCCTGAAGGCTCCAATTATAAAGGGCTAGTGCCACCTTTAGATGGAATTTAGTATTAGATCACAGTGTCAGTTTGCACTCCTGCCCCTCTATGCACTGTTTGCTGTTTTTGACAATGCTACAAATATCTAACTTGGTAATTTCAGGCATAATCATAAAATGAACCCTTTTCCCTTGCTTCCTCCTTTTGTCTCAAATCCATCCCTTCACTTCTTTAAACAAAGTGTAAAAGGTGAATAGGAGACAGATGGGAAAAAACTCATTGGAAATCATGAAACCGACCAGATTGAAAATCCTCTGGCCATGAAATTGACTAGAATGGGCTGTGAATTTGGTAAGGCATAAGTATTGGCAATCTAATAAAATCTATGGAAACTATAGTCCAAATCCAGTTCCTCATTATCTTTCGTTTTTTTTCTTCTTAAGTCCCATAAGTGTGTGTCATTCAATTCTGAGAGAGACTGTGATCATTTCTACCATGAGAACTCCCCAATTTTCATTGGATGATTCCCCCAAAGATTCAGCACCAGAAAGAAATGTGACCAACACATACTTCAGTTCAGATACCTTATTATACTCTTAAGAAGTTTATACCAACACACCATCTAATGCACCACACACAAGTGAGACTGACAATGGGAGAGAGGCAGACCCTGGAGTGAGTCAAAAACAGGGGTGGACAATAATTTTTGAGGGGGGGGGCACTCCAAGGTTTTGGTAAGTGGTCCAGAGCTGCACTTTTCTATGGAGAAGTTGCAGGGTCTAGGATGAAGGTTTTGTGCAGAAGGGAGCTCAAGGTAGGGGAGTGGGGTGCAGAAGAGGGTGTGGGGTTTGAGAAGGAGTTTGGATGAAGGAGTGGGTTGCAATCTGGGACAGAGGCTTGGGGTGCAGGGTTAGGGTGGGGGTATGAGTGCAGTAAAAGATTCTGGCCTGGGGAAAGAGTAAGAGGGGGTTCAGGGTCTGGGAGGGAGTTGTGACATGGGAGAGAGGAGGTGCAGAGGGTTTGGGTGGTGATCTGGGGCAGGGAGTTGGAGTGTGGGATGGGGTGGGGGCTGGAAGGTACTTACCTAGGTGGCTCCTGGCCAGCAGCCCTGCAGGACCCTGAGGCAGGCCCCAGGTTACTCAAGATGACTTGCTGGTCCATGAGGCTCTCTGCTCTGGTCGGGGGGAGGGGAGACTTTGTACTTAAAGTGGCGTGAGCTGCTTTGTGCCTCAGGGTCCTGGCATGGCAGCCCATGGGCCAGATCTTGCCCAATCCTGGTCAAAATAAAAGGAGGCTCTTCTCTTCATTGTAAGTCCCAATGGAATAAATTAAGTATGCTCTCTGGGCACTGTATGGACTTTAATTTTTCAGATGTTCAATTTTTTATGGATGAGCCTGCTTTCCACCCAAAAATCTGCTCTGAAACCCATGGCATTGGTTAGGTGTGAATGAGTCAGCCATTCATCGGTTCTGAGAATCAAAAAGATCTAATTGAGCAGAATTTGGCCTGTGAGTTTGTACAATTTACATGAGGATGCCATTGTCCACTATTTAGGTGAAGTTTTGAGCATGCCCACCTGAAAGAAAAGCATGTTGATTTGCATCCACTCATAACAGGAGTGAGTTCACGAATGCATTTCAATCACAAAACTGCGACCATGGGCGAAAGGTCTGTAACCCGTTATCTGTTATCCTGTCTCATTTCCAACCAATTCTTGCAAGCCCTTCTCCATATTTGGTTCTAGTCATGAAAGCTGTTGAGAAAGCACCTGATTCAGACTCCATCATATACTTGTGTAAACACAATCATCAAGACCTAAATTTAGCTTCCTTTTATACTGAAGGGTCCAACAGATGACGCCATTCTGAATCACAAGATCATTTATAACAGTGATGGGCAACCTATGGCCTCAGGGCCCCATAATGTCCATTTGGGTTTCTTTGTGTGGCCTAGGGATGTTAAGAAATGAGTAATCAGCTAATTATGTAGTTGATAAAGAAATTTATTGACTAATCGTGTAGTCAATAGGAGTTGGACGGCTCTGGGAGCTATCCCTGCTGTGGCTTTGTAGTTTAAATGTAGTAAGAGCCGGGTGTGCAGGCAGCCCAGCTCCTACTACATTTAAACTGCAGAGCCACAGCGGGGGGTAGCTCCTGGACCCAGCATGAGTCAGTCCTGAGCCAGGCTGGCTCAGTCCCAGCTCACGCCAAGTCCTGCAGCCCCTGTCTTCGGCCAACCCCAAGGGCAGTGGGACATGCTGGGCAAGCCCAGCAAGAGATAGCCTGCAAGTGGGTTTAATTTGGGACATGGCTTCCCAGCGCATCTCATTTAGCCCCACCTCCCTTCCCATCTGGGCTCTGGTGACTGGGGAGCGGGTGCAGAACACAGCAATAGGGGAGCCAAAAGGCTGCGACAGCCCAGGTGGGCTGGCTGGGCTCCAGAAAGGCAGCACTGGGTAGGTGAGGGGTGCTTGACCTGCCTATTCATGCCTCCAGCTCTGCAGACTGAACTGCCAAAGCCATTTCATGGAGGCATTTTCCCCTGGCTGTCTGACTCATCAGGCAGGGGCTGGGCAGGGCCCAGCCAGCAATCACAGGGTCAGGATGAACAGACAGTGGAGGCTGGGCCATAACCTGAGCGCTGCTCGCATCTGCAGGGACCCCATCTGGCTGCTCGCCCTACTCTGCCCTTTCAGGCTGTGGCATGCCTGGGCTGAGCCACACAGTGCCCACCCTGGACAAAGCCCCGGACAAAGCCCCGGCAACAGGTGAGCTCCAATCCCTGCCCCTGAGCCCAGCAGGCTGCTGCCACCAGTGCACAGCGTTCAGGGCCCAACCTGAGCTCACTCCAGCCAAGCAGTGAGCCAAGCCAAACCAACTCGGCTGCTGGAGCCCCCTCCCAGGTGCCAGCAATGCGCAGCTGGGCTCCCCGAGCACCCAGCCCAGCCCCCACCTGCCCAGCCCAGGGCTCTGCCCGCAACATCAGCACAGCTTTTTTTTTTTTTTTTTTTTTTTGCGCAAACATTATTCAAGTTTCTGAACAGCCTTGTAAGATTTTTTTTATACTCATTTACCAGATAAGTAAATGGAAGTTGCAGATCGGCACCTGACAGCATTTTCAAAAGCAACTAAAGAGGTCAGATGCCTAATTCCTGTGTGACTCATGAGAAATCAATGATTTTAATGGGAGTTAGGCACTTACCCTGCTGAGGCACTATGGGAAATTGTACTTTGTGCTTATCTATCTACAGCTCGAGGTGCCTAAATATCTTTTAGAAACTGGCCCTGTGTCCCTAGTTCTAACCACTTAATCCAGCAGACTTTCTTGGCACGCCTCATTTCTGCTTCCTGTGGCGCAAGTACTGCAATACTGAACTTTACAAAGGCAAACACCAAATATAATTGAAAACACAGGACAGTTTGTTTCTTGTATGGCTGTAGCTCATGTACCATTCATACTGTGTTGCTGGATGGCAAGCAGAAACAAAATCACTAGCCAGAAGGGAGTTAATTATCTGCCTCTCGAACTTGGCTCTCTCATGCCTGCCTGATCATGCATTAAGTTACATGATTAACCTAGATACGGTTTGGTTTCAAAAAATTTCATACTCTGTATTAATTACCAGTCTAGAGAAAACCAGTACTGTAGTTCCCACTTAAACAAGAGTTACATTAACACTGCCTTTGACAAGGGTAAGAATTTTGCTGATTAGTTACAAGTTGCTGCCACAATTTGTTATACATTTATCTAGGCTGTGGCAAGGCACCTCTTTTCTCTTGCTAGAATTAGTGCTTCCCCCTTTCTAGTGACAGCAAGCCTGGGGAAATCAGCCCCACTAAGGCAGGGCTTGCCTTTTGCTTTCTGTGCTCCTTTGAGCTTATTTTCAAGATTGGCCTGAGTGAGTTAAAGGTGTGATTCTCCACCAAACAAAAAGGAAACAGTTTCATACACACAAACCCAGGGGCTTTGTCTACAATGGCAGCTTCTTCCGCAAGAACATCTTGCGCAAGTGTTCTTGTGCAAGAAGTCTTGCGCAAGAAAACATCCACACTGCCATGTGCGAGCTGTGCTTCTGTGCAAGAGCGCCCATGGCAGTGTGGACGCTTTCTTGCGCAAGAAATCTCTGCCAAGCATCCACACTGCCCTCTTGCGCAAGAGCTCCTGCGCAAGAGGGCTTACAGCTGTTAAAAAAAGAGCGTAGCTCTTATGCAAGGAGCCCTCTCTTACCCCGCCGTACTGTAAATTTACTTGCGCAAGAGCGGGCGGGCAGTGTGGATGCTCTGCAGATTCTTGTGCAAGAACGGCCATACTTGCGCAAGAAGCCGCGAGTGTAGACATAGCCAGGGGGTACCTTTTGCTGCCCCCTTGCTGGGGCAAAGGGTCATACTATTGGTTACCCTGAGGTGTCAGTTCTTCCCCCTGCCTCTCTCCTGCACAGCCTCTCACCCTGAAGCAGTTAGTGTCTCTCTCTCTCTCTCTGCCGGAGGAGGGGTTTTTAAAGATTTCATGCAGTCCATAATTGGATTCACCTGTCCCTAATTGACCTGACATAATCCCTTCTCAGCTTGTAGGAAAAAGGGCCTTTAACATTGTAGGGTTAATATACTGGCCTTCCAGGACCCTCTTGCAGCCATGTGGCCTACTTTGTCACAAGGTGGATGCCCAGGAAGTGGGAAGGAGATTCAAGGGCATTAAGAAGGATCATCCCAAAGTGTCACCAATGGGATATCATACATGAGCTCAATCTTATGCTAGTCATTCTGTGCCTGTCTGCAAAATTATGGTCATTCTGTACTACAAAAAGACTCTAAAACTGTCAAATCCAGCCACTAGGGAATAATCTGACTTTAAAGGAAATCCCTATTTGGTAGTGCTGGAATAATGGTGGGGTTACTTGGTTCATTACAGATCATCCTTTTAGTATGCCCAAGTTATTGCCTGTCATTTTGTAAAGAAAGGATGGATACGGCATTGATGGGACTCAGGAGATATGAGTTCAGTTCTTAGCTCCGCCTCAGACTCATCGCATGTCCTTGGCAAAGTCACTTACTCTTTTTGCCTCAGTAAAAATTGAGATAATTGCTCTCTTCTACTGCCTCCTGTTTGTCCACCTTTTTAGTTTACACTGTAAACCCTTCAAGATAGGGACTGTGTCTTAGCATGGGTCTGTACAGCACCTAGCACAATAGGTTCCCAGTGGTGATTGGAGCAGTCTGCTGTCACAGGCAGAGTTCACTCTAGTAATTTGTAGCTTTCAGGTATCTTCCAAATCTGAGAAATTCATCAGGGAAAGGAGTGTCAGGGTCTGCTCTTGCGCACACTACCAGAATATAGAAACTAACAACTTTGGAAATGTTATATATTTGGACAATCATGTAAAGTGCTCTTGGCAAATGGATTGCACATAACTTTGGTCCAGATTTGTATACATATTCTGAACATTGCTCTCCTTATGTTTTTCCATAGATTCCCTTTTGTTCTGTCATATATGCTGGGCTCAGAACTGAATCGTAGGTTGCTATTATCTACCCCATTACAAATTGTTTCACTTAGATCACTTTTTGAAACTGCTTTTGTTTCTAAGCTAGAGATAATTTGGTATGGCACTTCTGTTCAAAGAAAAAATATAAAAAATGAATTAACATTTCTTGCAGTATTGCAGGAAGTTTCAAGCAGCTGTGGGAAGAGAAGTTTGAAATAATAAGAAAAAAACAATTACCCTGTTAAGTTCTAGTGTAAGAAGTTTTAAGTTACTGCAATTTAAGATTGTTAATGAGCATAGATTGTTCAGAAACAAATGCCTTTTCAAATACAAAAATACCATTGGAACATGTTGTACAAGGGAAAAATTTTATTCCAGTTACAGTAGTGAGACATATAGCCCTTCAATGAAGCCTCTGTATGACTTTAGGAAAATATCCTGGCCATAATTCACCCACTAAAGTTGCGCCAGAGATAATATGGCCTGCTAAACTTTGTCCTCATAAGATGCTTGCAGAACCTCAAAGTACAGGGACCTCCTAGTGTTTGTGTATCATAACTCAGCATGTGCTAGCTCATCACAATGCACAGTTGAAAAAATCATGAATCTGAAGCACAAGGTGAAACTGATTCAGAAGCATGCAGCACTCAAAGCAACAATGGGTAAACATCAAAATACATCTGATTCAAACCAGGGTAGGCATTCCCCTCTCTAATTGTGGGGTTTTATTTTGGCTAACTGTGTCTAAGTGCTTAAGTCTTAAGAGCTAGTCTAAACCTGCAACACTAGAATGACACAGCTGTGCTGCTGTAGCACTTCAGCATACACATCACCTATGCCAATAAGAGGAACTCTCCTCAGCAGGGGTGGCAGGTTTGCAGAAATGGTGGTGGTGCCCAGAAGTCCAAGCCAACACTTCTCCCCCACGCACCTAAGGCTCTGGGAGGGAGTTTGGGAGGAGGGGTGCAGGCTCTGGGCTGGGGCAGGGGATTGTGGTTCAGAAGGGGATGAGGGATCAGGCTCTGGGGTGGAGTCTGGATGCAGGCTCAGGCCTGGGCAAGGGGTGGAGGTGCAGGAGGGAGTGAGGAGTGCAGGCTCCAGGAGGCTGTTTGGGGATTGGAGGGGGTGTAGGAGTTTGGGAGAAGAAGGGGTTGGGGGGGGGAAGGGTATAGGCTCTGGGAGGGAATGGGGTATGCAAGCGAGTGTGGGGGCAGGTGGTAGAGATGCTGCACTTACCTAGAGCACCCTCCCCCCTGCAGCAGCTCTGGGAGGACAGGGCTCCCCACATGCTCCCTCCCCCATGCATGCCCCAGCCCTGCCTGCCATCCCAGGCAATTTAAAATGGCCCAGGTGCCCCCAATACCACACAAGCAGCATAGAGGGGCTATAGGGGTTTGCTCCATATCCTGCTGCCATGTCCCTGCTGCCCTGGGTTCCCCTGGGTTCTGTGCATTGGTTCCAAGTCCTGGGAGCCGTACACGGAAACCTCCTCTCCATAGGGCCACACATGCTGGCTGGACTGCAGAGCAAGCAGCTGGAAGCTGCTCTAGCCCCGCTATGCTATCAGTAGTGGCTGCGGCCATTTTAAATTGCATGGGAGTGTCCAGGGGAGAGTCTCAGTGCCAAACTTTGGTGAAGCAGGGCCCCCAGACCAGGAATATTCATAGACTCTGGGCACAATATGCCCATATTATTCACCATCTAGGCTTCTGTCAGCCTACCTAATCCACTTCCCCAAGAGGTGGTAACCAGACTGCTGTACAGCTATGCATGCTGGATGAAATCCTGGCCCCACTGAAGTCAATGAGAGTTTTGGCTTTCTCTTCAAGGGGACAGGATTTTCCCTGCTGATTACTATTTTACTCTATGAATTGTTTCATTGTCTTAAGATGGGACTGCTCCCATGTAAATTATCACTCATTGTGACTAAAAGAATTACAATCTGGAGCTACATGCAGTGTGTTGTTTTAGCACATATTTGTCCATGGTTTGTAAATAAACTCTATTCACTTCATCTCATATCTAGGCTTGAGAAAACAGCTAGATAATAGGAAGGCTTTAAAGACCATGAGAATACACTAATATTAATTCACTTATATTAATCCACTTTCTACAGTTAGTCTTCTAAAAACACCACCATCACACTAATGATTTGTTCTTTAAGTATCTTTAAATTGTCTCCACTGTCTTAGAAGTTTGCCTCCCCCTTCACAAAAATATAATAAATATCCAGCATACCATCTCTCACATGCACAGACATGCAATAAAGGAAATATTCAAATGAGGAGGTGTTTGAGTAAACAGAAGACACCTCAAAAAGATATTAGGAATAAGAGAGCTGCCAACATTTTACTTGACTTAAGAAAAGACATGCAGGGTCATAAATGTTGAGCTGTTTCCTTACCATAAGAAAGAAAAAAAAAAAGGAACATTAGAGTCCCTTTGCTGCAGTTAAATCTGAATACAGCATAAAGACTCATATGCTTGCCCCAGAACTACAATACAGCATACAAAAAGCAGGTAGAAAGCAGAGAAAGAGGTAATTATCTAATCAGCAACTGGAATTCTAAAATACATCATTACTCTATTTCTATGGCTGCTGAGTGCAGCAAAATTTGCACCAAGAATTCATAGAAAATGTCCTTGATATTTTTTCCTCAGGACCAGCTCAGGATATATCCATGTTATTAATCTCTCATTGGGAATGCAACATTTTGAAAGGGTACATCTCTGAGTTGGTGTAATAGCACAGAATGAAGCCAGGCTGAGGGCAGGTTAGAATGACTCATCTCTCGGTATGACTACAGTGCAGCTGGGCGTGCGCCTCCCAGACCAGGTAGACATGTGCTAGCTCTGCTTGAGTTAGCATGCTAAAAAAAAGCAGTGTCGATGGTGTGGCACGAGCGGTGGTAGTTAAAGATTGCCCAAACTCCTGGGGCTGCATTTGGGTGGCTAGCCTATGCCACTGCCACCACCATACTGCTATTTTAGTGCATTAGCTTAACCAGAGCTAGTGGGGGGGGGGTCTGTCTACATGGGTGGGGAGACATGCTCCCAGCAGCAGAGGAAACCATAAGTATCTAAGCCCCTCTGTGCAGTTGAGAAAGGGAAAAAAGGAAAGTACAGCAAACATGTCCCTTTTTCAGAAGTGCTGAGTAAAACAAACAAACTTGCCAGGACAATTCTGACATCAGAGAAATATCAAACAGATCATCACGTACATAAGAACAGCCAAACTGGGTCAGACCAAAGGTCCATCTAGCCCAATATCCTGTTTGCTGACAGTGGCCAATGCCAGATGCCCCAGAGGGAGGGAACACAACAAGTAATCATCAAGTGATCCCTCTCCTGTCATCCATTTCCAGATAAACAGAGGCTAAGGACACCATTCCTACCCCTCTAGGCTAATAGCCATTGATGGACCTAACTCCATGAATTTATCTAGCTTTTTCTTTTTTTGAACACTGTTAAAGTCCTAGTCTTCACAACATCCTCTGGCAAGGAGTTCTACAGGTTGACAGTGCGCTGCATGAAGAAAAACGTCCTTTTGTTTGTTTTAAACCTGCTACCCATTAATTTCATTTGGTGACCCCCTAGTTCTTATAGTATGGGAATAAGTAAATAACTTTACAGAGGCAGCAGTGTTGGGTGCCAGGCAAGAACTGGTCTACCAGGGGAGCCAGTTTTTGTATCAGAGCTGCTGCTACTGATACAAAGGAAGCAGCATGGGGTGGCAGCAGCCCCTATCTGGGGTGGGGTCTGAGCTCCTGGACCTGGCGCAAGTTGGAACTGAGCCAGGCTGCCTGCCCGCCTGGCTCCTAATATACTTCAAATGCAGTGGGGGTAGGTCCCGGATCTGGCATAAGCCGGGACTGAGCCAGGCTGCAGGCCAGCCTGCTAAAAAATTTACTGGAAAGGGGCGGGGAGTGGAGGGGTAAATGCATGTAGTCTGTAGCATTAACTTACAAGCTTTTGCTTATCGGTTAATCCACTACACTATTACATCCCTAATTCACATCAATGTCCTCCTTGGACTCAGTGGGCTGCTATTCCCTTGCAGGGGGAATAGCAAGGGAATATTCCCTTGATCCTGTTTCATGCCAAAGTTACTCACCAAGTCAACAGTGGTGGGTTTGCATCAGTCACAGCCCAGGCATCAGCTGTCCTCCTCTTTGAAGAACTGCCAGAGTCCTCCCTTCTGGGTATGTATTCCCAAGAGTGAGAACTTGTTTTGGCTGATCCAGGACTTTCATAATGCTGTTATGCATGGTTCATCCTACCCATCTATTCTGGATGACTTCAAGGCATACCAGAATCTGCCTCATAGGTGCATCCCTGGGTATCAAGGTGAAGTTTCTCCAGGAGTACATACATAAACTGGTGGACATTTTACAGCCCACTGTTCCTGGGAGAGTGGCCCTCCTGATCAATGAGCAGCTCATAAGAACGGCCATACTGGGTCAGACCAAAAGTCCATCTAGCCCAGTATCCTGTTTGCTGACAGTGGCCAATACCAGATGCCCCAGAGGGAGGGATCACAATAGGTAATCTTCACATGATCCCTCCCCTGTCACCTACCTCCAAAGAAACAGAGGGTAGGGACACCATTTCTACCCATCCTGGCTAATAGCCATTGACATGAATCTATCTAGCTCTTTTTTAAAGATGGCTTAAAAAAGAATAGCACAAACTATAGGGACAAAATTAGAAAGGCTAAGGCACAAAATGAGTTATACCTACCTAGGGACATAAGAACAGCTATACTGGGTCAGACAAAAGGTCCCTCTAGCCCAGTATCCTGTCTGACGACAATGATCAATATCAGATGCCCCAGAGGGAGGGAACACAACAGGCAATCATCACATGATCCCTCTCCTGTCATCCATTTCCAGACAAACAGAGGGTAGGGACACCGTTCTGACCATCAATAGCTATTGATGGACCTAACCTCCATGAATCTCTCCAACTCTTTTTTGAACCCTGTTAAAGTCATAGTCTTCACCACATCCTCTGGCAACGAGTTCTACAGGTTTACTGTACGCTGAATGAAGAAAAACTCCTTTTGTTTGTTTTAAACATGCTGCCTATTAATATCATTTGGTGACCCCTAGTACTGATATTGTGGGAATAAGTAAATAATTTTTCCTTATTCACCTTTTCCACACCAGTCATGATTTTATAGACCTCTTTCATACCCCCCCTTAGTCTCCTCTTTTCTAAGTTGAAAAGTCCAAGTCTTTTTAATCTCTCTTCATATGGGACCCGTTCCAAACCCCTAATCATTTTTGTTGCCCTTTTCTGAACTTCTGATGATGATGGTCAAAATTTAGGAAAAATCTTCATTTTCCATCTGAATTAGTTATTTCTTATGAGAATTCTCCAGAATCCAATTGACTCAGGTCCATCAATGGCTATTAGCTAGGATGGGTAGGAATGGTGTCCCTAGCCTCTGTTTCTCTGGAAGTGGGAGATAGGGGAAGGATCACATGAGGATTATCTGTTGTGTTCCCTCTCTGGGGCATCTGGTATTGGCCACTGTCAGCAGACAGGATACCGGGCTATATGAACCTTTGGTCTGACCCAGTATGGCTGTTCTTATGATGAATAAATCAAGAAGGACTTTAGACCACTTAGACCAACCTGAATGTTTGAAAATGCAGTTCTAGCACATGCAAAAATAGGGAAGTGTTGAACTGAAGGTAATGTATGTCTCCTTTGAGAAAATTAATAGAATTTGAATATAAACATTTAGTAATATATTTGAATGGGGCAGTCACCAACAATCCGAAAACATAATGGCAGGATATTTGATCTGATGGGATTAAGAGAATTAGATCAACCATGCATGATGTAGGGTCAAAAAGAACTAGATGATGAACAGATGCTATGGCTCTATTCTATAGCTTCATGTATGCTGGGAATACAACAGGGTTTGCAGCCTCTTTGGTATATACATTCTAAAAATATATACTGGTTAAAAAGCCCTAGGGGGAGGGGAGAAGTATATTTACTGCAGTCCCGATTTCTTCCTCAGGCTCTATGACTTTATATATTAAAGTCTACATATTTAGCCTTGATGTATTCAAAATCAATCTAATCTGAAAAAGGCAAAATTGGAAGCACTGCATTTGTCTTGATTTAAGCTATTTTGACCTATTAAGGAAAACAGAAACAAAAACCCAACCCTATCAAACCATGAGAAATTGCCTGGATGTATATAATTAGAACAGCAAGAAAACTTAGTTCCATATTTTTTAAGTCTGGGAAAAATTTTCAGGTTTATGGATTTGGATGGCTAGAATGCCAACATTATCAAAGGAAATGTAGCATTTTTCTTTTCTCTAGTTAAATTTTAATGTTTTTTAAACTACCCAATTTACAGCAGAATTATGAAATTTATTGCCTCAGTTTTACACTTCTACAATGTTCAGCCTCAATCTCTATTTTTGCAAACAGTTTTGAACTCTATACAGATATACATTCCAGGCATCGGACCAATAGTAACATAAAATATCTCTGAAGGGACATATTCCAAGAAAATTTTACAATGATTTTACAAAAACATCATCATCCCCTGGAAAGCTTAGCATAGTTTTTTATTGGATCAGTGAACAGGAAGCTTTGGTTTATTTAATTTGGTACATCTCCTGTTTAAAGACCACAGCTGTCTGGTTTGAATTTCAGCACTTAGATGCCC
Organism: Pelochelys cantorii; assembly: GCA_032595735.1. Lineage (NCBI taxonomy): Eukaryota > Metazoa > Chordata > Testudines > Trionychidae > Pelochelys > Pelochelys cantorii. The sequence goes on along the minus strand of CM064329.1, from coordinate 101,794,490 downwards.
ATCCACATTACAGGCTTTCTTCACACTAATTTCACATAATGAATCAAGCCACCAGTTGGCAGACATAGTAAACCTACACTTGTCTTCAGTAACCTCATCCAGTTAAGCTATATTGATCTATTGCATTGGCTGAAAAAAGCTTTTGGGGAATCAAGTATTTCCCCATAACATTAAAAAGGAGCTATGTGCCTCCCCTCCTACACCATTGCCAAAAATTAAAAACAAAAAACCCAACAACCAGATCTGAAGTCTCGTTAGTAATGCTTGATTTCTCCCACAGAGCTAGTTGAACTATAAATAATCATCTGGACTGAATTATGAGTTATAAACACTCTGTAAGTAGCAATCATGGTGATGTGGCTGAGCCTGCTGGAACGTTAGAAAAAATACCAATCATCTTAGAAGCACAATGTCCAATCAGTCCTCAATTTCCAGATGAAGATGGGCCCAGATCACAAAGTTCAGATCTACAGCTGAGCTTCCTCAGATTTTTGGGGTAGTTTCAATTCAGCATTCCAATAAAACATACTTCAGGGATAGGTCTGAATATTGAATGGTTTTGGCTGGCGTCTGCTTTTAATATTTCTTAGTACTCTTCATAGGTTCTGGAACTAGAGGTCCTGGGGGTGCTGCAGCACCCTCTGGCTTGAAGTGGTTTCCATTATATACAGAATTTACAGTTTGGGTCAAGGACTCTCAGCACCCCCACAATACCCAATTTTTCCAGCACCCCTGGTACTCCTATCTGCCAAATCATCTTTCTCCCCACCACAGCTACAGGACAGGGCCCTGGAAAATCACCCCTGCCTTGGTCATGCTTCTCAGCTTCTACCCCCAGGAGTGGGTAAGCTTTTCTTCCTAGACCATCTGTATTTGGTTTTCATACCAGCAGAATTCTAAGGCAGACATCTCATCTCCATCCTACAGGACCTAGCTTATTCCTGTTTACTGCTCATCTCTGATGTTAAACAAAAAGGTGTTTAAGTAACATTCAGAAGTTTCTGTGGGAAAGGGGGTTCCGATGTTTTCAGCTGCTAGCATTGTTTGTTTATTCATTCTTAGTCCTGGCTCTGACGATCACAGCAAAGCTGTCCATAAATCAAAGAAAGAGCTGTGCAATCTGGAAGTCACTTGTAAGGCAAAACAGCAGCTTCAGTGGTCTTACAAATTCATAACACAATGTCAGTAGGTGACGCTCTCTATATTACTTATCTGCCTACATGCACACAGCTGTATATATCTACTAGCTTGTCATCATATGTAAACAGAGGACAGGAGAAAAAATGCTTGTCTGTACCTGTTGGCAAGAGTATGCACCTTCCACTTACACATTTTTGAATGCTAATGATGTTTATAAAAATAGGCAATTCATAAGAAATGTTGTAGCTGGTAATAATGTACACAAACCCTTTCTACATGTATACATAAAAATCTATTTTTTCAAGTGTATGTGGCTAATGTTAGGTAACTATATAAGTAGCTTGAGTTATAGGTGCTTAGCACTTCAGAAGACAATCTTTGAACTGCTATCTTACACTATATTCTATTAAATTCCCCAATATAAAACAGATGTTCAAAGCTGACTTCCTACAGTTAGCTGTCAGGTCCTGCAAAGACGTACTGTGCTTGACTTCATAAAGAACTTCATAAAGTCCCAAACTTGTCCAGACCTTCCCCCAAAGCCTCAGTGGTCTAAGGCACCTCTAAGGAGACCTTCATTGCTGTCTGGCACAAAGAGCATGGGATTGGAAGGGCTGGACTGCTCAACTTGAGCTGGTGCCCAACTCCTGGACAGAGGTGATAAGCTGCCCACCACGAGTCTTGGCTCTCCTTCCAATCTCGCCTGTCTCTTATGGGACATCACAAATCCTCCCCTTGCTGATCCGTTTGGCTTTTTGGTTGTAGCCTGCAATGGGCTACATCTACACTGTAGCCTTCTTCCGCAAAACCTTATACAAACGAAGCACTAAGTGGAATATCGCCATGCTTCATTTGCATAATTGATTAGCAGCCGCTTTTGCACAAAACCCCCTCTTGCGCAAGTGCCATTCTTCCTGAAAAAATGGAGGAAGAACGGCTCTTGCGCAAGAGTGGGTTTTTGCCTAAAAAGGAGCCATCTACAGAGCTCCTTTTTGCACAAAAGCCTCTTGCGCAAAAGCAGCTGGTAATTAATTATGCAAATGAAGTGTGGTGATATTCCACTCCATGCTTCATTTGCATATGCTTTTGCGGAAGAAGGCTACAGTGTAGACGTAGCCTGGTAGCAGCTTGAAGATGGTGCCAGAGGAGCACGCCACACCAATGCTTCAGTGCTCAGGGCCGAGTCCAACCTCTGCTGCGGTGTTGGGTTAGTATGGACTCCATTAGAAATGCCCTGAGGAAATTCTCTTTTTTTGTCCGGGACTTAGAAGATTGGCAAATGCAGCAATTGTTGTTAATGTGCCCCTCACTGAGATACCTCAGGACACTAATGTGCGAATCACTAATAGGCATAGGATGCTCGCATGACCCCTTGCTCCACTCCAAAAATCCTACAGTGCCACACCTTCCTTCCACTCAAGCAAGACTAAGGAGACTTGTGTCTCCTGACATTACTTCCCTTTCGCTCTACACCCTCAAGGACTACAAATACTGATTACCAAAATGAGCATGAGGGGAAGAGAGGGACACGCTGCTTATTCAGAGAATCAGGAATTTTGGTTCGGTGATATTCGTATAAACAGATTTCACCTTTATATGGCACAATGACAAACAGAGGAAAAATAAGTTTAAGGGTACCCTAAAAATGTGTCCCTGATTGGACTAGCCATCTGCTTGCCATTCAAAATCAAAATCAACCATAGGTGCAAGATGCATACCATTCATTGCCACACACTGTTGGCTGGGAAAGTAATAGTGCTCTCTATGCTGTTTGCTTCCTTGTAGTGAGTCTGCCAAAAACAGCTGTGTCATAAAAATGGCTCTTTACCCTCACAGAAAAAAAATAGCATAAAACTGATACCAAAACCAATTCTTTTAAAGAATAATAAAACTATGGATACTTGTTCATTCTACCAAGTATAACTAAAGTGATTAGTGTATTTTTCAACACAACCTAAAATGCAACTTTTAGGTGAACCATCCAACCTCAACAATTATCCTTTGAACTCAGATGAAAGGTGATCAAAGGTCAATTCCCTGATTACATATTACATTTATGGAAACAAGATTTGTGCACATGCTGCATCAGAAAAAGAGATGGCTATGACAGCTTCTTAACTAGTGGCTTGGATTCTGGTGCAAAAAGTCTTCATTTATTCCAAAACCATCAAGGACTGTATTCTGCCTGTTCTCCAGAGAGTGACTGTTGATGACAAAGATGAAGGCAGCTGTCATGAATGGTGTCAAATTCCCCATCAGCTACAGTCATACTGTGCGACGTCCCAGAATTGAGGATCATAGAACTGGAAGAGACCTCAGGAGGTCATCGTGTCCAGCCCCCTGCCCAAGGCAGGACCAATCCCAACTAAATCAACCCAGCCAGTGCTTTGTCAAGCCGAGACTTAAACACCTTTAGGGGTGGAGATTCCACCACCTCTCCAGGTAACCCATTCCAGTGCTTTACCACCCTCCTAGTGAAATAGTTTTTCCTAATATCCAACCTAGACCTCCCCGACTGTAACTTGAGACCATTGCTCCTTGTTCTGCCATCCATCACTACTGTGAACAGCCTTTCTCCATCCTCTTTGGAACCTCCCTTCAGGAAGTTGAAGGCTGCTATCAAATCCCCCCTCACTCTTCTCTTCTGCAGACTAAACAAACCCAAATCCCTCAGTCTCTCCTCATAGGTCATGCGCTCCAACCCCCTAATCATTTTGGTTGCCCTCCGCTGGACACGCTCCAATGCATCCACATCCTTTCTATAGTGGGGGGCCCAGAACTGGACACAATATTCCAGATGTGGCCTTACCAGAGCCAAATAAAGGGGAATAATCACTTCTCTGGATCTGCTGGCAATGCTCCTCCTAATACACTCTAATATGCCATTAGCCTTCAAGGGCACACTGTTGACTCATATCCAGCATCTCATCCACTGTAATCCCCAGGTCCTTTTCTGCTGAACTGCTACTTAGCCAGTCAGTCCCCAGCCTGTAGCAATTCTTGGGATTCTTCTGTCCCAAGTGCAGCACTCTGCACTTCTTCTTGTTGAATCTCATCACATTTCTTTTGGCCCAATCCCCTAATCTGTCCAGGTCACTCTGGACCCTATTTCTGCCCTCCAGCGTATCTACCTTTCCCCCTAGCTTAGTGTCATCTGCAAACTTGCTGAGGGTGCAATCCATCCCCTCATCCAGGTCATTAATAAAGATGTTGAACAAAACCAGTGCAAGAACTGATCCTGGGGGCACCCCGCTAGAAACCAATCGCCAACCTGACATCAAGCCGTTGATCACTACCCGTTGGACCCGACAGTCTAGCCAGCTTTCTATCCACCTTACAGTCCATTTATCCAATCCATATTTTCTTAACTTGCTGGCAAGAATATTGTCGGAGACCGTAACAAAAGCTTTGCTAAAGTCAAGGTATATCATATCCACTGACTTTCCCATATCCATAGAGCCAATTACCTTATCATAGAAGCTAATCAGATTGGTCAGGCACGACTTGCCCTTCATGAATCTATGTTGACTATTCCTGATCACTTTCCCCTCTTCCAAGTGCTTCAGAATGGATTCCTTGAGGATCCCCTCCATGATTTTTCCAGGGACTGAGGTAAGGCTGACTGGTCTGTAGTTCCCTGGATTGTCCTTCTTCCCTTTTTTGAAGATGGGCACTACATTTGCCTTTTTCCAGTCATCTGGGATCTCTCCAGATCTTCACAAGTTTTCAAAGATAATGGCCAAAGGCTCCACAATGACATTTGCCAACTCCCTCAGTACCCTTGGATGCATTAAATCTGGACCCATGGATTTGTGTATGTTTAGCTTTTCTAAATAGTTCCTAACTTGTTCTTTCCCCACCAAGGGCTGTCCACCTCCTTCCCATACTGCGTTGCCTAGTGCATTTGTCTGGGAGCTGACCTTGTCCATGAATACAGAGGCAAAGAAAGCATTGAGTACTTCAGCTTTTCCCACATCATCTGTCACTAGGTTACCTCCCTCATCCAGTAAGGGCCCCACACCCTCTCTGATCACCCTCTTATTGCTAACATGCCTGTAGAAACCTCTCTTGTTATTGCGCTTATGCCTTCCTGATAACTCCCCTGCATTCTCGAGCAATATATTTATATTCCTCCCTAGTCATCTGTCCAAGTTTTCACTTCTTGTAAGCTTCCTTTTTGTGTTTAAGCTCACCATGGATGTCCCCGGTAAGCCAATCTTGTCGCCTACCATATTTGCTTTTCTTGCTGCACATCAGGATGGTTTTTTCCTGTGCCTTTAATAAGGCTTCTTTAAAATACTGCCAGCTCTCCTGGATTCCTTCCCCCTTCATGTAAGCATCCCAGGGAATTCTGCCCATCAGTTTTCTGAGGGAGTCAAAGTCTGCTCTTCGGAAGTCCAGGGTGTGTATTTTGCTACTCTCCTTTCTTCCTTTGGTCAGGATCCTGAAATCTACCATCTCATGATCACTGCTTCCCAGGTTGTCACCCACCTCTACTTCCCCTACTAGTTCCTCCCTGTTTGTGAATAGCAGGTCAAGCTGCACATGGCCCCTGGTCGGTTCCTTCAGCACTTGTACCAAGAAGTTATCCCCAACATTCTCTAAAAACTTCCTGGATTGTCTGTGTACTGCTGTACTGGTCTCCCAACAGATGCCAGGGTGATTAAAATCGCCCATGGGAACCAGGGCCTGCAATCTGGAAGCTTCTCTCAGTTGTCCAAAGAAAGCTTCATCTACCTCATCCACCTCATCCACCATCTATAGCAGACACCAACCACAACAGCACCCCTGTTGCTTCCACCTCTAAATTTAACCCATAGACTCTCAACAGTCTTTTCTCCCTCTAAGTACTGGAGCTCCAAGCAATCATACTGATCTCTTACATACAATGCAACTCCTCCTCCTTTTCTCCCCCGCCTGTTCTTCCTGAACAGTTTATACCCTTCCATGACAATGCTCCAGTCATGCGAGTCATCCCACCAAGTCTCCATTATTCCAATCAAATCACAGTTCTTTAACTGAGCCAGGGCTTCTAATTCTTCCTGTTTGTTTCCCAGGCTTCTCACATTGGTGTACAAACACCTTAGATAACCAGTTGATCACCCGGCCTTCTCCATCCGAATCAGGGGTCCTCCTTTGTTGCTCGTTCCTCCTTGTGATTCTTCCTGGTGTCCGACTTCGTCACTTACCTCAGGGCTTTGGTCACCGTCCCCCAACGAACCTAGTTTAAAGCCCTCCTCACTAGGTTTGCAAGAACTGCCCACGAAGATGCTCTTTCCTCTCTTGGTTAGGTGGATCCCATCTCTTCCTAACAATCCTTGTGCCCGGAACACAGTTCCATGGTCAAAGAAACCAAAGCCCTCTCTCCAACGCCACCTGCGCAACCACGCATTTACTTCCTCAATTCGACAATCCCTACCCAGACCTTTTCCTTCAACTGGAAGGATGGACGAGAACACCACTTGTGCTTCAAATTCCTTGATCCTTCTTCCCAGCGCTACATAATCTGCTGTGACACGCTCGAGGTCATTCTTGGCTGTATCGTTAGTTCCTACATGGAGAAGCAGGAAGGGGTAGCGATCCGAAGGTTTAATCACTTTCAGAAGACTCTCGGTCACATCCTGAATGAGAACTCCCGGTAAGCAGCACAGTTCTTGAGATTGCAGGTCTGGATGGCAGATGGATGACTCAGTCTTTCTTAGGAGGGAATCCCCGACCACCACCACCCATCTTCTTTTGGGGGTGGTGGTCGTGGAACCCCCATCCCTAGGACTACGCATCCCATGCCTTCCGGTGGATGGTGTTCCCTTCTGATTTCTTCCCTCAGAGGTCCCTGCCAATGCATTCTCCACCGCAGTGCCTGTGAAAGTGGTTACTTACCTCTACAGGAATGGGGGATACCTGAGTTGGCTGCCTTCTCCTTCTAGAGGTTACATACTACCAGTTTTTTTCCTTGTCCTGTACTGCCCTGACTGGCTCTTCAGCCTGCTGTGGCTGCAGGATTAAACACTGCCTTCTACCGAGGAAGTCTTCATCCTCTCTGAAAGAATGTAGGGTCGATACCTGGGCCTCCAGTCCTCTCATTTTTTCTTCCAAAATGGTGACCAGCTTGCACTTAGTGCAGATGAAATTCCTTCTTTCTTCTGGAAGGAAGACAAACATGGCACATGCTGTGCGGGTAACAACAGCAGAGCTATCACCATCCATACCTGCCCTCCTTCTGAGAGATTCCTCAGTTGTTCTTCAATGCCTCCTTGAAGGGAAGGAGTGTAGTGAAAAGATGTGAAAGAATGGCGAGTGTATCTCAACCCCTTCCCACTCCTCTTCCCAACTCCCTCTCCAAACTCCCTGTTTACAGCCCCTGTTCACAAGCTCCCTGGTCGCTGACTCACTCCTTTATAAAGCCCTGGACTGCCTGATAGCGCCTCCCCCTGATTAAGGCTCAACCAATGAGCAGAGGCTTCTAGATTTCAAACCCTGATTAGAAGCTCACAGCTTCCACCTGCCAGCCACAGCACACACTCCTTGAGGGGCGGAGGGAGGGGGAAAGGGGAACAAACAAACAAACAGCCAAATACAAGCTCAGGATACAGCAAGAAAACCCCAGACACAAAAACACACTACAGACAGACCACTTCCCTCAAGGGTCCTGTATTAGTTTCCTCCTTTATCTGGAGAACTCCCTCTCCAAACTCCCTGTTAACAGCCCCTGTTTGCAAGCTCCCTGGTCACTGACTCACTCCTTTATAGGATGAAGTGTTCCATTTATCATTGAAAGATCAGAGATGTGCTGAGCTTGTGTGTCTGGCCATTGGTGATCAACAGGTAATAAGGACATGAGACAGCTGTATTTGTATGATGGCCAAATCTTTCAACAGGAACTCTTGAGCTTGATGTCTCTGGAAACATACACTACTAGAGATGTCATATCTGAGAAAGCTAGTGCAGTGTTTGAGAACAGGGACTTTCACTAAGCAACATTTGCTTTCTGGTAACAGAATCTTGAATGCTAGGCAAGCAGAAGGGCCATATGTCATACCTGGCAGTAGTAGTGCCACAAATGAAAGCCCTGCATTGCATCACACCCAAAGCATGTTGTGTGCCAAGCTGAGTGGGGAACTGAAAGCTGTGATGAAGATAATCGAACTTCATCAGTCTCAAGTCTGTAGCACCTACTTTGTGAGTTCATCGAGTCCTCTCAATCCACAAAGATCTTCTCCTCCACAATGACATTTGCTACCATCGTAAGGGAACATTGTTGGCATATTTCTGCAAGCTCGAGTTCCTTCAGCACATCACCCACAAGAAGGCAGCTAAATATCAGTCCCTTCTAGAAAGTACTGAATTCATGTCTAAGTCGTGTTTTATTGTGACTGTGATGGATGGGAGGAGTGCTGCTCTTTTCTGAACATCCCAGCATTCAGTAAGCAAAGGGTTAAACCCAGTGTCATGGTGTACACACACACCATCCCTTGGGGGGAAGGTACCCAGGGGGGTGGATGCCACCTAGTCGGCTGCCAGGTCATCTCTTTTAGTCTATGAAAAACAATCCTCCGTCTACGGTAGTACAGCCCAATGGCTAAAGTTAATAGGATCGTCCTTAGGTCAGGGCAGCACGGCCTAAAGGATGGAGTCAATGAGGGGTAGCCCTCAGTTCAGGGAAGCACAGCCTAATCAGCCAGAATAAATAGGGCTTTGGGGGCAACATCCCAGTAAGGGGACTCAGGCCCACGCTACTCCACTGGGTCCTGACCCAGGGCCCTGCAAGAGGCAGGGTGTTCTACCACTCACTTGGTGGGGAATCTGCCGATATCAAGCTCACCCAGGTGGGAGATACCACTTCAGCACCCTCCCTGGGTTACTTCCTACCACTGTTGGTGGGGTGACATCCCATGTGGCTTCTAGGTCCTCCAGTTTCCCTGCAGCTGCTTCTCCCTGGGGTCAGGTTGTCTGGCCACGGAGAAGGGGGAAGGAACAGGCTGGGGGCAGGGTATCTGGCTAGGGGGACGGGGGGAGAGGGCAGAAGTGAACTGGGAGCAGGGGGTGTAGTCGGGGGGACAGTGCAAGAGCAGGGGAGGGTCCAGGAGCAGGCTGGGGCAGGGTGTCTGGCTGGGGAGAGGGGGCAGGAGTAAGGAAGGGGACAGGATGTCCCCCGCCACAGGAAGCCGGCACTGGTGCTTTAATCTTGCAGGAAAGGGGTGCCACAAGGCTGTAGTGTTAGGAAGGCAGCAACCCAAGCGTCTGGCCTGAGGCAGGCAGTGCTGGTGGTTGTCTGCTGGGTTGCGGCATGTTGGGACCCTGGATGTAGAAGTGGGGCCGGACGTAGTGGGGCCAGATGTATAAGCAGCTGCCGCTGCTGCCCCCAACCCTCCTGCAGGGGACCCAGGGGTCAGCAGGCAGTCCCCTGAGGAAGGGTCTGGGGGGAACCCCAAGCCATGGCCGCCACTTCCCCTTCTGACTCTGTGGAGGGGGGTGGAGCACTGCAGAGTGATGTGATGATGTCACTGTTGTCCCACAGGAAAAAATGTTTTATATATAGAGAAGATTTGATTCTTGTGTCCTGGAAGGTAATAGGAGTTCTGTGTATGCATACCTAAGACTGAGAGGTCAGCTATCAGAGAGAGTTTTTTTTCTTTTTTTTCAAGCTCTCTTATGGTAAAAAAGTTTGGGGTACCCCTCTGGAAGTTCCCAAGTGCTTTCTTCCTGGGTTCAAGAAGAAAGGGTTTTTTTCCCCTCATTTGGGGGTGACAGCTACAGCCGAAGGCCAGGGATTCTGTGACCTTGGAGAGCTTTAAAGCAGAAGCCTATAGCAGCAAGGTATTTTTAAGGTCTCTTGTGACACATTTTGCCACCTGAAGACCCTGAATGTACAGATGCAAGGCCAGAAGACGACAAAGCTGACAAAGAAATTTCACTGTGAAATTTAACTGAACATATCACTTCCTTTTAGCTAGACTCTATTATACAAAGGTAGTGGGTGTCTCCCAAGCCATTCAGAAAAGCAGATTTCACCTGCATTTCATTTAGAAATGTTTTTAATGTAAAAAACCTGGAGCTAGGCTGTGATGGTGCACTTTAACTTACGCTGGTGCACTTTGAATCAGTCATCTTAATCAGAGATTTAAGCAACATAAAGCAATAGTAAAATGGTGTGCTTTCACTAGAAAACAAGCACCTGAAAACAAACACCTTTAGCTTAGAGAGTGGCCTTTGACCTACCAAGATTTGGACAGTTCCAGAGAGCTGAAAAAGGTAAACATAATTGAATACCACTGTTCTAGGTTCCTACAAATTGATAGTTTAAAAGTTTGTTCCAGTATCTTTCCACGTGTCAGTTAGGCTGACTAGTCCATAGGCACTGAATCCATAGGTGATCCATGGCTGCAGCACCCATGGAAAAAATTAGCAAGTAATTAGCATCCACCAAACAAACTAGCTGCCCCTCTTCCCACCACCCAGGAAGCTCTGGGAAGAAGGGGGAGGAGCGTGAATGGGGCATACTTAAGGGAGGTGGTGGGAAGCTAGTACCTATGGACTTGTCCATAATTCCCTGGGTCTTTTTTCCCCCTTTTTAAAGCCACTGTTTGTCCTGCAAGCATATGAACCCCCACTTTTCCTCTGTGAGCTCTTGAAGGTAATTGCTAACAGTTCTGAGACCGCTTCAACTAGTTCCTTCAATATCCCACAATGAATATAATCAGGCTCCAGTGACTTGAATACAACTAACTTATCTAAACACTTGCTAACCTGTTATTTTGCAGTTTTGGCTTGCAGTCCCTTCCCCCTTGTTAATGGGATGAATACCTAGTCTCCATTAAGGTTTCTAGTGAAGACTGATGAAAAACAGGCATTAAACACCTCAGCTTTCCTGAAATTAATTATTAGCTCTCCTTCCCTGCTATGTAGAGGAAGTATGTTTCCCTTCATTTTCCTTTTGCTCCTAATCATATAGTTAAAGCATCTCTTTTTATTGCCTTTTATGTCCACTCATTAGGAAAAGGCAGGTGTTGTAATGGGGGATTTGATCATTAGAAACAGAGATAGCTGAGTTTGTGATGACCAGGACAACCATATGGTGACTTGTCTGCCTGGTGCGAAGGTTGCAAATCTCTTGAGACATCTAAATAGACTTATGTTATGTGCTGGGGAGAAGCCAGTGGTCATGGTACATGTAGGTACCAATGACATAGGGAAGATTCTGGAGGCCAAATTTAGGCTGCTAGGAAAGAGATTGAAATCCAGGACCACTATGGTAGCGTTCTCTGAAATACTTCCAGTTCCATATGCAGGGCCAGATAGGCAGGCAGAGCTTCAGAGTCTCAATGCATGGATGAGATGATGTAGAAAGGAGGGGTTTAGATTTATTAGGAACTGGGGAAACTTTTGGGATAGGGGGAGCCGATACAGGAAGGATGGGCTCCACCTAAACCAAAATGGAACCAGACTGCTGGCACTTACCATTAAAAAGGTTGTAGAGCAGTTTTTAAACTAAAGGCTGGGGGAAAGCCAACGGGTGCAGAGAAGCAGATGGAACGGAAAGAGACATCTCTTAGGAGAAACAAAAGACAGAACTATGTAGCACTTTAAAGACTAACAAGATGGTTTATTAGGTGATGAGCTTTCGTGGGCCAGACCCACTTCCTCAGATCAATATGTGGAAGAAAATCGGCACAACCATATATACCAAAGTGATACAATCAAAAAAATGAACGCATGTGAAATTGACAAATCAAATTTAGAACAGAGTGCGGGTGAGGGGGGAAGAAGGTTAGTTTCTGTGAGGTAATGACATAGGGGTGATAATAGGGGAAGTTTCTGTGAGGTAATGACATTAGGGGTGAAAACTGGGGAAGCTATCTTTGTAATGGGTGAGATAATTAGAGTCTTTGTTTAAACCCATACATAAAGTGTCAAATTTAAGCATGAATGACAATTCTGAAGCTTCTCATTGAAGTCTGGAGTTAAAGTCTCTTTGAAGCAATATGCATGTTTTAAGGTCATCGAGGGAATGATCAGTCTGGCTGAAATGGCAAGCAACAGCTCTCTCTCTGTGAGAGAGTCTTATGTCTGTTTTGTGTGCATTGATTCTTTGGCGAAGTGTCTGAGACATTTGTCCAATGTACATAGCAGACGGACACTTGGAGGATCAAGATGCTAAAGGAGCACTCAAAGATCATAAAGTCATTGCGAAGAAGCTAAATGAATTCTTTGCTTCAGTGTCTTCATGGCTGAGGATACTGGGGGAAATCCCCAAACTTGAGCCATTCTTCTTAGGTGACAAATGTGAGGAATTGTCCCAGACTGAAGTGTCATTCGAGGAGGTTTTGGAACAAATTGATAAACTTAACAGTAAAGAGTCACCGGGACCAGATGGCATTCATCCAGGAGTTCTGAAAGAACTCAGATGTGAAATTGCGGAACTATTAACTGTGGTTTATAACCTATCCTTTAAATCAGCTTCTGTACCTGTTAGCGGAGAACGCTACAGTTGATTCACATCCTCGTGGGATGGACTAAGGTCCTCACTACTCGGATCTATCACCGGTCGTAATATCAGGAGATTTTAGGCGCAGTCAATAAAAACTGGCAAATGGTTAAAGTTAAACAACAGGACTATATTGTAGTGCAAATTTAAATAACATACATCGAATAACCATGGAGGGCAGTCCTCCTATGGTTACCCCTAATACTAATTACCAGAGTCCTCAGCGCAAGCAGAACGATGGTGGTGATGCTGGTGACCTCAAGCCTCTGGCTGATTGAGAGCCTCGGGCGAGGAACAACCAGGAGTCCCTCGGTGACAGGGTCGTTGGTCAGGCGACCTCAATCCTTAGGCTAATTTGAAGCCCTTGGAGAGGAACAGCCTGTGCGATCCCTCGAAGCGCTGAGGAAGATTGCCAAGACGGCCGATCTACCTTCCGCAGATGCGTCTGGTCTTCGGTCCTCTTCCCGCTCTTCAGCTGCGGCCGGAGCAGACGATGGACGCTAGACTCTAATAATTCTATCCTATCTAACCTAAAAGAAAACCCTAATCTAGTCACCGACGCACCCGTCGAACAGACGCGATGATGGCCGATAAGCGAAACCGCGACGCAGCCTGCCGAACAAGCACGACGACGAAAGCTAAACTACTTTAAAATACTAAACTAGCTAACTAAACCTAACACTACCTAAAAAGAAAGAAACAAAGCCTTCCGCCTTGATTAATTCTTAAAGACTGTATTAGACCTCACTCATTCTCTTGACCTAGGACTAAGATTAGGACCTCTCTCACTCTCTTACACTATACCTAACCCAACGCCACCCCAACTGTTGCATGGTACAGGCTTTTATAATATGGGCTCATGAATATTCATAATATTTTACTTCAAATCTATTGGCTCATTCAAAAATGCTAATTTACATAGCTTTACAATGATTGGCTAAGGAGAATCATAACAAGCGCATACATTATTTTTCAAACTCCAACAGGTAAGTTGGTGGATGTGACATACGTGAGCTACGTGCCAAAACATTTTGTCATGATGGTATCTTTACAATGATTGACAGCCTTATTGATTGACATTTGATCTCAATTCATTCTAATGCTCCCCTTTCTGTTTTCTTTACATGGGATGTCTAGACAACGCACGAACTCAGGCTTTACATCTTTCACATTTGCTCTTACCAAATTACAATCATAGTAGTAATAATAATAATAATAATAATAATAATAGAGACATTTCATATAACATAAAATTCTGCGCGTACATACCTGATGACTGGAAGATAGCTAACATGACAACAATATTTAAAAAGGGCTCTAGAGGTGATCCTGGCAATTACAGACCTGTAAGTCTAATGTCAGTATCGGGCAAATTAGTTGAAACTATAGTAAAGAATAAAATTGTCAGACACATAGATGAACATAATTTGTTGAGGGAAAGTCAACATGGTTTCTGTCAAGGGAAATCATGCCTTGCTAATCTACTAGAGTTCTTTGAGGGGGGTCAACACACATGTGGACAAGGGGGATCCAGTGGATATAGTATACTTCGATTTCCAGAAAGCTTATGACAAGGTCCCTCACCAAAGGCTCTTACGTAAACTAAGTTGTCACGGGGTAAGAGGGAAGGTCCTTTCATGGATTAATAACTGGTTATAAGACAGGAAACAAAGGGTAGGAATAAATGGTAAGTTTTCCGAGTGGAGAGAGGTAACTAGTGGGATCCCCCCAAAAGTCTGTCCTGGGACCAATCCTATTCAACTTATTTATCAATGGCTTGGAGAAAGGGGTAAACAGTAAGGTGGAAAAATCTGAGGAGATGATACCAAACTACTCAAGATAGTTATGACCAAAACAGACTGTGAAGAGCTTCAAAAAGATCTCACCAAACTAAGTGATTGGACAACAAAATGGCAAATGAAATTTAATGCTGATAAATGTAAAGCAATGCACACAGGAAAAATAATCGCATCTATACATACAATATGATGGAGACTAATTTAGCTACAACTACTCAAGACAGATCTTGGAGTCATTGTGGATAGTCCTCTGAAAACATCCACTCAGTGTGCAGCGGCAGTCAAAAAAACAAATAGAATTAAAAAAGAGATAGAGAATAAGACAGAATATCTTATTGCTTCTATATAAAGCCATGGTATGCCCACATCTTGAATACTGCGTACAGATGTGGTCTCCTCATCTCAAAAAAGATTTATCAGTATTGGAAAAGGTTCAGAAAAGGGCAACAAAAATTATTAGGGGTTTGGAACAGGTCCCATATGAAGAGAGATTAAAAAGACTTGAACTTTTCAAATTAGAAAAGAGAAGACTAAGGGGGGATATGAAAGAGGTCTATAAAATCATGACTGGTGTGGAAAAGGTGAATAAGGAAAAATTATTTACTTATTCCCACAATATCAGTACTAGGGGTCACCAAATGAAATTACTAGGCAGCATGTTTAAAACAAACAAAAGGAGTTTTTCTTCATTCGGTGTACAGTTAACCTGTGGAACTCGTTGCCAGAGGATGTGATGAAGACTAAGACTTTAACAGGGTTCAAAAAAGAGTTGGAGAGATTCATGGAGGTTAGGTCCATCAATAGCTATTGATGGTCAGAACGGTGTCCCTACCCTCTGTTTGTCTGGAAATGGATGACAGGAGAGGGATCACGTGATGATTACCTGTTGTGTTCCCTCCCTCTGGGGCATCTGATATTGACCATTGTCGTCAGACAGGATACTGGGCTAGATGGACCTTTTGTCTGACCCAGTATGGCTGTTCTTATGTCCCTAGGTAGGTATAACTCATTTTGTGCCTTAGCCATTCTAATTTTGTCCCTATAGCTTGTGCTATTCTTTTTTAAGCCAATCTTAGAAATTTATTCATTTTTTCCACTTTTGTAAAATTTCTTTTTGTTATTCAGATAATTAAAGAGCTCTTTATGCAGCTTTCCAGTTAGAAGCAGAAACCTTTATAAAGCCATTACTTAGCTTACAAGAAAGATGGTTCAACTATCCAAGTCTCTGAATTCAGATATGGGCCAATCAGAATGGAGTCAGTCATTTTGCTATCAACTCTAAAAGGAACAGTATGAGGACCAGAGTTTGCAATAGGAGAGTGTTCTTTTGGCTGTAATAAAAATTAAATTGAGATCTAGTTACATAAAAACAACAACCTTAACACTTTTAATCAGCTTACGAGGTTTAGAGGATATCCAAATGATTTCGAGTCCATTGGCTAGTTTTGCAGTGCATTTGCAATATTGTGCATTAGTAAAATCATGGGGATTATGAAAAAAATTGAAGCATAATAAAATTATATAAGAACTGACAAGCTATAAAGGATAGGTCAAAATCTGCTCCCACTCAAGTGCGGGAATTTTGCCAGAGTCCAGGGAAACCAGGATTTGGCCCCATATGCATTGATGAGAGTAGGGGAGGGGCTAAAGGACTCTAAACTGTCTTATGCTGTCTGATTCTCTGATGTGTTAGGAAAACAGATTGCAGTGGTTTTTTTGTTGTTATTATTTAAATGAAACATTAATTTATTTGACCCAATGAAATTCATGGGGGAAGCAAAGCTGATTTTTCTCATGTCTCTGTACACTACTGAATGCAACAGCACATTTCCATGGGTAGTGCACTAGCACAGAGCAACCTGACAAGATTCCAGTGCCACAGCTGGAAAGGTGACTGGCAGCCACTCAACTAGCTGCTTCCAGGGCAGCAGAATAGGAAAATATGTCTAAATTTTTAAAAGCAGAGATATCCAGACTATGGTTTGTGGAGCTCTTGCTGATTGTCTGCAGGGAGCTGGATTGTCACATGGTACCGCTCTTCTCCTTGTTTACAGCTGCTAAATAAATACATTAAAGACAGCTGAATATTCACACTTTCCTAATGTTATTTTTCCATGCAATTAACTGGTGTAGTTTCCACAGGCATATTATAGAATTGCAAATGGGAAGGAAGATAGCCATAATAAATTGCCATCTCAAGAAGTTGTGAGAATGTTTGAAAAACCATACTCTAAAAGCATCAACACTTGTACAAACAGACATAGAGCCTAGTTTAATGCCGTCATCACTTATATCACACGTAGCTCAACTGTCATGTCTTAATCGGCTGGGAGGAGAAAGCTAGAGCTTTAGTTCATTGAACAGAGACTGACAGACTACAACTTGGTAGCTTGTGCTTCCCTGCTCAGGATGTTAAATATTGGTTAAGTGACTAGTCGAGTAGTCAATGGAATTTCCATCGACTACTTGACTAGTTGATAGGCACTTCCACATTCCTCCTTTGAAACATACAGCGGGGGCTCTTGTGCATTTCAATGCTGCAGCACAGCATGGAGCCCAGGGTCAGTGGGGGACTCTGAGTCCCCCACTGACCCTGGGCTCCATGCTGCACTGCGGATTTGAAATGCCACGCAGAGCTGGGGGCAGCTGGAGACTCCCCAAGCTGATCCCGGGCTCCCTGCGGCATTTCAGCAGAATCCGGGATCAGCTGGGGACTTCCCAGCTGACCCGGGGTTCTGTGCAGCATTTCCCCAGAAATTTTACCACCTCTGCGTTTCAAAGGGGCAACCCGACACAGCTGAGCCCAGGCTCAACTGTGCGGCGCTGCACCTTTCAAGTACCCCCGTTCCCTCCCCAGACTTTGCTGCCTCTATCTGACAGAGACAGCAAGGAGGGGGAGGGGGAGGGAGAGGGGGAGTCCACTAGTCCTTAACATCCTTATTCCCTGCATTGGGATTTAACAGTGGCTATCACCAAAACATATTAATTCTCATAGGCAGAAAGTTGAACTATCTCTTGCAAGATATTGCAGCATCTTCTAGTATTACTACTGCATTTTGGACCATTAGGGTTGGAGAAGAACATGCAGCCCACCTGATCTCAAAATTAGTTATTGAGAAGGATGGTTACCATACACACCTGAAATAAGTACACTGCAAACCTATCCTAACAGATTTTCCATTATTTTACAGAAAAAAGTACAATGTTCTACAGTAATGGTCCACAACAATAGTGTTGTTACAATAATTATTTTTTGTATAAGGAAGAAGAGAGGGAGATGTGGCTTCCCCAAGATTGGATTTCTGCAATTGGCTTTACATGGGACTACCCCCTTAAATATCCCCGTTGGATTTATCTTAAGAAGATATGAAATCTGGCAACCTTAGACATGTGAATTAACATAGTTTGAAAGATTCAGCCCCTATTAGCAGAGACAAAGACCTAAGCACAGTATTTATTTTTATTTATATATTTACCTTCTGTGGCCAAATTCTATGTATTACATAAATAACTTTTCCTCTTTTTCTATCTTCTCATATATGGCTAAAAGGACAGAAAGCTGATGTCAAAATTTCTGCCCAAAACATAAAAAGGGATGGGTTGCCTAGTCCAATACAGTCACAATTGGTTTGCTGTCAATTCAAGAAAACAAATTCTAAATTTCTTTAGAGAGATCCATTTCAAGATCAGGTGTTACAGAGGTTTGCCTCAATCTGGAAAATTTGCATGGAGAATGTAAGAATAGCTATACCAGCCCAGTATGCAGTCTCTGATTGTGGCCAGTGCTAGATGCTTTAGAGGGAACTAGCTGGAGTTACCCAGTGTTGCTCGGTCCCGCTCCCCACTGGCCGATTCGCTTCCCCACCCCCCGCCAGCCCTGCTTCCTGCTGGTCGGTTCTCCTCCTCCCGATATCCCACAGCGAGCCCCGCTCCCGTCGGCCGCCCCCTCATCCCAATCTCCCCCCACCAGCTCTGCTTCCCGCCAGCCGCGCCTCCCCCAGTCTCCCCTCAGTCAGCCCCGCTGCCCCTGACCTCCCCCCACCAGCTCTGCTTCCCACCGGCCGCCCCTCCCCCAGTCTCCCCTCGGTCAGCCCCACTGCCCGACCTCCCCCCACCAGCTCTGCTTCCCACCGGCCGCCCCTCCCCCAGTCTCCCCTCGGTCAGCCCCGCTGCCCCTGACCTCCCCCCACCAGCTCTGCTTCCCACCGGCCGACCTTCCCCTGATCTCCCCGGGCCAGCCCCACTCCCTTCCCGGCCAGTTCCTCCCCTCCCCCCCGCTCAAGTGTGTCCGTTTTTTTTAAGACTACCTGGTAACCGTAGCTGTGGGGGGCAGGGTGGGTGCCCGAGCTGTTGTGCGCGTGGGGGTGAGGCAAGTCCCGGATGGCGCTGGGGGCCGCAGGCGGCGGGCACATGACCTAGGGTGGGCGGGGCTGCCCCTGCAGCGCGGCGGGTTATTTTTTATTTTTACAGGTTGATATTGGGCCCAATCGGGTCCAAAAGTACCTTAAAACCTTCTCCTGGATGAAAGGTTATCCCATGCAAAGTTTGGTTGCAGTAGCTCTTATAGTGTCCAAGTTATTAGAGCACAAACATACAAACATTCTCCTTTATATATTAGATTAACAGAACAGGGCAATTTCAAGAGATCCTTCCTGTCACCCAGTCCTAGTGTCTGGCAGTTGGAGGATTAGAAAGACCGGGAGTATGGAGGCAGCATCCCTGACCGTTTTGGCCAAAAGCCATTAAGGGATCTATCCTCCACATGAGGATAAATAGTGCTTAATTATGTATAATTTATGTCACTGAAATCAAGAGCCCTTTCTTTACTGTAATTCCCATTTAGCAGACTTGCAATACAAACTAGCCTTTGGCAGGCAATTTTAGCAATTACTTAGCTCATTATCATTCAGCTGTTGAGCTACAGCTCCCTACTACATCACCACTTAAGAGGATTATGCAACAACAGGTGATTACTGCTTAAACCTCTCATAGTACGCTTGTCTCCCATAACATTTTAGGCTTCTACGGATACCTCTTTTCAAGGAAAATTTCAGAAGACATCCCACTTAGAAAAACAAATATAGTTTATTTTACTTGACCTTACAGTGGCAAATTATCATTGTCCATAAGTTTAGAGTTTGACTGTGCATAGTATAATTAAAATCTAGTCCCCCAAAAATCCATTCATGGATTTTGAAAAATGCATTTTTAAGATTATTCTCTTCTTCATTTTTGCTAGGTAGCAAATCTAAACATACATTATATACATATTTATAATAGAAATATAAAATTCCTAATGAATAAATATAGCAGTTAAGCGTGCTTTTTGGAAAATAAGTGGAGCAAAGGAGATGCCAGGAACCATCCACCAGGATACGAATATTTTCCTTAAGGTTTTCTATGTCATGAGTGTCTGTAACATAAAAGAATCTATTTAAAAATGTGAGTGAATTATTTAGGGGGAAACAAATTCTCATTGTCTGTTGACTAATTTCTAAATTCTTTCCAAAACTAGAACATCAAGAACGTCTAGACACTTTGCTTTGGAGATAGATCTAGAAATTTATGTCACCTCTTCCTCACTAGATATGTCAAAACTAGATATGTTACTTAACAAAATACACACATCTAGTTCTGTTAGCCCTGGATTTCTGGGGAGCACCAACTAAATTTGTGTTAACTCAGATAACTATAGACTAGCAACTAAACCCCGGCTCCCTTAATGGAAAAATTTCCCAGCAATATCCAAATATATGCATATGTATTGCATATACTTTTTCTCTACATATTCCCCCCACTGTTTACTAATATTAAGGTGTTCCACACAAAGACTTAGATAACCTAAAGCCATCAACGAAATGCAACCGTCTTTGCAGTACAGTGTCATAACAAGGCAATGCTATTCAAATTAATTTTAAGGGCAGGGAAGTGAAAAGTAACTTATAAAAGTAGGGGAATGTAGGTAGAAAAGCAATGATTTCTTCCATAATTTAGCCATGATGGATCATGCAACAGCAGGGTTGGGTAAGAGGCTGCCAGAGGGCTGGATCCGGCTTGCCAAGCCACCGGATCTGGCCTCCGGCTGGGACCCTGAAGCACAGCGCAGTGGCAGCTGCTTTAAATGCGGCTGCTCTGTTCTGGAAGCAAGGATGGAGGCTTTGTGTTCTGCCCCACCCCGCAGCAAAATCTGTCAGCTCCGACTGGCCAGTTTCCGACCAATAACAGCTGAGATATTATGCTGGTGACAAGGACAGTCAATGAAGCCTCCCCTCCCCCTGCTGGGAACAGAGCCTCGTAGAGCAGCTTGCGACTGCAGCCTTCAGGTTCCTGCAGGGCTGCTGACTGGAAGCTGCCTAGGTAAGAGCTTCCCAGCCAGAGCCTGCCTCTGGCACCCCTACTCTCTCTCGTCTCCTAACTATCTGCCCCAGGCCACCACCCAAACTCTCTGTACCTCTTTCCCCCAGGTCACAACCCCCCCCTCCCCCACACACCCTTCGCCAGGCCAGAATCCTTTCCTGCACCCATACTCTCTCCTGGATTCTGCACCCCAAGCCTCTACCCCAGATCATAACCCCCTCCTTCACTCAAACACCCTCTGACTCCATACCCCCTCTTGCATCCCAGTCTCCTATCCCAAGCTCCCTCTGTCCCAGACCCCATGCGCACTCGGTAGAAATGTGGCCCTTTAACACTTGCCAAAATCTTGGAGTGGCCCCCCATTAAAAATTATTGCCCACCCGTGATAAGCATTTGCTTATCGGGTAGTCGATTAGTCGCTTACATCCCTTGTCATTCCAGTTTAATACTGGGCATATTCTACTTTCATTTGTTAAAACTTATGTACTTATTTTCAAAGGCTGCCCTGGATTTTTTGTCTTACACAGTTCTTGTTATTCCTGGGGAGGGATGCAGATTCAACTTTGATGGGGCGTACTTGAGTTGAAGTAAAATGAATAAAAATGAGCCTTTCACCCACATGAAAGTAATTTAGCTTCAAGGTAAACCTCAATTTAGATGATGGGGACTGAGGATTATAAAATTTTTCAGTACATTTATATAGATTGGACCTCTCTAGTCCAGCACCCTCAGGACCTGACCAGTCCCAAAAGAGGGAATTTGCCGGACCAGATCCCCTGCTACCAGCCCCCAAGCCCACTTCCCCTCTGCACTGCCAGCTCTAGCTTCCAGCCCCCATCAGGCTACCATGCTGCTGCGGTCCCACAGCCCAAACTGCCGCGTCCTTGGCCCTGCCTCTGTTACTGAGGCTGCTGCATCTCTGACCCCGCTAATGGGGCTTCCACAGCTGCCATGACCCCGGTCCCGCTACTGGGGCTGCCATGGCTCCAGCTGTACTACCGGGACAGCCAGGCCTCTTGCCACTGGGACTACCAGCCAGGACTCCATGATCCAGGAACATCCATGGTCCAATGTTGCCGAGGAAGTCCCGTTTTTTGGAGGTCCAACCTGGATTTCAAAGGCACGGTTCCACATTTCTTCCCCATAAAAATAAATCCACTTACTTTAAATTCCTTTGTGGTATTACCTCCAAATTCCATGAAATGGTGGTGGGTGAGAATGAGGAAACTGATATGCAGCCCGCATATAGTGCAGATTTCGGAGTTGCTAGCAGGGCTGTGACTCCAGACCTTCTGTTCTAGTCTCAGATGTGGAGCCAATGATGTACTTCCAAAAAATCCTTATACTGCAGATGATCACAAGCAGAGCCTAATTCTGCTCTCAGTTATTTCCAATGATGACAGCAGGCTTAATATCAAAAGTAATAGAGTGCAGTTTTGTCTGAGAACATGCATGATCCAGAAAAGGATACAGCTTGATACTCAGAGCTTACATAGAAGTGGAAGTGCTGGCATTAAAAATAATTTTTTTATTTGTGAAGTGAGCTAATTTGGTTAGGAATGCATTGTGGTTAAAAAAAGGCACAGTTACACTCCTTCTTTAAAGCTAGAACTACATTTCAAAATAGAGTATGATTTCATCTCCAGCCTGGTGTCATCCGCAAATTGTAATAAGCATATTCTCCATTCTATTATCCAAGTCACTAATGAAAATATTGAAAATAATGGATCCAGGGCAGACTATTGTGGAATACCACTAAAGTCTCCTGTTTGACAGCAAACTAGCCTTGGAGTTCAGTCTTTCTCTAATTACGCGCTCACCTTATAGTAATTTAATCTACACCACATTTCCCTAGTTTTCTTATGGGAATTTTGTGAGAGACTATATCAAAAGCCTTACTAAACATCAAGATTGGGTACATATACTGGTTATCTCCTAACTGTTAGTCCACGGAGTCATGGAAGACAGGAGAGATTCCAGAAGACTGGAAAAGGGCAAATATAGTGCCCATCTATAAAAGGAAAATAAGGAGAACCCAAAAAACTACAGACCAATCAACTTAACATCTGTGCCAGGAAAAATAATAGAGAAAACAAGGGGACGGCGCCACCTGCTCGCTACGCTCGCCAACCCCCCACCACTCTGGGAGTAGGCAACCCTGGCTCTCCCCCGTCCGCCGGGCCCGCAGCCCTGGCTCTCCCCTCTCTGGCTGCTGGTGGGGGGGCAGACCTAGGCTGATCCGGCTCCCTCCCTACAGCCGCCAGGAGGCTGGGCCGGATGGAGGCAGCCACTGGGGGGTTGGGCCAAGCCGAGGTCACAGCTGGCCCGGCTCTCTCCCTCTGGCAGGGAGGGGAAAGGGAACATGGAATGTGGTGCCTGGCCTTCTCCCTCCAGCCATGAGGGGGAGAATGCAGCTCCTGTGCGCCGCCCTCCCTCTGGACTACAGGGGACACCACGTGTGTCCTGTGCGCCCCCCTCTCCAGCCCCCACGAAGCTCTGCAGCTCCAGCATGCCCCCTTCTTTCCCCACCTGAGCCCATCCCGGACAGCGGAGGAGACATGCGGCTCAATTTAAACTCTGGCAGCTTCCCACCCGCGTGGCGGCTACCGGAGGGACATCCAGCTCTGGGCCACGGGCCGGCAATGCAGGGGGGACAGGCAGTGAGGCCTGTGGGTGGGGGGGGGCAGGGCCAGACTGGGGGTCACCCTGTGGGAGGCACCCCAGCTTGAAGAAGGACTGGATGTCCCTGTAGCAGCTGCCACGTGAGCGCCCTGGCTCAGGGGCCGTGGTGCCTCCCAGCCCTGGCTCGGGGTGGGGTGACCCCCAGTCTAGCCCTTCCCCCTGCATCGGGCCTCTGCAGCGGGGCACCCTGACTCCCCCCATGGGCCTCGCTGCTGGCCCCCCCCCGCCACACCGCAGGCAGAAATTTAAACTCCCAGCAGCTTGCCATGTGGTGGCTTCCAGAGGCACATCCAGCCCTGGCTCCAGCTCAGGTGCTGGGTATCTCCCAGCCCAGTTCAGGGGTCAGAGTATCCCCCAGTCCAGTGGGCCTCTTCAGTGGCACCCCCACCATGGGCCTTGCTACCCCTCCCCCCACCAGAACTTTTTTAGCTCCCCCCCCAAAAGTGCACCAGCAGCAGCTTGTCTTCAGTGCTGCTGCTGCTTGAGAGCCACGGGTTGCCAATCCCTGCTGCATTAACAGTGGGGAAGAAGGGAAGAGGCAGGGTGGCTGAAAGGGGAGGTGCTGTGGGACGCAGAGTGACGTGATGGTGTCACTATGTCGTCCCACAGGAAAAACTTTTTAAAATAATATAGATAGATAATTAAGGAATCTATTTGCAAACATCTGGAAGATAAGGAACAAATCATGTCCATTTGTAAGGAACAAATGACGTCAAACCAAACTGGAAATTTTCTCTGATAGGATAACAAGCTTCATGGAAAAGGGGGAAGATTTTAGTGAAGCATTTGATAGAGTCTCGCATGAGTTTCTTATTAATAAACTAGGGAAATACAATCTACATGAGCTACTATAAGGTGGTTGCATAACTGGTTGGATAACCATTCCCAGAGAGTAGTTATCAATGGTTCGCAGTCATGCTGGAAGTGGGGTTCCACAGGGATCAGTTCTTGGTCTGGTTCAATTCAATATCTTCATCAACTATTTAGATGATAGCATAGAGAGTACGCTTATAAAGTTTGCAGATACCCAGCTGGGAGAGGCTGCAAGTGCTTTTGAGGATAGGATCAAAATGATCTGGACAAACTGGAGAAATGGTCTGAAGTGAATGGGATGACGTTCAATAAGGACAAATGCAAAATATGCCACTTAGGAAGGAATAATCAGTTGCACACATACAAAATGGGAAATGACTGAATTGGAAGGTGTACTGTGAAAAAGGATCTAGGCATCATAATGGGCCACAAACTAGTCAACTGTGTAACACTGTTCCAAAAAACAAAAAAGCAAAACCAAAACCAAACATCCTTCTGGGAATTTATTAATAGGAGTGTGGTAATCAAGACATGAGAAGTAATTCTTCTGTTCCACTCTATGCTGATTAGGTTTCAACTGGATTACTGTGTCCAGTTTCGGGTGCCACTTTTGAGGAAAGATGTGGAGAAATTGGAGACGGTCTAGAGAAGATCAACAAAAATTATTAAAGGTCTAGAAAACATGACCTATGAGGATTGAAGATTGAAAGAATCGGGTTTGTTTAATCTGGAAAAGAGGAGACTGAGAGGGAACATGATAACAGCTTTCAAGTACCTAAAAAGTGTTACAATGAGGAGGGAGAAAAATTACTCTCCTTAACCTCTGATGATACGACAAAAAGCAATGGGCTTAAATTGCAGCAAGGGAGGCTTAGGTTGGACATTAGAAAAAATTTCCTGTCAGTATGATTAAAAACTGGAATAAATTACCTATGGATACTGTGGAATCTCCATCTTTGGAGATTTTTAAGAGCAAGTTAGACAAACACCTATCAGGGATGGTCTAGATCCATGGTGTCCAAACAGTTCTGAAGCAGCAGTCATTATAGTAGCCACTGCTATAGTGAACTAGTCACACTCAACCGCCAAACAGCCACATTGTTCAAGCCAAGTAGGCACAGTCAACAGGCCAAATAGCCACATGTGATTAGTTCTTAGCATGGTGGACACCACGGGTCTAGATGGTGCTTGGTCTTGCCATGAGCACAAGGGGACTGGACTCGATGACCTTTGGAGGTTCATTCCAATTCTAGTATTCTATGATTCTATAATTCTAATAATTTATATTGTCAACTTAATAAATTGTTATTACATTGATGTTGTTTTGCTTTAAGAAATTTTTATGAACCAAAAAAGGTATTAAAAAGTAACTTCCACAATAAATTCTAGCAGTACATTGATGCAATCTCTCGTCCAGCATAAATGCTCCAGAATTAGTTTACCTATGTGAAAGTTTAGGTCATGTTACAAATGGACAATGGTTAAGGGTGATGTTTGCTGACAACCATCCAATGTGATTTAGATTTACATGCATTGGCATAGCATTGGTAGTAAAGAGGCAAAGTATTAACATAAAGTCCTGGTTACCAGCATGGCAAACATGTAAATA
Organism: Pelochelys cantorii; assembly: GCA_032595735.1. Lineage (NCBI taxonomy): Eukaryota > Metazoa > Chordata > Testudines > Trionychidae > Pelochelys > Pelochelys cantorii. Next base: position 101,768,605 of record CM064329.1, on the reverse strand, counting down.
ATGTTTTCTAAAGCATTGGCTAAACTTAAAAACAAACCAACCAAACACAAAAAAATCTTATAATTTTTCTGTGATTCTCTCTAGTCCGGAATTGTGTCTATCAAAATACATGTATTTCTGCTCAATCATATTTTAAAGGAAATGTTTACATCTACAGGTTGAATACCTCTAGTCTGGCCCTGATTGGTGCCAAACCAAAGCATCTGCAGGACCACAGGAAGTCGGTATTGTCTAGCATCATTACCAACACTTCCCGGGATCTTAGAAGACATTTAGAAATAAATTAGAGCTAAATAATAGCATGAAACACAGAGAGCCAGCACAAACTTTATGGGACTGCGGGAAACTTGGCCACACCCATGGTAAGTGGACATCCAGCTAACTAAAATCATGCCGGAACAAGATGTTGCTGGACCAGAGAATGCCAGAATAGAAAGCTTCAATCTGTAATATGATAAGTTTTTGAATGCTTATACCAGTTCTTTTAAGTTCCTATTCCAACTTTTAAACAGTATAAATGGGCAACTTGCAAATTAGCCATATAAAGGCTAATAGTCAAGAATGAACAGCAATCTAATTTTTACTTCAGCCGCAGCCCTCAGAGTTCATTTTCCCCATATTTCAATTTTGTTTGTTTTTTAAAAATATACAAATGAAAGCAGAACTCAAATTTATGCCACAGTTGTTGTAATAAACAAAGAGTAGGTTCAAACACTGATTAAAAACAAAGGCCAAGAATAAAAAAAACCTAATTTCTCATCCACAGACCAGTGCTCTGCACGTGTTCCATCACTGTTTTCAATTCAGAAGTATAACAAGTTAAATGACCCAAGACTGTTTATAGTCAACTAAAAAAAAAAAAATCTAACAAATTTTGATACCAGTGGCTGTAATCCCACTGCTAGCGATAGGAAAAACAAACAGTATGAAACCTGGTACCAACAAGATAAATCTACAAAGTGAAGAATTCAGACTTAAGGATAAAGTATTTTCCTGAACTCAGCTCACCGTGCACTGCTTAGTATAACTAATAGAATACAGTTTTTTCTTCAAAGTATTAAAATCAAAATTCACAAAAGACAGTTATAATTGGCATACACAAATACATATACAGCAGCTAGAAAATATAAAAAGATGTGGCTAGAAGATCTGTCAAACAACTTTTGTTTTTCCAATCATTCTGTAATAAAGTACCTTGTAACATTTTAAAGATGGCTTTTTGACCCAAGAGACTGAGATTTTATTTCACAATATCTTATGATGTACTGTATCAATCAGTACTGCATGAAGTAGTCCCAGTATTAACAAAGGTGCATATTACCCATTGGAAGAAAGTCAACTAAGCAGTTGGCCAATTTTCAATGGCCTAGAAAATTTTCACTGAAGCGTCTACTGTTCAGCAAAAGACTCTCCCTCCATCCCCCCCCAAAAAACAAAGACAACCCAACAAGAGTGCTTCTCTTTACTTACATTTTTAAAATAGGAAAACTGCTTGTTTTTATATATTTGCATTCTTAGGTAGAGACTTGGTATGCCATATCAAAGAGCATGTTTATGACAAGTTAAATCCTTTTTGGAAGAAAGTTCATGAACGAAACTGCCTGTACCAATTACAGCATACCAGTGGTATTTGCTACAATATTTTTAGCAATCTGAAAGCCAACAATGTGGAATGTACCAAGAGATGTCTTACAAAGAACTCTGATAGCAGTTATTTAATTATTTAGGTTAGTTTACTGGGTTTTCATGTTTAACTTTTTTGAAGAATCAGAACAATTCTGTAGAAATTAGAAAACTACAAAAATAAAACAGAAATCCCCATTATCTTTAAAGTTCAAGTAAAGACATCATCTTCACAGCACCTCCTTTAGACAATGGCATATTGCTCATATAAAAGATCTCTTATTCTATAGAAGTCCTGGCAAAGACAGCCTTCCAATCCAATGCGCCCTGTTTCAGTCTGAAACAAAAACATATTTGAATCTATTATCTTTACAGTGAGATGGTGAGGGAGATACTTTGCATATTGTTATCACATAATATGTTGCATATATTCCAGAGAATTTTTTAAACATACTTACCCTACGAACAGCCACTAGGTTGTTGCACACAAGTACTCCTCCTACAAATTCAGCTTGAATTCCTTCTCGCAGAAGAACTTGTTTAAAATCAGATAGTCTTGGCTCATTCATGAAAACAGACTGATGTCCAATAACCTTTCAATGAATAAAGTATAATGAAGCTTCTAAAGAGTTAACACAGACATTTTTATGAAGCCTTCATAATAAAGTAACTTAGTATCTGATGAGAAAAATATTTTTTATTCAATTTCCCCTTTGTTAGCTGAAATGATTTCAAGAAGTCTTCCCTCTAGCAACTCCTGATCTGTGCTAGGAGCATGAATGTGTGTGGCAGGGCAAGGGAAATTCCAGTTTCCATTCCAAGTTCAGTAATCTGGGAAAATACGTAGGAGGAGATTGCCATCCATGCTCCAGCCCTTTTATGTCAGATGAAAGGGCCCTATCAACCCTGAATCTAGCCAAGGGAAGGTTTCCTTCTGCATAGGCATTGTGTAAGACAGCCATAAGGCTGCCCTGGTGGGACCTGCTCACAAGCCTTGGAGCAAGTGGTGTGCTGGGAGCAGTGACTGATAATCAATACTGTGGTTCACAGCACAGCACAGCTCAGGGAGGCTGCCATTCCTTGGACAGCTCTAAGTGATTCCCTAAGTTATGCTCCAAGGGACACAGAGGCCCCCAACAATACTAGTTTGGGAGAGTACAAAGGTGGCTACCTATCTCCACCTGGGCTAAGAGTTAATATCTGTGTGTCTCAGTTCTCTCTATTTCTTAAAAGGAATTAATGATATCTATCCAACTACATTAAAAGTATTTGAGGACTAAGTGCAATTCTTATAGCACTCTTTGTTCTATCTGATCCTCTGCAGGACAGTTAGGTACTTTTTAAAATGGTATTTGTGTATGTACGTATCTTTACCCTACATATCATAAGAAAAAGCATTTACCACAGTGTCAGATGAAATTTAAGAGTAAATCTAAGGAGTGATACCAACTAGGGCTTTCTTAATCATAGCTAATACCTGTGATTAACTGAAAACAAAATTAATGCGCTGTTTTTTTAACATGTTAATCGCATACCTCTAGGAGGCCAGGGGGTTGGCATCAGCAGTGAGGGGGCTGAAGCCCCAACCCCCAGCCTATATTTGAAAATATAGAAAAGATACAAAACTGTTAAACAATAACTATTTAAAGAGTGCGATTAAAACTATGATTAATCACAATTAATTATTTAATATAACAATTAATCATAATTTTTAAAATTGTTTGACAGTCCTAATACCAAATGATTTCCAAAGCCATGTATGGTAAGCACACAGGCTGCATAACAAATAAAAATTTGCATCGCATCAGTACCTAGAAGCCCCATCTTTGTGCTAGGCACTGTATGTCTACCATATATTTGAGAGAGTTTGTGAACAAGCAAGTTCTGTCTGTCTGTTCAAGAACTGCTCCTAAATAGTAAGAACAAGGACCACCAAATTTGGCATGCAGCTTCCTCCTATAACTTAAAGCAAGTTAAGGGTTTGCAAGGGGGGATGGGGCTGAAGCTCTCCTGCCATGCATACAAGGATGCATAAAACCATACAGAAAAGAGACAGAATCACCAAGCATGTGACAAGGGTGGGCGGGCTGCGAGTATCCATCCCATCTCCCTCTCCTCCCCACATTCCCCCATCTGGGACTGCCCCAGCCCTGAGTCTCTCACCTCCCTAGGCATACTTTAGGCAGGGTGCCCTCCCAATTCATATGAAAACATTGTTGGCTGTTCCCCTTCATCAGGGAGAGAGGGGAATGTGCAAAGTTTGCTCCACTCCTCAATCTGGGTGGGAGTGCAGGGGGAAGACAAACCTGGACCTGCCCCGGCTGAGGAACATACACCCCTCCCACAGCTGTGTCCTCTGCAGCTGCAGCGGCCATGGAGAGGTGCTCTCACCTGGCCCCAAGCTGCTGCAGTGAGAGAGGGCTGAGATAGTCCGATCTCCCAGGGGAAGCCTGCATACTGAACCCCTCATCCCCAGGTCCCCGGCCCCATGATTTAAATGAAGAAAAACAAAAATTAATTGAGTTAAGGACCCAAGCAATGTTGGGCAAATCTAGTTATATATAATAAAGAGACATTCCCTGCCTTGAAGAGCTCACATTTGGAACAAAGAAAGCAGTAACTGTGTAAACAACTGTAAAAATCACATTAAGATGCCAATTTACAACACAGTCTAACATTGGAAACCTTACTCAAGCAAAGTTCCTCACTTTAATGAGACTTTTACCTGAATAAGTCCCACTAAAAAGTCAGGCACAAAATGTTGAAAAAACTATACCAGCAAATAATCCCCACAAATATAAAACTGAAATCCCCACAAATATGAGAACACATAGCCAAGATAAGACAAAAGCTTTTCTACCTCATGTGGTGGCAGTGGTTCTAGAGTAGGAATGATCTCGCTCTCTTCACATACTTCCTTATCATCATCATCAAATAGACTTTTCATGGCCTTTTGCTGTGCAACAGCACTAGAGTCAGAAGAAGGCATATCCACTTGCATTTCCAAGTCTTCTCCATCTTCCCTCAGCTCTCCTTCTTCCAGAATGACTCCTGTGTCCACTTTTGAAACCCGCATGTCCAGGACACCATCTATCCAAGCTAGTTCTGCATCTTTCGCTTTACAGAACTGAAGAGAGCTGACCAGCGAATCTTTTAACCTGACCTAAGTTGCACACAAACAAAAAGAATGATTACTTATCTTGTAACTGTTTTTCTTCAAGATGTGTTGTTCATGTCCATTTCATGTAGGTGTGCGCGCGCAGCATGCACACATCATCGGAAATTTTTCCCTTAGCAGCACCCACTGGACCAGTAGGGGAGCCCCCTAGAAAGGTGCTGCTATACTGGCCAATATACACCCCTGCTTGCCCGCCACCTCCTCAATTCCTTCTTACAAGACCATTCCGATGAAGGGGGGGTGAGCGGGATTTGGAATGGACATGAGCAACATATCTCAAAGAACAACAGTTACGAGGTAAGTAACCGTTCTTTCTTCTTCGAATGATTGCTCGTGTCCATTCCATGTAGGTGACTCCAAAGCAGAAACCTGAGAAGGCGGGGTCAGAGTTTTACCTTTCCACTGAATGCAGGGCAGCCCTACCCAGTGCTGCATCCTTCTTAGCCTGATGGGTCAGTGCATAGCGATTGGCAAAGGTGTGGACAGAGGACCGCGTGGCAGCCCTACAGATGTCCAGGATTGGGACATGAGCCACAAAAGCTGCAGAGGAGACCTAAGGTTTAGTAGATTGGGCCGAGAGGGGAAGGGCTGGAACCCTGGGCCAGCCCATAGCACTCCCTAACACAGGCAGTGATCCAGGAGGAGATCCTTTGCACAGAGACTAGCTGACCCTTCAGCCACTCCACAATGGCTACAAAGAGCTAAGGCGACCTATGGAAGGGCTTTGTCCTCTCTAAATAAAAGGCGAAAGCCCTCCTGACATCCAAAGTGTGCAACGCCTGTTCCTTACCCAGTGCGTGGTGCTTGGGGTAAAAGACTAGCAGGAAAATGTCCTGAGACACATGGAGGTTAGACACCACCTTCAGAAGGAAGGCAGGGTGGGGGCACAATCTGATTTTATCCTTGAAGAAAACCGTGTATGGGGGATCCAAAGTAAGAGTCCTCAGTTCGGATACACGCCTAGCCAATGTAATGGCCACTGGAAGGGACACCATATATAGGCCAGGTGCAGGAGCAAGCACGTCGCCAGGGTTCAAAGGGAGGTCCCATAAGTTTAGACAGGATCAGATTGAGGTCCCACTGGGGGACAGGCTGCTGAACGTGTGGATAAAGCCTGTTCAGGCCCTTCAAAAATCTGTTCACCATCAGGTCCACAAAAAGAGTCTTACCTCGGGCGCCCAGGTGAAAGGTGGAAATAGCCGCTAGATGAACCTTAACTGAAGAGGAGGATAACCTCTGTAGCCTAAGATCTAGAAGGTGGGACCCGGGCATCCATGGGCAATACTCCCCTCTGGATAGTCCAGGCATGGAAGCGCTTCCTCTTGGCCAGATATGTAGCCCTAGTGGAAGGCTTCCTACTCCCCAGCAGTACCTCCTGCACGCGTGCTGAGTATTGTAGCTCCGCTGCTGTCAGCCCTGGAGCTTCCAAGCCATAAGGTGCAAGGACCGCAGGTCCGGGTGGCAAAGACTGCCAAAGTTCTGCATCATCAGGTCCAGGACCAGCGGGAGAGTGACTGGTCTATTGCAGGACAGACTCAGGAGGGTCGCGAACTAGTGCTGCGTGGGCCATGCTGAAGTGATGAGAATCAGGGATGCCCTGAATTCCCAAACCCTCAGGAGAACTCTGTGGACTAGTGTGAATGGCAGAAATGCGTAGAGGAGTCCCCTGGGCCAGAGGATGGGTAGCGCTTCTCCCAGAGAGCACCGCCCCAGCCCCATGAGAGAACAGAATCTTAGGCACTTCTTGTTCTGACCGGTGGCAAACAGGTCCAGAAGGGGAAATCCCCACCTGTGGAAAATCCAGAGGGCCACATCCCCTCAGAGGGACCACTCGTGGCTGGAGAAGGACATGCTCAGCCGATCTGCCAAAGTGTTCTGGGACCCCGGGAGATAGGAAGCAACTGGGTAAATATCTGCCCTGATACACAGTTCCCACAGCTGAAGGGCCTCTTGAGATAGGTGAGGAGAGCTGGCCCCGTCCTGCCTGTTGATATACGAGACCGCCGACGTGTTGTTGGATAGAATGAGAACTGACCTGTTCCTGAGCTGAGGGAGGAAGGCTGCACAGGCAAGGCAGACAGCCCGCAGCTCCCTGACATTGATATTCAGAGAGGTTGTCCCGGGACCACATACCTTGCGTCTGCATGTCTCCAAGATGGGCCCCTCAACCAGTGTCTGACGCATCTGTCATGAACCAGAGTGTCAGCATAATGGAACTCCAGCACAGACCACCTCTTCCCGAGTCCACCAATCCACGGAGCACAGGACATCGGAGGGAACTGTCACCACTCTGTCCCATGGGTGAAAGGACGGGTTGTGAGTCCGCGCAAGCCATAGCTGCAGCGAATGAATGCAGAGCTTGGCACGCTGGATGACGTAGGAGCACGTGGCCATTAGCCCCAGGAGGCGCATGCAGGCCCTGGCTGCGGTCATCGGGAATGCCCGCATGTTCCGGAAGGCTGCCTTGATTACCAGAAAATGGGATGTGGGAAGGGAAGCCCTGGCCAATGTGGAATCCAGGCTGGTGCCCACAGACTATCACTTGGGTAGGTACCAGGGTCGATTTCGACATATTCAGGAGCAGTCCCAACTCCCAAAAGAGATCTTGAACTAAGGCGATGTGAGCCCACACCTTGTTCATGGAGCGCCCTTCTAGAAGCCAGTCATCCAGGTAGGGGAACACCTGGATGCCCCGTTTTCGCAGAGTGGCGGCGACGACAGCCATGCACTTTGTGAAGAACTGGGGGGCCGTGGAAAGGCCAAAACAGAGGGCCATAAACTGATAATGGTCCCTGCCCACCGTAAAGCGGCGGAACCGCCAGTGGTGGAGTACAGTGGAAATATGAAAGTAAGCATCTTTTAGATTGAGGGCAGCGTACCAGTCTCTGGGAGTTAAGGAGGTAATAATAGATGCCTGAGTCACCATACTGAATTTGGCTTTTACGATGAAGGCATTGGGCTCCCTGAGGTCCAGGATGGGATGAAACCCACCCTTGGCTTTGGAGACCAGGAAGTACCGGGAGTAGAAGCCCTAGCCCAAGAACCTGAGGGGAACTGCCTCTGCAGCCCCCAGGATGGGGAGCTGAAGAACCTCCTCCCGAAGGAAAAGCTTGTGAGAGGGGTCCCTGAATAGGAACAGGGAAGGGGGATAGGAGGGAGGGGCAGAAAGGAAGAGGATGGTGTACCTCTTTCCCACCGTTTCTAGGACCCAATGGTCCAAGGTAATGGATTCCCAGGCCCAGCAGAAAGGGAATAGGCAGTCCCGGAGAGGGGGTATGAGGCTGGTAATCTGTCCTCGGGCATACCCTCAAAACCCTTAACGGGGCCCTGAAGACTTGCTGGGCGGGCCCTGACCCTGGTCGTGGGCCGGCCGGGAACGGCGTCTGCCAATCCTTCCATTGCCATTTCTACTATGGTGATGGGAGAAGTGCCCTGCTGGGAGGACCTAGGGGCATTTCTGCCTGACAGAGCGTCCAGTTGGGTAGCAGGCATGGGAACAGCCAAGGACTTTAGACCTTTCCTTGAGGCTGTGCAGACATTGGTTGGTCTGCTGGGAGAAGAGGTACAGGCCCTCAAAGGGGAGGTCCTGGAGTTCAGGAGGTACACTCCAGACCCCTGCAACCAGGAGCTGTGGCATGAGACCAGCCCTGTGGCCATACACTGGGCAGTTGCATCGAGGGTGGCCTGGAAGGCGGCCAGAGAGACTATCCTGCTCGCCTCCATGAGGGCTCTAAACTCGGGCTGAGAGTCCCTGGGAAGCAGTTTGGTAAACTTGTTCATGGATGCCCAGGTGTTATAGGCATAGCGAGACAGCAGAATCTGCTGATTCGCTACACGGAGTTAAAGACCCCTGGATGCACAGGCCTTCCTGCCCAAGTGGTCCATTTACTTGGCATCCCTATTCTTAGGCGTGGCACCTGGTTGGCCCTGCCTCTCCCTTTGGTTGTCCAGGCAGTGAATCAAAGACCCCGGAGGCGGGTGGGAGAAGAGGTGTTCATTCCCTTCCTAAGAGACAAAGTACCGCCGCTCAGCCTTCTTGTCTGTTGGTGGGATAGAGGCCAGGGTTTGCCAGAGGGACTTCGTGATTTTGGCCACAGTCTTGTTGATGGGAAGTGCCACTCAGGTAAGGGTGTTGGGCTGTAGGATATCGACCATAGGGTCAGAGTCCTCAGACACCCTCTCAGCCTGGACTCCCAAGCTCTGGTTCAGGTAACGAATGAGGTCTTGATGGGACCTCGAGTCCGGGAAAGGCATGGAGGGGATAGAGTCACCCAGGGCCTCGTCCAGAGAGAAGGACAAAGACCCCTTCATGCCAGCCTCCACAGGGTCACGGGCTTGTAAGGTGGCCTGAGAGGCCACACATGAGGGCACTGTGGTGGGAGAGCAACAGGGGCCTCACTCTCCAAGGGTCTCAGTGACGTCTGGCCTGGAGGAAGGGACTGCCCTGACGTGGGGGACTGAGCCAGTGGGGTTGCTGAAGGAGGCGCCCTAGACGCAGAAAAGACCGACTCTGGTCTAGAGGGGTCCGCACCCCGGCTCTAGTGGTAGGCCCAGGGAGTCCAAAACAGCCACTAAGTCAGGCCTTGCGTTTGTGGAGGCCAGGACTGCTGCAGCACCGGTAACGGGACTGGCTGGGCCCATTGATGATGATGCAGACGTTGGTGAGTGGAGGCACTGCAGTGCCGCAATCGGTGGTGAGAATAGGACCGGTGCCAGGACCTGGATCTGGATCCCCAAGATGACCATGCAGACTGTACCTAGGAGTTGGTCGAGTACTCCGAGGTGGACCAGGATGGAGTGGAGGCAGTTGCAGCCAGTGATCTCCCTGTTTGGGGCGTGCCGGGCCATTGACTCCAGCTTGCCCCAGTGCCAGGGAGGAGGGGAAGGCATGGTCAGAGCCGGTGCTGGTAGGCCTGGTGAGGAAGAGCTGGCGGCTGCAGAGCTTGGTGCCACACTCGGTACCGCCCGAGGACCTTGTACGGGTGCCAGGTCCAGTGCTGGGGCGCAGGCTGGTGTTGAGGCTGTCACCAGTCCCCAAGACCATGGATGGTACCGCACTTGGTACTGGGGAGGCATGTGTAGGTGCCGGGTTGAAGCGGTGATGTCCCATCACTTCTAGGCCCGACCCAGCTCATGATCCTTGGTTGGGGCCGGTGCCAAGGTGGGGGAAGAAGACAGCTCGATCAAGTTCCTGGCCACCTCGAAGGTCTCCGGAGTGGAGGGCTCCAGGAAGTCTCGGCGCAGACTAGAACGGTTTTGCCCGACTGAAATGGTCTGGGCACAGTGCTCGATGGTGCCGCATGCCCTACTTGAGGGCGCACAGAGGTCACCCGGGGGGGTGACCTGCCCCTACTAGTCCTCCTCTTCTTCTGGGGCACCGGGGACTGAGACCAGTGCCGAGGTCTACGCGGTACCAGGGAGGCACGTGAATGGCCTTATGCCTCCCACACTGAAGTTGGTGCGCTCTGAGTTGTCGGGGCTAAGTAGGATGCCAGTGCCGGGTGCAAAGCCGCCTCCATAAGAATAATCTTGAAGCGTGATTCTCTCGCTTAGTGCGTGGCTTGAAGGCCTTACAGATTTTACAGGCCTCAGACCAATGGGTGCCTCACCAAGGCACTTAAGGCAGGCAGAATGAGAGTCACCGCAGAGCATAGGCCTCTGGCACATTTCACAGGGCTTGAAGCCAAGGCACGTCCTGCTGTACGCTCTGGGAGCACGGAGTGAGTCCCGCGGTTGAGTCCTTAGCAAAAGAAACAACACTTAACAACTGCTCAGAAAGCTAAGAAGAACAATAAACTGTGAAACTTAAAAACTGCTAAAGGGCGCTTGCTGAGCAAGAGCAGAAGCACGAGCGGTAAGAAGGAATTGGGGGGTGGAAAGAAATTGAGGGGGTGGAGAGCCAGCAGGGGTATATATTAGCTGGTATAGCAGAGCCACTCCAGAAGGTTCCGCTGCTAGCCCAACAAGTACTGCTAAGGGAAAAATTTCTAATGATGCATGCACGCTGCACATGCGCATCTACATGAAATGGACATGAGCAATCACTCAAAGAAGAAACAGTACTGACACTTATGTAGGCAAACTTGACAGCACATTTCACAGGCTCCTAACATCAAACTTTTTAAACATTAATCATTTCCCCATTCATTATGACTTCATGTTTTTTGGATCCACCATACTCTTTGGAAAAATAAACAGCAGTAAGGCACAATATTAAATGACAGAAGAGTACACACGGATTGCATCTTACAATTGGTTTGGAAAGTGGCAGAGAAAAACAAATGCTAGTGCTCTTTTTTGATAAAGATAAGCAGACTAGATTGTGGCATTTGAGACAGCAAGATCTTGTTCGAGTTAAGATGAGACTTTCATTGCAACTCCCTTTTTCACATATTTTCCTGGTGTGTCGAAACTATCCTTGATTGGTCTTAGGATATTCAAGAATGGTTCCTTCTGAATATTTGAATTATTGGAGAGATTAATAAATAAAAAGCCACTTAACATATCAACTTTGCATTCAAAAGGGCACTTATGCAGTTCTTTACTAGTTATGATGGGAAAAGATTAAAAATCTAAACCTTCAATACATGAAATATCACTTTTAACCACATTAATCTGGAATCTAAAATCTTAAGAAATTCCAGTAAAAACCTGCCTTCTGTGAGACATCACTATTCAGTGGCATTGTATTCCCAGATCTAGATGCTGCTGTTGGGATCAAATATATAAAGGAGACTTGCAATATTTTATTATAAAACACCCACCACAATCCTCCCAAAAAACTAATTAATTTCTTCTTCATTTTCTAATGTCCCCATTTGCTTCTTTTTCAAATGTTACGTACTTTGCTTAACCAACAACAGAAATAGCAAAGACATGAACTTGCATGCCAGAGAGCAGAAAAGGTTTCAGGACTGATTTTGAAATCTGACCTTTTTCTGTGTTGCAATGTTTCTAAAATTCTCCACAAAATTCTCTTTATGAGAGGCAGCAGCACTGGGTGACAGGCAGCTGGTCCATGAAGGGAGCTGGTTTTTAAACTGGCTCCCCCTCCTGGACAAACTCCCACCTGGGATCCCGCTGCCTCTGATACAGTAGCTGCCAGCACCACCCCTGGGGACTATAGAATAGTTGACTAACAGATAAGAATTCATGAGGCTACTCGACTATTAAATTAACCGATATTTAACATCCCTAGTATAGAGTTCCACTGCCCTTTCTCCAATCAGCTTTTGAATCACTCATTCATATCCCACTCCTTTCAAACTGAGTTAGGTACTTGTGTCCTTAGTTTCCTTGCCCCTCCATTAAATTTCTGCTTCAAAGCTTAGTTGGAACCATTTATAATGCTGACATGCTCATGCAATTTCTCTAATTTCTTTCCTGTTACACACAAAGAGAGAAAAAACACACCCAAGCACACTAATGGTTTAGTTGAGGTTTTCACTAATATTAACTTGCACTTGACATTTGTATTTTCAGTTAATACTTGGGCTATTTCTTTTCCATCCATCCAAAACTCTTCTAAGTAGTTTCAATAAGAATTTTGGATATACAGTGAATGCAGGACTGGGACTCAAATTATACCTAAATACATACAATATTTTCAGCAGGGCAAGTTGAATGAGATACTTTCCTTTTGCACTTCGTAACTGCAGGCTTAAATATGTAATCATACATTTCTATTAATATAGTGATTACATTTATAACGTGTAGGTATGGCATATGTATATCCACAAAATTGTAATGGAAATGTTTCCATCTTTCCCCAGAAACAAAAGTTATTTATCTTGCCTTGGTATGACTATATTGGGGTAGGCAAATACCGGCCTGTGGGCCAGATCCGGTCCACCAGGGTTAGCCCCTGGTGGGCCACTACCATTATATTTACTTGTGCTTCACAGGTACAGGCGATTGCTGCTTATGTTGGCCACGGATTGCTGTTCCTGGCCAACAGGCGCTGTGGGAAGCGGTGTCCCGGTCTGTGAAGTCTCCTGCAGCTCCTATTGGTCAGGAACAGTGATCTGCAGCCGAGAGCTGCAATCGCTGATACCTACAGAAGTGCAGGTAAATGTAGCGGCAGCTTGCCAGGAAATAATCCTGGCTAATCATCACCATTGTATTGCCCAGCCCTGGATTAGCTGCAAGAATTCATACCGTTATCTTCTTTCCTTCCAAAAGGCACAGCTAAAAGAACGCAGCCAAAAGATCAATGTAGCTCTCACATTCCTCAGTACTTATACAACTGACAAATTCTACCATCTTACCTGATAGATGTGAGTCTCGCTGGTTGCATCTACAGTTTCATGCAGTTTAGGCATATAAACTTTAATATCTTTTCCACCAAAAGCTCTGCAAGATTCTGAAAGGTCCTGACTGGCCTCTGGTGGACCATGGACAATGATCAACTGTCGTGGCTTCATCTGGTTAATGATTTTTTTAATGGAGTCACCATCTGAGCGTCCTTCATAGTCTATGTATGTAACTCTAGCTCTAATTTGATTTAAGACAAAAAAAAATCTTAATGCTTTATGTCCTAAATTTAGAAAGAATAATTATGATGTCTTATTGCTGTAACACTTGCTCTTCCTTTCCCATTCCCCCTCCTATCCTATCCCCCATCACGTATAAAAGTAGAGTGTAAGCTCTTTAGAGTCTTAACTATGAATCAAATTCTGTGCCATCTCTAGGAGAGGCAGCTCAAAAAAGTGCAGCTCACAGGAAGCTCTGAGTATAATTGTGCTTTCCTGACTCTAAAACAGGCTGCAGCACAGCTTAGGCAGCCCAGGAAGGTGGGACTACTGTAAGTTACAGAAGTCTTCCATGTTGTTTGCAGCATAACCCAGAATAGCAGTAGTTATGTACACTATCCCCCAAAATGTCAGAGAATACACGAGGAAAAGCATGAAGGGAAGGCCACAGTTGGGTCATATATGCTGGTCCAATGCAGTGCCCGCACAAGTGGAATTCTCCCCCAGCCCGTTTAAGCCATCCAAATACCATACAGAAGTGGGGGTGAGGGAGAGAGAGGGGCAAAATCTTCTTTTATATCTTTTCATCTGTGCTACCAAACACCCAGCATCTTTCTGGATGCTGTAAAATAATGTAATACTACATTGGGGAAGGTTTCATTTTCTTTACCAAAAAAGGATTTGATATATGATTCTTTAAATACATGCTGTTATTTCAATGATTTTTTGCCCTTTACACAATTTAAAAAAACAACAACAACAAATAATTATCTTCCAGTTCTCCAGAAAAATCTCCCTCTGGACTTGGAAAAAAAAAAAAAAAAACCATTATGAAGTTTCACCCTTTTCAGGGGGAGGGGAGGAAGGAGACCCAAATGTAAGCAACTGAAGGCTTGCTTGCAATGTTTCAACCATTTCATTTGCAAATTTCTAACAAACAGTGCCCTCCAGCTGTGAGCTTATCTAAAAATCACTTACTTTATTTCCTTTGATTCTGTTGTTGAAATACATTTCGTAGGAACATCTGATAAATCTTGGTCCATAGGCTCATCTCCATTTGTCAGACCAGATTCTAATTTACTCTTTTCTTCTTCAGTTGCTTGAAGCTCTGGAACTAGAAAATCCTCAGGCCTAATGTTGGAATTTGTAATTATTTGTATTAAAGTAATGCCATGGTTCTAGGCACTATATAACATTTACTATTACATTATATTAAACTTGTGTTTCTTTGCAATTAAAAGTATAATAAATTCAGCAAAAATGCTTTAAAGATTCCAATATCTAAATATGCTCAAGGATATTCCACTTAGATGAGCTATATTTCTTCTAGATTAATATATTTTAGATATTCCGATTTCTGAATTTACTATCAGCAAACATTTTGCAAGATTCTCTTGCTTTTTAAAAAGTTCCTTAAAAGGCAGATAGGAACTGCTTGCTTCCAAGAAAGAAGATGTTTTCCCTCCTTTTCATTTTAAAGTTTACAAATCAGATTGTGTAATTTAAACAAAATCAGGTTCACATTAAACAGAAAATAATGTAATCACTACTTTCTTCTAGGATAAGGAAAGTACCTAGACAGGCAGCGTGATTTACATGGACTGATCTTGAGGAAAAAGTTAATTTCAGTCCTGGTCTATCACTAATTTTCTAAAGAAGCTACAACAACTTATCTTAATTTCTGTCTGTTATCCTTTGTCTAAAACAACGATAACATCTGCTTCACAGAAGTGTCACGTGCTTCAAAACCAAAATACTATACAAATATTACTACTATTGTTTCCCACACATACTTGATAATCTCCCCATATTCATCCCATTTAATTCTTTCTTCTGGGGCTGGAAACATTGGATAAGATTTCTTGGCCTGTTTGAAGAAGCTTCCTTTTCGGCCACCTTCGCCTTTCATCATCAAGTCATGTTTAGTTTTATGCACAGTTGGCTGATCAATATCCTCTTCAACATCACTCTCATCACTGGAATCTATATCTGCCCTGAAATGTCACCCCCAAATGGATTTTAAGTTAATTCTTTAAGTTTCATTTTACACACACACTGAAATTTTACACAACATATCAAACATTTGCCAGCCATTGCTTGCATTATCTGACTGTCACATGACTAATTTTGCAATTAATAAGCATACAGAAATATTTAAAATCAGTTACTGCTGGAGAACTAAGATGATTTACAAACTTCAGAAAGCCCACATGATTGTAAAAGAGATCAGCTGAAAGGGTCTAATAAAACAGAACATCCAACTGATTATGATCTGATATATTTTCATCTATGAAAGCTACAATTTTCAGGTATTTCCAAAAGGTAGTAAGGGATCACACTGGTTACTTGGAGGCTGTGCCTTTGGCATTAAGAGCCCACTATGTTAATAGGAAATATACTTACTCTTTGGACTGTTCTAACTTTTTAGCTGCTTCTTTCTTTAGTTTCTCCTTTTCTAAGTACTCCTCAAGCTCCTTCCCTTCAAGTTTGACACGGTTCCTCAACTAAAAAAAAAGGTGTGTGTGTGTGTGTGTGTTTGTGTGTGTATAAAAACAAAAGGAGGGGAAAAATTGTATTAGGATATATAACATACAAAAACACTAACTTTTATTGAGAAGTTGTAATACTTGCTTCTATCACACTAGTTAAAACTTTTGGACAGTCATAATGCCAAAGTGATTAAAGGAACATTCTGCCATCCACATTCAGTTGAGCAGTAACTTACTCTAAAATGGAAATAAAATCCCTAATATCATAAAACTGAGCAAATACAGTATTACACAGTTAACAATAAAATAGGCATACTAAAACTGTATTAAAATCAACTGATTCACTTTCCAAAACTCCTACATTGAAACTGAATTTCATGTAGTTACTTATAGTGAAGAAATTTTTCCCTTTCTTTTAGTAAATGAATAGGGCAAAATTCCCCAATAATATTTGGTGTTGGTATTCTGCTTTCCCTATCTTTGACACTGACAGACAAGAGCAAAATGCCAAAGTTAAATACTATTATAGAGAACAGTAGCATATTTCACTGTGGATTTAAAGACGGCCTACCACTACAGAAGTTTTTTTAAGCAAGACTGTATCCCAAGGACAATTATGCATGAAGTGTCATCCTATGCATTTAGGAAATGATAAAAGAAAGCTGGAGAATCGATATGAGATATGCTAAAGAACTTCTTTAAAGCATTGTGTGTACATACTACCATATGAACCACAAAATCAGGGGCAGCTGTAGTATGAAAAATGATTGAAATCAGATGTATAAGTCAACCGTTCCCTTTTATTTTCCACCCTTCATTCTACCTTCTTAAATCTATTGCGCTAATGTAACACACTCAGTTTGACTTTCTTTTTCCAAGTGGTTTTGTCCAAATAAGATACTGTACCTTGCTATGTAAAAGTTGATAGGAAACCGTACAATCACATTCTGTTTACTGTAACATGGGTGTGCTTCTGTGATGTGAAAGGTTGGTTTTTTTGTTTAGCAATTTCTATACTTACTCTGTAGATTTCATAAGCTTGCTCTTCAGCTAATATTTTATAATTCTCTACCATAAAATCTACTTTTGATCTTATTCTTGTTTAATGATGCCATTCTTATCTATAATTACAGTTTAACACAACAGGAAACAAGTGGCTGTTAAAGTCTCTCAGCACCTAGACAAAATTGTCAATAGCACAATCAAAGAAGAAATTTAATTTAAGTCTTACACACACTGCCACAGTTGGTAAACATCAGAAAATCTGAATTGCAACATATTTCCTTACCTCTATATCAATAACTTTTTCAGAAGGGTTGTCTATAAGGAATCGTGCTAGTGTCCCAGGTGTGGTCCTATAAGTTAAAATTACAGAGTTTTTGGAATCTTGACACCACTGTATAAAGAGATCTCTTGAAAACCCACATTCCAAATCAGGCTGGCTGGCAAGCACAACTTTAGGACTAGGCACTCGAGCCAGGTCAGAAAGACCATGACATAATGAGAGATGGCGGAACTGAAATGGATTGTTCCTCTTATCTTCAAAACACCTCATGAGTTTGTCACTCATCCACTCAACCTAAAAGAGTTGGAAAAAAGTGTTAAGTTGTTTTACATAGTACTTTTCAGTAACTAAAGGATTTACATAGTACTTTTCAGTAACTAAAACCAATGTACAAATTCTATACTTGTACATGAAAACATTTTAAAATGCTTTTCTAGAGATTCTCACATTGACAGGTACACCATGTACATACAACAAATCAGTCTCTTTACTAGGGATATTAAATATCTGTTAAATTGAATAGTCAATTAAACTCATGAATTCTTATCAGTTACTTGACTATTCTATAGGCCCTGGGGGTGGGGCTGGCCGCCAGTGCGCTCCAGCCCCACTCCCAAGGAGCCCCCCACCACTCTGTGCTGCTGCCTCTCTATCAGAGGCAGCAGTGTGGTCCATAAGGGAAGCCAATTAAAAAACCTGCTCCCCTCGCAGACCGGCTACCTACTGCCCTGTGGTGCTGCCTCTGATACAGAGGCAGCAGCACAAAGTGGTAGCAGCCCCAGTCTAGGGGTGGGGTCTGAGCTCCCGGACCCAGCGCAAGCCAGAACTGAGTCAGACTGCCTGACCACCTGGCTCCTAACACACTTCAAATCGGGGTGGAGAACCTCAGACCAGCTTTCCTCAATCTGACCCCAAGGCTCATGCCTCCCCCAACAGTGAGGAGCCTACGTTGGTGCTCCAGCCCACCCCCATACACTATCCCATGTTGGGGCTGGAGCACACAAAATCTACTAGGCTGGGTCCCGCAAGGGTCTGGTGTTTGAGGAGAATGTGGGAAGTGTCTTTCTCCTTCTCAGTTGGGGGCCACGTCAGTAAGGATTTGTTTTTGGTTTTTTGCTTCTCATTTGTGTGCAGCCCCCAACTGTTTTTCCTGTGGGTCAGCAGCCCCAACCCAAAAAAAGATTGCCCACCCCTGCTTTAAATGCAGAGCTGCAGGAAGGGGAGGTCCTGGACCCAGCACAAGCTGGGACTGAGCCAGGCTGCTGGCCAGCCTGCTAAAAAATGTCCTTGCGGGGGAGGGGGTGGAATGTATATAGTCTATAGCATTCACCAATAAGCTTTTGCTTATCGGTTAATCTACTACACTACTACATCCCTACTCTTTACTAGGGCTGTTAAATTTAGACTAATTTACTAATTGAATAGGTTATGGGATTTCCATCGAAAAATGGAACTGCCGGGCTCTCGCTGCAGTTCAAAAGTGGAAGCCTAGTAGGGAACACGGGGCCAGTGGGGAACTGGCTTGTACTCCATGCGGCGCCTCAGCCTTTGATATGTACAAGAGCCCCAGTGGGGCTCTTGAACATTTCAAAAGGAAGCCGCACAGGCAGCATAGGGCCAGTGCAGGACTTTTAAGCTGGTTTCCCCCAGCACTTGCTCCTCCATCTTCCTGCCTCTCTCTGATAGAGGCAGCAAGGCAGGGGGAAGCAACTACTAGGATCACTAGTCGACTATCCGATAAGCTTATGCTTATTGGAAGTCAACTAGTCGCTTACATCCCTACTCTTTACTAATACCTCTTTGTGGGCAATAACATAGTCTGTATATAAATTAAAATATTTTTAAAATTTTCCTTTATCACATCTGCAACCTAGGCTAACAGGTCATGTGGTACAAAGAAAATGAATTTCTATCTATTAAGTCAGGCTACTGGCAGAATTCTGGTTGTATATTACTTGATGGGAGGAATTTAGATTATGAATGCCCACTCTGTAATAGACCAATAATACAGAAATTTTTCTTCTTGTTAACAGAATTACATGTCCTTGGATAAGCCTATTGCTATCAAGCAGTATTAAGAATGAAAATAATTAGCCCCTTCATAATTTATTTTAATGTCAGAACACACCTGTGATTTAGAAAACTCCACTACATTGTAGCTGACATTATTTAAAAGTGCTAAAGAGTAAACTCCTAATCCTGCATCTTTTGTTCTCCAAATCTGATCAAGAAGTTGGGCAAGTTCCAGAACTCTGCCTGCTGTATCCACGGCTATTAACACATTTCCATCACCTCGCAACGTCTCCAAGACATTGGCTGGAATGGGATGGGAGAGGAGAAATAAAAATAAATAAATAAATGAATGAATGAAATAAAATCTAGTAGCTGCACATAGCACCATACTTAGAAGAGGAAAAAGATTTTTATTTTCTCTATCAAACATCATAATCAAGAAAACTGAACTCAAAGATTAACTGAGGGTATGTCTACCCGGCAACATTATTTCAAAATAACTAGCGTTATTTCAAAATAACGTTGAAATACCGTCAAGCTGGAGGACTTATTACTCCGACTCTTGTAACCCTTATTGTACGACGAGTAAGGGAAGTCAGAGGAAGAGTGCTCTATTTCAGAATAAGTGCTGAGTAGATGCTCTCAATTTCCAAATAAGCTATTTCAAAATAAGCTACGCAATTGACGTAGCTCAATTTGCATAGCTTATTTTGACTTAACCCCTGCTGTGCAGGCTCATGCTGACATTAAGCAGCACTGAAAATCTTAGCTTCAAAAGATATTGATACACAATACTGATTGAAATTAATGGGAGCTATGCCTCTCTTGTACAGGTTTGAAAGGCTTGAACTTAATATGTAATAGTAATTTCATTTTCTTTTGATCCATTTTAATATTTTTTAAATGAGGCATAAATAACTATTGAAATTTATTTCCTTATCACACAGTAAAGAGATCAGTTCAGACTAGATCAAAATATGAAGTCTCTGAATCAATGTTAGGAAGTATGACAAGCACTTTTTATCTTAAAATATATTTATACACAGGATCACTAGCCTTAGAAAAAAATAAAAATAAGTCAAGAACTTAACTGAAAATTGAGGATTCTCAATTTTCATGTGTATTATATTTGTTATAGAAAGACAGACTTTATAACTCAATTGAAAAACAGACACTTTCCATTATTATACTGCTTTAACTGATTTGACAAAATACATACTTAACAGTTGTTCATCTCTTTGCTTTCGTCTGGGTTGTACGTAAGTAGCATTAAAGGAATCTGTGATGAGCAGTGAAGGCCTGCTCAACATTTCCAGAGAACATCCATTTAAATGGCTGCAGAAAAAGAAGTTATGCCACATAATTTCAGTTTTTGCTTTTCCATCAACAAGGCAAAAGAAAAAAAAAGTCTTAAGAACCAGTTTCCAATGTGCAGAAATGGCATTCCCCATTATTTGGCAATTTTTCAATTAGATTCTCAGTCTTAACAAAAAAAGAAAAAAAACCTTGAAAAAAATCTCTCGTGTAAGAATAAGATGGTATTTCTTAAGAGAAAAAGTACTGGAACATGGAATTTATGATCTGGCTTTATAACCATGCACTTATGCCATATTCAGCAAGAACAGTTTTGTTTAGATCAAAAGCATGACAACTTTATTCTGTTTTGTTTAGATCAAAAGCATGACAACTTTATTCTGTTTTGTTTAGATCAAAAGCATGACAACTTTATTCTGTTTTAATTTTCTGTTTATCATGCCTTTCCTTGCCCAAATCTCTCATCACTCCTTAAACTTAGCTAAAGACAAATAAACTCCAAATAATTATGATGTTTTATGTCTTAAATTTCTTTCACTCTGATTTTATTCTCGGATTTTATTCATTTTTGTCACTTTAACACATTTTAAATTAAAAGAAAGTCTTCCTAAAGCTATACAGAATATAAATTCTCTCTTTTGTGGAAGTGGGGAAAGAGAGTGGAATTTTGCCTGTGTCCCTCTTTTAAAGGACCTTAACACTTTGACAATAACTATTTGCTTATTTTAAGCACTAAGGTTACATCTAGACCGCAAGTCTATTTTGGGATATAATAATTTTCTAAATAATGGATGCACTATTTCGACATCCCTGTAAACTTCATTCCACGAGGAATAAGAGATGTCTTGAAATAGTGCTTTATTGTGAAATTTGGTGCTGTGTAGACACACTAAATTTTGAAATAACCTACTTTGAAATAAAATTGAAATAGGATACGCAATTTGTGCAGCACAAATTGCGTATCTTATTTTGATTTTAGAGTGCAGTCTAGACATACCCTAAGTGACCTATATTGTTTTTTTCATTTTCTATGAAATGTCTATCCTATTTGATTTATTCTTGAATTACTCCTTTATGAGACCAGCTGTGAATATTCTTACAAGCAAATATTACCCTATAATCACGCTTTGGTCATAGTAGAAAACGAACACTGCTATTTCCTACATATATAAATCTAAGATTCAGACTCTTCTCCCCTGCTCCCATGCCAAGTGAAGCCTTTGGCATCTGCATTTGTATCTAGATTACTATGCAACATTTATGTCTGTCCTCCCTCCCACCACATCTGCAGTCTTCATTAGAACTTGGACCACATATTGGTATTCAGGAGCTCATTAGCATGACTGTTTTTCCTGGATAAAAGGGACAGCTATTTTCATTGTCTCATTCTACGTCTAAGAAAATTGCTTTTTAAATTTTTATTAAAAAAGATAATGTTTATATTTTTATTTTTCCTTTTCAATTGGGAAGAGAGATTTCCCCCTACTGCCCCCAGCTGTAGCACTGGACATTGCTTGAAAACTGAAAATTAAACTAAAAATAGGATTTGAAAAGGAGGAAATAGAGACCTTGCTGTTATGTTTTATATAGCCACCATCAAATCCAGCTACTTGAGTTGAAATGAAGTTGGCAATCTTAGTATTTTATGTCAGTGCAAGAATTTATCAGGCTGTTTACATTATCTAGCAATACTAACTGAAATTTAGAGGAAAATGATTTGCTGTGTTGTACTTACATCTCTCTCTTGTGGTTGAAGTCAACAGCATAAATAATTTCTTCTTCTCCATCTTTGACAATCTTCCAAATTGTGCCTCCTATCATGTGACCAGCTGGCAGTGGTGTAATAGAAAGACCATGCCCTTTCCCTGCAGGAACAATATTGTAACTTTTCAATATTTCAGATATAGCATGTGAATCTTACAACATATTATCCCAACCACAAGGCAGTTTGAAATAAACCACTAACCCTGAGATACTGTTGAGGGAGGGGGAGTATATTTGGGAAACCAGATATCAGTATTCCCTCCAGCCTGACTACTCATAACTGTGGAAGGTTTCACTATTCCCTGTGATTAGGAATTCTTCCCCATTTAGCCTTGGAAAAATGGAGAGTGGGGAAAGGTATACCAGTCTTAGGCAAGAGAGCAGCATGTTTTAAATAATGACAGTTTCTATGAAATGACACAAGATGTGTGTAGTTACACAGATTAGAAATCAGCCAGAAAATGAGGAGACTCACTTATTTTTTATGAAAAATATCAGGAAATGTGTTTCTAGTGTGCCACAGAATAGGTAATACACCACTTATTTGCATGGAAATACTCTTATTATTTATGACAATACACAAATGTGGTGATGCAGCACTAGAGAGAAAGATGGAGCACAATTTGGTATGTAACCAGTCCAAACTTTCAATTCTTGGAAATGTCCAGTGTGTACTTTCTGAACTAATTTACATTACAAATATGACAAATCAGGGGACCCAGTTATAAGATAATTCAAACTTTACATGTCTTCTCATTGGTTCACTTAGTGTGGACAGGACTTAACTTTGTCTCCATAAATGGGTTAATGCTTAAAAGCAGTGGCTCTCAATTTTCCAGACTACAATACCCCTTCAAGGAGTCTTATCTATCTTATGTATCTATAAGTTTCACCTCACTAAAAAAAATCCCTTGCTTACAAAATCAGACATAAAAATACATGTGTCACAGCATACAACTACTGAAAAAATTGCATTCTCGTTTTCACCATATAATTATAAAATAAATCACATGGAATATAAATATTGTGCTTGCATTATATATAGACAAGTATAAACAAATCATTGTATGAAATTTTAATTTATACTGACTTAGCTAGTGCTTTCTTTGTACCTTTTGTAAAGCTATGCAAATATCTAGATAAAATGATGTACCCCTGGAAGACCTTTGCATACCATCAGGCGTGTGTGTTCCTCTGGTTGAGAACCACTGCCTTAGACTACTATAATTTGAGCATAAATCTCCAACTTTTCTGTCCATTTCCTGAAGGACTCTATTTTGTTTTTATTTGCGCTCCTTTTCACTTGGGGAAAATATGTAAGCAGCTGTCAATAATGTTACCTTCAATTAACTAGCAACAAGATGTATTTGAGAGATGTGGAAGGTATAGAAAAAATAAAGACAAGAAATAAAATATAGGACAGGAGAGCCAAATTCAATCTGGCATAACCCTCATTAATTTCAATGGAAGCTGGGCCTTTTTCTGAAATATAATCACTGGAGCAAATCCTCAGCTAGCAATCAAAGTATGACAGCTTACACCAGGGGTCTCAAACTCCCAGGCCACAAACCAGTCCCAGCCACAGGGATTGCACAATCCAGCCCAGGACTCCAAGCAAGCTAGACTCCGCCCATTCCTGCCATCAGGAAGCGGACCGGGGCTGCAGACAGCGGAATTTAAGAGCGAGTCCTACTATAGTTAGGAAGACCCACAACACCTCTGCTAGAACTGCTTCTGTTTTCTCCGCCTGTGCCTGCAGCCAGACAGACCACCTGACCATGGATGCCTCTACCCAGATCCGGGTGTGGTTTTGCAGGGACTGTGGCTTGCAATTCCCATTTACTGAAATCCAGACTGGGGGACCATCCAATGTGAAAGGTGCCTGCTGGTAGAATCTCTCAAGAAGCTAGTAGGAGAGCTACAGAAGGAGGTGGCTAGGCTGAGGAGTATCCGAATCCACAAGCAATTCCTGGAGAATATTCATGTAGAGATGGCTGAGGTAGCTGTTCCACTACAAAAGACTGCTGACACACCACTGGTGGAGGAGGAAATGGCTCAGGGGGGACACTGGCAACTGGTCACTTCTGGCAGCAGGCAGTGCTCCACCTCTGCTCCCAACCCTCCCACCGTGGTACTGGGAAACCATTATGCTGTTCTGAATATGGGAGATAAGGAATCACCCCCTACAGCAGAAGAAGAGAAGCGTTGTACCCCCAAGGCTGGGAGGTCTGCTACCACCACTGCGAGGAGGAAACAGAGTAGTGGTGATCGGAGACTCTCTTCTGAGGAGGACGGAGGCATCCATTTGCCGCCCTGACATGTCATCTCAGGAAGTATGCTGCCTGCCAGGGCCCGTTTCCTAGACGTTACAGAGGCATTGTCAAGAATTATCTGGCCCTCTGACTACTACCCCAAGCTACTCATCCATGTGGGCACTAATGATACTGCAAGGTGTGACACTGAGCAGATCAAGAGTGACTACAGGGCTCTGGGAATATGGATGAAGGAGTTTGGAGCGCAGGTGGTATTCTCTTCAGTCCTTCCTGTCAAAGGTAGGGGCCCAGGCAGAGATAGGTGCATCCTGGAGATGAATAACTGGCTGTGAAGATGGTGTTGTCAGGAGGGCTTTGGCTTTCTCAACCACGGGATGCTATTCCAAGAAGGACTGCTAACAGGAATGAGGTTCACCTTTCGAGGAAGGGGAAGACCGTATTTGGATGCAGACTGGCTAACCTAGTGAGAAGGGGTTTCAACTAGGTTCAATGGTGGCAAGTGACCAAAGCCCACAGGTAAATGAAAAACATGGAGACCTGGTAGTTGGGTCAGAAATGCGAGGGAACATGGGCTATAATAGCAGAGAAAAAGGAGGGACTAGACAGAACTGGGAGGCAAAATCAAATTAGTATCTTAGATGCCTATATACAAATGCAAGAAGTATGGGTAATAAGCAGGAAGAACTTGAAGTCCTAATAAACAAACACAACTATGACATATTTGGTATCACAGTGGGATAATACACACAAATTGGAATATTGGTATAGAACGGTACAGCTTACTCAGGAAGGATAGGTAGAGTAAACAGGGAGGAGGTCTTGCCTTATATATTAAAACTGTTCACACTTGGACTGAGGTGGAGACAGACATGTTGAGAGTCTCTGGGTTAGGTTAAAAGGGGTAAAAAAAACAAGTGTGATGTCATGCTAGGGGTCTACTACAGACCACCTACACAGGTAGAAGAGGTGGATGAGGCTTTTTCTAAACAACTAACAAAATCATCCAAAGCGCAAGATTTGGCGGTGATGGGGGACTTCAACTACCCAGACTTACGTTGGGAAACTAACACAGAGGGGCACAGACTATCCAATAAGTTCCTTGGACTGCATTGAAGACAATATTTTATTTCAGAAGGCTGAAAAAGCTACTGGGGGAAAGCTAGTCTAGATTTGATTTTAACAAATAGGGAGGAGCTAGTTGAGAATTTGAAAGTTGAAGGCAGCTTGGGTGGAAGTGATCATGAACTCAGAATTCATGATTCTAAAGAATGGTAGAAGGGAGAACAGCAAAACAGAGACAATGGATTTCAGGAAGGCAGATTTTGGTATACTCAGAGAGCTAGTAAGTAAGGTCCCATGGGAAGTAAGACTAAGAGGAAAAACAACTGAAGAGAGTTGACAGTTTTTAAAAGGGATATTATTAAGGGCCCAAAAGCAAGCTATTCCACTGCTTAGGAAAGATAGAAAGTATGGCAAAAGACCGCTTTAGCTTAACCAGGAGATCTTGCATGATCCCAAAATCAAAAAGGAGTCATAAGTGGAAACTAGGACAAATTACAAAGGATGAATATAAGCAAACAATACAGGTATGCAGGGGCAAGATTAGAAAGGAAAAGACACAAAACAATCTCAAACTAGCGAGAGACATAAAGGGTAACATGACATTCTATAAATATATTAGAAGCAAGAAGACGACCAAGGACAGGGTAAGCCCACTGCTCAGTTAGGAGGGAGAAACAATAACAGGAAACTTGGAAATGGCAGAGGTGCTTAATGACTTCTTTGTTTTGGTCTTCACTAAGAAGTCTGATGATGAAGGAATGCCTAACATAATGAATGCTAGTGGAAAAGGGAGGCTTAGAAGTTAAAACAAAAAAAGAACAAGTTAAAAATTACTTAGAAAAGTTAGATGTCTGCATGTCACCAGGGCCTGATGAAATGCATCCTAGGATACTCAAGGAGCTGACATAGGAGGTATCTGAGCCTCTAGCTATCATCTTTGGAAAATCATGGAAGACAGGAGAGATTTCAGAAGACTGGAAAAGGGCAAATATAGTGCCCATCTATAAAAAGGGAAATAAGAACAACCCAGGAAACCACAGACCAGTCAGTTTAACTTCTGTGCCAGGAAAGATAATGGAGCAAGTAATTAAGCAAACATCTGGAAGATAAGGTGATAGGTAACAGCCAGCATGGATTTGTAAAGAACAAATCATGTCAAACCAACCTGATAGCTTTCTTTGGATAGGATAACAAGTCTTGTGGATAAGGGAGAAGCAGTGGACATAATATACCTCGACTTTAGTAAGGCATTTGATAGGGTCTCGCATGATCTTATTATCAATAAACTAGGCAAATACAACATAGATGGGGCTACTATAAGGTGGGTGCATAACTGGCTGGACAAGCGTTCTCAGAGAATAGTTATTAATGGTTCACAATCATGTTGGAAGGGCATAACAAGTGGGGTTCCGCAGGGGTCTGTTTTGGGACTGGTTCTGTTCAATATCTTCATCAACGATTTAGATATTGGCATAGAAAGTACGCTTATTACGTTTGCAGATGATACCAAGCTGGGAGGGGTTGCAACTGTTTTGGAGGATAGGGGTCATAATTCAAAATGATCTGGACAAACTGGAGAAATGGGATGAGGCAAATAGGATGAAGTTTAATAAAGACAAATGAAAAGTACTCCACTTAGGAAGGAACAATCAGATTCACACATACAGAATGGGAAGCGACTGTCTTGGAAGGAGCACTGCAGAAAGGGATCTAGGGTTTATAGTGAACCACAAGCTAAATATGCGTCAACAGTGTGACACTGTTGCAAAAAAAGCAAATATGATTCTGGGATGCATTAACGGGAGTGTTGTGAGCAAGACACGAGATGTCATTCTTCTGCTCTACTCTGCACTGATTAGGCCTCAATTGGAGTATCGTGTTCAGTTCTGGGCATCGCATTTCAAGAAAGATGTGGAGAAATTGGAGACGGTCCAGAGAAGAGCAACAAGAATGATTAAAGGTCTAGAGAACATGAGCTATGAGGGAATACTGAAAGAACTGGGCTTGTTTAGTTTAGAAAAGAGAAGACTGAGAGGGGACATGATAACAGTTTAAAGAACCTAAAAGAGTGTCACAAGGAGGAGAGAGAAAAATTGTTATCCTTGGCCTCTGAGGATAGGACAAGAAGCAATGGGCTTAAACTGCAGCAAGGGCGGCTTAGGATGGACAGCAGGAAAAGCTTCCTAACTGTCAGGGTGGTTAAACACTGGAATGAATTGCCTAGGGAGGTTGTGGAATCTCCATCTCTGGAGATATTTAAGAGTGGGTTAGACAGACACCTAAGAGGGATGGTCTAGATGGTATTGGGTCCTGCCATGAGGGCAGGGGACTGGACTCGATGACCTCTCGAAGTCCCTTCCAGTTCTAGTGTTCTATGATTCTATCATCCCACCCTCTCCGCTCCCCATCCTCTGAGCATGTGGGGAGGACCCAGAGGGAGTAGGGAGACTGGTAGCTCCGCAGCGGCAGCAGTTGGACTCCCCCACACACCAAGCAGTGGCAGGAATTGCAGGGGAGGCAGAGCACTCTAGGTGGGCGCACTCACTCTGCTGCACTCCGCCTCCCTTGCAGCTCCTGCCAGCACAGGGAGTGTGGGCGAGGGGCACAACTGATGCCACCCTATGGTGCCAGCTTCACCCCCAGTGTTCCCCAAAGGGGATGGGATGCCATGGTGGGGAGAGAATAAAGGGGCGTAATGGCAGGAAGAGATGGGATTTGGGGGCTGATAATAGATAGGCCCATCTAGGGCCAGATTGCACAATTGCTCCAGCCAGGACTGGCCCGGAAGCCAGGAGTTTCAGACTCCTGGTTCACACCAATGAGAGTTGCTACTTTGTAGTGCTACTGATCCATTTTTAGTTAAGTCAGAGGACCTATGCCAAAGTACTCTCATCAAAAAAGCAAAATGAAAATACAGAGAAAGGCATTAAAAGACAAGTCAGCTACTGCATCTTTTGCTGTAGTTTTACCTTTCAAGTTCACAATCTGAGAGAACTTGAGCTGCTGTATTTTATCAAAAGCTGCATCTACATCATCCAATGTAAAAAGAGTGAAATCTTCCGTATTGTGGCGAGACTAGCATAAAAGGGAAAAAAAGGAAAACATATTATAAGAATCATCTTCCAAGAAATTAAATACATTAAATAAATGTGAAAATATGAAGTAAAGTATACCTGATAGAGATCATACATAAACATTTGTCCCATTTTATATACAGGAATGGTTGCATAAATAGCACAGTTTAAACCCATTTTTCCAACTGCATATGGAAGAGCACCAAGATGTAGGGGATCAGGGTGAGAAAGTAGTACTGCATCAACCTGATGTACATATCTAAGAGGAAAAAGGAAATATACATGAACAAAAATACTGAAAAAAGACTATTTCTGTGGTAATGTCAAGTGCAAAACTGAAATGCCAAGCAGAAGAGAAATCACTCAGTTTTTCCCTCAACAAAAAGGAGACTTTGAACTAAGGAAAAGTTGTAATAATTGTTTTTAAAAAAAAGATTAAGGATAAAATGTTAAGACACACTTAAGTGACTTAGGAGCCTACGTGTCCAAGTCATTTTTCAAAAATTACTTAGAATCCAAAGTCACTTAGAGAAAACTTTTCAAAAAGTGCTTAATTTCCTAATTTGGCAAATTCCAAATACACAGGAATTGCATTACTACTGTTTGAGATAAGTAATAGTAAGAAAAAGGATTAAAACAGGGGTGGAGAACCTTTTTGGGTTGGGGGCCGTTGACCCACAAAAAAACCAAAACAGTCATAGGCCACACAAAAAAGAAAAGCAACCCCCCCCTTACCAAAAAACAAAAAAAACCCCATAATAACCATTCATTGGCATGGAAAGACACTCCCCACTTTTGCACATCGGAGCCGAGGGGGACCCAGGCTAATAGATTTTGCGTGCTCCAGCCTAATCCTCAGGGACTAGATCTAGGCAAGTTGGGGGCCACATCCAGCTTCCGGGCCTTAGGTTCCCCAACCCTGGATTAAAACAACATTTCCAAATTGGCATAGCTTAAATCCAATCTCCAAATAGACTTTGAATGTAATTTCCCTTAGTATTTTACAAAACTGCAAGTCTTTAACATCCCTAAATTTTCCAAATGTAATTATTTATGACTAGGTGGCTCTGGAACATGAATAGTTCTAACTGTACCATGACATATCTTCTCTCTCCTCCAGAATGATTATGCTTGTTTAGTGTTTATTTGTATTACAATTACATATCACAAAAGATTAGATGATTTAATACCTTTGCTGCATAATTGAATGGCTCACACTATCAAAAGATTTTAAGAAACATTAATTTATTTTCACAACTAATAAACGTAAACTAGAATTCGGGGCCCAATTATACAGCCTTTGTTCATTTGAAAAGTTTCATTAAAGAAAAAACAAAGGTAAACACTGCAGAATCAAGTCCCAAATCTGTAAGAGCCAAATTTAAAAAATTATCTAAAGAAAGAAGAAGGGGTCAAATTTAAGTATTTCAAACAACAGTGATTGCATCTTTTTTTTTTTAAAAAGTAAGAACATTGATTATTTGACCTATAGGTTGAACTTCTTTTAACCGTGACTCTCTGGTTTGGCAACATCCCTGGTCCAGCAGGACCACGAAAGTCCCAGGACCAGAGAGTCCCAGTGGAGGGCTGGTGGCTGGGAGCCCTCCAGTAGGGCTAAAGCCCAGTATCGGGGCTGCCCTATAGCAACGAAACTGGAGCTCAGCAGTAGGGCTGCTGCCCAGTGGAGACAACTTCAGGTGGTGGTGGTGGACGGGAGGCAGTGGGGACAGAGCCCAGCAGCGAATGTGCCTGGCGAGACTGGGAGGCAGTGAGGCCGCATGGCAGCACAACCAGGAGCCTGACCGCCAAGTGGTGCAGCTGCCCAGCGGGACTAAAAGGCAGCATCGCTTCCCCGCGGGCTTGGAGCCTGACCGCAGGGCTGCCTAGTGGCAGGACCAGGAACCTGGGAGCAGGGTTATTGCCCAGCGGCACAGCAAAGAGCCCGGCAGACCCTCTGCAACCTGTGGAGCTGCCCAGTAAGTCTGGAAAGCAAAGGGGCTGCTGACCAAGGCTGAAGCTCAAGCGGGGCTGTTGCACGGCAGTGCAGCTGGACCCCAATAGGGGGGCTGCCCCGGGGGGCGGGAGCCTGGCAGTGGGGCTGTGCATGCCGGAGTCAGGGCTGCCACAATGGGGGCCAGGAGTCCTGTGTGTGAAAGGGCCAGTGTTAGGGGAAAGCTGGCTGAGAGGCTGGCAGCGAGGCCATGGCTGGGGAGGAGGGAGGCAGTGCCAGGGGGGCAGGAGGGGCAAAGCAGATATTACCTTACCTGGTCCAGCAAAATCCCTCATCCAGGACCGGTCAGGTCCTGAGGGTGCCAGACTAAGGAGGTCCAACCTGTACTAGCTCAGTATTTTATAAAAATAGAGACGTATAGAACATCAGGCAAGTGAAAAACATTTATTAGCTGAAACACATGTATATTGCACATATCTGAGAAGTATGTGTAGCAAGAAAATTCTTTTCCAGAAGACTGAACTGTATGATTCAAGAAACTTTCCAAAACATTAAAGACATATTGCAATTATTGTATCATAATGTGATGTTGAACAAGATTTTAATGTGTGATGGTATAACTAGCAATTAAAATTAGCACTGTGAGAACTTTATGTTCTCTCAGGAACTTCAGTATTTAGGCCCAAATCCTAGAATCACAGGGAATACAGGATGACCTCTCTCTGCACATGCACAGAGCCATCACTGAATTAAATTAAGGATGTTAAAATGCGGTTAATTGACTAGTTGATGGAATTTCCATGGACTAGTCAATAGGCACTTCCGCATTCCTCCTTTGAAATGTACAAGAGCCCCTCATTCCTGCTGGCCCTGGGCTGTACTTGGAGTTCCGCATTCCTCCTGGGGCTCTTGTACATTTCAAAGAAGGAATGCGGAACTCCAAGTACAGCCTGGGGCCAGCGGGAAGTCCCGCTGACTTCAGGCTGCATGCGGCGTGCCTGCTTTGAAATGCACAAGAGTCCCCCACTGGCCCCGGGCTCAATGCTACGCTGCATGGTGCTAGGAGCCCGGGGTCAGCTGGGGAGTCCCCAGTTGACCCCAGACTCCACGGTTGCCCCTTTGAATCACAGAGGCGGTGTTTTAAAGGGGCAGCCCGCCGCACAGCTGATCCGTGTATCAGCTGTGCAGCAGCCGCCTTGGGGTTTCAAAGTGGCAGCGCTGCTATGCGGCACTGCCACTTTGAGGTACTCCTTCCCTGCCTTTTGCTGCCTCTATCTCATAAAGGCAGCAAGGGGGGAGGGGGATATTGACTAGTTAAAAGACTATCCAATAAGCAAATGCTTATCGGATAGTCAACTAGTCTTTAACATCCCTAAATTAAATAAGGCTTAATGCAAGAGACCACCAATATGCATTTGCTGCAGAACTGAGGTCTAACTTGCTCAGTTTAAAACACTGATTTTTTTTCAGACAGCCCAAACATCAGACAGCAGTTCAGAGTCAAACCGTTTTCTTTCTAGCTTATGCAAGATCAGTAGTCAGATTCCACTATTTGTATTTAGTTTCTTCTGTTGATAATGCAAAGGCCAGAATGGACCCAAACACAGTATTTCATAGCTGTATTTATCAGATCTGTGGGGCTATTTGATGTATAAAGCATACTTCTGTAACTAATGCAAGCTGATATAACTCAGAATATACAAAGCAGATCTGTTTAGTAAAAATATTTTAGAAAAGTGATTTTCTTCATCATCTATGCAATTTAAAACAGAAAATATAAATGTTGGATTTTGATTCAACATGAGCATGAAATACTATCCCATAATATATGCATTCTTTTTAGGGCTTTAAAAAAAAAATACGTAACTACTTACTTCCTTAGAGAATCAATGATATCCATTGAAAAATTCTCATCCCAGCCACAGTCCAATAAAAAACGAAACTCGTCTACTTGCAGCAGGTAGCAGAGAGCAGATTCCTCCTGCACTCCTGAGAGTGTAGTCAACTTGATAATGGATGTCATTTTTCTGTCCAAATGTCTGCCTACCAAAACAACTATTTTAAAAAGAAAAAAATGTAAACACCTAATACAAAGGAGTTTAGATATTTTGACCAACCATTATTTTATCATTTGTGTAAACATATGCACATCAGTAATAATTTTGTTATTACTAGATAATACTTCTAGTTATCAATTACCAGAAATTCTACTGACACTATTATTTAAGCTACTATATTTTAAATACAATCACAGATTGTATTTGTATTTAATATTGTTCTTAAATTGAAATTGTTTTCAGGTATTTCCCTATAATCTTAACAAATTTTTATTAATGTAAACCATCAAAAATGTTGCAAGACAATGTATGGCCATTTTCTATTTAAAAGGGATTGTTCATTAAAATGGTTGGGGATAGGCAAACATACAGAAGTTACACTGAAGATGAAGAGAAAGGCAGACTAATGAAGAAACAGGAAAACCTTGAGAAACTAGAACATAGAAGTGTAGGACTGGAAAGTACCTCAGTAGATCATCTAGTCCAGTCCCTTGCACTCAAGGAGAGTAAGCAATAACTAGATCATTCCTAACACATACAGTAAAACCTGTGTTATCCGGCATGCTCAGGGATTAGGGCGTTCCGGTTATCTAAAAATTCCGGTTATCTGAGGGTCCCATCAACCTAGGAAAAACCAATGGACAATAATAGTAAAACTCAAGTTTTTAATATTGGTGGTTTTGTAGTGTGAGGCAGTTGGTCTCACATTTCTATTTTGAGTTAAAGATGATTAGTACTTCTTAAATAAAAAATTGTTAAGCCAATCCTGGTAAACCATCAGGCCTGTGCACCTGAAGATGTGACAGTACTGTGGCTGGGGGCAATGCCAGTTAACAAAGTTTTCTGGTTAAGAGTGCTGGATAACAAAGCTTTCACTGTATTTGTCTAATCCAATGGTTCTCAAACCTCACTGCACTACAATCCCTTCTGACAATAAAAATTACTACACAAGAGAGGAAGGGTAATTGAAGTCCAAGCCTAGCCCTGCCACCCCAGGGCTGAAGCCTGAGCTCTGCCACCCAGTGCAGGGAAATTGTAACCTGAGCCTTGCTGCCCAGGCCTGAGCACTGCTGCTCAGTCTTCGGCTTTAGCCAGACCCAGCAAGTGGGAACCCCATTAACACAGATGTCATGACCTAGTTTGAGAACCACTCAACCTATTCTTAAAAGCCTCCAATGATGGGGATTCTGCAACCTTCCTACGTATTTCCGTGTTAGCTAACCTGTTAGGAAGTTTTTCCTCATGTCCAACCTAAGCCTCCCTTGCCGCAATTTAAGCCCATTGCTTCTTGTCCTAGCCTCAAAAGTTAATGACAACTTTTCTCCCTCTGCTTGTTTCAAATTTTTATATCCCTTCCCTCCATTGTCTCTTCTCCAAACTAAACAAACCAATTTTTTAACCTTTCCTCATACATGTTTTGTTGATCTCTTCGGGATTTTTTTTCTTCAGTTTCATAAAATATGGCACTCAGAACTGGACACAGTATTCCAGTTGAGACCGTGTCTGCAGAGTGGAAGAATTACTTGTGTCTTGCTTACAATACTCCTGATGTTCCCTTTTTTTGCAGCAATGTTGAACTGTTGACCTATATTTAGCTTGTGATCCACTATAATCTCCAGGCTCCTTTCCACAGTACTCCTTTCTAGGCAGTCATTTCTGACTTTGCATGTGTGCAGTTGATTGTTCCTTCCTATGTGAAATATTCTGCATTTGTCTTTACAGAATTTCATCCTATTTACTTGCTACCATTTCTCCAGCTGTCTAGATCATTTTGAATTTTACAATTAGAACCGCAGAGTTACGAACACCTCGGGAGTGGAGGTTGTTTGTAACTTGGAAATGTTCATAACTGACAAAACATGATTGTTCTTTCAAAAGCTTACAATTAAACATTGACTTAATATAACTTTGAAAACTTACTATGCAAAAGAAAAATGTTTTTAACCATCTTAATTTAAACAAAACAAGCACAGAAAGAGTACTTTGTCAAATCCTTTAAAACTTTCCCTTTATATTTTTAGTAGTTTATGTTTGTTACTGTACCATACTTTTGTTTTTTTGGTCTCTACTGCTGCCTGATTGCATATTTCTAGTTCCAAATGAGGTGTGTGGTTGACCAGTCAGTTCATAACTCTGGTGTTCATAAGCCTGAGGTTCTACTGTAACCCTATCCTTCAAAGCACTTGCAACTCCTCCCAGCTTGGTATCAACTACAAACTGTGTTAAGTGCATGTTCTATACAATTATCCTAGAATCCTAGGGCTGGAAGAGACCTCAGGAGTCACTGAGTCCAGTCCCCTGCACAAAGTAGGACCAACCCTAACTAAATCATCCCAGCCAGGGCTTTGTCAAGCTGGGACTTAAAAACCTCTAGGAATGGAGATTCCACCACCTCTCCAGGTAACCCATTCCAGTACTTCATCACCCTCCTGGTGACATAGTTTTTCCTAATATCCTACCTGGACCTCCTCCACTGTAACTTGAGACCTTCGTTCCTTGTTTTGCCATCTGTCACTACTGAGAACAGCCTCTCTCCATCCTCTTTGGAACCTCCCTTAAGGAAGCTGAAGGCTGCTATCAAATCCCCCCTCACTCTTCTCTTCTGCAGACTAAATAAGCCCAAATTCCTCATTCCAAATTTCTCTCTCATAGCTCATGTGATCATTTTGGCTGCCATCCACTGGACCCTCTCCAATGCGTCCACATCCTTTCTATAGTGGGGGGGGGGCCCAGAACTGGACATAATACTCCAGATGTGGCCTCACTAATGCCAAATAAAGGGGAATAATTTCTCTAGATCTGCTGGAAACGCTCCTCCTAATGCACCCCAATATGCCATTAGCCTTCTTGGCCACAAGGGCACACTATTGACTCATATCCAGCTTCTCATCCACTGTAATCCCCAGGTCCTTTTCTGCTGAACTACTACTTAGCCAGTCCGTCCCCAGCCTATAACCGTGCTTGGGATTCTTCTGTCCCAAGAGCAGGACTCTGCACTTGTCCTTGTTGAACCTCAACAAATTTCTTTTGGCCCAATCCTCCAATTTGTGTAGGTCACTCTGGACCCTATCCCTACCCTCCAAAGTAGCTACCTCTCTCCCTAGCTTACCTAAAAGGTTTTAGTAGATATCGACCAGAACTGGATCTAGCATTGATACCTGCAGGACACCACTCAATAGGGTCTTCCAACTTCACTGAGAACCACTGATAATTACTCTCTGGGAACAGTTTTCCAGTTAGGAACTCACCTAATGGTAGCTCCAGCTAGGATCTATTTCCCTAATTTGTTTATGAGGTGTAAGACAGTACCAAAAGCTTTACTATGTTCAATATGTAATACATCTTACTCTTGAGGGAATTCTGCTCCAAAAATGTGCCTCTGCATCAGACAAACCAATACAAGAAGAAGAGCAGTCTCTCTTATGCATACCCCAGCCCCAGTCCAGGAGTGGGGCACACAGGCTCAGCCAAGGAGGACCCAAGTATGAAGGGACTTAGTAGAGGGATCCAGAAGTGGGATGACAGTGTTCTATATAGGGCAATCAGGGTGAGGTAGCTCAGTGGGAAAGTCCCTGGCCTGTTTGCCAGAACCTTGGAATGACAAAGGATGCATCACCTAATGATTACCTGCTCTGTTCATTCCCTCTAAAACAGGGGTAGGCAAGAAAACAGTCTGTTCACCTGGGTAAGCCCCTGGTGGGCCACTGCTGCTATATTTTTTTCAGCACCTCTGCAGATATGGGTGATAGCAGCCCCCATTGGCCGGGAACAGCGATCTGTAGCCAACGGGAGCTATGAATCCCTGTACCTGGGGAGGTGCAAGTAATATACCAGGGTGAGAGCCTGTCAGGGGCTAATTCTGGTAGACCAGATCTGCCCCATGGGCCAGTATTTGCCCACCCCTGCTCTAAAGCATCTGGCATAGGCCACTATTGGAAGACAGAATACCAAGCTAGATAGACCTTTGGTCTGACCCAGTAGGGCCACTCCAAGTGCAGGGGGACCTTACTGAATTCCAGGAAGCAGACAGGCACCTAAAAGCCCCTCCCTCACTCTTGTAGGAGGAAGCCACTTGACCCAGGATACAAATAAGTAAAGGAAATAAATAAGGAACAGGGCCAGGTGCGGGGAGCATGGATTGAAAATTATGGACACAGAGGGGGACAACAGAGAATCCCAGACAGTGCCCACTGCTCCTCAAAGTTCTCTAGAAAACCAGCGGATTACCCCCCGCCCCCAAGGAACTCTTCCCAGATGTGTGAGAAAAGGGAGGAGTGGAAATAGGCCCAGTCACAAAGCACCTCCACACCTACCATCCTTCTCCTGGTATTACAGATAGCTACTTTGGCCAGTGCCAGGAGGACACTGATGAAGTCTCATGACTTTGTAGATCACAGACAGGATATGCATATAAGAAGAGGTGTAGGGTAAAATGCAGCCAGAATCTCAACAAGAGGCTCTGAAGGAGCCAGAAAAGGGGTTGCAACCTGGCATATTCCAGATAGGTGTGGGCCAGTCTTCCTCGTGCTTCAGAATAGGCAGGCGTTAGAGATTATGTGAACTTCACCAAGTAAACACCAATGCTCATGGCCCCATGAAGGAGCTACCAGCTTATATATCTGGCAGGCTGTGGGAACCCAGGGTGGAGTCCAGACTGGCTCATCAGGTTCCCTCACCTTCCACAGGTGGTAGTAGGCCTCACCACTTGGTATCAGACTATGACATGAGGATTATGAATTAAAACGTGGAGCATGAGCATGTAAACTTGTTCCCTTGGTGCAGTTTGGAAGTGAGCTGCCTACAAGGCACGCAGCCAGTTTGGGTTATGAAAAGGAGGAAGACATGGGAGGGCTTGTGGGGAAGAGGGCTGATCAAAAAGTCTGAAGATCCTGGGCTTAGGGGAGGATGAGGAGCATCATCTCACAGATCTCAAGGAAAAACCAAGAGGTGTGTGATAAGAATACACCCCCTACCTCCTGGAGAACATGCAGGAGGGGAAGGGGTATAAAGGGTGGAGAACACCATGCATTCATGGATTCCCCCAGTCCCCTCTGGTCATACTCTAGAAAATCTCCAAGGGTACGTCTACACTAGCCCCCTAGTTCGAACTAGGGAGGCTAATGAGGGCGACCGAAATTGCAAATGAAGCACGGGATTTAAATATCCCATGCTTCATTAGCATGTTCCTGGGCGGTCACCATTTTGGAAACTGACTAGCCCGGAATAACTGCCCGCATCTACACGCAGCAGTGAAACGGGAGTTCGAAGTAAACCCCTTAACTCGAATTAGCTGTTAAACCTCATTCCACGAGGAGTGAGGCAGCAGTGCAGGGTGGCAGCAGCCCCTGTCCAGGGGAGGTCTGAGCTCCCGGCCCGAGTTGGAACTGAGCTGGCCTGCCTGCAGAGAGGCAGCAAGGGTAGGTCCTGGACCCATCACAAGCCAGGACCGAGTCAGGTTGCTGGCCAGCCTGCTAAAAAAATGTACTGGTGGGGGAAGAGGGGAAAAGTGCATGTAGACTATAGCATTAACCTATAAGCTTTAGCTTATCGGTTAATTGACTATACTATTACATCCCTAATTCAGACACCTGCACACAAAGGTAGAGGTAGTGTAGCAGGGTCTCCACAAAGAGGTCTGTCCTCTTTGTGACCACCATGGACCTAGCTAATGATAGTAACTTTCTGGTCTAGAGGAGGTCATAGTAGACTGGGAGGTGGGGAAATCTGCGTGCACAAAGGCTTACTGAGGGTTCCCAGTGCAGAGGGAATGGGACTCTGTCAAGGGATCCAGGTGAAGATGGTTGGGGCTCATTGGGGAATCTGGGTGATAGTAATTAGGAGATAGAGCATGGGTGTGGGAGGTTCAGCATATGCCAGTCCAGGGGCTGGGAGAGTGGGGAAGGAGCCTGGGTGCAACTGGTTGAAGCTCAGTGGGGTAAGAGTCCAGGTGTGGAGGAGTTGTCATGGTGAGCCAAGTGAAGAGATGTGTTAATCATGTGGTAGTAAGTGTGAGGGCTGGTTAAGTGCAGGGGCAGGAAGCTCAATGGAGGTCCTGAGCCATAGGGGTCTATGTGTAGAGGGCTAGGTTTAGCAAGACAGAGGTTCAGTTGTGGTGGGTAAGGCTTGGCAGAAGGTCTAGATATGGGGAAGTCTGGATGCATGGGTGTTGGGCAGATAGGGGAGATCAGATCCCTATAAAACAAACTTTCCTCTAATGCCTAAAGAATGTTGGGGGCAGAAAGTGGGGGTGCAGAGTTCCCTACAGTCAGGGAAGTTTTCTGGGGGTGGATCTGACTAGCCCCAGTCACTCCTTGCAAGGGAAGAGGAAGATGCCCAGCCAGAATTAGCAGCTGATACTAGCAAAGGGTAGGATTCAGTGGGTGGGGCACCCTCAGCCCCCCCCATTCCCCTCCAATCCCAAATAGTTATTTTCCTCTGTCCCAGGCACTTCAAATGACATGCCCATGCAGCTGGGGAGGGGCAAGTGACCACTCTTGCTACTTCTCTTTGCTTCCCCATCAGAAGTCATATTTTTACAGGGAAGCAAAGAAATTTGAGGGATCCATGAATTCTTCATGCACAGAGTGATGCAGAATTCCTCCAGGAGTAAACCATTAATTGTTTCACGCCATGCACAAACCTTGTTACACTGTCAAAGAAAGCTATTAGGTTGGTTTGTCAGGATTTGTTCTTGTCAAATCCATGTTGACTGTTAATTACTATTTTATCTTCTAGGTCAGGGGTCTCCAACCTTTTTAAGCATGAGATCGTTTTTTGAATTTAAGTGCAATCCAAGATCTACCTGAATCCCAAATACCCTGGCTCCGCCTCCTTTGTGCCCCTTCTCTGAGGCCCTGCCCCTGCTCACTCCATCCTCCCCCAGCCACCCTCACTTTCACTAGGCTGGGGCAGCGGGTTGGGGTGCAGGCTCTGGTCTTGGGCTAAGGGATTTGGAGTGTGAGGGGCTTTGAGCTGAGCTTGGGGCAGGCAGTTGGGGTGCTGGAGGAAGTTCCAGGTGCAGGCTCTGGGAGGGCATTTGGATGCAGGCGTTTGGAGCTAGGGCAGGGACTTGGGGTGCAGGAGGGAGTTCATGACTTGGGTAGGGGTTTGGGATGTAGGCTCCAGCTGGGCCTCAGGTGGATCCTGGGTGGTGGTGCAGTGGGACTAAGGCAGGCTCACCCCTGCCCTGGCCCTGCACCACTCTCAAAAGCAGCCCGCAAACTCCTTCCATCCCAAGCCCTGCTGTGCCCCCTCTCTGCTCTGTGAAGACAGAGCGGGAAAGGGGGCACCTTGACATCAGTGCCCCTCTTCTCCCTCTCCTCCACAGCAAGCAGGAGGCTCCTGGGGGGGTGGGGGGAGGCAGCTCCAAGGCAAAGGGCAGTGTGGGGAGGGGGTAGTTAAAGTGCTGGCACTTGATAGCCTCTTGGCCAAACCAGTCAGGATCACCTGTCAGAGGCTCCAAGATCTACCAGTAGATCCTGATCTCCTGGTTGGTGACCACTGTTCTAGGTTCTGGGTACTGAAGTGAAACTGACAGGTCTGTAATCCTCCAGAGCTGTTCTTAATCGGCTTTCTAGAGTCTAGCACTATGTTTGCTGTCAGTCCTCCAGAATCTCTCCAGCCTTCCATAAGTTTTCAAAAATAATAGCTATTGGCTCAGATATTTCTTCAGTCAGCATCTTGAGTATTTCAGGATATATTTCCATCAGGCCTCGCTGACTTGAAGTTACCTAACTTGTCTAAGAAATTTTTAACTTGTTCTTTCTCTAGTTCAGCCTCAAATCCTACTTCATTTTCACGGCAGTCACTATGTTAGATGTCCAATTGCCACTAATCTCTTTGGTGAAAAATGAAAAAAATCATTTAGCACGTCAGCCATTTTTACACTTTCTGTTATTGGTTCCCCCTATCGTGTAACAGGCCTATCCTGTCTGTGGTCTTCCTCTTGCATCTAATATATTTCTAGAACTTTTTCTTATTCTTTATGCCGCTAGCTAGTTTGATCTCATTGTGGCTTAGCTTAATCGTGTCCCTTCCTGCTTGTGGGGTTTTTTTTTTTATACTCATCCTTTATAATTTGATCTAATTTTCCTTTTTATATGATTCTTTTTTGAGTTTCGGATCATTGAAGATTTCCTGGTTGGACCAAAGTGGTCTCTTGCCATAATGCCCATCTTTTCCGCGGTGAGATAGTTTGCTCACACCCCTAATAAGGTCTCTCTGAAAAACTGCTAACTCTTTCAAACTGTTTTCTCCTAGGCCACATCTAAACTTACTGTGCCAGAGATCAATCTTCTGGCATTTGATTTAGCAGGTCTAGTAAGGACTCGCTAAATCGAATGCTGAAGGCGTCCCTGGTTGATACAGGTACTTTTTGATTCATGAGGAGTAAGGGAAGTCCACAGGAGCATTTGTTCCCATTGATCTCTCACTGCAGAGACAGTGCCAAAATCAGGTTACTGTAGGTCAACTCTAGCTATGTTATTTACATAGCTGGAGTTGCATACTTTAAGCTAACATTCTGGGTCTTGTATAGACCTGGCCTTACACTTGCTGCCAATGGGATCTTATCTACCAACTCGAGTTTGCTGAAGTCTGCCTTCTTGAAATCCATTTTCTTTATTCTGCTGTCTTCCCTCCTACTATTCCTTAGATTAATAAATGCATCATTTCATAGCTATCACTATCATGCAGGGTTTTTTTTTTTTTAAATATAACTTAAAAAATACAATGAAAACAGTGAATGAGTTGGGTCTCCTTTGTCTAAAGATTGGACACAATTAGTCTTGAGAAAAGGAAACAGAGGGGACCTGAAAATAGTCTTCCAATATGTTAAAGGCTGTTATTAACAGGATTAGGTTCAACTGGTCTCCATGTCCACTGAAGGCAAGACAATAAATAAAGGGCTTAATCTGCAGCAAGAGAGAACAGGGTTAGCTATCAGAATTTTTTTCTAACTGGAACAGTAATTAAGTTCTCATCCCAGGGTACTTCTATAACACCCACCTCTGGAGGCATTTAAAAGCAGGCAGGGATGGTTTAGGTTTACTCACCTAAGGGGGGGGGGGGGCGGACTGAGCTAGAGCAATTCACAAGACCCCTACAGCCAGGGTCCCTCATTCAGTGGAATCTGTTCCCAGCGCGCACTCTCAGAGAACAGACTCTCATCTCCACCTCCTTCAGTAGGTGCCCCCCGTCGCTCGCGGTGCGGGGGGGGGGGGGGGGTCCTCGCTCCCTCCGCTCCCCGGCGCTCATGGAGGCGGGTTCTGATCCCACGACATCCCGGCGGCAGGGAAGCGTCTCCCCCGCGCTGTCGCTGATGCCGGGGCGCCGCGGTAAACTCCCCCACTCACATCAGGCTGGGCCTCGGGGGGGGGGGGGGGAGCGTTCTAGCTTGTCAGGGGCCAGCGTGCAGTGCCCTGTCACAGGCTCTGCCCAGGAACGGGGGGGGTGGAAAAGCGAAGCGAGGCAGCCCGGCACCTACCTCACCACCAGCCCTACGCCGTTTCCCCCAGCCCCTAAACGCAGCGGGGACAGTACAGGGGAGACCCGGCCTCCTCCTCAGCCAGACCCCGTGTCTTGCACCGCCGCCGCCATTTTGAAAACGGGGGGAGGGGAGGAGAGTGGACTCGGCAGCTGGAGAAAGCGAAAGGGGAATGGACTGTCCTATTGTGAAGCCGGGGGAGTACAGCTCAGGACCCTCGGGCCTTGAGGTCTCGCAGCCCCATTATTATGCGGGCTGGGCCATAGAGTCTCAGAAAGGTGGTGGGTAGAACGCTGAAATAAAAGCGACGGGGGGGGGGGGCGGGGAGAGAAGCTAGCTCCCCTCTACAGCTAATGGTCTGACCCAGTAGGCTGGTGGCTTCTCCGATAGCCACTTGAGTGGCCCCAGTTGTCCTTGCGCTCGGCGCAGACGGCGGTAGGCCTAGGCCTGGCGGCAGGTGAGCGGGGCCTGGCGGTGTGCGTGGGAGAGGCTCGCCCGCGCGTTGCACGATTACCTACGGCTGGCAGCTCTGCTGGTGCCTTCTCGTCTGGGAATAGGGATCCACCGTGTGGAGAGCCGGGGGGCGCCCGGCGGGTGGGGCTACTATAGGAATATAGGGCCCCTGCGGAATGGCTTTCTCCCTCAGCTCGTGGGGCACTAACACCGTAACGCTACTGGGAGCAGTCGGGGGCTGTGCGGGGTGTTATACGGCCTCAGTAGTGACACAGGCACTCCCCTGAAGAGCTTACAAGTAAGGGCCCTGCAAAGCCACAGATATCCCCTTTCTAGCCACAAGTGGATGCGGATATTTGTGGTTCATTTCTGTGAATGCCAATTTTATATCTAGAATCCTGCAGATTAGTAGATATCCGTGGGTATCCGCAGCTGCGAATGTGCGTGTCCGTGGATCGTTTGTGCTGGTGCAGGCGTGGCTGTGGATTTTATTTTTGTATCCATGCAAAGCTTTACTTAGAAGCAGTGTTCAGCTTTCGCTGTGCGTGTGTGGTGTTTTACTCCTCAAACACATCCGAAGTCGAGGGGCGGCTAAGCTTGTGAAACCAAACATAAACAGCCTTTCAGACCTGAGTTTTATGTCCCTGCATGTATTTACTGTAATATTTAAAAAACGTTTGGGTTTTCTGCTGCTTTTAAGGTGCCTGATTAATACTCTTGGTTTTTATTGTTTAGAATCTGTATTATGCAAGGATTGATTCAACAATTTTAAGCTCCTAGTAGGCCAGGGATGGTCAATAATTTTTGCAGGGGGGTCATTCTAAGAATATTTTAAGTGTTCACAGGCTGCTTTTTTCTGTTATATTAATGAAGAGAGTTCAGGAGGGAGCTCTGGGAAGGGGATTGGGCTACAGGGTCTGGGAGGGAGTTTGGGCCCAGTTGGGGGTGGAGGGAGTTTCTGACCTGGGGTTGGGGTGTAGAAGGATGTGCAAGGTGCAGGCTGTGGTCCTAAACAGTCGATGCTTCTCATAGCTGACTCCCAGCCTAGTGGGGAATTCAGACAGGCTGCCTAGGTGCTATGGTAGCCCCATGTCACTCAGAGCTGCTGCATTGCTGGCAAGTGTGCCTTGCTTTTCTAATATCCAACCTAAACCTCTGTTGCTTCAACTTAAGCCTCTTGCTGCTTGTCTTGTCCTCAGAGGTTAAGGAGAAAAATTTATTTCCTTCCTCTTTGTAACAAGCTTTTAGGTATTGTGTTCCCCCCGCTCTCCCCAGTTTTCTAATTTCCAGACTACAACCCAATTCTTTCCAAATCTTCCTTCATAGGTCATGTTTTCTAGACATCTAATCATTTTTTGCTCTTCCTTGGACCACC
The DNA here is from genome assembly GCA_032595735.1 of Pelochelys cantorii. Taxonomy (NCBI): domain Eukaryota; kingdom Metazoa; phylum Chordata; order Testudines; family Trionychidae; genus Pelochelys; species Pelochelys cantorii. The sequence continues at coordinate 101,724,739 of CM064329.1, read as the reverse complement.
TTCAGTTTATCCACTTCTTTCCTAAAATCTGGCGCCAGAGTGGCTAGCTTTTCATCCCGTTCCCTGGATGCTAAGGGAGTGAGAGGAAAGTGCTTGCATTCCTCTCTCACCTGGCTGGTGAGCTCCCTTCATGGAACACAAGCACTTTCTCCTCACTCCCTTAGCATCTGGGGAAAGGGATGAAAAGCTAGCTGTGTCCTGGAGTGCATGGCTGCTGCCCCTCCCATGTGCTCAAAATGGCACCCTTGTCTGGCACCCAAAATTGGACACAGTACTTGAGTTAAGGCCTAATCAGCAGAATAGAGTGGAAAAATTGCTTCTCGTGCCTTGTTTACAACACTCCTGTTAATACATCCCAGAAAGATGTTTGGATTTTTTTCTCCAATTTGATCACCTACTTTTTAACAGTAATGCCTAAAACTGGACACAGTATTTCCAGTTGAGGCTGCACCAGAGCCATGTAGAGCAGAACAATTACTTCCTATGGCTTACACCCCTGTGATCATATACTAGAATGACAGTTGCCTTTTTCACGACAGCATCATACTGTTGACTTGTATTCAATTTGTGATCCCCTAAAACAGTGGTTTCCAACCTTTTTGATACCGGGGACCAGCAAACCCCTTCAGAAACTTTAGGCAGACTGGCAACATTTCATTTGTGTATTTGTATATCCGTTATGCAAATGATACATATATAAGTAAAATATTATCTGTCTTGCCCCTGCTTGCTTGGTGTCATGTGCAAATTTTATAAGCATCTCTCTACTCTATCATTCAAGTCATTAATGAAAACATTGACTAGTACCAGATCTATGACAGATCCTTTCAGATTGGTCCCCATCTGATAGATCATCCCAGTTTGACAGTGGACCATTGATAATTACTCTTTGAGGATGGCCCTTTTAACTAGTTGTGCAAGCACCTTACAGTAATTGCATCTAGACTTATAGATGAATGCTATAGAAAGTCCCGCTTTATAAATGTTTGTTGAAAACAAGTATTCTGTTTTGCAGCAAGACAGACTCCTGGTAACTGGTGCATTGTTACAATGATTTCTGGTGAGGGCATTTTCCATAATCAACGCAAATATTCAACCTATGACCACCTTAAAATAGTTTATTAATTGGGTTACATTCCTGTTCATTTAGGGCAAAATTCTACTCTCTGTACTGCAAATTCAGTATAGAGTCCTGTATCCAGGAATCTCATGTGGATTTGGGAGCAGCATTTTTCTCTTGTTAAAATGTGTGCTGGCCTTCAGATATTCAGGATTGTGTTGAAAAAAGCCCATTATAGATAGGTATATGCAGTCATTTCTGTGCTCAGATTTTTCTGCCTCCTCCTGCACCCTCCAACTTTTTTTTTTTCCTTTTAGCAACCATGGTGAATGTTGTCAACCTTGTGCGTGAACACTGGGTCCACATTTTGTGTCCAATGGGATTTGTTATTGGTTGCTATCTGGACAGAAGGAATGATGAAAAACTATCAACTTTTAGAAACAAGAGCCTTTTATTTAAAAGGTTAGTTTGACACAACTTTTTAACAAAATAATCTGCTTAATTCTGCTGTCCTGTTGACATGAATGATGTGAGGTTTTTATGTTGGCTACAAAGGAAAAAGGATTTTATCGGATGCCTTCTGTCCTGCAAAATGTTGAGCACCTTGAGAGGTGCTCAGTGTTCTAAACTCCTATTTAAATTAGTTGGAATTAAGCAAACTTGCAATCCTTCCCCATATTAGTGTCATAAGAATGGCCATACTGGGTTAGACCAGTGGTCCACCTAGCCCAGTATCCTGTCTTCTGAAAGTGACCACTGCCATATGGCTTATTGCCATACAGGGAATGAACAGAAAAGGGCAATGATCAAGTGATCGAGTTTTCCAGTCCCAACTTCTGGTGGTCAGTGGTATAAGGACTCCCTAAGCATGGGGTTGGCTCCTTGACCATCTTGGCAAATAGCTACTGAAGAACCTATTTTCCATTAACTTAATCCAGTTCTTTTCTCAACTCAAGTTATACTTATGGCCTTTGCAATGTCTTCTGTCAAAGAGTTTTACAGGGTAACAATGCATTGTGTGAGGAAATACTTCCTTATCTTCCTTTAAACCTGTTGCCTACTAATTTCATTGGGGGATCCATGGTTCTTGTGTTATGTGAGAGGGTAAAATAAACTTCCCTATCCCCTTTTTTTCCATAACAGTAATGATTTTTATATAGACATTTATCATTTCCCCCTTAGCTGTCTTTTTTTTTAAGCTGAACAGTACCAGTTCATTGCATCTCTCCTTGTATGAAAGCTGTTCCATACCCTTAATCATTTTTATTGCCCTTCTCTTTTCCCATTCTAATTTATCTATTATGAGATGGGGTGACCAGAATTGCAGTTGGTATTCAAGGTGTGAGCAGCTAATGAATTTGTATAGTGGCATTATGATATTTTCTGTCTTATGATCTATCCCTTGCCTAATGGTTGCTAACATTCTTAGCTTTTTTGACTGCTGCTGCCCATTGAGCAGATGTGTTCACAGTACTATCTATGATGATTCCGAGATCTCCTTTAGTGGTAGTAGTTAATTTAGACCCCATCACTTTGCGTATATAGTTGGACTTACATTTTCTAAAGTGCAGTATTCTGCAATTATTAATACTGAATTCTGTTGCCCAGTCACAGAGATCCATTTGTCACTGTTGGCAATCAGCTTTGGACTTGTCTATCTGGAATAATTTTGTATCACCTGCAAATTTTGTCACCTCACTGTTCACCTTCTTTTCTAGATCATTTATGAATATTGTGAACAGCATTGGTTCCAGTACAGATCCTTCAGGATCCTGCTTTTTATCTCTCTCCATTGTGAAAACTGACCACTTTTTCCTACCCTCTGTTTCCTACATTTTATTCAATTACTGATCCATGAGAAAACCTTCCCTCTTCTCCCATGACTGCTGACTTTGCTTAAGAGCCTTTGGTTTGGGACTTTGTCCAAGGCTTTCTTAAAGTCCCAAGTATGCTTCCATCAACTGGATCACCCTAGTCCACTGCTTTTGGTATCTTCAGAGAATTCTAATAGATTGGTGAAGCATGGTTTCCCTTTACAAAAGCTGTGTTGACTCTTTCCCTACATGTCATGCTCACCTATGTTCTGATCATTCTATTCCTTTCTACAGTTTCAACCAATTTGCCTGGAACTGAAGTCCCCTTGAGTTCATTAGGAACAGCACATATTACTCAATTAGTTGATAAGGGAGGGAGGCACAGCGAGGAACCCGGCGCAAGTGGGGACTGCTTTAATCCCTGCTCACACCGGGTTCCCCGCTGCATCTCTGCTTCCCCACTGTTCCCCTTCCTCCTCCTCCCCCCCCCCCCCCAGCACTGTCTCTGTGGTGTGGGGGAACTGGCTTTTAAGCTGGCTCCCTGCAGCACTGGCTCCTGCTTCACTCCCACCTTCCCCCACTGCCTCTGATATGGAGGCAGCAAGCATGGAGGATACAAGCAGTCCAGTCAACTACAGATAAGCCTAGGCTCATTGGGTAGTCGACTGTTCGACTATTCTTTTATATTCCTGATTCCGTCATTTACTTCCAGACTAAAAGGGGCAGGGAGTGCTGAAAATGTATCTTGTTCAGTTGCTTTCTAGCAACCCTTCTAACCATTGTATGGGTGTCCTTGTCAGGTTTCTACAGTGTCGACTTCAAGCCCTCATAACTAAGGCCACTATCATCCAGTTTGCTCCAATCCAATGTGAGTGGACTCTGGTGTGAAGCCCCATTTTAATCAATGGAGATGTGCTTCTGCAGGGTCTTTTTCCATAACTCTCATTGTGGAGAGGCCTAATGTGTAAGGGAGTAAAGAGTATCATTAAGAAAAGTTCACAGAAAAAAGTGATTCTGATCCTTAAGAGGAAAACATATGGAAAAACATATATACACTTGGGTGAGGAAGGGGAAGACCAGTTGTTTAAAAGATAGTTTTTTATTGAGTTACAAGGGAAGTCCAGGATATTAATTATTCCTAAAAGTTAATATAGATATCAAGATCTGTTACATAATCTCATAATTAAGCTAGTAAAATATTAACTTAAATCTGTGAACAATAATGTAGATTAGCAGTGGCCAGAGGGAGGGGGGGAGTTGCCCCAGGTGCCACGCTAGGGGAGGCACCAGTTTAGTCCCCCTCTGCTCTCCCTGTTATCCCTCGGCTTGCCTGCTCTTCTGCCCACTGGTGGCAGCTAGAGCCTTCTCCCTACCTCTCTTCCCCCAGGCCGACCCTCCTCCATCTCCATCTGCAGGAGAAGATGTGGTATAAGCTTCCCCCTCCTCCCAGGGTTGGGCCAGATTGGGGGGGGGGGGGGCGGTGGCAAAAATTTTTCCTTTGCCCCTGGGCACGTAACACCCTTGCTATGCCTCTGTAGATTAGTCTGCAAAAGTCCTGTGCATTATCTAATTGTATTCTCCTTTTTTTCCCCCCCCCAAACACAGGGAATTGAAACCTGGTGAAGAAGTTACCTGGAAATAAAGACCATCTATGAAATGCTTTTGCCTAATCAAATTTGATTGTATAACATATGGATGATGTCTTTGTTACTATGTCATCCGTGGAACAAGAACCATGGCTTTACACTTGATGTACTTTGTTGCTAGTCTTTAAAAAGTATAAAGCCACTGAAAAGAATACAGTGTGGTTTAAAGCATACACAATAAACAGAAAACTATGTAAAACGCATTCATGTGTTAAAACGAACATAACCCCCCACTCCAAAGTTATAAATCTTTACTTTGAGACTTTGTGGTGAACATAAGTTTCATAATCTGAAAGCACATTTTAGTTATAGATCTAAAAAGTAGATTTGTTACAAAAAATTAAACAAAAAAATTGATAGAAATGTTTGACCCTTTAAAAAAATAAAGCAATATCCTCTTTGAACTTAAATATTTTCCTGCAATGCTTGCAGTTCAGAGAAGCCTGATGTGCATGAGAACTAGAAGGTGATAATAATGAAATGGATTAATTGCTTTGTATTTTAATTAGGGATGTGAAAGTGTGACTGTGTACACTGTTAACTGATAAGCACGTGTTTCTTAAATGCATTTTAACATCCCTAATTTTAATTAATGTACGGGGGGAAAAGCATTAACAATGAACTGGAAATTAACAGTACTTAAAAAAAAAAAAACTTTGTTATAACAAAGTGTTTGCTCTACATCATTATAAAATAGAGGTGTTGGTTGTTCTCATATAGGTGTTGGGAGCAGTTCAGAGGGTGCAGCGATGGCCTGAGTGGGAGTGCTTTCTTCTTGTGACATGTTGCAAACTCTGGGAGTGACTAGATGTCAGCCATGCACCCAGCATAAAGTGGAGCAGCCCTTGGAACGGCTGTATTTTATGGAAACTTCTAGAAACTATTAGAGCTATGCCCATTATTTGTACCAAGGCCTATGAGAGGGATAGGAATATAGAGGCATTATGTTAGATGATAAACAGCTGGAGCTGAGAACTAGAGGACTTTTGGTTCTTTATTTTTACAGTGCCTAGTCCAACAAGATCTTGAACTGTGATGGGGCTTCCCAGGTGCTAAAGCAATACAAAGAATTAATAATCCTATGGTGTTCCAGGAATTCTCTGTGTTTGGGACATTTTTGGCTGTGAGGGAAGAGTTCAGCTGCTTTCCGGACATCTAATAATAATGATATGGTGTAATAGTACTTAAAACACAGTACTGAAAATTCAGTCATGGTGTTGGATTTTTCTCACAGGGGTTGTCATCTTGCAGAACATGAAAGCAGCTTTCCATAAATCTATATATTGGTTCAGTGTCTTCAAGATTGATTGTTATAAAAAGTCTATGGTTTTTCCAACTGCTGCTGTTCTACAATTTTCAATGGGTTTCAGTGAGTGTTAGCCTCATTGTTAATTTACACCACAATCTCTGAGAGTGAATTTAGAATAATACTGTAGAGCAGTGGTCTCCAACCTTTTTAAGCACAAGATCACTTTTTGAATTTAAGTGCAGTCCAAGATCTACCTCAAATATAAATACCCTTGTCCCGCCTCACTCCAGTCCCTTCTCTGAGGCCCCGCCCCTGCTCACTCCATCCTCCCTCTCTTGCCCATCCTCTGCCCCAGCCTGATGAAAGTGAGGGTTGGGATGTAGGCTCTGGGCATGGATTAAGTGCTCTGGAGTGTGAGAGGGGCTTTGAGCTGCTCTTGGGACAGGCAGTTGGGATGTAGGAAGAGGTTCTAGGCACAGTCTCTGGGACAGCGTTTGGATGCAGGGGTGCTTGGGTCTTGGCATGCATGAGGGGGTCCATGACTGGGGTAGGAATTCAGGTTGTGGGCTCCAGCTGGGCCCTGCCTACCTCAGGTGGCTCCTGGGTGGTGGTGCAGTGGGGCTAAAGCAGACTCAGCCCTGGCCCTGCCGTGGCCCTGCATCACTCCCTAAAGCAGCCAGCAAACTCCCTCCCAAGTCCTGTTGTGCCCCCTCTGCTTCCTGGAGAAAGGATACAGAGTGGGAGAGGGGGCATCTTGACATCAGCACCCTTATCTCCCTCCCCTGCCTTGCATAGAAAGCAGGAGGCTTCCCAGGGGAAGGGGCAGCTTCAAGGCAAAGGGCAGCAGAGGAGTAGCAGTGGGGGGAAGGATCCGCTGAAATGCTAGCACTTGATAGCCTCTTGGCCAAACCAGTCAGGATCACCTGCCAGAGGCTCCAAGATGGACCAGTAGATCCTGATCTACTGGTTGGTGACCACTGCTGTAGAGAGTGCTGGAGGGGGAAGTCAGCATACAGTGGAGTCTAGGGATCTAAAATACCATTTAATCAGTTAACCATAACATTGAAGCAGTTAACGTGTTTCAAAGGGGGACTGGCTGCACCACCCCCCCTGCAGCACTGCAGGGGCCAACTAGGCCACCAGTTAACTGGCTAACCATTCACAGCCCTAGAGGAGTCAGTATTTTCCACTTCTGTTCCTTCTAAATTATGACAGCCAGAATAAGGTAGTAATCAGAACATATTACCTGCCACAAATAACTTATAACATGAAGTGGTAGACCACTAGGACAGCTTTGGTGGAAAGAAGAAAACTCTACATTAAACACCTAATGTTGGTATTTGCTCCTGAGGAAGAGCTATTTTTCTGTATTCTAGAAATGTCATCCACCTCAACAATGCTTTGTAGGATTTGTAGCATAAAATACACAAGTTAACAGTTCATCCTAGGACTGGATCAGTCAGTGTGTTCAGGTCATTCCCATCAGTCTAGTTCAGGGCTACTCAACTTTGGAAGCTCTGGAGGCCACAATGATACTCAGAGTACATGTCAAGGGCCACAACTTAAGTGTGGTTGCAAATAGCTTCTTTTTCCACTGACAGGCATGAATACAAAGCATGTCCCACAATGCCCTGACACTCCCAGCACCTCCTACCTGGGGGCTAGAAATGATAACACCCTGTACTCATCTGCTCCAGCCAGCCCATCCGCTTGAGTCTTTCAGTGCTCACCCTGCCTAAGAGATGCCTCACCATTCTGGAGCATGTTCCCAGTGGAGGCCATGTGTTGAGCCCTGTATAAACCCAAACCACACCATGGGCCACAAACAAGTGGGCCTTGGGCCGCATGTTGAGTAGCCCTGGTCTAGTATCCGTGCCTTAATGTTCAGATACTAAGTGATGGGTGGTAACAAGCATAAAATAAAACAGGTGATTGCTATTGCAGTGTGATTATTTCTTCCTTATATTTAGAGAGGTTGAGCATGATCAGATTTGTACTTTTTGGGACAGGAGCTATACCTTCATATTTAGGAAGAGTCTAACCCATTTCTGATGCTACTGTAATCTTAAAAATACCCTTTCCTATCTCTTCATTTTCTGTTTGCTCTGTTCTATCTTCATGCTCCTAGCTTTTGCTAGAGCCCATTCCCATTTTCTTCCTTTCAATACTAATATTTTATGCACCAGTGTGTTTCCAGTTGGCTGTTGCCTATGGTTAGCACTTCTCGTTGTCAAATAGCAGTCTGGTGCTATCAGTGGTACCCCCTCACAGCAACTGCAATAAGGCCTACTGAGGGAGGTTTCTTCCACCTAATTTCATTAAAATGCCCTGAGTCCAGCTGACAATTCTTCCCTTCAGTTGAATGGCCAATTATGCAAAATGGGATAATATGCTCTGAAAGTGATTTAAATTAATTTCTGAAGTTTCAGAGGAGTAGCAGAGTTAGTCTGTAGCAGGAAAAACTTCAAAAACAACTAATAGTTTAGTAGCACTTTATAGACTAACAAAACATGTATTGTACATGGTATCATGAGCTTTTGTGGGCACAGCCCACTTCTTCAGATAATCGGAGTTAATTTCTGAGTTAGTGTAGAATAATACTGTGGCTAACTAAGAAGTAACAATAGTTACCACCATGCTGAATAGGGTCGCTTTTGAGAGGGCCTGGCACCTGTACGAATATAACAGACACTGCTGCCTCCTTAAAATACCACGAAGGTGAGGGATCATCTCCCTCCACTGCTGGTCAACCTGGGCTTGAGACGGGGGGGGGGAGGGGGGGGACGCACAATTCTAGCCAATTAGTTGCTGGGACCGCATGGGGGTAATCGACTGGCTGTCAGCGCCAGTAACTCTCTGACTACAACAGTCACGAGCCCGGATCTGAGGGCTGTGACTCCAGCCCCCCGACAGCAACTAGCTGGGCCCGAGCTCCAAAGCCACTTAGTCCCCCCCCCCCCCCCCCCCCGACTCCAGTGGAGGCACGGATGTTGTGATCACATGACTGCCAGGAAGGTGGACAGGCCTCGGTTTATTGGTCGGGGTAAGATCACGTGGTAGGCAGAGAGCGAAAGGGTGCGAGACAGCTGCGATGATTGGCTGCGCTGAGATTGGGAAGTAGTCACGTGAAGTGGAGGTTGCTGGCTTGGGACAAATAAACATGGAGGCCATCTTCCACGAGAGGGTGAGAGGGCTGTGGGGGCGGGAGCGGTGAGGGCGGAGCTGACAGCCTAGGTTGGACGGGGGGGATAGGAGGGTATTTCAGAGAATTGGGTAGCAGCCGATGGCTGGGCTGGGGGAGAAGAGGAAGGGTGGGGTGGGGTGAGAGGTGGTAGTCCTTGGCAGGGAGGGGAGTTAGTCGGTGGCAGTCCCTGGGGCGAAGGAATGAGGGGGTTGCAGCCCATGGCTGGATGCGGAGGCTGATGAATTTCTTCTATCCTGTGGAAGACTTGGAGCAGGGAAGCTGAAGCTGTCTTTTAAACGCTTCCCAAAGCGACTACCTGACTACATTGCATTATCCACATTGATCTTGATGTTATATTGCCCTCTTCTATAACTTAGTGCTGATGAGGTTCCTCTCGAGTAGAAGGGGAAAGCCAGGTAAAATGACAGTTCAACCAGCTATACCTTAGAAGAAATCTAGGTACCTTTCAAAGGCGGTCGCAAGCAATGTCCATATTACTCCTTTTTATATAGTTTGTTTGCCATGGTGAGGTTTTTTTTTTCTTGAGCCTTTTAAAAAGTACAGGAAAAATGGTATTGTGCAGAATGAAGTTTTTACTCTCTTGAGACTGAAGAATGGCTTAAAATGAGATATGCTCATAAAGATGAGCAGCAGGAGATACGGGTTTTATTTGTGACTTCTGGCACCATCTTGCTGTGCCTCGGTTGATAGCAACCTCTCTCTGCCTCAGTTTCTGCATGTACAGAGTGGGGATTATGGAACCTGTTTCAAAGTGGGCGTTGTGAAGATTTTTATTTAATATTAGTACTGTGTTTCTGAAAATGTAAAGCACCATATAAGTGCTAAATATTTTGTTTCCAATGGCAAGTACTTCTGCTATTCATGAATGCCTTCAGAGTCCTAAACAGTAACTTCCATACTATTGCATTCCCATGTCTTGCTTATGTCTTTTGTGTGATTTATTTTTAAATTATCATTATTACCAATAACAAGTTTTTCATACTATAATTCTTAATAAACTTCCTTTTGTAAAATGCAGGTTGCTCTAGTTACTGAGAGATACAGTAACTAAATCAAACCAAACTAGTTCCTATCTGAGTAAAATGCCCTTTCCACACAAGGCAACCTAAAAAAAGCACAACCTTTTTTTTGTTTTTAAAATAAGTTCCTATGGAAAGATGGCTTCACAGAATTGGAATGAAAAAAGTAATTCTGCTGAAACTAGATTAATAGGTAGAGTATAAATAAGATCAAAGTTAAACAATAGCAATTCTTGTTGAAGTAGTGTAAGGTGCAATTATTTTACATCAGTATGCAGTACAAGAAACGTGTATACGTTTATGGAAACATTTGCTATTTGACAATGTAGTAATCCAGATTACTGAGGTGGAATTAAAACATCTATATATAAAAACTTTTCCGGCGGGATGACAGAGTGATGTCGTGTGTCATTTTGACTCCTTCAGCCTCTCTCACCCCTGGGCTCGGTGGAGTCACCCGTCACATGGAGAAGTGGGGCTACGGGGAGCCGGGGCTGGGTGCTGTCCATCCTGCAGCTACTCAGGCTTCTTTGGAGTAGGCAGTGGTGGAGCTGGGCTGGGGAGCAGGCAGCTATGAAGCAGGGCGGCCTTCATGTGTGGCAGCCACTTCGCAGCCTCCTTCTGCCCACTTGGTCCTGGGTGCCTTGGGTCGCAGCCAGGAGCCACTTGAGAAGAACAGAGGCAGAGATGCCTGTGTCCCTCACGTGTGCCCTTGCCTGTGGGTTGCTGGTGGAGGAAGTGGGGGTGTATTGGCCCTCTGCATCCTCCTGCCAACAGGATACCTAGCTCAGTCCCACAGTGCATGGAGCGTGCCAGGTTCCCTCAGCACCACCTGCATGGAAATGCCCCTGAGGGGCACGGGGGTGAGGGGATCCCCCACCCACTGAACACCTCCCAGCTTTGCGCCGCATGAGCCGGGCGCTAACCCCTCCCCTCACACCGGGGCCTTCCCCTCCCGCCAGCTTCATGAGGCACAACTTGGGGGCTTAACCTTCTCTCCCCACCACACTGCCCCCATCGGGCCTTTGTCCCCTCCCCCTGCCCCAGACTCCATGCCACAGGTGCTGGTGGTTAACCCCTTCCCTCACATGCTGCCCTTCCCCCCCCCCCCCCCCAAGGACTCCATGTGGCTTGAGTTGGAGGGCTAATTCCCTTGCCCCCCGAGGGGTCACAAAGGGCAGCCCAGCAGTGTTCGGAGCAACTGCCAACCCAATGGTGCTGTTTTCTTGCTGGTTAGGTTTCCCATTTGTGGGAGAGGCAGGGTGTGCGTAGGGAGGGAGGGGGATAGGGTGGTGTGGTAAAGGAGGATGGGGGGTGAAGGGGGATATAGGAATGGAGGCAGGGGGATGGGCAGTGTGGGGGTGTGGAAGGGGAGGAGTTAGAGAAGGATGGGGGGTATAGGAAGGAGATAGGGATAGGCAATGGGGGAGAGGGGCTAGGGACAATGGTTGTAGGAATGAAGCCAAGGGGGTGGGGGTACGGATGGATGGAGTGTTGGGGCGGTTGAGAGGTTCGGGAGGATGGTGGGTATATGAATGGAGGCAGGGGTGTGGGGGTAGTAATGGAAGGGGGTGTGTGGGCTGTGGGCCATGGAGCTCTAGGTCCCAGTTCTCCTCTCCCCTTCCCTCCCCATCCCATCCCATCCCATCCCACAACAGCGCATGCACTTCCCCAGAAGCCAAATCCAGTGTGGAACCTGTGGCCGGGGGTGGAGGTCCAAGAGGCTGGGGCTGACATGGCCCCAGCCCTCTGTGGCAGCCGGCAGGAGAGCCAGGTCTGCCTACCCCCAGAGACAGGGGGGTTGGTGAACATAGCAAGCAGGGTGCACTGTCCCCTAGTCTAGTTAAATATCTGAAGCAATAAGCAACATATTTTATTCTGTTGTGATATCTGTTTTCATAGATTTTAAAGACAGAAGGGACCATTGTGATCATCTCATGAGTCTGACCTCCCATGTAGGTGGAACTTCCCCCAAAATAATTCCTGGAATTTATCTATTAGAAAAACATCCAATCTTGATTTAAAAATTGACAGTAATGGAGAATCTACCACCACCCATGGTGAATTGTTCCAGTGGGTAATTACTTTCTGCATTAAAATTTATGCTTTATTTTCAGTCTGCACTTGTCGAGCTTCAACTTCCAGTCATTGGGTCATGTTCTACCTTTGTCTACTGGACAGATGAGCCCATTATTAGATGTTTGTTCCTTATGTAGGTACTTATAGACTGTGAGTGTGGGCCCCCCCCTTAACCATTTCTTTAAGATAAAAAGATCAACTCCTTGAGTGTGTTGCTGTAAGGCAGGGCTTTGGAGGACCCGGGGGCCACAATGATTCTCAAAGCACAGGCCAAGGGCCGCAACTTAAGTGTGGTTGCATATACATGCAAATATATATGCAAATAGCTTCTTTCACGCTGAGGGGCATGAATACAAAGATTAAGGCAAGACTACACAACAGACAGACCCCATTTAAGTCAATTCTGCTGATATTAATCAAATGCAATATTTACCCAGTTTCGACCCATATGACAGCACTTTTAATGAGTAATGGCAATCCAGGAATTTAACTACTAAAACACATATCAGCAGAAGACCATTATATTGACTACTTTTTTGTTTTGGCTCCCACCTGCAGGCCGCATGTTGAGCCCTGTATAAATCCAAACCTTACCGCGGACCACAAACAAACAGGCCGTGGGCCAAGTAGCCCTGCTGTAAGGCATGTTTTCTAATCCTTTGTTCATTCTCATGGATAACCCTCTTCTTGAATTGTGAACATCAGAACTGGAAACAATATCATAGCTGCAGTTGTGCCAGTACCAAAACCAGAGGCAAGATAATCTCTTTACTCTTACTTGAGAGTCCTTTGTTTATGGCCCCCAGGATCATGTTAGCTCTTTTGGCCACAGCATTCCATTGGAAGCTCATGTCTAGCTGACTGTCCACCATGGCATCCAAACCTTTTTTCAGAGTCACTGCTGTGCAGGATAGCGTACACCATCCTGAAAGTATGGCATACATTCTTTGTTCCCAGATGTGTGTATTTACATATGGCAATATTGAAATGCATATTGCTTGCTTGTGGCCAGTTTACCAAAGGGAACTCAATTACTCTGAGTCAGTGATCTGTCCCGTTCATTATTTACCATTAGGAGATTTACCTGGTATTGTTGGATCCTTAACTCAATTAATTTTTGCATTTCTTCTTTTAAATCATTACCTGGGGGTACAGTATACAGGCTTCCCTGGGGAGAAAGCTGCTCTCAAGCAGCAGCTTCGGGCCAGGTGAGAAGCCCTTCTCTATGGCTGTTACCCTCCACCTGCTGGAGCTGCATCAGCTCCAGGGGGGTGGATGTCCCCTGGCTGTGGCAGGTCCAGGCACATCTGCGCTCCACAGCCAGATTGAGGAATGGAGCAAACTGCACTTTCCACTTTCTACCTGGGAAAAACAAAGGGGAAAAACCAGAAATGTTCTTGTATGAATGGGTGGGAAGGCTTTTGGCCCTCCCTAAAGGGTACATGGGAGGGTGGGAGACTTGGGGCTGAGGTAGTCCTAGACGGGAGAGGGGGGGCATGTCTTCAGCCTGTCCCTTTCACCTGCCTGGTGATTCTCTCTTCTTTTTATGCATCTCTGTACACATGGGGGAGAGCTTCAGTATGTCCTTCCCTGCACAAACAAACCCTTACCTTGCTTGAAGTTATGATAAGAGGAAGCGATATACCAAATTTGGTGGTCCTAGCTTTTACTGTTTAGGAGGAGTTCTTGCCTTCCCTATGTTTCGAGAGTATGTGTATATAGAAAGCAACAAGGAGTCCTGTGGCACCTTCTAGACTAACAGGTTTATTGGAGCATATGCTTTCGTGGGCAAAGACCCACTTCGTCAGATGTGTATATTGAAGTTCAAACATTTCATGTGTCTTTACTTTAGAAAACACATACTGTATGCATGTGTACATTTAGAAGTGAATACGTGCTCCCACATTTAATAGATGCATCGGTTTGAGGCAAACTTGCAAAGTCTTCATAGCCTAGGTAAGTATTGCCATGGTGGGGGAAGTTACACAGGGGCATGTGGTACTGGAGTGGAAGGAAAAGAAGAGGGAACATTATATGGGACAAGTGCAGCTGGTATGGCGAATGGGAGAGAATAGAGTCTGTAGCCGCTATGGTTTGCAGGAATAGTGGGGAGTCCTCCTGTGACTTAATCATTCTGCACAGACTTCTGTCATTGGCCAATTCTTAAAATACTTTCTAAATTAAAAAAAAAATAGAGGCGTTCTGTGAAGCCTTAAAGACTAATGTATTTATTTGGGTATACACTTTTGTGGGCAAAAACATTTTCATCAGCTGCAGTTAGTCAGTTTTTACCCCCGAAAGGTTATGCCCAAATAAATGTTAATCTTTAAGGTGCCACAGGGCTCATCGTTGTTTTTGCAGATACAGATTAACACAGCTATCCCTCTGAGACTTCTAAATTAAAAAATGTTTGTATGTCTTATGAAATAAAATGGGGTTTGTGTTTGGAATGTTAAAATGCAGGTATTGTGTAAACATGTAACCACGGAAAAACTTAGTGCTTACATGCATCCACAGCCACCTGCTTCCCAGGAGCCAGTGCGTACTGCTTCTGGGGAGCCAGCTGCTGCCCAATGGCACACAGGTTCCCCAAGAGCCAGTATGTGCTCAGATCTGGCTTTTAAGCTGGCTCCCCATGCATACTGGCTCCCACCTGCAGCCCCCATTTCCAGGGAGCTGGCTGTTGCCTCTGATACCGTGGCAGCAGTGCAGGGAGGCAGTGGGCTCCCCAGGAGCAGTTGGGAGCCTGTGTGTAACCGTGAATGTTAAGTGATAAGCCCAGGCTTATCTGTTAACCGTTTACATCGTTATATGCTCACATCCCTAGTTTGAATGCGTGCATCAGACATGTTCTTCATGCTATTCTCTAAAGCCAGGTAAATAATGCATTGAAGAAAAGCTTGGGGTAAATATGCTCCCATGGCAAATATAGATGATTGAAGCAATGAAGGTATAACAAAACATTAAAACAATTCTTGTATCTATTTTTGTTCCTTTACAATTTTAGCAAGAAGGTTCATTGTGTGCTCAGCACTGTCTGAATAACTTACTACAAGGGGAGTATTTCAGCCCAGTGGAGTTATCGTCTATTGCACAACAGCTAGATGAGGAAGAGAGAATGAGAATGGCAGAAGGAGGCGTTTCTAGTGAAGAGTATAGGACGTTTTTACAGGTAACTATCATTTTAACTTTATTAGATTATTTGATATTTGTTTGGCTTCTTGAAACAATTTTTTTCTTTTACAAATTTGTTATTCTTGTTTTATTGTGGAAACTTCATTTTCAGGTGATAACGCTTTCCAGTTTTATAGGGTTTTTTTATCCTACTTCAAATTGACATTTATAAATATTTCACTACTAAAGCATCACTATACTTCTGTGAGAAATATACTATACCCATCTTACTGGCATGGAGAGGATATGGGATTTGTGTAAGGCATACAATAAGCCAGTGGCACAAATGGCAACAGAATACAGAAATTCTAATGTCCAATCTCTGTTCTGAGTGCTTGGTATTGGTAATTTAAAGACTTGGGGGTTTTTTTCCACTAATAAATGGATTTTGAGCAGGATGATCAGTCTTTCTTTGGAGTGGGGGTACTGAGTATTGGCAGTAGATGTGCACAATAGTATTTATTTTTACAGCTGATTTCATATAATCCTTTTTAGATGCTTGAGCTGATCATAATTTTTCTTTTCCTCCTCCGTCCCACATTGAACAGCAGCCTTCTGGAAACATGGATGACAGTGGTTACTTCTCTATTCAAGTAAGCACAACCCTGTGGTCAGAACAATTTCTTACAACCCATGCAGTTACACAATATGTATCTTTTAATTTAAAAAATTCTGATAATATTTTGTAATTATTTTCCAATTTCTAGCATGTAAGATTAATACAGGAGAATTCAGGGTTTCTAGAACATCAGTTTAAATTATGGACTACAGAGGCTTTCCTAATGATTACAGGGTCCATTAGAGGATCTTTCTCTTACCAAGTGATCTGCAAAATAAAAAAGCTGCAGAATTTGAGTTCCAAAGGCTTTATTATCCATTTCTGAAATATTAGTACTATTTGGGAAAAAAAAAGTTTATTTTTAAAAAGGGAACTTAGGAAATATTGTAATTAATCTTTTAGGGTATGTCTACACTACCACCCTAGTTCGAACTAGGGTGGCTAATGTAGGCATTCGAAGTTGCAAATGAAGCCCAGGATTTAAATATCCCGGGCTTCATTTGCATCTTGCCAGGCGGGCGCCATTTTTAAATCCCCTTAGGTCGAACTCCGTGCCTGCGGCTACATGCAGCATGGAGTAGGTAGTTCAAATTAGAGATGTACCGATACACGAGGTGTACCGGTAGTTCAAATTAGGTAGTTCGAATTAGGATCTCTAATCGAATTAGGACCTCGTGTACCGGTACATCTCTAATTCGAACTACCTACTCCATGCTGCGTGTAGCTGCGGGCACGGAGTTCGACCTAAGGGGATTTAAAAATGGCGCCCGCCTGGCAAGATGCAAATGAAGCCCGGGATATTTAAATCCCGGGCTTCATTTGCAACTTCGAATGCCTATATTAGCCACCCTAGTTCGAACTGGGGTGGTAGTGTAGACATACCCTTAAATACCTACAATAGAACCAAAACCCCCTGTAAAAATCCCAGACTTGTAGATTTACTTAAATTGGATCCCTAGATAATGGTCTGGTATCTTTTTGTTTCTCACTATTTCTTTCCATACTGTCATGTGAGTTTCTGTCCCTGATACTCTGTTTTATAGATGCATGAGGATCTCTTTTCGTTTGTTCATTTTACTTCTGAGTCTCATTCCTGAAATATGTTTTCTGCCATTGCCAGCATGGCAATTGCTTTCTTCCTAACTATACTGCATTGACTTTGAAGTTGATAAAAAGTGCTTCCTGTTTTGTTTTACTTTATTTCTGTACCATCTCTTTGCTCACTTGCTACACTGTTGACTGACTGAGGTGAGGATGAATTGTTAATCTGTCCCCGCTTCCCCAGACCTTTATCCCAAACCGCTTTAAATGAGTAGTGTTAAGAGGTTGGATTCCATCCATACATTTCCAACTTACTGAATAATATTGAAAGTTAGTTAGACATTTAGCAAATATCAGGGAGATCCCTAGTTGGAACTCTAGCATTTTTTGGTAAGTCTTAATGCTCTGTACAAGATCTATACAACTTATAATGGAGTCAGGGACCTTGTTGTAACATGATTCTAGTTTGTAGTGCAAAAAAGTTAAGGACATATTTGAGTTAAAAGCCTTAGTGGTCATGTTTTTAAAAAGGATGAGAGTGATCCCTAAATATGTAAACAGTAGCCCTTCTGTTGTTTCTTGTGTTATCTTAATGGCTGCAAAATGCCAAACAATTTTAATAATGGCAGTTTTGAGGGGGAAAATACGAAGGTAATACGTGTACAGCTGGACACAAGGCTATAACGTAATCAAGGAGGTGTGCTTTTGTGAGAACCTCTCTGTCAAAGTGTAGTTTTGTAATTCATCTTTGTTGTATATGCTATCTGTTGTGTGGTGATTGTAGATTCATGAAGGTTGCATTTTGAGTATCATGATCCCGAGGTTTCCTTTTTATATCAACTTTTTAAAAGCATAGCTTTATGAAAACAATATAATTGTTCATAGTGGTTAAAATGGTTGCATTGCTTAAATTTGGAGTTGACTGGTTTGTCTCATGAAAAGTACTATTTTTTAACAGGTTATAAGCAATGCCTTGAAAGTTTGGGGTTTAGAACTAATCCTCTTCAACAGCCCAGAATATCAGAGGCTCGGGATCGACCCTATGTAAGACTTTCTTTTTAGCACCCTACTTTCATTTTACAGAAATTTTAACGCTGAAAATCTGTAATTACTCAGTTTCTTTTAAAATTTCTATTTCAAGCTCTGTTACATTTTGATGTATCTCTTTTTATCCCCTCAGCCTTTTATTTTTCATATTTTGGGGATTAATATGACCTGTCCTCTGAGCCTTCATGACATCTCAGTATCTGTGGCATCACAGCATGCTGACTGAGTTGCATGTGATGTCATATATGCTTTATGACATTACTAGGTTTATGTAGACTTCAGTACATAATTAAAAAGAACACTTTAAAATATTATGAATTTTATAATAAGAGTAATTTAAACACTATAGTGTCAAAAGTTACATTGTATTGCCAAAATATTGTCATTTATGTATAAATTAGTGAAACGCAGAATTTAAAAGTTAATCTGAGCTCCAATATTAGAAAATGTAATGTTATGTGTGCCTTGTGTTTTTCTTTTTACAGAAATGAAAGATCATTTATTTGTAATTATAAGGAACACTGGTTTACAGTTCGAAAGTTAGGAAAACAGGTGAGAAAGTTCGAAAGTTAGGAAAACAGATTGTTGAGACCATGTGCTAGCCTTTCATCCTTGAAGGTCTGGATTAAAATTTGTTTTAGACTATCCCCAAATAAATAGGTTGGGTAAATGCTTATTTATATCATGCTGACAGTCAGGTTGGCATGAATGTTGGTCTAAAAAGGACTCTGGATCAGATCTCCTAAGAAGCTGCATGCTGTTACAGTCTTATGTGACATCGCTACGTATTTTTCAGAAAAGAGTGAAAACTTAATATTGTATATTGAAGAGCTAGAAAATCATACTTTTGAAAAAAGTTTGAGGTCATCTTTATATATTACAGAGGGGTACTGAGGGTCAGATTTTTTGTTTGTTTTTGCTGCATTGTACAGTACTATTACATTGGTACTGTTTGTACTGTAAAAATAAATTGCAGGTAGTCTTTGCATCTAAAAATGGCTAGTTGGTAAATGGAAAATGTGATTAACACAGTTGAACTTAGAATATTTATATCTGCCAACACTGGAGAGATTATATTAGGGATCATAGTGGAGAAAAGTAGAAATACAGCTTTTAACTGTAGGATTTAGGAGAGCTTGTAGGAGGAATAGAATCAGAAATAGCAAAACGTACTGCTAAAAATAAAGGATGATGTACACATATGAAGTGTTCAGAACCAGATAGCAACATAGATCAGAAAAAGTTTGTCTTTTTAACACCAACAGATATATTTCAATAACTAATCAAAGTTGTCTCTTTCTAGATGACATTCTGTAATTCTTCCTATAACTAAACTACATTTTTAAAATGTATAAAATGGGGATGTAAAATTTTGATTGATTGGCTAATCGAATAGTCGATGGAATTTGCATCGACTATTCAGTTAGTCAGTAAGGGCACTTCAAAGGCGAAAGCACTGTGGGGAGCATGGGGCCAGCAGGGCACTCAAGCAGTCCCCCACTGGCCCCATGCTCCTGCGGCATTTCAAAGCGGCAGCGTCACATGGAGCCCAGGGTCAGCGGGGGAGTCCCCAGCTGACTCAGGGCTCCACACAGTGATGCAGCTTTGAAATGCCATGTGTAGCCTGGGCCAGCTGCATGCAGCGTTTCAAAGCAGCAGCACCACATGGAGCCCGGGGTCAGTGGGGGAGTCCCCTGCTGACCCTAGGCTCCATGCAGTGCTGCTGCTTTGAAGGACCCCCACCTTTTCCTCCTCCCACTTTGCTGCCTCTTTCTGATAGAGGCAGCAGGAGGATTGGGGAAGCGACTAGTCGACTAGCCTGTTGACTATCCGATAAGCATTTGCTTATCGGATAGTTGACTAGTCTAGTCCTAATATAAAACACTCCTAAAGTAAGCTTTGGAAAAACATCTAAAATAGTGGAAAGGAGCTCTCAGAGGTTTTTGGAAACAGCAGTGATGCTGACATCCAGATGAGAAAAAAAATCTCTCTATGTATTAAGCTGACCAGTCCCCTGCATTGAATGCATGCAATATTCCTGATAAAACCTCTTTGTTAGAAAATTAAAGCTGAAAATGGTATGACTACAAGTAATACCTTACACTAGTAATAACTTTTCAGGCAAATACAGATTTCAGGAATCTATTATATTATGGTTTACTTGAAGTGGAAATGACATCTGTCAGCAAGAGAGGTGAAAATGGGGAATGCATTACAAGCGTAACATTCAAGATTAGTTTAAATGTAATTATGTTAATTTTGTAAGCATTTTTTAATGTTGTTGGGGCATAATGTTCACTTTAAAACTGTTATTTCATAGGGAGTGTATTCTAGGCTCGATATGTATATCAGATTTATTTATGTATTTATTGTAAACTATCATGTCATACGTTTCTTTTTAATTGGGTTGAAAACTTTAAAAAGGGGGGATTTTTGGAGTTGATGAGATATGGAACCGTTTGACTCCATTACTGGTGAACAGTAATAAAGACCGCAGTCCTGCAAACACATGCGTGCTCTACTTCAGGGACATGAAGAGTCCCTTGATTTCATTTAAACATGTCTACATTTTTGCAGGATTGAGCCCAAATGTTATTGGTGGTTCAGTAGCCTCTGAAATAAATTAATAGCCTCATTCTAGATCTGAGTGGGCATTAGTAGGGCCCTGTCAAATGTATGGTCCAGCTTCGAAGGCAGCACAGAAGTAAGGGGGACAATAGTGCTACCCCCACCCAAAAATAATTTGATGTTTCTCCCATATGCGCACACACCAACATTTTGGGTCAGGAGTCCAAATTTGAGACACTCTGGTCTTCCCTGTGAAATCTTTATAGAATAAGGTAATAAAGGCAAGCAAAAGACCAAATTTCACAAGGAGAAACTGGACTTCATGGTCTGTGATGCTTTTTTCATGGCTGTGAATTTGGTAGGTTCCTAGACGTTAGCCCCTCTCATAAATAATACATTTATATATTAATGAGCAGTCTTGCTAGCTGTTTCAGTAGCTTGTCCAAAAATTGAATGGAAATAGAATTCTCTTGCCATCTGAAGTGGCTCTGGAAGGTCATGATTTTAGCATGATAGAAAAAGGTCTTCTTCAAACATTTGCATTTATTGCAAGACTGTATCAAGAAATGTGTCTGATAGTTTTAATGGCCTCTATAATATCCACCTCTCCCCTAATTGGATGCACTTTCAGTTAATACAAGAATTACAATTAATGACTAATTGGTTTTTGGCATATATGTGTGTGTTCAATGACTTATACAGACACATCTTCACATCCTATCTCCCTTCCTCTAATATAGGTTGTGTTTGTGACATAGATAAGAAGCATTTTCCAAATGAATTTGAATTTACTTTTTCTTGTTTAATAATTATCTTTAAAATACATGTAGAGAAAACAGTTACCTAAGATTAAAGCCGTCTTTTTTGTAATATCCGTAAGGCAGCACTGTTATACACATTCTTAATAGAAAATACTCAACTGTTTCCTCCATCAGCCCTTTAAATAGGGATTCTGTCCACCCTCCACTAACAATAGGGAGTCTATGGTGGAGTGACAGAAGGGGGAAAAAACCCTCCTTGTATCAAATGACAAATATTTCAAACCAGAATAAACAGTGATAGCAGAAACCAGGACAATTCTTAGAATTATTCAGACGTCTCCCCTTGAAGCTCTCCTGAAATTAGTAGGGAGGAAGCCTGATATTTGTGTCAGCCAAGACCTATTTGAAGGGTGGCGAGTAGCAATACTTAAAGTTGTCATGCTTTTGTGCTTGAAAGGAAGTTTTGATATATCACGATTAGTTTATAAATCATGGAAAATGGCCAGATTGTACAAAAATGGATTAACATATAAATCCCCTGCTGATTTTTTTTTTTTCTCTTCAAATTACAGTGGTTTAACTTGAACTCTCTCCTGATGGGTCCAGAACTAATTTCAGATACATACCTTGCACTTTTCTTGGCTCAGTTACAACAGGAAGGTAATACTAGTTTGCAAATGTTAAATCTAATTGCTTGAAAGAATGCAATTTAAATCAGATAAATAAGCTTTATTTATAAGAATGTTTGTAGTAAGTCTGTCTACATAAGTTTTATGAATGAATCAGTGAAATAACCTGTACCGTCCTTGTAATGAGAGGCGAAGCCTAATATGGAATATCTGTTTTATATTGCTGGTAATAAATTTCATTTTTTTTTTTTTTTAATTTCATAGTATACGTCGTCGGAGGTATTCAGTGATCCACACACCTTATGCTTTGTATTTCTGATTTTTTTAAATTCACAGGTTATTCTATATTTGTTGTAAAGGGTGAACTGCCAGACTGTGAGGCTGACCAACTACTGCAAATGATTCAGGTACAGCAGATGCAGCGACCAAAATTGATTGGGGAAGAGACTGCACAATCAATGGATCAAAGGTAAGGTAAATAAAGATTTATTTTTAAGTGTTGAGTATGATTGCCGTTAGGGACTGACATCTACAATCAAAGTGCTAAGTAAATTTACCAATTAGCATTAAGTAGGAAGATACAGCCAAAAGAGAACCTACTGCAGAAGGTTATACAATGGAAGTTACAGCTATTCAGGCATATCAGTGAATGACGATTGAAAAGTTAAGACCCTGGTATTCAGCATAATGGTGGTCCAAATAGGAGAGGCAGACCCCACAGAGAATGGGTAGATGATATAGTAGATTGGTGCGGAGCTAGTCTACAGAAACTAAGCCACTCCGCACTGGACAGGGAACGATGGAAGGAAATAGTGAGGGAGGCATCGGACACCAGTGGGCGTTGATGATGATGATGAAGTATCACTAATGCATTATATTTGCTATTATAATTTCACTGAGTTTTAAAGCTGCTCTCTTCTGATTTATCTTACAACTGCAGTCTGAATCCTTAAATGTTTCTAAATAGTAAAACATTTTAAAATAATCTAGTCAACCTGGTATAGTTTTGTTGCCATTTTATCATGATTCAGTTTTACTGCTTATAAAGAGCTTTAAGAGAGTTTTCAGTTTTCAAAGGAATTACTTCATAAATGTCCCTTTCTTTTGATGTACAGGTTAACTTCCATGGCTCTGCAATAGGTAAAAACAGAGATCTTGTGTGGCAATATAGCCTTGTTTATAGAGCATGGGCCTGGGAACCACAAATTTCTGAGTTCTGCCCTTCACAATGACCTTACTAGCACTGTGATCATGGGCAAATCACCTTAATTTATTTTGTACTTCTGTTTATTATTTGTAAAATGGGGGAAATATATAACTAGCTTAGAAGCTGTGTTGTGAAAATTAGAATGATTTTACAGTATCTTGAAAATGTGGAGCTAAATCGATACAAAGTATTATTCTTATAGTGAGATTTAAATGCAAATGTTATCTCTGGCTGGCCATCATGAGGAATTATCAATTTTGCAGGGTGCAGAAAACTGAACTGGAACAAGCTTTAGACGTTAACCATTCCTTTGGTGGAACAGGCATGTTAGATGAGGATGAGGAGAATTTCCAAAGAGCTCTTGCTCTAAGTCGACAAGAAATTGATATGGAAGATGAAGAAGCTGATCTTCGTAGAGCCATTCAACTTAGCATGCAGGGTAAAATATTTACTTTAAAAGAGTCTACAATGTATATCCAGCAATCACTTTTGACTAGTTGAATACTTGTGAAGGGTGAAATCTAACAGATGAAATTTCAATAGGATCAAGTGCCATAGCTGTTTTCCCTGCCCATGTGTCTCAGACTGTCTGGAAAGCATGCCTTCTAGACATGAAAGAATACATAAGAGTGAACTTTGGTCCTTTTCTTGGGACTCTTCAAAATGTTATGATGCGGATAGTTGATGATTAAGAAGCATGCTGAGAGTTCATCTTATTTACATAGCCAGCTGAATGGCCATTAGGTAATAATGATTTTTTGATTGGCTGTCTGGGGTAGATTTGAACCATTGATCTTCAGGTAAAGTTCTCTGTTCCCAGTCCCCAGAACCAGATCTTTTATTTAAAGACTTTCCATAATAATGAACCAAATTCTAATCTCTGTTGTTGTGGTCATATGTTAAACAATTTTTTCTTCATTGAGGTTTGGAGAGGTAATTTCAGCTATCTTATGTTTGTTAATTCAGAATTTCCCACCCTTGACTGGTGTAATGATATGCCATATTCTAATTTTAGGAGGCTATCGAAGTGAGTTTTCAGACTCTGTATCACAGAATATATCACAGTCATCTGGTACAAGTCAGTTGGAATCACTTTCTTCGGAAGAGCTGCGAAGGAGAAGACAGGCATATTTTGAAAAGTAAAGTATCTGGTGAAAAACTAAATTTGCTCGGTCAAGTAATTATATGTTAGGATAGAATAATGTTCTTTCACAGATTGAGGTCAGATTTAACTTTGTCCCTTTTTTTTTTTAGAGGACTTTTAGGACATGTATTCTGGAAATCCTATAGTTTCTAATTAGTTACTTGAGATACTGGTTAGAAGGGGATTGTTTCAGTAAGGTTAAGTTCCAGCTATGTACATGCACATAAGTATTAAGATACCATTTTACATGAAGACTTGAGTATTGTTATAAATAACACTATATTTGTACATGATATGAGTCCTTATATTGAGCCCTGCTTCTGGGATACTGAGGCCTCAATTGTGTGATAGTGTACTCCACACGAAAACACTAAATCATGAAGAGCACTATCAATATCTAATTGGGGTATGTGCCTGAGAGGTGAGATATAAATACAGGGAGTCACATAATTTTCATCTGTTGGGTCCTTCCCTCCTTTACACAAAGGCTGGGCAGAGCTTTTTCCCCGCTAACTACAGCAGGGAGCAAGTAGATTCTTAATACCAATTCAGCTTCTGCTTCAGAATTATAAACCAGTTGCATGTCTTCTGTTGTTACTATTGGTGTTCTTTTTCTCTGTCTTGATCTTGAGAGGAGAAACAAATTGGAACCAGAAAGAAAAGTGTGGTGAAAAGGAGATTGCACTTTGTACAAGTGGAAGAGAATGCCAGACATTTGAATTGAAGGGATTTGGGTGCAAAGATATATGATAGTGCCTAACGCTATCCAAATGTTTCTCACTCATTGGCCTTCCATGGAGTGAAAAATGACATTTTTGCAGAGGGAAGTTGTCAGAACAGGACCTTAGAAAAAGAGACAAAGCATAGATAGGGAGCTTTAAATGGACACTGTGAATTTAAATTGGACCTATATATACATTTTTGGAGAGGAGAGTAGATGTAAAGCCTCAGATCCATGGAAATATACACAAAGTAAAAACAAATCCCATAAATGCAGTTGTTTTTAACAACTAAACATTTTTCTGTAGTGGTTAGGAACCCAATGATAAGGAATTGAAAGTGATATAATTGAAAATTGTCAAAGCTGATACAGTTTGAAACTCTCTTAACCTGGATTCTCTGATCCGGCAATATCCATGGTCCAGCACAAATGTTGCAGGGATCCCTGCTGTGCTGGCAGGGCAGTGGGCTGCCCGCAGCAAGCTGACAGTGGGGCCTCCCAGCCTGTGGCAGCAGGGCTGCCCAGCGGGCTTGGGAAACCCAGTGCGTGGCTGCCTGGTGGAATTGGGAGCTGCAGTAGCTCGGTAGGGCAAGGAACTGCAGCGAACGGCTGCTTGGGGGGTCCAGGAGCCCGAGTGTGGCATGTGCAGCTGCCTGGCAGGTCCGAGAGCCCCAGCGTGGGACAAGCTTTCGAGCTTATATTCTCCTTGAAAGATTCTCCCACCAATATCCAGGAAAAGATAATACACCACCCTCCTTGTCGCTCTCATGTAGCAGGACTTACACAGCTACAAAAACCCTGTGTACAATTTATGGTATTGTACATACATAGGTAAAGAAACTTTGTTTAGAACATCAGATTTTTAAGTTGATAATGTTACTTTGTAATATATTTTAAAAGTTTCCTTTTTCATAATTCTAACCACCCACCATGGGTCCATACAGTTGAACATGGTAATTTTCTATTCTGTCTTCCCCCCTTTTTTGGATCAATTTATATACAGGGTTCAGACTATAGTGAAGTGAGTGCCTAATATTAAAACTCATTAGTTTCTAGATTATCTCACAGTCAAATCTGTATCTGCTCATATTTTCTTAGCTATAGTGTAAATTTGGTAACTTGAACTCTACCATATACTACAAACAGAAGTCTGTCTAGTTTATACTATTTTTGTGCTGCTAGTTTTCTTTTTTCACTAATTTCAACTATTTTGGTAATTTTAGACAGCCGCAACAGTCACAGCAGCAAGGCCAGACCCCAGATAGACATGATAAGCCAACTACAAGTTCAAATGCACTAGAAACAGACCCAGGTATTGTTTTATTCATCCTAATTCCCTTGTTTCCTTTACTTTAAAATTAGTAATGTCTGCGCTTGGGGCTGCATGATAGAGCCACTGTTTTTCTTGCTGCGAGAAGACACAATAGGCTCTTTGAGAAACGGTTCTGCTATGTCAACCAAAAGGGTCACTCTTGAGTGATATGAGATCACCTGTCCCATAGGAGTGGACTGTATTACCTGCATAGCCTTTGTTGGCCTAAGAATGTAGATTTATTGATTGAATGCATGTTTTTCTTGGGAGTGCACAGCAGGTTCTTGTTTTACTTTCTTGTTTTTGTTTCTAGTTGAGCGCCATGGTGTAGGTATATGCAGCACTTATTACCAACAATAGAATGCACACTGAAAATAAATCTGTCTCTAAATGTCTATTGTCAAGTTTTATAAAAAAAATACATTAGGCTGGAGCAGAGGCATTTAACATGTTTTCACACATAATTAAAAATAATAATGTAATTCAGGGAGAAAATAAACCTGCAAACATTACTAGCTTTAAATAATGAAGATCTACATGCTAATTATACATTACTTTACATCTTTATATGGAACTAGGGGGGCTGTGCCCCCTGCTTGCTATGCTCGCCAACCCCCCCCCCCCAACTGGCCAGTTTCACAGCCAGAGAACCTGTTAATCTTGCACTGAGCCCAGCTGCGCTCTCTATGGCCCCAAGTCACTCGCACCCTTCTTCAGTACAGCCCACCACACCCCTGGACGGGCCCCTCTATCCGAATGCTCTCAGCCCATCCCACCTGCTCATGCCCTTCAATCACCAGCAAGTCCCCCCTGCCTGCACACTTCCCATTCCTGCCCCACCTGCCAGTAAAATAGTTTGGGGCCCACAGCCCAACCCCCTCCTTCCATCCCTAGCCCCACCTCTGTCCTCATTCTTACACCCCCATTCCCCTGCCTCCATTCCTAGCCCCACCATCCTCCCTAACCCTCCTTCCATTTCTACCCTCACCTCCATTCCTACACCCACCATCCTCTCTAACCCCTCCCCCTCTGCACCTCCATTCTGTCCACCCCCCTGCCTCCATTCCTATATCCCCCTGATCCCCACCATCACGTCTTACCACAGCACCCATCCCCATGTACATCCTGATCCCCTTTCCTTCCTCCCTATGCACACCCTGCCCCCTCCCCCACACAGGCAACCTAACCAGCAAAGAGACAGCACCAGGCCCGTATGCAGGAATTTCTGTGGGGGGCTGCTCCGGGTGCTGTGACAGCAGGATCTGGGCAGCTGCCTGGAGAGGGGGCAGCAAAGGTGGCATTGCTGGGGTGCTGTGAAGTGGGAAAGGGGGATGTCTGTGGGCAGAGGAAATGGAAAGGAGGCAGAGAAAGAGGTTGGAGGGAGGGGCACAGAGCGGGGGTTCCGTTGGGATGCCAGATTGAGATGTGGGGATGGGAGTCTGTGAGAGGGCAGGAGAAGGGCTGAGGACACACATGAAGGATGGAAAGAGGGCCAGGGAGCCTTGCAGTGAGGGGAGGTCTCCAGGTGCCACCATACAGAGGCAGGTGCCCTCCTCCCCCGCCCCCGGCAAGCCCGCCCCACTTGGCTGTGTTGGCAGCTGCTGTGAAGCTAGTGGGCCTCCACTCTGTGGGTATGTCTACACTACCACCCTAGTTCGAACTAGGGTGGTTAATGTAGGCATTCGAAGTTGCAAATGAAGCCCGGGATTTAAATATCCCGGGCTTCATTTGCATCTTGCCGGGCGGGCGCCATTTTTAAATGCCCTTAGGTCGAACTCCGTGCCCGCGGCTACACATGGCACGGAGTAGTTAGTTTGAATTAGGTTCTCTAATTCGAACTACCGGTACACCTCGATATTTAAATCCCGGGCTTCATTTGCAACTTCGAATGCCTACATTAACTACCCTAGTTCGAACTAGGGTGGTAGTGTAGACATACCCTGTGATGCCTCAGGAGTTGCTGGACTATAGTGGCGGTTTCCACCAGGGTGGCTCAGCACTGGTGCGGCCACTCGGGATGTGGTGGATGATGGGGGGGGCCGGGGACGTGAAGCGCAGAGCCTGCTTCCTTTTCCCGTGCAAGTGGGCCGCACCCCAGGCCTCGCACCAGCTGAAGCAGACCCCGGGTCTGGGGGCTGAGAGCCCCCACTTGGGAGGAGCACGGCTTTGCAACCCCCATCCCCAGGCAACGAGCCACAGCTCAGCCCACCCCACACATGCAGTCATGCACCACAGGTAGCTGCCAGAAGGGGACATGGCAAGTAGTTGCTTCCTCTGAGGTGGGGGCTGCCAGGGACCACCCAGTGTGCAACCAGCACCTTCCTTTGGCCGCTTCCTCTGTGGGCCTGTTCTCACGCAGTGCCTCTGGCCCGGGAAGGTTCCCAAAGCCCCCAGGTCCAGCTGCCCCAGAGCCTCTACCTGGGGTTTCCCCTCCAAGCAATGGCAGCAGCGCTGTCGCAGCCCCATTCCATGCGGAAGGCTGATACGGAGCAGTGCTCAGGCCCTGAATGAAATGGCTTCCTGCTCTGGAAGCTGTTTGGAGATGGCAGAGCCACCTGGCAGTCTGGCCTGGGCAGATTCTGTCTCCAAAGGGTCCTGCCCACTCTGCTCTGGCTGCAGTCTTTCAGGAGGTGGAATCTGACCAGGCTGGGCTGTAAGGCAGTTTTGCCAGTCCCTGAATAGTGTCCAGGGCAGGGAGGCCGTGGGAGAGCGGAGCCTGCAGGAGCCTGTTCCGGAGCCTATTGTCCCACAGGAAAAGCTTTTTTATATAAATAGAGAGATGAGTAGAGGCTATTGAAAAGTAAATCTGAAATGATCATTTGATAGAAAATAAGGCATCTGAAGGCATTTGAAAAAACATGAAATGATAAACAGAAGCAAAAGTCAAGAAGTGATGTAAAAATGTTTTTATAGCTGCATTCTAGAAGTAATTAAATATAAATAGTTTGTGTATGTTTGTCTCCTTTCAGGAGGCAATATGAGTGAAGAAGACATGCTTCAAGCAGCCATGAATATGTCCTTGGATTCTGTTAGGAACTGCCTGAATACAGAAGAAAAGAAATGAAAACTTTTTTTTTTTTTGTCAAAACACTCAATCTCCAATGTAATATTCTTGTGTGGAAGCTGTATAAGCAGGGTTCATTTCAGAGACATATGGAAGCAAGGTATTGTTTTACCACAGATGCAAAGGGCGTGAGAGTTAAAAGGGGATCTGCAAATAAAAAGATTGCACCAGTTTGGAAATTACAGTCCTGATATTGCAAAACACTTCAACACACACATAACTTTGCTTATGTGAGTAATTTTATTGATTTCAGGAGGACTACTCAAGTGAGCAAAGTTATGCAAATAATTTAGTGCCTTGTAGGCTCAGGGCCTGTGTGTTGAAAGCTTGAAGAATTGAGTGCACAATTTCTAATTTACTGCAATTTTCTTATCAGTGAACTCAGATGCCATTCAATTTAATTTTAAAAATAAATACAAAAAAGTAAGGCTGTTAAACCTTAAATAGAAAATAAGGACAATTTTTTAAATGATGGATAAGCACATTTTAAATGAAACATTTTAATTCAGTCTTTTTACTTTCTAGAATCTGAGGTCATGATTCCATGTTTCTCTTGCAAGAATTATTGGTGTTTCACTTCCAAAACAGAGCTTTCTAATCTGCTGTTTTGTGTGTTTGTGGTGGGATTATTTCTGTAAGAGAAACCCAAAACCATGAGGTCTTGTCAGGTAAAAATAATTACCTTCAGTATATTTGTAATTATAATGCTAACAAAATTATTTTAATGGTTTAAGATCTTTTACCTTTTTGTATTTGCAAAAAATCATTATTTGAAAATCATCATTAAAAGAAAGCTCATGTGAAAGTTTTTTCCAGTTTTCTTTCTTTAAGTCAGATGATTTGGCTCCCTCTTTGTACCCTTTCCGCTGATTTCCTAAGTTGGCTTTACTGGAGATGGCACTTCTGTCTGTGAATGAGACACAGCTCATGTTGCCAGTTGGGCTAAATAGTTTATTTTGGTCTTTACCGTTCCTGTTCTGTTTTTTCTCTTTGGAGTCTGCCCCTTATCTTGACCTCTCACCATTTCTTTTTTCACACTACTAGTAATAGCAGCTATCTCTTCCCTAACTAGTTAGTTCATCAAGCTGTGTAGAAAGTGGGGGAAAGAAAGCAGGAAAAATTTAGATACCATAACTTCAGTGCCACATATCTAAGATGCATTCCTGCACTCTGAAATGACCCTTTGCAAGTAGCTTTATAAAGACTGACTGTTCATGTTTGTGTTTGTGTGTGTGTGTGTGTGTGTGTGTGTGTGTGTGTGTGTGTGTGTTTTCTCAAATGCTTTTTATGAATATCTTGTTTGTCAGAATTTTGCAGCTTTTTTGGGAATGGCCTTCATTCATGCACCTTACAATTTGTTTATCATGTTGTTTCTGTTACAGAGGAAAATAGGGAGCAAAGTATACAAACTAGCTTGTTCAATCAATTGTAAGACATACCCTTTGATACTCAAGATGAATGTGCGATAGAGTGACCAAATTTGGCTATTATCTTTACTGCAACAGTTCAAACATGTTCCTTTTTCATAAATGGTGCTTTAAATATAAATTCTGTTTACATATAAATTATATAGAAATATGTTTTAGATATATGGTGTTTAAGCTGTATTTTATTTAGTATGTAAGCAGTGGCCACGGACATTCTAAGAATAATCTTTGAAACTATACATTTGATTTCTTTACCAAAATATTTTAAAATTATACTATTGCACCATAGTAATGTATTTAATTATAATTAGAGTGAATTAGATGGGAATAAACATTTAGCACAGAATAGTACTATATATGAAAGGACCATTAGGATTGGTAAAGATTTGTATAAAAGATGTCTTCTTGATGGCTTAGAATATGATTGTAAGATGGATCCTGAGGCCAAATCTTGTTTCCTTTACTTGTATGATTAGTTTCTGCTGATTTCAGTAGGACTACTTGCATGAGTAAGGCAATGTGGATTTGACCAGAGGACAAGTAATGCTTTTCAGAATTGCTTTTTTAGCTTCACCATTCTCTCAGCCTTTTTTGAGGCAATACTGTTTTGCATTCCTATCTACCTAACTCACTAACAGGTTAACTCTTTTGCCATGCCTGCTAGGGATGTAAAGGGTTATCTGGTTACCTGGTAAGCATCAGCCTTACCAGCATGCTTACTCGGTAACCGGTTAACTGGCGGGCCCAGTCCAGCTGGAGCAGTACCCAGCTGACTGTAGCCAGAGCAGCTCCCTACCTGTGGCGCACTGCAGGCAGAGGGGCTGCTCTAAGGTTAACTGGTTAAACATAATGTCTAACTGGTTAGCTTTTTAACCAGGAATTTACATGCCTGATGCTTGTTGCACAAATGTATTAAAACAAAGTCACCGCTTTGTTTAAAAAAATGGAAAAAAACAAACAAACTCAAAACTTTGTGATGCTGAATGGCTGCACAAACCTATCAGTATAGATTTTGGCTTCAAGACTGACTGTTGCTTGAAAATTGAATTGTAAAAGGATGCATAAAAAGCATGAAATATTTTTTTTATGTGACTGGATATTCCTGTTTTTTTTCTCTGCCTATATTTTGCCTGCCATAAACATTCTTCTCTTCAGCATGATGAAAGTAACCTCTGGATGAATTTATTTGATTTAATTTAAAATGCAAGGTTTTATCTTTATAAATGGATACAGATTTGTAAAGCCTGGTTAAGACTTTTTTTTAAGACATAGTAATTGCTAACTTCCTCTTCACTTAAATTAATATTTCTTTAGCTATACACTGTAGCATTTCTACATAAAAATCTTAACTTCTCTATTCCACTGGTGTTAGTTAATTGTTTTTATAATCATGAAAGCATGGAAGTTCATTATTGAAGCACCAAATCCATTCTCAAATCACCTCACTGCCTAAATATTGTAGCATAAAAGAAATTTAAGAACATATGATGCTTAAAAGGCACAACAGGGTGAATTAGATTTTATGGATTAACCGTACTTCTTTCAATAAACAGTATAATTCTAAAAAGTAAATGAACTAATGTGCACTTGGCATTCTGCAGAATAATAAGCTCACTCAGACTGGTGACCTGTTAGTGAATCAGTTAAGAAGTAGCCCTTACAGCTACATACATTAATTGCCTCAGAGGAAAAGGTGAATATGAACTAGTAACAATACACGTATTACAGGGTAGATCCAAAGTACAGAATGTGTGGAGCTGCCAAGAAGCCATCAATAAAAACTAATCTCATTTTTCTCAGTGTGCATTCTTTGAGTGATAAGCACTTACTGACATGTATAAATTGTGAAACACTTTTGTAAATAAAGTTAGAAGCTGAAGTTTCATCCTAATGTTAAAGCATTAGTGGTAGAGAACCCATTTTGCGGGAGAATAAATTTTTTTTGTTCCAGTCTGACATTTGTAGGAACTTTTAGATTCTATCTATCCTCCAATTACCATGTTTAGTCATTATGATCCATGTAATTTAGTATGTTGTTCTGTCCATAGAAGTCAGGGAAGAAAAAATTATATCCATGTTGGGTAGCAACAGAATAAAAACATTGTTCTGTAACATGATAGAAACTTTTTTCTGTCCTCCTAGGTAAGGATATGGTCATGCTAGAACAAGTTCAGGCCAGACAACAATCTGCTTAATTCTGGTTAATTTTAGACACTTACTGCACTATAAATGTTCTAAGAATTAAAATTCTTCTGATATTAAACCAGTAGTAAAAACAAATTGGTTTCATAATCTCCTACATCTGGGCTCCATATGGTGTCAAAATATCCTCCTTTAAAAAAACAGAAGCAGTGGTTAAATGCAAATTATGGTTAAATTTCATTTTCACATACCCGCCACAGGTTTTATATTGCAAATAAATACTTACATAAACCTCCAGATTGCTGTATTGCTTAAAATATGTATTAATATTAGTACTAATTTGGTTATTATGAATCCATAATATTGTGTGTGTGTAAGGCAGGTATGTAAAGTACTTGATGCATCATGCATAGTAAATGTAATTCTATCTCCAAATCTCAGCCAAATAGTTGTCAGTCACAAAATATTCTATTTTGTTTAGAAGACTGCTGTTCATATTTTTAAAAGTGAACAAAAAAGTTAAGATTATCATAAACTGAATAGGAGGACACAGTATCCAGAATTTAATATATTTTGTAGTGTTTCAGCTGCATGTTGAAATATACTAATTTTGAGTTTCTGAATTTCTGTGAGCTCAACTCCAAAATGTGTATTTGCAAATTAATCTTATTGTACAGTTCCTATTAGCATCCCATCTCTTTGGGTTTTAGGTTTTAAGGTATTTAAAATTAGAATCAGTGGTAAGATTAAAAAAATGTGAAATATGATTTGTCAAATATAAAGTTAATTAGTTGACTTTTTGGTAGCTCATACAAAACAGTTCTGGATTAATTACCATTGAATTTTCATAATTGCGAATGAGAAACCTTTTAAAACTATTCAGTCTAAAAAAATCACAGTATTTGTTGTTAAACAGTTATAGCCTTAGCCAACTAAAGACAACATTACTCATCAACACCTTAAATGTAGTTCGCTATCATAGACCTCAGGTGGTAATCTAGTCCAAGCCCCTGCTTCAAAGCAGGACCAACCCCAACTAAATCATTCAAGCCTCGCCTTAAAAACCTCTAAAAATGGAGATTCCACTATCTCCCTAGGCAACCCATTCCAGTGCTTCACCACTCTGTTACTGAAGTAGTTTTTCCTAATATCCAACCTAGACCTTCCCCACTTCAACGTGAGGCTATTGCTGCTTGTTCTGTGATCTGCCACCAGTGAAAATAGCCTGGCTCCATCCTCTTTGGAAAGGTAGTTAAAGGCTGCTATCAAATCCCCTCTCACTCTTCTTTTCTGAAGACTAAATGAGCCCAGTTCCTCAGCCTCTGCTCATAAGTCATGTGCCATAGCCCCCTAATCATTTTTGTTGCCCTCCACTGGATTCTCTCCAATTTGTCTACATTTTTTCTGTAGTGGGGAGGGGCTCAAAACTGGACACAGTACTCAAGATGTGGCTTCAGCAGTGCCAAATAGAGGGGAATAATCACATTCTTTGATCTGCCAGCAATGCTGCTACTAAAGCTGCCCACTGTGCTGTTTGCCTTCTTGGCAACAAGGGCACACTGTAGACTCACATTCAGCTTCTCGTCCACTGTCAACCCAGACCTTTTCTACCATCACTTTCCCCATATCCACAGAGCCAGTTGTATCATCACAGAAGGCAATCAGGTTTGTCAAGCATGACTTGCCCTTGGTGAATCTATGTTGATTGTTCCTGATCACCTTCCTCACTCCAAGTATTTCAAAATGAATTCCTTGAGGACCTGCTCCATGATTTTTTTCAGGGATTGAGGTGAGGCTAACTGGTCTTTTGTTTCCTGGCTCCTCCTCCTTCCCCTTTTTAAAGATGGGCACAACATTTGCCTTTTTCCAATTGTCTGGACCTTCCCTGATTACCAAGAGTTTCCAAAGATGATAATAGCCAGTGGCTCTGAAATCACATCAGCCAATTCTCTCTGCCCCCTCAGATGCATTAGTTCTTCGAGTGGTGTCACTGTGGGTGCTCCACTCAGGTCTCAGTGCGTCCCTGCGCCAGTGATCGGAGAGCTTTGCATAGCAGTGCCCCTCGCGCCGCGCCTGTGCACTCAGCCTCCCTACCCCCACCCGGAGGCCGTGGAGTGCGCGCACAGCGTGAGTCCCGTCAGTTCCTTTTCAACCGTCCCTGGCTGAAGACGGAGCTCAGCAGTGCTCTTCCTCCTGAGGGAGAAAAAGTCAATTCTTAGTTAATTCTACCCCTGTTACCTCATCGTTTCATTTAGTTTATCCTTTCTTTAACTGCGAAAAGAAGAAAAAAAAAAGCGGGAGCCGCAGATGCGGTGACTTCTCCTCTGCCACAATGCCGGGCTTTCCTGGCTTCGAGAAATGCAATTCCTGCAGAGACTCTATGCCTTTGTCTGATGGCCATGCCTCATGTGTCAAATGCCTGAGGGAGTCTCACATATCTCACAAATGCCTGCATTGCCAGAGAATGTCAGCAAGGGCGAGAAAAGACCGCGAAGCACGGCTTAAAGCAATCCTCTGGGAAAAGTCTCTTCTCTCACCAAGGGACAACCAGAGGACACATAGGTGCAGCAAATGCCCTCCGCCACGGCAGCCTCAGAACCCCGCAAAGGCTCTCGAGCCTCAAGGACTTCCCCAGCATGCTCCGGGTCCGAGCTGCCTAGAGCTTCTCGTTCCCCGTTACCATCAGTGTCTGGTACCACGGAGAAACGCAAGCCAGTACCAGCAAGGAGGGCTGAGGCACAAACTAAACATGCCGCTTTATCAGGCAATAGCAAGGCAGAGGCTTCAGACAAGCCACACATGCCTCCCCAATTCACTCCAGCGAGCTCCTCCTCTGCACCCAATTTAACCGGGCAGAGTGATCATGACCACCCTATGGTGCAGCAGCACAAGAAAGTGCTGCGAGAGACATGGCACCTACAAAAATCTCCTCAGCCTGACTCTAGAGGAGTAACTACCTCACCTTGCTTCACGGGGCAGGGGCACTGTAACACAACTCACAGTGGCCACCACCAGGGCCGGCTTTAGGAAGTGCGGGGCCCAATTCGAACAGTTTTGGCGGGGCCCCACCACCCAGGATTATTTGTTGAGCAAAGAAAAAAAAACAAAAACCACACAACCACCCACGCCCCCACAACCACACACAAATATCACATCAGAAGTAGATCTGATCAAAATGTATATCAATATAGTTGAACATTTTCAAAAAAAATGCCATCCTTTATTATTCAAAATTTTACACAAAATTAAATCAGTTGCCTTAAGTGCAGGTCAAATATTTTCAATTGCAAACTATCCAATCTTTTCAATAAAGTTTAAAGTTTGATTTTTAAAAAGTTACCAGAGAGCATTGCAGTTTTCTGTTACACTGATTTACTTTTTAAATAGCAAAAATTGAGTCTTTGTTAAGAAAGTGTCAGTTCTGTGGTCAAATTCCAGTCCTTAGTGATTTCAGCACCAATGATTTCACTAGGTAATATGGTACCTCCCCACCATTGCCTCCTTTGCACTGCCCTTCAACACACTGTCTGCATGTTGAGTCAAAGGTCAGTCTACACAAGATTTTATCAATGATTTTTTGCTCAAGCGATCACTGAGACAAGACAAGGACTCTCAATTGATTCTGGTCAGCTCTGCCTTTAAACACTTTGAAGTGTCAGATATAATTGAGGACTCCCAGATAGACTCTACACCCCCAGAAATAAAACCTGTTTCCATCTTCTGTGACTTTCAGTTAGATGTGACTCACTATCCTCTGCTTAGTGTTCAAGTTATAGTAGACCCTAAGCCAGGTCATATTAAGTGCAAGTCTTTTACCTTTTAATCACACAATATGGATAACATTTCATTCTCCCAGCTCCAAGTCTTAAGTGAATTTTGACCCAAAAGAGCCAAAATTGATCACCTTGACACAGCAAGTGTGTCTACTGATCTCTGTGGCAAAGTAGGTATGTCTATATAAATAAGGTCTGCTCGTGAAGCCTTTTCCAACAGTTGATTAACAGATGGCAGTAGATAGCTCATTCAGACCACTGGCTGATAACAGTTAGTCACCCTGACCAGTCATTAACCATAGTCATAGAGAGTAGGGTGAGTCCATTGTCTCTGATTCTCTGATGACCTGTGACAAAAAAGGAGGGTGGAAAGGGAAACTGAAGGGAGAGATCTCTCTAAATTCACCAATCAAAGAGCAGTATTGCCAACCCAAAAATCACAAGGAACGCCTACACAAAGTTATGAGAATGGTCTACAAATCATAAGATTTTTTTAAAAATAAAACATGTTGGATTTTTATTGGCCTTTTGTTTCTTGAGTATTTAGGGTTCATGTTTTAAAGCTTTCCTCCTTAGCTGTAAGGCCCAGAAGTATAGAGAACTTTTTTTAAATTAAAGCTGAGATTCCTACATAATCAATTGACTCCAGGCCTTTAGAAAAACACCAAATGTTTTGAGACTCATGGTAAAACAATGGTGGAATTCTTGTGAGCCCATGCTTTGTCCACAGTATAAATAAAAAAAACCCCAATATCTTCTCCACTAAACATCCTAATGAGATACTGCAAATGGTGAACTGAATTCAACAGCTCCTGCTATGAACAGGTATCAACCTAGTTTTTCATATTTGAGATGGGTTATCAGGAATCATACATCACAATATGAAATCTTTCCACTCTCAAGTCAGCATATTCACAAAGCACCTATAATTTTGATCCATGCATTTAGTGGATAGTGAAAGAGAAAGGAGGGGAATTAGTGTAGATAAATGTTCAAATTTAAAAAAAAAAGCCTGAAGGAATTAGGACTGGGCTCCTATATCTCACATTCAGAACTGACTAGGACAGTTATGACCAGATTTTCAAAGGTGTGTAAAGATCAGACAGATATCTTTGAAGATCCGAGTTGGCAACTGTCTTTTTAGGAGCTTAATTACCTTTGAAAATCTGAGCTTAGATTTCCAAGTCCAATTTTCAAAAGTGACTTTAGTCACTCAAGTGCTTTTGAAAATTTTAACTGGGGGCCTAAAGAGACAAAAATAGACAAAAGGCAGGAGATACGGTATTCCTTTTAAAAACCTGCGACATCTATTTTTAACTAAATTTTATATTATTTTTCTCCCAGGGGCAACTGACTATGCCACAGCCCCCCCCCCCTCCTGCAGATCTATCATCTTATGCATGTGCAAGATCTGTGAGAGCTGTCCCATAAATCTGCAGTTAGTGTCTGTGGTGCCTGCTTCTGCGTGGTGTCTCAATGCTGCCCCATTCACCTCCAAAGAGGGGGCTTCCCAAAGCAGGCCCTTGCTGCTGACCCTCAAGGCATCCACAGGTCCAATCTCCTTTCAATGGGCCCACTTCCCAGGGCTCATTGATCTTGGATCTGGCTTCCATCCCCTCTCCAACCTTTGCAACTGCTCAGAGGTGCTCACCTTCTGCCTTATACATTTCCACCTCATTCACCCCACAGGGACAGTCTCTGCCTCACTTGTCCTAGGGACTATTCTACCAAGATGTAATACAAAGTTTCCATATAAAGGGACTCAATACAAAGCTAAAAACTTCAATGAGAGAATGATTAATACAGAGATGTGTCCACACCTCTGCCTGCTTCCACCCCTCTCCCCCCAGAGTCTACAGCCCCACTGCAAAGCAGGGGAGGGGAAGAAAAGAGGCTGAGGCCCATCCAATGGACTGAAGCAGTCATGAGCAAGCCGTGCCCGGGAGCCATTCTCCTGTCCATTGCTGGTGCTGTGTTGCTTCAGGCACCCTGAAATGCAGTCATCTCTAGGATAGGCTGGACAGCTGTTTAACACTTGCACAAGGTTTCAGGAAGGGGGCAGTGCGGGCTGCCTTCCTGCAGAGCCCCCATCAGAACTACCGTGCCCTCCTGGCTTAGGAAAAGAATAAACAGGAGGATTGGAAATTAACCCGCCCAGTCTTACGTCCCCTAGGCAGGGAATGAGCCATCTACATTAGGCCCCAGCTGGAGTATCATGTCCAGTTCTGGGCGCCACATTTCAGGAAACGTGGAGAAACTGGAGAAAGTCCAGAGAAGATCAACACAAATGATGAAAGGTCTAGAGAACATGAGGTATGAGGCAAGGCTGAAGGAATTGGGCTTGTTTACCTTGGAAAACAGAAGACCGAAAAGGGACATGAGAGCAGCTTTCAAGTATCTAAAAGAGTATCATAAGGAGGAGGAAGAAAAATTGTTCTGCATGGCCTCTGAGGTTAGGATGAGAAGCAATGGGCTTAAATTGCAGCAAGGAAGGTTTAGGTTGGACATTAGGAAAAACTTCCTGTCTGTCAGGGTGGTTAAACACTGGAATAAATTGCCTAGGGAGATTGTGGAATCTCCATCACAGGAGATATTTAAGACCAGGTTAGACAGACACCTGTCAGGGATGAGCTAGGGCAACTCAACTTTGGAAGCCCCAGGGACCACACTGATACTTACAGAACATGCTGAGGGCCTCAACTTAAGTGTGGTTGCATATGCAAGCAAATATATACAAATAGCTTCTCTCTCACTGACAGGCATGAATACAAAGATTAAGGCAAGACTACACAACACACAGGCCCCATTTAAGTCAGTAATGCTGATATTAATAAAATGCAATATTTACCCAATTTCTACCCATGTGACAGCACTTTTCATGAGCAATGACAGTACAAGAATTTAACTACTAAAATGCATATCAACAGAAGATCATTACACTAACTACTTTTTTGTTTTGGCTCCCACTTGCCGGCCACGTGTTGATCCCCACATAAACCCAAACTGCATCGCGGGGCGCAAACAAACTGGCCGTGGGCAGCATACCAAGTTATTAATAAATATTTTTAAACCTTTACCTTTTCTCTCTGCTGCCATGTCTCCTCTCCTTGCTCCATCATCTCCCCTGGTGCCTGCTGCCCCCCAACTCCTCACCCTCCTCTGCTGTCCTGACTCCTGCCCTTCTCACTGCCCTCAGCCCTCCTGCGACGTGCCCCGCACCCCCAGCCCTTCACTCCCCCCTGTGCCCACTCCTCCAGTAGCCCCACTCTGATCAAGTGAGCTACACCTCCTCATCCCCTCTTCCAACACCTCCATCTACACACCTGCCCTGCCTCTCTCCTCTGGTGCTGGTCCCTCCCCTGCAGGTGTCTGCCCTTCTGCTTCACCCCAGAATCCCCTGGCA
Organism: Pelochelys cantorii; assembly: GCA_032595735.1. Classification (NCBI taxonomy): domain Eukaryota; kingdom Metazoa; phylum Chordata; order Testudines; family Trionychidae; genus Pelochelys; species Pelochelys cantorii. The sequence goes on along the minus strand of CM064329.1, from coordinate 101,684,695 downwards.
CCTGCACCTTCCCTTAGCCCTGCACCCTCCTGGTGCCTCCCCCTTCCCTTACTGCCCCTGCCCCCTTTGCCCTCTTTTTCCCTGATGCCCACCCCCTCACCACTCTCTGCCCCGTTTCCCTCCTGCCCCTCTGTGCCCTCACACGACTTGCTCCATCCCCACCTTTCTCATGCCCACCCCTTCTTTCAAGCCTTCTCCCAGCACCTCCCCCTCCAGCCCCCAATGCCCTTCCCCTCTCCTCTCCTCTCCCAGCATCACCCTGTCCCCCCTCCCACTGACACCTCCCCTCCTGCCCTGTCCCTCATTGTCTGTACTTGGCCCCCTGCCATTTGTCTCTTGGTGCCTTCCCCTTTCTTCCCCTCCCCACAAACCCCTTCCCCTTCCTCTCCCCCACTGCACAAGCCCCTTCCCCTTTGCACAAGCCCCTTCCCCCTCCTCCTCCCCCTCCCCCGCTGGACAAGCCCCTTCCCCTTCCCCTCCCCACAAGCCCCTTCCCCTTCCCCTCCGCCTCCCCCGCTGCACAAGCCCCTTCCCTACCTTCTGCCTTCCATGTTGCGGGGCTGGAGTCTGCACTCAGGCCCCAGAGTCTGAACCCGGAGGCAGCCACGCAATGTGCCTCCGAGGAGTTTTAAAATCCCGGGCGTGACGTGACGTCATGCCTGGGCCCTGCCCACCTGCAACGCCGCACATGGCAGCAGCAGGCAGTGAGGGAGAGCCGCGCACAGTAGGGATGGTCTGGGGCCGAGGGGGATGCTCTGGGGGCGGGGTGGGAGGATGCGCGGGGGGTCCAGGGCCCGCTCCAGGCAGAGGCAGGGGAGAGACCCAGCTCCACATATTGGTGGAGCAGGGCCCCCGGCTCTGAATTGTAACGCCGGCCGGCACTTCTGGGTTCAGGGGCGCGGGGCCCCCTTAGGTGCGGGGCCCGATTCAACCGAATCGGCCTAAGGCCAGCCCTGGCCACCACTCACCTATACCTGTATCCCCGGGCTCCGACTATGGCAGTGGGCATAGGAGCAGGTTTTCATCACACCATTCCTCCCCTGCCCCCTCATTATCCTCCTGGCATTCATACAGGGATTACTCCCTTCAGCAACACTCCATGTGGCACAGCTAGCCATGGATGTATCCTCCACATCAACTCCCTCCTCAGTGGAGTCCCTGGGATACATGGCAGGCATATCGACCGCCGCCCTCTCACACCTATCAACCAAGGCACCGAGCCTCTACTTCTAGGCAACAGTGCACCTCTAGGCGCTCACCCCCAATATCTGCATGCTCCTCGCCACCTCACCCACCCTCAGTAAATTCTCAGGCGGGTTCCACAGAGCATGATGACCTACCTCAGTCTGACTCAGAGACCTCTTCTTCTGGGTCCAGGCCTAAGCAGAGCGAAGCAGTCTTTCAGATTTCGCCTTCTTCCCCAGCAGATGATCTGAAACATTTTTAAGAACTTTTCAAATGGGTAGCGCAGTCACAAGATATTACTCTATAAGAGGTGCAGGATAACCAATATAAATTACTTACCATATTGTAGCCCTCAGTATCCTCCAAAATAGCTTATCTATCAATGAAGCTATTCTCGAACCTTCAGACGCTTTGTGGCAAAATCCAGCTTCTCTCCCACCTACAAACCGTAGAGCGGACAGAAAATACTTTGTCCCTGCAAGAGACATGGACTTTCTACTTGCCCATCTGCAGCCAAATTCGCTGGTGGTGGACTCCGTGAACCACAGGGCAAAAAACCCACAATTTAAATTTACGCCCGGTGACAGGGAGCATAAACGCTTAGACACCTTGGGCCACAAAGTATACTCCTCGGCCACATTGCAATTCCATATATCTAATCATACAGCATTGTTGGCCAATTATGATCACGCCAATTATTCCAAATTACAGGATCTCTTCAAGATATCCCTTAAAGCAAACACCCTCTTCTTCAATCCATCATGAGGGAGGGCTTATCTATTGCAAAAACAGCTCTTCAGGCCGCTATGGATGTCGCAGACACTGCGGCCAGAACCACAGCAATGGCCATAGTTATGTGCAGGGCCTCCTGGCTACAATCATCGGGGGCCCCAAAAGAATTGCAAGCAAAGGTGGAGGATCTCCCCTTTGATAGGAAACTGCTATTTGCTTCAAATACAGATGAGATCCTTCGCTCTGTGAAGGACTCTTGCACGACCTTACGTACCCTGGGGATGTACACCCCTCCCAACAAGAAACACAAATTTACTCCTCAGAAACCAAGGGGTTATAGTTACAATTACAATCACTATAGGCAGCAACACCGGCCATATGATAACAGACCCAAGCAACACCCTAATAGGAGGAGGAACTCCAAAACCAGTCCTCTGCAAACCAGTCCACCTCTGGCAAACAGCAAATTTGAAGTTTGGTCGGGGGTCTGAGTGACCACCCCACATCCCCAGTGCAGTCCAATGTCATCTTTGCTCACTGCCTGAGGCCTTTCTACCACCAGTGGGCCCTAATTACTACAGACAAATGGGTCCTAGAAGTCACCAGATTGGGCTACACAATCCCCTTTACTTCCATGCCCCCTTGCCATTCCCCCACCCTGCCCCTCTTCTGGGACCCCTCTCACGAACCTCTGTTACGGGCGGAGGTCCTAAAGCTTCTTGCTCTAGGAGCGGTGGAACCTGTACCTGAACAACATCACAGGAAGGGATTCTATTCCAATTACTTCCTCACAGCCAAAAAATCAGGGGGCTGGAGACCAATTTTAGACCTCAGGAACCTCAACAAGTTTATTCAAACCTCAAAATTCAGAATGGTGACCTTAGCAACAATAATACCTGCACTGGACGAGGGAGACTGGTTCTCAGACCTGATGTCATCATCAGGCGCCGTTGAAGGCGGCGCCCTAGACAATAGCAGAGTCGGCCTATAGTCACGGGCCGCCCCTGATCATTACCAGTATACTATCCTCCCCTTTGGCCTTTCTACGGCCCCTCATGTGTTTTCAAAGACGCTGGCCGTAGTCACAGCATTTCTCAGAAGGCAGAACATCATTACTTTTCCTTACCTGGAGAACTGCCTAATCAAGGGCCCCACCCATCACCAAACCACTATCATGACGACTATCACCAGGGAATGTTTTTTGTGTCCGGGCTTGCTTATCAACATACAAAAATCCACCCTACAACCCACACAAAAGATAGAATTCATTGGGGCATTACTAGATTCAGTCACAGCGAGAGCCTACCTTCCGCTGCAAAGATTCACCACAATCTGCGACCTTGCCCAACAGGTCCAACAGGCCCCTTTATCCACGGTCCGCACGTACCTACAACTGTTAGGCCATATGGCGGCTACGACCTTCGTGGTCCCCTTCGCAAGACTGCACATGCGTTGCCTACAGCATTGGCTCACAAACAACTATAAACCAGCCTGACACAGCATCGCCAAACACCTCTCACTTTCTCCAATGGTATTACAGTCCCTAGACTGGTGGACATCCCCGCACAACCTTCTCACTGGTGTACCCTTCCACCGACCAGACCCCTCAGTTACTGTAACAACAGATGCATCCCTTATGGGATGGGGAGCCCACTTCAGGTCAGCATCAATACAGGGCACATGGACCCAGCACAAGAGACACCTCCATATCAATATCTTGGAGCTGAGAGCCATTCGCAAGGCGTATGCCCACTTTTTGCCTCTCATAAAGGGCAGAACGATTCATATCCTCACGGACAACACACCATCCATGTTTTATATCAACCGTCACGGGGGGTGCCCAATCACACTCTCTATGTGCTGAGGCAGTCAAATTTTGGAATTGGTGCATCAGGAACCACATAATGCCAACGGCAATGTACATTCCAGGAGAACAGAATGTCAGGGCCGACAGACTGAGCAGACATTTCTCAGATCAGCACAAGTGGGAGATCAATACCAACGTCCTTCTCTCAATCTTCTGCAAATGGGGCTTCCCGACCATAGACCTCTTTGCAACACTGCACAACCGCATGTGTCACAGATTCTGCTCTTGGGCAGGACTAGGCAAGAGGTTGGAAGGGGACGCTTTCCCCATCAGCTGGACAGCTTCTCTTCTTTAAGCCTTCCCACCATTCTCAGTCATCTCTAGAGTGATCAACAAGATTCGATCCAATTGGGCCACGGTAATCCTGATAGCCCCAGCGTGGCCGAGACAGCCCTGGTTTCCTTACCTATCCTACCTGTCCATAGACCAACCGATCCCTCTCCCAGCGTAGCCGAATCTCCTCACACAATGCTGCGGTACTATACACCACCTCAATATCAAGACCATGAAACTTACAGCTTGGCTCCTTAATGGTTCCAGAATGAAGAACTTACTTGCTCAGACAGGGTCAAACAAGCTCTTCTAAACAGCTGTCATCCCTCCATGAGGAACACTTACTGGAACAAATGGACTTGCTTCCAACATTGGTGCATGACACGCAATCTGCATCCCACCACAGTTCCCATACCTACCTTACTCGACTACCTTATGGACCTCAGCAACGCTGGCCTCTCCATCAGCTCTGTCCGGGTCCATCTGTCCACGACCACAGCCTTCCATGACTCGGTAGACGGCTTCTCCCTTTTCACACACCCATTGGTGAAGCGTTTTCTCACAGGCCTGCAGAAAATGCGGCCAAACATCCACCCTCCAGTACCACCGTGGGACCTGAACCTGGTCCTCAACATTCTTACCAGGCCTCCATTTGAGCCACTAGCCACTATATCACCACAATACCTATCTGTGAAGGTTGCATTTATAGTGCGATAACATCAGCTAGAAGAGTAGGAGAGATTGCAGCCCTCATGGCAGACCCACCCTTCACTACATTCACCAGGGATAAAGTCATACTTAGACCCCATCCCAGGTTTCTCCCTAAAGTTATATCTAACTTTCATGTAAATGAGCCCATTTACTTACCAGCCTATTTCCCTAAACCTCATGCCTCCCTTAAGGAGTCTATATTACACACCTTGGATGCGAGGAGGGCAATTGCGTTCTACCTTGATGGAACCACACTGACCAGGAAGTCAGATAGACTCTTTGTTGCATGGTCAGGACCACGCACAGGAACAGTAGTTTCCGCTCAGCGCCTATCCAAATGGATCGCAGGCTGCATACACACTGCCTATGAACTTAAGCAAAAGACAGGACTATGCAGCACTTTAAAGACTAACAAGATGGTTTATTAGGTGATGAGCTTTCGTGGGCCAGACCCACTTCCTCAGATCAAATTGTGGAAGAAAATTGGCATGACCATATATACCAAAGGGATAGAATCAAAAAAAGTGAACACATATAAAAAGGACAAATCAAATTTCAGAACAGAGGGGACATGGGGGGGGGGTTAATGTCTGTGAGCTAATGATATTAGAGGTGATAATTGGGGAAGCTATCTTTGTAATGGATAAGATAATTAGCATCTTTGTTAAGGCCCAGTCGTAAAGTATCAAATTTAAGCATGAATGACAGTTCAGAGGTTTCTCTTTGAAGTCTTGTGTTAAAATGTCTTTGAAGCAGGATGCAGGTACTCAAGTTGTTGAGACAATGCCCTTTCTGGTTGAAATGGCAAGAAACTGTTTTTTCTTTGTGAAACTGTCTGATATCTGTTTTGTGTGCATTGATTCTTTGGCGAAGTGTCTGAGATGTTTGTCCAATGTATATAGCAGATGGACACTGTCGGCACATGATACAACGGCGGGAAGGGCTCCCCAGGGATCGGGTCCGTGCATAGCTGGCGGGGCGCGAGGGGCTCCCCGGGGATCGGGTCCGTGCGTGGCTGGCGGGGCGCGAGGGGCTCCCCGGGGATCGGGTCCGTGCGTGGCTGGCGGGGCGCGAGGGGCTCCCCGGGGATCGGGTCCGTGCGTGGCTGGCGGGGCGCGAGGGGCTCCCCGGGGATCGGGTCCGTGCGTGGCTGGCGGGGCGCGAGGGGCTCCCCGGGGATCGGGTCCGTGCGTGGCTGGCGGGGCGCGAGGGGCTCCCCGGGGATCGGGTCCGTGCGTGGCTGGCGGGGCGCGAGGGGCTCCCCGGGGATCGGGTCCGTGCGTGGCTGGTGGAGAGTGCCCGCAAGGGAGAGCAGCCGGCCGGCCGGCCTCAGGTGAGATGGGACACCCCGGCCGAGCGGCCACATCTCTGGCGGACTGTCGGAACCGATGAAGCAAAGGCTCCGGCGGTACCTGCCTGCTAATAGCCTAACACCAGGGGACACGCGCCGCTCGGCCGCCGCTATCCCGAGCGCCTTTGCTGCCTTGTACACGTCCCAGTCGTCGTGGTGCCGCTCTAGGCTTACGCAGCGAATCTCTATGGTTATGCGGGGCGTCTGTGTGGGCTCGGAGCTGTCATGGCTGCCGTCGAGGTGGCAGCGCCTGAAGCAGCCGGGAGGAGCCACTGACGCCGCGGTCCGCGCCGGGCGGGAATAACGGCCGGTGCACTGGGATTCCTTCCCTAGGCGCCAGCTGGTACTGGCCTTTGCTGAGCGTGCGAGCGGGGTTGGTAGCAGGAGCCGGCTCCGAGCAGGCTGCCCAACGCCCGCGGCAGGCAGCGAGCCGGGGCCGGGCTGCTCAGGGGTCCCTTGCGTGGTTGCTCCCACCGGGAGGCCTCCGGCCAGCGCTGAGGGCCGTGTGTTGGGGCCTGTTGAGCAGCAGCAGTAACAGAGATGGCGTCTTGGTTAGGGGGCTTGGGCTCGGGGCTGGGCCAGTCCCTGGGGCATGTGGGGGGCAGCTTGTCCTCCCTCACTGGCCAGATCTCCAGTTTCACCAAAGACATCTTGCTGGAGGGCACCGAGGAAGTAGGAGGTAAGAGAGGGCTGGTGTGTTTTGGGGGGAACTGGGCGATGGGGAAGGATTGTCAGCTCTATGGGCTAAAACGTAAAAAACAACAAATAGTCTTGCAGCACTTTAGAGACGAACAAAATGTTTAGATGGTATCATGAGCTTTCATGGGCACAGCCCATTTCTTCAGCTCTATGGGCTTTGATGCTTTATATGGCTGTTAAGTACCATGTACTCATCTGCTAGTGTATTAATGATAATGAATAACAATGGTTACATCTTTTAGTTATCAGTGGGGAAAAGGTTTATTTAGGACTGGGCCCTGAAAGACCACTTGAATGTAGAGAGAAGCATGACTGAGATTTTCAGTGTCTTGCTGGAACATATCAGTCTAAAGAGAGAATTGCTACCTCTGTTTTCCCTTTTTAAAAAATAATAGATAATAACATAAGTAATAATAAAAAGATGTTTACTGCTGATCAAAACAACCAAACTTTGCCCCTCTGTTTTTTTTCTGGAGGAGCTATATGCTCTCTCCTTTTTTTTTCCTCTCAAGTTCTTAATCCGTACACACCAGACTATGTGGGCTTGATGGAGAACAAACTTAGCAAAGCAAACCATGTATATATAAACTTATTTAGAAGTATATATTGCAAAAGTTATTGAAGTGTGTCTAGTTCCCGCTCTTGTTTTGTTGTCCTGAATTGTTGGATATGTATTAGGGTATTTGGTTGATTAGGAGTGAAAGCATATCAATCTTTGGTCATATCTTTATGTTTATTCAGTTTATCTACAGTTTGGCTTGATCTGTGCCATTTAGAATGGAGGAAGTTTTGTAAAACTGAACCCTAATTGCAAGTTCAGTATTTTCCACATATGTATGTGATTCTAAATGTGACATGGTCACCCAGGCAAGGTTTTAATAGAGTTGGAACTTTTTTTTATTTTAGAGTAATGCCCAAAGAATCCAATCAAAACTGGAGCCTCTTGTATTACATACAACAAATACGAAAATGAAGATGTTGTCTGAAAGAGCTTACAATTTAAAATGATTAAAAGAGACGAGAAATAAAAGGGATGCAATGTACAAGCAAAATGATCAATTCAATGACAGCAACACAGTGTTAATTCTGACTTTGTTAGTATTTTTAACTTTTCCAAGGCATTTAAGATTTATAAACTAAACTTTTGACTTTTCCTGTTATAGTTTATCTGCCTAACATAATGAAAATATACATAAATTAATATACTCATAGAGGTAACCATGTTCGTCTGTAACTTAAAACAAGTGGTCCTGTTAGTCTCTGAGGTGCTACTGGACCAATCCTTGTTTTTTAAGTTTTTATAAATTAATATAGTTAATGTTGCCTTTGGAAACGTGATGTTTTAGCTCAGTGAGAATTCTTTCCATAAATATTTATGTAACCTTTTGCCAAATGGAGCTGGCAGCAGCCAGGGTTGGGTTCAGTATCTACGGCTCAAGCCCCTACCCAGTAACCTGGGAAAATTACACACCAACCCAGGTTTCTCTGATAGGCAGAACTTTACCACTTGCAAGTAGAGTGTAGAAAATAAACTTCTGATGAAAGGAGGGAAGTTAATTCGGGAAAATGCCCCAATTAGAATGCATAATGATAATACTCTGAGCAGGACAACCCCCTCAGCGTTAATGGGGCAGTGCCTTCTGCCTCATGTTGTTGAGATCTACAACCAAAAGTTCTTTTTCTGTGCCCCTCGCTACATTCTCACCATACCTCACTCACAGTGGTTGTCCTTGGTCAGTGAAGATCCAGTGAAGACCCCGCATTATGTGAGTTTACCTCCTACCCAGGGAAGAAAACACCTTGCTTGCTCCACCATCTGAGTGCTTGCTCTGGCTGGCCGCCATGCCAGCCACTCATTCGTCCAATGGACGCCCACTTTTTCCCCTCCATTCACCCTGCTAGCCACTGTTCCTTACCAGTCACCTTCTGCCACCTGCCTCTCTGCTGTGACCTTTACAAAACTGTTAAGGTTTGCCCCAGCTCTGAGATTTTCAGCTTAGGATGTGCAGAAACATTATCTCACAACAATGATTGTCAGCTCTTTTGACCACTTACAATAACAAAAGGCTACAAATTGAGCCTATTTAGCTCTGTCTTTGAAGAATATAGAGAAAAAGGTTAAATCAGACTCTCCCCCCCCCCCATTGATATGGGGTGGAAGGTTTAGAGAGAGTCCACTCCTCTTGCCTGGGATACTTTGGTCACTTTGAGCAGCATAGCTCTAGCTCAGTGGTCACCAACCAGTAGATCAGGATCTACTGTTAGATCTTGGAGCCTTTCACAGGTGATCCTGACTGGTTTGGCCGGGAGGCTATCAAGTGCTGGCACTTTATCTGCCCATCTCAGTGCTGCTTCTGCCCTCTGCCCTGAAGCTGTCTCCTCCCCCCCCCGAGCCTGTTGATGCTGAAGTCTAGGTGCCCTTTCCCCCACCCTGTACCTCATCTCCACTGGGGGGGGGGGGCAGGGATGGAGAGAGATTGCTGGCCGCTTTTGGGAGTGGTGCAGGGCCAGAATAGGGGTAAGCCTGACTTATTCCCCCCTACCACCACCCAGAAGCCACCTATGCCCAGCTGGAGCCTGCATTCCAAACCCCAGCCCCAGTCCTGAACCCCTCCTGCATCCCAAACCCTGGCCCTAGCCCTGAGTCTCCCTGCACTCAAACTCCCTCCTGGAGCCTGCACCCATCCTGCACCTCAACTCCGTGCCCCAGGCTCAGCTGAGAACTCCTCCCACACTCCAAATCCCTTAGCCCAAGATCAGAATCAGCATCCCCTTCTGCCCCCAGCCTGATAAATGTGAGTGAGGCTGGGGGAGGGAGGGAGGATGGAGTGAGCAGGGGCGGAGCCTCAGGAAAGGGGCGGGAAGGAGGTGGGCCAAGGGTGTTTGGGTTTGAGGTAGATTCTGGATTGCACTTAAATTCTAAAAGTGATCTCATGCTTAAAAAGGTTGGAGACCCCTCCTCTAGCTGCTAGATATCATTCTAGACAAAGTAATGTGTTAATGTAAACACTAGGGATGTTAGATGTCATGTATTTTAGTAATCGTATCACCACAACAATTTTTAGCAGTTACACAGTTACTAAAATACTCCCTGGGGGCAGGGACAACAGCCAGTGCGCTCCCAGCCCAACTCCGGGGAGCACCCTGTGTTGCTGCCTCCATATCAGAGGCAGCAGCACAGGGTGGCAGGCAGAGCTGGTCCACGAGGGTAGCTGGTTTAAAAATTGGCTCCTAGCACAGACTGCCTTTTGCCTGCCACTGTGCGCTGCTGCCTCTGATACAGAGGCAGCAGCACAAGGTGGCAGCAGCCCTGTCTGCAGGGGGCCTGAGATTCCCATGGAGAGAGGTTGCTCCGGTATCCCCTGTCCACAGGGGGGACCCGAACGCCCCCGCGGACAGAGGCTGCACCTACTCCTGTTTGCGGTGGGCGGGGGAAGCCCTGCCGCAGACAGAGGCTACACCAGCATACCACCTATTCTCCTCATTCCCCTTTTGAAGTCTCTCCCCCTCACAGCTAGTTACCAGGGGAATACTCATTCAAACTCTAGAACCAGGTAGTGGGTATGATTGGCAGTAGGGGTTGGGTCAGTCTGTATATATCTAGATATCCAATGTCAATGCAAGTAGTGTTTTCTTGGAAAGGGACAAAAATTCCCCTTTCTGGTCCTGTAAATCTCCTGTTTACAGAGGTTACACATGCAAACATACTCATTTGGTTTTCTCTTCATATTCTTTGTCATGTTAGAAAATCCTAGGTATGTAGAAGATCTCAGGAAAAAAGTGGAAATGATATCAGTGGACAAAAGCTGACTTCCACTGTACTTTGGATGCTGATCTGAACTGCTCCTAGTAACTTATGTTCCCACATTAGCTGCATTCTGCAATAAGAGATGCCTGTGATAGCACTGTAAAGACAATACCCTACTTCTAAGGATCTGAGTTGTTTTTGCATCTAGAATGTTGAGATAATTGCACTAATAAAATGTGAAATGTTTATTAAATCTGAGATGATCGTTTTCTCAAATTCCCATTTGTATGAAGGATGCTGAACTATCTAGTAATTTGATATATTGGCTCTTCCCTTCCAAAAAAGAAGAATAATAAACAGTGTACTGTAAGCAAACTCTTCTGGACCCAGAAATGAAAAGCATGTTGTGTGGTTTACTCCCCAAATGTGCTTAATCTCACTGATCATAGTGAACTCTTGAATTTTCGTTTTTGTCTTTGCAGGAGTATTATAATGAGACTTTCTCAAATGTATTATTCTGTAAGTTAGTAGACTTACTTCTAGACAGAGTAGGTTCCAGTGCTGTTTATGAGCTGTTCTCTTTTAGTAAAGATGTGCAGGTACTGCATACAGAACATTTTTATCATCTCATTCCTTTCCTTGCTGTATAAACCCATTTACATCCCTTACATTTGACCATCTCTGACTTCCAATCTTGTGCATAACAATTCTTGTGGAATATATAGCTTTCCTTAATATCTTACTTAGCTATTTTATAGACATAGAAGTGTAGTTTCAAATACTTGAGCCAGTGGAAACTCTCATCGTCAATTGTTAAACAGCAGGTAGAAGATTGCAAATGCAGCAAATCACCTAACATTGTTAGAGTTTTGAAAGAAGTAAAGTGTGAAACAAGAGGCCTGACCTGTACATCTTTTAAAAGCAATGACTGTTCCGTAGTAATGGAAAGCATTAATGTAGTGTCTGGCTGCTAAAAAAGGGGATCCAAGATAAACTGTGGTACAGTGGTGAACTTCATCTGTTTTCTAGGGAAACTAATCATATTGTCTAAGGACAGAGTACAGTATTATGATGTTGTATTAAATATAGCATATGGTCAAATCAGATTGGCTTGTGTTAAGGAAAATCTGCCTTTCATATTTGTTCTTGGAAAAGTTAATAAAAGTGCGAAAAAGTGACCCACTGGACATAATGTATTTGATTTTAATGCAAACCATCACGTGGGAGTATTAAGAAAAACAAGAAAGCATTGTGTAAAGGCACAAAGTCCTGGTATGGATTAAAAGTGTATTCAGCAATAAGAAACAGTCACATAGAATTAGATTCCCAAAGGCACTCTGGCCACAGAGAGACTGGGTGGCAGGGCCCCACAGCTGGGTGGGACATAGGGATAAAAGTGCAGTCAATTAACTGATAAGCCACTCCCCTTTCCAGTAAATTTTTTAGCAGGCTGGCCAGCAGCCTGGCTCAGTCCTTGCTTGTGCTGGGTCCAGGACCTAGCCCTGCTGTGGCTCTGCATTTAAAGTTTATTAAGAGTCAGGCAGGCAGCCCGGCTCAGTTCCGACTCGTGCCAGAACGGTATCAGAGGCAGCAGCGCGGGGCAACAGGCAGCCGATTCGCGAGGGGAGCTGGTTTTTAAACTGGCTCCCCTCACGGACCAGCTCATGCCTGGCACGCTGTGTTGCTGCCTCTGATACAGAGGCAACAGTGCGGAGTGTCAGGGGGCTGCTTGGGAGTGGGGCAAGAGTGTACTGGCTGCTGGCCCCACCTCCAGGGACTACTGAATAGTTGAGTAACCGATAAGAATTCATGAGGTTACTCAACTATTCAGTTAACTGATATTTAACATCCATAGTGGGACATTAGCGGTGCAGTGGGATTGGACAGCAGGACTGAGTCAAAGCAGTTAATTGGTAAAGCACTGTCATTTAAATGGTTAACCGTTTTAACATCCCTATCCTGGAGGCACCTACATTTCAGAGTAAAAGTTCCCTTGGTGCCTATGTGTCCACTTTTGAGTATGTTCACTGTGCCTGCCTCCTTCTAGACCAGTGGTTCTCAAAGTATGGTCCAGGGACCACTAGAGGTCTGTGACCAGCTTGCGGGTGAGCCACAGGCTCAGGGCTCCCTTGCCCCTGTACTGGTACTCCAGCCCCATGTGGTCCCCCTGTGAGGTTGGAGCACCAGCTTCCAGTTGTGGGGGGAGAACCTCATGGGATGGATCTACCTTGCAGGGGAAGTAAGCAACTCCACATGCTGCTGCTCCCCATCCCTCACCTGAAAGCTTTCCCTGCTGCTGCTGCTGCCGCCATTGGCCAGAATCATAGCCAATGGGAGCAGCGGAGGCAGTGTCTGTGAGCATAGAGCCAGGAAAGTGCCCCCCATCACCTTCATGCCCAGACCCCAAGCCCCCTCCTGCCAGAACCTTGCACCCCCAGACTATTTTTGTGCCCTCCCTCACTCCCAGACTCTTCCCCTTGTCCCACTCCTGCACCCAGTCTCCCTCCCAGACTCCCCCCTTCCCACGCTTCTGCACCCAACCTCCCTCCCAGATCCAAACCCCCTCATCCCGTCCTGCGCCCATTTTGTCATCAAGGGTGGTTCGCTGGTGGTCAGCAGAAATGTCTCCATTGAGTGGGATGGGCCACAGGCCAAAAAGTTTGAGAACCACTGCTCTAGACATGCAGATGCCTATCTCCTATCTAAGCCCCGGTGCAGTTCATGAAGAGGAGAAGGTAGGTGTTCACTTCCCTATCTTGTGGGGGGGAGCCCACTCCAGTAGGTGAGTTAAGAGGCTGTCCACCAGTTTGGGTAAGGGTTCTATTCAAAATCTAGCTGAAGGAGAGGTGGTGATGCTGCTTCTGCACACTTTACAACTTTAATCCTAGTAATTAGAACACTCATCTGGGATGTGGGAAGTCCTCTGTTCAAATCTTCTCTCCCCGTCAATAGAGAGGGCAGTCATAGGCAACATGTGTGAGGAGTATGAGGGGCATGTACCCCCAAATGCCATGGCTGGGATGGGCAAAGGGCTGGCCAGCAAAGGGCTGGCCAGCAACTGGCTGAGGAACTAGTGGGTGGGATGTGGGTATGCTTGCAGCAGGGGTCTCAGCCTTCCTCCGCTCACCGATAGTGACAGGCAAGCAGAGTAACAGCCCCAGCTCACTGCTCTTCTCCAGCTGCGTTGCTCAGGGAGGGGCAGGACCACCCTGTGGGAAGTGGAGCAAAACAAGCTGGGGCCAGGTAGCTCCACTTGCTCTGGTGGTGTGGGCGGACTCCTACTGCTGGCACTGACTTCCAACCCGTCTATTCCCTTCGTATGCATTGCTCGGAGGAGGGGGAAGAGGTGGATGGCACAAGTAGGAGAAGTTGGAAGAGGATGAATAGGAGCAGAGCAAGGTCAGGGACTGGGGCAGAGGGGGGTTGCCATGGCTCTTCCCCAGGCTGGGAGGATCTTGTGGCTGGTTCCCACCTCTCCCTGCCCCTCTTCACCAGATGCTCATGGGGAAAGTTGAACCTAGGTCTCTCATAAGCCAGGTGAGTGTTCTAACCACTGGGCGGTGGTATTTTGTGTGGAGTTAGGTGCCTGCTTAACTCATTCAGTCAAGAAACACCTTGGGTACCTAAGCAGGGCATAGCTGTACCATAGCAGCAGTGCCGCAGTAAGATCTCCCACGTAGCCCTCTGCCAAAGAGCAAGAGCTCTCCTGCCAGCATAATTAAACCACAGTCGCAACAAGTGGTAGTAGCTGTGTCAGCGGGAGAGCATCTCCCTCTGACACAGCATTATCCATGCCAATGCTTTTGTTGATGAAACTTACATTAATCAGGGGGTATTTTTTCACACCCCTTGAATGACAAAAGTTTTACCAACAAAAATGTTAGTGTAGACCTGTGTTGCCTTATGTGTTGTATAGGGAGTCTTGGTATCTAACTCAGTCTTTATGAATCAGTGTTGTGATTTTTATAGGTGCCTAGAAATTAGGTGTTATGACATTGTGTCATACTGTCTAAGTCCCTTTGTGTAACTAGCTCATAGTGAACAGCTGCTCCACCAAACATAGAAAAGGTAATAATGGGTCACAGCCATTAGGAAATTTTAAATATTTTGTGGGAAGTGGGCTAATGGAGGTGAAGGATATTTTCAATAACATTTGACCCTTGGTAATGGGAGAGAGCACGTTTCCCAATTGCCCCAAGTTAATTTTGGTAAAATTGTGAGCAGTTCCGGTTGAATTTAAACACAGTTGGGGTAGGAAGTAGAACTGGTAACATGGTGACAAATTACATTTGTATAAATGTAAGGTAGTGCAAACTGACCAAAATAGTCTAAATATATGTTATATAGGGGTGAACTCTGAATTTTACATTGTGCTCAGTAAAGAGGAAGATCCCCCATCACACAGCTTTAATAAGGAAAAATGCAAATGAAATACTGGATTGCTTTAAAAAGGGTTAAAATCATGTAGAAAATATTACTAGCAATATACCTTCATTTATAGCAGGGGTGGGCAATAATTTTTGATGGGGAGCCACCCCAAGAATTTGGAGAGTGGTTGAGGGCCGCACTCTTCCATGGTATTAAAGGAGGAGGTGCAGAGTCTGGGATGGAGGTTGGGTGCAGAAGGGAACTTGGGGTAAGGGTTTGGGGTGCAGGAAGGACAATGGGATCTGAGAGGGAGTTTGGGTGAAGGAGGCAGTTGTGACCTAGGGCAGAGTACTGGGGTGCAACATTTTTGGATGTGACATAGGGTAGGAAGGGATTGTGATATTGGGCAGGAGATTGGGGTGACAGATCTGGGTGGGGATATGGGTGCAAGAGTGGGGCAAAGGGTTTGGATATGTGAAGTAGCAGGGCAGGAGTGGGGGGCAGAGGGTTGGGGAAGGGAGGGGCTGGGGTGCCAGAGGCAGGCTCTGGCCAAGAGATCTACCAGCCTGCCTGCAGAGCTAAAGGTTTGCAGAACTTAAAATGTTTCTGCCTGCCTGGCCATGTGCTTGAGTGAGTAACTGAGCAGGAGAAGGGAGTTGTACTTCATGGCTGCCTGTTATTCAAACAGGCAGCTCCCATTGACCAGTTTCTGATAAGAAATCAACCAATGGGATTGTGCTGGGGGCAGGAGCAGCATCTGAATTTTCCCCCCTCCTTTCAGGTTTTTAAAGAGAAAATGCCCCTGCAGCAGCGTTTTGAGTGGCATGTGGGACAAGTAAGGGAGCCTGCCTGGGGCTCCCCGTTGCCTCTGCGGGTTGGATCCTGTGGCTTGGCAGGCTGGATGCGGCCCATGGGCTGTATTTTGCCCAGGCCTGATTTGTAGTATTGTGCTATTCTAATTTTGGTTATCTCCCATGAAGAAAGGTGTAGCAAAATTGAAATAAGCTCAAAGAAGTGGGCAAAAAATTTAGAGGCAACATGGGATTTATGTTTTGTGTTTCAAAAAATATGACAGGAGTAATTTCACTGAAGTGTTTACAATTATAAAGGGTACAGAAAATTGAATATTTAAATAGTTTGAGATTAGAATAACAGTCCTAATGAAATAGGAATAAGTTTACAGTTTAACAGTTGATTCCAAGATGTAATTTATAAAAAAGCATAAATAATGGAAGATAGTCCACAATCTGAATTGACGAGGTTTTTTTGCCCTGTAATCTATACAATGTTTTTAAAAGATAGAAAGGAAAAAACAACTAATACATATTATTACTCCATAAATGTAACTCACCAAATAAAGACTTTAAAATATTCTCTTAACCTCTTTACACCCTAAACCAAGATTTAAATCGACACATTGAGTGGTTCTCATCTTACAGTAGTAATTCCTAATCAGGTACTCTCACCTTCTCATCTCTGAGTAACAAATATATTATACCATGAGCTTTCGTGGGTAAAACCCACTTCGTCAGATGTGTTGGAGTGTTATTACAGAATGCAGAGTATATATAAATGCACAAGCAGTTACTTGACAATGTAGCCATTCTTCTACAAAGGAATGTTATTACCCAATTCCACAGGGAGACTGGAGTTCATTTACAAATTTGATGCTATCAACTTGTGCTTAAATAAAGATATTAATTGGTTAACATACTACAATGGCAATTTCCCCTGCCTTTGATATTCAAATTTGTACATCAAAAAGCTATGAATGGGACACATCCAGCCTGACTCAATTAATGGTAATTAACACTGGCCCTACAGTTGACAGGTAACTACTTTTGCTCATGATACCATATATTTGTTAGTCTCTAAGGTGCCGTGGGACTGCTCATTGTTTTTAAAGTTAGAGACTAACATGGCTACCCTCTGAGACTTCTCATCACTATTGGAGGTGAGCCACATCCACTCTGATTTGCTTAGCACTGATGTTACACTGCCTTCTCTATCTTTTTTTTTTCCTACTTCAGCATCTAATGAAGTGAGTTGTAGCTCTCAAAAGTTTATGCCCTGATAAATTTGTCAGTACCACCAGCCTTTGTTATTTTTCTCTTTACCTGAGAATATATTTTGTGTGTCTTCCTCTGGAACTGTCACAGCCAATTCAGACGAGCAAAATGTGAGATTTTTTTTTTTTTTTTAATTTTTAGATGCACCAACAGAACACCAAGTATCCAATTCTAGGCTAAGAGAAATAGAAAGTGTTAATGCAACGCAGAGATTGGAGGTAAGCAATTCTGGAATGCAGGTAGTTAGAAGAAATAAAGATATACTGATTGGGGTGACTTCGATTGTCTCTACACATATTAGAAATATGATTTTAAAAATGCTCACTCTGAGAAAATCTAGAAAAGAAGATTACATTCAGCTTGGTTACCATCCATCATCACATTCAGAGGCCAGATATGTTTTTGGGTATGAACTGCCAGCAGCCTGCCACACTCTAGAAGGCAGATATACAGGACACTGGATAAGTGGTTTTCTCATTCCAGAATGAACTACTAGAGCCTGCTGCTATAAAATGAGGCAGGAAAACACCTGGGGCTAATTAAGTAGATTGCTCCCTCAGGCAAGTCACTCAATACCTGCAGCCAATTAAGGCCTGTGGTACCACTTTAAAAGGGCTCTTCCCCACAAGGAAGATGGGGGAGACAAGTGATGGACAGGAAGGAGAAAGGGAGGAACAAGAAGAAGTTGTGTGTGAGTTGAGAGCTGGTTAACAGGTATCAGAGGGAGAAATTTTGGAGGGATTGTGTCAAGGCTGTTCCCCCCACTCTAGCACGACGAATGCAGAAGTTGAGGGCCTGCAAGAGCACTCTGAAACCTTGCCTCTACAGGCTCTGGTACAAAAACTTCCCCTCACAAAATCCTAATACCTAGATTTTGGGGGACCCACTGACACCATCAAGTGCTTTGAACCCCAAAATAAAACAAACAGGGATGGACACATGAAACCAACCCCAGGGGGGTACTGCAAGCTCTTTTTCCTTAAAAGAGCTTGAAAAAGAAGAGAGAAAACCAAGCTGCAGTCTCTGGTAGCTGACCCCTCAGTCAGAGGCATGCAGATGCACACAGGCAGGCCTTCCAGGACACAAGAATCAACTAATAACGGTTAATTAGAAAAAATAAACAATCTTTAATTATCAAAACAAAAATACAGTTGCAAGCATAGTAAATTGGCTAGATGGAAAGAGCCACCATTTGATATAGATTCTCAGGGGAAACCCCTGAGCTGTAAGGCTTAGTTTCAAAAGAGAAAAAAAAACCAACACTTAGCAAATTCAGACATGGTTTCCAAGCAAGGAAGACAATAAACCCTGACAGACAATCTAAACTTTTCACTACTTACGCATTGTTAGAAGTCCGTTCTTGGAGAGAGACGCATCTCCCTCAATACCTGGGAGAAACTGCTCTGATTTCAAACAAAGAACACAGAGAGAAAAACCCCTTTTTTCCCCGTTTGAAATTCCTACCTGCATTGTTTTTGGCCGACTGCCCAACACCTTAGCTAGGTACATGAGTTAACCCCTTAGTCACCAGGTGCTGGTCAGCGCTCCTGAGTGAGACAGGTTGTTTGGAGAAGTGGCCCAGTGAAAAAGCTGCCAAGCCAGAAGGAAAACAACCTTGACTGCTGCTGCTACCTTCCCTGGGCTGAAATCCAGCGTAGTGGATGGGCCCGGGTTCCGCCCAGACCTTCCCCCACGCCATCACAGAGCCTGTCTCAAGAAGGGAGACCAGGACTATCAAGGTGTTTTCACCCCAAAACCATGGACTAGCCTGTGATGAGTATGGCTCACTAAGCTGTGGACCCTGCCTCCTGTAAAGAGAAAGGGGTTGTGTATAGGACCATAGCTAGTCTCTGAGGCTAATATTATCCGCCAGTAGACTCACAGGACATATCTGTGTTGTAGATTTATCACCTCTTCCTACTAGGGATATTAAATTTAGAATAGTTAATCAGACAGTCGATGGGATTTCCATTGACTATTCAATTAGTTGATAAGAGCGCCTCCATCTTGAACAGTAGCAAGAGCCCAACAGGGCTCTTGCTACAGTCCAAAAGTGGAAGCTCCACAGGGACTGTGGGGCTAGTAGGGGAGTCCCCGACTGGCCCCGTGCTGCCTGTGGGGCTCCTTTTGAAATGTACAAGAACCTTGCCAGGGCTCTTGTATATTTCAAAAGCAAAATCGCAGCAGAACCATGAGCGGAGACTGCTTCAGTCCCCATTTGCACTGTTTTCCACTGTGCCTCTACCTCCCCTGCCCCCCTGTGGAGACAGTGCTAGGGGGAACCAGCTTTTAAGCCAGCTGCCCCCAGCTCTCCCCCCCTCCTCCCCCCCCGGCTGCCTCCCTTTGATAGAGGCAGCACGCAGGAGGGAAGCAACTAGTCACATCACTAGTTGGCTATCCGATAAGCTTATGCTTATTGGATAGTCAACTAGTCGATTACATCCCTACTTCCTACATTGATTGACTTTATCACTCTGACTTTGTTCTTGTCAGACAATAGGACCTTGAAATATAACAATAATCTCTGACTCTGTAATGGTCTTAAGTCCAGGTTTCTTGTAAGTTTCAAAATTTTTGACTGATAAGGAGATAAATAGATGCTTTGTGAATAGCTGTGTTTGCATTTAAGATCTGGCTACAAATCAGAATAATTTAGAAGGTGTAATTTCTGGAGTATCACCCTCAATACCACATTTTTATATGCAGTATTTTAAATGAAGAGGCATTAAAGTTCTAAAAAGTGAAGTAGGAGAATAAGGAAAGTCTGTAGCATGGCTATTTTAATTTTTCTCCCATTAGCAAATTCCACAGAAACATAAGATTTAGTTTTTATGTTTATTAATAGTCGCTTTGCACTTTTCCAGAATGAGAGACTGAAAAAGGTTTGCAGTGATCTAGAAGAAAAGCATGAAGCAGCAGAGCTTCAGATAAAGCAGTTGTCCGTAGAGTACCGCAATCAGCTACAACAAAGAGAGGTACAGTGCAGCATATACAATTTGAGGCAATATATGTCTGTGTTTATTAACAAAAATATGCTATATTAAGTTTGTTTTTCTGGTAGTTATTATATATTTACTGAAGATATACAGATATTATCTAAAGAGGAGGGGCAAGCAGTTCGTCATGGTACAAAGTACAATATTGTTCATCCTGCCATTTATGCTGTTGCTCAATTATAAATGTATAGATTGTTTCAGTTACCAACATAATGCGTACAAATCATGACACACATCAGTTTACACTTAGATCTGCCAGATGACTCAATATAATACAGCTAATGATCTAATTAGCCTCAGAAATGTCTTGGCTGATGCCATAGTTTCTCCCTATTTTATTACCACTAAGGAATAACAGGGAAGATTAATCACCATATATTATTAAAAATCATTTTATAATTCTAAATCATGATTTTTGGAAAGATAGGTAAAAGGAGGCAGTTCTCTTATTGTTCTTTCAGATGTTCATTTGGTTTAAGTGTAGACTTAGAGTGGAACAGGATTATCAGTCACAGCTCTGGAAAGTGGCTTTTTTGGTACATAAAATAACCCATTATATATGCAACTGTATACAGTGAGATTTTAGTCTTCCAAATTAGGAAAAGTAGCAGAATATTTATAAAACTTGCTTCTACAAAATATTCTTTCTGCTAAAGCCTGTCTTTGAGACATGTTACACCCACTGAAGTCAGTGCTGATCTCCCAGGGTATGTCTAGACTGCATCCCTCTGTCGGCAGAGGGATGCAGATTAGGCAGGTCGACATTGCAAATGAAGCGGGGATTTAAATATCCCGTGCTTAATTTGCATAAGAATGGCCGCCGTTTTTGCCGACTCGGCACTTTGTCGGAAAAAAGCGGCAGTCTAGAGGGGGATCTGTCGAGAAAGAAAGCCCTTTTTCGACAGATCCTGTAAACCTCCTTGTAGGAGGCATAAGGATCTGTCGAAAAGGGCTTTCTTTCTCGACAGATCCCCCTCTAGACTGCCGCTTTTTGCCGACAAAGTGCCAAGTCGGCAAAAATGGCAGCCATTTTTAATGCAAATTAAGCACAGGATATTTAAATCCCCACTTCATTTGCAGTGTCGACCTGCGTAATCTGCATCCCTCTGCCGACAGAGGGATGCAGTCTAGGCATATCCCCAGTGACTTCAAGGAGAGCAAGATCGGACTCTTGATTTGTACATGCATAGGAAAGGACATATTGAAGTTGGAAAAGCAGCGTCTGGATATTTGTAATATTTTGTCCATTCTGTATCTTAGTGTAAATATTTTTACCCGAGAATGACTTTTATAATATAGTAAGTTGTAAATGCAAAACATGGAATACATTGAAAAACAGGAGTATAAAAATAAACTCAATTTTAAAATCAAAATAAATAACTTGAGGAAACCTGTATGGTTGTTTTTTATTTTCATCTTTAATTTAAAAAAACACAATTTTTTTTATTTTTAATGGTGTTGTAGGACTTGGCACTTGGAAGCCTTGCTATAGAATTTAGGTATAGTTGCCTGCTGAATATCCCAAAATCTTTATTAAAAAGAAAGCTTCCTTTTAAATGGTCAGTGCTTATTTTTTGCTTATATGGTGTGTTTAGCTTATTAGTTGTTAAATGTAATAGGAATAATTTTTGGAAGCAGTTATAAAGCAAAGCCCTTGTAAAAGAGGCCAGTCAAGAACATTCTCGATTCTCCATTTTCCAGAGAGAAAATGCCTTTTATTTTTGTTTTACTAATGAAAGAATAAGGAGACCTCAGTATGAGGTCAGATGAGTATACAAATAGCAGGTTTACATTTTATTTGTTTACAAAAGATAAAGTGATTATAGTTTGATATTTTCTTCTTACTAAAATCATGTACTGTATTCTGTATATTTAGGTTGAAATCAGCCATCTAAAAGCTAGACAGAATGCACTGCAGGAACAATTGCAAAAGTTACAGACAGCTGCTCAGTCAGCACAGTTAGGAGCTGGTGTTATGCCGCCAACCACTACATCAGCTTCCTTTGTTCCTGTGGTTAAACATCATTCTTCAGATTTTCAAGGGGATGACATGGACTTTGGAGATGTAATCTGGTCCCAGCAAGAAATAAATAGATTGTCCAATGAAGTTTCTAGACTTGAATCTGAGGTTGCTCACTGGATGCAGATAGCACAGGTAATCCTTCCTTATATTTAGTACATTAAGTGAATTGATCACTCTTGAAACCAGTCATATTCAAGTTCATGGTCAGCAGATATATGTAGAGAAGTAGCATTTAACTTAGGGGTGTCAATGTGTAGTCAACTATACAAATAACTGATAAGCACGGAGAGCTTGGACCCCCAGCGTACAGGGGCTGCTGCCACCTCGCACTGCTGCCCCGATAAAGAGGCAGCAGCAGGGGATGGCAGAGGGTTCCCTGGGAGTGGGGCCGGGAGTGCACTGGCTGTCAGCCCTGCCTCCAAGGACTATTGAATAATCGTGTAACCACAAAAACGTGATGCGGTTACATGAGTATTCAATTACATGCTATCTAACATCCCTAATGTAAGTTGACATAATTGCAGTACTTGGAGTGTAACAAATGCATATACCTGAACACCATACCAATGCTGACCTAATCCACAGTGGCGATACAGCTAATGTACTTACATTTTCTGTTGTTTTAAAATTTTTTGCTATTGAAGTGCTCAAAGAAAAATAAATCATTGTTTATCTCAATTTATTTTCCAAACTGAATTCTTCTTCTTCTTCTTTACCTAGTCTTCCAGAGTTCAAGGAACAAATAATTCTGATCAAAGCGAAATCTGCAAGCTGCAAAATATTATCAAGGTACGGTGACAATTTTGACAAATCCACCCACACAAATACATTTTTTTATGATTTGCTGCTAAACCACCAATCCTTCAAAAATGTATATGTGTAGTACTAATGACTTCAGTCATATGGCTCAAATGAAGTCAATACAATTTGTATTGACTACATGATTAATTGATAAAAGCTGCTCTGCAGAGCTGCAGTGGGGGTAGTTCCAGGAGCCAGCTTGAGCCGGGACTGAGCAGTCCCAGCTCTGGGAGCTACCCGTGTTGTGGCTCTGCATTTCAAATATAGTAAGAGCTGCTGGGCTCTTACCACATTTAAAATGCAGAGGTGCAGGGTCCCAGACCAGTGTTAGCTGGAATGCTCGATCCCAGCTCGTGCCAAGTCCAGCAGCCCCTGTTCACGGCGGCCAGCCCTGTCTTTTGCAAACAGAGGTTGCTTCGGTACCAGGCTCCGTTTGCAGAGGCCAAGCGTAGCTGCCAGAGCAGCTCCCAGCTGGGACCCTCACGGACAGGGGCTGTTCCTGGAGCAGCCTCTCCTATCCTCCTCTCCCCCCACTATCTCCATAGTGAGGCAGGCATCACTATGGAGATAGTGCTAAGCAGAGCCAGCTTTTAAGCCGGCTCCCCCCAGCACCGTCTCATGTCTCTTTCCTCCCCCCCCCCCTTGCTGCCTCTTATAGAGGCAGCAAGGAGGGGTGGGGGGGAGCAAGTTGTCGATACTTGGTAACATCCCTAATCAGGGCCTAAGTCCTTTGTTCAGTACAAAGTGTATTAGCATGTAATGTAATTGTGTTTGACTGAAATGTTGCCACATCACTCAGAATTTTTTTAAAATATAGGAGACTAGCTAAACTAGTGTTTTTCAGGTTGGTTATACAACTGACTTATTATAATATTAGAGGTTTGAATGTTTAAAGTTTGTAAGATTAAGGCCATCAAAAGTAGCCAGTGATTTATAGTGCCTCAATTTTTTGATGCCTGTCACTGATATTTTGAGTTTGCTTTCCTTCCCAAAGTCATTGCCACGGTGGGCTAAGTCTCTACAACTCCAAATTAAGTCAGTGGGAACTATAAGGGCTACGCACTTCTGAATTTAAGGCCTTTGATGGCTAAATTAGTCATAACATTTTTTGTCTTAATTTGTAAGGTACATATTTTCTGTATGTGCATATCTGGATGTAATTTAGCTCTGTTTTGCATCCTGTTGTTTTAAGTTAACCATTCTAACTTTTTATAAAATAATTGTAAAATAAAGTGAAATATAAATAATTGCCCTTACATTTCAATGTATCGTCATTGTACTTTGCTGCATACTTTGTTACTGATTTTTATGTAGCCTTGTAAAGCTAAGCAAATACCTAGATGAATTGATATCCCCTCTGGAAGACTGCATATCTCAGGGATATGTACCCCTGGTTGAGAATCATTGCTCTAAATAAGACTAACAGAAGTTTGAATGAGAGCTGCAGCTCTTTTTACATACACTTTTTATTGTGGACCAGCCTTCCCCACTGCTTTCCCCACAGACACTTTGCTCTGTAGCTGATTCAGAAAATTAGTCTTTCTTTTGCATTCTGTGATGTACTGTACTGCAGGTCTCTCTGACTTCTTTGGGTGCAAGTTTAAGCCTTGTGTGAGAATCTCAGGGTTGTGGAATCTCTTCCAAGATGAGCCCACATTACAGAATTAAGCACACTTTCTGTTAAGTAGGAGCAATCCAATATTTTAATTTTTTTAGCCATTTATGGCAAGTGCTTATTTTTTTCTTCAGTACAAATGAATTGACCAGGATCTTGATTTTTCTTCAGGAATAGTCTCAATTATTCTCCCTAGTGGGTCTGAATTTTCTTGTTGCTTACAGAGGAGAATGTTGAGGTTAAAGTTGTGGGCTACCTTCTGTCTGTTAGTATATTTCTATGTTTGAATAAGGTAAGGACTTGTCTGCATGGGAAGTTAATACCCAGCACTCCAGGATGTGAATCTGTAGGGCATCAGCTTGCCACACACTAACTGACCATGTGGACATGGCTATCTCTCAGTAAAAATCCTGGCAGACTGTGCAGAATACCACTTGGGCATTTTTCACTCCACTATAGTAATGTCCTTATGGTGAGTTAATGCAAGGCAACTCGTGATCTGTTGGTTCACACACTGGCTTGCCAGGCACTAATTTGTCATGTGCACAAACCCTAAGTTGTGTTTTTGGTGAATTAACACTGCCAGCTATTGCAAGGGCTAAATGTTTTTGTTTTCAATTTTGCATTACTGTTGAGCTGCAAGATGTCTTTTCAGTATTAGTAAAGTTCTTAAAATATACGACATGCTGTATAAGTGCTAGCTAAGCATTTTTGTTGTTTATGCAATAATCTTCAGTGAGAGCACTTCCAGGGACTTGAGAACCTAAAGAAAAGATAAAGGGCCTTAACATAACTGGTTATTAACTGATGCTATGGATTGCTTTATCTGAGAGTGTGGGATGGGGGGGAAGGGGAGGGAGGGGCTGTGGGGTATGTGCCATTATTGCCATACTTGGTGCTAAAAAGATCGGAGTAAAAGTGTAAATCCATGAGACATAGTATGGTATTTTACAGAAATGGTCACACACACATTTTTGTTATTTTCTCAAGACAGCCAACAAGAAACTTCTGTTTACTTGGCATCCCTGACATTGTATCAATAGTTAGTTTCCTAATTAACATAAGGTCTTCATCCAAACAAAATATTATCTGAACTTCCATTAACAGAGGTTAGGGATTTTTTTGTCTGCCATTGGAACAAGGTGGTAGATCTGATAATACAACTTATTTAATATGTGAGACCATATTAACCTGATTATGATTTAATTGTGGCTGTGTTAACACTATTCAGCTTTTAATGACAAGGCTGTATCGACACAGTCCTGTTGGTAAAAGTTGCATATGTGAATGGTATTTGTCTGAACTTTTGCTGACAAAATACTTCTAACCCCTGCAAGTAGCTTTCACTTTGTTGGCTGGAGAGCACTCCTGCTGACACAGCAGTGTCAAAGCAGCTATGGCAAAACTTTTGTCCTTGGGGGATGTGGAGGGTTTAAGTACTTGTGAACAACAAAAGTTTTGTTGATCAGTTGAAAGTGTAGACCCGTGGTCACCAACCGGTAGATCGCAATCTACCAGTCTATCGCAGGGGCTCTATGAGTCGATCTTTAGCTCCTTCTGGACAACTAATTTTGAATTGGCACTCCTTGCGGAGCAGCTACTCACAGAGCAGCAACACAGGTGAGTAGCTGTGGTGGGATCTGTTGGATCAGGAGGGCTGAAACACCCGGGCCAGCTGGCTGTGGGGGAGGAGGCTGCGCCGCGCTCCAGCTGATTGGGCCGCTTTCCCTCTGCTCCAGCCCACGTGGAGCATCATGCACCCTGGCTGAGCACCATGGCCAGCTGGCTAGGCAGCCACTCCTCTTTGCTCCAGCCCAGCTGCCCTGCGCTCAGCCCAGGGAGGCTGCGCCGCTCTCCTGCTGGCTGGGAAGCTCTTCCTCTTTGCTCTAGCCCAGCTGGAGCGAAGCGCAGCCTCCCTGGGTTGAGCGCGGTGCAGCTGGGCTGGAGCAAAGAGGAGCGGCTGCCCAGCCAGCTGGCCGTGGTGTTCAGCCCAGGTGCACCCTTCTCTGTGGGAGTGGAGAGTTGGCCCCAGAGAAGGCACATGCTGGGGCTTCCCTGCTCCGTGGGAGGGGGGAGTTGGTCCCAGAGGAGGCACCAGCTGGGGCTTCCCTGCTCCACAGGGGGAAGAGGGAGGAGTCCTGGCAGTAAGCGGGTGCAAGGGACTCCCTGCTCCCACTAGCACCCTGTCCCCTGCTGCAGAACCCTGTCCCCTCTCACCCACTGGCCCCCTGCCCCCTGCTGCAGAACCCTGTCCCTTGCCCCCACTGCCACCCTGTCCCAGCACCTACTAACACCCTTTCCCAGTACCACGTCCCCTGCTCCCACCAGCACAGTTGGGGCCACATTAGTGAGTCTTGGGGGTTTTGGGAGGAGATGTGTGGTGGGTTTTTTGGGGTGTGTGTGTTGTGGTGTGTGTGTGTGTGTGTGTGTGTGTGTGTGTGTGTGTGTGGTTTTTGTTGTTTTTTTTTTTGTTTGTTTTTTTTTTTGCATCTCCCTTGTGTGGCCCCAACTGACTTTTCTGTGTGTCAGTGACCCCTGACTCAAAACAGGTTCCCTGCCCTTCTCATAAATAAAAACAACGCAGAAACTTTTTGTGTTTGACATAGTATTTTATTTAAAAATGAAGCCTGGCCAACAAACCCCCAATTGGGGCCAAGCTCCCATCTGGCCACAGCATTATAACACTCCTGCACCCTCCAGACCCTAGATCTGAGCCTGTCATACACTGGAACCCCCTGCCCTGAGCCCCTCACATACCCCAACCCAATTTCCTGCACCCTCACATCCCCAAGCCTGTGGCTTGCTTAGTAGCCCAACCCTTCATCTGACCCCAACACTCCCCAGCCTGGAGTCCCCTCCCCGAGCCAGTGTCCCCTTCTCCACCTCCTCCTGCCTCCAGATTTCCTCCCAGAGCTTTTGCCTCTCACCCCTTCCCACACCTAAATCCCTCATTCCTACCCCAGAGCCCACACTTCCTGTTTCAACCCAGTGAGGGTACAGCTAGGCTGCAGGAGTTTTTCCAGGATTCCAGAGATATCCCAGAAAAACTCTTCCGCATCCAGGGACGCGTTTGTTCTTCTGTTTTTTTTGGTGGAAGAGCAAACATGCTCTTTCGGTAACCCCTATATTCCTTGTTCCATGAGGAATAAGGGGGCTGCCAAAAGAAGGGGTTTTTCTGACAATGGTCCAGTCTAGACAGGTCAAATGTTGGAAAAACTTCTTCCTAAAGAAGAATCGGGAAAAAAAGTGGCAGTGTAGAGTGTATAAGGGCTGGGGATAGCAAGTGATGGAGAGGAGGAGAATAGAGAAGGTGGGGCTTCAAGGAAGGGGTGGGATCTCTGGGGGAGGGGAGGGGCGGTAGATCTTCACTTGTTCTGAGATTTAAAAAGTGATCTTTAGTGTAAAAAGGTTCGAGACCACTGGTGTAGACAAAGCCTGGAAGAGTGATCGTGAGATTATGTGTATGTAAGTGGAGGAGGAGAAAGGTAGATGACTATTTCTAAATGGTATATTCTCCTGTGAGTCTGAGATTATAAATTCTTTGATTTGGGGCTATTTTTTATTGTAATTTGTACCATGCCAACCTCATTGTTTGCATAAACAAGTAATTTTTAAACAGGTATTTTTTATTTCAAGTGTAAAATATTTGGCAGTATCTTTGCATGTGCAGAAAAATATTCTTTTAAAATGTTTGTGTCTGCGTGCTAAATATTTTTTTCAATTTTACTTTTTAGGAGCTGAAACAGAAATTAAGTCATGAAATAGATGAACATCAGCATGAGCTTTCAGTATTACAGGATGCACATCGACAGAAACTAGCAGAGATAAGTCGTCGGCACCGGGAGGAGCTAAGTGAATATGAGGAGCGAATTGAAGAACTTGAAAATCAATTACAGCAAGGTATTTATTACCCTGCAATCATTCTATTTTATTGGCTGCTACCATCAGCTTTTGTACAGAGTGAACTTTATTCAGAATATCAAATGCACACGTAGATGAGCAGTGTACTTGCTGTCTAGTACATTCATATAGCCGTAGCAAATCTTTAGTTTGGTTATAATTAATTTGAACATGTTCAATTGCATTTTGAATGCCTGTTCTTCATAAGAAATGCATATGTGACTTTCAGCTGCCTACCATGCAGATTCTGGTCTAGATAGTGAAAAACTCTTCAGGTCTGTTTAAATTAATTTTTCAGAACTACGGAAGTACTGCTTTTGGAACGCTTCACTCCTGCTATTCCTAATGCACTAGAGTTGAAAACTATCTGAGAAACAGATATATCTCTTCACTCATATTCCTTGTAAACTCTTGAGCAATAATTTGTTCCCTCATAATCTGCTTGCATCCATTTAGAGTGGAATTATTCTCAGGCAGGTGGTATGTACTAAATCCATAAATCCATCATATGGTTGACTGCACTCCAGTGTTGATTTGAAAAAAGACTGCAGAGTGAAGAATATTAGAAAAAGATTCTCGAGACAAGTAGTAGATACTAAATGTTTCACTCACTGAATGATAAGAAGTCAGACATGATGGCGATGTGGGTTGTATAAATTCCTGGTTGGATGGCTTGGAAGCTAGAACACTTGGTAGCAACAAGTGCCATAGTTTGTTATCTATGTTTTGTACTGGGATATCTTTGGATGAATAAAAGTGAAAGTTTGTATGTCTTGGGCTATGTCTAGACTACGCTGAAGTGTCGAAAGGGGATATGCAAATTCCACGGCTCTGCTTTCGAAAGTGAAAGTAGTCTGGATGCATTTTTTTCGGCAACCCCCCTTTTTCGAAAAGCCGCTTTTCCTCAAAAAATAAGCTTTACGCGGCTTTTTGAAAAAGGGGGGGGGGTTGCTGAAAAAACGTGTCCAGACGACTCTCATGTTCAAAAGTGAGATCGGAATTAGATATGCAAATTCCCGCGGAATTTGCATATCCTTTTCTGACATTTTAGCGTAGTCTAGATGAGTCCTTATTGAGCCCCTTTTTGAAGGGGCATCATTTACAAATTCCTATCCAGAATTTGTAAGTTTGTAATTGATTTGTCAAAGCTCTGCCAGCCACAGAGTGCATGATATTCTTTGGAAAAGAGACATACTTCCAGTGACCATTGTCCCTTCCTAAATGAAGGGGAAACTCCATCATCAACAGTGTCTCCTGAGATACAGAGTAGGCAAAAGTACCATGTAAGAACTTTGAGTTCTCAACCAGAAATGGTAGGGAATTAACTCATGGTATCTTAATGCCTGTTAAAATTGTTCTCTATCTTCTGACTACTTTCAAAACGATCATTTTAGTCTTGGATAAAGTCAAAGGCATGAGCCACTCGGGATGTAAGCGAGTACTCAGCTACTCAATAAGCATAAGCTTATGCTTATTAGATAGTTGAGTAGAGTACCTGACTACTCGCTTCTCCCCCTGCCTTGCTTCCTCTGTATGAGAGGCAACAAGCAGGGGGGAACAGAGGTCAGTGCTGGGGAAAGCTGACTTAAAAGCTGGTTCCTACCAGCACTGTCTCCGCGGTGCTGCCTGCCTCCCCTTTGCTGCCTCTGATAGAGGGGGCAGGATTAGGGAGGCTGCTGTGACGGGGGTGCCAGGGCTGGCCATGGACAGGGGCTGCTGTCAGAGCAGCCTCTGTTCATGACAACTGAGGCTGGCCGTTTGGCTCTTACTACATTTAAAATGCAGAGGCACAGCAGTCCTGGAGCTGGCGCGAGCTGGAACAGCTCGGTCGTGGCTCGAGCTGGCGCTGGGAGCTATTGCAGCTCTACAGAGCGGACCCCTTATCGACTAATCATGTAGTCCATACAAATTGTATTGAATACACATTTAGCCAAGTAGCAGTTACTTTAACATCCTTATGAGCCACACATCTCTTGCATCATGATTCAGCTATAAGACAAAATACTTCTCACACTGTGTCATCTATGACCATATCCTTGTTAATTTGTCCCATCTGGGATCATCTGGATGCAGATCCTGGAGATTCTTGTTTTCAAAGTGTCTACATAATTGTGACTGGACAAGCAATGTGTCTTCTTTTAACAGCTTCTATCTAAATTTTGGCTTTTTGCCTTGAGCTCTGTAACTTGTATAAATAATTTGCATTGTAAGTTGTGCAAACTATACGAAGGCTGCTAAAATTTCAGGGACATAATATCTGGTGCCCATAAAAGCCAAACTTCTGTTGAACGTAACTTTTATGTTGAAAGTCTGATACATTATTCTACAATAAAACTGTCTTCCTGTCTGTGGTTGGCAAGCTACACTTTTAATTTAAATCTGAAAAGGAAAATTCATTACTGTTTATTGTATATTGAATTATAAATATTAGGATTTAGTTTAGCATAGCAGGGGTGGGCAATAATTTTTACAGGGGAGCCACTTCACGAATTTTGATAGGTAGAATAGGCAGGGTCTCAGGTGGAAAGGGGTGGTTCCCTCTAGGCACTGAACACACCTGGAAGAGGGAGGAGACTTTATGCCCTTAGGGTGGCTTGGTGTGTCGGATCTTGCCCACCGCTGCTGTATAGTATGACAAAACTAAATGTAATGAGAATTTAAATGTTGTGTGGTCTATAGAAATTATGATTGCAATCAAAACATTCTTTCATTATTACAACAGATTAAAATTAATCTGATAAATTTGTACTCATTGCCATTTTCAAGCCACAATCCTGAGCATTTAAAATTCACTAAAATGAGTACATTTGAAATATACAAATTATTATAACCTGTGACAACAATTCATTAAATGTGGTACATTAAAATAACAAACCACAAAACCTAGTGTCCTTTGATCCAGAATGAACCTGGTAGGCTAACAGCCAAATAGTTTTAGGAACATATGAAGGACTGACTATACAACTTTATTTTTTGATATTCATTATATTTGATTTTTTACCCTATTAGTCATTTTTTAATTATTAGTGATTAGAACCATGTCTGCCTTACTTCACTTGTTTCAAAATTGCCTTTTTATAGTTGTCAATGAAAGGAGATGTGGGGTATATCTCTTCTAAAGCAAATTGCCTATCTTGATGTACTTCAAACATTTGTTCTTGTAAATGTGTGTCTGATTTTCTGTAGATTAAGTGAGTACCCCCATTTCACTAAAGTTATTGTTTAACATTGTCAGCCTTTCAAAAATAAAAATTCTTGGTACCTGTTCCAGGAGAAAATTCTGTAATGCTGACTTTGGTTACTAATATAAACTTAATCTCTTGTGCTTTTTTAGGTGGGGCAGGCATTGACATCAGTGATGATTCTAATATTAGCGAACTACAAAAGAATATTCAAATACTACAGACTGAAAAACTAGAGGACACACAGGCTATGAAGGAACTGGAGGATAAAATAAAAACTTTCAGTCAGAAATTGTCCTCTGTAGAAAATGAGAACCAAATCCTGTTGAATGAGAGAGAACTGGTAAAGGTGGAAAAGAGCCAAATAACACAAGAATATCAAAGACTGAAATCTGAGTTTATTAAGCTTCAGAATTATGTGACAGAACAGGAGACCCTTCTGAAAGAACAGGGGAAAAAACTCCCACCGATGACATCAGAGAAGAAGTGCTCAGACTCCAACAAGCACTGTTGGGTAGGAAGCAATTGAGGTTTTCAGATCCTATCTGAAAGATTTTATACATTTAAAAATAGAAGCCATTTTAGGAAAAGAAGTGTGATTAAATATGAGATTGTGATAACTATGAATAGAGCCATTTTAGAAAAGGGTTTACACCTGAAATGGTCAGCTCAAACAAGATCTGAAAGAACCACCTTGGCACTACTCTGAAAGGCTTAGTCTACACGAAAGGTGAAAGTCAACATAAGATACGCAACTCCAGCTACATTAATTACGTAGCTGGAGTTCAGGTATCTTAAACTGTGTTTTGGTGAGATCCACACAGCAGGAAGTTGACGACAGCATATGCTCCTTGTGAGGAGCAGGACTACCGGCACTGACAGGAGGACCCTTTCCATTTGAGTTAGCATGTCTTCACTAGACTACTAATTCACTAGATCTGCTAATTCGAACCCCAGAAGAACTTCTCTGTCATGTAGACAAACCCAAAAGTGAAATAGTAGTCTTTGGACAGCTTAGTGAAGATCCCTGCTTACTGCCTAGCAGAAATTTTTGTTCTCTGTTCTCTTGAAAGACTAAAATAGTAATGCTAATTGTACTGGGATTATTTCAAATACTGGTTGCATCACTCTGTAAAGATACAGCTAAGATCAGAATGTGTAAAGAGAGATTGACAAATGTTATGACAGGTCTTAAATGTTACAGAAAATACGAACATTTATGTTGGAAAGAAGAGAAGCTAAAGATGACAATTGAACACCTTATAATTATGTCATGGCTCATGGAAAAATGAGCTTTCCTGCTGGTTTGGTTTGTCTTCCATTATCATTTGCTGTCTTACTGGAAGCTTCAGGGCATAGCCGAGTTAGTCTGTACAGGATAAACTTAAAAAACAACAAATGGTCTGGTTGCACTTTATAGATTAACAAAAATATGTAGATGGTATCATGAGCTTTTGTGGGCACTTCTTCAGGTCATCTGAAGAAGTGGGCTGTGCCCACAAAAGCTCATGATACCATCTACATGTTTTCATAAAATCCTAGGACTGGAAGGGACCTCGAGAGGTCATCGAGTCCAGTCCCCTGCCCTCATGGCAGGACGCAGTACTGACTAGACCATCCCTGATACACATTTATCTAACGTACTCTTAAATATCTCTACAGATGGAGATTCCACAACCTCCCTTGGCAATTTATTGTTTGTTTAGTGTTTGACCACCCTGACAGTTAGGAACTTTTTCCTAATGTCCAACCTAAACCTCCCTTGCTGCAGTTTAAGCCCATTGCTTCTTGTTCTATCCTCAGAGGCCAAGATGAACAAGTTTTCTCCCTCCTCCCTTTTAGATATCTGAAATCTGCTATCATGTCCCCCCTCAATCTCCTCTTTTCTAAACTAAACAAATCCAGTTCTTTCATACTTCCTTCATAGGTCATGTTCTCTCGACCTTTAATTATTCTTGTTGCTCTTCTCTGGACCCTCTCCAGTTTCTCCACATCTTTCTTGAAATGCGGTGCCCAGAACTGGACACAATAGTCCAACTGAGGCCTAACCAGCGCAGAGTAGAGCTGAAGAATGGCTTCTCGTGTCTTGCTCACAACACACCTGTTAATGCATCCCAGAATCATGTTTGCTTTTTTTGCAACAGCATGACACTATTGACTCATATTTAGCTTGTGGTCCACTATAACCCCTAGATCCCTTTCTGCCGTACTCCTTCCTAGACAGTCACTTCCAATTCTGTATGTGTGAAACTGATTGTTCCTTCCTAAGTGGACCACTTTGCATTTGTCTTTATTAAACTTCATCCTGTTTACCTCAGGCCATTTCTCCAATTTGTCCAGATCATTTTGAATTATGACCCTATCCTCCAGATTAGTCGCAACCCCTCCCAGCTTGGTATCATCTGCAAACTTAATAAGCGTACTTTCTATGCCAATATCTAAATCGTTGATGAAGATATTGAACAGAGCCGGACCCAAAACAGACCCCTGCGGAACCCCACTTGTTATGCCCTTCCAGCAGGATTGAGAACCATTAATAACTACTCTCTGAGTATGGTTATTCAGCCAGTTATGCACCCACTTTATAGTAGCCCCATCTAAGTTGTATTTGCCTAGTTTATTGATAAGAATATCATGTGAGACCATATCAAAGGCCTTACTAAAGTCTAGGTATACCACATCCACCGCTTCTCCCTTATCCACAAGACTCGTTATCCTATCAAAGAAAGCTATCAGATTGGTTTGACATGATTTCTTCTTTACACATCCATGCTGGCTGTTCCCTATCACCTTACCACCTTCCAAGTGTTTGCAGATGATTACTTCCTCCATTATCTTCCCTGGCACAGAAGTTAAACTAACTGGTCTGTAGTTTCCTGGGTTGTTCTTGTTTCCCTTTTAATAGATGGGCACTATATTTGCCCTTTTCCAATCTTCTGGAATCTCTCCTGTCTCCCATGATTTTCCAAAGATGATAGCTAGAGGCTCAGATACCTCCTCGAGTATTCTAGGATGCATTTCATCAGGCCCTGGTGACTTGCAGGCATCTAACTTTTCTAGGTGATTTTTAACTTGTTCTTTTTTTATTTTATCTTCTAACATAGTGAATACTACATTTAGGCATTCCTTCAGACTTCTCGGTGAAGACCAAAACAAAGAAGTCATTAAGCATCTCTGCCATTTCCAAGTTTCCTGTTACTGTTTCACCCTCCTCACTGAGCAGTGGGCCTACCCTGTCCTTGGTCTTCCTCTTGCTTCTAATGTATTTATAAAAAGTATTCTTGTTTCCCTTTATTCCTGTCGCTAGTTTGAGCTCATTTTGTGCCTTTGCCTTTCTAATCTTGCCCCTGCATTCCTGTGTTGTTTGCCTATATTCATCCTTTGTAATTTGTCCTAGTTTCCATTTTTTTATAAGACTCCTTTTTTATTTTTAGATCATTCAAGATCTCGTGGTTAAGCCAAGGCAGTCTTTTGCTGTATTTTCTATCTTTTGTATGCAGTGGAATAGCTTGCTTTTGGGCCCTTAATAATGTCCCTTTGAAAAACTGCCAACTCTTCTCAGTTGTTTTTCCCCTCAGTCTTGATTCCCATGGGACCTTACCTATCAGCTCTCTGAGCTTACCAAATACGCCTTCCTGAAATCCATTGTCTCTATTTTGCTGTTCTCCCTTCTACCCTTCCTTAGAATTGTGAACTCTGTGATTTCATGATCGCTTTCACCCAAGCTGCCTTCCACTTTCAAATTCTCAACCAGTTCCTCCCTATTTGTTAAAATCAAATCTAGAACAGCTTCCCCCTGGTAGCTTTTTCAACCTTCTGAAATAATAAGTTGTCTCCAATGCAGTCCAAGAACTTATTGGATAGTCTGTGCCCCGCTGTGTTATTTTCCGAGCATATATCTGGATAGTTGAAGTCCCCCATCACCACCAAATCTTGGGCTTTGGATGATTTTCTTAGTTGTTTAAAAAAAGCCTCATCCACCTCTTCCACCTGGGTAGGTGGCCTGTAGTAGACTCCTAGCATGACATCGCCCTTGTTAGTCTATAATGTGCTACCAGACCATTTATTGTTTTTACTATGTCTTGTTTTTCTTCTCTTGCTCCAGCAAACCTAGGGCTATGTATGGTATACTGTAGAGCACCTCTGAGTATGGATTTTCCCATCTGCAGCATTATTTGTTTTTTCCCATAGAACCCACAGAGAGGCCTGCAGGTCCAGATTACAAAGTGTGAAAGGGAGGGCTGCAGCTCCCTCTTCCGTCCTCCCAAAAAAGTATATGTGCTCCAGAGTTAATACTGCCTAAGCCACATCAATTTTATAGAAGCTGCCATTCAGGGGATTCTAAGAAGTCCCTGGCAACGTGATCGTTCAGCCAGGAGCCTCTGCAATAGTTTCTCAGAGAACAGCAGAGCACAGAGTCAGAACTCCGTATTTTTTCCTAACTGGAGAATCTAGTCGAGACAGTGAAGTGAACTTCATAATGCTTCTTGCCCCCTAAGCTTTTTTACATAGGACTTTTTGTGGTTTCTTTTAAGGGAATTGGTCTGAAAACAGGACTTTTTAGCCATTAATTTCCCACAGTAATATTCACTTAGAAATAACAGAAGCATATGCTTTTACTTGTAATTGCTATAAAAACTCAGTAGGAGTTACATTTAAAAGAATATTTTTCATTTAGAATGAATTTTTTCTTAATATTATAGGAGTGCTTTACAGATGCTGTATTTGTGATTTTTTAGGCAGTGTGTGTATTGTGGTCAAATATTTAGTCATTTTCTCCTGAACAATATTTCTTAGTGTTTTAAATTAGTCTTAAGTACTTAGTCATTCAAAGCAAAAATTCAATAACTGCTGATGGACTGTGGCTGTAACTTTGTATTCTAACACCATTGGCTGAATCAAGATGAGTAGTGATGAAACTTGAATCATACTGTTGTGTTATTACATTATGGATTTTTCCCAGTATTGCTTGTAGACATTAATTTGGTTTTAGGTCTGTAGGATTTTTCTGTTTAATCTGTATAGCAGTTTAAATGACCTAATATTTTGGTTGTCAAAAGAAATATATAATTTAACTTTGTTGCTGTTTTTACAGATGCAGAAAAAGAAATAATGAGACTTAATACCCTAAATCAGGTAAACTGATTTTGAAATGATATCAACACTGACGTCAATAGTGAGAATGAATGTTAATTATATAACCATGCAAATAAAGGACTCGAAGGGACCTTGATAAGTCATCTAGTCCAGTGTCCTGCATTGCCATAAGCCTAATTATTATCTAGAATATTTCTAACAGGCATTTGTCTAACCTGTTCTTAAATACTTCCAATGATGGAGATCCCACAATCTCCTAGGTGATTTATTCCAGTGTTTAACTGCCCTTATAGTTAGGAAGCTTTTTCTAAAGTCTAAACTAACTCTCCTTTGCTACATCTTAAATCCATTACCACTTGGCCTGTCCTCCATGGTTAAAGAGAACAATTAATCCCTCTCCTCTTTGTAACCTTTTAGGTAGTTGAAGTTTGTTATTTTGTTGCTCCTCAGTCTAGTCTTCTCCAGACTAAACAAACCCAGTTTTTTAAATCTTTACAGCCGCTCCCTGAGTTGCGAGCGGTCGAGTTATGACCATTCGCACTTACGACCAAAGCTCCCATGGAGCGGTCGTAAGGGTGGTCCCCGAGTTACGAACGCGACCCGCGCTTAGGAACAGCGTGGTTGCGTGTATCTCAATGGGGTCTGAGTTACAAACGGATCGAGTTACGGCCAAGTGTTTGGTCCTTAACTCGTTCGTAACTCGGGGAGAGGCTGTACTTATACATCATGTTTCTTAGACCTTTAATCATTTCTGTTGGGCTCTTCTGGACTTTTTCCAATTTTTCCATCTTTTTCCTGAAATAGGGTGTCTAGAACTGAACACAGTTCTCTAGTTCAGGTCTTACCAGTGCTGAGTAAAGTGGAAGAATTACTTCTCATCTTGCTTACAAGAATCATAATACATCCCAGAATGTTTATTTGTTGGTTGGTTTTTTGCAACAGTAGTATATTACTGACTTCTTTTTAATTTGTGGTCCACTATAACACCCGGATCCTTTTCTGTAGTACTTTTTCCTAAAGTATCTGAGAGATAGTTGTGTTAGTGTGTTTTAGCAAAAACAAGGAGTCCAGTGGCACTTCAAAGACTAACAAATTTATTGGGGTATTAGAGCATAAACTTTTGTGAGCTACATCTTACTTCCTAAGATGCTGAACATTTATTAGGCTATTAGAGCATAAGCTTTTCTGAGCTACAACTTGCTGCCTTAGATGCTGTACATCAGTATTGTCCTGAACATCAGCATCTGAGGAAGTGAGATGTAGCTCTCGAAAGCTTATGCTCTAATACTCGAATACATTTGTTTGTCTTTAAAGTGTCACCGTACTCCTTGTTGTTTTTCCTAAGGTAGCAATTTGTCATTTTGGAGTTGTACAGTTGATTATTTGAATTTGTCCTGGTTGAATTTCATTCAGATAATTTCTTCAGAGTGTCAAGATCATTTTGAATTCTAATCCTGTCCTCCATAGTACTTGATGTCATCTGCAAACTTTAAATATATCTCTGTGCCCATTATCCACATTATTTATGAAGATATTGAATAGATCTTGACGCAGAACAGGTCCTTGTGGGACCCCACTCGATATGCCTTTCCAGCTTGATTGTGAACCGTTGATAACTACTCTGAATTAGGGATGTTAAATATCGGTTAATTGACTAGTTGAGTAACCTCAAGAATTCTTATCGGTTAGTCGACTATTCTGTCGTCCCTGGGGATGGGGCCTGCAGCCAGTGCACTCCATCCAGTCTCACTCCTGAGGATCCCCCTGCCATTCCACGCTGCTGCCTCTGATACAGAGGCAGCGGTTCAGGGTGCCAGGCGGGAGCTGGTCTGCAAGGAGAGCCAGTTTAAAAACCAGCTCCCCTTGCAGACTGGCTAACTGTCGCCCTGTGCTGCTGCCTCTAATAAAGAGGCAGCTGTATGGGGTGGCAGCAGCCCCTGTCTAGGGTGGGTCTGAGCTCCCGGACCCGATGTGAGCCAGAACTGAGACAGGTAGCCTGCTCCTAATACACTTTAAATTCAGAGCTGCAGCAGGGGTAGGTCCCAGACCCATTTCAAGCCAGTACTGAGCCAGACTGTTGGCCAGCCTGCTAAAAAAATTTACTGGCAATTGGGGGGGATGAGGGGGTTAATGTGAGTAGTCAATAGCATTAACCTATAAGCTTTTGCTTATCAGTTAATCGACTATACTAT
This sequence comes from Pelochelys cantorii, assembly GCA_032595735.1. Taxonomy (NCBI): domain Eukaryota; kingdom Metazoa; phylum Chordata; order Testudines; family Trionychidae; genus Pelochelys; species Pelochelys cantorii. The sequence goes on along the minus strand of CM064329.1, from coordinate 101,645,886 downwards.
TACATCCCTACTCTAAATACGATTTTCCAGCCACTTATACACCCATATTATAGTAGATTTGTCTAGTCTATAGTTCTTCTTTGAGTGATGTCCCCGTGAATGCTCCACTGTTGGTGTCGGGTCTTCCTGGTGCCGCAGATCAGACTTTTCATGAGCAGTAGTCAGCTGGACCGTGCATGCGTGGCTCGTGCTTCACGCTGTTTGCATCCTTTTGATCTCTTGCGTGGTCCGGCTCCTCCAGTTCCTTCTTCGCCGCCCGTGGTCGCAGATGGAGCGAGCCTTCTCTCCTCAGACAACCTAATCAGGAATCAAAGTTTATATTCATTCATATCTATAGTTAGTTGTAGTTGTTATAGTTATAGTTATAGTTCACGTTCATAGTTTAAAAAAAAAAAAAAAGAAAGAATAAGTTTTTTGTCTTAGTAACTGCTGTTAACCCCCGTGCCAAGCTCTCCCTGCTTTAAGAAGTGCGTCACATGCCGAGATGCGATGCCAGTTTCAGAGAGGCACACATGCCTCAGAAATGTGTCCACTGCGCCAAACTCACTGTTAGGGTACGTAGGGATAGAAAAATGAGTCTAAAAATGTTCCTTTTTGACAAGGCATTACAACCCACGGAGCTAGCACAGCCAGTCTGCGCTCCATGATCACTCAGGGCTGAGAAAAGAAAAGCCATTTCTCCACAGCTGGCTCTGGCTCAAAAAAGAGCCTCACCAGCTCATTCCCTACCACTGATCTTCACAGCCTGTGTAAGTGTGGGTGACAAATGTGGGACGTCAGGTACTATGACATCCAGGCATAAATCGGTTTCAGAGCCAAAATCCCAGCAAAAAGCTACATCGGTGCCATCAACAGTCGCATCGGCCTGACATTCGGCACCACTGGCAGCTGCACCCACCATCACAGCACCACTGACCACGGTGCCATCCATTTCGGCACCACCAACCCCAGTGCCGGTTACAATGGCATCGACCTTGGCACTGTCACCATTGGCTCAGACGTCCTCATGGGCAAAAGCATTTCACGAGCCTCTGTCAGCACCATATGGGCCATCCAGGCCAGCAGCACTGAAGAAAGCAAACCAAAGAACTGATTTTGGGAGACAGTCAAGTCCTGAGCCGTTAACTTTCTCTCCAGCACCGTCCTCTGCACTGTCTTCTCCGCATTCACTATGTTTAAGAGGGGATGACAGGGGTCATACCCTACGGGACCAAACCAGGCACCATAAGTCCAGATATCTCTCGCCATCCCCCTATGAAAGATATACCTTTCATTCACCGCCGCCTCCTTCAAGAGGCTCGCCAAATTCCCCACATTCTCCAAACCTTCCAGTGCATTAGCACACTCATTACAGGAGTAGGCTCTCATCTAGATATGCTTCCCCTATGCGGTCAGACAACAGGTGGCACAGCCCAACATACTACCACTACTATCCTCTTCATACTTCCGCTCAGCATTGCTATCAACACTCAGATTACGGTCATCCCTGCTGCCACAGCCACCCATCTTCTCGTGCTCCTACAATTTCTCCTCAGTCATCACGCAGACGACACGTAGCAGTCACACCTCCCACTGCTCCACCTACAACGCAACAGTCAGAACCGGAGGAGAGTCAACTATCTGATCCTGAGGAACACCCACCAGATGTCTCACCAACGGATCAGTCCTCATCATCTCCCAATGAGGCTGTTATACCTGGTGACCAACCTCCTCCAGACAACCTGAAACAATTTCAGGATCTTTTTAAGAGGGTAGATAGAACCTAAGGGTATGTCTACATTACCACCCTAGTTCGAACTAGGGTGGCTAATGTAGGCATTCGAAGTTGCAAATGAAGCCCGGGATTTAAATATCCCGGGCTTCATTTGCATCTTGCCAGGCGGGCGCCATTTTTAAATCCCCTTAGGTCGAACTCCGTGCCCACGGCTACACGCGGCACGGAGTAGGTAGTTCGAATTAGAGATCCTAATTCACGAATTAGAGATCCTAATTCGAACTACCTACTCTGTGCTGCGTGTAGCCGCGGACACGGAGTTCGACCTAAGGGGATTTAAAAATGGAGCCCGCCCGGCAAGATGCAAATGAAGCCCGGGATATTTAAATCCCGGGCTTCATTTGCAACTTCAAATGCCTACATTAGCCACCCTAGTTTGAACTAGGGTGGTAGTGTAGACATACCCTAAGAGCTTTAATTAACCAAGGTACTGGAAAAGCAACACTGGCTTCTCAAAAATCTGCAGCCCTTGTAGCGGGCATAGATCACAATACCCATAGATGAGGGTATTATGGAGGCTTTTGACAAGATCTGGCAGACTCCAGCTTCAGTACCACCAACCAATAAACGGGCTGACAAGAAGTACTTTGTTACTCCAAAAGGAGCCGACTTTTTGTTCTCCTATCCACAAGCGAATTCATTAGTTGTTGATCCTGCCCAACACAGATCCAAACTCCTGCAATATAAGAACACTGGGGAAAAAGACAGCAAGTGCATGTACTTGTTTGGTAGGAAGCTTTATTCTTCATCCACCTTTCTTCTCCGCGTAGCTAATTATGCAGTGCTACTGTTCAGTCATAATTTTGACAACTATATAAAGCTTACCACCCTCATGGAACACCTGCTGGACTCAGAGGCCCATATTAAAATCTATTTTTCAAGAGGGTTACGCCTCGTCCATGACTGCCCTCCAAATAGAGCTCGATATAGCAGACACGGCAGCCCAAGCTATTGCAACATCAGTAGTTATGAGGAGAGCCTCATGGCTACAATCTGCTGGAGTCCCTCATGAGTTACAATCGAAAGTGGAGGATCTCCTTTTGATAAACAAAAGCTATTCGTGGAGAAGACCGACGAGGTCTTACATTCTGGCAGACTCAAGAACAACTTTGCACACACTGAGGATGTATATTCCGCCGTACTGCCACAAACGATACACTCCATATCAAAAACACCTGGAGTAAGAGAACTCCTGATATCAGCAACGCAGCTTTGATGAAGCAAGGAACAGGCAGCGTCCCCAAAGGAGATGCCCGCAGGGTGCCCATAATACCAATAACCAGACGAACAAGCAGCAGGTTTGACTTTCCAGTTGAGAGTCTGCGAAATCTCCCCTTCAGGCATCAACCCTCCCAATCCACCCCTGCCTTCCACCATTGTTTGAGGCCTTTCCACCATTGCTGGGCTGCCATCACATCGGACCCTTGGGTCCTGGAAATTGTAACATCAGGGTACACCATTCCATTCACCACATTGCCTCCCACTTCCCCACTCTCTCTGACCCTCTTCAGGGACTCCTCTTACGAAGATCTGCTCAAACAGGAGGTGCAGGGGCTGCTCAACCTCAGAGCGGTGAAAATGGTACCCAAAGGCTTCAGAGGCAAGGGTTTCTACTCCCATTACTTTCTCACTCCAAAGAAGATGGCCTATTCTAGACCTCTGCAGATTGAATCGGTATCTTTGAAAACAATTCAGAATGGTTACCCTAGCATCAATAATCCCAGCGTTGGAGAAGGGAGACTGGTTTGCAGCCCTCAACCTGCAGGATGCCAGTTTTCACATAACTATATAACCCGCACACAGACGATTCCTATATTTCATGATAGGATTAGATCATTACCAATACCAAGTGCTACCTTTCGACCTTTTTTCCACACCTAGAGTGTTTTTAAAGATGCTGGCTGTCGAAGCAGTCTTCCTTCACAGATGAGCCGTGATTATTTTTCTTTACTTGGACAGTTGCTTAGTGAAAGGCCCATCCGAAACAGAGACAAACCGAATGATATTGACAACCAGGCAAACATTCGAGCTTTTGGGTCTCATACTCTTATGTACAGAAATCAACACTACAACTGACACAAACCCTAGAGTTTATAGGCACCCAACTAGATTCTATCTCAACAAGGGCATACTTACTGTTACAGCGGTTTCAAGCGATTCAGGACCTCATCACTGTTGTCACAACCAGTCCCACGGTCCCAATACTTACCTGCCTTGAGCTCATGGGTCGTATGGCCGCTACGACCTGTGTAGTGAACCACGCGCGCCTGCACTTTCTATGCCTTCAGCATTGGCTTGCTTCTGTTTACACCCACCTCAGTGCACAGACCGGTATCTCCTCCTCCCCATGTCTTAAGATCTCTCAAATGGTGGACCAATCCGGACAGCCTTCTAGCAGGCGTCCCATTTCCCCAAGATCAACCCACTGCGCACACAAATACTGATGCTTCCCTCATTGGGTGGGGAGCCCACATGGATACCACGTCAATACAAGGACGATGGACTATTCGAGAGACCACTTCACGTATCGATTTATTAGAACTCAGGGCTGTCTTCAATGCATGCAAGCATTTCGTTACGCACATTCGGGGCAACACTATCAGAATATTGACCGACAACAGTGTACTATATAAATCGTCAAGGGAGTGCTCAATCCCATTCTCTATGTACCGAAGCAGTTCGGCTGTGGAACTGGTGCATGTGAAACACAATCATCCTGGTAGCTTCATACTTCCTGGCATCAAGAATATAACAGCAGACACCCTCAGCAGACACTTTGCCCCAGACCACGAATGGGAGCTCCATCCTTGGGTTCTCCAATCTATCTTTCACCAGTGGGGTCATCCAAAAATAGACCTGTTTGTTTCCTACAAAAAACCAAGAAATATCGGTATTACTGTTCCAGAGCTGGCATCGGACCGGGATCTCCAAGGGATGCCTTTCTCCTCGGCTGGAAAGGCCCCCTTTTATATGCATTCCCTCCTCCTTCGCTCATTCCCAGATTGCTGGAGAAGATCAACAGAGATGAGGCGACAGTTATTCTTATATCCCCATTTTGGGCACGACAGATAGGGTTCCCCTATCTGTATATGATGTCTCCTCAGCCACTCTGTCACCTTCCAATTCATCACGGCCTCTTAGCTCAAAACAGTGAAACTTTACTCCAGCCACATGTCCTACATGGCTCATTGTTGGTTCCACGAGGAGGAGCTACAATGTTCAAACCAAGTAAAAGATATTCTTTTGCACAGCAGGAAGTTATCTACCCATTCCACATACCTCCAAAAATGGTATCGATTCCTTTCGTGGTGCTCTGATAAAGATTTAGACCCTGGCACAGCACCCTTACGTGAAATTCTAGACAACATCTTGTTTCTCAAGGACTCTGGGTTGGCCCTTGCCTCCCTAAAAGTACATTTGGCAGCTATTACTGCTTTTCATCAAACAATAGATGGTGGTTCAGTCTTCGCACACACCATAACAAAAAGATTCATAAAAGGTCTCGTCAACCTATATCTATCACACAGATTACCACCCTGTCGTGGAACTTGGAAGTGGTGCTGGACACTCTTACCCATGTCCCGTGTGAGCCCTTACCTACCTGCTCACTATCGATGATGACGCTGAAGGTAGTTTTTCTGTTGGCAATCACTTCTGCCCGCAGAGTGGGTGAGCTAGCAGCCTTAATGGCAGTACCACCGTATACCATTTTTAATAAGGACAACATGATATTGCGTCCACATCCCTCCTTCATTCCCAAAGTGTGTTCGGACTTTCACGTAAACAAACCAATCGTCCTGCCTTCCTTTTACCCTAAACCACACTTAACTCCTAGGGACGCGATGTTTCATTCTCTGGACATGCACAGAGCTCTGGCATTCTATATAGACAGAACTCGGTCTTTCCATAAATCGGAGTGCTTGCTAATCTCCATAGCGGAGCGTAGTAAGGGGGATCTTCTGTCATCGCAATGTATCTCCAAGCTTATCGTCTCATGTATTACGAAATGCTATGCCTTAAGGAGTAAGTCACTTCCTGAGATACCTAGGGCACGCTCTACAAAAGCTGTAGTGACCTCTACAGCTTTTCTTCGCGGAGTCCCCCTCAAGGACATTTTCAGAGTGGCTACCTGGTCCACCAATGACACTTTTATGAGGCACTATGCTATTTCACAGGCTCAAGCGAACGATACTACTGTGGCCTCCATGGTACTATTGACCCTCATCAGGACATAACTCCAAGGCCTGCCTTAAACTTACTCTTGAGTATTGCTACACAGTCACCAACAGTGGAGCACCCACGGGGACATCACACGAAGAAGAAGAGGAAGTTACTCACCTTAGTGCAGTAACAATGGTTCTTCGAGATGTGTGTCCCCATGAGTGCTCGACTACCCGCCCTCCTCCCTACTTTGGAGTCTCCTATTATGTTTTTCAGATACCAAGGAGAACTCGAGGAACTGACGGGAGCCGGACCGCGCAAGAGATCAAAAGGGCACAAATGGTATGAAGCACGCGCCACATATGCGCGGTCTGGCTGACTACTGCTCATGAAAACTCCGATCTGTGGCGCCAGGACGACCCAACACCAACAGTGGAACACCCATGGGGGGCACATCTCGAAGAACTGTCATTATTGCACCAAGGTGAGTAACTTCCTCTTCTCTGATGAGGTCACATTAGAGAGCATCAAAAGCCAAATTGAGATTTATTATATCTACTGCTTTCCCCCTATTCACAAAGCTTCTTACCCTGTCAAAGCAGGAGATGAAGTTGGTTTGACATAATTTGTTCTTAACAATTCCTACTGTTACTTATTCCTCATTTTCTTCTAGGTGCCTATAAATTGACTGATCATGTATGCCATTATCTTTCTGGTTACTGAACTTAAGATGACAGGTCTGTAGTTCTCTAGGTTGTCCTTTTGACCTGATTTATGGAGGGCTGGCTTATCTGCTCATCAATGATCTGATTAGAAGTTCACCAGATTCTTGTCCTGAAATCAGGCAACAGGATTAGAGAATGTAGAGACAACTCAGAACGGTAGCCGTGTGAGTCTGCATCTATAAAAACGAGGAGTCCTGTGGCATATTAAAGACTAACAGATGCATCTGATGAAGTGGTTTTGACCCATGAGAGCGTATGCCCAAATAAATCTGTTTTTAAGGTGTCACAGGACTCCTTGTTGTTTTTACAGAATGTAGAAAGTTTAGTACTTTGTAAGAACCCTGAGGATCTGGCAGGAACACTCCTGCTGAGGATAAAGCCAAGCTTTAGAGATTTTTATTAAAATAAAGGAACACGTCATCAAAACTCTAAACCATAAAATCAAAAGAAATAATACAGTTCTGTGGGTACATGGCATAGCATTCCTTACAAAGTCAGTTTAGACTAGCATACTCACCATCCTTGGGAACCTGGTGTTGGGAGACAAAGGACCTACCTTGTCTCTGACATGTCCAGGTTCCTCAGGGCTGAGCAGGTGGAGAGAAGGGTCAAATGTGGAGTAGCAAGCTATACTGCAAAAGTCAAGCTGATAGCTAAACAAAAGAAGAACTGAAAGAACTAAGTCCACTTGGTGGTTTGTCCTCTTCAAGGATCTTGGCACTATCCTGAATAGTCATGTCAGCACCCAACTTCCCATGTCCAAATCTTATTCCTTCACCAACATAAATCTTTGGGTATACAGGTTGAACTTCTCTAGTCCAGAACTCTCTGATCCAGAAATATCTGTTGTCTAGCATGATTTTACTTAGCTGGAGGTCCACTTTTCATGGGTGTGGCCAAGTTTCCTGCGGTCCCATAAAGTTTATTTACAGCCACCAGTTGTGGCTCTGTGTGATTTAGCTCTGTGATTTAGCTCTAATTTACCCCTAAAAGTCCTCTAACAGCCCAGGAAGCAGTGGAAATGTTAGTAATGCTGCTAGACAATATTGACCTCCCGTGATTCAGAACATTCTCTGGTTCAGAACCAGTCAGGTCCCCAGGGTGCCAAATTAGGGAGGTTCAGTCTGTACTTGCTCTACAGATTAGTGTACTTATGTACACTTATGTACTTAAGTACATTAACAGTACATCCATACAGACCTTTTTTTATTTAGTCTCCCTTCAAGTCTTCCTTAGTCTCTTTCTCCATTTCCTGTAATAAGTTGTAGCCAGTTCATTCCAAGAATTTGTTGGATAATCTGTGTCTTGGTGTATTATTTTCCTAACAGATATCTGAGCAGTTGTCCCCCATTACCATCAATTCCTCTGTTTTTTATTATTTTGTTAGATGTTTAACAAAGCCTTATCCACCTCTTCTTCCTGATTGGGTGGTACATAGTTGATCCCTCCCATGACATCACACTTGTTTTTCCTTTTTATCCTGACAGGTCTTGCTCCCAATTCTGTCTCCTTAGTATAAGTGTAAGGGAAAGCCTTCTATTGAAATTACATATTTTGAATTAAACAATTTTAAAGCTTTTTTTATTTTCCTTGTGATAATCAAGGAAATAACATTAGGGTAATGATTTCATGATTGGATTAGAAATGTAAGAGTTTTTGTTTAACTGGTTAAACGAAACATTAGTTTATAGGTTTCCATTACCATTAAACTCCTGCAACACAGCCAGCTCCCAGGAACGGGGCCAGCAGCCGGAAGCTGGTTGATAAGTCCCAACTTTTAAGCACTGTGGGCTCTTCCAGCCCCACACTTCCAGCTGTCGGCCCTGATGCCAGGGAGCCGGCTGCTGCTCCACACTGTGGGCTCCTTTACTATAGCGCCTGTAGCACAGGGCAGTAACCGGCTACCCAGGAGCAGTGGGGGGCACCACTCACTATCCTTCCCTCCCTAGTCCCATCCAGCTGTAGATCCCCAAGAATGGTTAACTGTTTAACTGCTAGGATTTTTAACTGTTACGAGGTTAATGGTTTTTAAACCTTTTTTTATATTTGTAGATTGGATGTAGAAGAGATAAGGAAAACATATTTAATCTGCTATGAGAAACTCATACACTCTAGTAGTTAGAACTATTGTACTCCCTCTAACAGATTATTGGTCAATCTAATACAGTGTATAACTTATTTTTAATTAAGTGGTGAAGACCACCTAGAAATCATATGTAGACTTTGTGATAATATATTATAGTATCTGTATTACCACTTTTAAAAATAGTTTTTCTCATTCTTACATGCTCCTCTATAAAAAATTATAAACTATTAAAGAATTCTTACAGATGTTATTGTTTTGATACTTTGATGTGAATTTGTAAGAAACAAAATTATCAGATACATCAACTGTTTTTATAGGGTGGCAGTTTTATTGGTGCAGGAGAAGATGGCCTAAAGGTTAAAACAGATACACACATTCTAAAAGCAGAAAATCATAAACTAGGAAAAGAAAGGGTATGTTAGTTAATTGACCATTTATAGTTTTAGTTTTGTATATATGTTTACTGTAGTGTAAGAAGAGTATTAACAGACACATTGTGTGAGCATACATGTGCACACATACCATCCTAGTTAAAGTTTTCAGGCCAGCCTTAACTCTGCTTAGAAAATTTGACTTTGTTCATTAAGGCATTTGCATGAAGATGTTGGACTTCTGGTGGGTTTTTTTATTTCTCTGTTTTTTATAAACATCTCAAGAAAATTCAGTCCCATCTCAAAATTAAACGAAATTTCAATTAAAGGTCCACATTAAAATATTTGATTCTGAATGTTGTTTGTCACTAGTGCTTGAAAGTACGTCCCACTGACATATTGTAAGGGAAAGAGCCACCCTTTGCACTTTTTGGAGATTGAGGGGGTAGCCGAGTTAGTCTGTTACAGCAAATGGTCTGGTAACACTTTATAGACTAACGAAACATGTAGATGGTATCATGAGCTTTCGTGGGCACAGCCCACTTCTTCAGATGACCAGAGTTATGAGTTGGGGATATGAAAACTTGAAATAAATAGGCGGGGGGGGGAGAGAAAAAGGGAGGGAGGTGGGAGACAGAGCATCATTAAGTATCTGGAGAATGGGTACTTAAACGTAAGCAGATAAAAATCAAAATCAATAGATAGATTCCTAAAACAGGAAGGATATAACTCAGGGAGCTGTTAACACCTTCAGTGGTTATTAAGTAGGTAGAGTCCCCACCAGCCCATATCACGATTGAGTCCATTAGCATGTGAATTGAATTTGTGGATGAACTGGGATTCCAGGGCTTCTCTGTGTATTTGGCTTGTAGAGCTGGTTTGTGACAAGACAGCTACTTGCAGGTCTGTCAGACTGTGGTTAGGCAAGCTGAAATGCTCACCAGCGGGCTTCTGTATATTCCCTTTACGTATATCCGACTTGTGTCCATTGATTCTTTCCTGCAGAGACTGTCCAGTTTGTCCAATATATATATATAGCAGTGGGGCACTGCTGGCATTTGATGGCATAGATCAATTTACTGGATGTACAGTTCATCCACAAATTCAATTCACATGCTAATGGACTCAGTCATGATATGGGCTGGTGGGGACTCTACCTACTTAATAACCACTGAAGGTGCTAACAGCTCCCTGAGTGGTATCTTTCCTGTTTTAGGAATCTGTCCATTGACTTTGATTTTTATCTGCTTAGGTTTAAGTACCCATTCTCCAGATGCTTAATGGTGCTCTGTCTCCTACCCTCCCTCCCTTTTTCTTTCTCTCCCCCCCTCCCCTTCCCCTCTCCTATTTATTTCAAGTTTTCATATCCCCAACTCATAACTCCGGTCATCTGAAGAAGTGGGCTGTGCCCACAAAAGCTCATGATACCATCTACATGTTTCGTTAGTCTATAAAGTGCTACCAGACCATTTGTTGTTTTGCAGTTTTTGTTTACTTGATAAATACTACATCATAGGAGCTGATGTGTTTTGAGTTCTAATATTAACCATTTTACAAAATTGTGTTGATACTGTGTTTACCTCATTTGTTAATATAAGGAAAAATAATCTCTGAATTACTTAGCTTTATAGCTATAGCGTTCCCATCAATATCTGTCAATGCTTTGTTAAATGAGTCCCCTTCATTTCTAGCACTGCATTGTCACCTCCAAATTCTGTTTGCTGTTATAGTCACACTGTGCATCCCTTCCCCTACCCAGAATGACAACATTTTGATACTATATAAGAGATCCAAAGTCTTCTATTTCTTTAGTAAAAAAATTGTTAAATCAGAGAAATGGCATAGTATTCAAAGCGTCAAGTTGAAATACCTGGTCTCCCTGGAAATTTAGTTTCTTCTTCAAGAAATGTTCCTATGCGTACTTCATTGTATGTGGTGTGATTCCCCTGCACCTGGAATCACAGATCTTTAGTAGCAGTGCCAGTTGGGCCACACACACTCATCTACCGTGAGCCACTTAGTGTGGTGTGATCTAGGTGCCATCAGGTTGTTTTTCAATCATCCTTTGGTTTGGGATGGCATCTGGAGAATTCTTCTACCTCGTTAATCTTTAAGAGAAACTCTCATCAGTAGTTATTAAGGATGTTAAAAAGCATTTATTCAAGTATACATATAATCACGGCTCCCCATGAGCACCAGCTCTCTCTCCCCCGCCCCCGCCGTCTACATTTCCTGTGAGCTATGGTACATCTGCTGCTGCCTCTATGTGGGCCACGTCACACACAAGTGCTCTCACTGCATCAAATTGACACCCCAAGCTCAAAAGGACTGTGAACTCAGAATGGAAATTCTCCTCATGGAGGGCTGTCTGTGGCCAGCTATTGGATGCCAGCCCTTTCACCTCTCCAGCATGGCTCTCGCTCTAGGTTCAGTCTGCAAGTGACCTCTTCCCCCCCCCCCACTTGCTATGGCCATCCAAGAGGAAATCCAGTCTCAGTGGGAAGGAGAGGAAGAAATGGGCCACTAATTCACTTGCCAAGGAACTACCTCAGAGAAATCCATTCTCTGCAAGATTAGTAGGTTCAGCATCATCAGAAGTGAGACTTAGCTCCTATGACCATGACCATCAGGGTACCTCCAATAGTGGAGCTAAACAGAAGTTCAGGAACCTTGAAATAAGCAGGACAACAGGCAGACATACTGTTTCTCAGGACCAAGAAGCATAGCACAAGACCTTCTGAAACAGTACCGAGTACCTCATCCAAGAAAAGCTTTGGTGCTTCAGCACCGCCACACTGACCAAATCCTTGGCACTAAGCAAGCTCTTGAGATCAAGTAAACCATATATACCAGGGGTTGGCAACCTGTGGCTTTTGCTGCTTGAGCTCAGCTCCCTTATGTTCCCCCGACAGCAGGGAGCCTGAGCTGGCACTCCAGCTTCACGCCACCCCACAAGATTGGAGTGCCAGTGTTGGCTTCCTGTGGGGGAGAAAGCCCCGAGCCTCCCTGCTAGGATTCAGCTGGTGGGGAAGAAGCTGAAGTCAGAAGCAGCTGCGCACGCTGCTGCCTCCAGCCTGCTCCTACACCCTACCTCCCACCCACACCTCACACCCTCATTCCTTCCTTCACCCCACCTCCTGTCCAGATCCTGCACCCCCATCCCTAACCCACTCACTGGCAGCTCTGTCCCGCACACTTAACCCCTCATTTTTTGCCTCACCCCAGAGTCTAAGGGGGCCCACAAAATGCACTAAATCTGGAACCCCAGAAAATTTCAATCCTTCCTGCCTCTCCCCCCTACCATGGGGCTTGGAGCATCATGGGAGTAAGGCGTTTGGGGGGACCACATCAGTGAGAGTTGGGAGTTTTGGAGGGGTTTTTTTGTTTTTTGTGTTGTGTTTTTTTTGCTTCTCGCTTGTGCGGTCCCTAACTGATTTTTCTGTGGGTCAGTGGCTCCCTTGCCTTTTGTGTTGGACATATTTTACTTTATTTAAAAATTAAGCCTGGCCAACAAGCCCCCAATTGGGGCCCAGCCCCCATCTGGCCACAGTGTCATAACACTCCTACACCCCAACCCTGAGCCCATCATATATCTGAACCCTCTGCCCCTCATATCCTCACATCCCCAGTTTCCTGCCATAACACTCCTTCACCCCCCCCGCCCCATACTCCAACCTTGTGCCCTGGGCCCATCATATACCCACACCCTCTGCTCTGAGTCCATCATACACAGCAACCCAGACTCCTGCACCCCCACCTCCCCAGCCTCCTGTCATAAGGTTGACAGAAGACAGCCTGAATGCATGCATGAAGCTGGATTTGGCCAGTTATGATGTAAACTTCAAAGAAATATACAAAAAGATGCAACACTGGAAATCCCATTAAATAAAGTCTGTGAGTACAATGTTTCATTTATGTTTTTAATCATTATGTCAATTGTCAATAATATTAAGTTGTATATTTTCATTCATGTAAATGAGCATTCATATACGGCTCTTTTTGTTGACCACTTGTGAATTTGGATGTAGTTTGACTCTTTGGTTTGAAAAGGTTGCTGACCCCTGATCTATACCATCTACTGGCTGCATGAGAGAATGCACTCTGCCCTCAGTATCGATAGCTCCTTCACTTTCTAAACAGCCACTGGTGCTGATGATGCTCCTGCCTGCTCCACAGCAGTTCATTAGCAAAGGCTCACCTGGTCGTCTCTGATATGCCTGAGTCTCTGCTCCTCCATAGCAAGCTTTCTTTAGCTTGTCGTCTTTCTCAGAGTCACAACCCTACTCTCCTTCACCACTGAGAACTCCCTTTCTCAGCGGGGGGGGGATGGATGAAAAGTACTTCATTCTACCTGCATATATGGAACACAGACAACTCTCTGTTCATCTGCGTTATCCAGAACTGAACCAAGGCCTAGGTATGGACCCCATACAGCAATGCGCTAATCACTGACACTAGCCAAGTAGCCACTTGGGATACACAGAGACTTTTGGTGAACATGATGCAATTACTCATCTTGCAGCAACAAAAGCCCCACTAGGAAACACTGTCCTTACCTCCTTACTGGACACCATTTTGAAGCCCCAGTTTTCTGTGTATGGGCACTGCTTTATAGTTAGCTACAGTGAAGCATCCAGAGGGACACCACTTGAAGAAGAAAAAGGTATTCACCATGTGCAGATATTCTTCAAGATATGTGTCCCTATGGATGCTCCACCACCCACTTTACTCCCCTCTGCTCAGAGCTCTAAGATAAGCTCTGCCATAGAGAAGGAACTTAGGGTGGTTGGATCACACAGAGGTAAATACATTTGCCCACCATTGCGTGAGATGGGGAGGAGCGCATGTGTGGCCCACCATGTTACCGAATAGTTCCGATCCAAGGCTCAAGGAGTGCTGCTGCAAAATCTCCAGTGGAGCACCCCACAGGAACACACATTTCAATGAACTTCAGTTACTGTTCATAATGAGTAACCTCTTTGCCTTTCAGTGAACTTTAGTTACTGTACATAGTGAGTAACCTTTTTACCTTTTGGCAAGGTTGTCTCATAATTCTATAGTAGTCAAAGTTTAATATGTTTGATAGGACTTTAAAACTGAGGTCCCCTGTACTCTGCATGGACACACATCCATTATACAACTATAACAGTTTACACCAGCTGAGGACCGATTTCACTTGGGGATGCTATGATTCTTCTTTGTGCACAGTTATAAGTTGTACTGGTATTCTTGTGATGAAAATATTTTTACATATATGAATTTATTAATGTTAATGAAACACCCTATTCACACTGAATAATGCTTAATGATAAAACTCAAGTAAACTTGTGTTTCCTAGTATCCAAAAGGCTTGCTCTTTTGTTCTGGTTGACTAAATATAAAACCTCTTTCCAAACCAGTGTTTAAGAAACTTGAATAATAGTATAAAATTCAATTTATGTCTAATATAAGGAAGAACTTCAGAAGAATCTGGCAAGTTTACAACATAAAGATGAGGATATTATGTCTGCAGCTATTGAAGATCAGCACTTGGAATTAAATCAATTAAGGCAAGATTTGGCAAGGAAAGAGCATGAACTCAAGGAAAGTATTACAGAAAGAGCAACGCTAACAGCAGAATTGGAAGAATTGGACAAGCAGAATCAAGAAACCATGCAGGTAATATTGTCAAGAATTAAAGGACTTCTTTACTTTCAATGTGTCATGTTAATCTTTGCTCATGGGTCTAATAGGTTCCTAAAGACTAAAATGAAATATAGGTGGCATATGTATAGTATAAATTCTCTACCCTAAATCATAATTACATGAGAAAAATAAGAACTCAGGAGTTGGGTTTAATGAAGAACCATATTTTGAAACAGTTTTAAAAAAAAAAAAGCAATGGCAGCCTTGATATTAAGACTTCATGTTTTAAGCTATCTTGTAGACCAAAATCGTTAAATGAATTATTATGGTGTATCTGAAAACATTAGGCTATCTGCTCTTAGGAAGAACTGACTTGTCTGAGGGGCATTCAACCAAGTCCACAATAGGACAGTGCATTTAGTTAATTACTGGATTTTTTTAAACATAAAAATGTTATAAAACAGCTATCTATTGAAAAGTGAATATTCAGCAAATATGTCTTTGCTATTGCGTGCTAATGTCATTGTGTTTTGGCCACTTGTTTAAAAAAGTTTCAATGTCTGGTGTTTTTTACAGGCTTTTTAATAAATACTGGAATGAAGAAATATTCCTATATCTTCTAATAAAATTATTAATCTCTAGTTAAATCGCAGATATTCTGATAGGGTCTGTATTATGTAGGCATGCTATACCAATTTAACAAGTTTTGTATAATTCAAATAAATATAAACACTTCTTGCAGGTGGTAGAGATTGTATGTTAATTTATATCTGTGTATTCATGTGAATGCACACTAATAACATTTACTTATTTGTGACTTAATACCTAACTGGATCTAAATATTAGCTGAAAATATTTGAACATATACAGCTAAAATGGATGTTTACTGTATGTCAATTTAATTATCCTGAGAAAACCTGGACATTTTTTACTTTTATGTTTAACTTACCCTTTTGGAGAGTGATTCTGTAGGTTTGATGGAATATATTTTTTAAAATATTAAATTGCTTAATCAGCTCCTTTAAAAATTCCTTTACATTCTTTAACTATCCAGATGATTAAATGAATGAAAGTTCTGTTTTTCCTGGCTCTGCTTTTATCCTGATGAATGCTTGTTTCTGTTTATTTTAGCATATGATTACCTTGAAAGAGCAAATATCAAAACAGCATGCAAAAGCTGATAGTACCATCACCCAGCTAAAACTTGACATAGATTTTGAAAGAAGGAAAGTGTCTGAAGTAGAAGCTGAGAAGATGGAAATGAGTATGGAATTAGAAGCTCAAAAATTAAAAATGAACCACTGTACATCTGCACTTAATGATTTGCATATGAGTAATCAGCAGCTTCAGCTTAATATTAAGGATTTAGAAGAACAACTAAAGAAATCCCAAGACTGTAGCTTAAATAATAAAAAGGAGATTTCAGAATTGAAGCAAAATCTGAAACAAAAAGAAGAGGAACTTTCTGTTTCCCAGAACAAGTTAACAAAGATAATTAACCAAGAATCTAACAGTAATTATCAAGATCTTTCACTTAAAGAAAGAGAAGCAGAAATTGCAAAACTAAATAAAGACATTTCAGAAAATAAACAGCTCAATCAAAATTTGGAGAAATCAGTTTGTGATCTTAAAATAGAAAATGGAAAGCTTCTGTCAGTCTGTGAAGAACTGAAACAGCAGCTGCATGAAGCCTTTTCTGAGAAAACTAATGTTTCCTTGGAAAAAGATACTATATTAGAAGCTTTAAAGATGGAAAAAGGACAATTGGAAACTGAATTAAGACAGACTGAAAAGCGGTTGTTGGAACAAGCTCAAAAATATGAACAAACCATCGAAGAACTGTCAAGTGCACGTAACATGAATATCACTGAATTACAGGTTGAACATGAACGTCTAGTGCAATGCAATCAAGAGAGAGACTTTGAGATAGCAGAACTCAAAAGGAACTTTGAGCAGATGGAAGCTGACCATGAAGAAACTAAAGAGATGTTGACAACTAGCTTAACAGGACAAAAGCAATTGACAGAACTCATAAAAGAGAAAGAGGTGTTTGTTGAAAAATTTAAAAATAGAGCTTTAGCGTCGCAACAGGAGCTTGAAGAATATGTTAAAGATTCCAAAAAGCATGAGATTTTAAGACAAAATTTAGAAGAAAAAGACAAAAGTCTTGCAGCTATGAAAGAAGAAAACAATCATCTGAAAGAAGAGATTGAAAGACTAAAGGACCAGCAAAGCAGATCTCCGCCTGTGGCTGAGCCTAAAACTCTTGATGATATTACTGAACTTGAAAGTGAGATAACACAGTTACACGTAATAAAGAACAATCTTGAAGAGGAGATAAAACTTCACAAAAAAACAATTGAAGATCAGAGTCAGAAAACTGTGCAACTTCAACAGTCTTTGCAAGAGCACAAAAGGGAAATAGATGAGTCTAAATTTCAGTATGAGCAAATGAATGTCACACATGAAAAGCTTTTCTTGGAGAAAGATGAGAAAATTAAAAGTTTGCAAGAAACAATTGAACAAATTAAAATTCAGTTGCACTCAGAAAGGCAAGTCATTCAGACAGACTCCCCTGATCTCTTTCAAGAAACCAAAGTTCAGACTCTAAATGGTGAAAATGGTAATGAAAAACATGACTTGTCTAAGTCTGAAATTGAAAGACTAGTAAAAGGTATCAAAGAGAGAGAGAGGGAAATTAAGCTTCTGAATGAAAAGAATGTTTCTTTAACTCAACAAATTGATCTCTTGTCTAAAGATCAAGTTGGTAAACTCACTCAGATCATCCAAGAGAAAGAATTAGAGATACAAGCTCTCCATGCAAGTGTTTCCTCTTCGTCATATAGGCAGGATATTCTGTATCTTCAACAGCAGCTACAAGCCTATGCCACGGAAAGAGAACAGGTGCTGGCAGTTTTGAGTGAGAAGACTAGAGAAAACAGTCAGTTAAAAACAGAGTATCATAAAATCATGGATATGGTAGCAGCTAAGGAAGCAGCTCTGATGAAGCTGCAAGAAGAGAACCAAAAATTATCTAATAGGTTTGAAAGTAGCAGCCAAGATATGTTTAGAGAAACTATTCAGAATTTGTCCCGTATCATTCGAGAGAAGGATATTGAAATAGATGCCTTGAGTCAGAAATGCCAAACCTTACTGACTGTCCTACAGGCATCCAACGTAGGTACTGACAGTGGGTCAGGAGGTGTTAACAGTAATCAGTTTGAGGAGCTTTTACAAGAACGTGATAAATTAAAGCAACAAGTAAAGAAGATGGAAGAGTGGAAGCAACAAGTAATGACTACAGTCCAGAACATGCAGCATGAGTCAGCTCATCTCCAAGAGGAGCTACACAAGCTTCAGGCACAAATTTCACTTGACAGTGATAGCAGTTCTAAATTACAGATGGATTACAATGGTTTGATCCAGAGTTATGAGCAGAATGAGAAAAAAATGAAAGGTTTTAGTCAGGAGTTAGCACAAGTTCAGCACAGTATAGGACAGCTTCATAATAGCAAGGATCTTCTTCTAGGAAAACTTGATATGGTACCACCACCTTTACTCATGGCTTCTTCTGTTTCACAAGCATCAGACATTCCAACCAGAACTCCTCCTGAAATAGTCAGTGATGAATCCAAACTCCTTCAACAAGAATTGGAGCGTCTTAAAAAAATGTTACAAGAAAAAGAAATGACTATAAGAACTCTTAAGGAAAATAATGAAAGATTGTCTGATTCTGTGGCTGCAATTTCAGAGTTGGAAAGAAAGGGACAAAAAGAGACTGATCCAGAGATGAGGCAGATAAAGGAAAAATGTGATGTTTTCCAGAAATCACTTAGGGAAAAAGACCTCTTGATTAAATCTAAAAGTGATCAGTTACTTTCCATAAGTGAAAATCTTAGTAACAAAGAAAATGAAAATGAGCTTTTAAAACAAGCTGTCACTAATCTTAAAGAAAGAAATCTAATTTTAGAAATGGACATCTGTCAGCTGAAAGAAGAAAATGAAAAAATAATGACAAGATGCAAGGAGAAAGAAACTGAATTCCGGGCATTACAAGAGACCAACATGCAGTTTTCAATGATGTTAAAAGAGAGAGAATTTGAATCTCACTCAATGAAAGAAAAGGCTCTTGCCTTTGAAAAACTATTGAAAGAAAAAGAACAGGTATCTTAAAATTTTGTATTTGTTCCAATAGTTATAAATATTTAAGGGAGAAAATATAAACATGTTTAATCATGCATGTGACAGTAAATTCTCACAAATATAGTGTGGAGAGGTATGACGGCTTTTGGGGTTCCCCCCCAATCCTGCAGCCCCGTAGCAGCAAGAACAGGCTCCGCCAGCCAGTAGAATAGAGAGTGTTTATTGCTTCTCCAGGATACAGCACAGCATAGACGTGATGTGGCTACAGGAGTCAGGGCCAGGATGCCTCAGACCCCTTGAGATGGGGTGCCTGGGCCCCTAGACTCCCAGCCCCCTCCTTAGTCTGTCTCCTTCATGGTTCCAGCCAAAGACTGTCCCTTCCCCCCAACACTCACTTCTTTGTTCCGTCCCTTCCCTTAATCGGTAGGATCGGTTCGGTCACTGTCATGGGGGCCCTCAAGGCACCTCCTCCCTCTCCCCCCCCGGGCAGTGCTTACAGACAGAGGCCAGTAGGGGTCATCCACAGCCCAAGCATAGCAACCAGCAAGGTTCTGACACTACATCACAAGAGGTACTAAAAGCAGAAGTGAATGAACTTGAAAGTTTTGAGTCATCAGTTGCAAGATTAGTGAGTGTTCTGTTAAGGATCTCTTGGAAACCTATATTTGTCTTCAGAGATCATCAGTATTACTTGCTAGAGTAACATTTAAAGAAATCATTGCAAAGTGACCTGATGCAGTTTAAAAAAAATTAGTTGCTCCCTCCCCCCCCCCCCCCCAGCTGCAGTTGCGATTTATTAGACATGATTTTCAGCATTCTATATCTAAGTGGAATCCATTTCTCTGAAAAAGCACGACTCTTCATAGATGTTGAAAATGTATTTGAGTTGCATAAAAAGTAAAAACAATGGGGAGTCCTGTGGCTCCTTGAAGACTAAGAGATTTATTTGGGAATAAGCTTTTGTCAGTTTCTGGGGTACTGCACCAATACTTAGATGGTGATGAGCATTTCAGCTGTGACTGAGGGAGACTACCTCAGCCCCCGCTAATGCCCTCTGTAACATGAGCCCAGAAGAGGGTGCATCCAGGTGATATCTTTTGCCCAAAAAGCAGGACAGAGACCTGGAGGAGGACTAGGACTGGGTGGCTAGGCATGTGAGTTAGTGTTAGTGGGTTTGAGGTGCTAGGGGATGGGACTTACCTTTGGGCTGCCCTCTCCCAGAGATGAATTGTATTGAGTCTGTTCTACGCTGTGTCCCTGTTGACCGATAAACCTTCTGTTCTATCTGCTGCCTGAGAATCTCCTTTGACTATGAATGGGGCTGCGGGGCGCAGTCACTCACCACACCTCGGTGATACTGGTGGTAGCAGTGGAATGTACTGCACTCCATGGACAGAGCATCTGGTAGTAAGTGACCAGAAGAGGTTTTTACCCATGAAGGCTTATGCCCAAATAAATCTGTTAGTTTTTAAGGTGCCACAGGACTCTTTGTTGTTTTGTAGATACAGGCTAACACTGCCCCTTTGAGACTTGTCATAAAAAGTAACCTAACCTTTATGGCATAATGTTAATGACAGTTGGAATTGTATTTGTGTTTTCATCTTGTTTTTTTAATCCTTAACATCTTCAAACACATGTGAAGTACTCTTCCAGTCCAAATGTTTTACTCTGGAGTATTACAATTAAATATTAAATTGCATTGATAAGGCACTTTAAATCATTAAGTCCAGATTGATTTTTGTAAAACTATAAAATGTCATTGTATGGTTTCATGTTTACTCTTGATTACTTCCATATAAAATACAATTACAAATAAATATATATTTTTCTAACTGCTAGTCCTGCAAACTCAGCTTGGACTCTTGAGAGTCAAGCTAGTTTCTCTCCGTCTCTTGAACCACCTTCAATAATAAAAGTCTTGCAGAATAAATTAGGCCTCTTGGTGTCACTAGTGCAATTCAGATGTTTTCAGTGGGTTTCACAATGTAACTGGAACTTAGTAAACAACTCCTTTTGTGCTGAATGAGATACAGTGTAGCTTACTCTTCATCATGTTGTCTCTGTAGAGCTAATAAGAATAGTAACTAAATAAAAAGACATATTTTAGTGTTTTTCTTAAAATCAGTTTATATAAGAATGGCCGTACTGGGTCAGACCAAAGGTCCATCTAGCCCAGTATCCTGTCTGCCGACAGTGGCCAGCACCAGGTGCCCCAGAGAGGGTGGACCGAAGACAATGATCAAGCGATTTGTCTCCTGCCATCCCTCTCCAGCCTCTGACAAACAGAGGCCAAGGACACCATTTTATCCCCTGGCTAATAGCCTTTTATGGACCTAACCTCCATGAAATTATCTAGCTTCTCTTTAAACTCTATTATAGTCCTAGCCTTCACAGCCTCCTCTGGCAAGGAGTTCCACAGGCTGACTACACGCTGTGTGAAGAAGAACTTTCTTTCTTTTATATGATTTTGAATACATGTGGAGAGCATATCTGTGCATCAGGAAGATGCCATTTTTTGACATAATCATTTTTTTTATTATTGAAAGTATTGTAGTGTGCCTAAAACATTAGTACTCCCTAATGGTTTATTTTCAGCTAATTTCTACTCATCTGACTTTAATATATCTTTTGGCATGTGTTTTATTTTTATATAGCTATCATAAACAAATATAAACAATAACACAAACGAATGCCTAAAGAAGATTCAAATCAAGTTAATTAGAAAAAGCTATCTTGACAAGGAAGTTTAGCTTTGGAAATTTTTATTAGGAAGATTGCAGTTTTAAAGTACGCATGTCTGATATTGAAGGATGCTAGATATCTATTCAGTGCATTTAGTGAATACATTATATTTGTGTATGACAGTTTCTGATCTACTGACAATATGACAGTGAAATCATTACAAAATAGACAACTATTTCTTCAAAGGATCGTCTTCTGTGCACTAGGTACTGTCTTCCTCCATCCATGTCTGATAAATCTTTTTTAAAGTGGGACAGAAAATGTGCCTTCTTTTATACTGTGCCTAGCATGTTAATGAAGAAATGCGTAATAAATAGTAGTAATAGACTCTTTTAGTGTTTTAAGCATAGATTCCTCAAAGTTTTTATATGTTTCTAACCTTTTTTAAATTGTATATCCCCCTTTCAAAGGGCAAGATGGGAGAGTTGAATCATCTGTTAAATGAAGTTAAGTCAATGCAAGAAAAGGCAGTTTCTTTTCAGCAAGAGAGAGACCAAGTCATGTTAGCACTCAAACAAAAACAAATGGAGAGCAGTGCCCTACAGAATGAGGTATGACATGAAACAAGACTATAGCTTACCTTGTTTTAAGATTATCTTAGATAACTACCAAAAAGCATCTAAAATGTATATCTATGCAACATAATTAGAGCTATAAATTAATTGCAGTGAACTCAAGTGATTAACAAAAACAAACTAACGATATCAAAAGTTGTGATTAATAGCAGTTTTAATAATACTATTAAACAATAATAGAATGCCAATTTAAATGTATTATAAACATTTTGGACATTATTCAATATTTTCATTTATATTGATTTATGTTACAATATAGAATATAAAGTGTACAGTGCTCACTTTATATTATTTTTATTACTTTATTTTTCCAGTGAAAATATTTGTATTTTTCAGTTTACCTCATGCAAGTACTGTAAGGCAATCTTTTTATTGTGAAAGTGCAACTGATAGATTTTTTTTTTTTAATATATATATATATATATATATATATATGTGTGTGTGTTATATATATATATATATATATATATATATATATATATATATAATAGTATTCAAAAACAAAATCTAAAAATTTAGAGTTAGTAAGTCCAATCAGTTCTTTTGTTTGTTCAGCTAATAGCTGAGAGCGACACATTTGTTTACATTTATGGGAGATAATTCTGTTTGTTTTTTATTTATAGTCTTACCTGAAAATGAGAACAGACATTCGCATGATACTGTTTTAGCCAATGTTTCAAGGTTTATGTGGCATTTATGTGCCAGATATGCTAAACATTCGTGTTCTCTTCATGCTTCAACTACCATTGCAGAGGCCATGCTTCCTTGCTGATGTCACTTATTAAAAAACTGTTGTTTAAATTTGTGACTGAACTCCATGTGGGAGAATTTTATATCTCCTGCTGTGTGGTTTTGATCAGATTCTGCTATATATTTCATGTTATGGCCGTCTTGAATGATGGCCCAGCATATGTTGTTCGCTTTCAGAACACTTTCACAGAAGATTTGACAAAATGCAAAGAAGATACCAATGTGAGATTTCTAATGATAGCTTCAGTACTTGACCCAAGATTTAAGAATCTGAAGTGCCTTCCAAAATCTGAAAGGCAAAAGTGTGGAACATGCTATCAAATCTTAAACAAGCAACATTCCAATGTGTAAACTACAGAACATGAACCACCAAAAAAGAAAGTCAACTTTTTGTTGGTGGCAGCTCACTCAGGTGATGAAAATGAGGGTTCATTGGTTTGCACTGCTTTGGCTTGTTAGAAAGCAGAACCTTCATGTTCCTCACTTTTGGATAACATTTATAAACAACAGAGAGGTAGCCGTGTTAGTCTGATCTTGGTAAAACAAAAAAAAAAGCAGTCATGTAGCACTTTAAAGACTGACAAGATAGTTTATTAGGTGATGCGCTTTCGTGGGGCTGAAGAAGTGGGTCTGCCCCACGAAAGCTCATCATTTATAAATAAGAAACAGATTACATTTATGGGAAATAATGCTAACATACTTGATTGTCTTAATGATTCTCTGAACAAGAAGTAGGACTGTGTGGAGTTGTAGGCTCTAAAGTTTTACATTGTTTTGGTCTTAGTGCAGTCATGTAAAAATAAAACTCTTCATTTGTAAGTTGCAGTTTTACAATAGAGATTGCACTACAGATGAATCGAAAATAGTATTTCTTTTGTTTTTTACAGTGCAAATATTTACAATCAAAAGTAGTATCAAGTGAGCACTGTGTAGTTTATATATTGTATTGTAATTGAAATGAATGTTTTAAAATGTAGACAAATATCCAAAAATATTTATAATAAATGTAAATTGTTATTCTGTTGTTTAACATAATAAACTGTGTGATTAAAACTGTGATTAATCATGACTTTTGTAATCTCACCATTGGTTGTGATTTTTTAAATCATTTAGTAGCCCTAAATATCTATCAGAGGGAATAATTTAATTTACTTATAGTGCCATGCACAAAGTAGTATGCATTATTGAATGTAAAATACATTCTACTCAGGTGCAACATTTACGTGATAAGGAGCAGCGTCTAAACCAAGAACTAGAGAGACTGCGCAATCACCTCTTAGAAATGGAGGACTCCTATACGCAGGAAGCTTTAGCTGCAGAGGACCGAGAAACCAAACTAAGAAAGAAAGTCATGGTTTTGGAGGAAAAACTAGTATCCTCTTCTACTGCAGTGGAAAATGCCAGGTATTATTTGCCTTGATGCAACATCAGCATTTCCTTGGATAATTGCCGTATTCTAGAGTGATGATGTGATTTTTATTAGCTTTAAAGAGCTTAGATATGCCCTGGCTTCTCCCTACCCTATAACCCTCACTCCAGCCTTCATTTTCAAAAAATAGAATCATTGCAATGAAGCGTGTACATTTTTAATTTATTAACGCCCCCCCGCCCCCGCCCAAAAAAAGATTACTTCAGTTCAAGACCTGAGCAACAGCCAGGTACATCTGCTACTATTTAATGTTTATTTAAGATATAGAAACACTTACGTCTTTGGGTTGGTTTTCCATAGGTATCTATGGCAGGTGTGGTACCAGCAGGATACATGAGAGTCATCACAGGGGGCAGGAGCTGTCAAATATAAGCCAATTATTTACTTTAATACAATGGTTCTCCACCCTTGGCCCCCAGGGCGCATGTGCCCCAGTTAACACATAGCTGTGCCCCAGCTGTGTGCTTAAAAAAATTCAGTTTTCCATACTGGTTCTGGCCAGGGGTGGGCTGGCTGGCTGAAGGAAAGACAGCACCACATAGCCATGCCGCAGGGAAGATGAAGAAGCCCCCTGTGTTGGAGGAAGAGCTTAGTCTGCTGCTTCCTCCCTCCTATCTCCACACTGCAGGAACACTTCTGACTGAAAAATCCATTGGTAGGAGGTGGTGAGTCATCAATCTGCGTCAGCCACAGGCACCCTTCCCCTCACCCCACTCTAATTTCTCCAAGCTCACTCCAGGACTGCCAGCTCCAGGGTACCACATCCTGTCATTGTCTTCTGTGTATGCTGAGTCCTGTTTGTGCCATTAGAGGCAGTGGGGAAAGAGGAGAGATGGGATAGGACATGGGGAAGAGAAGAGGATGGAGGAATAGAGCAGAGGGGAGGGGAATGGGGCAGGAGACAGTGTGGAAGGGAAAGAGAAGGGACAAAGGGATGGGACAGCGGGACTTGAGGGCACTCATCTGCCCTTCCTCTGTTGGCCACGTCCAGACCAAGAGCTAATAGCCAAAGCAGAAAGCTGCCCTTTAGGTCATATCTGTAGGGTAAAGCTGGTGTGGAGTGGAAATTTGTCCCATGGACCGTTTCCAAGTTAGGACGGTCTGTGACTCAGTGGGTGGATCTCCCCTGTCCCTGACTGTTTGGGAGTAGGTGTTGAGGGTCATGTACCTGACCGGGCAACCACAGCAAGTGGGGTAGTATATATATTATGTGAATGAAGCCCACATAACACAGTGAGCTGCGTATGTGGCCCACAATGATGAACAGGTTGCAAACCACTGCTGTAATTCCTGTCATACTCTTGCTGCTAAAATATGACATTGTAACCAGATTCAGAGAGATAAAATTATCCTCTGATTGCCTTGAAACATGTATGCTAATATAAAAGAATGTCTGTCTTATTTTAAAAATATAAACATTTGCTTTCCTGCATAATTCCAGCTGACCAAAGAAATAAACAAGTAGTCAAGGCCATGGATAGGTGAATGTTTTCATTATAAATACATTAGAAGATTTACTCAGCGTTGCTCGGGTTCTTAACACTAATAAGTTTTGGTTTTCTTCATTGCAATCATTGTTCTGGGGTGGTTCTGGGAATAAGGGATTCAGTATGCAGGCTGCCTTGGGGAGAGAGGATCATCCCAGCCCTTTCTCACTGCAGCAGCTTGGGGCTAAGTGAGAAGCACTTGTCCATGGCCGCTGCAGCTCCAGCAGGCAGCGGTGCATGTTCCCTTACTTGGAGACAAAGAGACACACAAACAGATGAACTCTCTGAATTATGTAGTCGATAGCTGTCCCTGTCTCCACCCTTGCCCCCTACTGGCCCAGTGGGGTTATAGCTGTCCCCGTCCTCATCTCTGACTCCTTGCTGCCCCTCTGTGGTCCTTCTGCAGTATAAACTCTCTCCTGGAAGACTCCTCCCTTTGCATTTTATGAGAAACAGTTGAATTCCAGGCACATCCCATTATCCTGGCACAACCAAATTCTTACCTTGCTTTAAGTTACTATAAGAGGAAGCTACATACTAAATTTGGTGGCCCTAGCTCTTATCCTTTAGAACTTCTTGAACAAATGGACTCACAGATGGACAGAAAGATGCGTATTTTTTAAATCATATATATAGTAGCCCAATGTCTGTGACTCTGAAACGCTGGCTGTTCCCTCTGGGCGGCGCTGTTGCCTCCCGCCATGGCGCTCGGCTGACTTCTGTGCCTCTCAGCCGGGCCACTGTGGGGGAGCAAGTGGCGCAAGCAGCCGTTTGGGCGCAGTGGTCCCCATACAGCGTCCCCATGCTGCATGGGGAGCGTGGGGCCCAAACGGCCGCTTGTGCCACTTGCTCTCCCGCGGCAGCCCAGCTGAGTGGCACAGAAGTCAGCCGAGCGCCACGGCGGGAGGGGAAGGGGGGGTGGGGCGGTGATGTACACGGCCAGAGGGCTGGGCCTGGCAGTGTACGTCACTGCCCCGCCCCCCTTTGCCTCCCGCCGTGGCGCTCGGCTGACTTCTGCGCCGCTAAGCTGGGCCGCCGCGGGGGAGCCCAAACGGCCACTTGCTCCCCAGCGGCTGCCCAGCTGAGCGGCGCAGAAGTCAGCCGAGCGCCACAGTGGGAGGCGAAGGCGGGCGGGGCAGTGACGTGCGGCGTGACAGCGGCTCCAGGCTCCAACCCCTGGCCGTGAACGTCACCGCCCTATCCCTCTTTGCTTCCCACCGTGGCGCTCGGCTGACTTCTGCACTGCTCAGCTGAGCTGCCACGCGGGAGCAAGCGGCGCAAGCGGCCGTTTGGGCTCTGCAGTCTCCCGAGTGAGAGGCAGGAGGGGGAGGAGGGCAGGAGAAGAGAAAGAGAGAGTGAGAGGTAGGAGGGGGAGGAGAAGAGAAAGAGAGATGGAGAGAGAGGCAGGAGGCGGAGGAGAGCTGAGGGGGGGGGAGGCAGTAGGAGGAGGAGGAGAGAGCGAGAGAGAGATGTGGAGGAGAGACCTGAAAATCCCATCTTATGAGAGGCTAATTGGCTAGCATATAAATAGATTCTGTGTTCTTCTTCCTGTCTGATATATTCCCATATTTAGGACCTTTTAATTTAAAATAAATTTGGAGAATGAACAGTTTAGTTTCATAAAAAGCAAGGGGGGGAATTGTGTCCAAATGTTGTTAAACTTTAAAAAATGATTAGCTTCCTTACAGATCTATATGACATCTTGTTTCTCTTGCACAATGTATTGTTTTTACTGTTTCTTCAGTCATCAGTGTAAATGGTATTAGCATAAAACCAGGATCTTTGCTTTGCAAAATATTTTCTTCTGCTTACTTCTAGAACTATTGGGAAAGGCTGAAAAAAGTTATATAACTGTCTTTATTCGAATGTTTTTTCCATAATTTTTTGAAAATTTTTCATGTGTTTTCCAGGCAGCTCTAGTTATTTTCCATACATTTTAGTCGTAGCATAAAATGAGAACAACATAGTAGTAAATCAGATCAATAATCTTTTGGTTGTAATAAATAGAGGAATGTGACTTCAAATGGAAAATAAGGAACAAGATCAACTGAACTCTGGAATAGTGAACTTGCATGACATTTGATGGAAAGACACCTGTCATTTCAGTGGGAGAAGAATTGGGCCTTTGAGATCAGAACCCTATTTCTATGAAAATACTTTCAGCCTGTATAATCAACGAAGAAAATAGATATGGTAGAACTTCAGAGTTATGAACCCCAGAGTTACAAACTGACCAGTCAGCCACTCACCTCATTTGGAACTAGAAGTACACAATCAGTCAGCAATGGACCCAAAAGAAAAAAAGCAGAATACTGTGTTAAACGTAAACTACTAAAAAATCAGGGCAGTATTTTTCTTCTGCATAATACATTTTCAGAGCTGTTATGAAGTAATGTTCACTTGTAAATTTTTGAAAGAACAGCCATAACGTTTTGTTCAGAATTGCAAAAATTTCAGAGATAGGAACAAGTTCCATTCCCAAGGTGTTCGTAACTCTGAGGTTCTTCTGTATTCAGCTAGCATTTTACACACTGTACTATGCTACACTACGTTCCCATTCATCCAATTGACCTGGGGGACATCCCGGACTTTTGGATCAATGCCAGTTCTATTAATTAACATAGGGGATGCACTATGGATTCAGATAATTTCGCTTATCTGAGAGAGGGAATCCAGATAATTGGAATTATATGTATGTATGTGTAAACATGTATGTGTATATATTTTTTTCTTTTGATGAAGCCATCAAGCTAGTCTGCAGGTGGAATCCTTGCAAGAGCAGCTAAACCTAGTGACCAGGCAAAGAGATGAAACTGTTCTTCAGCTTACCATCTCACAGGATCAGGTGAAACAGTATGCCCTGTCACTAGCCAACCTGCAAATGGTACTAGAGCAATTCCAGCAGGGTAAGTTACTTAAAAAATCTTGAAGAAAAGATTGCACTGAGCGTTTTCATTCAGTATAATTGTTGTATATTGTTGTATACCGTATACCGCGCAATGCATACGGTATTTAATATGAAATTAAATTAAAAAAAGAAAATTAACACTACCCTTGGAGTACATGTATCAACCTTTCTAACAGCTCAGGCTAGTACTTGCTACTTCTGACTAATAAGAGCCAAATAGCAAAGGTCTGGCCTTAGTGCAATACAATATACCATGTATTATTTAGTAACACAGATTTTAAAAAAATCATTAAGTTCAGAGCTTTAGATATTTGCAAGTCTCCAAAACATTCTGTTGCTTATCGTAAGCCATTAACACCTTATGCAAACTATGTTTGAAATGTAATTATGCAAATGTTCTGGCACACACTTCCCTTGCAGCATGCTCCCCCCATAACGCAGTCAGAGAGGACTGCAGCTAGTAACCCCAAACAAACTGCCCCCCTGCCTCCACCTCACTACACAGATGCCAACACCCAATGACCCTCTTTTTCCCCAACTTACCCTATGCAGTCAGCCCCTTACCTCCCCCTTCCCAGGAGATTTGAGAGTGCTGAGTTTCTGCCTCTTTCTCCTCCTGCAGAGGGATCCTCTAAACTCCCCTCCCCTCTGACTCCTCATCAGCCAATTAATTAAGCTCTCAGAGCTCCTCAATTCAATCAGGCAGCTAGCTGCTTGCTCAGTGAAATGCCCTTCATCCCACAAATCAGCTGAGCTCCCTTCCTGCACAGGACTTTTAAACTTCTGAGCGGAGCTCAGAAAATTGCTGTACGAGTGCGCAGTTGCGCAGCTTACAGGGAACCTTGTTTGTGCCTCCCCTGTGGCAGCCAGGCAGTGCGTTAGCAGGGGGTGGGAGCTGCAATCTTTCAGTTGCTTCTAATTAAAGGTCTTCTGCCTTAGCAGCTGCTGGGAAAGCACAAGCCCTTTAAATAGAAGCAGTTGAAAGGGCTCCCAGCCCTGCTAATGTGTTGCCTGGGAGTCTCCAGGGAGGCACAAGCCCTTTCAACTCCTGCTATTTAAAGGGCTTGCACCTGCCAGGCAACTACTAATGCACTGCCTCACAGCCTACCAGCAGGCACAAACCCTTTCAATAGAAGCAAGTGAAAGGGTTTGCGCATCCGCGGTGGCTCCCAGGCAACACACTAGCAGCGGGCCCAGGAGCTACAAGCCCTTTCAACTGCTTCTATTTAAAGGTCTCACTGGGAAGTTGCAAGTCCTTTAAATAGAAGCAGGTGAAAGGGCTAGCAGCTCCCAGCCACACCGCTAGCATGTTGCCTTGGAGCTGGGGAGGTGCAAGCCCTTTCAACTCCTTCCCTGTGGCTGCTAACGTTAAATAGAAGCAGTTGAAAGGGCTTGCGTCTCCCCAGCTCCCAGGCAACGTGTTAGAGGGCAGGTCCGGGAGCTGCCGCATAAGCCAGATGAAAGAGCTTGGTGGGCCAGATCTGGCCCGCTGACAGGCTCTTGCCTAGCCCTGGCTTAGAGTGAAATTCTGGTCCCATTGAATTCAGTGGTGAAAATCCCATTGACATCAGTGGGTCCAAAATTTCATTGCTAGCAGTGTTGCATTTGGATTTCCATAGTTAAAGTTTTACTGCTTTGCATCACAAAACCTAGAGGATTAGAAAGTGTGAGCTAATTGTATGATGTTTTTTTTCCTCTTTTAGAGGAGAAAGCCATGTATTCAGCAGAATTAGAAAAACACCAAAAACAAACAGCAGAATGGAAAAAAAAAGCTGAAAAATTAGAAGGGAAGGTTGAGTCTTTGCAGGTAGGCTGAAAAGATTTTAAAATACAGTCCTAAATAATCCCAATGGTTGGCTTTTAAATATGTTATTACACAGGAATATATTACAATTGAACACTTACCTGGCGTTGCCTGGGTCTTTCAGTGCAGGGGACCTGTGGGAAGTGCAGATAGGGTTGCCAGGTGTCTGGTATTGACCCGGACAGTCAGGTATTTTCGCCTCCTGTCTGGTAAAAAAAAAAAAAAAAAAAAAAATCAGAAAACACCGAACACCTAAAATGTCCGGTACTTTCTGATTTTTTTTTTTTTTCCTGGCCAGGAGGCAAAAATACTGGGTGCTTACCGGGTTCCACAGGGGAGTTGTCTGGCCCGGAGCAGGAAGACAAGATGGCAGATGACCACTGGCAGTCTGTTAGGGCCAAAAAGCCTCAAAGGCATTTCTTAAAGGGGCTATGCTGTTTTGGTTTTTTTTATTGTTTTTTTGCTTAACAACTCTCTGGGTCCTTCCCCCCTTCCTTCCCCCCCCCCCCAACAATTTTGGTCTTCCCCCCTTTTTTTTTCTCAACAGAATTTTTCCCTCAGTGTTTTTTTTTGCGGGGGGGGGGAGGTGTTCGGTATTCTTGGTTAAACCATCTGGCAACCCTAAGTGCAGGAGTTAGAGCAGGTGCATGGGGATGTGGGGGGATGCGAGAGTGAAGGCTGGGATGGGTGAGTAAGGGCTCAGAGCAGGGTGGGTAAGGTCCCATCCAGAGGGGTTTTCTCTCCCTGTTTGACTGGCAGAGTCTCCCACCCAGCCATCTGGGGCCTTCTGCCTCCCCGCCCCCCCCATAACTCCACCCACCAGAAGACTTCTTCCCCCTTCCCCCGGAGCTGCCCCACCCGCAAGGGGCCTTTCCCACCTTCCGGTACTGTGTCCAGGAGATTGGGAGGAAGGTTTTGGGGCAGAGGGCTACTTGGTCTCATGGCAGGCAAGATGGCGGAGCCCCAGCCCTGTTGTCCACTCTATTGGTGGTGCAGCTGCCCCTCATGGCCACTCTGCATCCATCTCTCTGCTGCAGGCTTGGTTCTCCCAGTGGCCACTCTGAATATCACATCCCTCCTCTCTTTGCCTCCTCTCCCTTTGCATGCTATGGAAAAACAGTTCCATTCCGAGCACTTCCTGTTTTCTTGGCACAATCAAACCCTGACCTTGCCTTAAGATAGGATAAGAGGAAGCTGCATGCCAAATTTGGTGGTCCTAGCTCTTACTATTTAGGAAGAGTTCTTGAATGAACAGACTCACAGATGGACAGACAGGCATTTCTAATATATCTATGCTTGTAATTCATTAGTAATAGTCTTTGGTGCAAGGGAGGAAGAAAAGGAGGGCAAGCTAACCAGTAAGATGAAATTGTGCTGATTATCTATTTTCCTTGGATTTTTAAAGTCCCAAGTGTTTAAAATAACAGTAATTAAGGTCTTTGAATCTGGAATACTTGATTTTTGTTTTTCACAATAGGTAAGTGTGATAGTGATTTTCCCTCCCTTACAGGAAAGTTTAGAGGAAGCAAATGCTGCTTTGGATGCAGCATCGAGGCTAACTGAGCAGTTGGATCTCAAAGAGGAGCAGATTGAGGACCTTAGGAAACAAGGTAAATAAGTTGATTTTTTTTCTAAACGTGTGCAAGAAATTGAGGAGATAGCTTTTCAGTAGAATCACACTAACGAAGATGTGAATTGGTCTTTGAGTGTTGGTCCCTGTATGGATTTCACTTTTAGATACAAGTGCTCTCTAGTCACTGGGACTGAAAAAGTCTTATTCGTTGGTCCACACCTGCTCCTTTGGTCTCCAAACCACATGCATAAGGAGCAGTTCAGACCAACCACCTGATTTGGAACCAAACCTCCAGTACCCAGAGGTGATCATTTCCCTTCATTCTGTAACTATTCAAAATTACATGAAATTTTGTGGTGGTGTTATATAGAGTTTTTGCTAGCTAGTGTTAGTGTAGTTAGTGTTAGAATCCAACCCCAGCTTCTCCGTTATGGGATTTAGATTATGCCCAGGATATAAGACTTCAAAAATGGCTTCCTGTCCTTGCTGCTTTTCAGTCTGACAACCAGTAAAGAAGCCCTTACTACTGTCAGAGAAGCTCATGCCTCCCCTAAATTCAGTGTCTGACACTTTTCCTTGACAGACAAAGAAGATGCTAGAACACTGTCTTAGCAAGAATCTCATGGACCATACAATGGGTCTTCAGACTGCCCCCCTAGTTTGGGACTATGATCTAGATTTGTTGCTCCTTTTTACATCAGCTGCATCTGTCCAACCTCCCCTGTCCAGAAAATATTTTTGGCAGAACACTCAGGAGCTGACACTGATGTTGATGTCATAACCACTGTATTCCAAGGTTCACTTCAGTGGCCACTGAGCCTAATTTTCCCGATTTTTTGGATAATAACAAGAGACAGATCAGTGATATTATCCCTTCCAGCTATATGAATAATTTCTCTCTCCGTCCTATTCTAATCCCTGTTCCCTGTTATTCTTCAGGGACCACTATGACAAGGAAGCAATGAAGGGGTGCCACATTAGCATCATGGAATGAGGTGTAACAGTGAACTCAAACTAAGGACTTAGTTCAAGTTAACTTTTGACTGCCGTGTGTAGCCACGGGCAGTTAGTTCGGACTAGGGGGATTTTAAAATGGCGCCCGGACGGGAAGATGCAAATAAAGCCCGGGATATTTAAATCCCAGGCTTCATTTGCAACTTCCAATGCCTACATTAGCCTCCCTAGTTCAAACTAGGGGGCTAGTGTAGACATACCCTATGTGAATTGATGCCATTTGCCAAATACCACCTATGTTGCTGACATGCTTGCTCTGAACAGTATATATATTCTCAAGATGAAGGCTTCACTGCCATAATGGAAAGACCCTCACTGTGAATGTATAGAGCCCTTTCCTTCTCCCCACACCAGACAAGATGGTAATTACAGATACTACTTTGCTGGGCTGGGGAGTTCATATAGATCAGGGATGGGAAACCTTTTTCAGTGAAAACCACTGACTCTCAGGGTGCATCTAGACAGCATCCTTCTGTTGGAATAAGCTATGCAATTTGCATTATTCAAATTGCGTAGCTTATTCTGAGTCTAGGTCAAAAGAGTTTATTTTGAAATTTGGCACTGTCTACACAGCACCAAATTTCAATAAGGCACTATTCCGACAAATCCCTTAACTCTTGTGGAATGAGGGTTACAGGGATGCTGGAATAATGCGCCTGCTATTTCGGGAAATGGTGTTTAAAGACGTGATGTTGTTGTTTCGGGATACTTCCAGTATCCCAAAATAGAGCCGCAGTCTACACGTACCCTCAGAAAAATCAGTTGGGAACCACACGCAAATGGGGTGGGGGGGAAGAACCTCTCTACTCACCTGCTCCCAAGGTGGGAAGCAAAAAAACCCTGCCCTTCACTTACACTTAAAGGAGTGCTCACCATGCTTCAGCCCTGCAGTGGGGGGCAGGGTGCCGAGGTTCAGGGTTTCCTCTCTCAGCGGGGCGAGCCAGCACTTATGCTTCAGCCCCGCTGAGGCCACCAATGCTCAGGGCTTCTGGCTGTGGTGCGATTTGCCACAGGCCGGATTAAATTAACCCAGGCGCCTGCCCCAATACAGATGATCACACGTGAACATCTAACTCTCCTGGAACTAAAAGCAGTCTGAAGTCATCATGGTGTTCTTACCATTCTTTTATATCCTGATAATATTAGACAAAATTGTGACAATGTACCACATAAACAAACAGGGAGGGGCTAAATCCATCCACCACACATGCAAATGGTCAACTTATTGAATTGGTGTATTGGGAACAATATTATGATGTCATTGCACCTACGGGATGCCCCAATTCACTGCCAGATAGCCTCACCAGACATTTTGACACTGATCATGAATGGGAACAACACAACAAGGTGGGGGAACAACATTTTCATTGAGAAGGGAGCTGCTGCTTGAGATACTGGAATCCCAGGTGATCAGGAAGCATGACACATTTTGTTCCAAGAGACTTCAGGGACACAGCTTCAAAGTCAGTGTTCTCCTGTCGTCCTGGATATACTTTTCCTCCCATTCTGCTATTTCCTCAGATTCTATGGAAGATCCAGTAGGACAGAGCACTTAGTCATTCTCATTGCTCCCTAATGGCCCAGGCAATTGAAAGCTATTCATTCTTTAAATCACCCGATGACATCAAGGTTTCTGAAGTGTCTCCCCTCAGTGTTGAAACCAACCCCATCGTGAGAACTCATCTTAGTATTCTCAACATTAATTAGGCCCAAGGTAACAGTTACTTTTTAACAACAAGAAGTAGTTCTGTGGCACCTTAGAGACAAAGAAAAAGATATATAGTATGAGCTTTCTTGGAAAAAACCCACTAAAGATTGCTGTCACTTTTGCCAGACCTGTAAGTGAACTCATCATTACAATGGCTGATCCACTATATGCAGTATTTCACAAAAATAGTCTTACTATGCCTGCACCTGAAATCACTTTAGGGGTGAATTTTATACTTCTACATAAATCAGGCAATACGCTTACTGGTTGTTTTTTTGTGACGTCTCCTATCACCAATGAAGAGAGCAGACTTGTTACTTTGGAGTGAGACGTGCATTAATATTTTACCTGCAAAAATGAAAATGATCAGAATGTCGCATACATTATCTTTTTCTATAGCAGAATGAATGAGAGGGCAAGCTTTATTCTCTCAGGGTGTGTTTTGGGTTGTCTCTCCTTTCCTGTAAAAGCAACCTCAGTAATCACTTCATGTGTTGTCCTTAGTAGGGATGTAACATTTAATCAACTAATCGATGGATTTTCCACCAACTAGTCGATAAGCAGGTGAGCTCAGCCCAGGAGCTAACCCTGCTGCAACTCTGCCTTTTAAATGTATTAAGAGCCTACTGGCTCTTAATAAATTCAGAAGGCTAAAGCACAGCGGGGGGGACCCAGCATGAGCTGGGACAGCTGATTACTGGCTCACTCAGGGTCCCCCCCCACACACACACACACTGTGCACAAGCCTTTTAAATACATTAAAAAGGATGGTGCGCAGCAGTGGGGACCCAGCGCAAACCAGGAATGAGCTGTCCCAGCTTGCACTGGGTCCTTCCTGCTGTGCTTGAGCCTTCTAAATGTATTAAGAGCCAACAGGCTCTTAATACATTTAAAAGGCAGAATTGCAGCAGGGTTAGTTCCCGGGTTTCTGAGCCCGGCAGGCTCTTAATACACTTAAAAGGCTAAAGAGCAACAGTAGGGACCCAGGACAAGCTAGGAATCAACTGTCCCGTCTCACACCGGATCCCCACCTGCTGCGCTTCTGATTTTTAAAAAGCAGAGGCACAGTATCTGAGACTGGGTGTGAACTAGGAATCAGCTGATTCCTGGCTCGCGTCCGGTCCCACTACCCTTCCCCTGCTGCCCGCGGAGACGGTGTTGGGGGGGGAACTGGCTTTTAAGCCGGCTCCTCCCAGTGCCGGCTCCTGCTCCCCCGCTTGATGCTTCTGATAGAGGCAGCAAGGGTGAGGGAAGCGACTAGTCAAGGGACTAGTCAACTATCTGATAAGCTTTTGTTTATTGGATAGTCGACTAGTCGCTTACATCCCTAGTCCTTACTTATATTCAGAAAGCAGAAATGTGGAGCTCTAGCCATACTTTCATAAGGCATAGCACCCTAGTTCAGGCCTCTGCCTTTGGGGTGTCAATCCTGCAAGCATTTAAACTGCCTGCAAGTTTGTCCTCTCTTCAAATATGAGTATTGCTTGAGGGTCATCCACAGCAAAATACAGACAGGGACGAGCACTCGAAGAAAGGGGTAGAGTTCTTGGAGATGTGTGGTCTTTATCTGTGTTGCATTAGCTGCCCTCCTTTCTCCAGCTGACCCCGGGCTCCATGTAGCACTGCCCCTTTGAAACACTACGGTGGCGTTTCAAAGAGCAGCACTGCGGAAACGCCTGCGATCAACATGTTAAAAAAAATTAACATGTCAATTCTGTCCTGTGCTAATCGCAGGCATTAACATGCATTAATTAACAGTCCTGCTTCAGATCTTTAAACAATTTGCAGTAGAGAGAGAACCAGAGGTAGTCGGTAAGCAAAAAGCAATTTATATTTATGCTTTGTGCTTATTTTTTTTAATCTTCTTAATAAAGGGTCAGATCGCTTCACATACAGCTAACTCCCATTGACATCATTGGAAGTTATGTGCCTACCCCTGAGATTGGTTTAAAGACTGTATTTTTGTTTCTGATTTCACTTATTTTGGAACACAAGATTCTTCATTGCCCTGTTGTTTAGAAAGATCCTTTGCACATATTCTTAGATTAAATACTTTTAATGTTGATAGACGTTGTTATATTATACGCTATTTTTAAGACAAAACTTGGCCAGACAGTGAAGGAGTTTGCCAGGAGAAACAATTTTGAAAAAGATAAATTGTTTTTGCTTTATGACTGCACATAGACATGAATCGTATAAAGAAGAGTTGTGTGGCATTTTCTTTCATAAACAAGCTGCAGATTAATGATTCATTGACAAAAAGCTTTAGCATTAAAACAATGTAAGCAAACTTTTAAAAAGCACAGTAATATTCGAGTGAAAATTATCAACTCTGCTTTTACATACCTTTATTAGCACATTGTATGATACAGCCTCAAGTTCACAACACAAAAACTTAATTTTGAAAATTTAGGTATTTGTATGAGACACACACATCAATAAGGTTAGATTTGTGAAAATATTAGTTTTAAAACAGATGCCTCTGATGCAGTTCAGATAATGACTATATAGAGAACATTGGGGTTCATATTGTTTTTATTTTCTTTTTGAATGAATTAATTTGAGTTGTTACCAGAGTAGGGATGTAAGCAACTAGTTGACTACCCAATAAGCAAATGCTTATCGGATAGTCGAGTAGGAACTCGACTGGTCGCTTTCCTTCCCCCCCACCCCCCATTGCTTCCTCTATGAGAGAGAGGCAGCAAGGGGGGGAGAGCATGACGCAGTGCTGTGGGGAGCCGCCTAAAAACCAGTTCCCCCCAGCACCATCTCTGCAGTATGTAGGGGAGGCAGAGGGCATAAGAGAAACAGTGTGAATGGGGATTGAAACAGTCCCACTTGTGCCGATGCAACTGCTGCTCTTCTCCCTTTGAAATGGTACAGGAGCCACAGGTGGCTCTTGTAATTTCAAAGGAAGAGAGGCAGCAAACCCGCTGCATCTCTCTCTTTGAAATATTCAATAATCTTGGGTAGCTCTTGTGCGTTTCAAAGGGAGAGAGGCAGGGAGATAGCGAGAACCCCGCTTATCGACTAATCGAGTAGTGAATGGAAATTCCAATGACTACTCGATTAGCTGATTAATCTAAATTTAACATCCCTACACCAGAGTAGTCTGATAGTATGTTAATGTTGTGCTAACTCTCCTGTATAGCTTTATCAATATAATCCAGACTTGATCTATAATCCCTTTCTTAAATAAGATATACAGTTAATGCAATTGCCCTCAGTTTTATGGTGGTTGATTGATCTGCTTTGCCATTACTGTATTTGTACACCCTGCTTTCACTCTGCCCATCTCTGCATAGATTCAGGCTTGATGAGAATCTGGCGGTAGGAAGAGAGTCAGAAAGTGTCCACCTTAATTAGTTTGTAGGAAGATGAGGTGATGGCAAAAGGTCACCTCTGCACTGCAGTTACTAACAACTCTTGTGTTTTGCTCATTTTTTCTCTTCCCCCCGTCAATGAGAAATTATTGGAGGATCCTCCTTCTTTTGAGTTGCCCAGGGGGAAGAAGCCCGGTGTGTCTTGTTGCCCACTAGAAAGAAGAAGAATATCTGCTGTTGAGCAACGAACATATTCATCTGATTCCTACTGCTCATTTTAAAACTTTTTTGGTGTGTTTATTTTTGTTTGCTCCTCATATGCATTGATCAACTCATTCTTCTTCCTTAAAACAAACTTTTCCTTTTAAAACAAACAGATAAGAAAGCTTGGGGTCAAAGAGGAAGTGGGGATACAAAGTAATTTTGCAACTCTCTGCTATTTTAGCAACCATTTTCCAAAAAAAGTGTGACTCTTATTAGTTGATTGAGTAAGTGTTTACTGAAATTCCAGATGTGTGTGTGCAAAACTTGGCCTCCAGTGCATTAAGTTAGGGGTATTTTCCCAAGTTCACATATGACTTTTATACAGCCTAAATTAAATATCAAGCTGCTACATGAACATGCAGCTAGTTAACTTTTTTGGTTTGAGTTAAACCATCTGTATGGCTTGATTTCAGCACAGCCATTCCCTGTGAAACTCTCACCAACACCAGGGACCAAATTGAGCCTTGGTGTAAGTGGACAAAACTCACCCTCTTTTGTGAGAGGATGTGCTCATGCCAGAGTAAATTGAGTCCCATATTTTTTCATTTGATGATTATGATGGTGGGAAATGAGGGTCTGTAGGGTTGAACTTAAAGGTAAGTTTAATTCTTATTATGGTTTCAAACTATAAAGTGTTGTTTGCAGCGTTGTTTTAGCCATGTTGATCCCAGGATATTTGAGAGAATATCCAAATCTCAATAAGAGCTCTGTAATTCTAAAGCTTGTTTCTTCCACCAACTGAATTCGCTCCACTAAAAGATACTATCTCACCCACCTTGTCTCACTCGTGATATAAGCAGTTTAGTTTAAACATTTGATGTATAAGGAAAACAACGTTTTACTTGCTTAGAAGTATCTGTCAGGTGGATTTTTAAGAGAAGGCTCTCAGTTTAAAATGTTACATATTCAAGAAAACATATATGTCCTCTTGATCACAGGCCAAATACATTCCCAGACAGAGCTTTGTTGGCCAAAGCTTTTGAAGAATTTCTTTATGGATTTTTTTTTTTTGGCAGGAGAATTGATATTTAATGGGAAAAATAGAAGACATACCAGATGCAGTTTTTTGAATTCCCATAAATAGTTAACCAATTATTCGAGACTGTCATATAAGTCTTGTTTAAGATGATCCATGCTGAAGTTTGGTTCAGCTCCCTTCTATTATGCACTGTTTTCATAGCCATGAAGTGAATGATTAAATTATATTCAACTGTGAATTATACTTGTGATGTTACAGTATTTTAATAGACTCCACATGAGAAATCTATTTCCTTCTAAACAATTTATTCACTCTACACATGGTTGTGGGTGTGTAATAGCCATTAAATTGACTCTTATTAACCTTATGATACAAGATAGTCTTTAAAGTGACCCTTAGAGAGCTCATGATAGAATAAATGTTTTGGCAAAAGCAGAATCATATATTTATCATTAATAATTTCATTTTAAAATGTATTGGCAATGTTTGTTTTGACTATGAGGATAATTTTTTAGATGGACAGTTGAAAATTAGCATAGACTATAGCAGGGGTGGCAAATTCTGGCCCGGGGGCCAGATCTGATCCTCAGGGTTGGTCCCTGGCAGACCCCATGTCCATGTTTATCTGCTTCCTCCGCAGGTATCAGAGGATCGCAGATCTCATTGGCTGCAAATCACCATTAGCAGCCAATGCAAGCACCAGGAAGCAGTGTCCCAGTCTGCAATGCTTCCCACAGCTCACACTGGCCGCGAATGGTGATTCACAGCCAACCAGAGCTGCAATCCTCCAATACCTGTGAGGTGCAGGTAAAATTAGTGGCAGCAGCCTGCTCGGGACTAACCCTGGGGGCTGCCATTTTTTTATTGCCCACCCCTGGACTAAAGCAACATCATTAAGCTGAAATCTGGTCAATCTTTTATTTTATTTTTATTTTTTTTTAAAGAGGGGAGCTGTTAAAAGTTAGTTTCAGATATATCTGCTCCTGTCAATGTTTTGATTTTGTAATGGTAGGTAAAGTCCCATGGAAGCAAGACTAAGAGGAAAAACAACTGAAGAGAGTTGGCAGTTTTTAAAAGGGACATTATTAAGGACCCAAAAGCAAGCTATTCCGCTGTGTAGGAAGATAGAAAGTATGGCAAAAGACTGCCTTGGCTTAACCAGGAGATCTTGCATGATCTAAAACTAAAAAAGGAGTCATATAAAAAGTGGAAACTAGGACAAATTACAAAGGATGAACATAAGCAAACAATACAGGTATGCATGGGAAAGATTAGAAAGGCAAAGGCACAAAACAAACTCAAACTATCTAGAGACATAAAGGGTAACAAGAAGACATTCTATAAATATATTCGAAGCAAGAGGGAAGAACAAGGATAGGGTAGGCCTACTGCTCAGTGAGGAGGGAGAAAAAATAACAGAAAACTTGGAAATGGCAGAGGTGCTTAATGACTTATTTGTTTTGGTGTTCACTAAGAAGTCTTATGATGAAGGAATGCCTAACGTAGTGAATGCTAGTGGAAGAGGGTAGGTTTAGAAGTTAAAATAAAAAAAGAACAAGTTAAAAATTACTTAGAAAAGTTAGATGTCTGCAAGTCACCAGGACCTGATGAAATGCATCCTAGGATACTCAAGGAGCTGATAGAGGAGGTATCTGAGCCTTTAGCTATCATCTTTGAAAAATCCTGGAAGACAGGAGAGATTCCAGAAGACTGGAAAAGGGCAAATATAGTGCCCATTTATAAAAAGGGACATAAGAACAACCCAGGAAACTACAGACCAGTCAGTTTAACTTCTGTGCCAGGAAAGATAATGGAGCAAGTAATTAAGGAATTCATCTGCAAACATCTGGAAGATAATAAGGTGATAGGTAACAGCCAGCCTGGATTTGTAAAAAACAAATCATGTCAAACCAATCTGATAGCTCTCTTTGATCGAATAACAAGTCTTGTGGATAAAGGAAAAGCGGTATATGTGGTATACCTAGACTTTAGTAAGGCTTTTGATATGGTCTCGCATGATCATCTTATCAATAAACTAAGCAAATACAACTTAGCTGGGGCTACTATAAAGTGGGCGCGTAACTGGCTGGATAACTATTCTCAGAAAGGAGTTATTAACAGTTCACGATCCTGCTGGAAGGGCATAACAAGTGGGGTTCCGCAGGGGTCTGTTTTGGGACTGGTTCTGTTCAATATCTTCTTCGATTTAGATATTGGCATAGAGAGTACGCTTATTAAGTTTGCAGATGATACCAAGCTGGGAGGGGTTGCAGCTGCTTTGGAGGATAGGGTCATAATTCAAAATGATCTGGAGAAATGGGATGAGGAATAGGATTAAGTGTAATAAGAACAAATGCAAAGTACTCCACTTAGGAAGGAACAATCAGGTTCACACATACAGAATGGGAAGCAGCTATCTAAGAAGGAGTACTGCAGAAAGGGATCTAAGGATCATAGTGGACCACAAACTAAATATGAGTCAACAGTGCGACGCTGTTGCAAAAACAGCAAACATGATTCTGGGATGCATTAACAGGAGTATTGTGAGCAAGACATGAGAATACATTCTTCCGCTCTACTCTGCGCTGATTAGTCCTGAATTGGGGTATTGTGTCCACTTCTGGACATCATATTTCAAGAAAGATGTGGAGAAATTGGAGAAGGTCCAGAGAAGAGCAAGAAAAAATATTAAAGGACTAGAGAACATGAGCTATGAGGGAAGACTGAAAGAATTGGGCTTGTTTAGTTTAGAAAAGAGAAGACTGAGAGGGCACACGATAGCGGTTTTCAAGTACCTAAAAGAGTTTTACGATGGGGAAAGAGAAAAATTGTTCTCCTTGGCCTCTGAGGACAGGACAAGGAAAAATTGGCTTAAACTGCAGCAAGGGAGGTTTAGGTTGGACATTAGGAAAAACTTCCTAACTGTCAGGGTGGTTAAACACTGGAATAAGTTGCCTAGGGAGGTTGTGGAATCTCCATCTCTGGAGATATTTAAGAGCAGGTTAGATAGACATCTATCTGGGATGGGCTAGACGATGCTTGGTCCTGCCATGAGGGCAGGGGACTGGACTCGATGACCTCTCAAGGTCTCTTCCAGTTCTAGTGTTCTATATTCTATGATGTTTTCAAAAATGATTTTTTCTTCCCTGTTACACAACATACTGTATCAACTAACTTACATTCAGAGCTGTCATCTTTTCTTAAAATGTCTTGGGTAATGCAAAGTTTTTTTTATATAAATTATGATAATTTATATATTTAAAACCTTCATTTTATATGCAGTGTAATCCCCATCCTCAATGTCTGGCATTTACAAAACTTTTGTAATTTGCAAGTGTATGTTTGTATTTAAGCTTTGCAGAGATACTCTGGCACTTGATGCCTCAGGATGGTTTGCTGATCAAATCAATTCTCAAAGTTTATTAATGCTAATATGTAGGATTTCTAAGCGTCCTCTTGCATTTAGAATGTAATTGATAGTGTTGTACAATAAGAAATCTGATTATTAAACGGGTATGTGTTAGAGAGTAATTGTGAACATAGATCAATCAATCTCTAAACAGTATATATAAAAGTTTTTATTTTGTTTTGAATAAAAAGCTTAATCCTTATGCCCCTGGAGTAAAATTTTCCCAGCATGAAACTAGTTACTTTCTTTCCATTCTGTACACTATAAAATTCAGTTTGTGAAGCAAAACTGTTAGTTATACATGGGGTCCTCAAACAGGATACAATAGATCTTATCAATTTTATCGCTCAGTTCTTTGATGTGTATAGAAAGTCCTGCTGAGGGTGGCATGGGGGGAGGAGTTGTTAATTGAGAGAACCCCACTGTGCCAACATGATTGTGGGCTGAATTTTGTGAAGGATTACAATCCATGTGGAAATTAGAATGTAGTATTTTTCCATGTATGTCAGATCATTTGTAACAAAAAAGATAAAGTTGCCCCCAAATACATATTTACTTATTGATTTTGCTTAGGAATTTTACTAGCATATGTTATTGATAGGGACTGGTAGATGTCCATATCTTACAGTCAGCTTCTTAATACAGAAAATATTCTTTTTTAAATTGAAAAAAACCTTAACATTTACAAGTATAGTTTGAAACACTCTGAAATATACCAATGCTTAAGCAGGGGAACCTTTTGCCAGGGTAGATTAAACTGATGGGAAGTTCCTACAGGATTGGGGATGGTAGCCACTCAACTCTACAGAGCAAAGGAAGCAAAAGCTCCTGGTTTCTGTTAGTGTTACTTGAAATCCGTTTTATCACAGAGACTCTGCACGAAGTTCCTGTGCTCCAGTTAAGCCTCACTTATGACCTTTATATATGGTACATAGAGGTTTTTACCTGTCCCTTGCATTAGGGTGAATGTAACCCTGAGGGAATTCAAATCAGGCAGTTGTTTTAATTTTATTGATGGGAGACGTCCTCTCCAGTTCGCGAGGGTGTTTATGTTGAAGCAGATTATCTGTGACAATCTAGTGAATTGTCAGTATAGCTGAAGTGACAAAGAGGTTCTCTGTCACACAGGCGAAACTGACCAATGAAAACTTGTGAATGGGACATTCCAGCATCCTGCATGTTGGTGACAAATGTAAGCTAGATAAAGAGTCAAAGATTAATCAAGTTGGTGCTAGATCTTCAAAGAGGTCATTTTCCTTTGGGATTTGCCATGAAGGTTCCTACCTCCTGGTCCCTCTGTGTTTCCTCCTATGATTTTCCATGCTTAAATGGGTTGAATTTTCTTTTGGGTAGGTTGAAATTTCTTATGTGCGACACCAGTATTTAGGTAGTGTGTGGATGTGCACCCACTGGTACAAATAAAAACTATAGCTTTAAATATATATTTTAAATAGTCCATAGGTGTGGAAGAAAATATTAAAATAAGGGATAATTAACAAGGAGCAATTCTTATGATTATTTAATATGAAATCAAATAAAAAGAAAATTAACACTACCCTACCCTTTGAAGAAGTGGGTGTTCCCACCAAAGCTCCTAATATTATTTATGTATTTTGTTAGTCTCTAAAGTGCTACAGGACCATTGTTTTTTTTAAGGTGGTGTTTTGTTGTTTTTTTTTTTTTAGTTACAGACTAACATG
The DNA here is from genome assembly GCA_032595735.1 of Pelochelys cantorii. Lineage (NCBI taxonomy): Eukaryota > Metazoa > Chordata > Testudines > Trionychidae > Pelochelys > Pelochelys cantorii. The sequence continues at coordinate 101,601,336 of CM064329.1, read as the reverse complement.
GCTACCTCTGAGACCTTGGAGTACATGTATCATCATCCTTTCTAACAGACAGATACATGTTTCAAAGATCTTGCAAATAGGGTTTCATCCTACGAAACAACTAGCATCACACCTAGAACTTGCCATGTGCCCCCACCCCCCCCCTTTTCCAGACGATAAGCTGAGCTCCCTGCCTGCACTGGGAGCTCTGAACCTCTGCACGGGACTCAGAAAAGGGCTGTATGCCTGCGTGGGTGCACAGCTTACAGGGAACCTTGGTCCCCATCTCTGGCTCCTTGCTGTCCTCCTGTGGTCCTTTTGCAGTATACCAGAGGTCAGCATATAACACTGTTGTTTAGCATCTTATACTATCCTGGAAATATCTTTTAATTCCTAAGCAATTGTCAACTTTCTCTTAAATAACATTACATTTTGAAAATGAAGTTGTCCAGCAGTTTGATATTTGATTGCACAAAAAATCTTTAATTTATCTAATATCAACTATTTTTATTCCATATTTTAATACAGTTTTATGAATAGAAATCTTGGCATGTTCTCACATTAAGGTTAATGGTTTTGTTTTGTGAATTTCTTTAAGGCTTTATTTTTATTAAGCTTTTTTATCACCTTATTGGGTGATGGAATGTCAAGCAAAGTCCAAGATACAGTTACATAGGGTAGTTAGGTGGTTGTATGTATATAAGAAAAGGCAAGTAGTTGAGTTATATGTAATACTAGATTTACCCAGTGTTGCTCATGTTCTTAACTCAAATAAGTTTTGTTTTTCTTCATTTAAATCATTGTTTTGGGGGAAGGGTGGCTGGGGATGAGGGATTCAGTATGCAGGCTGCCCCGGGAAGAGAGGGCAGCCCCAGTCCTGTCTCACTTCAGCAGCTTAGGGCCAGGTGACAAGTGCCTGTCCATGGCCACTGCAGAGGGCACAGCCCGGGGAGGAGTGCATGTCTCCAGGTTGCAGGACAGACAGACTCTCTGAAATATATGGTAGATAGCTGTCCCTTTCTCCACCCCTGCGCCTTACTGGGGTTATAGCTGTCTCGGACCCTATCTCTGGCCCCTTGCTGCCCTGCTATGATCTTTTGGCAGTATAACACCCTCCTGGCAGACTCCTCCCTTTGCATTTTATGAGAAACAAATTCTAGGCATATCTAATTATCTTGGCACAACTGAATCCTGACCTTTCCCTTACCGTTTAGGAGAGAGTTCTTGAACAGACACTTTTCTAAAATCTATAGTAAGATTAGATGCATAGAGAAATGGATGCCAGGGGAAAAATTATGATCATAACAACGAAAAGGGCTAAACCTGTGCCTGTTTGGTCTGTATGAAATGAATCATTGTTCTTGGTAACTCAATGTATCAATCACAAAACCAGTTTTCATACTCTGTAGCTGACCATTCTACATATGATTTCCACTTACCCTGATCTGGTGAATATCAGCTATTGTAACACGGCAACCAATTGGAATATGGAGCTGGCCAGTAGGAATTCAAGATAGCAGCTAATGGTCCATTTTTGTAATGTTTTAGTTTAGCTCTATAAATATTGATACACATTTAATTTGCAAATCATAACCATATACCTCTCAGCCTTTGGCCCTCTCATTTATCCCTCAGCAGCATATCTCAATAAGTTTCATGACATTTATGATGTTTGTCAACCTTTTTAAACTGAATTTTCATACTTCCAAAAAGCCATTTCAGTTTCTCCTGTAGCTCCTTTTTATCATATGGATTATTGGTAAAATGGACCATGTAAGTGTGTTGGTTCTAAGGTGCATGCACATGTTTAACACCCTGCTTTACAGCATGGGACTGTGACTGAATTATGTGCTGGCAGCATGGAGTTGCTAAAGAGAGTGAGAAGATTGACTCAAGGCCAGAGGAAGAATCCACTTCGGGAGCATCTATTCCAAAGAGATGGGACTGTGTGGTGGGAGATTTCTACAGAAAGCAGAGAGAGAAGCTTTACTGATCAGAGTCTTTAGGGCTGAACAGCTGTACCTTTGTTTTGGGAAGGAATGCTTGAGTCGGTGAATGTTAGTTTTGCATTGAGTTGATGTTGAACTGTGATGTTGTTTTAATAAACCAGATTCCTAGAAAGGATGGGACTGTATGCACTGGGAAGCTAAAAAGGCAGCACACTCTTGACTAGATGGGATACACTGATCTTGTTACAGACCAGAGCACATCATAAGAGTCATTTCAGTTTTGTGTCAAATTGGCAGTCTGCAAAATTATACTTGGAAAATGGGAAAAAGAAAAATGCAAATAAACCTATTTCCCAACATGAGAATATGGCTAAAAGTGCTAACATTTACAAGCTTGTTGGTTGTCAGTAGTCATTTGTGGTTAATTCAGTAGACTCTGTGGGGTAGGTTTGTATAGTATGGTGACCTAAGTAGTTTCTGAATTCATACTCTATACTGTATGGCTATGTCTACACTACAGGGTTTTGCTGGCAGAGAGTATACTAATGAAGCACTCATTAGCATTTGTCTGTGCTGTCATTCGCAGGGCTCGACAATTAGTGTAATCTACTCGCCCGTGGCGAGTAGATTACAAGCCGGCACAGCCGCACAGCGCGATCAGTGCATGCGCAGTGTGCTGAACCACGCGGCTGGCGAGCAGGGCTCGCCGCTGCTTGGCGAGCCCTAGTCATTAGCATATTCTCTGCCTGAGGCTTTTTGCGCAAGAGATTTTTGTGCCAAAACAAGCAGTGTAGACGGGCCCGTTTTGCGCAAGATCCTTATGCCTTAAAAAAGGACGTATACAGATCTTGCACAAAAGGGAGTTTTTGCACAAAACGGACCCGTCTACACTGCTTGTTTTTGCACAGAAACCTCTTGCGCAAAAAGCCTCGGGCAGAGAATATGCTAATGAAATGTGCAACAAATGCTAATGAATGCTTCATTAGCATACTCTCTGCCAGCAAAACTTTGTAGTGTAGACATAGCCTATAAGTTTTCAGATGGGACTGAAATCACACAAAGAATGTATTGAAACAGCTCATGAACTGTTGCATAAGGGTTTATTTTCCAGTGTTAGTTAATTTAACCTTAGCAGCATTAAGTGAACGCTTTCCAAACACATCATCTTTATTAAAAAAAAATCTTTTATTTTAATAATATCAATGCATTTTCTTTGAAAACATAAATTTGTATATGACTTTGAAGTGTATATAATCGTAAAGTCTTCTATTTTAGTTCGTTTACAGTGAAATTACATATTAATTCTCTAGGTGAGATCAAACAAGAAATGTTAGAAGATGCACAAAACAAGCTAATGAACCTTATAAACAGCACAGAAGGGAAAGTGGACAAGTAAGTGACTTTTTAAAATTGGTGTATTTATAGTCACTTTGCTCCTCATTCTATCCATGCTACAGAGGCAGCAGGGCAGGCAGGAGCTGAGTGCCCCATTCCCCCTCCTGCCCCGCTGCTGCCTCTTTTCAGATGATCATCTTTCAGAGGCAGCAGCACAGGGGGGTAGGCATGGGAGTCTGCCGCAAAACAGCCTCTGTCCATGGGGGGCTGGCAGGTGGAGCCAGTCTGCACAGGGAGCTGGATAGAGAAGCAGCAGCATAGGGTGGCAGGGAGCTTCCCTGGGAGTGGGACCGGAGCACACTGGCTGCCCAGCCCCGCCCCTGGGGACTGCAAAGAGTCATGTAACGAATAATATTTTATGCGGTTACAAAACTATTCAATTACACACTATCTAACATCCCTAGTTAATATTTTGACACCAGGGGTTCTGTAAAAGCTGAATGAATTAATTAGCTCTTTCTCTTTTTTTTTTTTTTGGTAGGGTTTTGATGAGAAATCTCTTCATTGGGCATTTTCACACTCCAAAGAATAAGCGTCATGAGGTCTTACGGTTAATGGGAAGTATTTTGGGGATCAAAAAGGAAGAGCTAGATCAGGTAATACTGCATTTAAAAACTAGATTTCTTCTTTCATTTGATGTATATTTGTGATATTAATAAACCAGAATGTTGTTCTCTGCTACTACTAAATGCCAAGGCCAGGCAATGTTTATTGAAAATAAAAAATACTGGCCTCTCATCTGTATTCATTCTTATAGTAGGATCAGCATGTCCCTCTTTATCTCACAGTGACTTTAATAGAATAATAGAGGTAGGATGTTATTTTGTCTGATATATGTTGATGATGTAGAAGGGAAGATCTTTACTTGGTTGCTAGTACAGTATCTATAATGTTGCAATCTCTGAAGATTTATTTCGTCTAACTAGTTTAACTCATGTATAAAGGGTATTAAACATAACAGGATTGTAACAGGGTTATAGACCAACACAATATTTCAGAGAGTTGGAGAACAGTTTTAAAGTTTTTGTCAATAAATAAATCAATAAGATCTAGAACATAAGAACAGCCATAATGGGTCAAACCAAAGGTCCATCTAGTCCAGTATCTGTCTTCCAACAGGGGCCAATGCCAGATGCTCCAGAGAGAGTGAATAGAACAGATGATCATCAACTGACCCATCCCTTGACACCCATTCCCAGCTTCTGGCAAACAGAGTAGGGACACCATCCCTGTACATCCTGGCCAGTAGTCATTGATGGACCTATCTTCTATGAATTTATTTATTTTTTTAAATCCTATTATAGTCTTGTCTTCATAATATCCTCTGGCAAGGAGTTGCACGGGTTAACTGTGCGTTGTGTGAAAAATATTTCATTTTGTTTATTTTAAATCTGCTGCCTATTAATTTAATTTGGTGACCCCCTAGTTCTTGTATTATGAGGAGTAAATAACACTTTCTTTATACTTTCTCCACACCAGTCATGATGTTATAGACCTCAATCATATCCCCCTTTAGTTGTCTTTTTTCCAAGCTGCAAAGTCCCAGTTTTATTAATATTGCCTCATATGGCAGCTGTTTTATACCCCAATCATTTTTGTTGCCCTTTCCTAAACCTTTTCCAATTTCAGTATAAGGTTCTGACACAGTTCCCTTTGCAATTTGTGAGTAAATGTAAGGGAGCCAGCCCATAAGGTATTTTTTGTTTGCTTGCTTGCTTGCTTGCTTTTTGTTGATTGGCTGGTTGTTTTTCTTTGTTTCAGCATTTATCTCTTTTTTTTTTTTTTATTTCTCTCTAGTTATTGTCTGAAGACCAAAAAGGGGTTACCAGATGGGTGACTGGTTGGCTTGGTGGAGGAGGAGCAGGATCAAAAAGTGTCCCTAGCACACCATTAAGGCCAACTAATCAATCTGTTTTCAATAGTGTAAGGATTAAATATACAATTCTCTACATTTGCATGGCAGTTCCATATAAATGCTAGCATTTTTAGTTTTGGTATTTTGGGCTTGATTTAATGTTGGTTTTATTGATAATAGATCTTGAATTTGTTTAAAACGAGTAATAAACAGGAGCTCAAAAGTCATACTGGTTTGAGGTCCATGCTAAGTGTTTGGCTAGTACAAAAATATTACTAGTCTTCTGAAGACATCATTGTCCACCAGGGACCTTTATTGTATGAACCTTCAGAGCTAGAGAGTTAAATATGTTTTCTGAAAGCTAAGAGTCTTCAGCAGGATATCAGTCTGTGAAATACTTTTGATTACAGTTTTGTCCTTCTCTTACCCCAAGCACCCTCATGCTGCCTTCAATTTTAACTTGAAAGCTGGAATTCCTAGCTTTTCTATGCTGTACATCGTTTGTCTTAGGTTCAGAAGTTCTTGAGAACACAGCCACTCAACTTGTATAAAGTGATGATTATGACACCATATTCCATATAATAGAGTCTTTCTTAGTGTTCAGCAGAATATAACATCTTTGAGAATCAAACAGTGAGGAATAAGAGGGTTTGGAAGTGGGATGCTTTTGGGGTTGTTTTGGGTTCACTTTTCCACAGAATAAAAAATGTTGAATTGATGTAAAGCATTAATCATAAATTGTTAGAGTATGGGAGGATACTGGCTACTCAAATGACTATAAGCAATGAAGTAGAGTAATAAAGTAAGGCCTAGTCTATATTTACCCCGAAAGTTAAATTAAGATACCCAACTCCAGCTGAGTTAATTGCATAGCTGGAATCGACATACCGTAATTCCACTTTGGCACTACCTCCACAGCAGGAGGCCGAAGGAAACAAGTGCTCCCATCGACTTCTCTTACTCCTTGTGGATCAAGGAGTACCGGCATCAATGGGGGCACCTTCAGCGTTCGATTTAAAAGGTTTTTACTAGACTTGCTAAATTAAACTCGGGAACATAGACAGGTGTCTATCTTCTTGGTAGTGAAAACGTGGCCTAAGCTACCAGTCAGAGATGTGGTTTTAAGGTGTAAATGTCAGTTAATTTAATTTAGAAAAGTTTTTTCCCAGTGTTTTTCCCACTCCCAATTGATCTGATGAAGTGCTTTTTACCCATGAAAGCTCATGATCCTGTATATTTTTCTTCGTCTTTAAGGTGCCACAAGTCCGCTTGTTGTTTTTGAAATTACAGACTAACACGGCTACCCCTCTGAGAGTTTTTCCCAGTGTGTCTGTCTGCTAATAATTTAAATTGTCTGAGTAGATTCACAGGCATAAAGAAGAAGGTTAATATTTTTCTGTCTGTAATGCTTGTTCTCCCTAGCAAAGTCTGTGTCTTACGTTTTTGCTGACGTCAAAAGCAGTTCCTGTTCCCATATCCATGGCATAGTGTCTCTCATAAACAAAGTGTAGAAAGTAATGGTGTTCTTTTAAAAATAGATCTGATTATTTTCTCCACATTATTAAGTTGTTGTAACTTAGGGCGTATCTAGACTATGCGGAACGGTCAAAAGAGGATATGCAAATTCCACGGGAATTTGCATATCTTCTTCCGATCGCACTTTCGAAAGTGGAGCTTTCAAAAGTGAAAGTAATTAAGACGCAGCTTTTTCAGCGAACCGCCCCGTTGGTTGAAAAGCCGCTTTTCCTCAAAAAAGGAGGTTTACGCGGCTTTTCAACAAAGGGGGGGTTCACTGAAAAAAAGCTGCGTCTTAATTACTTTCACTTTCAAAAGCTCTGCTTTTGAAAGTGGGATCAGAAGAAGATATGCAAATTTCCGCATAATTTGCATATCTTCTTTCGACTGTTCCCTGTAGTCTTGATGAGCCCTTTGATGCTACTGTTTCTGTGTCCGTGTTCTACTGCTTATTCTGTGAGTAGCAGCATGAAATTCCAGAAATAATCAGACTTTGGTGAAGGTAAAAATGTTATCTTTGAAACCTATTAAAGTTTTAAATTATATTTTTGCTCTGTCACTGAATGTTAACTTACATATGTCAAGTAAATTCCTTGATCACCAATTGTAAGGTCTGATGACTCATGGCCCAGGGCTAGGAAAATTCTGGCAGCACAATACTGACCTTTTCAAGTTCAATCTAAGTCCTGGCCTAGAAACAGTTACAAATAAAATAAAATGATGTTCCTAGAATATTCATAAAAAGTATTGAAAATGTTCTAATTACTCGGAATATTCTTTCTAGTCTTTTTCAGAACTATTTGTGAAGTTCCTTGAAACAGAATCACGTCCAAACCTTCCCCTACCCAAGCTCTCTGTTCATGACATGAAGCCTTTAGGAGCAACAGGAATTTGTAATTCTAGCAGCCTTACAGGTAACACCCTGCCTTAGTGAATTTTTTGAAGTTATGTGTTAAATGTAAGGGGAAAGAGACACACTGTGTGTGTGTGCATGCGCATGTCTTTTCTGGTTTTCATTCTGATGAGATTTTTAAAAAGGCATATGAGAGTTAAGTTCCTAGCTACCTTATGGGTCTCAACAAAGATGCTAATTATCTCACCCATTACAAAGATAGCTTCCCCGATTATCACCCCTAATGTCATTACCTCACAGACACTAACCTTCCCCCCTCACCCCCACTCTGTTCTAAAATTTGATTTGTCAATTTTATATGTGTTCACTTTTTTTGATTGTATCACTTTGGTATATATGGTCATACCAATTTTCTTCCCCAAATTGATCTGAGGAAGTGGGTCTGGCCCACAAAAGCTCATCACCTAATAAACCATCTTGTTAGTCTTTAAAGTGCTACATAGTTCTGTCTTTTGTTTCAGGCAGCTAAGAAGAATCACACCCTGGGCTCAGTTATTCATGAAGCATATGGCTGGGCAAGCAGGCTGGCTGGTTGGGAAACATTTTAAGTCTGCAGGCAGGCAGGCTAGTTTGGCAGCTGACAAGTAAATCTCCTGGCCACAGCCTGCTTCTGGCTCCCCAGTCCTTTCCTGCCCCAACTCTCTGCCCTCCCCCCACTCAACATACCCAAACCCTCTGTCCCCTTCTTACACCCATACCCCCTCCCAGAGCTGGCACCCCAATCTCCTGCCCCAGATCACAATCCCCTCCTGGGGATTGTCACATCCCAAACCCCTGCACTCCAGTCCCCTGCCCTAGGTCACAACCGCCTGCTTCATCCCAACTCACTCCCAGACTCCAGTCTCCCTCCTGCACCCCAATCCCTTACCTCAAGCTCCCTTCTGCGCCCAACCTCCATCCCAAACCCTGCATCTCCTCTATTAATCTTTGCGGGGGGGGCCACTCCTTTCCAAAATCTTGGAGTGGCCCCCATCAAAAATTTATTGCCCACCCCGTCATAGAGGCATGTTTAAATTAAAATGTCAACAATTACAAGCCACAATATTAAGTTTTAAATAAATCTTTTATAGTAAACTAAATTGAAGAAACATAAGGAATTTCCAATGTGTTTTGTGAGCTTATCTCTGAAAGCAATACTTTCAATAAACTTAAATTAGGTTTTATATTTCTTTGTGCTCTTGTCATTTATAATATAATAGACAGGGCACCCTATTTTATTTGGCAAAAGCCTATTTCCCTAGTCTGGAAAAACTAAGTTCTGAGGTCCTTTATTCTTTCAGGAACCATATTGTTGCCTTAGAAAACCATACACCCATCCTATATCCCTTAATTGTTTTGGTTTTGGTATCTAAGTTTTCAGTTGCCAGAGATAAACCTTATGAAAGTAGTTTTAAAGCATAGGATAAGGATGTAAATCCCATACCAGTGCAAAAGGACTTGAGTGACCTTGCTGTATTTATAGGAGTTTGAACCAGTTATGTGATAAAATATCTTTAAAACATTTATTAAATTAGTATGGACTAGTAGTAGAAACTGAGATTCCACAATAAGCCTGATTTTTTTTGCCAGCTTCCCCCTCTGATGTCTGCACACAAAGGGAAAAGGTTGGTTATATCTAGGGTCCTCTCTAATTTTGCTCATTTTCAGGGTCATAGGATTTTTAAAATAGTAAATTTCATAGTTTTAAATATTTAAATTTGAAATTTTAGCATTGTAACCAGGGGGATCACTACACAAAAGCAGGTTGTGGATGGCATTGAAAGTCTATTGTAGGGAGGGTCATTGTATTGTCACCCTTACTTCTGCACTGCTGGTGGTGGTGCTGCCTTCAGAGTTGGGCAGCTGGAGAGTAGTAGCTGCTGGATTGGTGCACAGCTCTACAGGCAGCACCATTATCAGGAACACCACAACGGTAAGGGTGGTATGGTGTTGCCACCCTCACTTCTGTGCTGCTACTAATGGGAGCACAGAAGTAAGGGTGGCAATTCCATATCATACCACTCTCACTTCTGCACTCTGGTGATGGTGCTGGCTTCAGAACAGGACTCCCAGACAGCTCAAGTGTAGCTTCCTGAAGCTGCGTAAGGTTCCCAACGATGGGTCTGACTCTGCCCTTGGAGTGTCCTCTGCAAGGGCAAAGGATGTTGCAGTTTGTCTGGGACTAGTAGCTGAAGTTCTGTGCACAGTAGGACTCCCCAACCCTGTGCCCCTCCCTACGCTAGACAGATTTAATGTCCGTGATGCATTTTTTCACAGCCATTAATTTGGTAGGGTCCTAATTACATCTGGGACAGATAATTTTCATACTAAATTTGAAATGACTTGAACAAAATCTGGTATAGGCAAGAGTTTTGTAGAAAAGTGCAGATTGTGAGAAGTTGATACATGGATGATGAAAGCTGGGGTATAATTTTGTGAGTGAGATGTAATAATAAAGCATATAACTAGAGAGGATCCAGAGTTGTGAAAGGCCTTGAAGTCAAGGTCAAGAAGATTCAATTTGATACAATGGATGAGTCAGTTGAAGAATAATTTGCTTTCTACACAAATGCAGACAATTGCTGGACTGTGAATGGTTTCTAATGTGTTCTTTTAATCTCAGAAACTATAGGCTCGGGAACCAGCAGAAGATCAGATGCAAATCCATTCTTGGCACCTCGATCTGCAGCAGTGCCCCTTATCACCCCCACTTCTCTTGGAGCTGGTGGATTGGGGCATCTGCTTATGAAACCTATTTCTGATGCCTTGCCTACTTTTACACCATTGCCAGTGTTGCCTGATGCCAGTGCTGGTGCTGTACTAAAAGACCTCTTGAAACAATAGATGATTCTGAATCAATATTGATGGTAGCACTTTAAGGAAATGAGAACTCTTTATTGTATATAATTTATCACAAAGAGGCCTTTTGTAAAAGCTATGTACCTGTTGGCAGATTTTCTTGTTTTTTCTTTAAACTTAATTATGAACTAAATAGTACTTTGGAAATTGTAGGAATCCAGGACTAACTGCTCTCTTTATAACTCTTTGTTCATATTGGTTCTGAGAGAGGTTTTAAACTGGAGAAAATTATTCTATCTTAGTTGTAGAAATGTTAGACAAGCTGTAGGATCAAAAACACTAGCTGTACTCAGTTATTTCAGGAGTGCAACAGCAATATTAACTCTTTGGTGTTGGGGTCAGTCTTTCAAAGAGCACAATCTGTTATTGACAACAGGCATGTGAGGAACCACCACTGCAAATTAAAATTTAACCAAAATTATAATAGGATCATATTTGGCATGTCCATTCATAATACAAATTTCAAAGGAAGTAGGGAGACATGTAGGAGTTTGATTACTGGAGATGACAAAGTATACTTGAAATTACCCACTATGATATTTATGTAATAACACATCTCACTCTCACAATAAAAGGATAAGTTATACCCCCAAACGGTTGGCCACTTTGAGGCACATCAGTCCTTTTTGTACTAGGAACTGTATTTTTCCGAGTCTGATAGCTGCTATGGCAATGCAAAACAACTGGCACCAAGGAGTTAATTCTGGAAACCAAGGTTTTGGAGAATATATTTGATTTTTCTGAAAACTTCCATGTGGTGAACAGCAATCAGTGGAGATCCACAGGAATATTAATATATTATATATATATATATATATATATATATATATATATATATATAAATATATATATATACATGCTAATGTACTCTAATGGTTTAAGATGTATATTTAAAATCCTTTTATTCTGATTTGAAACAGGTTTAAAGTTTGAACATATGTATAGAACTTCAAGGTAAATGTTTACCTATCCCAGATTTGTAAATAGGCCCATAGAAGACCAGAACCAAAGCCAATTATTATGTAAATTTTGCTGTGATGACTTGTACACTTTATACTACATGTTGCAGACAAAGTATTGAATTGCATATCGGAAGTTAAAACTAATTTTTTTAGAAAAACAGTTAAAATCTGCAACAAAGCTTCTTTGTTAGAAATGCCTAGTTTCTAATCCTGTTTGTGCCATTCCTTGTTTAGTACCATGGTGTTAAAGGTGATTATTGTACATGTTCTATATTAGAACTGTCGGCCTTTAATCCTCTCCATTTTCATTTCATACCCTTCGTTTAAATCATTGTGAATTATGTTTAATAAAATGAAACACAGAAGCTTGTATAGAATCTGCCAAAATAATGAATTCAACAAGACTTTTCTTTGTTTAAGTAAAATGGTAAAATCCCTTAATTTCCTTTAAAGCATTCTCTAACCAAGTTTCTCATTCTGTTACTTCAGTCTTCATGAAGAATTCAGTTTCAGAATAATTTTCATATGATGATTCCATTCTCCAATGTATGAACTTCAAATGGAAGGTTAATGCAAATTTAGAAGCAGATTGGTAATAATTGAATTTTTGTTTCAGATCACTAGTATCTGTTATAAAATCTCTATTATGGCTAAATTAATGAATACTTCTAAGTCTTTTGAAATTTGGTTTCTGAAAGGTCAATAGGCATATTTTAATGTATGAAAGCAAGTATTATGTTGTATAAGAACTACATTTTAAATTCCTATTACACTGTTGGATACCTTTGTTGAGAATATTCAGGTAAGCTATTTAAAATGTGTGTTATCAGAAAAACCACCTTCATAGAATGACTATAATTTTTTTTTTATCCAAAAGACTAAAGAAAATCTAAACCATGAGGTGTGTCTGTGCAGTCTCTTATATATGTGTACTTATATTTATTTCAGGGTGAGTGATCACTTCAAATAAAATTTTTTGATGAGCTGATATATCAGAAATGTTTATCTTTTTAAAATAATGTATTTTATATATCATAATACAAGTGGACATGTGCTGGCAGCCAGCTCCTCATTATAGAGGTTGATAGCCATGTTTTAGCTAATTACTATTTTCACCAAAAAGTTAAGACAGGAAACAAAGGGTAGGAATAAATGGTAAATTTTCAGAATGAAGAGGGGTAACTAGTGGTGTTCCCCAAGGGTCAGTCCTAGGACCAATCCTATTCAACTTATTCATAAATAATCTGGAGAAAGGGGTAAACAGTGAGATGACAAAGTTTGCAGACAATACTAAACTGCTCAAAATAGTTAAGATCAAAGCAGACTGTGAAGAGCTTCAAAAAGATCTCACCAAACTAAGTGACTGGGCAACAAAATGGCAAATGAAATTTAATGTGGATAAATGTAAAGTAATGCACATTGGAAAAAATAACCCCAACTATACATATAATATGATGGAGGCTAATTTAGCTACAGCTAATCAGGAAAGAGATCTGAGTCATCGTGGACAATTTTCTGAAGACGTCCACGCAGTGTGCAGCGGCAGTTAAAAAAAGCAAACAGGATGTTAGGAATCATTAAAAAAGGGATAGAGAATAAGACGGAGAATATCTTATTGCCCTTATATAAATCCATGGTACGCCCACATCTTGAATAGTGCATACAGATGTGGTCTCATCTCAAAAAAGATATACTGGCATTAGAAAAGGTTCAGAGAAAGGCAACTAAAATAATTAGGGATTTGAAACGGGTCCCATATGAGGAGAGATTAAAGAGACTGGGACTTTTCAGCTTGGAAAAGAGAAGACTAAGGGGGGGATATGATAGAGGTATATAAAATCACGAGTGGTGTGGAGAAGGTGAATAAGGAAAAGTTATTTACTTGTTCCCTTAATATAAGAACTAGGGACCACCAAATGAAACTAATGGGTAGCAGGTTTAAAACAAATAAAAGGAAGTTCTTCTTTACATAGCGCACAGTCAATCTGTGGAACTCCTTGTCTGAGGAGGTTGTGAAGGCTAGGACTATAACAGGGTTTAAAAAAGAACTAGATAAATTCATGGAGGTTAAGTCCATAAATGGCTATTAGCCAGTATGGGTAAGGAATGGTGTCCCTAGCCTCTGTTTGTCAGGGGGTGGAGATGGATGGCAGGAGAGAGATCGCTTGATTGTCACCTGTTCGATTCACTCCCTCTGGGACACCTGGCATTGGCCACAGTCAGCAGACAGGGTACTGGGCTGGATGGACCTTTGGTCTGACCCAGTATGGCCATTCCTATGTTCTTATGTTCATCTTGATTTGTAAAAATTCTACCAAATTTAAAATGCATACAAGTGAAACAAGTTAACTTCATAGGTACCAGGAAATAATGCCTATTTGAACTATTGACTTTAGATCACGACCATTTTGCAATAGCTTGGTAAATGTCACCAAAATCTTCTCATCCTTTGGAAGATTTAACTAGGCAGCACAGGTAGTCAGGAAATATCAGAGTCCCTAATACATTTTCCTTTCTCCAAGAGAAACATGAATCATGTTCTAGGAAGCCTGTGGAATTGCAGAGATTGCTTCTGTAGGCTTTGGGGTAACTGTTAGAGATTGTGGCTCCCCCACTGCATTCCTCCTTGGGAAATAATGCTGTTCAGCCCAGTATTTAGCCACTAGTACAATGGTCACCAACCAGTAGATTGGGATCTACTGGTATATCCTGGAGCTTCTGACAGATGATTCTGACTGGTTTGGCTGGGAGGCTGTCTTCAGCTGCCTCTCGCTCACCCCCCTGCTGCTCTTGCCCTCTGTCCTGGAGCTGTGCAGGGTGGAAGAAGGGGATGCTGATGTCAGGGTGTCCCCCTTTCCATGCCCCCATCTCCACAGAGTGAGCAGGGTGGGGCCTGGGAGAAGGGGGTGGTGTAGGTACAGGGCCACAGGGAAAGTGGGCAGGGCAAGGGTTTTTGGGTTTGAGGTAGATCCTGGACTGACTTAAATTCAAAAAGCGATCATGTGCTTTAAAGGTTGGAGACCACTGCACTAGAGAGTACAGAAAGGACTGTGTTGACTTAATCACACTTCCTTCTGAGAATGTTTTGCCTGTTACTATTGTAAGCAATGCTCAAGATTGTGATTACTGAAAGATTAGTGAAAATATCTTTTCCTCTGATCTTTTCTTTTTATTTACTTTGATTCTTTGTACATAATCTGTTTCCATATTTACAGTCTATTAGTTAAATCAGTTTTTCCTGCTATTTGTGTTGGTCTTTCCCACAGTAAGGCAGGGGAGAAACATTTTACATAGCAAAAAGGTGAGCATAAAAACAAGATTGTGATCATAGGAGCAGGTGCAGTACTTGAAACTTCTTGCTTTTTTTTAGTGGATGCAATTTTAAGTTTTTTATTTTACTGTGTCCCTCAAACCTCCATTCCCACAGGAAGAACTGCATAGTGAATGCTCCTCAAGGTTGATCTGAAAGGCCTCTTTATAATTTATCTTGAGAGAACAACATGATTCTCATTTGCCGCAGCTTTTTTTCCAGGATCACTGCAAAGGGGAAAATTTAAAAATCACACCATTTTGGGTTCTTTGCTCAACTCCATGCTATGCAAATGAAGAGAAGTATCACAGTAGTTCTTTTAAACTGGGGGCATTATGCAATAAAGTATATCTTGCATTAAAAGTAGGGCAGTCAAGTGGTTAAAAAAAATTAATCACGATTAATCGTGCAATTAAAAAATAATAAGAATACTATCTATTTAAATATCTTTGGATGTTTTCTACATCTTGTAATACATTGATTTCAGTTACAACACAGAATACAAAGTGTATAGTGCTCACTTTATATTTATTTTTTATTACAAAACATTTACACTAAAAAATAACTTCAGTTCACCTCACCGAAGAATTGTAGTGGAAATTCTATCATGAAAGCTGAATTTAAATTCTTCTATATAATCAACATATTTGTGACCTATTCAAGAGAGTCCTTTTTTAGCTCAGCCCCAGCTGCAAGCAGCACAGGGCCGGAGGGGGGTCGACTCTGCTGTGAGCAGTGCAGAATTTGGGAGGGGGACTCGGCCCCCAACTGCAGGTGGCATAGGGCTCAGCGGTGGGGGTCAGCCCCCAAGCTCAGGGGAGGGGTCGACCCCACCATGGGCAGTGCAGAGTTTGGGACAGGGAACTCAGCCCCAGAATCAGATGTGTGGGGAGGGTCAGTCCCAGCCCCAGGAGGCAAAAAGAGGGTGGCTTGGGTGAGCCCTGCCGGTGGGGTGGGGGGGGAATGATAGCTTGGGCAACCCCTCCCCCCCACACACCCAGGCTGTTTTATTTTTAGAAATATGGTCACCTGGGAGGGGAGAGGGACGGGTGTCAGGGTCTTTACTTCTCTTGTTTACTTCTCTGTTGGAGCTGGAACCACGTCTTCAGGTTTTTTCCCTCCTTTCTGGCTGCTTCATTTTTCCGTGCGTCCTCTAGTGGCGGTTTGCATTACTGCGCCCTACCAGAGACGGCCTCTGGAGCAGCTCATGCTGGTGTACCGACCTCTGGGATTAATGCGAGTTCATTTTTTTTACGCATTAATTCTGCCCTGCGTTAATCGCAGGCGTTAATGCCCACTAATTGACAGCCCTAATTAAAAACTCTTCTGTGCAATAGGGTTTTATCACCGGTGTTCAATAAAAATAAACATGACTCATTTATCACAGTATAAACAAACTGTTGGCAGCAACTTAGGTAGATAAAACTAAGTGAAATGGCAACTCTTAATGTGTATCTCATTTACTTTCCTGATGATTTATGCACTTGACAAAGACTTTTCACAAATAATTTGTAACAAGCCAGACTACTTTAAAGAAGAATTTATAAAGCAATGATTGATTGGTACAATGGCATTATTAGTACAAAAGAAAATGTCATTTAACTTATAAGTAGTTCTTTCATGTTATATAAGTAGGGTTGGAAGAAGGGTTAGTTTTATATTGATAAAGGTTGGTTAATGTCTCTTTCGCTGTTTACACACAAGCCCAATGAAAATAAAATGCCTTGTCAATGATAATCAAAATGTACAGATAGGCAAAGAAAGAAAAGTGCTACTTGAGAACTTATTGGACTCAAATCCCAGTGATTTCGAATTCTGAATTGAATTATTACCAACAGACTAACAATTCAATAGTAAAATTAGGTATGATATGTTATATAAGAATATTTGTACATTTTCACATATGATGTTGACAAGTTATGTTTTAAAGTTTGTAAAGCTTTTAACTCTTTCACCATTTAAAATAAATTGAATTCTGCCAAACCTAGTTTTTAAGCTTCTTGGAAATTTTGTAGTTCTGACATTTATGCTACTACCAGTTTTTCATGTAGCTCAGCTAGGGTTGCCAGGTGTCCAGTATTGACTTGGACCGTCCACTATTTTCGCCTCTTGTCCAGTAAAAAAATTCAGAAAATACCAGACACCTAAAATGTCTGGTATTTTCTGATTTTTTATTTCCCCTGCCAGGAGGCGAAAATACTGGACACCTGGCAAGGCTATGACACATTCAGTAACCAGGCCCAGCCCCCGGACCTCCCTCAACCCTCTGCTGGGCCCCCTGGACTCCCCGCCAGGCCCCCCCCCCCCCCCCCCCCCGGACCTCCTCCCCCCACTTACCTGGTTCCGCAGGGGCTTGTCTTGTGGCTGGAGCAGAAAAACAAAATGGCCACTGGCAAAAAAAAAAAAAAGCCTCTTAAAGGGGCCATGCTGATTTTTTTAATTTTTAATTTTTTTTTTGGCTCAATAACTTTGGTCCCCCCCCCCCTTTTTTTTTCTCAACAATTTTTTTCCTGGTGTTATTTTTTGGAGCGGTGTTCGGTATTTTTGGGTAAACCAGCTGGCAACCCTAAGCTTAGCTGCTGCTTAATGACTGTTTTAAAGTTCAAGATTTCAATTTTCAGTTGCAATAATTCATTTTATAATTTAATATACATTTGTTAATTATGTGTTGTGACTTTCTAGGTATCTTGGCAACCCAAGTTCTAGAGAAGATTTAGCTTTAACAAAGTATCATTAAACTTTTATTTAAGAAAAATGGAAATTTTTATTTCATTGTGGAGAGAAAAACTTTGCTGTGGAAACAACAACGACAACCTAAAGAATCAACTGCACTAATTAAAGCAGGACCTAAATTTGGAAGTACAAAGAAGTATTTATAAAAAGAACTTTGAAAGCTAAGCCTGACTTAGATTTCTGTTGATCAGAAGGTAGCTTTCCAGTTTTATTTGTATGTTCAAAGTCTTCCTTTCATCAAAATGCACTCTTTGGAAATTCCTAAATATCAAAAGCAAATAGAGACATTTAATTCTGTACATCTATATGAGAGACTATGCCAGCAAGAGGGCTTTAAACATTTTAAGACATTTTGTCATATTTTGATCCATCTTTATAGCATGAAACTTATTTTGCCAAACCTACTAGTTAGTAAAATCTTTATTAGCTTTCATTGTTTTAAATATTTGAAAGGTGAAAATCTACAGCTTGTAGTATTTGTTGTTTACTACATTGCTCTATATAAATATATATACTTTTCAAGTTATGTGCAGCATTACAAAGTTTAAAAGCTAACAATAAAAATAATACATGTAAATTGGCAATCAATAATGCAGAATAAAAAAATTAGAACAGCTGCTAGCTTTTATTTAAAAGAAAAAATGACTTGCACATGTTGTTTACTGCAGCACAAATGTCATATCTAGGGTGAACTAATAGATGTAATTGCCACAGACTTGCATTTAAGTACAGTTGGATTTTTTTGCTGTTAAGATTTAGAAACCTTAAATATGTAACATCAGTGAAATACTTTTTGTTTCAAATAATTAGTGCCCAAGAGAACTGATCTGTTAGTAACAGCTAGGGATAAAAGAGCAAGATCAGAGAAAATATGGGTTTTCTATGCTGACCATATTAGTTGATGTTTCAGAATGGTAATTTGGACAAATTACTAACACTTTCATATCTGGGCAAACAAATGAGAAATACTTGATCAAAGAAATAAACATGTTTGCTGAAATAAAAATAAATATCAATTTAACATAAATTGACATTTTTCATTAGGATATTTTTCATTAAGTGACTGTCCACTTTGAGTGATTTGATATTATGTGCTTCCTTACTGCCGTGACAATAGGCTGTTAATTTCTTTAATGATTTACATCTGTTTATGACAGTCTTGAGCAAACACTGTTAATGAGTTTGTTCATAGCCACTGTAAGATTCTTATGAAATGGCTTCTCACAGTCTTGATGGGATTTAATAGCATTTTTGCTCAGAATTTTCTGGCAGACCATGTTTTACTAGCTTTGAAAAGGTGACCCCTTTTTGGTCTTTGGACACTCCGTAAATATTACTGTGAATTTCACAGTAACACTGAAAGTTTCCTAAATTTTCAGACCTATGTCAACAAGTAGAATGGATACTCTATGCTAGCAGACATTTTGATCTGTTTTATACCTTTCCCGTCCCCTCACTTGTTCCTATAGAGCAGAGGTGAGCAAAATCAGGCCCTGGGTCCAGATTCGGCTTGCCAAGCATTTCTCTCCGCCTGCCCAGCTGATTAGTTGAGGTGCATGCTTACAGCCAGCAGTGTGTGTTCAACTACCCCTCCCCCACCTTGCTCCGTCCTGCAGCCAAACTACTCTCAGTAGTCTCCCACTAGCTGTGTAGAGTGGGGAAGAGGGAAATGGTGAAGTCATGGTGTCCCCTGCTCCTGTACTTCATCTCTGCAGAGCAGGAGTTGGGGACAGGGAGACACAGCAGAGCTGCTCCAATCTGAAGCATGGATAGTAGAGCAGTGCATGTCTTAAGAGGCAGTGCATTGTTTAAGAG
Source organism: Pelochelys cantorii (assembly GCA_032595735.1). Lineage (NCBI taxonomy): Eukaryota > Metazoa > Chordata > Testudines > Trionychidae > Pelochelys > Pelochelys cantorii. The sequence continues at coordinate 101,582,072 of CM064329.1, read as the reverse complement.
GCAGTGCATTGTTTCTAAGATTTCAGTGCTCGTGCTCGCTCTCTCTCTCCCTGCCTCCCCCTCTCCCCTCCCCCCCCCCACTCGGTAGGGCAGGAGAGGAGGAAGACATCAGGACAGCTTTCCCTGTCTTAAAGAAACAGCACTTGGCTTCTCTCAGAAACATACCCAGCAGCAGCTAGCTCACATTCTCTCTGTTACTGTCTCTCTCACCACCCCTCCACACACACAGACACACACGAGTCACTGTCACACACACTCTTCCATCTCTGTGCCAAACCCACTCTGTGCTGCACACTCAAATTGTCTAAAAGTCTGCCTCTGCATACAGTGTCTCTTTCATACTTACACACTCTTTCTCTGTGCAGCTCCCAGTCCTACCCCCTTCTTCCTGAGGCCCCGCCTCTTCTGGTAGGCTTGGAGCCAGCCCATAACCATGTACCAAAATTCAGGAAGTGCCCCCCTCCCCCCACAAAAATTATTGCCCACCCCATTATAGAGAGCTGTACCTCACAGTTACTTGTTTGATGGTATTTTATCTCCTCTGGGAAAAGAGTGTGGTCCTCCCCCAATGGTATTTTAAGCTAACAATCGAATAGAGTGTTTACATGATGGGTAGAGATTAGACCTATTTTTTTAAAAAAGAGATTTCCTTCAAATCAGACGTGGGCAATAATTTTCACACTTCACAAATTTTGGAAGTGGTTGTGGGCCGCCCCAGAAGGGGAAGGGCCAGGAGCTGCAAGCCCTTTCAACTGCTTTTATTTAAAGTGCTTGTGCCTTCCACGCAGGAAGGCTGAGCCTTTAACTAGAAGCAGTTGAAAGGGCTCTCAGCTCCCAACCCCTCTGCTAGCGCATTGCCTGAGAGCTGGGGTTATGTTGGTTTGTGTCTACTTGTTCATGCAAGGAGTTTTATAATTCTCTTTTTCACTCTTATTTCAATCCATTTACCTAGTACTGAAGTAAAGTTAAAACATCTGTATTTCCCAGGGACATGCCTATCACCTTTTTAAACACAATAAAATATTAGCCAACTTTCTGTCCACTATCAAATTTGATTTTAATTATATATAATTTTTGTTAGCAGTTCGGCCATTTCATTGTTAAGTCCCTTCAGAATTCTTGAATATCAACCATCTGGTCCTAGTAACTTGTTGCATTTTAAATGATGATTTTGTTCCAGCATCTTTTGTAAGATCAGTTTCTTACAATGGACCCATCTTTATCTACAAAAAATAAGTCTGGGCAGGCAGGTATCTTTCAAAATTTCTCTACAGTGACTGCAGAGGCAAAAACAAATGAGTTTCTCAGCAGTGTCACTAAGTTCCCAGGGCTGTCTCTTTTAATTCTATGGTAGTCTAGCAGACCTACTGACCTTTTTGTAAGCTACCAGTTTCTGATATATTAAATAATTCCTTGTTTGCTGATTAGCTTTGCCAATTAGGTGTTCAAATTCCCTCTTGGCCCTGCGACTTTCCATTTTACATTTTATCTATCATAATTTATGTTCCTTATTACTGAATTCACTGGCTCTATGAGATAGGCAGCAAAGGGGCGGGGGGGATGGAAGGGGAACTTCAAAGTGGCAGCGCCACATAGTGATGCTGCCACTCTGAAACCCCAAGGCGGCGTTTCGAAGGTGCAGCCGCTGCACAGCTGATCTGCAGATCAGCTGTGCGGCAGCTGCCCCTTTAAAACACCACTTCTGCTCCTTTCAGAGGGGCAGCCGTGGAGCCCGGGGATTAGCTGGGGATTCCCCGAACCCAAGATCAGCTGGGGAGTCCCCAGCTGACTCCGGGCTCCTAGCAGCATGAAGCGTAGCATGTAGCCAGGGGTCAGCGGGGGACTGAGACTCCCTCGCTGACCCCAGGCTCCATGGCTTTTGAAATGCACAAGAGCCCCTGCTGGGGACTCTTGTGCATTTCAAAATAGGCATGCCAGTGGGACTTCCTGCTGTCCCCGGGCTGTACATGGCGTTCCGCATTCCTCCTTTGAAATGTACAAGAGCCCCCGCTGGGACTTCCCTGCTGGCCCTGGGCTGTACCCAGTGTTCTGCATTCCTCCTTTGAAATCTACAAGAGCCCCGGCAGGGGCTCTTGTAGATTTCAAAGGAGGAATGCGGAAGTGCTTATCGACTAGTTGATGGAAATTCCATCGACTAGTCAATTAACCGCATTTTAACTTCCTTAGTCCTAACTGATGAGAGATCACAAGTGATTCTCTGCAGACACATATTGGGACTAGAAGAGCTTTGGCAATATTAAGTGTCTGCATTGAATTATCAAGTCCCTTGTAGTGTAAAATCTATGTAGACAGCAGCATGGTCCCTGAAGGTCTACCTTTGCCAGTCCTAGAAAAATAAATTGATCTGTATATCCTTTTTATCAACCCTCAAATCCAGCTACAGGCTATTTACCTGTAAGCCAAGTTAGCACTTGTCACCTTGCTAGATTTAAAACTATATGTTTGCTGATAGTAAACACAATAAAACATTCATTTTAATAGCTACCACATCTGCTGCTTGGGGAAAAAACCCTGATTGGAACATCAAAAAACTGATGAACCATACTTACTGTCCCTAAGTTGCAAAAGTTGGGATGACAGACTGCAACAAGGGGCAAATTCCATGAGTAGGGATCTGTCTTTTGGCACTGCCCAGCTGTAAGCCTTCAAGAGAAGAACCCCTTTTGGGCTGAAGACAGAAGCACCCCAGCTGACTTCTGCAATTACAGTAATCAACGTCTAAACTAAGCTCTGCATCATAAAGCAACATCAAGAAGTTCTTCCATGGTCTTGAAGACTATCCCAAAGTAAATTGCTGAAGTCTAATCAGGGAGTAATAGAGGTTTGAAAGAGAAAGAAGGCTGCAATTTCTTGGTCAACCACAGATGAAGAAATGAACCCCAGGCCAGAACTTTTATCTTAAGATACTAGGAACAGTCATGGGATCTAACAAGACTTCCCGATTGCCATCTATTGGCAAAAGATGGACAAAACCTCTTTGACTTTCACATGCCAGCATCTTCTTTTTTCTAGATTGTGCCCCAGAAAGTTCTCCAAGTTTCAATCTCCTGCTGGATATTAGGAAAGCAAAGAGACTACAGGGTATAGATAATGTAAAGCAGAATACCATCAATGTAAAGATTCCACTACAACTCTAAATACCTCAGAATTTCATCTAGTGTACGTCTACACAGCAGAGCTAAAGTTGAATTAAGATATGCAACTTCAGCTACATCAATTGCATAGCTTAAGTCAATATAGCTTAATTTGGCTTTTGGTGCTGCCTACACTGCAGGAAGTCGAAAAAAGAACACTCTTCCTTCAGCTTCCCTTACTCCTCATGAAATGAGGGTTACCATGAGTCGGAGTAAGAAGTTCTCCAGTTCAGCATTGTTTTGAAATAAAGGCGTGTAGTCTAGAGGCGCACGATGTTATTTTGGAATAACATCAGTTATTCCAAAATAACACTGATGTGTAGACATACCCTTAGGCTACGTCTACACTTCACAGTTATTTCAGAATAAGCTATTCCTGAATAGTTATTCTGAAATAGCTTATTTCAAAATAGCACATCCACACTGCAGGGAAGCCTCAAAATTAGTCCGAGGCAGGCTTTCCCTAATGTAGACATACTATCTTGATTTAGAGCCTCAGGAGGAATAACTTAGAATGGCCCTGGTGAGAGGCTATTTTGAAATAGTAGAAGTGGAACATCTACACAGGCCTTATTTCGAAATTGCTATATCGGAATAGGTGGTGTTCTTCATAGAATGAGGTTTACAGAAGTTGGAATAAGCCATCTGTTATTTCAAAATTATTTTGAAATAATGGAATTGCTGTGTAGACGCTCGCATAGTTATTTCACAATAATGGCCATTATTCCAAAATAATTTTGCTGTGTAGACACACCCTAAGTGACCTCAAATTCACATTGAACGGGGAAGAGTCCCAAGAAGAAACTGTGATCCTTCACAAGAGAGCCCCCCCCACACATTTCTAATGTCCTTTTTCTACTGAACAGTTGCTCTGAAGAAATCCATCCTGGCAGTTGGAACTTAAAACCCCTGTTTTGAAGAAATGTTTAATGCTGATCTTCAGCTGATTGCATTTTCTTAGATCCTATTTTTATGGCATTAGTATAAGTTACAAGCAAGGCATAATAGAACACAATGGAACAGACAGTGAATGTTTTTGGAGTACTAATAGTTACAGGGAAACATTTAAAGAAGTCCAAGCCACAATTTGGCAAGGATGCAACTTAGTGAGGTTGAGAATGTTGATCAACAACAATCAGGGCCAGCTATGTTGCATGTGGGAAGGGCAGGGATGATGAAAGGGGGCTTATTATCTTTTCTGGCCTACATGATTCTTGAGTCTGGTAAACTAATCTAGTGATACTAAAGAAAAAGTTGTATTTGTTTGGGGGAGAGTTCATGTATTTTATGCAAATTTAAAAAGCCCTTTTTAAATAGACACTTAAAAATACATCTTATAGCATCTGATACAATCTTTTTTTCCTATCCAGCTAATTGGTTTCAGATCTGACTTCAAAATATCACAGAAGATGAGCAGCTTTCTTAAAAAAAAACCAAACCCTTTTCCAGTTGTTGTTTCAAGACTGAAAAGTCATGTTTTTTTAAGATATATCTCACTGTTTAGGAGAGTGGTTAGAAAAGACACGTATCTGTAGTACAATTCAATGCATACAACCTGTGAGTAGTCTTTCCAAGAAAAATATCATTTTCTCCAAGTGAAGAGTATTTTTCAATCCATCAAAATGCTTTCACATTCATACAGCTGTAGACTCAAATTGTATTTCTAATTTTAAAACCTAAAGGAAGGAACTTAAATTGACAAAGATGCATTCCATCATCGGTCTGATTACCAGAATATTTGCTTTTATAATATAGCTAGTGAAAGCTCCATCCAGATCCTTAGGAACACTTCAGAGCAGACTACCTCCATGCTTTGCCTCTTTCCATAGTATTTGAAGTCTAACTATTTTAAAAATCCAATATAAAACAGGTAAAATGCAACTGAGGTATTTGTACTACATTTGAGAGACACATTCTGTCTGTTGATTAAATGGTTGTGAAAAGTGCCAGATTGAAAGTTGTAAAGAGTTATATCCTGACCCTGTCAACAATGCAAAAATAGCATTGACTGCGTGGTATTCCCCCAGTGCCTTCCCAACTTGCCCCAGTCCCTGAAGAAGATAGCTTTTATGGGTTAGAGAGTACCGTAATTAAGTCTCTCTAGTCAGTCAGTGCTTGGCCTGTCTTCTGAGCTTCCCCGTAGTGGTTTGCGTAGTACATACCCCTGTACATATGGCAGTGCTAGAGAGGAAAAGGATGATAAAATCAGCATGTCCTCAAGCCCCTAGTTTTCAATGCTTTGATTTAAACATATTTGTGTTGATGGAAAAAAATGCCTCATTTTAAAACATTATCTGAGAGGAAACAAAAAGACTTCTAAGATTTGAGTCAGGGCAGGAGTTGTAAGAGAAGTGTCCTGTGTCTGTATTCTCACTGACAAAAACTTAGTTAATGCAGAGTTGAAGGTGCCTAGTGATATTTTGTCCATTCTAGAATGATGAGTATAGTTAAACTCAGACCTCTGAAAACCTGGAAATTAAGAGTTAAGGTAATTAAAACATTAAATGTTGAAAAGTAGGAAATACAGAGAAGGACCAATGTAACCTTAACTTTGCCCTTTGGCCTGGGCAATAGCCACTGGAAATGGTTTAGTAAGGGTGATGCAAAGGTTAACAAAAATGAGAATGATCTGTGGTTCAGTGATGGGTTACTGATGAAAACTACTAGGTAAATACAAAGAATTATAAAAGGAGGTGAAGAGATTATACAATTTTAAAAGTGTGAACTTTTCTGTTGGGTAGATTCCTTTTTGAGTGTTGTATAGGAGTAAATGGCTTCTTTTGAGTACACCTGACCAAAACACAAATTTTGCCTTCACAAACTGAAGATGTCTTATAGTGCTCATGTGCTTTATTTCTTGAATGTCCTGTGTCTGCAAAAGCATTTTTATAGTATGTGTCTCATTTATGTGTTGGAGCCTGCTGTTAAGTATTAACAAACAGGGTAATTATGTAAAAGCTGGTTTTAGAAAAGTGTATCTTGGGAAATAGCTTGCTCAAATAATTCCAGATTTGGATTACTACCCCTACTCCAGGAGGCACAGCAAATTTCAAGACATTCCAAGTAAGTATGCAGATTTTAGAGACCTTAGAATAGTCAAGCTTGAAACAAGAAAAGAATACCTCAACCTTAACTTGAGCAGCAGCTGTAATACATGTAAACAGGTAATGAATGTGTCAGTGTAGGGCTTAAGAATATTCTCAATTGTCTACAAGTTTTTTTAGATGAATAAAAGTAATTGTGTGCTGCAAATGGTTTCCTTTGTGCAGCTTTTTACCTCAGATTTTAACTAGAGTGGTGAGTGTGAAGGTTAAGCTTGAGAAGATGGAAAGTGTTGTTGCAGAAATTCCAGTAAGAAACCAGGGCATGCATCCATTCCTTTTTTTTTCTGGAAAAAGGTTTCTTCACTGTAATGAAGACCAGCCTAGTCAGTGGGGGTTATGCCCTCCTGTCAGCAAATGAAACCAGAAAAAATAAAACTTCTTCTTGTAATTCTCTCTCTCTGAAGGGAGCTGGTTAGCTGGACAGTGCTCAATTCTCTTGTCTTCAGCAGATATGCCTTCAGATTAGAATAATAGAAACAAAGGGCTTGAGGGGACTTCAAGAGGTCATCTAGTCCAACCTCCACTGCTGAGGCAGGACCATGTCAACCTAGATGTTTGTCTCACCTGTTCCTAAAAACCTCCAATGATGGGGATTCCATGCTGGCTGATGAACCAAAGCTTTTAGTCTGAGGTGTTTCTTAGTCAGCAGCCTCACTCTGCCTCCTTTTCTTGGTACACATAGGGTATGTCTAAACTGCAGAGTTTTCCAGGATACCAGAGTTATCCTGCAAAAACTCTGCCGCGTCCAGGGAACGTGTCCGCCTTTTCGGAACAGTTTCTGAAAAAGCGGGCACATTCTTTCAGAAGCCCTGTATTCCTCATTTTATGAGGAATAAGGGATCCGAAAGAGGAGGCTTCTCCCACATTTAGCCCCATGTAGACTGGTGAAATGTCAGAAAAGCCTCTTCTGAAAAAAAAAAAGGCAGAAAAAGAACGCCGTGTAGACATAGCCTTAGTGAGTGTAAAATGTGATCGTGACCAAAATCAACTGAGCAGCAGACTGACCACCAGTTATATAAAGTGAGTCTCATCCCTTCAAACGTGGCCACTTGAGCACTACTTAACTGTAGGGAAGTTCATCTTGGGTCTTGATCCACCTAAATAACCTAAATGTTGCCAAGTTTGGCCGGAGCTGGGTCCAGTCTGGTGATGATGCAAGAAATGAAGCTGGGAGAAACTCACATATGACTATCCTCCCCACTACCCCACCTCTTAGGGAAAAGCAGCCAAACTCTTTTCTCTCCTTACTCGAGCTGTCCCTCCTCTTTCTCCTTCGCGTGTGAGCCACTCTGCTCCCCTTACCCCCAAATCAGGTCATTCAAGGCAGGGAGTGTGTGTGTGAAGAGTCCTGGAGCTGCAAGCAGAACAGAGGTGAAACTCAGAGGTGGAGAGGCAGAACTGATGTGGGGGATGGGATCAGAATTAATTACTGGCCAGATGTGGGGGTGATAGCCTCTGCACCATGGGCCAGAATTGGGAGAGTTGGCAACACTAGATTTGTCAGACAACCCCAGGGGAAAAGGAGGCAGGGAGAGTTCAGAAATTAAAAAAAAACACAATATAATTTTTGTAGATCTCATAACTGGCAGGCTAATCTTACGATTTTGGGGTATGATTTTTGAACCCTTTGTGGTTGGAAATACTGTATCTTCAGGTAATCTGCAAGTTTAGCTACCTCACTGCTCACCTCTTTCTATATCATTAATATATTAGACAATCTGGGACCTAACATACAACAGAGAATCACTGCTGTTTAGTTTTTGCCGTGGTATCATTTAAACGTACTTGTTTTCTGTCTTTTAGCCAGGTTTTGCTCCATGACAATACTATGCCCCTCACACCTTGCCTGCTAAGCTTCTTAAGCAGCTTGTTTTTTGGGGACTTTAAGGCCTTTTGGACATCTAAATAGTCAATTGGTTTTCCTTCATCCATTACTTTGACATGCTCTCAGAACTCATAAGACATTAATGAGACACAACTTCCTTTGCCTTGTGATATAAGCAAGTCATTTTAGGCCGTGTCTGCAAGAGGAAACTATTTCAAAATTGCTAAATTTGACTTAAGAACTCCTGATTCAAAGAATTTGAACCAGTGTGTCCTCATGACAGGGAAGCATCGAAATTAGTCCAAGGTGGGCTCCATTAAGGTGAATGGGACTACCTCTTAGAGCCCCAGGAAGCACTCTGGGGAGCCGCAAGAGGCCTCCGAGGGTACGTCTACACTGCAGCATTATTTCAAAATATCTTATTTCAAAATAACGTGTCTACACACAAAATGCATTTTGAAATAGTGTTTCGCTATTTCAAAATAGCGCGTCCACACTGATTGGATGCTGAATCATATTTAAGGCTGGCCGGAACCGGTTCTGGCAGGGCATCAGGTCAGGAATTACCTTGTGTGGCTGCTGCCTGAGGCTATCTGAGGCTTGTGCTTAAAGGGACCACCCCCCCGGACAGCCGGTTCTCAGGTTTCCCTCCTTGCTTGCCTACCTCGCTGAGGGACAGCAAAGCGTTTGTTCTCTGCGTGCTCTGGTTGCCCTCACTCAGGACACCACAGCACTCTCCAACATGGAGTTGGAGCTGCCCTGCGCACTCTGCTGCTCTTGGACATGTTGCTGTAAGTCTGGCAGCACTTTCTGCAGTCTGCTTCATAGAAGCTGCAGCAACCCAACCCCCAGGTCTTCTTCCAGACCCTGCTGGGGTATGTGGAGGAGCGGCTGCAGCATCCGGACTCCGGCATGCCCCGTTGCATCTGGCGTCTGGACACCAGCACCGAATGGTGGGACCACATAGTCCTGGAATGCTGGGGAGACCAATAATAGATCCATAACTTCAGGATGAAGGACACCTTCCTGGAGCTCTGCGAGTGGTTTGCCCCTGCTCTGAAGTGACAGGGCGCACATATGAGGCCCGCCATTCCCCTCCACAAACGTGTTGCCATTGTCCTCTGGAAGCTCTCCACGCCGGATAGTTACCGATCCGTGGGGAACCAATTTGGCGTGGGGAGATCCACCGTCAGGATTGTGCTCATGCAGGTATGGAAATCTCGGGTGACTGTCCCACGAGCGGGGTGGAAGGAGGGAATGGGCTGCCCTAGGGGGAGGGCAGGGTGGAGATCATGTAAGTCCTCTCCCCAGGAGGGTTTGTTCTGTCCCAGCCTCACAAAGGCCTGCCTGCAATGGCCAGGATTGCTGGGGGCTGCTCCTGGTGCGTGGGGGAGCAGGGGATTAGAGAGGAAAGGAGGGAACTGTCAGGCACCCTGCCGCCCCTGTGATTGTCGGGCTTTGTGTGTCCTCCTGCAGGTGGTCAGGGTGATCAACACCGTCTTACTCTGCCGAATCATCTGCCTGGCTGATGTCGATGCCATCACCGAGGGTTTGGTGCCCTGGGCTTCCCCAACTGCTTCCCCAACTGCGGGGGGGCTATCGACGGGACACAAATCCCGGACCACCAGGCCTCCAGAAGGGATACTTTTCAGTGATCCTGCAGGCTGTGACTGACCACCGGGGCCACTTTGTGGACATTAATGTTGGCTAGTCGGGCAAAGTACATGACGCACTGGCCTACCACAACTCTTCCGTGTGCCAGAGACTACACTCTGGGAATTTCTTCCCCGACCGCCACATCGTGGTCGGAAATGTGGACATGCCTGTTTGCCTGGTGGGGGATGTGGCCTATTCCCTACAGCCCTGGCTGATGAAGCCCTACACTGGACACCTCAACCCTTCTCGACAGGCATTTAATGCCAGGCTCAGCATGGCCTGCATCATGGTCGAGGGTGCCTTAGGGCGGCTGAAGGCCCGTTTTAGATGCCTCCTCACCCGCCTGGACCTCTCAGAGTGGAATATTCTGCACATGGTGACAGCATGCTGTGTGCTACACAATGTGTGTAAGCGGAAGGGGGAGGCCTTCCTGCCAGACTGGGTGGCAGAGGCTGAGCACTTGGCCAGCCTGTACGCTGGAGGCCCATCAGGGGGTTGTCCGCATCCGGGAGGCCCTGCGGGAGAGCTTCTACCTGGAGGACCAGTAACAGTGCTTTCTGGTCTCACTCCTCCCTCCCATCCCTCCCTTCACCCCCGTTCCTCATGGAAAATAAAGACGGGGTTTTTTTGAACAAACTGAACTCTGTTTATTGAACCAAACTGGGTGGGAAATGAAACTCGGGTGAGACTGGGGAAAGAAGGCAGGAGAGGAGAGGGGAGGGGGAAACTTGGGAGGAGAGAGCTAGAAGACGAAGGAAAGGGGAGGAAGGGGAAGAGAAGCTCAGGGTCAGAGTGGTGCTGGGGCCTCGGCATCCCGGGCGGGGGGGATGTGTGTGGAGGGAGAAGCAGGAGGGGGAGAGGGAGTGGGAGGGGAGCGATCACTGGGGAGGCAGCAGAGGCTGGAGTGGCAGGAGGCAGCATGATCTGCACCAGGGTCTGGAGATGGGCACAGATGGCATGGCCCTGGGCAAGCTGCAGGTCTTCCTCCATCCAGTGGTCGAGGGTGCGGTGCAGGGCTCATAGTGCCCCAAGGTGCTGTCGCTGGTATTCGTACATTGGACGGGTGGGCCTGCAGAGCCCTCGTGTGCGGGAGGATGTCCCGGATGGTGTGGTGTGCCCTCCACTCACTGGTTCTGGCTGTGGAGAACAAGGACAAATGGTCAGTCATCCCTGAGGACACAATGCCTGCAAGTCGAGGATGACAGTTCTCCTTGCCATCAGAGCTGATGTGCTTGAACACAGGCCATGTTCGGGATGTCCAGGGGGCCCTGTTATCCCTGGGAGTGGAGCTGCCCCAAGACTGCACCCATGCCCCTGTGCTGTATTTTGGTGTGTGTGTGGGGCGGGATGTCCCTTGCCTCCTTGTAGAGGGGGTTTGTGGAGGGAGGTCATCCTGCCATGTCCCACCCTGGGGTCAGAAGCATGTCACATCTCTCCACACACCCTTGTGGCTAACAGGACAAGGCCCCCGTATGGCAGCCAGCTGGGGCCATGTGCCCAGGAGTGGCACAGCACGTACTCACACATGCACAGGTTGCTGTGTGGTCCGTGGCCAGCAAAGTCCAGGCGTGCAGTCCCTGGTGCACCACTCCACCCCCTGCATAAGGGGACAGTGCTGGCACTCACATGATGTCCCGTCCCCAGCCTCGGACGATGCCTGGGATAGGTCCGCAGGGACGGCTCGGGGGTCGTGGCTCAGCTGGGTGGTGACCCTGGCCTCCTCTGGCTCCTGGCCCTCCTCCTCCTCCTCTGTGCCATCATCAGGGCCCTCAGCGAGGATGAGATCGGCCGGCTCTGCCGCAGAGTCGATGACTACCTGGGGGGAAGAATTGTACCACCCCCCAGGATGCGGTCAAGGGCATCGAAGTAGGGGCAGCTGTCTGTGTCTGCCCCTGCTTGGGAGCTGCCCTCTCTGGCCCTGGCATAGGCCTGCCACAGCTCTTTGATCTTCATCCGCACCTGTTCCTGGGTGCGGATGTGGCCTCTGTCGGCCATGCAGGCAGCCATCCGTCCTTAGACAGCCATGTTCCTGTGTCTCGTGCGGAGATCGTGGAGGTTGGTGGCATCCCCCCAAACCTCAATAAGGTCCATGACCTCTGCACGAGACCAGGAAGGCGCCCATCTCTTCCAGCCCCTGGCAGGCTCTTGGGAGCTGGAAGACTGCTCCCAAGGACTGCTGGAGGGCTGGCTGGTACAGACTGGCTGGCTCATTTTGTGCCACTGCGTCAGAGGCAGCAGCACAGTAGCTCAGGGTTGGCAGGCCTGGTGCTAGCCACAAAGGCTCTGGACAGACTCTATACCTTTAAGAGCTCCGGGGGAGGGGGCGGGGGAAGAAGAGTTTTCCTGTTTGTGGCCAGAGCGGCCACCAGGGCACTTTGGGAAGGGCTGGAGGCCCCCTATTTCGAAATAGTCCCTATTCCCTGTCTACACAGCGCTTATTCCAAAATAGCTACTTCAGAATAGGCGCTATTCCTCGTAGAATGAGGTTTACAAATTTTTAAATAATTTCGAAATAGCGGTTTGGCTGTGTAGATGCTAGCACAGTTATTTCGAAATAACTGCTGTTATTTCAAAATAACTTTGCTGTGTACACATACCCCCAGAGGCCAATAAATTTGAATTAGTGGCACTGGAGCATCTACACTAATGTTACTTCAAAATTACTATTTTGGAATTAGCATTACTCCTTGTGAAAAGCAGGAGTACAGAGTTTGAATTCCATGGCCTGTTATTTCAAAATAACAGGCTTGGTAGTATGGACACACTGCTTATAGATTCAAACTTGAGGGGAGGGGGGTGTTATTTCAGAATAAGTTCCTAGTGTAGACAAGGGCTAAAAGACAAACTTTCACAAGTGGCTACTAGTAGTGAGTGTCACAAATTGGACTCCCAGCTGTAGATGACTAGGGCCTGATTTTTCAGAGTTTCTAAGAACAGGCAATTCCCATTGACTTCAGTTGGACTTGTGTGCTTTGGAAAGTGTTGGTCTTAGTTTTTCTGTCACTCAGTTTGCTCACTTGTGAAACAGAGACAGCTTCTAAACTCTGTGGGAAGATAAAAGTATTAAAGTTTGCAAAACACTTTAACTCCTCAGATGGAAGATGCCATATAAGTATAACGCATATCTATATTTAATTTTTATATGCATTTTTGCAGCCAGCATAAATTTCCTTGCATCTGTCTAATAACATATCTCTGTAATGTCTGTGCCAATAAATTCTTGAGTCAGTCCTAAGTGGAACATAGGATTTGTTCCAAGAGGTGAATATAGCTGGACTGCTTTATAATAGTGATCATAAAGTAATTAAATGTAACATCCCGGGGGGGGGGGGGGAGAGGATGTGTAGAAATCCCACCAGAGTAGCATTTAACTTCAAAAAGGGGAAATACAGAAAAACGAAGCTAATTAAAAGGAACAGTCACATGAATGAAATACCTCAAAGTTGAATGAAAACTTTTTAAAAACACTGCTCAAACCATATCACAATTTTTTTTTAAAAAAAGGGGGAAGGGGACCATAAAATGTTGCCTTGGCTAAAAAGCCAAATTAAAGTGGTGATTAGAGGCAAAAAGGCATCCTGTAAAAATTAGAAGTCAAATCCTACTGAGAGAAATAGGAGCATAAAGTCTGGCAAGTCTAGTGCAAAAGTATTATTATGCAAGCCAAAAAAGAATTTGAAGAGCAACAAGCAAAAGACATAACTAAGAGCAATTTTTTTTTCAAGTACATCAGAAACAGGAAGCTTGCCAGACAATCAGTTGGGCACTAAGACTACATCTAGACTACAAGCTTTTTTCGAAAGAGATCGTCTAGACGAGCCACAAGAGTTTCAAAAAAGCGAGCCGCTTTTTCAAAAGAGAGCACCCAGGCAATCTGGACGCTGTCTTTCGAAAAAGTCCTGTTTGCGTTCAAGAATGTCTTTTTTTGAAAGAGCTCTTTTGAAAAAAGGCGTTCTTCCTGGTAAAAGTAGGTTTACCAATTTCGAAAAAAGACTACATTGTTCTTTTGGTTTAATTTTGAAAGAATGCAACGGCAGTCTAGATGCAGGTGATGTTTTTTCAAAAAAGGCCACTTTTTCTGAAAAAAACTCCATAGCCTAGCCACACCCTAGGTGACCATGTGGCTAAAAGAATACTCAAGAGAAATAACACTGCTGAAGAGGAACTAAATGAATTCTTTGTTTTGGTCTTCACTGCAATAGATGTGAGGGCAATTCCCATACCTGAGCCATTCTTTTTAAGTGATAATTCTCAGATTGAAGTGTCAATAAAAGGTCTTAGAACAAACTGATAAATTAAACATAAGACACCACGACCATATGGTATTTACCAAGAGTTCTGAAGGAACTCAGGTATGAAATAGTGTATATATCACAGTTAATAGTTCTGCAGTTGCTTAAATCAGCCCCTGTACCAGATGACTGAAGGATAGTTAATATTGATGATTAAAAAAAAAAGGGGGGTGGGGTGGATCATGGAGTGATCATGGAAATTACAGGCCAGTAAGCCAAAATTCAGTACCAGGCAGATTGGTTGAAATAAGCAAAGAAATATCAAGCCACATGGATGAACACAATAAACTAGGGAAGAATCAACATGGCTTTTGTAAAGGGAAATCATGCCTCATCACTCTATAAGAAGTCTCGGACGATGTCAACAAGCATCTGGACAAGGATGATCTAAGCAGTACAGTGGACTAGGACTTTCAGAAACCCTTAAGAGGGTTTGTCATGAAATCCTTGTAAGCAAAGTAGCCAGCCATGCAATAAGAGGGAAGGTCCTCTCATGGACCAGCAATGGTTATAAGATAGGAAACAAAGGGTAGAAAAAAAAGGTTAGTTTTCACAGTGTACAGAGGTAAATAGCAGGTCCCACAAGAACCTGTACTGAAAAACACTTCAATGTATTCATAAATGATCTGGAAAGGGGGGGAGGGGTAAGGTGTGAGGTGGCAAAGTTTTGCAAACAAAATTGAATTACTCACAATGGGCAAGTCCAAAGCTGATTTAAAAGAATTACAAAGGGTTTTCACAAAATGGAAGATGAAATTCAGTATTGAGAAATGTAAAGTAGAACATCAATAATAATCCCTATATATAGGCAAAATTGTGGATTCTGAATTGGCTGTAACAACTTAAAAAGAGATCTTGAAGTTGGGAACAGTTCTCTGTATGCAGCAGCAGTCAAAAAAGCTAACCAAATTTTAGGAACCGTTAGGAAAAGGATAGATAATCCAGAAAATATAACAATCCTACTACATACATCCGTGGTATGGCCACACTATGAATACTGGCCATCTCACAATAAAAAAGAATTGGAAAAGGTGCAGAGAAGGGCAACAAAAGTGATCAGGGATATGTAACAGCTTCCATACATGGAGGGATTAAAAAGATTGGGTTTGTTCAGTTTAGAAAAGAGATGACTAAGGGGTGGGAAATATGATAGAAGGCTATACAGTCATGAATGGTGTGGAATAAGGAAGGGAATAGAAGTGTTGTTTACCTCATCACATAACACAAGAAGCAAGGGTCACACAATAAAATTAATAGGCAGCAGGTTTAAAACAAATGTAAGGGAGTAGTTGACACAATAGAGAGTCAATATGTGGAATTTGTTGCCAGGGGATTTTGTGAAGAAGAACCCAAAAGAATAACTGAGTTCAAGAAAGAAATAGGTATGTTCATGGAGAATAAATCCATCAATAACTCTTTGCCAAGATGATCAGGGATGCAAACCCATTAAATGCTACTGTGGTGGGATTTCTACACATTTCCCCCCAAGGATGTTATTACATTTATGATCACTATTATCAAGCAGTCCAGCTATATTCACCTCTTGGACCAAATCCTATGTTCCACTTAGGACTGACTCAAGAATTTATTGGCACAGACATTACAGAGATATGTTATTAGACAGATGCAAGGAAATTTACTCCCCCGCCCCAACATGAGTGGCCCTCAGCC
The DNA here is from genome assembly GCA_032595735.1 of Pelochelys cantorii. Lineage (NCBI taxonomy): Eukaryota > Metazoa > Chordata > Testudines > Trionychidae > Pelochelys > Pelochelys cantorii. The sequence continues at coordinate 101,566,369 of CM064329.1, read as the reverse complement.
TTCCCCAGTCTCCCTAGAGCATGGATAGCCTGCAGGCCTGGCCTTCCCTGCCCCACCCCCTGAGTACAGGGCAGGTGGTTAGATGGGCAACCCCTTTTTAGTCCTGGAACATGAGGAGGGCTTGCAGCACAGACTGCTGTCTTGGTGGAGCTGAAGCCCCAGGAGACTGTAGCAGCTGCACTTGAATGGCGGGGGGGGGGCGGCAGCATAGCAGTTTGAGAAGGCATTGCCTTTCCCTGCCTCTTATACCATGCCTGTTGTTCACTCTCTCTGAATCACCTGGTATTGGCCACAGTCAGAAGACAGGTTACTAGGCTGGATGGACCATTGATCTGACCCAGTATGATCATTCTTATATATGTTCTGTATGACCTACGAAAGGTCCGTGGCAAAACCATACAACACCCCAAAAGGTACCTTTCTTCAGTCAAAGTGGCAGCCTCGAAACAAACAGAAGGAAAGTGCTGCAGGTTTTCTGAGAATCTTCCATTTTACAAACTGAAGCCTTAAGTTTGGCATCAACTTGCAAATGGCCAAAATTTCAGACAATGCAATTACTGCCTCTTGAATGTCTAATCTGTTTTCTCTCATTTTCAAATAAATCAAAATTATATAGTCCCTGTAATTGCAATCGCCATGAATTCAAATCATTCATATCCCAGAGGTCCAGAGCTTTCAGCAGTACGCCATTGGCATGAAGTATTGCTGTGCTGCATATTCATCATCTGAGCTGAGACACCAGCTACAGGGCCCCTAAAACGTCCAGTTTTATGCTCTGAATGAAAGGAAAACAGTCTGTTTTCCAGCCCCTTGATAAGGGCTTCTATCCAATAACAGGGCTGCCTCTGCGCCCAGGCACGTTTGCTTGTAAAGCTTGCAGTAGGAGAGGCTTTCCTTAAAGCTGTGAGTCTTTTATCCTGGCAGGCTGCTCGAGATTGTTGTGAGGAGTCTAGCCAGTTGGTGAGCTCTGTAATCTAAACCAGCTGTCCCCAGACTGAGGCCCCCATTTGCATTGTTTAACATACTTAGAAAATGAAGTGTTCATTTTTAACATTCCTCCTTCAATTGGTTTAATGCTGAATTACAGAAGAGAACTAAGCAAAACCAGGTGCTTTTGCTGTATTCTCTCCAGTGACTGAAGAGGAGCAGACCTCTCTCTACCCTGTCTATAATTTGATATTTCATTCTTTGGAATACAAATGACTGAGGAACTCAAGGGCTAGCAAAAGGCTGATGTTCAGACACTTTTTTTAGTCATCCAGCCGTGCAGACTCTCTTTTTTCCACCTTTCCTAACCAATGCTGGACATGCAAGAAGTAAAGAGGTAGGTACTGTGCACCATTCTTCTTTACTCACTGAATGGTAACCTACTAATGGAAAATGTCTGTGGCTAGGAGTCACTATGCCAGTTCAATAGCTAAAGCCATTTCAAAAAGACAGGGTCAGAGATGGGGTAAGGCTCTTTTTTGTTTGTTATAAAAGCTGTGCTGTCTCTAGCAATTTCCATCTTCATCTATGCAGTATTCTGCATTTGGGAATCTGTCTCTAGGGGGGATGCTGAATTGTTACAGTTAAGGGTCTTCTAGCTAAAATCACAGCTGCTTTCTCTGGAGATACAATTCACAGTAATTTATTTACACTTCACTCATTATTGTTGCAGAAGTTAATTGCTATTTTATAATAATTTGCTGAACAAATGAACAAGACCAGCTAAAACAATGTTGTTAGGAGGTTGTGTTATGTCTGTTAATAATTCCCAGGGGGACAAGGAATTTAATAAAATAAAGTCAATTGAAGTAGTGACTGCAGATCAAACCCCTCCAGGAAATGGTCTGTATTATTCTATCACCTTTCCCATAACTCAGAACAATCTAGTGGCTCTTAGTTCTTGAAACTGAAGGATATATACAATTGTGAATACTGTCAGTAAGAAGATAGAAATTTTTGTTGTACAACAAAGTATAGCCCAGTTAGCACTTAACACAGAGCAATAAAACGTTGTATTTCTTTTTCTTCCATTATTCCTCTTTCTATTCACAAAATGAATGAACAGTAATTTACAAAGTGCATGCTTGAGAAAATATGCTCTATCCCTTCCAAGGATTTAAGGGACCCATAAAAGAAATGCAGTCTGAAATGGATGACATAGTGCCTTACATGTATTGCCTCCATTTCTAGGGGAACGTCTTTACAGAATTTGCCAGTTTGTGTTATTACCTAACTTTCCAGACAAGCAACATTTGCCTACTCCACACCATGACCAACCATCTTAGGGGTTGTGTGTACGTTTTGGTGCTTATTGCTCAACTAAAACATTGATATTTTAAAATGTGCTTGTCAGTTTGTGAGTAGTTTCATCTGATGTACCTAATAGGTCACGTTCAGTACCTAGACTTGCTGTAGCTAAAAGAGCCTGTAGGGAAAATTGGCTGCTCCTTTAGATAGCAGAACTGAGGCTGCCTAAATTATTCCTGCTTCCCATGTCGTTTTTTGAAATATACTGTATATACTATTGACAGTCAGTAATATTCTCTAGTGTAAATGAGACATGGCTCTAAATTTTATTGAAAAGCACCTTTATTATAAGGAAACTGGAAAATATTGAAACTGAAGCACACAGAAAATAAAATAAATCTCTTATTGTTCTTTCCAAATTTATATCTGGCACTAGTTAACAGCCAACACTTTGAGTTGACCAGCATACTTTTATGGACAGAGCATACTCTAGTACTGTAGATCAATGTTCCCTCTATTTTTTTGATCCATGTGTAGAATAAATTTTGTTATGTGCACTGAGGCATGTACAGATATACACCACCAATAGAAACACATGCTGCTGGCTGTGGGCACTGTGGGTGCTCTGCTAATCAGCTGAGCAGCATTTGAATCTCTCCTGGGTGGCTGTCCAAGCGCTCAGCTAAGAAAGAACACTGATGTAGATCACGGCTCAAGAGACAGCAAAATATTTAATAGCTAAGGCCAGATTCTGTCACTGAGAAGTTCCTTGCTCTACAAGAAGTTGTTTGAAAATACAAAGGCCAGATTCTCAGATGCAGTAAGTCAGCACAGTGTCATTGAAGACTTTGATTTATATCAGCTGATGACCTGGCACAATGCATCTACTTACAGAGCCACCTAATATTCAGTGTGACTAAAGAGACAAATTCTGACCCTAACAAGTAAGTTGATTTTTGAGAGTAGTTTCTTGGGGATGAAGCATGGTCTAGCCCTGGTAATGACTTACTCTGTGAGGTTTGTGCTTCAGTTTATCCATCTGTAAACTATGTATAATACTTATCTAACTCTTAAGGATATTGCAGACTAAATTTATGCTTGTGCAGGGTTTTGAGATTCTCAGATGAAAGGTGCCATAGGGGGTAAAATTTTATCATTGACTATTATAAACTTGCTCTTTAAAGAGCTTTAGCATAGATTGTTATAAAGGACACAGATTAGTCAACAGATATTTCGGACTGGATTCGGATCTCAGTGGTGTAAGTCCAAGTAAGAACACTGACTTCATGGAGATCTGAGTCTGGGCCACAGATGTAACGTTATATGTCACTGGCCAAATTCCTCTACAGTACGGCTCTATGGAGTGCAGAGATTAATTTGGCCTCATAAAAATGGCCACATTGGGTTACACTATAGGTCCTTCTAGCTCAGTATCCTGTCTTCCAACAGTGGCCAATGTCAGGTGCCCCAGAGGGAATGAACAGAACAGATAGTCATCACGTGATTTTTCCTCTGTCACTCATTCCCAACTTCTCACAAACAGAGGCTAGGGACACTATCCCTACCCATCCTGACTAATAGCCATCGATGGACCAATCCTCCATGAATTTATCTAGTCCTTTTTTTGAACCCTGTTATAATCTTAGCCTTCAAAACATCCTCTGGCAAAGAATTCCACAGGCTGTGTGTTGTATGAAGAAGTACTTCCTTTTGTTTGTTTTAAACCTGCTTCCTATTAATTTCATTTGGTGTCCACTCATTCTTGTGTTATAATAAGGAGTAAATAGCACTTCTTTTAAACCAGTCATGATTTTATAGATCTCAATCATATCCCCCCTTCGTCATCTCTTTTCCAAACTGAAAAAGTCCCAGTCTTATTAATCTCTCCTCATATGGAAGCGATTCTATTCCCCTAATCATTTTTGTTGCCCTTTTCTGAACCTTTTCAAATTCCAATATATCTTTTTTGAGATGTGGCGACCATCACTTCATGCAGTATTCAAGATGTGGGCATATCATGGATTTATATAGCGGCAATATGGTATTTTCTGTTTTATTACCTATTCCTTTCTTAATGATACCCAACGTTATGTTCACTTTTTTGACAACCATTACACATTGAGTGGATGGTATCAGTGAACTATTCACAATGACTCCAAGATCTCTTTCTTGAGCAGTAATAGCTAATTTAAATCCCATCAGTTTAAATATATAGTTGTGATAGGTCTCATATCTATATAGCATTAGATCTATATATCCTCATATCTAAATCTGTGAAATGAACATGTGCATCAAAATGTTTACATCTTATTTTCTGTGCATATTTCAGGACTCTGACTATTTTCATACTGGCCGCCTGCCTTGCACGCCCTGGGAAAGCACAGGTGAGATGAGCACACTGAAAACATATACTTTCTTATACTAAAGCCTTGCAGAGCATGAGGCTTACTTGGATAGCAGGTGAATAGGAAATCTGTGGTCTGGGACTCAGATGAACAGAAAGCTATGTGGTCTAGGGTTTAGCTTGGAGGAGTTGGAGCCAGCAGGATCCTGGACTCTCATGTGAACTGTCAAGTCAGCAGGAAATTGTTGAAGAAAGACAGACTTCAAAGAAAACCAGACATTGCCTCTGAACTACGTGGCTCTTGAAAATAAATGAGTATAAGCATCCACACAGGAGTTCTGAAACCTGAGTTCTGCCAGAGAGGACCCTCACTGGAACATGAGTTTGGAACTCATTGATATGAATGGGAGTTCTGCATGTGTGGAAAGTTTGCAGGCTCCAGTTCTCAGCCTTTCACCTGTGAGCTTGGGAGCCTGGTAATGTCATCCTAGTCGTCATTTTAATTCCTGGGAATAGGAGCTCAGGATTGAGGGTTACTACATTAGTAGAGCTGCATGAGGAAGCTTACACAGTTCCCACCTGAATTAAGCCTCGCTCAAGTCAATTTTATTCATCCTTCCTGTTCCGGGGGGAGGGGGAGTACACAAAGTGATGTTAGGCTCTGATTTGAAGGTAGTAATCCTGCATTTTTTAGGGTTGTGTTTCTAAATACCTTTTACAGAAGAGTTTGAAATTTAGGTTTTATTTCCTGTTGATTGATAGTTGACTGCATGTAGCTTGTTAATTGATATTGTTGCTAACATTCAAACTGGGCAAAAAAATGGCTTTCCCATCCTGTGAGAGTTTAGCGATTTTGCAATTTTTTCCCATCCTGAATTGGGATGAAAAGCTGAAATATCTAACACTATCACAAATTGAACATAAAATAAAAAAATTGGATTGAGTCAATGGAAATGTTTTCTTTTATGATTTTGAAATGTTTCATTCTGATTCTGATATTTTAATTGTTTAAAACTTTTATTTTCTATAAATTAAAGTTCAAAACAAAATCATTTCCTGCTGAAAAAATATGGAACCCTTTCATTTTGAAAATGTCAAAACAGGACATCATTTTGACCATTTTTAAACTTTATTTTCAAGGTTGTTTTTTTTAAAAAGACATTTGTTGAATCCAATCTAATTCTCACAAATACCTTGTTTCAACTAATTGACTTTTTTGATTAAAAGATTTTTCATCTAAAAATTCCCGACCAGTTCTATCCAACATAGACAACAGCCACAAGGTGTGAAGAATGTCACTGTAGCTAGGTGAAGAAGTTAGAAGTACACAGAATATGTATGTTCTTTACATAGCAGCCTGTTGTTTATTCTCCCATCACAATACCTTTGGCTTCCCACAGATGATGCTCAAACATCTCATAATGTCAAAGTAAGTACAGATAGATTTCCCCACCATATATTCTGTACCTGTAGGTGATGGCCTGGAGTACTCTTGTGGGTAGATGTAGGGGCTTGCTTCACATATTTAAATGACTATTCATATATTTCCTGCCCTGTCCCATTAGTCCCTTCAAAAATGCCTCTGTCAGTGCCTTGTTCATTTCACTCATTCTATCACTCCCATCTGCATGCATAGGTGGCCGGTATGCTAGGCAGGGGAAGGCATTGCCTTCCCAAACCACCAGCCTGGCCCCACCCATGCTCTGTCCCCAGAATGCCTATTGTAGGCGTTCTGGGGGGCCAAGTGTTACTGCCTTGGAGTGCCCACCCTCCCCATGCTCCAGACCTGGAGAGGCTGGGGGCTGTGTGGCCTCTGCCCTTCCCATACTCCAAGACCGGAGAGGCTTAGACTGCATGCCTCCTGCTCTCCACGTGCTCTGGGGCTGGGGACATGGCCTTCTTGTGCTCTGGACCTGGGAGGCTGGGGTGTGAGCACCCACCCACCCTTCTCCCCTCCTCATGGTGCGGAGGGGAGGCTGGGAGGTGGCTTGGCTTCCATGGGGGGCAGAGTCTCACCATAAAAGAGGTGAGACCCACCCCAGCCCCCAGCCTTACCTTCATTGACTGCCCATGTATACATGACACATTTTCCCTTCCCAGCTCATCAAGTCAATACTTTCTACTGACATCAAATACTTTTAGAAAAAATTACTTCTTGCTTGATGCCCAGAAGAAAAATACCACAAAGCCCTTCTGCACTCTGGTTTTTCCAGTGCATCCTATTTTCTCTGTCCCTGTTTCTTACAATGTCAGTGTACAAGCCGTCCTTGCTAAAAGTCCAAGATACATTCCAAAAAACTTGGACTTATAGCGAAACAACTTAAAGCAGGGAATTTTTTTCCCCACGGCTGACTTCCATTTGTCCAAATTGGGGTTTTTTTTTGCATGACTTAAGAGTGGGGAATGGGAGGACTTATAACAAATCAGTTCCTACAAGCATCAATGACTTTAGTGTAGAACGGATGTATACCAGGGCGACTTATAGCGTGGATACCCTGTAACCTACTGACAGATTGGGTATCATGCCTCTCCTAGCTGACCAGCTGTTACCAGCTGCCAGTCTGATCCAAAACCCATTGAAGTCAATGACCATCTTTACACTGACTTTGCTGGGTTTTGGAGGAGGCCCTATTGGAGTTACTTCTAACATGGTAGATGGCTTTACTGCCATGTTGGAGACCTCAGGTCCAGTCCTGCTGATGGGCTGTGTAGCAGGGCAAGATTTCACCCTTGAAAAAAGTTTTCCCTAAGGATTTGTCTACAGTAGGATTTAAACATGTGGTATTAGCAACAGATCTGTATGTGTGCTAAGCTGGTTATACCGTAGGTTCCAACTCCAGCAGTTCAGTGTGTGTTTAAAAGTATATATTGCTTTGTCAACACTAGAGTTGGCTCATGCCTTTTAAGAACACACCTTATTACATCTCCTACTAACAGGAGACGTAATAATAATTCCTAGATTGTATGTTGCACTTTTCATCCATAGATCCTAAAGTGGTTGGCAAAACAGGTGGTCAGTATCATTATTCCCATTTGACAGAGGGAGAAACTGAATGGAGGTAACTTGTCTAAGGTCACTCAGATTGGTGGTAGATCCAGAAATTGAACCCAGCTGTCTTCAGTCCCCATCTAGTGGCCTATCCATTAAGCTATAAGTCACTGGCAGGCTAGGTTTTGGTTGCTCTATTAGAGAATGACAGCCTGCTACTGCTACCAGCTTACAGAATGCTGCATGAGCTAAAGTAAGAGGTCCGTGCCACAGTGCCGAGGGTTCTGAGTTTAAACCCTGATGACTTCTCATGTGAGAGTCATTACATGTGTCTTCTGGAGAAGGGGCTCTCTTAGTCTTCTGCAGACTGTACAGTGTGAACACATTGGACTATAATAATCCAGGTGATCATGTTATTTTTTTGTCATCAACCCATTTCACAATCACTGAGTGTCCTTTCTTTTCTTGTTTTAGCAGCAATGCACTAACGGGTTTGACCTGGACCGTGCCTCTGGGCAATGCTTAGGTAGGATTTTGATGGAATCAATTCATTTAAACTGGGGTTCAGACCCCCTGGCTTGCTTAAATGAATAATGTGCTAGTATCCATGTACTTTGGCTGATGGGGATGCTCTCAGTGTTTGGCAAATATATATCAGTTATGCAAAAGTCCGTTAGAAATTGGTCACCCGCATCATTCCTTCTGAATGAAAATGTCCTCGTTCAGACTGGGTGCAGTGGTTTTCATGTGGCTATGATTACATGAGTATGGGAGTCAGTCTAGTTGCTAGAGGACAGGGGTACAGCATCATAAATATCCACTAGTAGCTATTTTTGGCAGCTTCAGTTCCTCTTCCCCTCTAGGTCAGAATTAAGGTGCACTTTGGGGCAGTGGAGGGAAGCTTGCTCATTGCCTAAGCAGCATCTTTTCTGTGGATGACCAGAAGACTTCAGTCTTTGGAGCTGTCAATACAGCACTTTCCACTTACACTAAGAGACAGTAAGATAAAAACATTAATCTAAAAGCTGAGCTACCTTGTCTGAGTAGCCTAGCAGTTCCACCCTCCCGACAAGCAAATGCTCAGATCCTGCTGCTCTCTCTGCATCTTTCTAAGGTCAACACAAAAAATCCCAGTTAGAACAAAAAAGAGACCCAAATCAAATCCCCATATTTGAGCATCTCAACCTTTGTGTGTGGGAGGCATTGCGGCGTCCTAGATCAGGATCCAAGTTTCACAGCTGGGCAAACCAAACCACCAGTGTTTGAAATCTGGATCTGAATTTTGTGGCTTGGACAGATCCATTAAGAGAAACAGGCTGTAGGATGCCTTAGCCATGTGCACTCAGTGTTTAAACTGAGTGTCTATAGAAAAGTGTTTTTTCCCCTGTTTGTAAAGTAGAACAAGTAGAACACGTGCTAGGTTGAAAATATGCCTTATTTCCTGTTATGATGTGAGCTGACTTCAAAGTGAGACTCCACAAAGGAAGGGATTGGCATAGCTTTTCCTAGCACAAGCTATGTATCACAAATTCAGCAAAATCTAAAGTATTTTCATATGTGCTATTCTGTGCATGTGTCACATTAAGAACCAATTGTGGAAATTGATTATCTAATTGCCATTCTGTTACTACATCTTTCCAGATATTGATGAATGTCGGACTATTCCCGAAGCCTGCAGAGGAGATATGGTGTGTGTTAACCAGAATGGTGGCTATTTGTGCATTCCCCGAACAAATCCAGTTTATCGATCACCGTATCTGAACCCCTATTCAAATGTTTATCCACCACCACCAGCTTCCAACTACCCCACTGCTACGAGACCTCTGATATGTCGGTTTGGCTACCAAATGGATGAAAGCAACCAATGTGTTGGTAAGTAGTAGAGCACTGTCTATATTTTAAGGCTAGCGGGGATCACTGTGATGATCATCTAATCTAACCTCCTGCATAACAGAGACCAACGTTGCACAGTAATTCTTGCTTGAAGCCAGATAACTTGTGGCTAAACTATATCATTTCTCATAGAAGACATGTATTATGCTTCTTGGATGGCCTTAGTTCAGGGAAGCAAAGGTATTTTTTCCAGTCTGCATATTTCTTTCAAATGATCAAGATGGCTTTTCAGTTTTAAAGATGACTCTATCAGCTGATTTATTGGCACCTGCTATATCTATCCACCCACCCACCCACGTGAACCTATCCTTGAGCAAAAGGAGGGTCTATATTTAAAGAACTGGAGTTGGACTTGGATGCTCTAGGGTCAATTCCAATCTCTGCCATAGATGCCCTTTGTGACCTTGAGCAAGTTTCCTAATCTCTGGGCTTCAGATCCCCATCTCTAGAATGGGTATAATAAGACTTCCTTTCTCCCACCATTTGTCTGCCTTGTGTGTTTAGACTGTAAGCTCTTTAGGACAGGGACTGTCTCTAACTATATACATGTATAATGCCTAACACTAGTATTATGATGAAGATTGCTTTAATGCCTAGGGGCCTCAGCAAAAAGTGGGCCCCACCGTACAAACATATAGTAAGAAACTGCCTCAACAGAGCATTAATCTTACACAAAGCCTCTATGTGCTAATGGAATACAAATAAATAACTATTCTTACTGTTTTGGTGGCTTTTCTAAAGGTGGGATCTTTTGGGCTTGATTCTGACCCCATGCACACCAGTTTTACCCAGCTATGAAGTTTGCTATCCATGGAATTACTCCTGATTTATATCAGTTTAAGTAGAAAGAATCACAGCCATTTTTGTTTTTGTTATTTCTAGCTTCAAGAGTACAGCTTGTAAGCCAAATTCTGAACTGACATTGTGATAGAAGCATAATGTCACTAATCAGCAAAGTTACTTCAGCATTAAACTGGTACCAATGAGATCACTCTCAGGCTCCAAGTGATTTCTAATGCAGGAGTCATGGGTCCAGCCTCTGTCATTGACTCAATGTGCAACTACTATCCTTTGCTGCACCTTAGTTATCCCAACTGTAAAATGGAAATAAGTTGAAAATTTTCAGTGAAAACTGTTGGAAAAATTGGGTTTTCAACAAAATGGTCTTTTCATTAAAATGTCCACTTTCGACAGAAAAAATACTTTTTCATTAAAAAACTGAATGCCCAAATCCTGCAATATTTCTATTGCAATACCTCATAGAAGATATAATTCAGTTGCTTAAATGTCCTTGTTGTCCTCTAAGGGCTCAGTTATATCTCCCAGGATGCAGCATAGTCAGGGACTCCCATGATGCATTGCTTCCCCTCTCTAAGAGGGGAGATCCTGGTGCATGATGGGAGACTTAGTCTGACCAGCCAATAGAAAAGTATGGGAACTTATGGCTTCCAAACTACAAATCCCATGAAGGAAGCATTTCTGAGGTATGGGAGGGAGCTCTGGACTGGCTGTGCATGGGACCAAGGGATTCACAGTGTGGGAGAGGGTTGCAGATTAAGGCAGGGGATTGGGGTGTAAGAGGGAGTGAAGTCTCTGGGGTGGAGCCAGGGATGAGATGTTCAGGGTGTGGGAATGGGGCTCCACGTTAGGGCAGAGGTGACAGGAGAAGGGGGGGTCATCAGACATATGCCCCCTCTCAACCTGGAGAAGAGCTGGGACAACCCCCCTTCCTCCCCAGGCCTGGCCTCTCCCTGCCCCTGCTCCACCCCCTTCACTCTTGCTCCACCTCTCCCCACCCCAGCTCTTCCCCTATCCCAGGTAGCCCAGGGGACTAGACACCTTCCTGCACCTTTCCCGCCGCCACTGCTGTTGAGTGCAGGGGGGGTGGCATGACGTGGCGTGGCTTCCTGCTGATTTTGCTGGCCCATTGGCCTTCCTGATGGCTGCTAGCTGGCCCCAGCCCCTTGCCTTGGGGGGTGCATGTGTAGCCCTATGTGCACCCCCTCTTGTGGGCTGTGGCAGGGGGCTGAGGTGTGAGACAACCAGGAGAACCTGAGGGCTCTGGGCTGGGGATGCTGGCTCAGGGGCAGGGATGGGGATGAGGAGTTTGGGGGCAGAAAGAGGTTCCAGGCTGGGGAGCAGAACTGGCTCTGCTCAGAGTGTGCGAGAGGGCTGCAGCACCTGCAAGCACTGCCCCTGCAGCGCTTTTTGGCTGATTTCCAGCCAATGGGAGTAGTGAGAATGGTGCTGGGGGGTGGGAGCGATGAGACTCAATGCCTCCCTCCCACCAAGGGATGCACATGCAGACATTCTTGTCCCAGCAGCCGGATGCTTTGAGCAGTGTGTGGGACTGCAGCAGGTAGGCAGCCTGCCTCAGTGCCCCATTGGGCCATGGGACATTAGTGGCCCAGGGAACATGATGGGCTGGATTTGGCTGTGTGCTACATTTTATGCACCCCAGTGCTAGTGTCAGTGACCCTTCAAGTTGCCCTGCCATTCCTCACTTACCCACGTTTCAAGGCCCTTGAAAACTAGGACAGCCTTTTACGAAGATGTTTTCAAAAGTGCCTAGTGCCAGTTTTTTAATTCAATGGGAGCAGTGGTTGCTTAGTGCCCGCCTATGCTATGAAACATAGGAACAGAGAAGCTCTCTCAGATCACATTTAGGGTTTGTAAGCTACCCTTTTGCCAAACTAATGCCATAGAAATCTTTACTTTTTAAAAAAAATTCCAGGGGAAACATATCCTGAAAGACCTGTGTGCACTGTCTGAGCTGAGACATATGCAAGAACATTGTGAGAGGGTCTGTCTGTCCCATCCTGGCAACTGGTTAGCCAGCCCAACCCTCCATTTGCTGTGACTCTCCACGGAATGCACACTTTAGGTGGTTCACATAACATTCCCCCTTCTAGGGGCTGATTTATTCTAACCTAAAGACAGTTAGTTCCTCTCCTGGTCAGCAGCAAGAGTTCACAAGGACTCCATCCCTTTCTGGCCCTCCAGGCCTCATTCTTTCTGGCTGGAGTCACGGGAGCAAGGTGAACAGATTCCTTCCCCAGGCCTGACGCAGCTTGGCTCTCCTCAATCCTAACACAGTCCTCACCCACAGTCCTGCAGCCAGAGAAACTCCTTGTCAATCTCTTGCACCGGGTGAAAAACAGCCCCTCTCAGGCTTTGTCTACACTGCAGGGTTTTTGCGCAAGAAGCCTTTTGCGGAAGAGATCTTCCGCAAAAACTTCTTGCACAAAAGCACATCCAGACCTCAAAGCGCATCGCACAAGCGATGTGCTTTTTTGTGCAAGAGATCGTCCACACTGCATGAACACTGTACCGCAAGAAAGTTCTGATGGCCATTCACAGAATGGCCATCAGAACACCTGTGCTTTTGCGCAAAAACCCCTCTGGAGTGTCCACACCTGCCTTTTTGCACAAGAGCTGTAGTGCAAAAAGGAGTTATTCCTCATGGGGAGATGAATAACTCTACCAGCAAAAGCCCTGTTCTGTTCTGCTGATTTAAATGTTTGAGGTGTGGACGCTCTGCTGGTTTTTGCGCAAAAACAGCTGGTTCTAGGCAGCTGTCACCTGACTCACCTCCTGAGTGTCCTTTGAAAATTTGTCTCTCACCAACAGATGTTGGTCCAATAAAAGATAATACGTCACCTGCCTTGTTTCTGGAATGTCCTCGGATTAACCCAGTACAAGAACCCTGCATGCATTGGAAAGGAACTGCTGTGGCCATATACAGGGCAGAAGGGGTTAGCCCTTTTCCTGCTGGTCTAGGCATGGGGCTTCTGCTCCCTGTCCCAAAGGGAAACCAACAGCTTAGAGAAAGTAAATGAAAAGGTAAGAAGTGCTGCAGTATTCATAACCTAAGCTGCTCTTAGAGCCACAGGGAAGGATATTTGTTTTGTTTTTATAAAGACAACTAGGCCAACCGAGACTCCGTCCTCATCTTGTATAGTAATTTACACAGTGCTCCCTGCTCTCACCGTATTTGGCATTTTTCTTAAAGTCCCAGCTGCTGGAAGGGTGATGTTGCATCAAACACTCAGCTTTCATTAAAAAAAAAAATAGGTTTCTAGCTCTTGCAGTTGCAGAGCAAAGTTGGAAACTAGGACCCAAGTGCAACCTGAAGTTTCAAAAACCCAGGCAAAGAAAAAGATTGCAGAGTGTGGTGGCAATTTTTAAACTTCCTGATTCCTTGGGGACTGAGTCATGGTTCTGAATACTTGGGGCAAGTCTACATTACAGGGATTATCCCAGTGTGGCTAGCTCAGCATAGACCCATGGCTACGTCTAGACTGCAAGCCTCTTTTGAAAGAGGCTTTTTCGAAAGATACTTTCGAAAAAGAGTATCTAGACTACAACCAGTACGTTCGAAAAAGCAAGCTGCTTTTTCAAAAGAGAGCACCCAGGCAGTCTGGATGCTCTCTTTCAAAAAAGCACAGTTTGCATTACATAGCGCCTTTTTTCGAAAGAGCACTTTTGAAAAAAGGTGTTATTCCTCGTAAAACGAGGTTTTCCGCGGTCGAAAAAACTGCTGCGTTCTTTCGATTTACTTTCGAAAGAACGCAGCAGCAGTCTAGACGCAGGGGAAGTTTTTTTGAAAAAGGCCACTTTTTTCGAAAAAAAACTGGAGTCTAGACACACCCTTAGGGTATGTCTAGATCACATGCCTCTGCCGACAGAGGCATGTAAAATAGGCTACCCGACATAGTCAATGAAGCCGGGATATAAATATCCCCAGCTTCATTAAAATAAAAATGGCCGCCACGCTGTGCCAGCACAGCATGGCAGTCAAGACGCGGATCAATCGATAAGGGAAGCCTTTGTCGACCGCTCCTGTAAACCTTGTTTCACGAGGCATAACAGAGCGGTCGACAAAGGCTTCCCTTGTCGACCGATCCATGTCTTGACTGCCACGTTGTGCCGATGATCAGCTGAGCTGGCACAGCGTGGCGGCCATTTTTATTTTAATGAAGCCGGGGATATTTAAATCCCCGGCTTCATTGACTATGTCACGTAGCCTATTTTACATGCCTGTCGGCAGAGGCATGTAATCTAGACATACCCATAGTGTCTGCGTACAGCCAATACCCATGGGGAGGGGAGGTTTCCCCTCAGTGTAGGAACAATATCTCCCCCAGGGATGGCATTCTTCTGGCTACCTACCTGCATCTCCAGAGTGGTCAGGTCGGCACAGCCATGTTGCTTAGGGGTGTGGCATTTTCATACTCCTGATGATTTAGCAATGTAAACCTAAATTTTAAGTGTAGACAGGGCTGTATTATCAGATCTCTGGGCCTGGGACTATTAGACTTTGTGGGATACCTGGGGTTTGGAGTGCAGGAGTGGGCTGTGATAGGAGATTGGGATGTGGAAGGAGGTGCAGCTCCAGCTGGGAGTGGGGGGAGGGGACTCTGAGTGGGGACAGGGATGGAGCAGGGAGATGAGATGCATCAGGAAGTTCAAAGTGCAGACTTCAGCCAGGAGGGGCTTACCTTCGGTGGCTCCTGGTCACTAATGAATATTGCATTTGCCAACCCCAAGGCCTGGGGGCTAAGGCAGGATCGCATGTCTAGGCCCTAGGAGGAGGGGCGAGGCCACTATGAGCTGCGCTCAGTGCCTGTGACTGTAGGCCTCACCTGTGCAGCTCCCTTTGACCACGGATCCCAGTCAATGGGAGCTGCAGAGCTGGCTCTGGGGGTGAGGGGACAGTGCACAGAGATTTCCTAAATGCCCCTCACCTAGGGGCAGGAGGGACATGTCAGCAAATTGGCACTTATGGCTCCAGCCCTGGTGGAGGGGCGCCAAAGGCTGGATGAAAAGAAGCAGCAGAGTCTTGTGAAGCCCGTGATCTTGTGGAGCCTCCTTAGGCCAAGACCCTGGGCTGTAGTCCCTAAAGCCCCTGCATCAATCTGGCCCTAAGTGTAGACCAAGCCTTGGGTATGGCAAATGCAGTATTCCTTACACCATCGAAAAGTGAGTGTAACTTTCTACTTTGAATGGGAATGATTTATGTCAACTCTGCACATTATTTGCACTGGTGTAAACAGCAGCCTCATTCAAGAGCATTTACTTGACAGTGTCCCTTTTAACTCTCATAATTTCTGACTCTCTCTTCCTTTCAAATTGTAGGCTGCTTAACCATCATAATGCCCCTTTTGTTAGAGGAACTCAGTCCAGGAACCGTTGGCAAGACTGGATTGGAACTGGAGCTCATGTTCTTGCATTATACATTCATAAGCTAGAGTTCTTTCCAATTTCCCTTCACTCCACCCTGCCATTTCCTGATTTACAATGATTTTTAAAACATGTCTGAAGTATAGATCCTTCTGAGCATTGTAGAAAGAATTGTAAGAGATGGTCTTTTGCTTTTACTGGTTTTGTCCAATTAATACATCTGTGGAATGGGAGGAGCCAGGGATGGAAGAGGAGAAAGAATCAAGGAAAGCAGTTGGAAGTGAAAGAAAGCTGTGTTTTTAGCTCAGTGAGGCTCTGGTTTAACCCTCAGTGCTGGCAATGACGACAGCCATTACACCAGCACAGTTGCAAAAGAGGGTGTAATTGGAGATAGGGCATAACTCAGTGCTTCTGCTGGGTATCCTCTACCAGCAGGGTGCATATGGAGTCCTGCCTATCAGCTAATTCCGTTCCTTCTCCGACCCTTGTGGAACCTGCAGGTGAGAGACATGAAGTGAAAGCTGCCTCCCAGTGGTGTGAATCAGTTCATGGTTCAAGCATTTCTGTGCATTGGTATAAATGGAGCCCTCTGTGAGTAAGATTGTCATCCCCATAAGCCCCTGTGTAGAAGGAGCATGGCCAATGGTTAAAGTACACAAGGGAGCACTCGGTTTGTGTGTGAAGGTTATTCTGTTTATATAGAAAGGAGTAACACTGACCCAAGAAAGATAATAAGTGAGCCAAGAAAGCTTCATGTCACTAAGAAAACTGGAATCTCTGGAACATGCTACAAAAAAAGAGCTAGCCCTCTGGGGCTGGTGCAGCTTAACAATAAGCAAGAGCGTATCATCCCTCGTCTGAGTGCTTTTCAAGCATCACTGACTAACTGTATAGACATGTAACGAGGTGGGAAGAGACTATAAAATAAACTCACTAGCAGTGGAACCACAAATGAACTCATGTCATCTAAAGAGAATCTTGATGACACGGGGCCAAATTCTGCACTCAGATATGGGTATGCGATTCCTATTGGCTTCAAAAAGATTTCAGGATCTTGGAGCCAAATTTGGCCCAGTAAGTCTGAGTTAGTTTAATCGAGTCGTGGCCCTAAGCCATTGTGTCCAGGCCTGGACACAGAGCTGAAATATCCCGAAGTACAGGGCTGTTTTCCTGCAGCGTATGAGTCAGTCTTACTCCAAATGAAAGGCTGGAACTGTTACTGCTGTCATTAAAGTCTGATCCCATTTCATCCCAGGTGGTGTTTGGGACTCATATGGAGCCAGCAGAGGTGGCAATGTCCTCTGGGTCTCTCTCTCTGGCTCAGTCTGGTAAGGATCTCTCTCAGGATTAGGGTGACAAAGGCTTAGCATGCCAGGAGATAAGTGACAGCAATGATAGCGAAGCTTACTTTGGTAGCCTCAGTTTGTTCTTCTTTCTCTTTCTTTAAGGACTCAAAATATGAGTGGTGAGAGAAATAGCCTAACCTCTCAATATTTTGTCTACCAATTAGGTATCATATGTGATGCACCAATTCTGGTTCGTTAATTTTTGGTTCTGCATCTTCTGTTTTTACCAAGCATATTTTCAACACATCCCTTAAATCATGTCAGTTTGGACTAGTCTCTGTCTGGATCTCTTGCACCTGTTTATAACATTCATTACTGAAAGCAACTTGACTTGAGCACCATCAGCGTTGGTTACTGTAGGTTATTCTCCTCTTCCAGATATTTTTTAACAATTGAGCTTGCATTTCAAGTGGATTGAAGCGCCCAGTTATCTTTTAGTTTTATCATGCTGCTCCTTATCATTGCTGAGTTGCATCTGCTTATGGGTAGTTTCTTTAGTTGCTTTTTGGGTAGGTGAATAAAAGCGTTTTGTGTTTTTTTGTTTGTTTGTTTGTTTTTAGTTTGTTAGTGAGGAGATGGTTGTGGGCGCTAGAGCTGTTTGCTGAATTTGCTAAGGAACAGGACGGAGGAGCAAAGGGAGTGTGTGGAGCACTGGTTGAAAGGGAAGGTGTAACCCCACAGCATAAAGCAAGGGAGCAAAGGCACAGCTTTGTAAGCACATATGGGGCAGTTGTGCATGTGCATGTCCCTATGTAAATAGGGATCCTGTCATAACCAGTGTCACATCCCATACATTGGAACTCTGTTTACCTAGAATCTGTTGTTCTTCACTACTCCCTGTTCTCACTTTGCAAGCTCCAGAATTGCCCTGCTATATTGGCATACAAGGTACAGACAGCTAAGGGAGCCTATCTTTCCTGCCTCAGGAAAGCTGCAGAGCAGATCCTCTCCATAGTGCTGGACAGTGTGCAAGGGATAACCTCTGCACAGTGCTGGCTAATATGGTGTCTTGCATGCCATGGCCTCAAGTGAGCATGGTCTGAGAGTGAGGGGTCACCAGACTTTAAACTCCTAGCTGAGCAGCATGTATGCTGCAGTTGGCAGCAAGGACTGGCCAGTAAGAAGTTACATGAGACTCAGTTAAAAAGAGTAGCATTTTGTTGCTCCAGCCTGCTCCAGTCCTTTCCTGCAGCAGAGAACATGCTGAGCACTGTGTCAGCCAGGGCAAGGTTTGACCCACATTGTTAATCTCTAATGGATCCCTTACATGTTGTGGGAATTGCTAATTTTACCGAGGGGGCTGCAAGGCTGTCTTACTGCAGTATGTCCTCCTTTTCTTTCACTTCCAGAGATTTCAACAGTGCCAGATCAGTTAAAGTAAGTATGCACCAATTAATTCTGTCTGCTGCGGGAATGGATTAAATGGAGCACCACGTTATGGGCCAGCTCTTAAAGTAAAAGAAGGAACAGGTCATTCTGGCCATCCAATTACAGCATTTTTTCCTTGAAGTCATCACTTGGTCTTGGAAGATCAGCCTCAGTCTCTCTTCTCCAATCAGTCAAGTCTGGGGCTTGTTCCTCTCTCCATTTTCTAACTGCATATTTTGGCTCTGGCCAGCCATCCATGTCTAACATTCCAGTGAGCCCTGAGAGCTTCCATGTTTCCTGAACAATTCTGTCTCCCCCTCCAGCAGTGTAATGTGGGTACTTCAGTCTGAGATATACTTGAAAGCCTTATTCATTTCCATGTTGTATCAAGGCAATGTTCAGCCCTGTGTTCGGCTGTGTGTCTGCAGTGTCTATAGCATAGATGGTGGGATTCTCACTGACATAAAAGTCATCATTTTTCTTGGCTCCCGCCTTATATTTCTTGGGTCAGCTTCATTTCTCTCCATTTGGCTCCAGGACGAAATTGGCCACAGTTATGTGTCACAATTCAGATGTTTGGCCAAAATATATAGAAACATGAATTGGCTCTTTCACAAATGTAAATCAGCCAACTCAGCCATATTCTGTGCCAGACTCTATAGGCGGAGTAAACGTGCTGACATTGCTTTTGCATTTTGTCCCTAAGACTCAAGAAGCCATGAGGAAGCTGCAGTGCAGATATATAAGAGTTGCCTTATGTTGTGGGGAGGTGAATATGCTCTGACCTTTTCATCCGTCAGTTGTCTGGTTTTCAACTTCATTACTTAAGAGATGTGAAAACGTTGTAAAGAAAATAAATTTACTAGCACATGCTTGAGATCAATGCAGTCCCAGCTCTGTTCAGTGGAGTACTGGTTAGTGATCTGTCTGAGGGCCGAAGGGGCTGCTGAGCAGGAACTATCGGTCAAACCCAGAAATCTCTACTCAGTCTTGCCCTAGCAAGTCTCTCATTCGTATTGCTTTCCTGCAGCCATCATCTGTGGTTCCAGGCTTCCTGTCATGTTAGGGTGCATAGTGGCACATGGCAGAAGATTGTCCAGTGGTTAGAGCACTGGCTTATGGCCTAGGACAAATGGGGATCTAACACCTGCTCTGCCATAGACTTCCCATGTTACTTTGAGCAACTCACTTAGACCAAGAGTTTCAGACATCACCAATGATTTTTGGGTGTCTCGGCTTGTGTCCAACATTAGCACCTTAAAGGGGCCAGATTTTCAGAGGGCAGGTGCTCAAAATTTCTGAAAAATCATGTCCCTTGAAAAGGTCCTAATTTAGATACCCCCAATTTGCTTGCCATTTCTGACCATCTTGGCCCATTCATTCTCAGTTCTCCCATCTGTATAATGGGGATAAATGTTCCCTACTTCACACAGTTGTGAGGTTGAATACAATGAAGATTGTAAGGCAGTCAGATCCTGTCATAATGAGGATAGACAGATAGGGCCTATGGTACTGTAAAAGAGGAATAAATAATTTAATATGAACTCTTCAATAACTCCCCCGAAGCGGAGTTACATCAGAGATGGATTAGGTAAAGCATTTGATATGGTATTATAAAATATTAATTCAAATTAATTTGAACATAAGCTCTATCATATGGGCTGAAAGCTGGCTGAAGAGCTGAAGGATAATGATACCTGGCATGACCTGAGTAGAGAGAGGTTTCTAGTGGGGTGCTGCAAGGACCCTTATCAAGTCCAGTTTTATTAAGTATCTTCACTAATGATGTGGAAGACAGTGTTCTGTGGCTTCAGAATGGTTTTGTTGTACATCATCAACCCATGGTCATATTCCTCCAGTCAAATATTGCTGTGTAATTCACTGTCACTGGGATTATTTGCATCTGACTCCACAATCCAGAGGAAATCAGATTAGTCATTGATCTAATAGTACATAGCTGCAAATATGGCATTTGAATGACTGGCAGTCTTCTTTTTCAGTGTGTGCATATTTGAGAGTCTTTGGATCTGCTAGCTTCCTCTTCACTGAAAGCTTCTACAACCTCAGTCATTAACTGTACTGTTGATTTTTTTTTCTTCCTGAGGTAGTTTCAGCACTGGGAGAACATCAAGTTGTTCTGTTTCTCAACCCCTTGCATCCTTGACCATAGGCAGGGCTGTTTTCACTCTATTATGTTGCATTCCACAGCATATATACGGATATACTGGACTATGATGTCCTCATTCCCAGTTGGTCTACCTCTGTAATGCCTCTTGGGTTCCTCAAGCTTGAGCTTGTTTACTTGTTCTGCTCTAAAAGCTGTTATCGTGTTGAGCCTTTCCCTGAACAGTTCAGCTGCCTTTGCTATTTGGAGCCGTTTCTCTAGGATTAGATCTGATTCTCTCAACAATCTGGGATTCCAATACTCAGGCACCTTTCTTTTGTCATTATTCTCGACAAAAAACTTCACCTCATGCATTAACTATGGTCCAATACAGTGCTTATTGAAATCAATTGGAACATTTCCCTTGGCATTGGCTCAGGTCCTTTATTTGCATATGACACATAGAATCATAGGACTGGAGGAGACCTCAGGAGGTCATCGAGTCCAGCTCCCTGGCCAAAGCAGGACCAACCCTAAATAAAACATCCCAGCCAAGATTTTGTCAAGCTGGGACTTAAAAACCTCTAGGGATGGAGATTCTACCACCTCCCTAGGTAACCCATTCCAGTGCTTCACCACCTTCCTAGTGAAATAATTTTTCCTTATATCCAACCTAGACCTCCCCCACTGCAACTTCAGACCATTGCTCCTTGTTCTGTCATCTGTCGCTACTGAGCATAGCCTCTCTCCATCCTCTTTGGACCCTCTAAATGGGAAGTTTTTGTGAACAGCACAATGGGCAGAGGAATAACCCAGAGACACTTAGGTTACATCTACACTGCATGTTAGACCCTGCAGTAGTGAGTCTCAGAGCTCAGGTTTACAGGCTTGGGCTTGCTCTGTTGCTGTGTCACTGTTGCTATGTAGATGTTGTGGCTTGGGCTGAAGACTGGGCTCTGAAGCCCCTCTTCCCATCCCTTGGCTTCTGTGGCCCAGTTCCAACAGGAGCCTGAACATCTACACAGCTGTTTGAGCCACAGTGCAAGCCCAGCAAGCCTGAATCTGTAGCCTGGCTCTGAGACTTGAGGCTTTAAAAATGTAGCACACACATACTCACAGAGAGGTGGCAGACTTTCCTTCCTATGGGTAGCAAATGAACAAAAGGAAATTCAGCATGAACAAATATATATACGGGAGAAGAAGAGAATCCCAGACCACAGCTATTTAGTGAAAGAGCTAGTAGAAGGCAGCCAGAGAGCAGAACCCGGGCTGCTGGAAGTGGAGGCATTGGAAGTATTTTGTGGGCTGACCTATGTTTCTGCCTCTGTGTTAGGCTGGGGATGGAGCAGGTAGGAATTAGGGTAAGTGAGGCCTTGTTACCAGTGCCTGGCTGGGGGAGCTGGTCATGGTCCAAGTAACCCCTTTGTATCCCTGTTGCTGCAGAGCATCTTCTAAGCAGGCCAGGTACAGGCAGGGGTGCTCAGTGGTGGGGCAGTATGGATAGAGCCTGATTCACTGCAGCCAAGACTGGGAAGGGAAACACAAGGTCTGGAGCTGCTGGGAAGCCCAGACAGAGACAGAGCTGGGTGGCAGCAGGAGATAGCAAGCAGTGGAGACAGCAGAGCAGGAGCTAGGCAAGGTAAATAGGAAGGTGTGGACCCCAAGTCCCCCAGAACCTCCACAACTTATCCTGGTCCCCTCTGCTCCCTCCCAGGGCCTGTGTCCAATTTATAATCTCAGCCCTTTTTCCCACCCACCCCATTGAAAGCAAACTTCTTCCACCTCTGGAAAGTGGGAAAGCCTAATGAGTTTGATGCCCAGATTCCATTCAAATGGATGGGATTTGGATGTCCAAATTCCCCCTGGCAATTCTGGAAAGTCTCAGGCTAAATTTGAAGCCAGACAACTTTGACATAGAAACATAGAAGTGGATTGTAGAAAATCTTGTAAATGTAAATAAGAACAGTGATACTGGGTCAGACCAAAGGTCCATCCAGCCCAATATCCTGTTTTCCAATGATAGATAATGCCAAGTGCCCCAGGGGAATGAACAGAACAGGTAATCATCAAGTGATTCATCCCAGCCCTGACAAAGAGAGGCTATCTTTACCATCCCTGCCTATCCTGGCTTATTTCTATTGATGGATCTGTCCTTCATGACTTTATCTAGCTCTTCTTTGAACCATGTTAAGGTTCACAACATCATCTGGCAGGCAGTTCCACAGGTTGACTGTGCATTGTGTTTTTTTGTTTTAAACCTGCTGCCTATTAATTTTATTTGGTGATCCCTAGATTTTGTGTTATGGGAAACATAACTCGCCTTATTCTTCTCTTTTTCTAGCTGAAAAGTCCCTGTTTTATTAATCTCTTTTTTTATATGACTGCTGTTCATACCCCTAATAATTTTTGTTGCCCTTTTCTGAACCTTTAGCTGTCAAACAATCTGTGCCCCAGGTTTCTGATATCCTCCACCAATGGCCACACAGAACATGTGAAATGCATTTCAATTCTGGAGGTGATATGAAATTGACATGTCCAGAAGTTATCATGGAACGTCCCCTGAACTGAGATCTACTAAAATCTCAAATTTACATATAGAAGCTCGAGGAGCTCTTTGAATGAAAGATAAAATTCAGTGATGGCAATACTTAGCACTTATTGCACCTGTCATCTCAAAGTGCTTCTTCAAATATACCTCACAACTCCTGTGTGATGAAGAAGATAGTGTGTTTTCTTTCTATTGAGGGATGAATTGAGGTGCAGAGAGTTTGTCCACACCTGGAAAAAGGTTTTGAAACCTAGGGTTCCTTTAAACCAGCTCAAAGGAGTTTAAATTGGCAACCTTCCCTGTCTACACACTAGGGGTGAAATCCTGGCCCCACTGAAGTGCTGTGGAAATTTTACCATTAATTTTGGTTGAGCCAGGGTTTCAAAGCATGTTTGCCTCTGTGTCTTAGTGATCACATTATCAACATGCACCTATTTTCCTAGTATGAGTAAACCCAGAGAGGGTAAATGACTTGGTCAAGGGCACACAGTCAGTACAGAGCCTGGAGCAGAGTCCCATCAGAACACTATTACATTTCCCCTTGAAATTGATAAAAAGTCCAAATGAATTGCACTGCAGGATGGGTATGAAATAAGTAGTAGTGCCTATAATAGGATCCTGATTTTCTGTTGTTCAAGATTGTCATAAAAACACCTAAGAGGAATAAAGGAGTTTGCAAGGGGCATGGTTCGAAGATGCCTGTGCTCTAGTACGGTGGTTAAGTTTGCCTTATAAAAGTCTAATTCAAGGATAGGAGAAGATTCAAGGGTAGAGGTTCTTCCATCTCTGTAGTAAGTCCACCTCTGTGAGAGGCAGAGTTAAGTCAATGGAAGAATTTGGCTGTTGACCCAGAGATTCTCAAACTGGTGGGGACATGAGAAGCTTTAGGGAGGAGAATATGCTGTGTACATTTTACCCTCAGCAATGAATAACTAGCAAAGCTCATTCCTCCAAACATATCAGGGCCTTGGATTTTGCTGTGCATTTAACTCTTGATGGTGCGATGCATTTTGACAGATTTCTGTTACGCTTTCAGAATGTGACATTTTTCACAGACTTGAGTGATATAGTTAAGCTGAGCTAACTCTGTAGTGTAACCATCTTTGAGTATTGCTACCGAATAGGACAAATTCATTAAAGTAGCACAATCCATTATAAATGATTTTTGTGTAGTGTCAAAAGTTTCACAGTTTACTCTCTCTATGTGCATAATCAAGGTATTTGAATGGATATAGTTTTCATCTACAGAGAGTTCTCTGCATAGGACCAACTAATCAATCCCACATTCAAAAAGTAAAGTTATTTTTTACAGCCATTTATTTGTGATTCAAAGGGACAGTTAAAGGAAAGCACATAGAACAAGCTCAGAGGTAAACAGTGAAAATATACACATACCTACATTTCCATTTGTTGAATTAGGCACCAAATATGGACAATTTCCCCATCTATGACCCAAACCAATAATGGACACAGTCAGTTAAAACATTACAATAAAGTAAGATATTTCAAGGCATAAAATCATATTGGAAACATTTGGTCTGTCATTGGTCCATTTACTCCGCTAAAGTATAGGTGGACTTAAAGGTTAAACTTACCCGCACAGTATAATTGAATATGAAATAAAAATATTGAAATGTGTCTATATTAAAGGAATTAGTAGGAACCCTTTTGTACTGAAGATGTTGCGTTCCCAGCATGTACTGTTTTTTTTTTTACATGAATAAGTATGACAAAAGCCCTTGTAGCTCTAAGAAGCTAATAAACAAAGTGCTAAGGACAAAGGAAAAATGCCATTTGTTTTTGACAACAGCAAGCCTATACAATGATGTAACATGTGCTAGTACAGAATTCCAGCCTGCCTGGTGGAGAGCCAGAGAAATAGTTTTCTCCAGAAACAATCACAAACAGTAAATGATCAAGTCAACAAGTACCTCCAAACTACAGCTAATCAGGAATTGTCTGTCAATTCTCTTTAACTGAAAATGTATTTGCTGCAGAAATTACTGCAGGAAAATCTAAATGGTCTGTTTTGGGTCAGATCAGCCTCGGCCAAAACATTTTTGCTTGTCTAATTGAAACATTTTGGCTTGGCCCATACTCCCCAAGGAGCCAGGCTCCCTGGCTGAACTACATCTCTTGTGATGCACCATGCTACCCCTCTAGCTGAAATACATCATGGGGGATGTAGTCTAGCTGGAGAGCTAGCCAACAGAAAAGAATGGGGGCTGGAGAGCACCAAACTACAAATCCTAGAAATAAATGTTGAACTGATCTGAAATAAATCATGGACATTCTTGAATCAATGTATTTTAGAACTTTAGGTTCTGTAAACATTTTTTGACATTTTAACATTTTGTCCCACATCAGAATGGAAGCAAATGTCAAAATATCTGAATTTCCTACCAAACAGACATTTGGATTTTCTAGCAGCTCTACTTCAAACATTCCAGTCAGGAACAGTCAACGTTTTCTAGTGACGAGATGCTAAAGTCTACCATAATCATTTCTTACACTTACACAATGTAAGATTTTGTCTGATCTAAGCACCCTGCCACCTGCTTATGTAAAAAGAATTGTGTCAGTGTACCAATTTTTGATGTATAAGGAGAAGTATTTGTAGAATTAAGATGTTGGGAAACCAATCCAGAAAAATACATTGGCACACTTAAGCCAATAGCCTCACTGGCTCATTTGTGTGCTTAACATTCAGAGCTGGTTGGAGATTTCTGGATTTTGGGCACTTTCACAAACATTCTTCAAAAAAAAAAAATCCCACCTTTCAATCAGCTCTATTAAAACTATTCACAAGCTTGAGTTTGATAGGTCAGCACCTTCATGCTCAGGTTTCTGTTGTGAATTTTGCCTATTGAACTTGATCTTGATCATTAGTTGTACAGAACCCAGCATAATGGGGCCCCAATTCTCATAAATATTTATCTTGAATTATAATTACAGAGGGACCACTCAAAATCTGTGACAGTGAGGCTATGTCTACACTACAGAGTTTTTACAGAAAAACGGCTGTTTTTCCGCAAAAACTCGTGGACCGTCCATATCTCCAGAGTGTTTTTGCACAAGAGAATCGAAAGAACAGAGGGGTTTTTGCGCTATTGGTATTCCTCTTTCTATGAGGAAGAACACCTTTTTGCGAAAGAGTTCTTTCGCAAAAAGGCGTGTGTGGACAGAGAAGAGGGGGCTTTTGCGCAAAAAGAGGAAAGGGGAAAAAGCACAGATGCCCTGGTGGTCATTCTGTGCATACCAATCAGTGCTTATTTTCAAGAAAGCATCCATGCAGTCTGGACGCACTCTTTCACAAAAACGCATCACTTTTTCAATGCGCTTTTGCAGTGTGGGCGTGCTCTTGCACAAGAAGTTTTTGCGGAAGATCTCTTTCGACAAAAGCTTCTTGCGCAAAAAGCCTGCAGTCTAGACGTAGCCTGAGAGCCCCACTGGTCACAAAGATGGCACCCAATCGGCATGTAAATTTAAAGGGATTTTTAAATAAACAACAAATGTGCTTGCGCTTGGATGCATCATGAATCAAAATTACTTTTTTTTAGATTGCTAGGAATAAAGTTTTGCCATTGATCAGCTTTGATCTCAAGTTTCTGAAGGTGAAAAGTCACTGTACTGGGGCCAGGCTCAAAGCACAGAAGCGTTAAGAGTTGGATTGTTTTTTCTAGTTGACACAGACTTCTTGTGTGACCTTGGGCAAATCACTTAACTCATCTGTGCCTCAGATTCCTGGTCTGTAAAATGGAGAATTTACTTTCCTATTTCACTGTCACTTAGCGTATGTCTACACAACAGTGTTATCCCGAAATAACAAAAAGCGCTTCTACACAACAAGCCATTATTTTGAAATAATGTCAAGCTGGAGGACTTCTTTCTTCAACTCCTGTAACCCTCATTTCACTCTTCCATTGACTTCCTGCTATGTAGACAGTGTCAAAAGCTGATTTGAGCTATTTCGACTTCAGCTACGCAACTGACATAGCTGAAGTTGTGTAGCTTAATTCAAGTTTTGCCCAGCAGGGTAGATGTGCCATTACTGTCCCCAGATAGATGGTGACACAGGACAGCAATGTATTAGCAATAATCCAGAACGAAGGGCGTATGCTGGTCTAACAGCAGCAGGGTTATGTTGGCTTCAGTGAAGAGATTTCTGATTATACTGTGTGAGAGAATCACTAAAACCCACATGTTCAACAGACTCATTTTACAACTGGGGAAGAGGATCTGACCCTTATTTTTTTGTGTCATCTGTGTTGTGGGATATTAAACTGGTACAAAATGACTTAAGCCAAAGCTTCATTAGGCAGTTATTTCATTTGCTGCACTTTGAACCCTGCTCCCTGCCTCTTTGCACTGACAGGAGCCATAGGTTCTAGAACTAGAGGTGTGAGGGGTTTCCATCATGTACAGGATTTACAGTTTGGTTGAATGGTTCTCAGCAGCCCCACTGCAAAAATTATCCCAGCACTCCTGACAGGAGCTGCATCACCATACAAAATGTGGCAGCCTCCTCAGCACCACAATGTTGTACCAGGCTGGGCGAGAAGGAAGCAGCTTGGGATTGGTGTAATATACCCTCTTTGCCACTAGAGGCTGGGAGCATCTGCCAATTCTTGCCAGACCAAAAGTCTGGAGGGTTCTGTTTGAATGTATCCCTTTAAAGATAGGTCAGTAGAGAGGAGGAAACTACTGAGATTCAGTATCTGTTTTCCAAAGGGTCTTGAACTGAGGTTGGGAAAGGTGCTAGATAGAGACAATCAGCTATACAAATCCTCATCACAACAAATTAAAACAACCTAAAAACTCCATGTACCTTCAGTTTTCATTTTGTCTGGTGGCACTTTTTCATAGGCTGGAGCTAGGAATTCCAAGTAAATGTGGCTCAGTGACTCTAAACTAGTAAGTGCCAAATCTGATTTTAAATCTCAGTTCTTATCTGAGTTGGGATTGCTGGCATTTTCCAACAAGCACTGCTGCAGAAACAAATCAATAGGTGGCTTGTTGTGTGCATACATAGTTAGAGAAGAATGTTGCTCAACATGCATCACTCTTTGTAATTAACAGTAATGAGGACACAGCTGTCTGAGCTCATAGCCAGTATTTTCAGAGAATAATTCGGAAGGATTTTCCTTCTCAATTGGCTTCTATCCAGTACCAGTTCTCTGCTTATAAAAGAACCAAAAGGCCACAATGTTTAGACAAGAATTACCTTGGTTTTGGCACAAAGCTGGTCGGCACATGTCCATGCTCAATATCAAATGAAATTTGAAAAATAGCTTTCGCCACCAAGCATCACAATCCCAACAAAGCAGGAGTGGACAACCCTCTCTTAAGAGCTCACCAACACTGCTCCTAAAGTAGCTGGCAGTGGATGCTGCTGCAGAGGGATATACAAGGCTCATTCTTTCCAAGAATGAGTGCACAACTCTTGTAAATCTCCCAGTTCCTGCAGGCTCTCGGATGTGGGCTCTGTTTGAGTGTGTGAAAGGGTGTGGGCTTCAGGAGGGAGTTTGGGTGTGGAAGGGGACTCAGGGCTGGGACACGGGTTGCGGGGGTAGGCTCTGGGTGACATTTATCTCAGGCAGCTCCTGGTAGCAGCCGGCACGTCTCTGCAGCCTTTAGACAGAGGTGGCTAAGGGATTCGGCACCCTTCCCTCACCTGCAGGTGCCACACCTACAGCTCCCACTGGCTGGGATTCCCAGCCAATGGGAGCTACAGAGCCAACACCTGGGGCAGGGCAGCGCCCACAGCCTCCATGGCTGCCTCTGCACCTAAGGGCCACAGGGAGGTTCATGGAGCCAGTGCAGGCTGTAAACCTGACTTAGCCCTGGGGCACTGCCAACCGAACTTTTAACGTCCCAGTCTGCAGTGCTGATCTGAGCTGCCGTGGTCTCTTTTGGACTGGGAGTTCCAGTCAAAAACCAGATGCCTGGGCCCTGTCATGGTTATCTCAGACATTCCTTCCTGCCCCTTATGGGAGCGTACCCCACTGTTTGAGGACTACTGTATTAGCAGGAACTTCAAGCATTACAGTGGCCTCTGTTATTGGCATCCGTACCTGAGGTTCTGAGCTTTTGTGGACATTGAAGACTCCATGGTGCTTTCTGGGCAAGTAGCCTCAACATCCAGACTGAATTCCCAAGGTGAGTAATTACATCCTGCATAGCTGAGACTTCTCTTCCATGTTTAATGGTGTCACTGATTCAGTATCCAGCCGAAATGGCTAGGTCGTATTTCTGCACAATGTGTAAAACAGCAAGCACATTTCACTCCAGAGATGGCTGTATTTTAGTGGCAAGGTCTGTCAGGATGAAAGATACCATTATCATGACTTGTAACTGGATATTTGTGCACATCTGTTTCTTTACTACCTTAATTTCTATTTAATATCTCCTTTGGGTTGTTGTTTTTTTCTGATAAACTGTTCTTAAAAATATGTCTACTCTGCTTTATTGTGATCTGTGAGCAGCGTCTGTCATCTTTAGTCTGCCAAAAGGAACTCTTGGAAAAGGAGTGCTTAATGATCCAGTTAAAGTATACGGTCAAGAAGTTCACTCATTAGAGCAAATGTAAGCTGACCACCAATTGGCTAAATCAGTTGGCTGGACTGTTTGTGCTAGTGATTTCTTCAGGCTCCCCGGGGCTTGAGAGCAGTAATAGCAATTCTGTGCTCTCCCTGCCCAAATAGCCCCCTCCTCCAGTTTTCTCATGTCCTAGTCCCTAATGGAAAAGTCTTATGGAATTCAATAGGCAATTAAGCCAATAGGATTCTATGAAAATGTAAAACAGTTTTTATAAATATTACCAAGGTTGAAAGTAACTTAAGTTTCTTACAGGTACTATTGTATTCCCCCCTCTGGAGGAGGAGGGCTTCAGGGCAAGGGGCATGAGGGGGTGTTTGATATAACAGTACCTGTAAGAAATGTAAGTGTGGGGTAGAGTGTGAGGGACTCAGGGCAGAGGGTAAGGATGTGGGTGGATGGGTGGGGCTCAAAGCAGGGGTGGAGATGTGAGAGGGCAGGAGTCAACGCAGCGGACTGCGGAAGTGAGGGTGCAGGAATCAGGTTTGGGGGGTGGGAAGGGGCTCAGGGCAGAGGGTTGGGGTGTGTGTGTGTGTGTGTGTGTGTGTGTGTGTGTACAGGAATCAGGGTAGAGGGTTGGGGGCCCAGGGCAGAGAGTGGAGATGTGATGAGGAAGTGGGGGGGGGCAGGATGCCCTTTAAGGAGGACAGAGGGGCTGAACCCCCTCACCCCCACCAATTCCTATCAATGATGCTTGTTGTTTGCTGTTCCCCTTCCATCACTCTCAGGGAGTGAGAGGAAAGGACAGTGTGGGTCACTCACTCCTCTACTCCCTCCCCACACCAGCCATGAGGGAGAGGGATTGGCGCTTCTTACTAGAGTGGCGCACCAGGGTGTACTGCTTTACTTTCACCTTTGAGTATTACTCAAATATGCTATATATTTAACACAGGTTTCCATAGGTTCTTTAAAAACCATCCTATAAAATTCAAGCATAAGGGTCTAATTAAAAGCTATAGAAAAGTTAACATTTTTCTTTTGAGTTCTATAGGACTTTTCCACATGGGTTGGTCATTCTTTGTGTCCCAATCTGCATTTCATATCATGTGGCAAAGGAATAGTATACATGCTCTTTTGCTAGAAGTTATGTCCCAAGACACCAAAATAATTAGTGTGGCTGTCTGTGCAGCTCTGGATTCCAGCTGCAATCTCTTTCAGCTACCATTGCTGATGCAATAGGAACTGTAGTTCAGTAAATAACTTCCCAGCAGCTGGGAGTACTGGATCCAAGCACTCATCTGGCTCCCATCACTATAGCATTCAGTATGGACCTCAGTGTCCTGTGGCGATATACTTATGTAAGTGTTGTACATTGTGACACAAAATTGATATATTTGTTCAGCTGAATAAATACAATTTGTTACTGATGAAGATGAAAATATGGGGATATATGTTTTCTGATAATTAATGTTGCCTCTTAGTTTAATGGGACTGATGCAGTGAATATTGTAATAAATGCTCCCCTTCCCCAGGGGTCATCCTGCTCCCTACTGTTCTGTCACGTTGTGGCTCCTCATAACTTCCCAGGGAGAGCAGGGAAACAACTAAGATCCTTGTGCTCCAGAACACAGGGCAGTAGCACTTGAGCGGAAGTCCAGTCTGTGTAAAACAGAGAGAAGCTGTTCTGATTCCAGCAACTCCAAGCTAATGGCATGCCTGCACACCAGCCAGCTTGCTGCATACGCTCTTATTTAGACAAAAATCTTCCCTGATAACATGGTGTTCAAATAATTTCTGACTTCGGAAGAGCAAATCTGTAGGGACACAGAGCTGCAAAAGTCTGAGGTTTGGGGTGGGAGTAGTGCAAGGACGGCCTCTCCTTAGGCATATGTACACAATGGGCCCTAATCTGGTTGGGACCTCCAAGCACCATTGTAATATAAATAACACCAGCAGCAGCGCTAGAGCCCTGCAGCCCCTTACCCATTGAGCTATTACCATGATAGAATAGGGGTGGGCAACATACAGCTCGCCCAGCATTTCTCTCCAGCCCACCCAGCTGACTAGCGGAGGTGCAGACTTACAGCCCACAGTGTGTGTTCAGCTGCCCCTCCACCACCTTACTCCATTTGGCTGCTCCCAGGACTCTCCGGCTAGCTGTGCAGAGTGGGCGGGGGAGGGGAGTGCTGAAGTCAGGGTGTTGGACCCCATCTCTGCAGAGCAGGGGTTGGGGAGAGCGAGACACACAGCGGGGCTGTTCCAGTCTGAAGTGAGCAACAGAGATGAATGTCTGTCTTAAAAGGCGCTGTTTGATTTTTTCCAGCAGTCAGCTCATGCACTATCCTCTCTTAGACAGACAGACTCTCTCTCTCTCCCACATATATAGCTCATCTCTCCAGAGCAGGGGAAAGGGCAGACAACAGAGCAGGAGAAATGAGAAGTCTTGTTGCACCTTATAGACTAACAGATTCTTTGGAGCATAAGCTTTCGTGGGCAAAGAACCACTTCATCAGATGCAGGAGAGTTTTCCCTGTCTTAAAAAGACTGTGTATGGTGTGTCTCAGCAGCACTCAGCACACACATGCTCCCTCTCCCCTCCCCACACTCAGGCTATGTCTACACTGAAGGCTTCTTGCGCAAGAAGCTTTTTGCGGAAGAGATCGTCCACAAAAAATCTTGCGCGAGAGCGTATCCACGCTGCAAAAGTGCATTGGAAAAGCAATGCGCTTTTGCACAAGAGAGCGTCCAGACTGCATAGATGCTCTCTCGCAAGAAAGCTCTGATTGCCATTAACAGAATGGCCACCAGGGCACCTGTGCTTCTTTCGATAGGCTGTTTTTGCACAAAACCCCCCTGTTTCCCATCCCCACACACCTTTTTGCACAAGAGCTCTTGCACAAAAAGGCTTACAGTGAATCCATTTCGTTTTTCCTGCAGTGGTATAGGTATTCCTACCTATACCGCAAAAACCCCTCTGTTCTGTCGATTCACTGTAAATTTTCTTGCACAAAAACACGCTTGAGATGTGGATGTTCCGCGAGTTTTTGTGCAAAAACGGCCTCTGCAGTGTAGACATAGCCTCAGTCTCTATGCCACATAAACCTCCACTCTCTCTCTGCCACGCACTCTGCATGTCAGTCTCTGGGCCTCTTATACATACAATCTGTGTGTCAAAGTTTCTGTCTCTCTCATACATTCAAAGTCACTCTCTCTCTCTTTCTAGCCCTCAGCCCCTGCCCCTTCCGGGGGCCTGGAGCCATCTCGTGACGACTTACCAAATTTTGGGAGTGGCCCCCCTGTGAAAATTATTGCCCATCCCTGTCATAGACTTTACGGTCAGAAGGAACCAGCATGATCATCTAGTCTGACCTCTTGCACATTGCAGGCCACGAAACCTCACCCACCCGTTCTGTAATAGACCGCTCACCTTTGGTGGACTTATTGAAGTCCTCAAATCATGATTTAAAGACTTCAAGTTGCAGAGATTTCACCATTTACTCTAGTCTAAACTTGCAAATGAGCCCATGCTGCAGAAGAAGGCAAATTCATGGTGGGTCTCTACCAATTGGACCTTGGGGAAAATTTCCTCCTATCCCCAAATATGGCAATCAGTTTGACTCTGAGCTTGTGGGCAAGACCCACCAGCCAGACACCTGGGAGAGAATTCTCTGTAGCAACTCAGAGTCCTCCCCATCTAGTGTCCCATCACCAACCAATTGGGATATATGCTGCCAGTGTAGGCAATCTCATCACACCATCCCCTCCACTAACTTATCAAGCTCAGTCTTTGCAGCCAGTTAGGTTTTTAGCTCCCACTGGCTTTAAGAAAGTCTAGTGACTGTTGGACAGCGCATTACATGAAATGAGTCAATGGTGTCAGTTTGCTTCCTGCTGGACAAGGTAAGTGTCACCAACACCACTGGGCCTCTGCCTCTTATTGGTTGAGGAATGACCATAGGTCATGGCTGAGGCATGGGGCTCATTTGCTGCCCTATGGGCTCTCGTCCCATTTTGTAGGCATGGTCTACAAGGCTCACCCTTCTCACTGTACTTCCCTGTTACTAAAAGCCTGACCCTAGCTTGGGAATAAGGGTTGCACTGCCAGGGTGGTCTTTTCAAAGGGGACACAGTCGTTCTCAATCTGTGGATCATCATGATTTCTGCAGTCCTGAAAGGGTGCTAGCTAATGGAGACTTTCCCTTGAGGATCAGAAATATTGAGCCTTGACACACAGCCAAGCAGTTCTTATATTAGCCAGTAGGAGCAGTTCTACACATTGATTACCAATGTCCAAACATAGGCTGACCATATATATATAAAACTGCTTTATCCTAGCAATCAACAGTTACTGTAATGTAAATAGGATGCAGATCTAAGATGAATTCAACAGTCAAGGGCCAGTTCTCAGGCACTGAAATTTGTAATTAAACAGGTGTACAGGGAGTTGGTCTTGGATAGGTTCCAATCTCAGCTGGGCTGGCTGTCCTTGGAAAATAGCACTGACCCCACACAGCAGCAGTTTGAAGTTGGCTACAGTCTGCACTTTAGGAATGTGGCATTGTTATTCTCCCATTTCTTATCAAATATAATTATCATGAGAAAAAAATACTTTCTGAGAAAACATGTGATTTCACTGTGTAAAAATCTACTACCAAGGAAATTATTTTCTCAGTGTCCAAAAAAGGAATGGTGGAGACATTTGGGGAAACAGCTTTGTTCCAAATAATCTTGGAACCAATATCTGTGTTCCAGAGCTCGGCTGTTTAGTGCTGGCTTGTGATTATTCTTATAAACAATAAGAAGACATCTATTCTATTTATTGTTCTCAAAGTGAGCCCCCAGTGTTTTAAGTTACCAAACCAGCTCCATTAGTTAGAGAGGTGGGAAATGATGCTGGGAACCTTCAGCCCATTGGAAGACACTTTCCTAGAATCTGGGTAAGATCCCAGCTGGTTTCATGATGGGAATTGGGAAAAAAAGAGGAAAAGTAAAATCCTAAAAAAAGACACCCATGAATCAAAACACCTAGAAGAAAGAGAACTCAATCTCCATGTGTCTTCTCTATATCATACACCCACTGCTAGCAGGGCACCCCTACTTGGATTACTTGGCCACACCCTGTCTCTCCCTCACACACATAAACACACACTCTTTTTTTTGCTCTCTCATTCTATAAAACAAATTTATCAGTAGCAGAGCTATACTTTTTTTAATTAAAAGAATTTTTTCTTCCCAAATTGGCCTTCTCCCAAAACCAGAATTTTTCATTAAAATTGTTGATATTGTTATCCCCTTTTGATCTTTATGCCATATACGGAGCCATACCATGCTGTTTCCTGTAGCAGGTATATCTTGGGTGCAGCTCTGTTCATTTACAAAGAATATACACAAAGTCCTGTTTCACTGAATGCAGTACAACAAATTGTAGCATCTTCAGCAGCAGCAAAATTGTATTTATTCAGCTGAGTAAATGCAATGTCAATTTTGACACTTCTATAAATATATCTCTGCAGGACACCTAGGGCTTTACTGTATACTATAGTGATGGAAGTCATATGACTGCTTGTGTAGAATACTCCCAGATGCTGGGAAGTTATTTAGTAGATGACAATTTCTACTGCATCAGCAATGGTAGCTGAAAAAGGTTGTATTTGGAATATAAAGTTGCAGAGACAACCCCAGTGTTAATTATGTCAGTGTTCCAGGACATACTTCTAGCAAAAGGGCATGTACATAATCCTTTTGCTGTACAATATGAAATGGGGATCATCTCCAAAGATCTCCATATCATTGCTCCATTTCAGTACCACTCTGATGGCTGGTTCTCATGCTTTCTAAGGGTGCATCTGCACTGCAGGGCTTAACTTGAAATAAGCTATGCAAATTGAACTACGTATCTTATGTCAAGCTAGCTTATTTCAAAACAGGGAACATCTACACAGCACTTATTTTGAAATAGAGCACTCTTCCTCCGACTTCCCTTACTCCTCGAACAATGAGGGTTACAGGAGTCAGAGTAAGAAGTGCTCCAGCTTGACAGTATTTTGACACTATTTCAAAATAACTGCCTGTTGTGTAGACGCGAACCAAGTTATTTCGGAATAGCACTAGTTATTTCAAAATAGTGTTGCAGTATGGACATACCCTGGCATATCCAACACTTGCTAAAATAATTCCCTAGATCCTGCATTTGTAACTACTTCCTCAGACCACATGGTGTTCAGGATTTGCCCTGCAGCCAATTGCCTATGGCAGTAGCTCCAGCCACCTCATTCCTAAGGGATTTACTTGCTCCTTCCTTTTAGCCTGAAAGAAGGGTATTTAGCATGTCCATTGGCTTTAACTGGGTCTGTGATTGAAGTCAGCCATTAACAGTTTCCAGAATAACATTATCAGTATTTACTGATTTTTCAAAGTTTTCCAGACTATGAAGGAAGAGAGAGGGTTACACCAGAGGACTCAGAATTATGGTGATGGGACTCTTGGGTACCTGGGTAGACCATTATGATGATCTAGTTTGACCTCACCAATAATTTCTACATCAACCCCATGGTCTGTGACTGAGCTATTGCAGATCTATTACAAGACAGTCTATCTTCATTTAAAAATGTCCAGTGATGGAGGATCTACCTACAGTTTTCCAGTGATTAATGAGCCTCTGTATTAGAAATGTATACCTTATTTATATTCTAAATTTGTCTAGCTTCATCTTTTAGCCATTGGTTCTCCCTATGCCTTTTTCTGATAGGTTGAAAAGCTATCTTCTATAAGAAACCTCTTTCCTACACAGGTACTTGTAGACTTCAGTCAAGTCACCTCTTAATTTTCTTTCAGATAAAATAAATAGATGGAGCTCTGAAGTCTCTCACTGAAAGGCATGCTTTCCAGCTGTCACGTGATTTGTGTGCCTCTCTTCTCTACCCTTTTCAATTTTTCAACTTAGTTTTGAAGTATTGACACCAGAGTTGGACAAAGTATTCCAGTAACAGCCTCACTAATATTATATACAGAGATAATTCCAATGCTGCTAGTCCTGTCTTGGTATTCTCCAGCCACATCCAAGGATCACATTCACCCTCTTACCATTAGCATTGCCCTGAGAGCCCAAGTTCAGATGTTTGTCTACCATTATCCTTTCAGTGTCACTCCAGAGTACTGTCTAATGACAGCTTCTTTGTTCCTAGATGTATGACCTTTCCTATGGCTGTGTTAATATGGGTTGTTCTGATGAGTTCACCTTATCAAGCAATCAGGGTCAGCCTGGCCATACCATTATTGTTACTCCACCCATTTGCGTCATTGGCCTTTTACTGGGGATTTGATATTTTCTTCCAGAGCGTTGATAAAAATGTTAACACTGAGCTGAGGACAGAGCTGTACGTGGCCCCACAAAAAATACTCCCCTGGATGATGATTCGCCATTGGCAACTACTTTTAAGATCTATCAGTTAGTTAGTTTTTAATCCATTTAATATGGCCTACATTGACTTTGTAGAATACTAAACTGATCTTATCCTGTTCTCCCTGACTCTTTTATCTGGAGTTGGCTTTCAATGCTGTGGTGTCTTGTTATATCATTGTTACAAGTGAGACTGGATCCAGTCCTGTGTTCTTTGTGCACCTAAGGCCATGGGAATAAAAACAGTCATCATGCATTCTGTTGATGAGTAGCACCATGGCAGGGAGGGAGACATTAGCAGCATCCTGTATGAATGCTGTTTTCTTATTTATATTTACACCATACTCTATTTTACATGTTTTTATATGCATGCATGCATGGTTTTAAAAATACCCCAATGAGTTAATGTTCATTTGAATTAGGAAAGTGAATGCAACATTTTATTCATTATATGGTAATGTGGTTAATTTCCAAGCTACCAATCCCCCCAGCAGCATGGGGCTAGATTCACAAAGAAGACTTAGGCCCTGCGATACTCAGTGTCTCACCAACTAACTCTTTAGAGTTTAGAGACGCTGCTGCCCAGTGTAATCTGTGGTCCTAAGTTATGTGCCAAAATTTCCACAGAGAATGCATGGGGATTTAGGTGCCTAAGAAAGGGATTCTCAGAAGTCAGCATGCATTGAGCAGAAAGCTGCCTAAGCTGATCCTGGAGTAAAATGCAGGGGACTGAGGCAGGGTTTAAAGCCCAGATCCACAAAAGGGCTTTGACACCAAACTCTCATTGATTTGGACCTTACTGTAGGGCAGGCATGTCAAACAGGCCTCTGGCGGGCTGCATGTGGCCCGATCGAAATTTTTTGTGGCCCGCCACTACGTTTTTATGAAAGAATAAAGTGCAGCCCGCTGGCCACTCAGAGCACATGGCCGAGTGCAGATCACAGCCGGCTGATCGGCCGCTCTGCGCACGGCACCGCAGTGACTGCTCACAGCTGGCTGGGCCACTCTGCACTGGGTGCTCCAGCATGTGCTCATGGCCGGCCGGCCGCTTTGCACAGGCATCAAGCGCCTGCTCACAGCTGGCCTCTGTGCTCATGCTGTCACAGCGCCTGAGAAAGAAATGCGTGGTGGCGGTGGCAGTGGCTCTGGGACCCAGGCATTAGGTTAGGGGGATCTGGGAGTGCCTGGCTCTGGAGGAGGGGAGAGGCATTAGGTTGGAGGTGCCTGGCTCTGGGGGAGGGGGGAGGCATTAGGTAGGGGTTGCCTGTCTCTGGGGGAGCGGGGAGGCATTAGGAATGAGGGGCCTGGGAGGTGCCTGGCTTTTGGGGAAGGGAGGAGGCATTAGGTTGGGGGTACTTGGCTCTGGGGGTGGGGGGAGGCATTGGGTTAGAGGGTGAGGGGTTCTGGGGGAGCAGAGGGGGATTGGGTTAGAACGGGGGTATGGGAGTGTCTGGTTCTGGGGGAGAGGAGGAGGATATTTTGTTAACATTTTGTTTTTTATGTATTTATTCCCAAATAAAATCACAAAATGTGTATTAATTTTATATCAATAAATAATCAATTTTTTGCAATTGCATGAATATGATGTTTATGCAAAATCTCAAACTTCCAAAGTATCTGAAATTTTCACAGAAGCCTGTGTTATTTGATTAACAATGGTCTATACTTGTTTTTATTTCAACAAAACAAGTTATGTATCATATAAAAAATTAAAAAGTACCTTAAATAATGTTTTATTTAAATATAAATTTTATATGGACAAATAACTTTACACATCAAATTATTGTATTATATTAAAACAAGACCTGAAAAATTACAAAATATACCTAAAACATAATCTATAAATAATAAATAATTATGACTTTCTGATAGCTTTCAGGGCCACCAAAGAAAATGTACTTCTATCAGTTTTCATTTGTGTGGCCCTCAGTAGGCTTCGAGTTTGACATGTCTGATGTAGGGAGATGCCTCTCTATGATCACAGTTCTCAGCTGTGAACCCTCTCCTGTAGTCAGGCACCTAAGCCAAGTCAATCCTTTCTTGTGAAAAACCATAGAGAGACCCTCCCACAACACCCGCAACCCAAATCCTGGTGGATAGGGCACTGACATGAAATGTGAGAGACCTGTTTTCAAATCCCTGCACTGCCTGACTGGGCTCAGGTGGGACATAAATACCATGTGTAGCTAGGATTGCCAGGTGTCCGGTATTTACCTGGACAGTCCGGTATTTTCGGCTCCTGCCCAGTAAAAAAAATTCAGAGAATACCGGACACCTAAAATGTCCGGTATTTTCTGATTTTTTCCCCGGTCAGGAGGCGAAAATGCCGGGCACCTGGCAACCCTACAAACACTCAGCACCTGGCCTCCCCCTTCAGCCCCCCCCCCGGCTCCCAACACCCCCAGCCCCCTGACCCCAGCCCCCATGCTTACCTGGTTCCCGAAGGCTACCGGCACAAAATGGCTGTCAGCAAAAAGATCTAGGGGAAGCAATGCTTTCCCTTGGGTCTTAGTGCTCAGCTTCTCCCCTCTTCCTATCCCTGCACTAACTCTTAAAGGGGACATGCTTTTTAATACTGTTTTATTTTAAATTTTTTTTGGCTTACTTGGAGTCCCCCCCCCTTTTTTTTTTGCTCAACAACTTTGATCTCCCCACCTTTTTTTCCCCTTCAACAGAATTTTTTTCCCATTTTTTTTCGGGGGGAGGTGTGTGTTTGGTATTTTTGTTTCAACCATCTGGCAACCCTATGTGTAGCACTTTGATATACCATTTTCATTGCCTCTTATATCTTGGGAAATTAGCTACTGCACTTTTTGAGACATGAGTGACAGTGTGGTCTCAGTGAGAGGACTGTGAGCAAGGAAGGAACTTCTGGGTTGTTATACTTCAACTTCTCAGCCTCAGTGTTTCCATTTGTAAAATGGGGATTGTAATATTTATCCATCTTACAAAGTACTATGAGGATATTCAATAGAATTAATATTACAGTACCTCTTAGAGGAGCCATGTAAAAGCAAACTTCATTGTGCACAGATAATGAACAGAAAGAGAGAGTTCCTGCCCTGAAGAGTTTGCAGTGTAAATAAACAAGAGACACAAGTTGCATGAAAGAGGAAATATTAATGTTCTCTCTTTACCAATGGGAAGTGAAGGTATTTAGACATCTAACTTCCATTGAAATAAATGTACATTCAGCACTCAAATACCTATGGGACCTAAATAAATAGATCAAGAGAACAAGGAGGTTGCACTACAGCAGGGTAAGGCCAAAACTCACCATCCCCTCAAAATTAGGTCATGGTGATAAAGTATCTTGAAATGAAAATCACTAGCAAAGTGTTAAGTGTTATTGCTTTTGTGCACATTTGGCAAGGAAAAGCCTGGGGAACATGTACCTTGTACTTTCCCCTTGTATTGAGAATGGGGTAGAAACAAACCATCCAACCAAAAAAGGACATAATTTTCACAGAATGCCCTACAGTAGGTTACTTTTACTTTTAATTTTCCACTGTACCAGAGGATGCCAAAGAATGTCCTTGGCGTAGTTGAATGTATTTTTCCGCAGGTATTTAAGTCCAATTTATTCAGTATGGCCAACCCGTCTATGGGTCACTATGTTTTATAGGTAGTTTCCCCTCCAGCTGGTTTGCTTTCTCCCTATTAAATGTTTAATTTCATCTTTATCAGTGCTCCAATCAGACAGATATGGATTTCTCATTGCTTGTGCCTTTGTGGAAACAGGAGGGCTGTGAAGAGGCATCAGCTGCTCCAGTGGTGCCAGTTCCATCTTCTTTCAAGGGACAGGCAAAGGTTACCAAATTCCTGGGAAGATATTTTTCCCAGGGTACAGCTGTCATCCATCACTTAGCAGGCCAATGTAATGTAAATACATGCTGGCAGACAGGAGTATGACATATTACACTGGGATTACTCTATATATTTGAACTGAGATGGCAACTTGCCAAATAATATTTATTTTATTCCACTGACTGGGGCTTTCAAAGTTTTAAATGTGCATCATCGGTGTGGCTTGCTCTGGAGGAAGCCAGCCAATTATGTGGAATGTAAAGGTTGAATGTTTACATTCAGGCCTGGTCAAGGGATATGAAGCCACCCATGGCCTGTTATGTTGCTTCCCCATACAATTTATACCTGCCTCCTGTATGCAAGGCCAGGCTTAGCATTCAAGTCAAACAGGTGAACACCATAGGTAGCAAAATATAAGGCACCACAAAGTGTTTTGGCTGTGTGACTGCACACTAGTAGAAGTGGAAACTGACCGGTTTTCCAAAGGTGGCAAAAGCAGTACTGACAATCCTTGCTGTCCAAATTTTGCTTTCACAGAGAAATAAAGGTTGAATTGTCTCCTTTACCATGGCAGAAACAGTGGATTGAAAGTAAGCTAAGGATTCTTCTCAGTAGGCAGCACAGACAACAGTAGAGCTGCCTTAATATCTAGGGGTATGTCTACACTACAGCGTTAATTCGAGTTAACTTAATTCGAAATAGTTAATTCGAATTAAGCTAATGCGAATTAACACATCTATACACAAAAACTATTTCAAAATAGCGTTCTGCTATTTCAAAATAGCACGTCCATATTGAGTGGACCTTGAACCGAAGTTAAGGCTGGCCGGAACCAGTGCCGGCAGGGCATCAGGTTAGGACTTAGTGTGTGGGGCTGCTGCCTGAGGCTAACGGAGCTCCGTGCTTAAAGGGACCCTATCCCCACCCTGGACAGACAGTTCTCAGAGTTCCCTGCTTGCTTGTCTACCTTGATGAGGGACAGCAAAGCAGTCCTGTGTTGGAGTGCCCTGAGTGCCCGCACTCGGGACACCACAGCACTCGGCCACATGGAGCCAGAGCTGCCCCTGGGCACGCCGGTGCGTCTCATGGGGTCGTTGCCATCAGCCCGGCTGCACTTGCTGCAGGCTGCCATCCAGGGGGTCCATCGGGGGGCTGTCAGGATCCAGGAGGCCCTGCGGGAGAGCGTCCACCCCTCAGAGCCCTCAGAGCCACCCCGGTCCTCTCCACCTGGAGTTCATGCCCCATTCCTCCCTCACGTCCTTCCACTTACCCCTTCCTAGCCCCCCTTCCTCATGTCAAACAAAAGACACGTATGTTCAAAAATAGAAACTGGGTTTACTGAACAAAACTGGCAGGAGGGATGAACCTCTGGGGAGACTGGGAAAAGGAGGTGGGAGAGGGGAAGAGAGAGGGTGGGAGAGGGGAGGGGGAAACCTGGGAGGAGG
Organism: Pelochelys cantorii; assembly: GCA_032595735.1. Taxonomy (NCBI): domain Eukaryota; kingdom Metazoa; phylum Chordata; order Testudines; family Trionychidae; genus Pelochelys; species Pelochelys cantorii. The sequence goes on along the minus strand of CM064329.1, from coordinate 101,524,171 downwards.
GAGCTGGAAGGGGGAAGCAAGAGGAAGAAGGGGGAGGGGAAGCTCAGGGCCCAGGGTTGGGGGTCTCGCCGGACCAACTTGATTTTCATGCAAACCTGCTCCTGGGTTCGCATGTGGCCTTTGGTGGCCACGCAGGCAGCTATCCTGCCATAGATGTCCGCGTTCCTCTGTCCAGTGTGGAGATCATGGACGTTGGGTGCATCCGCCCCAAACCTGAATAAGGTCCATGATCCCCACCCTGGACAAGGAAGGCGCCCACCTTCTCTGGCCCCTGTCAGGCTCCTGGGAGCTGGCAGACTGCTCCAGGGGAGTGGTGGAGGGCTGGCTGCCAGTGGTTTGCTGGCTCATGTTTTGGGGCCACTGGGTCAGGGGCCCCAGTGGCCACTGCTGGCTCTGGGCTGGCAGGCTTGAAGCTGGCACAGGCACTGTGGCCAGTGTCTACCCCTTTAGTGACTCCAGGGCTGGAAGAGAGGAGAGTAAGTTTTCCTGATTGTGCCCAGAGCGGCCACCAGGGCTCCCTGAGAAGGGCTGGAGGCCCCCTATTTCGAATTAAGTGTCTACACAGCACTTAATTCGAAATAGCTATTTCAAATTTGGCATTACTCCTCGTAGAATAGGTTTACCAAATTCGAATTAAGCGCTCCGCTATTTCGAATTAATTTCAAAATAGCAGTTTGCATGTATAGACGCTATTAAAGTTAATTCGAAATAACAGCCATTATTTCGAATTAACTTTGCAGTGTAGACATACCCTTGGAGTAAATACTTTCCATGTAACTCTTTAGCAATTTCCTCACAAGGCCAATACACAGAGCAGAGCAGAGCTGATGTCAGAGCAGTGCACTGTTTTGGATGAAGGCAAATTATGCCTGCTTCTAGAACCTGAGTTTAGAGGGTACTGGGGGTACTGAGTTTAGAGGGGAAGCTACTGTGTATAAAGAATGAAGAGAAAACAGTGAAGGAAGGTCATACTCTTCAGACTAGGAATGTAACTGGTGATGCTTACCAGTAACTGGTTAACTGATGGCCTGGCTAGGCTGGAGCAGCTCCCTGCCTGATGTGGGCTGGTGGCGCTCCAGCTCTGCTGGGACCATGGTGTCATGGGAGGAGGGCGCTCTAGTTCAGCTGGGCTGGAGCAGCCTGTGGCACAGTGGGCCTGGTTGGGCTGGAGCAGCCTTCTACCCGTGCCATGCCATGGGTGAGGGGCCATTCCAGCCCAGCTGGGCCCACTGTGCCACGGACGGGGAGCCACTTCAGCCTGGCTGGGCCCACTGCCTGAAGGATCCTGGTTAAGTGGTTAAGTCATTACTCGAGATTTTACATCCTTACTTCAGACACTATTGGTGCCACATAATACCTTGAGAAACCTCTCCTGCCCTCACTTTGGGCCAAGTTATATTTTTTGTAAGCATGGAATCAAGGCATGGCCTGAATGCAGTCTATTGTGAGGCACAGGGCCAAGCCCCACCAAGAGCTTGCTGTGGGCAACAGCACTCGTGGCTGGCAGGGTCCCACGGTCCTGCTTTTAAAATAAAAAGTGCAAGTAAAAAACTGAAAGCATTTTGATGAAAAACACATTAACATAATTGTTATCTATTATTTGTATTTGGCTGGTATCCATGATCTCATGTCTACTTGCAGTAATAGACAAGCCCTATGGAGTTCTCAATATAAGAAGACAAATAACATATGATAGCTGTGGAAAGTGTACCACTCATTTAAGTATACATTAAATACAGCAAGTCTGCGTGGATCAGTATTTCTGTTTCTATTGTTTTTACAGCAGCTGGAATGCACTCTATACCTCACAAGATAGATGCAAAGGTGTGATCCCCAGCTTACAAGCAGGTGTCATCCCCAACTCTGTTGAGTCATGACTAACAAAACAGCCAGGGAGGATTTGAGGGAGTAGTATCAATTTGATGACGTAACTCAGCACAGGCCAGCTGATGATGGAATCACAGTATGATGGAATCAAGATTAATTTAAAAATCATTAACAAAGCATAGGCTTCTAAATTGGCTGAAAGAATGTTACCATTTATCATCTGATTTTCTGTATCTGATCTCTCAAGCCATACACAATGCCTGAAACATTGGTTAAGATTCTAGACAAGGAGGGATTCAAAGTGAACTCATGCTTCTGAAAAGCATTTTTTTCAATCTGCTTCTTCTTTGTAAGGCTAATGTAGATGTTGAGTAATGACTATAATTTTACATTCAGATAGTTGATCCAGATAATTGTGCCAAGAGAAGCAGAATGTATTGCTCTGATGCCTCCTTTGTATTTGTGAATCAGGCATTGAGTAGTTGTATGTTCCATGGTCTGTTCTGCATGACCACAGTTGCACACGGGAGAGCCTTTAAGTTTCCATTTGTGCAGTAATTGACTATATCTCCTGTGGTTTGTGTGGAAGTGTTTTAGGGTTGTCCAGGAGCTTCACAGGAGATGAAAGGAGATCTTCAGCGCTGGTGTTTGTAACTTCTTGTAAACTCCATGGCTGCATCTAGACTGGCATGATTTTGCGCAAAAGCGGCTGCTTTTGCGCAAAAACTTGACAGCTGTCTACACTGGCCGCTTGAATTTGCACAAAAGCACTGACGTTCTAATGTAAGAAATCGGTGCTTCTTGCACAAATACTTTGATGCTCCCGTTCGGGCAAAAGCCCTCTTGCGCAAATGCTTTTGCGCAAAAGGGCCAGTGTAGACAGGCAGCTAAGATGTTTTGTGCAAAAGCAGGCTAAACGGAAAAAAACCCTATGGACGCTTGGAGACTCCGTAGCCACAGTCAGCTCCCTGGGACTTCCTGGTAACCCGATCCCCCTTAAAGCAGACACAGGCTGCTGAGCTCACCCGGCAGGAGCCTTCCTCGCACCTCTGGCCAGAGGTCTGCCACGTGGCCCCTGCCGTCCAGCAGACACCCCCAAGCACCATGGCAACTCCACGGGGGGATCAGCCACCCACACCCCCAGCGCAGGAGGCCCCCAGGGGCCGCAAACGAAGGGCCCCATCCTGGTCCTCGGGGGAGCTGGAGAGCCTGCTGGACCTCTGGCAGGAGGAGGAGGCCCTCCAAGACACCTGCTCCCGGCGCCAGTATCTTCGCCCGCATGGCCCAGGCGCTCGCCCAGCAGGGCCATCCAGCCCAGACCCTCGAGCAAGTCCGGGCGAAAGTCAAGGAGCTGCGCCTGGGCTACGTGCGGGCCAGCGAGGGACAGGGGGCAGGAGTAGACACCTGCCCCCACTACGACTGGCTCCACGCCATCCTGGGCCAGCCAGCCCTGCAAGCCCCGGAGGTCCCCGTCGACAGCAGCATGCGCCCCCCCCCCCCCCGTCACCAGGACCACCGAGGCGGGGGAAGGAGACAGCAGTGCGTCGGAGGATGAGCCAGCACTGCCACGCAGCAGGCCCCCTCCGGCAGCCCCGACGTCTCCCATGCATCCTCGGAGGCTGGGGAAGGATCCACTGGTGAGTGTTGCACTTTGCACTCACAAGGGTGGGGGGGGGGCAGCCAGGCACCCAGCGCCCAGAGGGGGGAGGAGAGAGCATGTCACTGAGGCCACGTGAGCTGCACGCTGTGTAGCATTAGGCAGTAAGCAGCACGTGCAACCACGTGCATCCTGGTGACCGAGCAGCATGTGGCCACGGCAAGCAGCTCCAGGGCACGCCTGGGACCGTGCTGCTCACACACATCCGGCGGGACCAGGGCAAAGGGTGGATGCCGGCTGGAACCAGCCAGGGCCCCAGGGACTCAGGCCAGAGCCCGCACCTCCGCAAGGGTGTAGCAGGCAAAACGGCACACTGTCCCATGCCTGGCTGTGAGGCACAGCCAGCTGCTCCTGGGAAAACCACGGCATCACAGCCCTGTGAACGTGGCCCCACTGAGCCCCTCGCCTGCTCCTGGTGCCTTGTCTGGCTCCCTGAGGGAAGTCCCCACTGCGGCCACACATGTCCCTGGGCTACGTGTGTGAGGGATAGTGGGAGGGAGAAGGGGGGGAAGCGCTCGGGCTGCCCCTAGGGCCACCTGAGTTTTGCTGCAAGGATGGGACACTCCCCAGTCACTCTCCTGGTTCCGTCCAGGAGATATACCACACGATGGGGATCTGAGAGCCCAGACCACGTCTGCCAGATGTGCTCCCAGGCACTGTGTGGGGATTCATCTCGCTCCCTGTCAAACACCACTGATTAGCCCAAAGCCTCACAGCCTCCACCAGCAGGGAGTTCCACAGGTTAATGCGACACAGGCGCCCTCCATGGGGCCAGGACACAGACCGGTGGTTACAATACATGGAGGAGGACCCTACTCCAGGGGCGGTCCTCTTTGCAAACATACAACACGGGGGGCAGGAGGGGAACCGAGTGGGCCCAAGCCATACCACTGTGGTGTCACCTGGGCTCAGGGGTGGAGGGCATGAGGTGTGGGGACAGTGACCGGGTTGCCTGACTGACACATCCTTTCTTCTCTTCGCTGCAGCGCGACCAAGCACAAGCCGGGGACCCTCCAGTCTGGCAGCAGCAGCGGCAGCAGCAGCACCCCCAGCCGCCCAACCACCGAGGCAGAGGCTCCGCCACCAGGACCAGCTCCTTCAGCGCCACATGCAGGCCGTCGAGCGTGTCGAGGCTGCCATCACTCGGCGCGTGGAGGTGGACCTGCAGTGGCGCCAGGAGTCCTGGGCCACCTTCCAGGCCCAGTGTGTGCGGATGGCCGACTCCATCGCCACCCTCACCGCCCACATTGGCCATGCCATACATTACGGCATGGCCTTGCCCCACGCCCCCGCCATCCCTCCCCTAGCACTGCCCCTGCCCCCTCCTGCAATGGCCCCTCCTGCTCCTGCTCCTGCTCCTGCCCCTCCTGCTCCTGCCCCTCCTGCCCACCTCCCCGTGCAGTCTGCCCCGATGCGGCCTGCCCCCCGTGTCCAGGTCCGCCCCCGCAGGAGTGGTCGCAGGGGCCACCCCTCCGAGGAGTAGCTCCTCCCCCTCCCAGTTCAAGGTCTCCTCCTCCTTCCCCTCCCAGTTCAAGGTCTCCTCCCCCTCTCCCCCTTGTACATAAAAACATACCAGTTTTTCTGTTGAAAACAAAACTGTGTTGTTTATTGTGTTACTCGAGGTAATTTAAATAATTGATTGGAGATACCAATTAGCCAACTAAATTGCAGAAGATTACAAAATGCGGACACCAAATACTGTATCTATCACCGGTCGTTCCTTTAATTGGTCATTGGTTTGTGGCGCATAAATAAATACTGACACTTTAAGTAAAATTTAAACCACAAGACTATATTAACATAGATAACAAACAAGCAAGAAAGATTAAAACACGAACACAAAGAATATTTACATAGTCTAGACGCAGGGACGATTGTAGTGTTGCTGGCGCCCTCAATCCTTTGGTCCTTTCGGGCCTCGGGAGAGGAACAGCCAGGAGTCCCTCGATGGAAGACGCCGCCAAAGCTGGCGACCTCAATCCTTTAGTCCTTCCGGGCCTCGGGAGAGGAATAGCCAGGAGTCCCTAGATGGAAGACGCCGCCGAAGCTGGCGACCTCAATCCTTTGGTCCTTCCGGGCCTCAGACGAGGAACTGCCAGGAGATCCCTCGAAGACGACTGGAATCGGGTATGCTGACTCGAGCCTTCCGCACGAACCATGAAGCCTCTTCCTGTTCTTTGGGACAGCTCGAACAGGCAATGGAGGCCTAAAACCTAGCCAAAACTAAAAGAAAAACCCTAGCTTCATCCGACGCACCCGATGAACATGCACAATGATGGCCGATATGCTTCGAACTGACGCTGCCTGACGAACAGTCACGACGACGATAGCTAATTTAACTAAACCTAACTCTGGACCCAATTTATATTGGTAGGTGCAAGTCTTCCACTTGACCTGACCTGACAGACAAGACTACCAGGAGTCTTCGTACCCAACAAAACAAGTATAACCAAGGTTGGTTTGTTCAATGCAATAAATTTACAATTTTGAGTTAAGGGGAGAGGAGGGGGAAGGGGACGGGATGGGAGCGAGTTGTATGGGGAGACCGAGGTGACCCTACTATGGGGCCTGTGCGAACATGCCCGTCAGGGCCTCTCGGATGCGCACCCCATCCTGGTGAGCCTGGTGGATGGCAGCTGTGTGGGGCTGTTCATAAGTCTGTGCCTTGGCTTCCATCCATGCGGGGAGGAAGGCCTCCCCACTCCGCTCCACAACGTTGTGGAGCACGCAGCACATGGCCACTACTTCCGTTGCATTCCGCTCACCCATCTCAAGACGGGTGAGCAAACAACGGAAGCGGGCTTTTAAGCGGCCAAAGGCACACTCCACTTGATTCCGGGCCCGGTTGAGGCAGTCGTTGAACCGGGCCCGGTTCTGGTCCAGCCGCCCCGTGTAGGACTGCATTAGCCAGGGCAGCAGGGGGTAGGCCGCATCCCCGATGATGCAGATGGGCATAGGCACATCCCCGACAGTCAACTCCCGCTGGGGGAAGTAGGTGCCCGCCTCCAGCCTGCGAAACACTTGGGAGTTGCGGAGGATGCGGGCGTCGTGTGCCCTGCCGAACCAGCCCGCATAGACGTCCAGAAAGCGGCCCCGGTGGTCCACGAGGGCCTGGAGAACAATCGAGCAGTACCCCTTCCTGTTTGTGAAATGGGCTGCTCGATGCTCTGGGGCCCGGACGGGGATGTGGGTTGCATCCAGGGCTCCCCCGCAGTTGGGGAACCCGAGGGCAGCGAAGCCGGCCAGCGTAGCATCCACGTCGCGCAGGCGGATCACTCTCGGGAGCAGGACATCGTTGATGGCGTGGACGACCTGCAGAAGGGTGCAGAGAGACACAGGGGAACACATCACATAAGGCAGGGGTGAGTGTGCTCTCCCTCAGCCCCCCCCCCGTGATTCCCTCTGTCCTCACGCGCACACACACACCACGGCCCCCCCCCCCACCAGCAGGCCTGTGCAAGGGATGGACGGCCCAAACTCCTGGGTGACCCAGCCTGGAGACTTGGCTGCCCCTGGGCATGGAGTGCAGCACCCTCCCCCCTCCCTACTCCCCCTGGGACTTACCTCCATAACGATGACACCGACGGTGGATCTGCCCACCCCGAACTGGTGTGCCACCAATCGGTAGCTGTCCGGGGTGGTCAGCTTCCAAAGTGCGATGGCGACCCTCTTCTTGACGGGGATGGGTGCCCGCAGCTGAGTGGTGGCTCTCTGGAGCGCAGGGGCGAGCCAGGCACATAGCTCCAGGAACGTTCGCTTTCGCATGTGGAAGTTCCGGCGCCATTGCTGGTCGCCCCATTGCCCCAGGACCAACCGGTCCCACCAGTCGGTGCTGGTGTCCAGTCTCCACAGTGGCCTCTCCACCTTGGGGTGGAGATGCCACAGGGACGCCATGGCCTCCCTGGTGAGGGAGTCCAAAGTGGTCTGCGCCTCCTGGTCCTGGAACAGGAGGGCACCAGCCTGGAGCAGCAGCTGCAGGCACTCCAAAATGGCCGGCAGGGGCCAGAGCAGGCACATGGCCACCCCTGGCTCCATGGCAGACAAAACAAGGCAAAAGAAAAAAAAAACCAGGCAAAAGCACTAGGTGGCAAAAGGCAGTGGTTTCCAAAAGGCAGAGGGCAACCACCAAAACGGCTACGGCTGTCAGTCCCTTAAAGAGGTCCTAAAGCACGGAGCAGGAGAGAAACGGCTGTCCAGGGAGATCCCTTTAAGCATGTGTCAAAAAGGAGCTCCAGCCCCCGCCCCCGGAAAGGGCTGGTGCCCTTTTGCCCTCTGCAAAATGGTTCCGGGCTTCTGCTTTTGCGCAAAAGCGTGCCACCAATGTAGATGCACTTTTGCGCAAAAGCACATCATTATAACAATAACTCCGTGCCAGTCTAGATGCCCTTTTGCGCAAATACTTTTAACGGAAAAACTTTTCCCTTAAAAGTATTTGCGCAAAATCATGCCGGTCTAGACGTAGCCCATTTGTCTTTCCAAGTGCCAGAGTTGAAGTTGCATTGGTGCAGATTAAAAACATGGATCTGAAAGGGCTTACATGACTTCAAGTGGTGGTGAGGGACATTGTTAAGGTCTTGGTGGATGTTTAGACATTTGTTTGCTATGATCTGCTGCAATTCCCAGCGCATTGAGGCATCACGTGAATGGATGGGTGAAAACGTGCAGTGTTACGGTCAATTTGAGGGTTCTAATGGTGCCATTTTTTAATCATTTCGGTTACTGTATCCCAGCTTATGTGAATATTGAAGTGTTATTTGCAAGCCAACTGAAAACCCCAAAGAGGGTGGTAATAAAATGCCAAACATATTGAAAATAGTAAGGCTAGTTACTGTTTTTTGAGTGATATATTTTCCTATTAGAAAGGCAAGGCGAGTAACGTAATACCTTTTATTGGGCCAAGTTCTGTGGGTGAGAGAGACAAGATTTCAAGCCTACACAGAGCTCTTCTTCCTCTTGAAAAATTGGGTTTCATTGACATTTTCAACAAGACATCAGGGAAATTTAAATGTTTTGTTTTGGGTAGGTTGATATTAATCTTTTCAATGCAGCCACCAAAAATGTCCTGTGTGATAGAAATTCCATTTTTTTGATCAGTTCTAGGAAACCATCTCTTTTATAAGACTGATCCTGCAGGGATCTGTGATCTTTCTTAGAGGTGTGAAGTACCTTCCCCACTGACTTCAGCACTTTACAATTTGGATTTTTTTTATGATTTTCTGTGCAATGTGTCAAACATTGAGTACATTCAAAATCACTCCGTCTAGTCCAACTGCCTCAGATTTATTCTCAGATTCATCTTCTGATATAGTACATGTGTTCATACAATGAAAATAAACTCAATATTTGTTTTAATAATTATATAAAGCTTTGTTGGTACCTTTCTGTGTTTCAGATATTGATGAATGTGCTTCCGAGTCGCACCAGTGTAACCCCACGCAGATCTGCATAAACACTGAAGGAGGATACACCTGCTCCTGCACTGAGGGCTACTGGCTCTTGGAAGGCCAGTGTTTAGGTATGTTCTTCTGGAGTGTTGATATGCTTTCTCTGGAGTGATTCTGGAAAACCAGTGTGTGTTTGATTAATCCAATGCATTTCAGTCATAATTATGGTCTCCTTCTGTCTCCCCAAAGTTTTGATAACTGAAGTTGGATTATTATTATGGGTCTCCCACATTCCATAAATTTCATATTTCTTCTGTGTTAAAAATCTTCCATAATTGTGGACAATTTGGGATTCTGATGTGTGCATATAGTGTTATAGAGATAAACTGACATCACGACCCATGGGAGAGAATGGCCCAGATAAGCCATTCAAGAAGCCTAAGCACTTCTCTGTGTGACTCCTCAGCACTGCTCTTGAAGCGGGGAGTTGGGGCTAGCAAGTGATCTCTGATATTATGAATGCACTGGGCTAATCCCGTGCATGGAAGTATGGGGGTGCTCCGCACCATGCCCTGGGTTGTGATGATTCCCATGTAGTTCACAAGGTGCATGAGCTATGTGTTGGAATCAGAATTTGGCCCTGAGTCAGAATTCAGACACTTTGATGCTTGGTTTAAGTATCAGAGACCTATAGCAGTTGCCCCACTGAGCTGAGTTTGCCCAAGAATATCTGTTTATCCTGTTTTAAAGAGACAATAACATCCCAATGCTTGATTTAGGTAACCCTGAGTCAGGGCGGGGCAGGTCACCACCAAACAATGCAAACATGTAACAAGAAAATCTGTGCCGAAAAAACTCCTCTCAGTTTTCTGTACTTTCCCAAAGGCCCTGCAGAATCCATTTACACTGGGGATAGGGGGAAAAAAAGATAATTTAAAAGTGTCTGTAGGGTTGGGTTGAGTTTACAAGGGCAGTCTCTCCTGGTACATTTCATCACTGTTAGAATACCGCATCTGTCTAACCAAATTGTTGTTGTTGCTATTTAACATTTAGCTAGTAAGTGCCAGCACAGTAGTAACAAAGTGGTGCCAAGAGGGGACAGTCATGAAATGGCTTCCTACAAAAACAAAGTCCCCATCTTGGAGATTTTACAATTGTAGGTCCTGATCCTGAAAAGACTTAAGCATGTGTCTAAATTTTCAGTGCTGTGAGTGGTCCCATTGAGGAGAACAGAAGTACTTATGTGTTTAAAGTTGAGAATGTGTATAAACATTTTGTAGGGTTAGGGTTTTATCCATCTATCTAGATTGTTTATATGACATACCTGTCACTGGCATCTGGGTCATCTTGATATTGGACTAAAATAGAAAATAAATCTATTAAAGGTGAAAATCAATGCCCCTTAATGCTTTTGAACATTATATTTCCATTACTTTTGTCCTGAATAACGTAGCTTCGTGAGCTATTTCTTTGGTAAAATTGCCACAACAAATCCATAAACTTAAACCTGATAAATTGGATATATCCAGCTAGAAGCTACCCAGTATTGTTTGTTCTTCAAGGTGATATAAAATCATCTCAGTATTGAAATTATTCAGATATTCAATTGCATAAGATAGACTTTAACACCTAATTTCTGCTTAGAATCCAACCCGGAAACATAACCGATTTAGGGCTGTCAACTCACATGTGTTAACGCCTGGCAGGATTAATGTGTTGATTTTTTTAACGCATTAATTGCAGGCGTTAATGCTGCACTGCCCCTTTGAAGTGCTGCTCCGGGGATCAGCTATGTGGTGGCTGCTCCTTTGAAATGCCGCCTTCGCTGCTGACCCCAGGTTCCACTGAAATGCCACGCGGAATGCCTTGTGCTGCCCCTTGGAAATGCCTCCCTGATGCTTCAAAGGGGCAGCACTGCATGGAGCTGAGGTCAGCTGGGGACTCCAGCTGACCCCGGGCTCCGCCTTGCACTGCCCCTTGGAAGCGCTGCCCTGGCACGTCAAAGGGGCAGTGGTGCATGGAGCCTGGGGTCAGCTGGGGACTCCAGCTGATCCCAAGCTCCATGCAACTCTGCCCCGTTGAAATGCCGTTTCAAAGGGGAGGCGCGCATGATTAATCGCAATTAAATTTTTTAATCACTTGACAGCCCTAAACTGATTTGAAGAAAGATAGTAGAGAATGTTGATATTACACCAAAAAGTACATGATGAATGATGAACAATGAAGTGTAGTTTGTGCATGTGTGTGACACAGACAAAACTGAAACTATCAGTATTTTGATTTTCAAATGTGTTACAACTTCTGGAGAGACTTCTGAAATACCTGACACCCTAAAGGGCAATTCCTGCTTTCCTTACTTACCCTAGCAAACAGAGGGAAGACAGCAAGTCTCATTGGCTTATGCCAGTGGAACTCCATTCACATCAAAGGATTTGCATCAGCATGAAAGTGGTGTGGCAGAGAGAAGATGCAGGCCTTGTAGATGGGCCTTTGTGAGTTAGTGAAATAAGAATCAGCCCAGAAAATCAAATTCAGAAAATGCAGCTTTCAAAAGTTTCTGGAAATGTATGGCCTGACTTTGAGAGATGCTCAGCACCCACAATTTTCACTGAATTCCATGAACAACATAGTTCTCAGCACTATTCGACATTCAGCCAAGAATCAGCCGTATCTAGCTGTGTCTATCTGTCTTAGTGATGTTATCCTTTAATATACCACTGGAGAGCCTAAGAGATACAGTTTTGAGGAAGCTCAGCTCTGGTTCTCCAAGTGCAAGTCTGTTAAGCTTCCATCAAACTTAGTTGTTATTTTTCCAGCTCACCACAGACTTTTATATAATTATAGATTTTCCAAAAACACAGCAGTACTTTCCAGCTCAAACAAACAAGAGAGAGAGGGGCACAAAGAGAGAGAAGAATGAGTTGCTGTTCCTGTAAGCCATTCATCCGTGACCTTGTTTACAGGAAGCACTCATATGGGAAATGTCTTCCAATATCGTCTTTCCCATTAGCTGTTACTAAAAGGCTTGGGTTGTTGCTAGAGATGGAAGTTGAAAATCAATGCAGTATTTGCTCTAAGAACTTATTTGAATCAGCCATGAAGAAAAATCCAAGGAGGGTCATAAACTTTGAATAACTATTGGAAGGATATGAAGTCTTGAGGGCAGCCAAAAAACTAACTCCATAAATCAGAAAAGAAAATGAATAGCCACAAGAGACAATTCATCAGGTGTTTTATTTCTGCTCTGAAGCAAGGAGTAAAGCTCTAACTTTCATAATCATGTTTATTAGGTTCCAGTGCCATCCCAGAGTAAATTTACATTGTGCTTGTATCTTTCAATCTTGTCTCTTACTCATGACAGCCAAATGTAATGATTGTTAATGCTGCAGTTTAACAAAAAATGTTATTAGTGAAACTATGAATTCTTATATTTTAAAGTTTCCTCGTAAGCCCATGAAAACAGTCCCATAAAAATAGTTTTCAGGATTACAAAAATATGTAAAGATTGCCACATCTAAGACTAAAAGCAGCTTTGGGGGCAAATCCTGCTCACATTGGTATATGAGGAGACCTGATGTGTGTGTCAGTTACCAGGATTACAATCTAACCATTACAAAAATACAGAGTAATATTTTGTGCTCTTCACTATAAGCTATCAGACACAAATCGAGCATAGCTATGAATGATGTCTGTCCTGGGCTTTTAGATAATAAAGCATTGAGCAGAATTATTGACAACTGACAATGGAACCCATCAGCCCCCATAATTATATTTTAGCATACATTTATAACAAAATGTATTGTTGTGCTGTCTCAGAGAGAGATGGACTTGAACAACCTTCTTCCTAAACACTTCAGACTTTGGCTGTTCAAGATGTGGAGACAGAGTATCATATATTAATCTGTTCCTTCCTGATGAGTAGATTTTAGTCCTACGATTACATGAGTTTATCTAATGTGATGCGTGACAAGTATAACTACAGTCTTGTATGTACTTTGCATCTTTTTTTAATTTTATTTTTAGACATAGACGAATGTCGCTATGGCTACTGTCAGCAGCTGTGTGCCAATGTACCTGGTTCCTACTCCTGTACATGCAATCCAGGTTTTACCCTTAATGATGATGGAAGATCATGCCAAGGTACTATATACAGGCAGTAACTACTGCACTGTTGGCCCCAAACCAGCAAAGCACTTAAGCACGTGTGTAACTTTAAGAACATGAATATCCTGCTGACTTCACATGTGTTACACTGTCTGCTTTTGGGCATGTCTACCCTTGGAGCTGGAGGAGAGACAACTGTGCTAGCTCTAATGAACTGGTAATACAGCATAGCCACAATGCTATGAGCAGCTAGCTGCCCCAAATACATCTCTGTCCAAGTTGTTAGGCATGTACTCAGGGCAGCTAGTCTCTTGTGCTGCAACTGCAGTCTGTTTTTAGCATGCTCGCTTGATCCTGCAGGTGTAGCTCCTTGTGCTAGAATTTCAGCTTGCAGGGTAATTATTCCTGTAGGTACTTATATGGCTCCCATCACTGTAGTATCTGACGAGTCTCAGAGGGGGTAGCTATGTTAGTCTGTATCTGCAAAAACAAGTAGTCCTGTGGCACCTTAAGGTGCCACTAGAAGATTTACTTGGGCATAAGTTTTTGTGACTAAAACCTACTTTGTCTGATTTTAGCCATAAAAGTTTATGCCCAGAAAAATCTGTTAGTCCTTAAGGTGCCACAGAACTCCTCATTTTTGTAGTATCTGCGTCCTCTTAATCCTTACTGCATTTGTACTCACAACACCCTGTCAGGCAGGACAGTACCATTAGCACCAGTTTCCATATGGAGAAGAGAGATGAAATGACTTGCCCAAGGTTGCAGAGCAGGAAATTGAATCCACTTCTACATGTCCTGTTGGATCATTCTTCATTTCCAATGTGCTTTAAGTGCCTTGCTGATCAGAGCCTTTGTGATCTCATGATCAACGTTATATTCTGTTCTTGAACAGTAAAATACTTCAAAGCAGCCTCTCAGGAAATGACCCTGTGTTAATGGGATAAAGACCTTCCAGGAGTTTCTAGTGTCCTAAAAGGAAAGTTTTGCTTTCTGATAGCAAGAGGTTTCTATAAGGATCATTTCCTTATTACATCATCATTCACTAGATTTATCCTGCTGCTTTTGGCCTGGTCTTGCTCAGATAAAATCAGTTGGAGAATTGTATAATTACTAGATAAACAAGGAAGTATCTGCAGTAAATAGTTTATCCCAGTGTTTCTTGTTATGTTTTGATCATAGACAAATCAAGCAGCTTTTCCCCCAAGAAGTCTCAGTTGCAATTGATCCTCTTCCCTCGCTAGGGGTGATTTCAAGTGTTATCAGACTTACTAGATATGAGACTCTCTGATCTCATATTCATTGCTACCTAGTGCTTCAGCAACAGCATTAGTGAAGATGTTCGAAATTGCTTTACGTGTCTTGTGTTTTCAATCACTTTTTTCATTACAATTCATCAGCCTTAAATACCAGTAACAATAAAAACTCAAAAGCTTCAGAGGGGTAACTGAGTTAGTCTGTAATAGGAAAAACTTAAAAAACAACAAATAGTCTAGCAGCACCTTAAAGACTAACAAAACATCATAAGCTTTTGTGGGCACAACCCATTTCACCCATGAAAGCTCATGATACCATCTACATGTTTTCTGTGGCACCTTATAGACTAACAGATGTATTGGAGCATAAGCTTTCGTAGGCAAAGACCCGCTTCCTCAGATGCATGTAGTGGAAATTTCTAGAGGCAGGTATAAATATGCAGGCCAGAGTAAGGCTAGAGATAATGACGTTAATTCAGTCAGGGAGGGTGAGGCCCACTTCTAGCAGCTGATGTGAAGGTGTGAACACCAAGAGAGGAGAAACTGCTTTTGTAGTTGGCTAGCCATTTACAGTCTTTGTTTAATCCTAAACTGATGGTGTCAACTTTGAAGATGAACTGTAGCTCAGCAGTTTCTCTTTGAAGTCTGGTCTTGAAGTTTTTTTGCTGCAGGATGGTTACCTTTAAATCTGCTACTGTGTGTCCAGGGAGATTGAAGTGTTCTCCTACAGGTTTTTGTATATTGCCATTCCTAATATCTGATTTGTGTCCATTTATTCTTTTATGAAGGGACTGTCCAGTTTGGCCGATGTATATAGCAGAGGGGCATTGCTGGCACATGATGGTGTATATTACATTGGTAGATGTGCAGGTGAATGAACCAGTGATGATGTGGCTGTTCTGGTTAGGTCCTGTTGGTTTCTTTTATGTAGGGACCAACAGAACACCACTGGCCATCACCTACAGTCTTCAGCTAAAACCTCTCCAACGCATCATCAGTGATCTACAACCCATTATGGACAATGATCCCTCACTTTCACAGGCCTTGGGAGGCAGGCCCATAGACAACCCACCAACCTGAAGCAAATTCTCACCAGCAACTATACACCGCACCACGGTAACTCTAACTCAGGAACCAATCCATGCAACAAACCTCAGTGCCAACTCCGCCCACATATGTACACCAGCGTCACCATCACAGGACCTAACCAGATCAGCCACACCATCACTGGTTCATTCACCTGCATATTTATACCTGCCTCTGGAAATTTCCACTACATGCATCTGAGGAAGTGGGTCTTTGCCCACGAAAGCTTATGCTCCAATACATCTGTTAGTCTATAAGGTGCCACAGGACTCCTTGTCACTTTTGCAGATCCAGACTAACATGGATACCCCTCTGATACCATCTACATGTTTTGTTAGTCTTTAAGGTATTGCTAGACAATACAAACTCAGTCAATCGTTGGCAGAGAATCAAACCAATACTGGCACAGCAGTTTATTAAGTCCTTCCTAATGTTTGTTTGTACTAATTAATTAGAAGCAATGCTTTGGGAGAAGTCGTTGATAAACTGATCATTGGTTTCCTACAGATGTGAATGAATGTACAGCCCAGAATCCCTGCGTGCAAAACTGCGTCAACACATATGGTTCTTTTCTCTGTCGCTGTGATCCTGGCTATGAACTGGAAACTGATGGAATTAGCTGCAGTGGTAACTGTCTTCAGTGATTGGGTGCAGGGAGGGGGTTACTGTATTTAAATAATTCTTTGTAATGTGTTATATTTATATACCTTCCTCTGAAGTTTCAAGTACAGTCCACTGTTAAAAAGTAGAATATATCTACTTATCCAATCCAGTCGAACAATTCATCCCTTCCTACTTTCAGTTAAACAGGAGGATTAAAAGCAAAAATCACATAAAAATCAATAGTGGCATTTGTTTTTTCTCATAATGGTTTTAAAGAAATAGACTAAACATTAGAACTGTTCTGTGACAATGGTAAAGAGCCACAGAAAAGAGTTGCTTTCTTTTAACACTCACCAAGGAACTTTGTTGGAATAAATAAAATAGTATTATTTCAAAGTCTACTCTTATCCCGATATAGCAAATATACTTACCTTAATTCTACAGGTATTTAAGCACATGCTATTTCGCTTACTCTGCTGTACTACAGAACTTCCTTAAACATTTTCCAGATCTACCTGCCTGGCTCTCCATATATATTTAAAGAAACAGAATATGCAGCTAATCAGATAGGAGTGATCCATCCAACATGTAGCCGTGTTATGGAAAAATTGTTACAGTACTGTTCTTTCCCCCTCTCTCATTTTTATTTTCTTGTGTTGTTTAGCTTAATTGAAAAAGAAGAGTTAAGCTTACTTCTTTGGTGAGTGTCCCAACAGTCTGCTTAAATGAAAGAATCCAGCCAATATTTCTTGGAAGGAAAAAACCTCACTGGAAAATATTTGTTTTTTAATGTACATTAAACAGATGTAAAGGGTTGTGTTTGAGAGAAAAAGCATGTGACATGCAGTGTATGTTAAGCATTTGTTCTTTGAAAGCCTTGTTGTAAAGAAAGGGACTCAGGCCCAGATTTTAAAGGTATTTAGGGGTTACTCTGCTCAGCACTGCAATACACACCCTCCACACACCCTCATTGCCAGAGGAGACAACTCAAGAGTTTGTCTCAATTTCAAAAGTCAGAAGCAGTTAGTCTCCTAATGTCTGAAGTCATTTTTGAAAATGGGACTTAGGCCTCACAATCCTGCATGGGGCAACACTTAGTATTTCTGGCAATGAGATGCTGCCTTGTTCAAACATACTCATTGGCCCAAATTCTGACTTTAGCAGGATCACACAAGATGTAAAATGTTTTTTGCACATTCCCTGCCGATAACTTAAAGCCAAGAAACCCCTTCAACAACAACAACTCTATCAACCATTTCCCCTCTTCAGAGCACTTTATAGATGCTTACTCATCCCTACAACACCCTGGTGAGGTAGGTAAATACAGTTACCCACCATTTTAAAGATAGGGAAAATCCAGTTGAGAGCTCAAGTGATTTGCTCAGGGAGTCAGTGTGTCAGAGCCGGAAATAAAACACAGGGTCTGGTGGCTCCGACTCAAGCCTTTGTTTCTCTTATTAACTGAGCAGGGGAATAAGGAAACGATTAACAGCAATGTTCCTCTTATTGTTTTCCCCTCAGTTAGACATGATCCCATGTGGAACACTGAAGTTCTGTTGTCTCCCTTGGACACAGAATTCTGCTAATGATGTTGACTTAGCAAATCAAGAGTAAACGGAACGAAACACAGCATTTCTGGTTTTAATCAAAGATTTGAAAGGCTGCTTAGCTTCCTCACTAGTTTGGAGCTCTCTAGAGGCATTCCAGTAGACCTGCACTGAGATAGGAAGATGTTATTAAGCCATACTGGAATGCCTAGGAAATAACTGAATAAAGGCAAAACCCCAGAGCTGGCTGCTGCAAGGGTGGGATGCAACATTTCTGCTGGGACTGGAGTCACTCTTTTGGAGGGAAGGCTTTGCTTTCCAGAAAAGATTTCTCTCTTTATAAACTAGACTAAAACCCACAGCTCTGCTGTGAGGGAAGACTCCACACACCCTCATTGCCAGAGGAGAGCCCTTTTACTTCCATGCCTTAGATTAGAGCTATGTCAGGTCTGTAACATGTGGGTTGTATAAACACACCTAAGTTCCACAGCTAGTTCCATCTGTGAAGTGAGAGGTAAGTGAATGGCCAAAAACATGGACAATCAGGAACAGGTTTTCTGATGATACAGAAATAAGAGCAATGCTCCTTTTATTCTCCAGCTTTTCATTCAATGCTTCCTCACCTGTGGAGAAAGCTTAATCAAAAAGTTATGAAGTAACATTTCAGTTGGATGCATTGACGTCCCAAACAGAGCAGATGACATAGATGGATTACATTGTTTGCAAGGTCCCTGCTCTTCATTCCTTTACTTCCTCCCCTTGTATGTGCAGGTTAGCGGAGGGCATGCTTCTGCTACTAAGCACCTGAGCTGAGAAGGTGCTTAATGCCTTCACTGCCAGCTATCATCAATGGGAAGTGAGGCCCTCAGCTCTTTACATGAGATCTAAGTCCCCTGTGTAGCTGCACTGAGAACTATCAGTAAGTCATTGTGGGTCTGACCCTGTGTTTTTCACCCACCAAATCCCTCCCTAAACAGGAGCCTTTGAGTACACAAGGCATGCAGGAATGGATCCTCAGGTGTATGTATACTTTGGTGACACCACAGAATTAATTATACCTAGCAAAGAGCTTTAAAAGTGGCACTGATGAAGTCCTGCTCTGCACTCCTGAAGGCAATGGTCGGTTTTACCACAGTCTCCCAGCAGAACTAACAAAATAGGCTGTATTTTTAAAAACACAGAAACACTAATCATAAGCCACCTCTCCACCTTGATCAGCAACATTCAGTTGCATAGTAGTGCTGACCCAGAATAAAAATGGCCTAGGAGCCTTGGGACGACTTGTGGCCACATGTTTTTCTGTGATATTTCATTCTAAAAAGTAGCTGTTTAAAAATGGCCCCCTGGACATCCATGTCTGTCATGACCCAAATCAGAGGCAGTCAGTTTAAACCATTTAAAAAAAAATTATCTTGGAACCCGAGAGTCAAGTTCCTTCCATCATCACCAGAAATAAAACTTCTGCGGGTCAAACTATATGCTGAGTGACAAGTAACCAACAGTTCTCTTCAGGATACATACAAAGGAATAAAATCCAGACCACTGCCTCTTAGCTATGTGAGCTAACAAAAGAAAGAAATACTGGACAGTTATGTCAATCAGTCAAGTAAGCCACCCTGACTGATTACACACTCAGAGCAGGTATATTGAATAGAAAGGTGCCAGTCTACATTTCAGTCAGGCTAGAGTCCCATTTCTGGACAGGCTTGCCTACCGGAAGATCTCCTGAGAGTGGGTTTCATTATCATTTACTAATAGTTGTAGGTTGAGCTTGACATGGGTGAGGCTTAGTAAACAATAGCAAATTAGGCCATTTTCCTTTTTTAAGTAAAATAATAATTTACGTTCAATCCTAGCTATTGTGAGTCATATTCAAAGTTGAATCAGGCCTGTTAAACTGAGCTGCATAGCAAACACCATGATCTTATAGCGCTAAGAACTTTTGTTGTGACAGGCTCTGTCATTAGGCTGGACTTCTTTCAGGGGAAAGTACTTTTGCCTTTAACACAAAGCATTCTACACTTCATTCTACCACTGCAGACATGGATGAGTGCAGCTTCTCCGAGTTCCTTTGCCAGCACCAGTGTGTGAATGAGCCCGGCTCTTACTACTGCTCCTGCCCTCCTGGCTATATTATGCTTGATGATAACAGAAGCTGCCAAGGTAAGAACATTCCAGCCGTGATTTGAAACCCAACCAAACAGGAAATAGCTCATAGTTCTGGAAGGAAAATTAAGTTGGCTCACTGAGAATCAAGATTTGAGATGTTTGCTTGATCTTGGCATTGCAAAAGGTAGGAAATCTTCTTACGGGGGTCTGTTGCATAATGCCGGTGAGCGCTTCCTCCCATGAGTGATCCTATTAAGGTGAATGGGGCAATTTGTAGGAACTGCTCGCTAGTGTGAGTAAGGCCTTGTCTATACTTAACCCCCTGCTATCAATCAATCTAATCTGTCACTTCAGCTATGCAAATAACTGATGTCTAACTATTATATAGCTGTCTTCATCGTTAGATCTCACAACACTTTATAAAGAAGGCCAGTGTCATAACCCCCATCCAGCAGGTCAGTGGCAGAGCCAGGTTTCCTGGGGCCCAGTTCAGTGCTCCAGCCACTAGGCCACACTTTACAAGGTGGTGTTTTGTAGAGTTTTCCTTATATTATCCTCTCTCTCGTTTTCGTGTTTCAGATATCAATGAATGTGAGACTAGAAACTTCACTTGTACTACACAGCAAACCTGTTTCAATATCCAAGGAGGATACAAATGTCTAGACCCAGTAAAGTGTGAGGATCCTTATATCCAGATCAATGACAAGTGAGTAACTGTGATGGGGCATCTGTCCCGCACTGGCCCTTTAAGAATTAAAACCCAGCCCTGGGAGAGGGCTGGAGTGGAGCTATGGAGCCAGAAGCTGTGGCAGGTAGGAGCTAATTAGGGCCCAGCTGAGGGCAGTATAAATAAAGGCTCCTGGAGTCTGAGTGGAGACAGACTCACCCTTGCTGTGGAGTAGGAGGGATCTAACTGCCAGGAAAGTTAGAAACTTCCTGACGTAGAGTGGTGCTGGGGAAGCTGGCCAGGCAAATTCCCAAGCTGCAAGGCCTGAGGCTACTAGGGCTTCAGAGAGGCAGCCAGGATTCGGCTTGCCAGATGCTTTCAACAAAAATCCAAACATGCCAAACTTGGTTGAGCAACAAAAAAAAGGGGGAGAGGGAAACCAAAATTGTTGAGCAAAAAAAAAGGCGCTATGCCTTTAAATGGCCCCGTGCTCCTCAACACTCTCACCCCCACAGACGCGGCAGGGGAAGACTGTCCCCGCCCCAGGCTTCCATCCGAGGGAAACAGGAAATACCAGACATTTCACATGTCCGGTATTTTCTGTGTTTTTTACTGGACGGGGGCCCGAATACCGAACTGTCTGGGTGAAAATCAGACACCTGGCAACCCTAGCCAGGATAGGCAAAAGCAGCAGGTCCACACCCCCTTACCAATGATGAGTGGCCATTTCAGACTGCAGTTTGCCCCCGAGGTAAGGGGCTAGATGAAGACTGGCAGTGGGTCACTGAGGCAAGGTGGGGATAGGGAATTGGAGGTTTGCTAAGGAAGAGGACCCCAGAGCACAGGGATGCTGTGACAAGACGTACCGAGAAGAGAGGATGCTATAGTCTGGGAGCGATGTGGGTCCTAGTAATACAGAGGTGGAGAAAAAGGTAACAATGGGTGTCACCAGCTAAAAGGGGGCACTCCAGAGCTGAAATGCTAATTCCCAAAGTGTCCATCAGGAGGCATGTGTGGCTGTGAGTCACACTGTGGTACAGTAACTGACCCACAAACATGGAAGGGCAGTAAAGCTGCTTGTGGCAAATACATTGCACTTCTGTGACCTGACAGTAAAGCACATCCAAGGTGTGATACAGATGTGGTTGTTGCATTTACTATTAGCACGCTTTGTAAAAAAGATCAATTGTAGTTATTTGCTAGGTCACCAGGTGGCAGTAGATTCAGCTGTGTTGGAAATTAATCTGGAAAAGCCCTCACCAGAATGAGTGCAGCAGAGAAGGCCAAAATGGTTGTAATGCAACAACAAAAAAGTTAGTGACTCCACTGCCACCTGCCTTTAACTGTACTTGATCAAACACAATCTATAATAGTACTTCCTTATCTACCTTATCCAGGAGGTTGTGAGGATTAACTAGTTAATGTTTGTACAGTCCTCTGAAAGTATAACACGCTGTACTATAATGGAATGGCAGCTCTGCTAGAGTGAAGGCTGATTCACTTACCCTTTAAAAGATGATTTTTCTAAGAGCTGTAAATCTACATGCTGACAGAAATTGTTGTGAAATGTGCTTTGCATCATGGGGGTCATCTGTAAGGTTAATGTCCTTACTAAGTGGTCATAAGTGGTGTCCTTTGAGCAAAGTGTTCAAGATACAGTCCCCTGCTAAAAATGCAGCAAAATCAGATGGCTCTTGCTTTTTTGCACATACATGGGAGTCAAATGATGCCTGTAATTCTCCCTAGTTGTATCTCAGTCATTTGGGATTCATTTCAATCACTGTATGGCGGCTGCTGCCCCTTGGGAAGTTACTCGTTATAAAGCTGAAAACTCCAGATTGTGTGTCAGTAGCTGATGCTGAAGATAATAAAAGACATGTGCAACAAGACTGTTAACATCCAAAGGGTTTCCAGTTAGTCTTTTATCACCAGTTACAGTGACTGTGTGGCTCAAGGTGACATGCTGCGGTCACTGAACCTGAGCAACACGCATGCACTGAAAGTCTGAGCACTTTAAGCAAATGCATCTTGTGCAAGTTTCTTGCTCTCTACCTGCATTCCTGAGGGCCGCTTTTGGAAGTTGTTCCCCAAGATCAAAATTTCTGGTTTAAGATCCATATTTTAAACTGCTCTGATATCAATATGCAGACTCAGATTTTACTTTAGAAACACTGTCAAGGAAACTGGCATTAATTAAATAGAGGGAAGGTGAAAGTTTATAGGAAGCTGTTAGGGTAATGTCATCAGTCTGAACAATGGGACCAGAGTAATCACAGGAAAGCAAATTGCTAGGTCTTTTAATATCCACAGAGTTTATGGCCAGCAGGGACCATTAGAACGTTGCATTGATGACAAAATTTATCTCTATTGACCATCAATGCAAGACATTTTTTTGGTAAAGTGTTTGCTCAAGTTTGGACCCTGGGTGGAGTGTTTATGGATTATGTTTGGTGTGTGTAGTAAAAGGGGGGCTGCTTAGATCATCATTGTGGACTGTCTGATCTAATTAGAGACATGCCTGAACCAAAATTCCAGATGCAGACTTTGGAAGAATTGGACATTGTGGTTCTGCCAGTCTTTAGATTGATTTTCTGGCTGTACTTAAACCATGGCCTGTGCCCAGAAGATGTTGGATACACAGTCTGTTTTTTAAAAAAAACTTTTGTTTATTTATGTAGCACCATTGATGTTCATGGTGCTGCACCCTAAGTGAGCTGCCAATAATTAACAGGTCCCTACTCTGAAGAGTGTATAGGCTAAATTCCTACCAGGACAAAGGTGCAACGGGAGGCCATAGCTGCACAGCTGCCAGAAAAAAAAGTCCAAATTCTTGTGTGATCAAAGGAGACAGAAGTTGCAATATGAAGAGGAGCTTTGACAGAAGCCAAAAAGCAGGAGGAAGATGAAGGTAGAGATAGAGGCAGGATGGGGGTGAAGCAATGGAGAGCCCTGAATGCAAGCAAATGAAATTAAACTCCCATTGGTTCTTTAAGCCAGTTAAGTTTTGTACTCTATTATTTTTTGCTGTGATAGCAACATGTAGTGAATTAGGTGTTGCAGAATTTGCTCAATAGTGATGACAATTCTGTCTGCATTAGTCGCTGCATGTGTCCAACTGAAAACCCCGGTTGCAGAGACCAACCATTCACCATCCTGTACAGAGACATGGATGTGGCATCAGGACGGTCTGTGCCTTCTGACATCTTCCAAATGCAAGCAACAACTCGCTACCCTGGTGCCTATTACATCTTCCAAATCAAATCAGGGAATGAGGGCAGAGAATTCTACATGCGGGTGAGTAAATCTGTATTGAGTCCTATGAGTATCTTATGGTTTGACACATCCTTCTCTGACAGCTGTACTATGATTTTAATGTATACTATTTACAATTTCAGAGCAAGATCTCTCATGGGGCAGATGTGTATCTGTCTTACTACATCCCTAGCCAGGCAGTGTAAGGTACTGGTCCATAATCACAGTGGGCTGTTCAAACTAAAAAGGCCGTGGATGCTGGTTCTGCATGAAGGTGCTGTACCCTAAGGAAAGATACTCGACAATGGCAGTGTAGGGAATTCACCAGAGAGGTCCAGCATGCCCCACTTGTGCTATTTCATACATGGCAATAGGGCTCAGTGAGATCTGTGACCTCATGCCTTGAAATAGCTGAGGAGGGAGGGTGTTTTAAAATTGTTAGGGTTTTTTAAAACTATTAAAAGAAAATCTCTGCTTTTTTTAAGACCTCTTGATTTTTCATCAGAAAGCTGAAAATCCCAAACCCCAAAACACAAACATTTTTAGCTAAGAAGTGAAAAATTTTCAGTTTGCAGGGGGTTTGGATTTTCACAGACCTCCTCCTCCCCCATTTCCAGGGGATAAGTATTGGACATCTAACATTCTCTGAACACAGATCTTCATTTATGGCAGAAGTTTTGGAAAGCTTGGGCAGAATTACACCAGTGCCGTTCATTGGCATACATGTAATGACATATGCAGCACATCATAGGAAATAATAACAGAATAGATTCTGGCATTTCCCAGTTCACATTCTTCATGGGAGTGTCAGCTTTAAAATGGTATCAGCTCTGTCACAAGGTTCCAAGCTCTTCCAGAAATAATCATTTCCATCCTGTTAGCAGGATTTTGCTGTTGCAAAGTTGTATTGTCCCAGGTTTTTTTTTCACCTATCTGAGCAGATCAGTCAATTGTCTGGAGTTCAGGGATAAATTCCATCATTGAAACGTGATTCCTGTCTTTCATATATCTCAGAAAATACCCCAAAGTTGCACTTTTCCTTCAACTGGTAACAGAACATCCCCTGAATGTCTCGGTTATAACCAGCAGGTGGTGCCTGTTCCTTTGCTTTAAACAGAATAAAAAACCAAGAGATTGCACTTGTGGGGGATGAGGATGGGGTGGGCAGATACTGCTGTATTGTTAGAGGTGCCATCAGTCAAGGGGGTGATTAAACTTAAGCCCATGCTGCCCATCTCTGGTGGGCTATCCCACTGTCAGCTCAAATCTTTGTGGTACTTTTTCCCAACCCAGTAGAAGCTAACCCAAGTGCTCTGGCTAACATTTTTGTCTGTCCCAGATGGTTTGTGTGATGTTCTGTTAAATGGTATGTTGCTGCTCAGTTTAGCCAAGGAGGCTGGTTCTGGATGCTAATCCGTTCTGGCTGGATTACGAAGCATTCAGCACCCATTTAGGTACCTAAATGAGAGCTAGCCTTTCAGAAAAGCATGAGGGGTGTGCTTATTATGAGCACTGAAAATCTGACCCACAATCCCAGGATTGCCTTCATCTTTGTGTTTAATACATTTAAAGGAGTCTCTCCAAAGGGTCCAATTTTGCAACACATACTCACGTAAATGAGAAGCCAACCCTTTTCCTGCTGAAACAGGAAAATATTCCTGAGCAGATTTCTAGACACACACATTTTTTGTAATATACACTTTTAAAATACAGTCTAAATTTTGTAACAGGGTGAACTGTGAGCCAGGGCTCCCTGGTTTGGGAGGACCATGATGATGCTAGACTAGAGAGCCCCAACACAGAGATAGCCAGTGGCTGGGAGCAGAGCCCGCTGACGGGGTCAGTGGGGCAAGCAGAGCCCACGGGGAACCACAGCCCACAGCTGGCAGGGCAGGGAAACTGGGTGGAGCCAACAGTGCTGCCAGGACCTTTAGAGCTTGCAGGGCACCAGAGACCACAGCCAATGGGGCTCCAAAGCTAGCAGGGCTGCCACAGCTCAGGGTCCCAGGAGGGTAGGGAGAGGAGCCCAATGAAGAATCTGGCATGACTCTCCCTCTCCCACAGCCTCCTTTAGACCAGCAAACTCCCTTGTCTAGGACCAGTCAGGTCCCGAGGGTGCTGGACCAGAAGGGCCAACCTGTACTTAAAACCACTCCCCAGTGTGTCTTTAAATGGATACATTTTCTCTGCATGAAAGCAAAATAAACTGCATGAAGCATAAGAATGAACAGAAACAGGAAAAGGCTACTTGGTCCAATATGTCAGCACCTCCTGCATCCATGTTACTGCTTTTTCCTCCAGATAATAATGATGGATTTGTACGTACAACAACTTTCCTATGTACAACAACTGGAAGGGTCACCATATGCTTTACAAACCAATAAATTTACACAGTAACACTTCCTGTTCTGTTGAAATTAGGGCTGTCAATTGACATGTGTTAACGCCTGCGATTAACGCAGTCCAGGATTAACACATTAAATTTTTTAACGTGTTAATTTGCAGGTGTTAATGCTGCGCTGCCCCTTTGAAGTGCTGCTGCAGCGCTTCAAAGGGTCAGCACAGTGCGGAGCCTGGAATCAGCTGGGGACTCCCCAGTTGACCCTGGGCTCCACTGTCCCTTTGAAACGCACAGAGGCAGCATTTTAAAGGGGCAGCCATGGAGCCCGTGGTCAGCTAGGGAGTCCCCAGCTGACCACGGGTTCTGGGGAAATGCCGTGCAGAGCCCGGGATCAGCTGGGCACTCCAGATGATCCTGGGCTCCATGTTGCGCTGCCCCTTTGATGCACCACCACGGTGCTTCAAAGGGGCAGTGCTGCATGGAGCCTGGGGTCAGCTAGTGACTCCAGCTGACCCCAGGCTCCGCCTTGCATGGCCCCTTGGAAATGCTGCCCTGGCGCTTCGAAGGGGCAGCACTGCATGGAACCCGGGTCAGCTGGGGACTGTAGCTGATCCCGGGCTCCAGGCAGCACTGCCCCGTTGAAACGCCACCGCAGCGTTTCAAAAGGGAAGAGCATGTGATTAAAAGCGCAATTAATCGCAATTAAATTTTTAATAGCTTAACAGCCCTAATTGAAATGCATTCCTAGCTTGGGTGAAGTGCAGTAGCTTTCAACAGTGCATGTAAATACACAACAGTTCAGAACAGGAAATGCAAAGCACCTTTTCCAATTGGAAGCAGACTGCAGGAGAAATTTAGGCAGGCAGAATGCAACCGTCTGTTTAAGAATTTTACAGTGATAGATGTGGATCTTTAATTACCTCTGTTTTATACATCTGTGCTGCTGTGGTTGCTGAATTTGGACTGAGTCCTCTAGCCCTATGCTAGAGCATTGTGTCAGTGTCTACACAGCAAATGAAAGGTGAGAAAAGCTAACATGGGTAACAAAGAAGGGGGAATAAGGCAGCACAGATTTCAACACAGGTTACATCCCAAATTGTATTCGGGGACCCCTGTGGACTTGTCTGTGAGCTTGTACTAGCCCCAAAGCAGCCCAGGCTGCCACATCTTCCTTGTTACTCATACTAGCTAAATGAAAGTTGTTAGACATGCACCTACCTGCACTATGATCACACATCTCCATTGCTGTGTACATACCTTTGTAGAAAATAGTGACACCTATTGAATCACTAGCCCGTAGGTTTCCTCTGGAGTTGGCCCACCCATGTAGTCACCAAGTCAATGAGGTACAATGTATAGGGCACTAAACTAGGGGTCAGAAAACCTGGATTTAATTCCCAGTTACACCAGTGACTTTCTGCCTGACTTTTGTTCAAGTCACTTAATTACTCTGTGCCCAAATCTTTCCATGAGTCAAAGAGGAATAATGACGCTTGACCAGCTCAGCAAAATGGATGGAACGGCTCAGGAAGCATTGTTTTGAAATGTTAAAGACTCAAACATTGAGTGGGATACTGTAAAATAATAAACTTCATGCATCATCTTTCGAAATCTCACCTGCCTCTCTCTCTCTTTTGCCTACAGCAAACAGGACCAATCAGTGCTACTCTAGTGATGACCCGTCCCGTGAAAGGGCCACGTACCATTCAGTTGGACTTGGAAATGATCACAGTCAACACTGTCATTAACTTCAGAGGGAGCTCTGTCATCCGGCTGAGGATATATGTATCACAGTACCCATTCTAAACCTTCACTACGTGCCCTTTAAACACTAAAAGCAACAACAAAAAGACATTCTGCCTTTTTCTGCAGACCTTTTTCTTCAGAAGTCCATACACATAGCAGCTCAAAATCTAACCAGTGTTACCATAGATACAAAGGCCTATGCCATCTGATGAGAGAAGCCTCTTCGTGTACAGTCTTTTTCAGGATGCAGACATTTGAACATGTATTGTCAGCAGATCCCGTATGATTTTATATGTGATTATATGTTTTAAGAACCTTTTTTTGTTGTTGATTTTAAAAACTTTTCTAGAGTTTGATTTTATGCTCCAAAGACTGTGAACCTCCCCACCTCTGTAACTGTAACACTGCTTAGCAAAGGCACCAAACAAACTGAGGAAAAAGCTGGCTTTTGCTATTTTGCTTTTTTTTTTTTCATTTTAACAGGAAGGTAAACAAACAAAAAATTCATCTGTTGAAAAGTGGAATCAGAGATGTGCTAACTACCATTGCCAGCTGTTTAGCTGTTTCTGGAATTGTCAGTCATACAGTCTGTCTCAGTTGTCCTTACATTTGTCTTAGTTCCATTTGTCCTTTTTTTATTTGACTTTTTAGTTGAGTCATTTTAAGTTCCTTCTCAAATACATGTTGTACTATACTTGCTAGGTCTACAAGCCCTCCTTTTTTTAAACCAAATGTCACCTGTATGGGTTCCTTACCGTATTGCATATTTCTACATAATTGAGTTAAAGGGATCTATCACTGGATCATGTATTTTAAAATAATTAGGGCCCGATCCTTATTTTCACCAAAGCCCTACTCTTTACAGCACCAATGCGGTGTGAGCATAAGTTTATGCTGCCAGAACAATAAAAGGGGCTTCCGCGTCACTGAGAATCAGGTATTGCGTGTTCAGCTGCTCTGCTTACTTTAATGATTATGCATAATTAGCAAATATTATGAAGTGCCAGTGCTAGTTCTGTAGTTACGACCAGAACTAATTTCCCATTGTAATGGCAATATTCAATTTTGCCAAACTCAGTTTCCTTCAAAAGAAAATAATCTCCCTGAAATTACATATGCCCAAACTCTTCTCAGAATACAATTTTACAATAAAAGTTTAGAAACAGAATTTTTTAAGTTATGGGTTAAAATCCTGGCCCTGTTGAAATCAAGGGGAATTTTGCCATTGACTTCAGTAGGCCAGGATTACACCCTAATGTGGTTTTTGTAAGTTTCCCTCTTGTTGGCTGTCTGTAATGTTTCCAGGTTTTTTCCTCCCTGTTGGCTCACCTTACCTACCAATTGACATGGCCAACAAAGACTAAATTTTGCAGGACTGCTTTAAGATAAATGGCTCAGTGTTTCCCAGAGAGGTCTAATAGGGGATTTATCATGATGTACAATGTGGAAGAGCTGGGACTGAAGTGTTTTTACTCTCACATTATGGTAGGCTGGGAAGGATCATACTAACAGAGCTTCATTAGTGTAGGGATGTAAAGAGGAGGACTACAGGTTTAGGAAGCTCTCAGGCACAGATTGCATGAGGGAACAGAGAAACCGACTACAGGTTGAACCTCTAAAATCTGGGACTCTCTGGTCCAGCAACATCCATGGTGCAACAGAGCTGGTGCGGCGGCGCGGGGCAGGAGTGGGGGAAGGACATAGCCCCAGCTGAAGAATGAGAAGCCAGATGAGAAGCACAGCCCCAGTCGGGGCTGAAGGTAGCAGGCCAGCAGCCAGGAGCGCAGTCCTGGCCAGGGCTGGCTGCAGGGAGCACAGCCCTGACCAGAGGCTGGAGTCAGCGGGGGACAGAGGAAATGGCCCCTGTCTGGGGGGATGCAGTCCCAGCCAGGGCTGACACAGTGGAGGGCCAGAGGAAATGGGGCAGGTGGCACTGAGTGCAGCCCCAGCCAGGAGCAGGGCCTACAACTGGGTAGAGCCTTGACCTCCTCTTGTCTGGCAAAGTCTGTGATTTGGGATTACACAGGTCCTCAGGGAAGTTCGACCTGTATCTTCCTTATAATGAGCTTTGCACATTCAGGCCTGGCTTTTATTTTTCCCAGCAGAAGTACCCTTTGTTTACCAAGTTCTTTGTTTTTAATCAGCCTGAAGAAAGCCCAACTACAAACAGAGCTGAGTGTACCTTAAAGTAGCAGGACACTGTATTTTGTTTATCATTTTATCTTTTCCTGTTACCTCGGTTGCTGTGTGGAATATGCTGACACAGAGCTCTTTTAATGTGTCTACAGAGTATAAGCTGACCAGCTGCTGATGCCAGGCTGTGCTGAGCTAGAAATAAAGGCCGAGAGGTCAGGGAGATCATGGTCAATCAGCTGCCCTGGAGGAGCCAGGGAAGGAACACAGAGAGAAGTATCAACAGGGACTGAAGTTCAAAACAGGTGCAGGTGTCATACTCCTCAGTCTTGGAGGAAAGGGGAGGTCAGGTGATGGGAGGGATATGGAGCTGGTTGGGAGGGCAGGATAGAGGAGCACTGATAGGCATCAGTAGAAGATAAAAAGTGAGAAACAAGGGATCTGGGAGCACCACCAGGAAATAAAAGGTCTTACATGAAAGACTTTAAATTCTTACTGCTGTCTGTTATGAAACTTTAATGTTTATAGTTTTGTATGTAGCTAAAATCCTCTCCTCTCCTTTTCCTTCCTCTAATCCCTTAGCACACCAAGAAATCCTGCTCTGCCCAGCCTTCTCTGTCCTGCCTCCTAGACAGGAACCCCACTTTGCTGGTCCTTATATAATCTCTTGGAGCAGGTCTCTCTTTCTGGGCCACCCTCTGCCAACTTAATCAAGCCTTTGGCACTCATTAAAGCACATGAAAACACCCGAGGAATTCCATAACAAAACATTTGTTGAAAGAGACTCAGCGTTGAAAGCATGATTCAGCAGAGCCCAGGAATGCCTATAAAACACTTTCCACACAGTTTGCGCCTTAAAAAATGTGAAAGTGTCTAGAAGCAATGAAAAATCAGCCACTTCCCCACTGCCATGAAGTTGTCCATCACTCAGTATCACCCTGGCCAAACTATGTACCAACCTCAAAATAACAAATTACTAGACGGTTACAGCATCTAATCTCCTCTCCCCCAACATTTTCTATTCAAAGGATTCATTTCCAATACACAAGCACACACTGTAGCAGTTCTCACAAATAAGGATTACACATGTTTCTACAGCTTATCGACCCAGATAGTTAAAAATGCAAACTTTCGAGCTCTGCAAACACTTGCATAACCCTGTCACAAATAACTAGGCTGTCTCAGCAGAGCAGGTGTGGCCACTTGAGCTAATTAAATGGGCTTGAGCTCCATCTAGGGCTATCCAGGCCTGTCAGAAGGCAGAGAGCTGAGGAGGATAGGCTGTTCCTGGAATGGGGAACTGTAGGGGAGTGATACTAATGTCTTTGGTAGACTCTGGGAGCAAGAAGTCAGGTACTCAGGATTCCTGGAAAGAGAGGCTGAGAAATCTTAGAACATCAGGAGGAACTTCTTATTTGCTTCAGTTTGAACAGTAAATTGGGCCTAAAGTGAGTATGGGCATAGCTATGAGTGCTTGTTGCGCTGGAGAGAAGCCCTACTCTGCCACCCCCTACAACCCAAACTTTTTATAACCTGAGCTGGAGCATAATTCTGATCTTAGTCATACAATTAGTCCTCTAGTCCCTCACCCCATCGTGCTAGGTGGGAGTATATAGAACTCTGACATATCTCTATTTAGGAGGCATTTAATAAATAATAGTTCTAATCAACAGTATCTAGAGCTGGCAGCACACATAGTTAGCGAATATGGCACTGGACTGGAAATTCAGGAGATCTGAGGTCTGTTTCTGGCTCTACAACTCACCTGGTGTGACCTTGAGTAAGTCATTTTGCATCTCTTTCCCCTTCTATCCTTTGACTGTCTTGTCTTTTTAAACTGTAAGTTCTTCTGGGCAGAGAGTGTCTCTTGCTATGTGTTTGTAGTACCTAGCATAATCTCAGTTGGGGCCTCTAGACACTGCAATTAAAAATCCATGGGTGACCTAGTGGGGAACTGACTGCATCTTCTAACTGCTTATATCAAGCACATTTATCTTGGGGATCTTCTTAGGGGTATACTTTATATACAGCAAATGTAATGTTATTTTCATTAACTGACCTCCACTGAAACACACTTTCAACCTGAAGTCTGTCTCTAGGATTTCCTGTTGTAGTCTCTATCAGTATTAAAATCCTGCTGGAAAATTCACAGCTCAGCAAGATAGAAAAGAAATGAATCTTGTTCATATGTTGTTTAATTCTGCCAGATGATTCATTCTTGCTATACTTAAGAAATTTTTACAAAAGGTGAATAAGTCTGTTTACTGCAGATCCTTCGCTAGTATAAATCCTTTGCCAGTATAAATTGTCGTAGCTCCCTTGACTTCAATAGAGATGAAAAATTACAACAGAGAGTCTTCCCCTTGTTTCTCTCTGTGTATGTCTACATATTTCTGCATGAATTGAGGGAGAATTTATAATGGCTAAATATTAAATATGATATGGTGTGCGCAGATACACATTGAGAAATAGTCATAACATACTTTCGCTTTTGAAAGAAGATATGCAGATTTGGTGGTAATTTGCATATCTTCTTCTGATCGCTTTTTCGAAAGTTTTTTTTCAAAAAAGCAAGCAGTTTAGATGTGGTTCTTTCGAAAAAAACCTTCTTTTTTTCAAAAGAGCTTGTAAATTTTTGAGGAAGAAGTTTCTTTCAAAAAAGGGATTTTTTTTCAAAAGAACCACCTCTAAACTGCTTGCTTTTTTGAAAAAAACTCGAAAAAGGAATCAGAAGTAGATATGCAAATTACCAGCAAATTTGCATATCTTTTGAAAGTGAAAGTAAGTCTAGACGTACAGTAAAAGAGCGCAAGGTAAAGAAGATGACTGAGCAGTGTTTGATGATCCCAACTAGTTTGTATAACACAAACAAATGAACTTCTCCAGATACTTCCTACAGCAGATTTTTCAGAAAACATCCAATCCTGATTTTAAAATGGCCAGTGATAGAGAATCCACCATAATCCATGGTAAACTGTTCAAATGGATAGTCACCTTCACTGTTAAACTTACGTCTTATTTCCTTCTGAATTTCATAGAATCATAGAATACTAGGACTGGAAGGGACCTCGAGAGGTCAATTTGTTTAGTTACAGTTTCTAGCACTGGAATGTGTTATGCCTTTCTCTGATAGATGGAAGAGCTTGCTCAC
This sequence comes from Pelochelys cantorii, assembly GCA_032595735.1. NCBI lineage: Eukaryota > Metazoa > Chordata > Testudines > Trionychidae > Pelochelys > Pelochelys cantorii. The sequence continues at coordinate 101,491,308 of CM064329.1, read as the reverse complement.
TATCAAACATTTGTTTCTTATGTAGGCACTTTGATTTGATCAGTCTTTATCTTCCCTGTAAGCTAAATAGATAGTTTCAATTAACTCAGTCACTAATAAGACATTTTCTCTAAACCCTTAATCATTCTTATGGTTCTTTTCTCAACCCACCCCGATTTATCAACATCCTTCCTGACTTGTGGACACCAGAACTAGAGAGGGTATTCCAGAAGCAGTCATCCCAGTGCCAACTGCTGAGGTAAAATAAAAACTCTTTCTACTCAGGATTTCCCCTGTTCATGCATCCCAGGATCACATTTGTACTTTTGGCTACAGCGTTTCACTGTCATCATGAATCCCAAATCTCCTTCAGGGGCACTGCTTCCTAGGAGAGACTCCCCCATCCTAGAAGTGTGGCCAGCATTCTTTGTATACATTTATATTTAGCCATATTAAAATACATTAAGCCAATTTAGCAAGCAGTCCAAGATTATCTATATCAGTAACCCATCCTCTTTCTTATTTGCCACCCCAATTTTTGTGTCATTTGCAAATTTTATCAGTGATGATTTGATGTTTTCTTCCAGGTCATTGGTAAAAGTGTTAAACAAGGTAAGTCCAAGAGCCAGTCCCTGCAGGATTGACCCAGAAACCCTGACTGATTCCTCATATACAATTACATTTTGAGACCTTTCCATTAGACAGCTTTTAAGGCATGTTAATTTTGTATCAGTCTAGTCAAAGATACCAGAGGTACCAAGTCAAATTACATAAACTCTGACCTTTATCAGCCAAACTTGTAATCTCATCACAAAAAGATCAAGTTAATTTGATACGGGAGGTACTTTCCATAATCCATTTTGATTGGCATTAATTATATTGCCCTCCTTTAATTTCTTATTAATGGAGTCCTATATCAGCTGCTTCATTATCTTGCCTGTCATCAATGTCAGACTGACAGTTCTATAATGCCAAGTCATCTTGCTGCTTACCCTTTTTAAATATTGGCACAGCCATAGCTTTCTTCTAGTCTTGGAACATCAGGGAAGTTCCAGAAGATTTATTAAATATCAACATTAATGGTCCAGCAAGTGCCTCAGACAGCTCTTTTTAAAAATACTTGAGTTCAGGTTATCTGGATCTACTCATTGTAAAAAGTTTTACATCCTCAGAGATACTGGTGGAATGGAAAGTGTGTTATCATATGATTTGAGTACATCATCTTTTTTTCCATAAATACAGAATAGAAATATTTATTGATCACTTCTGCCTCTTTTGCACTACTAATGATAATAATACATTTTTATGTAGTGATACACACATTACTCCGAGTGGATGGGAAATTGCACCTATTCCTAGGATGTACCAGTTTCTGAAGAAGTGGGTTTTGCCCACAAAAGCGCATATATATATTTGTTAGTCTCTAAGGTGCCTCAGGACTACTCATTTTTTTTAAAGTTACAGACTAACACAGCTACCCCTCCTGAGACTATTTGTATCATGGATATCCATGGGCCAAATTTATTCCAAGTATGAATTCCACTGACATCACAGGAGTCGCATCAGGGATGCATTTGGCCCTATTTAGATCCACCTTGATGCAAACAAGTCAATATTAATGCATAAAAATAATTTTAAGTCAAAATGAATAAAAATATGATCTCTAGAAAATGTTCCACCTCATAAAATACCCCTAACAACTATATTTCCTGGTGGAATTAACTAATCTCTTGGGAGGCTTTCATTTCTTTCTGTACTTCGATGAATCTATAACTGTAAATTACCTCACACTCACTCCCTCACCAAATCTGAGAGGTGCTGCCACCCATGCGCCGGGTCACAATGCCTGGAGTGGGGAGCTAGGCCCAAACCCGTGGGACAGGAGCTGCTGCTGCAGGCTGAGCATGGGATGGACTCGCTCCATAACCTAGGCACTGCCACTCTGCCCTACTGGAGGAAGAGAAGTGTGTTTTTTACCTGTCTCTGCACCCTTGGTTTCATGATTTCTACAAGTCCAGGAGAGCCCATGCTAAACCCGCCACTGCTGCCCAGTTGACTGTGTGTACAGCAAGCTCTCAGAATTCTTTCTTATGTTTCCTCCAGAAACACAGATATTCTGTCCTCCCTGCAGTTACTGTAATGTTAAGCTGCAGATCCTGTTTCTCCTGTGGAAAATGTTAGCTCTGAATTGATTTCCCAATGAGCAGCCTGCTTACAGAATGGGATTTTACAAAGAGGATAAAGAAAATTGGCTTTCACGGTAACAAACACTTTGTGGTTCTTCTAACAAGTTGTTTCTCTCCTGAAATTTTGACTATCTCATGCCTGTCTGGGAGTCTCTGTGATTCCTAAAAAAGCATGAACATGACTGTGATGCCATACGTACTTGGACATGTTACATTTTAGATATTTTCCCAGTTTGTGAAAACATCAACTAGACCAATTCATAGACAGTGTAAAGTGCTCACACTGCATTGAAGACAGTGGAGCTGCCACCTCCCTTACATTAGGCTTGGACTTTGCCCCGTTTTATTTTAAGATTTGTTGTCCCATTATCAGTTATAAATATATTCAGATAAATTGTATTTTCACATGAGGCCTGAATTATTCATTTCTAATAAATAATGCAAACAGTTGTGTAGCTGCAGCTTCTCTTTCTGTTTGGGAAATGTCCTCAGGCATTTTGAGATTTTCTCATATTTCAGATTACTCAGTGATAAATTGCTATGAATGATTGTTGGGTACCAGTTCTGCTATGACTCAAGCACATGTTAACACCTTGTGAAAAGTCCCTTTGACCTCAGTGTGGTCACTCATGGTGCGTAAAATTAAGGATACATGCATATCTTTGCAGGCCCAAAAATCATTCAGAGAAAACACCCATGGAATCATCTTTCCTCCTTGTAAATAGTTGCAGTGAATTCAACGGGACTGCTCAGTGTGTAAAGTGTAGCATTGTGCATACGTCTTTGCCAGACTGGAGCCTTGGTCTAGCTAGAGAATGTTCATGAGCACTCGTAAGTAGTCAGTATTCAAGGTAGGTATGTAATTATAGTTGCATCGGTTAGTTTTGATTGGTCACACAGCTTAAGTCATCTACTATGATTTGTGTTCCATGATTGGCTAAGTGTGATTCAAGATTCTAGCTCCAATAAGTTCAAGATTCTCTAATGTTCACTTAAAATTGGCTGTTTCATAGAAGCTTTCCAGCCAGAAAGTTCATTTGATAGAATGTTTTGGGACCTAAAAACAAAATGGATATGAATACAGGCAAAATGACCAGTGTGATGGCAGGATAAATATTGCCAGGGAGGAAAAAAAAGGATTTAGGGTTCTCACAATGCTCTAACAGATCTTTTAAAATCACCTCCATTAGACTTGACAATCCGATATCACCCAGACCTTGCAGGGAAGGGGCAGAATTGGCAACATCAAAAAGAAGGATGCATATTTTCCAAAAATCTCCTCCATCACTATCAGAAGGACTGATCAGGCACTGCACCTTGTGCAATCAGTTACTTTGGCACACAGTAGGTATCAGTCTTTACCAATTTGATTCGGTAGCACTTTATACAAGTGTAAGTGACTGCACACGGTATAGGACAAAGAAGAATCAGACCCATCAATTTAGATTAGGAGGCTATAAAGGGACAAAACTATAATTAATCAGGGAGTTATGAAAGTTAAGGGGTTGTTATTCACTGATCTACAACTCCATGTCTATAGCATCACTAAACCAGAACCATCCTCACCAGCACACAGAATATGCAGTTGCATAGGGCACCCAAAAATTTGGGGCACCACTGAGTCTTAATGTCAACCCATCTACCTCTTCCTATTCCTATTATGTGACTTTGCCTCCTCCGGAAAGAGGATCTAGTTAACTTAAAAGTGAAAAAGCCTGCCAGACCTATTAGCAGAACATCGGACCTTTGAAAGAGCCATTCAAGTGGTAATGAAGCCATTTAACCCCAGGTATAGACTGTCAGTTTCTGAGTGTACTGTGTTAGTCTACATGACTTTAGTTTAAAATTTGCTTTAAACATGTTTCATTAATGCATTGCTGAAGATTACAAAAATCACATCTCTAAAAAATAGTCTCCTTTACCCCAGCAGCCACTGGGCACAGGGACACTAGTTTAATAGTACTGTGTAGGACCCCATAAATCCTAAGGATGGCCCTAACGACAACTGCCATAAACAACCAGAGACACACAGTCTTTTTAGAAAATGTGTGTGTGCCGTGTTTAGCTATAGGATGAAGGGATTCCACACTCATTCTGGAAAGCAGGGGATCACCACCCCAAACATCCACTCACCCTTGTTTTATACAGCCGGTCCCCGAGTTGCGAACGGTTGACTTACGACCGTTCGCATTTACAATTGAAGCTGTCATAAATGGCAGACCCCAAGTTACGAACGCGAGCCGCACTTACAAACAGCGCAGTCGCGTGTAACTCTATGGGGTCTGACTTATGAACAAACCGAGTTACGACCAATTGCTTGGTCCGTAACCGGTTCGTAAGTTGAGAAGAGGCTGTACTAGAAGGGATTAAGTGCATGTCCACACCACACGAATACAGAAGAGCTGTTTGCCTGATGGGTGTGTATATAAGCTTTCAGAATAGACTAGAGAAGAAGGAAGAAGCCAGAATCCTGAAAGAACAGTAGGGATTGGCCTCTTGCCACCTCAGCCTGAAAACCTTTTCCCTGTCCCCTAGGGACTTTGGCTGAAGGAAGCTCTGTTCCAGCCTTAAAGAATCAGGAAAATGTTCAGTTATGTTTCTTTGTGTTCAAAATCTCTTGTTTATCTTACTGCTGCTTCAACCTGTCATCTAATAATAAATACTAAAAGGCAGACAGGGCTTCCAAAACAGCAAAGGTATAACAGTTTCTAGTGTTCGTTATAGGAGCAGATTCACTACTTAGATCAGAAGCTGACTGTTTAAGCTGAAGCAGAAATGTAATTAACATTTCTCTAAAGTTTATGTGCAGGCTTTCCAGATTGCTGAACACATGCTGTGTTTTATAACCCCGATTTGTATCAAGAGAGAGAACTATAATTTAAAATAGATGGTTCTGTATTCCTCATGCCCCTTTCACATACAAACTCTTCCTTCATTTGTATCTGAAAGTATTTTTCTTGTACTGTTTTGCCACTTGTGAAGGATTTATCCTGGATATGCAGTGTGGGACTATTCTTAAAGCTTTTTTAAAATAAAAATACATTTTCAATAAAACTATAATTGAATGAAACTGTTGTGACCAGTGCTCTGCACATGGTAAATTTTCTAAATGATAGCTCTGATTCCATTTAATGTATTTATCCCAAGGGAATCTCTTTACAAAGGAAATAGATGTAATCATCTCAAACTCACTCAATCAGCCATAAGTGCTGATTAAATTTACAGTACCATAGCTGTGATTAATGAATGAATTAATAAAGCCATGGTTAATTAATTCCATGCATAATTAAAATTTCATTAAACTAAAGATGTTAATATTGTTGCATTGATCTGCAGTTTGAATATCCATATAGACTGCAGCTAGCTTTTGTATGCATGTGTCTTTGTTTATTCTCCCACTGACTTTTGTGTGTGTTAAGGTTCATGTTAAACTAGACTAATGCTTCAGCAGGGAGAGAAATGGGCATGTGAGGGCCTTCCTCCTCCTCAAACTTCCCATCAAAGGATCACTTATACTCTTCCAGCTAGCTCCCATGGTGGTGGGGGTGGGGGAGGGGGCACTAGCCATGCCTTATCCCAACACATGGCAAGCATAGACAGCCAGCTGTAAAGGAGACTGTGCTGCACCCTCTTGCATTACATGGGCCCATGGTGTCTGGGTACTGAGAATATTCATGGCCTGGGGCCCAGCTTAAGCAAAGTTCAGAGCCGAGTCTCTCCCCGAACCCCACCTGCTGCTCCCATGCACTCACTATAGCGTATCCCCTGGCCCACATGCTGTCCCTGGGCAATTTAAAATGGCATAGAGGGCCCCAACCACCATCACCGGCAGCGCAACAGGTGGCTTCCGGCTGCTTGCTCTACACAGCTGCTGGCATATCCCTGTGGCCCTCAGGGGAGGGGTGTCTGGCAGCAGCTCCAAGGTGCGAGGCACCAGGGGGTCTCTGCATGCTGCTGCCTGCAGGCACAGCCTCCAGCCTGAGAGATCCTACAGCCAATGGGAAGCTGTGGGGGCCATGCCTGCAAATGGCAGTGCATGGAGACCCCTTGGTGCCTCTCGTCTAGGAGCCGCTGCCAATGGGGGTGCCCCAGGTAAATGCTGTACCCCTACTGCCTCCAAACTCCCTCCACACCCCATTCAGCCCCCAAGCTCCCTTCCAGAGCCTGCAACCTTCACCCCCCACACCAGTCCAGAGCCTGCACCCAGTGCTCAGAATCCTTCCCAGAGCCTGCGCACCAGATTCCCTTCCACATCTCCTCCCGGAGCCCAAACTCTCACCACCTCCTCCCCTCTGCCCCAGCCCAAAGTCTGCACCCAACCCCCTTCCCAGAGCCTGCATCTCTCCTGCACCAAGCTTCCTCCCAGTGCCACAGGCAGATGTGGGGGACAGTAAGGGAGGGTGTGGGCTCTGGGAGTTCTGGGCACCACCAAAACCTTTGCAAATCTGTCACCCCTGCTTGCATGCGGTACACTGGTGCTGCTGCCTAGTAGGGAGTTGATGTACTTTCCTGGCCCCTTGAGTGGTTTCACTCCACACTGCCTCAGCAGTCTTCCTCTTTCCTTTGAGAGAAGACTAGAGCTCATGTGCAGCTGCTGAGGCCAGAATTTCACCCTGAGATGTGCAAGGCTAACTAGCCTTTGCAAGATATAACTTAATATGATCTAAATCACATCACTCCGTCTGGTGTCCATATGTTCTAGGGGCACTTCCTGCTCCCTAAATCATTAACCAGTTAGCTTTCATCCCCACATGCGCTGCATAGCTTAGGGCTCTAGTACAGGAAAGTATCTCCAGTTTTTCTGCCTAACAGGCTTAATTAACTTTGCTTTGTTTTCTTTCAAGTGGAATGTTCTCCCATTGTTTATTACAGTAAATTCCAGAGGCAGTTGAGTCATTGACTGTATTTCCTTTTGTTTAGGGGCTAAATGACGTTGGGTCATAATGTTGCTTTTCCTGCCTCTCACCAAATAACTCCTACAGCTGACTGGAGTAATGCGTGCCATGTCAATTTGACATTCACTGGGAATATGTTGACTTATAAGCTATTCATGGCACTGATAAGGATCTTTAACTGTTTCAAATACAAATTGACAGCTACATTGCTCTTTAACAATGTCACCAGTGTACTGAAGTCACCTCCGCTGCACTGCACGCTCTGAATCAAGGGATATTGAAAGAGCGTGATATAACAGTTGATGGGAAAGGGAAAGGAGACCAAGGGCAGGAATACTGGTTAGAAACACCTGAGCAGAACCAAACATCCTAATAAAGCTACCCAGGCCAAATGTTGTTAGCACTGTTCTATGGTTCATGGGAGCCTAAAATGAGGCTATGACAGCTGTATTTGGAGCATCTTAATAGAAATGGCCTGCTTATCAAACTTGCTGTGCACCTGCAGCTCCCATGCACTTTGGAAAGCAAACCACTTCCAGTTTGGTGTCTGAATATGGTTTTAAGAGTCTGACTTACAGCTTTGTACGGCGTGGCCTCTCTAGCTGTTTTCCCTGTGTGCTGTTTAAGGCAGTGTTGTTATAATCACTGGTGTGTGTCACTGCCTTCTGGATTTCTACATAGCAGTACTGCCGTCTCCCTCATCCCTACTTACAGTACGAGGATAATATGTTCCCAGTCCCAAGACTTATCTTCTGCTAGAAGCTGTTCCAATTACCTTTTTTATATGATCTCACATGCAAAGCAGATGGGGTTGTAAGTAATTTGGCTCTTCAGGGAAAACCCACAAGGGCTGTGGAAGTCTGGATGATACATGAAGAGTTTGCACTCTTTTCTGTCAATACTGAGCCCCTGTGCTGCTGGACAAATCTCCTTTTTGGCTAGGTGTACAACTGAGGTCCTGGCAATTGGTTGTCACTACATTTCCTGCTGCATTTTTCCTAAGGGTAGGAGTATTAACCCAACTTTCCTAACTGAATCTCAGTTGGGGTGCATCTACACAGAAGGCTTAACTCAAAATAAATTACACAAATTGAGCTACATCAAGTGTGTAGCTTATTTCAAAATTGGGAACATCTACACAGCACTTATTTTGAAATAGAGCACTCTTCCTCCAACTTCCCTTACTCTTCATGCAATGATGGTTACAGGAGTCAGAGTAAGAAGTTCTCCAGCTTGACAGTGTTTCAACATTATTTCGAAATAACTGCCTGCCTGAAATAACATGTTAGTTATTTCAAAATAATGTTGCTGTGTCATACCCTTGTGGAATTGCATTTTACCTATTTAAATTTCCCCCTGTACTTTGTGGCACTAGGCATTCCTCCCTTCTTGTGTGTCTGGGGTTACTGAATGCTGTTAATCCCTTCTTCCATTTCAGTATCCAGGAGCCTACATCAATGGCAGGTGAAGTGAATTCTGTAAAATCAGACTGTGAATCCCATACTTGTACTAGGGAGCAATTTTTCATATCATTAATCCTATTGTCTTCATGTGGAGGCCTCATGTGAGTAACTGCTCCCAATCTATCCCATAGTTTATAAAACATTTTGAGGTCCTCTTTGATGAAACATGCTCTGTAAGAATAAGATGAGCAGTAAGGATCTTGTCATATTTTCCATTGTATCTTTAAATATCTCTCCCTGCAATAGTGCTTCCACAAATTCAGTCACCATATCGTTACAAGATGATCACCAAGTTAATCTAAAATAGAGCAGTGAAGCAGGGCTCAAAGCAAAATCTTCTTGGCCTTTGCATGTTAATGATGGATTTGAAGATTACACGCACACACTGTGTTGATATAACCAAGAGCACTTGGGGAGCAATCAGTGCATTGACTGAGAAGTGTGCAGTAAAGTTTACTTATTCCTTGAAACAGTACTCAACATATCTTTGCTTGAGTGAATGTACCTTCTACCCCCACTGGTCATTTTTCATCATGTCACTTGGATATACATACATGTGTTTTTAATGTGATACTAATCCCTGAGCTGCAGTGAAATGATTAACCCTTCACCCCAGAATGCCTAGTTACTACATATGTGGCTCTTGTGGTATTAAAGGACCAGTCTTCATGGTAAATATGAATGCTTCCTACCTGAGCATAAACAAATACAAAATACAGCTACCTTTCCCTGCAAATACATATTATACATACAGTTAATGTGGATTGCTCCAGCCTGAAATTACTCTGTTTATCAAACACTTTCAAGAATAAATGCTTTGCAATTTGCAGCTTTGGTTAATGCAGCTCAAGTTACGAGACTGAATTGCACATGAGTGAAACACATCCTTCCTTGACTTGGCTCTGTTTAGTCACTGATGTGGTCTGTGCAGACATATACACATTATCTCAGAGAGCATGGGTTTATGCATTCAGCTTAATGGGAATTGTAAAACCGTGTATTCCATGATGAGCTATAATCTATCCTCATTTCTGGCATGGAATTCCTGTTGATATCAACAGCAGTTTTGTACAAAGAGTTAATATCTACTGATTACTGTTTCTGATTGCCTAAGAATTGCATACCCATATAATCTGTGCTAAAATACCCAGTGATGCTTCTTCCCCTGTCCTCTAATGCACATGCCCCACCTCCTGTTTTGGCTCATCTATAAGTTATTTCTTGTGTGCTTAAGTTGGAGCTCTTTGGGGCAGGGACTGTTTTGTTATATATCTGTACAGTGTCATAATTCACGACAACTGTAGCTGTTGTCTTTTTGGTCCAGCAAGGACACTCACACTCAGGCTTCTCTCACCTTTCTTTGGTGGATACAGCTGTCTCGCTCCCTCCTAACAAGGGTATTTCTGAACTTGATGGTTCTGTTCTTATACACATTGTTACTCCCCAGCAAAACACAAAGACACTATCGATAATTCTACAATATTACAAAAATATGAGCATTTTAACATAGCAAACTCCTAAGATACTTAAACTTAATTCGGATTAGTTCAACTTAATTACTTATGGTTTGTTCAGGGTTTTGCAAGAAATTGCCATATCTGTCACAAACAGTACTTAGTACAATGGATCCCTGACTTGATTAGGATTCTAGACCTGGGACCTCTGAAGTGGCGTATAGGAGCCTCTACCCTCTGAGCTAAAAGCCAGCTGGCTCCCAGCCCATGCTGTAGAGGTCTCTTGGTCTTAACTGTTGCTGTGGTCTAAGTGCCACTGCATGGTAACCATACTAGGGCTACGTCTACACTGCAGACTTCTTGCGGAAGAACAACTGTTCTCGCGCAAAAACTTGCCGGGTGGCTACACTGCACGCGCTTTCTTGTGCAAGTAAATTTACAGTACAGCATCAGAAAACAGGGCTTCTTCTGGAAGAGTTATTCCTCTCCCCATGCGGAATAAGCTTTCTAGCACAAGAGCTCTCCCACAAAAAGGCAGTGTAGACAGGCAACATGAATTTCTTGCGCAAGCAACACCTATGGCTAAAATGGCCATCAGAGCTTACTTGCACAAGAGAGCGTCCACACTGCCATGGACGCTCTTGCACAAAAGCACATGGCAGTATGGATGCGCTCTTGTGGAAGACCTTTTGCACAAGAGCTCTTGTGCAAAACAGTTCTTGCGCAAGAAGCCTGCAGCGTAGACGTAGCCCGGGTGTGTGGGTTACGCTACTGGTAATTTGTTGATGAAGAATGGATCCTTGGTTTGGTATTGACTCAGTGGTAAGACGGCTGCCTATTGCTGCATCACCACCACCACCACCTCTTACACCACTTGGATTTTTTTTTGAGTGCTTGGTGGGGTCTCAGCTAAATATTACCCAGCTCAAATCCTGCATCTCCTGTGAGAAGTGACACCATCCTGGACCAGATTGTCAGCTCTTTTGAAGCACAGCTCTGTTAAAATTGACAGTGGAATTGAAATGGAGCTATCCTGATCAGAGATGGATTAAGATTTACTGGGGCCCTGGGAACAATTGACATTGGGGAGCCCCCCTGTACTCTCACCACAGGGCTCCACCCCTGCTCCTCCTCTTTTCCCTGTGGCCCTGCCTCCTGGTTTGTCTGGAAATCAGACCATAGTAAAAGCTGCCCAGGGAGTGTGGGCTGCTCTGGGGAATGCTGGATCCTTCACTTGGCCTGGATGGTGTGCCCTGGAGGGCAGGGACACAGACCGGGGGCTGCTCTTGGGCACCCTGCCTCCTCACCTAGGACAGGTGGAGGGTCTGGGGCTTCCCACAGCTGCCTGGGTGGCATAGAAATAAGTATAGAGGAAAATAATTGGTTCAATGCACTAAAATGTGGCTATCTTAAAATTATCCCCTTATAAAAAATTGTTTGGTTCTGAATTAATAACCTTGTTACTTGTGACGATAGTTTTGGAGCCAATAGTTCAGGTGAGTGCATGCTGACAGCTGCAGCTGCTGTACACATAATATACCATTATGCCAGAGAGCTCTGCCTAGTGCAAATATTGTAATAGCTCAGACATGAGGACTACGTCTAGACTGGCATGATTTTGCGCAAATGCTTTTAATGGAAAAATTTTCCGTTAAAAGTATTTGCGCAAGAGAGCATCTAGATTGGCACGGACGCTTTTGCGCAAAAGCACTTTTTGCGCAAAAGCGTCTGTGGCCAATCTAGACGTGCTTTTGTGCAAGAAAGCCCCGATCGCCATTTTAGCCATCGGGGCTTTTTTGCGCAAAACAAAACTGAGCTGTCTACACCGGCCCTTTTGCGCAAAAGGTTTTGCGCAAAAGGACTTTTGCCCGAACGGGAGCGTCAAAGTATTTGCGCAAGAAGCACTAATTTCTTACATTAGAACGTCAGTGCTCTTGCGCAAATTCAAGCAGCCAGTGTAGACAGCTGGCAAGTTTTTGCACAAAAGAGGCCGCTTTTGCAGAAAAACTGGCCAATCTAGACACAGCCGAGGTGTTTTTTGTTTGTTTGTTTGTTTGTTTGTTTGTTTTTAAAAACAATATCTAGTGTTAAGCATGGAAAATTGGGAGTCAGGACTCTTGAGTTCTGTAACTAGCAGTGATGCATGATTGTGCTTAACTGTTGGCAATTCACTCAATCTCTGTATATTTCACTGTACCCATGTATAAATTGGAGGAAGGAGAGGCGCTCAGGCTCAGCTCCACGCAGGAAGTAAGGGTTTAGGGCAGTAGCTCTGCACAGGAGGAATATGCTCAGTGCTCATCCTACCACAGCCCCTGCATCTATCCTGGTCCAGCCAGGCCAGGGAATGTGGCCTTAAGGGTGAAGAGGACAAGAAGGACAGTGGAGTTTGGGGAGGGAAGGGAGATGGAGAGTGGGGGAGGGGTTCTGGCTTGCAGGGGAAACGGGGGGATGTGATAATCCACCACTGATCCTGATTTACACCAGCTAAAGGTCTGGCCCCATTCTGAGATGTGGCATGGCTGTAGTAAAACTTTGAGGCTGTGTCTAGACTGGCCAGTTTTTCTGGAAAATCAGCCGTTTTTCTGGAAAAACTTGCCAGCTGTCTACACTGGCCGCTTGAATTTCCACAAAAGCACTGACTTCCTACTGTAATAAATCAGTGCTTCTTGCGGAAATACTGTTCTGCTCCCGTTCGGGCAAAAGTCCCTTTTGCGCTAAGCTTTTCCGCAAAAGGGCCAGTGTAGACAGCTCAGATTTGTTTTCCGCAAAAAAGCCCCGATTGCGAAAATGGCGATCGGGGCTTTTTTGCGGAAAAGCACGTCTAGATTGGCACGGACGCTTTTCCGCAAAAAGTGCTTTTGCGGAAAAGCGTCCGTGCCAATCTAGATGCTCTGTTCCGAAAATGCTTTTAACGGAAAACTTTTCCGTTAAAAGCATTTCCGGAAAATCATGCCAATCTAGACGTAGCCTGAGAGTATTTGTTTTTTAGCTTCTCCTTTTCTCCTTCAGTAGCAACCTCCAGCAATTGTATTCCTTGCAAGATTCATAGTGAGTGAGAGTACAGTCATTTTTAAGCCTTGATTGTGAATGTGCTTAAGTGCTCTCCTGAATCCGGGCCACTCCTACCAAATTTAATTTCAACCACAATACTTAAAATCACAGAAATGTGTGTTTATAGATATTATTCCTTAACATAACTTTGATTGTGGCTAAGTAAAGTAGCTCTGTGAGATCTGTTATGTTAAAAAATACAACAACTTTTTACTGGGTTAAACTAATATTTTGTAATTCATTCTTAATATTCAATAAAGCTCTGCACAAACAATCCGTCCCACAGGAGGAATATATGCCAGATGCCAGATGTCAAACACAGTTGCTTCAGATACCAGAGTTCATGACCTTTTATGTTTGTTAATGTGATGCCATGGAAATTATTTTTAAAAAGGATTGCAGGGTCAGGTGTTCTTATGGACAGTTTTCAATGATATAATAATCTTTCCTGGAACAGCTCTTTCCTGTTTTCTTCCTAAGCATTGAAATTTTGGGAACAATTGTAACCTTTCTATTGAACAGAGTCCAACTGTACTATGATGTGCACTGAAATAAAGACAAAGTCAAAGACATCTCAGGTTTCAAAACTTTCCTCCTATAAGCTGTAGATTACCACCTCCTACTCGGTTCTCCTTTCTCCTTCCTTAGTGATTGTAGACTGTAGTACTACTTCAGAAGCGAGATGATAAAACATCATCAAAAAACCTGAACCCAACTTGGATTATTTTCAGAGCATGTGTTATAGCTTTTCATAAAAGTTTTCATGCTATCACTGAAGGCAAGGAACTGCAACATTAAGACAAAACAAACCATCCCAAAGACATAGATAACCAAGACTGCTGAATGGGGAAAAGCAGAGTGAAGAAACTGTTCCAAACAATACTGGTGTATCTTACTATTTAATTTGGTGCTCTGCACTTCCTAGAGACTCATCAGAAAGATTTATATAGATAATGGATTAGATGTGTGTTTCAAAAGCATTGTAATATTGAATATCTGGCTGCCGGTGCAAATAGTAACTATAAATCTCAGTGAAAAATATCAGGAAAGTATAAAGTATATGTCAGAAATTTATGAAAAAAGGAAACTCAAATGTAATAGCCACTGGTTGAATTATACCTGCTCAATATAATGAAGGGTATGGCCCACACCCTGTGCTTAGGGAGAAAAGGTTTTAACTCTCAATGGGCAAGAAGACAAGCCAGCGGTCTGTTAAACTGCATGGCTGCGTCTAGACTGGCATGATTTTCCGCAAATGCTTTTAACGGAAAAGTTTTTCCATTAAAAGCATTTGCGGAAAAGAGCGTCTAGATTGGCACGGACGCTTTTGCGCAAAATCACTTTTTGCGGAAAAGCGTCCGTGCCACTCTAGACGCGGTTTTGCGCAAGAAAGCCCCGATCGCCATTTTAGCCATCGGGGCTTTTTTGCATAAAACAATACCGCGTTGTCTACACTGGCCCTCTTGCGCAAAAGCATTTGCGCAGGAGGGCTTTTGCCCGAACGGGAGCAGCATAGTATTTCCGCAAGAACACTGACAATCTTACATGAGATCGTCAGTGTTCTTGCGGAAATTCAAGCAGCCAGTGTAGACAGCTGGCAAGTTTTTCCGCAAAAGCAGGTGCTTTTGCAGAAAAACTTGCCAGTCTAGACACAGCCCATAGGTTACACTAGAGTGGAAAAGGCAGAATCCTGCAGAGATTATTCTTCATTAGGACAGGAAAGGTGAAGGGACACAGTTGGAGGTTCCTTCCAATGAGAACTCAAGGGACAGAATCTGACTGAAGAAGTTTTTATGAAATTGAAACTCTGCCTGCAGAAGTTGGCTGTAAGGAAGGTATATTAACTCCTTACTGGCTCTGGCTGAGAAGAATTTATGTTCTGTTATATAAAGACCTTGCCTGCAGGGTACTTTTCTCTTGCAGAAGGCTATGGATAAGACAGTCAGCTATCTTTAATGGCAAAGCATGGACTTGGAACAGGTGCGCATTGCTGTGTATTCCCATAGAGCCCTAGTTTTAAATACTGAAAGCTGGACAAGGAACAAAAGCTGATGGTTGTCAACTGACTATGCCAGAACATATAGGAGTGTTTTGGGTTTACGCCGGGCTCAACATGCGGCCTGTGGGTGGGATCCTTTGAATATGGCCTCCACTGGGAATACACTCCACAATGGCCAGGCATCTCCCAGGCGGTGTGAGCACTGAAAGACGCAAGTGGATGGGCTGGCTGGACCAAGATGGGTACCGGGTATCGGCGTTTCTAGCCCCCAGGGAGGAAGTGCCGGGAGCTCTAGGGCATTGTGGTAAGTGCTTTGTATTCATGCCCATGAGTGTGAAAGAAGCTATTTGAATATATTTACATATATATTTGCATGTATATGCAACCACACTTAAGTTGCGGCCCTCAGCCTGTGCTGTGTGTATCATTGTGGCCCCCAGGGCTTCCAAAGTTGAGTGGCCCTGCCTTACAGTGATAGATTCAAGGAGCTCAGTGTATTGAGCTCAATGGAGAAAGTCCATTGGCTTGACCACAGTGTCTAAGTACATATATGGAGAAGGACTATCTAATAATAGCACAGGTGCCAATTCTGTGGGTGATCTGGGTCAGGAGCACCCCTAGAAAAAAACTGCAGGTGCATAGCACCCACTGCCAGCCTACTCTCCCTTCTTTCATAGTGCCTTCCATCTACCAGTGGCCCCGCTGATTATCTTCTCCTCTACCCTCCAGCCACCTACAATCAGCTGTTTCTCAGTGTACAGGAGGCATTGGGAGGAAGGCGGAGAGCGGGGACTTGGGGGAAGGGCTGAGGTGGGGTGCGGCCTGGGGTGAAGCATCCCATGGGCCTAAAGAAGCCCGTGCCCATGAATAATGGGCTCTTCAATGTATCTGACAAAGGAATAGGATGATCTAGACAGTACTGGGTCCTGCCATGAGGGAACCCTCAATGACCTCTCGAAGTCCCTTCCAGTCCTAGTATTCTATGATTCTATGATCCATCCAGTGGCTAGAAGTTGAAGCTATAGAAATTCTGACTGGAAAAAGGAAAAATGTTAATGGTGAGAGTAAATAACCATTGTAACTATTGTAATTCTTCATCACTAACAATTTTTAAATCAAGTTTGGTTAATTTTCTAAAAGATCTACTCTAGGAATTATTTTGGAAAAGGTCTTTGATATGTGTTTTACAGGTCAGACTAGATGTCACAGTGATCTCTTCTGGCCTTGGAATATATGATTTCAATAGTTACTCATCAGGAACATTAAAATATATTGCTCAACCAAATCAGTTAAAGTGATGCCTTGAAAGACTTATTTGAATTAAGCTTCAAACAAACTGGCATGTTTTAGAAACAGTAGCAAATTACTACTAGCTAGTGTGCCCTCTGCTGGAGAGAATAAGAGCTGCTCAACCACGTGGCAGTTGGCTCTGTACTGGCAACAGACATGCTTTTGGGGTATGTCTAGACTTTAGAGTTTTTCCGGGATACCAGAGGTATCCCAGAAAAACTCTGCCATGTCCAGGGAACGTGTCCGCTTTTTTGGAACAGTTTCCGAAAAAGCGGGCATGTTCTTTCGAAAGTCCTGTATTCCTCATTTTATAAGGTATAAGGGCTCTTCCAAAAGAGGAGGCTTTTCCAACATTTGGCTCCATGTAGATGGGCCAAATGTCGGAAAAGACTCTTCCAAAAAAAAAGTAGAAAAAAGGAACACAAATTGCACACTGCAAACTGAAGTTTCATGTGGCCCAACCACATACCATGATAACAGACATAATATTCTTAATTGGTATCAGATCTATGACAATATGAATTCTAAAATATTCTAGGACTCGAAGAACCTCAAAAGGCTTTTAGTATGAGCACTCAAAATTTAGTGACTTTTTTGAACTTTCCAAACTTGTAGACTGTGCGGAATTGAGTGCTTTTTGTCTCTGTTATGAGTAGAATCCCTCAAGAATTCTGTCATTTTTAATTTGGGACTTGCCAGAACTGGAAGGGAGAAAGGAGAAGTGGGGGAAAGAGGAGACCTATATAAATACATGTAAACATTTTGGAATCTCACAAAACATTCAGTTAGTGATTGAGTCTAGAAATGAGCAAATGTTCCTGGGGAAATTTTGAACTGCTTCACTGTATAGATCAGTGATGGGCAACTTAGGCTAGTGAGTGGCCCTCCATCTCAGTGGGCTGCAAGATGGTCGTAACCCACATTAGGGTAGTTTTGCTAACTGCACTCACATGCCTAAAATTTGCAGGGTGTGCCAGTTGAATTGTAACAACACTGTAATTGGCAGCAGAGGGAGTACATGGCCCTTACAGTCAATGTTGTGTGCAATCAACATGCACTGCATTTGTGTGCTCTTGCTTTACATGTGTGTCACTTTAGAAATACCAGTAAGGAAAAAACTATGCAAACAGAAACCAGCAGAACCTGACAACCCTCTGCATGGGCAATGATAAACAAAATGTATTGTGGGCCTCACATGGCCACACATGGCCCCAATGGGCCACACATGGCCCTCAGGCCACAGGTTACCCACCAGCGGTAGGTTGTGAATTATTTTATAGACTTAGGGGCTTTCTTTCATTATGTGCCTTCATAGTACTTAGCACAAGGGGAGCTGTTTCCTGACTGAGGTGAGCTCTGGCCTTTGGACAAGGTGAGTGAGGCGGTTTTCTTGGACCCCGTGCATTCAGGGCCCCACCCACCTAGCCGCTCACTCTCTGCCCTGACTGGGAGCCATGCAGCCATGCGGCTCAGCCAAACACAGTGTGCTGTCTTGGGCCCTGCAAACTCTTTGGCTGAGCCTGATTGAGGCCTCTGGGCATTACAATATAAATTAGGGGCAGGCAAGATACAGCCTACCAAACCTTTTAATCTGGCCTGTTGCCTGCCCCTGAAGCACAGAGCAGCTCCATGCCACTCAGAGCATCTGGTTTCTCCCTGTGGCTCTCTGTGCCGTGCCAACGGGAGCTGAAAGATTGTGCTGGGGCTGCATGTGAAGCCTCCCCACCCACTCTGGCAGTGCAGAGGGCCACATGGAACAGCTGGTCTGGGGCTGCTGGCAGGCAGTGAGGGTTCTATTGGATTGCTGGCTGGGAGCTGCTTAGGTAAGCACCTCCGGGCCAGAGCTTGCCTCTAGCACCCACCCCCCTCTCACATCCCAACACGCTCCCATACCCTGCACCCCTTCCTACATCTTGCTCCCAAGGTCAGAATCCTCTCCTGCACATAAACCCCCTCCTGGACCCTGCATCCTTGTCCCCTGTCCCAGGTCATGCCCTCCTCCTTCACCCACACTCCCTCTCAGACCCTCTCCTGCACCCCATTCCCCTACCCTGAGTCCCCTTCTACACCCTGTCTCTGTCCCAGACACACACACCCCTAAAAAAGTTCAGTCCTTGATAACTTACCAAAATCTTGGCATGCCCCCCAACAAAAATTATTGCCCCTCCCAACATAAATAATAACTTGCCCCTCCCATAGTTTTATTGCACCCACCATCATAGCATGGGGCCCAATCCAGATAATAGGGGCCTAACCCCAGTCCCAAAGAGTTCATTGGGGACACTGCCACAGACTTCAATGGGAGTTGGATAGCCACCTACATGCCACAGTAAAAGGAAGTTAATTTAATTAAATGCGTTTCTTGCATTTTGCCCCCTCTGAGAAATCCCATAAGTGGCCACTCCTGGGAAGAGCTGCGGTCAGCCCCGCAAACGGAAAATTACGAGGTGAACCAGCTCCCTCTTCTCCTAACAAGAGCGACTGATCACTAATCAAGGGGAACCGCTGGAGGACACCTGCTATTTACAGCCGGCTGGCAGTGCAAGCTCGGAAAGTCCCGCGTTGGCCGCGGCGAGCTGTCAGGCGGTAAGACCCGAGGGAAAGGCGGCGGCTGCAGCCCTGGGCAGGTGAGTAACTCAGTGACACGTGAAGAGGGAAGAGCTGCAGCCCTGGGGCGCTTTCCGGGGTAGGCAGGTGGCGAGGGAAGCCCTGGTTGCAAATCTTAGCGGCAGCTGCGCACAGGAAGGGCCGGGAGGGGCTCCAGCTGGGAAGGAACCGCACTGAGCCTGCAGGTGGCTGGGGCAAGGTCCAGGAGCTGCGTGCCCAGAGCCAGCTGCCTAACGGGGAGGAGCTTTGCAGGGGAGGCTGGGGACAGACGCTGGGCAGCGAGGCTAGAGCCAGCTGTGTGCAGGGGAGGGGGCACCAGGAGCCGGCTGGGCCCGGGACAAACTCGGGGGAGATCTCGTGGTTAGAGCCCAGTGTGGGGCGGGCGGGGCCTGGAGCCAGTGGTGTGGGGCAAGGCGGGGGAAGAGGAGGAGAGGAGCCAGCGGTTTGGGACGGGGGGAGCGGCTGGGGAGGGCAGGTGCAAGCGCCCTCTGCTCTGTAGCATGGCGAGGCAGCCTGGCACCCAGCGGAAGCCCTGTGCCCAGTGAGGAGGGGCGACGTTGGCGGTGAGTGTCCCACATCAGCCTGGCCCCTGAGCCCCGGGGAGGAGTCAGCTCTCTCCAGCGGGGCTGCTCACGGCGCTCGCCCGCAGAGGAGGATGAGGAGCCGCGCTGCCCAGGGCAGGCTGCCGAGGTAACCAGCCCACCAGGGTGGGCGCTATCGGAAGGGCCCTGGGCCCGGGCCGGGGGGTTCCTGCAGGGCGGAGCCTCTCTTGGGGTTTCTTGATGAAGTGGCTTCGGAGGCTTTAGCCTCCCACTGTGGGCTTTGCCGCGCCCAGCCTTGACGGCGTGTTACAGCGGGGCAGCGGCTGTGCTGCTTGGACACGTCCCGGCTGCGAACTGGGCAGGTGCGCTCGTCCAAACACCCCCCCGGCCCTTCAGCGTTAGTGACTGTCCTGGGCAGTGAGGCTAGAGCCGGCCGGGACCCTGCTGCGTTAGGAAAGCTGTGATGCTGCTGCCTGAGGGTCCCATTCAATTGCTTTGCCAGGCGCCGCCCGCCGCTCTCTTTGGCAAAGGGTAGGAGAGAGTTGGCCAGGGAGCTATCTAGCAGGTAAAGCACTTTGCCTGAAGGAGTGTCAGCAACCCCCACGGTCCCTGCTGGGCTCTAGAAACAAGAGTTGGTGCCTCTCCCACCCTTTTATATAATCGCCAATCTGAAGGCTAAAGTTTAGCTCCGCAGTTTCACCAGAACTGCGCTGTGGTGTGGTACACCCACTCTGTCGCAGCACTGTGCTCTGGCATTCGCGCTGTGTCAGGCCGTTGCAGCCAGTGGTACCTAAGAGTGACTAGGGACAGAGTTAGGAGAAGCTGTTGGAGAAAGAGCTTGGCCTGAGTCAGCTAACAGTAACTATTTGGTTTGTTGGTATTTAAACATGTCACTATTAAGAGCTGATTGAGGTGTGCACTGACATCCTGGTGCATACTCTAATGAAGATGGAAAAATATTAGAATGCAAATTATAATACTGTCCTGATATATACAAGGTTCCATTATAGGTAAAGCAAACAGGTGCCCTGATCCTGCTTACTTTTACCTGCTTGAGCCCTCTCATACATAACGTTAGACATACAGAAGTGTTTGCAGGATCATGGCATTAATTTTAATAACGGACTCTTTATCACTTTTGCTTATGGGATAAAGATCATTTGTGTAATTTCAACTGGCAAAATGTCAGTTCATAAGAGGTGCTGAGTATCTATAACTTCCATTGATATGAGCTGAAGGTCAAATTGAGTCAATGGAACTCTGCAAGGTGGAGCTTTTGTTTTTTACAATAATATTAGTTTTGAACTGACAGTGTCCCATTGAGAATCTGCTCTCAACAGCTTTCCTCTGGCTGCAAACAGCCAAGAATGGAGGTGGATGATAGAAGTGGTTACTACATTCAGCTACAGAATAATTAACTTTGCATTAATTATGTGATTGTCCATATATTCAGAACTCTTTCACCAAAACAATTACTAAATCATCATTATTGCAGGAAGCTGTTTGTCTCAAAATATTTTGTGTAAACCAAGACTCGTTATGATCAAAATGCAATTGGGCATTGTTCATTCTTAAGCTCAGACAAGGAGCAGTGTAGCTAACAATCACTTGCAGAGGAGCTCTGTACCGAACTGATGGCTTAGGATCACCATAAATAAAAGTAAAGTATAGTCAACTGAGGTATCCTTCCCTTATCAGTGACAGAACATATCTCATGCATACATATTCTGCTCTTCTAGCCCTGATCTATTAAACTCCCAGTGTCATTTGTGAATTAGAAGTAGCTATAAAAACATCCCATTCTAAAGCCAGGTTGTACTTTTGCTAATGAATTCTGTATGCTTGGGTGGTGTGTTCAAGCACTAATCATTACAGTAGCACTGTAAGAACAAAGATTGATTGTAATTAAACTCATGTTGTAACTGACTTGAAGCATTAGGCATGCTACCATACTTGAAAGCAGCATGTTTCACTAGTCAAGAATGAAAGGGTAAATACTGTGGCACTGAATCTCCTTCACTTAAACTGGTATAAATTGGCAGAAACGCCACTGAAATCAATGGAGTTGTAACAATGAGAACTAGGCCTTGGACTTTCCTCACTAACAGTTCTAGTAACCAATAGTGCAAAAAGTTTGTGTTTAAAGATGTTCATTGCTGCACTCTGGCTTAAACTGACAATAATACTCTTTTAAACTTTGACTTTGCTTAGTTGATTGAAATAAACACTATCTTCTTAATCAATGGGTTTTGTCTGACCATCAACAAAACCGCTCATTACTTTCTTTAAGCTTTTATTTGATTTTGCAACCTAGATAACAGTATTTAGAGCAAGCTATTACATTTCTTGAGATGCCTTAAAATTAGTAGATATCCCCACTCTAATCTTCCTCAGACAAATCCTTAACTCCCCTAACACAGAATTTGGGAACTGCTCATTTTGAAGTCAAAGCTCACAACTCTAACTACCTTCAGAGAGAGCAGGTCTGTCTGTGTTAAATCTTGTTATCCTCCCAGTGAATAGCATACTCAATTTCCTTTGCAGCCTGATGACTGCACCAATGAACAAGCTTCCCCCCTCCCAACCATCTAGAAAGTGAAAAAACTGTTAATGATAACGGATGCTAATTTTTACATATATAGCAAAAAACATCATTGTTAGTATGCACTGTGACCCTTAGAGACCCCAGTCAGGGACTGGGGCCATGTAATGAATTCTGAATACATTTTATGTAAATATGAGAGGCCATGTGACATTGGATGTGCATAAGAATCTGCTTATGGATTTCCCAGAGAGCCTTCCTGATCCTGCAAACAGTTATGCACATGGGTTTAACTTTACTCATAGGAGTAGTTCTACTGAACTTCAAAGGTTCACAAGTGACTATAACATGAATGTAAGTCTGTGTAGTTCTGGTTCATAAACTGGGAGGAGAATAAGATGCTGGATTTGGTTACACCCTATCTGTATTCATAACTCCTAGCTATGTTAGTTGGCTCATCAGAACATGCAAAATTAGCTAGGGTACATCTCTTCTGCTTAGTATGTGTGTTTGTCTGTTTATCATCACTGCTAGGTTTTATCATAAGTCAGAGCTTAAAAAAAAACCCCTCAGATCACTTCCACTGTAAATGCTGATGCTTATCTTCCCTCTGCATTGCACCCTTGACTTGTTCTGAAATTCTGTACTCTAGTGAAAATGGGAATTTTTTGACTAGCTCCAGTGACAACTCCAAGTTGATTTCTGTGAGCTGTCCATCAATACCCCAAAAATATCTTGTGTGTCTTAAAACTGAAGAGATCTGGGTTCTATTCAATGGTCTGCTTAGTGTAAAGCCTAAGAGGCACTTTAAAGCAGTGGTCACCAACCAATACATCAGATCTACTGGTGGAGCCTCTGACAGGTGATCTTGATGGGTTTGGCCAAGAGGCTATCAAGCGCAGCACTTTAGCTGCCCCTCCTACCACTGCTGCACACCTCCTGCCCTTTGTCTTGGTGCTGCCCCTCCCCGAGGGCCTCCTGCTTGAGGTACAGAGCAGGGAAGGGAGAGGAGGGGCACTGATGTCAGAACACAGGGAGGGAGAGGGGGCATCCTATCTCCACACAATGGAGGGGGGCACAACAGGGCTTGGGATGGAGGGAGTTTGCTGGCTGCTTTTGAGATTGGTGCAGGGCCACAGGGCAGGGGTGAGCCTGCTTTATCCTCACCGCACCGCCACCACCCAGGTGCCACCTGAGGTAAGCAGTGTCCAGCTGGAACCAGCCCCAGTCATGAACCCCCTCCTGGATCCCAAGCCCCTGCCTGAGCCCTTTGGACCCAAACTCCCTTACAGGGCCTGTGCCCTGAACCCCCTCCTGCACCCCAATTGTCTGCCTCAGGCTTAGCTCAGAGCCCCTCTCACATTCCAAATCCCTTAGCCCAAGACCAGAGCCTGTGCCCCAACCCTCTACCCCTGCCTGGTGAAAGGGAAGGAGAATGGGGGAGGAAGGGAGGACAGAGTGAGCAGGGGCAGGGCTTTGGAAAAGGGGCATGAGGGAGGCGGGGCAAGGGTATTTGGGTTTGAGGTAGATCCTGGATTGCACTTAAATTCAAAAAGTGATCTTGTGCTTAAAAAGGTTGGAGACCACTGCCTTAGAGTCTAACAGATTAATTCAAGCATAATCTTTTGTAGGTAAAACCCACTTCATCAGATGAATTGGAGTGGAGTTTATAGAGGCACGAGTGTATATATAAGGATAACAAAAGAAAGAGGGTGCTTGTGTAAATGAGGCTAATCAAGTCAGGGTGGAAATGGCTCACTCACAGCAGCTGGTGTGGAAATACAGCTATCAAAAGAGGAGAAATTGCATTTGTAATATGTTAACCAGTTAAGATCTTTATTCAGTCCTAAACTGATAGTATTGAATTTGTAAAAGAATTCCAGTTCAGCTGTCTCCCTTTGTAATCTGGTTTTGGAATTATTTTGTAGAAGGATGGCTACTTTTCAATCTATTACTGAATGTGTCCAGGGAGGTTAAAATGTTGCCTTACAGGTTTATGTATGAAACAAAAAGGAGGACTATATAGCACTTTAAAGACTAACAAGATGGTTTATTAGGTGATGAGCTTTCGTGGGCCAGACCCACTTCCTCAGATTAGGTTTATGTATGTTACCATTCCTGATATCTGATTTGTGTCCATTTATCCTTTGGGATAGAGACTGTTTGGTTTGACCAATATATATAAGGCAGAGGGGCATTGGTATGTTACTTTGAATGTCACTAAGGGACAAATGTTCCAAGTTGGGCCCTCAAGTCTAGCCTGAGTCATCAAAGTGATGTCTGCTGCTTGCAGTATCCTCTCCTGGTTATAGGCTTTGTACAATGCTTACAAATAGCTCCAGTTCTTCAAGTATCTAAGGCTTCGCAGGATAATTGATGCTTCATTTCTCAAACTACTCTTCTCCTTCATGTAAAAAGAAGAGACTTCTGCATCCTAAACCATCTTGGAATCACAAATTTAGAACATTAGATAATGTAAACCCTTTATACTCCTTATAAAGTAACCATTGATTACGATAAGTAGTATCAATCTGCTGGGTTAGAAAGGATGAAGCCTCTCCTCTTGGACATACTGCTACATTTTCACCGAAAGCCCATTCTTCTTCTTCTTACAAAAGTTTCATTCTCAGAACTTTCTTTCATTGCCAGCCCCCATGATCTGAATCAAATGATAATGCCATCCAACATAATAGATTCATTCATTTGCATTAACCACCTCCACAACTTATTTCACTGTACTTTCTTGTCCAGGTCAGTGATCATAAACTTGTTCCTGGAAGCTGAAGATATCAGTACAATAATTGCAGTGGTACTTGCCTAATGCTGGGTTAGGCACATAGAGATAGTACCTCTAACAGCTATTACATGTGCTAGTCCTGAGGGGGGTTCCCAGTATATTAAAAATAAACTTTAAGCTTGCATTGCACCACTGTATAATATCACTTCATTTATATTGGAGCTAATATTGCATGTGAAATTGGCTCATTTCTGGATATTATGCATTTTGGCCCCTTTAAAATTATATTAATCATCTAGTGCCTTGGATTATGACAGCATTTAAGAACTGCAGGTGCAAATATAAAGTGACTTGGAAACAAGCAAACAGCTGTTCACCCAACTCACTGGAGGCTCCTGTTGCTGCAATGTTTCCCTCCAAGGGACTTTCTTAAATATCTTAGTTTAAGATGCTCTTTCACTTTATTCAGTTACTTTTTGCATCTCCAAAGCATGCTGGCCTAGCATCAGGGGAAGGTTGCCTCCTTTCTTGTGACTACTGAGGAGTGGGATGGGGTCAAAGTGGACAGTTGTCATTTGGGGCCATGTCATAGGAACAACTGCCAAAAGTTTCCTTCCTCCTTCTCTAAGGGGTGTCTTAAGAGCTGAGGCAATTGTTCCTACAGCTGTCAACAGTTCAAAGGCATGTTTGCTGCTCCACATTATCTTTGGGGAAGTAGCCAGCAATACCTGCAGTTTTACTTTGTTCCTTATTACTTTGCTGGTGGTCTGTCCCTGGATTCTGTGCACAGATGTATTGATTGCGGTGAGTGGGTAAGGCATCTTTCTCAGCTTTTGAGATCTGTGCCTAATGAAGCAGCTGCTAAACCCACAGAGGCTAATGCTAGATTACACAAGTGCGTGTCCTGCAGAGTTCAGTTAAAGGCCTGCATGGGGAGAGATGTGTGCATAGATCTTTATAGGGGCAGAGACATCTGAACAAATTACTGTTGGCCAAGCCTGGCAGTCAAGTGGTGTCAACTATTCTGCTGCAGGCAAAGTCCCATTCCATGGTGACTGCAGTGGTTCCGCCGTACCTATAGGCACAGAAACATGTGACGTGAATAGTGGAACCACTGTGAACTGCAGTTCAGTTATCAATAAACCAGCTTTCTGGGGGTGCTTGTCTGCACATTGAAGTTACTCTGATGTAACATCTGTTTGCCTCATAGCACCTTGTATCCACATGCATATATATTTTTAAAAAGTTAAGAATTCTTCATCAGAGCCTGCAGCAAGTAATCCCCCTTGGAACACGAACTTTACTGTCACACGAGGTTCATTCACTTTAAGGTCCATGTAGTCCCTCCCCTAACTATTTCACTGTCAGCAGTATGTGCAATGCTATCCCATGCAGTTTTGTGTCATACTTGAACCAGCCTGCCTGTGTGCCCGTCACTGCTCCAAGTGTTACTTAATCAGGTGTATGTATCCTCTCTCTGTTAAATGCTAGCACTCAGCCAGAGATGCCCCTCATGGATACCAGGTAGTTGTGAGTTCACACAACCAATTTACCAGTTATATCAGCTGCCCCCTGCTTCCATGTAGACCTTTGCAAAGCTCCTGGAACTGATGCCCCTCTTTGCAGAGCTGCGTGTTCAGTCCCATCTGGAGAAGTCCTCAAATGCAGACCTCTCCTTGATGCTTTTTGAGCAAATGAAGTTGAAGGGACATTTCTGGAGGCGGTGCTAGTGCTGATGCAAAGCCAAGTACACTGGCACAAGGGCAAGGATCTCTGGTAATGTTCCTACTGCCTATCCATAGCATTAGTATTTGGCCTGCATTTTTCAAAGGGATGCCACAATGCCATTACATGCAAATGTTGTGACAAAAGCTTTTTGAAAAGCAACCACAATCCACAAAAGATGCTTTTTGACTGCCCTAAAACCAAGGGGATCCAAGTAGGAGATTTTTCTTTCCCCATGGCAGGCAAGAACTGTATTCTAACAGAAAGGACAATGAAAATATAAATAACACAATTTTATATTTGCATGTATATCACTACATAGGTGAGGATGCACTTAAAAAGTAGAATATATTATTATTTAGAGGCTCCTCATAATTTGAGGCTCTAAACTGTAGCTTACTTAGCTTCTACATAAATTCAGCATTAACGTATCACCTGCTGAAAAATAGACAAACCTCAGGGAAAAAGGCAAAAGGTGAATGCTTGCAGCCCACCAGAGGGCTGGGAAGGCCAGAAATGTGGAGGGAATGCCTTCCTGGAGCACACTCAGATGCTCAAAAGGGAGCGTGTGGTGCTGAAAAATAAGATGCAGACAATGCAGAGGTACTAAATGCAGTGCTGCACATTCTGTTACAAAGGTCAAATACAGTGTCTGATCTTATCACTGTCCTGCAAGCTATGGGGACCATGTCATACTGGGACCACCTTTTAATCCACCACATTTCAGGCTTTTCCATCCCCTTGAAGGAAATGGCTTACAGTGCCCTACATACGGGGGAGTATGAGCACTCTACACTTCGAGCATGCCACAGTTCCATTGGTTGTGGGTTTGTACTATGTTCTTGGGGGGGGGGGGGGGGGGTTTGTAAACTCAACCATGGTTATCTGTTATCTATGACATTTGCAAATTAATTTTTTCGTGTAACTCTGCTGAAAGTTTTGAGGAATAGCTCTTCACATCAGTCACACATTGCTGTCTGACTGACAATACACATGCACCAGCTCAATCACCGAGCATATCTTTCATGCTGCCAGATGCCAGTTCAAAAATAGACCTTGAAAAATACAGATGCCAGGAGAGGCACAATGGGAGTTAGCTTGACACTACGTCCCAGAATTCCTGTTGGTCTTAGTAAGCATTCCACAATGCACTGTGGGAGTACCACTGTACACAGAGTGGCAAAATGTGGTAATCATTGGATATCTACCCACAATACTTCATAGTTAACTTGATGCAGGACTGACTGGATGAAATTATTTGACCTATATTATAATAAAGGGTAAAATTAGATTATGATGATGTCCCTTTTGGCCTTAAAGCCATGATTCTATTTTAAGTGAGGGTGCTCCTTCTTATAATTGGGAAGTATTCTGGAGAGGAAAGTCTGGTGTCTGACAGAGAGGTCACTCCCCCACTCCCCAAGTTTCAAGGAGAGGAATCACCAGTGGAAACATGATGGGTGGGCTATATGCTGGCTAAGAAGATAAACAGAATGGTGGACGTGTTGAAGTGATTAAAGCCTTGTTCTGATGTGCAAATGGGAAATGCAGCTGCTTCCTAGCCCCAGGCAGTTTGTTCACAGCATGCCATTTTATGCTTCATATTTAAATGGGAATTTTTAAACTCTGCTATGTGGCCTGGCTGTTGCTATATTTACAAGGCAGAGCTGCAGTGGGGGTAAGTCTGGCACCTGGTGTGAACCGGGACTGAGCAACCATGGCTCATGCTAGGTTCCAGACCTACCCCTGCTGCAAATCTGCCTCCTCTGTCCCCTCCTCCCTTCTGCACAGTGGAAGCTTTTAAGTCAGCTCTCCCCAGCACCAGTACCTACTCCCCCTCTTGCAGCATCTGATACAGAGGAAGCAAGGCTGGGAGGGGGGGAAAGCGAATAGTCAGTAGTGACTCATGCTTAGGCTTATCAGGTAGTCAGCTACTTGACTAGTCATTTACATCCCTAGTCCAAAGTGGCACTATTCAAGGGGCAAATGGCTAGCTGGCATAAATGCTCCCAGGACCAATGAAGTCAGTGGAGCTATGAGTACTTATGTCAGCCAAGTGTTTGCTCCCGGATGGTAGGCACTGTTCCTCCTCCAGATTATTTTGCTGAATGCTTCTTAGAATGGTGTCCTGACAAAATATCTGCAGTGGTGCTGTAATGTACTTGTGGAATGGAGGTCTGAGAACAAGTTTTATGTATTTCAGGCTAGAAATAAATCACACAACTGTTTTGGCCTGTCTTCTAAATGTAATCCTGTGGGAAATTGCAGTATGGCAGATCCAATCAGTATATGTTTATGAACACCTGTCTGTTTCCAAGAATGCAATGATCTTACCAAATAAACAAGCTGTCCAAGTTCTAATATTTTAGAACAATATATTTTGCATCATGGGACAATAACAGATTTGACATTTCTTTGAGACCACTTCCAGCCTTGAATATTTATACTACATTCAGCTATTTCCAATCCTGTTTAATGAGCTGTTGAAAATATCTGCTTCCCTGTCCAAACATTTGTATCTCATTTCTTGCAATTATTCAGAAAGCATCTGGCAATAATGTCTTTGATATCCAGTTTATCTGATTTGAACTCAATTAAAATTTCTATCTGAGCTGGAAAACCTTTAAGGAAATTATCTTCTGTCTAAATTAAAATAGTGATTTTAAGTCTCTGGATTGTGCGTGTTAAAATATATTCTTTCAGCTTGTTTTCTGTGTTAGGAGAATAATTGGACTTTCCTATTCAGTTTTGTAGAGGACTATCACTGAGTTATATCTGATCATCCAAAGGTTGGATGGTTGGCAAAGATTAATGTTAAGATGTGCTGGGAGAAAAGGTTGGGCTCTGTGAATAAGGCACTGGACTGGTGCTCAGGATAGCTGTGTTGAGTTTCTTCTCTGCTATAGTCTCTTTTGGTGTGACCTTGGGCAAGTCACCTATACTGGTGAGGAACAAATTATTTGGGAGAGCACTTTTTTTTCCTCCATCTTCTTCATCTTGTCTGTTTTTACTGTAAGCTCTTCACAGAAGAGAATCTCTGTTTATAGACCTAACAAAATGGGGCTCTAGCATCAGCAATTGGAAGAGAAAGCAGAGCAGAATTCATGAGGCTGACGAAGGCTTTCTTTGGTGCAGTGGGAAACATCAGTCTCTCATGTACTTAAAATGTATTTTTGTTACTTTGTAGGTATTTGTTTTCATTGAGGCTAAACACAGATTGCCCCTCCATTTGTATATAAGCACAGCAGTGACACTACTGAAAATTTGTAACCAGGTCTGAGCAAAGGGTTCTGGTTTACAGAATCCTTCCTTTAGAGCCAATACCTCTAAATCATACAGAATTGGATGATAGTTAGAACCTATAGGAACAATCCTATTCTACTCCCCCGCAGGATTTTTTTTTTTTAAATAATCGGTGTAAAGGTTGAACCTCTCTCGTCTGGAACTCCCTGGTCCGGTGAGATCCATGGTCTGGCAGGACCACAGATGTTGCTAGACCAGAGAGCTCCGGCCGCAGTGGTTGAGAGCATCTGGGAGCGTAGCCAGTCTGGTCCACAACAGCGTGCAGGGGCAGTGACTTGGGGGCAGAGAGGCCCAGGAGCAACTGCTGCCGTACGCAAGTCTGGGGAACCCCGGGAACAGCTGTTCCTGCCCAACACACAGGGCCAGAGTCGGGGCAACCCAGGAGCAGCTGCCCCTGCCATGCGGGGCTGGGCTCAGGGAGAAAAGCCCCAGGAGTGGGCTGGGGGCAGCAGACTTAGGCAGGTGAGCCACAGGAAGTCAGGCCTCTGGGTTCTTCAGAGCAGCAGCCAGGAGGGGAGTCACCATAGAGCCTGAATATCTGACTTTCTCTGGTCCAGCAAATTCCCTTGTTTGGGACCACTCCGGTATGAGAGTGCCAGTGACTAGGCAGGGTCAGCCTGAATACAACAGAACTTCGGTATTTCCAATTTTAAGAGAAACAAAATCATGAGTCAGAACCTTCTAAAACTGAGCCTCCCCCCCCCCCCCACGCGCACACAGACCCCCTCAGGATTCACAAACGCAGCTCTTCCTCATGTGCCCAGGCCTGAAAATTGTGGGATAAAAGGTAGGGTTGCCAGGTGTCCGGTATTGACCCGGATAGTCTGGTATTTTCGCCTCCTGTTGAATTAAAAAAAATCAGAAAATACCAGACACCTAAAATGTTGGGTATCTTTTTTTTATTTCTTTTTCCCTGCCAGGAGGAGAAAATACCAGACATCTGGCAACCCTTCCACACTCAACAACCGGGCCAGTGCCCGGGCCCCTCCCAGACTGCCGCCCCCAAGCCCTCCCTCCTCCCCACTTACCTGGTTCTGCAGGGGAGCTCTCTTCCTGCACAGAGTAAGAAAACAAGATGGCCGCTGACAAAAAAACCCCCAAAGGCCTTAAAGGAGCCATGCTGTGTTTTCTGTATTTGTGTGTGTGTGTGTGTGTGTGTGTGTAATATTTTGCTTAATAACTGTTGCGGGGGAGGGTGTTCGGTATTTTTGGTTAAACCACCTGGCAACCCAAATAAAAGGAGCTACTCACATCACAATACCTCTTCCTGCAGGTGCCAAAATACTAGGACTTGCAATCAGTTCACAGCATTGGCTACCCTCAATCTGGGAGAGCCGAGCTCCCATCAGACCTATATCATTGTTCTCTGCCTCCTATACCTCCTTGCACCCCATTCCCCTGCGATTCCATGATCAGTCCCCTTGGTTCTCTCCATATTGCTTTCAGAATCTCTACTACTCTTCACAGTGCTGGTGTCCTGTCTAGCCCTATAAACTCTGGAGTGGCAGACAGGTGCTGGAACTAGGATGCAAGGGGTGCTGCAGCACACCTAGTTTGAAGGTCTCCTTAAAAACAGTGGAAGGTCTCAGCCAATTTTATCTTTGGGAGCCTCTCTTTCATGTGCACACAGACTGTAGGGAAGTGTCAGACATTTTGTTGTTCTCAGCCCCATGGGCAGCAACATAAAATATTTGCAATTTAAGTAAGAGAGGATTCATGAGTTGGCAGCTTTTGATTAGGTTTTCAAGAGAGAACGTGCCAGAATTGCTAGAGTCCTGCTAAGTGTGAGAATTGGCAATGCTACAATCTGTTAAACTAATCTCTATCCCACATAACTTTTTTACCATTAGATGCATAAAGTCAATGGCAGTTGTGTGGCTAATCCTATATGACTCTGAAAATGTGGGCGTGAAAAGGTAAATGTGCTGGGGACTGGTAGACAAAATCATTTAGAATAATTTAACTGCTACTCCATTTCTAAAGTGGAAACATGGGGCTGTAACATCTGAATGAGTCTGAAACCTTTTGCTATACTCAATAGTTTGTTCATGGTTAGTTTTAAAAGTAGTTTTTAGAGTATCTGTTGTGTAATGCAGGTTCCATGTCAGACACGCCAAGCAACATAAGCTGGAGCCATGTTTTAAATGATCAGTCCATCAGCAAGGTTCAACATCCTTCTGTAATGTGCTTATGGCATAAGCAGAGGCTTCAGAACTGCATTCAGAACATGCCACTACCACTATGTTCCTTAACACACACAGTGCTAGCACAGGCATAGCTTTTAGTTAGTTACCCATTTGCTCTGGGAACTTTTTTTCTAAAAAGTCTAATTTAAGCTAATGCTATGACGTAGCCGCTAACTTCATGTCTATATACTCATCAGCTTGCTGCTGATATTTCTATGCCAGTAAAACATTAATGTGTACACAGCATTATCTTGGCATGTTTGTTTCTGTACAGTAGATGATGAATTACACTTACACACCTACAGAATGGAAATGTGTGCTGGTCACACACTGGCCTTGACCTCCTGTTTTCACTAATCAAATAATAAGATCACAGCTGGTTTTAACTTTAACAGAATGTGGCCTGCTTTTATTATTTAAAACAAAAATCTGCTTAGGATACAGAAATAAGTTACTACTATTAGTGTAAAATCTGCTACAACAATGTTTATGCTCTTCTCTTCCCTGGGAAGGGATGAAAAGCAAATAATTTGTCATTGGGCTAATGAATAGTGCATAAGTATTTCTCTAGCACAGTGAGCCCTCTTCAGTAATGTTAGGGGTATGAGTTACTAAATCTGCTCTGTCATGTACTGAACTGTTTCTGGTACATTTTTGTGGAAAATTAGTTTTCCTGCCCTTAGAAGCCTGGGGAAATTTCTGGAGACCAAAAATCTTTCCATGTTGGTGATAAATTCAAACCGGTCTTTCTGAGATAAAGAACGCTGTTGCACCTAAGCAAACTGTCAAGTTGTAGATACTATTGTTACAGAGGTTAGGACAAACTTAATAGCTATTACAAGCCCAGTTCAAATACTGTGGGGAAAAAAAGAAATGAATATTTAACTCCAGCTGTGTACTGACTAAACTGGGAAGGAAAATCAGTAAACTCTAATTCCACAATGCTTAGCCAACAGGTTGCACGTGCCTGAAGAGGAGGGGTAGTCCAGTGGATTTGATGTTACACTGCATCTCACTTCCCTTCATCAGGCATATAAGCAATTAAATTCTTACACATGTTTTTAATCAATACTCCAATAAGAAGTGTCCCTCTTCTAGAGTGGAATATTAAACCACAATCTTGTTTGACTATCCTTGAAAGTTAAAGATCCCATAACAACTTTTGCAAAGGATCAGAATGTTTTCTAGTTTCCTGGGTAGCATTCTGCCTTGCAGCAAAACATGCCCATATTTCAGACTGCCAATAACGGTGCCACGTTTGACTATATAATCACAGGGCTACTTTTGGCTTTTAACTCCTTGGCCCACAGTGAGATCTTGAGCATGCCGTGTAATAGATAGATAAATTAGAGGAAGTTGTGGTCTCCTCTCCATTGATAAAGAAAACTACAGTCCTTCAGAGAAACACTGCTACCCCTCTGAGTCCTTCAGAAAAGTTAAAGTAAATTAAAATTTTCATAGGCTCTTGCAGAAAATGGGGCTTTTGTGCAACAAAGAAAACGTCCACACTGCTTATTTTTGCACAAAAACGGATCGTCAGAAAATATGCAAGTGAGATCACGACTCATGCAAATGAGTCCCTCTTTAGCATATTTTTTTCAGAAAAAACTCAGTGTAGACGCAGGCTATTCGTTAATTCTATTAACAATTAGCAATAAAGGCACTAGATCAGTGTGTGGGGCTCCGTAAATGCCTTTTTCCCATGCCAAAAAAAGCCCAAACAAAAACCAAACCCATTTAAAGCACATATGGAAGTCTTTATACTGGAGCATGAAAACTATCAGCATAATTTTCTGTGACTAAAATAACCAAGTAACCACAGGTCTGGGTTTTTTTGTATAACTCCCATCTTTCCTCTTTGTTGTCTGTCTTACCCTTTCAGCTCATATTGATAATCTGTTTGGTCTCATCTTGTAGTTCCAAAGGGAGGCAATGGTATCTTCATTATGTTCTGTAAAGAACCTCAAGTTTGAGATGTGCATAAATATTATCATAGAATCATAGAATACTAGGACTGGAAGGGACCTCGAGAGGTCATCGAGTCCAGTCCCCTGCCCTCATAGCAGGACCAAATACTGTCTAGACCATCCCTGATAGACATTTATCTAACCTACTCTTAAATATCTCCAGAGATGGAGATTCCACAACCTCCGTGGGCAATTTATTCCAGTGTTTGACTACCCTGACAGTTAGGAACTTTTTCCTAATGTCCAACCTAAACTTCCCTTGTTGCAGTTTAAGCCCATTGCTTCTTGTTCTTATGGCAGCTAGATTGTTGTTGGATGGGAGGCTGTGCATCTGTTTGTCTCTTTGAAAAGAGTAAAGGAGACCTTTAAATATGAAGCCAGTTATTACTGTCATAAGGTACTTTAAATGTTCACCAGGGGTTATAGGCTTGCATTGATTCCTTTCCACTTAGTTTTCTAGAAGATGCTAGCAATCTCTGCTCTTTTGTGTGTGGGGAGGACACAGTTGTATATGAAACAGGTCTTCCATTCTATACATAAACAAATGAAAGAGTAGTTCCATGGGAAAAATACTTTTTGTATCATTCATGAATATCATGTTAAACATGGAATTTGATAGAAAGTTGTTGTATGTTTGTGGAAAATTAGACAATAGGGCTGTGTGAACAAAAGAAGTTGGAGAAAAATAAACAACTTGTAACTCGCTTGACTAAGGCTAATCGGCTCTATGGAGCTGAGTGGCTCATAAATGTGAGGAGAGCATTAGCACTCTTAAAAGGAAGAATTTTGTTTATCTTCAGTGACTTTGCCTTAGAAACACAATCTTTTGATTTTTTTTTTTTCTCCACCTCCATGTTTTATCTAGAAGAAAAACCTCATAGTGCTTATCCTGCTTCCGTTGAAGTAAATAGTGTTGACTTCAGGACATGATGTAGCAGTCTTAAAATAATGGTGTTAGAGTTTAATTTCTGCTGTTCACGTGTGGTGTGTCTGTTTTCAAGATTGACTTCAGCACTGGAGCCTTGCTTATGTTGAAATAATAGAAGCTATGGCAAAAGAATGCATAAAGAACTGCTGCAAAGGGTGTTTCTACGTGGAGAAGGAAAAGAATGACTGTGAGTTCCACACTATAATAATAAGCATGCTAATATTAATAGCTTTAATATTGAAGATTAATTAACAATAATACTTCCTGGTGATCAAATATAAAATCATCAACTTGTTTTGAATCTGTTTAGAGCACCCAAAATTCTTATTATAGTCTTGTTTTCAAAATCAGCATGATTAATCAGGAACTGAAAATGACAATTGTCCAAACTCTGGTGCTTGTTGTATTTTGTTCTGGAATACTAGCAAAAAAACCAAAACAAAACACACACACCAACAACAGTTTACTCTCTGGAAGCTTGTAATCCCAGCTTTCGGTAGGTATAATGCATTAATCACACGTGCTTATTACAGTAAAGTTTGGGTAGCAAACTGGTTTGGATCAGTACAAATGCTTTCAATAATGAGTGCACTTTCCAAGTACTGGTCCTATTTGCAAGGAGGGTAAGGAAACCCTGTGAAATGGTGATCCTGTTAAACACACAAGATCTGTTCAGACTCTTGTCCAAGATTGCGTGCACTTACTACTTTACTTTACTTTATTTTAACAGTTTCCATGGAGAAGGAATCTGAAGCCAAAAGCAAACCAAGCATTGTGGAGAAACCTCCATTGTCTTCTGTGTCAGTGAAGCGTCAAGTGGGCTGTTCTGAAGATTATCTCCTTGCCAAACTGCCATCAGATGGCAGGGAGGTCCCGTTTGTGGTCCCTCAGTTTAAACTAACTTACATACAACCCCAGAATCTTGGCAGTTTATCACATGTTGGGGAAATTCAAGGTAAATTTAAAAATCACAATTGTGAAATAGCACCAACAAAAAAAACTGCAGAAAAAGGACAGGATGTCATTAGATACGTTAATTAGCTATGTGCCTAACCAATGTAAATCAGACCACTCTCCAGATGTTCGTTTGCATTCCAGTGCTTCCCAGCATCACTGCCAAACCAAAGTTTTTTGAAGGTATATTCAGAAATTTTGGTTTTGGACAATTTCTGTTTCTAATGTTTACACTATTTTTATTCTGGCATTCTAGCAAACTGAAGAGTTTTGGATTTTTTTTTCAGGTTTTCCCCCCTGTTAGTAAAAATTCACGTATTTAAAAATTAGGTAATACTTAATATATGTCCCAGAAACTGCTGTTCAGCTCTCATTTGGGGAAACCAAAAATGCTGAATGTGTCTTCTATAAATATTCATGGCTGATTTTGAGCTTAAGAATTTTTCTTGAAGCCCATACTTCTGCCTTTACTTCAGTCACTGTTCCCTTAACAGCCACAAGAGCGGCTGTGACGAACACTTTCAATGGAACCCACTCATTCTGCAAGATGAGAAATGCTCAAAGTGGACAAAGCCCCCAAGTCTCAATCAGAATAGAGGAGGGACACCTGGGGGAAAACAAGTTACCAGCAAAAAAAGCAGTGTGAACAGTTGGTTTTGTAAAGTCTTGGAGTCCAGAAAAGACCTTAAAGCAGCCACACCAGCCAAACTGCCCACAAAGAAGAAATGGGGTGCTGTGACCCACTGGCAACACGGGTGATTCAGTGGCAATGTTCCCTGTAAGCTGTGTGCCACTTGTGTTTAAAGGCAAAATGTATTTCTTAGGAAGATTTATTGCATTTAGAGAAATAGGCTGCAGTTCTTCCTTCACTAAATTTTACTAAAGCACGAGTACTGTTAGACTACGTGGTTTTCAGACTGTTGGTTAACAGCCCAAATTCTGCTTTTAGTGCAACACCATTTTCTGTATATGTGATTGTGTATCTTCTTTAAATAGGACTTGCTATCAGAATTGCTGTTTGCATCTTTGCTGATTGTGTTCTGGCAAACTTTCTTTGTAAGACTTGCAACAGTTTGTCCATAATTTTTATGTGACAAACGAGGCTAGCACAAAGTCTGTGTTTCTAACTCCATGTGTTTAATATTAGCATAATGTTCATCTAAATGGCTGACTGCTCTTAATGACCTAACTTCACTTTCTGTGTTTCCATCACACTTGAATTCCTGATACTAGGACCTTAATATTGTACCTGAACTCCTTAGAAGGAAAGGAAAAAGAAAAGTAGAGCAGCTGTGTTGTAATGGACTGAACATCCAGCTGAGAGGCAGGCTTTCTATGGTCCTATGATTCAGCCAACAACTTGAATGACCTTGACCAAGTCGTTTTATCTCTCTGTGCTGATAGGTATCCTATGGAAATTAAGCAAAGAGTACACATAGCCACAGGCTACATTATCTGTCCTTCCTAGATTCCCCCCTGAAGTTGCTGGGGTTACTATAGCCAAGTGGGATGCCTGTCTGAGAGAGTTCCAAAGACTGAGCAAAACAAACATTCACAGGAAACTGACCAGCATGTGCAGAGAACCTGTGCTTCCACATTGGCTCTATCTATGTATACATCACATTAAGTTTTTATCAAAGAACTCCAAAGTGCGTGTGTGTGTGTGACTCAACGTACAATTTCATTTTTGTGCCACTAATTTCTAAGAGTGCTGAAATCTAATAGAACTTGTTAGTTTTTCCTCAACAGGTAGCAAAGTGTCCTTTGCCTGAAAGGCACGTTGCCTGCTTTATGAACCATAGCGATACATTCATTAACTGCTAAGACTCTGACACATGGTGTATGTTCTGCTTCACAGGCTTGGCCAGTGTCTCTATTCGTGACAGGAAAGCAGAACTTTCCAATATATACCAGCAAGGACCCCATGGTGATACAGTGTACAATCCATTCTATAGGCAGCAGCATATTTCACCGGATTTGACTAGACGCTTCCCAGAAAAATCAGATGTGAGGTTATATGGATCAGGTAAGAGCTGATCCCATTCTATTTCTCTCCTCTGATTAAAATGCTTAAATGCAGAAGGATCACTCACTGGGTATATGGAAGGTATGTCTGAATACCACAATTCTTACACTGTGGTCTGTTGACCACAAAACTAGCTGGTCTATGTGGTCCTGCTCCTTGTTCCCAACTTCTCCGCTTATCTCTTGATGGCTTAAAAGACCCCCATATGTGATCTTTGGTCCACACTAAGAAAATATTTTGACACTTGGTCTTAATATTAATAAATTTGTCTAGGGATCAGTAGTGCCTGATCTCACTTAAGCAAAAGATTGGAGACAATTTGTTAGAGCAACTTCAGCTTTCAAGCCTGCTAGTGCTCTTAATCAGTTCTGTAGTCCTGAAACCGTGTCTCTCTCACCAATAAAAGATGCTAACAATGAGGATCTCCAGCTAGCCAGGAGACCCTACCCATCCTCTCAAATGATGACATCATTTGCTATTATGACATCATGCCTTTGTCTCCTGCCAGTTAAACTATTGCAACTTGACTTTCCTAAAAATAAATGTAGATGCAACATAAAAACTGCATTATTTATGAATTTTAGATACTTTTCCCATGTAAGGTTTCTGCCATCTTTCATAATCGAGCTGGTAATGTTCTAAGCCTACTGTGCTGCAGCATGTAGAAGTGTCGCTGTGTTGCATTCATATGAACTTATTACTAGAGATGGCTTAAATGTAGGAAGGGAAAAATATTTTTGAAATTTTTCATTTCACGGGGCTAAAAATAAACAGTTTTGAAATATGGGTTAATCAGAATTTTGCATTTTGAAAGCCTGATATTACCTGGTGTTTCTCAGGTCCTTCAGGGCAGGAGGCTGTAAGGCATGTGGGGCAGTACTTTAGGGCAGGTGCTTGGGGATGTGGAAGGCTCAGGATGGGGCTGGGGATGTGAGGGGTTAAAGCATTGGGGGGCTTAGGGTAGGAGGTGAGGAGTGCAGGAGTCAGGGCAGGGGGCTGGGAATGGGAAGTGCAAGAGACCAGGCAGAAGATGTAGGGCTCAGGGGAAGAGATGGGAGGAGGGCTTAGGGAGAGAGGCTCAAGCCAAAGGGCTGAGGGCAGAGGTCTAGGAAGTTGGGGGTGGGGGGTTACTGGCAGTGTTCCCTCTAAGCTGCCCAGCAGCACAGCTTCACAGGTGATTGTGCCTCTGACTGGGCAGGGCTGATTAATCACCTGTGAAGCTGTGCTGCTGCACAGTTTAGAGGGAACACTGGTTACTGGGGTTGCCCATGGTGGTGAGGGTGGCTGTGCTCCAAGGCAGCTCCTTCCAGGGGGTCGGGGTTGCACTGCCCTTGTGGTTTCTCATGAGGGAGGGGCTGGGGCTGTGCTGCCTGGTTCCCCCAGTGGCCCTCTTCTCTCTCTCTCTCTTCATATCCCCCCCCCCCCGGTCCAGCTCTGGTGCTTACCTGGGCTGGTTGCTGGCAAAGTGAAGACCCCCAGCCCCAGCTGGCCACTCTCTTCCCAGTGTAGCTGCCCCCCCACCAGGGTCACTCTGCCTTAGGACTGTCCCCCATGCTTGCTGCCCCTTGTGGTCGTTGTGGAGCATAAATGTCCCTCCTGTCAGACCCCCCCTCCTTTTTCATGTTATGGAAAACAGTTGAAATCCTGGTACATCCCATTTTCCTGGTACAACCAAACCCTGACTTTGCTTTGTTAGGAGTAGAGAAAGCTGCATACCAAATTTGGTTGTCCTAGTTCTTACTGTTCAGAAGGAGTTCTTGAACAAAGGGACTCAGACTCATGGACAGACAGATGCGCACAAACTCGTGTGTGTGTGTGTGTGTGTGTGTGTGTGTGTGTGTATATTTATATATAATAAAAAATGAGAGAAATTTTTTTAAAAAGTGGTTACCAATTTTTTTGAATATTTTTGGTTTTGGACTCTTGTCAGTCCACTCATTTGAAAAATGTCAACCAGCTGTACTAGAAACCTACTACAAATATGCCATTTTCAAAATGTCCAACTGATTTGTAATCCTTTTCTTCAACTAAAAGAATAAACAACCGGATACATTTCCCAATAGTCTGAGTTCCTTTGTTTTGCATATGGCTTATATTTCTGTAAATACCATTTCACCTTTTATTAAATCAAGTTATGGGCTTGCCTCAGCTCATTTTGCTTCCATTACATCAAAACTGTGTTTCCAGAGCTTGCATGTTTTTGTAATCCAGTTAGGGTTGCCAATTTTCTAATGCCAGAAAACGGAACACTCCTTACCCCACCCCCACTCACTCCATTCCCCCTTGCCTCTGTTGCTTGCTCTCCTCCACCCTCACATGCTCATTTTCACTGCAAAGCCCAAACAGACATATACAAATCTGCAGAAACTGGTTCCCACATCTACATGCAGATACACACATGCATTCATGTGCACGCATCTAACATGCACTAACATACATACTTTCACATTATTTAATATTATAATTGTTGTTTCATGCCTAGAAAACCCAGCTAAGATTAGGGCTCCAGGGTGGAAAGTGCTGGACGGGCACGTGCGTGTGCGTGTGCGCGTGCGCGCACACACACACACACACACAAAGAATCCCCAACAAAGAGCTTATAATGCAGCTAGACAAAGGAGGGGAAAGATGTAGGATACATTGGCTCTTCAGCAAATACTAGTCATCAACACTCACTTTTTAAGAAATAAAAGATTTCTTTTAAAGTTCTTTTATCTTTTAAAAATTCATTATGAAATGAGTACATACCCATTTTGTCGTCAATTTTTGTGCACAGGCCAGCAAAAGGAACAAAAGTCAGGCCGCAAATTTTGTTCACAAAGGTATACATGTGTGGCAGTACATACACTTCATAGGCACATAAAGGCCTACATAGTGACACTTTTTTTCCTACACTTTCCAGGGGCAGCTTAAATCACCCAACTGGTGGGGGGGCTTAGCTGGAGGGGAAAAGATAGGGGTGGGAGAGAGGATGGAGAAGGAAAGAGGCCAAGGATGAGACCTGGGTGAAGGTGAGAGGGGGCAGTGGAGAGAGAGGAGGGAGATACGTGGAATATGTGGAGTGGATGAGCGAGCAGGGGGAGGCAGAAGGCTATTGGTGAATGAGGATGTGGGAGGCACACAGGGACAATGGGAGTGAATGGGGTACAGGGCTGTTGGTTGTGAGGGTTGGAGGGTGGCAGCTCTGAGAGCTGGAGAGGATCGGTGGGAGAGTGCTATAAGGCATATAGGTCTGGGATGGGTAGGTATGGAGGCAGGGCAGAATGGGAACTGGTTCTGGGGATTGGGATGGGAAGGGATGCAGTGATGGGGGATGAGATTGGGTGCAGCCTTGTTCCCAGCACTTGGAGACAGGTATTGTGCCAGGGTCAGGTCAGAGGCTTACAAAAGAGTGCGAGAAGGAAAGTATGTGAGCCTTAGACTAACTAGGTCTCTGTTCCTTGGGTAAACTGGCAGGGGCTGGCCTAGAATCAGCAGGAACTTTCTGGAAGCAGTCTGAAGCAATCAGGGCAGTTAGAACACCTGGAGTTAATTAGGAGCTTTCCAGAGCAAAGGGAATCAGGCTAATTAGACTACCTGGGCCAATCAAGAACCAGTTGAGACTGGTTTAAAAGGGCTCCTCTTCTGTTAGGTGGCATAGGAGGAGGGAAGGAGCCAGCCAGCTAGCTAGCTAGCTAGCTAGCTAGCTAGCTAGCTGAGAGTGAGGGGAGTTTGGGTGAGAGCTAGGAGCTGCAAGGCAGGAAGAGAGTGGTGGAGGATCAGGTACCAGAGGAAAGGCACTGGGAGGGATCATTTGGGGAGAGGCCCAGGGAAGTAGTTGCTAGATGGGGAGTAGAACAAACCTGCTGTCTTAGGGTCCCTGGGCCAGAACCTGGAGTAGTGGTTGTGCCCAGGTTCCCCCCAACTCTTCTCACACCCATACAGAGCCCCTCCTGGATAGGGAGTCTGGGACTAGAGAGGGGGTTTCACCCCCATATTATAGACAAGCCTGGGATGAGTATGGCTCAGTAGGCTGTGAACCCTGCCTCTAGTAAAAAGGAGGAGGCCATGTGGTGGACACAGTGTGCCTCTGAGACTGAAGGTTATCGGCCAGAACCCACAGGCACAGCCAGAGCTCTGCCACAGTATATGCATACATTGTGCCAGTGATGGGATGACAGACACACAACAGTTCACCACAGTGCATGCACCAGAGCTTGAGTCCAGGAGGAGTGTGAGGAAAAGAGGGCCAGGCAGCAGGGGCACACGAGTGCACCCCACAACCCCTCAACAGCTGCCTGGTAAGCACTTGCGAGTTGCATGCATTCTTCCCTTGTCCTGCTCTAACCAAGCATAGGAGCTGTGCCTATGAGCAGGGGGTGGGGCAGCATGCATCTCGCCAGCCACCCCTAGGAGCTGAACATACCGGTTGTTTCCTAACCCTGCCAGCTCTGCTGTGTGGTGCAGCAACCAAATAATCAATGGCCTGGGCAGCTGCACTGACCAGACCCACCAGGATTCCTGTTTGACCAGATGTTCCCGTTCAAAACCAGACACTTGGTCACCCTAAATCTAGTATTTCTGCATAAGCTGCTGTAAACAGACCAGAAGCCCTGTCGCTCTTTTGCAAAGAAAGAAAGATAATATGGAATTGATCTCAGATCCACAAATGTTCACTGAATGCTCTTCTTGCTTTTCCCTCCTTCTTCCAAGTCGGAACTTTGCCTCTTTCTCCCTCTCAGGAAGAGCATTGCGCTGTGATGACAGTTCATACTAAACAAAACTATTTCCTTTTGGAGGTAGTGAGGAGGCAACTGAAAATGACAGCATCTGAATTCTCATTGTGTCCTCCTTTTGAACTGTGAATAATGAATGTCCCTTGACTACAGATCAGGCAGTAAGGATAGCATTGCAGTGTGGCAAGTGGCCTTCTAGTAGGTTTAAAATTGGAGATGAGTCAGCATGGTGGAGTTAGAGGTCTATTGAAAACTGGTGTTGAGAGGGAGTTGAAAAGCTTCTGTAAACAGTGACAAACTCACCCATATGAAGATGTATTTTCTGTTCTCAATATTGTAGTGTTTGGCTGGTGCCCAGCCTCTTTCACTGCTTCTGGGGAAAAAAGGATTCCAGACACGATAAGTACTGTCTTCAACCATCTCCAGCTAGCCAGGAGGCTCTGCCCTTCCTCTCAAATGTGGACCTTGCTATTGTGATAGAGAACAATTTGTCTCCTCCTCGTTAGCTATTACAACTTGATCTATCTAAAGTTAAATATAGATGCAACACGAAAACTGCTCTAGACAGCAGTCCTGACCATTTAGCAAGAAAAGTTGATGATCAATTCCCTCTCTGCTTCTCTTTGGCACTATGGCCTCTAGACTGACTTTATAGCTCTAGTTCTAATCTACAAAACTCACTAGGAGATGGATGTTGTGACCAGTTTCCCACCTGTGACTCAGCAACACAATTATGACTTATAGGGGTGCTGCTGCAAGCACAAGGATAAGACCCTTGGGTGCAGAAAACAAATAATTCCTGGTGAAGAAACCCTAGTGGAAAACCTTATCTAAGGAGGTCAGCCCAAACCCAAGTCTGAACCGAATTTGAAGAGAAGACCCATGTCTTTGCTAAGGCACTCCATAAGCAATGCCACTTCTTGCCATTCCGGAGAGAGAAGCGCACAAAGAAAAAAGGAGGCAGAAGGGGAAGTCTGTTTGATACTAGGCACATAGGTTTTTCTAAAGCATCTATCAATTTCCCTTTTTCTGGTTACATGTGTCATTCTGTGTATTACAGTTTGATCTTATAAAATATGCAGGATGAGTGCAATGCAGCAGAGTTAACTTAGCTGCTGAAACCTTAATTCTTGCTCTTCCTTACTACTTGCACTGAACTGTGCACCCTTGTTATGCATGTAATCTGACTGGATTTGCTGCACATCTAATGGCTTCTTGAACTTCATAGTTTAAAAAGCAAACCTGCAAAAATGTCTGAAAATTCTCATTTGCTTATTCCTCTTTCTTAGTGATTTATTCTTAAATTATAAATAGAGCTGGTCATCCTTTTTTCAAATTCTCAACCAGCAATGGGCTTTTTTCACCCTAAAACAAAACTCATAAATCACTGATACAATCAAAACTCCATGTTCATTAACTCTCTTTAGTAAAATGCTGATTTAGAAACAAAACTAAAGGGAGCTTGATCTTAAGTTTTCAAAATGAAAACAATTTTTCATGATTCCTCCCACTCCCAGGTATGTTTAATTCTAAATCTCATATTAGTGAACAATCTCTTATGGGTTATTTTTTAACTTGTTCAGTAAAAGCCACAGTCGTGTCTGTCCCCCTTTTCAAGTTCATACCTGGATCTAACCTAGATGCTGTTGTGCATCAAAGTGTATTATTGTACGTTGCAATAAATAGCACAACAAAAATTGTTTTTCATGTCCTTTGCAGTTAGTGTGACAAACCTGTAGTTAACATATTTAAAAATGCAGTGATTTGGATATGACTCTGGCATGTGTATGCATGCGTGTGCTCTACCATGCAGAATAGACACATGCATCTAAATAGTTACAAATGGTTTTAAACCCATATTTGGTTTGGGACTGGGTGAAAGAAGCAAGTTTTGGGATGGACAAACATTTGATTAACTTGGTTTTGAATCCGGTTTTATGAAGACCTACTTTCTCCTCTTTTTCCTGCCAGCACAACTGTTATTCCTGCTGCTTAGAGTAAATATGTTTGTCCCTTTCTGTTTCAGTTTGTGATTTAAGGAGTAGCACGCTTCCTGGGTCATCCGGCTTAAGCCATTCATTGTTTGATCTCACAAATCCTCCCCACCGTGTCATCCAG
Organism: Pelochelys cantorii; assembly: GCA_032595735.1. NCBI lineage: Eukaryota > Metazoa > Chordata > Testudines > Trionychidae > Pelochelys > Pelochelys cantorii. The sequence continues at coordinate 101,446,638 of CM064329.1, read as the reverse complement.
GTGAGTTCTTATAATAACTTATGACACATCCAGAACTCATTTTCTTTTGTGTACCTGTGTGATGCCATCACATTTCAAGAGTAAACATTTTAAAGGCTGATCTAATGTGCAGTGGAAGAAGTTCAAAACTGTAAAAAATTTCACTTGGTTCTTTCCTAATCTCCCTCCCCCTCCCCCGCCCCATCATGCCTCCCCCACAGCATAGTTGGGAAACTTGAGTCAATTGGTTCAGAAAAGTATAAGTACTTGTGGTTCCTTGTCTTGCATATCCCTTGCCAAATATAAAACTGGACAGGGGGTTAGTTTGTCGTCAGTGCAGTGGAAATGAAAACCTTGCTAACTCATGACGAATCTTCATGCATCAATAGGGGAAAAATCAATGCCTACTGGCACTGCATTTTAGGTTAATTCCCAGCTCCAAGGAATCCCAGACTGTCAGCTCCATGGGGTTAGTAATGAATGAGAACTTCAATTTACACTCTGTTATCAGCGTGTCCCACCTTTTTACAATCTGAACTCTCTTGGCTCTGTCACACTCACCACTCTCTGACTAAAGAGTCGTTTTCTTTGCAGAGATATGATTCCGTCTCCAGTGTACCCAGCAGTACCTCCTCGAAGAAGGATTCACAAGGCAGTAACAAGAGCCTGGGTAAGAGTTGCTTGTTTAGTGACCAGCAATGAAACACAGTGAAGTCCAACATACATTAAAATACATTACTGAAGACGGGTGATTTTTATGGGGTAGCATTGAGGAGCAAACCCATTGGTAGCTAGTTTGTAATGTGCAATGTAAGATGCCTACTTAACTTGGGCTTCCATCTGCAGCTTTTCTATTGAAAAAGATGGAACATGGGATTTTTAAGAGCACCTTAGTGACCTAAGGTCTGGAGATTCTGTAATTGCAGCTTGTGTGATTCAAGTTAGCTAGATCATTGCACGGCGATGCAAGCTTTCAGTGTGGGCTAGCCCTCTGAGTAATTACCCAGAATTCTGGGCTTGCTCGTAGAGCCCATGCTTCCTGCCTCAGGATCTGAGCTAGCTAAACTCAGGTATGTCAACTCAAACTGGGTTCACACCCTGTATTTACAATATAGACCTACCCATAGGAGGACAAGCTTCAATGCTCTGGAAAATCCCACCCTGAATTAACTAGCCAGTTAATTAGGATATTGGTCAACTTTGTGGGAGAGCAGAAAAGGGGAAGTATCTCGGTGATAGTTCTGATCCTTTCTTCTCCTTTCCTAATGGAGAAGCTTGCAATCCAATACCACTATTATTGTTGAGACGGATTAGTGGAATATCGCATACAGTTCTAGTACAAACATTTTTTAAAAGGATGTTGAAAATCTGGAGACAGTGCAGAAAAGAGCCATAAAAATTATTTGAGGATTAGATAAAATTACTTTATAGTGAGATACTTAGAACCCAATTTGTTTATCAATAAGATTGAGAGTCGACTTAATTATAGTGTATAAGTAATGCTATAATTTTGTTACGGGCTGTAGAAGTCACAGATTCTGTGGCTTCAAGAGACCTCCATGACTTCAGCCTCAGGGTGGTGCCCTGCCTCAGCTCCTTTACCACAGTGGCAGACCTCAGAGCTCCAACAGCAATGGGTGCTGAAGCCTTCTCCCTTCCCGTTTTATCTCAGATACATTTATTAAGTCACCAACAGGTCATGGGTTTCTGTGACTTTGTCTTTATTACCTGTGACTTTTCTATGACTCTTTACTACGTATATCTGTGACAATCTTAGCCTTATGTAGAAGTGCATTTATGAGGACAAAATACCAGCCACTAAAATGTCTCTTTACTCTTGTGATACCAGTGGCTGAAAGCAGAAGCCAGACAAAATCAAGTTAGAAATAAGACACACATTTAACAGTGAAAGTGATTAACCACTGGTGGAGTCTCCATCTCTTGATGGCTTCAAATCAATACTGGATGTATTTCTAGAGGATATGTGTTAATTAAATATACATGATTAGTCTTAATGTAGGGCAAATGGGTGAAATTTAATGCCCTATAATTCACAGAGGGTCAATTTGAAGATCTGTTGGGCTCTCAGCCTTAAAACAGAGCTGAAATATTTCAAACTCAGTTTGAGAGAGCTTTAAAATATGCGAGTCAAAAACTGAACAGTATTCCGGCTTTTCAGAATGATCTCTAAGATATTAGAAGGCTTTTAAACAGATTTTTTTGGCTTTTTCCTTAGATACTATTACCTTATCAGGGGATGAACGAGACTTTGGACGAATGAATGTGAAACTGTGTTATGTTCCTTCTGCAGAACAGATCTGGATCACAATCTTGCATGTAAGAGAATATTGCTTAGCTAAATAATGGATTCAAATGGAGACTTTATTGTACTTAGTTTTACAGAAGCAAAAAGTCCATCCTAGCTGAGAGAACTGATGATACTTCAGTCTGGAGACCATCCGGATGTCAATATATGCCCTTACTTTGACCTAACTGTGATATACCTTTCATTGCTTCTTTCAAGATGTCTCCTCCTGAATTCTTATTGTTTTAATCACTAATGAATGTCTGTCATGCTGTGTAGTATGACTGCTTTTGGAATAAGGTACTGTTCACTCTATACAAGAGTGGCAGAATCAGGCCCTATATGATAGTTTTGCACTTGAAATAAGATGCAGTGTGAAGTAATGTTGAATTCTGCCAATATGTCAGTGGCAAAACCATAACACCATTACACAATATTTTGAGTTGTAACTTCTTGTGGCTTTTCTGTTTGCATATATTTACACAATTCCATGAACTGTAAGTGGTTTTGTGGTGGTAGAATTTTGAATAGCAAGGGATCCTGTGACTCTTGAAGGGAACAATATACACTGCTTTGGAGCATTTTCCTACTATTAGAGTATCATGTAATTCACTAAAGTTTCCTGAGTAACTGTTTCACCCTGCTGCAGAAATGGGTTCTCTTGTACTAAAAAATTAAACTCCAGAATGACATGGACATCACACTTGCTCTGATTTACCTTAAAATATTCCTAAAACGTTTTCCTTATGCCATACAGTAAACAAGAATACATACTTTTGTGTTAGCCTAAAGGTAGGGACTCGTGCTCTCTAACGTGACTCTCTGTTTTCAATGTTGTAGTGCAAAGATCTGAGCTGGCCGTCTAGTTGTGGAGAAAATCCTTATATTACTGTCAAAGGAATTCTCACATTGCCTAAGCCGGTGCATTTCAAATCTTCAGCCAAAGAAGGTTCCAGTGTAAGTGGTGGTAGGAAAAACATCTATTTTTTTTTCTGCAAATAAACTATTTTGATCCTGTTTCTATTTAATTCATTTTCTTTTCACCATGTTTTCCATAAGAATTCTTAGTGTCAGGACATTATTATAAGTTTCTAAGAAGTTAAAAAGGGGACACATCTTGTTTATCTCACCAATCCTCTCCTTCGTCCTTTGCAGGTATAGAATGTTCTGAAAGAGCAGAATTTTTGTGGTCCTGCTCCATTGGAGATGGAGAATGAGTTGACAGGGGACTAGATCATGAGTGCCTTTTTCTGCAACAGTTCAGAGGGGAGGTCAGGGGAGGTGAAAGCACCTGGCCAGTGGGTGTACTTGTTATATATGTCCAGTGGTGAAAGTAACTTAAATTTTTTTACAGGTAGTAACCTATTCAGCTCTATAAGTAGCTCCGTGCTGGCTTTTGCTGCAGCTCAGCCAATTCCTGCCAGAGCTGTGCACCTGGGCATAACCACTTATTTTCACGTCCTGCATATATCCAGGAGAATGGAGAATGTTGGGGATAACTTTTTGGTACAAGTGATGAAGGATCCGACCAGGGGCCTTGCGCAGCTTGACCTTCTGCTCACAAACAGGGAGGAACTAATAGGGGAAGTAGAGGTGGGTGACAATCTGAGAAGCCGTGATCATGAGATGGTAGATTTCAGGATCCTGACCAAAGGAAGAGAAGAGAGTAGTAAAATACACACCTTGGACTTCAGAAAAGCAGATTTTGACTCCCTCAGAGACCTGATGGGCAGAATCCCCTGGGATGCTAACATGAAGGGGAAAGGAGTCCAGGACAGCTGGCAGTATTTTAAAGAAGCCTTATTGAAGGCACAGAAAGAAACCATCCCGACGTGTAGCAAGAGAGGCAAACATGGTAGGAGACCGGATTAGCTTACAGGGGAAATCCTTGGTGAACTTAAGCACAAAAAGGAAGCTTACAAAAAGTGGAAACTTGGAAAAATGACCAGGGAGGGGTATAAATGTATAGCTCGAGAATGCTGGGGGGTTATCAGGAAGGCGAAAGCGCAAATGGAATTGCGACTGGCTAAGGATGTGAAGGATAACAAGAAAGGTTTCTACAGGCATGTTAACAAGAAGAAGGTGATCCAAGAGGGTGTGCAGCCCCTACTGGATGAAGGAGGTAGCCTAGTGACAGATGATGTGGGGAAAGCTGAAGTACTCAATGCTTTCTTTGCCTCTGTATTCACGGACAAGGTGGGCTCCCGGACTAATGCGCTAAGTGATGCAAGATAGGATGAAGATCGGCAGCCCTTAGTGGGTAAAGAACAGGTTAGGAACTATTTAGAAAAGCTAAACGTACACAAATCCATGGGTCCGGACTTAATGCATCCGAGGGAACTGAGGGAGTTGGCAAATGTCATTGAGGAGCCTTTGGCCATTATCTTTGAAAAGTCATGGAGATGGGGAGAGATCCTGGATGATTGGAAAAAGGCAAATGTAGTGCCCATCTTCAAAAAAGGCAAGAAGGACGATCCAGGGAACTATAGGCCGGTCAGTCTTACCTCGGTTCCTGGTAAAATCATGGAAGGGATCCTTAAGGAATCCATTTTGAGGCACTTGGAGAAGAGAAAAGTGATTAGGAGTAATCAGCATGGATTCACAAAGGGTAAGTCATGCCTGACCAATCTGATTAGCTTCTATGATGAGGTAACTGGCTCTGTGGACATGGGAAAGTCAGTGGATGTGATATACCTTGACTTGAGCAAAGCTTTTGATACAGTCTCCCACAATATTCTTGCCAGCAAGTTAAGGGAATGTGGATTGGATAAATGGACGGTAAAATGGATAGAAAGCTGGCTAGAAGGCCGGGCCCAGCAGGTAGTGTGATCAACGGCTCAATGTCAGGATGGCGGTCGGTTTCTAGCGGAGTGCCCCAAGGTTCGGTTCTGGGACCGGTTTTGTTCAATATCTTTATTAATGACCTGGATGAGGGGATGGATTGCACCCTCAGCAAGTTTGCAGATGACACTAAGCTAGAGGGAGAGGTAGATACGCTGGAGGGCAGGGATAGAGTCCAGAGTGACTTAGACAAATTGGAGGATTGGGCCACAAGAAATCTGATGAGGTTCAACAAGGACAAGTGCAGAGTCCTGCGCTTGGGACGGAAGAATCCCAAGCATTGTTACAGGCTGGGGACCAACCAGCTAAGTAGTAGTTCTGCAGAAAGGAACCTGGGGGTTACAGTGGATGAGAAGCTGGATATGAGTCAGTGTGCCCTTGTAGCCAAGAAGGCTAATGGCATATTAGGTTGCATTAAGAGGAGCATTGCCAGCAGATCCAGAGATGTGATTATTCCCCTTTATTCGGCTCTGGTGAGGCCACATCTGGAGTACTGTGTCCAGTTCTGGGCCCCCCACTACAAAAAGGATGTGGATGCATTGGAGAGGGTCCAGCGGAGGGCAACCAAAATGATTAGGGGGCTGGAGCATACGACCTATGAGGAGAGGCTGAGGGAGTGGGGTCTGTTTAGTCTGCAGAAGTGAAGAGTGAGGGGGGGATTTGATAGCAGCCTTCAACTTCCTGAAGGGAGGTTCCAAAGAGGATGGAGAGAGGCTGTTCTCAGTAGTGACAGATGGCAGAACAAGGAGCAATGGTCTTAAGTTGTGGTGGGAGAGGTCCAGGTTGGATATTAGGAAAAAACTATTTCACTAGGAGAGTGGTGAAACACTGGAATGGGTTACCTAGGGAAGTAGTGGAGTCTCCATCCCTAGAGGTATTTAAGTCTCGGCTTGACAAAGCCCTGACTGGGTTGATCTAGTTGGATTGGCCCTGCCTAGAGCAGGGGGCTGGACTTGATGACCACCTGAGGTCTCTTTCAGCTCTATGGTTCTATGATGCTAAGATCCTGGGTAACTGCCTTGGAGTGTGTACATAGTTCTCACATTGGCTCTGGCTTAGGGAGGAAAGTGGAGGCTTCTGGGGCAATGTTGGGGAGCAAGGCATGAAGAGTCGTGTGCCCCCCTCAAATGCAATGGGGGGAGGGACAAGGGGTCAGCAGGCAGAGCTGTCCCATCCATTGGGTAGTTCGAGGCAATCAAGAACCCTGTGAGGGTCCAGTGGGCCAGTGTGGCACTTGGCACTGGCAGTAGAGATTGGCTCAGGGGAGGGGGCTTGTGGGAAGGGGTGGAACCGGCTCCCGCATGCTTTGGCAACGGGAAATGGAGCGATGTGGCTGGCAGCCGGGTTGCTCTGCTTTCCACCACCATCGGTAGGAGTTGCATTGTGTGGGGGGGGCACCTGCTGCTGGTGCCAGGTGCCCTGTCAGTCCCCCAGGCCACATCACTTGAGGGGAGGAGGCTTGGCAGAAAGGGCAGAAAAGGAGCTTGGGCTTGATGGAATGGTTGTAGGGCTAGGGCAGGAAGAGGAGGGGCCTGGGGTGAAAGAGGCTTGTCCTAGGCTCCACACCCTCCTAGGGATGGTCCTTCCTTGGGCTAGGTGTGGCATGGGGAGGAGTCTTGTGGGGGGCCGTCACATGGCTGGTACTGCCTTGTGTTACTCCCCAGCAATTGCATATGAAGGCTTCAGTTCATCTCCATCTCTTCACAGCCCTGTGCAAACCTGTTTACTCTGCTTCTATATTAAGAAGAATTGGGCCGTAAGTGTGATAATTAACAGTGCGCTTTGGAAAATATAAACTATATTTGGGGGGAAGTGGATGGGCAAGACATGATTATCTTTGTAGGTAGTTTTGTCACAGTTGTATCAGTCCTAGGATATTAGAGGGAGAAGGTGAGTGAGTAAATAGCTTTTATTTAGTCCTGGGGAAATTCTGCTCCACTGTGCAAGCACAGAATTCATGTGTTCCACAGATTTCTTTGTTTCCTCAGATAGAAACGACTTTTGATGGGGGAAGAGAAGGAAAACTGCAAGAATAGTCATGTACCCTTTGCTGGCAATGCAGGCATGTTGGTTTTGGTGCCCAGAGCAGTTAGTGATGTAAATCACCATGGGGTGAGGGGGGAAGAGAGAGAGAGAGAGAGAGAGAGATTTTGTCTCTTGCTTAGTATTGTGGCGTTCTCTGCGTGGGGGAGGCAGGTATGGGGCAAGCTCTATCCCCTCATACAGAGCAGAATGTAGCAGCCTGACTGTTTAGTGAATTGCCCCCAGAAGTATAAAGCAGGTGTAAAAGTTTTTAAAGGGTCCTTTGCATTGCCAGAGTGGTGTAAAGGAGCCTTATTGTAAAAGACTCTGTGGCCTTATAAATGCTTATGGTGCTTTAGTGATTAGAACTGGTCCACATTTTGGAATGGAAAAATATCCTATCAAAATATGTTCCATGTCCTGTTTGCTACTGACCTTTCTGGAGATGCTCAGTAGCCAATATAAATTGAGTTTGATTCCCCAGCCTCACTTGCTCTTTAGTTGCTTACAAAGTAACACTGAGCATATGGCGTCATATATTTGTTGACTAATAATTAGTAGTAAAAGATCATATGTTACTTTTAGGCAAAAGGGGGTTGCGGATTTTCTCCTATGCTCCCCACTCCCATTCATTACTGTTAAGCATTTGATATGGTCTCGCATGATCTTCTTCTCAATAAACTAGGCAAATACAACTTAGATGGGGCTACTATAAGGTGGGTACATAACTGGCTGGATAACCGTTCTCAGAGAATAGTTATTAACAGTTCACAATCCTGCTGGAAGAGCATAACAAGTGGGGTTCTGCAGGGGTCTGTTTTGGAACCGGTTCCGTTCAATATCTTCATCAACAATTTAGATGTTGGCATAGAGAGTACGCTTATTAAGTTTGCAAATACCACCAAGCTGGGAGGGTTGCAACTACTTTGGAGGATAGGGTCATAATTCAAAATGATCTGAACAAACTAGAGAAATGGGCTGAGGTAAATAGGATGAAGTTTAATAAAGACAAATGCAGAGTACTCCACTTAGGTAGGAACAATCAGTTTCACACATATAGAATGGGAAGCGACTAAATAGGAAGGAACGCTGCACAAAGCAATCTACGGGTCATAGTGGACCACAAGGTAAATGAGTCAACAGTGTGACGCTGTTGCAAAAAAAGCAGACATGGTGCTGGGGTACATTAACAGGAGTATTGTGAGCAAGACATGAGAAGTCATTCTTCCGCTCTACTCTGTGCTGATTAGGCCTCAGCTGGAGTATTGTGTCCAGTTCTGGGCACTACATTTCAAGAAAGATGTGGAGAAATTGGAGGAGGTCCAGAGAAGAGCAACAAGAATGATTAAAGATCTAGAGAACATTACCTATGAAGGAAGACTGAAAGAATTGGGCTTGTTTAGTTTGGAAAAGAGAAGACTGAGGGGGGACATGATAGCAGTTTTCAGGTATCTAAAAGGGTGTCACAAGGAGAAGGGGAAAAAATTGTTCTCTTTGGCCTCTGAGGATAGGACAAGAAGCAAAGAGCTTAAACTGCAGCAAGGGAGGTTTAGGTTGGAAATTAGGAAAAACTTCCTAACTGTCAGGGTGGTTAAACACTGGAATAAGTTGCCTAGGGAAGTCATGTCCGTCTCTGGAGATAATTAAGAGCAGGTTAGGTAGACCTCTATCTGGGATTGTCTAGATGGTAGTGGGTACTGCTGTGAGGGCAGGGGACTGGACTCGATGACCCCTTGAGGTCCCTTCCAGTTCTAGTGTTCTATGATTCTGTGATTCTCCATCCATTGTATTGTAGTTAAAAACATTATCAAAGTAATTGAAACTGATGTGAATGTATTGTTAGTTTGATAAATATGCAGAGTTTTAAAATATTGTGGTCAGAGTTTTTAATTTTTGACACACAATTCCCCCAGGAGTATTTTATTGGCCCAGCTTCTGTTGGTTGGAGAGAAGTTCCAAGGAACCCTGCACAACACTTAAGATGAGCCTTGGAACTTAAATTCATAAATCTTCTAGATGCTAACAATCATGGACTGAACAGGGACACAGGATTTAGGGCTTATTACAGCCACCTATTACCTACTAGAAACTCCCTCATCCCCATCTGCTTTTCTGCTCCCTTGCTTTCTCTCTTATGACTGGAGGTGTGAATAGTCCCTTGATATGTATGAACTACTTTGTTAAACAATCTGTTCCACCTTTTATGTAGCTGGGATGCTCTGAGTACTTTTCCCAGAGCTCAAGAAGAGCTCTGTGTAGTTCAAAAGCTTGCCTCTCTTACGATAACTATCTTTGGTGATATTTTATTATTAAAATTGGACATACTTCCTTGTACAAACATGAATTGGGAAGTGGATCATTTGGTCCCTTAATTTTTACTGTGTATTTCTAAAGCTTGGGGGTCCTACTGGCTGACTAATGACTGAACATCCACTTCAGTAAGGAGGGTTCCTTTTTTCTTTGAGGGTTACATGAGAAGAGAGACAGGCGTAGAATCACCTTGCTTGCGCAAAGGGGTAGAAATCCTAAAGTAAGGGACCTACCTTGTGGAAGCCAATTCCCACTGACCTCTATGAGAGCATAATGATACAGTACAGTGTAGAGGCCAACTGAGAATAGATCCCCACTATACAGGGCAATGGATAGATGGAGTAGTAGATAACCCTTGGCCTAAAAGAAAAGGCCAGACACCTGGAAGAAGCCAGAGGTGTAACATAGACGCTAAGGAATGGTTTGAAAACATCCATGTTGGTATCACCATTTATTTGTTTTGTTTTGTTGCATTTCTGGGGGGTAGCTGGTAAAGAGGGAGTTAGCTAGAAAGAAAGTCACCACAGATGGTAAAGATAGGTGGGACAGAGAAAAGAGAGTGGTGAGCAGAAAGTGTGAGGCTGAAGTGAAATAATGAAAGAGCTGGGTGGAAGCAGACAGCCAATCAGCACACGGCAGAGAATGTCCTGACTGAGAACTTTGTAAACCTTTATGCACTCTGCCAAAAAAGGTGTGTGTTTACCATGAGATGAAATTCTAGGAAACAAAAACTCTTTGGTTTACAGTGAGTCTTTGTGCGCGTGTGTTTTATTTCAGTTTCACACGACTGGTCTCTCACATGCCAATCCTTTCCTAGTTACACTGCAGAAAAGAGTCTAGGGAGTTGTCACTACTAGGATTTTACACAAGATAGCTAGTCCATGATAGTTATCTAGCTGTAAAAATATACCTTTTTATCCATTGAAGACACGGGCCAAGTCTACACTTAAAACCATTAAAGCACTGCTGCAGCAGCACTTTAATGTGAAAGTATGGCCATGACCCCAGCCCTGGGAGACAGCTCTCCCAGTGCTCCAGGTAAACTGCCTAAATGAGCAGAGTAGCTAACAGTGCTGAGAGCCCCCATGTACACTGGTGGTTTACAGCATTGTAACTTGCTGCACTTAGGTGGCAGGGAGGAGGGTTTCCACAGCCCTCAGCCAGAAAGGCGCAGTGCAGTACAGTGGCAGTGCAGACATGGCCACAGCCTAAGAATATTTCCAGTTACACCTACTGTAGGACTTAACCTGTGTTTTCTGGGTTTCATGCTGTATAGGGCTCTTCATTGTTTTGACTGTTTTGTACTGCTCTATTACATATGTGTATTTTCTTCCAGGACATTGAATTCATGGAAACGTTTGTGTTTACTATCAAACTGCAAATTCTGCAGACTGTAAAACTAGTGTTTAAAATACAAACTCAGGCTCCCCGGAAGAAAACAATTGGAGAGTGTGCCGTCCCACTACGAGAACTCAATGCACAGGAATCAGATTATTGGTTGGATATAATGCCTCCGTCCAAAGTTTCAGTAAGTGACAGATCACTAGTTACATACCATATAGCATGGCTGCTACTGTTATCACATACACTTATTTGACTTTTCATCTCTCTTTCTAGTGTAAGACTAATTCTGAAATTGGAATGTTATACTAAATATTTTCCAGCAGTTTGTATTTGTCCAAAAAAAAAAAACCCCAAAAAACAAACTCTTTACAACAGAGCACTTTTTATAACTAAACTCCTGAAATTCAGCTTCTTGTGGGGTGCAGGGCTGCAACCAGCTTTTGGAAAGCACACCACACACTCTGGCAACTGGGGAAATTTATTGTTCATGCAAAGTAGACAGGGCCTGAATTGTTACTGATTAAAAGTACTAAGTAGTATTAGTAATTACTTGCTCCATTTTGATGTTTTGACCATGTAAATGGTATGTATTCAAACTACATGCTTTGGAGCAATAACTCAGGCAGTTAACTGAGCAATAAACAGCAGCTGGTGGCTAAGTGTTACAGGAAAGAATAATAAAACCTGGGTTAATTTATAGGCCCGATTAAATCAGAAACTACAATAAAGCTATCCTTTCAGAAACGTAATAAAGGGTTTGTTTTACTTATTGCTATTGCAAAGCCCAGTGTGGTGACATACCCACAGCATGACAGTTGTTACAGAATTGTGTGTCACAACAATAGTCATCTTAATTTTCATTGTGGGGGGTTCCCCCAAATATATCTCTGATGTGAAAATGTGCCCACATGCTAATATTTTCTATAAATCAAATTTTAGCTAATACATTTGGAAGCAAACTACATCTGAATAAATCAGTAATGTTCCATTGTAAATGACACTTGTCATTTGCCAAATGTAGATGTTGTTGAATAACCATAAATACTCTTCATTCATCACCTGAATCTATAATCCTCTGTCTGACACTAGACAGCATTACATAACTAGTGGTAGGATTCAGATGAACTCTTAAATACAAACTAACTCATAAAGAGCCAGCTCTTGAGGTTTTGCATTTCAGGAAGAATTCTGTGGCAGTTTGCCTGGTTAAAAGTCTAAATTTTGCTTCCAGGTTGTGTTCATGAAGTTTCATCCTAATACTTGAAAATAGGAGGTGAGATACTGGAAATAATGTAAAATCATGACCATTATTTTTATAGCGCTTGCTAAGACACAGCAACAGGTCTCAAAGTTTGTCCTGAACATTTCACTTGTGCAGTGTTTGTTAAACTCAGAGGTCTTATTACATTTACACTATATTTGTTTATGGAACAAATACATTTTACATAAAAAAGCCCAAAGCCCCATAAACACATTGGGTAAGTATCAGGGTATTCACAGTATAAAGTATTGTATATCTGTCTATACCTCAGTATTCAGAAATTTGGCATCTGTTTATTTCAATATCCATATAAGTAAATTAACATTTCCTGAGTTTTTATATGCAACTTAATCCAGACAATAAAGCAAGATTCTTCTTTTTATAGGTGTGCAATGCAGAACTTCAAATAGGAGTCTGTTTTCAAGCTATAAACAGCAGGATTCAGTTACATATTCTTGAAGCCCAAAGCCTCCCAAGCTCATCTACACCGCTCTCTTTACGTACGTACATCAGCTGTCTCATACAAATGCTTCTAGACAGGAAGTAACAGGTAGAGTACTGCTTGAACAGCTGGCAATTCATAGCATTCTGCACAAACCTCAGGTTAATATTAAATAGCACAGTAGATTTCCATTGCCAAGATTTGTTTCCATAGATGTCAGGCTAGATTAAATCTGTTTGGTTTGATTCTGTGTTTGGGCTTTTCTTTTGTCCTAATATTAACATGCAAGAGCATTAGCCTGCCCTTATGATTTGGATGCTATGTTAATCATTTCAACATTATTGAATGTATTAGGCATGTCTGTTTATTAATGAAAGCTATTGTATGGATCTTGTAATGTTTAAATAAACACATTTGGCCCAGCTTTTAAGTAAGTATTAGAATATAAACTACACACATGAATCTTGTCAGGATTTAGTGGGCTAACCTCTCTCTGTCACATTTTTCCTTTATCCTAGATTTCTTTGTGAAGGTTTCAATGTTTAGTACAGAAGGGTTGGTTTATAAGAGAAAGACTCGTCTACTGAAGCCCACCAATGGTCGAGTGAAATGGGGAGAAACTATGATTTTTCCAGTCAGTCAGAATGAACAAGGAATTAATTTTCTCATCAAACTCTACAGCAGGACCTCAGTAAGAAGAAAACACTTCCTAGGACAGGTTAGTTTTTATTCTTCCCCCAACCACTGGTAACTATCATGAAATCCAGAGGTTAAAAATCTACTTGACAGGATTGCTATTTAGCTCATATTAAGCCCTTCACTAAAATAAATGCTCTTCGTGTTTTTGAATTATATGTTGAATGAAATGGTTGACACTCTGAGATTAAACAGCTAGTACCAGCTTTGGGCCCCGTTCTACAAGGAAGTGAGCATCTCCTGAGTGGTGCTGAGCTCCTATAAGGCCCATGCAGTGGTAGTTGAGGGTTCTTATTGCCCCTCAGAAGGCACTTAATACCTCACAGCACTATTGCTTATTCCCTCCCCCACCCCAACCCCCCAGAATCCCACCCTGTGAAATATCAGTCTTGTGCTCTCTCTCATGCACACGTACGTACAGATAAACTCCTCCTTGTGGAATACCTAACCAACTAAGGCTTTGTCTACCTTACTACTTTAGTCAGTAAAACATTTGTCAGTCAAAGGTGCGGGGGGGGGGGGAATCCTCCTGACCCATGAAGGTTTCACCAACAGAAGTGCTGGTATGGACAGCGCTATAGCAACTGGAAATGCTCTCCTGCCAATAAAGCTACCATTGATGTTAGGGGCGAGTTAATTATGCAGCAGGAGCATAAGTGACATGTGGGACACAAAGGGGTCCCCCTCAAACCATGGGTAAGGGGGCTGACCAGCAACCAACAGGAAGAGTAGCGGGGAGATACACCTCTCCCCCCGCTCTCAATGGCAACAGCGGGCAAGTGGTGCCCTCCTTCAGTCTCCTCTGGGCAGGAGAGCTCTCTTCTCTTAGCATAATGTCTATGCAGGAGATCTTACCACAGTGCAGGTGCAGCTGTACAGCGGTGCTACTGTAAGATCTGTAGTGTAGACAATAACTTAGATTTTCTGAAGTGAAACTAATCAAGCATTCATAGGAGCTCTGCAACTCTGAATAGCCCCTACAAAAAAGGGTATATCAGCTTGCAGTGCTCTCACATGTATGCATAGAAGGAAATGTCAGGAGCTTAAATGATTGCCTCCCCTCCCTCCCCCTACTATTCAGAATATTAAATGTTACCTTTGTTTCCTTTTCAAGTCCCTGAAAGGGAAGCAGGAAATTCAGAAATCTATTGCAGTGGTTGTTGAAACTAGCACAGTTCGGAGTACACGAGATTTAATCAGAGTTCCATGGTTATCTTGATCCTCATAATATTTGTTTGTTAGATAAAATGCTTGAGGGAAATGCACAGTATCTTACTTTATGCAATTTCCTTTGCATCATCTTGAAAGTACTGGGTGGCCACACTTATTTTACTAGTGAAGAGTTTAGTTTTTTAAAATCTCCCCTCCCAACTTTCTGTCTATTCTCTCCTCCCTTCTTGCTTTAATACCCCCACTCCACTGGTCAGGCCTGATAATCTACTTCCAGTGCTGTCTGCCTTTTAGAACCCAAATTATCTATTTGAGAGCTTTGCTACCTTTATAATGTCCCACTGAAGTACCATGCAATTTACATAGTAAACATGTAACTTACCATTGTATCAGTACACCTTGGTTTTTATGACATTTGAAACTTACAAAGTTACTAGAGAGCTGTATATGCTATGAAGGCCATATCTTAGCTTGAGTGATGGTAAGATGAACTTCCCAGGCTGGACAGAGCACAATTCCACACCTGTGCTGGATCTCATTGTGATCCTGTCAGTAAAACTATATTTAAAAAAGGGGGGGAATAGACATATCCTTTTTAGCTATTGTAATTTGGCATAAATAATATCTTGGGCATGATGCTGCAGTTCTCAAGCTTTGTCACTTTGTCTTGATTTGCAGGGCTGTTCTTAATACCTTTTTTTTTTTTTAAGAAAAAATGTGCACCTCTGCTCTTGAGAATTAATGTGGGAAGGCTTGTTTAGACTGAAATTGACACGGCTATATAACTCAGGCAGACATGAAACATGGCCACAGAAAAAAATGAATTGCAAACCATTGGCTGTAGAGCTGGAAAAAGATGACTATAGCTGAAGCCAATAGCTTCATTTTTTAGAGATTGTGATGTTTAATTGGATGGCATTCTAAGACAAAGCTTAAACTGTGCATATTGTAGGCATGTCTTTGATCATAAGCATGACTATTTTCATGCAGAAAGGAGTTATTTTATGATATTAGGTATACAAAGGACCTAATCCTGTAGTCTCCTGGGTTGTGAAATTCCCACTAACTGTCCTGAGAGCCAACATTGTGTGTGCATGGTGTATTTTAACAAAAATTAGTGTAATCCATTGGGATTTGTATTAGATGGATTAGTCAGTCCTCTGAAGCATGGAGCAAAGAATGAAAAGTCTTCATAAATATTGATAGTTCTGTTTTTATCCCAATAACTTTTGTTAATAGAAACTCTTTGTGCATATGGGAGGGAGATCATTAAACAGAAACTTCCTCCTTTGCACTGCTCTTCATTTCCTTGTTCTGTACCAGCTGTCTGTTACTTGAACACTGCTGATGACCTGATTTTTCTTGCATGACTATACATGGTATGGGCACATTCCTTCACTTGTTATTCTGGCCACTTCCTCTGGAATGGTCTCCTAGAATGTGTGTTGACTATTCATGTTAAACAACTTGTTCCACCAAGGGCTGTCCCTACCAATACATAAAACCTGCAGCCACGTGGGGCACCACAAAATTTGGGGCACCAAATTGTCCCAAATTTTGTGGTGCCCTATGCAGCTAGATTCTGCATATGGGCTCCAGTGGCCCCAGCTGCTTCCTCCAACTTCCCCTCACCCCTGGTAGTCTGAGCACCAGCCCAGCAGCCCTCAGCCCTGTCTCTCAGGTGGACTTCCCCCAGCTGGGCTGTGTCAAGCCCCTGTTCACCAGGTGGTGCGAGTGACACAAGCATTGGCTGGAGGACTCAAGGAAAAGAGGGTGGCCCGGCAATTAGCAGCTGGAGAAAAGCAGTGGTTTCCCCTATAAAGCACTGCTTTTCTCCAGCTGGCCGTGCAGCCGCCCACTGCCCCTCTTGAGTCCTCCTGCTCACAGTCGCAGTTCTCCGTGGATGAGCCTCCCTTCCTGCCCTGCTCCAGAGTAGCTAACTCTCCTGGATGGAATGGACCAGATGCCATTGTAGCAAACAGCGTCCAGTCCATCCATTCTGGGAGAATTGGCAACCCTAGCTTTTTGCCTCTGAAACAACCACTCCCCCTTTCATGGTGCCGGTCCTGGGCTATGTAGGGTACCAGCACTGTTAGGGATGGCCCTGGTTCCACCTTGTTTAGTTATGATTTGCTGAGTTCCTTTCCCAGACCTGGAGCAGAGCTCAAACCTTGTGTGTCTCTCCCCAATAGAAGTCTGTCCAATAAAAGAGATTATATCACCCATTCTGTCATTCAGGCAAGAAGTCCACTAAGGTCAATGAAATGCACAATTAGGGCATATCTGATTTTAAACTGTGAATTTGAAATGCATCATACAAGTACTGTAGAGCCACCCCCAGCATAAAGTTCTGAGACTCCTCCTGAGCATTGACTTGTAGCACCCATGGAATTCAGATTGCAAATGGTGCTTACTGGCAGTTTGTTGCAAAGTAGAGAGATGTATGTTGTTCCCTGTGATTCCACCACACTCCTAGTCACTCTCTCTGAGGCAGAAATTGAACTCTGTTCTTATACCCTGTGCTCTCAGCCCTCAGGTCAGACCATACAAACTTTGATAGAATTTTATTATACTCTGCAGATACATGCTAGCTTTCATTATATGCATGCACAATCACTGGTCAGAAGTAATGGTGGGGGATTGCCTGAGGCTGCTAGTAATGTAATCTCTGACAACTCAGCTATTGCTTTTGTTTCTTACCACAGGTCTGGCTAAGCTCTAATAGCAGTAGTAATGAAGCAGCAGATCAGTGGAGAGATGCAATTACAAACCCTGAAAAGGTTGCCATTAAATGGCATAACATTAATCCATCCTGAAGATGTCAGAGATGAATTCAGAGCGGATATGGACTTGATACAAGAACTTCCACACTCTTAAAATGAATTAATCCAATAAGAGGGAAAAATACAGCCTACTTCAATGTTTGTTTCAGGATGTCTGGACTTGTATCTCATAACTGTTAACTCGCAAAAGCCAACAACAAAAGGGATCAGAGCTACAGAATACCCCTGGTAAAATACGGTATGACAACAGGTGGGAATTAGTGAAACTGTACACCTGAAGTAAAAAGCCACCTTGAAAAGTGAACTGTTGTTGATGATGATTTTCCAAGCAGGATTAGTTAATCTTTATGTAAATTAAAGCTTATTTTAAAGATGGGGTGAGGGAACTGAGTTCATGCCCTTTTGCAATATATACCCCTTTATAGAAGGCTGAAAAGGGGTTGCACGTGTGTTTTTTGGTTTTGGCCTTTTCCCAAAAGTTTTCTTTCTGAACTTGTTTAGTTACAGTAGAAACTCAGTTCTCCTCTTTCCTGGATGTGTCTGTGGATGACTGGAGAACTGGCAAAATTATGATCACTTTGACACCAAACTGGACTGAAAGGAAAAATGTTAGTTATGAAGTCTGACTAAGCATTTTTGCAAGTAACTGCTAAATAAACAGAAGAAAAGATGCCTTTATTAAAGTTGCAACATCACACTTCCATTTAAGGGTTGAGAATACTCTCATCCTCCTGAAACCTGCATGAAACCAGGGAAATACAAACATGGTATTCCTGATTATTTCAAAGAGAAAACAATTTAAAAAATAAAACATTGTTCTCTGGCATGGGCCTATGTGTGAAGTCTTTAGTAGGGCAGATGGCCACTGATATTAAAGGTACTTCCATTTTGGAGCCCCTGCATTAAAATTGAGGGATCATATAAGTGTTGACTCTATTTGAACATCTCTATGAAAGAGCAAACTTCATGGGGTAGAGTCTCAGCTGAAGCCAAGGAGCACATAGCACTGCCAAGGAGTGGGATGCTGGGATCACCCCAAACAGTAATCAGAGGCCAAAAACTGCTCTACCCTGTGTTAACTAGTAGCAGCCAGCCAGGGATAGCTGCCAGGAATGGACTAGCTCTTCTCCCAGTTGCCTCTGCTGTTCTGACACAGGGAGTGGAATGGCACTGTAAAAGTTACTTATGGCTACTCAGTGTCCTCCAATGATCTCCCTATGCAGGCAAGGCCCTGCCTGGGTTGGATCTGTTGGCGCTAGGGCTGCTTTGTGCCCATGGAATGGGGCAAAATGGCCAGAACAAGACCTAGGATTAGGGCCAGTATTAGTGGATACGTGTATCCATTTGTATTTTTTTTAAAACATAAACCACTTCTTCCTATCTAATAAAAAATGTGGTAGCTTGCTTACATTTTATGAAAACCAGACTAACGTACTGTGGAATGAGCAAATATTTACTGATTTAGAAGTGCTTATTGAATATTCATTAGAATGCAGTACCCTGTAGTACTCAGGTTTTACTTGAGGCAGGCCAAAAGTGAGACTACATTTTAATAGTTATAAGAATCTGAAACAGATTTGAGAGAGTGTTGCAAATGGTACCAATATTTATTTATTTTTGTGGTGCCATCTTGGCATGCCATAGCTAAATCTAGCTTCTTTTTCATTCCATATCTTCAAATACCTGTTTATTCAGAACAACAGTAATTCCACTCTGGTCTTCAATTTGATAAATAAGATGCATGTCTAATATACAGACATCTAAATTCCACAAACTTTTTTGCTCTCTGGTAATTATTGGAATGTAAAAAAAAAAACAACCTTTCACTTATCTCTCTCCATTTCATTGATTGCACAAATACTGTCTGCTTACTCTAAATAACCAATAAGGAATAGGTAAAATCATTTTGTCTAAATTCAATCCTACTCACCCATGATGAGTTTTCACATTTGGATTTGAATGTGTGTGGTTTTTTTTTGGGGGGGGGGGGGGAAAAGAGACGCTGTGTGAAGGAACAACTGAGGGGACAGAAATCTAGTGGAAAAACACATACCTTACCGATAGAGTCCCGTATTGTTTAACAGTTTGATGCAGGGGAGGTTCATGAAACGTCTTTCTGGTTTTTTTTGACTGGCTATACTGTTGGCTGAAACTTTTCTGCTTTTAACAAATTTTCATTGACATTTTGACCAAAAACATAGGAGGACAGAAGGAAATGCAATAAGGTATGTGTGTGTTCACACTTTTTGCCTGCTCTAGAAAACTAAAACAAGATTGTAATATTTTAGCCATGGATTCTCAGAGTTAGAAAACAAAGATTTAATCCTCTTCCCATTGATGTCAATTACAAAATTCCTATGGAGCCCAACTCATCCTAGGCAATACTGATTTACATCAGATGAATTTGGCCTGCTGATTTTTAATAACAGGATTTGGCCTTCACTGCTTTTTCTGTAATCTATTTTAATATGTCCAAAGTATCTCCTTTCATGATAACAGCAGTATTGTAAAACAGCATTGTTGTTTACATCTGTTGCTTCCTACAGTCCTGGTCAGCACTGCTAATAGGGGGAGGGAAAGTAAAGGGCAAGAAACTATTAATTACAAAGTCTTCTCTAAAGAGAAGAATTAGTAGCATTTAAATTACTTAAGCTTGTCTTCTGACACTCAGCCTTGTTTAAAATATAACTGGCCATGTTCTCTTATATATTGACACTTTAGTATATATGTTTAATATCTATTCTAGATACATAGGTAATAAATAAAAATGTGTTGACATCTAATTTTGTTGGTGGTGGTGGTTTTTATAATGTTTACCTGGTGGTCCTCCTTGAGCACAATTCTGACTTTTTTTTTTTCCTACCACACTCCTTTTCAACTTAGTAATTAGTGAGGTAGTGGAATTCTTTTTAATTTAAAAATGTGTAATATATTAAAACTGGGGTTGTGTGTGATCTCTGAATTTGAGCAGGTGCTCAGCTATCACAGCAGTTATGTAAATGCCTATGCAGAATGTACTGATCTCCGTTAGCTCAATCTAAAAGATCCAGAACTTTCAAGAGCTATGTTTATGGCTCTTTGTGCCATTATGTAGAAGTCACATGTCTTCCTACCTACTAAGAATATACAACAGAGCAGTGCACTCCACTGTGGAATGTTACTTCTCTGAAGTCACATAACAATAATGGAGTAGAGGTTTTACAATATCAGCTGTGCAGAACTGACTTGGCAAGAGTCAGAAACTAACTAAAATACCTCTATCTCTTCCCAACACAATTTATTTACGAGATCCTCAACAGCTCTCAGACCCTTAACATACAGAACAAAGATCTAGGACTGGTTTAAAAAAAAAACCCAAAAAACAATAAACTGTTGGTTGGATTTAAAAAAAACCAAACACCTGAGCACCCTCAGCTCTAATTGAACTTTATTGGAGCTAGAAGCACTCAGCAGCCCTGACATTCACAATCAATCCCCTATATACCAAATTGTTTCTAGATGAAGCTTCACTATGCTGTGAACTATTTTATGCATTTCCATTCAGCAACGCTTTTTTCTGCTCTGTTCTTCATAAGTGGAAACTAGAAGACTTTAGCAATGTTACACATCTTGTTGTGGTTTCTTCATCCATTGTAGAACTGTCCACTCTATAAGCTTTGAGCACAAAAGGTCAGGGTGTAAAAGTAATGATCAGATTCCTTTTTGTAGCACAATATACTACCTCTTCGTAGGGTAAAGAGGACTCTCTGCAAGTTTCTTGAAAGCAAAATGTTCAGAAAAAGGTCTCTGGGTGGGAGGAAAGAGAAATTAATCAGTTTTTTTTTCCCCCTGACTAACCTGGGGGGCCTCACTTGAGTCCCTCATTAAAGGACTATTTGTTTGGGCTGTTTAAAAGGTCTATTTAAAATTTGACCTTAATCTCTCATCATTGCCAAGATGGTCTAGAAAATATGACTAATGCAAATTCCTTAAGATCAAAAGGAATTGAGGGCTCTGATTCCTTTGCAGGAGGTTGATGGGGGAATGGGAAGAGGAGGAAGGGATGAAAGGTCTTTCTTTCTCTCTCGCATTTCTGTGTAAAATAGACCAGTTGAAGTGGAAGTGTACCCTCAAGAATTGTTAACCCAGTTTATCCAGGTAGGAGAACTCCTTGCCCAAGGCAAACCAGAGAGTACAGGATGAGCCACTAAACAACACTGCTGATGGTCTCCAAGAACTGCTACCAGGTAGGGGAGTTGCCTATAGGAGATTCCATGGGGTGTTGGTAAGGGGAAAGAAAACAATGGGTTGGAAGGTATGGAAACAGGTTTGGGGTAAGAGGGACTGATGAATTTGGAAGTATGGGGTTGATTTCTATTGTTGGAAATGGAAGAAGAGTGGAACTGATTGGATACTTGGAGAGTGAAGAAGTATTTTACACAGGGAACAGAACACTCCACTCTGAAATGGAATTTGTGAGAGTCCTCTTTTTAAAATAAAGCAAAAGTTAGCAAATTGTTGAATTGTAAATGCCAATAATTCAGTTCTCAGATGGCCTCAAAAGCATTCAAAAGTTATTCCAATGTTAAGGAGAGCTCAACTGAACACTGAGGTAATCTCTCATTTATTTATATACATGTGTTGAGCTTCCAAAAGCTTTGGCTATTTGCAGCAATTTTCTATGAAAGAGGTACTGGGGCTCAAGCAAAATTTTTTTTTAACCTTAACATCTGATGCAGGAAGCCCTGAGGTGCTGGAATTATGAACGGCCAACCCTAGAGGTGCTGGGGCTTACCCTTGGCACAAATGGAAGCACTGCTTTTCCAGGAGACAATTTCTTCTGCAGGGACTTAGAGTATAATACCTAATGGGTTTTTAATAGATCCTCTTCCTCAGCTTGTCTTGTATATTGTAAAGAAGTTAAGGTGAACACAGCCAGTTGCTAAGAGCTATGTGTAAGAGATGAGGGTTCTGGAACAATTATTATAGTGTGTTGTGGAGAGCCATTGAACCAAACTGAAACCTCTCTATATAAAGGGAACCACTTCAAGCCAGGGGGCGTGGAAGCACCCCCACTCTTCCCTACACCACTATTTCGAGCACCTATGGTAAAAGACCCTGTTTCTTAACTCAAAGATCCTTTTCTTCAAGAGCTGGTAGTTGCAATGCTATCAAGATTGTGTGAGACGATGACCCCATTGAAGTTGATGGCAAATCTCCCCCTGACTTCAATGGGGCCCGGTTTTCCTTTGTAAGGGTATGTCTAGACTACATGGCTCTGCCGACAGAGGCATGTAAATTAGGCTACCCAACATAGTCAATGAAGTGGGAATTTAAATATCCCCGGCTTCATTAAAATAAAAATGGCCGCCGCGCTGTGCTGGCTCAGCTGATCGTCGGCACGGCGCGCGAGTCAAGATGCGGATCGGTTGACAAGGGAAGCCTTTGTCGACCGCTCCCTTATGCCTCATGAAATGAGGCATAAGGGAGCGGTCGACAAAGGCTTCCCTTGTAGACTGATCCGCGTCTTGACTCGCGCGCCGTGCCGACGATCAGCTGAGCCAGCACAGCGCGGCGGCCATTTTTATTTTAATGAAGCCGGGGATATTTAAATTCCCACTTCATTGACTATGTCGGGTAGCCTAATTTACATGCCTCTGTTGGCAGAGCCATGTAATCTAGACCTACCCTAAGAGAAGAAAAGCCAGCAGTCTGGGAGTGATTTTCTGAGCCCAATCAGTGAAGTTGCATGTACATTTGATGTCTACTTCTGACTACCAAAAAAAAATGGAGAAAGGAAAATGCGTCAGAGCCTTTTCTAAAGGGACAACCTAAAGATATCACTCTTGTATGTTAACGTTTTAAAACTACCTTTGGTTACAACTAGTATCCAAGCTTGTTATCACTGAAAAGGCTGGAGA
Source organism: Pelochelys cantorii (assembly GCA_032595735.1). Lineage (NCBI taxonomy): Eukaryota > Metazoa > Chordata > Testudines > Trionychidae > Pelochelys > Pelochelys cantorii. Next base: position 101,423,585 of record CM064329.1, on the reverse strand, counting down.
AAATATTTTTTATTTAATAAAAAAAAAAAAGCCATCTTGTAGCATCTTAGAGAGCACTACACATTTTTTTTAAAAGTTACACATGAACATGGCTACCCCTCTGAGACTTTTTTTATTTGTTAATTTATTTTCTGTATGTGGCAGAAGGTAGTGTATATAGTCACTTTCGCCATTTCTCCTTTCATTTGTTTGTTTCTCTCCATCTTGTTTGAGAGAATCTGTTTTCAAAATGTAAGTGTGAAGACAGTATTAGAGCATGTTGGAGGATACATCAAGGATTGGCTTAGAGACCATCACAGCTAGAAGCATGAGTTTTTCCCAATGCCCATCTCTGTAGTTCAGCAATGGCACTTGCTCTCAGATGTCACCTGTTTCCTTTCTTAGATAGAGATGAGTGTGTCTCTGTTCTCAGTGGGTTATCTCCAGGTATCCCTGATCAGTTTCCTGGCCTTCATTGTTCTTTTGCCAGCAAAAGATCATCTGCCTTGGCTGATCTGTTTCATTTCTCTCTTCAGAGATGGTAAGCAGTGCGATTGCCACAGTTACAAGATACCATACATTGTTTCCTATGCATGCCTATTTTATTAAGGTAAAAGCACTACAAAGGAAACATACTGAAAACCATAAAAGAACCTACACACGTGCTAATGAACTTATCAGAGATCATCCCTTCCAACATACGTTCTAGACAGTGCAGTCCTTCAAAATCCCACCCAAGGGTTTTCCTGTGATTTCATGTTTATCACACCCTTTGCACAGAACAAGAAACCAGTCTTATGAGTGCCTCAGCTGGCCAAAGTCTTTCCAAATCTTCCCTAAGGATTGAGACCCTCTATGGACCTGAAGTCCTGTTCATCTCCTGTCAGAAAGGAGGTCAGGTCCTGAGTCAGCTTAAATTTAGTCTATTTATTCAAAAGTCCTTTCTTTGTTTCTTGCTTCCTGGAGAATCTAGTTTGAATTTTTGAACTGTCTTTATGTAACGGGTGGTCAGCAGATAAAAGGTCTCCCTTAAAAGGCTGTTGATAGGTGCATAGGGGTTGCATTCCAACTCTTTCCTCCCTCCCCCCCCCTTATTGTAAGAATTCCACTTCACACACACTGTCCCAAAAGACAGCTGTGTCTATGTTGTTGTCGTTTTTGGAAGTTTGCAATACTCCCCAGATATTACATGAATCCTTTCTTCCTCCAAAAATAGTTCCATATATCCCATAACAGTATATACACATTTGCATTTTAATGGGATGGCTACCAAAATTGTTAAATTGCATTTAATAAGATTCAACTTACTTGACTAAGGTTTGTCCAGGAAATTGCCCTTCCTCACAGAGATAAGGAGCCATGGTTTGGTAGCTGTCACTATAACAGACCCATATCATCTGTAGACAGGGACATGCTTACATGCACTGACAAAAGGATTATGTACTTTCTCTGCACAAAGGTAGTTCATCTAAAGGGTCTGAAATCCATAGTAGCTTTGCTCCCAGACACAAACTCATTCCTGCTGTGGATGAGCATAGAGAGAGATCTATATCATGCATTGACCAGTGGGCTACAAGTGCGTAGCCTTGTCTTAACACAGAGGGTGTATCTAGACTACAGGGTTTTTTCGAAAAAACTTCCCCTGCGTCTAGACTGCTGCCGCGTTCTTTCGAAAGTAAATCGAAAGAACGTGGCAATTTTTTCGACTGTGGAAAACCTCATTTTATGAGGAATAACGCCTTTTTTCTAAAGTGCTCTTTCAAAAAAAGGCGCTATGTAATGCAAACTGTGCTTTTTCGAAAGAGAGCATCCAGACTGCCTGGATGCTCTCTTTTGAAAAAAGCAGTTGGCTTTTTCTAAAGTACTGCCTGTAGTCTAGACGCTCTCTTTCGAAAGAGGCTTGTAGTCTAGACGTACCCTGGTAGCAGCAGAACAACTTAAATCATCTTGAAAGCAGACTTAGTTGAATGGGCATAGACACTTGCCTCAGCATACTTCCTCGGTTTAACAAGTGCTATAAACCAGATTTAAACAGACTTTTAAGAAACTCCGTATGTAAAGTTGCACCAATTTAACTAAATGAGTTTATTTTAAACTTTTAGATGATCTAAAGGTAGAGTTGCATCTAGACCAGGCCCATGAAAATGCATTTAACTCTCTAGATTTCAATTTGATGGTATTCCTTGAGGAAAAAAAATGTAAGATTCTTATAAAGATGGGTGAATGTTGTGTTGATCTTAGAAGTGATATTCAGTGATCCCGTTAAGCCAGTGGTCACCAACCAGTCGATCGGGATCTACCGATAGATTTTGGAGCCTCTGACAGGTGATCCTGACTGGTTTGGCTGGGAAGATATCAAGTGCCTGCACTTCAGCTGCCCCTCCCTCCACTGCCCTGCTGCTCCTGCTCAGAGCTGCCCCTTGGGAACCTCCTGTTTGTTGTGCAGGGTGGGGGAGACAGAGGCAGGGGGCATTGATGTTGCTCTGTCCCCCTCCCTTGTACGCCATCTTCACAGAGTGAGGAGTGCGGGTCCTCAGTGAAGGGGTAGGGCAGGGGCAGGGCCTCATAAAAGGGGTGGGACAGGGGTATTTGTGTATGAGGTAGATCCTGGACTGACTTAAATTCAAAAAATGATCTTGTGCTTAAAAAGGTTGAAAACCACTGCTCTAAGCTGTGTGGCAGCATGTCTTCGCAGGTGATTAATCAACCCTGCCCAGTCAACAGCTCAGGGCTGAGTGCATAGGGCTGACTGGGTTGGTGGGCTGATTAATCACCTGGGAAGCTGTGCTGCTGCACAGCTTAGAACTGTGGTTCTCAACTGGTGGTCCATGGTGACTTTTTCGGTGGTCCACAGGAACATTGTCCAAAGTCACATGGCGTGAGCAGGCGCTGCCGTTAGGCTGTTTTACACCGTGTTCACAAGTAGCCAACAATACTTTCCGGAGGTGGACAGGACAAGGGATGGATTCTTTCATCAGGAATCCATTTACAACAGATGTTGTTAGTGTTCCACAGGATCAGCAGGAGGAATTCTTGGATCTGAGAAATGATTTTGCGGCTCAAGATGTGTACCAGCAATCTACCATAGAGAAATTTTGGGCCAGCGTGACTGGGAGTTACCCAAATCTGTCAGCACACGCAGTCAGATTTCTTTTGCCATTTGCATCAACTTATATGTGTGAGACTGGATTTTCGTGTTTGTTGCACGTTAAGTCCAAACAGAGGAATCGGCTTGCAGTGGAAAGCAATATTTGTTGTGCATTATCAAGTACCACTACAAACATTGAAAAGATTCAGTGAGAAGAGAATCCAAAAATCTGTTAGTAAGAAATAAATTTCAAAACAAAATGTTGTCTACTCTTTTTTTTTTTTTTTAATCATGTGTCAAAAAGGTTGTAGTCCACAAACATTTTTTGATTGGCCTGGTGGTCCATGGACTGAAACGAGTTGAGAACCACTGGCTTAGAAGGACTTGTAATATATTTTTTAAAACCCTCAACTCTTTAAGTTATCGTGTTTTGTGTATTTAGGGCAATAATAGTTTGTAATGTTCTGCTCTGGAAAATCCATTCAATAATACCAGCTCCTTCGTTTGCTGGCAAGACGCATGTATTTAACAAAGTAATTTCTGAACATTAAAATAAATACACATGCTGTGCAACTTGACGATGTCTGACACACACATCTTTAGCGCTACGTTATGAGTTTGTTTTGCAACCAGAATATACAGTTGACTATAAACTGAGAGCAAGGGTTTCCTCCTAGTTGGGTTTTTTTTTTCTGGCAAAATTTGCATTGCATAGTTACTTAGGGCATGTTTGTGGAAAGCTTGTCCAGTGTGATTTATCCTGAGAGTTACCTTCCTTGTTTTTCCAGCTTCTGCAATTATATTACAGCACAATGTAAATATAGCCCTGTACATACTCTGATGTTTGGAAAAAGCTATTGCTAAGAGCAGCACTATGTTCTACACAAGGCTGGACTAAGGGGTGGGTGAGCCGGGCAGCTGCCCAGGGCGCCTACCGATGGGGGGCGCCTGATGGCAGCTGCAAGGGGTGCACGGTGTCCCTTATAGCTGCCATCAGGCACCGTGTGCCCGGCTCCCATGGCGCCGGCCCCCCGCATCCCCGCGGCGCTGGTCAGCAGCGCCTTTCCCCCCACAGCCATGGGGCCCTGCACAGCCAGGCACGGCATGGCCTGCCCCAGGCTGCGAGCCAGCAGTGGTGGCCGGGCCAGGCTGGGCAGTGCATGCGCCGTGCGCCCCAGGGGCGGGCCCCGGGCTGCGCACCAGCGGCCGTGACCAACCCGGGCAGCACGTGCGCTGTGCACCCCAGGGGTGGGCCTGTGCACCCTGGGGGGGTGGGCCCGCACCTGCGCCATGCGCCCAAGGGCGGCGCCGCACGCCCAGGCCTCGGGCACCAAAATGGCTCAGGCCGGCCCTGGTTCTACAAACATTGCTTCAGATGGCTTACATTATTTTACCTAGCTTATACTGAGAGCCCAGTCTGTCTCATCAAAAACCTTTACAAAACTTTCATTGCGTTCAAAGGCTATTTTAGGTATCACAGCATCACTAATATAATTTCTCTCAAAATAACATTTCTCCCATATTTTTATATAAGTAGGACTGTAGAAGGGCTTCTGTTTTCAATTATATTTCTATAGATGTAGATCAGCTATATAATTTTACAGACAATGACCATGTTAAATACCTGCTCAAACTCCATTTCAGTGCACACTTAGATCCCAACAGTCCATGGACAAATGCCTTGTGTGTGTGTATTTTAAACATCCAAGTCGTGCTGCTTTCACCCTTTTCATTTGAAGAACATTATGTATCCCCGTAGTTGTCTTTCTGGGGCTACATCTAGACTGCAGGCTTCTTTCGGAAGAAGCTTTTCCAGAAGAGATCTTCAGGGGAAAAAACTTCTTCTGAAAGAGAGTGTCCACACTGCCAAAGCACATCGAAAAAGCAGATAATTTAACTGCAGAAAGATAGCGTCCACACTGAATGGATGCTCTCTCACATTTAAGCTGTGATTACTATGGACTGAGTGGCCACCAGGGCACCTGTGCTTTTTCCTCTTCTCTTCTTCCGAAAGAACTACCTCTTCCCCATCCACACACGCCTTGTTCTGAAAGAGCTCTTTCGGAAAAAGGCTTCTGCCTCATAGAAAGAGGGTTACCAATGCTGGAAAAACCCCTCTGTTCTTTCTATTTTCTTTTGAAAGAACATGATTGCAGTGTGGACGTAATTGACTTTTTTCAGGAAAAACAACCGTTTTTCTGAAAAACTCTACTGTAGACCTACCCTGAGAGTGTGATCTAAAGCCTGTTGACTCACTTGGACTTTCCACTGACTTCAGTGGCCTTTGGATTAGGTACATTTTACCTACATTTTCCCATTGCTTCTACAAGCTATGTAATCACTTTCCTTGCTTTAAATTATTTGTAGACTTTTGTGCACATTCCTCCACTTCCTACCCCCCTTTCTCTGTAGATCACTTTGTAACCAAGCTGTTGTGCATATTTAACTCTCCATCATTTTTCCATCTAGCAATCTCATCAGTCCTTGATCAATTTTGTTACTCTGTTCCGAATTTCCACTATTTGGTCAATACCTGCAGATTTGGGGAGCGGAGGAGCAGCTGGTCTCTATGGCACTTTCCTTTAGAGTCCAGCCTGAGCTCCAGTATCAAACCTTCAAGTTAGAGCTGCAGTGACCTGCAATAACGTATCCTGTGTACCTGCAAATCTCCCACTACTAGAGGGTTTATTTTTTTCTGCCACTGGCAATAGGAATCCAGGATAGCTTGATTTCCAAGACCCATGTTGCCATACTAAAAGGGAGAGCTAAAGGAACTGAGTGAGGCCTACAGGCAGTTGTTTGTGTTCCATGTACAGCAATGTCTCCAAATCCACATGCTTTTTGGCTGCTTTCTAATTTGGAAGGTAGAACTCCTGTCACATGTGCTGAGGGATGAGCAAGAGGAGCTCTTATGATATTTCCAGGAATCTACATAAGGAAGTACACGTAGGAATAACATGTGACTCACAGATTTCTGTGCAGTGAGAATTCAAAGCATGAAATGCATGGGGACTACTTATATTAAAAGTATTCTAGGAATCCAACTTTTCCTGATTTAGTAGCCAGTGTTCATCACCAGCTATGGCAAAGAAATGAACTTTGTCCTGCTAATTTGTAGCACTAAGGAAATATTTCATATCGTTCCCCAAACAAACCTCGTTGCTCGCTCTCTCTCTCTCTCTCTCTCTCTCTCTCTCTCTCTGCAGGGTAGGGAAATTGGTGCAGGAACAAGTCTGTTTTTGGAAACAGTGCAACATATTGATAACTATTGATAGTCTTTTATTGCAGAGAGTTAATGTTGGTGTCTTTAGCTGTTTGTTTATTTAGGAACTTTCGGTAATTTCTCAGCTTTAAATGCCACACACTTCCTAACACGGGTGGTTCATGGTAGCACCTAGGAAGTTCTTTGTGCCCCTGTGCACACATAAAAGTGGGCTACTCAGGGCAGATGGGACTGACCACTGGAGAGGAAGGAGCCCAGGCAGGAGCTTCTGGACAGCCCCTGCAACCAGAGTGGCAGGAGCAGCCACCCCTGGAGCAGCACCAGACGCCATAGCAGTTGCAGCCACCTCCGCAGCAGCACCAGGCACTGCAGCAGCCACAGCGACTACGCCGGGCAAGGGTGTCGCCAGACTGGGAGGGACCACCGGAGCCACACGTGGAGGACAGCGCGGTGCACCGGTAGGGGTAGGAAGTGGCCCAGGGCGAACGATTGTCCCCCGGGAACTCGGCGTGTTCTGGCAGGCATCCCCGCCGAGCAGGCAGCGAGAGCATTCGCTGCCAATAGGGCCCTGGGCTGGGACCTGGTGGAGTGGGAGGGCCCAGGTCCCCCTACATCCCGACCCCATCGTAAACCAGCTACCTAAATTTAGAGGAAGCTTACCTGGGAAATAGGCCGTAAGCCTGTCTGCACTCTGAGGGAGTGAAGCTGTGTCTGTGACTAGGCCTGAGGGGCTGTAATTACCCTAACAGGGGTATACTAGACTTGTGACTAGGCCTGAAGGGCCGTAAATACCGTAATAGGGGCTGTTCTGTTGTGGTGTTTTAGATGCTGCTTGTAATTATTAGAACTGGGAGCACTGGCTGTTGGGAGTCTGGAAGCACCGGGAACAGGAAGGAGTGGGGAGAAGATTGGCAGGGGCTGAGTAAGAGCTACTGAGGGATGCAGCAGCTTTGTAAAGAGGCTCCACTTTTGGTAAATAAAGTCCTGTTGAAGTTTGTTAGTACCTTGCTTCCATGGTACAACATCTGTGTGGGGGAGCAACGAGGGGCGCCCTGGTATTAGGGCACCCCTGTGACACCCTGCCAAATTTTGGATTGCTAAATAAGATGTTCCCTCATGCCCCCTTTCTGTTCCTCTGGGTAGCCTTCCCTGCACCTTCCCCCCCCCCCTCCCCCCCTTGCAGGCACCAGTCACCTATAAAACAAATAAAAATGGCAGATGATATCACTTTCTACTCTTAATTAGACTGGGCTGAATTAGCTGAATGTGAATATTCAGTGGGGTTAGAAGCTAGGATACATTCTTCCAGAGTCTTGCTGATGGCCATTATAAAATAGATGGTACAAGTGGGCAGAAATAGCGAATGATACTGTAACTCTTATTACACTTCTTATGCATCGATCTCAAAGCATTTTATCAAGAGAGAGGTGTCATTATCTAATCTTATATTAAGGATGAGGAAGTGCCTAAAATACCTATGCACTTCAAATTTACCATGACAAGTTTTGTACTTTTCTCATAAAAATAACCCCTCTGAGATGTTCTCAAATCTTAATAAAATGTGGGGTGTTAATTTGTGTTGGCTTGCAAGAAATACTTGATAAGTTTGTTAGGTAATGAACAATGGAAGCATTCAGAAGAATGGCACCATCACAATGCCCATGTATATTCTGATCTGATCTGAGCATCCTTTAAAGTCCACAGTTAGCCAAGAGTGATAACTTTTCTTTGCTGTCTACCTATGCCACATGTGACTCAGTGAACTGAAGGTAAAAAGTGCAGGATAAACCAGTCCTCTCCAGTCTAGCATGTGTCTATATTAAAAGACAGCTGCAGACAGAATTCAGTGCTGAAGTGGTCTTTGTTTTTGGCACTCTCCAACTGACAGTCCATCTTCTGCTATGCTCCTTTCCTCTGTAATACTTAGTCTGTGAAAACCAGCCCTTGACTAATTAAATAAGAGTTTAACTTGGAATTTCAAGTTATACAAGACAGAATCTTAACTTTTTACAACAGCTTCAAGACTTAGCTTGGGATCAGAACAGAACATCTGATGTTCTATCTGTATAGCTTGAGGCAATATTGTTTGTTTTTAGAGCACTCAGCATGCACTTCACTGGGATCTGGCCAAAAAAAAAAAAAAATACAGGCCTGGGACACACCTTTTACTATAAGACCTCTCTCAAAGTGCCTGATGGTGGATTGAAGTAAGTTTGCAATAAGAAACTAGACTGACTTGAAAATCAAGTTTTTAAATGTAGCACATATAGATATTGGTAATCCTGGATGGCGATGTTTCAACACATTCTTGACGTTATGATGAAATACTCCCAGTTTTCAACAGCAAGCTGATACATCTTTGTAAACAGGGGAATGCCTCAAAGTTCCTATGAAAGGAGAACATGTGAAATGGGATAGTTGCACTCTTTCAAAGATTTGCAAAGTCATGCAAAAATGTGGATAAGCACATTATCCTTCTCAATGTACAGATGAAGAAATTGAATCTAGGATACATTAAATGACTTTCCCAAGCTCTCTTATTAAGTTGGGCCACATCCGCTCATGGGGTGAGGAGGAGGAAGGGAGGCAGTTGCCCTGGGACTTGATGATTTTTTTTCAAATGGGTCTGGAGTTTGAGCCCTGGGCCCTTTAAATCACCCCTGGAGCCCTATGAAGAGTGCTCCAGGCAGTACTGGGGGCTGGCTGGGAGGGTGGGGGTGCAGCACAGTCTGGGTGGTGCTGAGGGCTGGCTGCCTCAACCACACCCCTTCTGCCCAAGGTTTCCAGGAGCATGTCCCCAAACCTTGCACAGGGGCCCAGCAAGTCTGTCACCTCCCTGAGTCAGGCTGCTGTTGAGAATAAAGCTTTTGTCTTCTGAGGCCCAGTCCAATTTAGTTGAAGCTCTAGGCTTAGAGACGAATGAGTTCTCAAATCAGAGAAATAACAGTTTTCAGTTGCAAAGTAAAAACCATGTGTATACCAATGAATGCACGAGTCGCCATTCTTTTATGCATCAAGGCTGCATTAGAAGCTCTGAAATGGGTATTATGGGATGGAAGTGCAGCTTCAAACTTCTAAGTAGAAATGAGGAAGGAGATGCATGGCAAAAATTTCAGATTGATGCTGATTATTCTTTTTCTTTTCCCTTTCCCATGAAGCTCCATGTACTAGCCAATCTGGATATTTTAAAAACTGGTAGTTAGAATATGGTTTTATGATCACTTCATAAATCCAATTCACTTTTCTTAACTTGCTAAACAAGATTTCTTGAAATTTTTTTGAGGGGAGGGGCATATTGTAAAACTTACCAACCCTTTAATGGGATACTTTGATGATAAAATTTCTTTTGACAGAAGTTTGATGTCAATGAGCTGTGGGTAAGTAACACAAAACACCTGGGTTTTATTCTTGGCTCTGTTCTACTTTCTGTGACTTTATGGAAACCACTGAAATTTTGTGCCTTAGATCTCCATGTGTAAAATAGAACTAATTCATTCTGGACTCACAAGGATGTTGAGGCTAAATTCATTGAGAAGTGCACAGATAAATGCTATGGAAAATGTTACCAACAAAATACATTTGGAATTACAGTAAATACTATACTGTATTTGTACTATTTTAAATCTGTTTTGAAGTCCTAACCTGTTAAAGAACACTTGAGATCATTAAAACTGAAAGATTGTAAATTTCTCCCTCCCCCCACCCTGCTATTTATATTTTGTTTGTTAAATTTTTGAATTTCTCTGAGCTCAATCAGTGCAAATAGACCAGTCAAGTTTACATTGAGTGAATTACCCTTTATTCATACATTAACAAAATGTTGCAATGTTTGAGCTCTTAGATGTGACATTCCCCAGGATACAATCTGGACTGTTGAACAGCTCCTCAACTCTCCAGTCTGGGAGCACTTTTTACAGTGCTTGGCTGCCAGCCACTCCTGGCCTCTAGCACGCAAAACCACTCCCAGCTGAATGAGTGCTTCTAACCAGCCACTCCTGATATATTATAGAGCGACACCAGCAAATTCCCAGTCCCAGACTTGTCCCGAGAAATGTGTATTTTGTACTGCCCAGCTTTTTCCATCCGTGCAGGCCAAGCTCAGAGCAAGTCCATCATTTCATTAGAAGAAAAGGGTATTCACAAACTCTGTTTCTGAAATGGAGGTTCCCAAGCACTTCAGTCTAAACAGAATGGCTTTAATAAACCAATGGAACAAATGTATTTACTACAGATAGTTTTTGTTTTACATTTTATTTCTTTGAAACAATTCTGACTTTTATGTCTTATCACTTATAATAATTTAAAAATCTAATACCTAACTTACCAATACCTAAGTTAATTCAAAGTGAAGATTTCTCTCTATGTGCTTACAGAACTCTGGTTGGATCTTTCAACCAGGAACACTCTCCCAGTTCAGTTATTCATTATTTTTCAAACACTGTTGTTGTGAATAGGGATAATGGGGGAGAGGTGACTTGTTTTCTCTGTTTTACCTTCTGACAGCATTTCTTTTCTTTAAGAATCCTCTCCAGTTGTGGATCAGGAGACAGCAATTCTATCTGCCAAGATGTAAATTTTGTGCTCATACCCTTCTTGCTCAACCTTGCTAGGGTGATGGCTAACCTTTTGTCTCTGAGGAACTGGTCCGTGCCTGCTTTGCTGACCATGTTTCAATATCATACTGTAAAATCTACTAACTTTACATAGTGTTCCTACTCACATTTTTCTAGTAATTCTCAGTAGATTGAGTTTTCCGATGATACCTCTCAAGGCATACTTGTACAAAATGTACCGTGGTCTTGCAAAAGTGGTGAATGTACGGGTATTGTGTATCATACAGGAGCATCTTTATTTGTTCAATAACTATTTCATAGGTTTCTTTTTTAAAAAAACATTCCAATCACAGGTAGGTTTTGTGGAAGTTTCTTCCAAAACCTATGTTGGATTCAATTTGACATTTCACTGGTCATTTAACTGCAATGAGCCAAATTAAGTATGACACGAGCGTGGGTAGTGCCTATCATAAGTTGGGGAAGCCTATGCAGTGTAGCCCCACCCATTTTTTTTGCCTGGAAGGCCCTCTCCTGTCCTGCCCTTCCCCTTTGGCCCCATACCAGGCTGGCTGGCTGCTCCTCTTCAGAGAATCATGCTGGCTAGGGGCTGGGCATAGGGCTAGGGTGGCTACAGCTGACAAGGCAGAGACCTCAGGTGGCTGGGGCTGCTGGAGCCATGTTGCTCAGTGCTTGGATATTAGTGGCTGCTGGGGCTATCTCCCTTATGCTTGGGGTGGAAGGGGCCTTTCATTTGGGGGGGGCCAAGCACTGCCCACCAGTGATCAGATGTTTGGAGAGCTGTGCACCACCTACCTGGAACACTGGGGAGAGGTCTGGCAGCTGCAAGGGAGTGTGTGCTCTGGGCTCAATGTGGGTGGGGGTGGAGACTAGCCACCCCAATGCAATGGGTCATCTGCCTCCGGGGATGTAAGATTGGTCAGATGTGAAGCTCAATATTAGTCTTATTCTGATGTTGTGACTTGGTTAAACCTTGTCATGGGTTCAGTTACATCCATCAGTTTCAGTGTGGTTTAAATGTGCGCTTCATTTAAGACATCTATAAGAGACTGTTAAGGAGCCTCTGAAACAAAAGCATAATGGAGTCTGCCCAGAGATTTGCACTGCTGGGCAGAGGGGCTTAGCTGAGTATTTGTATGGCTAGGTGGAACAGACACTGCACAAGGAATGATGCCTAGGGACAGAGAGAGCGTGTAGAGATAAAATCAAGCAGACACAGCCTGAAAGCAAAGCAACATGACCCTTAGATCAATCTAGCTATGTCACTCATTGGTATCTAGCCTCATAGGGTTAAGTCAACCTAATTCCAGGAGTAGATGCAGCTGAAGGATAGAAGAACATGCAGGGTGAATAAGTGGACTACAGGTCTATTTAAACCATATTCCTTTCAAAATGCAGCAATATTTCCAAATCTATCTATTAATAAGCTAATCTTATTGCTGAAATCTACAGTACGGATGTAGGAAAGCAAAGAGGAAAACAGTAAAACACTAAATCTATGGAGCATCATGTTTAAAACTCTCCTTTTCAGTGGACCTTAATTTTCCTCACCTGCCTTTACCCCACCTAATTTTGTGCTGCTCATCATTCTCCCATCTAGCATGGGTTTCTTCTAAGTAGTTAGCAAAACAGTACTTCACAACATGAGGAAAAAATCAATAGTAGAGGATATCTCTTAGCCAGAACCTAAATGATTTTAACATGTAATAAAGCATCACAGCTTGGTTTAATAAGGAAGGACTTCACCTTTGTCACAGATTCCATGAGACTGTTGGTTTCAGTAGCCCAACCCAAAATGTTCTGTTTGTAGCAATTTTCCCAGTTTCCTTTACAGCTGGGACACACTAGAGTAGTAGATTGACATTACTATATTGTTCGGGGATATGAAAAACCCACATGGTAAAGTTAAGCCAATTTTAATCTGTGTAGCCTGTGCTAGATTGATGGAAGATTTCTTTGGTGGTAAACTCTTGAAGGTGGATTACCTCAGAATAATTCATTATTGCAAATGTTCTTTGCTCTACTCTTTCTCCCTTGCTTCTTTCCAGATCTTGGTACTACAAACTACACAGGGGAGTCTGTATAGCTTGCTATAAATATTTGAAGGGAACAGAACCAATGTTTAAAAGCCTACCTGATCATATATAAAGGAGCACTTCAACAGGAAAAGAAAAGCAAAACTGCAAATACTTTGTGTTAATGAGGTACAATGTAATGGGATCTTCAGATCTGTAACTCAGGCCATTCACTGGGGTATCTAATGGATTTAGGTGCCTAAAATTAGGTACTTAATTTTAAACAGTGGTTTAGGAGACTAGTGTAAGGCCATATTGTCTAATTGGCAGGAAATTCTTTACCACTTTCCTATAAAAGCTACATGATTTCATCAAATGCTATTTTAAATAGGTTTGGCTACTCTTGCCTTGATGTTCACCACATACATTAGTTTGAAACGCTGAAAAATACACACAAAACAGGAAAGAACTTGAAAAATACATCAGCTCTTTAAATGCATATGTAGATATTGTAAATGTAAACCTTTTGGCTATGTCTATACTGTGCTGTTTTGTGCAAGAAATATGCAAATGAGGCAACATGTGGAATATCGCCATGCCTCATTTGCATAAATAGTGAGCCGCTGCTTTTTGCGCAAAAACCCCCTCTTGCACAAGAGCCCTTCCGTTCTTCCTGAAAAAAGCGGCTCTTGCGCAAAAAGTGGACGCTCATTAATTATGCAAATGAGGCACGGTGATATTCCACACTTCGCCTCCTTTGCATATTTCTTGTGCAAAACAGTGCAGTGTAGACGTAGCCCTAGGGAAGAATTTAAACCAGAAATTGTGGAAGCCTGAGGTCTTCATATGGGATATCAATGTAGGGTGGAATGCAGATGTTGGTCTTAGCTCTGCACATTAAAATAAAGGCAACGCTAAGTCCATCTGTGATTGTTGTTCACAAATGAAAGTGTCACCTCAAAAGTCTCTGCTTCTAACTTTGTTCACCTCTCTATCCTGTTACAATATAGTGTTTAAACAGCTAAGCAATATAAACGTGTTGGTGTTACCTGAATGACACCAAAAAAGCTCCCTAATAAGGAATAAAACCTATAAAATCCTCCCTTTGGGAATTTACATTCTGCTCAATACAAGTAATTATCAGTCTGTTAAATAACTTTAACACTACTATTACTGTAGCACAGTGTTTCTCAAACTGTGCTCCGCGGAGCCCCAGGGCTCCGCGAGACATCTCCAGGGGCTCCGTGAGGTTGACAAACTGGAAACATCAATAGGTACAACACACACAATCAGTGGACTGCTGGGGCTCCGCATAAATTTTTAGGCATGTAAAGGGCTCCGGAGCCCAAAAAGTTTGAGAACCGCTGCTGTAGCACGTAGGTGTCAAGTATGCAAGACTTATGGTATGGTTTTGGCCCATAGGAGAGGTTTAGCTTTGCATCACCAAAGAAACAGGTGAAAGTTTAAAATTGAGCTCTATTGAATTTCTTATTTTGGGCCCTATCCTATCTTCCTTGTCACCCCTCTTCCCTCCCTGATTTCAGAGGGAGTTTGAGGTGTGCAGGGAATGCATTTTTGGGCCCCTTCTGCATTAATATGCATGTACAAAGAGCTAGTGAACATTTTGGAAAGGATTTATTGAATGTCACTTTGAACTTGCTTTGGAAGCTTTTGTATTTATTTCCTCTGACTCTGTCCATCCTCATCTGCTTAGCTGATGATAAAGATCTTTAATAAGAGGATAACTGTGTCTACAGTAAAGCTGCTGTGGTATGCAACTGAAGGGGGATTTGTTCCAGCAGCATGAGTTTTATTTGCTGGCTGCTTCCTAGACACATCCAGGACTGCATAGAAACCGGTGAGAATGCTTTCGTTTTTTCCCCCTTTGAGAGCATGTCTCCACCTATACTACTATCATTTTCTTTGTATTCAACAGCAGGAATCTGAAATCTCTAGTGTTATGCATCTCTGTGGGGATTGCAACTATTTAATCATGGAGACAGGTTAAGTTCCTAATGTACAACACAATAAAAACAACTGCTCTGAATTCAGAGCAGAAATGAGAAAAATACAAGTTGTTTTAGTATGCTGAATTGGTGGTAAGTTTAAATCTGTATGTGCACTGGCTTATTAAAATTCCAAGTATGATTCTTGGGTAATGTATTATCTGAAATGTTAAGATTTTGGAACATTTTCATTAAGGGACTTTCAAAAAAGAGTTTGTATTGAAATGTGGTTGGTTTTTTTTTTTTTTTTTTGTACTTTTGAAAGCACAGAGAAGAAAACTCTGGAAGCCCCATGGCACAATGGTATTGAGCAATTAATGCCTAATATTTATTATTTCCTTTTCAATCTTGCTTAAATGTGTTTTTTGAAATTTAAAAACATTGTTGATCTAGTCTGTATGTCTGTTTTATATAAATCTTTTAGGGCCTGATATTATGATCTTCGTTTCAGGTAAAATCTTCCACTGACTCAAATGGGACATCATTTACTGCCCCAGCTCGAAGGGGTGCAGGTCTAGGCCTAAAGTGTCGCTGTGTTTACTCAATTACAATGATACTTTTACTGCACCTTTATGACATAAGGAAACCTTTTTCCTTTACAGAGCTTCCTGATGGCACACAGGGTTTTCTGAAAGACATAATCTCGGCTAGTTATGTAATATAGTGCAATCTAGTGCCAGCTCTTTGTTTAAAAAGGGTGTGAAAGGATTTGACCAATGAGAAGGTGATGCCAAATGTTAACTGCAACGTCATTCAAGCACCTGCCTCATGAATAATCCCGGATCCTCTCACAGATGTACAGTACACTTGGAACACTTATCAACTTCAACATATGAAACCAGCCATAAAATCACATAACTCCTTTTTATCGTTAGTATATAAGAGTTCATTTTTTTCCTATATGAACCATGAATGAAAAGAACTTTTTGGCAGACATTTAGTACTTATCAAATTGCTTTAAATCCATTCTGGACAAATTCCAACTTTAATAATTAAGTTTTGCTATTGTAAATTTCTCCTACTGTTTCATTTGGTATTACAATCTTCATTTCCCATTTTAAGCTATTGTAGGATGCTGCTAAATAACTGTGACCCACACTGGGGTGGCTATACTTCATTAGCTGTCAGTTATTCCCATATGTCCCGTTCTTTGAGTAAAAGGTTGTAAAGAGCTTTGGTTGTGCTTTACCCATGCAAATTTTTCCAGCAAGGCAACAGCTGAGAAGCTTTTTGAAGGAAGAAAATGAGTACTGAGTAGTCACAAGAGATTTTGGTTAAAAATCTTATTTTCTAATAGTTCAGTGTGCTCTTCTTTTGCACGCTCATATTTATTTAGGTTAAAATATAAATGGGCCAAATCTGCTCTTAGTTACGTTGGTGTCTCTCTACTAAGTTCACTGAAGTATGACTAAATTTGGCACAATGAACAAACATCAGTTTTTGTATGTGTTTGTGCACATATAGAGTGAGTACTTTTTTAGCAATTTTTAAGATGAAAAGCACCAGGTGAAGGTAAGAAAATAGTACAGATTTTAGAGGCTATACTTCTGTATTATCCATGCCAGGGGCTGGCATTTTTAATGTAAAGTTTAAATATGAACAAGAAAAGGGATTTAATGAAACATTGATTGTAACTATAGCTGCTTTTTTAAATAGCTGGCTTAGAGCTCAGGGTAGTGTTAGGACTCAAGGTAAAGTCCTTTAATGAACACAAGTACTGCCTTCACTATTCAGTGATTATGAATCATTGAGAGTTGTCAGTATGCTCAGCAATGTAGAATTCAGAGGAAGAGGGCCCTTGTTGAAAGAGATGCCATTTTGTAGCACCATTGTTTTAAAATCAGATTTATAACAAAATGACATTTTTAAGATGAGAAAATATAATATAGGTGTGAATTAGTGAAACCACTGTCCCCTGCTACAACAGTTAAACATGCTTCAAAGAAGACTTAGGTTTGTCCTATAACTTCTGTGTTTACACATACACATGTACCCTTCTTTAGTGCATTGCACATGTCGGAGACTGTAGAATACTCTTATGAACCTCTTTGTATTTATAAAACAAAGTTATAGGTGGGGCTGTTTTTTCCCCCTATTATTAAGGTTGCCAAATTGCTTCCCATTATAAGACCTTGTTCTCAGTTGCTTATAATTTTTTATAACTTTTTGTGGGCTGGTCTAAAACTTTCTTTGCTGGGTGTTTGCATCAGGCTGAATTTATTTTGGAATACTTCAGCCAAACAGTTGAGCTGGTTTCAAAAATAAGGCCAGGGAAAAATACAGTTTGTTCATATTACAAAAAATTGAGACCTTTTATCTGAAATGCTATAGGGCCCTCTGATTTAGAGCAAGGCCTTGATGGGAGAGACCACTGAATCCTGGACATGCCTTCTGCCATCCTCCCAAAATATAAATCCCAACTTGGACAAGATATAAGCTTTTGAAAAATTACAGTTTGGACATGCCTAGACACTTCTTACCTTTTTAACAGCCTAACATCTCCAGAGTACATCTTTTCTGCCCTATCCCTTCTGCTGATCTCACAACACATGAACAACTGAATATGCTCCAGATCAGGGCACCCAAGACAAAGCAGGACTTTCTCTCTAAATACTGCTACCAGCTGCTCCAGACAAGGAGGAGCCAGGTACTGGAACTGAGATTAAGCAGCCTGTTGGCCTGAGCTCTCAGGGTGTGTCTACACTGAACCGCAGCTCAAAATAAGGTACACAATTTGAATGATGCAAATTGAATATCTTATTTTGATCTTATTTCAAAATAGCTTATTTCATAATTTGGCGCTCTCTATGCAGCGCCAAATCTTGAAATAACTCTCTATTCCGAAATGTCCCTTATTCCTCGAATATCCTGAGGTTTACAGGGATGTCGGAATAGCGAGCCCATTATATTTTGAAATAACAGGCTTGCTGTGAAGACGCGGGATAGCTATTTTAGGATATTCCAGTATCCTGAAATAGTGTTGCTGTGTAGACATAGCCTCAGTGATGCACTTCCCCTGCTGGCTGGCACCCAGGCAGCATGGAGGAGGAAGTCGTCCAATTCAAATGCCAAAAGTCAGACCAAAGGGGAAGGAAAGAATTCAATTTAGATAGAAAAGGAGTCTGAGATGGGACTGAAAGGAGAGGAAGAGATAGGGTTGACAATTTTAGTTGGACCTTTAGCTGGAGGTTCATGATCTGACACAATCTTTAATTAAGGATTAAGTCCTGGAGACTCCAGGGCAACCTGAAAGGATTGGTAATCTTAGGGAGAGAAACTGACTGACAGTTGGAAGGAGAAAACTGGTTCTGGCGGGTCAGAGAGACTGGAATCAGGAGCTAGTGGGAGGGAAAAGTAGGGTGGGCAGCTAGGCAGAAATGGAATTGGCTGGACAAAAAGACTGGTATTGGAGAAGGGAGAACAAGAGACTGGATGGAGGAGGAGATTAGGGTAAACTGGGACAGGAAGTTGTTGGGGGCGGGGTGGACAGACAAACCTAAGACAGGGCAAATAGGAGGGGATAGAATAAAAAGGGTCAGAATTGGACAGTCCTGCTGACAAGGGAGGGGAATAAAGGGTATAGTTGCCCCGGAGCCTGGCGATTCAAAGGCTGGCATCCCAGGCCCTTTAAATTGCCACCAGAGTGTCGTCCTATATGCTCTGTGCAGTTCTGAGGGCTGTGGGAGCACTCCATGCTCTTGATGGTGAGGAAGACTGGCTGCCCCCAGCCTTGCCCCTTCCACCTGAGCCCCAACCCCTTCCAGAAGCATGGAGCCAGCCCTCCCTCCTTGCCCAGGAACATGCAGTAGCTGTCAGCTCCCCTGAAATTGAGACATGGACAAAAGGTCTGTGTTTAATTAAAGCATACTCTCACTAGAGCCTGGGGTGGGCCCCAAGATGTCAGAGTCATTCCTCTGTTACGAGCAAATATCTGTGAAACACAGTGGCAAAATGTGTCCTATCCTCTATTAGTGTGGATCCACACAGAGGAAGACAACCATTCTAGCTGCCTTTTTTCCCCTTAGCTCAAGTCTCCATTAGTTCAAAATCTCAAGCAGAAGTCTGCCTTGGATCTAAAGAGTTGAACCCTGCTGCTGATCCATGTAAGTGTCAATGAGATGCCACTTGGTGGAATTCCTGTTTTTCAGTTTGCTATTATAGAAATTCATTTCTTTCCTGTGAAACAATTCAACATTAAAAGAACATTAAGGTTGAAAATTCAAGTACTAAAAAGTTAGGAAATACTGTACAAGAATTGAGATTGCCCATGTACATTATATCTACTTCAGTTATGTGATATACTATTTCCCCCCACAGATCCCCCACCTCCTTCAGTACACAAGGCAGACCTGCTTTAGGGATGGATCAAGTTTGTGTAGTGAAATCACTGTTGTTTGAACCCTTGCTTTATTTATTGTGTAAGATGGGAGCTGTGTAGTGAACAAGGCAGGAGATGCAGAAAGAAGAAAATATGGTCTCATAGTTAAGGTAGTCAAATGCTACTCTGGAAAATTGGATTCTAACCTTGACTCTGCCACACTGTACCTATGTGATGCTAGCCAAGTCCCTTAAACCAGACATTTTCAGAGGTGGTCATTAATTGTATGTTCCTCATTTTGTGTGTTTCACTTCATACTGGGGGGGAAGGGAGGAGCTCATTTGCAGGAGTGCTGAGCACTACTTTGAATGTAATACACTAAGTAGTTAAAAAAAAAACAAAAAAAAAAAACAGTTCCTAGGTGTGTCACATTAGGAACCCCGAATTTGTGAGTGTCTAATTTCTTTGTTCTTCCAGTCCTCAAGAGGACACATGAAAGGACCTGAAAGAAAAGAACTCTGAGGGGAGAAGCTGTTACACCCTGTCAGGAAAAAGAACATCTCTGACCTGAAGAACTTTGCCTGAAATTAGAACTAGGGTGAGAAACAGAAATACATTTCTCTTAGTGTACTCGGCTTAGCTGGTGTGTTTTTGTTTGTTTTAATTTAGTAACTTACTTTGATCCTGGCTGTCATTATTCGCAACCACTTGACTCCCACTTTTTATACTTAATAAAATCATTTTACTATCAAACCCAGTGTAAATTGTTACCGGAGGGGGAGAGGGATCACAAGAGCTGTGCATATTTCTGTCATTGATAAAGAGCAAACTTTATGATTTTTTTCTCTGTGTAAAACTTTTATATGGAGTAATATGGATTTATTGGGGGGGAGGGGGAAGAGGTTGGTCCTATTTGGGGATGTGCTTCTGGGTGCTATCAAGTGTCTGTAACTGAGACCTCCCAGAGCTGAGCTGCTTTCTGTGTTTGTGTTACTCTGCTGGGGGCTGTTATCCCAACTCTGTGCCTTTGCTGGGGGTCACCAGAGCTTCTGGCTCAGCAGCACAGATGGGTTGGCTCAGTGGTATAATCGGCCCATAAGGTGACAGTCTCAAGGTGATCTTTGTGATCCAACCTGTCACAGTGATCATGTAATTAAAGACCATAATATGCATATGCACAAGGGAGTGAATTAAAGTTGCAAGGTAATGTTAATTCTGACATTTCCTAACTTTTGAGCGATTGACTTTTCAACCTTAATGTTTTCAACATAGCATTTTGTGTATTATATTCATGTGCAAACTATATGTGTGTGTAAAATATATAAGGGTCAAGAATTTCAAAAGTGGTTAGTGATTTTTTGAGTCCCAATTTTAATTTTTTTTCCAGAGCATAGGTGTTCAGCTCTTTCTGTGAAGACCCCTTTAAAGTGCCAGATCATCTCAAATAAGCACCCAAAGTCACTCTTTAGCATATTTGGATTTGTTTAACCTTAACTCTGGATTGATCATGTTTGATTTTGTTATAATTACATAATTCTTGTAATGAATTTTACCCTAAATTATTGGTCTATTTGCTCAATCTACAAGTATCTTAATGTGATTTTTTTTTTTTTTTTTTTTTTTGTCTGGGAATATAATTGCTTGGGTTGGTGGTTAGTTGTCTGTTGAAAGGTTGGGTTTTTTTTTTTTTCATCAGAAAATGGGTTTTTTGACTAAATGCAAACTTTTTGTGAAAGTTGTCTCTTTGTGGAAAATTTCAACTTTTAATTGAATAACCAAATGGCCCAAAGCTGAAATGTATTTGATTTCTGGCCAAAACTTGAACATTTTCTATTTGGAAATGCCACTGTAATATCTTATGGAAGTTGTTTATCAGTCTCCTCAGATGTACTGGATTTCCCAGCCAGACTACATTTCCCATGATACATTTCAGTAGATCAGGAAGATGCGAAACTGCAGTGTATCTTGGCAGATGTAGCATAGCCAAGGAGGCTTAAAGAGGAGAATGGGGACATGAGCTATCTGAACTACAACTCCCATGAAGCACCATGATAACCTATCCAAAAATTTTCCATTGGTGGGCAGGATTTCTAGCCACCCCTACAAATCGCTGTGGAAATACTGAAAATAATTTTATCTCCCTGGCTGTCTGCCATCCCACTAGCCTTACTCTTTCTTTATCTATAGTTTTCTCTGATGTTGTAAATGGCCTTCATTTGTATGTTTTAATGTTTTGGTTGAAAGGAAATCCCTTGTAAAGTGTTAGCATTGAGGGTACTTAGCACTTTTCAGGATTGATGCCTCCAACTGACAGTTTAAATACTTGAAAAAACCTACTGATGAGAGTTTGATAGTTTTGATTATTTAAATTACTACCAAAATTCTAAGCAATGTACAAACATTATCTAATCCTCAGAACATTCATTTTTGACTGGTAAACAAATAGTCTTGCCCTCATTTTACACTATCCCCTTCATCTACCAGACTTTCACACTCAACATCTGGTTTCATTTGGAAAGAACAGACTTAGGGTAACCACTAGAGTCACTAGACTCTGATACAAACAAACAATAATTCATGACAGAACATCTGCCTCAGAGAGACTCCCCACACTTGATGATGGATGTTTAATGGGCCTTAATATATCTTTTAATATATTTCCTACTAAGTATTATTTAATCTCTCCCAAAGTATTTCATAGACCTAATTCTCCCACTCCCCAAATATTAGGTTTTCTGCTTTTGGAGAGAGATTTACAAGTACATCCATTGCACAACAGCAAAACCAGGACCAAGATCCCCTGTACCAGAAGCAAACTGGAGCTATATTTTGCAAAGAGAACATAAGAATGACCAGACTGATTAGACCAATGGTCCATCTACCTCGGTATCTTCCAAGACATTTTTTAGTTTTGCTTGTCTGACCAGCCACTTCTGACATATCCACCATCAATTCATGCGGCCTGCATGCCTAGAACTATCTTCCCAGCACAACCATCCTTCTCCTCCTTCTCTTCCTCAAGTTCTTTCTTGAAATATACTTCTTCAATGAAGCTTTCTAAAACTACAGCCATAAATGTAAAACAAACCCTTCCCCTGCTTTCCCTGTTGTAACAGTTGCTCAAGATGTGGCAACTAAGTTAGCCAAGCAGCTGCATAGATGTATTGTCTTCACTCTCCTCCTCTGCACATACCCTATTCTGGTTGCCTTCTCATGGACTACCTGTCTTACTAGTGTAACACTGCAATGTATTTATTGTCATAGTACCCAGATGATGCCTGATTAGGAACCCTGGTGTTCCCTGCTCCTCACCCCACCTCAACCACATATAGAAAAGATGGTTCCTGCTGACAGCCTAAGTCCTGTCCTATATATAAGACTGTCTGTTGAAATGTTTGACTTCTAGGGAGGAAGGGAATAAGCTGTACTCTACTGCTGCATAGTGGCTGCTGTGAAAAGGAGTAGGAAATCTGTTAAGGGTTTTATATAACTTTACACTGGAATTATGATAGGGACTCCAAGAACTGAAATCCTAGACCTCTGTGGTAGGAATAGACTAAATAAAGCAATCCCAGCAGTAAAAAAATGAAACGTGTAACCTTTTGTAATGGAGATTAAACTACACAAAAATTGTCCTTCTAGGTCTGGCACTAGTGCTGTGTCTTCAAGATTTGCTCAAGCTGAGGAGGTTTGTTGCACTGCTATGAAGAGGTTAAATAGGCTAGCAACAATCAGCCTCTTTTTATCCATAAATCCAGTTCTAGATATTATGTTAGAGAAAACAGGTGCCCAAGGAAATCTTTGTGTAATGATCATTCTGTTTTGTTTATTAGTCTGGAGGGAATGGGTTGATTCACAAAGTTCAGATCATGCTAAAGTTGGGAGAGTTCCAGTTTGGTTCACGGAAGGGAGAGCAGGAGAAATTAAACTTGGACCTGGTCTAGAGTTTTCAGATACATTGTTCCATTTCAGGCACATTTCTGATTTTTGTTTTGAAAAATTCCTGAGCTTCTCTGAAAATAAACACTCTTAAATTTAAGGGCATCCACTGTGCATTTACAATTTTTCATTAAGTAACTATGGCATTATTATTTGTATTGCCCAAGGAATTTACAGTCTAAAAACATAGCTGGATAGAAATGGTTGGGAATTTTTCAGCAAAATATTTTTAATCAAAAATACAAAGTTGTCTATTTTTGAAACAGGGTTGGCTTCAGTGAATCTCCCAGCTTGAAGAAAAACACAAAATTATCTAAACCTTTTGCTTTGACACTTGCTAAATGAAAAATTCCAGTTTTGCAATTCAAATCAATTTTGCCCTGAAATTAAATTAAGTAGCCTAAAAAAAATTTTTGAAAAAAAAATTAAAGAAAAGAAAACTGTTAAATAGAAATGGATTTTTTTTTCTGTAATGGTCTCAAAAAAACCCAAAACACTTGACCGGAGCTGAACATTTTTTTTTTCTTCCAATTCCTGTAATTTTCAAGATTTTGACTTTCCAGATATGGGATGGGAAAAAATATTTCTTGGAAATATTCATGAAAAATGGGGTGGGGAAAAAAGTTAGTGGGTACTTAGCACCTGCTGGCAGTCAGCTCTCCTTCTTTTACCCAGGGGCCCTGCTGCTCCACTCCTGCCCCTCCTTCCCAGTGCATCCCACCCATTGCAGTAGGCTGTTTTGTAGCATGCAGGAGGCACTGGTGAGGAGGGGGAAAAGTGGGGGCAAGCCACACTCAGGCTATATCTAGACTGCAGGCTTCTTTCAGAAGAACCTTTTTTCGGACGAGATCTTTTGAAAAAACTTCTTCCAAAAGAGAGCGTCCTCACTGCAAAAGTGCACCAAAAAAGCGATGCACTTTTTCAAAAGAGAGCGTCCAGACTGATTGGACGCACTCACATAAAAGGCCAGCCAGGGCTTTAAGTCACCATTTGGTTCCAAGTGCTGGTGCTGGAGCCTTGCAGAGACATGAGCTTAAAGGGATCCCCCTGGACAGCCGTTTCTCTGCTTCTGCTGTGTGCTTGCTACCTCTTCGAGGGACGGCAAAGCTCTCGCAGTGCTTGCTGTGGTTGCCCCGCTTTTTTGGACGCAACAGCTTTTCTCTTGGTGTCATGGTGCCAGAGCTGCCCCAGGCATGTTATGGCCACACATGGCCATGCTGCAGTTCTTGCATCACTTTGTGCCAGCTGCCTTCCCGGTCCTGACTGAGCTCGACCTCGAATTCTGGGGACCCTCTTCCTGGGTGCGGGAGCTACACTCTGGCAACTGCAACCCGCTGTGGAGAGGCATTTCTGGAGACTCAACACCAATTCCAACTTGTGGGACTGGCTGATCATGGAGCCCAGGGCCAGCAGTGGCTCCAAAACTTCCGAAAGGGGAAGGCCGCCTTTATGGAGCTATGTACCTGGCTCACCCCCGCACTCCAGAGATGCAGCACCCAGCTGTGGCCCGCCATCCCCCTGAAGAAGCAGGTTGCAGTCGCCCTCTGGAAGCTCGCCATCCCCAACATCTACCAGTCGGTGGGCAACCAGTTTGGCATGGGGAAGTCCATCGTCAGGGCCCTCCTCATGGAGGTAAGGTGCTCTCGGGCTGCAATCCCTGCAGGGAGGTGGGGAGAGTGTTGCATAAGGGGGACCCTCGGGAAAGGGGGGCTGGGTACTGTGGGGGATGGAGTGTGGGGGGGAAGCCCCATCCCCAGGGGATTGTGCCTTCCTGCCCTCTCTCAGCCCTGCTGCTGGGGGGGCGGCCTCATAAGGGGTGTCTCTTGGAGTGTTTGAGGGGGGAGGGGAGGAGAGGGGGGCAGGCATCTCTCAAGGGCTCACGTATTCCCTCTCTCATTCTCTGTTTTGTGTGTGTGTTTGTCTCCTTCTGCAGGTGGTGAGGGCCATCAACTCGATCCTGCTGCGGAGGGTCATCCGCCTGGGAGACCTGGACCTGATTGTGGCCAGATATGCTGCCCTGGGGTTCCCGAACTGCGCTGGAGCCATAGATGGGACCCAAATCTCGATCTGAGCACCAGAACATTGAGAGGCCCAGTATATTCATAGGAAGGGCTATTTTTCTGTGGTGCTGCAGGCCCTGGTCGACCACCATGGACAGTTCATGGACATTTTTGTCGGGTGATTGGGCAGGGCACATGATGCCCGCATCTTTAGAAACTCGAGCCTCTACAGCAAGCTGGAGGCAGGCACATTCTTCCCCCACCAAGAACTTGCCATTGGGGACATGCAGATGCCACTGTGCATTGTGGGGATCTAACCCCTAATGCCGTGGCTAATGAAGCCATATACTGGGGACCAATTTAATGCCCACCTGAACCGGGCCCAGATCCAGGTGGAGTGCACTTCCGGCTGCCTCAAGGTGCGGTTCAGGTGCCTGCTGACCTGTCTCAGTGTGGGGGAGCACAACATCCCTGAGGTGGTCATGGCATGTTTGTCCTCCACAACATTGTGGAGAGGAAGGGGGATGCCTTCCTCCAGGGGTGGAGGGCAGATGCCGGCAGCAAGGGGCGAGCCTTCCAGCAGCCCAAGACAGCTGCCATCCAACAGACACATCAGGCTGGGGTGCACATGCGGGAGGCCCTGAGGGAGAGATTCTCTTAAGCACTCAAGTAACTCTCCCCAGGGCCTCCCCAACAGGGGTATCTGGCTTGCTGCCCTATCCCTTCCCCACCACAACCCCTCCCTTTGCCCCTTCCCTGATCTCTCAATAAACACAACTGTTTGGTTTCCAACAAAATGAAATCTGTATTTATCTGACATTAAGAAAAGGTGGGCGGGGGGGGCTAATAACTTGGAGGGGGAGGAGAAATCATAAGTTGCAGGGAGAGGGGAGCGGCTAGATGTGCCACCTCGGGTGTGGGGACCTCGTCGGAGTTGGGTTGGGTGGGTCCAGGACCCATGGTGGGGCAGGCAGGGGGGATGGAGTGGGGCCAGGGATGGCAGGGGGCAGGAAGAAGGGACCATGGTCATCACCTGGGGAGGGAGCAGGGGCATTGCATGGGGGCAGGCAGAGGGGGAATGGGCATAGCAGGGGGGGACAGGAGGGTGGAAGCCAGGAGCAGAGACAGCAGGCAGGTTTGCTAGCATGAGGTCTTCCTGGATCCTGGTGCACCTTCAGACCCCCTGGGCTCTGGCGGCTGGCTTGGGTGATGTGGCTCGCCCCTCAGTCACGGCTGGTTTGGCTGTGGAGAATGCAGAGGGAGAGGTGGTCAGTCATCCATGCAGACACTGTCCCTGAAGCCGTGACCTCCTCTGTGAGCAGCGACCAACAGTTCTCAGGACAGAAGAGGGGGATGTCCGGGAGCAAGGCTATGTGTGGTCTGCACAGTGGGCCATGCCTTACAGGAGCCCTGCACACATGTGAGGCTCACAGTGCCGCCCGTGGGAGCAGGTGGTGCCTCGCACAAGCAGGCATGCCCATGTGCTGTGTGCAGCACTCCTCAGTGTGTCTGGGATCATGCCTGTGCCCTTGTGGCTAGCCTGCTTCCAGCCATGGCAGGACGTGTGTGGCCTCCCCTGAGCCTGGCAGCAGGATCCCATCTGTGCTCAGGAGCTGCCTGCTGCATCCGCATGCCACACACTTAACACTGCATGGACTGCATCATAATGTCCAGCCCAAGCAGCCCGAGTGACACTCACATCCTGCCCACTGTGCGCCAGCCTCCCCTGCCCTGTGTGAAAGACAAATTAAGACCACTCACCTGAAGATCCCTACCGGCATCCGACGAGGCCTGGGAGATGTCCTGGCTCACAGGCACCAGCTCCAGAGACAGGGTCATGATCTCCATCTCCTCCTCCTCCTCCGGCTGGCCTTGGTCCTCTTGCTCCTGCTCCGCCGTAAACTCCCGCTGGGCAACAAAGGGGATCTGGAGGCCGGAGTCCACCACAATGGGTGGGAAAGATGTTTCCCCACTCCCCATGATCTGGTGCATCTCGTCGAAGAAGTGGCGGGTGTGGGGTCCTGCTCCTGAGCACAAGCTGTGCTCTCTGGCCCGGACATATCCCTGGTGGAGATCTTTCACTTTACTCCGGATTTGTACCAAGGCCTGGGGTGGGTGTCCGCACTCCGCCAGGGTGTCGGCCATGCGCTCAAATATCTCGGCATTGCGGTGCTTGGAATGGAGATCCTGCAAGGTGTCCTCCTTGCCCCACAGCTTGAGGAGGGATAGGCTTTCCGCTCCGGACCAAAAGGATGTCTGCCTCTTGGTCCCCCTGGGTGGGTCCTGGGACTCCTGGGGCTGCTCCTCACGAGGGCCAGGGAGGTCGCAGGGGGCTTGAGGCTGGGCCATGAGTGGCAAGGCCTGGGGCAGGGAGAGCCGCATGGTGAGGTGCTGCTCTCAGGCTGGCTTCCTGCCAAAAGGCTTGTCCAGGGTGCCTGCAGCTTTAAGAGGGGCCAGGAGACAGGAACTATCGAGTCCTGATTAATTTGGACAGTGTCCACCAGGGTACCTGTGTTATTTCCTGGAGGCCTCTTCTTTAAAAAAAAAAAAAAAACAAAAAAAACAAAAAAAAAACACCCTTCCTCCCTGTCCACACATGCCTTTTTCCGAAAGAGCTCTTTCAGAAAAAGACTTCTTCCTCATAGAAAGAGGATTACCAATGCCAGAAAAGCCCCTCTGTTCTTTCGATTTACTTTCTGAAGAATGCTATTGCAGTGCAGACATAACTCAAGTTTTGTCAGAAAAACGGCTGTTTTTCTGACAAAATTCTGTAGCGTAGACATACCCTCAGGGAAGTGGAGAAGAACTGGGCAGGCTGCCCAGGGCAGCAAAGGTCTGGCAGGGGTGAGGGTTTGGATGAAAGGGCTGGGTAAAGGTGGTGCCTTTGGCAGAACAGGAAACTGAGCACACCCAACACACAGCACACCAATGCCTATATTATACAGACCAATTCCCTGCAATAAGTTATCCTTCCTTACAGGGTGACTCATCATCCTTTTGAAGTAGCTCAGCCTGGTAGCTAAGCAAAGACTGCCTTTCCAGGAGGTGGGTGGGCCTGCTGAAAAGCTTGCTAGGATCTTTTGCATTTCTTTCTGCAGCTCAACTACAATTGCAGGGTTGTCTTCCAGGCTGACTAACCTTCACCAGCACTTTGTCAGGTCTTCCATTTGCCTGGATAAAGGCACATCCCAAACAAGCTCCCACATGTGACAGAGTAAGGTCCCACCCTGTCTTCTCTTCTGTCTACACAGACTATTTCAAGACCTTCAGTTCAGTTCTTTAACACCACCAGTAGTCTGTATACATTGCTTCGCTTTCCTCTCCTCAGCAGAGAGTTGAGGAAGAACTGATGCTATAAAAGCTATGGTGTGAGTCTCTGAGGTGGTGGGAGGAGCAGTCTCTTCACCCAGAGATCCTCCTGCTTCTGGCTCCTTCAGGCTACCACGCCCTGGATGCTTCCTACCTGTGTCGTCTTCTACCCCCCTGTGTTAATGGGCTAATTACAGTGGTGTAGCGAGGAGGGGGCAGGGAAGGGCAGTTGCCCCCCGGGCACCATGCTAGCGGGATGCCAATTTAGCTGCCAAAAGTTATGTTGTCGTTAACGTTTCTTCGCCCGCTCACCTCCTTTGCAGAGCCGCGCAGCAGCGTGCCGATGGAAGGTGAGCAGCTGCTGCTGCTGCTGGGGGGGAGGGGAAGGAATGGGGAAGGCTCAGTCAGCCAGCTCTTTGCTGTCCCTGACTCCCCAGGGCTGCAGCCAGGGCCATGTAATAACTGCCCAGCTGCTCTGAGGTTTGGGGGGCAAATGATTGGGGGGGGCACAAATTTTGCCTTTGCCCTTGGGCACATAACCCCCTTGCTATACCATTGGCTCATTAGCTAATTAATCCCTCAGTCCAGTCTAATCTGCTAATTAGGCAGTCATTGTCCACCCTGGGGGGATTAATTGGTGTTTATGTGACCAAAGTGCAGGATCTGCTGTTGGTTCCCAACACTTTGAAGTAGCAATATATCTTAATTTTTAGTCTCGGAGAGGTAGCTGTGTTAGTCTTCAAAGTGCCACAGGACTCCTAATTGTCTTTGATCTTTAGTAAAGCTTTTGGCATAGTCCCATATGACACCCTCACAAGCAAATTAGGCAAATGTGGTCTAGATTATATTATTATAAGGTGAGCACGCAAGACTACTTGGAATTGTCAATTATTCTGTCTGAGAGTCAAGAACTCCTCCTAAATAGTAAAAACTGGGACCACCAAATTTGGCATGTAGCTTCCTCTTATCATAACTTAAAGCAAGGTCAGAGTTGGGTTTGTGCCAGGAAAATGGGATGTGCTGGGAATTCTGTAACATGGAAAGAGAGGGGTCTTTTCATAACATGGAAAGAGAAGATAGGAGGGACAGTTATGCTTTGCAATGACCATTGGGGGCAACAAGTGCAGGAGACGGTTATACTGCAGAATGATCACAGTGGGGCAGCCACACCAGGAAGAGAGGGCCTAGTTGGAGCCAGGGCTCTCCATATTGCTGGCCACCGGCACAGGTGAGTGGCCTACCTGTCCCCACTCAGCCTACCTATACCTATCTAGTGCTCCCTGAGAAGCTGGCAGCCAGCAGAGGGGGTGGGCAACCCAGCCCTTCCCAACTCCCCCCCCCCCCCCCAAACAAATGGAGCTATTGGGCAGCCTGGGAGGAGCTGCTATTGGAGCAGCGCCACCCTCACTGCCACTGGCAGCCCCAGTAAGCTATCCCTTGCCCTGAACTCCCCCTGCTCTGATTCCTGCACCCCCACATCTGCAGCCCCCTGCCCTGAAGGACCCAGACAATGCCTGATAAATCTTTTAGTATACTTATAAAATTTACAGGTGACACTAAGTTGGGAGTGTCTACAAGAACTTTGGAGGCTAGGAGTAGAATTCAAAATGACCTGGACATATTAGAGAATTGATCCAAATCGAAAAACATGAAATTTGGTAGAGACAAATGCAAGATACTATACTAAAAAAACTAAAATCACATGCACAAGTACAAAATGGGGAATAACTGAGTAGGTGATAGTACTGCTGTAAGAGATCTGTGGATGATAGTGGATCACAAATTAAATATGAGTCAACAATGTGGTGCAGTTGTGAAAAAGGGTAATCTCATTCTGGGATGTATTAGCAGTAGTATTGAACGTAAGACATGAGATGTAATTGTCTTGACCTACTCAGCACTGGTGAGGATAAATTTCCAAGTGCCTGGAGGAGAGCAGCAAAAGTGACACCTCCACTATGAGGAAAAGTTTAAAAACAGAGGCTGTGTCTAGACTGGCCAGTTTTTCCGGAAAATCAGCCGCTTTTCCGGAAAAACTTGTCAGCTGTCTACACTGGCCGCTTGAATTTCTACAAGAACACTGACGATCTCATGTGTGATCGTCAGTGTTCTTGCGGAAATACTATGCTGCTCCCGTTCAGGCAAAAGCCCTCTTGCGCAAATGCTTTTGCGCAAGAGGGCCAGTGTAGACAATGTGGTATTGTTTTGTGCAAAAAAGCCCCGATGGCTAAAATGGCGATCGGGGCTTTCTTGCGCAAAAGCACGTCTAGATTGGCCAGGGACGCTTTTCCGCAAAAAGTGCTTTTGCGGAAAAGCATCCGCGCCAATCTAGACGTTCTGTTCCGAAAATGCTTTTAACGGAAAACTTTTCCGTTAAAAGCATTTCCGGAAAATCATGCCAATCTAGACTCAGCCAGAGTGTATTTAGTCTTGAAAAAGAAGGTTGAAGGGTGACTATAACAGTCTTCAAGTATATTCAGGGCTATTATAAAAAGGATGTTGAGCAATGGTTTTCCATATCCACTGAGGGGAGGGCAAGAAGTAATGGACTTAATTTTCAGCAAGAGAGATTTAGATTAGATATTAAGCTAGTTAAGCATTGGAATAGGCTTCCAAAGAATATTGTGGCACTCCTATAAGTAGAGGTCTTTAAGAACTGGTTAGACAAATGTGTTAGGGCTGATCTAGTTTTACTTGGTTCTGTCTCAGTGTTCCTTTCCCTTCCAGCCCTAGGTTTCTGTGATTTCTATATTTTAATAAGCTGTTGCTGCTATCATTGGTCACTTTATCCCTCATACTGATTTTAGCTAGTGCTTAGAGGTTATGTTTCAATTAATGTAGTAGTGATGCTTATTGGCAACTTTTTATTTTTCCCAAACAATTTGTTCTTCAACTTGCTGTATGCTGTAGGGGTTCATTTATTTTTCTATTCTATTTTTTTTTATCTTGAGTGTCTGACCTCTTTAGTATTTTTATGAACAGTTATTTGAAGCTACCGCTAATTAACACACATTTTTTCCCAGCTATGTTGATATGATCATCTATGAGCAATCATTTGTGAGACTTCTCTAACCTTGGCCACTTTATGTAGCTGGTGATAGCCCTGCTCACTGTTTAGTTCTTCACTGTTGTTTTGTGATGCCACTTTTTTTATACCCACAGCTTGTTTCTGTTTGTGCTCTCCTTGTGCCTTCCTGGCATAGGATGGGATGAAAAGCCACCAAATTCATTTGAGTTCTCACACTGATGTTGTGGGTATTGTGACGGGGCATCTCTGCCCCGCACTGCGTCCTGCCCTGAACCGCAAGTCGGGGAGCGCGGAGGGGGGCCGAGCGGAGACGGGGATGCGCCAGGAAGCCCCGGCCGGAGGATGGCCGAGGCGAGCGCGGGCGGCAAAGCGGGGAATGGAGTCCGCCCGCAGGCACCTGCGGATAACGTCACCCACGACATTACCCAGGAGACGCGGGAGGGCCGTCCCGCAACGCTGTGGCGGGAGATTCAAAAGGAGGTGGGGGAGACAAAGGAGAGGCAGGCAAGGGGGGCGAGAGGCAGGAGGGGAGCGATAGCCAGGAAGGAGCAAATGTCCGGGTCTGGTGCATGCGGTGTAAAGGCGTAGAGCGGGGGACAGCAGCGGTGAGTCCTGCCCCCGACCTGGCAAATGGGAGCTAAACAAGGGAGAGGGGAAGAAGTAGCCCAGAGCAGGGCCGTGTAACCCATGAGTGGAGGGTTTAGGGGCTATGACCCTCTCCACTGAGCAGGGACAAAGGTCCCCGCCTTAGGGCCCTGGGCTGGGGCTCGGAGAGAGAGTGGGCCCGAGCCCCCTTCCCCGATCCTAGGGGCAAATCAATTAAAACACGGCTGGGGCGTCTCGCCCGGATAAGTCGGTCGGCTGGCTGAGCACAGGGAGATAGGAGCAAACACTGATCGAGGCAAGGGGGACTGAGAGTGGAGAGAACTGATCCGCGAGTGGCAACACCAAGAGACTGTTGCGGTGTTGTGGGAAGGAGGGAGGCAACCCCCAAGGGGGGGGCGTTGGGACTTGTAACAGGCATCTTTCCAGAAAGGTGGCATGTTTAGAGGAAAAATGTTAGAGACTGTGTTTACATTTCACTTTTAAAGATTCTCATTTGACATGAGGTGCAAGAAATCACTTGAAGTCAGTAACTTTCATAAGCAAATCAGGAAATACAACATCTCATACCAAGATGCTAAAAAGTCATTAGTACTCTTTCTCTCCCCTTCTTTTGTGTACTGGGGAGGAGATGCTTTTCAAAATTGATTTAATCCTTTCTTAGAGATTCCAGTCCCAAACTAATTCTAGGTGTCCCTTCTTCCCAGTGAGAAATTTTACTTTCTTGAATTCAAGAGTCTCATGGATCAGAGTAAGGGGCTTTGACTGGGCAGAGAGAATAGGGTCAAGAGAGACAGATGTGGATTAATTTTGTCTTAAGTTTTTAGCTGTCTCTGTCATGCTGTGTCTGTTTTAATTATAAAAGGAAAGAAATAAGTACTGGCCTGGGGCAGGAGCATTGTGTGTAACAGGATAAGAACCAATGTGTATATAAGCAGGGGAAATGGTCCCACTATTGTGGATAACTTTCCTGGCTCCTACACTACCCCGGTGAAATGGGCTAGCGAAAGGATATGAGTCTCCACTCCCACTTCCTTTACTCAGAGACCTCTCTGACCTCAAGGGCTTCCCTTCCACTCTCCTGCATGGCAGAGTCCTTGTAACCCCAACAAGCCTAGGCCCAGGATTCCTGGGGCTTGACCCCTAACCTTGTGGTGGTCACTTAAGACAGGGTTTGGGGTGGCCCTACTCCAGGGTGCTCTCTTCTCACTGGATGTTTCCGTGACCCACTGATGATTACACAAAGTTCAAGCCAATACAATTTATTAAACAGCAATCAATTTAAAAAAACACACAAAAGAATAAGGAAAAAATGGAAAAAGTTACTAGAAGATACACCACTTGGCTCTGTGGCAGGAGACAGCATGCACAGTATCTCTGGAATGTAAGGACAGTTCTCAGTCTGTTCCATGTAGGTCTCAGGCCTCCTCCTCAGGCCCTGGCTGTGCTGCAGGAATGCTGCAGATCAGACACTTGCTTTGGGTGGCAGGACCCTTCCCCCCAGCAGTAGCCTTCTACGGTTGGGGTTAAGATCCCTCTTGAAATCTAGCCTGCAAGGTCTCTTGGCTGGTGAAGTCCCCCTGCACTGGGTCTCTACCCAGGGTCCCCCCGATCCCTCCTGCTGCTGACTGCAGCATGCTCCAGACTCAGCCCCGCTCTCTGCTGTGCTGCCGCCAGTTCCTGGGCTGCTTCTCTGGCCCATCTGGCTCTGTGGCTGCAGCCCTGCTCCCAACGTGGCTGTGCTTCTGTGCTGTGTCCTTGGCTCTCTCTGGCTGACACAGCTCCCTTCCCCAACTCAGCTCAGGCACATGTTGTCTCCTTAGCTCAGCCCCACACAGTCTGACCTAGACAAAAACTCAGCTCACGTTGGAGCACGGAGGATGGGACTTCCCCTAGACTCCTCGCTCCCTCACTGGCCTGCCCACCCTGGCAATCAGGCTGACGTGGAGTGCTGGTCTCTTCCCATTGTTCCTGGGGGCTGACACACTCTGGATCCTAATTTCTCATAGACCTTCATTTTGATAGTGGGAGCTAACTAGGAGTTTTAGTAAGAGGCCAACAGTCCCCTTACGTGTAGATTAGCCTGTACTCTCTGAGACTCAGTAATAAAGACGTTAATTAAGACAACCCTGTGGATAAGTATGTGAATCTAGGCGCCCGGGGGATCTGCACTACAGTTCTCACTGGCAGGGATTTCTGAGAGCCCTGTGCCTGCTGCTTGTTGGAGCACCTGAGCTGCCACTCAGAAGTCTGAAAGGACAGTTGGAAAGGCCAACTGCCATCCTTCAGAACTCTGAAGCTAGTCCCGGGTTAAGGCTCTGCTGATTGGCCACTGCAGAAGATAGGCACAAGAGCATAGGCAAGCAGATGGGGAAGGAATGGTGAAGAGACCAGCGTGGTATTGGGGTCTATTTTGCTCGCTGTGTTAGAGCTGTCCTCAGAGGAAATACAGTGTCTAGAAAATACAAAAACCAACAATAAAGTGAGCCAGTTGGTGACAGCATAAAGAAAAAAAAAGATCAAGACAAAAAAGGGAACTATCAAGAGTTGAGAAATCATGATCATTCAGTGCTTTGTATTTAGAGAACACCTTCTACTCCAGGGGCTCAAAGTGGTTATAAATATTAGTTCTCACAATGCCCTAGTGATTTCCCATTCTATAGTGAGGAAAACTGAGACACAGAGAAATGTAATGATCACACAGCTAGTCATAAGAACGGCCATACTGGGTCAGACCAATGGTCCATCCAGCCCAGTATCCTGTCTTGCTGACAGTGGCCAATACCAGATGTCCTAGAGGGAGGGAACACAACAGGTAATCCTCATGTGATCCTTCCTCTGTCACCCAGCTCCAGAGAAACAGAGGCTAGGGACACTATTCCTACCCATCCTGGCTAATAGCCATTGATGGACCTAACCTAGTCAGTGGCAAAAGTTAAACATAGACTCTAGCTACCAATTACCACTGCCTGTTCTGCAGCAATATCTCTACAAGAAAGAATTGCATTGTGAAACATTACAGGATGGGCAGTGTAATCCAAATTATAAGGAAAAGTATAACATAGAGAAGCTAAGCGATTTGTTCAAGATTAGCCAAGAAACCAGTGGTGGAGCAGGGAGTAAAAGCCAAAAGTCCTGCAAGTCTTCAGCATAATTTTTTTTGTAAAATGGCCTATTTATATAGAACTAATAGAATTATTGTTTCATAACACATTGCTAGATTATAAAATGTTTTGTGTTTTCTTTAAACAGATGGACTCACTTGTTTTATATATTGCATTTGGAGCAATTTTAAAGATGCCTAATCTGTCTTCAGGAATCACTTATAATGTGCAAGGCAAGTTGTAATATAGTTCTATCAGAGTACATTCACAGATGTTAACTTGCTGGTAGTCAATTTACCTCAGGGCTACTCAACATGCGGACCATGGGTCTCCTGTAGCCTGTTTGTTTGTGGCCTGTGGTGGGGTATGGGGTTGTGCGGGGCTCAACACACAGCCCACGGGTGGGATCCTTTGAACATGGCATCCACTGGGAACATGCTCCACAATGGCGAGTCAATATAATGGTCTTCTGTTGATATGCATTTTAGTAGTTAAATTCCTGGACTGTCATTGCTCATTAAGGGTATGTCTACACTGCAAGCTTATTTCAGAAAAAGCCATTCTGGAAAATATCTTCCAGAACAGCTTATTTCAAAATAAAGCATCCACATTCCAGGGAAGCCTCCAAATTAGGCTGAGGCAGGCTCCCCTAATGTGGATGTTCTATCTCGATTTAGAGCCCTAGGAGGCACGGGGGAGGAATAACTAAGAATGGCTCTTTTGAGGAGCTATTTCAACATAGCAGCAGTGGAGCATCCGCACACACCCTTTTCCGAAAGAGCTTTTTCAGAAGAGGCATTATTCCTTGTAGAATGAGGCTTACCAACATTGGAAAAAGCCCTCCTTTATTTTGATTTTCTTTCGAAATAGCACAGTTGATGTGTGGATGCTAGTATTGTTTTTCTGGAATAACAGCCATTATTCCGGAATAACAGTGCAGTGTAGATGCACGCTAAAAGTACTGTCATATGGATGGAAATTGGTTAAATATTGCATTTTATTAATATCAGCAGAACTGACTTAAATGGGGCCTGTGTGTTGTGTAGTCTTGCCTTAATCTTTATATTCATGCCTGTCAGTATGAAAGAAGCCCATTTGCATATGTATGCAACCACACTTATGTTGCAGCCCGCGGCATGCACTGAGTATCACTGTGACCCCTAGGGCTTCCAAAGTTGAGTAGTCCTGGTTTACATGGTGTGTAGTTATGGACTCACATTCAGAAATTCAAAATGATAATATTGAAACTAGCAGCATGCTACTCTTAAATTATTTATTTATTTATTTATTTATTTATTTTTGAGAATCATGTTCCTATACAAAGCACTACATTGCATCATGCGGTGAGGTAGAGTTACATTTTTATACATATTGGGCCAAACCATTCCTTTGCTCTGTCTTGTTTCATCTCTTTCCCATGGTCCCCACTACAGCTTTGAGCACCTTATAAAAATTCTATAATACCAGTACTCGTAACTAACTCTGAATGCCCAGACACTGACACAGGGGAGATGCTTTCTTCTACTTTCAACTTGCTAGAAGTCCATTCCTTGAAGATGAAGACTTGGCAACAGAAATCTATACGTTTGCCACGGCCAGTCTAATTACTATAACAATGCACCCAGAGCTCAAGGTAGAAGTAATACAGAAACTCCCACTTCTGCAGAATGAAGTAGCTTGTCTTTGTCAGTCAAACAAACCATTGAGATCACATGGCAGATTTCTGCATTCCCTTCTCCCTCCCAATTTGTTTTCAATGCCAATTTCTAGGCTTTAGCCTTGTGTTACAAAGTCATCAATGGATCACAACCCAATCTTGTTATGAAATACCCAATAATCCACAACAGCCTGAGACAATTATATTCTGCTGGAAGAAGACAGACAATGCCCACAAGACTGGCTAGTGAGAGATTCCAAATAGTGGTTGGTTGGGTTCTGAGACTATTTCCTGTTTGCTCATTATGACAGAACAGTTTTTGCAAAAAGATGCATCTGCCAAAGTCCTTTCAAAGCATTAAGACTTTGGTTCAGTTCAGTTGCTTCTGGTATTTCATTCGAAAGCAGTGCCCTTGCACTCTCTCACTCACAGCCAAACCAAGCAGAGCTCCCAGAGTGACAGAATAGACCCAATATGTTTGTTATGGGCAAAAATATGAAGCTTTAATTTACCATGTTCATCAATATGGAGATGTGTAAATATCGAATGCTGTAGATTTTTTTCTAATTCATACCAGAAAATCAGAAGACACTCTGGAATTTGTCAGAAACTAGAGCCTTAAATTGCTTTTAATTGGGGTGACCATGTTTCTCTATGTGGAATACGTGACACCTGATAAAATTGATCACTCAGTCAAATGAGTTCAAAGGCTGTCAATCAGAAGTATGCAGTACAAACGCTCGAATTAACATCAAGTTCACTTAGCCCCTGTTAAAAAGAAATGCTATGTAGTTGGAGTCTTTGTTTGCCTTCTTACCTTCAATGTTTGCCAAGGGAATGGTGGCATACGTACTCCTGTACAGCCTCATAGGGTTGGGGGTGACTGACCTGACCCAACCATCTCTGTCCAGTGCTCTCCACCCTCCATGCCTGGCTAGGGCCCCAGGATGGACCCACCTCTTCTGGTACCTGGCACTGCATCTTCTCAAGGCAACATGTGGGGGATCATGCTGCTTTGCCTGATCACTAGCCTTACACACCCATCCTCACTATCAGCCCCTGGACAACCCTCCCCACAGCACCACCACTGGTGGATGGGTGAATGGTGAGCATGGATCTGGCCAGCAATAGGACCCACCAATACTGATGGGAGGGGAGAGACCGATAATATGGAACAATTTGCCCTCTTCTTTAAAAAGGGCAGGAGGTCTTTCATATGGGACTGTAGCTTTAAAATGGGGCTTCTGGTCACTCTACTTTTAATGATCAGGGTTAATGGGGTTACTGTGTTATGGTGGACCACAATCTAAATGACCCTATGTGGGTGCTTAGCTCAATTTGAGTAGCTTATTTTGAGTTATGTCAATTGTGCATCTTATTTCAAAATTGGGGGCATCTACACGGTACTTATTTTGCAACAGAGCACTCTTCCTCCGACTTCCCTTATTCCTTGAAATAATGTTACTGTGTAGATGTACCCTGTGAGTCAACAATGTAATACTGTTGTAGAAAAATGAATCACTCAGAGATGTACTAGCAGGACTCTCTTGTATGCAGATGAAAGTAGTAATTCTTCTACTCTATTCAGCACTGATAAGGCCTCAACTGGAGTATTGTGTCCAATTCTATTTTTAAACACAGGATGGGCAAACACTTAGGGACTAACTCACCTATTGAGGTCCTTTCCAGCTCTACATCTCTATAATTCTGTGGTCAGGTCCCTGATAGATAAGTGTACTTATTTTTTTAATAATGTGCTTGCTAATTTTCCTTATACTTAGTACAAATTAATACATTATCCTTTTCCTTTCCAAAATTAATATTTAGTTTTAGCAGACATTTCTGCAAAGGATATTTCAAACATTAGACTATATTTTTTGTCTCTTTCAGTGAAGGAGAATTCAAGTTTCTCTTGCTATACTGAACCATTAGATGATACAAGCACAAAGCCCAAAGTCATTAAATTGTACCTTGGTTCACAAAATTTGGTAAGTTCCCAATTAGGCTTTATATTTGTGATTGTTCACTGTGTATAGACAAAACTACATCACTGTGGTTTACTATTTTAATTCAGGATTCTGAATTAATTCCTCTTCATAGTTGAAAGTGTTACCTATGTGTAAATTTGTCATATATAATAAAGACTTTAATTAAAAATGAAGCTTCAGAGGGGTAGCCAAGTTAGTCTGTAACAGGAAAAACTTAAAAAACAACAAATAGTCTAGTAGCTAGCACCTTAAAGACTAACAAAACATGTAGATGGTATCATGAGCTTTTGTGGGCACAACCACTTCTTCAGATAGTTTTTCAGATGAAGTAATTTTCATTAGCTTGAACAATGACCTCAAGGTAACAAATTAGATTTGAGTTGACCTATGGCATTGGAGAGCATGGTGATTTGATATAATTCAAAATGATAATTTTCTCTATATTTGCTTTGAATTACTACTTTAACCTAACATCTCTATGACCAAACAATTTGGGTATTGTTCATGTGCCCATATGTCATTGAAATACTTTTACTAATAGATATATTTAACAATAGACTGGAATTGCCCCAGGGAGCTATCCCTTTTCTACGGCTATACATACTAGATAGATGCAGAAGCAAATTTTAGTCACAAACATACAAAAAATGGTTCATTGGTATATTGCATATAACGTATATTTGGAGTCTGATGCACTTTTATATCATAGGCAAATATGCATTTTTCTACTTTTGCAGTTGCAAAAGCTACTTAGCCAAAGTTTGATATGCACAATCAATTTCAATTAATTAAGCTACCATCTAACTTGGCCTGTGGGCTGTTTGATTATTTTTGGTAATTGCAGCAAGTTGGGGAAAGACAAGTGTTTCTGTGCTAAAAGTTTGTGGATTTTTTCCTCCTCAAAGAAAATCAGCTGTCATCTATATAATGTAAACCAGGAGGATACTTTGGAGAACAGAAAAAAGCTTCTACTGTTATATACCTCATTAGGGCTTGCTCCCAGCATTCAGATCTTCAACAGTACCTATTCTGGGATCTTCTACTTCAGAATGAAACTGGTAACATTTTGTTCTTTTTCAGTGCATGTTTGATAAACAGTAATTTGGCAAGCATTGGACAGTGTGTGAGAGCAATTTTAGCCAGCTCCTCTTACTTAACCCTTATCCCTTCCTACC
Source organism: Pelochelys cantorii (assembly GCA_032595735.1). Taxonomy (NCBI): domain Eukaryota; kingdom Metazoa; phylum Chordata; order Testudines; family Trionychidae; genus Pelochelys; species Pelochelys cantorii. The sequence goes on along the minus strand of CM064329.1, from coordinate 101,383,582 downwards.
AGGCAGTTAGATTACCTTTGGATTTCTGTCAGAATTAGAGACCAATGCAAAAGAACTGCATTTAAATAAGGTTTAGTCCAATTTAATCCCTTCGTGCCTATTTTTTTATAGTTCAGAAATGAAGCAGGGAGAAGTGGTGGCAGCAGCTAAGGGGTCAGGTGAGTGGTGGCTTAGGCTATTTCTGATGTATCAGATGTAAGATTTGGAGAAGTAAGGACTGGACTATCAGAGGTAGGTGGAGAGAGAGGACACCAAATAGGGAGGCATGCACAGAGGCAGAGCAGCTGACAGACTTTCCAGGTACCTGGGCAAGATGGGGGGCCAGCTCTGTGCACCTGGAAGGAGCTGGGCCTTAGGCAAAGGGGCAGGGCTGGGGCTAGCTTCCCCTAACCAGTCCTTCAGTGCTGCCTGAAGTGCGTCGACCGGGATGCCAGTGGCAATTTAAAGTGCCTAGAGGATCTCCAGATGCCACCACTGCTGCAGTAGTGGTGGTAGGGGCCAGGAGACCCAGACTCTTAAATCACTGGGTCCCAGGGAATCTGTCCCTCCCTCCCTTCCCAGCAGTGAGCTTGGGCAGAGGAATGGCAGACAAAGAAGCAACATTCAGGAGAAACTAAGGATGTTAAAATGTGATTATCTGCCTAATCGATTTGTCGATAAGTACTGCTCTGCAGAGCCACAGCAGGGGTAGCTCCAGGAGACTACTCTGCAGACACGGGCTGCTGCACATCCCCTATCCCTGCAGCATCCCCTATCCCTCCCCCAAGAGGCAGCAGGGATGGCAGGTGGCACCCTGGAGACTTTTAAGCTGGCTCCCCCTAGCACTGGTTCCTGAAGCGTTCTTGTCCATTTCAAAAGCAGAAGCACCTGCAGTGGGAACTGGCATGAGTTTCCTCACTGTGCCTCTGCCTCCCCTAGGCCCTTTGGAGACGGTGTTGCGGGGAAACCTGCTTAAAGCCGGTTCCCCCCAGCACCGGCTCCTGCTCCCTCTCCCCGAGCTGCCTCTCTCTGACAGAGGCAGCAAGAGGGAGGGAGCAACTTGTTGAGTGGCTACTCAACTATCCAATAAGCATTTGCTTATCAGATAGTCGACTAGTCACTTGCATCCCTAGGAGAAACTAGAAGAGCTACAGGCCAGCAGGTCAGAACACTAGCAAGCTAAAAACCAATTCAGAAGGAAATGCACTGTCTTGGGATCTGGATGGTGTGACGGAGCCTTATCTGCACAGAGAAAGGAAGTGCTTCAACCTTTCAAAGTTTCAAGCTGGTCTGAATGTACCATTTTAATGGTGAGCAGGAATTAAAGAGTTAAGCTGAGGACAAAGAGAAATTCATATTCCTGATGAGTTTAGCAAAGCTTTTGATATGGTCATCCACAATATTCTTGCCAGCAAGTTAAGGAAGTATGGATTGGATAAATGGACTGTAAGATGGATAGAAAGCTGGCTAGACTGTCGGGCCCAACGGGTAGTGATTATTGGCTCGATGTCAGGTTGGTGGTCGGTTTCTAGCGGAGTGCACAAAGGATCTGTTCTTGGACCGGTTTTGTTCAACATCTTTATTAATGACCTGGATGAGGGGATGGATTGCACCCTCAGCAAGTTTGCAGATGACACTAAGCTAGGGGGAGAGGTAGATACACTGGACGGCAGGGATAGGGTCCAGAGTGACCTCGACAGATTAGAGGATTGGGCCAAAAGAAATCTGATGAGGTTCAAATCTGATGAGGACAAGTAGAGTCCTGCACTTGGGTGGAAGAATCCCAAGCATTGTTACAGGCTGGGGACCAAATGGCTGAGTAGCAGTTCTGCAGAAAAGGACCTGGGGGTTACAATGGATGAGAAGCTGGATATGAGTCAACAATGTGCCCTTGTAGCCAAGAAGGAGAATGGCATATTAGGTTGCATTAGGAGGAGCATTACCAGCAGATCTAGAGAAGTGATTATTCCCCTTTATTCGGTTCTTGTGAGGCCACATCTGGAGTATTGTGTCCAGTTCTGGGCCCTGCACGATAGAAAGGATGTGAACACATTGGAGAGGGTCCAGTAGAAGGCATCCAAAATGATTATGGGTCTGGAGCACATGACCTGTCAGGAGAGACTGAGGGATTTGGGTTTGTTTAGTCTGCAGAAGAGAAGAATGAGGGGGGATTTGATAGCAGCCTTCAACTTCCTGAAGGGAGGTTCCAAAGAGGATAGAGAGAGGCTGTTCTCAGTAGTGACAGATAACAGAACAAGGAGCAATGGTCTCAAGTTACAGTGGGGGGGTCTAGGTTGGATATTAGGAAAAACTATTTCACTAGGAGGGTGGTGAAGTACCGAAATGGGTTACCTAGGGAAGTGGTGGAATCTCCATCCCTAAAGGGTTTTAAGTCTTGTCTTGACAAAGCCCTGGCTGGGTTGATTTAGTTGAGATTGGTCCTGCTTTGGGCAGGGGGCTGAACTTGATGACCTCCTGAGGTCTCTTCCAGCTCTATGATGCCACCCTGATTCCCACACTTTGTTCAGGCTTTGCAGGCATGTCAGAACAGTGGGTTATAAGCCAGAATAAGTATGACATAATCTTATGTCTTCCATTTTGAGACCTGAGTTGATGAGAGAGTCTGAATTGTGCTAGTCCTGCTCTGGCTACGTATTCAAGCCATCCCTAGAGTTTTAACTGAGGCCTTATCCACTCACAAAAGTTGTACTGCTGTATGGTAACTGTATTGGTATATGCAAAGGTCTTTGTGACCTCCTGAAGGAGGGCCTGTTGTCATACTATAACCTGTCCCAGTAAAGCAAAAGGGAATACTCCAGGCCTGCTTACAAAGGCTGCAGGGAAGAAGCCAATCAGAATCCAGCATGCTCAAATAAAAGGAGCTGCAGGACTTAGCAGGCCAATTTCTGGCTGGGACCAGAGGGCTGGGAAAAGATGCTCCTTTTTGGCCAAAGAAACTTGACTGGATGCATCTACTAAAAGTGATGGAGAGAGAGGACTTGAGAACTTTAACCTTATAGAAACAGATGAAGACAAAAAGACCAAGTAAGAAGAGGTTGAAGGAAAATAGCAGCAGCTAAGTAAAGGAGGCCATGTGGGGCTGCTGTGGATAGGTTCCCTGGGAGGGAACCTGGAGTAGTGATTGTGCCTAGGTTCCCTATCTGGCAAAGTAGCCTAAGGCCTAAGGGAACTAGGCTCCTTCAGAAGCCCAAGGAGGGGGCTGGATTTAAAGGGTCCAGAGATGAGGCTAAAGACCCCAGTGAAGGCAGGCAGTTTAATGAATTCTTTGCTGCCCCAGAAGCTGGGGCTTTTGAAAGTGGGACTTTGGCTCAACAAGGTCGGCAACCTACATGGGGTGCCAAGATCAGGAAAAGGTTGTAATACCATGCCCAGCCATCAGAACTCTCTCAGGAAAGGAGTGTCTCTCCTATCGCATTATAGTTAAAGCAGGGGTGCACAATAATTTTTGCAGAGGGACCACTCCAAGAATTCGTAAGTGGTCACAGGCCACACTTTTCTGCTATATTAATACAGGTTCTTGGATGGAGTTTGGGTGTACAAAGGAGCTCTGTGCAGAGAACTGGGGTGAAGGGTCTGGAAGGGATTATGGGTGCAGGGGGGGGTTCTGACCTGGTGCAGAAGTTCAGGAGGGGGTGCAGGGTCTGAGATGGGGTTTGGATGCAGGAAGGGGATGGTGGTGACCTGGGGAAGGGGGTTGGGTGCAGGAGGGGATATTAGGTGCAGGCTTTGGCTGGGAGGGGGTAGTAGGTGAAGGCTCTGGCTTTTGCACTCATAAGCACTGCCTCTGCAGCTCCCATTGGCCAGTTTCCAGCCAACAGAAGTTTGTGAGGATAGTACTGATGGCAGGGGCAGCGCATGGAGACCCACTGCCCTCCTCCTGCCAAGGGTCACGAATGCAAAGACACACTTGTTTTGCAGCCAACTGCTTTGAGTGGCATGCTGGACCATGGGAGGCAGGCAGCTTGCCTCATCTCCCCACTGAGCCATTAGCAAACTGGAGGGTTATAGCGGACCAAATCGAAATGTCTGGTGGGCCAGATTTAGCTCACCCCGAGTTAAAGTGGTATAATTCCCCCCACTGTTAGATGCTGTTATACCAGTATGAAAGTGTTTTATCTGGGAATAATTTTATTTCTGTACAGGAAATAAAATTATTTATACTCCTATAAATTACCTTTGTCTATATAACTGTGTCCTAGTAGGGGTTGATACAATTATATTATTTTAAAAAAATCACACCACCTAAATGATCACACTGGAAGAACCTTTGAATTTTACAAGAGACTATAATTTTTATTTTGAGTTGCGGGGCTGAGGGTGCTTCAGAAGCAGCCGCATCAGGCACTAGCTGTAAAAAGCAGTGGGCAGTTTGTCACTTTTGAGCAATCTCTGACTGATCAAGAGCATGCACTTTAAGGGAGCTGCTGCATCCTACATTCTTCATCAGAAAGAACTGGGTTAGTGTGATACCAAGATTCAATGAGGTGGAAGCAAAGGTTAAGTAGCTCCCAGATATGAGCTAAATATTTCCTGGTGTATCACCATTAACTTCACCCTGATGTAGGCTCAGGGTAAGCCTGCAGTACAGTCACAGGATGTGACTGTGGCTTGAGCTGATGTACGAAAGCTAGTTTTAATTAGGGTGACCAGATGTACTGATTTTATAGGGACACTCCTGATATTCAGGGATTTTTCATATATAGGCACGTATTATTCCTCCCCGCCCTCCCCCCAGTCGCATCCCAATTTTTCACACTTGCTATCTGGTCACCCTCGTCTTAATTTTGCTAACTTGGATACTGGAGCAGTGAAGCCATAGTAATGTATGCTTCAGCATCTGGAACCCAGGCTTGCTCTGCCATGGTTTCACTATAAGGAATGGAATCTTGTTTATTTTTTTCCAATTACTTTTATCCAACATCCACATCCAGATATAAAGTGTGCATTGTAATGAACAAATACCATGAAAGAGACTCTGACAGCAGCTTGTATGATTGCATTGCTTCCGTTTCATCACAGATGGATTTAACCCTATGTTTTTGTGCTCTTTGAAAATATTGGGGGGGAAAGAGAAAAATAAAATATATGATTTAGAATCAGACAAATAAAATATTCCATTGATATTTTTCAATAAAAGGGAAAGAATCAGTCTACCTGGACTATTGATATTCCCAGAAGAAACATTACATATAATACAGGTAAAAACTATATTTTAGTTGCATATATATCACTGTCTGTATGTTTTCCCTCAACTTCAACTGAAGTTTTCCTATTCTTAATTTCATCCTTTATTACTAGGTTTACATCTTTGTACTAGCCTATGTAATTCCTTTTCATTCTTGGCCTCTCTCATAAACGAGAAGTTCATGTCTCTGTACAGTAATCTCTTAGCCTTGTTAGCCTTGTTAATAGTTAGCCTTGTTAATCTTTCCCTACATATTTAATAATTTTGATTTTCTTCACCTTCATTTAATTTAATATCTTTTGATATTGAGTTGAGCACCTTCAGCTATTGTTGAAATTTATTCAGAATTGCATATCACTTAATAAATCAGGCCAGACTTCGTTAGGTACCCAACTTTAGGTACATATCTTTGAATAACCTTTGCCAATGACTGTTTCTTGCTTGAGATTTCTTGTTTTTGTAATCAAAATTACTCTGGTTTATTGTATTAGAAATTCCTGTTTGTTGTCCCGTCACCTGTTTCTTATGGAATTATTGCTTTCCATGTTCATTCCCTGCCTTGCATATCAATCTTTCACATTGTTTTGCTTCCTCTGTGTTGGTTTTCATTTTCTCAATCTGAATCTTATGCTCTGTCTTCCTTTTTAACGTTTCTAGATATTTCTCTGTTGTGACTGGTATTCACATTTCCTCCCGAACTTGTTAATGTCACTATTTGATTTGCTTCCACTTCCACTTGTTTAATAAAGATGTGAAATAAACCCATGTCTTACTAGATATCCCCACCGCACTATACACTACATATTAGCAGTTACGTAGTTGGTGGTCCTTCAGCTCTTTTTCACTGTGTGCAACAATGTTTCTATCTAAGACAATGCAGATAAATATTTTGACTAGGAATCAGTGAGATGCAGTATCTTTTTAGCTCTTTAGAAATCCAAATAGACTACATCTTATTCTCTAAATTATGCTACCTTATTATGTGAAATGTTGCAAAATGAAACCACATAATGAATGATTTTTGGACCAGATCCTGATGCATGTCACTCAATTTTTATTAAGCACTTATTTAAGAGATCTTCCCATTGACTTCAGTAAGAATTTTGGCTGAATGAGGGCTTCAGAATTGCTTGGTTCTTTTACAGACAAGAAAATTAAGGGAAGTTATTCCCTTTGGATAGATTAAAGTAATGGGAAAACCTCTATATGAAGGGAGACTGAAATATGAAAAAGAACCTTTTTGTGTGAATCATTTTTGTTTTGGTTTTTATAAGGCTCTAAATATTGTCAATGTTGTATTCACTTCATGTTCAACTAGATATTGCTCCAATAGAGGAATGGTTTGTAAGATTCACCATGCATCATGGATTAAATATGTTCACTACTGAAGGAACATTACTGGATGTTCTGAGGGGTAAGAATCATTCAGAAACACAGAATTATTTAGAATTCCAGAACAAAAAACTGTTAATATGAGTTAAGGATAATATTGGTCAAGTTAAGATTAAACATTTTAAATCTAAACATTTTAAGATATGGAAACATACTGCCAAGGCATGCAAATAACCTTAACTCTGCTCTATAGTAGAACCATTAAGGAAATTAAAAAAAAAAATCTTTAAAAATCGATCTCTTCTAGTCTTGGGCTACAAATGCTAAAAAGCCTTAATCATATTCATATAGTTATTATACAATATTTCTACAGGACAGAGTTTATCTAAAAAGTTCTGTCTGTGGAAAGATACATCAAAATGATGAGTACTCCTTTTTCAGTTAACTTTATGGAAAACTATGTGCCTTACCAATTTCTTGATCAAATCTTTTGATTGGAGGAGCTGGCAACGCTGTCCATATTTCCCATGAAAAAAACTCCTGCTTTCAGTTGCTTATAAAACTGTGTGAAACTTCAGCTTTTTGGGCTGAAGTTTTCCGTGATTCATACTGATTTTTTTCCCCAGCCAAGACAGCTGACCTGTTTCTAAAAATAAGGCTGGGAAGAAAATATGTTTTTTCCAAAATTAAAAAAAAAAATCAAATGATCTATCACTCCTTGATTTGGAACAGGGACTTAACATTTGGCCTTTTTATCAGGCCAATCCCCTTGCTTTTTCCAGTCCCTGTGAAAAATCGACCCAAATTTGGCCAAATGTCACAAGGTGCCTCCATCACTACCTGGTGAACCACACTAGCTGGCTAGTTCACCTGGTTTCACAGTCACAAAAGCATACAGTGCTGTTTATGTTTCACCAAGGTGTGAATTTATTTGGCTACAGTGGGGCATTCTAAGACTGGACAGGAAGTTGAGGTAGAGGAAGTAGGAATTAATGGGGGAGGAATGAGGAAGGGGGATACAGTTCTGAGAAGGAGCTGGGATGTAGGAACAGAAATGAGTAACTAGAAGGTGGCTAAGACAAGGAGCAAGAGATTGGGTGAAGATCATAGGGATGGAGATTAGAACTGAGAGTTAGATTGGAGGAGGGCAAACTGATTGGATAAGGAGTCTGGAAGGAACAGCTGTGTCTTGCTTGGTAAGCAATTTTTGGAGACAGGAATTGGGGTGCAAAGAATGGGAACTTGGGACTGGCTGGAAAATGAGACAGGATCAGGATGTGGGGGGAAAAATAGTATATGAGCATGTAATTAAGACTATGTCATACTGCATATACACCAGGAGGATGAAATAAGGTTGTACAGGCAACCTTAATTATGGTATTTCCTAACTCTTGAATGTTGACTTTGCAACCTTAGTAATCTTTTAACATCGTTTTATGAGTGTAATTTTATTTTAAGCAGCAGTATGTGCAGTTTCCACTAAGCTGCATGCAAATGTATTTTCTTATTATATATTATTTTTCATGTACAGGTTGGACCTCCTTGGTCTGGCACCCTCAGGGCCTGATTGGTCCTGGAGGAGGGCTTTTGCCAGAACAGAGGAGGTCATTTCTGGCCCCTCTGCTGCTGGCCCAATTTTGTGTCCTGCTAGTCTACCTTGCTCCCCCCAGCAGCCCAACTGAGCCACATACCAGGCTTCCCAGCTCCTGCCCTCATCCCCTCCCCATACTCCCAGCAGTGCTATGCACCAGGTTCCTGGCAGCCCAGCTGGGTCATGTGCCAGACTCCCACCCCCACATTGCACCAGGATTCTGTTATCCTACAACAACCAGGGGCCTGATGGACCGCAGATATTGGTGGACTAGAGAGTTCCAGTTTATAGAGGTGCAACCTGTACCTAGCATATTTTTGTTGTTCAGTGACACCCTTTATTTTACACTTGGTCTACACCCCTAATATGATATTTGGAGATATACCATCTCATAGAGCTGGAAGGGACCTTGAGAGGTCATTGAGTCCAGTCCCCTGCCCTCACAGCAGGACCAAGTACCATCCCTGACAGATTTGCCCCAGATCCCTAAATGAGCTCACAATCCTGGATTTAGCAGGCCAATGCTCAAACCACTGAGCTATCCCTCCCCCTAAAACTTACAATGACCAATCTGTGTCACTGGGCGGGGGAGGTGAATAAAAATTCTTCAGTCAACCTTCCGCTGAAGGAACTGTATTTACCATAGGGATGGGGAAAATACTTTCTGTCACTGTAACAAGTGTCTGTGCTATAGCAGCACAGCTACAGTGCCAGAGCCCTGCCACTGTTAGTGTCTGTAATGTAGACATGCCCTATCATATGCACTTGGCCATGTGCATGTTCTTTCTCTATTGTTTCTTTCTTGGTGTACTTAGCCTCTTATAATAAATTATATTTGTCTTCTTTTTATCCATGGAATGTAAAAGTGATAAGAATGGTTAAATAAACATGCAGTGTATTTATGCTTTGGATAATTTAAACCTCTAGATTTTTTTTTTCCACAGAGCCTCTTCTTCAATGGCGTCTTGGCAAACCAATGCAGTCTGCTCAAATTAATGCTCTAATACCTTATGTAATAAATATCACAGTGTCAAAATGCCCCTGTGCTAATGATGTGGCGGTAATTGCTCTCATATGTAATGATACAGCGCATGGTAAGTTGCATATCTGTATGTTTGAATATATGCACCAGAAATCTGTAGACCAGTACAAAATAATGTACATTGAATCAAGCAGTTTGTACTATTCACATACTCTCCCAGGTTCTGAAATAAATAGAAGCTCCTGCATTGCCAGCTTATATAAACATCTCTATCTTCCCTTCGTAAATTAGAGAAGCTATCCCCCAGCCCAATGCATGAGGCATCCAGACAGATGCTGATCATCATTTGGTTTCAGAGAAATAATTCCCAATATGGTAGCGTTGCAAACTTTGTTGATTTATGAACATTTTAAAGCTTCCATTAAAGAAGCCAGAAGTGAACCCCTGCTGGAGATGGGAAATTTGGCAGGATTTGTGTTAGTATGGCCTTCTATTATTAAATGTCTTATTGGTCCTGGCAAACTTGTTCATATTTATAAAATCAGCATGGTGAAATTGGCTTTAATATCTCATGTTGACTAGGACTGAGATGCAAATAATAGTGAACACTGCCATCTAATGGCAGACAAGGAATATTGGAAAGTTTAAAAACCATCACAAACTTGCTTAACATAAAATTTAAAAAACAATAAACAAACAAGAAATATTTAGTAGCTTACTATTGTTTAGCGATATCTGTCGGAAAAAACAGAAAAGCTTCTGTGTAATCTGATCTGTCACCTCATAGGAAGAACTGCCAAACCAATATTAATCCATTTTATGGATGGGCAAAATGGGTTGGTTTGTTTATTATTTACATAGCACCACTGATACTAAAGGTGCTTTATAGATATGTAAAATGATAAATTCCAAGACCCAAAGAGTTTAGAATCCAAATTAACAAAATAGAGGCAGGACAGGAGGGAAGGGAAACAGAAAAGCAAAATGATGGAGCAATTGTTTTTAAATTGTCTTTGTTCACTTCTTGAGATGCGTGAGTGTTCTGAGTCTGATGAGTCATCCTTGAGCCTGCATGTTCTGAGCCTCACAAGTCATCTGAGATTATTATGGCAGGACCAACCATCTCAAATTCACGGGACTGGACTTGATGACCTCTCAAGGTTCCTTCCAGTTCCAGTATTCTATGATTCTATAATTATCTGTGAGTCCTGTGTGTCCAGCTAATCCACGAGGAAAGGTGTAATTAGGTGATTATGAAGCAAGTATAGAGGCTGCTAATGAAAGCAGTCACTCCCCTCTGTTCAGCATCACTACTTTGTTGGGGATATTCCCAATTGCCTGGCAGTTCTGACAGACTGCTCCACAGTATGCTTCTTTTTAATAAAATGGGCTTGATCCTGAAATTTACTCACTTTGACTCCATTGGTATTCAAATCAAACTTCCGTTGATGTACATAGGAGTTTTGACTGAGACTTTGTGATTGAGTTCATTTGCTCAGCCCATAATGTGGAGTAGATGAAAGGATTATGAAGAGAGGTATGAGAAGAGAGATGGCTGAAAGACTTGCAGAAATAAATGCATTCTGAGTTGGGAGTTGGAGGAAGGTGACTTCGCAAGGAATATTAGATCAAGTAGTCTAGGAAGAAGCATGGAAACAAGTGATAGCAGATTAGAGGTGGTTCTTCGCTTTGTCTACATATATTCCACTGTTGGTTTTTAAGATGAATTATTTTGGCCTCCAGTGTCTGTTGGCGCTGTACGTCCACCCTATAAGGTTGTAGCGTCTTTAAACTATGGTCACCATAGATGCTTTTGTGTTTAAGGGAAGGGCACATCACAGCAGGGATGTCAGCTCGTGTTCAGAAACAACCAAAGAATCAGGGAAGCTCAGCTACAACTTTTTCTGATGCAGAGATAAGTTCATCCTTCATCTGATCATAGATATTGGGTTTCCAGAACAGAAACATCTGAGCACCTGCCATCTCTTCCACAGATGTCTCTCAGCACAAGCACATTAGAGACTTACTCACTTTCTCTAGTAAAACATTGGATGGCAGTGGGAAGAAGGAGCTTATAGGGAGAGAAGACTGAGATCTCGTTCTCTGAGTCCTTCTACTTTTAAAGAATCTTCCTGAGCACCAAAGGCCAAAAACAGCTCAAGACACAAAAGGGTTTGATCAGTGCTCAGACACCATTCATGATCTCTAACCCTTCATCTCTGTCACTGCAGAGACCACCTGGTAATGACCCCTCTGTGCTAAGACTTCTGGTACTGATGTCCCCAGTATTGACTCTCTTTGCAGTATCTAACTCAGCACTTGACAGCTTGCTTATCATAAACACTGTCATATTCAGTACCAAAGATTTACTTAGCATCCAAAGATTTAATTCTTCTCAGCAGTGGGCTCCCCATTGTTAGCAGTGGTAGAGTCACCCTGCCACTACTGGCAACTGTCCCAACTGTGGCACCCAGTGCATCCTCTGCAAACTAAAACACTTTCTGTGGTGGCTCCAAGCATACCTACTGGTACTGTTCTGCCTCTTAAAGAGGAGTATCCTTTTTCCTTACTAGCGCTGATGGCAGCAGAGCTAGCTTCACTAGCTAGATCACTTAGGTCAAGGTATTTGTGCCCATTCACCCCAGGAGAGGATCTAGAGCTGACTCCTATTACCGTAAGCATTGGTATAGACACCACTCCATGGTGCCCTCTGCCTTGGCTTACCAAGGCCCCTTATGCTTACAAGTACTCCTGGCCATATTGAGGGTTTGTGTGGAACAAGATTTGAATCAGCTGCCCACTCCAGGGCTAGACCCTTCCATTATGCACCTCAAAAGGAGCATACACCACCAGCCAATCTTATGCTTTCATCACCCAATCTCACTGTTTGAACTTCAGATGAGGAAATTGCCTCCAGATGAGAGGTGATCTCACTTGCTATGTGGAGATCCTGTGGTTCCGTTCATCTCTGACCCCCCTGTGCAAGTACAAGTTACGGTTAAGAACTTCCCATTTAAAGGGTGTGATGTCTTCAACACTAAAGACTTACAAGGCCTTGCATTTCCTTAAGGACTCACACAGACAATACCAAGATCCTAAAGGGATTTATACTCTTGCTCCCAGATGAAAACATTGCAATGTCAATTCGACCCGCAACAGAAGCAGCCTGAACCAGCAAGGAAACCTCAGAAGTTTCCCAGAGTGAAATCTCCTGTTTGACTTGCAGTGGTGACTCACTAGCCTCTATCAACATCAAGACAGAATATTTTCCTCTGTCTGGAAAATGTTTGTTTCAATTTTGTGGGTCATGTAAATAATAGAGGTGATGTTGCAAAGTGACTCCCCAGCTAGTGCACTTCCTTTGCTAGTGCACTGCAGGGATTTTTTTCTCTCTTTAGTCCTGCCCATGTGTCTGATTGGTTGGTGGTCTTTGCTGTGTAGCTTGGCTGTCTGACATTTGATCTCAGCCTTTTTGTAGTAAACCCAGATTTTCATCAGCAGTCCCAGGACCTCACACTATGTCAACAGCCCAGGTCCAGGCCCAGTAGTTCTTGCACCTTTTCTTTGGTGTTTCATAGGTTGACTGGCCCCTTAAGGCATGTTAAGCTTAGTTTTGCCTGTGACAAGAAGGCTGTCTCCCTGCTGAGAAGGATGACAAATTTTGGAAATTTCAGAAAAGCAGACGCGGTCTTTTTCGGCATACCTGTAAACCTCATTCTACAAGGAACAAGGGCTGTTCTGAAAGAGGGTTTTTTTCTGACATTTGGCCCCATGTAGATGGGCCAAATATCGGAAAAGCCTCTTTCAGAAGAAAAGCAGAAAAAGATACGCAAATTGCGAACCGTGATTTGCGTATCTTTTTTCTACTTCTCTTTATAATGTAGACATAGTCTTAATCCCAGCTACAGGGGATCAGGGGGAGGACTGTTTAAACAGATCTGTGAACTCAGTCTAAGGGAAGAGAGGAGCAATGAGAGTTCCTGCTCTGAGAGGCTGGAAAGAACCTCAGAGAGGTTCTTGTAAGGAGACCTGAGGTCCATGGACTCTGGCAAAGTCCATGGGAAAATGAGGCATTGGTGGAATCCTTCTGGGGAAGAAACAACATAGAAGGAATTTTGCAGGGGCTTTGGGTAGGGGCAAAAGCAGAAAATTTTAAAATAGCACAAGAGGGACAGAAGAATTATTTGTCTGGGTTTATTTGGTCTTATGGTTGAACCTTTGTTATCATAGGAGATAGAACTTTTAAGTGATGTGGCTGGCTGGTGAAAATCCAGACAGAGGTCACCATGGGGTCAAGGAAGTGGCCACCAAAAGGTGTTAGAGATGAAGTCTGATAAAGTGTAGTAACCTGACACCCAGGGAGTGCTGCAACAATAAGAGCAAGTGCTTACAATGGTCTTCACACTACAGCCCCACTAGAAGACTAAGGAAGCCCAGATTCTTCCCTCTCACTTGTGTTCCAGCTCAGGGACCTTAGTAACAAGTGGTTAGTCTTTCTGGTCAGATTTCTTCCATGATCCAATTTCTTCTCCGGGGGATTATATTCTTAACAGAGGTTTGCTTTGGTATCAAGTTCTTGTCCCAGTTTTCAAGGTAACAAAGCAAAGGAGACTAAACTAACAGAAATGAGCTACAGAAACAGCTCCTCTGTCTAGCCAAGATCCTTTTGCTGTCTGCCCTGCTCTCTGTGCTCATAGGGAACCTAGGCTAAGGTAGCTTGTCTCTTTGCTATGCTCCTTTGTGGGAGCTGAGGATTAGAGGTCTGTTTACCTCTAGCTTCTGAATTGGGTTTATGTTTTTTTAAGGCTCCTCCTCAAGGCTCCCTTTACCTAAACCTGCTTTTTCACTCCTTGCTGGTGCAGGGTTTATGCATCCATCCAGTTGCAGACCTTCCTCTGCCCTTCCTCCCTCACCTTTCCTGTCCCCATTCAAGTATCCTTCTCATGACAGCATGGAATTTCAAGAGGTGCATTCACTTCTCACTCTTGCAGCAATTGTAGAAGTGTCTCAAGACTACAGGGAAAGGGATTTTTATCTCATTTTTATATTTCTACAAAAAATTTTACTCTGGTCCAAAGGCAATCAAACCCCTTCATTCAAAAGCTCAAGTTCAGAATGATGTCTCTTGCCTCTACCTCATCCCTAGATCAGATCAGTTAGTACATTGCTCTTGATCTTCACGATGCCTATTTTCATATCATGATTCACCCAGCCCTCTGTATATATACAAGGTCCAAGTGGACAGTTGCCATAACTAGAGTACATACAGCAGCACCCAGAATTTTCACAGAATGTCATGTGTTAGTGACAACTTTCTTCAGAAATCTAGGAATTAGTGTCCCCATGCCTGGATGACTGGACTATTCAGAGGAAATTATGCCAACAAGTTGCAAATGCCAGTCAGCAAACTTCATGTATGTTTTGGCCTGAGAATAGACAAAGACAAATCAATACTGACTGAGAAAAATAGATTTCATAGTCTGTACTCCACAACAGTGTGGCTTATTTACCATCAGATTCCAAGCCATTCTAGACCTATGTTACCATCTCATACCAGGACATCAGTAAGAACTTGCTTCAGACTGCTAGACCACATGGCTTCCAGCACCTTCATGGCATAGCATGCCAAACTTCCCCAGCAATGCGTGCAAGGATGATTTAAGTCTATATATCAGCCAAACAAACATCAACTGGACATGCCATACACATTCCACGAGTCCTGCCATCATTTAAAATGGTGGATGAACCCAATAAGCTTCTGTAGTGGGGTTCCATTCTCCCTCCTGTTCCATCTTTGTATCGAGAGCCCATCTGGTTGACTATGTACACAGGATTTATGGACTCCTCAGCAAAAGAGGTCTCCACATAAATTTCCTGGAATTAAGAACCATTTGTCAAGAATGGTCTGTTTTTTTCCTTTCAATCCTCAAGAGTCTTATTATAAAAGTCATGAAAGACAATATTTTATATAAACTAGCAATTGTGGAGCAAGATCCACTGATTATATCAAAAACCTTCACTACTTTGGAACTCCCTCAATTACTAGGAAATCACCACAAGGGAATGCATCTATCAGGAATACACAGCATGATCACCTATTGCCTCAGCAGACAGTGTAGACAACCACAAGTACTCCATAGAGGACAATGTGATTTGAAATAAATTCCTCAAGTGGGGTTCTCTTCACCATAGATCCTTTTGCTACCAGAAAGAACAGGAATTATCGTCACTTCTTCTCCAGATGAGGGTCATAGCCTGGGATCCATTTCAGAAGAATTTCTGATCCCATTCTACAAATTCCATTAAAACTAAGAATTTTCAGGAAGCTCAAGCTGGACTCAGTCAAGATAATCATTGTTCCCAAGCAGTTTTGGTACTCAGAAACTTCTCCATCTAAATGCTGATATGCTTACTTTTACTATCAAACCTAATTTTCAGAATTTTAGCCAAATCCTGCCTACCAATCCACTATTTTGCGGCACGTATGTTAGTCGGTTGACATCATCGGCACTTGTTTGTTGGAAGCCCAAAATAACCTTTTCTATAGTATAAATGATTTTGCAAGGCAATCATGTTCTGCTAAGTGAAAGAGATTTATAAAATGGGCCTGTTGGGGCTAATTTTCACCTTTCAGGACTCAGATTTTAGACTACCTTCTGGAATTAAAAAGTTCAGGACTATTGGTGAACTTATTAAGAGTTTGTCTTGCAGCTATTTCAGTGCTCCACCTTCCAGTTGATGGAAATGTTTCATTCTATCACCACATCATGACTAGGTTCTTAAAGTGGCTTATGAGGGTCTACCCTTAGAGAACCTATCCTTCTCTGAAATGTAAATATAGTCTTAGTGGGACTGACAGGATCTCCATCTGAACTTACAGCCACTTGCTCCGTGCTTCATCTTCCTGTTAAATCTAATTTCCAGGTAGCAATAACATCAAGTAAGAGGATGGGGGGGGATTGCAAGTTGTAATGGCAGGCCATCATGTACAGCTTTTCATAAGGACAAGACATCATTAGGACTTCACCCAAAAATTCTACCGACAGTGATCTGTGATTTCCATTTAAGTCAGGTTATTCACCTTCCAATATTCTTTACAAAACTATATTTGAAAAAAGGTAAAGTGAAACTGTATGCATTAAGCGGCCTCTTATTCTACGTAGATAGATCTAGGTTACTTGGAGCATCCTCCAGACTATACATAGAGCATAGAGATAGAATTAAGGACCAGGTCTTTTCTGCTCCAAGACCCTCAAACTAGAATTTGGTCTGTATCAAACCTGGCTATGAGTTGGCGTCTGTAATCCCACCATTAAGGGTCATAGCCTACTCAGAGCACAAGCAACTTCTGTTGCCTCTCTGAGCAACAGACCGATCATAGACATCAGTTCACATGATTATCAGTTCACATATTCACCCAACCCTGTTCTATCATGGAGGCATCTAGCTCTGATGCAGACTTTGGCAGAGCTCTACTACAGTCATTATTTAAGTTGTATCCCACCTTTTAGAAATTAGATCACTCCTTGTGAGTCACTAGCAGTGGAATATCTATGAAGAAACAATTGCTTACCCTACAGTAACTGTGGGTTTTCAATATGTGCCCATATACATAATTAGATTAAAAACATTCCACAGTCTGCCTCAACTTCACCTCCATACTCTGTGTTATTCAGTCTGTGAACATCAAGTTTCCATGGGGCAAAGGATCTGAGGTGGCTGGGGCAGCTCCATTCTTCACTCATTCAGAGGCCATAAGATCACAAAGTGTACAGGCCTCCAACAGACATTGCTGGCCAAAAGCATCCATCTAGAGTGCTCTTGATACATGTGCTCAAAAAGTGAAATGTATATGGACAACACATCTTGAAGAACCACAGCTAATGTAGGGTAAATAACCTTTTATTTCATGAGGTAGCAAAGTCTGAAACTTCTCCCACAACTAAAACAAAACTTCTTTACAATTTTTTCTTTTTAAAAATTTCTGTTTTCTGTTCTGTCCAAAAACAAGGAAATGAGGAGAAATGGAAGTCTCATGACCATGATCATAAATATCACAGCATTTCAGAGTCAGATGATATACTGGAATGCCAAGAAAGCCAGTTTTATTAAGATTTGCACATTTTTTTTCAGAGTTTGGGGTAGCAAGAACATCATCTGAATTTTTTTGCAGTTTGTTAGTTACTAAATTCAGTGAAATCACAACATCAGTGTTTCAATACATAGTGAGACCCAGGGTCGGATTAAGGGAGGGGGGGAGGCTAGCCAGGCAGCTGCCTGGGGTGCCAACCTATGGGGGGCGCCTGATTGAAGTGGTAAGGGGTGCCGCACACCTGGGGGCGGGGCCGCGCATGCGCCATGCGCCTGCTGCCTGGGGTGCAAGTATGGCTCGGTCCAGCACTGCTGAGACTTCTGATATGAATTCCCAGCTGAAGTATCTATTGTAGCTCTTCCAAGTTTTCATTTCAAACACTGACAGTGGTCAAACTCAGCTGAGGAAAAACCCAATCCCATGAAAGTGAATGGTAAAAATGACTTCTATGGGGTCAGGCACTCAGGGTTTCATGACAAACTCAATGCATACATCTTTCACTCTTTTTAGATACGCCCTTCCTTCTTCTCTTTTTATCTCTCCGCTGAATGATTACCTCATTCCATTAAAATCCCTTCTGAGCCTTTCAACAATAACCTTTCAAAACAAGATGTGGTTAGTTAAAATCAGGAAAGAAATCTGCACCACTGAAAGTCTGGACTTTGATATGGTCAGATGTGTGGAGCACAAATGGTGTTCAATAAATAATAATCATAGCTGAGTCTACGTTCCTAAAAAGTCTACAAATCCTGAAAATGAGTTCTAGTCTCCATTACAAATAAAATATGGGACGCATTTATGGTTTCATATAAAACTATATGGCACTGATTGATTTAGAAAGTCAACATCTGCACCTGATTGTGGTTTTTCAAACATCGTATGAAAACAGGTAGAAATTGGCAGTTTCATCTTAGCCTCATTTTTGATTTTGGGGTTTAAGAACCAAAATTCAAATAAATCTCAAAATAAAACGCATCAAAACCAAACACAATGTTTTGATGAATCCCTGTAAACCAAGATATCGCACGCTGATATCTTAACCAGATCTTAGAGTCCTTACTCAGTTCTCATTCATCTAAAAGTTACATTGAAGGTTTTGTATTGAAATGATCAATAGAAGACTGCATTTCCAAGCCTGCAGTCAATCCTTTGAAGTCTGTGGGTGTTGTTCCAGAGTGAAGAGTATAGTATTTGGCCTTATATGATTGTACCAGAAGATACTTTTACAAAACAAATCTGATATTAATTGTGAAATCTGCATTCAGATGGTCTTTTTCCTTTCATTGCTACATCAATCTTGATTTTATTTTATTTGTAGGAATTTATTTAGGAGTTACCGATTCTGGATTTATATCTCGAGATACAGTGTGGTTCAATACGACGAAAAGCCTGTGTAGTGTCCTAGACTATGGTAATTCCTTTTTGTCATTAATTTAACAAACACTGGGTGGGACATTATTACACTGTCATGTGACAGATTCCAGAGTGCATTTGGGCTGAGGTTGACAGAACTCTGCTGGTGGGATGCCCTGACCTAGTTCTAGACACAGTTGCTCCCCTTGAGATCAGTAGAGATCATCTTGAATTACATGAAAATATAGTTCATGTGTATATAATTGTCAATAATAGAACCAAAAACGTATAGATAATATACTTTAATATTAAAATGTATAGATCCATAGGCATGCATAGAGAAGGAAGGGCTGCTTAGATCAGTGGCAAGTAGTGAAACCTAATTTGAAACAGTCTTGGTACCTTGCTTGACAACATTCTCCATCCAGATAAGAGAACAAGTAAATGTCACAGGTAGTGCATTGAACTTTGTCTGAGAGACGGGGGACCCATCAGACTTATCAAGCCCCTGCACAAGGTGAGGGGGGCTATGAGCTCTGGGAATGGGCGGGGCTTCAGGTGAAAGGGGCAGGGCTAAGGGCAGCCAGCCTTCAGAGCTTCCGAGGGTGCACCATGTGATGCCCTGGCAGCAATTTAAAGGGCCCAGGGCTCCATTCACCGCTGTTTCTCTGGCAGCAATGGCTGGGAGACTTTCTGAATTGCCAAACCCTGGGACAGCTTCCCACTTTGCTCCCTCTCCATCAAGAGGCCTCTGAGAGAAAAGGACATTAGAGTTGCCATAGTGGTCCCTACTGGCTAAATGGAGTAGGACATATCTCTATCCTTTGTTAGATGATGAGTGCTGAGCTGAACTAGGAATCTGCTAAAGAATCCATGCTATAACTTGGAAGGCAAAAGAAATAATCAGGTCTTATGCAAAAAAGAGAGATGAGTATTTTGAAGCTATTTTGAAACCGCAAAAACACAGCCCTAATTCTGCTCTCCCAACCCCATTGGCCTTATTTTCAGGGTTGGGCTGGCCTGCTAAATGGCATTAGTATCACACATGACTGTAAAAATGTCTCATTATTATTTTATATGCTGAATCCAGAAAGAAGCCAAGCATAATGATACACACAAATGTTCTGATTGGCTAAGTCAGTGGTTTCCAACCTTTTTGAGCATATGGACCCCTTTTCAATCTATTAAAATTTCACAGACACACACACCCCCCCCGATGTATTTTTGCTAGCCAACTAAACCCTTCCCGCCACTCTAATAGCTTTTGAATGGTTAGAGTGGGGTGACATTAAAAAAGAAAAAAATAAGTGACTGACCCATTTCTCAACTTCAGCATGGGCTAAGGGACATGCAGACTGCAGGGCATGGAGTTTCTCAGGTCTCATTGGCTGCTGCTAGCCTGCACTGCTTCCTCAGCTCCTGTCCCCTGCATCCTCTGCCCAACCATGGAGCAAGGGGGCTCTCATGGCCAATGGGAGCTCTGGAGCTGCCAACTCCTCAAGGGCAGAATCTCAGGAGTGTGGAGGGGAGGGGGCCAGCAGCCGTGCACACTGGGTTGTGGCTTGCTTTTGATCCTGTTTCCCTGACACTAAGGCTAGGTCTATACTACACCCCTCTGTTGGCAGAGGGATGAACTAAAGCACATCGAAAGTGCAAATGAAGTGGGGATTTAAATATCCTGCACTTCATTTGCATAATCATGTTCTGGCGCTGTTTCAAACAAGCGCCATTTCGAAACTGAAACTGCGGGTTAGATGCGGTTCTGCCGACAGCGGGGTGATTTTTTGACAGATCCTGTACTCCTCATTTATTGAGGAGTACAGGATCTGTCGAAAAATCACCCCGCTGTCGGCAGAACCACATCTAAACTGCGGTTTCAGTTTCGAAATGGCGCCAGAACGTGATTATGCAAATGAAGTGCAGGATATTTAAATCCCCGCTTCATTTGCACTTTCGATGTGCTTTATTTACATCCCTCTGCCAACAGAGGGGTGTAGTGTAGACCTAGCCTAAGGAGTGAGGGGGAAGTGTTTGCATCCCGTGCATGCCTTTCACACACCAGCCAGGCATGAGAGGCATACACAGCATGCAAGTGCTTTCCCCATGCTTCCTTAGCTTCCGGAGAACAGGATCAAAAGCAAGCTGCATCCTGGCGCACACGGCTGCTGCTCACCCCCGTGCTACAGGAGGTGCGGGAGAAGAAAAGAAAAAGAATCAGGCCCACCATGGTGGGGCCCGATCCTTACTTTTAAAAACTTTCCATATACCCCCTGCAGTGCCCTCGTGGACCACAGGTCGGGAAGCACTGGGCTAAGTGATTCTTTGGCTTGTGCATAGAATATAGTCATGACAGATGTATGAATGAATATAACAAACAAATGAAGCAGTGTTCATGCTGTTTTTTCCCTTTTTCCATAAGATTGTGCTGGCCTGTCACTTGTGAATATAATCTTAACAAATCATCGGTTAATAATCCTCACCACGCTGGGCCTTTTTATTAGTCAAGATCTGCGCTATCCAACAGGAAGAATTTTAAAAGTATGTGAGTTTGCTTAAAAATTAAGTAACTTCTAAAACCACATTTGCAAATTAAATAACTTCACAATTGTTCAGACTTTTAAGAGAAGTCATGGAAATATAGTAAAGGAGATTTTAACTTGTGTTACTAGGGGGGTTACTTTGAGATTAGGAATAAAGAAAGATGTAGGATAGGAAATTCAACTGTCCCAAACCATTACTCTTCAAATTAAATGTTATCTTATCATAAAAAAGTGTTGTGAGAAATGTAGCATGCTTAATCCTGCTCCTTCCTACTATTATATCAATAAAATTTAATACTAGAAGAGATCTTTTGGGTAATCTAATTTAAACTATTCATACAAGAAGTTCCTTTACTCTACTAGTCTGAAGCCTACTCTCTAACTGGAGTGGGCCAACTCCCTATTCTTTGTTAGTGAGTGCTGAGTTGAACTAGGAAACTGCTAAAGTGTCCATTCTATAACCTGGAAGGGAAAAGGAATAATGAGTTCTTATGCAAAGAAAGATATATGGGTATTTTGAATAGGGTTGTTGGATATCAGGTAATAGAATAGTTGAGTAACTGCATGAATTCTTATCCATTACTTGACTATTCTGTAGTCCCCGGGGGTGGGACCGGAAGTCTGTGTGCTCCCCGGCCCCACTCCCGGGGAGCCCCCGCCACCCTGCGCTGCTGCCTCTGTATCAGAGGCAGCGGCGAGGGGTGCCAGGCGGGAGCTGGTTCGCAAGTGGAGCCAGTTTAAAAACTGGCTCCTTGCACAAACTGGCTCCCTGCAGCCCTGCACTACTGCCCCATGGACCTCCTGCAGACAGGAGCTGCTGCTGGAGACCAGCCTCTGTCCATGGTGGACACAGGCTTGCTGCAGATAGAGGCAGCTTCCTCTAATCACGGGGAGCTCAGATCCCCCCCCTCCCCCCGCCATGGGCAGGGGCTTCTGCTGGAGCAGCCTCTGGACAGAGGCCGCTCCATGGGAGATGAAACAGCCTCTGTCCTTGGGGACCTTGGGCCCGCCATGGACAGAGGCTGTTACACGGCAGCCTCCCTTGATAGAGGCAGCAGCATGGGAGGGAGGTAAGCGGGTACTGTAGAGCCGGTGCTGGGGGGAACCAGCTTTTAAGCCAGCTCCCCCCCAGCACCGGGTCCTGCTTCCCCCCTTGCTGCCTCTGTGGAATGCGTGTCATCAACAAGATTAACCAATAAACCTAGGCTTATTGGTTAATCGTATAGTAGACTACACGTCAACTTCCCTAATTTTGAAGCTGAAGCAGTAAAAGCGTAGTCCTAATTCCATTCTCTTTATCCCGTTGGCCTTATTTTCACACTTGCCAATTTGTATGTTCTGAAATCCACATATGAAAGGGTGGACCAGAGTTGCTTTTTCATAATAGCAAAAGGATTGGATTCTTGTTAGCAAATAATTGGCTGTGCCACAAGTACTTGTGGCAAGGCCAATTCATTTGATCAGCTCTAGTTCATCACTTAGAACTCGATTCTGCAAGATGCTGAGCCCTTTGGCCTTTATCCAGCAAAGCAAAGCATTTAAGTGCATGCTAGTTAACAAGCTGCTGTCTCTTTTTCCCACAGATATAGTCCAGTCAATCTTTGAAATGTGTTCTTTTGACATGCATCCCCAGATAAAACACTTCTCCCCAGTGTTCATTTTCCTGTGTGCTTCTTTCCTATTGACTTCACAGGTCTCTGACCTAGAATGAGCATGTAGCTTCCACTGTGTTTGCATCACCATGCTTAATTTCTACCTGAGACAGGGATAGATGACTAGGCATGCTTCATCTGGCAAAAAAACCATTTGTCAACTCTGCTTGTTACAGACTTTAAATATATTTTCAGTATGTATCCAGAACTTCTTATACGGTGTCAAGACATGCATTTCAAAATGATATTACTGATGAGTGTGTCACTGACTTTGATTTAATACTTTAAGCGACACGACTAATGGGTAAATACCATGAAAGCAGTGTTTTGGGTATAGGAAGTGCATCAGGCTTGATAGGAGTTAGTTAGGCTTTGTCTACACTGCGTTTTTGCACAAGAAGCTTTTTGCGGAAGAGATCTTCCACAAAATCATCTTGCGCAAAAGCACGTCCACACCTCAAAAGCGACGTGCTTTTGCGCAATAGAGCGTCCACACTGCAAGGATGCTCTATTTTGAGGAGTAATGTTAGTTCGAACCAAGGGGTTTGGTTCTATCTAACGCGTCCCGGCGCGCACTTTCACTTTCGAATCAGCTGGCATTCGGAGTAACATGCCGGTGAGATCATGCTAATGAAGCGCAGGATATTTAAATCCCCGCTTCATTGACTATTTCGAATGCCTGCATTTGCATCCCTAGTTCGAATTAGGGTGCAAGTGTAGACATACCCTTACAGAATAGAGAACTCTGTCAGTTAACATGGAGGTTTCTGAGGGTCACACACTCACTAAATGGTAATTTTGTCTGAGCAAGGATTGATGGATTAAGATGTAAGGATTTGGCCTGATATGGTTACTAACTTATCTTGTTTTAAAGCTCAAAGTATGTATTACTAGCCAAATTTTGCCCTTATTTACACATAATCAAATGAATAGTGATTTGTATGGGTATAGCAGCAAACTGAATTTGGCTATATGTGCTTCTATAAATTTACAAAATGAAGTTATGAGACTAAAATTAGACTTGCTGTAACTGAAATAGTTATATAATTAAAACCTTCTAATTACAAGTTGTCAAAACAAATCCCACAAACTTTTAAATAATTTTTACTGAACATGCTTCTACAACTTGTTATTGCAGACTGGAGAGCCAGTGATTTTTCAGTCAGTTTATATTGGTGATAGGGCTGAATCAAAACCTTGGAATCAAATGTCTCAACAACTTGAAGTTCCAAAGCAAATTAGGATCTCAACCCTGGAGCTCAGATTATCTGTCATTTCTGTTAATCATGTCACATTTAATGATGAGTGATAGGAAAACATTTCTTAGTTGTTAATGCCTGGCTGGAGAAATTGAATATGCTTAAAATTATTGTTCGTGGTTTGCCAAGAAATGCCCTTCCTTATTGGTAATTTTAATGTGTATATTACCAAAAAAAAAAAAAAAAAAAAACCCAATTATGCTAAATGAACATTATTAAGGTTGCAAAGTCAAGCTTTCAATATTTAGTAAATTTCAAAATTAAGGCTGTGTATACAACCTTAATTTCATCCCCTGGTGCATGTAATTACATGATCGCATACTAGATTTACTAATTTTTGCTTTTTTTTCCCCCCTAGTTCAACAAACCTAGCTTCTGTGGCTTTGAAAGGGTGAGAGACTTTGGAAAAGCAGTCGTCTTAACTTTCTGTTTGTTTTCCATGTTCACGAAGTAAGATCACTTCACACCAGTGAAATTAGTATTTTTAAAAACCCACAGAAGTACTTTAAGTTTCTGGGTTAAAACACCACAATTGCCTAACAGTTCACAAAAACATTTTAAGTTAAACCAGGCTATAAAAAATAATATTTCACCTGATTGAAACTTCAAAGGGAATTATACGCAAGCACAATTTACTTTCTCAGATTTGAACTTGTCTGTGGACACTGAACAGCATTATCAAGGGATCTTTTAATGACTACCATTTATCATGGCTTTGGTTTCATATGTCAGAAAAATTACACCTTCAGCAGCTTTGTGTTCAGGTCTTACTGAGTCCTGACTTGGAGATTCATGAAGTGGCTGTATTTCCAACTCATCTTTCTCCATCAAGTTGTATTTACACCTATCTATGCTATTGATCAAGCCCAACCTATAGTGTCTTTGAAGGATTCTTTAATGTAAATGAACCTATGATTCATGTACAGAAAAGTTATCACCAGGGGATTTAATTATTTTAATTATGCATTTCCCTCTTTCTCATAGGATGATTATTTCAGAGCAAATGTATGGTATAATGTTCAGTGTCTAGCTAACAAAGAGAGCTATGAAGGTGAGAATTTCAGATATGAAAATGTGTAAATCTATGAAACCGGGTGGGAGAAAAGGAAAGAAATAGTAAATCATAGTTCTTCTTTGAGTGATGTCCCCATGGGTGCTCCACATTAGGTGCTGGGCTTGCCCCGGTGCCGCAGGATGGAGATGTTTAAAGCTGTAGTCAGCTGGACCGCATATGCGCGGGGAGGGGCATCTCACGGCGTTCGCGCTCTCCCGCGCTGCACGATCCAGTCTCAACCAGTTCCTCTTCAACCGCCTCAGGCTACAGACGGAGCAATCATCTCTCTTTCTTGTTCAACCTTTTGTGAGAAAAACCCAGTTATAATTCCTCAGTTCTTTTTATAATAATTCTCTATAGTTATATCTGTTGACGTTTGTGTGGGAAAAAAAAAAAAAGTTTTTTCCTATTAGCATAGTCCGTTAGTCCCACTTTCTTTCCCTTCCCTGTTATATCTTGTACATAGTTTAAAAAAAAAAAGAGAAAGAAGAAAGAACAGAGGTGCGCAGCAAGGGAAGGAGCAGCATTGAGATCCATGATGCCGGGCTCTCCCGGTTTTAAAAAATGCTCCCTATGTAATGACTCTATGCCTGCCTCGGATGGCTATGCCACGTGCATCTGCTGTCTTGGTGAGAGCCATGTACCGCAAAAATGCGTACACTGCTCAAAACTTACAGCCAGGGCCCGCCGAGACCACAAAATGAGGCTCCGAATGATCGTCTTCAATAAGGCTCTCCAGCCGCCTGCGCCAGCCTCCCCGACCCGGCCTGTGCAGCAGCCTCAGAAACAGAGCGCCTCCTCTCCGTCTAGGGCTCCTCCTAAGAGACCCAGGCCCTCGCCGAGTAGATCTCTGCCTTTAACTTCTCATGGCAGAACTACCTCGGGATCTAACTTAGCCGCTTCAGTTTCAAGCACCCGTCCTGCCTCAAAACCGTCTAAAAATGTGCCCTCTGCATCTCGCCACACCACTGAAACTTCTCCAGCGGCAGAATCGCCCTCGGCACCAAAGTCATCGGCACCAACTCTGCCAACGGCACCGCAGGCACACTCAGCACTGCTACGTGCCACGTCCATTTCTTCATCCTCCTCTTCGGGGGAGCCAATAACTTCAGCACAGGAGCAGACGGCACTGGGCTCAGTGTGTGACCGTTCGGCACCGTCCCAAACTTGGGACGGAACACCAGCACCGGCCTTAGATGCGCCGGCACTGGCACCGCCAAAAGTGCAGTTGGCACTGGCATCGATGCGGGCTGGCTGCGATTCCCGTGCCACTCATCATCGGTCGGCACCGGTGCCGTGGTATACGGCACTGGCCTTGGCACCGGAGCACACAGCGGCCAAAGCGCGCGCAAAGACTCACCACATTCGTAGCCCGTCCCCGGTCTCACCGTCGCCTGTATTTTCTCCAGCTCCATCGCCATCTCCACCCCCCACCATCAAGTAGGAGATCACCATGGCTTTCCAGGAGATATTCCCCTCCTGGAATATCTCCATTTCTGACGCCTCCTAGAGATCGTCGAGTGTCTTCTCGTTACTTCTCTGCTTCGCCTTCACCACTCAGGCGTAGATCATACTCCCCTTCTCCATCTCTTCACTCGAGGAGGTCGTCTTCGCACTACGATTATACCGCGCATCATCGTTGTGTGCGTTCTCCGTCGTGCTCATCCTACTATTATCGGGATCTTTTTCACCATTCCCGCTATCATAGGGACTTCTCACCTCATCATCGTCGTAGTTGTTATTTACCCGAATCACCTCCATGTTCCATAATGGTCTGTTCCTCCTCTAGACACTCCCCACATTTTGTCCCACCACCCTCTGCTCAGGACTCGTCACCTCGCCATTCATCGCCTCTCCTCCAAGACCAACAGCCTCAGGTTACCGCAGAGTCACATCTCCCTGAAGTATCTCCCACTGATCAGTCCTCCTCTCCTGATGATGCGGTCATTCCTGGAGACATCTCACAACCAGATGACTTGAGACAGTTTCAAGATCTTTTTAAGAGGGTAGCAGTCTCTCAAGAAATCCAACTCACCGAGGTTAAGGACAGACAACACTGTCTCTTGAAAAATTTGCAGACTACCCATTCTACTAAATTAGCCATACCTTTGGATGAGGCTATCTTGGAGGTTGCTAATGAACTTTGGCAGACTCCTGCCTCCGTCCTCCCCGCTAACAAGCGGGCTGATAAAAAATATTTTGTACCCCCAAAAGGGTCGGAATTTCTGTTCTCCCACCCTCGTTCCAACTCTCTGGTACTCGATGCAGCCCAGCAACAAGCCAAGGCCCCTCCATGTAAAGCAAACATGTCTGACAAAGATTCAAAAAGACTCAATTTATTTGGGAGGAAGGTATACACCTCATCAACTCTGCTCCTTAGAATCGCTAATTACTTAGCATATTTATCAAATCATAATTTCGATAATTATGAAAAGCTCACAGACCTTATGGAAGCCTTCCCTGAAGCTAAGAGACCCCTTCTTAAATCAGTGGTCCAGGAGGGTTACGCCGCTACTCGAACCAGTCTCCAGATTGCCATGGACGTAGCGGACACCGCAGCCCGCACCACAGCCACCTCTGTAGTTATGTGTAGGGCCTCACTCCTCCAGTCAGCAGGATTGCCAAGGGAGCTACAATCCAAAGTGGAGGACTTGCCCTTTGAGAAGGAGTCACTCTTTGGGGAAAAGACTGACTCAGTTTTACATTCCAATAAGGACACTAGAACAACCTTACGGTAACTCGGAATGTACATCCCACCTTACAGGAGGAAACATTACTCACCTTTTCAAAGGCGTTATGATTATCTCCATCCCAGACAACATTGGCAACCACAACACCGCCAGTTGGACCAGCTGCGCCAAAATCAGCAGCAGAGACCAATAAGATGCCGGAATCAGAATAACCGTGTACAAACGCAGTTAAACAGCACGTTTGATGCGTTGGTCGGGAGCAAGCATGCAGCCCCCCAGAGCCTCGGTCACATCTTTCACCATCGTCTAAGGCCCTTTTACAACCAATGGGCCAAGATCGCTACAGATGCTTGGGTCTTAGAAATAATCCATTCAGGTTATGTTATTCCATTCCGTTCTCTCCCCCCCCACACACACAACTCCCCCATCCCCGTCCCTCTTCAGGGACCCCTCTCACGAAGATCTACTACAAGCCGAAATCTCTCATCTCCTCCACAGAGGAGCAATAGAGAGGGTTCCATCTCAGTTTCAAGGGAGAGGATTCTATTCCCGTTATTTCCTTGTAGAGAAAAAAACCGGCGGATGGAGACCTATACTGGACCTTCGACAGTTAAACAAACACATTCGAAAACAACGTTTCAAGATGGTGACCTTAACTTCTATTCTACCGGCCCTGGAGCAGGGTGATTGGTTTGCTGCTCTCGACCTTAAAGATGCCTATTTCCACGTGACAGTTCACTCCGCTCACAGAAAATTTCTATGTTTCACAATTGGTGCAGACCACTTCCAATATCGAGTACTACCTTTTGGTCTCGCCACAGCGCCAAGGGTCTTCACAAAGACATTCACAGTTGTCGCTGCCCATCTTTGACACATGGGAATCATCATATATCCTTACCTAGATGATTGTCTAATAAAAGGATGTTCATCAACAGAAACTTCAGACATGGTACGGATGACTATTGAGACTTTCCTTCTCAACGAAGACAAATCCACCTTGATACCTACTCAGAGCCTAGAGTTTATAGGTGCGCGCCTTGACTCAGTCACAGCAAGGGCATATCTACCCCTTCCAGGTTTCAGGCGTTTCAAGACCTATTGGACCAACTTCTATACAGGCGCCCAGTACAAGTCATGACGGTTCTCAGATTAATGGGTCATATGGCCTCCACGACTAACGTCGTTCCGCATGCCAGGCTGCATTTTCGGCCTTTACAACACTGGTTGATCACAATATACGATCCCATAATGCACAACGTACGCAAGTGGGTAACTGTCCCTTCTACGGTCAGGTCTTCCCTCCACTGGTGAATGGTCGACGACAATTTACTTTCGGGCACTCCGTTTTGTCACCCACCACCTCGCTGTCACATGACCACAGATGCCTCCCTCATCGTTTGGGGTGCTCACATGGGCAATCTTTCCGTACAAGGTCGTTGGTCACCACAGGAATCTCTCTTACACATAAATCTCCTCGAGCTGAGGGCCGTGGCCAACTCCTGCAGACACATCCGTACACACCTCTGCAACTCCACAGTGGGCGTCCTCACAGACAACATAGCGACCATGTATTATATAAATCATCAGGGAGGTGCAAGATCCCGATCGCTGTGTACGGAAGCAACCCAACTATGGAATTGGTGCATTGCCAACGACATGACCCTTGTGGCATCCTATTTACCTGGCATCAGCAATACGATAGCCGATTCTCTCAGCAGGAATTTCGCAATGTACCACAAATGGGAAATCAATTGGCACATCCTTCATTCTGTTTTTCACCGTTGGGGTTTCCCACGAATAGACCTATTCGCCAGCAACAGAAAGTGTCACCGATTCTGTTCCAGAGAGGGCCTAGGTCGCCACTCCTTAGGGGACGCTTTTCTCCTCAGTTGGAACGGTCCCCTCATGTACGCTTTTCCGCCTATCCCACTTATCTTCAGAGTCCTTCAGAAGATCAAGTCCGACAAAGCCTCGGTCATCCTGATAGCGCCGGAGTGGCCTCACCAATATTGGTATCCAATTCTCATGCGACTGGCACGACATCCACCATACCACCTACCGTTAATCAAGAACCTTCTGACCCAGGAGCGAGGCTCTCTCCTTCATCCGCAATTACATACGCTTTACCTGTCAGCCTGGTACCTAGTTGGCTGAATGCCTCCGAGGCCCTGTGTTCGGATCGTGTCAGGGATGTTCTTATACACAGTAGAAAACAAAACACACGTGCCACTTATCTTTCCAAATGGCGACGTTTTACTTTCTGGTGTTCTGAATGCAACCTCGATCCTCAAATGGTCCTGATCTCCATCATCCTAGATTATATGATGCACCTGCAACAGAACGGACTAGCCTTAGCGTCTATAAGAGTCCATCTCGCGGCACTGACTGCATTCCAACAACCGATAGAGGGAATTTCACTCTTTGCTCACCCCCTCACTAAGAGGTTTCTCAAAGGTCTATTAAATCTAAACCCTCCTCTCCGCGCGCCCACCCCGCTGTGGAATCTGGACTTGGTACTCTTCACCTTAACAACACATCCCTTTGAACCTCTAGCCACCATACCTCTCCAGACTCTCACCCTAAAGCTGGTCTTCCTGGTTGCCATCACGTCAGTGCACAGAGCAAGTGAGATCTCAGCACTAATGGTTTCACCTCCCTATACTGTCTTTAACAAGGGTAGTGTTATTCTGAGACATCACCCAGCCTTTATTCCTAAGGTTTGCTCTGAGTTTCATCTGAATGAACCAGTAGTGCTACCTGCTTTTCACCCAAAACCTCATGCCTCTCCATGCGAGGCAACCCTCCATACACTGGTCGTACGCAGGGCCCTAGCCTTCTACTTGCAGTGTACTAAACCATTTAGGAAAACTGATAGGTTATTAGTTTCCCTCGCGGAGCGATCCAAGGGACAACCCCAATCATCCCAGAGAATTTCTAACTTAATTGTTTCCTGTATAACCTAGTGCTATACACTACGAAACGTTCCCCTTCCACGATGCCTCAGGGCCCACTCCACTAGGGCAGTAGCTACTTCTACTGCTTTCCTTAAAGGCGTACACCTTGCTGATATATGTAGAGCTGCCACCTGGTCATCCTATGACATGTTTGCTAAACACTACACCATTCAATCTAGATGGGTCTCAGATACTTCTGTAGCATCCACAGTGCTCTCTTCTTTACATACATAGTGACATCCAAATCCCACCTCCTTCGCTCAGGTGGGTACTGCTTCTCAGTCACCTAATGTGGAGCACCCACGGGGACATCACTCGAAGAAGAAAGCGAAGTTACTCACCTTCGTGCAGTAACTGTCGTTCTTCGAGATGTGTCCCCCCGTGGGTGCTCCACTACCCACCCTCCCTCCCTGCTTCGGAGTCTGTTTCTCTTTCGCAGATCCTGAGGCGGGTCTGAGGAACTGGTTGAAACCGGATCGCGCAGCGCAGGAAAGCACGAACACCGTGAGACGCCCCTCCCCGTGCATGCACGGTCCAGCTGACTACAGCTTTAAACATCTCCGTCCTGTGGCGCTGGGGCAAGCCCAGCACCTAATGTGGAGCACCCACGGGGGGACACATCTCGAAGAACGACAGTTACTGCATGAAGGTGAGTAACTTCGCTTTATTAATTGAATTGTGTTCAGGTTAATCACTTAACCTGGGATTTTCATGGAGATCTAAGGGAGTTAGGCAGCCATATCCCATTGAATTTCCATGGAATTTGGGCACCAGACTATCTTTTGGAAATCCTAACCTTTAACTATAAAGTGTCTTCAGTTGCAGGGCTGATCCTTCTGCCACCTTGACAAAGGTCCCCACAATGCTGTCAACACCTGTGCATGCACATTTTTGTGTTAATTTTTTTTCCATTGAGGGATTTGAACAATTTTTTTTTTTCCTGTTGGGGTTGCTGGTCTCCCTAGGATATAAAAGGCCCCTCTCTTGTCAAGAGGCTCTCTCTGTTACTGCATTCATTGCTTGGGAGAGTGTCTCATTCCCAGCAAGTGTAAAATCCATTTTTATTTTTAGAGAAAATCCCATAAAAACAGGGAAATGAAATATAGATTACTTATGATGGATTGAGTTGTAAAACTGGCTTTGGATCAAAGGACAGAAAACCCCCTTTACGGGGAACCTCTGTCTGTAAATGCCCGGTTGTCCTTGAGATCATGGTGATTGAGAGCTTCCAAGAGAAACACAGCTACAAAATGGAGCAGGGTATAGGCAGTCTGGCCTAGCAGTCATAGTTGGGCTAGAATCCACAAGTGTCAGGGATAATAGGGAGCATGAATCAGAGGAATTGCTAGAGTCAGGTTCATTAGGGAACAGTTAAGGGTCAAAGTAAAGTCAGGTTCTTCTTCAAGGAGTGTCCCTGTGGGTGCTCCACCTTAGGTGCTTCAGCGCTGCTGAGCTGGAGGTCAGAGATTTGTGACAGCAGTACCCCGGCCAGCCACGCGCAAGGTAACCCATGTGTGTGTTCTGAGACTGCTGCTGCGCAAGCGCGGCCGGCCCCCCCAGTCCTTCTCTACCTCTGTCAGCTGTGGTCGCTGACCAGCAGTCTCCGTTCAACCTCATCCTTTACCTATCACCTACCTAGAATTTACCTCAGAAATCCTTCCTAATTGATTTATCCTCTTTACCCTCTTAAAAAAAATAAGACGCATTGCCGGACAAGCGCGAGAAGCTGCCTACTAAGCCTGCACATTGCCGGCTCTCTAGGCTATGCCGGGCTCACCTGGATTTAAAAGGTGTATGAGCTGCAGGCTATCCTTTTCAATTTCTGATGGGCACACTGCGAAAAGCTTACAGCCCAATCCAGGAGATTGAGGGAGCTACAGCTCAAAATGCTGCAAATAGAGAAAAAAGCTCAGTCAGCATCTGACCTAGAGCAATCCACTCCTTCTAGACAAATATCACCTGGGACGGAGTCAGAAGTCATGGTGCATACAGAGTCAAGCCCTAAGGACTGTGAAAACAACAAAAATAAGAAACGGTCCTATTCTTCCTCTGGGACTGACTCCCCGTTGAGGAAGCGTGCTCCCCACAAAAACGCCACAACAGCAACCCCACGAATGGGGTCTGACAAGCAGCAGGCAACTAGGACTGGCAAGGAAAAAAGATGGAACCCGAAGCACTCACAGCATTCCTCACAGGAGCTGCAAGAGGCAAAACGCAAAGCCTCAGCAGCAGCACCGAGCCAAATGGCTGCGTTACCATCCTCCACGCCGAACAGACATTGCTCTGAAAAGGCACTGTGTGAGAGCAAATTAGTGAAAGCAGCACCGCCGGCACCATAAGCATACGCGGCACCGCTTCCACATAACAAACAGCTGGTGCTTCCAGTAACGCCACTCTGCACTCCACAAGCCTCCAGCCTTCCACTGCTACCCGCTCCACAGCTGCTTTCATGGTTTACAACAGCAGCAGAGCTCTCAGTTAACTCCGTACCGGGTCACCTCTCCTCTGCTCCAGCGGTACCCCGAACGCCTCACGGTGCAACCTCTCAATCACACCTGCCAGCTCAATTGCCTCTTCACTCAGTGTCAACGAGGAGGTGTGTCTCAAACCGTTGCAATTAAAGCGACGTCCCTCTCATAGAGCACAACAACAAAGTCAGCAGTGGCAGCTCTCAGAGTGGTTCCCAACCCAGGTTATACCTAATTGGCCATCCTGGGACCTGTGGGCGGCCTATAGGCAACAACAGTTGGCTCAGCCACAGCAGACAAGCCAAAAACTAAGATCACAAGCACCAAGCAGCCATGCCATAGAACAATATAGCTCCGACTCCGAGGAACAAGATATGGATTATATGGGGGAAGAACAGAGATCTCCCTTTTCTCCACCCACACAGAATTCATCTACCTCCCCAGAGGATACCATCATACCCCCACCATCAACTATGGGAGATGATTTTAAGTCGTTCCAAGACCTCTTTAAGAGAGTCACTGACACCTTGGAGATCTCTCTCTCTCAGATGTGCTGCAGACACAACACAAGCTTACAAACATTCTACAAACGTCTTCTCATGCAAAGCTCACCATCTCCATGAACGAGGTGATCATGGACCCTGCCAAAAATATATGGCTCAAGCCAGCCACAGTCACCCCTACTTCAAAACGTGTGGATAAAAAATACTACACCACACCCAAAGGGGCAGAATTTCTTTTTTCCCACCCGGTACCAGATTCCCTCAGGGTAGAAGCCGCAAATCAGAGGGGGAAACAACAAACCACACAAATAACTCCATACAATAAGGACTGGAAAAGACTAGATGCGATGGGGGAAAAAAGGCATACTCCTCTGCAAACCTGCAGATAAGAATCGCTAACTATACTGCATTATTAGCAAAATACACACACCAGATCTCACCAATTAATAGCTTTTATTGACTCAATGCTGGACAATAAGAGAGAACAGTTTAGCAAACATTAAAGAGGGCACGTTAATATCCCATACAGCCCTACAGGTTGTGCTCGACTCAGCGGACACAGCAGCCAGATCACTCGCTTCAGCCATGGTAATGAGACGAGCCTCCTGGCTTCAATTTTTGGGGTTCCCTATAGAGGTCCAGTCCACCGTAGAAGATCTCCCATTCAAAGGTACAAAGCTCTTTGCAGAGTCCACAAATACCTTTCTGCATACCTTGAAGGACTCGAGGGCCACTCTCAGAACCCTACGCATTCAGGTACCTATTACAAGAAAAAAGCAAAACAGGTCATTCCAAAAAGGTACGGACACACACCATTTAGTCAACACCAATGACAATATGACAATAGACGACATCCAAGACAAAACAGACGGAGACAGCCCTCTGACCAATCCTCCGCTCAACAACCATCAACATCTAGGCAACAGTTTTGAAACCCTGGTCGAGGGTCTGACAACCCCAAAATTTCTGAGGCAGCAATCTACCTCATCCACAGTATTTGGCAACAGACTAGCCGGCTTTTACACAGCATGGTCAATCATTACCACTGACAGGTGGGTGCTGGAAATTGTGAAGACAGGATACTGTATCCCATTCGTAGCCATCCCCCCACCCCACCCCCCTTCCTCGTCCCTTTTGAGAGACCCCTCTCATGAGATACTGCTTCTTCATGAGGTGGAACACCTACTCAGCCTCAGTGCCATAGAGGAGGTACCAGAACAACACAGGGGCAGGGGATTCTATTCTCACTATTTCCTCACCACCAAAAAGTCAGGTGGTTGGAGACCAATATTAGATCTACACAAGCTCAACCGTTTTGTCAGATACCAACGCTTCAAGATGGTCACCCTCGCGACCATCATACCTGCCTTGGAAAAAGGAGCATGGCTGTCTACCCTGGACTTTAAGGATGCTTATTTCCATATACCAATACTAGGGTTGCCAGATGTCCAGTATTGATCTGGACAGTCTGGTATTTTCACCTCCTCTCCAGTAAAAAAATTCAGAAAATACTGGACACCTAAATGTCCGGTATTTTCTGATTTTCTCCGTGGCCAGGAGGCGAAAATACCAGTTGCTTACCTGGTTCCTCAGGGGAGCTGTCTGGCCCGGAGCAGGAAGACAAGATGGTGGACAGCCGCCGGCACCTGTTAGGGTAAAAAAGCCTCAAAAGCATTTCTTAAAGGGGCCATGCTGGTTTTCTTTTTATTTTATTTTATTTATTTTTTGCTTAATAGCTCTCGAGGTCCTTCTTTTTTTCTTTTTGCTCAACAAGTTTGGTCTCCCCCTTTATTCCCCCCAGTGGGTTTTTTTTGGGGTGGGAGGTGTTCAGTATTTTTGGTTAAACCATCTGGCAACCTTAACCAATAAACCCAGCACACAGGAGGTTCCTATAGTTTACAATAAAGAACAGGCACTTCCAATATAGTGTGTTGCCATTCGGACTCTCAGCAGCCTCAAGAGTATTCTCGGAGGTTATGTCTACACTACAAAGTTAATTCGAACTAACAGTTGTTAGTTCGAATTAACTTTCATAGGCGCTACACATGCAAACCGCTAGTTCGAACTTAATTCGAACTAGCGGAGCGCTTAATTCAAACGAGGTAAGCCTCATTCTACGAGGACTAACGCCTAGTTCGAATTAAGCAGTTCGAATTAAGGGCTGTGTAGCCACTTAATTCAAACTAGTTGGAGGCTAGCTCTTCCCAGCTTGCCCTAATGGCCACTCTGGGCCAAGCCAGGGAAACTCTTCTGCCCCCCTCCCGGCCCCGGAGCCCTTAAAGGGGCATGGCCTGGCTACAGTGCCCGTGCCAGCTGCAAGCCTGCCAGCACCCAGCCAGCAGACCCTGCACCTGGCACGGCATGAGCCAGCCACCCGCTGCCACCCAGCCCTCCGCCTCTTCCCAGGACCAGGCTGGCAGCTCCCACGATCTCCGCACTAGACCAGGTGGGCGCCCGGGGCCACAAGAGGCGGGCGCCCGCCTGGTCTAGTGCGGAGATCGTGGACCTCATCAAGGTTTGGGGGGAAGCCTCCAACACCCACGATCTCCGCACTAGCCACAGGAACGCGGCCGTCTACAGCCGCATGGCTGACAGCCTGGCCACCAGAGGCCACATGCGGACCCGGGAGCAGGTCCGCTGTAAAATCAAGGGCCTGCGGCAGACCTACTCCAGGGCCTCCGAGCCAGGGGCCGACCTGGAGGTATGCCCTCATTATGAGGCCCTGGACCGTATCCTGGGGGCTCACGCAGTCCATGCCCCCCGGGTGGTGATCGACCCCGGAGCAGAGGGACCCGTCCATGACACTGAGGAGGAGGAGGACGCCGAGAGCCAGGAGCCTGCAGGGAGCCTGCCCAGGACCCCCGAGGCATCCCACAGAGCACATCAGCTGTGTCGTCTGAGGACGAGGAGGGCTCCACATGTGAGTGCCATCATGCTCCCCTTATGTGTACGGGGGGGTGGGAGGAGAGGGAGCCCAGGGACCGTGCGCCTGGGCCTTGCCCACCATGGAGCAGCAGCTGGGTGTCATGCAGGGGCCCTGGCTTGTTCCCCACATGTCGACCTCACCTTGCACAGGGGGGCTGGGTTTCACTCACTGTGTCCCCAGGGTGAACTAACCACTGCTCTTGTTTCACCACAGCCGCAGCACCTGGGACTGCAGGGCGCGCCACCCCACCTGCAACAGCCACCTGCACCCAGGCCAGCAGGCGCTCCAGGAACCTGGAGGACTACCACCGGCAGCACCTGCGGCTACTGGAGCACCAGCTCCGCACCCAGGACCACTGGGTCCGGGAGGATCTGCGGCTGCGGCAGCGGAGCTTGGAGGCGCTGGAGGAGCAGGGCCGTGCCCTCAGAGGCCACCTCCAGACCCTAGTGGACAGGTTCCTGCCTCCTCCTGCTCCGGCCCCTGTGGCCGCCCCAGCTCTTTCTCCTCCTCCCACCCCTGCTCCCCTTCCCGCTTCCTCCACACCCCCCGTCCCTCCTGCCCCACCCTCCACACCCACTCCCCCCCAACGCCCCCGCACCGGCAGTGCTGCGAGACGGGAGAGCCAGCAGGACCCCCAACCCTGAGCTTTCCCTTCCCTTCCTCCCCTTCCTCCCCCTTCCAGCTCCCTCCTCCCAGGTTTCCCCCTCCCCTCTCCCCTCCTCATCCCCTTCCCCCCACCCCAGTTATATACAATAAAAAGAGATTGTTGTTTGCAAAACAGGTGTCTTTATTTAACATTAGGAAGGGGGGTTAGGGAGGGGAAAGGGGAAGGAGGGGAGGGTGGAAGAAGGCCCCAATGGGGCATGCAGGGAGAGTTCAGTCCTCCTCCTCCACCAGGAAGCTCTCCTGCAGGGCTTCCCGGATCTGGACGGCCCCCCACTGGGCCTCCCGGACGGTGGTGGTGCAGGGCTGAGCGTAGTGGCCAGCCATGCGCTCAGCCTCAGCCATCCAGGCTGGCAGGAAAGCCTCCCCCTTCCGCTCGCACAAATTGTGCAGCATGCAACATGCTGCCACCACGGGAGGGATATTGTGCTCGGCGAGGTCGAGGCGGGTGAGGAGGCACCTAAATCTGGCTTTCAGTCGTCCGAAGGCCCCCTCAACCACAATGCGGGCGCTGGTGAGCCTGGCATTGAAGGCCTGGTGGGAGGGGTTGAGGTGCCGTGTGTATGACTTCATCAGCCAGGGCTGTAGGGGGTAGGCCGCATCCCCCACCAGGCAGACGGGCATGTCCACGTCCCTGAGCCTGATGTGGCGGTCGGGGAAGAAGGTCCCGGCCTGCAGCCTCTGGCACACGGAGGAGTTGCGGAACACCCTGGCATCGTGTGCCTTGCCGGACCAGCTCATATTAATGTCTGTGAAGTGGCCCCGGTGGTCAGACACGGCCTGCAGGAGGACGGAGAAGTACCCCTTGCGGTTGATGTACTGGGAGGCCTGGTGTTCTAGGGTATGGATGGGGATGTGCGTCCCATCGATGGACCCCCCCCCGCAGTTGGGGAAGCCGAGGGCGCCGAACCCCTGGATGATGGCGTCCGGATCAGTGAGGCAGACCACCCTGCGGAGCAGCACCCGGTTGATGGCCTTGACCACCTGCAGAGAGACACAGCAAACCGCGAATCACTGGGGCGCCCGGGTGGCTGGGAGTGTTCGTTCCCTGGCACTGCCCCGCGCCCCACTCCCAGAAGCAACCCCCGCTGCGATCCTGGCTGCCGCGGGAGGCCTGTAGTATGGCCGGGACAGACCGAACCCTCCTGTGTGGGGCACTGTCGCCTCCTCCCCCGCCCCCATTTTCCCTGGGGCGGCCCATTCCCTCCTTGCAGCCCCCCTTCTCCCCCCCCGGCCCACTGGCTGGTGAGTGCCATACCTGCATGAGGACTGCTCCGATGGTGGATCTCCCCACACCGAACTGGTTCCCGACAGATAGGTAGCTGTCCGGCGTGGAGAGCTTCCACAGGGCGATGGCCACACGCTTCTGGAGGGGGAGGGCGGGCCTCATGCAAGTGTCCTATCGCCACAGAGCAGGGGCGAGCCACTCGCAGAGCTCCAGGAAGGTGTCCCTCTTCATCCTGAAGTTCTGGGTCCACTGTCTGTCTCCCCAGCGCTCCAGGATGATGCGGTCCCACCAGTCGCTGCTGGTGTCCAGACACCAGATGCGGTGGGGCACGCTGGCATCCGGGCGCTGCTGCGGCTCCTCCATGGCCCCCAGGGAGGCCAGGTGGAGAGGCAGGGGGCTGACGTGCACCAGGTGGTGCCAGGCAGCCTCCAGCCATAGCTGGCAGGCTTGCAGCAGCAAATCCAAAAACTGGAGCAGAATGCCCAGGGCAAGCTCTGGCTCCATGGTGCCAACTGTGGCGGCATCCCCAATGGGAACCACCGACACAGGCAGGCGCAGAGAAAAACGCTTTGCTGTCCCTCAGCGAGGTAGGCAAGCAAGCGGAGAAGCTGAGAACCGGCTGTCCAGGGGGGTCCCTTTAAGCACGAGCCTCAGACAGCAGCCACACAAAGCAACTATTGACCTGATGCTCTGCCGGAACCGGTTTCAGCTGCCCTTAAATGCGACCCAGCGTCCAATCAGTGTGGACGCGCTAGTTTTGGGGTCTAGATGCGTTAGTTCGAATTAGCTTAGTTCGAATTAACTAATTCGAACTAAGTTACTTCAAATTAGTGCTGTAGTGTAGACATACCCAAAGGTACTGGCAGTAGTCACCACACATTTATACAAAAACAAGATTTCAATATTCCCGCGTCTGGATGATTGTCTAATAGCAAGCCGCACACAACAAGATGCACAGCATGCTATTGCAGTAGTGAAAACGGTCTTCAAAAATCTCGGCTTACAAATAAACACTGCAAAGTGCATTTTGACCCCAACACAAACACTGGAGTTCATGGGGGCACATCTGGACGGCACAAAATATGCCTCCAAATATTGGGACACATGGCAGTGGCAACGTTTGTAGTACCCCATGCTCGATTATGCATGAGACCACTACAGGCCTGGCTACGCACAGTCTACTGGCCACGAACTCACTCATTAAACAAATACATCTCCATACCAAGCAAGATAAAATCCTCCTTAACATGGTGGACAGTACGTGACAAATTATGCGTGGGAGTGCCATTCCAACGCAGTATACCGTCAATCATGATAACGACAGATGCCTCACTCCTAGATGGGGAGTGCACATGAATCACAAGGTGGTCCAAGGTCAATGGACCCACGATGAAACCAGATGCCACATAAACTTATTGGAACTAAGGGCAGTAAGAAATGCATGCATGCACTTTCTTCCCCTAATCCAGAATAAAACAGTCCAGATTCTGACAGACAATGTCACCACAATGTACTATATCAACAGGCAGGGAGGAGCACACTCCTACCAGCCATGCCAGGAGACTATGCGCCTCTGGGAATGGTGCATCACACAAAACATATGTCTTGTCGCAACTTATCTTCCAGGCAAAGACAACACGCTAGCAGACAGTTCTCACAGAATCACTAGCAAGAGATAAATCAATCAATGCTCATCCATCTATTCAAGAAATGGGGGTTCCCAGCAGTGGATCTATTCGCTACCCACAGGAATGCTTGCTCCCCTCCATATTGCTCCAGAGCAGGCATAGGCCCCCATTCTCTGGGGAATGCCTTCAGCATACGATGGACAGCTCACCTTGCATACGCATTCCCGCCATTTCCCTTATACAGCGGGTGATACTCAAGATCAGAGCCAAAGTGATACTAATAACACCCAACTGGCCCAGACAGACATGATACCCTTACCTGTTACAAATGACCAACCGTTCACCACACCGATTCCCACCGGTCACGTCTCTACTCATACAGAGGAATGGCCAGATTCCCCATCCCACCATCCACAAGCTACATCTCCAGGCATGGATGTTAATTGGTTAAGTAACTTGGAGAGATCCTTCCCAGAAGCAATTGAGCTCATCCTTGAAAACTCCAGAAGGCCTGCAACGAGAGAGGCTTATATCCAAAAATGGAAGAGATTCACGACCTGGTGTGCAACCCATACCTGTGAACCCATGCACACAGGAATATCACATATCTTACAGTGTCTACTAGAAATACACAATGCAGGCCTCTCCATAAGGGTGCACCTTGCCGCTATTTCCGCTCTTCATGCTCCAATACAAGGGTACTCAATCTTCACACACCCTTATGTCAAGCGCTTTCTAAAGGGCCTCTACAATACATTCCCTCCATGTCAGGACCCAGTATCTGCATGGGACTTGAACATAGTGCTGAAAAATTTCATGGGGAAACCCTTGGGGCCCTTTGCTACCTATACCCTATTACATTTTGTTTAAAAAGATTCCACAACTATTCGTTTCATCTACAGAGAGATCACTGGGACTACCCATATCAAAACAGAGATTATCAAAATGGATATCTGGCTGCATAAAACTGGCGTATACCCTAGAACAGAGAGAGGCACCACATGCGGCGTGGTCTCACTCAACAGGAGCCATGGCAACCACAACAGCATTCCTACACGGGGTGCCTACAGAACACATATGCAGGGCCACCACATGGGCATCAACACATACTTTTATGCAACATTATGCAATCGAAAAATTTGCTGAGGCTGATACAAGATTTGGATAAACAATACTGTCCATCACAGATCCTCAGCAGCCAAAGCTCCTGCCTCCTAATAAAAATACTGCTTCGTAGTCACCTAAGGTGGAGCACTCCTGGGGACACTCCTCGAAAAAGAAGGGAAGGTTACTCACCTTGTACAGTAACTGGAGTTCCTAGAGATGGTTGTCCCCGTGGGTGCTCCACTACCAACCCTCCTCCCCTCTGCTTTGGGTACAACACACCCATGTCTGAGAAGGAACTGAGGAAGAAGGGGGGAAGCTGCGCATGCGCAGCAGCCTCCTCAGAACACACACACACACACGGGTTCCCACGCACATGGCCGGCCAGGGGTACTGCTGTCACAAATCTCCAACCTTGAGCTCAGCGGCACTGGAGCACCTAAGGTGGAACACACACAGGGACAACCATCTCAAAGAAGAACTCCAGTTACTGCACAAGGTGAGTAACCTTCCCATCAGAGGCAGAACGAGGTAGGAAATAGGAGGCAGGAAAAGGGGTCAGACTCAGGCCAGAGTCAGACTGGAGGTCAGAGGTAATACCAGGCTGCAGTCAGGGTCAAAATCAGGCTGGAATTCCTGAGGTGTTCATAACTCTGAAGTTCTACTGTACATGTATGTTTTCTTAGACCCACCTCCCCTCCTATACTCTTCATCAAGGAGAAATGAAAGAAACAATTGTCCAAAAATTGCTCCTCATGTATTTATCTGCCTTTTAGCAGTGCTTTGTGACCTTTCGACCATTTCTGGTTCTCACCAGGTATCATGAAAATTTAGCTAGGAGATTATCTAGTTTTGCAACAGAGAAGTTTTCACTTTTTTAATTTATATCTTTTTCTGGTTATCCTTTGACTGAAAAATATTTTAGGCATGAAAAGTTATTTCTTTATTTTACTACTCTAATCTTCAGATTTTGAAGAATCCTCCTGAGATGGTCTGTCACTTAAAGGCTTCCTATCTCTCCATGGGTGCTAACCTCAAATCTGAGCAGCCTTACTAGGAGCTCCCTCAACCAAAGATGTTATTTGATCAGAATCCAGAAGGGGAATTTCAAATGGTGGAAGAGCATACAGTGTTACTTATCTAGACTTTGGTGGGATGGAAAATCAGGTGGACATTGAACCTTGCAGATAACCCAAGGAAAGGGTTTCTA
This sequence comes from Pelochelys cantorii, assembly GCA_032595735.1. Classification (NCBI taxonomy): domain Eukaryota; kingdom Metazoa; phylum Chordata; order Testudines; family Trionychidae; genus Pelochelys; species Pelochelys cantorii. The sequence continues at coordinate 101,341,168 of CM064329.1, read as the reverse complement.
TAGGATTGTATGTGTTGTGGCACGTATCACAGAGATAATTCCCTTTCCGCCTTTCCAACCTGCCTAAACCCAAATCAGCTGATACAGGTCCTCTCTCTGTGTGATGACCAGAGTTTGCGCGCGCGCGCGCGCGCGCGTGTGTGTGTGTGTGTGTGTGTGTGTGTGTGTGTGTGTGTGTGAGTGAAATGTATAGCTATAGATAGGCAGATATGTTATATAAGCTGATAAGATGTTATTTTAAAGTGCTGACCATGTTGGGTATTTGGGTGTTTTGAAAAACTGACCCCAATTCTGGGAAATTTGTCCCTTCAAAATAAAATATTGGTCTTTTTGCAAAACTATATTACAGCTATTTCTGATTGCCTATGCTTTAGAAACACAGATGTTGACTTGTAAATAATACCTTTTCTTTTTTTTCTCTAGAGGATTACATTAGCATTTCATTCAACAAAGATAAGACATTAAGTCAGGTAAGGTAATGCAGTAAACCAGGTAAGATTTGCATTGGTTGATTGTAACTGCAGTATTAATGCAATATTATTCTCACTGATATATTCTCCGTTTTACTTCTTATTTCTTTGCCTTTTTTGTCTGAACAAGTAGTCTTGATGTCATAGCTCACTACATGTCCCCCAGTTAATTTCCTAGCTTTAAATTTGTTTACCAAATTAATATCCAATAAACATTTAGCTCATACTATGACCCTGATGATACTTCCATTGGGTCATGCTGGTGGCCCCAGAACCAATATGGTCCCACTGAAGTCATTAAGCTCCACTTGGGCACAAAGGGCTATCTACGTGGATCTGGTTTCAGATAAAAGGGCCTAAAGTTGCAATTGTTTACTTGAGCCACTTCCTTAATATACCAGGAAAATTCTCATTAATGTCTATTTACTGAATAGTTCCCTTTGTCCATATCACAAATCCAACATAGAGGTTGGCTTGGTTCCAACTGGTTGTTAGTTTCTGCTCAAAAGAAGAAATCCAGGATCAAAATAAGACTGAATTGGTCTTGCTGAAGGGATTTGTGGGAAGGCTTGTGTAGTTTTATTAAGTCTCATGCTCACAGGAATTCCATTGACATGAAACGAGCTGAGCGAGTTTACACTAGCTGAGCATCTGGTCCTCCATTTTGTTCTGAAACCAGGCTTATGATATACTACCTACAAAGCCATTCAAACTTTAACCATATTGAGTGTCTAATCACATATTTTTTTCCCCTCTTAGGAATCTACCTGTTTCTATAGTAATGATCCATACAAAAACTGGTACAGTTGCTTGCCCTATAAATTTCATGGTGGAAAGACACTTTCTAGCCGAGTAGTAGCATTTCTTGTTGACTATCAGCAGAACACTGGAGTAGGTCTTATAACTCTTCAGGTACAGTATGAAATTACAAGCATAATCTCAGCCACTTATGACATCTGAATTTTAATTTATAATTTAAATTAATTAAATTGCCCATCCTTCCATGCTGTTCTATCCAAGACAATATCTTATGGAGAAAGGATGCCAAACTGTATCAGTGAGTGTTAGAGGAAGGAAACTGAATCTTAAGAGAGCTGAGTTCTATCATTAAATTTTTCACTGGTTTGCTTTTTGGGCAAGTCACTTCGGCTTTCTTTGCAGTAGTTTCCCCATCTGTAAAATGAGGATAATAAAAATGTATTAATCTCCCCTATGCAGAAATCCAGAGCAAGGCCTGTGTGGAAGTAGTGCATTGGCTTGGTGATGGACTTCTGCACAAGGATGAATTTCACCCTAGTGTTTGCAGACACTTTTTGAAATCTTTGAATGGAATGTTCTACAGAAGTGCAAAGTAGTAATGATCTATTTCTCTCTTAGTTCTGAATATAAACCCAGGATTGTCTTGCGCCGAAAAAGGTTATCTGTGCAAATGGCTCTTTATCAGCAACTATATTTGCAGGAATAGCAAATATTTAATTGCAGTTCACAGGATGTCTTGCAGCACAGTTGGAAATAAAACACAGCTTTCCTGGCTCTCAGTCCTCTGCTTTATTCACAGCTTCTTCCCCCTATTCAGGACTTACTTTTTCATCTTTTCTAAATGCCCCAAAATTCTTACCCTTCAGTTATGAGAAATTAGTGAATGCTTCTATTACACTAGATAGTAAAAAGCAAAATGCCCAGTTACACGATAATGTGCAGATTGATCTCTGAGTTCTGTGTATTACTGACAGCAGTCAGACAAATTCACAACAACTTAAATGTGCTGTACATTATTTCGCTTATGACGTTCTGCATCCTTGTGGTTAAATGACTCTGCGAATGGCTCTGTCTATAGCTAATAACTTTTTCTCTTTAGAATAAAGCAATGGTCTCAGTGTACAAGATAACAAACCACAAATTGAAGAAGCAAACAAAATTTCCTGTATTCTGGTTTCCAGACCCTAACTTTGTGCCTTTTGGAATGTTTTTTCACCCAGGAAGTCACTTCCTCTATGTTTATGGAAACCAGGTGTGTATCTATGGGAATACATATGGAAGTGCACTATGATTTTAATGATCATTTTTAGGAATGAAAGGTCTAGCTGTGTTCCTGTTGAAGAAATGTTTGTTAAACGCCTATCAGCTTCAGCAGAAGCAAGATGAAAATGGGAAACTATGTCACACAGCTGAAGTGAGGACATTGTCCAGGGCCGGAGGTAAAGGGCACGCCTCATGTCTGTCACGCTGATGGACTCCCCTTTTTCTCCCCAGCTGGGGCTTCTAATTTCGCCCCCAAAGTCTGTCTGCTCCTTCCCTCTAGACCAGTGTTTCTTAAACTTTTTGAGACCACGGAACTCCAAACAATATTTTTTTATGTGGAACACCTATGAAAATTTTCTTTAAAAAAATTGTTGTCAGACAAAAGAAGACAAAAAAAAAAAAGAAGAGGTTGCGGCATACCTGCGAGTTCATGTTCCATGGAACATAGGTTAAGAAACACTGCTATCGACCCCTCGTAGGAATCCTATTGGCAGGGCAGCATAGTTCAATAGTCACCACATGACCCACTTGTCTCAGTCTATACCTCGCCCCTTTTGTCAAGGCCACACAGTTCAGTAGTCCCCATGTGATCCTATGGTCAGAGTCTATTCATGGAGGAGTAGATAGGGGAAAGGTTTACATCTCCCTGAAGGGGGGTCCACTGGACACCACCCTAGGGCCCTATTAGTGGCTTGTTCTAGCCACTCAGTCAGCAGGGAAATTCCACTGTAACACGCTGACTCTCCAATGATGGCTCACTCAGGATATGTCTACGCTACAGAGTTTTTTTGGAAAAACAGCCGTTTTTCCAACAAAGCTTGAGGAACATCCACACTGCAACTGCGTTCTTTCGATAGTAAATCGAAAGAACAGAGAGCTTTTTCCAACATTGGTAATCCTCATTCTACGAGGAAAAAAACTTTTTCCGAAAGATCTCTTTGGGGAAAAAGGCGTGTATGGACGGGGAGGAGAGGGGTTTTTTTGAAAGAAGAAGCCTTCAGGAAATAGCACAGGTGCCCTCGTGGCCACTCCATACAAAGTAATCACAACTCTATAGTTCCTGTCTCCTGGCCCCTCTTAAAGCTGCAGGCACCCCAGACAAGCCTTGTGGCAGGAAGCTGGCCAGAAAGCAGCACTTCACCATGCGGCTCTCCCTGCCACAGGCCTGCTCACTGATGGCTGAGCCTCAAGCCCGCCGCGACCCCCCTGGCCCTCGCAAGGAGCAGCCCTGGGGGTCCCAGGACCCACCCAGGGGGACTAAAAGGTGTAGGAGATCCAGTCCCTCCTCAGACTGTGGGGCGAGGAGGAGACATTACAGGATCCCCGGGCCAAGTGCAGAATTGCAGACATTGATGGCTGGATGGCCGACTCCCTGCCTGAGCGCTGACACCCACTCTGGACCTTGGAACAGATCAAGAGTAAGGTCAAGGAGCTCCTCCAGGGATATGTCTGGGCCAGAGAGTGCAGCTTGTGCTCAGGGGCAGGACCCCACACCTGCCCCTATTACAAGGAGCTACACAAGACCCCAGTGATCACCCAGCTGGAGGAAAAGCAGGAGGACCAGGGCCAGCTGGCCATGGCAGAGGAGGAGACGGGCACCGTGACCCTCTCCCTTGAGCCAGTGCTTGTGAGCCAGGACGTCTCCCAGGCCTCCTCAGAAGCCTGAGAGGGATCTTCAGGTGAGTGGTCTCACTTTGTCACACATACAGGGTGGGAGAGGCGGGCGCACAGGAGGCGGGGGGCGAGTGTCGCTCGGGCTGGACATCATGCTGTGGTCCATGCATGTGCAACCATGTGCTGTGTTACTGTGCAGCACGTGGACACAGCAAGCAGCCCCTGAGCATGGGTCGGATCCTGCCCCCAGGCTCAGAGGAGGCCCCACACATCCTGCCATGGGGGGAGCCCTCCCAGCACCTGCCACGGCTGGAAGCAGGCTAACCACAAGGGCGCAGGTACGACCCCACAAAGACCAAGGAGTGCCACACATTGTACACGAGCATGCCTGCATGTGCAAGGCAGCAGCCACTCCCACAGACAGCACTGCGAGCTGCACCTGTGTGCACGGACCCCAGGGAGGCCCAGGCTGCTCCCACCTTCTTTGCCACCCATGGGGGATCCCATTGTGGCCAGACACTTCCCTTTGCTGCTTGTCTGTGGGCCGGAGGTGGGGGGGTGGGGAATGAGCAGCATGGTCCTCTGGGCACATTGGGGCATGGCCCACTAGGGAGGCCACACATGGCCTTGCACCTGGGACATCCCCCTCCTCTGGGCCGCGGACTGTTGGTCGCTGCTCACAGAGGAGGGCATGGCCTCAGGGACAGTGTCTGCATGGATGACTGACCACCTCTCCCTCTGGTGTGTTCCCTACAAACGGACCAGCCAGGACTGAGGAGTGAGCCACAACACCGCAGCCACCTGCCAGAGCCCGGGGGACCCGAAGGCATTCTAGGGTCGACGAAGACCTGATGTGCCAGCACATCAGTGTCCTTCGCGACATCCACCAGACCCTGATGCACAAGATCCGCACAAACTTGTAGTGGCGGGACCGCGCCTGGGACCAGCTGATGCAGTGGTGTGACAACATGTGTGCCATCATGTCCTGCATAATGGCAGACCCACCTGATGCCACTGCTCCTGGCTTCCACCCTCCTGCCCCCCGTGCTATGCCCATTCCCCATCCGCTTGCCCCCCCGCTATGCCTCTGCTCCCTCCCCAAGTGATGCCCAAGTCCCCTCCACAAGTTAGCCTAGGGCCCCTACCCCTACTGCCTCTGACAACCCTGACCCCACTTCAGCCCCCCCTCCTGTCCACCACCATATGCTCCCCAAACCCACACAGCCCCAACGAGGTCCCCGCGGTGGCACATCGAGCCGCCCCTCCCTCTCCCAGTTATGAGCCGCCTTCCCCCTGCCCACCTTTTCTGAATCTTTCATTAATATAGACTGCTATTTTTTGAAAACCAAACATGTGTGTTTATTGGGAGTCAAAGAAAGGGCAGAGAGAGGGGTTCTGGTGGAGAAAGGATAGGGCCGCAAGGCAGAGGCCCCTAGGGAGGAGGTCCTGGGGAGAGTTACTGGTGTCATTGATGGCCCTCACCACCTGCAGAAGGAGATAAAAGAAACACACAAAACAGAGAATGAGAGAGGGGGTGCCTGAGCCCTTGGGAGGAGCCCACCCTGCTCCCCTTCCCTGCCCCCCCCCAAACACCGCAGGAGCCACCTCCTATGAGCCTGCCCCCCCCCCCCAGCAGCAGGGCTGTGTGAGAGCAGGACGGCAAAAGCCCCTAGGAACAGGGCTTCCCTCCCCACCCCAACTCTACCTCCCACAGCCCCCCGAGGGTCCCCCTTATGCAACACTCTCCCCACCCTCTTGCAGGGACTGCAGCCTGAGAGTTTCTTACCTCCATGAGGAGGGCCCCAACAGTGGACTTCCCCATGCCAAACTGGTTGCCCACTGACCGGTAGTTGTTAGGGTGGCGAGCTTGCAGAGGGCAGTTGCAACCCGCTTCTCCAGGGCGATGACGGGCTGTAGTTGAGTGTCGTGTCTCTGGAGGGTGGGGGTGAGCCAGGCACATAGCTCCAAAAAGTTGGCCTTCCGCACACGGAAGTTTTGGAGCCACTGCTGGTCGTCCCACTGCTCCAGAACCAGCCTGTCCCACCAGTCCAAACTGGTGTTGAGCCTCCAAAAACACCTCTCCACTGTAGGATGCAATTGCCAAAGTGGAGCAGCTGCAACCAGGGAGGGGGTCCCCAGAATAAGCTCGGGGTCCAGGTCATGCAGGACCCGGAAGGCAGCTGGCACAAAGTGCTACAAAAACTTCAGCATGGCTGTGTGGGGCCATCGCATGCCCAGGGGCATCTCGGGCTCCATGGCACAAAGAACAAAGCTGTGGCATGCAAAAAAGAATGGGGCAATCATAGCAGGCACTGTGAGAGCTTTACTGTACCTCAAAGAGGTAGCAAGCACCCAACAGAAGCAGAGAAACTGCTGTCCAGGGGGGTCCCTTTACGTACATGTCTCTTCAAGGCTCCGGCACCAGCACTTGGAAGCAACTGGTGACCTGAAGCCCTGGATGAAGTGGTTCTGGGTGGCCTTTTATGCGAGAAAGCGTCCAATCAGTCTGGACACTCTGTTTCGCAAAAGTGCATCTCTTCCGAAAAAAGCTTTTTGCACAAGAAGCCTGCAGTCTAGACGTAGTCTCACCCTGTAGCTGTCACCGTCCTTGGGCTGCTTCCTACTTCCAACATCTCCGCTCGCTGGTGGCTCTCTGGTTCCCCTACTTCCTCCGGGATCTGGCCACCTCCACTTGCCTCTGGAACCTGTGCGATCTCTAAATGCGTTGGGTCTCCCGCCTGCATGGTAGCATCTCAGTGTTTGGGCAGTCACTGAGGTTTACAGTGAGCTGGCCAGGCACATCCTCTCGGTTCAGCTGCCAGCCATAACTGAGCTGAGCTGCGCTCTTTTACAGCAGCGTAGCCTGAGCAAGCCCAGTAAGGTGAAGTGGGTGTGGCCTCCTCAGCTCTCAGAGGTGAGTTAACCCCCTCCTGCTCAGTGCAAGGAGAGTACACCTCATCACACTCAAGCATTCTCTGTTAGAAGAACTCACAGTTCTTCGTCGAGTAGTGTCCCCAAGGGTGCTCCACTCGAGGTGCTGGGCTCGTCCTGGCACCGCAAACGGAGAATCTTCCTTAGCAGTAGCCCTGCCAGCCCGTATATGCGCTCCTGCTGTCTCGTGCCATTACAGCTGAGCGCGGGCCGGCTTGTCAGTTTCCTTTCAACCATCCGCGGCCGCAGACAGACCTAGGACGCGCTCCCTCTCTGGCCTGAGGAAAAAAGGGAGTTTTACTTTAGAGACTTTAGTTGTCACTTGGCAGTTCATAGTTAGTATAGTTGTTAATAGTTTCAGTCTAGTTAGTTTTAAAAATCCTTATTTTCCATCCTATTTCTATATTTTATTGTTCAGTAGCCAAAAAAAAAAAGAGAGAGAGAAACAGAACTGTTGATTTTAACATTTAGCAAAGAAGACCATGCCTGGGTTCAAGAAGTGTTCTCAGTGTCAGGATGCCATGGCTGCATCCGATGGACACTCATGCTGTGTCAAATGTCTAGGGGACGGGCACATCCCATTGAAGTGCTCACACTGTATGAAATTGACAGCGCGCGCCAGGCGCGATCGTGAGATGTGACTGAGGGTAATTTTATTTAACAAAGCCCTCCAGACTCCCGATGTGAATGAGCCATCCTCCACTTCTTCCGGGACTCATGCAGCTCGCTCACTCACTAAAGAGCTCCACAAGCCGGCTAGACGGTCGCAGAGAGTGAGTGTGGGGGACAGACCGGGCACCTCTGGCACGCTGCCGAGGCACCTGGTTGAGAAGATGGGCAAGGGCTGCAGTGCTTCAGCCCCGAGCCTTGCCCACCCCAAAGACCCAATGCCAGCTCCTTACAAAGGGCCGCGGGCAGATTCGGCACCGGCAATGGCTCTAATGGCTGCTCAGAAGCTGGCAATGGCGGCCCCAGCACCGGCTTATGCGGCGCATGCGCAGACGACCACAGTCTTGCCAGCACCTACAGCTGCAGTGCTGGCAGCTGTAGCCATGCTCTCCACGGTGCCGCAAGCAACAGCATCGGCACCAGCACCGCAGGCAAGCATCGGCACCACGCAGCTCTCTGCACTGGCACAGCCTCCTCTGACACTAGTACAGCTGTCAGCTCCTGCAGCACCGCTGATTCACCCACATAGCAGCTGTTCTATCGGGGCTGCTTCATTGCCAGCCACTCCACTTCAAACGGCACCGTCTTCCCCTCTTAACTCTTTGGTGCCGGCTAAGGCACAACATAAGTCACAACGTGTTCGGACACCTTCCCCCACACCAGACCGAGCTGTGTTCTCTCTGGGACCCTGGTCACCAGCCTTGTCTTGCTTGGGCAACCATCACACTACTCATTATGCCTTCACCAGAGATCATTACCATAGGTCACCTTGTCGTTCGCCATCATGGCGAACGACGTCACTATTCTCGCTATTCTCGGTCTCCATCTCGTTATTCTGTTAGATCTATTTCACCAAGATCCTCAAGACCCTCAGGATATTCACGTCGATACGAGGCATCCAGAGGATACTCTCCAAGACGCTCCCCAACTCACCATCAGAGATATGACCGTTACTATGACAACCATCTTTCCTCTCATAGTAGGCGATACCCGCGTTCGTGATCTCCGCGGTCCAGTTGCCCGGTGTCTCCACTTTGTGTACCCTCTCCTGCAGCTCCACCAGCACCTGCGGAGGACACTACCTCAGTTTCTAACCACGGTGAACATGAGGACAATCACACCTCGAACAGGGAACCACGGAGCCCTGATTCTCCATCCAACCATTCATCATTGTCGCCGGACGATGCCGTCTTCCCTGGAAAGCTATCTCCCACAGAAGACCATAAGCAATTTCAAGAGCTCTTTAAGAGGGTTGCTCAATCTCAGGGCATTCAGATTAGACGTACAGCAAAAACAGCACCCTTTGCTGAAGAACTTACAACCTTCACAAAAGTCGAAACTGGCGCTCCCCTTTGATGAGGCTATTTTGGAAATTGCCAATGATATCTGGCAGACTCCAGCTGCTTCCTTACCGACCAATAAAAGGTCAGATAAGAAATATTTTATAAACCAGAAGGGTACAGACTTCTTGTTCACTCACCCCCAGCCCAATTCCCTCATCATGGACGCCACACAACAGAGATCCAAGATGACACAAACTAAAAACACCGCGAGTGACAAAGAGGCTAAGTGCCTGGACATTTTAGGCAGGAAAGTATACTCTTCTGCTACCTCAGCTCTCTGAATGTGTAATTATGCATCTCCCCTCGTGAATCATGATTTTGACAATTATTCGAAATTAGTCCCTCTTCTAGAACATTCACCGGACTCTAAACATCAAATCTTAAAGGCAGTAATACAGGAGGGCTACGCAACAGCTCAAACAGCGCTGCAGATTGCCCTGGACGCAGCCGACGCAGCAGCTAGAGCCATCGCTACTGCTGTAGTCATGCGTTGTGCGTCCTGGTTACATCAAGCCACTGCCCCAAAAGATCTATTAAACAAGGTAGAAGACTTATCTTTTGATCGTCAGTTACTGTTTGCTCAATCCACCGATCAGGTGTTCCACTCAGGCAAAGAATCCCTTACGACATTGAGAACGCTGGGGATGTACACGCCTCTGTATAAGCACAAGAGATATACGCCCTATAACAAACAGAGACCTTTCTCTTATGCAACATTCCATACCAAACCATACGAGCAGCAGAGACCAAGACAACGCCAACAGAAATGAAGACAACAACCTAACAAGGTGCCTGGCCACCAAGCAGGGGTGGCAGCAAGTTTGACGTATCGGTCAAGGGACTGCACATCACCCCTTTGATGGAGGCTCTACACAATCCGCAAGCTTTATTCCATCATCGGCTGAGGCCTTATCAACACCGTTGGTCTCTGATTTCCACCGACCACTGGGTCAATGACATAGTCACTTCAGGATATGCCATGCCTTTCAACTCAATCCCTCTCCACTTCCCACCCTCCCTGTCCCTTTTCAGGGACCCCTCTCACGAGACTCTTCTACAGCAAGAGGTTTCTCAGCTACTTACCATAGGGGAGCAAGAGGTTTCTCGGCTACTTACCATAGTGGAGAGGGTACCCATTCAGTTCCGGGGGAGAGGCTTTTACTCTCGGTACTTCCTCACCCAGAAGAAGTCAGGTGGTTGGAGACCTATCCTGGACCTATGTCGACTCAGCACATAAACTTCCTCGAGTTGCGAGCTGTATTCAAAGCCTGCAGGCACTTCCTCCACATGTTCTGAGGTCTTACGGTTCACATTCTCACCGATAATATATGCACGGTTTATTATATCAACAGGCAAGGCGGTGCACGCTCACGCCCCCTTTGCACAGAGGCTATACGTCTGTGGAACTGGGCAATTTGGCATGGTATAACCCTTACCGCATCATACCTTCCCAGCAAGGACAATGTCTTCGCCGACACCCTCAGCAGACACTTCCTTCCCCAACACGAATGGGAGTTACACAACAAAGTTGTTCGCGATCTTTTCCATCTCTGGGAGTTCCCGAGTATAGACCTCTTTGCCACCCATCACAACAGAAAGTCATCATTATTGCTCGTGAGCGGGCGTCGGCACGAATTCCTTGGGGGATGCCTTCCTACTCGACTGGAGTCATCACCAACTGCTTTATGCTTTTCCTCCACTTCCTCTCATTCCGAGGGCGCTGGAGAAGATAACATTGGAGGGTGCAACAGTGATTTTCATAGCACCCTTTTGGTCCCGACAGACTTGGCTGACTCAATTGTCGAGAATGTCCATGGCTCAGCCACGACGACTACCAAGGCTATCCAATTTACTGTCTCAACAGCACAGTGCGATGGTGAATCCGGACATCGACTGCATGCACCTGATGGCGTGGCTCCTAGCTGGCTTCAACCGCCAGAGATGACCTGCTCTTACGCAGAGACATGTGTTGATAAACAGCAGGCGCCTAACCACTCGCAAGACCTACCTCTACAAATGGTATCAGTTCCAATCTTGGTGTGCGGCGAGGAACTTTGACCCTCTGTCCTTGCCTGTTCAGCAGGTCCTTGATTACATTCTCTACCTAAGGACAGTGGGGTTGGCAATTGCTTCACTTAAAGTTCATCTGGCAGCAATCTCGGCCTTCCGTCTTCCCATCAATGGTCATTCACTGTTCGCCTATCCACTCTCTAAAAGGTTTCTAAAGGGGCTCGGGAATCTGTATTCGGGCTTACAAGAGCCCACCAGAGCCGTGGGACTTGGCTTTAGTATTGGACACGCTAACTCTCCCCCCCCCCTTTGAGCCACTAGCCACTTGCGACTTGCGCATGCTCACGATGAAGGTGTCATTCCTGCTGGCAATCACTTCAGCACGCCAAGTTAGTGAATTGGCAGCTCTATCCATCGACCCACCATACACACTATTCTCTGAGCATGGGGTATTGCTCCGTGTCCACCCCCCCTTCCTCCCAAAGGTGAATTCTCCTTCTCATATAAACAAGCCCATAAGCCTGCCATCATTCTATCCAAAGCCACATTCTTCACCAGAAGACTCATGTCTACATATGCTCGACGTCAGGTGAGTGCTGGCCTTTTACCTGGACAGAACGCGTGTTTTTAGGAAGTTTCAGCATCGTCTTATAGCCACAGCGGAGCGTTCGAAAGGCCACCGGCTCTCCACACAACGTATTTCCAACTTAATCGTCTCTTGCATCACACGTTGTTACACCCTACGGCATGAACCTTTACCAAGACGGCCTCATGCCCATTCCACCAGAGGCATGGCCGCATCCACTGCTTACCTTAGAGGTGTGCCCTTGCAGGACATATGCCGTGCAGCAACTTGGTCATCTGCTCTTACCTTCGCCAGACACTATGCCCTCGCGAAAATATTGAAGAATGATTCAGCGGTGGCACAAGCAGTTCTGGCCACAGCGCAGAGACCATAAGTCCGAAGCACACAGATAGCATTGGACCACTGCTGTGTACTCACTCAAGTGGAGCACCCTCGGGGACACTACTTAATGAAGAAGAGAGAGTTACTCACCTTGTGCAGTAATGTCTGTTTTTCGAGATGTGTGTCCCTGTGGGTGCTCCACGACCCATCCTCCTCCCTGCTTCGGAGCATCTGTTTTTATCTTTCAGATGCTTCCGGTTGGGAGGAAACTGACAAGCTGGCCCGCGCTCAGCTGTAACAGCACGAATGGCGTGAGACAGCAGGAGCGCATGCTCAGGCCGGCAGGCCTACTGCTAAGGAAGATTCTCCATTCACAGCGCCGGGACGAGCCCAGCACCTCGAGTGGAGCGCCCATGGGAACACACAAGGTGAGTAACTCTCTCGGCCTGATTCTGCAGCCCTTTCTCCTGCTAAACAGGGTCTGTGAATGGTCTCATTTAAATCAAGTGTGACTTTGTGAAGTGAGGTACTTCTTAGTTTAAGTAGGGTAAGCCTTTAATTCAGGTATGGTGGAGGAGAATTCTCAAGTGAGTTCTAGTTAATTATGGACAAATTTTAGTCACAATGAAACTTTGTTTGCCAACTAGGGATTATTTTCTAAAAAAAACAAGTTGTAGATTTTGGGACAGCTTGGTACTTCTGTAATACTTATCTATGTGTGTAATCAAATGCATTGCATTTTTATAACTGTGAGGCTATGGTATTTACTTTGATTATTTCCAGCAAATGCTAATTTGAAAAAGATTGTCTGTATAATATCCTATGAACAAAAACTGTGAATGTGGGCAGAAGTTCAACTGTCACAATTTTTTTTTCCATAGGTTTGGTTTTCTGATGATGGAGGCAACACTTTTATGTTGTTAATCACTCTGGAGAATGAAATAATTATAAAAACAAATATGTGTGTTTATAGTCAATCAATTGCCTTTGTGACAGACAAGGAAAGCATCTTCTTTGCTAAAGCAGGTGAGGAATTCAGAGTTAGTTCTGTAGTGGTCAGGAACTGACCCAAGGCAACTGCTTTGCTAACCATACTCCATGAAAAATATTTCAAGAGAGTTCTTTGTTACCATTAGTTTGAAGTACCTTGGCTGAAGGGATACAAGAAATCTTTTAAACTGATACAGAAAATAATACATCCAGTTCATACCTTCCATTAAGTTCTGAATGCATATTCATTTGATTGGAAAAGCTCTTTGTATTGTGGTAGTAGGAGTAACATCAAAGCCATCCTTACCGATACACAGTTGCATAGGACACCTGAAAATTTGGGGCGTCACTGTGTCTTAATGTCCACCCATCTGCCTCTTCCTATCTCTGTTCTGTGGCTCTGTTTCCTCTGGAGAGGATCTAGTTAACTTAAAAGTGAAAAAGCCTGCAGACCTGTGAAAGAGCCATTCAAGTGGTAATGAAGCCACTTAACAGGCATTTGTCAACCCCTGTCAGTTTCTGAATTTACTGTGTTAGTCTACAGAACCTTGATTTAAAATTTGATTTAAAATATTTCATTAGTAGTGTGTTGCTGAAGATTATAAAATCACATCTCTAAAAACTTATCATCCCACTCCAGCTGCCATTGGGCGTAGGGGCACCAGTTTTATAGTACTGAGTAGGGCCCCATAAATCTTAAAGATGGCCCTGATTAACATATACATCTAAACTGCAAAGCAGACAAACTGATTGGGCTGAGCATCAATAATAGTAGGCCCCACACGTTATTGAAGTCAGTGCAAATTTTGTCATTGACTTCACAAATTGCAGAGCTTGGGCCTGAGACTTGCCTGAGCTTTGGGCCTTTGAGACAGCAGTGTGGTTGTATGCATAGATCCCCTGTCCCACGCAGAGCGTCCATGATGATAAAGGACACAAAGGCTGACTACAGTGCTCAGTACTAGGGATGTTAAATTGCGGGTAATCAGCTAATTGAGTAGTTGATGGAATTTCCATGAACTACACAATTATTCAATAAAGTGGAAACAGTAAAGTCGTAGTGGGGGAAACAGCGTGAGCTGGGAATCAGCTGTCCCAGCTCGTTCCTGGTCCCCCCCACCTGGCTCTTAATACGTTTAAAAAGCAGAGACGCAGTGGCAAAGGGGAGGACTGGGAATAAGCCAGGAATTGGCTGATTGCCAGCTTGCTCCAGTCCCCCACTACACTTTTGCCTCTTTTGCCCACCCGAGGCAGCACTGGGGGAAACCAGCTTTTAAGCTGGCTCCCACAACACCAGCTCCTGCTCTCCCCCTTACTGTCTCTCTCTGATAGAGGCAGCAAAGGGGGGAAGCGATTAGTCAAATCACCACTCAACTACCTGATAAGCATATATCATCGGGTAGTCAACTAATCGCTTACATCCCTACTCAGTACAGGATTCAGGACCTTAAATAGTATGTGCTTTAGGAGATAATCATTCAGTTACATTTGTTTGTGATTTTGTTCTAAATAGTTTTTTATTTATTAGCTTACTATAAGCTTGTTTCTCAGAGACTTTTAAAAAAGTATCATCCTGAGTCATCACAGCTCCCTCAGAAACCAGCAGTACCCTTCAACTTTATTGCAATAAACCTAAACTCACTATGCTACCAAGTTTTGTTTCTGCATGTGATCCATTTTCAATACAGTGTCTTGTATTCTTTCTTTGTAGGTTTAGAAAGATATGCCCGGCTTACAACATCAGCATTCCATGTTTTCAATTTATACTATGACCACTTGGGGTCTTTAAACATAATTTCTCTGAATAAATCGGTTTCTGATAGTCTGGAAATAAGCCTGCTTGATGTTATCACCCTAGTACAGGTTAGCTGTATAACAAAATTATCAAATTGGTTTAGGATACTTTTATACCATCTCCTCCCTCACCAGGCACAAAGTTCAAGTTTTGTACTAGGACGTGGAGGGAATCCACCCTCATCCTTTGGATGAGCTGCAAGACTGCTATACTTCCATCATTTCTGTATTTCTAGTCCATGACCTGGAATAAGTCATAATCTGTTCTTTGCTTTTATGATGAGTACAAGTCAGTGTGTCTCCCGTAGTCAGTTTCCACATTTCACCTCAAACAACATTGTCTGGCCATCCTATATAGGGTCAGCACAGGTTTGCATAGGCCTTTGCATGCTAACAGATGGTGCAATGGTGTACTTGAATGGGGCAGAGGACTTTGAGTATGCTCTTGACATATGAGTGGATTTTACCTTAAATGGAAGAGAGCTAAATCACCCAGCTCACACACATAGCCCTATCAAATTCATGGCCATGAAAAATGCATCATGGATAATTAAATCAGGCCTTCCCCTGTGAAATATAGTCTTTTGTGTACTTTTACCTTGTACTATACAGGTTTCATGTATGAGACCAGCATTTCTCAAATTAGGGGCCCTGAGCCAAAAGGAAGTTGCGGAGGGTTGTGAGGTTATTTTTGGGGCAGTTCTGAAGGCCATGCAAAAGTAAGGGTAGAAATACTGTGCAGCAGCACTTATGATATGCTATTGCCACTCTTATTTCTGCACTGCAGCTGGTGGAAGCTCTGCCTTCAGAGCTTTAGGCAGCAGCCATCGCTTTCCAGCTGCCTTGCTCTGAAGGCAGCGTCGCTGCCAGCAACAGTACACAATTAAAAGTAGCAGTGCTGCAAACTCTCAGCCTCAGGATAATCTTGAGACTCTCCCAACTCTTTTTGGGTCAGGAGGCCTACAATTACAACTCTTTGAAATTTCAGATTTAAATAGCTGAAATAATGAAATTTACCATTTTTAAAGATCCTAGTACTGTGAAATTGACCAAAACGGATCATGAATTTAAGGCCTTATATATACTGAGTACTAGTAAATTTCATTTCTTTTTATATTTTATATAATACTAGAAATGGGTTAAGAACTGTGAGGAAATTAACTTTCTTTCATAATAATAAAAAAGGAAGGCATGATGCAGGAATATGAAGGGGGAGGTTAAATGGAGTTTAGTCACTCATAGGTAAAATCGTGGCCAATGAGGCTACATCTAGACTACAGGCTTCTTGCGCAAGATGCTTTTTTCGGAAGACATCTTCCGAAAAAACTCCTTGCACAATAGGGAGTCCACACTGCAAAAGCACATTGAAAAAGCGCTATCTCGTATGTAAACAGTGATTGCTATGGACAGAATGGCCACCAGGGCATCTGCGTTTTTTCCTCTTCCCTCTTCTTCCGAAAAAACTCCCTCTTCCCCATCCATACATGCCTGTTTGCGAAAGAGCCTTTTGCAAAAAGGCTTCTTCCTCGTAGAATGAGGATTACCAATTGTGCAAAAAGCCATCTGTTCTTTCTATTTACCGTTGAAAGAACATGCTTGCAGAGTGACATAACTCAGGTTTTGTGGGGAAAACAGGCATTTTTCTGAAAAAACCCTCTGTAGTCTAGACATAGCCTGAGTCTATCAGTCTAAGTGATTTTACCAACCTAAAAAAAATTAATTTCAATTGCAAAGATTCCAGGAAACTTGATCCTGTTCCACAGTTGCTAATAATGATACAGAAAGAAGTTGACATAAAACCTATTAAATCAAATGGAAAACAAGTAATTTTCCAATAATACAGGTCTTGTACTTATTGGGGGGGCAGTTTTTGCTATTAAAAAAATCACTGAACTAAAAATATTTTTTGTTGCCATTTAAAAACATTTGCAAATCTCAGATGCTGCAGTTTTATATTAGCAAAGGAAATAACTTCTGTACCAGAAACACCATTCTGTTAAGCTTGATTACTGTTGCCTTTTTCATGGTGATCTCAATATTTAAAGAGTTCTGCAGGTGTTAGAAAATATTTGTAACATTGTGTGGGAGGGTGACAGATTATCTGAAATATCGTAATTTCACTTATTTGTCTTTGATCGGTTTTCAAGGCATCACTACAATTATATATTTTATTGAGTTTAAGCAAAGAAGAATAAAAAGGAAAAGGCTAACCACATAAATTTTTCCATTATTCTAGGAGGATGACATAGGTTTTGATAGCCCATTGTCTCCACAGTATATCACTGAAGAACAAGTAGTATTTTTTGAACATATTCCATTGAATGGAAAATCAAGAAGTATCCAAAAATCAAGATTTCATGAGCTGCACAAAGGCAAAGTGTTAAAATATCGGTAAATAGATGTGCTCTTGATACATTATAACTATCAAAGAGTATTCAATATTTTCATGCTTTAATCATTTAAAAGGACACTATCAAATTCCTTTTTTCATAGTTTGTTTTTTATTATAATGTTTTAAATACCATTTTAAAGGAATTTGGAAACATTGGGCAAGGAGTTGCCTTCAGTCATACTTCTCAAACCCATTGGCTTCAATAAAGTAGTCTAGGTATAACCAAAGGCAGATTTCAGTTGACTATAGTGTATTCTGTCAATCATTACTTTTTTCCATTCTGAAAAGGATGGGTCCAGTATTGGTGTGCTGCAAGCAAAGTTTGCACTGAAGTCCAATAGACGCTCACTAGACTTCAGAAAACTTTTTTTTTGCCAGATGGCTAACAGTAAACATTGAAAATTTGACTCGCTTGCCCTCTAATTGTTGCCAGTGTTGCTCCAGTGGACAATCAGTCTTGGTAAAATGATACTCAGAAGGAGAGTCATAAGTGGCGTTTACTAGGAGACCATTGAGTCCAGTAAGACTTTCAGTGGGAATTTTATTTGATTTACAACTGTACAGGTTGTACCTCCCTAGTCCAGCACTCTCTGGTCCGGCAACATCTGGGGTTCAGCATGATTTTAGTTAGACTGATGTCCACTTATTATGTGGTGGCCAAATTTCCTACAGTCCCAGAAAGTTTGTTTACAGCCACCAGTCCTGGCTCTCAGTGTTCTATGCTGTTATCTAGCTCCAATTTACCTCTAAATGTCTTCTAAAAGCCCAAAAAGCAGTGGAGGTGTTGAAATACTGATTAATAATGATAATATTGATCTTTTGGGGTCCAGCAAATTCCCTGGTTTGGCACTGGTCAGGTCCTGAGGGTGCCAGGCTAAAGAGGTTCAACCTGTAGTATTTACCCCTTTCGATGTGTGTGAATATTTTAATGGAGCTTGGATTGATGGCAGTTTCCTCCTTGTGTGTACTGACATGGGTTGAATCACCACAGCACTGGTGAGGAGGGTTTTTAGGTAGCTGTGGTAGAGATAGTTGAGTACATATAATATTTTGTTTTGATCTAGTTCCTCTATTGCTTGTGGTTATTTTTGGTTTTTAATTTTGTAAATGAATACTCCTGAAAATGTCCTAATACTGCTCTGCCAGTTTATATCAACCCTGCTTCTCCAGCCTAATGGCTTATTTGCACAGTAGCAGACAGTCATAACTTAATTATGGGTTGACTTTGTGTTGAATGTGAACGTCTACTAGAGCATTTAGTATCATTAAAGACAGTTTTATGATAGTATCATTAAATGATATCAATGATAATATCATTAAAGAGGTTTCTCTGTCTAATGGGCTAAAATCTTACCTTCTGATTGCTGTGTGAAGTGTATCATGACAGTCCAAGTGAACAATAACCTGAAACAAACCATCACCACTACTTCTTCGAGGCTGTCCCTGTGAGTGCTCCACCTTAGGTGTTTGGGTACCTCAGCATGCCCGGATGGAAGATTTCTATAGCAGTGCTTGTGTGTAGCCTGTTTGCACATGCACAGCAATGTTCATGCGCCAGGCAGCCAATGTGCAGGCGCAAACCCCGATCCCCTCAGTTCCTTCTCTGCCGCCTGCGGCACCGGTTGGAACCCGCAGTGCGCTCCTCAATTAGCTAGATAGCCTTTTTACTTTACCTTTTAGTCAGGATTAGCCTTTTAAAACCTTTTCCTTTGCTCTGCACAAAAAAAAAGGATTTTTTTTTCATGTGACTAAGGAGTTAACTATACCTAAGCCAGGTAGAGTTGGCCAATAGGAATGTAGGTAGGAATTTCAAACTGGGACAAAGGAATTTTGGAGTACTCCCTTCTTTGTTCCTGGGAAGTTTCTTTCCAGCTACTGAGGGAGACAGACAGAATGTCTCCCTCCAAGAAAAGACTCTTCTGTAAGTAGGGTAAAGTTTAGATAAATCCGTTAGGTTTTATTGTTTTATGGTTTGGGAAATGGGATCTGATGTCTGTGCATTTAAAACGGGTTTTTCTCTCTTTTGCAACCAAGTTTGGGCCCATGGTGGAATTCCCCATGAGTATATTACTTTGTGACTTTACCAACTAGTCATTAAGCTTGCAACAAGAATATTGTGGTGATAATAAAAGTTCTTTCTCTTTTCTTTTTATTAACCTGGTATTGGTTAATTTTTGTGTCCTGGTTTGTACTTTAGAGGTGAGATTTCCCAAGTGATCTCTCCCCTGATTTTCTTATCATTACTTGGATGGTGGCAGCAGTTGTTAAGATTTTTGGGGGAAGTTTTTTTACCAAAGCCTGGAAAGATAAGGTTTTGGGGTACTTTTCTGGGCCCCCACTTCTGCATTCATCATGCCAGAATGGGGAAGGAGCCATGACCATGTCAAACCATGGAACCATGAATAAGCGGAGGCTCACTGACTGCCACTTTCCACTTGCGGGGATCGCCCTACATTGGCTCTCCCCTCCATGCTATTAATGATTTTACTGGGTTTTATTATTTTTACCGTTTTATTCTTTTACTCTTTTAATCTTTAACCACCTGAGGAGATCCTCCCCAGAGTCTTCCTCAGGACACCCCCTCCCCCTCAGGCATGGCCAGTGCGCCCAATGCCACCCATTTGCCATTTGTATATTTCCCACCCGGATGGGCATTTGCTTATCTCTGCTGCCTGAGGGGGGAACACGCAGTACCTCAGGGCTTTTTTCACAGAGCCCTGACTGCCACAGCAAATACTGTATGCACGAGGGAGCTATTTCGCTTCAATAGTAATCTGACTAGACTTAATCTTTGGATTTTTCCTGTATCCCCACTTACACTCTCTCAGCGGTGATGTCAGACAAAGTGGGGCACCTGTGTCAGCTGTGAGCTCTGCAACCTCTAAAAAAATCTAAGAGGATAAATGCAGATACTAGCAGGGAGTCCCCTTTGCCCAAGAAAGAGTTATCCCACAATTCCAAGCCAGTTCTGTCCCCTGTGGGGGTTCTGGGCAACAGCTTGCCAGGGATGCAATCACCCACTGCGCCCTGAGGGTCCCAAGACCTGGCTTCAATGCTGAAAGAGGCTAGCAAGCCTAAGCCCCTTGCTGCACAAAAGCTCAACACAGCTATGGCACTGCCCGCGCAGACCCCGCATGCTGCCACTTATAAAAATAGTGGGTCTACTAAAGCCCCACGCTTGGCTCTGTCAATGTGCATGCCTACCCCACAGCCTGGCAAGGCAAAAGGCTCACAGACACAGTACCCTCTGCTGCCTATGTCTCAAACCTATTCTTTTACGTCTGTGGAACAGCTAAAGGTTACCTCAGTACCCACTACTCCGCTTTTTGGTACTGACGCCTCTCCGACACTTGCCAGATTCTCTCCAGCAAATATAACTGTTCCTGCACCTCCTTATATAGCAAGGAGGAAGCTGTGTCTTTTTCAAATGCTGTCTCATCCAGACATTCCTCCCATAGGAGGACGCCACCTCTGCCACAATCAATGATGCCTCAGTGGCACCCGAGCCAGTGGCTACCACCCCTCATGACCATGCCTCTTGCTTGGCTCTACTGGGACCCCTGGGCATCTCTCAGAATGCAGCAGCAACAATCCCATCACGCTGCTCAAACTCACTCGAGAAACCCTTCGGTGACTCCCTAGATGTGTCCGGGGATCAAACTGATTCCATTCATTCTTTTAGTGATGATGACTCCAATGATTCCTCACACCCGCCAACCCAGTTCTCCTCCTCTTTTCCGGAGGATGCGTTCATGCCACCACCTCCCTCAGCAGCCAGTGATTCCAGGGCTTTTCAGGACCTTTTTAAAAGGGCGGCTGATGCATTAGAAATTTATTAATGACATAGCCAGACACCCAACATAAACTCTCCAGCATACTGCAAGCTACACCATCAGTAAAATTAGTGCTCCCCATGGATCTTGCCCTCATGGATCCTGCTAAACACTTGTGGCAAACACCAGCCACCATATTGCCAGTGAGCAAAAAGACTGACAGAAAATATTGTCTCCTCGTAGGGTGCGGAGTTTCTCTTCACACATCCTCCCGCCACTTCCCTCGTAATTGATGCTGCCAACCAGAGGGCCAAACATACATTACCAAAATCCATTCCCCTGATAAGGAGTGGAAATGACTTGATCTCATGGGGAGAAAAGCCTACTCGTCTGCCTCCTTCCAGCTATGCATCTCAAATTATACAGCTATGCTGGCAAAATATATACATCATCACATTTTTAACAGATATCCACTTTTATTAAATACATTCCAGAACAAAAAAAGGAGCAATTTTAAGCCAGCACAAATGAGGGCTCCCTAATAGCCAGGACAGCCTTACAGGCCTCCCTTGACTCTGCTGACACTGCCGCTTGTTCCCTTGCAGCCGCGGTAGTGATGAGGAGAGCATCCTCGCTCCATATATCTGGCTTTCAAAAAGAGGTTCAGACAAGGGTCAAGGACCTCCTATCTGAGGTCCCAAAGCTTTTTGCAGAGTCTAGCGACACTTCGTTGCACTCCCTGAAAGATTCCCGAGCCACCCTTCTCACACTGGGCATCCAGGTTCCTGTGCGAAAATGTAAACAAAATAAGGCTATACCCAGAGATACAGATCTGCCTTCTTTACTCACCATAAAGGCAGTTTGACCAAAGAAAGCAACAATGCCACAACAGGAGGCAACAATCTGCCAAACAGCCCACCACGTCCCAGCCCTCTAATGCTAGACGAACATTTTGAAGGTCAGGTCAGGAGCCGTCAGACTTGTCCCTCCCCTCCCATCCTTCATGGCACTCCGATATCCACACATTGCCTAGCACCATTCTATCACTACTGGTGCCTCATAATATCCAACAAGTGAGTATTGGACATAATAAAGAACGGGTACTGCATACCATTCCTGTCCATTCCAAAACCCCTCCCACCCACCCCGTCCCTCTTCAGGGACCCATCTCATGAGATTATCCTATGCCAAGAGATTGATCACCTGCTCTCCGTCAAAGCAGTGCAACATGTTCCCCAGTACTGCAACACTGGCTTTTATTCACGGTATTTCCTCATGGAAAAGAAATCAGTGGGTTGGAGGCTAATCTGAGACTTCAGAGGCCTCAACAGGCATGTCCTTTCCCAATGCTTCCATGTGGTTACTTTCTGCACTATTATTCCCTCCCTCAACAGAGATGACTGGTTGGCAACTTCAACCTCCAGGATGTGTATTTCCATATGCCTATCCATCCCATGCACAGGAAAAACCTCAGGGCCGGCCCACAACATTTTGGCACCTGAGGCGGAGAGCTCAAATTACGCCCCCATACTCCCTCGCTTGGGCCAAAACTTTGGAAGGTCTCAATTCTGCCTTCTTCCTGTTCTACTCCTTTCATGGTACTGCAGAGAGAGTACTTATGCATCAGCAGCAGACACAATGTTCTACACTCTGGGTCCTAGGGGCGCCTCCTCATGGTAAGGCCAGCCCTGACTCAACCAGAGCCACAGCTGCATCAACCACATATATCCAGGGCATCCCCCTGTTAGATATTTGTAGATCAACTACCTGGTCATCCACCCATACTTTCGCAACCCACTACGCACTCAACACATACCCCTCTAGGGGAACCCGATTCAGCCACTCCATCCTGACAGCTGTCCATAAGGACACTATGCCGATTGAAGCACCCGCCTCCAGCGGACACACTGCTTCCTAGTCACCTAAGGTTGAGCATCCACAGGGACAGCCTCAAAGACGAAGAGAGGGTTACTCACCCTCTGCAGTAACTGAAGTTCTTCGAGATGGGTGTCCCTATGGGTGCTCCACCACTCCCCCTTCCTCCCTTCTGCTTTGGGTTTCCTCTCACATGCCTATCAGGGCAGAGAAGGAACTGAGCGGATTGGGGTTCGCACATGCGCATTGGCTGCCTGGAGCATAACATTGCTGCACATGCGCGAACAGGCTATACACAATCACTGCTATAGAAATCTTCCAGCCAGGCGCACTGAGGTGCCCAAACACCTAAGGTGGAGCACTCACAGGGATACCCATATCAAAGAACTTCAGTTACTGCAGAGGGTGAGTAACCCCCTCATCTCGGTGCTCGTCTCAGTAGATGGGCAAAGGACTATTTAGGTAATCCAAACAACTGTCAATCAGCAGTTGTTTTAAATATGCGTTGAGCTCTGCAGTAAAGTAGGTTTCCCACTCTACCCTTGCTGGATCACCTGTCTTCAGAAATAACTCAGAAATCATCAGTACAGCCTCTTTCACTCCTCTGTCTCCCTTTGCATCTGGATTAATTTTGTTCAGCTGCAGCTTTATGACACACCAGGAATTTACTTGAAGCATTGTCCACATTATGGAATTTTAACAAAAAATTCCTATCATTTCTAAGATGCATTCAGCTGCAGTGTTGCAGGTGCCACTGGGAATGCTAATGTAGATGTTTCTCTGGCTTTGGCAGCATTTTTAGCACCACAGATGTTAAAAAAAACATGGTGATTGAAAACATCTACCATTGTAAGAGAGCCCCTGTGCTACATTCACCAGAGGCAGGAACCTAGTAGAGTAGGTACAGACTGGCGTGGCTGCTTTTGTAGTCCATGGGCTGAAATATCAACTTTAGAGGGGCTGCACTGAAGCTTCATGGTCTGCCTGCACGCTAGAAGTAAATTCTATCTCAGAAACATGTATCCAACGTTGCACACAGTCTAATAGTTCTAGCTTTGTGTTAGAGACTCTACTCTAATACACCTTGACAAGCATGCCAGTTCATGAAAGAATATCCAATCAGGAGTGGTGGTTAAACATATGCTTAACTCCATACTTATGCTGAAATCCTATTGAAGTCCATTAGATTTACCTATTAGGTACTGTTGTGAATAGAGATGGACTTAATTATATACAAATTCTTTAATTAGCAAATTGTCTAATGTAATAATAAATATGTGCTTCCTGCCCATATAGGCCAAAAGGATTAGGTACAATAGTTGATGTTTTCCGTCACGAATATCCTCCACAATTTTTAGCATCTGTCATCGTAGACATTCTGGAGAGGTTTCCCTTTTATTCTGAAAGCAACAACGCTTTTATAGATACATCTTTAAGTATTTTGAAGATGTCAAACACCACCTCAGTTAAACTTCAGCTTATTCTTGAAGGTAAGTTACAGATACTGTTGATTAGTGTAGTAATGAGTACCTTGTTTAGGAAAACCTTTTGTATGACCTTTTTTTCAAAAAAATCCCCATTCTAGTTGTCTGAGTACACACTATTTTAAACTTGCAAATAAAGGAATTCACATTTCAGTGGGGTTGGTTCTCCTAAAGTGTAAAACTGAATTTATTTTCTCTTTCTGCCTAGGCAGGTATTTGAAATCCTTCTCTGAGTGCTTGCCTTTGCTTTGACAAGCAAGTAAGTCCTGAGTACCAGGCAAGGGGTCAGTTCTGAAGAGTTATTCAGCACTGGCTAAATTAATTATTCTACTACTAGTACCCACTCCTTCTTTCCATGACACCAGCACCAGATAGGTTGATTACACCCCCCAGGGTTTTCCCAGTACTAAAAGAACTGAAATCCTTTCTTTTGTCAGGAGGCATGCACCTGGTAATATGAGTTGCAAGACTGGCATCAAAACCAACTGAATCTCTAGTATTGACCAGAGCTTAGACCTTACCACAAATTACTCCACTTTCTACTGTATGCCTATTTTTGAATTTGATGTCTCCTAACATAGTCACAACATAGAAAACACACCACCTAATTTTCCTAGGAGTCCCTCCCCAGAATATCAATCAGAAAAGGTATCTTGGATGTCCAGGCGTGATAGGGATGTGCAATTCCACCCATAGCAAATGCCCTGGTGCCAGTCTCTGTGGTTCTATAGGCATACAGGACATTCTAACAGCAGAAACCCTTCTATGAGAAGGATATATGGGAAATGGAAGGGGTTCTCCATTTGGTCTTCTCCATCTTGAGTCTTAGCTATCTGATGTTTTCTATTTTTTATTCCTAAAAAATAGGGAGCTGTTATTGAGTTCCATGAGGGTGCACTTGGCAGCTATTAGCAGCTTTCCCATCCATTAGAAGGTTTCTTGATTTTTCTTCTCCCTTGTCCAATGATGTAGCTTTATCAATTAGTTATTGAAACTCTCAACCTAGGAAAGAGCTCTACTTAGGGATGGTAATTTGGTCCTTATAATACTTGAGTCCCCTGTTTTGAGCCTTTAGCAAGATTCTCTTTCCTACATTTGTCAGCGAAGACATCTTTTCTAGAAGCTAGCATATCAGCTGGATAAAATAGTATTCAAATTCTACCTTAATTAGGACATTCAATTACTGATATTTTAGTCTAAATCTCATGCCAATCTTGAATAACTTAGATTTGTTCTTTGAGAGACATCCCTGGGGGTGCTCCACAACAGGTGTTGTTGCGCCCCCGCACCACAGAGCAGATTCTTCCTAGCAGTGCATTGGAGGTCACAGCACCATCTGGCACTACTGTGCATGCGCAGTACCATCCCCTCAGTTCCTTCATACCATCCACAGCTCAAGATGGATCTCTGCAGTGCTCTTTGTTCATCAATAGTTCTCTGTAGATAAGTAGATTAGTTAACTCCAAGTTGTTCTCCCTAGTTGTTTGCCAAGTTCTTTACAGGGGGAAAAAACGCCGTTCGTTCATCCGGGATGATGGGCTCACCAGGTTTTAAATATTGCACAGACTGCAACGAGGCAATACTGGCCTCAGACGGCCACACAAATGTGTCAAGTGTCTTGGTGACTCCCATGTTCAGCAGGACTGCCCACGCTATGCTAACATTAAGGTGCGAACGCGGAGAGACAGAGATCTCCATTTAAAAATGCTTATGATTGAGAAAGGCAAACACCCTTCCTCAGACCTGGGCTCTC
Organism: Pelochelys cantorii; assembly: GCA_032595735.1. NCBI lineage: Eukaryota > Metazoa > Chordata > Testudines > Trionychidae > Pelochelys > Pelochelys cantorii. The sequence goes on along the minus strand of CM064329.1, from coordinate 101,315,141 downwards.
AGCAGATGGCCAATGATAAGGGGGACAAATCCAAGAAATCCCCAAAGAAATGTAACACCTCTCTGGCACAAGACGTGCAGTCGCCTAAACGGCGTTTGACCAACAGTGTTGGCTGGGCTCTCCACAAATGTGCCTCACATGGTGACCATATGGAGGCTACAGGCCATTAAGTGCCTGCCTCACAGAACTCAGCACTGAGTACGACACCGAACAGCGCAGTGGCTGAAATCACAGTGCTGAGAGTGTGAACCATGGCACCACAACAGCTGATGGCATACAGCATATCGTCACCATCCTGCCATTGCAGACGAAGGCAAATACTCACACTCTGAGCTCTGCACCTGGAATACCACAGGTGCCGGTGCCAAGTGCAACCCCACTAGCCTCGGTGCCGTTTACTCCTACTATTAGCTACCAGCATCAGAGAGACCTTGTAATCTCCTCAACTTTTAACTCTCCATTTTTAAGCACTGACAATCTGTCTTACTCAGAACCATCCAAATACACGTCATCACCTACTTTACCAAGTGATGACGATGAGGAACCAGGGGTTTTCTCATCCCAGCTGTCGCCAGGCACAGAAACATCAGGACATTGATCCCATGCTGACTTTGCCCAGACTACCAATGTGGGCATGGCCTGGTAGGCTCCATACCCATGGATGCCACCACCCATGCCTTATCCACCTCAATGGCAATATTGGAGCCCATGACCTCAACATCACAAAAAGAGGCTAAGACAAAGCACACTATAAAAGCACTTTCTCCCCTGTCCCAATCCCCTCTAAAATAGAGGGAACAGAATGAAATTGATTAACTGCAGTCCACTGACTTAGGTCCAGACGCATCATTAGACACAAACTCACCATCTGTGACTGACCAGCCTATCATGCCACCACCCTCGGCAACCACTGAAGACTTCACCCCTTTCCAGGAACTTTTTAAGAGAGTCACAGCTGACCTAAACATTGCGATGGAGGATGTGCAGGACACACAACACAAGCTTACCAAAATCCTGCAGGCTACGCCTTCCTCAAAAATTGCCCTGCCTATCAACTCAGCCATCATGGAACCTGCCAAAATTGTTTGGAAACCCCCTGCCTCAATTCCTGCCACCTGAAAAAGGCAGACCGCACGTATTATGTTTCCTCAAAGGGGTCGAAGTTTTTATTTACTCATCCACCACCAAAATCCTTGGTAGTCGACGTGGCTTAGCAAAGAAATAAATAGTAGCAAAACTGTTTCATGCCATCAGACAGATAATAAAGGATTTGACACTCTCAGTAAAAAGGTTTGCACATCAGTCACATTACAACTAAGAGTGGCCAATTATGCTGCACTCCTTAGCAAATACGATTTTAACGGTTACACAAAGTTTAATCCTTTTGTTGATGATATAACACAGGCAAAAAAGATGCAGTTTAGAGCGGTCATCGTGGAGGGCCATGCAATATCAAGGACAGCCCTTCAAGCTGCCGTAGATGCAGCAGCCACAGCCACAAGGGCAACAGCCATGGCAGTTGTCATGAGACAGGCTTCATGGTTCAATTCCTCTGCCTTCCCTCGAGAAATCTAGTCATCCGTGGAAGTTATACTGTTTGAGGGTGAAAAGTTCTTTTCATATAAAACCAACAAAGTCCTCCATTCCATGAAAGACTCCTGGGCCATGCTATGTTCCCTTGGTATTCAGACACTGCAACAAGGAGAAGACCAACCATACCAGAAGACCAACCATACCAGAAGCTGAGATATCCACAGTTCACATACCAATACCAAAGGCAAGAGCACCCACCACACCAACAACGTGGCCATGGCAGACAGTAGCATAGACACAATCAGGGCAATGCTACCAACCATCTACCTCAGCCCAGTAAGCAAATCTGAGGTGTCCATCAAGAAACTGAAAACCATCTTACCCTCTCCAGAGCCCCCAAACACTAGGAAACCTTTCACCTATTGTCTTTTGCCATTCTATGACAAATGGCGCAACATTACATCTGACAAATGGGTGCTACAGGTTTCATTTGGATACATCATCCCATTCCTGTCCATTCCCTCATCCCTGTCACCCACCCACGCACCCCGTCCTTCTTTAAGGACCCCTCTCACAGTAAGAAGTAGATCACCTTCTACAATTGGGTGCCATAGAACCTGTTCCCCCAGGTTTTAGTCTCATTACTTCCTCACTCAGAAAAAAAATGGAGGTTGGCATCCAATTCTGGATTTGAGGGCCCTGAACAAATGAGTAAAGAAGCAAAAACTCAAAATGGTTACGTTACCCACCATTAACTCATCTCTGGAGTTCGGTGACAGGTTTTCGTCTCTCGACTTACAAGACACATTTTCATGTGTCTGTTTGACCTACTCGTATACGGCTTCTCCATTTCACCCTAGGTACACAGCACTACCGATATACGGTACTACCCTTCAGATTTTCCATGGCACCGAGGGTTTTCTCCAAAATGTTAGCAGTGGTTTCAGCCCACCTCGGACAGCAGGACATTACCATACATACGTACATTAATGATTGCCTTATCAAGGCAAGAACTCAAGACGAATCCTATCGCTGCACCCATCTAGTACAACAGTGCTTCCAATCACTGGGACTCCTAATCAACAAGAAGAAGTCAGTCCTTACGTCAACTCAGTCAATACAATTTATTGGGGTGTACCTCAACTCTACCTCAGTCATTGCCTCTCTGCCTCCCAACAGATCCTAAGGATCTGCGAGCTAGTCCAATCGCTCCACAGAATGCCACGCATCACAGTCCATGACTGTTTACAACTCCTTGGACACATGGCGTCCTGCAACCCTATGGTCCTCAATGCCCATCTATTCATGAGGTGCCTCCAGGGATGGCTCAGATCAAATTACAAGCCCAACCTCCATTCCCTGACCAAAACATTGTCAATTCCCAGCACAGTAAAAAGTGCAATACTATGGTGGACAAAGCTGTACAATTTATGCAGACGCATACCCTTTCACACAGCAGAATCCTCAGTGGTCATCACTATGGACACTTCCACCACAGGCTGGGGAGCACACATGAGACACCTTACAAGCCAGGGCCTATAGACTTCAGCGGAGAGGATGCTACATATCAATGTCCTCAAGCTCAGGGCCGTTCAGCTCACATGGCAACATTTCCTACCTCACATCACTGGAAGACACATCAGGATATATACTGACAATATGGCCTGTATGTTTTTTAAAAACAGACAAGGCGGGGCATGATCCCATGCCCTATGCACTGAAGCCATAGCACTTTGGAACTGGTGCCTTACTCATGGCATCTCCATAAGTGCATGCCATCTCCCTGGCATCCTAAATACCACAGCCGATGCCCTAAACAGACCCTACCACAAGATCATGAGTGGCAAATCGACCGTTCAGTTCTAGTAGAAATATTTGCACAGACCTATTCGCCACAGAACAAACAAAAATTGCCCACTTTATTGCTCCAGGGCGAGCATGGGAAAGTATTCACTCAGAGACACTCTTATCCTCAAGTGGGATGATCACCTACTCTATGCATTCCCTCTCTTTCCCTTCCTCAACAGGGTACTCATCAAAATACAAAAGGAGAAAGTGAGGGTTATCCTAACAATACCTTTTTGGCCCTGGCAACCGTGGTTCCCCCCTCCCTCCCCCCATATAGAATGACCTTACATACTCCAATCACATTCCTACACAACCCGAGGATATTATTCCAACCAGAAACCGAAGCTCCCCATCCTCAATTTCTCACTCTTCACCTCGAGGTGCGGTACCTCAATGGTTCACAGGCATAGAATTACAGTGTTTAGACCTGGTTCGGGATGTGCTTCTCCACAGCAGGGTCCCTGCAATGTGGAAGACATACAGTAACAAATGGCCTTCTTTTGTACATTGGGCTGCTTCCCACAACATATAGCCAGAGGATGCCCCCCTACCTTCAATTCTTTAATGCTTACTGCATCTCAAGCAATCCTACCTTTCCATGAACTCAATGAGGATATGTCTACACTACAGCGTTATTTCGAAATAAGCTATTTCGAAATAGTTAATTCGAAATAGCTTATTTCAAAATAACACATCTACACACAAAATGCATTTCGAAATAGCATTTTGCTATTTCGAAATAGTGCGTCCACACTGAGTAGACGCTGAATCACATTTAAGGCCGGCCAGAACCAGGTCCTGCAGGGCATCAGGTCAGGAGTTTCTTTGTGTGGCTGCTGCCTGAGGCTATCTGAAACCTGTGCTTAAAGGGACCCCCCCCCCCACTCCCCAGACAGCCGGTTCTCAGTTTCCCTGCTTGCTTGCCTACCTCAATGAGATACAGCAAAGCATTTCGTCTTTGTGTGCTCTGGTTGCTCTCACTCGGGACACCACAACACTCTGCAGCATGGAGCCAGAGCTGCCCCTGGGCACTCTGGTGCTTCTCTTGGATGCATTGCTGCGAGCCTGGCTGCACTTTCTGCAGGCTGCCATCCAGGAGGTCCATTGGGGAGCTGTCAGTATCCAGGAGGCCCTGCGGGAGAGCTTCCACCCTGAGAAGCACTAACAGTCTCCCTGGTTTGCCCCACTGGGGGCTTGTGCCTCATTCCTCCCTCACGTCCTTCCACTTAACCCTCCCTAACCCCCCTTCCTGATGTCAAATAAAATACATGTATTTTCATGAACACAAACTCTCTTTATTTAACAAAACTGGGGGATGGGGGGAATGAGGGGTCTCGCCGGACCAACTTGGTTTTCATGCAAACCTGCTCCTGGGTTCACATATGGCCTTTGGTGGCCAGGCTGGAAGCTATCCTGCCATAGATGGCCGCGTTCCTCCGTCTAGTGCAGAGATCATGGACGTTGGGGGCATCTCCCCCCAAACCTGAATAAGGTCCATGATCTCCGCCCTGAACCAGGAAGGCACCTGCCTTCTCCGGGCCCTGGCAGGCTCCTGGGAGCTGGCAGACTGCTCCTGGGGAGCGGTGGAGGGCTGGCTGCCAGTGGCTTGCTGGCTCATGTTTTGGAGCCATTGGGTCAGGGGCAGTGACTGCTGGCTCTGGGCTGGCAGGCTTGGAGCTGGCACAGGCACTGTGGCCAGAGTCTACTCCTTTAAGGGCTCTGGGGAGGGGGGAGGGAGAGGAGTGTTCTTGGTTGAGGCTGGAGTGGCCACCAGGGCACCCTGGGAAGGCTGGAGGCCCCTATTTCGAAATAAGTGTCTACACAGCACTTATTTTGAAATAGCTATTTCGAATTTGGCGTTATTCCTCATAAAATGAGGTTTACCAAATTCGAAATAAGCGCTCCGCTATTTCGAATTTATTTCCAAGTAGCAGTTTGGCTGTGTAGACACTAGGAAAGTTATTTTGAAATAAGGGCTGTTATTTCAAAATAACTTTGCTGTGTAGACATACCCTTAGAGTACATCTTGCAGCAATAACAACGTTCTACATGACCATTGACAACACCATGGTCATTACACATCCCATTACCAAATGCTTTCTCAAAGGCCTACACGCGTTATATCCTGACATTGCTGCCCCACAGGCACTGTGGGACCTATATCTGATACTACCTGTGCTCACAAAACCTCCATTTGAACCTATGGCCACGTGCTCCCTTCTCCACTTAACTCTCAAAATGGCATTCTTAGTTGCAATATCGTCAGCATGACGGGTGAAAGAGATGGCTGCCATAATAGCAGACCCACAGTTCACCATCTTTTTAAAGGACAAAGTCTCTCTATGGACACATCTGAAGTTTTTACCCAAAGTACGATCCACTTCCACCTTAATTAAACGATACACTTGCCTGTATTTTTTCCCAAGCCTCTTGCCAATTCCTTCGAGGCACAGATGTACACGCTTGATATCCGCAGGGTGCTTTCCTTCTACCTCCACGGAACGAGACCCTTTCGACAGTTCCTAAGCCTTTTCGTCTCCATTGCAGAGCGTAGCAAGGGGCATCAGATATCCTCTCCAAGGTTATCCCATTGGCTCTCTGACTGCATCACAATGTGCTATGATTTGAATCATTTATCACCATCTACCACCGTCTGTGCACACTCCACAAGAGTGGTTGCTTCTTCAGTCGCTTACCTGAGGAAGTATCAGAGGGGTAGCCGTGTTAGTCTGGATCTGCAAAAGTGACAAGGAGTCCTGTAGCACCTTATAGACTAATAGATGTATTGGAGCATAAGCTTTCGTGGGCAAAGACCCACTTCGTCAGATGCATGTAGTGGAAATATCCAGAGGCTGGTATAAATATGCAGGCCAGAATCAGGCTAGAGATAACGAGGTTAATTCAATCAGGGAGGATGAGGCCCACTTCTAGCAGCTGATCTGGAGGTTGTAGATCACGACCCATCCTGGACAATGATCCCTCACTTTCACAGGCCTTGGGAGGCAGGCCAGTCCTCGCCCACAGACAACCCGCCAACCTGAAGCATATTCTCACCAGCAACTATACACCGCACCATAGTAACTCTAACTCCGGAACCAATTCATTCAACAAACCTCGGTGCCAACTCTGCCCACATATCTACAGCAGCGACACCATCACAGGACCTAACCAGATCAGCCATCACTGGTTCATTCACCTGCACATCTACCAACGTAATATACGCCATCATGTGCCAACAATGCCTCTCTGCTATATACATTGGCCAAACTGGACAGTCCCTATGTAAAAGAATAAATGGACACAAATCAGATATTAGGAATGGCAGTATACAAAAACCTGTAGGAGAACCTCATTATCTCTAGCCTGATTCTGGCCTGCATATTTATACCTGCCTTTGGATATTTCCACTACATGCATCTGACGAAGTGGGTCTTTGCCCACGAAAGCTTATGCTCCAATACATCTGTTAGTCTATAAGGTGCTACAGGACTCCTTGTTGCTTTTACCTGAGGAAGTTTCCCATTGATGATATATGTGCTGCTGCTACATGGACATCAGAACAAACTTTCGCTAAGCACTATGCACTTTCTGCCGGCCTTCTTCACTCTACAGGACTAGCAAAGGCCGTACTGAAGACAATTTATCTTCCTGATCCAAAGTCCCTACTTCCATAAGACAAATTGCTTTGCAGTCACCTGCTATGGAGCACCCCGAGGGCCGTGTCTCAAAGAAGAGGAGGAGGTTACTCACTTTGGCTGTAACTGACATTCTTCGAGATGAGTGACTCTCGGGGTGCTCCACTATCTTCCCTTCCTCCTCTCTACTTTGGATCCCCCCCAAAAAATCTTTTCAACCAGGCTGGGTTCCAGATAGAGAAGGAACTGAGAGGTGGGTGGCCGCACATACATGGTCGCAGCGGACGGCATCGTGCACCTCGTGTGCCACACACGCGCAGTCTTCAATGCACTGCTAGGAAGAATCCGCTCTGTGGCGCTGGGACTCACCAACACCTGCTGCGGAGCACCCCCATGGATACTTTTCTTGAAGAACGTCAATTACAGCCAAGGTGAGTAACCTTCTCTTCACACATCAGAGAATATTAGCCTTTTATCTCCAAAGACTAAAGCCCTTACGGATCTCCTAGATGCTCTTTATCTCATCTGAAGAAAGGTGTCCCTGTTTCTACTCAGATTATAGAAGTGGGTTTCAGGGTGAATAAGAACATGCTATAAAATCATGACATTAGACCCCTCTCCCGAGACTATTCTTAGTGCCCACTCTACTAGACTTCAGTCTACAGCTGTAGTCTTGTTGAAAAGTAACTCTGTTATAGATATTTGTAAAAAGGTTACTGGGGGCACTATTCAAACCTGCTCAGGACATTATGCTAGAAGCCTAGAGATTTCTAGATTGGAATCCTCTTTCAGCAGGGTAGTACATCATGTATACTAGGTAGGATGCTGAACTCCCCCTCCCCATAATTATTTCACTACTTAGGAGGCACTTAGAGGGGAAAACTCAGACACAATTGCTCAGAAAGTTTACCTGTATAGTAACTGGTGGTCTTTAAGATGTGTGGTCTATGTTAATGTTCTACTATTCATCTGCTTCGGCTGGGTACTGTGATGGAGTGGCAATTAGTCCTTGGAATGAAGCACAAAGATAACTAGGATTCATGTGTGGACCAAACAGATATCGCTGGCAAAAATCTTCAGTCAGAGGCATATTGGGTACATGCATATCTGGAGCAGAACACCTATAGAGACAACATATTTTGAAGAGCTCCATTTTCTGTGCAGATAAATAACATCTTTCTTTTCCAAAATATGAAATGTTTGAATATCAGGCAACAATTTCAAAATGCACTTGTCTGTTCTCTACCCTAAAACTCCATACATCTAATGTTCTCTAATACACTTGGACCTCTTTAATTAAACAATTCGTGAAAATAGGGTATCCCAAGATTAAAGATTTTGCCAGGCCACAGAGGGTGTTGTGGGGCCTGAGGGTGGGACACTTACCTACTGCCCCACTCCCAGGGGCACACTTGGCTCTGTGCTCCCTGCCACTCCCAGGCATTGTTCCCCATGGCTATGGAAGTGATGGGAAAAGACTCAGGAGAAGCAGCTCTGCCCACTGACAATCCCCCAGCTGGGGGAAAAGGGGAACAGCAGCACAGAGAGCCGCTTCCTCCTCCATACCATGTGTGTTGCTGGATTAGGGACATGCGGAGTACAGAGGTTTAAGTGTAGTTAGTGATGTTTCTAGTTAATATGATTTAGAAGTTTAACTTAAAACTTTCTAGTTGCTCTTTAAAGCTATCAACTTTTAAATTCCATCTGCTTTCTCTGACCAACATACTTCTTCATTATTTAGATATCTGCCTTCCATAGAAAAGTTGGAGTGACAATTATAAGTTTAGTATTACTTAACATTTATATTGTAGTAGCACCTAATTTATGCTAGGCACTGTATAAATACAAAATAAATGATTGTCTCTGCCTCAAAGAGTTTGCTGTTTAGGACCAAATCCTTTAACCTGGAGAATTCAGGACCGTTGTAGCATGAAAGTGTGTAAACCTATAGAAGAGGGGAAGCAGGAGCAGCTCTGAGATGGGAAATGTTAAGAACCAACCTCCAGTTTGGAAGAAGATGACTCTCCTTTTGCTGGCCACAGAAGCACCATTCCAGATGGTGCCAGCAATTGGTGCAGAGGAGATCTAGGTTACTTATGAATTTCCAGTTACCATCTTTAGGGTTGACAGGTCATTTGTCCCAGAATCAGGCAAATTAGTCTGTTTGGGAACCCTAAGATGCATAGTTACAATACTCACACTATAGGAACTCTTGTATATTTTCAAATATAGTTTATTCATACATTTAGCAAAGTCACAAACACCCCAAGTTCATAAGATAAATAGGGAATATACATTTATATTTCCATACCATATACTCACACCATTCCTTCTAGAACAACCCAACGTGTTAGCCATCATCTTCCTCATCACCTTCGCCTTCCCTACCATCCGTTGTCATTATTCTGGCATCTCCTAAGGACTACATCTCCTGCTTCTACTGCCCCTAGGTTGAGATTCCACTTTTATATGTTACACAGATGTTGTTATATTTGATACGTATTCAGTAAGGGATGTTTCCTTTTCTCCTAATTTGTATTTCCTCATCTTACTGATGGGGAAGTGTTATTTTTTTATAGATCAGTATATCATTGGTCTCATCTTATCTCAACTTATCATATACGTCAATTCATTACCATGGGACATTTGTGATTGTCTATCACATTTGTTATTTCTGTCCTACTCATTATGCAGTCTAGTCTTAACCAGTTACTTCAGGTTTTTGTAAGTAATGATGTACCTGCTAAATTGAGGGTATTCCTGGAAGTCCCCATGAGAAGTCCCTCTATCTTGCCTTCTATCCAGGTAAAAGGTCCCAAACATATGCATGTCATCTTTGCTACCTGGGTGAAAGGTCGAAGCCAAAAATACTAACTTTGCCTTAGCTCAACATACAGGGCTTGGCTGCAAATCCCTTGTGTTACAGCCAATATAAACCCATCGTAATTTCCTATAATAAACATATAAATAAAAACCATAAGGAAATAATAAAGCTATATATCTATCGGCAAGCAAGCAGTTTAGCAATATAGGCTACAGGGTCCACAGAGAAGTGAGCATCACAGTTTTTCTCTTTCACAGCAGCATAGGAAGAGCCATCAGAGGTACATGAGCCTGGCATGGTACCAAGCACTATTATGATCCTGCTGGTTTTCCTGTGTCTGCCAGTACCAATAATATTTGTTGCAGTATTGGCACCACCAGGATGAGGAGACCCCTAGCAGTCCTGAGAGAGTGTCACCATGGTGTGGTGCCACTATTGTGGCAGGAACTTTTTCTGACTTTGGACTTGATGGTACCTACCTAGGTGCCAGAATCAATAGTGCCATCGTCTGTGGTCTCAAAGCACAGGGGTACTTAAAGTTTGCTTGCCCTCTATTCTTATCCCCATGCCTAACTGACTTTGACTTTTCCTGCTTCTTATGCCTCTTGAGCACTGGGGATTGTGAATGCTGGTGGGACTCAGATGTGGAAGGAGGTCCACTCCTTTTATTAAATACCCAAGAGTGGAATGCACATGTGAATATATACCCATTATTTAACAATGAAATCCAAACTGTATTTTAACAAAATTTGAAACCATTTTCTCTTCTTTTGTTGTTATTTCTAAGAAATATTCATATTTAATGCTTATATTACATAGAGCATGTCTAGACTGCCCATGGCTTTCGAAAGAAGATATGCAAATTTGGCGCGAATTTGCATATCTTCTTCCAATCCCGTTTTTGGAAGAGGTTTTTTTTGTTTTGTTTTGTTTTTTTGTTTTTTGAAAAAAATGCAGTGTAGACGTGGTTCTTTCAGGGAAAAAAACCCTTTTTTGAAAGAATCCTTCTTCCTAAAAAAATAAGGTGTACAGGGTTCTTTTGAAAAAGGGATTTTTTTGAAAGAACTGTGTCTAGATCCTTTTTTTTTTTTTTCCAAAAAAACTCTTCCAAAAATGGAATTGGAAGAAGATATGCAAATTTGTGCCAAATTTGCATATCTTCTTTTGAAAGCCACGGGCAGTCTAGATGTGCCCACAGTGTCCTGATGCCCCATAGTGCTAGATGGTATATAAACACATAGGAAACCATCTAAGCCTTGAAGATCTAAGGAGACAAGTGACGTATAAAGAGTGGAGGGAGAGAGTGTTGCAAGCCCAAATGTGCTGAGAATTTTGTTTGCAGATTTCCTCATTTTTCTTTTAGCCTAGCCTAATTAACAATATTCCAACTACCATTAACATATTTTGAAAAACCATTGTATTCTAAAACCCAGTTTTCACTCCCAGGGCCATCCTCACCCATACACAGAATATGCAGCTGTGTAGGGCACCCAGAATTTTTGGAGCACCACTGGATCTTAATGTCCACCCTCCCTGCCTCTTCCTATTCTTGTTCTGTAGCTCTGCTTCCTCTGGACAGTATCTAATTAACTTAAAAGTGAAAAAGCCTGATAAACCTATGAGCAGAACAGTGAACATGTGAAAGAGCCATTCTAGTGCCACTTAACAGGCATTTGCCAACCCCAAGTATTTACTGTCAGATTCTGAATGTACAGTGTTAGTCTACAGGAACGTAGTTTAAATTTTGCTTTAAAAATTTTTCATTATTGTGTTGCTGAAGATCTCTAAAAATCATCATCCCACCCAGGCAGCCATCAGGCATAGGAGCACCATTTTAATAGTATTGTGTATGATCCCATAAATCCTGAGGGCCCTTTGAGTGTCAGACGGGTAGGTAGCCGTGTTAGTCTGTAACTAAAAAAAAATTAAAAACCACAAATTTAAGAAAATGTATTGCAGTTGTAACTAACACAAATGTTTGAAAGTGAGTATGTGGTTTTATTCCTAAACTATTACCTCTGAGCATTCTTTACTGAAATTATGAGCTATATTCTCACACCATGATTCACACTGAGTAATATGTTAATTTACATGTTGTCATTCCAGTGGAGTAATAAGGTAGGGCTCAATTTGCATAAGGGTGCCATAATATGGCTCTAGATTTGCATACTAAAATTTATGGAATAGAAAGTGTAATTTATTCTCTATTCTTAATTTAGATTATGAGTGGAAGAATGTTTCTCTTTCAAAACTTTATGAATTTAATTCTTCTTATATTGAGAAGACTGTGGTGATTCCTGGCTTTAGCAGCTTCCTGATTGTCAAAATTCTGAACACTCTGAGTGCTTTGGCAGATGCTACGATGCCCGAGAGAGTCCCTTTCAACCAAACCTTTCCCTCAGGCACATGGTTTGTGTATGACTTTGGCACTACACATGGAAGAAAATGGAAGATTATAGTAAACACTTGTAAATACTGGGTACAAGAGCTTGGTAATCAACCACTGAATGCCATTAAGTACCTGGATCTTACCCAGACCTACAATTTTAAATTCAGAGTAACCCCTGTTAATACAGGTGAGACATTTTGAATTTCATTTTTAATTCTTCAGCTTTGTCATCTATTCACGAAACATAAAATTGCTGTGAATTTTATGAATTGCTGGTTCAGGTGAATTTTACATGATAATGGTCACTAGATAATGATGCTAATGTCAATTAGATGTAAATTTAGAGTAGCTCCAGTGAAGACAATTTCCTATGTTTCAAGCTTCTGCCATTTACTGGAATTAACAACTGAAATTGTGCATGTTTGCTTTCAGACAAAAAGGACATTTTGAACCCTATATTTTCTTCCTCCACACTCTCCTCATATCCAAAACCAAGCACCTGAGAATAGCCATTGTAATCTTTACAAAATTTTGACAGATGCTTTTTCTTTGCACTCATAACTGGATTAATTTAAAAATTTCAAGGCATGATCCAGATTTCATTAAATCAATGGGATTCTTTGAAGTATCCCATTTATCCAAATAACCACTTTTAAGTCTCTTACTGAGTGTCCAGGAAGATTGAAGTGTTCTCCCACTGGTTTTTATATGTTACAATTCTTGCTGTCTGATTTGTGTCCATTTATAGAGTCTGCAGAGCTACAATTCATTGCAAACTTGACACTATTAAATCTGGGTTTGAATACGGACTGGGAATGGCTGGCTCACTACAAAAGCAGTTTTCCCTGTTTTGGTATTCACATCTCCTGATTTACTGTTAGGGTGGATGTGGACCACTCCCAACTGAATTGGCCTAGTTAGTACTGCTCCTCCAATTGATGGTAACTCCCTTCTTTTCACATGCTAGTATATTTCTGCCTGCCTCTGTGATTTCCACTCCATGCATCTGATGAAATGGGTCTTTGCTGACAAAAGCTTAAATCATAGAATCATAGAATACTAGGACTGGAAGGGACCTCGAGAGGTCATCGAGTCCAGTCCCCTGCCCTCATGGCAGGACCAAGTACTGTCTAGACCATCCCTGATAGACATTTATCTAACCTACTCTTAAATATCTCCAATGATGGAGATTCCACAACCTCCCTGGGCAATTTATTCCAGTGTTTAATCACCCTGACAGTTAGGAACTTTTTCCTAACGTCCAACCTAAACCTCCCTTGCTGTAGTTTAAGCCCATTGCTTCTTGTTCTATCCTCAGAGGCCAAGATGAACAAGTTTTCTCCCTCCTCCTTATGACACCCTTTTAGATACCTGAAAACTGTTATCATGTCCCCTCTCAATCTTCTCTTTTCCAAACTAAACAAACCCAGTTCTTTCAGCCTTCCTTCATAGGTCATGTTCTCTAGACCTTTAATCATTCTTGTTGCTCTTCTCCGGACCCTCTCCAATTTCTCCACATCTGTCTTGAAATGCGGTGCCCAGAACTGGACACAATACTCCAACTGAGGCCTAACCAGCACAGAGTAAAGTGGAAGAATGACTTCTCGTGTCTTGCTCACAACACACCTGTTAATGCATCCCAGAATCATGTTTGCTTTTTTTTGCAACAGCATCACACTGTTAAATCATATTTAGTTTGTGGTCCACTATAACCCCTAAATCCCTTTCTGCCATACTCCTTCCTAGACAGTCTCTTCCCATTCTGTATGTGTGAAACTGATTGTTCCTTCCTAAGTGGAACACTTTGCATTTGTCTTTATTAAACTTCATCCTGTTTACCTCAGACGATTTCTCCAATTTGTCCAGATCATTTTGAATTATGACCCTATCCTCCAAAGCAGTTGCAACCCCTCCCAGCTTGGTATCATCTGCAAACTTAAGCGTACTTTCAATGCCAATAACTAAATCGTTGATGAAGATATTGAACAGAGCCGGTCCCAAAACAGACCCCTGCGGAACCCCACTTGTTATACCTTTCCAGCAGGATTCAGAACCATTAATAACTACTCTCTGAGTACGGTTATCCAGTCAGTTATGCAGCCATCTTATAGTAGCCCCATCTAAGTTGTATTTGCCTAGTTTATTGATAAGAATATCATGCGAGACGGTATCAAATGCCTTACTAAAGTCTAGGTGTACCACATCCACCGCTTCTCCCTTATCCACAAGACTCGTTATCCTATCAAAGAAAGCTATCAGATTGGTTTGACATGATTTCTTCTTTACACATCCATGCTGGCTGTTCCCTATCACCTTACCACCTTCCAAGTGTTTGCAGATGATTACTTGCTCCATTATCTTCCCTGGCACAGAAGTTAAACTAACTGGTCTGTAGTTTCCTGGGTTGTTCTTATTTCCCTTTTTATAAATGGGCACTATATTTGCCCTTTTCCAGTCTTCTGGAATCTCTCCTGTCTCCCATGATTTTCCAAAGATGATAGCTAGAGGCTCAGATACTTCCTCTATCAGCTCCTTGAGTATTCTAGGATGCATTTCATCAGGCCCTGGTGACTTGCAGGCATCTAACTTTTCTAAGTGATTTTTAACTCGTTCTTTTTTTATTTTATCTTCTAAACCTACTCCCTTCCCACTAGCATTCACTGTGTTAGGCATTCCTTCATCAGACTTCTCTGATGAAGACCAAAACAAAGAAGTCATTAAGCATCTCTGCCATTTCCAAGTTTCCTGTGACTGTTTCTCTCTCCTCACTGAGCAGTGGGCCTACCCTGTCCTTGGTCTTCCTCTTGCTTCTAATGCATTTATAAAAAGTCTTCTTGTTTCCCTTTATTCCCATAGCTAGTTTGAGCTCATTTTGTGCCTTTGCCTTTCTAATCTTGCCCCTCCATTCCTGTGTTGTTTGCCTATATTCATCCTTTGTAATTTGTCCTAGTTTCCATTTTTTATATGACTCCTTTTTTATTTTTAGATCATGCAAGATCTTGTGGTTAAGCCAAGGCGGTCTTTTGCCATATTTTCTATCTTTCCTATGCAGTGGAATAGCTTGCTTTTGGGCCCTTAACAATATCCCTTTGAAAAACTGCCAACTCCCCTCAGTCTTGATTCCCATGGGACCTTACCAAAATCCGCCTTCCTGAAATCCATTGTCTCTATTTTGCTGTTCTCTCTTCTACTCTTCCTTAGAATTGTGAACTCTATGATTTCATGATCACTTTCACCCAAGCTACCTTCCACTTTCAAATTCTCAACCAGTTCCTCCCTATTTGTTAAAATCAAATCTAGAACAGCTTCCCCCCGTAGCTTTTTCAACCTTCTGAAATAAAAAGTTGTCTCCAATGCAGTTCAAGAACTTATTGGATAGTCTGTGCCCCACTGTGTTAGTTTCCCAGCATATATCTGGATAGTTGAAGTCCCCCATCACCACCAAATCTTGGGCTTTGGATGATTTTGTTAGTTGTTTAAAAAAAGCCTCATCCACCTCTTCCACCTGGGTAGGTGGCCTGTAGTAGAGTCCTAGCATGACATCACCCTTGTTTTTTACCCCTTTTAGCCTAACCCAGAGACTCTCAGCACTTCTGTCTCCTATGTCCATCTCCACCACCGTCCAAGTGTGTACATTTTTAATATATAAGGCAACACCTCCTCCCTTTTTTCCCTGTCTATCCTTCCTGAGCAAGCTGTATCCTTCCATACCAACATTCCAATTATGTGTATTATCCCACCAAGTTTCTGTGATGCCAACAATGTCACAGCTGTATTTATTTGTTAGCACTTCCTGTTCTTCCTGCTTATCACCCATACTTCTCGCATTTGTATATAGGCATCTAAGATACTGATTTGATCTTGCCTCCCAGTTTTGCCCTGACCCTCCTTTCTCTCTGCCATTATAGCCCACGCTCCCTCCCATTTCCGACCCATCTCCCAGGTCTCCATGTTCTACACTTACCCATGGGCTTTGCTCACCTGTCCCCGTCAAACCTAGTTTAAAGCCCTCCACGCTAGGTTAGCCAGTCTGTGTCCAATTAGGGTCTTCCCCCTGCTCGAAAGGTGAATGCCATCTCTGCCTAGCAGTCCTTCCTGGAATAGCATTCCGTGGTCGAGGAAGCCAAAGACCTCCTCGCGACACCATCTTCGCAGCCAGGCATTCACCTCCAGGATGCACCTGTCTCTGCCTGGGCCCTACCTTTGACAGGAAGGATCGAAGAGAATACCACATGCACTCCAAACTCCTTCACCTGTACTCCCAGAGACCTGTAGTCACTCTTGATCCGCTCAGTGTCACACCTCACAGTATCATTTGTGCCCACATGGATGAGTAGCATGGGGTAGTAGTCAGAGGGCCAGATAATCCTCGACAATGCCTCCATAACATCTCATATACAGGCCCCCGGCAGACAGCATACCTCCCGAGATGAAATGTCAGGGCGACAGATGGGTGCCTCCATCCCCCTCAGAAGAGAGTCTCCGCCCACCTACCCTTCGTTTCCTATTTGCAGTGGTGGCAGCAGACCTCCCAGCCTTGGGGGTATGAGGCTTCTCCTCCTCTGTTGCAGGGGGTGATGTCTTAATCTCCTGTATCAAGAAGAGCATAACGGTTTCCTAGTATCACAGCAGAAGGGCTTGGAACAGGGGTGGAGCATTGCCTGCTGCCAGAAGTAACCAGCTGCCAGTGTCCACACTGAGCCGTCTCCTCCTCCACCAGTGATGTGTCAGCAGTCTTGTATACTGGGACAGGTACCTCAGCTGCCTCCACATGAGCACTGTCCAGGAATTGCTCGTGGATTCGGATGCTCCTCAACCTAGTCAACTCCTCCTGTAGCTCTCCCACCTGCTGCCTGAGAGATTCCACCAGCAGGCACCTTTCACATTGGATGGGCTCCCCAGCCTGGATATCAATAAGTGGGAAGTGCAAGCTACAGTCCCTGCAAAACCACACCAGGATTTGGGTAGAGGCATCCATGCTCAGGTGCTCTGTCTGGCTACAGGTGCAGGTGGAGGAGACAGAAGCAGTGCTGGCACAGGTGTTGCAGGTCTTCCTGACCATTGTAGGCCTCCCTCTGTCAAACTCCCTCTTAAACTCCCCTGTCTGCAGCCCCCTGCCCATTTTGCGCCCCTGGTCTCTCTGCCTCTGGCTTGTAAAGCCTGCTCGCCTCTTGTGAGTCACAGAGGGGAAGGCTGACCAGAGGCAATCAAAGGAACAAAGGTCAGGCAGTCAGTCTCAACTGCCACAGCAGCTGAAACTGAAACTGAAGTCACCTGAAATCAGAATCAAAATTAAAATTCAAACAGTCGAGCAAACTCACTCCACCAGCAGCTAGTACTCTTACTGTCACCTGGTAGCCTGTTCAGCAGCGGGATCTCTTGCTCTCCCTCTCAAACTCTCCTGTCTGCAGCCCCCTGTCCGCCTCACGCCCCTGGTCGCTCTGCCTCTGGCTTTTAAAGCCTGCTCGCCTAGGTCAGGCCTACCCCCTTATGCCCAAATAAATGTATTAGTCTTTAAGGTGCCACACGACTCCTCCCTTTTCCAGTTTTTAATGTAACACTACAGTATGGGTACTTTTACCACATCCGTGTTAATCTCCAGTGTTATCAGGCCAGACTCCTCCCCATTGCCAGAATATATGCTGCTATGTTCATTTTCTTGCAAGGAGGTTTACTTTAACAGAAGCTAGCAAATAAACAGAAAAAACATTTTAACTCAGTCCTTCCTTTCAGGCTGCTGCCTGGCAGGTTCTCAGTTCTGAACAGCCTCCGGGCTATCTCTCTCTGAGCACAAACCATGCTTTGTTTTAGAGGACCTACCACAGACGTTGGCTGTATTCCAGTGCTGCTCTCCCTCCCTAGGCATAGCCTGTCTCAATCAATCCCTTCTCTTCCTGCCCACTACTAATCTTTTAGGTAGAGAAGTCACTCAGTCCTCTTCAACTGGCTGCATTGCACACACATGTTTTATCTAAGGGAGCAGGGCCTAGTCTATCCACAGTGACCTGGTGATGCCCAGTCCCAACATGTTAATTTTCTTTGGTTTGTAGAGTGTTAGAAAATCAGTGTCAGTACTTAAGGACTTGGTCCTACACACACTTATACACATAAAGTAGCTTCAGGCATATGAAGAGTCTCCTTGACTTCAGTGAGTGACCTCACATATATAAAATTCCTCCCGTGTAAATGTTTGCAGGATCAAGTCATTAACAAGATAATTATCAGAATCCCTGGAATAGATCTCTTTCATACCTGCCAATGTAAATGAATAGAGTTGCCCCGATGTATTTGATAGGAGAATTTGACCCTATATTTGCAATTCAATTCCACGTTCGAAAATTTTAAACACACGGAAGTATGGTTGATGGTGTACAAAATAATAACAAGCATAGTACTTAGGAAAGTGTTTCACATCCTAAATTATGGGTACAAAACAGTTCAGACACATCCAGTGGGATTTTCTAAAGCCCTCAGGGTATGTCTACACTACAAAGTTAATTCGAAATAACAGCCGTTATTTCGAATTAACTTTAATAGCGTCTATACATGCAAACCGCTATTTTGAAATTAATTTGAAATAGTGGAGCCCTTAATTCCAATTTGGTAAACCTCATTCTACGAGGAATAACGCCAAATTCGAAATAGCTGTTTCCAATTAAGTGCTGTGTAGACACTTAATTCGAAATAGGGGGCCTCCAGCCCTTCCCAGGGAGCCCTGGTGGCCACTCTGGGCACAACCAGGAAAACTTACTCTCCTCTCCCCCAGCCCCGGAGCCCTTAAAGTGGTAGACTCTGGCCACAGTGCCTGTGCCAGCTCCAAGCCTGCCAGCCCAGAGCCAGCAGTGGCCACCGGGGCCCCTGACCCAGTGGCCCCAAAACATGAGCCAGCAAGCCACTGGCAGTCAGCCCTCCACCGCTCCCCAGGAGCACTCTGCCAGTTCCCAGGAGCCTGACAGGGACTGGAGAAGGCGGGCACCTGCCTGGTCCAGGGTGGAGATCATGGACCTTATTCAGGTTTGGGGAGGATGCCCCCAACGTCCATGATCTCCGCACTAGACGGAGGAATGCGGCCGTCTGTGGCAGGATGGCTGCCAGCCTGGCCACCAAAGACCACATGCGAACCCAGGAGCAGGTTAGCATGAAAGTCAAGTTGGTCCGGCGAGACCCCCAACCCTGAGCCCTGAGCTTCCCCTACCCCTTCTTCCCCTTGCTTCCCCCTTCCAGCTCCCTTCTCCCAGGTTTCCCCCTCCCCTCTCCCACCCTCTTTCTTCCCCTCTCCCACCACCTTTTCCCAGTCTCCCCAGAGGTTCATCCCCCCCCCTCCCCAGTTTTGTTCAATAAACCCTGTTTCTATTTTTGAACATACGTGTCTCTTATTTGACATCAGGAAGGGGAGCTAGGGAGGGGAAAGTGGGAGGATGTGAGGGAGGAATGGGGCATGAGCCCCCTGTGAGGAGGACCAGGGAGGCTCTGAGGGCTCCTCGGGGTGGACGCTCTCCCTCAGGGCCTCCTGGATTCTGACAGCCCCCCGATGGACCCCCCTGGATGGCAGCCTGCAGCAAGTGCAGCTGGGCTGATGGCAACAACCCCACGAGATGCACCGGTGTGCCCAGGGGCAGCTCTGGCTCCATGTGGCCAAGTGCTGTGGTGTCCCGAGTGCGGGCACTCAGGGCACTCCAAGACAGGACTGCTTTGCTATCCCTCATCAAGGTAGACAAGCAAGTGGGGAACCCTGAGAACTGTCTGTCTGGGGTGGGGGTAGGGTCCCTTTAAGCACGGAGCTCAGTTAGCCTCAGGCAGCTGCCCCACACACTAAGTCCTAGCCTGATGCCCTGCCGGCACTGGTTCCGGCCAGCCTTAACTTCAGTTCAGGGTCCACTCAGTGTGGATGTGCTATTTCAAACTAGCAAAATGCTATTTCGAAATAGTTTTTGTGTATAGATGCGTTATTTCAAATTAGCTTAATTCGAATTAACTATTTCAAATTAAGTTAATTTGAAATAGCGCTGTAGTGTAGACATACCCTCAGAGATAAATACAGGGCCCATGTGAAACTTAATGAGATTTGTGCTCTTAAATTCCTTAGGTACTTTTGAAAATCCCATCATAGTGCAAAATATTTCCAAAGGATGGCCAAGTTTCAAAATGATGCAGAGTTCTTCTTCCTCTTTTCACACAGACACACATACTTGCTTTGATGGATTAATGTTAGTAAGCTTTGTAGCAGAATTCTGTTTCAAAGAAATGAATGAAGAATGATCATTTGGAGAATAACAAGCAACATGATATTCTAAGTATGAGGTGGTATGGAAAAAGGTGCAAAGGCCAGAGTGGATGAAGCAAACAAAAGCTGCATTGCTGAGGGTAACAAAAGTGGTGAGAAATAAGACCTGAGATAAAGGCCAGCATTGAATTGTGCAGAGCACTGAGAATGAGAGGGAAAAGCTAGATTGGAAGAGGAAGTCTGATTGAAAGACGATGGGTGGGATGTGATTGAGCGGTGAGATGGGAAGATTATTTTAACAGCAGCAAAGACTGGAAAGAGTGAGAGGAGATGCAGGGAAGCCAGACAGGAAAAAGTAAGGAAATTCTCAGATATAGTTCCCATTAAAATTTGTACTCATCTGTGTGAGGATACATTACAGGTCAACTAATCTGTTTGATCAAACTAAGAAGTGGCTACTAACGTTCAGAAAGAGGCCATACAGAGGTGGAAGTAGGAAAAAACCTCTTTCCTGTTTCCTCCATACATAGACTCAAAACTTTTCCCTTTAAGTAGAGAATCAGGTAACACCTCTGAGTTCAACTTAATTGTTCCTTACTTAAGTTTTTCTATACTAAAGAGCACATGCTTCCAAGTAATTATGATCTTTATTTCTGTGCTTGATTTCACAGCCTATCCAGTCTTTCACATGCCACTAATGAAGCTTGTAGTTGGAAATCCATCCCTATTTAAAGTGAAGACAAAAGATTATTGGGATGACACTGATAGTTACACGATGGAATTCTCTGTCACTAACAATTTTTACAAAAAAGTAAGAGCAGACCAGTAGTGAGTGACAAACTGGCTCCTACCTTTTATTTTTTATTTAGCAGAGCTTTGATAAAGGGGGCAGAGCAGATGATTATTTTGTGAGAGAATTCATACTTATTTAGTGACTGGGTCATGTAGAAATATCTTTATTAAAGGACTTTGCTATGCAACCATTTTCCACATCTGATCAACATTTTGTGAATACCTATTACCTGTTGACTCTATTAAGGTTGCCAATTTTCTGACTGAACAAAACCAGGAACCCTTTTCCTACTCCTCCTCTGAGGCCCCACTTCATTCCCCTCCCTCTATGGCTCACTTTCCCCGACCCTCACTCAATTTCTCATTTTCACCAGGCTAAAGAGGGTCCCATTTCAACCAAATGTTCAATTGAAAACCAGACACCTAGCCACCCTGAAAAGTTACTGCTAGTTCCACCTATGAAATGAGTATAGCTCATGTGTGCATGTTTGTGTACGTGTGTGTGTGTACATGTAAATACACATACATATATAATAATCCTGCGCTATACTCATATATATATTCCAAGAGCAGTATCCCTTTTCTCTTGTTTCTGTTTTCCTTTGCATCTCTACTCTCAGTGTTATTTATTGTTCATTTATATTATTCATTATCATTGCAGTTTATTTTCTAACCTCCTCAGGACAGAGACCTTGTTATCCTAGTTGTCTGTATGTGGGTCTATATAAGCATATTGCCTAGGAAGTGTAAAAGTTAATGGAGATCAAATGTAGGCTCTGAGATGGATTAGTATTATGTCACTGTTCCATGCCAGAGCATGTAAATCTTAAATTCATGATGGGAGACTCACCCACCAGATTTCACCTTGAAAGTTACTTTTATTTTTTCTTTTTAGTGTGTTTGGTGTTGGGGTAAAGGCACTATTTGTCAGGTAATACAGAGCAGATCAGGAGAAAAATGACCATTTGGAAAATTTTTCTTTTTATTCTTTCTGTTCATGTTGACACACAGACCTTTCTGCTGTGGGCTTTTTCACAATAATGACAAATGCACATAAAAATAATATGAGCATAAGCAGGGCTCGACAAATTATGCAAAACACTACTCGCCAGACAAAAAAGGGACTCACCACCCCCCACCCTTCCCACCGTGCAGGCATGCATCACCAGCGAACGGGATGGCATGTTTGTTTACATCAGTTATCATGGCCGCGGTTATCGTCGTTTGGCATTCTTTGATGTTTTGATGCAGTCTCAAAAACTTCAGTGAAAGTTACAATAATATTTTCATAGGCGTGCGCAGCACATTTCATTAGGGTGTGCACCCAAAGAATTTTTTAAAAATGTACTCTTTGACCCCCATTAGCCACACCCCTGACCCCTGTTAACCATGCCCCTGACCCCCATTAGCCACACCCCCCTGACTCCCATTAGCCACACCTCTGGAGGTAACACTCTCGGGGCAAGATGGACACATGACCAGAAGTAAAAGGTGTCATGTGACCCCCCTCTCTCCCCCCCCCCAAGGACTTTTCCCACCATCCTCCTACCAATAGGGATTAGTTTGGCCCCCACCAAACCCCCCTCATGCAACTATCCTGCAATTGCATTAACCCAATGTGTGTGACATTAACTCGGGGGGGGGGGGGGGGTGGAGAGGCTGGGGGAAGTGTTCTCTCTAAGAGTTTCCTCCCATGAGCAGAATGAATTTTGTGTTGTGCACCAGTACTGCGTTCATGTGGCTTGTTTGGCACCCAAGTTATTCATAAATATATTATAAACCTCTACCTTTTCCCTCTGCTGCCATGTCTCCTCCCCTTGCTCCATCAGCTCCCCTGGTGCCTGCTGCCCCCAACCCCTCACCCTCCTCTGCTGTCCTGACTCCTGCCCGTCTCACTGCCCTAAGCCTTCCTGAGACCTGCCCCCCTCCACCAGCCCTTTTCTCTCCCCCTGTGCCCACTCCTCCAGTAGCCCCACTCTGATCATGTGAACTACCCCTCCTCATCCCCTCTCCTAACACCTCCCTCTACACACCTGCCCTGCCTCTCTCCTCTGGTCCCTCCCCTGCAGGTGTCTGCCCTTCTGCTTCACCCCCAGAATCCCCTGGCACCTGCACCTTCCTGGTGCCTCCCCCTTCCCTCACTGCCCCTGCCCCCTTTGCCCTCTTTTTCCCTGATGCCCACCCCCTCACCACCCTCTGCCCCCATTCCTCTCATGTCTCTGTGCCCTCACACATGCCTTGCTCCATCCCTGCCCTCCTCATGCCCACCCCTTCTTTCAAGCCTTCTCCCAGCACCTCCTCCTCCCCCAGCCCCGAATGCCCTTACCCTCTCCTCTCCCAGCATCACCCTGTCCCCCCTCCCAGTGACACATCCCCTCCTGCCCTTTTCCTCATTGTCTCCACTTGGCCCCCTGGCATTTGTCTCTCCTGCTCCCCTGTCCCTTGGTGCCTTCCCCTTTCTTCTCCTGACCTGCCCCCCTCCCATCCCCTCAACACGAGCCCCTTCCCCCTATTTTTCCCCTTCCCTTCCCTCCCCTACCTGGCTTCTGCCTTCCAGTTTGTGGGGCTGCCGGAGCCTTTTTGAATCCGGCGGTCGCTGGCCGTGATGTCACAACGCCACATCACGCCGGCGTCTGCCAGCATCCCACCCTCTGGCTCACACCCCGCCTCCTCGTGCCAGAGCTGCACGCAGGCAACCCGGCGCCAAGAATCGCTGCACTTCCCCGTCTCCGGCGGTGCTCCACTCCTCCATCCAGCTGGTGGATTGGATGGGGCCACGCCACCCGTAGTGCAGGCTTCGGCCAGCCCATCACAACGGCCCACCGGGCCAGTCCACCCCTGCACTCTCCAGCTGGTAAAATCTACTCGCCATGGGCGAGCGGGCAAGTGTATTTGTCGAGCCCTGATCATAAGTAATATAATGACTTCTACATACATTCATATGCTATATGTGACCACATGGGCACCTGCATGTCACCACAATATGCCAACGTCTTTATGGCTGATCTTGAACAATGTTTCCTGAGCTCTCACCCCCTAGGAACCTTACTCTACTTACACTACATCAATGACATCTTCATCATATGGACCCATGGGAAAGAAACCCTTGAAGAATTCCACGGGAATCTCAACAACTTCCACCTCACCATCAACCTCAGTCTGGATCAGTCCACACGAGACATCCACTTCCTTGATACTACACTACTATTAAATGATGGACAAATTTCCACCACCCTATACCGGAAACCTACCAACCACTACACTTACCTTCATGCCTCTAGCTTCCATCCCAGACACATTTCCCAATCTATCGTATACAGCCAAGCCCTATGATACAACCATATTCGCTCCAATCCCACAGACAGAGACAAACATCGACAGGATCTATATAGAGCGTTCTTAAAACTGAAATACCTTCTTGGAGAAGTGAAAAAACAGATCAACAGAGCCAAAACAGTACCCAGACATGAACTACTTCAAGACAGGCCCGGAAGAGAAAACAACAGAATTCCACTTATCACCTACAGTCCACAACTTAAACCCCTCCAATGCATTATCAACAATCTACAACCTATCCTGGAAAATGACCCCTCACTCTCAGAGGCCTTGGGGGAAAGGCCAATTCTCGCTTACAGACAACTCCCTAGCCTCAAACTAATTCTCTCCAGTAACCACGCAACATACCTCCATCATAATCATCCAGGAACTCACCCCTGCAATCAGCCCTGGTGCCAACTCGTCTATACAAGCGATTTCATCACTGGACCCAATGACATCAGCCACCAAATCAGAGAACTGACATTCACTAATGTGATCTATGTCAGCAATGCCCCACTTCAGTGTATATGGGCCAAACTGGACAGTCTCTATGGGAAAGAATTAATGGAAACAAAGCAGATATCCGAAAAGGTAATAAACAAAAACCTGCTGGAGAACACTTTAATCTTCCTGGACTCTCATTAATGGATCTCCAAGTCGCTGTTTTTGTTTCAGACCAATTCCACAAGCCAAATACATAGAGAAGGATTGGAACTTAACTTCATTCACAAGTTCAGTTCTTATGCTAATGGTCTGAACCGGGATCTAGGGTGGCTCGCACACTATCTTCAACCTTTTAAAGACTTAACCAACAAAAAAACAATGGAGATGGCAATGGTTCTTAACAGCCTCTTGTAACTATTTGAACTATCTACTCACTGTCTCTTTTTTTCTTCCTCCCCTCCTCTTTTTCCTTCTTCTTCCTTCTCCCCTCCCTCCTTCCCTTATTTATTCTTGGATCTGGACTTATTATACTCTGGTAATCTGAAGAAGTGGGTTTTGCCCACAAAAGCTCACAATACCATCTACATGTTTTGTTAGTCTTTAAGGTGCTACTAGACTGTTGTTTTTTAAGTTTTTCCTGTTACAGGCTAACTCGGCTACCCCTCTGAAGCACATTAATTCTGTTAATCATAACATCCTCTCTTTTATCATGTCATAATTCTTAACTCACCCTCTCATCCAAAATGTCCTAGTTAAAAAAAATGTCCTTTACAGCATGAACAGAAAATTAACAAGCATGGACTGTGATAGATTAAAGTGAGAGAGTGAATTCCTGAGTCAAGGATGCCTCACACACACCCCTTTCCCATCTAAAACAAGTGGCTCTAGTATCCCATCACAAGCACAGTCCTATTACATGTGGAGAGAGGGAGATGTGATATTTAAGCACATAAATATATTGCAGTTATGACCTAAACTGTGAGAGAATCTCAGAGGGGTAGCCGTGTTAGTTTGTAACTGAAAACACTTAAAAAAACTTTCATCTGAAGAAGTGGGTTGTGCCCACGAAATCTACATTTTTGGTTACTCTCTAAGGTGCTGCAGGACAATTCATTGTTTTTTAAGTTTTTTAAACTGTGAGAAGTGAGTACAAGTTCATAAACTGTCACAATAAGCTATATAACTATATTGATCGGAACGGTGCAAAGGGGATATGGACTGTTCAGACAAAAAGGCCTAGTGATCTAGGAACTTAAAGGTAATCAAGGTAACCAAGAGAAGTGTGAAATCAGAAATCAATGAACCAAGTGATGTGTCAGAAATTAGTCCTGTTGGCCAAAACAATGAAGGGATGGGCTATTTCACCCATCATCCTTTTAGGTTCTTCACACACACACACAAAGGGTATGTCTACACTACAGCGTTAATTCTTGTGGAATGAGGAGTAACAGTTAATTCTTGTGGAATCCTTGTGGAATGAGGAGTAACAGTTAATTCGAACTAAGGAGTTAGTTCGAGTTAACGTTTAACTGCCACGTGTAGCCGCGGGCAGTTAGTTCGGACTAAGGGGGGATTTAAAAATGGCGGCGCCCGGGAACATGCAAATGAAGCCCGGGATATTTAAATCCCGGGCTTCATTTGCAACCCCGGTTGCCCTCATTTGCCTACCTAGCTCGAACTAATGAGCTAGTGTAGACATACCCTTGTTTATCCTACCTATGGTATTTTAGATGTTCTCATTATCAATAAGCCTTTATCCTTTAAAAAAATCTTACAAACTTTTGACCTTACTGCTATTTAATGGCAGTGAGTTCCACAGATGAATTGGGTAAAAAAAGTTTCCTTTTATCAATTTTAAATTTGTTGTCATTTAAGTAAATGTAAAAAGATATTCAATTAAGCCAGGTGAGGGTGACCCATTAATCTTTGTAATAGCATTACAATATTTTGTGTTATTTCCTTTCCTTATGAATTCAGTGAAATCCTTTCTTTACGGATTTCACTCTCCCTCTTCCCCTTTTAACATTTATTACTCATTAAGCAAATGTTATTTTTTTGTGTGTGTGAAGCTGGTCAAAAGGACAGGAAAATTGGGTCTGTCTGTCTTTGCA
The DNA here is from genome assembly GCA_032595735.1 of Pelochelys cantorii. Classification (NCBI taxonomy): domain Eukaryota; kingdom Metazoa; phylum Chordata; order Testudines; family Trionychidae; genus Pelochelys; species Pelochelys cantorii. Next base: position 101,288,023 of record CM064329.1, on the reverse strand, counting down.
GCAGCTATGCTAATTACTCCTTTTTCACATTTTTCAAAGTGTTAATAATTCTGTTTTTTAAAATAGGATTTCAACCATTGGTCCTGGTATTCAAGACCATGCTCCTTTTTTGTAATTCCAAGATCCATTCCTAGTGCTTTTAAGATAGAAACAACATTCACCATTCTCCAGTCCTCTAGGAAAGAATTTATTTTGATGAGATTGCTTAATTTCATTAGTAGCTCACCTCGTTCGTTCTGAAATTTCTTCCAAACACATGAATCATTTTATCTGCCCCTGTTGCTCTTAGATTTATCACTTTGTTCTAGCACCTCATCTTAAATACATCCACAGAAGTTGAGGAACAGTTTCTGTGGAAAGGAAATTACTTAGCTTCTTTGCAAAGTCTTTATTCTCCTTTAATTTTCTGTTTACTCTCTGCTAGTCTAGCAGACTCAGCAATGTCTCCCATAGACTTCCTGCTTCTTAGAAACAAATATTTTTGTAATGTTTTGGCTGTTTGCTCATCAATTCCCACCTTGCAAACCTGATATCTATCTTACATTTTACCTCTCCTTATTTCATTTTCTGCTTATAGACTTAACTATAGACACTGTGTTTCTTTAAAGAAAATTCAAAGGCTATTGTTTGCCAGGCTGAAGCAATTATTCTGAGATATGAGTCTCTCCCTTATTGTTTGGGACAGTTTGGGACAGACCTGAATTTTTAGAACTAAAAAAAATCCCCATAATCCTCTTAAGTAAAAAAAAATGAGGAAACCAAACCAGAGATCAACAAGCTGGAGTGAAATTGTGCTAATTTACTTCTCAGTTCAGTTTAAGTTTAAAAAACTCACAAGACATAATAGGGCAGTAGTGTTAAATTTAAAATACATAGTGGAGTGGTGTGTTTTTTTAGTGTGAGAATGTTCCTATGACTTTCTGACAAAGTACCTTTTTGTTTGTTTGTTTGTTTGTTGCTTGACAAATTGGGAATGGCCCTGTGGCCCTGAAAGCTTTCAGTTTTAGTTTGTGTGGCCCTCAGTCAGCTTCGAGTTTGACATGCCTGGCATAGACCAATCCTGAACAAAACTTTATGCCCATAGGTCATTTTTTGCTTTATTTTCCATGTAATACTATTTGTAATAGTATTCTGTCAGTTTTAGATATGCTCATTTATTTTTACTATGAACTTCCATAGGGTAAATCTTCAATAGCTGTCATTCTCACAAAAGCATCACTTGTTTGTGATGTGTCAACAATTGTCATAACACTGAAGAGTGGTTGTTCGTACAGTAAATCAATGCACTACATTTCTCCAGTTTCAATCTCTGCTGAGAGTTGGCTGCATGGGGACCCAGAAGATTCATATGGTTTCAAACTCTTAAAACAGTTGCCGGTAAGATAGCTAAGTAATCAACAAATGTATATCCAAAGGGAGTCAAGTTCAGCCTCCCATTTGTGCATCCACCTTTGTTGGAGACAGTGATTCTACAAGCAAAAGTGGATTATGCTTATTTGCACATATAGCTTGAGGAAATGAATAGACAAACTGGTATCCACCTTTTGTAGGTTTATTTAGTCATGCACAAAAAATGTGTGTAAAATTAGAGATCAGGGATTGAAAGTTGGGTCAAAAAATGGTTATACTTTGTTATAAACATGCCATCAAGTGGCAGCAGGGCACAGCGGGGCTGGGAGAGAGCGGCAGGGTGGAGCAGAGCAGGCTACCGAGATACTCCAGTTCCTGCAGCCATGCTGAGGGCAGGAAGTAGGCCCAACCATTGCTGCCGCCTTGCAGCATGCCCCTGTAATCTCCCAACTCATTTTGGAGGGAGGGGGTTTCAGCAAGGGGGCAGAGCAGGGGTGGAGTGGAGCAGAGGTGAGGCTTGGAGAGGTGGAGGGGGTGGGGCAGGTGTGGGAAAGGGCCTGTGGTGGGGAGTTGCCCCAGTTACAGGGCACTGAGGGGGGGTTGCCCCAGGCTCTGCAACATCTAGGGATGGCCTTGCTTCTAACATTCCAATAATGCAAATCTTCTCAAGTAGATATTAATTCATTATTTCAAGACTTATTGTTTATTGATACTATTAACTTGACCATTGAATAGCTCTTTATTAATATTTGTTGTCATACACATAGCCAATTTATATGGCTGAATGAATGATTCATGTTCTAACTTGGATTTTTAATCATGTGAAATGTTCTAGAGCAGACTTAAGATATCACAGACTTATCCAATATTAATTGTGTTTGAGATACAAAATATACAAATTTTTGCACATTATGTTAAATGCCTAAATAAGACAACCAAATCCCTTACTGAGATCAGCATATAAGTATGTCAAATGTGCATGCATATGTCAATTTGAACATTCAAGTGTAGCATCTGAAGGTTCCGTTTAGATGCCCATGTTAGAAAATTGAGTCCACTTTGTTTTTAATGCATGTTATTAAACATGTAATCATTTTTATTACATTTCTATGTCCACTTTTATCCCAAATGGAGAAGTATCTATCTCATTAGAATGTATGAACAGGCTTGTTTTGTGCTCTCTGTGATTTAAGACCATATATATTTCTTCTGCAAACTTATTCTAAGATTTAGAAACTCTAGCATGATCTTTTGACTACATCTAAATGTGTATTTATTTCATATCCATTTGTCTTCTGTTATATTCTATACAGGTAAACTACAGGCCTCCATCTAAACTGGGAATAGCTGTTCCACTCACTGATAACTTTTATAATGCTGACCCCAGCAAACCTAGAATGAGAGATTATTTTTCAGGATCAAAAGTAAGTCTTCTGTAATCATTTCACTGCTGCTGAATGTTCTGGGATCATGAGAGTTTTCAATACTGTTCATTATGTACATTCTGTTCAGTTTTCTATCAGTCACTTTAAATAACCAATGCTGCAAAAGATCAAAGAGAGGCAAATTTCAGACTGGACAACTATTGATATGCCAGGGTCATCTTTTTCATCTTGCTCAGGGTAAAAAATCTTCTTTCCTATATGCTGGATTTACAGCAGAGCCTATGGAGCCTTATAACACCACTGGCTTGCTGCAATGGAAGCTGCAGTAAGTACAACTGTGGATTCTGCAACAATAGAGAGGAAGGACAGTGGAAACTGAATTGCAGTGGAACTGCTAGGGATTTTTTCCAATAGGAAATATCAGTTACTCAGAAACATATTAATTTTTTATTAAACTTTTGCTGGGAAGTTTTTTCAGATCTAGGGTGGAAGTTCTGGTGAAAAATGAGGTGTGTGGAGGAAGAGACTCAACACAGAGCAGCCAGGTGGTTGGGTCACTCATTTAGGATGTAGGAGTCCCTGGATCAAGTCACTACTCTGTGTGCTTTGGAGCAGGGGTGTGAACATGGGAGTCCCACATCCAGGGGTAAAAGCAACTTACATTTCTTTCAGGTGTTGTCATATCGCAGTCTCCCTTGGGGAGGGCTCACACTCAGGGCATGAGGTTGTCGGGGGGCAGGGTGCAATACAACAGCATCAGTAAGAAATTTAAGTGTGGGGTGAAATATGAGAGGCTCAGGGCAGGGCATTAGGGAGTGTGCCAGTGGGGAGGGCAAAACAGGGGGGAATATGAGGAGGTGTGTGTCTAGGGTGCTCTAACTCAATGCCCTTTCCCTCCCGCAGAGCCGGGGACATAAATCTAGTGGGGCACAGAGTGACACCCTGGGTCTCACCGGAGCCACGTATTTTTCCCTCCAGGTGCTGGGGCCTGTGCACAGAGTGGCTGTGAATGGTCCAAGTGTGCAGCTCCAACTGTTCCATTGGAGGCACGTGCCACCGTCCCCTCCCCGATCTCCTTTTCATGGCAAAAAATCCCACACATTTTTTGCCTTTTAAAAAATCGTCCAGATGGCAATTTAACATGTGAAAACAAGGACTTGTCCAGGAAAAAATGGACTTATGGTAACCCTACCCACGCCCCAGCACAGAACTTTCTCACCCCAGCCTTGCTGCCTGGCTCCGCCGCTGCCGTGCCATGTCTCTCACTGCCCAGCTCTGCCACTGCCTTGCCACGTGCCTCACTGCCCGACTCCCCCTGCTGCCTCTTGCCACCCCAGGCAGCTCCTGTGCATGCGCCAACCTGGCCTGGTGTGGGGAGGCACTACTGCTGTGGCAGACACGGCTGCCGTATGTGCCACCGCTTTTTGCTGTGCCCCCTGAGCTGGCCAGCAGCTTCTGCGCACATGCCGACGCGGCCTGTCTCAGTGCCGCACCGCATGGCTCCACTCATGGACAGATGCTGCTGCTGTGGCAGATGCAGCAGGTGTGCTCTGCTGCCACCTCTTGCTGCCGCCCCCCCCCCCCCCCGGCTGGCCGGCAGCTTGTCTCAAAGCCACGCGGCTTGCAGCTCAGCGCTGCTGCTGGAGCCCCAGTGATGCGGCAGGCAGGCGGTCAGGGAAGCGGCTCAAGGTGCCGTGTGCTGCATGCAAAGGGGCCATGGGCCGCGTGTCGAGTAGCTCTGCTATATGTTATATCTTGCTGTTTGCTGACAATGTCAGCCCGTGCACATTTGGGTGAGCAATCAATGCAGAAGTCAAGACTCTCATCAGATATCTGAAAAGGTAACACACAGAAACCTGTTGGGGAACATTATGGCTTGCCTGGGCACTCAGTAATGGATCTCAGAGTCACTGTATTATTTCAGGCCAATTCCACAAGCCAAATACACATGGAAGCCTTAGAACTTAACTTCATTTACAGGTTTGATTCCTATCACAAAGGCATAAATAAAGACATTGACTGGATGGCCCGCTATATTCCACATACTAATGACATAAAAAACCCAAACAATGGGTACTTAAGAACACTTTACAACTTCTGTATGAGTTTCATGTAGCATGAAGACTCTAATTAACTATTCTTCCCCCCCCTTTTTTTCTTCCTTCTTCTCCTCCTCCCCTCCCCCCATTTATTTTGAAACTGGACTTTTAATAACTCCATTCATCTAAAGAAGTGGGTTGTGCCCACAAAAGCTCATGATACCATCTACGTGTTTTGTTAGTCTTTAAGGTGATGCAAGATTGTGCATTGTTTTCTAAGTTTTTCCAGTAACAGACTAACTCAGCTATTCCTCTGAAGTTCTTTGAGATGTGGATACAGACGTGTATTCCATGACACATTCTCCATCCCTTCCTGTGCAAAGGAACTGAGGAAGGTCAGGGTAATTCCACCCTTAAATAGCATTGTGAAAGAGCCAGAAAGAGGCATAAGGGTACAAGCACCAAGTTCTATGACTTTGGTACACAAGAGTCTATGCACATCTCGCTGGAATACACATCTGCCCCTGCATCCTGAAGAACAGCTGTTGTGGCACAGGTAATTAAGTCATTTTTTAAATGTTTCCAAAACAAAATGTTACAGCATTCCAATTTTATGAAAATTTTTGACTTTTTGTCCAGTGTGGAACAAAAAATAATTTCCCCAAACTCAAAAATAGTCACAAAATTGAAATTCAGTGTCCAGCCCTGTTCTAGTTTATATAATAACATGGAAGTCAAAAGATAAGGTCAAGATACAATTAAATAGTCTTATAAGGTTGAATTAAATATTTTTGGAATATTGCATTTCAGGAAAATTATTTTGATTTTTCATTCTCATTTGGGATTGAACCATGTTTTGCAGGCTCAGAATTTCCTACAGAATGGAAATTCAGAATTTTGATCTTCTCTATCTGTCAAATTGGTTTCTAGCAAATCACACATTTACATTTTAAATCTCTCAAATAAGCACAGATAGGTAATTGCATTTGTTTCCTCATTTCTTTCCTTTTTAAAAAAACTTGTTTTCAGAGGTTAGGTAAGAAAGTGAGGTAAACCTTTTATGTCCTTTCTACAGAATTCTGGAGCCTACAAACAGTGTGCTAACAAATCAACTCGAGCAGAATGCAACTGCAATGACAATGAAAAACTTTCCTTTTTTGTTGCTTTCTCAGACTGCAAGGAAAAGGTGAGAACTGTAATGAAACAAGCTTGAAAAAAAATAATTATTCTTAAGACTGAATTCTGCCTTGAGCTATGACTAGGCAACCCTCCTGACGTAGGTAAGAATTGTATGGATGAAACAGGTACAGAATCTGACCCTGGAGATATCCTAGCTCACCATTGTAGGTATGTAAGTGTGGAAGAGTTGACTCGCTGTTAACATTCCCCCACCTAGCTGGTCATGATGTCCTAGTGCTCCCCTATCAACAGTCATTCCAATTCCAGGGTGGTCTCATCTCACAATTCATCCTCTGGCTGTCACATTATAATTGCACCCCTTCTGGCATAACAAATGTACATGTACAAAACTATTGTAATGCAAATTATCCTTTTGTCCCTTCTTGGGTTATTATTTAGCTCTCTCTAAAGGTTCCATCTTCTGCCCACCCTAGGCTAAACAGTGCTTGTATTAGGGTTGTGCTCCCCTTTTTCAGGGCTGGTTGGGGAAATCAAACCCATCTTTGACTCTGGGTTCCAGTGTAGAGTACCCTGTCTTGTGTAGTTATGTCTTCTTAACATGCTGCTTCAAACATGCTGCTATTTCTTGGGCCACATCCTTCCCAGCAGTCTGTACTTAACACAACCTTTCCTCTGTTTACCAGGCCTCCCTTTGCTCTTTTGGACCTTCCAGCTCTCCTCCTTTGTCTGCTTGAACAACACTTCTTCAGGACTCCTTTTTCTGTGCCACGCCACCTTTCCTGGGCCCATCATGGGGATTAGTTCCATGCCTGTAGTTTTCTTCCATCTGCCTTTCCCAGAAAGAGTGAACTCCCTACCTTTTCTTTCCTGGTCTCTCTATGTACAATCCTCCCCTGTAGCTTACACTTCCTCCTTCCATCAAGAAGACCCCTCTTATGCCCAGTGCAGTCTAATAACAAACTAATTCTGACAGGTCCTAGGTGCATCAGGATGGGCTTAACTGAGGTCTCAGAATCCTGTTAACCCTTGGTTCACTGTATGAGATAGACGCTTCCATCTTAATGAGACTGGAATGTTTGTGTGAATTAAAGCAATGTAAACACAATCTTTCATTTTAAATCCCACTAAATATGCAACTTAAATTTTAGGCTTTGAGGATGAAGTATCCAGTTACAAAGCTTCCAATCCATTTTATGGTTGGCAGTGAGAATGGATATACACGACTGGTATCTCCTTTTTTTGTCACAGTCACAGAAGTTAACCATAGGACAAACTGGGAAGTTGCAGGTATGGATGGAGGATTTGCAGAAAGTTTCTTTTTGATAACAGACTAGGCTAGGAACAAATGTTAAAATTTGTTAGATTACTCTATAAATGACCATTTTTCTGCTGGAAGTTCACTTTTCGTTTCTCACCAATTTTCTTAATGGATCCAGGTGAGGACTCCTGCTTAGATCCTGATGTATGTACCAAATCTGTCTCAGTGGTCAAGTAGGGCAACAGAGGGTTGTGATACTGAGCTTTGTTTGATTTCTCTCAGCTAAGACATTCCCTGTTAAAAAGACAAGGTAAAAGATGCAAAAGGAAAATATAAAACTCCAGCCAGGATGGTTTGCTGGCTTTTTCTACTCATTTACCATCAATTTAAATGGGAGCAGGATTCAACCTCCTAATATTTAAAAAGTCTTGTAGGACCTAACTGGACAGTCTCCTTCATAGGCCACTTGAAGACTATGGGAGTTTTTTTTTTCATAGTGTGATATAGACCCAAACCAGCTGTCTGCCACTCACTAATGGAGGGAATACATGCTGGAGCTTGAGTGAATGGCTTTCCCTTCCCTGAGTAAAAAAAAAAGGCCAACCCTGAGTCCAGTATAATCAGGCAGGCACCAGGGGTCAATTAGAACTTGCTAGAAGCAACAGGCTGTTTAGTCATCTGCACCCAGTTAAGCCCTATGGTGCTTCTTTAAAAGGGCTCCCCTAGTCAAGGAAGGGGGAAGGAATGGAGAGAAGGACAGGAAGGAAGAAGGGCCGTGGCCGTGGGACTGATGAGCAGGTACTAAAGGAAAGGTGCTAGGAGGGATTGTTTGGGGAAGTGTCCTAAGGAAAAGCTGCCAGATTGAGAGAGGCAGTAACCCTGCCTGTTGCCGCTGCCTTAGGGTCCCTGGGCCGGAACCTGGAGTAGTGGGCGGGCCAGGGTTCCCACCAACCGTCCACAACATCTCAACCTCTGCCTTGAAGGGAAATCAGGACTCCAGAGGGCATTTTACCCCAAACTTCTGAACTAGCCTGTGATGAGTATGGCTCAGTAGGCTGTGGCTCCTACCTCTAGTAAAGAGAAAGAGGCCATGTGGAGGGCCACAGTGAGACTCTGAGCTAACACTATCTACCAGTAGTGCAAGACCCACAGGGAATAGCTGGAGCTTTGTCACAATAGATACTACAAGGTTGGCGCCACTGCAAATTCGGCCTGATAGAAGTCCATGACAAAATTCACATTGATGTCAATGAGACCAGGATTTAATCCATGGATCTTTAAATTTAAAAATTATGCTAGCTGTTCAAAGCAGGGACCCTGATTTTATGTGTATTTGTAAAGTGCCTACTCCAATGGTCCTGTTCCTGATTTGGTTTGCTGAGTCCTATTGTATTAAAAAAGAATTAGCATAGTAATATCAGAACATAATTTGTCCAAATTTGTACCCAGAGTGTAATCAACGTATATTCTGTACAGGCTAATTCATTACCATTTCTAAAAGAATTAAACTACTGAGCCAAATCACCGTGAAATCATTTGTTTGGGTCATTTGGGGTGTGTCTAGACTACAGGCTTTTGTCGACAAAAGTGGACTTTTGTCGACAAAACTATACCTGCGTCTACACTACCGCCGAGTTCTGTTGACATAATGTCGACAGAACTCGGCAGTTTTGTCGACGACGGTAAACCTCATTCTACGAGGAATAACGCCTTTTGTCAACAGAGTTCTGTCGACAGAAGGCGTTATTGCATCTACACTGTCCTTTGCGTCTACACTCTCATGTCGAAAAAGTGGCTTGCTTTGTCAACAGAACTGGCTGTAGTCCAGACGCTGTTTGTCGACAGAAGCTTTGTCAACAGTATCTGTCGACAAAGGCTTTGTCGACAGAAGCCTGTAGTCTAGACGTACCCATACTGTAGCAAAATACCTGGAAACCAACTTCCTGTCTAAAAATGGATTAAGCAAAGCTGCATATAAATAGTGTTCCTGCAAGAATATTATTCCCTTTCTCTTCTGTTATTTCTCTTATTTTCCTACCTTTGCTAGGATTTGTGGTTCTTATTCACTGGGGATCTGTAAATGTAAACTTCCTCAAGGCAGGAACCATGCTTTCTTCTTTGAGTAGTGTCCCCGTGGGTACTCCACTACAGGTGTCGGGCTCATCCCGGCACCACAGTCCGGAGAGTTTTGCCAGCAGTAGCCCGCGGTGGACCGCGCATGTGCAGAAGTCTCCACACGCCGTTCGTGCCTTTTCTGTGTCGCCCAGTCCGAAGCACCAGTTCCTCCTAACTGTCCACAGCTGCAGACGGAGTTGGGATGAGCTCCTGCTCCGCTCTGAGGAGAAATTAGAATTATAGTTACTCGTTCGTCCCAGTTTAGCCCTCTTCCTCGTAGTTATAGTTAGTTAAGGTTACTGTTAGTACTTCGTTAGCATAGTTTTAAAAAAAAAAAGTTTTGTTCCTGTTCGTTCATTACTGTTACCCGCGGGCATGTTTTGAGTACTCCGGGCTCAAAAAATGTGCCTCATGTGGTGAAGCCATGCTGGCATCGGACGGCCACTTCCGATGCATCCTCTGCTTGGGGGAAGGCCACATTCCCCAAAAGTGTGGCCATTGCTCAAAGCTGACCGCCAGGGCCAGACGTGACAGGGAGATGCTCCTGAAAATGTTACTTTTCAACAAGGCGCTTCAGCTGCCGCCAGCAGGACAACAAGTGGATGCCCCGATGCCGCGTAAGGCCCACGAAACTAAGAGCTCCACTCCATCACGGAGTGTAAGCATGGGTGACGCACCGAGCACGTCTGGACTGGCCCCAAGGCACGGTGTGGCGAAACCGGTTAAGGCCCGTAGTACATCGGCGCCTAGCCTGGCGCCTTCATCTATGTCGGCGCCAGTGTCCTGTCTGGCACCGCGCCCCGAGTTGGTGCCAGCAGCAGCACTGGCACCGACAATTCATTCAGCACCGCCACCTGCCATGGCACCGTCGCGGCACCGAGACTTGAGCCGGCGCCAAAAGGGGCACAGGGCGTCGCCCCTGCCTTACCAATGGCACCAACGGCAGAGCTGGCACTGAGATTGGCACAGAGAAAGGCGGCACAGGAGTCCACGCCGCACGGCTCGGTACCGCGCAGCTTGGCACCAAGCACTGTGTGTGACAAGGCGTCACCGAGAGATTGGCAGAACGACTCGGCACCGGAGCTAGAGTCGGTACCGTCTGCGGAACTGGCGCAGCTTGTGCCATTGGAAGTGGGCACGGCACCGCCTTCACCAGCCTCGCTGCTCAGATCACCATCCCTGGGCCAAGAGCAATCCAAGTCTGGATCTGTCATCTCAGTCCCCAGTAGTCCGGTCCCCGTGCCTCGACTGGCTTCCAGAATACCTACCAAAGCCCAGAGGAAAACCCGGCATGTGCACACACCTTCGCTCAGCCCAGACAGGGCGGTGTTTTCGCCTGAGCCTTCGACCTCACCGCACCGTGGCAGATGGGATTATGGTAGATACCGATCACCCTCTAGACATTATTAGAGGTCCCCAAGACAATCCATTACACCTCCGCGTTATCACCGTTCGTACTATTCCAGATCCCCATCTCACTATTCGCTGCGATCGCGTTCATCAATCTCTCCGGCTCGTTCACACCACTGCTGATATAGGAGTGTGAGCTCATACTCTCCTAGACACTCGTACCATAGACATACTCGGGATGCCTCTTATCATCAGGACCGCCCACGCTCTTCCACACGGTTGTCATGTTTGTCATTGGAACGTCCGATGACACTCGCCACAATTGCCGACTCAGGACATTCTCCCTCCTGCTCAGGCACCTCCGACGCCCACAGGTGATACTCTATCGACTTCTACCCACCATGGTGACGATGCCCAGCCTCCTCCTGTTGAACAACAGCGTTGGACTCTCCAACCGATTTATCATCTTCTTCGCTGGATGATGCAGTGTTCGATGACGATTCTTCTCCGGTAGACTATTATAAACAATTTTGAGAACTATTCAAGAGGGTGGCCCACTCGCAGAATTTGCGTACCTCTGAAGCCCCTCAGAAGCAGCATGCTCTTCTGAGAAATCTCCGGCATTCTAGCGGGGCAAAATTGGCTCTCCCTTTCGACAAGGCAATTTTGGAGATATCCAATGACATATGGCAGACGCCAGCTTCTGTACCACCAACGAACAAGCACACCAACGAGAAATACTTCATTGACGCCAAGGACGCGGAATTCCTTTTTACAAACCCTCAGCCAAATTCCATCATTGTCGAGGCTGCCCAACAGAAGTCCAGAACTACACGAAGCAAGACTGCAGCTCCTGAAAAGGAAGCTAAACGACTCAACCTCCTTGGAAGGAATGTATATTCATCAGGTACAGCTACCCTCAGAATAGCCAATTATTCTGCCTAACTTGCAAACAATGATTTCGACAACTATTCCAAGCTGGTGCCACTGATGGAGCATTTACCCGACTCCAAGAAGCAGCTCCTTAGGGCCATAGTGCAGGAGGGTTATACGACAGCCCACACTGCACTCCAAATCTCACTGGACATCGTGGATGCTGCATCTAGAACCACGGCAACATCGGTGGTCATGCAGCGTGCCTCATGACTTCACCTGGCCGCTGTGCCCAAAGACCTCCAGCCCAAAGTGGAGGACCTACCTTTTGACCGATGTTCCCTATTCGCACAGAACACCGACCAGGTATTCCATTCTGGAAAGGACTCCCGAACCACCCTGAGAACACTTGGGATGTACACACCACCTTTCAGGCAGAAAAGAGTCGGACCCTACAACAGACAGAGGCCCTTTTCATAGGCCATACCATGCTTCAGGCCTTATGATCAGCCCCCTACCACCGCTCCTTCCCCGTCCCTTTTCAGGGACCCCTCTCACGAGCCCTTGCTATGGCAGGAGGTCGTACGTCTACTTACCATCGGGGCGGTAGAGAAGGTCCCATAAGAGTTCAGAGGCAAAGGCTTCTATTCACGGTACTTCCTTACGTGGAAGGAGTCCAGCGGATGGAGGCCTATCCTCGATCTCCGCGGTCGAAACCGTAATCTAAGAAAACAAAAATTCAAGATGGTTACTCTAGCCTCTATCATTCCAGCATTGAACAAAGGGGACTGGTTCGCGTCTCTCGACCTCCAGGACGCATATTTTCATGTGCCTGTTCACCCAGCCCACAGGAGGTTCCTACGTTTCACCTTAGGCGATGACCACTATCAGTACACAGTACTCCCCTTTGGACTGTCAGCAGCGCCGAGAGTTTTCTCCAAGATTCTTGTGGTCGTGGCCACTCACCTCCGGCATTCCGGCATCACAATTTTTCCTTACCTCGACGACTGTTTGCTGAAGGCTCCCATAGCACGTGAGGCACAAGCTGCAGTCAATACTACCAGAGACACGTTCGAGGCCCTGGGCCTCATCATCAACATACCAAAGTCTTCCCTGATTCCATCCCAGTCCCTGGAGTTCATTGGAGCGAGGCTGGACTCCAGGACTGCCACTGCATACCTACCTCTCGACAGATCCCAGGCCATACAGGACTTAGCAAATACCTTGCTCACCGCTCCGACAGTTTCCATACTCACATGTCTGAAACTGTTGGGGCACATGGTGACGGCAACGTACGTAGTTCCGCATGCATGACTTCATATGTGATGCATTCAGCATTGGCTCCTTGTAATCTATATGCCAGGTACCAACGATACTCGCAAATGTGTGGTAGTCCCCAATCATGTCAGGGACTCCCTAGCTTGGTGGCTCAACCCGAGCAACACATTGGCAGGCGTCCCCTTTCACGCTCAGACTCCATCTCTTCAGATTACCACGGATGCATCTCTATTGGGCTGGGAGGCACACATGCACCATCATCAGGTTCAGGGACTATGGTCACATCACGAATCCCTCCTCCATATAAACTTTCTGGAGCTACGGGCAGTCTTCAATGCCTGCGGACATTTCCTTCACAACATGCAGAGGACCACGGTACAAATTCTTTCCGAAAATATCTGCACGGTTTACTATATCAACCGGCAGGGCGGTGCCAGATCCAGATCCCTACGTGCAGAGTCCATACGCCTTTGGAATTGGGCAATCCAACACCAGATTACACTCACGGCCATGTACCTTCCAGGCAAGAGCAATGCCATTGCCAGTGCTTTGAGCAGAACCTTCCATTTGCAACAAGAATGAGAGCTGCTCGACAAAGTAGTTCGCAGCCTATTTGAGGCCTGGGGCTACCCGGACATGGACCTTTTCACGACTTGACACAACAAAAAGTGCGACCTTTACTGCTCGAGGGCAGGCATAGGCAGCGAGTCGCAGGGAGATGCCTTCCTCCTTGATTGGGGAGCATGACACCTACTATACGCTTTCCCACTGATCCTACTGATACCACGGGTGATAGCAAAGATTCTCACGGATGCCGCAATGGTGATATTGGTAGCACCCTTTTGGCCCCAACAAACTTGGTTGCCTCAACTCATGCAAATGTCCTTAACCCAACCTTGGCAACTACCACAGTTGCGCAATTTATTTTCACAACAACATGGCACTCTCCTTCACCCGAGCATTGACCACCTACATCTCATGGCTTAGTTCCTAACTGGCTCAAAGGACCAGAGTTAGCCTGCTCACAGGCAGTCAGGGAGATACTGGTACACAGTAGATGTCAAACTACCCAGAAGACCTACCGCTATAAATGGCATCGCTTCCAAGCCTGGTGCCAGTCACTGAACATGGATCCGCTACAAGTACATATCCATCGCATTCTGGATTACCTTCTTTACCTAAAATCACAAAGTTTGTCAAATTCTTCACTTAAGGTGCATTTGGTGGCAATCTCTGCCTTTCGCCCTCCAACAGATGGCGCCTCAGTATTCGCACGTCCACTCATCAAAAGATTCATGAAAGGAATCGCTAATCTCTACCCTCCGCACAAGCCCATCACGGAGCCGTGGGATCTAGGCCTTGTACTGGACACCCTTACCCATCCCCCCTTCGAACTGTTAGCAACTTGTGACCTCGTGACTCTCACTATGAAGGTTGCATTCCTGCTCGCCATCACATCGGCCTGTCATGTTAGTGAGTTGGCAGTGTTTTCGGCTGACCCTCCGTATACATTGTTTACCGAACAAGGAGTGATATTATGGTGCCATCCTGCTTTCCTGCCAAAGGTTAATTCATCATTTCACATTAATGAACCTATTGCTATTTCCACCTTTTACCCGAAACCGCATTGCACTGCGGAACATGCCCATTAGGAGAGTGCTCGCCTTCTACTTGGACAGAACGCACTCCTTCCGTAAGTCACAGTGCCTCTTGCTGTCTATTGCAAACCGCTCCAGAGGTCACCAGTTGTCTTCGCAGTGCATTTCATCTCATATCGTGAACTGCATCACACGCTGCTACGCAGTCCGTAATAAGCCATTGCCCTCTAAACTGAAGGCGCACTCGACCAGGAGTATGTCCACCTCGACAGCTTTCCTCAAAGATGTTCCCCTGCATGATATATGCCGCACTGCTACTTGGTCTTCCACTTCGACCTTCGCTAGACATTATGCCCTTGATTGTTTCATGGCTGTGGATACAGTGGTGGCTCGAGCAGTGCTTTCCTCAGTGTTACTCACCCTGTGCAGTAACTTCTGTTCTTCGAGACGTGTGTCCCTGTGGGTGCTCCACGACCCGCCTTCCTCCCTGCTTCGGAACTCTTATGCTTATATCTTTCAGATGTTCCGGCTAGGAGGAACTGGTGCTTCGGACCGCGCAATGCAGAAAAGGCGTGAACGGTGTGTGGAGACTTCTGTGCATGCGCGGTCCACCAGGGGCTACTGCTGGCAAAACTCTCCGGACTGCGGCACCGGGACGAGCCCGACACCTGTAGTGGAGCACCCATGGGGACACACGTCTCGAAGAACAGAAGTTACTGCACAGGGTGAATAACACGTTCTTTCTCTTTGTCTGTCAAGAACTATGAATACCTATGGATCAACAAAAATAATATTTTATTCATTAAAATTGATGCATCATATTATAAATAAAAAGGAATTGTGAGAAATATTGAGTGACTCAGCCTACATTCAACTCACTAGCCTTTCCTCTTGATTGCCTGTAAAAGTGTTTGTAAGAATCTCTCCAAATACTCTGTTGGAAGAATTGAGCTCTGGGTCATGTGACACACAGGAATAGAGAGAGAGACTGCTCTGCACAGAGGGAGACATAATGGGAGAATACAAAAGGGTGGTGGAGAGAAGAGGCTTGGAGAGGTGAGAAGGGAGTAAGAGGAGATGAAGAAGGGAGTGGAACTGGGTAGACCTAGCAAGTGAAGAGAAGTCAGACCTTGATACAGAAGGAGGCGGCACTGGGAATGACATGAGCAGAGTGGCAAGGGAAGAAGGTGCTTTTAACAGCAGCATTTGGGCTTAGCTGAAGGGAGCAAGAGGAGAGGCACAGAGATCAGAAAAGAGAGGGCTGCAGGAGTTACAAGAGATGATTATGGCAGGGAACAGGGGTTAAGGGGCAAGGATGGAGAACAGAGATGATTTAATCACCTACGTGACATGGGAGAGTAAAGACAGCATGGAGATTGCATGTCTGAGCAGTGAGGAAGTCAGGGTAGACTGGGGAGTAAATGGGGGTCAAGGTAATGAAAACTGAGTGTAATGCATGTTATTTTCGTTTGTCTTCTCGGGGTCTAGAGTGATGGGGAGAGTGAATTCCCTCAGGCCTGTAAAGCACTGTGAAGTCTTCAGAGCTGCTCTAGGAGGACGAGACATTCAGGTTCAAGGATGGAGACTGCATTCCTGCCCCTTTCACACCTGCTCCAGCAGACAGTCCTGCTGGGTCCTTAGTAATCACATAAGCTTTGGTTTGAAGGGTTCTGGTGCCACACTGACAATCAATTCCAACATTTCAGGGAATGCTCTAGCAGTCAGAGGGCAGAACCTTATTGAATTTTATGAAAATCAGAGAACCTGAAAGCCTGATTTCCACTGTGTAAGTGAGAGGAAAATCAACAGAGTTCCCATTTGGTGCTACAGGCAGAAGAATCTTTCTGGTAGTACATATGTCCCAGCATGCAACATAATATGCTGCTCTTGTTGGGTGTAGAGATGAGCCTATATAAGCAATAAAGTGTATAGTCCTCTAGTTTGAAGTTGTCATCTGTTGCAACTGTCACAGTTTGGGGATAATTGCACATGTATTTCCCCTCTATGGTTCCTCGAGGGCATCCATTTAAGGTTTCAGACTCTTAGCCATCACCTTGCTTATATGGAGACTAGTGCCTCTTTCTAGAGGTTTTAAGTCTGTACACAGCCCTGTCATCTACTGTGGTATCCCCAGCAGGCCAGACCACCTATTGGCCAGCATCTGGACTGTGCAGTCTGAGGACAGTAACCACATTTTTACCAGTGACCACATAGCTTTTTTGAAGTTTTTATTCTTAGGACAAAATTATAATAAAGAAAACATACAAAAAACAATTAATAGATTTAAAGACTTACTAAACATTCCAAGTAGCATCTGTCACACTCTTATGGGGCTCTAGTAAGACAACATTTTTCCAACTTTACAGAAAGGGCTGGGGTCCTCTCTAGGACTCAACTGTCTGACCATTTTTTGAATCAAACTGAAGACACACACAGCAGTCTTGATAAACTCAGCCCTACACCAGTATAAGTAAGTCACCCCAGTAGAGAGTTCTCTGGTGCTCTTTCCAGACTCTGAAACTGTAGTGATTATCCCCACTGTTCTGAGTTTCTGGAAGAGCTTCCCCCATGTAGCTGCATAAAATCTTTGGCTATAATGTTATATAAACATTTATAAACTCAATGCAATATGATCCCCAAAG
Organism: Pelochelys cantorii; assembly: GCA_032595735.1. NCBI lineage: Eukaryota > Metazoa > Chordata > Testudines > Trionychidae > Pelochelys > Pelochelys cantorii. The sequence continues at coordinate 101,270,995 of CM064329.1, read as the reverse complement.
ATACTACATGCAGTTGCAGTATCTGCCACAGCCACCTTAAAATATATTTCTTTGTTGCTTTTTTGTAATATGGTATAATTGGAGTCCCCATTCTGCCTGTTTTTATGGATACAGAGGCATTTTTCAAGGAAAGGGAAGAAAAAAAATTTTAACATATAAGGAAGCAAAAATTACCCTGATTATCCTGTCTCTATAATGTTCAGGAACTCAAGGATGGTGAGTGATCAAAACTGTGTAAAGCCTGGATCCTACAAGATTCTGAGCACCTCTCGCAGTACTAAGTCCCTTACTTCCATTTTCTAATAGAAGCTCATGGTACTTAGCACCTTGCAGGAAGCTTTCATCTCACAAGGCTAAAGGGGCTAAAAGTTCCCCTTCTCCTCTCTGTCTGTGAGTCCTAGAACCTACATTACCAACTACCCGTAATATAGAAATTGGAATTATTTAGAAATTGTGGTAGACAGAAAAAAAATGGAATTACTCTACTGTTTTACAGGTACCAACGATACACCAGGCATGTTAAAAATGAGAGCATATTTAGCACATAAAATCAACAATACACTGTATAATCCAGAAACCTTGGCCTTAAACATATATGTAAGTTGTATTTCAGATAAAAATAAACATTTTGGGCAGAAATGGGCATGAACTAAAAATACATATCCACACAAATCTGAGGAAGCTCTGATCTGAATCCAAACTTCCTTTCTCTATAAAACCCAGATCCAAGAACATCCATTGGTACTTCAGAGCTATCTGTAATTTGGGTAACCTGTCTTTTATACCTTGCGAACATAACATATGTTTCCTTTAAAGGTGCTGATCCTTTAAATATTAAAGGAAACTTTTGGTAGTTATTTCATATATGAGCCTTTTGAATATGTTATAAGTCTTGTTCAAGACCTTGCTGTCACTTATTTCACCACTCTGTTGTACATTCAGTCATGGAGAAGTTCCCATGGAAAAAATACCGATTACAAAATATGGCCATATTTAATCTCTCTATCTAATCAAATCATTTCCTGGTGAATCCACTTAGAGATGCCACTTGCTGAGAGCAATCTGCATTGAATGTTTTGTAGCAATGGAACCCATGTCCTCTGCCCCTTCAAAATGTAAAAAAACACTCTAATTTGTCCTGGCGTTCTGAGACTGGGAAATCCTCAGTCTTTTGATTTCCACATCACCTCTTCTGAAGTGGAATTGGAAGCCAGAATATTCTGTCCCTTTGCCTCCAGTTGTCCAGCTGCCCAGTCTTCTCTGATAAGGAAAGAAATTAATTTTAGGAGCAACCTATGGAGAAAACATATAGTTTGCAGTGATCCTCCTCATGGTCTGCTCTCCATGGCTTTCTCCATTTAAGGTTGATGCATACCAGAATCAAGAAATCTCACACTCTTAGAGGCAGATTATCAGCCCCTGATGGCCCCAACTTACCCCCTGCTTGACTGCAACTGCAAGCAAGATAGCTGCTCTTACTTTGGCCAGCTTTGCATGCAAAACTGTTTTTGAGTCAATTCAGCAACTCAAGATGTTTCTGTTCAAGAGGGCCTTAAGTATGTATTTTCTTTAATGAAACCAATTTTGTTCTGAAAACAGGAGATCCATCAATGCTGCCATTGTTTTGTTTTCACAGGGGTCTGAGCTTTTTCATTTCAGGGTAGCAACTATTCCTGGAGTCTCCTTTTGTAATCTGCTTGATGAATTTCAGGTACAGTAAGTAGCCCATAATTTCAACAAATATTATTTAAAAATAATGATCACAGGATTGCAAATGAAAGATGTAGCTATCCCAGTAGCTATGCTTGCTAAACTCAGATTTACACATTTTGTAGAACAGGGATACTGCCCCAACATTTTGCCATTCACATAACTAGTTTTCCTCAGATGTCCAACATTTCCACAGCAGTTTGTGGAAGTTGATGGATCTGGCAACTCTCCAAAACAGGTGTATAGGAATTGCAACAATGGGAGTTTAGGATGACCTAATTCTGAGCAAATTATCAGGAAGTGGGTACTGGCAATAAAAAGTGACTTGCAGCTCTCCTGCTGCTCTCCTGACTTTTGGTGGTCCTAAGCCAGAGAAAGAAAGCAAGAATAAAATGCTAAGCTACTGTTTCTCTGCAGCAGGTCTGGGTCTCCTGCAGCTCTGTCCTACCATCCTGGTCTGTGTGATGACTGGTCTACCTAGTCCCAGAATTCAGATTTCAAAAGAGATTATAAAAGGAATGGGAAGTTAATGAATGCAAATTAATGCAATCTTTAGTCTTTCTCCCACTTGCAGATGCCCACATCTGCAGAGAGCCTTCCAAGTAGAATGCTATCACTGAGGCTATGTCTACACTGCAGAGTTTTTTTGGATAAACAACCATTTTTCTGGAAAAAAATTGAATTACGTCCACACTGCAATTGCGTTCTTTCGAAAGAAAATCAAAAGAACAAAACAACCATTTTTCTGACAATGGTAAACCTCTTTCTATGAGGAAGAAGACTTTTTCCGAAAGAGCTCTTTCACAAAAAGGCGTGTGTGGATGGGGAAGAGGGAGTTCTTTCGAAAGAAGAGGAAAGAGGAAAAAAGCACAGGTAGCCTGGTGGCCACTGTGTCCATAGTAATCATAGCTTAAATGTGAGATAGCGTCCATTCGCTGTGGACGCTATCTTTCAAAAAAGCAGATCACTTTTTCAATGTGCTTTTGCTGTGTAGATGCTCTGTTTCTGAAGAAGTTTTTTCAGAAGATCTCTTCTGGAAAAGCTTCTTCCAAAAGAAGCCTGCAGTCTAGACATAGCCTTTTTCTATGTGGAGTAAATAGGGTTGCCAGATGGTTTAACCAAAAATACCAAACACGCCCCCCTCCCCCAAAAAAAAAATACCAGGGAAAAATTCTGTTGGGGGGGGGGAAGAGGGAGACCAAAGTTGTTGAGCCAAAAAAAAAAGGACCCCAAGATTTATTAAGCAATAAATTAATTAATTAATTAAATAAAACAGTATTAAAACAGCATGGCCCTTTTAAGTGAGTGCAGAGTCAAAATAGGGATAGGGAGAGGTTGAGCACTAAGACCCAGGGAAGGCATTGCTTCCCCTTGCTTGGGGTCTTTAGGCTTTTTGCTGGCGGCCATCTTGTTTTCTTGGTCGAGCCAGAAAGCAGCTTCCCTGCGGAACCAAGTAAGCAGGAAGTCCGGGGGGGTGGGGGGCAGAGTGTCCAGGGGCTGGGCCCAGTTGCTGAGTGTGTCGTAGGGTTGCCAGGTGTCCAGTATTTTCACCTCCTGGCAGGGGGAAAAAAACCCAGAAAATACCAGACATTTTAGGTGTCTGGTATTTTCTGAATTTTTTTTACCGGACAGGAGGCGAAAATACTGGACTGTCTGGGTCAATACCGGATACCTGGCAACCCTAGGAGTAGAATCACTGCACATGCAGAGGGTCCTATGTATGTGCCTATTTATTTTATGTTACTACTACTACTAACAATAATAATACTTGAGTTCTTCTATAGTGCTTATCCATAAATCTCAAAGTGTTTTAAGGTCAATATCATTATCCCCATTTTACAGATGAGCAACATTAGCACCTAGAGGCCGAAATCTAGATCCACTATGCTGAGTGACATATAGATCTGTACAATAGTTGCATAGTCCCTGCTTGTAGTCAAAGAAGACAAATGATATATTAAGGGTGGGGAAACAGGAAAACACTAAAATGCATGACCTCATTGCATGACCTGTTTACATTGGAACTTCAGCACTGACAGAAAAATATTTACTGATTTAAAGATATTAGTCAAAATTAAAAATGGATTACTATTTATTTGGCACTTCTTCAGGTTGGCTCCTGCATTCTCTTCTAATTGGGAAAGGCAGCCATAGCATTGTGAGCATCTGGAACCTTCTGAAACACGTACCCATGGATGTGCACCCTTATGGCAATGAATATTGGTACCTCAGGTCATGTAAAGAAGGTGTAGCCACACACACCCTGTCATCTCATTTCTTCCTTCTGCCCAGTTGCAAGGGGAAGAACTTCAATTGGTTGCCCTCTGTATGGTTTGCCCAGCTTATATAGTGAACACTTTCCTTATCCCTTTTCTATCTTTGTTGTTAATAGTATAATGTAATTTTATTATAGAGGGAGCAGATATTGACCCTATTATTTAGATTACTTAACACTTTCCATTATAAAGGATTCTGGCAAGCTTTTCTTTGAGATGCTCTCACATTTCCATTGTTTGCAGTAGGCCTTTGATATTCAGGAGGAGAAATGCCCTTAGGCCATATAAGTGCCTTCTTTGGTTTGGTCTACACGAGGGTTTCCCAACCTATGGGTCAGGACCCAAATATGGGTTGCCATTACATTTCAACAGGGTCGCCAAGTGTCTCCCCAGGTGGCTCTGCCCTCCCTCCTCCCCCGTTTTTAATTGCCTTGGGTCACCAAGTCTTCCTCAATTATCAAAATGCATCCCCATCTGGAAAAGGCTGAGAACCGCTGGTGTACACGATCAACTTGTGTAGTGTAACAGCATCTCTGAGGTGTGGAAAATCCACACAGTTATGTAGTCCTAACTGCCAATGTAGCTAGTGCTCTGTCCATGGGAGAGCTTCTCCCATCTTATAGATGCTGCCTCTCAGGGACGTGGAGCACCTTTATTGGTAGGAGAAGCCTTCCTATAGGTAATGTCTTCACCATGGGTAGTGGGTGAAGCTGTTGTTTGGGGAGGTGAGCTCCTCAGCCCATGGTCCTGCCCATAGTCTATCCCTGCTCTGCCCAGGTCACATTTGAAAAAACAAGCAACCCCACAACAGCAACCAAAACTACTCTTCTACAATTTCTTTCTAAAAAAAAAGATCATGTTTTCCACTGCATTCTAGATTATGAAAGACTAGACATGTAAAAGGTGCCTAATTAAATGCACTAAAATTTGGGAATAAATATCAGTCACAGTTTTTTTTTATATACTTTGAAGTTTTTCAGAGATTTATTAACAAACTTTGTAGTAAGGGCAAGTCAGCTGTCCTGTTGAATACAACATTAAATATTATGGAATACTTGATACAGCTCTTCTCTGTTTTACAGTTAAACAGTATTTCTAAGCTGATTTTATATTTAAAATATACTCTTAAGCCTTCATAAAGTAATCATTCCAGATTATTACATATTTAACACACTGAAACAAAGACATCATTTTAAATTAATTAGTCAGAGTGGCCTGGGGGTGGGGGAGCATCAGGGCCTCCACAGGCCAGATCAACCCGCTTGGCGGGACGGATCTGGCCCATGGAGGCCCTTTTGCCCATCCCTGATATAGACAGTGCTTGGTCCTGCCATGAGAGCAGGGGACTGGACTTGATGACCTCTTAAGGTCCCTTCCAATTCTAGTGTTCTATGATTCTATATGAGAGACTTGGTGGGATAATACACATGACATGAATATTTGTATGGAAGGGTACAGCTTACTCAGGAAGTTACAAATACCTACAAGATAATAAGTTATAAGTAACAGTCAGCATAGATTTGTCAAGAAAAAAATCACATCAAAACAACATAGTAGCTTCCTCTGACAGGGTAATAAGCCTTGTGGATAGGCAGAAAGTGGCAGATGTGGTTTATCTTTACTTTAGCAAGGCGTTTGATGTAGTCTCATATGACCTTCTCATAAACAAACTAGGCATATAAAACCTAGATGGTGCCACTATAAGGTGGGTGCATAACTAGTAGGACAACCTTTCCCAAAGAGTAGTTTTCAGTGGTTCACAGTCAAGCTGGAAGCCCATGTTGGGTAGGGTTTCACTGGGTCCAGTTCTGTTCAATATCTTCATCAATAATTAATATTTTAGAAAGTACATTTATAAAATGTGTCAGTGATACCAAGCTGGGAGGGGTTGCAACTGCTTCGGAGGATAGAATTAAAATTCAAAATTATCTGGACAAACTGGAGAAATGGTCTCAAGTAAATAGGATGAACTTCAATAATGACAAATGTAAAATACTTCATGTAGGAAGGAACAATCAATTTCACACATACAAAATGGGAAATGACTATGTAGGAAAAGAATCTGGGGGTGATAGTGGTTCACAGGCTAAAAATGAGTCAACGGTGTCTAACCCTTCTGCTGGTAGCAGTTGGCAGCCAGAAGGGCTGGGTTCAGTATCTAGGGGGCTTCTTTCAACAATGTGACCAAACTGACTAAAGCCCCCGGCTAGTAAACTGGGAAAATTCCAGCCTACCCACTGAGCACCTTTAGAGGCAATTCTTCCCCTCTTGCAAGCACTGAGTCAGAGATAGAAACAGTCTGTTTAATAACAGTAATCTAGCATCAACATCAACCTATGGAAACACACACAAACAAAGAAAACCCATAAGCAAGGTACCATCCGCAGGGCAGAGTCTTTTGCTTAAAGATCTTTAGTCCAACTCCCAACTCAAATAGTGTGGTGTCCCCTCACTTCAAACACCCCACTCACAGTTCTGTCCAGTCAGCGCAGACCCAGAGTTTATAGGTACATTATCATCACATCTCCCCTCACTGAGCACATGGCAATGCCACCTACGTGCTGCCCCTGCCAGCTGCCCTGCCAACTGCCTGCTGCTGCTCCCACCGGATGCCTGCCACCACTCACGCCGGCCACTCATGCTGGCTGCCTGTCAGCTGCTCCCACCAGTTGCTCGCTGGCCACTCCTGCTGGCTGCCTGCCGGCTGCTCCCACCGGCCACTTCCACTGCTTCCGCCGGCTCCTCCCACTGGCCACTGCCTGCTGGCTGCTCGGCACTACTGTCCTTGTCATGGATTTTGCTCTGGGCCAAACCTAGTTATTTCAGCTGTCTGTGATTTCAGCTTCTCAGTGATTTCAGCACTTGGCCCACAGCGCAGTCCAGCCAAAAGATTCCAGCATCCACTGGAATAATATTTTAAAATAATAAAGAGACTTCTTATGGAATCTGTGACGGATTTACCAGGTGCGAGCGCCCCCCGCCAAGTAGGGGGGTTCAGCGAACCCACTGTCTAGGTCTACAGTATTCTTGTCCCGGGGTCCTGTTCCCTGGGGTGGGGCTCGTGGGTGCGATCACCCGTTGCCAGTTTGGCGCCGGGGTTCGGCGGACCCACCGTCCCGTCCCCGTTAGGGATCTTGGTGTCCCGCCAGGTTAAGAGATCCGGGGGGGGGGGCCGTCCTTGGTAGAGGTCTCGGGGTCTTACCCCCCAGGGCCCTTCCCAGATGAACATCAATCGTTCGGACAGGATCTGGGGTCACCCGACTCCCGGAGATTTCAGACTGCGGGGTGAGTCGGATAGGCTGGGACATCGGGAAAAGGGGGAGTGGGGGACCCGGGCCCACCCTCTCCACCGGGTCCCAGCCCGGGGCCCTAAGTGGGGGAAACTAACGTGCTCCCTCCATGACAGGCGGGGTTGATTCCTGAAACTCACCTGCCCACGGGCGCCAAAAGCACCCTGCCCCGGGCTCCTTCCACTCCCTGTCTCTCACTCCCGCTCCTGAGTCCCCGAGCGGGACACTTACCATGCCCGAGCCATCGGCCCCGTCCGGTCGGAGTCCTAGGGGCTCTGGCATTGCTCTTCCTTTTCTCCAGCGGGGCGGGATGCTTGTCCTCCTGGGGGGGGGGGGGGGCGGCTCCTCCCTGAGCTCCCTTCCGCCGGCTCACCCGGCCGCTTTTCAAATGTCCCGGGGGGAGACGCCGTGCGGGCCGGCCCTGCCCCCCCGGTGTCCTCATGCGCCATCGCGCAACATGCGGGGTCCGGAGCCCCGCCCCTCACTCCGCCCGGCCCCGTGCAGCCGGCATGCCTCTCGGGCGCCCGGTCTGCAGGCCACAGACGCGCCTGGCGCCGCCTCCCTCTCCGCGGGGCCGTGCGTGTTCCCCCGCGCCGGGTTTCCACCCGGCCGGAGCTACCCCTACCACACGCGCCGTCAGCCTGCCCTCCCCGATCCGGGGGGGGGGGTGGCCTCCCTCCCCGGATCAGTGCGAACCCCGCTGGGTCCATCACAGAGTCTATTTTAGTTCTATCGTTAAACAGGAGCAAAGGAGAGAAACAGGTTGAACCAGTCTTACAGCTCATGCCTGTAGTGCTTGCAGCTTGTTGGTTCAGAGTTCTGCTCTTCCCGCAAGTTGGCTTCACAGAGTTTTTGCAGAGGAGGCTTTGTCCATCTGAGATTCTTTACACTGACAGTTTCTCTCCTTTAAACTGATTTAATCACAGTCTGATTTTTCTGCATTCCCAATAACTGCAAGCAATGGTGGTCATATCTTACAATTCCTGCATTTAGGGTTAACACAGTTTGTGACCCCACAACAGCCAAATTGGTTACAATAGGTAAAACACCATTCTAACAATTGAATATCTAGCAGGCTCAAGCAAGCTCAGTGAATATAAATACACCCAGAATTCCTTTCCCATTCCAGATTGCTGTAATGAAAACATTGATTCAGACCCCGCTTACAAGTGCAATGCTGTTGCACAATAAGTGAATATGATTCTGGGATGTATGAGCAGAAGTGGTGTAACTAGACAAGAGATAATTCTTCTGCACTGCTGTGGGCTGATAATGCCTCAGCTAGAGTATTTTGTCTAATGCTGAGTGCCACATTTCAGGAAAGATGTGGAGAAATTAGATGAAGTCCAGAGGAGAGTAAAAATGATTAAAGATCTGAGGAAAAACTGACAAAAATGAGTTTGTTTCCTCTGGAGAAGGGGAAGACTGAGCTGGGACATAACAGTTTTCCAATACATAAAAGGTTATTTCAAGTAAGACGGTGGAACAATGTTCTAGTTATTCTGTGTTGATAGGAGAAAAAGTAATAGATTCAAATTTTAGCAAGGAGATTTGGGTTGCACCTTAGGAAAAATTTGCTTATTTTCAGGGTAGTTAAGTACTGGCACAAACTGCCAACGGAGATTGTGGAATCTCCATCACTAGAAATTTTTAGCCAAATATCCATCAGGAACTGACTAGCTATTATTTAGTCCTGGCTTGAAAGCAGGGTACTGGACTAGATAACCTCTTAAGCTCTCTTCCAGTCCCATGCCTATGATTCCATAACATCTACAAAAAAATTTTATTTACAAAAATACATTCCCCCATATCCCCATTCCATCTTCTAACTATGTCTCTGAGCTTTGAACATAGCTGTTCTATGCTGGAATATTTGTTGTTCGTGTTGTGACAGAGGAGGGTCTAGTAGAGGGATGTGTAAGAAGAGATGGGAAGTTGTTTTATGGATCCACACAAGAAGGGCATTCCCGGTTTAAAGAACAAAGTAGAAGAGAGTGCATAGATGTCTGTCTGAAGTATAAGACATCAAGTATCAGACTTCAAAGCTGGCATTGCTGGAATAGCAGATGAGGAAGGGAGTGATGCAGCCAGAGACCGGAGCATATAGGCAGGAAGAGGGAAATCCATAACTAGTCTTGAAAGGGAGAATAAGAAATTTGAACTTGATTCAGTGTCTGTGTATTGGTGTTGAAACTAAGAGTATGGGGGAGCTGCCATATGCCTGGCTTGAAGTAGTGTCCATCATGTACAGGTTTTACAGTTTGGTTCAATGATTCCTAGCACCCTCACTATAAAAAATTTTCCAGCACCTGTGAGACCCCATAGTATAAAGGCTCCAAAGAGGGGATGATATAGTCAAAGCAGTGGGCATGGATGTATGGACCAAGAGAAAGTTTTTAGGTTAGTTTTGCAGGTCTTCCTGCAGATGGTTAGAGAAACAATGTAATTTTAGTGATGGAATACCCAGAAAGATAGTTTTACTTACTAACCATAAAATGTTGCTGAGATGTTATGGTCATGACTGTACTTGAAATACTTAGGTGGACCAACTAGATAGCAACAACTTTTATGTCTGAGAATTATAGTTAGTATTTGACAGGCATCAGTGACAGCCATAGGTATTTTTTACAGCAGGATACGTAACACATTGTAAATTCCTAGTGTAGTCATGTGAAGATGTAATTTTATCTCTGTGTAGCTGGTCAAGATGAACCATAAGCTTAAGCAAAACTTCTAAGAGGAAGCTGATGATGAAGGAAGAGATAATGTAATATTTAGCCAAGAAAACTATTTTTCAGAGATGAGTGTAAAGAAAAACTGTACTTGTTTAAAGAATGTCTTAAGAGATCTTAACAAACATTAATGAATTGATGAAAGGTTGAAAGCATAGAATTTTATATAAAAGGATTGGGGTTTTTTTAAGTGTGGACTCTAATTTCACTGAAGCAATTGCTAGAACATATTTTCAGCCATGGCAAATTATATTAATTAAAGGACATAATGGTTCTGAATGTAATATCTAAAATCAGTGTTCTCTCTAAAGCTAGGTCTACACTGCATTTTGCGTAGCTTTTTCTGATTCTTTTGTTGGAAGAGGCTTTTCCGACATTTGGCCTGTCTAGACTGGGCCAAATGTCAGAAAAAAACCCTCTTTCAGAACCTCCCTTATTCCTCATGGAATGAGGAATACAGGGGCTTCCGAAAGAGCATGTTTGCTCTTCCACAAAAAAAAAAGTGGAAGAGCAAATGCGTTCCCTGGACGTGGAACAATTTTTCCAGAATATCCCTGGTATCCCAGAAAAACTGTGTAGTCTAGACACAAGAGTCCTGGGTATAACAAATGCAAAATAATCCTTCACAAAAAATGAAAAACTTATTCTTAGTGTAACTTTTTTTGTGAAGTCATGCCAGGAATATATCGGCTCAACAAACCATGATAGGCTTCATAGAAGGTTTGCTAATACATCAAAGTAAAAATGTATGTGCATAATCTGTATAAACTTGTATATAGTCCAGGGATCAGCAACCTACAGCATGCAAGCCAAATTTCACTGGCATGCGAGCCTCCCCACCGGATCCGTACGCCGACCATATGGGACTGTTCCCATTTCAAATATTCTGTCCTCGTGTCCCATCAAGTAGTGAAATGTCCCGAAAAGCCCTGATGAACATTTCATTAGTTGATGGGAATGCTGGCTTGCAGGGAAGAAGCAACCAAGAAATAGCTCTGTGCACTGCCATTACTCCTCACGCGGTGCAGCAGCCGCCTTCCTCCCACCCCCTTCCATTGGCGCTTTGCTGGTGGGTAGCCAGGCTGGCTTCTGATGATGTGCATTTTCCAGCCATTTCATCACCCACTGCCCCATCACCACACACCCTCCCGCCATGGAACTGCCTCAGGCCCCTGGCCCAGCTGCACCGCTTCCTCCTCCTCCAGGTCGCTTGTTGATACAACAGCTACCACTGCCAGGGGTGCCGAGAGGGCCCAAAGTAAAACCCGGTGGAGCTGCTCCTGGACCTCTGCGCCTTGGAGCTGCTACCTCAACCCCGGCAGGGACCATGCGGAGCCCAGCTAGGGTGCTGCGGGGCAGGGCATGCTCAGGCTCGGCAGGTGCACTCCATGCACTGCCACTCTGTCTCCCCCACTCTTCCCAACCCTGCTGGGGGAGTTGCACAAAGCTGGGTCTGATGGGCAAGCTCGGGGCTTCTTCAGCCCACTACGTTGAGATACCCACTGCGTGGAGGAGGTTGGGGGCTGAACTCCCTCCCCCTTCCCACCGCACTGTGGGAAAGGCAGTGCACTGTCCAGAGCCTTTCCCTGCTGCTACAGGGTGTGAAGCCAGGTAAGCATTCCCCCTCATGCCCAGTCCCTCTCACTCACTTCCCTCCCCTGCCAAGACTCTCCCTCTGCCAAGACTCTGAACCCCTCACCCCTCTCCCCCTGCTAAGACTCTGAACCCCCAGCTTGGTCCAACACCCTCCCTTGCTTTTGTATCCTCCCTCCTGGACAGACTCCCCGCTCCAAGCCTCCTCCTGCACCCTCCCTTGCTCCTGTATGCCCCCCTGGCCCGACACCTTCCCCCACCCTGCTCCTGCATCCACTGTTGCTACTGTACCCTCCATTCTGGCCACACACTGCTCCCTCCCTTGCTCCTGCTCCCTAACCCCTTGCTAGAAACCCCACTCCCAGCCTGCTTCTGCACCCTACCTCCCAACTAGACCTCACAACCTCTTTCCTTTCTACACCCCACCTCCATCCCAGATCCTGCACCCCATCCCTATCCCACACACTGGCACCTCTGTTCCACACACTGAACCCCTCGTTTTTGTCCCTACCCCAGAGACAAAGGAGGTTCATAAAATCCATTAACTTTGGAACCCCAGAAAAGTAAATCTGGCCTATGGGAAACCCTGAATCTCAGTCCTCCCTGTCCCTTCCTCTTGCCCCACGGGTCTGGAGCACCAGAGGAGTGAGGTGTCTCAGTTGGGGCCACATCAGAAAGGGCTGGGGGTTTTTGAGGAGCTTTTTGCTTCTCACTTGTGTGGTCCCCAACTGATTTTTCTGTGGGTCAGTGGCCCCAACCCAAAAAAAGTTGCTCACCCCTGCCATAAATAAAGAAAACATTGAAACCTTTTGTGTTGGACATAAATTAATATTTTATTTTATTTAAAATGAAGTTTGATGAACTAACATGAGAAAGTTAAAACGCTTAATCTGTTTAATAATTTAAATTAAACTGTTCTCTCTAGCTGCAGCTGGTTCCGAAAATATGATCACCATACCCAGCCTGCCCTTGCCCCTCTCCCCATCGTACCTCCTCTCCCCAACACAGATCCATAAATAGAAGTGAATAAGTTAAATCTTGGCATGACACTTCTGAAAGGTTGCCAACCCCTGATATTGTCCAATATATTATGTCTGAACTGTTTAGTTTGTCTAATTTATTCCCCAACATTGGTCCCATTGAAGCAATGGCAAAACTTCTACTGATTTCAATGGAGCAGAACTGGGGCCTATGATTGTCAGCACCCAATGACTAGAATCTTCTTTATTCCCCCTTTGAGCACACTAACAGTATTAACAAATTATAAATAAGAAGTGTTCAAACTTATAGTATTTTAGTCATTAATTATTGGACTAAGACTTTATAAGGATATGTTAAATGTTTTCTGTTGCAGATTTATGTTGATGATGCTCCTTTGGCCTTCCCAGGACAATATCTTGTTAGCACAGTAACAGCTGTGATTGTAGGAGGCATCATCTTTGTAGCATTTATTATGCAAATGTATGAAATAAACATATGGAAAAAAGTGAAAAGTAAAGTGAGAAAACAGAACAAAGTATCAGTATCTGAAACCTCAGCAGCTGCTACTTCTATTTCTTCCAGCAAACGCACCTCTAGATGAAATACAAGGTTAGAGCCAATAGCATGTTACTCCATCCCCTTTTATTAAATCTATGTCTTACTTACATTTCCCAAGTAGTACCTTAAAAGTAATTTCCTATTTAGTATGGTTATGTTATCAGTCTTCCTTTACTGATATTTTTACATATTCAGCTTTTCCATCAGAATTTGATTTCGTTGTAAATGTATGTATTGAAATCTGTAGCAAAATATATTCATTTACAAATTATTTTATTGGCATACTGTTTTCAAATATTATAAAGAACGTAGTTTGTTTGTACTCATTAACACAAGTAAGAGTGTCACATCTAGCCATACTGATCTTCTCTTTATTGATTATCTTATGATTGTCTCTAACATCTTGCAGCAACAAAAAGCATTGTAACACTTACTTACATGCAGTCTTTATTTGTAACACAGCTCCTGAAAATTAATTTAGACAAATATTTGAGAGAATGTTTAAATGTTAAGCAAAATTTTTATAGAATAATATTTTGTGTGATTAAATACTGCGGTGTGGTGCTAGTCACAGCATAAATCACTCAAGCTTGTTGATTCTGGCTATTAAAAGGCAGACACATGACCAGACTTGGCTAGTCGGTTTTCTTCCATCCACTGGGTGGATGCACTTTCTTTGTGACTGCCTTGCATGCTGTAGCAGTGGCAGTTTACAGCACAATCCTGCCTGCTTCAGGTTTTTGTTGGTCCTTATTATCATGAGCACTAAACACACTCTCATCTCTTAAATCAGAAAAAATAAAACCCATGCATGAGTAGTGGGTGAATGAAGGTTCTTTCAAGATGCTTAACTAAAGTTAATTTTTCTTGAAAAGTCTCACAGGTGTCTGACATTTCTATCTACTCAATAAAATCCATTTTGTGGTCCACCTATTTTTCTGCAGGGTCTTGAGCACTTCCACTTTAAATCTGGAGCCTTGGAGGTTGAATATACTCTGCAATACAAAATTCAGTGGGTTTGAGTTTTAAAGGGGATTCATGGTAGCAGAAAAAAAAGCTGGATCTAACAACATAATTTAAAAATAGGAAGGAAGAAAGCAAGCTGTGGTTAGAAATGGTTGGTGGGTTTTGTTTTGTTTTTTTGACAAAATATTTTTTCCTGGGAAAATCCAATTTGTCAAAACCAAAACTGTGGAAACATAATGGTTTCAACATAACATTAGTCAAGGATAGAATTTCAATAGAGAGAGGTAGTTACACATCCTGCCTCCATAATATCTGGTTGTTCAGTGATTAAGATACTCCGGTTGTAGGAGATCTAAGTTCATGTCCCTCCTCTGCCTGCTTCAAATCAGGGACTTGGATTAGGATCTCCCACATCCCAGTTGAGTACCTTGATCACTGGATTATAGAGGAAATGTTCTCCCTTGCATGAATGCTTTCTCTTCTTCTCCCTGCTTCCTTCTCCTTAATTAATTAATTAATTTAATACAAAGTGGAACATTTCCAGTTGGAGAGAAACTCAGACTATAGCCAAGTGATTGGGGCACTCTCTTGGGATGGTATTGGTTCACCTGGCATAAGCCAACTGATCTGGGATAGTTATCTGCTATTCTAGGATGGGTCTGTCATGATTTTTTTGGTGGAAAAAATTTGAAAGGTCTCACTTTTATTCTGATATGAAACAAAAACAAATGTTGAAATCTTGAAATTTTTTACAAAATGGAATTCTTGTTTTTCAGCCAGCCCTACCTGGGATTTGTGCCACAAAGAAGTGGGAGGTGAGAAGAGGGAACTAGAAGGAACTGGTGTGATAATATGTGAAAGAGTTTTGAAGGGGGAGAAGCTAGTATATCTGATGGTGATGAGGGAGGTTAGGGCATGTTAGGTTACAGTAGAGCTGATTGTAATGCCTAATGTTATGGAAGTTCCATATCCATATATATATCGTAAATTATTTTACATAGTAAGCTTTGTATGATTATTCAGTTTTGGGGGGAAAGTAAACTGTAAGTCTGAAACATTCCTGTATACTTTCCTCAAAGATTTTCCATTACAGTACTGCACCTGGGAAATGTCAGGTGGCCTAGATTTGTCTTCATTGCATACAGAGCACAGGGACAATGGATAAAAATGTGAACATTATAGCCATACATAACACAACATCTCTTTCATGTTTGTTAGCTAGAAACACTACAGCTGTGTCTATACTGGTGCGATCTTGCTCCAGAGCTATGCAAATGAGGCTCAGCGTGGAATATCGCCGCGCCTCATTTGCATAACTAATGAGCCGCCATTTTTGCGGAAGAGGCTCTTGCGCAAGACAGAGCTGTCTACACTGCCCCTTCTTGCGCAAGAAAAACCCTCTTCCGCAAAGGCGTTATGCCTGAAAATAATCAGCATAACGGCTTTGCGCAAGAGGGTTTTTCTTGAGCAAGGAGGGGCAGTGTAGACAGCTCCGTCTTGCGCAAGAGTCTCTTCCTCAAAAATGGCAGCTCATTAGTTATGCAAATGAGGCTCGGCGATATTCCACGCTGAGCCTCATTTGCATAGCTCTGGCACAAGATCGCACCAGTATAGACACAGCCTACGTGTTCTGTCTTTAGGATTATTTCAGTAATTTGTTGAAGACTGTTTTTGGATTTCCTGGGGGAGGAAGGGGTAGTCTAGTCTAATGGAATGGAGTCTAGAAATATCCCAAGTTCTAATATCTGCTTGCAAACCTAGAGGAAGTCAAATAACCTCTCTCTTCCCCAGTTTCCCCAGTAGCTTTCACTATCTGTAAAGTAATGTTATTTTCCTACCAATCTCACAGGCTGTTTTGAGGCATAAATAGTTAATGTTTTACAGCATTTTGCGTGTATAAATTGTAATGGGAGCAAAGCTAGGCCAACACTGAGTGATTCTAAAAGTTCTGACCGAACGAAGTTCAAAGATGAGACATTGTGGATGTGTATTTGCATAAAGGCACGGAATCTACTATATATTTGAAAGAGTTTGTGTGTGTGTGTCTGAGTGTCTGTCTGTCCCGTCAAGAACTCCTACTAAATGGTAAGAACTAGGACCACCAAATTCTGTATACAGCTTCCTCTTATCATAGTTTAAAGCAAGGTGAGGGTTTGGTTGTGCCAGGAAAATGTGCCTGGAATGGGATTCTTTCTCATAAAACTATACAGAAAAGAGACAGACTCACCAAGCAGATGAAAGGGGCTGGCTGGGGGTGCACCCTCTCCAGAACTGCCCCAGCCCTGAGCCTCCCATCCCCTAATGTGCCCTTTAAGGAGAGCAGGGGAGTGAAGGTTCCTCCCCCTTGATTTGTACAGGAACATTGCTGGCTGTTCCCCTTCATCAGAGAGTGAAGGGAAAGTGCACAGTTTGCTGTATTCCTCACTCTGGCTGGAGAGTTGCAGGGGGGCAGATGAACCTAGACCTGCTGCAGTTGAGGAACATGCACCCGTCCTCTGGCTATCCCTGTGGAATTGCAGCAGCCATGGAGAGGCTATATACTAAGGTTATGTTTACACAGCCTTGGCAGTGCTTTAATGTGGCTGTGTAGCTTCAGCTCCAGCACTGGGAGAGAGCTCTCCCAGAACTGAGAACTAAAGCTGCCACTTTACAGCTTTAATTTGCACTTCTTGGGGGAGTATTTTTTCACACCCCTGAGTGAGGAAAGTTCAGGGCTTTAAGTGGCAGTGTAGACAAGTCCTAAGTTAATATATTAACAAAGCCACAAAGATATTTTTGTAATTTTTTCTGTGTTTTTAATTCTGGTGCTAGTGAAAGTAGCTAGTGCTTTCTGATCTCATGTCACTTTTCCCGTTCCTGTAGTGGTCTTTTTAAAATGTGGATATTTACGACCTAGGGAGTGGGCATGGGAGATATAGGGAATTCTTTGCAGTGTTATGGCTGCAGTGATTTATGGAAATCAGTCATGTGCTTTTGTGAATTTTTGTACC
Source organism: Pelochelys cantorii (assembly GCA_032595735.1). Lineage (NCBI taxonomy): Eukaryota > Metazoa > Chordata > Testudines > Trionychidae > Pelochelys > Pelochelys cantorii. The sequence continues at coordinate 101,253,899 of CM064329.1, read as the reverse complement.
GTAGGCCAAATCTGGAGAAAACATCCCCTTAATTATACTCAGTCAAGGGACCAGTAACATTAAAAATGGCACATGGAACATAGAAGTGAGAGGAAAAAAAACTTAAGGGAACTGCAAATGAAAAAAAATAATGGGTAAGGCTCCCTGACCAATATGTACACATATTATTGGTGAACTTGTCTCCTTACCCTTTACCTCCTCATCTCCCCTGGGATTGGCAGTGGGAAATTGTCTGGTGGGGACAAACAGGGACTTTTCCTGTGTGGGACTAGAGTATCAGACACAAGCTAGGTTTCAGGGAGTGCCTCAGGCTTATTGTTGACTTTCTGCATGCTTAGGGGAGGTTGCTAAAAGAGGTTGGTGGTGTGTATTGTACCAGAAGTCCTTCAGGAACTTCCCTGTCACCTTGGGGATGGGGGAGCACTTCTGGGTAGCAGCTGGGAGATGGAGTAGTGGGAGGAAAAACGAGATGGTACCAATTCCCAGTTGGTGCACAGTGGCCTTTGCTGGTGATCCCCACATTTATTTGGCTACTAGCTGAATAGGTGACTACTTTAGGGTTGATCAAATTCCTTGAAGCATGCTTCCTTCTCCAGAAATTGGTTCATCAGTCCCTTCTCCTTCCAAAGAGTCTGATCCTCCCAAGCCTTGGCAAACTCCAGTTGCTTCCAATTTCTCCTGTTCATGCCAATGACCAGGACCTCCAGCATCCTTTTCCATCTGCCTCTAGGTTGCTGCTCCTGCCCTCCTAGCAGAAATTATTTCCCTTTTGCCAGTAAAAGGCACTGCCAATTCAAAGGCAAGCGTAGCATTGTATTTTTATTTCATTGGAGAGAAGCTAATAAATCATAACTGTGCTGCCAAAGGCTTTAATATTGATACTTTTTAGCATTTCAGGAATGTGACTGTTACACTTTCCTTCATTCTCAGACTTTTGCAGTTCCCTAGGAAGGCGAAAAGGTTAACAATAGTAAGATACCTGTAGCAATGTGTAAGCAGGGTCTGAATGAGCTTTCTCCAGTGGTGCCAGACCCCCCACCCCCCTCACTTTTTAACAAAATAATCTCATATGAAAAACACAGTTGTACTGCAAAAGCCACGATGCACTTGCACTCCTGCAAGAATTCAGCACCAGTGAGTAAATGCTGAATTCATGTCCTCCACAGATTTTTTCCAATGTAGAATAATAGATTCTGTGGGAAGGCACTGCAATTACATCTTTTACCTCCTAGGGACTGCTCTGGCACCAGAAGAGAAGGCTGCTGGCTCACCACCAGAGCAATCAGTCGTGATGAGAGAGGGGACACTTTGGCCTTGCCCTCTGGCCCACTTCTACAAAGGTTCTGGAACCATTGATTTCCCCTGATATCTACTGTTGAGCTGGGATGGGGGAGGAGGGAAGACTTCAGGAACTGAGCTTGTGTGCATAGACACGCCCACTCTGCCTAGGTGCAAAGTATGATGGAGCTGTTTTGCCCAAATGATCACTTTTGGCTGCTGTTGGGTTGCAAGTCACTTGGTTGTTGGATGTCAGGGTAATGGAAGGCAGTTGTCCTTTATGGGTGGGGGATGGCAGAACTATGCTTCACCTGCCCTGATTGAGGGGGTCATCTTCAACTGAACTGCATGCATTAGGTGCTAAATTTGAGGGAAAAGAAACATCAGTAGGGACAGGTAGTTGTACTGGGTGGTGTCATCTTTATCTAAAGAGTCCTGGATACCATTTGACCCTTTCCTCCGTTGAATGACAGAATTGGTAAGACTCAATAGGGAATCTTTCTTTTTTTTTTTCTTCTTTTTTTTTTGTTTTAACAGAATGTGAGAGCTGAATTCAGTGATAACAAGGTCTAAATGCTAGGCTTACATCAGCCTTGGGGCAGTGTCACCAGTGAAAGAGAATAACCAACCTACCCTAGTAATGAGGCCGCCCCTCCCCTAACTGTTGAAATCACTGTGTTAAATGGTGGGCCCTTGAGACACTGCAGTGGTTAGCAGTGCAGTCGAATGATGCAGTGGTGCAGTGGCGGCAGCAGGCAGCAATGCAGAGTGCACAGTGCTGCATAGCAGCAGCAATTGAGGTATTGCTTGACCCCTCCCCACATTCACATTCAGGTGAAGGTGAATATACTTTTGTGTCTTTGCTGATCAAGGACAAAAACTGTGGGTGGGGTACTGTGGAGAGGGAGAGAGAAGTGTGACACACAAAAGGGATATTTGGTTATTAGACTTTCACATTGTAAAGTGAGAACTTGAGGCAAAGGTCACCGCCCAACTGTAACAATATGGTTTTTCTGTAACCATGTTAGAAGGGCTGTAGCCATATTGGTAGGCCTGAACCAAAGCCCTCTCCAGCCAGACTGAAGAGCAGCAGCCATGAGCTGTAAGGCCTAGAGTCACATACTCACATTCCATCTAAGTTGCATTAAAATAGTGTCACACCAGGCTGTGAGAAGGGGTTTTTGTCCTAATAGCCCCCCACTGTCATGAGATAAAGAAACAGATCTCAAGATAGGTAAAGAAAACGTAGTTAACACCATTCTGTCTGGCAAGAAACTGCTTATCAATAGTGAGATTGTGGAATCCGCACTCTATGATTATTGTCATCACTTTCCTATTGTTTGTCTGTGTGATCTTTGTCTGGTTAGGGTAACTGTTTCTGTCTGCTGTGTAATTAATTTTGCTAGGTGTAAATCAATAAAGGTGATAGGGTATGATTGGTTAGTAAAATTATACTAAAATAATTGGTTAAGGTATAGCTAAGCAGGACCCCATTTGTAAGGGGACTGGAAGACCAGAGGCATGTGGAGAGTTGGTTTTGTGCCTTTGGATAGCCATAAGTTTTCTGCTACTGTCTGATCCCTGACTAGTTCCTTACCAAACCTGGCTCCTCCCTCCTTTTCCCCGAGGCTGCATGGAATATTGCAGCTAGTGTGCTGGACCAGGAATGAACAGACAGGGAACACAATGACAGTTCATTAATAAATTGTTTTATAGCATTTGCTAAATGCATAATGGTGCCTTAAAGGAATTCAGTACAAGTCTTGATATTTAACTATGTCTTCTTGCTCAGGGACCATTTTGTGGTGGAACAGGAAATGAGGTTCAGCCATGTAGCACCAACTTACAATGCTTCCTGCTGTGCCTCGGGGTCCTTCTCAGGCTCATTGGGTACATCTACACTAGCTTGTTAGTTCGAGCTAGGTAGGATAATGAGGGCAACCGGGGTTGCAAATGAAGCCCGGGATTTAAATATCCCGGGCTTCATTTACATGTTCCTGGGCGCCGCCATTTTTAAATCCCCCTTAGTCCGAACTCCGTGCCCGTGGCTACACGTGGCACGGACTAGGTAGTTCGAATTAAAGATCCTAATTCGAACTACCGTTACTCCTCATTCCATGGACTCCTCATTCCATTCGAACTACTGTTATTCCTCATTCCATTTGCCCTCATTACCCTACCTAGCTCGAACTAACAAGCTAGTGTAGACGTACCCATTGTTAGTCAGAATGACAGGATTGCTTGCTCTAACAGCTTTATCACATAGAGGAACAGAATGATGTGCTCCTCTTCCTTTGGGGCTTGCAGGGCTTCCTCCGTGGTCTGTGCTATCTCCTCACCCTAATGCTTTTAGGCATCCCATTATATGGTGAGGTGGTAGGGTTGAGGAAGGCATCATGAGAAACTGAAGGCTACTACTGGGAGCCTCGGAGAACATCAGGACTATGTCATCATACCATGGGTACTTATTTGGAATGATTGTTGGAGTCCTTTGCTCTCCAGAATTGGAATCTCAGATGTTTTTATTTATTCCTGGCATTGGGCCAGAGCCCTATGAATTATTTCCTCCTTCAGCATCCTTGAGATCTCCTTGCTCAAGTGAATGTTCCTGCTGCTTTGGGAGAAGTCATGGAGGATGATGTAATCTAGCCACTCATTGTGATCAGTGGCCCAGTGTGTGTGGCAGACCAGGAGGCTGCCTTTGGAACTTGATCCATATTTACCTGTGTTGATCAAAAGAGAGCAATAGAAAACTGTTCTGATGTGTGTTCTGCTAGCAACAGAGGACAAGACTCTGTGATAAGGGCCAAGCAGAAAAGGATTCACTGTACTGTGGGAATGGAGCTGGAGGAATACTGAAACTTGATATCTAGTATGTGCCTCTTGCCCCTGTCCAAACACTGCACTGTACTGCACTGTACCACTGTACCATGCTACAGTGGAGGCATGTGCATACCCACACCCTCAGACATGCTAGTTTCCTCACCTTGTACTCGCTTTCCGGCATGTTCTTCAGGGATTTAGATGGGAGCAATGTGGGGAGGGGAGGTGTCAGCCGGTGGTCAGGGCAGTGAGTGGTGTGTGTATTATACACCCGAGACTTCAACTGCTAGGACTGGGGTCCCTTAGCAGCGGGCAACCTGGAGGAGGTTGACAGGCGCCCCAAGAAGTTTACAGGGAGAGCTTATTACACCTCAGATTTTGACTGCTAGGATACACAATCCCTTCACAGCGGGCAGCCTGGGGAGGCTGAGAGATGCCCCAACGGATCTGTCCCCTGGAAGCGACACGATCCAACGCTCAAGCTCTCCCTATGTCCGTCCCTTATGACCGGCTGGAGTTCTTTTTAAAATTGTGCTTGGTTCTGTTACAGCAACTGAAGGAGTCAGGTCACAGCTTAAACAGTTACTATTTTATTGTTACAGGGTAAACTTAGCTGTTAAATGCTACTACTGTGTTACAGATAACACAGCCACTACAAAGGACAGGACAGAAATTACACTAATAAGTCACTTACAGGTACCATGAAACCCTTTTGGTTCTCTGAGCTCTTATTAAATGCATGCAAAATAGACACCTAGCAGGTATATATTCTCACCCCTGCGTTCCAGACTTGGCGTGGCCAGCGTCTTTCTCTCAATCCCTCGGGAAGAAGTAGGGCGAGGTTGGGCGTCCCACAGACCTCGGGAGACAACATATACCTGCCAGCAGGTATAGATGATTGGAGCTCAAATGGGGTGGGCTACTAAACCCCTCTTTATACCCCTTGAGTCACGTAGGCTTCTTCCTGGTCTCAAGTGGCCAATTAGGGAAAATGGCTTTGAATGCCAAGTTTCCCAGGAAGGGTGCAAAGCATAATTCACACCTGGGAAAATGCAGACAATGGGCACTTCTAGTATGTGATGGGCGAAGATTCCTCTCCTGGGACAGTGTAGGCGTGTCAATTACTGGTGCTAGCCATCAGGGCAGCAGGAGGTCCCCTGGTTGTCAGCTAGCCCATTTACTGTCTGGTTTCTGTTTATTAGAGTCAGAGACAAGCAGCACCCCTGCGTTCCCAGGGCATCAAAGGCTGACTGCCTTTCTCTTGCTCTCTGGGGGGGGGGGGGAAACAAGATGGGGTTCATGTCTGGCTACAGGAGGTTATGGCACAATGCACATGGAGACATACAGTCATTAGTATTGTAGCCTAAGAGCCATTGTTTTCCAAGGTAGAGTATCCCAATCTGTTGGTATGACACCACATCTGACTGAAGAAAAATGCATTTTGTGTACATGGTCCCAGATTAACAAATGAGACACATTATTCTGCATGATTGCTTTGGACTCATCGTTATTTACCACTCTGTCAATTTTTGTGACAGCTGCAAATTTTACCAATCATGAATTTACATTTACTTCCAAATCATTGATAAAAATATTGAATGGCATTAGGCTGAGTAATGCAGAACCCCCAAAGTATTGCAGTTAGCTAGTTCTTGAGCCATTTGCGATTGCTCTGAGATTTACTGCCCTGTAATGAGAGTAATCTGTCTCCTGGCCAAAACTAAAAACTTGACCTGTCTCTCTGATATCTCTTTATGGATGTCTAACCATCAGCTCAATTTCAACATAGTTTCAGCACAAAACTCTTAATATCCCCCCCCACGTTTCTTTCTGCCACCTTTCTCGATTCCTCTGGACAATACCAACCTTCATCCTGACAGTCTTGTAATCTGGGCTTAATCTTTGACTTGGACCTGTCTCTTGGTACTCACAGTCCTTCAGGCTGTTTCTAAATCTTGCCAATTCTTTTTGCATAATAACCCCCCAAAATACTGCCTTTCTGATCTATTCACTTGGCTAAAACTCTCGTCCAAGTTTTCATAGTCTTGTATCTTGATATCTAGCCTTGAAGAATGCTCATGTCCATCTTTCAAAGATCATTCTCCAGCTCATCTCTTTGACCATGTAACCCTTCTCTTCAAATCCTTTCACTGGCTCCCCTTTTTCTATTGAATCAAATGTAAGTAGCTTGTCTTCACTTTCAAAATCCAAAACAAGTAATCCTGTGACACCTTACAGACTAACAAAAATATGTATAGTATCATGAGATTTTGTGGGCAAAACCCACTTCATCAGATGAGCTGGAGAGGAATAATAGAAACCCAATATTAGAAAAAGAAGGAGAGAGAGAAAAAGGTACCTGTCAATTGTAGGACTGGTGCTAATGAGGCTAATTAAGTGGTCTGGAGGTATCCCATACTTACCTTTTGATGTAAAAATGAGGTATTAAATGTGCAGAAGACTGGCTTATAATGCGACATCCAACAAATGTCTTTGTTCAAGCCCAGGGAAACTGTCAAATTTGCAGATGAATGTCAATTCTGCACTCTCTCTATTGTAATTGGCTGGTGAAATTCCTTTGTAGAAGAATGGTACTTTTAAATCCATGACTGAGTGCCTAGGCAGGTTAAAATGTTCCCCTGTGGGCTTATGTGTGTTACTATTTCTGATGTCTGATTTGTGTCCATTTTATCCTTTGTTGTAGAAACTGTCCAGTTTGGCCAATATACATGGCAGAGGGGCATTGCTGGCAATTGATGGCATAGATCACATTAGAGGATGTGCAGTTGTATGAGCCCATGATGTTGTGGCTTATGTGGTTAGGTCCTGTTGTAGATAAATCTTTGTACTAAGTCTCTTTATAATATAGAAACTTTGTACTAAGTCTTTTTCTATGTTATAGTCCTTAGAAATAATCAAGATAAAGAAAATATCTTTGTACTAGAAGTAGAATAGATCTTACACCTTTGACCTGAAAGCGGTTCTGTTCTTGATGAATGAGGCGTGAATGAATGAGGCATTCAAGGCAAGCACCTCCAAGGATTAACAGTCACAACAGTTCAAATGGGGAAGAATAGGAGCCAAACTCAAGGACACCAAGACACTGTCAAATGGGCTCACTGTGAAAGGATCAGACATATGGACTGCCTTGGGAATCAAAAAGCAAGCACCCTCTTTTGAAGCAAATTGGGAGTTAAAAGCAAATACCCAGTGTGGCAGCATTGGGGATAACATCCAGAAGAAGGCACCACATAAATAATTAAGAATTAACTGACACAGCTAAAGTGCATAGATTTGCATGAGAGAGAAGCTCCTATAAATGTGAGGTGTCTTTCATGGGACGCGGGTCTCGTCTTGTCAACATCCAAGCACTGGTCCGAACCGACAGAAGCTCAACTCCTTCCCCTCCCCCATCTAACTCACCTGGCCAGTGAGTTAAGGGGAGCAACAAGTTGATAACTAAGCAACAACGAGAGAGAGAGAGAGAGAGAGAGAATATGAGTGTATGAATATGGTATATTAGATGCATATAATACAATATTGATATATTACCAATAAATTTGGCATTTTGCCCTATCCCCCTGAAAAAGATCCTGTGCAATTCATTAAGTACAGCACTGTGATGGTGTCACTTGTATAGATGTGTGGACAGAGTTGGCAATAGGGTTTGCTGCAGGGGTGAGTTCCTGGGAGAGTGTATCTGAGGTATGATGTGTGTCTGCTGGGAAGTATTTGCTTCAGTATTTGCTTCAGGTTAGAGGGTTGTCTATTGGCGAGGACTGCCCTGTTTCCCTGCGAGTGAGGGATCATTTTCCAGGATAGGTTGTAGACTGTCAATGATGTTCTGGAAAGGTTTAAGGTGGGGGATGTAGGTGATGACTAGTGGTGTTCTGTTATTTTCCTTGTTGGGCCTGTAGATTCCTGGGTACTTGTCTGGCTCTGTTCATCTGTTTCTTCACTTCCCCTGGAGGGCATTTAAATTTTAAGAATGCCTGATAAAAATCTTGTAGGTGTTTGTCTGTCTGTCAGATTGAAGTAAATCTGGTTGTAGGGTTGCCAGGTGTCCGGTTTTGAACCAGACAGTTTGGTATTTTCGCCTCCTGTCTGGTAAAAAAAAATTCAGAAAATACTGGATACCTAAAATGTCCGGTACTTTCTGATTTTTTCCCAGCCAAGAGGTGAAAATCCTGGGCTGTCTGGCTCAATATGGAGGCAGCCTGGCAACCCTAGTGTTTACCGGGTTCTGCAGGGGAGCTGTCTGGCCCTCTGCAGGGAGGCAAGATGGTGGGCAGCCACCAGCAGCCTGTTAGCACCAAAAAGCCTCAAAAGCGTTTCTTAAAGGGACCACATTTTTTTTTGTTTTTTGGGGTTTTTTTGCTTAGCAACTCTCCGGGTCCTTTTTTTTCGGTATTTTTTCAGAAACCATCTGGCAACCCTATCTGGTTGTATCTTAGCCATTGGCTGTAAACAATGGATTGTGTGATGTGTCCTGGATGGAAGCTAGAGGCATGTAGGTAATAACCGTTAGTGGGTTTCTGGTATAGATATGGTGACTATATTTTCTGTACCAAAAATGGATGCACATTAACCATGCCCACTGACCCCATTAGCCACACTCCTTGACCCCTTAGGCCCCACACACCTGCCACAGGAAGCCCCACCCCTGGGGGTAGTACTTCTGGGGTCAAGATGGACACATGACCAGAAGTAAAGGATGTCATGTGACCCCTCTAAGCACTCCTCTCACCATCTTCTACCAATAGGGATGAGTTTGGGCCCCATATGACCCTCCCCCATGTGACTATACTGCAATTGCATTAACCCAGGCCCCAGACCAGGGGGCCACGACACTGCAGCACTAGGGTTCCAACCTCATTTCAAGATGAGATCTAGGATCTCCAGGACCTGTTACTTTGCAGTGTAGATGCAGCCATACTTGACTCAGAACCTGGAAGTCATCCAGAACTATCCCACAATTACATGGAACAACTTCCTTCATCCTCTTAATGGATGATGCTTACCGGTTCCAATTAACTGGTAATCGGAGGGGGCTGGAGCAACTCCCCACCTGCTGTGGGGAGAGGGCTGCTCCAGGCACACAGAAGGCCCATTGAAGAAAGGGGTTACTCTTGTCCGGAGCAGCCCCTGTGTGGGGGGAACCTGGGGGCCCCGCAGGCAGGGACTGTGCCAGTGTCCAGAAAAGCCTCTTTCCTTGGGGAGTCTAGCCTGCTGTGGACAGGGGATGCTCCGGAGGGGTCCAGGAGCTGGCGGCAGCCCCAGTGTGACCTAACATTAGCCAGTTAACTGATTAATGGGAATTTACATCCCTAATGAGATGTACTGCAACTGCATTTTTTGAAGTTACTGCAAAACGATCAAGTATCCTCTGTTTCCACAAACCAAAATGACAATACTGAACTAACCATGACAATTACAGGATGGAGAAGACCATGTCACTAACCCTCACCACCACTGCTTGAAAGAAACATTGCCCAGGGAGGTCAGTAGGGCTGGGCTATTTTATATGTAAAGCTACTGAGAAATGTATATGTCAATATCATGATGGCAATGCCTATATTATGTAAATAATACCAAATAATAATTGCCAAATGAGACCACTTCCCAACCTGCATACAAAGGGCCTGATCCAATTTAAACTTTAAGCTAGGTTTGGGCCCAAAGCAATCTGTTGATATTACCCAAGAAGATCCAGTTAACATTCAGTCACCCTTCAAAAATATAAGGGACCAATCAGTAAAAGCCTCAGTGCCGGCAGAAGCAATCTTTGAAGAAAATTGGAGAGATTTTGAATTGACTTCTTCTGACATCAGCACTTTCTCTCATTGGACGTGGGGTCTTTAGCACAGGTTTCACTTTGTGTGTCAGAATAACTCAAACATGCGTTCTCACAGCTAACTCCCCCCTTTGGGTTCTGGTGTGGGAACAAAAATGTGTGTATTCAATGTGTGTGGGACAAAGCTGCCAGTGAGTGTGATAGGGATGGGGTGCAGGATCTGGGAGGGAGGTGGAGTGAAGAAGGGGGAGAGGTTGTGAAGTCTGGGTTGGAGGTAGGGTACAGAAGCAGGCTGGGAGTAGCGTGTGTGGCCAGAGGGAGGGAGCAGGAGCAAGGGAGGATGCAGTGTGTGGTCAGGAGGGAGGGTTCAGGAGTGGACTGGGGGTAGGGTGTCTGGCCAGGAGGAAGGGTGCAGGAGGGGACTTGGGGTAGGGCTTGGACCTCCCTGGCCCGGCATCCTTGGACCTGATTGGCCCCAGATGAGAGATTTTTCTGGACCAGGGGAGGTCATTTCAGGCCCCGTGCTGCTGCCCCCACACTAGGCTTCCTGGTTCCCCTCACCCCCATAGCCCAGCTGAGCCACATGCTGGTTCCCTGTGTCCCCCCTTGCATCCCAGCTAAGCCATGCATCTGTTCCCTGCACCTCCCCCACAGCCAACCTGAGTCCTTCATGGGTTCCCTGTGTGCCCCTACCCAGCTGAGCCCCTCACTGGTTCCCTGCATTCCTCCTCGCAGCCCAGCTGAGTTGCACGCTGGTTCCTGGTGCCTACGCTGTAGCCCAGCTGAGCCCTGCACCGGTTCCCTGTGTCCCCCTCTCCCCCGCCGCCCTGCTGAGCCCCAGGTCCATTTCCTCCATCTTCCTTGCAGCCCAGCTGAGCCCCGCATGGGTTCCCTGCATGCCCCCTCCTCATAGCCCAGCTGAGCCCCACGCTGGTTCCCTCTGCTCCACCTCACAAATTACTTGCTTTCATATGCTCCCAACAGGCACCGCCTCCCACTGCTCCTATTGGCTGGAAAGCCTTCAGGAAGTGTCCCTGACTCCTATTCCTCCAGCTGAGGGATGGGGAGGGGAAACAGCAGTGCACAGCTGCTTCTAGCTGCGTTTGGAGTCTCGGTGCTTTTCAGGACTTTTTAGTGCTTCATGAGGACCCTCGGACAGGAGATTAAAAATCAGGACTGTCCCAGATTGTCAGCGTAGGTATAGAGTGGTGTTAATGTGGCCAGCATTTAATTGTACTGTAGTGTCAAGGAATTGGATCTCTTGTGTGGACTGGTCCAGGCTATCCAAATTGTTGAAATCCCTGTGAAATTCTTCAAGAGTCTCCTTCCTGTGGGTCCATATGATGCAGATGTCATCAATGTAGCATAAGTAGAGGAAGGGTGCTAAGGAATGAGAGCTGAGGAAACGTTGTTCAAGGTCCGCTATAAAAATGTTGGCATATTGTGGGGCCATGCGGGTGCCAACAGCAGTGCCCCGATATAACAATATAAGTTGTTTTTCTGTTATAAAATACTGAGTTTTTGTTATTCCTCTCCAGCTCATCTGTTGAAGTGGGTTTTGCCCACAAAAGCTCATGATGCCATATATATTTTTGTTAGTCTATAAGGTACCCTAGGACTACTTATTTTTATAGTTACAGACTAACACGGCTACCCCTCTGAGACTTTTTAAAATCCAAAACAGTCATACTCCAGTCTCCACCCAGTCTCCAACTATCATCTCTTAATCACTACTGAGATGTCAACTCCTGCCTCTGAGCAGTTCATGATGTTAGCCTCTATCAAATAAACACCTTGGTACTTACTTCCTGTACTCCTTCCTTGGTACTTACTCACTGGTGTAGATATGTGGGCAGAGTTGGCATTGAGGTTTGTTGCAGGAATTGGTTCCTGAGTTAGAGTTACTGTGGTGTGATGTATAGTTGCCGGTGAGAATTTGTAGATTACACCAGTGACACTATCACAGGACCTAACCAAATCAGCCACACCATCACGGGTTCATTCACCTGCACATCTACCAATGTAATATACACCATCATGTGCCAGCAGTACCCCTCTGCTATATACATAGGTCACACTGGACAGTCCCTACATAAAAGAATAAATGGACACAAATCAGTTATCAGGAATGGTAATATACAAAAACCTGTAGGAGAACACTTCAGTCTCCCTGGACACACAGTAGCAGATTTAAAGGTAGCCATCCTGCAACAAAAAAACTTCAAGAACAGATTTCAAAGTGAAACTACTGAGCTTCAGTTCATCTGCAAATTTGACACCATCAGTTTAGGATTAAACAAAGACTATGAATGGCTAGCCAACTACAAAAGCAGTTTCTCCTCTCTTAGGCTACGTCTACACTGGCAGCTTCTTGTGCAAGAACTTTTTTGCGGAAGAGTTCTTGTGCAAAAACTCTTCCACAAGAGTGCGTCTACACTGGCATGTGCTTTTGCGCAAGAGATGTGCTTTTGCGCAAGAGCATCCATGCCAGTGTAGATGCTGTCTTCCGCAAGAAAGCTCTGATGGCCATTTTAACCATTGGGGCTTCTTGTGCAGGAAATTCATGTTGCCTGTCTACACTGGACTCTTCTGGAAGAGCTCTTGTGCAAGAGGGCTTATTCCTCGTGGGGAGAGGAATAACTCTTCCGGAAGAAGCCCTGTTTTACAACGTTATACTGTAAATTTACTTCTGGAAGAACGCTCGTGCAGTGTAGGCAGCCAGCAAGTTTTTGCGGAAGAACGGCTGTTCTTCCGGAAGAAGCTGCCAGTGTAGACGTAGTTAGTGTTCACACCTCCCAATCAGCTGCCAGAAGTGGGTCTCATCCTCCCTGACTGAATTTACCTCGTTATCTCTAGCCTTACTCTTGATTGGTACTCTTTTCTTATGCTTGTATATTTATACCTACCTCTAGAATTTCCACTACATGCATCTGATGAAGTGGGTCTTTGCCCATGAAAGCTTATACTCCAATAAATCTGTTCGTCTATAAGGTGCCACAGGACTCCTCCTAGCTTTTGCAGATTCAGACTAACACAGCTAGCCTTCTGATCCCTATTCAGTTATTTAAATCTGAAATTTCACCGTATTATAATTCTAGGGGTCTTGACCCAGAAAGGACATGCGGGAGGAGGAATTGAAAGGTTATTGTAGGGGCATTGAGATACTTCTTCCCTTATTTCTGTCCTCCTGCTGCTGCTGGCGGTGGTGCTGCCTTCAGAGCTGGGTAGCTGCAGAGTGATGGCTGCTCACTGAAAGCTCAACTCTGAAGGCAGCACCACTGGCAGCAGCAGTGCAGTCTCAGCAGTAAGGCTGGAATGATATATTGCCTCCCTTGCTTCTAGGCTGTTGCATGCAAAGCTTGGTCTCAGTCAGCAGCTACCACTCTCTGCCCAGCTCTGAAGGCCACAGCACAGAAGGGTGGCAAAACATACCATACCAAGCCACCCTTACTTATGGGCTGCTGCTGGTGAGGTGCTGCTTTCGGAGCTGGGTGCCCAGCCAATAGTAGGCGCTTTCCTGCCTCCCAGTTCTCACAGTAGTGCAGAAGTAATTGCAGCAATACTCCCTAACTCCCCACCCTCCCAAAAAACCCTTGTGATACCTTGCAACTCCCTTTTGGGTCAGGACCCCGAATTTGAGATATGCTGGTCTTGCCCCTCTGAAATCTGTATATTAGAGGGTAAAAGCACAAAAAAAGAGACCAGTTTTCAGCAGGGGAGACCAGATTTCATGGTCCATGATACATTTTTTTATGGCTGTGAAGTTATTAGGACCTTAAATATAAGTGTGAAATATTATTTGTAATGGTGTTTTGGCCCTCCTACATACTGTTCATGTGGAATGCCAAAGGGCGCCACCCTTCAGCTCTAGGGTTGCCAGGTGTCCGGTTTTGAACCATACAGTCCAGTATTTGAGCTTTCTGTCCAGGAAACAAATTAGGAAAATACTGGACATATAAATGTCCGGTATTTTCTAATTAAGTAAGTTTTATTATTATCATGAGTATCAGTACGTAGTTGCGTACTGCATGAGTATCAGTACTGCGTGAGCGTGTCTACCAGCCAGGCAGTACGCAACTACACAGTGGGGGGGGCGGGGCTGGGGCGGGATGGAATCCCCGGGGCCAGACTCGCCCATGTGCCCTGCTGGGACCGTGCACAGGAGGGGCAGCACCCCGGGATCTGCGTGTGCCCAGGCCAGCCCCACTCCCCGCCAGCCAGTTCCTCCCAGGCCAGCCCCGCTCCCCCCAGCCCCGTCCTGGCCAGCTCTGCTTCCCGCTGGACAGTTCCCCCACTCCCATCTCTCCTGGCTAGCCCTGCTCCCCCCGACTTCCTCCCGGCCAGCCCCACTCCCCTCCTGGCCAGCCCCCCCATCTGAGATCAAGTGTGTCAGGTATTTTTTTGAAACCATCTGGTAACCCTAGGGTGAACTCAAATGTAGGGTATAGCTACTGCCCTCACACACCAGTTGAAGGCACTATGAACGGTGCGGATGGTGACCCACTACCCCGCAGGACTGCCCCAAAAGGTGTGGGGGTGGTGTGCAGTGATGGGCCTGCTGAGCAATGGGGTTTTGCCCTGGCACCCCAGGGTGCGGTGGGCTACTGTTCTTTTACACTGCATGATTATTGGGGTGCTACACCGTAGGGTTCTGCCTCCCAGCGTGCTGAGGGGTGCTGTGAGGTCGTGGGTGGGGTGCTGCATGGCGGAGGGTGCTGCCCTTGCCCCCCAGGCTGCAAGTGGTCACGTAGGGGTGCTGTGGGGTCCTAGGTAGGGCACTCCTTGGGGTGCACACAGTGTGTGACTGAAGCGATTGGGTGACACAGGCACGCGCTGCTCCCCGGGAGTGACTAGCGGGTGGGCTCCCCCATCCGCTGTCTCCCACTCCCTCCCCACACAATACCCCATCCCTCCTCAGAGCCTGTGGCTGCTGTTGGCCCTTTAAATGCTGGAGGGCGGCCCGTGCCGCCGCTGGCTGGGAGACCCCGCGCCTCTAGTGAGAGGTGAAACCAAGATGGCGGTCGCGCAGTGACTGAGGCGGAGACGGAGCCAGTGGGACACGGTCGGGCCTCGCCGCGCCTCAGCCAGCCAGCCCGCCAGCCCGGCCGGGGACGGACCGCGCGTGCCGGCGCCCGGAGCGGAGCGAGCCGGCCTAGCCGAGCGGGCCGAGGAGCCGGGGCTGAGCCGCAGCAGTAGCGGGAGCAGAAGGAAGAAGAATATGGCGGCGGAGCCGGGCTGGGAGTGAAGCCGCCGCCTGTGAGGGGAGCCCATGGGGGAGACTGGACGCTGAGCCCGGCCGCCTTCGCATCGCTCCCGGGACAGGCAGCGCCCGCTGGCCGCCCACGAGCCGCTCCTGAGGAAGGAGGGGCCGCGCCGCCTCTGCCCCTGTATTGACAAACTGCGAGGGGGCGTTGGGCCTGGGCAGCGCCCGCACAATAGAGCCGAGCGCCGGGCAGGGGGCGAACTGACCTCGCTCCCTCCCCCTGCCGCCGATCTGCCACCACCCTCGTCACCTCTGTTGATCTCGCTCCTTCCTGCCCCCTTTCTGTCCAGCGCACTGCCCTCTTGAGTCACCCCTCTCCTGCTGCCCCATCCCCAGACACCCTTTCCCTCTGCTTTCCCCCCACCCACTTCATCTCCCTAGCCATCTTTCCTCTGCCATCCTTTTACCTCTCATTCACCAGCTCATACACCTGGCAATCCCCAGGCTTCCCCTCCTGAATAGCACCTCCCTGGTCCTCTGTAACTGCTTCCCACCTACCACCCCCTTCCTCAGCACTCTGCCCTGCCTCCAAATATTGGGCATGAGGAGGAGACTGCCCCATCAGTGAAGAATAAGGAGCGATCCCGGGGTGTCTTTGTGGGACTGCTACTCTCTTTGCTGCTCCCCTCCTTTGAGGGGGGCCTAGCCCCCCACCAACCTCCTGTTCCTTTAGGTGTCACAGGCCAGGGTGGTGGCTGTGGTGTGACAGGCGGCAGGATGACCGACACCCGGCGGAGAGTGAAAGTTTACACGCTGAATGAAGACCGCCAGTGGGATGATCGAGGCACTGGACATGTGTCCTCTGGCTACGTGGAAAGGCTGAAGGGCATGTCCCTGCTTGTCAGGGCAGAGAGCGATGGTAAGTGGTGTGAGAACATGGCAAGTATTGTAATCTTTTTCCAGTCCATCTACAAAAAAAGAGAATGGCTTTATAGATCTGCTCTGTGATTTTATCTGCATAATTTGTATGTGATTCTGAAATCGGGCAGGCAGCAGCTATTGTTAACTCTTTTTAGGCTGTGAGACAAGGTTGGAAGATTAGGACAACACACTCCTACCCCTCAGGTACACACTTGATGCATATTGGACACACAGACATAAAGCTATATACCACATACAAGTAGTACACATTTCACGCACTATATTGCACACCAGTATCCCATTTCTCCCCCTCCCCCAAGATTTTTTTCCCAAAACACTTATTGGGATCTCTTGTTGAAATAATTGATAATCCCAAGATTAAAGAAACTATTCACAGTTTGGATTAAATGTGTTGAACATAAAATATTAAAATTATTTCATTGTTGTTTCTTGTCCATTCAGCTTTCTCTAGGTGGGTTGCAAATATATTTTTCACTCTTTAGAAGTGTTTTAAAGAGTATTTTATAATGTGTAGATACACACAGTTTTCATTTCAAGACAATACAAAGAACAAAACAACATTGTTGGGATATTTTTAAGCAGCTACTGTATTCTGTGCTCATGCTAAAACTGCCCTTAGAATTACCCCTTAAATAATAAATTCACTTAAAATAAAGCATATCACCTGTTTTTCTCTCACTCCAAGCATGTTTTGCTACATTTTGATAGGTTTGTGTATGAACTATCCTTGATTACTTGATCAGTGAGTTAATGATTACTGTAGATTAAACTCTGAAGTATAGCTGGCTTTATTTAACTCTGGTACCATGAATGTAGTCTGTCATATCTCATTTAACCATATAGTTATGTATTGGGTGATGTTTTTCTGCCCTTAGCTACTTCCTGGCTTTCTATCTTACATCTGGGTAGGGTGGATCATTCTTGTAGATTGCTGTCTGTTTGATTGTGATCTCCCCTATGTTTATTTGGTTTTCCTTGTGCTGAAACTGAAGGATAGAAAACTTCATTGAGGTCAGTTACTCAGTCCAGTCATATTAGAAGGGGAAAGTCCTGAAAACATGAACTATCAGGAAATCCTAAATTGATACAGTTAGAATCAAATGTAGTAAGTTGATTATCAAAAGTATGTTTAAATGCTAATTATATTGACTTAAGTCTTTTAAATTGCTAAATTATTATTATGAAAACTAACCATGTAATTGATTTTACAAAGAACTTGGAGACCTGTTCTCCCCATTCTCTTCTGTGTGTCTTATTTCTTAGGTTAGATGAACTCGAGATGGCAGTGGACCTTTATTATTAAATTTAAGGGTGGAGGGGAACCCAGTGAGAAGGGGGAAGATCACCATTATAAACAGGTTTATTTTACAGTGGTATAATTCTAGCACTCACCATCACCACTGTGGGTTTCAGGGACTGAATAAATTAATAAACTGCAACTGAAACTTCAAATGAAAGAAGGATGTTAAAACACCAAATGCAGTAGTAGTGGCGTTTTAAAAATACAATGATCTGGATAGAATTTTTTAGCATAAAATGCTGCAGGTTGTAATCTGACTGTCAAGAAGCAGTCTGTTCAAACTACACAGACTTCCACTGGTTTCAGTTGCATTTGCATATGCAGATTTATTTCAGTAGTTTCATTGCTGTAAATGAGCTTGTATAAATCTATAAAAGAAAATGGAAGTATGAAGTATTGTAAGTGTTACTTTGTTTTTCTAGGAGTTACTGAATTTTAAAGATTAGTTATCCATAACTTTAAAAATGCTGGTTTGCTTTTTAAAAATGAATAACTGAATTAACATACAATAATTCCTGTAGCTTTCATAACTCTTACAGCATGTACAATTTATACAATTATTAGTTAACAAAATCCTTTTAGAAACTTAGATGTTTTGATCACTGGGGCTAATATATTAATTCTTTGAGGCAAACATGCCTTTTGGCCTTTCTTGTCACTATTTTATCAGATTAATATTCAGTTTTCTCGGTCAGAAGTCAGAGGCTAGGATGGTTCAAATTTACATGTAATCATTTTTTTTTTTAATTTGGGGTATTAGAGTATTAAATGCTTGTAAGTGTGAACAGTTATTTCATACCCAAAACAAAAGTAGCAACAGATTGTTATACGTCAGATGTCTTTTATAGAGCTCAAGTCCCTTGTTCCTTCTTCTTTCCCCCTTCAGCTTTTCTGTTGAACTGCTTCGTTAAATGTAGGGATCAAAATTGACTGTTCTTGCATCTTCTTTCCTTGACATTTCTTTGACTTTCCATCATGTTTTCTAATGCTTTCCTTTTTTGAAGTGTTTCCTTCTACAGTTTGGGATCAGGATTCAGCTTCCTCCTCTTGGGGTAATGGACCTTATTTAATGGCTTACCCACAGAAACAGATAGACCAGCAATCAAGAAGTGAGTGGGCCACATGAGTGACCCTCCTTCATCTCAGTGGGCTGCAGCAGCCCTCAGCACTCCTGTCTGCCCCTTTCCTACACACACCTCTCATGCACTGAGACACTGGAGCTCTGATTTCCTACTCCTTCTCTCCCCCCCCCCCCCCAGTACTTTCAGAGCACCACAAATCCACTCTGTCCCCTCTTCCCCCTCCCTCCCAGAGCTAGAACCCTGAACAGCTGATTACTGGCATTCAAGCTCTGGGAGGGAGGAGCATGGATAGAGTGTGAATCAGGGGATTCATTGTGCTCTGAAAGTGCTGGAGGGAGGGGAAAAAGTAGGAAGTGTCGGGTCCCAGTGCGCAGGAGGCGTGCGGGACAGGAGGAAAGACATATGGTCCGCTGGCTGCAGGTAGAATCCCAGTGGGCCCCATGCAGGCCACAGGTTGTCCACCACTGTGATAGAGAATTCTAAAACCTAAATTGGTCTAAGGGAGAATGCAACCAGCACATTTTTTTTATCTGTGACCTGGTAGGACACTGTAACCATTTTGAACAGATGGAACATAGTAGGGATGTTAAATATTGGTTAATTGAATAGTTGAGTAACCTCATGAATTCTTATTGGTTGAATGCAAACCGGCTCCACTTCCGAGGAGCCCCCTGCCACTCTGCACTGCTGCCTCTGATACAGAGGCAGCTGCGTGGGGTGCCAGACGGGAGCTGTTCTGTGAGGGGAGCCATTTTAAAAACCAGCTCCCCTCACGGGCCAGCTGCCTGTCCCTACATCCTGCTGCCTCTGATACAAGGGTGGCAGCAGCCCCTGGCGGGGGGGAGGGGGAGGTAGGTCTGAGCTCCTGGACCCAGCATGAGCCAGAACTGAGCCGGGCTGCCTGCCCGCCTACCTTCTAATAACACTTTAAATGCAGAGCTGCACCAGGGGTAGGTCCCAGACCTGTCGCAAGCTAGGACTGAGACAGGCTGCTGGCCAGTGTGCTAAAAAATTTACTGGCAGGGGGAGGGGAGGGTGTTGGGGGAATGCATGTACTCTATAGCTATACCCTTTTGCTTATTGGTTAATCGACTACACTATTACATCCCTAGAACATAGGAATTGCCAGACCAAGCCCATGGTCCATGTAGTGTCAAGTGTCCTGTTTTTGATCTCAATTGAGTTTAAGAATCCCCAGTGTAGACAACTGAGAATAAGCTGTTATACAGGGGATGTTACTGTACCTGGTTATGTGATGGCTTATGCTTTAAACCATGAGGGTTTAGATCTCCTAACTGTCATAAATCCATCTATTGTACTTGAATTATTTTGTTGTCATCTGTGTAAATGTCTAGACCTTTATTTGGATTCTGCAAAACTGCCCCTTAATGGTACCTAAGTGGCAATGAGTTCCACATGTTGGCTTGCTTCTGTGGAAAAAGTGTATCACAATCCAATTCTAAACTTGATGCTTTTAGTTGCACTGCATGACCCCTTGTATTTCTGTTATTGGACAGTAAAGAAGTGCCTAATTTTCACTCCTTGTGTAATTCGTTACAAATATCTGTATCTTACCCCTTCCTAGTCACTTTGATGACTTGAATAGTTCTGTTCGTTGAAGGACAACCTTTCCATGCATTTAGATCAGTTTTTATTGCCTGTTTTTTAACCTCCTTTTATTTTTGTGACTGGAACTGAAAGCAATACTTAAGATGAATATTCCATTCACTTAATGACATAAATACTTTGAATTCAGACTCTAGCTTCCTAATAACTGAATTCTGCACCCCAGTTAATTCTGTACCAGTCCTCCAACAAATACCAACTTCTTCCCACTCCCAACAAACAAAAAACAATGTCAGGAGCAAGGTCTGCTCTGCCCCAAAAGCTGTGCTGGCACTGATGATGTCCCTCCACAGAGTTAGGAAGACATCATTGGTTTGATTTATACTTTCTTCCCATTTGGAAGATTTTTGTTGTGACACAATGGCTTGAAACTATTTTTTTTAAAAGTAAAGCTTAAAAGTCTGCAAAGTTGACTACACTTACCCAGGAAAGTTTGGTACTCAGTATGGAAGAACTGATGCCCTTTCCTGCCGTTTCACCACTCTCCCACACCTCCATCCAGCCTCTTTAGGTTGTGGGGGGATGCAACCAAAAAAAGCATAACTCAAAATGGGAGGGATTCAGCTCAAAAAGTTTGAAAACTATTCAGGGTGCAGGGAGAGAGGTATCTAGAGGCTGTGTACTAGGAGAGAATGGTGGCTACAGGGCTGTATGCTATGGTGTTTATTTCCCAAGGCCCCTGCTCCCCTGGAGTCAGGTTTCCTCAAAGTAGGCAGCTCTTACCAGCTTCATGAGAAGTCAAAGGGTGCTTGGAGCTGAGGAGCAGATGTAATCGTGGGTACCAGCAGCAGACGGGAATGCCAAAGCTGCCCTCCTCCCCCCCCCCCAAACTCTGCCTGTGGGCTCAGGGCTTCTGCCCATAAGGAGTGCTGGGGCTTGGGACTTCAGCCCTATACTGCTCCTGGCTTCAGCCCAGAAAGGGAGGGTGCCAGGGCTTCCACACACCTCTCCTGGCTTCAGCCAGGGCAGGATGGGGGAGTGCTGGGCTCTTGGCTTCAGCTCTGTGCCATTTTTTACTTCAGACTGGCGAAAAGGCACTCTTTACTTCAGTCCTGCACTGCTTCTGCTCTACAGGGGGGTGCCAAGGCATGGGGCACCAGGTTTCAAATGTGGAGCCCTGCAGCCCAACTGAAAGAGCTCATAGAACCCTGGAGAGCAGCTGCTGTAAGGTTTCATCTTGCTTCAGAAACCAATTGAACATAACATCTGAGAGATTTGGGCTGTGGTACCGGTATTTACTGGGAACTTTTAAAAAAAACTTGTGATAACACACTTAAGTCCTTTTGGGTAAAACTAGGACTGATGGGTTGAAATTAAAAGAAACATTTGAGATGGAAATATTAACATGTCTATTAGACTGTGAAATAGTCTCTCAAGGAAAGTACTGTGTGGATTATAGTTCATTCTACCTTTTGTGGACCCTTTTCTAAAAGAGCTTTTTTTAGACAGAGCTACATGAATTCTGTAATGGCAGAATTTACTGTAGAATCTGCCTTTTGCCCATATTTTCCATCAGCATTATGTGCCTAAATTGAAGTTCTTATATTTTAAAAATATAGTCTTCCATTTTTGTGAAGGCAATATTGGTATTTCTGATCATATTAATGTTGAGGTGTTTCCCAAAATCTGTAAGCAGCCTGAGTAGTGTGAATTGTGGTGTTAACTAATTTTCTTTTGCTGATCACTGTACCAGAAGCATCCAGCTAATGTTTAGGGTTGTGGGAGAAACATACATCCCCACGTGCCTCCTTCCTCTACTCCGAAACACAAAGGTGCTGAGGACCACTAGCTTAACAGATTTAAAGCAAAGTATGTTTCTTCCCTAAACAGTAGCTCAAAATAAGCCATTGTGGAGTTTTGTAATTTATTCTTGCTCACTTCCCTGTCAGAAATGTTTGTTTGTGAATCAAACCATCCCTAACCTACCCACTTCTGCAAAGTTGCCCTGAGCTGTCAGACCTGAGCTGGGTTCTTTCCATCTCCCATACAATTCCCAGTAATAGAGATTCTGTATAAACTAAATCTTACCCTACTCTCCACAGGCAATCTTGCTGTCTTCATGTTATTCCTTCAGGAATGCACACACAAACTCATTTGCTTTAAATGGGTTTGTATAGATGTCACTTAGTGCATCGTTTGTCATGCAGAACCTTTATTCTTGTGATTACGTAAAAAATGCCTTTTGACTGATTATTTATTTATTTATTTATTTATGAGGATGAGTTTGCAGGGCAGGCAGGCAGAAAAAAATGTTTAGAAAAGTGAGCAAACTTCTTATGGAGCCATTAGTGAACATGGAATTCTGCTGTCATTTTTAAAAATTGCTTTACAGGCTATAATCACTCTGCAAAAAGTAGTGTGCATAAAGTGTTAGAAAGTATTCTAAGGGTTTGTCTACACATACAATACTGCAGCATAACTGGTGAAGATGCACTACACTGACAGCAGAATTCTTCTGTCAAGATGATAAAAACAACTTTGCCAGAGGTAGTGGCTATGTGTCCTGCTGATATAGCGCTGTCCACACCAGCACTCATGTAGGTGAAACTTGCGTCACTCAGGAGAGTGATATGCGTAGCCTCGGATAGCCCTTAGAAATGGAAAGTATATTTTATAGTTCATTAGACAGGTTTAAGAAGATGCTTTAAATATTTTAAAAATTAATAATGCTATTCAAAAGATCAGGACTGAAATCCAGTATTTTGAGTGGAGAATTTATGCAATTAAAAATAAGAACATTTATTAGCTGCAAGCTATGACCTATTAAACAAAGATTGACATTTTAATGTTTTCATTATCACTAATATACTTGACTTTTTAGTATCCACTAGGTATGTTAGCACGTAGTTGTCTACATGATTAACTGATGAGCCTGGGCTTATCGGGTTAATCCTAAAGACTACCCTCCCACTTTCATCATCATCATCATCATCAGGGCTCGCCACGCGGCGATGAGCTCCACTCGCCAGCCGCGCGGTTTCGCGCGGTTCTGCGCATGCGCAGATCGCTCTGTGCTGGCTCTTCTGGGTTGTAATCTACTCGCCATAGGCGAGTAGATTACATTATTTGTCAAGCCCTGATCATCATCATCAGCCATGGGCTCAATGCTCACATTGGTGTCCAATGCCTCCCTCACGATTTCCTTCCATCGTTCCCTGTCCAGTACGGAGTGGCTTAGTTTCTGTGGACTAGCTCCACACCAATCTACTATATCATCTACCCATTCTCTGTGGGGTCTGCCTCTCCTATTCGGACCATCCATTATGCCGAATAGCAGGGTCTTTACTTTTCACTCGTCGTTCATTCTGCAGATATGTCCGAATAGCTCTGTTGTCTAACTTTCTGCAGTAGCTTCTCTTTCAGCTGTGTCTTCCGATGTAATCCCTCATTGGTGACCTTCTACATCTATCCTATTCTCAGGATCTTTTTATTACAACTCTTCTCAAATGCCAATATCCTTCTCTTCAAATCTTTCGTTATCACCCATGCCTCACATCCATACAACATGCTGCTAAATGCACACGTTTTCAGGACACTCAGCTTCGTTCCTAAGCTGCTGCCTCTGAATCAGAGACAGCAAGGGGTGGGAGCAGAGCGGGAGCCAGTGCCTGTGGGGAGGGGGACATACCAGCTCCCGCTGAGCCAATCCTCTCCCCCTCCTCCCCCGCTTCTGATACATAGCAGCAGAGGGGTAGGACACCAGAGCCAGTACTTGCAGGGAGCTGGCTTTAAAGCCGGCTCCCTGTGAACTCCAGCTCTCACCTTCTGCCCCTCTCCTCCCACCGTATAAACATGTATCGTCTGAAAATTTCAGTGGATACACATTTACACAAATAAGCACATTTTAATGTCCCTAGTATCTACAATGTGCTTTAGATTTTTGCCTTCAGAGAGTCCACTCTATATGAGCTTTATCCTGAAAAAGCTTGTGTGTATAAGTAGTTTTTATTTTTCACATGAATAGTCTTACTGAGCTAACTAGTAAAGTAGTTATTATCTTGAGTAACTATCTGGAATCTTAAGCCTGTTATGGTATCCTCACAGATCCATCATATTTCCTACATGGAAATAAGGATGTAAAATCCTGTTTAACAGGTTAAGCTTAATGTCAGCTGATTGAACAAGGGGTGGGCAGGCCACTCCCTCCCTTCCTGCCATGTGCAGGACTGCTCCCAGCCCTGCATGAGGCCAGAAGCGGCAGCCCTACCCATGGGTTAACCATTAATATTACCACATGGAAATTAGGTTACAGAGAATTATTCATTCATTCTTGCAGTAAAATGTGATTGTTTCAATGTCTCTAAAATATGGAAACATGCTTTTGGTAGGTAATACTGCATAAGTGAGTTGAATTCTGAGGTTGGTGCCTTGATAAATGTACTTTGGGAAGGCTGTTGCAAACATCAGGTTCAGAATATAAGAAAGTAATATTTGTGGTAAGAGTCAAAAAGGGATAAAGGGATATAAAAACTAATCTTTTTAATAGGCTAGAAGGAGGAACTTGAAAGGAAGTTATGTTAGACATAGGCAAAGAGTTTATTGTCTTAAGTATTTGTCTTAAATTAGTTTTCTGCATTCTGTATATTGGCTTGCCAGTAACGAGGTCATCTCACTTATTCCCTTGACTTTTTTCAGAAATCCGGTCTCTGTAATGCAGTGGTCATCAACCAGTAGACTGCGATGGACTTGTCGATCGCAGAGCCTCTGACAATCAATCTCAGTCTCAGTTTAGGGTTGCCAACTCTTCTGACTTGGCTAGGAGTCTCCCAGAATCAGGTTGGATCTCCCAGAGGCCCCTGCAGCCAAACTGGGAGATCAGCCACTAATAGTCCAGTAGCACAGTGGGGCTAACGCAGGCTGCTTGCTTGTCCTGGCCCTGCACAGCTCCCGGGAACATCTGACATGTCCTTTTGGCAGGGTGGATTGATTTAAATCAAGCTTTCCACTGATACTACTTCATGTATTTCTTCAAGCAGTGGTGCAAATCTAAATCACTAAAACATGTTAATTTACAGCTCAGTACAGATTTTACAACATCCAAGAGGGTATGCTTTCTGTAATTTTTCTTAGATAACTTGATTTTTATTAATTGAGGAAATAATACATAATACTCATTACCTGTGTCATGGTAAGAACTAAATCATACACAATAGACCACATATTTTGTTAAACTAAAACTTAAATGTTACTTAAATGTTTCACATTTGGAATTGCAGAAGGCTGGAATTGCTGGCTGATGGCTGTCCTTAAACTTTTTTTAAATTTTCAAATACGAGTGGAATGCACCCTATGCTCACTACGTTTACCAACACCCCCTTCGCCCCCCAGCCGTTTTGTGGCCAGAGAGCATGATGACATCATTCTGTTGCCAGGCAGGAAAAACTTTTTATATAGAGAGATTATTAACTCTAACAGACTAGCTGTACAGTGTCCTTAAAATTCCTACAATTAGCTCTCATCTTCCCCACTCCCACTGTCATTTTGATGCAGTTCTGATTCCAAGTTACCAAAAAAGCTAAGGCTGACTGTACTTAGAACATATTTAATTTTGGAGTAAGTTCCATTGATAGTATAGGATGTGGTTCCTTTCAGAAAGTTGAGTTATGCTGAAGTAAAATAGAGAACAGACATATGGCATCACCATTTTGGTCTGTGACTATGATGTTCCAAAATAAGGGGCATGTATTATGAAATAAGAAAGTCAAACTTGGTGGCAACTCAGAAATCTAGAGACCACGCCCCCTCCTGCACCAAACTCCCTGCTCTGAGCCCCTTCCCACTGAGAGCTTGTACTTGGGATGTGAACGAGTAGTCAAGCAGGAACTTATTGAGTAGCACTATCGACTACTCAATCACCCCTTCCCCCTCGTGCCACTGTTCTGTGCTCTTAAAGGGACAGAGAGGAGCTGGTGCGCAAAGACGCTGGCTCAATCTCTGGTCCCCTGCTGGGTCTCAGGATAAACCCACACTGCCAGTCTGCATTCTGACAGGGACAGAGCAGCAGCAGCTGGTCCTGTGGGTCTCAGTATAAGCTCCCCCACACCCTGGTTGTCAGCTTAAGAGAAAAAACTGTGGGACTGGCTGCTGCTGTTCTGTCCTCAGTATCCTAACCCAGCCCCCTTCCAGAGCCCACACACTGTACCCCAACCTGCTGCTTGAGCCCCCTCCAAAATCCAGGACTCTGCACTTCCTCCTTCATCCCAAGCTTCTGCTTCAGCCAATGTTCCCTCTAACTTTTTTCCATCTATATACAGAATAAATTGTTATGCGTACCAAAGCATGTGCAGATGTGTTTCTACTGGTGGTGCACATGCTGTGGGTAATGTGAATGCTCTGCCAATCAGCTAGGTGGCATTTGAATCTCTCTTGGGTGGCCGTCCAAGAGCTCATCTTACAGGGAACACCAGCTCCAGCCCTGAGCCCTCTCTTATACCTAATCTCCTTCCCTGAATCCCTTCCTGTACCACACCCCCTGCCCCAGGCTCAGCTCATCCCCTCCCACATGTTATATATCAGGTTTATGTAATATAAACCAGTGATGGGCAACCTATGCTCGTGGATGGGCTTCATTAGTGAGCCACTGGATTGTTGTAACCAAAATAGTCTCCTAAGATAGGGTAGTTTTGCTAACTGCGCTTGTGTACCTAGAATTTGCAGGGTGTGCCAATTGAACTGTAGCAGCACTTTGACAAGATTCAGGAGTTAATGCAGGTCAATTGACAGCCCTAATGTATAGTTGGGATTATTTTTTCCAATGTGCATTACTTTGCATTTACCAGCATCAAAATGGCAAATTAATTTTATTGCCCAATCACCTAGTTTTGTGAGATCCTTTTGAAGCTCTTCACAGTCTGCTTTGGTCTTTGGTTTGAGCAGTTGAGTATCATCTGCAAATTTTGCCACCTCACAGTTTACCCCTTTTTCCAGATCATTTATAAATATGTTGAATAGGATTGGTCCCAATGGGAAGTGATGGAAGCTACAACAAGCTCTTGAGAGCTCTTTTTGTTTAAACTATCACCAGATTCAATCATCATTTGGATTTGTGATCCATTACTGTCAAACTTAAAGTTCACACCCATTTTGACTTCACAAATTACACTGAGGACAACAGCATGGGCTTTCAGCTACAGTAGTAAGGCATGTATTTATTCCATGCCAAGAGTCCAAGACTGTTGTGGTATTCAAGAAATTACCACATAACTCTACAACTGATTTGTATGCAACAGTTCAATTGATTGCATGATGGAGACAGCACAGATGGTGGGTTACTTGGCCCAGCTGTTACCCTTCTTACAGCATGGGCTTTCACCTAATACAAATTAACTTATATTGCACACATTCCCAGCTATTGTTTTATATGGTAGCCTTGCTTAAGGGGGAAAAAACAACCCAGACAATGTTTCTCACTCCATATTGTAAGAGACTATTTTCTTTTGATAATGCTGAATTGTTGCCGTTTCACAAGGATGACAATTAAAGGGGCACTGCACGATGGGTTATCAAAAGCAAAAGGAGTTGTATAGAAATAATCTGCCTGTGACATCTGTCCTTGTAAATGGA
Organism: Pelochelys cantorii; assembly: GCA_032595735.1. Taxonomy (NCBI): domain Eukaryota; kingdom Metazoa; phylum Chordata; order Testudines; family Trionychidae; genus Pelochelys; species Pelochelys cantorii. The sequence goes on along the minus strand of CM064329.1, from coordinate 101,226,288 downwards.
GTGCAAATTATACTTAACATTTTTGGTTCAATGAGACATTGTAGGACTAAGTTAATCATGGGGAAAACATAAATTTACATGGAATGTATTTATACTTTTTTTTTTTTTTTTAAGAAAGACTTAAGATCTGCCACACCAAAGTAAATTGCAAAGCATTATCAAAAAAATCCCGTGCTGCTGCTTTGTATTATTTAACTCTGTTCTTTCCTGCTGTTGCTATTTACCAAAGTGAGCATTTGAATGGAAGCTCTGTTCTTCGTAATAATATACCTCCTCCTCAGTTCCTTTACAAATATAAATATATTTGAAAAGACCGCTGTAGTAGTGATCCATATAAAAATCTTGAACTTATATCAAATAGCTGGTTTAGAGTCCTTTTAGATGTCCTCTACCCATGAAGATAGCCTGCTGTTTTGCTGACAATAAAACTACTTCAGCAAGAGGCATAGAGTTTTTTTGAAGCAAAAACAACAGTGTCAGTGTAGATGCTGCCATTTGTTATGTCGACATGGCTTCTCACAGTATGCCCACCATGACTACTCTGCTCACTCTTTCGAACTCTGCCCTGTATCTAGCTACACAGGCATGCATCTCTCCTTTTTCAAAAGTTCTGAGAATCTTTACTGTTGTTTAGTGTGGAGAGCTTACTGAGCTGCTGAGGGCACTGCTTCTGGTGGCTAAGGAGACTGTGGGAGAACTTCAGAGAATTACAGGACCATTAATGTGGAATTGGCAGGTGTAGAGCTGGCTGCTGCTTGAGGTGATAGGGATGGGAGGGGAAGAGTGGGGAGACCCTGGCTGATGGGGAGGGTCTCCCTCCCCCTGCCTCAGGATTTGTTGGTTCCAGCAGCTGCCTGAACTTAGACAGCATGTCAAAACACTCATTCTCCCTCACCATAAGCTATTTCTTTCTCTTCCTGCAGGGTGCCCCTCCCCCATGTGCGCGCGCGCGCGCGCACACACACACACACACACACACACACACACACACACACACACACACACACACACACACACACACACACACACACACACACACACACACACACACACACACACACACACACGTGTTCACTGTTGCACATTCCCCACCTTCTTCCACTATCAGTTGAAAAGTGGTTGGTAATCTAATACAGCAGTTCTCAATCTGTTAGTTACAACCCTGTTTTAATGAGGTCACCAAGGCTGGCTTTAGACTTGCTGTGGCCTGAAACTGGCAATCTTCAATCTTGGGCAGCTGGACTTAGGTTACAGGCCCCTTCCTTCCCCCCCTGGGCTGAAGCCCTCGGGCTTTAGTTTGGCCAACAAACCTACCTGGGGTGGTGGGGCTTGGGCTTTGGCCCTCTGGCTTGTGTGGACTCTGATTTTTCACACCCTCCTGGAGTCACGTAGTTGTGAATGAAGTATAAGAACTACTGATCTAGTAGGATGCCTATGGAGTAATAGGATTAAACTGCATCATATGGTTCTGTACCTACCCCATAAGGCATTGTAAAGCTTTTTCAAGCATCGTGTAGCCAGTTGCACTGTAGGATAGCTACCCACAGTATATTCCTCTGTGTCCCTGCAAGTAGTGCTAATGTGGATGTGTTCTGCTGACATAAGGACCCTGGAGTGGACATGTTACAGTGGTTTTATTAAAGCTGCATAACTTGTAAGCAAAATTATAGTATAGACAAGGTCTTAGTTTCAGGTAAGTAAAAAAAAAAAAAAATCACGTGTTTTTCCTGGAAAGTGAATGTATTTGTAATTTTAAAAATCTACATATTCTGTTACTGACTTGGTTTGTCTCTTGTTGGAATGTCAACATTTTGAAACATTCTGAATTTATCAGGTAAGAAGCATGTTTATTATGTTAACATTGATGTTCAGTTCTGCTTTTAGTAGTCATTTTGCTGAAAAGCGATGTATGGTCTAATTATGCAGTCCTTATTTAACCAAAATTCTTATTGAAGCCACTGGGAATTCTTCTGGTAAGGACTTTGTCTAAACCTATGATTTGTGGCTGATGGTATGAAAGAGAAGATTCTTTCAGTAATGTTCTCCATACTGTTAACATACGTTTTTAAAGTATGGATTTGTAATTAATGAACTGTTTGGTATGAATATTAATATCTGGTGATGAGTTCAGCAGTTGGGTTCTCACCATGAAAGTTAGAAATGACCATTTTAAATACAGTTGTCTTGTTCAAGTTTTGTTTATTCATGGAAAATTACTTTTCACCGTTTAGAAATTTCAGATATTTGCAGTAAGAAAAATGGGTTTAAGTATTTTAATTTCTCTTAAATTCCTGGACAAAATACTATAGTAGGGTTCACTGAAGATTAAGCATGCATACCAGTAATTTAAGGGTATGAATGAACAAACAATATTAGTGATGGTGTAGTTATACTAAAAACACAGGAAATTGAAAGTTAAGGTTAACCTAAAAGAAAACCAAACAGGTAAAGGTATGGAAAAACACAGTGAAGGCACCATATACATCTTTAACTTTGCCAATTGTCACCAGATTGTATGGGTACCTTAAATGTGTATTTCCATGCCTTTACCTTTTTGGATTTCTTTTAAGGTTACCCTTAATTCCTGGTTATATAACGTGATTGTGTGCACTACCTCCCACTGTGATAGAAAACATTGTGGTAACTACAGTAATGGCTACCATGGAAAAAGTAGCCTCAAGAAGTCAACACGGATCATGAATTTCTTAATCAGATTTAGCAGATGGAAACAAGGAGGGGCCAGCATCATGTGACTACTGAAGGGTCCACAGAACACCTGTAAATGCTTTGAAAACCCCATCTTAGAACCATTTTTTTTCCAGTATGATAATTTCACCCAATGCTAATGAATAGGGATGTAAGAGACTAGTTGACTATCTGATAAGCAGAAGTGATGCGGCTAGTCATGCACCCCCGCCCTCCACCCCACTGCCTCTAGCAAGGGGGGGGGCGAGCAGGAGCCAATGCTGGGGGGAGCTGGATTAAAAGTGGTTCCCCTCAGCACCATCTCTGCGGGGGGGACAGGGGAGGTAGAGGCACAGCGGAAATGGCACAAGTGGGTACTGAAGTAGTCTCCACTTGTGCCACTTCTGCTGAGATTCTGCTTTTGAAATATACAAAAGCCCAGTGGGATTCTTGTACATTTCAAAAGCAGAAGCTGGCCAGGGAGGGACTCCCATGCTGGCCCTGTGTTCCCTGTGAGGCTTCCTTTTGAAATGTACAAGAGCCCAGCCAGGGCTTTTGTACATTCAAAGGCTCAGGTGCCGCAGGGAGCACTGGGCCAGCGGGGGAGCCACAGGGCTATTGTACATTTCAAAGGCTGAGGTGCCCTTATTGACTCTGTTTAGTCAATGGAAATCCCATCGACTATTCAATTCGTTTAATTAATCTAAATTTAACATCCCTACTAATGCATCGTCTTAACATTACTTGGGAGTAGGGATGTGAATGGTTAACTGGTAAGCATCACCCTTAATGGGTGATGCTTACTGGTTATGGTTAACCAGTGGGGGCCGGAGCAACCCCCCGAAGGCAGAGGGCTGCTCCAGCTCTTTGAGGCTCACCGTGGGCAGGGGTATTCCAGACTGGCTGGAGCAACCCCCATCTGTGGCATCCCTTCTCATCCCCATTTATTTGTTTAACTGGTTAAACTTAACCAGTTCACTAATTAAATGGGATTTTACATCCCTACTTGGGAGGAATCGTGTTGACTTCAATGAAACTATGTGTGTGTAAAATAAAACGTGTGTATACCTGTTTGCAGGACTGGAGGTGATGTTCTGAACGTAGTCCTCAGTTGTATTTTTTAGATGTACTTAGTGAATTAGTGATTGAAAAGAGAATTTTCAGTCTTCATTATTGAATTCATAACGCACTTGTAAGTAAAACAGAACTTTCTTCTTTTTTAATTCCTTCAGGTTCTCTTCTTTTGGAGTCCAAAATTAATCCAAACACTGCATACCAGAAGCAACAGGTAAATTTTAATTTTACTTGGCCTTTCTTTTTAAAGGGATCCTGGTATTTCATTAATATGAATGTTCTCTGAGTATAACACTCTTTATTACAAGTGAGGTCACCTGTTACTATAACTGAAAGATTAGAGAAAACATTTTTTGGTGTGGTTGTATAATGAGAAACAAAAAATCAGTTACTTATGTGAGTATCTGTATATTCTATGGCAATAAAACATTTGGAAAAACAGAGTCTGATTGTAAAGTAAAAAATTAGCAGGAACACTTGAGAATGTATAGTACTTGAAGTTATTTATAATCTCTTTTTTGAAAGACCTAATTACAAATAACTTGATTGTCCATTTATAGATAATAATGAAAAAATGTAAAAATTGTAAACTCATATATATAATATGTAAATATCTGTTTATTGCTTAGAAAGATGATCACAATTTTAAGGCATGCCAATTAAAACTGCCCAAAATATGCTACCTCTTTCCAAGCAAATCAAAGAATTATTGATGCCTGCCTGCTTTTTTGAATTCCTAACTGTTCTTTGCCAAAGATTTTCACATCTTAAATTAATTAGTTGTATGCATTGCTAGTCTGGGGAGTTTTTGTTTTGTGTTTGGTAATTTTTGTTGGTTTTTTTTGCTTAAAGAATTAAAATGGAATTTGATGGGTATGTACAGTTGTAAAGCACAATATTTTTTTCAATACCAGAAAGAGACAAATGCTGCTGTCTGCTCATTATTTTTTAACTTAATGCAAATTAAGCTTATTTTTTAATTGGTTTTATACTGTTGCAGATAGAGGCCCACCTCAATAATGCATCTCATTATACCTGGCAAAAATGTGCCTGTAAAATTGTCTTTGCCATTTTTGGTTTAGTTGCCCAAAACACTGATTTTCAGGGGGGAAAAAATCAAAGTCTAGAGCACTTGTTAGTCTTGAACTTGCTTAATTAGGAGTTTAATTTTTGCACTTGTGAAAAGGAATCTACTTCACCTACCTTTCTGTGAAATGAAACATAGGATTCCAAACTTTTCGGGGTTCATGCTTATTTCTTAGTTTCTTTTGTCTGCAATTATGGTAATCTGCTACCCTTTTTTTTTTTTAATTGGATCAATGGCCAAAAATATTTAAAATTACAAATTGTCTGTTCTTTTTTTTTCTCTCCATTCGATCCCTCCCCTCCAGTCTTTTTGTCTCAACCTCTTTTTTTAGGCTTTCCCCCATCAAAAATAGCTCTACACGCCACCTTCAAAAGGAACTGTTTCCATCACTACCCATATTTCCTTCTCCAAACCTCACATGACATGAACTGTGGTGACTCGCTGCAGCTGAGGAGGGTTGGAATCTATTAACACTAACTTCTTTATTCATCCAGGGTTTCTTTATGCTAAGAAAATTCCGCATGTTAGCCACTCTGAATTTTTTTTAGTGTGCCCATAATAGAGATGTAAGCGACTAGTAGACTACCCGATAAGCATAAGCTTTTCTGATAGTCAGGTAGTCACTTGACTAGTCACCCCTCCCCTGCTGTCTCTGTCAAAGGGTATGTCTACACTACAGCGTTAATTTGCGTTACCTTAATTCGAAATAGTTAATTCGAATTAATGCATCTACACACACAAACTATTTCGAAATAGCGTTTTGCTATTTCGAAATAGCGCGTCCACACTGAGTGGACCCTGAACTGAAGTTAAGGCTGGCCAGAACCAGTGCCGGCAGGGCTTCAGGTTAGGACTTAGTGTGTGGGGCTGCTGCCTGAGGCTAACTGAGCTCCGTGCTTAAAGGGACCCTACCCCCACCGTGGACAGACAGTTCTCAGGGTTCCCCACTTTGCTTGTCTACCTCGATGAGGGACAGCAAAGCATCCCTGTCTTGGAGTGCCCTGAGTGCCCGCACTCGGGACACCACAGCACTTGGCCACATGGAGCCAGATCTGCCCCTGGGCATGCCGGTGCATCTCATGGGGTCGTTGCCATCAGCCTGGCTGCACTTGTTGCAGGCTGCCATCTGGGGGGGGTCCATCAGGGAGCGTCCAGCCCTCAGAGCCTCCCCGGTCCTCCCCACAGGGGGCTCATGCCCCATTCCTCCCTCACATCCTTCCACTTCCCCCTCCCTAGCCCCCCTTCCTGATGTCAAATAAAAGACATGTATGTTCAAAAATAGAAACTGGGTTTATTGAACAAAACTGGGGGAGGGGAGAAGAACCTTTGGGGAGACTGGGAAAAGGAGGTGGGAGAGGGGAAGAGAGAGGGTGGGAGAGGGGAGGGGGAAACCTGGGAGGAGGGAGCTGGAAGGGGGAAGCAAGGGGAAGAAGGGGGAGGGGAAGCTCAGGAGTCTCACCGGACCAACTTGATTTTCATGCAAACCTGCTCCTGGGTTCGCATGTGGTCTTTGGTGGCCCGGCTGGCAGCCATCCTGCCATAGACGGCCGCATTCCTCCATCTAGTGCGGAGATCATGGACGTTGGGGGCATCCCCCCAAGCCTGAATAAGGTCCATGATCTCCACCCTGGACCAGGAAGGCACCTGCCTTCTCCAGCCCCTGTCAGGCTACTGGGAGCTGGCAGACTGCTCCTGGGGAGCAGTGGAGGGCTGGTTGCCAGTGGCCTGCTGGCTCATATTTTGGGGCCACGGGGTTAGGGTCCCTCATGGCCACTGCTGGCTCTGGGCTGGCAGGCTTGGAGCTGGCACAGGCACTGTGGCCAGAGTCTACTGCTTTAAGGGCTCCGGGGCTGGGGGAGAGGAGAGGAAGTTTTCCTGGTTGTGCCCAGAGTGGCCACCAGGGCTCCCTGGGAAGGGCTGGAGGCTCCCCTATTTCGAATTAAGTGTCTACACAGCACTTAATTTGAAATAGCTGTTTCGAATTTGGTGTTATTCCTCGTAGAATGAGGTTTACCAAATTTGAATTAAGTGCTCCGCTATTTCGAAATAGCGGTTTGCATGTATAGATGCTATTAAAGTTAATTCGAAATAACAGCTGTTATTTTGAATTAACTTTGCAGTGTAGGCATACCCCAAGAGAGGCAGCAGGCGGGGAGCAGGAGGAGCCGATGCTGGGGGGAGCTGGCTTAAAAGCTGGTCCAACTGCATTGTCTCCGCAGCGGGCAGCGGAGACAGAGGCATCCCACTGCTGCCCCAGGGTCTTGTACATTTCAAAGGGAGAGGCGCAGCGGGATAGCGAGTGCCCCCCCTCCCCATCAACTAATCGACTACTTGATTAGTTGATTCCTTGAAATTTAACATCCCTAGTCCATAACACTTCTCTTGTCCTCACAGATGTGCTCCTGCTGATGTGAATGGATTAAATTTGCTTCTGGAAATGCTGTTGTCTTGTCCCCACTGCATTAGTGTCAGTGGACAGAGATAATTAATATATCATCAGTGGTACAAATACTGCTGTTCAAGAATAAATCTGTTTACACTTCCATGACACCTTTCATAGCTCTAGTGTATACAGTCACATGTCAAGATAGTTGTATGTAGATCAAGAAGAACTTTTGTTGGTTCGCAGAAGAGGACAGAACTGTATTATACCAAACTTTATCAGATCTGTTTTTTCCTGGAAAGTTAAAAGCAATAGTTAGCTTTTATTTTTAGATTTCATTCACTTATGTGCACAGAAATTCCATAACATAATTATTTTAATTGGGGTCTTCCTCAGCTGTCTTGATTCCTGCTAGGATTATTTCCCATATTCCAGAGTTTTGAAAAACAAAACAGAATGGGGATATTGATTAGCACATGCATCAAGCTTATCTCAGAGGCCTCCTCTTATCTTCAAATACAGCAGTATATCTCTCCATGGTGCTCCTTGAGCTACTGTTCTATCCTGTTCACTTCCCCTCATTTGGCTGGAGGATCACTATATCGTTGGACACTTCACTGGAGTAAGAAAGTGGTTAGGAGGTGAGAATAGGAATTGGCTGGGCTATGTTCAGGGGCTTGGAGTGGTGATTATCAGCACTGCCAAACTGCGTGAGACTGGTTATTACCTGATTCCAAATCCTGTAGAGAAACAAAGATTAAAAAAAACCCCTCAATATAAAGTGTAGGAATAATTGAATCAAACACCTTAACTTGAGTATTGTCAGCTGCTAGGCCTCCAATCTCAGATTTGTCCTGACATAGAGAACGCCTGACTCTTGGCTATGACACCTGTAAGACACGTGATGATATTCATATGCTTCTCACAATGTGTGTGGTTGTTACGCAGGAAGAAGATAAGGGAACAAATTAGAAATGAGTGAACAAGTGCATATGTTTCCTAATACTGGAGAGATTATAAACCTACTGGAATAGCTGTGTGAGAGCAGTAGAATAGGTAATAGGTAATGAGAGTATTAGAACTGTTGTGACCTACCAGAGCATGTATGTAGTCTCTAAGGCAAACACCAAAGTATCTGCACACACAACTTCATGACTTTTGTGGACACACTGCAATGTTGATGCTTACACCAGAGCAACCCCACCATTCTCTTACTCATAGTTCAGTTCTGTAGTGTAGATTCCAGAATCAGTCTCCAAAGACCACTGTAAGGTTTTTTCCCCAGCCCTTTTACTATCACCAAAATATTAAGTGTTGCAGGTGCAGGGCCTACTGGCCTAGAAGAAGGCATCACTTGTTACGGAGTAATCTGCTCATCACCATTACAGTGCAGCTCCCCTATTTGCTTTGTATGCATTTTCACCCTTACAGTATCTCTCCTCATTTCTGCTTTTCTTTTCCTCCAGCCATTCTATGCACAACACTCTTGGAAAATGTCTTTGCTGCTGCTCCTGCACCCATTGCTTTTCCAGGGGTGCATTCCAGGCACTAAAGAGTTTATGGTCAAACTATGGCTCACGAGCTACATGCAGCTCTCTTACAGTTAGTGTGGTTTGCAGAGTCCCCTTCACCTATGGGAGTGCGGTGCAGAGGTGGAAAATCTGGACTACTATCCTGCATTGGGACTAGAAGCTTTGATGACAGACACCTGGTGCCTGCTGTGGGGGGATGACCCAATTTAAAGGTTTTCCTCCCTTCCTATTATCAGTCCTTCTCTTCAGCTCTCAGGTGTTAGCTCCATGTGGAGAGTCTGTGGCAAATGGCTGGGAGCTGCAGGGAGAGGCCATGGCCTTGACCTCAGGAGAGGCAGCAGCAAAAGCAGTGGCTCTCCCTGCAACTTCAGCTGTTTGCCAGTGCCTCTCCCCAGGACTACAGTTGCTAGCTTGCTGGCTCCAGCAGCAGCCCTACATGGAGGGGGGCCAGTGGCACAAGGTGACCAAGCAGGACCAGTAAACTCTAGGAAAAATCTGGGGGGCGGAGGGGGAGGGACCATGTGTCCCTACAAAGGTGCACCCTGTGGTGCTGAAGACCCTAGGCTCCCCTTCTTGCAAAAGTGAAGTCCCAAGCCCCTGAAGGCATGTTCTGGCTCTCAAACTTCTGAAGATTCTTATGCAGCTCAGAGAGTCAGTGAATTGGGCTACCTCTGTTATAGTCTAATGTAGATAGGCACTACAGGTCAGCTACACGATATGCTACCTTTAATCTGTAAAGGGTAATTATTTATATATAAAATGAAAGCAGTTCAATTTTTTTATTATTTTAAAATTATTATCAAAGGAATCGTAAAAATAAAGAATTTAGGATTTCAAACAGAAATGGAAGATGGAAAGGTTAGTCCACTAAATACTTGAAGATTCACTCGAAGGTTGATTGGACTATCCCAATGAGTATGGACATGAAACAGATTTAAGTTGCATACTTTAAATAGTACCCAATTTTTTGGCACCATCACTGTGATTCATGCTTTTATTTATTTACATTGCTTTAGCAATTTCTTTGGGTGCTGTCCACACATACAGGAGCAGACAGTTTCTCCCCCAAAGAGTTCACAATTTAGACGTGGTTATTTCTTTAGGAAGACACATCTCCTCCTATTCACTCCAAAAGAATAAACATGAAAATAAAGCCTCCTCAGTTATTAATATTAAAGCACGCAGTCATGCAGACTTTTGCATGTACTTTGTTCAATTATGACAGTGGTCCTACCAGTGATATGGCAGTTTTCTAGAATTAAGATTAGTATCTCTTGCTACAAGACTCATCTCACTCCAGAATTGTTTCCAAGGCACCAAGTTTTAAGAAATTACTCATTCATGTAAAGCGCCAACTCTTCCACAAGCATTATTAATAACCAGCTCACTGACTTTTAAAAGAAACCATTCTAGAATCCACTGAAGCATAGTCTGATCTTAAATGGGTAGAGGGAAAATAAAGTGAGACTATTATAATATGGAACCAACACTGGTCCTGCTTAAAATATCTTAGATTTATTTCAAAAGGAACTTTTAAAAAGGAGTAGAAATGAATTGATACAGAGGTCAAGAGTGAGTAAAATTCTAGATTAGTGATGGGCAATCTACACTAGTGAGTGCCTACGTCAGTGGCCCTCCATCTTAATGGGCCGCAAGATTCTCATAACCAAGACTGTCTCCTGGAATAGCTTAGTTTTGTTAATGGTGTTGGTTACCTAGAATTTGCAGGGTGTGCCAATTGAACTGTAGCAGCACTTCGGATGCAGAGGGAGTGCATAGCTTGATGTGCAATCAGCATGCACCTCTCCATGTGTCCGTGGTTTACGTATGTATCACTTTAGTAATACTGGTAGGAAAGAACTTAAATGGATGGATACTAACGGAATCTGGCAACCCTGCATGTGGGCAACAGTAAACAAAATGTCTCATGGACCATACATAGAACTCAGATGGGCCGCATGGGCCCACGAGCTGCAGGTTGCCCACCATCATTCTAGATGGTAGCCCCATTTACTTCCCTCAAAGCACTAATCCACTGTTACCTTGATCTGAAGTTGTGACATTCCTAAAACATGATGTCTCCAGACAGATACATTGTATTGAGGCTTGAGAAAGAAGTCTCAAGTAGGGCCATGGCCTCTCGTGTTAGTGTTTTAAAAATGACTATTAATCATCCAGAGTTTACATAGGATGGACATAGTATAGTCAGTGATAGTTAAACCAGCAATTAATTATTGTGCTACATTATGAATGAAATTCAGGTGAGGGCATTATCCCGCTGAGTGTGTGTCAGTAAATCAATCCTTATGTTGATATGGACAAAACAGGGTTGCATCCTCTGCAAATAGTAAACCTGAAAAGTATTTAAAGTCCATATCCAATACATAACTTTCTTTAAAAGGAAACTGGTCAGAATTCCTGGTTGGGATTCTTAATTTTACTATTTCTGGCCAAGTGTTACCAATATGAGGCTATGAAAAGGACAGATAGCTGTTGACTGACTATGCTGAATGGCAAAATTTCTGTGTTCCTCTTCAAGTAGTGTCCCCGTGGGTGCTCCACTATAGGTGTCAGGCTTGTCCCGGCACCGCAGTCCGGAGAGTTTTTCCCAGCAGTAGCCCCCGGTGGACTGCGCATGCGCAGAAGACTCCACGCGCCGTTCGCACCTTTTCTGCATCACGCGGTCTGAAGCACCAGTTCCTCCTAACCATCCACGGCCACAGACGGAGTTGGAACGAGCTCCTGCTCCGCTCTGAGGAGAAATTAGTTATAATTACTCTTTCGTCCCAGTTAGCCCCCTTCCTCGTAGTTATAGTTCGTTAAAGTTACTGTTAGTTCTTAGTTTAAAAAAAAAAAAAAAGAGTTTGGTTCCTGTTCGGCGTTACCGTTATCCATGGGCACGTTAGGACTTGCCCGACGGACAACCTTCACCATGCCCGGCTCTCCGGGCTTCAAAAAATGTGTCTTATGTGGTGAAGCTATGCTGGCATCGGACGGCCACTCCCGATGCATACGCTGCTTGCAGGAAGGCCACATCCACCAAAAGTGTGGCCATTGCTCGAAGCTGACTGCCAGGGCCAGGCGCGACAGGGAGATGCGCCTCAAAATGTTGCTTTTCAGCAAGGCACTTCAGCCACCGCCGGCGGGACAGCGGGTGGGCTCCCCGGTGCTGCGTAAGGCCCACGAGACTAAGAGCTCCATTCCATCATGGAGTGTAAGCACGGGTGACACACTGAGCACATCCGGACTCGCTCCAAGGCACGGCACGGCACGGCAAAACCAGTTAAGGCCCATAGTACATCAGCGCCTAGCCCGGCGCCTTCGTCTACGTTGGTGCCAGTGTCCTGTCCGGCACCGCGCCCTGAGTCGGCACCAGCAGCGGCACCGAGAGTTCACTTGGCACCGCCACCTGCACCGGCACCGCTGGAAGCACTGAGACCTGAGCTGGTGCCACAAGTGGCACTGAGTGTCGCCCCTGCCTTACCAACGGCGGAGACGTTACCGAGGGCGGCACGGAGAAAGCTGGTGCAGGACTCCGCGCCGCGCGGCTCAGCACCGAGCACTGTGCGTGACAAGCCGACACCGAGGGGCTCACGGGGCGACTCGGCACTGGAGCTACAGTTGGCACCCTCCGCGGAACTGGCGCAGCTCGAATCATTGGGAGTGGGCACGGCACCGCCTTCACCAGCCTCACTGACTAGATCACCATCCCTGGGCCAAGAACAATCCAAGTCCGGATCAGTCATCAGTCCCCAGTAGTCTGGCCCCCGCGCCTCCACCGCCTACGACAATACCTACCAAAGCCCAGAGGAAAACCAGGCGTAGGCGTACACCTTCGCCCAGTCCAGACAGGGCGGTGTTTTCGCCTGAGCCTTCGACCTCACCGCACTGCGACAGGTGGGATTGACAGACACCGATCGTCCTCAGGGCGTTATTGGAGGTCCCCAAGACAATCCATTACACCTCCTCATTATCACCGCTCCTATTATTCCAGATCCCCGTCTCACTATTCGTTCCGATCACGTTCACCGATCTCTCTGGATCGTTCACACCATTACTGTTATAGGAGTGTGAGCTCATACTCTCCCGGACACTCATACCATACACATCACCGCTACACTCGGGATGCCTCTTATCATCGGGATTGCCCACGCTCTTCCACACGGTCGCCACGTTTATCATCGGAGTGTCCCCGATCTCATTTGCCACAGTTGCCGACTCAGGTTATTCTCCCTCCTGCTCAGGCGCCTTCCATGCCCACGGGCGATGCCCCATTGGCTTCTACCCACCATGGTGATGATGCCCACTCTCTGCCTGTCGAACAACAGCAGTTGGACTCCCCAACCAACTTATCGTCGTCTTCGCCGGATGATGCAGTGTTCAATGACAATTCTTCTCCAGTAGACAGTTATAAACAATTTTGAGAACTTTTCAAGAGGGTGTCCCACTCGCAGAATTTGCGTACCTCGGAAGCCCCTCAAAAGCAGCATGCTCTTCTGAGAAATCTTCAGCATTCTAGGGGCAAAATTGGCTCTCCCTTTCGATGAGGCAATTTTGGAAATATCCAATGACATATGGCAGACGCCAGCTTCTGTACCACCAACGAACAAGCACACCGACAAGAAATACTTCATCGACGCCAAGGACGCGGAATTCCTTTTTACACATCCCCAGCCCAATTCTATCGTGGTCGAGGCTGCCCAACAGAAGTCCAGATCTTCACAAAGCAAGACTGCGGCTCCTGACAAGGAAGCTAAATGACTAGACTTCCTTGGAAGGAAAGTATATTCATCGGGTACGGCCACCCTCAGAATGGCCAACTATTCTGCCCAACTTGCGAACCATGATTTCGACAACTATTCCAAATTGGTGCTGCTCATGGAGCATTTACCCGATTCCAGAAAGCAGCTCCTTAGGGCTGTAGTGCAAGAGGGTTATACCACAGCCCGCACTGCACTCCAAACCTCACTAGACATCGCGGATGCTGCATTTAGAACCACTACAACATCGGTGGTCAAGCGATGTGCCTCATGGCTTCACCTGGCCGCTGTACCCAAAGATCTCCAGCCTAAAGTGGAGGACCTGCCTTTTGACTGCCGTTCCCTATTCGCACAGAACACCGACCAGGTATTCCATTCTGGAAAGGACTCCTGAACAACCCTGAGCACACTTGGGATATACACGCCGCCCTTCAGGCGTAAGAGAGTCGGCCCCTACAACAGGCAGAGGCCCTTTTCATATGCCACATCACACTTCAGACCTTATGATCAGCAGAGGCAAAGACAATGCCCTCAGAGACGGCACCAGCAACCTACTAAGGCGCCGAATCAGCAACAGTCTCAGCAGCAAGTTTGACTCGTCAGTCGAGGGACTGCATGCTATTCCCCTTCGAGAGACTCCCGGCGAAGTAACCAAGTTGTTCCACCACCGATTGAGACCTTACCATTCCCGTTGGTTTGCCATAACTACTGACTGCTGGGTCAGAGAGATTGTGACCTCCGGCCTCACGATTCCGTTTTCCACGCTGCCCCCTCCCACCCTTCCTTCCCTGTCCCTTTTCAGGGACCCCTCTCACGAGCCCCTGCTATGGCAGGAGGTCGTACGTCTACTTACCATCGGAGCGGTGGAAAAGGTTCCATAAGAGTTCAAAGGCAGAGGCTTCTATTCACAGTACTTCCTCACACGAAAGAAGTCCGGAGGATGGAGGCCTATCCTCGATCTCCGCGGTCTAAACCGTCATCTAAGAAAACAAAAATTCAAGATGGTTACTCTAGCCTCTGTCATTCCAGCACTGAACGAAGGGAACTGGTTAGTGTCCCTCGACCTCCAGGACGCATATTTCCATGTGCCTGTTCACCCAGCCCATAGGAAGTTCCTATGTTTTACCTTAGGCGACGACCACTATCAATACACGGTGCTCCCCTTTGGACTGTCGGCAGCGCCGAGAGTTTTCTCCAAGACTCTAGCGGTCATGGCCGCTCACCTCTGGCGATCGGGCATCACAGTTTTTCCTACCTCGACGACTGTTTGCTGAAAGCTCCCACAGCACGCAAGGCACAAGCTGCAGTCAGTGCCACCAGAGACACGTTGGAGGCTCTGGGCCTCATCATCAACATACCAAAGTCTTCCCTGATTCCGTCCCAGTCCCTGGAGTTCATTGGAGCGAGGCTGGACTCCAAGACTGCTACCGCATGCCTACCTCTCGACAGATCCCACGCCATACGGGACTTAGCAAATACCTTGCTCATGGCTCCGAGGGTTTCCATACTCACATGTCTGAAGCTGTTGGGGCACATGGCGGCAGCAACATACGTAGATCTGCACGCACGACTTCATGTGCGATGCCTTCAGCACTGGCTTCTCGTAATCTATATGCCAGGTACCGACGATACTCGGAAATGTGTGGTCGTCCCCAATCGTGTCAGGGACTCCCTAGTTTGGTGGCTCGACCCGAGCAATACATTGGCAGGCATCCCCTTTCATGCTCAGACCCCGTCTCTTCAGATCACCACGGATGCGTCTGTATTGGGCTGGGGGGCGCATATGAACCACCGTTAGGTTCAGGGACTATGGTCCGATCACAAATCCCTCCTCCACATAAACTTTCTGGAGTTACGGGCAGTCTTCAGTGCCTGCAGACATTTCCTTCACGATGTGCACAGTACTACAGTACAAATTCTTACCGACAACAGCGGCACAGTTTACTGTATCAACCGGCAGGGCGGTGCCAGCTCCAGATCCCTATGTGCAGAGTCTATACGCCTTTGGAATTGGGCAGTCCAACACCAAATTACACTCGTGGCCACGTACCTTCCGGGCAAGAGCAATACCATCACCGATGCGTTGAGCAGAACCTTCCATTTGCAGCACAAATGGGAGCTCCTCGACAGAGTAGTCCGCAGTTTATTTGAGGTCTGGGGCTATCCGGACATGGACCTTTTTGTGACTCGACACAACAAAAAATGCCGCCTTTATTGCTTGAGGGCAGGCATAGGCAGCGACTCGCAGGGAGATGCCTTCCTCTTCGATTGGGGAGTGCGACACCTACTATACGCCTTCCCACCAACTTCATTGATACCATGGGTGATAGTGAAGATTCTCGCAGATGCCGCGACAGTGATATTGATCGCACCCTTTTGGCCCCGACAAACTTGGTTGCCTCAACTCATAGAATCATAGAATACTAGGACTGGAAGGGACCTCAAGAGGTCATCGAGTCCAGTCCCCTGCCCTAGTGGCAGGACCAAGTACTGTCTAGACCATCCCTGATACACATTTATCTAACCTACTCTTAAATATCATGCGAATGTCCTTATTCCAACCTCGGCGACTACCACTGTTGCGCAATTTACTTTCACAACAGCACAGCACTCTCCTTCACCCGAGCATCGACCGCCTGCATCTCACAGCATGGTTCCTAATTGGCGCCAAGGACTGGAGTTAGCCTGCTCACAGGCAGTCAGGGACATACTAGTACACAGTAGACGTCAAACTACTCAAAAGTCCTACCGCTATAAATGGCGTCGCTTTCAAGCCTGGTGCCAGTCACTGAACATGGACCTGCTGCAAGTACCTATCCATCGCATTCTGGATTACCTTCTTTACCTAAAATCACAAAGTTTGTCAAATTCTTCGCTTAAAGTTCACTTGGCAGCAATCTCTGCCTTTCGCCCTCCAAAGGATGGCTCCTCAGTATTTGTGCATCCACTCATCAAAAGATTCATGAAAGGAATTGCTAATCTTTACCCTCTGCGCAAACCCGTCCCGGAGCCATGGGACCTGAGCCTTGTACTGGACACCCTTACCCGTTCCCTTTTGAACCATTGGCAACTTGCGACCTGGTGACCCTCATTATGAAGGTTGCATTCCTGCTCACCATCACGTTGGCCCGTGGTGTTAGTGAATTGGTAGCTCTCTCGGCTGACCTTCCGTATACGTTGTTTACCGAACAAGGCGTGACACTACGCTGCCATCCCGCTTTTCTGCCAAAGGTCAATTCATCATTCCACATTAATGAACCTATCGCTCTTTCCACCTTTTACCCGAAACCGCATTGCACTCAGGAACGTGCCCGTTTACACACCCTTGATGTTAGGAGAGCGCTCGCCTTCTACTTGGACAGAATGCGCTCCTTCCGAAAGTCACAACGCCTCTTTCTGTCAGTTGCGAACCGCTCCAGAGGTCACCAATTGTCTTCACAGCGCATTTCGTCTCATATTGTGAACTGTATCACACGCTGCTACACTCTCCATAACAAGCCGCTGCCCTCTAAACCTAAGGCACATTCGGCCAGGAGCATGGCCACCTCAGCGGCTTTCCTCAAGGATGTTCCCTTGCGCGATATATGCCGCACCGCTATCTGGTCTTCCACGTCGACCTTCGCTAGACATTATGCCCTTGATCGCTTCATGGTTGCAGATACAGCAGTGGCTCGGACAGTGCTTTCATCTGTGCACAGATGACGACGCCGAAGCACAACTTGAGCACCGGGCTACTGCTTCATAATCACCTATAGTGGAGCACCCACAGGGACACTACTTGAAGAGGAAGAAAGTGTTACTCACCCTGTGCAGTAACTTCTGTTCTTCGAGATGTGTGTCTTCGTGGGTGCTCCATGACCTGCCCTCCTCCCTGCTTTGGCACTCTTATGCTTGTATTTTTCAGATGCTCCGGCTAGGAGGAACTGGCGCTTCGGACCGCGTGATGCAGAAAAGGTGCGAACGGCGCGTGGAGTCTTCTGCGCATGCGTGGTCCACTGGGGGCTACTGCTGGGAAAAACTCTCTGGACTGCGGCGCCGGGACAAGCCCGACACCTATAGTGGAGCACCCACGGAGAGACACATCTCAAAAAACAGAAGTTACTGCACAGGGTGAATAACACTTTCTTCCCATGACAAGGCAATGTTGACTCATCCACCTGGCACAAACTATTTCTTTAAAGCAGCAAACAGTATTGCATGATTATCAAACTTAGGACAAAGTTAGTAGTAGCTTGCTGATAATCTTCTCTTGTGTGTTTAGAAAAGCTCTTTGCTATAAGTTTGTGATATCACATTGATCTATTAATCCTTCAGCCCTCATATAGCTTGCACTGATCACAAAATACCTTCCATTCTTCTTTTTCTGGTTTTCCTTCTTGTGCAGCCATGCTTTTTTACAATTAAAATCTTTCCAATTCTTTGGAGGTTGGCAGAGTGGTCATTTCATTTCATGTGGCTACCACTGCAATAACTGTAGTCCATTGATTGTCAGTAAGCCCAGCTATGTGTCCAGCCCATTACGTGTCCAACCCATTACATTTTATTGTACCTGCTTTCAGCAACAGCATCCTGCACTCTGCTGTCTGATCACATCATTGGGGTCTCAGTCATGGATTGTCATTCCCAAAATTCTTTTTTCCATTTCCCTCTTTGTGAAAAGACAGTTGTTGCTCCTTTATCTTTGTCAGCACTCATATTTTGCTGCTGTACAACATTACTGGCAGTACTGTTGAGCTGAAGAGGTTTGCATATGTTGCCTTATTGATTTTTCCCCCCCACCCCTTGGAGAACATCCTTGATATAACTGTCTGTGCCAGCCAGCTTGCTTTCTTTGTGAGAATTCATTTTCTTGATTGCAGTGCATGTTAATTTCTTGGCCCAAATAAAATGTATTGCTCAACTTTTTTTCTATTTGTTCTCTCATGACAATTTATGAGCCTTTTTCTAGGCATCAGACTGCATAAATTTCATTTTTGGGTAGTTCATTTTCAGTCCAAGTTTGTTGCTTTTTGTATTAATTTCTCATAGCATTTTCTGTAGTTTTATAGTGTTTTTGGCAATCAACGTGATTTTGTCCTCAAATTTTAAGATCACTTACCTGCTCTCTGTTGACACTGATTCTGCCTTTCTAGTTCATCCACCTCATTATCATTTCAAGAGAGGCTGTAATGAATTTTGGAAAAATTGTCTCTTTGCTTCATGCCTTTTTTGACTGGGATGCAGAGGGGAGTAATGAACAGAGCTGTATCTTTAGGACAGTCAATTTTTTTTCTTAAATACTTTGTAGTTTGTCAGTGCTCTGACTTGCAAGAGCTTTCAGCACTGCAGTCATCTCTATGCTGTCGAACACATTTTCTTAGTAAACTAAGGCAGTGAATAAAGGGAACGTGTATTCCTTTGTATGGTCCACTAGATGGTTTATAGTGAAGGTATGGTCCATTGTGCTGAAATTCTTTTGGAAACCTGTCTCCTTTCCTGGCTGCTGCACATCCAGATTCTGTGAGAGTCAGTTTGTTTTCGTGACCAGCTTGTGGACATGTGAGAGGAGGAATACTGGATAATAGTTCTTTAGATCTTCACAGTCACCCTTCTCGTACATTAAAATGGTGTTGGATTCCTTCCAGCTAGATAGTATCTTCTACATTTCCAAGTAATGACTAAACCTCTGAGCAAGGGTTTCCCTAATAAACTTCAACATCCTTGTGGGATGCTGCATATAAAATTCTCTGGACATTTTAAACATTTGTCCATCACCCCTCATTTGGCTTCTGTCCTGTAGCTATGAGTTTAACTATTCATTGAAGTTCCATATACGAACAGTATTCCTGAAATAACAAAGGAACAACCGATGGTCTTTTTCATCACTTATGAACAACCCCACTTACTATAACTGAGGGATGAAGAGGTTACTCTGCTTTAGTCCTTTTTTTCTTTCCCCTACTGCCTATCTAATAAGCTCAGGGTTCTGGTTTTTAGTCCAGGCCTAACCCATTGAGAGTTCTCTCTGAGGCTGAATTTCCATCTGTCATCTCTAGTCTGCAGCCATTGTGCTCCTCCAGAATAGTAGATCCCTTTTCACCAAGATTGATCCTAGAGCATTGTGGGTGGGTAGTGTAAGCCTGTGAAATTCACTTACACATTAAGAAAAAAATGAGACCCATTTCCCTACATAGACCACCTGTTAGGACTTTCTGTAAATTCATTTGCTATTTAGAAATCATGAATGTCTAATTGCAAAGCATTTCAGAGATTCAAAATAGTTAGCTCAACTGACCAAATCAGTATCTTGATTTTGGTTATGACATGCATAAGCCCAAAGCCAGAAGCCAAAGTGAAGCATACACATACTGTCTTTCATCTCCAAATACACCTGAAATCATGATAAGTTAGCACTTTAAAAAAATGACTATTTGAAAAATGAATGTTCCACCTTTCATATGTTGGATCTACATTTGATGGTACAATTTTTGCATCATCTTTAAAGTAGTGGTTACATTTTATCTAATCATGAGTGTTTTAGAATTGAGAAACTGATACGACACTGACATCAACATTTAATCAAAATATAAACATTGACAGAACAGTATGTTGTCCAACAAAGTGCAAAACTTTTTAATGCCTTTTTAACACTTTCTGAAAGTTGGTATGGATATGACTAGCCTCTTATTAAAGTCCCAGATAGCAGCATATTGGCTTATTCCAGACTTACTTTGCGCATTTATAATATTTTTGTGAGAGAGAGAGAGAGGAGTTGAAGGCAGCCAGATAAGTAATTCTTACAAAGTTTGGAAACACTGGCATGATAAAAGCGCATTCCATTTAGGAACTTAAAACAAATCAGTCTTGAAAACTGTCAAAGGATGTTTCCTTATCCAGAGTATTTTTACTAATAATTTCTTTAGTTACTATTTTCAAAAAGTAGAAAAATATGTAAACTCCATGTTAGGAAAAGATAGAAGGATATTGCTTGACCATATTTGAAAAGCAGCAGCTAATCTTGTTCAACAGAAGTAATTGTGTTTAACCTGTGGTCTGCAGATTGCCCCTCCATTCCAAAATTTTTAGAGGTCCGCATAGGGATATTAAATTTAATCAACTAATCAACTTGTTGATGGATTTTTCCTGCAGGCTCTTGATACATTTAAAAATCAGAAGTGCGGCGGGGGGGGCGAGCGGGCAGAAGACGGGACATCTGATTGCTGGCTTGCACTACTCCACTGCCTCCCTTGTCCCCCATGGAGATGGTGCTGGGGAGACCCAGCTTTTAAGCTGGTTCTCCCCATCACCGGCTCCTGCTCCTGCTCCTCCCCTCCCCCCCCCCCCCCCCGGCAATTGAAAAAAAGTTGAGAACCATTGTGATAAAATAGAACTTTATCTATTATACTAAAGTCTATATCAAGTTAGCATTGCTATTTAAGGTGAAATTAATTTTTTAAATAAACACAGGACCTGGCACAATGGGGATCTGATTCTGATTGGGGTCTCTGGGTACTACTGCTATATACATATAATGAAAAAGTGACAGTAAGTAATGCTAGGTTTTGATACAGATTAATAAAGTAACTACATGTTTCAGTTAGGTGTTGGTAAAATAAGAAACTTGTGCTGAAGAAACATCAGTATTTTAAATCTAGTTTTAATGTGATTATTTCAGTGATCTTTAGTTTTATTTTCCTCCTAAAAATTATGGTCAGTTTATTTTCCTTCCCCATTAGGTAACAGCAGTACTGTGTGCTCTCAGTCTTTTATCACCAAAGCATTTGCACTGTAATCTGTCTCACATGATGATACATCATTCATTGCAACTTTTTCCTTTTTGTATTTTGGAGGTGGCTTGCTAAATCTGTTCCTTCTGTCCACCACCTCTTCCCCAATCCTTTGGAAAAAGAAAAGGTAAACTGCCATTTGCAAGATAAACCCAATACAATAGTATATTTGAAGCTGTATAGCTGCTCTGATAATGGCAAATTGATACTGTTCTCTTCATTGACTTGCTCAGAGTGGAGGAGGATAGTAGTGCTGTGCTATTTTGGCTAATTTAATTTTAAATGTAAAAATGTGGGTAATGGGAAGAGACAAAAATGGAGATGTTTTCCTGGAAAGTTCACTGTAAAATAAAAATGGTCACTTTTTTCCTTTATGATTATTATCCATTTAATGCTTGTTGACGGAAACAAAAACCCAGTTTACATATAAAATATTAAATTATGTAAGGTTCTTATTTCTTACTATGTTAAATTTTTTTAAAACTCCTTTAAAATGATAATAGTGAACTAATGAAGGTTATGTATAATGTAGCATAGGTATTCTGTTTTATAGCATGTTTCAGATTGAAATGTTGAATGTGATTTAAAAAGTTTCTAATGTTTTCATTGGATACAAAGAAAATGCATGAATGTATAGTTTTGCATTTTTTCTATAAAAGATAGTCTTTTTTTAATCAGGCCATATTTATAACTAATTGATATTTCTGTTAAAACTTACAAGAAAAGGAGTTCCTAAATGACACTGGTTGTTTTTTCCAAACCTGAGGAAAAGCTCTGTAAAGTTCAAAAATTTGTCCCTTGCACAAACAAAAGTTGGTTTAATAAAAAATCTTTAATAAGATTTCCTCATCTTCCTTTTCAATATCCGTATCCTGGATACTGCAACAGCTGCAACACTGCAAACTAAACTTGAAGACACGACTTAGATTATACCGAGATGCATGTAAAGAGAATAATCAATAGCCTGTTAATTTTAGCAATATGCAGCCTGTTAGCCCAGCTCACAAAGGGAATTAATATATTTGTTTGATAATCTAGTGTAGCTTTTCAGCTTCCACTCCTATTTAATACCCCTGCAATACTATCCTGATCACTAGGATATTGTCACAGGCTTGGGATAGTAGGAGATAAGCACAACTTGGTGCCCATCTAACCTAGTCATGTGTTCTTACAAAATGGTAAAACGTTATATCCTTTCAGCAGGCCCACTTGGGGGGGCGGGAGGGGATGCAAAGGAGGCAATTTAAAGGAGACTGGGCAATTTAAAAAGGCTGGAGTGGGGGGGCATCTGCCATTGGCAGTGCAGCAGGAGTAAAGCAGACTTCCTGCCCACCTTTGCTTCATGCGGCTCCTGGGAGTGGCTGGCCGAATCCTTGTGATCCCCAGAGGGGAAGGAATATCTCCAAACGCTGCCCCTTCCTGAGCACCAACTGTGCAGCTCTGATTGGCCTGGAGCTGTGGGGGGACAGTGGTGCGCATAGTTCTCCTGGTCTCTCCACCTAGGAGCCACTACCAGAGGGTGTGATAGTCACTTTTGGGAGCCACCTGAGGTAATTGCCACCCTCTTCCATCCTAACCCTCTGTCCCAGCCTGATGAAAGTTAGTGAGTTTGGGAAAGAGCAAGTGATGGAGTGAGTGGGGAGATGGGCCTCACAAAAGGGGTAGGACAGGGGCATGGTCTCTGAGAAGGGGCGGGATACGAGCGCAACAAGGGTGTTTGGGTTTGCGTGATTGGACAGTTGGCAACCTACCTAGGCAGACATGTAGAAGCCTTCGCTGTGCTAGAAGACCACAACCAGTAGCACGGATGGCAGCTCCCTGGGCACGGACCAGCAGAGGTGCAGTTTGCGCATGCATGAGGGCCCACTGACTGTTCTGCTTTTGAGCCCAGAATTGCTGTCAAGCAAGCTTGCCTTTCAGATTTAAAATAAAGGTGGGGGTGGTATAAAAAGACCATTAATGCACCCAATAAATTAGTGCCATGCTTACGAGTAGTTCTGTCATAGTTTCAAATGCATAGACACTTTTAAATATACATCTGTTTTTCTATCTAGACATTGCATCAGTATAGCACTTTCTGGGGCATAACGGATCCAAAAGCTGTGACCGTGATCCTTCACATGACTTGCACATGTGCTTAGTTTTATGCATAGTCACTAGTCCCGAAGAAGTCAATTTAACTGATATATTTTAATTGTTAGCATGTTTTATTTGAGAGGGAAGTAAAAGCTTAAAGATGTATTAAAATGTATATTTATGGTATATACATATAATTTTTAGTTGCATAAAGTAATATTTAAAAAGGTTTTGGTATTATTCATTGACTTGTTTGTTTTGGTTTGTATAAAATGTGACTTTCACAGGTACTTCAAACATAACTTTAAAATATGATTAAATATGTACTTTTTTTTTCTGGATTTTGGTTTCACCTTTGTCTTGTCAGTTTAACTGATAAGTCACTCTTCAAACGTATTATAGCTATAGCAGGTTTTAAAAAATAACTTGCCTGAAAGGTATTTCTTCATCTCTTTCTAGGATACTTTGATTGTGTGGTCTGAAGCTGAAAATTATGACTTGGCACTTAGCTTTCAAGAAAAAGCTGGATGTGATGAAATATGGGAAAAAATATGCCAGGTATGTTTGAAAAATGGAAGATTATTTAGATTGGTTGCATTATGTCTTGGATTTTATGGAATGTTTTAACAATGAGATTAAGCATAGTATTTGTAAGTAAAAAATGCAGAAGAAAACATTTACATATTTGGTAATTGAGAAGTTGTTGCTTTCCCCATAAAAGGCTGGTGCTAAGTTTAACAGTTTTGGGGAAAGCTTTCAAATCTGTGTGCAAACTATCCCTGGGAAAGTGTAGGTGAATCTCAAAGATATTTTTAACAAAGTACAAGTTCATGGAACAGATTAGACAAGTAAGCTGTATTCCACCAAAGTTATATCTGATTGAGAATAAGGATGCTGAGATGCAGTTAATTGACTAGTTGACAAGTCAATAGGCACTTCTGCATTCCTCCTTTGAAATGTACAAGAGCCCCTGCTGGGGCTCTTGTACATTTCAAAGGAGGAATGCGGAACTCCACATACAGCTGGGGGCCAGTGGGAAGTCCCGCTGACTCCAGACTGCATGCATGTGCCTTCTTTGAAATGCACAAGATTCCCCTGCGGGGGGCTCTTTTGCATTTCAAAGCCATGGAGCCTGGGATCAGCGAGGGACTCAGAGTCCCCCGCTGACCCCGGGCTCCATGCTACGCTTTCTTCTACTTCTCCTCTCCAGAGATGTCTTCATACATCACTTTGTACATTCCTGCAGATCGTATTCATTTTCAGTTTTATCCCATAAAACTTTCCCACCCATAATAAAAAATATCGCCAGAGGATTAAAACTATTAGCTATAGACATGTACAAAAGATGGAATGGCACCATCTTACCCAGATACAAAGCCAGTTGTCCCCAGCTTTGGGAAAATTGTACATGTTAGTATTCTTGCCAGATTGTTGTCCTCAGACTCTGTTTTGAAACCCCACCTTTTACATCCACCTGGGGCTGGACAGCACCCAAATTTGAAGCCTTTGTGTCTCCCAGCCCTTCCCTTAGCCTTTTTTGGCTGCTGTATGAATAGAGGAGTGTTCTCATCATTTTTCCATACTCTTCCACAGCCTTCTGGTTGTTGCAAGAATGAGGTGTTTATTGCTTTATAACTCCACTAGTCTCCTAGCTGCATCTGTAGGGTGAGAACCTCAGTTTTTAGGGTGAGAACCTCAATTCCCTCAGTTTTTGTTACTGCAGATATATTGAAAAAGGGGCAGAGTATTGGTAACAACCTTCATTTTTCCTCTTTCCCAGTGAATAACACCAGTGCCTCTGTGCTGATATTCAGTTTTCTCGCACTATGGCAGAACAAAACTTATTTGTTTCTTGTCAGTTTTCACTATTACTCACAGTTGTGAGAAATAGCAATAAAAGCTGACACAACTCTGATCAATTCATTCTGGTGCAGCTTGTGGTAAGCTCTGATCAACATCAGAGGTAATTGAACGAGCTGTATATAGACTTAAACTGATGCAGTACAATCTTCTTAATATCCATTTGTATTAGAACCTTATCTTCAAAACCATAAGTGTTAAGAAAAAAAATGTAATTGAAAGCTTAGATTCTACAGAAGATGTTTACCTGGGAATGCTTCGTATTCACCTTGGGCAAGGGGATCTTTCAAGCTATAGTGATGGGCACTTGGAAACTGTTAAATTATAATAATTTGTTCCTTTTGCCTGAAGTACTCTGAAAATTCTGCTTTCTTGTATTCCCTATTCTTCCAGTTTCCTGTCTTTTTTAAATATACAGCTTTATACAAACTAATAAAATCTTTTTATGTTAATGAAGGTGCTCAGTATCCAAGAATGTGTCTTTCATACTACCAGTGAAAAGCACACAAGAACTTAAACTGCATTACATTTAAAATTCAAATTCTTATTCATACATTTATTTTTGGCTCCCTGAAGTAAAATTATTGACTAAGAATATGATTTGAAGCCTTTCTGCCATCAAAGAGTATAATGTGGGTTTTTTTCTTTTTTTTTTTCTTTCCCCTCTCTTTTCTTTACTGGAAATTCAAGTTGTTAGAAATATTTTAAAAATTGCTGGTAGAAACTTTTTAAAATTACTTATAAAAATGTCTCATTGTAATAGGTTCAAGGAAAAGATCCTTCAGTGGATATTACTCAGGACCTTGTAGATGAATCTGAGGAGGAACGTTTTGATGATATGTCATCACCAGGTCTAGAATTGCCATCTTGTGAATTAAGTCGACTAGAGGAAATTGCGGAACTTGTGGCATCTTCACTGCCTTCCCCATTGCGTCGTGAAAAACTCGCACTAGCATTGGAGAATGAGGGCTATATTAAAAAGCTCTTAGAAATTTTTCATGTGTGTGAGGACTTGGAGAACACCGAGGGACTACACCACTTGTATGAAATTATCAAGGGAATCTTCCTTTTGAACAGAACTGCACTTTTTGAAGTAATGTTTTCTGAGGAATGTATAATGGATGTAATTGGATGCCTAGAATATGATCCTTCTTTATCGCAGTCACGGAAACACAGGGAATTTCTGACAAAAACAGCAAAATTTAAAGAGGTGATTCCTATATCTGATCCAGAGTTGAAGCAAAAGATTCATCAAACATACAGAGTACAGTATATTCAAGATATGGTTCTACCCACTCCTTCGGTGTTTGAGGAAAATATGCTGTCTACACTTCACTCTTTCATTTTTTTTAATAAAGTGGAAATAGTTGGTATGTTACAGGTAAGTCTGAGGTTCTTACTTTTTAACATGAAAAGTTAACTTGAAACTGGCTTTTAGCATTTTAAGATTTTTTTTTTAATCTATACTATATGCAAGAAATTAACAGGGTTTGGAAGGCTAAGCTATAAAATTGATATTTTTCAATTAAAATGTGAGCTTTAGACTTATTATCATAGAACTTATCATGTAAATATAACAAATTGCTTTACTACCTAACAGAACACAGTTGAATTTAAGTTGGTGAGGATATGCAGTAACTTGCTCAGTTGGGACTTTTATTAGTTAACACGCCAGCCTCTGTAACTAAAAAATAAATCTTTTCACTGGAAAAATTCTACACGTGAAATTTTAGAAGGTTGAGACAGCTCAGACAAGTTGTTTGAAAGATACAGATTTTAAAAAATAGTTGTGACTTAAACATGTTCCTGATTATTTGACTCATAGTTGTAAAATAGCTTTGCCTAGAAACTACAGATCTGTTCTAATCTCTCTTATTTTGAATTTGTGCATTTGTTCAAAGAGTTTTCATGGAGAAATTTAGATGTTTAATTTGAAGTCAGTGGATGTCAACTTCTTAAACCAAACAAAAAGGATGGAGATAATGTGTGTGGTTTTTCTAGTAGCTGTGTAGCCTGAAGGAGTGAGTACAGTGCTAGATGTTGCTGCTGACTTGCCTTAACATTTTAAACTTAGTTTGTTTAGGAGAGCCTCAAAACATACCTTTGAATACCCCCATAACATATAGGGAAACAGTGACTGAAAGATTAAAATTACTAGCCCATAGATATTTGGCAAGTCAGTGTTAAAATCCTGGTCTCCTAATTGGCCTCTTTCTCCACCTCCCTGGTGATTACCCCCCTCCTCCATTGCCATCTTATTTATTACAAAACTGTAACACTGTTTACGGATGTTGTCATTTACTGACTGGGAGAAAGACCATTAGTCTTCCCTACAAACCCACTATCAACTGAGTCCAAGAACTAGCTAAGGAAATTTGGGCAAGAGGCAAGAGGAGTCAATACTGCAACATATTCAAGCAGCTACTGTAGCTATCAGAAATAAGAGTAATACCTGTTGCAGAGGATGAAACAGTTGATACAATAATAGCAGACCAGTTTCTTCCCTGCAATTTTTTGTTTTGTTTTTTTTGCTTTAGCCAGTGGTGATAAGAGTATTGCATGTGGAATATGGTTGACTAACTTGTATACAAGAGGCACAGCACGGCTTGAGTGTTGGTTATGTCATTTGATTTGCTCTATGACCTTGGATAAGTCACTTAAACCTCTCCATACTTCTGTTTCTACTGTCTGTAAATGAGTAAGATACTTCCCAACCCCACCGTCGAGTTTTATGGATTAATAATTTACATTAAACAGAAACTTGAAAGATTCATAGTAGTTGCCCTCTCCAGCTTTGAAAAACAGCAAGAAACTCTACGCAGGGCAGAATAAACATTCTTTGTCATCAGGTAATCGAGTAGCCACATGAATTCTTATAGTTACCTGACTATTCTATCGTCCCCGGGGCTGGCAGCCTAATGGTAGCTTTTCTGACTTCCAGAAAGCACCAAGAGGGAGGAAAATTGTAGGTATGTAAATGGGGAAGGCTTATAAAATGGAAGTTGTTTGGCAGAAACATCGAATTTAATTTTGCTTCTTTTTGGAGAAAATGAAACAAAGTATACAGAATAGTATGGATCTCTTACACTGTGGTACATTTAAAAACCACAAAAACAAACTTGAAAAATGTACCAAACATTAGTAGCCCAATATTTAAACCTACTGATCTGGTTGAAGTACAGCTGTGCCTCAAGCTGTGCCTCAAGCTATGCTCTGCCCCCAAACTGCATTATCTGAAATGTTAGAGCAATAAAAGGCTTTTGAGTAATTAAACTTATCAGGGTGGCATCTCACCCCCAATAAAATAATTTTTATGCTGCCTTTTTCTCTTCTTCCCACACACAGCAAATATTAAGGTTAGGTACAATGTTTCCTTTGAATTTTTTTTCTTTTAAGAGGCTGAAGACTCTGAGATCAAATTTTAAAACCAAAAAGCCATCTTTTCTCACCCTTTCATTCCACTTCTCCACACTTTTTCTTGCTCCTTTCCCTACCCGGGGAGAGGAGAAAAGGCAGTGTCAATGTGTAGTTGACTACACGATAGGTTAATCCTATAGACTACATGCCCTAGTCTCTCTCCTCCCCCCCACTGCATCCCACCTCCCTGCTGCCTTGGTGGGAGCTGATATGCCCAGGGTGTTGACTCCCATGGAGCTGCCTGCCCCTCTCTTCTGCAGCCTCCCACAGAGGTAGCAGTGTGGGATTGGGCATGGCATGTGCAGGTTTTGTGGAACTGCCAGCTTCTCCTCCCTTCCCTTCCCTCTTCCCCCCCCCCCCCAAGGCAGTGGGGGGATGGGAAGGGCAGGTAGGAGCCAGTGCTTGCCAGGAGCTTGCTCCCACCTGTCCCTCCCCACCCCCTTGTGTGTAAAACGTGTAACCTCTAAAATGTCAAGCAGTTCCACGTTTGCATAAATAACCGATATTTAACATCTCATTCGTTTATGGTGGATATTGTAGGGTTTGGCTTGGGTAAATGGGGGGGTACATTAGTGGTAGAGGAATGAGAATGGGAGAAACTGTTCATGTGTGTTTTTAAACTTGTGAGGGTAGTCATTGATTTTCAAAGAGAGAGAATGAAAGAGAGAGGGAGAAGAAAAGATACCTTCAGACCATTACCCACAGCAGCTGTGGTGTTAAGGAGAGCTTCAAAGACTTCTGTTCACTGTCCAGTTGGAGCAGCTGTGGGATGGATGGGTAGCAGTGTTCTGAGCATCCTCCCTTTGAAAACTTACCTACTCAGGCTGCTTGTCTCTGAGATACCCGACTCCCTCTGTCTCATCCTGTTAAAGGATCAATGGCACTTAGACTTCTATTCACCTTTCCGCTCCTCCTGAGTAATAGCATGCAGCTCCTGGTCCTACTCATCAAACATAATTACTGCTGAGCCTGGAGGAGTAGGTTTTTATGCCTTATAAAACTTAGGTTAGAAATATTTACTCTGGAGTACAGTCTGGTTAGGAATGTAAAATCCCCATTTAATTGGCTAGCTAGTTAAAAGTAACCGATTTAAACACTATTGTATATCATTGCCCTATAGCAGTTAGGGAAACTGTGGCTGAAAGATTGATTACTTGCTTGTAGATTAAAGGGGGGTGAGAGGGGAGCCACTCCAGCCCTAGAATGGCCTGCCACTGGGGTGGGACACCCCACCCCTCTGCTGCCACCGCGGGCAGAGGCTGCTCTGCCCTGGCCCGAGCAGCCCCTGCTGTGGTGGGCCAGGGCACCCCACAGACAGGGGCTGCTCCAGCTTCCTGTGTCAGGTGGGGAGCTGCTCTAGCTTCACCAATTAACCTTCACCAGCAGGTGAAGGAGACCCTTGAAGAACTTTCAATAATTTCCACTCCACTATCAACCTTAGCCTGGACCAGTCCATGTGAGTGATCTACTTCCTTGACACTACAGTACAATTATATGACACACACATTTCCACCACCTTATACTGGAAACCTACCAAGTGTTACACTTACCTTCATGCCTCTAGCTTCCATCCTAGACACATTTCCCAATCTGTTCTTTATGGCCAAGCCCTAAATACAATGGATTTGCTCCAATCCCACAGACAGATACAAATATCTATAGTATCTATATAGAGCATTCTTAAAACTGAAACACCCACCTGAAGAAGTGAAAAAACAGACTGACAGAGCCAGATGAGTACCCAGACATTACCTACTTCAGGGTACGCCCAGAAAAGAAAACAGAACATCACTTATCACCACTTATAGCCCCCATCTTAAACCCTCCAATGCATTATCTACAACCTATCCTAGAAAATGACCCCTCACTGTCTTACACGCCTTGGGGGACAGGCCGCTCCTTGCCTACAAACAACCCCCGAAACCTCAAACACATTCTTTCCAGTAACCACACAGCACACCGTCATACACATCCAAGAACCCACCCTAGTGCCAACTCTGTCCACACATGTATACCAGCTATATCATCATAGGACCTAACCACATACATCACCTTATCAGAGGCTCATATAACTGTACATACATTCACAAATGAGATCTATGCTATCAAATGACAGCAATGCCCTGTATATTGGCCAAACTGGACAGTCTCTGTGAGAGAATTAAAGGACACAAATCGGATATCTGAAAAGGCAACATACAGAAACCTGTCGGGGAACATTTTAACTTGCCTGGGCACTCATTAATGGATCTCAAAGTCACCTTATTGTTTCAGGCCAATTTACAAGCCAGATCCACAGGGAGGCTTCAGAGCTCAACTTCATTTACAAGTTTGATTCCTTCAACAGAGGTATGAACAAAGACTTTAGCTGGGTGGCTCGCTATAATCCACATCCTAATGACCTAAAAAACCAAACAATGGGTACTTAAGAACACTTAGTACCTTCTATATCAGCTTCTTGTTGCATGGACACTCTGACTATTCTTTTCCCCTTTTTCCCCCTTCTTTTTCCTTGTCTTACACCCCCACCCCACCATTTGCTGTTTATTTAGAAACTGGACCTTTAATAATTCCATTCATCTGAAGAAGTGGGTTGTGCCCACGAAAGCTCATGATACCATCTACATGTTTTGTTAGTCTCTAAGGTGCTGCTAGACTATTTGTTGTTTTTTAAGCTTCACCAGCAGGTCAGGCTTACCAGTTAACTGGTTAAACCTTCACATCCCTAATTAAGGTTGCATTTGTGCTTAAGATAAAATAAATAAGTTCCAAGCATTTTACTTTGGATTATTTAGACAGACTTTAAAACTGAAGGTCTGTCTGCTCTATATGACTAAAAGCCCATTGTACTGTTTTATTTTAAAGAGTAGATGTTTGGCACAGTGTAACTCAACACAATTTTTCTTTCTTACTATTGTTAATTCTGTGTATTAGTTGGTGGTTGCTGTACACTGTATAAGTCGTTGTAGTTAGTAAAGTGCCTGGCACGCTCCCTTCCACCTTAGCATTTCCTGCTGGAGCCAGTGCTGGTATTGTTTTTTAGGGCACTGAGGTCTAGGTAAATTTAACTAAAGAGAACCCTGGACTGTATGTTCAGAGTGCTTCATGATAGTCCGGTGGGAACCAAGGATAGAGGTTCCTGAGAGCTTGGTTATCTTCTGTGGGTTGTGGTGATGCTTGTGGCAGTGATACTACTGCTGTTGATTTTTAGGTCAACCTTGGATAATTCTGGGTTCAGTGAAGGTGGACTATACAGGAGCAAAATGGTTCCGATTTATGTTTAAAGGTCTTAAGTTATTTAGGAATGTAAGGTATTTATACAGTCCATCCACAACATCTGTGCCTCTTCTCTTGACACCTGTGCCTTTCTTCCCTGCCATACACACAAGCTCTCTTCTGGCTTTGTATATTTGCCACCATTTTTTAACTAATCCCTCCTTGTACATCTGTGAATCCAGACTAGAAACCAGGGCAAAGTTTTATTCGGGCTAGGAGGTTTTGCTTGGTTGGGGCCCTCAGGTGAGTGGGCGATGGCCATCCTACATGTGATTATTGCAGATATTTGACACTGAGTGGTTTTTTTTACGCTCTTTAGGCTAAGAGGGAGCAAGTAAAGGGGTTTTCCCAGAGACTTGTTAGAAACTCTTTTGTTAGCATTTGGCAGCTAAGTTCTCCAAAGATACTGTATACATTGGGCCATATTCTATCCCAGGACTGCAAGAGATGAGCAGGACTTTCTCTACAGTTGCTGCTCCAAGTAGCATGAGGTTGCTGTGATTGTAGGCACCCAGAATTTGAGCAGCAACACTCTCCTGTGCTGTTTTTTTCCCCATCTCATCCCCTGCTGATGTCCCAAGAGTGTGGAGAAGGAAATTGTCGGACATGAGTGTAGAGGATACTCGGGATGTAAGCAAATAATCAACTACCCAGAAGCCTAGGCTTATCAGGTAGTCGAGTCACTACTTGACTAGTCACTCCCCTCCCCCCCCCCTCCGCCGTTGTATCGGAGGCACCAAGGGAGCCGGTGCTGGGAGGAGCCAGCTTAAAATCTGGTTTCCGCAGCACCATCTCTGTGGGGGGCGGGCAGGGGAGGCAGAGGTACAGTGGGGAAATGGCATGGTCAGGGACTGATTAATATGCCTTTCCCTGAAATGTACACATTTCAGAGGGAGAAGCTTAGCAGTTGGGACCCCGCAGGTGGCTCTGTACATTTCAAAGGCAGAGGAGCAGCAGGATAGCGAGCACCCCCCTTATCGGCTAATTGAAATTTAGCATCCCTAGAGGACACAAGTGAGACCAAAAGAATAGATTGGGACAAGAAGCCTAACATGTAAGGAAGAGAGTAACTGTGTTAAGGAGCCAGGGACAGAGGGTGGGATGGACAGGACTGAGGTTAGATGAGGAGCCTGGCAGGGGACACCAGGACAAGGAGTCTAGAAGAGAAGGAAGACGACATATGAGGAACATGGTGAGAGACAGAGATGAGGAGCATGGGATGGAGACTGGATTTACTGGGATGAGGAGCCTGGGTGGGTGGGAAGAGGAAACAGGACTGGGGCAGGCTGAAGTAGGCAGAGGTAGAAAGGAATCGGCTCAGGGTAAACAGGAGCCCAAGAATCCACTAGCACGTGCTACCCTCCAGAATGTGGCATGGAACCCAAGATTGTTGAATCTCATTCTGCATTTGCTGTCAGAAATTTGTGGAACCCAGTGGCAAACTTTGTCTAATCCCCCTCCCACTGCCAGTGGTTGGTCCATGCAAAGGATGATAACTTACTGCTACTGTCAATTACTTCCATTACCTCATGTGGCCCTGCAGATGACTTATACTGACAACCACATTATGCCGCTTGTTTTTTCAGTTTTTCTTTAACACACATTCTAGAGCTGTTAGACATTTTTAAAAATTCACACTTGAGATTTAAAAAGTTGCAATTAATCATAGTTTTAATTGCATTCTTTAACAATAATAGAATACCAATTAATATTTACTATATTTTGGATGTTTTTTTTCATTTCCAGATGTATTGATTTGTTTCAATATACAGTACAAATGTACAGTGTTCACTTTATTACAGTGCAAACATTTGTAATAAGAGATAAAGAAAAATAGTATTTTTCAGTTCGCTCATACAAGTACTATAGTGCAGTCTGTTAAGCATGGAAGTACAGATTACAAATGTAGAAACTTTTTTTTACATAACTCCATTCAAAACCAAAATAATGTAAGACCTTAGGGCCTATTAGTCTACTTCTGTTCAAGCAAACAATAAGACAAACCAAATTTGTTTACATTTACAAGAAATAATGCTGCCTGCTCACTATTTACAATAGGGGTGGGCAGTAATTTTTGATGGGGGGGGCAACTCCAAGATTTTGGTGAAGGGCTGCACTTTTCTATGGGGTATGTGGGTTCTGGGATGGAGGTTAGGTGCGGAAGGGAGCTCGGGTGGGGGACTGAGGTGCAGGAGAGGGTGTGGGGTCTGAGAGGGAGTTTGGGTGAAGGAGGAAGTTGTGACCTGAGGCAGGACATTGAGGTGCAGGGTGCAGGAAAGGATTCTAGCCTCAGGGAGAGGTGTAGGAGGGGGTACAGGGTCTGGAAGGGAGTTGGGTGCAGGAGGAGGTGGGGTGCCAGAGACAGGCTGTGGCCAGGAGGTGCATATCTAAGCAGTTCCTGGACAGCAGCACTCTCAAGGTTGCTTGCCTGCCTGCCAGCTGCCCCGGCTGACTTTTACATGTGGCTCTGCATTGATGGTGGGTGGGGCGGGAGGAGGAGAGAGGCTTTGTGTACTGCCCTTTAATGTTCAATGCACAACTGTTTCTGGCCAGTGATAGTAGAGAGATTTTGCTGGTAGCAGGGGCAGTGTATAAAGCCTCTCCCTTTCCCCACGCCCGCAGCACAGAAAGCCACAGGGAGCAGCTAACTAGCTGCTTCGAGCAGCACAGGGTGGGAAGTGCAGATTAAAAGGTTTGGTGGGCTGCCCATCCCTGATTTACATGGTCACCTGAAAATGAGAACAAGCATATGCATGGCACTGTTGTAATACAAGTACTATACACTTTGTATTTTGTGTTGTAACTGAAATTATCATCTTTTGAAAATACAGAAAAACATCCAGAATATTTATTATAAATGTAAACTGGTATTCTGTTTAACAGTACAATTAAAACTGATTGATAGTGACTCTTGTTAATCCAGTTAATTTTTTCTTATTAACTGATTGAATTTAACTGAGATTGACAGCCCTAGTTGGAAAATCAAGAACTCAAGTGAAGAAATGCCACAATTAAGATTGGCCCCGTATGCATATAAATTATAATATAGTCTGTATTTTCATCTTGAGGCCTCAGCATTCTTCCCAGTTCTGTATGCCACAGTTTTAGGAAAGATCTGGACAAATTGGAGAGAGTCTATAGGAGAGCAACAAAAAAATGATATAAGGTTTAGAAAACCTGACCTGACCTGACGTATGAGAGAAGTCTTAAACTGGTCACTGGTTGAGAAAAGAAGATTGAGAGGGACTTGATAACACTCTTCAAATCTGTTAAAGGCTGTTAAAAAGAGGACTGTGATCAGTTGTTCTCTATCCCCTGAAACTAGGACAAGAGGTAATGGGCTTAATCTGTAACAAGGGAGGTTTAGGTTAGATGATAGGAAAAACCTGTTAACCTATAACAGGGGTTTGGGAACTGAAGGCCCCCGGGCCATACTTGGCCCCCAGCTTGCCCGAATCCTACCCCCAAGGCTTAGAGCTCCTCCCTAGCATTGGGGAGCCTGTGCTGGTGCTCCAGCCCCCGCACCCCCCGCAGGCTGGAACACACAAAATCTACTAGGCTGGGCCCTCCTAGGCTCTGGTATGTGAAGGGAATGTGTTTCTCAAAGTCTGGTCCACAACAACCATCTTGCAGGTGGGCCATGGGCTCCCCCTCCCTCCGCCCTAGTGGGGCTTCAATCCCACGACCTCCTCCCCTTAGGTTGGAGCGCCGATGCTGGCTTCCCACAGTGGAAGGGGGAAGCCTCACAGACTGGATCTGGCTAGGTGGAGGGTGGGGCAGCTCTACATCCCCTTCCCCTGGATGGTTGGAATGGCAGTGCAGGAAACTGGAGGCTTTCCCCGCTGCTCCTATTGGCCAGAATCACAGCTAATGGGAGAGCAAGGGGCATGGAGCCAGGTAAGCACCCCTCTGTCACCCTCATGCCTTTTTAAAAATAGTTCACACAGGCCAGATGTTGTAAAAATTGCCCCTTTTGGGGTCCAATTTGGTACATCCAGTGAAATGTCTTTCAAAGGAAAATTCAGACATTCAGAGACATAATCAGCTGAGCCCACCCCACCTCTGAGAGCCTGTCCTCTCTAATAATTCAGCTCTTCCACCCCATGGGGTGCTGTTCCTCCTCCCTGAGGGCCTGTCTTTCAGCTCTCTGAGCACCTGTTGCTTGAAGTTTGACCTACACAGGCCTTTCCAGTTATGCCTTTCCCCTGTTGATTCAAGGACATGCAGAAACTTCCTTACTCCATTGTGTCTGAAGGCATCCCTCAGAAACCTAACTTTGAATTCCCTTCGATAAGGCCCAGGTGCCTCCCTTTAAACCCAATATGGCATCAGCTAATTAGTCCAGGTGCACTGAATCCTGCTCACTTTTTTTTAAGGGAGCAGGCATCCTGTGACAGTCCTAAGAAGCTACATCTGTACTACAGCGCTACTTCAGGATACCAGAGGTGTTTGAAATAAGTAGTGTGTAAACAGCGCCAAATTTTGAAATAAACTGTTTCAAAATTAACTTGAAATAAACTAAGCAATTAGCCTAGCTCAAATTGCGTAGATTATTTCAAGCTCCATGTACAATGTAGATGCTCCCAGAAAGTCCCTGCAGGGATTGAATGGTGTGCCTGAGACCAAATGCTGAACAATAAAATATTGAATAGGTGCTTAATCATGGAGTATGTGATTCCTTCCTCACTTCACCTTGCAATCTTAACACTCTTTTAGTGTAGGTGTCTCACTCTAATTTCTGAAGTTCTAATTTTTTAGTGGTGTGGCTGCCAAAAACATAGACTAGGGATGTAAAGGTCTTACTGGGCAAGTGGTTAACTGGCAGCAGGGTCCACCGCACTGGAGGTGGGGACTGCTCCAGCCTGACTAGGCTGTAGCAACACCCCTTCAGCCCCACCTGTGGCACCCCTCCAGCCCCACCCTCCCTTCCCCCAACCCATAGTGCAACGAGACACGCCCAGTTCAGAGCAGCCTCCCATCTGCCCATGGTATGACCACAACGCGGGATTCCTTTTAACCTGTTAAACTTAACATTTAACGGGTTAACTTTTTTAATGAGATTTAACATCCCTAGCATAGAATGGGGATTGAATTATGTACATAGTTTGTCAAAAGCAATTAAAAAAATCTGTGTGTAAGAAATAGGTTTGTCACTCTTTCTTGAGAGAGGAAAAATTGATGTAATATTTATTTACATTCTCTTAGTGTCAAACTGGTCATAAGCAACCAAGCACCGCCTTTATACAAATAGTGACAACATAGACTGTGGGTGTGTTTTTGTCTCCTGCATGTTTCCATCCACAAGCTTGTGTTTCTTTGTAAATCAGTTTTGCCAGCCATTCAAAAACTGTCCATTATGCTAGCTCAGAGAGTGGGTAGTTATAACTACTTTGCCATTCTAGAAAGTCTAAGATAACCTTCCTGCATTTTGGGCCAGCATACAGGAATATTGGTAGAAACAAGTGACTAGGTAAGGTATTACCATTTGCATGGCTGCAAAATTTGCTGAGGTAAGGACTTTATTTTAATAAAGGAATACTGGCATAGTGGGATGTTGGCTGTATTATTTATGTGTTGATACAATAATATTTGTCAGTTATGTAGTATGGATGGCAAGCAGTAATGCCTGCTCCACACAGGAAGAGAGGTTGGGGGTAGAGAAGAAGCAGGGTTCCAGCATGTAGGGGCTCATGGGAGCAGGAACAGACTTGCATGGGGGGGGTAGGCAGGCCACAGAAGGCTACTCCAGGGTACCGGTTAATCAATTACCTATTCACGTCCCTAGAAGAAATAATTCCTTTTGTTTTAAAACTGCTGCCTATTTAATTTCATTTGGTGACCCCTACTACTTACGTTATGGGAACAAGTAAATAACTTTTCCTTACTAGCTTTCTCCATACCAGTCATAATTTTATTGACCTCTATCTTATCCTTCCTTAGTCTCCTCTTTTCTAGAGCAGAAAGTCTAAGTTTAAT
Organism: Pelochelys cantorii; assembly: GCA_032595735.1. Lineage (NCBI taxonomy): Eukaryota > Metazoa > Chordata > Testudines > Trionychidae > Pelochelys > Pelochelys cantorii. The sequence goes on along the minus strand of CM064329.1, from coordinate 101,188,396 downwards.
CTCCCCTTGTATGGGACCCCTTCCAAACCCATAATAATTTTCTTACCCTTTTCTGAACTTTTTCCAATGATACAATCTTTTTTGAGATGAGCTGGCCACATATGTATGTATGCAGTGTTCAAGATGTGGGCATACAATGGATTTATATAGTGGCAATAAGATATTCTCTGTCTTATTCTCTATCACTTTTTAAATTATTCCTCATATTCTGGTTGCTTTTTTGACTGACGCTGCACATTGAGTGGATATTTTCAGAGAACTATCCACAATGATTTGAAGATCTCTTGAGTAGTTATTGCTAAATTAGTTCCCATCATATTGTATGTATAGTTAAGATTTTTTTCTAATGTGCATTACTTTACATTTATCAACATTAAATTTCATTTGCCATTTTATTGCCGTGTCACTTAGTTTGGTGAGATCTTTTGGAAGCTCTTTACCGTCTTCCTTGGTCATAACTATCTTGAGCAGTTCACTATCATCTCCAAATTTTGTCACCTCACTGTTTACCCCTTTCTCTAGCTCATTTATAAATAGGTTGAATAGCATTGGTCCCAATACGGACACCACTAGTTACCTCTCTCCATTCTGAAAACGTACCATTTATTCCTTCCTATCCTTTGTTTCCTGTCTTTTAACCAGTTATCAATCCATGAAAGGACCTTCCCTCTTATCCCATGACAACTAACTTTACTTAAGAGCCTTTGGTGAGGGACCTTGTAAAAGGCTTTCTGAAAATCTAAGTCCACTATATCCATTGGACCCCTCTTGTCTACAAGTTTGTTGACCCTCTCAAAGAACTCTAATAGGTCAGTAAGGCATGATTTCCCTTTACAGAAACTGCGCTGAGTTTTCCCCAACAAATTACATTTATCTATGTGTCTGAGAATTCTGTTCTTTACTATAGTTTCAACTAATTTGCCTGTCACTGACATTAGACTTACCAGTCTATAACTGCCAGGATCACCTCTAGAGCCATTTTAAAATATTGGTGTCCCATTAGCTATCTTCCAGTCATTAGGTACAAAAGTTGATTTAAAGGATAAGTTACAAATGACAGTTAATAGTTGCGCAATTTCACATTTGAGTTATTTCAGAACTCTTGGGTGAATGCCATCGAGTCCTGGGGACTTATTGCTGTTAAGTTTATCAATTTGTTCCAAAGCCTCCTCTAATGACTCCTCAATCTGGGACAATTCCTCAGAATGGCTCAGGTTTGGGAATCTCCCTAACATCCACAGCCATGAAGACAGAAGTAGATAATTGGCTTAGTTCCTCTGCAATAACTTTATCATCTTGGAGTGCTCCTTTGGCATCTCAGTCATCCAGGGGCCTCACTGGTTGTTTATAAGAATGTTAGTGTGTAGCCAAGTAAATGATTAACCCATAAGCCTAGGCTTACTGGTTAATCCTATCGACTGTGTGCGCCCCCCCGGGCTGCCTCTGTATCAGAGGCGGGGGGGCGTGGAAAGCAGGTGCTGGTGCCCATGAGGATCTGCCTTCAAGCAAAAGCGACAAGGAGTCCTGTAGCACCTTATAGACTAACAGATGTATTGAAGCATAAGCTTTCATGGGCAAAGACCCACTTCATCAGATGCATGTAGTGGAAATATCCAGAGGCAGGTATAAATATGCAGGCCAGAATCAGGCTAGAGATAATGAGGTTAATTCAATCAGGGAGGATGAGGCCCACTTCTAGCAGCTGATCTGGAGGTGTGACTACCAAGAGAAGAGAAGCTGCTTTTGTAGTTAGCTAGCCAATCATAGTCTTTGTTTAATCCTGAGCTGATGGTGTCAAACTTTCAGATGAACTTGCAGGCAGACATTTGTCTGCCTTTAAGCAGACTCCCCATAAGTACTGGATCCACCCATCCCTTCCACCCCAATGCTGCTGCTGCCTCTGACGGAGGGTCAGGGGTCAGATGGGAGCCAATACACTTGGGTAGCTGGCTTTCAAGCAAACTCCCACGCATATTGGCTCTTGCAGACCCACATGCTCATCCCCCTCCTTGCTACCTCCCACAGAGGTGGGGGCAGGCAGGAGCTGGTGCTCGGGGGAGCCAGCTTAAAAACTGGTTCCCTGCAGTGCTGCTGCTTCTGCCCGCAGGGGAGGGGGAAGGGTAGAGGAGACTGCTGTGAAGCAGCCTCTGTCCACAGGGGGACCAAGCTTCCCATGGAGTAGCCTCTGTCCATGGCAAGCCTGGGCCCGCCACGGGCAGAGGCTGCTTCGTGGCAGCAGCCCCTGTCTGGGGGGGGGTCCAAGCTCCCCGCGCAGAGGCTGCTTCACATCCCATGGAGCAGCCTCAGCCCACAACAAGCCTGGGCCCACCACAGGCAGAGGCTGCTTTGTGGCATGGTCCTTGTCTGCAAGGGGTCCGAGCTCCACGCAGACAGAGGCTGCTCTGCATCCCAGTTTTTAAACTGGCTCCCCTAGTGGACCAGCTCCCATCTTCCACCCTGTACTGCTGCCTCTGACTGATAGAGGCAGCAGTTCATGCTGGCAGGGGGCTCCCCAGGAGTGGGGCCGGAGTGCACTGACTGCCGGCCCCACCCTCTGGGATTATCAAATAGTCATGTAACTGTTAATATTTTATGCCGTTACATGACTGTTCAGTTACATAATATCTAACATCCCTGGTTATTTAGCAGGTTTCCTGCTTCTAATGTCCTTAACGTTTTGCTATTGCTTTTTGAGTTTTTGGCTAGCTATTTTTCAAATTCCTTTTTGGCCTTCCTAATTATATTTTTACACTTCATTTGACTGAGTTTATGCTCCTTTCTTTTTTCTCACTGGGATTTAACTTCCACTTTTTAGCTCTAAAATACCTTTTTATATCTTACTGCTTTTTTTGTTAAGCCCTGGTGGCATGTTTTTGGTTCTTGTACTGTGTGTTTTAATTTGGGGTATACGTTTAAGTTGAGCCTCTATTATGGTATCTTTGAAAAGTTTCCATGCATCTTTCAGGGATTTTATTTTTGGCACTATCTTTTAATTTGGTTTAATTAACCTAATTTTTGTGTAGCTCCCGTTCTGAAATCAAATGCCACCTTTTTGGACTGCTGTAGTTTTTCCCACCATAGGGATGTTAAATTTAATTATATTATGGTCACTATTTCCAAACAGTCCAGCTATATTCTACCACATGGACCAAATCCTGTTTTTTGCTTAGGACTAAATCAAGAATTGCCTCTCCTCTTGTGCATTCAGCATAAGTGAATTTTAATTTGTTTTTTTTCCCCCCATATTCTATTACAGGCCCTCCTCACTGCCAACTCAGCTTAGTGCTCCCGCATGCCCTATTCTAGTGATATCACAACTACCAAAGAAAACCCTCACTGGACCATGGGGGGGGAAGGAGACAGGTAAGTGGTGTTTTATACTTATATGACGCTCTTTTGCAACTAAAAATAGTATTTTATACATTTCTGCTCACATTAGAGGCTGTCAATCCAAACCTTTTGTGTAATGCAATAGTTAAAAAAAAAAAAAAAAAAAAAAGCCTTGCAAAACTGCGCCATAGAGTGAGTAAACACCATTTACTTGACCCTCCATATTGGCTGGTTGTATGTGCCAGCAAGCTCCTGTGATGTTTGTAATTTTGCCAGAATAAAGCATATTGTTGGGCTCACTTGGAGTCATATGATTTGTGTTTTCTGGGGATCTGAAGAACAGAATAGGAGGGAAGGAGCAGAGAATTTAAAATTTATGTACTTTTACTGCTGCCTTATCTCTTGTTTGAGATATTAAGTGCATGGCCTTACTATATTGCAGATTTCCTTTATTATGTTCGTAGATCAATTTTTGAGCAAACAAATTATTTTTACTTTTAAGCCAGTCTTTTAAAAAGGGTGGGATAAATACAAGTTTCTATACATGCGTGTTTAGTCTCAAATTGCATTATTCTACTGACAGATTCACATGTAACAGCAGTGTTCTGCTCCTTCATTTTGAAAACGTTTTACAGAAACTAATTTGTTTTGCAGCCCCCCTATGAAGTAAGTATATATTGTAAGTGATATGGGGTAACTGAGTAAAAAAAGGTAAGTCATTTTGCCCAAATATCAAAGGGAGTGCATCATGATGGCTTAGACTTTCTCAGGATTCATGCTGCCAGCAGTAGGCTCAAATGGTAGGTTTTATTTGCAGTTTGAAAATCTGTTTTACTGACGAGCTTACCATGCAAATTACGTGCTGCACACTAAGGTAAATAGGTGCAGTTTTCCAGTGGAAAATGGCACAGTGAAATGTGTGTAAGTGTTGGTGGTATCTGAGCTTAGTTTCTTCTTTCTTCCATGCTAAAAAGTTGGATGCATATGTTACCTTCAAAATTTGCTGGGTTCCTGTTACTGTACTACCAAACCAGTGCCTAAATGGTAATGGAGAAATGTCTTGAGGGAAGTGACTCATAAATACTGTATAAGAGGATCTATGTGAAGTGGGATAGCACAAGGTCATGGAGATGAGGGCACTTCTATTTATATCACAAACCTATCAATTTTGTCTTGTGTGAGAGGAAAGGGTTACATAAAGTAGATTTAGTATTACAACAGGGGCAGCATTATATTTAAGGCTGAAACGCTGTTTCTGTTCTAGTAATTTATTTGCTTGTAATTTTATTAAACTTTCACCATTTGGGCTGAAATTGTCCAGAAGTTACCCCTGACCAAAAGAGATTACGAAGAAAGCAGGAGGATAGAGTTTGGGATTTTGGTTTTTGGTGGGTGGTGATTCATGCCTGTTGATTGGTACACAGCTGTGAAGTGGCTGAAGTTGAGAGTTAAATTTATTTCCTTGAAATAGCCTGAATTGAGAAGTCTGTTAAAATGTTCCAGCAGGGAAAAGCACTTTGAATTTGACAATTTTTCATACCTTTTGAAAATTTCATGTGTTCTATTATTCTTTGATTCTATGAAAATACAACTGGAAGTAACCTTGAAAGGTCAAGTCCAGTTCCCTGAACTCATGTCAGACCAAGCACCATCTAGACAAGGGGTGGGGGAACCTTTTTTGGGTCAGGGGCCACTGAATCACAGAAAAATGAGTTGGGGGCCCGCACACAAGTGACGTGGCCCCCAACTAAGAAGGTGAAAGAGACTCTGCACATTCTCCTCCCACACCAGAGCTGGGGGGGGGGGGCTCTGCTAGTAGGTTTTGTGTGCTTCAGCCCCACGGTGGAGCAGTGTCGGGGGTGGAGCACCAGCAAAGGCTCCCCAATGCTGGGTAGGATCTGAGGCTGAAGGGCCAGATCTAGGCAAGCTAGGGGCTGCATCCAGCCCCCGGGCCTGAGGTTCCTCACCCCTGATCTAGACCATCCCTAACCTGCTCTTCAAAAATCTCCAGTGACAGAGCTTCTACAGCCTCCGTAGTCTAGTGCTTAACCGCTCTGACAATTACCAAGTTTTTCCTAATGTCCAATCTAAACCTCCCTCGCTGCAATTTAAGCCTGTTGCTTCTTGTCCTATCATCAGGAATTAAGGAGAATTCATTTTCTCCCAACTCCTTGTAACAACCTTTTAGATACATGAAAGCTTTTATCATATCCCCTCTGTCTTCTCTTTCCCAGACTAAACAATCCCAAATCTTCCCTCATAGGTCATGCTTTCTGTACCTTTAATCATTGTTGTTGCTCTTCTCTGTCCACATCTTTTCTGAAATGTGGTGCCCAGAACCGAACTCTGTACTGCAGCTAAGGCTTAATCAGCGCAGACTGGAGCAGAAGAACTACTTCTTATGTCTTGCTTACAACACTCCTGGTAATAAAGATGTGGAAAGGTAACTTTGTAACCACTAAAATCTTAACAGTTGCATGGTTACATGGGCTGTGGGCTTTGCAATATAAAGCTTAGTTTTGCTTTATACTGCAGAGCCCACAGCGAAGCCTCCATGGGAGTGGGGGCTGGCAGGGGCTGGTAGCTTCACTGCCACGGTGAAGCCGACCCTACTCCGAGAGCCACAGTGTGTAACCTGCAGCGGGGGGCCAGATAGGGGTTGCTCTAGCTGGCCAGAGCAGCCCAGGCCCATAGTGGACCCTTGTGGGGCTGAAGCAGCCTCTGCCCAGGGCAGGTAGAGAGCTGCTCCAGCCCCTACCAGTTAAGCGGAATCAGTAAGCCTCACCCGCTAAGGGTAAAGCTTACTGGCTAACCAGTTAACCTTTTACATCCTTACTGTTAATACATCCCAGAATGATGTTTGCATGTTTTGCAGCAATGTCACACTGTTGACTCATAGTTAGCTTGTGGTCCACTGTGACCCCTAGATCCCTTTCTGCAGTACTCCTTCCTAGGAAACCATTCCCCATTTTGTATGGGTGCAACTGATTTTTTTTTTTTTCCTTCCTAAGTGAAGTGCTTTAATTTGTGCTTGTTCAATTTCATTCTATTTACCACAGACCATTTCTCCAGTTTGTCTGGATCATTTCGAATTATAATCTTATCCTGCAACCCTTCTGAGCTTAGTATCTTCTGCAAACTTTATAAGTGTACTCTGTGCCATTTTCTAAATCAGCAGAACCCGGAACTGCTCAGGTCAGCCGCTCTCACGGCCCACGTCATTCCGCTCATGGCCCCCAGCTCACTGCGTCATATCCTGCATGTGCAGGCCAGGTCACACACAGCATCCCAGCCTGCACGTGCTAGCAGCTGGCTGCTGAGTGCAGGCAGCAGCGAGGGCTCCGGGTGCGGCAGCGCCGTCAGTGGTGGCTCCGGGACCTGGGCATAAGGTTAGTGGGGGAGGGGAATTGGGTTAAAGTGGGGAGGAAGGATGCCTGGCTCTGGAGAAGGGGAGGGGAGAGGAGGCAGATCGGGTGTGGGGGGGTTGCACATGGCGTCCCGGATGCGCATGGTGGTCGCAGCGGCTCTGGCTCCGGGACCTAAGCATAAGGTTGGGGGGAAAGGGGATTGGGTTAGAGCGGGAAGAGGGATTGGGTTGGGGGGTGTACATGGCGTGCCGGCCGCTCAGCGCATGCACCCCACCTCCTGGAGGGAGACATGCAGCTGTAGCGGCAGCGGCGGCTCCAGTATACAAGAATTAAGTTAGAGCTGGGGGGTGGGGGGTGTGCACAGTGTCCCAGCCAGCATATCTCAAGGCCAGCCGCTCAGTGCATGTGCCCCGGCACCTGGAGAAAGACGCGCATGGTTGTAGCGGTGGTGGCTCCGCCTTCAGGACCTTAGAATTAGGTTAGAGCGGGGGGGGTGGGGGGGGGAGAAAGGGGTTCTATGGGGGGGCGGGGGGCGTGTGCCTGGCTCTGAGGAATCAGAGGGAGAATTAGGTTAGAGTAGGGGGGTTCCTGGCTCTGGGGAAGGGGAGGAGAGGGGATTGGGTTAGAGCGAGGGGGGGGGAGGAGGGGAAGAGCAGCCAGAGCGCTTCCTGAGACCCGGGATCCCCAGGTCATGGCCCCAGCTGTCTCTGTTCCCCTCCCCCGATGAGTACCCTGCCCCCTGTCCCCACCAGCACAGCTGGGGCCACATTAGTGAGGCTTCGGGGGTTTTGGAGTGACTGACTTTTCTGTGGGTCAGTGACCCCTGACTCAAAACAGGTTCCCCACCCCTCTCATAAATAAAGACAAGGCTGAAACATTTTGTGTTTGACATAATATTTTATTTAAAAATGAAGCCTGGCCAACAAGCCCCCAATTGAGTCCAAGCCCCCATCTGGCCGCAGCATCATAACACTCCTGCACCACCACCACCACCACTCCCCTGACCCTAAACCTGAGCCTGTCATACCCTAGAACCCCCTGTCCTGAGCCTCTCACATCCCCAAACTCCTGCACCCCCACATCCCCAGTCTTCTGCCACAACACTCCTGCACCATCCACACACTGCAAATCTGTGTCCTGAGCCCATCATACTCCCAGCCTGCCTGCCCTGAGCCCCTTGTGCACCCCAGCCCAAACTCCTGCACCCTCACAGCCACAAGCCTGCGGCTTGCTCAGCACCCCAACCTTCCACCTGACCTCAAAACTCTCCATCCTGGAGCTCCCTCCCTGAGTCAGCATCCTCTTCTCTACTTCCTCCTGCATCCAAATTCCCTCCCAGAGCTTGCACCTCTCACCCCTTCCCAGTGCTTTTTTTGTGATGGTATGCCCTGGGATGGTGTACCAGCACCTATTTTCTCCTGGCACGGTTGTGGGGGGGGGGGTTCCCTCAACAACTCCCCCCTACCCCCATCTGTATGTGGCTATTTGCACTCTATCCACCACTATTTTGGCTCTTTGTCTCTAGGTTGGCCACCCCTGTTCTAAATCATTGATGAAGGTGTTGAACAAGAGCTGGTCTCAAAACTGATACCTGTGGAACCCCGCTCATGCCCTTCCGGCATGTTCAAGCATGACTGTGAACCATTGTTAACTACTCTCTGGGAATGGTTATCCAACCAGTTATGCATCCATCTTTATAGTAGCCCCATCTAGGTTGTATTTCCCTAATTTATTAAAGAGAAAGTTATGCAAGACTGTATCAAATGTTTTACTAAAGTTTAGATATACCACATCTACTGCTTCCCCCTAATCTACAAGGCTTGTTATCCTATGAAAGAAAGCTATTGGGTTTGTTCTTTTACTTATTACCCTATTATTTAAGTGTTTGCAAATGGATTCCTTAATTGTTTGCTCCATTATCTTTCCTTTTAAAGAAATTAAGATGACTGCTCTGTAATTCTATATGATATCCTTATTTTCCCTTTTATAGATGGGCACTATATTTGCCCCTTTCTAGTCTTCTGGAATTTCTCCCATCTTCCATGACTTTTCAAAGATACCTCCTCAATCAGCTCCTGGATGCATTTCATCAGGCCCTACCTAGTGACCTTCAAGACATCTAACTTTTTTGAGTGATTTTTTAACTTGTTCTTTTCCTATTTTAACTTCTGAACCTACCTCCTTTTTTCCGTCCTACGCTATTGTAGACATCCAAACACCATCAGCCTTCTTGGTGAAAACTGAAACAAAGAAGTCGTTAAGCACCTTTGCCATTTCCATGTTTTCTGTTGTTTTTCCCCTTTCATTGAGCAATGGGCCTTACTTGTCCTTGGTCTTCGTCTTGCTTCTAATAGATTTGTAGAATATTTTCTTGTTACTTCTTATGTCTCTAGCTAGCTTGAGCTTGTTTTGTGCATTGCCCTTTCTAATTTTACTCCGGCATTCTTTTAATATTTGTTTTAATTTGACATACTTTTCACTTTTTGTGGGACTCCTTTTTGATTTTTATATCATTCAGGATCTCTTGGTTAAGCCAGGGTGGTTTCTTGCCATGCTTCCTGTGTTTTCTACACAGTGCAATAGTTTGCTCTTGTGCCCTTAATAACGTCTCTTTGAAAAACTGCCAACTGTCTTCAATTTGTTTTTCCTCTTAGGCTTGCTAATAATGGGATCTTAATTACCCACTCCCTGAGTTTGCTGAAGTCTGCCTTGAAATCCATTGTCTTTATTTTGTTCTCCCTCCTTCCATTCCTTAATCATGAACTCTTATCATTTCATGATCACTTTCACCCAAGCTGCCTCTTCCACTTTCCATTTTATATGAGTTCTTTTGCTAATGTTCATGAAACACACAGCTAAGGAAGTCAGATCTGCATATGTATGTGCATTACTAATATTAACTTTGTGTAGAACTGTGTGGATACAAAATTTATATCTTCATCTGCCAAAATGATCTGCAGACATCCACATCCACGGATATAAAGAGAATGCCCATTTGGAGTATTCTAGATACAGAAGTTGTATTTGTATCCACAAAAATGACCCATGAATATCCACAGATGCTGATACCACAGATATATGCAGATTTGCGGGGCTCTAACTATGTGGTGAAAAGTACCGTGGGCTCAGGTGAGGACTTTCCAAGAGTCCTTAGTTCAGTCTCTGCACAGACTTTGTAAGATGCCAAAAGGTTAAGAAAAGCTGCTGTGATCTTCCAGGGGCTTAATTTATATGCATAACTTTCAGCATAGTCCCACTGAGTGCTATAATTGTACGACTGTAAAGTTTCTTAATGTAGTTTATGATGCACTCTTAGGCTTTTCCAAAGATGGGATAAAAAGTTTTTCAGAACTTAGTTAGTTTGCATAAATGTGCAACAGAACATGGATATTCCGTGATATGAAACTATTTAGCTAGTAACACTGAACATTAATGAAAGTTTTTTAAAGAGAACCTTTTTTTTTTTTTGAAAACCCTATGACCAGTGTTCCCTCTAATTTTTTTCCACCCCTGAATGGAATTAATTTTGTTATGTGCACCAGCATGGTGGTGATGTGTGATGCATCATTTCCATATTGGTGCACATAAGAAAATGTTTGTAGTGGGGGTGGGCATAGGTTTGGGTACAGAAGTGTGAGGGCTGTTTGAGTGCAGACTCTGGGGTGGGGTTGGGGAAGAGGAGCTCAGGAATGGGACAGAGGGTTAGGGTGCAAGGGTTCTGGGGAGTGTGGGCTCTCAGGTAGGGCTAGGAGTGAGGGGTTCAGTGCTGACATAAGAACAGCCATACTGGGTCAGACCAAAGGTCCATGTAGCCCATTATACTGTCTTCCAGCAGTGGCCAATGCCAGATGTCCCAGAGGGAGTGAAGAGAACAGGTAATCATCAAGTGATCCCTCTCCTGTCCTCCATTTTCAGCCTCTGACAAACAGGCCAGGAACACCACTCCTACCAACTGTAGCTAATAGCCATTGGATGGACCTAACTTCCTTGAATTTATCTAGTTCTCTTTTGAACCTTGTAAAAGTCCTGGCCTTCACAGCATCTTCTGGCAGGAGTTCCACAGGTTGACTGTACGCTGAGTGAAGAAAAACTTTTTTGTTTGTTTTAAACCTGCTACTTGTTAATTTAATTTGGGGACCCCTACTTCTAATGTTATAGGAGGTCAATAACTTTGCCTTATTCACTTTCTCCATACCTGTAATGATTTTATAGATCTCTATCATATCCCCCCTTAGTCTCCTCTTTTCTAAGCTGAAAAGTCCCAGTCTTTTAAATCTCTCTTCATATGGGACCCGTTCTAAACCCCTAATCATTGTGTGGGCTCTAGGGTGGGGCTGGGGGCAGAGAATGGGGTAAGGGGGACTTGGGGCCAGCCTGCCGCAGGGGGACTCGAAGGTTGAGCAGTTCCAGCTGCAGCAAATGGGGTTTGGGTGGGGGGAAGGGAAATCTGGCCTGCGATAGTAGGTGGGGGTTCAGGCTGCCCCTGCCACCCCGTCCGCTCCAACTGCTCTGGTGGGAGGTCCAGGAATGGGTCACAGCAGGGAAGGGAGATCTTCAGGGCTGGGCTGTTCCTGATGTGACAGGTAGGAGTCTGAACTGGGCCACATCCACACCTTCAAACTGGGGGAGATACCTGGTTCAGTTCCTCCGCCACCAGCCTGGAGGCTATGCTGGAGCGCGGGGGTGTGAGTGCCTTGAGTGCAACTGAGCAGTGCTAGTTAGGCAGCTGCACAGCTTTCAGAGAACTTTTGCCTATGATTTGTATAGCTTCTAAGATAAATCATACTAGGTCTTCAGTGCACACCTTACTCAGGAACAGACTTCACAAAGAATTATGCACGTCAGTTCTTTTCTGTCTTGAAAAAGACAAAGAAATTTTGTCTATTAAAATTGTACAACTGTAGCACTCAGCTTTGTCTTTTTTTTTTTAACGTTTAACCTGCAGTATTAATTATGCTCCTTTGTACTGTACATTTTTATTGATTCTGATCGCAGAGTCCAAGACTGAGTCTCTTAAAACACAGTATTACACAATTTATTCTACATCTGTTGATAAATGTGTAGACTCATTTATATTTTTAGAATATTTTTGTCATTCATTCCATTGACTTCATGGTTCAGTATATTCTTTCATTCAGCTTTTATTATAGATCAGTTTTTTATAAAGTTAATTTATACATATTTTTGTGAGCAATGCATACATTTGTTCTTTTCAGCCAGCAACACAGCCTTTGTAAGGTTCATTGAATGGGCTGAGCTGTAACAACCAAACAAATTTAGACAGTCAGAGGTGGCCTATATTTTTCAGCATATTCTTCTGTTTTAATAATAGCAACTTACTGTGCAAATGTCAGATACAGGTGGCCTCGTAGCCAGCCAGGCTAGCAAGTGCTGAAGCAGCCCCGGGGCCAGCTGTACCAGCTGCTACTCCGGGAACCCAAGTAGCAGACGCTGGGGAACCGCCCAAGCAGTGACCAAGGCTTCCAGAGCACTGGTCCCCTCATTCTTCCCTTTCCCTCTCACCATGCAAGAGCACCTTGCCAGATAGTCAGCTATGTTTTTAGTATATCATGGATAGGTCATAGGCTGTGAATTTTTTGCTTCTTGCACATAACCTGTTCATGACTTCTACTAAAAATACTCCTGACTACATCAGATCCTTATCTATGCATCAGGATACAGAGGAAAGCACACTCTCCTCCCCCTAGTCCATGGGTTCCCAAACTGGGGGGCATGCCAAAGAAATTCTGGGGGGGGGGCGTGAGGTGACCCAGCCTCCCCCCATCAAGTTTTGCTGCCCTGTTCAGTTCCTTCCCCCCCCCCAAAAATCAAAAAGGGGGGTGTGTTGCCAAAAAGTTTGGGAACCATTCTGACACAGGGGAAGATACTTTCCTAATACCTACTGTGGTGATAAGTTTAACTGAGTCTCTCTCACATAAGCATCAGTCAAGTGTCTGAGAGGTTCTCTATACTAGTGTTTCTCAACCTTTTTTTATAAAGTACCCCTTTTTCAAAAAAAAAATAAAAAGGTACCTCCAGTACCTACTGTTTTCAGACACACAATTTTTTTCTACCATTGCAACACATTTGTTTAAACAACTTAATCATAGCCGGGCGGGTGGTGAAATTTTGGGGTGTGAAAAGTACAAAAATAATAAAACTCTGTAAAACTTAAAACAAAAATTCAGTTCTCCAAATTTCAGTTGTGTAGATGTACCCCCTAGACTTCTCAAGTACCCCTAAGGGTACTCGTACCACTCGTTGAGAAACACTGCTCTATACCACCTCAGAGCACTGGTGAACTGTGTCAGTGTTCAGTTACCATCATGCTAGGAAGAAATACTATATTGTAATACATACACAAAGGATTATAGAGTTATGGTTGTATATGCAACTTTTAGCATTTAGGCTAACATTTTCAAAAATGCCTCTGAATTAGCCTCAAATTTTATTGTAAAAGTATTTAGGAGCCTAAACCTTGTAATCTTTCAATGAAAATGATGGTTAGGCTTTTAAATCACTTACACACTACTGAATGTTTTACTCTTCCTGAATTTTGAGTGCTTTTTAACCCAGAAGTTTATTTTCTGTTAGCTTAGCTTTTTTATGGAATTGTATCTGGTTCTCTGTGACTGGGAAGATTAATTTACTGCACTTCCTGTACCCTGGTCTAGTGAATCTTTAGCTAAGGATTAATATATCTCGACTCATGCTGAATCACACCAGCCATGGCATTGACGGGATAGTTAAATGCTGAAGTTCCCAGTTTTTTATGATATTTCTAAAATCCTTCTGCAATGTCAATTTACACTTGCTTCCAGGAATCTTAATTAAGATGAAAAAGATGTGATATGGGCCATCCACTCATTCCCACTGCCAATAAAGGAGAAAACTGTTCCTTGTGAGGTCCTCTAGAGATGACTAGGAGGAGTCCTGTGGCACTTTTAAACTAACAGATATATTTGGTCATACGCTTTCATAGGTAAAAACCACTTTATCAGAGGCATTGAAGTGGAAATTACAGAGGCAGGGATATATATACACACTAGTATTTTAAAATAAGGGAGTTACTTATCAAGTGTAGTACCAGTGTTAAGGCCAATTCAGTCAAGGTGGATGTGGCTCATTCCCAGCAGCTGATTGGGAGGTGTTAATACCAAGAGAGGGAAAACATTCCCAGCAGCTGATTGGGAGGTGTGAATACCAAGAGAGGGAAAATTGCCTTTGTAGTGAAATAATCATGTTAAATCCTTACTCAGTCTTAATTTGATCGTGTTATATTTGCAAATGAATTGCAGCTCTGCTGTTTTTCTTTGTAGTCTGGTTTTGAGGGGTTTTGGGTTTTTTTTTCTAGGAGGATGGCGACTTTTAAATCCATTACTGATCCTCCAGGGAGGTTGAAGTGTTCTCCTGCTGGTTTTTGCATAAGCATAGATCTTCTTATTGGTTTCAGTGGCAATAGATGGACCAGATTACATTTCTCTTCCACTTTCATAATGTACTGTTAAATTTGTCACCCAGATTTACTAGGTTTTTTTCTTAGTTTGACTGTTGTTCAAGCAAGATAACTTGGGTTTCTTTGTTTTTGTTGCTGATTAAATCTTTATATATTTAAAGTATTTCTTTTGAGTTACTCAGGTAAATAAGAGGATGTAAGCTTCTTTACAATCTATCATAAATGGAATACAGGTTGTATCTCCTTGTTCCGGCATTCTCAGGACCTGACCAAGGAATCTGCCAGATAGGGAGGTTAGTTCTGCTGCCACAGGCTGCAGGGCTCTGCTCCAGTGGGAACAGTGGGGGTGGCTCAGCAGAAGAGGCAAGGTGGCTGTGGAGCGCCACCGCTGGTCTACATTCCTGGCCCCCAGCCAGGGGGCTCTGCAGTCATCCAGCATCTTCCCCCTGGGCGGCTTGTCCCCATCCCAGCTTGTCCCCCTCCCTTCCTGAGCTTGAGAGCTGCAATTGAGCTATTTGTGGCACTCAGGGAGGGTAGGAGAGGAGTAGCTGAGCACAGGACCTGGCTTTTTCCCATGAGTGCTCCAGTCTGGAAGCACCCACAGGGATGCTGAAATATAGATGTTGCCGGACTACAGAAGTCAAGACTATAGAGGTCAACTCTGTATAATTTCTGTAATTACTTCATGATAGACTAAAGATTAGAACAGAGCATTTTGAAATTCAAATGGTAGACAAGTGCCAGATAACCACACTTGTGTTCTTTCATAAAACACTTCTGGCTTATTCATCCTAAAGCAAACTGAATTGCTGACCCCATACTTGACTTTCTTGAGAGTGACCTCAGTTACAGTCTGAAATGCCAACTCCAAGTTACTAGTAAGTTTGTCTTGTCAGCCATAACTTAATTTGGAGGCTCGCCAAGCTTGAAATAGGGCTTCTTTGCCTCCCTCTTGTGAGTAGGTAACTAGCAAGATCTGAGCCAAAGAAGTACAAGGTTGGTGAAGAGCATGTATATAGGACACCTCCAAAGAGTTGGGTTTTAGTCATTGTTTTTTTTGTTTTGGGTTTCTTGGCCATTGTATTAATAATACCTGAAGTTTGTTGACTTAGCATTGAATAGATTTTTCAAAAACTGCTTGTGTGTGTCATGTAGGCAGCTTTGCCAGGCAAATGCTATCAGTTGCTGTATAAGGATGGGGGATTGTTTTAAGAGTTTTTAGCTTTTAGAATTACACTTGGTTCATGTTTGGAATGTTAACTGATGTAATGCTGTTGTCACACTCTAGTGTGTCTGCTGATGCTTATAGCTTTGCTAAGCTTCAACAGCATATACGTTAATCTTGACTGCTGCCAGTAAGACCCCTATGAGCAGCAGTGGAACTGGTAAGAATCCAACCATTTTCATTTGGTTTTCAGCGTTCACCCCTTTTCCAATATCTTAGTGTTACAATCTTCATTTCCTCTCATATCTTTTTTTAAACTGGTTGGGTATAGCTATGTTGTTAAGGATTCTGGTAAAATTTGCAGCCCCTGCTTATGAATAGATGGTATGAGTATGGTAATTTTTTAATGTGACATTGAGACAGTCAGTCATACAGACTGATGGGGGAGAGAATATTTAATAGGTGTGATCACCAGACAATATAATATAGGAAAATATGAGGATGTAGAAACAAGGAAAAGAGGAGATTGACAGATAGCAGCATACAATACATCACAATTGGAAAGAAAATTGCATATAATAAAACAAGTAAAGGGCACATGGTCAGTTATATATATTAAGTGGAAAGTTGATTGATTGATGTCATAATTAAGTACCCTACGCAACTGTATTGTCCCTTTAAAATTACTGTTGGGAATTCTGCACCAAAAATTAAAAATTCTGTGCACAAATTCTGCATATTTTGTCAAAATAATACAATATAACCACACTAGTTGCAATTATTTTGGTATATTTTGAAATAAAATATGTCAGCAAGTATGTCTGTAATAATACAGACTAAATAGATTCTTTACTAGCCAAATTACTTTAAGTAATAATCCATTTAAAGTACAATACAGAAATATATTTTCGCTCCCCTCGGAAGCAGTGGAAAGACTTGGGGGAGAGGGAAGGAGCCTGGGAGACAACCTGAAGGATTGTTGGGTGTGGGTGAGAGAAGTATAGAACAGGTGCTTTGGGGTGGGAGAGTTTTGGAGCCTCTCTCATGCAGATCCTGACTTGACCACTAGCCTCTCCCATTCAGTCAGTAATATCTCCCTGACCCTGTGTCCCCCTGTATCTCCCCCTTCCCAGGAATCTCTGTGTCCCTTTAGCCCTGCTCCTCCCATTCATATCCTGGCTCAGTGCTATCTCCCACCTTGTTCCTGAGCCCTTGATTGAATTTGTGACCCCCCTAGCAGCCCCATGTGTCCCACTCTCTCTGTTCTCCTCCTCCTCCCCCCTCCCAAACCTCCATATGCCATACCTCCTAACCTGGCTCCATGTGCAGAATGCTGCTGGCTGTGTCTGTGGATCAGCTGGTACTGGCCGTTCTAGCATCATAGCAACCTCTGGTGGGCAAAAGGTAGAATTGCAGCACTTATGGCAGGTTTTTTTTTCTGTGGAAAAAAAATCTGCATTGGACATAAATGCATGCACAATGGCTTATAATGCCCCCAACAAGTGCAAAATACAGAGGGCATGGTTTTGGGAAGTTAATATTACAGGAGTTAGTTTCAGTATTGGCAGATAAACACATGTATTATCTTTTGTAGGAAGATGAAAAATTTCTGACAGACTTGTTTGCACAATTAACAGATGAAGCCACAGATGAGGAGAAAAGACAAGAATTGGTAAGCATTTGTAAAATATTCATGAAATGACTATCATGGTCTGAATTGTGTTAATCACCAGTATGTTTTTCTGTATTTCAGGTAAACTTTCTTAAAGAATTCTGTGCATTTTCTCAAACATTACAACCTCAAAACAGAGATGCTTTTTTCAAAACATTGTCTAATATGGGTATACTGCCAGCACTAGAAGTCATTCTAGTAAGTTAATTCAATATGCATTTTTCTGAAATGACTATAATGTAATGTAAATATTTGTAACACGTTTTTTCATTTCTGATAAGGCAATCATTTAAAAAGCAGTTACAGTAACACTGCAGTAATTGAAATTGAGTCTACTTAAAAAAAAATTGTTTTTACGTCATAAAGTTTCTCTAGGAGGAACGTCATTAAGTGTTACGTTATTCAGGTATTACGTCATTCAGTTCCTCTAGGAGTTTTAGTGAAATATCAGTTAGTTTCTAGTCTTTTATTCCTCTTTTCTGGTCTGTTTCTATGTTCAGATTGCTAACAAAAACAGAGCTATTAACCAATACATCAGGGAAACTGATTACACACACAGCTATCACTTAAACAAGAAAAAACGGGGGGGGAGGGAGGGAGAAGCTCTCATCTCTTATTTAGGTATTACTTGTAACGGCAATAGTAAATAATTCAGACAGGCTTATGACTTCTGAAATTGCTTCTGCTCATTTAAAAAAATTGTCAGGTCTTTCAAGTACAAGGTGTTTTGTTCTTTAAAGTACTTAAATAGTTTTATTTGATTTGCCAGGGTATGGATGATGCACAAGTGCGAAGTGCAGCTACTGATATATTCTCATACTTGGTTGAATACAATCCATCCATGGTACGAGAGTTTGTTATGCAGGAAGCTCAACAGAATGATGATGTAAGTAGAGGGTCCTCTGAAGCTTTTTTTCAGAAGGTTTATATTTATGAATCTGTTATTAGTGACTGAATCCTGTTTGTCAAATATGCATTTGAAATAGTTTTCTAGAATGTTTCCTTTTTAAAAAAAAATTACGGTTGGAAGATCTTTGCTTGTACCCATCATGATAGTATTTAAAATAATATTAATCACAACACATATGTGGAAAGGTGACCATAGCTCCTCATTTGCATCATCTGAGACTCCAGTAAGGCTGTTAAGGGCTAGTCGACTATCCAATAAGCAAATGCTTATTGGATAGTCAGTTGACTAGTTGATTCCCCCCACCCCCTCTATCAAATGCCCGGCTCAGCTGTGCGGCGCTGACCCCAGGCTGAGTTCCTAGCTGACCCCAGGCTCCACGTGGCATTTCAAAGCAACAGCGCAGTATGGAGCCCGGGGTCAGTGGGAGACTCTGAGTCCCCCACTAACCCTGGACTCCATGAGGGCATTTCTGCTTTAAAATGTACAAGAGTGGGGACTCTTGTACATTTCAAAGCTGGCCTGAGTGCAACCTGGAGTCAGCAGGACTTCCTGCTGGCCTGAGCTGCACATGGGGTTCTGCATTCCTCCTTTGAAATGTACAAGAGCCCCACCAGGGGCTCTTGTACATTTTAAGGAGGAATGCAGACGTGCCTGTTGACCAGTCGATGGAAATTCCATCGACTACTCAACTAGTAAATTAACCGCTAGTTAACATTCTTAGACCCCAGTCCTGCTCCTTAACAGTGTAGTGGGGGGCTTGGGCACATACTTAAATACTTACAGGATTGTGTGGGGTTTTCCTATTGCTAGATGGCTTATCAGAGTGTATCAACTGATGTGCAAATTGCAAGCTTGATTTTTACTTTCATTTTTTTGTAATAAACCTTTTGCAACAACTATCACTACTTTTTATTTGGAAAACTAATAAATACATTAAAGAAACTTTGTTTTTGTAATGTATTTTGCAAAGTAGGTTCTCTAAAATGATAGTATCAGAAATATAGGGATGCAAGACATGTCAATTTCGAGATGGTTAAATGCAAAACAAGTTCAGTTTTTTAATTGCATATAAATGAATTCTTCAGTAGTATCATAGAAATTTGCTTGTACAAGATAATAAAAACACTCTTTAAGACAGTGTACTAGTTAACTGTTGCTATACCAGAACAGTCCTGAAATAGATTTGGAGCTAGAATGAAGTAACTGTAAAGAGAAAAGAAGGAAACGGAAAGCCATAGAAACATTTAATTTGAAAAAAAAAAAAAAAATGAACCAGTGGCTGTTATTAATTTTGAATGTAATAAAATTGGCATATATTTTAGTTGCTTTATATGCCAGTTTCCTATAATTTTTGTTAATTTAAAATAGTTTTATTTACACTGTAATTTAAGATGATTCTGAGCATATCTCTGTTTAATTTCTGTATTAGTGGTTTAAGGTCTTAATTAAATAGTGGAATAACTAACATATTTAGTTCATATTTTGCCAATTTAGTAGAAATATCCAGTATTCCAAGTTCCGTTTAAAAGTTTTGTTTGTTTGTTTGTTTCCGGAAATAGCCCACTTCCATATTGTACAACTAATTTATTTCTGTATGGAAAAATCTACAAATATGGAAGACAAGTTACAAATGAAAGCCCTGATCTTGTTAACATAAATAAGCTTAGTTTTACTTGTGAGTTGGTCCATTGTCTTCAGTTGACTACCCACATGTAAAAGTAAAACATGTACGTAAGTGTGTGCAGAATCAGGGCCTTAACTGATTTCTGGTTGGTGGTTCTGTTCTTGCTAATTGGGCACCGAAGCACTAATGGGTTAAAATGTTTCCATTTATATACGCTCTTAAACTGCTATTCTGAAAAGGACACTCAAGTTAAAACTTGTAATTACAAAAAAAAAAATCCCTTTTGCGCATCATAGTTTCAGCTTAAGGATTTTAACATGTACAGTTTCATCATTTATCGTATTTATATTTTGTGTGTTTCTCAGTTTAGACAAGCTATTTTTATCAAACTTTATCAGCAATTCTTAGTTGCTCTGAAAGATTCTCGGGACTGAGTACTGTGCATCATTATTAGGGATGCAAATAGAGTAGGTCGGGGAGACCAACCCATTACAGACAAAGAGCCAAAATAGTGGTGGATATAGTGCAAAGAGCCAAGGGAAAAATGTTGAGCAAAAACCCAAACCCGGCTGCTGTTTAGTTGAGCCCAAAAAAAAAAAAAAAAAAAAAAAAGCGGCCATTTTGAACTCTGCATGGAATGCTGCGCTCTATCTTTCATACAGAAACACACTGCCCCTTTCAGGGCCGCGGACGCGGGAACCACAATTTTTTCTTTGAAGAGTTGCATGCATCTCGTGAGCTGCAGGTTGTCCACCCCTGGACTAGATTTTCATGGGCATTTTTAAAAGTACATTTCAAGAATCTATTTCTGTTAGTCCTAAATTTTGTCCTAAAATCCTTTATTTTACAAAACCTTAATTTTGAGCCAAATTTGACTCAATAATTTCTATTTTAATTTTAGTTTTTCTTAGTCATAACTAATTTGTTCATTTTTCTATCTTTCCTGTTAGGATATTTTACTCATTAACCTCATCATAGAACATATGATTTGTGATACAGATCCTGAACTTGGGGGGGCAGTCCAACTCATGGGTCTGCTTCGTACTTTAGTTGATCCAGAAAACATGCTGGCCACTGCCAATGTAAGTGCATTCCTAAATTTGCATATGGTTAGGATTTTTTGTGTGTTGATGAGGGATATACAACTTAGATGGGGCTACTGTAAGGTGGGTACATAACTGGTTAGATAATTGTTATCAAAGGCATTGAGACTGGTTAACTGTTTTGATAAATGTTTACACTCCTAATTGGTAATGTATATTACTTTCATATTAAAATACTAGAGGGCTGTTGCCCCATGCTTGCCAGCCCCGGCTCTTCCTCCCACCCTCAGCCACCAGGGAGGGCTGGGTCA
This sequence comes from Pelochelys cantorii, assembly GCA_032595735.1. Lineage (NCBI taxonomy): Eukaryota > Metazoa > Chordata > Testudines > Trionychidae > Pelochelys > Pelochelys cantorii. The sequence continues at coordinate 101,167,517 of CM064329.1, read as the reverse complement.
TCCCAGGCTCCTTCTCTCCCCCCAATCCCCAACTCTCCAGCCCATGTCCCCCTTCTCTCTCCTCCCCCTCCCCTGCAAATAAGGATCCCTTCTCCCTCCCCTCCCCACTGGCAGCCAGGTTCCTTCTCTCCCTGCCCAACCATAATCCTTCCCCCTCCGGCCACAGAATGTGCTAGGCCCCCTCTAACCCTGGTGGCTGGGGAGGTGCAGGAGTGCCTTTCTGCCCCTCATGGGGCACAGGTAGTGCCATGTGCACATGACGCTCTGGGGCACTGTAGCCTGCTGAGGTGGGGAAAGCAGCAGTGCAGGGGGCCTTTGTCCCAACCCCTCCCCCATGTGGTCCTGCCTGCGCCCCAGCCCTGCCTGCAGAGCACAGGACCACTGTCTACCCATCGTGAGCAGAAGAGAAGGAGCAGACAGGTTGGTAATGCAGCTCCTGTGGGCAGCTTGGGGTTGCTCTGGCAGCCACGGTAAGTGCAGCCACTGGGGAGGGGATGAGTCTCCACGGGGGCAGTCATACTCTGGGCAGTCCGGCATCGTGCTCCGGCTCTCCAAGAGCCTGATGGCGGGGGACTCCAAGAGCCCACTGCTGGCTCATAAGCTCAGCTGGGAGCTCTGCTCCTAGTGCCTGTTCCCGGGCTGCTGCCCCGAGCACTGCATCCTCTCCCATGGCTGTGATGGGGTCTGCCGGCTACTGTGCCATGTTTCTTGGCATTGAAAGCCCTGTGGAGTGGGGGTGGAGGAAAGGGAGTAGGGGCTTGGTTTAGAATAGCAGTTCCAAGTGGTGAGGGGAAGCAATGAGGTCGGACTTTATCCAGAAGACAGGGAGAGAGGGAGGAGGCAACAGGATGCAGAGTGATGTGATGACATCACTCTGTCATCCCACAGTAAAAACATTTTTTAATATACAGAGAGATTAATTATTAGCAGGTGAGGCCTGTCATTGGCCAAACAAAGTCATTTGCATAGATTACACTTATAGGAAAGTTTAAGAAATTAAATATATGTAATAGAAGTTTTTATGTATGTGATTTCAAAAGGGAAGCAAAAGAACAGTTGTAAATTTGTAGGATTTCAACTTCAAACTTTATTTATTTTATTGAATAATTACCATACATAGTAAATTTGAATCAGAAATTCATAAAGCTTCCGTTACTTTTTCCCTAATTTTAATTATTTTGTGATTTGTAACAGTAAAAATTTTCTTTGTACTAAAATGACAGTTGAATAGGCGACTTGATTTTAATTTTGTTAGCAAATATTTTTTATGAACTCTACTCATCATAGTCATGACTTTTTTCCCAAGGAAAAACAAAAATAATTATTTAAACCTTTCACCCAGCATATTCCTGTGTAAAAAAAGTAGTACATTTGGCTAATTTAAGTGGCAGGATTGTTTATGCAAAATTTGGTATCTGTAGGTAATCGCGAAGTATGACTTTGTGGATTTATTTGTGCAAAATAAACCAACAGTTTTCAAAATATATAATGTAGATCTATATATTTTATCCTTTAGAAAACCGAAAAGACAGAATTCCTGGGTTTCTTCTATAAACATTGTATGCATGTTCTCACAGCTCCTTTACTGGCCAATACAACAGAGGAGAAGCCTAGCAAAGGTGAGACTACTGTGGATGTTGCCAATCATGTACAAAGCTATTGAATTGTTATACATAGGCTAGAATAACTGTTTAAGGGTGTCTGGAACTCTGCATGATCAGTATAGGAGTATTTTGAAAGATTGTCTGATTTGAATGAAAAAGATGAGTGAACCATTTCAAACCTGCTTCCAGACAATTTTGAAGTTACTTTTTATTTTTATTTGGCTCTTGTATGTGCATTTATACTAGCCTATAACTCAACGGTATTTCAAAAACCAATAATTTTTACATTTTTAGGCAAAGAAATCTGAGTTTAAATTTTCCATTTCTCTCTTGTGTTATTTACTATATTATAGTAGTTTTTCAGTAACTTTGTCTTTGATGTAGTGCTAAGTTATAGTCTAGGAACCTTCTAATTAAAAAAAAAAATCTTGTATATGCCTTTTAACAATTACATTAGGCCAGGTCCACATTAGAAACTTTTGATGGTATAGTAATGTCAGTTAGGGATATGACTCTTTGGTACAACATTTCAATATAGTCAAAAGTCCTCGTATAGATGCAGTTATATGGGCATAGCAGTGCTTTTACTAGTATAACTTATTTTGCTCACTGTACTGGTATAAGCTATACTGACAAAAGCACCCTTTTGCTGGTATAAACCATGTCTGTAGCATAGGAATGTTTGCCTGCATAGCAATTCTGGCAAAGCTTTTCAGGTGTAGACCTGGCTTTTGGTGAAAATACCAAATCATTGCAGATATTCTATGTTTGTTTGTAAAGGTCTAAATGTAGCTTCCATTTATTTACCCATACTAGTTTCGGAGAGCAAAATAGCATTTAAACATCTAATTATTTGATTGCATCTGCAAGTTTAGTCAGTTTTTGAAAAGTAAACCTAAATATTTCTAACTTATGTTCTTGTTAACATTTTGGTCTTTGTTTTTAGATGATTTTCAGACAGCCCAGCTCTTGGCATTAATACTGGAATTGCTAACATTCTGCGTAGAACATCATACGTATCACATAAAGAACTACATTATTAACAAGGATATCTTACGGAGAGTACTAGTTCTTATGGCCTCAAAGCATGCTTTCTTGGCATTATGTAAGTTTGAATTTATAGAGAATAAATTATTAGCTGTATGAAGATTAGTATTCTTCATGCTTGTATTTTACTGAAAGAAAAACACATTGTCACACAGAAGCATGATCATTACCAGTTCAGTATAAAAATACCACCTTTACATCAATATTTCTCATAGCAATTTGTGGATGTTACTCTTGAATGACGAGACAAGATGAAATTGAAAGATGCTGTATTAATTAAACTAAGTAGGGGAACACTCTGTAAATTTTAAATAGTTTTTCAGAAAAAAATTCAGTCTTTTTAATTGGATATCTAGATTTCTTTCAATAATGTAGAATTTTAAAATACTAAGGATCTTAGCTGTTTGTTTAGGTTTGCGTTCTGCACTTGAGCTAGCATTTAGTATCTAGTAATAGTATAAGATTGAAGGTCAGCACTTTTAGGGCTCATTGATAAAGGTTGTCTGTCTGCCCAGAAGGGTGTAAATTATAGCGTGTTTCACATTAACTGGTCTGTTTTGACCATGTATTAAAATTTCCCTAGCGTGCATTAATGTAGCCCCATTTCAAGCAGTACTGTTAAAACGCATGACAGAACTTTATCGCCATCAGGAAAAAATGTTCACATCATAAGCAGGTTTGATGTTGGCTGGTGTTAGCATGTGACACACTAGTGCACACTAGATTTAACACTCCTTTAGTGTGGACTAATGCACAATATAGACAAGCTTTTTGTTGTGTTAATGATAGTACTTCAGTTTGAAGAGAGAGCATTTCTGGTAATATATGTCAATGAGTTTTGCACTAGCATGTAAAGAAAATTCAATACTAATGGTGGGAAGTCCCTGAACAGCAGTTCCAAAAAGTGAAATGATTGAGCAGTTGTTACTATCTTTGCAACAAGTTACTTGTGAATCAAGAGTAAGATTGGCATGGAAATAAATATCTTGGATTGAGGAGAGCTTTTTGAGTGTTTCATTGAAAATAATTTTGGTGAAATCAAAGCCATTTCATAATGACATTTCACATATGCGTAGTTGATCTGTTTTCATAGATTTTTTTTTTTCCTCTCCACTCAGAAGCGTGGAAAATCTCCATCCGTGAACCATGCAGTTACACCAACCTAACTCCTGGCATGCACTAGGGATGTGAATGTGTAGCAGGGTACACACTTAACTGATGAGCCTGGGCTCATAGGTTGACCCTCGCTGCCTTCTCCCCTTCCCCCTCACCCCTGCCTATGTATCAGAGGTGGGGGAGGGGTGAGGCAGGAGCCAGCTTTTAAATAGGCTTACCATGCTTGTTGGCTCCCACAGAGCTATCCTTTCCCCTCTTTCCCCAGTGCTGCTGCTGCGTCCCACATAGGCAGCAATTCAGGAGGAGGGGAAGGTGGGAGTTAGTGCCCACATACATGTTTATATTAAGGGGGGTAACAGCTGAAAAGTTCAGCAGTTAATATTTACAAAAATAAAACTAATTTTAACATCCCTAGTGTTCACAGCACTGTCAAGATAAAGATACTGCCTGTTGGGGAGGTGGAATGCCTGTACTGGCACAGGAGAAGCTCTCCTTGTGGCACAGGTGGCATAGTGTAGCTGCTGTGGTGTAGTGCTGTTAAGTATAGACTGACAAGCCCTCAGATATATGTAGTAAGGTTGTCTGAGAGCTCAAATTCTGAGGGAGTGCTTGAGTTTGTCAGAAGGGAGAGCCTTGAAAGTGATGTAAATAAATCAATTCTCTACTGTGCTTGAGACGCAGAGTAAAATGCCATTTCACATTTTAAAATATAAAATGTTTACATTTCAAAAAAAATTTTAAAAAGATTCAAGACTCACTGGGAAAAAGAAATTATGAGCACAATTCTGATTGAAGGAAAATGTGTTTAGAATGTGATCAGGAAAGGGTAGATGGCACAGGGAATACTAGTTCATCTTTGACTTTTGGTCACAAGTTGAATAACTTCAGTAGTCTCTGTCTAAATTCCAGTGGGTGTCTAAATCTCAAAAGTATAGCACAGTAAGGTTGATAGTGTCTGTTCCAAGAGGGCTGGAACTAGATTTTCTGGTTTAATGGCAAATGCTGGGAAGATTCAGCTAATCACCCAATATAATACCTGATTACAATCTGTACTACTAATTTATTTTTCTTAATGGCTAAATTATCTCTATTTTTAAAGAAAAAAATGATCACATTATAAGCCTAATCATGATTACTGTCAAGTACTACATTTTGAAATGTTTTTTCTTTAAAACTTGAATAGTTTTCAAAATAAGAGTCTGTATCCTAGCAGTGTAATTATGAAATAGCATTCTGTTAAAGGATCTTTATGGAAAAGAGACGATGTGCACTTAGGATAACTACGAAAGATTTTTTTCCCCCCAATAATGTCATTACATTTCAATTCTCGTTTCAAGACACTAGAGATTTAACCCACAGAGTACTGGATATCTGAGTACATTATCCATTGCCAACAATGTAAAGCTTGGATTGGGAGTTATCCTTCTTGAAGTCAGCTTGGCACAAACCTGATTTTTTTGTTTGTTTTGTTTTTAAATGTAACATATGAAGAATTCATGGATTTTTAACAATCATTCCTCTGTTTTAACATGCATCTGACAAAGTGGATCTTTGCCCACGAAAGCTTATGCTCCAATAAATCTGTTTGTCTATAAGGTGCCACAGGACTCCTTGTCACTTTTGCAGATTCAGACTAACACAGCTACCTCTCTGATACTCATTCCTCTGTTTTAGGTGCCCTTCGTTTTAAGAGAAAGATAATTGGATTGAAGGATGAATTCTACAACCGCTACATCATGAAAAGCTTTTTGTTCGAACCTGTGGTCAAAGCATTTCTCAACAATGGATCCCGCTATAATCTGATGAACTCTGCTATAATAGAAATGTTTGAATTTATTAGGGTGGTGAGTATTATCACATCTTGAATGACCAATTTTAGTTTTTATAATAGATCATGTATACTTGGAGTTAAATAGACTTTAATTTATGATACAATTATGGATGCCCAGTTAATTCTGATGGTATCATCATGGGACCACTGGAAATCCATAATTTAAATAAAGTTTTGTATGTACTGCTGTTTGAAAATACTTCCTTTGTTTCCAGAGCTATGTTCAGTGAATGTACAATGTTGAAGTTGCCCTGCATTGTGCCCAGACTTGATAGGAGTTGTATAAACTAACTCTGGATTGAATTTTCTTCTGGAACATATAATATCTGAAATATAGATGTAATTTAAAATTAGATATGCGAACACAATAATTGTGTACTCGGGGGTGTCTGTAATAATTCTACAGAATATGGAAAGAAGTGTTAATCTACTGGATGATGTAAGATTTCTTCATGGAGCTATAAGGAATTAGTCAGATCTCTCCAGAGAACTGTTTTCCCCCATCTGCCAATTAACCCAGACTCTGACAAGATGCTGTCTCACCTTAAGATCCATAAGGGGGCAGGTGGCTTGATATTGTTGGGTTGGGACGGTGGTCAGGGGCGCATTGATAATTACCCCCACTAGTCTCTGGAAATTACTTGGGAAATGTAACAGGTACTGGAGCTTTATGAATTTTCTGTGATGAGGATCCTCCCACTTGCATGGGCCCCCAGGGTAGGGATGTAATAGTGTAGTTGATTAACTGATAAACCGGTCACCAAAAGCTTATTGGTTAATGCTATAGACTACACACATTCCTGCCAGTAATTTTTTTTAGCAGGCTGGCCAGCAGCCTGGCTCAGTCCCAGCTTTCACTAGGTCCAGGATCTGCCCCCACTGTGGCTCTGCATTTAAAATGTATTAGGAGCCAGGTGGGCAGGCAGACTGGCTCAGTTCCAGCTCGTGCTGTGTCTGAGCTCAGACCCGATCCCCTCTACCCCTGGAGAGGGGCTGCTGCCACCCCTGTGCTGCTACCTCTGTATCAGAGGCAGCAGTGTGGGGTGGCAGGAAGCTGGTCTGTGAGGGGAGCTGGTTTTAAACTGGCTCCCCTCGTGGAACAGCTACTGTATCAGAGGCAGCAGCGTGGAGTGGCAGGGGGCTCCTCTGGAGTGGGGCTGGATTGCACTGTATGTTAGCCCCATCCCTGGGGACTATAGAATCGGTGAATAACCAATAATTCATGAGGTTAATCTGCTATTCAGTTAATTGGTATTTAACATCCCTATCCCAGGGTAGTCAAGGCCAGGGATCATCACTGTTGGTAGAACAGATTCAGTGGATTGAAATTTATGGAAGTGAAAGAGATTTGTGTTTGAAGCTGCAGAGTCAGAGGGCCCTGACGTCTTCCTACTGGTCCATTTAAAGTTCTGTGGGATTGGGAGCTAGTTCCACAGCTCATTCTGTGGAGAAATAAACCACTCTTTCCTCTTGTCTTCCATCTCATATAAAGATATAATTATTTGTTTTTGTTTCTTTGTTTAGTAGTGTTTTTTTTTCTCTCCCCCTCTCCAGAGTAAAGGTATTCACTACCTTGTTTTGTTACAACAGATACAAGAAGACTGACTGACTTGCAAAATTTGCATAAATTGCCTTAGAGGCTTTAATATTTAGAGTTGCTTTCATAGTTTTATACTTACTTTGTATACAGTTTTTTACCTTGTTTTAAGTTTTGAAGAATATGATACAAAACTGTTACTGTTCTCTTATTATCAGTTTATTAATCAAAAGTTAAGTATCATGTTTCAGCTACACTGGTATTTACAATATTTGTTTTTTAATGAATAAATTACTGTGGTATTACTCTGAAGGTACTTCATGACTATTGCATCCCTCCATATCTTTGCCATATGGTACTGTATGTTTTATTGTAACAAATAAATTTGGTGGTGATGGGGGACTTGAACTATCCAGACATATGTTGGGATACTATCACAGCAGAGCACAGATTATTCAGTAAATTCTGGACTGCATTGGAGATTTTATTTCAGAAGATTGAGAGCTACTGGGGGGAAGCTGTTCTAGATTTGATTTTAACAAATAGGGAAGAACTAGTTGAAAATTTGAAAATGGAAGGCAGCTTGAGTGAAAGTGATCATAGAATCACGAACTCTATGATTTCAAGGAATGGTAGAAGGGGGAACAGCAAAATAGAGACAATGGATTTCAGGAGGCAGATTTTAGTAAACTGAGAGATCTGATAGGTAAGGTCCCATGAGAAGCAAGGCTAAAAGGAAAAAGGAAGAGAGTTGGCAGTTTTTCAAAGGGACATTATTAAGGGCCTAAAAGCAAACGATTCTGCTGCATAGGAAAGATAGAAGGTATGGCAAGAGACTACCTTGGCTTAACCAGTAGATCTTACATGATCTATTAATCTAAAAGGAGTATTATAAAAAGTGGAAACTAGGTCAAATTACAAAGGATGAATATAAGCAAGTAACACTAATATGCAGGGGCAAGATTAAAAAGGCAAAGACACAAAACGAGCTCAATCTAGCTAGAGACATAAAAGGTAACAAGAAGATATTCTACAAACATATTAAAGCAAGAAGAAGACCAAGAACAGGGAAATACAACCCTGATGGGGCTACTATAAAGTAGGAATGCAAGTGACTAGTCGACTGGGAGTGCTGGGAGGAGCAGTAAAGAGGGAGAAACACTAACAGGAAACTTGGAAATGGCAGAGGTGCTTAATGACTTCTTTGTTTTGGTTTTCATCAAGAAGACTGATGGTGGCCAGATGCCTAATATAGTGAATGCTAGCAGAAATGGGGTAGGTTTAGAAGTTACAATTTAAAAAATAGAACAAGTAAAAAATTACTAACAAAAGTTGGATGTCTTCAAGTCACCAGAGCCTGATGAAATGCATCCTAGAATACTCAAGGAGCTGATAGAGAAGGTATCTGAGCCTTTAGCTATCATCTTTGAAAAGTCACAGGAGAGATTCCAGAAGACAGGAAAAGGACAAATATAGTGTCCATCTATAAAAAGGGAAATAAGAACAACCCAGGAAACTACAGACCAGTCAGTTTAATTTCTGTGCTAGGAAAGATAATGGAGCAAGTAATTAAGGAATTAATCTGCAAACATCTGGAAGATAATAAGGAGATAGGTAACGGCCAGTATGGATTTGTAAAGAACAAATGTCAAACCAATCTGATAGCTTTCTTTGATAGGATAACAACTTTTGTGGATAAAGGAGAAGCAGTGGACATTGTATGCCTAGACTTCAGTAAAACATTTCATACGGTCTCGCATGACCTTCTTATCAATAAATTAGGGAAATACAACCCTGATGGGGCTACTATAAGGTAGGGATGCAAGTGACTAATCAACTAGTCAACTGGGGGTGCTGGGAGGAGCCGGCTTAAAAGCCAGTTCCCCCCAGCTCCAGCTCCATGGGAGGAGACAGGGGTGAAGCGGGGACCAACTTTGAAATGTACAAGAGTTCCCAGTGGGGACTTTCCTCAGGGGTCTGTTTTGGGACCAGTTCTGTTCAATATCTTCATCAATGATTTAGATGTTAGCATGGAGAGTATGCTTATTAAGTTGGCAGATGATACCAAGCTGGAAGAGGTGACAAGTGCTTAGGAAGATAGGGTCATAATTCAGAATGATCTGGAGAAATGGCCTGAGGTAAATAGGATGAAGTTCAATAAGGATAAATGCAAAGTATTCCCCTTAGGAAGGAACAATGAGTTTCATACGCAGAATGGAAAGCAACTGTCTAGAAGCGAGTACTGCAGAAAGGCTCTAGGGATCAGAATGGACCATAAAAGTTAAACATGAGTCAACAGTGTGATACTTGTCAAAAAAAAAAGATTCTGGGATGCATTACAGGAGTGTTGTGAGCAAGACACTAGAAGTCATTCTTCTGCTCTACTCCGTTATGATTAGGCCACAGTTGGAGTATTGTGTCCAGTTCTGGGCACCACGTTTCAAGAAAGGTGTAGATAAATTGGAGACGGTCCAGAGAAGAGCAACAAAAATGATATAGGTCTAGAAAACGAGATATGAAGGAAGATTGAAAAGAATTTGGCTCGTTTAGTTTGGAAAAGAGAAGACTGAGGTGGGACATGATAGCTGTTTTCAAATATCTAAAAGGGTATAATGAGGAGGAAGAAAAATTCTCCTTGGCCTTTGAGGATTAGACAAGAAGCAATGGGCTTAAATTGCAGCAAAGAAGGTTTAGGTTGGACATAAGGAAAAACTTCCTAACTGTCAAGGTGGTTAAACACTGGAATAAATTGCTTAGGAAAGTTGTGGAATCTCCATCACTGGAGATATTTAAGAGCAGGTTGGATAGATATCTATCAGGGATGGTCTAGACAGTATTTGGCCCTGCCGTGAGGGCATGGGACTGGACTTGATGACCTCTCGAGGTCCCTTCCAGTTCTAGTATTCTATGATTCTATGAAAATAAATTTGTCGTCTTGAATTAAAAAGTCATGTTGGTTTTTTTTATTGTACTTTTCCTATAGGAAGATATAAAATCATTAACAGCTCATGTAATTGAGAATTACTGGAAAGCACTGGAAGATGTAGATTATGTGCAGACATTTAAAGGATTGAAACTACGATTTGAACAACAAAGGGAAAGACAAGATAATCCCAAACTTGACAGGTAAATGTATATGTAAATCTATTCTTTAATACTTTGGTGCTAAATTGTCTTTAAGGATACAGTCATGTGTATTTCTGTTCCCTGTCAGGCGCCATTAATAATTCAGACCCTTCGCTGTTTGCAGCTCAGGTCTTGCTGAACAGATGTGGTTGACAATGTGATTTCCAGATCTGTGTTGCTCAAACACCTGGCCAGGGTTCAACAGATATGTCTTAAGTCTGCATCTAAATTTAAGTGTGTGGAAGAGTATAATAAATGCAGAAGATTTCTCTATTCTAACTTTGAATAAATTATCCTAACTGGAACTAACAATATTCGAAGCTCATTCTCTAGAAAATAAGATTCTCAAAAGTATCTGAAAGATTATTCTATCCTGGATTATCACTGACTTTTTTTTCTTTTTCTTAAATCATATATATAAACCATTTTTGGTTCAGTAACACCCTTTTAAATATTTGAAAACAGCTATCATGTCAGCAAAGAATCAGGATTACAGCAAATCTGTTTAAAAATGACAGATTTTTTTTAATAGAACTATCATGGTTTTTATTGCTTATACAATAAAAACATGGTACAATACACAGTTTTTATTGCTTATACATTAATGCTTATATTTCAGATTGAGAGTCTGAGAGTTGTTATTGCTTATACATTGCCTTAAATATTATTAATCTGAATTGTTAGTATCCAGTGCCTAGTAAATTGAGCATTTCAGTATATGAAAATGCAAACTCAAGAGCTTTTATATTAGCACTAAAAGACTTACCCAGTGCTGCCCAGGTCCTTCAGGGCAGGAGACTAGCAGAGTGGGGGGTAGGGATGCAGAAGTCAGGGCAGGGCCTGGGGGTGGGGGGTTGTAGGAGTCAGGGTGGGGGGTTGAGGGGCTCAGGGCAGAGGGCTAGGCATGTCAAGGGGCTTAAGTGGGGAAGGGGGTGCCTTTTCTCTCTGCCTCCACCCACTGGCCGGCCAGGGTCCTTTCTCTCACTTCTCTGATCCTAACTTTGACTAAGGTCAGGGTTTGGTTGTGCCAGAAAAATGGGAAGTCCCTCACTTAAGTGGCTGTCTGTAGTGTGTGTGTATGTGTGTTTGTATTTGGGGGTTACTTGCTGGTTGCCTGAAAGAAACTGTGTGCTGAACTTGAGTCTTTGTCTTCATTTGTCTGAACAGTTATTCCCAGTTTTAAAGGCACCACACAGTCTCTACTTAATTTATTGATTTAATCTGATTTAGAAATGCATTGCCCTTTGTTAAAAATATAAACAAAAATCTCTCTTTGCCCCTTTATGGAAATAGCCCAACACAGAAGAAATTTTTCTTTCCTATTCAGTTGGGAGAAAAACAGAACACTTAAGAGCTAGATTGTCCTTTACGTTTAGCCAGTAATAGGGGATAGCGCACAGTTGTTCTGCCTGAGAGCAGCCCAAGGAAAGAAGTATGGCCCTGAGAGGCACAGTTGGCTCAACTTTTCTCCTCCTGTGTTTGTAGTGAATACGGAGGCAAGCTTCCCACTCAGAGGCAGCATGGGAGAGTGTCTTGCTCTCATTTACATTCCTTTATAGCCTCATAAGCCAAGCCCTAAATGAAGCATGCAAAAATTCCAAAGATTTGATTACATGGTTTGGTACATGATATACTTTGGTTGATAAAGAAGACCACAGTATTGCCCATTGGAAGTGTTCAAATCTAGTGAGTCAAGCCACCAAAGACATGAGCTAACTTCTATAAGCTGCGTACCTGTGCAGTCACACAGCTATTTTCTGAGATCTGCTCAGTAGTTGAAAGCTCCTGTGCAGGCAGGGAGCTCAGCTGACCGGTGGGGCATCTTGCTAAGCAGCACCTAAACGGAGCTATTCTGTGCTTGAAACTGAGCAGCTCCCAGAACAGGTAAAGAAGGGAGATGAGAGAATAAGTGGCTGGTAGGAGTGTTGGAGGAGGAGGAGAAAGGGAAGGGAGTAATTGGCTGAGGAGGAGTCAGAGGGGAGGGGAGTTTGGAGAGTCCTGTCTGTACGAGGAGAGAGAAGCAGAAACTCAGCGCACTCAAGCCTCCTGGGAAGGGGGAGATAAGGGCTGACTCTATGAGGTAGGTGGGGGAAAGAGGGAGTGGGTGGATGCTGGCATCTGTGCAGTGATGTGGAGGAAGGAGTGTCCTTGATTGGCTTGCTGCAGTCTTCTGGCTGGCTGGGATGTGGGGGGGAGGGGGAGAACAGGCTGCATGGTATGTGTGCAGGCCAGGAGAGTATTTGCATGTTTACATTTCAAACAAAGTTTACATAGGTGTTAATGGCTTAAGATAAGATAGAAAAAAAATTTTAACAGAATTTTTTTGGAGTGTTGCTGACATCTGAAACTCTGATCTTAATGATTTTTTTTAAAATCCTGTTACAGTTTTACCATATAGTAATTCTATTACATTATGGCCAGAGGTTTGCTATGTGGTCGAGTTTCTGGTTCTTGTGAGTCAGAAATAGCAAGTACTAAGTGTGATGCTAGTTGTTTTGTAAGATGACACTTTATTTGCAAGCTCTTTGAAACATGCATCTGTCTACAAACTAAGGATGCTAACTAGCAAGTGATTTACCAGTCAAGTATTCAATGGAATTTCCATCAACTAGTCAATAGGCACTTCCGCATTCCTCCTTAGAAATGTACAAGAGCCAACACTGGGGTGTTTGTACATTTCAAAGGAGGAATGCGGAACTCCACATGCAGCTCAGGGCCAGCGGGAAGTCCCGCTGACTCCAGGCTCCACGAGGGCACTTACCCTTTGAAATGCACAAGAGCCCCTGGGGGCTCTTGCACATTTCAAAGCGGAAGCACCCACATGGAGCCCGGAGTCAGCAAGACTTCCCGCTGGCCCCAGGTTGCACGTGGCCGGCCAGCTTTGAAATGTACGAAAGTCCCCAGCAGAGGCTCTTTTGCATTTCAAAGGGGAAGCGCCCTCATGGAGCCGAGGGTCAGTGGGGGACTCCCCTGCTGACCCTGGGCTCCATGATGCACTGCCGCTTTGAAATGCCATGCGGCGCCCAGAGTCAGCTGAGGATTTCCCAGCTGACACTGGGCTCCACGCAGCATTTCCCAGAACCTGGGATCAGCTGGGGACTCCCCAGTTGACCCCAGACTCCACATGGCATTTCTGCAGGACCCGGGATCAGCTGAAGACTCGCCAGATGACCCCGGGCTCTGCGCGCTTTGAAATGCCGTGCGGAGTCTAGGGTCAGCTAGGAACTCCCCAGCTGACTCTGGATTCCACAGAAATGCCGCAGGAGTCCCTAGCTGACCCCGGGCTCTACGCAGCGCTGCAACTTTGAAATGCGAGACTGCGCCATGGGGCAGTGCCACACAGATACGAGGATCAGCTGTGCATTGCTGCCCCTTTGAAACACCGCCACAGTGTTTCAAAGCGGCAGTGCCGCGCGGAGCCCAGTATTCTTCCTGTCCGTCCCGTCCCCCCCTTTTGCTGCCTCTATCTGATTTGCAGATTTGCATTTACTTATCGGATAGTCGACTAATCCTTAACATCCTTACTACAAATCTGAAGCCGTGTGTTAATTTGTTCTGGGGCTTCTAATCCTTGAGTTTTGTTGCCTCTAAGGTGCTGCAGGACTATTGGTGGTTTAAGTTTTTTCAGTTACAGACTGACACAGCTACCCTTCTCAGTGTTTGAGTTTGTGACACACAAGGTGAAAGTTTCAAACCAGGAGAACTTTTATCTGTTTTTACAGCATGGATCCTAAACATTCCCCAGAGAAACTGTATAAGCCTTAATGAATGCCTTTTATTCTCCTTTACAGTGTCAGTAAAATATTGTATTAGCTATCGTTGCAAATGCTATTTCTAGTTGACTCACGGATTTGTTTAGCATCTTAAAACTGAGCTGTGTATGGATAATATGCATTTTGGCATGTTTAGTATCTTGAGTTGTTAGAAAGGATGAAGATACATGCACTCCAAGGCTAGTGTTAATTTTCTTTTTATTTGATTTCATACTAAATATTGCAGGTATTGCTCCTTGTGAACAATCTTTTGTTTTAATATATTCCACACGTATGTACTGCTTTTTACACGTACGTGTGTGTGTGTGTGTGTGTGTGTGTGTGTGTGTGTTTTATTTGTATTGGTGGTTCACATCTACATACTGCCTCAATATTGGTGTTGCAAATTTCAGCCCACCCAAAAGAAAATTCAGCCTACCCAAAAATAGAAAAACTTGGAACACTGGACATGAGTTGTTGAAAACAAAATGTTTTCGATTCTTATTGGCCTCCTGATTTTGTGTAGGGTTCACATTTTAAAAGATTTTTCTCTGCACTTTAGAAGAAGTAGAAACTTTTTTTTTTGGGGGGGGGGGAGTGAAAGATGAGAATCTTTTGTGATTGCCTGACTTGAGAAGCTGGACTTTAAAAAAAAATATATATAGTCAGATTCATAATAAAATTGAGTTGACAATGACACCTTGTTCTATTAATATAACATTTTCATCTGTCAAAGTGTAATTGCACTATAAGAAGACATGAGTTATAGTTTTCAAATGTCCTTTGCTTATTTTGACGATTATAGATTGATATTCTGACAATACTCCATAATTTACTAGTACTGTTAATAAATTTTGTTTAAAAACACAAAGGCTATTCTTATTAAGGTTTACAGCCCCTTTGGAGAGAGTGGTGAAGTGTGTGTGAATGCGCTTATTAGTAAGGTTTTACTTTTCTACACTACAACCTTTTCATTTGTTGCATTGCTTTATGTAGTCCATGTAAAGTAAAGAAAGATACAAGTTGCAGGATGACTTTTTAAAAAAAAAAACTGATCTTTTTGACAGTATTTTTGTCTGTAAAGTTATGCCATCCTGGTTTATTCCAATATGTATGTAAACTTAAGTGATACTTGTATCTCAGAAGCCTTAAAAACTGTTTGTTCCACAGCATGCGTAGCATCTTGAGAAACCATAGATACCGGAGAGATGCAAGAACCCTAGAGGATGAGGAGGAAATGTGGTTTAATAGTGATGAAGATGATATGGAGGATGGTGAAGCAGTTGTGCCCCCCTCTGACAAAACTAAAAATGAAGACGACATTATGGACCCTATCAGTAAATTCATGGAAAGGAAAAAATGTAAGTGACAGGAAGGAGAATGGTCATGTATCTTGTTTAAATGAAGGGTATTTTCATATAAAGCCTTATTGTTTTAGAATTTGCTACATGCAACTAAATTCAAACCATGTTTATTTTTATCTATTTTAAAGGCATAAAACTGCAAAAATCATGTTCTTAATGAATTTGCTGCATCTTTTTAAAGCACTGAAATGAAAAAAAAATTTCACAGCTTTATAATCAAGTTGTCCATGCACTGTTTGCTTAATTTATATCTAGTCGGTTTGGTTTGTACATTCAGCAAATAGCAATTATGAAATAGTACACAATGGAGTGACAAAGGCTGCTAGGCATTGCAATAATACAAATTATTAAAAGTATATTCATTTTTCTCCTTCCATCAAGATACAAGTGACATTAGAGATGTAACTTCTGTAGCAAAATAATAAACATTTTATAATTCCTCCCAATGACTTCTGTCAATAAATGTATCCACTCAAAAGTATATTTTTTTTCTACAGTGAAAGAGAGTGAAGAAAAGGAGGTTCTTCTGAAAACTAATCTTTCTGGTCGTCAGAGCCCAAGTTTCAAACTTTCCTTCTCTAGTGGTACAAAAACTAACCTTACCAGCCAGTCATCTGCAAGTAACTTGTCTGGCTCTCCAGGATCGCCAGGATCTCCAGGGTCACCAGGATCACCCGGATCAGTTTCTAAAAGCACATCTCAGATGGCAGCTATTACTACCAAGGTATTTTTCAACTTCAATTGGTCAAATTTTTGTTCTTGTTGTAGCTGTGGCAAATTTAGAGCCCTTCTGATCACTTACATAAATCTGAGTTATTTACAGTAGTTTAAGCATGAGTTCATTGTAGGAATGTTAAATTTAGATTAATTGGCTAATTGAATAGTTGATGCAATTTGCATCGACTATTCAATTAGTCTATAAGGGCATCTCCACCTTTGAAGTGTAGCAACAGCCTCAGGGCTGTTGCTACGCTTCAAAGGCCAAAGCACTGCGGGGAGCACAGGATCAGCAGGGGACTCAAGAAGTTCCCTACTGGCCCCGTGCTCCCCACATTATTTCGAAGTGGCAATGCCGCATGGAGCCCAAGGTCCCCCGCTGACAGCCCCAGGCTGCATGCAGCATTTCAAAGTAACAGTGCCATGTGGAGCCCAGGGTCTGGCCCCAGGCTCCACATGGTGGTGCCACTTTGAAGCACCTCCTCCTCTTCCCTCCCCCCTTGCTGACTCTTTCTGATATGCAGCAAAGGGGGGGGAGAAACTAGTCGACTAGTGTGTCAACTATCCAATAAGCATTTGCTTATTGGATAGTCAACTAGTCATTCACATCCCTAGTTCATTGTGGTAGAGTCTAAGGATGGGAGCAGGAGCCGGTGCTGCGGGGTGGGGGATCCAGCTTAAAAGCTGGTTTTCCCCCCAGCACAGTTTCTGCAGGGAGCTGGTGGTAGTGAGGACATGGCCCACCTGCCTGCCCTGCCTATTGTTAATACATTTATAAATCAGAAGAACAGCAGGGAGGACCTGGTGCAAGGCGGGACAGCTGATTCCTGGCTCACGCCTGGTCCCCCTGCTGCGGTCCAGCCTTTTTTTACATTTAAGGTTGGTGTGCAGCAGGAGGACCCGGCACGAGCTGGAAATCATCTGGCCTGGCTCACGCCGGGTCCCCTCTCCCGCGCTGTGCTTCAGCATTCAGTTTAAATGTATTAAGAGCCTGCTGT
The DNA here is from genome assembly GCA_032595735.1 of Pelochelys cantorii. Classification (NCBI taxonomy): domain Eukaryota; kingdom Metazoa; phylum Chordata; order Testudines; family Trionychidae; genus Pelochelys; species Pelochelys cantorii. Next base: position 101,150,425 of record CM064329.1, on the reverse strand, counting down.
CTCTTAATACATTTAAAAGGCAGAGCTACAGTGAGGTTAGCTCTCAGGGTCGGGAGCTAACCCCGCTATGGCTCCCCCGCTTATCGACTAATGACTGGCCAATGGAAAATCCATCTACTAGTTGATCAGTTGATTAAACTAAATTTAATATCCCTAGTAGAATCCTTTGCACATTTTCCTGGTCTCTAGCACTTTTGAAGAGCCTTGACCTAATATAAACAAAAGGAGTATTTAAATCAGTTTTCATGCACAAACTTGTTCACAATTAAAACAAAAAAATACGAAGTATTTATTTTATGTATTCTCCACTTCAGAGGCAACATGTGACGCAAGGATGTAAAGGGGGCCCTCCTCTCCCCCCTCACTCAGCAAGAGGGGTGAGGAGACAGCCAGCAGTCGGCAGGGACAGAGCCTCTGGGTGGCCTGGAGTCTGGGTGGGGAGCGGGGCAGTTGCTGACATCCGCAGTAGGGGTCCTTTTCCTCCCTCCCCCTACACTCACCCACAGTGGCAGGAGAAGCAGAACAACATGGCCCTAGCTCTCTCTGCTTGCCCAGTGCATCACTCAGTAGAGGGGCAGGACCACCCCTGCACTACTGGGGGGAACCAGAGTGGTGTGACTGGGGGAGCAGAGTGAGCTGGGTTCATGTTACTCAGCTTCCCCTGCTGCTCCCAGGGTGTGTGGACCTGTGCTGGACCCCCAGCCCTGATAGTGCCCCTAGCCACACTGGTTGGGGGAAGAAGTGGGGTTTTGATTGCACAAAGAAACTGGATGGGTAGAAATAGTTTGCTGTTGAAAGAGTTAATGGAACTATTTCCTAGTTTTGCTGCATACCACCATATGTCCCTAGTAGCAATTCTTATAGCAGTGTCAAGACTCCTACAGCTATTTTATTAGCTGTGGCCATATACTCTTGGAGACAGTTGCTGTATGCCACAATACGTGTGATTATTAAATCTTGCTTGGAAAGAAATTTGGCTTTTTTTCACTTGGTTGTTTTCAGATGGGGAACACTAAAATAAAAAATGTATTAAAAAGGATTATCAGAGAAAAGGAGCATATTAAAACTCCAGCACTATATTTGTAAATGCATTTAATTATATTTTGTCCTAAAATTATATTTAACAACAGTTGTGTATTATCGAGCTTGGTTTTCACGTATGGAGACTAGAATTTCATGGTAACATAAAACTGCTAAGAAAACCTATACTAGTACTGAGTTCTTCCATTTTTTAAAAGTCACTTGGATCTTTCTGTAATCTTGTTTTCTCCCAAAAACCTGGAAATGAGGCCACTTCATTTTTAAAAGCCTGGCTGCTTTTTCTTCACCTCCATATCTCATTTTTGTTCTCTTACTAAAAGTTTTCTTCTACCATTCATAGCACACCTGCAAGAGAAAAGCCTGGTTGGAAAGAGAACTAACATGAGATCCCATAGAAATGTGTACTTCAGATTCTTCTGTAGGTGGTAGATTTGTCCCACCAGTGGAAGAAGCAATAGGTCAGGCATTCATATAATTTAGCTTGGTCTCCAGCAGATTTCCTGTCCTGTGGAGGTTTTTGTACCCTCACCAGCTTGTGGTAGCCCTGCTGCTCCCCCTAGCAGCAAATCAGAATTAGAGCTCCGACACCTTTTTATGATGATCCTTATATTAGGTGTTCTTCAGAACAGAGGGAATCCCACTAAAACATGAATATGGGAAGAACTCTACCCCAGTGCAAGCATAAATCACTGTGCAGAGGAATATATGAGTGTGGGATGTTGCAACAGAGGAAGCTATTCTGTTCTAGAATGACAGAAAACTCCTCTTACAAGTAGAAAACTCCTCTTACAATCCCTCTTTCTCCATGCCACGCTTCCCAAGCAGTAAATCTAGCTGTAGGTATAGTTTTGCATGTTGAATTGTTAGATTGTGGTAAATGTCAGCTGGTCCATAGTACTAGGAAAAGCTTGTATTTATACTGTTGTGCAATTTGTGGGGTTATCTATTAAAACAGGACAATAGTGGTCTTTCTGTGTAAGGTGTCATCCTCCCAATTTAATACAATAATATACATGTGGATTCTGAATGTTTTGCTCTAAAATTGCTGTAATTGTTCATATGAGCCCATTAGAAATAACTTTGCAATTAGATTTTCTAGTAGCATTTATTAGCTCATATGCTATATAGATATAGTGTTATGCTGTGTAAAATACTACCCTATGTTGTTTGTATATAATGTACAATATACTCGGTGCATTTATGCCCCCACATACAATGGCCAAAATTTTCTAATTTGGGTGTCTAAAGTTAGGCACCTAAACGAGGGACTTGATCTTCAGAGGTACTTGCTTAGCCACAACTCTTGGTAGTCAGGTGTTGAATAAATTCCAGAAATTAAAAAATATTGTAATAAGTGGGCATTGTGGGTGTTTACTGCCTCCTAAGATCATCACTTAATTAGGTGCCTAAATATGGATGTAGATGCCTAACCATAGGCATCTAAATTAGAATGTTTTGGTCAGTATATGCAGTGTAGATAAGTTAACGTTACTAGATACTTTTTTGAATTTCCTAAAATTGTTTAAATTTTGTAACCTTCACATCATATAATGTAGCTACTTTGCATATAATAAACATATTTAAAATTACTGTTGCTACTTAGTGAATTACCATTAGTGAAAAGAGACCATATTATAAAATTATCCTAATTGATAATTCAATTTGAAGGATGTTCCATATTGTCTCTGAAGTTCTGCCAGATCGCTCATTGCTGCAGTCCAGTCAACTATCTTAGGTAAAGGATATTTCCATCTTTGTACAGATAGAGCTGCAATGACAAATGCTTACTAAGTAGTTTTCATTTTCTTTAATTTCCACACAAATTATCCTTCAGGTAGGAATGTTTGGAGGGGTAGAACCCTCCTCCCCACCCCAACCCCTTTTTTTTGTTTGTTTGGACTTACCATAATCAGCACTTGCAAAAGACATTACCTTTGTGCATGTTGGAGTATATTTTTATACAAAACTTCATACTTATCAGTATTCTTGTGCTTATAATATTTTCTGATATCTTTTGAGATTGAGCAGTATCTGGTTCATTTTTGTGTATGACTTGTTTGCATTTTTTCACAGGGAGGCTTAGTGGGGCTTGTAGATTATCCTGATGATGATGAAGAGGATGATGAAGATGAAGATAAGGAAGAAACTCTACCTTTGTCAAAGAAAGCAAAACTTGAGTCATCATAATGGCAACAAACATCAATTCCAGTTGGGGAAAAAAGAAAACCTATTAATTTTTCAAATTTAAAAATAACACACAACAAAGCAGCAATCTTTTGTGAAATACTGTGTGAGACACAGATCAGCCTTTACAAATTGATTTCTGCTAATCAAGTGCCAATTCAAAGGAGCAGAAGAAGGGGAAAATATTACATTTGGGGGAAGACTTACGCCTTTGAGCTCTCCAACTTGGACCACACATTGCCCTTTTCTCAGGGAAGGAAATGGAAACATAAAAAGCCAACAGGGCAGGAGTTTTGTTCATGGAACTCTGGATTGGCTGGTCAGTTGCTACAATCAGAATATGCTTTCTTGGACAATGTATGAGACTTTTGAAGAAAAGGCTGTCTTGCTATAATTCTTCACTAAGAATGCCAGCAGTTTCTTTGTATAAAGAGACCTGCCTTTGAAATCATACATTTTGAACATTTTAGTCAAGCTGCAACAGGTTTTAAAAACCTCTATGGGGGAAGGCCTGAATATAAAATTTCCTCTTTTTTTATCTGTTCCCTTTTGCCCTTTAAACTGCAGAATTTTTTGGAGGTGGGGGATTGGTCTGTCCCTTCTTGATTAAAGATTGAGTGGAATTCTAGATGTGGTCACTTTTGTGTCATAATTTTATTTTATTTTATTTTATTTTGCCCCCTGAGTGTATGCTTAGTTGTTGAGTATATATTTGGGACCATTAAAAATTTTTGATGTAATATAATCTCACTGTTGTGCTGGTACCTGTTTCACCCTGTGTAATTTTGTTCTACATCACAAATCTTAATATGTGTAGGATTTTATGGAAGATGGTATAGTTTTTATTGAAAAAAATAATTCTTGCCACAATGTGCATACAAAAGCAATACTATTTTGTGACAAAATATTTTATATTAAACTTTACATCAGCAACTGTCTTGAGCAACGATTCAGGGAAATAGGGTGGAGTTAAAAAAAAAAAAAAGTTGAAGAAACCTGTTAGATGAAATTAGTATTCCAAAGAGATTTTGAAATATCATAACTGGAAAGAGTGAAGGTATACTTATGAATCAAAATGGATGATGGATGATGATTTAGGAGTATCAATATATTGACACATTTGACTTATGAAAATAAAAAAAAAGAGATAATTAAAGGTGAAGGAAAATCTGTATTAGTGGTATTTTTTAAACCTCTGATTCCCTTTGGAATACCAGTTTTAGGGTTGTTTATAAAGATGGCTCCAGGATTATTCATTTACCATAATACCATGTATTGATAAGTCTTCTGATACCTGGCTGGAAAACAGACATTAAACTTTTAGTGCAACTCGGTGACCATACCTGTTTTCCAAAACTTACTTAATCTCAATTCTTAAGTTAAACTAAATGTTTCATACTACTTCCTTAGTTTCTTTTTCAAATGTAGACTTTATAAAGTAGAGAGATGTACTTTCAATAGGTAGCAAAGCAATAAGTGTCTTGTTAGTTAGTTAGAAATTAGTTTCATTCTTTTCCAAGCAAAAGATATCTGCTTAATGAGAAAGTTGATGGCTCTTTGTTCATTCAAACCACCAGGCTGTCACAGTTACAAGTATACCATTTTATAGTGGGATAATGATGGAGATGAGGATTTGACCATAGATAGCAGCTTAGTGTTTATAGGTAGAATGTTGCCTGGGACCTGACACGTTGCCTGTAAGGAGCCTATAAAAAATGCTTTTCAGATTGTGTACTAGTTGTCAATGTCAACGCACTTTAACATCATCTTTATTATACTTACGTAATTGGAGCGATTCCAGATTTAAATGCGAAAACACAGTGGGGCAGGGTAGGGTGTGAATTGGTTGTTTTAGCATAAAATGTTAGTTAATCATTCTTTTCACTAACTACTTTTTCTTCAAGTTACTTCTGATGTCAGTTTTTCAGGTCCATTGTTACTCTGTAACAGGGCTGGGGAACCTTTTTTGGGTCAAAACATGAGAAACAAAAACAAAAAAATACCTTCACCAGCATCTGGCCCCCAGGCCTTAGGTTCCCCACCCCTTTTCTATAAGTTATATTCATAGTGTGTGGTTGTGATATTCTAGGGTACTGGCTAGTCAGTATCACCACTGCCCTGTAACCTTCGGTGCTTTACAGTTTCTTGTTGAAGTAGCTCCCATCTGGGCTGCTCACAAATAGCTTTCCAACATGCAGGCCACACCCTGAATATATGTTTGTGTGTAATTGCAGCCTGTCAGCCACACCTGTGATAGCCGGAGTGCAGCCCTTCCTTTGTTTATACTGCAGGATAACTGCAACACAACCCCAGTCCCAAATTTTCCCACAGAACTGTGTGTCCAGTATTGCCTAACTCTCTCCTGGTCAGTATAGATATTTTAAAGAAACATACCAGCTTATTGTTTCAAATAGTTTTAAAAACTGTTTTACCTAATCCAGTGTAAAACATAAATTTGAGCATCAGCAAAATTGAAAAGCTAGAACTAGCCAGATTGGAAAAAGAAGCGAGACAAAGGACATGAACACTAAGTCTGTACTAGACCAGGAATGTTGGCTTAAGGTATGCAACTCCAGCTACGCGAAATGCATTTTGCGTAGTGGGAATCCACTTACCTTAAGCCAAACCGTGGCAACTTCCACACAGCAGGACGATGGGAGCAAATGCTCTTTGTCAACTTCCCTTACTCCTTGCAAAAGGAGGAGTACCGGCTGCCAGCAGGGGCTGCCCTCAGCATTCAATTTACAGATCTATACTAGATCCGTTAAATTGAACGCTAGAAGATTGATCTCCGGAGCGTCAGTCTTGTGGTAAGTATAGATGTGCCCTAAGAATAGCAACCAGAGACTACATTGAAGAAGGGGGAAGCTGCCCTCTTTGACTCATGGAGCGTAAGGAAAAAGAAACAGCTGCACTCTGGTGAGCTGCCCTCTGTCTCATTTAAAGGAACCATCAGTTGGGATAAGTTACATTCTGTATGCAGGGAATGAGACTGCATTGAAGAATACCTTACCATTTTCGAAAGGCATTGTTATATGGGCAGCATTGACAAAGCTGTTCATTAGTTTGGTTTGTATCCTGATATATCACAATGTTTTACAAAATTACAGTTATCAGTGAATTGTGTTTGAGAAGTTTTAGGTTGACAGCCCAAAAATTAGGTAATCTGTCACTATCCGAGCAGGTATAACACACAGTTGAAGTGTGAGTTTCCCACATTGCTTTGCTGAAGTGGCTCAGTGCTGACTTGAGGGGATTTATCTTTATTGGTGAAAGAGAGGGGGATACAGCCATCCACATAAATGTAATGTTTTTAATTTATCTGATCAGAAAGCTTATGGATATTCTGAAAGCCTGGTTAGCTGTAATTCAGTCCTGGAAATGTTATTGCTTAATCTATTGACTGCTTCACCATTATGGTAGGCTCAGCTGTGCCAAATAACCGGAAATGAGTGACACAATTGATGGTCATTGGACAACAATTTGAAAACCAATGGCTTAGTATTTCTCAGGATGTGTCACTTAAGAAGGGCAGCCACCAAGGCAGGAACAGGTTCTACTCTTCATCAGCAAAGAGCCTAACAAGATTCTTGGTATCTAATTGCTTTCATGCTACTGCTTGCTAGTCGTGGCAAATACTGTTTCTTCATGAAGATGCAGCTATGTAGTCCACTTAGCAGGCATGCACACCTGCACTGGAGCCAGAGAATTTTGCCTCACAGCACCTGTAGAACACAGGTGCTTGCATTTCATGGCCATAGCCTCTCCCCTTACCATATGAGATGAAGCCACTCCTACTTAGTTCCTTCTTAACACCTGTGAATGGCCTTAACCTCTCACCCTTTCATTATTTTAGAGTCTTTGTAATTGTATATATTTAATAATACCCATAATGTTAAGTATTCCTCTGTGATGCTCTCACGAGGGCTTAAATATTGCCCGAAGCAGTCCCCAACAATAATCCCCATGCAATAGCGCATACTATGCTTGGGTGAGGCCCATTTCAAAAAATGGGGTTCAATTTTTAGATCATTCATAAAACAGACTCATGTGGCTAAGGACCTTTGCTTAAATCGGTGCCTGCTCAAACAAACCAATGTTGCCTGCTTTGATACTGAGATCCTTGCTGGATCCAAGGTCACCCTTGTATTTTGAGAGTGCTGCTGATTCATACCCTTGAGCAAGTGCATCTGCAAAGAGATGGAGTCCTCCCCTGTTGAATGTGAAAAGGAAAAGGTCATATAAAATCCATCAAGATCACTCCATGTTTGACTCTTCCACCTTCCCCCAGAAGAGCACTGATTTGGTATGGGAGTGGTGACAGCATGTGGGATGCTGTGAATATCGCTAGTAAATCTTACAAACCAACCCAAAGATAGGAGAGTAAAAGCCACGTACTGACAATGTAATATCACTCGTATAGTTCTAAAGCCAAAACAACCGGGACTCCAAGCAATGCTGGGACACAGACAGAAGGCAGGGGCCTCAGCATAGCAGGCCTTCTCTATGAAGTCTGCTGTGTGGTGGAAGGCCTCCCACAGGAAGGATACTGGTTCATCTAATCAAGGCCCTTGCAGTCTTGAAGGCATCCAGCATGGAGGACGGGTCACTGGGCACTGCCTCCATCCTGGGGGAGTCCAGGAAGATGGGGCTCGCTGCACAGATGGAGCCCTGCACATTGGGACCGTGGGGTCAGGAGTCCTTGATGCCCATTGAGGGAGTCAGCCCTGAGGTCAATGACAGTGCTACCAGAATAGGCTTCACTGTTTTGGAGGGGCACACCAGGGACAGAGAACGGCACCAAGCAGGGGCCATTGGGGACTTCCCATGGCAGGAGTCCTTTTCCAAGTTTTGAGCACTGCAAGCAGAGGTGCTTGGTGCCACATCCAGATATCTGCTTTGGATCCATGCTTCCATAAGGAGCTGCTTCACATGAGTGTCCCATTCCCTTCTGGTCCGAGGCTTAAAGGCCTTACAGATCTTGCACTGATCCAGTTGGTGAGCTACCCTGAGACACCGAAGTCATGAGTCGTATGGGTTGCTGTTCGGCATACATTTCAAGCAATCTCTGCACAGCTTAAAGCCCTGGGGCTGTGGCATGCTCCAAGCCCCTGAGGGACATAGGAGAGAAGGGAAGGCGCCTTCACTCCCACTGCTAAGTACTTAACTGACAAATAAATGAACTATCGAAACCTACCTAGCGATGAATGATACTTGCAAAGCAAGAGAGCCAAATGCCAAATGTTTCAACAGTTGCCACTGGCAGTAAGAAGGAACTAAGGAAAGTCCGAGTTGGCTGAGTCATGTATCTGGCGCCATGCCAGGGGGCTCCACAGATGGGTAGCAGCTAGGGTAAAAACTTTCTGGTAGTCATGCATGCAGCACGCACACCACCTACTTGGAATACATATGAGCAAGCATCCAAAGAAGTTTTTCTTTGTGTTTTTTGTTTGCTAGGTGCATTAGGAGAAACTGACCCAGGCTTCTCTTCTTCAATCTGAGGCTGTGGTCTGGAAATCCTTCTCCAAAAAGACCTGACAGAAAACAGACAGGCTCAGCAGCCTACACACTGATTTCCTACATCCTTGCCCCAAATAGTCTAATGATATTGAGGTAAACAGGGCTAAATGCAGATATATAAGGGAAGCAGTATAGCCTGCTTTTAGTTGGCACCACTGAATGTGTATCTTTGGCCTGCCTCCAAGCCCTGCTGATCAGCACAAGCATACATTAAAGTATATCCTTGAACACTTCTTGAAGAAGAACCTTACAGGAAGTATAAAAAGTTTGCAGAGGAAATGAACACATCTTCTATGCTCCTCTCCACTAGATCTATGAGTCCAATGTATGTCTCAGGCAATTCCACCAAATGTGTATAGTCACCCGACAAAGAAGACAGCCAGTTAACCTAGATCACCCTTAAACAGGGTTAAAAGTTGAGCTGAAGACCACAGCATGAACGCCATAATAATATAGCTGCCCTAAACCAGAAATTAAGTGACTATTCTGTGATGCAACTGAAACCAATTCTTAACAAGTTTTCCCTCTCTCCCTACATTCACCACAGTATTTTATCATGGGAACTGAATGCTTTGGATGAGAAACAGTTACTGCCTATTCAAAAACTACAACTCAAAAGGGTCACTAATGCACACCTTTTCTATTAATACTCAAGCCTAGTGACATTTATTTTCAGGCACTCTAGCCTAGGCTTCAGTGCAAGTCGATCTAGGTCTGTTTGTTTATAATAATTTGTGACTAAGTTAAACTCTGTTCTGAAAGACTTTCCAAAAGTGTTTTATTGCTCTCACACAGGGCCAAGTTCTGCTCTCTTGGTATGCATATAACTCTAACTGAAATTAGAGGTAGTGTTGAGCATGCATGAGGGCCTAATTTGGATTATAGATTGCTGCAAATTGCATTGATGTTTGCTTGGTTGTTTTGGGTATCTCTTCACCCACACTGCCCCCTGTTAGTTGTCGAGGCACTCAATGAGGAGGAGCAACAAGGCCAACAGGCCCTGGCTCCTAAATCTAAGGATGCTAAGTGCCCAAACCTTTTCAGCCATAAGATCTACTCCACAGGAGAGCGGCTGCTCTGCATTGCTAACCAGCAGGCCATACTGAGCCGCTGTAACTTTAAATGCCTTGTGCTCCCTTCTTAAGTTCCAGAACCAGCTCCCTCAGAACTCCCACACGGAATTCACAGCGCTCATCCAGAATGGCAAGGAGGTCTCTCGCACCTGCATCCAGCCCTTCCTGGGTGCAGGAGATTCAGGGGTACAGGACTTGGTCTCTGGCATAGCCATGAGGTGTGTGACATGGCTCCAGCCATTGGGCCTTTCCCCAGAGGCGCAGCAGACTATCCAGGACTTTCCCTTCAACAGGGTGGGCCTGTTTTCAGATCAAACAAATTCCTGCCTCCATAGCCTAAAGGACTCCTGTAATACTATGAAGTCCATAGGTATGCACAAGCCAGCTATACAGAGGAAAGCCTTTAAGCCTCAACCTCAGCAACAGACTTTCCAGTCAAGACCAGGAATGGACTTCTCGTGCCACCAGCCATTCTACTTCCATCAGAGGCTGTCTGGACTGCTCTGGTAACACCCAGGGCCAGTCCAAGCCCTCCTCATGGTCCAAGCAGGGCTTTTGAGGGTACATGTGAGGATGGAGTGCCAACATAGCCAGATCCTTTCCCTTCAGAGACAGACTATAATGTTTCCTCTGTGCCTGATCTGGAATTATCTCAGACTGTTGGGTCCTCAAGACTGTGGAAAAGAGTTACTCGATACCCTTCCTCTCCCTCATGCCTGTCCCTTTTCAGGGACTCTTCTCATGACCAACTCCTGCAGGAGGTTTGAAGAGGTTCCTCAGCAATTCAGGAGTAAGGGTTTTTCTTTTCACTACTTCCTTGTCCCCGAGGCAAAAGTGGGGCTTTGGCCTATCCTGGACCTAACGGCACTCAACAAGCTTGTGGACAACTACAAGTTTCGTATGGTTTACCTGAGCTCCATCGTGCCTTCCCTGCATCCAGGAGATTGGTATGCCACCTTCTATCTGAAGGATGCCTACTTTCATATCTTTACTTCTTGGTGGGCCAACACCATTTTTAGTTTTCTGCCCTCCTCTTTGGGCTCTTAACAGCACCGAGGGTATTTACCAAGTACATGGTGGTGGTGGCAACTTCCCTGTGGAGGTTGGGTATTCAAGACTTTCCCCGAGCTCGACAACTGGCTTCTGCAGGGTCGCTCATGTCACCGGGTGGAGAGCCACATTGTATTCACTGTAAACCACCTGCACCATCTCAGTTTCATGCTCAATCCCACAAAGATGATCCTGATACCCACTCAGAAGATCGAATTCATCGAGGTGGTTCTCAGTGCCACAAGGGCACTGGTCTTCGTTCAGGAGCATTGCTTCATGATAATGACCCAGATGCCGTGGTGACTCACAGACTTTCTGGTCACCACAGCTAGAACTTACCTCAAGTTGCTGGGTCACATGGCAGCATGCACATATGTGGTCCCATTCACGAAGCTCCACGTGTGCCCTCTCCAGTCCAATTTGGGTTGGACAGCACATCTGGGGACCATCACCATGCAGGTTTTCTCTCCACATCAATTTGCAGGAACTCAGGGCTGTTTGACTGGCATGTCAGGCTTTCCTTCCACACATTTGGGACCAGTGTATGACAGTCCTGATAGACAACATGACTGCCATGTGACACCCAGTCCTCTCTGCTCTATCAGGAAGCCCTTTGACTGTGGGACTTCTTCATAGCCCACTTCATTCACTTGGAGTTGCCGTACATCCTGGGGAACCAGAACCAGCTGGCAGACCATCTTAGCCATCGGTTCTTTGCCTCTGAATAGTCACTTTGGCCGGACATTCTCTGCAACATCTTCCAGCGGTGGTGGTCTCCCCGGCTAGCCGCCTTCACAACTCAACAGAACAGGAAGTGCCACCGTTTCTGCCTGTTCTGGAATCTCAACCCCAGTGCAGTGGTGGATGCCTTCCTGATTCTGAGGTGCAGTGGCCTTCTGTATGCTTTCCCCCCCCCCCCCCATTCCTGCTGATACACTAGGTGCTTCTCAAGATCTGCAGGGACAGGGCAAACATCATCCTGATGGGCACGTCAGCATTGGTATCCCACACTACTGAAAGCTGTCAGTGCAGCAGCTGATCCTGTTCCTGCCTGTAGGTCTGGATCATACAGAACCATGGTTGACTGTATGATCCAGACCTACAGTCGCTTCACTTCACAGCATGGCAGCTCCATGAAGTGCCAACTCCATGGTTGAACCCTGTGAAGAACACCTGCTTGGAGCAGGTTCAGTAGGTTCTCCTTAGTAGTTGGAAACAGTCTACCAGACTTACCTGACGAAATGGAAATGGTTTTCCTGCTGGTACCTGCAGTGTAACCACGATCCTTTATCTGCCTCTGTCCCTCACTGGATTATTTGGTATCTTTGCAGTAAGGCCTGGCAACCTCATCGCTTCATGTATATCTAGCAGCCATCTCTTTCCTCCACCATGGAAAAGTCAGTTGTATGGTTTTTTTGAGCCCCCTGGTTGGGCACTTTCTCAAAGGCATGGACAGGCTCCACTCTCTAGCTCGCCGCCCTGCCCTTCTCTGGAACCTCACCCTTGTCCTGTCTGCTCTCACAGGCCCACCCTCCTAGCTGCTAGCCACATGCTCTCTCCTCTACATGTCCTGGAAGGTGGCCTTCCTGGTGGCCATCACTGCCACCCATAGGGTTTCCAAACTCCATGCTTTGACATCTGAACCCCCATATACGGTTTTCATAAGGATGATAAAGTCCAGCTTCACCCTCACCCATCTTTCCTCCCAACAGTCTGGTTTCCACACTGGGCAGGATAGCTTTCTTTTTGTGTTCTATCCTAAGCCTCATCCCAGTGTCAGGGAGCAACACTTTCCCTCCCTAGAGGCAAGACGTGCACTAGTGTTCTAGTGTTGTATATTAAACAGATTAAGCCATTCTATAAGACTTTGAATTGTTTGTGGCAGTGGTGTATTGTGTGAAGGGACAAATAGTCTCGTGTCAGCACATTTTGTCCTGGATTACTGCGTTCATCCACACTTGTTATGACCTGGACAAGGTTCCTCCACCCCTGCTTACTGAACACTCTACCCATGCACAGGTCGCCTCAGTGGCATTCCTGGCTCTCATACCCATGCAGGAAATTGCAGAGCCGCAACATGGTCATCGGTGCATACGTTTACCTCACATTATGCTATTGTGCAACAGTCACGACAGGATGCAGCCTTTAGTACCACAGTCAGCCAAACTGTTGCTCCAACCCCTTCCTTCTGGGTTTTGGCTTGTGAATCATCTAATTGGAGTACATATGAGCAAGCACTCGAAGAAAAAAGTTACTCAACTTTCTAACTGTTCTTTGAGATTTGTTGCTCACATTTATTTCATACCCACCCATCCTTCCCCTCTGTCAGAGTAGCTGGCAAGAAGGAACTAAAGAGGGGCCAGGTCGGCAGGGTCATATATAGGGTACCACTCCAGTGGGCTCCACAGCCAACCCAATGGGTAATAGCTAAGGTAAAAATGTTCCAGCAGTCGTGCACAAAGCACGCACACACCTAATTGGAATAAATATGAACCACACCTCTCAAAGAACAATAGTTAAAGGTGAGTAACCATTTTGTCTCCGTGACCAACTCCAAGAATTTTCTTCTTTTCAGCAAATACGACAGTTCATGAGCTGCAACCACTGCACACCCCTAAATGCACATTCTGCTGCACAGCTGCTGTCTTTATTAGTGACTCAGCTCAGTGCTTCATATTTTATGCTTGTGGTGGTACAAGGTTGCAATTCAATTTTGCCCTAATCATTTTGTTTTTATAATTTTAATTTTGATTACAAAAACCAGTGGTCTATGTGTATTCCTCCTCCCTGTTCTCTCGCACCTCCCAGTCTGGTAAGATTTCTTTTCGCTCTCTCTCCCCCCCACTCAGATATGGCAGAGCTGTTCTGCAAGCTTAGGTGAATCCTCAAATTTTGTCTGGTGTTGATGAGCCTTTTTTGTTAGGCAGATCATAACATCTTTCACACTAGGTACTGCTTTTTCTTCTGTCTGGTGATTTACACTGTTTATAGACTTTAGGCTTCGTCTATACTGAACAGTGACATGGCTGTGTCCAGAGGCAACTGCTCAGGGAAAACCCAGGGGACCACCAGCCCAGGAAAGGGCTGGAACAACCCCTTCTGCCCTTGCTCCTGCCACCCCACCTCTTCCCTCAATTGAGGGGTTCTGGGGGGATTAGAGTGGCTGGTGCTGGCAGCAGGGGTCCACCGTTGCCCCCCGCCCATGAACTCATGGGCAGTAGTGGGAGGAAGCAGAGCAAAGCAGCCCTGCTACTTTAATCCCCCCCAACATGTTGCTCTGCATCCCACTGGGGACTACAGGGCGGTCCCATCCCCTCCCCTGGAGTGCCACAACCGGTGGACCAAAGAAGCAGGGCTGCCTTGTTCCGCTTGCCCCCCCACCGCTGCCAGTTAGTGCGGGGTGGGCCTCTGCTGGAGGTGCCAGGCTCCCCCACCCGCTAGTTCCCCTGTTTGCAGCTTCTCCTGCCCCCAGCATTGAGTGCTTATGACCCTTCGTGTGCCCTACACATCACTCCTAGCTGTGTCACTAAAAGTCGGACACAGTAAATATTGTCTGCACTTTTGCCACCAAAAAACTTCCACCCTTCCCACGAGCAGTGTTTGCTTTGTTGGCAGGAGAACATGCACCCCTTCTCCATAAAGTCTCAAGAATGTTTAAAATTCCATTTCCTGTTTGCTTTGTGTTTTACAGCTCAACATCTTCACAGCTAATTGTGCTGGCTTTCCTCAGCAAATGGGCTCCCAGCAGAGTTCCTGAGTCTGTGAGGAGAGTAGGCTGGTGCAGTCACAGCTCCAGTCCAGCCATAGGAAGATGAATTGCTAGTGGCATGAATGAGGAGAGGCACGAAAGGGACACATAGCAGTGCCAAACTAAGATCAAGGAGCTCAGGCAGGTATACCAGAAGGCAAAGAAGGCCAGCTATCACTCTAGTATGGTACCAAAAACACACCATTACTACAAGGAGCTGCACATCACCACCTGTGGTGACCCCCACCTTTGCTAAGAGCCCTGTGGGAACTTCAGGAGCCAACTCCAAGGATAAATTGGTGGACGAGGAGGTTGAGTGAAAGGAGGATGTGGAACAGGCATTAAGCTTGACTCATGCTGCATTGAGCTAGGATTTGTTTTTGTCTCTGGAATTTTTTAGTCTCAACAATCTGGCTCTGGCGTGTATGACGCATGAGAGGAGAACTCTAGTAAATTCTCATTTTTCTTTTGATAGTGCACAACTACATGAGGTCAAGTTGGCTTTTATTTTGTTACATGGATGGTGCACTTGTGAACAGGGACTAAAATTAATCCCGTTAAGTACTGTTTGTGTCTGCTTTAGATTCCCCTATGCAGCTATACTGTGGGGGGCGTTGCAGAAAAGTTTAATGCACACATCTCCTAGGCATTCTCCAGGA
Organism: Pelochelys cantorii; assembly: GCA_032595735.1. NCBI lineage: Eukaryota > Metazoa > Chordata > Testudines > Trionychidae > Pelochelys > Pelochelys cantorii. The sequence goes on along the minus strand of CM064329.1, from coordinate 101,135,150 downwards.
ATACCTCTAGGAAACTTTCCGGCAGGTAATCTATAACTCTCTGCAGAAAGTTCCTCAACAGAGCTGCTTTGTTTCTTCTCCCATTGCAGGAAACATTGCTGCATCAATCTGTGGTTACTTCTGGAGGAATCAAAGTAGTACAAAGGTGAGCATTTGGAGCCAGGTTGAAACTGCACAAATGTAGGAAATGAACCTTTGAATCTTCTATGCCCTCAGTAGTGTGATTTCAGCTTTGATCACTCCCACCTGCAGAAAACACTGCCAGTATTCAGCATAGTATTCCTATGACCTGTACTGATGCTGTTCTGGAACCACCCAGACTCTGTCTTGTCTTGCACCACCACTGCCCTTCAAGCCAAACTTAACATGTTTAGTGCTCCGTGTGGTGTGTATGCCAATATGTGCGCTTACCATCTTGAATAATAAAACACTGATACTGCATATTGTTTCTTTTGCTGCTGGATGTGCCCTTGAGGCCCAGTTCCTATACACTAGTGGAACTCCTTTCACAGATAAGGAGGCAAACAAGAAGTAAAGAGGACAAGTTTTTTGAAGTGCTGCAATTGTAGGATCAGGCCAATAGTGAGCACAAAGCATGGAGAAAAACAATAAATGAAAAACTAGAAATTGATAGCTTGGAGAAGGGGGAGGGTCAGGAATGGATAATAAAGTTCAGGAAGAACTAAACAGAGATGCTGAGGTCCCTGATTATGCTGCAGGTGGAACACAGGTGTGTTTCCCCTTGTGGCCCATATAGCACTGCCTTCCTTGTCCTCCCCAACACATTCCTCTCTCATACCTTTCCTAGCATGTGCCCTTTCCATTCCACCCTAAGGACATTTTCCAGAATGACAGCTGGACTTACAGTTTGAGATCCTCACTTCAGAGAGTGCTGCTTGTCCCCCGTAAGAAATATTAATCTGTATATTACTGTTTAATAAAAATGTAGACATAAAAAGCAGCAACTTTTTTTTTTAATCTGTGACATACATAGGGTGGCTGTAACACACATTCATGCACAGTAGCAACTGACACATTTGAAGACTACAATTAATACTCAGCAAGGACTCATTTCAGGAGTCATCCAGTGTGGCAAGTTAACAGTACCTCATTCAATTCATTACAGAAAGACACATTACTAAGGTTCATTGTCCAAATCCTGCTTCAAAGCCTCTCCTCTAAGCCTCTTTAATAGTCTTGTGTGTGGCTGCTTAAAGTAGTCTGTCAGGTGATCCACCTCAATGCTCCATCCTGGGAAAACTTGTCTCTCTTGGCTTCAGAAATGTTATACAGAACAAATCAGATTGCTATGATTATGGGAATATTTTCCTCATTGAGGTCTAGCCTGCCAAAAAGGCAGCACCAGCAACCCTTTAATCTGCCAAATGCATGTTCTGTGATTATTCCGCACCTGTTGTTGGAGTGTTTCTTGCTGCTGTTAAGAATTCTGATGTATAGCTTCAGGAGCAAAGGGTAGGTTGGGTCTCTCAGGATCTCTATGGGCATGTTAACGTCTTTTATTGGAATTTTTGGTCTGGAAAGTGAGTTCCAGTGCCTACACATAGAAAAGTAGCCCTTTCTGATGTACTCCATCACAAGATGGTCTGGGGCCAATTATTGGAAGATGCATGCTATTTATCACACTTACTACAGATAGGGAATCCCATTGCTGCAAAGCCATCCATATCTTTTGCCCAGGTCAGCCCTTCATAGCAGGAGGTAATTAATGGCGCTGCACATTTGTATCACTGCAACCTCCATGGTAGATTTACTAACCTCAAACTGATTCATGATAGCAGTCTGGAGTTTGCCAGCTTTCACATAGCATTTGTCACTCACTTTTCCGCCCTATAGAGCAGTTCTCATTTTGGTGCCCTTGCACTACAGAGTGGAGTGAGATCTACACATAGTCCAAGAAAGGTGGCTTTGCTCAAATAAAAATTCTTCTTCGGTAGTGTCCCCGTGGGTGCTCCATTGTGGTTGTCGGGCTCATCCCAGCGCCGCAGATCGGAGATCTTTTAGCCATTGTCTGCCAGACCACGGATGCGCGGTGGCCATCTTATGGCTTTTCGTGCAGTTTCTGGTCACGCGGTCCGGCTCCCGCCAGTTCCTCCTAACCGTCTTCGGGCGCATATGGAAACACAGCTCTCTCTCATGTCAATCCTGACAGGATCTGCGAGGAGAGAGAAAAACATGTATATAGTTACTTGTTACCTTCTATTGTTTAGTTAGCTCTTCTTAGTGCGTCTGCAGAAAAAAAAAATTGTTAGCTTTAGTAGAATTCGTTAATATGCCTGGATCCCCAGGCTTCAAAAAGTGCGTAACATGCAAGGAGTCCATGCCTGCATCAGATGGACACGCATAGTGTATAAGATGTCTCGGCGAGGGACACATTCCCCAGAAGTGCTCCCACTGTTCAAAACTGATGACCCGGGCACGAAGGGACCGTAAAATGCAGCTCAAAATGTTACTTTTTGACAAAGCTCTTTAGCTGCAGTCAGACACTTCAATGGAACCGCCCCGCCATGCTTCTCCAAAGGTGGCACACACAAAGAAAACTCTGTCACCGTCTCGCTCTCTACCACTGTCCAGAGTGAGCCCGGGTGATAAACCGGGCACCTCAGGATTGGTGGTGACCCATAGACCAGACAAGGAAAAACAGGTGCACAGCACTTCGGCACTGAGTCCAGCAGTGTGTACTGCACCTCAACCTAAGTCAGCACCGATGCCGGCAGCACCCCCGGCACTGACATCTTCAGCACCAAGTCTGGCAACATCATCGGCACCGGACACCCGGTCCTGAACTGGAAGCCTTTTCTCCTGAACCACCATCACCATCTCCAGTACAACCATCTCATTCAACACATCATGTCTCCGGGTCCCGGTATTCTGCACCCAGCATGTCGCCTCAACTGAGATATCACCATTATCATCAGCACTACTCCCCATCACCATCTTACTCACGGGGCCGATCAAGATCACAGAGGTCTCCCTCATACCACAGAAGTTCTCGGTATAGGGAGGACCATAGATGTGCTCAAAAGTATTCACCATACCATGATAACTGCTGGCACAGACACTACAGCCACCAGGAACACTCATTCTGCTCACCTGCCTATTCAGAAGGCATATCGCCTTTGCCTGCTTTGTCATATACCGCTCCAGACAAGAGCAGATCTGTCTCCCCACCTACAGACAGGCCACCTACACCCACTGCGACCAACCGGCGATGGCCCAGCACAGGATACGGAGGAATCTCACCAACAATCCCCCAGGGATGTAGCATCCTCCTCTCCGGATGATGCGGTATTCCAGGGAGACACCTCACCAACGGACGACCTAAAGGACTTCCAGGAGTTGTTCAGAAGGGTCGCTGTAAGTCAGAACATCCAGCTGGGAGAGGTTCAACAAAAGCAATATCACCTGCTCAGGAACCTACATCCATCCCACTCATCCAAGGTTGCCCTCCCACTGGACGAGGCGATACTTGAGAGAGCCAATAACATCTGGCAAACTCCAGCCTCCGCTCCGCCTACTAACAAAAGAGTGGACAAAAAGTACTTTGTCCTGGCCAAAGGCATGGAGTTTTTATTCAACTATCCTCAACCGCACTCCCTCGTCATTGCGGCCCAGCAAAGAGCCAAAGCGCCACATTATAAAAATGCCTCCAGGGACAAAGACAACAAAAGGCTTGACCTACTAGGCAGGAAGGTATACTCGTCAGCTACACTAACACTCCGCATGGCGAATTACTCCGCTTTGTTGGCCAATCATAACTTTGATAATTACACCAAACTTGTTCCTCTCATTGAACATCTTCCAGAGACCAAATGTCAAGTCCTGAAAGCGATCATACAGGAAAGATACACATCCTCCTGTTCCGCACTCCGCATTGCCTTGGATACAGCTGATGCAGCAGCCAGGACCACAGCTACATTCGTGGTCATGCATAGAGCTTCATGGCTACATATGGCAGCAGTCCCTAAGGAGCTCCAGAATAAGATGGAGGACTTACCTTTTGATAGGCAAACCCAGTTTGTGGATAAGACCGATCAAGTCCTCCACTCCGGGAAAGACTCACGCACAACATTAAGGACATTGGATAGGTACACGCCACCTCTCTGTCGGAGGCGATATACACCCTACCAAAGGCAAAGACCCTTTTCCTATGCACCATCTCAGGCACGGCAATATGACCCTCAAAGAACAAGACCGCATCCCCAGAGGCGACGCCCGCAAGCCGCCAGACCAACCCACCAACAGTCAAACAAGCAGCAGGTTTGACGGGAACATCAAGGGATTGCAAGCCATCCACTTGTTGCCCAGTCACAATGTCACCAATGCGCTCTTCCACCATCGCTTGAGGCCCTTTCAACATCGTTGGGTCACAATAACATCAGACCGATTGGGCATGCAGCTTATAACATCAGGCTACGTGATTCCATTTGCATCCCCACCCCCTCCACCCCTTTCCCTCCCTCCCTCTTCAGGGACCCATCTCACAAATCTCCTTTCAAACAGGAGGTGGCTCATCTACTCAACATAGGAGCAAAAGAGAGGGTTCCGGAGGCGTTCGAGGGCAGGGGTTTTACTCCCACTATTTCCTAACAGAAAAAAAAATCCGGGGGTTGGAGGCCCATACTAGACCTGCGGCAGCTGAATCAATATCTCCGCAAGCAGCGCTTCAAGATGGTGATGCTAGCAACAATCATACCAGCACTGGAGCAAGGTGACTGGTTTGCATCCCTCGATTTACAGGACGCCTACTTCCATATTACCATTCACCCAGCTCAGACGATTCCTCCATTTCCTAGTAGGCAGTGACCACTACCAATACAAGGTCCTCCCATTCGGACTATCATCAGCCCCCAGGGTTTTCTCCAAAACACTGGCAGTAGTGGTGGCGTTCTTTCATCGACTAGGGGTCATCATTTTCCCATATCTGGACGACTGCCTCCTCAGAGCCCCTTCTTTCAAAGAAGCATTACGAGCAGTCAATATAATGAGGTCTCTGTTCGATGCCTGGGGTCTCATAGTCAATATTCAAAAGTCTTCCCTTCTACCACAACAATCCATAGAGTTCATAGGAGCCCGCCTCGACTCCACCCCGGCACACACTTACTTACCTGCTGCCAGACTTCTTGCCATACAAGATCTCGTACAGGTCCTCACTATGAGCCCCATGGTTTCCATTATTACATGCCTGCGACTCCTAGGTCACATGGCAGCATCCGCGTATGTTGTAGCCAGTGCAAGCCTCCATTTCCGATGCCTTCAGCACTGGGTATCCGCGATATACGCCCCTTGCAAACACAACATCCACAGAACGGTGGTCGTACCCACCATAGTCAAGCAATCGTTGAAATGGTAGACTATTCCCCTCAATATGTTGGCAGGTATACCGTTCCACCGACCTCAACCCATGGTCCAAATCACGACGGATGCATCCCTTCTCGGATGGGGAGCTCACATGCAAAACAGTCGAGTCCAAGGTCGCTGGTCTCCCGAGGAATCTCTCCTCCATATAAACTCGAGCTATGAGCTGTAGCCAATGCCTGCAGACACTTCCTGCCGCTTATCCGCAATCAAGGGGTAAGAATATTCACAGACAACATCACAGTAGTTTATTATATAAACAGGCAGGGAGGAGCTTGCTCCCACATGGAAGCGGTCCGTCTGTGGAACTTCTGCAACCAGCACAACGTGACCCTCGCAGCAACCTACTTTCCAGGGGAGGACAATATCATGGCGGATGCGCTCAGCAGGCGCTTTGCTCAGCAACACGAATGGGAAATACACCCACACGTCCTTCGTACACTATTCAACCGATGGGGTCACCCCTCCGTGGACCTCTTGGCCACGCAGTACAACGCGCAGTGTGTACAATATTGTTCGAGGGTGGGCATCGGCCAAGCTTCCAAGGCAATGCTTTCCTCTACAACTGGGGTCATCGTCTCCTGTATGCATTCCCTCCCATTCCCCTAATTCCAAGGGTCCTGGAGAAGATAATCATGGACAAAGCAAAGGTGATCTTGATAGCACCATTCTGGCCCCACCAGACTTGGTTTCCTTACCTGTTTCGAATGTCGCCTCATCATCCCTTCCATCTTCCCATTCGACCCAATCTATTGACACACGATCACGGCCGCATACGACATCCACAACTGGATCACCTTGCTCTCTCCGCATGGCTCCTAATTGGTTCAAACTGAGATCAGCTGTTCCTACGAGGTCAAAAATGTTCTGTTGCACAGCAGAAAATCCTCAACTCGTAGTACCTACCTTCAGAAATGGCAAAGATTCCAAGAATGGTGCTCTGCCAAGAACCTAGACCCTACCAAAGCTCCATTAAACACAATCTTAGAATATATTCTACACCTTAAACACCTTGGACTCACCCTTTCATCGCTCAAGGTGCATCTACCATTACAGCCTTCCACCAGCCTATCGATGGGTACACCGTCTTCTCCCATCCAGCTACGAAAAGGTTTATTAAAGGCCTCACCAACATTTTCCCCAAACACAGCCAACCTCCGGATGCACAGAATTTGTCTTAGATACCTTAATGTGTCCGCCATTTGAACCCCTTGCTACATGTGATCTCAGTACCTTAACAATGAAAGTCGTATTCCTCCTAGCCATCACATCTGCTCGCAGAGTGGGGGAATTAGCAGCTCTCTCAGCTAACCCCGCTAATACCATCTTTACGGCACAGGCTGTCGTCCTACGTGCCCAACCATCATTTTTACCCAAAGTTACTTCTTCCTTTCACATAAATGAACCAATTGTTCTCCCCGAACCACACTCTTCGGAACGTCAGTCAAGGCTGCACTCCCTCAACGTTCGTAGGGCCTTGTCCTTTTACATTGAAAGAACTCGCAATTTCTGAAAATCACATCATCTGCTAATCTCGCTGGACGACCACTCCAGGGGTCACCCACTCTCCGCACAGCGAATTTCCAAAATAATCGTTTCCTGCATCATACGCTGCTACAAGTTAAGGAACGTTCCAATTCCACAACCTAGAAGGGCCCACTCTATCAGGGCAATGGTCTCCTCAGCAGCTTTCCTCAAGGGGGTCCCCTTAAAAGACATTTGTCAAGCGGCCACCTGGTCCTCCGACTTCATATTTGCAAAACACTACGCACTACAAAACATCCTTATGGCTGACGCAGCGGTAACCACCACAGTACTTTCCACAGTAGCAACCCATTAACTCCAAACCTGCCGCCTTTATTTCGGCTATTGCTGTGAAGTCACGCATAGTGGAGCACCCAACAGGACACTACCCGAAGAAGAAGTTACTCACTTTGTGCAGTAACGATGGTTCTTTGAGGTGTGTGTCCCCGTGGGTACTCCACGACCCGCCTTCCTCCCCTCTTTGGAGTCTGTTGTTTGTCATTCAAACCTCGACGATCAGGAGGAACTGGCGGGAGCCGGACCACGCGACCAGAAACTGCGCGAAAAGTCGCAAGATGGCTGCCACACATGCGTGGTCCGGCAGACAACGGCTAAAAGATCTCCAATCTGCAGCGCCGGGATGAACCCGACACTCACAGTGGAGCACCCACGGGGGGGACACACCTCGAAGAACCATCGTTACTGCACAAGGTGGGTAACTTCTTCTTCTGGAGCCACTGTTCCTCATTCCATACCTGCATTCTATTCTGATCCCACAATTAAGTGCTTTTTCCTGAGCCGAATAGAGATGATCCACCATGTGCAGCTGCCATAAATCTTGAATTGTTTGTTTCCATGGCATGCAACAGGGCACTCTCACACCCTGTGTGCGTGTCTGTCATTCTCACAAACACACACTGTTCTTCACTCTCACCTCCCGACCCAACACAAATGTGGCTTTTTGTTGTTACTGCTTGCAAAGTGGGTTATGTTTGGTTTTTGACTGGTCTGTGCATTTCGTAATTTTAATTTCTCTCTTATGCTTAAATTTAATTCTTTGAGTGGTGAGTTCTCAAATGCTTAACCTGTCATGGCTGGACTAATTACGCCTCTAGTAATTACTGCTCCTGGACGTGGCTAGCATGTCCCTTCAACCCCCAAGAGAGGAAAAGCAGGGGGTTTACACATGCTGTCCCTGTCTTCAGACACTACTCCTGCAGCTCCCATTGATCAAAAACGGGGAACTGTGGCCAGTAGAAGCTGTGGACTCAGTGCCTGTAGATGAGGGGCAGCACATGGCGCCATGGAGCCATTGCTGTACATGCCAGCTGCTTTCAGGAGTGGTGCAGAGCCAGGACAGGAGTAAGCCTACCTTAACCCCACTGCTCCTCCACCCAGAAGGCGTCTCATTTAAACGGTGCCCAGCCAGAGCCTGCTTCCTGAACCCCTGTCCCAGCCCTGAACCTTCTCCTGCACCCAAACTCCTTCCCAGAGCCGCTCCCGTGCTCCAAATTCCTTGGCCAAAGACCAGAGCCTGCACCACACCCCCCTACCGCAGCCTGGTGAAAGTGAGTGAGATTGGGGGAGGAATGGGGATGGAGTGAGCAGGGTGAGGCTTTGGAGAAGGGGCAGAGCCTCAGAGAAGGGCAGGAAGAAAGTGGGACAAGGGTATTTGGGTTTGAGGTAGATCTTTCATTGCACTTAAATTGAAAAATTGGTCTTGTGATTAAAAAGGTTGGAAACCACTGTCCTAGTGGGAGAAGGTGGTCTGCACTGTGGACAAGCAACGCACAATGCACTGCTCTCTGTTGGTGCTAGAGTACCTTGTGGATACATTGTATCAATGTGCACAATGTAATTACAGTGGTTTATGATCATTGAAATAATATAGGTCAACTTAGGATAATCTACATTAGAGATAAGTCAATTTAAGTCAACAATCACTCAGCATAGCAAATTAGGTTTTTAATGCCTATACTGTGCTGCTTCTGGTGGCACTGTCAGCAGGAGTCTTGCACCTAGGGCTGACAGCTGGGCTACGTTTACACTACAGAATTTTTTTGGAAAAATGGCCATTTTTCCGAAAAAACTTCACTCATGTCCATACTGTAATCGCATTCTTTCGACCAAAAAAGAACGAACAGAGGGGGTTTTCCGACATTGGTAAACTTCTTTCTACGAGGAAGAAGCCTTTTTCCAAAAGAGCTTTTTTGGGAAAAGGCGTGTGTGGACAGGGAAGAGACTTTCAAAAGAAGAGGAAAAAGCATAAGTGCCCTGGTGGCCACTCCATCCATAGTCATCACAGCTTAAATGTGAGAGAGTGTCCATTCAGTGTAGATGATATCTTTTGAAAAAGCAGATCGCTTTTTCGATGCGCTTTGACAGTGCGGACGCTCTCTTTTGGAAGAAGTTTTTTTGGAAGATCTCTTCCAGAAAAGCTTCTTCTGAAAGAAGCCTGCAGTCTAGACGTAGGAGACTTGCTGAGTGAGCTTTCCTTTTCCCCATCCCTCACTAGGAGGCAGCCCAGGTTCAGGCTCTCCCCTTCCCCTGGTGCCAGTTGAAGGCAAAATGCTGTCTCCATGAGAAGGAGTTTTAAATGAGAATCTCTTCCCTTCTTCGTATGGGGCTGAAAGCCTCTGCAAGTTTTGCACTTCTCCATTTGATAACCCTCTCCCAAGCACTTTAAGCAGGAGTCATGAGGGTAACCACAGGGTATAGGCTTTGAGCACTTGTAGGGCTTAAAATGCTGGGACAAAGGCATGACTAGTTCTGGGGAAAAGGAGAGTAGGGGAGACCTCCACAAATCTAACTAGCTAGAACTAATAAGGGTGCATCTGCACAGCAGTGTTACTTTGGAATAATAGCTGTTATTCTGAAATAACAATGTGAGCATCTACACAGCAATTCCATTATTTCGAAACAAATTCAAAATAACAGAGGGCTTATTCCAACTTCTGTAAACCTCATTCCACAAGGAATAACGCCTATTCTGAAATAGCTTTTTCGGAATAGCAGTAGAGTGGACGCTCCACTGCTGCTATTTCAAAATAGCTCCTCACCAGGGCCTTTCAAAGTAATTACTTCCCAGTGCCTCCTGGGGCTCTGAATTGAGGTAGCACGTCCACATTAGGGAAGCCTGCATTGAACTAATTTTGAGGCTTCCCTGTAGTGTAGATGTGCTATTCTGAAATAAGCTATTTCAGAGTATTTCTTCTTGAAAAGCTTATTTTGAAATAAGCGTGCTGTGTAGACGTACCCTAAGAAAACAATTATAGCTATGTACATGTTATTCAAAGGCACTTGCAGAACACAAGGACCGAGACACTCCACAACTGTCACAAGCAGTAAGAAGGAAAGGAATTCCACAGAGGGGTTATTAACCCATTAATGGTGAATGAAGGGAGAGCCTGCTAACAGAAAATTGTCACGTAAGAAATTTCTCAGTCATGACCTCTAAAGTCATGCTCCTGACTCTCTCAAACCCAGTGCTGTAGTGAATTTAGCACAGGATGTTTTGACAATGAATGTTAAAACTCTTCTATTACAATTGCCTGCATAGTAGAACTGTGGTGGTTCTGACACATTTACAGCCTAGGCCCCTACAGAACATACTCTAAGGAATAATCTGGCAATGGCATGCAAAGTTAGAGGAACAAGTTTTTTCCATCTCATTTGTTTTATAATCTGATTCAAAGGAGACTAAATTGAAATGTAGTAGTCTCACTGAGGTTGTTTGAGCCTACTTCAGAAAAGCAGACTGACTCCCTCAGAGAACTGATGGGCGGGATCCCCTGGGATGCTAACATGAAGGGGGAAGGAGTCCAGGAGAGTTGGCACTATTTTAAAGAAGCCTTACTGAAGGCACAGGAAGAAACCATCCTGATGTGCAGTAAGAAAAGCAAATAAGATAGGCGACCAGATTGGCTTACTGGGGAAATCCATGGTGAGCTTAAACACAAAAAGGAAGCTTATAAAAAGTGGAAACTTGGACAAATGACCAGGGAGGAGTATAAATCTGTTGCTTGAGAAATGCAGGGGAGTAATCAGGAAGGCAAAAGCACAATTGGAATTGCACCTAGCAAGGGATGTGAAGGGTAACAAGAAAGATTTCTACTGGCATGTTAGCAATAAGAGGGTGATCAGAGATGGTGCGGGGCCCTTGCTGGGTGAGGGAGGTAACCTAGTGACAGATGATGTGGGAAATGCTTTTTTTGCCTCTGTGTTCACAGACAGTCAGCTCCCAGACACTGCACTAGGCAACGCAGTATGGGAAGGAGGTAGGCAGCCCTCGGTGGAGAAAGAACAGGTTAGGAACTATTTAGAAAAACTAGACATATACAAATCCATGGGTCTGGATTTAATGCATCTGAGGATACTGAGGGAGTTGGCAAATGTCATTGCAGAGCCTTTGGCCATTATCTTTGAAAACTTGTGGAGATTGGGAGAGATCCCAGATGACTGGAAAAAGACAAATGTAGTGCCCATCTTTAAAAAAGGGAAGAAGGACAATCCAGGGAACTACAGACCAGTCAGCCTTACCTCAATCCCCAGAAAAATCATGGAGGGGATCCTCAAGGAATCCATTTTGAAGCACTTGGAAGAGAGGAAAGTGATCAGGAATAGTCACCATGGATTCACCGAGGGAAAGTCATGCCTGACCAACCTGATTAACTTCTATGATGAAGTAACTAGCTCTGTGGACATGGGGAAGTCGGTGGATGTGATATACCTTCACTTTAGCAAAGCTTTTGATACAGTCTCCCACAATATTCTTGTCAGCAAGTTAAGGAAATATGGATTGGATAAATGGACTGTAAAGTGGATAGGAAGCTGGCTAGATTGTTGGGCCCAACGGGTCGTGATCAATGGCTCGATGTCTGATTGGCGGTCGGTTGCAAGCGGAGTGTCCCAAGGATCGGTTCTAGGGCTGGTTTTGTTAAACATCTTTATTAATGACCTGGATGAGGGGATGGATTGCACCTTCAGCAAGTTTGCAGATGACACTAAGCTAGGGGGAGAGGCAGATATGCTGGAGGGCAGGGTTAGGGTCCAGAGTGACCTCGACAGATTAGAGGATTGGGCCAAAAGAAATCTGATGAGGTTCAACAAGGACAAGTGCAGAATTCTGCACTTGGAATGGAAGAATCCTAAGTACTGATATAGGCTGGGGACCGTATGGCTAGGTAGCAGTTCTGCAGAAAAGGACCTGGGGATTTCAGTGGATGAGAAGCTGGATATGAGTCAACAGTGTACCCTTGTAGCCAAGAAGGCTAATGGCATATTAGGGTGCATAGATGAAGAAGTGGGCTGTACCCACGAAAGTTCATGATACCATTAACATGTTTTGTTAGTCTTTAAAGTGCTACTAAACTATTTGTTGTGTTTTTTTTCCAAGAGTCACTTTTCCATGTAAGCAATTGTTGTTATTGCTCCAGGAAATATTCTGTCATTACAAATGAATGTGAGTGAGGGCAGTTCATGAAGTTGTGAACTGAATGTGAGTGAGGGCAGTTCATGAAGTTGTGAACTGAATGTGAGTGAGGGCAGTTCATGAAGTTGTGAACTGGCACATGTGGCAATTAAAATGATTCATGTGACAAAGTTTGAAAATCCCTGTTCTAGACCACAATAAATGGAGAACAAAAAAACCCCTCATTTGCAACAAAATCAGATTTAAAATTAGGCTTCAAAAACCAAAAGGCATTGATCCCCTAGATTTGTGGGTGGAACAAGTAGTTGGCCAATGTTTAATTTTCTCATTGGCATGACTTGCTGTGGAAAGAGACATTTTCAAGATTGTAAAAAGATTAAAAGACTGTAGAAAAAATTGCTGCGGACCCTGGACAACAAGATAAGGATAACTGCCTGCTAATTCTGCACTAAGCAGCTCTTTCCAGACTGGTCTATTTAAAATAATTTTTCTTCATTGCTAAGAATCTTGATTCTGAACTGCAGAATCATATTTGCAAGCAAGTTTCTTAATGACACTCCAAAGCAGACAGGAATAGGAAACAGACTTTCATTACCATTAATTTAGCTGTCCTGTATTGTAACTTTGTAAATTCTGCTACTCCCATTGCTCAAGGCCTTACACTTCAGACAACACATGAATGGTGTAGCTTTGTTGATGCTTCTAGCTGTTGCCAGGGGACAGCTTGAAAGCAGTGAATCATGCTGCATACAGTCAGCATAAAAGAACATTGGAAAATGCTTGGACTTAGAAACTTTCTTCCTATGTAGTTTGGGTTGTTCTATCACCCAGCTACTATAGAGTGCTGATGGATTCTTTAGAAATGTGTTCAGTGATAATAAACAGAGGCAGTAAATATGGCCTCCATTTTTAATGGTTTGTATTCTCTTAGCTGCTTAAAGACATTGTTCTGGTGCTTTTTGGTGCTCTGGTAACTGAGTGTTTTGTTTAGATGCTGAATTACAGCATTTGTAATGGAGAGAAATGAGGTCTTTGCCAAACCTTGACAAAAAAATTTAGAAATGAATTTTACAAACCACTAGAAAAATTACATAATACAAAAACGTGCACACTTTTCCTTACTGAGCTAAGCAGAGGTGTGCTTATCCATAAACATATTCATGCTTAAATACAGCAGCAGCACCAGACAGTCAGTTGTTCGTATAGAGACAAAAATTTAATTCTTGATAGGGGTGCAGGTTCTGCAAGCCAACTCTTGCTTTGGTGATACAAAAGGAGGCAAAGAGGGTGGGTTATACTATTGTACTGTTGACAATCAACAGGTAGGGAATAAATACAGGCAGACAGTGTGTCTATGTTTGAGGGCTGGGTCAAAAACATGAGACAGAATCAACTGGGGAGGAAAAGACAAGGGAAAAAAATCACCTCGGATCCAGGACTCCAAAAGAAGGGAGAGCCTCTGTTTGCCTATCTTTATTTACCAGGGATGTAATTTTCAATGGCATTAGTGTTGACCTAATTTTTGCCCTCAGGGAAGTCCATAGGAATTTTATCCTTGACTTTCATTGGAGAGTTAAGCCAACAAGAAGTGCTCCTGAGGACCCCATCCTGAAGCTCATGACTCCATTCCAGGATCAGAAGTAGAGGTTGGAAAGCAACAAACTTTCCAAGTCATGGGCTGCAAAACTCATCCCAAACATCTCTTCTCCCCCTCCCTCTTTTTAAAAATGTCTGTAATTAGACTCATTAGGCAGGTGCTTGTCTTTGTACATGGTTTTAAAACTTACTATCCACAGGTGTTTATCTTGAATTCAGCACAGCTATTTGATTTGACATTTTAATTCAAGAATGCTGTGCGTTTCTATATCCACTAGAAAGTATGTTGTGCCTTTCTGTGCCACTAGATGGAACTCATCTCCTTATATACATAGAGGTGAAACTCATGGGCTTAAATCCTGGCCTCACTGGACTCTGGGAGTTTTGCTATAGATTTCATGAAACCAAGGTTTCACCCATAGTACCTGCTTCTTTGAGGGACCAAATGGAGAATGCAGTGGGTGCTGAGGTGCTCAAGATTAGGCTTTTATTTGCTTGGAACCCTTAGATGATCACAAATTATAAAATCAGTCTGTGCTCAATAATGACCCTTTTTTCAGAGCTCCCTTCAGTTATCCCAAATGCTATCATAAGAACGGCCATACTGGGTCAGACCAATGGTCCATTTAGCCCAGTATCCTGTCTGCCAACAGTGGCCAATACCAGATGCCCTAGAGGGAGGGAACACAACATGTAATCCTCATGTGATCCCTCCCCTGTCACCCACCTCCAGAGAAACAGAGGTTAGGGACACCATTCCTACCCATTTCCATGAATCTATCTAGCTCTTTTTTGAACCCTGTTAAAGTCCTAGCCTTCACCACATCCTCTGGCAAGAAATTCCAGAGGTTGACTGTGCGCCGAGTGAAGGAAAACTTCCTTTTATTTGTTTTAAACCTGCTGCCTATTAATTTCATTTGGTGACCCTTAGTTCTTACATTGTGGGAATAAGTAAATAGCTTTTCCTTATTCACTTTTTCCACACCAGACATGATTTTATAGACCTCTATCATATCCCCCCCTTAATCTCCTCTTTTCTGAGATGAAAAGTCCAAGTCTTTAGAGGTTCCAAACCTCTAATCATTTTTGTTGCCTAATCTTCTTGTGAGAGACTACTTTAGTTTAGGACTCTGTAAGGACAGAAGGAAGTGCACTCAAGTCATGACTGATAAGGATACTGTTTACATTTACCTAGTGCCTTTCAGATGAGTATTTCATACCATTTTAAAAAACTTGGCAATTATCCCCAGTTTTATTGATGGGAAAGTCATGCCTTAGAGAAATGTAATGACTTGTCCCAAGGTCACATCACCAGTCAGAAGCAGAACTGAAAATAAAACCCAAGGTTCTTGACTCCAGGCCATGATCTTTAGCCAGTTATATCTTCCTGATCACTGGTTCCCTCCTCTAGGCTGTGTCTACACTGGCATGATCTTGCGCAAAAACTCGTTAGCGCAAGAGTTCTTGCGTTAAAGTAGTTGTGCAAGAGAGCATCTACACTGGCATGTGCTTTTGCACAAGAGCATCCATGCCAGTGTAGACGCTCTCTTGTGCAAGAAAGCTCTGATGGCCATTTTAACCATAGGGCTTTCTTGCGCAAGAAATTCATGTTGCCTGTCTACGCTGGCCTCTTGCGCAAGAACAGTTGCGCAAAAGGGCTTATTCCTGAGCGGGAGCATCAGAGTTCTTGTGCAAGAAGCCCTGATTTCATACAGTAGAATGTCAGTTTACTTGCGCAAGAACACACGGCCAGTGTAGACAGGCAGCAAGTTTTTGCGCAAGAGCGGCCTCCTTGGCACAAGATCGCGCCAGTGTAGACACAGCCCTAGAGAATATTCACAAGTTAGTGGAGGAACAGACTAAGCAATAGTATAGAAGATCACTGGGTGTTAGTCTGTAACTTAAAAAAAACTTAAAACAGTGAATAGTCCTGCAGCACCTTAGAGACTGACAAAAAATGTAGCTTTTGTAGGCACAACCCACTTCTTCAGATGTACAAGAAGTTAAATTGTAACAGTCCATGCCTCTAAAACTTGTGGAAAAATACTAAAACTCTGCCTTTTTCTCCATTTTTTTCCCCCTCAGGGTTGGGCTTGTAGGTGCCTGAGACACTAAGCAAGGCACATTGACGGGTATGTCCCCCACTGTTTCTGACTTTTTTTTGTTTATTGTTCAGATACTGCTATTCCATTTCAATCCGGAAGATAGAGCTATACAGGGATGCAAGTGACAGTTCACAAAGACCAAGTATGCCAAGCATCCAAGAGTTTAAGAGGAGTTGTAATTGAGCAGCATACAAATTTGAGGTTTTAAAATTTACAAGTGTCTCTACTACCCCCTTTCCCCAGGAAAGAATAGCTCTGAATTTGTGCAGGTGTCCAAATGCATCCTGCTTGGCAGTAAGATACTACATTTTGTACAGTGGAGAATGGTAGACAAAATGTTTTCCAGCTGGGCTGATTTAATGAAGTAGGCACAGCACAGGTTGTTCAAACAGGAAGTGATCTTCTACTTAGTTTACCTAGTCTTTAAATGACAGATGAGTGAGTGTGATCAATCCCATGTTGTCTCAGCAACTCTCTCCAACTTGGAAAGAATGTTTTCTTTCCTCCTGTCCTATTAGAAAAATCTCCCAGTCTCACTGGACCTAACCTTTTTTCTCCACTCATGCCAAGGAGATTTTTGCCATCAACTTTTACAAGAAACAGGCTCCCAGAGATCAAGAATCCTATTTATCTGCCTATAATTGAGACTGCTAAAACTCAACTTACAGGATATGAACAAGACTCTGCAATTAACACTGGCTGCTACCATGTAGGACAAAGGTGGGGAACCTTTTTTTTCAGGGTGGGGCTACTGCCTCTCAGAAAAATCAATTGGGGGCCACACACAAGTGAGAAGTAAAATAAAATACCCCCCTCCCCACTGACATGGCCCCTGACTGAGGAAAAAGACACTTCTCCCCATTGCCCTCCCACAATAGAGCCTAGGAGGGCCCAGCCTAGTAGATTTTTGTGTGCTGGAGCACCAGTGCAGGCTCCCCAATGCTGTGGGAACCCTGAGTTTTATAGGGCTGGATCCAGGTAAGCCAGCAGCCAGAGGTTCCCTATTCCTGATTTAGGAGACTTTTTACAAACTCTACAGCTATATTGTTCAAACCAACTGATATTCTCTCTTTGTCCAAGGAAAATATTCAGAAAAATGATTTCAAGTTGTATCTTACATTGAGGTATTCTGTCCAATTTGCCTACTGCTGCCAATATGCTTGACCCCTCTAAAATACCAAAAAATAAAAGCAGTCATTGGCCTAGAAAGCTTAGACCCTGAAAACCAATGAATAGGGCAGATCTTATTATAACTATCAAGCTATGAATTAAATATATCAAAATGCTTATTATCAACTTGTTGAATTTGATAAAAATATATAGCATGTTAAATTATGTAGAATTTAAGCTCAAATAGGCTAAATACTGTCTGAAAAAATAATTTTCACTTCCTTTTTCCAAGACTAGATTTCAGAATCCATATCCTAATTTACAACATTTGACAGTAGTAAGTGTTGTTAAAGAATACAACTAGCAGAGTGCACCAGGATTGACCATCTGATTTTTGTATTAATTTAAAAAAAGACGTAGTAGTTTTTGCTTCTCACTTGCCTGAGTGTGCATCAAAATTTCTGCTTTCCCCCCTTCTGATTCTTGCTTTTTTCCCCAGTATTTCTGACATACAAAGCAATACATTTTAAAACAACTCAGGCTTTTGTTCATTTTAGCCCACTAAAACACATCCCAGTAGCTTTCAGAGTCTTCATTTTGCTTCATGTGGCACTGATATTGCCTTCTAGCTTGAAGCACTTTATAAATAATAACTAGGTGCACAATTCCTTTGTCAGGGAGTAAGTAGCAGCAACCCTGTTTAGGGCCTGATTCAGTGCCTATTGGAGTCAATTATAGTCTTTTCACTGACTTCAGTGGGCTTTGGAGAATGTAAGGCACAGACAGATTAAGTATGTAACTTTCCTGTCACACACAAAATATGGGACAGACACTTGAACCCAGAGCTGTACCAGCGTCCACAGGAGTGTCCTGCTCTTTCAGCCTCCCTGTCTACAATGATACACCCTAGTTTTCTGATCACAGCCAGAATCCACAATTCCCCATTGAGCTTCTCCAGCTACTCTTTTCTCAGTTCATGTTTTTTTCTATTCTATTGCATTTTGGAGTTGAGAAGCACCTAATTTTATTTGTCCCTCCCCGCCCAAGGGTTTTTACCTGAGTGGATGAATAACAGTTATAGCCATTTACATGGGGGCAGATAGATGTGCAGTTCCCTCTGATAATTAAATTGTAGTTAATGTGGGTTCTGCTGAGATGAAAGCCGGATTCACACGCAGACACCCCTATCGCTTTCCTTCTTTATCTTTCAGCTCCGTCCGTTTATAGAGTCCCTCTGTTCAATGCTCTGCAAAGAACCAACACCGAGCTCTGGGCACTGATGTTTCCTCAGCTTTGGGCACCAGCAACGACGCCCGCAGTCTGAGTTGAGGGAGAGAGGTGGGTAAGTGCTAGGAGCCAGCTGGAGGCAGGTTTCCCCGATGGCATCCTTCCCCCGGGCGCATGGACCATCCAGGCCACCACGCGCCACCCGCCCCAATCATCGATCGCAGCGCGCCCCGCAGCAGTGACCGCCCCCCACCCACTTGTGCTCGCTCAGCGGACACCAAAGTTAGGCCAGCGGCAACTCCCATTGGCCAGTTTCAATCCACTCTCGTGCCCCCCATTTGCAGCCGGCGGTGCCTGTCAAAGCGCCTCCTTACCTCCCCCTCCCGCCCCCGGTCTAATTGCTGGCGCAGGGACTTTCCTGGTTGCTGCAGGTAGCCGCGGGGCAAAGGGCGCAGCGTAGCCCGCTCTGGTGCACGGGGCTGCGAGTTGCATGGCCTCGCGCGCTCCCGGGCCCCTGTAATGCACACAAGGTCCCCGGCTCGCCGCTGGCAATGCTGCAGCGAGGTTCGTGAGCTTCCTTTGGCACCTTCCCTCCCCCTCGCCGCCCCCTTTGAGCGCGCCGAGCAACCTGCTGCCGCCGAGTTTGTTTGGAGCGGGAGAGTCTCTCCCGGGCGCGGCAGCCTGCTGGCGGAGTGACTGGCGAGCCCCTGCAGCCGGGGGCTCTCATCCCTGGCAGGACAGCCTTAGAAACGGAGGAAGCGGCCCTGCACACCGTGTGCCTCCCGGGGAAAGGGAGATGGATCTCGAATTGTTTCTCTGCTGAGCAGCTCCTGCCGGGCGCTGGGGCCGCGGGACATGGGCTCCTCGCCTTTGTCTCCCGAGTGAGCGAGCCCTTCCCACGCTGCCTTTGTGAGCCGAGCCCCGGCCGGGAACATGGATGTGACCATTTCCGAGCTCCTGGAGCTCTTCCTGCAGAGCCCTTTGGTGACCTGGGTAAGTTTGGAGCAGCATTGTTATAGGTCCTCGTGGCGCGGAGGCTGCCCGTTCCCCCCCAGCGCCCCGGGAAGCACCTGGCCGCCTGCCCCGAAGGGCTGCGAGTTGCATGCGTCCCGCTGTGCACACAAACCAGCACTGCTTTTCGAGCGGTGCGTTTCTTTTCTGATTCTTCAAAGCAACTTTACGCAGCGATCTCTCTGCCAGGCTGAATTGTCCCGGCTTTGGCGGCTGGCAGGGGCGCAGGTATTGGGGTCCTTGTTTAAATAAATAAATACGTCTACTCTAGTCCCGTAGTTACAAAGTAGCTCTGTTTTTCAACTTTACATAAAAGCAAGTGATGGCGACCTGGAAGGGTCTCCTAGATCTGCTTACAAAACAAAAAGAAACTTTCCTCTCTCGGATCCTGCGGCTTGTTCCCCTTGTAACACCGTTTGTTCGGAGATGTTGCTAACAATAGGTGCACAGAAGAAAAGGGACTTTGACTTGGGAGGGAGGGGGGTGTGGAGTAGAGACCATCTTGCAAACAGGAGCTATTCTACTACTTACTGGCTTTTGGATGGGCCCAAAGCAAAACTACCTTCCCGGATTCCATTGTCCCTGTTACGTGTTGAGAGCTATAACTGGAATAATGCATTCAGGACATCTGAAAAAGAACCGTGGTGGATCTGAGCTGGAGAGCCTCAAACTCCACCTTTTGAAATGGGGGATGGGAAAGGAGCCTGAATTCTGGAAATCTTGCAGTGGTACAATGAGAGCAAGGAGCTTTCTTCCTATGGGTTTGACATCAGATACCAGTTGGGAATCTGTCTTAATCTTCATTTAAATGTGAACAGTATTGTCAAATAGGCCAGGGCATCCTCAGCCCCAATTATCTGCGCTTGGTGGTGAGAGTTGCCCAATAAGAACCACTGTCTTCTTATTTTTATGAATACACATACAGTTCTTGTTTGGTCTAACCTACTCTGTAACATAACGCCAAAGACCTTCCCCCAAATAATTCCGAGGGCAGATCTGTTGGAAAAACATTCAATTTTGATTTAAATTCAGTGCTGGTGTAAACAAGTTCACCACTGTTGAAATCAACCAGTTTACAGCAGGGCTGCTTCCTTCCCTCTATGCTAGAAGGCCTATTTGCACATGAGCCTTTTGTGTTCGGAAGATGTACAGAGATTGTTAAACTACTCAGTATGTAGTTGCTTTGTCAGGGGTGGGGTTGAAGGTGGTTTCTAATGAGTCTTGGCATGTGGGCAATTTAGATTCTTAAGTAAGAAAATTGTGATGGTTTATTAAAATAGCTGCTGCTGCTTTTTCTGACAGGTGAAGACATTTGGACCATTAGGGAATGAAAATGAAGACACATTGTCTATGTATATGGATCTGGTAGATGGCGTCTTTCTAAACAAAATCATGTTGCAAATGTAAGTGATCTTTTAAGGAATAAGGAAAACTGTTTAGTATTGTGAGATCCAACCTGAAATTACTGACAATGATTTGACTTACATTTAAATGTATACTAGAAATCAATACTTCTGAATAGATACAATTTTCTGATATGCAGATTGCCTCATTATTGATGAATTAAATGTCTTACTATTGGAAAGTAAAGGGTATGTTACTGTTTGACCATACTGTTTGAATATCTATATTCAAATATAAAGTTTCATATTGCTCATGTAATGCAGTAAACTGCTTTTTCATTTGGGTAGCATGTTTATCATGGAACACTACAGATATCTGTAAATAGTTTAATCTGAAATAGATAAATTAATTTCTCTGTTTCTTTCTTATATTTAAGTAAGCTCTTAGTAAAAAGTTTCTGTGTTAATCTAGTTTTGACCACATCCTTTCCTGTTGCTGAATTTATCATATGCAGATTCTGTTTCATATGAATTTGTATTTGGCTTTAAATATAATGGACATATTTCAGATAAGGAGTTTATTTGGAAGAGTTTTTTTATTTTAACTTTTAAAGGTGAGATTTTTCAAAAACATGTAATATGGGCCTAATTCTCCTCCTATTGAATGAAGTTTATGGACATTTTACCATAGATGTCAATCAATTCCAATATAGGCTAACCCTAAGCACTTCTAAAAACCCTGCCGAAGATGATTAACTTGTCACCGGAAGCTTACTATGTAAATGTTTTCTGAAAAGTGACTTTGTAAAGATGGTGTCTTGAGTCTGTCATCTTACCCCAAGATAGCTAGTCCAATATCCTGTCTCTGATGGTGGTGACCAGTTCCACATGCCACCATCTGCAAAACAAACTGAATACTTTCTGGTTTGTGCATTGCCAACAATAAAATTCTGTAAATGGAATTTGGCTAACAGTTAACATGAGCCCATGTAGAATCTAGAATCCAGATTGCTCTCCCTAAGGTGTATTGTTTCTGCAATGCTAACTGAAGTTTTAAAAAAGTAATAAAATCTTACATGAGCAGGCCCACTGATGGGGGGGCTAGAGAGAGAAGCAAAGGGAACAACTGCCTCGAGGCCCGATGATTCTAAAGGACCTATCCGCCATTGCGACTTCTGGGCCCTTTCTGGTGGTTCTGAGAGCTGGGAAGTGGGGGCCCGGTGCGGCATGTGCTGGTTGGCACGGAGGGTTGGCTGCCCCGGCCCTGCCCCTTCTGCCCAAGGCTCCGCCCCTTCTGGGATCACAGGAGCTATTCCTTCCCTCCCCCCCCCCCCCCAAACCTTTCTCGGGGCCTTGCGTGGCTGTCGGCTCCCCTGTGCATGAGCTATGACTCTGGTTACAGAAAGTCTGGTTTCTTAGTCATTTTTCATGGTAAAACCACTTTTTAAATAGTGTTTGTAAAACCAGGACTTCAAGCATCAATATTTAGATTGAGATCTGAATTTTCTCAGTGTGTAGGAGTGGAAGGGGGTTTTACATCATATTTCTCGTGTCCGTCTTTCTAGAAAGTACAACTCCATGCCTGACAAGTAAAATGTTACAGCTGTAAAGAGGCTGCTATGGAATTAACTAAGTAACTACAGAATTAACTAATTTATGGATATTGTTGGAAATTTTAACAGTACATCCAGAGAGATTTTACTTAACACCCTTTTTATTTATCTTGGTGTCTATTTGCAATAAGAAATATGAGCCACTGAGTATTTTTCTTTTATTAATTGAACTGTAGAAGGTCACTGTGTGCATTTTGGGGCAAGGTGTAAATAATAAAATCCAGTTGAATTGCAGAGGGGAAGGATTCAGGTGACCTGATTGTAATTAGGATGTGAATGTGTAGCCCTTTACACAATTAATCGATGAGCCTGGGTATTTATGTACACCCAACCCAACAAGGTGCTGAAGAGAGCTGCTGTCCTTGACCGTCACTCTTTCTTAGCGAACCTTTAGAATTTGCAATGTAATTACTGCTTGCCTGTAAATCAGGAGAGCCAATATGTTTCTGCCCCACAAAGCTTTCAGAATAGAAAAACAAATGAGCTTTAGAAATGCTCAGTCATCAGTTGCTCAGGTTCCATGTAATGTTGATTTAAAATGTTTCAAGATCCTTTTTGATGAAACCATAGGGCCCTTCACAAACCTGATAATATATTATGTGTGTTGGTGCTCTGAATGCACACAAAAGGGGAGCAGAGTAAAGAGCTGTTAGACAACTGTCTGGCCAATCAGGTGTGTTCTTCTTGTCAGTCCTACTTGAAATTGTTTAGCCTGAGGAATATCCTGTTGGCAAACTTGTTTGAACACACTCAGCATAGACATATGACTTCACACTAAATGCCAGTTTGAGTTTTAGGTTTGGAATTTTTTTATAACCTCATGTGATTGAAACCCAGTTGTTTACTTCAGCAAAACAGTTGTTTCTCAAAGGAAGTTGGTGAAACTGGCATTTGCATTACCACCACCCCCGAAACTGAGACCCTTAAACAAAACTTTTTCAAGCTGCAGGGATTGTGCTGTAGGTATTTCGTTATTAACCCTGCTGCAAAGTGGGGGTTAATGTATGATCATCACTGAAATGAGTCCAGTGGCTCTATTAAATTGCCTAGTTAAACTTGGTGAACTTTGATTGCTGGCAAAGCATAGGACTTTGACTGTGTGAAGTGCTATGTACACTCCAGTCACACCATCAGGCCAATGACTGACTTCTAAATGTGATAGGGCTGGATTATACCCTACGCACCATCTGGCATGGTAATGTGGGTGCAGAAGGGTTGTGCTGTAGCCAGAACCCCCAGGAGGCATTTGGGATGGCTTAGTTAGATGAGCATGACAACTGCATCAGGCTGGCTTGGAGGGAAGTGCAGCATGCTGCTGTTCTTTTTGCCAGTCCAGGTCTGCTGGCTGTGTGAATTGGGGGAGGGGAGTGAGGGCTGGCCAATGGCCCGGCTGTCATCCTGTTCATTTAGACAGAGTTCAGAGCGACCTGAGAAGTGAGCAGAACCTCAGCCACTCTCTAACTTTGCAAGGGGGCATGATAGGCTTCTCTACACACTCATGCAGGTGATAGTTACATATTGAGTCAGACAGTGGCTGGCTATACAGTGTAAATGTCACTACATTTTTAGATATTGGTAAATAGAATAAGTCTCTTTGTTGACGGTCTCCTTCTGTATTCTGGAACACATGCTGACCTAAGCATGGATATGGCATAGTTGCATATCTGTAAATAATATCCCTTGTTATGAACAAATGATACTATATTCAAATGATACTTACAGCTATCTGTAGTGAATCAGGAGTAATATGACAAGGGACTAGAACTTCTGGGTTAACTGGTAAGCATTCCTTTTACCAAGTGATGCTTACCAGTTACGATTAACCGATGGGGGCCAGAGCAGCCCCAGCCTCGCTGGGTTGGAGGGCCCCCACTCCCATTTCATCAGATAATTGGTTAAACCTTGTGTTTAACTGGTTAACTGATTAAACGAGATTTTACATCCCTAGGGTGGAATTAGTACATGTCTACAGCCACATTTCAACGTTTTTCAGACTGCTGCATACAGTTTTGTGTCGCTTCCTGGTGTGAAACTGATTCTTAGTGACACAAAGCTTTTGCATTGGGCTAGGAATATCTGTTAGTATAAGCAGATATTTACTGCTTAAGCCCTTCTCTTCTTATGATGGAGTGTTTTATTGAGAAATGGTTGATTTATATGTTTGTGTATTGGCTTGTTAAACAATAGGGTATACACCTAGACTGGACAAATGAACCTGACAAAACAATCACTTTTTGCAATTCCTATATGGAAATTCTGTATAATAAATATCTTTTAACTTTTATTGCCATTTTTATGGTTTTTAATATAATTAACCTGTCTTCTGTGGTCTCTGTACATTTGGTGGGAGTAGCCAATATAATAATGGAAGCAGCAAGCAGACATATATGCTTGAGGCTGGATTATATTATTTGAAGCATATCTCTAGTGCAGTTTTAAATCACATTTGAATATTTCTTTAACACGCTGTCAGGCAGTTTAGGATCCAATTCTACCCTCGTTAATCCATTACATATGAAAGAAGAGGAAGCTGATAGTTGAATCATGTAGATTAAACAAAGACCTCATTTGTGGGTTGTTTTCTGTTAGATAATTACTTCCAGGAACAAAGTGCAGGCAAAAGAATACAGGAGGGCGGGACTTCAGGATAGATCTTCCCAAAATATCTTGTAAAGCTGACAAAATCAATCCAGATTTGTGTTACACCTGGTTATTTGATGAACTGTGACACTGGATAATTCCTGGGCCCTATTTGAGGGCTTCCCACTTATTTGCCACAAATTACTCAAGCAATATCTGTCATTTAGAACCAAAAAAAAAAAAAAAAAAAATCCTTTCTTATAGGTTCATGATCTGTTTTAACTGGGGCTAACTCTCTGAGCTCCTTTCAAGCACAGTTACCTCATATTAGCAGCTCAAACATCAAGATGCCATTTTCTCCCCCACCCCTCAAAAAATCATGAATGGCTTAAAAATCATGAGTGGTTTTTTTAATGAATAATTTTGTGGTCCTTTTATTTGCCTCGTGAGTGTGTTTTAAAAAAAACCTTCTGGATGCTACTTGGTTCATGTTTTCAAGTTTTTCTCTGCAATCCAGTGGGCTAAAAACATACTTTCTGTTTAGAAATGAAAGTTGAGATTCTTATGTATTCAATCATATATTACAGGGGGATTTAAGAAAAATGCTGACTATCAAGGGACTTGTGTGACTCAGTTGAGGGGGTCTCAATCTCATTCATAGTGGTGGGTATATTTTAATACAGAGATGCTTGTGAGCTGTCACTCCCCTTTTTGATTGTATAATATCCCTGTTAATTTTCTGTGTAATCAAAGTATAATATATTTTTAGCTTTTCTTAATACAATTTAATAATACTTAGCTCTTACAAACAACTTTTCATCAAGTGCTCTCAAAACACATTGCAAAAGGAGGTCAGTATCATTAACCCAATTTTGCAAATGGGGAAACTGAGACATGGAGCCGCCAGTGACTTGCTCAAAGTTGCCTAGGAGGCCAGTTGTTGAGCTGAGAATGGTTGGAATTTAGAAGCTGGAAACAAAGATGTGAAGCAATATCATGGACATAAAGCACAGTTTGAGACTCTTTGTCTCAGTTTCATTAAAGGAAAAAGCTGTTGCTGTAAATATGAAGCCTGCTTCCTATTGCACAGCTTACTACTATTCTGTGATTTTGTTGGACCTGGTTTTCCCCTCCCTGACTTTGTTCCCCCTATTCTTTGCTATTACAGATTGAGTTGTGCCCTTTTTTGTGTTCTGAGCAATTTCCTCTCTCTTTCCCTTCACTGAGTTCTGTTTTTTTGCTTCTTGCCTAGATTTCTGGTATTTTCTTTTCCCACTCTTTGTTTTGTTTTCATTTATTTTCCCACCTCTACAAACATCCTTCTCCCTTTCTCCTCAGACCAGTATTTTCCAAGTCACCCACCTGTCCGGCATGTGCCCATATGCAGCCGCTCATTCAAACACTCATTTCTGCTTTCCCCAGTTAAAGAAGTGGGGCAGATGCCACTCTGCTGCCTCTTATCCTGAAGATGCAGAAGTGGCCCTGGACAACTCTGGTCCTGCCTTACTGGTGCCTAAAAGGCATGGCTGTCCCATTGTTGCTGTGATTCCACACTTGCTCCCTTCACTTAGTGGCCAACCATCCCATTGTCTCTGCTCCCTGACACCACTCAGCCCGTCCATGATCTCCACATCCAGCTAGAGTTGGACTAGCGGATTTTTAAATCCTGGTGAGTGATGTAGAGATAGCAGCAGCAATCCAATCCATCCGCTTTGCATAATGCTGCCCACTTACACTAGAGAGAAGATCAAATACAGAAAATATTTTAAAAGCTTATTTAAAAAATATTATAATGAAGTATCAATTTTTCTTGCCAAAAAGCTAAATGCCTAGAACACCTGGTATTCACAGGTAGGTGTTTGTCCAAGTATTAACTGGGCCAAGAGGCCTTTAGATTAAAGAATCATGTAAGCCCGAGGAAACCGGGACAAATGGTCAATACCAGAATCTGACCATTGTCTCAAAAAGCAACTTCCCATGACCGTCATAACTTACTGATCTCCTATTGCAGTGGTCTCCAACCTTTTCAAGCACAAGATCACTTTCTGAATTTAAGTGCAATCCAAGATCTACCTCAAATATAAATACCTTTGCCCTGCCTCTGTCCCTTCCCTTTTCTGAGGCCCCGCCCCTGCTCACTCAGTCCTCCCTCTCTTGCCCATCCTCACTCACTTTCATCAGGCTGGGGCAGAGGGTTGGGGTGCCAGCTCTGGTCTTGGATTAAGGAATCTGGAATGTGAGAGGGGCTCTGAGCTGCTCTTGCGGCAGGCAGTTGGGATGTAGGGAGGGTTCTAGGTGCAGGCTCTGGGACTGCGTTTGGATGCAGGGGGGCTGGGGCAGGAGCTTGGGGTGCAAGAGGGAGTAGGAGTTCAGGATGTGGTATCCAGCTTGGCACTGCTTACCTCAGCTGGCTCCTGGGTGTTGGTGCAGTGGGGCTAAGGCAGGCTCACCCCTGTTCTAGCTCTGGACCACTCCCTAACATAGCGAGCGAACTCCATCCTGAGTCCTGTTGTGCCCCCTCTCTGCTTTGTGGCGAAAGGATACAGAGTGGGAGGGGGCACCTTGACATCAGCGCCCTCCTCTCCCTCGCTTGCCCTTCACAGAAACCAGGAGGCTGCTCAGGGGGAGAGGCAGCTCCAAGACAAAGGGCAGGAGATGAGGAGCAGGGGGGGGAGGAGCAGCTGAAGTGCTGGCACTTGACAGCCTCTTGGCCAAACCAGTCAGAATCACCTGCCAGAGGCTCCAAGATCTACCAGTAGATCTCGATCTACTGGTTGGTGACCATTGGCCTGTTGCATGTGTTCATCTCCAGTATCTGAATTTGCTGTACGAAGAGTATTAATTTTTTTTCATAAAATGCTTCTGTGATGAGAAGTTGAAAAGCATTTCTGGTTCAGGGAGAGGAGTTGTTTACCTCACCTCATGCATAAAATACCATGCTGTTTAGGAAGCTTGGAGTTGCCATATATGTGGTCTTGCTTTGTGTCTGTCTCTCTCCTATTGGGCCACAAACTACATGACTGTGGTCTGTATGCTGATGAATTACTTAGACTCTTTTGAAAATCTCACCTTGGGCCTAAAACTATCCTATATAGGAATATGTGGAAGAAACACCAGTTGTCTGCTATAGCCTTTCTTTGTGTATTCAGTGGGTTGAGTGTGTTTTCCTCTTGTGGGCTTTTTAATTAATGAAACTTATAAAGTCAATTTATTTTCCTGCCCCATCATCATTCATAGTACCTCCCAGTGATAGATTTGTGAGAGAAGCAACCATGAAAAATAATATTTCCTTTGTTTAAAGTATGACAGCAGGTGCCAAACAGAATAGCCAAAGATAGCATGTCTTCTTCTGTATCTAGACTTTGAGCTAATGGGCACTAGTATTGGACAGCAGCACCATGATGCAGTGCATGAATAGATTGGTTCATGTGGAGTCTGGAGGACTTAGAACTGTCCTTTCTGTTTTGGTCAGTTTCTCTTCACTGTTTGTGTGTTCCCTGGTAGCTTCCCTATGTATTGTAATGACTTTCATCACAAAGGCCTAAGCATCCAGCAGCCATCAGAATCCGTCTCTCTCCTAGTATCCTTTAGAGAGTTGTCCACAAAGGCTTGTCTAACAAGGACATGGGGAGGCCAAACCCAGATTCAGCTTTCAAATCCTGCACGTGTCTTGTCTTCTCTTGTGCTGCTGCACAGCTATCTAAGCTGTCTCGCTTGTATGACCCCATTGCTATAGTGTCTGAGCACCAGTTTCAGTAGCAAAGGCAAGTTAATCTTAGGGTTGCAAACATCAACACAAATGAGGAAGTTCAAGCAAAGCTGATAGCATGGTGTTTTATGCTGAGGTCCTATGTTTTTTCTTGACTTGTGCATTAAAACTGCAGTCTGTGCCAAACTTTACTGATTCTGTTAGAGTGCATAAAAACAGTCTTGCCCACTTATGCTAGTGCCAAATTTATCCCTCTGCTTCTCAGTGCATTTATAAACACCAGCTGCACATGCATATAGGTGTCAAGTATTTTAGCAAAACCGTCATCTCTTTAATGGGAGAGATACTGTGATGTCTACACATATCACCCATGTTTAGTGGAAAGATGAATTGAGGTGGTTGTATTTAAAAATACAAAGATTCTTAACTGCTTAGGGCACTTGAGTAAACTTCGACGGTCTCATAGTATATCAGTTCCCCTCTAATTCACCTGTCAACACCCGAATTCAGTGTTTCCTTTGGAAGTGTTGTCAATGGTTTGATTAACAGCCAAAGCAGAGCCCTGGATGCAGATGCCTGTGTTGGTTAGCTGTCAGCTGATAACACTCTGAAGTTGAACTCGGGGTCCCAAGTTTTTCAGATCCCTTTAGAGATGCATTAATTTTTATAACTTGCATACAGATTCAGTTAATTATTTGAGGCTTTTCTTTATTTCAAAACCAGTAATATCTTTCCACCCTCAAGATTCAGTTGTAGTCACTTCCTTTAAAACAAAGAAAACTTCTAGCCTCTGAATCTCCCCCCGCCCCCCGCCCCCTTGATTAATCACTCTTTTCCACATATATGCACCTTTGTATGTCTTCCAAGATCTGGGCCCCATTGTGCTACACACTGAACACTCAAAATAAGACAAAGCTTTAATCTAGTTGGGTAAGACAGAAAATGGCTGATGGATGAATGGGATTTCCTTGAGTTCAGGGATGGCTTAACTGTGTATATGCCACATGCCTCTTGCTCTGGGGGCACACAGAGATTGCAGGGTGCTGTTGCTTAGAAGTGCGGGAGACTCTTGAATTGCCACATCCAAAATGTGTCAAGTGTGTTACATAGAGTGTATGAATATTAGGTTAGTTTATTGTTCTGTATGTTTGTATTAATTGTACTGAAATATTCAAATGGTCAAGAATCGTCTTTGCACTGCACTACTGTAGGGTGACAGGATAGCACTGATGCCTTACTCACACTCTAACATTTGGTTTTCTCCTTTTTTCCTCCCCCTAGAGATCCACGGCCGACAAACCAGCGTGTCAACAAGCACGTCAATAACGATGTCAACCTCCGAATCCAAAATCTGACTATCCTAGTCAGAAACATCAAGATTTATTATCAGGTGTGCCTTCAGCTGTTACTTGCGCCTGCTGAGAGTTGTAGTGTTTCCGCTAGCAGAGGAGTTGTTAGTCTGTTAAAGAAAAATACCACAGGAAATGAAGAGGAAATTGTGTTCATGTAAAAGCATTTTCAGCCATCATTGCCAGCACTATGAAATACAGAGGTAGCTAACTTTTCTAGCCTTCATGGCCCATCAGCAGATTTTACAAAAGGATTAAAAACAGACTTTGAAGGGTTTGATAGCTCTTTGGTTAGCTGTGTCAATATTCAGTTATCCTGCAGGATCTATGAAATATGACTGTCTGAGGATATAAAACTTTTTTAAAACAAGTAGTGTTTCTTTAACACCCCTGAAGGCATCTTGAAATGCCAAGAAGTACTACAGTGGTCCTTCACGTACATGTTGAGTTTAAATAAGTCTCATGAGAGATTGACCACATCAACTCTCATTCCAAACTCTTCTCTTCCACCTTTTCTAACCATATGCTGTACGCTAGAGGCAGCTGAATGGAAATACTGCATCTCTTGAGAGTGTAGGAAAATAATGGTATTACATTAACTTTCGTTACAGTTTTGTTGCTTGATGCCCCTATAGGAGAGAGATGCTGAAAAATATTTAGCTTGCCAAAGACAGTCTGAAAGTGAAAGGGATTCATGCAGAAGATAGTAAAATAGAGCTGATTACTTTTAAATGCAAGTTATGGCAGCATGTTGGAGTAGACAGTGCCATTTTACAATGTTTTTTAATACAGCAAATTTATGTCTCAGTTGTTTTAGCATGGTAGGAGTTGCTGGAATGGGTGGTTATTTACTTAATGGGAGAATTAAAGTTATTTTTTTTTGAGTTCTCTACCCTAGTAGGAAAATCCAATTTAGACAGTTTTTTACCATAACAACAAGATGGGATTTCCTTGTCTGTTTTTGTTATTTCTTATGCAACACTATAAATCTGTATGAAGTTCTAAAGAAGGCAGAGTGAGACCAGGTGGATGAGATACTATCTTTTATTGGAACAACTTTTGTTGGTGAGAGAGACAAGCTTTTGAACCCACAGAGAACTCTTCTTCAGTTTCTGTCTCACAAAGAAAAGTTGGTCTTATAAACATAGTACCTCACTCACCCTTTTTGTCTAATATTCTGGGACTGACTGACATTGCTTCAACAATGTTACATGCAATGTCAAAGACACAGTCTTTTCTCCATAGAGTTCACAACCCAACAGCCCTGTCCTTAGGATGCTAAGCACCCTAAACATTCAGCCTCAGTCATGGAGTTCAGCACCTTGGAGCAGATTATCATACCCTTTGTTAGATAATGTACAAAGAGAGGAGTGCAGGAGGAAAATAAATGTGATTCAGAATTGTGCAAACCTGGCTTGTTTAGTGCCTTGTTCAGGGATGGGCAATAAACAGCTTGTGGACTGGACATGGTTCACCAGGGTTAGCCCCTGACGCACTACCAACACTATATTTACCTGTGTGTCTGCAGATAAAGCTGCTTGCAGCTTCTGTTGGCCACATATCACTGTTCCCAGCCAATGGCAGCCGTGGAAATTACGCAGACTGGGACGCGGATTCCTGCAGCTCCCATTGGCCTGGAACAGTGATCCATGGCCAACAGGAGTTGCGGGTGGCTATACCCGCAGAGGCACAAGTAAATATAGTGGTGGCAGTGCACATTCGGCTAACGCTGCAAAACATGTTCAGCCCGCAGTCTGTTTATTGCCTAACTGGTCTTGTTGGTTCTCTATTGTTGTTGTTTTGTTTTTTAATATAATTTTATACTGGCAAGTACTACAGTAATACTTTATTGCTTCCTTTCTTACTATTTGTGAAAAGGAGCAAGAGCTGAGGCTGGAGATGGGTGGCATAATAATAAGACTCTAGCCGTATTCCAGAAAACTCCATACCGTTCTTTTGTCAGGCTAGTGAAGAATGTGTATCATGCATATAGATAGTACGATAGCAAAATGTAATTCATTTGTTCTTGAAAATGATAAATAACTATATTTTTGTGTGACTATACTCCACATAAGGAGCTTATTTCTCTGTTGTCACACCAAGGTCTTTAGGGCAAATCCAAGGCCTCAATGCTAATTTAAGAGAGAGTTCCTTTTAAATGACGTTGCATGACCTTTAATTCCCAGTAGGCTGGAAGGAGTTAAAGGCTGTGGTGCAGCAACCTGCACAGTTATCTATATGATTGATACCAAGAAGAATGCAAACTCCCATTTCTAGTAATGGTTGTTGCAGTCCTCCAAAATACTTGTGTTAGAAAACCAGGTAGCGGATATCATTTGAATTAAATGGTGAATAGATTAAAAAGTATGGCCAAGGCATCCAGAATGAATATTTTGGGAGGTACTAGAGAATTTTGCCATCTGGAACTTTTCGTAGTAATTATTGCGAAAACTTTCCTTCATTGAATATTTTTGGTTGTTATTTTTTAAGTAGTCTGAAATTGGGTGTTTGCATAGTTGAGTAATTTAAGTCAGTAACTAGAGATGAGGCTAGTGTGTTACTGACAGAAAACATGTAATCGATTTCAGTGGCAGTCTGGAAGTGGAAGGAAAGGTTCCTGACAAACAATAGAAGCACAAATTGCTGCTTCCTCAAGGGAAGCAAAAGCTTAAAAACACCATGTTGGCCTTGGGGAATTCCCTTCACTTTCACCAAATGGACTCAAATCTAGTTTACAGTTAATTCCTTGTATTTGGTGGGGGAGAGTGTGTACACGAAAGGAAGTGAGGGTGATTATTCATTTGTGTGTTATCAAACAAAGGGCCAAAGTGTGTGTCACAAAACAGAAGCCTTTTTTCCCCCACCGAAGACAAGGAAAAATAGAAATGTGATGAGTTCATGGTCTCCTAATCCCTGTGTTTGTGGAATAAGATATGAACAGATACTAAAATTAAACTGTTTTAAACTATCACACAAAACATGAATAGCTTTTTTGGGACTATATAAATGTCTAGTGTAAATGTGCTGGGTATAATCTGATCTCCTTGTTGAAACAAAATTAATTTCAGTATTTGATCATTTTCTGATAGAAATGGGAATGAACCAGAACTCTGGACCCAAATACTGCACCCCCAATGTCAGGCTATTCCAGATGTGGATCGGAACTTTGAGGCACTATCTCTCTAACACATCTGAATATAAACTCTGTATCTGAAGTGAGCTGGGTATTGGGGAAATTTAGATCTAGATCTGACTTTTGTGGCTCGGACCAATTTCTTTTAAAAACTTGGCTTCACTGGGCGTAAATGGGATGGGCAAATGCACTAAAGACATTTTATTCCAATGTAAAAGTAACAGTTTAAGTGGCTCTGATGTTCATCTGGTGCCTCAGTTGCAGTTTTTGTTATCTCTGTCAAAAAGTAACTTCACTGAATTCACAGAACAATTATGTCAGCATTTACAATATCAAAAGACCTCAATCCCTCAGGGCTGTAAAAAAAGAACCACCAGTGCTTTGTGTCAAGATTGTTGCAGTAAAATGGGGAGAAATACTTACAACTTTTAAGATGGAAAAAGTTTTGAGTTGGCTTGTTCTAATTTTTTGTTTTTAATAGGATATTAAAAGGATTAGTTTTGGTGGCACGTAAAGTCTAGAGGAGATGTCAGCCCCTATAATACCTATCTTTAAAAAGTGGAACAGAGGAGGTGTGGGGAATTACAGATTGGTCGGCCTAACTTTGACTCCTGAAAAGATATGGAACAAAGTACTAAACAATCAGTTTTTAAGCAAGTAGAGGATAAAAGGATAAAGATACAACTGGAGTGGAAATGTCAAGAAAAAATTGTGCCAAACCTGCCTAACTTCCTCCTTTGACAAGATTACTGGCCTACAGGGGAAGCAGTAGCTGGGTTATCTCTTGACTTTAAAAAGCCATCCAGTCCTTTGTGACAGACATAAGCAAACTAGGGAAACATGGTCTCGATGAAATTATTATAAGGTGAGTGAACAACTGGTTAAAAGACCATATTCCAAGAGTAGTTATAAATGATTTGCTATCCAACTGGATGGGTGTAATTAGTGGGTCCCACGGAGGTCAATCCTCCATCCAGAACTATTCAGTATTTTCATTAATGACTTGGATAATGGAATGAGGAGAGTGCTTACAAAAATTTTGTAGAGGACACCAAGTTGGAGGTAAGATGTAGCTAGGACAATGGCTGGAAAATTTGGGGAAAATCCTGAGTGTAGACACACCCTATTCTATTCTGTTTGGTTCTTATACTACACTCATCACCATAGCACCCTTTACCACACTGCAGAGTTAATGTTTTATTTAGCCTGTATATGCTAGCACTTAAACTATTGTCAGCACCAGTACAACTGCATTCTTTACCAACAGTAGGTACGTAATGTGCTCCTGCAGGACAGACTTTGGAGCAGTTATTTGAAACAGGCCTGGGGAAAACTGGTCGGGCAACAGGGGAAGCTTGAAGTGAGTGTGTCTTGCTTCCTCCATTCTGTGCATCAGCTTCTGAATTTGACACCTTTTATGGGCATGAAACTAATTTTGAATTTAGTTTGAAAAAACTAGAGGCAGAAAAAGGATCTGTTTTCATATCTGCTAGATCCTTAACTTTAGGCAGTGCCAATATGTACTTAAATGTTGCGTACTGTATCAAAAAATCCTTACAGTTTGCATAAAAGCTTGTGGTTGTGGGAAGAAAAAAAATTAACATTATCATCACTTGGCTAGTGTCTGTTTGCTTTTGAGGCATATCTTTCATTTGAAGAATGCAGATTGGAAATGCCAGTGGAAGAAGCATTGCATGTGTGGTCACTGGTACATTCTGATACCTCTCTATCCCATAGTTGTGGCCATTGAGTCTTTTGAAAATTGCTTGACATTTTCAAGTAGGCTGGAAATTGTTCTGCATTTAAATACTCGGGGGCTGCACCCCCCTGCTCTCTGCACTTGCCCACTCTCCTCTCGGCTGGGGAGGGCCCAGGGCCGAGGCCACCCTGGCTCTCCCCAGCCCTCTCAGCCCCAGCTCTGTCCCCTTGCCTCCAATCGGTGGGAGGGACCAGGCTGATGCTGCACCAGGCCCAGCTTTCTTGCTGGCCCCAGGGGCGAGCCGAGGCCAGGCCAGCCCCGGCTCCCACCCTAGCTGTGGGGCAGCGCTGAGACCACACCAGCCCCGGCTCAGCTCTCTCTTCCCGCGGCTGCCAGGGAGGAGGGGCTGGGCCAGGCTGAGGACAAACCAGGCCCAGCCCAATTGCCATGGTGGGGGGAAAGGCCAGGGCAGCCCCAGATCTACCCTCTTCCTGCCTCCGGCCACGCCAGCTCTCTCCCCCAGCACCGGGGAGTGGTGCCAGACTGGGGCCTTGCCCCAGTAGGCCCAACTCTTTCCCTCTGGTTGCCAGGGGGTTGGGTCAGGCCTGGCCGGAGGCTGCATAGCTCCTCCCCAGAGCATGGGGGAGGCTGCATGCCTTCTGGCTCCCCAGAGCACTGTGGGTGGGGAGGGGAGGCTGCATGGTTCACGGCTCCCTCGGCTGCCCAGAGTATGGGGGTGGGGGGCGGCCACGTGGTTGTGGGTGGAGGGAGGGACTGTGGGACGCAGAGTGACGCATGACATCACTCTGTCATCCTGCAGGAAAAGTTTTTATCTATATAAATGCTGCTGACACACAATTCTTTAAAAAAAGTACTTTCAAAGTGGCTTATGTGCAACTTCCACAAGTAACTCAAACCTTAGAAATTCAATTAATAACATTGGGAGGAGTAAATATGAAGACATCCACTGAAGGTACCTAAAGAATATGTATAAAATCATTTTGTTGCAAATCCAAGTTCCAGTTTTGGTTCATAACTTGTGCCCAGTAGCTTTGTTTTTATATATAATGTGCCATTTTGTGGAATTTAAATCTCTTCTGTGATGGTAAGAAAAGCCCTGGGGTTCCTGATTTATTGCTTAATTAATAGGTTTTTCTAGGTAAATTTTATTTCTCAATACTAATATGCATTGCATATTTTTCAGGCTGTTTCTCTATTCAGGAACTGAAGGGAGGAATTTTTTTTCTTGAGTTTCAAAATCCAAGTTCATAAACCACAACATTTGTCTACTCTCAAGACCGCAATCTCAGCAATTTTAACAATTAATAAATAGCCCCTTATGAATTCACACACACTGCTTTGCTGACGTAATACACTGTGGGTCTGTCGGTTTCCAAGGTGTAGGCAACTGAGTGCACAATTTGTTTGTCATATATGTTTGTTTGCCAGAATTAGTCTCTCACTTGTACTTTGGATCATTAATGTGCCCCTGAAAGATAAGATTTTAAATTGATAACTATATGGGTAAAGTGATGTATAGAAGCTGAGGTTCTTAGTATCATAAACCTTGTTACACATATACTGGGAATAATTTAGTACAGTACCAAGTACTTGTTTTTACAAAGAGGTAATTAGGTTAAGTGGATAAAATACTGAACTCGGGGCAGGAGATGTTCCTTCTTGTCCTCACTCTGGTGGGTCACTTTCTGTTGTCTATGCCTCCATTTCAGTTCCTAACCTTTGTCTGTCTTTATTTAGATAGTCTCCATGGGTCACTAACTGAGGCAGAACCTGGTAAACTTAGACCGGGGTGGGCAATAATTTTTGGTGTGTGTGTGGGGGGGGGCACTCCAAGATTTTGGTAAGTTGTCAAGGGCCATGCTTTTCTGTGGAGGGGGTGAGGGGCCTAGTTGGAGGTTAGGTGTAGAAGAGCATACGGGGTAAGGGACTGGGGTGTGGGAGATGGTGTGGGGTCTGAGAGGGTGTTTGGGTGCAGGAGAGGATTCTGGCCTGCAGAAGGGTATGGGGGGGGTACAGGGTCTGGGAGGGAGTTGTCACCTGGGGCAGGGGGTGCAGAGGGTTTGGATGGTGAACTGGGGGAGGGAGTTGGGGTGCAGGAGGGGTTGGGGTGCCAGAGGCAGGCGCTGGCTCAGAGTTTATCTAAGTGTCTCCTGGCCAGCAGGCTGCAGCACCCCCAAGACAGGCTGGGCTCCTTGCCTGTTACAGTCCCAGCCTGCTTGAAAATACAGGCGGTTCTCTCTATGTAGCTCTCAACGTGTCGTGGGGGAAGAGGCTTGTGCTGCCCCAGACTCTCAGGCCAGTTTCTCTGCTCCATTTGGCTGGCTGTTTCCAGCCAATAGGAACTGAGAGATTGGCTGAGGTCAGTTCTTATTGGCCGGTTGCTTCTGGCCAATAGGAGCTGAGGATTGGGCTGGGGGCGGGGAAATTGCACTAAGCCTCACCCTCCCTGCAGAGCAGATTGCCACAGTAACTGTTTTAAACTGCAGCAGCCGCGTGCCTGAGGGTCCTGGCAAGGTGGTCCGCAGGCAGGATCTAGTAGCTTGGCCGGCCATATTCGGTCCCTGAGCCATATTTTGCCCAGCCCTGACCTAGATCAACCCTCACAAGCATTTGTCCAGCCTGTTCATAGAACCCTCCAATAACTGGGATTGTGCAATCTCCCTTAAACGTCTATCCCAATGCTTAAAATAATTAGTGTTTTTCTAATATCTAACCTAAATCTTCCTTGCTGCAGATTAAGTCCATTGTCTCTTCTCCTACCTTCACTGGCTATGGAGAATAGTTGATTGCAGTCCTCTTTATAACATAAATAGTATTATCACTTAGTCAGTTATTCCCTATTTTGTAGTTATGCGTTTGATCATTTTCTTTCCTAAATGTAGTATTTTGCCCTCTTTTTTTTTTTTTATTGAATTGTCTGTTATTGAATTCGGATGAAATCTCCAATTTGTCAAAGCCATTTTGAATTCTAATCCTATCCTCCAAAGTGCTTCCAACACCTACCTTCCAGCTGAGTGTCATCTGCAGATTTGACAAGCATACTCTTATCCGTGTTGTTGATGAAAATACTGAATAGATCTGCACCTGGGACTGGTCCCTGTGGAACTCACTAGTTTCACCCACTCAGTGGCTAGCAAACCATTGATAACAACTCTAGGAATATACTCTTTCAAAAAGTTGTGCATCCACCCTATAGTAACTTCAATTCTAGACCATGTTTCCCTAGTTTGCTTATGAGTCTGTCACAGGGGATTGTCTCCCAAGGGTGGGGAACCTTTTTTTTTTGGGTCGGGGGGCCAATGACCCACAGAAAAATCAGTTAGGGGCCGCACACAGGCGAGAAGCAAAAAAATCTACTGCCCATCACGGAGGCAGCTGCTGACTGAGAAGGAGAAAAACATTCTCCATGTTCCCCTCACACATCAGAGCCTTGGGAGGCCCAGGCTAGTAGATTTTGTGGGCTCTGGTCCTGTGGGTAATATCTAGGAGGGAGGCTGGAGTATTAACAAGGGCTCTCCAATACTGGGCGGGGGGGAGCTCTGAGCCTTGGGGGCCAGATCCAGGCAAGTGGGCCTTAAGTTCCTCAGCCCTGTTGCATCACTTTCTACAGTCCAGATATATCCCAGCTACTGCTTCCCCCATAGGCTAGTGCCCTTGTCAAAGAAGAAGATTAGGTAGGTTTGGCACTATTTCTTCTTGACCATCTCATGCTGGCTATACCTTTATCCTTTTATCTTCTACTTTCTCACAAAAGGTTTAATAATTTGTTCCAGTATCTTTCTAGCAATCAAAATAAAGCTGGCCAGTCTACAGTTCCTCAGTTCCTTCTTTGTTTTTCTCAAGACTCGGGGGGGTGCGTCTAGACTGGCAAGATTTTGCGCAAAAGCAAATCTTTTGCGCAAAGGCACATGCCAGTATAGACGCTCTCTTGCACAAATACTTTTAACGGAAAAACTTTTCAGTTAAAAGTATTTGCGCGAAATCATGCCAGTCTAGACGCAGCCTGGAAGCTTGCCCATGTTCTATACTTTCTTGAAGATAATCGCTAATGGTTTTGAGATTGCATCAGCTAGTTCTTTGTGTGCCCTCATGAATTTCATCAGATCCTGCTAACTCGAATACATCTAACTCATCTAAATAGTTTTAACCTGTGTACTAGCTACAGTATGAGAGTTGAATTATACAGTATGTTAGATGGATACAGAGGAGCAATTCATAAAGTGCAGTCATGAGTGCCATATTAGTGAATTATTCTGGCACAGGCTTTCTGTGTGAGTGGGCAATCACTTAGTCTCTCAATGCCTCAGTTCCATATCTGTGAAATGGGGTAATGGTACCATTCTACCTCGTAAGTCTATTGAAGAGATAAGTGTACTCAATATTGTGAAGTGATCAGCTAGTACCGTAAATGAAGGGCTTAGAAGTAGCTGGACTTCTTCAGATGACAGGAGTGTTAGAAGTGGGCTGTGCCCACAAAACTCATTATACCATCTACATATTTTGTTAGTCTTTAAGGTGCTACTAGTCTATTTGTGTGGGGTTTTTTTTAAGTTTTTCCTTCAAAAGGTAGTTCACAAGATAGGTTATTCATCTGTACCAGAGAGAGAAGGTCTGATGCCACATACTGGGATTTATGTCATCTAGAATTCTGGTGGAGATAAACAAATTAACCATTTTCCCCAGAGTGTTGTGGCTAATTTGGAAAGTTGGTATCTCACCAACATGTCACTCAGAACTCTGTTACATTGCTAGCTGGGATTTTAGGATGCATTTTAGCTGTTATATTGGATTATGTCTGAAAGCTTAATACAGCACTCAGCTTTGAGAGGCATGTTTTTGCCCCTTGAGGCTCTGCATGCATTTTAATCCTGAATGAAATGGTGACCTCAAATAGATTGAGGGGAGACTAGCCCAGCTTTTAATTTTTTTTTGCCCTGTAATTTTCTGAAGCTGAAAATAAGGGAAAGGAAAGCATAGGCTGGCTTGTGCCTCTGTTAGTTCTCTCTTCGTTTAGGTTAACAAGTTAAGAAGGTATGAATTTGTTGTACAGACAAATGTGAAAACCAAGCTGAGAGAGCACGGGACCAAGTCCTAATATATTTGTATAGTAACTAGCACATTGGGGCCCTGATCACAGGCTATAATATAAATACTAAAGGATGGCAATGGAGATTACACTGGTTCTAGGCTCATAGCTTGAATGGAATGTGGTTGGAAGGAAAGAGCTGTGCTCCTGTCATCAGATATCTCTTTTGTTCTGATCCAGCGTTTCAGTGGGTTCTAACGACTACCACCACCAGCTAGGGTGGCCCCATCAGAAATAGAATTTAAGGGGCATTATTCTGAAAGTATAAATGGGGAGGTGGGTCCAGTTGCCATGGGATGATCACAGTGGGCTAAAGCACCCACTGGAACAGAAGATGCAAAAATGGGTTTTATATTACGTGACGCATTTCTGGCTTTTATTCAGCACTTCTTGATTTAACCCATGACACTTTATCATTGACTAAAAAAGAAAGATACTTGGAATGGTCTAAATTATAGAATGTTTCCACTGTGTCCCTTAGACAGCTTTGAAAAAAGAATGTTTAATTTAGGTCTGTAGTAATTTGAATTTAAGTCTTTTTATTTACAAATTTTTATTTTTATTCTACTGTTAACTTAGTAAAATGTTCTACTACAACTTGCAAGGGTAAAACCACAAGGCATTTTTCCAAATAAACCTTTTACCGCCATACTATTATGATTTTTAGATTAGGTTTAAGGAGGGGGTGGGGTGGGGTGGGGTGGGGTGGGGTGTGGTGTGTGTGTGTATGTATCCATCCCTGTATCTAAACAACCTCATCAGATACAACACCCTTTAGACTCAATCCTGCTGCCTAGATGGAGGAAACATTCCCGTTTATATCAACAGGAGTATTGTTTAGGTTGGTACCACAGTCCTAGATTATCTGTACCCTAAGGAAGCTATAGATTTGTATTGAAAAAAATTGTGTGCTAGGTGCAGTGTGTAGTAGTAAAGGGATTTATTTTTGCTAAATTAATTGCTTTATAATGCCTTTTACATAGTCTGCTTTAGTCTGTTGCATTTCTGTAATGGATTCATTTTAATTTAGCCTTTTGCTTACAGATGTTTTAAAGCGACGTGTACATGAACTCCATAAATATACAGTAATTTTTCAGAAAAACTTCCAATTGCATGGCGTTTTTCTAAACACAGGATTTCTGCTTTTTTTTGGGCAGGCCTCAAATGGAAACTGTATTTCTTTGATAACATTGAACATTCTATCAATGAATAATTTTATTTTTTTATCTTGGAAAACATAATCAGTATATATCAGCATAGTAATTAGTGCATATGACATCATGTTATTTCCAACCTGGTTTGGGTCCTGGTTCCCCATAAATCTAGATTATATACTATTTTGGTACAGTAGACCTTACTATTTGTAGATTTGCTTTTGAGATTGCATTTCTGTAGTACATATGACAAAGTAGTATTTGGTTTAGGAAGTGACACTTACTGTTGTGACATTCATTGTCGTAAGTGTCTGGAAGTGTTTGTCTGAAACACCAATCATCCTAGCACCTGTAAATCCTGCTGGGAAAATGGGTCAGTGGGTTTGCTGAATCTGTGGCTAATTACACCTGGATATAAAGGAATTGGGCATTACAGAGGGGATCTGAACAGTAGGAAGAAAATGCTTGAGCTAAATTTTGTTGCTTTGTTAATGTAGGCAAGCCTCAGGAACAAGGTAAAATTTTGACACTCTATTGTGTGGACTTTGTGTCAGAGTTGGTTGAGAAGATCACTTCCTCACAAGTATGTTTTAAACTGAAATGTTGTCACCCACTAGTGCATATAATATGTAGTAGTGCTTCTGGGTTTGTGGGTTGGTTTGTTTTTTTAATGGGGAAGACTTTTAAAGACAGCACTTGGTTTGTGTTGTGTTTTAAAGTAATAGTTGTGTTAGCACATCATTGCCTGTTTCTTGTCTGAGACAAATTGTATGTGTGCACTGATGATTAAACTGTCTACAGTGTGTTACTATCTACGTAGATCCAGAAGCTAAGGAGTTAAGCTTTTAAATTCTATCAGGCTCTAATCTGGCCAATAAAATTCCCTAAATAAGAATCTGTTCAACAGACTGAAATTGCCCCTGTGGAGCTGTCACTGTCTGTCAGTTTAATAATTAGCATTATTAAAAGTCCCTAGATATTCACTTAATCTGGGTTTTTAGGATTTCTAGAGACAGGGAGAGAGGCCATTAATTCTAAACAGTTTTAAAAACCAAGCCTAGCCCTTATAAAATAAGATATCTTGTACATTACATCTAAATACATCCCTCCATTTAAAAATTGATCTGTTAGAATTATTGAATGGCTTTAAAACCTTTTAACTAATACATTTTGTCCTCTTCTCAGAAAAATGGATCCAAATTGTTGAATTTAGTCATCTCATTTTAAATGGCTAACTTAAAATATTTGCCAAATCTATTTTCTTTGAGTTTTTTAAAAGCAAGAGAAACAGTCATTTTTCCATGGTATCTTAAATACTTATTTTTCAAAAGTTAGCCCCATTGGTGAATGCATAAAAGATCCAGCAGTGTGATACTTGGAATGGAGTCCAGTGTCCAAAGGGTTTTCGCTAGGAGACCTATTTCTGTGAACCCCTTTGGTGCACAGTATGTTAGAGGAAGGAGAGGGTCGTATAGGGGTTAATGCCTAGTTTATTTGGAACAGCTGTTTTGCAGTAAGACTAAATGGTCATAGTCCCATGAGAACTGTGAGAATTGTGACTAGAAAATGGTGGTGGCAGAAGTAAACTTCTCTTGTAAATGTTCAATCCAAAATTGTCAGTTTATGAAATTATAATAGACCTTTTATACAATACCTGTTCTAAACTGATGCTTCATAATATCAGCTATTTTAGCACAGAGTAATGTGGAATTCAATTTTTATATTGCCTTTTATATTTACTAATCGCATGTTTTGCTTTAAAGTGAGTTTGATATGAAAAATGACTCTTGCTCCTACTGTGCTTTTCAAGTCATACTATCTTATTTTTGCAAAAGCGGCGAGGAGTCCTGTGGCACCTTATAGACTAACAGAAGTGTTGGAGCATAAGCTTTTGTGGGCAAAGACCCACTTCGTCAGATGCATGTAGTGGCTCCAACACTCTGTTAGTCTATAAGGTGCCACAGGACTCCTCGCTGCTTTTGCAGATTCAGACTTAACACGGCTACTCCTCTGATATCTTATTTTTGTGACAGAAGTATCATCCGGGGGATTTCTTTACTGATGATTATTCCTGCTAGCCCTCTGGACCCAAAACAGCTAAGGCTGAGGGAGGTGGGTTATTTTCTGGCTCACAGATCCTCAACAGAATTCTTAATTAAATTTCAGTGATAGCATCTTTGTTACTGGTAGTGACATACAAGGCAGCTTGACTTCCTGGTCCCAAGCTGAGTCTGTAGGGGCGACATGTTTTAATATGGGCATATTTTATAAGAGTAAATAAGAAAACATCAAGGTGAGTTCTGTCATTACTATTTAGTCATTTTTCAAAGTAGAACC
Source organism: Pelochelys cantorii (assembly GCA_032595735.1). Classification (NCBI taxonomy): domain Eukaryota; kingdom Metazoa; phylum Chordata; order Testudines; family Trionychidae; genus Pelochelys; species Pelochelys cantorii. The sequence goes on along the minus strand of CM064329.1, from coordinate 101,091,746 downwards.
ACAGTGTAACTTTAAAAAAACAACAAATAGTCTGGTAGCACTTTATAGACTAACAAAACATGTAGATGGTATCATGAGTTTTCGTGGGCACAGCCCTCTTAGACTATAGTTCATGTATTAAAGAAGTTGCTTGGATTTTGAACCTTTTTAAAAGAGTGTGTGCGTTTTTTAGGTTTTCCTAATTGTGAAAAGCCTTGGGTACAGCAAGCCTTTTGTCTTCAGTGTCATGATTTGTGGCTTTTGTCTTCAGTGTCATCACTTGGTATTTATCTCAGTAGCACATGAATATTTCTTTATGGTTTGATGTGCAGAAGGCATAAGCTGATATGAGACAGTAATAAAAGCTTCCAGTTCTGCAAGAGTTGCTTACACTCCAGTGCCTGGGATTTAATCTGGTCCTCTGATTCTAATCTTCCGGAGAAAATAAAGCTAATTTTGTTCCTTTTCATTCTCTGACTTGAAGTGTGATTGAGTGAGTGGTGCTGAACAGCACCTTCAGTTCCTCAGGTAAGATGCTTTTCAGCTTCTGGGACTAGGCCCTAAAGCAGTTTTGTTTGATACACTTATATATAGTTAAAACAAAACTGATGGCAATGTGCTGTTTGCTTTGGCTCTTCTCTTGACAGCCTGTTACAATCTTACACTGTCAAGGTATTGGTCATAGTTTAGGTATGACTGTTTATAGCAACCAGTTAGATAGCTGAAATTGAAACTACCCTTATCAATTACTTTAATCTTTGTGCACAAGTGGGTTTTTCAGGTTTGCTCAAGCATGTTAGGTTGATAATGCTTCTCTGCTCATCACATCAAGGAAAGATCTTTTTTAGTCAATGCCATTGCCTATTTCTGTAGTGATCTTAATCCCGCTCTTCCATTTTCCAGAATTAAGATCAAATCAATTTTTTTTTGTCATTTCTGCAGGATAGTAAGACTAGATAAAAGTTCTCCTCCTGTGATCCCAGGTGATGCTTTCATTCTGTAGCCCACCAAGTATGAAATATGAAAGAGTAGTCATGTAACCAGTGATCCTGTTCTTCTGGGTCTTCTCTTCAATACCAAATTCAACAAAAGCAGAAGGCTGGATCTAATCAGTATTTATGGTGGAAGCCTCAGATACTGAGCTAAACCAATCTGTCTCCAAGAAAGATAGAAAAGATAACCATGTATAATTGCCAGTCTTAGTTTGTTGGTGATCCACTTTGTGGAATGATATACAAAATGCAAATGGGTAAGAATCTGACTGCTGTGGTCTCGATAACTTGTAAAATACGATTCCTATCCAATAAATATAATACAATCTAGTATTTTGAATGTTCCATTAATTAAATAAAATCTTAGTTGCTTTAAAAGTTGGTGATTGTGCTAGACAAAAAGTGTATTTAAAATAAACTGCCGTTCGCGTCAAACACTGCAAGCAAATAATTCAGAAGTACATGATGTTTCAGTCTTCATTCTGATTTTTCTCTGCCTCTTTTCAACATTTGAAAAATACATACAAATTCATAAATGTTGATATTAAGGCATTTTTTAAAAAAGCTGCTTAAAAAAAGCACTTTTAAGTATTTTCAGTACTGTAAGTTAGTTTTACTACGATCCTCCATCCCCACTTAAAGACTTCAGTTAACTGTGGTCCAACACAGACCTAGTTTGTCACATGATGTTGACTCCTTTGCCCTAGCTGCTAAATTGCATTAAAACTCAGCTAAAATATATTTGATACAGGTTGGACCTCCCTCGTCCGGCATCCTCGGAATCTGAGCTATCCCAGATCAGGGAGTTTGCCAGACCACGGGATGTCAATGCTCCTGTGCTGGTTGCCCTGCTGCTGGTTCCTCTCCCTGGAGTTCTCAAGGCTGGGGCTCCCCACCCTGTTGCTCCCGCTACCATTGGGGGGATCCCAGGAATTTCCCAGCCCGGACTGCCTGGCTGCTGTCAGCCCCGTTCAATTGCTGCTGGCCCCACTACCCACCGGGGTTTCCTCAGGGTTCCCAAGCCACCTGGTCTCTGCTGGCCCAGCTGCTGAGGCCCGCTGTGGCTGGGGATTTCCTGAGGTTCCCCAGCCAGGGCGGCCATTGGAGATTCCTCTGCTGGAGCCAGGACTCCCCAGCTACCTCCTGGCCCTGCCACCAGCATTCCCCAACCGATGTCCTGGGTTGCTGCCTAGCCTTGCTGCTACCAGGGGTTTCCTGGGATTCCTCTGTCGGGGCTGCCTGGCGTCTGCTAGCTCTGCTGCCTGCCATCCGCTAGCTCTGGCCACCTGACCCCACTGATGCTAGGGGGTTTCCCGACCAGGGCAGAGGCTCCCTGATGCTGCCTGGCCCCCAGGTTCCCCTGCCTAGATGCTGCTGGCCCAGCCAAGACTCCACAGACCCCACAGATGTTGTCAGACCAGAGAGTCCCAGATTTGGGAGGTTCACCCTGTACATGCCTATTGCTCTTCTTTGAAGACAGCCATTGCAGCATGTTACGTGGTTACAAATGAGAATGTTCTGTGTAGTAGTTCATGGGAGGAAAGATAACCCCAAGATGATCCTATTGTCATTCACACTGGAGAAAAAGTGAGCGAACTTCTATTTTTTAGAACTAAATGCAAGGCATACAGAGATGAGGCTATAACTTTTTTAGTACCCCAGGTAGGGATGTAATAGTGTAGTCAATTAACTGATAAGCAAAAGCTTATAGGTTAATGCTATAGACAACATGCATTCACACACATCCCCTCCCCTGCCAGCCTCTTCCCCTGCCAGTAATTTTTTTAGCAGGCTGGCCAGCAGTGTGGCTCAGTTCCAGTTTGCAGTGGGTCTGGGACCTACCCCTGCTGCAGCTCTGCATTTAAAGTGCATTAGGAGCCAGGCGGGCAGGTAGACCGGCTCAGTTCCGGTTCATATCTAGTCTGGGAGGTCAGGCCCACCCTGGAAAAGGGCTGCTGCCACCCCGTGCTACTGCCTCTGTATCAGAGGCAGCAGCATGGTGACAGGCAGCCAGTCTGCGAGGGGAGCAAGTTTTTAAACTGGCTCCCCTCATGGACCAGCTCCCTCCTGACACCCATGCTGTTGCCTCTGATACGGAGGCAGCAGTGTAGAGTGGCAGGGGGCTCCTCGGGAGTGGGGCTGGAGCACACTGGATGTTGGCTGTGTCCCCAGGGACACTAGAATAGTTGAGTAACTGACAAGAATTCATGAGGTTAATCAACTATTCAATTAACCAATATTTAACCTCCCTAACCCCAGGTCCTGCCACTGAGTGATCAGAAGGCCTGTATTCCAGGAGTGATATTCGTTCCATATTGGGAAAGAGATGAGCAGATACAGAATACTATGTCTAATTTATTTATAACATGCACTCTGCAATCATGAGATGACCAAAGCAAGTCTAGGCTGTAGTATACCATCCACTTCCAGATATCCAAACACTTCATTCAAATCCTCAACCAGCTGGAACACTTGTACATGCACTTATGTTAGTGCACAGTGAGTGTGAATTAGTAGTAGATTACCATGGTAGTGTTGTATAGTCATGCACACTAGCACAAAGTGAGTGTAAAAGGTGCAGGAGAACACAGATTCAGGCCCTGGGTGCATTAACCCAGGCAGTTACCCACATGTTTTGGTCTTTAGCTCCTGTGTTGTGTGAGTATTGGGTATGTATTGCCTTGCTTGTCTCTTGCTGTTTTGCAACACAAAAGAAAGCTCACATGAACTGAACAATTTTTTTTCATTTAAACCTAGTGGCTCAAACTTCTGCTGTTAATTGTCCCTGATAGTGTGAAGTTTTCCAAAAACTCATCGTAATGTTCTGGAGGAAGAGGGGGATGAGCAGGATGCGTGTCTCTAGTTATGGTCAACCACCTCTCTACGTCATCTACTCATCTCAAATAAAACATATTTTCAAATGTTAGCATCCTCACATGTTCTGAGGATTCATCCATCAAGGCCAACAAACAGCTTGTCATTTAGTTTCCCTTTTTATACAAAGAAGGGTTCAGAACATTGTGAGGCCCAGCTGAAATTACAGTGCAGAGCTTTTCACTGACTTCTCTGATAAGCCTATTAAATAGATGCTGTCAGCCTATTTAGCATTGAAATATAGCTGGTCTTAAATTTGGGGGAATGGAGTGGAGATTGTACTCTGCATTCTAAATATATAAGACTAGTGAGAATTGCACACCTATACTGAAGCAGAATTTGGTTCTTAAACATTTTTTTTAAATCCATCCTTTGATTTTATTATTATGAAGTTTTTGAGTTCTAAGTTTTTAGGTGCTTCCATTTTGTTTGATCACACCCCTCCCCACTCCAGTATGTGGTATGTGGAGGGACCATCTGAATTTTACTCCTTTTATAAGCCAGTAGGCGTCCAGAGACACACTGAGTACTGAAGAGAAAGTAGGAATGGAATAAACTGGCTTGTTGGCATTTATTTGGCTAATGCACAAACCTAAAAGAGCAGCCATGTTGGCAAACTTAATACAGTACGAAATACACAGCAGCATAAAATATTCATTCCCAGTAGAGTGACACATCTGTTTTTTTGTTTTTGTTTTTTCTTCTTTAAAGCATCTTCTGTAGGAACATTAAAGAGAGAAATGTCATCTGTTTATCTCATTGAGGGGCCAAGTATTAGATAGATGAGTAGCAGCAGTTAAAATCTCTCTCTTTAAAGACAAGCCAATCTCTTTTCTTAATCAGATTTGGAGCAAGTCTTTTCAGGTTCACTTCCCAGAATGTAGGATGTTTGCCCTCAAGGTAGAAAGCAGTTAACAGTTATGAGATGCACTGTAGTTAGCTTACAAATAAATCTGCTGAAGCAATAGCTTGCTGGGTACCTGTGAAGTCCTCTTCCTCAGCAGGATTTTAGAATGTTAGTTTGTGGTTTTGAAGGAGAGAGAGATCTTGCTTATGGTTAACACGAGAATCCTTCCTGTATTAGAACCAGGAGAACAAATTTTGTTGCATGAAGAGCAACTTAAATGGGCATGAAAAAATTTCAACGTCTGTCACGGTTTAAATTGCTACCACAGCCCTTGAGATAATAGTTTGTGCTGAGTCAAAGCAGTTTTTAGCTTTGGCTATATGTACTTTATCAAACAGTAGAACTAGTGCAATAAAATCCCATTTCCTGACTGTTAACAGTTTGAACATTCAGATGTCTTCCCTGGTACAACAGCCTGACTTGATAAACCTCCCAAACAACAGTTTTCACATCCTCTTTTCCATAACTCATGGCTCTAGTTCTTCCCTTTGTGGGATACTGTCACTGGTGACCTGGTTTTCTTGGACCACCAGGGTACGTCCACACTGCAATGCTATTGTATCCCGAAAGAGCTATCCCATGTCTTCACAGCAAGCCCATTATTTCAGGCTCGCTGTTCCAATGTGCCTGTAAACCTCATTCTATAAGGAGTAAGGGACATGTTGAAATAGTGCTTTATTTCAACATTTGAAGCTGTGTAGACAGCGCCAAATGACGAAATAAGCTATTTTGAAATAGCATCAAAATAAGATACGCAATTTGCGTAGCTCAAATTGCATATCTTATTTTGAGTTATGGTGAAGTGTAGACACCCTTCCCACAATGTCTTGCATCTACGGAGATAAACCATTGCGGAGTTGTGCCTATGACTCTTGGCTACAGACTTTGTGCACAGTAGGTCCAGGAGGAACTTGTGACCAGTTCCTACCCACGTAGAAGGTCTCATGTATCTGCATTGGCTGGCCTTCCAGACTTTTCAGGCCTGAGAACTCATAGGCAGAGTTTACTTTCACATCATTTTTTAGCAAAACCTCGAGTCAATCTGTGTTGTTAAATACTGATTGATTTTTTAAATTGAATTTTGCCAAAATTAAGTTTTATAAAGGACTTGCATGCAATGTCTTTTAGCACAGGATCCACAAGCATTAGTAGCCCTGAAAAGTTCACTGGGTCTTAGGTGTTCTACTTGTGTTCTCCCCATTACTCCTCCTGTAAAAGGATAATGCATAAATGTATCTCAGGCACAGAGAGGTTAAATTACTTGCATAAAATGTCACAGCTTGTCAGTGGCACAGCTGTAAGCAGAAGCCAGGAGTCCTAATTCTGTCACCTGCTCTAACTACTGGGGTTCATTCCCTGAGCTGAGTGAATTCATGTAAAGTATAGCATGAGTCTGAATCCAAGGCAACCATACAGGATATAGAATATTTTAGAGTATACAGTAATTGCACATGTAGCTAAGGAGGGAAAATATAGCTATGATAAATAAATCATTAGTTTAAATTTCATATTGCTTGGCTGTTAAAACGTTTTTTTGCCATGAAAAATCTGGTAAAAGAGAAGAACAATTTAAACATGTAGTTCCATATAACACAGCCATTTTTTGTGTCCATAACAAGGAGTGGTGTCAATTAACCAGGGAAACCATGATTATATTGTATAAATTCATGAAGCAGGAGGCTCTCATTAAATATGTATTGTTAGTCACCACCTGCTATTTGTTTCATGTGATTCATTCGTTAATGTGGTGATGTGGTTTTTTTTCTATCACTCTTCTTTTCTGAAGTACATTATTCAGTACTTTGAACCATATGGGCTGAAATACATTCAGAACATCTGATTTCTGGCCTAGCCATCCCCAGGGAAAAGACTTTGAATACACTTTGTTTATGATAAACTAGAAAAGCTGGTTGATGTTGCCTTTTCATCCTGATTTGGTGCCCCTTGCATAATGATTAGATATTTAAATGTGTGACCCCAGCCAAGAGTCTGCAAGGTCAAGCTACATTTCTGCGTAGGTAGCAACTGCTTGTGGGCAAAAAAGGCTCCCTGGCTTCGGTGTCAGGTAGGAGTGTGATTTTTATCTTTAAAGTCTTTAGGGGATACGGGCCCCATCTTTCCTAGTCTTTTGTGAAGTGCCTTGCACCCTTTTGGGTCCCATAAGATAATTAATAACAACAGGACCGTGTCTACCAAACATGCATAAGGGGCCTGATTGTCATCTTGCCTCAGCTTTACACTGACAAAAGTCCACTGACTACAGTAGAGTTGTTCTTGATGCTACTCAGTACAAGTGAGGGGGCAGTCAGGCCCAAGGAGACCAGATGAAGAGCACCTCAGTCTTGAGTAAGAGCAGTCCTCCTCTTCTGGCCCATGGGTCTCCTGTGAGAAGATAGGCCAGTTCTCCACAGACAAGGCTATTCTAGTCTGCCATCTCTAGTCTTTATAATATTAAAAAAATCACCAATTTCATATAACACGTGTATGGAGCTGTACTCTCAAAAGAGTGAGAATGCATGTATCTGTCTGTAAAGCCTTTTGTTTTATTGAGGAAAACAGAAAAGTGGCAAAATATCCTGATCTTCTTGACTTGGTTTCAAATCCTACCTTACATCACAGGAGGACAAATTTAAATTTTCTCCTGCTGCTCTACTTAGGCATAGGGTTTGAATTCCAGAAGCACTGCAGCTCAGGACAGAGTTGTATTGGCCACTCTATCCAATCTACACGCTAATTGTAGATTTTAGGAGTGCAAGACAAGTTTGTTTCCCTGCAGCACTTCCTTTGGTAAGCAACTGAGCTAGTTCCCACAGCTCTTCAGTTTCAGATCGACCATTCACCAGAGTCAACTAATTCATGCTATTCTGGGCAAAGAACAGGTTTGACAAAGTAACCTGATACCTTCGTATAAATATATTTAAACAATGATTCAGGGAAGCTGTGATAAATTATGTGAAAAGCTGTTTATAAACCAGAACAAAACCCTCCTTTTCTCTAACTTACCACTTAACCCCCAGCCCTTTGAAGTTCATAATAAATACCGTGTTGTTCTAGCTGCACTACTGTATGCATGGATGCACTTTGCAGTGTTTCTGTGCCATAAGAACGAAAGATGATACAATCCCCTTGATGATCAGGTATTAACTGAACAACTTGCTCGGGCTGTGCTTTTCTGACTTGATTTTAATGCCCTCTAAACTTAGTTGCAGTAGGAGAGACATTGCCATTAGCTACAGTGTTGACTCAGCACAGTATAGAAGAGGGTACCAAGCACAGAAACTTTATAGCTTTGCATCAGTTGTTTGGCAGGTATGACAGAAATTTAGAATGGATTGTAATCAAGATATTTGTGATTACACTAGTCTGTCTTTTAAGCGTTTTAGAGGGACTTGAGCTCAAATACTCCAACTTAAGTGTTTAAAGGTATGCCCTTATGTCTATATTTAGGCACCTAAATAAGTGACCAGAATTTCAAAGGTGCTGAGGATCTGCAGTTTTCATTGAAGCTGTGGATTGCTTAGCACTCCTGAAGATCAGGTGTCTAAATATGGATTTCAAGGTTTAAGTGTAGGCACCAAGGTTAGTACATGTTTTTGGCCTTGTTTCCCTACAGCCTTTGCTATTTGTAAATCAGCATTTAAAGCCCTCCAACAGCAAGAGCATGGAGGTGCTATTATCACCTCAGCATTTTGAGGCTTGATTCTTTTCTTGCCTTTAGCAAGCATTCTTTCTGGGAATTTAACATTTAGTCCCCTTTCATATCCTCCCTCTCTTGGCTTCTAGCTAGCTGGGAGGTCAGCTCCATCGCAGTTGCACTGCTGTTGTTTCATTATCTGGCCAAGAGAGAGCACGGATCATTTGATACTTCTTATGTTTCTTCCTTCATTCCAAGCCTGTGTTACTTTCACCATGATCCTGAGCTCCAGCAGAACAGGTACAGGGTGCAGTGAGAGAAACACTTGGCTGCTTTCGAACATTGCCTTAGGCATGGAGTCTTGCCAGCTGCCTGGCACCTTTGCAAATGTAACATGCTAGGAAATGCCCTTCTGAGTGTCACTCTTTCTCAACCCCCAGCTGTTAAATCCAAAGAAACCATGGATCAAGAAGCATAACTGAGACATGATATTAGTAACACAGTGGGCTTTCTGTAGCACATGTGTGATAACTCACTGCCTCTTTTTTCCTAATTTGGAGCCAGGATAACCATAGACGCTGATCCGGTGCCCCAGGGCTGGAGGACTCATTAGTGGGTGTTCAGCACTCACAGGCAGCCAACCTCTCCCCCCCCCCACCCCCCGCCTCATTCTCCCCAGAGCTGGTCACCCACCATTAGCTGTTCTACTCCTTCCTCTCCTTCCCAATGCCTCTTGCCACTGTGAAACAGCTGTTTGCATTCAGAGGCTCTGGGATTGAGGGGCAGAAATGATGTGGTGTGCTCAGGGGAAGGGGTGGAGTGGGGGCAGGGGTGGGACAGAAGGAGTCAGGCACCCCCAGGCTAGAGCAGAAGTCAGTGTGTGTGAGGATAATGTTTTCTGACTGGTTGATTGTCTCCTCAGTCTGTGGAAGCCTATGGGCTATCTTTGAGGAAAGGTATTTTGTCGATCCCCATATTCAAAAATCGAAAGTCGAGCGCCCCCAAATCACAAGATTTAAAATAATAATACATGTACAGTTCCTTTTATTTACCTTTTTGTTTTTGATCCTGTATAGAGGGTCATGTTTTTCATGAGGGCTAGAAACTTAGCCTTTTTTTTTCTCTCTCTCTCAAATTAAAATAGAGATTTGTCACATAACTACCTGATTTCAGGAGCTGGGGCTTTATCAAATATCGCAAGACTTGAGATTTAAATGTTGAGAGTTGGCAATACTGAAAATACAACACTTTGAAGCCTTAAAACTGGCATGGCAGGAGTATTGGGTACTTAATCTTTTGTGAATGTTGTTAAATTACATAGTGACACAGCTTACCTCTGTGACAGATGGTGGAAGAAAGGAGCTCCTAGAATGCAGCTGCACCCTTTAAATTTTGCTGGAGTTTCATGGGTATTCCCAGGATATTATAACTATTAAGCATGTCAGGACTACAGTGGGTATTAGAGGAGGCAACTCAAAAAGGGAAGAGGAAATCCCTTTAAAATGAATGTAAATTATTTAATAGGTTTCCACCCTAGACACATAAGGGTGACTCTTAAATAATAGCCTTAGCTCAGTTGTGCACTAGTGCTGTTTTAAAAGAAAACCCTCCAGGGAGAGCCTGATGAGGGGGAGAAAGAGAGGTTAAGGCTTTGCGGAGTTAATGAATGTTAACAGTTGCTAGTTATCTGTAAGATCCCCAGTAGATTACACAAATTGTATTAAGCAGGGCTAATCAGTAGTTGCAGATCTTTAAAGGGACTCTGCTAAAGTTGGCAAGCCTGAAACGCAGTGTTCCTTAAAACTGCATATACACTGTGTGTATGTGCAGGTGTACACCTGTGGATAGGTTGCCATCAATAAATTAGCCTTTCCTAACAGCTACCATACAGAAGCATCTATGATACCCATTATTTTATAGTCGATAAACAAAAATTGGAGTAGCTATTAAAATCACATTTCCTAATCACTATCTTTGTGTTTAAAAATTATTTCTGCCTGGTGTAGTTGCAAAAATAGCAGTGTCTTTCCGTATTTAAAAAAGACGATAATATTACAGTACCACAATTTACTATGGTGTGGCAAATTGTTCCACTTGTAATGGCAGAATCTGTGGGATATGTGTGAAATAGAATATGCTGCGAAGCTCACATAGTGTCATAGGGGGTGATATTCACGTTTTATTAGAAGAGTGAGATGAGAGCATTGTTTGTGAGGTAAAGCCACAAGGGAATTATGCAGGTCATCACAAACAATGCTGCACCACAGCAAATTATGTTCTGAACATGCCACATATCTTAAAAATGTCTGAGAGTTTGGGGGTTTTAATTGGCATTGGGACTATTTATTATTATTTAATTCCCGAGCCTGTGAAGCCAAGTGTCCTCATAACTACACTACTATTGCCTATACAGTTTATTTTATTTTGTGCATAAAGATGGAACGTTAAGTGAAGTGCATTCCACTGAAAAGCTGTTAACCTCTCCCTCTCATCAGTATTATAACTATATATTATAACCATGTGATTTCAGACTTTAAAGATACCAAATGCATTTATATGTATGGAAAACTTTGTCAGTGCTCCAAGAATGAGTCTTGCCCATCCTTGGTGTCCCAGGAAGGTGTATACTTGGAAAGGAAGTCCATATTTAGGGGAGGAGGAAATATTTCTTTGGTAAGTTAATATGGGGGTGAAAATAGATTGGGTATATTACAATAGCTGTGAGAGAGATGAATTAATAGGTTAAAGGAAGATGAGGTTGTTAAAGATGCTTGATAAATGAATTTCTCATAGTTCTGTACTTTATCACATAGACCTATATAGTGTGCAGTGTTCCCCCTAATTTTTTTCCATCCATATGCAGAATAAATTTTATGTGTTGAGGCATGTGTGGATGTGCACTATCAGTAGAAACACATGCTGCTGGTTATAGGCGCTCTGCTAAACAGCTGGGTGGCATTTGAAACCCTCCTGGATGGCAGTCCAAGCACTCAGCTTACAGGGAACATTGGTAGAGTATGTATGTGCATATGATGCCATCCCCTTTCTTGAAAAATTCTCAGCTCCACAAACCCTTACTCGTATAGTCTCTGCTTATTTGCTCTGTGTGATACTAAGACTAAATCGAGAATAGTATTTCACACTGATGGTTTCTTATATATAAGGTGTTTATCAATACTGATTTTGGGTGTATTGGAAATACTTCAGTGGAAAGTGATTCTTCAAGAATGCTACATGAGAGTTAATGATTATTATGTATTAAATGACACAAATTCCAACTTATTTTCTCACCAGCACATTTCAGGGTGCTGAGTTTTGCTTCAGCCACACGCATGCACTGTACAAACAGCAGGAAATAATTGCTAACACATGGGTCTGAGTTGAAAGATTGTGTATTGGTAAAGACTTGTTTTTACTATTGCAGTACAAAATTACTAACCCCTCCAAAAGCTAATAGTCTGGTATCTAGTTGTACTCAAGACAATAAATCAGATCTGTAAACTGCTAATTATTTAGGTTCTTGCCCCTCTCCTTAGTAAACCAGGCGGAGATGTCTTGAGATTTTCCCTGCTTAACCAGATGCATGAACAGGATGTTCTTCCATTAACAATGAGGTGAATGGCACCATGTACATGATGAAGTATTAGCTTTACCATCACCATTGCATAAGCAAAGTTGCCAGAGTACATCCCTGCTCATTCCAAATGTTTCTTGGACAACCTCCTGCATTTGTCATGTGCTGAACCCATTAAGGAACTTAAAGGGTTGAAGTAATACAAGGCTGTGCCCTTCCTCTGTTGTCCAACAACTCACTATCTTCTATTTTTACTCCTGGGGAAATTCTGCACCACTGCTGCACAGATAAAAAATGATCCCTGCAGAATCTCTTGCAGAAAATGGTTTCTGTGGGGAAGCAAGGAGAAGCTGCATAGTGCTCAGTCACCCTTCCCAGTCAGTTCAAATACATCTGTGCGGAAGCTGGGGAGAGGTAAATCATGGGTGACGGGCGGTCTGGAGATGCCCTCACTTCCCCAAGTTGAGAGGCAGGAGAGAAGAGGAGGAGGATGGAGACAGAATTCCCCTCTCCCTTTCCTTCATGACACAGGGAAGCCAGGATTGAGCAAGATCAAACCCCTAGAAACTTCCCCTGGGTGTAGGAAGCTCTGCACCACAGTAGAGCGATATAGGCATGGAGAGAATAAAGCTTGGTGGGGTGGGGGTGAGGCTCGGGATGGGGATCTGGATGCACAGGGGTTCAGTGGACAGGAAGTGCAGCTCCTCATATAGTGACCTATTCTCCCCCTTCTCCTCCCAACATGTAAGCACAGCTAGACTCTTCCGTCTCCCCTCATCAGGAGTCCTCTGCATCCAGAACTCACCCCTGACCAATGTTCCCTCTAATCTTTTCTATGTGTGGAATAAAATTTTGTTTTGGGCACCATGACATGTGCGATTGTGCACCGCAAAACCTAGCTGAGGGCGCTTTGCTAATCAATGGAGTGGCATTTGGATCTCTCATGAGCAGTGGCACAAGCTTACAGGGAACACTTATCCCAAGTCCATCGAACCCCTGCCCCACTGAGCTTCTCCCCCCCCCCGCATCAAGAGTCCCACCCCCAAACCCCCATCCTACTGAGTTCCAAACAGCTGCTCCCTTATCCCCCTGCCCACCAAGCCCCACTCTCCTAGCCCCCTACCACCGAGTTCTAACACCTTCACCTGGACTCCTCAGAAGAGCCCACTCCCTTTCCACCCAAAACCCCACACTGAACCCCTGTACGTCCAGATTTCCCCCTGAATTCCACTGAGATGTCTGCACCTGCCACACAGAACCTGATACTCTTGAGGGAATTCTGTGCCAAAAATTAAGTTTTAAAATTCTACAACATTTTGTATGTTTTAATAGTCAAAGTCACACAATACGATTACACCATTTTGGATTATTTTGCTAATTTATTTCAAATTACTTGCTGCCAGTTACTGAAAATGATATGATTATATTATGTTGTTTTGACAAATGTGCAGAATTTTGCAGCATTTTCAAATATTGTGCACAGAATTTTTAATTGGTGTAGAATTCCTTCAGGAGGACCATTTGGACTTGATGTAGTAGAGAACAAGTCGGTCTGCTCCATTAAGAGAGCAATTGCTTTTTCTGACCAATAAATGTAGCTTCCGTTGTCTGCCTTGTTCTCTTTTTTTCTTCTTCTTAAAGCTTGGCTATTTTTGTTAGCTTATTATGTGATGTACAAAAAGCATAAAGCAGTGAATGAAAGAGGAGATGGTAAAAGCAGAGATTTACATGCAGAGATGGAAGCTGAGGAGCTTTTTCTGTGCCCCTAGTCTTTGGACTGCTTGCATTTAGTAGCTGCTGGGGGCTATTCACTTTGGAAATGCTGTCCCTTTTTGTCATGGTAACTTCAAGCTGACAGTTAACACAATGAACAGATGTCAGTGAAAGGTCTCATTGGAGCGAAAGAGGGGAAGCTTCTCTTTCAAGTGCCTTGATGGCAACAAATTACAAAAAAAGAAAAACAAAAAAAAACCCCAGTGATTTTGTTCTGCTGGCAATATGATATCATCGTCTCTTGGCCACACCTGACTCCATGCTTTGAAGAAACACATTGGTGGCAGCAATCTACTTGGTTGGTAGCTTAGTGTCAATTGCTGATGCCAGTCTTCATCTTCACGTGGTATTGCTCTGGCATGGGTAACTCCCCCCTTCTCCAAAGGATGCTATCAAAAAGTATTAGCTTTTTGAAAACAAGCGAACCATGTCTATGCTAGGAGTCTTTTGCTGGAATAGCTATATCAGTGCTGTGTGGATGCAATTTATACTGGAAAAACTGCAGTTTTCCTGGCAAGCTTATTCTAGCCCTCCTAGAGCAAAACGAATTATACCAGTAAAGCGCAAAACTGAATCTACCCTAGGGACTTTTGCCAGAACAGCTATGTCATTCAGGGATCACAGCCCACTCTAGGCAACATAGTTATCCAGGCAGAAGGCTATAGCGTAGACGTGGCTTAAGGGGAAAAAATCCAAAAGGTGTAAGGTGAGAGGGAGTGTTTTGAAGGTGTAGAACCTTCCTCAGAATTTTATCTCCCTTTTGTGCCCCCTTCCTTTTAGGACTATTACCTTAAAATCTCGAGTATAATGCGCACTTTTTTCTGATTTTGGGGGGGGGGGTCAAAGTCAGGGTGCGCATTATACATAGCAGTTATTTTTTAAAGCTTTATTTTGGCAGTTTATTCAGAAGCCGACGAACCTGTAAGTAGCCCCGGGCCGGGGAACTCCCCCTCTCCTCCACACAGAAAATTTCCTGCTGCAGCGCGCGTCCCTCCCTCCCGCTATCCTGCAGCGCCAGGCTCCCGGACAAGGCGAGGAGCCGGTGGTGCCGCCAGCACCAAGCTCAGCTTCGCCCGCTTCCCAGAGCCAGCACCGGGCTGCAGGAGAGCGGGAGGGAGGGATGTACCACTCCCACCTGCAGGCTCGCCCGGGAAACGCACACACAGCCCGGGGAGCTGACAGCAGAGTTTAAAACCTGCCTCCCGCCCCCCCCCCCCCCCGGACAGCTGCCCCCACGCCGCACTGAGCTCGTGCCTGCCGCGGGGGCCCCTGGGCGCAGCCTGAAGGAGCACCGGGCAGGCAGCAAGCCAGGGTGCTGCAGCCTGGCAGCACCACCGGCTCCTCGCCTTGTCTGGGAGCCTGGCGGAGCGGCGGCCGCCGCGCTGCAGTGGGAAAGTTTCTGTGCGGAGGAGAGGAGGAGTTCCCCGGCCCGGGGGCTACTTACAGGTTCGTTTCATAGGTGCGCATTATATATAGGAGTCTAGATTTTTCTATTGTGGTAAGACTTCAAAGTCAGGGTGCGCATTATACTCGAGATTTTACGGTAATCAGTTTGTCACTTGATTCACTCTGGTAGAGTATTAAGATTACGGCATGGACTGGACATCAGAGTGGAATTGGTGTAAATTGTTCTAGGATCTTTTCTCAACTTGTTGCAGGCTTCCTGTATAACCTTGGACTAATAACGTCCTGCTTTTGTGCTTCATCTTCTCCATCTGAAAAAAAGTCTTTGGAATTCTGTGCAAATGTACAACCTGTGACAATTTATTTTCATACTAGCTTGTGCCATGGTGACAGATGGCTAGCACTGCTATGGAGCAGTGTTTAGAAGAATTATATGATTTTTGCCTCAAGAAGTCTCATTGTCTTCAAGAAAAAAATCATGTGCGTACTGTTGTGGAATGGGATGCATCTTCTGGCTTGTGACCTGCTGGTTGATGATTTTCAAGGTTTCCAAAAACTGATAAATTAGATGAGTACTGACTCTCTGGTGGTAGATTCTGGCAGCAATTCTCTTTGTAACTAATCCAAATGATAAAGGGACACTCTAAATCAACTAGTCCCAAAGTGAATATATATTTTAAAAACTTGACTCCATTTTGTCAGGTCATCATTCTCCTATTAAAACTTGCGACTGTGTTTTGATAAAATCCCAAAAGAATCAAGTGAAATCTTTTCTTTGAATATCTGTTTTAAAGATTCAGGGGGTAGCCGAATTAGTCTGTACAGGATAAACTTAAAAAACTACAAATAGTCTGGTAGCACTTTAAAGACTAACAAAACATGTAGATGGTATCATGAGCTTTTGTGGGCATAGCCCACTTCTTCAGATGACCAGAGTGTTGGATGTCCAGAACTAAAATAAATAGGGGAGAAGGGAGGGGAGGGGAAAGAAGGAAAGAAATGGGAGGGGGGCAGGAAACAAGAAGAGGTAGTTGGTATAAAAAATATCAAGGGGAAAGCAGAGCTGGAATGTAACAGGAAAAACAAATAGTCTATAAACACCTAAAGACTGGATAGTTGAAAGAGGCAGATAAGAACCATTAGTAGGCAATAGAGAAGAAGAGTACTAACACCAGATACTATACAGACCATTGGCACCTTCATTGTTTGGTAGGTTGATAATGTCCCAGCCATCCGGTATCTTTATTTAATCCATTAGCATGAGTACCAAACTTGTGAATGAATTGTAGTTCCAGTCCTTCCCTGTGTATTTGGCTTGTGGAATTGGTCTGTAACAAAACAGCCACTTGAAGATCTGTTAATGAATGCCCTGGTCGATTGAAGTGTTCCCCAACAGGTTTTTGTATGTTCCCTTGACAGATATCTGATTTGTGTCCATTAATTCTTTCCTGAAGGGACTGTCCAGTTTGTCCAATATATATTTCAGTGGGGCATTGCTTGCATTTGATGGCATAGATTACATTCCTGGATATGCACTTAAATGACCCTCTGATTTGGTGGTTTATGTGGTTGGCTCCAGTAATGAATTCGTTTGTATAGCCAGTCCCCGACTTACGAACGAGTTATGTTCCAAGCACTTGGTCGTAACCCAATGTGTTCGTAAGTCGGATTACATTCACTGATGTACGGCTGCACTGTTTGTAAGTGCGGATTTCATTCGTAACTCGGGTTCCGGCTGTATAGGAGGTTGGTCATAAATATGAACGGTCATAAATCAATGCGTTCATAACTCGGGGACCGGCTGAATAGAGATGTGGGCAGAGTTGGCATCGGGGCTGATTGCAGGGCTGGGTTCCTGGATGTTTATGATGTAGCTGTGTAGCATGGTTACTGGAGAGAATTTGTTTCAGATTGGGGGGTTGTCTATAAATGAGAATAGGCTTTGCCACCAAGGCCTGAGAGATGTTACACTATTTAGTAAATACACGGTAGTAGCCGTTCCTCTGTCACTGGAAACCCATAGCAATGGTGCTGCAGGAAGCCTGGCAGTAAACTAATCTCATCTGGTTTATACAAAGCCATAGCAACTAGTAGTAAAAACATTTCATTTGCTCCCTTTCCAGCTCACTCCCTCTATATCCTGCCACCCGAACTGCTCCCTTTGTCTCCTTGGGGCCTGTTGGTTTCACACCTTTCAGGTTGGCTCTCTGAGCTCAGACCAGTTCCTGAATTCTCATGCACAAAAGTTAGCCTTCTTTCTGGCCTCTCTAAAACTCCATTTCTTCTACAAATCCTGCACTGATATCTGCAACGTCTCATGGTTATGCTGTTGCCCACGTGTAGTATTGGTCTGAGTAAGGCGATAAGGTCTTTTCTACAGGGACTCTGTGTCTTTGCCAATTTTTGTAATGCTAGATTCATTTTGCAATAATATATTCAGGGCTCGCCAAGCGGCGGCGAGCCCCGCTCGCCAGCTGCACAGTTCTGCAGTCTGCGCATGCGCAGACCGGTCTGCGCCGGCTTTGTGGCTTGTAGTCTACTCGCCATGGGCGAGTAGATTGCATAATTTGTCGAGCCCTGAATATATTTATAAAATAAGTTGCATGAACACAAGAAGCTATGTACTCTGTTGGAAGCTGATGTCAGTTTTAAGCATGGGTTAACTTTATTTTTAACAGTTTCTATTTATTCTTGGGGAGAGGAAAGATGATCACCCATAGATTTTTATTTCTGATATCAGTTTATTTGTAAGCATATTTTCTGTTTTTATCAATTTAAATTTTAACAGTTATGGGGACAGAAAGCAGACTAATGATAGCAGATGTTGAGATTCAAAAAGTTAAAGCTCCCTAAATGGCACCGCTGCACCAGCTTTTCTAATGCCAGCATTACAGCATGTTTTGTACATATTAATGTGAGAATCTAGTAAGCTTTTAAATGGCATTTTTCTTACTTTGCGTATCTGTAGATTTCAGTTATCACCAATGGCAATATTCTGTCATTGGTTTTTGTGTGTACAGTGAAATCAGTGTTTACCAACCAGGGATGTGAACATGGGGTTGCTGGCTCCCAACCCTCAGTCTTGCATGGGGGGTGCAGAAGCTTCGGAGGCAGGGGGCGGGGGGAGAGGGAGAGGCGACTACTGTCTCCTGCTTCCGGCCCCACGCAAGGCTGTGGACTCCAAGCCCAACGCAGGGTTGGAAGCATCCCGGCTGGAGCAGCCCCTGCCCATGTTGTGGGGGCCTCTCCAGCTCAGCTGTGATGGGCGGGGGCTGGGGAGGGGGCCAGCCCAGCAGGCTGGTATGTCTTCCCCTCTATCCTGCCCCCTTTTAATCAGTTAACCAGTTAAACATTACATTTAACTGGTTAACTAATTAAATGGGATTTTACATCCCTATTACCAGCAATTGCCCATAAAAATCTAATCGTTCCAAACTTACAAATGTATACCACTTGCTCTCTTATTTTTAGGGCTCTGCAAATCTGTGTATATCAGTGGAAGCAAATATTTGCAGACTATATGTTTGCAAATCGTGGATTGGATGTGGATACAAATATATCTGCATAGGGCTCTACTTATTTCTCTGGTACTCCTACACTGCCCTCACAATCCTTTTAATCCAGCAGCTGATGGCTTTCTGACTGGCAGAATTTGTTGCAGATCTCCACCTCCACCATGGGTTGGATCATTACATTGTTATTGATCTGAAGAACTCTGACTTATATTTTCAACATCACTATGAAACCACGTACTTATCTGATTTATTCTATACATACACTAGATCAGCAGTAACTGCATGATGGTCATATATCTACTGCTGCTTAGTTTGCAGGTATCTCTTTATAATGCTTTGCACTTCCCTAATGTCATCCAAAAATCGCAAGCAATTTACAAACATTAATGAATTGACTCTTGTATGGTGAGTGTTAGCCTGGTAAACTGAAGCCAATAAACAATGCCTCTTTAACAACTGAGCAGCTATATGTCCAAACAACCCTGAAGTCATTTTATGTACTTAAGACCACACTTCTTCACATGAGAAATGTGCACTTCATGAGTAGCCCTATTGAAATCAATAGGGCTGCTTGCTGAGTAAGATACTACTCATTATGAGGAAGGGAGACAGCAGTACAGGGGTGGGAGCAGGCAGCACTGGTGAGACGGTGCTCGGGGGAACTCGCTTTTAAGCCGGCAACCCCCAGCACCAGTTCCTGTTCCCCCTCTTACAGAGGCAGCAAGTGGGGGAGGAACGAGTACTCAACTCGATTACCTGATAAGCTTAGGCTTATCGGGTAGTTCATAACTTGACTACTCACTTACATCCCTACTGTGAGCCCTAGGGCTGCTCCCTGCCTCTGGGTTCTGTTGGGCGGGCCATGGGCTGGTGGATTGAAAGCCTTGTTGGGCCGGATCTGGCCCCTGGGCTGGATCTTGCCTGCCCCTGCAGTACAGCTTACTGGAAAAACACTCTGCCAGCCACCCCCAACGTCTCCATTGAGCTGCTGCATTTCTGTACACAGGCCTGAGAGCTGGGTGAGCGGGGCTGAGAGGCTATGGTAGCTGGAGTAGTTGTTGGCCTTCTGCTCCTTTCCCTGCTGCCTCTGCCTCTGCCTCTCTCGGGGGAAAGGAGCAGAACTGGAAGCCCCATCCCCCTGGCCCCCGGTAACATGGGACAGGGGAGAATGTGGGAAGGCATGTGTGTGTGTGAAGTCGCTAAGAGGAACCACACCTGGGATCTCTGGAGCGTAGTGCATGAGTATCTACTGCTATCGTGTAGGGACGTTAAATTTAAATTAATTGGCTAATCGAATAGTTGATGCAATTTGCATCGACTATTCAATTAGTCGATAAGGGCACCTCCACCTTTGAAGTGTAGCAGTAGCCTCAGGGCTGTTGCTACACTTCAAAGGCAAAAGCGCTGCAGGGAGCCTGGGGTCAGCGGGGGACTCAAGCAGTCCCCTACTGGCCCCATGCTCCCCACAGCGTTTCAAACAGGCAACACCGCATGGAGCCCAGGGCCAGTGGGGGACTGTTGCTATGCTTCAAAGGCAAAAGCACTGCAGGGAGCATGAGGCCAGCAGAGGACTGCTTGAGCTGCATACGGTGCCCAGGGTCTGGCCCCGGGCTCCTTCCGACCATGCAGCTTTGAAGCACCCCATCCTCTCCCCTCCCCTCCCCTCCCCACTTGGTGCCTCTTTCTGATGGAGGCACCAAGGTGGGGGAAGCGACTAGTTGACTAGTGTGTCAGCTAGTCGTTCACATCCCTAATGTGGTGTCCAACACACTTGCCACTAGCCACATGTGGCTGTTTGGCCAGTTGAGTGTGACTAGTTCGATATAGTGGCTACTGCTTCAGAGCTGATTGGACACTACGGCTCTAATACATGTACTAAAAGCCAACTGGCTCTCAGCTAAGGCTGTAGAGCACACTCATTCTTTCTCTCTGTAAGGGCATGTCTACACTAGGAAATTATATCGAAATAACAAAATCCAAAATAACTCCCAAAATAACAAAATCAAAATAGCATGTCCCCGCTACAGGAGACCCTTGAAATTAGTCCAAGGCAGGCTTCGTTATTGTGGACGCACTACCTTGACTTAGAGCCCCAGGAAACACTCGGGAGTAATTACTTCAAATTACTCTGGGAAGTAGTTACCATATATCAGGAGTCGGTAACCTTTCCAAAGTGGTGTGCCAAGATTTAACTCTCCTGCCCTGGGCCATGCCGCTTTCCTGGGAGGAGGGAAGGGGCTCTTTCTACTACATGCCCAAAGGACCGTCTGAGTCAATGCAAACCTTTCCACGGACTACCTGTTACAAATGGAAACTCACTGTTAATTGCATAATTACGTCTGAGCCATTTTGCTAGTGCTGCAGCTGGGGAGAATGGTTTAATTTAAATTATTAAACAGATTAAGCATTTAAACTAACATGAGAGAGTTAATCAAACTTCATTTTAAATAAAGTAAAATATTACGCCCAACACAAAAGATTTTAGTGTTTTCTTTATTTATGGCAGGGATGAGGAACCTCTTTTGGGAGGTTGGGGACCACACCCACAGAAAAATCAGTTGGGGACCACACAAGTGAGAAGCAAAAAAACTCCTCCAGAAACCCCCAACCCTCATTGATGTGGCCCCCAACTAAGACACCTCACTCCTCTGGCACTCCAGCCCCATGGGGTGAGGGGAAGGTACAGGGAGGACTGAGGTTCAGGGTTTCCCATAGGCCAGATTTACTTTTCCCTTAGGCTGTGGGTGGGAACAAAAATGAGTGGTTCAATGTGTGGGACAGGGCTGCCAGTGAGTGGGACAGGGATACAGCACAGGGTGAGGAGGGCAGGGTCTGGAAGGGAATTTGGGGACAGGAGAGGGTGTGAGGTGGGGATATGAGACAGAGTTTGGGGGCAGGAGGGAGGTTGAGTGAGTAATGCAGAAAAGGTGATATAGTGAATGCAGCCAAATAGCTAGTGGGAAGGGAGGCAAAGAAGTGGGGAGTAAAGGAAAGTATAGTTTCTGCAAAACAAAATTGTATCCCGCCTCACTTCTTCTCTCTGCTCCAGCCTCACTCCCCTCAGCCTCATGATCCGCCCCCAGCCTGATATCCTGCCCTCAGTGCAATCCCTGCCTCCTCCCATACTGCCCCCACAGCCTGATCCCTTGCATCACCCCATCCCCCCTCAGTGCAACCCCTACCCCCCATCTTGCCCCCACATCCTCCTTCACCGTCCTTCCCAAAGCAAGAAGACTGTAGAGGCGGGGTGGGGTGTTTACTCCTTACCTCCCAGGAGCTGCACGCTCAGGCTGGGCCGGAAGAGCCCCAGGGACGTGCACCCACCTCTCTCGCCCCAGCAGGAAGCCAGAGCTGTTGCTCCAGCCTGCAGCTGCGCGGCTGAGGCTGGCACCACAGCACGAGCTCCCGGCTGTGGGGGGGGGGGGGGGGCGGGGGAGAGGCCGGGCTGAGCTCCCACCCTGTGTGCCATGGGAAAGCGGCTCGCATGCTGCTTGCAGCTCGCATGCTGGGGGCTGCCATATATACTTGTTCGTAAGCCGACTTTTTTGGAAAAAAATCCCACTGTGAAGAGTAGGAGTTGGCTTATGAATGGGTTCTTCCTGAGCCTCAGGAAGCAACGCGGGCTGGAGGATGTGCTGGCAGCTGTCACGGAGCCTCTTGGCTCTACTGCAGTTACCACTAGGATCACAATGGCAGGCAGGCAGGGCAGACCGTATGGCTGAGCTACATACAGCCAAGGTAGAAGATCAGTGGGCAGGGGTCCATAAGCCAATGGGAGCCGTGGAAAGCAGTGCGGGGACCTGCAGACATGGATTCTCTCAGCTCCCATTGGCTGGGAACAGCAAACAGCATCCAATGGGAGCTGAGAGGCTCTGTGCCTGCAGTTTGCATGTCTTTCAGCCTGCCCTGATGCTGATGAGCTAGGACTGGAAGCCTGTACTCTGGAGTAGGCTTATAAATGGGTCAGTGACATTTTTCTCTGTACGTTTGGGGAATCAGCTTATAAATTAATGGACTTATGTTCGAGTATATACAGTATTTCAAAATAGCTGCACCAGAGCGTCCACACTAATGCTATTTAAAAATAACTAATTAAAAAAAAAAAGTTATTCCCTGAGAAAAGCAAGAGTACAGATTTCGATATAGCCAGCCTGTAATTTCGAAATAACGGCCTTGGTAATGTGGACTCTCCACTTATTATTTCAAAATAAGGGGGGTTATTTCGAAATAACTTCCTAATGTAGACCAGGGCTAAGTGGTCTAAATGCTATTACATGGGACAGTGAACCACACCCAGAAGGTGTGTGGGTTACATGTGCACATGAACTATGTTCAATCTGAATGGAAAGAATGATTTTTGTTTAAGTAGGTATTTACTGCTGAGTTATACTGAGGTTTTTAAACTATTTTAATTCTGTTTTGGTGACTTGTAGTATTTCTTTTCAGCATGTGTTGGGTTAAACCATTATGGGCCCTGGAGACCACCATAGATTACTGAATGTATGTTGAACAGATGGATTGCATTATAGCTGGTTACATCTGTAATTTTAAAGTGACAGCCCTTTAACACAAAACAGTTTGTTATTCTTTGCTACTGCAGAAACCATCCCTGGACAATTTGGAAGCAAAATTAAATAAAAGTCTAGAGTAATTTGTCTGGATATTGTTAAAGCATGTGTAGTCACTTGTATGGACTTTGAAGGGACTGGAGGATAAATCAATAAGCTTTTTATTTCCAACTAGTGGTTAAATTAGTAAAATGTGCTCCTGGCAATAAAACCTGGAGGACACAGACTTGGACAATTGGATTTTCCCTTTCAGGGTCAAATCAATAATACCACTAGAACCCGACTGCATATCATATGGTAATAAGTGATTGACATTTCTGAGTCAGGGAGGCGATGAAATAAGGTTTGTGGAATACTGAATTACTATGCAGAAGTAATCTTAAAATGTGCATACCATATTTTGTGAAGTCTTGTCTTACCCTGCTAGGCACGGTAGTTTTTGTGTGTAGTTTGATATAGCTTTTTCTGTGCTTATTATTTTGTGGTATGCAAATTGCAGGGAGGCGCTTTTTAAATGGAATGAATTCAAAAGTCAGGGAATGCAATACATTATGCCATATTTAAAAAATATTTCAGTAGCCCCTTACATATGCCAAGAAGTAAATCTTGATCAGAACATCTGTAACATGACTAACACAATATGAAATCAGCTATTTCCATTGATGAGACCTCATTAATAATAATAAATAGTAAATTTGGTACCTTCTGGAATAATCCAGTAATGCAGTATATCTCTCTGTATAATCCTAGGAGCGGGTTTTCATTTTCCACCTCCTCTATCCTCTCTTGCCTCTTATTGTTTGTCACATTTGCTTGTTGCACTTTGTAGATGATAAACTAACCAGGGCAAGGGTTGTTTTTTAATGTGTTATTACAGCATATACTGTAGTATGTTAGGGCTCAGCTCCTGACTGGGACTTCTGTGCTCCCTTAATACAAATAACAATAATAAAACTAATAATTGGTAATGGTATTTGACCAGTAATGTGTCATTAAATGAGTGGAGGATGGCTTTATGGAGATACTTTTTATGGTGCTAGTTGCCAGTTATCTGTAGAATAGCCCTCTGTATGCCACTGAGACCTGGTTAAACTTTTTAGTAGAATGTTACTCATGCTGCTTCTATGTTGGATTTCTTTTTCTATCTTTTGGCTGCTACTGTAGTTGTCTGTACCCCACATGCACATAGTATAGTTAAGATGAGATATAATTCCTTCACTTTGCCCTCCTGCTGAAATTCCAGCCTATGATTGTCACGGCTGATTATCCTCAAAGGATGAAGCAACAGTTATTTTGTTGTCTTTTAGTTTCCACTTGATGGGGTTTTGGAAGTGTTCTTTCTAAGTTTCTGGTTTTCAGAAATTACCCCTGGAACACTTCTAGCCCTATTGTCCCTCTAATATATATATATTTGCAGAAATAAGCAAAGTTCTTAATCAAATAGTTTGTCATGTTTATAATGTGTTGCCTGGGGAACAAGTACTTTAGTTGTACAAGAATTATGTTCAGGTATGTGTAAATTGTAAGTTGTGTATGTAGAAATGTTGATAGATCTGTTTGTATTTAATTGCATTGAAATTTCCAGCAATAATTTGGTTTGGTCTTGCCTAACCTTTAAAGGGTCACTGTCACGTTGGTTTACAGCATTGTATGTTTACTGTATTTACTCATGTAACTTATAACCCCTTGACTCATTAAAAATGAAATAATTTTAAAAATTCAATTTACTTGTCAGTTTTTCATTTTTATCCCAGTTGGGACACTGAAGATGAAATTTTCTTTCTGGTTTTTGTTTATGCAGCCTGCAAGCAACAGGTTACTACTCGAAAAATAACTGGTTTTACTGACATGTAAAAACAAAATTGAAAACATTTGGCTTTATCTTAGGTTTAATATAATTAATTTTGCAGAAAAACCTATTTTTCTGTATGTTCTTAAGCAAATTAGAAATTGCTCTGAATCAAAAACACCTTGAATCCAATCACTTCTTTGACTTTGAGGCCTTTCTCTAGTATGGATGTTAAATTTAGATTAATTAACTTATCGAATAGGCAATGGGATTTCCATCAACTATTCGATCAGTCTATAAGGGTGCCTCCACCTCTGAACTGTAGTAAGAGCCCTATGGGTCTCTTGCTACAGTTCGAAAGTGGAAGCCCTGCAGGGAGCGCAGGGCCAGTGGGAGAATCCCGCTGACCCCGCACTCCCTTTAGCGCCTCAGCCTTTAAAATGTACAAGAGCCTGGTGGGGCTCTTGTACATTTCAAAGCAGAATCGCAGCAGAAGTGGCGCAAGCGGAGACTTCTTCAGTCCCTGCTCACACCATTTTCCGCCATGCCTCTACCTCCTCTGCCCCCCGCGGAGAGAGTGCTGGGGGTAACTGGCTTTTAAGCCTGTTCCCCCCCCTTGCTGCTTCTCTCTGATAGAGGCAGCAAAGGAGGCTGAAGTGACTAATCACATCATTCGTCAACTATCGAATAAGCTTATGCTTATCGGATAGTTGACCAATCGTTTACATCCTTGCTCTTTAGTAGTCAGTGTAATTTTCCTCCCATGGGTGCCCCTGGATTCTGAGATAGCTAGGTATAATGAATGACACCATCCATTTCTATCATGATCAAGAGCTGCCAATACTGGTATAAATTATCAGAGTTTTACTGACATCAGTGAAGCTCTGACAATTTATACCAGCTGAGGATCTGCCCCACAGTGTACTGCTTATTTCAGTGAGTAGTCCCACTCTAAGTGATGAAGTTTCTAAGTGTCATTAGAAATAGTGTTATTTTTCTGGAACACGTATTAAAGTCAAAGGTAGTGGAGTGGGAGTGAAACATTGATCACAGTGTATCATTAAGAACTCAGAGAAATGCAAGATAAGGCTTAATATTTCAGTTAGGCCCCATTGAGTGGATGGGGGTGTGTTTATGTTGCTGTGGGTCAGTAGTGTTGTCTTTGTGGTGGATGATATTTTTCATGGTAACAATGAGGCTACGTCTACACGGCACAGCCATTTCGGGGTACCTCTGGTATCCTGAAATAGCTATTCCGTGTCTTAAGAGCAAGCTCATTATATTGAAATATAATAGGCTCACTATTCCAATGTCCCTCTAAACCTCATTGCACGAGGGATAAGGGAAGTTTTGGAATAGCGCCTTATTTTAAAATAACATAAAATAATCTTATTTCGAGGTAAGGGTACTCTATAGATCAGTGGTCCTCAACGCGGTGCCCGCGGGCGCCATGGCGCCCGCCGGGGCATTTATGCGCACCTGCCAAGTGACCAGGGCTGGCCCAAGCCATTCTTGCGCCCCAAGCCCTGGGCACGGCAGGGCTGGCTCGAGCCATTCCTACGTCCCGGCGCGCAGGCGCGCGGCACATGCGCAGCTCCGCCCCCAGCGCGTTGCGCACCTTACAGCTGCAATCGGGTGTGAGGTGTCTGATTGCAGCTCTAAGGGGCGCCGTGCGGCCCCCGGCCTGAGGCGCATGGTGCCTGATGGCAGCTCTAAGGGGTGCTGCGCAGCCGGGCACGCAGCACCCCTTACAGCTGCCATCAGGCGCCCCCCATAGGTTGGTGCCCCGGGCAGCTACCTGGCTAGCCCTCCTCCCCCTTAATCCGGCCCTACGCACGGCACATGCGCGGCCCCGCCCCCCGCATGCACGGCGTGTGCACGGCCCTGCCCCTGGACACATGGCATGTGAGTGGCCCCGCCCCCGGGTGCCTGGCAGTCCCAAAAGGTTAGGGACCACTGCTATAGATGCACCCTGAGTTAATAGGAGAGGGCCATTTGGCTTTCGGTCAGGTAATTAGCTTTTCCTAGTTACATAGTATTCTTAAGTGTACTTATCTGACTTGGACTTTGAATTGCAGTGGTCAACTTAGATAATTTATTTAGTGCCTATGTGATTTTTTTGATTTGGGTGAAGGTTCAATCTACAGGAAAAGCTAATGGTGGAATTTACATTAACACTATATTGTGATGTAGAGAGAAGTTTCTGGGCACATCATGTAGTTGTCGTCAAAAATCTTGTAGATGGACAGGCTGAGGTGGTAATGATCCTGATTAGGCTTGAGGATGAATCAGAGCTGACATTCAGTTGGGATTTGAATTTTCACGTCACCTAAATTTCTCTCGTTTACTGGGCATTTTAAGTTCTGTTTCCCAGACCAGACCAGCAGAAAACCCCAAAGCCCAACTTTGGAACTGGTAAACAGAAAAACACTCCTGTTCAGGACTTTATTTCAGTTCCATTATTAAAAAAAAAAAAAAAAAAAAAAAGACAAAACTGTATCCGTAATCTGATTGGTTCAGACACTCATCAGAGGAGCCTGTCTCAGAACCCCATTATAAAGCAAAGGATTATCCAATCAAACAAAAAAAGTTGTTTTTATTTTACCAAGAGAGACTCTCTCAGGCAGAAGCTGCATCTTCGCAGGTCTCTCTCCACTGTGTAAAGCCTGGTTTTGCGTACTTACTAGCATGCATGCTTTGCTTAGAGCTGGGGTCACAATGTCATGAGCTTTGTTATAAACTTAAGAGCTGCTCTCCTGAAGTCACTTGCTCTTCATTCTGGGATTACCACGAGAAACTATTTTTTCCAACAACCTTCCTTCACTAAATCACAGGGATGTCAGCTAGAAACCAGCCTGAATAGGCTTTCTCCCTCACTGCTGAGGGGACGGAAATCTAGCCTACTCTCCATCCCTGAGCTCCTTGGCTGGAGCCATCTGCACATGATTTCCCAACTGCCATTTCTCCCACTGCTGATGTACAGGCGTTAAAAGTCTAACCAGGAGCAGGGTTGTGCTGGCCCAAGAAAGTTCCTGTAAATCTGAGGCAGTGGTGCAGGAAAACTTTTAATAGTGCAGATCCTGAAAGCCAGACTCCTTACCACCTTATTCTCCCCATCCACCATGGAGCTGGGGACAGGTACTGGGCTCGGATGGCAGCCAGGATTCTAGGTTGGGAGCTGGCAGAGGAGCCCTGACTAAAACCTGGGGCTACTGCAGGACACCTGTGGCTCCTACACACATAGTAAAAGGATCTATCTAGCCCCATGGTGTCCAACACACTCGCCACATGTGGCTATTTGGCCGATTTTTGAGTGTGGCTAGTTGGCTTGAACAATGTGACTATTTAGCCAGTTGAGTGTGGCTAGTTTGCTATAGTGGCTACTGCTTCAGAACTGGTTGGACACCACAGATCTAACCTGTTGCTACATAAAATTGTAGTGTATGACCATGCACAAGAATCTTACTTTTCATTTTTTAAATGAGATTTTTGGCCCTAGTGGTTTCAGAGAGGAGCTTAGAACATGATGTGAAAGCACAGTGAATGCTCAGAAACCAGAAGGCAAATAAACAGAAGTCAATAACATTTATTATTGTAACCCCTCCCCCCGGTGATTCTTAAGCCACTCTTATGATTTGGGGGTGCTGACTCATGCTTTATCAATTCATAGAAATAGACCCAACCTGCAATTTGGATCTGGAGCCAAACCTCCTTAAAGTTTGAGATGTTTAACTGGTTGGGCAGGGCTTGGTTCAAGTCAATTTCTGGTAACAATGGCTATGGGACAGCTTTGATTTTTGAAGTTCAATATGGCACCTGCCAATACCAAAAAAGGATCCTAGATTTCAGAAAATACATCATGATGTTCTGATCTTGGGAGAGGTTGCTTTCCAAAATCACCTTGTTCTCACTGAAAACTAAGTCAGAGCTGTTTAAATAGGATCCGGTGGTTTCCTGTATTAAAATTGCTTTTTTCATGGGAATTTCATTAGGAAGAAACATGGAAAACTGTAATCTCTATGAAATGATTTATGACTTGCAGTTAATTGCCACTTGGTATGTTAATGGCCTCAGGTGTAAAGCTGACAGCATTACCACTAATTGTTCTAATAGCTTATAGTTAAGGGAGATTGGTACCATATGTTGATGCTTTTACCTTTATTGTTTTAATCAAGTGTTAGTCTGACTGTTAAAATAATTAACTGGATCTCTCCTAGGAAAAACGAGCATTTATTGTATACAGGCCCTCCTTGTTGCTCTGAAGAACACCACCATTTCTGGAAAGTATGGTTTCTTTATTCTGCTGTTCTTTTTAGTGACTCTCTTCTCATATTGGCTACCATACACAGCGTAATATGTTTGGGGTGGGGTGGGATGGGATGGGGTATTGGAGTTTGTTAGACTTTCGTGTTTCAAAATCCATATTCAGCTGCAAGCACTTGACAATCAGCAGATTGTAATACTTGTCTAAGGCTTTGTTTATGGTTGCAGTGTTGTGTTGGGTACATGCAGACCCATACGCAGGAATTTCTGGGACAGGAGGTGGTGCTTTTTTTTGTAAATGTGGACCGCAATTTTTTTAAATATAAAGGAGTTTAAAATAGTCATGTAATGAGTGTGCATAAGAGAGGTTAATGAAAAATTTAAGTGGAAACTGTGATTGGTAAAATTATTTTCTTATAACATACTAAACAATTATACAGTAATAAAGGTTTTATCGAAACTATCTCCTGGGATCATAGTGGACAGTTAGGCCTCCATGGCCCCCTGCTCCCTCAGCAGCCTGCTGCTGCTTTACCTGGTAGGCAAGGCCAGCATTGGGTGAGTGTGGGCAGGGCCTAAGTTGCTCCTTGCAGGTGGGGGGGCCCCCGTTCCTGCAGCACTGCCACCAGCCCTACCCGCACATTCCCCCACAACACAATGCTCTCCTATCCCCCTAACACAGTGGTTCTCAAACTTTTTGGCCCATGGCCCACCTAGGGTTGCCAGGTGTCTGGTTTTCGCGCCCTCTGTCTGGTAGAAAAATTCAGTAAATACCGGACATGTGTAATGTCTGGTATTTTCTGAATTTCTGTCTGGGCGCCAGACGGAAGCCTGGCGGGGGCAGGGGAGCGACTGGGAGGTGGGGCCGCGATTGGCGCTGGGAGCCCTGTGGTTGTGTGCAAAAGCCGGGCGGGGCGGGGGCAGTGGCTGGGACTGCACACAACCAGAGGCTCCCAGTGTCAATCATGGCCCCGCCTCCCAGCTGGGAGCCTCTCGTTGCATGCAGAAGCCGGGCAGGGGGAGCGGCTGCCCCCCCCCCCGCACCAGCTCTGCTTCCCGCCCCCCTTCCTCCGGCTCCTCCCGTCCAGCCCCTCTGGCCCCTGATCTCCCCCCCCCCAGCTCTGCTTCCCGCCCCCCCTTTCTCCCGGCCAGTCCTGCAGCCCCCGGCCCCCTTCCTCCCAGCCAGCCCTGCCTCCCTCCAGGCCGGTCCCTCCTGCCCACGATCAAGTGTGTCCGGTTTTTGGGGGGGGGGGTCTACCTGGTAACCCTAGGCCCACCTGGTTCAATGCAAACCTTTCCATGGACTGCCAGTTGCTAATGGAAATTCACCATTAATTATATAATTATACCTGAGCCATTTTGCTAGTGCTTCAGCGAGGAAGAACAGTTTAATTTAACCAGTAAGAAAGGAAATATTAATTTAAATTTATTAAACAGACTAAGCACTTTAACTTTCTCACGTTAGTTTCAGGCTTAATTTTAAATAAAGTAAAATATTAATT
The DNA here is from genome assembly GCA_032595735.1 of Pelochelys cantorii. NCBI lineage: Eukaryota > Metazoa > Chordata > Testudines > Trionychidae > Pelochelys > Pelochelys cantorii. The sequence continues at coordinate 101,060,972 of CM064329.1, read as the reverse complement.
CATGTCCAACACAAAAGGTTCCCATGTTTTCTTTATGGCAGGGGTGGGGAAACTTTTTTGGGTTAGGGACCAGTGACCCACGGAAAAGTCAGTTGAGAACCACACAAGTGAGAAGCAAAAAAACCCTCCAAAAATCCCCAACCCTCATTGATGATGTGGCTTCCAACTGAGACACTTCACTCAGAACAGGGCTGCCCGTGAGAGGAATGGGGGTGCGGGGTCTGGGTAGGAGGTGGGGTACAGGAGGGGGTGAGGGTGCAAGGTCTGTACAAGAGGAAGGTACAGGAGCAGGCCTCGGAGTAGGGTGTTTGGCTGGGGGAGGAGGTAAGAGTAAGGGAAGGTTCAGTGTGTGGCCAGGAGGGAGGGTGCAAGAGCAGGGTGAGGGTAGGGTGTCTGGCCAGGGTGGGAGGTGTCTGGCTAGGTGGAGGGTTCAGAAGCAGGCTGGGGGTGTAGGTTCTTGGTGGCAGGGTCTTGGCATGAAGGGGCTGAGGTGCAGGAATCTGGGCAGGAGGAGGTGGGGGGCACTTGGCTTCATGTCCCACGCCGCTCCCAGGAGCTGCCTCTTGCTGCTTCCATTGGCCAGATTCCAGCTAATGAGAGCAGCGGGAAAAGCCTCCAGGCAGTGTGCTCGTGCACTGCTGTTCTCCCATCCCTGGAGGGATGTGAGTTGGATCGTGCAGCGAGGTGAGGGGCTTTCTCTCTCCCCTCCCCCAAAGCGGGAAGCTGGCACTGGTGCTTCAACTGTGCAGAGAAGGGAGGGCGAGGCTTCAGCACAGATTCCCCATTGCGGGAGGAAGGAGGGGTCGAGCCACAGACCCCCAAGAAGGCGGCCGCAGAGCCCCTTCACACTGACTTATGGACCATTGAAGGATTTGTTTGCACCCGCCCTGTGTACAGGCCTAAAACAGACTGCATCCACACTGAGATATGTAGCTGTTAGTGGGGAGGCAGTAGGATTACATTGCTTAAAAACTGGCTCCCCAGGAGCACTGGCTCCTGCAGAGCTGTCTGCCTCCTTCGCACCATGTTGCTGCCTCTTGATAGAGAGGCAGCAGCGAGGAGGGTAGGGGCCCAGGCAGGAGCCAGTACACGCGGGGAGCTGGCTTGACAGCCGGCTCCCTGTGCATACCTTCATACCAGCTACTGTGTTACCATCTCACCCCTCCTCCCCTGCTCTGCTGCCTCTGTATCTGAGGGAGGAGCAGCAGGGGCGCAGGGCACAGGCGGGAGGCTTCCTGCGAGCACTGTCTCCCGCCTGCTTCTCCCCATGCATATAAATGTTTAACCGTTGGGAAAAAATTCAGTGTTACACGTTTACAAAACTAAACATTTGCTAACATCCCTATGCATAAGCATAGACATAGCCTAATACAGCTGTTTACTACACCTTTTAGAAATCAGTTGCACGTTATTTACTATTTGCTTATTGCAACTAAGTTCCAAGTTGCAGAGCCAGATTTCATTTTTGTGTATCCTGTTCATTTACTTCTGTTGGAGTAATTGGAAGACAGTGGGCTTGTTCTGCTCACAATAGAATTTGTCCCACAGAAACTTTTCATTAGCTTTAAAGAATACAGGTCTTTTGTTAGGAATTTGCAGGTCTTTCATTTGGTAGGAAGACGAGTCTTACTTGTAAATACAGTAGAGTTGATTTGCAAAACACCAGCACTGTAAACACTACTGCTCATTTTTAGGGTCATGTGTCAGTTTTTTAGGGTCATATTTTATAAATCTTGATGTTTTCAAAACTTTTGGCTAATAGAAATGTTTCTGTGATTTTAACAATTCCAATAGAAAAAGAAATGCCTTTAGACAAACATTTTCCTTCAGTGTCATTCAAATAATGCATCGCTGAAGATCTGCTGAGTTTGGCTGGATGGACTTTCATTGTCCAACCTGAGAGAAAATGCCAGAACTAAACAAATAAGAGAAATATTGATGTTTAGGTAGAATTTTAAGAATTCCGTGATCTTGTTAGAGGGAGGCAGTGTTGTCTAACAAATGGAGCATTGAACTGGGACTCTGATTATATTCCTAGCTGTGCAATTAGCTTATTGTGTGACTTTGGTAAGTCATTTCACTTTTGTGCTTCAGTTTCCCTGACTGTAAAAGGTGGACAGTGACACTGATGACCTCAAATTTACTGATGAAAAGCAGTATATAAGAATCTTACAATTTATTATATAAGAGTATTATTATTAATAACCTAAGGTGATACTAGTAGTGCAGGTAAAGATAGTTATTCTTTAGCTTAAAACCAGGTTAAAGAGAAGTAGGTACAATCTCTTGCATCGAATGGAATCTTTTAATCTGAATTGGAAAATCATGGTTTGATGTGATGTTTGTGTTTTGGGCCCATTTCTCATATTAGTACAAGAAAACACTTCACAGAGACTAAAACCATACCACTAGAAGGGAAGCTAGTCAATTACACTAGATGGAGTAATCAAGTCATAATTTTCAGAGGGAGTGTGTGGGAATTCTGAGTACATAAAGTTTAGCCCCCGTGCCTTTTGTCTCTGCTGGTTAAATAGCAAGGGATCTGATGATTAGACAAAAACAACAAGAATTCTTCATGCATTCCTGCCTCAGTGCCCCTCCATGTGCTGGAGGACTGAAAACAAAATTCTCTTTTGCCAAGGAGCTCAGTAGTGAGAGACAAAATTCATTAATAGAACTGTCAAAATTTGCTTCTGCCAAAGAAGAAAATGCACTGTGGAACTGATTAGCAAAGTATCAAATTCCAGCCATGTGCTATGAAATCTAATGTGTTTTGCACCTATTTGACAATAAGTAAAAACAAACTTTTGTCTTGAAAATATGTTTACTATACAACTTTGGGATAATGCAGGCAGGTGGCTCCTCCAGTCTGGCCCTCTGTGGGCAGGGACTGCTCCAGCCAGCCTGGGATGCTGGGTTGCATTGTGGGCGGGAGGTTGCTCTGGCTGGGCCAGGCTGCCCATTAATCAGTTACTGGAGAAGTATGCCTGTAAGGCTAATGCTTTCCAGGTAACCAGTTAGCCTTTTACATTTCTACCCCCTATTAGTGGCACATCTTTTCGGCAGGAGAGCACTCGTGCCAATAAAGCACTGTTTACACTAGTACTTGCCATGGCAAAGCTTTTGTCCTTTGGAAGGGGAGTTAAGCACATGTGAGTGACAGAAGCTTTGTCACTCATTTGCCAGTGTAGACAAAACCCCAGAGTTAGGTTACATTTTTCTTTCCTAACATCACCAAAGATATTAGCTGTGGCATTAACACATTTCTGCTTTATGCCAACTAAGTATTGCTTTAAGTGTGTGGTGTTTATTTAAATTGGGAGCAGAGAAAAAATGGAACATTGCACCCAAAATGGTTTCAAAAATCCCTTCCAAATCCTCTCTAGATGCTGCTGGATCCTTATCCATTCAGATTCAGTTTTTCTTTTATAATGGTTCTCTGAGTGCAGAAATAACAATCCGGGGAAAGTGTTTGGATTAGGTGGTGACTGTTTCTAGAAATGTGAGTGTATATATAGATTAATAGAGAGGGAGATGCGCACACATGTGCTTATTTATAGTCTTTGCTATGGCTCTGACTCCCATAATATCTGAGTGACTCACATGCACTCAGGATGGGAAATGGAGGTGGACAGGTTAAGGCATGTGTCAAAGGGGAGGGAGAGCTGGGTAAAGAACCTGGATCCCCTGAATCCCAGTCTAGTGCGTGAACCCACAAAATGATCTCTCTATTCAGATGAGGAGAGAGACAAAAATAGTGGTGTTATTCATCCAAGCGAGTGCTAATTACTTTCATGCTAAGCCACAAAATATTTATTAATCACATGGTTTGCAGTTTATCCGATAAATGTCATCTCTGTGGTGTACTCATCATGCACCTTTGACCACTGCACCTGTCTTCTGGCTACCTATCCATCTCCTCATGGCCCATTGTGGTATTCCAAGGCTCTGCTCAGCTTCAAACAGCTGATATTTTTTGAAAAATGAAACCTGTCAAAGTTACATGACCACCTGTTCTCCATCTATTGTGGAGAGTTCCCACACACACACCAAAATTACAATTGCTCTTGTCCAAGACTCATGGTGGGAAAGATTAGTATTTAGGAAGATGTCTGCTCTGCTGTACCTAAAAGGTCACAGCTTTTCAGTCCAGTTTCTCACAGCAGTGCAGGAGATCACTTTGATAACTTTCTTTTCTCCTCCCATCTCCCCCATTCATCCATAAAATATCAGACCCATGTAATAATTTGACCAATTATTTGAATTAACCAGCCATACTAGAATGGCTTACATAACTTTGGCCAACATGCTACAGCTGTAAGACCAGACACCTGGCAGTAACTATGGATTGATATAGAAAGATACGATTGATGGCTGTCCCCAGGCATCATTTGCATTCATATTGATTAGTGCCATGAGATCCTTACATCCGACCTTAGCCATCATTTATAAGAGACCCATTGGTGTTTCTCAATTGTGGGATCTGCAGCCGTCTTCAAAGAGTGATTTATGTCTCATGTGGGATTCACTTCATGACCTCCTTAATTGCCAATCTGTCGAAGCCTTGAAAATCAGTAGAACTGTGTATTTTGAGTGATTTGATTGATCTGGATTCTTGATTGACTCTTGTTTACAATTTTCCATTTTATTTAGGAAGTCCTCCAGCAGCTGATCGTAATGCATTTACCAAATGTTTTAATGATTGGCAAAGATCCTCTTTCCGGTGAGTAGTGAGTAGTTTGGGTGGTGTTGTTTTTTTCCTTCGAGCTGTACACAACGTTGTTAGTTCCATAATTTTTTTTCTTTTGATTCTGTATGTGCAGTTTTCCAAATTAGGGCTAGTCGGGGGGATGGGGAGAAGAGCACAAATGCTGATTCTTTCTCTCTCAGGTACTTATATGACCCTTATTACCATAGTATACAAGTGTCTCACAATTTTGTATGTGTATGTCTTTAACCAGACATTACCCTGTCAGGTCAAGGAGTGCTATTATTTCTGTTTCATAGATGAAAACTCAGGCACAGAAAGACTATGTGATTTGCCCAAAGTCAACACAGAGAGTCTGTTATAGAGTGGTGAATTGACCCTCTCTCTCAAGTCCTGTGCTAACACACAAGCCACTGGCTTATCCTTTTCCTTGTGGAAGATTGGCTCTGTTCCTCTTCCCCATATGCTCCCATAACTGGGAGAAAAGCAGCAAGGGTTTTCTTAGAACTACCCTCCTTGGGTCTCTGCTCCAGTGAAGTCCATGATGTAAGCTGACATGGGAGTGTCTCTCGTCCAGCTGTGTGCCTGTCCTCTGCTCCTGCAGCACTCAGCTCAGTCATGACAGTCATGTGAATGACTTTACCAAGAGCAGTGCTGTCTGAATAGCCGTTTGCTGAGTGGTGGCATGATGAAGGGACTGCCACCAAGAAAGTGAGGGGAAAGGCAAAAATATGCAAGACATTGTGGAGAAAGTGCCGAGGAGGAGGCAGAGAGGGGAGCAGGGAAAGGAGAGAATAGATGGAAGTAGGGCAACAGGACAACAGGTGGTTGACAATCATGCCAGGGGCATTTTGTTAAGGGACATCTACACTACCACTCTTCACAAGGAGAATATGAGTTGGGAACCACTGAGCTAATGTTTAACTTTCCCAGTTCATTGCTGAGGTTTAGCCAGAATAATGAAAATGGTCTCTCCTAGCCTGCACATATGTAAAATGGTGGTGGTGTTAGGGTTTGACTTTATGCCAAATGCCCATTTCCTTCCCTCCTTGCAGAAGCCAAGGAAGAAATGTCAGTTTTACCACAGAAGGAATATTTGATTGCCAGCATTGATTGGGAACGACGTGGTGTCACAAATATCTCATTGGAATAATAAGCCTCAGCAGGAGGTTTCCTTTCACTGTGCTTAGCAGCAGTGGTGGGGTGTTTTTTTTTTTTTTTTTTCAGTCAGTCAATAAATGTATCCTCCAGTCCACAGAGCACTAATGTTTGTATGCCTGGGGTCTTTGCAGTTGCGATTACCACTTGCCAGAGAAGCCCACAAAAGGGAATGTAATGTCTGCAGCCCCCTGCTTCCCTTACAAGCTACCTGAATGGCAAGTCCCACTACAATGAGGAGAACAGGCACAGGGGGGTGCTGTATGCATAGAAACAGGTCAGGGTGGAGCCTTGGCTCTACCTATCCAAGTCAGCAGAGATGTCCAAGAGCAAAGGGAATTAATCTGCTGTTGGCCAAGCTAGACTTGGGTTACTTCTTCCCTCCCTTCCAAATGTGAGTTGTGCATCAGAGGGTCATTCTTAGTCTTTCCCTGGGGCAGCTAAGCTATGCAACCTCCCTCGCTGAGGGCAGATTGTGAAGTTGCTTTCTCTCCTTGATATATGTGTAGTCAGTGTGTTACATGCTGCAAAAACCACCTCAGGCACTTTGGTTCTCTGGGCCTCTCTTCTTCTGGAAGTGATTATTCCCCTTTATTCATCACTTGTGAGGCCACATCTGGAGTATTGTGTCCAGTTCTGGGCCCCCCACTACAGAAAGGATGTGGACGCATTGGAGAGGGTCCAGCGGAGGGCGACCAAAATGATTAGGGGGCTGGAGCACATGACCTATGAGGAGAGGCTGCGGGATTTGGGCTTATTTAGTCTGCAGAAGAGAAGAGCGAGGGCAGATTTGATAGCAGCCTTCAACTTTCTGAAGGGAGGTTCCAAAGAGGCTGGAGAAAGGCTGTTCTCAGTAGTGACGGATGGCAGAACAAGGAGCAATGGTCTCAAGTTACAGGGGGGAAACTCTAGGTTGGATAATAGGAAAAACTATTTCACTAGGAGGGTAGTGAAGTACTGGAATTCGTTACCTAGGGAGGTGGTGGAATCTCCATCCCTACAGGTTTTTAAGTCTTGGCTTGACAGAGCCCTGGCTGGGATGATTTAGTTGGAATTGGTCCTGCTTTGGGCAGCGGGCTGGACTCGATGACTTCCAGAGGTCTCTTCCAGCCCTATGATTCTATGTAGATATGTTGCTTTCCACCTTCTGAGGTTGCCAGTCCTCACCCTGCTCCCCTTCCTTCCTGTCTTTCTAACATACCTCCCAGAGCAACTTGGAGATTCATCTTAAGAAAAGGCTGGCTGGCCCGTCTTCCTGGCTTGATGTGAACAGCAATTAACAAAAAGCTACCACGGTGGGTTTTCCAATGCCTTCACTATGGAAGCTGTATTCAAAGCATCCTACAATGCAAACCTGATGGGTACCTGCATTTAGATACCACTTGATACTAAACAGTGTGCCTCTTCGGGAGTTGACCGTATCATTGTGCCTGTTGGTGTAGAGCTCTCTTCCCCCACTTGAAATAAGTCTCAGTCCTTTTTTTCCCCACTTTTAAGATGCACCTGATTTTTTTTTCTTGTAGAAAAATCTTGCCTTAAAATGCAAAAACAATAAGGTGTCCTGGGGCACCTTAGAAACTAACAGATTTGTTAGGGCATAAACTTTGTGGGTAAAACCCACTACATCAGATGAATTGGAGTTAGTCTCTAAGGCAGGGATAGGCAAAAGGCCCTCCATGGGCTGGATCCGGTCCGCCAAGCTGGTGGATCCAGCCTGGGGCTGCCCTGCCGCTCCCCCACCCCCCAGACCAATCAGGGCCTGAGGACAGGGGAGTGTGAGAAGTCCCCTTGCCCCCGCAAGAGCACATAGAGACTAGAGAGACATGCTAGCAATTTTAAAACAGCCAGCATTTATCTCTAGCTACCACGTGCCTTTGGTGGGTGGGAAGGAGCTTTGCACGCTCTCTCCCCCCAAGCTAATGAGGGCGTGGGGGCGGGGAACATGCAAAATCTCTCACATCCTGTCCCCACTCTGCCAGGGGTGCGCAGCAGCTAAAGAGACACGCCAGCTGTTTTAAAACTGCCAGCATGTCTCTCTAGCTGCCACATGCTCTTGTAGGGGTGAGGAGATTTTGCGTGCTCCCCAGCCAACAGGTACTGATTGGCCTGGGAGCAGGGAGAGCATGCGAGGTCTCCTCCCGCTAGGTGCCTAGAGGGAATGTCCAGCTGTTTTAAAACAGTTGGAATTTCTCTCTAGGAGGCGTGGCAGGGGAGGGGGGAGACTTCTTGCACTCCCCCACCCCAGGCCAATCAGTGTGGTGGGGGGCAGAGAGAGAACAAGAAGTCCCCTGTCCCTGCCCCTTCTGCCCTGCCCCTGCAAATTTCTGACATGGCCCCTTTTTAAAAATTATTGTCCACCCCTGCTGTAAAGTGCCTCAGGACTCCTCATTGTTTTAGCAGATACAATTTAACATGGCCACCCTTCTGTTGCTCTAGAATGGGCACTGTTTGCCCATATTCATTACCAGGGCTCGACAAATAATGTAATCTACTCACCCATGGTGAGTAGATTACACCCCGGAAGAGCCGGCGCAGAGCGATCTGCGCGTGCGCAGAGTGCAGAACCGCACAGCTGGCGAGCAGGGCTCGCCGCCGCTCAGCGAGCCCTGTTCGTTACCTTCCCCATTTCTTCCGTTACAACCACTGACTTGCTCAATCTTTTCCAAGGTTTTTAGAAGGTGGATTTCAATTACGTTTTTATGGCAAGCAAAGGAACGTTAGAATCATTATTGCTAATATTATACAGGGGTGTACACTAATGTAGAGGCTTGGTAATACAAAAGTGGAGCATCTTGACGGCTGAAATTGGTGGGAAAATTTGAAGTTATTATTTTAATATTTATGTTATCATAGAACCTAGGAGCCCTAGTCGTGGACCAGAACCCTGCCATGGTAGATGCTGTACAAAAACAGAACAAAAACACTGACCTTTAAATATAAGACAAGCAATAACAAATGGATACAGAGACGTAGTCGGGGGAGTACAAGGAAACAAGGAGACGGCACTGGGCAGCATGACAGCGAATGGTTTCTGTACATCCGTGGCCTAGCTGTTGTTAAGCTTTATGTAGGCATCACAGTGAAGGAGTGCTTGGGAGAAGAATTTGAAGGCAGAAATGAGGTAGTTTTGCAGATATTCATCGGGAATTCTCTCAACTGTGAGCAGCAGCTTGGGAGAAACCATGAACGTGGTAGTTTGAAAACTGAACAAGTGGGCAATGGCAGCTTATGTCATGGGCCAGTCGAAAGTGGCAGTCAGCACCTTGGTAGTGAGTGAGAGATGATAGGTAAGGTGGGGTTAGGCCATGAAGGCCTTTGACAGTGAAGACAATAGGTATGTTTGATGCAATAAAGAGGGAGCCAGTGGAGGGGGGGCAAAGAAAGGGATAACAGGGTCAAAGTGATAGGGTATAAGAATGATCTTTACAGCAGCATTCTGACTGGATACGGGTGAGGCATGGTTGCATTTGCCATGGCCAGAGAGTAGATTGTTGCAGTAATCAGGAGATGAGATAATGAGGGGTAAGTGCTTCAGTGATGCGGAATGCTAGGAAAGGCCTTAATCTCAGAGATGTCATGCAGAAAAATCTCAAAGATTTAGACGTACCCTAGAGAGACGTCTGATTCAAGAAAGAAGGAAAATGAAGTAAGGCGAGAATCTGCAACCATATCAGAAGAAGAAAGGGGGCAGGGGTAGAGAGAGGTCTGCTGCACTGGAAGTCACCGAAGTTGGAAAGGGGGGACTACAAAATAGAGAGATTACAGAGAGAGCAGAGCATGGTGAAGAGTCCTTTTCATGAGTGAAAGGGTTGAACCAAAACTCTGGATGTGACGAAGAGGTGAGGGTGAGGAAATGTGCAGCCGAGGGATCAGATGAGACACCAAGGTTGAAGACAAAGTCACTGAGGATGAGTGTGGGAGACTGTCGGGGGGGGGGGAGGGGGGTTGAAATGAGAGAGGAAGGCTGATATTTGGGGCAGTTGGGTGCATAGGAAACAACAGCAACATGGAGGGGGAGAGGAAAATCAGATAGTCCCGTTCAAAAGAGGAGACAGAGTGGAAAGGGGAAGAAGGGCGGTGTTGGAAGTGACAGAATCGCTTATCGATTAGCCGAGGAGCTGTTAACATCCCTAATGTATACTAGGAATGTTCGCTATCATGTAATTGAACAGTCATGTAATGGCATGGATCATAGTGGTCACACGACTATTCAGTAGTCCCTGAGCACGGGGCTGGCAGCCAGTGCACTCCTGGCCCCACTCCCAGGGAGCCCCCTGTTGCCCTGTGCTGCTGCCTTTGTATCAGGTGGGAGCCAGACCGCCAGGGGAAGCAGTTTAAAATCCAGCTCCCCACACAGACTGGCTGCTTGCTGCCCCATGCTGCTGCCTCTGATACAAAGGCAGCAGCACGGGATGGCATCAGCCCCTGTCTGTGGGAGTCTGAGCTCTGTACGGACAGAGGCTAATCCATGGCAGCAGCCCCTGTCCATAGGGGCTCTGAGGTCCCCACAGAAAAAGGCTGCTCCACAGCAGCAGCTTCTCCCTGCAGGGAGCTTGGAGCCCACGGAGAGGAGCTGCTGTCATGGAGCAACCTCTGTCCATGGCGAGCTCGGGCTGCCACAGACAGGGGCTGCTTTGCAGCAGCACCCCCTGCTGCCCCCTTGCTGCTTCCTACAGAGGCAGCGGAGGAGAGGGGAGGCAGCACCATGGAGCTGGTGCTGAGGGAACCGTTTTTTAAGCTGGCTTCCCCAGCGCTGGCTCCTGCCTGCTCCCGCCACCCTCTCTTCCCCCTGCTGTCCCTGTAGGAAGCAGCAAGGGGGGATCCGTGGAGCCAGCACAAGCAGCGAGCCTGCCTGAAAGCCGTCTTCCTGCATGTATCCGCTCCAGCTTGTCCCCCTCGCTATCTGCGCTGCTGCCTCTCTAGCAGAGGCAATAGTGCAGGTGGGATGAGGTGATCCAGTGCCCATGGGGAGCCTCTCAGACACCAGCTCTCGCTTCTCCCCACTTGCTGCCTCTGATTCAGAGGCAGCAAGCGGACGGGGGGTGGGGGGAGAGAGAGGCATTGTGTGTAGTTGACAAGATTAACCAATAAGCCCAGGCTTATCAGTTAATTGTGTAGTTGACTACACGTTGACATCCTTAATGTACACCGTGGTTGTCTTTTTTATAATTTCCTCTTTGCAGCAAGCTGTGTGTATGTATACACACACACACATGCGCACGCGCACATTTAGTGATGGGCGACTTCTGGGCCACATGCGGCCCATTGGAGTTCCACCTGTGGCCCATGGGTGCCCTGTCTACCACCCTTTCCCATGTGCCTCTTGTGCACTGGGGCACTACGACTGCTCTTCAAACTCTGGGAGGGTGGCGGAGGAGCAGGGATAGAGAATGAATCAGCAGATCCATGGTGCTCCCAGAGTACTGGGAGTGAGGGGGAGGAGTAGGAAGTGCAGGGCTCCAGTGTACAAGAGTCTTGGGAGAAGGAGGCAGAGAGTGGGTGTGCAGGCCAGAGGTGGAACCCCAGTGGGCTGTGGGTCACAGGTTGCCCACTACTGGCAATGATGCAGCCCACTGAGATGAAGGAGGGCTACTCTTGTGGCCCACTCACTAGTGTTGGTTGCCCATCGCTGTACTCCTACTTCAAAAACTGATGGAAAATAACATTTTGAAACATGACCTTTTTTTTAAAACTGAGCCTTTCAGGGTCTTCAGCTTCACTTCCTCCAGAAGAGTAAAAAAAGTAACTTAATGTGCTAGATGTACAGCTGATTTCCGTCCTCTTGAAACACTTTGCAGGTTCTGTACATTTTTCAAATTAAAGGCCATTAAGTCCTTGCACGGGAGTGAGCCAAAAGTCCCTGCTAATAAATGTCTGTAGAAAATGTTTTTCATTATAATCATAAAAGATTTAATCTCCCACTGGTATATTTTTTCATGCCTGATTTCCTTCCTTATTTTGTTTCATAACTGTCCAGGGAGACAAAGGCTTGTAAAATATGTAGTACAGGTTTTCCCTGTTAATACCAATATACTGCCTTTAAAATGTTAACTTTACAGTTCTGGCTTGGCTTATGTAATTTGTGCCTCTGTTCTGACTAGAAGAAATAGGTACTGGAGTGTTTTCCCACTTTTTCATCTGCTCCAACGTCTGCTGGATGTTAATCCCCGCCACACAAACACATTATTGCTCTGTTTTCTCCTGAGGAAATTTTATACAGAATAGGAATGTGAATAAATAAAAAATGTACCAACTCATAATCTACCATTTCTTCTGTACTTGCATGTTCTCTTTCTCTCTCTTAGGTTTCTTCTCCTGCCCCTGCCTCCCGACCCCCATTTATATCTCTTCTTTTCTCTTTACCTTTATCCTCCTTTTTGTTGTTGTCTCCTAATCTCCTTCCCCACCTTCCCGCCATCTGTTTCTCACCCTCCCTCTCCTGAGAAAACATGGGGCTGTTCTGGGACCACAGCACAGAAAGAGGCTCCCAGAGCACTGGATTTTTTCATAAAAGCCTAAAGGCCTTCTCCCGCTGTGGGGAGCAGATGGCCTCTCTGTAAATCCTCAGGTCACTGGCTGCCTCGCTGGCTCAGAAACCTAGTGTAGGAACAGCTGCCCTGGAATTTTCAACAAGGTGAAAAATGCTGTTGTGTTGAATTTAGAGCCCTTCTCTTTGGTTGCTGGTGCAAGTCCACTCTAGGCCAGTGGATGGTTGGCCCACACATATGAATGCATACATCTCAGTTCTGTTCCCAGCAGCCAGTATCCACACTGCAATGTGGCACTCTTCCTGGCAATCTCAGCAGGGATCCCAAGGCCTGCATTGACCTGGGCACTGCCGCCTTAACCATTTAGGCCAGTGTTGAGACATTTTGGTAAGCAAGTTCTAGCACTGACCTCACTTGGCCACTTCATAGCAAAAACAAAAAGTGCCTTGCCCTCCTGAGATCTTACAGCGAGATTTCTGTCAAACAAACAAATCTTTTTGCAGTGATAACTAGGGATGTAAAATCCTGATTAAACAATTAGCCACTTAAATGTAAGGTTAACTAACCTACTAATTAATCGATTAAGTGGGATCCCAGGTGGGTGACCACTTCAGCTCGGCTGGAGCAGCCTCCAGCCTGCAGAGCTCCCATGCCCAGCCCTGCGTGGGGCTGGCTTCAGGGCTGGCCTTACCATGAGGTGAACTGAGGCAGCTGCCTCAGGTGCCAAACTGTGGGGGGGCACCACTAGGACCCAGAGTATAGAAAATTGTGTCTGCTGCTAGTGCATATGTATTCTCTCTGCAGTACCATGAGAGGAGTAGAACAGGAAGAAGGCAGAATTGAGACCTTTCAAAGTTTTGGCCCAAGCGAGGGGGGCATGGGGGCATCATTTGAGCTCCCTGCCTCAGGTGCCAAAATGTTGTGGGCTAGCCCTGGCTGGCTTCCCACTTCCAGCTCTATGCTGGGGCTAGACCTGCCGCAAGCTCCTGGCCCCAGTCCACGGCAGGCTGTGAGTGGGGTTGCTCCCAGCCACCAGTAAACCGTTCCTGGTTAGCATCACCCGGTAAGGTGTATCATAGGCAGGAGTGGAGAGCAGAGGGAGGGAGGTGGAAGGTAGGAGCCGGTGCTTGTGGGGAGCTGGCTTTTAAGCCAGCTCTCTGGGGACAGGTGGCTCCATGGGACCCTGCATGGAAACATATAGCTCCTGAAAATTTCAGCAATTACACATTTACCAAATAAATCCATTTTAACATCCCTAATACAGGATCAACTGCTTCACCTAAGACAGCACTTGGTATATAGTAAGACTCAGCAGCATTGGGTATGAGGATGGAGAAAGGTGTTTGTGGATTTTTTTAAAAAAATAATGATGAAAAAGTTCATCAACTTAAAAAGCACATGTCTCTGAATTGCTTATGTTCCTGTTATTATAAGTAACACTTAGTAACAAATCCTCCTAAGAAGTCAGTCAGTTTTACAAAGGGTGCAACAGGAGAGAGAAAAAAAATAATTAGGAAAATTTGTTTGTAAAGACACAAAAATTGGAAACTCTACTTAGAAGCAGAAATATTGCCTGAAAATACTTTTAACTCTGATTATTTTTGGTGCTGGTCATATCCATGAGATTCATTTGTGGAAACTGTGGATTCTGTGTATATGAAAAAAATCCGTTGTACAAAAGAGAGGGAGTCATGAATAGTGTAGCACCATGCTTTTATGTAGGAAGGACGTTAACACTTTTTTGAAAGATAGGTTTTAAATAGCCTGAAGGGAAATATGAATATACCTGAAGGATAGCCTGTGGTCTGGCAGGATTTACTTCAGTATGTTTTCTTGGAAGAGGAGAGTTCTACTTATGGAGCCCCACTGATAAATCAAATCTCATACAAATCAGGCACTTAGAATTTGTGTGAAGCACTCTTGAAAAAAACATTTTTCTTCTTGAATAGATTCATATAAAACATTTGGGTTTTTGTCTTCAGGCTTGTGATAGAAAATATAGCTAACAAAAAATGCTTCATTTAGATACTTTGAGGCCTTTGTTAAAATAGGGAGGAAAAAAACACTCCAGAATAATCCTTTCATTAGCGCTCTTCCCCTTTTTTAACAGTAACATTGGTTGGTGTGCATTGCAAGATGCTCAGGTTGAAACTCAGCCCGCTTGCTAATTTAGGTCAGTGTGCCTTCTTTGTTAATCTGAAATGCTGGGTTAGCATAATTGATTAATCAGTTTCGCTCCAGTTCTCTACTTTCAGTCCTGCAGATGCATGTAACTTACTCCACAGCACAGCCTTAAAAGGGCATGGTGCATGTTCGTGTGTTAATACAGTTGCACACAAAAAACTCTCAGTGAACAGGACATTTCTGTGCTTTGCCTGTATATAGATATGAACAATTGAACACCCAAGTAGAGAGGTGCAGAATGTGAAAATGTTTATCTTGCTGTTATACAGTGTGTGAAGTGTGAATACATTTACAGATTGGTATGGGAGAGAGAACTATGCATTGCCTATTTTTTCCCGTGGTTTGTGTCAGGCGTTTCCTGGATGCTTCATTTTAAATCTTAACTTGCCTAGATTTCTTTTAACAGCTGTACATGCAACTTTAATTATGCCTCAACCTCTTGTTCTTCTAATTTCCTCATCCCTTATCTTTAATATGTATTACCTTTATTGCTCCCCAACGAGGAAGTAAGAGTCAAACTTTAATTTTGCTGAGACAGGATCTGAACTTGGTGAAAAAGCCACAACAATTTCTCTTCCTTAGTATTCTTTTTCTTCACCTATGAATGGGAATGATACCTGCTGGTTTTTTGGTCACAGGAAGATTCCCTGCAGTAGCAAACTGCTTAGGCCACTTCTCCCCTCTAGATCCATGAACGGAATATTCTCCTTTCCACGCTGCCCATTTCTTTCGTCTTAGCATATGGAGCATTCACTTGAAAGTGTGTACACTGCCTGCAGAATAGAGACGAAACTCATCGCTGAAGCATGCCACTCTGGGATAGACAATGAATTTGAGCACAAACTGGTATTCTTCTGCATTCACATTTTAACTGGTGGGGAAGTGATGTGGTGATTCTTTTAAAATGTGTAATTTGGGTTGTCAGAGGGTCTTTCCCTATAAAATCTATCCCTTCCCCAAGCCTGTTCTGTATTTTCTCTTCATGAGAAGGAAGAGATCAAGGATGGTGCCTGTACCATGAAATGCCTAATTGCTTTGTTGGGATCCAGTAAGTTAATCTATTACAACCATTTTGCAACATTGAAATCACGTTAAACTTATCTAGGCATGTGTGTGTGTATATACAAGCACTAAGTTATTTCTCAAACCCAACAGGGCTTTGCTTTGTTTTGAGATACTCACTTTATACAGGTATTTTTCGTAACTCATGTTGAGCATGTGGACTGATTTGCCTCTTTTCTTTCAATGTAGGTAAAAGTATGGATGAAATTAAGAAGATGTTGTTGTTGGTGTTGGGCTGTGCTGTACAGGTGAACATGTTTATGGAACTGTGTCATTTGAATCTGATTTCAATGCTTGCACTTATTATTTTTGTGGCACATAGAAGTGCCAATCAGTGATCCAAGTTCTATTATGCTAAGTACTGTATGAACAAATTCCCGCTCCCAGACAGTTTGTGGTCTAGAATTATAAGACACAACAGGTGGATGAAGCAGAAATACAAGGGGAAAGGAGATGGCAGTAAAATGAGCAAATTTTGCATAATAAGCTTTAGCCTCAGCTTGCCACCTGACTTGCCACTGTTTGAACCTGTGCTTTGATACTTGCTTTCACAACTAGTCAATCCAAATGGTTGGCATGCAGTAATTCCTGCAGGAGAGAATGTGAGTTTGAACAATTTCCTTAATCGAATGATTGTTGCAGATTGGTTGTTTGGTCTTAAAATATGTAGGAATATAGTGAAGTACATGAGTGCAAAAAGAATAGATAAACCAACATCTAATCACTATCTTCTAAAGAATCTTACTCAACTGCACCTTTCATTTTCATATCATGTATAAATAGAAACTCCTAAAAGAATGGGAATTTTCTGTGGCTGCATGAGGGTTTTATGCTGTGTTGTTGAACCAAATAGGCAACCAATATACATGGGTAAATTGTCCTTAAATACATGACAGTTAACCAAATAAAGGGATCAGTGTCCTGCACACCAGAGCTCTGTGTTTGGCATTCCACTGAAAACTGTCATAACAGACAATAGGAATTTTGCAGGCCAGTCTTTGCTTATAATTGACCTTGTTTGTATGCCTGTCTAATGTTCTTGTCATGCCTTAGGACATTCTCCCTGCCCAGTTATGTCAAGTCAATTATGTCAGAGTGGTGCTCTCTTCATTTGGCTGTTCAGAACTTTATACTTACTAACACATTTTAACACAAACAATAAAAGTTATGATTCGGTAAGGAGTTGGGGCTGAAGAGCCTCAATTCCCTTTTAAAGACCTGTACTCCTCCCATTCAGAATTGGGCCAAAACCAGCACAGTATATCAGAGAATCAACAGAAAGCAATGAAATGTTCAACTTCTCTGTTTCTTCCGTCTAGAGATTCTGACAGCTTGAGGTCCCAAATATACACTGACTGTCATTTTATGGGCTTTTGTTTTTAAGATTTACATAGCTAATTTGATAGAAATAGACTTGTGAAGCTATGTAATTAAAATGTCATTTATTTTTCAATAAATATTTTCCACTGTGGTATTCTACTAAAGACATATTTAATTAGTGCCCAAGAACCAAAAAATGAAGTCCTTGTAAGCAGAATCAAAAGCAGACGAACTGATCTGTTGTCATTGCTCAAAATGAGCAAAATGCAAAAAGTGATCAAATAGTTTAAATGATGTAAAGTTAGGGCCAAATCTACAGCTGGTTTATGTAGGTGTAGCTCCTTTGAAATCAGTGGAACTTTGCTGATTTACATCCGCTGTGTGTCCTTGATTTTCTGCTTGTTGTGGGGTCTGTGTTTTTATCGTTTTATTTTTTTTTCTTTTACATTTAACTTAGCCTGAAGTTAAAAAACTTTTGGCAGGATTCAGTCACCTTTACTCTCACTGCATAGTCATTTACTCCTCAGTTAGTTCAGTGATCTTGTGGAGCATGTACACACAGTAAGAAGCTAGCTACTCAATGTAAGCATGAGAGGTTTTGGCCTTGGGGCTATGTCTAGACCACAAAGAAAAGTTGGAAAAAGATATGCAAATTGTGAATCGCAATTTGCATATCTTTTTCTGCTTTTCTTTCAAAAGAGGCTTTTCTGAAATTTGGCACATCTGCACAGTGCCAAATTTCGGAAAAACCTGCTCTTTCAACGTATTCCTTATGCTTCATAGAACGAGGTTTACGGGGATGGCAAAAGAGCATGTCTACTTTTTTCGGAAAAGTGGGCACGTTCCTTGGACGCGGCATTGCTTTTTCAGGATACCAGAGGTATCCCGGAAAAGCGTTGCAGTCTAGACTTAGCATTGGTGTCGCAAGTATCCTGTTAGCTGTGCAGAGGTGTTCAAAGAAAATAACAAAGAAAGAGAGCTATGATCCCATTTTCAAATGAAGTGTGCCTTTGTTTTCTTGTTTGTTTGCAGTGTGAAAGAAAGGAAGAGTTTATTGAAAGAATAAAACAACTGGATATTGAGACCCAAGCTGCAATTGTTTCACACATTCAGGAAGTAAGTTCTCAGCACTTGAAGCTTTCTTTCTTTTTTCCCCTTCTCCTGTGGGTTCAATAGTATTGTTTATTTTGCTTTGTAATACCACAGCTTAACTTTTCTTAGTGGCACTAATGGGTTTAACACAAAGAAATGGATATTGGACTTGGAGGTGTGGTTCCCAGCTTCCATAGACATACCCAGGCTAAAAATAGCCTGGATAGCAACTTCAGCTATCTGCCGAATATGTGCCCATCTGGACCCATTAGGTACGTACTTGGGTGGTAGCCCAAGCCACCTTCTCTTGCTACTCCATCTATGCTGCCTTTTTTAGTATACTAGCTTGAACAGAGCTAGCACAGGTATGTCTCTGTGAGCTGGGGATCACTATTTCCCAGCTTACAAGTAGATACACCCTCTTAAGTGCAAACAAATTAAAGGGTAAAGATTACTAGGTGGTGGAAAAGTAACTGGCGTCACCACTTCTCAGAGCGGCAGTCATAAATGTCGTAACTGCCAAGCACTGGCTCAGACTGAAAGTAGTTTTACAAAACTACACAAAAGAGGCTTCAGGTAAAATTTTCAAAAGCACTTTAGTGATTTAGTAGCATGAGTATTATTTCAGAAGTTACTTGGAGCTTAAGTCCCATTAAAAGGCCAGAAGCACTTTTGAAATTGGGATTTAAGCACCCACATAATTTAACTGCTTTTGAAAATACCATCAACGTGAAAAAATTTATTTTAGTCTTTTTAAAATGGTATAATTTGGTGACGCTTGTCTGCTGGATTCTAAATCCTTCTTTAAATGAAAATAGTGTTTGATTAAACAGCAGCTGTCATCCCACTTTCCTGAGTTCAGGTGAAGCTTTCCTCAAATGCCCTCCACCTGACAGGCCTCAGTATAGAATGCACATTCTCTCAGGGTGTGCTGGCTTCATCTCATGCAAAGGCAAATAAAACAAAAAAAAGTAGGACTGTTAGAAGATGTTGATAATAGCTTTTTCATATATTTTACAGTCTGCTTCTAAAAGCATTTCCCACAGACTAGAAATTTCATTCACAAACTAAGGAATATAAAGAATGGTTGTAGTAAAAGAAAAACGTGCTTAGTCCTAAATGTGGACACATAGGGTATGTCTAGACTCTGGCGACAGTGTGACTTGAAAAGAACCTTTTTAGTCTAGTGCAGTTTTCAGCAACATCACTTGGAGAAAAGCAATATTAGAGAATTACAGTTAAAAAAATCCATACTATATTAGATCACGGCCCCACCGCAGCAGACCGCTGCCCCACCAGAGCCCATTGGCATTTGGCCGCACTGCAACTGGCTCAGTTGGACTCTTGCAGCAGGGCTCCCAGCCGTTGGCCTCCCTGAAACTAGCCTGGCTGGGTTCTTGGCCCCTACAGGGCTCCTGCCTGTGGCCCTCCACCGGGTCTGTCTGGACCATGGATTTTGGTGTTGCTGGACCATGGATTTTGCCAGACAAGGGAATCCCGGTTGAGAGAGGTCCAACCTGTAAATGTGTATCTTGTTCTTGTTTGCAGGTGACTCATAACCAGGAGAATGTGTTTGACTTGCAGTGGCTGGAGCTCCCAGATATGGCCCCTGAAGAACTGGAGTCTCTCTCAAGGAATATGGTTTTTCATCTCAAGAGGCTTATTGATGAGAGAGATGAGTGCACAGAAGTATGAATGAGATATATTCTCATACAGTTTATTTTCAGGATCAGACATAGGCTCTGCTTTTCTATTGTCTTTTGCTTGTGTAATGATTGTCCTTGTGTTTCATATAAGGCTTGATCTCTTCTATTAAATCTGTAAAAATTGTAGCCCTTAGAGCAATGTTTAATCTTTCCGTGCTGCTCTCATAAATTATATTCTTGAGCTACAGAGAATTCTTCTCGGAAAGAAGAGTGTGCAGGAAACACAAGATGCTCTGTTTTTTGAATTTTCTTCAAAGGTTTTTTCTGTTATACTTTTCTCCTCCGTTTTTCTCTGTGGCAGTTTTTCTGTCCTCCAAAAGTATTTGCCTTCTCTCTAGCTTAGGTCACCAGTGACATCTTTCCTCTGTATCTGTGACTCATCAGTTAATCTTTTTTCTCATATCTGCTAGAAACCTCTAGTCTCCCTGGCCTAGATCTCTTCACGTACCTCTCTTCCTACAGTTCATGATCTGACTCTGATTGAATTAATTAAAGCTGTAAATTTGCTGCAGTTTTTATAAAAACTCTAAGCAAAATAAAGTCCTTATCTGAAGCACTGGGAAGTAGTGCATTCTAGTGGTTATCCTAGGACTGGGAATCAGAATTGTGTTCTGTTCCCAATGCTGTCACTGCCTTCAGTGTGTGACATTAGGTACATCACCTGAACCTTCTCTGCCTGAATTTCCACATCTGTAGGATAGGCTAATAATTACCTTCCTTTGCAATGTACTTTGAGATACTTGAATGAAAGGAGCCATAAGTGTAATGAATTGTTATTCCTTCTAAATGCCACTTGCCACTCTCTGTTTCCAGCTGATTGTGGATCTCACTCAAGAGAGAGATTATCTGCAGTCTCAGCAACCATCAAGTCCTCTGAAAACATCTAGTCCAGATTCTTCACCAAACCTAGCCAATCGACTCTCCAATGAAGATAAGCAGCACCTGGGTGTTGAGCTGGCAGACACAAGAGCGAAACTGAGAAGGGTGCGACAGGAATTGTGAGTCGCTAAATGCCAGGAGTAGTGGAGAAATGCTGTCTAACTCAGGTTCCTTGCTAACAGTGTCACTTAAACATGTAGTAGGTCTCAATCTGCAGCATTGGGTTGCCTCTTGGCTTCAACATGCCAACTTTTCTGGGAGATCTGCATGCAGGACTTGGCCTTCTAGGGTTTTTGTTTGTTTGTTTTTGTATTGTTTAATGAAAGGATGTGTGCAAAGTAGCTGGCCTGGCCTTCTCTCATCTTCCCTCTTTCTTAACATGCCACCAGTCTCAAGCCTCCATTAATTTGTCTGTCTTTTCCTCTTCTTGCCTTCACACATCCCTCACATTTTCTTCCCCTTTTCCTTCGTTCCTTCCCCACCCCATGCCATCTGTAAGTTTTCAAAGACTGTTGCTTCCAGTTGAGTTTTCCCTTCCCCACTTACATACACATTCCTCTCTCTTGGAAATGATTGTTGGGAAGGATTGGTTACCATATTCAGAAGGGCAATGGCTGTGTTAGCTGTGGCAGCAGGAGTGGCAGGTGAAATGATCATTTAAAAAAGATACAGTGCCAAACTTCCTTTGGCAAAAAGCACTACAAGAAAACATCTGTAGCTCTTGGTAACTTTGAGACTGGATCAGCACCAAGAAAATCTATGAGGTCTCATGTCCAGATTACACTTGTAGACACCTGTGACTCGTACCTCCTGCATCTTGCCATGATGTTAATACCATAAGTATTGTTTGAGGAACCCTTGAAATAGTTTTATACTAAGTTTTCCCTAATCATTTTCAGGGAAGAAAAGTCTGAGCAACTTGTGGACACCAAGCATGAAGCAGAACAGCTTGTGCTAGAGCTGCAGAAAATAAAACAAGAAGTAAGTGGGGCTTCTCTAATTGTAACACTGCATCATTTTTGTTTTTGATATTGAAATAAAAATGCTTCTCGTGAAATTTGAATGATGGAACCAGGTGACTTCAGTGCGTTGTGTATAGGTCTGATTGTGACAGAGTAATGCAGTGCTTGTGAGAGTCGGTCTCATCTGCTCAGTTCGCCAACTAATGCCTGGAGCATACACAGTGTGGATCATTGACAATTGAAGAATCCAATTTTAGGCAATTGTAGGCTCAGTTGTAGACTCAATCCTGCAATGAGTTCGGTGGCTTATTGAAGAGTTCCCCACATTTGCACCTTAGGAACGCTGTTGGCTTTCCATTCACTTCTGCTTGTTTGGGCAGTGTTGTTAGTTTTACCAGCATGAGAGGGTTAATTTTATTATTTTCTGTTTGTCATTTTTCCCAGAACATCCACCTGGCAGCTGATGCACGCTCTGCCCGAGCATATAGAGATGAACTGGACTCGCTGAGAGAAAGAGCAAACCGAGTTGAGAGACTTGAGATGGAATTGGTCCGGTGTAAAGAGAAACTGCATGATGTGGATTTCTATAAGGCTCGTATGGAGGTAAGTAAAGATCAGGAAAAAAAACTGTGGTGCCTGCCCCATTTCCCCCAGTGCTGTTCACCAATTAATGCTTCATTTGTAATCACATTTGATTCTACCTGCAGATTAAAGAAAACTGAAGTTCAGAAAATACCTGATGGATGGGATTTTTGGAAGCACTCGGCAATGGCCTAGCTCTGCTTCCCCATTAGAGTCAGTGGTGAAACTCTCATCAATGAGAGCAGGGATAGGCCAGTGCTGAAAAGCCCCCTCATTATAGATCTATTGGTTCTCCACTATGTGGCTGACCGTAGCAGCCCAGTTCTTTGACAGTATGAGTTTGGATCCTCTTTGCAGCTTCATTGCAGTACATTTTCAAGCTGTATATGTCCCAGAGTTGATTCTTTAACCAGCATTTTCCGTGTAAGTGTAAATTCAGATGGCAAACTGTGGGCATTAAAATCTGCAAATGCTGGCCTTATAAACAACAGAGAAATTGCCCGTAAGTGGAGGGCTTCATCTATATTTTCATGCTATTAGTAATACAGTTTCTTCTGGTTTAGCCACTTCAGGCTTCTGCTCATCATAGCTTCACTTTCTTTTTAGGCCTGTGGGCTAATCTCATCTAAACTCTGAATTTCCCTGAGACAGAGAGATACCTGTCACACTGCTTCAGCTCACGCACAGTAGAAGCACCTCACCCTGTTCCTCTTGAGTTTTTCCGCTAATCATTTGTACAATAATTTCCATATTTCTTTACCCCCTAAAACGAAGAGAGAGGTCAAGCTCTTTATTCGGCACTGGTGAGGTCATAACTGGAGTATTGTGTCCATTTCTGGGCCCCTTATTACATGAAGGGTGTGGCCACATTGGAGAGAGTCCAGCAGAGGGCAACAAAAAATATTAGAGGGCTGAAGCATCTGACTTACGATGATAGACTGAGGAATTTGGGCTTCTTTACTCTACGGAAGGGAAGAGTGGGGGACTTGGGATTTGATAGAAGCTTGCAGCTACCTGATGGAAGGTTCCAGAGAGGATGGAGAGAGGCTGTTCTCAGTGGTGACAGAGAACAGAACAAGGAGCAGTGGTTTTAAGTTGCAGTGGGGGAGGTCTAGGTTGGATATTAGAAAAAAAAAAAACTATTTCCCTAGGAGGGTGGTAAAGCATTGGAATGAGTTACCTAGGGAGGTGGTGGAATCTCCACCCCTAGAGGACTTTAAGTCCTGGCTTGACAAAGCCCTGGCTGGGATGATTTAGTTGGGATTGGTCCTGCTTTTAGCAAGGGGTGGGACTCGATGACCTCCAGTGGTCTCCTCCAACCATATGATTCTATGAAGCCAGTGGAAGTTTTGCAACTGACTTAAAGGTTAGGCCCAAACTGGAAATAGGCGGAGCCCCTGGCTTTGAGATAATGGAGTGTTACGATAACATATGCCCATAGCACTCCCTGCTAAAAACATGCCAGTTCTTTATGGACTTCCAATCTTGCCTTGTTTTTCTTTGCCAGCCTGGAGGACCAGCTGTCTGCTGTATCTTACAAATAGAGCCACTAAGCTGCTGGGTAATAAATGTGTAAGTTGCAAACTGAGGCAGGCTCCTCTGTGCCAGCAATTCACAGTTTACCTGAGGGAGTCTGGATCTTACTGTAAATTGTCTCTTTCATGTTCCCCCAAACTGGCAAATCCATTGTGAGTTAACCCTATTGTCCTCCTTAAGTAGCAGGGCAGGTTCTTGGGCTGCTGTACTTCAGTCTGTCCCTGCTGCCCAAAGTATGCAGAGTGGAGTTGGTTCTGATACCATGGTAGAGGCTAGTGCTTTCTCTTCTCTTCATCTAAGAGCAAAAGGGCAGCCATTCCATTGTACTCTTCTTGGGTTCTCAGTACTATGGCTTGCCCTATAGCTAGCAAAATCCTCAAACTAACAACTTATGTCTCCGATGTGCTAAGTTACCTTGATGATCTATAATGTAAAATTTATACAGCTCTCCTTTTCTCCATTCTTCCACCCCTCATTCAGTCTTCCACCTCTGTTTCTTCTGTCTTGGATGTCGAGGTTGGGCATCATAGGTGAGATTTTGTGCTGCACCTCTAAAAGCATCCATCCGTGTGGGTGCATGGGGGTGGATGGAGCAAAGATCACTTTACACCTTCATGGCACCTTTCTAATTCTGTTTGCTCTAGGGCTCAATATGTCCTGTGGCATATATTAGGGCAGGGATGGGCAATAATTTTCTCGGGGGCCCACCTGATGAATTGTGGTACTTGGTCATGGGCCAGCTTCACCCCCCAGAAGCATGATAGCAGTTTTAAAGTATCTAAAAGGGTGTCACAAGGAGGAGGGAGAAAAATTGTTCTCCTTGGCCTCTGAGGATAGGACAAGGAGCAATGGGTTTAAACTGCAGCAAGGGAGGTTTAGGTTGGACATTAGGAAAAACTTCCTAACTGTCAGGGTGGTTAAATTGCCTAGGGAGGTTGTGGAATCTCCATCACTGGAGATATTTAAAAGCAGTTTGGATAGACATCTATCAAGGATGACCTAGACAGTGCCCGTGAGGGCAGGGGACTGGACTTGATGATCTCTCAAGGTCCCTTCCAGTTCTAGCATTCTATGATTCTATGAAGGGCTGGGGCCTGCACAGAAGGGACTGAGCTGAGGACTAGCTTCAACTCACTGTTGTCTGGGGCCAGAGACTTTGAATTAAAAATAGCAAAGGGCTTGTGGCTTCCAGCCCCGCGGCTACCGCGTTGCCTGGCAGCCTCCCAGGGTTACTGCAGCAATTTAAAGGGGTTGCAGCTCCAGCCCCTGCCAAGGTAGTGCCACAACCGTGAGCCACAAGCCATTTAAATGGGATTCTGTTGCCTGAGCTGCTGCCTGGAAATTCGGTGGCATGGGCAGCGGGATATAAATAGAAAGCTGCTAGATGCAGTCCCCAGCTGAATCAAATTGTTAGGCAGGTCAGATCCAGCCCCCAGGCTGCATCTTGCCCAGCCCCAAGTTAGGAGCTTCCCCAGCTTCCTTTGGACTGCTTCACGTTATAAAATTGCCAGTATTTCACATTCCGGCCATTCCCTTTTCCTATCTGTGCCAGCAAATTCCTAGAGTGGGTGCTCCGTAAAAGGTCTCCTTTGGCTTTGTGCTGCCCTTGCATTCAGGGAATTCTCCAGGAGGGATTCTGACCCTGTTTTGTTGCTGTACCAATGTGAAGGGGCTGTAATGAGGCCAGAATTCAGCCAGTGTTATCTCTCAGTTTCTCTTCCATTTTCTCTGCCTGTCCTTTAAAGAGAGGTGTAATGAATCAGACCTGTGTCTGCTCACATTCCTGTCATCCCCTAGAAAAATAGCTGGATTTACAGTTTCCTCTGAGCCACTTGCAGTGTCGGAACAGGGAGTTTGTTCTAATCTCTCACTTGAGGATGAGAGATGCTAGTAAAGCATAAAGGTGACCCACCCCGCTCTCCTGACACTTATTGGTACAAGTAGCTTCCTAAGGTCTTAGTGTCTGAGAGTTTCAAGCAAACTTCACATTGATGGGGTAATCAAAATACAGATGAATAAAGCAGGCCATGATTTTGTAGTAAAATAAGAACTCTGGAACATTATAGTGTTGTGAAAACACTGTAAAGTCAGTAATTGAACGGACATCTGAGGGTCCTTTAACTGCATGCATTTCAGTGAGAAAACATATGATGGGCACTTTACAAGCTTCTGATTCTGGTCCTTGAAGTACAGTCATGAAAGCTTGCCTCTAAAGAATGGCATCTCCAGGCAGTGGTCATGAAAGTGCCATGTGGGAGGCAGACCATGTGTGACAATTCACGTGATGTACAAGTGGAGAAATTGGAATGAGACTTTGAATGGTTCCTTAAACCACAGGCTCCAAGTCTCTAATAGCAAGAGGGAGATTTTAGAAGCTGCCTTAGAACAAGTGCCAAAGGAGCAAGCCTTACTGCAAGCGAGACCTGATATGTCTGAGCAGGTGAATGTTTTCTGTCCGCGTCTTCCATGACCAGAATTACCAAATGCTATTTTAATTTGATTATAACTTTAACAACACACAATGCAAATGCAATCTATAGACTTGCCCACTGTGGTGGCTTAATGAGATCATAACTATCAATGTGCCAGGGCAGTGCTTCTTCTGAGGAAGTGGTTCTTGCCAACATAAAACCCTGCTGCTGCATTCCTCTCCATTAAGTCTCTTGCAGCTCCAGGAGATCAGATTCTTTTAAGAGGCCAGGGAGTCTTACTTGCATTTCTTTCCTCCCCCAATTACAATAAATTTCCCCACATGATGATGGAAAGTAATTCCTGTGAACATTTTAAAAGCACTTCTTTTACATTTTCATATAGTTTGATGGATGTAAGGTTCAGTTATTCTTGGGCATTTGTTAACATTATTACAGCTCAGCAGGAGTGACTTCCATAGTATCAGGTATATGGAGAGAGAGTGTGTGTGTATAAAAACTCTCCAGTTTCAGTTGAATAGTAAACAGAGTGGGCCCCAATCCTGTAAATATTTATGCCAATATTTAATTTTAATTGGTCTACTCATAGGCATAAATGGTTGCAGGATCAGGTCCCATGTTGTTAAGACTGCACACCAAATTCTATGCTGTATTTCAGTGAGATGTTTATAAAGGCAAGATAAAAAATTGTTGGATATTTTAAGTTATGTTAGTTTTAAGGTAAATTTCATCAAATTGATTTTGGAATGTCTTATATGTAAATCTAATATATATGTGAGAGAGTTTTGTCTGTCTGTCTGCCTGTTTGTTCAAGAATGCCTCCTACAAGAGATAGGACCACCAAATTTGGTATACAGCTTCCTCTTATCATAACTAAAAGCAAGGAAAGGGTTTGGTTGTGCCAGGAAAACGGGATGTGCCTGTGCTTGTTAGTTGAAAATGGGATTGCTTCCCAGAAAACCATACAGAAAAGAGATAATCCACCAAGGCAAGTGAAAGGGGCTGGCTAGAGGCCTGTCCAAAACACTGCCCAAGCCCCGAACCTCCCACCCTTCAGGTGCCCTTTAGGCAGGGTGGGGGGAGCTGAAGTCCCTCCCGCCAAATTTTATGTGAACATTACTGGCTGTTCCCCTTCTTCAGAGAGCTAGGGGAAAGTGCACAGTTTGCTGCATTCATCACTCTGGCTGGGGAGCGCACTGCGGTCAGATGAACCTGAATCTGCCCCAGCTGGGGTCATGCACCTCTCCTTTTGCTAAGCCCTCTGGAACTGCAGCAGCCATGGAGAGATGCTTCTTACCTGGCCCCAAGATGCTGATTGGGAGATAACTGGAGTAGTCCTTTCTCCCCAGGGTAGCCTGTATACCGAACCCCTCGTCCCCAGCCCTACCCCAGAACAATGATTTAAATGAAGCATGCGTATTTTCATATTATTTTCCAAAAAAACA
Source organism: Pelochelys cantorii (assembly GCA_032595735.1). NCBI lineage: Eukaryota > Metazoa > Chordata > Testudines > Trionychidae > Pelochelys > Pelochelys cantorii. The sequence continues at coordinate 101,033,421 of CM064329.1, read as the reverse complement.
AATTTAATTGAGTTAAGGTCTGAGCAATGCTGAGTAAATCTTAAAAAAAAGAAAACTCTCTGTTCTTTTGATTAAAAAAACCCACATAGCTATAAAACCATTGTGAGGGGTTTGAAAAGAGAAAGAAAACAAACCTTCATTCCCATAGAAAACACTCCTAGCCATTCTTCTTATCTAATACAAGAATGATTTATAGCCAAACCAATTCTCAGGTCTCTTGGGTTACCCTAGGGTTATCTGTGGTGACATTAGTTATAATATACCCCTGGTATATTAACAAAGGAAGCTGAAACAGCGGCGGAAAAAATGCGAAGAGCCGCGCCAGAATTGTCGAGCCCACGAAAGCTCATGATACCATCTACATGTTTTGTTAGTCTATAAAGTGCTACCAGACTATCTGTTGTTTTTTCAGTTTACTTAAATTAAGTTTGCACTATAAAGAAGACCTCAGAAAATAGGTGCAAGTAATATTGTTGGCTCAACAGATTTCGTCATAATAAACATTCTGATCTGTCAGGTCTTGTTCCCCTTCAATCCTCAGGCACATGCAGGGTGCTACCTCCCATCTCTCAAATATTGTGGGTCCCAACCATGTGTGATTTGCAATCAGAGACTGGTTTTGTGTATACCTTTCTTGGCACACAGTTAGACTCTTCATGAGATATTGAAATAATCATTTCCTGCTTGGTAAGCAGTTTCAGAGGTAATTCTGAGGCCATGTTTATGAGGTCAAACACCATCTTATTTCTCAGGGCTGCAGTCCAGACTGAGTAGTTCAGTCTGTTATATATTCTGATTGACCCATTGTTTCAATCTGAGTATTTTTGGTGCTTCTCTTACACCAAGCAGGCTGCCTTTTTTTAAGTCCACTCACTCTCATCTCTTTTGATATCAGACAGTTTAGCATATTCATCCTCTCTGGTCAAACTTGGCCCAAAATTTAGGTCTTAAAAAATCAGAATTTCACATTTTCTATTTATTCATTTACTCAGAGACATCTCTATTGCAGTCACCATCATTGTGTCTCCTGTGAAGCACAGAGTGCACTCAACCCCACTGTGCACATGGGGACCCGAGGTCCAGACTAGGGGATCACAGGAAGTCTGTACCACAGCTGGGAAACAGGACCCAGAATTCCTAATTCCCAGGCCAGCCTTAACCATAAGAACATCCTTCCTCTTTTATAAAACCAGGAGTGAACAGAATTGTTTTTCCATGGATTTTTTTACTAGTAGTACAATTGTTCTATACCCACATTAATCTAAAGTTTTGCAACAGCTTTGCATTAATCAGTTTCAGTGTTTTGGGACTTTAAAAGCCACTTCACACAATAGGTGGGTAGAAGAGCTGCTTCTAAGCAGTAGCAACAATAACTAGGGATTTTTCTTTTCTGTGGGGCAGAAATTAATTTGTTTTTTCCCTGTCAAAGCTATTTTCAAGAAAGAGCAGTACATCTTCACAACACTCTTTATTTCTGAGTAGCTAATTGCTAGTGTTTTGCACAGTGCAGAAAAGTCTACGAATGCCAAGAAATACCAGAAGATTAATTGTCAACTGCTGACTCCTCCCATTGGCTTTATGAGGAATCTGGGATAAAGTGAAATCCTTTGTAAGCTTTCTGATTAATTTGTGGTTAAGGGTTATGTATCTACTGGGTTTGTATGCATGTTAGGACAGGTGAGGGGGAGCCCATTCTTTCATAACAGACTGTGTGAACTATGTTCTGAAATGGGCAGATCTCACTCAGACCTGGGAGTGAGTCTTACTGAGCAGCTATCAGACTTTCAGGCCACTGAGTGTATCCTTCTAAAAATGGGAAAGCAGCTCTTGTCCAATGAGCTAACAGGCCTTACTCATTAGTGATAACCTTTCAGTAGTCCATGTGTTTTGAAGGTTTGTGGTCTGAGTGAGTCAGCTTATTCACTGATAATAGTAGAGGCTTTATAATTTGAAGGTTATTGTTCAGCAATAACCTGTCAAACCAGGGATGTATGCATATTCCATTTTTTTCTGTATGTTGGAGGAAAAATAAACTAATAAAAATCTTTTTATTAGAACAAGATTAATTGCTGTGGTGTTTGTTCCCTCCCCCCCTCCCCCCAGTTCCCCTGTGTAGGAATGTTCCTTCTAATCTTTTCCATACATGTGCCGATTTTTTCCATCCGTATGTAGAATATTTTTTATGTGCATTGAGTCATGTGCACCACCAATAGAAACAAAAATCCTAGTAGTGGGCTCTCTGCTAATCATAATCATTGGCGGCATGTGAATCTCTCCTGAGCAGACGCAAAAGCACACAGCTTATAGGGAGCACTGTTTACCAAGTGTCGATTTAGTGGGTCTACTGAGATGTGTAGCACCCTGCTCTTTCTCATCTTTCAAATGTTGTCACTTTGTGAGTGAGACAATTGCAAGACTTACATGTGCATTTCCGATATCAAAAGCACTTAAAGGTAAAAATAAGCAGTCCTATTTTTTTTTCTTTTTTGGCCTGGAATCAGGCAATTTAAAGCTGTTATGGCCTGGATAGGAACGTCAGCCAGATTTTATCCTGTGAACATGCATTATTTTTGGAGATAAGGTACAGGTACATAAATCGATGCTGCTGCAGTTTTTGCTTTGTTATGGGTTCAGACAACAGGAGAGCAGCATATAATTTACCAGTCTTGTTCCTAGAGTTGTGCTAGGACTGCTGTAGCTGCAGAGCCAAGCTGGTTTGTGCTCCACAAAAAGAACCCAAAATGCTGCTGACCTAAAACTGTTCATACAATTAATGACTGTGCCAGCTTTTTAAGGTCATTGCGAACCACTGCTTTGTTACGTGAAATAAAGCCATGTACATGAGAGAGAGGGAAAGAGAACTCTTTCTGGCTAGTTGCTGAAAGAACCTTTTCATGTAAATGTACCTGTAACCTCTAAAGGTCTAGGTCTATTTATATTTTGCATTCTCTGTCTCCCAAGGGCTTCACCAGTGTTGATATTGGAATATTTTGAAGTGCAAATCTTTGCTTTTGTGAGATCTGCATATGTAAAACTGAAATTTTAGAGGTAATGCTATTCATAGTTAAATATCCAGTATTTGAATAGCCTTGTTATAGATGTGCTATATTTTTTTTTCAAACTGTATATTGAAAGTTGTCTGATGTTTGAAACCTAATATTATGAAACTAGGAGATTAACTTTATATGCTGTTTTTCTTTTTGTGTTACAGGAATTGAGAGAAGACAACATCATACTAATTGAAACAAAGGCCATGCTAGAAGAACAGTTAACAGTAGCAAGAGGTCGTGGTGATAAGTTGCACGAACTAGAGAAGGAAAACTTGCAATTGAAATCCAAACTTCATGATGTAGAGCTGGTACACACTATTTAACGATGTTATTTTTAACAAATTTCGGTTTTAAACTAGGTTACATACTCCTTTTACATAATCTATTGGAGTAAATCCTATTTACAAAATTTTACCATGTTTTAAGCCATATGAACTTTGTGTCAGTGCCATGCATTGTCTATGCTTAAAACAGCATGACGCTCTGCTTACAATAAAATGTATCAATACGCCAGTGGTCTGCTTGGGAAAAGCAAACTGTTTAACTGATTTCAGGTTAGATGAGCATATATCACCAATAAAATATTGAAGCCATATTCATTGGTGTTAGTGATTTTAGAATGTATTAGTTTAAAAAAATCTCTTATGCATAGGATGTAAAAACCTGCTGCAGTAAACAACTGCTAGAACATAAGAATGGCCATACTGGGTCAGACCAAAGGTCCATTCAGCTCAGTATCCTGTCTGCCGACAGTGGCCAATGCCAGGTGCCCCATAGCGAGTGAATCGAACGGGTAATGATCAAGCGATCTCTCTCCTGCCATCCATCTCCACCCTCTGACAAACAGAGGCCGAGGACACCATTCCTTACCCATACTGGCTAACAGCCATTTATGGACTTAACCTCCATGAATTTATCTAGTTCTCTTTTAAACCCTGTTATAGTCCTAGCCTTCACAACCTCTTCAGGCAAAGAGTTCCACAGGTTGACTCTGCTCTGTGTGAAGAAGAACTTCTTTTTATTTGTTTTAAACCTGCTGCCCATTAGTTTCATTTGGTGGCCCCTAGTTCTTATATTATGGGAACAAGTAAATAATTTTTCCTTATTCACTAGCAAATACAACTAGCTCTTGCTGGATATAAAATATATATTTATTGCAGCAGTTCTGTAAGGCATTGACCACTGCAAAAAATAAAATGTTCTCAGTATTGAATATTACATAAATCAGAGAAGAGGAGCTTATTCATTTGCACACAAATGAAAGACTTAAGATCTAGATGCTTATCACTCACAACTAAAAAGCCTAATAAATAACATTGGACAGGTATTACTGCATTAAACATAAAAAAACGTTACTTTGTATGCCATATTTTAATTACTAGTATTCCTGTAATGAGTTCATTGCTCTGAATTCTTGTGAAGTATGGTCTTTTACTAACCTGAAAAAGATGTTATTGGCATAAAGGAATTGGTCAGACTCAGGGTGTTATGCTAAATTCAGAGTATACAGTGTATTGTAAATTAAGTAAACAAATGATACTCGGGATTTTCAAAAGTGGCTCATAATTTTGGATGCCTCCAATTTTGGGTGCCCATCCTGAGATACCTTGAAGAAGCATGATGTGACATGTGGAGCAACCAAAAATATGTTGCCCCAAATGAGATGGTGGTTCTCATTTCAATACAAACTTCATGCATGTAAATGTCATTCTGATGCAGGTGTCTTATAAGGTGAAAGGGATGGGGCTGGAGGGTGTAAAAGAGAAAAGGAGAACAAGCCGGTACCTATTTGTTACTCCAGTTCTTTAACTGGGAACACTCTCTAAAGTCTTGCCCATTCAATACCCACTCACTTTAGAGGAAAGCTTTCTCCGTATATGAGCCTATTTTTCATCTGTTCATTAGAATAATTCTAATTTTATCAATCAGCAGTAAACAACTGACTTCTAGTGGGAAATGTTGAACAATCTCTCACGGAGCCTGTGCATATTTGGTGCATTTTGCATATAAGAGGCAAGAATTAAGTCTAGAAGTTTTAATGTCAATTAGAAATTATTGATTTCCTATCCTAGCAGCAACTTAGTTCCTATTATAGCACCTGATATGGTTAGGTTTTTTAAGTACCTTATATGATTTTATTTTCCATTTATTTACACAGTTTCTTTGTTAAAAAGCTTTGAAGGTGGAAATGATGTGATATAAAGATTTCATTTTTTGGCATTTCAAATAATGAGGAAAAATATCTCTGATTCTGTGATGCTTGTCTTCAGCTTTAGGAAGAGCAGAAAGTGTATTGTAAAGCCCAGATAGTGTCAAAAAGTTGTGTCAAGTTAGTTGTGAAATTATGCAGTCTTGATGCTATTAGACATATCTTAAAGCATCCACTTCGTATTTCAAGTAATTAGAGATGGACCTGAACCAAAACCCTGGATCTTTGTAACTGTGAACTTGGAGAACTTTCATTTGGGATCTAGCCCATCTATGTGGTGGCTTTAATCTTGGATCTGTGAGGAGTCTCTCTTAATACTGTATGTATATATTAATATAGGCACACATGTTGTATGCGGGGAGGGTCTGCTAAACTCTCAGTGCATGTATCGCTCCTAGTAATAACTGAGCAAACATGAAGAGGTTGATCAGGCTCTCTAGTTAATAAGCTCAGCATGAGGTTCCATGTGTATGGTCTTCTTTTCATAGGACCGGGACACAGACAAGAAGCGAATTGAAGAGCTGCTGGAAGAGAATATGGTACTGGAGATAGCACAAAAACAGAGCATGAATGAGTCTGCACACCTGGGCTGGGAACTAGAACAGCTGTCAAAGAGCACAGACCTCGCAGATAGTAAGTAGCCATCATGAGGTGATTCTTAATTATTGTGCTTGCACAAGGTTTCCTTACAGAAGAGGAGGGGAACAAGTTACTACACTAGGCAAGAGCAAAACCTCAACTCTAGCCTCAGTAGTTCATAGGGGGAAATAAATTTCCTTATTTAAACAGTTGACTTTTTCTTATTTAAGCTGAACAAAAAGCTTCTAACAATGCCACAACTTCCAGCTTCTTTCCTTATATTATGTAACTATTAACAATGACTTCTTTATATTTAAACCTCCCTTGAGATAATGCCTCAAAATAAACAAACAACCCCCCATATATTACATGGTAATGATCCCAGCATAGGGTATTTTTAACTAAATAGTAAGTGGCTGCGAGAAGTCAATGACCCTTCTCTACTCCCAGCTGTCTTTAAGTCCCAGAAAAAAAGCCTATGCTGTGAGAGAACTATTTTTAATAGATGGTGAAAAATGAATGAGAGGGAGGGGAAATAACTGGCTGGTATTTTGTAAGTGGGTGAATCATTTTCAATAATTATATGCAAGACATAACAAAAATCAGTGTCCTGTATCATAAGCTTGGTAATTGGTTTCTAGTTATATAATTAATTCAGTTTATATTACTAGGATATAAAATTATATTTTAAAGAACCCTAGGAAATATAACAATGTTATGGGCAGGAGTTTTCGGTATCCAGTCTTTACTAAACACTTACCTAATCCCTCAAAGACTCATGTGCATGCTTTGCTTTATTCTCTGAGTAGGTTCATTGATGTTAATAGGGCAAATCACTTTATTTAAACCTAAGTAGGAGCATACGTTTTGGTAAAATCAGGGTCTTAAGTATATGTAAAAATAGCACTACCACTTTACTCCTCAGATTGGCTTGCAGTGTGTGTTCTGTGCTATGTCTACTAATAGTAATGATTAATTAGTTTTTACCACTTTTTAATCTGTTTGCCTGTAGAGCTAATGCAGTAAAGTTCAAACAGGGTGAAATTTATTCTGGTTCTTCTAATGCATCAAAAATATGGTTTCATCAACATTGGAACATTTTAGGAAAACAGTGCAATTTTTCATGAAAAATTTGAAACAATTCAGAATTGTCTACCTCATTTCAAATTACAGTTTTGTTTAATGTATGGTTTTTTCTCCTTCTCTCTCTCTCCTTTTTTTTTTTTTTTTTTGCTATTGAATGCATTAGAATGGATGATGTCTAGGTTCTCTTCCATTTTTTGTTTATATTTTATTTGTCCTTTCTGTAACCTTTCAAAACTTCCTCAACTTTAGAAAAGTTATAAAGGGAGAATAATAATTAATGCTAAACTTTATAACTCTTATCAGTCCGTCACTCTTCAAAAGTCATAACTTTTCAAAAATTTCTCTAGAGTAGCAAAAGAAAAGTGGAGGGGAGTCAATGACATCATTTATTTTACTGCACTCTGTGGCAAAAAAAGGGGGGGAGTTTGAAAGTCTAAATAAAAATCAATTTTTGAATAAACAAAAAGTGATTTAGTTTTTTGACCCCTGTGAAATGAAAACAACTTAAAATTTTCAAAAGTTTTTCCAAAACAGTTTCCTATTTTTCAGTCATCTCCATTTATGAAGTTTCAGTTAGTTGCCACTGAGGACAACTGAGTTGAGCAGATGTAACTGAGAGCACAGTCTGTTCTGCAGAACTTTTATTTTGTTTTAGTGGCGATGAATGACCAGGAAAGAACTCAGCTTGACTCTTAGGGCATGTCTACACTGCACTGCATGGCTATTTTGGGGTACCGGAGATATCCCAAAATAGGTACCCTGTGTCTATACAGGCCGCCCGTTATTTCGAAATATTTTTCAAAATAACGGGTGTGCTATTTTGCCATCCCATTAAACTTTGTTGCACGAGGAATAACGGATGGCTCGAAATAGTGTGTTATTTCAAAATTTTGGTGTTGTGTAGCTGCACCAAATTTCAAGATAAGCTATTTCAAGTTTAGGGTGCTGTGTAGATGCACCCTGAGATTTCAAGTTGAGTGTGGAAGGATAGCACATAGAAAAACTTTTTTTTAACTTATAAACTGAGCACACTTGATACAGAAATCATTGGGTACAACAGGGCTGACAGCAACCATAGGCCCAAGGGCAAAGTGGGGGGGGGGGGCCTCTGTGCCCTGGAAGGGGCGGGGCCTCCGGCAAAGAGGTGGGGCCAAGAGCAGTCAGTGGCTGGAGCACAGTGCTTTCCTCCCTCCTCCCGTCCCTCCACCCTCCCATACCTTTCAGCACTCAGAGCCACATGGAGCACCTATGGTTTCAGCCACAGTAGCAGTGGTCCCTTTGAAACACTGGGTCCCAGTGTAATTGCCCCCTTCCCTCCCCACGCTCCCATCGGCAGGCCTGATTGTGTAGCAATGAGCTTGGAAACCAACAAAGTCACTGGTAAAGTTTTTATTTCAGAATAGAATTGGTATAAGCACTGATGCAACCAAAACTCACCATTTTATTGCTCTTAAAGAGCATGAATGTTAACATAAGAACATAAACCATTCACCCTCCTAGGAGTTTCTGTCAGTTGGAAGTGCTGTTTTAGGGGCGGTAGCAGCACTGAATTTTGTCTTTCCTCCTGTAAGGATGAGTGTTTTTACTTAAAACTTGAACCGAGAGTTAATGTCACTTTCATATTCAACATACGATTTTTATGCAGACAATAGGTTTGTTACATTTGAAACAGGAAGTGGATTTTTAGTTACTCCAGCCCTGTTACTAAAATCAAACATTGTGAAAAGGTAAATTTGCAATTTGCAATAGAGACATTGATATTGGGAAAAGTCAGATTTAATGTGATAAAACTTGTGAACTCTTACCACCTGGAGTGAATCCTGGCTCTTTTGAACTCAGTGGCAAAGCTTACATCCATAGAGAATTCTTTGTGACTGATTCTTAGTGAATGTGTATCTAGCCTTAAAATACATACCCTGCGTCAGTGGGTGCTTACAGAAGCAGCTGGGTAAACTAGAGCATTGGCATTCATCCTCATGAGCAATTTCTGTGGTTAATTGATGTAAAAGTTTTAACTGACAGCTGTAACTTCATGGTATAAAAGATTGAAAATGGCTTTTTTTCCTAGTTTCAGATGTTACTTTTTTTAGAATTTCTTTCTCAGCAAAATTGATGGATTCTAGCCCAGTGTGTCCAAACAAATGTTTGTAGTTAACCATTCAACTTAATAGCTAACTTGATTCTTAGATATGAGACTATGAAAATAAAGCAACTTTTGAGATATCATGTCTTCAGACACTTTCCTGTTCATGAAGGGATGTAACTATTATGTATGGAAGTATTCAGTGTAGGTGTTTTTACCTATGGACCACTCTGCCACCAAAGATCAGCTGAAGTGCTAAGGGTCTGTCCCTAATTATCTGTGTCTTATAATCCTAGAAATGGACACAGGTTGTGAATGTGTCTTAAACTCTTCTATTCTTATTCTCATATTTCAACAGCTAGAAAGTCCTTTGTGTTTGAGCTAAATGAGTGTGCATCGAGTCGCATTCTGAAGCTAGAAAAGGACAATCAGAGTCTGCAAAACACCATCCAAGAGCTCAGAGATCTCTCTCTGACCACAGAAGAGACCAGCCTAAAGTTTGTAGAGCTGGAAAAGGAGAATCAGCAACTTAGCAAGAAGGTAACTCTCACTAGATTCATGCTGGCTTAGCTATTTGGGAGCTGATTCTGCTGTTTCTAATGTGCTGGAACCTGGCCTCCTGGATACGTCTACACAGCAGCATTATTTTGGAATAACTGACATTATTCCGAAATAACATAATGCGCGTCTACACTATCAGCCTTTATTTCAAAATAATGTCAAGTTGGAGGACTTCTTACTCCAACTCCTGTAACCCTCATTTTATGAGGACTAAGGGAAGTACTTTCTGCTGTGTAGACAGCGCCAAAAGCCAAATTAAGCTATTTCAGCTTAAGCAACACAATTGATGTAGCTGAAGTTGCATAGCTTAATTCGCATTTAGCCCTGCTGTGTAGACGTACCCTCACACTCTGTAACTTGCAGCTGACCCGAGTGATGCTTGGGAGAGAATGCCAGTGCTGGAGAGCTCATGCATGTTGTGCATGAAGTTCTCATCTCATTTTTTGGTGCTTGCCTAGATAATTATAGTCTTCCTCGTCCTTGCATATGCACTCTATGGAGTTATCCTGTCACAGTGCTCTTGTTCCACTGCCTGTTCCTATGACAAGTATTTCCTCAGCTTCTCCTGTTACAAAGGAGAAAACAATGGGATACACTCTTCCTTTGTGTTAGTCCATTCACAACAGTGAAGTTGCACAAGAGGTGAGTTCAGCCCAATATATTTTTAAAGAAACATCCTCTGCTATTCATGATCCTTTTTTGACCTCTCTGCCTTGTCTCCTTTTCTGGCTATCACAAGGTTCTGCTGTGTCTACCCTTCTCAAAGCCATGGGCTCTGTTCATTCCTGGTAATGAATGTGCTGCTACTCACATTTTTTGCTACACTCCCTTGTCAACTGTTAATACTTCTAGCTCATGTGCCAGCCCAGCGCTGCCACAGCCACCTGCTATGCTCTTGTCTGGCTTCAGCAGGCATTCTGCCAGTTAACAGAACCCATTGCCAGTAGGGAAATGGGCGGTGGGTGTTTGTTTGCATTTGGAGAAGTCCTGTGTAAGGGACTTAGTTCTCCTCACCCCTTCACACACACGGAACACGTTATGGGGCCCTCCCCCCATTTCTCTCTTCTGCTGTAACCAGTGTATTTTGTGTTACTGATACAAGCTTATACAACACTTCAGCCCCGAAACATGTTGGGCTCTGTTCTTTGCTCACCTTACTGTTTAAAGGTGTGCCGGACTGTTAGGAAGCCCTAAATGGGAGAGCCCATTTGCTGTGTTGGAGATAATAGTCTAAATGTAGATTGGCTGATTATGATTAGCACAGTATCTGCCTCTATGCCAGTAAGAGAGGATTGGTATCCCCTCATTCCAGGGAACACTTTGAGGGGTGCTTTTACCAATGAGAGAGAACAAAGTCGTCTACTCAGCATCCCAGTCTGGGCAAAACACATAGTCTGCAAAAATTTATCTCCCCTGCTCCCACTCCACTTCCTCATGGGCCCCTTTGTGACAGTCATTCTAGCTACTTTCTCTAATTAAAACATTCAGAACTTAAACTCTAAGGGCGAAAGTTGCCCAACAGATATCTCTGGTGCCCAGCAACTCGAGTAATTTGAACAGCTGCAATCAACTTTGTCTTACTACACACAAGTGTATTTGGGTGCCCCAAGCTGCGGCATTATTATAGAACCATAGAGCTGGAAGAGACCTCAGGAGGTCATCAAGTCCAGCCCCCTGCCCAAGGCAGGACCAGTCCCAACTAAATCATCCCAGCCAGGGCTTTGTCAAGCTGAGACGTAAAAAACTCTAGGGATGGAGATTCCACTACCTCCCTAGGTAACCTATTCCAGAGCTTCACCACCCTCCTCCTGAAATAGTTTTTCCTAATATCTAACCTAGACCTCTCCCACTGTAACTTGAGAACATTGCTCCTTGTTCTGCTATCCGTCAGTACTGTGAACAGCCTCTCTCCACCCTCTTTGGAACCTCCCTTCAAGAAGTTGAATGCTGCTATCAAATCCCCCCTCACTCTTCTCTTCTGCAGACTAAACAAACCCAAATCCCTCAGTCTCTCATAGATCATGCGCTCCAGCCCCCTAATCATTTTGGTCGCCCTCCCCTGGACCCTCTCCAATGTGTTCACATCCTTTCTATAGTGCAGGGCCCAGAACTGGACACAATACTCCAGATGTGGCCTCACCAGATCTGAATAAAGGGGAATAATCACTTCTCTGGATCTGCTGGCAATGCTCCTTCTAATGCACCCGAATATGCCATTAGCCTTCTTGGCTACAAGGGCACACTGTTGACTCATTCACTGTAATCCCAAGGTCCTTTTCTGCAGAGCTGCTACTTAGCCATTCAGTCCCCAGCCTGTAACAATGCTTGGGATTCTTCTGTCCCAAGTGCAGGACTCTACACTTGTCCTTGTTGAACCTCATCAGATTTCTTTTGGCCCAATCCTCTAATCTGTCGAGGTCACTCTGGAATCTATCCCTGCCGTCCAGCCTATCTACCTCTCCCCCTAGCTTAGTGTCACCTGCAAACTTGCTGAGGGTGCAATCCATCCCCTCATCCAGGTCATTAATAAAGATGTTGAACAAAACCGGTCCAAGAACAGATCCTTGGGGCACTCCGCTAGAAACCGACCTCCATCCTGACATCGAGCTGTTGATCACTACTCGTTGGGCCTAACAGTCTAGCCAGCTTTCTGTCCATCTTACAGTCCATTTATCCAATCCATATTCCCTTAACTTGCTGGCAAGAATATTGTGGGAGACTGTATCAAAAGCTTTGCTAAAGTCAAGGTATGTCACATCCACCGACTTTCCCATATCCACAGAGCCAGTTACCTCATCATAGAAGCTGATCAGATTGGTCAGGCACGATTTGCCCTTCGTGCATCCATGTTGACTATTCCTGATCGCTTTCCCACTTTCCTTATATCGGTACTGATCCTTGCGGGCTCAGCAGTAATCTGATTTTCTCCTGCTTTGGCAGCGGGAGATTGATACCAAGCCTAGGTTTGATCCCCATGCCTAAATGAGTTGGATTACTCTATAATAGAGAATGCCAATGCAAGGGTGGGGTGGATTGTGTGGCCATGAGGCAGACGAGCAAAAATGCCAGTGGGTTTAAAGTGTTGTGACCAAGAACAGCTGAAATTCATGAAACAGAGCTAAAATTCTTTGCTAATGATTCATCAGTTTGGAACAGGGACCTAGGTTGTAATGGGAGCTAACCTAGTCTGCGGGTGTTGATCGAATATCACCCTCAGATCATATTGCTAGTGGGTCTGTTACCTATTCAAGGAGATTAGAGAAGCAGTTTCTGCACAGTCATTTGCCTGCTCAGCTAGTGTGTCACTGGTACATGATCTGTAGACACTAAGAAATAAAGACTTGTTGGGTTTTTTTTTTTTTAACAAAATGTATCTTCCCACACATGCCGTGTAGAACCCTATAATGCTGAGATTCCTGATGCTGGCAAAACTGCATTTCTGAGAATGGACAGTGGATATTTGTAGAGTGCATGCCTGCTGACGAGGGTGTGTGTGAAGGGCACAGGGCAGCAGCAGCTGGAGCTCCAGCCCTTTTAGAATTGCTGTGGGAGTGCCGTGTGGCACACTCCAGTGCCTCGTGCCACACTCTTCAGCTGGATCTGAGGGCCAGCGGGGGCACCGCACTGTCTGGATGGCACTGGGGGCTGTCTGTCCCGGCTTCACCCCTTCCACTCAAGGACCTGCCCCTTTCAAAAGCAGGGAGATAGCCCCTCTTTCCCCGCATTGCCCAGGGGCCTGGCAATCCTGTCAGCTCCCTGGTAAAATGGGAAGGTTTTTCTTAATGCAGCAGCAACGCAAATATTAACAATGAGGGGAGGGGGACTCAGAACTTCTACACAGATGGCCTGGGTGTCAGTATCGTGAATGTAGAAAAGGGGTGATGATAGAAGAGGTTTTAATGGAGGAAGAAGTAATGTAAAGAATAACAATAAACCAAATCAAAGTTCCCTCAGATTTGCTGGATAGTTAATGCAAATAGGGAGAAAAGGAGACTATTATATTGAACATAAGGATTATTAAGGGCAATAAGGGCTAAATATTGGCATAAGTGGAGATACCAAAGAACTAGCAGCCACATTTTTAGAGGTGTTCTCTCATTTTGTAAAAACAACAAGGAGTCCTATGGCACCTTAAAGACTAACAGATTTATTTGGGCATAAGCTTCCATTTTGGGTGTCCAACTTGAGTTACCAGATATAAAATCCTGGTCCCACTGAAATCAATGAGAGTTTTACCATTAACTTAAATAGGGCCAGGATTTCACTCCAGCCCCTGGCTAACTTTCGGATTTCTGAAAATTCTGATCTAAATTTGTGTAGTTGGTCAGACAGATGTTGGCAACGTTTAGAAGGGAAGGATTAGTCTTCTCAGTCTTGTTGGTTTGAAATAGCCCTTCAGAAATGGATCGCATTTTGGTAATCTGTTTAATCTCTACTTTTCAAAATGCCCTAAAATAAAAATAGTCATGGTTCAGTTTGTTGTCTGATACATTTTGTGGTGCCTTCTCCATGCAGATTGAGAAGTTGCAAAATCAGATTGAAAAAGAGAAACAAAGCAACCAAGACTTGGAGACTTTCAGCGAGGAGCTGATAAAAGAGAAAGAACAGCTACAGGGTGTTATGGAGACTGTAAAAGCTGACAAAGACAGACAGGTACAGACCACAAATATGATCCAGAAACTTATGCTCAGCTGTGGCCCTTTTACTATGGCCATTTAGAAGGTCTTAATAGCTGAAGGGGCTTGGTAAGAGACGGGAGCATATTGCATGCAGAACACTTGTTCAAATACAAGTAAAGATAGCTTTGAGCAAAAATAACTACATATGAAGGTATCTGCTGCTCATCCTATTGCTCTTTGGGAACCTTCAGGTTGTTTATAACATTGGTTCTTTCCTGCCCTTCAAAAAGGCTTGACTAGACAGATTAGGATGTACAGCTAAAATCCCATATTGCTGCAAAGAGTGGATAGATACCTGCTATGTGTCATGGTAGTTTCCTTGATCTAAGTAAAAAAAAAATGCTGAGAACATTTTAAATGCCTTCCAGCCTCTACTGCAGTGATGCAACTCGAGTAAATACCACTATTTTATAAGCTTACAAGGTGTCATTCATACTTAGTGATTTAGTAAAGGGAATAGACATGTAGGTCATTGGAGGGTGGTCTGCTTGCTTTTAAAATATATTAAATTGATTTGTGTGACAAGGAGGAGTGGGGTTAAATAATAAAAATAAACCCTGCATTTATAGAGTGCCTTTCATCCTGAAGGCTTTTCAAGTGCTTTACAGATTTATTCTCAGGGAAAACTCCCCTCTAAAATACAGCTGAGATGCCACTGTGTGTAAGAACACACAGGAGTGCTTCATGATATGACCAGAATTAGATGTTTTACATTTAGGACAGGAAGTGAAGAAAACTGTATCTAGGGTAGACAGAAAGGACCTGATGTCCTTCCCTCAGGTTTAATACATTTGCCTTCTGCCTGAGTAAGAATTAGGTAAAAATTTGACTAAGGGTTTGAATATTTGGTCCAACATAATTATCTCAATTTGTTCAAGAAATCATGATGAACTGTCTTGTCTTCCAAAGAATATTTCTTTAATGAACTCTTTAGCAAGTACTAGTGTACAGCATGTTAATTTTACATCTGATCAGAAATAGGGCACATGGGCATTGCATTATCACAGTGATCAGTGGGGAATAAGAACCTAGAAAGAGGAAACAATGCCCCTGAGCACTGTGTTAGGGCACTGGTTCAATCTGACCCAGAGACAGGAGTGGTTTATAAGAAATAATCATGTCCAAGCTGTTCCATGGAGCCCTCCCAACCCATGCACTGACCTGGACTTGCTTAGTTCAAGATTGTGAAAGGAATAAAGCACAATGTTTAACTCATTACTACCTTCAGATACCTTGTGTATAGTATTAAAAAGGCTGGATAAAGCCAAATTTTCTTCAAGAAGCCTATTTCTTAGTTTGGATTGGTGGGAAGGGTTTGAGTCAGGGATGACAATGACTAAACTGTTGAAGAATTTGTTGCATTAAATAAGGCATTATTTTGTCAATACAGAGTTCTGACTGTTTCAAGGGTAAATTACCAGACTGTGTATCACTCTAAAAAACATACTCACTATCAATACCTCAGGCACCATCTACTCTATTATAGACAACTCTCTTCAGCCTGCCTGGTAACCTTGTTTTATTTTTAATGTAGATAAAGGACCTCAAACAAGAGAACGACCACCTCAACCAAGTGGTTTTGTCCTTGAGACAGAGGGCTCAAGTTAGTAGTGAGGCCAGAGTAAAAGACATTGAAAAGGAGAACAAGATGCTTCATGAAACAGTTACAGAGACTAGTAGCAGGCTCAGCAAGCTGGAGTTTGAGAAGAAACAATTGCACAAAGATTTTGAACAGGTTAAAGAAAAGGTAGAAAGAGTGGAGGAAATGGAAAAAGAGCTCCACCGGCTAGAGAGGGAGAACGAACAGCTTACAAAGAAGGCAGCAGCCATGAAAATTGTGACAGAGAAAGTTGAGGCTCTAGAGCAGGAAAACGGGGATCTGGAGGTGGAGAACAGGAAGTTGAGGAAGTCCCTGGACACATTTCAGAATGTTTCCATCCGGCTAGAGGACCTGCAGAGGGACAATAAGCAACTGGATGAAGAGAACTTGGAACTCAGGAGGATGGTAGAGACTATGAGATTTACCAGCACAAAAATGGCTCAGATAGATGCAGAAAACAAAGATCTGGAGAGGGAGAAAGAAGAGCTAAGGAAAAATGTGGAGATGTTAAAAACACTGGGCAAGAAGTCGGAAAGGCTGGAGCTGAGCTATCAGAGTGTGAACTCTGAGAATCAGAGGCTTCAGCAGATTCTAGAAAGCAGCAGCAAAAAAACCCAAGAGCTAGAGAAAGAGCTACAGGAAATGGAAAGTGAAAATCAGGTCCTCCAGAGAAAACTTGAAGAGCTGAAGATTTCCAGCAAACAGCAGGAGAGGTTAGAAAAGGAGAACAAAGTGCTGGAGCAGGAGATGTCCCAGCTGGAGAAAGACAAAAAAATGCTGGAGAAGGAAACAAAACGGCTTTGGCAGCAGGTGGAGTTGAAAGATTCTATTTTGGATGATAATACAGTAAAGCTGGCAGCTTTGGAGAAGGAAAACAGAACACTTGAAAAAGAAATTGCTCGATTCAGAGACTCATCTAATAAGATGAAAGAATTTGAAAAAGACAATAAAGATCTTATAAAGCAAGTTACCATTGATAAAAGAACGCTAGCTACACTGAGAGAGGTAATTAAAATAATAATATTTCCTTCATCGTATGTATCTTATTTACTTAATTTGTTCTAGGTAATGTAAACAGTGGTCCATTTCATGTCAGTTTGATCCAGACTGTAAATTGGGACACCCGAGTCATGAAATTTTACATCACAGGCTGTGCTGCTCTCCAAGATAAAATCCTAGAACTGCAGAGTTTTAGTCAGTGTCCATAACTCTATGCTAAATTCAGGCTAAGTTTTGCATTCACTACAGTGGAGTCCTAACATTTTTCTGCTGTGGCACATGACAACACTTCCTGTGCCTAGTGTATTGTACAGTGGTGGATCCTTAAAAAAATACTTGATGCACAAGGTTAATAAGGACCTGTTCCTATAATGGTATCCATATGGTGGGAGCATACAGCCCAGACAGAGTCCTGTTAAAACTAGTGGGGTTTGTGTGGACAAATTCAGATGTGGTTTGAGGACTATGGTCCAAGGAAGTATTTCTAGTATTCAGTGAATTTTCTATAGAAAGTATAAGGACACACAAGACAACATTTTAGATATTGAGGTAATTTAGTTAAATGGTCAAATGTTTAAGGCAGCGGTTCCCAACACCAGGCTACGGACCCCTGACTGCCAGGCCATGACAGCTCTGGGGGCTGGGGTACACCGCTCTTACCACAGCTGTTGGTAGAGGCACGTTCTGCCCTGCCTCTCCGCCAACCAGCACCGGACAGGGGCAGGGTCTCCTCCCAGCTGCGAAAGATACGACCCTCCCATTGTGCAGGGAAGCACTCTTCCATGTCCAGAAGGAGACCCCATGCTGCGCGGCACTCTCGCCACACAAGGAGATGCTGTTTTGCGGCCAGAAGAGACCCTGCTCCTGCCCGGTGCTGGTTGGTGGAGAGGTGGGGCCGAACACACCTCTCTCAACAGCTGCGGTGGGAGGTGAGGCACTGGGCAGTGTACCCCAGCTGCAGCCCCCAGAGCCTCCACAATGCGGGCAGCAGTGCAGGGCTAGGTGAGGGAGGGGTGGGACAGGCACTGGGGCTCCAGAGGCAGGGCTAGTGCTAGGAGGCTCTGGAGGCAGAGCTAGTAGTGGAGGGGGCAATGGAGGCAGCGCTGGCACTGGGGGGCTCTGGGGACAGGGCTAATATTGGGGGCTGGCACTGGGGGAGGATCTGGGTGGGGGTTGGTTGGGTGCTGTGGGATTCTGGAAACAGGAGCTACTCCTGAGAGGTCTGGTGGTGGCGGTCTAAGAGGCAGGGGGCTGGCACTGAGGCGTTTGGGATGGGGGGCTGGTGCTGGGGGGGCTCTGAGGGCAGGAGGCTGGCCCTGAGGGTTTGGGTAGAGGGGACTCTGGGGTCAGTGGCTGGCACTGCGGGGGGTATAGTGAAGGGATGGGGACTCTAGGGGTTAGCGCTGGCACTGGGGGCTCTGGCGGCTGGGCTTTTGGTGGACTAACAATGTCTTATTTGCATATTTACATATTCATTGTGCAAATGATAAATATGCAAATAAAAATGTTACTGACTGGTCTGCCAAAAGTTTGTGAATGGGCTTGCCAGTCCCCGGTATCAAAAAGGTTAGGAATCACTGGTTTAAGGGATGCCACAGCATAAGCACAGAGTATATAATTATGTTGAAAGCTGGTTTTATTTTAAACATTTTCAAGGCACCAATGTCTAGTTTACAAATTAGGCTGATATTAAGAACATAAGAACATAAGAACATAAGAATGGCCATACTGGGTCAGACCAAAGGTCCATCGAGCCCAGCATCCCATCTGCCGACGGTGGCCAATGCCAGGTGCCCCAGAGAAGGAGAACAGAAGACAATGATTCAGATTTGCTTTAAACGAGACAAAGTGAAAACCTAATTCATTGTTTCTTAAACTTTTTAAGACCGAGGAACACCAAACAATTTGTTTTTAATGAGGAACACCAAGGATTATTTTGCTGAGCAAAAAAAATGGGGGGGTTGTTGGGGGAAAGTTATTGACCAAAAGAAAAGGTTGCCTGCCCCTTTATGGGCAGCTATTTTGAACTCTGTTGTTCTCTGCAGCACGCCTCCGACTGCTTTGCGGCACACCAGTGTGCCACGGAACACAGTTTAAGAAACACTGACCTAAGTGCTGTTATAATCTATACTTCCGATTAGTTTTCCATGGTCTAAACAAATGATTTCATATGAACACATTTGGCTACATTTCTTGGAGGCACTGGAGAGAGAACATTTGAATTTTTAGTTTTCGGTCTAGCTCCTGTTCAACATCCATTTTCTTTAGTTTCAGAAAATGTTTCTTGGGAAAAATATTTTTATCAGTTGTCTGCCCCTCTCCCTCCTCCCCATGATGGTTTAAGAAAAAATCTAGATGAGGAAGTAGTCTTGGGGCTTGTCTGCACTTACAGCACTGTAGCATTTAGTGCAGACACTACATGAGCCAACAGGATTGCTTGTCCCATAGGTATAGGTACTCCACTTCCCCGAGAGGCAGTAGCTATGTTGACAGGAGACACCCTCACTTTGACATAGCATAGGCGTACATTGATATTATAGATCACGCCTTAGTGTAAAGCCCTGAAATAATTTAAATTATTTGTCTAATATTTTACTGTATCTGAAATGCTTAAATCAGCTGTGTGTGTCCTCTGGTTTTAAATTTAATTCTAGAAATACATAAATATAAAAGAAAACTTGTGGTAGTCATATTGTCAATAGGAAGAACATACATAAACAGTTAAAGGAAACTGCACCTTAAGGGTATGTCTAGACTACATGCCTCTGGCGACAGAGGCATGTAGATTAGGCTACCCGGCATAGGAAAATGAAGCGGCTATTTAAATAATCGCCGCTTCATTTAAATTTAAATGGCTGCCGCGCTGAGCCGATCAGTTGTTTGTCAGCTCAGCGCGGTAGTCTGAACGCTTCGCGGTCGACATCAAAGACATTTGTCGACCTCCCCGGTAAACCTCATCCCACGAGGCATACGTGGGAGGTCAACAAATGCCTTTGATGTCGACCGCGGAGCGTCCAGACTACCGCGCTGAGCCGACAAACAGCTGATCGGCTCAGCGCGGCAGCCATTTAAATTTAAATGAAGCGGCAATTATTTAAATCACCGCTTCATTTTCCTATGCCGGATAGCCTAATCTACATGCCTCTGTCACCAGAGGCATGTAGTCTAGACATACCCTCAATGTCAAAATAGGCTTTTCACCCATAATCCATATCCTGTTGGAATATAATTGTCTCAGAGGTCATGCAGAACCATTTAAGTGGCATTGGGTCTTGTGTGCAAGCTTAAATTGGATGTGTGGTATTTATAATACCATTTTTCCAATAGTTTATTTGAATCACTGAAGTATAAGTACTGGGTGAAATCCTGGCTCCCTGGAAGTCAATGACAAAATTCCCATTAATTTAGGTGAGATGTTTTCACTCATTGTTTTATTTTCTCTCTCTCTCTCTCTGTTTATATAATATGCCAATGCTTTCAAAAGCATCCTGGGTGCTCAGGAAAATCAGGAGTCTTTAAAGGTTATCTCCAGTTGGACATCCAAAATCATTTCATAGAATCATAGAACCATAGAGTTGGAAGAGACCTCAGAAGGTCATCAAGTCCAGCCCCCTGCCCTAGGCAGGACCAATCCCAACTAAATCAACCCAGCCAGGCCTTTGTCAAGCTGAGACTTAAAAATCTCTAGGGATGGAGACTCCACTACTTCCCTAGGTAACCCATTCCAGTGCTTCACCACTCTCCTAGTGAAATAGTTTTTCCTAATATCCAACCTGGACCTCTCCCACCGCAACTTGAGACCATTGTTCCTTGTTCTGCCATCTGTCACAACTGAGAACAGCCTCTCTCCAGCCTCTTTGGAACCTCCCTTCAGGAAGTTGAAGGCTGCTATCAAATCCCCCCTCACTCTTCGCTTCTGCACACTAAACAGATGTTGCTTTTGGAAATGGGATCTGACAGTGAAATCAAGAAGTTTACATGTCAGTGTTTTCTTTTACATACTTAGGACTTAGCTACACAGGGAAACTTATTGGTATAATTATATTGGTGTAATTATACTGCTATATTTATAGTGGTATATCTCCCTGGGTGGACACTTTTTTACTCTGGTGTAATTAAAAATTATTTGAAAGCAACATAACCAAAACCAGAAAAAGATACTTGAATACCAGAATAAGTGTGTGCACACTGGGAGTTATACTGCTATATTTGAGCTAGTAAATTTCCACAGCTAGCCAACACTTAGGTATAGAAAATGCCTTCAATACTGTAAATGCACAGAATAGTAAATTGAAAATCTTATTTAATTATCACAGGAAATTGGTAAATTGATGTCCCACCACTTATTTTGAATTTAATCATTTGTGCTTCCATTAGCATCATGTATTTGTGTTTTGTTAGTTAGCTTTTTACTATTCTGAAGATTTTTTAAATTACTTTTATTTGTAATTATAAAAAAATTGTTTTCTTCTTGCGGTTAGACTCAGAAGACTGTGAGCTCCCTCTGCTGGCCCAATATAAATTCACTAACAAAATGGTCTCAGTGCTACAATATGCTAGCAACATGATGCTAATGGAAGCACAGACAATTAAATTCAAATTAACAAGGGCCCAAATCTGAAGGTAAAATCTCCGTAATTTATTCTACAAATAGAGACTGAAAATAGACTGCTGTTTTAAAAACAAAACATCTGACTCTCCTCTCACAGTGATATACAGTGGAACTGCTCTTACTATACATGGGTCTGAGAAAAGAAGCAGGCTACAAAAACAGTGGGTGAGATCCTGACCCCACTGAAATCAATGGGAAAACTCTCTTTGACTTTAATGGGGTCAGGTTTTCATCCAAAGCTCTTATCATACTCCAGGGTTTTTTAAATCACTGGTCCTTTGTCTTCTATATGATGATTAATGATGTTAGTGTTGTTACAGGATTTGGTCCTTGAAAAATTAAAGAGACAACAGTTCTCTAGTGAGATGGACAAACTGAGCCAAGAGCTGGAGAAGATTGGACTGAACAAAGAGCTGCTGCTACAGGATGATAATGGCAATGACAAGTGAGGAAACTGAGCTCCTTACAGTGTAACTCCATAACTCTTTAAACTCTGCTCACCCCAGCTTTTTGTTTCTTCATTTTGTCATTTTGTATGTGTATGTCTTCACACGCACACCAGTTCTGTGAGACTCTGAATATATTTATGAAGTAAGGCAGCCAGCATGCAGGTTGGGAAAGGGCTGTTCCTGAAAGGATGGGGGCTGTCCTTATTCTTTGCCTTTCCCGTCAGGGTCATAGACTAGATCTGAGCAACACTAAAGCAATTGTTACTTGTAGGGGTTTTAACTGATGTGGGGAAAGGGGAATAGAGGTGTGGCAAAAATCTCACACATGGGAGCCTATTGTGACTGCACTCTTCATAAAGGAAAATGCTACAGTATTTTATACTGAGCACTCCAGCAAGAGTATTGGTGAGTTAGACCATTACAACAGTATTTTTTGAGGGTTAAAAGTAAGGGAACCACCACCAGCCCCTCCCACCTCCATCCACCCCATTGAAATCACAGTTTCATGCTGTAGCCAAGAGAGACAATATGAAACCATTTGTCTTTTCTATTGTTAGAAAACAAAACCTAAGACACTGTAACAAGCCTTAATGGAAATTATGTAGGCAGATAACAGCAGTGTTCGGTAGCTACTTGAAAGAGAAATGAATTCCATTCCAGCGTGCTGTACTGATGACATTAACTTAACCATTACATTGCTTCATACTACAGTGCATCTGGTTTATAGCTGTTTTGTGTACCCCTCTAAATTTAGCAGGCAGCAGGTAGGATTTTGACCTCTTATACAGTGAGTTATACTATGAGTAACTCCAATGAAGGAGCTTATACCAGCATAGAAAATAGTGTGGGTTCAGAATCAAAGCTTGCATTTACATTCACTTACCTTCATGAAACTTGCTTCTGGAAATACTTATGGTGATTTGTGTCCTAAGTTCTGCCTTCACTTGAGGAGGGAGGCAATTTTTAGATTTAAAAAGGGTAACAATTTTTTCCACCTGCTAACTATATTTATAGTTGAACTCTGCTGGGAAGGTAAAATATACTTACTTGACCATTATTCTTTACGTGGTGCATTCTGTGCCTCTAACATTTAAATGGTGATCTAGCCAGATGTGAAAATAAATCTAATATGTAAAGGTGTGGCACAGGACATCTCTGATGGGCAAGTCCAATAGAATTTAACAAAAAAAAAAATCTCCTTTTTTTAGGCTTTTTGAACTGTCCTATATAATTTAATACAGAACAATATTTTTAATGCAGAATTGTGTAGGATTGGGTTTCCCTCCAACCTATAGAAACTCTTAGCAGGGATATAATTCTCTACTAAATTTTACAGTAAGGGTAGAAAAAAAATAGGTTATTCTATATTGAATTCCATAGTTTTTGTTTGTTCTATAGAATTGAATTGGTTTTATCCCTATTAAAATCTGTTGGTATTTCCCATAGGCAGTTTTTTTCCTCTCTAGTCATCTTTCAATTTACATTTTGTCCAAATGCAAAAATATAGAGTAAGGATGGAAACCAGGTGTATATCAAAAGGCAAATACATGTAATTATAAGATTTTTAATGTGGGAGAGAAATGTACACTAGTCAGATGGTTGCATGTCTTCCAGTGAAAAATGTTGGAATGCTGTTTTCATTGTCTTTCAGAAAATACAAGCTTCTGGAAAGCAAAATTGAATCCGCACTAAAGACAACACTAGCTATTAAAGAAGAAAAGATTGTATCATTACAGGATCAAGTGGAAGAGTCTCTTAACTTGAATCAGCAGTTGCAGAATGAGCTAAATACAGTAAGAGGAAACTCCATTTTAAGGTTTAAGGTTTAGCTATTCTATAGATTGACACAACACATTTTCACTCGAGAAACAGGTACTCCCCCCCCCCCCCCAAAAAAAAAAACCCTGTTTAACTTAAATGCCTTCTTCAGTCATATCCTGATATCAGTACTAACAATGCTCAGACTGGTTTTTTGGAATCCAGGATGAGATTTTCAAGAGTGCTCAGCTTTGCCTTCGTCTTATTTCCTTTTGAAGTCATGGAGTTTTACTACCATCTGTTGTCTCTTGTCTTATGCTTAGATTGTAATCTTTGGGGGCTGGCATCTTTTTGTTCAGCACTAGGACTCTTAGATGCAACAGTAGTGCAAATAAAAAATGATCTTCAATGAGAGCAGAGTTATGCCAATTTTGAATGCTTCTGAAAATACCTACACTAGGGTATAACCTTTTTATTATTATTACTTAATTGGAGAAGAGCACCTGACGGAGTGAGAGGTGTGCATTCCTTTCTTGATTTATAATTTCTCTTCTGTATCTCAATTTCCCTATCTGTAAAATGGGGATAATGATATTCCTCTCCCCACATCTTTTATAAAGTACCTTGAAATCACAAGAAAAAATTCTGCATAAGACCTAATTATTATTATTGATTTTTATTTTGAGTTTTCCAGTTACCTTTAAGTGAGTTTTACAAGTGTATCTTGTCCATTTCACAGATAAAGAAGGATTTTGAAGTTCTTAAACAAAACCAAGAAGATGGGCCATGTGTGCAGAACTTGTTAAAATCTCCTGCAGAAAAATTTGTTTCTAGCCACCAGAATAAAGAGAAGTGGGAAGTGGGACATCAAGAAACAACAATGGAACTGTTGAAAGTGAAAGACAGGGCTATAGAGCTGGAAAGGAATGTAAGTCTTTTCCTTCTGTTTGCAGGCATAAGGCATTTTGGGAGGCTTGTGTAATTTTTGAAAGTAGGAAGCAACCCTGAGTTCTGTGTATCCAGACAGGAACAGTGGTCAAAGCACGAGCCTGGGACTCAAGAGTCAGGGGTTCTATTCCTTGTTCCACCAGAGTCTTCCTAGGGGGACCTTTGACAAGTTCCCCATCTGTTAAATGGGGCTGATAGTCTCACAGGGTCATTATGAGCAGGGCTCAACAAACTATAGAATCTACTTGCCCGTGGCGAGTAGATTTCAGCCGCGTGCCCCGTTTACTGGCGGCGCGTGCATGCACAATGCGGCTCTTGCACATGCACAGTGCGGGGCTGGTGAGCGGCTTTCGCTGCCGTTTGTCAAGCCCTCATTATGAGGATAAATACATTGAAGATTGTCAGGAGCTCAGATATTATGGCAACAGTGGGCAACCTAAGCTAGTGAGTGGGCCGCATGAGTAGCCCTCCTTTATCTTAGTGGGCCACAAGACTGTCATAACCAAGATAGTCTCCCAGGCTAGGATAGTTTTGCAAAGTGCACTTGCATACCTAGACTTTGCGGCATGTGCCGATTGAACTGTAGCAGCACTTTGATTGCATGCTGAAGGAACACGTGGCTCTCACAGTCAATGTTGTGTGCAATCAGCATGTACCTCACTTCACGTGCCCTTTGCTTTACGTGTGTTTCACTTTAGTGATACTGGTAGGGGAAAAAAAGACTATGTGAATGGAAACCAGCGGAATCTGGCCACCCTGCATGTGGGCAGCAGTAAACAAAATGTCTCATGGGCCACACACAGAACCCCAGTGGGCCGCATGCAGGCCACAGATCACCCACCAATGTACAATGGTAATGGACCATACAATTTGTGTAATGGACCACAATTTGGAATAATTTTGTCATTGAAAGGGAAATTCACTCCATGTGCAGAGAATCAGCAGGAGGCCTATGTGCTACTTAAGCGCTCACCTTAGGGTCTTATATAGGATTTTAGTGGCACATAAGTCTTGTGCTGGTCTCTGTCCAGAAGTGAATCTTGCACAATAACATCTATTCCACCTTTGATTTAATGCTGTGAAGTGTTAGCTATTAAAATTTCATTATGTAAGGGGTATCAGTAGTTTGTTTTCAGCCTTGATAGGGCTCTAAATAATCAAAACAGTTGTTTATTTTTTTTCTCCCTGTACACTTCTATTCTGTTTCTCTATTAGAATGCAGCCCTTAATGTTGAGAAGCAGCTGCTTAAAGAACAGCTGAAGCATTTGGAAATGCAGAATGTCTCTTTCAACAACCAAATCCTGACACTACAGAAGCAAAATGTCTTCCTTCAGGAGCACAACACAGCTCTGCAAACCCAAACAGCCAAGCTCCAGGTCAGAACCAAATACCAATATATCATGAAACTATGGATTTGCTTTTAGTTGTGTGGAGAAGCTGGATGCATAGAAGGAAGCTTTCGGTGTTGACAGTAAAGAGTGCAGATGGTGCTCAAGCAGGAAAGGTCAGATTCAAATCTGAATGTATTCAAATTAAAAAGGGTTTGGATCCAACAGTTTCAGCCAGGGCGTAAAGTTGCTATTTATAGTACCTGAGAAGTAGTAATTAGTAATTCCAACGTGCTGTTCCAGGTGTAGTAGTCTATCATACCATCCTTCTTCATGTTAGTTCTTTTTTTCTTTTTTTACTGGGTCCCAGAAAGCACTTTCCCAGGAAAGTGAGAATGGAGTGGCATATCCAAATCAGTATATTATAGGTTTCTGGCAGTTGGCTTCATGATAAATAATCAAAATTTTCCATGAAAAGGAGACGAGAACAATTTCATTTATTGAAAACCCCATTTTCTATCAAAGCAGCTTAAATGGAAACTTTTTAAATTAATCTTATTCTGACCTCCACTTCAACTTAACTTTACTTCCACTTTTTCAACATGCACCGCACTTTAGGTTCACTTAGTCCTACTTTTAACCATGTGTTCACCACTAAGCCAATGCACCACACAAGTACCAAAAGTCATCTTAACTGAGATTTTCGTGGTAAATAGGTTTCAAACGGGCCCCCCCGCACTGTGGTGAATTTCACCCACAGTTGCAATAGGTGAAATTAACATTCAGTTGTATACAAACAAGTACCCACTTAAGCTTTTGTACACTCTTGTCAGAGTTATACATGGGACCCAAATGTTCCAGTTTCCTTACCTTTTTGTAATCTAACCTTAAAATTGCTGTGTCAGCTTTTGGATTGTCTTGCTGTAGGACAAATATTGATCTCACGTAGGCCATGACTTCATATCCTGTAATTACTACTAAAAGGTTGCTCAAGTATCTTTTCCAAATTTCTTTATGTTCCCAATAATTATAAGCATGTTTTTGTGTGTTACCCATGTCAGCGTGTAAATCACATAGCATGTCGGATGTACCAGCTTGTGTATGTAAATATAATTACTTTTTATTTGAGAAACTTTAGGTAGAAAATTCAACTCTGAGCTCCCAGAGCACTTCACTGATGGCCCAGAATGCTTTACTTCAAAACCAGCAGACAGCTAAGGAAAATGAGAATGAAAATCTACTGAAACAGAAAGACCAGCTCAAAGCTGAGTATGAGTCTCTGCTGCAGGACCACGAATACTTTGCCTCACTGCACGAGAGACAGTCTACAGAATATGAAATGCTAATAAAGCAGCACAGCTGCCTGAAAACATTGCACAAAAATCTGGAAGTAGAGCACAAAGCTCTTGGGGAAAGGTATGAATTTTCAAGATGCATTTCACTATGCTGAATAGTCACTAATAAGGGAATGACAGTTCAGCAGTACCCAGGGGAATTGCATTGCTATTGTGTGCTAAGTACTCATGTTGCAGACGTTCATTTTTCTTTTTGTTCTCTGAGAGTAGGCTTAACTAGCATTTAATTAAAGTAATGCATTGCTCTTTGAGGCCTTCCTTCTTATTTTTCCTTTCATCCAGGGGGTTAAGATTGAAAACATAATGTCCTGCAAAGGGATAAGTGTTTGGAACTATAACAGGGTGATTTGGGGAATTACCAAGCAGAAGGTAGAATCACAGACAGATGAAATGCAGTATCTAGAGTGCCTAATCACTAGTGAAAATGGGACTTAGGATCCTTGATCCTTTAGGCACTTTTGAAATGTTTGCCCATAATGTCTTTAGAATGTAGACTGTTAAAAGATTTCTTTGATCCTGCTTTGTCACAAGGAAAGACCTCTAACTCATTAATTAACTAGCAATGTATGAATGATGTGTATCTTGAGAACTTCAAAACAGTGTGAATCACTAATAATTGTGTAGAGCAGGGGTCACCAACCTTTCAGAGGTGGAGTGTCGAGTGTTGCCCTATTCACTTCTGGGTATGGGTCCAAGTGCTGGTAATAGTTTTAAAAAGACAATAATAGTCCTACTTACATTTTAGCAGCTTCATTAATAAACAAATTAAGATGCAGATCTTACCGTTTAGTGTGATCCTTGGCCTTGCTGAGTTCTCCGATCTCGGGCTCATAGTTTGATTCTTTAAGCAGCACACAAGCCAGTCAGTACTATGCATATGCAAAGAGCAATAGATTTTCAGGATATGCAATACATATTCAACCCCCGGCTTCAACCCCTCACAGTAGCAACCCACCTACCCACTCTAACCCCTGGCAGCAACAACCCACTCGCCCGCAGGTTCAACACCCCCACTCCAGTCCCCAGCCCACCCACGGCTGCAACACTGCCCCTCCAGTCCCCAACCTGCCCACCTGTGGCTTCAGCATGCCACGGTAGTAACCAGCCTGGCCACCACATGTTCTAAGCCCGAAACACCATCCACCCCACAATGAGGCCTCAGCCCGAGCAGCAGCCGGCCCCTAATCTGGCCGCTCACAGCTGCAATACTCCTCCTCTGGTCCCTAACCTGCCCACAGCTTTAACATGCCATGGCAGCAACCAACGCGACTGTCACGTGTTGTAGGCCCGAAACACCGACCGCCTCACAATGTGGCCTCAGCCCCAGCAGCAGCTGGCCCCCAACACAGAACTGGCTGCGCGCAGCTGCAAAACCCCTTCCTCTAGTCCCCAAGCTGCCCACGGCTTCACCGACCGACTGCCTCCAGTCTTCAGGCCTCCCATGGCTTCAGCACCCTCTGGCCCCCAGCCCGCCTGCAGCTTCAACATGCTGTGGCAGCAACTTGCCTGGCCACCACGTGTTCTAGGCCCGAATTGCCAGGCGCCCCACAATGTGGCCTCAGCCCCAGTGGCAGCCAGCCCCCAAATGGCACTGGCCATCCGTGGCTGCAACAACCTCCCCTCCCCCCAGTCCCCAGGCTGCCTATGGCTTCAATACCCCTCCCCTCTGGCCGTCAGCCCACCTGCCCTCCCTTCCCCAACGCAGCCCTGGGCCGTCTCCATCCCTGCCCCCGTCAGCGGGAGCAGCCACGACACTCATCTTCCAGGACCAGGAGGAAAGTGAGTGCTGCTGCGAAGGTGGGCAGGCTTAGATTTTTTGTGCATTGCCACATAGGCACAGTGGTACAGGTTCCCAGCTGTCGGGGAGGAGGGGCAGGGCTGAGCTCCTGCCTTGCGTGCCTAGGAAAATTGGCTCACATGCCATTTGTGGCACACATACCAGGGGTGGCCAAGCCCCGGTGTAGAGGAAAGATATAGATTATTGTGACAAAAGAGGTGGTCTTAGAGTAGCAGTTTTCAGCCTGTGGTCTGCCCTCCTGGAAGAGATCCACAGACTATGCCTAAGATGTCCAGTGGGGTCCACACCTCCATTGGAAATGTTTAAGGGGTCCGCAAATGAAAACAGGTTGAAAACCACTGTCATCAAGGGTACGTCTACCCTGCAGTTAGACACTGGCAGCTAGTCCCTGTCAGGAGCTGGCAGGGCTCAGACTATGGGACTGTTGAATTGCAGAGTAGATGTTTAGCTTCTGGCTGGAGCTTGGGCTCTTGGATCCTCCCACCTGGCAGCATCCTAGAGCCCACTCTCCTGAAGTCTTCATAGCAAAGAAACAGCTCTGTAGCCCAAGCCCTGTGAGCATGACGCAGCTGGCATGGACCAGCCGCAGGTTTTCCTTGGCTGTGTAGACATACACTAGAAAGCCTTGTTGGAATAGAATGTCAATTATGCTTTTTAAATATTTGTTGTTTTCTTTCTATTTTCCCCATCTATAGCATTTAGAAACTTCATTCTGTACAATAAAATTAGATTAATCTGTTTCCCTTTTAGTTGCTAGTCATTTTCACTTTCTGGTGATCATGCATTGGGTCTAATACTGCCTGCGGTCACTGCTGCGAGCAAATAAGTATACCCCTAAAGAAAAAACAAATATTAAATTTTTGATTATTTTTCCCAAAAATCTATGTTAACATTTAATTTTTATATAAAACCTGAACTTGAGGCTCAGATTAATTGACCGTGTCCTGTGGAGGTGGATTAATAGAAACTTTTCTGTCTTAAACGTCAAGGATCTGGCCATACGCTGTGCAGCCAGATTTGATAGGGTACAGAAAAAAATGTTGTGATGAAAATATCCAATAGAGCTGTCCAACAGGACAGCTGCCTACCAGCTAAGTGAACTACAAGCGATTACACAGGCATCCTAGCTTGCTGTGGCTTTCACAGAGTGATTGATGGTTTCCGCTGATGTGAGTCTTGCTTTAGATGATCATATCGTGGTTTGTAAAGGCAATGAACATCAATAATTAAATGTTTGCAGCATGAGGAGTCAGTGGCCTACTGAAAAATAGGTTGTTGTCACTGAGTGCTTTGATCATCGTTGCTGATGCTGGAGATGACATTTCAAACTCTCTTGCCCTAAGTATTGTTGGGCTATCTGTACCAGTGAAAAATGCCAGAGTGGAAACAGATGGTGACCTTTTGTGTACTCAGAACAGGTTGATTTAGCCAGTATTAAGAGTGGGATGCGCTTCTTCATAATCTCATCTCGGGTCAAGATGGAAAGGTATCAGGCAAAGTGATTTTATGTCAGGACAATCTGCATCTTTGTTTGGCAGTCAGGGGAAAAAAAGCATGCATTTTTTTTGTTTTTACATTTGTGTACAACATGAGGCACAACTGGCAGAGTAGTCAGGGGAGGAAATTAGTAAAACAGTGAGTTGCAAAGTCATCTGTTTTATTCTGCTTCTAAGGAGGTATTAAATCGATGAGAGGAAATTTCTCACTTTTCCCTTCAACTAGGATGCACCACCCAGGAAATGCACCCCAAATTTGTAAGTGCTCCTCAGCAGCATGTCCAGCAGGCATGAGCTGTCCATAACAGGGATGGCTAAACTTCCTGACTCTCCAAGCCATATGCAACAATCTTCACAAGCTCAATAGCTGGGGCTCAGGGCTTTGTTCTCACTCCTGCTGGCATCCTGTTGCAAGGCAGAGGTCTTGAGCTTCACCGCAGTTTGGTAGGCAGAGAATGGTGGGATGCAGGGGACTCTGTGAGCTGAATGTCAACATGTAAAAGAGCTGCAATCCGCTCACAAGCCACACTGTGGCCACATCTGGTCTGTAACCTCTCCAAACAGGGGGTTTTGTTCCAGGCAATCAGGTAGTAGTTTTTTTTCTTGGATAATCATGAATATAGACCCTAGTCCCAGCACAGGAGTGTATCTCAAAGTACAGTGAAATGGCCTAGCAATACACAGAAGATGTGGGTTTGATTTGGCAGGGAAAGGTATAGTTGACTTGACATGTTAGCAGGCATTTATTAAAAACAACATTTTCTTTATGCTGTAATATGCTGGCTGGCTTGTGCTGAGAGGAACTCGATCCACCTTGTGCCTTTTTTTAGTATTTTGGGTTCTACTTATTAATAAGGATAACTAGCTAGCTAGCAATGCTAGGGCAGATATTACACAGTTCTGCATAGCTTGTTCTGGAGAAATGTGTAATCCATCACAGATATTGAAATAACTCTTCCTGCTGGAGTAAACAAGTTACGTGTTTCGGGGACTTACATTATTAGCTTACCTAGGCTGGTTGGTAATCATGCATTTTGAGCTGCTTCTGCATATATTTCTAATGATGGCTGTACATTTTAAAATGTTCTCTGTCATGAGTATCCATCCATGGTTTCAGTACAAACAGAGCAGCAGCAAGAAGAGGCCAAGTAATACTGTCAGTATAGGAATATGGCCATTCAAGTCCGTGATCAGTGTAGGCTGATTCAGTGTTGGGATGCACTTGGTATGTGTAGAGAGAAATCTTCCCATCACTGTATTGTCACCAGTGCTACACCAATGGTGGGAGTATTAGTGAAGACTGGCCATTGACTGATTTACCTCTAAGTAGTCTAACTTGCTCAGAGTTGGGCCCCTGGTGTGAGGCTGCTAGTAGCAGATCTAAACTAGTGCCAGCCAAGCCGCAGAAACCCTAGGGCAGTGAGAAGAGAGTTTCTGAAAGGCTCCATAATAGGGATATGAAAGGTTAGCTGGTTAACGGGTGATACTTACTGGCTCCAGTTAATCAGTAGGGGCTAGAGCCACTCCCACCCTGCCACGAACAGGGGGCTGCTCCAGCCCTGTGGGGCCCGCCACAGACAGGAGCTGCTCTAGCTACCCGGAAGCAGCCCCTCTCCGTGGTGGGCCCTGGGCTGGAGCAGCCTCTGCTTGTGGCAGGGAGGAGCCACATCCTGGCCATGATGGGCAAGGGGGACTGCTCCAATCCACCTCGTCTTTAATCAGTTAAATGTCACAGTTAACCAGTTAAACAGGATTTTCCATCCCTACTCCACACAGACAAGGCCTTGATGACCTTTGTCAGGGTGGTGACATATTTGGCACACATTTCTGATTGACATGGGCGATCTATTGAAAGTTATTCTTGAAGCTGGACATAAAAGTCTAAAGGAAAGCCAAGACTCAAGGGCAAAGGATGAGATATAAAGAAACAGGTTTGTAAAAGAAATCTGTGCATGTTTTCTCAAAAGGGAAAGTAATTATAGAATCGTAGGATTTAGAGGAACCGCAAGGGTCATCTAATCTAACCCTCAGGTTTACATGAGAAACTATCCCCCAAGTTCAGGATCTTCTGTTCGTCACATGGACTCCGAATGCTCCGTATTTAAAATGCCCTGCAGCTGAGTAGGAGAAATAAACTTGGTTAATTCATCTCCATTACTGCCCCTGGTGCTGAATAGTAAAGAAGAGCTTTTTGTGTGGCAGACAGGTACTTCTCTATGTGGCAGCTCACTGGCTGGAATTTAGAAGGGGCTGTAATGTGACCCCTGGGAGAGAGGGATGGTAGCCTGAAAGAGAAATTAGTTGGCAAGTGTCAGTATATTTGGTGCTGCTCTCTTTCTGTGGTTTCCTTTTTACTATTTACTGTGGCTGCAAAGTAGTTGTTTTTGGTCTGCTTTCATCTCCCTTGAAATGAGACTTGCCAGTGCCTGGTTGGATGAATGCAGTGGAAGTTTGTCTGATCACTGTAGCTTTTTAATGTACTTCTCTATCCTCTGCTTGGCTACTGTTTTGAAACTTCTTATAACAAGGTTTTTTTGTGCATCACAACACTTACACTTGCCCCAGCAAGAGTTCACTATGAGGGTGAAAGCCTGCTGTCCCACCTCCAGCAAAGGGTGCACACCACTGTCCCAGAAAACTGCACTAAGTCAAGACACTGGTCATTTGCACATCACTGAGCCAGATTCCTGTGTAGTCTACCCCAGGATATTGAAGCAAAAACCTTGGCAGAGGACCCCAGTTGTAGAAAATCCACCTGTGAACGCTTTGCTATGGTACAAAGTGGCCATAACCTTTCAGGGTGGCAGTAAGGGACCAGTGTTATCTGAAAAGTGGGCAGCCATAGCTTGTAAGGGGCGGTCAACCCCCTCAGCCATGCTTGTCGTTTTTACACAGGAGGGAAATTGATCCACCGTGCCAGCAGGGTCAGGAGAGATGTCACTGTAAAGCTGGGTATCTTCAGCAGAGAGAAGACATCACTGCCCTTTTTTACTGCTCTTGATGGCCCATAGGCAAAGTGAACAAATCAGGAAATAGAAAAGTGAATTAGAACACTGCAGAGTGGCGTCCTCAGGGCAAATAGACCCCTGTACTGTCTTCTGGGATTTCTCATTAGCAAAGGAGCAGAACCTTTTCAGCACCACAGTCAACCACTACAAAAAGTTACAGCGTGTCAGCAACACTCCATTGGCATTGAAATGCCATGATCACACTGTCTGACCCCTACATGTAATATTTGAGGGTTGAGATATGTAGCTGATTTCACTCTTTTCTTGTTTTTGGCTACCTCTCTATGCTCTGAACAGGGGTTTGAGACTTGTCTCTAGTAATTGATTCTGAATAGTATGTTGGTTTAAAAGGTGCAGCACTGTTTGGGAATGCTCCCTTTAGGTTTCCTTCATCCTGGAGAAATCCTTACTTTTTATACCGGATATACAGAGTGATCACAGTTCTTACAATTAGCATTTTAATTCAGACAAAAATACAATGATGCAGCCTCCCTGTCAGGTATTAACCAGCCTGAATTCACTCACTTGTGATAGATTTCTTTTGAACTCAACTAAAAATGTATACAGTATATTGAAGAAGTCTCATTTTCTGATGGATGCATTTTTATCTACTGAGAAAACTGTGTAGCCAAAGCCCAGAAAGTGCTTATTTGTCTCTTGTAGGTACAACAGTTTAGAAAAACACAAGGCAGAATTGGAAGAGTTGGAAAATGTTCTAAGAACTGAGAGAGAGGTTCTGCAGCAAGAAGGGAGAACAAATGCAATAGCCACTGGAGAAAATCAAAAGCTGAGAGAAGAGCTGGACAGGTAACGCTGCTTGGAAAAGTGCATTGTGTGTATTAGTAAAAATTATATCATATGCAATATAGATTTGCTCTAGTCCACTGCTGAGTTAACATAAGGTTCCTGGAAGCCTTCATTGGTGTGTCTAGTCGTAATAGAATTTCTGTTCCCTAATAGCTTTGTTTTATTAATCTGATCATGTTTGCTTAATCACTGGTAGATAATCAGCTTTCTAATCCTTGTAAATGGGTACTGTTAGTCAGTGATTTAGATGTGGTCTGCTACTGTGACTTGTACTCATTCTAGATAGGCTGGGCTGTGGTTTCTGTTTGATGTGTATCTGTTTTATAAAAGGTCTACTGACTAAATTCTGTGCTGATTTCTAGCTGTTGCAATCACATGAAAATGCATGGAATTGCCTGGGGCATAAATCAGTGTGGAATTTGCCTATGTGGGGGAACAGAAGGAACGTGGCTTCCAGTAGTTGAGGAATAACTGGAGGGTGCTCTGCTACAAAACGTTTGTAGAAGAAATATTATATTCTTTAACCACCAGAGATGCTGACAATGAAATTCAGTACTGGCGGTTCCAACTATTCAAAAATCATGATAATAGCTTAAAATACAAGAGATTTTAAAATAATAATAAATGTTTGGTGCTCTTTTTTGCTTTCTGATTTCCAAACCATGATGGACATGCTCAGGTCAAATTTTTAAGCTTTTCTGACCAACCATAAGGTCTAGACAATTTTTTTTTGTAAAATAAAAAGCTGAGATTCTCATATAATCACATGTTGCCAGGAAGGAGGGCTTTATATAAAACACCAAATATCACAAGTCATTCACTAAAGTTATGCAAGCTGGAAATCCTGGAAATTATCACTCCCCAGATACGCCCTATTGTTTCCCTTACATTTGTAACTATATAATCTCTGATTTGTTCAAGTACAGGGGTACTTGCAATAAATTTTTGGATGGTCTCGGAGTGTGGCCACAGTGTGCTGCTGGCCACACTGACACTTTTTTCCTTAAAACACTGAATCAACTTTAGGAAAAACACATAGCACACATCTACATCCACGTCATTGTAATTTATGCAGGTGTTTTTTGTACACTCAAAAATAAAAATATTACTGTGAAGAGTGATCTATGTATGTTTGTCAATATCACTTTTCTCAGCAAGTCCCAGGACCATGTAAGCCCTGGATGGAGGCAGAGGCAGTGGGAGACTTGGTGAGATGGATGTTGGTTGGGGGAGGCAGCAGGGGCCTAGCGCAATGGACGGGTGGATGCAGGACCAGGAAGGCAGTGGGGTCCAGGGCGATGAGGAGAGGGGGCACAGATCTGGGGCCAAGGAAGAGTAGAGTAGGTGGTGAGCCCTGTAGCTATGCAGCTGGAGCTGGGGGATTGGTACCTGGGCTGTGCATCTGGTGGTCAGTTTGTGCAACCAGAGCCTGGAGGTGGGGGTAGGAGCTGCATGGCCAGGGAGGAGAGTTGGAGCCCAAGGCTAGTGCCCACTGCTACATGGCCAGAGCCTGGAACTGGATGCTGGGGCCTGGGGCTGCATGGTCTGGTCTAGGGGGTCAGTGCCTGCTGCCATGCACCCAGAGCAAGACATCGGTGCATGTGCTATGGAGCTGGGATCAGCACTTATGGCCAGTACTGCTGCCGCACACCCCGGGCCGGGGATTGGTGCCTGGAGCTGGTGCCCACTGCTGCGTGGCTGGAACTATAGGCTGGCACCTGGGGTCAGCAGCCAGGACTGGGGTTGGAGGACACTGAGCAATGGGTTGGTGCCTGGGGCCTGTAGCTGCCACCAGGATTGGGGGTCGGTGCCCCGAGGCTAGCAGCTGCTGCTGGGGTTGAATCCCAGGGTTGGTGCTATGTGGCTAGAGATAGGAACTGGAGCTTGACACCATGTGGCCCAAGGTTGGAGTCTGGACTGAAGCCTCAGGGCTGAAGACTCGGGCCATGTGGTCAGAGCTGGGGATCAGCACCCAAAACCCTGGAACCAGAACTGGGTACTGGCATTGGAAGCCCCATGGCTAGAGCTTTGCAGCTAGGCTCACTAAGTCCCACTGCTGGAGCCTACCTCCCAACCATACCAGGGCTGACTGCCTCCCACCCCCAGGTAGAGAACTCCCCATGCTCCTGCAGCATCGTGCTCCACCTGTCTTGAGGGATGTGCCAGGCTGTGCATCCAGGAGGGAGAGGGAGGGCCCAGGGCTTTGCCTCTCCCCACCCCCATCACCACTCAGGAGACTTCCATGACCACAGGAAAATCACCTGGTGGCTGCATGTGGCCACAGTGGCCACATGAGAGAAACGCTGCTCTGGTGCCAGGAGTTAATGATCTGATGTTCCTTATTTTCCTTAAGTTACAATGGCTTGTCTAGATGAGCAACACTGTTAAGGGTTAAGTATAAGAATGAAACATGGTTTAAAGATGGGCTCGGTGGTTGCTGAACTCACTGAGCACATTTCAAACCATGCTAGAATCCACTAGTAGACTCGCCTTTGAGCAGCCTTAGACAAGAGGGTGGTAAAAATGTTTCGGGCTGGTGTACAGTAGCACTCCAGTCATTGTTACAGCCAGTGAACCTGCATCATTCAGGCAGTCCATGGGGAAATTTTAAGAAGAAAATTGGTGTGAGCAAGACCTGAGCATCTTAGTTTGAACCACATTTAAAAATCAAACAGTCTTTGCATTTGTTGAAGTTACACCCTTATGCCATTCTCACGTAAAACAGGATATTGCATTACTGCTCTGCAAATCAAGGTTGTTTCAACTTGCTCTGTTTTAACCATGGTTCATTTCCCTAATGTGGACAGGGCTTTGGATGTGTCCCAAAATGCTTTGGAGGAGGGAAGGGGAGAAGAAATGTATTTGCTTTATTTGTCAACCGAGTAAGAATTTGTTGGTGGTGGTGTCGTTTTTTAATTTAAAGGCATCCAGGAATAGTAGATATTTTAGCATTACTACTGACTTACAAAAGCAGAAATTGTCTCATTCACAGAAGTATTGCAATGTCTGACATACAGTGCTTAGTACATTTCATGCATCAAGAAATACATTCCAGTGGATAGTCTTTACCTGTGACCAGTAGGGCTGTTCTTACCTCAGAATGCTTTACTGTGTATTTTTATCATGGAAACTAGTACCCCATCCCAAATACCATAGTACCAAAGATGGGTAGTAAGTATTATGCTCTTTCTTTTCCTTTCAATTGTTTATAGAGCGGGAGCTTTTTGTAACACTGTCAGTGCCGTGTAAACATGTAAAATATAATCAAATAAAGATATATTTAAAAATTGGCTTTGACTCATTCAGTTTAGATGTAACAACCATTGCTCAGTGTACTGTATTGTGGCTTTTCAGTTATTGGGTATTATTTATAAGATTTCTGGTTTCTTCGTTTTCAGGGTAAATTTCTTGCACAGCCAACTAAAGACAGAATACGAGGGACTGCATGCACACACTAAGGAGTTGAAAACCTCACTGAATAGTTCTCAGCTGGAGCTGAATCGCTGGCAGGCTCGCTACGATGAGCTGAAGGAGCAGCACCAGTCCATGGATATCTCCCTGACCAAACTTGATAACCACTGTGAGGTCAGAATCTAGAAGCAGCACATTTTCCCACTGGACATAGGGCCAACCTTTCCAAAGAGGTCCTTTTCCTCTGTGTTACGAGGTTTACTGGAGCGATCGACAAAGGCTTCCCTTGTTGACCGTGCCACATCTAGACTGCTGCGCTGTGCCGGATCAGCTGATTGTCGGCACAGCGCGGCGGCCATTTTTATTTTAATGAAGCGGGGATTATTTAAATCCCCGCTTCATTGACTACGTCAAGTAAACTACTTTACATGGCTCCGTTGACGGAGCCATGTAGTCTAAATGCACCCCAGATGAAAATCACCGTTGGTTAAATTTTCAGTTGAAACAGAAGCTGGATTTCGTGCTTACAGCTGCCTCTCATGCAGTGCATTTGTGTTATTACTTCTGAGGCAGGCACAGTCACAGAGTTGATGCACTGACTGTAGAAGGGATGTTAAACTTAGATTAATCAATTAATCGAATAGTCGATGGCATTTCCATCATTTATTCGATTAATTGATATGGGCATTTCCACTTTGAAACAGCAAGAGCCCACTCAGCTGTTGCTACATTTCAAAGGCAGAAGTGCCACTTGGCTCTTGCACATTTCAAAGTAGGAATGTTAAATATCGGTTAATTGAATAGTCGATTAGCCTCATGAATTTTTATCGGTTGGTCAACTGTTCTATAGTCCCCAGGGACGAGGCTGGCAGCCAATGTGCTACATCCCCACTCCCAAGGAGACCCATGCCACTCTGTACTGCTGCCTCTCTATCTGAGGCAGCAGCCATGGCATGCAGAGCTGCAGCAAGGATAGGTCCCGGACCTGGCACAAACCAGGACTGAGTGGGGCTGCTGGCCAGCCTACTAAAAAAATTACTGGCAAAGGGAGGAGGGAAGGAAATGTGTGTAGTCTATAGCATTAACCTATAAGCTTTTGCTAATCAGTTAATCAAGTACACTATTACATCTATTACACTATTTTGAGGACAAATTACCACAAGATATAGGCTCGGTTCAGGAATCCCTGGAGGAAATTCTTTGGCCTATGATATGCAGGAGATCAAATTATGGGTATGTCTACACAGAGCATTATTTCAGAATAACTGACATTATTCCAAAATAAAAAAATGCACGTATACACTACAAACTTTTATTCTGAAATAATGTCAAGCTGGAGGACTTCTTACTCCAACTCATGGTAACCCTCATTTCACAAGAAGTAAGGGAAGTTGAAAGAAGGGTGTTCTTCCTTCAACTTCCTGTTGTGTAGACAGCACCAAAAGCTGAATTAAGCTATTTTGACTTAAGCTACGCAGTTGACATAGCTGAGGATGCATAGCTTAATTCTGCTTTAGCCCTGTTGTGTAGACATACCCTAAGTGATTAGAATGGATCCTGTTGGGCTTTAAAAATCTATGACTCTGTACCCAGGTAATTCTGTACTTGTGCTAGTTTATTATGTTGACTTCAGAGTGCAGTCAGGCACAAAAGAAAAATTCACCTTTCATTCTTTTGACTAGCTGCTTACCCGTCTGAAAGGAAATCTGGAAGAAGAGAACCATCATCTTCTGAGTCAGATCCAGATGCTCAGCCAGCAGAACCAAATGCTACTGGAACAAAACATGGAGAACAAGGAACAGTATCATGAAGAGCAGAAGCAATACATGTAAGTGACCAGTAGTATTGACTAGTGACAACTAGGAGTAATATGATAGGCAAGGAAAGAAATGGTGAGTGTGGAAAATGTTATATATCAGAAGCAGAAAGGCTGCAAGAGAACTGTTGGGCCCACTAGATTTCCCCAAGGAGGTAAAGGACCATTTAAGGAGAATAAAGATATGTGGAGAAGCTTTATCTTTTCATGGCTCTACCACAAAGGATGTTGAGGCGATACCTGTCCTCGCCTAAACCAACTCTCTTCCAGTAACAAAGATGATGCATGGTGAGATGTTGAAGTGTGTGAACAGGAGATGTTGAAACCAGAAGATAAAAGATCAGTATCCAAGAACTCTGAAATAAAAGACAGAACTATGTAGCACTTTAAAGACTAACAAGATGGTTTATTAGGTGATGAGCTTTTGTGGGCCAGACCCACTTCCTCAGATCAATATGTGGAAGAAAATCAGCACAACCATATATACCAAAGTGATACAATCAAAAAAATGAACGCATGTGAAATTGACAAATCAAATTTTAGAACAGAGTGGGGGTGCGGGGGGAAGGTTAGTTTCTGTGAGGTAATGACATAGGGGTGATAATAGGGGAAGTTTCTGTGAGGTAATGACATTAGGGGGAATAATTGGGGAAGCTATCTTTGTAATGGGTGAGATAATTAGAGTCTTTGTTTAAACCCATACATAAAGTGTCAAATTTAAGTGTGAATGACAATTCTGAAGCTTCTCGTTGAAGTCTGGAGTTAAAGTCTCTTTGAAGCAATATGCATGTTTTAAGGTCATTGAGGGAATGACCAGTTGACACTTAAGAAGGAAGTGGTTGACCTACTAACAAAAATCTGTAGCCTCCCACTAAAATATACTGGAAGAGTGAAAGATGACATCTGTCCCAAGTACTAAACACAGGATGCTGCCAACTAAGCAATATTTAAGACACAGCAGCTCATTTTAGTGATTTGTGTTACCATGAATATTTGACACAATAGTCTTTTAAAGGACACAATCTCTAAGGAATCCAAGTGTTTCATCCACTTTCATAATCTCCTTTTTTAATAGGCTGATTCACTGATATACAGCACTACTTCTTTCTCTTTTACATATTGGAACAATCTAATATTCATGGAGATGTATGGGCTTTCCTTGTACTACATTGGGAAACAAAATATATTCTTGTTCCTATCAAGAGTAGATCCTGGGATCTGCAGACCCAGAAGCCAGGGGTAATCTTGGGAAATATCAACTGAGTTCTGTATCAGTAGCAGGAAAAAAAATTAAAACAATGTTTGTAAATAAAACATCTAAATGAACATTTGACAGAGACAAAACAGCCCAGCTTCTGAAAAAAAAAATTGTGCCTGTAGATTTGCTGGAATGTTGATGAAATGTTAGCCAAAAGAACAGGGAGAAAGAATTTAGCATTGTAGCATGCTTCTCTGAAAACATCAACCTTGTTCAAAATACAAGGCATGCTGATTTCCTACTACCTGTCTTCTCTTAATTGGTGGACCTTCCCTCTCTGGCAAATGTATCAAACTGATGTGTCCGTTTATATTGGCATTAGAAAAGGTTCAGAAAAGGGCGACTAAGATGATTAGGGGCTTGGAAAGGGTCCCATATGGGGAGAGGCTAGAGAGACTGGGACTTTTCAGTTTGGAAAAAAGGCGATTGAGGGGCGATATGATAGAGGTATATAAAATCATGAATGGTGTGGAGAAAGTGATTATAGAAAAATTATTTACCTTTTCCCATAATACAAGAACTAGGGGACACCAAATGAAATTGATGGGTAGTAGGTTCAAAACTAATAAAAGGAAATTTTTCTTCACACAGCGCACAGTCAACCTGTGGAACTCCTTGCCCGAGGAGGCTGTGAAGGCCAGGACTCTATTAGGGTTTAAAAAAGAGCTTGATAAATTTTTGCAGGTTAGGTCCATAAATGGCTATTAGCCAGGGATAAAGTATGGTGCCCTAGCCTTCATAACAAGGGCAGGAGATGGATGGCAGGAGATAAATCACTTGATCATTGTCTTCTGTTCTCCTTCTCTGGGGCACCTGGCATTGGCCACCGTCAGCAGATGGGATGCTGGGCTCGATGGACCTTTGGTCTGACCCAGTATGGCCATTCTTATGTTCTTATGTTCTTATGTGAGTAGAGCCCTGAGTGGGTACAAAATGTGTATCCACAAAAACGAGCCGCAGATATTTGCATCGACATCCATGGATCCAGATATTCACAGATATAAAGTGGATATCTGCAAATTTGCTGGGTTCTAGGTACAAAATTTGTATCCACATCTGTATCCATATCCACAAAAATGAGGTGCTGAGATATTTGCAGGGCTCTGTTGATGAGGTTAAGATATGTTTGCAGTTTTTTTCCCAGGGTTATTTCCTGGTGAATAAGATCACTATACTCTAGTCTACACTATAATAACCCCCCTTATTTTGAAACTACACTACCAAGTCCATTATTTCAAAATAACAGGCTAGTTATTTCTAAATCTATACTCCTGCTCTCCTTGGGGAATAACTCTTATTTTGAAATAATTATTTCAGGAGTTATTATTTTGAATTTAGATATTTTGAAATAATTTCCTATTGTAGACATGCCCTAAGAGTTAAATTCCATCTACTATTTGAAAGCTCTGGATAAGAAGGCAAACATAGAACCTATAGTATGGCCTCTTTCTTTTCCTGGTGACCGATGGCCTTGTCCTTCCATTTTGTAATCCTGGTGAAATTGAAGCAAATCTTTCAAATTGTACTTTTTTTTTATTTTCACAGTGATAAATTAAATACATTAAGGAGACACAAAGAAAAACTGGAAGAAAAGATAATGGATCAGTACAAGTTTTATGATCCCACTCCAAAAAAGTAAGTACCTTTCCATTTCAGTGCCATTACTGCAATGGTATAAACTTCTGGGGGGAGAACTGGGGGAAAAAAAAAGACTCTTGAGAGGACTGAAATTTTGTGACTCCCTGCCAGGAGATGTAACAAGAGGGCAGCTGGTGCCTCTGGTCATTACTACACTCTCTGCCTCCCATCAGAAAAGCCTCTAGCTTTAATTGGGATTCTTCTCGATGGGAGCCTCTGTGTTCAACCTCTCAAACTCCATACAACATCGGCACACAAGTTAACTGACTCACGCTGCAGTCCTGCTTTAGGATGGGCTAACATAGACCCCTGTGCAAATGCGGGGTCCCAGTAACTTCATATTTGGATCTGAGTCAATATAAGCTTTTACAGAGAGCCATCTTTCCCTGAGGAACACCTTCTTCTCCATCACAAGGGTGGGCTTCAAGCAGCAGAACCCATCACTATGTGAGGGAGCCAAGGAGCGGGAACAGCACAGTGTCTCCATTGGTGCTTTAGTGCATTCCTGAATTGAGGCCTGAGTGACTGTTTTTATTAAACAAAATCTCAGGTTCATCTGTTTAAAAGACCCAATCCCTAAACCTCTCCTTTGCTACCTGGAAGCAGAATGAAATTCCCATCTTTTAGTAATGGGAGATGCTGAGGTATTCAAGTGCTGAGGACCATATAAGATCCTGGTATCCAAAGGATGCTGAATTGCTGATCAGTTTGGGGTCATTTAACTTGTCTGTGTGAAAGCCTCACAATATAACCTTTCAGTTTGCTTAAACACCTGTGCTCAAAATCAAGCGGGGAGTGTCAGATCTGCTAAGCAATGAATGGCCACTGCTTTAACAGGCCGCTAATCTGACCTGTTAAAACAGTGGCATGCTTTACCCAACCAAGCCACCTCTGTCTTGGGATCTGCATCTTCCCGTTGACTCTGAATTGGCATCATGGTAATGGGACCCTACACAATGATTAAGCAGCACCACTGCTTCCAGAGTTGCTCTTTCAGTGTGGGCTAAGCACCCCAACAAGGGGAATTGGCCTTTGAAAAAATCAAATAAAAAAGCTGTGTGAACCCAAACATAACTATCTGACCCCTCCGGTACACAGGAGAATCCATACTAATTGTTAGAAGCATTTTTGCAACTTTTCATCATGTTTATGTAACCAGACCTCCCATCCTATTAAAATAATTTATTTGGGTCTATGCTTACGATTTTGCTTCTAACTATGGGACAGTCCTTTTATTCAGATCACTAGCTCTGGAGAAATATTTCCCTAGAATGAAGCTGACCTTGAAGGAGAACCGGTCACTTTCCTTTTGTGAAACCATTCCCTGACCATGTGTTTGATGAAAACATCTCCGCATCTCATGCTCCAGGGTCACTGTACCATGCCTTAGTTCTCAGCATAATCTAATATAGGGGGAGAGGGGAAGCTGTGTGTCAGTTCCAGATTTCAGGGGAAATGTTTTCAAGTATTTTATGATCTTCCCTAACCAAAATGTTCCTCTAACAGGAAAAACCACTGGATTGGAGCCAGAGCCTTAGTCAAACTGATCAAGCCAAAGAAAGAGGCTCCAAGGGAACGA
Source organism: Pelochelys cantorii (assembly GCA_032595735.1). Classification (NCBI taxonomy): domain Eukaryota; kingdom Metazoa; phylum Chordata; order Testudines; family Trionychidae; genus Pelochelys; species Pelochelys cantorii. Next base: position 100,989,313 of record CM064329.1, on the reverse strand, counting down.
CTGAAATTATCAGTGGAGAGTCCACAATGGCAATCTGAATCCACAGAGACAGCAGCATCTCCATCTGCTTCTCAGATATTCAAGCATCAGCAGGAGAGTCTGGATAATACCTCCCTGGGGTCAAACTCTATGGAAGAAAAAGTGAGCCACACTGGAGCTTCAAATAAAGGTATATGTCTGGCTTACAGAGGTAGTTAATAAAATAGAAGTCAAACACTGAGCATTTGATTTGCTGGGAAAATTTAAAAGGCATGATTCTCATATAATATGTTATACCCATTTAACATTAAACCAGTATTTATTTATATTAGTTTTCCATATCTGTGGCTTGTTTTTTAGTTTCACAGTTCCCCTGCATATGTTGCATGTTAGTTAATAAGAAGATGGGCAAAATTAATGTACATTGCAAAAAAATTAATTTACATTGCAAAAAAAAGTCAATTTGTGAAACTATGCAATTCACTAGCCTTTTCTTATTAATGTTGTTGGTGTAATATTGTCTGGCACCAGCAGAGGGCACTCTCAGAAAATAAATGCAAGAAGAATACAATAATTTTAATTGTTAATAAATGCCTATTATTTGGGAAGACAATGGAGCGTTTCCATTTATAGTCAATTTAAGAGTTTCCCGGTGCAAATTTATAACAAGTGATTTCTGGGATGTTGCAAGAATGCCATAGACAAATTGGGAGAATTATTTTGTACAATAATCAAATGCTCCCAATAAGGCAGAATTATTAACTTTGCAAAAAAACCAAAACAAAACCCTCTGAGCTTCACTGCTACTCCTGAGATCACTCCCTTTCACTTTTTGTACTCTAAGAATATTTTCCAAGGAACAACTTTAATGGTCTCAACAGGGCTGGCCTTACCATGAGGTGAACTGAGGCGGCCGCCTCAGATGTCAGACTGGGGGGGGAGGTACCACTAGAACCCAGAGAATTGAGACCTTTCAAAGTTTTGGCCCAAGTGAAGGGGCATGGGGGCGTCATTTGAGCTCCCCCCTTCTGGTGCCAAAATGTTGTGGGCCAGAACTGGGTCTCAAGAACTTTTACTCGTGGTTTCATGCTGGGTGTGAAGGAAGAACAGAGGGTTCTATTATTACAAATGATAGTTTAGAAAAATCTTTAATTGTGTTAATTCCTCTTTCCCCCATTCTGCATGGTCTGTCCTCAATTTACAATTTAAAATCATCTGCATCTTAGCAGTGTGTAATTCCAGAAAATAAATGCAATCTATGTGTATCCAAAGCTTCCAGTGACCTGAAGGAGAGTTTGGGATGAGCAAGAAATTCAGTCAGGCCCCTTTGGAGTGCCAGGAACTCCATTAAGTCCTCTAAGGACTTCTGTGTTACTACTGATTTTACATGGAAGGTGCTCAGATACTTCATCTGTGGACAGGAGTATAAAACCCTAAGTAATTGTAGTCCAATTACATTATCACTAAAGACTCTATCAATGTATATGAATTATAGCAACTATATATATAATATGTTATAATAAATATTATATCATGGATGACATTACTGGCAGTTCTAGGAAGAGGTTGCTTTTGTGTACTATATTAACAAATCATTAATTTGTTTTCCTAAACATTATTTGCTATTAGTTTAGGTTTTTTTGTGTTTCACTCGCTTGTGTTGTCACTTAACTGTTTTAAGATATTTTAGTTATTTCTGGTTTTTTTTGTTCACTATTTTTCTTCTTCTTCTTTTTGGAATACCTGGGTGATAACAATTTAGCTGCTCAACGCAAAAAGATTGCCTTTTTGAGAAGCAAAAGCAAGGACAAAGAAAAGTCTCCTAAGTCTCCATCGAATCATCAGTCTCTCACTAATCGTCTGCGGTTCTGGTCTTCTTCCGACATCCCATCCTCTCCTAATGAACCTCTTTCTTTCTCGGAAATGGGAGATTTCTAACACCTTGTTTCTAATTTCATATATTTCTCAAGTTTAAAACAAAAACACCCACATGATTAAATGAGCACACACACTGGTACAAACACTCAGCATGTCCTTAAAATAAACTAAATACAAGCACAGATTAGTGGGTGTGGACTTGATTCATCTTCTACTGGAAAAATTATTATTGCACACTATGGATCTTTTCTTCAATGCAGTATACTTGTAGGGGACCTCATGACATACAGTATGCATATTATACTGGCTGTGGTGCACATCCTAAGTAAGTGAAGTTGCTGTGCGCTTCATTGTCTTCTTGCAATCACAAACTTGCATCATGTCCAGCTCAAATGTGAAAATTGCTTTTGCTATGCTTCCTACACTGTTATTCCTACTAAAATACAAAGCTAACATATAAGCGCACTCATATCTTTGAGATTTTTCCAGGGCTCTGTGCAATTTGACTGCCAACTTATTGATATTTCTCTGTCCTTCCAGGCAGTCTATATCTAGAGATATATGACATTCATTAGCAACACTTCTCTCCAAATGCCTCAACGTTTGCATTCTAAACAGCCCTTTTTAGAAGTTTTACACATTCAGTTATAAAAATTCATCTTGAATGAAAGTTGTGGGATAAGATCTGAGCCTCCAAACATTTGGTTTTTGAGAGTATTTTTATGTCAGAAAAGGTGATTTGATTTCTTTCAGTTGCCCGAATTACTTACCCTCTAAGAGTCATTGGCATTTGGTGGCTTGTCAGATGAACTCATGATCACAGGCACTTCCTGTTGAACAAATGTGCATATCACAGGTGTTGCCTCTGTGCTCATCCTCCGCAGAGAGGCCAAACTCCCTTTTCTTTCCTAAAGGTGATTCTTCCATATCAGAGCTGAGCACACCGGCATAGCAACCTAAGGAAACTTGCACTGAAATTAACTGTTCCTTGGATGAATAGCATCAGTCTCCAGGGCTATTAATTCAGGATCTTTGAAAGGCACTAAATTCACTAATTAATTTTTCAAAGGAAGTTTGAAATATTGACTTGCATGGCAAGTTTTATCCCATAATAATTGTTATGGCTGTGCTATAAATTTCTGAAATGTGGGAGGTAGTAAAAATGGTGCACACCCTACGCTGTAGTAACACACACATACCATGCCTCTGCTGTAGAATTTTTTTCCTGAGAAACTTTAAGAAACAGCATAACCCTATAGTTAGAATCCTGTGCAGATATAAAATTTGTATTCACCAATTTGTATCTGCAAAAATGAGCCACAGCTATCTGCATCCTTATCGAGATATGTGGATACCCATGGCTATAAAGCAAATATCTGTGGATTTGCAGGGTTCTATCAATAGTATCCTGGTCCACTTTTTCAAATACATTGTTATTTCTTCCCCATACCTTTGAACTAATCAATTTGGTTTTGTCCCTGTCAGCTGCTTATTTTGACCACGTGCTCTGCTTTGTTTTCAGAATCTAATGACCATTTGTTAACCATCACTTTCAGAAAAATGTAGGAAGCTAGAATCTTGCTTTTCATCAAGGCTCTTTTCTAAAATGAAGGCTTTAAATTTCACACTGCTTTATGCGAGCCTTAAAATGTGTATCAGCTGGGTTAATTTGTTTTTTTTAATACATCCTGTATTATCACTGGATAAAAGACTTTGTGTCCATTTAGGTGTGTTTATAGTAGGCAGTATTTGTTATCCCAAAATCTTGTTTAAGAAATCAGTGCAGAAGAAGGAGAGTTTAAGCCCTTTGGAACATCTGAGCTTTTATCACAGCAGAATTCTTATAGGCAGACATTATATCTCAACATGAATTCTCTTAGGTGATTTTCAAATCAGGAACCTTGGTTTTGAATCTGGCTTTGACTTGTCAGTATACTGAAGCTTTATTCCCTTTCATTACTGAAGCAAGTGCTTATAAAATGTATCTTAAGGAATTTCATATCTCACATTTTTTCTGCTTTCATGTCTTTGCTCCCTTATCCTCTTCCATTACAATACCTGTTGCATGTGTAAAAACAATCTTCCTATTGGCCCTAAAGCAACCCTCGTCACTCCTAAGCACACTACTGAGCAGAACTGGTTACAGAAATCTCTTCCCAAAGAGTGAACTGGTTATTGAAAAGCTTGCAAAACTAGCCCTCTGTTGCACAGTTTTTGTGTGTGCCTGCTTGTTGTGTTTATATGCAAATGGATAGATAGAAAGATACATGTTTGTGTTGTTTTTTATTACTTCATTTATTTACCTTTTCCTCCCCTACTTAGTATTAATTGATCTAAAACAAAACCAAATTTCCCAGCGTGGAAGCATCAGTGATTGTGTTGAAAATTCAGCAGATTCTGCCACTAAGCACCCCTGCATGGAGCTGGGTTCCAGGACTTACTCTACCTCAGCCATCCACTTGACCACTTTAAGTTCTACTCCCACTTCTAGGCACCAAAGCAAACCCAAAGGTACGTGGTGCAATCTGATATTTAGCCTATCTACACCTAATCCATCTCCCAATACTTGGAGCTCCCCCTTCACTGCAATGTGAACTCTTTCCATAACAGATATTGCAAGGCACTTAATCGGCCTTCTAGAGCCGTACAAAGCCATGTAGCTGCTTATTATCAACTGGTATCCACGTCTGTCAAGGTAGATGGATACAACTGGGCAAGGCACTACTTACTGGTGATCCCTGGCCTGCAGCATCTGGCTCGGACAGGCCAGGGGTGCAGCACACTCAGGGACTGCAGCCAATGACTGAAGTTAGGCAGCAGGCTACTGTTGGGGCTGTCCAGCATCCAATCACCGCACCACTTCCTGTCCAGCAGCTCGGGCTCCTCAGCACTAGTGCCCCCAACGTGGCCCAGCCGGACAGCATTTGCCACACTCCTAGCCTGCTGGGTCCCAGGGAGCAGAGCCTGCCCCCATACACAAGGATTGGAGTAGTGATATAAAATCCCATGTAAACTGTTAACTGGTTAAACTATAAGTTTAATCAGTTATCCGTGCCACTGGTGGGGAAGTGCTGGAGCAGCCTCCTGCCCGTGGTACAGTGGGCCTAGCTGGACTGAAGCAGACTCATGGCTAGGCATGTTGGGGTGGGATGGGCTGGAGTAGCCCCCCTCGCCACAGTGAACACTCCTGTGCTGCCCCTTCTTCCCCCCCCGCCCCCCCCCCTCCAGCTCTTGTTAAATGGCTTGATGCTGTGGATGCGAATGCAGATACACACAGGACAGCTGGCAGATCACAGGTTAGATGCATAATGATTCTGGCAGATGCAGGTAGGATGCAGATCCACATTTTTGTGGCCACACAGGGCTCTGTCTGTAACAAAGTGATATCCTTGATAAGTTAGAGGAGGGTGCATGCCAGATTCATAGCCACGAAAAATGCATCACAGGCCATGAAATCTGGTCTCCTTCCTGTGAAATCGGATCTTTTGTGTGCTTTTACCCTGTACTGTACAGATTTCACTGGGGAGATCAATGTTTCTCAGATTGGGGGTCCTGGCCCAAAAGAGTTGCAGGGGATCACACAGTTATTTTAGGGGGATTATGGTATTGCTGTCCTTACTTCTGCACTGCCTTCAGAGCTGGGTGGCCAGAATGTGGCAGCTGATGGCCATGTGCCCAGCTTTGAAGGCAGCGCCCCACCTGCAGTGGCACAGAAGTAATGGTGGAAATGCCATACTGCTGCATTCAGAGCTGAGCAGTCTGAGAGCAGCAGTTGCTGATTGATGGTCCAGCTCTGCAGGCAGCTGCACAAAAGTAAGGATGGCAAAACCATACCGTACCATCCTTCTGATTTGCTGTTGGTATCTCTGCCTTCAGAGCTAGCCTCCCAGCCAGCAGCCACCACACTCCAGCTGCCCTCCTCTGAAGCCAGCTATGGTGTGGAAGTAAGAATAGCAGTACTGCAGCCCCTTCCCTCCAAACTCCTTTTTGTGTCAGGATCCCTACAATTACAACACCGTGAAAGTTCAGATTTACATACCTTAAATTGTGAAATTTAAGGTTTTTAAAACCCTATGATTATGAAATTCACCCAAATGGACCATGAATTTGATAGGGTCCTAATTTTAGGTCTTATTGACACTAGCAAAGCTACCATGTGGGAGGTTGCATTACAACACACTAGTCAATAATTTCAACTCAATTTGACTGTGGGCCCATTGATTCAAAACAGTGTGTACTTCTCCCACATTACCTTTATAAAAGTCACTCAGCATACTGTACCACTTACACTATAATGTTCACAACAAATCCGTAGGGTTGACCTTCCTAAACTTAATGTGACCCGCTAAATCTTATATTCTTTTTAGGATATAATTCAGAGGATAATCTTTGTGAGCAATCCCCTGAGGTAGAGTTTTCAAGAAACAGACAACATGGTATGTTTGTAGAATGTAAGATTATACTAATCCCCTGTATTGGGTCCTGCTTCATGATGTCTAAACAAACCCTAATCAAGCTTTATACTTAAACTTCAATTATAAAATGATCTGAAATTATGTATTAATTTCTTTGGGGATTGGGATTCCAAAGTTTTTATTTTAGGATTTTTTAAAATAACGTGGATAAAACCTTAAGAAAAAAAACCCAAAATAAATTTGTAATCAAGACAAACAGACCTGCCTCAGCAGCTGCATTTTAGATGAATGTACTATAGTTTCCACACAGATTTTTAAGATCAATATTTACATATAACAGGGCGGAAAGGAGTTAGCTGTAGTATATTTCTTGGAGGGGTGGTAGCAGCATCATTGGATAATAATTGCCTTCCTGGAGGACATTGAATTTGCAAACTGGTTAACAGCACTAAAAATTCACTAGTCTCCTCTAAAAAGAAACTTGAAAATAGAGAAGAAGAAAGAAAAAACTTAACATTTTAAATAAAAATGCATGGTTCATAGCTGGACCAATAAAAATTGCTGTAGTATATTAAACCTAACATTACATTAGCTCTTTTTCATTATTAAAAATTGTCTTTGTGGCAAACATAAGTACTGTAGAAGCAAACTGAAGAATATATTTCTCTGAACAAAATGATAGTAAGAAAAGAAGATGTTCTTAAACACCCAACAAAGGAAGAATGTGGTTGATTTGTATTGTGTTCAGGCTTCTCACTTGATGTACATCATATGGTAGTAAAATTTTCAAAAGTGGCTGAGGCATTTAGTATCCTAAGTCTCACTGAAAGTCAATGGGACTTAAGCTCTTAAGTCACTTAGGCACTTTTGAAACTGTTACACTTTGTCCAGACCTTATGTTGACATGAACTTAATATTCCTGTTTCTTTACAGTTTCCAAACCAAATAGTTTAGAGAGCAGTCGAAATGCATCTAGCAATAGCTCACCCCTCAACTTGAAAGGTAAGATATTTTCAGAGCTGAGGTGCTCTGACAAACAGGAAATGAAATTGAGTTGCTTGCAGTGCATTTTCTTTCCAGTTGGACTTGTAATCTGTACAGGAGCCTGGTTACCACAGAGACTTGAAATAGTGTTATCAAGAATTATTTTTTTAACATAGCCTGAATTCTAGGACAGAAACAAATTCTTCTGCCATATCATAGGCATCATTATGAGGTATTCTGATGGATGAAAGTCCAGACTTAAACTCTGCGTGTACATACTAGCATCTCTCCAGCACGCTAATTCTGTGCATAACTTTGTAAGATAAACATGCCTTCTAGATTTTCTAGAGTTCTATTGACAAGGATAAACCTATTAGGCTAAACATGGTGAAGCCGCTTTGTGCTGCCCCACTGGCAGATTCTGGTGCTCAGGTTGGCAAATGCCGTGATAGGATGCTCTTTTTGTGCCACAGAGCTGACACAAAGGTTCAATTGTCATCCCTGCTGCCAGCAAAGAGTGTAGCTGTGTAGGGGATGTGGCCAGGATGCTACCGCACTGTACCAACCCGGTGGCTTGTTTCAGCTCCTTAGGACCATTAGTAACCAGCATAGTTGAAGGTGTGTCAAGACTGCTGTGCCGTGTACTTGAGATCTGGCCCTGCACAGCTGCCCTGGAATCAAGGCAGTGCAAAGCTGACTTTTATTGTATGCTGTTCTGTTGTGGCTCAAAATCTGGCATTTAATTGGATTCTTTTTTTTTTTTTTTTTTTTTTTTTTTTAAGCTCTGGAATATAAGATGTTCCTGCTTTTCCCAAGTTCTGATTTCATAGGGGTTTAGAGAGGAGAAAACAATTATTATAAAATTCAATTGTAGTTGCTGTATTCAGCATGAAAAAGGAACTGAATCCTACATACCTATCTCATTAGATGACATTTCCACTAAAATAGAGGAAAATTCGTGTTTTTTAATGCTCCTTATTCTCCTACTCAGGTACTTCAGATCGTGTCTATGGCAGGTCCGAGAGCCTCAGCAGTGAAGATATGGTGCTGAGTAGAGACACACCTGCCTTGCCCAGAGACACCCACATCTCTCATTCCACTTCTGCCATATTAAGCTCTAACAGCAAACAAGACTCCTCCCTTCACAGGAGCAGCTCAATCTCTTATGACATACCTCAGAGGAGTAACCCAACCCACTCCTATGCTGGTAGGCAGCGATCTGCTTCTCCTGGCAGTGAAATGGTGACTCTGGAAGAGTTTCTGGAAGAGAGCAACGGGTTTTCCCCACCGAATGTATGTACATTAAAAACTGTAGTTATCTTGGGTGACACGAAAATTTTCCAAGCTTATCTAAGGGGAGGGAACAAAATAAGAAATATAGTAGGGCCTTCATTAATGACTCTGAGATTCATTAGAGAGGCAAGGTAATATCTTTTGCTGGATCAACTTCCATGGTGAGAGAGAGTGAAGCCTTTAAGCTACATGAAGCTCATTGTAAGCTATGAATTTTGCAGATCAATATTTAAGCAAACATCCCCCTCCAAAAAAACCCTAAGGATAATACATGACAAATAGCCTTTATTAGTTTATTTTTATATTTGAACTAGAGCTAGTAAAATAACTCATTGCAAGTGATATTTGTTAGAATGTTGGTACCTTTTTCATCCAGTAATTCTTTGTGATTAAACTTTCCCATTATTCCACCAGCTCCAAGTTTAGGTGAGTTTTAATTATATGTGAACTAGTAACTATTCTGTGCAGTATTCTGCAGAATTAAATTTTAGTCATCTTAGTTGTTGATACAGTTTTTGTCTGTTAAATCTCTGCTGAAAATTAAAGTTTGATGACCATTATTAATTGAATTAGAATGTGCATCTTAAAGCAGGTCTGCTCTAGCTAAAAAAAATCTCATGATCCAGTCGTTTCACGAGGATTTTATTAAGGATTTGGGGAGGGAAGTCTCTGTTCCCCTGGATTGTGTTATGTGAACCACGTGATGCTACTGATGAAATCAATGCTACAATATTTCACTGTGCATTTATAGATGTTTTGTAGGAAATAGTATTCATTTCTTTGTAAATGCCTTGTATTGCTTAGTGTATACTGGTCATGTGAAATGTCGCAATATGAAACATGCTGATGTCTTCAGACCAAATTCACTGCTGGCATAAATGAGTGAAAGTTAATGGTGCATCAACAACCCAATAGCGTTACTGATGTCATTAGAGTCCCCCCTCTTATGACATCAGCAAATTTTAGTCCTCAATGTTTACAACAAACCTTTTAAAAGGTATCGCAGTCCCTTGTCCTGAGTCCCTTAGGGTAAATTAATTGAATGCAAAACACTTGTCTGTAACTGTGTGATCATGTCTCCATTTTCATTCTTTCTGTCATCCTTGTTCTTTTTCAGTGGCAACACAGCTTAAATGAGACCGAAATTATCTCATTGCACCAATTTCTGTTAGAAGCTGACGCACTGTGTCCCTCTTGCCATTTTCCATCTCATTCCCTCCATCAGGAACCTTCGCATTCAGTTGAACCAGTCCTCAATCATTCACGTGGTGACAATGTGAGGCACAGAACAGGCAGGGGGAGTAGGAGAGCAACTTTGCTGTACTTCCCCAGGGTATCCATCTTTATCACTGTGCAGTTAATGGCTCACACCTCACTCAAGCCTGCAAGCATTTAATGCCTATGGAAGCTTATTTTAATGTTTCATCACTATTTTAAGTAGCCAAATTACTCATATTAACTGTTACTAACATATTTCTAGTGTTGAGCAGGAGCACCTGTTTGTTGGGATGATTGTAATAGCACCGTATGGTAGCCCTCTCATTTTAATGTGCACAACAGAGATATAGACTAACATAAGAAATAACCCAGATTATTGGCATGTGATTGAACCTAGAGTTCTTCTGATGCAGTAAGGCATTATCATGAGCTGCTCTTTTACAGCTGCTACTATTTACTATGAGTAAAGTGTGTCTTGCTACTAGAAGTAACCTTCTCTGTAAAATGAAAAGATATATTAAACCATGATGTGAAACTCCAGAGAAGAGCACTGAGGTGAAGAATATCAGGTTGTTGCAGCACATTCCTTTCATAACTTACATGAATATTAACTATTCACAGCATGCGTTGTACTAATAACAGAAGTTGATAGTCTTTTCTATATGCCTTTCATGAGTCTGTCTCTATTGATCATTTATTATATATTTTCTTTTATGGCCAGGTTAATTATTCACCTTCAGAATATTGTGCATTAATTTTTGGATGAGCAATCATTCATTTATTTTACATACAGCCGTTAACAAGTGGCATTCTGGTTTTGGCCCCGTCCCCTAAAAACAGCAATGAATTTGCCCTGTAGTAGGCTGCTACATATCTTTAGAGTGTTCTCCTGATGTTTCACTAATATTGGTACAAGGTGTTGCTCAGAGCAATCTGCATTCTAGAAATGACAAACACTAAATCACAGGCATGCACTAAATTGGCCAACACAAAATGAAGCAAAAGATGCAGCCGAGGGTGTTTAGTTATCACGATGAATTTCTTTAACTGGTGACAATTAAGCTGGCAAATAAGGCTGTCACAATCTAATTTTGATGATTAAGTAACTCATGGATCTAAATTGAGATGCTTTTTTCCCCAGTCCTCTCAGCTATCAATATGAAATAAGTGGTTTTGTGTAGGATGTTGTGGATCCCTCAAAAGTTGATACTAACATATCAGTTATTGCAGAGGTGTGCAAGAGGCTGTCAGCAGCCCACAGCCGCCTTGCCAGAACCCTTAGGCAGAGAACAGTTTACGCTTTAAAAAGGCAGTTATTCTCCCTTCCGGACGGCTGCGAAGGGAGGAGGGAGATTTCTTATGCTGTTCCCACCCCCCAGCAAAATCTCTTCACTCCCATTGGCCAGTCTCTCAGTTTCCAGCGAATAGGAGCTGAAAATTTTTGCTGGGAGCAAGGGCACTGTGAGAAGCCTTCTCCCTTCCTCATTGACCTTCCCCCCCTCATGCCCAGAGTGGAGCCACATGGAGCAGCCTGCAGCAGTCTGCCTCAGGTTTCTGCTGGTAAGCACCTCCCTGCCAGAGCCTGCCTCTGGCACCCCAACCCCCTGAACCCCCTGTTCCCCCTCCACATACACAAACCCTCTGCCCTCTCCTGCACCCATACCCCCTCCAAGACCTGGCACCCCAATTCCCTGCCCACATCACAATCCCCTCCTACCCTAGGTCACATCCCAAACCCCTGTGCTCCAGTCCACTGCCCGAGGTCACAACTGCCTCCTTCACCCAAACGCCTTTCCAGATACCATTCTCCCTCCTGCACTCCAATCCCTTACCCACAAGTTCCCTTCTGAACCCAACCTCCATTCCAGATCCTGGGATTCCTCCATTAATATCCTGGAAGAGTGCAGTCCTTGACCACTTTAAAAAATCTTGGAGTAGTCCCCTGTCAAAAATTATTGCCCACCCCTGAGTTAGTGCATAAAGTACTTTGAAAGTGAGGCATGTTGTACATAGTGCCAAGTGCTCTCTCTTGAACATTTACTTTGTGTTGATCCCAGGTTGCTTAATGTGTTGGAATTATGTTGTGACATCCTTGAGAGGAAAATTACTTGCTAAACACATTTTCCTTGCAACAGTGTTGTCATTAACATGCCATGTATGTATTTTCTCCCTGTAGGACACTTCTGGTAGCAGAGATGAATTGCTGAGTGATTATTTTAGAAAAGCAAATGAGCCCCTTCCTATTGGGAACCAAGTTGGTCAGTCAGGTAGAAAGGAGACAGCCAAGATGCCTACTAGCTATGTGTCACCAACTATAAAGAAGAACATCACCAGTGAAGAGGGGAGAGTGGCTAAACCTGGACATTATGTCAAACCAAACCTTAGACCAGTTGAACCTGAGCCACTTTCAAACGCCACAGGATCTCTTAAACTTCCTCCTACAGCACCATATCAGCCACTCAGTGGGGTGAAGCAGATGGCACAACCGCAGCACACCAGCACAATGAGCCAGAGGAATGCTTCACTGAGCAGAGCATTTAGTCTGGCCTCTGCAGACCTCCTGAAAGCCACTGGCCCAGAGATGTACAGACAGGAGAGCTCTCAAAAGCTAGGTGCAGATGTGTGTGTGGGCAAAGACTCGGGCAGTCAGACCTTACGGCTTTCTGTGCCCCCAGGCTCTCACCCTACCATACGAGACAGGCCACAGTCTGCAAAAGCAGCAGGCGCCTTGCAAGGTGTTGATTCCCGTTGTCGGCAGCTTGACGTGCGACGTCTTTCTCTGGCAGCTCCAAAGGAAGAGAAGCCTCTCTCTTTCCATCAGTCCTCTGCTTCTGCTGCTGCTTCTGCCAACAGTGTGCAGGAGCGAGTGAGTGCAGTGCCAGGGCAACACTATTCACCCACACAATATACACCGGCAAAAGTCAAATCCAAGCCAGCCTCACGTTCCGGGGAAGTGGCCACCGTGATTCCTGTCAGAGCTGCCTGTAGTAACACTGAGGGTGAAGGTACCCAAGAGCCAAGTCTGAATGATGCCCTCAACACCAAATGTCAGAGTAGGTCGCTGGAAGGCCATGCTGGTGCAGGGGGTATAGAAGAATCCAACAGAGGGGGCAGCTCCAAGAGCACTCCTGGATCTCCAGATCCCCATGGGGACCAGCAGACTGTCTGGTATGAGTATGGATGTGTGTAATCCACTGATTCTCCTGGCAACATGTTTTGAGTAGTGACATTTGGGTGGAATTTGCTTGTGGCATTTGTCAAAACACTGTGGTAGGTCTTAAAAGGCATTACCTGCACCTCATTATCTAGTTGGTCTATATGCCTTCCAGCCATCGGTTTTTAACAGAATAAAAGACATTTACATGATTAAAACAAAGAACTGAACAGCCAAACCAGGGCCTTTCCTTCAGACTATAGTGCCTGAAACAGAGTGGATCCCCTGTCGACTCCCCAAAAAGACATTGGGCCTAATTTTCAGAAGTGCTGAGTACCCACAAATCCAGGTGAAAACAAGGGTATCTGTGAGGGCTCGCCACTCTGACAATTGGTCACCGCCTCTCTCTATTGCCCTGACCCGTGCTCCCCCAGAATCTGCATTAAAGAAAACATTCATGGGTCAAATTTAACTGGCTTAAGCTAGCATAAAAATCATATAAAAGCCACACTCCTCCCTGGAGAAAAGAGACAAACACTTGCAGTGACCTAAGAAAAGCTGAAGGTCAAAAGTGCGCTGCTTTGCAGTGAGTCTAAGTAAAAGCAATTATGTTTGTAACAGCTGGGTTTTATAAATAGGAGGAGTAGAATTCAAGGGTCTCATCTTAACCTTTCACATTGGGAACTGTTTGATTACAGAGGTCAGTGTACTTGCCTCACTGCCTCCACTACACGCACAGTTCAGCAGATCCTGGATTCTGAAAACCAAGTGGTGCTGCCTTTTGAAACTTGTTTTATCTTTTATACAAACACTGGAACTGATACAGCCTGTTCAGGGATATGCCTGATTCCAATGGCATTGCAAAAATGGCATCCCATGCACAAAGGTGACTTGTACAGATGTAAATGAAAAGTTAAATCATTGTAAAGGAGTGCTGTTTGTAACTATATTAATAAATGTGCTATCACTTTTTGTATCCCTTTATGCATAATTACCCATGTCCGAAGTAATATATAGGAATCTCTCCCTTAGATGAAGTCTTTGTTTCTGTCTTAAAGAACTTGTTTAGTGTAGAAACCAAAATATTGTTATATACACGTGAAATAAATCTAATTTTAAAAATCTATTTATGTTCATATAAAATTTCTTTTGTGTCTGTCAGGAGTTTCATAGCTGCTTATGTATATATGATGAAATGTGTATCTTTAATTCTATTTCATGTTTGTAAAGGTGTTTTCCTTGTGATAGACTAAATCCCTGAAAAACGTTAAGATTTTTCTTACACTGGTTCTGATTTAATATTGTAAAAGATACATGTAAGCGATTTTAAACTGATATCAGTTTGCCTGGGAATGTTTCTGTTATATAGTGTGTAGCAATCACATTCTGAAAACTACAGGATTGTTTATAATAAAAGATTTTAAAAAACAAAGTTGTGTGATTTATTTTTTCCTTTAGAAAAATCTCAGATTCACAGGGATGGCGCTAAATCTGAATTTGGGAGATGTGTGCAAACTTATTTTAATACTGAAGAGTACTCACAACCAGTATAGTTTCACTTCCCTTTACAATATTTTCATTTAGCTTTATCAGAAATTGATTTATATGATTTTTATTGATTTTTATATGGTAATCTCCTTAATGAGGACTTCAGTGGAACAAATGGGGTGTGTCTACGCTGTACCCTTAGCTCAAAATAAGCTATACAGTTTGAGCTACGCAAATTGCTTATTTCGTAATTTGGTGCTGTCTACACAGTGCCAAATTTCAAAATAAACTGCTATTCCAAACTGTCCCTTACTCCTCGTGGAACGAGATGTACAGGGATGTTGGAATAACGTGCTCATTATTTTGAAAGATATTTTGAAATAATGGGCATACTGTTAAAATGCAGAATAGCTATTTCAGGATACCGGAAGTATCCCAAAATAGTGCCACAGTGTAGTTGTACCCATTGTGAATTAAATGACAGGCATACCTTTGTAGGATCAAGCATTTCTGATCTGAGACCATTTTAAATAACACCAAGCACATTGCTGATATTTTACAGAATGCAGCTGCATAACACTTTTCGTGCATAAATCTCAAAGCAACTTATAAATGTGGATAAACATCTCCAAACTGAGGAACAGTGGTAAAGTGATTGCAACTTTTCCTGCTAGTTCAATCTGAAACACCAAAAAGGTGTGTCCTTATCTACTGCATTCTACTCTTTAAAAAATCCTTCATCAAGGAGTTTGCTTGAGTATATTCACTGACCTCCAGGTTAAACTACTAAAAGAGTTAGAACCCTATCTGTGTGGTTACAGTCATTGTAGCAGCTCTGATTTGATGGAGACAAGTGAGTTTCATCACAGCCTAGATCTCTTCAACTTGAAAATCAATGTTTCTTTTAAACTGATATGCAAGGTGTTTTTAATTATCCCCTGAATCCCTGTTTGTCTTATTTAAACTTATATCACATCTGTCTTTAAGTGCCTCACATAACTTAAAAACACAAATTGTAGCCGTGTTTAAAACCAAAGCCACATGGAGCCTAATATCCTTTGTTGTAGCCCTCAGATTCTCAAGAGTCAGCATTAAAGGGTGAATAGGCAAAGGTGAGCACTCTGTTATAGGAATATTATACTGCAGTTTGTTCTATACAGACATCATTAACACTTGACCTGTAATAGACTTTGTGGCTCTAATACAGAGTATATCAATCATCTATTTCCTATTCACTGTGAGCAGTTAGAAGATCTACTTCCCTGAGAATCCCCTGCCTTACAATAGCACTCCCTCGGGAAGCAGTGGAAGCCCCAACACTTGAGAAATTTGCAAATAGCTAGTGTAGTCCCCTTACTAAAGGGGCCTCTGAGTTTTTCCTGGAAAGACCCTGTGTGCTGCAATCCAGACTACAATTCCCATGAGCCCTTGGAAAAAAACAGGAAGGAAGGACTCTTGGTGAGAGAGGCCTCTCTCTCCATGTGCCTGAAGAAAAAGAGGCCTAGAGTCTGGGACTCTCTACCTTGGGGTTTGGAACCGAAGGGGGAGCCAGGCTGCTGCCAAGGACATTGATCCAGTCCAGGGGCTGTTGGAGTGCAGCTACAGACCAGGACTAGATGCCTGTTGGAACTAGGATTTAGCAGGCTGCTTCCAATCGGCACAGCATGAGGCAGTAAGTTTTGGGCCTTGTTGAAAAAGTGCTGCCTGGGACAGAGCTGCTGTCTAGCCTGGACCAAACCTCCACTACAGCTGTCACATCTGCGCACCAACGCAAGCAAGTGTCTGGGACTGTGAGTCCAGGAGTGTGCACACTCTGTGGTGGGGTCACTGGTAGTACAAATGTTAGCTATATAAGCTGCAATTATTGTTATGTGTTTTGTAATGCTATTCATTGCTAAATCTGTTAATCCCTGTTTATTTAAGTTAAGTAAAGATTGTTTATTTTAAAGTATTCTATTAGATGTATATGATTTGTAGTTGTTCTGGAATTAGATCCAGGTTTATGTTGGAATGAGTATGTTCTTGGAGGCTCTCAAGGCACACCAGTGAGTGTGTACAAGGCCAGCCAGGTGGAGGCACCTCCACCTTACATTCATTACCAGCAAGGGACTGCAGCAAGGGGGTGGATAGGGCTTTCCCCAACTAAACACTATCACCACTGGGGTTCTCAGGATCTTTTTTTGGGGGGGGGGTTAAAACATCAGGCACCCAGGCACACCTGTGAGTGTGACCTGCTCCCCAGTAACCCGGGGAGGGAAAAGGGGGGTTACACAAGATAGCTGATTTCCTAACAGAAACTTTTGGAAAATGTGTCATGAAGAACAGTGGTGCTGGCAGGGACATGGAACAGGTGATTTAATAGACCTATCCTTGCTTTAATTTCCATGTTACCACTATCTTCCTTATAAGCGCTCATTCTATGTGCTACTAAAGTAGGTGGGTGTAAAATGATACGTGGAATTTAGAAAGACTTGCTTTTTTAACTTTAAAATTTTTATATATATATATCTTCCTTTTGTCTCCCTCCACTCCACTTAAATGGAGTGTGAGAGGCCAGTAGTGATGGCTTTTCAGTAAGTGATGATTGTGTTTTCCAGGAAGGGCCAGATTTTCAGAAGAGTGCTGTTCCTAGTTAGGCACCCAAGTAAACGGACAGACTTTCCAAAGAGATCAACCCCTTGAGTGCTGAGCTCAGGAGAATCTGTCCATAAGTGTGACTAGAATTGGAGTCATCAAGTCTTGTGTCTGCAGAGGGATTCTCAAGGCTCTTCAATATAAGTGATTAATTTTTATTTGAAAAACTGCACCTCATGAGTGAGCTTGTTATTCTTGAAATAAAAAACAGCTTGTCTGTTCAGTACTTCTTAATAAACAGAAATTGTTCACTCATGCTATCTCATCTAGTATGGCTTGTTTAGGGACTATAAAGCCCTGCACACCTAAAGGTACAACGTTTAACAGGAGTGTTTGCTCGATTAGATATTCTGTTCCTTCTCCCCGGCATTCAAAGTTGGTTTCAACTATACAGACTGTTTATTCTGGGATTAAAGTGTAGGAAATTGAAAAGGCAGAATACCAAATGTTAGATATATTTTTCCATAATAAAGGAGTGTAGAGTAGGAGTTCTTTGTCAAAATGGCTAAAACGTGTATGTTCAGAACATTGACAGACACATACCACATAGCTAAAAAATATTTCTGATCACCAGATGGTGGGTGGATGAGTGAGTGAGTTGCTTAGGGTTGTTGTTTTTTTTTAAGTCTGGCTTAAAGTATGTAACTCTAAGCCAGGAAAAATCTCTGAAACATGCAGAGGGAATCTCCAATTAGTCATGGAATGATTTACAACCTGTAAGGAGTGTATGGGAAAAAGGAGAAAATAGTACAGTAATTACCATTACTAGGGAAGGCCATGAGAATTTTAAGCAGGATATTTCAGTTTGAGAACTGAATGTAAAAAACTAAGGCATCTCCAGAGACTTTGAATTGGAAGCAGGAAAAAGATTTCTGCAAGAAGTGAAAAAATGTCTGTAATGCCCCAAAGAAGCTATGCTGTTTCTAAAATTATAATCAGTTTGCCATTCTGCAGGGCACTGGGAAGGTTATGGGACTCACAAAATTGTCTTCCTGTATCTTTAAATATATATTTTACAAATGTTTCTCAAATTCCTTGTTAACCTGTAAAAAAAAAAAGCTGCGTGTGTGAATTATTAGAATTTTTGCTGTAGTTATTTGAAAATTGAAATGTTTGTATATGGACACTGTGGATTTATGTAATGCCATTTAATTTGCATATTTGTGTGCTTTGGAGTTGCTAGTTACTTGTGACCATGCTGAAGATCTTCAGTGTTCTCCGCAAGAAAAACAATTCTCATGTTCATTGGACTAGTACTACAGGTCTAAATGTATGTGCACTGTGGAGTGAAAGATGCTAAATCATCAAGGATCAGGGAATACCTATTAAATCTCTTGCAGCTTTTAGAATTTTTTTAGCCTGATGGCAGGGCTTTGAAGCAAAAAGCTGTCATATAGCAATACAAAATTAAACCAAGAAAAGCAAGCACTATGTACCAAGTAGACTTGTATCAGCACAGTTTGTAAAGCAGTAACTGGGCCGTATACAAATATGATGCATAAAAGTTGGGTAACTTAAACTCCCTTTCACTCACTCATCAGATTGCTCACACTCAGCCCATGGGTGAGAAAGTGTAAAGTTTGTGTAATTTATAACCTGAGGAGCAGTAAGATAGTACTATTAAAGAATCTAGCTTCTTAGGGTATAAATGATATTCAATTATAATCCTTAACACATGGCGGCTATATCTACATTAGAGGGTTTTTTTGGAAAAACAGTCATTTTTCTGAAAAAATTTCACGTACGTCCACACTGCAATCACGTTCTTTCAACAAAAAATCAAAAGAACAGAGGGGTTTTTCTGACATTGGTAAACCTCTTTCTACGAGGAAGAAGCCTTTTTCTGAAAGAGCTCTTTCGGAAAAAGGCATGTGTGGACGGGGAGTTCTTTCGAAAGAAGAGGAAAGAGGAAAAAGCACATGTGCCCTGGTGGCCACTCTGTCCATAGTAATCACAGCTTAAATGCGAGATAACGTCCATTCCGTGTGGACGCTATCTTTCAAAAAAGCAGATCTCTTTTTCAATGAACTTTGGCAGTGTGGATGCTCTCTTTCTGAAGAAGTTTTTTCAGAAGATCTCTTCCAGAAAAGTTTCTTCCAAAAGAAGTCTGCAGTCTAGACGTAGCTGGAAAGAAGAGATCTAGGGGAGCCTGAGTGCAAAGGGGTCTAAATTTGCATAAAGGGGGAATCAAACCATTTTATGAATCACTTCTGAATATGGTCTATTGGCAGCCTTTATGATATTAGAGTAATCAGTGCTACTTTATAAGTTACATAACTTATGTTTTTAAGTATTTGTTCAGTTAGCATAATTTTTTAAAGAACTATGTGTGGTTGTGAAGAATGAATTTCTAGTGTCTCTGTATCATTAAAAATCAATTTCACAAACTACTGCATAGCACATACCTGAATAGTCTCTATTGAAATCCTGTTCCCTCTTCACCATTTCATATCAACAGTCTGCCCTTTCTTCAGTCCCCCACTGCTAAAAGCCTGCACCACAATCATTTCTCCTATCACTTTTCCCTCTCTTGCCTCCACCTCTTTGGCTGTGTCTAAACTACATCCCTTTTCTTGAAAAAGGGATGTAAATTAGACACTTTGAAATTGCAAATGAAGCCGGGATTTAAATTTCCCATGCTTCATTTGCATAATGGCAGCCGCAGGTTTTTTTTTCGAAACGGGGCTTTTAGAAAGAAAAACGGCTGTTTAGACGGGGATCGATTGAAAATAAAACCCTTTTTCGAAAGATCCTGTACTCCTGAAAAAATGAGGATTTTATTTTCAATCGATCCCCGTCTAAACAGCCGTTTTTCTTTCGAAAAGCCCCGTTTAAAAAAAAACGCAGCTGCCATTATGCAAATGAAGCATGGGAAATTTAAATCCCGGCTGCATTTGCAATTTCGATGTAAATTAGACACTTCCCTTTTTCAAGAAAAGGAATGTAGTTTAGACACAGCCTTCCTGTCACACCACGTTTATCAGCCCTTTTGGTGGCTTCCTGTTTCTCTCACCACCAAAGTTAAGCTTCACATCCTCTCCTACAACGCATTATTGAGAGACAAACTTGTCCCCTCCTATGTCTACTTTCAATTCCCTCTGTTGTTCCTTAGTGCTTCCCTATACAGTCACCTTGCTCCTCCATATGCCATTTTTCCCGACTCACAATTGGCTGTTATGTCATGCTACCCTAACAAATAGAACAATATCCCTTTCCTCTGCCACCAGGAGTCCTCTTCTCTACACTTCACCTTAAAATCCATTGCTATGAGCAATTCTGCCTGCTGGCTCAGCCTAAATAATCCCCATGCTCTTTTACCTCAGCAGAATTACTTTGGGCTCCTGTTCATGATGTTGGCTAGAGAGATTGTAAACTCTTTGTGTCAGGTAATGCATTTAACTATGTATAGCACTGTAAATTTATGGTACGGTACATGTGTGTTGTTAATGTCAAAAGACAGTATGTAGTGGAATCTAATTTCAAAATTGTTTTATTTTGATTACAGAGATTTATATCTCTTCCAAATTTCTGTATTGAAATTCCTAATACACATGCATGTATTATGAAATTCCTAATACACATGTTGGGATGTTTGCCAATAGACACAGCAAGAGGTTAGCTACTCGCAAGCTGTACGACTTCCACCTCAAAGAATTTTAATGGTGCCAGACTTCATAGCGGTTTTGGACAACAGGCTTTGAAATATTTTAGGTTTGTGTATAGACAATACTTTTATAATAAATAGTTCAGCTTTCCAGTTTAATCCTATTGTTTCATAACCTCAAAAGAACATTTCCTTCCTTGCTGACTTTGGGAAATACTGAATTCCATTCAACTTACCATGCAATCTTACGTTCTTCCTGGAGCACCAGTGAACAGGAGTCTGTTTCCTTGTTTATATAATAAGTAATATCTTGAGTTACAGAAGTTAGCAAGACTGTCAGATCATATTTGGCCCCACACTTGAGTTTGTAAGTAAAATCAATAGAAATGTTCCCAGAGCATGCTGCATTCTAATGAATGTAATTGGTTATGATAATAAACATACCCACGTAGTGTTTGCCATATAAAAAAGTTAGTATTCATGTGCTGGAAACTCTGACATTGAAAGTTGACTAGAAATCCAACTTGTAACCAAGAGTAAAATTGACTAGTCATCCATCTTTCATTAGCCACATTGAGGGTATGTCTACACTTCATTCCTCTCTCGAGAGACACCCGAAGTTGCAAATGAAGCAGGGATTTAAATATCCTGCACTTCATTTGCCTAATCATGTTATGGTGCATTGCGAAATAGTGCTATTTTGAGAGAAACGGGGTTATTTCGAGATAAAATCCTTCCCTCGAAATAACCCTTACTCCTCGTAATGAAGGAATGAAGTGTAGACATACCCTGAGAGAATACAGTAAGTAACTCTTTTAATTGTAACAAGTGAATTAAATTTTAGAAGCTCTAAAGAGATGAGGTGGTGTGATAGAAATGGTTTTTTGCAGCACAAGTCTGAGATGAACAAGTTATTCACGGGCAACAAAATCATGAATTACACGGATCATTCCAAATTAATGGCAGTGAACATATTCCTACAATACTACACCCTCATATATTCTGTATATGCCATGGCCATTACAGAAAAACTATTTGTTAATTCTGGGGCACAGGGCAGGTTTTCAAACTATTATTAACACTCACTCTCTGCCTGTCAAGATAAGGAGTGAAACTGTGGCCCCACAGAAGTCATTGAAAATGTTTCCACAGACTCCAGTGGAGCCAGGATTTCATCCCAGGTGCTTTATCATGTTTCCCATAGTACATTTTCTTGTTATAGTAAATTAGAATAGCTAGTTTTCCTTCTCTCTACCATTTTAATGCCTCTATTAGCTAACCTCTTATTCCTCTCATCACTGATTTTTTTTCTATTGCTTTTAACTTTATGAATATCTAGTCAATTTCTTTTTACAATATTGTCATAGTCACTATCTCAATGAGCACCATTTATAGGCTAGTACAGCACTCAGCTGGTTTTGGAGTTATTTCTCTGGAGTATGTTTTTTAAAAGTGGAAAATATTTGTGCCTCCCTATCCCATCCTCACAAGGCACCAATGTCTGAAAAGATTTGATTCAACTGTTCATAACAAAATGTGCCGTTTGCAATAGCTCAAGCAGAGATGAGTGCATTCTGAAGGTACATTGTATCAAAATTTTGGGATTGATCCTCAGCTGCTGTAAATTGTCAAGGAACAACACTATATTACACCCACCGAGGAGCCTCTCCTTTTGTTTAGGTCCTGGATCATGTTAATCATTGCGTGACTGGTAATCTGAGCCATTGGACTGTTTATTCTCTTACTGGATGAAGAAAACATAAACTGTAGGAAAAATGTAGAAAAACACATGTAGTGTAAGCCTTTGTGGAAAAGGAGAATATCACTATGGGCAAACAGTTATGTGAATAATAATGATTTAAAAAAAACCAAACTACTCATGCAAAAATTTTATAGAAAAGTTAAAATTTGGATGTATTCTCCCACATTAAGTTGAAACAAATTGGCAACGTTCCTGTTATTAGTAACTGAGATTAACGGTATCAGTTTAACCCTGTTCCTTTTTAAGCACCACATTTTTTGGTTATGCCATGTGCCTGCCAGACATTATCCTACTCAATGAGGCTAGTTACTCATCAGAAAAGTAAAAGAGTCTCCCAGTGCAAAATGGAAAGAATTATTGTCACACGCACAGAATAGTTATTTGTCAGTTCAGAATAGTTTATTAGGAAAGACTATAAGCATTGACATTACGTTTTCTTTTTTGAGTTAGATGAGTCCCACAATGCAATGAGGTGGGGGGGGGGGGGAGGATGAACAGGGAGGAGGTCGTGGTGTTAATGGCAGTTAAAGTTTGTTCTAAACACTTGTGAATTAACTGTGCTCCTGAAAGGAACTGCCCCATACTTCAGCCAATTCTCCATTTACACAATTCCCAAACTCTCCAGAATCCCCCACAGCACAGCTGTGTGTTTTACAGCAACTACACTCACATGTTACATTTTCTTCTTTCAAAAGGTTGTTGGGATGTTTGCCAATAGACACAGCAAGAGGTTAGTTACTTGCAAGCTGTACAACTTCCACCTCAAAGAATTGGACTGAGAAGAATTTTATTTAATGGGAGACAAAACAAAAGTAACCACAACTATGCTGCATTCTAATGGATTTAATTGTATATGCTAATAAACATATCCATGCAGTGTTTGCTGGGTTTTACTGTGGTATAGGGTTTTTTTTGTGGAGGGAAGGGGATTAAGAGACGGAGCTACAACTCCATCCAAGATGCCTGCTTTAGAGAACGAGGCATACAAATAGTTCTTTTTCATTGGATTCTAATGGAGAAACAATGTGTCCAGCATCCAAAAGTCTGATTTCTGGAGCTGCTGATCAGCCACAGCTCCTGTTGCCTTCAGCTAGATCTCCGGTGTTCAGCACCTCTGGAAATCAGGGTTTGCAATAGGGTCTAGACAAGAGGGTCTGTTTAATATTTTTTATTGTCTCTACACTACACCGTTATTTTGAGATAACTAGCGTTATTTCGAAATAACAATGCGAGCATTTACACAGCCATTCTGTTATTTTGAAATAATTTCAAAATAATGGACGACTTATTCCAAAATCTGTAAACCTCATTCTATGAGGTATAATGCCTATTCCGAAATAGCTATTTCGAAATAAGGCATGTGTAGACACTCCCCAGTGCCTCCTGGGGCTCTAAATCAAGATAGCATGTCCACATTAGAGAAGCCTGCCTTGGACTAATTTTGAGGCTTCCCTACAGTGTAGACGTGCTATTTCGAAATAAGCTATTTTGGAACAGCTTATTTCAAAACAAGCGTGCAGTGTAGACATACCCAAATAGCTTATGACAAGCATGCAGCTAACATGAACATTTATCCATGCATCATACAGTTGCTAAAGTGGAGTAGCTGCGGTTCAATCTAATGTCATTACCAGGGGCTTGTGATCAAGAAGGGTTTTTTTCTTCAAACAGGTATTACTGAAGCATTACACTGGTCTACAATTTCTTAGAAGTCGTCTGCTTCAGAGATAAAATGTGCTATTTATTATGTATTTCGATGTGCTGAATTCAAATATGACAATTAAAACAACTGATTGGCTACTGTTTCCAAGATATTTAAGTTTTTACATTTTATGTCTATGTATACTGTGTAGATAGTAGAGTTTTAATCATAAATTGTAAACCTAGGTCTTTTCGTGTGTTTATGGTTGCTTTACATGATAATATTTCACCTGTCCTGTTTATGTAACACTTTAAAAATCAGCAAAAGGGTTATATAAATAAAATTTATTATGAAACAAAAGGCAAAAAACTATTATGTACATAGTTTAGTCCTATTCAGTGTCTACTCGGCGCTTCTTGGCTTGTCTCTTGCATTCATTAAATGGAGCATCTCTTGTCACTGTCCAGCAATAGTCTGCAAGCATTGATGGGCTCCATTTGCCCTGATAGCGTTTCTCCATTGTTGCAATGTCCTGGTGAAATCGCTCGCCGTGCTCGTCGCTCACTGCTCCGCAGTTCAGTGGAAAAAAAATCTAGATGAGAGTGCAAAAAATGTATCTTTAGTGACATGTTGCAACCAAGGCTTTTGTATGCCTCGAGGAGGTTTTCCACCAACAACCTGTAGTTTTCTGCCTTGTTGTTTCCGAGAAAATTTATTGCCACTAACTGGAAGGCTTTCCATGCCGTCTTTTCCTTGCCACACAGTGCATGGTCAAATGCATCATCTCGAAGAAGTTCACGAATCTGAGGACCAACAAAGACACCTTCCTTTATCTTAGCTTCACTTAACCTTGGAAATTTTCCATGGAGGTACTTGAAAGCTGCTTGTGTTTTGTCCATGGCCTTGACAAAGTTCTTCATCAGACCCAGCTTGATGTGTAAGGGTGGTAACAAAATCTTCCTTGATTCAACAAGTGGTGGATGCTGAACACTTTTCCTCCCAGGCCCCAATGACTGTCAGAATTGCCAATCTATCTTGATGTAGTGGGGATCTCTTGTACGACTATCCCATTCGCAGAGAAAACAGCAGTACTTTGTGTATCCAGTCTGCAGACCACGCACGAGAGCAACAACCTTCAAATCGCCACAAAGCTGCCACTGATGTTGGTCATAGGTTATGCACCTCAAAAGTTGTTTCATGTTGTCGTAGGTTTCCTTCATATGGACTGCATGACCAACTGGAATTGATGGCAAAACATTGCCATTATGCAGCAAAACAGCTTTAAGACTCGTCTTCGATGAATCAATGAACAGTCTCCACTCATCTGGATCGTGAACGATGGTGAGGGCTGCCATCACACCATCGATATTGTTGCAGGCTACAAGATCACCTTCCATGAAGAAGAATAGGACAAGATCCTTTTGACGGTCACGGAACATGGAAACCCTAACATCACCTGCCAGGAGATTCCACTGCTGTAGTCTGGAGCCCAACAGCTCTGTCTTACTCTTGGGTAGTTCCAAATCCCTGACAAGGCCATTCAGTTCACTTTGTGTTATGAGGTGTGGTTCAGAAGAGGAGGATGGGAGAAAATGTGGGTCCTGTGACATTGATGGTTCAGGACCAGAAGTTTCATCCTCTTCCTCTTCCTTGTCTGACTCAAGTGAGAAT
Organism: Pelochelys cantorii; assembly: GCA_032595735.1. Lineage (NCBI taxonomy): Eukaryota > Metazoa > Chordata > Testudines > Trionychidae > Pelochelys > Pelochelys cantorii. The sequence goes on along the minus strand of CM064329.1, from coordinate 100,963,591 downwards.
GATTCTGGTGCATCAGGAACCGGCAGTCCTTCTCCGTGGGGTACTGGGCGTATAGCTGATGGAATGTTTGGATAATGCACAGTCCACTTTTTCTTCTTTGACACACCTTTCCCAACTGGAAGCACCATGCAGAAGTAACAATTGCTGGTATGATCTGTTGGCTCTCTCCAAATCACTGGCACTGCAAAAGGCATAGATTTCCTTTTCCTGTTCAACCACTGGTGAAGATTTGTTGCCCAAGTGTTGCAGCATATGTGTGGGGCCCACCTCTTGTCCTGATCTCCAATTTTGCAGCCAAAATAAAGGTGATAGGCTTTCTTAACCATAGTGGTTATACTGCGCTTTTGTGATGCAAAAGTCACTTCACCACAAACATAGCAGAAGTTATCTGCACTGTTCACACAAGTACGAGGCATTTCTGCTCACTTTGGCTTAACATAAGAACACAAGAACGGCCGTACTGGGTCAGACCAAAGGTCCATCTAGCCCAGTATCCTGTCTGCCGACAGTGGCCAGCACCAGGTGCCCCAGAGAGGGTGGACCGAAGACAACGATCAAGCAATTTGTCTCCTGCCATCCCTCTCTAGCCTCTGACAAACAGAGGCCAAGGACACCATTTTATCCCCTGGCTAATAGCCTTTTATGGACCTAACCTCCATGAAATTATCTAGCTTCTTTTTAAACTCTATTATAGTCCTAGCCTTCACAGCCTCCTCTGGCAAGGAGTTCCACAGGCTGACTACACGCTGTGTGAAGAAGAACTTTCTTTTATTAGTTTTAAACCTGCTACCCATTAATTTCATTTGGTGTCCTCTAGTTCTTCTATTTAGGGAACTAATAAATAACTTTTCTTTATCGGCCCTCTCCACACCACTCATGATTTTATATACCTCTATCATATCCCCCCTCAGTCTCCTCTTTTCTAAATTGAAAAGTCCCAGTCGCTTTAACCTCTCCTCATATGGGACCCGTTCCAAACCCCTAATCATTTTAGTTGCCCTTTTCTGAACCCTTTCCAAGGCCAAAATATCTTTTTTGAGGTGAGGAGACCACATCTGTACACAGTATTCAAGATGTGGGCGTACCATAGTTTTATACAGGGGCAGTAAGATATTCTGGGTCTTATTTTCTATCCCTTTCTTAATAATTCCTAGCATCCTATTTGCCTTTTTGACCGCCGCTGCACACTGTGTGAAAGTTTTCAGAGAACTGTCCACGATAACTCCAAGATCCCTTTCCTGATTTGTCGTAGCCAAATTAGCCCCCATCATACTGTATGTATAGTTGGGGTTATTTTTCCCGATGTGCATTACTTTACACTTATCCACATTAAATTTCATTTGCCATTTTGTTACCCAATCACTCAGTTTGGTGAGATCTTCTTGGAGTCCCTCACAGTCTGCTTCTGTCTTGACTATCCTAAACAGTTTGGTATCATCTGCAAACTTTACCACCTCACCGCTTACCCCTTTCTCGAGATCATTTATGAATAAGTTGAACAGGATTGGTCCTAGGACCGACCCTTGGGGGACACCACTAGTTACCCCCTCTATTCTGAAAATTTACCATTTATTCCTACCCTTTGTTTCCTGTCTTTTAACCAGTTCTCAATCCAAGAAAGGACCTTCCCTCTTATCCCATGGCCATGTAATTTACACAAGAGTCTTTGGTGAGGGACCTTGTCAAAGGCTTTCTGAAAATCTAAGTATACTATATCTACTGGATCCCCCTTGTCCGCATGTTTGTTAACCCCTTCAAAGAACTCTAATAGATTAGTAAGACAGGATTTCCCTTTACAGAAACCATGTTGACTTTTGTCCATCAAATTATGTTCTTCTACATGCTTCACAATTTTATTCTTTACTATTGTTTCGACTAATTTGCCCGGTACTGAAGTTAGACTTACCGGTCTGTAATTGCCCGGGTCGCCTCTAGAGCCCTTTTTAAATATTGGTGTCACATTGGCTACCTTCCAGTCATTAGGTATGGAAGCTGATTTAAGGGATAGGTTACAAACCACAGATAATAGTTCAGCAATTTCCCATTTGAGTTCTTTTAGAACCCTTGGATGAATGCCATCTGGTCCCGGAAATTTGTTAACATTAAGTTTTTCTATTTGTTCCAAAACCTCCTCTAATGACACTTCAATCCGGGACAGTTCCTCAGATTCATCACCCACAAAGGACGGTGCAGATTTGGGAATCTTCCCAACGTCCTCAGCCGTGAAGACTGAAGCAAAGAAATCATTTAGTTTCTCCGCAATGGCTTTATTGTCCTTGATTGTGCCTTTTATAGTTCGATCGTTTTGGGGACCCACAGGTTTTTTAGCAGGCTTCCTGCTTCTAATGTACTTAAAAAACATTTTGTTATTTCTTTTTGAGTTTTTGGCTAGCTGTTCCTCAAAATCTTTTTTTGCTTTTCTTATTACATTTTTACACTTGATTTGACAGTGTTTATGTTCCTTTCTATTTATCTCACTAGGATTGGACTTCCACTTCTTGAAAGATGCCTTTTTGTCCCTCACTGCTTCTTTTATATGGTAGTTAAGCCACGGTGACTCTTTTTTAGGTCTCTTGCTATGTTTTTTAATTTGGGGTATACATTTAAGTTGGGCCTCTATTATGGTGTCTTTAAAAAGTTTCCATGCAGCTTGCAGGGATTTGGCTCTAGTCACTGTGCCTTTTAAACAGAAATGTGTCCCTTTGCAAAATCAAACACTGACAAATAAGAGAGCACGACACTGTATGATTTCTAGAGCTGATATAGGGCAATTTGTTCAGCAGAGTGATGTAAGCTTCGTTATGATTGCATCATCCATGACTTCTAGGAATAACATGATGCAATTCATATCATGTATGACACAATAGCAGCTTCAGATTGCATCATTCATTGTTTTGCCTAAAAAGCAAGTACTGTCCAAACCCAGTCATAGATTTATTCATAGATCCAGTCAAAGATGTATTTTAGTCATTTCTGGTTTAAATTGAGATCCCTTCCCTTTATAACTCACTTATCCTCCGCCATTCCCAAGTCAACGGTCGTATATACTGACCCAATAGCATATCTTGAAAACTAGAGCCAATCAACAATTTTAAGCATCATTTTCGTTCTCAGTGACCCAGAATTAGTAAAGTTTGACTACATTTATTTCAGAAGCATTTTGGCTGTAGAGCAGTGTATTACTCCAAAATTATGTCTAGTGGATCTTTACTTGAGAGAGTAACACCACTTAACTTTTGATAATATCCTGGAAAAAATGTTATAATGTTTCTTTACATATAGTTGAAATGACAAATACAGTCAGAGAGCCATGATATGCTTACAACATGGGAAATTTTGGATTTAAAGGCGATGGAACTCGACAATTTTCATTTTGCTTCCTGAAAGATTTTTGTGATGTGGTTTACCTGGCCTTTTATGCCAGCTGGAGATCCTGTGATCCTATTTCATCGCCACCTCAGGAAAGGAGCAGTGAAGGTGAGTCCCACAGGCCTGTCCAGAGAAACCTCATGGAAGCAGCTAATCAGAGCCCAGCCGACTCAGATAAAAAGAGCCGCAGGGGCTTAGTTGCTTAGTTCCTGACCAGGGCCGAGGAAGGGTGTGCCTCACTGGCCAAAGGAGCTCCACTGGCTGCATTTATTGGACCAGAGAGAGAGAGACAGAGGACCCGAGACCTGTAACCCTACGATAATGGATGATGACCAAGTGGAAAGAGGCTGGGGAACATAGCAGCAACTTACTAAAGGAAGCTGGCCATATGTGGCTGCTGTAAATCAGGTCCCTTGGTTAGGAGCCAGAGACATGAGCAGGTCTGGGTTCCTCCATCACCCACTGGCAAATTAGCCTAGGCTATGAGAGAAGAACAAAGCACCTTTAGAGGTCTGAGAAGAGGGATGAATGTAAAGGATCAAGAGAGAGAACTGAAGACCTTGGGCAGGCACTCTGGTGAACTCTGGAAGGAATCCATTTGCCTAAGTGCCTTGGCCAGAGAGCTGAGCCACTGAAGACCCCCCACCCCACCCCCCAGCAAGATTGGCACCTACAGGGGTTGCAAGGGGCAGGAAGAAAGATTTCAGGACAACACCCTGCCCTGTCACAACCTTAAATTTGGCTCCTGGCTCAAATCTATTAATATTTTCTTTTCATTAAAATGCAGGCAGTTTTCTTACTACTGACAAATTTGACATAGATCTCCTATTATAGTGTAACACTTGCAGAAATATTTGTGCTCTGAAATGTGGCAAGATTCCCAATAGCGCATACTTCCTCTTTAAATGGATGGATCTTATCTGCACCTACTCAAACTCCAAACAGGCAATTTGATCTTGAGAGAGCAATCTGCCCCTTTTGCCGCCTTTTCTGAACATCTTTGAGTTGGTCCTCTGTGGCTCCCTTAGTACTAAGGGTTGCCCCATTAACAAAACCACTACAATAACAATAATTAATAAATATTTTATCCAATAGATTAGTCTCAGAAGCTCTGAATGAGTAATGGATCATATGCTAGCTGGTGATATCTGAACAGTTCTTTCCATGTGTGCAGCATGAGGAATTATTTTGACTCTGGCTCTGCAGTTAACTGCAGATATGCTTGCGACAATGCGAGTTTTATCAATTTAATTGCATCCTCGTTACTGCTTTTCTTTGTTTTCCTGACACACACACAGGCAGCTGTAAAGTGACAAAGCATCTTTCTGCAAGAATACCCAGTGCAAGTCACCCTTTTATCAAGCCACCATTCTGAATTGCCTTGCAGGTCTTCCTTGACACTCTCAATGGACACACCAGAAAGCTTCTTACACTGAAAGGTACAGTAGGAAGAAAACAGCATCATAGCGAAAAAGGACACATTAGGCAGATTATAAAAGCCTACAAAGATCGGCGTATGGTGGAAACAGCTGGTGGAGCAAGCTGCACTCTTGTTTAAGTTGTCTCCAACTTGAATGACATGATGTGTATATCCTGGGTTTTTATTTCTTTGTTTGATGGGGTATGTGTCTGCCTCTATGTCTGCAGTGTTTAATATACAAGGCGCAGTTTCTAATATGCATCTCTCTGTCCTAGAGGTGAACAGATGGGCTTGTGGGTAAGGCACTAGATTATGACTCTGTTTCAGTGTCCAAGCTCTGCCACAGACTTCCTACATGACCTTGGACAAAACATTTAATCTCCCAGTGCCTCAGTTCCCTAGCCCATCTGTCAATTACAGGTAGTAATACTTCCTCTCCAGCCCTGTGTGGATTGTAAACTCTTCCTGACAGGGACTGTCATGACGGGGACTTGGACAGTCACCCCAAGTGCTCATAGCAAGGCAGCTAGAGGCTAGCAACAGTACCAAAGGTCAAGAGTCTGAGAACTAGCTGGCAAGCAATTTTTTCACTATGGCTAGCAGAGAGTCCATCCACTTACACAGACACATCCTGAAACAACTTCTGGGCTTAAATAGAGTGGCTGTACCTATCAGGGGCCATGGGGAAAGTCTGGCCTTCCAAAGGGTTCTGCCTGTGGTGCTCATCTCCATGAGGCCTATGTGATAAGGCCCTATATCAGTGGCTGGGTGGAAGTGATGGGTAACCCACAGACCCAGGTTCTGGTCTCTACAGAATCTCACATGGGCTGTCTTCCAAAATGTTTATGTACCTGAGCCACTGCAATACAAACAATACTCTGTATGCTTTGTGTGTCCCCCTGTTTATATGCTGAACCTGTCTATGCTTTGTGTCTGTGACTGCTGATGTGTTTGTGGAGGTTTGAACAGCTGTTGTGCCTATTGTGCAGTGTGTGTTGTATGTCTTTGTGATTGATTTGTATACCTCACTATGTGTTTTTGTTCTTGTGTCCTCCGAGTGAGTGAGATAGGAGGAAGCTGGGAGTCTCACTCCTTTGCAGTGGTACCAGCAAGGGCAGCAGGAAGCACAGTCTCCTCCCCCTCCTTCTTCAGACTCTCTCACTCACTGCCTTGCTCAGAGTGGGGAGGAGGTCTGCCTAGCCAGCCAGACGGAGTCAGGAGCTGGGCAAACAAGATCTCTGCTGCTACACCTCAGCATACTTCATTATAGCCCAGTGCTCTCCAGAGGTCTCCTCCTCTCAAGTGAGTCTCAGTTTTATTCTATTTTTTTTTTTAAATACACATGAAGTTTTTCACTGGTCAGGATCAGAAAACTGGTGGCCAGGCAATGGGACATCAGTTTCTGCTGAAGTGTTAAAAGCAGAAGCAAAACAAAGAAACCAGGAACTAGTAGAAAAAAGAAATGTGTATAGAAAATGCAACTTTAAAATAACTTCCTTGGTCTCCAAAGAGCCAGACCCCCCACAGTGTAAGTGCTTTAGACAGAGGTTCTGTGGCAGATCGTAGGTGAGTTCTGTTTAGGTAAAGGGCAAGTGAAATGTTGAAGATAGAGCTGTGAAATGGGACCAGTAGAATGGGCTGGAGATGTTTTCATATTTGCATATAGGATAGCACACTAACAGCAGGCTGATTTCTTTTTTAAAGGCATTCCCAAAGCATGTCAATAGGAATGTACAAATGTAAGCAAGTTTGGACAGATTAATATGTGATTTCCTGAGGGCAATCCAGCGGGAAACTTCCAAACCAAACACCTTGCTATAGATGTATTCTGTGTGCTGCTATAGGGGTTTACCTGTGTAACTCATCAATCAGAAGGACCCAATCTAGGTATTTTACTCATTTCTAAATTTATTTGTCACTATTATTTACGTCAGGGGAAGAGAAACTTTTTTGGGTCTGGGGCCTCTGAAGCACAGGAAAAGCAGTCGGGGGAAGCACACAAGTGAGAAGCAAAATACCAAAAACAGATTCTCACTGATGTGGCCCCTGACTGAGAAGGAGAAAGACACTCCCCACATTCCCCTTGCATGCCAGAGCCTAAGGGGGCCTTGGCTAGTAGATTTTGTGCGCTCCAGCTTCATATGGAGGTGGTGCAGGGCTGGAATGCCAGCATGGGCTCCCCAATGCTGGGGGAAGCCCTGAGCCTCAGGGGCTGGATCTGGGCAAGCCGGGGGACACATCTGGCCCCCTGGCCTCCCTTTCCTCACCCCTGATTTATGGTGAGCTTCCATCAGAAAACATGCTAGTTAGCTACTAGATTGCGTGTATAGTTTTGTTGTTATAGTTGTGCTGCCGGGAATTTCCTCAGATTTCTGATACTACTTTTAAACAAACCATTGAGGGATTGGTTTTGTGGGGGCTTTAAATGCATATATAGAATTAAGAACAAAATATTCAGCTCTTATACAGTAAATTCTATATATAGATATTAACTAGTAATCTTAAAAAAAAAGAGAGAGGGAGAGAGAGACTTTTCAATGGGCCTGGGAGAAATGGCCAGAAAGCAACTCACAGCAGTCACGTCAATAAGGTGGCTTTGTGGCTCTTACCGCAACACATTAAGAGTGTGACAGTTCACTAGACCACTTTCCTCTCCTCATTCAGATGATCCATTTCCATCATAATACCCACAAGAAGTGTTTCAGACATTTATATCACACATGTTGCATGCTAGATACATGCTTTTGCTGAACATTTAATTTTAATAAATAAATAACCTGTCCTTCCTTCACCCTCATCTTCCTGATTGTTCTGTAGTTCCTGTAGTCCTACAATGCCTGTAATTCATTTGTAAGCTCTTCATGGAGAGGGGAGGTGTGTGTGTGTGTGGGGGTGGAAGGAATGTCATGTCATCCTTCTTTTCTATGAGATATCTAGGTGCTGTCAATAAGTAAATAAGATGATGTCGTGTGAAGTATATTCCCATAGTTTCAGCCATTGCTTGGGAGTACTTCCAGGGACTGTGAATCATGTTGTGATGCAATGATGGAACACATCATTGGAATATGAGTTGACTACATGTGGTGGTTAAGCTCAGTGTTGGGACACGATAATGTTATCACATGGTATTGCAATGTTAAACATCCATTTCAGATGAAAAGAGAGGTGGTAGCCCTGCTATTTTGTGGGGATTTTTTAATAAAACTTCTCCACTACTGGTACCTATGATAGTGTAAGAACTTGCAGGGCTAAAACCTGGGACCATAGAGATTGTGGGCCACCAACCCTTCTGAGTTATCACTGGGAGCTCAGTCTGGGTTATGGAGGACCTGTGAAGCTAGACACTGCTGGACATATTCCCCACCCCCGCAGCCCACTGATTTATTGGTGCTGGTGTATAAAGCAGGAAGCCAAGATGGAAATGTTTGAGCAATGATGCAGACCAGCTGCTTGCTTCTGGTCCAGACTTTGCCTGACTAGGAAGCCCAGACTTCAGCTCCTCGCCTCCATTCATCCCTGACTCCACTCCTTGCCTTCTATCTGTCACCTGATGCATGACTCTGACTTCCTGGCATCGTGACCCAGCCCAATCTTAACTCCACTTCACGTCCCATGAGCACAACTCAGTAACTGACCAGTGCACATGTGCCACTCATGGCTTGATCCTGACAGATGAGATGTATTAACCTCACCTTGTAGCTGGCAGTAAGAGCATTAAAGCCTTTTGTCTGAGCAGTGAATCTAGCCCAGATGATGGACAGGATTGCCAGAGATCCCAGGGGGGAGGAATGGTGCTCATCTTAGGGAGGAATGAATCAGGCCATCTGATGGGATTACATGAAGTAGAGTGGGCAAGAGAGTAACATGCTTCCTACATGTCTACAGATGTGTGAATTGCTTACCTTTGTGTGACAAAAAACTCAAAGACTTTTCTTTTTTTTTACTTACTGACATTAAATTACAAGAAGCTTTTTCCTAATATGTACAAATTTGGACCAGCCTTTTGAATTAGGGATGCAAATTTACTAATCACAGAAAACCAAACACCCTTGCCTTACTCCATGCCCTGCTGCTGCCCTGATGCTCCACCCCTTCTCTGAGGCCCAGACCCCACTCACTCCATCCTTCCCCCCCTTTGTCACTTGTTCTCTCCCACCTTTGCCCACTCTCTCATTTTCTCTGTGCTGGGATAGGGGGCTGGGCATGGGGTGTGGACTCCAGGAGGGAGTTTGGGTGCAGGAGGGGGATCAGGGCTGTGGCAGGGAATGGGAGCACAGGAGGGGTTGTAGAGTGAAGGGTACAGTTGGCATTTACCTCAGGTGGACCCCAGGAAGAGACATCATGTCCCTCCAGCTCCTAGCAGAGGGGCAGCACACAGATCCCCCCCATGCCCTCCTCCTAAGTCAGAGGGACATGCCAGCCACTTCCCAGGAGCTATGTGGAGCAAAGCAGGAAGCTTGCCAGCCCCTCTATGCTACAGACTAGACTTTCAACAGCCAAGCTAGTAGTGCTAACTGGAACCATCAGGATCCCTTTTAAGTTGGGTATTCTAGTCAGAAACCCTAATTACTGTCAGTTGTTTTTTCAGTTTCTGACCTCAGCTTGGGGCCCTTGGATGATAAAGATATAAAAGGAGCGATCAAGGAAGACAGTGCCATTGCGGAGCGATTAAATGATTTCTTTGCTTCAGTCTTCACGGCTGAGGATGTTACAGAGGTTCCTAAATCTGAGCCAGCCTTTTTAGGTGACAAATCTGAGGAACTCACTCAGATTGAAGTGACATTAGAGGAGGTTATGGAATTAATTGATAAGCTGAATAGTAACAAGTCTCCGGGACCAGACGGCATTCACCCAAGGGTTCTGAAAGAACTCAAATGTGAAATTGCGGAGTTATTAACAGTGGTTTGTAACCTATCCTTTAAATCCACTTTGGTACCAAATGACTGGAAGATGGCCAATATAACACCAATATTTAAAAAAGGCTCTAGAGGAGATCCTGGCAATTATAGACCGATAAGTTTAACATCAGTACCAGGCAAATTAGTAGAAACACTAGTAAAGAGTAAAATTGCAAGGCACATAGAAGAGCACGAATTGTTGGGCAAAAGTCAGCATGGGTTCTGCAGAAGGAAGTCGTGTCTAACTAATCTGTTAGAATTCTTTGAAGGGGTTAATAAACATGCGGACAAGGGGCACCCAGTGGATATAATATACCTAGATTTCCAGAAAGCCTTTGACACGGTCCCACACCAAAGGCTTTTACGTAAATTAGGTGGTCATGGGATAGGAGGAAAGGTCCTTTCATGGATCAAGAATTGGTTAAAAGACAGAAAACAAAGGGTGGGAATAAATGGTAAATTTTCACAATGGAGGAGGGTAACTAGTGGTGTTCCCCAGGGGTCAGTACTGGGACCAATCCTGTTCAACTTGTTCATCAATGATCTAGAAAATGAGGTAAGCAGTGAGGTGGCCAAGTTTGCAGATGACACAAAGTTGTTCAGGACAGTCAAAAGCAAAAGGGATTGTGAAGAATTACAAAAAGATCTCAGCAAACTGAGTGATTGGGCAGCAAAATGGCAAATGAAATTTAATGTGGGTAAGTGTAAGGTAATGCATGTTGGAAAAAATAACCCAAATTACACGTACTACATGATGGGGTCAAATTTAGCTACGACAGATCAGGAAAGGGATCTTGGAGTTATAGTGGATAGTTCTATGAAGACATCCACGCAGTGTGCAGCGGCAGTTAGTAAGGCAAATAGGATGTTAGGAATTATTAAAAAAGGGATAGATAATAAGACAAAAGATATCATACTTCCCCTATATAAAACTATGGTACGCCCACATCTCGAGTACTGCGTGCAGATGTGGTCTCCTCACCTCAAAAAAGATATATTGGCATTAGAAAAGGTTCAGAAAAGGGCGACTAAGATGATTAGGGGCTTGGAAAGGGTCCCATATGGGGAGAGGCTAGAGAGACTGGGACTTTTCAGTTTGGAAAAAAGGCGATTGAGGGGCGATATGATAGAGGTATATAAAATCATGAATGGTGTGGAGAAAGTGATTATAGAAAAATTATTTACCTTTTCCCATAATACAAGAACTAGGGGACACCAAATGAAATTGATGGGTAGTAGGTTCAAAACTAATAAAAGGAAATTTTTCTTCACACAGCGCACAGTCAACCTGTGGAACTCCTTGCCCGAGGAGGCTGTGAAGGCCAGGACTCTATTAGGGTTTAAAAAAGAGCTTGATAAATTTTTGCAGGTTAGGTCCATAAATGGCTATTAGCCAGGGATAAATTATGGTGCCCTAGCCTTCATAACAAGGGCAGGAGATGGATGGCGGGAGATAAATCACTTGATCATTGTCTTCTGTTCTCCTTCTCTGGGGCACCTGGCATTGGCCACCGTCGGCAGATGGGATGCTGGGCTCGATGGACCTTTGGTCTGACCCAGTATGGCCATTCTTATGTTCTTATGTTCTTACCTGACTTCTTTTGGCACCCTTCTGCACACAGATCCAGGACACAGTATGTTGTAGAAAGAGAGATCCTCTAGTTTCACTGAGATGCTACCTATGGCACAATGGCTGGATCTGGAGAATTTCAATCTTGGGAGCTGTCACCTCAACCTTCTACACCTTTTTGGTAGCTGTTTTTAAAGCAGACAACCATTTGAACACAACACTTTGGATGTAGTAGGTATTTGTCTAATTAGTCTGATTATCTTACAATTAGCTTTGTTTTCTCTGAGAAAAGTCCTCTCTTTTTTCTAAAAAGCTCCCTTTGAGTGTTTCTTACTGTGGCTTGTTCTGCCAACTGAATCATGACAGACTGACAGTAAATTGACCATTGGCTTTGAAAAGATGAAGAGTGGCCATACTGACGAGGGCGAAACTAGGCAGTCACCTTCAAATAATAGTGTCAGTGATTAGCAGCTAAGAATCAGCTCTGTAGTTCATTCTCTTGGGGTACGTCTACACAGAAGCATTATTTCGGAATAGCTGATATTATTCTGAAATAACACTGTGCGTGTCTACACTACAAGCCTTTATTTTGAAATAATATCAATCTGGAGGACTTCTTACTCTGACTCCTGTAACCTTCATTTCATGAGGAGTAAGGGAAGTTGAAGGAAGAGTGTTCTTCCTTAGACTTCCTGCTGTGTAGACAGTGTCAAAAGCCAAAGTAAGCTATTTCAACTTAAGCTACGCAATTGACGTAGCTGAAGTTGCTTAGCTTAATTCAACTTGTGCCCTGCTGTGTAGATATGCCCTTGGAGAGCATGCCAAGGGAGTCTCACTTCATTGTAATTTCCGATCAGAAGCTATGTTTTTGAGTTTTATGAGTCTCGTGGGGTGTGTCTAGACTACAGGGTTTTGTCGACAAAAGTGGACTTTTGTCGACAAAACTAAACCTGCATCTATACTACAGCCAAGTTCTATCGACAGAACTCGGCAGTTTTGTCGACGGCGGTAAACCTCATTCTACGAGGAGTAATGCCTTTTGTCGACAGAGTTCTGTCGACAGAAGGCATTATTGCATCTACACTGTCCTTTGCGTCTATACTCTCATGTCAACAAAGCAGCTTGCTTTGTCGACAGAACTGGATGTAGTCTAGACGCTCTTTGTCGACAGAAGCTTTGTCGACAGTATCTGTCGACAAACCCTCTGTCGACAAAAGCCTGTAGTCTAGATGTACCCTTGGAGAGCACAGGCTTAGCATTTTGGATACTTAATCAGGAATCTGTAGATAATCTGAGGAACAAGACTAAATAATACTCTTTAAAAAATTCTGTTCCCATTTTATTCCTGCAGAATGGGGAGGCTGATTATAAGTTTACCTTGATGCATGCAGAATGTCCACTCAACCTGTCATGGGCAGTGACATGAAGTAACCAGGAGTAATAGCTGAACCACTCAAGGATAGCAAATTTTTCTGTAGCTGGTTTGCATTGGAGGCTGAACTTGATATTGTTATATGGAGAGCTCTAACCATGCTAAGGGCTGGAAGAACCGCAAATGTGACCTAGCCAATAAGTAACCGATGGTGTACCATGCTTCTGTTACAATCCCCTCATGACAAATGCATTCATGGCATTCTCCTACTCACTCATCAATTGCCACATATAGCTGTTGCTACTGAGATCATTCCAGTCTATTAATTTTAAACATCACTGTTGTAATTGCCTGTCTGCAAAGCTTTATGCTCCCTTGTTCTGGAGCTTGTTTATTGTTGGCTGAGCTCTTATGTAGTGCTAATATAGTCTGAAAGATGTTGTTTTAGCTATTGGGAGCGAGAAAGTGGGAAAGCTGAAATGGGAGTGGTATTAAAATATTCTAACAGACTAACAGACTTTAAGGTCAGAAGGGACCATCATGATCATCTAGTTTGACTTCCTGCATATTGCAGGGCACAGAACCTCTTCCTCCCGTCCCCCCCCCCCACTCCTGTAGCAGGCCTATAATCTTTGTCTGAGTTATTGCAGTCCTCAAATCTTAGATTCTTTGTGACTTGAAATCTTTAAATCATCAGCTACAGTTAGCTAAGTTCCAAACCACTTTAAGAAGCAAAAAATAGATAACACTAATGTAAAGGAAATAGAAACATCATCACAGATATAATTTATCAAGATGTTTGGCTTTGTTTTAGGGTTTTTCACACAAGATTTGAAACTCTTCCGTACTGTTGTTTAACTACTTTAGTAACCAATAGAATCAGAACGTGTCATTTCAGGGAAATAATCTCCCTTTTGCCATGGCAAGAACCCATCTAGCAGAGCTCATTCTGCCTGTGTTGAACAGTGATTTGGCTTCTATGCAGATACATAATTTGGGGAGTTAACTGCTTTATGCATGCCACAATCACACATAACTATTACAAGGAGGGGGGGTTGCTCAAATTCACCCTTTATAACTATAGATGGGCCCACCAAAATCCCTCATCGGAACACCCCGAAATACTGGGGTTTGGAATTCATAGATCTCTTCCTATTTTACAGATGGACCTTTATCCCAGTACATGGGCCATGCCAAAACCCATTACCTGAATAGGTCAAAACTTCTGAACATTGGGGTCTTTACATTTTTGTGTTCCAAATATTCCATCTACTTAAAACAGAGTTCCACTCTAAAAACTGTTTGTGAAGTTGTTACTCTGAAAATTTAAGGGATTGACTCTCTCATCTCTGAATGAATAGTAACATTGCTGCTTGTTAGGCTGATCCTGAGATAACTGATTGTATCTGACACTATCAAGCAGCTCTTCTCCTTTTGACTCCCACTAACGTTATGTGTCAAAGCAGAATCACCAAATGTGCAACATGTTGAATCTAAAATCCAGACCAGATCTAACTTTGATATTTCACATAAGGAAGTATTAGCAGATGCAGCAGGAGCTGAACATGTGAGACACACAGAAACCAAAGGGCTGCAAAAGTGAAGTTTGTAGCTGCCTTTGTATGTGATACAGAGAAGTGACCCACAGCACATCCTATGCTCTTCATTCTTAAGTTGCCAGGCTGCTTGGCTCCAGAAAGAGCATTTTATGCTTGGATCTGCTCTTTCCACAATCCTCATCTCTATTGAAGGTGACTGTGGAGTTTCCGTTAGCCACCTCAGAGGTATATACATTCATACTCAGTGTACTCTGTGCACACACACAGTGTATATTCCCATAAACTTACCAGGAATAAACCTTTTGGAAGAAATGAAAAACACACTATTTCTCATGATTAACAAGGGTTCAAGATTTTAAATACAGCAATATTAAGAGCTAAGATTAATTATATAAATACATTTTAAGACTGTGTTGATAATCTTAGCATTATAACATGTATCCATCTCTTAGAGAGAAAATAGTAACACTTAATTATTTAAGAGTTCATTTTCATAGACAACTTAGGAAATTCTTGAAAAAGTCATTTGTCATTTTAGCTGCAGTGTTGACACTCCCTTGGAAACCAACCAGTACAAAGGTCTTTGGACAAGTTAATGCCATAATCCATGATGAGGCAGTGCTGCATGAAGTCACCTTTGTCTACTGATGCTAAAGAATCAACTTGTAATGTTTTAGTAGGAGCCAGTGCAAGGAGTATCAAAATAAAACAGGGTTGCATGTTCCAAAATACTTAGGGGATGTTACCCTGGGACACAGTAACGAATAATTTTCAAAACCTAATTAGATGGACACGCCCTGACTTATGGTGATAATGACAAATATCCCAGGTCCCAGAAGAAGAGATTGTCTGAGGCCGAATACTCGTGGCCGTATCTATCACCGGCGCGTGGCTTACCAAATAACACTCCGAGTCTCAGTTTGGGGCCAAACCATATATTGTAAATTTAGAATACAGAACAGAACAGCATATGACAAAACGCTATAAACCTTCCTATCCCTGAAGACAAAGCAGATAGTAAAGACCCCTAAACAATAGGACTATACATTACATTCACGTGGCACAGATCAGCTAGGAGCTCGTGACCTCTGTGTCTTGGCTAGTTGGAAGCCGTGACAGAGGAACAGTGAGGAGACCCTGGATGTCACTTCAGGATCTGGTCCTCCGGGCAGGTGGTAGACGGACGGTGGACTATTATTCGAAGGCCTTCCGCTCTCGAGGATAATCCAATGGGATCCAAAAAAAGGTTTTCCCCCAGGAATACTCCACAGGAATACAAAACCCAAAAAATATCCCTCCACTCACATGCAAACTATGCTGTCTATACTCACACCCTTACACTCCCTCACTCACTCTATCATTCATACTAAACAGCTAGAGACATTCCACAGAACCCACACACATTCTGGAACCCAAACAGAACTGGGAACCCGAACCAATGTTAACTGGGGTATTTATGCACCTTTAGGTGGGAAGGCCCTAATGGTGCTGAGTGCACTCTTTTACGGGTGGTGTGCATAACAATTTGAGCCGTGTGCAGCTATTTTGAGCCGGGTGCAAAGGAATGGGATGGTGTGCAAAGCACTAGTACCGTGTGCAACTCTAAAAAGGCGGGAAGCTTCTAACTGGCAAACTTCCTTAGTTCGAACCAAGGGAAGATAGTTCGAATTAACAGCTTAGTTTGATTTAACTTTGCTAGTTCGGCTCATAACCACACTATTTTACCATTGTCCATCCACACAACCAATAAACATCAAAACTGAGGTTATAGGACCTGTGATTTTATTGGCTATAGTTTATGTAAATCCCTATCATAGAAATGCCTGGGTGTCTATAAGTCTGTATGCAAAATAATATTCAAAGGAGCTGTCATGAGCAAGCATGGATTGTCACAGTTTCAGAGTGAGGATTATATCCTGACTAGAAGATTTACTTGGTGTTCTTCAGATCCTTAACTCAATTAATTTTTGGTTTTTGGAAAATAAAATGGTGGGGCTAGGATGAGGGGTTCAGTATGCAGACTGCCACAGAGAGAGAGGACTACCTCAGCCCTCTCTCACCACATGACTTTACAGATGGCAAAAAAAAATCGGGCTTCCTGTTCATAAAGCATGGTGGTTTTGGTTTTTTGAGGGAAAGAGGTAACGGGATTTGGATTTTTGTAGTTAGCGCTTATAATAACAGCCATGGGCTCACCACTCTGTTTATTGGATGCCAGTGTGGTGAAAAACAAAGGCTTGTGATGAATACCTGGGTAACTTTAAAAGCAGCAGGGAGAAGAGACAGATGTAGATTGTCTTTCACATTGCACTGGGGCAAACCCTTAAGGCAATAAATAAATATGTATTTAAAATAATTTTAAATATTGTGATAGCTTTGCTGTGCCAGGAATAGGGAATTCTGAGAGGATCCTCTAGCCTCCTCTTGGCACTGATCCTCTGGTTAGTGTTAGCATGAAGAATTCCCAGCACCTCAGCAGTGCAAGTTGTTCAGCTGTCACTACATAGTAGAAAAAACAAAGCAATGGTGTCTCAGGATTGCTGGCTGCAGCTAATACAGCAGGTCCAGTGCCCCTGTGCCGGAACTGGTGCTCCCATGTTAGCCAGTTGAGTGGGTGGCGAAGCATGTGGTAAGGGCTATAAAGGATCAGGGATGATCCTGGAGAGAGTGAGGAGTTTGGAGGAAGAGGTATCCAGGGAAAGTTGTGGAAAGCTCTCTGCAGACCTCTCTGGAAAGAGGGAGGAATTTCAAGGAAGTTAGTGGGTGAGTCTTCCTGAGGAAGAATTATATTGGGAGGATGAAAAGGGCTGAAGGCTCTGAAATCAGTGGAGGGACTATCTTGCGTATCTTTCCTAAGTCAGGTATCCCCAGCCAGAGAAGGCAGGAGTCACCTTCCTATTTATAGCAATAGAGGTGTCTGTTGGCCCTTGATGCTAGAGTAGGGGAAGGGAAGATACAGCCCATGGGCCAGATTTTCCAAGCCTTTCAATCCAGCCCATCCTGCTGGGACTCTCAGGCACAGAGCATCCCCATGCCACTCAAAGTGGCCGACTGCTCTGTGACACACACTGGGGAAGACGCTTAGCTCGCTGTCCCCACCCCCAGCACAATCTATCAGCTCCCAGTGACTGGAAACTGGCCAATGGGAGCTAAGAGATTGTACTGAGGGCAAGGGCAGTGAATGAAGCCCCTCCTCCCCACAAGGCACAGAGAACCATATGGAACAGCCAGTCACTTTGAGCCTGCCTGAAGTTCTTGCCGGGCTGCTGGCCAGAAGTCACCTAGGTAAGTGCCTGCTGGCCAGAGCCTGCATCTGGCACCCAAATCTCTCCCCCATCCCCTCCTGCCCCAGGTCACTATCCAAACCCTCCGCACCCCCCTCAACTGCTGATCACAAATCCCTCCCAGATCCTGCACCCCTTTCTACACCCTTCCCCCAGGCCAGAATCCTATCCTGTACCCATAACCCATCCCCAACCCTGCACCTCAATCCCTGCCCTAGGTCACAACCCCCTTCTTCACCCAAATTCCTTCTGAGACGCCACACCCTCCTGCACATCAGTCCTTTACCCCAAGCTCCCTCCTGCACCCAGCCTCAGTCCCAGACTTTGCCCCCCCTCCATAGAAAAGTGCAGCCCTTGACCACTTACCAAAATCTTGGAGTGCCTCCCCCACCAAAAATTATTGCCACCCATGTTCTAGAGAGCAGAAGCTGAAGGGCCAGAGAAGGCTAAAAGCTGGGAAATTATGGTGGTCATGAGCCTTCTGATGTCTCCAGACAAGAACTAGAACAACATTTGAGAATGAAACAGGTTGAAGAAATATGATAGTTAGAAAGGCTGGGGTGATGCAAGCTGAGAAGTACTGGAGAATTGGGGAGTGGTGAGGATGCTGTAACCATCTGGACTATGTTTATGTGTCTTCACTTATAGTTTATGTAAACAAGGCTTTCTTCTATAATAAATTAACTCCATAAGGGCTATTTACACTCAGAAAGCCTTTTTCAGCTTCTTCTGTGGACTGTGAAGGAAGGAAACTGAGACTAAGGATGTTAAGGACTAGTCAACTAGTCGACTATCCGATAAGCAAATGCTTATCAGATAGTCAGTTGACTAGTCGACTAGTCGATTCCCCCTCTGCTTGCTGCCTCTATCACATAGAGGCAGCAAAGGGCGGGGAACAGGGGGTACTTCAAAGCAGCAGCACCGCACAGCTGATCCTGGGATCAGCTGTGCGGTGCTGCTGCTTTGAAACTCTGAGGCAGTGTTCAAAGGGGTAGCACCGCACAGCTGATCCTCGGCTCAGCTGTGTGGTGCTGCCCCTTTGAAACACCGCCTTGGCATTTCAAAGCGGCAGCACTGTGTGGAGCCCGGGGTCAGCTGGGTACTCCCAGCTGATCCCAGGCTTTGCGCAGCATTTCTGTGGAACCCAGGATCAGCTGGGGACTCCCCAGCTGACCCCGGGTTTTGGGGAAATACCACGCAGAAACCCATGGTCAGCTGGGGAGCCCCCGGGCTCCTCGTGGCATTTCAAATTGGTAGCACAGCATGGAGCCTGGGATCAGTGGGGGATTCAGAGTCTGAGTTCCCCACTGAACACGGGCTCTAGAAGGGCGCTTCCACTTTGAAATGGACAAGAGCTCCCTCTGGGGACTCTTGTACATTTCAAAGCTTGCATGCCCGCATGCAGCCCAGAGTCAGCAGGACTTCCTGCTGACCCTGGGCTGCAAACAGAGTTCTGCATTCCTCCTTTGAAATGTACAAGTGCCCCAGCTTGTTAACATCCTTAACTGACACACGTGTCTGTCATGCCACAGCCTGCCACAAGAAGGTGCTCCTGAGGGCTGCCCAACAATAAATAAGTCTATGATGATCCTCCACACATGGGCTGAACTGTATTTATTTTCCTGACCATCTTATTTACATGAGATAGGAACCCTCATTCCTTATTGCTCATAAACAAACTAGGAAAATATAGCCTAGACGGAGCTGCTATAAGGTGGGTGCTTAGTTGGTTGGAAAATCATTCCAAGAGAGTAATTATCAGTGATTCACAGATAGGCTGGAAGGACATATCAAGTGTGGCCCTGCAGGGATTAGTCCTGGCCTCCTGAGTCCACTTCTGTTTGTTATCTTCATCAATGATTTAGATAATGATATATAGACTATACAGTTTGTGGATGATACCAAGCTGGGAGAGGTTGTATGTGCTTTGTGGGATAGGGTTAAAATTCAAAATATCTGGAAAAATGGTCTCAAGTATATAGAATGAAATTCAACGAGGACAAATGCAAAGTATTCCAGTTAGGAAGGAGCAATCAGTTGCACATACAAAATGGGAAATGACTGTCTAGGAAAGAGTACTACAAAAGGGGATTTGGGGATCATAGTGGATCACAAACTAAATATAAGTCAACAGTGTAGCACAACTGGAAAAAAAGCAAACACCATTCTACAATGTATCAGCTGGAGTGTTATAAGCAAGACATGTGAAGTAATTCTTCTGCTCAACACTGTACTGATTAGACCTCAGCTGGAGTTTTGTGTCCAGTTCTGGGCATTGCATTTCAGGAAAGATGTGAACAAATTGGAGAAAATCCAGGGGACAGCAACAAAAATGAGTAAAGATCTAGAAAATATGACCTGTGAGGGAAGATTGAAAAAATTGGGTTTGTTTAGTCTGGAGAAGACTGTGGTGGGATATGATAACAGCTTTCAAGTATGTAAAAAGGCTTTTACAAGGAGGAGGGTAAAAAACGTTACTTAACCTTTGATGACAGGACAAGAAGCAAGGAGCTTAAATTGCAGCAAGGGAGTTTTAGGTTACGCATTAGGAAAACTTCCTGTCAATGTAATAAAACACTTGAACAACTTGCCTAGAGAGATTGTGGGGTCTCTGTCATTGTCTAAACTGTTCTTAAAAGCTTCCGAGCACCTTTCAGGGATGGTCTAGTCCAGTTATTATTTAGTACTGCCTTGAGTTCAGGGGACTGGACAAGATGACCTATTTAGGTCCCTTCCAGTCCTACACTTCTATGATTCTGTGATATGTTGTTATTATCTATGAGAAGTCATTGATCACTAGACCACAAATTAGGGTATGTCTACATTATGAAATTGGTCAGATGTATTGAGGTCAACATTTAGTATCTGATGTTATAAAGCTGAATGTGCATGTCTTGACTAAGCACATGTGATCAATGGAGTATGTACCCACTACTATCATGGCTACCATCGACTCTAACAGCAATGCATTATGGGTAGCCATCCCACAGTTCCTGCTGCCTATTTGAATTCCTAGTTAGTCTCTCAAAGCCCAATGGGAAAAAAACATTATTGCAGGTCGTTCTGGGTACATGTTGTCAACTTCTCATGATGCACTTATCTTCTTCCTCCTTCCCTGCTTGAAAGCAACCACAAACAATCATTTTTTGCCCTTTTTTCCCCTGGCAGATGCCATAGCACAGCAAGCATGAACCTATGCCAGGCCTAACATCATCTTGCAGGTTAACAGTCAGTGCACCCAATCCCCAAGTTCCTTTCAAGCATTCCCCTATGATGTCAGTTTCTGACATTGGCTTCTCATAGACATCCCAGAGCCTCTGTGCCCAAAGATGTAAACCATTTATGTGGAATATTATAACACCTTTTTCTATATAGGAAAAAGTGTCAACAGTTCATAAATACTACCTACTCTCTGAGGGAAAAAGGAAGTTCCCTATTAAACGCTGATACCCAAATCTATTTAATAAGTGTTTACCAACATATTTATGGTCATTAATCCTGAATTTGCAAAAATTGCAGCACAGATAGTACTTGAAACTATCAGTTTCTGTAATTAAATGCTTAGGAATACAGACTTTTTAAAAAATTTGAAGGATTTAATTGAGAAAGGAAGTCAAGAGTTGGGAAAACTAACAGGAAATCAAGGGTGGGATGAGGGAAGAAGCTTAGCCAATGCAATGAGTAATAGCATATGTGTGTTCCAGGAAAATTGTACATTGACTAATTCATCAATTGTTTATGTGGGGTTTTTAAAAAACATGCTGATTTCCTTTTTTATAATAGACTTTTATAAATGAAGCCATGCAGGAATGATAAAAGTCAAGGCATGTGTAATTTACAGGATAATCCAATGGTTCCCTCCCACTGAAAAATACATGAGTCATTATTATTGTGTTTAGAACTACCAATTAGAGGGGCCCGTTTACAAGTTAATAAAAGAGACTAGTTCTGAGTGGGAAGTGTTCAGGTCTGAATTAAGTTTTAGGCTGGAGCTCAGGTTTAATAAAGCATTGTGGCTGTTTGATTTCTAACCTTTCTCCTTGTCGGCAAGAGTAAGTCTCAGGTCCGACACTGCAGTGTAGACCTACACAAATTAGAGGATTGGGCAAAAAGAAATCTGATTAGGTTCAACAGGGACAAGTGCAGAGTTCTGCACTTGGGACAGAAGAATCCCAAGCACTGTTACAAGCTGGGGACTGACTGACTAAGTAGCAGTTCTGCAGAAAAGGACCTGGGCATTACAGTGGATGAAAAGCTGGATATGAGTCAACAGTGTGACCTAGTAGTTAAGAAGGCTAATGGCATATTAGGGTGCATTAGGAAGAGCATTTCCAGCAGATCTAGAGAAGTGATTATTCCCCTTTATTCAGCACTGTTGAGGCCACATCTGGAGTATTGCATCCAGTTCTGGGCCCCCCACTATAGAAAGGATGTGGATGCATTGGAGAGGGTCCAGCAGAGGGCAACCAAAATGATTAGGGGGCTGGAGCACTTGATCTACGAAGAGAGGCTGAGGGAGTTGGGCTTATTTAGTCTGCAGAAGAGAAGAGTGAGGGGGGATTTGATAGCAGCCTTCAACTTCCTGAAGGGAGGTTCCAAAGAGGATGGAGAGAAGTTATTCTCAGTAGTGACAGATGCAGAACAAGGAGCAATGGTCTCAAGTTACAGTGGGAGAGGTCTAGATTGGATATTAGGAAAAACTATTTTACTAGGAAGCTGGTGAAGCACTAGAATGAGTTACCTAGGGAGGTGGGGGAATCTCCATCCCGAGAGGGTTTTAAGTTCCGGCTTGACAAAGCCCTGGCTGGGATGATTTAGTGTTAGGGTTGGTCCTGCTTTGGGCAGGGTGCTGGATTCAATGACCTCTTGAGATCTCTTCTAGCCCAGATTCTATGATTCTATGCATAGAAACACTTAATAAAAACACTTTGCACATTTGCTTTGCACATAGCCAGTTCCTTGTTCTTTAGCAGTTTATTAGGTGCTTCATAAGTAACTTTTTAAAACCGTAAAATGCCTTCTGCTATATTCTAGTTAATCAGAGACTGAAGAGTGTGGGAACCCCACTTTAGAATACTGTAACTACAGTACTCTGTTGTAGTTTTTGGCTGCATAGAATGGTATATTCAGGCATATGCTAATGTTGACCCATATTCCTTGGCGTGGGTAGAAATATGGAGCTAGCCTGGAGCAGAAAAAATTGTAAGCTATGCTGAACCAGTTAACTATGAAATAATAAGATCATTTTTCCTTTATGATGCACTGAACAGTACCACTGTGGTGTTTCTGAGAGGTATGTCTAGGGTGATCCCGTGTCCCGTTTTGAAAGGGACAGTCCTATATTTAAACCCTCCTGTGGTGTCCCTACTTAAAAATAAAAGGGCAAATTGTTCATATTTTGTTTCTCCTCTCCCATCAGTACTGGTGAGGGGAGTAATTGCTGGCTGGATAATTGCTCACCAATGCCCCAATCACCAGCTGTGAGTCGGGGGCTCCAGTTGTTCACCATAGCTGTGTATGTTCAAGACTGATGGTAAGGCAAAGCAGCAATGTGGGGGGCCAGCTGCTCCTCTGTTGGTCTGTGAGTACAGTCCCTGCTGCATGCTAGTTCTTGGCCAGCATGCCTCCATCCTCCCCACTCCTGTTTCCAGCCAGCACTGGATGTTTATTGTGGTGGCTGGTGAGTGCAGGCAGGCAGTGGCTGGTTGTGTGTCACCTCTGCTGCCCACAGACTGGCCCTTTGTATACTTCCTCTTTCAGTGTCCTCTCTCTGCTCTGCTGGTTCATCCTCCCTCAGCTCCTCCATATCCCCCGCCAATGTGGTTCATCCTGTTCCCAGCAGCGTGCAGAGAACCAGTCCCTAGTTGGCTCATTCAGCGCACCAACAGCCTGGCTGGCAGGCTCCTTCCTCCCCACCCCCACCTTCCACCTCTGGCTGGGCTGACATTGAGGGAAAGCTCAAGACCCTCTGGCCCAGGGCATTGACCAGGAGGAGCCAACCCCTGTAAATGCCAAGTCCATGGCAATGAACTTGGTTAATGGGTGTGGCTCAGTTTCCTGTCAATATTCTGTGGATGGACTTAGGAAGACTTGCTTGATCATTCTCTTTCTGGGGCCTCCAGTGTAGTCTCCCCTCTCCCTTCCCCCCCCCGCCCCCCCGCTACTCATTTAATCTGCTCCCAAGCCACCATGAGTCAGAACTAACATCTGGGGTACAACAATTTCCAAAATTTAGACCATTGCTAGAAATGGGATACCAGATGGAGAGGGCTGGTGCTTTAAGACAGAACTGAGAAAAATCTCTCAGGTGCTTGGGTGGCTGATTCTTACTCACATGGTCAGTGTCAAACTGATGGCCACATGTGGGTCAGGCAAGGAATTCCCTCCCCCTGTCAGATTGTCAGGAATTTTGCTTTCCTTTCCTTTGCGGCATGCATGGGCAGTGGATGAAGGCCCAACCCACCCCCTTCCACAATCTCTCCCTCTGGAGCCATGCCTGCCCCCCCCCAGGTTACTGCCCCACGCTTTTTTAGTGTCCGCCATCCCAGGAGGTGGCGTGCCGCACCCTTCCCAGGTGGCCAGAGCACCTGGGGCTGCTGCCTGATCCCTCCTGGACAGCCAGAGAGCTGGATTGCCGCACCATGGCTGGGAAGCTGTGGCCCCACTCTTCCCAGGTGGGCAGAGCGCCTGGGGCAGCTGCACAATCCTTCCTGGCCAGCCATAGAGTGGGGTTGTCGTGCTGCAGCCCCTGCTCTCCCAGGTGGCCAGCGAGCTGGACTGCTGTGCCACATCCCTAGCCCTCTCAGGTGGCTGGGGAGCTGGGCTGCCGCGCTGCAGCTCTAGCCCTTCTTGCCAGCTGGTGAAGTGTATAGGCATTTTCAGGAAGGCCATGCCTTCCCTTGCCTATGTTACCTGCCACCCAAGACTGCATGCATCATGGGCTGCTAGCCAGGATCACCTGAGTATATCTCATGTAATCAGTTCCCTGCCACTGCAGGGCCTCCTGGCACTTGTGTTCCTCATTCCCTCCTCATCGCTACCTGTGGCCCACAGGAGCTTAGTCTTCAGAGGGTTATAATATGTTGGGTATAGTATACAGATGCTGGGGGGGGGGGTGTCTGTGATATATGCCGGAGGTCAGACTGGGATCTGGTAGTCACTTTTTATTTTAAACTTGGAAGTGAACTTCATGCCTGGCTTTTATCAAACCAGTGGGCTGAACCAAAATCCCAAATCTAAACCACCTCAAGCTTTGAGGAAATTTGATCTAAAATGTGCACCTAGGCCCATCTCCTGACAAAAATTCAAGTCTATCATTGCTGTGTGACAGGGGAAGAGACAGATTACAGAGCAAGAGACCCACTACAAAAGAGTTAACCCATTGTGTGCACAAAGGTACACCCTACTATCAAAGCTGCTCATGGAAATGGGTGTCTTGTGAGTAAGGAGTTGTGTGTGAAAACTCTGAATACATGTCTGTGGGAGGCTCTCTGGAATAGGGCTCTCTGGTTCCGCTACGGAATGTGAGGCTCTGAGAGGGACTTCCTGTAATGCTTCATTCAAACTAAAGGACCCATCCTAGCCACATATTATTACTCATTTTTAGTGGGGAAAGGCTGTTATGCTGTTTCCAATCCCATTGCCAGCAGATTGTGCTTGGAAAGGCATGGGTGTTGCATGGTTTTGTGCGTATTTTTTGCAGTTTAAGTGCCTGGGAATGCACTGTGGTTTTGGCTGCAGTTAGCATATGGAGAGATTGGCGAGAAAAGAATCTCTTACAGGTATGAGAGTGCATAGTGAATATTTGCTTTTGTGCTGTTAAACCAGAAACAGAAGGATTAGCAGGGCAACGGCAGGGCAGGGAGCCCCACACTTGAGGCCTTAGGGAAAGGAGCCAGCAGTGGGGCAGCCAGCAGGAGTGCATTGCCAGAATCATAGAATCATAGAACCATAGAGCTGGAAGAGACCTCAGGAGGTCATCAAGTCCAGCCCCCTGCCCTAGGCAGGACCAATCCCAACTAAATCAACCCAGCCAGGGCTTTGTCAAGCTGAGACTTAAAAATCTCTAGGGATGGAAACTCCACTACTTCCCTAGGTAACCCATTCCAGTGTTTCACCACCCTCCTAGTGAAATACTTTTTCCTAATATCCAACCTGGACCTCTCCCGCCACAACTTGAGACCATTGTGGATAAGTGTAAGGTAATGCATGTTGGAAAAAATAACCCAAATTACACGTACTACATGATGGGGTCAAATTTAGCTACGACAGATCAGGAAAGGGATCTTGGAGTTATAGTGGATAGTTCTATGAAGACATCCACGCAGTGTGCAGCGGCAGTTAGTAAGGCAAATAGGATGTTAGGAATTATTAAAAAAGGGATAGATAATAAGACAAAAGATATCATACTTCCCCTATATAAAACTATGGTACGCCCACATCTCGAGTACTGCGTGCAGATGTGGTCTCCTCACCTCAAAAAAGATATATTGGCATTAGAAAAGGTTCAGAAAAGGGCGACTAAGATGATTAGGGGCTTGGAAAGGGTCCCATATGGGGAGAGGCTAGAGAGACTGGGACTTTTCAGTTTGGAAAAAAGGCGATTGAGGGGCGATATGATAGAGGTATATAAAATCATGAATGGTGTGGAGAAAGTGATTATAGAAAAATTATTTACCTTTTCCCATAATACAAGAACTAGGGGACACCAAATGAAATTGATGGGTAGTAGGTTCAAAACTAATAAAAGGAAATTTTTCTTCACACAGCGCACAGTCAACCTGTGGAACTCCTTGCCCGAGGAGGCTGTGAAGGCCAGGACTCTATTAGGGTTTAAAAAAGAGCTTGATAAATTTTTGCAGGTTAGGTCCATAAATGGCTATTAGCCAGGGATAAAGTATGGTGCCCTAGCCTTCATAACAAGGGCAGGAGATGGATGGCGGGAGATAAATCACTTGATCATTGTCTTCTGTTCTCCTTCTCTGGGGCACCTGGCATTGGCCACCGTCGGCAGATGGGATGCTGGGCTCGATGGACCTTTGGTCTGACCCAGTATGGCCATTCTTATGTTCTTATGTTCTTATGTTCTGCCATCCGTCACTACTGAGAACAGCCTTTCTCCAGCCTCTTTGGAAGTTCCCTTCAGGAAGTTGAAGGCTGCTATCAAATCCCCCCTAACTCGTCTCTTCTGCAGACTAAACAGACCCAACTCCCTCAGTCTCTCCTTGTAGGTCATACGCTCCAGCCCCCTAATCATTTTGGTTGCCTTCCGCTGGACCCTCTCCAATGCATCGCATCCACATCCTTTTTGTAGTGGGGGGCCCAGAACTGGACACAAGACTCCAGATGTGGCCTCACCAGAGCCAAATAAAGGGGAATAATCACATCTCTGGATCTGCTGGCAATGCTGGTCTTAATGCAACCTAATATGCCATTAGCCTGCTTGGCTACAAGGGCACACTGTTGACTCATATCTAGCTTCTCATCCACTGTAATCCCCAGGTCCTTTTCTGCAGAACTACTACTTAGCCAGTCAGTCCCCAGCCTGTAACAATGCTTGGGATTCTTCCGTCCCAAGTGCAGGACTCTGCACTTGTCCTTGTTGAACCTCATCAGATTTCTTGTGGCCCAATCCCCCAATTTGTCTAAGTCACTCTGGACCCTATCTCTGCCCTCGAGAGTATCTACCTCTCCCCCTAGCTTAGTGTCATCTGCAAACTTGCTAAGGGTGCAATCCAGCCCCTCATCCAGGTCATTAATAAAGATATTGAACAAAACCGGTCCTAGAACGGAACCTTGGGGCACTCCGCTAGAAACCAACCGCCATCCTGATATCGAGCCATTGATCACTACTCGCTGGGTCCGACCTTCTAGCCAGCTTTGTATCCATCTTATCGTCCATTTATCCAATCCACATTCCCTTAACTTGCTGGCAAGAATATTGTGGGAGACTGTATCAAAAGTCTTGCTAAAGTTGAGGTATATCACATCCACTGACTTTCCCATGTCTACAGAGCCAGTTACCTCATCATAGTAGTTAATCAGATTGGTCAGGCATGACTTGCCCTTCGTGAATCCATGCTGACTATTCCTGATCACTTTCCCCTCTTCCAAGTGCCTGAAAATGGATTCCTTAAGGATCCCTTGCATGATTTTTCCAGGGACTGAGGTAAGACTGACCAGCCTATAGTTTCCTGGATCGTCCTTCTTGCCTTTTTTGAAGATGGGCACTACATTTGCCTTTTTCCAATCATCCGGGATCTCTCTCCATCTCCACGACTTTTCAAAGATAATGGCCAAAGGCTCCTCAATGACATTTGCCAACTCCCTCAGTACCCTCGGATGCATTAAGTCCGGACCCATGGATTTATGTATGTTTAGCTTTTCTAAATAGTTCCTAACCTGTTCTTTACCAACCAAGGGCTGTCCATTTTCATCCCATCTTGCGTCACTTAGCGCATTTGTCTGGGAGCTGACTTTGTCCGTGAAGACAGAAGCAAAGAAAGCATTGAGTACTTCAGCTTTCCCCACATCATCTGCCACTAGGTTACCTCCTTCATCCAGTAGGGGCCCCACACCCTCTCTGATCACCTTCTTCTTGCTAACATGCCTGTAGAAACCTTTCTTGTTATTCTTCACATCCTTTGCCAGTCGCAATTCCAATTGCGCTTTCGCCTTCCTGATAACCCCCTGGCATTCTCAAGCTCTACATTTATACTCCTCCCTGGTCATTT
This sequence comes from Pelochelys cantorii, assembly GCA_032595735.1. Taxonomy (NCBI): domain Eukaryota; kingdom Metazoa; phylum Chordata; order Testudines; family Trionychidae; genus Pelochelys; species Pelochelys cantorii. The sequence goes on along the minus strand of CM064329.1, from coordinate 100,935,386 downwards.
GTCCAAGTTTCCACTTCTTGTAAGCTTCCTTTTTGTGGTTAAGTTCACCAAGGATTTCCCCTGTAAGCCAATCCGGTCTCCTACCATATTTGCTTCTCTTGCTACGCATCGGGATGGTTTCTTTCTGTGCCTTCAATAAGGCTTCTTTAAAATAGTGCCAGCTGTCCTGGACTCCTTTCCCCTTCATGTAAGCATCCCAGGGAATCCTGCCCCTATGTCCAATGGCAGTTGACAAAGGAGGGGGATGTCAATTTTTAGAGTTGTAATTTTATAATGTTCAACAACACTAATGAAATATTTTTAAAGCAAATTTTAAACTAAGGGCCTTTAGACTAATGTGGTAAATTCAAAAACTGACAGTATATACATGGGGTTGGTGAATGCCTGTTAAATGGCTTCATTACCACTCAAATTACTCTTTCACAGGTTCAGTGTTCTGCTAATAGGTCTGGCAGGCTTCTTCACTCCTACAGCAATATAACACTCTTACCATGGAGCTACAGATAGTCCCTTTGGGCATTCCAATCTATTTTGCTGTTCAGAGAAAGATGGACTAGTTGATCACTATACACCAAATATTAGGGGGCTAGAGCACGTCACTTATGAGGAGAGTCTGAGGGATCAGGGCTTATTTAGTCTACAGAAAAAAAGAGTGAGGGGGGATTTGATAGCAGCCTTCAACTTCCTGAAGGAGGGTTCCAAAGAGGATGAAGAGAGGCTGTTCACAGTTGTGACAGATGACAGAACGAGAAGCTCAAGTTGCAGAGTGAGAGAGAGAGAGAGAGAGAGTGTGTGTATGTGTGTCTAGGTTGGATATTAGGGAAAACCAGGGAGGTGGTGGAATCTCCATCCCTAGAGTTTTTAAATTCTGGCTTGAAAAAGCCCTGTCTGGGATGATTTAGTTGGGATTGGTTCTGCTTTTAGGAGGGGACCTCCTGAGGTCTCTTCCAAGGTCCTATGATTTTCTGATTTTATAGTTGTGCTTAACTTGGCTGTGACTTCAGTAGGACTACTCCATGGTGAGTAAAGTGAATTGTGAATAAATCTTTGCAGGATTACGTCTATTTTTAGTCTGGGAAGAAAACACTTCTAAACTTCTTCATTGACTATAGAAATAAAAATAATAATACTTTAAAGAACCATAGCTAATTATCTCCTTTAAAAGACTGTAATTCTTTTTATTAAAAGTATTAAAAATTCTATAGTAACCATCTCAAACACTTCAGCACACAATACTACTACTGCAGTGTTTGGGGCAGTTGTTGCAAAAAGAGTAGTATTATTTATTATTTGTTGCATTACTTTGGGAATTTCATATGTAACCCTTCTGCCAGGTAGGTCCGGGAGCAACCACGGCCGGGTTCAATATCTAGGGATCCATCTCACACAGAACCGGCTTGAGCCTCCACCCAGTAGCCTGGGAAATTCACACACCCCCGAGCGCCTCTGAGATGGGATGCTTCCCCACTTGCAAGCACAGAGTCTGAGTGTAGAAAATAAACTTTTAATGAAAGAGAGAGAGAGAAGTGACATGGCATTAACTTGGGAAAATACCATGAACAGAGGTCATAACTCCCCACGAGTAACCATCCCAGCTCAAATGGATTGAGCCATGTCCTTGGCCTCTCAGGCTCACTAGTCCAACAAGGTAAGGGTTCCATTCACTTACCCAAACTTTCCCCATACCCCACTTCAAATGCCCCACTTACAGCTCTGTCCAGTCAGTGCAGACCCAGACACATCACCCTAATGACTTCCTTCATAGAGCCTGATGTGATGCCACCTGTGTGCTGCCCCTGCTGCCCACCGGACATTCCTGGCAGCTGCTCCACTGGCTGCCTGCCGCTCCCGCCAGCCGCTCCACTGGCCACCTGCCGCTGCTTCTACCGGCTGCCCGCCGGTCATTCCCACCCTGCCGCTTCTACCGGCCACCCACCAGTTGTTCCCACCAGCTGCAGTGGGTCTGGTTCCAGGCCAAACCAGTGACTTCGGCTCTTAGTGATTTCAACTCTTTAGCCATCACGTAGGCTGGCAAAAGATTCCAGCTTCCACTGGAATAATAAAAGGACTCCTGACGGAGCCTGCTTTAGGTCTGTCTTTAAAACAGGGGGGAAAGAGGCAGATTGAACCAATCTTACAGCTCACACCTGGCAGGCATGATGCAGGCTGGCTCAAGCCCTTCCCTTCAAGCTCTGTACACTCAACTCTGGAAGCAGAAGTCTTGTTCATCTGAGACCTCTTACAATGATGGTGTCTCTCCTGCAAGCACTGGTGTCATATTTTACAGTTCCCACATTTAGGGGTAGCATGACTTTTGACCCCCACAACAGCCCAAATTAGTTACAATACACCACATTCCATTTCAACACTGATCCTCCATCAGCCCTGGCTGAATTGGATTTACATAACCACACCTCAGATTCCTTCCCCATCCTGGCATGAGCTGTATTTACATATCAACAGTTAAGTATCTTGCAGAGCTAAACAATTTGAGTGAGCACACCCACCTCTAGGGCAGCTCTCTCCTTTTAGCTGGCTGATAGCAAACAGTAGTTTAGCCCCTGCTTACACATACAACCAGACACTGCACAGCGGTGAAAGAAAAATAGCACTAGATTGAAATCAAACAATAAGAAGAAACAGGCAGATGCTACAATTGTGGTTCTCAAACTGGGGTCCACCTTGCACGTAGTTTATGACTCGAGTTCACTCCCTCCATACCTTCCTCCTTCCCTCATTCCGCAGCCAGGGACCAGTGCTGGCGCTCTTGCTTCATGCCTACCCGCCAGTGAGTTTGGAGCACCAGCTCTGGCTTCCCACTTGGGGGGTAAAGAAAGACCCAAGCCTCCCTGTCGGATCTCTCTCATGGGTAAGAATCTCTCCTTTCTCCTGGCTGAGGGAACAGCAGCACAGAGAAAATTTCCCCTCTGCTCCCATTGGCTGGAATCGAAGGCAAGTAAGTACCCCCCCTTCATCTCATGCCCAGACCCTGCACCCAACCCAACTCATGCATCCCTCACTGAGACATCATGCCCTCAGCCTGTTCCTGCATGCTCCCTCCTGGCCAGACACCCTTCTCCCAGCCTGTTCCTGCACCCTCTCTCCTGGCCACTCACTGCACCTTCCCTTGCTCTTGTCCCCTCTTCCCTGGCCAGACACCCTACTGCCAGCCTGCTCCTGCACCCTACCTCAGACCTTGCACCTTCACCCTCTCCTCCACCCCACCTCCTGCACCCCATCTCTATCCCATTCTCTGGCAGCCCTGTCCCACACACTGAACCCTTCATTTTTGTCCCCACCCCAGAGCCTAGGTGGGGATCCACAAAATCCACTAACCCCAGAAGCCCAGAAGAATCTGGCCTATGGGAAGCCCTTAACTTCAGTCCTTCCTATCCCTCCTCACACCTCCATGGGACTAGAGTGCCAGGGGAGTGAGGTGTCTCAGTTGGGGGCCACATCAGAGGTGGGGAGTTTTAGAGGGTGTTTTGTGGGGTTTGTTTTAGCTTCTCACTTGGGTGGCTCCCAACTGATTTTTCCGTGGGTCAGTGGCCCCCAACACAAAAAAGGTTGCCCACCCTTGCCATAAATAAAGACAACGTTGAAACCTTTTGTATTGGACAGGAATTAATATTTTACTTTATTTAAAATGAAGTTTGATAAACTAACATGAGAAAGTTAAAGCACTTAATCTGTTTAATAATTTCGTTTAATATTTCCCTTCTTACTGGTTAAATTAAACTGTTCTCCCTAGCTACAGCACTAGCAAAACGGGGCAGCATAATTAGGTAATTAACTGCAAGTTTCCATTAGCAACTGATGGGCCACAGAAAGGTTTGCATTGAGCCAGGTAGGCCATAGGCCAAAAAGTTTGAGAACCACTGCACCATAAAGACTATTTCTCTTCTCCCTTAGAATGCTGTTTTTTTTAACTGCCTACCATGAATTTGAGCTGTAGAAGATGTACAACATTTTACCTCCATAAGGATAAGTTAGCCCTCACCCCTGAATACTACACTGAGGCCTTTTTACTGTGATTGAACATGCCTGTGAACAGTCATGTTAGATGACCATGGTTTTATGGTTGGTGGTGGTCAGGGTTTAAACAGTTAGCTGCCTGATTATAAGAATAATTTATTGGGCACACTGACTGCTAAACCGTAGTCATCATAGGATCGTCATGCTTGATCTTCATAACCATGCTCAAGCACTATGAAATTATGTACTGTTGACAAGACTTGAATGGCTAGGGTTCTGAATTGGAAAAGCATTTCTTTGTTGAACATATTTATACTCGTATATATTAGCAATGTGACACATGCAGCAAACTAGTAGGGAGACTCTATTGTAATTAAGCAGATCAGGCTGAGACAATGGCTACATTGTTATGAGAGATTGTTATATGATTTTGGAAATCTTTCCCTGAAAGATTCTTTTTGTGGGGAAAAGCAGCTTTGGAACTGGGTATGTACAGGAGAGACAGCTTGCAATTTCCTTGCAAAAATTGACGAGTCAATATGTTTTGTTCAGGAGACTGAAGAAAAAAATACATTGTTTTCTGCCATAGCTCCAATGCCCTATGAGAAAGTGTGAGTAGGACTCTATTCACTACTCTGCCCCAAGAAGAATATAAGCCTCAGCAACTAACTTAGTATCTCTATGCCCCAACTGTACAATGGAGATATTTCCTCATCTGGTAGTGTGGTTCTGAGGCTAAACTGATGAATGTTTACAAAGTAAAATGTTTTGAGATTCTTGGTGGAAAGTGCTATATACATACATTTACTATTCCTAAATAATGACATTTATGAAGCAGGTCTTGTGTTAGATACTTGAAAAAGCTGAGGGCTAGGACTATTCATCTTACTGAAAATCTACTATATATTTTGAAATGTGCGTGGATTTGTTTGTGCAAAATAAAGTCATACTTCACAATTACCTACAGATACCAAATTTTGCATAAACAATCCTGCTACTTAAATTAGCTAAACGCACGACTTTTCACACCAGAATATGCTGGGTGAAAGGTTTAAATAATTATTTTTGTTTTCCACCAGAAAAAAGTCATGACTATTATGAGTAGAGTTCATAAAAATATTTGCCAACAAAATCAGAATCGAGTCACCTATTCAACTGTCATTTGAGTGCAAAGAAAATTGTTACTATTGCAAATCACAGAATAATTCAAATTAGTTACGGAAAGAGTAATAGAAGCTTTACAAGTTTCTGATCCAAATGTACTATGTATGGTAATTATTCAATAAAATGAATAATGTTTGAAGTTGAAAGCCTACAAATTGAAAACTGTCCTTTTACTTCCCTTTTGAAAGCACATTGATAAAAAGTTCTATTCAATATATTTAATTTCTTGAACATTCCTATAAGTGTAATCTACACAAAATGACTTTGCCTGGTCAATGATGGGCCTCACCTGCTAGTGATGCTAATTTCAGTGATATTCCTCATAAGAACTTTCATGTGTTTTACTTTCAGGCTGTTAGGATTCTAAGCCAGACAGCACCCCAGCAGGAAGTCTGTGCAGAAGAAATGAGTAACTTATGAAACGGGATGAATTTAAAATTTACATCTCTCTCTTTGGGACCCTGATGAAAGATACATGGTCACTGCTAGAAGATGACTTTCCAGAATGTTACTAACAATAATACCTGCACCATTAACCACGGCATACACCAGACCTTATCCCCCCCAATATACATACTTGTCTTTATAATAGGTCTCCCAGCCAACTGCCTCTCATTGTACTATGGGTACCTACAGATCAAGGCCAAAAATGAATTGGGGATCTATCTGTGTAATTTGACTATAGCAGACTTGTTCTACCTCTTCTCTTTGCCCTTGTGGCTACAGTACTTTTTTCAGCATGACAATTGGACCTATGATGAACAACTGTGCAAAATCTGTGGCATTCTCCTGTATGAGAACATTTACATCAGTGTGGGCTTTCTCTGCTGCATCTCCATGGATCGTTATCTAGCAGTGGTACATCCTTTTCGTTTCTATACGTTTCGGACAATAAAGGCCGCTGTGGTGGTGAGCGTCATTATCTGGATCAAGGAAATGCTGATGGGCTGGTTTATATTTCAGAATACTGAAACTAGTAAGGATGCAGAGAGTCATACAATATGCTTTGAACATTATCCCATCAAAGACTGGGAGCACAGATTCAATTATTACCGCTTCTTTGCTGGCTTCCTTTTTCCCTTCTCCCTGCTGCTCTTCTCTTACTGTGGAATTTTACGAGTTGTCCGCAAGAGCCATGGCACTCAAAAGAAGACAAAAATTCAAATTAAATGTCTGGTTTCAAGCACTGTTATCATTTTCTTGGTTTGCTTTGGACCATACCACATCCTGTTGATAATTCGCAGCTTGTTTGAGAAGACCTGCATGTTTGCAGCTAAAATCTTTAACGTTTACCACTTTTCTCTCTTGTTGACTAGTTTTAATTGTATTGCTGACCCAATACTGTATTGCTTTTCCAGTGAAAGCACCTACCAGAACTTAGTCAAAATGAGAGATTCCTGTTTAACATGCCTAAGATGTTTTAGAACTAAAAAGAAGGAATGCAACCAGCTGAAAACTCCAGAAACCCTCACAAAAAGCAGCAGTGTACCAGTGGATGAAGCGACACGGTTAAACAAACTACAATCTGCTAATGAAATGAAAGACTCTTCTATCACCAGTATAGACAAACTTTAGCACCCTTTAGAAAGAGAGACTGATCTAAATTTTCCAGGTCTAAGTTTGGACTTCCATCTTTGGTTTATAAATGTATTGCAACTGCTTTACCTTCTAAAGAGCTCAGTAGCTCATGTGTACAGTAAGCAGAGCAGAGCTGATACTCTTGCCACAAGGGGAATTCCTTAGTTCTCTTGAGTAACTTGGACCTTGACATAGGGCAGGGAAAATACACACCAGGTCAGTTTAGCTAAGATCACACAGGGTGATATATTACTGACTCAGTGTAGCCCAAGTCAGGGGGAAGCTGCTGATCTGATGACTAGACCTGCTAAAATAAAATAATGTTAGTGGTGTGAATCTGCCATAATGATCTTTAATTGCTTGTTGTTTGTCCAGGTATTGACCATGAGAAAGCTGTCAACCTCTGTGATCACCTTTCTGAAAAGGTGGAGAATGGAATAAACTATGTAAAATGAAGTGATAAACATTTCCCAAAGGAAAAATGTTTGTGTATGATTTCTGTAACTTTGTCCCAATAACCACATCCTCAAGCCATGCTGCAACAACCAGTGAGCAGGGAACCCTGAGAGAGAGCAAAACAAAAAGACCACAGAAACCAAATAACAAAATCATGAGGGATACATTGGAAGAGAATTCATGATGAAGCCTTTTTCTATAACGGATAGTAAAGTCAGTGTCTGTTGGGTTTGGATCCACATTGCTTTTTGGGCTTGAGCCAGTGCCATTCATTCCCACTGACTTCAGTGGGGGATCTGGAACTTAGTGGGCAATTAATTTATTTCATGAACTTCAAAGCAAGCATTAGTTTGGGGACACGGATAGACACATGTCAGTGCACTGATTCACAGTATTTGAAGATTCATTTAAATTCATACTCTGCTAACCAGTTTAAAATTTGGATTGTTGTGTTTTTCCATGTTTCTGTGTTTTGTGCAGCATAGAACATAAAGCCTCTTAAATTATAATAAATTGCAGGGCAGGCAGTGTGTTGAACAGAATGGGTTTCACTTCTGAGTCTCCCAACGAATTGTTTACATTCTATAGTTTGATTTGTTATAAAGGGAATCACTTTTCCCTAAATGCAGTGTCAAAAAGCATTGTATATAGAGTAAGCCATAATGGCCTTTGGTTTACACAGAGGAAAGAGAAAAAACAAAGGGGATGTGTCTACATTGGCAAGATTTTGCGCAAAAGCAACTGCTTTTGCGCAACAACTTGCCGCCTGTCTACACTGGCCACGAGTTCTTGCGCAAGAACACTGATGTTCTAATGTAAGAAATCAGTGCTTCTTGCGCAAATACTCTGACACTCCTGCTCAGGAATAAGCCCTCTTGTGCAAGTGTTCTTGCACAAGAGGCCAGTGTAGACAGGCAGCCAAGACATTTTGCGCCAAAGCAGTCTAAACAGAAAAAAGCCCTAATGGCCGCTTGGACGCTCCGTACCTGCAGGCAGCTCCGGACTTCCTGGTAACCTGAGCCCCCTTAAAGGCAGACGCAGCCTGCAGAGGCCACGAGGCAGAAGCCTTTCTGCTGCCTCTGCCCAGAGCTCTGCCATGCGACTCTGCTGCCGTCCCCAACAGCCACCAGACCAGGATGGCCGCTCCAGGGGGGAACAGCCACCCGCACCCCTAGTGCAGGAGGCCCCAAGGGGCAGAAAACGAAGAGCCCCATCCTGGTCCCCGGGGGAGCTCAAGCCCTCCTGGACCTGTGGGAGGAGGAGGAGGCCCTCCACACCCGGGGCACCCGTCGCTGCAATGCGGAGATCTTCCGACACATGGCCCAGGCGCTCTCGCACCAGGGACATCCAGCCCAGACCCTCAAGCAGGTCTGGGCTAAGGTGAAAGAGCTGCGCCTGGGCTATGTCCAGGCCAGCAAGGGCCAGGGGGCAGGAGCTGACAGCTGCCCCCACTACCAGCGGCTCCACCGGATCCTGGGCCAGGCAGCACCGCATGGCCTGTCTGCCCCTGTGGACACCTGCAGGTGCCCCCCCCCCATCACCAGGCCCAGCGAGGCAGGGGAGGAAGACGAACCAGCCAGCGGGTTGGAGGCTGAGGGCAGCACTGTCACCCTGCAACTGGAGGTCATCTCCGGCAGCCCCAACGTCTCCCGTGCGTCCTCGGAGGCCGGGGAAGGATCCACTGGTGAGTGGACTCACAAGGGCGGGGGGGAGTCAGGCGCCCGGAGGGGGGGGAGAGTGTCACTCAGGCCGCGTGAGCTGCACGCTGTGTAGCATTAGCAGTATGCAGCACGTGCAGCCATGTGCAGCCTGGTGACCAAGCGGCACGTGGCCATGGCAGGCAGCTCCAGGGCACGCCTGGGACCATGCTGCTCACTCACATCCGGACCAGGGGGGAAGGCTGGATGCCAGCTGGAAACAGCCAGGGCCCCAGGGGCTCAGGCCACAGCCCACAGCTCCGCAAGGGTGCAGCACACAGAACAGCACACTGTTCCATGCCTCGCTGTCAGGCACAGCCAGCTGCTGCTGGGAAAACTGCAGTGTCACAGCCCTGTGACCGTGGCCCCCACTGAGTCCCTTGCCTGCTCCCAGTGCCTTGGCTGGCCCCCCCCGAAGGAAGTCCCCACTGCGGCCACACACGTCCCTGGGCTACCGTATTGTGAGGGCTAGTGGGAGGGGGAGGGGGGAAGCGCTCGGGCTGGCCCTAGGGCCACCTGAGTTTCGCTGCAAGGATGGTATACTCCCCAGTCACCCCTGGTTCCGTCTAGGGGAGAGCCACGTGATGCGGGAGTTGAGAGCCCAGACCACGTCTGCCAGATGTGCTCCCAGGGCACTGTGTGGGGATTCATCTTGCTCCCTGTCAAACACCATTGATTAGCCCAAAGCCTCACAGCCTCCCCTGGCAGGGAGTTCCACAGGTTAACCCAACACACGTGCCCTCCCACCCCCCAAGGGGCCAGGACACAGACCGGTGGTTACAATACACGGAGGAGCACCCTTCTCGGGGGGCAGTGCTGTATGCAAACATACAACACGGGGGAGGGGGAACGGATGAGTGGGCCCAAGCCACAGTACCGTGGTGTCACCTGGCCTCGGGGCGGAGGGCATGGGGTGCGGGGATGGTGGCCGGGCTGCCTGACTGACCCATCCTTTTCTCTGTTCCCTGCAGCGGGACCGAGCAGGACCGGGGGACCCTCCAGCCCTGTGGCAGCACCCCCAACCACCCAGGCCCCAAGCCGGCGGGTCCAGCAGCGGGACCACCTGCTTTGGCGGCATGTGCAAGCTGTCAAGCAAATAGAGGCAGCCATCACCCAGCGGGTGGAGGTGGACGTAGAGTGGCGCCAGCAGGCCTGAGGCCGCTTCCAGGCCCACTGTGACTGAGTGGCAGATGCAATCACTGCCCTCACAGCTCACATTGGCCATGCCATTCACTACGGCATGGCAGTGCCCTATCCACTCGCCATCCCTCCCTTCCAAATGCCCATCCCCCACCCCCCGCTGCCCCTCCTGTTCCCGCAATGCCCCTTCCTCCTCCTCCTGCCCCTTCTGCTCCCGCAATGCCCCCTCCTCCTCCTCCTTCTGCCCACCTCCCCGTGCTGCCTGCCCCAACACGGTCTGACCCCCCATGTCCAGCTCCGCCCCCGCAGAGGCAGTCGCAGGGGCCACCCCTATCAGCAGTAGCTCCCCCCTCCCAGTTGAGAGCCTCCTCCCCTCCCATCCCCCCCATCCATTGTAAATATAATAAAGTTCGAAACGTTGTGTTCCAAAAAAAACTGTGTTGGTTTTTTATTGGGAGGTAAGGGGAGGGGAGGAGGGAAGGGTTGGGGATGGGAGGGAGATATCAAGGGTGACAGAGGTGACCCTACTATGGGGCCTGAGAGAACATCTCTGTCAGGGCCTCCCGGATGCGCACCCCATCATTGTGCGCCTGGCAGATGTGTGAGGCTGTTCGAAGGCCTGGCCCTTGTCTGCCATCCATGCCGGGAGGAAGGCCTTCCCCCTCTGCTCCACGAAATTGTGGAGCACGCAGCACATGGCCACTACCTCCGGGACATTCCGCTCACCCATCTCCAGACGGGTGAGCAAACAACGGAACCGGGCTTTCAGATGCCCGAAGGCGCACTCCACTTGGTTGCGGGTCCGGTTGAGGCAGTCGTTGAACCGGGCCCAGTTGTGGTCTGGCCGCCCCATGTAGGGCCGCATTAGGGCAGCAGGGGGTAGGCCGCGTCCCCCACAATACACGTGGGCATTGGCACGTTCCCAACAGTAAATCCCCGCTGGGGGAAGTAAGTGCCCGCCTCCAGCCTCTCAAACAAGCCGGAGTTTCTTAGAATGCGGGCGTCGTGTGCCCGGCCAGACCAGCCCACATAAATGTCCAGGAAGCAGCCACGGTGGTCCACGAGGGCCTGGAGCACGATGGAGAAGTACCCCTTTCTGTTCATGAAATGGGCCGCTCGATGCTCCGGGGTACAGATGGGGATGTGGGTTGCATCCAGGGCTCCCCCGCAGTTGGGGAAACCGGCCACCGTAGCCTCCACGTCGCGCAGGCGGATGACTCTCTGGAGCAGGACGTCATTGATGGCACGGACGACCTGCAGAAGGGTGCAGAGAAACACAGGGGAATACATCACATAAGGCAGGGTGAGTGCGTGCTCCCTTGGGGGGGGGGCCCCCCCCCCCCCGTGATGCCCTCTGTCCTCACACCAACACACACGCGCCCCACGGGCCCCCCCCACCAGCAGGCCTGTTCAAGGGAGGGATGGCCCAAACCCCTGGGTGACCCAGCCTGGAGTCTTGCCTGCCCCTGGGCATGGAGTGCAGCACCCTCCCCCCGCCCCCAATCTCCCTGGGACTTACCTGCATGACGACAGCACCGACGGTCAATCTGCCCACCCCGAACTGGTGTGCCACCGATCAGTAGCTGTCTGGGGTGGCCAGCTTCCATAGTGTGATGGCAACCCTCTTCTCGACTGGGATGGGTGCCCGTAGCCGGGTGGTGGTTCTCTGGAGCGCAGGGGTGAGCCAGGCACATAGCTCCAGGAACATCTGCTTTTGCATGGGAAAGTTCCGGAGCCATTGCTGGTCGTCCCATTACCCCAGGACCAGCCGGTCCTACCAGTCGGTACTGGTGTCCAGTCTCCACAAGGACCTCTCCACGGTGGGGTGGGGATGGCACAGGGACACCATGGCCTTCCTGGTGAGGGAGTCCAGAGCGACCTGTGCCTCGAGGTCCTGGAGGAGGAGTGCAGCAGCCTGGAGCAGCAGCTGCAGGCACTCCAAAATGGCCGGAAGGGGCCAGAGCAGGCACAAGGCCACCCCTAGCTCCATGGCACAACAAAGGAGCTGAGGTCAAAAAAATCAGCAAATGGCACTAAGGCACAAAGCTGTGGTGTCCAAGAAGGCAGAGGGCAACCACCAATAGAACTGCTACGGCTGTCAGTCCCTGCAAGCGGTCCTAAAGCTCGCAGCAGGAGAGAAACGGCTGTCGGGGGCAATCCCTTTAAGCATGTGTCTCAAAGGAGCTCCAGCCCCCGCCCCCGGAAAGGGCTGGTGCCCTTTTGCCCTCTTCAAAATGGTTCCGGGCTTCTGCTTTTGCACAAAAGCGTCTCGCCACTGTAGACGCACTTTTGCGCAAAAGCGCATCGTTCTTACGATGAGTCCCAGACCAATACAGACGCTCTCTTGCGCAAATACTTTAACGCAAAAATTCTTGCGTTAAAAGTATTGCGCAAAATCTTGCCAATGTAGATGTAGCCAGGGAGTTACTAAATGTATTGGCAATAAAGGAATGGAGAGTAGCATATATATATATATATATAGGCTCTCACAACTCTTCCTACACACATCCTGTTTTTTTATACAGCTTTGCTTTATTTATCAATACTGCCTTACCTTTACTTCATCTCCGTTTTGAAGTCTAATTTTTTGCCTTCTGCCCCTCACCCTAAAATCTCACCTATGCTGCTGCTCTTGGCACCCAATCTGTACTTTCAAAGCTCTTCTTGAAACACATCAGTTCTGTGCAACTCACACAATAACACACACCACTGTAACTACCCAATTTATTTTAAAAGACTTTGAAAGGCAGACTTGTATCTTCTGGGTCTGATTTGTGTTGTCTGGTAATGCAGATTGTAAACTTCTCAGGGAAAGGACTGTGTCTTATTCAGAGCTATGTATGACATCAGGGCTTAGCAAATAATACATATTGAATGCAGCACTGAACATCACTGAAAGTATAGAAATACACTAGAAATAATAAGGAAATGTATTTAATAAACAATGCATTGCTTGTATTTTCCTCCCATATTGATTTGCTTTGTGATTGGAGTAACTATCTTTTTGGCTTTGGCCGACAGAATCCATTTGTGAGACTTCATTCAGATCATTCTCTCTCTCCTGTTTGTGTCATAATAAATTATATCCCCATGCCCAGAAGAGGATTAGGCTGTTTACATTAACACTCAGTTTGTTTAGTTGATTTAAGTTTCTTTCTGCTTAGTGCTCCCATGATGCTGGATTGATTTCCTTACACACACACTTTTTTTCCTTATCAGCTGTGTTATTTAACTTTACTTCCTCCCAAACCTTCCCCATTCTGTGCTATCCTTTTGCTGGCTTCTAGGTCACATGACAGCAGTTCCAAATTGCAGTAAAACAGTTAGAATATTGTTGGAAATGGAGTCTGCACAAATACAACTTTAACTATTCATTTTCCCTGATCTAAGATGGTATAAGGAACACACAAAGTTTGTATTAAGAAGATTAAATGCATCTGTTGCCTAGTTTGTTTTTCACTACTTTACAGTCTTCCATACCAGTTAAAATATGGAGTTGGAATGCAGAGTATGTCATTTTACATGCAATTGTCATCTACCTGACAGGCTAATCTGCGTTGGTACATATCTGGGGCCAAATTTCATAGATGTTGCCAAATTTCATTCAGATTGAGTGTAATATCAGACTGAAACTTGTGCAATCGAATCAGAATTTGGCCTTTAGAACCTTAAAATTTCATCTGTCCTACAGAAAGGGAGCCATTTGAGGGTTTCCCCCCTAATCATGATCTCAATGTTTAATGAAATTCATCCTACTGGACAGTGCAATTTTAATGACACTACTATCCCAAGAATTTTATCACCACAGCTTTTCATTATAACATCAGTCACATTGCACTAGGCAGGGAAATGCCATACATCATCACTGGATTAAACTAAGAACTGGGATCTTTATTATTTAGAGAAAAACAGTAAGTATTAAACTTAATATTTCCCAGTGAAAGCTAGCTGACGTAGCCTATATTTGGAGGAAAGATGGGAGGGGACAAAGACTTATTAAGTCAAAACATTCTTGACTAAATTTAATGTTGTAAAGTATATTTGGTACAGCTACTAATTGATGGTTATAGAATTTAAGTAAATGTTATCAATTCGTGGAGTTCCTTCAGCCACAAACTAGACTGTGTCAGTGTGGACATGAGAGAGAGCAAGACACACGCACACACAAACCAGGCCTTTCGTATCAAAAGAAAATTTCTGCAAAGTGTCAGTATCATTATTTCCCTATACTTTACATAGGAGTCATACAAGGCTACTATTATTTCACTAGTTCAGTTAAAGCTTCTCTTGTTTATCCACGATCAAAAGAATACACAGTCAGAGGAGCTGCTGGAAGTGTGTAGATAATACAGTTAGGACTTTCACTGCCACAAAGCCTCTTATTTTTTTTAACCTCCCCTTCATTGCAGCTCCTTTCCATATGTCTTTTTAAAATCAAACACTACTTCCTGTTGCAGCTCTGAGGCTTAGTAAAACAGGAATAAACCATTGTGATAACACTTCTACATTTAATGGCACGAAACATATTTTTTCATTAAAAATGGGTCACCTGTTACGATATAAGGCTAACGATTGTACAAGTGATTGATTATACCTCAGAATTTTACACTTAAACAGGAAAAATGGTCTTGTAGTGAAGGCATGAGCTGTGTTCATTTCAGTGTCAGATGCGTGATGTGAGCCTGATGCAATCATTTAATCTCTCCTTATCTCATGTCTGCCAAATGGGGCTAATGAAACTTCTCTAGTTGTTGACAGCAATGTTGGAAGGCTAATCCTTAATGACTGTAACATGCTCAGATACTAGTGATGGAGGCATATAAGTACCTACAGTCAGAGAACCAGCCTTTTCTGGTTGTTATTCTGGCCGTGGAGTTACATTCTATTCCAAACTTCAGAGGTTAGAAATTATTAGGGGAAAGTCATTGCAGTGTCTGCGCCAGCAGCTTTTCAATCATAACTGAATGTATCTTGTAGAAGGGCAGTCCATCCACTTCCATTTCAAGACTGGCAGTTACTCCACTACGGACACCATACTGAATGAGTGTTTTCAGCAACTTTTCTTCCTAAAAAAAAAAAAATAATAATTAATTGGACTGTCAACTAATCACAATTAACTCATATGATTAACTAAAAAAAGAATCAGTGTTAAAAAATTGATCATGATCAATCAATTTTAATCACACTGTTAAAATAGAATATCAATTGAAATGTATTAAATATTTTGAAGCTTTTCTACATTTTCAGTATATTGAGTATATTATGACACAGGATATAAAGAGTACAGTGCTCACTTTATATTATTTTTAATTACAAATTTTAGCATTGTAAAAATGATCATAGTATTTTTAATCTCTATTGTGAAAGTGCAACTTACAAATGTAGGTTTTTTTATTACATAACTGCACTCAAAAACAAAACAATGTAGAGCCCAAAAGTCCACTCAGCCCTACTTTTTGTTCAGCCAATCGTTTAGAGAAACAAGTGTGTTTACATTTATGGGAGATAATGCTGTCCGCTTCTTATTTATAATGTCACCTGAAAGTGAGAAAAGGTGTTCACTTTCATAGTCAGCACTGAAAGATATTTATATGCTAGATATGCTAAACAGTGGTACGTCCTTCATGCATTGGCCACCATTGCAGAGGATGAAATTGAATGTCATCAGGTGATTGAATCCTAATACAATAAGAGGAGAAACAGGAAGGAAAGGTGAGAAACATTTTTAGTACTTGGCATTCTCTTCATAGAAGAAGTCAAATTAAAAATGACATGTATTCCCATTCATAAAATGTACATTTATTTATATAGAAATGGTTTCAAACCCTTACAGATTATAATAGTTAACTATAGTATTTGGAGATTGATGCAGTAGACTGTAGATATGCTTAATGTACTTTTCTGTGTGATTACTTTTGAATTTTTTCTGGAAGCACTGGAATAGTGTCCCAAAACTAACAAGCAAAAATTCTACTGAATCTGGTACCCTGTTTTTTTAACTGTATGCAACTCATTAACACCAGATTCTACAGGCTTCTCTCAGATACAACTAAAGAATACAAAAAACTCAAACAAACCCTAAAACAACTGCTCAAGAAACTCCTTGCTACAACTCAGGACCAAATCTACATAAACACACCCCCAAATCCCCAATGAGGAGTTTTCTATCTGCTACCCAAGATACCCAAACCTGGAAATCCCAGACGACCCATCATCTCAAGCATTAGCATACTTTCAGAAGGATTATTTGGTTATATTGACTCTCTCCTCAGACCCTATGCATACCTAGATATCTTTAAGACACCACTGACTTCCTGAGGAAACTACAGAACATCAGTAATCTTTCTGAAAATACCATCCTGGCCACCATGGATGTAGAAGCTTTTTACACCAACATTCCACACGAAGATGGATTACTGACTGTCAGGAGCACTATCCCTGATGACACCACTGCACACCTAGTTACAGAGCTCTGCGACTTTGTTCTCACCCACACCTACTTCCAATTTGGAGACAATTTATATCTTTAAGTCAGTGGCATAGCTATTGGGCACCCGCATGGGCCCACAACATGCCAACATCTTTATGGCTGACCTGGAACAAAGTTTCCTCAGCTCTTGCCCCCTAGCACCGTTACTCTACTTACACTATTTTGACGACATTTTCATCATTTGGACTCATGGGATGGAGACCCTTGAAGAACTTCACAGGGATTTCAACAACTTCCATCCCACCATCAACCTTAGCCTGGACCAGTCCACACAAGAGATCCAATTCCTTGACACTACAGTACAACTACATGATGGACACATTTCTACCACCTTATACCGGAAATCTACCAACTATTACACTTACCTACATGCCTCTAGCTTCCATTCAAGACACATTTCCCAATTAATTGTTTACAGCCAGGCCCTAAAATACAACCAGATTTAATCCAATCCCACAGAGAGAGACAAATACCTACAGCAGGAGTGGGGAAAAGGGTCTCCGTGGGCTGGACCTGGCCCACCAAGTGGGTTGATCCAGCCTGCGGAGGCCCTGCCACTCCCCTGGCCCCAGGCAAACGAGGGCCAGGGGGTGGGGGAAGCTCACAAAGTTTCTTCCACCCTGCCAGGAGCACGTAGCACTTCGAAGTGCCGTATGCTCCTAGCAGTGCGGGAGGAGACTTCACGCATTCCCCCACCCCCAAGCCCTGATTGACCTGTGGGCGGGAGGAGCGGGCAAAGTTTCCTGCGCCCTACCCCCGCCCTGAGAGGAGGCTTCGAACGCTCCCTCGCCCCCAAGCCAATCACAGGATGGGAGCAGGGGAGCACACAAAGTTTCCTCTGCCCTGCTAGGCGCACGTGGCACTTTTCTAAGTGCCGCGCACTCCTCGCAGGGTGGGGGCAGGGCGGAGGAAGCTTTGTGCAGCTTCCCCACCCCCAGGCCCTGATTGGCCTGGGGGCAGGCAAAGCGCGTAAAGCCTCCTACCACCCTGCCAGGAGCGCGTGGCACTTTGAAGTGTCACGCACTCCTCACAGGGTGGGGGTAGGATGGAGGAAGCTTCACGTGCCCCCCCCACCCCCAGGCTAATCAGGGCCTGGGGGTGGGGAAGCTGCGCGAAGCTTCCTCCGCCCTGCCCCTGCCCTGCGAGGAGCGCGCGGTACTTAGAAAAGTGCCGCATGCTCCTAGCAGGGCAGAGGAAACTTGGTGCACTCACCTGCCCCCACACTCTGATTGGCCTGGGGGTGGGTGAGCGTGCAAAGCCTCTTCCCACTCTGCCAGGGGCATGGGTTCTTAGTGGGAAAGGGGGGGCAAAGGGGCTCCCCCAACCCCAGACCAATCATGGTCTGTGGGAGGGGAAGCCTGGAAGCATCCGGCCCCGCCCCTTCCGCCTTGCCCCCAGCCAAAAATTATTGACCACCCCTGACCTACAGGATTTATATAATGCATTCTTAAAACTGAAATACCCACCCGGAGAAGTGAAAAACAGATTGACAGAGCCAGACGAGTACCCAGACATCAGCTACTTCAAGATAGGCCCTACAAAGAAAACATCAGGAAACCAGTTGTCATCACTTACAGCACCCAACATAAACCCTTCCAACGCATTATCAACAATCTACAACCTATCCTGGAAAATGACCCCTCACTCTCACAAACCTTGGGGGACCAACCAGTCCTCACCTACAGACAATCCCCTAACCTCAAACAAAATAACATAGTCTGCGTCTATACTACAAGCAGTCATTTTGACATAATGTCAAAATAATATTGAGCTGGAGGACTTTTTTCTCCAACTCCTGTAACCATCATGTTATGAGGAGTAAGGGAAGTCGGAGGAAGAGTGCTCTTTCTCGGACTTCCTGCTATGTAGATAGCATCAAAAGCCTAAATAAGCTATTTTGACTTAAGCTATGCAATCAATGTAGCTCAAGTTGCGTATCTTATTTTGGCTTTCACCCTGCTGTGTAGACATGCCCTTGATTATGTTCCTTTTTTATTATCAAAGAAAAAGTAAAACTCTGATTCCTCTCTGCCATTTTAATTCATTCTAATTTTGAAAACTTCCATGGGTTACAAAATTATACTGAGTTCAGAATTGTATTGGTGAAAATCTGTTTGGAACACCAGAATTCAACAGAACACTTCAATTCTCTGTCCCTTCTTTAATTTAGAAATATTTAAAGCAGTACATATCAAATCTAGTAAATAAAGTTCACTCCTAGGCTTCAACTTGAAGTAATTGATTAAGCCAACAACACTTTAATAGTTGGCTCTCTCAAATGGAAACCTTTACAGATTTCCAATTACAATTTTATTGTTGGGAATTAAACCATTTTCTACCAATGTAAGTACAATTAGGCAGAAAGAAAGGTTATGTTTCAAGATAGAGAGCAGTGGTACGACTGCAAGATGAAAAAAATTATGAAACACTTGTTAGGGGGCTGGAGAACCCTTCCCTACCTGCAGCACATTAAGAGAATGCCTACACTGCAGGGAAAAAGTCAAATTAAGATACGTAACTTAAGCTGCGCAATTGATGTAGCTGAAGTCGAAATAGCTTAATTCAGCTTTTGGAGCTGTCTATACAGCAGGAAATTGAAGGAAGAACACTCTTCCTTCAACTTCCCTTACTCCTAGTGAAATGGGGGTTACAGGAGTCAGAGGAAAAATTCCTTCAGCTCAACATTATTTTGAAATAATGGCTTGCTGTGTAGACGCGCATTTTGTTATTTCTGAAATAATGCTGCTGTGTAGACGTATCCTTAGATACTTCTGTATTCTGAGGATGGGTACCTTTGCCCTTGTTTTAATGTTTATCATCTTAGCATGTGTTTCACATTTTCTGGCAGTTGGGGGGAACCATGGTTGGGTGTGTCTGGACATGCTATTTATGTAACGTGACCATCCCAAGACACATGGTATTTGAGTATTTAACAGAGCATTTTAAGAGGTTCTCTTTATGGTAGTATGGTGACATTCTGACCAGAGATAAAAGGTTCATCTGACCACAGCTTGTATGCTTTGCTGGATCACCAAGGGGAGAGATTGTAACAATTTTTTGAAAACTACAAATATGTGATGTTATTCCAAAGCTGCAGTGTGGCAAAAGTAAACAATCTCCCTGGTCTCTCTCAAATGTATTTCATAGAATCATAGAATACTAGGACTGGAAGGGACCTCGAGAGGTCATCGAGTCCAGTCCCCTGCCCTCATGGCAGGACCAAATACTGTCTAGACCATCCCTGATAAACATTTATCTAACCTACTCTTAAATATCTCCAGAGATGGAGATTCCACAATCTCCCTGGGCAATTTATTCCAGTGTTTGACTACCCTGACAGTTAGGAACTTTTTCCTAATGTCCAACCTAAACCTCCCTTGCTCCAGTTAAGCCCATTGCTTCTTGTTCTATCCTCAGAGGCCAAGATGAACAAGTTTTCTCCCTCCTCCTTATGACACCGTTTTAGATACCTGAAAACTGCTATTATGTCCCCCCTCAATCTTCTCTTTTCTAAACTAAACAAACCCAATTCTTTCAGCTTTCCTTCACAGGTCATGTTCTCTCGACCTTTAATCATTCTTGTTGTTCTTCTCTGGACCCTCTCCAATTTCTCCATCTCTTTCTTGAAATGCGGTGCCCAGAACTGGACACAATACTCCAACTGAGGCCTAACCAGCACAGAGTAGAGCGGAAGAATGACTTCTCGTGTCTTGCTCACAACACACCTGTTAATGCATCCCAGAATCATGTTTGCTTTTTTGCAACAGCATCACACTGCTGACTCATATTCAGCTTGTGGTCCACTATAACCCCTAGATCCCTTTCTGCCGTACTCCTTTCTAGACAGTCACTTCCCATTCTGTATGTGTGAAACTGATTGTTCCTTCCTAAGTGAAGCACTTTGCATTTGTCTTCATTAAACTTCATCCTGTTTACCTCAGACCATTTCTCCAATTTGTCCAGATCATTTTGAATTATGACCCTATCCTCCAGATTAGTCACAACCCCTCCCAGCTTGGTATCATCTGCAAACTTAATAAGCGTACTTTCTATGCCAATATCTAAATCGTTGATGAAGATATTGAACAAAGCCGGTCCCAAAACAGACCCCTGCGGAACCCCACTTGTTATACCTTTCCAGCAGGATTATGAACCATTAATAACTACTCTCTGAGTATGGTTATCCAGCCAGTTATGCACCCACCTTATAGCAGCCCCATCTAAGTTGTATTTGCCTAGTTTATTGATAAGAATATCATGCGAGATGGTATCAAATGCCTTACTAAAGTCTAGGTATACCACATCCACCGCTTCTCTCTTATCCACAAGACTCGTTATCCTATCAAAGAAAGCTATCAGATTGGTTTGACATGATTTGTTCTTTAGAAATCCATGCTGGCTGTTCCCTATCATCTTGCCACCTTCCAAGTGTTTACAGATGATTTCCTTAATTACTTGCTCCATTATCTTCCCTGGCACAGAAGTTAAACTAACTGGTCTGTAGTTTCCTGGGTTGTTCTTATTTCCCTTTTTATAAATGGGCACTATATTTGCCCTTTTCCAGTCTTCTGGAATCTCTCCTGTCTCCCATGATTTTCCAAAGACGATAGCTAGAGGCTCAGATACCTCCTCTATCAGCTCCTTGAGTATTCTAGGATGCATTTCATCAGGCCCTGGTGACTTGCAGGCATCCAACTTTTCTAGGTGATTTTTAACTTGTTCTTTTTTATTTTATCTTCTAAACCTACCCACTTCCCACTAGCATTCACTATGTTAGGCATTCCTTCAGACTTCTTGGTGAAGACCGAAACAAAGAAGTCATTAAGCATCTCTGCCATTTCCAAATTTCCTGTTACTGTTTCGCCCTTCTCACTGACCAGTGGGCCTACCCTGTCCTTGGTCTTCCTCTTGCTTCTAATGTATTTATAAACTGTCTTCTTGTTTCCCTTTATTCCCGTAGCTAGTTTGAGCTCATTTTGTGCCTTTGCCTTTCTAATCTTGCCCCTGCATCCTGTGTTGTTTGCCTATATTCATCCTTTGTAATTTGTCCTACTTTCCATTTTTTATATGACTCCTTTTTTATTTTTAGATCATGCAAGATCTAGTGGTTAAGCCAAGGTGGTCTTTTGCCATATTTTCTCTCTTTCTGACACAGTGGAATAGCTTGCTTTTGGGCCCTTAATAATGTCCCTTTGAAAAATGGCCAACTCTCCTCAGCTGTTTTTCCCCTCAGTCTTGATTCCCATGGGACCTTACCTATCAGCTCTCTGAGCTTACCAAAATCCGCCTTCCTGAAATCCATTGTCTCTATTTTGCTGTTCACTGTTCTCCCTTCTACCCTTCCTTAGAATTGTGAACTTTATGATTTCATGATCACTTTCACCCAAGCTGCCTTCCACTTTCAAATTCTCAACCAGTTCCTCCCTATTTGTTAGGATCAGATCTAGAACAGCTTCCCCCCTGGTAGCTTTTTCAACCTTCTGAAATAAAAAGTTGTCTCCAATGCAGTCCAAGGACTTATTGGATAGTCTGTGCCCCGCTGTGTTATTTTCCCAACATATATCTGGATAGTTGAAGTCCCCCATCAGCATCAAATCTTGGGCTTTGGATGATATTGTTAGTTGTTTAAAAAAAGCCTCATCCACTTCTTCCACCTGGGTAGGTGGCCTGTAGTAGACTCCTAGCATGACATCACCCTTGTTTTTAATCCCTTTTAGCCTAACCCAGAGACTCTCACAACTTCTGTCTCCTATGTTCATCTCCACCTCACTCCAAGTGTGTTCATTTTTAATATATAAGGCAACACCTCCTCCCTTTTTTCCCTGTCTATCCTTCCTGAGCAAGCTGTACCCTTCTATACAAACATTCCAGTCATGTGTATTATCCCACCAAGTTTCTGTGATGCCAACAATGTCATAATTGTACTTATTTATTAGCACTTCCAGTTCTTCCTGCTTATTACCCATACTTCTCGCATTTGTATATAGGCATCTAAGATACTGATTTGACCTTACCTCCCAGTTTTGCCCTGATCCTCCTTTCTCTCTGCCATTATAGCAATTTGAATAGCTCTGGGGAAAGGGAGTTTGTAATACCCTAGAATTGCTTATACTGACCCTTCAAATTCTTTGTATTACTGATTCTGTCCAAAATACTCATAGAAATCAAGCAGCAGATGTATTCAGAGGGCCCAAGTATAATATATTTTTGAATTATTTTAAAATGATTTTCATGCTGGTGAAAGGACTCTGGCAGGCACTGACAGTGAAATCATATTTATCCAAGGAAAGGTGCAATACAGAACACCTGCAATATACAAGATTTTTCATGCCCTCCCATTAATTTGCCTCAGTCCCATTCTTGATGGTGGTGACAGGGCAAGGAAGACCACCTGCATGGAGACCATCTCAGGAAGACCAACTGCATGCCAAGATGATGACATATCAGCCCAGAACGCTGCCAAGAAAGAGACCCCAGAGACAGGGTCACATGGAGAATCAGGTAGGAAGTGACTCAAGGGCATTTTGTGGGGAATGGTAGACATACTGGAACAGCGTGGCATGTTTCAGGGTTGCCCACTGAGATAGCAATGGGCAACCCCACCACCAACAGGGCCCAGCACCCTTTGCTGTTGACTCTGGCTGCTAGACTGCACTGCTCTGAGAAATCATAGCTTGGCTATTGATTCTGGCTGCTAAGCAACACTGCTCTGAGGAAGAGAGGGGCTTCGGTTTTTGACTCTGGCCTCTAGGCCATGCTGTCCTAAGAAAGAGGGTGGTGCTACTGACTCTAGCTACCTGGCTATGTTGCCCTGATAACTGGGACCCTGGGGAAGATCCAACCTGTTGAGCTCAACTGTGAGGGCATACAGTTTCCAGCCCTCAGCCCGAGAGTGACAGGCATATCAACCTTGCAACAATGGCGTATCTATAAGAAGAAGGTTCTGTTGTCCATGTATTCAATGGACCATTCTCTGAGAATGCTGCTTGTGGTATGTACTCTTGTCCAGTAGAAATTGGACTGAGACCAAACTCATTTCCTGTAGCCCATTAAATAGCCACGTGATAGTAGTGGTTTTGAACCAGTGACCAATAGCTGAATACTTTAACATCCCATAACCAATTCTATCAACAGAGAATACCTTAGTAATGGACGGCAGTGCTGATGCCCAATTTGCCTTCTCCGACAATCTGGGGAACCCTATGGCTTTCCTCAGATAGCGATCATGTATTTCACAGGTGTTGAGAATATACAGTGCACAAGCAACAGCATAACCTCCCCAGTTAGAGACCCCTGCAAGGGAAAATCACCATGAAACTTCACAGTAAAAATTAAATGTAGCAAGTTTTTAAAAATTGTGAGTGTACCTAATCTATATAGGTCTCAAATGGTGGGGAAGAGGCAGGGCTGAATTAATAATCATTTGGGACAAGAGTATTTTAATGAAATGTTTTAAAGTAGTACAAACATTTCCTACAGTTCATTCTACATGCCCTGCCAGTTTTCTATGTTCTAAAAAGTTACTGTTCTACTCAATTTAGAGTTATGTGTTGAAATTAACTACATTAAAAAACTCAGCCGTAAGAGCTAGAGAATAGAGATGTCTTTAGTCTTCTAAATTACTTTGATTAGGTTAAAGTTCCACCTAAGGTGTGCAGCCATGCAGCTTTGCAACTTCCCATTAAGCCTCATGCAGGAGATATTAAGCCTTGGCCAGGGCCTCAGAGCTGCAGTGAAGACAAATTTCTCTCCCCAAGTCCTGAGGCTCCCAGGGACAGTGTGAAGGAGCCACCTTCCCATTGGCCCCAGCATGATGTTGCCACGGCCGGTGGAGGGAAGCCTCTCTCTGCTGACCCCATCAGAGAGCCATCCAGGTAAGCCCGAGTCCCATCCCGCTGCCCTACCTTGAGCCTCCCCCAGCCCTGAGCACACTCCTGCACCCCAAAGCCCTCATCCCCAGAGCCAACCTAAAGCCCATATCCCCATCCCAGAGCCTGTATCCCTTCCTGCACACCAGCCCTCAGCTCCTTCCCAAATCTGGAGCCCCACTCCTAAAGCTCCTCATGACCAGCTCCACTCCAGAGCCCTCCAGCCATAGCCCTAGCAACCCAATCCTCTGTTCCAGTCCTGAGCCCCCACCCCCAACCCGACCCCCAGATGGAGTCCTTAAACATCTGCCCCAGGTCTGAGACCCCTCCCACACTCAGCACCACTTGGCCTGACCCCCGCCACATCTATTTAGTTACATGCACCAATATGAAAGTGGTGTGTTGCACATCACCTCCACACTGGTGCACATAAAAAAACGAATTCCACTCGGGTGGAAAAAATTAGAGGGGAACACTGATTGTCAGTGACAAAGTTAGCCATGATGAGAATTTATGAACCAGTGTTAGAATACACAATTTGATGGGTTTTATTGGCAAGATTGTCCTAATTTCTGTTTTTGATTGAAATTGTCTATAAGAACAGCAATGTGCTGTTTCATTAACCATTCCACAGAGAGTCTATTTTTATTATGGTGTACAGTTATTTATTTTTTTAATCCTTGCAGAAACATGTTACCAGAAAACATCTTGTGGGAAATACTACAGCATCAACAATTTTCTTCCAAGCTCTTATTAGCTTACCTGTGTTGTATCAGATACATCATACAAGTTATTGACATTCCTCTAAAAGCAGTTCTTCAAAGGACATATTAATATTTAGGGTAATATTAATTATCTAATAAAAAATGAGCAAGCCAGGAATAGAGTTCAAGAGTCAACTCCCAAGCCTGCACTTTTACTCCTAAATAATGTTTCATCTCATTTGGTGGATACAAATCTTGTCATTGACATTCACATTTGGGTATCTTCTGAAATACAAAAGTTCCCAACTTTGATGTATGCTGTATCTGTGTCTAATTTAGAGTTCATCAAAGTTTGTTACCTGTTTGTGTGAACTTTTATTTCAGATCTATTAAGTGCAGGATTATAGCCACTAGTGTAAGCTGGGGGCTGCAGTACAAACAAATGCAAAAATTCAGAGCAATGGAGTCTCTGTGGCTTTAAATGATCCAAGACTTGCCAACTTTTGCAAACTTAGCCGGAGTTAAGTAACCAGCTTTTCCAAAACCAGGTGAGTTTTGCATGGTGTCAGATTTTATAATGAAAGGTTTGTAACATTCATAGTTTATTTCTTTGGCTCACAAATAGCATAATCTGAGTAAAGAATTCAGCCATTTATTGGAGAAGCGGCCATGATGAAAGCATCAAATTACTGTCTATGGCTACTGATGAAATCTATTTTTTGTAGGAATTTGTGGGATTGTGTTTATCCTCACAAAATTAATATCCATAAATTATTTGTACACTGAGAATAGGTTAAACCTTATTATCTGAAGTGATGTTTGGCAACTTCTTTGAAAACACTCAATCACATTCTAATACTGTGTCTGCAAATGTGCATTTCTCTCAGCAGAGTTCATATTTTGTCATTACTGATCCAGCAACTCTGTTTGCATGACTACTGTCCTTCACCTGTAATAGCACAACTACTGCATCTAGATCTGTTTTCAGAAGTAGGGAACACTCAAATTTTCCACACTTCCATTTTTAGAAAATTTGGAAATGAATGCTAGTTACATTCTTCATTTGACCTTCCTGCTCAAAACACATTCCTTTCTTTCCTCTACTATGTCTTGGGTTAGTCAGCTGCTCTGAGCATAAATGCTGCAGTTCCTAGAACCGCATCTTTAGGATTTACACATAGCAGAAACAATCAGATTCTTCAATCCCAATTTCCCCCCAACAACTTCCCATTTTTGTACCATTGGTGTTGAAAATCTAGCTTCACTTCTCCCTTCTATTGAAGTGACCTCTCATTATGACTTACAAAGGGGCATCCTTTGCACTAAACTACAGCACAACTGAAACCACACAGTTTGTGACTCTGTCATTGCTGATTTGGTCTTCTTCTCTATTAACTTCTTTAGTGCCTGTTTCATGCTGCTCAAGTCAATAGTATAGGGAAGGATTCCAACTATGAAGTTGTATTTGTGGTTTTATACATGCAAAACTTAGAATGTATAGAAGCCTGCAGAGATTATTTGACAGAGTTCTCATCATCCCATATGGATCATAGTGCAATGGATTTTATCCTAGTATGGTACCAATACCCTAAAAACATACATGAATACAAAGTTAATTTAATTCCTGCATAGATGAAGGCTGTACAGTTCTCCTTCAGAGTCAAATGATTTTAATATTTATTTAGGGTGGGAATTTTCATAAGTAGTCATTGTTGGCCTACTTCTGTTCCCATTGAAGCAACATTGATTTTAATGTGAGCAGAGCTATTGAGAGCTGACTTCAATGGGAGCAGAGATAGGCTGAATGCTTTTGAACACAACACATTTAATTATTGAATACAGTTTCTAAATGCAGTTAACAGAATTCTAAAAGTTAAAAAGGTTCCAAAGTAACTCACAAATGGGACTCTAGAATCAAGTGATCTTTTCATTTTGCAGGAACTCATTATGAGAAGGTCAGTCCTATGATGTGCTGAGCATTTTCAGTTATACCAAAGAAAGATATGGATGCTCAACACCCTATAGGATTAGACACAAAATAGAGAAAGCTTACAGTACCTGAATGCTCAGTAGGTCATTCAGAGAAAGTGCCAAACCAAAATTAATCTGCAACACGTGTACTTTGTTTTCACTTTTTTTAACTTACCAGCAACAATAGCGAAATCAGCTTCAACATCACAAGCTATAATATCTCCATTTTTTATGTACTTCCTTACAGCTTCTTTTACTTTTCCCATTCCCAGTTCATTTCCTCCATCCCCAATGCCTTCATTAAAGAAGAGAAAAGATGCCATGAGTATCCAAACCACCTTGCATATACAAGCCCATATATAAGCTATCCAGTGCTTTTCACACGTCTGTATAAAGAGAACAGTTCTCTTGAACTGATTTCAAATGTGTCACAAAACAAAAGCAAAAGCAGAAAATGTTATGTTATGATGTATCAAATTACAAAACATTCAGGTATGCATAGTAACTAGAAATTATTTGCTGTAAGCAACAGTCACAAGAAGGTGTCATTATCCAGTGCTCTTGTACAGTTCTGACCCTAAGTCTAGGAGAGAGAAGTAGTAATATTACACTTCATGGAAGGACTTAGACAAATGTAATATATTTTTGTGTATACAACATGTGAAATATTTAAATAAAGCAAAAGGGGCAAACATTGGCTTGTTGCTAGTTTTAAGAAAATAAAACAAGTAGAAAGTAACACATTTTTGCACAAATATATGCCAAAGGCATGTGATGCCTATGGAAGTAACAGGAGTTCTTGCCCCAAAACTTAAGAGTGTTTCCTGCAGCATCTGGGCCTCTTGTGCAGTGGAGTAGTGAGAGCCTTAATTATACTCTTACTACTCTCATTTTTCACATCAGTTTACCTCTTAGAAAGATAGCCGTATTCTTTTAAAAAGTGGTCATTGATTTGGAGAGTCTGTTTTCGGGTGCCCTACTTGAAACACTTTGCATCTCATTTTCAGATATACTAAGCATCTATAGTACCATTAAAGATAATGGGAAGTGTAGGGACCAATAAATATCTGAATAAAAGTTGGCTGTCCTAAATGTCTTCAGCAGGGCACCCCAAATTTGAGGACCTACTGAAAAATTTGGCTGATAGCCTGGGATCTGGAAAGCAAGATACCAGATAAATAATTAAATTATATGAATATTGGTAAATTCACAAAATTAAATGGATACGTAATTTGATTAAACAACTGCAAATAAAGAGTAGCTATTAACAGAAGAAGTCCTCAAGTGGAGTTTCACAGGGATATGATCTGCAGCCAGTGTTATTTAACATCTTTTTTATCATGTGGATATAAGTATAGGGATCCTACTGATCAAATCTGCAGGTGACACAAAGCTAAAGGTGGTTGCCAACACTTTGGAAAATAGATCTAAAACTGAAAGGAATCTTGATAAATTAGAGAACTGGGCTATAAATATCAAAATGAAATTCAACAAAGACAAGTGAAGGTGCTACACTTGGAGAAGAAAAACCAAATGTACAAATACAGAATAGAGGAACACTGGCTGGCAGCAGCAACACTAAGAATGATGTGGGAGTCGTGATGGATCACATTCTCAAAATGAGTAAAAAATATGATGCTGTTGCAAAAAAACGACAGCATAGCGGATTTAGATTAAATCTCAGGAAAAACTTCCTAACTGTAAGAACAGTAAGACACTGGAACAAACTGCCTAGGGTGGTAGTGGAAGTTCCTTCACTGGAGGTTTTCAAAAGGAAACTCAATAGCTATCTGTCTTGGATGATTTAGACACAACAAATTCTGCATCTCAGCAGGGGGTTAGACTAGATGACCCTGGCAGTCCCTTCTAATCCTGCAGTTCTAAGAGGAAGCCAAGACTGGTGAGGGCACAACAACTTCTATGGCTATTGCTCTGGCTCTACAAACTCTTCTTGATGCTCTGTGCCAGGCCCAATAATGGAGTCTGGAGACAGAGTCATGCATTCCATAGACTCTGCCTTTCTGGATGAGGGCACTGAGTACACACAATGAGAACAAAATCTGGAAGGAGGGGAAAACTCCAAAAATTCCAAAACAGTCAGGGTATGTCTACACTACAGCACTAATTCGAACTAACTTAGTTTGAATTAGTTAATTCGAACTAAGCTAATTCGAATTAGTGCATCTAGACCTAAAAACTAATTCGAATAAGCGTTTTGCTAATTTGAACTAGCATGTCCACGTTGTGTGGACCCTGAACCGAAGTTAAGGCTGGCCAGAACCAGTGCCAGCAGGGCATCAGGTTAGGACTTAGAGCGTGGAGCTGCTGCCTCAGGCTAGCCGAGGGCTGTGCTTAAAGGGACCCGACCCGCACCCTGGACAGACAGTTCTCAGGGTTCCCCGCTTGCTTGTCTACCTTGATGAGGGACAGCAAAGCAGTCCTGTCTTGGAGTGCCCTGAGTGCCCCCACTCGGCACATCACAGCACTCGGCCATCAGCCTGGCTGCACTTGCCGCAGGCTGCCATCTGGGGGTGTCAATCGGGGGCTGTCAGGATCCAGGAGGCCCTGCAAGAGAGCTTCCACCCCGAGGAGCCCACAGAGCCACCCTGGTCCTCCCCATTGGGGGCTCGTGCCCCATTCCTCCCTCACCTCCTTCCACTTATCCCTCCCTAGCCCCCCTTCCTGATGTAAAAAATAAATGACACGTGTGTTCAAAAATAGAAACTCTCTTTATTTAACAAAACTGTGTGTGTGTGGGGGGGATTAACCTCTGGGGAGACTGGGAAAAAGGAGGTGGGAGAGGGGAAGAGAGATGGTGGGAGAGGGGAGGGGGAAACCTGGGAGGAGGGAGCTGGAAGGGGGAAACCAGGGGAAAAGGAGGAGGGGAAGTATAAAACTATGGTATGCCATATCTTCAGTACTGTGTACAGATGTGGTCTCCTCACCTCAAAAAAGATATTTTGGCCTTGGAAAGGGTTCAGAAAAGGGCAACTACAATGATTAGGGGGTTGGAACAGGTCCCATATGAAGAGAGGCTAAAGAGACTGGGACTTTTCAGCTTAGAAAAGAGGAGACTGAGGGGGGATATGATAGAGATCTATAAAAGCAAGAGTGGTGTGGAGAGGGTGAATAAAGAAAAGGTCTTCATTAGTTCCCATAATAGAAGGACTAGAGGACACCAAATGAAATGAATGGACAGCAGATTTAAAACTAATAAGCAAAAGTTCTTCTTCAGCACATAGTCAACCTGTGGAACTCCTTACCACAGGAGGCTGTGAAGGCTAGAACTATAACAGAGTTTAAAGAGAAGTTAGATAAATTCATGGAGGTTGGGTCCATGGAGTGCTATTAGCCAGGGGGTAGGAATGGTGTCCCTGGCCTCTGTTTGTGGAAGGCTGGAGATGGATGGCACGAGACAAATCGCTTGGTCATTGTCTTCGGTCCATCCCCTCTGGGGTACCTGGTGCTGGCCGCTGTCGGCAGACAAGCTACTGGGCTAGATGGACCTTTGGTCTGACCCAGTACGGCCGTTCTTATGTTCTAAGCTCAGGGCTCAGGGTCGGGGGGGGGTCTCACTGGACCAACTTGATTTTCATACAAACCTGCTTCTGGGTTCGCATGTGGCCTTTGGTGGCCAGGCTGGCAGCTATCCTGCCCTAGACGGCCGCATTCCTGTGCCTAGTGCAGAGGTTGTGGATGTTGGAGGCCTCCCCCCAAACCTCGATGAGGTCCACGATCTCCGCACTAGACCAGGCGGGCGCCCGCCTCTTGCAGCCCCGGGCAGGATCCTGGGAGCCGCCAGCCTGGTCCTGGGAAGAGGCGGAGGGCTGGGTGGCAGTGGGTGGCTGGCTCATGCAAGCTGGCAGGCTTGCAACTGGCACGAGCACTGTAGCCAGACCGTGGCCCTTTAAGGGCTCCGGGGCCGGGAGGGGGGCAGAAAAGTTTCCCTGGTTTGGCCCAGAGTGGCCACCAGGGCAAGCTGGGAAGGGCTAGCCTCCAGCTAGTTCGAATTAAGTGGCTACACAGCCCTTAATTCAAACTACTTAATTCGAATTAGGCGTTAGTCCTCGTAGAATGAGGTTTATCTAGTTCAAATTAAGCACTCCGCTAGTTCGAATTAAGTTCGAACTAGCGGTTTGTATGTATAGACGCCATGAAAGTTAATTCGAACTAATGGCTGTTAGTTCGAATTAACGTTGTAGTGTAGACATACCCTCACTGTCAGGGCTGTTCCCCACTCTGGCACTCCAGGTGGAGAAGGTGGGGGCCCACAAGAGAATTTCAAATCCTTATCTCTATAGGAACTGGTTACAAAAATTTCCCCCCAGAATCACAATACACAGATTTTGGGGAATTGCTGCCACCATCAAGTGATTTTTTTTATCCCTAAAAACCAGGGTGAACACTTGAAACCACCCCCAGTGGTACCCCAACCTTTTCTGCCCCCAAAAGAGCTTGAAAAGATAAAAGAGAAAAACAAGCTGCAGTCTCTGGTAGCTGACCCCTCAGTCAGAGGCATGTAGATACACACAGACAGACAGACCTTCCAGGACACAAGAATCAAATCATCACCTTAAAAAAGTGATTTTTTATTACAAAACTAAAGATAAACTTGATAAAGCATACTTGGTTGCTAGGTGTTACACAGCAACTAAGGAAAGCAAATTAAAACACAGAAAAGTCTCTGGAAACAAAGCTTATATGGTAAAGGGGGAGGGGAGGCATAGATTCACACAGAGCAGTTCAAACCAAACCACAAAATAAAGAGAAAATACCCTGAACACTACTAGATCCAATTTTTTTCCCCTTTTACTTACTTCCACTCTCCTCTTTGTTCGGTACACTACCATGCTCAGTCTACCCCAAATTCCTTGGAGGCATAGTAGTCCTGCCTGGATTTAAATCATTCTGTGTCTCCCATCTTCTGGGTTTTCTCTCGCACACAAATAAAGTAGGCAAGGAACCTATATCCAATTCAAATTTCATCCCTCTATCTCGATTGGTTCTCCCAGCCCCCTGGCCAACACCTTTGTTAGCTACCTGAGTTTAACCCCTTAGTCACCGGGTGTTGGTCAGCACTCCCCCTGTTCATTACCACCAGTGATATGGGGCTGGACTCCACTGATCTGGCCACATTCTCATGGCAGTTCCCATTGAGGAGGTCTAATTGTAGGCTGGAAGAGAGTATCTGGAAAGAGATTGGCAAATCCTATATCTCAGGCTGCGTCTATACTACGATCCTCTTCCGCAAGAGGAAATGCAAATGGAGTGCTCATTTGCATATGTTGCACTCATTTGCATTTCCTCCTCGGATCCCTTTTGTGCAAGAGGTTTTTGCACAAAAAAGAGCTGTGTAGACGGCTCCTTTTTGTGCAAAAACCCCCTTTTGCGCAAGAGCCGTTCTTCCTGAGGAGAAGATAACGCCTATAGCAGGCAATTTATTCTTAGAAGAGTAGGAGGAGGGACTATTTGTCAAATATGTTAAGGGCGGTTATACAGAGGACTGTGATCAATTGTTGTCCATGTCCACTAAAGTAGGACAAGAAGTAATTGGTATAAACTGCCAAAAGAGAGATTTAGGTTAGCTATTAAGAGAAACTTTTTAACTTTAAGGATAGTTAAGCAATAGAATTGCCTTCCAAGAGGGTATGTGGAATCTCCCCTTTTTGAGGCTTTTAAGAACAAGATCGACAAACAGCTCTCAGGGTATATTGGTCTAGACATACTGGTCCTGCCCCAGTGCAAGGGGCTGGACTGGATGACCTGTTGAGGTTCCTTCCAGCTCTACATTTCTGTGATTTTTTACACCTTTCCCAGGGTGTTTTTCTGCCATCTGGTCCTTCAAATTTGGCCGAGACAAACAGCGGCAGACCTAAAGTCATCTTTTGGAAGTTGGTTACTACTTTATCCTCCCTTCCAGCTTATAAGCATTTCTGTGGTTTGCTTTCTCTTTATCATTGAGGAGATGCCATGGCTTCATGCTTACCTGTTGTTGTGACGCCAGGGATGGTACGTGCAGCTAGGAACAGTTCATCTATGGGATCCACTAGATGCTTAAGATTGACTTTCCTTGCATTATAATAATTGCCATCAGCAGCCATTCCTGCACGTTCTATTGCTATGAGGTGATCAAATCTAGTCAAAGAGAAGGTGATAAATTAGTTAATGGGGGAAATCTGATTGTGAAACTTAGATCTTACGTTTTTCTGTCAGTTGTTTTTCCTGCATACACTTTGCTTCCATCTCTTTAGGTGCACGTGACACTCATTTTGCAAAGTCTCTGGATGCTAAACTGGACCATATGCTGCTGTACATCTATTTTCCCACCATTTTATACGCAACATGCAATTTACAGCATGGTTTGTCTCACTCTTGAATTCAGCCCTATACATTTTGTTTTCCAGATTTAGTTTGTTTCTTTGGTAGCTTTAATGCAGCCCCTTCAAACTGCCAGCAACAAATGGAGAGCGAGTTGAAATCCTCTACCCAGTAAAGCAATGGTTGAATCACTTCTGATTTCAACAGGAGTTAGGCACCTAAATACCTTTGAGGATCTGGGCCTAATCCTCTCTGTGTCTCATTTTAAAAGTAGGTGGCATCTGACACAGGGCTATTGCTTTTAAATCATTAGAGTTTGCAACTCAGTTTAATATCTTCTGAGGGAAGGTACTGTAAAAGTACAGTTTATTGTTCATAATTTCCTATGTAAAGCACTGCACTGCTTGAATGTTTCTCATTTATTTGGTTTCTTTTGTTTAACATTTCTGACAAATTTGGTGCTTGTAAATTTGGATGGTAAGAGTGCAAGAAGGCTCTGCTTTAGGCAGTCCCTGTTGGGATCCCCCCCAGCTCTGCCAATATACCTCTCTAATGTGCAACACTTCTATAAGAAGCTACCAATTGTGTCATGTTACTTAGTAGTTTTATGATATGGACTAATACACGCTGTGATCCCAGTTATCCTTGTGCAAGTGAGTTTCCAACATGAAAAAATAGTCAGTTTAGCCTCCTAGGATTATGGGATCTATTGAGGTACAAATCAGCTGTAGCTGAATTATGTGTGACTATTAAAGCATCCTCTTGAGTCTAGTGTATGAAATGAAATGAAAACAGGATGTTATAGAAACTACAGTTTTTAATTAACCTATAGAAATAAATTGAAATTGAATAAACTGAAGATGAATATATTTAGATAAAAAGTTATTAAAGAGAATTGGCTGCTAACTGTATCTGCCCCTAGACTTTATTTTACACCTCTACACACATATTGGTTCAAGAAAATAAAACAGTAAATTCATTAAAAGGAAATGTAAGTTGCTGGCCAGATATTCAATACATGTATATTTTAGTGTAAACAGCAAGGCATGTATACAAACCTAAATATATGCATGTTCAATTCAAGGATTTTGTACACATCAGAGTTCACTTGCATAGTTTGAATGAGTTTTCAGAACCATATGGACAATTTAAAATTTTTGGATGAGGGTGTCTAAATATGAGGATCTTTTTCAGACATTTAAAAGAGATAGTAGCATTTTGCATGCTAAAATAAAGTGGATTATCAAAGATTAGAGCATGGATGAAAGTGGACTACAGTCCTGGATTTCAAGATGGTGTTCCTGACTCTGCCACTGGATTTTGTGTAGTCTTTGGAAAGATATTTAATCTCTCTGTAGCTTACTATTCCCATTGATAAGATGGGTATAATGATATACAGTATTTCACAGCTGTAGTGTAAGTTAGTGAATGTAGAGCTCTTTGAGATTTTCATTTGAAAGGTGCAATATCAATGGAAAGTACTATTAATGTACTTCCTTCCCCATTCCCTGTTGCGCCTTGGGATTGCAGAGGCCTCAGGATAATGTGGAATCATGTATTTCACATGCACTGCAATACCACAGTAGAGTGGAAGTGCTTGATCTAAAATTCTCTTTTATTAATTAACCTTTAATTTCAGACCTTCAATTGCTATTGTAATATTTACTTAATATATATTTTATAAAAGCAAAGTAATTTTAAAAAGAAGCAAAACAATTTGATTGGCAGATAGGTCATGCTTCAAGGATTTGTTTGCAATCATATCTTCTGTGAACAGAGCTGTTCCTTTTACTATGACTTCGCATAGACGCCTTCCTACTCATTTTCAGGAACTTAATACACATACCTGGGTCTTTCAAGATTCCCATTCTCACACAAAAACGTTAAAGCTGACTCTGCAGCATTTCCCTGATAACTCAGTAGAGGCACCGGTGTCTTCAGGACTCCTACAACAAACAAAAATTCAAAATGGATTCCACAGGTCATTTTTTTGTGTGTGTAAGGTAAGCCTAGCAAACATGATTGTGTAAGACAGTATTTTCCAGTTGAGAACAATTATACTAGTTGCCCATCTGTAGCGTCTGTACTATTAAGAGATGTAAGCCAGAATCTAGAGATATTATTTGGACCAACTGAGCAGGACAGATGTGCAGGGATGGACACTTTTAATAATAAGTTCTCTTTTCACCTTCTTCTTTCTGATGATACTATTGCATTTTAAAATTTAGTGTACTAGGAAGAAAGATTCTGGATGTATTTCAAAAGATTAGGGGACCTATGCTCAATTGATATAAATGAGTGTAGTTTCAAGGAAATCAATGGAACTATGTTGATTTAACGAGGTTAAGATCTGGTCCTTTTTGTCTAGATGTTAAAGCACTTCTTAAAGGCCTGAACTAATTTAGAGATTGCAATAAAATAGTGTCTGAACCAGATTAGCAAATCAGGTCTGTCCCTAGATGGGGGTGGGATCCCAGGCACAGGGGCCAGGGCAATTCCACCTGGTGCAGGCCTTCTCCCCACCTGGCCCCACTTCCAAGCTCAACCCCTGCTCTGCCCCTTACCTCCTCCCTGAGCAATGCAAACCGGGAATTAGGGGTTGCCCCTCACCATGGCGGCAAGAACCAAGCTGGAGCAACCTAGCAACCTGTTCCATTTTGCCCCAATGCCCTCTCCCAAGTCCTCTTCCAGCCTGTGGAGCACAGCCCATAGGATGGTTGAGGTGGCCTCCATGGAGGCTCACAAAGCACAGGGCTTGGAACAGCCATGCCAAACCGTCCTATGTGCAGAACAGCTCTGTAGCAAATGAAAACTGAAAATCAAATTGTCTTTGTTTCATAACTGCGCGTTTTACCTTGCTGAATAGTATCCTCAATAATCTTTTTATACAAACTCATGGCTCTCTGATCTGTTACTATAACAACATCTTTCTCCAAGCTCTGCAACATGGCTGCCATCGCAATGGCTCCTAAAGGTCCATCATTCTCTTCAGGTGGCTGATGGTTGAAGTGAGTAGGCAATCCAGTGGTTATCAGCACTGATCGAGCATGTGAAAGAGACAGACAAGCTTTCAGCAGCTCATCTTGGCAGCACAAATGTTTTATGCCCCGGTTTCCTAAAAATAAAAAATGACTTTGTTAAAAGATGGTACTAGATTTTTAGTATATTAACACCTTTTGGAGGTTCTGTCAGGACCAATTCCTGACAAGGTCAAAAAACAAAACAAAACAAACAAAAAACAGCTAATAATCCCTTGCCAGGCCTGGTTGTACCTAGTGGCTCCTTCACAAAAACAGAAAAGGAGGGGTTGGGCAGCCTCTCTCATCTCAGACTGAGCTGTGGAACATGAAGAATTCAGGTCTGGATTCAGATTTCTGAAACTCCAAATGGATAAGGGCTTTATTTTAATTTTTTTATAGAGAAGAAGCCGATGGGGTATTGGTTCCACTCGTTATAAATATTGAGTCAATAGATAAATTCAGAAAGAGAGCATACCCATATTCAAAATCACTGGTAAATGCAGAAGTATTGGGGACAGGAGTTTTGGTAAGAGATGAGAGTGAACTGAGGAAAAGAAGAGATGTGGGAAGGGAATGCAGGATATAAACGTTGAAAATATAACAAAAAAGACTCTTGGGCAGAGGGGATCTTGTTCACTGAGCCTCTCATTAGGGAGCCACTTTTCCCTTTTAAATAATTCATGTGTCTTGGCCCAAAGCTGTTCTGTAAAGAACAAAATCAGGGTCAGAGAAGATTCAGAATTCCAGACTCCAGTCATTTTACACAAATGAGATCAAGCACATTCCTGTGTACAAATGCACAGATAAACATTTCAACTCAGGCTCATGCACATACTCATAGGTAAGCATAGGAATACTGCACCAGGACAGGGCAAGGCAGTGGATTTATAAATGGGCATTTCACACAGTGGTTATAGGCTGCCTCCTAAATGGGAAAGGAAAGATGTCATTCAAACTTATTCAGACCTATTAGCTCTAGCCTGTTCCTTCATCATAGGTATTGATGAATGACCAAACCAGTAATTCCTGCTGAACTGATTGAAGCATTGAGTGATGTGGCTTGAGGGGGAGAGTGCAATTAACAGGCTCTGATGCCAGTGTAAGAAACTCAATTCCCTGGAAGAAACTGGAATACAGGGCCTAGCACACAGGGACCAACCTGGCTAAGGTCTTTTGGCTATATCGAATGATGACTGTTACCTGGCTGGATAGCCATTCTCAGAGAGTAGTTATTAATGATTCATGCTGGAAGGGCATAACAAGTAGGGTTCCACAGCGGTCTGTTTTGGGACCAGTTCTGTCCAATATCTTCATCAATGATTTAGATATTGGCATAGAGAGTAAGCTTATTACGTTTGAGGATGATACGAAGCTTGGAGGAGTTGCAACTGCTTTGGAGGTCAGGGTCATAATTCAAAACGATCTGGACAAACTGGAGAAATTGTCTGAGGTAAATAGGATGAATTTTAATAAGGACAAATGCAAAGTACTCCACTTAGGAAGGAACAATCCATTTCACACATACAGAATGGGAAGTGACTGTCTAGGAAGGAGTACTGCAGAAAGCGATGTAGGGGTCACAGTGGACTACAGGCTAAATATGAGTCAACAGCATGACACTGTTGCAAAAAAAGCGAACATGATTCTGGAATGCATTAACAGGAGTGTTGTGAGCAAGACACGAGAAGTCATTCTTCTGCTCTACTCTGCGCTGATTAGGCCTCAGTTGGAGTACTATGTCCAGTTCTGGGCACCACATTTCAAGACAGATGTGGAGAAATTGGAGAAGGTCCAGAGAAGAACAACAAGAATGATTGACAGTCTACAGAACATAAGTTATGAGAGAAGACTGAAAGAACAGGGATTGTTTACTTTGGATAGGAGAAGACTGAGAGGGGACATGATAGTGGCTTTCAAGTATTTAAAAGGGTGTTACAAGGAGGAGGGAGAAAAATTGTTCTCCTTGGCCTCTGATGATAGGACAAGAAGCAATGGGCTTAAACTGCAGCAAGGGAGGTTTAAGTTGGACATTAGGAAAAACTTCCTAGCTGTTAGGGTGGTTAAACACTGGAATAAATTGCTTAGGGAGATTGTGGAATCTACATCTCTGGAGATATTTAAGAGCAGGTTAGATAGACATCTATCGGATGGTCTAGATGATGCTTGGTCCCTTCTAGTTCTAGTATTCTATGATTCTATGAATGTTGAATAATAACAACAATATAGTCAGACTGAGCCTCATGTGGCTTGGATCTTTTTTGGATGTCCAAGAGGGACAGGAACTATGAGTAGAGTGTGTGGTCAGTGAAAATGAAGTGATTTCTTTGGTCAGAAGCGCCTCAGAACAGTTGGGTGCAGTGACAGATTAGTCACTGGGCTAATGGGGTCAGTGCCCAGGGGCCTTAGTCAACTGGAGGCCCCCAGAAAAATGAGTGACCTCACACCCCAACTTTACCAGCCCAGTCCTTCTGCCAGGGAGTGGGATCAAGATGCAGAGCTTGTTCTGCTCTGCCAGTCCTGCTCCCTGGAAGAAGCGCTGGCATGGAACAAGGCAAACTCCTGTGCCTGATCCCCACTCCCCAGCTGGCATATCAGGCGAACAGAATGGGGCACACCCCCAATCCCTAACTCTGCTCCCCAGCAGAAGTGCAGGGTGGACAGGGGAAAGCCCAGTGTTCTGATCCCGCTTCTCTGCAGAAGTGCTGCGTGGGCAGAGTGGGTCAAGCTCCTGCACCCCATTAGGAGTGCCAAATGGGGACTCCAGGCAGGAGGGGTGGGGAACGGCCCCCACTTGCTCTGGCCCAGGGCCCCACAAAAGCTTAATCTGCCTTTGGTTGAATGTTACAATGCAGATGACCCCATCTATCCAATGTCTGTCCTGCAGTGTCAGTCTGGTTCAAGGAGGCAAGCAGCCAATACCTGTTTCTCAGTCCTGGCACTAATGACACAGAGACAGTGAACGAGCAGAAGAACAGGACAGTCAGCAAAACACATCACTTCCCATAAGGTAACTGCAGTGACATGATCTTGAATGGACTTTTAGAGGATTGGGGAGACAATTGTCCAATCTGAAGCTCTACTGGGCTCACATCATGTGTGTCTGTATGGAACGCACATTTGTGTGCGTGCATGTGTGTGAGAAAGTGATGAGGAAAGGAGAGACTGGAAGGACTCCCTGATCAACCCTGAGGGGATGGGTCATTATCTATGTTCCCTCTAACCTGCACAGCCTATTAAGTGCGATACAAGGAGTCAGTGCAGCACTGGGAAGAAATGCATCTCCCCCAGCCCTGGCCCTACAGCAGCAGGGAAGAGGTGCCCCATCTCTACCTCCTGAAACCCAACCCTGGCCTGGAGCTGGAGCTGCAACTGTGGAAGAAATGCCCCTCCATTTGACTAGGAACCCTCCCACTGTTACAAAATCCCTAGGCTTTCAACCTGCCCACGATCCTATCCATGTTTCTGCCCCAGCCTTACCTAAGCTTTATTCTAGCCCAAGTCAGCTGCTCCTGTTCCTGATCTGCTCTAGTCCTGTACCCAGCTCCTGACCCCCAGACCTTTGGACTGAATCCAGTCCAACTTCGACTTCATCCTACTTCCAAACTATGACTATGATATTGAGTTGGCATATCTATGTTTCAGTGATGCTGGTGGCCTCATCCCAACTGTATCTCCAGCTTCAACTCTTGGTATCTGTTCTAGGCCACTACTCTAACCAGCAGGCCTGACTATCTAGAACTCAGAGTCTGCAAATGAGATCAGGAATGGGAACTGAACTGGTGTCTCCCATTATCCGGTGCAAACCCCATACTTTAGCCTGGTCCAAAGTAGTCCATTTGGTAAGGTGGGAGGAGAGAACTAACAATAGTCACACAGAATAATCTAACATAGGAATTTTTTGTAATATTTGCAATTACCTTTTAATTTTTACTACTTAAAATCAATTATGCAATAGATCAGTGGTCACCAACCAGTGGATCGGGATCTACCAGTAGATCTTGGAGCCTCTGACAGGTGATCTTGACTGGTTTGGCTGGGATGCTCTCAAGCGCTGGCACTTCAGCTGCCCCTCCACCCACTGTCATGCTGCTCCTGCCCTCTGCCTTGGAGCTGCCCCCCTTGGAGCCTCCTACTTGCAATGTAGGGTGTGGGAGGAAGAAGAGGGGGGTGCGCTGTCAGGGTGTCCTTCCTCCCCCCACTTCTATACCCTATCTCCACACAGGGAAAAGGGGATGGAGGGAGCTTGGCAATGCAAATCACTGTCACTCTCACAAATTGTGTGTGTCTCTGTCATTCTCACACATACACATACACACACTGTCCTTCACTCATCACATACACAACATGGGGTTTCTTGTTACTTCTTTTACTGCTTGCAAAGTGTGTTGTTTTTGGTTTTTGACTGTCCCCGCTCTGAACCTCCTCCTACACCCTATCTCCTTCCCCCGACAGGAGTCCCCCTGCACCCAAACTCCTTCCCAGAGTTTGCACCCTGAAACTCCTCCTGGACCCCAATCTCCCCCCCTCCACCCCCGAGCTAAGCCTGGAGCCCCTCCTACTCTCCAAACCCCTTGGCCCAAGACCAGAGCCTGCTCCCTAACCCTCTGCCCCCGCCTGGTGAAAGTGAGTGAGGATGGGGGGAAAAGGGGAATGGAGTGAGCAGGGGGAGGCCTCGGAGAAGGGGTGGAGCAGAGGCAGGGCCTCAAAGAAGGGGCAGGAAGTAAGTAAGGCAAAGATATTTGGGTTTGAGGTAGATCTTACATTGCACTTAAATTGAAAAAGTGATCTTGTGGTTAAAAAGGTTGGAGACCACTGCAATAGATAAATGAACTGAATGTGCCATACTAATTTAGTATGACAAATCCTATGTTTCTAGAATTACCAATTTTTCAATAACTCAAGAAAAATGTTAATTTTTTTTACCTGGATCAATTCCAATGAGACTTTCTAGATCTCTTATCTTTTGTACAGCTGTTGCTGATGCAATGCTATAATGCAAAGGATTTTGAGAAATGCAGTGGACCTTAGGGATTTCTTTAGAGTTATGAACTGCAGCATCTTCATTCTTCAGGTCAGTAATAAACATGCAGTCAGGAGAATGAGTAAAAGCCAGTGGAGACTCTACAATAGATGGCAAGAGTTCAACTCAATATGCAATACTAATAACAAATAAAAATGTTATTGATAAAGCACCAGAATGATAACAATAGAAAAGTTACATTCTAAAACATATAGACGATCCCTACCCAAAAAGCTTACAATATAAGATGACAAGTGACACATAAAGGATGTGAAGGGAGCTAATCAAATATATACATATGTAACATTGTATGTGTATGTGATATATAGACAGACAGACAAGTAAATAGATAGATGCCCAAAAGTATGATAAATAAAATAAATGCAAACTTTCTCATGTACGCCCATTTTGGGTAAAATACCAGCAGCTGAATGTCCTGACTGATGTGGAACTCTGATATTTTATGGAAGAAGCAAGGACTAGGATGCAATACAATTGTGCACAGATAAATTATCATATATAGTGGGTCAGCCATGAGGGCTCCTAGTTCCTCTGTACTTCCGGCTAAGATCACTACCACAAGGAACAAAAACTTGAAGGACATTTGGAATTGTGAGCAGTTTGCCATTGGTTTGATGGTAAGTCCTCAATCAGTTAAACATTAAATTGAAATCTTTAGGGATGAGGGGAAAGGCTTCTGCACTGATGTGAATTGGTTGAGGAGTGCCTTAAAGAATATTGCTGTTGTAGGATGTTCAAAGACCAGAAAACCCTCAATCTGCAAGTGGAACACCTTGATGGCAACTAAAGGAACCTTTAACAGAGTTTAGGCAAAGTCCCAGTGATTTCAGAATTAGGAGCTAGTAAAGGATAAACAGCAAGGGAAAATGATCAGTTATGGAGCATTGGGTGCAACAAGACTGGAAGAGAAGAACACAAAAAGAGACATATTTGGTGAGACCAAAGTTCTATCTAGTCCAGTAGCTAATGCCAACTGCCCCTGAGGGAATGAACAGAATAAGCGATCATCAAGTGAGCCTTCCCCTGTCACTCATTCCCAGAAAGAGATTCCGTTTCTGCAAGTAAGTCTTTCATGTGGTGGAATTCCTGATATTTAACAGAACTGACTGAATTTTGGGAGAACATTTCTATTCTAGGCCCAAGAACCACCAAGGAGACAGGACTTGAGGTGCAGGATGTCGGAGTGGGTTCTGTAGCCCCACTCCTGGGTCAAGAAGTTGTTCATTAGAGGAAGGTGCAATAGTATATGTTACCAGATGGGTACAGGTTGGGACCCGCATCTGTCTCTCTGGGGCTATGAAAATAACTCTTTTTTTATTTCAGTTTGAATAGGGCTTTGTAGATCGGTGCAATTGAAGGGAAAGAGTATAAATAAGAGTTTGAAGGCAAAGCAAAGAAGTCTACCTCTGGAAGTCCCCAGGTAAGGCAGGTCTCTTGAAAGGCCACATCTGTTAGCTACCACGTGTGCTCTTGACAGTAGATTCTGTTCCATGAAACTACAATGGTGTTCTGTGATCTCACAGATAGACCACAGAGATATTTATTCACAGAGCTATGCATCCGTTCCACAGAGTGTTCACATAAGACTTGTGGTTTTGTTCCTTCTTGGCAGTTTTTACATTACATGACCATGCCATTGTCCAGCATAACTCTAACCAACTGGCCCCAGATCAGAGGTAGGAAACAAAAGCAGGCATAAAGGACTGCTTAAAGTATGTTGATATGTAGTGACAACTTTTGAGGAGTCCATCTGCTTTGGGCTTTATGATTTTGCAGATATGATGTTGCTGACTCCTTTTGTTTGCAACATTGATGACCTGGGAATTAGGAGAGGACTGAGAAAGCAAGTACACTGTGTCATTGGCTGGGCCATAGTACTTTTTATTGAGCCTGTTACAAGTGAGAGAGATGATGGCTAGAGTCTACAACATTGTGTGGGCTGGTGAGAGAATGGCATAATTAATGGGTAAGGCTACCTTGCCCTGGGTGGAGGTGTGCAAGATATCCACCAAGGATTGCTTTTGTTCCTGGATTTCCTCCAAAGAAATCTATAAAGCCTCTATTATGCATTTAATCAAGTTCTTAAAGTTGTCCATGTAGGATGGCAGAGAAGGGACAGTTGTCTCTTCTGGGGCAAACTTCATCTGAATTCTTGAGCCTCTGATGACTCCTTCTGAGTTGGGTATGGAGGCTCCTGAGCTAGGTGGATGTGATTTGTGTTGGGACCTCTTGTGTAAGGATATCCTGTAGATATGGTCCTCATATGGAGCCCAAGGTCTCCAGAAAGACCCCTGGAGAAGGGTGTAAGGGAAAGGCATTACCCATTTAGGATGGTCTTGCCAGAGCTGTTCGATCAAGTGTCTAATG
Source organism: Pelochelys cantorii (assembly GCA_032595735.1). Lineage (NCBI taxonomy): Eukaryota > Metazoa > Chordata > Testudines > Trionychidae > Pelochelys > Pelochelys cantorii. The sequence goes on along the minus strand of CM064329.1, from coordinate 100,891,597 downwards.
CCTGAGGTCTCTTCTTCAGGGAAGACCTCAAGAGGAGGAGGGTGCAAGACAGTATAGCCCTGCATACAGACCTCTGAATCACAGGAGGTATCCATGGGGAGCAGGTATAAGAGACAGGGGAAGGCATTGCCTTCCCAAACTGCCAGATGTGGCCCTGCCCACACTCTGCCTCCAGAACACTCCCTGCTTCACTGGGCTCCTGGACTGCTCCCAGGCTTGAGCCACACTGAGGCTGGGATCACTGGGTCAGTGAGCCCTGCATGTGCTCCAGGGCAAAAGACTGGTGATGCCCACCCTCCCTATGCTCCAGGTCCGGGCGGGGAGGCTGGGGCCATGCACTACCCACCCACTCTGTGCTTTGGGGCCAGGGAGGCTGGGACTGTGTGCCACCCTCCCTCCCTGGGCTCCAGGGCTGACGAGGCTGGGACTGTGTAGCACCTATTTTCTCTGGGCTCCAAGGTCAGGGAGGCAGGGGCCACATGCTGCCTGCCTTCCCCTTGTTCCAGGGCTGGGAAGGCTCAGGCTGCTTGCTGCCTACCCTCCCCATGCTCCAGGGCCTGGAAGGCTCACATGGGGCCTGGAGACCTGCCCCTACTGTGGTTTGTGCAGGGTGAGCCCTGGAAGCCTGTCCCTGTGTTGGGGGGCTTGGCTCCTGCAGGAAGCAGGGCATCAGGCGGAAGAGGTCGAGTTGCCTCCCTTAGACCTAGAACAAGGGGAAGGCAGGCAGCATGTGGCCTTCCCACCACCCACGGAGGTGTCCTCTCCCATGTCAAGTGACAGAGCTAAAGGATTCTGTGCTGGGGTTCACATTAGTATTAGAAGTCAAGGAGGATCCAGAAATCATGACTGTACTGGTGGATGGATCTATACCTGAGACTGTAGTGATATCAGGGAATATATCGGATCAGGGTGGAAGATATGTGCCAGTAGAAAGTCTTGTGGTACCTCTTAGGAAGGGGAACTAATATTCCTCCATAACTTGAAGATCTTCATGAGAGAGGTACCTAGAAGCTACTAGTGAACCTGGAGAGTGTTCCGTTAGATGAAATATATCCAGCAGTACAAGAAATGGTACCAGAGAAGACCACAGTCATTCTGGAGAGATCTAGCTGTTGGTGGACACTACCTGGTAAAATAATTTCTTCGTAGAGTTATTTCATCTGAAAGAGTCTGATTTTGGTACCAATGAGACAATAGCTCAGAACTGCATAACTGTAGGTATTGTAGTACTCAGATTTTCAGTATGCAGTACCTTGGCACATGTCTTTGAAGAAGTCTTCAGCAATGCTGGTGCTTTGGTACTGTGTCTAGTGGGAGTCTTGGTAGTATGTACAGGTGGATGTGAGATCTTCTTGCTCCCAGATCTAAGCAGACATCTCTCCTTCCTAGATATTCTATCAGTGGAGTGGGATATCTTATGTTTGGTAGCTGTCGTGTGACTGAAGTCATCTCCTGGTTTCTCGAGGTTGTAGCCAATGAACTCTCTGAAGCATTCTGCACAGCTGAGTCTAATATATGATGTGTGTCTGTGGGAAATCTGATCCTGTGGATCTATAGGAGCACTCCATGGAGAGCAACGTCAGACAGTCTTCCCTTAGTTTTCTTGAAGCATGCATGGGACATGAGCCTTTCCAAGAAAGGACTGGCAGCTGGAGTGCCTATCAGTTAAAGGTGAAAGACCTCTGGCAGGACTGGCAGAGCTTAAATCTTGAGATCTTGGGTGTACCCTGACAGGAAAGCTGCCAGTACAGAAGGCTGCCAGTCAAGAAAGGGAGAGGGCTCAAAGAATGATTGGGGGGGAGATAGTGGAAACCTACCTTCAAAGCACGCCTGGGCTATAACATGTAAATTAACAACAGCAAAAACAAAACAAATATCCGCAACTAAAAATTAATTATTATACAGGAGTAAAAGGGTAGAATACTGTGTCAACCAGACAGCTGATATCACAGAACTCCAGCTCAAGCCATAGACAGTTATGAATGAACTGGAGTAGCATGGGTCTACTCCTCCCTACATGCCCTTGTACTGGAGCATGAGGAGGAGTACAGTGCAGGTGCAGACCTGCAGACACTACAGCCGCTCCCCGAGTTGCGAACGGTCGAGTTACGACCGTTCGCACTTACAACCAAAGCTCCCATGGAGCGGTTGTAAAGGCGGTCCCTGAGTTACGAATGCGACCCGCGCTTACGAACAGCGCAGTCGCGTGTAACGCAATGGGGTCCGAGTTACGAACGGATCGAGTTACGGCCAAGTGTTTGGTCCGTAACTCGTTTGTAACTTGGAGAGAGGCTGTACTAGCAGAAAGATCCCCAATCAAGAGTGCATGAGTATCTAATGCACCCACAGGGAAAATAACTCAGAGATGAACTGTTCTAAAAGAAAAGGTTGAAAAGGGTCCATCAAAGGTTTTCCAATGAGCTCTAGTTTAGGACAATGAAGATTAGACCCACTAACCACATCTCACCAATAAAAACTGTCTCAGTGTACAGTGAACTACATAAAAATGAAACCACCATTATCTCAATGATAAAAAGTCCAACAAATATAGTACATACTGCAGTTGCTGACTGCTTCCACTCCTGTTACTCCACAGGCCCAAAACACTGGAATATCCCCAGGGTGAGACTGAACTGGATCTCCATAGTCTGGATTGGAAAGATTTTGGATCCCTAATAGGCCTAAGATTGACAAATAGTGAAACAACATTAAATTCCAGTAAATTAGTAATGGCATAAAGCTGAGCTCAACTAATGAAACTATGTTAATATTGCAGCATGGAAAGCAGCAAAAGCAAGGCCAATCTATGACTCGCATGGCTTGTTAGGTTCCCTTTGCATGCATGTATCTGTTCTCAGTTCCTGTCCTAGAATTACACTCCTTAAATTATTTTGTATATTAGTAAAACACACATGAGGACATGTTATTACATATTATAGCTGGCTAGATTGTAGGCAAATGAAAACCTGCTGAGTACTCTCTGAGGGTACGTCTAGACTACAAGCCTCTTTCGAAAAAGAGCATCTAGACTACAAGCAGATTTTTCGAAAAAGCGAGCTGCTTTTTCGAAAGAGAGTCTAAATGCTCTCTTCTGAAAAAGCACAGTTTGCATTCAATAGCACCTTTTTTCAAAAGAGTACTTTCGAAAAAAGGCATTATTCCTCGTAAAATGAGGTTTACCGCGATCAAAAAAACTGCCGTGTTCTTTCGATTTACTTTCGAAAGAACGCAGCTGCAGTCTAGACACAAGTGAAGTTTTTTCGAAAAAAGGCTACTTTTTTCGAAAAAACCCTGTAGTCTAAATACACCCTGAATGTCAGAGTTCACAGGAAACATTTTACAATATCTGATCTGGTCACTCAAGAGATAATTCCATAACAGTAGTGGTGATTTATCCCTGTTTGCCAGTACAGGCATGTTCCTACCTACAGCACATTCTCCATTGCTTTGTCCAGCCCATTTTCATTAACTAAATATATAGGCCTCCATTACTTTCCTTTGGCAGTTATTTCACAGCCTTTTAGGTCTCACTTATCACACATTTCCTGTTCTTCAGCCTAAATCTTCTTTTGCTTGATGTAATTCCATTACTTCTAGTTTTATTGTCTTGGATCATTCTAAAAACAACTGCTCTTTCTTTTTTGTGATTATGTTCTTCTGCTAGTTTTCTTACTCTCCCCTCCCTTGCCATCTGCTTTAGACCAGGTCTTTCCTATACCCAGAAGGTTGGCTTAAGATATGCATAAATAATGTAGCTGGAATCAATGCAACTTAAGCCTAGGCAAGCTTGGTGCCATTTCCACAGCGGGAGGTCGATGGGAGCAAATGCTCCTGTTGACTTTCCTTACTCCCCATGAATCAAGGAGTACTGGTGTTGACAGGGGCACCCTCAATGTTTGATTTAGTGGGTCCTTACTAGACCCACTAAACTGAATGCCAGAAGATCAATCTCTGGCACCTTCATTTGAGTAAGCCCCATGTGACTATTTAAAAAAACTCTGCTCAGAGACGAACAAAAATAGCCTCAATAATTTTTGTTGTTCTTTAAACTCACCCCAATTTGTAGTTAGTTTTCTTGGAGCTAAATACCCACATCTGTATGTATTATTCTAGGCATATGGTCATTAGTGCTCCATGATTTGATACAGCTATAACTTCACTGGCTTCTTTATTATTTCCATATAATAATAAAAGGTTATTTCTATTATGATTTCTACTGTTGCTCTTTGATCTTTTACTTTCCACGCATAATCTTACTGTTGAATAACTGTGTTCCATTTTCCCCTTCATGAATGAGCTTACATTTTTTTATGCTAAAACTCATTGTGAGTATTCCTGTCTATATTCTGAAACTGTCCAAGTCAGCTGTATTATTTTCTCATTCCTCGCAGTTATTTGTAGTACATATTAGTTCAATATCATTTTAAATGCAATGTGATGTTTACTTTCAAGATCATTAATGAAGGTGCTAAATAATAACAGGCTTATAATGAACCCCTATCTCCGTATAGACATAATCCAAATCTGCCATTTACTGTTATCCTTTCCAACACTGGGACAGTGCATATATTGAAGACAAACCACGTGACGTTTTCAAATAAGATTTAATCAAATCCTTCAATGAATTCCAAGGAGACTACATTACTTCTTTCCCTGTTCCATTCATCCATCTCTTTATCAAACACATTTTCTGTGTTCAGTCATATCAAATCCTCACTTTCAGTGTAACTGAATTGTAAACAACTCAGTATGTATATACCTATGAAAAGGGTTAGATTTTTATGTAGCCACTTGAAATTTAGGCTGAAGTTTATTGTCCACCATATGTTTGGGCAAATGTTTTATTTGGCTTTGTGGCCAATGTATAGGAATGTATAGAAAGTACACTAACCAGGATTACCAATGTGAACTGGTGCTCCATGTGAGTCTTTCAATGGATAAATAGCTTCCACAACTGCATCTAATTTGTCTTCAGGAATCGGTCTCATTGTAACCACTAAATTGCAGCAAAAACTAGCAACTTTGCAGCAAGGTATAGCTGTCTGACAAAATTTTAAAAATAACCAAGGCATTAGCAGGATTTGAAGAACTATCAAAACTTATATTTAGTTCTGAAATGACTAAGCACCCTTGAAATTTTAAGGGGCACATTTTAACACATTTTTAAAGGACTGTGAGTAATATTCTAATTAGCATCCAATCAAAATAATCCATTTCCTATAACAATTAATCATGAAGAAACCAGACATTCTACCCTTTATCTGTTGTAATTAGCACGTATTACAGTTATCTTCTACACCATTAATTACATTCTAACAGCTAAATCCTTAATTTGGTAAATGCAACACAAATCTTGACAAATCCAGATACACTGTGGACCCTAGGTGTGTAGCCCTAAATGCAGGTTCTCTCTCATTCCGTGTGGGGCAAAAAGTACAAAGAAACAAATCTACTGGCCATAACTCTTCCTGCATGCTGGCATACAGGGAAACTGCATATAGCAATGTTTGCAAAGATCCTACAACTCCTTATCGTAGGATCCCCCAAAATTGGCAATCCTCCATTTCCCTAGCAGAAATGCATAAATCTCATTGGATCAGGGTGCAACAAACATCCAATGCATAATACAGCCAAGCTTTTTAATTAAACAGTAAAACCAAGTGGTGATACTAAAAGTGGTTTATTAAGGCTACATCAAAACTGCAGGCTTCTTCCAGAAAAACTTCTTTTGAAAGAGAGCACTCACATAGCAAAAGCGCATCAAAAAAGCCATCTGCTTTTTCAAAAGATAGCGTCCACATTGATTGGACGCTATCTCGCATTTAAGTTGTGATTACAATGGACGGAATGGCCACCAGGGCACCTGTGCTTTTTCATTTTCCCTCTTCTTTCAAAAAAACCCCCTTCTTTCCCGTCCACACACGCTTTTTTCCGAAAGAGCTCTTTCAGAAAAATGCTTCTTCCTCATAGAAAGAGGTTTACCGCTGTCGGAAAAACCCCTGAGTTCTTTCGACTTTCTGTCAAAAGAATGCAATTGCAGTGTGGACATAAGTGTAGTTTTTCTGAAAAAATAGCCGTTTTTCCAGAAAAACTCTGCAGTGTAGACATAGCTTGTCAATATTGTATATATTTAAATGTTCTATAGTATAGGTTTCATTATACAAAAATGTGCTCAATCTGAACCTCGATGTAATTTAAGTTACTATATGCTTACCTTGTACATGCTTATGTTGCATTTCTCCTTAGTGTTCCTTAGAGGAGCACCAGTCTTGTGGATTGCCTCTTCAAATGAGAAACTGCAGCCTAAGTAAAAAGTCACCATATCTTTAAGTTGATCAGAATAATCCTTCAGATTTGTCAAAGTGCCAGTACAAGCTCCATATTCATATATCCTGTACCGCAGACAATCAGTTCTGATGAAAAAAAGGAAGAGCTTTCATTGTCACAATTAGCACAATTTGTTAAGCAAAATGAAATATTTCATGAAAAAAATTTGGCTAAATTGACATTCATGAAGTAGTAAAGCTCAGGATTTTTCCTCTTGTGTCAATTTCTTTTTCTTCTTGGTGATAATGTAACCACCCAAAAAACCCCAAACCCCGGTTAACCTACCTTTTTGTAACTGTTGAGCTTCAATATGGGTTGCATATGTCTTGTGTGCAGATGTTAGGGATTTTTCCCCTCTCGGTGGTACCAGTCAATGTGACTTGAGAGCCCTTTGTTATCATGCATCACTAGTAGAAGAGAGCACAGCTTCCACTGAACATTCATAATTCCTTCGTACCAAACTCTTACTTACCTGCTATGAGAATTGTTGCTCAGAGAAGGACATTTCCATTCACCTGGTTTACTTCTGTACAGCAGTGGGAGAGGTCCATCATTTGCATGGCAAAACTTTTCAAAGTCATCAGCAAGGGATTTGTGCAAAATCACAACATTTGTCTGTTTATAGCCTTAAAGCATTAAAGGGAACAATTATCAGCTATTAATCCAAATGTTAATATACATGACAGTAATATTTAAATATGGATCTTATGTAGAGATTCTTCTCCCTCAAAGAAGATAATTTTTAAATATAATGCAGACCACTATATTTAAATAAATTTTCAACGTTTTTGGAAAGACTGTTTATAAAATCACGTCTAGGTACACTCTGCATAGTCACTATCTATTGTAATCATTTTAGTAGTATAAGTAGTTGGCATTCACAGGTTTCAGGGATGGCTTTTAGGGATGTAAAATCCTGATTAATCGGTTAAACCTTAGGTTTAACCAGTTATCCTATTAATTGGGGTCCCACTCCCTCTCCCCCTCCAACGCAGGGCTGGCAGCAGGAGCCAGCAGACCAGCATGCAAGGGGGGGCAGCAGGCTGCTGCTCTCAACCCCCTTGCGCATGGGGTGTCAAGCTTCTACTCCTGGCTCCCGTGTGGGGGGACTGCCTCTTGACTCCTCAAGGGGTGGAGATACCCTCTGCTCATGGTGGGCTATGTGTGTGGGGCTGCTCCTGGCTACCAGTTAACTGGTTATCCATTCACACATCCCTAGTGGCTCTTCTCTAATAAACCATTTTATGGGGAAACCAAAAGCCTACCATGACTGTGATTAAATAGCCTGACAAATTAATATTTTTTAGAACAGATTATCTTATTTGATGTAAATATTGACATGGAAATAAAAAAATACAATGTTTTGTACATGCTGCATTTTATTATTCTTGTGTTAATGAAAAACTGCAACTCAAAACCCGTCTAATAAGAAAAGAACTTTCATCATACAGCCCATTTTTCACAGGCATTTGAAACTTGGCCTTGAAAATGTACTTTGGGTTGCAATTTACCATAAAGGGTTTTCTCCCAGGAGTGAAATTTTGTCTGTTAGGTCAGATTCAAGTCATTTCAGCTATTTCTAAATTATTGGAGAGAAAGGAATAGAATTGTTACAGTTTCAGATACGTGTCTGTAATCAACTCAAAACCAGCTTTAATTTAAAACATGTCATTTTTACAAGCTGCTATTCTGTAATAGGACTCTAACATAAATGAGAACAAATGAAAAAAAGTAGATACTCATCTTTTAGTAGCAACTTCTAAAATCTTTTATTTTTCCCATATGTAATGCTCATTGACCATAAAAAGGAATGAAGTCAAAGGAGCAGGTCTAGTCTGAAGTGTAAAATACACAGATTAATAGTCCCTAAAGCCCCAATTTTTGAAGATATTTAGATGCTGCTGTACTCAGTGTTGCAACATCTAACTGATTTAGGAGCCTTTGAAGGGGCTGACTCATCCCTAGTACTGCGTTGTGGCCACCCAGACATGCAGTAGCTCTTTCACCAGCAGATACCTTCTGCAGTGGTCTGCCACTTCCTATCTCCTGGCCCTCCCACTAGGTCATTTTAAAGTCTTTCCCCTTCCATGATAGTCAATAAACAGAAAGGCTACGTCTAGATTGCAGGTTTCTTTTGGTAGAAGCTTTTCCAGAAGAGATCTTCCGAAAAAACTTCTTCCGAAAGAGAGCATCCACACTGCTGAAGCGCTGAATGGATGCTATTTTGCATGTAAGCTGTGATTACTATGGACGGAGTGGCCACCAGGGCACATGTGCTTTTTCTTCTTTCCTCTTCTTTTGAAAGAACTCCTTCTTCCCCATCCACACACGCCTTTTTCCGTAAGAGCTCTTTCGGAAAAAGGCTTCTTCCTCATAGAAGGAGGTTTACCAATGTCGGAAAAACCCCTCTGTTCTTTCAATTTTTTTTTTTGAAAGAATGCGATTGCAGTGTGGACGTAAGTGAAGTTTTTCCAGGAAAATGGCTGTTTTTCCAAAAAAGCTCTGTAGTGTAGACATAGCCAAACAAGGGGAATTAACAGAAATAAATCATTCCAAAATTGGGTTGAGGTTATCTTCCCTTAGCGAGTGCTTGTCATGCTGTGATCCTAAACTGAGTTTACAAGTAATAGAAGGGAATGGTTCCATCTCAATATGAGTCAGCATCTGTTGCTCCCTTCCTTCATGGAGTGTCCATCAGTCTGTCATCATCAACTTTGTGTGGCTCCATAATTGAGTCTAATTCACTTTCACAAAGTGATTTGGGCACTTAAGACCTTAAATCCAATTCATAGTCAATAGGCTCCTAAACCAGTCAGGCACTGCAATGTTGAACACAGCAATGCCTAAAAGCCTTTCAAAATCTGGGACTTACAGTGTAGTTAGGACATTTTATCTCTGATCCGAGGGTACAACCTTTCCAGGCCTTTCAGAAATTAGATGACCATCTCTCAGGAGAAGACTGATCAATGGTCCATCTTGAGATGGAAGGCAGAAATGGCTGATAGGTAGACGGTGACAGACAAGAGGACTAGGCCTTATTGTTTTAGGAGCAGCAGGTACTCCAAGACAAGTTGTTGAAATAACTATAAAAGGCAGGATCTGTCATTGGGAGCACTAGATGGAAAATTGCTTCCATTTTGCAAGGTAGGTGGCTTAGGTCCAGAGTTTCCTACTGCTCAGTAGGATCTCACAGATGTGCTCAGAGCATGCTTGCTCCTCCAAGTTCATTGATGGAGCTTTCAGGCTATCAGATGAAGAGAGATTAGACTCAGATGGAGCTGGCTGAGGTCCTTCCCGGGAGATCAAGTCAAGATGCAGTGTAAGCAGAATTGGCACCTACACGGACATGCTGAGGAGAGAAACAAATCAGTGCTGTCTGGACCAAGCCAGGGCTATAAGAATGATTCATGCTCAGTCTTGCTTGATTTTCACCAGAACAAGTGAATCAATAGAATAGGACTAAGGCATAGAACAGGTGACTCATGCACGCCAACAGGAACATGTCCGTGAGGGAATCTGGCTGTGGCCTTACAGGGGGCACATCTATACTGCAGGGCAAAAGTCAAATTAAGATATGTAACTTCAGCTATGTCAATTGCGTAGTTGAAGTCACAATAGCTTATTTCAGCTTTTGACGCTGTCTACAAAGCAGGAAGCTGAAGGAAAAACACTCTTCCTTCAACTTCCCTTACTCCTTGAATGAGGGTTACAGGAGTTGGAGTAAGAAATCCTCCATCTCCAACTTATTTTGAAATAACAGCATGTTGTGTAGATGCGCACTGTTATTTCAAAATAATGTCAGTTATTTTGAAATAAGGCTGCAGTGTAGATGTGCCCAGGAAGCATAATTGATGACATTTCCTGTTGATATGAGTGGTGAACAGGTCTCTACATGGAAACACCCACCATTGGGTGTGCTGGAGAGACCACTCATGGTTAGAGAAGACCCCAGGGCTGAATTAATGCAAGGGCTTTAGAGGCTGCAGCCCAGGACCCCAAGCTAAAGCAGGCCCCACAAAAAGACCTCCAGGCCACTAAAAATCCACAGCCTTATCCCAACCTCCTGCCTTGAGCCCCCTCCTACACCCAAATTCCATTGCAGACCCTGCTCTCCCACCCCAACCTCCTATCTAAAATGTGTCTGAGCCCACCCTTAGTTTTTGGTATTAGGAAGTAACAGGAGTAAAAACCCTTCCCTCTCATGTGAACTCCTCTAGGGCTCCCAACCAAAGGAGGGATTGGAATTCTTAATCCAACAGATGCTTGTGAGAAGGGTCCATGAAGAGGGGAGGGAGTATAGGAAGGAGGGGTAGATAGAAATTGGATGGTGTAAATAAGTTCTTTTGTGTTGAGGACACAGCAGTCTGATGTGATCTGAGTCCAGGCATCCAAGAAGTGTGAAGGCCAATTGGAAAATAAGGGAATAACTGGATCCTGTGCAGGTGGAACAGCAGTACTGATCTCAAGGGTCTGATCAGCAAAAGTGCTTTAACTATACTGAGTGTCTGGGTCTGGGTTGAGTGGGACTGTGATGGATAGGAGGAGTGCTGGCCAGCACCCAGTGACTAAGGGGTTAAACTCAAGTAGCTAGCAAGGTTGTTGGCAGGGAGCCAGAAGAACTAATGGGAATAGAGTGCTGAAATTTGAATTGTATAAGATACCTTGCCTGTTTTCTTTGTGTGGGAGAGTTAAACCAGGAGTTGAGAGACATAGAATGATTTAAACCCAGGCAGGATTACCATGCCTTCAAGGAATTTGGGGCATGGAAGTGGACTGAACCAGGAAGGGAATATGAGTAAATAAAGGGGAAAGTGTATCTAGTCCCGATCAGGGTATTTTTCTTTATTTTTGTAGCTTGGTTTGAACTGCTCTTTGTGAATCTATGTCTCCCCTCCCCCATTCACTATCTAAGAGTTCCCAGAGAATTTCTCTGTGTTTTAATTTGTTTTACTTAGTTGCTCTGTAACACCTAGCAATCGAGTATGCTTTATCAAGTCTATAAAAATAAACTTGTGTGTGTGTGTGTGTGTTTTTGTATTGGTGGTGCACATATACACACTACCTCAATATCGGTGTTGCACATAATAAATTTCAGTCAGACGGGAGAAGGGAGAAGCAGTGGACATGGTATACCTAGACTTTAGTAAGGTATTTGATACAGTCTTGCATGATATTCTTATCAATAAACTAGGCAAAAACAACTTAGATGGGCTACTATAAAGTGGGTGCATAACTGGCTGGATAACCATTCTCAGAGTAATTACTAACGGTTCACAATTCTGCTGGAAGGGCATAATAAGTGGGGTTCCACAATGGTCTGTTTTGGGACCAGTTCTGTTCAATACCTTCATCAATGATTTAAATATTGGCATAGAGAGTATGTGTAAGCAGACCACTTTTTGGAGTCTCTATCAATGCCCCTTTTATTGTGATCTCCCCATCCCCATTGGTACCCTCCTCGGCACCTTAAGTACCAAAATAAATCAAGTTTCTAGCAGCGATTACAGTATCCAGATCAGAGACACCCGACTGCAAACGGCGGGGTAGGGGGACCCGGGCCCACCCACTCTCCCGGGTCCCAGCCCAGGGCCCTAAGGCAGGGATAGTTTCTCCCTGGCCTGGCTGACGGGAGAGTTGCCCCAAACACATCAGCCCGTGGGCTCCACAACCCCGCCCTGGGCTACTTCCTACCTCTGCATTCAGGTCGGTTTGTTTTCCCTCCCCTCTCGGGGCTAAGGACGCTCCCTTCTAAACCCCAACCATATCGGCTGCGCCTTCCTCAGCGTGCCACTGCCCGTCCACCCCCTTGGTGAATTATCAGCCCTTTTTATCCTTCCCCGATCCCATCCAGGCCTTTCTCCCCCCCCACCCCCACCCCGGCGCTCTCCTGATGTCACCGGCCTGTTGCCGGATAACGTCATCAGCTGGCGCCCCTTGCCACGGCGCACATCGTGCTTTCTGCGCCTGCGCTGGTGGGCGAGGATCCCCGCCAGGTTGTCTCTCGTCCCAGCCCTCCTGTCGTCTCAGGTCAGTGAGGGGTTGCCTCACCCCGTTGCAGTACACTTATTAAGTTTGCAGATGATACGAAGCTGGGAGGGGTTGCAACTGCTTTGGAGGATGATCTGGACAAACTGGAGAAATGGTCTGAGGTAAATAGGATGAAGTTTAATAAGGACAAATGCAAAGTACTCCACTTAGGAAGGAGTCACACATACAGAATGGGAAGCGACTATCTAGGAAGGAGTATGGCAGAAAGGCATCTAGGGGTTATAGTGGACCACAAGCTAAATATGAGTCAATAGTGTGACGCTATTGCAAAAAAAGCAAAAATGATTCTCGGACGCATTAACAGAAGTGTTGTGAGCAAGACATGAGAAGTCATTCTTCCGCTCTACTCTGCTGATTAGGCCTCAATTAGAGTATTGTGTCCAGTTCTGGGCACCACGTTTCAAGAAAGATATGGAAAAATTGGAGAAGGTCCAGAGAAGAGCAACAAAAATGATGAAAGGTCTAGAGAACATGACCTATGAAGGAAGACTGAAAGAACTGGGCTTGTTTAGTTTGGAAAGGAGAAGACTGAGAGGGGACATGATAGTGGTTTTCAGGTATCCAAAAGAGTGTCACAAGGAGGAGAGAGAAACATTGTTCTCCTATTCAGATGACATTACAAGGAGCTGCTTAGTGCTCAGCAGTTTTTAAAATGAAACCTTTAATTGATTTAATATGGATTTTGGGATCCTGACTTTAGACACCCAGGATTTAAAAAAATAAAGAAATGAAATAAATGCAAAAGTCCTGTTGACTTTCCATTGAACTTTTGCATCTATTTCACGTATGTGCTTTTGAAAAACCGTGGCCATTTATTATCTAGTATGATGAGAGGTATAAACCCCACACTAGACAACAAATGAATGAGGAATTATTTTGGGCTCAGTCAGTCCTGCCCTGCCACACCTGCAGCAAATGCTCCATCTGTTGGAGCAATTAAAAGGCAAGGAATTAGCTCATTTGGGTGTTAGAGCTAGCAGTGAGATCTATAGTCCAAAGTGCCAGCAGAGAGAAGCCCAAGACTTTGATACAGCCAGCCGCCTAAAGCGGTGTTTCTGAAAGTGATGGCCCGGCCCACACCACTTCCTGTGGTTCCCCTTGGCTGCAAAGGACGAAATGGAGCCAATGGGAGCCGCAAGGCTCCATGGCCGCGGAGCCAGTAAATAAACCAGTTAATGTGTTTTTCAAAGTGATTTCGTGGAACACTTTCAGAAACACTGGCCTAAAGGAGCCCTTCTGGGGGGAAGAACTCAACCTCTCGGGGACTCTTTGGATATTGGTAACCTGACAGGGTATGGATCAACTGACAATTACCTGTTCTGTTTATTTCCTCTATGACACCTGGCATTGGCCACTGTCAGAAAGCAGGATACTGGGCTAGATAGACCTTTGATCTGACCCAGTATTGTAATTCTTATGTTCCCTTACCTATTGTGGTTTAGATTTTGCTACCAGGGAAAAACCTTGGACTAAGCTGACCTTTGTGTGTGGGGAGGGAGGTGGACAATAGGAACAGGCCCAAGGAAGACAGCCTTTGTTACCCTGGGTTGGAGTCTGGTGGAAGAAGACTCCCCTCCCCACTAGCTCCTTGGCAGTCAGGCACTGCAGATGTGATTACTAGGTCATACTTTCCAAGTGGAGCATGATATATTTAGGAATGGGATTCACTTGTCCACCTATAGATTTTGTATTCACTTACCCTTAGCCATTCCAGAAGTATTACTTATATTAAGTTTGTTGAATTGAAGTATACTTCTCACTGTAAGGGGAAGAATGGATTTCAAGCCTTCTTTAAGAAACATGTCTTCATCCTTGAATAGAAGAATGGCACAATTCTAAACTTGAAAACAAGCAAATGCATCCTGCTATTGTTTTAAAATCAGATGTTGTCAGTTTCAAGGTTTATGTTTCCTTTTAATGTTCTCTCATGTCTCCTCTCTTTGTAGTTCTTGGTCTCAAAAGAAAATGAAAATCACAAACTCAAAAGATTGTTTCAGGGATGGTTAGAAGATTCAGCTTTAGCTTAGCCACTGTGTTTCAGTTTAGTGATTAATTCATTATCAGCCTGGCTCCAAAGTAAAATCTAGTTAACTACAATGACGCATTGTATAGATTTTACTCATTTTTGTAATTGTTAACTTTAACATCTGGGCTGCGTCTAGACTGGCAAGTTTTTGCGCAAAAGCGGTCATTTTTGCGTAAAAACTTGCCAGCTGTCTACACTGGCTGCTTGAATTTGCGCAAGAACACTGACGATCTAATGTAAGATTGTCAGTGTTCTTGCACAAATACTATGATGCTCCCGCTCAGGGATAAACCATCTTGTGCAAATGCTTTTGCGCAAGAGGGCCAGCGTAGACAGGTAAAAACTGTTTTGCGCAAAAAAGCCCCGATGGCGAAAATGGCGATCGGGGCTTTCTTGCGCAAAACCGCATCTAGATTGGCATGGATGCTTTTCCGCAAAAAGTGCTTTTGCGCAAAAGCATCCGTGCCAATCTAGATGCTCTTTTCCGCAAATGCTTTTAACAGAAAAACTTTTCCGTTAAAAGCATTTGCGGAAAATCATGCCAGTCTAGACGCAGCCCTGAAGTATTTGTAGTAGTTCAGGACAGCGATACTGTAAATTTAGGATATACTGGTGTGGTGTTCTGACAGGTCTCCTTCTCTGTCAATGATGATAAACTGCATGCGTTTTTGTATGCTTCCTCGGTACATTATGCCAACTCTGTGAAGGAAGACTTCACAATAGCATAATAGACTTCACAAGAGCCCTCAAAGACCACAGACTTAGATAAGATACGAAAGCACCAGAGTCAGGTTCATTGTTGAACGAAGTACATTAATAGTTGTCGGCAGTCAGATGGCCTTAAAGCCCGTACATATTTGTACCAGGAACAATGGATGTGGCTTAATTGATAGTATGGATTTTACTTTTGCCCCCTTAGGCTCGCCAAAGAATTAAGTCGAGGTACCTCAATATTTATAGATTGTTCATTTCTGTCTGATACCCACTGAACGTATCATCTCACAAATTAATGACACATTTGGTACTAGCCCTTGTACTTTCCTCCAAAGCATTCACTACCCGTTGTTATGCTTTTACTCTTGTTGTTTCAAACTATTGTATTATGTACTTAATTGGTTGTCCTTGTACTGTCCTGGTGGCATTTATTTACATACTTCTTGTGCTCCTATCCATTCTAGCAGTTCAAGTGCTGAAAAACACTGACTTTTAGGCAAACATCTGCTTTTGACATGGCCTGTCTATTACTCAGGCTATGTCTACACTACAGGGTTTTTGCGCAAACCCCCCCCAGAGCGTCCACACCTCAAGTGCGTTTTTGCGCAAGTAAATTTACAGTGAATCAACAGAACAGAGGGCTTTTTGCGGTATAGATATTCCTCTTTCCATGAGGAATAACTCCTTTTTGCGCAAGAGTTCTTGCGTAAAAAGGTGTGTGTAGATGGGCAACAGGGGGTTTTTGTGCACAAAGAGCCAAAGGAAAAAAGTACAGGTGCTCTGGTGGCTATTCTGTGAATAGCAATCAGAGCTTTCTTGCGAGAGAGCGTCCATGCAGTGTGGACGCTCTCTTGTGCAAGAAGTTTTTGAGGAAGATCTCTTCTGTAAAAAGCGTCTTTCACAAGAAGCCTGTAGTCTAGACGAAGCCTCACAGTATAGCTCTTGCTTACTTTGGTTCAAGCATCAGGCCCATGCTTCAGGCTCTTTCTTTCTCCTACATTATTCAGTTTCCAAATACCTTTTTGAGACTCACAACTAGATTAGCCCATCAGATTTTGATTTGTAGAACTGATTTACTAACTGAAAATGTCTTTTAGATTAGAAATTTTAACTCTTTAATAATCTGAATATAATTTTCACCTCAGTACTTTCCATTTGTATAGTATGATGGGCACTCTTGGGTCCATTTTTCTGTTGGGGGAAATGTAGGCTCAGATGTTTAAGCAACTCATCCAAGGTCACACATGAGGGTTTGTCTAGACCAGGGCTACTCAACATGCAGCCCGCGGCCCATTTGCGGCCCGCAGTGCAGTTTGGGCTTACGTGGGGCTCAATACGCGGCTTGCGGGTGGGAGCCAAAATAAAAAAGTAGTCAATATAATGGTCTTCTGTTGATATGCGTTTTAGTAGTTACATTCCTGGACTGTCGTTGCTCAGTAAAAGTGCTGTCATGTGGGCAGAAATTGGGTAAATATTTCATTTTATTAATATCAGCAGAACCGACTTAAATGGGGCCTGGGAACCTTCTCTCTCCTCACCCCCCACCATGTGGGTCCCACTGCTGGTGAAACGGCTCAGCTGTTTTTAAAACAGTAGCCGTCCTCCACGTGGTAGCTGCCAGAGCTTCAGCCAGCTGCTGTGCGGCGGCTCAAGGGGCCAGGATTTACCCCAATCCCAACCTGCCCCATGGGCCTCGCTGCCACCTGCCCACTCGCCATGCGGTCCTGCCCCCTTGGTTACATGGTTAGTATTTTTAACCCTTTTTTACATACTGACTTTCTTTTGTGTCTATGCAGTACTTAGTACAATGGGGTCCTCTTCCATGTACAGAAGGGCTCATATGCATTATGATAATACAAATAAAAAATAATCCATTGTGAATTGAAAATCAAGTACAAGTGCGTGACAGGAGTGTTAACTGTTTTGTCCTGACCTTTTTTGTTAAGTCTGGCTTTTGCTGGTCTCAAAGCCAGAATTCTACGGTCACTTTTTCATAATAGTAAGAAGTTCACTTAATCTGGGAAACTGGAATGTTTAGAAGACTAGTAATGAGATAAAAACCTCTCTCCTACAAGTCATACATTATAAACAAGAGCAAACAATGATTAAATGTTGCCTGTTCGTGAAATGCACTGATGATCTCGATCAAATTACAGTGGAAAGGGTTAATATTTTAAACTGGAATCTATATTCATATAACCATAGAGATGTAAGATTGATAGGGACCTTGAAGACCCATTTAGTTTAGTCCCCTATGTTGAGGCACCATCACATATACCTATACCACGCCTGACAGGTATTTTGTCTAACCTCTTCCTAACAACCTCCAGTAACAGGGATTCCACAACGTGTGCTTAAAAAACCTTATTGTTAAAAAGCTTTTACTACTATCTAACCTATATTTCCCTTGCTGAAGTTTAAGATGTCATGTTCTCCTTGTCTACCTTCAGTGGACATGGAGAACAACTGATCACCAGACTCTTTGTAACCACCCTTGATATGTTGGAAGACTATTATCAGTTCCTCAGTTGTCTTTTCTCAAGACTAAACATACCCAGTTTTTTAACCTTTCTTCACAGATCAGGTTTTCTAAACCTATTATCATTTTCGTGCTTTTCTGTGGACACTCTCCAATTTATCCACAGCTTTGCTGAAGTGTTGTGACCTCTTCTGGGTACAGTACTCTAGCTGAGATAAGGGAGATAATTGTTCTGCTCTATCTTAAATACAACATTCCTGTCAACAAACCCCAGAATGATACTAGTCTTCTTTCCAACTGCATCATATTATTGACTTGTCTTCAATTTATGATCCACTGTAAGTCCCAGATCCTTGTCAGCAGTACTGCTAACCCAGTTATTCCCCATTTTGTATTTGTGCATTTGACTTTTTTTCTTCCGATATGAAGTACAGATTGAACCTCTCTAGTCGGGCACTCTCGGGTCTGGCAACATCTGTAGTCTGGAATTATTTTAGTTAGCCAGATGTCCACTTATCATGGGTGTGACCAAATTTCTTGTGGTCTCATAAA
Source organism: Pelochelys cantorii (assembly GCA_032595735.1). Classification (NCBI taxonomy): domain Eukaryota; kingdom Metazoa; phylum Chordata; order Testudines; family Trionychidae; genus Pelochelys; species Pelochelys cantorii. The sequence goes on along the minus strand of CM064329.1, from coordinate 100,873,451 downwards.
TCCTGTTCACAGCTGCCAGTCCTGGCTCTCAATGCTTTGTGCTGCTGTTCAGCTCTAATTTACACCTAAATGTCTTCTAAGAGCCCAATAAGCAGTGGAAGTTTTGGTAATGCTGCTAGACAATATTGACCTTCCATGGTTCGGCAAATTCTCTGGTTCAGCGCTGGTCAGGTCTGGAGGGTGCCAAACGAGAGAGGTTCAACCTGTACTTCTCGACTTTACTGAATTCTTATTAATTTCAGAGCAATACTCCAATTTTTCAAGGTACTTTTGAATTCTAATCCCATTCTCTGCACTCTTTCCAGCATGGTATCTTCTGCAAATTTTATAAGAATACTCTTCACTCCATTATTAATGAAAATTATGAATAGTACTTTGACCTAAGATGCCTGTAGGGCCCCACCACATAGATTCTCATCCCTCTCCATTTTGATGACAAACCATTGACAACTTACATCACAGAGTAAAATGGATGAGCCTTGCAATTTCATGATATAATGCATGAATGTATATTTTATTGACCACTTATACACAGCTACATTAATAGTTTTAATTTGCTTAAAATTAAAGTAAAAATTAATAGTGTACCAGAATAAAATTTGTCTCAATGTCTAAAGTAAAATCACAAAGAAATTAAATGGTAAATTGTAATTTGTTTGCCAACTTCATCCAGACAAATGCTGAAGTGCCAATAAAGAAATATGAATGTATATTTTAATTTAAATTTAAACAATACTAAAATTCAATAAACTAAAAGTCTTGTCTAATTAGTACTTATAGCTCTGACCTTTAAAATATGCTTGGCTTTACCAATCCATTTCTATTAAAAGACTTCATGCCAATGTACTGTATGATGATAATTTCATTTGTTGTTTGGCTCATCTTTCTCAACTGGCAAACAAAAACCTCCTGGAACTTGTTTTAGTGTTTGGAAATTTTCTTGCATGCATCCTAGACCTTTTCCTTTTGAAACTGTATGAAAATCTGGGATTTAATTTCAAATTGAACAAGATATACTTCGTGTTTTCAAGCCCATGATGCACTCCAATTTTAGATGTGAGCACTAGGAATTGAATGCTAATGGAAACTTTACACTCTTTTTCTATACAAGCTTCAGGGGGTAGCAAACTGGACAGTCCCTACGGGAAAGAATCAATGGACATAAATCCGTAAAGGGAACATACAGAAACCTGTTGGGGAACACTTCAATCTACCTAATCACTCTTTAAAAGATCTCTAGGTGGCTGTCTTATCACAAACCAGTTCTACAGGGAGGCATTGGAATTACAATTTATCCACAAATTCAATTCTCACTCTGATCATCATCTCCTCAATCGGGACAATGGATGGCTGGGACATTACCATCCTAACATTCAATGAAGGTGCCAACAGCTCTCTGTGTGGATTCTTGTGTTAGTTCCCTTTGATCCTTATCTGCTTCCTTTTAACTATCCATCTTCAGGTCCTTATAAACACCAGCTCTGCCTATTTGTTTTTCCCTTTGATATTTTCATTCACTCTGCTCCTTGTTTCCCACCCCCTTCTCTTTTTCCTTCTCCCTTCTCCCCTATTTATTTTGGGTCTGCACATCCTAAACTCATAACTCCGGTCATCTGAAGAAGTGGGCTGTGCCCACGAAAGATCACGATACAATCTACATGTTTTGTTAGTCTATAAAGTGCTACCAGACCTTTTGTTGTTTAAGTTTTTCTATACAGGTGATCGTTCCGGGTAGTACAGTGTGGAGATATGTACACCGCGTCTGCCTAAGCTACAGCTCATTTGTAGGCAAATAGAATATAGTCTGCAGAGCTGTCAATATTGTATCTTTTCAGTGTTAAAATTAAATTTGAAAGAGGCAGCTCAGTTAGGAGATGATCAATAGTGCTGCAGCATTACTTAACTGTCTTGAACGAAAAGATAATGTAATTTTGATTTTCAATGCTAAACAATCACTCATGGGTCAGAAAACATCTTAAATATATACTGTCACACTCCAAACATTAGATATTTGAGCTACAGAAATCAGAACCAGGTGCAAAATTCCCCAAAACTCAATGTGTGAGAATGGAAAGGTTTTAATTCAGATTTGGACCCATCTCTATTAAATGTTACCAAATCTCTAATAAACTGCCTTAAAATGATTCTTTTATTATTTACTGTTTATTCGCTGAATGCCCAAAAGTGATTAAAGCAACATAGAGGCACAAACAAAACATATCAGCTCCCCACCCTGAGAAAGCAGTCCTTGCCTCAGAGTTTGCAATCTAAGGATCTTTCACATATGATGAATAGATTTGCTTGTGTGTAGTCCCACTGAGTTCAGTGGGATTATGCATATGGTAAAGTATGTGAGTATTTGCAGTATTGGGCATTAAATGGATATGCATCTGTAATATTACATCCTAAATTACACTCAACACTGTGAAGAAAAACAATATGGTAGGGACAGAGACCAATAAACAAGTCAACAAATTCACATGGTTATTCAGTAAAAGTCTGTCCACACTTTTTAAAATATTAAATAAATGCCAAACCAAATCTGTAACAGATTTATCTCTGTGTGGATGGGGCATCTAGTACAGAAATGAATTCTGGCTCATGCCTTTATTCCTACCTAGCTCCTATTCTCCCTTTCTCTATTATAAGGCTGATAAGTGACTGCAGCTACCAGGCTTGTGTTCTCTGGAGTTAGTATCTCATGCTGTTCTGCTAGCACACTTTGCAAAAGTTAGGGGAATACAGGGAAGAGGACAACTGGTATATGGGTATCAAATTTCCCATTCATATTATGAACCTAGTCTCCATGGCTACATCTAGACTGCAAGCTTCTTTCGGAATAAGCTTTTCCGGAAGAGATCTCCACGAGGAGTAACGGTAGTTCGAATTAGGATCTTTAATTCGAACTACCTAGTCCGTGCCGCGTGTAGCCGCGGGCACGGAGTTCGGACTAAGGGGGATTTAAAAATGGCGGCGCCCGGGAACATGCAAATGAAGCCCGGGATATTTAAATCCCGGGCTTCATTTGCAACTCCGGTTGCCCTCATTACCCTACCTAGCTCGAACTAACGAGCTAGTGTAGACATACCCCAGGAGGCCTAACCGGCTTATACCTCCCAATACATCAACTGCAACGGCTATTTCTCAATAGTGCTGCAAGCCCTGGTTGATCACTGTGGACAGTTCACGGACATTTTTGTCAGGTGGTCAGGCAGGGCGTATGGCGCCCATGTTTTCAAGAATTCCAGCCTCTATCACAAGATGGAGGCTGGCACATTCTGAGCCTCAGTTAAAAAGAAATACTGAGTAGTTGGAATCTTTTTATTTATCTTATCTTTAAGGTTTGCTTGGGGAGAGGTGACATGCACACTCTCATTCACCTCTCTCACATGAGGATGGGATTGATTGTCTGACGTGACCCAACCTTCCACCCTACATACCTGGCTGGGCCCCCGGGATGGACCCACCTCTCCTGGTACCTGATGTTCTGTCTTCTCCAGGCAACATATGGGGGGCATGTAGGGTCACAGCCTTCCTTCCTGATGTCTGAGAGGGTTCACACCCAAACAGGCCAGGAGCAGCGTCTTCGCACTATGCAGGAGTGAAGGGATGGTAGCTGCTTGCAGCCACAAGGCTCGTGGGTAGGTTGGTGGTGGTGTAGGAATGGCATGGCCCAGCTCTTTGCAGAGACCATCTCTTTCCTCCCTCCACCTGCTCCCTTTTATCTAGAAGCAGCTTGTCCCTTTCTGCCCATAGAAAGGTTGTTAATATCTCCAAGCTGCTGGCCACCACCTAGCTTCAGGCTACTGGATAGGCAGGAAAGGGTTAATCCCTAAGGATGCTTTATGCTCCAGTGCCCAAGGAACCTGACTGCAGTGGCTTCACCAGACTGGGCCACAGAAGTAGCTCAGCAGGGGAGGATGCCTAGAGGAAAGAGCAACCTACACTGCCTGGGGGCAGGACATAGGGCCAGAGCAGCATATGAAAAGAGTGCTAATCCCCTGCCTGAGGGATGCTGTGGAGCTTGCAAGGTTGAGGGTACAAACAGGTTGGAAACAGCTTCCTTCCCATCACTCCAGAGCTTAGCTTAGGAATGGAGAAGCTTCCCTGTGCCAGTGCTGTGGGGGGTTCTGGCACATGTTGGGCTTGGCTCCTGGCCAGTGTCCTGGGCCAGAGCATCTTGAGTGTTCCCTGGGTGATAGACCAACTAGAGTCCCTGTGGGGTGGAAGGAGCCTGCCAGCCAAGCTGTTGATGAGTGGAATGATCTGACCAGGGGCTGGTTCTCTGCAGAGTGCTGGGAGCAGGACACACCACGTGGGGAGGCATATGGAAGAGCAGCAGGGCTGAGGGTGTGAAGGGACACAGCAGGGACAGGACAGTGAGAGACTGAGCGTGTAGAGGACTGATGGGTGGACAGAAGAGGCAACAAGTAAACAGCCACTGCCTGCCTGCACTCACCAGCCACTGCAGCCAGGGGTTCACGCTAAAGTATTCAAGTAGATGATTAACCAATAAGCCTAGGCTACTGTCAACTATTCGCATCTCCCCTCTCCCCGCTGTCTCTGAAGCAGAGGCAGCAAGGGGAGGCAGGACACAGCTTAAAAGCCAGTTCCCCCCAGCACCGGCTCCTCGATGCCACCTGCCCCCCACCTCCCTGCACTGCTGCCTCTATCAGAGGTGGTGGGGGAAGTGTGCAAAGGGAGGCTGCCACAAAGCAGCCTCTGTCCGCAGTCAGCCTGGGCTGCTGCGAACAGAGGCTGCTTCATGTCAGCCTTCCGTGCCCCTTATCCCCAGCAGCCTCTGTCCATGGGAAGCTCAGTCCTCCCACGGACAGGGACTGCTGCCATCCTGTGCTGCTGCCTCTGTATCAGAGGCAGCTGCATGGGGCAGCAGGCAGCCAGTCCATGAGGGGAGCAGGTTTTTAAACTGGCTCCCCTCATGAATCTGCTCCTGCCTGGCACCCCGTGCTGCTGCCTCTGATAAGGAGGCAGCATCACAGGGTGGCAGGGGGCTCCCTGGGAGTGGGGCCAGAGTGCACTGGCTGCTGGGACTATAGAATAATTGACTAATCACTAAGAATTCATGTAGTTAGTCGACGGTTCTATTACCCACTCATCCCTAGTTCACCCACCCAAGGCCAGGGGTTTACCCACCTCCCATGTCTTGTGTTGGAATTATTTTTATTCTCTGGTTATTAATATAAACAAGTAGGGCTATCCGGTAATTACAATTAATTGTGATTAACTGGACAATTGCACTACTAAACTAAGAGAATACCATTTATTTAAATATTTTGGATGTTTTCCACAATTTCAAATGAGGAAGTTACTCACCTTGTGCAGTAACGACGGTTCTTCAAGATGCGTGTCCCCGTGGGTGATCCACTGTAGGTGCTGGCACCGCAGAGCGGAGATTCGTCAGCAGTAGTCCAGCCAGACCGCGCATGGAGCATTTGGCCATGGATACTAGAAGACGTTGAGATTTCCGGAAACTCTGTGTTCTGTCCAGGGAGAACGCTAGTACGTGGCGGACATGCAGGGTGTGTAGCCGAGTTTCCTGGTTTAGGATAGAAGGTTGGGAGGACTATCGGTTCATTAATGTGGAACTCTGAATTTATCTTTGGTAAGAAGGTTGGATGGGGACGTAGTATAAGCCCCCGGTTGGTAAACAATGTATACGGCAGTGTAGCCGAAAAGGCAGCCAACTCTCCCACCCTGCGTGCTGAAATTATTGCTAGCAGGAAAGTAACCTTCATTGTTAGCACTGCCAAATCACAAGTCGCCAAGGACTCGAAGGGAGGTTGCGTTAGAGCTTCCAAAACTAGCTCCAAGTCCCATAGATCTGGGGGCTTTCTATGTGGAGTGTATAAATTTGACAGTCCCTTTATAAATCTCTTAGTCAGTGGAAGGGCGAATACTGAATAGCTTTCCATCTGGTGTCAGAAAGTGGAGATTGCTGCCAGGTGAACTTTGATGGAAGACACTGCCAGACCCGAACATTTCAGGTGTAGGACATAATCGAGGATACGTTGAATGGAAAGAGAAAATGGATCGAGGTTATTGACCGAGCACCAAGAGGGGAATCGATGCCATTTGTGTAGGTAAGTAGCTTGCGTGGTGGCTCTTCTACATGCTTGACCTCCTGGGAGCAGATGATCTCTGCTTGTTGGAAACAGCTAGGAGGTAGGCCGTAAGGTGCAGGTGGTCGGGTTGTGAATGGATCACGTTTCCTTGTTGCTGTGCCGTTCGGGTAAGTTATATGGGGGGCAAATGGACATCCAGAAAAGGAATGGAAGCCACGTCTGGCGCGGCCAAAAGGGGGCTATGAGTATTACCATGGTGTTGTCGCTGACTATTTTCTCCAAAACTTTCGGAATCAGTGGAATCAGAGGAGAGGCACACAGGTAATGGCTCCACTCGAGTAGGAAGGCATCCCCGAGGGATCTCGGCCCAAAGCCCACTCTGGAGCAGTAAGAGCGACACTTTGCATTGTGATGTGCTGCAAACAGATCTATAATGGGGTATCCCCATTGTTAGAAGAGGTCTTGTGTCACTTTGTGGTTTAGTTCCCATTCATGCTGGGGGATAAAATGTCTGCTGAGGGCATCGGCAATAATGTTGTCCTTGCCCGGAAGGTAGATTGCAGTGATGGTGATACCATGACGAATGCACCAGTTCCATAATAGTGTTGCTTCCGCACAGAGGGAACGTGATCGAGCTCCCCCTGGTCAGTTGATGTAGTAAACTGTGTTTATGTCGTCGGTGAGAATTTCGATGGTCTGACCTTGGATATTGGCTAAAAAAGGCTTGCATGCATTGAATACTGCTCTCAACTCGAGGAATGTGTTGGAGAGACTGTTGAGCAGTCCATCACCCTTGAACTCAGTAGTCTTGGAGATGAGCTCCCCAACCCAGTAGAGACGCGTCTGTTGTAATCTGCATAGTGGGTTGATGCGATGGAAAGGAACGCCAGACAGCATGTTGGTAGGGGAGTTCCACCATGTTAATGAGTCCTGTACCTGACTTGGAACGGGAACTGTCCTGTGCACATTGTGATTGCCTGGTCGATAAATTGAGGCTATCCAGTGTTGGAGGCATCTGAGGTGCAACCTCGCGTGTGCTACAACATACGTGGTAGCCGTCATGTGCCCCATGAGTTGTAAACAGGTAAGTATGGGGATCTTGGGACTTGTGGAAAGGATTTGTATAAAGTCCTGAATAGCGTGAAATCTGTTTAGAGGAAGGTACGTCCTGGTGGTTGTGGAATCCAGTCATGAGCCAATGAACTCGAGGGATTGTTGCGGCATCATTGAAGATTTTGTAAAATTGATTATGAGACTGAGGGCCTGGAATACTATCCTCGTTGTGTTGGTAGCCTGTGATGCCTCATCGAAAGAAGACGCCTTGATCAGGCAGTCATCTAGATACGGGAATATCATGATGCTGTGTCAACGAAGGTAGGCTGCTACTACCGCAAAAGTTTGAGAACACCCTGGGTGCCAAAGGAGAGACTGAAGGCAGAACTCTGTCCTGGAAATGTTCCATGCCTACTACAAATCTCAGGAAACGTCTGTGAGCTGGATGGATAGTCACATGAAAGTAAGCATCCTGCAGGTCAAGGGACGCGAACCAATCCCCAGTATCGAGTGCTGGAATAACTGGAAGCTAGTGTCGCCATCCTGAATCTGTGCTTGCGAAGGTAGTGATTGAGTCGACGAAGGTCCAAAATTGGTCTCCACCCCTGATTTTTTCTGGGTAAGGAAACAATGGGAGTAAAATCCTTTGCCCATGAACTGCTCGGGTTCTCTACTGCGCCAATTGCAAGGAGGCGTAGAATCTCTTGCTTTAGTAGAGCCTTGTGAGAGGTGTCCCTGAAGAGGGACGAGGGCGGGGGGGGGGGTGGAGTGAGTGAGGTAAAGGGGATTGCATAGCCGGATATTAGTAACTCGCAGACCCATTGATTGGTGGTGATGGTGGACCAACGGTGCTAATATGGTCTCAATCGATGATTAAATAGCTTTGCCAACTCATCTGATTGAAATGTTAAGGGAATGGTTTGCAGTCGCCCTACCAGCACATCAAATGGGCTGCTGGTTATTTTGTTGGTTAGGCGCCCTGTTGTTTTGCAGGCGTCGTTTTTGCAATCATTGCTTTGGTCGTTGTTGGTCATACTGTCTGTAGTGGGTTGCAGCATATGAGAAGGGTCTCTGTCAATTGTAGGGCATGTATCGCTTATGGTGGTACGGTGGTGTATATATGCCAAGTGTCCTAAGTGACGTTCTGGAATCTTTGCTGGAGTGGAGCACTTGATCCATTTTCCTGGCAACTAGATTGTCTGTCTGTCTAAGGGTAGGTCTTTTACCTTTGACTGTAATTCTCTTGGGACTGCAGCCAGCTGCAGCCAGGATGCTCTACGCATTACCACTGAGTGGCAGTGGTTCGTGCAGCCATGTCAGTGATGTCTAGTGCAATCTGTAGCGCCGCCCGGGAGGCGGTATAACCCATCTGTACTATTGATCTTAGGACTTGATGTTTATTGTCAGGCAGATGTTCTAAAAGCATCACTAACTTCATATAATTGTAGAAGTTGTGGTTAGCAAGAAGGGCTGCATAGTTAGCCATTGTCAAAGTCAGCATGGCGGATGAATAAACTTTTGTGCCGAATAAATCCAGTCGTTTGCCCTCTTTGTCATTCCCGGTGTTCCTATATTGTGGGGCTTTAGCTCTCTGTTGCGCCGCATCCACCACAAGCGAATTTGGCTGTGGGTGTGTAAATAGAAATTCCATCCCTTTCGAGGGGACAAAATACTTATCTGCCCTTTTGTTGGTTGCAAGGGCAGAAGCAGGTGTCTGCCAGATGTCGTCAGTGACTTCGAGGATTGCTTCATCAAGAGGTAGTGCCACTCTAGACTTTTGAGAGGGCTGTAGGTTCTTTAGCAGTTGATGCCGTTTCTGCTGTACTTTGGTAAGCTGTACCTCGAGTCTTGGCCACGCGTTTGAATAGCTCTTGAAATTGTCGATCATCGTCTATAGGTGAAGAGTTTCCTGGAAAGACGGCGTCATCTGGAGAAGATGACTACTGGTCAGTTGGGGATGCCCCTTGTGGCTGTTCTTGGTCAGATATTTGACTGTCATCCGGGTCGGGGTGCTGAGTGAGCACTGGCACCTCCCCAGTAGGGGTGGGCGGTTTTGTGCTGGAGGGAGTGGGCAAACTGGCAGTGTCGTGTGAGACATGTGGTTGGTGATAGTGTGGTGACCTGGAACAGGTGCGTTCCACCGTTCCAGCATCGGTCGTAATAATGGTGATCGTAGTGGCGACCGTAGTGGTATCTCCTTAAGGAGTCTGTACTCCTGCTTCTATGGCGTTAGTGAGAGTAAGACGAGAGCGTAGGCGATCTGGGTGAGCGTGATCTGCCTTGTGAGTGTCTCGGAGACCACGATGATCGGTGCTGATAGTAGCGCTGTGGTGAGGGGGAATAGCGTGGCGACAAGCAGTGGTGTTGCCCGGTGGAGCTGAATTGTAGCGCTTCCCCGGAATGTACTGGCTGGAGCTGCCTGCAATGAGAGACAAGGCTCTGGAGAAAAGGGAATAGGCTCTGGGCTAGGAGAAGTAGTGACAGCTCTTCTGGACTTGCGCTGGGCCTTTGTCGCTGCCAGGGAGGGCTCTCGAGAGAATAGAGACATGTCCAGCTCCCGGTGCCGCGGTTGGTGTCAGTGCTTTGTGTCAGTGCCAGCGTGCCCGTCAATTCCGGCCTGGTTCTTGATGCCGATGTTGGTGGTGCCAACGTTGGTGGCTGCATTCTCGGTGCCGCTGCCAGTGCCAACTCTGATCTGGGTGCCGCAGGAGCCACTGGTTCCCTCGGAAAGGCCAGACTCGGTGCCGATGTACTCCAGCCCGTCTTCTGCCTTTCAGCGCGGCGGCTAATGGCTGTTCCCAAAGTGCCCAGCTTATCTCCCACACTAACCCGCTTCAATGGTGAATAGCGGGATGGAAAAGGCTTCTTCTTAAGGGCACTTGGAGCAGGGCGGTGTTTGTCTGTTCCCGAAGATTCTGCAAGCCGGGAAGGATCAGCCTCGGTGGGCTGTAGCACTTTGTTAAAGAGCAGCATTTTGAGCCTGATTTCGCGATCCCACCTAGCTTGTGCTGTGAGCTTGGAGCAGTGCGGGCATTTCTGAGGGATATGACCCTCGCCAAGGCACTTGATACAACAGGAATGCCCGTCAGAGGTGGGCATAGGGTCCCGACATGTACCACATTTCTTGAAGCCGGGGGATCCCAGCATTACTGTTGCGTACTGGAGAACTTGCCGACGCAGTCCTTAACTACAAAAAGATTTTTTTTTCTTAACCAATGTGTTTGAGACTCCTGCATTAAGCTTAGGCAAATACTCACATAAGCAAAATTATTAGATATGAAAATACTTTTTGTTGCTTCTCTTCCCAAAGCTCCATGCAAATAACTATTAATTATTAGCCAAACAACTATTAACTAACAACTACTGAACTATAAACAATTAACAAGTAACTAATACTAATATTTTCTCTCAAGATGTGAGGAGAAGTGAGGAGAAGAAGTTCACTCCGTCTGCAACCATGGACGGTTAGGAGAAACTAGTGGGAGTCAGACTGCGTGCTCTCAGAAACGGCGCAAATGGCACGAGGCCCTTGACGCGCATGCACGGTCCAGCTGGACTACTGCTGACGAATCTCCAATTTGTGGCTCCGGGACAAGCCTGACACCTACAGTGGAACACCCACAGGGACACTGCTTGAAGAAGAAATATTGGTTTCTATTATAACACAGAATACAAATTGTACAGGGCACACTTAATATTTTTATTACAAATATGTGCACTAAACAATCAAAGAAATTTATTTTTTAGTTCCTCCATTACAAGTACTATAGTACAATCTTTGTCATCAAAGTTGAACTTACAAATACAGAATTATGTAAAAACAACTGCATTCAAAAATAAAACAATATAAATCTTTAGAGCTTACAAGTCCATTCAGTTCTACTTCTGCCCACAACTGTGGTGAAGCAGAGCAACTGGTCTGGTTTGGGAGGTGGAGGCAGAATGGAGCAGAGGCTGCTGTGTGGCTCTGCTTCCCTTGTGGTTCCCACTGTTGTGGTGAGTGTAGGGGGCATGACCCTGCTGCCACTCTGCACCAAGTCCCCTGATAATCCACAAGGCAATGCCCCTTTTGGGAGAGAGCTTGGGAGAAGGGATTAAATGGGGGTGGATGGGCTGGCTGAGGGGAGGGGGTGCACAGGAACTAGCAGTATTGCACAGATTGGAATGTGGAACTTCTCAGGCTGTATATGGTCTATGGGCCATGTGTTTGAGACCCCTGCATTAAGCTAAAGCAAATACTCACATAAGCAAAATTATTAGAGATATGAAAATACTTTTTGTTGCTTCTCTTCCCAAAGCTCCATGCAAATATTTGCAGATTCCATCCAGACCATTTAGTTTCACCTTGTTTCTGCGTTATAAAATTACTTCTGTAGATGCTCATTGTCTGAGGGAAAGTTTAAAATGGGATAAATCCTTTAAAATGGCTTTTCTGAAATTACTGTAATAGCAGCACAGTCTTTGGCAGAGTATCCCTTGTACCAGACAAAAGGCCATAAAGCCTCCTTAATGCTGAGGGATTCAGAAACTTGGGAAGATATTTGTTCCAATTTGGAATTGTCACTGAAGTAGTCTCCATAGGCCAGATTTATGATGGTATTTAGGTGCCTATAGATGAAGTTAGGTGCCGAGAGTGGAATTCACAAGGGGGACTTAAGCACAGCAAAACTCAGCCTTTTAGGCGCCCTGCTGCCAAGTGGAAATCATAATCCAAGTTAGGCATCCAGGCTCTCTGTGCAATGCGTGGGAGTAGCAACGTAAAAAATATACAAAAATAGTAACTGTGTTACTGATCAAATTCTATTGGTTACACGGTTGAACATTTTACCTGGGGATGTAGAGGTAGGGAGGGAAAGGTGCTGCTGGCCCCTGCAGGCTCCCAGCCCCATGGGTTCCTGGACCCCTGGGCTCTACCACTGACAGGGTCCCAGCTGCTGATCCACGGGCTCTACTGCTGACGGCATCCTACCATGTGCGAGGTCCCAGCTGCCAACCGATCTTAGCAGAGTTTAACCATTAAAAATAACTTAAGCAAGTAGGCGAAGGCCCCTCTCCAAGCCTGAGAAGTGGAGTCACTAAATTCAGAACTCAGACGCTAGCAAAACTGAGCAGAGAGCTATTAAGAGAGCCAGTATGAAAGCTAACATACCTGAGGAGAGAGGTGTGGCCCTACCCCTCAAAAGGAGTTAGGCACCATCGCCACTTGGGATTCATAGATGTGAACCCCTTGCTGAAGTTAGGCACTCAAGTTAAGCCAGTGCTTTCTTAAGAAAAACCCAGGAGGTGGTGATGAGGCTTACAGTTTGCCTGACAGTTACACAACTGATTCATAATGTGGGAAACCCAGGTTCAAATCGCAACTATTCCTAATATGAAGCAAAGGCCTTGAACCCAGGGCTTCCACTTCCTAAGTGAGTGCCCTAATCATTTGGCTCTGGGTGAATCTCTCCTGTTGAAGCTATTCCAGTATAAAATATTTAAATAGCCATTAGAGCAGGGAACTTGAACTCCTTCTAGATGAATGCCCTAACCATACGGCTATAGAGCCAATCTCAGGGCCAGACAATAGGTGATGGAACCCTATGTAGGAATATAAACTCACATTTTGTTTTGCATTATGGTTTAAAATTGTTTGGATATTAGCATGAGCAATAGGCTGAAAACACATGACGAAAAAGAGTAAGATGGTAAGAAAAAAGAGTTATTGTACGAAACATGAAATGAGCCTTTGACATACCAGTGTTATTTTATTTAAGGTTTAGACTTAAGTACAGAAATTAAACATGGTTAACAGTATCAGATACATTAAATGGACTACATAAGAAATTGCTTCTTCTGGCCTTAGCTACGGTAGAGAACTAACAAGGATGCCTCTTGTTTGTTAAAGAATAAAAAGAGTAAACTTTTAAAGGGTTCATTCCTTATATCTGACTGTCCAAGTTAGAGCCAACCATTACGTGCCCCAACACCTCTGGGTCTCACCCTTTTATAAATATCTTTACTGAATACTTATAAATGTTGTATTACTGTTCTAGGATGGAGTAGATTATTTATTTAGCCTCTTTAGGTATGTTTAGAGCAATTTGTATAAATCCATCTAGCCTTTGAACTTTTGAATTTTTCTAAGCTGAAAAGTCCAAGTCTTTTAAATATCTCTTCATATGGGGACTGTTCCAAACCCCTAATCATTTTTGTTGCCCTTTTCTGAACCTTTTCCAATGCCAATATATCTTATTTGAGATGAGGCCACCACATCTGTACGCAGTATTTAAGATGTAGGCGTACCATGGTTTTATATAGAGTCAATAAGATATTCTCTGGCTTATTCTCTATCCTTTTTTTAATGATTCCTAACATTAGTATCCGATCTGCGGTGTGGGACGAGTCCGATACCAACAGTGAAGCACCCACGGGGACATCGCCTGAAGAACTTTGGTTTATAAGGTTAGTTTTGAACCTAGAAAAATCCCTCAAACTACAGTCATAGGCACTACCTGGCTGGGTTGATTTAGTTGGGATTGGTCCTACTTTGGGCAGGGAGCTGGACTTGATGACCTCCTGAGGTCTCTTCCAGCCCTATGATTTTACCATCAAACCCCAGACTGACCCACAAAAACAGCTAGGAACTTGTGAAGAGCAAGGCCTTAGTTAGAATACATAAAGGTTCACTCACATAGTTATCAGTACATTTAAATATTTCTATTCAAAGTTTTAGTTCTTCACTCTATATGCTAGTGGCTCTTCTGCATCCTAAAAGTGTACCTTTTCCTCTCTAAAAACCACATTGGTGGCACGACAAGTTTACTGAAGTTTGCTCACAAAGCATAAAATTTTTTAGATTACCAGGATGTGTATAAAGAGATTAACATCTCTTTCTCTCACTGTTTCCCCCTTCTAGAGACATATTAGCATTTTCAGGTAGCAGGAAGATCAAATTTAACTGAAAGTATTTTGAATGAAGCCAGTTTCACTCTAGGGATGTGATAGTGTAAACATGTAAATGGTTAACTGATGAGCCTGGACTCATCGGTTAATCTTCATGGTTACATGCAGGGTCTGTCCTCCCCATCCCACCCCCTCATGCTGCTGCCTCTGTATCAGAGGCAACAGTGCGGGGCGGGGGTAGGTGGGAGCAGATGCTTACGGGGAGCTGGCTTTTAAGACAGCTCCTCATGAACACTGGGCTCCCACAGAGCTGCTTCCCTGCACCCGCTGCTGCCTCTATAACAAGCAGGCGGGAGCTGGTGCTCGTGGGGAGCCATCTATCCCCCCACACTGCTTCCTCTCTACCAGCTCAATTTTGAGAATATGGATGTGGACATGGATGCAGATCTTGTATCTGTGCAGGGCTTTATATGATCACTTTAAAATAGATCTCTGTTCTTGATTATAATGGTGATGGACATGTCTAGAAAAAATGTTTTTTTCCCTCTCAAAGGGAAGCTGTTAAAATTGTTTTTGTGGAGTTGTTGAGACAGACACCCCAATGTATGCCTGTGAAGAAATTAGAGCTGCCTGGGCTATCATTAAAGGGCACTAAATCTATAGGTAAGATAGATAGATATACGTAGGTTTTTCTCTAAATGCTTTAGCCCTACTGTTAAGATTTAACTATAGAACATATTGGTTTAAGGAGGTTATCTGGTCACTATATTGCACCCAAGAAACACAGACCTGACACGAGAGAGTGTGTTCAGAGACCAAAGATGGGTCAAATGCAGTTAGCCCTTTAACCAACACAATATATTTCTTTAATCTTTAAAGACTGTCTCTGCTACATTTAAAAATGTGTGGCCTGATTTGCAGAAATGTTGATGCACCCCTACCATTCAGTGACCTCTGAGAATCAGGCCATTAGCATTTATAAGTTCCATAACCCAAATTCATGTGACCTGTAGCTCACGTTGAGCTGACTCTTGCCTTAAGCCTAAACATAAAAAAAATGCAAATTATCCTTACTATACTTTAAAATAGTTTTTCCTGTGGGATGACAAAGTGATGTTATATCCTATATATATATATATATGTTTTTGTTCTGGACATCCAACACTCCAGTCATCTGAAGAAGTGAGCTGTGCCCACAAAAAGTCATGATACCATCTACATGTTTTGTTAGTCTTTAAAGTGCTACCAGACTATTTGTTTTTTTTTAAAAGTTTATCCTGTACAGACTAACTTGGCTACCCCTCTGAAGCTTGTTATCATATCACTCTGCATCCCACAGGAACATGCCCCACCCACCCCCAGGGCCCATGTGGAAGGCTAGGGCTGCCTATGGCCCCAGCCCTCCCCTTTCCTTCCCCGCAGAGGAGGGAAAGCTGGGCTTGGGGCAGTGTGGCTCGGTCCCGGGCCCTCTCTGTGCACGGGGGGGGGGGGGGAGGAGAAAGCCAGGCCCAGGAACTGGACCTGGCACATGACACCACCTGGCCGCTGGAGTAAGTTAGGCTGCAGTGGGAGGGAGGAAGGAAGGACAAGGGGGCCATGGCTGGGGGAGGAGAGGGAAGGGGACCCTGGCTGTTGGGTAGGGGAGAGAAATGGGGAGGGGGAAGAGAGAAGGGGGCCCTGGCAGGTGGAGAAGGGGAGGGAGAAGGGGCCTGGATTGGTGTGACTACAGCCCAGCCTTTCCCAGTGGCTGGGGGGGGAGGCAAGAGCCGGGGCTGGCTTTGCGGGGGCTCGGGTGGGGAGAGATGGGGGTGCGTGGGAGTCGTGTGACCTCTCAGGGGCTCGGGAGGAGGGTGGGGTGACACATGGGAGTGACAAAGCCTTGCGGGGGTTTGGGCGGGGGGCAGAAGGCGGGTGCACAGGACACGTGTGGCATCCCTGGGGGAAGGAGGGGTGCGTGGGAACCACGCGTCTTTGCCCCTCACCAGTGGGGGGCCAAAGCCATGCCCCCTTCCTCCATGCCAGAGGGAGAGAGCCAGGCCAGCCTTGGTCCGGCTCAACACCCTCCTTCCTCCCCCCCCAGGTGGCCAGAGGGAGGAATCTGGGCCAGCTTTGATCTAGCCCAACCCCCTCCGCCCCCAGTGGCAAGAGATGGGAGAGCCAGGGCAGCGTTGGTCTGGCCCAAGCACACACATCCTCCACGGCAGCCAGAGGGAAGGAGATGGGCCAGCTTCAGGCCGGCTCAACACCCCCCACAGCGGCCGGAGCAGAGAGAGCCAGGCCAGCTTCAGCCTTGGTTCAGTCAACCCCACCCCTTCTAGCAGCTGGATGGGGGAGAGCAAGGGCAGGCCTGGGCTTCTATGCCTCAAATCTGGCCCTCCCCAGCAGCTGGGGAGAGAGCCAGGGCTGCTTACTGGTTGGCGAACACAGCAAGCAGGGGGCATCTAGTATTAGATTTAAAAAAAAAAAAACTTAAAATATTGATTGTGGTGTTATTTAGGGCATGATGCAAACCCATGATAGGCAACCAAAGGATTTTCATTGACTTCAAAGAGTTGGAACAGGTTCTCAATCAGTATCTTTAGTTACCAGTTTTTGGGATTATTTTTTTTCCAATGTGCATTACTTTACATTTATCTACATTAAATGTTTCATTTGCCATTTTGTTGCCCAATCACTTAGTTTGGTGAGATCTTTTTGAAGCTCTTCACAGTCTGCTTTGGTCTTAACTATCTTGAGCAGTTTAGTATCATCTGCAAATTTTGCCACCTCACTGTTTACCCTTTTTTCCAGATCATTTATAAATAGGTTGAATAAGATCGATCCCAGTACAGATCCTTGGGGGACACCACTAATTACCTCTCTTCATTGTGAAAACTGACCATTTATTCTACCCTTTGTTTCCTATCTTTTAACCAGTTATCAGTCCATGAGAAGATCTTCCCTCTTATCCCATGACAACTTACTTTACTTAAGAGTCTTTGGTGAGGGACCTTGTCAAAGGCTTTCTGGAAATCTAAGTATACTGGATCCACTGGATCCCTCTTGTTCACATGTTTGCTGACTCCCTCAAAGAACTCTAGTAGATTAGTAAGGCATGATTTCCCTTTACAGAAACCATGATTGACTTTTCCCCAGAAAATTATGTTCATCTATGTGTCTGACAATTTTATTCTTTACTATTGTTTCAACTAATTTGCCCAGTACTGATTTTAGACTTACTGATCTGTAATTGCCAAGATCACCTCTAGAGCCCTTTTTAAATATTGGCATCACAACTAGCTGTCTTCCAGTCATTAGGTACAGAAGCTGATTTAAAGGATAGGTGACAAACCACAGTTAATAGTTCTACAGTTTTACATTTCAGTTCTTTCTGAACTCTTGGGTGAATGTCATCTAGTCCCGCGGACTTGTTACAGTTAATTTTAACAATTTTTTCCAAAACGTCCTCTAATAACACATCAATCTGGGACAATTCCTCAGGTTTGTCACCTAAAAAGAATGGCTCAGGTTTGGGAATCTCTGTGACATCCTCAGCTGTGAAGACCGAAGCAAAGAATTAATGTAGTTTCTCCACAATGACCTTATCGTCTTTGAGTGCTCCTTTAGCATTTTGATCATCCAGGTGCCCCGCTTTTTGTTTGCCAGGCTTCCTGCTTCTGATGTACTTAAAAAACATTTTGCCATTACTCTTTGATTTTTTGGCTAGCTGTTCTTCAAACTCCTTTCTGGCTTTTCTTATTATATTTTTACTTAATTTGACAAAGTATGTTATTTTCTGTTATCCTCACTAGGATTTAACTTCTACTTCTTATACAATGCTTTTTTATCTCTCACTGCTTCTTTTACTTGGATGTTAAGCCATGGTGACACTTTTTTGGTTCTCTTACTGTGTTTTTAATTTGGGGTTTACATTTATGTTGGGCCTCTATTATGGTGTCTTTGAAAAGATTCCATGCAGCTTGCAGGAATTTTACTTTTCCCATTATACCTTTTGCTATTCCTGTCTAGCTGTGAAATTGGATGAGGTCAAGAAAAATCTGAGATGTGTGCAAATGAATGTGTGGGGTCCCTAGCACCAAAATGGAAGAACTAGAACCACCAGTAGAGGTTGTGAAACCAAATATTATAGGGATAACTAGTCTGCCATATTTCTGTTATCATGACTGGAATACAGGTACTAGCAGGTATGTACTGTTCAGGAGAGAGAGAACTAAAGATAGTTTATTTGTTATTTCTTTTTGTTTTTTTACAATGCTACCACGCTATCTATTTGGGCCAAAATAACTTTAGGGAAGGACTATAAAGAGGTTCTATGTAGTAGTGTTAGGAATTTGCATGAGACCTTCAGGGTCAGCTTTGGATATGGATAGAAGTCTCTTAACGTTATTAAAGAGAGTACTACTATTACTACAAATTGTCATTATGGAAGACTTTCTCCTCTAATCTATAGTTTGGCAGATAATCTCTATTAATAATGGTAGGGCCCAATGGTGATAGGTTTCTTCGCTAAACAGTCACTGAATGAGGAGATGTAATACTACTTTAGACTGTTTTAGTAAACAGTGATGAGACTATATAGAAGAATGAGTGATCACGAGGTAATCTAGTGTAAATTAAAAGGAAAGAGAATGAAAACCAGGTTAGTTACAGATATTCAATTTCAAAATGGCAGACTGTAAGAAACTAAGTGAACTAGTTAGGGAAGTCAAGTGGATGGAAGAGTTCAGGGACTTAAAGAAATTCCAGACCATCTACAAGTTTAAGTCAGAAGTGCAAACATTTGTCTGGAATCTGCATTCCAAATGAAAGATTTTAAAAAAATGTACAAGGAAAGACTCCAGCCCACACTTGTTGAATAACCACCTCAAAAAGGACATGAGGAGTATGTAGGGAAGAACAGAAGACAGGATATATCAGCAAAGAAAGCTACAGCTTGGAAGTAAAAAAATACAGACAAACTGAGAACTGTCAAAAGTCAATTATTCTCAAATACACTGCTCCAACTACATAATTAATACTCAGTAAATAATTATTAGTTAGGTCTATCATATTGTCAGACTCTGATCAGGGAGATGAAGTAAAATGTGAGCAGATCAGTTATTCTAGCCCATAAATGGCATAGTAATATTTAATAAACAAAACAAATCATTCTATTAGCAAGGACATAAAAAACAAATAGCATGACTGAAAGCAAGTGTTGACAAACATAACTGTAAATCTAATGCAGTTGTACCGTACCACTCCACAGAATGATCACTGTGACAGAGGTGAACATAGGAATCTGCTTAACAGATAGCATATTGGCAATGTAAAGACTGTGGAGATCTACATGAGGGTGAAGGCCTAATACGATTCTAAACAGATAACTCTTGTTTTCTTATAAAAATCAGTTTCATATTAATATCTCCTGCATGCTTAATATGAAAATAAATCAAACTGCATAATTTACATGAATATTCACAAACTGAAGCATTTGTGTAATAGGTTCTCCTTTCCTGACACCACAAAATATTCTGTGAGCATAACAACACTCACCATCACATGCAATAGTCCGATGATAAGTCTAACATAGTGTAAATAAGTAATCTTACTGTTAGTTTGGCTATTCCAAAGGCTGTTCTATCTTCAAGTAAATAAAGTCTTTATCTTCGACTTTACTCTGTTGTCTTTGCTTTCCCAGAAAAGAATCTAATGTTCTTTTGTATTAACTATAAATCTAAGGAAAGACAATTTTGCTCTGATACCAAGCAGCCTGAGTCTCTTCCTAGCCAAGTCTCTTCCTGCTTCCTTCTACTTTAAGGTTACAGGCAAACAGGAAATACTAAGCCACACATACATTTAAAGACATATACACACTTAATCCAAAACAGTATCCATCACTCTTGCTTAACATCGTTGGCCCTTTTAAAAAGTTATTCTAACAATCTGTCCAAGTAAGGCCTACATTTACAATTTGCCAGTAGACTGAGTGCAGCACCTGATTTGTATGCAACTGAATAGACTAAGGTACAAATCCTAACACCATAAGAAATGAGATTCAGTACACATGACCCATGTTTTGAACCCAAGCATTTAAAAAAAAGTCAGACCCCCAAAATGTCATGACTAGCTTAATAATTGAGGGTTTAAAAATCATAATCTTGGGGGTTCTATTGCCTTCTAGTTTTCAAAACTTTAGGATATGTATGCTTCACGTTTTCAAGCTTTTCTCCATAATCATGAAGACAAACTATTTTTAAAAATTAAAGCTGAAATCTTCATGCCATTTAGGGACATTAAAAAGCATTTTTGGCCTTTTTTTGGTAAATGTGTAACTTGGAATTTTTCAATGGATACATGTTTACACACAGAGGGGGGTGGCTCCAGTGGCTCTGTATCAGAGGCAGCAATGCAGGGAGGGGGGGGGGCAGGCAGGAACTCAAAAGCAAGCTTCCCATGCATACTAGTTCATGCCTGCCCCCTGCACTGCTGCCTCTGATACACAGGCAGCAGTGGGGGGAGGGAGGCCTTGTGTGCAACTCTGAACATTAACCGATGAGCCTGACAGAACAGAAACCAGCAGAATTTGGCAAGCAGTAAACAAAATGTCCTGGGCCACACACACAACCTCAATGGGCCACAGCTTGCTTACCACTGAGCTTGGGCATCTTACACCTAATGGGGTTGCAGGATGTGTCTCTGGGAATGATATAGTACACTGCATATTGGAATCTGCCTTTGGTGCAGATCATGCAGCTGGGAATGAGTGGTCTCCTTAAAATTCACTGCCACAGAGCCAAGAAAACACTTGATTTTGAAAAGATAGTCAACTAGTGTGCTGTGACCTCTGTTCATTACACTTAGGCTATGTCTATACTATAGCCTCTTGTGCAAAAACATTTGCAAATGAGACAAAGCGTGGAATATCACCACGCCTCATTTGCATAATTAATGAGGCTCCGTGTTGCGCAAAACCCCCTCTTGCACAAGAATCATTCTTCCTGAAAAAATACGGAAGAATGGCTCTTGTGCAAGAGGGGGTTTTTGCACAAAAGCCTTTGGCGCAAACACGGAGCCTAATTAATTATGCAAATCAGGCGTGATGACATTCCATGCTTCACCTCATTTGCATATGTTTTTGCACAAGAGGCTATAGTGTAGACATAGCCTTAGGCTACGTCTATACTACGATCCTCTTCTGCAAGAGGAAATGCAAATGGATGCTCATTTGCATATGTTGTGCTCTCATTTGCATTTCCTCCTCAGATTCCTTTTGCACAAGAGGTTTTTGTGCAAAAAAGTGCTGTGTAGACAGCTCCTTTTTCCTCAAAAACCCTTTTGCGCAAGAGCCATTCAGAAAGGATCCATTTTGCAAAATGGATCCAAAGAGGAAATGCAAACGAGAGTGCAACACATGCAAATGAGCACTACATTTGCATTTTCTCTTGCAGAAGAGGATTGTAGTATAGATGTAGCCTTAGTGTTATCTTTTAACTTAGGAATGAGAACCTTTTTTGGTCAAGGGCTACCACCCCACAGAAGAATCATTCTGGGACTGCATACCAGTGAGAAGCAAGAAAATAAAAACCAAACCCTCAATGATGTGACAGCTGACTGAGAAGGAGAAAGACTCCCCACATTCCCTTGCACAGCAGAGCCTTGTGAGCCTCAGGCTAGATTTTGTGTGCTCCAGTCCCACAAATGTTGAGGGGAGCCCCAAGCCTCTGGGTCCAGATCCAGACAAGCCAGGATGCCCCACGTTCCACTCCTGCTTTAACTGTTACCAGTGCTCCTGCATCCTGTACCACCTCCTTGCAGCCAGCTCTTGGCTCCAGACAGTAAGGTCTCTGGAGCAGGGCCCACCTGTTTCTTGCAGATGTATGTTAGCTCATGGAGCCTCACTACCTTAGGGGTTAGCTACTGAGTAGCTAGCGCATGGCACTGTGGGTTGGGAAGCCTCTTCAAAGCTCCCTTCTTGCTCTCTCCCTCATTAGTATTCTTCCCATCTCCAGGAGCCTGGAGACTTCGCTTCCCCCTCAGCAATAGGGGACAGGGCGACCTCTCTCCTTCTGTCTCCCAGCTCCAGTAATAGAGTGCTGCGCTGTCCCCAAGACCCATAGCCGCTTCCGGGGGGGGGGGGGTAGGAAAACCAGCCAGGGACGACACCGGAGGTTGGAGGGAAGTAACTTCTTAATCTTCCTCCTTTACCCCACTCCGGCGCCTCTCTCTTTCCCGGAACCATGAGAGGTTTGAGCCGGAAGGAGCGCTCCTCCCGCTCGCAGCTTAGATTGACTAGCAGCCCCCAGGCGGCAGTCAGCACCGTCCCTTTCATCGCTGGGCGGCCTAGCACCCGCCCATTTCAGTAGGCGGGAGGGAATGTTTACAAATAAAAAGGCGAGTGGGCGGGGGGAGCGGGAGGAGCAAGCGCTTAGCGCAATGTGCGAGCCAATAGGGCAGCGCGCCATTCGGCTAGAGGGAGGGAACGTAAGTCCAACGGTCTCTGACCAACAGTCGCCCAGCTGTTCAGGCGCGCGAGCCAATGAGCTTTCAGTATCATTCTTCTAAGGCCTGGAGAAGTGAGAGTAGGGGGAAGGGAAGTCTCCTCCAGTCCGCCTCTTCGTACAGGCTCCTCCAGTCCCGGCGGGGCTGGGTTCCCCCCCTGCTGTTGAGTAGGGAGGGGAGCTGGAGCGAGTGGGCAGCCGCAGGGGCTGGATGTTGGGAGGCGGGATTTTAATGTTGCTTTTATTTTGTATTTAATTGTATGGCGTTTACCCCCCATACGTCTCTGAACAATAAAATCCTGCCAGACACCTTGCCCCCTCCCCACCCGCCCGCACGCCCCAGGCGGGAGGCAGAGAGAGGGGCGAGGGGTGGGGAGCCTTTGAGAAAATGGAGGGATCCTCCAGCTCGGCAGAGGAAGGAGAGCTGCCTCTTCTCACAGTCAAGCACGAGCTGAAGAACGGTGAGCGACCGCAGAGCGAGGGGTTGGGGGCCTTGCAAGGGCCGTGGTGGACGCGGGTGAGCTGTGAAAGAGGCTGGCGGAAGCGGAGTGAGCAGAGGGCAGCCTTGTCAGTCGGGGGATGGTTACGAGGGCAACGCGAAGTTGAGATGGGAGAGGTGACAGGCAGTGGTGGGGACGTCAGGGTGAGCTGGGGTAACGAACTGGAGGGTAAAGGCCATCGACGGAGAGAAATGGCGAGGTCGAGCGAGAGGTGAGACGGAGGCTGAGTGGAGAAGGGAGTTAGGGGTGTAGGGACACCGAGAAGAAAGGTGGACGGGGAGCTCGGGGTGACGGCTCCAAGGAAAGGCCGGGGAAAAGGGGGTCGGAGGATGCTGAGTTGAGGAGGGGTCAGTTGACTGGAGAGGAGTGCTGAGCTGTGAGGTGGGAAGAGAAGGGAGCTGAGTGGAGCTTATGAGAGAACTCCAGAAAAAAGTGATGAGAGACGGGCTAGGGGAGGGGAAACAAGAAAAGGGGCCTTTTAAAATGTGTTTCTATATACATTTAAAATTGGGTTTGGGTGATCTTTAACTTTGTGTAGTGTGTGAGGAATAAGTGGCTGGAGAATGCCTGTATTTTCTTTTTCTGAGCATCATCAACTGTCCTTAGCTGTGTGATGTTAGGTGCCCTGACATTTTCCTGCTTGGGTCTTCAAAATGCCTCATAATCAGATAAGTTATTTGAAAATCCTGTGTAGAAATATTTGCACCAACAAAATCTACTGTATAAACACAGTAGGAATGTTGTCGTGCAGTTGTGGTTTTATGGAAGATTTTAGTATCTTGTTTTCAAAGAAGTCTTTTTAAGTAATTTGAATGTTACAGGAACTTTTGGGGTTATTTTAAGTTTACAAAATGCAGTGAGTTAAATAGAGTGTGTGCACAGTATTTTAAAACAGTCCATGTCCTGTGATCTATGCGAACTAGAGAAAAACAACTCTCTCTTCTTCCCCTTCAGCCCCAAAATAAAGCTAAATTAGCTGCACCACAAAACAGGAACATTCTACTTCTGTGATGCTGGGGGGGTGGGGAGATGCAGAGAAAGAGCGGAGGAAGGGTATTTTAACCCACAAGACAAATGTGTAACATAGTTTTTGATGGACCACTTGGGAAAGCAAATTCCATAGTCAAGGACACACCACAGAAAGAGTGCAGGCTCCTGCTCCCAGACATTCAGATCTAGTACCTGTTTACAAAAGTATTCCAGTTGACCTCAATTGTCACTGCAGCACAGAGAGAGAAGCAGTCTTCTTGAGAGCTAGAGCCAAGCCACCTTACATAGGGGTTGCAATTTTGCTCTCTTTCTATTTTTTGTGTAATCGTCTACATGTTGACATCCCTAGTGTAGACCTGGCTTAAGAGTGATTAGACTGCAGAGTTCCACCTAGACAGAGATGGGGAAAGCCAGGCCTATCATTCTGAGGCATGCACTTGCGAGTGACAAAAGGGATATAATGTTCAGCTTGCCCTCTCGTTGTGCCAATCTTAAATTTAAAAAAACCCTTTAAATGTAGACTACACAGAAGATACTACAAAAGATCAGAGGTATTAATTTTTAAAAAAATGACCAGAATGCCTCAATAATCCCTACTTAAACCTCCCCCCCATATACGTACTCTTCCTGACGTACACTTTGGGCTAAACAAAAGCTAAATGTAGATCCATTCAAGATCAGTTAATATAACTTGAATCAGCTGGAAAAGTTATGAAAGAAACTAGTATTCTCTGCCATCTTTTTGTCATTCTCATAACTACTAGTAATAGAATTCCTGGTGTTTGAACTGTTACTGTTGTGTATATCTTCCAGAGGTAAGTTTTAAGAGAGGTCAATATTTGAGCTTGAGCTAGATATTTGAGCTTGATCCTTTCAACAATTTTTTATTTTTTTTTTTAGTCAGTGCTTCTCATGATCTAGTGGTGCAGTCAACACTCCCACTTTGAATTAGAAATAGGAACATGAGACTGGCCATACTGGGTCAGACCAAAGGTCCATCCAGCCCAGTATCCTATCTGCTGACAGTGGCCAATGCCAGGTGTCCCAGAGGGAGTGAACCGAACAGGTAATGATCAAGCGATCTCTCTCTTGCCATCCATCTCCACCCTTTGACAAAGAGAAGCTAGGGACACCATTCCTTACCCATACTGGCTCATAGCCATTAATGGACTTAACCTCCATGAATTTATCTAGTTCTCTTTTAAACCCTGTTATAGTCCTAGCCTTCACAACCTCCTCAGGCAAGGAGTTCCACAGATTGACTCTGTACTGTGTGAAGAGAACTTCCTTCTATTTGTTTTAAACCTGCTACCCATTAATTTCATTTGGTGGCCCCTAGTTCTTATATCATGGGAACAAATAAATAACTTTTCCTTATTCACTTTCTCCACACCACTCAGGAAGGCAAAGGGTTAGTGCCTTAGAAGCAATAAAGCATTGCTATACTTTTCATATCTAAATAAACATAGTGAATGGCAGTGCTCCAGGCATTGTATATTCTATTTCTGGCATTATTTTAGTAATACTGTTTATTGTTACTCTTAAAGTGTAATGCATGCAAATTGTTTATGTAAACATCTGAATATAGAAAATCTTTATCATATGGTTTGCAGGTTTTCTACAGTTCTAAAATAGATACACTTTTATAGCTCAACCCAGTATGGCTTGCAAACACTGTTGACTTGTTGCTAATGTGCTTATTTCCCCATATTAACGCAGGATTGACGTCAAAACTGCATAGTAGTTACCTTTGAGTACCTTCTAGAAGGTTCAGAATGCCTTCACATACTACTGAAGTTAATAGGAGTTGAAGGTGCTCAGGAACCATATGGGGAGGGCAAGAGTGGTAAATGTGCAGATCAGGTACAGGAGGTAGAAAGCCCATGAATACCTGGTAGAGGGCTGGAGATGCACATTGTTCCAGCATACTCAAGCTGGTCCTCCAAAGAGTACAGCCGGTCCCTGAGTTGCGAATGGTCGACTTACGACCGTTCGCAGTTACGACCGAAACTGTCATAAATGGCGGACCCCGAGTTACAAACGTGATCCACGCTTACAAACAGCGCGGTCGCGTGTAACTCAATGGGGTCCGACTTACGAACAAACCGAGTTACGACCAATTGCTTGGTCCGTAACCGGTTCGTAAGTCGGAGAGAGGTTGTACTTGGGGAAAATACTGGGGCAGCTCCTGAGTAGGATCATGCTGATAGGGTAGATGGCCTTTTTCCTTTTTTAGATGTTGAAGGATCTGCAAGGTTTGTGGTCTGGTTTCACAGCTTATCCTCTCAGAAAATAGGATGGTTTGGGAGGAATTAAGATAAAGAGAGTATTCTGGAATTTCCACTGTAGCCTGATCCTGTGGTCTTTTGTGTGTTCACCAATGATCATGTCCAGGATAAGATCCTTGAGCACATTAGAATCATAGAACACTAGAACTGGAAGGGACCTTGAGGGGTCATTGGGTCCAGTCCAGTGACCTCACAGCAGGACCCAGTACCGTCTAGACCATCCCAGATAGATGTCTATCTAACTTGCTCTTAAATATCTCCAGAGATGGAGATTCCACGACCTCCCTAGGCAACTTATTCCAGTATTTAACCACCCTGACAGGAAATTTTTCCTAATGTCTAACCTAAACCTGCCTTGCTGCAGTTTAAGCCCATTGCTTCTTGTCCTATCATCAAAGGCCAAGGAGAACAACTTTCCCCCCTCCCTATGACACCCTTTTAGATACCTGAAAACTGCTATCATGTCCCCTCTCAGTCTTTTCTTCTCCAAACTAACAAGCCCAATTCTTTCAGCCTTCCCTCATAGCTTGTGTTTTCTAGACCTTTAATCATTTTTGTTGCTCTTCTCTGGAAATTCTCCAATTTCTCCACATCTTTCTTGAAATGTGGTGTCCAGAACTGGACACAATACTCCAACTGAGGCCTAATCAGTGCAGAGTAGAGCGGAAGAATGACTTCTCATGTCTTGAATTAACAGGAGTATTGTGAGCATCCCAGAATCATGTTTGCTTTTTTGCAACTGTGTCACACTGTTGACTTATTTAGCTTGTGGTCCATTATGACCCCTAGATCCCTTTCTGCAATACTCCTTCTTAGACAGTCGCTTCTCATTCTGTATGTGCGACTCCTTCCTAAGTGGAGTACTTTGCATTTGTCCTTATTAAACTTCATCCTATTTACGTCAGACCATTTCTCCAGTTTGTCCAGATCATTTTGAATTATGACCCTAACCTCCAAAGCAGTTGCAACCCCTCCCAGCTTGTTATCATCTGCAAACGTAATAAGCATACTCCCTATGCCATCATCTAAATCGTTGATGAAGATATTGAACAGAACCGGTCCCAAAACAGATCTCTGTGAAACCCCACTTGTTAACGCCCTTCCAGCAGGGTTGTGAACCGTTAATAACTACTCTCCGAGAATGGTTATCCAGCCAGTTATGTACCCACCTTATAGTTGCCCCATCTATGTTGTATTTGTTTAGTTTATTGATAATAGGATCATGCGGGACCATATCAAATGCCTTGCTAAAGTCTAGATATACCATGTCCACCACTTCTCCCTTATCTCAAGACTCGTTATCCGATCAAAGAAAGCTATCAGGTAATAGATAGGGTGGTTTGACATGATTTGTTCCTTACAAATCCATGCTATCACCTTATTATCTTCCAGGTGTTTGCAGATGAATTCCTTAATTATTTGCTCCATTATCTTTCCTGGCACAGAAGTTATACTGAATGGTCTGTAGTTTCCTGGGTTGTTCTTATTTTCCTTTTTATAGATGGACGCTATATTTGCCCTTTTCCAGTCTTCTGGAATCTCTTCTATCTTCCATGATTTTTCAAAGTTGGTAGCCAAAGGCTCAGATTCGTCCTCTATCAGCTCCTTGAGTATTCTAGTGCTCTCCTATTATTCATCTTTTAAATATTTAATTGCCTATCTGGAAGACTTGTCTTTTCCACTAATTAAGTCCTCTATAATACCACACAAATTCTTTGGGAGACTTCAGCTTCCCATTTCTAGAAAGAAAGACAGAAAACACCATGTCCATGCACAAGGCTTTGCGCAGTTCTTTATGCACTCAGTGCCATCTTCTGTGTTTGCTGTTGCAGCAAATAAAGGTCTAAGCAGATCTCAGCACCATCTTCTTTGAAGGAGAAGGCTTTTAAATGACTAGATCTCTTTGCCAAAAAAGCCTTTTTCACGGTGAGTCTCCAAGTGAGTGTATCCGACTGTGAGGAATTGTTTGCAAAATATTATTTTGTTAATTGGGACTTAGTCTTAGAAGTCTCATCCGAAGTGCCAGAAGAATATAGAGATCAGTCTGACATAAGGATGTTAAGGGGTGACTGGTTACCAAGTAAGCATCACTCTTAACAACTAACTGGTACCTGGGGAGCAGCCCTCTACCCATGCCCACTAGGTTTATTGGGCTGGAGCTTCCCCTGCCTGGACTTTGTGGGGTGTGCACTCTAGCCTGCCTCCCCACCCCATTTAATCAGCTAACCACTTGAACTTAAGATTTAACCCATGAACTAATTAAATGGGATTTTATACCTCTTGTTTGACATTTTATCTCAGAAGGTCAACTGATGGGGGGAAAAAAAGACATGCCTTCAGGCAATCGCTTATACAGTGGGTGCAACATCTTGCTTAGTGGCAAATGCCACAGCAATGTGGCAGTCTGTAGCTGCAGTTCACCAGCATTTATTTAAATCAAATTGATTTAAATTTCTAGTCAGGAAGACTCAATTTAATCATGGTTTTTGACATAAAAGTGAATTTTTGTTGGTTAGTATAACCTTAAAACATATTTTTCATAAGTCAGATGTAGATTTAATTTTCAGAAGGTATACACTACACATTTTAAAACAGTGATTTATTTTGAAGACTTTTCAGATTAGTTTTATAGCTATATCAGAAAATGAGTGATTGGTTGTTTCATTTACCAAAAGGTAATTGAAGCAGATATTTGAGGTCATTAGAAGGTGAATTATTCATTTTAAAACAAAAATTAAATAGACTGTGTCAGCCTGTCAATATGAGAAACTTAAAATATTGGCTTCTGCAGCTAATTCAGTCCTCTTCACTTCATTTTCCTGTTTGTTCATAATCTGGAAAAGAAAAACAACCTTTCCTCCTTTTTCAAGTCCCAAATGATTTCTCAATTTGGATGAACTAGTCCAAAGGAAGAAAATATTCCTTCTATACTGGCGCAATCCTCTCATACCCTCCTAGCTTAGTCTAGCCTAACCTAAGCCAATGCCCGACGCCCCGACGCAATGCTGGAAACGGGCGTTGCACAGACTTTTATAGGCTGGACTCATGAATATTCATAAGGGTTCTGCTTTGAACTCATTGGCTAAGAGAGGATGCTATTTAACATAATTTTAAATCTATTGGTTCCTAGACAATAACAAATTAATATTCATGACATAACGCTCCCATCTTACATATTCATATGATTTTAAAATCAAACAGTTAGTTGACACTACGTGCAATATAATAATACAGCAATGGTTTCCAAAAATGATTGACATATGACGTACTGGTTATACAATGATGAATACATGTTCCTACATATTAGGCTCATTACAATAAATAAAACACTACTAATTACAGATGGTGTAATTGCACAAGCATTCAAATGAATAATTGCAAGTATTTATACAATTCTGTTAACACAGCAAACATATTTCTTGAATGGTTCACCCTTACTTCCAAAGTTTCTTATAGTTGGTATTATGGAGGGATGATTGCTGGATGCCCATGTCATAGCCAACTCCCCTTCCTTGGCACTTAATGTTTGGTACTGAATATTGAGAATATTTTCAAGAAAATGAGCTAGAGATGGTGCTTGTCCCATTCTTTTTTTAATGCTTGTAATTTAACTCTGTCATTGCATATTATTCTTTTTAAGATCTCACTCAGTTCCTTCCAGATTTCAACAGCATCAGCAATAAAACAGCTATTTCCCTATACTTTGTTCAAGGATACAGAAATAGGCTTTAGAGTACTCAGGGGAAGCTTAACGTTTCTCTTAAGCCCAGTGCTGAGAACTTTGGCTATGATACTGCCATCTATTTTTTTCATTATTTTGTTTAGGAAGTATCATCAGATTAGGCTAGTTCTTGATATCGTGCTCAAAGCAATCCATTACTGAGTTCCACTGTATGTCTTGTGGGAAAGTTAGGTTGGTTCCTCCCACTTTTCAGAGTAGCCACTGCAAAGTGGTTGTTATGGAAGTATATTTCAATTTCAACAACATTAGCTTTTATGTTTGGAACATTGAAGTCTTTGGCTAGGAGGTGCATCAAATGAGCACTGCAACTGTATGTTATTAGCTTGGGACTCTCATCTTGGATACATTTACAGCACTGTCTGTGACCAAGCTGCATACTAGACATTTTGATTTTTTTTTTTTTCAGATTGTTATACTTTTACTGCTACTTCTTCTAAGTATTCTGCTATCTGTGCATTTCTTCATGTATCAATTGTTCCTGTAAGGAAGACATTCCTTTCTTCTGTCACACAAGCACATACAACAGGATTGTTCTGGACATTGCTCCACCCATCAAAACTCAGGCTAGCAATTTTACTCTCGAGACTTTTTGAACACTGCTCAGTTTCTTTTCTATACACTTTATTCAGCAACTTGCCTGCAACATCTGCTCTGTTGGGTGGACTGTATCCTAGTCTTAATGGCTGACCCATCAAGTGTGGGTTCTCAATCATACAGAAAGGAGAATTTGTTATTTAAACATAATAGGCCATTTTTTCATGAATTACCTCTTTTTTGTAATCTGCTGGTTCTTATCACAAACTTATCTATGATTATTTCTGGATGATAGAGACTTTTTTTCTTCACGTTACAGGTATTATGGCTGTGATACACAAGATGTAACTGAAACCTTATCATTGGTATATAGCTCTGAAACTATAGAAAATGATGGTGATCCTGAAAGTGGATCGTCTCCAGAATCTTGTATGTTGAGGATGGATTCTGCTAAACAAAATAAGTCAATGCAGTTATTTAATTATTATTACTACACTGCTCATTTAGTATTACTCATTGCATTCAATGACAGTGCTACTTTAAAGGTGAAATTGTAAAAGGAAGAGCTGTCTATTTCAGCTATTTATTTATCACAGCCACATAAAAATGATAGTACTGTAGAGTTACAACTATATTTTTTGCTCAAACATGATAATTCAAGAATAGTCCAGAAGGTAGACAGGCAGTTCTTAAAGAAGTATGAAATAAAAAAGTTTATCAATCTGAAGGTCCTTCATGTGCAGACATGTTCCTTTCATCATCTTCAACGCAGCTTCCTCCTAAGAAGGAACACTTCTTATGATGTTTCATTTAGGCAACCAGGCCTTGCATTTCTTTGTTGCAACTGTTTGCATGTTGCATGCATTAAAAGATTCCAAACTGGGTCTCTCTTACGATCTGCTGCCATTATAAGTTTTCCCTACTAGTGAGAGAATGGTATGGTAGATTTCCAGTCAATGAAGTCTCAGAAAGACCTTAAGACTGCTGGAATATGCTGCTCAACTAATTTCAGTTTTGTTTCTACTGCCTGTCCCTCCTTTCTTACATTTATCTACAGACTACTTCTTCTCCTTGTCCAGATCTATTCTGACCTTTTTGAAACTTTGCACTTTTAGAGAGCTGTAAGGGATTGATTCTGTACACAAATTTGCAGAGGGACAATAGGATTGAGGTCTGTTTCCTCACTTCTATATGTTGTTTATTTTAAAACATTTTTGCTCTTAACAAACGTTATCTCTGGAAACAAATCCACAGTTTGAGAACTGTAAAACTCAGCTTTCTTTTTCAAATGATTGGTCATGTGCATTCCAAGTCGGGTGTGTGTGCGCCACATGCATAGACGGCGGAAAGCTTTTCCCTAGCAGAAACACAAGTTGGCAGTGAAGACCCCTGGAGTGGCACCAGTATGGCAAGGTATATAGCCCATTGCTAACCCACTCCTCCCTCAGTTCCTTCTTACTGCCAGTGATGGTATTTGGAATTCTCTCTCTTACCAGTTAGTCTCTAGCTTTGTTTTCTGTAGTTAGTTGTGAAGTAGTTTGATAGTTCTCAGCAGGAGTCCTTTTCCTCCTCATACCCGAGGCTGGGGCATGCCTACGTTCTGTGGCTTTAAACCATGCAAGCAGTTCAGCAAGTTTATGCCTACCTGTAATCACCACAAATCCTATCCTTATCTACTTATCCTAAGTATTTGGGAGTGGTGCACGTTGCAGATAAGAGTTAGATGTGCAAAGCTTTTATGTCAAGAACCCATGGGAATAGGGAGTTGCATCTAGAAACCTTCTAATGGATACTTCTCTGCAACCCCATTTGCGCCCTGGGCCTCAGGACTGGACCAGGTGGCCTCTGTAAGAAGTGTGCCATCCTTAGTGCAGAGTGCACCACCTCCCTGGCACCAACTGCCATGCCTTGGCACCACTCCTATTCTCCAGTGCAGCAGAAATGGCAGAGGTGGGAAAGAGGCAGGGCACCTGCTTTGAAGGTGTGGAAGTCAAAAGGGTTGCGTCTGGTGCTAGAGCACCCTGCAAAGCCACCTGGCCTCCTGACACCATAAACTCCTGCACCACAGCTGGTACCATTGAGTCCAGACCTTGGCACCATTTGCCTACATGAGACTGTTCTCCTCAGCACTGATCCTGGGACTGCTCGAGTCCACATAGTATCAAACCTGCAGGATGACTCCTGTCACAAGGGCTACCAGTGCGGCACAGCACTGCACCTCCATGGTTCTCTCTCTCCCCCCCCCCCCCACCCATTCGACTTTTACGTTGGAGTTTGAACCGGAGTATTACAGGTCAAGGAGGAGTCAGCGTACTTCAGCACACTGTTGTCCTGTGCATAGGCAGGAGGTCCTGGTATTCAGGCCTCTTCAGTGGCAACCACTGCTGCAATGGCCCTTTTGGACCCCCTGGGCCTATCATCAAGCCCAGCTGTTCCAGATCAGTGTCGGTGGTCTTAGCTAGAAGGGTACCCCATCATCATCGCTAGGGAGAGACCCCATGTAGGGGTACAGCAGTTTCCCTCTTCGCAGCAGAAGGGGAAGGGCCTAAATAGGAGGGGGCGGAGCTACCCACCCTCAGACCATGATTGGTCTGGGGGTGGGGGAGACCCTGTGGCCCCCCCCCCATCCCATTAGGCACCCATGCTCTGGAAGAGGCTTGGCATGCTCCCCCATCCCCAGGCCAGTCAGGACCTGGGGGCGGGGAGCGCGGGAAGCCTCCTCCTGCCCTGTAAGGAGCACGTGGCACTTCAAAGTGCCACAGACTCCTTGCGGGACCGGATGAAGGAAGCTTCACGCAGCTCCCTCGCCCCCAGGCCCTGATTGGCCTGGGGGCGGGGGAAGCACGCGAAGCCTCCTCTGCTCTCCCCCTGGCCCTACGAGCAGCGCGCGGTGCTTCAAAGTGCCACATGCTCCTGGCAGGGCGGGTGGAGGCTTCACGCGCTCCTCCGCCTCTAAGCCAATTCAGGGCGGGGGAGCACACAAAGCCTTCTCTGCTCTGCCCCCCCGCCCTGTGAGCAGCGCGTGGCACTTTGAAGTGCCCTTGGAGGCCCTTTTGACCACTCCTGTAATAGAAGCTAATCAGATTGGTCAGAAGCTAATCAGATTGGTCAGGCATGACTTGCCCTTGGCAAATCCATTTGACTATTCCTGATCACTTTCTCCTCTTCCAGTTGCTTCAAAATGGATTTCTTGTGGATCCCCTCCATGATTATTCTGGGTACTGAGGTAAGGTTGACAGGTCTGTAGTTCCCTGGATTGTCCTTACCTTTTTTAAAGATGGGCACTACATTTGCTTTTCTCTAATCATCTGGGACCTCTTCTGATCTCCACGAGTTTTCAAAGATAATGGCCAAAGGCTCTGCAATGACATTTCCCAGCTCCCTCAGTACACTCGGATGCATTAAATCCGGACCTATGGATTTGTGTATGTCTAGCTTTTCTAAATAGTTCTTAACCTGTTCTTTCTCCACCAAGGGCTGCCCACCTCCTTCCCATACTGTGTTGCCTAGTGCGTTTGTCTGGGAGCTGACCTTGTCCGTGAAGACAGAGGCAAAGAAAGCATTGAGTACTTCAGCTTTTCCCATATCATCTGTCACTAGGTTACCTCCCTCATCCAGTAAGGTCCCCACACTCTCTCTGGTCACCCTCTTATTGCTAACATGCCTGTAGAAACCTTTCTTGTTACCCTTCACATCCCTTGCTGGCTGCAATTCCAATTGTGCTTTCGCCTTCCTGTTTACTCCCCTGTATTCTCGAGCAATATATTTATACTCCTCCCTAGTCATATGTCCAAATTTCCACTTCTTATAAGCTTCCTTTTTGTATTTAACATCACCAAGGATTTCCCTGATAAGCCAATCTGGTCGCCTACCATATTTGCATTTCTTACTGTGCATCGGAATGGTTTGTTCCTGTGCCTTCAATGAGGTTTCTTTAAAATACTGCCAGCTCTCCTGGACTCCATTCCCCTTCATGTTAGCATCCCAGGGGATCCTGCTCATCAGTTCTCTGGGATGGCAGTTAGCTATAT
Source organism: Pelochelys cantorii (assembly GCA_032595735.1). Lineage (NCBI taxonomy): Eukaryota > Metazoa > Chordata > Testudines > Trionychidae > Pelochelys > Pelochelys cantorii. Next base: position 100,838,865 of record CM064329.1, on the reverse strand, counting down.
ACTGGTGCCATTCTAGGGGTCTCCACTGCAGACCTATGGGGTCCCGTTACGGAAAAGCTGTCTGATGACTCTGCATGTGGTGCATACACACACCTGAATTAGAATGGACACGAGCAACACATCTCGAACACGCGTTACGGAAGGTACATAACCATCTTTTTTTGATGGAAGGTACATAACCATCTTATTAACAATGGAAATAATCTTTTGTCCATTTGTGTGTATGATGAAGTTGACATCTATCAATGTTTACAGCTAAAAATCTAATGTTTCCAGTACAGCCAAATCTTTCCAAATACCCTATAGGTAGATAAGATTTTTGGAAAGATTGTATCTAGTACAATGAAGCCCTCATGTCTATTGGATTCTCCAGGCATTACTGTCATACAGGTTGAATCCCTCTAGTCCAGCACCCTAGGGGTCTGACTGGTGATGAACCAGAGAATTTGCCAGAACATAGGAAGTTAGTATTGTCTAGCAGCATTACCAACACTTCCTATACTTACTGGACTATTGGAAGACATTGCACTAGAATTTTACATCGACTTTAGCCCCGTATGGTTCATTTTCTAAGTGATGCATCCAAACCAGCAAGCCTGTCATATCTACTTTAAGGGCTGCGAAAGTTGACTTAAGTACTGCTTTTCATGTGGAGTAATGCTAGTCATGACCCTTGTTCAGTCGAATTTGTGGTAATGTAGACACATCGTTGCCAGGAAGTCGATGCTGTTGGCTTCTGCGAGGCTTCCTGCTTTGACCACTCTGGTCAGAACTTGTACCTCCACTGCTCTCCTTCTGAGCTGAAGAAGGCCTGGGAACAGTAGCAGGGCCTTTCCCACGTGGCCAGCATTGTGAGTCCATTTGTGAGGAAGCAGCACACCGTGGCACATGTGGAGATGACTTCCAGCAGTCTGACCAACAGTGCAATGACTTCGAAGTCTTCTGCTCCCATGGGCCCCAGTTCCCAGGGTGCAGAAGAGCACCATTGTGGAGTGTCCAGGAAATCTTAGACTTCATTGAGGTGTGGGGAGATGAAGCCATCCTCAGTAAGCTCCAAACAGTAAGGAGAGCATTGAGATTTACTGCAGGATTGTAAGTTGCATGGGGGCTACGGGCTATTCCAGGGATACCAGTAGTGTCTAGTAAAAATCAAGGAGCTGTGCCAGTCCTACCATAAGGTGAAAGAGGACGGTTTGGTGTAGCACCTCACACATGCTGCTTCTACGAGCAGCTGGACACCATGTTTGGGTGGAGGCCAGCATCCCCAGCATGTTCATGGAGTGTGGCCAAGACACACCTGTCATCAGCCTTGAGGACACCATGGTGGCAGGAGGAGGTGGAGACTAGCCAGCTGGCAATCAATGATAGCCCAGACCTGTTCTTGATGATGAAGCCAGTTCCTTCCTCTCAGGACATCTCCCAGTCCATCACCTTCCCGGGGGGTGCTCCTGGTGTGTTCACAAACTTTGTATACCTACAAGCGGGGTAAGGCAATGGGGTGCGAAGTGCATCATGGAACAGCTTGTTTACATGTCTGCTGATGGAGGGGGGGTCTTGTCTGCACAGTTTCATGAACCTCTCACATATGAACATGAGGTTTTTGGGGAGGCCAGCCTTATGCCGTCCTCTGCAGTTGGACATCTTCCCACACCACTCCACCAGTAAGTGGCATCATTGAACCACAAAGCATTTCAGCGTAAGGCCCAAGTTTAGAGCCACATTCAGTCAGCATCCGCTCCCGATCACTCGGGAAGATTGATATGTCATATAGCAACCTGAATGAAGGAGGAAGGGAACCTATTAGCACTCTCCCTGGGAGGCCATGTAACAGACATTTCTCCCTCCCCCCCCGCCCCCCATGCAGGAATGGAACTAGTGTTCCTGGGAGCGCACGTGTGATGGACATAGCAGCAAGCCGACCCGCCCTTCTCCCCCAACCTCTTGGCCTGCAGGCTCCTGCCTTGGCTGGGAAAGTAGCACTATCCTGGGAAACCATGTGAGCTGGACTTGGTGTGCAGGACATAGCAACAAGCCACTCTCTGCTGTCACCCTCCCTCATGCCTGCAGGCTCCTGCCCTGGCTGGTTCCTTACCATGCCTGCCTGCTGCTGAACTGAGTGTCCCCCAATGCCCCCCTGAGAAGTCTAAGCACCTGCTGTAAAGTGTGCACTTTTTAAAGCAAACATTTGGCATTGCACAGAACACATTTCCTTTGTCTTTACAGAGACCTTTGGTATAGGCTAACAGATTAGGAGTAGGCTTAACACAATGTATTTGCTGTAAAGTCTGTCCTTGTAACTTCTTTGCAACTGGGCCAACAGCCAGCTCGGTGAAAACTCCCCCTCTTCTAGCATCTACCTGCCTGGTGCAGAGCTGCAGGTGAAAATGCACGAGAGAGGAGATGTTTTGTAAGTAGATGGGACTGCATGCCTTCCCTCATGTTGGAGATGCGGGCAGAGTGACAGGATCAGGTCGTGGAGCAGCAGGAGAGGAAAACTGCCAGGGAGCAGCTCATGAGGCAGCATGAGACCATGTTCTCTCACTGACTGCTGTGATGGAGTGTGTGGCTTCGTGTCTAGAGAGGGCATCCTCCAAGAACCCTGCCTGCCTTGATAACACCGCTGGTTCCTCCTCCAGCAGCCCTGTGGCTTCTACCTCAGGGAGCTCCAGGGGCTGCTGGGGCCCCAGGACATGGAGGGGAAACTCAAGGGGAGCTGGGCCCTTGGGAGGCAGAAGGCAGTACCAATCCTGTTCCTAAGTCCTCGTCCTTCCTTCCGATCAGTTCTTCCACTTCCCTGTTGTTTTCCCCTAATAACCACTAATGTTCTTTGAACAATGATCTCTTTATTGCTTGAACTGTATGGGTGGGGTGGGGGATTAAAGGGAAACACGGGGTGTAGGGGCAACTTGTGGAGAGCCATGTGGCAAAGTCTCAAAAGAGGCCTTGCATAAAACTGTCCTTCAAGGCTTGTTTGATTCGCACTGCCTCTTGCTGTGTTCGCCTGATCGCGCTGGTGTCCATCTGCTCAAACTCTCTGGTTTGGTGTTCTGCCTCAACCCTCCACCCTGTCAGATAAGCTTTTCCGTTGGTCTTGCACAGGTTATGGAGCACACAACAGACTGCCACCACAAAGGGAATGTTGCACTCACTGAGGTCCAGGTGAGTCAGAGACTCCTGAACCTGCCCTTTAATCATCCAAAGGCACATTCCACTACCATGCTCCACCTGCGCCATTTTGCACCTGCTCAGCCTCTTGTTGAACTCTTTGCTGGGGTCAAGGCAGCCCGGGTAGGGTTTCACAAGCCATGGGAGCAAGGGGTAGGCTGGGTCACCAAGGATCATTATTGGCATTTGTACCTCTCCGACCCCAATTGTCCAGTTGGGGGAAAATGGTTCCAGGGTACATCTTACAGAAGAGGCTGGAGTTTCGAAAGATACGTGTATCATGCACCTTTCCTGACCATCTCACATTGATGTCCATGAAATAGTCCTTGTGATCCATGAGTGCCTGCTGCACCATGGAGAAGTACCCCTTGTGGTTGATGTACTCTGAGGCAAGGTGTTCAGGGGACCAAGATGGCACCACCGCAGCTAGGGAAGCCCATCGTGACAAAGCCATCCAGTATGGTGTCTACGTTTCCTAGAGTCTCAATCCTCCATAGCAGAATGTTATTGATGGCCTTGGCTACTTGTATGGTATCATGGCTCAATCACCCAACCTGACACTATGCATGAAGAATTGAGGGGCTGGCTAGCAGAATAGCCTCTGCAAAACCTCTGTGTCTGTGGTCCCCAGAGACAAACTTATTCAATCTCAGTCCCTCTGAGATTTAAAAAAGAAACCAAGACTGGTTCTTCGCTGCCACCACCCATGTGATTCCAAGAAAAATCAGGAAAGAGATCACTTGGGAATCCTCTTCCTCTTGCCCCAACCTCCATTTTTCTTGGAGTTGGGAAAACAAAAGGAATCCACAGACACCAATAGACTTTGCCCTTGTAACCAGGCACTTAATCCTAAGGACACAACAACCAAGCAGTACCGATTAATTAGAATAAAAAGAAAACTCTTTTATTATCATAACAAAACTACTGTTGCAAGCATAGTAAAGTGACTAGATGAAAAATAGCCACAATTTGATTATATATCTATATCTATATATATACAGTGCTTTTTTTTGTGATGGTACTGCCTGGTACACAGTACCGGCACCTCCAGTCAGAGCTCAACAACTTTTCCCCTGGAGTACTGGCACTTTTTTTTTTAATTTAAAAAAAAAAAGCTCTGTGTGTGTGTGTGTGTGTGTGTGTGTTCACTCACTCACTCACTCACTCACTCACTCACTTGCTCCCTTCACCTCCTCCCCCAGTCCCTGGGCTGTAATCCTTAGTTACAAAAGAGGAAAAACAATTAGCCAGCTCAGACATGATTTCCAAACCCCCAAAACAATAAACTCTGATGGACTATCTAAACTTTTCCCTATTTACACATTTCAAGAAGTCCGTTCTTAGAGAGAGAAAGTGTCTTCCATCTCCCTCAATACCTGGGAGAAACTGCTCTAGACTCAAACAAAGAAGAGAGTGAGAAAACCCCTTCTTTTCCAGTTTGAAATTCCTACCTTCATTGCTATTGGCTGATTGCCCGAACCGCACCCCCCCCCCAGCCAACACCTTTGCTAGGTTACTGAGTTAACTCCTTAGTCACCGGGTGCTGGTCAGCACTTCTTCAGATCATGACACATGACAACAGCCACAACTGTAGATTTTCCTACTCCGAATGGATTCCCAATTGACCAGTAGCTGTCTGCACTGGCAAGCTTCCATAGGGCAATTGCCACGCACTTCTCCACTGTCAGAGTGGTTCTTATTTTCTGGTGTATCAGGGTAGGGGAAAGCCATTCGCATAGTTCCAGGAACGTGCCCTTGTGCATGCAGAAGTTCTATAGCCACTGCTGATCATCCTATGTCTGCATCACAATGTGGTACCACTAGTCTGAGCGTGTTTCACAGCACCAGAACTGGTGTTGCACTGTGTCCAGAGGATTAACTGGCAAGTGCACTAGCAGGAGCATCAGGACTTGCCTGAGAGACGCCTCTATGCCACTCTGAGCTTTGTCGTCATCCTCTTTCTCGTGGGGTAATGTGTGTACGCTCTCAAAGTGCAGTGCCATTAGGCCCAGCATGACACACATGAACATGTCAGTGCTTTCCTGCAAATTGGGCTCCGTGCTCATGCTGCTATGGTGTCTGCGCGGGCAACCAGGGTACCAAAAGACACAAGCATACTGCCTCCCCTTTATTTCACTCAAGGGAGAGAAGGAGGGACTAGACAAGTGCTATCTGGCATGCTGGTGACATGAGGTCCTACCCGCCTGCTGCAGAGTATTGGATCCAGCAGACACCGTGAGCATAGTCCAGAATGCAAACTGCCCAAGGTGCCTCACTCTCTGAGTTGATGGTAAGCTCCTTAATGGGGATGTGCTACTTTGGACTACAGGTTGGACTTTCCTGGTCCAGCACCCTTGGGACCTGAGCATCCCAGACTAGGGAAGGTCAAGCTTCCTCTGCTGGCTGCCCCGCTGATGGTTCCTCTCCTTGGGGCTCCCTAAGCAGGGGCTTCCTGCTAAAGCTGGCCTGGCTGAGGTTCCCCATCCTGCTTCTCTCTGGCTGTGCCGGGGGTTCCCAGGGATTCTCCAGTCAGGGCCACCTGGCTGTCACCAGCCCCACCACCTCCAGTGTTTCCTCAGGATTTTCCAGCCCTGGACTGCCCGGCCACCACCAACCCCGCTGCTGCTGAGGGTTTCCCACGGTTCCTTGGCCACCACCGGCCCCGCTGCCAGGGGTTCTCCGGCGGCCTGACACCATGGGTTCCCCAGTCAGTGTGGAGGCTGCCTGACACCCTCTGTCCCCACTGATGCTGGGTTTCCCCTGTTAGGGCCATCACTCCCCAGTTGCTGCCTGGCCCCGCTGCTGGGGTTCTCCAGCTGGAGCTCCTGAGCCGCTGTCTGGCTCTGCTGCCACTGGGGGTTTCCTGGTCTGGGCTGTCGAGCCATCCCAGCCCCATTGTTGCTGCAGGCTTTACGGGGTTCCCTTGGCTGTCACTGGCCCCACTGCCAGGGGCTCTCCAGCCACATGACCCCACTGACACCAGAGCTCCCTGGCAGAGGGGAGGGTCCCCGATGTGGCCTGCCCCCCCCCCCCCCCCGATGCAGGGGTTCCCCTGTCTAGTTGCAGTCCCTCCCCCGCCCCCCGGGGACTCTGCAAACCCCATGTTATCTCAGCTGACTTCTGCTCCTACTCTTTGGTCCAGCAACATCCGTGCTGGACCATGGATGTTGCTGGACCAGAGAGTCCCGGATTTGGGAAGTTCAACCTGTACATTCGGTTCTCCCTGGCATTGAGGGCACGGACCTTCGACTTTGCAAAAGTGGGTGGTGGGAAATTCACCAAATTAGATTCAAACTTTTCTTGCAGTTTAGGCATGCTCTTCGGGATAAATTAGAGCTAAATAAGAGCACAGAACACCGAGAGCCAGGACTGGTGGCTGTAAACAAACTTTCTGATACCATGAGAAACTTGGCGACACCCATGATAAGTAGACATCTAGGTAACTAAAATCATGCCTGACCATGGATGTTGCCGGATCAGAGTGTGCTGGACTAGAGAGAAATTCAGCCTGTACAAATAATGTCAAAATGTGTCTTCAAGAGAGTTTCACTCTAATTCTGCTTCAGCTGGTATTTTTATTTGAGTTATACACTCATTCTTTCAAGGGGAATGCCCATGGTTTGCTGTACATGCATCCTGAAACTTTTGAAAATACTTCAGTAAGGCTCTTCTGCCAATAATTAACATAGCATGTGAATCTAGCCTGTGAAAACACATTTATATTCTTAAATCTCCCTCTACAGTCCGCCCAATATTTTAAATCCATCCATAGAGTGGTAATTTTTCAGATAAGTAGGTCAAAGTCTATTTAGAATGATGTGACTCAAAACTGCCCCCTTAATTTCTACATGGTATATAATAGAGAACCCATGAGGATGCAGTAGCACTGTTATGTTCTGCAAAGATGTAACCTGTGGCGTGTTTTTTTCTTTAAGGAACGATGATGACTACTGTGCCAACTTCTATATGATGTTAGATCTTAAATCTATCCAGAAATTGAACATATTGTGGTACAGGTTGGACCTCTCTGGTCTGGGATATTCTGTTCTGGCAACATTCATGGTTCAGCAGGACCATGATGTTGCTGAACAAGAGAACCATGGACCAGAGACCCTCAGTGGCTATTGAGTGGCAGCAGAGCCTAGCCCAGGCCAACCTCGCCACTGCTGGGGGGCTGGGAGCGGGGCCAGAAGCAAGGTGACAACCAGGAGGGGAGCCTGCCAGGAGGTCAGCACTCCTGGGAGAGTCCTAATCTCCCCTGGTCTGGTATACTCCCTTGTCTGGGATCCGTGAGGTTCCGAAGGTGCCGAACCAGGGGGGTTGAACCTGTAGTGTAATCTGGAGGTGATAATGATATGGGTAACAGTTGCAACGTCTGCATCCAGAAGATACTATTTCATCCTCTTGGCTGTATGTGCATATGAAAATTTTGATCTAGCTTTAGCTGTTTCTGCTTTTCTAACAGTCCACCTGATACAAATTTTTCACCTGCCATACAAACAAATTTTTGGTAAACCCCTTGAAAGGGGATAATTATTATAGTAATGAAACAGTCATTTTGTTTTCTTCCGCAAGGCACTGAGATTCATCTAATCTAAAAAGCACAGCTATCTACAGTATACTGACCTAATTATTTCTGATATTCTGTTACTGCAGGAGAAATCTTCTAAGAGTCTTATGCATACAAGTGCTAGTGAATTGCATAAAGCAATAGCAAGTCAGACAGATACTTCACAATAAAAGCATAATTGAACTTCATAAGCTTTCACAAAAGCTTTGTTTCGTTAGTCTGTGCTGTAAGATTCTACTGTTCCTTTGTATTCAAGCAGTTTGATAACACTTTTGTTTTCTTTGTTTCTTTAGATTTCATTTGTCTACTTTTTTTTGCTTGGTTGTCTGAAATTCAAATACTTTTAATATTCCATGGTACTTAAGAAAGACTTCAATTTAAACAAAAAAAAGACAAACTTGGCAAGATTCCAGTGTGTTTAGATTTAGTTTCAACTTTCATTTCACAAGTATAAGGAACACAAAGTAACTATTACTGCTCAGTTGGAAGCAGAATCAAGTGAAGAATATCCCTTTGAGACATAAGCATCTCACTTGAGAGGCAGTAAGTTTCAATTCATGTCAAGAAGTATTGTTATAACTATAAGTTTTGAATTTCAGAAATGTATATAGGAACCTTCTGCCCTATTGATACCCCTTTCTTGATTAGAACAACCAGTTGTACTTCTCTGCTGCTAATTTTGCTAATTGCCATAAACAGGCAACTCTGACTCTTCAGAGTTAAATATTTTATTAGGTTTAGTTTTAAAAATGTTTTTGTTTCTCAAGAGCTCTGGTGAATCTTCCTGTGTGGGATATGGTGCCTCAAGATACAACTATTGAACTGCCTTGAAAATTGGGAAATGTGTTAGTAGTCTCGTGTGAGGGTGACATAATTGTTCTACCCTATAAGGAAGTGCATCCCTGGCTACCTTAGTTCCTTTACTATTGCCACAGAGAGCTAACAGAATTCAATTTTCATGTCCTCTGCTTGTCTTAGTCAAATTCTTTATTGCACCTAGTTATATAGATCAGTTCAGTGAAGAGTTAACATAATTTAAGTGGCCACGTGCCTTTGGTAATCCTACAATCTTATTGGTCCCTCAGTCCTTTAAAAAGTGTTTGTCTTCTCTGACTCCATTCCTGAGATAAACACATATGTTAGATGTTCACTATGCCTGGAAGGGACCAAGTTTATGTTCCTCTATGTGTCGTGCCTTGTTTTTACTCCCTATGCAGTTGTTACAAAAAAGATAAAAATAAAAATCTGAGGCTTTGGGTGTATATGGCTCCTTTAGCTGTTCCGTTGGGAGTAGCAAGACCAGTTTGTTTCAAGATATTTCAATAAAAAATTATGACCAACTTCATCACCCCAGCTTCAGCACCACCCTCAATACTGTATCCAAGATCTGTGTCTGCAAGATCACCTTCTGGGGTGCAGTTTGCTGTCCCTGGCATTCTGAACATTTGGCTCTGATACTGTCTCTTCACCACCCATATGGAATTGAGTGAAACAAGATGTACTCAATAACTATTAAGGATGATTAGTTTTTATTCTAGTGTCTTCTGAGAAGTTCTGTGATGGTATCGATAATACAGGAAATTTCTCGAGGTGGTAAGGCATCTTACTCTGCTCCCTTGGTTTGGGGAAGGTTATAAATTGGATATTTTTGTCAGAAAACCATAGTTTCCTGGTTCTTGGAGCTCAGACGCCAGTTATCAGGCCATCGTATCCCGTTATAACTATGTGCTATGGAATACCATGAGGTAAGGAGTCCAACATATAAGAGAGAATTCTGGACTCCAAAGTTGTGGTCTGGCTGTTTTCTCCTTCGTCCTAGAAGAACGGCCCTATGAAATTCTTTTTTATTGTTATGGATTTTGAGTTTCATTATTTATTTTGTTTTTCCATTTATTAAAAATGATTTCTTTTTAAATCCAAATTGTGTGATACATTGACTACAATTAAGTAGCCACACTGTAAATAGGTTAAAATGTTTGGAATTGGATTGCAATGGCAAAAACTGATTTTACGAAAAAACCCTACAATTTAAACTGTATATCTGCAGGCTGTTGTGTTTATGTTAAAAGTAACATGTTTTAAATCACTTTAAAAGTAGCATTCAGTAATAAGACCAAACTAACATTGCTGAACAGAGTGTGTGTTTAAATATGGTATTAATATGTCTTAAATGTTAAGAACATTTGTTCTCTAAACAATGTCATTTCAAGGACATATTCATGTGGTAAGAAAGCTAGTGAGAGATCTGTTTCAGGACTATAACAACCTGGTAGAATTAAGAGCCCTCCAGGAATTGTTATAAAATAAAAATGCCCCTGGGGTCTGTAGACTAATTGAACAAAGAAAACATTTTTATTTTCTGATTGAGAAGTAGGGGGATGTACAATAACTTCCTCTTATTTCCTTCAGGAGTAACTAAAATGTGTAAGGGAAATACTGAGTGTTACACTAAAAATAAAATTGGTCAGCTTTGTGAGAGACTTAAGGAGATCAGCATTCAACAGGTCTCACCTTTCAGCCAAGGCTAGCCCAAAACTGCTCACTCTTGGAGCTCATCCTACCAGTTGGGTAACAAGGAGCTATTTATCCATATGAAGTGTTTTGAGTGCTCCTGTGGTCCAGGACTTACTGGCTCTGCTGCTGGCTTGTGGGGACTGGCAGAGGGTAAGGTTTTCCACTCCTGGGCATGGATCAGCTAACATAGTCAGGGAAACATGAGTGGGTGCGGGGAGAGAAAGGAACAACTGGTTATTAAACAGATTAAAATTGTATTAGTTAAATGTTTAACCAGGGAACGAGGGTGTACGGAGATGCTGTCACTCCCCCACATTTTACATGGGGCTCTGCTGCCTGCCTTTGTGGCTAGGAGTCCCTCCCTGCTGCCTGTCCTGGGGGCAGCAGTGGAGTCCTGAACGCTGGCTGATAACGGAGTTTAATCGCTAACTGTTAACTGAAATTGATAGGACTGCTTATCGGTTAATTGGTTAAATGTTTACATCCCTATTAGGAAGCAGCATGGATAGAACTCCTTTTCCTTGTTTCCTTATGGATCCTTCTCTATAGCTCCATTTTTGTAGAAGGGAATCTATTTCCTGTAATAGGATTCTCATGATGTGAGTCCCAGAAGCATGAGGGAGCAAATCGAGGTGATTTGGTGGAGAATTGAATGGGATAACCATCACAGGTGGTTTCAAATATCCTGCTATGGAAAGTAATTCTGCACCCGGGGACAAAGCTGTGCAGTGATCCACTGTCCTGTCAAAACTGTTGCTTAGAGGTCAGAGCTGTTGGCTGAAATGCACAACAAAGAATTTTGCTTTTGTATTGAGATCTGCTATTGGAAGCAGGCTTAACTGAGAAAAAAGTGGTCCACTTCTAAAGCTGCAGAGAGAGACTGTCTCTCTGGAAAGGAAATGTTAGTTAAAAAGATCTCATTCTTATAAAGCAGGGATGGGGAACTACTGGCCTGCCACTTAATTTCATCTGGCCGGTGGCGAATCTCTGTGCTGTAGGCCAAAATCCCAGGCTACGTCTACACTGCACGCTTCTTGTGCAAGAATGACCGTTCTTGCGCAAAAACTTGCTGGCTGTCTACACTGCACGTGTGTTCTTGCGCAAGTAAATTTACAGTATAGCGTTGGAAAACAGGGCTTCTTGCGTGAGAGCTCGGATGCTCTGTATCAGGAAGAAGCTTTCTTGTGCAAGTGTTCTTGCACAAGAGGCCAGTGTAGACAGACAGCCAAGAGTTTTTGCGCAAGAACTGGCCTCCCAGGAAAAAAGCCAAGTGGGTGCTTGGACGCTGTGTACCCGCACTCACAGCTCCTTACTTCCTGGTTACCGGCCCCCCCCCTTAAAGTCACACGCAGCCTGCAGAGTCCGCGCGGCAGCAGCATCACACCCAGGAGCCCGCCAGAGATGTCTGCTCCACAGGCACCCCGAGAGCCTGGATCCTCCTCCCAGCAGCCACCCCAGGGCTCCCAGGAAGCCTGGAGGGGCACAAAGTGGCGTGCCCCTTGCTGGTCCCAGGCAGAGGTCAAGGCCCTTCTCGACCTATGGGCCGAGGAAGAACCCCTTCATGACCCCCGTCCCCGTCGCCGGAATGTGGACATTTTTTGCCGCGTGGCCCAGGCGCTCTCCCAGCAGGGACATCCAGCCTGGACCCTTGAACAGGTCCGAGCTAAGGTGAAGGAGCTGCGCCTGGGCTATGTCTGGGCCACCGAGGGCCAGGGGGCAGGATCTGACACCTGCTCCCACTATGACTGCCTCCACGCCATCCTGGGGGACACGGCCATGGAAGGACCCTGGGTGCCCGTCGACACCGGCCTGTGCTCCCCCTGTCACCAGGCCAGCTGAGCCGGAGGAGGAGGGTGACCTGCCCACTGGGTCCAGGTTGGAGGAAGACGAGGATGACCAGAGCAGCACCGTCACCCTCCACCTGCAGCCAGTGGTGAGCAGCCAGGATGTCTTGCGAGCTTCATCCGAGGCCAGTGAAGGATCCTCCGGTGAGTGTTGCGCTTCTCACTCGCACGGGCGGGTGGAGCTGGGTGCCCGGGGGAAGGAGCGTCACTCAGGGTACGTCTAGATTACATGCCTCTGCCGACAGAGGCACGTAAAATAGGCTACCCGACATAGTCAATGAAGTGGGGATTTAAATATCCCCGGCTTCATTAAAATAAAAATGGCCGCTGCGCTGTGCCGGCTCAGCTGATCATCGGCACAGTGCGGCACTCAAGACGCGGATCGGTCGACAAGGGAAGCCTTTGTCGACCGCTTCTGTAAACCTCATTTCACGAGGCATAAGGGAGCGGTTGACAAAGGTTTCCCTTGTCGACGGATCCGCGTGTTGACTCGCGCGTTGTGCAGATGATCAGCTGAGCTGGCACAGCGCGGTGACCATTTTTATTTTAAAGAAGCCAGGGATATTTAAATCCCCGCTTCATTGACTATGTCAGGTAGCCTATTTTACATGCCTCTGTTGGCAGAGGCATGTAATCTAGACGTACCCTCAGGCAGTTTGAGCTGCACGCTGTGTAAGAGTACACAGCACTTGCAACCTTGTGCAGCCTGACTCTGTGGCATGTGGATGCGGCAGACAGCTCCAGGGCATGCCTGGGACCCTGCTGCTCGCACACGTCCTGCTTGGGGGAATGCTGGCTGGAAGCAGCCAAGGCCCCAAGAGCTCAGGCCAGACCCCACACCTCCCAAAGGGTGGCGCACACAGACAGCACGCAGCCATGCCAGGCCATGGGACACAGCAGCTGCTCCTGGGAAAACCGCAGCGAGCCAGCCTTGTGAGCACGACTCCCACGGAGCCCCTCGGCTGCTCCCTGCCCCCAGGCTGCCCCCGAGGGAAGACCCTCACTGTGGCCACGCACTTCCCTGGGTTACTTGTCTGAGGGCTAGCGGGAGGGGGATCGGGGAAGCAGTCGGCCTGGCCCTATGGCCACTTGAGTTTTGCTGCAAGGACGGTACGCTCCCCAGTCACCCTGGCTCCATCTCCGAGGACATCAGTTGACAGGGGTCCAAGAACCCAGAACCCGTCTGCCATACTTGCTCCCATGCAATGTAGGGATGTGTACGCAAACATGACTACAGCATCACTGGTGTGTTGCTCACAGACAGTGACGAGTTGAAGTCATGTGCTCTACCTTGGGGAGGGAGTGTGCACAGTCCAATGCATACGCACTTAAGAACATTAGAATGGCCATACTGGGTCAGACCAAAGGTCCATCTAGCCCAGCATCCTGTCTGCCAACAGGGGACAGTGCCAGGTGCCCCAGAGGGGGTGGACCGAAGCCAATGAACAAGTGATTTGTCTCCTGCCATCCATCTCCAGCCTTTGACAAACAGGGGCAGGGACACCATTCCTTACTCCCTAGCTAATAGCCTGTTATGGACCTCACCTCCATGAATTTATCAAGCTCTTTTTTAAACTCTGTTATCGTTCTAGCCTTCACAGCCTCCCCTGGCAAGGAGTTCCACAAGTTGACACACCACATGCCAAGTGGGTAGGACATAGACAAGGGGTCTTCATTCACTGTGATGTCTCCCAAGGGTTACAATCCATGGAGGATCACTTTACACCAGGGAGTCCTGTATGCGAACATACACACAGGGGACTGATTAGGCCCAAGCCACAGTAATGTGGTGTTGCCTGGGGCTCAGGGCGGAGGGCATGGGGCTCAGAGACAGTGTGGGCAGGGCTGCCTGACCGACTCATCATTTTCTGTGTTCTCTGCAGCAGGACCACCCAGGAGCGAGGGACCCTCCAGCCCTGCAGCGGTGGCAGCACCACCAGCCACCCAGGCACCAGTCCAGCGGGCCAGGCAGCGGCACCAGCTCCTCCGGTGGCACGTCCAGGCTGTCGAAAGGATTGAGGCAGTGGTCAGCAGAAAGATCAAGGCTGACCTGGAGTGGCGGCTGCAGGCATGGGGGCAGTTCCTGCAGAGGTGTGACCGGATGCGTGACGCAATTACCACCCTGACATTGCACATCGGTCATGCCGTGCACTACGGCATAGTCTTGCCACGTCCCCCTGCCATGCCCATGCACCCTCCTGCCGCCCCTCCAGCTGCTCCTCCAGCTGCTGCCATGCCCCCACCTGCTGCACCCTGTCCTGCCCACATCCCCGTCCTGCCTGCCCCGACCCGGCCTGAAGGATGGCGAGGCCTCCGCACCTGTGGAGGCACTGGCAGGAGCCGTCCCTCCCAGCAATAGCTCCCCCTCCCAGTTGAGAGCCTCTTCCTCTTCCCCCTCCCAGTTGAGAGGCCCCTCCTGCTGCCCACCCTTCTTCCCTATTGTAAATAAAAATAAAAGTTGTCTGGTTTTTGAAGAAAAAAATGGTTTTATTTATTGGGAGGTGGGGGAGGGAAGGGTTGGGGATGAGAGGGAGATGTAGATGGGAGACAGAAGCGACCCTACTGTGGGGCGTGGGAGAACATCTCCTTCAGGGCCTCCCGGATGCGCACCCCATTGTGATGCGCACCCCATTGTGATGCGCCTGGTGAATGGCGTCTGTGCGGGGCTGTTCAAATGCCCGGCCCTCGGCTGCCATCCATGCCACGAGGAAGGCCTCCCCCTTCTGCTCCACGATGTTGTGGAGCATGCAACACGCTGCCACAACTTCAAGAATGTTCTGCTCAGCCATCTTGAGACAGGTGAGCAGACAATGGAAGCACGCCTTCAGCCAGCCAAAGGCGCACTTGACCTGATTGCGGGCCCGGTTTAGGTGGTCATTGAAACATGCCTGGCCTGGGTCCATCCGTCCTGTGTAGGGCCGCATCAACCAGAGCATGAGGGGGTAGGCCGCATCCCCCACAACACAGAGAGGCATGTGGACATCCCCAACTGTATATTCCCGCTGGGGGAAGAAAGTGCCCGCCTCCATCCTGCAATGCAGGTTGGAGTTACAAAGGACGCGGGCGTCATATGCCCTGCCGGACCACTCCACATAAATGTCTGTGAAGCGGCCACGGTGGTCCACAAGGGCCTGGAGCACAATGGAGAAGTACCCCTTCCGGTTAATAAAATGGGCTGCTCGATGTTCCGGGGCACAGATGGGGATGTGGGTTGCATCCGTGGCTCCCCCGCAGTTGGGGAACCCCACAGCAGCGAAGTCAGCCTTGCCACGTCCACATCCCAAAGGCGGATGACTCTCTGGAGCAGGATGTCGTTGATGGCATGAACAA
This sequence comes from Pelochelys cantorii, assembly GCA_032595735.1. Classification (NCBI taxonomy): domain Eukaryota; kingdom Metazoa; phylum Chordata; order Testudines; family Trionychidae; genus Pelochelys; species Pelochelys cantorii. The sequence goes on along the minus strand of CM064329.1, from coordinate 100,823,442 downwards.
CCTGCAGAAGGGCACACAGGGAACACACCAAATGAGGTAGGGTAGGTGCATGATCCCTTGGGGGGTGCCTGCCCCCCCTGTGGTGCCCTCTGTCCCCAAACACACCAGGGCCCCCTTGCCCCACATACCAGCAGGCCTGTGCAAGGGAGGGATGGCACAAACTCCTGGGTGACAGGGTTTCCCCCACTCTCCCCACCCCCCCCAGCCTGGAGTCTTCCCTTCCCCCGGGCAGGGAGTGCAGCATCCCCCAGGACTTATCTGCATCACAACAGCACCGACTGTGGACCTGCCCACCCCGAACTGGTGTCCTACTGAGTGGTAGCTGTCCCGAGTGGACAGCTTCCAGAGGGCGATGGCAACCCTCTTGTTGACCGGGATGGCGGGCCGCAGCGGGGTGGTACGTCTCTGGAGCGCAGGGGTGAGCCAGGCACACAGCTCCAGGAACGTCTGCTTTTGTATTCTGAAATTCCGGAGCCACTGCTGGTCCCACCAGTCAGTGCTGGTGGCCAGTGTCCAATAACGCCTTTCCACGGTTGGGTGGGGATGCCACAGGGACGCCACTGCACCTGTGCAGAGGGAGTCCAGAGCGAGCTCGGTCTCGAGCTCCTGCAGGAGTAGTGCAGCAGCATGGAGCAGCAGCTGCAGGCACTCCAAAATGGGCATGTGGGGCCAGAGCAGGCACAGGGCTACCCCTGGCTCCATGGCACAGCAGTGAGAATGCCAAAGGCACAAAAGGCATTAGGGCAGAAGCTGTGGTGTCCAAAGAGGCTGAGGGCAACCGCAAGTAGAAATGCTACGGCTGTCAGTCCCTACAGGAGGTCCCAAAGCACACAGCAGGAGAGAAACGGCTGTCCAGGGATCCTTTAAGCACGTGTCTCAAAGGAGCTGCAGCCCCTGCCCTCGGAAAGTCCTGGTGCCTTTTTGCCCTCTGCAAAGTAGTTCTGGGCTGAAGTTTTTGCGCAAGAGCATCCTGCCAGTGTGGACGCTCTCTTGCGCAAAAGCGCATGGTTTTTATGATGTGCTGTGACCAGTGTGGATGCTCTCTTGCGCAAGTACTTTTGCGCAAGAAAAAACAGTTCTTGTGCAAGAAGCGTGCAGTGTGGACGTAGCCCCAATGTGTCCATAAGTGAATGAGGTATCAGGGAAGCTCTGTGTGCTGCTCCTACTCCAAGCATTGGCTCCACAGCTTCCATTGGCTGGGAGCAGTGTTCCTTCTAAGAGGTGGGGCAGCAAAGCTTCACAGGTGATTAATCAGCCCTGCCCAGTCAGAGGCTCAGGGCTCCATGTTGATTGGGTGGGGCTGATTAATCACCTGTGAAGCTGTGCGGCTTCTTAGAGGGAACACTGGATGAGAAGCAATTTTATAGTTTTGCACCCATCACTTTATGTTTTAGTTTAGTATTTCTCAAGCAGTGGTACGAGTACTCTTAGGGGTCCTCGAGAGAAGTCTGGGGGGATACATCAACACAACTGAAACTTGGAGAAAACTGATTTTTTGTTTTAAGTTTTACAGCGCTTCATTATTTTTGTACTTTTTACATCCCAAAATTTCATCATACGCCCAGCTACAATTAAGTTGTTTAAACAAATGTGGTGCAATGGCAGAAAAAAATTGTGTGTGTCTGAAAACTGTAGGTACTGGGGGTACTTTTTTTTTAAGGGGTTGTGACAGACTGCTGGCTAAGCCAGAGCTCTGCCACTGTAGCCTGGCTAAAAAGGCTGAGGGGAAACAGCTGAGCAAGCCCAGGCCTGAAGGGCTATTACAAACAGTTGTGGGCCTCAGTGGGAGAGGGCTATATAAGGCAGAGGAAGGAAGCCAGGAGAGGGGAAGGAAGAGCAAGGAGCCAGGGTGTGGCTCAGTGTGCTCCCAGGCAGATAGAGGAGCTGGTTGACTTGACTGTAAACTTTGTAAATAGAAGGTGCTGGGAACTGATAGTAAAAGCATGGGTGATTGCACCAGAAGGCTCTCTGGCTGATTTGTGGACCAGAAGGTGTCCCAGACCAAGGGGCCTGAGCGGGGACTCCGCCACAGGGGTACTTTACACAAAAAGGTTGAAAAACATTGTTTTAGTTCATAGATCTTGTGCTGTCCCACTGCTCCTGGACACTGTATGACAATGAGTCATCACTTAACAGCAGATGGGACTTTGATCTTTTTTTTTCTTGATGGAGCTTTTGTTTTTCTCTTTCGTGGGTGGGTTCTCTTGCAGGGCTCACTTGCATTGTTCTTCAGCTATCAAGGTGGTGTGGTGCTGGCAGCTGATTTCCAGACAGGCTGGCTTCAGAGACTGAGTCCTTTACACACCCCCGTTCACACTTTTACATAGACACACACCTAACTTTAAACAGCAGTACAAAGTTTAAAATGGGATTTCAGTTACAATATTAAAAAAAAGGTTAAAAAAAGTTACAACAGATTCTCCAAAGGCAATTCTTAAAAGGTTACTAACAAATTATTTCAAATCCCATTCATAAAAATTGGTCCACAGTTCATGAGTTTGCATACATAATGTCACATTGGTAGATATTAAAAGGGTGATTTTATTCTGCAGCCCCACACATGGCTGCTAGGGTTGTCCACTGCAAACAGGGGGTGCTGGGCTCAGTGTGAGCTGGAACCGAGTAGTCCTGGCTGGTGCTGGTCCGGGATGCTGTGCCTCTGCATTTTAAAAGTAGTAAGAGCCAGGTGGCTTCCAGAGCTGGCATGAGCTGGAACTGCTCAGTCCTGGCGCAAGCCAGCTCCTGGAGCTACCTCCGCTGTGGTTTACCAGAGCGGTCCAATTGACTAATCGTATAGTCAGTACAAATTTTATCGACTATATGATTGGCTAGGTAATCACATTTTAACATCCTTACCTTTAACTTCAATGAGGGTAGAGACGTTAAAAACCCACAGCAGACTGCTCCTGCAATCTCCAAGTCATTAGCTGCCAGTGGGGTGTTCCCAGAGCTGCCACCTCAGCCCTGACAGAAAAACCAACTCCAAGTGGTTGGCTAGCCAATGGGGGTCCCAAGAGCTGCCACCTTGGCATGGTTGCTACCAGCAGTGCCAACATCAGCTCGAACCGCCCACTCACTAGTATCATCCAACTCAGACACTGCTGAAAAGTGCAAGGTGGCACAGTCTAAGTATGCAGAGTTGGAGCTGAAATGAAAATTGAGCTCCTCTGCACCAACTGTTCCTGGTTCATGCCCAGTACCGAAGATCAAGTCAGATATGCCACCTCCTTCTTCACCGGCTGACATTGCTGCACCAGCACATCCCTCAGCTCTTGCACAGGGCCCAGCACCAGCAGCTAAACAACCACCGGCACTGGATGTATCAGTAGAGAAGACTCAAAAGAGGCCTGAAGTCAGGCACCATATGGCACAAGTGCAGGCTACCCCTCTACCGGACATCAAGGATGAGTCACTCCTGCATTCCCTGATGGTTGGCACGGATAGTCCACATTGGCACTGGGTGGAGGACATCTCATTTTCACCTGCACTGTCCTCCTGCATCAAGCTCGGCACTAAGCACGGGAGTAGATTTTCTTCACAACATTCCTCTCCCACTTATTCGGCACCATCCTAGTGTTCCACCAGACAGAAAACCAGCCAATAGCCACTTCAGTACCCGTGGCTTAACCACCCATGACTGTACCCACCCCATGTCTACCCTCCTGTGTAGCCCCCATGGAACCCAGGGACACAATACTCACAACAACAGCAGCAACAACATAATACAGCTCCGTCCACTCCAATCTAGCTCAGCAATTTGCTCACCACCAACACGCCCACCCCAGTCACCTAGGGCTGCAACGCAGGATCACCCGATGGAGAAGGAACACAACTTTCCGCGGTCTGATACTGAAGACCCTTCCGGGGTAGTTCACTTCTCTTTGTCCCCCAACGAGGAGGTTTTTCCTTCCTTCTCACGTCTGGTAGATGACCTGAAACAGTTCCAAGAACTGTTCAAGAGAGTTGCCAACTCATAGGACATTGCTTTACAGGACTTCTTTCCCCATCCTCAGCCCAATTCGCTGGTTGTGGACGTGGTCCATCACCATTCTAGACCAGTGGTCCCCAACCTTTTGGGGCTGCCGGGCGCCTGGGGCAGGGGCTGCGCATGCGCCAGGTGCCTGGGGCCTGGGGCCCTCGGGCCGGCCCTGGTCACTAGGCAGGTGCACATAAATGCCCCGGCGGGCGCCATGGCAAGAACCACTGCTCTAGACTACCGCAATTTAAGTCCACTCCACAAGATAAAGAACGTAAGAGGCTAGGCCTCTTTGGGCAGAAGGTCTAATCTTCTGCAACCCTGCAATTTCGAATTTCCAATTATACAGCTCTACTCGCAAACTATGACCATGAGAATTATTCAAAATTGCAGGAGCTCATGAATGTCCTTCCAGTGCAAAGACGACAACAGCTCCAAGCCATTATTCAAGAGGGCCAATCCATTGTCTGTACTGCCCTACAAGCTGTGATGGATGTGGCAGACACAGCAGCAAGAGCAAAGGCCACAGCCATAGTAAACTGGTGCACATCCTGGCTTCAGTCTTTGGGGATTCTGAAGGAACTCCAAACTAGAGTGGAGGACCTACCATTCGACAGGACACATTTATTCGCCATAAAGACAGATGAGGTACTCTCTCTATAAATCACTCTTGTACGACACTCCACACATAGGGCATGTACACTCCAGCCAATCAGAGATCACGAGATGCACCCTTTCAAAGGCAACACCAGAGACCTTTTGACCAAAGGTCCAAGCAAAGCCCTGTCAGAATACAGGGTCAGTGTGTGCAATCTGCCATACCACAACCACCAGTTTTGAATGTCTGGTCAAGGGTCTGAGCGACCTCCCCGGGGACCCATCACACTCCAGCCATCCTTTTGAACATTGTTTGCGGCTCTTCTATCACCACTGGGCACATATTGCCATGGACCAATGAGTCCTAGAAATAGTGAAATCAGGATACATCATCCCTTTTCTGTCTATGCCCCCTACGCTGGCCCCTTCCCTGTCTTTTTTCAGGGATCCTTCTCACAAGCACCTGTTACAGAGGTACATTTAGGTGCTTTAGAACCAGTTCCTCAACAATACCACAGGAAAGGGTTCTATTCAAATTACTTCCTCACACAAAAGAAGACAGGAGGCTGGAGGCTTATCCTGGATCTCAGAAAACTAAACAAGTTCATCCACATCCAAAAATTGAAGATGGTCACATTGGGAACTATCATACTGGCATTGGACGAGGGGGACTGGTTCTCAGTCCTTGACCTTCAAGATGCCTATATCCACATAATGATTCATCCTTCCAACAGAAGTTTCCTCAGGTTCATGGTTTGGGAAAATCACTAGCAGTCCTGGGTCTTACCCTTTGGCCTCTCAACCGTACCCCACATATTTTCCAAGACACTAGCAGTTGTCAACGCCTATTTGAGACACTAGGGCATGTTCACATTCCCCTGCTTAGACGATTATCTGATCAAGGGTACTTCCTGTCAACAAACTGTAATCATGGTCAGTACCACTCAAGACCTTTTCTCTTTTCTTGGCCTACTAATAAACCTTCAGAAATCCACCTTGGACCCACGCAATCAAAAGAATTTATAGGACTGCTACTAGATTCCACCAAAGCCAAGGCTGTCCTCATAATCGATTAGTCACTCTTTGCAACCTCATTATTTCAGCCCTAGACACCTCGTTTATGACTGAATGTACATGCCTCCAAATCCTAGGTCATATGGGAGCCACGACTTATGTGGTTAAATTCACAGGACAGCACACGTGCTGCCTCCAGGGGTGGTTGGCAACAGTGTACATCCTGACTTGACATAATTTAAACAAACAATTGACACTCTGTCCCCTAGTACTCACCTCTCTTTGTTGGTAGACACTGCCTTGTGATCTACTGGAGGGAGTGCCCTTCCAACAATGAAGTCCAACATGCATGATCACCACCGATGCTTCTCTCAGGGGCTGGGGCGCCCATTGTGGTCACCTTACAGTTCAAGAAAAATGGTCACTTTGGGAGGCACGTTTGCACATCAGCATTCTTGAACTGAGGGTGGTCCACAACGCTTGTCTCCATTTCCTCCCGATGATTTGCAACAAAACCATCTGCATCCTCACAGACAATACAACATACATTATTTATGTCAATTGATAAGGAGGGGCCCGCTCACTATGTGCTGAAGCGATCAGGTTTTGGAATTGGTGCATAATGAATAGCATAACCCCAACAGTGATGTTCCTACTTGGTCATCAGAACATCATGGCCAACACCTTGAGCCAGCAGTTCTCAGAACAGCATGAATGGGAACTCAGTCCGACGGTCCTTCATCACATATTTTATCAGTGGGGATTCCCAACAATAGATTTGTTTGCAACAAGAGCCAACTACAGATGTTCATATTACTGATCCAGGCAAGCAAAGGTTGGAACTCGTTGGGAGATGCTTACTTCCAATCTTGGACAGCACCTCTCCTTTACTCCTTCCTGCTAATTCCCCTAGTTTCCAGGATAATTCACAAAATACGCACGAATCAGGCAACAGTCATCTTAATTGCCCCATCCTGACCCAGGCAACCATTGTACCCCTACCTTCAGTACATGTTGGCCTGCAACCTGATACCACTTCAGACTATTCCCGAACTCCTCTCGCAACACCAAGGGCGAATACTCCACCCCAACTCCTGGATGCTGCGGTTCACGGTGTGGTTCCTTCATGTTTCCAACATGAAGAGACTCTCTGTTCCGAAAGAGTAAAAGAAGTCCTTTTGAATAGCCTCGCATTTCCACATGGTATACTTGCCAGAATAAGTGGTGCCGATGCCATGCATGGTGTCACCAGAGACAATTACACCCTACCACCGTCTCTCTACCTGTTGTCCTCGAGTACTTAGTGGATCTGAAGGAAGCTAGACTATCCATCAGTTCCATAAAGGTTCATTTAGTGGCCATTGCTGTCTTTCATGATTTAGTGGATGGCTCCTCAGTGTTTGCTCACCACACTACTAAGTGCTTCCTTTCTGGTCTACGCAAGTTGCATCCTGACTTACATTCACCTATACCACCAGGGGATTTAGTCCTTGTCCTTAACACCTTGATGCTGCTTCCATTCGAACCCTTGGCAACATGTTCCCTCCATCACATGTCTATGAAGGTGGCATTTTTGGTTGCAATCATGTCTGCAAGCTGAGTGGGTGAGATTGCAGCACTAACGGTGGACCTGCCCTATATGATTTTCCCTATACATTATGACCACATCTCAAATTTTTACCGAAGATTGTCTCTACCTTTTGTATAACTAGCTCAGGGGTGGCCAACCCATTTAACAAAGAGAGCCAAAACAGCGACAGGAAAAACTGCGAAGAGCCGCACCAGAATTGTTGAGCAAAAACAAAAAAATTAAAAAAAAATTTTTTTTTTAAAGGAGGCTGCCCCTTTAAGGTGGCCACCATCTTGGGCGCCATTTTTAAAACCCCACAGCTCGGACCTGGTAAGCACCACAGGGGGATCGGGGGGGAGCCGTTGGGGCGGGTGCAGGAGCGGCTTCGTGAGCCGTGGGTTGGCCACAGCTGAACTAGCTCATTTACCTAACTATGTTCGTCCCCAAACCCCACAATTTGATCAGGGACACTATTCTACACACTCTGGATGTACGACGAGTTGTGGCAATCTACCTTGAGAGAATGAGACAATTCTGGGCATCCACCAGCCTCTTCGTCTCCACCTCTGGGCCCTCTAAAGGGTCAACTGTGCCAGCACAATGAATAAGTGGATATCATCCTGTATCCATACTTGTTATAAGCTTCACAACAAGTGCCCCTTAGGAGTGTGGTGTTCCTCCATAATGTGCTTTTGATAGACATCTGCAGAGCAGGTACCTGGTCATCTCATCACACATTTGCCCAGCACTGTGCATTACAATAGGGACCTGTTCTTCAGGAGATGTCCCCGTGGGTGCTCTATGTAAGGTGTAAGGACAACCTGGAGCTTTTTTCAGCAGTTGTCAGCGGACTGCACATGTGCGAGGGGCACCTTGTGCTGTGTTTAGTTTGGTGCCTCTTGCGGCTCGATCCCTCTCCTTCAGTTCCTCTTCTGATGTCCTCGGTCATGGATGGAACTCTTCATTCTCCTCAACAATTTTCCTCAGGGAGAAAAACTTGTCAGCTTTCTCTTTTTTCCCTGTCAGTTTTTATTCTTCTTTGACCGCTGCTACGTCATTGCTTAAATTTTTTTCCCTGTTAGCTCATCATGGGGCCACCGTTTGTTCCAGCACCTGCTCCTCAGGCAGATGGAGACCCTGGTGCGCTCCTTCCCTCCCTCAAAAAAAAAAAAAAAAAAAAAAAGAGAGAGAGAGAGAATAACAACAATAATAAAAGCAGGGAGGCAACGTTTGGAGAAGAGACATGCAACCAACAGCGAAACAGACAGAGTGCCTCCCTCACCCTTACAACTCTTGCAGGCGGCACAATGCTGGGTTCCCCCCCCAGTTTTAAAAAACGTCAGTCGTGATGAGAGCCGATGCTGGTCTCGGACAAACATGCGGATTGTATCTGCTGCTTAGGGGAAACTCGTGTACCCCAGAAATGTGAACTGTGCCGCGGTCTCACAGCAAGAGCCAGGAAGGATAGGGAGCTCCGACTCCAAATAATTTTATTTGAGAAGGTAATTCAGCCTGAGGACTCTCAAGCCTCTCTGCCATTGTGGCAGGCTCCCAGAAAGAGCCGCTTCACCGTTGGCTCATGAGCAGGCTAAGAGGGGGCCGTCCCCTCTAAATCCCTGCGCCCAACTCCATCCCCTAGAGTGGGCAGAGGGGACAAAATGAATACCCCTGGCACTGGGGAATCTGAGGCTCAAACTGGCACTGCAACCACCGCACCGTGTATAGCCCCAGTGCCAAAAAGAGCTGCATTGTCACTGGAGAGCACTTGTTGGCACGCCTGCATGCTGGTGCTAGTGTTATTGAGAGACGTGGCACCGAGATCCGTGCTGCCAGCAAAACAAGTAGTCCTTGTACAAGGGACTGCCATCTAAATGAGAGGTCCTCAGCTCCTGACTCGATGCTGCCCCTCCCCCCATGTAGGCTCCAGCACTGGTACTTGACAGCCAGGCAGACACAAGCGGCAGGCAGGGTGCTTTACTTCCTCCCTCCAGAGAGGCTTCCCCGTTGCCATTCTCACTATATGTTTCTCCACGCTATGTGAGGTCTCCTATAGACTCTGTACATGCTGCCTTTGGCCAAGATGATCAGTGCAGTGTTTTTTCATTATAGCACACGTCCCCCACTACCTCTTGTCATCTTTACTGCTACCACGAGAGACCACGATACCCTCCCTGATACTAGGAGTGGCCATACCCACCAACCCACTCTCCTTCCCGCTGGTCACCATGGGACCACTGGGGTCCAGGAAGAAGACATTCTACTGCACTGTCTACCCTGGTGAGGAGACTTCCTCCACCCTCGCCCTCTCACACTGTGCCAATCACTGTGGACTCTGAAGAGAAGGAGGGTCAGCTCCCTGATGAACACACTGAGTTATAGGACCATACAGAATTCTCTGCTGATAACTCTTCATCATACCCTGATGAAGCTGTAATACCAGACGATACTCATCTGACAGACAATCTAAAACCATTCCAAGGCCTCTTTAAGAGGGTGGCAGCCAGCCAAGGCATTCAGCTGCACAAAGTCAAGGAGAAAAAACCTCGATTCCTGAAAAACATCTGCTCTTCTTCGCAGGGAAGAATCACACTGACCATTGATGAGGCTATCATGGAGGTCTCTGATTAAATTTGGCAAATCCCTGCCTCAATTCAACCAACATGTAAAAAGTCCGACAGGAAGTACTTTGTGCCACCCAAAGACTGAGACTTCCTTTTTTCACATCTGCAACCAAACTCTCTCATCCTGGACGCTGCTAATCAAGGTGCAAAGGCCCCTCGGGCCAGACCAGCATCCAGCAACAAGGAGCATAAAAAATTAGACCTGTTTGGAAGAATGTGTATTGTTTGGCCACGCTACAGCAAAGAATTGCCAACTGCTCAGCATTGCTAGCAAATCACGGCTTCGATAACTATTCCAAACTGGCTGAGCTCATGGAACATCTACCAGATTCCAAAAGACCCATATTCAAATCAGTCATCCACAAAGGGCACACTATTGCTTGTATAGCCCTTCTTTCCTCAATAGATGTAGCTGACATGGCAGCCAGGACAATAGCCACTGTGGTGGTGATGAGGCTCTAGATGACACGCTGCCTTCCATGCCCTCCATGGATTCGAGGGCACACCAAGACCTTCTTAGGTGGCTGGCCCAGAGCTTGGGGGGGGGGGGGGGTCCAGGCTGAAAGGGTATCGGAGGACTCTGACCCGACTGTGGACATCTTACAGTCGGATGCCCCCACCAGAGTGGCTCTTCCCATCAATAAGATGGTGGCCAAAATATCGAAGACCCTCTCGCAGACCCTGGCCTCGATCCTGCCGATGGATAAGAGACCCGAGAGGCAATACTTCGTGTCCCAAGAGGGGACATCCTGACATCCTCTGCTCTCTGGACTGTTCTCCCATCCACCCCCAGGGTCCTTGGTCATTCAGGCTGTAAACCAAAGGGAGAGGCAGGGGCAACTGTGCACCCCCCCCCCCCCAAGAACAGGGATGCTAAGCGTATGGACCTCTTAGACCGGAAGGCCTATGCTTCGGGAGGCCTACAATTCCACGTAGCGAACCAGCAGGTATTGCTGTCTTGTTATGCATACAACACCTGGGCCTCCCTGGATAAATTTACGGAGCTGCTCCCCATAGACTCCCAGCCTGAGTTCAGATCCCTTTAGGAAGAAGGCAGGGCAATATCTAGAGCCACCCTCCAGGCTGCCTTCGACGCGGTGGTCGCGGCTGTGTGGGCCATGGCTACTAGAGTGGTCATGCACTGCAGCTCTTGGCTGCATGGGTCATGTGTGCCCCTGGAGATGCAAAATACCTTGCAGGACCTCCCCTTTGAGGGTCCTTCCTTGTTTTCTGAGCAAACCGATCAGCATCTGCACAGTCTCAAGGACACCTGAGCCACTCTGAAGTCCTTGGGAATCCATACTTTGGCCACCCAGCGGTGCGCCTTCTCGGGGAGGAACGCCCCTAGAAACGCATAGCAGGGAGCGAGGCCTGACTTCTGACACCGAAATAGAAATGGCAATGGGAGAAATGGCAGGCGCCATCCCAGGCCGAACCAGGACAAGGGCCCCTTAGTAAACCTGCAGGACCCCATTAAGGGTTTTGAAGGTATACCCGAGGTCACCCCTCCCCTCCCCTCACCCCTCGCCTTTCAGGACCTATTATTTCCCTTCCACTGGGCCTGGGAATCTATCACCTCGGACCACTGGGTCCTGGAAATGGTGGGAAGGGGATATTCTATCCCCTTGTGTTCTCCCACTCCCTCCCATTCCTCTATCCTGTCCCTTTTCAGGGATCCCTCTCATGAGCATCTCTTGCGGGAAGAGATGCTCCAGCTCCTCTTCTAGGGGCCGCAGAGCTGGTTCCCCCAGAGGTAGTGGGCAGGGGATTCTGTTCCTGTTATTTCCTGGTCCCCAAAGCCAAGGGTAGGGATCTGCGGGGTTTCAACGCCTTCATTGTCAAGAAAAAATTCAAGATGGTGACTCTGGTATCCATAATCCCATCATTAGCTCCTGGAGATTGGTACGCTGCCCTTGATTTGAAAGACGCATACTTTCACATTTCGATCGTGCCTCATCACCGAAGATTCCTCTGCTTTACAGTGGGCAGGGACCACTTTCAGTTTACGGCCCTCCCCTTTGGGTTGTCTATGGCACCCAGGATCTTCACAAAGTGCATGGAGGTCGTAGCTGCCTCACTCAGAAAACAGGGAGTCCAGGTGTTCCCGTACTTAGACGATTGGTTCCTGCGGGGCCGCTCTGCTTACCAGGTGCGGGCCCACATCACCCTGGCCCAAAAGCTCTTTCAGGAACTGGGCCTGCTGCTGAACGTGCCCAAGTCGACTCTGATGCCTTCTACAGTCATAGAATTCATGGGCACCAGCCTGGACTCAACAACAGCCAAGGCCTCCCTCCCCAGATCACGCTTTGTGGTGATCAATTCAGTGGTTCAGGACATGCAGAAGTTCCCGCTGACAACAGCCAGGACTTGCATGCGCCTCTTGGGGCTAATGGCTGCGTGTACTAACGTGGTACAGCACTCCAGACTCCGCATGTGTCCACTGCAGATATGTTTGGCTTGAGTCCACAACCCCGCACTTCATGCGTGGGACAAAGTGGTGACAGTTCTTCCTGACATCCTCTGCTCTCTGGACTGGTGGACCCAGGAGGAGAGAGTCTGTGCCAGAGTACCGTTCTCCAGGCCATTACCAATCCTGCATCTAGTGACGGATGCGTTGGACACAGGTTGGGGTGCCCACCTCGGGGACCTGCGGACAGAAGGTATGTGGACTTGCGGTGATCTCTCCCTGCATATCAATGTCAGGGAGCTGCGAGCGGTCCGCCTCGCATGTCTGGCCTTCCTCCTTCAGCTCAGGGGGAATTCGGTCCTTATCCTCTCCAACAACACATTGGCAGTCGCATATATCAACAGGCAGGGCGGGGCCTGCTCTCCTCACCTGTGTCGGGAAGCCCTTCACCTGTGGGATCTCTGCATCGGAGCAGATATTCACCTGGTTGCCTCTTACCTTCTGGGTTCCCAGAACATGTTGGCTGATCACCTGAGCAGGTTGTTCTTCACTCATGAGTGGGCCCTCAGGGGGATGTGGCCCTAGATATCTTCTGCAGGTGGGGGTTTCCCCACCCAGACCTTTTCTCAACGCATTTGAACAGGAAGTGCCCAGAGTTCTGCTCCCTCATGGGCCTGGGCAGGGGTTTCCGAGGAGACGCGCTCCTAACACCTTGGCCCGGGGGGGTCTGCTGTATGCGTTTCCCCCATTCCCGCTGATTCACCAAGTGCTCCTCCGGGTGTGGGAGTTCAGGGTGTCCCTGATCCTTATTGCACTGGCATGGCCCAATCAGCATTGGTTCTCTACCCTGCTGAGCCTATCATGCGACAAGCCGGTGGCACTCCCGCTAGTCCCCGACCTAATCACACAGGACTTTGGCAGACTTTGCCACCCCAACCTGTGGTCCCTGCACCTGATGGTGTGGAAGCTCCATGGTTAACAGCGGGGGAGCTGCTGTGCTCAGCATGAGTGCAGGAAATGTTATTGGGGAGTAGGAAGCCGTCCACTAGGGCAACTTATTTGGCCAAATGGAAGCAGTTCCACTGTTGGGCCACCCAGAGAGAGGTGCCCCCTATGCAAGTCTTGATCCATCTAATCCTGGATTATCTTTTGGACTTTAGGCTTCAGGGACTATCCTCCTCCTCCTCCTCGCTTAAGGTGCACCTGGCAGCTATTTCTGACTTTCACCCAGGGGTTGGGGGGAAAACGGTCTTTGCCTACCCGATGGTGAACAGGTTCCTGAAGGGCCTGGACAGGTTTTACCCGCATGTTCAGCAGCCCGTCCCACAGTGGGATCTTAATTTGGTCCTGACCAAACTCATGGGGCCCCCGTTTGAGCCATTGGTAACATGTTTGTTGCTTCTCCTGTCCTACAAGGTGTCCCTGCTGGTGGCCATCACGTCAGCTAGATGGATGTTGGAACTAAGGGCCCTCACCACGGACTCTCCGTATACGTTTTTCTTTAAAGTCAAGGTTAGGTTACGCCCTCACCCTGTCTTCCTGCCTAAGGTGGTGTCAAACTTCCATGTGTCTCAGGACATCTTGCCTGTCTTCTACCCCAAGCCGTGTGCCTCAAGTAAAGAACAGGCATTACACACTCTGGATGTTAGGAGGGCTTTAGCCTTTTATTTGGAAAGGACAAAGCCATTTTGCAAATCGCCTCAGCTTTTTATCGCCGTTGCAGAGCGGCTGAAGGGTCAGGCGGTCTCAGCGCAGAGGATCTTCTCATGGATCACAGCCTGTATCAGGGAGTGCTATGGGCTGGCCGGGGTTTCAGCCCCTCCCCTCACGGCCCACTCTACTAGAGCCCAGGCCTCTTCTGTGGCTTTTGTGGCCCAGGTGCCCATACTGGACATGTGCAGGGCCATCATGTGGTCTTCAGTTCATACCTTTGCCAACCATTATGCTCTGGTGCACCAGGCAAGGGAGGATGCTGCCCTGGATAGGGCTGTCCTTCATTCCATTGAAGGTTAGAACTCGGATCCCTCCTCCCGGGGGTGCTGTTTTGGAGTCACCTTCATGGAATGGACGTCAGCAAGCACTCGAAGAAGAAAGAATGGTTACTTACCTTGTAACTGTTGTTCTTTGAGATGTGTTGTACATGTCCATTCCAAATGCCACCCACCTCCCCTTCCTCGGAATAGTCTGGTAAGAAGGAACTGAGGGGGTGGAGGGCCAGCCGGGGTATATATTGGCCAGTATACCAGCGCCACTCCAGGCTGGCCCAACGGGTACTGCTAAGGGAAAAATTTCCAACTACGCATGCATACTGTGCGCACATACCTACATGGAATGGACATGAGCAACACATCTTGAAGAACAACAGTTATAAGGTAAGTAACCGTTCTTTATCCCATTGAACCAGTCCTGCTGCAACTCAGGAGCAAGGAGGTTTACTCCTATTTCTGATCCTCAAAATGAAGGGAGGTTGAATTCTCATTCTAGATTTCAGGGCATTAAACAAATACAGATAGGTGCAGATGTTCAAGATGGTTATGCTAGCACCCAAAGATTTCCTACACTTTACCTTTGTGCAGGACTATTATCAGTAGAGATTGCTCCACCCAGGTTATTCACCATGGTTCTTTTAGTTGAACTGGAGCACTAACTCCAGGACAGCGACTGGAGTTCTCAGCACTACCCTCGATGCAGTACATAGTCTAATACCTTGGGACAGATACCTTTCTAATAGGCTGGGGAGTTCCTCTACACAACCACAAGGTTCAGGGCAAATATCCTTCCACAGAAGTGAACTTCTGTGTCACTGTTTTGGAGTTAATGCCTGTATGCACTTTCTGCCTTTCATCAAGAACACCCAGGTGAAGGTCATGATGGACTAAAAATGATTTCTGTATTTTACATAAATCACCACGAGCGTGTCAGATCGCTCTCGCTCTTCAAAGAAGCACTCAGACTATGGAAGCAGTGCATCCCTCACAATGCACTCTTCCCAGGTATCTAACAGGGATACAGAGTGTGATAACCAATAGTCTCAGTCAGAATTTCTGTCACGACTCTGAACAGAACTCTTCTCTACTTTACCAGAAAAAGTGATGTCCTCGTTACTGCCCCAAGCGTCACTTGGGAAAACATTCACAGGGAGGTGCTCTCATCCTCCCACAGTGACCTCTTGTATGCTTTTTCCCAGTTTTCTCTTCTGTCCAAGGCCCAGGTGAAAATTCAATAAAAGAAAGTGAGAGTTATTCTAATTGCACCTTTTGGCCAAGACAAATCTGACTCCTTTATCTGACACAGATGGCTATATGCCCTTCTCTGTTCCTCCTCTGCTTATTCACATGACTTCTTAAAACAAAGTCCTGCTCCTTTATCCCCACCTGCAAATCCTTCACCTCTATATGTGGATCCATCTCAGTTCCAAGGCTTAGAGGCAGAATTCTCTGATGAACTAAAAGAGGTGTTGCTATATAGCCAAAGTTGACCACATAATATACTTATCCACAAAGTGGAAACAATTCCAAGTTGTTATTAATCTAAACATAGACCCAATCTCATCTTCACTCCCTTTGATTTTACACTAATTTTAGACCTCAAGAGGTTGTGGAAGAAAACAAGTCCTCACTCTGAGTTTGTAAGCAACAAGTCAGAGGCAGTTTATTCAAGCAATTGCAAGGGAAGACTGCGGTCGGACAGGGGGTCCCCCTTCCTTAGGCAGATCTTCAAAGTACAAGCAGTAAAAGACAAATGTATATATACTTTTCCATTACATACATCAACGGCTAACGGTTATCTGTTTGTTTATACAAACTCCTTCCAGACGCTTCCTTATCTCAAGGTTCCTGCTTAAGTCAGCATTCCATCCTTATCTTTTAAGCGAGACGGAAGCAGCATCTCTTACAACTCTCGCGTGGTTAGGGTTAGGGTTAGTTTGTTTTTTGCTCCACTTCTAACAAACCTGAGATGGCTATGCACAAATCCCCTTTTTCCCTTTTCCTGCTTCCACAGGTCAAAACTCTCACTCAGCTCCATTAAGGTACATCCTGCAGTGAAAATGTCTTTTCACGACTAGGTAGACAAATACTTAGTGTTTGCTAACCTACTGATGCAAAGATTCCTTAAGGAATCTCTTCCCATGTGTGACACCATCTGCTGCAGCCTGAGATCTTAACCTAGTTCTCAGGGCTTTGACTAGACCTCCCTTTGAGTCCATGGCAACTTGTTCTCTTGTACATGAGGACACGTAAGAGAGAAGGTCAATTCTTTTTTGAAAGACAAATTAACTCTAGGGCCATACCTCAAGTTTCTGCCTACTGTTTCTTCATTTTCCATATGAATCAGCAGTTCCATCTCCCTGTTTTTCCCAAACCCACTTTGTGACAATGAGTCTGCATATGCTTTGTGTTAGAAATGTGGTGTCCAACCAGTTCTGAATCTGTGGCTACTGCAATAGTGAACTAACCACACTCCACTGGCCAAATATCCACATGTGGCTAGTGTGTTCGACACCACGTTGTTAGAAGAACAGTAGCATTCTACCTGCAGAAAACTAAGAACGTTAGGAAATCCCCTAACCTCTTTCTTTTATCCAGAGAAAGATCTCAAAGCTCTTAGATATTGGCTCAAAGTCTATCTGAATGACTCTTTGGTTGCATTAATCATTGTTATCAAAGGCACAATGTGCTTCCATCCAGAGTCCATATGCACTTCACAAAGTCAATTTCTACCTTGGTCACATTCCTTACATATATTCCTGTCTCAGTAATCTGTAGAGCAGTAAGTTGGGCCAGTGCTCACACACTATCAGAACATTATGGGATCACGGAAGATTCAGCCCCCTTGCCATCTTCGACTCCATCGTACTCTATATAGTAACAGACTCCACTCTGAAGTTCTAGCCTCCAGTGGTGAGTACTGCTTGGAGTCACCTACCATGGAATACCCATAGAGAGACTACTCAAAGAAGAAGAGGAAGTTACTCACCTTTGTACGCTAACAGTAGTTCTTTGAGATGTGTCTCTCTGTGGGTACTTCATAACCCATCCTCCTCCCCTCTACTTCAGAGTTCTATATAAGGCTCTGTGGTAGAGAAGGAAGTGAGAGGCTTTCACTTGCGCAGTGCTAGATAGCCTTGAGGTACATCACGAGGGAGAGAGAGCACTTGCATGGACTCAATGGGCACCGCTACCAAAAATCTCTGATTAGAGGTGCAGGGGTACACATAGGAACACACATCTCAAAGAACCATCATTACTGCACAAGTTGAGTAACTTCCTCTTATGTAATGTAGTGTATTCAGAATACATCATGATGAAATGTGGAGTGAAGTTTTTATTAACATCTTTTTGCGATGACCTGCATGATTCACTTGAAGCTTCACTACTTGTGAGTAAAGCTAAGATTTAGGCAGGGGTATTTTTTAGTAAAAGTCATGGACAAGTCTCAGGATATAAATAAACATTCATAGTCCTGTGACCTGTTTATGACTTGCTTCTGGTGGGGGTGCCCACCTGGTGGTGGCAGCTCCCCTAAACTTGTGGAAATGTTTTTTGAAAAATATTCATGATTGGTTTACACCTTCTAGGTGGGTTGTTTCGTTATATAACAATGAGTGGGGGCAGGTGGGGAGAAAAATCCAGGAGAAGCAGCAGTGAAGTAATTCTAGAGAGAGACAGCCTGGGGAGAGGAAGAACAGTGGGATATGGGGAGTGCAGCAAGTGAGAGAAAGTAGAAGATGAGGTAGAGATGATGTGGAAGAGAAATGTTTTAGGATTTTTAAAAATGCTACACCAAAATAAGCCTCTCTGTGTGTGTGTGTGTGTGTGTGTGTGTGAGAGAGAGAGAGAGAGAGAGAGAGAGTGTTAATATTCTGTGATTACCTGGAGACGAGGTCTGGCATTTTCCTGTAATGCTCTTTTCAGGATTGTTTCATTTTCATTTTAAGAGGGTCAGATTTTTTTTCCTGGAGAGTTTAGTGGTAACTTATGGGATAGGAATATCCTGCATAAGTGGCTTAATGGGATATATTTATCCTTTTTAATGTGTGTGTCAGGACAGTTAAATAACACACTGCATCTACTTATGTAGCACCTTTTAAAGCTGCTTAGGGCATCAGATTGTAATTGCCCTTTTCCAGTATAGAAAAATGTCTTTCTCGCTCAAGCTTACTATTGGCAGATATTTTGAGAATGCATGCCTGTGGTAAGTAATGAGAATTATCCATCCCCAATTTTGAAAAGATTTGGCAGCTGTTTTGAGTCTATGAAAATAAATGTTCACTATAATTGTGGAGAGGATGCAAGTACTACACTGTCTTTTACTACAATGGCTTGAGAAGAATAATTCTCTTGGTATAAGGTTAAAGAAAACAGGAATATTTGGAATTCAATCAAATAATATTACAGTAAGACTAGGGATGTAAAATCCCTGTTAGTTAACTGGTTAAATGTTAGGTTGACCAAACGTTTAACTGGTTAACCAAGTAAAACAGGATCCAGGTTGTTCCTCACCAAAAGATTTTTTTATAGTGGTCAATCTGGACCCACCAATGTCAGGGTTTTCTTCAGCGGGGGCTTCCAAGGGGCAGCGTTACATCGAGCCCAGAGTCAGTTGGGGACTCCAGCTGATCCCGGGCTCCATGCAGCGCTTCCAAGAGGAGTTGCATGGAGATTAATCCTGATTAAAATTTTTAATCTCTTGACAGCCCTAATTTATGCCTATGTAGATACTTGTCTGATATGAAGAAAGGTGTGTACATCAATAGAATGTCTGTTTCTTTCAGGTTCAGCCAGCTAGCATCTGAGCTGTGTGAATATAGGAATACTGGGTCCAGGTGTAGAATCAGATACTGATCCTGCCATATGATGACTAGAATTATCAGCAGTTTGAGTTATGGTTGAATCATGAGGTGTATTCTCTGGGTACCATAGGGCAGGCCTTGGGAATGCAGTTATTAAGATGATTAAAACCCTGTCCTGTCTTATTTTCCTGAGGACCCTGGGCATCAGACAACAAGTGAAATTCCTGTCCCATTGAATCAGAAATACATGTCAGAGGGAGCCTGGACTCATTCCTTCCTTGGAACAAAGTGTATGACATTGGTTGCTAACAAGTCTGTGGTGGGAGGACACTATTTCTGAGAGAGGCTGAGTCTTTTAGAAACAATTCATGAAGAGAAGACTGCCCTTTGCATCCTCAGAGGAGAGGCTTAAGGGTATGTAGGGCTCACATACAGGCCCAGTACATACAGCTACAAGTTGTACCTCCCTAAACTGGGACACTTTGGTCTGGCAAGATCTGTGGTCCGGTAGGACCATGGATGTTTTTTGAACCACAAAGCCCAGGAGCAGGAAGGTCTGGTGGTGGGGCAGGAGTGCGGTGGGGGGGGCCCCGCAACTCAGCCGGGAGTCCTGTGGCAGGGCCAGGTGGCATGGTAGGGAATTCTCAACCCAATGGCTAGGGAGCTGCAACCCCAGCCGTGCCCAGGGAGCTGCAACCCCAGCTGCAGACTGGGACTGGAGTTCCACAGCAGCTTGGCTCCATGGCTGGAGCCAGAGCTCCACAGTGAGGGCCCGAGTTCCCTGGCTGCCACTGGGGCTGGAGCTCCCTGGCCGTTGGGGCTAGAACAGGGCCAGAGCTCTGTGGTTGGAGAGTTCCAGCCCTAGTGACAGCCAGGGGAACTCTGGCCCCGTCTGCAGAGCTCCATTCCTGGTCAGAGAGCCAGGGAACTCTGGCCCTGGCCATGGAACTCTGGCCCTGGCGGCAGCTAGAGAGCCCCCAAAGGCTGTGGCAGCAGAAGGGGTGGGCTGGAGCCCTAGCCTGGGGGCAGCAGGGCAACATGGGCCAATAGGGGAGGGACCTCCCCTGGTCTGGCAAATCCCCTCATTTGGGACCAGTCAGGTCCTGCAGGTGCTGGACCAGAGAGGCCCAACCTGTAGTAAAAAAGAATGCAACCTCATGTGCATGCACATAGAGAGTAGTATCTATGTGGATAAAACATTTTGAAAAGTCATAGTCAAATAACTATTTTTGTTTGTTTTGGAAGAAGCTACCTGTATTTTGAGAAACTTGATAGTTTTGTAAAGTAGTAACTTACGAAATTCTTGGTAGTGTATCCAGTTAATGTATTCAAATTATATACCTGATATGCTTGTCATTTGAATACACCTATTTAATTAACTTTCAAAAAACTGTTCTAATTTAATTTAGTCTAAAATGCCACTGAAAAACCTATTGAGTACAGTGTCTCATTTCCTGCCAACTGTTTCCTCTCAGTGGGTGTCTTGTGCCCATATTGAATAAGTTATATGTTCAGGGCCAGAATCAACACAAAAATGCTTTTGTCTTTAGATCACTTAAAATTCTTAGAAAAATCAGTAAAGCCCTGACCATGCAAACACTTCTGTACCTTCTTGAGAAGATATTTCTCACATTTGGACCACTTTGTCCAAGAAATCCTTTCATAGACCGATCTCCTTTACCAACACCTCAGGCCACCTGTATGCAGTTCCCAAAATCTTTTGATTTGTAAATCATCTGGAATACCCATAAGAAGAATTGGTAGTCAGAAGACAATAGCTTGAGACTGTAGTTTGGTTAAATTTAAAATGTACAAAAAATGTCATTTTAAACATTTTTCAAATTGAAATGGTATAATATGTGACATTAAGTATTCTTTTTAGTGTTCCTTTTTTTAAAAATCCATATAATTTTGGCAAAGTGCAGCAATGTGTCAGAATAACTGATGCATCAGTATGTCACATCTCTGAAGATTTTGACAAGGAATTTTCTTTTCTCAGCAAATTTGACAGGCCATGCAGAGAAGGTGGGCATTGAAAACTTCGAACTCTTGAAAGTTCTTGGAACAGGAGGTAAGACTTTTTTTTTTTAAGATGACCTTTGAAAGTGATGTTCTTCAGTGTAGTTCTGTTTCTTAGTTTTTTTTTTTTTTTTTTTTTTTTTTTAGAAGAAATTATCTTGGGAGTGATTGGAACATATTATCTAGGGAGATTTTGCTATAAAGTAAACCAAAGATAGCTTGGGATATGTAAAGAATAAATATGCACAATTATAGCATATCACATTTTTTAATATAAAAGAAGCATAATTTTGAAAAGATGGGCAAATAGAACAACATTGATTGGTGGCTCTCATGATAGTACACTAAAACATTTAAAATTTGGTACTAGGTTAGAAGGCATAAGCTTGAAGTTTTCATTGCATTTTTCAGACTACTATACCTATTGAAGATCACTGTTTTGGGAAAACCAGGAAAGTATGCATCTTCATCAAATGGAGTATTCATTCTTGTTAACTACACTTTTCAAAGAAATATCATTGTTTGCTGTGCCTGTTTTGTCATGCAAGCAGAATACTAGTAATTTTTAAGAAGATAAATGAAAGCGCACAGTATTGAATTTTGGATTTTGTTGTTGTGTGTGGAGCTTTGTGCGTGCATACATGCACACTTTTAGGAACATTTTGGAGCTAGAGAAAGATGGTGGGTTGATGGTTTAGGAGACTGAGTTTCCCTCTCTGTCCAGAAAAAATTTACTGCAAAATTAATGGCAGTATAACTTTTTAATAGAAGTATAACATTTTTTGCCACTGTTTCTTTAGTGCTAACTAAAGGGGTTGCAGTGGTGAGAAGCTATTTCACATCTGTGGCCGTTCCGTGATTATGCTCTGTGGGATTGCCAAAGAGTTCCATTTGTGAGAATAGATTTTAATATGGGCACTGAACTGTTAGCAGTTGAACTGAGATCACCAGTTCATTTTGTATAATCCATTAAATAATCTGTAGTAGGACAGTGAGGACTCATGGTCATTACGGTCACTACCAAATTTGAACTAATTAGCAAGAGATACAGTATGGAATTTTGCCATTAGGTAAAAACTAGGGATGTACAGTCATATTTAATTGGGTAACTATTTAAACATATTTAACCAGTTAACAGATTAAAGAGGGGGCAAGTGGCAAAGTTTCCCCTAAGCTGCACAGTAGCACAGACCCCCCCTTGTAGCTACTTACTGAGCCCTCCCAGGGTCTCAGGGCTGCCATGCACAGAGCTGCTTCTGGAAGAATATTCTGCAGAGAAAATTAACAGTCCCAGTATCCAGGACTGGATTAATTCTTCTTCTGGGGCCTGGACTATTAGATTTTAAGGGACCTGCTAGGCTTTGGGGTAGGGGCCAAAAATGAGGGGTTCAGAGTGTGGGAGATGGCTGTGGGTTGAGGAAGGAGTTGGGTTTGGAAGGGGAGGGTGAAGGCTCCAACTGGAGGGGGCGGGTATGGGTGGGGTTGGGGATGAGGGGTTTGGAGAGCAGAAGGGGGCTCCAGTCTGGAGCCCAGGGATTTGGAGTCATGAGGGGGATCAGGGTAGGAGTTCAAGTGTCTGGAAGGGAATTAAGGTGTGGGAGATGGCTCAGGGCAGGAGGTTGGGCTGGAGTGAGGGGTCTGAGTGGGAGTTAGGATATGGGAGGGAGCTCAAGGCAGAAGGTAGGATGCAGACCACCTCAGCTCCCTCTAATTTTTTTGATCCATGTGCAGAATACGTTTTGTTATATGCATTGGGGCATGTGCAGATGTGCACTGCTAATGGAAACACATGCTGCTGGCTGTGGCTGCAGGTGGCACCTGAATCTCTCCTGGGTGTCCACCCAAGCGCACAGCTTATAGCAGTGGTGGGGAACCTAAGGTCCAGGGGCTGGATGCAGCCCCCCCCCGGCTTGCATGGATCCAGCCCCTGAGACTCGAGGCTTCCCCTAGCATCAGGGAGCCCATGCTGGTGAGGGGTGTTTCTTTTGTTTGTTTCTCACTTGCGTGCATCCCCTCATTGATTTTCCTGTGGGTCAATGGCCCCCAACTCAAAAATGGCCCCACCCTGCCTTACAGGCAACACTGCTAATCACATGCCTTGCATGCTTTGATGAATTATGGCAGCAATTATCCATATACTGACTGATGTGTCTATGGGAAAGATCATCAGGGGAGGATAAGCTTTTCCCGTGCACATTGTTTCAATTCATGACTCATTACCTTGGATATTCCCTTCACAATGTGCTGACTAGTGGATGCTAATTGATCTATGGTTGTTACTCAGGAGCAAGCACATTTGAAATACAGATGCGTGGTCAATATTCATAAATCCAGATACAAAGACGACATTCATATAAATAGGATAATCATATTCAGCAAACCATAATGTCTTCATTGAGTGGTGTCTTAGTGGGTGTTCCATTTTAGGTGTGTCCCGCACTGCTGATAGGAGACTTTTGGTGGCAGTGCCTGGTTGGGGGACACATGTGCTGTAGGCCCCTCATGAGCCATTAGCATTTGTGCCTTCTGCCCTCCCCAGTTCCTTTGCAACCATCTTCAGCTGTAGATGGAGCTCCACAAATGGTGTCTGAAGTAGATAAAAACAATTTAATTTAGATAGTAGAAGAAAAAGCGGGGGAATGGAGACCAATTCTAGATCTCAGCAAACTCAACATATTCATTACCGCTCAGAATAGTCACACTGACGTTAATAATCCCAACGCTGGAGGAAGGAGACTGTTTTTCAGCCTTGACCTACAATATGTGTACTTTCATATAACTATACACTTAGCATACATTCACAAAAGATTGTAATGCAGATGCAATACTACGTTTAACAGTACTATCCTTTTTTATTCAGCCAACTTTGGAACCCAACCTACCCTAATGATGATTCTACTGTCACCTAAAGTGGAGCATCCACAGGGACACCAGTTGATGAAGAAGACAAGGTTACTCACCTTGTACAGTAACTGAGCTGCTCAGAGATGTGTCCCTCTGTCGGTGCTGCACTATCCACCCTCCTCCCCTCTACTCTGTAGTTTTATAGATGAACTTCAGAGTAGAGAAGGAAAGGGGAGGGAGATGGGACATGCAAGTGCTAATAGCACGAGTCGCCTGTGGTGCGTATGCATCCTAACCAGGCACTGCTACCAAAAGTCTCCAATCAGTGCCGCCATTGATACATAAAATAGTGCACTCAGAGTGACACATTTAGAAGAACCTCAGATACTTCACAAGGTGAATAACCTGCTCATTTCCATTGATACCTCACATGACACATTTTGTACGAGATACACTATGCCACAGTCATCATATTGTGACTATGAAGTGCAGTTTGTAACAGTTTTATTATCCAAAAATTTAACTAATGCTTTTTGACAGATATACTTTAGGCCTTCAAAACATCCCCAGCAATGAGTTTCATGTGTTGACTGTGTATTGTGTGAAGTAGGGATGTTAAAATGCATATAATTAAGTAACCGTGTAACCACTGAAAATATCAGTGGTTACACAGTTCCTTGTGAGGCGGCAATTGGCTCCCTGTTCGTACCGTCTGCTGCCTTGCACTGCTGCTTCCGATACAGAGGCACCAGCGTGGGGTGGTAGGAGGCTCCCCAGAAACCGGTGTGCGCTGGAAGTTGGCTCCTTGTGCATGCCTGGAGCCTGTGTGTAACCATGAACGTTAACCTATGAACCCAGGTTCGTTGGTTAACCATTTATACGGTTACACTTTCACATCCCTGTTGTGAAGATCATGTTAGTTTGAAACTTGTTGCCTATTAAATTTCATTGGGTTATTTCCTAGTTTTGTGTTTATGTGACGGGTAAATAACACTTCCTTAGTCACTTTTTCCTACCCGTCATGATTTTATAGATTTCTATCATATTCCCCCTTAATCATCTCTTTTCTAAGCTGAACAGTCCCAGTCTGTTTATTCTCAATGGGTATGGAAGTTATTTCATACCCTTAATTATTTTGTTTGTCCTTCTGTGTACTTTTTCCAAATTTAATTTATCTTTTTTGAGAGGAAGCTATCAGAACTGCACCTGGTATTCAAGGTATGGGTGTACCATGGATTTTTATAGTGGCATTATATTTTCTGTCTCATTATCCATCCTTTTCCTAATAGTTTGTAACATTGTGTTAGCTTTTTTTGACTGCTACTAAATATTGAGCCAGATGTTTTCAGAGTACTGTGTACAATGACTCAAAGATCTATCTTTAGTGGTAACAGCTTTGTATAGTTGTGATTGTGTTTTCCAATTTGCATTTCTGTGCATTTATCACCAGGGCTCACCAAGCGGTGGCGAGCCCTGCTTGCCAGCCGCACGGTTCTGCACTCTGCGCATGCGCAGATCGTTCTGTGCATGCGCAGATCTCTCTGCGCCGGCTCTTCCGGGTTGTAATCTACTCGCCACGGGTGAGTAGATTATATAATTTGTCGAGCCCTGTTTATCACCATTGAATTTCATCTTTCATTTTGTTGCCCAGTCACCTGGTTTAGTGAGATCTAATTTTTTTGTGTGACAAACTAACTCGGCTACCCCTCTGAAACTTTTTAACTCTTTATAGACAGCTTTGGACTTACAGACTTACTCAAGATAGTTACCGTCTGCAAATGTTTGCTACTTCACTATTTACCCCCGTGATAGATCACAGCCTGCAAACTGCAAAACTCTTATAGAAGGCAGCCATATTGGGAGGTGGGTTAATGCTTTCTTGTTTCCAAATTAGCCTCACCTGAACACAGCCCAGCAGCCAGGGTAGAAAATAGAGGCCTAATTAGGAGGCAGCTTGCAGCTGGGGTTAATTAAGCACCTGCTGCCAATTAAGGCCTCCATGGTTCGTATAAAAAGGATTCCTTCTAGGCAACGGGGGGGGGGGGGGGGGGGAGTTTTTTGGAAGGCGCACAGAGGAGAGCTGGAGAGCAGAGAAGAGCAAGGAAATGCTGAACCCCAAGGACTGGCCTGTGATAAGAGTGACTTGGTAAGTGGGGACCCTTGCCTTTAGGGAAATCCCAGGGCAACAAAGGGGGCTCCGTGTGTCTATGAGGCGCCCAAGTAACCGCCAGGAAGCGCAGAACCCCAGGGAACTTTGTCACTCCTTTCTAGATGATTTTTGAATATTTTGAAAAGCATAGGCCTCGGGACAGATCTGGGGATGCCCAATTATTTATCTCTTACCATTGTGAAAACTGACCTTTCTTTCCTATCTTCAATAAATTACTGATCCACGAGAGGACTTCCCTCTTATCTCATGACTGCTTATTTAGCTTATGAGCCTTTGGTGTGGAACCTCATAACAGGCTTTTTGAAAATCGAGGCACACTGTATCAACTGACTCACCCTTGTCCACATGATTGTTGATACTCCCAAAGAATTCTAATAAATTGGTGAAACATGATTTTCCTTTTTGAAAAGCTGTGTTGACTCTTCCTCTACACACCATGTCTGATATAGAAGAGAATTATGAGTCAATTTGCCTGGTACTGAAATTAGCCTTACCAGCCTGTTATTGACACCTGAAAGCCTTTGGTGCCCTCTATAAAAAAAAAAAAAAATCAGTGTTCTTCCTTAAGTGCTTGTTCATGTGTATTCCAATTAGGTGTGTGCATGCACATGTGCACAGTAGCCAGAAGATTTTTCCACTAGCCCCTAGCCATATGGTTAGATTGGGCGCCCCAGGATTGACGCCAGTATCATGCCCTATATTCGACCCTACTGACGAGAGATGATAAAATATGGTTATTTTTATAAACGTTTAACTACTGAAATTTTCAGCAGTTACAAATTTATACACAGGAGGGTGCAGGTGGGAGCCAGTTCCCCATGAGCGCCAGTTCCCCATGAGCTCCAGCTCCTGCCTGCCGCCCAGCCCCCTGTGCTGCTGCCTCTGATAAAACAGGTGGCTATGCAGGAGCCAGTACATGCGGGGAGCCGGTTTAAAAGACGGCTTCCCACATGTACCAGTTACCACCTGCCCCTCCTCCCTGCACTGCTGAGTCTCTATTAAAGGCAGCAGCATGGTGGGGGGGAGAGGGCTAGTGTTTTAACCTGGTTCCCCGCAAGCACCAGTTCCCACTTGTCCCCCCTACCCCCACTGTTGCCTCTATGGGAGACAGCAGCATGGGGAGGCAGTTCTGCAGAAGCCGGCTCGCATGGGGAGCCGTTTTTTAAGCTTAAAAGCCACCTCCCCAGTGCACTGATTCCTGCCTTTCCCCCTCCTCGCTGCCTCTTATACAGAGGTAGTTGATGGGGGGGGAGGGGTGCATATAACCATAAGGATTAACTGATGAGCACAGACTTATCATTTATCTGTGTACATGGGTATATGTTAATATGCCTACTGCCAACCTCAGTTTCATTACTGCCAATGACAGTAGCTGGGACTTCCCCTTGCTCATCTCTTGCCTTGCAATCATTATTTATATACCCATCTTGTCAAAAACCATTTCTGGGGCATGCCTTATTCCCCAGGTTTCAAGGCTTGTCAGTCATGCTCCAAGTTCATGCCAAAGAGTGATCCTCACTCCTCCTGCCTATAGTGCCTGGGTCAGTGTCACCAAAAAGACCATCGCAAAATTTGTTGAAGGTTCCAATCCAGAACCAAGAGAGAGAGATTATATATTGAGACAATGTAAACGTATTTAGTTAAGTCACAACAGCTGTCCCTCATGAGTGGGATTCACTTTGCTTGAAAGTCCTGGTATTATCCTGTTTTCATAGGGCACTGAGCCAGTCCTTGTGTAACGTCATTTTAAAATAAGAAGAAATTTACTTTTGCAGGTCTGATATATCTGTCTGGAATTGTTGTGTGACTTGCTTTCACTGTAAGTGTCCAACTGATGCACCAATCAAATTTTGCCAAACATTTTTGTGTCAAGGACACTGAATTTTTCAATTCTCATTCTACCTTATTTTGAATTGCAAAAGCAAACTACTACTACACTGCAATTGGAAAAAAGTTACTCAACTTGAGATGAAAGAAGACAGGTTGGATTAAAAAATGCAAGAAATGTCTAGTTTCCAGAGAGCCATTTCACATGGCAAGTATAGCTGGTTGGAGTGCTTATCTGTGCCTGTTGCACTCAAAATTGTTGCAGTGAGATGCTTTTGGAAATAACAGCTGTACCAAGACCTTCAGCCTCTAGATTGGTCAGTAGCATCAAGGAAACTGTTTTTAATAGTGCAGATACCTATGAATAGATATGAGAAAATGTGTTCAGTTGAAGATAAATGTCTTGCTAAGTGACATAATATTCTTCTTCAGGTGATGTCCCTGTCGGTGCTCCGCACAAAGTGTAGGGATGTCCCGGAGGCACGGAGTGGAGCATTTTTAGCAGTTGTCTGCGGGCCATGCATGCGTGAAGGGAGCCTCACGCTGTGCTCAGTTTGGCGCCTCGTGCTCAGCCCGCTGCCCCCCCCACTTCTGCTGTCCTCGGTCATGGACAGAGCTCTTCGTTATCCTCAGCTTCTCCTCAGGGGTGTGTGAAAAACCTTTCGGTTTCCCTTCCCCTACTTCTCCTTTACGTTCTCAATGCCACATTTCATTTTGTTCACCTAAAAAAAAATTTTTTCTTCCTGTCAGCCTCTCATGGAGCCGCTGCTTGGTAGCCCTGCTGCTCCCTCCCTCATTTAAAAAAGAAATTAAGAATACAATAACTGCAATAATGGACACAGTAAAAACAGATACAGGGGCAACCTCCAACATAACACTCGCCCCTTTTACCCTTACAGTCGCCGTAATGCCAGGATCATCTGGCTTTTAAAAATATCATTCGTGCCAGGAGCTGATGCCAGTCTTAGTCATGTACCCCAGAAATGCAAGCTCTGCCGTTCCCTCACAGCGAAAGCAAGAAAAGATAGGGAGCTCCGGCTCAGCATGGTTTTATTTGACAAGGTGATGCAGCCTGAGTGCTCTCAAGCCTCTCTACCAACGGCATAGCCTTCCAGAAAGAGAGCCACCTCACCATCACTCCAAGGGCGGGCTAAGAAGGGGCCATCCCTATCAAAATCTCTGCCCCCAACTCCATCCCCTGAGTGCCCGGAGGGGACAAGTTGAGAACCCCTGGCACCAGCGAAACAAGTGCTTGAACCGGCACTGTGACCTCCACGTCATGCTCAGCCTCGGTGCCGAAGAGAGCATCATTGGCACCAGAAAGCTCTCGCCTGCGCTTCTGCACGCTGGTGCCAGCACTGTTGAGAGACACGGCACTGAGATCCGTGCTGCCAGCAGCCAAACAGCTCTCCCACAAGGGACTGCCTTTGAACACAAGCCCTTCATTATCCAGCTTGATGCTTCCCCCCATGGAGGCTCCAGCCTGGGCACAGGATAATGCACACAGAGACTGCAGGCAAGAGCTTACACCTCTTTGCTCCAGAGAGGCTTCCCTTCTACCACTCTCTTCAAGGCTCTCTATGCGTCATGCCAGGTCTCCAGTACTGTCGGAGCATGCTGTCTTTAACCGGGGGACCAATACAGTGTTTTTTCACCACAGCACTCGTCCCCTACTACCTCTCACCATCTTTACTACTACTATGATAGACCACTATATCCTCCTTGGTACTCGGAGTGGCTGTACCTACCATCTCACTATCCATCTTGCTGGTCACCATGGGACCACTGGGACCCATGGAAAAGACACTCTGTCGCATCGTCTACTTCGAGGAGACTCCCTCCTCCTCATCTTGCACTGTGCCAACCACTGCAGATTGATGAAGAAGAGGGCCAACTCTCTGATGAACATACCGAGTTACGGCACATGGAATCGCCTCCTGATAACACTTCTTCATATCTTGAAGACGCGGTTATACTGGATGATACTCAACTGTCAGATGACCTGAAACAATTCTAGGAGCTGTTTAAGAGGATGGTGACAACCCAGGATGTCCAGCTCCAAGAAGTCAGAGAGAAACAGCACTGACTTCTGAAAAATATCCACCCTTCTTCACAGGGAAGAATCGCGCTCCCTATTGACGAGGCAATAATGGAGGTCTCAGATGAAATCTGGTGAACCCCTACTTCAATTCAGCTAATGTGCAAGAGATCTGACGGGAAGTACTTTATACCACCAAAAGACCTACAATTCCTTTTCTCATATCCACAACCAAATTCTCTCATCATGGACTCCGCTAACCAACGTGCAAAGGCCTCTCGGGAAAAAGGTCTATTCCTCAGCTACTCTTCAATTAAGAATTGCCAACTACGTTGCTTTGCTGGCAAACCATGACTTCGATAACTATTCCAAACTGGCCAAGTTGATGGAATGCCTTCCAGAATCCAGAAGACCC
Source organism: Pelochelys cantorii (assembly GCA_032595735.1). Taxonomy (NCBI): domain Eukaryota; kingdom Metazoa; phylum Chordata; order Testudines; family Trionychidae; genus Pelochelys; species Pelochelys cantorii. The sequence continues at coordinate 100,793,151 of CM064329.1, read as the reverse complement.
ATACTCAGATGAATCATACACTAAGGTCACACTTGCTTGTACAGCACTCCTTTTCTTGATAGTTGTATCTGATATGGCAGCCAGGGCAATGGTCACAGCTGTGGTAATGAGAAGAGCTTCTTGAGCTTTTCGGGGCTACTATGGACAAAGTCCTACATAGCAGCAAGGATTCCTGCACTACCCTTCGTGCACTTAGCATTTATACCCCACCATATCGTCGAAGGCGTTATACCCCGTACAACAAAAATAGAGACTGCTACTACAACCGCGTTCAGCAAAGGCAGTATGGCTTCAATTGCCCTAGACAATGTCCTCAGAGGAGGCACCCACCTCCAACTCGCTACTCTGGTCCTCAGGCAACAAAGCAGCAGGTTTGAGGAGTTGGTTGAGGGCCTGCCCGACCTCCCACTTCAGTCTTTGCCAATGAGCCAGTACCATCTCTTTACCAACAGACTCCGTCCCTTTTACCACCAGTGGGACGTTATAACATGAGATCAGTGGGTCTTAGAAATCATCCACACAGGATAAGCTATCCCCTTTACATCACTTCCCACTGCCCGTCCCCCTTCCCCTTACCTCTTCAGGGACCCCTCTCATGAGATGCTTCTCAGACAGGAAATCAATTGCCTCCTGCACTTGGGAGCCATAGGGAGTTTCTCCCTCCCCTTTCAGGGGAGAGAGTTCTATTCCAAATATTTTCCGACACAGAAGTGCACAGGGGGATGGAAACCCGTATTAGATCTCCACAAGCTAAACAAATTTCTGCAGAAACAACACTTCAAGCTGGTAACACTGGCATCAGTTATACTAGCTGTAGATGAAGGGGACTGGTTTGCAGCCCTTGACCTTCAGGACTCATGCTTTCATATTGTCATACACCCATCACACGGACATTATCTCCAATTTACTGCAGGAGACGATCACTACCAGTACAGAATCCTCCCCTTTGGACTGTCTTCTGCCCCCAGGGTCTTCTCAAAGGTCTGGGCAGAAGACAGTCCAAAGGGGAGGACTCTGGCTGTAGTCACAGCCTATCTACATCAACAGGGTGTCGTCACAGCCTATCTACGTCAACAGGGCATCGTCATCTTTCCATACATAGACAACTGTCTTATAAAAGGCCGATCTCAGATGGCGACTGTCACCGGGGTCTCCAACATCATGCAGATCTTCAGCCATCTGGGCCTCCTAATAAATGAACAGAAATGAACCCTACAACCCACACAGGGCATAGAGTTCATTGCGGCCCACCTCGATTCATTGACGGCCAGAGCTTATCTCTCACTGCACCAATTTATAGCACTACGTGATCTTGTCACCATACTGCTGGCAACTAACTCCTACAGCTACGGCCCTTACCTGCCTCCAAGCTTATCAGATAGTCGACACGCTAGTCGGCTAGTCACTTCTCACCCCCCCCCCTTTGTTGGCTCCATCAGAAAGAGGCAGCAAGGGTTGGGAAGAGGAGGGGCTGCTTTCACATGGCAGCGCCCCATGGAGCCCGAGGTCAGCTGGGGACTCCCCCGCTGACCCCGAGCTCCATGTGGCGCTGCCGCTTTGAAACGCCGCAGGGAGCACAGGGCTAGTGGGGGACTGCTTGAGTCCCCGCTGGCCCTGTGCTTTCCGCAGCGCTTTCACCTTTGAAATGTAGCAACAGCCCTTTGCCCCCCCAGAGAGACCCACTAGTTGTTCTAAATAGCTGGCGATTCTCTCTAGATATATGTGCCCCTGGCAGTGGGAGGAGACTTGGTGTGTTGCCCCCAAATCAATCAGGGCCTGAGGAGGGGGAGCATGTGAAGTCTCTCGCTCCCTACCCCCATCCTGTAAGGGAGAGCTGTGCTTAGAGTCAACTGTCAGCTTTGCAGCAGCTGGTGGTTGACTTTAAGTGCTGAGCCCCTCCCACCACCTCCAAGCCGTGATTCGCCTGGGGTTGGGGAGAGCATGAAGTCTCCTTCCATCCTGCCCCCATTCTGCAAGGAGTGCGCGGTGCTTAGAAGAGCTGTGCCCCTTAAGGGCTGGAGGAGACTTCACACGCTGCCCCCCGCCCCCAGACCAATCAGGGCTTGGAGGCAGGGGAGCAGGGGGGGAGGGCATATGAAGTCTCCTCCCACCGTGCCAGGAGTGCAAATTGTATATCTTATTTTGATTCTATGTCAAAATAACACACTATTTCGAGATATCCCTTAACCTTTGTGGAACGAGGGTTACAGGGATGCTGAAACAGCGTGCCCATTATTTTGAAAAATATTTTGAAATAACGGGCAGCTTGTTAAGATGCAGGGTAGCTATTTCGGGATACCTCTGGTATCCCGAAATAGCCAGGCTGTGTAGATGTACCCTAGCTGAGTGTCTGGAGTCATAGTTTGTTGAAGTGCTAAGCTAACTTTTATCAGTAGTAACCCCTTTTGAAGGCATTCAGTCAAAGTTGAGAAAGCAATCAGAAGTTGGGAAAAATAGGAAAGCTTGTTTTTTTCCTCCTACTTAGCTGTGCAATAAAAATGAATCGTGAACGCATGAAATCTATGAGCTCTAAAATATTGAAGGACTTCGTGATCCAAAACAATTCAGTTCACTAACCACAGATCATGCTTCCTTTGTTTAATAAATCATTTAAATGTAAAACATTTGATTAATTTATTTTTATTCCCCTTTATGTTTCTAGCAAAATTAAAGTAATTTTATTTTACTCATGAAAACATTTTAAAATATTTTGTGCATTTGTAATGAATTCCAATTTTCATCCAGATATAACTTGACACAAATCATAAGTTAAAAACCATTTTAATGATGTAATAAATATAATTCATAGTTTTCTAACATAATGAAAAAAAATAAAAGTTAAGACTTTATATACTTTTATATTGAGCTATGTAACTTAGTAAATGCATACAAATATAGCATATCTTCTTGGTTAACAAAAAGTAACAGATATAGTATAATGGCTGTATTCTGTTGAAAGTAAACACATTTTAATGATTGGTTGGCAATGAAAAACAACTTTTTGTTAGAAAAATAACTAAAACTTATAAATACAAATCAAGATTAAAATTTTGAATTGGAATTCAACTAAAATTGCACAGTCATTTCAAATATATTTTTCAGTACATAAATAAAAATACCCATTCAAAGACAAAGTTGACAAAATTGTTTACCATGGGTAGACCAATGTAATACTTCCCTAGCCTGCCTTCTTCTCAGCTGAACCATTTTTGCTGAGACAGGGACTAGATTTGGGAAATTCAAATGGTTAAATTTCAGCAAAGTTATTAGCAAATGAAAGTAAGTGTTATAATGTGATCTGCGGAGATCTATCCTAGGCGGTACTACCAGCCTTTGGGTCCCCTTTAATAGAAGGGTTTGATTATTCTCTCTGATATAGCAGCAGAAAGCATGTATAATTCCATTATTTTAAAAGGAATTTTGTGAGGAAAGGCAGAATATGGTTCAAAGCATTTTGGCATTTATACATTTTTTTAATGTGGAACTGCAGATATCTATCAAACTGCTTTGTGAGAAATAGCACTAACAACTGTATACTTTTTAAAACATATTTTTGTAGAGCATATGTACATTTGACCATATGATCAATTTAATTTCTTTCTATTTTTCTTTGATTAATTGTACATCTTAATTTTCCTTCTTTCTATTTTTTAAGCTTATGGAAAAGTGTTTCTAGTGCGGAAAATAAGTGGCCATGATAATGGAAAGCTGTATGCCATGAAAGTATTGAAAAAAGCAACAATAATTCAAAAAGCTAAAACAACAGAGCACACAAGGACGGAACGACAAGTACTGGAACATATTAGGCAATCACCATTTTTGGTCACATTGCACTATGCTTTTCAGACAGACAAAAAACTTCATCTCATTTTAGGTAAGTGGTTGTCATGATTGAAGTTGATTATTTATCATTTCCAATTTTTTAATATTCCATATTCTTCTCCCTCCCTTTTATGTGGGTTCACATGATCCAGTATGTGAAATCTGAGCATGCTTACCAGGTTGGGTCCCAAAGGTAACTTAAGCACAGGAATGCCTATCTTACCCTGGTTCATGCATTGTAGTGGGGTTAGGCCACTCAGAACTTGATGTGCACAGGCAGAAACATTGCTGCCTCAGGAGCTTATACCACATTTGAGCACCAAGTGAGTTTAGTGGCGTGCAAGGTTTGGCTGCAGCTAAATAGGGTTTTATGAATTTCAGTTGGTCCTGATTCTGGGATTAGGTGTCTTAAGTGGCGTTAGGCACCTAAATGTTTTGTGAATCTAGCACTTGTGTTTTTTGTGTTTCAGCTTTAATACTGTGTTCATATTTGTTTTGGTTTGTTTGTTTTTGTTTTTTATCCATGACCCTCCTTGCCCCCTGGTGTCAATTCTATGTGGGCATGCGTAATCTGAGAAGATGGTCAGATAATTTAAATACATTTTATCAAACTTTTAGGGAATTTTGAGCCACTTCTTGATTTAACCATGATTGCGTATAATTTCTTTGCTTTTTGCCAGTTTTCAAGCAAACTGTTTTTGTTACCTTGAATATTTGAGAGAGAACTCTTGTTTATGTGAATTATGATATATCATATCATATAAATACATTCAGTTTGGAGATGTTGATCACATCCTTACTTCCGAGCATGGAAAGATAGTACACCGTGTTTCTGTACTGTATTTGCACATTTGGGAGTGAGGATGTGCGGCAGCAGGGAGTGTCTTTATATCATTGACTTTAGTGTGAACTATGAGTAAGAGGGAGAGGGAAACCAAGGGAAAGAAGGATGTTCAAATAGCAGAATGTTTGCTTGTCTAGAGATGCTGCATACGTTCCAGCTTATGTAAATGGAGTAAGGTGTCTGCAGTGTAGTCAGACATTTTCACAGTGTTTTAAAAAAGAAAATGAGGAGCGTAAAGAACATGATTGAAGGTACTACTCAGATGAAGTCTCTGAATTACATAAGAAGCAGGAATCTTATAAGAATTGTAGGGTTATTGGACCACAAGAGAGGGCGAACAGAAAAAGCTGTAAAAGAATGAAATTAAGGAAGATAAAGACATTGCTGAAAAGCAAAATTATTTCTTTGCATCAGTCTTCACGACAGAGGATTTTGGGGAGATATCTAGCTTGGACCAACTCTTTTCTGATTTAAAAAAAAAAGGTTACCATCAGAGATTGAGATGTCAAAAGAAAAAAAAAAAGTTTACCTTTCAGGCTCAGATAGTGTATGCCCAAAAGTTTTAAAAGAATTAAGTGATGTGTTGCTTGCAAAAATTTGTAGTCTCTCTTTTAAAATCAGCTATTAAATCAGAGAGATGATGGGTAGCAAATATTGCCTGTCGTTAAAGAAGTCTTATTGGTGATCTGGGTTTCAAGCCTGTAAGCCATACTTTTGCACTGGGTAAATTGGTTGGAGTGGAATAAAAAAATAGAATAACACTTTAACAGGCCATGATACAATGGGGTTGGTCCAGCAAGGTTTTTGCAGAGGATAATGGTGCCTTGCTTATTTATTAGACATTTTATTTATATATCAATAAAAGAGTGGCTAAAGGAAAACTCATTAAGAGTTTATTTAGGGTGAAATAAATCATATAAATCCTTTGAAAAAATTTACCTATAGACTTTGAAAAGGCCTTTGACAAAATACGTCACAAAAATACAAGAGTAAAATATTGTCATACTTCAAAGATGGTCCAAAAGAAACAAAGACTAGAAATAAATGGGCAAATTTAATGATCATAGACAGGTAATGGTGCCAGAAGATTCTGTACTAGTGTTTCCCATCCAGAGTGCCATCAGGTATGAACAGGTGTGCTACAGAATTTTAGAAAAGTCGCTTGTGATGTCAGATAGTTGTTAAAGACACTGTTCTCAGATGATTTTGCTATTCACATATCAGCCATGTTTTCTTATCAACCATTAAGTTACAGTGGAGAATTTTAAATTGAAATCTCAAAAACGGACAGATATTAGAAGAAAAGAAATTCTGGCACATCCATAATTCAGTGTTGAAGCTGAGCATGACCATAAGAAAAAGTCAAGTTGTGAGCCAACACTATTGTGAGAGCATTTGGATTTTAATTTTCAGGTGAACCTCTAGCCCTCTTTGAAAGTGTCTTGTGTGGAGGAAAACATTGCATTGGTGCCAATTTAGTCAAAATGATACCTTATAAGCAAATATCCATCCCTTGTCAACAAGAACATTTTTTTGAGCATTTGAAGGATCAAACTGAAAAACTAGTGCAAATGATGAAAGGCTGTGTCACAGTTTCTGATAAATGACTAAAAGTAAACTACTTGGTCACTGAGCTTGTGGCAAAGGTGAAAAAGATGCATACAGTTGCAGGAACATTAATTTTACTAGCATGCCAAGAAATCATGAAAATAATGTAAGGTATGAATGCCTACAGTCAGTGAAATTGCAGACATTCCCCTTTCAGGTAATGTCATCACATTAGTGAAGTTAGCTTACATTGAAACTGTACTCTGAGGGGAAAAAATAGATCAAGCAGAAAATGTGTACTGCTTGATGAATCAGCAGGTATCAGTAATCATGCTCAACACTTAGTTAACATCAGGTACATTTATGGAAATAGTATAAAAGAATTTTTATTTTTCAGTCACCTGCTAGGTCACATGTTTAGAGAGGACATCATCAGGTTGACAGGGGCCTGCCCTGAGGAGGGAGAATTGCCATGGAAAATTATCTTAATGTTTGCACAGAGAGGACTGCCTTCATGAGTAGCAAAGTGAAGGGGTTTGTAAACAAGGTTAAAGAACAAAACCTAAAGGTACTGCTTACACACTTTTTCCTGCACTGTGAAGCTTTTGTAGCCTTCATGTTAGATGGAGTAGTAAATATAGTCAACTTAATAAAAGCACAGTTCTTAATAAAATTATGGGTTCTCAATATGGTGCCTTTTCTCATTATTGTGTGAGGAAATGGGAACAGAACCACAGGAGTTTTCTTTTGCACACAGAAATACACTGGCTTTTCCATGGAAAAGTTCTCTGATGTTTTCGTGAGCTGAGAGAAGAGTTAACAAATATTTTTAGCTTTGTTAAAGTCCACATACACAGACTTAATTGCTGGTGTGACGTAGAGTGCAAAAGGCGCCTTCCTGGTTAATATATTTCACTATTTCAATGATCTGAACAGGAAAATGCAAGGTAGAAATGAACATTTGAGAAATTAGCCAACTAATAGATTTGTATGTCATATTAACTACTGCGGCACTTATTTGGTTGGCCCCTGAGGTCATTGGTGCCAGGAGTTCTGATGTATAAGCCATGACTGAAGACTGTGCTGCTGTGCGCTCAGAGCATGTCTTAGATTAGAAGAAGCCACTGTCTGTTCTGGTGTCCTGCTTCTGCGTGTAGCTTTGGCAGCTCTGGTGCTGAGGAATGGGGTTTTGATTTCCCCTTAGTGCCTCTGTCAGATCTGGCTCTTACAGAGTCCCTGGCTCTAGTGTCGGGTGGTCCTGCTATGTTGGCTATTGGTGTTGAGAGTGTAGTTGGCTGTTTCCTGCATTGGGTGTATATGTGCCTACCTTTCTGACAGTTTTTTGGCAAGTTGATCAGACACTTGGGTTGAGGAGAGACCCCTGTCAGAAGCTGTGGTCAGTGAAGTTTGTCCAGGAGGGTCTGGGCATCAAGCTCAGATGCAGGTCTCAGTGACTTTTCCATGAAAAGGTGCTTTTGTTGCAAATCTCTAGCTTTTCTTGTCCTGGCATTGAGCTTGAGGCAGTGAAGGGACTTCTGTTTGTGTTTTTCAGCTAGGCAACTAATTCAATGATCATGTCTATCTGAGTAGGGTATAGCAAGTTTGCTGGTGAGGCAGCATTTAAAGCAGGAGTGGGAAACCTAAGGCCTTGGTCCAACCCTCGAGGTTTGGGGCTCCCCTCCCAGCATTGGGGAGTCCGTGCTGGTGCTACAGTCTCTCCCTTTGCCTTCGTCCCATGTGGCTGGAGTACACAAAATCTACTAACCTGGGCTCACCAATGCTCTGGTGTGCAAGGGAAATGTGGGGAATGTCTTTCTCCTTCTCAGTTAGGGGCCATATCAGAGACCCCAAAAAGGTTCCCCACCCCTGATTTAAAGCCTGAGGAACAAGGCATTCCTGTCAGGGGGGCTTTAATCCTAAAATAATCTGTATATACCGCTGAAAAATCTCTTTAGCCAGGGAAATGATGTTAAGCTTCAGAAGGAAAGTAAAAGGAAAAGTTTTTTTCCCCAAGGTGACTGGGATAAAAGATTAATTGCTTAAAAAAAGGTAACTAAGTGACCAACTTAAAAAACATAAAAAACCCCAAACAAACCCCTAAAAAAAAAAAGAATGGTCCTGTAGCACTAACCAGGATTAACAAAAAGTGTATTCATGAGCTTTCGTGGGCACAACCCACTTCAGATGGGCAGAGCCTTTTGCTCCATTCATCTGAAGAAGTGGTTTATGCCCAAGAAAGCTCATGATACTATCTGTCTATGTGTCTGTCTTTTTAGTCTCTAAGGTGCTACAGGACCACTTTTTTTTTAAAGTTAGTTAGAGACTAACATGGCTACCCCTCTAAGTGACTAACTGTTAAGCTAATTAACTACTAACTAAGTAGCGATGTGCTGCTAATAGCTCTGACTCTAGCCAAGGACAGTAGAGAAGAAACAGTGTGGGACTTGGTCATATAGCATCAAATAGCATCCTGGCATAAGACAGAGACCACACTGTTAACAAAGTCTCAGAGCATGAACTCAGAGGTGTATGAACACCTAAAGTGGACCACCCACAGGGGCAGCACTTGAAGAATCTTCTCTCCTGCATGGATTAACTGCACGAGTTTAAATCTAAGTTAGGCATCTAAGGTGAAAAAAGTATTTAGACAGCATAGAAATGTTTCCCCTGGAAAATGTATTAGATCCCACTGTTAGTATTTTGGTCAGTGTCATTCCTGAGCACTTAAAAAGTCTGGAAGAAAAACTGAGCTTATATTTTCTGTCAATATATAGATAGACAAATTGGACTGGGATTGGGATCCTTTGCCTTCCTCTGCAATGGAAAATGCTAAGAATCTTTCAATAACGACTTACAAGCAGCATGTCAAATTAAAGGATAGACCCTCTTCTAAAATTCAGTTTGGCAATATGCCTTTGAATTTACTCTGGCTGACCATGTTAGATGAATATACAGTAATCTTAGACCATGCTATCTCCATTTTGTTACCATTTTTAACAACATGCCTGCGCAAGTGATGTTTCTTAAAGCCTGACTTAGTCAAAACCAAACAAAGGGAGCATTTGAGGTTTGTGGAGCAAGAGCTCCAAATTGCACTGTCAACATTTCCTGACAGGAATGACTCTGCATATCAAAGCAAGCCAAATTTCTAATTAAAAATAGTTTTATTATAATTTAACATGGTGTGGGAGCATGTTACACAAATCTTCTATTGATGTAATTGTGCCTTGTACTGGAAAAGATTGGGAAATCTTGTGGTTGTAAGATGAGTGGCGTTTCATATAGTAATGACTTGAAAAGGAGGTGTTAGTTCGAATAAAATTTTCAGGTTAGTCAACAGAAGACAAAGACAAGAAAAAAATCAGAGGAACCGAGGCCAGCTAAAAGAATGGGCAATATTATAGAAGATGAAGATCAATATTGGTGAATACAAAGTTATTCATATAGAAGGGAGTAGTCTATATTCATCTCTCTTGGAGGTCACTTGGTAACGAACAGGACATCTTCCTGTCACCCTTTTATTTGTGGATCCCTTGATGGCTGACCAGTCTGATTCTGGAGCTGCAGTTTTTAATGCGAAAGGGGTAGGTGCTGGTGGCTATTGGAGGAGCATGGGGCAGTTTTTGCCGCTATTTTCTCCTTCTCTGTCTCTCCCCCTCTGCGCTGCAGCAAGACCTCTCAAATTGCGCCACCCCCTCCATGGATTACTGCTCTCCACGGGGGACGGTCCTGGAGACTGGGTTCGCCCTTGTGTTGACACTGATGCCACACTTTTTTTCATGTTTGGCTTCAACAAACATGTTTGCCTTTGTCTTTAAATCACTTCCTCTGGCCCCCAATGCACCTCCGTCCTTCCTTCAGCTCGGAAAACAGATTCTGTTTTGGGAGGCACTGATCAGGCATTCGTACCACGTGACCAATCCAGTGAAGTTGTTGGTAGATGATGATAGCTTCAATGCTGGTCATGTTTGATTCTTCCAGGATGCTAGTGTTCATGCACCTGTCCTCCCAATGGATATTCTCCTAAGGCAGCATTGGATGATATTGTTCAAGTGTCTTCAGGTGACGCTTATATGTTGTCCAGGTTTCACATGTGTACAGCAGTGTTGGAAGAACCACTCCGCGGCACTGATGTCCCGGTTCTCAAAGACCCTTCGTCTCAGGCAGGCAAAAGCAGAGCTTGCACAGCTCATGCGATGCAGGATTTCGCTTTGGCGGAGAGATGACTTCCAAGGTATGGGAAATGCTCCATGTTTTCCAGCAGTTCTCCGTTGACTTCAACAGATTGTACATGAGATTGTCTCATTGGTCTTTTTGATGTTCAGTGTGAGGCCAAGATTCTCATACGCTTCAGCGAAGGCACTTCAGATGATCTGAAGAGCTACGGGGAAAAGGGCAGCACCCATATTGTCATCTGCATACTGGAGCTCCATGATGGAAGTCATGGAGGTCTTGCTTTTGGCCTTCTGCCTTCTGAGATTGAAAAGCTTCCCATTTGTTCTGTAGACAGTCTTCATGTCATCTGGAAGCTTGACTTCAATAAGATGGAGGGTCATGGCGATGAAGGTGCAGAACAGCGCTGGGGCAATGACGCAGCTTTGTTTGACTCCCATTTTGACCTCAAAGGGGTCGCTTTGGGATTTGTTGTTGCTCAGCACTGTGACAGTCATGTTGTCATGAAGCAGCCTCAGGATGCTGATGAATTTTTTGGGGCAGCCGATCTTTGAAAGGATGGTCCATAGGGCACTATGATTGAGTGAGTCGAACGGCTTGGTTGGGTCAATGAAAATCATGTACAAGGCTTGATTTTGTTTGCAACATTTTTCTTGCAATTGCCAAGCGGTGAAGATCATGTCCACTATTCATCGGAATGGTCAGAAGCCACACTGGGATTCTGGAAGAATTTATTCTGAGAGTGGCAGGATTCGATTTGAAAGGATTCGAGCTAAGATTTTGCAATAGTTTCCACAGTCCAATTTGTCACCCTTCTTGAAGAGACACCTTACTGAATTCTATATAAATTTTCTTGATATAGGAAAAGGATGATAACTCGTTGAAGATTTCTGCTCAATGTGCACCAGAAGTCTAAAAAGAAAACAAAATGTTAAAATACCTAATGAATAATATGAAAAGTATTACAATGACTTTCTATAAATAAAAAGTATACACAGTGACCTGAAATATTGTTTTTAGTTTTGGTCACAGTATCTGGAAAAGTACATATTAATATGAGGGTTCGGAGAATGGTGACAAGAATGGTTAGAGACGATGGGAAATCTTTTGTGTACAGAGAGATTAAAAGGATTAGGATTATATTATGTTATGTTGTAAAAGAGGTAAGAGTGGACATGATAAAGATATACAAAACAATAAATGGTATAGAGAAGATAGATTGAGTATGTTTATTCATTTCTCATTGTGATGTACAAATAAGAGGACTTCCAATTAAATTGAAAGGTTGCAAATTCAAAAATAATCATAAGCAATACTTTTTCACACAATCTATACTAGTCTGTGGAATTCCTTGCCAGAATTTTGAGACTTTGAGTTGAGCAACATTCAGAAAGTGATTACATACTTACATGGCTAAGGAGACTCTCCAGATTGACTTATAGGAAATACTTTAAAAACAGAAGGAATATAGATCCCCATATCCTTCATAACTTAAAAAGACAACTTTCTAATTATTTCAGTTTTCTTACTTACCCTGTGATTAGTTCTGGTGCTAGCTGCTGCTAGTAAAGGGCTGAAATCTGGCCAAGCCCTTTTGATGCCTGCAAAAAGAAAGGGAAAGATCAATGCCACTTTGGAGAAAGCCCCTTCCCCCACCCCCCACACACTCTTCTCTTAGTATTAGGATACCAGTTATCAGACAGCCATGGCTGGTTATCAATTCCATCTATGGGGAAAATTGGCTGTGTGTGTTTTAGGATTTGCCAGACAGTTACAGAAGACTGGTAAATGCTATTTTGATGAGAAGACAGAATGTTATGAAGCATGTTCAGGTCTTTGATGCTTCCAACTCTTCTGCCAGAGCACAGTTGCATTAAGGAGCCAAAAATAGCCTTGTTCCTCATTGTTTGCTCTGGATACTAGAATTGAAATGCAAGATCTTCCCTTTGACTGGGATGGTCTTTTCAGCACTAAGACAGATGAACTGTTTAAAAAATAAAATTGAAAGAAACTAGATCCACTCATCCATCACTGGGTCTTTATCTCTTGGGACAAAGGAGGCCTTTTTACCCATTCTTTTCAGTATCAGAGGCCATTTTGCAATCATTAATCTTCTTATCTTTCTTTAAATCAGAGATCTATCAGCAACAGCATGTGTAATCTGTCTTTTTTTTTCAGAACCAGCACAAAAAAAAAAAAATCTTTCAGATCTAGAGCTAAGACAAAATAGCCTGCTTCCTCTTTGTGAACACAAAATCTCAGATTTGATGTGGGCCATAGAAATTGTAAAAAAAAAAAAAAAAAAAGATATGCCATTCATTTTGAAAATGATCTCCTTTCTATTCCCTTTATTCTTCCTTTTTTCAGGGGACTTACAAGGCTATTATACTTTCAGAAATACAGAAAGTGCTCCTCATAAGGGCTCTTGAGCAGGTAACCAAACATTTTTAGGGTTGGGAGTAGGGATGTAATCAACTATTTGACTACCTGATAAGCCTAGGTTTATTGAGTAGTGGAGTCAATACTTGACTAATTGTTCCCCCTTTCCTTGCTGCCTGTGTATCAGGTGCCAAGGCGGGGAGGAAGCAGGAGCTGGTGCTGGGGGGAGCCAGCTTAAAAGCCAATTCTCCCCAGCACCAACTCCGCGGGGGTGGGGCAGGGGAGGCAGAGGCGCAGTGGGGGAAAGGGCACAAGTGGGGGCCAAAGCAATCCCCACTCACCTCTTGTACATTTAAAAGGAAGAGGTGCGGCATCCCCTCCGCGTGAGGGGAGACTGCTTCAGTCCATACTCGTGTGGGTTCTTAGCGGTGCCTCTTTTTTTTTTAAATGTACAAGAGCTGTGGGCAGCTCTTGTACATTTCAAAGAGAGAGGTGCAGCAGTCGAGATCCTGCATGGGTGGGGACTGCTTTGGTCCCTGCTTGTGTGGGTTCCATGTTGTGTCTCTTCCTTTGAAATGTACAAGAGCCACGGGCAGCTCTTGTACATTTCAAAGGCAGAGGTGTAGCAGGATAGCGAGCACCTCCCTTATCAACTAATAGAGTAGGCGATGGTTTCCATGGACTGGTCAATTAGCTGATTATTTGAAATGTAACATCCCTAGTTGGTAGGCTTAACCAAGCTATTTCTTAGCACTGAAAAAAGAGGGTTTTTGTATAATTTTAGATTTTAAGAAAGCTGAGCAGATAAATTCTGTCATCATATGTGAACCCAAAGCATTCCTAATTCTTCTTCAAGAGATGTCCCTGGGGGGGTGCGCCACAGCAGATGTTGGTGCGTCCCAGCACTACAGAGTGGATTCTTCCTAACTGTATATTGGGGGCCATGCATGCATGGCGCATGAGGCATGCGTCATCATCCGGCACTAGCATGCATGTGTGGCTACCCTCCCCTCAGTTCCTTCAGACTGTCCCCGTCTCAAGATAGACCTCTGCAGTGCTCTTCGTTCTTCACTAGTTTTCTGTAGATGAGTACTGTAGTTAACCCCAAGTTCGTTTTGTCAAGTTGTTCACAAAAAACAAAAACCCACCAAAGCCAAAATGCTGTTTGTTCCTCCAAGTTGGTACTCCCATCGCTTAAGATCACCTACCAGGATGATGGGCTCACCCAGTTTCAAACATTGCACAGTCTACAATGAGACAATGCTGGCCTCAGATGGCCACGCAAAATGTGTCAAGTGTTTTGATGCTTCCCATGTTCAACAGGCCTGCCCACACTGTGCTAAACTTAATGCGTGAATGTGGCGAGACAGAGATCTCCGCTTAAAAATGCTTATGATTGAGAAGGACAACCGTCCTTCCTCAGACTTGGGCTCTCAGCAGATTGCCAATGACAAGAGGGAGAAATCCAAAAAATCGCCAAAGAAAAATGCCACCTCTCTGCCACAAGATCTGCAGATGCCTAAATGGCGTTTGACCGAGAGGTGGGCAAGAAAAACTGACAAACCACTCCTCAGCATGTATGATAAGCCAGGCACTCTGGTGCTGACTGAATTCTCCACAGATGTGCCTCACACAGGGCCTGTATGGAGCCTGCAGGCCATTAAGTGCGTGTTTCACAGAACTTGGCACTGAGTACAGCGCTAAATAGCACAGCGCCTGAGATCATAGCTCTGAGAGCATTTACCATGGCACCGCTACAGCTGACGGCGCAGCCTATTGGCACCATCCCTCCATTGCAGATGGCATCAAATACTCACGCTGAGCGCTCTGCACCTGGAATACCACAGGTGCTGTCGCCGAGTGTGACATCACTTGGTGCCATTTATTCCTACTACTAACTACCAGCATTAGAGAGACCTTGTAGTCTCCTCAACTTTTAACTCTCCATTTTTAAGCACTGGCAATCTATCTTACTCAGAACCATCCAAATATATGTCCTCACCTACTTTATCAAGTGATGACAATGAGGAACCAGGGGTTTTCTCACCCCAGCTGTTGCCAGGCACAGAAACATCAGGACATTGATCCCATGCTGACTTTACCCAGCCTACAAACGTGGGCATGGCCCAGTGGGCTCCATACCCATGGATGCTACCAACCATGCCTTATCCACCGCAATGGCAATATTGGAGCCCATGGTCTCAACATCACAAAAAGAGGCTAAAACAAAACATACTATAAAGGCACTTTTCCCCCCTGTCCCAATCCCCTCTAATACAGAGGGAACAGAATGAAATTGATGAAACGTAGTCCCCCAACTTAGGTCCGGATGCATCATTAGCCACAAACTCACCATCTGTGACGGATGAGGCTCTCATGCCACCACCCTTGGCAACCACTGAAGTCTTTACCCCTTTCTAGGAACTTTTTAGGAGAGTCACAGCTGACCTAAACATCACAATGGAGGAAGTGTAGGACACACAACATGAGTTTACCAACATCCTGTGGGCTATGCCTTCCTCTAAAATTGCCTTGCCTATCATCTCAGGCATCATGGAACCTGCCAAATTGTTTGGAAAACCCCTGCCTCAACTCCTCCCACCTGAAAAAGGCAGACTGCAAGTATTATGTTCCCTCAAAGGGCTCGGAGTTTTTGTTTACTCATCAACCACCAAACTCCTTGGTAGTCGACGCAGCTCAGCAAAGAAATAAACAGCAGCAAAACCATTCCATGCCATCAGACAGAGATAATAAGAGACTTTACACGCTCGGTAAAAAGGTTTACACCTCAGCCACATTACAACTAAGAGTGGCCAATTATGCTTCAATTCTCAGCAAATATGGTTTTAACAATTACACAAAGTTTAATCCTTTTATTGATGATACACCAGAGGCGAAAAAGACAGTTTAGAGTGGTCATCGCAGAGGGCCATGCAATATTGAGGGCAGCCCTTTAAGCTATCCTAGATGCAGCGGATACAGCCACAAGGGTAACAGCCACAGCAGTTGCCATGAGACAGGCTTCATGATTCAATTCCTCTGCCTTCCCTCGAGAAATCCAGTAGTCTGTGGAAGATATACTGTTTGAAGGTGAAAAGCTCTTTTCATATAAAACCAACAAAGTCCTTTATTCCATGAAAGACTCCCGGGCCACACTACATTCCCTTGGAATTCAGACACCTGCAACAAGGAAAAGGCAGTATAGATACCAACCATACCAGAGGCCAAGATATCCGCAGTTCACATACCAATACCAAAGGCAAGAGCACCCACCACACCAACAGTGTGGCTGTGGCAGACAGCAGCATAGATGTAATCAGCGCGATTCTACCAACCATCCACCTCAGCCCAAGCAGCAAATTTGAGGTATCCTTTGAGAAACTGAAAACCATCTTGCCTTCTCCAGAGCTCCGAAATACTAGAAAACATTTCACCTATCATCTTTTGCCATTCTGTGACAAATGGTGCAACATAACATCTGACAAATGGGTGCTACAGACAGTTTCATTTGGCTACACCATCCCATTCCTGTCCATTCCCCATCCAACCCACCCATCCCACCCCTCTTCAGGGACCCCTCTCACGAGACTATATTACAGCAAGAAGTAGATCACCTTCTACAATTGGGTGCTATAGAATCTGTTTCCACAGAATATCAGAGGACTGGGTTTTATTCTCATTACTTCCTCACTCAGAAAAAAAATTGGAAGGTGGCATCCAATACTGAATTTGAGGGCCCTGAACAAATTTGCAAAGAGGTGAAAGTTCAAAATGGTTACATTATCCACCATAATCCCCTCTTTGGAGTTCGATGATTGGGTTTCGTCTCTTGACTTACAAGACGCGTATTTTCATGTGTCTATTCGCCCTGCAAATAGACAGCTTCTCTGTTTCATCCTAAGTACACAGCACTACCAATATAAGGTGCTACCCTTCAGACTTTCCATGGCACCGAGGGTTTTGTCCAAGATGTTAACGGTGGTTATGGCCCACCTCAGAAAACAGGATGTTACCATATATACATACCTCGATGATTGCCATATCAAAGCAAGAACTTGAGACAAATCCTATCGCTGTGCCTATCTGGTACAACAGTGCTTCCAATCACTGGGACTCCTAATCAATGAGAAGTCTGTCC
Organism: Pelochelys cantorii; assembly: GCA_032595735.1. Lineage (NCBI taxonomy): Eukaryota > Metazoa > Chordata > Testudines > Trionychidae > Pelochelys > Pelochelys cantorii. The sequence goes on along the minus strand of CM064329.1, from coordinate 100,776,247 downwards.
TTATGCTGACTCAGTCAATTCAATTTATCGGGCGCACCTCATCTCTGCCTTAGCTACCGTGTCTCTGCCTCCTGATAGATTCCTAAGGATCTGCGAGCTATCCATTCACTCCACATAATGCCATGCGTCACAGTCCATGACTGTTTACAACTCCTGGGACACCTGGCATCCTGCAACCCCGTGATCCTCAATGCCCGTCTATTCATGAGGTGCCTCCAGGGATGGCTCAGATCGAATTACAAGGCCAATCTACACTCCCTGACCAAAACACTCTTAGTTTCCAAAACAGTAAAAACTGCAATACTGTGGTGGAGAAAGCCTTATAATTTATGCAGAGGCATACCCTTTCAGACCCTTAACCCACAGTGGTCATCCCCACAGACACTTCCCTCCGTGGCTGGGGAGCGCATATGAGAGACCTTACAACCCAGGGCCTATGGACTCCAGCAGAGAGGATGCTACATAGCAATATCCTTGAGCTCAGGGCCGTTCGGCTCACATGGCAACATTTCCTACTTCACATCACCGGAAGACACTTCAGGATATATACCAACAATACCGCCTGTATGTTTTATATAAACAAACAAGGTGGGGCACTATCCCACACCCTGTGCACGAAAGCCAGAGCCCTTTGGAACTGGTGCTTTCCTCATGGTATCTCCATAAGCTCATGCCATCTCCACGGTGCCCTAAATACCACAGTTGACGCCCTAAACAGAGCCTTACCACAAGATCACGAGATCGACTGTTCAGCTCTAGCAGAGATTTGCATAGTGGGAATCCCCTCACATAGACCCATTCACCACCAGAACAAACAAAAAGTTCCCGCTTTAGTGCTCCGGGGTGGACATGGGAAAGGACTCACTCAGAGACGCTCTTATCTTCAAATGGGACCATCACCTACTTTATTCATTCCCTTCCTTTCCTTTCCTCAACAGGGTACTCCTCAAAATACGGAGGGAGAAATCGAGGTTTATTCTAATAGCACCTTGTTCACCTCAGCATCCATAGTCCCCCCTCCCAAACAGAATGACCCTATATCCCTCAATCACATTCCCACGCAACGTGAGCATACTATTCCATCAAGCAACTGAAGCTCTCCATCCACAATTTCTCACGCTTCACCTCAAGGCATGGTACTTCAATAGTTCGCGAGCATGGAATTACAATGTTCAGAGTAGGCATGGGACGTGCTCCTCCACAGTAGGGCCCCTGCAACGAGGAAGGCATACAGTAGCAAATGGTCTCATTTTGTACATTGGGCTGCTTCCTGTAACATACCGCTGGAAGATTCCCCGTACCTGCAATCCTTTACTGCATCTCACGCAATCCCACCTTTCTGTGAGCTCAGTTAGAGTACATCTCACATGAATAGCAATGTTCCACATGGCCATTGATGACACCACGATCTTCACACATCCCACAACCAAATGCTTCCTCAAAGGCCTACAGGCGTTATAGCCTCACATTGCTGCCCCACTGGTACCTTGGGACCTACATCTGATACTAACCACACACATAAAACCTCCATTTGAACTTATGCTCCTTTCTCCATTTAACGATCAAAATGGTGTTCTTAGTTGCAGTAATGTCAGCACATCAGGTAGAAGAGATGGATGCCCTAATGGCAGATCCACTGTTCACCATCTCTTTTAAGGACAAAATCTCTCTATGGACACTTCCAAAGTTTTTCCCAAAGTACGATCCATCTTCCACCTTAATCAGACAATACACTTACCTGTTTTTTTCCCAAGCCTCATGCCAACTCCTTCTAGGCACACATGCACACGCTTTGCATCCACAGGGCGCTCTCCTACTGCCATAGAACAAGACCCTTTAGATCATCCCCAAGACTTTTCACTCTGCCTCAAGATGTTCTCAATTCGTTGATATGGTGGATAGGCAAATCAGATGTCCTCAGGGACATTCTGTGCAATTCCTCCTCACCATTGTCTTGAGAAATTTAGATGCATCACATTATCGATGGGGAGTGCATTTGGGCCATTTTACATTTCATTGGCCAATGGGCTTCTCAGGAAAAGAACTTGCTTATAAATGTGTTGGAGTTCAGAGAAATTCATTTGATCTTTCCTTCCACAAGCAATGGACAATACAACCACTATGTGTTGTCATATCAGCAAACTAAGGAGTGTTTGCTTTTTGTGGTTATGTGCTGATATGGTTATAATGGAATTCTACAAGTTTCACAATGTCTGCCGTGCCTTTAGCAGGGGAGAGCGATGGCAGAATGTCTCAGCAGGGAGAGTTCTCAAATGCATGAAAAGAGAAATAAGAATAAGAATATAATCAGCATATAATGTAAGCATAGTATAAGCATATTATATAAGCATAATAAGAAAACTTATTAAATAGAATTAAGAAATCTTATGGGTCATTGTATGTTTGCTCACATATTTCTAGGTAGGTTAAACAGTGTATCATTGAAAGTTACACAATCACATTTTGTGTGCATTCTGTTGTAAATTCTTGCTGCTACTACTCTGATAGAATCTCTTTGGCTTGCTTTACACTTGAAGAAATCTATAAGGCCACTGCTTGGAAGTTGATACATATTTTTACTAAACACTCTGTAGAAGGTTTAATTACAAAAGTACAGTAGAACCTGCACTATCCGGCACTTAACTATCCGGAAAACTTTAGAAACTCTGCTCTGAGCCGGCCGGCGCAAGGCTGGGCACAGCCTCACGGCATGCTGCTATGATCCGGCTAGCTGGCAGCTGGTGGCCCCTGTGCCATGGGGGTTGCAACTCCAAAAAGGTTGTGCACCACTGTGCTTGACCTTTCTGGAAGCTTCCAGAGTGTCTCCCCAGATGGGATCCTCAGATAACTGGAATTTTTAGATAACTGGAATGCCCTAATCCCTGAGCGTGCTGGATAATACAGGTTTTACTGTAGATGCCAAATTTTATAGAGCAAGGCTTCAATCATTGTTTAAGTAGAAATTTGTTTCCATCTCAGTTATTTTTTCAGCATGGTGTGACATACTACCCATAAGTGGGGCTGAGGGGCCACTCAAAGAGGAAATGAATCTTGCTTACTTTTGTAATAGGAAATCTTTGAGATGACTCTGCATATTCATTCTTCTTGCCTACCTTATTTTCCTTCTGATTCCTATTGTGATTTTTCTGGGTTAGTGGTGGAAGAAACTGAGGCAGTAGAGGGTATCTCTCTCCCAGTAGAAACAAAAGACAGGACTATGCAGCACTTTAAAGACTAACAAGATGGTTTATTAGGTGATGAGCTTTTGGGGGCCAGACCCACTTCCTCAGATCAATATGTGGAAGAAAATTGACACAACCATGTATACCAAAGTGATACAATCAAAAAAAAAGTGAACATATATAAAATTGACTAATCAGATTTAAGAACAGAGGAGGGGTGAGGGGGGAAGGTTAGTGTCTGTGAGGTAATGACATTAGGGGTGATAATTGGGAAAGCTATCTTTGTAATGGGTGGGATAATTAGCATCTTTGTTAAGACCCATACGCAAAGTGTCAAATTTAAGCATGAATGACAGTCTCACCCTCAGAATGTTCCAAAACATTGTAGTAGAGGTTTTAAGGAGGAGATATCTATGTGCTGTAATGAGCACTGCTTGGAGAAGGTTCTGTTAGATAGCACCAGGCTGCATGATGCCCATGTGTGTGAATATGCAGAGTCATCTTGAATCACTCCGATTATAAGTAACTTTCATTTTTTCTCGTCTTTACTAGGTCAGATGATTTTGGCAGTGAAGTCTTTTGATTCCTGTCATTATATCAGGTCATTTACCCAATAATTACTGTTCACTACTTTCCAAGAGTAGAGGGAACTGAAGATAATTTTAAGATGACAGAAAAATAGCTCTATGAAACATTTATCTTTAAAAGGGACTTTCTACATACCCATACAGCTATATCTGCCCTCTCTCCATCCTTGTTAGTCTTGAGTCTTTTTCTGGCAGATATCTGGACAATTGATGGGGAGGGGGGAGAATCTGTATGTGTTCTTATATAGATGCATTGGAAGCTGAGGAGGTGCTTCAAAACATTAGGAACTAGAGCAAAAAAGCATGGGCAAATACTGGCCTGTGGGCCAGATCTAGTCTGCTAGGTTTAGACCCTTGTGGGCTGCTTCTGCAATATTTAACTGCACCTCTGCAGGTCCAGGCAATTGCAGATCCTGTTGGCCATGGATCACTGTTCCCAACCAATGGGAGTTGCAGGAAGCGGTGTCCGGGTCCATGCTGCTTCCCTCAGCTTCCATTGGCCAAAAACAGGGATACATGTCCAGGGGAGCTGCAATCGGATACCTGTGGAGGCACAGGTAAATATAGTAGTGTTGACCTGCCAGGGACTAACCCTGGTCAACCACTGCCGTTTTATTGCTCACCTCTGAGCTAGTGCCACAAAAGGACTTAGGCTTTGAACTGCAACTTTAGGTGACATCCTCTACTATGATCCTCCAAAACCCTTGTTCAGCTGCCACTTAATTCTCAAGGCAACTAACTTCATAGGCACTACAGACCTACAACATGTACATTTCTGCCATTAATGTCCTCCAGCAGTGTTCCCTCTAAGCTGCATGGCAGCACAGCTTCACAGGTGAATTAATCAGCCCTGCCCAGTCAGTCAGCTCTGTGCATGGAGCCCTGTGCCTCTGACTGGGCAGGGCTGATTAATCACCTGTGAAGCTGTGCTGACCACAGCTTAGAGTGAACACTGTCCTCCAGATACCTAAGAATTTGATAGTTAGTATGTGCATGTTCCCTTTAGTCTGGATGATTGGCACTTAGACCTCAGCCCAGTGAAATCCTCTGACTAGGCATTCCCTGTGTCATCTTGCTTATAGAGTCTGATCTTCTAGCATTCTCAGAGCATACCTTAAACCCATGAGGATGTCATGGTTCCTCAGGGAGCCTTATGCCTGTGGAGAACTATGTGTAACAGAACTCTGCCACTCATCCTTTCTTTCTTCTTCGAGTAGTGTCCCCGTGGGTGCTCTACTCTGGGTCCTCAAGCTGGTGACTGGAGATTTTTCTAGCAGTGTCCGCTGTGCCACGCACCCACTCTGGTGCCCTCTCGTGCAGTTGGTGTCCGTTAGGCGTGCTCGCGGTGTGGCTCAGCTCCCTCAGTTCCTTCTCCTCGGTGGCAGACGGAGCTCCTTGTCTCGCCCCTCTTTCAACAAAAAGACAATAAAAAAAATGTTGTTTCCCCTAGTTTTCCTCATAGTTCCAAGTTTTGAGCCCCCTGCCCTACAACAAAAACATATTTTTCTTCTTCTGTCGTCATCGGCCTGCTGAGCCTCGTCGTCCCTAATGCCCGCTATGAGTCTTGCTGAGATATGCCCGACTCAAACTGGCATTCCTTGTGCATAAAGCGTCTAGAAGCCCATCAGACACAAAAGTGTCCTCGCTGCTCTAACCTGAGAGCCAGAGCATGCTGTGGTCGTGTCAACAGGTTAAAAATCTTTTTATATGAAAAGTTGCTCCAGGTATCTTCTGAGGACACGTCATCTACTTTAAAATCAACATCTGAGCCGAAAGGTATGGACAAAACACTCCCCTCTACCTCTTCTGGCAAGTCTTTGTCCAAAACCAGGCTGTCTCCGGTCAGATCCCTACCCTCAGCACCATCTTCCACGCGGGTAAGCACCATGGACAGGCCCAGCATCTCTGGCATGGCACTGTCCAAGATGCTGGCACCGCACAAGAGGGCACACTCGGAGCCCAAACAAAAACAACTGGCACCGTTGGCACTGACTGCACCGGTCAGCCTTTACAAGCACTGACGGGCACTGAAACCACCATCTCAGTTGGCACCAGTCACAGCACCTAAGAGACCTCATGCCGCCTCTCAAGTACTTGTTGCCGCCGCCGCCAGCGGCACCAACTGCGGCACGAAGCTCGGCACCAACATGGGAGCGTTCATGGCACAGGTCTCTCCTGACTAACCATCTCACATCAGCAACACCATCTCCATGCTCCTCCATACAATTGATGCACTCCCATAGATCACCGGTTCCACCAATCTTTTCATGTAAAGCTGGCACTAAGTCCCATAGCCGCTTCTCATCCCAACATTCCAGCCCAACTCAGAGAGCTCTATTTTGGGATTCTGGTCCTATTACATATGCATATCCACCGCCACCACCACCATGTTATGCACACCACTATACATACCCACCATCCTCTTATCCTGGGCAATGGCAACCATGGGACTCATGTTTCTATTAAAAGAGTCACCATGTGGCAGCTTCAACAACCTCCAGGAGACCACCCGGCTTTCCTCAACCTACATAATCTGCGATGCTGCCGAACTCCCCTATCCAAACTGAGATAAAGGACTGTCTGTCTGAAGAAGACAGGTCCCTCCTGTGTAATTTTTTCTCCTCACCGGATGAGGAGGTCATCTCCACCACTTTGCCTCCACCGGATGACTCAAAAAAGTTCCAGAAACTTTTTAAAAGGGTAGCACTAGCGAAGGAACGGGATTTACAGGAGGTCCAATAAAAATATCACCTCTTGCAAACTTTGTAGCCCCCCACGTTGTCCACGATTGCCCTCCCTATAGACGAGGCCATTATGGACCCTGCTGAGAACATCTGGCAAACTCTAGCGTCTATCACTCCCACCAATAAGCGAGTGGATCGCAAGTACTTTATCACGCCGAAGGGAATGGACTTCCTTTTTACTCACCCTTCCCCAAATTCCCTAGTAGTTGACTCCGTTAGAGAAAGATCGAGAGCCTAATATCAGAGCTACACCACAGGACAAAGATCACAAAAGAATGGACATTATGGGATGCAAACTATACTCTTCGACCAACTTGATCCTTAGAGCAGCAAACTTTATTGCCATGGTGGCAGATTACAATTACTGCAGTTATTCCAAATTGCAGGACCTAATACAATTTCTGCCTGACCACAAGAGACCTATCCTCCTCAACATCATGCAGGAGGGTCATACAACCTCTTGTACACCATTATAGTCCGCAACGGATGTCACTGACTCTGCTGTCCGCGTCACAGCCTCGGCTCTTGTGATGCTCAAGATAACTTGGCTTCAAGCATCAGGGGTACCAAGGGACTTGCAGCAAAAGGTTGAGGATCTTCCCTTCGACAAGACCAACCTTTTTGCGGCAAAAATGGATGAGGTACTTCATTCAATGAAGGACTCCCGCATGACCCTCCAGACCATGGGCATGTACACACCCCTCAAGAGAGCCAGGTTCAATACCTATCAGAGGCCCAGGGAACCATACTGACCACAATCCAGGTATGATTTCTGTTAGAAACACAGGTCCCAATGACATAGACCCCAACGTCAACAACAACATCAAGCTTCAGCATCCCAACCTTCTACATCACAACAGCAAATTTGAAGGTTTGGTTGAGAGCCAGAAAGACAATTTCCCTGCAGTCACACCATCAATCATTTACAGTTCAACCATCGTCTCCAGCCCTTTTGACAACAATGGGCACAAATAACATCGGACCAATGGGTATTGGAGCTCATCCAGTTTGGTTACTCCATCTCCTTGACCTCCCTTCCTTCTACCCATCCTCCCAACCCGTCCCTCTTCAGGGACCCCTTTCATGACGCCCTCCTTCAGCAAGAGGTGCTTCTCCTTCTACAGATAGGTGCTATAGAATCAGTACCAATGGAGTTCCAAGGGAGAGGATTTTACTCAACTTATTTTCTAACACAGAAAAAGAATGGAGGATGGAGACCCATTCTGGAGGCTCAACAAAATATATCACTTACCAACAATTCAAAATGGCGGCCCTTGCAACAATAATCCCTGCATTGGATCAAGGAGGTTGGCTTTCGGCTCTCGACCTCCAAGATGCATATTTTCACATAACAATTCATCCAGGTGGTTTCTACGATTCACAGTTGGTCTTCATCGTTACCAATACCAAGTGCTCCCTTTCGGGCTTTCAGTAGCTCCCAGAGTTTTTTTCAAAACCCTAGCCATCATTGCGGTATACTTCCATTGTCAGGGAGTCATAATATTTCCATATTTAGATGACTGTCTCATAAAAGGCATGTCCTTTTGAGAGACACAGGACATGGTCAAGACTACCACAGACCTTTTGCTCTGGCTTGGTTTCCATATAAACTACCAGTCCATGCTCCATGCTACCCAAGCTCTGGAATTTATAGGAGCACGCATCAATACTGGCGCAGCCAGAGCAACTCTGCTCACACACAGGTTCTAGATTCTACGCAACCTCATAGCCGTAGCACGGGCAACCTCTACCACAACAGTCTGCGAATGCCTAAAAATTCTAGGCCACATGGCTGCCACAACTTACATTGTCAGGGTGGCCAGGTTCCATATGAGATGCCTTCAATCTTGGCTCGCCACACTTTACACTCCATTCAGAGACACTCTCTCCAAGACTGTTACTATCCCACCACGGGTCCTCAGCTCCTTAGACTGGTGGACGGATCCACACAACGTTCTAAGTGGAGTTCCATTCCATCAACCAGCCCTGACACTCACCATTACAACCGACGCATCACTCCTGGGATGGGGAACCCACCTAGGATCCCTCACTGCCCAAGGCAAATGTTCCTTCACCGAGCAAATGCTCCACATCAACCATTTAGAACTCAGAGTGGTATACTATGCATGCCAGCATTTCCTTTGCCACATAGCACACAGGACAATCAACATTATGAGAGACAATATGACTTGCATGTATTACGTCAACCGGCAAGGCGGTGCCCAGTCGCCATCCCTATGCACTGTAGCTCTCAAACTGTGGAATTGGTGCTTGGTACATCAAATTACCCCTATTGCCACTTACCTCCCAGGAGTAGTAAATGTCACAGCGGATGCTCTCAGTCTCAAGTTCTACGACCACCATGAATGCGAGATAGACATGCAAGCCCTCAATTACATGTTCCACCAATGGGAGTGACCAGACATAGACCTCTTCTTGACCAGAGCCAATTGCAAATGCCACCTCTATTGCTCCAAAGCAGCCTTAGGAAAGGACTTCCTTGGGGATGCTTTCTCCATCAAATGGGATGCACCATTACTCTACACCTTCCTACCCCTTCCCATGCTCCACAAGGTCATCATCAAAATGAGAACAGAACGAGCTGGCGTGATTCTTATTGCACCTGTGTGGCAGAGAGAAACCTGGTTCCCTTACTTCCACAGAATGACAGTTGCGGACCCATACGCCTTTCCACTTCAACACAATCTTCTCTCTGAGTCACAGCAGAATTCTCCATCCCGAACCACACAAACTCCACCTCCATGCATGATTCCTTCTTGGCTCCAAGATGCCAAAAATACCTGCTCAGAACAAGTACCACAAATATTAATCAATGGTAGGAGAGAGTCCACCAGAAAAAATTACCTTTACAGATGGACTAGATTCTCCAAGTGGCTCACACATAACCACCCCATGCCTCCTGAAATTACACCCATTCCCCTCATATTGGGCTACCTGTTGCATCTAAGGGAGTTTGGCCCGTCCTTCAGTACGATCAAAGTATACGCAGCAGCCTTTCATTGCACCACTGACGGCAATTCTTTACTCTCTAACCCAATCAAGAGATTTCTCACTGGTCTACAAAGCACTTTCCCATCTGTTCACCCATCAGTTCCCATCTGGGATCTTAACCTTGTCCTTAAGAGCTCGATGAAGCTACCTTTTGAACCTTTAGCAACCTGCTCGTGGTTGTACCGATCCATGAAGGTTGCTTTCCTGGTCGCAATAACCTCCAACAGGAGAGTAGGGGAGCTTGCCGCATTAATGGCTGACCCCCCTAATACAATTTTCAGTAAGGACAGAGTAACGCTTTGGCCCCACCCTAAATTCCTCCCGAAGGTCCCTTCCCCCTTCCACATTAATGAACCCATTCACCTACCTGTGTTCTTCCCCAAGACACACGCCGATCCATCTCAAGCACCATGGCACACCCTCCATGTCCACAGGGCTCTTGCTTTTTACATTGATCGCACAAAATCCTGGAGAATAATAAGACCCAGACTCTTCCTATCCTTCGCTGAACATTTCAAAGGAGAAGCAGTCTCCTCTCAGAGAATTTCAGATTGGATTTCTGCATGTGTCCACACGTTACATCATCCACAACAAAGAGCCACCAGGCACCATCACTGCCCATTCAACTAGGACCATGGCCTCTACAACCGCCTCTCTCAAAAATGTACCATTCCAAGACATTTGTAAAGCAGCTGTCTGGTCATCAGACCACACATTTGCAAAGCATTATACTCTCATATCATCCATTGCTTCATCTACGGCTATCAGTCAGGCGGTGCTATTCTCAGTGATACTGGCAGGCCTCCAAACTCGCCTCCATGATTCAACCACTGGTTTATAGTCCCCCAGAGTGGAGCACCCACAGGGACACTACTCAAAGAAGAAGAGATAGTTACCTTGTGCAGTAACGGTGGTTCATTGAGATGTTTGTCCCCATGGGTGCTCCACTACCTTCCCTCCTTCCCCTATTTTGGAGCCCCATGCTCTACTAGCAAGGGTAGAGAAGGAACAGAGGAAGCCATGCTGGTCCACGCTGCGTGTGCGCCTAACGGACACCAACAGCACAAGGAAGTGCCAGGGCACGTGCATGGCGCGGCGGACACTGCTAGAAAAATCTCTGGTCACCGGCGCGAAGACGCACCAGCACCCAGAGTGGAACACCCACGGGGAGACACATCTCAAAGAACCACTATTACTGCACTATGTAACTCTCTCTTTCCTTCCCAGTTTTTGAACACCACTTGTCCCAAATACCATGTTCCATGCCTAGGAAGGGCAAAGGAGGGAAGTGATGGCACATGAGGAAACCATTCCTTTGATAATTTCGGCCACTAGAGAGTTCCCCTATAAAGGGGGAATTCTTCATTGGCTTTCTCCAAACTTTAAGTCTGTTTTTTGCTACATAACTTACTACCACATAAGCAATGCAAAGTTAACTGAAGATTCTGCTCCTTTTTCCTTCATTTTTTTTATGTGTGTGCATAAATGTGATGTTTGTTGGTTCTGTATTCCTTTTCTAATCCTCTTGGTAAATAAATGAAAGACTGACTCTTTAAAAAGACAATTTGTTTCAAATTGTCTTAGATCCCTTTGATATAAATAGGTTTTTGCTATTACCGTGTGAAAAGTCTGCTTAAGGGAAACTAATTTTGGGTTTTGGATCTGAAAGTTTATAAAGGTTCTCATATTCCTTCATCAAGATATTTCAAATGCTTTATATGTACATGTAAAAATGTGTATATGCATATATAAAATATTATTAAAATACAGTAAAAGCATTCAGTTCAGAACATTCGTTTTTAAGGAATGCTAATATGTCAAAAATTATTAAAAACACAGTAAAAACAAAAATTATTAGACTATCTGTTTTAATTTATAGACTATATAAATGGAGGAGAACTTTTTACTCACCTTTCTCAGAGAGAGAGATTTACAGAAAATGAGGTACAGATATACATTGGAGAAATTGTACTGGCTCTTGAACACCTGCACAAGGTAAGGCACTTTCTTTCATCAATGCTTTCTTGTGAACTCCCTCTTCATGATTAAAAAGGACTTAATTTTATTTAAAATATAAAGCATGATTTTATATACTAATTTTAAATATTAATTATTTAATTGATTATAAATACTTCTCCCTTTATTAGGTATTCAGCTGTAATATCTGTGCATGGATTAAGGGGATAATTTACTCTCTGCTTCTGGAGCCAGTATTTATTTTTCCAGCTGATTGTTGGTTTCTGAATATCTCCATTTCCAATAGTATCTTCTTTTCACACATGAAATGCCATTGTGACTCATTTTCTTTCTGTATAAAGAGCAGAGATATCTACAGTCATCTGATGTCTGCTTTTCTAACCGTGTCCTTTCATTAAAATTATAGGTCAACATTTTCAAATCTCAAGCCTAAAATTAGCCATCTAAATTCCTATAGGTATCTAAGAGGCATAATTTACAGAGATGTTGTATTGACTTCACTCAGATTTGTGAGTCATAGAGTTTAGATTGTTTAGTTTGACCTTAGTTATATCACAGGGCACTTAACGCTATCCAGGACCTACACAGTAAACCAACAACTGAAATTAGTCTTCTGTGGTCTGCATACTTTGGTCTAGACTATTATATTGCACAGGAAGAGAAAAAAATTGAACAAGGTGCACCAGTGCTTGAGGACTCCAGAATGACTGGGAAACAATTTAAGTGAGATATACCCAGTTCATCCTGGCGAGTAATGCTCCCACGCACTGAGGAGGAATATGAAAAAACCTTCAAGGTCACTGCCTTGATCTGGGGGGAAAGTCCTTCTCAACCCTACATGTGGCAATCAGTGATACCTGAACATATGAAGAAGAATTAGCTAGCAACATGCCTGAGAGAGAATGTTCAGTACCCTCACAGAGCCCCATCTAATGTCCAGTTTCTAGCTGTGACCATCTTGATATCTCAGAGGAAGGAGATTAAAAACAACAACAACGACCGAAAACCAGAATACATTGTGCGGTAGAGGAATCCCTTCCTGAGCTCTACATGTGTCTGGCTGACACCCCTAAGCCTAAGCTTTTAAAACATATGGCATAAACCAGAAGTGAGCCCCAGGGCTGCTGAGACCTGTCACCTACAATCATAAGATGCCCCTTCATACAATAACACTCATAAATTTGTCTACTTATCTTAAAGTTAATTACATTGTTTACCCCCACAACTCCTATTAGGAGGCTGTTGCAGAACCTCACCTCTCTGATGGTTAGAAACCTTCTTAATTTCTCAGCCAGAATTTATTCATGACCAGTTTATATCCATTTGTTCTTCTTTGAGAGATGTCCCCAGACGTGCTCCACATCAGGTCGGTGTGCTGCTGCAGTGCCAAGAATCGGAGTCTTCAGCATCCCAGGGGCTGCGCATGCGCATGCCTATTGTCATGCACTCCTACGGTGTAGGCATCACATATGCATAAGACACGCCCCCCACCCCCAGTTCCTTCTCTCCCATCTCCGGCCACAGATATACCTTTGCGGTGTTCCTTAACTCATTCCACATGGTTAGATAAGTAACCCCTTTCAACCCTGCTTGTTATTCGTTAGTTAGTTCATAGTTAGTTTAGAGTTAGGAGTTGTTAGTTCATCTTTTTGCTAAAAAATTTTTTTCCCTCAGGTTTTCTCTTATTAGTTAGTTGGACTGTTAGTTAATATTATGCCTGGTTCACTGAGATTTAAGCCTTGTTTCTCCTGCAGTGATCCCATTCTGGTGCCTGATGGACACACACAAAGTGTCTGCTGCCTTGGGGAGTCTCATGTGTTGCAGAAATGTCCCCACTGTGCAAAATTAAAATCTAGAACTCGCTGAGACAGAGACTTACAGCTGAAGCTCCTACTGTTTTGAAAAAATCTCTATGCCCTGCCTCAGACTCAGGGCAAAATTCAGAGTCCCAACAAATGCAAAAGGACAAAAAGCCTGCAAAAAAGTGGGCTGCTTCTTTAACTCAGGACTCCATGCCACCCAAAAGGTGCTCACCAACTCCTGCAGTGCTGAAAACAGCAGCGCCTCCGCTCCTTATGGCCATGCCAGTCCTGGTTCCCATTCCTCACAAGGACATCCTGCGCAACTCCAATACCATTCCCTCACACCCTGGACCTCCTCTTTCTGCCGGAATCTCAGACCAGTCATCCCAATCTGTACATGCTACACCTCAAAGCATGGCTCCTAGATGGTTCTCTGAGCAAGAACTAGAACGTTCACAGCAGGTACAACATGTTTTACTGCACAGCAGAGCCCGGAGCACTCGCAAGACATACTCTCAAAAATGGAAGAGATTTACCATGTGGTGTCTAGACCATCAGGCCGCTCTGTCTACAGCTCCTTTACCCATTGTCCTTGATTACTTGCTGCACCTTAAACAATCAGGTCTTGCTACTACTTTTATCAAGGTTCATCTGGCCGCTATAACAACATTTCACCTCAGGATAGATGACTCCTCAATTTTTGCACATCCTCTCACTAAGAGATTCCTAAATCATTAACAAACACCTTACTCAGAGGTGGTTCCACCTGCAGGGTCTTGGGACCAGCACCTGGTCTTAAATGCATTTACACACCCTCCATTTGAACCAATGGCTGCAAGTTTATTACTGCACTTACGTATGAAAACAGCCTTTCTCGTAGCCCTCACTTCATTCAGACAGGTAGGAGAGATTGCAGCATTCATGGCAGGTCCTCCATACATTATCTTTTTCAAGGACAAAATGACGTTATACACCCACCCCAGATTCCTCCCTAAGATACAATCATCCTTCCATCTCAATCAAATGATAAACACCCCCACATTTTTTCACCAAAATTCATGCTAACTCCTTTGAGTAAAAAATGCACACTCCAGACCTGTCTAGAGTATTCTCTTTTTACCTACATTATACTAAGCACTTTAGGTCTTTCCCAAGACCTAAACCCATTCCAACACCAAACATAAACCATCCAAACCACCTGCCTCTAAGTCGGCACCAGTGGCACTGCCATGAGTCATGGCACCAACAGTGCAGAGGAGAACAACGACACTGGATTCTACTCAGGCACCCTCTGCTCAACATGCACCCGCCATAGCAGCAGTGACCACTTTTCATCAGGAGATGCCACCAAGGTATGGTCACCCATGGATGCCCCACCCATTCCTTACCCAGGTCAGTGGCCTTAATGGTATCTTTGGTGATCTTACAGAAAACACCATAGTCTACATCCTAGCCCTCACAGAGCACTGCTACTTCAGTACAGCTTTCCTATCAGCTGGACATATTGGAAGTACCTGATGCGCAAGATCCTGAAGAATTAGCTCCAGATAATTCACCAACCAACTCCTCGTCATCACCGGATGATGTGGTCATGGCCCCATCATGGACAGCGGATGACTTCTCCCATTTTCAAGACCTCTTTAAGAGGGTGACAGCAGAACTCGATTGCCATGGAGGAGGTATTCAAGACCTGACATGAGTTGACAGAGTCTACATGCATCACTCTCCTCCAAGTCTGCTATTATGGACTCCGCAAACACCATATGGTATACTTCAGCTTCCATCTCCCCCACGTGTACGAGGGTTCACAGCAGGGTTCCCTCTAAGCTGTGCACTTGTGTGGATGCACAGAAAAAATTTCCACCCTGCCCACCTCCTATGTTGATGCACAGCCATGTGGTGGGTGGCAGAAAGCTTCTCTGGAAGCCGGGGCCGGAGGATCTCTGTGGCAGGCGGCAGGTGGTTGATCCGTTGGTTGGGCCGGAGGAGCCATGAGCTGCATGGTGGGCAGCAGGTAGCTGCTCCAGCAGCTGGGGCCGGAGGAGCTATGTGGGGTGGTTGGCGCCTGTTCCGGCAGCTGCGGCCAGAGGATCCATGAGCCGTGCGGTGGGCAGGAGGAAGCTACTCCGGCGGCCGGGTCAGGAGGAGCCATGAGCTGCATGGCGGGTGGTGGGAAGCTGCTCTGGTGGCCAGGGTCAGAGGATCTTCATGGTGGCTGCTCAGGTGGCTGGATCGGAGTAACTGCAAGCCACATGGTGGCGATAGGAGGCTGCTCTGGTGGCTGGGGCTGGAGGAGCTACAAGCTGCATGGTGGGTGGCAGGAGGCTGCTCTAGCAACTGCTCTGGCGGCTGGGGTGGGAGGAGCTGTGTGGTGGGCAGCAGGTGGCAGCTCTGGGGGCTGGGGCGAGAGGAGTCGCAAGCTGCATGGTGGGCAGCAGGAGGCTGCTCCAGTGGTCAGTGCTGCTGCGTGGGAGCCTGGGTGGGAGAGTGGCAAGGCAGGTACCGGGGTCTGTACCAGCAGGAGAGGCAGTGAGGCCAAGGACAGCAGGGTCCTGGCACAGAAACTGGCTGGGTAGGGGGCAAAGGTATCAGCTGTCTGTGGTGGTGTGAGGTACCGGGTGCAGGCATATTTTGGGGTGAGGGAGAGGGAAAGTTGCAGAGTCAGATACAGGTCTCTTGGCAATGGCAGGGGAGCAGGCGAGGTGTGAGAGCAGACACAGGTCTGTGGGCGATTGGGAAAGGGGAAGGAAACGGGCAAGATGTGGGCCTGGACACAGGTCTCTCAGCAGTGGTGCTTGGGCTGTGGGTCCTAGGCCCAGGTACTTGCTGTCTGTGTTTGGGGGACAAATAGCATGGCCCTGGCAAATATGCTAGTGGCATATGGGTGGGGGGAGGGTGTAGATTTCAAGTATGAACACAACTACAGGGTTGGGTGGGGGTAGGCAGTTAGCCAGGCTTATACAGGTACCAGCTGGCTGTGTGTAGTTCTGATGGAGGCACAGGCAGTGGGGCATGCACAGTGTGTGTTGGGAGAAGGGGCCAGCAAGCTAGGTAGTTTTCAGGGTGCGTGGATGCAGGGTGGGTGCCACAGTGGCACACATCCAAACAAGTGCGCATTAAGTCAATATTGGTGCACAAGACAAAACTCACTCTGCTCATGGATGGAAAATCTTAGAGGGAACACTGGTTGACAGGAAGTATCACGTACCATACAAAGGGTCTGAGTTCTTGTTCACTCATCCTACCTGAAACCCCTTGGTGGTAGAAACAGCACACCAGCAGAGTAGACAGCAGTTATTCTGCTCTATGCCTGCAGGACAAAGACAGTAAAAAGACTAGATTTGTTCAGATGTAAAATCTATGCCTCCTCGATCTTACAGTTTAGAATCTCTAATTATTCTGCACTCCTGGCAAAATATGACCACAGGAATTACTTTAAGCTCATGGACTTTGCAGATGATATACCCTGAAACCAAACAACCACAATTCAAAGCTATAGTCTCAGAAGGCCAAATGGTTTCCCGCATGGCTCTATAGGCAGTCTTTGATACAGCTGAAACAGCAGCAAGATCCACTGCAACTGCTATAGTGATGTGCGGGGCCTCTTGGGTCATACCTGCCACATTTCCAAGGGACATACAGTCCACAGTGGAAGACCTCTCCTTTGATGGGGAAAAATTGTTTGCTGGCAAAACCAATGAAGTATTGCACACCATGAAGGACTCCCATGCCACACTTTATACCCTCGGTATCCACACCCTGGTGAATAGAAGGCAGCTCCGGTACCAACCCTATCAACGACCCCAATATCCTTCATACCTGCAGCAAAGGACTGCAGATTCCAACCAAGCTCATAACAGGCTCAGATCACAATGCTAGCGCCAACCATCTGGATTGGCACCCCAACCTCCTCTATCTAACAAGCAGATTTGAAATGATGGTTGGTGGGCCTCAAAAACACCATTCCTATGTCAATGCCCGTCATGACTGCACAACTGTTTTGTAGATCAGTTTCGCCCTTTTTTATCCTCAATGGGCATCCATAACCTCCGACAGATGGGTTTTAGCTGTCATCCTACTTGGCTAGATTATCCCTTTCCTCTTTACTCACCCACCTACTCATGTATCCCATCTCTCTTCAGGGACCCTTTCCATGAAATACAATTTGACCAAGAAGTGGAACATCTTCCACACTTAGGAGCAGTGAAATCTGTCCTGCTGCAACATAGAGGGAAACATTTTTACTCCCATTACTTTTTAACGCAAAAGAAAAGCGGAGGCTGGCATCCTATCCTTGATCTTCGCAGACTCAGCAAGTATGTAAAGACGCAACAGTTCCACATGGTTACTCTCACCACCATCATTCTGGCATTGCAACAAGGAGATTGGTTTTCAGCCCTCGACCTGCAGGACAACTATTGTGGCAAGTCTGGGCTGTGCCCCTGGGTCCTGTGCTTCCTGGCAGGGTCTTTGTGTGTGCCTTAGAAGCATGCAGTGTCCCTACCACTGCCAAGAAGGCAAGGGTAGTCCACTCTAAGAGCCCTTTTAATCATTGGCCAGTCAGGGGTTTGGAGGTCAGTTCCTCCAATAATCCAAGGGTCCTTCTTTCCTTGCTGACAGCTCACCAGCCAGGAGGAGGGTTGGGGGGAACCTGGTCCCACCCACTTGCTCCAGGCTCCAGCTCGGGGCCCTATGCGATAGCCCCAAGTGGGGCTGGGAGACCTGGCTCTTGCCCCACTGAATAGCAGCCCCTCCCTGGGCCACTTCCCCAACTCTCTGGGTACCTCCTTCCTGGCATCTTAGAACAGGCCTGTTAGCTTGCTACCTTCAGGGTTTGTCTTCTGCTCCACCTCTCCTCTCCTCTCCTCTCCCTCTGATCCGTCCCTTTTCTCTGTCGCCCTGCCTTGCCTGAGGGAAGATTTTTATTGTGTGCCCATAAGCCTTTTAGCTGGCAGCAGGTATTCTAATTAGCCCTGCCTCCAGGTTGACTCCAGATGGGCTTCAGGTGTCCTAATGGCTGAGCTGCAGTCTCTGGCAGCCTACTCATGGAACATAAACCCACATACCCCACTCCCCGTGTACCTGCCTTCCACCATGCTTCTGCAGCTCCTTGCTTTTGGGCTGTGTCATGGGGTGTCCTTGTTCCTCAGGCACCCTCCCCCTTATTGGGGTAAATACGGTCCCACCGGCCCAGTTCCAAAGTACAGCTCCCTCTACTAGGGTAAATGTGGCCTCCCCGGCCTAATTCCGAAGTACAGTTCCCTTTCTCTGGGTATGGACGGCCCTGCAGGCCTAGTTCATAGGGAAGCCTCCCAAAGAGCCTGGGAGCGGTGTTACTGTGGCGGTTTGTGGGGGTAGGGAGACCCGGGCCCTCCCACTCCACCGGCTCCTGGGCTCCTATAGGCAGTGGAAGCCTCCACAGCCGGCTCAGCAGGGGGTTCCCACTGAAGCACGCTGAACCCTCAGAAGCCAGTCCTCCACCCTGGGCCACTTCCTACCATTCTCAGTATGCAATGTGGACCTCAGGGTTTTGTTCGGCGAGTTGGTGTCTCCTGGATGTCCTCGCTGGCCGGGGTGGTCTCTGAGGGTGGGGTTACTGCTGCTGGGGCTGCTACTCCTGAAGCGACGGTGGCTGGGACTGCTGCTGCTACCGGGGCTGCTGCTCCTGAAGTGGCGGTGGCTGCGGTTGCTGCCACCGGGGCTGCAGCTCCTGAAGCGGCTGTACCTGCGGCTGTTGCTGCAGAGGCTGCTCTCGGGCTCCATCCTGAGCTCCTTCCTCTCCAGCTTCCTGACCAGATTGAGCTGTGCAGCTCTCTCTTATACTAGTGCAGCCAGAGCATGCCCAGTAAGCTACATGGGGTGTGGCTTCTCCTGCCCTCCAGGCTGTGTTAACCCCTTCCTGAACAGTGCGGGGTAGATACACCCTGTCACAGGCTGCCACACTATTTTCATATCCTAATTCATCTCTCGCAGAGATGGTTCCTGAGATTTACACTGGGCATGCATCACTGCAAATATTGTGTTCTGCCCTTAAGCCTGTCCACAGCCCCTCACATATTCTCCAAGGTACTAGAGGTTGTCATGGCATACTTTCACATTCTTGGGATAATCATATTCCCATGCCTTGACAACTGTCTCCTCAAGGCTCACACCTACGATCAGGCAATATATACCACACGTACGACAATACAATGTTTCCAAAGTCTAGGCCTTCAGGTAAACTGGGCAAAATAATTACCACAGCCCACACATACCATAGAATTCATTGGAGCAAATTTGATCTCCACAGTAGCTTGAGCATCACTTCCGAGTGACAGATTCCACTCAATACAATCCCTAGTGTCCATGTTGTACTACTTCCTGCATACCACAGCCCTGGAATGCCTTGAGTTCCTCGACCACATGATAGTCTCCACCTTCATGGTGACTCACGCTTGATTACACACATGGTGCCTCCAGTCATGGTTCATGACTGTCTTCAAACCTCACAGACACTCTGTGAACATCCACCTCACTATACGACACATGATGGAAGAATCCCTTATATGGTGAACCAAGTCAACCAGCCTTCGCTCAGGGGTCCCATTTACTCCTCAGACTCTTTCATGTATACTGAGCATGAAGCATAAGATTTGTCTTTATAATATCTTGAATATTAGTTGGCACAAACACCTATTTTTGCTTGTTGTAGAGCTATTAAGTGCAAGAAAACAACCATTTGTTTTAAAGGTTTGCACATTTCCAAAACCATATTGCCCAGAGCTTATGGTAAACTCAGGAGCTATCCTTACACATCCACCTCCTGGAACTTCGTGCTGTACATAATGCTCACCATCACTTTCTCTCTCTCCTCCACAATCACCACATTCGGGTGCTCACAGACATCACCTGCCTGTTTTATATAAACAGGCAAGGCAGAGCCAGATCCCAGTCACTGTACCAACACGCTAAACTCTGGAATTTCTGCATGTGGCACAATATTCACATCTCCGCAACACATATCTCAGGCTTGCACAACATCACAGCAGATGCCATGAGCAGACAATTTCCCCAATACCATGAATGGGTACTCAACAACTCTGTCCTGCACTCTCTCTTCTTCAGAGGGGGACAACCAACCATTGACCTATTTGCAATGCCCCACAACTCCAACTGCATACAATTCTGTACCAGGGTAGGCATAGGCCAAGGATCACAGGGGGGCACTTTCTTCATTAACTGAACAGACACTCTGTGTTCCACCTTTCCCCCGATCCCTCTACTGTCCAAAGTCATTCAAAAGATCAGAACAGACATGGCCAAAGTGATTCTAATAGCCCCCGCGTGACCAAGGCAACCCGGATACTCCTTATTATTCAGGATGTCAATCCACACCCCCAATCTCCCCTCCTCTCCAAGATGACTTGATCAGTCTGGGTCAAGGGAAACAAACTTATCCCAAGCTACCCAAATTTCATCTCACAACATGGCTACTCTATGACTCTCACAGTCTGAGTTAGAGTACGTGGAGCAGATGCAGCAAGTTCTCATCCATAGCAGAAAACCTTCACCTTCTCTTCGTACTTCCACAAATGGAAATACTTTGTAGTATGGTGTGAGTTGAGATAGGCAGACCCATTGACAGCATCTCTTCTGTTCTATAATCCTGTTCTGACTGGATTATATCCTTACCCTCAAAAAAGCGTCTTTATCTCTTAACTCCATCAGTGTACGTCTTGCAGCTATCACCGCTTTTCACCAGATGGATGGCCTATCTGTCTTTGCTCGTTCAACAACAAAATGTTTCCTAAAAGGACTTGAAATTCTTCATCAGGATATGAGACCGCTCATTGTACCTTGGGACCTAAACCCAGGTCTACGTGTTCTTACCAGGCCACCTTTTGAACCACTCGCATCTTGTTCATTGTTACACCTTTCTATGAAGGTTTCCTTTCTCACTGCCATCACCTCAGCCTGCCTTGTGGGAGACATAGCAGCACTCATGGCATTCCTGCCATTCATGATATTTTTCAAAGACAAGTTCACTTTACGGACCCACCCAAAGTACTTACCTAAGATTCCCTCTTCTTTTCCCATGAATTAACCTGCGCAACTTTCCCTATCTTTTCCAAAACCACATGCTAATGCATTTGAAGTTTCCATGCACTCCCTGGACATCAGATGAGCACTTACTTTTTACCTAGAAAGAATGAAAACCTTTAGGAAGACTCCGCAGTTATTTGTATTTGTGGCAGACCACTCCAAGGGTACTTCAATCTCCAAACAAAGGATTTCCAAATAGGTTGCAGTCTGCATATGTTTATGCTATGAACTCAAGGGATGTCAACCTCCTTGCCACCTGACAGCACATCCCACAAGATTTGTTTCCACCTCAGTAGCATATCTGTACAATGTGTCCATAACGGAAATCTGTAACGCTGCCACCTGGGCATCCCAATATACATTTGCCAACCATTATGCACTCACTTTTGGTCCCAGAACTGACACTTCTGTGGGCAAGGCAGTTACTCTCCTCAGTGTTTCGACACACTCTGAAGCCCTTACCACCGTAAGGGGAAACTGCTCTTTAGTCACTAAGCATGGCGCACCCACAGGGACATCTCTCAAGGAAGAAGAGAAGGTTACTCACCAGTGTGGTAACTGAAGTTCTTTGAGATGGGTGCTCATCTCTGTGGGTGCTCCATGACCCACCCTCCCTCACCTATGCTTTGGAGATGTGGGCCTCCAATGTAAAGGACTTGGGAGGCTCAGGCTGTGCATGTGTATGCGCAGCCCACATTAGAATGCTTCAAGATTTCTAATCTGGGCATCAGGATGGCACCACACATGGAACACCCACAGGGACACTCATCTTGAAGAATTCCAGTTACTGCATAGGTGAGTAACTTTTGCTTATCCTGTGACTGACCGTAACACTTAAGTCTCTCTTCTTTGTCACTTCAAGCTGATAAGCAGCCAGCAGAAATTCTTATTAGATCCTAAGTATAGTGATCTTGTACTTTCTACTGTTGAGTCTCATCCCATTTTTCCCACTCCCATTTTTCACAAGAATATCCAGATCCCCATGTATAATATTCCTATTCTCGTCCATATTGACAGTTCCTCCCAACTTGGCATCATCATCATCAGATTTCATTAACACACTTGTACTTTTTGTGTTAAGGTTGTTAATAGGAATAAGATTGATTTTAAGACTGATCTTTGAGGAATTCCACAAATAATTTCCTTTCAGTCTAATAGTTCATCTTTTCAGTCTAATAGTTCATCACCCTGTTGCTTCCTCCCCTTTAGCCAATTCCTTATCCACCTTACAATTCTTGTACTGGCCCCCCGTTTTCCCTAATTAAACTAATAATTTCCTATGTGATAGCATATTGAATGCTGTGTTGAAGTCCAAGTGTATTAGCTCTATTGTGTTTCCACTATCTAAAAAATTCAGTTATTTTTCTCAAAGTAGCATATCAAGTTAATTTGGCATGATATGCCTTTGCTAAACATGCGATGCCTTATACTTCTTTTACTGTTTGTTTCCATTAATTTAATTATTTCCTTACTATTAATTTTAAAGGATAACATACTATTAAGGTTAATTTGATAGGTGTGTAATTGTCCAAATCACTTTTAAAAGATAGAGGTATGATGTTAAGTATTCTCCAGTCATATCCTCTTACATAGGTACATTTATGAAAAATCTTTGTTGTTAGATTACTGATCTCATGTGCCAGTTCTTTCAGTGTTCTGGGATGGAAATTATCCAGTCCCTCCTATTTGAGCGCATTAAGCTTTTCAAGGTTTTTTCCCCCATCTCAGATGTAGTAATTTCCATTTCTAGATCCTCATTTCCATCAGCCATACTGCCTCCATGAACGTGTTTCATACAATCGTTCTTATTGAAAACCATGGTAAAAAGTATTCATTGTGGGGACTCGGCCCTCCTAAAGGTCAAGCCACTTTCATTTAGATTCTAAATATAGATTTGTGAACCTGTGAATGAGCTCCTGGTTGGTAAGTTCTTTTTCTGAATTAATCAGCATGCTTAATTCCAGCAGTTAACGCCACAAAATGTCTTTATTGCTGTTTTATGTTACAAGTACATCACAATGTAGCCACAGTTATGTGTAGCCTCTTTTCTGCTGTCTGGCTTAGCCTTTTGTATGGCTGGCTTTCTTTTCAGAGCTATCAAGCTGGTGAGCTAATCATAAGGCTCCCTACAGTGGCAAGTGTTGTTTTCTACTCTTCTAAACTGAAACTACCTAAGTTCCTCCAACTCACACAGCTGATGGTAGCTTGACTTCATGCTCATTGGGGACATTGAGAAGTAATCTTGCATGATCTAAAAATCAAAAAGGAGTCATATAAAAAGTGGAAACTAGGTTAAATTATAAAGAACGAATATAAGCAAACAACACAGGTATGCAGGGGCAAGATTAGAAAGGCAAAGGCACGATACAGTCTCAATCTAGCTAGAGACATAAAGGGTAACAAGAAGACTTAGAAGAAAGAGGAAGGCCAAGGACAGGGTAGGCTCATTGCTCAGTGAAAAGGGAGAAACAATAACAGGAAACTTGGAAATGGCAGAGGTGCTTAATGGATTCTTTGTTTTGGTCTTCACCAAGAAGTTTGATGATGAAGGGATGCCTAACATAGTAAATGCTAGTGGAAATGGGGTAGATTTAGAAGATAAAATAAAAAAAGAACAAGTTAAAAATTACTTAGAAAAGGTAGATGTCTTCAAGTCACCAGGGTCCGATGAAATGCGTCCTAGAACGCTCAAGGAGGTATCTGAGCCTTTCGCTTTCATCTTTGAAAAATGATGGAAGTCGGGAAAGATTCCAGAAGACTGGAAAAGGGCAAATATAGTTCCCATCTATAAAAAGGAAAATAAGAACAACCTGGAAAACTATAGACAAGTCAGTTTAACTTCTATGTGAGGAAAGATAATGAAGCAGGTAATTAAGGAATTCATCTGCAAACATCTGGAAGAAGATAAAGTGAGAGGTAACAGCCAGCATGGATTTGTAAAGAACAATCATGTTAAACCAATCTGATAACTTTGATAGGATAACAAGTCTTGTGAATAAGGGAGAAGCGATGACGTGGTATACCTAAACTTTAGTAAGGCATTTGATAGTCTTGCATGACCTTTTTAACAATAGACTAGGGAAATACAACTTAGATGGGGCTACTGTAAGGTGGGTGCCTAAATGGCTTGATAACCATTCTCAGAGAGTAGTTATTAATGGGTCACAATCATGCTGGAAGGGCATAACAAGTAGATTTCCACAGGGGTCTGTTTTGGTACCAGTTCTGTTCAATATCTTCATCAACAATTTAGATGATGGCATAGAGGGTATGCTTATTAAATCTGCAGATGATACAAAACTGGGAGCGGTTGCAAGTTCTTTGGATCTTAGGCTCATAATGATCGGGACAAACTGGAAAAATGGTCTGAGGTAAATAGTGTGACGCTGTAGCAAAAAAAGGAAACATGATTCTGGGATGCATTAACAGGAGTGTTGTGAGCAAGACATGAGAAGTCATTCTTCCGCTCTACTCTGCACTGATTAGGCCTCAGTTGGAGTATTGTGTCCAGTTCTGGGCACCACATTTCAAGAAAGATGTGGAGAAATTGGAGAAGGTCCAGAGAAGAGAAACAAAAATGATTGAAGGTCTAGAAAACACGAGCGATGAGGGAAGGCTGAAAGAATTGGGCTTGTTAATTTGGAAAAGAAAAGACTGAGAGGGGACATGATAGCAGATTTCAGGTATCTAAAAGGGTGTCACGGAGGGAGGGGGAAAGGTTGTTCTCCTTGGCCTTTGATGATAGGACAAGAAGCAATGAGCTTAAACTGCAGCAAGGGAGGTTTAGGTTGGACATTAGGAAAAACTTCCTAGCTGTCAGAGTGGTTAAACATTGGAATAAATTGCCTAGGGAGGTTGTGGAATCTCCATCACTGGAGATATTTAAGAGCAGGTTAGACAGACATCTGTCAGGGATGATCTAGATGGTGCTTGGTCCTGTCGTGAGGGCAGAGGATTGGACTTGATGATCTCTCGAGGTCCCTTCAAGTTCTACTATTCTGTGATTCTATGAATAGTCATTTCAAAACAAGCTGTCTTTGTTAATGTAACTTGTACCTTTACACCCATTGAAAACAATAAGTAATGGTAGCCATATTAAGAGGAAAGCACTTTATGGAATTCTCTGGAAAAGAATATTAATTTTCAGCCTCTGCTTAAGAAAAATAAATAGCACTAATATCCTAAACGGTTATTTTCAAAATCTCTTCTTTGCACTGTATCATTCAACAGGAAAGTCACAAAGGGAGCTGTGCAAGGGAATTTGTGGCACAGGATAGACAAGAACAACTAGTGTGTGTACGTAAAGTTTAGGGGGAATGTGGAAGCTGGCCAGGACACTCTGGATGTTTTGTGTTGCTCCTTAATGGGTGAAGCATCAAGAGCACATTGGTCAATTTAAAAGCGAAAATCATTAGATTGCATGGTAACCTTCTTTCTAGCTTTCTTGTTTAATGAGCATGTATAAAATTAGTTTAAAAAAAAAAAGAGAGAGAGTCCTGTTAAACTGAAGAGAAAAGTGAATAATGGTAATTCTTATTTGATTGCTTACTCATGTTTATTCCTTTGTAGGTGTGTACACCATCATAAGAGACTTTGGCCTTAGTGGTATCCATGGGAACCACTGTGGCACCACCAGAAGTGCCGCACTCATGGTGTGGTATATCAGGCGCCACTATCCCTATACCACCTCAGCAGGTCCTGCTTGTCTTGTCACCAATGGTCACTCCATCTGGAGGTGGCCAGGGTAATCTTCTGCAGGAGAGGGATTCCGCAGGTGGGCCTGTTTGTGTCTTGGCAGAACAGGAAGTGCCACATGTTCTGCTTTCTTCAGGGCAGGGACCAGGGCTACTTCTCAGATGCCTTTTTGATCCCTTGGTTAGCAGTGTTGATGTATGCCTTTGCGCCCGTAATGTTGATCCACAGGGTCTTGCTCAATGTGAAGCAAAAACGGTGATAGTCATCCTCACAAGTCAAGCATGGCATGATCAACACTGATTTGGCATGCTAATCCACCTATCAAAAGCCAACCCCCCTGCAACTGCATCTTCATTCAGCTCTACTGTCTTAGAACCACAGCAGCCTGCTGCACATGAACCTTTTGGCACTGCACTTGACAGCCTGGCTGATGCTTAGCTGAGCAGGGAGAAGCGGCAGTGCTCTGCTTGTGTCCAACAGATTCAGTTGGGCAGCAGGAAGGCCTCTACCCTAGCTACCATGTGGAAAAGTGGCAAAACTTCACATGTTTGGCCTCAGATTGGTGCATTTGTGTGGAAGAGACCTTGCTGCAGGACATCCTGAACTATCTGCTCTACCTCAAACTCTAGGGTTTGTCCCTGTCCTCTGTCAAGATACACCTAGTGGCCATTTCTGCATTTCACACTGTTTAGGGCAGATTGTTTTTTGCCCATCTCATGATGGCATGGTACCTGTATTTCTCTGCATTTTTCTGTTAGGACCTGATTCTTGCACTGTTGAGGTTCACAGGGTCCCCCTGGAAGCCCTTGGTGTCCTCCTCCCTTCTGCTTCTTTCCTGGATGATTGCTTTCTTGGTCACTATAAGTTCAGCCCATTGTGTGTCTGAGTCAGAGCTGCCTTACATGATCTTCTAGAAGGATAAGGTCCAACTGTATCCATACCCAGCTATTCTTTCCAAAGTCATTTCCTGGTTCCAAACCAGCCAAGAAGCTGTTCTTTAAGTTAACATAATTGTTCATGGCTGTCGCCAACAAGGTGAAAGATTGCCCAGTGTCAGTCCAGAGACTTTCATTCTGGATCACAGCCTGCATCCACTTCTAGAGGGCAGGCTTCTTCTGCAGCCTTCTTCACTCAAGTGCCAATCCAAGTGCTCAAGTGCTGCGACCTGGTCATCCATCCACACGTTCACTTCATGCTTTGCTCTGACCCAGCAAACTCAAGATGCTGCTGCCTTTGGCAGAGTACTGTTCCAATTGCAAAGCTCTGAACTCCAAGCCCACTTCCAAGAATTCTGCTTATGGGTCATCTACAATGGAAGCAACATGAGCAAGCATTTAAAGAAGAAAAAATGGTTATTCTCTTTTCATAATGGTTCTTGAAGATGTGTTGCTCATGTCCATTCCATTACCCACCTTCCTACCCCTCTGTCAGAGTTGTTGGCAAGAAGGAACAGAGGGTATGTCTAGATTGCATCCCTCTGTCGGCAGAGGGATGGAGATTAGGCAGGTCGACATTGCAAATGAGGTAGGGATTTAAATATCCCATGCCTAATTTGCATAAAAATGGCCACCACGTTTTGCCGACTTTGCCCCTTTTTGCCAACAAAGTGCTGTCTAGAGGGGAATCTGTTGAGAAAGAAAGCCTTTTTCGACAGATCCCTTATGCCTCCTGCCAGGAGGTTTATAGGCTCTGTCGAAAAAGGCTTTCTTTCTTGACAGATCCCCCTCTAGACTGCTGCTTTTTGCCAACAAAGTCGGCAAAACGTGGTGGCCATTTTTATGCAAATTAGGCATGGGATATTTAAATCCCTGCCTCGTTTGCAATGTCGACCTGCCTAATCTGCATCCCTCTGCCGACAGAGGGAGGCAGTCTAGACATACCCTAAGAGGGCATAGAGGCAGCAGCATGTGATATATTGTGCAAGGAGTGCAGCACTTCTGGCGACACCTACGGATACCGCTAAGGCAAAAGTCTCTAACCACATACGTGGTCACACACACACCTATAATGAAATGGACATGAGCAACATATCTCGAAGTACAACAGTTATGAAAGGTGAGTAACCATTTTTTAAGAGTAAAAATAAAAAGGATGTTGTAATGTTTCAAAAAATAGCTATTACAAACCAAAGAAATTCAGAGTTAAAGGTTAAATTTAGAAAAAATACAGAGGTGTGAAACTGTGGTTATGCACAGTGAAGCATCCCAATAACCATTACTCTTCCCTGTAATGACACCTTGAGCAAAAATATAAAGCAAAATAAATACATAAATAAATACGTTAAAATCAAATCTCTTTTAAAATCTGGGACTCTTTTAAAATTAAAATCAAATCTCTTTTAAAATCTGGGACTGCAAATCCTGTTATGAACTAACCATAATTGTATGTTATAATTGCACTACAGGGTGGAATAGAGGTTTGGGTTCCATAACTGTGTATTTCCGTAGCTTAACATATTTGGATTTCTCTAAATCAGTGGTCACCAACCAGTAGATCGGGATCTACCAGTTGATCTTGAAGTCTCTGACTAGTGATCCTGACTGGTTTGGCCAGGAACCTATCAGACGCTGGCACTTCAGTTGCTCCTCCACCCACTATAATGCTGCTCCTGCCTTCTGCCATGGAGCTGCCCCCTGGGAGCCTCCAGTTTCCTGTGCAGGTTGTGGGAGGGAGAAGAAGGAGGCACTTATGTCAGGGTGTCCCTCCTCCCCTCCACACAGGGAGGAGGGGATGGAGGGAGCTTGGCAGTGCAAATCTCTGTCACTCTCACACTGTGTGTGTGTCTGTCATTCTCTCAAACACATACTGTCCTTCTCTTATCCACTCCTGCAGCTCCCATTGATCAATAACAGGGAACCATGTCCAGTAGAAGCTCTGGGCTCAGTATCTGTAGATGAGGGGCAGCACATGGCATCACGCAGCCTTTGCTGTATATACCAGCTGCTTTCAGGAGTGGTGTAGGGCCAGGGCAGGAGTAAGCTTGCCTCAACCCCACTGTTCCATCACCCAGAAGCCGTCTCAGTTACAGTGCCCAGCCAGCGTCTGTCTTCTGAACCCCTGTCTCAGCCCTGAACCTCCTCCTACTCCCAACCCTCCTGTCCCAGAAGTTAGTCCCCCTGAACCCAAACTCCTTCCCAGAGCTTGCACCCTGAAACACCTTCTGGACCCCAGTCTCCTGCCCTGGGCTATGCCCAGAGCCCCTCCCACACTCAAACTCCTTGGCCCAAGACCAGAGCCTTCTCCTCAACCCCTGTTGCCTGGGAAGGAGTTTAGTAAAATTTGGATGGGTAAGGCTCTCCAATCTGATCAGAAAAAGATCTCAGTTCGTCCTCTATCCCAGGTTACAGTTCAGTGGAACCACAAGGCTCCCCCTCTTGAGGGTCAACAGGCGACGGACAGCAACCACACCTTAACTCAGGGAATGAAATAGAAAACAGCTTTATTGGTAATGGAATAATGATTATGATCACCACCGCAAAAACAATAGTAAGAACACAAATCAATTGAATTCCTTCCCAAGATGTCATTAACACAATTAATTCCAAACTTATCCAAGTGTACAAAGAGTAATAATAATAATAATTCCTACACACACAAGGATCCCACGGTTGGATGGAGAAGGGTGGCTTCCCTTCCCCTGGAAGACCTGGGAGCAAGTGTTAGTAGGATTCCTAAAAGCAGACTTAAGCAAGAAAGGAAAAACAAGCTGTTACAGAAGAGAGGAATAGAGATAAGTCCTAAGTTTTCTCTGACATTATATGCACATGCCCTGGGATGGACTGCTTTTTCAGCTATGCACCAAATTCACAGCCCCCATCTCCTGAATCACTAGACCTAAATACCCCTTCTGGGCGCCAAAGCATTACAGATATACCACCCCTTTTCCATAACTGGGCCTAACACCCCATGATTTCGGAGGGTATCATCTTTGACTGGAAGAAATCTTTGGGTATTTTATGAATATTCATTATGGGTGACATGACTTTTTGGCTGCTGTCCCTATACCACACAGAAAGGGTGGGAAGCTGCATGGAAACTGCGGTCTAAACGTCTCCATCTGCTTGCAATTGTACAAAGATATTGAAATGTTCATAACTGTCATGTTAGCAGATTTATGCCATAAATTCTGGGTAAGGTTAAAAAAAAAAACAACTTGCACTGACCGCAAACTCTTGCTTCACCCCTTTATGGAAAATTACAGACACAGAGCATATAGTACCCCACTTATCGCTTATTGCCATCAGCCCTCTTACAGAACCTGAATTCTGTAGGCCCGTTGCGTTACCAGCATATTTAAAATCTATGTAAAGGAAAATAAGAATATCCTAAAAAAACCTATTATTTAACTAAAATGAATATCATTTTAGTAGGCCGAAATAAAGCAAATAACTTACTAGTGCTGCAGTGCAGGCCCATCGACAGGGAGGGCAAGGGGGCAGTTGCCCCAGCACACAGCGATTCAAAAGGGCCCACAGCAGGGCGGCCAGAGCCGCATGCCCTTTAAATTGCTGCTGGAGCACTGTGTGGCATGCTCTGAGTCCTGCCTACCTCCAGCCCTGCCTCTTCTGCCCTGAGTGGCAGTTGTCTGGCCACTCCCAAGTGGGCTACACCCCCTATTCCAGCCTGGTGAAAGTGAGTGATGATGGGGAAGAAGAGGAATGGAGTAAACAGGGTGAGGCCTCAGAGAAGGGTTGGAGCAGGGGCGGAGCCTCAGAGAAGGGGCAGGAAGGAAGCAGGGTACAGTTATCTACTTTTGAGGTAGATCTTATATTGCACTTAAATTGAAAAAGCGATCTTGTGGTTAAAAAGGTTGGAGACCACTGCTCTAAATAGTGCTTGGTCTTGCCGTGAGGACCTCTCGAGGTCCCTTCCAGTTCTAGTGTTCTATGAATCTCTTGTATTTAACTTTATCTCTGAATTTTACTGGGTTTATGGTGATTATTTTTTGAATAATTACATTATTATAACATGTTTTATTCTTAAATTAATGATAAATTTAGTGAAGGTTGAGAGAAGTTTACGTGGTTTTGTATCTTGGATTTTCAGTCATTTTTGCTAGATCCAGATTTAGAAACATTCTTTATAATGTGAATATTTCCAGAACAATGTTATATTACTGGTTTTATGTTTATTCACAGCTGGGGATTATATATCGAGACATAAAACTTGAGAATATTCTACTTGATTCTAATGGCCATGTTGTGCTGACAGACTTTGGTCTGAGTAAGGAGTTTCTTACAGATGAAGTGAGTATTGAAATTTTCAGTGATTGTGGACATAATCAGAAAGTATATGGTTTTGTGCTTTGTCGTCTTGAGAGCTGACATACATTTGAGGGCAGAATTTGCCTCCTACAATTTCTATACAGTGGTTATCTCCTTTTCTGCATCAACAAACAAATACTGCTTGTCTTCATTTTTAAGCCCTTTACAGCTTAGCTGTGCCATGCTATAGACTTTTATTTGGAGTTGTGCATTTGACACCACCTTTTCTCTGCCAGCTTTGTCAGTCTTTTTTGTCTATGCTTCTGATTTTCTCTCAGACACCTTCCGTTTCTTCCATGCTCCCCCTTATATCTGAAAGCATAGCCATTATATTGTCATCTATCAGATCCCTCCTTAAAACTCATTGCTGCCATGATGCATACAGAGCACTTTTCAATGACTAGGTTGATGGTGTGTTGTGACATTTAGTTATGCTAATCATAATAATTTCATGGTTACCTTGTACTCATTCTAAATGTTACAGTCTCTTGTCATTTATTTAGAGTGTAAGATC
This sequence comes from Pelochelys cantorii, assembly GCA_032595735.1. Taxonomy (NCBI): domain Eukaryota; kingdom Metazoa; phylum Chordata; order Testudines; family Trionychidae; genus Pelochelys; species Pelochelys cantorii. The sequence goes on along the minus strand of CM064329.1, from coordinate 100,744,388 downwards.
TCTGGAACGAGAACCATCTTTTATTAAATGTGTGTTTAATAACTTGTACAATACCCGATTTAGGGTCTTTATGTGCTTTACTGCAATGCAAATAATAATAATTGAGCACATATTATTTAAAGTGTGCTCAAATATGCTTTTAGAGTTCAAGGGTCCAGGCATATTAGATCTTATTTTTAAATGAGAATTTTAAATATACATTTTTATTTTCATTTTTCCCACTAGAAATCTCACTTCCAAGTTTCAGACTCCTCTACTAATAAAGATTGAGAGATCTGTTTCCACAGCAAGAGAGTCCTCTTAAGAGATTGTTCAACTGCTGCATTCTTTAAGAAGGTTCCAAATCCTGGAATCAGCTGTCAGGACTGGGGGGAACTTCTGGAAAAATACTGAAAATATGCCTACAGTCCAAAGTGGGGAAGAAGTGCGGATAGCACTAATGTGTCTGTCCTTTTAATCCATAGGATGAAGGAAGTGGGAGAAGCACTGGGAAAAGCCTGTCTTCTGCTTCTTCTTTTTGGGGGAGGATAGCTCAGTGGTTTGAGCATTGGCCTGCTAAACCCAGGGTTGTGAGTTCAATCCTTGAGAGGGCCATTTAGGGATCTGGGGCAAATCTGTCAGGGATGGTATTTGGTCCTGCTGTGAGAACAGGGGACTGGACTCACTGATCTCTCAAGGTTCCTTCCAGTTCTATAATTGTATTATTAATGGCAAATAACTAATTTAATCTTTTGTTTTCAAATTGTAAAAATCAATTGTGCAGCCAGGATCTTCTAATTACTCATGAGAATGTTAGTGAAGTAATGCCAGTGATGCCAATTCAGCCTAAAGTAGGTGGAAATTTAGCTTGTTTAAAGCTAGGGCTATGTCTACACTTGCAAGTTTGGGGAATGAAAGTGCTGTCAACTGGCAAAAGTTGCCAAAACTGAAAACTTCCCAAACTGTTTTTTCTGGTATCTACTGTCGACAACTCATGGCCACATCTGCAGCTCTCTCGTTGACAGAAAGGATATGTATCCCACAGTGCCTTGGGTCACCTTCACTTGCTAAGTCCTGTGAAAAAGCACAACATAGTGCTTGGCATGTTGGGAATGTGCAAAACATAGAATCAGCCATCTCTTTTCTTCCCAGACATCCCTGGGTTTCTGGTTTACTTTGGCGCCAGCTCGCACATGCATGGCGAGAAAACATGGATCCCAGCCTTCTGGCCCTTTTATGCAGAAAACATTATGCATTGCAGCATGTCTACTTATGGACCTACTTGTGGATGATGACTCATCAGATACTGGTTCTGATTCATATTTTGAATCCAAATCGGAAGATGATAAATATATATATAATTGGGCTATAGTAGGCCTGATATATGCAGTAGATCATCAGTTTTTGGCTGGGGAAACCAACTGTGAATGGTGGGATCTCGTTGTCATCTGGTGTGGGACGAAGAGCAGTGGCTACAGAACTTTTGGATGTATAAAGCAACCTTCCTTGAACTATGTGCTGAGCTGGCCCCTGAACTGCATCAGAAGTACATCCAGTAATATCTACTCTCTCAGAATTGAAACATGTTGCCATTGCTTTGTGGAAGCTGGCCACTTCAGTTTGCTATCATTCAGTTGAGAATCAGTTTGGAGTGGGCAAGTCTACTGTCAGGGCAGTACTTCTACAAGTGTGCGTGGTAATAAATCACACTTTGATGGACAGGACTATAACTCTGGGAAATGTGGATGACATAGTTTCTGGCTTTGCTGAAAAGGGCTTTTCTAACTGTGGCAGGACAATAGATAGGACACACGTCCCCAATATAGTGCCACTCCACCTTGTCTCAGAGTACATCAATTGTAATGGGTGCTTATCCCCGGTGCTTCAGGAGTTTGTGGATCTCCATGGACATTTCACAGACATAAATGTGGGGTGGTCTGGAAGGGTGCATGGTGCATACATCTCCATACTGGTTGGTGCCCGCTCAGCCCCTAACCCTGCTGCCCGCATAGCAACGTACCTTGATTCCTTTCCATTGCTTCAACACATAGAATCTCTTCCATGATGAGTTGCGAGCATGCTCACAAACATTGTTACTTGAGAACAGTTCCTCACTGTCAGATGCACAGGTTGTCACCGGATTAACCCTGACCTCCTGGGCCTCTTCAGTTTCTTCATGAACTTGGTGTCTGTGTATCAAGGATAAGTGTTTCTGTCTCTCTTTTTTTTTTATTTCCTGAGAACTATCCGCGATGTCTTGGGGGTATGGTAGTGGTATTCCGTCCAGTTCTTTATAAAACAGGCATGTTTTGGGTGCAGCACCAAACCGACTGCCTCCTTTCCATTCTGGTTTGATGTACTAGAGTTCCTTTATCTTGGCTCTGCATTGTAGGGTGTCTCTCATACCCCTTCTCACACAGGGCTCAAGAAATGCAGCCGTACGTGTCCCATTTCCTACGGGTCACTCACAGTTCTGATTGCACCAATTCTTCACCTCACACGTGAATTAGATCTAAAAGCTCTGCGATGGTCCAAGCAGGAGAGCATTTGGATCTATAGCCACCACCCCTGTTTCCTTGAGAAGACATCATGAGGGCCACCACACAATGTGCCATAGACACAGAAAATGGATTTAAAGTTCCAAGGGTTTGCAGATGGGAGGAGAGTATCTGCTTACCTGCAAACATTACTTGGATGAAGGGCAGCCGAGTTCAAGGTGATGTTCAAAATGGCTAAATGGGGCATTGTGGGATACATGCTGGAGTCTAATAAACTCAACAGAAACCCTATTTAGTATACACTGCATGATTGTCAACAGGGCTGGACGTTTTTGTCACCAAAAATGGCCATATATTATGACATTTGTCGCTTAATGTGGATGCTCAGAGGTTTTTGTTGTCAAAAGGCAGTTTTTGGTGACAAAATGTGGCAGCATATACATGGCCTTAGTTGGCTCATGTATGCTTGTTGGCTAGGGTGTTTTTTGGTGGTCAGGACCTTTTACAGTGGCTTGTAACTTCTTGGTTTTTTTATTGGTTCCTGGAATCCACCCATCCCTGGTTCCAGCCAATCAGAATGAAAGTTTGATTTGGCTGCAATCCAGCTAGCCTGTGATTGTGCATCTGTTCTCCACCACTCCCCTGTTGCTGGACTATGTGCATGTGACTGCTAAGAGACTTAAAGTTCCAGTTCCTTCATTCAGCTCCCAAGTCTGAGTCTTCAGGCATATTCCCCCTTCCCCCCACGACAGGACAGCAACTACTGAGAGTGAATAGGAGTGCCTGTATGTGTATAATGGGTCTGGGACAGTGACATGGCCTCCCTCTGACCCGGAAAAGGAAGGGTCCTCTAAGACCCCTTGGTGGGCGGGTCCAGCCTCCCCTAGCCCCACCCACAGGAAAAGCGGGGGTCTCAGAGCTCAGTGGGAGCCCGGCAGCCAAACAGGCCAGATGCTCGGCCTCAGCTTCTGCAGCAAAGAACCCAGTTATGCGGTGCCCGACAGGAGGACTGGGTTGGGCTGCCAGGACCCCTGCCGGCCCCTGACGACTTGCCCGGGCCCTGGAGAATGTTGCCATGGCCCAAAGACTCACCAAAAGGACCCCTGCCAGGCCCCAATGACTGGACCGGTCCTCCATGGCCCCTGTCTGAGCTGGAGCCAGAACCAGTGGACACACTGCCAGCACCTCCGTCCCCGGCTGACCCCAAGATGCAGCACCTGAGCAAGGTAGGCCCCCAGAGCGAACTGGGAAGTGGCCCAGGAACTGCCAACCCTGGGGCGGTTGAGGAGATGGAAGTCAGGTGGGCAGCGCGTTACAGCTTGGATCCCCGCTGACCCACTGACTTGGTTGGCGTGTTGCGGGTCGTATCCCTGCCGACTCAGTGGCCGCCACGTCACCACTATCAGTTCCCCCTGTGGAGGCAAAACCCCTGCGCTTGTTGGCTCTCTCACCCAGCTGGGATTTGGCCGGACCCTTGAACTGTTTCGAACACCCCCTTCCCCTTTAAACTGTTGGCTTTCTTCCCCACCCTGGCAAGCTGCTTAGTTATAGACTCGTGACCGGGCAGTTGCCCTTTAACAGACAATAGCGGGAGTCAGCCCTGCCTCCCGCTGACATGGACCTTTACAGTGTATAATCTTGTCCTTGTTTTAAAAAAAATAAAACTCTGGAGAGTAGTAGGAAAATCTCTGAGCCTGGCTGCTGCATAGTGGTGAGGAGAATAGCCCCTCCAAATGCTATGGACACTTGGGATGGAGGCAAGTGGAGGTCGACTCCTATATGTGCATCCCTGCCAGCAAAAGCATGTGCAACTGTTCACATGGACTTTAAAGTTACAATACAGACTAGTTTTTCCCTGCCTGCCTGAGTTTCCTCTCCATGTGCTGCACCAGAGCTGCCTCAGAACACTCCATGGGACAGCAGGGAAATGGGGAGACATGTAAGGTTAAGTCTAAGTGGTGCCACAAGGAGTAAGTGGAGGAGTAGAGGGTTAGGGCAGATACAAAGTACCAGGAGGCTGGCATGAGGGCAGGGAGAAGGGGAGGCCCAAAGAGGGTGAATGATGACGGGAGGTATTGGAGGCATGGGGAGGCATAAGGGCACGGGAAACCACAAGGCCATGGAAAGACAAGTAAGGTGAAAGGCAGGGGGTCATACAGGGGGCAACGGGAAGCCCAAGGAGGCAGAATAGATTTCAAGTGGGTGCAGTGGGCCCACAAAATGCATCCCAGAGGATCTGGTGACATAGATAGGGGTTTGCTTATTTTCAGCCTCTTTGAAATGGGAATAGCTTGCTGTTGGTGAATTTTAAAAGTCACAGTTGCTTACTTACCGTGTGAAAGTTGGCAGTCCGTTATATGTGAAAACGTCATTCCATGCTGTAGAGAGGTGGACATTTTGTCTGCAACCAAAAACCTACTGCTTGTGCGTCAGATGACATTCAACAACTGTATACTTCTGAATTTGTGGTTTTGCCAGAATATATTTGTCTTTATAATATCTTGGATATTAGTTGGCACAAACACCTACTTTGCTAGTTGTAGAGCCATTGAAGTGCAAGAAAATAACCGTTTGTTTTTTTAAGTACAAAACAGGATACAAGTAGGTGTAAAGGTTTTCAGTTTAATCAAGGCAATATGACACTTATGTACTCTGCAAAATTTCTGTTAATAAAAGCAGTATCCCTACACAAATAGCTAAGGAGATTTGTTTATTTATCAGTCACTGATAAGTCACAAAAGACAGAACTATGTAGCACTTTAAAGACTAACAAGATGGTTTATTAGGTGATGAGCTTTCGTGGGCCAGACCCACTTCCTCAGATCAAACCATCTTGTTAGTCTTTAAAGTGCTACATAGTTCTGTCTTTTGTTTCAGCTAGACCAGACTAACACGGCTGCATCTCTATCACTATTCTGATACGTCACAGGCAGTGAACAAAAATTCATGGACACTTGGGATCTGTCTGTAACTTTTACTAAAAAAAGGCAGGGCGGGGAGAGGGTAGAGGGAGCATAATTGGGTTCTGTTACATGACTTGACACTTTTTGGTATTCTTTATTCACGTGTATGAGCACACCAGCATGGTTACAATTAAAATACTTCTGCACTTCCTGGAAGTCACATTTATTCTCCTTTCACTTTTAAACAGAATTAAAGAGAAACTCCTTTCATCTTCATCTTAGTAAATGCACTGATTTTATTATATTATTGTTAACATATTGTTAACCCAGCTTTGGGGATGAAACTGAAGTCAGAGAGGCTTCTTAAAGCCACAGAATCCATGATTACCATGGTGAAATCATATTATTAATCAGAGTTTATTGTAGAATTAATTTAATTGACTATGATTTGTTTCACCAGGTTTACTCTCGTGCACTTGCATATTTCTGTTTTGTGAAACCAAATCTTTTTAAGTAAAAGAAATGTATAAAGTTCCTTGTTTAGAAAGGCTGCTTGTGTATGTATGTAATTTTAATTTTGGTCCAAAACATCTGGGCTACGTCTAGACTGGCATGATTTTGCGCAAATACTTTTAACGGAAAAGTTTTTCCGTTACAAGTATTTGCGCAAAAGCGCATCTAGATTGGCACAGATGCTTTTGCGCAAAAGCGCTTTTTTGCAAAAGCATCCCTGGCCAATCTAGACGTGGTTTTGTGCAAGAAAGCCCCAATCGCCATTTTAGCCATCGGGGCTTTTTTGTGCAAAACAAATCTGAGCTGCCTACACTGGCCCTTTTGCGCAAAAGGACTTTTGCCCGAACGGGAGCGTCAAAGAATTTGCGCAAGAAGCACTGATTTCTTACATTAGAATGTCAGTGCTCTTGCGCAAATTCAAGCGGCCAGTGTAAACAGCTGGCAAGTTTTTGCGCAAAAGCGGCTGCTTTTGCGCAAAATTTTGCCAGTCTAGACGCAGCCCCGTTGTCTAGTAAATGTACCAGATTTATGTTGTCAACACCTTTTTATCAGTACCAGAGCATGCAGGTGCTCATGAATTATAATCCAGTGGACCTTGTCAGAACTGAGCTGTTGTAATTTTCAAGGCTTCGCTAGATGATGAGAGAAGATGGAATAAATAAAAAATGGAGAAATATTTCTGTAAAAATGTTAACAATAATATAATAAGATCAGTGCATTTACTAAGATGAAGGTGAGAGCAGTTGCTCTTAAATTCTGTTTAAAAGTGAAAGGAGGAGAATAAATGTGAGTTCCAGGAAGTGCAGAAGTATTTTAATTGTAACCATGCTGGTGTGCTCATGCATGTGAATAAAGAATATCAAAAAGTGTCAAGTCATGTATCAGAACCCAGTTATGCTAGACTCTATAAAATCTCTCATGGCATCTGTTCACACCAGGAGTGGGCAATAATTTTAAATGGGGGGCCATTAAAGAATTTGGAAATTGATCGAGAGCTGCACTCCATGATATTGATGGAGGAGGTGTGGGGTCTGGGATGGAGGTTGGGTGCAGAAGGGAGCTTGGGATGAGGGAAGGAGTTGTGACTTGAGGCACTGAACTATTGAGGGCTGGATTGTGGCATAGGGCAGGGAATTGGGGTAAAGGAGGGGGTGCAGGGATTTGGGTTGTGAGTAAGGTAGGAGGGTACTATGATCTGGGGCAGGGGATTAGGGTGTTGGATCTAGGAGGGGTTATGGGTACAGGAGGGGGGCAGAGGAATTGGGTATGTGGAGCAGGGGGCAGGAGTGGGGGGCAGAGGGTTGGGGAAGGGAGGGACTAGGGTTCCAGAGGCAGGCTCTGGCCAGTAAACTTACCAGTCAGCAGCTGTTCCTGAATCAGTCTCCCTGTCTGCTCCGCCCCTGCACAGGCTGCAGCCATGTGCTCTGGAGCCCCTCGTGCTTCATGGCTGCCTGTTATTGAAACAGGCAGCTCCCATTGGCCAGTTTGCGGGCTGGATGTGGCCTGCGGGCCGTATTTTGCCCAGGCCTGGTCCACACATTCACATCTCATTATGCACTTAACCAGCAATCTTGAGATGACTCTGACTTGGGTAGAGCAATGTGGCAAGCCAGACAGTTGTTAACTCTGAGCCCAGTCCATGGATACTGCTTGTGAATGGACTCAACATAAGCAGGCACTCGAAGAAGAAAACATCCACCTCCCTTTTTTAACTGTTCTTCAAAATATATTGCTTACGTCCATTCCATTCCCTGTCATCCTGTCCCTTTGTCAGTGTTAGCAAGAAGGAATTGATGAGGGCATTGGGCAGGCAGAGCTTAATATACTGATGCATGAGTGTGGCACACAATATTGCTAAACAAATAACTTGTGTGTGGAATAAAACGAAAATAACCACTCTCTCTTCTTGGGAGCAAATTTGTGTTTACATACAGTATATTATGGAATGGCATTTTATTTAACAGAAGTCAGTAAAGATTAATGAATTTGGGAGCCAGAGGGTGTGATTCAACATCAAGTTTAGCGAAACTGCAAAGAGCTTTATAAAATATATTACTGAATTTTACTTCTACATTTTGTCATGCCATTGAGCGCATTGATAATGAATCTGTCAGAAATCATATTAATCTTATATTGGAGAAATGCCCTGTAACACCTGATTGGGTATACAGTTTTTTAAGCCTAGATGATGATTTTGTTTCAAATACCGCAGATTATTTCATGTGTTTATGTTAAATCTGTTCCACAAATTCAAAATGTAGTTTTTTGCCTAGGAGGCAGTGAATAGTCTCACGGGTTCTGTGTTATTTTCTGTGTAATGGAAGATTATTTGTTTATGCAGTTTTGAATTGTTTGAATGATAGCTATGGGTGAACAGCTTGGAACTATTAGTTATCTGTATCATTTATTCGTTTTAATCATCTATCAATATATTTGATGTGTTTTAGAATGAGAGAGCATATTCCTTTTGTGGAACAATAGAATATATGGCACCAGATATTGTCAGAGGAGGAGACACAGGACATGACAAGGTTTGTTTCATTTCAACTTTCTTTTGTCACTGCCTGTTTACATTTCTGATGAAAGGGAAGCCTTTCATCCTTTTTGAAAGGGAAGGCTTTCAAAAAGCCTTTAGCTTTTTGTATGATTATTAGTCTACCCTCACTCTCTTTCACAAGTCAAGCTTTCCTTGATATGAGGTCCAGAAAGAAGTGAGAAGCAGACTGTTGAAGGTCTCAGAGTGAAAATAGGAGGGTTAGGTGTGGAGGCCTATAGTAGGATGTGTACTATAGATCAGTAAAGAGATGGGCGTGGTAGCTGAGACATTTCTAGAACAAATAAAAATAGAAGTAACCAGAACATGAGCCCTGGTAGTAGTGGGGGACTTTTCACTCTCCAGACGTTTTTTGGATAAATAAATTCAGGAAAACAGGCTGTCAGCAAGTTCTTAGAATGTATTGGGGACAATTTTTTTCAGAAGGTAAAGGAGGTGAGCAGAGGAGTAAATATTTTAGATTTGATTCTGATTAACAAGAAGTGGTTGCGAATCTGAAAGCAGAAGACAGTTTCAGTGAAGATCTCAAAATGATAGCATTTATAATTCTTAAAAGAATTATAGCAACAAAATAAGGACAATGGACTTCACAAAAATAGACTTCAACAAAACTCTAAAGAACAGTTATGTAAGTCTAAGGCAAATGGGACTACAGGAAGGCTCGCAGTTTCTCTGAGACAGTATTAAAATGAAAACAGCAAACTTTATCCTGATGCAGAAGAATGATGGAAGAATCCTGAGAGGTCAATGTGGTTGTTTCAGGGGTTCTTAAATAATGTGAACATCAAAAAGTAATTGTAAAAAATGGAAACAAGGATGAAATTGCTAACGATGAGTATGAAAAAAATAGCACAAACACGCAGGAACAAAATCAGAAAGATTAAGGCACAAAATGAGGTATACCTAACAAAAATGTAAAAGCAATAAGAAGAGGTTCTATAAATACATTAGGATCAAGAGAAAGACAAATGAAAATATAGGTCCATTAGCTAGGAAGGAAATCTAAAGAAAAGATAGAAATATTTAATGCCTATTTTGCTTCAGTGTTCACTAAAAAGATTACTTGTGACTAGATGCTTAACCCATCATTAACAACAAGTCGGAAGAAATACAGGACAAAACAGGGAATGAACAGGTTAAAGAATATTTAGGTAAGTTAAATGTTGCATTCAGTTTACAGAGCCTGATAAAGATCATCCTAGACCTAGAGTACTTAAGGAGATAGCCAAAGCAAACATTTTTAAGAACTCATGGAGGATGGGAGGGGCCCGGAATATTAGAAAAGGAGGAACATACTTACCTTCAAAAAGAAGAGCAAAGAAGACCCCGGGAATTATAGCCTAATCAGCCTAATTTGCATACCTAGAAAGACAGTGGAACAAAATATTAAACAATTTCTAAGCAGTGTGATATAATAGCATGATAAATAATAGGATATTTTCCTCCCCTACTCACAGTCTCTCCACTCCTTTCTGGCCCTGATCTTGTGAGGGATGTTCTTGCCCTTGAAAAGGAATCTTTACAGTCTCCAAATTGAGCAGTTCCATCTCTAACCAGTGGAGTCCCCCAGAACTGATAGCACATCCCAAAAAAAGATGAAAGCCCTTCTTGGGCTTTCGGCAACTCAACATCTTTATCCAAAAGTTGAATTTCAGGATGATTACACTGGCATTTATAATTCCCTCTTTTCAGAAAGGGATATACAGGTTGAAACCCTCTAAACCAGGACTCTCTGGTCCAGCAACCTCTGTAGTCCGACATGGATGTTGCAGGATCAGAGAGCCCTGGTTGAGGGCCAGTAGCAGGGATCCCTTTGGGGATGGCAAGCCCACAAGAAAGCTGATGGCGGGGCTTCCCAACAGGGCTGGGAGACCCGGCGCATGGCTGCCTGACGGGGTTGGGAGCTGCGGTAGGGATTGTCCAGTGAGGCTGGGAGCCGTAGTGGCGGTGGCTCAGTGGGACAGGGAATTGCGGTGCATGGCTGCCTAGCTTCAGAGTCTCAGCACGCAGCTGTCCGTCAGGTCCCGGGGCCCCAGTGCATGGCTGTCAGGTGAGTCCCGGAGCCCCAGCATGTGGCTGCCCCATGGGGCTCGGAGCACCACAGTGGTGGCTGCTCATTGGGGCTGGCAGGGCAGCGGAACCGGCAGGAGGTGGGTAGCCAGGCCTGGGGGGCCAGTGGCAGGGGGGCCAGAAGTGACCTCTCCTGGTCTGGCAAAATCCCTCCTCCGGAACCAGTCAGGTCCCGAGGGTGCCAAACTAGGGAGACCCAACCTGTAGTTTGTGGGTCTTGACATGTATGATACACATTGCCACATGGATAGTCATTCATCCCACAAGAATTTCTTGCATTTCATGGTACAACAGGAATATTGCCAGCTTCAGATACACCTCTTGGACTCACTACAGCTCTTGGGTATTTATGAAAGCTTTCTCTGTGGTACCAGCCCAGATGAGGCATTAGGGCTATATCACATTTCCATATCTGGACTCTCATCAGGAAGTCATGTCAGAAGTAGAATCTCTTCCACAGATTCTTGCTACCCTAGGCATTTGTGTAAATCAAGAAAATTCCATCTTGTAATCTATTAGGACAATAAACTTTTTGGGACCCCTGTGGGTGGACTTAGTCTCTGCAAGAACATTTCGCCCTGCTGACAGATTTCATGTGATGAGCATCTTGATTTTCTGAATCACTCATAAACTGCAAACTACAGTGCATCAGTGTCTCTTGCTCTTGGGTCACATGCTCTACCCTACTCCGTTCGGTAGGTTCTATGTATGCTGTCTGCAAGCCTACCTCCCCTCAACTTACTGGCCAAACAAGGACCATATTGACTCCCTGGTGACGGTTCCTACCAAAATTCTCAACTCCTCGCTTGATGATCAAACCCAGTCACTATGGAGACTTCTTTCAGCCATTCCATATCAAGAACCAGTATTTTGACAGACACCCCCGATAGCGTGGTCATTACCTGGGTTACTATGTTGCTCAGAATACCCAGACTCCCCTCTGCCTGCTCAAGAGTCTAGGCTGCATATAAACTTATTGGAACTGAGGGCAGTTCATCTTGTATGCAAGACATGCTTTCCGCTCATAAAATGACTCCATGAACAGATGATGTTGGACAATAACTTCATGGTGATGTAAATAAACAAAGAGGGAAGAGTGAGCTCTCATCTCTGTTGTCTGGAAACAGTCAGACTTGGGAACTAGAGTATTATAAACCACATCACAATACAAGCTATGTACATCCTGGTAGGCAAACTAAGCAGACGTTTCTCTGCAGACCAAAATCAGAGCATTCTTCCTTGAGTAGTGTCCCTGTGGGTGCTCCACTGTTGATGTCAGGTCGTCGGCGCTGCAGATTGGAGTCTTCATTAGCAGTGGTTGGCCGGACCATGCATGCGCAGTGCGTGCTTTGCGCTGTTTGCGCCATTTTGATCTCTCTCACAGTCTGGCTCCCGCCAGTTCCTTCTTCGCCTCCCCAGGTTATAGACGGAGGGAGACTTATTTCCTCAACGACTCTAGTCAAGAGAAGCTATCTGCGTTTTAGTATTAGTTGTATTCATAGTTCAGTCAGTTTTCACTTGTTAGTATAGTCATAGTTACAGTTAGTACCATTTTAAAAAAAAACCAAACAGGTTTTTCTCGTTAGACGCTTCTCAATTACTTAAAAAAAAAAAGGAGGAGAAGAAAAGAAAGACAGAGAGAGGTTTTCTTTTTAAGACCACCACAGCAACAGACCCTTTATCATGCTGGGCTCTCCAGGATTTAAGAAGTGCGTCACATGCCGGGAGTGTATGCCAGTCTCCGACAGCCACCCAGACTGTATAAAATGCCTTGGCAAATCCCATGTACCCCAACAATGCGCCCATTGCACAAAACTCACAGTAAAGGCATGGCGAGATGAGGCTCAGGATGTGTCTATTTGACAAAGCCCTGCAGCCTTCAGAATCAGCCTCTCATTCGCCGAGAAAGGAAAAACGGAGAGCTTCCTCTCTTACTGCGGCTCCCGCACACAAAAGAGCTTCGCTTGCCCACTCCCTTCCACCAACCTCAACAAGCAGAATAAGTGTTGGGGAGAAGCAGGGAACATCGGGTGCTACGAAACGTGGCTTAACACAGCCTTGGAGCCAAAAATTTGGCACAAACCATCTACAGTGCCGACACTGGCTCGACATTTGGCACCGTCAAGTGTGACACTGTGATCTGCAGCACCGCCATCCACAGCACCCACAGCAATGGTGCCAAGTGTAGTGACCCCATTGGCACCGGCTCAACCTGGTACTGTCTTCAGCACCGATAGCAACCGGTGCAGATTACCGGCACTAGCACCGGACATGAATGTACGAAGCCATGCCCGGCACTGGGTGAGCCAGTTGCCCCCTGGCACCGAGGAAAACAACTCACAAATCGGAAAGAACACGTGATGCCAGCCCAGAGCCTCTTGCGTTTTCACCGACTCCATCATCACTGTCTCTAACACTACGTTCACCTCTAATACGAACTACTATTGTCAGACATGACAGGCATTACAGACTGGTTTCCACTTTTTCTCCTGTACCACAGCAACCGTACTGGAGATACAGTTCTCTATCACCTCCCCCATCTTCAAGGGGATCTCTTGATTGCTACATTCTCCAGTACTTTCTCCTCATACACACCATCGGGAAGGCCGGATGAGCATATTTTCATCTTGATATCAGTCTCCGAACAGATGGGAATACCGACAACACTGGCATGCACATCATTACGACTGTCCTGCTTACTGTTCAACGCGGTACCATCACCAATGACAAGTATACCATCTACCATGCTGCCCGGAACATCCACCTATATGTAGATATTAGCCACTCCCACACTACATAGATGGGGGGCTATAATGTCCCCCTCAAGCCCTCAACCAGTACCTCAGCAATCTGACCCCAAGGAGGGACAAATATCTGAGACAGAGGAATATAAAAATATTTCTGCGGATAAGGAGAGTAAGTGACTAGACATCTTTGGGCATAAGATTTACTCCTCATCAGCTCTGCTCCTCCAAATAGCTAATTATGCAGCCTTACTTTCCAATCAGAACTTTGATAACTATAATAAACTTACTTCCTTTATTGAACATTTACCAGATTAAAAGAGACCGATACTAAAATCAGCCATGCAAGAGGAATATGCCTCAAGAACCTCTCTCCAGATAGCCATTGATATAGCTGACACAGCAGCTCAGGCCACAGCGACATCTGTAGTCATGAGAAGGGCTTTCTGGCTTCTGAAATCTGCAGTTCCTCATGAATTGCAAACAAAAGTGGCGGACCTCCCATTTGATAAGGAAAAATTATTCTCTGGGAAGACAGACGAGGTCTTACACTCCAGTAAGGACTCAGATGAACTACGCCAACCGTACCAGGGTATGCACATCCTGCCTTACCTGACGTCGACAGTATATTCCATACCAAAGACATGGATCAACTTTTCACCACCTGAGATACCTGACAACAGTGAATTTCGAGGAATCCAGGCCAAGACAAGTGGCTGCCAGCCAAGGGAAGGTCTCAGATGGCCGCTGTAACCCAAACCAGCGGACAAACAAACAACAGGTTTGACTTCCAGGTCGAGGCTTACAGGATCTCCCTGTGCTGGGTCATCATGATCACTGTACCGCCAACCTTTCACCATTGGCTCATTCCTATAGATGAGGTTATTATGGAGGCTGCCAACGAGATCTGGCAGACTCCATCATCAATACCTCCAACCAATAAGCAGGTGGATAAAAAGTACTTTGTCCTACCTGAAGACGCAGAATTTCTACCCACCCACAACCTAATTCCTTAGTGGTGGATGCAGCTCAGCAGAGGTCTGAACTTCCACAATATAAGAATAATGCTGCAGATAAGGAGAGTAAGCGCCTAGACATCTTTGGGTGGAAGATGTATTCATCATCAACTCTACTCCTCCGAATAGCTAATTATGCAGCTTTACTTTCCAATCATAACTTTCATAAATATACTAAGTTCACCTCCCTTATTGAGCATTTACCAGACTCAAAAAGACCTATACTGAAATCGATCGTGCAAGAGGGGTATACCTCATCAAGGTCCTCTCTCCATATAGCCCTGGATATAGCCGACACAGCAGCTCGGGCAACAGCGACGTCCGTAGTCATTAGGAGGGCCTCTTTGCTTCTGAAATCTGCAGTTCCTCATGAATTGCAAACAAAAGTGGCGGACCTCCCATTTGATAAGGAAAAATTATTCTCTGGGAAGACAGACGAGGTCTTACACTCCAGTAAGGACTCGAGAACTACCCTCCGTACCAGGGTATGCACAGCCTGCCTTACCTACGTCGACAGTATATACCATACCAAAGACATGGAAACTTTTCATACCTGAGATACCAACAACAGTGTTTCGACCAATCCAGGCCAAGACAACGGCCCCAGAAGGGAAGGTCTCAGAACCGCTGTAACCCAAACCAGCGGACAAACAAACAACAGGTTTGACTTCCAGGTCGAGGGCTTACAGGACCTCCCTGTGCTGGGTCACCATGATCACTGTACCCCAACCTTTCACCATTGGCTCAGGCCATTTTACTGTCATTGGGCTGCCATCACATCAGATTGTTGGGTCCTAGAGATCGTAATATCAGGCTACACCCTCCCATTTATAGCACTACTTCCTAGCTCCCCATCATCCCCGTCCCTCTTCAGGGACCCTTCTTATGAGAGGATCTACTGAAAAAGGATGTCCACTGTCTTCTAAACATCGGAACAGTAGAGACGGTACCGGAAGACTTCAGGGGCAGGGGCTTCTGTTCCCACTATATTCCCACAGCAAAAAAGACTGGTGGCTGGAGACCTATTCTAGACCTCCGCAGATTGAACTGATATCTTCGGAAACAACGATTCAAGATGGTGACCCTAGCATCCATTATCTCAGCATTAGAACAGGGGGACTAGTTTGCAGCCCTCGACCTGCAAGACACCAATTTTCATATCACTATACACCCGGTGCACAGACGATTTCTACGCTTTGTGGTCGGATTGGACCACTATCAGTTCCATGTCCTGCCATTCAGCCTTTCATCAGCACCCAGGGTATTTTCCAAAACACTAGCTGTCATCACGGTATACCTGCGTCGTCAACGGATTATGATTTTTCCTTATCTGGACAACTGTCTAATAAAAGTTCCAACCTCTACGGATATGCTCCATATGCTATCCATAACCAGACAGACGTTCAACCTCGTAGGTCTTATTCTTAATGAATAGAAATCAATGCTTATACCTACATATAAGGGATTCATTGGAGCCCAACTGGACTCCACTATGGCAAGGGCATACCTACCATCACAATTCCAAGCAACTGAAGACCTGGTACTTGCACTCACAAACAGCTCCAGAGCGTCAATACTTACCTGTCTCCAACTCATGGGCCATATGGCAGCTGCAACTTATGTGGTTGCTCATGCGAGTCTCCACTTTTGCTACCTTCAACACTGGCTTGCTTCCATTTACAGCCACCGGAAGCGGGATGTATGCAGGCAAGTGTCTCTACCTACCGACGTTCTAGCATCTCTGAAATGGTGGACCGAACCAAACAACTTACTTGTAGGCATCCCATTCGATCAGGATCAACCTACCACACAGATCACTACCGATGCTTCCCTCAAGGGATGGGGAGCCCATATGGGCGATATGTCTGTCCAAGGTCTATGGATGACCAGGGAGTCTACTTTACACATCAACATATTGGAACTGAGGGCAGTTGCAAATTCATGCAGACATTTTCTTACGCACATCTGAGGAGCCACAATCAGGATACTTACCGACAATGTATCCACAATGTACTATATAAATTGAGAAGGGAGTGCCCGTTCTCTGTGCATCGAGGGGTTTCGACTATGGAATTGGTGCATCTGCAATGGAATTACCTTGACAGCTTCGTACTTACCCGGGACCAACATTGTGGGAGTGGGAACACGAGTGGGAACTTCATCAACGTGTTTTCCAGCCTATTTTCAATCGATGGGGTCATCCACAGATAGACCTTTTCGCCTCCTTCGAGAATACAAAATAGCAACAGTATTGCTCCAGAGCCAGTTACTTGCATTCAAAAGTGCTATGCCATACGAAATAAACGACTGCCAGAGACACCTAGGGCACATTCTATGAGAGTCGTAGCAACCTCTACAGTCTTTCTTCATGGAGTTCCTCTCGAAGATATTTGTCGAGATACCAACAATATCTTCATGAAACATTACTCAATCTCTCGCACCTCATCTATTGATACTGTGGTGGCCTCTGCCGTGCTCTCAACTGTGACTAAACCATGACTCGGTTACCCGCCTTCCTTATATTCAGATACTGCTATACAGTCACCAACAGTGGATCACTCACAGGGATACTACTCGAAGAAGAAGAGGAAGTTATTCACCTTGGTGCAGTAATGAGTACTTTGAGATGTGTGTCCCCACGGATGCTCCACTACCCGCCTTCCTCCCCGCTTTGGAGTCTCTTATTGTATCTTTCAGATACTGGGGTGGACTCGAGGAACTGGCAGGAGCCAGACCGTGTGAGAGAACAAAAGGGCGTGAATGGTGCAAAGCCCACGCCGCGCATGTGTGGTACGGCCAACCACTGCTAATGAAGACTCTGATCTATGGCGCTGGGACAACCCGACACCGACAGTGAAGCACCCATGGGGACACACATCTCAAAGAACCATTTTTATCGCATTAAGGTGAGTAACTTTCTCATACAGCGGTCTTACTGAAGATATTCACAGTATCGGGCGCTCAGGGAACCTCTTTGTGTCTAAGACAAACAGGGTGTCATATGTCATGATTCTAAGCCCGATGCTTTCCTGGACAGACTGCCTCAGACACACCTTCCCTCCTATCCATCTCCTACTGCAAGTTGGAGGAAAAATCCATTATGACAGAGCCACCATCCTCCTATCATCCTATTGTCCCAAATGGTTCAGGTTCTCAGAGCTTCCACTGATGTCCGTATTTCCTCCTATGAGGTTCTGCCTGTTTCCAGATCACCTCACCCAGGATTGGAGGGGGTGGAGGAAATCAAATATCCAAACTTGGTTCACAACATCTCACAACTATTTTCTAAGCGATGCTTATTAGAATGTGTATCAATGATGTGAAAACAGATTTTGGAAAACTAAGCTAAAATTTATTGAAGCTTTAATTTTAGGTAAACATTAGTTTTTGAGAGCCATTATTCTAGCATACTTATAATAATGAGATGTGCTCTTAAGTTTTCTTGCTGTTAAGTGTTTTTGAAAATCAGGTCACACTGTTGCAAACACCCCTTTTTCTGTTTTAAAGATCCACCCCTTTCCACCTCCGAAAGATGTTTGCTTAAATCAAGAGACAAGAATCACCATACTGGTCAGCTTCTACTTTTCCCCATTATGAACACTGGAGTCTCTATGAATATTAGAATGCCTAATTTCTTCAATTTAACTTGGAAGGATCCTGGAGATCAAATCATAGCCATAACACCATATAGGTTGGGTCTCTGGCCTTCTAGTCATAGAATCATAGAACACTAGAACTGGAAGGGACTTCGAGAGGTCATCAAGTGCAGTCCTCTGACCTCACGGCATGCCTTTGCCATTCCTGGCCATTTTGACCTCTCCTGCTTCCATCTTGTATGATTTTATATAACTGCTGCTGTTGATAAGTTACCCTCACCAGATAGTCTTGTAGTTATACTTGGGCCTCACACAGTCTCTGCTGATTTTCCAGTATCTCTCCCTTTGTGTCATGGACTTGCTCCTGGTACTTATCAGGTCCTCTCTGAGGGCAGCAATTTTGGCATGCACCCTGGTGAGGATAACTTCTTCATCAAAATAAAAAGCCTGAATTATTGGCATCTCCATTTTACTTTCTTGGCTATGGCTCCTCATCCCCTCCTTTGTCGATATTTGACTGCCTTAGTGTCTGTCTAACTCCTGATCTTACACTGTGCATGACGTGTACCCTATCACTGAAGCCTTGTATCAGAGATACTATCATGCTCACATTCTCTAATGCGCTATTATAGTGTCCTCTATTTACTGCTTGATGATTCCTCATTCTATTGATTGTGGGGATAGCTCTAGCTGGTTGTGCCCCCTTTCTTCTCTTTCATCATTGCAACTTCTCTCTCTGAGTGGCAGTGAGTCAGCCCTCTTGTCAGGTCACACTATGGTTCCCTCTTCTGGGGGAGTCTTTCAACATTCCTCTGTATATCTGCATCAGTCAGTCCTCATGCTCACCGCCCTGCCTATGTCACTCTTACAGCAATGTAGGTAGTTTTCCCATTAAGAGTCCTAAGCCAGGCCCATCCCCAACTTTGGCTGTTTCAGTGGGTGAGGCATATACCCCAGCATAATGAGCTGCAAAGAAAGGTTGAAAACACTGTGTTTGTTTAGTCTGGAGAAGAAAAGACTGAGGGGAGATATACTAGTCTTCATGTAAAAAGAGAGAGGATGATAAACAGTTCCCCATAGCCACTAAGCACAGGACAAGCAGTAGTGGGATTATATTGCAGCAAGGTAGATTAAAGTTAGATATTGGGTAAAGTTTCTAACTTTAAGGGTAGCTGAGCACCTTAACAAATTACTTGGGGATGTTGTGAAATCATCATTGGAGATTATTAAGAAAAGGTAAGACAAAGGCCTGTCAGGATGGTCTAGATAATATTTAGTCTTTCCTCAGTGTAGGAAATTGCAGTAGATGACCTACTGGTCCGTTCTAGTCCTACATTTCTATGACTTAATGATTTAGTCGTTTCTAATATATACAACTGGGGAAACGCCTATATATGTGTGTGTAAGTTAAACATTTTCCCCACTATTTCAGTATCATTACAATACTTTAATTATGTACTATCAACATTACACTGCCTTTGTGGTGTTAATCTGCAACCTCATTCTTTTTTGGCAGCTATTTCCTAGGATTAATGTTTTATTTTTGTAATGTGCTTCTTGAAGTACAATATATAATTTTTCTTTTATAGGCTGTAGATTGGTGGAGTCTTGGTGTTCTTATGTATGAGCTGTTAACTGGAGCATCACCTTTTACAGTTGATGGAGAGAAAAATGCCCAAGCTGAGATTTCTAAGTAAGTTATGAAATAATAAAGTATGTGTTTTCTCACAGAAAATTATTACAGTGCCACAAGGTGGGATAATTTCTTTTATTGGTCCAAATTCTATTTCTGAGAGTGACAAGCTTGTCCAATAAAAAATATTATCTCAGTCACCTTATCTCTCAAATGAAGGGAGCAGATGATAAAACATTCTGTGTGTTAATATGAATATATATAGTATATGATTTTAATACATTCACGTATGTATGTGTGTATGCATGCATACATGTAAAATATGCACAGGCCTGTTCTTTCATATATAAACAGATGCAGGCACTTAACATTAGGGAAAACGCTCTACCAGATCATTATTTCATTTTTATATTTACATTACACCGACTTCAGTACCACAATTACCACTTATTAAACCAATTACCAGTTAGAATACCAGTTATAAATTCCAGTAGAATAAACCAAGTATCAGTTACCAAACCACCAACACCAATTAGAAAACCACTTTTTCCAATTAGCATACCACTTTCATAACCAATTTGTAAAATGAAATAATACAAACATCAAAATGTTTTATTTTTGTCATTTTATGAAAGCAAAGTATTTCAGTTGATTTGAAATAAAAGTTTTGGACATGTCATTTCAAAGGAATTTTTTGACATTTCAGTTTGATTTGAAGCTGTTCTTTTTCCTCAAAACCTTTTTTTCCTGTGAAATGGAAATTCTGTGTTCTGACCAGTGCTAGTTATCAAATATCTGCATTTGAGTTAAAAGAAAAGTTAAAGGGCAGCAATTCCCTTATCATATATTGTATTAGGCCTGTATGCTTCCTGAAACTATAATTTTTCTTCTTACATTGGTTGCTTTCTAGATGTGCGTGGCCGCAGGTGCACAGCTTTTTGATTTTTTTGCTCTAGCAGTGTCTGTAGAACTGGTTTTGGTGCCCTCTGGAGTGCCATGTTCATGTGTTGGTACGTGAGGCGGTGTCAGCACTATGTGCTTTTCAGTTCCTTCTTATTGCCTGTGACAGTTGGAGAACCTTCCTCTTGCTTTACAAGTGTGATAGAGAATCTTACAGCCAATTAACTGGCTTCTTTGTACAGTGTTGTCAGAGAGTTGACAGTGCTAATTAAGTGCTATTTGTTCCGGACGAAGAGCCAAGATATTAGCGGATCCAGTGCAAAGAGCTGGGGCAAAATTGTAGAGCAAAAAAAAAAAGCCTGCCCCTTTGAGAAGCGCGTTTCTACGCTTTTTGGCCTCAGAAGGGTCCCTTCGGCTGCCGCCATATTGGAAGCACCGGGCAGCTCCCCTGCCCCAGTGAGCACGGGAGAGGTGGGGGCTGTTCTCAGAGGCGCGGCGGCGGCTTCGCGAGATGCGGGGGGAAGAGCCATGGGTTGGCCATGCCTGGTTTAGTTAGTTAGAGCATGAATTTTGTCCTGAAGTGAGGCATGCCCATTTCTCCAAGCTTCAAACTGTGTTCGGCTTGCAATAGGCCTTTGCCTGTTAGTGATCTCTACAATAGCTGCTTGAAGTGCTAGAGAGAGTCGCACATAAAGGAGAAGTGCAGAATTTGTAAAAACTTTTATTCCAGGACTCAGAGTGGGACATCCACTTAAAGGGCCTCCTCATGGAGGTTATTCTTCAACCAGTGATAAAGCTCTCCCACTCTGACTCTGTGCCCAGCACCTTTACATTAGTCTGGAGTACCTGGCTGGCACCAGGTTCCTCCCTGCACTGTTCCCAAGAAGCAGCAAGAGAAATAATGCGGCTTGCTAAGGGGAAGGGGTTTTTAGGCAAAGGAGCCACATCAGGCCATGTACCCACCCTCAAGCTACAAGATGTCACTCTGGTTGGACCCCCTAGCCTACCTGTGGATCTGCCTCTGACCCCTGGCATCTTCCAGTACCTTCAATGCCTAAGGCTTTCCAGGTGGCTAGGGTCCTGATGGAATTTCCAGTGCTGCCTGTGCTTTACCTGACATCAGATGTGGCTAAGAACCCACAACCAATGACAAGCCAGTCATGGAACCACCCCAAAGGGCAGTGAAGCACAGCTGGTTCTCAGAGCAGAGGCATAATTCTCCCGTCTTTACATGTGTAGTCTTCTTCAACAAGGTGTGGATTGTCTGATTGAAAGCACTGGTCTTCGTATTCCTTACAGTGGCTAACCTCTTACCAGCAAATGCCTCAGCACAGGTCCCATCACTCATATGACCCTCAATGTGTCAGTCTCCACTGGCTGAGGACCAATCACTGCCATAGCACCAGTGTCTGTCACCTCAGCACCACTCTTTGAAAAGAGTGGTTCCCTGTGGTGAAACTGCCAGATGCAAGCCTTCATGGCCTCACTCTGATCCTTAGAAGGTGAATCATTTGAGTCAGAGACAGAGTTCAGTCGTTTATCAAGGAAGCTCCAATCTCCTTTGGCTTCAGAGACCAGCCTGGCACCCACGACAGCTGTGGTGTGGCAGCTGGGCAAGGGGCCTTATTGGAACTCTTGGGGCATACCATATTCGCTTCACTTCTCTTTGCCCCACTGGCACCAGGCTTGGAGCATGGTATGGACTCCAATGTGAGGGTAAGAGAGCAGGTGCCAATACCTTGAGAGCTATCCCCAGAAGGGGAGGATGCCCCAGCCCCTCTCTCCATGATGCCTTTGTCATCTTTGTCACCGGACAAGGGAGTGTCATGCCTTTCCCATGCCAGCCTTCCCACTGACTTGGAGCACCAGGCCTTCCTCAAAAGGGTGGCTTCCAGCCTAAACCTGGAAGTCAAGGATCTGGCAGAGCAGTCAGACATTCTTTGACATGCTATTGGTTGCACCCTTAACATAGGTTGTGCTGCTGGTCCATGAAGGGCTTTTAAAGATTGCTGAGCTGCTGTGGCAAATCTCTCATCTTATTCCACCCACTTCCAAATGGGCAGAAAATAAGTATTATATAAAGGACCATAAAGGGATTTGAGTACTTCTGTACCCACATGCCCCACTGAGTTTGTCGTTGTATCATTAGCCAATGAAAGGGGAGGCAGGGACAAGTGAGCAATAAACCTAAGAATATATATGCTAGGAGATTGGATCTATGTAGAAGAAATAATTTTTGAATGTACAGTCCACAATTTTGGGTGTCCAACCACCAGGTCTTATTGGGGAGGTGTAATCTGTGGGACTCCCTTCACAAGTTTACAGAGGACCTCCAACAGGACTTCAGTCAAGAGTTTTGCCATGGTTCTGGAAGAGTTCAAGGGGGTCTCTCCAGATGGCCTGCAGTACTGCAGACTCAGCAGCCAGAGTTGTTGCATGGGTGGTGGTGATGAAGCGGAGTTCCTGGCTACAGTCCTTAGGTCTGTCCCAGGAAATGCCATCCTCTAGTACTTTCCATTTGAGGGCACACTGCACAACCGTAAATAATTCTGAGCCATTCTGTGCTTCCTGGGTCTTCACACACCACAACTGACAAGAAAGCAGTTCTGGCCACCTCCATCTCCTAAGTCCTGGGGGCCTCCTTGGCTGGTGCCTACAGGAAGAAAGAGGGACAGAGAGTTTAAATGTCATCATCCCTTCTCTTCTCACTTGCCCAGCTGGCCTTTGAAACATCAACGGGACGAGAGCCAGGCACTTTGATGGTGCACTCAAGGACAAAGTCCCAGCCAGATCTCAGGATCCACTTCCCTGTTTTTTCTTCAACCATAGCCCTCTGGTTGGCATGGTTGTGAGTAACCTCAGACCATTATGTGCTCAATATATAATCTTTGGAGTTTTTGACCATCCCTTCCTCCTATCCGTCTTTCCTGTCCCTCTTTAGGAATCCTTCTCATGAGCAGTGCCTCATTCAGGAGGTGGAAAACTTCCTATAGCTGGGGCAGTAGAGGAAGTCTGTTGGGAACTAAGGGGAAAGGGTTTTACTCCTGATTATTTTCTAATTGTGAAAGCAAAATGGTAGTCTTTCTGGACCTGTGATGCCTCAATAAATATCTCAAGAAGTTGAAGTTTTGCATGGTATCCATAGCATCCATGATCCCCTCCCTGGATCCAGGAGACTGATATGTTGCCCTTAACTTGAAGGACACATACTTTCACATCTCCATTTTCCAAGGGTACAGATAGTTTCTCCATTTTGTGGTGAGCCAGCACCATTTCCAATTCATGCACTACCCCTTGGACTTTCATTGTCCCTAAGAGCAGTGGTCCCCAATCTTTTGGGGCTGCTGGGCGCCCGGGGGTGGAGGCTGCGCATGCACCGGCTGCCTGGGGGTGGGGGCCGCGCATGCGCCGGGCGCCCGGGGAAGGGGGAATGCTTTACGTGTTTACATCAAACTCCAGGACCTGTTCCTTTCTTCAACCAAGGTCCAGTCAGCAGCATTTTGACCTCCCACTCTCTGTTTCAAAGGATGTCAGCCTTTGCTCATGGCATGGTGGTCCAGTTTCTAAAAGGTCAGGATTGGCTCTATCCTCAGATCCATGACCCCATGTCAAGGCTGTTCCCCACTCTGGCACTATGAATGCAGAAGTTGGGGGCCTCCAAGAGCACTCCAAAACCTTGCCTCTACAGGCACTGGTACAAAAACTTCCCCCACAAAATCCTAACACCCAGATTTTGGGGGCCTTGCTGCCACCATCAAGTGCTTTTGATCCCCAAAATAACACAAACAGGGTGGACACTTGAATCCAACCCCAGGGGTACCCCAAGCTCTTTTTCCCCAAAAGAGCTTGAAAAATAAAAGAAAAAAACAACCTGCAGTTTCTGGTAGCTGATCCCTCAGTCAGAGGCACGCAGATACACACAGACAGACTTTCCAGGACACAAGAATCAACCAATACTGATTAATTAGAATAAAAAAAACCTTTTATTATCAAAACAAAACTACAGTTGCAAGCATAGTAAATTGGCTAGATGGAAAGAGTCACCATTTGATATAGATACTCAAGAAAAGTCCCTGGGCTATAATCCTTAGTTACAAAAGAGAAAAACAATTAGCCAGCTAAGACATGATTTCCAGACCCCCAAACAAGGAAAACAATAAACCCTGATGGACATGGACTATCTAAACTTTTCCATACTGACACATTTTAAGAAGTCTGTTCTTGGAGAGAAAAGCATCTCCCTCAATACCTGAGAGAGAAAAACCCCTCTTTTCCAGTGTGAAATTCCTACCTGCATTGATACTGGCTGATTGTCCAAACCTCCCCTAGCTGACACCTTTGCTAGGTACCCAAGTTAACCCCTTAGTCGCTGGGTGCTGCTCAGCACTCCTTCTGATCATGACACCTGTCTCTCCCTGCGATCTGATCCTTTTGCTTTCAAGGCTCACAGGTCCTCCATTTGAGCTGTTGTCTGCTTGTTCCCTTATGTTCTCATACAAAATTTCATTTCTAGGGGTGATAACATCAGTCAATATAGTCTCTGAGATTAGAGCTCTTACCTCTGAGTTGTCCTACACAATGTTCTGTAATGAGAAGGTTCAGCTGCAGCCCCATCTGGCTTTTCTGCCCAGGGTAGTTTCACACTTTCATACCAAGGTGGATGTATACTTATCTTTCTTTCCAAAACCTCGTAAGTCTGATGAGAACCATAGACTGCACAGTATGTCAAAAGAACACTAGCTTTTTATACTGAAAGGACAAAGCTGTTCTGTAATTTAGTGAAGCTCTGTGTCACTGTGCTAAACAGAATGAAGGACATTTCTGTATCCACCCAAAGAATTTCAACATGCATTACTGCCTGCATCTGGTTTTGCTACACACAGGCAAAAGCGCCACTGCTGGCAATTGCAACTGCCCATTCAGCCTAATCAGCAACCTTTTAAGCCTAGGTGCTAATTTGAGATATCTGTAGATCTGCTACTTGCTCATCTATCCATATATTTACATCCTGCTATGCAATTACCAAGTCTGGGAAATGCTTGTTTCAGTAGAGCAGTGTTGCAAATTACATGACTGTGAACTCTGAGCCCACCTTCAG
Organism: Pelochelys cantorii; assembly: GCA_032595735.1. Taxonomy (NCBI): domain Eukaryota; kingdom Metazoa; phylum Chordata; order Testudines; family Trionychidae; genus Pelochelys; species Pelochelys cantorii. The sequence continues at coordinate 100,718,884 of CM064329.1, read as the reverse complement.
AGGTACTGCTTCTGAATCACCTACAAAGGAATCAACATGAGCAAGCATTCAAAAAAGTTACCAGTCATTGGAATTGTTGTTGTTCAAGGTGTGTTGCTCGTGTCCATTCCATTACCTGCTCTCCTACCCCACAGTTGAAATAGTTGGAAAAAGCAATTGAGGACATAGAACTGGTATAACTTCATATGGCAGTATGTGAGCGTGGCACTCCAGCAAGCACAATAGCCTCGAAGACAAAAAATTCCAACAACTTTGCACACGGGAGCACACATATCTAAAATAAAATGGACATCAGCAACACAATTGGAAGAGCAACAGTTAGGAAAGATAAATACTGGGGGTTGCGGGAGGTTGTGCAGTAGTCTTTAAATGGATTTTTTTTTGTTTTCAGCTTGAATCTATAATTATTGTTCCCCAGACATCCTCTTTTGTGTTTTAAAAACAACTTCAGTCATTGTTATTACTTTGGCCAGGTGAATTTTTCATGTGAAAGATGTAGTTTGTTCAGGCAGTTCATCTGAGGAATCTTATTGCATTTTTTGGCTTTCATATTTCTTCACAAGTTAATTACCGAGAAGGTCTATTCTCCAGTTTAGTGTATAGTATATTGCGCAGAGAACAAAACTAATAATATATCATACAATATACTGCATGTGACAAGAGTAGAAAGAAATTAATAGAGTTATCCAATGTATGCATAACAGTTGTTTGTTTTAATGCCATCATAAAATGCTATTAAAACATTAACATTTTTTACAGGAGAATATTAAAAAGTGAACCTCCATATCCTCAAGAAATGAGTGCTTTAGCTAAAGATGTAATTCAACGTCTGTTGATGAAAGATCCCAAGAAAAGGCTAGGATGTGGTCCAGGTGGTGTTGGTGAAATCAAACAACATCCATTCTTCCAGGTGAAAGAAATAAAATTCCTCCTAAAGTCTTCTTCTCTTCCTTCACTTCCTTTGGGAATCTGAATCAAACCAGTTCCCTCTTTTCTATTGCGAGCCATGATTCAGCAATATAGCTTAGCAAGTACATAACTACTACTGCACGACTACAGGTTGAACCTCTGTAGTTTGATGCTTTCTGGTCCAGCACAATTTTAATTAGCTGGATGTCTGCTTATCATGGGAGTGGGGCCACTGGACAATCAAGATGCTAAAGGAACATTCAAAGATGATAAGGTTATTATGGAGAAACTAAATAAATTCTTTGCTTCAGTCTTCATGGCTGAGGCTGTTGGGAGATTCCCAACCTAAGCAATTCTTTTTAGGTGACAAATTTGACGAATTGCTCAACATTGAGGTTTCATTAGAGAAGGTTTGGGAACATATTGGTAAACTTAACAGTAACAAGTCACCGGGACCAGATGGTGTTAACCCAAGAGTTCTGAAAGAACTCAAATGTGTAATTGTGGCACTATTAACTGTGGTTTGTAATCTGTTGTTTAAATCATCTTCTGTACCTATGACAGGAAGATAGCTAATGTGACACCAATATTTAAAAAGGGCTGTAGAGGTGATCCTGGCAATTACAGACTGGTAAGTCTAACATCAGTACCGAGCAAATTAATTGAAATTATAGTGAAGAATAGAATTGTCAGACACATAAATAAACATTATTTGTTGGGAAATGTCAGCATTGTTTCTGTAAAGGCAAATCATGCCTTACTAGAGTTCTTTGAGAGGGGGTCAACAAGCATGTGGACAAGGGGGGTATAGTTTACTTAGATTTCCAGAAAGCATTTGACAAGGTCTCTCACCAAACGCTGTTAAGTAAAATAAGTTGTCATGGGAAAAGTGGGAAGGTCCTCTCATGGATGGATAACTGGTTAAAAGACAGGAAACAAAAGGTAGGAATAAAAGGTCAGTTTTCAGAATAGAGAGAGGTAACTAGTGGTGTCCCCCAAGGGTCCGTAGTGGGACCAATCCTATTCAAACTATTTATAAATGATCTGGAGAAAGGGGTAAACAGTGAGGTGGCAAAATTTGCAGATGACATAAACTACTCAGAATAGTTAAGACCAAAGCAGACTCTGAAAATGTTCAAAAGGATCACATGAAACATGGTGATTAGGCAACAAAATAGCAAATGAATTTTAATCTTGATAAATTATAAGTAATATACATTGGAAAAAAATAATCCCAACAAACATACAAAATGATGGGGCTAATTTAGGTATTGCCACTAGAGGTAATCTTGGAGTCATTGTGGATAGTACTCTAAAAACATCCACTGAATGTGCAGCAGCAGTCAAAAAAGCAAACAGGATATTAGAAAGCATTAAAAATGGATAGAGAATAAGATAATATCTTATTGCCTCTATATAAATCCATGGTATGCCCACATCTTGAATACTACGTACAGAGGTGGTTGCCTCAGCTCAAAAACGATATATATTAGCATTGGAAAAGGTTCAGAAAATGGCAACAAAAATGATTAGGGGTTTGGAACAGGTGTCATATGAAGAAGACTGGGACTTTTCAGCTTAGAAAAAAGTAGACTAAGGGAGGATATGATAGAAGTCTATTAAATCATGACAGGTATGGTGAAAGTGAATAAGGAAAACTTATTTACTTGTTCCCATAACATAAGAATTAGGGGTCACCAAATGAAATTAATAGGTAGCAGCTTTAAAACAAACAAAAGGAAGTTTTTCTTCAAACAGCCGCATAGTAAACATATGGAACTCCTTGCCAGAGGATGTGGTGAAGGCTAGGAATTTAACAGGGTTCAAAAAAAGACCTAGATATATTCATGGAGGTTAGGTCCATAAAAACTGATTAGTCAAGATGGGTAGTAATGATGTCCTTCGTTTCTGTTTGTCAGAGGCTGGAAATGGATGACAGGAGATGGATCCCTTGATTATTACCTGTTTGGTTCACTCCCAATGGCATTGGCCACTGTTGGAAAGCAGGATACTGAGCTAGATGGACCTTTGGTCTGACCCAGTATGGCCGTTCTTATGTTCTTATGACCATGGATGTTACCAGAACAGAGCCTCCAGATTTGGGAGGTTCAACCTGTATTAGAAACGAAGAGGGGGAGAGAGAGAGATTTAAAAAAAATGAAACCCTGTTTAGAAATTTGTGGTACTCATGTTATAAGAAACAGTTCATATCTAAACAGTAGGCATGCTCTTTTAAGGAAATTAAATATAATTTTTAGCAAACCTTTTCTTTGAATGATTGTATATAGATTCCATTCTTGGTGTGCATATGCTCCATGCACATGAGATCATTCTTTTTGAATAGTAGTGTTCTTTAGGACTGTGCCTATGTCTTAAGAGCCCCTGTGACCACCAGGAGGATATAAGGGATGGGGTAGCCTCGATTGCTTCAGTTCCTTCTTGCCATCCATGGCTGAGAGACTGAACTCTATGGTACTCGTGTTTCTGCAAGCAATGTATGAATTATTGTTCTACTTCCTAGTCAGCAGTTCTCAACACATCCATTGTTATTTTTTTGTAATTAAATTTAGATAGACATTCCCTGGGGAAGGTTTTTGGTTCCTCCATTCCCATTCTCCACCCTCCCCCTAACTTCTCTGTACAGGGCTAAAATCCTATCATCATCCTTATGAGGCAAAAATGATCTAAGGCCTATGACCGGGAATCCAGATATGCCCTTCCTGCAACACAGAAATGCCCATCAATTATAGTCACTGTCCGGTTTTCCTCAAAAGGTGTAGGCCACAGTAGAAGATCCCCTTTCAGGGATCTAAGCTCTTCGTTGACACCACTGATGCCTCACTTCATTCACTCGTGGACTCCCATGCCACCTTGAAGATGCTAGGTATTCACATCCCGGCAGTAAAACCCAAATAGGGAAGAACCTTTATTCAGAGGTACAGACCCATGCCTTTTAGCCAAGTGTAAAGGCAATTTAGTAACAGAAGGAGGCAGTGCCAGAACACAAGGAGGCAAACCACTGATCAATCATCCACCTCTCAGCTATCAACCTCAAGACAAATGTTTTGAAGATCAGGTCGAGAGTTTGGTAACACTTCTCTGCTTAGGGTGACCCCATCCTGTCCACCTATTCCTTCATCGTCTAGCACCCTTTTACCATGAATGGTCCTCCATCATGACCGACAGATGGGTACTGGACATTATAAAGAACGGTTACTGCATCTGCTTTTCTTCTATCCCCCATCCTACCTTCCCTGTCCCTCTTCAGGGACCCATCTTATGAGAACATTCTCCCCCAAGAGATCAACCACCTACTTCACCTTGGTGAAGAACCCATTGTTAAAAGGGAAAAGAGTTTTATTCCCATTACTTCCTCATGTCAAAGAAGGTGGGGGGTGGGGGATGGAGATCAATTCTCGATCTCAGGAAGCTCAACAGACACATACTATCACAATGAGTCAATATGGTCCCCTATCCTCTATAATTCCCGCCTTAAACAAAGAGGATTGGTTATCAACTCTTGACCTCAAGGATGCATATTTCCATGTATCCATTCACCCAGCACATCACAAGTACTTCAGATTTGCAGTGTGTGGTGCACACTTCCAATATATAGTGCTGCCTGAGGGTCTTCTCAAAGGTTCTGGTGGTCGTCGTTGCGCATCTATGCGGACAAAGGATTTTCATATTCCTTTACCTCGACAACTGCCTGATAAGAGCAAGCACAAGTCAAGAGGCACAAAAGGCAGTATCTCTGACCAGAACTCTTTTTTTAGACCCTCGGGTTACAGATAAATCTTTCCAAGTGCAAACTCCAAATAGCTCAGACAATGGAGCTTATTGGAGCTCACCTCGATTGCATGGAAGCCATAGTATCTCTCCGCAACAGAGGTTTCAGATTATATGGGACCTCATATCACTAGCTCAAGCCGGTCCGCAAGTCCCAGCAAGGACTTGCTTGCAGTTACTAGGATAAATGGCGGCAACCACGTCGGTAGTGTTGCCTGTCAGACTGCATATGAGAGCGATGCAGTAGTGGTTGAGGACGGTATACAAGCCACGATACAACAGCATTGGCAAACTGGTATTGATCCCAACCAGACTCAAACATTTTCTGGATTGGTGGGCAGATCCAAAAAACGTGTGTGTTGGGTACCTTGCCACAAATGTCCTCCGTCTGCAACCATCACAACTGATGCTTCTCTCCTGGGTTCGGGGGCTCATTCAAGCTATTTCACGACTCAAGAATGATGGTCCCCACAAGACTCCAACCTACACATGAACATATTAGAACTCAGGGTGGTATTGTATGCATGCTAACATTTCCTACACCACATATGCAACAGGATGGTTCAGATTTTTTTGGACAATCAAGCAACAAAGTTTTACATCAGCAGACGGGGAGCAAATCCTACCGTCTGTGCATGGATGCTGTCCGTCTCTGGATTTGGTGGATAGCACACAACATTTACCTACAAGCCTCCTACCTGCTAGGCAAGGACAATCTTACTGCTGATGACCAGCAGGAACTTAAACTCCAATCACAAATGGGAAGTGGACTCCAGGATCCTTCATCAACTGTTCACTCGCTGGGGGTTTCCCACAATGGACTTGTTTGCAACCAATGCTGACAAGAAGTGTCCACAATACTGTTCCTGTGCGGGAATTGGCATGCAATCCTTGGGTGACGCATTCACAATGCAATGGAACGCACCGCTCCTCTATGCCTTCCCTCTAATTCTGCTCCTCCATCATATGGTCAACAAAATAAGATCGACACAGCCCCGGTAATCCTTATTGTTCTGGAGTGACTGAGGCAGACGTGGTACACATATTTGCTTCAAATGTCCAAAGATGACCATGGCGGCTTCTGCTGCTTCCTCATCTCCTGACTCAGGAAGATGGGTGTTTTCACCATCCATGCCTACAGGCACTCCACCTCCACGCGTGGTTCCTCAGTGGCTCACCTCAGTAGAAGCAACATTCATTGATCAGATCAAATCAAACAAGTCTTACTGAACATTTGTAGAATAACAAGCAGAAAATCTTACCTTTACGAGTGCGAAAGGTTCTCAAGGTGGTCAGAACAAAAAAGCCTAGACTGAGCCACTGTGCCGTTGTCTGGCATTCTGCAATACATCATAGAGCTGAAGAAGTCAGGCCTTTCGTTCAGCTCTTTAAAGGTCCACTTGGCAGCCATTACAGCTTTTCATCAACCCATCAGTGATAAATCAGTCTTCACTCATCCAATGACCAAGTGTTTCCTAAGAGGCATACAGAATATTTACTCACCTACCAGGCCTGCTGTTCAATCCTGGGACCTTAACTTAGTCCTTTGGGCTCTCACTTGTAAACCATTTGAGCCTATGGCACCTCTCTATGAATGTGGCCTTATTGATGGCTGTCACATCTGCCAGGAGGGTAAATGAAATCAGTGTACTCATGGTGGACCCTCCTTTTATGGTATTCCACAAGAACAAAGTTGTTCTCTGTCCTCACCCTAAGTTCCTCCCCAAGATTCCCACTGTTCCAGTGCAGAGAGTCCATAAACTTACCTGTCTTCTTTCTGAAGCCTCACACCGATAACAAAGAGGCTGCATTGCAATTGCCTTTTACTTGGACAGAACTAAACAGATCTGCAAGTCGAACAGGTTGTTTATCTCCACCACAAAGAGATCACTGGGCATGCCAATTTCCACTCAGAGAATATCCAGGTAGATAGTGGACTGTGTCAAACTGGCCTACTCCACTTGTGGCCAAGCTCCTATGTTGCACCTAGGGTTGCACTCAACGAGAGCCATGGCGGCCTCTATGGCCTACATACACAGCATTCCGCTCTTGGACATATGCGGTTCTCCACCTACACGTTCGCTAGGCACTGTGCTCTGGAGAGTTACCCTTCCAGGGGTACCCAGTTTGGACACACTGTTCTAGCTGCTGTGCACAATACTAACTGAAGTGCCAACCCCCAATCTTAGTGGAGCACCCACAGAGACACTCCTCAAAGAACAGAGGGTTACTCACCTTGTGCAGTAATGGAGGTTCTTTGAGATGGCTGTCCCTGTGGGCATTCCACCACCCACCCTTTTTCCCCTCTGCTTCGGACATGTTGGTCTCTCCTTCCAGGAACAACCATCTCAAAGAACCTCTGTTACTGCACAGGGTGAGTAACCTTCTCTCAGAGTTTCTGGTCTAATAAAGACTCAGAGAGGTCAGGTCCATCCTAAAGTATGTTAAAACCAGCATTTGATCTAACCAGACAGGACTCTTTCAGGGGGCTATTTCTCACCTATTGAAAACAACTTTGCCTTTCCATCTTTCTCAGAAGATTATAGCAGATCATCGTTAAAAGGACATTCTACGCCTCCAAAGATAACTCACTGTGACATTGTCAGTCGGTCCAGGGAAGACTCCATCAAAGGCAGAACAATCATAGAGAAAGGGATCTAAAGAAGCTCCACCTTTTGGGACAAAATGTGTACTGCAATGAGAATTTTCAATATAGCATTACTAGCTACCAGGTTCTCCAGGCAAATATGACTTTTTGCAGTGGATATTGGGAGGAATTAAGATCCAGCTTAACAGGATAGTTAACATCCAAAACAGTGCTCCAGGCAGCACTGGATGTGTCAGACTCAGAACTAGAAAGGTTCTGAAAATGAAGTGGTCTCCGTGCAGGTGATAGGCAGCCCTTGTGAGGTCTAAATAATCAATGAAGACTTATAATTTGTAGGGAATGATCTCTTCAACAGCAACATGGATGTTTAAGAGCAACCTCTGTTCACTGGGGCTGCACATACCAGCTCCTAAGTATAAGCAACATCACAACAACTTCAGTCTTCATTCAGATACAGGTCCCAGCAGCATTTCCCACAACATCCCTCAAAGCATTTGAGGATGTTCCAACACTTCCACCAATAGCACTTTTCAACCATCTACTTGATAGCCTTTCAGCAGGGGCCATTGCCCAGCAAACAGTTTTGATGGGGTAATTGACAGCCCAGCTGGACTATCTAGGGATCCATCCGCCCCCCCCCCGCCCCCCCGCCTTTTTTTTTTCTATTTAGCAGTTGCCACTGTTATTTCAAAGAAACTAGATCTGGGATTAGCTTGGACTGGTAGCTCCTTGAGATCATAAACAATAAGCATCCCATCTACTTTTAAACTTTTCCAACCCCCTTACCTCCTCCTAATCTCTCTTCAGGGACCCTTCTCATGAGATACTTATATAAAAAGAGGACAACTTCATATTACATTTGAGAGTGGTAGAGGAAGTTTATTAAGCTGCCTGGAGAGTCTTACAAGCATGATTACCAACCTCAGTACAGACTGCGAAGAAGCAGGACACAAACCCGTACCAGGTTGTGAGTTCAAAACTTAGATTTCACCAACCAAATGTAAAAGTGTGAATTCCTCAAGAACTATAACAGCCTTAATGTGGAGTCACAGTCCTCTTGAATACTCCAGTCTGTCTTATCATCTAGGGATGTAAGCAACTAGTCGAGTAGTCAACTACCTGATAAGCCTAGGCTTAAAAGCTGGCTCTCCCTGGAACCGTCTCTGCAGTGCAGGGTCGGGGGGAGGGCAGGGCAAGCAGAGGTGCAGCAGTCCAGGACTCGGCGTGAGCCAGAACTGCTCAGTTCCAGCTTTGCCAGGTTCCAAACCACAGCATCTCTGCCTTTTAAATGTAGTAAGAGCCAGGTGGCTCTTAATACATTTAAAAGGCAGAGGTGCAGCCATCTGGGATCCAGTGCGAGCCAGGACTGCTCAGTCCTGGCTCTTACTACCAGAGTTGTAACTAGCTAATTTGGTGCCTGAGGCAAGACTGTCCTCAGTGCAGGCGGGGGTACTGACATGGCGCGAGGCATGAGTGAAGACAGCGTAGTAGCTGTCTTTTCTGCCCCCCCCCAGCTCTGCGCCCGAGGTAAGTGCCTCACTCGCCTCACCTTTGTTACGGCCCTACTTACTACATTTAAAAGTCAGAGGTGCAGGAGTCCAGGACCTGGCACAAGCTGGGACTGTGATCTACCCTTGCTGTGGCTCTGCAGTTTAAATATAGTAGGAGCTAGGCTGGAAAAGGAAATATGTTATTTACAAAATTAAAGCAGATAAAAATATACACACAAATGAGTTACAGTTGTAAGTTCCAAAACATAATAGAAGGTTCTATAATAAGCAAGTTCTGTATGTTCTTTAGGACTAACCCATGCCAAGCACTAGGAAACTTTTGTTTATGCTTAGGAATTGTTATCCTTCCTCACTCAAAAATCACAGAGACAAGTTTCATTTTGACAAGGATTTTTATTTCCTTCCCTCAAAGTATAAGCTGATGGGATTAGTGCTTGTGAACATTTCTTCTTTATGGGTGTGTGTCAGCCGGTGGTCAGGGCAGTGAGTGGTGTGTGTGAGCTATACACCCGAGACTTTAACTGCTAGGAGTGGGGTCCCTTAGCAGTGGGCAACCTGGAGGAGGTTGACGGGTGCCCCAAAGAGTTTAACGTCCGTGTCTTTACTGCTAGGATCGGGATCCTTTGCAGTGGGCAGCCAACAGGCTGACAGACGCCCCAGAGTTTAACAGGGAGAGCTTTACACCTCAGACTTTGACTGCTAGGACACAAAGTCCCGTCGCAGTGGGCAGCCTGGGGAGGCTGAGAGGTGCCCCAACGGATCTGTCCCCTGGAAGCGACACGATCCAACGCTCAAGCTCTCCCTATATCTGTCCCTTATGACCAGCTGGAGTTCTTTTGTTTGTGTTCGGTTCGGGTACAGCAGCACGGGTTCAAGTCAGAAACTCAAACCACACTTGCTTATTTGTAGGAGAAAGAAAAGAAAGAAGAAAGAAAACTTGGTTCAATATATATATTTAAACTTATAAAGTGAATGAGGGCACAATCTTATTTTCTTGTTTACAATAGAAGTGAAACAGGTTGATTAGAGAAACTTATAATAGAGTAACTAAATTAAAGTGTACACATAAGAAACACATTGCAGGTATAATTCTCACCCCTGCGTTCCAGACTTGGCGTGGCCAGCGTCTTTCTCTCAATCCCTCGGGAAGAAGTAGGGCGAGGCTGGGCGTCCCACAGACCTCGGGAGACAACATATACCTGCCAGCAGGTATAGATTGGAGCTCAAATGGGGTGGGCTACTAAACCCCTCTTTATACCCCTTGGGTCACGTAGGCTTCTTCCTGGCTCAAGTGGCCAATTAGGGAAAATGGCTTTGAATGCCAAGTTTCCCAGGGAAGGGTGCAAAGCATAATTCACACCTGGGAAACTGCAGACAATGGGCACCTCTGGTATGTGATGGGCGAAGATTCCTCTCCTGGGACAGTGTAGGCGTGTCAATTACTGGTGCTAGCCATCAGGGCAGCAGGAGGAGGGGGGGCCCCTCCGGTTATCAGCTAGCCCATTTACTGTCTGGTTTCTGTTTATTAGAGTCAGGGACAAGCAGCACACCTGCATTCCCAGGGCATCAAAGGCTGATTGCCTTTCTCTTGCTCTCTGGGGGGGGGAAAAACAAGATGGGGTTCATGTCTGGCTACAGTGTGAAGAAAGCAATCAAAATACTTTGTTCACTAATGTTCAACAATGGTTTGTCTGGTGTCTGTGAACCGTATTTTGTTGGGCAGGAGTTAACATGTTTTGCAAAGAACTACTATTTCACACTTGGTGATTCATCTCTCCTTACTGGACAACAATACTACCTTATAATGTGGGCTATAGATATAGTGGAATTAATTCATGTAGCAACTCACAGGCATTTCATAAACACTAAACATATTTTTATAATTCTAATACCTATTACGAACGCACAGGGTGAGCCAGGCTGTTTGAAGCCTAGGGGTCTTGGCATGAGCTGGTAACTGATCTGCCAGTGTCACACCTCGAGTATTCAGTGGGAAACTTATACTTCCAGTACTATTGATCATAATGAAGATACCTGGGTGGTGACCCACTCTAGACCTTCGATGTCTCAATGCCTTCATTTCAAGTTCAGGGTGGTCACCTAGTCTCTATTATCCCCTCACTGGATCCTGAGGACTTTTGCATGACTCTTGGCCTCCATTATGCCTACTCCCACAACATAATACTCCTAGCACAAAGCAAATTTCTGCAATAATGAGTAGGGATATCCAGGGTGAATTAATTTAAATTAGCCATTTAAATCATTAACTAGAAAACCTAGATTAAAATATGTTTAATCATTTTTTTCATATTTTCAGATTATTAATGTATATTTTTAATATGTTAGATAATGGTGAATGATATAGTGCTTGTTTAACTTTTAATTAACTTTTTGCTTATGGTTTGTGTCAAACTCGATTAGGATGGTAAGTAAAATTTAATTAAGCACACACAACAGGATATAATTTTGTCATTAAGCAAAACAATCTTATATCCAAAACTTGTTTCACATATGAAACTAATTGATTTATTAAACAGAGGAATTAACTGTAGTCAATAAACTAAAATGATTATTTCAGATCACCCTGGAAATATTTTTAAATATGCTTACATGAAATTGACTAGAGATTCAGTTTCTAGTTTCATCTAAGTCTCTTGAAAATGCGAAAGTTACTTAGGCTGACCTACTGTGTCATATTTCTAAAGCTGACCTCAAAAGTAAGGATGGGGAAAAATTTTCATATTCAGAAGCAGTCTTTCACTAAAAAATGTTGGTAGAAGGCTGTGAGTTTAAGTTTTCGACTTAACATATTGTACATTCAGATTTCATTTTAAAATGGTTATTTTTTAAAAAGAAAAATATTAAATAAAGTAAAAATAAGATTTAAATTTTAAAAAATCTTGTTCCCCACCTAATTTTTTAATCCACCATGGAGACATACCACTATCTCTCCACAACCTCAAGGGTATTACCATGTTCCTCAGTGTGGTGGCATTAGCCTAAAACAAGGAGTCCAGGCTTACCTATATATAGACAAACAGCTGATATGAAGCTCCTCCCCATAGCAAGTCAAAATCACTATTTAAAAGATCTTTAACCTCTTTGTCTCTCTGGACCTGAAGGTCAACACAGACAAATGCCCATTGACCTCAGCATAAAACATTGAATTCATAGGAGTAGCATTAGATCCCAAGTTGGAGAAGCCATAAATTCTGCAGTGACAGACACAATACTACAGCTTTATATGCAACCTGTAATACAACCAGTGAAACATATCCAAAGCTGCTTAGGTATATGTTAGTGTGTGCATATGTCACATTATGCCTGATTTGAACTCATCTAATGTAGTAGTTGAAATCCGAGTGTACAACATAAAGCATGACAAGATGATCTCCCTTCCCAAGTAAAACCTGTTGTTAGACTAGTAGATTCAACCTGAGAAGGTATTCACAGGAGTTCCCTTTCTCCATATCTCTCCCTTTGAAGATCCTGATCAACCTTCTACCCAAGGTTGGGGAGTGCGCCGACACCAACTCTATATTTGGGGGAAATGGTTGGCTCTCAAAATATCTCTTCGCATCAGTGTGTTGAAACTCAGATATTTCTCTGGTATGCACATTATTCCTGTGTCTCCTTCAGAGTCTCACCATACAAAGGCTTGTAGACTATACTATGTCAGTCAGGAAGGGGGCCTATCATCCTCCTTGGTCTTTAGAACATTTGTGAAGCCTCTGGTCTTTAGAACATTTGTCCTCAGATTAAAGTTCTCCATATTCTGGGCCTTAAGAAGATGGAGAACTTTGATCTACTGGCAGACAGGTTCAGTAGAGAGCTCCCCAACAGTCACAAATGGTCCTTCAAGCTCTGGGTCCTCCAGACAATCATCTGCTTAGGTGGCTGTCTGATGACACTTATTTGTGACATGCTACAACAAGAAATGCTGAAAGTTCTGCTTCAAAAGAGGCAGAAGTCTAGAATCCCTCATAAATGCTTTCCTCATCCTTTGGGCACCTGACCTCATGTGTACTGTTCCACTTAACGCCCATGAATATAAGTATACACATAATAGTATGGAGAGGATCTGCTCAGCAGGAAACATCTATGATGTAGTCCACCAATCCAAACAGAAATCATTCTCTATTTGGTCTGAAAAACAGTACTTTATAACTTTGCACGTATCAATCCTGAATGTATTTGACTTCTTGCTTAATGAATCAATCAGGCTATCTTGCAGACCAGTTCAGGTTCATCTGGCCTCTGTTTTGATTCATCATTCCTCAATACAGGATATACAATATTTTTTCACCCTACCTCAGTCAGATTCCTTAAAGACTTATCCATACCTTTCCGCCAATCATCGAACACACTAACCTTTGAGATGATAATATAGTACTGATGGAATTAATGGCAGTTCCATTCATGCACATGGTTACCTGATCTATTTGCTGTTCTGTCTACCACTTTTATCAGTCTTCACGGCTGAGGACGTTGGGGAGATTCCCAAATCTGCACCGTCCTTTGTGGGTAATGAATCTGAGGAACTGTCCCGGATTGAAGTGTCATTAGAGGAGGTTTTGGAACAAATAGAAAAACTTAATGTTAACAAATCTCCGGGACCGGATGGCATTCATCCAAGGGTTCTAAAAGAACTCAAATGGGAAATTGCTGAACTATTATCTGTGGTTTGTAACCTATCCCTTAAATCGGCTTCCGTACCTAATGACTGGAAGGTAGCCAACGTGACACCAATATTTAAAAAGGGCTCTAGAGGCGATCCGGGCAATTACAGACCGGTAAGTCTAACTTCAGTACCGGGCAAATTAGTCGAAACAATAGTAAAGAATAAAATTGTGAAGCATGTAGAAGAACATAATTTGTTGGACAAAAGTCAACATGGGTTTTGTAAAGGGAAATCCTGTCTTACTAATCTATTAGAGTTCTTTGAAGGGGTTAACAAACATGCGGACAAGGGGGATCCAGTAGATATAGTATACTTAGATTTCCAGAAAGCCTTTGACAAGGTCCCTCACCAAAAGCTCTTGTGTAAATTACATGGCCATGGGATAAGAGGGAAGGTCCTTGCTTGGATTGAGAACTGGTTAAAAGACAGGAAACAAAGGGTAGGAATAAATGGTAAATTTTCAGAGTGGAGAGGGGTAACTAGCGGTGTCCCCCAAGGGTCGGTCCTAGGACCAATCCTGTTCAACTTATTCATAAATGATCTGGAGAAAGGGGTAAGCAGTGAGGTGGTAAAGTTTGCGGATGATACCAAACTGTTTAGGATAGTCAAGACAGAAGCAGACTGTAAGGGACTCCAAGAAGATCTCACCAAACTGAGTGATTGGGCAACAAAATGGCAAATGAAATTTAATGTGGACAAGTGTAAAGTAATGCACATTGGGAAAAATAACCCCAACTATACGTACAGTATGATGGGGGCTAATTTGGCTACGACAAATCAGGAAAGAGATCTTGGAGTTATCGTGGACAGTTCTCTGAAAACTTCCACACAGTGTGCAGCGGCGGTCAAAAAGGCAAATAGGATGCTAGGTATTATTAAGAAAGGGATAGAAAATAAGACCCGGAATATCTTACTGCCCCTGTATAAAACTATGGTACGCCCACATCTTGAATACTGTGTACAGATGTGGTCTCCTCACCTCAAAAAAGATATTTTGGCCTTGGAAAGGGTTCAGAAAAGGGCAACTAAATTGATTAGGGGTTTGGAACGGGTCCCATATGAGGAGAGGTTAAAGCGACTGGGACTTTTCAGTTTAGAAAAGAGGAGACTGAGGGGGGATATGATAGAGGTGTATAAAATCATGAGTGGTATGGAGAGGGCCGATAAAGAAAAGTTATTTATTAGTTCCCTAAATAGAAGAACTAGAGGACACCAAATGAAATTAATGGGTAGCAGGTTTAAAACTAATAAAAGAAAGTTCTTCTTCACACAGCGTGTAGTCAGCATGTGGAACTCCTTGCCAGAGGAGGCTGTGAAGGCTAGGACTATAACAGAGTTTAAAGAGAAGCTAGATAATTTCATGGAGGTTAGGTCCATAAAAGGCTATTAGCCAGGGGATAAAATGGTGTCCTTGGCCTCTGTTTGACAGAGGCTGGAGAGGGATGGCAGGAGACAAAGCGCTTGATCATTGTCTTCGGTCCACCCCCTCTGGGGCACCTGGTGCTGGCCACTGTCGGCAGACAGGATACTGGGCTAGATGGACCTTTGGTCTGACCCGGTACGGCCGTTCTTATGTTCTTATGTTCTTATGAATATAGCCTTTCTAGATGCAGTAATGATGTTCAGAGGGTAAAGGCCAAAACTGGTTCAAAAAAGAATTAAATAAGTTTATGGAGGATAGATCTATCAATGGTTATTAATCAAGATGATCTGGGTTGCAATCCCGTGCTCTGGGTGTCACTAAATCCACACTGCTGGAAGCTGAGATTGGATGCCTGGGAAGATCACTTGATTAGTATCATGTTTTGTTCATTGGTCTGACCCAGTCTTTACTATTCTTATGTGGTGTGACTTTATGTGACTGTAGCCTGCTATGGTTTCACTTTCTTTAAGTGACCTAATGAAGAAGGCATTGGCTTCCTAAGCTAACGTTTGTGGGTTCAAGTCCTATCCGGGATGAGAATTGAGAGAATTGAGATGCCTCTTGTCAGTTACAAAGAAACTTTGGCTGATGCACGTTAATAGTAAATGTACTTTGTTTAGTCCTATTTCAAAGAAGTACTTGAAGACTCAAATACTGTTTTAACACAGCACTACTTACACAGAAGTACCAAATATTGTCAGAAAAATTATGTTTAAAGTTCTCATTATTTCTTTTCTTTATGTGGAGTGGGATGTTCCAGAATATTCTTTATGCTTCTGCTTTTTCTTCCTTACCTCCAAAGGATTACAGTATACAGATCCATCCTTTCAGTTGAGGCTTGAGCACAGCTCTTGCAATGTTGGTTAATGATACTCTTTGATTAAATGTATTGTTGCTCAAGAACTTCACATAAAATTCCCTGCCTCAGGGTTCCAGACTTACAGCACTCCTATCCCCTGCAAAACAGTTTGTTTTATTGCTACTGTTATTACTTATTAATTTAACGTGTTATATAATTTGTATTATAATATCAACTAGAAGCTTCAACCATGACTGGGGCCCCATTATGCAAGGTACTACTCTAAAGTAGTAGAAGAGTTCCTGCCCTAAGAACTGTACATTCTAAATAGTCAAGACAGACACAAGTTGGGAGACAGGAAGTGAGATTTCATGTCACTTTTCTAGTTTCAAACAGCCTGACCGTAATTCTTTCTCCTTTAAACAGTCTGCCTGATCTCTGTCTGTCAGGGAGTGAGGTTTACTAACTTACATGTGAGGGGTCCTCATATCTGTGAGGCTGTACAAATGAAAGCAAACCACCTTTTGCTGAATCCCTCATAGAGATCACAGTGCCATAACTTTCCATAAATCATATGGAACTTAAAAAGTATGGTGAAGAATAGTGATGAAGAAGTTTTGTCAGAAATTATTTTGAGAAGAGGAGGAGAGGGGAAACAGATCATGTATCAAACACAAATTAAACATCCAATGATGTTTAATCATTAATTCAAAACATTAGGTTATGAATGAATTAAAATTGTTACTATCTATTGGCTGTTTGCTGAAATGGTTATGGTGAGTCTCATAATCTTTTACTGTTATTTCCTTCTCTCCTTCATCCTTATCTTGCATATCTAGAATCTTGTGATAGTTTATTCATTTGTCTTTTTCATATACTTCAAATCTTCTCTTTTTTCCCAGTATGCTCACCTTTAAAATCTTTATCTGTTGATCATCTCCAGTCTTAGCTATTTTACATTTCAGTTGCTTGATGTCTTCTCCTCCCCATCTGTCCAAGCAAACTTTGAAAGTCTCTGTCTCTGTCAGCTACCATTGCTGTCTGAGTGGGAGGTACAGCACAGTGTGCTCCAGGCAGGACTTCATCCCTTCTGTCTGAGGTCCTTCCCCATTCAGGAGTGTGGAGCCAGGCCCTGCTGCACATTGCCCAGGGGCCTGGCAAGTCTGTCATTTCTCCTGTTCATGCTACAATGTTTATTATCTGTGTATTTTATTATCTTTTTTATTGTTGTATATTGTGAGCAAATCCTGTTCAGAATATAGTGTGATTGCACAAAGTTCGGGTTTTTTTTTTTCTGTTTCAGAATGTATCTCATTCATTACTAATGGGCTAAAACCCTGCACCTGTGGAATTTGGAGGTGGTCCAGGTTCTTGCTGGAGATTTTAAGCTCCACCCTTTAGCTCTTCAGGCAATCAGATTTTCTGCATCCAACAGTAGAACAAATTGGCATGTCTATTTGTAACAACCATTTTTGTTTTAAAATCTTTCGTTTTATTAATTTTCTTGCAGTTGCAATTTATAATAGTTCTCCTTCTCTTGCTCTGGATTGGATAATAGCAGAATGGTGGTTTCAACCACCTATATCTGCAGCTGCTGTACCTCCCTGCTGGATTACTCTGCCCTGCTCAGGCATAGGATAGCTGTCCTGCAAACACCTAGATTAAATCTAAGCAGTGTTCCTTAAGTGAGGCAGCATTTATGGGCTCTACAGTGAATTATGTCCTGCCTGTTCTTACCCTGCCGGGGCTCACACTCAGACTAGCGTTTCTGGTCCACACCCTGCCCCATCGAACAGGACTCCAATGCAGAAGAGCTCAATCTGATTTTTGGGGAGAGAGTCTAAGGATGTGAAGAAAGCTATTCAGCCACCTTGCGGGATGAGTCCTGCAACATACCTGAACTAGCAGGGGAAAACTGCTGAAAGGATCCATAGTTCTCCTCCTGATGCCTGCTCATCACCACTACAGGATATTGAAATTGATTTTTTGCTTCCTGGTGGAAGAGATGGCTTCCACACAGCTTCCATTCCTCCCACTATGAATTATGGAATTATCTTGATTCGGAGGGAGAGGAGGGAGGGTGAGGAGAGAGAACGAGTCTTTGCAAGCCCCAGAGACTCTGAATCCTGAAGAGGCAAAAGCAAGTGTGTCCTTCAAAAGATAGTAATTACATTTGTTTAAGGAACAAATGTGGTGAAAATCAGGAGTTAAACTTCTTATCCTGTGCTTTTTCCCCATTTTTCCCTCTCCAAAGAAGTGTTTTCTGTGGCTTTTCTCTCATACGGGGACTCTCATAGTGCTCTGTATCATGCACATGGGTCTTCTCCATCCTTGCAGCATGTGTTGGCCTCCAGAAAAAGCCTTTATCTTTCTGTGCAGCTCAACTTAAGCCTAATGAATATGGGAACCCTCACTCTGCCATGAAAAGAAGCTCAAATTTCAGGCAAAATCAGAATGGGAATTGGGCCTTTTGGTCCTCAGTCATAAACCCTTGCTCTACCAGGGAAAAGAGCCCAGAGTCTAAAAAAGTGGGAAAGGGTGTCTGCGTTTTCCCCATCCCTAATCTACAAACAGGCTCCACATTAAGTCCTTCCAAGAACTTAAGATATTTTGTGGCCAGAACAGAAGCACACAAGGGTTCCACTCACCATAAAACTGTACAATCAAGGGATTACAAAGGAGTAAACGAAAAATTTCTTTTCATGTTCAAAATGATCATGATTTACCAAGCAAAAACCCAGATTGTTGGTAGATTGCTTCCACAGTATTTATTTGGATACTAGTCAACCTGGTGGAGGAGACAGACAGCATTTCAGACTCTTGGGGATAATCTAGTGAGCCACTTCTACAACTGAGCTGTGCATGCACCAGTATCTTTCTGCAGATGTTTGGATCCCATGCAAATATGAATAATATACTACTATCTCCCCTTCCTGTAAACAGCCAGGGAAGATGGAAGATGTACCATACCTTCAAAACACTCACACACACCACCCAAACAAATTAAACAGGACTTTTCCAGTTTAGAATGTCCATCAGTAGCTTGCAAGGAACTAGTTAATATTAGTGAAATCTCTTTCTTTTCAAGTATTATTAGAAAGCCTCATGATAAATCAAATGTTTAAACAAAATTTTTATGTGTAAAAAAATTTTGTAAATATGGGACGCCCAAGGTTGATGTACCAGTGAAAGATAGTCACAAGTTCAGAAGGGGACTTCTTTCCAAAAGGCCCTAGACCATAAGAGTGGTGACACATTGCGCAGCAATTTCTATGCCCCACTATACCCATTCAGATCAAAGGTTTTTCATATATTTAGTGAGGAAAGTCTATTTCTTGAAAGACAAGTCTCTCATTGTCTAGGAGTATGAACCTTGAGTGATATTTTTCAGGTTCTGTTTTGGTCAAACCTTTGATATGAATTGTGACAGTGAATTCTAACTTATTGGTTACAAGAAAGCCATATTATGCCCATGCATGGCCTCAACTCATCCTAAACGGCTATTCTGGACATCCAGACTTACCAGTTATTAGAAATATTAGTAGCTAAGATTGCAGAGAGTCCTGAATGTTCACTGTCAAAGCTAGCATAGACATGCATTGGTTGCTACAAACACCAGTTGATTCCAATGTAGAGAATTGCTCGCTCAGAATATGTCTGTGCTGCAGTTAGAGGCCTGTAACTGGTCTATGCCAGCTGACTCAGGATTAAGGCCCTCCCACGTTTCAGTTTTCTAGACCCTGGACCTCTATACCAGTGGTTCCCAACCTTTTTTATGCAGTGGACTTGCAAACCCATTCACACACCTTTGGTGGACTGGCCATGTTTAATTTGCATATTCATCATGCAAATAATGAATATGTAAATGTGCAAATAAAATGTTTCCTATCTACCTAACCCCAATCTACCCCTGGTTCCCTAGTGCCTAACACCCATTGACCGCCAGCATTACGCTCTGTGCACCCTTTGACCCTTTAACTTAGGACCCCTACAGCCCAGGCCAACACCCTCTTGCACCATAACCCCATCCCACCCCTACACTCTGCAGAGAAAGAAGCTGCCACCTTTAGGGACTGTGGCCATTACTGTCACGCGGGCAGGGGGAGCGGCCATTGGTGATGCGCGTGCTCCCTCCCCAAGCATGTTTTACACCCACATGGGTGGGAGGGAGCATGGAGCCCCAGCTGGGCTGCCATTACCAAGGTGGGAGGAGAGAGGGAGGGACCTCCAACTCCGCTGCCTCCTGCCGCCATCTCAGCCCCAGCACAGAAATCAGCCACCACAGCTGCTGGAGCTGACCCGCCATGAACAGCCGGCTTCAGCTCCAGTAACTGCCATGGCCTGGTTCATAGACCAGTGGTTAGGAATTATTGCTCTACACTACAGTTAAACATTAGACTGCAAGCCTGATCAGCTATCATGGATCAGCTGTGTAGATATACTGCCAGAGGTCAAAACAGAGATGTTTTTGCTGTAATTTTAACAAAAATGTAAACATTGCTTTAGATATTTCTTGAGTGTTCATCCAATGGCTAGGATGGCTCCATCCCCTGAGTGGGTTCCTTAAAATGCACCTGCTGAAATTTCTTCTGAGGACATAGAAGCATGCAGTTGATACAATGCAAAATTAGTTATTTTCAGATCGAAATAATCCTTTGTGGGCAGGTAAGTACAAACAACATGCTGAACAGTAACCCTAATTTCATTGTAGACTCTTGTGTACTCATTATGGAAGCAAATATATGTGGAAGATAGATTTCTAAAATCTCATAATACATATCCTTCTAATTCATTAAACACCTCTGTTGGGGCATGTCTTAAAAAAACAACATACATGACCATATAGGATAGAACCCCATGGTCCACAGAGTCCAGTATCTAGTCACTGCTATCGGCTGAATGAGTTGAAGAGGCAAGGTACTACATAGTAAGTAATTATTTTACTTGCAGAAGAAGCATCCCATCTCATTAGAGATTGACATATGACTGAAAGTTTATATACCTTCCAAAACAAAGGAGTAACCAGAGGTCAAAGATTCTCTGTGGCAACGTAAAACACATCTTGGACCAAAAAGACATGTTCACATAACGATTACAGTAAAGACAAAAAGGGAGAGTTGTGATGGTTCTCCTAATGTTCCACTGATCCAAAAAACACTTTGGACTTTCCAGGTAGCTAAAGACTTTGTTTTTCCTGCAGAAAACACAAGACCTTCTGAAGAAGTGGGCTGTGCCCACGAAAGCTCATTATACCATCTACATGTTTTGTTAGTCTATAAAGTGCTACCAGACCATTTCCAAGACCTTTTGAAGCAGAGACTTTTTCCCTTACGCTGGTCACATCTGCAGTTAACAGCATGAGAACTGGAAAATAAGTGTAGTTAGGCAGGAATTTTCCATTAACTTCTGATTGTTGCGTATCCACACAGAACTCAGTCAGGATATTTTGTTCATTAATCTCGTCAAATTTACTTTTCTGGTGTGAGCAGAAATAGAAGGGTCTGTGGGCCAGGACTAGCTCTTTCCAGAAGATTCCAGAAGACTGGAAATGGGCAAATATAGTGCCCATGTATAAAAAGGGAAATAAGAACAACCCAGGAAATGATAGACCAGTCAGTTTAATTTTTGTGCCAGGGAAGATAGTGGAGCAGATAATTAAGGAATTCATCTGCAAACATCTGGAAGGTAATAAGATGATAGGTAACAGCATGGATTTGTAAAGAACAAATTATGTCCAACCAATCTGATAGCTTTCTTTGCTAAGATAACAAGTCTTGTGGATAAGGGAAAAGTGGTGGACATGGAATACCTAGACCAAGGCTACTCAACAGTGGCCCATGGGCTGTATGAGGCCCACGGTGCAGTTTGGATTTACGCGGGGCTGAACATGTGTCCTGCGGGTGGGAGCCAAAATAAAAAAGTAGTCAATATAATGGTCTTCTATTGATATGCATTTAAGTAGTTAAATTCTTGGACTGTCATTGCTCGTTACAAGTGCTGTCATATGGGTGGAAATTGGATAAATATTGCTTTTTATTAATATCAGAAAAACTACCTTAAATGGGGCCTGTGTGTTGTGTAGTCTTGCCTTAATATTTGTATTCATGCTCGTCAGTGTGAAAGCAGCTATTTGCATATATTTGCATATATATGTGCATGTATATGCAACCACACTTAAGTTGTGGCCCTCAGCATGTGCTATGAGTATCACTGTGGCCCCCCGGGGCTTCTAAAGTTGAGTAGCCCTGACATAGACTTTAGTAAAGCATTTGATATGGTCTCGCATGACCTTCTGATCAATAAACTATGGAAATACAACCTACATGGGGCTACTATAACGTGGGTGTATAACTGGCTGGATAACAATTCTCAGAAAGAAGTTATTAATTGTTCACTGTCATGCTGGAAATGCATAATAAGTGAGGTTCCACGGGAGTCTGTTTTGAGACCAGTTCTGATCAATAACTTCATCAACGATTTAGATATTGGCATAGAGAGTACGCTTATTGAGTTTGCTGGGAAGGGTTGCAAATGTTTGGAGGATAGCATCATAATTCAAAATGATCTGAACAAACTGGAGAAATGGTCTGAGGTAAATAGGATGAAGTTTAATAAGGACAAATGCAAAGTACTTCACTCAGGAAGGACCAATCAGTTTCATACTTACAGAATTGGAAGCGACTGTCTAGGAAGGAGTACTGCAGAAAAGGATCTAGGGGTCATAGTGGACCACAAGCTAAATATGAGTCAGCAATCTGACACTATTGCAAAAAAAGCAAACATGATTCTGGGATGCATTAACCGAGTGTTGTGAGCAAGACATAAGAAGTCATTCTTCTGCTCTACTCTGCAGTGATTAGGCCTCAGTTGGAGTATTGTGTCCAGTTCTGGGCACCATATTTCAAGTAAGATGTGAGAAATTGGAGACAGTCCAGAGAAGAGCAACACAAATGATTAAAGGTCTAGAAACCTTGTCCTATGAGGGAAGACTGAAAGAATTGGGCTTCTTTAGTTTAGAAAGGAGAAAACTGAGGGGGAAATGATAGCAGTTTTCAAGTATCTAAAAGGGTGTTACAAGGAGGAGGGAGTAAAATCGTTCTCCTTGGCCTCTGATGACAGGAGAAGAATCAATTGTCTTAAATTGCAGCAAGGGAGGTTTAGGTTGGACATTAAGAAAAACTTCCTGTCAGGGTGGTTACCCACTGGAATAAATTGCTCAGGGAGATGGTGGAATCTCCATCACTGGAGATATTTAAGAACAGGGATGATCTAGATGGTTGGTCCTGCGGTGAGAGCAGGGGACTGGACTTGATGACCTCTCGAGGTCCCTTCCAGTTTTAGTATTCTATGATTCTGTGATTCTTTTTGCAGTGCCCAGTACAATGTGGCCCCTGATCTGTACGTGCTATTGTAATACAAATATTATAATAAAAGTTGAGCCTCTCTAAACTGAAACTCTCTGGTCTGGCAACATCCGTGGTCTGGAAGAGTCCTGCTAGAGGGCTGGTGGTTGGGAGCCTAGCTTACCGCAGCTGCGCAGCTGGGCTACCTGGCATCCCACAGCTGGGCTGCTCGGCAGGGCCAGGAGCTCAGTGTGCCTGGAATTGGGCTGCCCTGCTTGGCAGGGGGGACTGGCAGTGCAGTGGGGCTGGTGGTATGGAGGAGCCTGTGGGCCAGCAATGGGGTGGCTGTTAGTAGGGGGGCCAGATATGACCTTGCCTGGTCCAGCAAAATCCTTCATCCGGGACCAGTCAGGTCCCAAGGATGCCAGACCAGGGAGATCCAACTTGTAATCACAAATCACTGATGATCTCAATTGCACTAGTGTTTCTCCAGGAGGCTTGGTTTGAGTCTGACAAACATCTTAATCATGTGATTACCACGATAGTGGCATTTTGTAGACAAGCACATCAGATTCTCTTTTTTTGATTATCTGGTGCCCATTGTAACCACAATGACAAACTTGACAAGCCTGAGGAAATTTTTAAATTAGTCCCCATATACAAACAAGAACTGCTTTTGTCATTAGGAAAAAAGGTTATTCTTATAGCTTCAGGTACTCTTCCATTCTAAATTCTTCTTTCCAAAATTCCAGGGAAATAGGTCTCCCATCATTTTGTTCTAACCCTTGGAAGCTTGTGGAATAAATGGGCGTTCTTATAGCTCTAAAGATACATCTCAAGCTTAGGCATATATATACCAGTTGTATCCTGTCTGTTTCATTCTGTCCAAAATGCCAAGGCCTTAAGGTTGCTGCGGACAAGATGTAAAGTCCATGCATTAAGGGGCATACTAGGTATCTGGAAATCTGTTCACAGAAATCTCTAGAAGGGGGCTGAGGACAATTTGTACATTTTAATTCCTTTTCGGAGGCATCTTTTGATAGGAAAGTGCTACTAAGTTGGTTCCCACATGACTCCTTCATTTGTAAAGCTCTTGGTTTATCTGGAGGCATGTCTATTCCTGCCTGTTGTTAAGCATAATTTAATTATACAGGTTGAACCTCTGTGGTCCAGGGCTCTCTGGTCCGTCAGGAGCATGGATGTTGCTGAACCAGAGAGCCCCAGTGGCTGGGAGTGGAGCCAGTCAGCAGGGCCAGTGGGACAGCAGAGCCTGTGGGGAAGTAGGAGCAGCAGGACCAGTGAAGCCCAGTGGTCAGTGAGAGGAGCCCAGCAGGAAGGCTGGTGTCCTCCCCCCCGCCTTCTCCCTGACCTCTCCTGGTCCCCCAAATTCTCTTGTCCAGGACCAGTCACATCCTGAGAGTTGTGGACCAGTGAGATCCAACCCGTACTATGTCTGCCCCAGCTCCCCTCTTTCCCACACTCTGGAATTTACTGCTCACTTTACTTCCCATAAGAAATGGATGAGGAGAAAAGTGTGCAACAGAATGAGAGAATTCTTAGTTGATCATTTCTTTCTGTTAGCGGTTCCTCTGAATTCAGACCTGGTAGTCTGTTAAATGATCAGTGTAAATTGAAACTTTCTCTAAAGGGTGACTTAGACATACATTAAAGCTAATTTAATACATTATATAATGTTGTCTTAGTACTAATAGTGGATGGCTGAATTGTTTCTGCAGCTATGGAAGAAGCATTCTATTGGCCTGAGCTGAAGGGTGGAGCTTAATTTTGGGTCTTCTAGCAACAGCATTGCACCACCTCCAAATTCCACAAGTGAGCAGGGAGGGAGAGGCTGGTTAGATCTTCTGCCTCCAATCTAAGGAATATATAAAGTGGACATAGCCTCAACAATTTTTTCTGACTTGTGTAAGAGTGAATCAGGTCTATTTCAATTTGGAAATATTAATCTCTCCTTCTAATATGTCTGACTTGTTAAATTTACATTTTAATTCAAAGATCATTTGTTGTTTCTGATTTAGAAAATAAACTGGGATGATTTAGCTGCCAAAAAAATACCAGCTCCATTTAAACCAGTAATCCGGGATGAGTTGGATGTTAGTAACTTTGCAGAGGAATTTACAGAAATGGATCCCACATACTCTCCTGCAGCTACACCACAGATTTCAGAGAGAATGTTTCAGGTAATTGTAAAACATTACAACTTTGTTAAAATATACACTTCCCACATGTATGGCAAGATTTTGTCCTTTGAAGTGTGTTTTTATTGCCATTGAAGCTATTGAAAGTTGAATACAGAATCAGTGGGCAGAATTAGATCTGTCGTGTAGTATAGTGTAGTAACTTATGCTATGATACACCTTTTATATAAATCTTTCTTGAGGATAGAAGTCTGAATTATTATTAGAGTTGATAGTTTAATAAACATCCAATGTTACATTTGTGTATACTTATTATTTATAATAATAATACAAGATTCTCAGATGAGGGTCAGTCATCTCTAATACACTGTACCCCTACCTCAAACTATATGGAAAGCCCTCTGTGGATGCAGTGATACAAGTTTATAGGGAAGAGTTAGACACAAAATCTTGCAGATTTTTGTCCTTCTGGCCCTTGGCTCCATAGAAGATGGCAATCCACCAATACACTGTCTGCAGAAAATAAACATAATTAAAAATCTTTCTTATTGTGCTTCCTGCAATTGGAATTCTTCCTGTATGTAATGATTTGATCTCTTACAGTATTTCAAAATGGGAATAATTTTCAGGAGCACCTAAAAGATGTTTTTAAAAGTCAGTGAGATTTAGATGCATTCGAAAATGTTATCGGATACCTTGTAACTGTTTTTGGTCACATATTTCATTTATTTCTTTGAATATATTTTCAGTTGTATTCTTTAAAGTAGGTGTCTGTTATGAGCATAAAGGAATACCGTGTTCAAAATGTAGTTCATTGGGAAACTGGAAAAAAAAAATTGGATGTTATATCTGAATGATTTCTGTGGTATTAAATAACTTCCCATTTCTCTGTTTTATAAAAGGTTAGTCTCACTTATTTTCCAAATACACAAAATAAAGTGACTTAAACAACAATATTGATCAAACAAACACTTGGAATATATAATGTGGGGGAAATTAGACTTTTAAAAATTATATATAATAAGGTCATTATTACAGCTGTAGTCTAGAAGATATTAGTATTTGCAGAAAATTAACTTTCCATATTTATGAAGTATCATACTATTTTAAGTGATTTTTATTTGCTTATTCAGTTAGAGAAATCAAACTTCTATGGGTGTATGACCACCAAAAATACATGAGCATTATAATATTTCTGTGTTCTACAAATCACATTCAAGATAAATATTTAAATTTTAAGTATTTATTTGAATTTCTTCTAGATCTGGATATACTGAACATATTAGCTGAAGATAATCCCACTAATGATGCAGCATGCCATTTTTGTTTTGCCATTTAAAGCAATTTTAGACATTTGCCCCATCATAATGTAAACTTGTTGATACCTTAACTATAGGTGTCTTGAGAAGCTAGCCAGTTTGAACCTTTGTCACCAGTGCAAAAGAACTGAAGCTGAGAGTCAGATTTTTTTGAGCATTTTCCCCAAAATCTCTTATTTTTACTTGTTTTTTTAAAGACAAGAAGATTGTATAAACTCTTTCAGGAAGACATTTTTCTATTGATTTTAAATGAAGTTGCTCTTTACTTTGAATGTAGTGACATTTACCTATCTTTCAGTTGATTACTTTTTCCTGTCTGCATTATGATACATTATATGGACAATCTCAAGCCTTTACATTTAACTTCTGTCTTTGTTTTGCAGGGGTATTCTTTTGTTGCTCCTTCTATTTTGTTTAAACGCAATGCAGCCATAGTAGATCCTGTTCAATTTCATATGGGAGTTGAAAGACCTGGAGTTACAACTATTGCAAGAAGTGCTATGATGAAGGTAATGGCAATATTTAAATAAACATAATCCTGGATAATTTGAAGATGCTTATGATTTATGAGGTAATAATCTTATTCTAGGCTAAATAAAATCTGTGCCCAGAGCCTGAAGTACTAATTAGTTGTTTAGAAGTAATGTATAGTTATTATGCAGTTAACCTCTTTGTCTGCCAATGGATCTTAAGCCAGTTAGGGTAAGTCTACACAGCAAAGTTATTTCAGAATAATGGCCATTATTCCGAAATAACTATGCAAGCGTCTACACAGCCATTCCATTATTTCGAAATAATTTTGAAATAATGGATGACATATTCTGACTTCTGTAAATCTCATTCTATGAGAAATAACCCCTATTCCAAAATAGCTATTTCGAAATAAGGCGTGTGTAAACACTCCACTGCTGCTATTTCAAAATAGCCCATGATGAGGCCATTCTAAGTTTCTCCCCCCAGTGCCTCCTGGGGCTCTAAATTGAGATAGCTTGTCTACATTAGGGAAGCCTGCCTCGGACTAATTTTGAAGCTTTCCTGTAGTGTAGATGTGCTATTTTGAAATAAGCTATTTCAGAATAACTATTCTGGAATAGCTTATTTCAAAATTGATGTGCAGTGTAGACGTCGCCTTAGAGCATACAGATTACATGCCATACAGTTAAGAAGCAACTTGAGTCTAGCCTTGAAGAAATGTTAAAAAATACAGCCTAGAGACCACCTTACCAGCAGAAAAGCAATGAAAATATTAATAAGGCTTTTATTCAACTGTCAAAATAATATACACCCTTGATAAGTAGTTGGTTTTCAAAGCTGCTGTGGTTATTAACTCATATCTCTTCCTATGACATGTCTACTTCTATTCGCATAGATAGATATAGCTAGAAATAGATTCATAGATACTATCATTGTGGTATCTGTAAATCATCCCCAACACTATATATCTGAATATTTTTGCATTGAAAGCTATTCTGACAGTAAATTTAATTTCAGATTTTTTCTTTGTGTGTGTATTGCATGCACCATTAGAGAAGTTTATGTATATAATTACACATTGTCAATTTATACTATGTTGCTTACCAAAATGAGATCTCTTTTAAAACTGCATTTTTGGAACTTTAAAGGCAGATGAATAATTATCACCAAAATGTATTATGTGTCTTTGACTGTGTGCTAAAAGTATTCCAGAGAACTAAATACAGTCAATTTCATAACAGGACTCTCCATTTTATCATCACTATGAACTGGATCTGAAAGAGAAACCACTGGGAGAAGGAAGTTTTTCTATCTGTCGAAAGTGTTCACACAAGAAAACAAGCCAAGAATATGCAGTAAAAATAATTAGTAAAAGGTATATTTACTAGGACAATAAAAACTTGTTTTGCTTAGTATCAACAGCGAACTAGAATAATGCTCACTGAATTTTGCATGTAGAAAAAAAGTTGATTTAAAACATCACTTTTCTTTTGAGAATTCAAAAGAAAAGAATTCAAAATTCATACAGTAATATGAACTTTTTTAATTGAAAGATTTTGGAACTTGGGGCTAATTGTGCTTCTTGAGGAATGAGATAAAGAGGAAACAAATCTTTTATACTCTTTTGTGCAAATTTGTTCCCGGTTGTTCTGTGTCCCCATTACGTTCCTTTCCGAGCAGAATACAGTAAAAACTGTTTTATGCTTTGTTACTCTTTGAGAAATAGAACTGGTAGAATCTTGTTTGGAAGATAAGGCAATATGCCACATTTACTGTGAATGCGGAATTTATTTACTGTCTCTAGATACTATAATTATCCACCACCCATTCATACACACAGCTCTATGGATGGGACATAATTACCAGCCTCAAGTGCTCATTCTAGTCCACTGGCCAGGTTTTCTAGACATGAGGCAGGAGCTGGGTTTTGTCAGTGCGCACAGATGCTACTGGAGGAGGATTATAGACCCAAAAGATCAGACTGTATTTTTGTACTCATCTGTGTTTTAGTCCATAGAGCCTGTCTCCCTGCCCCAGGACACTGTATGACCATGAGTCATTAGTTAATGTGATCTTCTTTTCTTGATGGGTGTGATGGGGTGAGCATATCCTGCACTGGAGCAGGGGGAGTGAATACTCTGTGGGCGGAGGAAGCCCCACCACTTCAACCAGACTGGGCATGCTCCAAGTGCTGGAGCATCATAAAAGGCAAGAGAGAAGTTCAGTTTCGGCTGGCCAGTGAAGGAGACGGACCAGAGCTCCTGGGCTGCAGCAGCGAGGAGTCCCAGGAGACAGCTGCTATGCAACCCCCACGGAGTCCCAGGGAGAAGCCACTGCCAGGGAACCGGGAGACCCAGCTGTTGCATGGGATGTTGACCCGCCAGAATTGGTAGCAAGTGACCCAGGGAGGGTGCAGGAGTAGCCTCTCCCACCCAGGTATACTCGGCATGTTTTGAGCAGATTCCTGAGGGAACAGTAGACTGGTTTGCCACTCACACGGCCCTAGGTTGGGACCCAGTGGAGCAGGGTGGACCCGGTTCCCCCCTACCAGGGCGCTTGCCCAAATCCTACTGCCTCTGACCATTGAGCCATACTGCCCTGCGACAAGGGCTACTTACTGATTCCCTGTGTTGCCCTGAGATAAAGGCTGCTTACTGACTCTGGCCATTAGGCCATACTGCCCTGAGACCAGGGCTACTTACTGACTCTGGGCACTAGGCCATACTGCTCCAGAGCAAGGGTTGACCACGACGGGCTCTGACCAGTAGAGCGGTCAGGCACACTATACTCAACTACCCTGGACTTCAGGGGGATATTTACAGACTGTAGAGATGGCCAATGACCACATGGCTGATCAGGCAGCGTCCACACCTCTGAGTATCTTCACGTATGTGACACGGTGTGCATACACCGCCTCATATGGTAGAGGATGCAGGCAACATTCGGGACCTGCTGAAAGGTCCAGCTAAAGGGAGAGTGGGATAGGGGAACTACGTAGTCCCTGTAGTTGAGAAAGTGTTGGCTATGGAGAAGTTCCTGCAATGGATGGTAGCAAACCAACAGCAGCAAGCGGTCCAGCAGCAGACGCAGTTGATACAACAGCAGACCCCACAACACCAACTGCAGATGTTGCAACAGTAGCTACTCCGGGAGCTGACTACCCAACATCAGACCCAACAGACAGGCCTGCTGAAAAAGGCAGCTATGCTGTTACAGCCAAGGGGTCCACCTAGCCCCAGGGCTGTGGGGAGAGCAACAGGTGACACTGGACTAGGGTTGCCCATCTGGCTAATGAAAGATGGGGCCAGGGGAGGATCCTGAGGCATTTTTTCGTCACCTTTGAGCAGGTTGTTATGGCCACTTGCTGGCCTCAAGAGCACTGGGCTACCATATTGGTCCCTTATTTAATGGGACCAACACAGATCGCATATCACAATCTGCATGTCCGAGGTGCACTGGAGTATATGTGGGTAAAGACAGCCATTTTAGACAGCACCAGTATTAGCCCAGAGACTTACTGACAAAGGCCTCATAAAGAAGGGTATCCCCCTGGGGCATGGCCCCAGGCCGTTGCCAAAGAATCCGAGCCCACTGCTGGAGGTGGCTGAACCCAGAGGGCTTAACTGGACCCCAAGTTGCAGAGATAATAGCCCTGAAGCAATTTGTACAGGTACTACATCTAGGAGCCAAAGAGTGGGTGCAACAACATCAGCCACATTGACAGTGGCAGTGAGCCTGATGGAGGATTACCTCGCAGCATAAGAAATCAGAATCCCTACTCGACAGTCAGAGAGCCCCAGGAGATGAGAGGGACCGGGGCAAAGGAAACCCCAGAGGACAGAACCATTAAAGCGCCTGTGCACCTATTACACCTGGCTGGATGAAATGTATAGGGGCGGATGGCCAAAGAGCAGACACCCATGATACCACAGGGAAGGAAAAACCTTCACAAGGGGAGAGTTAATGTCCACTGGCCCCTGAGATTGTTATTGGGAGTGTGGCCAAAGAGGACACTTTTGGAAGGACTGTACTTACATGGACCGCAAATATGGGCAGGTCTGGGTGGCTGGTCAATGGACTCAGGAACCCTAACCCAGAAAATTGGTGCTTTCTGTGGTAGCAGAAAGCGTGAAGGCCACCACTCTGGTAGACTCTGGCTGCAGCCAGACCATTATAAGAGAAGGCTTGGTATAGGGCCTCCAGCTAGCTGAAGAGATGCTCAACCTCTAGTGCATCCATGGAAATGTGCATCCTTACCCTACCGCCCGGGTAAACTTTGAAGTTCGGGGCTGAAAAGACCCCCTCTGGGTAGATGTGCCCCCCACCAACTGACACTCTCAGTGGTTTTAGGATGAGATTGGCCACAATTTCAAGAGGTTGTGAGGGACTGGGACTGCAACCTATTGCCCCATGAGAAAGCAACAACCTGGGACGCCAGGAGGGAGGAAGCTAGGGTTTCCGGTGGAGACAGACCCTCAAGAAGGTCCCTCTAATCATCCAGGACCCGAGATAGTCCCGAATCTAGGTAAAGACGTCCCAGAGGAGGACATCCAGGTGGCACTGGAGAGGGACATATACTTCCTGAGAGAACAGAGGGGATACCAAACTCTGAGCCGGGTGTGGGAACAGGCTAAGGCCCACAACTCAGGAGAAACTAAGGAGACAAGACACCCGCAGGGGCTGTACTTTGAAATCCAGAAGGATCAACTGGTGGCCGACCCTCAGGCATAGACTCAGAGACTTTAAGGTCAGAAGGGACCATTTTGATCATCTAGTCTGACCCCCTGCACAATGCAGGCCACAGAATCTCACGCACCCACTGCTAGAATAATCCTCTCACCTATATCTCAGATATTGAAGTCCTCAAAACGATGGTTCAAAGACCCCAAGATGCAGAAATCCTCCTGCTAGTGACCCGTGCCCCATGCTACAGAGGAAGGCGAAAAACCTCCAAGGCCTCTGCCAATCTACCCTGGAGGAAAATTCCTTCCCGACCCCAAATATGGCGATCAGCTGAACCCTGAGCATGTGGGCAAGACTCATGAGCCAGACACCCAGAAAAAAGTTCTCTATAGCAACTCCTATCTTCCCACCATTGGCCTATATACCACTGATAGTGAAAGGTCAATTAATTGCCAAGATCATGTTACCTCATCAAACCATCCCCTTCATAAACCCATCTAGCTTTATCTTGAAGCCAGATAGGTCTTTTGCCCCCACTACTTCCCTTGGAAGGCTGTTCCAGAACTTCGCTCCTCTGATGGTTAGAAACCTTCGCCTAATTTCGAGTCTAAACTTCCTGATAGCCAGCTTATATCCATTTGTTCTTGTGTCCACATTGGTATTGAGCTTAAATAATTCTTCTCCCTCCTTGGCATTTATCCCTCTAATATATTTAAAGAGAGCAATCATATCTCCCCTCAGCCTTCTTTTGGTTAAGGTAAACAAGCCAAGTTCCTTGAGTCTCCCTTCATAAGACAGGTTTTCCATTCCTTGGATCATCCTAGTGGCCCTTCTTTGTACCTTTTCCAGTTTGAATTCATCCTTCTTAAACATGGGAGACCAGAACTGCACACAGTATTCCAAATGAGGTCTCACCAATGCCTTGTATAATGGCACTAACACCGCCTTATCCCTACTGGAAATACCTCGCCTAATGCATCCCAAGACCATATTAGCCTTTTTCACAGCCTTGTCACAATGGCGGCTCATAGTTATCCTGTGATCAACCAGGACTCCGAGGGCCTTCTCCTCTTTCGTTACTTCCAACTGATGTGTCCCCAGCTTATAACTAAAATTCTTGTTATTAATCCCTAAATGCATAACCTTACACGTCTCACTATTAAATTTCATCCTATTACTATTACTCCAATTTACAAGATCATCCAGATCTTCCTGTATG
Source organism: Pelochelys cantorii (assembly GCA_032595735.1). Lineage (NCBI taxonomy): Eukaryota > Metazoa > Chordata > Testudines > Trionychidae > Pelochelys > Pelochelys cantorii. The sequence goes on along the minus strand of CM064329.1, from coordinate 100,685,970 downwards.
ATATCCTGCTCTTTTTCTGAATTGGCAGTACCTCCCAACTTTGTGTCATCCGCAAACTTTATTAGCACACTCCCACTTTTAGTGCCGAGGCCAGTAATAAAAAGATTAAATAATAATGGTCCCAGAACTGATCCCTGAGGAACTCCGCTAGTAACCTCTCTCCAGCCTGACAGTTCACCTTTCAGTATGACTCGCTGTAGTCTCCCCTTTAACCAGTTCCTTATCCACCTCTCAATTTTCATATTGATTCCCATCTTTTCCAATTTAACCAATAATTCCCCATGTGGTACTGTATCAAATGCCTTACTGAAATCGAGGTAGATTAGATCCACTGCATTTCCTTTGTCTAAAAAATCTGTTACTTTCTCAAAGAAGGAGATCAGGTTGGTTTGGCACGATCTACCTTTTGTAAAACCATGTTCTAATTTGTCCCAATTGCCATTAACCTCAATGTCCCCAACTACTTTCTCCTTCAAAATTTTTTCCAAGACCTTGCATACTACAGATGTCAAACTAACAGGCCTGTAGTTACCCGGGTCACTTTTTTTCCCTTTCTTAAAAATAGGAACTATATTAGCAGTTCTCCAGTCAAATGGTACAACCCCTGAGTTTAGAGATTCATTAAAAATTTTTGCTAATGGACTTGCAATTTCATGTGCCAGTTCCTTTACTATTCTTGGATGAAGATTATCTGGGCCCCCTGATTTACTCCCATCCGATGATCTACCTCGGATTTGGTAATATCTACCTCCATGTCCTTATTCCCATTTGTTATGTTGCCATTATCCCTAAGCTCTTCATTGGCCTCATTAAATACTGAAGCAAAGTATTTCTTTAGATATTGGGCCATGCCAAGATTATCCTTAACCTCCACTCCATCCTCAGTGATTAGTGGTCCCACTTTCTCTTTTTTTGTTTTCTTCCTATTTATATGACTATAAAACCTTTTACTATTGGTTTTAATTCCCTTTGCAAGGTCTAACGCAACATGACTTTTAGCCTGTCTCACTTTGTCCCTACATGCTTGAACCTTAATAAGGTAGCTTTCTTTACTGATCCCTCCCATCTTCCACTCCTTATATGCGTTCTGCTTTTTCTTAATCACCTCCCTGAGATTCTTGCTCATCCAACTTTGTCTAAAACACCTACCTATACATTTTTTTCCTCTTTCTTTGGATACAAGCTTCTGATAGCTTCTACAACTTTAACTTAAAATAATCCCAGGCCTCCTCCACTTTTAGATCCATAAATTCTTTAGTCCAATCCACTTCCCTAACTAATTTCCTTAATTTATTAAAATTAGCCCTTTTTGAAATAAAAAACCCTAGTCTCAGATTTATTTTTGTTTATCCTTCCATTTAGTTTGAACTGAATTAGCTCATGATCGCTCGAGCCAAGGTTGTCCCCTACAGCCATTTCTTCTATGAGGTCCTCGCTACTCACCAAAACCAAATCTATATGGGAGGAGATACATCAGTTACTAGTCCCTTGGAGGCTACGCCAAAGCCTCCTTCACTTGTCAAATGCCACACCCTGGGCTGGACACCTAGGCAGAGAAAAGGCCCTCAAGTGAGTGGCACGCCAGTTCTTTTGGCCTGGTATACACCAGGAGGTTAGAGATTATTGTGCTTCATGCCCTGAATGCCAGTGAGCTGGGACTAAGGGCATACCTAAGGCCCCCCTCATACCTCTGGTAGTCGTAGGTGTACCATTTGAGTGAGAGGGGATGGACCTAGTGGGACCCTTAGAGAAGAGAATGGTGGACAGACCCACACAATGTGCTGAGAGGGTGTACCATTTCATCAGCTGATCCCAACAGTCATCATTACGATGGACACATCCCTTTTGGGACGGAGAGCTCATCTCAGACCTCACACGATACAAGGCAAATGGTCCTTCAGCGAGCAAACGCTCCACATCAATCTGCTAGAATTCAGGGCTGTATGCCATGGATGCCTCCACTTTCTGCACCATATAGCACACAAGACAATCAATATAATGACAGACAATACAACCTGCATGTACTATATCAACTGGGAAGGTGGAGCCCAGTCTCCCTCCCTTTGTACAGAAGCACTGAAATCATGGAACTGGTGCATTGCACTCCAAATCACCCTCATAGCCACGTACCTTCCGGGGGTACTCAGTGTTATGGCAGACACCCTCAGCCGTATTTTTTACGGCCATCACAAATGGGAGATAGATGCTTAAGCCCTCAAAGAAGTTATCTTATGATGGGGACAGCTGGATATAGACCTCTTTGCAACCAGAGCCAACCGCAAATGCCACCTTTATTGCAGCAGAGCAGCTCTGGGGAAGGGTTCTTTAGGGGATGCTTTCTCCCTCAAATGGGACACACTTCTCCTTTACGCATTCCTGCCACTTCCCTTGCTCCACAAGATTATTATCAAAATCAGAATGGAACAAGCCCGCATCATCCTCTTCGCACCAGCATGGTCAAGGTAAATGTGGTTCCCTTACATGCACAGATTGGCAGTAGTGGATCCATACAGCTTTCCCTTGCAACGTGATCTTCTCTCCATCCCGAGCCAGACAAACTTCATCTCCAGGCGTGGCTCCTTCATGGCTCCAGAATGTTGAAAACACCTGTTCAGGGTTAGGGTTAGGGTTTGGGTTTGGGTTTGGTGTTCAGAACGAGTGAAATAGAAACTGATTAGCAGCAGGAGAGAGTCCACCAGAAAATCTTAGTGGACCAGATTCTCCGAATGGATCAAACGCAGTCATCCTATGCCTCCCAACACTACCCCCCCTCCCCATTATATTGAACTGCCTCTAAGAACTAATCAGGCTTGTCTTTCAATATGGTTAAGGTGACTGCAGCAGCAATAGCAGCCTTTCACCAAAACATCAACAGCAGTTCTTTTTAGACCCACTCATGAAATGATTCCGTACAGGTCTCCAGAATACTTTCACATCAGTATGGCCTCCAGTTCCCATCTGGGACCTGAATAACATCCTCAAAAACTTAACCAAACCTCCCTTCGACCCTTTAACAACTTACTCTTGGCTACAACTCTCCATGAACTCTCCTGGTAGCCATAACTTCCAGCAGGAGAGTGGAGGAGCTGGCAGCATCAGTGGCGGATCCCCTCATATACAGTATTCACCAAGGACAGAGTAACCGTTTGCCTCACCTAAAATTCCTACTGAAGGTCTCATCTCCCTATCATATTAACAAACTGATACACTTACCTGTGTTTTTCCCCAACCTGTACGCTGATCCATCCCAAACAGCATGGCACACCCTAGACATCCAGAGTACTCACGTTCTTCATAGATCGAATGAAACCATGGAGAAAATCGTCCAGACTCTTCCTATCCTTTGCTGAATGCTCCAAAGGCCAAGCTGTCTCCTCCCAGAGAATCTCTAAGTGGATCTTGTCTTGCATCCACACGTGCTATAGCATTCACAACGAACAACCACCAGATACCATCACTGCTCACTTGACCAGAGCCGTGGTGTCCACGATGGCTTTCCTCAATAACGTCTCTCTGGAGGACATTTGCAAAGCAGCCATATGGTTGTCTGACTATACCTTTGCAAAACATTATGCTCTTACCTCTTCCATCGCTCCATCCATGTCTGTTGGACAAGTGGTGCTATTCTCAGTTACAGTAACAAGGCTCCAAACCCACCTGCACAATACGGCTACTGCACCCAGGGGGACATCACTTGAAGAAGAAAAAGTTACTCACTCTGTGCAGTAACAGGGGTTCTTCAAGGTGTGTGTCCCCGTAGGTGCTCCACTACCCTCCCTCCTTCCCCTTCTTGGAGCCTTCTTGGACCAGTGGCCAGGGTGGAGAAGGAACGGAGGGGGCTGTGCTGCATGCATGCCTAACGGACACCAACGGCACGAGGAGGCGCCACAGCGTGTATGCAGTGCAATGGGACACTGCTAGAAAAATCTTTCGAGGACGTACCAGCACCCAGAGTGGAGCACCCATGGGGGGACACACCTCAATGAACCCGTTACTGCACAGGGTGAGTAACTTTCTTCCTCTCACAGGCTCAGGATTCTTCAAGACTAAGTCCAAAACTCCCGAATACCTTGGTTGTCTCATATAAAGGGAAAATTCAAGGATTCTATACTAGATCCACATGCAGATAATTGAATCATGTTATATTTTGGAACCTTTTAGACTTTTCTTCCTAATATGAATATGTGGGCTCCCTTAGGGAGGTTCTCCCTATGTTTTGTCTAGTTGCATTTTAAATGTAAATTGTATGTTTTAGTCTTATACCCCTATCTAGCAAAGGACCAGTTCTTTAATATGGGCAATCACTTTTTCCCTGAAAGGAAAAACACAAGACGTGCTTAAAATTCTCATCTTGCAGACAGACTAGTACCTCTTCCTAAAAAGGGGAAGTCTTGGCTTTAGTTCATTATAAACTAGAAAACCAGAGAAACAGGAAAAAATCTTTCCCTCAGATATGTATGCAACTAGGGGGAAGAAAGTGGTAGCTGAAGAGAAAGGATAAGTAGCTTAAAGCCAGTAGCAAATATCTCCCAGTCACAACTAAAACAGAATTTGCTGATTCCCTCCAGCCACCTCTGAAGAAAGGATTAGGACAGAATGGAAAAGTTTTATTAGATATGTCCAGGGGTTTAGAATCTATTTTCTTTCTTTTTATGCTCCCTGAGATTGACATAGAAATGTCATTCCTAGCAGTAGATATGATCATTTCTGGTGAGGGTGATTTCTTCCCAAAAAATCCCACTCATAGGAAGCTAGAAATTGCCCTTAGAAGGTGGCTCTTATACTCTCACTGACAATCATGTGCTTTGTTAGAACTAAAATCAAAGTCATGTGCTTTGTTAGAGCCTTAGAATGATGAAGAATTTGATTCAGCACTAAAGAAAATATCTCTAGTTACTGAATCCTGATAGACGGATCCATACTCTACATAAAATAGGTAGCAAAAGTTATGGCAGCAAACTCAGTGGTCAGGTGCTAATTCTGGTTTAAATCGTACTGTAGAGAAGTAAATCATCTGTGTCTCAAAATTCTGAAGGAGGATTCTTGTTCAGGGAGAAGATTGTTAAGATGGTAGTTGTATGCAAATCAGCACACACATTTACTCTCCACTTGAGTTAAGTCTGAGAAGGACTACAAGTGCTGATACAAAGGCAGAAGGGTCCTTTTACTTCTACCCATAACAAATGCATGAGAAAAGAGATTCTGATTCCTATTATAATACAGGCCTGAAACACTTTAGAAAGTCCATGTCAGGAAAATGGTTCAATATCTGCTTCCAGCTTAAATAGTTAATATGTCAACAACGACCCATCAGTTGTTCTTTAAGTATATTATAAACCCAGGTATGAAGCACAGAGGGGTCATCTGGGTTACTTCTTGTGGGCTTATCGATCTCTTATCACACTGTTGTCTATCTAGGAATCTAAAGCTATGTCTGAACTACAAAGGGAATTTGCATATCTTCCTCCTATCGCATTTTCGATAGAGACTCTTTCGAAAATGAATGTAGTCTGGATGCGTTTTTTTTTAAAAAAACCCTTTTTTGAAAAAACCTTCTCTTCCTAAAAAAAGGAGGTTTATGCAGTTTTTTCAAAAAAGGTTTTTTTCCCCCGTAGTTTAGATGTGCCCTAAGATAAGTGTGAAGAGAGACAGATCTTCGTATTGCTAGAAAAGTTCAACAGAAGCTCACATGATAATAGGGCTTTTCCTCCACAATTCATACCTCAAAATCCTGACCATGGGTGATGGCACCCTTTCATTATGAGGAGTGCAACTTGGGAAATGTAGTCTCTAAGGGTATGTCTAGACTACATGCCTCTGCCGACAGAGGCATGTAAAATAGGCTACCCAATATAGTCAATGAAGCAAGGATTTAAATATCCCTGGCTTCATTGAAATAAAAATGGCCGCCACGCTGTGCCGGCTCAGCTGATCGTCGGCACAGAGCGCAAGTGAAGACGCAGATTGGTCGACAGGGAAGCCTTTGTTGACCGCTCCCTTATGCCTCGTGGAACAAGGTTTACAGGAGCGGTTGACAAAGGCTTCCCCTGACGACCGATCCGCGTCTTGACTCGTGTGCTGTGCCGCAATCAATTTAGCTAGCAGCATGCAGTCCAACCCCCTCAGTTTCTTCTCAGTCATCCTTGGCTTGAGACAGAGCTCCATGACATTGTCCCAATGTCTCTCTAAAACTTAGAGAATTAAATATAATTAGAAATAGTTTTATCTTTTTCCTAGTCTAGTTAGTGTTAGTTTAGTTTTTTAATCTTTTTTTCGTTTTTATTTTCCTCAGAGTGGGGAACAATTAGCCTGACTCAACAATGCCTGATTCCCTAGGCTTTAAAAGATGCAGCTCATACCACAAAGTTATGCCCATTTCAGACAGCCATTCTTTCAGTGTTCGCTGCCTCAGTGTCTTACACATTCCCCAGAAGAGTGCATTCACTGCTGCAATTTGAAAGAGAGGGCCAGATGTGATCGAGACCTCTGTCTAAAACTTATTCTGATAGGGAAATCTCTCTAGCTGGCCTCTAATACAGGCAACAGACATCTTCCACAGAGGACTCCCAAAGTACATTCACTTCAAAAAAGGACATCTCAGTCCTCTAAAAGATTGAGTAAAAAGAGCTACAACTTCTCTGCAGAGCGCTGCATAAAAAGAAAAAGTCTTCTGTCAAGTCACTGTCCTTGGTGCTGATCAACCCATGAGTGAGCACCTTTAAAGCACAGAGCACCTTTGGCACCATCCACACCGGGACCTTTGCCAAGCCCCATCAGAAGGACAAAAGATCAAGGCACATATCTAAGACAGTCTCCTTTCCTATGGCACTGACTACTGGTGAGAGAAATGGTGCTGAGACCCTCACAGGTAGCTCCGACTCCCCCACCAACACTGTTAAGCTACAAGTCATCAGCACTAAGACAGCAACATTGGTACTGATGGTGTCAAAACCAACAGGATCACAGACAGCAATTCCTATAAAAAAAGACATTATGGTATTTTCAGTACTACAGTCTCCACTCTCTGGCACCAATGGCTCCCCAAACATATAGCACCAGATCAATCAGAATCACCTACTGCTCCACTGTTCTCAAGAAAAGGTGACCAGGAAGAAGTTGTCTTCTCTTCATACCATTCGTCACCTACAGAACACAGACCACTTTGGGGATCCATGAAATCAAAGACAAGACATGCAACTGTGGTACAGATAATTATGTATGTGCCCACCTCTGCCCTTCCCCTTTCAATGGTCATCTTGGTACCTGTGAGCAGTGTACAGGACTCATTACAACAGACCATCAACTCCACACAGAGGTGTAATCAGATTACCAGCACTATCCTCCATAACTGAGATCTCAGAAGCTGAGGAGGAAATCAGGGATGAGGGGGAAGAGAGCACTGAGCAGGACATAACATCACTTGCACGTAACTCTTCATCATCCCCAAAGGAAGCCACAATGCCCCCACCTCTCACCATGGTTTGACATTTCAAACAGTTCTAAGAATTGTTGAAAAAAGTCATAATCAGGAGATCTAGTTTAAGAAGGTGCAGGACACCCATAATAAACTCCTCCAAATTCTACAGACACAGTTGACTTTTAAAATAGCAATCTCCATAAATGATGCAATCATGGAACTGGCGGAGACAGTTTGGCAAACATAAGATATTTTTCCAGGAGCATGCAAAAGGGCATGCCAATAGCATGGACTTTTTTTCCCCTCACCCACCACCCAGCTCCTTAGTAGCAGAAGCCGCAAACAATGTGGCAAACAGCATGCAGGTCCACTCCACAGGATAAGGAATACAAGAGACTCAGTCTCTTCAATCGGAAAAATCTAGTCTTTACTGACACTACAATTCCAAGTGGAAAATTACAGTGCACTCCTAGTCAAGTATGACCATGATAATTATGGCAAACTGAATGAATTAATAAACAATCTTTCATAGGAGAGATTTTGCAAAATTCAAAGCCATACTAGCTGGGGGTGCATCTACAGTGCACCCTTAGCTCGAAATAAACTACACAATTTGTATAGATTATTTTGAGTGTATTTCGAAATAGCTTATTTTATAATTTGGCGCTGTCTACACAGTGCTAAATTTCAAAATAAATCACTATTCCAAAATATCCTTCACTACTCGTGGAATGAGATTTACAGGGATGTTGGAATAGTGCACCCATTATTTCAAAACATATTTTGAAATAATGGGCATGCTGTTAAGATGTGGAATAGCTATTTTGGGATACCAGAAGTATCCTGAAATAGTGTCATGGTGTAGATGTACCCTGAGAGACAGCTGGTTGCCAGACTATGCTACAAACATCTCTGGACAAAACAGACATGGCCATAGTAATGCGGATGGCTGCAACCTTCAGGGATTCCAAAAGATCTCCAAGTGAAAGTGGAGGATCTGCAATGTCCTCCACTTGATCAAAGTTTCCTGAGTGACTCTCCATACATATATATCTACCATAAAACGGAGACGTTACCAGCCATACCAATGAAGCAGACACCTCATTTCAATGTCAGTAGCAGCAACAACAACAGAGGCAAAGACCACAGAGACAGAGCATCTCAAACCTAGTCTCGACATCACAATCAACGTGGACCAAACAGTTTTGAAAGTTTGAGCAGTCTCTCTCACCAGACAGCATGAGTACCGAATGCCTGCCAGGTCTTTGGCTACTGATTACTCCCTTTTTATCATGTCTGTGCATCAGTCATAATGGACCAATGGGTTTTAGAGATCATAAGATCAGTCTATGCCGTCTCTTTTATCTCCCTATCCCACCCTATCTCTCTCATCCATCTTCAGGAACCCTTCTCATCAGCACCTACTAATACAAAAAGTGGAGCATCTTCTATAATTAGCTGCCATGGAACTAGTTCCTCCAGAACACAGGGGGAAGTGTTTCAGCTCCCATTACAACTTAACCCAGAAGAAAAACAAAGGTTGGATGCTCATCCTTGATCTCAGAAAGCTCAACAAGGTTGTATAAGCCTAAAGATTCAGGATGGTCACACTGGCCATGATAATAGTAGCTCTGGAATGGGGGAATTAGTTTCTAATCGTCAATCTAAAAGATGCCGACTTCAACATCACCATACATCCTGCTCACAGATGGTTCCTCAGTTTCACAGTATGGCGTGGCCATTATTGATACAGAGTCCTACCTCAGTCTTTCCATTGCACTGAAAATCTCCAAAAGCCTTGGAGAGGTAGCAGCATACTTATGCAAACAAGGGATAATGATTTTCCCATGTGTAGACTGTTTATTAAAGTTAGCAGTAATAGACAGCATCCAGAAGACTATGATTCTCTTCTGGAAACTAGTGTTACAGATAAACAGAAATCAATCCTAGTTCCCCTGGAATAATTAGACTTCATCAAGGCTCACCTCAACTGTGAGCATTATTCCGATGAACAGATTCATAACTCTGACCAATCTTATCTTGATAGTCACGACTAGCACACAAATATCAACATGAACCTGCCTACAACTATTATGTCACATGATAACTATGACTTTCATAGTAAGACATGCAAAACTGCACATGTGCTGCCTGCATGGTTGGCTAAGTTCAGTATACATAGTAAGTAAACATCCTGAAGAGTAGTCTAACACTGCCTCCAAAAGCTTCAGGGGGTAGCCGAGTTAGTCTGTTACAGAAAAAAAACAGCAAGCAAATGGTCTGGTAGCACTTTATAGACTAACAAAATATGTAGATGGTATCATGAGCTTTCATGGGCACAGCCCACTTCTTCAGATGACCGGAGTTATGATTAGGGGATAAGGATACTCAAAATAAATAGGAGAAGGGGGGTGGGGGAAGAAAGATGTTCTGTCGCCCACCCCCCTACCTCTGTGCATAAAGTATCAGGAGAAAGGGTACTAAACCCGAGTAGATAAAGATCAAAGTCAGTGGATGGATAAGGCAGGAAGGATACGATTCAGAAAGTAGTTAGCACCTTCATTGATAAAGGTTCCACCACTCCAAATCTTGATTAAGTCCATAATTAATTGAATTGAATTTGCATATGAACTGTAATTCCAAGCTTTCCCTGTGGATTTGACCTGAGGAACTCTTTTGCCTCCAAAAGTACTGGAATCTCTGCAGTGGTGGAAAAGACTGGTGTATGCATAGCGATCCCCTTTCACTGGGATCACCATCAATAATAATCACAACAGATGTCTTGTTGATAGACTGGGGCATCCACCTGAATCAATATAGGATCCCAGGGAGGTTGTCATCTAGACCTATCAACCTACTAGAATTATGCATGGTGTACAGTGCCTGTCTTCACTTCCTCCTACTAATAAACAATATGAAATATGTCATGACAGACAACATTGTGACAGGTTTGATCACAGAAGTCCGCTGTGGCTGTCACCTGCCACTGAGCCCGCCTGCCTGCTCTTTGGGGCACTCCACCATGGCTAGGTCAGAAGTTCTGGTCTCCTCCAGCCAAGGCACAGAGTTGGGGCAATAGCCTCCCCAGCAGAGCAACATAGACATTGAACTAGTGCAGCTCTGGGAGGGCTCAGCTATAAGTCCATTGACAGCACCCAGAAACCCAACCCCCAAAAGGGACCAAAACCCCAAATAAATCAGTCTTAATCAATATAAAAGTTTTACACAGAGAAAACATATAAGGTTAACCCTCTTTATCAATGAAAAAGAGAACTGCACAATGTTTGCTCACCCCCAGATAACAATTATTTACACTGAGGTTTATATTAAGCAAAAGTGTTTTATTAAGTATACAAAGTAGAATTTAATTGATTGCAAGTGAGAACAGACAGATCAAAATAAGTTATTAAGCCAAAATTAAGAAAACATGTCAATTAAGCCTAATACAGTAAGAGAAATTCTACACTATCAATAGAAAGCTCAATAATCTTTCTGAACAAGATACCAATAATAGACATATATAGAGCTTCTACTTGGGATTCTGAACATACATTCATGAACTATTATGAAATCACTCAAGGCTCAAAATCAGATGCAATATTAGGCCTAATAGCATTCTCTTCAACGGTGTAAAAAAAAAATTGTCCATTGTGTCCGACGATGACGTCTTGAGCTTTCACAGGCTCATCGGTTGTGGACTTGCATGTGGCTGAGGAGTCTAAGCCTTGAACGGCATGGGCGTTCACAGTGGGGGCAAAGGAATTGTCCCGACTCTGTTGGTGTAGCTGCTACTGTTGCTTTTCTCCTCTCACGAGCATCAATCAGGCGTATGCATCGCTGCTCTTTGAAGTTGTCATACGCGCGTCACTGCTCTTCGAAGTTGTCATACGTGTGCTAGCCTGTTCAATCTTCTGCATGCTGCTCTAGCTGCTTTGGCTTTAATCCAGCATGATCAGTGTTGGCCTTTACACAGTCTTTATACCTCTCGCAAGGCCTACCTTGATTCTTTTTGCCCTGGGAGAGTTTACCATAGAGGAGTTGCTTAGGAATTCTTGACTCCTCTATTCAAATGACGTGCCCTGTCCAGCGAACCTGGGCTTTCAGAATCATGGCTTCAGTGCTTGTGGTTCCTGCTTTGTCAAGGACTTCCAAGTTCGTGACTCTGTCCTGCCATCGAATGTGCAGTAATGACTTCAGGCTGCATGTATGGAAGCGTTCCAGTAGTTTCACATGTTTTCTGTACAAGGTCCAGGCTTCACATCCATACAGGAGGCTGGTCAAGACTACAGCCTTGTACACTTTCAGTTTAGTGGACTGTCGAATACTGTGCTGATTCAATACTCATTCTCTCAGACGTCCTAATGCCTGATTGGCTTTGCAGATCCTGGCATTGATTTCTTAGCCAATGATGGCTCCCTTGAAAATCACACTGCCGAGATACTTAAACTTGTCCACTGTTTTTAACTCTGTTCCTTCAATAGAGATTGAAGGGGGGAGAGCAGCAGATCCTGGAGCAGGCTGAAACAGTACCTCGGTCTTTCCTAGGCTGATGGTCAAACCAAAGAGGCGAGTGGCTTCAGCAAACTTGTTGATGATAAGCTGGAGATCATATTCCTCATGTGCCATAAGTGCACAGTCGTCAGCAAAAAGGGCTTCAAGAATGAGCCTCTCAAGCATCTTCGTTCTAGCATTCAAACGATGAAGGATGAAAAATGACCCATCGAGCCTGTACTTTATATAGACTCCATGGTCCCGGTCCCTGACTGCGCGGCTGAGGACGCACGTAAAAAAGAGGTTGAATAGCACTGGGGCCAGCACACACCCTTGCTTCATGCCATTGGATATCTCAAATGGATCTTGAAAACACGCCATTCGAAAAAAACGAAGCCAGTCGTGTCATCCTGGAACAGGCATATGAGGTTGACAGATCTTCTCGGGCAGCCGAATTTTAGCAGGATAATCCTCAGGGTTTTTCTGTTGACAGTGTCAAAAAACTTTGGTCAGGTCTATAAAGATGGTATATAGATCCAAGTTCTGCTCTATGGACTTTTTCTGGACCTGACGAACAGCAAAGATCATGTCAATGGTGCTGTGGCCTGGACGGAAACCACGCTGTAGTTTGGACGGAAACCAAACTCTAGTAGGTTCTCCTCTGAGATGCTGATCAGACGGTTAAGGATGACTCGAGCCAAGATCTTCCCAGCAGTAGAGAGAAGGGAGATGCCCTGGTAATTTCCACAGTCAGCTTTATTGCCCTTGTTCTTAAAGAGCGAGACGATTGTGGCATCCCTAAAGTCTTTGGGTATGTCGTCTTCTTCCTAGATGCTGGTCAAAACGCTGTGAAAGGCTTTGAGTGACACTGGTCCTGCTGCCTTGAAAATTTCAGCAGGTATACCATCTATCCCTGGGGCTTTGCCAGAGCTAGTCTGGCTGATTGCCTTTTTGACCTCATCCATTGTAGGGGGCAGATCAAGACTGTCTATCGTGGGTTTCTGAGGAATCAGATCTAAGGCCACAAGGTCGACAATGGAGGGCCTATTGAGAAGGTTGCTGAAGTACTCTCTCCAACTATCATTGATGCTGCTCTTCTCCCTCAGGAGGATCATGTCATCTGCAGACAGGAGTGGTACAGTATTTGGCTTTGAAGGTCCATATACAGCTTTGATAGCATTGAAGAACATCTTGGAGTTCTTGGTATCAACATAATGTTGGACTTTTCTCTCCCACCATTCATCTTGCATTTTGCGAAGTGCTGTCTGCGCCTGACTCTGAAGGTGCTTGAAATGGCCATGTTTGGAGATTGAGGACTGGTCATTTTGCCATACCAAAAATGCGTTCTGTTTTTCCTCTAAGATCTTCATGATGGTCTCATCATTTTCGTCAAATCAGTCTTGGTGAACTCTCTTTTTCAGTCCTAGTGTTGACTTAGCTGACTCCGTCACCAGGGTTTTGAACTGGTTCCATTTTTGTATTGGGTCTCCAGTCAAGGGTCAATGGGACGTCAGCACGTCGTCAAGGCAGGCTGCAAATTGCTCACGATGACCAATATGCTGCAGTTTCCTGATGTTGAAGGAAGGTCTGACAACCTTGGGCTTCTTGCAGTACAGTGGTATGATGTGCAGCATAAGGACAGATCTGACGAGTCTATGATCAGTCCAGCGCTCATCTCCCCGCATGGCCCTAGTGATCTTAACATCATGCATGTCCCGCCTGCAACTGATGACATAGTCAATAAGATGCCACTGTTTTGATCTCGGGTGCATCCATGTGGTCTTGTATTTATTGGCCTGCCTGAAGAGAGTGTTGGTAATCGTCAGGTCATTTTCTGCACACAAGCTCAGCAGGAGGAGGCCATTGGCATTCATATTACCAATGCTGTGATGGCCCAGCACCCCTTTCCAGTTTCTACAGTCCTTGCCAACTCTGGCATTGAAGTCATCCAACAGGAGAAGCTTGTCACTAGGAGGAGTTGCTTTTGCAAGAAGGTAAGGGTCCTTGTAGAAACTCTCCTTTGCTTCATCGCTGCTGGTCAGAGTGGGGGTGTAAGCGCTGATGACTGTGATGTGACGAAAGGGGTTGAGGGGGAAGCAGAACTTGATCAGATGCTCACTGATGCAAGTTGGTAGGTCAGGAAGCTGGTGCAGAAGTGATGACTTAATGATAAGTCCCACTCCATGGATTCTGTCTTCGTTTCTGGCCTGCCTTTCCAGAAGAAGGTGTTACCTCCTTTCAGTTTGCAGATGGATCCTTTCTCTGCAGGTCTGGTCTCGCTCAAGGCGGCTATGTCAATGTTATAGTGTGCCAGTTCTCTTGCTATGAGGGCCGTTCTTCTCTCAGGCCTCATAGTATTGTCCCTGTCCAAGAGGGTGCGAACGTTCCATGCTCCAAATATCATCTTTCTTTTCACTGTTTTTCGACCACTGTGAGGGTAAAACTGCCAGCTGTGGCATGCTGGCCAGTTTGGTTGGGACAAGCAATATTTGGGACACCTTTTCTAGTCCCCTCCCTCATTTGAGGGTGAACAGTGCTACTTGTTAAAAGGCCTGCTCAGTCACCTGGGATGTTGCCAAACTCCTCTGTTGTCCCAGGATCAGAGTCGAGTGACCAAAGTCCACAGACCTCCTACATGCAGGTTTGGGACTACGACTCCCAGTGGTCACCTCCACCTGTCGCTTCGTCCCTCCCCCATCGCTGCAGGACTTTGAAGTAATTTTTTGTAAACTGAAAGACATGAGAATGTGCAAAGAACCTGTGCGGGAAAGTATTTCAAGTGGAAAAGCCGTTGCACAGGGGCAGTTCCACTCTCTTGGCCTAAGAAGCCTGGTTCCAGTGGTACGAAAAGTCGTAACAGCTGGAGACTTCCTAGGCTGCAGTGGATGGCTATGGTGTCTTCAGTGCCTTGTCATGTCCTTCGCTCTCCACAGAGCGCTGCAGAACCACCTTCCTGGTCGTTGGATCTCAACTGTGTAAACATTTCCAAACCCCCTTCTGTTCTCAGTGGGGCACTACTCTTCAATCACCTGATCTGGAGCACCCACAGGGACATTACTCAAAGAAAAGGTTACTCACCTTGTGCAGTAACAGAGATTCTTTATATGTGTGTCTCTAAGGTGCTCCACTATCTACTCTCCTCCCCTCTACTTTGGAGTTTGCACTACAGTAGATAAGGACCGTGGGTGAGAGGGTCAGACTGCACTAGATGAGGTGCCAGTAAGTACTACAATACGATTACTGCACATGCCCATCCGTGTCAAACACTGCTATAAAACAACTCAAACTAACTGTGCCAAGATGCTCCCTCAGAAACACACATCTTAAAGAACTTCAGTTATCACACAAGGTCAGTAATACTGCCTCTTTTTCCCCTTCAAATTGATCTACTTCACCTGTAATATTTGTAATGATTTTTTTCAGAGTCCATGTGTATCATTTAATATAGTTGAGAATGGTGCTATTATTTAAAATTATTTTATCCAATATGGATTTCATATTTCTATACCAGCCTTGGAAGTAATTCTTTGACATGAGGATGGAACAGATAGTGCCAATGTTTCCAGCCTAATGGGCATGTTTGAATTGCTTAGGGCGGGGGTCAGCAATCTTTTCAAACCAAAGAGGCAAACTATATCAAAATTCAGAACAAGTGGTTAACAAAGAGCCATATAAGAATGCCTATTTGCATGACTGAAAATATACATGTCAATATTATTGATAATTGACATGATTAATAATAGCATAAATTAAACATTGTACTCACAGACTTTATTTAATGGGACTTCTGCTGCTGCATCTTTTCACACATTTCTTTGAAGTTTACGTCATAACTGGTCAAATTCCGCTTCATGCACACACTCAGGCTGTCTTCTGTGAATCTTATGGCAGGTGTCTGGGAACGTGGGGGTGCAGGAGTCTGGGTTGGGGTGGTTGAGGGGTTCAGGGCAGGGGATTTGGGTGTATGATGCATTCAGGGCACAAGGTTGGGGCGTGAGGGCGTGCAGGCGAGTTGTGGCAGGGGACTGGGGATGTGCGGGTGATGTGCGAGTCTGGTGATGTCGGGGTATGAGGGGCTCAAGGCAGGGGGTTCAGGTGTATGATGGGCTCAGGGTTGGTGTGTGGGGGGGTGCAGGAGTGTTACAATGCTGCAGACAGATGGGGGCTGGGCCCCAACTGGCCAGGCTTCATTTTTAAATAAAGTAAAATATTACATTAAACATAAAAAGTTTCAATATTGTCTTTATGTCAGGAGTGGGGAACCTGTTTTGGGTTGGGGACCACTGGCCCATAGAAAAATCAGTTGAAAAAAATTCCAAAAAACCCCAACCCTCACTGATGTGGCCCCCAACTGAAACACCTCACTCCCCGGTGCTCCAGCCCTATGGTGGGGGAGGGGCTGGGAGGACTGAAGTTCAAGGCCTCAGGCCAGATTTACTCTTCTGGGGTTCCAGGGTTAGTGGATTTTGAGGGTCCCCCAGGCTCTCGGGTGGGGCCAAAAAGAGGGATTAAGTGTGTGGGACAGGGTTGCCAGTGAATGGGATATGGATGGGGGTGCAGGATCTGGGCTGGAAGTGGGGTATAGGAGGGGGTGAGGGTGAGAGGTCTGGGTGGGAGGTAGGGTTCAGGAGCAGGCTGGGAGTAGGGTGTCTAGCTAGGGGAAGGGGATGAGGCAAGGGAGGGGACAGGAGTGGGCTGGACAGGCTGTCTGGGCAGGGGGCAGGAGTGGGCTGGGGGCAGGGTGTCTGGGCAGGGGGCGGGGGCAGGATGTCTGGCCAGCGGGGTGTGTGAATGAGGGGGGGACACTTTCACACCATGTCACAGGAACCACGTAACGTGGCCTCCTGCTACTCCCATTCACTGGAAGGAAGCCTCTTGGAAGGATTTGCAGGTCAACTATCCTGGGGGAAGGAAAAGGGCAGCGCACGCAGAGGCATTTTTGGTTCCACTTGTTCCCCGCATGCCAGGGGAAGGAAAAAGGCAGAGCATGGAGCCATGCTTGTTCCCTGCACACACTAGATCTGGCAGGGAGACTCAGGGCTTTCTCCCCTCGCCCCCTTTCCCCACAATAAGCCGGTGCTGGTGTTCCAATCTTGAGGGGGGCCATAAGGCTGTAGCACCAGCACTGGCTGCCTGCTGCGGGGGGCTGAGTTGGCGCTACAGAAGAGCCATATCTGGCTCCCTAGTGAGCCAAGCCATAAGTTGCTGACCCCTGGCTTATGGTGTTTGTAAAAACTGTGGTGCCATCAAATGTCTTGTACTAGGCAAAAGGGCAGTCTCAAGAGAGAAAGTAATCTAGCAAAGTTTTTATTCTTAATATGCCAAGACATGACTGAATCATACATTTGTTTTATGTATTTATAATATTTTTCAGGGCTCAGTTGATTGGTTCTGTTTGCTTGTTTGAAGGTGCTGATTTCTGATTACGTATAACAAAATGGTAACTGTTCTAATATTCCAAAATTTGAATTAGGAAGAGTTTAGATGTAACAATTTTGACTTTGAAATTTACTCAATTAAATTTGGTAATTTTCCAGAATGGAAGCCAACACCCAGAGGGAAATAACAGCTTTGAAACTCTGTGAAGGACACCCTAATGTAGTGAAGTTGCATGAAGTTTATCATGATCAGGTATTCTGAAGAAACTATAATAAGCATTTTCCAAACACATTTTGTTGTGTATAGTATTAACTGTTGGTATAACGCTTATTGCTACTTTGTGCAGGTAGCTTTTTCCAAGTAATTGTAGCAAAAGCATTGAAGCCAAATGATATTATACTTTTATTTATATAAAACAAAAATATATTTGTAGGAATTCAGGTATTCCACCTTCCCTCAGTGGTATGAAGCTTAAATGATATTTGTAATATGCTTGGAAATCCTTGAATGAATGGTGCTACCTAGGTACCAAAGATTATTTCATAATTTTGGTTGTTTTTAAATGAGACATCCCAAATAATTTCATAAACTACCAAATTTAAAAGCCATTCCTTTATAAAAAAAATACTAGCATGTGCTTCAGTATTGTTTAGTTACAGAACCTCAGTTATCCATTGTACTTAAGCATGGCTCAGATGCAGTGAACAATGGTTCCCTCCAGGAAACCAGAGGAGTTCGGGGCCTAATCTAACCTCTGCTGGTGTAAGCTCCTCAGCAGATCAGGAGTAATGAAGCTGAGGTCCTCTTCACCCCGACAGGCGCCTAGATCCCTCCTAAAATGTCCCCTTTGTCCCTTATGCAACTATCTAACTGAGGGAACAGCTGGTAGGCATATGCAGTACAAAAATTAAGGGTATGTCTACATTTGCTCCCTAGTTCGGACTAGGGATGCAAATGCAGATGAGCGAAGTAGCTAATGAAGCCAGGATTTAAATATCCCGCGCTCCATTAGCATGATCTCGCCGGCGCACTAGTTCGAATCACAGCTGATTTGAACCAGGAAGTGCGCGCTGGGATGCGTTAATTCGAACCAAAGCCCTTGGTTCGAACTAACATTACTCCTCATTTTTTGATAAATGATCCGGAGAAAGGGGTAAGCAGTGAGGCAGTAAAGTTTGTGGATGATACTAAACTGTTTAAGATAGTCAAGACAGAAGCAGACTGTGAAGAACTTCAAAAAGATCTCACCAAACTGAGTGATTGGGCAACAAAATGGCAAATGAAATTTAATGTGGATAAGTGTAAAGTAATGCATGTTGGAAAAAATAACCCCAGCTATACATACAGTATGATGGGGGCTAATTTGGCTATGACAAATCAGGAAAGAGATCTTGGAGTTATCGTGGATAGTTCTCTGAAAACTTCCACACAATGTACAGCGGCGGTCAGAAAGGCAAATAGAATGCTAGGAATTATTAAGAAAGAGATAGAAAATAAGACACAGAATATCTTACTGCTCCTGTATAAAACTATGGTACGCCCACATCTTGAATACTGTGTACAGATGTGGTCTCCTCACCTCAAAAAAGATATTTTGGCCTTAGAAAGGGTTCAGAAAAGGGCAACTAAAATGATTAGGGGTTTGGAATGGGTCGCATATGAAGAGAGGTTAAAGCGACTAGGACTTTTCAGTTTAGAAAAGAGGAGACTGAGGGGGGATATGATAGAGGTATATAAAATCATGAGTGGTGTGGAGAGGGTGAATAAAGAAAAGTTATTTATTAGTTCCCACAATAGAAGAACTAGAGGACACCAAATGAACTTAATGGGTAGCAGGTTTAAAACTAATTAAAAGAAAGTTCTTCTTCACACAGCACGTAGTCAACCTGTGGAACTCCTTGCCAGAGGAGGCTGTGAAGGCTAGGACTATAATCGAGTTTAAAGAGAAGCTAGATAATTTCATGAAAGTTAGGTCCATAAAAGGCTATTAGCCAGGGGATAGAAATGGTGTCCCTGGCCTCTGTTTGTCAGAGGCTGGAGAAGGATGGCAGGAGATAAATCGCTTGATCATTGTCTTCGGTCCACTCCCTCTGGGGTACCTGGTGTTGGCCGCTGTCGGCAGACAGGCTACTGGGCTAGATGGACCTTTGGCCTGACCCAGTACGGCCATTCTTATGTTCTTATGTTAAGGTGCTATCACCATCCCTAGGCTTTTGCTGGTCCATTTTTAACAAATTCTGAAATTTCAAATACCATTTCACTGTTTTTTCTGAATTTTGTTTTTATTTTTACTAATTAGTGTTGACTACTACAAACCTAATAAGGTTCTTCATTGGGAATCTGACTCCAACTGGCCTCACTAATATTTGTAAGGCCATGTTTCTTTTTTGGCAAATCCCACTTATCAATAGGAGAATAATTTTTTACTCTTTCCTTGTCCCTTCCACAGTGTTCAAGGAGGGGAGAGAGAATTGTAGAAAAAGTAAGATGACAAGTAGAGTTTTTAGCTTTACTCATGGGGTATGTTCTCTGTGCTGAACTGCTCCTTCTAATACTGCCCAATTCCATGGTTAGGGGACAGAGAAAAGCTAATATCTCTGTTACCTTCATGCCTTTTTCACACTTATCTCATTTGTTTCAGATTATACACTTGGTAACTTTTGTTGACAGATAGGATTGCGTAGCAGGATTTACCAATCCAAAATCTAGCATTGGCAGAAGGGAGAGGGAAGTATTCCCTGTTTGTAGGCAGTAAGGCTGATGACCCCCCTCCTCACAGCTATCAGAACTGCCAGACATAGACACATACACCAACAGTGGAGTGAAGTAAATAAGCCCAGCTACAAAAGTGGGAGAAGAGAGGAAAAGTAGATGTCAAAAGCCCTGGATAGCAGAGGGGCAACAGTCTATGTCATGCTGCCTCTGAGAAAGTGACAAAGAGACAAAAGGAGTCTGAAAGCCTTGTAGTTTAAGGAATGATACACTCAGTATAAATTAAGAATTCATGAACTGCTCTAATTGTAATTGAATTGAAGAGGACCAGTTAAGACAAAGCTAGAGCCCTCAGACACTCTGAACCAAGAGCAGTTGACAGGGTGGCAACGACCTTTTCAGACACTACTCATAACCAGTGTCTTTCAAGGCTGGCTGCCTAATCAGCCCCATCTTACCTTAGACATCTACTCAAGTCTATGGTTCAGTTTGCTTATTTGAAGGTGCTGATTTCTATGCTTCTCCCCCATTTTACAGAGGCGAAGCATATATAAAAAGTGTCCACAGTGAGTGGTATTTCCCTATGCTGGGAATTCCTGTGTAAAGAGGATAGGGATTTCCCAACTGAGTAAACACCATTTATTCTATATCTTTACAATTTCTGTGACGGATTGCCTTAGCATAGGGAAACCGTGATCCAAAATGACCTGCTGGCCTCCTGTTTGCGAGTCTCCTGCCCTACTACTACCCACAATAACCTTATGCCATTCATTGTTTCCTTGCAAATGCTATACTTTTCACGCTGGTCTCATTTTTACATCCCCATAGCCTCTCTTTTTTTACCAGATCACCAAGCTTGACTGCTCTCCAGTTGATTTTCCATTACCAGTCTCAGATTTCCAGATGACTCTCCCATCTCTTATGTCTCTTCATGCAGTATGCCTCTCTTTCCTACTTCCAGCCCCATCCACCTCATCTGCCTTCTCCAGTCTCTTGGTAGTTTTCCTTCCTTTATGTCCATCTGCCAAATAGACTTCCTTCAAAATGCCCCCTTCCTCAACACCCTTTAATGCTATCTCTTCCCCAATATCCCACTAATCTGATGCTAAAGGTTAACAAGCTTTGAAAAAGATAAGGAAACTCCCACAAAGAATACTGTATTTTTTTCCACTCACAAACAAACAAGAAATTTACTTCAAATTCAGACTTAGTAAAAGTACAAAAAAGACTTCTCAAAATTTGTTTTAAGGGGTTAATCGTATTGAAGTTGTAATTAAGTATGTGCATTTGAACATGATTCCATGTATTACAAATGGTTGCATGTTGGAAGAAAAAAGGAGTTTATTTTGAAGTTGTGGGGTCTTGGGTTATATTGGTGATATGTTCGGATGACAAGGTGTGTGAATTATTATTGATCTTTATGTTAATATTTGCCTTCAGCAGTGACTTCATTGATTTAAAATTTTTTGTCTTAAAGGAAATATACAACATTCGCTTTTAAGTAACAAAGTCTACTGTTTGGGAATATTAAAGATATATTGTGGGTCTAGTGATGCTGTCAGCAGTGGCATGTATGCTTCTGTGTGGGAGATGGGATCTCAGGTATAATTAAGTGGATATTTTAAACTTGAAATTAAACTTTCAGGAGGTTATGCAAGGAATGAGGAACTTTTTCTGCTATTAATTTGATGTCTGTGACTAATTCTTGATGCATAATGAAAAAAATGTGGAAGCAGGCAATGTGGAAGCAGGCCATGTTCCTGCACCCAGATGTGGAAGCAGGCAATGTTCACCACACCTTGAGCTAGATTCTGCTCGCTGATGTGTATAACTGAATTTCATTGAGATCAGTGGTAGCTGTGAGCATCAGTGACCTCTAAGGGTACGTCTACACTGCAAGCTTCTTTTGGAATAAGCTTTTCTGCAAGATCTCTCCTGGAAAAGCTTATTTCGAAATAGAGCATCCACACTACAGGGAAGCCTCAAAATTAGTCTGAGGTAGGTTCCTCTACTGTGGATGCGCTATCTTGACTTAGAGCCCTAGGAGGCATTGGGGAGGAATAACTTTAGAATGGCCCTGGTGAGGAGCTATTTTGACATAGCAGTGGAGCATTTACACACACCCTTTTCTGAAAAAACTTTTTCGGAAAGAACTTATTCCTTGTGGAATGAGGTTTACCGCCATCAGAATAAGCTGTCCGTTATTTCAACTTTCTGTCAAAATAATGCAGTTGCAGTGTGGACGCTAGTGTTGTTTTTCCGCAGTGTAGAAGCACCCTAAGACTAGAATTTGGTTCTTAATATTTTTAGATTCATGAAACAGGATTATAAACAGAAACCTTACTCATCCTGACCTCTGGAAAGAGGGAACCTATTGCAGTGTTAGTATGTAGCTGATGGAAGGCAAATGTGTTGTGATGCAGAATAAATCAAAGAAATTATGAGTAAAACGTGCTGTTATGCTTTGCAGTTTAAAAAATTATATATTCCCATCTCATTCTGTTTTAAATTATATAGCTTTTGTTTTTTTCTAAACACAGTTGTGTAATATTTTAATAATAAACCATAAAAAGTTAAGATCTAATTATTATTATTTAAAATCCACAAAGTGTTGGTGTATAAACTAAATTTTCTAAGGTCCCACATTAAACTGTTTTTTTATTCTCTAGCTTCACACATTTCTAGTAATGGAACTGCTGAAGGGAGGCGAATTGCTTGAACGCATTCAGAAAAAGAAACACTTCAGTGAGACAGAAGCCAGTTACATCATGCGCAAACTTGTTTCAGCAGTGAGCCACATGCATGATGTAGGAGTAGTCCATAGAGATCTGAAACCTGAGGTACAGTGGGGCATGATTGTATCTGTTGTTGGTCTAATACCTTACTTTCACATTCTTTTAACAAAAGGTGTATCCCTTCACAAAGGGACATGGTTAATTTAATAGAATAGGTACTGTAATTTGTGTGTTTTAATTGCCTTTTTTGGTTTTTATTTGGAAATGAAAGTTTCATACTTAATTACTATCTGATGTTATTTGTTTATTCCATTATGCTATGCAATCAGTAGTAAAAATAATAAAATACTCAACTCAGATAACTGTTTTATAAAGCTTAATTTTTGATTTTATAAACCATCTTAATTCCACCATGTCAAGAACAACTCCACATGATGAGAAAAAAAATCTATCTTCAATATTTAATTTTGTCTGTTAACCATTTTATTATGCTCTGATCATAAATATATGGGGTTTTGCACAGCATAGGTACAAAGTGGTATTAAGCTTGTTTCCGTGCCTTTACTTTGCATTTCTATATCTTGTTTTACTTCACTGTAAATTTCTGTGTTTGAAGTGTGTGTTTTTTATGTAATTACAACATCCTTGTGCAGGTTTTACCTTCATCCTTACTCTACTTTAACACAGTTTTCATATGATAAATAACATAGGGCAGGAAGTAATGGGTCTGATAGTTAAAAAGGGGCCTGTGGGATCAGCAGGCATCCAAAGTAAAATGGCTGCCTGCAGTCAGAGATCTGAGGGAATAAGAAAGTAATCTGCCTCCATCAACCCACTACAACGATAGGCAACCCAGACTAGTGAGTCAGTCTCAGTGAGCTGACGATTGTCGTAACTAAGATGATTTCCTGGGATACAGCAGTTTTGCTAACTGTGCTTGCATACCTAGAATTTATGGGCTGTACTGATTGAACTGTAGCAGCACTTTAATTGGATGAAGAGGTAGCGCACAGCTCTCACGGTCAATGTTGTGTGCAATCAACGTGCACCTCAGTTCACGTGCATATCACTTTAATAATTCCGTCAGGAAAACAAAATGTCTTGCGGGCTACACATAGAACCCTGAGGGGCCGCAGGTTGCTCACAACTGCACTAAAGCTATTCACCTATACTAAAAAGCAGAGCACCACATTGCAGAGAATGGATTCTCAAAAAAAAAAAAAGGGGGGGGGAGGGGTTTAAAAAATACCTCATTCAGAAAGGTGTTTCCAGCTCCTAGTGTGAAAATACTGAAGGAGAAAATCCAGTCTGGTATGTAAAAAATTTTAATTGCAGATTTGTTAAATCTGAGCTCTCTAGAAGAGGTGAAAATTGATAAAATTCATATGGTCCTTTCCCCCCACTTGGAGCTTATAATCGATCCAGAGATTTGATTGTGAAATTTCATGAACATCAACAGAAAGTTTTAATTACAGAAAGAGCAAGAGAGCATTGAAAGCTTATGCCCAAAGATGACAGACTGCAGTTTTTGCATCACCACTCTGTCTTAACTTTAAAAAAAGAAAAGCTGAACAACCCTGAAAGGACTTCTTGAGAGTCATCAAGAATGAAAGCTTATGCCCAGATAAATTTGTTAGTCTTTAAGGTGCCACAGGACTCCTGGTTGTTTTTATAGATACAGACTAATAGGGCTACCCTGCTGATATTTATCAAGAATGAACAGTTTGATAGTAACTATATTAATATTATAAAGAAAATACTGTGAGGTTTGTTGTAATTGGGATGATCATTGTAAAGCATAGAGTACATATAGGACAATAGGGGTGGAGCGAGTGTGGAGTTGTTGCTGGGGTGGAGAGATTGGAGAACATAGAAAGGAGTGGGGGAGTAGAACTTTGGGATTCTGTGTACATCCTTCCATGTGACTCACATAATCAAATAGCAGTCTATCCCTATAGTCCCTGCTCTATTTCTCCCCTATATCCTGTGCCTCCTCACCTAGTTCAGCATTCAGAGTGCTGTGAGGAACATAGTCTCTCCCCATCCCTCTCTTGAACTGGCTGCCCTGTGAGTTACAGCAGCCCCTGATGGACAAAAGAAGTAATTGCAACACCTGTGGCAGAGTATATTTTCTGCAGAGGAAAAAAAACTTATGAGAAACATGAATTCTGTGTATGCATGCACAGAATTCCTCCAGGACTAATAGAGACTTGGCCTTTGATAGTCAGCTGCATTTTTTCCTGACAAAACAGATGTGTCCCTTGGGGGTGTATACACTGGCAATGCAGAGGACCATTATGGCATACAGCAGCAGCAGCAACAATACTGGCCACAATGCCCCTTTGGGCTGCCTCTCAAATCCCCCTCCCTTAAGAGAGCAGGACTACCCTAGCAAGGGGCATCAGTCTCAAAGGTGGAGTCATTCTGGTCTTGGTTTTGGCCAGCACATTCTCCCTCTTCTGGTGCCCTCCCCCTCAGGTGCTCATTTTGACTTGCTGGTACAGAGCAGTGGTATAGTCATCATAACTTTGACATGTCCCATTCCCTCCATTCAGGGGCAGGTTAGGCCATTTTCTCAGTGTTTGAGGCTATATTACTATAGAGAGCTGAGTCCTTAGCACTTTAGTTTAGGCTGTTATCCAGTTGCCCTCCATATCTTCTTGCTGAACCTGTTCCTCTTCAGGGCCCCTCTCATGAGCTACTGCTGCTCTATCAGGTTCAGTTTCTTTTGCATTTAGGAGCAGTGGAAGAGATTCCTCCATCCCAGTTACAACAAGAGGTCAAAGTTTTATTCATGATACTTTCAGGTTTTCAATCCAGAGAGGTCAGACCTATTCTAATCATCTGCAACCATAACAAATCTACGAGGTACATAAGGTTCTTCTTCAAGTAGTGTCCCCATGGGCATTCCACTGTAGCTGTCGGGCTCGTCCCAGCACTGCAGATCGGAGACTTTCAATAGCCGTAGTCAGCCAGACCGCGCATATGCGGTCAGTGTCTCGCACCATTCACGCCCTTTGCCTCATGCGCGTGGTCCGGCTCCCACCAGTTCCTCTCAACTGTCCTTGGTTACAGATGGAGCTTTCTCTCTCTCCTCACCTTCATCTAGTCAGAGAAGCAAATAAGTTCTTAGTTAGTTGTTGTTTTTAATGTTACCTGTTTATAGTTAATAGTCATAGTCATAGTTATAGTTAAAAAAAAAAAGCAGGCTTCACCGGCATGTTCTTTGCCGCTGGACCCACTGAGCAGGATGAGCATGGGGGACAAGCCAGAAGGTTCAGCACGGCCTCTTTCTATGCAAAGGCGATTCCAGCCGCAAGACCTAAGAAGGCACCGGCTGCGGTACCAACGGCACCAAGGTCAGCATCGGCACTGGTGACCTCATCAGCTAAAGCATCGGCACTGGTATCCACACCGACCCCAGCGGCACTGGTATCCATGGCGACCCCAGCGGCTAGAGAACCAGTGCCACAATCTAAGCCAGCACTGGAAAGGTCTGACGTTTTCTCAGCACCAAGAAAAGCGTCTGTGAAGACCAACTCACATAGGAGTTCTAGCCCTATTTCGGCCTCCCCTACATTCTCTCCATCACCATCCCCACTGGCATCAAGATCGCTGGGGCCGCGTAGTCACCATATACAACAGGAGGAACTTTCATACTCACTACATTGCAGGTCTCCATCCCCATACCTGTCGGCACCGTGGAGAAACTCCTGATACCACGCCAGGCACCCCTCTCTCGCTCTCCATCCCCTTCATCCAGAGGCTCTGCAGCTTTTTCCCCACTCACCTGCACTGTCTCCACATGCAGCGTACAGAGGGGAGTACAGAGGTACCTTTTCTTCTAGGCGCTTCTCGCCTGGGTGATCATACCATTATCATCTAGATCCACGCCTCACTATTCATCCCACCACCATTATCATCAGTCCAGGAGATGGTCCCCCTGCTATTGTAGGTCGCCTAGATATACACTTATCTCTGTAACGCCACCTGAGCGACATCCTCCGTCACCACCACCGCAAAGCCCACCATCTCAAGCGCATCACTTAGAACCAGAAGAAGGGCAATTGTCAGAGGCTGAAGAGGAACAACCTGACACTTCGCCTGCTGACCAATCATCATCCTTTCCTGACAAAGTCGTGATCCCAGGCGACATATCACCCTCCAACCATCTTAAGCAGTTCCAGGACTTGTTTAAGAGAGTTGCATCGTGTCAAGAGGTTCAATTGGCGGAGGTGCAGGAAAAACAGTACCGCCTCCTTAAAAATCTCCTGCATCAGGCCAAAATAGCACTCCCGATTGATGAGGCAATTATGGAAGCTGCAGAGGAGATTTGGCAAACCCCTGCCTCTGCCCCACCAACAAATAAGAGGGCAGATAAGAAATACTTTGTGCCATCAGAGGGGTTGGAATTTTTATTCAACCATCCCCAGCCAAATTCGCTCGTTGTAGATGCCGCCCAGCATAGGTCTAAGGCCCCTCAATACAGGAATGCTACAACAGAGAAGGACAGCAAAAGATTATACCTATTTGGTAGAAAGGTATACTCTTCGGCTACACTACTACTGCGCATTGTAAATTATGCTGCATTCTTGTCGAATCACGATTTTGACAATTATACTAAATTTACAACATTGATGGAGCATCTCCCTGTTTGAAAATCCATAGTCCAAGAAGGCTATGCCTCAGTCAGGACAAGTCTTCAGATCGCCCTAGATGTCACGGACACAGCTGCCTGTTCCATGGCTACCGCAATTGCAATAAGGAGATCTTCATGGTTACAATCTGCGGGAGTTCCAAGGGAGTTAGAGTAAAGCAGAGGACCACCCCTTTCATAAACAAAAGATCTTTGCCAAGAAAACAGACGAGGTCCTCCACTCTGGCAAAGATTCTCGTACCACCCTCTGGACTTTGGGTATGTACTCACCTCCATATCGCTGTAAACGATATGTACAATACCAGAGGTGCCACGAATACCCATACAATAGACAACAACAACATGGTTTGACCAGTCATGATAAAGGCAGTGACCCAAAAGAAGGCGCAGTCAGACCAACTGCGCCCCATATCAACCGGCAAGTAAGCAGCAGATTTGACTCCTTGGTCAAGGGCTTTCAACCACATCCCTTTGTCAACCTAGAACACCATGCCTCACGTCTTTTCCACCACTGTCTGAGTCCACTTTATCACCAATGTCCGATCATTGGATTTTGGAGATCATGTCATCCGGTTTCACCATCCATTCCTTTTTCTACCTCCCAACTACCCCACCCACCCCGTCCCTCTTCAGAAACCCTTCTCATAAGAACTTGTTGAAACAAGAGGTCCATTGACTCCTCTCCAATGGAGCTGTAGAGAAGGTACCAGATGAGTTCGGGGGAAAGGGTTTTATTCTCACTATTTCCTCACACAGAAGAAAACAGGAGGCTGGAGACCCACACTCGATCTTCCAAAACTTAATCGGCATCTCCAAAAACAACGGTTCATCTATAATACTAGTCTTAGACAATGGGGATTGGTTTGCAGCCCTCAACCTCCAGGATGCCTACTTCCACATCACCATCCATCCAGCACACAGGCA
The DNA here is from genome assembly GCA_032595735.1 of Pelochelys cantorii. Taxonomy (NCBI): domain Eukaryota; kingdom Metazoa; phylum Chordata; order Testudines; family Trionychidae; genus Pelochelys; species Pelochelys cantorii. The sequence continues at coordinate 100,657,655 of CM064329.1, read as the reverse complement.
ATTTCTTCTTTTTTACAAACAGCTCCAGTATCGAGTGCTTGGGCCTTTCATCTGCCCCCAGGATAATCTCAAAAACCCTAGCAGTGGTGGCAGCTCATTTGTATCGAAGGGGCGTTATAATCTTCCCTACCTCAACGATTGCCCTATAAGAGGCCGCACCTGGGCGGAAACACAACATATGATAACAATACTTTTGACTTTCTAGGCCTAATTGTCAATGAACAGAAGTCCATGATTATCCCTTCTCAGACTCTGGACTTCATAGGTGCTCGACTCAACAGCAGCATGAGCCTACTTATCCATCCAAAGGTTCCAGTCTATCCAAGATTTAATTTCGGTGCTGATCACCAGCCCTAAGGTCTCAATACTCACTTGCCTACAATTAATGGGCCATATGGCTGCAACAACTTACATAGTCCATCATGCACGACAACACTTCCATTGCCTTCAACACTGGCTGGTGTCAGTGTATACGCCCACAAAACATCAAATCCACAAAGCAGTATCTCCTCCCTCCAACGTTCGCATGTCCCTCAGATAGTGTACTGATCCGTGCGACCTCTTGGCAGGCGTTCCCTTCCACTGGTCTCAGCCTTCGGCACAGATCACCACAGACACCTCCCTTGTCAGTTGGCGTGCCCATATGAACAGCACGTCCGTGCAGGGCAGGTGGTCACCACCAGAGATAGCCCTTCACATAAATCTTCTAAAGCTCAGAGCAGTTTTCAGTGACTGCAGACACTTCCAGGACTACATCCGTGGCACAACTATCAGCATACTCACCGACAATATCGCCATAATGTATTACATAAATTGCCAAGGCGGACCACGGTCTCAATCCCTCTGTGCCGAGGTGGTCCACCTCTGGAATTGGTGTATTCAGCAACAAGATCACTTTAATAGCATCCTACTTACTTGGTGCCAACAATGCTGTTGCAGACTCACTGAGCAGACATTTCACGTCCGACCACAAGTGGGAAATCCACACCCACATACTTCAATGTATCTTCCGTCATTGAGGTTTCCTCCGATAGACCTCTTTGCCTCCTACAAGAATGCGAGACGCTGATATTATTGCTCCAGAGCAGGCATCGGTCAGAGATCTTTAGGGGATGCCTTTCTCCTCAACTGGGGGCGGGTTCCATCCTGTATGCATTTCCCTCTGTTGTGCTTATACCCAGGGTTCTGAACAAAATCAACACGGACGGAGCCAAGTTGATTCTCATAGCCCCCGCCTGGGCACGCCAACTGTGGTTCCCCTTCCTCCACCGAATATCCCTGTTACCATCATACATGCTTCCCAATGCCCCAGACTTGTGCCCCAGGACGTCATCTAACCACCTGGCTCCTAAGTGGTTCTGCCCATCTGAGGATCTCTGCTCGGACCAAGTCAAAGATATCCTTACCTCTCCAAATGGCGAAGGTTTGCTTCTTGGTGCTCTGTTAACCGGATTGACCTGCATGCATCACCTCTGCACCAGATCCTCGACTACATCCTTTACTTGAAGTAAACAGGGCTGGTGATTGCTTCTTTGAAGGTACACCTCGCTGTGATTACCGCCTTCCTCCACTCTATAGACAGTACTTTGGTGTTTGCCCACCCAACTACGAAGAGGTTCCTAAAAGGATTGACCAACCTTAACCCACCTCACAGTCCCCCACTTCTGCCCTGGAACCTAGACCTAGTGCTGGACACTCTTACTTGACCTCCCTTTGAGCCGTTGGCCACTACGTTGCTCCAGATGTTGGTGCTAAAGTTGGTCTTCCTGCTTGCTATAACATTGGCCCGCAGGGTCAGTGAGCTTGCGGCCCTGATATCAGTGCCACCATACACAACCTTCAACAAAGATGGGGTGGTATTGCGACTTCACCCAGCCTTTATTCCTAGTCTGCTCTGCATGTCATATTAACAACATGGTCATACTCCCTTCCTTCTACCCTAAACCACACACCGCATCATGGGAGGTGATCCTCCATACTCTTGACATGCACCGAGTGCTTATCTTTTACATCGACAGGACCCGAGATTGGTGTAAAATGGACCATTTGATAGTCTCTCTCGCAGATCGATCCAAGGGCGAGGCCTTGTCTTCCCAGCATATTGCCAAGCTCATAATTTCATACATCACCACTTGTTACTCTATTCGCAATAAACCTCTTCCGTCACAACCAAAAGCTCATTCTACAAGGGCTGTAGCCACATCCACGGCCTTTTTACAGGGAGTTCCCCTTCGGGACACTTGTCGGGCAGCCACATGGTCAACCAGTGCCACATTCATAAACCACTATGCAATCATGCAATGATTGGCTGCGGACTCCTCGTTGGCTTCAGCAGTACTTTCAATTTCAAACAATCTGGAATCTTGGTTAGAAAATTTCTCATTTCAGATACTTGAGCGGGTCAGAGGAACAGGCGGGAGCCGGACCGTGCACATGAGCAAAGTGTGCGATACGCTGACAGGGCATCCACGGTCTGGCTGACTATGGCTATTGAAAGTCTCTGATCTGTGGCACCAGGACAAGCCTGACACCTACAGTGGAGCACCCATGGGGACACAAATCTCGAAGAGCCATCGTTACTGCACGAAGGTGAGTAAATTCTTCTTCCTGATAATCACAAGCTGTCTGAGGGAGAGGCTCCAAGGGCTGGCTCCTCCTCCAGTGGGTCCCTCCAATATCCTGCAGGCTGTCTGGGGGGGGCCAGACTTTGGGGGCTTCCCCCCCTCCGCTACCTATTCCCCCAGCCTGCAGGCTGTCTAGACAGGGACCAGGCTCGGGGGGCTGCTTCCTTCTCCAGTGGATCCCCCCATGTCCTGCAATCTGTCTGAGGGGGGGCGAAGCTCCAGGGGCTGCCCCCTTTCCAGCAGTTCCTCCCTGTGGCCTGCAAGCTCCCCACAGAGGGGGTCAGGTGCTGGGAGCTGCCCCCCCCCCGCAGTAGCACCCCTGCACAGTCTGCTGGATCTCCATGGGGGTAGGCTACAGGTTTGGGGCATGAGGGCCCCTTACTTTGTCTTGTGGTAGGCAAGATGGAAGAGCCCCAGCCCTGCTGATCACTCTGTGCTGCAACTGCCCCCAGTGGTCACTTTCAGTATTGCGTCCCTCTTCTCTGCCCCTCCCTTTCATGTTCCTCCCCTCTCTGTGCCCTCCCTTTCCATGTTATGAAAAACAGTCTCATTCCTGGCACTTCCTATTTTCCAAGCACAACCAAACCCTGACCTTGGTTTAAATCAGGGTAAGAAGAAGCTGCATACCAAATTTGGTGGTCCTAGCTCTTACAGTTTGGGAGGAGTTCTTGACAAAAACAGATTCACTGATGCACAGACACGTTCTAAAATATATATATAGAGAGATATGAACCAAAGAAGAGGCCAGGAATATATGTATTTGTGGTTTGTGTACACACTCAGGTATACTTTTATGTTAGATGTAATATTGAGTGAAAAAGCTTTATGTGCTTAAATACAATGCTTTTCATTCAGGAGGAAAAGAATACAGTATGAGTTAAAAGTGAACAAAAAAAATTCAAATGTAGTTGGAAATAAGTATTCTTGTAGAATATATTTGGGGAGAATGAAAAGATGAAGTATAGGAGGAATAAAATGATTCAGGATTAATGCATTCAGATTTTTTGAGCATGATATAAAATTAAGTGTTAATTACCAAAATAATTTTTAAAGAAATAGCTCTGGGTGAGATGAAAGGAAGAGGTGTTCTAGGAAGTTGAAGTAGCCAAATAGGATGGCTAGAATCAAATTTCTATGTGGGGAAAGAGAAAAGATGGTATTATTTGTAGAGTTTTGTGGGCAAAGAAAGTAGATAAATGTGTGGTATCATAAACAGTTCATCTGAGCTCTGTCCAATTTTCTTATTGTTATCGGTACAATAGCTTGCTTTCACCCCAGATTCTCACCAGGAGCTTTTCTAAAAACAAAAATTATTTTTGTAGCTTGGCAAAACTCTATTACCCATTTTGGTTGAATCTTAATAGTTTATAACCAACCTTTAATGTTAGAATTCAATGAATCCCTTACATTAGGAAAACTGGCACAGGAAAACACATATTCTTTCTCTCTCTTTTCTCAGATTTGGTTTTCTAAGTCTTTGTGTTGGTAACAAGAGACAACTTTAAAGCCTAACCCTGCAAGTTGCAGAGCATATTGTGGGAGTGTTATTGCACGCTCTTACTCACATGGGAGTCTAGAGTACTTAACACATTACAGGATCGAGCTTTAAATTATTTAAAAGACTGGTGCACATTTGGTTAGTGCACTTAAATTTGGGTAAACCAATTTAATTCTTATCTTTTAAAGAAGATGCTGTTAAATAATGCTTTTCAGTTATAGTAAGTGCTCTGTCCTCTAAAAATGAAGTTGCCAAGACGTGTAATATTTTTTACTACTTCAGCATTTAAATATTTTTCATTTATTTTTCTAAACATATTCGTTTTTTTCAACACCTAATTTTTCTGCTTGTTAGTAGCATGGTTGTGATATAGAATTTGGTTTGATATATTTTGTACTGTATCTCAGAAAATCATCTCTTAAACATGCACATGCATAATATAAAAGCTTTTCTTACATGTTGAATGGTGATAAACACATGCTTATCTCCAGTCAGAGTTGATTTATAAATAGGGCACTACCAAATTTACGGCCATAAAAAACATGTCACAGACCATGAAATCTGGTCACCCCCCCGCCCCTCAATAACCCGTTTTATTGTGTGCTATGACCCTATACCAGTGGTGGGCAACCTGCGAGCTGCATACAATCCATCAGGGTTCTACACGTGGTCCTGTAATAGTTCGTATCAGTGGAAGGCTACTCTGACTTACTACAAGCCCCCAGAGTTCAGGGCCTCAGGCCTGACTACAGGCCGAATATCCATTCTAGGGTCCACGCCCTTGTTCAGGGCAGGGCCGCCAATAAACAGTCAAGCAGTTTCTGGTAACCCAGGCAGCAGTCTAGAGACCACGCCCACATTCGAGGCGGGGCAGCAAATAACAGTTAAACAGTTTCTGTTAAGCTGTTCGGCAGTTTATGCACCTGGGCCCTGGGTCAGGGAAGGGCAACAAACAAGCTGGTATACAGTAGTCAGGTTCAAAGGTGCAGGCCTCTTTGCAGGCTGAGCCAGGGGTCGGATCTCCTTGCTTGTGGAGAGCCAACGCTCAGGGGCTTCTTTCCCTACACGGGGAGGAGGAGCCAACCCCAGGACCCTAGCAGTGGCAGTGCTGCAGCCACTGGGTCGGCGGGGATCCAGGCCGTAACCCGCTGTCAGGGTCTGTGGGTAGGCAGGGGTCTAAGCTGCAATGCGCTGCTCAGCTAATCTCCATTTCCTCAGCCACCCCAGGGTCGGCTGTCCGTGGGTCACTTCCCTGTTCTCCCTGGGGGCCCACCTGGCTCGGGTGCTGTTCCTCGGTGATGGTTGGGGACAGAGGTGCTGGCAGCGTGTCCATAGACTCGGAGTCCTGTGCGGGTAAGGGTCCAAGCTGTCCAGCCCACTCATCTGGGCCTAGCAAGGGTGCTGGGGGTCCAGGTAAATCTGTGGGCCCAAGCAACAGCTTCCACAGCCATGTCCAGTTATCAGGGTCCAGTGGTGGCCATGGTGGTCTAGGCCAGTGCTCAGGGTCCAGCAGTGGCCTGGGCAGCGCAACCCAATCCTCCTTCTGAGGGCAGCGTGGCAAGGCCTTCCTCCGCTGGGGCTGGGGAAGAGCCTCTGCCTTGCTCGGCAGCCAAGCTCTAAAGGTATATCTACACTACAGCGTTATTTCAAAATACCTTATTTCAAAATAGTTAATTCGAAATAAGTTATTTCGAAATAACGCATCTACACACAAAATGCATTTCAAAATAGCGTTTTGCTATTTCGAAATAGCACGTCCACACTGAGTGGACTGTGAATCGCATTTAAGGCTGGCTGGAACCAGTTCCGGCAGGGCACGAGGTCAGGACTTACTGTGTGGGGCTGCTGCCTGAGGCTAACTGAGGTCTGTGCTTAAAGTCCCCTTGCCCCCCGTCCCTGGACAGCCGGTTCTCAGGTTTCCCTGTTTGCTTGTCTACCTCGATGAGGGACAGCAAAGCATTTTTGTCTCGGCATGTTCTGGTTGCCCTCACTTGGGACATCACAGCACTCTGCAACATGGAGCCATGGAGCTCTGGTGCTTCTCTTGGACGCGTCGCTGCAAGCCTGGCTGCACTTGCTGCAGGCTGCCATCCGGGAGGTCCATTGGGGGGCTGTCAGTTTCTTGAGGCCCTGCGGGAGAGCTTCCACCCTGAGGAGCACTAACAGTCTCCTTGGTCTGCCCCACTGGGGGCTTGTGCCTCATTCCTCCCTCACGTCCTTCCACTTACCCCCCCCCTCCCCGCACAGACCTCCTTCCTGATGTAAAATAAAATACACATTTTTTCATAAACACGAACTGTCTTTATTTAACAAAACTGGGGTGGGTGGGAATGAAACTCTGGTGACACTGGGGAAAGGAGGCGGGAGAAGGGGGAAACTTGGGAGGAGGAAGCTGGAAGGGGGAAGCAAGGGGAAGAAGGGTGAGGGAAAGCTCAGGGCTCGGGTGGGGGTCTTGCTGGACCAACTGTCTCCCAGCAGCGCGGATGTGGGGGGCCTCGGCATCCCCGGGGGGATGGGGAGGGGATGGAGGGAGAAGTGGGAGGAGGAGTGGTAGCTGGGGAGGCAGCAGGCGCTGGAGTGGCAGGAAGCAGCAAGCTCTGCACCAGGGTCTGCAGGTGTTGGCAGATGGCATGGCCCTGGGCAAGCTGCTCCTGCCAGAGTTCCAGGTCTTCTTGCACCCAGTTCTGGAGGGTGCAGTGCAGGGCTCGCAGTGCCCTCAGGTGCTGCTGTTGGTAACCCTCCACTGCATGGGTGGTCCTGCGGAGCCCTCGGGTGCGGGAGCATGTCCCAGGTGGGGTGGTGCACCCTGCACGCGCAGCTGGTGTGGTTGTGGAGAAACTAGATAAGTGGTCGGGTATCCCTGGGGACACAGTGGGTGAAGCCCAGCCTCCCTCTGCAAGGCGAGGATGACCATTCCCTGCACCACCAGAACCGATGTGCTTGCACACAGGCCATGTTCGGAATGTCCTGCTATCTCCAGGAGTGGGAGCTGCCCCGAGACCGCACCCATGCCCCTATGCTGTGTATAGTGTGGGTGAGGTTGGGGGGAGAGGTCCCTGCCTCTGTGTAGAATGGCCTTGTGGAGGAAGGGCATCCTGCTGTGTCCCACCCCAGGGTCAGGAGCATGTCATGTCTCTTCACACACGCGTGTGGCTACGTGCCCAGGGGTGGCATGGCACATGCTCACATGTACACAGATTGCTGCGTGATCCGTGGTAAGCAAGGCCCATGCGCACAGTCCCTGGTCTCCCTCCCCACCCCCCAATATGGGGACAGTGATGGCACTCACATGTTGTTGCCTCCCCAGATGACACTGGTGATGGGTATGCTGGGACGGCTCGGGGGTCCAGACTGCGTGGCATGCTCCTTCTGGGCTCCTGCAGCTCCTGGCGCTCTTCCTCTGTGCCCTAGTCAGGGCCCTCTGCTCCCTGGGGTGGCACGGACTGTCCCACCCCCCAGGATGTGGTCCAGGGTGTCAAAATAGGGGCAGGTGTCTGCCCCTGTTTGGGAGCTGCCCCCTGTGGCCCTGGCATAGGCCTGCCGCAGCTCCTTAATTTTCATGCTCACCTGCTCCTGGGTGCACGTGGCCTTTGGTGGCCAGGCTGTCAGCCATCCATCTGTAGACGGCCACGTTCCTCCATCTAGTGAGGAGATCATGGATGTTGGAGGCATCCCCCCAAACCTCAATCAGGTCCACGATCTCCGCACTGGACAGGAAGGTGCCCGCCTTCTCTGGCCCCTGGCAGGTTCCTGGGAGCTGGGGGACTGGGCCTGGGGATCAGTGGAGGGCTGGCTGGCACTGGCTGCCTGGCTCATGGTGGGGAAGCAACTGCTGGCTTTGTGCTGGCAGGCCTGGAGCTGGCACAGGCACTGTGGCCAGAGTCTACCCTATTAAGGGCTCCGTGGCTGGAAGAGGAGAGGAAGTTTTCCTGGTTGTGCCCAGAGTGGCCACCAGGGCACCCTGAGAAGGGCTGCAGGCCCCCTATTTTGAAATATGCATCTACACAGCGCTTATTTCGAATTAGCTATTTCGAATTTGGCATTATTCCTCGCAGAATGAGGTTTACCAAATTCGAAATGAGCGCTCCGCTATTTCGATTTAATTTCGAAATAGCGGTTTGGCTGTGTAGACTCTAGTAAAGTTATTTCGAAATAACTTTGCTGTGTAGACATACCCTAACTGAGCTTGGAGCTCCCCCTTTTAAACCTCCAGCCCTGCCTTCTTGTTTCCTGTGGGCGGGGCTGGGTGGTTCTGGCACCATCTACCAGAGGGTTCTTGGGGAAGTTTCTTCATCCAGGTCAGCGGGATGCCACGCTGACTCACTACAGGCCCACAAAACATTTTGCTTACCTTTGCCCAAGTGCAGGGTTACCAAATTCTACTGGTTTCCGTCCGCATAGATTTTTTTTTTCTTACCAGTATTACTAAAGCGACATGAAGAACATATAAAGCAAGGGCACTTGAAGTGAGGTGCATGCTGATTTCACACAACATTAACAGTGACATTGGTGAGCTCTCTCTGCATCAAGTCAAAGCACTGCTACAGTTCAATTGTCACACCCCGCAAATTCTAGGTTACCAAGCGCAGTTAGCAAAACTACTCTATCCTGGGAGACCATATTGGTTACCTCAGTGTTGCCACCCACTGAGATGGAAGGCCACTCATGCGGCCCAGTCTTGCCCATTGCTGCTCTATACTGTGGGGCAGACTAGTATGTTTCTCATATAGGAAGACCTGACCCAAAAGGGAGTTGGGGAGTGTTGTAAGTTTATTTTCGGGATCATAGTTTTGTTATCCTTACTTCTGCACTTCCTTCGGAGTTGGGCCGCTGGAGGGAAGTAGATGTTGACTGTGTACACAGTTCTGAAGACAGCATCACCAACAGCAGTGCAGAAGTAAGGGGAGTAATACCATATTATGTCATCTTTGCTTCTGCACTGCTGCTGTGGTGGCTCCTGTCCAGCAGCTTCTGCTCTCCAGCTTCTCAGCTCTGAAGGCAGTGCTACCACCAGCAGCAATGCAGAAGTTTTGCAAACCTTACAATAACCTTGCCATTCCTCCCACCTCCTTTTGGGTTAGAACTCCTACAATTACACTATGAAATTTCAGATTTAAATAACTGAAATCATGACATTTGCGATCTTTAAAATCCTATGATTATGAATTTGACCAAAATGGACCATGAATTTGGTAAGGCTCTATTTATAAATTAAACATATTATTTAACTTCTATTTCTAATGAAGCAGTTTGAGGAAATAGGATATATTCACAAATACGAGGAAAGCATATTGGCTTGCCTATTTGTTCTTAGGGACAATTATTTTAAAATTATTGGTTTGAAAAATTTTCTGGTATTTTTAAAATTGCATATTTTAAATTATTAATATTACCATAGTTATCTTTGCATTTGTTTTTCAGAATTTATTGTTCACAGATGAAAATGATAATTCAGAAATAAAAATAATTGATTTTGGATTTGCTCGATTAAAACCACCTGATAATCAGCCTCTTAAGACTCCATGTTTTACTCTTCATTATGCTGCTCCAGAGCTCTTAAATCACAATGGTTATGATGAATCCTGTGATCTCTGGAGTCTGGGGGTCATTTTGGTGAGTGGTTGGCTGTGTGGCTTAATTATTTTAATTGTTCGATAACACAAGCAGAATGGATTTCTTGTTAAAACTAGCATCTGAGAAGGGCTTGATTTTGTTCTAGATAAGCTAGAATTGGATAGTCACTACTTTGGAGTGGGGTGAGGATATTTTTTTCCTGCGCATGTAATAGCAAGCCGGGATGTGCACTGGAGGCATTTAAGATGGGAGAGCTAGAACCAGCTTTCAGGTTTTTTTCTGAGCAATTTGATTAAATTATGATCTGTTGTGCATTAGGCCGTGCACATCTTAGAAAATATAATTTTTATTAATACTATCGCTATTGTACTATTTGTTGGAATATATATGTTCTACAAACAACAACACTATCTGAATATTGAGTTAGGTTAATGTACTCAGTAATGCTGTAGTAAGGTTGGCAATAAATATATGGTACTAAATAATATTCCTTTTGTTGTTCTGGTAGTATACAATGCTGTCAGGACAGGTGCCCTTCCAGTCTCAAGACAAAGGTTTAACATGCACTAGTGCATTGGAAATTATGAAGAAAATTAAAAAGGGAGAATTCTCCTTTGAAGGAGAAGCTTGGAAGAATGTATCTCAAGAAGCCAAAGATTTGATACAAGGTATGTATCTATGGATATTTCATATTTTCTTTTACCAACATTAACAAGAAGTAAAGTACCATATTTCACACTTGCATATTTCTTCAGTTTTTTGTGCATTATTACTTTACATTTATAGGGAAACCAAAGTAGTTTTTTTGTTATAAGCATTAATTATCAGCTCATCCAGAATTAATCTATAATTTTTAGGGCTGTCCAGTATTGAACGCTTGATTTATTATTGTTGATTTATTAATGTTTTATTGCAAGTTCTTAGTTCATTTCTTTGTTAAAAAGTGTTTTGTACAATCTTGTGTCAACATTGCATGAGCTATATCTAAGAGATATATAGTTATGATTTATCAAATTATTCTGTTTTTAGATTTTCAAATGATTACTTTATCCACAGTATTTAGCTAAATAATAGCTCCTGGATTAAGAATGTCTACTATATTTCTGTTAGGACTTCTTACAGTGGATCCAAATAAAAGAATTAAAATGTCCAGCTTGAGATACAGTGAATGGCTTCAAGATGGGAGCCAGCTGTCATCCAATCCTCTAATGACTCCTGATAACTTAGGCTCCTCAGGAGCTGCTGTACATACATACGTCAAAGCCACCTTTCATGTAAGCTTACAAAGTCTTGCATTTTAATTACAAATTTTAAACATTTACTACATTATATCAGCTTAGAATTTAGATTTATATGAGTTTAGTTATTTAAAAATGTATTTACATTTAGAGTTCTGTGATAGATGTATAGGAAGACACAGAAATATAAGGCCTATCTAGTAGTGTAGATTGTGTCAGCGGCCAAAAATCTACATGAGAGAATATATTGAAACACGTGTCAAAATGGGAAGTTGAGAGGGGAATATATATTTTGATAATATATTTGTATCACTGGGGAAAGTGGTGCTGGTGAAACAGCTACCATATAATTATACAAGATTAGAGATTTGTTTTAACAAAGCTTTGTAAGATGTGGGTAATGTTCTGGTTACTCTTAGTACTTGCTTGACTTTCAGTTTAATTGACCTCCTTAAGATTAGGAAAGAAAAGAAGAAAATAAACTATTGCTAGGGAAATTTAAGGTAAAGAATCTAAAACATTGCAATTTGGAATATTCTTTGGAAATACCTTTGATATTACCTTAATGAACATTTTTAGATACCAACATTAATTCACTAAATATAAGTTTGTTATACAAATGCAGGAGGAAATGTAATGTTGATTTTTTTCAAAACTTTATCTATGAAGAATAACCTAAAAACACATGTTGAACTTCAGTTTATGCTCAAATACGTTGCATTTTATGGCTTCATTACAAACAAGGTCGGTGTTGTCCAAGAAGAAAAAGTGTGGTAAATAGTTTTTCTTTACTTAGCAATTGCAGAGAGATCAATTTTGAAAAAAAAATTGAAAGTTTAAAACTAAAATTGCAATTTAAGTAAATATAACATAGTAAAGTGTAATCTTGACTATATTTAAGGCTTAGAGGAATAATTTCAAAAACATTAAATATATGGAGAGAAGAGTGCCAATTAGTGATTCTATAAAGCACTGTAAAACTGAAATTGCATAAAAATGAATAGACATGACACTTGAGAAATAATAAAACAGAAAATTCATAGCTTAATAAAAATGCTCTAACTTATCTTATATCTTTTATAAATGAATAGAATTGCCTTTTTATTTTGAAACAGGCCTTCAACAAGTACAAAAGGGAAGGATTTTGCCTTCAGAATGTTGACAAGGCACCTCTTGCTAAAAGAAGGAAGATGAAAAAGACAAGTACAAGCACAGAGACACGTAGCAGCTCCAGTGAAAGTTCACATTCTTCTTCCTCTCATTCTCATGGTAAAACTACGCCAACAAAAACCATGCAGCCAACAAATCCTACAGACAGCAATAACCCAGAAACCATCTTCCAGTTCTCTGATTGAAAAACATAGAAATACCCTCTCTTGAACAATTAAGAGGTGATAAACCTGGTAGGTACCTGTCCGTTCTTGGAACAGAGGGATTATAAGGATGTGTTCATCATGTTGAACAACTTATTTCAGTTCTGCTTTTTAGCTTTTTCTTTCAAGACATTTGGTTTTAGTTCTATTTGAGAATCACTGGATGGGGTATAATATTGTGAATACAATCAACATTGCACTCTCTTAGGCCTGGTTTGTTAGTGTGCAGTCTAGTCCTGATTGAGGGGTAATCACATTGTTATGCTACTCCTGGAGAGAGAGTGTGACTGAGTGTCATCATCTCCTTTCAGTTTCCCCACTGCTCCAAGAAGGAAATACACTGTAAAAGGCAATACGTACTCTGTGAAATGCTGATGTAACTTTGCCAGTAGGCATGGGGGAGCAGAGTCAAGACTCCACCTGAATAGGGAGAGTCAGAGAAGCTTTGGTTCCCTTTGCACACAAGAAATGACAGTACAGTACATCAAAGCAAAAGTCATGTTATTTCCCTTCTAACTTCCTTAAGTTGGTCCATAGGATGGACCGGAATCTGGACCTTGTTTTGTAATTTAAGAACTGAGCGTCATGGTACTGCTTTTATGTTTTTTTACAAACTTATTTCTTACATTTGGTTTTATGTTACTCAGAATATAAAAATCTTAGATTTCTTTTTCATCTAGACCAGGAGCAGGCAAGATGCTGCCCACGCTCCACATCCAGCCCACCAAGCCACCAGATCTAGCCCATGCACCACCACACCGGGACTCTTAGGCAGGAAGCAGCTCAATGCCGCTTTTAGTGGCTGGCCACTCTCTGTGACTCTCTCTGTTCTGGGTGCCAGAAGGAGAAGGTGGCTATATCTTTGCCATTTTTTCCAAATACTTACATTACATTTCCTTCCTCACATCTTGCTTCTGTCTTGTACATAGTAAATAATAGACTTGGGCATGTTTTATAGTGTAGTTATAAACCACTTATGCACTGGGAAATTTAAAGGGAAATTATACTAAACACTGTGTTTCACAACTGTACACTGTTGTACTACAGTGAGGTATTTCCTGCTGTGGTAATATATTATGTAAATAACCTGTTTGGAATAATAAATATGTGACTTTTTACTGAAATATTTCCATTGATATACTTTTAAATTGAACAGCATGTTTTATAAATTTGTGCAGAGCACTTCTACTGCTCACCTTCTAAATGTCTAGGGACAACTATTAAGTGCTAAATTAGACCCCAGATCTGTAAACAGATACACATGTGAGTCATCCCATTAGATTTAGAGACTAATGGTGTAAGTACATGTGTAATTATTAGCATGATTGGAACCTAGTTTACTAACATGTTTTATTAACAGCTTGCTGCATTTTAAAGTAAACTATCCCAAACCCTATGCAAAAAGGTTATAGGAATTGTTTATATCAATGGTTTTATTTATTGAATCACATCAAATAACAGTGTTCAGTAATCTTATGCAGCCATGTTTACAAGTAGTGTTTAATGAAACCAAGAGGTTTTGAAACCCAACATTTGTTCTGTGTTGCTTTAATATTATTAGTGACAGCATTTTGAGGATTTGAGAATTCCTGATGTGAATTAGTTTATTTGCTTTCTTGACCTGAATGTCAGTAGTAATTGCAGCATTAATTTTTAATTTGATGTGAATATTGAGACATTTGAACTGTTTATGTAGAATTAGTATATTTAATCTTAAAGATCAGTATATATGCTGATAACACAAACAATTGAAAGTGGCTGGTTTTAAAATATTTTAAATTAATGTTAATGTTCATATCTGCTTTCTCAATATTCTCTTAGGGATAATCTCAGTAATAAATACAACTCGTTTGTAAACAAATATATTTCCCCTCCACAATGAACTTACTGTAAGTACAAAGAAACCATAGCAACAATTAATACTTATTATGCAACAGCACTAACAAATTGTGATGCAGATTGTAATGTTCAGTAAACTGCACTTTGGGATATTTTTGCTGTACAGGTTTTCAAGTACTTTATAAACAAAACCTAAAAGGTTTTAAATGCAAAAAAGTTTTGTGAATGAAATGACCCTGCTGAGCTTAACTTTTTAAAATTAAGGGGATAATAAAATTTGTTCCCTTGCTTGGGAAACTTGAATAAATGACTTTTTTATGTTAGAATAATTTTATGGACAATTACTAAAATTTACTTAAAGAGTGATCATTTCATTCTGAGGAAAGTGCATTTGTATTTGTATTGTTTTATCACACAAGTATTTATGAAATACTTCTTTATGCCTTTTTTAGACTATATTTGGACTCTGGAATTATTGCAGCTCACAGTAATGGATACACATCTCTTGTATAAAAGACATTTTCTTTTATACAAGGATATTTGAATATAAAATCTGTTTTTCTTTTGTACTATACAGGTACAGTGTTTTGCCTACCAACTATTTAATTTTTAATAGGAGAGCAATCAGTATCATGGACCTGATTCTTCATTACCCTGTGTCTTGCACAGTCACTTACATCTGTTCAAAGTGGGTGTAAAATTTTAGAATCAGATTCTCATTTATGGTAAGGCTACTTTACACCACTCTATTAGGGTTTGTCTACACAGCAAAGTTATTTCAAAATAACAGCCGTTATTTCGAAATAACTTTCCTAGAGTCTACACAAGCCAACTGGTATTTCGAAATTAATTCAAAATAGCAGAGGGCTTATTTCGAAATTGGTGAACTTCATTCCATGAGGAATAGCGCCAATTTCAAAATTTCTATTTCAAAATAAGCACTGTGTAGACATTTATTTCGAAATAGGGGGCCTCCAGCCCTTCCCAGGGTGCCCTGTTGGCCGCCCTGGCCACAAGGTAACTTCTGACCTGATGCCCTGCTGGAACCAGTTCCGGCTGGCCTGAAATGCGATTCAGCGTCCAATCAGTGTGGATGCACTATTTCGAAATGCATTTTGTGTGTAGACGCATTATTTCGAAATAACTATTTTGAGATTAGATATTTCGAAATAACGCTGTAGTGTAAACATACCCTTAGTGTAAAAAGGGCACTATGTGGGTGTAAGTTACATTTGTAGTTAGTTTAAGGTACCTTTTAAACTGCTGCACAAGCCGGAATCAAGCACCATATGTTTCTCATTGTATTTATATTAGATTCTAGATTTTTCCTTTATTTAACATAAAATATTAAATTCAGCCACATTTATTATGAGGAAGTTTGCCATATATTACTGATAAATTCAAGTTAAATTCTAATCTCTCTCTTTCCATTCCTGTAAGATTATTTGGTGCCATCAACCATACTAGGAAGAGCAGATTTGTTTCTTGAAAACCCAGTTCTTTAATATTATAGATCTAAGTAACTATTTACTTTTATTTATATCAGCTTAATTAAAAACATATTATATTGTCCAAATAAACTATTTTTGTGAATACTTAGTGTTTTTAAAAATACAAATGGTAATAATTTTAGGTGTAGATATGAAAAAAGCAGAAAGATTGGATCAGGAAAAGCACAAAACTAGAGTTCTACTTGACTTTATACGTCTCAGATTAAATGAAATTCCTCCTCATATAAAGAGCAATCTATCCGTAATTTAGAGGACAGTTACTTCGTAGAAGGTCAAAGTACTTAGTAAACTTATCTCACATACAATGTATTATAAAAAAGAATTTTACTACAATGGATGATTTTGTTACTGTTCTTCAGGAGAGCATATCATCAAGATTGCTAACAATTCCCATCTTCCTGATTGACATTGCTGATGCACCTGTTTTCCCTACCCTTCCAAACAAAATAATTTATACCGGTACAGCCACATTCCTCTCCTGCTGTTTCCAGAATGTACTTAAAGGAATAGATTCACACAATTGTTATGTATATGTTTTATCAGTATTGTTAGGAATTGTTACCATATAGGTATCACTCTCAATTTTTAACAAGAAGTGTGTATATATTTTATTTTTAATTAGTTATTTCATCTTCAGTTATATTTTTGTTGTAGTATTATGCCTTAAGCATCATACCAGAGGTTTGGTTCAGTCTTCATGACCACGACTCTCATTGTCTTTTACTGTGACCTTCAGTGTATTTCGTTCCTTCCTTCTGAGGAATCTTGATGTTTTAATCTTCTAGGCAGAGGAAACTGGAAATAGTGTGGCTGCAACTGTTCCAGAAACCATGGTGCTTTGATCTTTCAGTCTTTGTCAGCCTGTAAGAAATATCTTCTCTTTACTCCAGTCCCTTGTAAGTTGAAAAAAAAAATGGCAACTGTACAGCTCCAAATCAGACTTCCCCTGACACCTTATATTTTTAAGTCACTCTGTCACTTTGTCAGTCAAGATTTCTGAATTATGTCGCAACAAAAACTTAGGAGTGAGCTGGTGCACTATACACTCCAGATGTGTAGACAAAACAGGGTCTATATTTAATAAAATGATGTGGGTAGTCTGATGTATATACTTGCATCCAAAAATAGTATCAAAAAAATTGAAATGATGATCATTGAAGGGGAAAAGTTATCAAAATATAGCTTGAGAATATATATAAGCTAGCAATTGTTTTCCAGAGCTGTTCACAGAGCTAACTACAAAAATCAGTAGATCTGAAGGTATGGGTCTTCTCTCCTTGTACTCTGAGAGAAATATTTTCTGCTCTTCTTTTCTATCCAGAAATTTATATAATATTCGTCAGTGTAACATATTAGTGACTAGTATATTTTATTTCCATATTAGAAAGATTATGAAATTCCATGACACAAAAATGGGAAACTTTTTTATGAATACTATTTTAACATTTTTTAAAAAGTAACAGTTGGATTTTTTTTGTGTGTTAAAAAACAAAAGTTAACTATTTGTTGTTGTTTTTTAAATTTTTTTACAAACTACTCATAAAAAGAAATATCTATCATGATAATGAAAACCATTTTAAAAATCTACGCTTAAAACCTGCTTAATGGTGAACAAAATACTCAATCTTTTCCTGACTTTTATACCATTGGTTTTAGGAAATATGGTTAAAAGTAAAATGCTGCATTATAAAGGAGTTTTAGTTTTTTAACCAAATCTATCTTATTTTTGTTTTTTTGGAGGGGGGGGGAATATTGAGGCCTGCTATATTAGACTTTATTCCTTTTTACAGTACCCCATAATAAAGCAATATGCATATTTTAGTTGTTTGTATAATTCTTTAAAAAGGGGATATGTGTGGATGGGTGTGTAACATGTGATTATGTAAAACTTAAACAACAACAAATAGCCTGGTAGCACTTTAAAGACTAACAAAACATGTAGATGGTACCATGAGCTTTCATGCGCACAGTACACTTCTTCAGATGACCGGAGAGTTGGAAGTCCAGAACCAAGAATAAATAAGGGAAGGAGGGGAAAGGGGAAGAGGACATTGGGTAGATGCGTTTTAAAGGGATCCCTTTGAAACTTATCTACCCAATGTCCTCTTTCCCCTCCCTCCAATCCCTCCCCCCCCCATCCCTTAAAGCTTATGATACTATCTACATGTTTTGTTAGTCTTTAAAGTGCTACCAGACTATTTCTTGTTTTTTAAGCTTTTCCAGTTACAGACTAACCCCTCTGAAACATTTGATTATGTAGTTTGCTAAACACTTGGTCTAATATCATTCTTCACTCCAGTGTTCCCTTTTTTGAATTCTGTTGCAAATGCTGCAGATATGTACACTTTAAATATAACATACGGTAATATATGTAGTAAAGCTGATTACAAATTGGCTAAAAATATATAATTGTACACCTCTATCCTGCAAATACATTTATGAGTAACTTGCATTTCTGCAAGTTTGAGGCAATTTGAGATGTCCAGAGAAAAAACACTTGCTCTTTGCTATTCAGAGAAAGTAACATATTTCTTTTTAAATAAAAAGGGCCGAGAAGCGATATATATAATTAAGACTAAGATTTTTGTCATAGATATTTTTAGAAAAAGCTGTGGACAGATCATGGGCAATAAAGAAAAATTCACAGAAGCCCAAAACTTGTGCCTGACTTTGACGGAAAAATATCGAGGATAAAATAGGAAGGGGCTTGGGCACCTGAGGGGGCTAGGAGTTCCAGGGTCCCCCTACTCCCCACATCAGCAAAGAGCTGCAGGGATCTTCCTGTTGCTGCTACAGTGGGGAACTGTAAAGACTCCTCTGCCCCACTATAGCTGGTAGAGAGCTGCAGGGAACCCGGTGTCATACGCAGTGGTCAGGAACTGTGGAGTATCCCTCCTGCCCATGGCAGGTGGGATCTGCAGGATACCCCTGCTGACAATGGCAGCATGGAGGTTGGGGGCTCATTGCCTCAGGCCGCAAGGGTACCTCACAGCTTCTTGCTGCTGTGGGAGGCAGTGGGACCTTGCAGCTCCCAGCCACTGAAACTGAAGTCAAAGAGGTCTTTGGAAGTCATGGATTCCATGACCTCCGTAACAAAACTGTAGCTTTAACTGTAACATCCCTCCCCAACATCTCCCCATGCACACACAAGGTACGTCTAGACTACAAGCCTCTTTCGAAAAAGCCTCTTTCGAAAGAGATAATCTAGTCAGCCCCAGAAGTTTCGAAAAAGCAAGCCGCTTTTCTGAAAGAGAGCACCCAGGCAATCTGGACACTCTCTTTTGAAAAAGCCCCGTTTGCGTTCAAGAATGCCTTTTTTCAAAAGAGCTCGTTCGAAAAAAGGCATTCTTCCAGGTAAAAGTAGGTTTACCGATTTAAAAAAACAAAAACGCCGCGTTCATTTGATTTAATAACTGTGAAGGCAGTCTAGATGCAGCTGAAGTTTTTTAAAAAAAAAGGCCACTTTTTTTTAAAAAACTCCATAGTCTAGACACACCCACAGTGTTTGAACCATACATTCCAAACTTCTTTATAAAAATAAATTATATTAGCTAGAGCTTGTTGGAAAACCTTTTCCTGCAAGAAATTTTAAGCAAAAAATCTTTGTTCAAAATTTTAGCAAAATTTTTTTTTAGTTTTCACACATGTAGTTTTAAACAGAT
This sequence comes from Pelochelys cantorii, assembly GCA_032595735.1. Taxonomy (NCBI): domain Eukaryota; kingdom Metazoa; phylum Chordata; order Testudines; family Trionychidae; genus Pelochelys; species Pelochelys cantorii. Next base: position 100,638,336 of record CM064329.1, on the reverse strand, counting down.
TAGAAATTAATTGATTTTTCGACTTAAATTTGTATTCCATTTTTAAATGAAAGAACTTTTTAAGTGAAAATGAAAATTTATATGAGTGTCAATTTGATTAAAATATTTTCTTCTGTTTTTTAAAACAGTAAAATTATAATGTAAATCTAAATTAAATGAAAATTTTAGTTTCTTTTTAGAATGTCAATTTGAAACATTCTTCATTTTTAAATTTTCTACAGGAAAATGGACAATGTTAATCAGAATTGACATTTCCCTTATTTTTTCACTGAGAGAACTTCCCACACAAATTTTAACCAACTCTAGAATCAGACCCGTTTTATAAGAGGAAACTGAAGCAAAGGAAGGTTGTAATCTGCCAAAGACAACACGGTGGCAGAGACAGAAACAGAATCAGAATTCATGCCTTCTGACTCTCTTCTGGGGTATGTGTACACAGCAGCATTATTTCAGAATAACTGACGTTATTCCAAAATAACAAAGAGTACGTCTATGCAGCAAGCCATTATTTTGAAATAATCCCAAGCTGGAGGACTTCTTACTCCGACTCCTGTAACCCTCATTTTACAAGGAGTAAGGGACGTCGAAGGAAGAGTGCTCTTCCTTCGACTTCCTGCTGTGTAGACAGCGCCAAAAGCCAAATTAAGCTTTTTCAGCTACGCAATTGACGTAAGCTTTTTCAGCTACGCATAGCTTAATTGACTTGTTCCCTCTGTGCGTAGTCTCTTAGGTAGTAAAAGTCTCCTTTGTTTAAAATATTGACATTAAGAATGAAAGAGAGCGGTTGACTTACAAATTAACCAGATTTAAAGTATCAATTAAGTATTAGGGTGCGTCTACACTGCAGGGCTTAACTAGAAATAAGCTATGCAAATTGAGCTATGTCAATTGTGTATCTTATTTCGAAATAGCTTATTTTGAAATAGGGAACATCTACACAGCACTTATTTTGAAATAGAACACTCTTCCTCTGACTTCCCTTATTCCTCATACAATGAGGGTTCTTCTTCAAGAGACGTCCCTGGGCGTGCTTCACAGTGGGTGTAGGTGCGTCCCAGCACCACAGTGTGGATTTTTGATAGCAGTGCATTGGGAGCCACACATGCACAGCGCGCAATGCGTGCGGGTCCCCCCACCCCCCCGGCACCATTGCACATGCATGGCCACCTTCTCTTCAGTTGCTTTATACAGGCCCCGGCTTCAGACATGCATCCACAGTGCTCCTCGATTCTCATTAGTTCTAGAGACAGAGAGATTAGTTTACTCAAAGTTTTTCTCCCTAGTAGTTATTAGAAACGAAAAACAAAAACAAAAAACCCTGCCCCTTGCCTCAGCCAGTTTCTCTGTCCGGTTGTGAATATCACCACGCGAGATGTGTTTACCCGGCTTTAAACGCTGCACAGACTGCAACGATGCAATGCCGGGCTTGGATGCCCATGATAAATGTATTAAGTGCTTCAGACACTCCAACTCTCAAAGGGACTGTCCACACTGCACCAAACTGAAGGCATGGACACGGAGAGAGAATCATAGAACCACAGAGCTGGAAGAGACCTTAGAAGGCCATCAAGTCCAGCCCCCTGCCTAAAGCAGGACCAATCCCAATTAAATCAACCCAGCCAGGGCTTTGTCAAGCCGAGACTGAAACACCGCTAGGGATGGAGACTCCACTACTTCCCTGGGTAACCCATTCCAGTGCTTCACCACTCTCCTAGTGAAATAGTTTTTCCTAATATCCAACCTGGACCTCTCCCACCGCAACTTGAGACCATTGTTCCTTGTTCTGCCATCTGTCACTACTGTGAACAGCCTTTCTCCAGCCTCTTTGGAACCTCCCTTCAGGAAGTTGAAGGCTGCTATCAGATCCCCCCTCACTCTTCTGCAGACTAAATAGACCCAACTCCCTCAGCCTCTCCTCGTAGGTCATATGCTCCAGCCCCCTAATCATTTTGGTTGCCCTCCGCTGGACCCTCTCCAATGCATCCACATCCTTCCTGTAATTGGGGGGCCCAGAACTGGACACAATACTCCAGATGTGGCCTCACTAGAGCCGCATAAAGAGGAATAATCATATGTCTGGATCGACTGGAAATGCTCCTCTTAAATCAACCTAATAATCCATTAGCCTTCTTGGCTACAAGGGCACACTGTTGACTCATATCCAGCTTCTCGTCCACTGTAATCCCCAGGTCCTTTTCTACAGAACTGCTACTGCCAATTGGTCCCCAGCCTGTAACAATGCTTGGGATTCTTCCATCCTAAGTGCAGGACTCTACACTTGTCCTTGTTGAACCTCATCAGATTTCTTGTGGCCCAATCCTCCAAGTTGTGTAAGTCGCTCTGGACTCTATCCCTGCCCTCCAGCGTGTCTCCCTCTCCCCCTAGCTTAGTGTCATCCGCAAACTTACTGAGGGTGCAATCCATCCCCTCATCCAGGTCATTAATAAAGATGTTGAACAAAACCGGTCCCAGAACTGAACCTTGGGGGCACTCTACTAGAAACCGACCGCCATCCTGACATCGAACTGTTGATCACTACCTGCTGGGCCCGACCTGCCAGCCAGCTTTCTTTCCATCTTACCGTCCATTTATCCAATCCACATTCCCTTAACTTGCTGGCAAGAATATTGTGGGAGACCATATCAAAAGCCTTGCTAAAGTTAAGGTATATCACATCCACTGACTTTCCCATGTCTACAGAGCCAGTTACCTCATCTTAGAAGCTAATCAGATTGGTCAGGCACGACTTGCCCTTCATGAATCCATGCTGACTATTCTTGATCAACTTCCCCTCTTCCAAGTGCTTCAGAATGGATTCCTTGAGGATCCTCTCCATGATTTTTCCAAGGACTGAGGTAAGACTGACCGGCTTATAGTTCCCTGGGTCATCCTTCTTCCCTTTCTTAAAGATGGGCAGTACATATGCCTTTTTCCAGTCATCTGGGATCTCTCCTGATCTCGACCGTTTAGACCTCTGTTTAAAAATTATTCTTACAGAAAAGTACAGACACCCTTCCTCAGACCCAGGCTTCAGGCAGACTGCCAAGGAGAAAGGGGATAAACCATTTAAATCCCCAAAGAAACGGGCCACCTCACTTCCTCAAAACCATACTGGAGCCAGCCAAAACTCTGTGGCAAAGCCCTGCCTCAATCCCTCCCACTTGTAAAAATACAGACCGCAAATATTATGTCCCACCTAAGGCTTAGAATTTCTGTTCACTCATCCACCACTCAACTTACTAGTAGTGGATGCGGCTCAACAGAAATAAGTAACAAAAGAGCTCCACACCGTCCGACAAGGACAATAAAAGACTTGACACGCTTGGAAAGAAAGTGTACATATCAGCCACGGTGCAAATGAGAGTAGCCCACTATACCGCACTCCTCAGTAAATATGATTTCAATAATTAAGCAAAGCTTAATGCCTTCATCAATGATATACCAGACATTAAAAAGGCACAATTCAGAGCTATTGTCACAGAGGGTCAGGCAATAACACGCACAGCCTTTGAGACTGTCCTAGACGCAGCTGACATGGCTACAAGAATAACAGCCACAGCAGTTGTGATGAGACGGGCCTCATGCTTTAACTCGTCTGCCTTCCCTCGAGAAATCCAACCGTCAATGGAAGACCTGCCGTTTGAGGGAGAAAAGCTCTTCTCATCGAAAACCAACGAGGTCCTCCACTCAATGAAAGACTCCAGGGCAACCTTATGCTCTCTCGGCATTCAGACACCTGTAACAAGGAGATACCAACCGTACCAGAGGCCAAGATACCCACAACCCACATATCATTATCAAAGGCAAGACTATCTGTCGTACCAGCAATGTGACCGTGGTAGACAACAGCGTTGGCGGCCCCAGACTAATACCTCCAATCACCCACCCCAACATAATAAGCAAATTTGAGCCATCAGTCAAGAGACTGAAAACCATCCTACCTCCTCCAGAGCTCCCAAATACTAGCAAACCTTTCACTTACCATCCGCTGCCATTTCTTGACAAATTGTGCACCATCACATCCGAAAAGTGGGTGTTATAGACAATTTCCTTCAGATACACCATTCCCTTTCTCTCTCTTCCCCCACCCTACCAACCCACCCCATCTCTCTTTAGGGACTCCTCTCATGAGACTATACTGCAACAAGAGGTGGATCACCTGCTACAATTAGGAGCCATAGAACCAGATCCTCTAGAGCAGGGTTTCCCAACCTATCGGTCGGGACCCAAATATGGTTCACCATTACATTTCAAAAGGGTCGCCAAGTGTCTCCCCAGGTGGCTCTGCCTCCTCTCCTCCCCCCGTTTTTGAATTGCCTTGCATCACCAAGTCTTCCTGAATTGTCAAAATGGAAAAGGTTGGGAACCGCTGCTCTAGAGTTTCAGAGCAGCGGTTCCCAACCTTTTCCATTTTGACAATTCAGGAAGACTTGGTGATGCAAGGCAATTCAAAAACGGGGGGAGGAGAGGAGGCAGAGTAAAAGCTTTTACTCCCATTACCTCCTCACTCAGGAAAAAAAACCCGGCAGCTGTCGCCCAATTCTTGAGTTGAGGGCCCTAAACAAATTTGTCAAAAGGCAAAAATTCAAAATGGTTACACTAGCCATCATTATCCCTGCGCTGGAGCTCGGTGACTGGTTTTTGTCTCTCGACCTACAAGACGCATATTTTCATGTGTCCATAAAACCTGATCATAGACGCTTTCTTCCTTTTACCCTAGGTTCACATCATTACCAACATACAGTCCTATCCTTCAGACTCTCCACAGCACCAAGGTTTTCTTCGAGGTGTTAGCAGTGGTCACAGCCCACCTCAGGAAACGTGGCATCACCATTTACCTTGATGATTGCCTCATCGAGGCAAGAATCAGGCACTATTCCTACCACTGTACCCATCTGGTACAATGGTGCTTCCAATCATTAGGACTTCTGATAAATGAGAGCAAATCAGTGCTTACATCCACTCAGTTCATACAATTCATCGGGGCCCCTCTCAACTCCACTGCAGCCATGGCCTCCCTACCTCCAGACAGGTTCCTCAGGATCAGCCAGTTAGCTTATTTGCTCTGTGTAATGCCAAAGATCGCAGCCCACGACTGTCTACAACTCTTGGATCATATGGCATCTTGCAACCTTGTGGTCCCCAATGCCCACCTATTCATGAGGTGTATTAAGGGATAGCTCAGATTCGCCTACAAACCCAAACTGTACCCAATGACCAAAACACTGGCAGTCCCAGACGCAGTAAAGAGATCATTGCTATGGTGGACAAAACCGCACAACCTGTGCAGGGGCATACCTTTTCAAACCCCAGAACCCACAGTGGTCATCACCACAGACCCTCACTCATGGGCTGGGGAGTGAACATGAGAGAACTTACAACCCAGGGCCTATGGACTCCAGCAGAAAGGCCACTACACATCAATGTCCTCGAACTCAGGGCTGTCTGGCTGGCATGCCAGTACTTCCCTCCCCACATCACTGGGACCCATGTCAGAATATATACGGACAATACAGCCTGTACGTTTTATATAAACAGGCAGGGAGGGGCACGATCTGAGGCCCTTTGCAAGGAAACTATAGCACTCTGGAACTGGTGCCTCAATCACGGCATCTCCATAAGCATGTGCCACCTCCCCGGTGCCCTAAATGCAACAGTGGACGCCCTCAGCAGAGCCCTACCCTGAGACTACAAGTGGGAAATTGACAGTTCAGTCCTGACAGACATATTTGCATGCTGGGGACAACCCCACATAGATCTATTCACCACCAAAGTGAACAAGAACTGTCCACTGTACTGCATCAGGGCGGGCATGGGGAAACACTCCCTTGGAGATGCTCTCATCCTGAAATGGGACATGCCCTTGCTCTATGCATTAACCCCCCACTCCCATCAAGATACGGAGGGACAAAACAAGAGTGATCCTAAGAGCACCTTGCTGGCCCTGACAACCCTGGTTTCCCCTCCTCAACAGAATGTCCTGACATCGCCCAATTACCCTCCCGCACAGCCCGAGCATACTATCCCAACCAGGAACCAAGACTCCTCACCCTCAATTTTCTACCCTTCACCTCAAAGCATGGTACCTCGTAGAATTGCAATGTTCACAACAAGTGCACAACGTTCTCTTACACAGCAGGGCCCCTACAAAAAGAAAGACATATATTAACAAGTGGTCCCACTTTGCACATTGGGTGGCCTCACGCAATATATCACCTCAGGATGCCCCTCTGCCTACAATTCTCGATTATCTACTACACTTCAAGCAATCAAAACTTTCCCTGAGCTCATTCAGAGTCCATCTTGCAGCAATAACAACCTTCTACATGCCAGTTGATTATACCATAGTGTTTACACATCCTATAACTAAGCGCTTCTTAAAAGGCCTATAGGCCCTATATCCTGACATTAACGCTTCTCGGGAACAATGGGATCTACACCTGGTACTGACGCTTACGAAATCTCCATTCGAACCGATGGCCACATGCTCCCTTCTCCACCTAACCCTAAAAACAGCATTCCTAGTGGCAATAACGTCAGCACGTAGAGTAGGCGAGGTGGCCGCCCTAATGGCGGACCCACCGTTCACCAGTTTTTAATGAACAAAGTCTCTTTATGGAGGAACTCCAAGTTTTTACTAAAGGTGCACTCCCTCTTTCACCTAAACCAAATGATACACTTATCTGTATTCTTGCCAATGCCTTTGAGGCACAGATGCATATTCTCAATGTCCGAAGGGTGCTCTTCTTTTACATCCTAGAACAAAATCCTTCAGATCATTTCCATGACTCTTCGTTTCCACTGCAGAATGCAACAAGGGAAGTCACATATCATTGCAAAGATTATCCCATTGGATTTCTGACTGCATCACCATTAGCTACTCGCTCAATCATCTACCATCACCTACCTCAATCCAGGCATATTCAGGCATAACCAGAGCGGTCACTACCTTGGTCACTTACCCAAGGAAGGTTCCCATCGAAGATATATACGCTGCTGCTACATGGACACCAGAACACACCTTTGCTAAGCACTATGCACTTTCCTCTGGGCCTCTCCGTTACACAAGAGTAGCAAAAGCCGTACTGCAGATAGCTTACCTGCCTGATCCGAAGTCCCTACCTCTATAACACAAATTGCTTTGCAGTCACCTACTGTGGAGCACCCCCAGGGATGTCTCTCGCTCTCAAAGAAGAGGTTACTCACCTTGCTGTAACAGATGTTCTTCGAGATGAGCGTCCTTGGGGGTGCTCCACTACCCTCCCTTCCTCCCCTCTACTTCGTAAAAAAAATACGCTTTCTCCTATGCTGGGTTCCGGATAGAGAAGGAACTGAAGAGAGGGTGGCCACGTATGCGTGATGGTGGCAGAGGGACCTGCGTGCATCATGCGCCGCGCATGCATGCCCCCCAATGCACTGCTATCAAAAATCCGCTCTGCGGCGCTGAGATGCACCTATACCTACTGTGGAGCACCTCCAGGGATTCTCATCTCGAAGAACGTCAGTTACAGCAAGGTGAGTAATCTCCTCTTATAGGAGTCGGAGTAAGAAGTCCTCCAGCTTGACAGTATCTTGACACTATTTTGAAATAACTGTCTGATGTGTAGATGCGGACTGAGTTATTTCGAAATAGTGTTGCAGTGTAGACGTACTCTTAAAAAAACTGATGTGTTTTAGTTGCCTTAATTCTAAAAAGAAAAATAATTTAAATTAGTGGCTAGAGAGTGTAAATACTGTGGCTTTTTTTTAATAAAGTTAAGGAACAATCCATTTAATAGCTGCACCCACAAAATTTGTATTGAAATCCATTGACTTCTTTTTGAAATATATCCAAGATAAAGATGGAAAAGCAGCTTTTCTTCCCCCATCTCCCTCAAAGAAAAAGGAACCACTCAAAAAAAAAAAAAAAAAAAAAGGTAAAAAATCACAGATTAAAATGCAGACTGAATGCAGATGTACAGTGTATTATACTTCTTAATGTAAATCATCTTTCATTTTGGTCAACAAATGTGGGGCATTAAAATATTCTGAACTTCAGTTCTCCCTCAAAAATAATTTCTCATGAATACTCATAATTGCTGGATTCTTAACCAATTTTTAATTTTGTAATTTTCTAACTAGCTAGATTTTGGATGCTTAATGTATGGTAGAGGAGAAAATACAAGAATTTAGATTGTGATCTTGTCTATATTAGAAAGGGTGTACCGATAGAGCTGCAATTCATAAAGACAATACAGTTCTTTTGTCACTGTAGCTTATACCAGTTCCCCCAAATGAAATAAGCTCCCTATAACAACAAAAGATCTTTTTTTGCTGGTATAACTGAGACTACAGTTGGGCTCTTGCCAGCATAGCTATACCAGTTAGGAGTATTTTTTCCACATTTCTAACTGACATAGCTGTGCCAGCAAAGTTTTAAAATACATACCAGGCCTTAGAATTAGAGAATGGGAATAAGGAGAGGAGGAGGAAGGAAGAGATGGAGCACAGAATTAATGCTAAAGACAACACAGGGTAAAGAAATCTCAGGGTTAGTGTTTGGGTTGTTTAAAGTTATGCCTAAGGGATAGAGAGGGACTAGAGAACAAAGAAACTTATTTTGTTGAGATTAGCTTACCAGTCCTGTTTAAACAAAAATTAACAACTCATTTCCCATTTTTGTGACTGTAATGCTTGGGGGGGAACTTGAACAGAATGTACTGCTGTTGAGTAAAAATGTGTGCTCACTGACTGACTAATGTAACTGAACTCTAACCAAGTTCTAAATCACAAAAAACATAACTGACACTTATTTTCAGACTTGATGCCAGTCTCATCATAGAAGCTCTTACCGCAGAAGATATATTTTATATGTTTAAATATACTTTTGATGTTTGAAAGTTTGGCTCTAAATGTGTCCTTGTAGTAGCTTACCACCTTCACCTGTAGTATAGGGGACCTGCAGCATTTTCTTGTGCTTCATATATTATTCCTTTGATGAGGCAGGGTCATTGGATTTGTGGCCAGTATCTGCTTTGCAGAGTGGATAAAAAAATCAATGTTTTTTTTTATTTAAATCATTTTTTTTTTAATTTTTAAAAATCATCAACAATATACTAACTTTCTCATTTAAAAATAAGTTACAATTAAATCTCGTCACAAACATGCTATACATACACTTATAGCCTCATAAAAGGGAATTAATCAGTCTTATCCAGTGTTTCTGAAAGTAGGCTGTGGGCTCGCTTTGGGAAAGCCCCAGCAGGCCTGCACCACTTCGTTTACCTAAAGGCTCTGTAGCTGTGGAGTCTCGCGGCTCCCATTGGCTCCGGTTCACCGTTTGCAGCCAAGGGTAGCTGTGGGAAGCAGCAGTCCAAGCCACACTGCTTCCTGCAGCTCTCCTTGGCTGGAAATGGTGAACCGGAGCCAATGGGAGCCATGAGGTTTCATGGCTATAGAGCCTTTAGGTAAACAAAGCAGTGTGTGCCCACTAGCAGCTTTCCCAAAGCAGGCCCTCAGCCTGCTTTGAGAAACACTGCTCTAGTCTGTCCAGCCTACTAGTTCTTGCTTCCTGAAAGTTTTGGGCTTTCAATTTCTGTTTTGCAGCAGACTAAAGTAATGTGTGCAAAGAAAGATACAAGCTGGATAGGATTGTTTTTATTCTCTGCTTATGTGGTGGTGGACGTTGGTCAAGTACGGCAGAAGAGTTAGTTAAGACATTGTTTTAATGACAGAAAGACAATAAATAGGAAAGTATGGAGATAGCATAGAAAGGGACAGGGGAGTGAAATAGAAAGAAAAAGGGAAAACATTATTCAGCATACACACAGCTTCTTACATCCCCCCACATTTTGCCACAGAAAAACCTAAGAGACCCTAACTGGGAATATTTTGAAGAATTTAATTCCCTGGATAAAAAAGGAAAATGTGTCAAGTGTAAACAGTGCAAGAAGATGATGCAGGGCCTAGTTGCAAGAATGAAACATCATAAGGAAAACTGCTTATTAGGAGAAAATGAAGTGGATGAAGATGTAGATATAGCTGCATGGATCAACTAATTAATAACTTAAATAGTTCACTTTGTAATGCATCAAGGTTTTCTCTATGCTCTTTAGTATAAGTGTGATTCGACAAGTTAATTCCCAAGCTGTTTGCTGTGTGGGATGTTGCAGGAAATGAAAGTTTAGCTTAGCTAATCCTTATGGCTTGTTTAATTAGTTAACTAGGTGTAGATTCTATCACTCAAATATATAATACAGAAAGCTGCAGTAAGAGAAATCTAGAGTTGCCAGTTGCCTGAGTGTAATTTTCTTATTTTATATTACATAATACATGCCCCTTATTTTGGAACATCCTGGTCACAAACCGTAATGATGATGCCATAAGTCTATTTCCTATTTTACTGTAGCATAACTAAGCTTTTCCAAGGGAACCCCATTCTATACTTGTTTTCTCAAAAAACAGATGTACCATTGAGTTCAGTGGGGTTTACTCTAAAATTAAGTGCACTCTAAACACAGTTTTAACCAATGGACAGTGTGACCTGATGTCTCTAGGGTAGCCAATACTGAAAATGCTAAGGGTAAGTCAGGCTGAAAAAGGAGAGCAGATTCTCCCAAAACTGATGGTTAACATGTAGTAAGATTCACCAGTCAGTTACAAACTATGCTTCTGATCCCCCACGCTGGTTAATCAAGAAGCTAAAAAAGAAATCACAGCACTCTTTATTGCATTCCCAGTTTCTGGCTCCCAATTAGCAAATAGGTCCAGTAAAGTGATAAGTTACTTAAAACTCTACTCACTATACTAAATGTTCTTCTGATGCCCAGATCAGTATTAGTTTGGCTCTTACACAAAATACCCTGAGGCCAGCCAATTTAAAGGTTTTAATATAAATGAAAAGAAAGAGAAGAGAGTTATTAAATAGTTAGAGCAATCAGATGCATATATATATATTACTTGACTGCATATGTCATGTTCAGTATTGGTGAATTTGCTAATTGGTTTGTTAAGATCCCTTTGTAGTACAGGCAAATCTGGGTTGGGTATATCTTTCTTCAGAACTTCAGTTTGTAAAGAATTTACTCTAGATGTGAGAAGCCTTTGTCATGTGGCTCATACATCCTTTGTGCAAACACAGGTTCCCAGCATATTAATATGTAAGAGTCCATAGGCATCTCTATATATCCTACTGACACACACAGCCCCTGGCTTCTCTCAACAGATTAATTGCATATCTCATTGTCCTTGATGGGCCATTAAGCAGACTAAACATTGCTGATGTCAATTTGTTTGAGCATGTCACCCAGAAACATAGCACAAGTTTGAGAAACAAATATATTGCATGTATTTATAGCTCATGATACAAAGATGATACATTCACATAAATAAGATTATCATACTTAGCAAAGCATAACTTTTCCACTGATACCTTACATGGCACATCTTGTAAGATTCATTGCAGTTTTGTAATATTGGTATCCATAGTTTTATAAATGGTCATCCACTTTCCATACAGTGTCACAGACAGGGCTTTCTTAGACAGACTTATAAAGATGAAGCGATAATGTCCCCTGTAAAATAAAGGCCTTTTGTGCTCAAAGAGAAGCAAACACTCTTTCTTTGTATATGCTGCATGTAATTGTAGTCTTTTATGAAAAATGCTCTGCAAAGTATGACAAATTTTGTTAGTTCTGATACTTCATGTTTCTCATTCTCATTAGGATGCTCATTTTCAGATTAATGTGGACAATCAGCAATCCATATTCCGTAAAGGAAAATGTTACTGAGTAATTCTTGTGCTGAATTCAGAGATATTAGTATAATATACATATATTAAAAACCACTTTAGCATGATATTAATATATAAAAATTAAGAATAAACAAATGTCAAATGTTGTCTAAAAGATGTAACTTGTTCTTTTTCCCACAGTGGGTTGCCAATGGATATGTTGTTTCTGAAGCCTCTTTCTCTAAAGTAGAATAAGAATGTTTTTATAACCATTTCTTAACTACCTTACCTGCACATGTGACTACAGAGATGTCAGTAAGCTAATAGAGGGATGTATTGACTACTGGTGACGGTGGGGTCTTCTGCACATAAACTATGGAAGCTCTCAAATGGAAAGGAGAAATATTCCTGTGGATTCTAACTCTGTAGGAAATTCAGAGTAGATCAACACTTTAACTGGACGCGTGCCCAAGCTAGAGCGCAAAAATAACAGTATGGAAGTTGCAGTACAGGCTAACTGCCCAAATACAAGCCTGCCTAATCCACTTGATTTGTACTTGGGTGGCTAACTCGTGCTGCATTGTCCTCATATTTTTAGCATGACAGTTTAAGCAGAGCTACCTAGGCTGTAAGGCGCAATCACAACTACAGTGTAGACATACCCTCACTATCAGATCTGGTAACACCTAATTCAAATACTTACCATGTACATTCTTTTATACTTAATTCAGAAACAACTAGAAATTTGGGTGGTAAATGATGTATTTTAGATTTTGAAAATGAAGGTTTCTTAGCCCATAAACAGATCTGTAACTGGGATCTGTGTGTGGTGGATTGGTTATACAACCATAAGTATACACCTTATCCCATAGAAAAAGTTAGTGGTGTGATACCACAATGAGCCCTGGAATGTTAAACAAATGGATTCTTTTTAAGGCTAAGACAGATAAATGTAAGTACAGTACTGCACAGAAGGAACAATGTTGCAGCTATAGGATTGTTAAGAAACAGTCAAAGCTTTTAGACTGGGCATGCCTGTTTATACATGGAAGAAAATAGTAGTCTTTGGATTTTTTTTTTTTTTAAGTATAGTATAGACATGTTTTCATAAAATGTCCTCTTCGAAATAATCTATTTCGGACTCCTGTAATCTCGGGGAAAATTTCCTTTAAATCCATATTATTGTCTCAAGATTTTTTTTCCTTACTGCATGTTTGCCGTTTTAACAAGCTGTAAAGGTGTTCAAGTTTTTTAATTTCATTTTTGTTTTGGTATTACACATGTGACAGATGTGTTCCAAAACTTTTGAATAGTTGTTGATCCTTCTTTTCTATAATGCTGTTGTTTATCTCACTTATAAATGTCTTTAGATTGATAAAAGTAAGAGATATTAGCTGAGTCTCTCTGAGCCTGTTTTGAGCTGTGGTGGTTTTTGCTGAGGGTTTTTGACAGATTAGTGTTACATGATGTTAATAGACTTAATATCTGAATCTTAATTTTTCACTTTCTATAATTTAGAGTATTTTCAGTGCAATACTGAGAAATGTGACAGATTTGCATTTTTGTAATTAAACTGAAAACGTAGAAAAATGAAGGATATATTTATTAGATCTTGAAATTTCCAGATGTATTACACAACTTTTCTGTAACAGCAAGTAATATTTCAAAGAGCATCTTGCTTTTCCATTTCCCTACATTAATGGTTTAAAATTTAATAAGAAAATTTAAAGAGTAATTTTCATAAATACTTTGAATAATACAGATCTTTCAATATTTTGATACATTCGATTAAAAAATGCTTAACTGTATTTAAAATAAAATGCATTTAAAATTATATGGTGCAAGTTTACTGTTGAATCACAGAATAATCAGTGTAGCTTGGTACAACATTTGGTCAGTCATTTTGCTGTCAAAATAACATATATATTTAAGTTATTCTCACAGAAAAATGACTGACCAAGTATTATTTTACAACTACAAATTGTTAATAGCATAGGAAAAGCATCCTGATGGGTTCATAATTAAATCACACACTATTTTAATACCATGTGTTGTAAAGAGCCACAGAAGACACATTAAAAGCCACTTGTGGCTTGTATGTCTCAGTCTGAGTATCACAATTCCAGATGTATTTTGCATCTGGTTATAGTAAAATATATTTAGTCTGAATGGGTCTAAATTACCCATTGATCTAGATCACTCTATATGAGTGCCTTGTCCCCAGCGCCATTCTTAGGGCTGTATGGGGCCTGAGACATCCCTGCCTCAGGCCCTGCCCCCATGCTGTCTCTTTCTGCGCCTGCTCCACTTCTGTTCCATCCCCCAAAGCCCAGCGCCTGTTCTATTCCCAACACATCTCTTCCTGCACCTGTTCCACCCCTCTGTCCTCTCACTACCATGTCCATCAAGCCCCATCCCCCAAGCAAGATTGGGAGCTAGTGGAGCAGAGCGGGCTAGGGTCAGGTCACTCCTCTTCCCACAGCTGGTTGAGAGTGCAGGGGTGGGCCTGACCCCTACTGCTGGCACCAAGCCCCCCACTAATCCCCCAGGCCACCTTTGGCCCCGTGCTTCTGCATCCCTCTGAAGTGTGGGGGTCAGGATGATTGTCCCAAACCATTCTATGGACCAGATGGCTCTGCCTATCCTTATAATTATTTACCATTCCACCATTCCATCTGCGGATTTTATCTGTAGTGATTTTGTATTTCCAGATCACTGATGAAACTGTTGAATAGTGTCAGGCCTAGTATTGATCACTGTGGAACTGCACTAAAAACAGCCACATTCAGTGTAGATTCAAACTACTTTTTGAGATCTGTTAATTAGCCTGTTCTTAATCCATTTAATGTGTTGTTTAATGACATTAGAAATATACATTTTTAATAATTTCATGCAGTGTTAAGTCACACGCCTTAGAGAAGTCTAAATATACCACATCTATGCAGGAGCTTCAGCCCATGAAAGTTTATGACCTAATACATTTGTTACAGGACTCTGTTGTTTTTACACCTATGCAGTTACTGTTGTCAACCGATCTTGTTATCTCACCAAAAATTGACAAGATCTATTTTCTATAAAAGCAGGTTGACTAGGAATAATTGTAATCCTACCCTTTAACTCTTTATCTGTTGTATTCGTTTTTCCCTAACTTTGCACAGAATTTATGTCAGGCTAACCAACCTATAATTACTCAGGTCATCCTGCTTGCTCTTTTGAATATTAGCACAACATTAGCATTGCTTCCATCTTCTGGAATTTCCTTGGTATTCCAAAATGTATTAAAAATTAACATCAGCGAGACAGAGATCTTCTTGTAGGAGTCTTGGGTGCAAGTTATTCAGACTTGCTGATTTAAAAATGTTTATTCATAGTAGATATTATCTAATGGAATGAAAAGAACTTTATCGCTATGATAGGAATACATTATCCTGCTTCTTTCCAATTATAGAACAGAACTATTTACTGAACACTTTTGCGCATCATTATTAATAATGATACTGTCTCTGTCTACTAAAGGACCATTACCATTGCTAGGATTTATTTTTTTAATATATTTTTAAAGCTTCTTATTTTCTTTATCCCTTCCAGTCATGAATCTTGCCCATTGTCTTTAGTCTCCCTTAACAATTTTCTGTACTTCATTAATGTCTAATTTATATCAATTGCGATCTATTTCTCTGCTTGTCCTTTTGTTATGTATTACTGTTTACATTCTAATTGTGGCCTTTGCTTTGCATTGTTATGATTATTTTTAATTTTTTTAGATATTTTAAAATATAGGACTGATATGGCCATTTTCCTTGCAGTTGTTAGTTTGGATTATGCAAATTCCTTAAGGCAGGGACTCTCTTTATTTTATCTTGCACATTGCCATTCACATTTAATCCTCGAGAAGTAATAAAAAAATCATTATGGTGGTACTTCTCTTAATTTTAAATATCTAAGTCCTATAAAAATCCCCCTTTCTGTATATTTTAATTAATATACAACATTTATTGGTGCTGCTAGCGTGAATGAGAGAAAAAAATTAACTGAATAACTTTCCATGTTAGAAACAATGGTCTGTATCAGTGGTGTCCAACCTGAGGCTTCAAGGCACTAAATTCTGGCTTTCAAGGGTAATTGTGTAAAGAAGAATAATTGTATTTGATTATTAATTAAAATATATTTACTGCGCCATGCTTAGCAATTTTAAAACTGAACTGCTTGAATCAGCTATGCTGCTAAGGGAAAGCAATACGGAACACTTTTCCCCAACTTTCTCATTATTTCTCCTGTAGCTCCATGAGCCGTTTCAGGCATGAGCCCCAAGTGTTCTGAGCAGTTATTTGATGTTCTTTCCCTGTTGCAGCTGCTCAGCAGCATTCCCAGTGGCAGTCTTTTGTGGTGCAAGAGAGAGAAAAGAAACTGACTAGGTTCTCCATTCCCTGCTTCCTGGTGGCCCAGAGTTAGGGGCTTAGTCAGTCTAAACTTAAACTAGGAAACTAGTTTAAGTATCTATTGTGATCCTTTGAAAAAGGTTGGACACCAGCCTTATTCCTTGCCAGTGTTGACTTTGATGTGCTAAAGTGAAAACCACAAACTGCCCTGTTTTCATCACGTTATCTTATATTATTTACCACACATTGGCTAATGTGGTAAGAAAATGGTTTAATGCTTCTGCTACAATTTTTTTGTAAGTGCATCTTTTTTCTTAAAAGGGTACAGTAATATTTAAAATCTTTTATACTTTCATTTTAGAAGTAAAAAATAAATTATCTTAGCAAGTCTGATCGTTTCCATTTAGAAACTGTTTTTGCTTTGCTTTTCTTTTCTTTTCTTTTCTTTTTTGTGCTGAAATTAATGACTCCTTTTATCTTGTTCTTTGATAGTGGAGCAAAACTGTTGGTTTCACTATAGCTCTGGAATAATATTTAACTGCTGCAGAGTTACTGGTATCTGCAGAGATACCGGAATTTGAAACATTTTTGGCCCATTAGTAATAATGGCTTTTTGGGGTTTTCTAAATGTCTTGAAGAAGGCATACCTTATATTTTTATAATATATATTTAAAATCTTAAGGACTTTTCCTAACATTTATGATAAGATCTAGATACTGTAGGAGTGGGCCTAAACTATGGAATGTTGTATTTCAGTGTTTGCTTTTTATTAACTGATCATTGTTGTAATTGAACTATTAGTACAGTCTTGTTCCCATCTGGTATGGTTGTCTATGAAAAGAATCTCAGTCTGATTGTCTTTTGTGTCTGCTCCTCCAGTTTAACAGAAATGACATAACTACAATGGTAACGTTCCACCTGAAATAGAATATTAGCGAGTACGTGCTATAGTTGAGATTTTACTGGATTACCTAGCAGTCTATAAAGAGCTAATATTTTTAATTTATTGGGACTTACTTCTAATGAGCTTTACTTTGTCAACATCTGTGCTTCCTACTAACATGAGCTATAGCTAACTGTTAAAAGAGGGCACATCTTTGAAGAATATCAAAGAATTGGTATGGCGAAGGTAAGTGATGCAGCGGAAGTATGTGGTGAGCTAGAACCTTCAGATTGAAGATTTTATTATGAGCAGATATTTTATATTTTGAAGAGGAAAGATTTTCATTTAAATGTTAATTGTTCAAATTCAAGAAAATCTTTTATCTCCTTATGCAAGGACTTTAGTTGTTTAGCCTATTTTCTCAGTCTGTGGTAAGGTCAACTGACATGTTTGTGACCCATATTTCATTTGTGTGTTTCTAGATCTGTGAAGATTTTTTTTAAGAACATAAGATGTTCTAAGGAGTGAGTAAATGTTACTCTGACGATCAACGTTCAGTTTCTTTTATATTCTAACCTCAAAGAATGCCATTTTAAAAAATTGAGTGATTATCAAAAGGGATTTCGATATTTTTAGGTAGCATTACAAAATTTAATATATTATAATAGCTTTTACTCAAAAGTACTATGTGTACTATTATACAGTTTATATTCATACATTTAGCTAATGATAGTAAACAATGCCTTGTTGGGCTTGTTTAATTCTAGCTGGGCTAGAACTTAAAAATGTTAACTTATTGTGTAATGTGGAACTTTGGTTCCTTTCCAGTTAAGACAGAAAACTGTCAATCTGTTTTTTCTTCTGTTGCTGTATATATGCTAAGCAATGTTAATGTCTCTTAAATGCTTTATTATGGTGATGGTTGGCACCAACATTCATTAAAGGTGAAATATACAAATCAAAGGGGTTATACTATGGATTATTTATTGAGAATTGTAAGAAATCAACAGGTACTTGTCTAAAAGTTGCAAAGACGTGCATTCTTTTCAAAGTGTTGAAGTTTGTTTTTCTTGTACTAGGCAAGTACTGAATGAGTTGTATCAACTTAACAGCAACAACAGAGTTGCACATCAATTCTGTAGGAATGTTCTGTCTTGCATTTTGGATTTCTTTGAAGTGTTTTGTGTGTGAATTTAACTTTAAAAAGGAGTAAGGGCTTACATTTACATAATTGTATGTTCACACATGTATTTGTTTTACCTTTAAAAATAAACTTGTTTAAGTACAAAATCTTGAATACTGAAAAACTTCATGGTAGTTCATTTCACTTTTGGTTTATCTGAACTATGTTATTACTATGATCTTGAGAGTTCTGGATCTTTTAACAGTGTCAAAGTCTTGAGTTAGGGTAGAGGTTGAACCTCTCTAGTCTGGCACACTCTGGTCCAGCAACACCCGTGCCCCATCACCTAGGATGTGTATACTTGTCTGATTGATTGCCTATGTAGTTAGAAAACAGACCCAGAATCAACCCCAGCAGTCTCGCATGGTTTTTCGAAGCCCCTGTTCCAATTTTAGTTATTTATTATCCATATTCCTTGAAAAAAATAAAATTTTTGGTAATTTCCAAAATCAAAATCAATCCAATGTCAAAATCTCTGCCATCTTAATAGAAAGATCTAAAATACCAAAGCTGCACATAATTTGAGAATACAGTCAACATTAACTTGATTGTCTTTCAATTTTACCATGTTTTATTTTCCATAATAATAAAAAATCTAATGGAGTTCACTGAGGAAAATATATTTTATTTTCTTAACTGTTTGTTTTGTTACGTTCATTAAGGTATCAAAACAGATGATCACTGCATTTTTGTTCTAAATTCACAGCAACTAGAACACACATTTTGTTTCATTGGATTATACTGGACAATGGGATTATTTTGCTTTGTATACTGATCACAGATTGGAGGGGTAGGAATTATATAACAAGTTATGATCCTGCGTCCATGGTGTCCTTAAATAAATCAGAGAAGCACACTTCTCAGTGATCACCACTTAGTTAAGATACAACCTTATATGTATTCTACTTTTTCTATTCAAACATCTTCACAAAACAAAAGAAGTGCTTATTTGCAAGTCATTTTCAGAGTAGAGTCCTCAGATCTAAAATTTGCCCAAGTTTATTTGCTTTTATGGCTTGGCATAAGGCCATCCTCTCAGCTTTTTTTTTTTCATGTGGACTGCATATAATTTAGTAGTGGATCAGACTTTCAGCATTGACAGTGATCAATTGTATTTAATTGTTTAATGCCCATCCATTATGTGACTAATGCTTTCATTTCTTAATAAAATAAACAATGGGCCCTCTACTATGGCCTTGTCTTCATTAAGAAAAAGTGTATGAAATCAAATTATCTAAAGGTAGGTCTATACTTAAAACAGTGCATCTGCACAGTTGCACCAATATAGTTGTGCCACTGAGCTTCTCCCATCCACATAGTTAATCCACCTCCCAAAGAGGCAGTAGCAATCTGGATGGGAGAAGCTTGTTGAGAAGCTTGTTGAGGGGTATGGATTTTTCATGTTCTTGAGCAATACAGTTATACTAATATAAGTTTGTAATGTAGACCTGGTCTAACAGTCTTTTCTCTTTGAGGAGTGTCTCTGTGGGTGCTCCATTGTAGATATTTTGGCACCCTGCACTTATAGCTGGAGATTTACAGTCGCAATACCCCTGGTGGCAATGTGCTGTGACACTGTAAGCATGTAACCGATGCACATCGTCGTCTATCCCTCAGTTCCTTCTCTGCCGCCCTAGGCTTAAGTCAGAACACAGCAGCTCTCCTCACTTCATATTTTCCAGATAAGATACCCCCTTTAACCTCACCTTTACTTTACTTTTTACACCAGACCCACTGTTATTCTCCTATTATTTAATTTTTAAAAAATCCCTTTCCCCAGACCTTCCCCTTCTGAGGCCTCCATCATGCCACGTTCCCTCAGTTTCAAAAGATGCCTCATTTGCAGGCTCTTCATACCCATTTCAGATAGTCATGGAAATACAAGTGTATCAGATGCCTTCAGGACACTCATATTCCCCAAAAAATCAGCGAGGTCACTTAAGGTACGGGTCCTCCAGTTAAAACTTCTCCAGGAGAAATTGCTAAAGACCAACATATGAGTCAGAATCTCAACCCTGACGACTCAGCAATCACCACAGAAATCTCAGATCAGGGTCCCCATCTTCCACCTCCTCAGGACCCACCAACAAAGAAAAACATCAAACAAAAAAGATAGTCCTCACCAAGGAATATTTTCCCTTCAAAAAAATGGTCTCTTGCAGCAAAGTCCACCTCAGTACTGATGACACTGTCCTCATCGGACAGACAGGTGCAGGGAGCGTCTGATACAAATAAGTCCTGAGGGGCTACAGCTTATAAAGCAGCCGCACTCTCCATCAGGTTCAAAATCCAAGAGCAAAATAGTCGTTCCAGCACCAAAACAACTGGCAGCACCACAAGTGACTGAACTGCCAGCACCAAAGGACCCCTTCTGCAGCCTCCTCTGTCAACAGCACCTTTGGTATAGACTGTGACTGACCCTGAACCATAATCGGCACCAATCTTCTCTGTACCGTGCCTGCTGACTTCCCACTTGGACTTGGCTATATCTTCATTATCAGGCACTCCACTTTTTGGTTCTGACAGTATTCCAATGAACCAGGAGCCTAGCAGACTAATTACACCAACTTGTTCTGCCCCCTATTTTCAAGTGATGAAAATAAGGACAAGATTTCTTTCTTACCCTGTCATTCCTCTCCAAGCCTACAACACAGCTAATGAATTTGGGGCAGGATGGAAAAAAGGAATTTGTCTCCCTTGGCTGGCACATAGTACTTTCAGTTCGTTATCTTGGAAGAGGGTTTGCAAGGGTTTGCCAAATTACATTTGCAGGGTTCATTATGGCCTCATTTAATGGAAAGGCAATCTTTGCTGATGTGGAGGCCACCATAGATCCAGAGATGGGCTTAGCAACCATTTCCAAGGCTGCCACCCATTCCTCTCCCTACGACTTGGCCAGGAAGGGATCCATAGGCCATCTACAGAGCCCAACAATCTGCTCCTTCAGGAACACAGACAGTTGCTCCACAGAGGTAGGAATCTCCTGCTCAGCCCCATTTGGACACACCTCAAGATGACACAGAGAAAGAAGGCCCAGGAGAATGACACCACGCCTCCTACACACCTGTCGTCATCATCATCACCAGAAGAGAATACCATGCCCCCACCCCTGACCACTGGAGACAATTTTAAATAGTTCCAAGACCTTTTTAAAAGTGTGGTATATATCTTACAGGCCTCCACATCAGCAAAAATTGCCTTTCCATTAAATGAGGCCATAATGAACCCTGCAAATGTAATTTGGCAAACCCTTGCAAACCCTCTTCCAAGATAACGAACTGAAAGTACTATGTGCCAGCCAAGGGAGACAAATTCCTTTTTTCCATCCTGCCCCAAATTCATTAGCGGTAGATGCAGTACATCATAAGGGCAAACAGAACCAATACAACACAACCCCCTATGACAAGGATTGGAAGAGAATAGAAACCTTCATCAGAAAATTATACTCATCTGTTTCCTTGCAGTTCCATATCATGAACTACCCCACCATACTGGCAAAATATACTTACAGCTTATTTGAGAAAATGAGACCATTTATTGATCAGTTGCCAAATGACAGCAAGGAGTTATACAAAGCAAGCATATCACAAGGATCGCTCATAGCAAAGAGAGCTCTACAGGTATCTCTTGACTCTGCTGACACCTCTCCTAGATCCTTAGCAACTGCAGTCATGCTATGTTGAACATCTTGACTCCATTGCTCTGGTTTTCCTTAGGAAGTACGAATAGTGGGGTATCTACCTTTTTGAAGGTTAAAAGCTTTTTGCAGAAAATACCAATACCTCCCTACATACCATAAAAGATTCCAGGGCAATGCTCAAGATGCTAGGCATGTAACATTCCCCAGCCCAGGAAAAAACAGGGTTGTTATACTCAACGATTCTGCCTATCACCTTAAAATCAATAATAACGAGCCTGACCAGAGATGCAGGCAGAAACAGCCTTGAAGGAGACAAAATCAAGAATAATCTCTACCTTCTCAACCCTCTACATCTCGCTAGTCCTTTTGAGATCTTGGTCAAAGGTTTGACAAACCCCATTCAACAGGATTGCCCACTTTCCCATCATCATTTTGCATTCTACCTCCTTTCATACTCTCTGGCTTGGGAGCAAATTACAGAGGACAAATGAGTGCTGGAAATAATATCACAGTGTTACTCCATTCCTTTTCTATCTGCCCCGCCTACACAACCCCTTTCCCTATCCTTCTTTAGGGACCACCTCCCATGAGATCCTTTTGCAACAAGAGAAACAGCACCTGCTTCAAGTAGAAGTGATAGAACACGTCCCTGCTCAACACAGGAGAACAGGGTTTTTTACTCCAGATCCTATCTGACCCCCCACCCCTCAAAAAAAGACTGAGGGATGCAGGCCTATCTTGGACTTACATTGCTTAAACAAGTTCCTAGAGAAACAACATTTCAGAATGGTTATGTTGACAAACATAATTTCAGTACTACTGAAAGGGGACTGGCTGTCGTCCTTCTTAAAAACATAAGAACATACGAATGGCCATACTGGGTCAGACCAAAGGTCCATCTACCCTAGTATCCCAACAGTGGCCAATGCTAAATGCCCCAGAGGGAGTAAAAAGAACAGTTAATCATCAAGTGATCCCTCTCCTGTCATCCATTTCCAGCCTCTGACAAATAGAAGCCCGGAACACTGCCCCCCCCCCAATCCTGGCTAATAGCCACTGATGGACCTAACCTCCATGAATTTATCTAGCTCTCTTTTGAACCCTGTTAATGTCCTGGACTTTACATCATCCTCTGGCAAGGAGTTCCATAGGTTGACTGTGCACTGTGTGAAATAAAACCTTCCTTTTGTTTGTTTTAAACCTGCTATCTATTAATTTCATTTGGTGACCCGTAGTTATTATGTTATGGCAGGGGTTCTCAAACTTGTGATACCGCGACCCTCCTCTCAGTTGCTCGGGACCCCCCTCTCCATTGCTGCAACCAGCCTCTCAGTTGCTTGCGACCCCCTTCTAATTTGTTTGCGATCCCCCTCTAAGTTGCTCGCGACCCCCCTGGGGGTCGGGACCCACAGTTTGAGAAACGCTGTGTTATAAGAACAAGTAAATAACTTTTCCTTATTCATCTGCAAATTTGACACCATCAGTTTAGGATTAAACAAAGACTGTGAATGGCTAGCCAACTACAAAAGCAGTTTCTCCTCTCTTGGTGTTCATACCTCCAGATCAGCTGCTAGAAGTGGGCCTTCCCTTCCCTGACTGAATTAACGAAGTTATCTCTAGCCTTATTCTGGCCTGCATATTTATTCCTGCCTCTGGAAATTTCCACTACGTGCATCTGACGAAGTGGGTCTTTGCCCACAAAAGCTTATGCTCCAATACATCTGTTAGTCTATATGGTGCCACAGGACTCCTTGTCGCTTTTGCAGATCCAGACTAACACGGCTACCTCTCTGATACTTTCCCTTATTCACTTGCTCCATAACTGTCATGATTTTATAAACCTCTATCATCTTAGTCTCTTCTTTTCTAAACTGAAAAGTCCCAATCTTTTTAATCTCTCATTATATGGGACCAAACCCCTAATCATTTTTGTTGCCCTTTTCTGAATCTTTTCCAATACCAATATATCTTTCTTGAGATAAGGCGACCACATCTGTATGCAATATTCAAGTTGTGAGCGTACCATGGATTTATATAGAGGCAATAAGATATTTTCTGTCTTATTCTCTATCCCTTTGTTAATGATTCCTAACATTCTGTTTATTTTTTTGACTGCTGCTGCACAGAGAACTATCCACAATGACTCCAACATCTCTCTCTTTCTCGTGGTAATAGCTAAATTAGTCCCCATCATTTTATATGTATAGTCGGGATTATTTTTTTACAATGTGCATTACTTTGCATTTATCAACATTAAAATTCATTTGCCATTTTGTTGCCTAGTCACCTAGTTTTGTGAGATTCTTTTGAAGCTTTTCACAGTCTGCTTTTTTCTTAACTGTCTTGAGCAGTTAGTATTTGCAGATTTTGCCACCTCCCTGTTTAAGAACATAAGAATGGCCATACTGGCTCAGGCCAACAGTCTAGCCCAGTATCTTGTCTGTCAACAGTGGCCATTACCACATGCCCCAGAGGGAGGGAACACAACAGGTAATCCTCACATGATCCTTCTCCTGTCACCCATATCCAGACAAACAGAGGCTAGGGACACCATTCCTACCCATCCTGGCTAATAGCCACTTATGGACCTAATCTCCATGAATCTACCTAGCTCTTTTTTGAACCCTGTTAAAGTCCTAGCCTTCACCACATCCTCTGCCAAGGAGTTCCAAAGGCTGACTGTGCTGAGTGAAGAAAAACTTCCTTTTACCCCTTTCTCCAGATCATTTACAAAAATCTTGAATAGAATTGGTCCCAATACAGACCCTTGGGGGACACCTCTTGTTATGTCTCTCTATTCTGAAAACTGATAATTTATTCCTACCCTTAGTTTCCTGTCTTTTAACCAGTTATTCATCCATGAGAGGACCTTCACTCTTATCCTATGACAACTTACTTTACTAAAGAGACTTTGGTGAGGGACCTTGTAAAAGGCTTTCTGGAAATCTTAGTACACTGTATCCACTGGATCCTCCTTGTCTACATGCTTGTTGACCCCCCTCAAATAACTCTAGTAGATTAGCAAGGCATGATTTCCCTTTACAGAAACCATGTTGACTTTTCCCCCAAAAAATTATGTTCATCTATGTGTCTGACAATTCTGTTCTATACCATAGTTTCAACTAATTTTCCTTAGTTCTGACATTAGATTTACTGGTTTGTAATTGTTGGCATCACCTCTAGAGCCCATTTAAAATATTGACAGCACATTAGCTGTCTTCCAGTCATTAGGTACAGAAGATGATTTAAAGGATAGGTTACAAATTGTTCCACAATTTCACATTTGAGTGAAATTCAGAACTCTTGGGTGACTGCCATCTGGTCCCGGTGACTTGTTACTGTTAAGTTTATCAATTTGTTCCAAAAGCTCCTCTAATAATACCTCAATTTGGGACAATTCCTCAGATTTGTCACCTAAAAAGAATGGCTCAAGTTTGGGAATCTCCCTAACATCCTCAGCCGTGAAGACCAAAGCAAAGAATTTATTTAGTTTCTCTGCAATGACCTTACTATCTTTGAGTGCTCCTTTAGCATCTCGATTGTCCAGTGGCCCCACTGGTTACACTGCTCTACAGCCAAAATGCTTCTGAAATAAATGTAGTCAAACTTTACTAATTCTGGGTCACTGAGAACGAAAATGATGCTTAAAATTGTTGATTGGCTCTAGTTTTCAAGATATGCTATTGGGTCAGTATATACGACCCTTGACTTGGGAATGGCAGAGGATAAGTGAGTTATAAAGGGAAGGGATCTCAATTTAAACCAGAAATGACTAAAATACATCTTTGACTGGATCTATGAATAAATCTATGACTGGGTGTGAACAGTACTTGCTTTTTAGGCAAAACAATGAATGATGCAATCTGAAGCTGGTATTGCGTCATACATGATATGAATTACATCATGTTATTCCTAGAAGTCATGGATGATGCAATGATGATGAAGCTTATATCACTCTGCTGAACAAATTGCCCTATATCAGCTCTAGAAATCATACAGTGTCGTGCTCTCTTATTTGTCAGTGTTTGATTTTGCAAAGGGACACATTTCTGTTTAGCCAAAGTGAGCAGAGATGCCTCGTACTTGTGTGAACAGTGCAGATAACTTCTGCTATGTTTGTGGTGAAGTGAGTTTTGCATCACAAAAGCGCAGTATAACCACTATGGGTAAGAAAGCCTATCACCTTTATTTTGGCTGCAAAATTGGAGATGGGGACAAGAGGTGGGCCCCACACATATGGGTGGAACACATTTGTTGCAACACTTGTGCAACAAATCTTCGCCAGTGGTTGAACAGGAAAAGGAAATCTATGCCTTTTGCAGTGCCAATGATTTGGAGAGAGCCAACAGATCATACCAGCAATTGTTACTTCTGCATGGTGCCTCCAGTTGGGAAAGGTGTGTCAAAGAAGAAAAAGTGGACTGTGCATTATCCAAACATTCCATCAGCTATACGCCCAGTACCCCACGGAGAAGGACTGCTGGTTCCTGATGCACCAGAATCATTCTCACTTGAGTCAGACGAGGAAGAGGATGAAACTTCTGGTCCTGAACCATCAATGTCACAGGACCCACATTTTCTCCCATCCTCCTCCTCTGAACCACACCTCATAACACAAGGTGAACTGAATGACCTTGTCAGGGATTTGGAACTACCCAAGAGTAAGGCAGAGCTGTTGGGCTCCAGACTACAGCAGTGGAATCTCCTGGCAGGTGATGTTAGGGTTTCCATGTTCCGTGACCGTCAAAAGGATCTTGTCCCATTCTTCTTCATGGAAGGTGATCTTGTAGCCTGCAACAACATCGATGGTGTGATGGCAGCCCTCACCATCATTCACGATCCAGATGAGTGGAGACTGTTCATTGATTCATCGAAGACGAGTCTTAAAGCTGTTTTGCTGCATAATGGCAATGTTTTGCCATCAATTCCAGTTGGTCATGCAGTCCATATGAAGGAAACCTACGACAACATGAAACAACTTTTGAGGTGCATAAACTATGACCAACATCAGTGGCAGCTTTGTGGCGATTTGAAGGTTGTTGCTCTCTTGCTTGGTCTGCAGACTGGATACACAAAGTACTGCTGTTTTCTCTGCGAATGGGATAGTCGTGCAAGAGATTCCCACTACATCAAGATAGACTGGCCACTCCGACAGTCATTGGGGCCTGGGAGGAAAAGTGTTCAGCATCCACCACTTGTTGAATCAAGGAAGATTTTGTTACCACCCTTACACATCAAGCTGGGTCTGATGAAGAACTTTGTCAAGGCCATGGACAAAACACAAGCAGCTTTCAAGTACCTCCATGGAAAATTTCCAAGGTTAAGTGAAGCTAAGATAAAGGAAGGTGTCTTTGTTGGTCCTCAGATTCGTGAACTTCTTCGAGATGATGCATTTGACCATGCACTGTGTGGCAAGGAAAAGACGACATGGAAAGCCTTCCAGTTAGTGGCAATACATTTTCTCGGAAACAACAAGGCAGACAACTACAGGTTGTTGGTGGAAAACCTCCTCAAGGCATACAAAAGCCTTGGTTGCAACATGTCACTAAAAATACATTTTTTGCACTCTCATCTAGAGTTTTTTCCACCGAACTGCGGAGCAGTGAGCGACGAGCACGGCGAGCGATTTCACCAGGACATTGCAACAATGGAGAAACGCTATCAGGGCAAATGGAGCCCATCAATGCTTGCAGACTATTGCTGGACAGTGACAAGAGATGCTCCATTTAATGAATACAAGAGACAAGCCAAGAAGCGCCGAGTAGACACTGAATAGGACTAAACTATGTACATAATAGTTTTTTGCCTTTTGTTTCATAATAAATTTTATTTATATAACCCTTTTGCTGATTTTTAAAGTGTTACATAAACAGGACAGGTGAAATATTATCATGTAAAGCAACCATAAACACACGAAAAGACCTAGGTTTACAATTTATGATTAAAACTCTACTATCTACACAATATATATAGACGTAAAATGTAAAAATTTAAATATCTTGGAAACAGTAGCCAATCAGTTGTTTTAATTGTCATATTTGAATTCAGCACATCAAAATATATAATAAATAGCACATTTTATCTCTGAAGCAGACGACTTCTAAAAAATTGTAGACCAGTGTTGTTTAGCAGACTTCCTGCTTCTGGAGAACTCAAAAAACATTTTGCTATTACATTTTGAGTTTTTGGCTAGCTGTTCTTCAAACTCCTTTTTGGCTTTTCTATTATATTTTTTCACTTAATTTGACAGAGTTTATGCTCCTTTCTATTTTCCTCACTATGATTTAATTTCCACTTTTTAAACAATACCTTTTTATTTCTCACTGCTTCTTTTACTTGGTTGTTAAGCACAGTCACACTTTTTTGGTTCTTTTACTATGTTTTTTAATTTGGGGTATACATTTAAGTCAGGCTTCTATTATGGTGTCTTTGAAAAGTTTCCTTGCAGCTTGCAGGGATTTTACTTTTGTCACTGTACCTTTTAATTTCTGTTTAACTAACCTCCAGGGTTGATAGCTACTTCACAAAACATCATCTCACATCAGCATGCTCAAACTCTGTGCCATCAGACATGCTTGCAAGTACTTTCTCCCGCTTATCTGCAACAGATCGATCAAGATATTTACAGACAACACAGCATGTCTGTTCAACATAAATCACCAGGGAGGAGCACTGTAGTGGTCAATTGCGGAAGAACTTTGTACGTGTAAGTTTAGGGGTGGTGAGGCCTGCATTCTTCCCCCTCCCCCCACCCTTTCTCTTTTCCCTATATCTGATAAGCCAGAAGCAAGTCTTTGGGAACATACGCCATTTAAGATAAGCATTGTTGCCAGTATAGCAAGAACAAGTATAAGATAAGGGTAAAGGGCAAGAACACATAAACAACTCTGTTTACCCTAACATACTGATCACGTAAACAGGGCCAAAGAACAAGTAGATCCAGAACAGAACCAGATCGATAACTTACAGCTAAGCCCTACATCAGCACGTAATGAGTAATCTCTGGAAATTTCCAAGCTGCCAAACAAGGCAGGAAAACTGTATTTAAGGCTGCCTCAGAGTCTAGCAAATTGGACCTCACTAATGGGCTTTGGGTACCGGCGCCTCGGAAGCTGAGACAACCTCCCACTTCGTCCGCAGCCTACTCGGGGTTCCAGGCTTGCAGGAAGGGACATAAGATATGCCGCTTCTTTGTTATATTGTTCTTCCATTTATGGGCACAGCTGTTAGCTGTCAGGAAATAAACTGCTTGTGTTTGACAGATACCTGTGTAGCGTCCTTTGTACTTTGAGAATGCAGTGTTGGACCTGAGACTTACTCTTGCCGACTACAAGCACAATCATAACACCTGTGTGTAGAAGATTATACTTCTACACCTCAAGGCATGCTTGCTGAAGGGTTCGCTCCAAAGATGTAAAACAAGTAATCCTTAACAATTGTAAACCTAGTACAAGATCTACATAGTCAGAAAAATGGCATTGCTTTCTCACCTGGGCAGAATCCATGTCTCCGCATTTGGCACCATTCTATAATATTTTGGACTACAGTGAAACTTTTGTTGTCCGGCACTCTGTTAACCAGAAAACTTTGTTAACCGGCATTTCCCCCAGCCACAATACTGTCACATCTTCAGGGGCAAAGGCCTGGCTTGGTTTACCATGATTGGCTTAACAATTTTTTATTTAAGAAGTACTAATCATCTTTAATTCAAAATAGAAATGTGAGACCAATTGCCTCACACTACAAAACTACCAATATTAAAAACCTAAGTTTTACTATTATTGTCCATTGGTTTTTCCTAGGTTGATGGGACCCTTAGATAACCAGAATTTTTAGATAACCAGAACGCCCTAATCCTGAGTGTGCTGGATAACACAGGTTTTATGGTATATACTATCCCTAAAGAAACAGGGCCTTGCTAACATTTCAGTTAAAGAATACCTAGCAGCAATCTTAAGTGAACATAATGGGATAGATGGCCACACTGTCTTCGCACACTGAAGAATGATTTCTGAAGTGACTGAATAATGTTTTCCCTCCAATAAAACAACCAGCACTGTTATGGAATATCAACCTTGTCCTCAGAACCCTCACAGGAGAACCCTTCAAACCCATGGCCATCTGCTACTACTGCACCTATTAATGAAGGTTGCCTTCTTCATCACCATCACAACAGCCAGGAGGGTCAGTGAAATAACCACCTTCATGGCGGATCCTCCTTATACAATTTTCCTAAAAGACAAAGTAATTCTTAGCCGACATCCTAAATTTCTCCCCAAAGCTGTATCCTCCTTCCACCTTAATCAATCATTGTACTTACCTGTATTCTATTCCAAAGCTCATTTTGATTTCACTGCTGCTCATCTCCACACCCTGGATGTTCACAGGGCACTTGGTTTTACCTAGAAAGGACATAACATTTTAGAAAATTTCCTAGACTTTTTCCTCTCTGTAGCAGAGCGCTCTAAAGGTCAAACCGTCTCCAATAAGAAGCATGGAAATGGATTGCATCATGTATACACCTTTGCTACTCAAAAAATAACATTCTTGTTCCAGACAATATGACCATTCCCTCTACATGAGCAATGGCTGCCTTTACAGCATTCCTAAACAACGTACCAATCCCAGACACATGGACTTCAACACACACATTTACTAAACATTACGCCATAGATAAATATGCCTCACAGGACACACAAGTCAGCATGGCTGAAATCTCTAATGTACATAGACAATCTCTGAAGCCCCTCCTTCTAGTTGCATAAGATAGTGTTCTGTAGTCACCTACAGTGGAACCCCCATGGGGACATTCCTCAAAGAAGAGGATGGCACCACCTTTACTGCTGCTGTAAATCTCCAGTTATAAGCCTAGGGTACCAAAATACCTACAGTGGAGCACCCATAGGGATCTTAAAGAACGTTAGTTACTGCACAGATGAGTAATAATCTCTTAACTTGACCAGCTAACTCCTGTGAAAACTATACTGGGTTATCTTTACTAAGGGTATGTTCACACTGTGGGCTAACGTCAAGTTAAGATGTACAACTTCAGCTATGTTAATTGCGTAGCTTTAGTCAGAGTAGCTTAACTCATTTTTTTGTGCTCTCTACACAGCAGGAAGTTGAAGAACACTCTTCCTTCGACTTCCCTTACACCTCATGAAATGAGGGTTGCGGAAGTCAGAGTAAGAAGCCAGTTATTTCA
The DNA here is from genome assembly GCA_032595735.1 of Pelochelys cantorii. Taxonomy (NCBI): domain Eukaryota; kingdom Metazoa; phylum Chordata; order Testudines; family Trionychidae; genus Pelochelys; species Pelochelys cantorii. The sequence continues at coordinate 100,607,336 of CM064329.1, read as the reverse complement.
AAATTATTTTGAAATAATGGGCTTGCTGTGTAGATGCACACTCTATTTCTAAATAACATGAGTTATTTTGAAATAAGCATGCAGTATAGACGTAACCTATGATTTCCCCTAAGTTATCTAACTCAAGAACACTTCTCTTCCCCTCCCCCTTAGTTAAGACAAGAACTAAGTGTGTGAGCATGCACGTCAGTGGGAACTTGCTAAACAGGTTACTTCCAGAAATCAAATACCTCTTTATTTTCAGAATACTAATAGAGATGTAGCTGTGTTAGTCTGGCCTTGCTGAAACAAAAGACAGGACTATGCAGCACTTTAAAGACTAACAAGCTCATCACCCAATAAACCATCTTGTTAGTCTTTAAAGTGCTGCATAGTCCTGTCTTTTGTTTCTTTATTTTCAGAAGAACAACAAAGAGCAAATAGGATCTTGGAGCTGGCAAAACGTATTCTGGATCCAACATCCTCCTTAAATTAATATTTTGTGTGTTAATAAGTTTCTGATGTATTTTTAATGATATTTATTGGTCATCAACAGGGGAATCCAATTACAGTGAAACTCTGCTTATGATGGAGAAGAGTAAAAAGTCTTAAATTTCAATGCACTTTGAAATATTTTCACTCCTTTTAACAAGTTTAACTTCAACAGTGGGTTCTGCTAGACCAATACATTTTTATTGATCTGTTATGTTAAATATCTTTATAGCAATGCACTTGACAAGATAATTTTTGGTGATGCAACACTAATAAAATTTTACTTTAAAAAGGTGTTAAATGCCCCAAAATCTTCATAAACCTATGAGCAACATATTCTTCTGGAATGTTTAACATGTTATTTTCACATTTTTTGTGGCTAGATCAATAACATGTTTAAAAATATCTTTCTTAGTGCCCCTCTGCTCCTGATTCTTATTTTAATTATTTTGCTAATTATATCTGCAGCTATGCACCATTTTAAGGTGAGTGTAAATAGCTCTGGGCTCTTGACATTACACCAGAAAAAGGTATGGTCCATCATTTCCTCTATTCTTTGGTTGTGTTTTTCCACCTTCCACTTTGTCACACTTCATCATGCATCTTAAGACAGACACAGACAGTGTTTGTTTCCATTCTGTTTCATATTTTTCAAACCGAAATGTATTGTTTGAAATTCGACTAGGACCCGGAAGTGCTATAAATGCAACTTTGTAAGTGGCCACTTAACAATGTCTGTATTTGTTATCAACTTGCAATGCTATTGAAAGCATGACACAGATGACCGAAACAAAAAAAGAGAGGACTATACAGCTCTTTAAAGACTAACAAGATGGTCTTTAAAGTGCTGCATAGTCCTCTCTTTTGTTTTAGCAAGATCGGACTAACACAGCTACAGCTCTATTACTACGAAACAAAAAAAGTACTGGGAAAGACTTTCTAGTCAGTGTTATCTGTGAAGTAACAAGGACATAAGAATGACCATATTGGGGCAGAGGTATGGTCCATCTAGCCCAGTATCCTGTTTTCTGACAGTAGTCAATGCAATATACTTCAAAGGGAATTAACCAGCCCATTATCAGATGATCCATCCCCTACCATCCAGTTCTAGCATTTGGCAATCAAAGGCCTAGGGACACCCAGATCATCCCTGACCATCTTGGTTAATAGCTATTGATGGATCTATCCTCTAGGAATGTATCTTTTTTTAAATCCAGTTATAGTTTTGGCCTTCACAACATCCCCTGGCAAAGAGTTCCACAAGTTGATTATGCATTAAATGAAGTACTTCACTGTGTTTGTTTTAAACCACCTGCCTATTAATTTCATTTGGTGACTCCAGGTTCTTGTGCTAAAGTGAAGGGGTAAATAACTCTCCACAGCATTTATGATATTATGAAAAGTTATCATTCTCCCATAGTTGTTTCCTTTCTGATAGCCTCAGTCTTTTTAATCTAATCTCTGCTCTGCACCTTTTCAAGTTTTTGGGTTTTTTTGAGATGGGAAGATCAGAATTGAACACAATATTCCAGGTGAGTACTCACCATGGATTTTATACACAGATGTTACAATATTTTCTGTCTTATCCATCCCTTTCCTAAAGGTTCTTAATATTGTAAACTATTGCTGCATATTGAGCTGATACTTTCTGAGAACTAAACACGGCATTGGCCACAGCGAGGCATGAGATGTTAACTTTCAGTCAGTCACTAAGGCAGTGTACTGGGGCTCAGAGTATCTGGATGTGGTTTCCAACTCTTCCACAGATTTCCTTTGTCAGCTGTGGGAAAATAATTTTATATCACATTTTCAGAAGTAGCAACTGTATTTAGAGACCTTGTTCTCATTTTCAGAAGGCTGAGTACTCAAAACTCTGACTTAATTAGAAGGTAAGGTATTGAATTGCTGCACCTCTGAAAATGAGGCTAGGATGTCCAAGTTGAGCAGGTTAAAAAGGGTGAGGAGTCCTGTGACACCTCAAAGGTTAACAGATTTATTTGGGCATAAGCTTTTGTGGGAAAAACCACTTTATCAGATGCACAGGGTTTTTACCTATGGACACTTATGCCCAAATAAATGTTAGGCCATGTCTTCACTTCCCAGATTGACACTATAGCAATTGATCTTCCGGAGTTGTACTGCTTTTATGCTCGATCCGAAGTCCCTGCTTCCATAAATCCATATAGCTTTGTAGTCACCTGATGCAGAGCACCCACAGGGACATCTCTTGAAGAAGAGTAAATTAGTCACCTGTGTAGTAATTGATGTTCTTTGAGATGAGTGTCCCTATGGGCGCTCCACTACCCTCCCTTGTTCCCCTCTACTTTGGAGATCTGGCCTTGCTAGAGGGTCTTTCTCCAGGGTGGGGTGGGGTTCACACATGCCCTACACCTGCACAGGAGAAGTGTATGGCTAGAAGCACGCACATGCGCAGCCCTGAGGACACTGCTCTGAAAACTCTGATCCTCAGCAGGGCTGCGGTAGCGCACCAACCTGATGTGGAGCACTTACAGGGACATTCAGCTCGAAGAATGCCAGTTACTGCACATGCGAGTAACCTCTTATGCCAAGTTTCTGCTGTAGTGTGGACCTGGCCTTAGTCTTTAAGGTGCCACCAGACTCCTTGTTTTTAGAGATACAGACTAACAGAGAAATCCCTCTGAGACAAAAAAAAAAAAAAAAATCTGACAATGGCCACTTTTTAAAACTGAGCTCTCAATCTGTATTTTAGACCCAGGCCAAAATAAAATAAAATAGATTTTTTTTTTGTAAGTAAATTATTTCAGGTTTACAAACTGTTCTCAAAATTGTCAAATAGTTTGGAATGAATTGACTTTGTTTTTAAATGGTTTGACATGTAAAACAATGTTTTGACTTTTAGTTTCAAAGTGTAATCTTATTTTAAAATTTCCATGTATTTAAAGATCTAAACCAGTAACTGCTTTCTAACTTTAGGCTATGGGGCTAGGAATTCAGATTCAGAAGTCTTACCCACTCAAATTTCACTTCTTTTCTAACAACATAATTTCAAGACTCATTCCTCTAATTCATAAATTATTTGCCACCTTGTCTTTTTCAGTTGTTAGCTCTTTCCCCCCACACATAAGCCATAGTTTCAAAACTATCCCTGTCCCACTTGGGTAGCGGAAGCATTTCTAATCTCTTCCCCCGCCTTTCTATCAGTTCACTTTGGGTCCTGGCCTCCCTTTCCCAGCCAGCCGACCTCTCCTCTCCTAGCGCTGAGCAGCCACCATCGCCGCTCCCCAACGGCCCGAGGGCGGCTCTGCAAAGTTGCCCTACTCTCTCCTCCACGGCTGCTGCCCTCTAGTTCCCCTAAGGGCGCGCCCCGCCTGCCAGCGCCGCTGTAACGCGAGGCAGAGCAGGAGCCGCACGGGGGAACAACCGCGGCTTCAGCGGGGAGAGTTACTGCGTTGCGAGGGGCTTGCTGTGTGGAGGCAGCACAGAGCAACGGGGGTCCCAGGAGCCCGGGTCTGAATGGCATCATCATTTGCTTCGCCCCGGAGGGGGGTGGACGCTGGGGCGGAACAGTGCCGGGTGGCTGTAACGGTCTCTGTTCCCACCCCCCCAAGACCAGCCCCGCCCCCATCCCCTGCAGGCACGCCGCGCTCCGCTAGGGGGCGCCGCTCCCGGCGTGCCGCTCCCTGCGCTCGGCCCTCACGTTCCCCCTCCCTCACTGCAGCCGCCGCCGCCGCGGCCGAGGAAGCGCCCTGTCCTGCTGCCGGCCCCCGGGGACCCCGGCCATGGCTACGAAGAAGGCGGGCTCGCGGCTGGAGACGGAGATCGAGCGGTGCCGCTCCGAGTGCCAGTGGGAGCGGATCCCCGAGCTCGTAAAGCAGCTCTCGGCCAAGCTCATCGCCAACGGTGCGGGGCCGGGGTAGGAAGGACTGAGCGGGGGGCCGGGCCCGGCCGGGGGAGGACAGGAAGCCGGTGGCTACAGCGCGGCCTCTCCCAGGGGTGGGGCCTGCCCGGCCCGGCAGGTGCAGCAGGGAAGGGAACCGCTCATGGGGCGGAGCGGGCAAAGGGAATGAATGAGCGGGGGTATCCTCGCGAGCGCGCGTTGCTCTGAATGGGGGGGGGGGGGGGGTCTGGCGCTAACGCTGTTGGTTTCCCGGGGTGTTTGAGCCGCTCAGGCAGAGCTGCTGTGGCGCGTTGATGTGGCTGGAGAAGAGATTTAGACAGGGAGAGCCCCTGCAGTGCTGAGTGTTTTGCAGGCTTTTGCCTGGCCCCGCCGGGGGGAGGGAAATGGAAGGAGGGCTGGGGTACAGGTGAAAGCAGGGTCGCGACCTCAGAGGAAGAAATGAAGTCTGTGGCTGTCTTGAGATCAGAATGGAGGGGGAGGACTCAGCTTATGTTTATAAAGTGTAACTGACTTTTACAAGGAGAACAGAGCAGAAGGGTCTCTGTATAAATTAGGCGAATACACTGACAAATCAAATGGTCCTTTAAAAAGATTGCTTTAAACTCATGAATTAAATTTCTCAAATTAAGACTTGCTTTATAGGGAGAGCACACACCTTTTAGCAGTAGAGGTAACCACTTGTGCTGAAGGTCTAGCAGTTTATCTTAATTTTTAAGCTGTTGATGAGAGCCATTATATTAAATGATTACTCTTGTATTTTAAGCTGATGTTAAGTCTTGTGGGACACACAGGTTGATCATGGGCATGAAACTATTAAAGCACTTCAGTTTATAATTCATGCAATACTTGGAGAAGTTTGGGTTACTGGTGGAAATACAGTATTTTTAATTAACATTTTGAAAAGTGTGCCTTAAGAGTTGTAATGCTACACGTAAGACATGTTTGCATTCTGTCTTGTACAAACTATACCTGATACGTGTGTGGATTAAATGATTGCAAAATACAATTTTAATAGTAGAGAAGAGGAATTACAAGATGATGGGAGAAATAATGTATCATCTGATTTGAAACAAGCCCATGAGGCATCGAGACCTAGGAAGGCTGTTCAGTTGGCAAGATATGTAGAGCGCATGCTCCTGCACAAAGATAAGATACCTGTGCTTTGGAACAGATGTGCGTATGGTGAATTTGGAGGGGATACACAGATATGGGCTGTACAGGAGACTGGAGTTGTTTTGTGGAGGACTTGAAGTATGGTGATGTGCCACTTGGAGCAACTGTTGAAAAGGTAATTAAAATAGCAAAGATGAGCCACGATAAAGGTGTGGTTATGAGAATTTCAGTTGCTCACATGGAAAAATGATTTAAAAAAAAGATGAGTCTGGGAACTTACATTTATAACTCTGCTAGACACTAAAAAGGATAGAATTCAAAGAGACTCCGGCTTTATGATCAGCTTGTAACACTCCCGCTCCCTACTGAGTCATTGTCATGACTGCAGAGGTATTAGTTGTCCATTGGCTTTTAAGTCCTGCAACATGTGTGAACCCATATGCACAACAGTCTGTCCCATCTATGTTTAGTTTGAACACTTTTATTTCCTTCTGCGGACCTGAAGTGTTTTGTGAAGCTCATAAACTTGTTTCTTCCACCAACAGTAGTTGGTCCAGTAAAAAAAATATTACTTCACCCACTGTGTCACTCATATCCTGGGATCATCATGGCTACAACAACACTGCAAACCTAAGGGGGGATATGATAGAGGTATATAAAATCATGAGTGGTATGGAGAAAGTGAATAAGGAAAAGTTATTTACTTGTTCCCATAATATAAGAATTCGGGCCCACTAAATGAAACTAATGGGCAGCAGGTTTAAAACAAATAAAAGGAAGTTCTTCTTCACACAGCGCAGAGTCAATCTGTGGAACTCCTTGCCTGAGGAGGTTGTGAAGACTAGGACTATAACAGGGTTTAAAAGAGAACTAGATCAATTCATGGAGGTTAAGTTCATTGATGGCTATTAGCCAGTATGGGTAAGGAATGGTGTCCCTAGTCTCTGTTCGTCAGAGGGTAGAGCTGGATGGCAGGAGAGAGATGGCTTGGTCATTACCTGTTCGATTCACTCCCTCTGGGACACCTGGCATTAGCCACTGTCGGTAGACAGTGTACTGGGCTGGATGGACCTTTGGTCTGACCCAGAATGGCCATTCTTATGTTCTTAAGTGTCACACGGGCAGCATTCCACATAAGAAATAGGGTTGTCAAGTGATTAAAAGAATAATCAGGCAATCACACTACCCTGTTAATTATAGAATACCATTTAAATATTTTGAAAATTTTCTATATTTTCAAATGTGTTGATTTCAATTACAACACAGAATAAAAATGGTGCAGTTCGCACTTATATTTATTTTGAATACAAGTATTTGTGTTGTGCGAACACAAAAGAAATAGTATTTTTCAATTCACCTACTACAAATACTGTATTAAATATCTTTATCAAGAAAGTTGAACTTACAAATGTAGTATTATGTACACAAAATAACTGCGCTCAGAATCAAAACCGTGTAAAAATTAAGAGCCTACAAGTCCTCCCAGTACAACTTGTTCTGAGTCACTCAGACAACAAGTTTGTTTACATTTGCAGGAGATAATGCTGCTTGCTGCTTGTTTACAATGTCACCTGAAAGTGAGAACAGATGTTCTCATGGCACAAGTATAGCCCTCATCACAAGATATTTACATGGTAGATGTGCTAAAGATTCATATGTCCCTTCATGCTTCAGCCACCATTTCAGAGGACATGCATCTATGCTGATGACAGGATCTGTTTGATAACAATTCAAAGCAGTGCAGACCAACACATGTTCATTTTAATTATCTGAGTCATATGGCACTAGCAGTTTGGTTTTCTTTTTGGTGGTTTGCATTCTGTAGTTTCGATGTCCGAGTGTTGCTCTTTTAAAATTTCTGAAAGAATACTCAACTCCTTGCCCCCCTCAGATTTTGGAAGATTCTTAAACCTTAGGTTGAGTGCTGTAGCTATCTTTAGAAATCTCACATTGGTACCTTCTTTTAAAATAAATGTATTCTGGGTCATCATCAGAGACTTCTATAACGTCAAATATATGGAAGAATGTGGGTAAAACAGAACACATGGCCTATAAGTTGTGGTATGGAGAAAGCGAATAAAGAAGAGTTATTTACTCTCTTCATTAACACAAGAACTAGCAATCACCAAATGAAATTAATAGGCAACAGATTTAGAACAAACCAAAAGGAAGTACTACTTCACACAACACACCATCAATATGCTGCACTCCCTGCCAGAGAATATCGTGAAGGCCCGACTTCAACAGGGTTCAAAAAAAGAACTAGATAAGTTAATGGATAATAGCAGGGGATGGATCGTTTGCTGATTAGCTGTTCAGTACATTCCCTGTGTGACACCTGACATTGGTGAGTGTCAAAAGACAAGATACTGGAGTAGATGGACTTTTGGTCTGATCCATTATGGTCATTTTTATGGACTCTGGGCAGGGAACTGGCGTGTGTGTGTATGTGTCTGTCTGTCGGACTGTTTAGGAGTAGTTCTTGAATAAACAGACACACTCTCGCAAATGTATAGTAGAATGTAGAGGACATAATATTATCCCCCGAGGAATTCAGTCACAAATTTAATTAGTGGATAAATTTTAATGAGCGTTATAGGCATAGATGCATATCCTCTAGAATGGTGGCTGAAGCATGAAGGGACATACAAATGTTTAGTATATCTGGCATGTAAATACCCTGTAATGCCAGCTACAAATGTGCTAGACAAATGCCTGTTCTCGTTTTCTCGTGTTATCTCCTGTAAATGTAAATAAACTTGTTTGTTTTTGTGTTTGGCTGAACAAGATGTAGTACTGAGTGGACTTGTAGGCTCACAAGTTTTATGTTTTGTTTTTCAGTGCAGTTTTCTAACAAAATACATTTGTAATTTGCACTTTCAAAACAAAGAGATCGCACTCTGATGTTTATATAAGGTGAATTGAAATACTATTTTTATCATTTTTACAGTGCAAATATTTATAATAAAATAATATACACTGATTTAAATTACATGGAATACACTACATACGAAAATGTGAAAAAAATCCAAAATAGTTAATAAAATTCAATTAGTATTTATAGTTTTAACAGCACTGTTAAACAGATTAATAATTATTAAATTTTAACAGCAATTAATTTTTGTAATTAATAGTGTGCATTAAACCTAACAAGAAATATGGAAGAAATTTCAGGGTCAAGGATCACAGGAATACAAATGGTGAAGGCTGTAACTCTGGGGAGAGAAGAAAGATGGAATTGGATGTAGGTTGTTTCTTTTGCTCAGGAGAGGCAATTTATTTTTAAGCTATTTAAGTGAACAATCCTGATACTAAATTAACTAGTTAAACATAGGTGGAAAGTGGAGGACTCATTAAAGGTGTTAGGTAAAGGTTGGGTATCTGTTGAATACCTTTACGATACAAGCGGATGTTAAGGTGAAAGGTATGGTAGGAAGGAAAAATGTAGGGAAAATAAGGCTTACAAGTGAACCTTACGGGAAAGAGAAGGAGTTATTAGATATATAGAATATTTTAATAGGAGTCAAAACAGGAGAGAAGGAACATGTCTGGTCAAGGTGTGTCTGATTTCAGATCTATGTCTTTAGATGTGTAAAGTTAACTTTGATGGGATGTGTACTTGCCATTAGGGATGTATAAAGTTAATCTTAATAAATGATGCTTACCAGTTGCAGTTAACTGGTGGGGACTGGAACAGCATCCCATCAGCTGTGGGCACAGCGCTGCTCCAGTTCTCCAGGGCATGCTGCGGACAGAGGCGCTCCAGCCCAACCAGAGCAGACTCTGTCTGCAGTGGACCTGGGTGTGCTGCAGTCAGGAGCCACTCTTGCTGTCCAGAGCAGCCCCTGCCCGCAGTGGGAGGGACAAAGGCAGGGGCTGTTCCTGCACTGCAGCAGGGGTGGGGACTGCTCCAGCCCACCCACTCCTCCATTTAATGCATTTAACTGGTTATACATTATTAATCAATTACATGGGATTTTACATTCCTTCTTGCTGAAGGGCTTTGGTTGACGATACAAACATGTTTTGAACCTGGGTTTACTAAACCAATAATTTAGGAGTTTCTTGTAAGGTAGCCCTCCTGTTTTAAGTACCCAGTGTTTAATAATGTCGTAAACATTTAGACTGTTTGCAGCTGTAACTCTATTTTAATTAAGCTCATTTTGGATTTTGTTGTTGTTGTTTTAGACAGCTTTTATGTGTGAAAAATTGATTTAGATAGTAGTTTATTTTTATTAACACCACACGTGTATAATGATTCTAAGAACAAGGTCTCTATCACATAGTGCTTGCACACTAATTTAGGTGGTTTTATTTAGATTTGTTTATTTAATATTGTGGACTCTTTTATGGCTGGCTTGGAACAAGTGAACCCTTCATAAAAATTGACACTGTAAAACAAATTATATTTGAATACTAGATCAAATATGAATTGCTCACAATAAAGAGATATGAGTTCTAATTGCACCTTACTAGCATTTAATTTTTATATTTGGCAGATTGCATTTGGAAGGCTTCACAGAGCAATCAGAGAGAAGAGTGATGATTTACTTGCCCAGAATGGGAAAGACACCATAGCTACCATGTGGCGTACAGAGTGTGCCTCAAGGGTCAGGCCCCCATTGTCTTTGAGTACAGGAGGTCATATGGGTGCAAGAAAATCTTTGCGTATAATGTAAGATCCTTATGAGTTAATGCAATCTGATTTACACTTCTCTCTGAGACCGACAGATGATGTACATTCATAAGTTCCTGTACTGTGGTGGAGATTTTAAACCTCTGCATTTGATCACACAGATTTCCTATGTTACTATTTTAACAGGCCTTCTCCACCGCCTCTCAATAATCCTCACTTCATTAAGACTCCTCATGTATCCGTTTGACCCCCTGTCTTGTACCAGAGTTTGTGAACTTTGTAATATCACCTGTCTCAGTGCTCACAGAAAATCATCACACCACTACACGAAACCTCTTGGAATTCTCAGTTTAACAGAAACTGTATCAAATAACTTACAAACCAAGGGTCACAAATTTTCAAAGGCACCAGTTATCAAAATTCTTTGGTTGTGTGAATGGTTACATTAAATAGAACACAAATAATAAAACAAATCTGGAATTAGTGGCTGTCTTTTTTTAAAATCCGGTGTTACCAAAATAAATATTCATGGTTTTATAAAATGAAATATCTTTGATTTCTCCAGCTGTGGCATCTCAAATGAACTTTGGCTAACTGAAAAGAACATTTGTCAGATAAATATATGAAGATTCTCAGTTCCATTAGTCTGATTTTGGCTAGCTAGCGAATAAACAGGGAGGTATGAGTCAAATTTTTTCTTATGACAGAAAGTTAGCCAGACCCTTAAATATGAAGATAAGTTCTATTTGTACATAATGTTCAGGGCTTTGAAAATATAAAGCATTTGAATGCTAAACATTATTAAATGTTAAGAGTGAGATCATGCTTTTCTTTTTCTAATTCAAGTGGGTAAAGTAGTTGAATTTTCTCTATGTTAAGCCAGTCTGAATTGGCTGGCAAATTGGCTGTCATTCTTAATTATTATTTGCAATGGGCAGAAAATGTGCTCATAGCTTATAGAACTGCAGTGAAGCCTATGTGGGCAAACGTTAGTTAAAAATATGCTTCTGCCAACAGCAACATGTGTAAAAATGACCTGTCCAAGGCTGCGGAGAGATCTAGTTTGAGAGTTGGAATTAGAGGCTGGGAGGCTCCAATTGTTAGTACTCTACTGAGACCACTAGATTGGGGTAATATAGTAGCAACTACCAATGGCTAGAACAGAGTTGGTTAAGAATTGCATGTGGACAAAACTAGACTCTGAAGTTATCTTTTTGTTTGGAGAGCTCTTTTTAATGGTGAGGCCATCAACAGTATTTAAAAAACCCCATGAGTCAGAGCTTTCAATATCATGAGATTGTCTTTATATTCGACAAAAATCTCATGATTTTATGCTGGGGTCTTCACGAGGGCTAGAATTTTTTTTTTTTAAAGCTGAGATTCTCAGATCAGATCACTCCCAGAACTGGGGCTCTAACAAAAACTGATAGTTAAGACAACTTGTAGGTTGCAATTTCTATGACACTATGTAGTCATGAAACAGGAGATAGTTCAAAATAAATTGTTAGAATAGAATTGTATATTATAATTGTACAAAACAGCAGTTTTTACAATTCGTTTTTATTATTCATAATTGAGAAACATAAGGTAAGAGCAGTGTCACTGCTACTGGAAATTTGACTCTCCCAAATTGCACTGAGATCCCTGGGTGTTGTTGAAAAACAGCATGACCTAGGGCTCCAAAGAGGCAACCCTCTGGAGTTCAGATGAGGGGAAATCATGTGTATTGTGTATCCATTTCCTAGAAATGTTAGTTGATGTGAAATGTCACACTATATACAAGAGATAGGACACTTCTGCTTCTAATGAGTTTGTGAAGTAAACATTTTAACAAACTGTAGTGAAAAAGATTGCTTGTAGTTCTGAAGTTAACCATTTGAAATACACACAGCATTTAACAACTTTTTAAATTTTCTAATCTGTTTCTGTTAAGTTTCTTTCCTTCTCTTCCTTGCCTCATTTTCTTTTTCTGTTTGCCTTATTTCTTAATTTATGTGTGTGGTTTTTGGGGCTCCTTTCTCTTGCCCCCGCTTTCTCCTCCCAATACTTCATTTCATCTTAGTCCTTCCTTACATGTATCCTGCTTCCTGTGGGAGCAGAACAGTAAACTTGTAATGGACAGCATATTTGTCAATTTCACTGTTTTGTGAAATTGTACCTGGAAATGAATAGGAACAAAGAACTCATCTTGTCAGCTTGTTTCCTTTGCTCCCATGTGGAGTGAAAGTCAAGAATGGGGGTTCCAGTGCTGCTTGTGTGTCATGAACTGCTTACTCTGCTATAAATTAATTCTGTATTCACTTTCCACACAGATGAGATGCAAATCTTTTTCACTTATTTTGACTTTGTATTGAACCAAAACTAGCTACGGGAATAAAGGGAAACAAGAAGACTTTGTAAAAATACATTAGAAGCAAGAGGAAGACCAAGGACAGGGTAGGCCCACTGGTCAGTGAGGAGGGAGAAACAGTAACAGGAAACTTGGAAATAGCAGAGATGCTTAATGACTTCTTTGTTTCGGTCTTCACAGAGAAGTCTGAAGGAATGCCTAACATAGTGAATGCTAGTGGGAAGGGGGTAGGTTTAGAAGATAAAATAAAAAAACAACAAGTTAAAAATCACCTAGAAAAGTTTCCAGGGCCTGATGAAATGCATCCTAGAATACTCAAGGAGCTGATAGAGGAGGTATCTGAGCCTCTAGCTATCATCTTTGGAAAATCATGGGAGACAGGAGAGATTCCAGAAGACTGGAAAAGGGCAAATATAGTGCCCATTTATAAAAAGGGAAATAAGAACAACCCAGGAAACTACAGACCAGTTAGTTTAACTTCTGTGCCAGGGAAGATAATGGAGTAAGTAACTAAGGAAATCATTTGTAAACACTTGGAAGGTGGCAAGGTGATAGGGAACAGCCAGCATGGATTTATAAAGAACAAATCATGTCAAACCAATCTGATAGCTTTCTTTGATAGGTTAAAGTGTCTTGTGGATAAGGGAGAAGCGGTGGATGTGGTATACCTAGACTTTAGTAAGGCATTTGATACAGTCTCGCATGATCTTATAATCAATAAACTAGGCAAATACAACTTAGATGGGGCTACTATAAGGTGGGTGCATAACTGGCTGGATAACCGTACTCAGAGAGTAGTTATTAATGGTTCACAATCCTGCTAGAAAGGTGTAACAAGTGGGGTTCCACAGGGGTCTGTTTTGGGACTGGCTCTGTTCAATATCTTCATCAATGATTTAGATATTGGCATAGAAAGTACACTTATTAAGTTTGCAGATGATACCAAGCTGTGAGGGGTTGCGACTGCTCTGGAGGATAGGGTCATAATTCAAAATGATCTGGACAAATTGGAGAAATGGTCTGAGGTAAACAGGATGACATTTAATAAGGACAAATGCAAAGTGCTCCACTTAAGAAGGAACAATCAGTTTCACACATACAGAATGGGAAGCTACTATCTGGGAAGGAGTATGGCAGAAAGGGATCTAGGGGTTATAGTGGACCATAAGCTGAATATGAGTCAGCAGTGTGATGCTGTGGCAAAAAAAGCAAACATGATTCTGGGATGCATTAACAGGTGTGTTGTGAGCAAGACACGAGAAGTCATTCTTCCGCTCTACTCTGCGCTGGTTAGGCCTCAGTTGGAGTATTGTGTCCAGTTCTGGGCACCTCATTTCAAGAAAGATGTGGAGAAATTGGAGAGGGTCCAGAGAAGAGCAACAAGAATGATTAAAGGTCTAGAGAACATGACCTATGAAGGAAGGCTGAAAGAATTGGGTTTGTTTAGTTTGGAAAAGAGAAAATTGAGGGGGGACAAGATAGCAGTTTTCAGGTATCTAAAAGGGTGTCATAAGGAGGAGGGAGAAAACTTGTTCATCTTAGCCTCTGAAGATAGAACAAGAAGCAATGGTCTTAAACTGCCGCAAGGGAGGTTTAGGTTGGACATTAGGAAAAAGTTCCTAACTGTCAGGGTATAAATTGCCCAGGGAGGTTGTAGAATCTCCATCATTGGAGATATTTAAGAGTAGGTTAGATAAATGTCTATCAGGGATGGTCTAGACAGTATTTGGTCCTGCCATGAGGGCGGGGGACTGGACTCGATGACCTCTCGAGGTCCCTTCCAGTCCTAGTATTCTATGATTCTATGATGTAATTAATTGTGGAAGAGGACTGCTGTACTCAGTAAATATCTTCTGCTAAGAGAGATGATTGTGGCACTGTTCAGATTATGGCATCTTGATTTTGTTACCTGGAGAGGAAATATTGTGAGTTGTGACAAGATGTGTGCTTTAAAAAACCAATGGAAGTAGTAGATCTGTCTAGGCACTAAACAGTCACCAAATGGGTGCATCCAATCAGACATCTGAAGGAGAATTGGCTTGGCAACCTCATACATGAAGAACCTCTTTAGGGCCTAGAGCCAAAATAAGTGAAACCTAAACACAAAAGTGTGGATTTATCAAATCAGTAACTCCATATCCCTTTATATGTATCAGAAACATGTACATCACATAAATAAGGTGTCAGGTGACTGTAAGCATTTCAAGTGGATTACCTGTGGTAACTACTGGGTACAAGATGGATTATCTTTATTGGTAATAGGTATGCATCATTGAAATCTGATCTCAAGAGAACTGATGTTGTCTTTGGTTAACACCAGTTGGCCCTTTTTAGTCATGTTGCCTGCCTCTGAAACGGTCCCATCATATCAAGCTCTGAAGACTGGACTAGAGATCAGGAGATTAACCTAGCTGTAATAACTATCTGGTGCAATAAAATACTTGAGATAAAGCTATACACAGTGTGATTATGGCTGCTCAGCATTAGGGACCTCTGCTGTATAACCATGATGTTGCTGAGGAAGACGTTGTGGTGACCTTGTTTCTGAAGATTTCCTACTGTTGCACTTCCAGAAACAAGTCTCCTAAGGCTCATGTTAATTTGTATGTCTATTATGACTCTTACATATTTTTCAGAGTCACTGCTCTCCAGTAATCAGTCTGTCTACCCCAGTCCTCTCCGCATACTTACTATAGATATTGCCTCCATTGTTACTTCCTAGATGACCATGCATATATGAGGCAGACTCAAACAAACCAGGGCTGCTCACTCAGGTGCTATGGTGAGGCAGCACTCAACAGTGCCTGCACTGAGTCAGCCCTCAAGCATGCAGCAATAACTAATCACTGAGTGGATCTTGGGTCACATGACCCCACATTTAGGTATTTCCACAAACTCACAAAAGCTGCAGATTGGTCTGAGCAATAAAGCTTCATGGCCAGGAACCCTCCTGCTACCTTGTAGCGCATCACACTCTAGCAACTTCCAGTCTTGCCTGAGCCCTGCCCCTGTCCCCTGCAGTAGCCTGGCTCTAGGCTCTTCACTGACCCACTCCAGCTTTGTGTCTGTCTCCTGTATGCTTCCCTCCCTCCCACGACAGATCCCTTATTTACAACCTGGGAACTGAGGGACCACTGTGGCTCCTTAACTCTTCAGCCTGGGCTGTCTCATGATGCTTTGCTAGTGATGCTCATGATGCTTTGCTAAGCAGTAAACCCCTCCAGGTGGTGTGATTGCTCAGGGACACACCCAACCAAACTGCAGGAATGCTTTCTAAACCATTCATTAACTACATGCAGAGAAACAGGCATAAATTGCACCAGCTTTGCAAACTAGAAATGTACTGTCTTATGCTGGTCAAGACCTTTTTGAATAATTCAAGCTCATTAGTTTGCTGTGTCACCAAAGGATAATGGACGTACACCAGCCTTGGTAATCTGAGCAGATTCCTCAAACACTTTAGACATCTCACTGGTAAAAGAATAAAAGATTAAAATAAGCTTATTAACTAGTATTTTGAAACACTTGGAGGAGAGGAAGGTGATTAAGAACAGTCAATTTGGATTCACCAAGGGCAAGTCATGCCTGAGCAACTGAATTGCCTGATTATTGGAACAGTGCCTGACAGTTTGTGGTGATATTAAAGTGTATTTTGTTCAGAGGGCTTACCAAATAATCCAGATTGTTCTCTGTGATTGACTTGTCCTCCTCAATATTTACCTTTTTGCAGGTCTGTGTCATCTGCAAAAATTTATTAGCAGTGATTTTGTTTACTTTTAGGTCACTGATAAAAATAGCCTTCTCCCTTGTACTCCAGCTTTAGCTCGAAGGTCTATATCATAATTATATCGTCTCATAGCCCGGGCCCTGATGCCAGCGTCAGCTCATATGTGTCAGGCATGGCTGTTTAATTGCAGTGTAGACATATACTCAGTAATCTTTCTTCTGAAAGGTAGATGGAAAAACCTGGGAGGCCGATGAACTTGTCTGAAGTGCAGTTTTATTGTAAGCTCATGGCTGACTGTTCTGGTTTCCTCCTCTTGCATAAGAGAAAATTTTCACACTTCTCTTATTAAATTCCTCACATTGGCAATTGTGTGAAAGCATACATGTTACTATGCCAACAAAGTTATTTCTTAATTTGTATGCGGTTTATTATGTCTTATTTCCTTTGAATGGGGCGGTTACTCAGGGAAAGTACTGGAAAAGCCTCTAAACACAATCTCTTGTAACTTTATAATTCAGGCGCTGGTACCTGATTTTCATATTGATATTGGAATGTTTATTTTAATGATATTTGAAATGAGGATATATCCATGGCACCGTAAAATGAAGTGTGCCCTATGGTGTTACATATTAATCTCTTCTTTTGTATCCCAGGTATTTTGTGAGTACTTTGTTTGTACTTATCTAGACCATTATAATTTAGGGATGTAAAATCCTTTTTATCAGTTAACATAATGTTTAACTGGTTATCCTCTGGACTTGAAGGGCTGGAGCTGCTCCACTGTGGCTGAGCTGGAACACCTCCCCACCTTCCCCATGGTGGGTGGGGGCTGCTTTGGCCAGGCCAGGCCCACCATAGATGGGGGCTGTTCCAGCCGGGCTGGAGTGCCTCCCAACCATGGAAGGCCCCGCAGGGCTGGAAGAGGCGGGAGTCTGTTGCCACTCACCAGTTAACCATTCACGATTCTATTACAGTTTAAGCCAGCAAGTGGTGGGGGAATCAGGCAGCAAGAGGTGGGGGAAGCAGGAACCGGCTTATAAGCCGGTTCCCCCCACCCCGCTCTGTTGCCTCTAGGCAGCAATGTGGGGGGGAGAAGAGGCTGCTGTGAAGCAGCCTCTGCCCGTGGTGGACCCAGGCTTGGGGTGCCCATGGCAGACCCTGACCCGGGCTGGCCGCAGACAGAGGCTGCTCCAGCTGGGCAGGTAGCCAAGCTCAGTCCTGGCTCACGCCAGGTCTGGGACCTACCTCTGCTGCGGCTCTGCAATTTCAGTGTATTAAGAGCCAGGCTGCCTGTCTGCCCGGCTCTTTATACATTTAAACTGCAGAGCCATGGGAGGAGTAGCTCCCCGAGCCGGGACTGAGCACTTCTTCCCTTGTCGACTAATCGTGTAGTCAATGCAAATTCTGTTGACTACAGGATTAGTGAATTACCCATCTCTTAACATCCCTAGTCTATGATATGAATTGTTTTCTGTAGAATATTTATTGGATCAGTGATACAAGATCACTTTCTTAGTATTGTTTGTGAGCATATTGGTCTTCCCTACCTTTATTTCTTCAGATACTTTACAAGTAAATGTTTATTGTATAAGAATTTGTTTCAGACTTTGCAACTGATGCCCTAATTTGGGAGAGTCTGCTTTTGAAAAGGTGTAATGACCTTTTTGTTTACGATTAAAGTTATTGAAATCATATTAAAATATCTTGATAATTATAGAAAATGAATATCACTATAAAAGATTTCCTTGTTTTATAAACACAAGGAGGACTTTGTAAGCCTTACTTAGCCTTGTGAATTTCATAAAAGTGTTGAGTGCTTATGAGCGATGAAGCAAATTCTAAAAGCCTCATTAAGCTACCAGTTTTCTGTACCAGTTAACAATGGTTCCTTGTCTTTTTACTAAATCAGAAGATCTTCTTTACTATAAGACCTTTTCATTCTAGGCTTATTTAAGAATTGAAACATTTAATTCAAGGTTATCAAATTCAGTGCATGAGGTGATTAGTGTGGTTGTAACAGCTCTGATGAATATATTGTACTGAAAGTCCTTTCTAGCCTATTTTTAAAAAGATGTAAGTGGAAAATACTGTCATGTATTTCAGAACTCTAGTGTAACTTGTTAATCTAACTAAACCTAAACTATAGTGTCACTGGCACTATGAAATGAAAACACTTCTGAGAACTTTGGGCTCATTGTTCTAGGAGTAAATAATCAGACATCAGTGTGTACTTAGACAAAAGCATCTACAAATTTCAGTATTGGAATAGTTTTAATGCACGCCATTTCCCCATATTGCCGATGCCTACAGAACAGTGGAGTTTGCCTGTTCAGTACATTGGTGGGCCAACAACTCAACACTTACTAATTTTTGATAGAGTAGGTACTCTACAAGTTGGTAAGAGAATATTTTTATCTTTATTGAAATTTATTTGGATACATAATTGAGCAAAAGTAGTAATTTTGTGTGTTCTGAATGGGAACTGTACACCATCGATATATGGATTGAAATATAGTCCAGAGTTGTTGCAGCTTCTGACAGGCCAAATTTTGTCCTTTATCTGCCTGACACATTTAAGGATATGATAAACCATATTACTCACTCTGAATTTGTAGTGGCAATGTACACAGATCTAATGTGCTAATTCAGATAGATTTTTTTTTTCAGCAGCCTTAATAATGTCAGATATGAGGTTCTGTTGATGGGTTTGCGCAACCTAGCAAGATTGGAAAGAACCTTCTTAGAATGGTATAAGAGTCACAAGGCCCAGTCTTCTTACCTCTTTTGCTTAACGTGTAGGTGAAAACACATGAGAAGCTAATAAACGCTATCAACCTCCTGATGACTGAGGAGCTCTTTCACCTTATTATCATGCCCAGAAGAAGCCATTTCCTTGTTTTTCCAAAGTCTGGCAAAAATTGGAAAACCAGTTGGAACTCATTCATCCAAGATGGAGGTGCTAGTGCTGGCTGCTTGTTAACTTCTACATCATAGTAGCTGTACTAGCATCTGTAATGGCCTAAATATCTGGGAAATTCTGCCATTTCCTTCTCTGAGCTATCCCATAACCTATCTGTGTTCAAATGGAAATCTTAACCTATTTCAAGTATGATGCCTCTGAGATTTGGGGTAGGGCATTCTTGGTAGCAGATGCTTGCCTCTAGAATTCTCTAACGCCAGAAAATCACCAAACACTGAGTTTGCCATATTCAGAAAGCCCTGAGAGTTGCACCTCTTGTCAAGGATTTTTTTAGTTTAAAAAACAGAGGGTTGTAGGTAATTAGATCCTAATTAATGGGAAGAAGGTTTGCCTTAATTTTGACTATAATGCACCAATAGTGCATTTACAGATGCTACTACAGATATTTAAATTATAAATTGAAAATAAAATAATCACTACTTTTATAAAACTGTGTTAAATCTGGGTCACAAGCCTTTAATGTATCTTTACAATGAGTTCTGCATTTAAAGTTCAGACCTAAAAATAATTACTTCCACTGCGGTGTGCTTCCTCTTACAATCTATGTGAAATATCAGTTGGATAGCATGGCTATGACTGTTGTGAAAACTTTTCCCTTTAACATTCTTTTTCTCTTTATAGATGATATGGCAGAACTTCTCCTTGGGGAATCCAAACTAGAACAGTTTTTGAAGGAAAATCCTTTAAAACAAGGCACTAGTCCCCGGGGTCCCCGGCCAAAGCTGACAGAGGTCAGGAAACATCTCACTGCAGCACTGGACAGAGGAAACTTAAAGGTATTCACAGAAGTCTGGATGGGGGGGTAGAAAATTAAGGTTATAGCTGGAATTTAATTGGAAAGAAAAGTTTTATGAACACTTCTGAGAGCTCAGATAATTCTCTGGTAACAGAGTTCTTGGTAAGCAGTTTTATTACTTTCAGAATAACTTCAGGATTTTGCAGTTTGATACCTTTAATTTGCTTATGGATTTTTGTTCATGCTATTTTTTCATTCTAATAGTGAAAGATAACATTTAAAAGAAAGCTGTCATGGACTTCAGGGATGTCTTATGAACAGCTTATTCACATTAACACATATAATGCACTTCAAGAAATAATAATACTTTGCAGTCCCATACCACCTTACATTTGATTATGTCAAAGTGTGACACAAAACATTACTAAAATAGCCTCACAATACCCATGCCCCAATAAAAATCTCCTTCTATTAAGAAGACAAAATCAATGTAAATATTCAGTATTGTAGTGAAACTGCAAATTGTCCATGTTTGAAGGAAAACCATCCAGGACATTTTAGCCTTGATTCTACTTGGAGACTGTTCTGGCTCACCTTTGGATATTCATCATTAAAATGCATTAGGGTTGGATGTGGAATATATATATCCTCCCTTCCAGGGACTTCACAATGCTGTCTATCCATATTTATATACTACTGTATGTTACTGTCTCCCCCTCTTTCCCTTTGCCCCACCAGCAATACTAGTTTCAGTACTTTCTCATCTTCTACTGCTATCTTTGAGATTTTTTTCTGTGCCCTCCTTTAAACTCATTTCTGAGGGTACCAGTCTTTCTTTCTTTGAATTTTTTTTTCAAGTCCTTCTTCAAGACATTGCAAGAAATTAAGCAAATTAAAATGACACATCTGATCAATAGTTGGGGAAAGCAACTGCCTAATTACCAGAAATAAAAGTGATGTGTGGGTATATATATTCTTACCAGTCATTTTATTGGGAAATACATATTATTTCATATCTGTATTATATAAGCACCCTTGATTCTGTATTAGGGTTCTTATAAGCCAGGTGGTATGCAGATATTTAAATAACATACCCTTACCACCCAGGAATTTTAAAGTTTAACATAACAACCAATACATGAAGGTAAGGAGGAATGAAAAATCTTCTGGAAAGGCTTACACAATATGTTGGAAATTACTAGCATGTAGATAACTTTTTTTCATTTTTAAGTGATTTGTCTCAGAAAAAAATAGGTTTTTTTATCTTATTCCTCTTCTTTCTAGCCAGAATTCTTACAAGAAGCCAACTTAATTATGGCCAGGTTAAACTATGTGGAAGGTGATTACAAAGAAGCTCTTAACACTTATGCCAGGGTTGAAGTTGATGACTTGCAGCTTGTTGCAGTGCCGCCTTATAGACTGAGGATGATTGCTGAAGCACATTCTACCAAAGGTAAGGTTGCATGTATGTCTTTATTTATTGTGGTTGATTCTTTCAAATAAAATATTTTTACTTTCATTACTTTCAACTGAAGGAAAACTTGTTCATGCTATATAAATTGACACTGAGCTTTTAGGTATCAAGGTGATGGGTGCCTTAGAAATATCTGAAAGAAACGTTCATTGCTTTTAATTAATTTGAGTACATGCAAGGTTGGCAGGACTATTATTTCTGTTAGCATTTCTATTCTAGTCCTTCCCCCTCCACACACCCACCCAAAGCACATCTGTTAAGTATTTATATCTTAACTCTTAATGCTCCTTCTGGTAAATATATTAGTAATTTTTCAGCACAGATTCAAATATTAAATTGCACCCTCAATCTAGATGTTGCATTTGTCTCAAATGTTTACTTCCTGTGATTAAAACAGTCAGTACCTGCTATTATTATAATTAAAAATAATTAGACAAAATATGTTTTCTCCCCTTAGTTTATTTTGTGCATTTAACAGTTCTTTATGTATAGTCAGTTTCACTGTTTCCCTTGAAGAATCAGTCACTTTTTTGTTTAAATCTTTCACACATCCTGCTACTGTTAGATCAGTAACCAGCTTTTTATCAACTATACCTGGTCAGGGGGATACAGTTTTGTCTGGATACAGATATTGGTGCTGTTATGCCTGTGATGAGGTGGACTAGGCCCCGACATCCCTGCTTGGAGGCCTTGCTGCACCCTGCCCCAGCGACAGGAGCAGAATAGAGTGGCAGCCTCTGCTGTGGCCAGTCAGGGTGCAGCAGGCCTTTATAAAAGAAGCTGCTGAGACAGGGACTGTCGGTTCCTTGCTGGAGCTCGACCCAGGCAGACCTATCTGACTGGGAGAACAGCAGCATTCCGGACAGCTCTGAGTGGGAGCTGGACTGCAGACCTGGTCAGAACCAGGTCCAGCGGCTGAAAACTAGCCAGTAAGCCAACAACAACTCTTTGCAGAACTCCGGACAGGGAGGACTTGACCACAAGGACCAAGAGAACGGGCTAGACAGAGCAGCTTTCTGGGGAAGTGGCCCAGGGAATGTGACAGCAACTGACCTCTTTGAGACTCAGCTGGTAACTGCTATTTACAGGGTCTCTGGGCCGGGACCCAGAGGAGTGGGTGGGCTTGGGTCCCCCCCAACCCTCAGCAGCCATATCAGGGGATAAGAAGAAGCCTGGTCCCAGGCAATATACCAGATACTTCCTCTCATGCAGACAACAGGGTAGAGAGACTGCAAGACTCTCCTAGGCGGAGCCCATTACAATGCCTTTGTTACCTGATAATTATTGTAATGTCTTTGGGGCTACATCTTAAAACCATTCAGAAACTGAAATAGGTGCAAAATGTTGCTACTCACTTTTTGACTGGGTCATATCACTGAAATATATCTGCACTAGCAATCATTTAGTCAGAGTTGGCCATGATTTACATAGGCCCCAGTCCATTTTTATCTGTCTAAGGCAGGGGTGGGCAAACTTTTTGGCCTGAGGGACACATTGGGCCTCAGACATTGTATGGAGGGCTGGGTAGGGGAGGCTGGGGAAGCCTGTGCTTCCCCAAACAGCCAGGCACGGCCTGGCCCCTGGCCCTGTCTACCCCTCCAAATCCCCAGATCCTATCCAACCCCCAATTCTGTTCTCCACCCCGATTGTTCCCTGCGGACTCCCAGATGCTATTCAACCCTGCCTGCTTCCTGTCCCCTGACTGCTCGCCCCCAACCATCCTGCCTCCTATCCAACTCCCTCCACTGTCTCCCCACCCGGGTCTCCCGCCCCATATCCGACCCTCACCATCACTTCCCAGCCCATGACTGCTTCACAAAGAGCACTGGGGCAGGTGGTGTGGCGAGCGTGCTGCCCTGGCATTAGTGCTGAGGTTATGGAGGAGCAGGGACAGACTGGAAGGGGCTGAGGGCTAGCCTCTCCGCTAGACAGAAGGGTCTGATGGCCTGGTTGTGTCCCATGGGTCCCTGATCTGACCTAAGATATCACCTCTCTCTGCATATTATATATGCTGTGAGAGCTGCAGCAGTTAGCAGAAATGCTCTAGCTCAGAGGTCAGCAACCTTTCAGAGGTAGAGTGCCGAGATTTGACTTATTCACCTCTATGTACGGATCTGAGTGCTGGCAATACTTTTTAAAGTCAATAATAGTCCTCCTTACAGCAGCTTCATTATTAATAAATAAATTAAGATGCAGCTCTTATCTTTTAGTGTGATCCTTGGCTTTGCTTTGCCTTGCTGAGTTCTCTGATCTCAGGTTCATAGTTTGATACTTTAAGCAGCACACAAGCCTCTGAGCATTCAGTCGTTAACTGGCTCCAGGATGAACAAAGAACAGTTCTTCTTCGAGGATGTCCCCGCGGGTGCTCCACTGTTGGTGCTGGGCTTGCCCCGGCGCCACAGACGGAGAATTTTCTAGAAGTAGTACTCGGCCGGACCATGGATGCGTCGCTGCTCGCAGTGTTCGCGCTCTTTTCTCTGTGTGTGCGGTCCGGCCCCCGCCCGTTCCTCTTGACCACCTCAGGCTGCAGACGCGAGGAACTGCGCTCTGTCTCTCTTCGACCGCTCCGTGTTGTGAGACGTTCTTTACTCCTTTCCCTTCATTCCCCTTGTTATCGTTATCTCTTCTCCGTTGATCTTTAAACCAAAAAAAACCAACGTTTTTTCCTTAGCATTTTTTTCTCCTGTTCTAAGTTTCCGTTTTTCCCCGTATCCCATTTCGTTGATCTTCTTTGTATATAGTTAACCACTCGTTCCGTTCTCTCGGACATACTTTAAAAAAAAAAAAGAAAGAAAGAAAAATGTCCTCACTGGGCTTCAAAAAATGCCAGGAGTGCCATGAGGCAATGCCGGCCTCCGATGGGCACGCCCTCTGTGTAAAATGTTTAGGGGAGTCTCATGTGTCCCAAAAGTGCGCTCACTGTGCCAAGTTAACTTCTCGGGCACGAAAGGACAGAGAAAGGCGGCTAAAGATGTTGCTTTTTGATAAAGCACTCTAGCTGCAGAGTCCCTCCTCTGCTTCACAATACCACTCGGTGAAGCGCAGAGCCTCCTCCCCAATCACCTCTTCGGCAAAAAAGACAAGACCCTCCCCAGTGCGGTCTCTGCCAGAGGTATCTCAGGGCCGAGTTAGCCACGGAGATAAACCGAGCACGTCCGGCACTTCAACGCCGCGCCCGAAATCTGTTGTGCCTCAAAAACCTAAAACGGCTGCTCCCCATGAGCCAATCTCGGGACCGCAATCTATGCCGGCCCCTCAGGTACTGAAGCCTCCGGCGCCAAAGCCACATATGGTGCCGAGAGCATCCTCGGCACCACCTACTTTGGAGACGGTCGAGGATGCGGCACCGACAACACTGACGGTGCCGACAAAGATGCTGGAAGCATCAGCGCCAGTCTCAGCGGCACCGCGCATGACAGCCATTATCGCCATGGTACCAAGCACGACGGCACTGCCGGCACCATACCGCTCCGGCACCAATACCAGGAGCCCGTGCCCCAAAACACCACCATGCCGTAGTCGCTCTCCATCACTTGTTTTCTTGCTGGCGCCGTCTCCATCTCCACCGGTGCCGAGTTCTCCAGAATACCAAGGAAGCCCTCTTCCATTCTACTCTCCACAGAGGCTTCCCTCTCTGTTCTTGTCTTCATCAACTAATCGTCACGGATGCCACTACAGACATCGCTCGCCATCTCCTGCGCCATCTTCACGATCTTACAGTTGCTCCCACTCTCCTCACTCTCCACGTCTTCACCACTGGCAACACTCTCACCGATACTACCCTGAGACACGTTCACCACTGCACAGACTGTATAACCAAGATGAACCCTACTCACGCGATTCCCGAGCCAGATATTCTTACCATTACAGATCTCACTCTCATTCTCGGTCTGCTTATGACTACGCCTAGTCCAGACATTCCACAATGCCGGTTCCCTTAACTCCACCGGACACGGCTGCACCACCTCCTCAAGTTACATCTGAACCACACCATATACTTCCTGAAATTCAACCATCTCAGGTATCTCCAGCTGAGTCGTCTACTCCTGATGAAGCAGTCATCCCTGGAGAAGTCTCCCCTACAGATGATCTTTGTCAATTTCAAGAACTGTGTGAAAGTGTAGCAGCAACACAAGAGATACCGTTGGAGGAGGCCAAAGAAAAGCAACACAAATTATTCAAGAACGTGCAACCGCAGCATAGGGCACAGATGGCGATCCCCTTAGACGAAGCCATCCTTGAGAGAGCCAACAAAATCTGGCACACTCCAGCATCTGCCCTTCCCACCAACAAAAAGGCGGACAGGAAATAATTTGTCCCACCTAAGGGGATGGAATTTCTTTTTTCCCATCCCCAACCAAACTCTTTGGTGGTTGACGCAGCCCAACATAGATCAATTCAAACACCTTGCTGCGGACAGAGAAATGAAAAGACTCGATATCTTTGGAAGAAAAGTTTATACTTCCGCTACCCTTCTGCTTAGAATTGCAAATTACACAGCCCATTTATCCAATCATGTCTTTGACACCTTTTCTCGACTGACTCCATTGACTTCCAGAGTCTAAGAAACCCATCCTGAAGTCCGTGATCCAGGAGGGTTATACATTGGCCAGAACATCACTCAACATGGCTATGGACGTGGCAGACACTGC
The DNA here is from genome assembly GCA_032595735.1 of Pelochelys cantorii. Classification (NCBI taxonomy): domain Eukaryota; kingdom Metazoa; phylum Chordata; order Testudines; family Trionychidae; genus Pelochelys; species Pelochelys cantorii. The sequence goes on along the minus strand of CM064329.1, from coordinate 100,581,317 downwards.
GGCACGCTCCACCGCTATGGCAGTGGTGATGCGAAGAGCCTTCTATTTACAAGCGGCAGCAGTTCCCAAAGAACTACAAACCAAAGTTGAGGACCTGCCCTTTGATACTCTCAACTTGTTTGCAGAAAAGACTAACACAGTTTTGCACTCTTCTAAAGATTCGCGTACAACCTTCCGCACGCTCCCTTTAGAAGACATCGTTACACCCCATATCAGCGCAGATAAGACTACCCATATTCCCGTCACCAGTGGCAACAACAACAGCAACACCAGCCACAATGGGGTTTTGACAATCAATGTGCACTCCAGAGACCTCAGCGTCGCCGTAACAGCAATAACCGTAACCAGACCGCACCTAACACTAAGCAACAAGTTTGATGCGTTGGTCGAGGGCACGCAACCAGTCCAAGGCAGCTCCAATGTGCAGCCCATCTATATCTTCAACCATTGTCTCAGGCCCTTTTTCCACCAATGGACCGAGATTACAACAGACAGATGGGTGTTAGAAATCGTTCAGACAAGCTACGCCATCCCCTTCATATCCAAACCCCCTCCTACCACCCCCACCCCGTCCCTTTTCAGGGACCCCTCTCATGAAAACCTTCTCCGCCAAGAGATCAATCATCTCCTGTCCCTAGGAGCCATAGAACCGGTTCCTACCGAGTTCAGGAACGGGGGGTTCTACTCCCACTATTTTCTAACTCAGAAAAAATCAGGAGGCTGGCGGCCAATACTGGACCTTCATTCTCTGAACAGATTTCTACGAAAACAAAGATTCAGAATGATCACGCTTGCCACCATTATCCCTGTACTAGAACACAACGACTGGTTTGCGTCCCTCTACCTTCAGGACGCTTACTTCCACGTCCCCATCCATCCAGCGCAGAGAAGATTTCTCCGTTCTGTCCTTGGATCAGAACATTACCAATACAAGGTTCTCCCCTTTGGTCTTTCGTCAGCCCCCAGGGTCTTTTCCAAAGTACTCGCGGTGGTTGCAGCTCATCTTCGGACTCAGGGCGTCATTATATTCTCATACCTCGACGACTGCCACGTCAAGGCCCGCTCCACTTCCGAGTTACTCAATATGACCCAGACTACCAAACAGGTCAGACCCTAGGACTCCTCATAAATGAACAAAAGTCCGTTTTGCACCCGACACAGGACTTGGAATTCATAGGGGCCCGTCTAGACTCAGTCACAGCCAGAGCTTATCTACCTCAGCAGAGATTCAACAACATCGAACACCTCATACAGGTCATCACAGGCAGTCCTACGGTGCAGATCATTACCTGCCTGAAACTCATGGGCCATATGGCGGCCACAACCTACGTGGTACACTACGCCAGACTCCATTTTCACGCCCTGCAATACTGGCTCATGCAGGTCTACAATTATACCAGGCACGACCTTCACAGGACAGTTTCCCTGCCCCAAAATATTCTTCAGTCCCTTATCTGGTGGACAGCTCCCAACAATCTTCTTTCAGGGGTTCCTTTCCAACAGCCACAACCCCATTTTCATATCACAACAGACACATCACTACTGGAATGGGGAGCTCACATGGGGACATTGTCAGCACAAGGTCAGTGGTCTCCTTCAGAGAGGCGACTTCACATAAATCTGCTAGAACTACGAGCAATTTTCAACGCTTGCAAATCCTTCCAGTCGACAATACAGCATGCCGTGGTCAAGATCCTCACGGAGAATGTCACAGCTATGTACTATGTAAATCATCAGGGCGGAGCTCGCTCTCGTTCCCTGTGCATGGAGTCTGTCCGTCTTTGGAACTGGTGCATTCGCCACGACATAACACCCACGTCATCCTACTTACCTGGAACCAGAAACATCACTGCCGACTTTCTAAGCAGACACTTCGACACCAAGCACGATTGGGAAATTCACGACGGGATCCTTCACACAATATTTCAATGCTGGGGGACTCCCGTAGTGGACCTCTTCGCCAATTATCACAACAAGAAACGATCCATCTATGCCTCCAGGGCGGGCCTCGGCCCGGGATCCTTAGGCGACGCCTTCCTCCTCGATTGGAAAGGACCCCTCCTATATGCCTTCCCTCTGATACCACTCATTCCGAAAGTCTTGCAGAAGGTGAGGTCAGATCGAGCCCAGATCATCTTGATAGCCCCAGCCTGGGCTCGTCAACACTGGTTCCCCTTTCTACATCAAATGTCTCTTCACCCGCCCATCCACCTTCCGCTTCTTCCGAATCTCTTAACGCAGAACAGAGGTTGACTGCGTCATCCCCAGATCCACACATTGAACCTTGCGGCATGGTTCCTAGTTGGTTAGACCCGACCGAATCCTTATGCTCGGCTCGAGTCAAAGAAGTCCTTATACATAGCAGACGGCAGATGACACGAAAGACTTACCTGAACAAATGGCGACGATTTGCCTCCTGGTGTGCCACGAAACAGCAGCTTCCGGAGACGCTCCCTCTCCCCAACATCTTGGATTATCTCCTACACCTAAAAGAGACAGAACTGTCCTTATCATCTATCAGGGTGCATTTGGCTGCAATATCAGCATTCCGACTTCCTTTAGAAGGAGCATCTATTTTTGCTCACCCCCTCTCCAAGAGGTTCCTCAAGGGCCTCGCGAATATGAGCCCACCGCGAAACCCAACTCCACCTGTTTGGAACTTGGACACAGTCCTTGAGGCCTTAATGGGCCCACCGTTTGAACCTCTAGCCTCCATACCGCTTAAATTTCTGACTATGAAAATGGTGTTTCTACTCGCTATAACATCGGCAAGAGGTGAGGGAGAGCTCTCAGCCTTAATGACAACACCGCCGTTCACTATCTTCCGCAGCGATGCGGTTATTCTGAGGCTCCATCCCAAATTCATCCCCAAAATAGCATCGACGTTCCACATCAACAAACCACTCATCCTCCCAGTATTCTACCCAAAGCCTCATTCCTCGTCTAGAGAGGCGTTCCTACATACGCTCGACGCTCGTAGGGCCTAGAGTTCTGCATTGATCGGACCAGGTCCTTTAGGCAGACTGATCATCTATTACTATCCCTCAACGGCAGATCTAAAGGACAGCCACTATCAGCCCAATGTACCTAAAAAATCATAACGAACTGTATAAGACAGTCTTATGCAGAGAAGCATATCCCATTCCACCTCGGGCCCATTCTACTAGAGCCATTGCAGCGTCCACCTCATTTCTAAAAGGGGTCCCCTTGAGGGACATATGTAGGGCAGCCACATGGGCTTCTCACCAGACCTTTGCCAAGCACTACTCTCTATTCCAGAATGCTCAATCTGATGGGGCACTGGCGACTGCTGTGCTCTCCACAGCAGAAAAATAGGGACTCCTCTTCCCTTCTTCTGTTGTGGCAACTACTGCTACTCAGTCACCAACAGTGGAGCACCCGCAGGGACATCCTCGAAGAAGAAAGTGAAGTTACTCACCTTGGTGAGATAACTGTCGTTCTCCGAGATGGTGTCCCCGCGGGTGCTCCACTACCTGCCCTCCTCCCCGCTTCGGAGTCCGCTTTCTGTTTTGTTTTTCAGACTTTGAGGTGGCCTCGAGGAGCTGGCGGGGGCCGGACCGTGCACACAGAGAAAAGAGCGTGAATGCCGCGAGCAGCGATGCATGCGCGGTCCAGCCGAGTACTACTTCTAGAAAATTCTCTGTCTGCTGCGCCGGGTCAAGCCCAGCACCAACAGTGGAGCACCCGTGGGGACACCATCTCGAAGAACGACAATTATCTCACCAAGGTGAGTAACTTCGCTTTTTCATATGTGAAAATATCTGTTCACGGAGGTATGTAGATCCAAAGGCTGAGAGCAGTGAAAATGCCACTTGAAATCAGTCAAATTTCACAGGCAGGGAATTCCAGCAGGTCACGATAGAGACCCCGTGATCTGTCTCAGTAGCCTTAAGTGTATGGTGCAGATACCTAAACTTTGAGGCCCAATATGTCTGAGCATTGGAATTCAATGATCTGTATTTCGAAATCCTCAACACCCATCCACTGAAACACTGTTGAATCCATGTTGCTGGCAGCAAAGTTGTATGGTTTGATTAGAAAGGAAAACATCAGGCCAAAACGCTGGAAATCTTGAAATCTGACAGAAAATTCTGATGCGCGTTCTTGCATGTACATTTTAATCTGAGCAACGCTGACCATGCAATGTTTCAGTAGTTCTTTAAGATGTTGGAAATAGCGGAAAGTTGAGGTGTCAAAATCCCCCCAAAAAAGGCAAGTTTTTGCCAAAAATGCCTTCCATGTTTCAGAAAGACCCATAACAGTTTGGACTGCACCCTGCAGATAGAGGTTGAGTTAGTTTAGATGCACGGTGATGTCAGTTAGAAACATTAGTTGCATGAGCCATTTGTCATCAGCTTGTCTGGGGTAATTTTGACCTTTTTCTGACAAAAAGATCTTGATTGTATCAAGACAGTCCACAAAGTATGTCAAAAACCTTCCCACAACTTAACCAACTAATATTGCGGTGAAGCGGAATGTCCTTGTATTCACTGTCCATTTCCTCAAGCAGGGCTTGAAACTGCCGATGTGTCAAGGCAGATTGAGCAACAAGAAAATTCATGATCTTCACGACTGTGGTGGTCATATTATTAAGCTCAGAGTTAGAAATCTTGGCACAAAGATTTTCTTGGTGAATAATATAATGAAAATTTACCGTTGGGTGGCCAATGTGATCCTCAATGATCCTTCTGTTTTCGGATCATAGCAGTGACACCGTAAGTTGTCACAGAAAATATTTTTGTGATGTCAATTCCTCTTTTCTCAAAATGAGTAACAAACATATTCGCTATATCTTCCCCCGTTGTGTCATGCATGGGTTTTAAGCAGCATAGCTCTTCTCGAACTTTGTCTGAGGCACAGTGTCTCACAAGAACTACTAACCGTGGTACATCATTTATGTCCACACATTCATCAAGCGCAACACTAAATACCACTGCATCTTTGAATGCTACTGTCTGTTGTTTGTTAATGTTTTCTGCCATTTCACCTATGTGCCTCGCCACTGAACTATAGACAAAGGCAAGTCTTTTAGTCTGGAGGTGATTGTATCTTTATTGAGCAAGCCATTGAAGAAAACATCCGAACAACTGAAAAAAGCCCCTTTTTTATATAATCTCAGTCTGGAAATGGCTTTCCATGTTTTGCAACACAATGTGCGATTTTGTAACTTCTCACTGTGGCTTGATTTTTAATTACAGAAAAGTTATTGAAGACACTGCTTTGCTTTTCATACCTTGCGATGGCCCATTTGATTGACTCAGCCTTGTCTGCCTTATTCTTGAAGTATTTCTCATGTTTGTCTGAAAATGCCGTTGGGCACTTGATGTGCAGCAAACAACACTCTCACAACATAGAGCACAAACAGTATGGTCTTTATGCTGAACAAATCCGTATTCATCTGTCCAAGAAGGCTGAAATGAGTGAACATCTAACTTTCCTTTCTTAGGAACTGCCATTAGTTGCTGAGAATCAATTCTTCCTGCTGTCAGGATCTCTGTAATTTGTTTTTAATTTACTATTTTGATGGCTTTGCTTCTTTCCTCCCTCTGGCTTCAGCTGCCTCAGAATAACATGAGGCTAGTGCACATGGGGGAAGCAGGAAGCTGTCAAAGAGCAATAGTTTTCCCAGTCAGCACTATGCATATGCTGAGGATGTTAGGGAGATTCCCAAATCTGCACCATCCTTTGTGGGTGATAAATCTGAGGAGCTGTTCTGGGTTGAAGTGTCATTAGAGGAGGTTTTGGAACAAATAGAAAAACTTAATGTTAACAAATCACCGGGACTGGACGGCATTCATCCAAGGGTTCTAAAAGAACTCAAATGGGAAATTGCTGAACTATTGTCTGTGGTTTGTAACCTATCCTTTAAATCGACTTCCGTACCTAATGACGGGAAGGTAGCTAACGTGACACCAATATTTAAAAAGGGCTCTAGAGGCGATCCTGGCAATTACAGACCTGTAAGTCTAACTTCAGTACCGGGCAAATTAGTCGAAACAATAGTAAAGAATAAAATTGTCAGGCACGTAGAAGAACATAATTTGTTGGACAAAAGTCAACATGGTTTCTGTAAAGGGAAATCATATCTTACTAATCTATTAGAGTTCTTTGAAGGGATTAACAAACATGCAGACAAGGGGGATCCAGTAGATATAGTATACTTAGATTTTCAGAAAGCCTTTGACAAGGTCCCTCACCAAAGGCTCTTGTGTAAATTACATGGCCATGGGATAAGAGGGAAGGTCCTTTCTTGGATTGAGAACTGGTTAAAAGACAGGAAACAAAGGGCAGGAATAAATGGTAAATTTTCAGAATGGAGAGGGGTAACTAGTCCCCCAAGGGTCAGTCCTGGGACCAATCCTGTTCAACTTATTCATAAATGATCTGAAGAAAGGGGTAAGCAGTGAGGTGGTAAAGTTTGCGGATGATACTAAACTGTTAAGATAGTCAAGACAGAAGCAGACTGTGAAGAACTTCAAAAAGATCTCACCAAACTGAGTGATTGGGCAACAAAATGACAAATGAAATTTAATGTGGATAAGTGTAAAGTAATGCATGTTGGAAAAAATAACCCCAACTATACATACAGTATGATGGGGGCTAATATGGCTACGACAAATCAGGAAAGAGATCTTGGAGTTATCGTGGCTAGTTCTCTGAAAACCCACACAGTGTGCAGTGGCAGTCAAAAAGGCAACTAGGATGTTAGGAATTATTGAGAAAGGGACAGAAAATAAGACACAGACTATCTTATTGCCCCTGTATAAAACTATGGTACGCCCACATCTTGAATACTGTGTACAGATGTGGTCTCCACACCTCAAAAAAGATATTTTGGCCTTAGAAAGGGTTCAGAAAAGGGCAACTAAAATGATTAGGGGTTTGGAACGGGTCCCATATGAGGAGAGGTTAAAGCGACTGGGACTTTTCAGTTTAGAAAAGAGGAGACTAAGGGGAGATATGATAGAGGTATATAAAATCATGAGTGGTGTGGAGAGGGCAAATAAATAAAAGTTATTTATTAGTTCCCATAATAGAAGAACAAGAGGACACCAAATGAATTTAATGGGTAGCAGGTTTAAAACTAATAAAAGAAAGTTCTTCTTCACACAGCGCGTAGTCAACCTGTGGAACTCCTTGCCAGAGGAGGCTATGAAGGCTAGGACTATAACAGAGTTTAAAGAGAAGCTAGATAATTTCATGGAGGTTAGGTCCATAAAAGGCTATTAGCCAGGGGATAGAAATGGTGTCCCTGGCCTCTGTTTGTCAGAGGCTGGAGAAGGAAGGCAGGAGACAAATCGCTTGATCGTTGTCTTCGGTCCACCCCCTCTGGGGCACCTGGTGCTGGCCGCTGTTGGCAGACAGGCTACTGGGCTAGATGGACCTTTGGTCTGACCCAGTACGGCCATTCTTATGTTCTAATAGTTTTTTCAGGATATGCAATACATATCCCACCCCTGGCTTCAACCCTCAACGGTGGCAACTTGCCCACCCGCGGCTGCAACAACCCCCCTTAGCTGTCTCCAGGCTGCCCGTGTCTTCATTATCTCCCCCCCTTTGATTCCCAGGCCTCCCGCAGCTTCAACACTCCCCTCCGGTTCCCAGGCCACCAATGGCTTCAACATCCCTGGTCCTCAACCCACCTGCCTGCGACTTGAACATGCCGTGGTGGCAACTTGCCTGGCTGCCACGTGTTCTCAGTCTGAATTGCCATCTGACCATGATGTTGCCTCAGCCTCAGTGGCAGCTGGCCCCCAACATGGCTCTGGCCACCTGAGGCTTCAACACCCTCTCTGCTGCGGTCCCTAGGCCACCTGCAGCTTCAACACTCCTTCCTTTGGTCCGCAGGCCTCCTGCGGCTTCAACACCACTCCCCTTTGGTCCCCAGGCCAACAGCGGCCTCAACACCCCCCTTCTGGTCCCCAGGCTGCCCACAGCTTCAACACCCCTTTCGGGTCCTCAACCTACCTGCCCCCACTCCTCGACGCACCCCTGGGCCATCGCCGTCAGCAGGAGCAGCCACGACATTCACCTTCCAGGAGCAGGAGGAAAGTAGATTTTTTTGTGCATTGTCACGTAGGCGCGCACATTAAAGGAACAGTGGTACAGGCTCCTAGCTGCTGGGGGGAGGAGGAGCAGGGCTGAGCTCCCACTTCACGTGCCAAGGAAAATCGGCTCATGTGCCACTTGCGGCACGTATGCCAGGGGTTGCTGACCCCTGCTCTCGCTGGATCCCTCTGGCATGGGGACTCATTTGAAACACTAAATGTATTATTTTAAATTCCTTTTTAAAAAATAACAATATCCAATTGACAATGTTCCTTGACAATGAGGTTAGTGACGCTTTGCACAAGTGAAGCTTGTTTCATATGAGTATCTTAAAGCCCTTTAACAATCAGTTGTCACAACTGAGTGGATAGAATATTTTCCATGTTTTGCAAGTTACAAGTTACATTACAGATGTTAAATTACTTATATATTGTTGCAAAGATACTAGAAGAGCCATGAATAGAGCTTAGGAGTTTTAATTCACAATCTCTTTTGCTAATCATTAATGTGTCAAGCATAAATTTGGTTACTACATAATCATAATAAACTGGTATGAAGGAGAGGGTTTTCTTGTGCTGTGGGATTTTATTTTGGGTCTATATTTATGTGGAGATTTTTTATAAGTGTATCCACTAGGGATGTGAAAGTGTGACCATGTAAATGGTTAACCAGTGAGCCCAGGCTTATCCATTAATGTTCACGATTACATGCAGACTCCCACTGTGCACGGGGAGCCAGCTTAAAGGCTGGATCCCAGCTTGCATAGGTTCCTGGGGAGCCGCCCACCATCCTACGCTGCTGTCTTTGATATAGAGGTGGCAGGTGGGAGTGGTACATGTGGGGAGATGGTGTGAAAGCCAGCTTCCAGGGAGCCTACTGTTGCCCTGCATGTAACTGTAACTGCTGAAATTTTCGGCAGTTACATGGTTACTTAATTACATGCATTTTAACATCGCTAGTATCCAAAAATGCAAATGGTTTGTCTTAATTTTCCTTTCTGCGTTGCATATCAGTGAAAGTTGCAATGCTTGTGTTGTGTCAAAGGATGGCAGTGCCACTTCATTTGAGAAGTCTCTTTTACAAGCTATGTGCGCGCACAGCTTGTAGCTGGCTCAGTGTTTTGAGAAGGTAGCAGTTTGTGGCATAGTTTATGGAATTCACTGTGTTTGGATGATTTTTGCTTGACTCGTGTTTTAGACTTGGTTTTTGGAATGCATGTAAAATTTCTTGTTCTGGCTAGATGAATGCACAGTGTCATAAGTTGTATTTGCTGTCTTTCAGAAGATGGTTCAGTTGCATTTGCTGACAGTGATCAAAAATATTTCTAACAGTCTCAAAATGGGCAGTTTTCTACCACCTGGGTGAATGCTGAATGTGTATCAGGTGTGCTCTAGACAAAAGTGAGGGAAATAGCATCCTTGATTCCTATAAGAGAGAAAAAAATTAATCATTGCAATAGCTGGATTAAAGGAAGTGATAGGGAATTCAGGATACTCTTAATGTACTTTTTAAAACAAAATCTAAAAATGTATGTTGGATTTTCATCAAATCAAAAACATGATAGTATAATGAAGCCATCAATTGCTTCTCTTGGTTCCCTTTATTTTCTTTGTTGAGCCTGTCTTATAGCAAGAGGCTTCTGGGTGCATGTCTGGCTCTGTCAATCTGTTTCCTCGCTTCCTCAGGTGGGTATTATAGTTTCAAGACTGTTTGGTGTAGATCTTGTAGGTGTTTGTTTCTGTCTGAAGGGTTGGAGCATTCTTGAAACTACAATATCCACCCAAGGAAGTGAGGAAACAGATCGACAGAGCCAGACATGCACCTAGAAGCCTCCTACTACAAGACAGGCCCAACAAAGAAAATAACAGAACACCACTGGCTATCACCTACAGTCCCCAGCTAAAACCTCTCCAATGCATCATCAGTGATCTACAACCCATCCTGGACAATGATCCCTCACTCTCACAGACCTTGGGAGGTAGGCCAGTCCTCGCCCACAGACAACCCGCCAACCTGAAGCAAATTCTTACCAGCAACTATACACCACACCACAGTAACTCTAACTTTGGAACCAATCTCTGCAATAAACCTCAGTGCCAACTCTGCCCACATATCTACACCAGCGACACCATCACAGGACCTAACCACATCAGCCACACCATCCCGGGCTCATTCATGTGCCAGCAATGCCCGTCTACCATATATGTTGGCCAAACTGGTCAGTCCCTATATAAAAGAATAAACGGACACAAATCAGATATCAGGAATGGTAATATACAAAAACCTGTAGGAGAACGCTTCCATCACCCTGGACACACAGTAGCAGATTTAAAAGTAGCCATCCTGCAACAAAAAAATTTTAAAAACAGACTTCAAAGAGAAACCGCAAAGCTACAATTCATCTGCAAATTTGACACTATGAGTTTAGGATTAAACAAAGACTGTGAATGGCTAGCCAACTACAAAAGCAGTTTCTCAACTCTTGGTATTCACACCTCCACATCAGCTGTTAGAAGTGGGCCTCATTCTCCCTGACTGAATTGACCTCTTTATCTCTAACCTTACTCATCATTGGAACTTTTTTTTTATGACTATATTTATACCTGTATATTTATATCTGGAATTTCCACTACGTGCATCTGACGAAGTGGGTCTTTTCCCACAAACGCTTATGCTCCAATATATCTGTTAGTTTATAAGGTGCCACAGGACTTCTCGTTGTTCTTGCAGATTCAGACTAAGACGGCTAACCCTCTGATACTTGTTACCAGTTGCAGTAGAGGTTCTTCACTCCCAGTGTGCGCTAAAAGGTTGAGAAATCTGAAAAGGTTGAAGAGGGAAGGAAAAAGCAGAAAAAAACCCTGAGTCCTCTGACTCGTCTTCTTCCTCCTTCTTTTCCATTGAGGAAGATGAGCTCTAGCCCAGATGTCTATAATTATGGGAGACACTGCTAGCAAAAGAAATTATCAGTAAGAATTTTTCTGTTCTTACCTTGGTTGTGGAAAGGACCCAGATAGCTTCACAGAATCATAGAATGTTAAAACTGGAAGGGACCTTGCGAGATCATCAGGTCCAGGCCCGTGCCCTCACAGCAGGACCAAGCATAGTCTGATCATCCCTGATAGATGTCTATCCAACCTGCGCTTAAATATTTCCAGTGATGGAGATTCTACAACCTCCCTAGGCAGTTTAGTCCAGTGTTTAACCACCTTGAGAGTTAGGAAGTTTTTCCTAATGTCCAACCTAAACCTCCCTTGCTGCAGTTTAAGCCCATTGCTTCTTGTCCTATCTTCAGAGGCCAAGGAGAACAATTTCCTCCCCTCCTCCCTGTGACATCCTTGTAGATATGTGAATATCTCTATCATTTCCTCTCTTAGTCCTATCTTTTCAAACTAAACAAGCCCAATTTCTTCAGCCTTCCCTCATAGTTCATGTTTTCTAGCCCATTTTTGTTGCTCCTCCCTGGACCTTGTCCATTTTCTCCACATCTTCCTTGACATGTGGTGCCTGGAACTGGACACAATACTCCAATTGAGGCCTAAATCAGTGAGAGTAGAGCGGAAGAATGATTTCTCATGTCTTGCTCACAACATTCCTGTTAATGCATCCCGGTATCGTGTTTTCTTTTTTTTGCAATAGTGTCACACTGTTGACTCATATTTAGCTTGTGGTCCACTATGACCCCTAGTAGTCCTGTGGCACCTTATAGACAAATAGATGTATTGGAGCATAAGCTTTCGTGGGCAAAGACCCACTTCGTCAGATGTGATGTCACATGCATCTGATGAAGTGGGTCTTTGCCCACGAAAGCTTATGCTCCAATACATCTGTTAGTCTAGAAGGTGCCACAGGACTCCTTGTCGCTTTTGCAGATCCAGACTAACACGGCTACCCCTCTGATACTATGACCCCTAGATTACTTTCTTCAGTACTCCTTTCTAGACACCATTCTGTATGTGTGAAATAGTGTTCCTTCCTAAGTGGACTACTTTGCATTAGGGATGTATGTGAGTAGTCGACTACCCGATAAGCCTAGGCTTCTCAGGTAGTCAAGTCACTACTCGACTTTCGCTTCCCCCATCCCTTGCTGCCTCTGTATCAGGACTGAAGCAGTCCCTGTATCAGTCTCTGTATCAGGACTGAAGCAGTCCCTGCTCGCATCATTTCCCCTGCTGCGCCTCTGTCTCCTGTGGCCCCCAGTGGAGACAGCGCAGGGGGGGCGGGGGCGGGGGGGAGAGGGAATCAGCTTTCAAAGGCAGAGGCACAGCAGTTGGGATCTGGCACAAGTGGGGACAAGCAGCTCTTACTACATTTCAAAGGCAGAGGCGTAGTGGGGATAGCGAGCACCCCTCCTTAGAAATTCCATCAACTACTGAATTAACTGATTAATCAGAATTTAACATCCCTACTTTGCATTTATGCTTATTGAACTTTATCCTATTTACCTCAGACCATTTCTCCAGTTTGTCCAGATCATTTTGAATTATGACCCTATCCTCCAAAACACTTGAAATCCTCTCTGCTTGGTATCATCTCCAAACTCAATAAGCGTACTTTCTATGCCCGTGGTCACCAACCTGTCAATTGCGATCGACTGGTCGATCGTGAGGCATTCGGGCCCTCCCATTTCGCCCCATCTCCAAGAAGCCCCACTACCTACCTCCAGCGACAATGGAGGTAGTGCCGGCTTCCTGCGGAGTGGACGGAAGTCCTGCAGCTGTGTGCCACTTCCGGGGGTTCCAGAAGTGTGCTGGCTGCTCCCCTCCCCCAGGTCTGTGGCATGCCGGGAACTTGCGGCGTGGGGATGGAGGGGGATTCCCCGGAGGAGGCGTGCACTGGGGCTTCCCTGCTCTGTGGGGGGAGGGGAAGGGGGAGTTGTCCCCAGAGGAGGCGCGTACCGGGGCTTTCCTTCTCTGTGGAGGGGGAGGGGGAGGAGTCCCGGGAGGAGGCGGGTGCAGGGGACTCTCTGCCCCCACTGGTACCCTGTCTCCTGCTATGGAACCCTGTCCCCACTGGCACCCTGTCCCCACTGCAGAACCCTGCCCCCTGCTACAGAGCCCTGCCCCAGTTCCCACTTGCACCCTTCCCTAGTACCATGTCCCCTGCTCCCACCAGCACAGTTGGGGCCACATTAGTGAGGCTTGGGGGGTGGGGGGGTTGGAGGAGTTATTTTTTTGCATCTCACTTGTGTGGCCCCCAACTGACTTTTCTGTGGGTCAGTGACCCCTGACTCAAAACAGGTTCCCTGCCCTTCTCAGAAATAAAGACAATGCAGAAACTTTTTGTGTTTGACATAGTGTTTTATTTAAAAATGAAGCCTGGCCAGCAAACCCCCAATTGGGGCCAAGCCCCCATGTGGCTGCAGCATCATAACACTCCTGCACCCCTCCCCCCTAGATCTGAGCCTATCATACACTGGACACCCCCCCCCCCCCGCCCTGAGCCCCTCATATAGCCTAACCCAAATTCCTGTACCCTCACATCCACAGGCCTGTGGCTTGCTTAGTACCCCAACACTCCCCAGCCTGGAGTCCCCTCCCCGAGCCAGCATCCCCTTCTCCACCTCCTCCTGCATCCAGATTTCCTCCCAGAGCTTGCACCTCTCACCCCTTCCCACCCCCAAATCCCTCATTCCCACCCCAGAGCTCTCACATCCTGTCTCAACCCAGTGAGGGTATGGCTAGACTGCAGGAGTTTTTCTGGGATTCCAGAGATATACCGGAAAAACTTCCGCATCCAGGGATGCATTTGTTCTTCCGCTTTTTTTAGTGGAAGAGCAAACATGCTCTTTCAGTAACCCCTGTATTCCTTGTTCCACGAGGAATAAGGGGGCTTCTGAAAGAAGGGGTTTTTCTGACATTTGGTCCAGTCTAGACAGGCCAAATGTTGGAAAAACCTCTTCCTACAGAAGAATCGAAAAAAAAGCGGAAGTGTAGTATGTATAAGGGCTGGGGATAGGAAGTGATGGAGAGGAGCAGAATAGAGAGGGCGGGGCTTCAAGGAAGGGGTGGGGTTTTGCGGGAAGGATGGGGTGGTAGATCTTGGCTTGTTCTGACATTTAAAAAGTGATCTTGGGTGTAAAAAGGTTGGAGACCACTGCTCTATGCCAATATCTAAATCAGTGATAAAGATACTGAACAGAACTGATCTCAAAACAGACCCCTGTGGAACCCCTCTTATTATGCCCTTCCAGCATGACTGTGAACAATTAATAACTACTCTCTGAGAATGATTATCCATTGTTGAGCGTAGCAAGCAGCGGGCACAGACCTCTAGTCTATGTAAATCTAAAAAATTCCAAAGCAAAACACTCCTCTGCACACAGTTTTGCTGCTGGAGAGAGAATAAGAGAACAGGAATGTGACAAATATTAGTCACGTTGCTTAATGTGCCCTATTGGAAGGTGTTCAGAGACTATGGTGCCGCGCTCAGTAGAGGAGCCCATACAGAATAAAATGGAACAGATGTTTCTTTTAATCTCTATGTAACTTATTTACTAACAGTAAATGCCATACTATACAGGCATGGTACCCCATTTGAGTCCTCTTATAGTCATGTACCTTCTCAGTTAGCGATAAAAGCACTACAGTGCTCTAAGTTGTACTTTTTTTGAGGGTTAAGAGTCAAGCTTATCTCCATTATGTAACAATAATTTTCGGGTTCTCCTTAGAAGTCCAGTGTAGCTGGAACTATTCTTAATTGAGGACTGTGGGGGTGTAAAGACACCGAATCTTCAAATTTGAGATAAAGGAAAAAAAGTAAAGATTATCTGATACAGGCAATTGTATTTAAACACTTTTAAATGAACTTTTGCGATGTGTTTTGATACCCAATTTTGCAGGGAGTGTTTTCAGACACTTGTTCTATGAAAACTCATGTAGGAGCTTCTCTTTTCAGGAGGTAAAGTCATATTTTACAGTGATAAATTATGCCATATTTCATATCGCTTAGATCCTAGGTTCCTTGGGGCAAGAATTGTCTTCCTTGGTGTTCTACAGAGCACTAGCACTCTGGGTGCTCCACAAGCAAATCTGAGAACAAAATTTCTTCCACTGTTAATGTGGTTATTTAAGCTTCATCCCAAATATCAGTCTACCCTTCCTGAAAAACAGTACTCTCAATCAAGTATTGATGTTCCATTGCATTTCCCTATACATCCAAGTTTTCAACCATCACACATCAAATTCTAATTGCACAACTCAGCCCAAACTTCTTTTGCCTTAATTTTATTCTGATTCTAACACCAAATGGACATTCGTCGTGTCGTCTTAATTTTTTCTGTAGTGGACATCACTTCCCTACTAAGCACTAAGAAAATATCTTTAATATCTTTGCCCCAGCTCCCAACGCTGTTATCCCTGACCCTCCAGTTCAAACACAATTTCTAATAAACTCCACAAATGCCACCACCACCAACCAAACACAATTTTTCTTCTAAAGTTATGGACCAAGAATCTCCACCCACACCATTTTACATGAAGGGGAGCCCACTAACTCTCAGGGCAAAAATGATTTTCACTTTATTTTCTCATTATTATTTTCTTCCAGATGTTTGCAGAGGTAATTAAGGAATTCATCTGAAAGAAAATAAGGTGATAGGTAGCAGCCAGCATGGATTTGTAAAGAACAAATCATGTCCAACCAATCTGATAGCTTTCTTTGAAAGGATAACAAGTCTTGTGGATAAGGGAGAAGTGGTGGATGTGGTATACCTAGACTTTTGTAAGGCATTTGATACGGTCTCACATGATCTTCAAATGAATAAACTAGGCAAATACAACTTAGATGGGACTACTATACAGCGGGTGAATAACTGGCTGGATAACCATTCTCAGAGAGTAGTTATTAATGGTTCATAGTCATGTTGGAAGGGCACAACAAGTGGTGTTCCGCAGGGGTCTGTTTTGAGATCAGTTCTGTTCAATATCTTCTTTGATTTAGATATTGGCATAGAGAGTACACTTTTTAAGTTTGCAGATGATACCAAGCTGGGCAGGGTTACAAGTGCTTTGGAGGATAGGGTCATAATTCAAAATGATCTGGACAAACTGGAGAAATGGTCTGAGGTAAATAGGATGAAGTTTAATAAGGACAAATGCAAAGTACTCCACTTAGGAAGGAACAATCAGTTTCACACATACAGAATGGGAAGTGACTGTCCAGGAAGGAGTACTGCAGAAAGGAATCTAGGGGTCATACTGGACCACTTCTCAAATGGCATTTCTTTGCTATTTGTTACCTTGCTGTCTTTCTATCTTATGTTGTGCGGTTGCTTTCAGCCTACTGTCCATTGCCAGTCTCACTTATGGCTCCATGACAAGGCCATGATGGGACCTTGCAGCCTGTAAAATACTTGTTGGGCTGGTCATAAATGTTGTCTTTGTTATCCTGGAAAAATAACAGAATACTGTTAGCAGAATATTGTTAGCAGAATACTGCTTCAGATTACAACTGGTTGAAAAAAAGCCGAAGAAAATTTTTCAAAATTGAAGTGACATGCCGAATGGTTTTTTTTTTTTTTTTTTTTTTTTTTGGGGGGGGGGGGAGGTTTCCCCCTAAAGCTCAGGCAGACACCAGGCAAGATTCTTTTGGAAATGTGCCTGTTTTTTTGCCTTCTCATCTACTTGGTTTCTTGCAGTCTTGCAGACTGTCTTGAAGTTGGGGACCCCAGGGCTTTCTGTGTTCCTGGCTGTGGAGCAGCCCACCATGTGTACTACCCTGGACCTGACATTCCATTCGCTATTCCAGGGACTTTTGAAACATTTGGTTTTCATTCCAAATCACAATGATAACAGATTTCAATTTATGAAAATAATCCGCAAAATAGAATAACATTTCTCTCCCATCTCTGCCTCAAATGTTATAGGAATGCTTTTTATGTATGCCAGAAATTCTGGTGCTGAAAAGATAATAGCGAAGATACATGCCCACAGCTCCTTTGATTTTTATGTTTGCATGTGTAACTTTTTAATTTCTGTAAGAATTGAATTGTAATAATCAGTGTAAATTTTGTACCAGGTATTTTTATGAGGTTATTTAGAGTTATAACTAAACAGCATGTAGTTGTTATTATTAGCATTAATTTGCCATTGCAGTTAGTTTTTCTGTTTTGTGCTTCAACCTTTGGCAGTTCTGAAATGTTGTGACACTGAGCACATTTATAGATCATTCAGATTCTTACTTTATTCCTCCTTGTTTTACAGTGTTCATCTATTCTGTGCTGTTCATCTGAGTGATGACTAGAGTATATATAGTAGTTAAAGCATTAGCAAGCCACAGTTTTGATGATAATTGTAGGATTATTTTGATTAAATGAACCAGTTGAGTAGCAAGAAGAGATATGAGATGTTTGGTAAAATTCAAAAACTGATATGAACTTTGCCAACCTTTTTTAAATTTTATTCTTAATTGGAATAAGAAATGGGTCCTACTAATTCTCCTTGATAAACTGCTTCTGAGGCTCAATCTTTGAAGTTCTCAAACTTCAATTTAAAAAATATTTTAAATAGTTTTTATCATTTTAATATTTATTTTTCATTCAGACCCTTTTATAGGTTTAAAATTGCATTTATTTAAATATTTTTGTTATTTGGCAAGCACTATATATCTGTTATAAAACCTGCAGAAGTTCCATTTGAACTGCAAGCCAACACTTCTTATTTGTACTTTCTTGGTATATTTGGCATCAGTTAGTTACGTTATCTCAACTATAGGAAAGAACCAATGTTTGATTAGTTTATGCTCCCTCTGCTGGCTGGTCTTGTATCATGGAAGTAGAAGTATTAAAGAGTCACTCATAAATACACTAATGCCATATTTGCAGGCAGTGGTGGATTTAAAATGAAATTGTAGTTGGCAACAGTTGTGGGTTCTTTGTGTTTTCATAATTGCATTTAATGATTAGTTGTTAGCATGATAGGCATCTTATAAAAAATACCTTTAATTGTTGTTTGCCATGCTGGGGACTTGCCAGTGTAGTCCAGGGGGCATATGAGCTGAGGTGATAAAGGAACAGTGAGGCGTGGGAACCTGCCTGGCCATGTATCCAAACCAATAATTCATTATAACAAACATTTGGCTTTAAACAAATATCTGTAGGTAGATCTTTGAAATTTGCCTTCTCAGTCTCCAGCAAAGCAGTACCCAGTATAGGGAGCAGTTCACCAGCTCAAATTTTGTGTGTGTTCTTACAACATACAACTCAGCTGTGACAACATATGTTACTGGCCGAATTACATAATGGGGCTAAAGTAAGAAAAAACTCAAATTAATACAAATAAGAGAGGAAACAAAATGAGATGAAGGAAGGAGAGAGAGTATGAAGGAAAGTACTTCTGATGAGAACAGTAGAGAAAAGCTAACTGTGCCAGGTTATGACTTCAGGAAATATGGGGAGTGGGGTCCACCTTCCAATGTATGGTAAGTAGGGAAGCCAGCAACAGAGAACTGCCACTTATATACTGTATAACTGCCACTGCCGTTTTAAGATTAGTTTAATTTTGGATCTTAAGTATCCATTTAATTTGTTTTAATTTACTTAAGTAAATCATTTTAATCAGAAATGCCTATGATTAAAATGCCTAATATACTGGGGAGGGAGAGGGAAGTTGATAAGGGACTTGGCACAATTTATGGTGTCTTAAATGAAACAAATAAACTTTATGAATCTGTAACAGAGTAGTTGAAGACCTTGAGATGGTTTTATTTAGAGGGTTTGTTCCAATGTCTTCCGAGCTCTGAACTTTGCCATCTTGCCTGTCTCAATTTCCTTGATAATTACAGGCAAAGTTAGGATGAAAGAAAGTAATGCTTTTATTCCACAGTAATTATTTTAGAAGGATTTATTAGGAGTCTGTTTTAATAAAGGTTGAAGCTGATATTTAGTCTACAATAATGAAAGCTCTGCTGTACAGGCTTCAACAATAAATTAATGAAATAAATGTGGTGAAATATAAATGAAGATTGTAATGTAGACCATTTTCAAAATATAGAGCAAACAAAATCTGTTTTCTGTGTTTCCTGGCAAATGTTTCTTTGTGAAAGAAGATATGAGATTCTTGCAAATATAATATCTTGTCTATTGGGATACTCAGAATTAAGCTTATGATTATTGGATAGTCAAAGAGTCGCATACATCCCTAGTACAGACCCTTCCCCAGGACTGTAGGGAGTCACATACCAGCAGCTGTGTGTGGGCCAGATTGTGGTACTGCTCAGTCTGCACATGGCTCCAGGCCATGAGCTTGAGGCCCCTGTTCTATCTGTTCAATCTTTTATTTAGTGGTGACACTCTTAGTACTTTTCCAAAATCTGAAGAAGAGCTCAGTGTAACTCAAAAGCTTTTCTCTTTCACCAGCAGCAATAAAATATACTACCTCAGCCATCGTCTCTCTCTAATATCCTGGGACCAATATGGCTACAGCAATACGGTATGCAAATAAAAATGGCAGTTTAAAGGTAAGTCTCTGCTGCAAAACCAGCAGAACTCGTACATTTTCATTGTATTGGAGGAGACTATTTTTGTTAACATTTCTTTTATGTTACAGTAAATGAAAAGAGAAATTGTGGACACTTAACCAGAAGGTTGTGTGTTGTGTTATGGTGGTAAAGTTCTGTCATGAATGTCAGGGATGTCATATGCAGTGTTGTAGCCATGTTGATCCCAGTATATCAGAAAGACAAGATGGTTGAGGGTGGAATTGCATTTTATTAGACCAACTGGTGTTGGGGAGATTGACAAATTTTAAAGTAGGGATGAAAAAATTCTTTTAAAAATGTGACTGTGTAACTGCTAAAAATTCATAGTGATGACACATGCTGAGAGCTCTACAGTGAAGCCTCCCTGCTCCCGGGGAGGAGGCTTTGGAAGCTGCTTCTCCAGGAGCAGGGCCAGCAAGGTCTGTTGGCCCTACTCTGGAGAGGGAGGCTTCTGTGCGGCAGCAAAGCCTCCGCCCAGGGAGCAGGGCTGGCATGGAAGCCACCTCCCCAGGATCATGGCTGACGAGGACTCCTGCTCCTGGGGTGGCTTCGCTGCAGGCTTTGCAGCTGATTCCCCAGGAGCGGGGCTGGCAGCCTCTGCCAGCCCTGCTCCTGGGAAGCCAGCATATAACCAGTGGTGTGCCACCCGGGCCAGGCCTGCCACGACGGGCTGCTCTGGCTGGAGTAGCCCCTGCCTGTGGTGGGGGAGAGGGGGCAGGCCAGGCCCCCATGGACACAGGCTATTCTAGTGGACCCTGCAGGGCTGAGGCAACCCTTACCAGTTGACTGGAACCGGTAAACCTGCCCGTTACATGTCTACTTTTGAGCTACACAGAGCTCTTCTTCAGGCCACTGGTTAGGCTTTTTTCTGGCTGGAGACCAGGCTCTATGATCCTGCGAGGTGGGAAGATTCCAGAGCTTGAGCTGCAGCGGGAACCAGAATGTTTACACCTCATTTAAACAGCCCCACTGTCCAAGCCCTGCAAGCCCAGATTATCTGGCATGTGCGAACTGTGAGTGTTTAATTTCATTATAGACATACACTCTTTCACCAATAGATGTTGGTCCAGTAAAAGACATTACTTCACTTTCAGTGTCTCTAGTGATGTCATATGTAAGTTAGACCCTTTCATTTAACAGATGGCAGCCATATTGCTGCAGGCTGGTTCATGTTTCACATTGCCTGGTCAAATGTCTCTGTTTATATTTAGCGGTTGTAAGATGAGTAAGGTAAAACTGCTTGACTGCTGCTGACCCTGTATTCAAATTTAATGTTGTATTTGATGAGCTAAGTGATTGTCTATTAATTAGTTCTATTTGCAGAAATAGGCAAACACTCATTAGGTTCCATGAAAGTGTCAGATGAAGTAGTTGAATTACTCCTTTTGCAGTTCACAAAAGATACTGAGTTTAAGTTTAAGATCTCTGGATTGTAATCAGATCTGTTTGTTCAGCAGCACTAAGAAAAACCCTGAGTAGCCTGGCAGAGGGGTCATCAAAGTAGATCTTTAGAAAAAAAATGTTAAAGGAATAATTATGTCCCTAAGTTACTAATAATATCATAGATGATTAGTTCTGAACCTGTTCCATACCATGATCCTGTATTACTATAGAAAACAGTTTCAAGATCCTCTTCCTGTTTAACCATAAAGAGGTGCTTGCAGTTGCCTTGGGTGTTGGGTTAAGAATCGTGTACCGGTTGAACCTCTCTAGTTTGGCACCCATGGGACCTGACCAGTGCCGAACAAGAGAATTTGCCAGGCCATGGGAGATAAATATTGTCGAGCAACATTATCAACACTCCCAGTGCTTACTTTAAGCTGGGCTCTTAGAAGACATTTGGGGGGTGGGGGGGAATTAAAGCAAAATAACAGCACAAAACACTGAAAGCTAGGACAGGTGACTGTAAACAAACTTTATGGGACCACGGGAAATTTGGCCACGTCCATGATAAGTGGACATCCAGATAACTAAAATCCTGCAGGACCATGGACCACACTAGACAGGTTCATCCTGTAGTCTTACTATACTTTAAAAAGGTTTTTCCTGCGGGATGATAGTGTAACATCATGCATCACTCTGCATCCCGCAGCTCCACCCTCAGCCATTTGGCCTCCTCATGCTCCGTGGGAGCCGGGAGACATGCGGCCTCCCCCATGTTCCAACCTGCGAGGCCTGGGGCGGTGGCTCCCGGGGCATAAGGGTGGGGGGAGGTGGGGACACAGGGGAGCCATGCAGCTATGTGGGGGCTTGGATATAGAGAGGTGGCCACGCAGGACATGTGCGGCATCGCCAGTGGTCTGGGAGAAAGGGGGCGCACGTGGGGCCCCCCCTTGTGGCCAGAGCCATGTGGCCTTCCCCCTCACAGCCAGACAAAGAGGGCAGGGTGCCACAGTCCCTCCGCCAGGAGGGAGAGGGCCAGAAAAGCCACGGCCTTGGCTCAGCCCAGCCCCCCAGCAGCCAGAAGGGAGAGAGCTGGGCCAGCCTCAGTCCAGCCCAACTTCCCCCCTTCCTCCTTCCCACGGCTGGTGGAGGAAGAGAGCTGGGTTAGCCTGCAGCCTTGGTCTGGCCCAACATTGCTCCCCAGTGGCCACAGGGGGGAGAGCCAGGGCTGCTACACTTTGACCTGGCCCTCCCTAGTGGCTGGGGGGGGGTAGACCCGGGACTGCCTACCTCTGGAGAAGGGGGTTAATGAGCATAGAGAGCCGTAGGCACCACCCCCTAGTATATTTTAAAATTGTAATTATTTTAAAATTTCATTTTTATTGGTAATGAAGTTCCTGATGCTTCTTTTTCTTTTCTTTGGACTTGAAAAAACTATGGAGTAGTTAACTTTCGGGTTCTTTGTAGGTCTGGCTGGCAAATAGGAATTCTGTTAGCTAAATCTAAAATTTTTTGATATATTTTGAGGTTTAGGTTTGTTCTGCATTGAGATGAAAATGAGACTTTTTGGAATTTTTTTGTGAAAAATGAGTGACCCGCCCTAAAATTACCTGTAGCCCCAGGCTCTGAATTGGGCAGAACAGGGATTTGAAGCTGACTTTCTCATAACCCAGGTGAGTGCTTTAACCACTCTCCTCTTTCCCTCCCTCCCCCCAACTTCTGTATCTGAGAAACCCTCTTGGCAAAAGTGTTGTTAAAACTTACATGTGTCTGTGAAAAGTTTTGATTTCAACAAAATGCCATTTTCCAACCAAAAAAAGTAAGTATTGAGACTCTAATTTTTTGGTTGTAAACTTTATAGAAACTAGATTTAAAAAAAAAATTGGTCAAATCCCATTTGACTGTGTAACCAGTGAGCTGCAGGCCTGTCCTCTCAACCCAGGAGTCAGCTCAAAGTCTGGCTCTGACCCTGTTCCTTGGGGCTTCGTTTATTGATGGCAATGACAATCTTCAGCGATGCCCCCAAAATAAATAGTTCAAGATAAATGCAGCAGCTAAACCAAACCCTGTCCTCTGATGAAGGGGCTTCCTTGCTAGAGTCTTCCTGTTTGTGGCCACTCTTCGCCAGTCCTACACACCATCTTCCCTGGGAGTTTCCATGCTCCAAGGCCTGCCACAGGAACCAACTTGCTGCTTCTTTGGCAACAGAGTTCTTTGAGCATTGATAGGAGTCAGGTGTTTATCAGGCAGTCACTTGACCCCTTGCCCATCACCAAACCCCCACCAGTTCTTAATAGGGCACTGCTGCAGAACTGGACTGGCTGGCTGACTCCAAGCTTTCTGGCCCTTCAAAGGACAGACATATTTTACAGTACACTTAAGTCTCAGAGAGGTAGCCATGTTATTTTGTAACTTTAAAAATAATGAGTAGTCCTGTGGCACCTTAGAGAAAAACAAAAAATATTTATAGTATCATGAACTTTCATGGGAAAAACCCACTGTAGACTCATCATTGGCTTTGGCAATACTTTCAACTTCAAACAAACCTTGATTCCGGAGCCCACCATCTGGATATTTCTGAGTACTGCAACACAGTCACCTACAACGAAGCACCCACGGGGACACCACTCGAAGAAGAAGAGGAAGTTACTCACCTTGGTGCAGTAACGACGACTCTTCGAGATGTGTCCCTCCGTGGATTCTCCACTATCCGCCTTCCTCCCTGCTCCAGAATCTTGGTTAGTAAATTTCTCATATCAGATACTCGAGCGGGTGAGAGGAACTGGCGGGAGCCGGACTGCGCACATGAGGCAAAGGGCGCGAATGTCGTGAGACGCTGACCGCGCATGTACAGTCCCAGCTGCCTACGGCTATTGACAATCTCCGATCTGTGGCGCCAGGAGGGGCCCAACAACTACAGTGGAGCACCTATGGGGACACACATCTCAAAGAACCATCGTTACTGCACCCCAAGATGAGTAACTTCCTCTTTCTTATCATATAGTTTAGTTTTAGTAGTTTATACTCTATAAGAATATGCATTACACTGGATTTTCACCAGTAGGGTGCAGTATTTACAGTCCTGGGAGGAGTGGCATAGAGTGAAAGTGAAATGAACACAAAATATATTGTGTCAGTTCTAAAAGGGATCAGGACAGTGTCTACATTTTAAATGTTGTCACTGGTTGGGAAGACCTCCATGTGCTCTCAACCACTCTTCATAAACAATTTCCTCCTCTGTAATCTAAGTGTAATGAATTCTGCCCTGCAGGAGTATTGGCTTAATACATGTGTTAAGCATTTTGAGCTTCTTAGCTTAAAGAACATGCAAAAAATAAGATATTATATAAATATTCATATTAAAGTCAATATGTGTGAATAAACTTATTTTGGTCAAGTACTAGCACTCTGATCTGTGTGTGATATGGGTCACCTTTGACATCTGACCCATAGAGGATGTGTTTCTAGTGTAGTCCCCAACCTGGCTGTGTAGCTCATTCTGTAGGGACTTTAGCATTTTGCTGTAGAGGTCTCCAGTTCAATCATAATATGCACTGCTGACCAAGATGTCAGTTGTCAGATCAGCACTGATAAAATATCAAAAGCTAATCTTTGGCTACGTAGCAATATTTTCCCATGTATGCAGTTTTAAAAAATATAGTATTGATGATAATGGTGTAATAATTGCAGTAAAAAGGAAGCTATTAAACAGTTGTTCATATAATGTAACAATGCTCACT
This sequence comes from Pelochelys cantorii, assembly GCA_032595735.1. NCBI lineage: Eukaryota > Metazoa > Chordata > Testudines > Trionychidae > Pelochelys > Pelochelys cantorii. The sequence continues at coordinate 100,556,646 of CM064329.1, read as the reverse complement.
TCCAGATACTGCAGGATCCAATCACTTAATCTAATCTGAATGAATTAATAGAAATGCTATACTCACACATGATTTAAATGCACAGTGGTAGCATTAAATGTGGCCTGAATAATCCTTTAAAAATGCAGCATAATGTTTAGATCTGTTATATAATGAACATATATGGATATTATTTGTCTAGCAAATAATTTATGGTGGATATTATTTGTCTAGCAAATGATATCTGATTGTAACAGGAAGTATTGAATTGCTCTGCCACATCTGGAAAGAGTCAGATGTTAAAAAGGCTTAGTAAATCTCTCATGTTCTTCACATTGAGCACCTGATAACTGACTAAAGAATATCGGATATACAAGGCTTCAGTTTGCCTTTTGGACATTTTTGTACTTAAAAGGAGAGAGTATGCAGTGTGCCTCTGAGGCGCCATATAGAACTCCTAGACAAGGTGGAGGAAAGGGTTAAGGTGGCTTTTCACCCTCATCTTGTGCTGCTTTGCAGGCCCTCTCATAATTTTGATAGTCCTGGGGCCTGCCTATTAGAGCAGCCCAGGGAAACTGCCCTCAGTGGCATGCCTTGTGAAGTGGTCCTTCAGAAATTAGTTTTATGGCTGTCTTTACTTCCTGTGCTGAAGGCATCCTTTCCAGACAGATCTGGGGCTTTGGTATTTTTCTTTCTAATACTTACTCATCAATGAACACTATTTCACTACTTTCTATATGATGGAATGTCATAGTCAGATGTGCTCCAACCCTATGAGTGCATCCTCCAGAGCACATCTGCCCCCATTTGCGGTTAAAAAACAAAGGGAAAAATGTGTTGAACTATAAGAAAAAATACAAAAATGAAAACCTTCAACTTCCTGAACTCTCTCCTTCAAAATACTCTGCTAGTTTCTCTTTACAAATGTTTCTGCCTTGCTCAGACACTTAAATTAAGGAACCATTAACTTGAACATTTCACTTTATCTTAGCTACTGGGAGGATTCTGGATAAAGGATGTCTCAGTTGAATAACTTGAATACTGAAAAAAGTGCTTTTGCACTAGACTATCTTGATATATTGTAGGTCTACAAAAATACTGCAATTTGCTTCTGCTGAAGTTTCTTAGTTATTTCAATACATGCTCTGAAATACTTATAACAGGGTGTCAGGGCCTTGGGCTGGAGAGCCTGGGGCTTGTCCAGCCCTCACTAAATAAAAGATGAGCCCATCTGAGAGGAATCAGGAACTTCATGTATAAAAGACAGCAGGAAACTTCAGGATGTGCAGTTGAGAGAAGTAGCTGGGATAGCCCAAAGCATGAGGCCTAGCAGTTAAGCAATGGGAAGCCCAGGAAACAGGAGGCTTTAGGGAGCTGGATCCAAAGGAAATCTTTTGTATTTGTTTTGAGACTTTTGAGTTGTTTTTATGGCAAACTCTATTGCCATTTTGGTGAAGACTGAATTAAAGGATTTTGGTCTGAGAAGGGAACTAGAAACTGAGTTCTTGAAGGGGAAATAGAGGCAGGATGGTAGCCAAGGTTGTCGGTGGGATCTCTAAACCCTATCGTGCCAAGGAGGGAAGAAGTCCTAGAAGGAGCAACCCAAAACAGGGAGAGGAAAGAATTTGTCCTTCTGTTAGCAAAGGAGCATCAGAAAACTCATTCTCCTCTTTCAGCTGTTACAAAACCAACAGAAATAGTATGAGTATAGTTTACCTTCCAACTGTAGTGGCAGGAGAGGCAATGGCTGCAGCAGGAACAGTTCTTGCAACAATTGAGCAAATAAACCCAGGAGCTTCAGGGAATGGGGTTGGGGAGGTTATGGACAAAGTAGACCTAACTGAGTGATGATAAAGTTGGGTCTGGGGGCATGATGTAGAAGATTCTCTACATTTTTAGTGGGGTGCTTGTTTGGAAGAGCCCACCTTGGCACCAGACCACCCTTTTTTAACAGGGGAATCCCAACTGTCTTTCTCAGCCCTGAGGGATACCATGTCAAGCTCATACCCTGATCTAAAAACACCATCTTCAATTGGTTTAGGCTCACTCAGAAGGATTACCAACATAAATTGCACATAGAGCTGTTTCTGCAAGAGGCCCAGCCCCATGCTGTAATTCAGAGATTATGGGATGCAACCTGGCCAGTGGCTGAGGTTGGAAATGATTTTTTTTAGTGGACATAATAGACTTAGTTGTCTTAGAGCAGCTCCTGCATGCTCTGCATGGGAGGAAACAAATATTTCAACCCTGAATAGCGGTGGAGAGGCCAATTTGGAGACAGAGGGCTCATAGCACATAGAATGTTGGACTAGATCCAGAGTGCCTGATATTGACAAAAAGCCAGGATCCAGGATACTCCAAGGGCAGAGAAATCAACACAGAGAAGAAATAGAGGGCTAACCTGGACCTGTTACAATCCAGTTTAATCAATTAACAGGTTAAATGTTAGGTGGACCGAATGTTTAACCAGTTAACTGTCTAAGTGGGATCCTGGTGAGGGATCACTCCAGCCCCCCAGGCCGTGGGTGAGGCGCTGCTCCCCAGCAACAGTTAACCGTTACCTGGTTAGCGTCTCCCTGTAAGGGTGATGCTTATTGCATAACCAGTTACCCAGTCACATCCCTACTGCTAATCCTCTTATTGTCGTTACGGAGAAAAGTTTCAGAGAGGTGATGATAGTTACCAGTGTTGTGCTTCTGCTGCAGGCAGCTGTGTTACATCCCGAAAAACTGCTCTTTCATGGAGTCTGACTTTGTGGACTGCCGTTGCAGTTTGGCAAGGAAGTTGAGGTCTCTCCAGAAGAGGCTATCTCTGCCAAGAGGAGAGACAAGATCCCTAGAACTTTTTCAGTGTGGGAGAAGAGGACATAAGCAGAAGATTTGCTCTCATGTGGATTGGTGCAGGGTGGGGGGCATGAGAGGGAGGAGAGACTCTACAATCTGAGGACGGTAGGGAAAAACAGTTTTCACCAGACTGAAAATTAGCATCCCAGATATTCCAGAGAGGAACAGCATAATATATCATTTATTAGCAGTGACTGGTGAACTCTCCATGTTGTAAGGAGGACTAATAGAATAGGAGATTTTTACCCATTCAGGAGAAGCTTCTGACCTAATATCTGAAACAGGTAGAAAGGGAGCTGAGGATGGATGGAACCTCAGAGGTAGATTTGCCCCAGACAGAAGGGAGTCTTAGAGGACAGGTGCTGGTCTAGGATGTAGAGGAAATCCAGGTAGAGCCCAGAATGGAGGGAGGAGGAATGCGGAGTTTAGTAGTGACCGAGACTTTCTTGTAGAAGCTTCAGAGGGGTAGCTGAGTTAGTCTGTAACTGGAAAAACTTAAAAAACAACAAAGAGTCTTGCAGCATCTTAAAGACTAACAAAACATGCAGATAGTGTCACGAGCTTTCGTGGGCACAGCCCACTTATTCAAATGAATGGAGTTATTAAAGGTCCAGTTTCTAAATAAATGGCGGGGGGAGAGAAGGAAAAAAGGAGAAAAAAATAGTAAGTGTCTATGCTACATGAAGCTGATAGAGAAGGTGCAAACTGTTCTTAAGTACCCATTGTTTTTTTTATGTCATTAGGATGTGGAATGTAATGGGCCATCCAGCCGATGTCTTTATTCATACCTCTGTAATAGGAATCAAACCTGTAAATGAAGTTAAGTTTAAGGCTTCCCTGTGTATTTGGCTTGTGAAATTGGCCTGAAACAATACCGTGACTGAGATCCACTAATGAGTGCCTGGCAAGTTAAAATATTCCCCAACAGGTGTGTCATTTTATCCTAATGACATAAAAAAAACAATTTAAGAACAATTTGCACCTTCTCTATGTGCTTCATGTAGCATAAACACTCTAATTGACTATTGCTTTCCCCATTTATTTTCTTCCCCCTCCCCATTTATTTAGAAACTGGACCTTTAATAACTCCATTCATCTGAAGAAGTGGGTTGTGCTGACGAAAGCTCATGATACCATCTTCATGTTTTATTAGTCTTTAAGGTTCTGCAAGACTATTTGTTAGTTTATACTTTTTTTCTTGTAGAAGGTTGGTGGTGTTGGGGGTGAAGGCAAGGTGCAAACTGTAAAGGGTTAAGAATGTCAAACTGTTTTCTTATAATACTGTTAAGATGTTTAGACCTGTTCCATTAACTGATCTTATCTAGATACATTTGTAAGCTCCCTCCCCCTTCCTGGTGTGAATGTGGGCGTGTGCTTGTGGTAAGTACGAGGACTGCGCAGGGACATAAACGCAACAGTGCACGCACAGGACATAGATATGCCCAAATAAGGAATAAACAGCGATCCATAAAAGAGAGAGGGACACAGCGGAGGTGGTCGACCATCAAGCAGAACCTCCGCTCGGATTGCCTGGCCAGTGAACAGGGGCGGCCTGTGAGCTGAGGCAGACTCAGCAGTCGCCAAGGGCGCCGCCGGCCTGGGGCACCCGATGATGACGTCACGGGGCGCCCGGGCGTCTGATGCTTACATCACGGCCATTGACGGCTGTGCAGGTGGGGGCACCGATCGCGCCTTCTGCCTGGGGCGCCAGCTGCCACAGCCGGCCTCGGGCCGCTCCTGCCAGTGAACCAGCTCAGGGATTTATCGTGGGAAGACGGCATGCAGTGGTGCCTGCTGACACTGGCATACTGCCTTGAACTGTGAGTGTGCCTGAGAGCGAGTGAGTTCCCATTTCCCCCTCCACACTGACTTAATCAAGAAACCCTTCACATTCCCATAATATGGTCCCTTGTACTTAGTGCCCAAAAGCCCTTGCAACAGCTGGTTTCTGGTGAACTATTCCCTACTGAATGGTGGTGGACACCTAAATAAAGACCCCTGGGATAAAAAGGGAAATGGGATAGCCCAAGCTTCTCCATAGGGCACATGGGGAACTGCTAATTAATAAATATTAAACTTAAAAAACAACAAATGGTCTGGTAGCACTTTATAGACTAACAAAACGTAGATGGTATCGTGAGCTTTTGTGGGCACAGCCCACTTCTTCAGATGACCTGTCATGTGAAGAAGTGGGCTGTGCCCACAAAAGCTCACGATACCATCTACGTTTTGTTAGTCTATAAAGTGCTACCAGACCATTTGTTGTTTTTTAAGTTTATCCTGTACAGATTAACTCGGCTTCCCCCTGAAGCTAATAAATGTTAGGTAGCCTTTAGAGGAGCAAAATTGCTTGCATGTTATGGTAATTGAACTCAAGGTGGTGGAGAGCGGAAACTTTATGGACCTGGACATATAGGGCTGGTAACTTAAGGAGAAGTGGGGGGAAATAGGGAGGGAGATTTTTTCCAGCTAGAATCTACCCTGTGTGGTGTGGCATGGTTCTGAGGGGGGGGGGGTGTAAGGTATGTAATAGGGTGCTTTGCCTTTGTGTGCTTGAGGATTAGCTATTTCTGATTACAAGAGGACCCCATATGTGAGAAATAGGTAATTCATATAAAAGGCAGCAGCGTGCAGTTGAGCTGGGAATGCCAGAAGCATGAAATTTGGCAGTATAAAAATGGAAGCCCAGGATGCTATGGGGAACTGGAACTGATGGAAGTATTTGTGGTTTTTTGGGACTTCTGGATTGTTTTTGTGACAAACTCTGGTGACAGCTTAGTAAAGAGTGAATTAAAGGATTTGGGGCTGAGAAGGCAACTAGAAACTGAATGAGTTCTTAAAGGGACCAGGTAAAGGGATAATAGATGTAGGTGGTGGTACATACAGTATGAGAGCGCCATGCCATGCCTTTGTCATTCGTGTTCTTCTCAGCCTCAGGTAACTTTAGAGGAGAACTTAGCGTGCTCCCAGACAAGATTGTTGCTTTAACCTAAACATCCCTTCTAAAACTGTATTTTATTTTCAGGTCTTTGTCTAGAGAAGTTGCCAATTTCCTCTTCAACTAGCAACCTCCACACGGACCGTGAACAAGAAATCATTACGTGCTACGAGAAGGCTGGAGATATTGCCCTCCTGTACCTTCAGGAGATAGAAAGGGTAAGATGGGATAATTTGTCCAGTTGAAATAACTGATCTTATTTATTACACAAGAGTTTGTAGTCACACACAGAACAGCAGCACCTATAGTGTTTCCATATGAAAACCCTCTGAGGACAGAGAGGGACTGGGTTACATGGTTTCCCTTTCACTGATGTGATCAGATAACTTGGCATTTAATCACAACAGAATGTTCTGAGCTCTATTTTCTCATAGTCATGAGGGTGAAAAGGATATAGAGAAAATCATGTAGTCCTCATCATTCTACAAATATTTTTGTTGAAATTAAAAAGAACAGCAACAATTAAATAAACCCATGTCTGTAAATAGAAATCCTGGCTTGATTGAAGTCCATGGCAAAATTTCCATTGACTTTAGTGGACCCAGGATTTTACCACAGATCTGATGGAAAAGATCCTAAAATAGTGTTAGATACATGTCATGCCCATGAGATAACCAGAATGACATTTGAAGAACATATATTAATTTAATTTTATAGACATAATTCAGGGACAATGAAAAACATACCTGAGGCTTCTATTTTTCCATCCATAATGTAGGATAGAAACAATCTTCAAGTAAAATGAGGAACAGGTGAAAAAGCATAAGGTTATTAGGGCATGTCTACACTTACAGTGCTGCTCCATTACTGTCATCAGGGAGGCAAAGATACTGTCCTGTTGTCTGGCCTGCAACTCCCTGCACTCTCTCCTCTCCTGCCATTCTATGACCCTGTCCTTGCACTTGGCCTGCATCTCCTCCAGGAGCATATATATCCAGTGCATTTGCTCCTTGAACATATTTTCCCTTGACCATTTTTGCCTGTGATCTGCACCAGGCAGACAGCTGGTGGAGCTGGGAGTACACAACAAGCTGACTGCTGTTCCCACTGTGATGAAAAGTTGTAAAGCACACATTACAGGAGATACATTGTGTTAAACCTAACCCTAATCTGTTAACATTCAGTGAAGGTCTCAGATAAGACAATGGAGATATGTTCTGTTGAAGGCCGAAGTTTTGCTTTAAAGTGGCCTCTGTACAGCAGGTACACAATAGAGTTCTCAAGGGAACCTCTGGACTCGCACGGAAGCAGGCATGATAAGGGGCCTGCCAGGGCATGTTCCTGCAGCTGGGGGGTGCAAAGGGACAGGGTCTGGTCATGCCAGCAGGGCAGGGTGGTATCCAGCACATGTAGCTTCCTGGAACAGTGCTAGTTTCCCAGCCTGCAGGAGCCTGTAGGTGGGAGGAAGGGGATGGGGCAGTGTGGCTTTCTTCTGTGTCCAGCACAAGTGGCTTCCCAGGGAGAATGCTAATAGGTTTCCCGCCTCCTTCATCTAGTTGCCATGCGAGATATCAGTTTTCTCTGAATCACACAGAGTGATAGGGAGTGATGCTAACTGAATGTGGCCAGAAACTTGGACCTTATGCCGCAGTACTCTGCGGTTCATTGATGCCAGACCGCTTACTGGTGGCTTGGCATAGGAAAATGTCCTACTCTGGATGAGAGAATAAGGGTGGCTTCCCCAGAAACCTTCTGAGAATGATCAAAGTGTTCCTATCTGAGAGCTTCATGAAGCTGTGCAGGGAGGACTCCCATTCCATCTCCAGACATGTTACCAAGCTGTTCTGGGCTCCCTGCATTGTGTAAGCACAAAGCATGCCACACATCACACTGTACACTTAATCTACTTGTAGTAAGAAAACAATTGTAAACTCACCAGAAGTGCCCTCCCCAAGATCCATTAGACAGGCTTGGTAGAGTGGACACATCATTTAGAAAATCGACCTTATGTGGCTAAATTTGGTGTAAAATCCTAGTGTAGACCAGCCCGGAGTGTCCCTAGTCTCTGATTACCAGAAACGGGGACTAGATGATGGGATGTCCTGGATCCCATGGAGCCGCTTGTCCCCTATCCTCCCCGTGTGCTGCTACCTCTCTATCAGAGGCAGCAGCATGGAGGGTGAATGTGGGCAGATGGGAGTCTGTACACATGGGAAGCTGGCTTTCAATGTGGATCCCTGCGCATATCGGCTCCTGCAGAGCCACTTCTCCCCCTCCCTCAGCGCTGCTGCCTCTGTGGGATGGGGTGCAGGTGAGGCTGCTGGAGACAGGCTGGGCCAGCATCCCATGAAGCAGCCTTTGTCTGCGGTGAGCCTGGCCCCTCCTGTGGACAGAGGCTGCTCTCACACAGACCCACTTCTGTCTGCCAACCCTGATACAGAGGCAACAGCGCGGAGTGTCAGGGGGCTCACTGGGAGTGGGACCGGGAGCACACTGGCTGGCTGGCCAGCCCCCGTGGACTATCAAATAGTCATAGAACCACTAAAATTTGACAGAAGTTGATGTGGTTACACATTTATTCAGTTACACAGTATCTAGCATCCTTAATGACCGTTCTTATAAATTTTTGTGTAGAGTTCTCTTTTGGAGCCTACACAAAATCTACAGATGTATTTTTGCTATAGTTCCTAAATGTATATCTAAGAGTCACAGCCTCAAATGATAGTGTTCCAACAGTACGTATTAGATACCAAGTTGGAGGTATCTTGGAAGTGGGGGATAACTCTCTCAGTTCACTTTTGTAAAAACTTGCCATTTTTTATGGCAAGTTTGTGTTAGGAATTTTTAGCTCTGTTGGGCATTTTGTTTTTCCTAGACCTCTGTTGAACTCTTTCTGCACTGTTGTAGGCATTAGTAATCTGGCCAAATTCCAAATCTTTAGTTTCACGGTGTGTCCCTCCTCCCATGCCCTGATGTCCATTATGGAGGAATATATCTGGTACATGTTCTTCTTCGAGGAGTGTCCCTGTGGACAGTCTACTCTAGGTATTTTTTCACTCCTGCACTTCTAGTCAGAACTTTTTGGCAGCAGTACTCCCCTGGATGTCAGTGCGCACGCGCAGCACTGCTCGCGCTGTATCAAATGTGCTGATGGGCATGTGGCGCCAACTGTTGCCTAAGTTCCTTCTCAGCCGCTCCTGGTTGTTGGAACAGAGCAGTGCTCCGTGATTCTTTAGATAGATTTATAGTTGCGAGTATAATATAGTGTTAAGTGCTTATGTAGTATTCATGGTTCTCCCCTATTGTTTGTTAGTTTTTTTATATATATATGTATATACACACACACACACACACACACACACACACACACACACACACACACACACACACACACACAGGGCTCAACAAACGGCGGTGAAACCTACTCGCCAGCCCCACATTGCACAAATTCAGTGATTTGTCGAGCCGTGTGTGTGTGTGTGTGTATATATACACACACACACACACACACTTTTCCTTTTCATTGTGTGTTAGCTATAGCATAGACTTAGTGTCAGACATGCCAGGTTCACCAGGCTTTAAGAGATGACTGACCTGCAGGATGTCCATCCCATTAGATGCCTGGGCAAGGAGCACTCGACCAAATCTTGTCACCACTGTAAAAAGCTCTCTACCAGGTCGCTTAAGACGAGACAGCCCCAACTCAAGCTCCTGTCCATGGAGAAGACAGAGAGGCCAGTGTCGGAACCTCCAGACCAGGGCACGGCCCCGAGTGACGAACCCCCCAACAAAGAAGCAGCACTCTTCACCTCCAGCCAATAGACCTACCAAGAGAACATCCCTACAGCGTAAGCCCTCTTCATCTAGGCCTTTAGCTTCAGGGGATGTGTAGGTACCGGGAAGTCTTCCAAGGAAAAACCTCGAGGGGCAAATTCATCTAAGGATGTATGCCCTATGGTCTCGGTGTCTGAGCACAAGAAGATCTCGTCTGCACCATCGGTACTTCAGAAGAGCAGACTTTGACTCCCTCAGACAACTGATGGGCAGGATCCGCTGGGATGCTTACATGAAGGGGAAAGGAGTCCAGGAGAACTGGCAGTATTTTAAAGAAGCCTTATTAAAGGCACAGGAAGAAACCATCCTGATGCACAGAAAGAAAAGCAAATATGGAGGCAACCAGATTGGCTTACCGGGGACATCCATGGTGAGCTTAAACACAAAAAGGAAGCTTACAAGAAGTGGAAACTTGGACTGATGACTAGAGAGGAGTATAAATATATTGCTCGAGAATGCAGGGGAGTTATCAGGAAGGCAAAAGCGCAATTGGAATTGCAGCTGGCAAGGATGTGAAGGGAAACAAGAAAGGTTTCTACAGGCATGTTAGCAATAAGAGGGTGATCAGAGAGGGTGTGGGGCCCTTACTGGATGAGGGAGGTAACCTAGTGACAGATGATGTGGGAAAAGCTGAAGTACTCAATGCTTTCTTTGCCTCTGTCTTCACGGACAAGGTCGGCTCCCGGACTAATGCACTAGGCAGCACAGTATGGGAAGGAGGTGGATAACCCTTGGTGGGGAAAGAACAAGTTAGGAACTACTTAGAAAAGCTAAACATACACAAATCCGTGGGCCCAGATTTAATGCATCCGAGGGTACGGAGGGAGTTTGCAAATCTCATTGTGGAGCCTTTGGCCATTATCTTTGAAAACTCGTGGCGATCGGGAGAGATCCCAGATTGGAAAAAGGCAAATGTAGTGCCCATCTTTAAAAAAGGGAAGGAGGACAATCCAGGGAACTACAGACCAGTCAGTCTTACCTCAGTCCCCAGAAAAATCATGGAGGGGATCCTCAAGGAATCCATTTTGAAGCACTTGGAAGAGGGGAAAGTGATCAGGAATAGTCAACATAGATTCACAAAGGGCAAGTCGTGCCTGACCAATCTGATTAGCTTCTATGATGAAGTAACTCACTCCGTGGATATGGGAAAGTCAGTGGATGTGATATACCTTGACTTTAGCAAAGCTTTTGTTATGGTCTCCCACAATATTCTTGCCAGCAAGTTAAGGGAGTATGGATTGGATAAATGGACTGTAAGATGGATAGAAAGCTGGATAGACTGCCGGGCCCAACGGGAAGTGATCAACGGCTCGATGTCAGGTTGGTGGTCAGTTTCTAGCGGAGTGCCCCAAGTATCAGTTTTTGGACTAGTTTTGTTCAACATCTTTATTAATGACCTGGATGAGGGGATGGATTGCACCCTCAGCAAGTTTTCAGCTGACACTAAGCTAGAGGGAGAGGTAGATATGCTGGAGGGCAGGGATAGGGTCCAGAGTGAACTGGACAGATTAGGGGATTGGGCCAAAAGAAATCTGATGAGGTTCAACAAGGACAAGTGCAGAGTCCTGCACTTGGGGCGGAAGAATCCCAAGCATTTTTACAGGCTGGGGACTGACTAGCTAAGTAGCAGTTCCGCAGAAAAGGACCTGGGGATTACAGTGGATGAGAAGCTGGATATGAATCAACAGTGTGCCCTTGTAGCCAAGAACGCTAATGGCATACTAGGGTGCATTAGGAGGAGCATAGCCAGCAGATCCAGAGATGTGATTATTCCCCTTTATTCGGCTCTGGTGAGGCCACATCTGGAATATTGTATCCAGTTCTGGGCCCCCACTATAGAAAAGATGTGGACGCATTGGAGAGGGTCCAGCGGACGGCGACCAAAATGATTAGGGAGCTGGAGCACATGACCTATGAAGAGAGACTGAAGGATTTGGGTTTCTTTAGTCTGCAGAAGAGAAGAGTGAAGGGAGATTCGATAGCAGCCTTCAACTTCCTGAAGGGAGGTTCCAAAGAGGATGGAGAAAGGCTGTTCACAGTAGTGACGAATGGCAGAACAAGGAGCAATGATCTCAAGTTACAGTGGGAGAGGTCTAGGTTGGATATTAGGAAAAACTATTTTGCTAGGAGGGTGGTGAAACACTGGAATTAGTTACCTCCTGGTTGGGAGGTGGTAGAATCTCCATCCCAAGAGGTGTTTAAGTCTCCGCTTGACAAAGCCCTGGCTGCGTTGATTTAGTTGGGATTGGTCCTGCCTTGGGCAGGGGGCTGAACTTGATGACCTCCTGTGGTCTCTTCCAGCTCTATGATTCTGTGATACTGAAACCTTCGGTACCAACGAAATCGGCACCCATCATGCCTTCCCAACTGATGGCAAAAGGTCGTCCGTCTGATCCTGTGACGTCAGTACTGTATCTCAGTACTGAGAGTCCTCTGGCACCACTGATTTCCAAGGGGTGGGATGACACGTTACCGCAGCACACCCAGCGTCCAGCATCATTGGTACGCTGTACAAGACCGCTGTACAAAACCACTGAGGATGCAGAAAGACCTGGTGGTATAGTCGGTACCGGGGACGCCTCTCTTCGGTATTGACGCAACGCCATCATCAAGGGGTCTCAGCAGGCTATCCACTCTGGCTAGTTCAGTGCCGTGCTTTTCGAGTGATAGTGAGGATGAGCAAGACATACCATTTTCGCTGCACCATTCCTCATTGAAGCCAGTGTCACAGACCCAGCCACAGATTGTCCAGACTCAACTGTGGCAATCTTTCCTATTGTTTTCCCCCATTCCCTCCTGCAGCCATGGCAAGGTTGGGATCCATGAGGCGCAGCAAAGGCGCAGCTACCTCCACCTGTCAGGCCACAACCACAACAAGTGGCCCCACAACTTCCTCCCCTTCCAGCATCAGAGGTTACGCAGGAGGAGATTGAGGACCTCGACGAAACCCAGGACAAAGACATAATGCCTTCTTCGCACATCTCGTCACTTCACATCAGGCCACCCCTGCCTACCGACTTCTCTTCCACCCACCTCTAAGAGGGCGGACAGAAAATATTACATGCCAGCATAGGGAGTCGAATTTCTGTTTTCACACCCTACCCAAACTCCTTCATAAATGTTGCAGTGAATAACAGAGGGAAGGAAATGCAATTTCTATCGACTCCATGTGACAAAAATTGGAAGAGACTAGACCTCCTCAGAAGGGAGTCATACTCTTTTGCATCCCTCCTAATTAGAATTGTGAATTACTCTGCTCGCAAAGTACACATATAACCATTTTGATAAAATGAGACATTTTATTGATAAATTACAGGAGGAGGACAGAGCAGTATACAAGTCCAGCATAGATGAGGGCATCTTGATTGCGAATACTGCCTCAGGCTTCTCTCAACAACAGACACAGCCTCCAGATCCCTCGCCACCTCCATCATCATGCACAGAGTCTCTTGGCTCCATTTGTCAGGTTTCCCTATGGAAGTACAAAGTACAGTTGAAGGTCTGCCATTTGAAGGCCAAAAATTTTTCATGGCCAACAAAGATACATCATTACTCTCTTTAAAAGACTCGAGGGCAACCCTCAAAACCCTAGGTATGTATGTTCCTCAGCAGAAGAAAAAGGTTAATCGCTTGTACACACCCAGGGGTAGAGCAACATCTTATCTACCCCAGAGACTTTACGATCTGAGGCACTGTCAGAGACAATAGAAGCAGAGGCAACCACAGGATCAGCAGACAACACCTCAGTCCACCAATGAAAGGCAGAGATTTTGAGCCTCTTCCCCCATGGATGGACATAGTGTACCAAGACCAGGGCATCTCGAGCCTCACAAGGAACATCTGACCACATGGCTCCTTCAGGGTTAGCAAGACGGTCATGTACCTCCTCAGAAGAAGTACGAAGCATAATTCTCAGTTGTCATAAACAGAGCATGAGAAAAACTTACCTGTACAAATGGAGATGTTTCTCCAAGTTGGCTACCAGCAGGGCACTACAGCCATACATGATACAGGTCATAACAGTCCTCGAATACCTTCTCATACTAAAAGCATAAAGCTTGTCTAACGCCTCTCTTAAGGTACATCTATCTCACAGTTATATCTAGCAAGCATGACATGGTGGATGGGCAAGCTATGTTCTTGCACCCAACCACCAAAAAATTCATGGAAGGCCTTAATAATACTTTTCTTCCAATAAATGCGATAGTCCCGTGCTGGGACCTCAACCTAGTCTTCAATGTATTAACTTGTCTGCCGTTTGAAACCATGGCGACTTGTTCTTTGGCTCACCTTTCCATGAAGGTAGCATTTCTAATAGCAATTACAACAGGAGGGTCAGTGAGCTGGCTGCCTTCATGGCCGACCCACTGTTCACGACATTCTACAAGGACACGGTCATACGAAGACCACACGCAAAGTTTCTTCCAAAGATAGTTTCACTGTTTCATCTCGACGAGATGATATACTTTCCATTCTTCCATCAGGAGCTGCATCCAGACATCACCTCAGCAAGACTCCATTCTCTGGATATCAGACAGGCCATGGCCTTTTACCTAGACAGGACAAGACAATTTAGACCATCTCATAGACTATATTCTGTCAACAGTGGACCATTCTAAGGAACAAGCTGGTTTTTTCAAGAAAAAAAATGCATTCTAGACGCGAGTCTTTTGGAAAAAAAAAAAACCCTTTTTTGAAAGAACCCTGTAAACCTCATTTTTTCAGGAATAAGGGTTTAAATAACCCCATTTTTTGAAAGAACCGCATCTAGATGGCTTTATTTTCTGAAAAAAACTTTTTCGAAAAAGTGATCGGACGCGATTATGCAAATGAAGTGCGAGGTTTGTAAATCTGCGCTTCATTTGCATTTTCAATTTCCCTCATTTGCATTCCTCTTTCGAAAGAGGAATGTAGTCCAGACGCATGCAGAGAGAGCAATGGCCACATCAAAGGCCGCCTTATATAATGTGCCTGTCCGGGACATATGTAGGGCAGCAACTTAGGCTTCCACACATACATTCAAAAAACGTTGCGCATTAGAGAATTACCAGTCCCAGCATACCTCCTTTGGGAAGGCAGCCCTCTCGGCGGCTTGCCAATGAGGTCTGAAGCCCCTCTTTCCTAGACCCTATGGGTACTGCCCCACGGTCATCTAGAATGGAGCACCCACAGGGACACTCCTAGAAGAAGAAAAGGGAGGTTATTCACCCCTTGTGTAGTAACTGGTGTTCTTTGAATTGGATGTTCTTGTGGGTGCTCCACTACCCACCCTCCTCCCCTCTGCTTCAAAAATGTAACCTCTTTCCACAGTAGAGAAGGAACTGAGGCGACAGTTGGTGCCGTGCATGCATCGGCACGTTCAGTGCAGCACGAGTACGCTGACACCCATGGGTGTACTGCTGCAAAAAGTTCTGAATAGCGATATCCATCTTGAAGAACACCAGTTACTGCACAAGGTGAGTAACCTCCCTTTTTTGCATGGTGGCGAGGGGCATAATCTTGACTGATTCACAAGATGCAAGTTTCTTACTAGCATGCCTACAGACCCTGGGAAAGCCTCCATAAAATTTACCTTTCCAACCTGATCTTTGTACAGTGTTTGTACTAGTACAGGTTGCACCTCTAAAATCCAGGATTCTCTGGTCCAGCAACATCCTTGGTCAGGCATGAACACGGAAGTTGCAGGATCAGAGAGTCCCAGCGTGCTGCGGGGGGGGGAAGGGGGGGGAGTTGGTGCACGGCTTACCTGGGCTGCCAGGGGGAGCCAGGAGCCTATGTGCAGCTCAGCTGGCCTGTGAAAGGGGGGGAGCCAGCAAGCCCAGTGGGAGTGGCCAGAATGGGGGCAATGGCAGCAGGAAGCCTGAAATGACCTCCCCTGGTCTGGAAAAATCCCTCAAGTGGGACCAGTCAGATCCCGAGGGTGCCAGGCCAGGAAGGTCCACCCTGTATAACTAATTTGATTTTGATAAAACAAAGTGGATTTTGTTTTATTTTTGTAACCAAAATAGTTATACTGATAGAACATCTAATTTTGAATGCAGTTGTATTGAGATAAAGGTATTGTAAATCGCTTTAACTCATTCTTCTTCCTTTGTAGGCACAGCTGTACTGGTATAAAAGTGCTTTATTTTGCTATAATTGTGTCATACTAGTAGTGGTCACCAACAAGTAAATTGATATGTTCCCAGCTACTCCTTGCTCCCTCCCACCCCCAACAAGGAGCCTGCGCTGGTGCTAGATTCTCCTGCCTCTGGCAAAAATGGAACTAACTCCAGCTTCCTGAGGCACATGGGGGGAAATACTGCAGCTCTGTGCCAGATCTGGCAGGAAGGCAGCATGGAGAAGGAAGGGAAGACAAGAAAGTGTGCATGCTGTTGTGGGCAGGAGAGGAGCACGCACTTTCTTGTCTTCCCTTCCTTCCCCATGCTCCGGAAAGGTTGGGGGGAAGGAGAGCATTTTAAGATGGCAGTGCAGGATCTGGAGTGGCTGGATTTTTTTTAAAGGAGCTGCACGTACGCTTTGTCCTGCGCTGCCCACAGGTCCTGCCCCAGAGATCCCCGTCCCTGGAGATCCCCAGGTACCAGACGAACTGCCCTTGCCCCCTCCCCCTGGCCAGACCTCCCACTAGCACCCTGGCCAGACCCCCACCAGGACCCTGCTGCTGCTCCCTGGCCAGACACCCACCACCCCCTCCCTCCTGGCCTGACACCTACCCCCGGCTTGCTCCTGTACCCTACTTTCCACCCAGATTCTGCACCTCCATGCCTATTTCATTCACTGGAAGCCTTGTCCCGCACGTTGGATCCCTCATTTTTGGCCCCATCTCAGAGTGTAGAGGGGCCCACAAAATCTACTAACCCTGGAACCCCAGAAGAGTTAATCTGGCCTAAGGCCTTGAACCTCAGTCCTATGTACTCCCCCTCCCCCCATGGGGCTGGTGGGCAAGGGGAAGGAGGTGTTTTAGTTGGGGCCACATCAGTGAGGCTTGGAGCGTTTTGGAGAGGTTGTTTTTTGCATCTCGTGCAGTCCCCGACTGTTTTTTCTGTGGGTCTGTGGCCCTTGACCCAAAACAGGTTCCCTGCCTCTCCCCCATAAATAAAGACAATGCTGAAACGTTTTGTGTTGGACATAATATTTTATTTAAAAATGAAGCCTGGCCAACAAGCCCCCATCTGGCCACAGCATCGTAACACTCCTGTGGCTCACACAGACCCCAACCCTGAGCCCATCATACACCTGAACCCCCTGTCCTGAGCCCCTCAGATCCCCAAACTTCTGTACCCCCACATTCCCAGTCTTCTGCCAGAACACTGCTACACCATCCACACACTGAAAACTTTTGCCCTGAGCCCATCATACACCTAACCCTCCTGCCCTGAGCCCCTCATACGCCCCAACCCAAACTCCCGCGGCTTCCTCCACAAGCCTAGGCTTGCTCAGCACCCCAACCCTCCACCTGTCCCCAACACTCTCTAGTCTGGAGCCCCCTCTATGAGCCAGCATCCCCTTCTCCACCTCCTTCTGCACCCAAATTACCTCCCAGAGCTTGCACCTCTCACTCCTTCCCACAATCAAATCCCTCATTCCCACCCCAGAGCCCACACCTCCTATCTCAACCCAGTGAGAGTGAGTAAGGGCTGGGAACAGCAAATGATGGAGGGGAGGGGAATTGAGAGCACAGGGCCTCAAGGAAGGGATGGGGTCTTGGAAAAAGGGCAAGGTAGATCTTTACAATGTTCAGTTGTAAACTTCAAAAAAAAGTGTTCAGAATTACGAATATTTCAGAGTTACAAGCAACCTCTGTTCCCCAATATGTTTGTAACTCTGAGGTTCTGCTGTATAGTTAAAATAGTAAAATGTGTGCATAAACAAGCCTTCAGCGGTAACTGAGTGCTACTATATACAAAGGTTACTTGCTATAGTCTCTCTGGCACACCATGTACAGAATGTTGTAGGTGTTAGCAATAAAACTTGTTTATTGAATTTCACAAGATTTTGTTCCATTAGCAGACATTCAGTTTCTCCTTCCATGGCTCAAACAAAACCATCAAGAGATTAGCACTGAATCAGGCTTGACGTAACTATTCACTTCTGTGACAATTTGGGGAATTCTATGACTGTTATGGAGTTGTGCATCCATACTAAACTACAAACTTCATGTTTGATTGTAAGACTGGTCTTCAGTTTCTGCTGTCTTTTTTTTTTTTTAAACTTCCCTCTTAATCTGAAATTCCAAGAGATGTTGACAAAGAGCTAACAGTGGAGGCGTGGAAGCTAATTAAACCTGGAAGGCCTTTTGTTCAAATGGAGACATCCTAGTGAGCTGGCTACTGCCCAGAAGCATCTCAGATGTCCTAGTAAACAGGTGACTGATCATCTGACTGAAGGAAGTTGAGGCTTTCATGGGGTTCATCTGACAAAGTGTGTTGAAAATTATAAAAGGGAGGTTCTCTCATTGGCCATTTTAGAGTGTAGAAGGATGGTGACTGCAGATGTCAGGGATCAATTCCTGGCTACTTGAGAGAAGCCATGTGCCGGAGGAAAAGTGAGGAGAGGATGAATCCTAGATTCCTTTTGAATATAGACAGAGTATTCTTCTAAATACAAATCGGAATAGTGTGGAAAGTGAGGCAAGGAGTAGCCTACAGATATTTTATTGTTTTGCCTCAATCTGTATGTCTCTTTCTGTCTAAAGTAAATCATGATGGTGTATAGAAATCCTTTTGCAAATGCATGTGCTTCAACTGTCAGATGTCCCTGAGAAGACTATAAAATAGAGTTCCCATAAAATTGGAGTTATATGAGAGAGTGCATAACCCACTGGGATGGCTTGGAGTGGGGGGAAGCTTGGTTCTGGGGGCCTTAGATACCTTTACAGGGCATCCTACTTCACGAAGGGTAACAGAGGAGATATGCCCGGAAAGTGTGCCAGAGAGGCTGAAGAAGAGGCATTGCTGGAGCCTGCTCAATCCAAGGGATGTTTAAGATTACCCAGGTACAGGATTGGGATTGAAAATTTGAAACACAGTAGTCAGTGTCCAGCTGCATGACCAGGGCTGTAACACATTCATATTTAATCAAAAGATAGAAGGAGGGCATTTAAAGAAAATGACAAAGTTGAAATGAAAAATTCCAGAATACATATAAACTTACATTTAAAATAAATATATTTTCCCTGTCCTAGTGACTAAAGGTATGAGTGAAATACTAGTAGTTAGCAAATGGGGACTTGCCCCTGGATTTTGCATATCAGAAAAGTTGAAAGAAAAAGAAAAGCTTAAACTTATTTCTGTGTTGAATGTTTCCTGCAGTCTGGTTGATGACAAATACAAAGCACACAAAGTCCCATGTAAACATTATATGATTATTTTGAATGAAAAGTACTATATATTCTTTTTCTAAATGTATGTTTAATTTATTCCAGAAATAGCTTCAGCATTTCAAAAGTAAATAGTTGTCTTATCGAAAAAGAGCTTATAGTACTGTAGTGCTTTTGAATTACTAAAACATTAATTTGAAGTTCTAAAATGTAACTCCCCATATGGTGCCTTTCTTTGTCAAATAAAGCTGCCCACTCTTTGTCCTTTGTATGCAGTAACTGTCAAACCAGACTGTCTTTATGCTACTTAGGCATTGTCAGTATGGAAATTTTCACAACTCTCTTGAATTAAATACCTATTATTGATGATTCATCCATTTGGTCATTCCAGTTGAAAAGTAATGTAACATTATTTTGTGTGCTAATCAGCACTTTTTTCGTTTGATGTTTTGGGACTGCTGAGTCTCTAGAAGTAACACTAGGTCAAGATTATACCTGTGTGACTTACACACTAGAAATACACTTCCTAAAATCAGAAAGGGGCTGCAACAGTTTGTTCAGCAATTACCTTCTCTTTATTTCTAATAGTGATATTGCTTTCTTGTTGACAGACCTTCAGATACAGTGAGTTTTGTTTGAGAGCTGCACGAAGAGATGTTCTTTGGGCTTGGCATATTTAGTTGTTTTGGTTCATCGAAATATTAAATAATGTTTGTGAAGTTAAAATGTTGCTTGAATTTTTTGCCTAAGTGGTATGTGAATTTAATTAACACACACACTTTAGAATTAATAGAGTGAAAAGCACCTTTTCCTTGTTTGAGTAATACAAAATTTTTTAATCGAAGCTTATTGGAAGAGAAAATATTGAGCTGCCAGGTTGAAGCACTGAACTGAGGGTTTGTAAGTCTGAATTCTACTCCCAGGTTTCTTCAGTGACTTGGGACAAGTTCATGTACCTTGCCCTGGCATAGCTTCCCCATTGTGAAATATAGGGAAAATCCTGATGTTATAACTATTGTTTATATATGAAAAACTTTTGAGAACTTCTGAATTAAAAAATCTTCTCTTCACTTTAGCCTACACCTTCCCTTCATACCCCTCCTTCTTTTCCTCCTGCTTGTTCTACCCTGCCTTGTCCTCCTTTCTACTTCCCTTCAGTATCCCTGCTACCTTCCTTCCTTTCTGTTTAGCAAGTCCCCTCCTAAGTAAACTCATCCCAAGATTTCCTTTGGAAAAAAAATCATGATATTAACATGAATTTACAAACCATCACTCTCCACATTATATTTGTACACTCCTCGACCCCACTTGTTTCCTGGTCTGTCTTGTCAATTTAGATAAGCTCTTCAAGTTAGAAACTCTGTTAACCTGTTTTGTACAATGGGGTTAACAGGTTTTGTACAATGGGGCTACATTCTCAGCTGGCCTTTACTATAATAACCCTAACGAACAATAATAATGAGATATCTAGCTGAATTACACTCATTGTATGTAGACATTGTCGCAAGAGAGAAAAAGGCTAGGTGCTACTAACAAATTTTTCTGCAGATCCAAAACAATATTGATTGCAATGATTCACATTTTAAATTAAAATGTTATAAATTAATAAAAGAGGGCTTATTAGAGATTATTTTAAAGTAATGGTATTTATGCACCACTTTTTGTAATTAGATTTATCTCTAAAATGTTTGAATCCATTCTCAGTTGATAGTGTCTGGAATTTATCACCATTTAATGGTTGTATAATGATTTTCACCAAGGTTTCCAATAGTCTCAGTCTAGGTCCTAGTGGACACAAGTCTGTATTGGAAGTGGCATTAATGGTTAGTATTACAATGTTCCAGGATTATCAGTCATCAAACTGGAGTACACTTTCTGCCCTAAAGGTTAGCTCCTCTTGGTGAAAAATGAGGCATGTTAGTGAGGCAGTACATAAGAAAAGTCGACACAGCTATTGCCAGGTGTTCCCTGTTGAAAAGAACATCTCTTTCCCACAGTAGTCTGTCACTTTGTAGGAGTACTTAACACTTCACTGAAAATTAAAAAAAAGAAAAGAGATATATAAAACAGTCCTACAAAATGCTAAATGAAATGTATTTGAGTCTATTCTGTATAATTAATAAATGTATATTTGACTACTTACATTTCCTTTTGACAGGTGCACAAACAAGAATAATCTTCTAAATTAGGGCAAACATACATTTTATGAATAAGTTAATTCCATAATTCCTATTTACATATTTTAGTTTACCACTTGTCTTCTCTTTTTCTTTGATTCCCTGATTCCCATCCATCAGCTCAATAGTGATGATCAGACTGAATGAAATCTGTCAACTCTTTCAATCTTGTATCAGTTTCATGGCTTTGCTCTTCTTTAACCTTTGTGTCCTGTGTCATTCTTGACGGTGCCTATCCAACACATCCTTGGACTTCCTCCATTTCTAGTTCCTTGAACTCTGGTGTGTATCACCACATATGGTAGATATCCTTTCCAGGTGCATTCTTGCCATGTGTCCAAACCATTGGAGTTGTCTTTCTTATATCTTCTGTAACAGCATTATTTCTTGCCTTAGCCATTTTTTTATCTCTTCATTTTTTTATATTCTGAAGTCTTGAAAATCTCAGTATTCCTATCAGCCATTTCATTTCTACAGTCAAAATCTTTCATTCATCAGCTTTCTTCTTACTTCAGCATTCTGACGTACATAGCAGTACTTCCAAGACCAGTGTCTCATTTACATTGATTTTTGTTTTGATCCAAATGTCTTGAGCCTTCCAGATATTTCAGTTTTCCAAATACAGTAGCAGAAAGTCTGATAGTTCATTTTTTGTCTTCACAATTTCCATTCTTTGATACTAGTCCTCCAAAGTACAGAATTCAGATTTTACTAACATTTAAATGTTCATCTGATTTCATTGTTACATGAAATTTTGACGAGAGGACCAGCTAATCAATTGAATCGTCTTTTGTGAATGTCTATAAAGAACTATTATAAGACAAATAAATGCAGGATGTCTGAGAGACTGTATATTTGAATAACAAGTATTCCATGCAAATTGCATTGCAGGAAGACAATGATTATTCCACAAACCTACTACTAAAAATATTTCAGTCTGGGTATAAGATAAGGAAAAAAGGGGGGAACCCACATTGTTGTTAGTTGGGAAGCAGGGGCTATATTTTGCTTATGTTTTTTTAAAGAGAGCACACATGGAGTTGTCTGTGTTTATTTTCACATAATGGATTTGTTGAAATAGCTTCTTCTAGAATGTCTTGCATTATTGTATTTTCATGACTGATGGAATGAAAATTACTATATAAGAGAATTTATATATCTAGATCTATCTATCTATTTAGGTAGATAGATATGAAAATGAAAATACAAGTCATACAGCAGTATCAAAGAACTTTGGCTGAAAGGGCAATGTTAGCACAAATATTAAGTGACTCCAACTTCTCTATTTCACTCTTTCTGAACCTCATGAAAACACTGCTTTTGAGTATCTTACTAATCCACACATATTTTACCTTACTTTGCACTTCTGTGTACTCAGCACAACTATTTTAACTGAACTTGGTAGTGCCTATGCAGTCATCTTTCTAGTTGAAACTAAACCATTTATGTAGGGGATCCAATGCCAAGCAGAACTGAACACCAACATTTCCTATTACTGAAGCATCTTGTAATTTATGTATTTTAAAATCTATACATTATTTTGCGTTAATTTTTTTTCATATATTGCATCCTAAAATGCATTAAAATTAAATAATATAATTGTAGTGAGAATAATAGAAAAAGGAAGAATAAATAAAAAAGTCACAGAGAAGGAAGGTATTGATATGAGATTTGAAAAGATGGAAAATCAGTGAGGTAAATGTATAGGCCAGGTCTATATTAGATCTGAAAGATCAGCTTAAGGTATGCAACTCCAGCTATGTGAATAACGTAGCTGGAGTCGATGTACCTTAAGCCGAGCTTGGCGCCATTTCTGCAGTGGGAGGTTGATGGGAGCAAATCTCCTGTTGACTTGCCTTACTCCTCATTAATTGAGGAGTACTGGCACCGATAGCGGGGCCACCTTCAACGTTCAATTTAGCGGGTCCTTACTAGACTTGCTACATTAAACACCAGAAGATTGATCTCTGGAGCGGTAAGTATAGGCGTGGTCCTAGACAGCAGAAGAATGGAATGAAGGAGTCTCTCTCAACAACACTGTCGAGTGCCAGCTTCTTTGTTCCCACAGGCGCTCAGATAAAATGAATAGAACGTTTCATTTGTATGTCATCTAATTTTATTTTGCTTGTGTGTTTTTTTAGATAATAATGACCAATATACAAAACAGAAGCCCCAAACCTGGGTCTACTGTGCATGAACAGGAACTGGGATTTTTCCTAGAAACAGGACTCCAAAGAGCACATGTCTTGTATTTCAAAAATGGGTAAGATTTAAATGTAACTGTGTGTGTGTTTTTTATCTTGATCATAATGTCAAAGTCAGGAAATGAAGCTGATAAGCATTTTTCTTTACATTGTGTTACTGTAATAGAGAGATTTTGGTTGAAGATATTAATATTGCTATCCAGATACTACATATTTTAAATTGCGTTTAATTTTTTCTTCAGAACATATGTATAGAATAAAATGAAATAGGGACTACTAAATAGAATTAACGCAATATTTTCTTGCAGCTCTTATTAACTGTGCAAGAATTTTAAATGCCAAACTTAGGAATATGTGACATGTTTGTATTTTGTTTTCGATATTTAATAATGCAGACTACAAAAACAAGAACTAGAAAACAAATTGAAACATTTGATTTCTTAATTTTTTTTCCAAATCTCTTCAGTTATCACTTATTTTAACATTATGCTGCAGGATAAATGTGCATGAAGATCAACAGTATGTATATATATACATATATATAAAATCTCAGTTGTGCCAACTTTGTAGAGCCTTTTAGACTGTGCATGAGAAATCATTCATAATTTTTAAAGTAAAAATTATACTGAGTATAGGTGTACAAATAAATCTCAAACATTACAGAACCTGAACAAAGGAATTCATTTTTCAAGCTCTGGAAAACTTGGCACACTAGGTTTAAAGTACATTTCTGATATTTGTTATTGACTTAATACTCATTTTAGACTCTGTAGAGTGGTTTGCTGGTTTTTGGTTTTTTGTGAGAAAATGCTAGGTAAAATCCTGACTATAACTGGCACAACTCCCATTGACTTTGGCAAGTCCCAAATTTCACTTTTCTTTCAAATCAAAATAAATAATTAAAATGGATATAATCATTAAGTGTCTGTAAAGAGTGTGAGATTTTGATCTAATTCAAATCATGAGGATTAATGACGAGATTTAAGTTTTTATTTTGCCCTTGTCCCAGGATTGTAGGCTCTTTTTCTGCTATATCTTTTTTTTTTTTTTAAATTCGGCCCAACACCGAATACTGAATTGTTAACTTTAAATAGTGAACCGTGTTTTATTTTGAATGTGCTAGTTTAATACTTCACTCCAGAATTACTTGATTGTACATTTTAATTTGTCCCTGGCCTTAATGTCAAGATTTTAGGAAAATTCAGTCTAATTAAAAAGGTTTCAACATTATACTTACAAATCATTACAGGTTGAACCTCTAAAATCCTGGACATTCTGGTCCAGCACCATCCATGGTCTGGAAGGACCACAGCTATTGCTAGACCAGAGAGCCCCGATTGACCAGATCCAGGGCCTGGACTCGTGATGGGGAGCGCAGCCTCGGCGGCAGCAGGGCCAACACAATGGGTAGTGTAGCCCTGCCCATCTGGAGGCAGCGGGTGCTGGGAGCCCAACCATGGCCAGTGGGGGCTAGGAGCACAGAGCTTCCAGGCTGGCATAGCAGGGAGCATAGCCATGCCCAAGCCAGAGGCAGCAAGTCTGCTGCCTGGGAGTGCAGCCCGAACTGGAGCTCGGGAGTGCACCCCAGGCTGGCAGTGACAATGCAGCCCTGGCCATGATCAGCGTGCTGAGGAGTGCAGCCCCGGGTGGGAAGCGCAGCCTTGGCAGGGCTGGGCTGCAGTGAGGCTGTGGCAGGGAGCAGAGCAACGAGGGGAGCCTTGAGTTCCCTGGTCTAGCATACTCTGTCGTTTGAAACCGTTCAGGTCCCAAGGTTGCAGGACCGGAGTGGTCCCATCTGTATTTTAATGTTAGGGGTATAAGAGCATTGATGATAAGCAATTAGGAAAATTGGATGAATGTGCTTGTTTATCTTACAACCATGTTTTGTTACATAGAAAACTATGGATTACATCAGGGCTCAAACGGAAAAGGACAGAGAGTCTTCAAAATTTGAGTGTTGCTTGCTTTGTAGTTTTCTTTGTTTTTGTTTTGTCTTTGCATGTTGGCTTGGGCGAGAGTATGCTGATGTTGCAATGGAATGAGATTCCTTGCCTGCTGTTTCTTCATGAAGCAGAGGTAATTTATGAAATTGAATGGAAGCTTTAAATGTCAGTTGCTGTCACTATATTCTAATCTGACATTGCTTCTGAGTTAGTTCAATTAACATGTTATCAGACTCATCATATTCACTTACAATTCTGAATAAATACATATGCATAATATTTTTTCCAGATTTCACTCTATCCCCAATAACTAGTGGTAATCATTCAACTCTGAAAAGTCTGTTGTGTAAGCAGGAGCTTATTGCTTGATTGTGTACTATGGAATTTCATCCGGCATATCTTGTAAACTCAAGGTCACATTTTCTAATGTGCTGAGCATTACTGAAAATCAGGCTCTTGCTTGTTTTTTTGTTTGTTTATGGTCAGACGTGAACAGTTGGCAGTATAAAAAGACATTTATCGCTATTGAAGGAGCTGGACCCTGTGCTCTGATACATGGTGTGCATTGCTGCTTACTTAAGCAGAGCACTTTTATTTAAATTATTGAGTGAGTTAACTGTCCCATTGCTCAGCATCTATACGCAGATTTTCTTTTGAAGAGAAAAGTATAAGTTCTTGTACAGAGACCAGTGAAGATCTTACAGGCATGCATTTTCTTGTAAGAAAAAAAAATAAAGCTTTGAAACCTTAGAAGTCTAAAAGCTAGGTACAGTAAAACCTGTGTTATCCGGCATGCCTGGGAATTAGGGCATGCCGGTAACCTAAAAATTCTGGTTATCTGAGGTGGGG
The DNA here is from genome assembly GCA_032595735.1 of Pelochelys cantorii. NCBI lineage: Eukaryota > Metazoa > Chordata > Testudines > Trionychidae > Pelochelys > Pelochelys cantorii. The sequence goes on along the minus strand of CM064329.1, from coordinate 100,530,560 downwards.
GGATGGGAGCCATGGGGGGCCTACGAAGGGGGGGCACGAGAATTGTGCGGGGGCTGGGATGTGGCCTGCTGGGGGGGCCATGAGCTGGGGGGGAGGGGGCGGAATGCAGCCTGGTTAAGGGGGTGGAAGCTGTGGAGCAGGAGGCGGAGGCAGCGGGAGCCGCGGGAGCGCTAGCATGCTGGGGATGCCAGGAACCACGGGGGGAGCTGAGATGCTTGCTTCTGGCTGCCATTCACCCCTCCCCCAGGTATGTGCTGCACGCTCGTCTGAGGAGCTGTCCAGCACTAAAAGGGCCAGTCTCCTTTTTCTTTTTTTCTTTTCCTGGCATCAGAAATTTGCCGGTTTCTACAGTTTTCCGGATGCTTAAGTTCCGGATAGCACAGGTTTTACTCTACTAGCATTCAGAAAATAAATGGAAGAATAATTAATTACTAAAAACTTATGAAACTATACTACATGAATGATTTTACAGTATTTATTAAGATAGAAATTGCAAATTATTTTTTTCTTCCCAAAAGGTATAGAATAATTGAGTTAGGACGAGTATACTATGTTGACCAATGCAGTTCTAGGATGCATGAGGCAAGGTAATTCCACTACAGACAGGGAAATGTGATTACCATTATACAAGGAACCACTTGGTGAAACCTCTTCCAGAATGCTCTGTGCAGTTTTGGCTTCCAAAGTTTAAGACTAAATTCACAGTGGAACACAGAAAGGCTACTAGGATGATCAGAGGTTTAGGAAACATATTTAAGGAGAGGAGATGCAAGAAGTTTGGCTTGTTTAGCCCAGTCAAACAAAGACTGAGGGGAGATATGATCGCTTTCTATAAATGCATCACAGGGATGAATATCAGGAAGAGAGTGGAGTAATTTCAGCACCAATGTTGACATTAAAACAAATGGATATAAATTGACCACCCACAAATTTAGGTTTGAAATCAGATGAAGAAGAGTGACATTTTGGAACAGCCTTCTAACAGCGGTGAAAAAAACCTAAATGACTTCAAGAATGAGAGAGATAAGTTCTTCAAGGAGTGTCCCTGTGGGTGCTTCACCTTAGGTGTTTTGGCGCCACAGCGCACCTGGCCGGAAGATTTTTGATAGCAGTGGCTTTGACAGCTAACTCGCACAAGTGCAGACGTGCCACAGCACTAGGCAACTAATGCGCATGTGCGAGATGCGATCCCTTCAGTTCCTTCTCTGCCGCCGGCGGCATCGGTCAGAACCTGCAGTGTGCTTTGCAGTTCTCCTCGGAGAGACAGCTAGCCTTATTCTTTTTTATTTCTCCTTCTTATCTTTTCTTATTTAGCTTTTTCTGTACTACTACAACACAAAGCAACATCATATCTGACGTCTCCCTCTGGGAGACAAGTGCGAACTCCGTGCCTCCAGCGCCCCCTCAGAGCCCACCTATACTCTGAGGAGATTTTTCTTTTTCCTCAGCTTTTTCTCCTCAGCCTTTTTCTTTCATACGGCTCACAAATATCTTTTTTCATTTTCATCTATTTATTTATTTATTTATTTTGCGCAGTGTCTCCCAAGCGGGACTGCTGTTGTCTCAGTCAGGGGGCTTATCTACTGCCCTGAACCCTGTCCCCAGGCAGGGATTCTTATAGTCACAGAATATTTTACTTTTGTTTTCACTGTCATCAGTGAAAATTAAGACATTGGATCAGCCAAGCGCGAGGGTTCTGCAGTCTGATCAGACCCTCTCGAACGCTCTCACAGACCAGCATCTGACCCTGGTCATCCTTCATCCCCACTACCATTGTCACCAGCGGCAATGTCTGATAAGGCAGTGCCAATTGCCACAGCTGCTAGCTCTACTCCTTCTAAACAGAAGAGAGCAGCGAACAGGGAATCCCCTTCACTTAAGAAAGGGTGATCCCTGAACTCTAAGCCAGATCCATCCCTGTGGTGCTTCCGGACAAGCACTTACCAGGGCAGCATTCTCCTACCGCACCGTGAGGGTTTAAGGACCTGGCCAAGGTGCCTAAGCATTCTGACAAGCCTAAGCGTGGCACGTCAGAACAGCACAAAGATACAACTGTCATCAATCCCACCTGCATGTAGCAGTACTGGGCATAAGAGCAGTGCAGGCACTAGAGCACTGTTACTGCTCCCACCACCTGCACCTTCCCCTCTGAGGGCGAAATCAAAGCATGCACAGGCACAAGGCACTTTACCACCTGTGCCACCATTTTGCACTTATACATCGACGGATGACTCCATGTTTTCCTCAGTGCCCCTGTAAACCGGTTGGCTTTGGGAGGGGTGCCTCCCCTTTGGGGTCAGTGGGTGGCCACTCCAACCTACTACACCCTGGGGGGATTTAGTGGTGGTCAAACAACCCATCTGGAGTCCACACCCTTACCTCAGGGCAGGTTGACCAAGTAAGCAATAATAAATGGGGCCTGGGTTTGAGGCAGACCAGTAAACTAACAGTATGAAGCCCGGCCTCAGTTCAGGGCGGGGCAGCAGAGTCCACAGTTCAAAAAGTCCCTGCCGGGGTTCAGGGCAGACGACAGGCAAACAGTTTATAAGCCCAGCCTTTGATCAGAGTGGGGAGGCAGGCAAACAGTCTAGGAAGGCCCAGCTCTAGTTTAGGGCGGGGCAGTGAACAAACAGTTTGTAAAATTTACACATTTGGGGGTCTCCTTGCTCAGGAGGGGTGCAGGCGGGTTGCCTGCAGTGGCGAAGAGGGGGAGACTGCCACCCGAGCAGTGGGTAGCAGGGCGGGGAGCAAGCCCATCCACTCCACTGCGCCCCGGCCCAGAGCCCTAGAAGCAGCAGTACTGACTGCTGCTGGGTCAGCAGGGGTTCCAGCCCGAAACATGCTGACCCGGGCGTTTAAGTGTCCGTGCTCTTCCCTGGACCACTTCCCTTCGCCCCCTCAGCGCATACCTGGACATCCGGTAGGTCTCTCGGGGCATCAAAGGGGTCCAGATCCGGTTGCCAGTCTTCAGTGGCTTGCAGGGTCTCCGGGAAGCCTGGTGCAGTCAGCAGTCCCTCCTGGGTGTCATTCAGTAGGGAGCCTGGCGGTCCAAGCCAATTCTCCATCTCTCTTGGGCCTAGTTCTTCTGGGTGCTCAGAGGAGGCTTCTGGCTCCTTCGGTGGCCGGCCTCTCACTGGCCACACTGGCAGGCCTTTTGTCTCTCTGACCCCGCCCCCTGGTTTCTGGCCAGGTGGATCACTAGGGCCAGGTGCAACCCACCACAGCTCTGGGAGGGGCTCCTCCCCTTTGTTATGCTTAAACAAAGCATGCAAGATCTTTTATAGGGGAATAGGCAGTACGCCACACTTACTGAGAATATAACAGTAGCATATGCTTTTCAGTCACACAAAAACACCATACGCACAGTCCTGCCAGACGATGTTATAGTTACCAGTCCAGAGTCTGGATCAATCTAGACAGAGGGGGAGTCAGGCTCTGTGGGTCGCAATGCTCTCCTGGAGTTGGTGGCAAGACGAACCCAAAGTTCCATGGCTAGGCACCCTGCTTTTATAATCCTCCATCTGTTGAAGTGTATGGATTTCGCTGTGTCAGTCTGTGTCCGGTGTGTTATCATTTGATGTTCACATTCCAAACATCTCCGAGAGGCTCATCCTGTAATTAATTGTCTTTTAGGGGTGCTGGTTTCACTTTAGAGTCGTCAATCTGCCAATCTTTGACCATGGGTATGCACTGATGGTTCTTCTGATGCCTGTCAGTCTATCTTCACCCGCATCACTCCTCCTTTCTTGGCCATCTGGCTCTGAGGATGACCTTCACACCTTATCTTGACAGACACATAACACTTTCACACACAAACAATCTTTAGAGGGACTTTCAAAGAAAAGCATAAACAACAGCATTTTATACTGAGCAGAGCAAAAGACATTGTAAATTAAGCCTTAACCAAAACAATTCACATTGAGACTTGGGCCTTCAGCATTTCTGTAATCTCATTGACATAGACACAATACGAGATTCTGTCTCTCGCTTACTAAACCTTAAGAACAAAGAAATATATATTTAACTAAAGGGCTTAATTGGTAAAAATATTAAATGTGTCACATTACATTACTACATTATATTAAACCTAAAATACAAAGATAAAAAGATATAAAACTCTTACTCCAACACCTTCAGGGTCAGTGGGTGGCCACTCCAACCCACTACAGCCCCCTATGCCTCTATTTGGCACTGATTCCTTCCCCCACTCTGAGGAGTTTTCCATATCCCTGCCAGACACGGCTATACCTTTGTTCTCTGGTGAGGAGGATCAGGCTTCCATAATGACTGCAACCCCTCCCAGACATTCTACTCCAAGGCGAAAACTCCCTTGTGCTCTGCCAGCCTTACCACACTGGCAATCTACATAGTGGCTACCACTGCCTATGCCAATGCCTCCCACGTAGCCCTACTAGAACCCCTGGGCACCTTACAGGGCTCAGCAGCAACAACAACATGAACATGCTACTCAGCGCTGCTCGAGACCTGCATCCACTGTGTCCCTTAATACCTCAAGGGACCAGGATGACTTTGATCAATCAATAAGTGATGAGGAATCCACTCCCTCCTCTCGCCAACACACACACTTATCTCCTCCCTCTCCACGAGAGACACTCATGCCTACACAACCCCCATCTGGGGATGACTTCAAGGCCTTTCAAGACCTTTTCAAAAGGGTAGCCAAACACCTTGAGGTCTCTTTAACAACACCACCAGAGATCCAGCACAAACTTACCAGCATCCTCCATGCCTCTCCGTCCACAAGGCTCGCACTCCCCATGGATCCCACCCTTATGGACCCAGCCAAACAACTTTGGCAAACACCTGCCACCATTCAGCCTGTAGGCAAAAAGGTGGACAGGAAATACTGTGTAGCTCCTCAAAGGACTGAGTTTCTATTTTCACACCCTGCCCCTAATTCCATAGTGATTGAGGCAGCAAACCAGAGGAGCAAGCAAAACATAGTTAAATCCACTCCCCCAGATAAAGAGTGGAAATGACTAGATGCAATGGGCAGACTATCATATTCCTCTGCCTCCTTACAGCTACGCATAGCCAACTGCACCACAATGCTAGCCAAATACTGTCACCACATCTTTGAGCAAATCACGGACAAATTCAATTCCTTCCAAATACTGTCACCACATCTTTGAGCAAATCACGGACTTTATTCAGTTTCTTCCAGATGACAAAATAGATCTAATGAGAGCAAACACTAATGAGGGACTACTGATAGCCAGAACAGCCCTCCAAGCCACATTGGATTTGGGGGCACAACTTCACGAGCCCTAGCCACATCAGTGGTGATGAGAAGGGCCTCTTGGCTTCACCTCTCTGGCTTCCCAAAGGAGGTCCAGACAAACATGGAAGACCTCCCTTTCAAAGGTCCGAAGCTCTTTGCAGATGGCACTGATGCTTCCTTACATTCCCTCAAAGACTCCAGGGCCACACTCAAAACATTGGGCATTCAAGCTCCTGCACCAAAAAGAAAGCAGAATAAACCTTACACTCAGAGGTACAGACCTTCTTTTTTCAGTCACGCTCAGAGACAGTATGAGTCTGGAAAGCATCAGCATCAGGGAAGGGGGCGACAGTCAACTGACTAGACCTCCCCATTCCAGTACTCTAATTCAAGATAAACTTTTTGAAGGTCTGCTCGAGAGCTGTCAGATTTGTCTTCCCTCACCCAAACTGCCTACCGTCATATTACCCAACCACAGACTAGCACCTTTTTACCAACAGTGGTGCCTCATAACCACAGCCAAATGGGTTCTGGATGTAATAAAACTCGAGTATTGCATCCCATTCCTATCCCTTCCCAAAACCCAACCACCCACCCTGTCACTCTTCAGGAGACTATTCTATGCCAAGAAATCGATCACCTGCTCTCTATGAATGCAGTAGGAAGGGTTCCACACTAATACCTCAATACTGGCTTCTACTCCTGATACTGTCTCACAGAGAAGAAGTCGGGGCTGGAGACCCATCCTCGATCTCAGAGCTCTCAACAAGCACATGCAGTATCAACGCTTCAAGATGGTCACCCTCTCCACCGTCATACCCTCACTCAGCAAAGACAACTGGCTGGCGACTCTCAACCTCCAAGATGCGTATTTCCACATCCCCATTCACTCTGCTCACAGAAGGTATCTAAGGTTCACAGCAGGAGGACAACATTTCCAATACACAGTCCTACCATTCAGCCTTTCCATGGCCCCAAGGGTCTTCTCCAAGGTCTTAGCGGTAGTGGCGGCCCATCTGAGAAAGCAGAAAGTACTGATCTATCCCTACCTAGATGACTGTCTCATAAGAGGCTAATCATTCCAAGAGACTCAGGACTCGGTGACTACTACTATGTCCCTGTTCAGGTCACTTGGCCTTCAATTCAACCTCTCCAAATGTCAACTCCAGCCAACCCAAGTACTGGAGTTCATAGGAGCTTATCTCGATTGCACATGTGCAATAGCATCTTTGCCCTATCAGAGGTTCCTCACTATCTCACAACTAGTACAACTTCACGCCACTGTACCACAACTACCAGCTAGGGCACGTGTCTAACTACTAGGGCACATGGCAGCAGCAACTGTAGTCATCCCACATGCCAGGCTACACGAGGCCTCTTCAATACTGGCTGAGATCGGTGTACAGACCTCACATACACAGCCAGCACAGACTGGTCTTGCCAACAAATGCAGTCAGGTGCGCCTTTCAGTGGTGGTCTCAGGAACAAAACGTGTCCATTGGGGTCCCCTTCCACAGACAAGCCCCGTCATTCACTATCACAACAAATGCATCACATCAGGGCTGGGGAGCCCACCGGGTGCACTTATCATGCAAGCACGGTGGACCCACACTGAGAGCACGATGCACATCAATGTGCTCGAACTCCGAGCAGTATACTATGCCTGCCGACATTTTATAAACTGTATCTCCAACTCCACAGTGCAGATCTTTACGGACAGCCAATCTGCAATGTTTTACATAACCCAGCAGGGAGGGATGAGATCCTACCCCCTCTGCAGGGAGGCAGTCCGGCTATGGACATGGTGCATACAGCACAACATAACATTAGTTGCTTCACATCTCCCTGGCAAAGACAACACAACCGCAGACAGTCTCAGCAGGAACTTCCCTGCGGGCCACGAATGGGAATTAGACCCTACCATCTTGCACCAGATCTTCATATAGTGGAGCTTCCCTCAGATCGACTTGTTTGCCACCCGTGCCAACAAAAAGTGTCCGTGTTACTGTTCACGTGCAGGCATTGGAGCACAATCCCTAGGGGATGCATTCACAATACACTGGGGGACAGCTCTGTTATATGCTTTCCCCACCCCCCCCCCATACCATTGCTCCACCAAGTAGTCACCAAGGTGCTCTTGGACAATGCCAATGTTATACTGATAGCGCCAGACTGGCCCAGACAGACCTGGTATATGTACCTGCTCCAGATGTCAGTCAATCGCCTACAGCGTTTCCCATGGCTCCCGCACCTCCTCACTTAGGCTCATGGTCATCTTCAACATCCTCATCTCCACACCCTGAACCTCCAGGCCTGGCTCCTCAATGGCTCACTTCACTAGAAATGGAATGCACAGAGGAAGTCTAACGCATCCTCCTTAGCAGTCGGAGAACTTGGACACAAAAAACTTACCTGTACAAGTGGCATCTATTTTCCACCTGGACTCACCTCCACAACCTCAGTCCATCTTCTGCTCCATTACCTGCGGTCCTACAATACATAACTGAACTAAAAAACTCAGGACTTTCACTTAATTCCCTAGAGGTTCACCTCTCCGCTATTACCACCTTACATCAGCCTATAGATACCAAGTCGCTGTTTGCACATCCCAGTACCAAAAAAAATTCTCAAAGGATTGCAGAACATTTACCCACCCATCAAAACTCTGGCTCCAGTCTGGGTCCTCAATTTGGTCCTGGGGGCCTTAACAAGGAAGCCATTTGAGCCTATGGCAATTTGTTCCCTGCTCACCTTTCTATGAAGGTGGCTCTATTAGTGGCAATAACATCTGCCAGAAGAGTCAGTGAGATGGCAGCCCTGATGGTGGACCCTCCCTTCATTATCTTCCATAAAGATAAGGTAGTCGTCCTACCTCATCCTAAATTCTTGCCGAAGGTGCTCTCCTTGTTTCACTGCAACGAGCCTATTAACTTACCAGTCTTCTTTCCAAAACCTCACGTCAACCAGACAGAAGCCACACTCCACACACTTGATTTATGGAGTGCCATTGCATTCTACCTGGAAAGAACTAAGCAAACTGGGAAAACCAACAGGTTATTCGTATCAACTGCCAAAAGATCCCAGGGACTCCCCATCTCCTCCCAAAGAATCTCCAAATGGATCATAGAATTATTCAGACTTGCATACTCAATTTTCGGCAAAGACCCACCTGCACAACTTCATGCACATTCCACCAGGGCCATGGTGACGTCTACAGCTTATACACAAGGCATCTCATTATCTGATATATGCAAATCGGCCAGTTGGTCCTCCACTCATACATTCGTTACTCACTATGCCCTGGACTCTTACGCGTCCAGAGAAACCGCATTCGGACACGCAATCCTCACCATAGCCCAAAGCTCCCACCTCTAGTGCATAAACTGCTTGGAGTCACCTAAGGTGGAGCACCCACAGGGACACTCCTCGAAGAAGAGAGGGTTACTCACTCTCTGCAGTAACTGACATTCTTTGAGATGGGTGTCCCTGTGGGTGCTCCACCACCCACCCATCCTCCCTTCTGCTTCGGGACTCTCCCTTTTTTTTCTCTGGGACAGAGAAGGAACTGAAGGGATCACATCTCATGCATGCGCATTACCTACCTCATGCTGTGGCGTGTCTGCGCAAGTATGAGCTAGCTGTCAAAGCCACTACTATCAAAAATCTTCCAGCCAAGAGCACTGCGGTGCCAAAACAGGAACACCCATTTCAAAGAACATCAGTTACTGCACAGGGTGAGTAACTCTCTCTTTCTGGAAGAGATGAGATGATATAATTGTCTGTAATGGTATGTGGTGCATTTGTATTTCTGCTAGTAGCAAATATCCCCAATAGATGAAGAGGGACACTGATGGGAAAAGCTATGTTTCTACAGAGAAGGCTTTCCTAGGTATCTGGCTGATGGGTCTTGCTGATATGCTCAGAGTCCAATTGATTTACTTTATCTGGGTTCGGGAAGGAATTTTCCCTGCAAGTCAAATTGTCAGAGACCCTTTGGTTTTTTTTTCACCTTCCTCTATCTCAGGGGCAAACGTGTTTTTCTTTGAGTGCTTGCTTATGTCAATTCCATTTTAGGGGTGTGTGCCCTGTGGCCAAAGACTTTTGCCTTAGTGGTAACTATAGGGTCTGCTATGGTGCCACCTTAAGTGCTACACTCATGCATGAGTGCATTCCGCACCACTTACCCTACACCCTCTCAGTTCCTTCTTACTACCTGTTACGGTTGATTGGAGAGCATTAGTGGTTCTTTAGTCATTGTCTAACTTCCTTGTATATAGTTGTAATTATTTAGTTACATTAAGTGTTATGTTAGTTTGGTAGTTAGAGAGTCCTGTTTGGGGGTTTGTCTTGGAGTGAGGCATGCTCCACTCTCCCAGCTTCAAACTATGCTTGTCATGCAGCAGGCTGATACCCATTCATGACCTTCACAACTTATGTTTGAAGTGCTTGAGGGAGTCGTGCAGAAAGGACAGCTGTTGAATCTATAGACGCTTTCAACCTAGAATCCAAAAGGAGTGGGATATCTGATGGAGCACTCACTTCATGGAGGTATCACATCGTCCTGCATCCCACATAGACCCCACACCGAGTGCCTTGGCATCGGTGCAGCATGCCCACCCAGTACCATTCTCCCTCACCGGTGCCTGAGAAGCAGCAAAAGAAGAAGGAAGGGGTTTTTGGCAAAGAACTGATGTTAATCAGGCCATGTGCCTGCCCACGGGCTTCACAGGGATATCACAGAAGTTGGACCTTTTCCCTGCCCCAGCCCAGCCAAGGATTTGACTTCTGGGAGCAGCAGAGGGCCTCGTACTCTCCTAGGGTCCTCTGACTGAAGCAGCCCTAGTGGCTAAAGAACCAGTACACTGACCAGCACTTCAAGCACTGCGCCAGGAGGCAGATTTGGCTAAGATCCCAGCACCTAAGGACAAGCCAATTATGGAACTATCCCACAGTCCAATGGAACACTCTCAGGCACTGGACCACAGGCATGGATCTCCCTCTTCACAGCTGAGGACCCCAGGACTGCATCCTCAGTCTCTGTTCAGAGGGCACAGTTCTTCTTCAAGTGCTTCTTCATGTTCATTCCCAGCGAGTGTGTGCATGCACAATAGCAGGAAGATTTTCCCCCATCAGTCTGGGCATCCCCTGGAGTGATGCTGAAATGGCACCCAATATAGGGCCCTGCCAATCCATCCCTTCTCAATTCCTTCTTACCACCAGTGACAATAGCTGAAGCTTTCCCTTGCTTTGAAAGCACATAAGTGCTTCTTCATTCCATTGTATATGGTTGTAGATAGTTTTAAAGTAGCAGTTAGTTGAGTTAGAATAAGTTGGGGGGAGGGTATCCCATACTCTCTCATAGCCATTCCCGTGGCATGCCTCATTCCCCAGGTTTCAGGGTTTATCAGTTTTGTGCTAAGTGCATGCTGAAGAATGACCCTCATTTTTCCTGTCTGAAGTGCTTGGGTGAGGGTCTCCAAAAAAATCACTGCAAAATCTGCAGAGAATTCAGACCAAGGATGATAAGAGAAGAAGTGGTGACTCTGCATTCTACTTATGGAGTCAACTTTATGTCTCTAATCGAACCTGGGTGCCATGAAGATAGCATCTAGCATCTCATCCTCAGTCCGGAGTTCAACAGCACCAGTGTCAAAAGAGACAGTGCCGAGGAATGATGAGGGCAGGGACAGACATTGACATACAACCTCTCAGGTCATCTGACCCTGTCAGCACTGTTCTCAATCTCGGGGACAGAGGAAGGAGGGAGGACTAGGGTTGGTCCCCAGCCTCAAGACCCACTGACCGGCCTGTGCCTTAATCAGACTGGGATGCCGAGGCCAGCGCAGAAGCCACATCAACTCCTGCTCAACCCAGCTAGTCAAGTCTGGGCCAGCACCATTCGCCAATGCCATCGGAGCACCCACCTTTGCCACCTACACCAGATGGCAAATGTTCTTTAACCCTTGCTATGAATATAATTGTGTTAAGCATTTAGCCACATTTAACCTTTTTAGTGAAAACTGAAGCAGAGTAAGTATAAAATGCCTCATATTTTTTGGTGACAGCTTGGAAGGAGAGCTAAGAATAGATAAGTAGTGGACCTGATCTTTCTCTTGCCTCTAGTGTAATGCGTATTTTAGCAATCGCTATACTTTTTATCTTGCCTTTTCCCATTACTGTTGTAACACTAGTAGGACTCTAGTGGAAAGGTTAGTGTAGACTAGGCACTGGTATTTTTGTGACCAAGTCAGCTAGACCATCTCTGAACTAGATTAGACAATGAGCTAGTAAAATCACATGAACCCGTGTTCTATAGTAAAACTAGTGCGTAGATACAAAATTTGTATCTGCATCCACATCAACAAAAATGAGCTGCACATATCTGCATCCATATCCACAGACGTGGATATCTGCAGATTTGCAGGGCTCTATGTATGTGTGTTATCTCTCTGTAGGAAGAATTTCTGAAAATGCTTGTTATAGATACCGTCCCAGACAGCTTTTGCGTTAGTGTCCTTGTCATAGATCCACAGGTTCAGCACTATGATCCAGCTTCAATTAGGTACTCTGTTAGTGTGCCAGATCCCCAAAGAGTCCCACTGTTCAGTCTATAGTTCTAGCTGAAGAAGTCCTCTGAGATTGGTTAAAATTGGTGGCATTTGCCATCGTGTAACTGAAAAAATTTCAGTTCATTCACATTAGAGGGTTTTTTTTTTTAAGAGGAAAGTAATTAGCACGTGGGCTGACTAAATGGTGGTCCAGATTGCCTCATGATAAGATTAGAAACTGCTGAATTACTAAAACTCTCTAGTCAGTTTGCCATGGAAACAGTTCACTATGTATATGTAATGTCACTCAAGAGTTTGTAACAAAGGACTGAAATTTGGGGAAAATAAAAGATTAATTAGAAGCCAAGAGCTATAAAAAAGACAAAGCTAAATGGTATTATTCAATTATCCTGCAATATAATAAGCAATTTAATAAGCTATATCAAAATAAATTCCATTTCTACTCTTTAAAATTAAAACATTTTAAATTCCTATTCCAAAGTATGTGTACAAACTGGAGAGGATGCCATAGCAGTCAAGACATTAACCGTGGAATAAATGAATGTTCTGGAGTCATGGGTTTAAATCCCAACAGTTAACTATCAGTTCTTCATTCTTCTAAATTAGATACAGTAAATCCCATGCATGTGGCTATCTGTTGGTCTTGCCTTTTCCTCTTGATCATTGAAGTTAATGTAGTATTTTTATCCTATTTATGAAGAAAAGATGTTTGAAATGGAAACTTTTAGGATTTAACTTGAGTCCTGATGCTTTCTGGTGAGGTAGCCTAAATGCTTTGTTTAGTTTAGAGTTAAATGTAATGCTCTCAGACTCCTACCACTTCCTTTCAGGGATACTATTCCTAAGATCTGGCTATATTAAGGAGTGCTTCCCAATATCCAATCACATACTTTTTCTTTTCTCATCATATATATAGTAGCCCAATGTCTGAGAGTCTGTAATGCTGTAGCGTTACAGTCTTGCCTCTGGGGGGTGCTCCTGCCTCCCGCTGTGGCGCTTGGCTGAGTTCTGCGCCACTCAGCCGGGCCGCAGCGGGGGAGCAAGCGGCGGCAAGCGGCCGTTTTGGGTCCGCGGTCCCCATGCAGCACCCCAAACGGCCACTTGCTGCCGCTTGCTCCCCTGCCACGGCCCGGCTGAGCAGTGCAGAACTCAGCCAAGCGCCACTGCGGGCGGAGAAGGGGGGTGGGGCAGTGATGTACACAGCCAGGGGCGGGGCCCGGCCTTGTACGTCACTGCCCCGCCCCCCTTCCCCTCCCGCTGTGGCGCTCGGCTGAGTTCTGTGCCGCTCGGCCGGGCCGCTGCGGGGGAGCCCAAACAGCCGCTTACTCCCCCGCGGCAGCCCGGCCGAGCGGCGCAGAACTCAGCCGAGCGCCACAGCGGGAGGGGAAGGGGGTCGGGGCGGTGACGTACACGCGCTCAGCCCCTGGCCGTGTACATCACTGGGGTAGGGTATAAAAAAAACCGGACACCCTTGATCGGGGGTGGGAGGGGGGAGGGACCGGCTGGGAGAGGAGCGGGGGTGGCTGGGGGGAAAGCAGAACTGGGGGGGGGGTCAGAGGCAGCGTAGCTGGCCAGGGGAGAACAAGAGGGGGCAGCCGGCGGGAAGCAAAGCTGGTCGGGGGTGGGCGTCGGATGCTGCGGGGCTGGCTGGCAGGAAGCAAAGCTGGTTGGGGGCAGCAAGGCTGGCCATGGGAAATCAGGAGGAGGAACTGGCTGGCGGGGGGCATGGAGAGGGAATTGGCCGGCGGGGAGCCAGACTCACCCGGGCGCGTGCAGATCCCAGGGTGCTGCCCGCCCCACTCATGCATCCCCGCCGGAGACAGAGGAGAGCGGGGAGAGAGTGAGAGGCAGGAGGAGAAGAGAAAGGAAGAGTGAGAGGCAGGAGGGGGAGAGGAGAAAGAAAGAGATGGAGAGAGAGGCAGAAGGCGGAGGAGAGCTGAGAGAGAGAGGGGGAGGCATTAGGAGAAGGAGAGAGAGAGAGAGAGAGAGACCGGAGGCTCAGGAGAGAAGAACGACGTGGAGGAGAGACCTGAAAATCCTGTCTTATGATGGGCTAATTGGCTAGTTTGTAATAATTACTTCTCTTTCTGTCTCTTATGATCACTCAGGACATTTCCCCTCTCACTCTGATGCTTACATTCTTTATATAGTTGTAAATATTTCTTATCTCTTCTCTTTCCTATCTAACTGTTGTTCAGCCTAGACACACAATTTTAGGTTTTTTTAAGCTTTCTTCCAAGTTAGTCTCTCTGGCCCCTTAATAATTTTCCTTTTTTTCAGCATACGTACACTTTATTGTATTGATCTCCTAAAGACTGAACTTGTCTTTAGTCTTGTCAGATTTCACGAAGTTCATGGAAGCATAGTAGAACTGGAAGGGACCTCGAAAGGTCATCTGCTCTAGGTCATCTACCCAGATCAGGCGTTCTCAAACTTCATTGTGCTATAACCCTAATCTGACAACAAACATTCCTACATGACTTCAGGAAGATTGACCGAAGCAGGGGAACCAAAGCTGAAGCCCAAGGACTTCAGCCTCAGGCAGAGCACCTGTATCATGAGCCCCACCAAGTAGGGTGGAAGCCTTCAGACTTTGTCTTCAGCACCAGGCAGTGAGGCTTGGGTTTCAGACAGACCTATAAGCCAGTCCTCATGGGGTCACAACTCACAGTTTGAGAACCACTGAACTAGATCATTCTCAGCAGGAGTTTGTCTAACCTTTCTTTAAAACCTCCAATGACTGAGATTCCATAGCCTCCCTAGGCAATTTACTGCAGTGCTTAACTACCTTGACAAGACCATTTTCCTAATGTCCAACCCAAAAATCTCCCTTGACCCAATTTAAGTCCATTGCTTCTTGTCCTATCCTCAGTCATTAAGGAGAACGTTTTTTTTTTTGCCGCCTTCCTTGTATCAATCTTTTATGTACTTAAAAGCTGTTATCAAGTCTCCTCTGTCTTCTATTCTCCAGACTAAGCAAACCATTTCTCTCAGAGGTCATGTTTTCTATACATTTAATCATTTTTGTTGCTCTTCTCTGGACTTTTTCCCAATTACCAGAAGTATGATGGCCAGAACTGGATATGGTACTCTGGTTGGCACAGCGTAGAATATAAGAATTACTACTTGTGGCTTGCTTATAACAATTGTGCTAATACATCCCAGAATAATCACTTTTAACAGTGCTACAGTGCTGACTTATATTTAGAGCATAATCCACTATGACCCACAGATCTCTCTTTCTGCAGTAGTACTTCCTAGGGAGTCATTTCCCACACTTGCCATAAATAAAGACATTATTGAAACCTTTTGTGCTGGACATAATATTTCACTTTATTTAAAAATGAAGCCTGGCCAACAAGCCCCCAATTGGGTCCCAGCCTCCACTTGGCTGCAGCATCAAAACACTCCCACAGCCCCCACCCCCACGCCCAAAGCCTGAGCCCATCATACACACGAACTCCCTGCCCTGAGCCCCTCATACCCCCAAATCCCCAGATTCCTGCACCCCAACATCCCCAGTCCCATGCCATAACACTCCTGCACCCCCACACATCCCAACCTTGTACCCTGAGTCCATCCTGCACCCCTACATCCCCAGTTCCCTGTCATAAGATTGACAGAAAACAGCCTGAATCCATGCATGAAGCTGGATTTGACCAGTTATGATGTAAACTTCAACAAAATGTGTGAAAAGATGCAGCAGCAGAAGTCCCATTAAATAAAGTCTGTGAGTATAAGGTTTCATTTATGCTATTATTAATCATTGTCAACTATCAATAATATTAAGTTATATATTTTTACTCATGAAAATGGTCTGTCTTATACAGCTCTTTGTTGACCACTTGTTCTGAATTTTGATGTAGTTTGGCTCTTTGGCTTGAAAAGGTTGCTGACCCATGATCTAAACAACCAGTAGCTACAATAGAACCTCAGAGTTGTGAACACTGGAGTTACAAACTGACCCATGAACCATAAATGTCAAATGGAACTGAAAGTAAGCAATCAAGCAGCAGCAGAGATTAAAAAAAATGGAGATGCACTACAGTCTCGTGTTATCAAAGGAAAAGTTTAAAAAATAATTGACAAAGTAATGAAACTGTTTGTAAGCTTGTTTCGTTTAAATTAAGATGGTTAAAAGTACAGGTTGAATCTGCGAAATCCATGACTCTCTGGTCTGGCCACATCCATGGTCCAGCAGGACCATGGATGTTGATGGATCAGAGAGCTCTGGGGCCTGGGAGTGCGAGCCCCCACCCCAGGGAGCCGGGGCAGTAGTGGGATGGGCAAGCCCCATCCTCAGGGAGCCCTAGTTGGGTAGGGCAGCAACAGGACCAGCGAGCCCTCTTCCTGAGAAGCCCCAGCCAGGCAGGGCAGCCAGTGGCAAAAGTGGGGCAGCCAGCAAGCCCCATCCCAGGTATCCCAGCGGAGTGCAGCAGAAGCAGGACTGCCGGCAAGCCCTGTCCCTGGGGATCCTTGGCGGAGAGCAGCAGAAGCAGGGCAGCCGGCAAGTCCTGTCCCCAGGGATTCCCAGTTGGCTGTGGGAGAAGAGGGGCTACTACAGCTGGGGAGCCCGCACAGGTCGGGGCCCAAGTCCAAGCCCTGAAGACTGGAGCCCAGTGGCAGTGGGGCCATAGCAGAGCCAGACACAACAGGGGAGACCAGTGGCAGGGACCTCCCCTGATCCAGCAAATTTCCTCTTTCGGAACATGTTGGATCCTAAGGGTGCTGGACAAGGGAGGTCC
The DNA here is from genome assembly GCA_032595735.1 of Pelochelys cantorii. NCBI lineage: Eukaryota > Metazoa > Chordata > Testudines > Trionychidae > Pelochelys > Pelochelys cantorii. The sequence goes on along the minus strand of CM064329.1, from coordinate 100,514,004 downwards.
AACCTGTAGTGGTTTTTCTTCTGTGTTGTAAAGTTTCAGAGTTGTATTAAGTCAGTGTTGAACGGTAAACTTTTGAAAGAATATTCAAGACATGTTTTCAGAGTTGGGAACATCTCAGAATTATGAATTACTTCCATTCCTGAGGTGTTTGTAACTGTGAGGTTCTACAATACACTCTAGGAATGGTTTTACAATGCAACAGTTCCCACGTAATAACTCCGTCCAGGCTATATTTCCCTAGTTTGTTTGAGACAGTCATGCAAGACCGTATCAAAAGCCTGGGTAAGATCAAGATAATATATCACCTCTACAATCCCCTGTACCTCCCCTCCCTGAAATACAAAACTTGTTATCCTGTCACACATTTGTGTGTTAGTACTGTGTTCTATTTAGAAACTCCTGCTATAGTTAGGTGAAATTGACATGTTCATATTATGCTAAGAATTTGATGGTTTTTTACTTTTTACAGTAGTGCACAGAGTATCTTTTGATTTCTTAATTTTTCGTTTTGTTTTGTGAACAGTTGAGGAATACTGCTTGTGGTTTTTAGAGGAGTTAAGGATTGGTCCGCACACTAACTTGCATTGTCCACACAGAGATCTGAACCAAAATAACTAACATTGCATGTGTCTTTTGTTGTCTTGATGCAAGTTTTTGCTTTGATGAGCCCTCAGGGAGTTAGCTACCAATTCTCTAAGTTTCAGTGGGAGTCAGGAGCCTAATAGTTTTAAGCGCATTTGAAAATTTCTGTCATTGTTCTCAATCACCAATTCCAATCCAGATGGAAGAGTTGAGCTTCCTTTATCTAGCAACTTGAAGACAGAAAACAAAATTTGGGTTTATATTTTAAAAATTAGTCATGGACAACTGGAAAAGCCTAACTCTTGTGCTCCACCTAGCTAATATCAACATCAGGGTATGCAGGCACAGAACTGACTATTTGTACATGCAGACCCCCAAATTGCCAATTCTTACATTACTGAGCGTTTCTCTGTTTTGAGTGCATGATAACACTCATGTTACTGTTCAGTATATCGAATAGTTGAATGGAATTAGCTTTTATAAAGCACTTCATACTCTCAGGATCTCAAAATTCTTTACAGACACTTTACAGATGTTATATTTCATAATTAAATTGCTATTTACCACTGCAACTCTACGCAAGGAGGGACTATTAAAATTAAGCAACATCATATTGAGGTTGCTGTCAAAAGTAAGTGCCTGTTAAGGGGGGAAAAAATTTCTCCTTGAGCACCCAGAAGAATAGGAAAAACTGTTAACAAAATATATGAAATGTACTTTACTAAAAGTAGTGCATTGTGAAAATCTAGCATGTCAAAAGTTAAGCTTTGCTTCACATTTTTTCTTCTCAAAGCATTTAGCATAATTCTTGAGTTATTTTTCCCTTCATATTTATAGTTTGTATAGAAATGCTGTGCTAACTTAATTGTATTGCATTCCTGTGTTTGTGTGCCATGAAACAATATTAAATGCTTTATGAAGCAAAGATTAGTTCTATATTTTTCTCAGTTTTCTCAAACAACCTTATTGTGTTTTCTGAGAGAGTGGAATCTGACTGTCTCTCACTCAGTTCTACTCTTTTTTTTAGTGGTTAGCAAAGATGTAATAGCAGGTAATTTAATGAGATCTCATTAAAGAGGGATGTAAATTAGACATATCGAAATTGCAAATGAAGCCAGGATTTGAATTTCCCACGCTTCATTTGCATAATCACGTCACAGAGTTTTTTTAAAACACGCTATTTCAAAAGTGAAACCACGGTCTAGATGTGGTTCTTTTGAAAAGAAAAGCCTTTTTCGAAAGTTCCTGTAAACCTCATTTTTTGAGAAGTACAGGATCTTTCGAAAAAGGCTTTTCTTTTCGAAAGAACCGCGTCTAGACCGCGGTTTCACTTTCGAAATAGTGTTTTTCGAAAAAACACTGTAATGTGATTATGCAAATGAAGCGCAGGAAATTCAAATCCCGGCTTCATTTGCAATTTCGATATGTCTAATTTACATCCCTCTTTTGAAAGAGGGATGTAGTTTAGACATACCCTTACTGTGAATTAGCTGAGATTCTGCTGTTTCCATATTTCATTGATTTGTTGTAATAAGTCTATCTTCCAGAGGGTAATATGTTTTAGATCCCTTTTTGCTGCTGTCTTGACAGATTCATAGAGCGTATTCCATTCGTAGGACTATGTTTTCATCTTGATTTGTAGATTAATTAACATTCCCTCGACAACAGCATATCTTTTGCATATGCTCATTTAGAGCAGAAGACTAGGAGTCAGGACTCCAGCATTCTATTCCTGGCTCTGATAGTGACTTGATATGTGATCTAAGCAAAATTGTTTATTTTCTGATTTTCAGAGATGCTCAAGAGCTGCAGCTTCCTGCTAACCTTCTATGCCTCATTTTCCTCACATGTAAAATCAGTGTAGTAATCCCTATTTCACACAGATGTCTTGTGCATTAATATAAATATTGAACATTGGGACCCTTGGGTGGTCAAAGTGAAAAGAATTATTTTTCTTAGAGGATATATTTACTGAACAAAAAACTGTGTAAACCATCCGTACCTTGTTACCTGTTTACCTAAAACTAAGTTCCATTAACGTCTGATAAACTGATCATTATTTCTTATGTCATTGGTGTATGGTTTTATTAGATACTGATCCACTTTGAGTAGCTCTTCATAGTTTTGTATGGATGATATTAGGGATATTAAAAAGTGTTTAATTTAGTAATCGTGTAACTGCTGAAATTTTCAGTGGTTACACGTGGGGGATAAATGGTTGTCTCCTGCCTCCCCACATTGCTGCCTCAGAGGCACACTGTTGCCTTTGTGCGCCAACTCGCACCTGGCCCCCTACACTGCTGCCTGTGGCAGCAGTGTGGGAGGCAGGTGGTTCTCTGGGAGCTGACGCACACAGGGAAACGACTTTTAAGCTGGCTTTCCATGCATACCGGCTCCTGCCTTCCCCTGTATCAGAGGCAGCAGTGCAGGGAGCAGGCAGGAGCCAGTACGCACAGGAAGCCAGCTTAAAATATTTGTATCAGAGGCAGGCAGCTCCCTGCAAGCTGGTATGCATGGGGAGCCAGGTTTTAAGCCAGCTCCCTGTGCATTCCAGGAGCCTGCGTGTAAGCATGAAGGTTAACTGATGAGCTCAGATTAACCATGTATACAGTTACACTTTCACATCCCTAATGGATATAGTTGAAATTAAACTTGTTTTCCTTTGAGTCAATTTTTGCTTGTGAATGATGTCATACTGGTTACCCTGGAGAATGAAATCCTTGATGTGCACAGAGTGGTTGTTACTGCTCATCCTTTTCCACACAGAGTTCAGGGAGAACTGATTAGCTTTGTAGTGTAACCTAAAAGTTAAAATAAATAAATATATATATATATACACAGACACACACACACACACACACACACCTTTCTGAAGAAACAATCTGACTGCCATCATTGTGAAGTTAAAACAGGGACTGCTATGCAAAAAGTAAATTTTAAGTTCCTTTATGTGGTTTACATGTGGACATATTGATGTAAGATGCAATTCTATATGAGATGACAATGGCTCTGGATTAATTTAAAGCCCATTTTTGATCCATTATCTGATTTGAAACTAAATTAGAGCAAATAACAAAACAGTTTTATTACAGTATGTGCTAGAGACCTCAGAATGCAGCTGGCTAGGTCAGTAAATGCTGACACAGTCTTTCACCAACTCATTTCCAAGTCAAGTTATGTTGTAATAAACAGGTGGTTAATATCATATAAAATCTTAATATATTGAAAACTGGGGGAATAGCTGAAAGAACTGTCAAAGGATGAGAGAAGAAAAACATTTACAAGTTAGTTGGCATGGGTGCAGAATACTATATTTCCAGACTATTTGGGGGAAAAGTTTGGATTAATAATACTGCTATTCTGCATGTATATAGTGCTGCTTCTTTGAGTGATTGCTCGTGTTCCTTCCAGGTTAGGTGAGTGTGTGCTGCATTCACAGTCATTGGAAGGTTTTTCCCTAGCAGGATCCCTGGTTGGCAGTATAGGCCCCTAGAGTGGTGCCAGTGAGGCAAGGTATATAACCCACTGCCGACTGTACCCTTCCTCAATTCCTTCTTACCACTAGTGACCTTCATTGGAGCTATCTCTCTTGCTTCAAGCAAGTAAGTGTTCCCTAGCTTTATAGTGTAGATCAGTGTTTCTCAACCTTTTTTTTTTAATAAAGTACCCCTTTTAAAAAAAAAAGTACCCCAGTACCTACAGTTTTCAGACACACAAATTTTTTCTACCATTGCAACACATTTTTTTAAACAACTTAATCGTAGCCGGGCGGGCTATGGAATTTTTGGGCGTAAAAAGTACAAAAATAATAAAGCACTGTAAAACTTAAAACAAAAATTCAGTTTTCTCCAAATTTCAGTTGTTGACATACCCTCCAGACTTCTCTCGAGTACCCCTAAGTGTACCTGTACCACTGGTTGAGAAACACTGGTGTAGATAGTTTTCAAGTACTTAATTAGTTCTGAAGCTTCAGGGGGTAGCCGAGTTAGTCTGTACAGGATAAGCTTAAAAAACCAACAAATGGTCTGGTAGCACTTTAAAGACTAACAAAACGTGTAGATGGTATCATGAACTTTTGTGGACACAGCCCACTTCTTCAGATGACCAGAGTATTGGATGTCCAGGATCAAAATAAATAGGGGAGATGAGAGGGGAGGATGGAAAAAGGAAAAAATGGGAGGGAGGGAACAAGAAGAGGCAGTGGGTAAAAAATATCAAGGGGAAAGCAGAGCTGGAATGTAATAGGAAAAATAAATCGTTTCTAAGTACCTAAAGGCTAGATAGTCAAAAGAGGCAGATAAATTAGCAAACAACCATTGTTTGCTAATTAATGGTTCTTATCTGCCTCTTTTGAACAGCTACTGGTCAGCTGTTTATATATTCAGGTCACATTATGTAATCCAGCAACATGCAGAGATGATGCTGCATTTGGGAGGGCAGTTTTGCAGGCAGAGGACCATCAATCTCTGATCCCTCCTCCATATAGAAGCTTGGGAGTCACCTTACTTGGAATGCACATGAGCAATTGCTTGAAGAAGACAAGACAATTTATGTACTTTTCGTAACTTGTGTTCTTTGAGATGAGCGGCTCGTGCATTCCAAAACCCTCCTGCCTCCCCTCTGTTGGAGTAATTCCGGCAAGAAGGAACTGAGGGAGAGTATGGTTGGCATTTTGACTCCCCACTCTATGGGGTCACCGCTTCACACCTACTGATCCTACTAGGGCAGTGGTCTCCAACCTTTTTACAACCAAGATCACTTTTTAAATGTCAGTACGAGCCAAGATCGACCCCATCCCTTCCCCAAGACCCCACCCCTTCCTTGAGGCCCTGCTCTCTCTGTTCCCCTTCTGTCCATCACTTGCTATCCCCGGCCCTTATACACTCTCAGGGTATGGCTACACTGCCGCTTTTTTTTTATCCTTCTGTTGAAAGAGATTTTTCTGACATTTGGCCCATCTAGACTGGGTCAAATGTCGGAAAAAAACCCTTCTTTTGGAAGCCCCCTTATTCCTCATGGAACCAGGAGTACAGGGGCTGCCAAAAGAGCGTGTTTGACAGAAAAACTCCTGTACTCTAGCTGTACCCTCGCTGGGTTGAGACAGGAGGTGTGGGCTCTGGGGTGGGAATGAGGGATTTGGGTGTGGGAAAGGGTGAGAGGTGCAAGCTCTGGGAGGTAATTTGGATGCAGGAGGATGTGGAGAAGGGAATGCTGGCTCAGGGAGGGGGCTCCAGGCTGGGGAGTGTTGGGCTCAGGTGTAGGGTTGGGGTGCTGAGCAAGCCACAGGTTTGAGATGTGAGGGTGCAGGAGTTTGGGTTGGGGTGTGTGAGGGGAGTATGGAGAGCAGGGAGATTGGGAGTATGATGGGCTCGGGACACAAATTTGCAGAGTGTGAATGGTGCAAGTGTTGTGGCAGATTGAGGATATGGGGGTGCAGGAGTTTGGGGATGTGAAAGGCTCAGGACAGGGGGTTCCAGTGTATGATAGGTTCAGATATGGGGTCAGGGTGGAGGGTACAGGAGTGTTATGATACTGTGGCCAGATGAAGGCTTGGCCCCAATTAGGGGCTTGTTGGCCAGGCTTCATTTTTAAATAAAATATTATGTCAAACACAAAAGGTTTCAGCATTGTCTTTATCTATGAGAGGAGTGGGGATCCTGTTTTGAGTCAGGGGTCACTGACCCACAGAAAAGTCAGTCGGGGCCACACAATGAGATACAAAAACACAAACCTCTCAAGCCTCACTAATGTGGCCCCCACTGTGCTGGTGGGGGCAGGAGACAGGGTGCTGTGGCAGGGGATAGGATGCTGGGGCAGGGGACAGGGTCCTGGGTCCTGGGGTAGGGAACAGAGTGCTGGGGCAGGGTTTCCAGTGGGTGCGGGTGTGTGCAGGAGCAGGAGACAGGATACTTGTGGGACTGGTACCTGGGGATCCTGCAGCTGTGCGCCAAGGCCCAGGAACTGCATGGGCTGCTCCCCCGTGCCCCAAACAGCTGCACAGTACCTGAAATGCCAGTCTGTCGTGCGCTGGGGACTTTCTTCCCCTGCTGCCTTCCTGCGCGGGGGGGAGGATTGGGAATCCTGGACCGCGCCAGCTCCAACTGCTCGGGCAGCATGCACCTTGTTCCTCTGCTCCCCACGGCAGCGCGCGTTGCCTGAGCAGTTGGAGCTGGCGCAGTCCAGGACTCCCACTCTGACCTCTCTCCTGCGCAGGAAGGCAGCAGGGGAAGAAAGTTCCCAGCGCACAACAGACTGGCATTTTAGGTACTGCGCCGGCTGTTTGGGGAGGGGGAAAGAGCAGCCCACGCACTTCCAGGACCTGGTGCACAGCTGCAGAACGCCCTCCCCCGCAGGAAACCCGCACTACCTCTGTTGTTCCTGGAGGTAGCGTCAGCATGGGGGTCATCTTGGGGGTGGGGACCAGTGAGGGGGGGGGGGCCCAAAAGCCTTGTGATTGACTGGTTGAGCCCCCAGGATCGACCATTCGATCACGATCGATGGGTTGGTGACCACGGTACTAAGGAAAAGCCTTCCTATGACAGTGCACGCAGCAAACATACACCAAAATTGGAATGGACATGAGCAATATGTTATAAAAGGTATGTAACGGTCTTTTTTCATCTCTTATTTTCACGTCTCTTGTCAAAAATTATTTAAATATTAAATGGAAGAAGGTGAGATACAAAGACATGAAATGAGTTGTATAAGGACATACAGGAAGCCACTTGGGCAATGAAAAGTGGAACTCTGATCTCTTGCCTCCCAGTCTTCTGCTCAAACCATACAGCTTGTTCTCCCATGTCTGTATTCTCTAGAAATATTTTTGTATATAAAAGGAGTTGGAAAACTTGACTCTTATGTCGGTTGAAGAAAGGAAGAGAAGCTACTGAAATTAAAAGAATTTTCCCAAGTATTAGTGTTAAAAGATTGTTTGGTATAGCAGTTTTGCTTTTAAATAATGATTGAAATAATTTTTCCCTCGTGTCCCTTCTTTTGTACAATATCCTTAATTGTCTTACTCTCTCAACCTATTGCTTTGCTGCTGTGCTTTTTTTTTTTTTCTGTGACCCACAGTGACATGGCTACCTGCCAAATGAGGGTTTTTTTAGATAATGAATGAGATACTACATCAGGAAAAATTTACTTGTATGGATTTGACTAACAACTAAAACAACAAAAGAACTGTATATAAAATACTGCTAAGGACTAGATGGGAATAAAGTCAAGTTCTGTGTGTGTGTGTGTACAGGAACTTGACAAGAGGAGTTGGTAGATTTAGAGAGATTCTAAGAGCTGTTGAAACAAGAACCACACAAAATCTACGAATGGTAAGTTTCACAAACTTACATTGACTGTTTAAAATCTAAATGTTGTGTAAATAATAAATATGTTATCCGGCACTGTGTTAACCAGCATTGTCCCCAGATGTATAGTCTCCTCCAAACACTGTTAGAAATTTAACAAAGTTTGAAATTAGCAGTGCGCCAGATGGGCTGCTTGCTGCACTTCCAGGGAGAAGGCAAAGGCTGCTTTATCTGCCCCATTGAGTTAACTGGCAACTGCCATTCCCCCCAAGTGGCAGATAACAAAACTTTCATTGTATTTCAGAGGCAAACAAATCCTATTACAGCACGGTACTCAATTACTTACCAAAAGCTATACAACTTTGTGTGCAAAATTCGTAGTTAAAATAAGTAGTAAAAACAGAAACAGCTGTCTTTCTTCCTGTCCCTCTATTCTGGTTGCTGTGTAAACTCAATTCAGCTTGGAACTATCATCAATATCTAATGAACATTACTGTATTTCAGTTCTGCAAGGCATTGTTTCATCACCCTTAGGGTGCTCCACTATTTGTTTGACTTTGAGTTCCATTGTCCTGTAAATTACCTGTCTCTTTTCTCCCATAAAACTACTTCAAAAAAGAAAAACCATAAAGGAGCTCCATAGCCATATCAATATAAAGTAAATATTCCCTAAGCAAGGGTTTGTTTTTTTCCTTTAGAGTTTGGTATAAATCAAAAGTTTTCAGATATTTTTTTCAGATATGCAACATTAATTACAATGTTGTCTTTTGTTGTTCTGAACCATTTATACATATGTCCAAGAGAAAAGTTCTAGTATAGTCTCTTCAAAACGCTCTTAGGAAAAAAACAACTTAAAAATTAATGAATGGTCCCTACAGCACCCTTAGGGTATGTCTAGACTACATGCCTCTGGCGACATAGGCATGTAGATTAGGCTACCCGGCATAGGAAAATGAAGCGGCAATTTAAATAATCACCGCTTCATTTAAATTTAAATGGCTGCTGCGCTGAGCCGGTCAGCTGTTTGTAGGCTCAGCGCGGTAGTCTGGACGCTCCGCAGTCGACATCAAAGGCATTTGTCAACCTCCCCAGTAAACCTCATCCCACGAGGCATACCAGGGAGGTTGACAAATGCCTTTGATGTCGATCCAGACTACCACGCTGAGCCGACAAACAGCTGATCGGCTCAGCGCGGCGGCCATTTAAATTTAAATGAAGCGGCGATTATTTAAATCACCGCTTCATTTTCCTATGCTGGGTAGCCTAATCTACATGCCTCTGTCACCAGAGGCATGTAGTCTAGACATACCCTTAGAGTCTAACAAAAAATGTAGATGGTATTATGAGCTTTTGTGGGCACAACCCGCTTCTTCAGATGAATTGAGCAAGGGGTCCAGAGTTACAAATAAAAAAAATTATAAACTTTATTTAAATTTGTAACTTTATATTTATTTTAACTTTGGACTTCTTGCTTCATTCATCTGAAGAAGTGTGTTGTGCCCACAAAAGCTCTTGATACCATCTACATTTTTTGTTAGTCTGTAAGGTGATACAGGACCATTTGTTTTTTTAAGTTTTTTTTCTGCTACAGACTAACTTGGTTGCAACTCTGAGATAATTAGAAATTAGTTTATCACTTATTTTTTTAAAATGAGATCCTCAAAATTGCATGTTTCACAAGTGATGAAATATTAGACATTTAAATGAGGCCAGTAATATTCCATGTGGAGAGTATAAATAGAACAATAAGAAAAGGAAGGTAGATTTCTTACAGGGATTTTAAAAAATGAAAGATGTCACTCATACAGTGACACTTCTGGCTCAGTTGTTAATTATTTGTTGCCAGGAAATATTGATAGCTCTTTTATAGACTCTGAGGTTGTTTCTACATCAATCAATTTTTTACCACTCCTAAGACTCTAAAAGTCAGAATTTTTCAACCCTGTCATTCAAGGTCATATGTAGCTAACATACATAGGTATAAAGCATTTAGAAAGCGATTAAACTGATAGTTTTGTATCAAAGATGTTCTTTATTTCTTTTGTTTAAGCTGGAGAAATAGTCCTTTGTGCACTAAAGATGCACAGTACTGAGAATATTTTAGTTAAAAAATGTTATGTTCCCCGTCTCTTATGTACTGTTTCACTGATGTTCACTTGAACTTGTTTGGAGATAGATTTTGAAGTTAATATTTTATATGAGAGATTCATTAAAATCAGTGAGAATAGAATTTAACAATTTGTAATAGATTTTTGGTATATAGGAAGACCCATGAGGATATGTAATTTGGATTTTTAAAAACAAGTATATTCTTCAAATGGAATTACAAGGGGAAGAAATTAGTCATCTTTTTTAAATAAAATATAAATAACATAATGAAAACTCTTTCAGAGAAAGTTCAACAAAGGCCATTTTGTTGAGCTTTTTAAAAATAATAAAGGGATTAAACATCTTTAGTTTGACTTATATTTTTATGGAATATTACAAGCCCACTGGGATTTTATTTGGGCAAGAATATAGGCAGTAATGCCTTGACTGGTGATCATAATATGCTGTCAGTTTTCTTCCTTTATTGAAGTTCTGTTACAAGTGTTTAGGATTTCCAGTGGAGAAAGATGGGGGGAAATCAAGATAAACATCTAATTCAAAGCTGGCAGTGTTTGTTTCTAGAGCTACTGTCACAGTTCAGGGTTAACTATATTGTATTCCTCCTCCATGGACTTTCAAGGGCACTAAGGCTTTTAGGATCCCAGCCATTATCTCTGGGTGGAAACCTGTCTCTCCCTCCTGACCAGAGGTTATAAGGCTGCATCATCCCCTTTCTTGAACTATCATACCCCCAGCAAGTCAATCTGCCTGAAGGACAGCACCTGGACTGTGCTTTTTCTCCAAGGCTTCTGCATAGTACATTGACAACATATACAAGTTAGCATACTGCTCCTTCTCAGCAGACTACATTTATTCTTAGGATAAAGCATCACAGAGGAAATATTTAAACAATACAAGTTCTTATATACCATACAGTCTACCAGAAATTGTTCATCTTTTACATGGGGAATCTGGTAACCCAACATTTCTTCAGTAAAGGTTGGGGTCTAAGTTCCCCCTAAGCAGAGTGACCATGCAGCTTCCTATTAAGCCCTGAATCCCTCCCTGCTGGCTCCAGTAAAGAGAGAAAGGGTGCCTCTCCCTGCTGGCCACAGCACGGAGCTGCTGCAGCTGGTGTTGGGGAGCCCCTTCCCACTGGCTCCAGTACAGAGCTGCTGTGACCAGGGGAAGAGGGCCCTTCTTTGCTATCCCCAACAGAGAGCTGCCCAGGTAATTCTGAGCCCAACCCCCAAACTCCACCTTGAGGTCCCCCCATCCCTGAGCACCCTCCTGCACCCAAACTCCTCATCTCCAGCTCCCTTCAGAGCCTGCACCCCCAGCCAGACTCCTTGAACCTCAACCCTCTGTACTGGCCCTGAGCCCCATCCCACTCTCAAAAACCCTTGGCCCTTCTCCCTCCACATGAATGTTTTGTTATGTGCACCAATATGAAGTCACATTACCTCCACATTGATGCATGTAAAAAAATTCATTCTGATCATGGAAATTCATTCAGGAGGGAAAAATTAGAGGGAACACTGGTTGAGGTCTTCCTTGGACAGTCCTGTCTATTTTTTCACTGAAAAAGAAGCCCCCAGTCAGTTTAAACTCAGCTTTTATATATCCCATATTCTATTTTAATCTCTTGGTGTCGGGAAAACCCAGCCTGAACCGTAAACGTTACCACTCCAGCAGATGGTGTTTAGTTATTCACTATCACGGGGTAGTTGGCCCCTGAATATTTTATTTTCTGTAGAAGCTGTAGTAACAGTCCCCCAGAGCATAACAGACTCCTACGTAAACCATTCATAAAATTAACAGAGTGGTCCCCAAAGATATTGCATGCAATATCTGTCACAGCTATTATTTGTATTGTGGACGCAACGAGAAGCTGCACTGTACAAGTACTGCTTTAACGCATAGGGAGACATTGTGCCATCACAAATAATTTACAGGCTAAGGCCCTGATACTCGTACACTTATACATATGAGTAATCAAATGGAATTTAATGCAATTACTTGCATATGTAAAACTACTTTGTGCACACGTGTATAGAAGAAAACAGAGCAGAAAGATGAGGAAAAGGGTGGTAGCTAATCTGTTTAATCACTTGTCCCTATGTGCATGGCTTGATGGCAAAATTATTGATATTATACAAAAAAACTAAAATGTCAGGTCCTGTGAACCAAAACCCATAATTTTAACAGAATAATCACATTTCTACTGTGTCTGAATTGATGAAGTTAAGGATTCAAATTAAGCTTTCTTGATATCAGTGAATGTATGTAGAATAACAGAAAACACACCTGAACTTAACTGATTTTTAGGTATATTAACATTTTTATATGTTTCTTCAGATATCTGGGATTTACCTATTAAAGTTCTGTCAAATAGTTTTGAAAGCTTTTTGTTGTTACACTGTGCAGAACCAAACTGGACATTGTGCCTTTCATTCCTGGTGTGCAGGGCATTCTGAGTTTTTTAGGTCAGTAGAAAAATAGGTGGGGGTGAGGTCATCAAGTTTGTTCGCTTTTTTTGCATGAAACAAAGACATAGAGGAAGATTGGAATTCTCTATGATGAATAGAAACCACGTGAGCAAAATCATATTGAGCGCGACCAATTGTCATTGGATAAAATCCTAGTTTTTTCACAATATGTTGTTCAGCATTTCTAAGAGAAAAACATTTTTATTTATGTTTTTCCCCTCAGACAATAGCCAGGCAGTTAGCTGAAATTCTGTTACGAGGTATGTCTGAACAGAGTTACTGGAATCCATTGGAAGACCCTCCTCACCAGTCTCCTCTTGATGATCCACTCCGGAAAGGATCAAATACTAAAAATTACGCACTCAGTAGAAGACCCCGGGTGTACACTGGAGAAAAGTATGGAATGAGTTCATCATATCGTTCTCTAATTATGCTTGTTTTATCCATTTAAATATCTTTATATTATTGACAAGGAAAAGGGGATTTCAAAGATAATAAGGGCAAAGTCTTCTCTTATACTGTTGGTGAGAAAGGCAGTAGATCCCCTTTCCTCAGAAAACAGAAGAGTAGAACCTTTTCCTAATTCCACAGAGCACGTTATAGGAAGTGCGCCTAACTACCAAGCTAACCAGCATATCTGTCAGGGCTGAACCATGGGCAGCGTATATGCACTAGTCAGTTACCAAGTTGTTGTCAGGAGACAGAGCGAAGTTGGGAATGAGACAAATCAGAATTCCAGCAAGTCAGTCAGGTACATAATTGCAGGCAGGAGGCAAGTGGTGGTGTCAAGTTTGAGCTGAGTCTGGATATCAGGAAGTCAAGGTCAGGATCCAGGTTATAGAGAGGAGGTGAGTGCCTGAGCTGGAAGTTCACAATAAGGCAGGGGTGGGCAAAAGGGTGGATTCAGCCCACCAAGTGAATTGATCTGGCCCACAGGGGCCCTGCTGCTCCTTCAGGCCAATCAGGCTCTGGGGGCAGAGGGAAGCACGCGAAGTCTCCTCCCGCCGTGCACGGTGCTTCTAAGCACTGCACGCTCCTTGCAAGATGGGGGCTGGGTGGGAGGAGACTTCACGCGCTCCCCTTGCTCCCAGGCCAATCAGGGCTTGGGGGTGGGAGGTGGGGAGCACATGAAATCTCCCTCCCTGCAAGGAGCTCAGCACTTAGTCAGCCTGCCAGCTGCTGCTCAGCTGGCGGTTGACTAAGCATGGTGCTCCCTTGCAGGGCGGGGGCAGGGAGTGAGAGACTTCATGTCTCTCTCACCTGATTTATCTGGGGGCAACAGGTGAGAGCATGCGAAGTCTCCTCCCACCGCCATGGGCACGGATACCTAGAGGGAAGCACCAGCTGTTATGAACAGCTGGCGGTTCTCTTGGGGAGGGCGCAAAGACTTTGCACATTCCCCCACCTCCATACCAATCAGGGTCTGTGGGTGGGAAACACGGAAGTGTCCTGGCCCCACTCCTTCCACCTGAGCCCCCGCCCTTTTTGGGCAGCCTGGGGCCACTTCAAACATTTCTGAAGTGGCCTCAGGTCAAAAATTATTGCCTACCCCTGCAATAAGGTATCTTCTTTTTAGGTTGTCCAGGATGGCTTCCTTTGGTCTATCCTTTTCTGAAGAGTATTCTTGAAAGTGCCATTCACCCAGGTTGAATCTCAGTGATTATCTCCTTAAAGGCCAATCATATAATGAGGTTCTCTCTAGTAAAGATATCTATGTCCCTGTTCCACAAGTAGGGGCTACAACTCAATGGTGAAAAACCCCTTTTGATTCCAGTTCATCAGGGAGATTTTATACAGGTTTCTGTGCATGCTATCATGTCCAGAACTTAGCTCCCAGAACACTTACGGGACTGATAAATCTTGTTTCCAAGTCCTTGTCTGTCTGCAAGAAACTGTCTCTGTTAGGCCATATTGCAATTGACTCTTTTTTAACACATGCCAAATTACATCTTCGTAGCTTCCAAAAATGACTCAGAACAAGCTACATTTTGAATACACACAAGATAAACTGCTGTCTGATTCTTGTCAGGAGCTAGACTTGCTCAGTTAGTGGAAGGACCCATACAACTTTTGTGAAGGAGTTTCCTTCCACTACTATAATTATAACTTCAGAAGCATCTCTTGTGGGATGAGGAGCACACCTCACTTCTCCATATCCACCTCCTGGAAATAAGGGAGGTCAAAGATTAGAGTTTTCTATTAATTTCTGTTAATTCACAGTATTAACTAAAAAATTTAATTGTGATTAATTGCAGTTTTAATCACACTGCTAAACAACAGACTACCAATTAAATATCCTTGGATGTTTTTCTAAGTTTTCAATTATAGCACAGGATACAGTGTACAGTTCTAACTCAATATTATTTTTATTACAAATACTGAACTGTAAAAATGATAAGCAAAGGAAATCTTATTTTTCAGCTTACCTCATAAAAGTACTGTAGTGCGATCTCTTTATTGTGAAAGTGCAATTTACAAATACAGATTGTTTTGTTTTAATAACATAAAATTTTCAAGACTACAAATCCACTCAGTCTTACTTCTTGTTCAGCCAATTGGTAAGAGAAACAAGCTTGTTTACATCTGCGTGAGATAATGCTGCCCACTTATTTACAGTGTCATCTGACAGTGAGAACAGGTGTTTACGTGGCACTTTCGTTGCGAGCATTGCAGGATATTTGCATGCCAGATATGCTAAATGTTCACCAGAGGATGTGTTTCCATGCTGATGCTCATAAAAAAGAAGTGTTAATTAAATTTGAGAGACAAATCTTTGGGGAAGAATTACTCTGTTTTACCTGCATTCTGCCATATATTTCCTATTATAGCAGTCTCTCATGTTGATACAGCTCATATTATTCATTTTAACCAGTTAACTAATTAAATGGGATTTTACATCCCTAGTGGAAACTACAGAACCAGAATCACCAAAAGAAGAAAACCAAACTTTTGCTGCTGATGGCATCTGACTCGTTGGTCCAGGCTGTTTTGGATTGTTATTGAGCAGAATCCGTTAGTGCATGAACACATGTCCTCTGGAATGGAATGGTGGTTGAAACATGAAGGTACATATGAATCTTTAGCGCATCTGGCACAAAAATGTTGTGATGCTGGTTACAACAATATTATGCAAACACTTGTTTTCACTTTCAGGTGACATTGAAAACAAGGAGCTGGCAGCATTATTTCCTGCAAATGTAAACTAGTTTGAATGAACAAGAAGTAGGACTGAGTGGACCTGTGGGGTCTAAAGTTTAGAGTGGGTTGGGTTTTTTTAATGAAGGATTTCTTTTTTGTACATAATTCTACATTTATAAGTTCAAGTTTCATGTTAATGAGTTTGCTCTATAGTACTTGTAATGGAGGAATTAAAATACATTTCTTTTTTTTACAGTACAAATATTTGTAATAAAATAAAGTGAGTATTGTGCACTTTGTGCTATTAAATCAATATATTTGAAAATGTAGAAAACATCCAATATATTTAAATAAATGGTATTCGGTTATTGTTTAACAGTGCAATCAGTGATGATTAATTTTTTAATTGCACGATTAATCATGATTAATATTTTTAATAGCTTGACAGCCCTATCAGGAATGCCTGTATCGATTTCCTTTACTTAGTCATGACAAACAATGTAGTCTGTATGTTCTAATAAATCTTCAAGGGAGAAGAGTTGGTAAGATTCCTTCACTTCCCTTCCTCCTCTTATGCCAAAGCACTAAAGCTATGGAGCTGGTGTGTAGCTAATCACATCCTCATCTCAAGCTTGTTGCATTCCAGGTACTAAGAATACCATAACTGATGATTTAGCAGGCACTTTTCCCCCAAGATTACAAGTGGGAGCTGAATACTCTGATACTCAGATATATTCTCCTGTCCTGGGGTTTCTAAAAGTCAACCTTTTTTGCCAGTCTCCCTTATCTCCCTTCCCTACCTGCTCTCTGAGCTCCTCCATTGGAAGTTGGCAGCTCTGTTGGAAGCTTCTCAGTCAGCCCCTCCCCCAACTGGTCATCTGAGCTCCCTGCCTGCACAGGGTCTCTAGGCAGTCCTCATTAAACAGCCGCACAGCCATGCAGCTTACAGGGAACTTAGCTCTTAAGAATAGTCTAGGCTTACTTGGTTGTTGTGCAGCACAAAGGACTGGACTTGGTGACTTCTCAAAGTCCCTTTTTTACCCTACATTTCTATGATTCTATATACTCTTCCAGAGCACTTAATGTCCGGACTATGAGGGTGGTGATCTTTTACTATCCTGGACAGACCATCTGAAGTACAACTTTCCTCCCTTTCCACTACTACCCCATTTTTTCTGGAAAATTCATCACAATAAAGCACAAGTCATTCTTGTTGCACCAAGTTGGTCCCAGACTGTTCTGATTTCTGAATCTCCTATGATTGTTAATTCATTATCATATCAACATCCAACACCTTGCAGCTCTGATAATGCAGGAGAATGGTGGGATCAGACATTCCAACCCAGACTCTCTTCATCTCTCATCTTGGTATTTGGATGGGTCTCAGACCTAGAACATTCATGTTTGCAGGCCAGTCAGACCTCCACAATAGTGAAAACTCGCCCAGAAATTCCATTAAGCTGAAGAGAGGCCTTTCTCTGCCTGCATGCAACAAAACCAGTTATCCCCAGAGACTGCAGTTATTCACATTATTTTAGACTGCCTCCTCACTTTCAAGACAGAAAGGTAGGCCTGTTAGCTCCTTGAGGTCTACCTCACAGCAAAAGTCCTTTCCACCCATTGGTAGATGGCTGTTCTACTTTCATTTACCTGATAATCAGACTCCTAAAGGATCTCACTAGAATCACCAGCAGTGAAGTCAGCATCTCAATGGTAATTCAGTCTTATACTTTGAGTACTTACCATACCATCCTTTCAAGTATTGGCCATGTACTGGGTTCTATCTGTGAAGAACAAATCCATCTAAAAAAATACCAAAACTATTTGTTATTTTAGGAGAATGAGCATGGTGACAATAGTATCTGCTCAAAGACCATCTAAATAGATTTCTGCATGTATCCTCCTTTGCTATTGGTTGGCCCCTCTCTCTCCCTTTTCTTTGTTCTTTAGGGCAATGTAGTATTTCTCCAAGAAGTGCCTGTACTGGACATTTGTAACACTTTCACAAAGCATTATACTTTAGTCCCGACCTCTTCTGCTCTTCTGCAGACTCAGCTTTTGGAATGGAATACTGCAAATATCTATACTGTCTGTGCCCTTGTACCCACATGTGTAATACAGGTTGGGTTCACACATCTCACAGAATCTCCAGTTTACAAGTAAGTAACCACCATTTATTTAAACTGGAGAGGGAATCAGTAGATGCATTAACGCCGAGTATAACTTAAAATATTTGCCTTCAGACACTAAGAACCCCCTAACTCACTTTTTTAATGTCTAGTTGTTTCATTTACCACTATGGACTTCTTTCAGTAGAGTCCATTTAATTCTTCTGACAGCTTTTTAGAGAAATACTGAAATATTTATAGGTTTGTATATCATCTCTTTGAAGTGTTTCCTTAAAGGGATAAAGAAGCCAAGTTTCTTAACAGATGTGTTTTTCCATTTCTGGCAGCTTTTGGCAATGCCAGCAGTCTTAAATACATGTTGAAACTTCTTTATAACATAAAAATTGTTTGTCTTGGAAATGATTTTGTTCCCCAACTTTCATGTCTAAGAAGAGACCTGGATAGTGACTTGTATTGATAATATCTCATCTGGGGTTTTTTGAAAGGGTGGGGGGAAGAGGAGCACTACTCTTAAGATCAGACTTGCTATTTGTCTAAAATAATTTTATGGTGAATTTTCTGTCAGAGTTGAGGCATCTTGTCTTACGCTGTCACTCACACTTTTGTTTAACTACTTGAAAACCTCCAAATACACTTTAAGAAATAAAAGATGTCTAAATATTACGGTCAGTAATTCAGTGTAGTTTAAGCCATTTCCTTAATATCTGTGAGGCAGCATCTATTAGCGGGGAGAGAAATGTAGCTCATTAATAAGAGTTTGATTGTAGAGTAACCACAAGCCCTGAGTAGAGACCAGAATTAGGGTGTGGCACCCTAGCAACAGACCAGAGGCCAAATTGTGAACTGGTCACAATTTGATGTCTGGTTTCTGATTGATGGGAGAGGGGAAGAGTATTTGTACCTGATACAGATTTTACTTTTCTTACCCCTCACTCACCACACCTACACCAGAGGGGAGTTCTGGCTTTGTGGAATATATTTGGATGGCTGCTTTCTGCATTCTGTTGCATAGGCTGGCAAGGACCATCAGAATTAAGTAATTGGTAATAAATGTTTTAAGTGCTAAGGAAGTGATGATGGTGATAGTATACAGAAACTGCAGCGGTATTGGTTTTTTGATTGGGTTTTTTTGCTTTAATAGTGAAGCTCTAAAGCACAGCATCAGGGAGAGTAATGTTAAATATATCTAATGCAGAGATAATGCAAATGGGGTCCAAATATTGTTAAGATTTAATCAAATATCCTGTTCTTGTAAGATGAAAGAAAGTCTGTTTTAACATCCTCTTGTTGCTACGGTTGCAATTGAGGCACACTTACAAGGAGAGTGGGAGGTTTGTTTAATTGTGAATTCTGTCATTTTTATAGCTGTCAAAATTACATGGTATTTGGGATATTTGGACTGTTTGTTTTCAACTCTGATTAGGGTAGTGTCTTCTGTTCATTCTGGTTTTCCAGTTTTTTTAAATGCAAATCAAAGTATTGAAATAAAACTAATCATCAAAACTATATGTATTTTTCTAGATATTAAAAAAATCTACTAATTATCACAGCATATGAACATTTGATGTTAGATCAATATGCTCTACTTGTATTTTAATAAATATTAAAGTTTTTGTTTTTGACAGCATTTTTTGTCCTCAAGAAAATACAGAAGAAGCCCTATTGTTGTTGCTGATTAGTGAATCCATGGTAAGTTAAACAACTGTTTTAAAAAACTTTGTCGCTTCTGTCATTTCTATCTTTTGAGCACATTAAGTATGTCTCCTTTCCTGATAGGAAACTAGGCGAGGAGTTCCTTTTGCAACTAAAGCAATTGCTACTCTGATAGAGAGCCAGAAGAAAGTGCTGTGAGGATTTTATGATTCTGAGTTCCTCTTTCCTTTTGAGACTGACTACATTGTCTATAGGCAAAACCTAACTTTCCTTTAGTTACAAGGAAGGGAGGTAGAGTCTGTTGCCAAGGCTAGGTCTTTCACTTGGCATCACATCAGTGTGAATAGCTATTATTCAGCCAAGTAGGCTTGAAAATTCAAGTAATTTTTGTTATTGTAACCACTGAAACAAAAAAGTTGATATACATACTGAATAAATATATGTAAGACCAAGAATTCTTTTCTGATGTGCTTTAAAATGCAGATCTCAAATTTTGAATAATTCTTGATATTGGCATACTGTCTGTATAAGGCATCATAGGATGTTGCTAATATTGTGTTTATGAATCCCTTCATTTTCCCCTGTGGTTCTTTCCTTTCTGTGCCTTTACCAACACCTGTTAAAAGGGTACCATACTACTGCTTTACTGATCATTGATCTGCCCACTGGTATCTTACCAATGCAAGCTCAGCTGTGTCCCATGCTGTCAAGACTGTCAATACACAATCTTTTACTCCTTGGGGAAATCTGCGCCATTGTGCACACACACATTTCATATGCCTCTTTTTTTCAGAAACTAACTTCTGCTGTAAAGTTGCTCAGGTCTCCCTTCAGCCCATCAGAGGGCACTGTGGCACGAGAACAGAGCAGCAGCTCCCAACAGAAAATAATTTCTGTAGTTACACATTTTGCCCACCAGAGGGTGTGGTGATTCTAGAACATGGCAGATGCTCCTGGTCAGCTCTAGCTAGTGTAAGGAAGAAAGAGAGCCTGCCTTCTTCATAGCACCCTATTGGGTCAGGTCAGGGGATATGGGAGACAGACAGCTTGAGTCTGCTGAGGAGTCAAACGGATACTTCTGAAAGCTAGTGGGGGAGGACACACTGTGGCAGGGGCTGAATGGAAGTGGAGGAGCAGGGCCATGGGGGCAGGGAGTGCCAGGGACACATGGGCAGAGGGGGAGAGGTGCAGAACTATGGGGGGGAAGAGATATAGCTGTGTTGTGGGCCCAGAGACACAGGGGTCTGGTCTATACTAAACCAGGCAAAATGCGTATCTAGGATTTGGCTTACCTTAAGCCGAGCTGACACAGTGTCTGCACTGCAGGAGGCTGATGGGAGTGCAAGCTCCTGTCAGTTTCCTTTATGCCTCACAGAATGAGGAGTACAGGATGCTGATGGAACTGCCCTCACCATTTGATATGGGAGTCTGCACTAAACCTTCTAAATCGAATGCTAGACTCTTCAGGGTTGATCTTCTCCATAGTGCAGATGTGCCAAAGGGATGCAGAGCCACATGAAGATGAGGGGAGGGGATGTAGGGCCAAATGGACAGAGGAGTGTAGGGGCAAAGGGGTGTAGGGCCACATGGGACAGAGGAATGGATGAGTGGAAGCACAGACACACAAGGGGGGTAAGCAGAAGTGGTTCATGGACACATGGAGAAAGGGGGAGCAGTTTGTAAGAGCAGATGGCGGGTAGAGATGTTAACTATTGATTATTTGTGTAAACTTGTAATTGCTGGAAATTTTAGTGGTCACACATTTAAACACGGGGGCAGAGGGACAGATGGGAGCCAGTGCTCAGTGAGCTGGCTTTTAAACTAGCTCTTTGCAACCACCGGCTCCTGCCTCTCTCCTCCCCCTCCCCCCGCCTCCTCTGATAAATAGACGGCAGCACAAGGGGCTCCACGGGAACCAATATACATGGGGAGCCGACTTGAAAGCCGCTTCCTATGTGTACCAGCTCCCACCTGCCCCTCTCACCCCCCATGCTGCTACTTTTGTATCAGAGGCAGCAGGGGGGCAGGTGTCTCGGCGGAAGCTGATATGCAAGGGGAGCCAACTTGAAATCCGTTTCGCCGCATGTGCTGCCTCTGCAGGAGCCCCCTGCCTCCTCTTGCTGCCTCCCACAAGCGGAGAGAACCAGCTGTCCCTCCTGCCTCCCACAGAGGCAGCAGTGTGGAGCAGGAAGGCAGGAGTCTCCCTCTGCACTGCTGCCTCTGTGGGAGGCAGCAAGAGGAGGAAAGATGACTCCACAGAGCTGGCACGCACAGAGACACGGCTGAAGACAGCTCCCCGTGCATATCGACTCCTGTCTCCTCCCCCCCACACCCCCCCACACACACATCTCCGCGCTGCTGCCTTTCTCAGAGTAGGAGGGCAGGCGGCTCTGTGGGCTTTTAAGCCAGCTCCCCTGAGCACTGACTTCCGCCTCCCATCTTCCCCCTGCGCCCTGGGATGAAGGGGGGAGGGCGGGGACAGGCAGCTCTGTGGGAGCTGGCTTAAAAGCCAGCTCCCTGTGGGCACCAGCTCCCTCTCCTCCCCACTGCCTCTGATATAGAGGCAACAGGGAGGGGGAGGCGAGGTATTGCATGTAGTCAGTAGGATTAACTGATAAACCCAAGGTTATTGGCTAATCGTGTGATTGACTACACGCTGACATCCCTAGTGAAGGAGCACATGTGAACAGCAGGTGCAAGGACACATGTAGACATTAGCAGATGTGCCTGACTGAATGGGAGAAGCTAGAAATCAGCAAAGGTCTGCATGGGATGGTCCCTAACAATCCCTTCCTACTCTCCCCAAAATCTGTTCCATAGTTGTCTCACCCATACCCAGCAACCCTTGAAATTCATACCCAAGTTCCTTCCCAACAATTACTTCCCTCTCCCTCAGCTCCTCCATTACCCCCTGACAACCTCAAGTCTTTGCACTGCTTCTGAGGGGTGCAAGAAGTCAAGTTCTGTTCTGTAGTTTAAATGAATTATTACTTAGAGTTATGTATTAATATGTCTAGTAAAGAGTCTATTTGTCAAAAACATTTCCTGGATCTTTTTTGTTACAGATATACTTTTTGACAGGTTATTTTAAATAAATTAGCAAAATAATTGAAATTGGTGTGACTATAGTGTATTATTTAGACAGGTAGAATTTTGCAAAACTTTAATATTGTGTGCAAAATTTTTAATTTTTGGTGTAAATTTCTCCCAGGAGTAATCTTTTCCCTCTGTGTATGAATCTGAAACTTTATCCCTGCTTTATATTGAACAAAAGGTACAATTTTCAGAAGCATCCAAGTGCTTTCATATATTGCAGTGTATGATAAAAATGGTTATTTTGGTCATTTGTTTTAAAAAACATTAAGTATTTTTACTTCTATATAGCTGAAAAATACTTATCATTAATGTGATTGCTCATAATTATTGGTATTGCTACCATCATTCTTCCTACTTGGAACATTTATGAATTTTACTGAAAACAATTTTCATTTGTGTATGCTACGATAAGTGTCCCTATGTAATGCTAGCTTAGCCAGAGAGAGGGGACAGTGATGTCACTATTCAGCGCTGCGTGCGCAGTCAGTCAATAATACAATTGCCTGTTAAATACCACCATAAATCCCCGTACGCACTTTCAGGGAGCGTGGATCACGTGGGTGACTGAATATGAGTCTACTAGCACCGTATCAGACAAAGTCGAAGCTTCAGCTGTCAGACCAGTTGACCATATATAAGACTGTTTTTTGGGGTTCTGCAAAATTCTTTTGAATTTAAAAGGGTTCCGTAGCCAAATAAAATTGGGAAACACTGCTATATAGAAATGAAATTTAAATAGTAATGAGAAAAGGTTGTTAAAAGTGTTCATTTTCTGGCTAGATTAGATGAATAGGTGAAGAAATGGAGTTGTCAATTTGTTCTTCAGTTCCCTAGAGAGTCCTCTGACTCATTAATATTTAAACAAAACTTAAAATAAAATAAAATGATAGCCTCTCATTTCAGAGGCTTTAATTGGTTTCACACTATAGTAACCCATAAAAATTCAAGTCTATAGTCTTAACAATAGTGACATTTGAACTGGGAGAAGCATGTAGAATTAGAGGACATCAAGACAAGGCATATTCAGACTGGTGGTTTTATTATGACAGTATGTGATTGAGCATAAGTGTTGACTTCCGCACTATGGTCCAAGCCCTGCCCTCACTCCATCCCTTTCTCCAAAACTCCGCCCCTTCCCTGGTCTTTCCATCCCTGTTCTGCCCCACCCTCATTCCACCCCTTCCCCCAAACCTTGCCTCTGCCCTATCCCCGCCCCCGATTCCACCCTCTTCCTCCAAGCCCCCACCATTCCTCTTCCTGCCCTGCCTTCTCACCCAGGTGCACCCTGTCACTGCTCCTAACTCACCTTCCAGGAGCTTCCTGAATGCCGTAAATCAGTTGTTCACAGCACACTGGAAGTTCTTGGGAGAAGTTGGTCAGTGAGGCCTCCAGCAGGGGAGGAAGGCAGAGTGGGAGCTTGGCTGCCTATGGGTGCTCAGCACTCCCTAATTTTTTCCTGGGGATGCTTATTAGTTTTGAGATGAAACTTTTAAAATCCTAGACCAGTGTTTCTTAAACTTTTTAAGACTGAGGAACACCAAGCAATAATTTTTTTTATGGGGAACACCAAGGATTTTTTTGTGGAGGAAAAGAGGAAAAAAAACCCACCACACAGGACCAGGAGGGAGGGTAGAGGAGGGGACTTGGGGTCGGGAGGGTACAGGAGGGGATATAGAATTGTGGAGTGTGCCAGTTGAATTGTAGCTTTGATTGGATGCAGGAGCACCATACAGCTCTCATGGTTAGTATTGTGTGCAATCGGCATGCACCTCATTTCACATGCCCTTTTGTTGTTACATGTGTGTCACTTTAATAGTACCAGTAGGGGAAAAAAAACTACACAGACAGAAACCAGCGGAATCTGACAAACCTGAAGATAGGCAGTGGTAAACAAAACATGCAGGGCACACACAGATCCCCGATGGGCCACATTTGGCCCATGGACTGCAAGTTACTCTCCACTGTATTAGGCCCGTCTTATGGACTATACAGTGACCTGTTTTGGTGTGGGGTTATCTTTGGAAAAGACTCTTCATTCCAGAGAGCAGATACTGTCATAATCATCTTCAGAAGATGAAGAGTCCTGTGGCACCTTGTAGACTAACAGGTTTATTGGAGCATAAGCTATCATGGACAAAGACCACACTTTGTCTGACGAAAGCTTATGCTCCAATAAATCTGTTAGTCTGAATTTGCAAAAGCGACGAGGAGTCCTGTGGCACCTTATAGACTAACACGGCTACCCCTCTGATACTTCAGAAGATGAAGTAAGCGAAATGAAAATGACACTCGCTTTGAAAGGAGGGATAGAGGAAGACCGCAACAGTCTGTCACTCATCAAAGTTGTACCTTATTTTGATGCAAAAGACAAAAAAGAACTAATTATGGCAGAGTCAAACTCAAAGCACAGCTTCAGCTTAAATAATTTTTAACAAAATTAATAGCCTCAGTTTTAAACAGAAAACATGAAAGTGGATCAGTTACAGAAATATTAGATAAGGGTTAAATCTCTCACAAAAAGTAGTATGAGAAATTGTATCAAACAATCTTTTGTTCAGATGCAAGTAATCAAATGCAAAATGAGCAGCAGTTGCTATCTTGTTGGTCACCTACTTCCAGTGATGGTTGTTATGTTGAAACATTAATAATAATGACCAGAATCAAGATATTAATCCAATTAGAGTGACCTCTTAAGTTTCTTCTTGGTGCTGTTTTACAGGCTAATCGTGATGCTGTACTGAGCAGAATACCAGAGCACAAAAATGATCGCATCATCAGTTTGCAGAGTGCATCTGTAGTCTACGATTTGCTTACAATTGCCTTAGGGAGAAGAGGTCAATATGAAATGCTATCAGAGGTATGTCTGTGATAGTCAATATTTTTTTCTGGTGCCATGTCTTCAGTTGTTTCCAACCGTTAAAGTATATGAAATGTAGATGATAAAACTCATTTGAAACAAAAACTGTCATGAATTTACTAATCTGTTCAGTTATGGTATTGTAGTAGTAGTCTAAACAATTTTGTAAAAAATCTTGTGCAGTAACAAACTATGTATATATATTTTAGAGACTTGTGTGTCTGTCTGTGTGTCTCTCTGTGAGTCTGTTTGTTCAAGAACTCCTCCTAAACAGTAAGCACTAGGACAGCCAAATTTGGTATGCTGCTTCCTCTTCTCCTAACTTAAAGCACGGTCAGGGTTTGATTGTGTCAGGACAACCAGAAGTGCCAGTAAAGGGTTTGTTTTCCATAACATGGAAAGGGAGAGGTTGGGCTGTTTAGAGGACCACGATACTGAGAGAGACCACTGGAGCCAGTGAGCCCGCAGGGGAGAGCTATAGTGCTGAGTGTCCACGGGCCAGCCATACCACCAAGGCAGTGGTCAGGAGGGATGGGGCTCCGCCACTTTGTCTGCCAGCACACCAGGTAAGTAGCCCCCTGCCTCAAGCCCTATGGAAATTGCATATGCCTGAAACGTTTTATTTAAATATAAAATATAGAAAACTGTTCTTTTTAGATATGCCTTTCATGTTTAGACAAAAGACAGGACTATGCAGCACTTTAAAGATTAACAAGATGGTTTATTAGGTGATGAGCTTTCGTGGGCCAGACCCACTTCCTCAGATCAAATTGTGGAAGAAAATTGGCATGACCATATATACCAAAGGGATACAATCAAAAAAAGTGAACACACACAAAAAATTTTTTTGATTGTATCCCTTTGGTATATATGGTCATGCCAATTTTCTTCCACAATTTGATCTGAGGAAGTGGATCTGGCCCACGAAAGCTCATCACCTAATAAACCATCTTGTTAGTCTTTAAAGTGCTGCATAGTCCTGTCTTTTGTTTCAGCAAGACCAGACTAACACAGCTACATATCTATTACTATTTTACATATTTAGAGCCTTGTAAAGTGTGATCTCTTTTTCTCAAATGAATAAAGGCTAATCAGTCTTTGCATAAGAGGTTTTTCTCTTGCTTAAAGCAATGCCTTGAATTCAGCAAAATGCCATTAACTGAGATTCATGATTAGCCATCTGTATCTACCATGAGCCCTTAGTCACACCTGAATTCCATACATTTCACTTGACTTGAGAAGCCTGTCAAGGAATTGATTAGCTGGGAAATAGTAATGTGCCTGAAGAATCCTTCACAGTGAATATTCTAACTTAAAAAAAAAAATCAGTAGCAGTCAAATACCTGTGAAGCTTTTCTTGTCAGTATCTCCTCATGCTCAACTCTGTAGTATTTCCTCCTGTTACCAACATTTTACAGTTTCAGATGGCTACATGCTATTTTTATTAGAGTAATAGTAGCCCTTCCAGAATAGTATGGATTTTTATTTATATTTATAAAGATATTTCTCTGTATAACATTTCAAATCTTCTAAAAATCATTGTGATGAAACTCTATAATGTGGGCTCTCAATTAGCACAGAAATCAATATTTATGTGAGAACTGAAATGAAGTGTATTCGGTCTTTCATGGATTCAGGGTAGACCCTTCTGGACCAATAGCATCTTTCCCCAGGCAGGTCACTAGAAATCAAACCCAGTTCTATTTTATCTAGATTCATAGATTTATAATTATAAAGGACTGTTATGCTTATCTACTGTAATTACCTGCATATAAGGAATATAATTTCACATAGTATTTTTTGCATGATGTCTATGCCTTCTGCTTAAACTGTAGCATATCTTTTACAATAATATCCAGTCTTGATTTTAAATATTACCTGATGGATATCCCAGTGTTATCCCAATGTTTAATGGCCCTCACTGTTAAATTGTGTACTTTATTCTTAGTCTGGATTATCTTGCTTAAGTTTCTAGCCATCGGATCTCATTATGCCATGTGCTAGAGAGTCTTCTACTGCCACAAACCTTCTGTAAATTCAGTTACTTATGGACCGTGATACAATTACCTCCTGAATTTTCTCGTTCATAAGACATGTTTTCTAGACTTTAAATCATTCTTAATGTTCTTCTTTGAACTCTTTGCAATGTCAGGCATTGTTGGAGTTTGTGACCTTCTCATACTGTGGCTATATCTCAGCACATACTTGGAGGTTAAATATTTGCAAAGCTATGGTTAAAGCATGGATTGTAAAGTTCCCGTCATGATTTGTGTAGTCTGATTCAGCTGTCTAGCCACAAGTTGGCTATGACAGTTTCTTGTCCAAAACCAGTGTGCAGTACTAAAGCTGATGTTCCTGTTATCAGAGCATTTGGTGCTCAGTTCGTTCCCACTAACTTTGGGATACTGTTGGCACAAGCCTTCACTTTAGAGGCTACTTTCTTGTGGTGATCATGAAACGTTAGTGTCTGATCAAGAATGATACTGACGTGTTGGTTTTTTGAGCTGTAATGCACAGTTTCACCACAAAACTTGACAGTTAGTGCTTTGTGTGATTCTGTTTTCAGAAGGGAAAGTAGAGACTGCTAATTTCTCAAATTTGGTCTCAGCCACCAATTTCGGAAGTACTGCTCCATGATCTTAAGGTCAGATGAAAGGATTACTTCAAGTTCTTTAAAGGTATGAGGCCTTAGTTTTGAGTGCCAAATAATCAGTATGCAAAATTTTCTGTGCTGTTATTTCAGGACTATCGCTCTTTTACAAATTGAAGAGTATTGGAGCAAGTAGAGCCTTATGACAAGCCGTTATTGAAAGTGCATAGCTTGCTGGTTTGACTTTTGAGGTATATACACATCCTTTGGCTACTAGTCATGGTGTTCAGCAGCTAGAGAATGTGCACATGGAGGATCACTTTCGCCAGTTTTAGTAGTAGTCTATCCTTCCAGACTAGCTCACATGCTGCTGACAGATAGATGAAAACAGTAGTGGTCTTAAATTTTTGTTGGATTCCAGGTTTGGTGTTTGTAGTGAGGCGCAGGACATGGCCACAGCAGTATCTGTGCAATTGGAAACCAGCTTGCTGCTTGTGTAGGCTGGTATCTTCTGCAGACCCGATTTTGTTCCAAATCATACATTGTGTGTGGTTCTCAAGCAGGAGATTGCCCTATAAGTAGAAGGGTAATGTGTGGGTTTTCCAGTCTTAGAATTGCAATGACTGTGGCTTCTCTTCACATGTAGGGATTTCACTGGTCTCCAGGATATTGGTGACCAACCATTTCTATGTCAGAGAATCCAGGTTATATAGAAACCTGAGAGAGGCACCATCTTCTGCTGTTGCTTTCCCAGTTTTGTGGCTACATTGGTTGCATCAGTCTCCCTACCTGCGAATGGTCCAAACTAGGGATGTTAAAGACTAGTTAACTATCCAATAAGCATTTGCTTATTGGATAGTCTTTTGACTAGTCGATATTCCCCACACCTTGCTGCCTCTAGGAGATAGAGGCAGCAAAGGGGGGGATAGGTACTTCAAAGTGGCTGCTGTACAGCTGATCCGTGGATCAACTGTGCAGCGGGCTGCCCCTTTAAAACGCCACCTTTGCGTGATTCAAAGGGGCAGCCTTGGAGCCAAGGTTCCCAGCTGATCCCAGGCTCCCCACGACATTTCCCCAGAACCCGGGACTCCCCAGCTGACTGCTGTGAAGCTGTGCTGCCACACTGCTGAGAGGGAACACTGGTCCAAACCACTGAGTTAATGAAGAGCATGTGGACCTCATTTGCCAAAGTTGATGCTGGATTTGTCTGTGCTGCTTTGTGTCCTCTGGTTGTTTTGATGTCCACAAAAGTTTAGCAATGAGGGCATTATCTTTCACCTGAATCTTAATGGAATGCAAGAGATTTACACACATACACCGCCAGGTGTTCCAGGAACATCTGCTTGTGTGTGTGAAATTCAGACCTTCTTCTCATTCAGGCCACTGTTTCCACCTTGCTGCATGCAGTGCTTCCAGGAAGGCTTTCCAGTTTCTGGGTCTCTACATTCACCATATTTATGAGAAAAACAGCAAGCAAATGGTCTGGTAGCACTTTATAGACGAACAAAACATGTAGATGGTATCATGAGCTTTCGTGGGCACAGCCCACTTCTTCAGATGACCGGAGTTATGACTAGGGATAAGAAAACTGGAAATAAATAGGAGAAGGGAAGGGGGGAGAGAGTTTTCTTATCCCCTAGTCATAACTCCGGTCATCTGAAGAAGTGGGCTGCGCCCACGAAAGCTCATGATACCATCTACATGTTTTGTTAGTCTATAAAGTGCTACCAGACCATTTGCTTGCTGTTTTTTTCTGTAACAGACTAACTCGGCTACCCCCTGAAGCTTCTGATCATATTTATGGTAGAGCTTTTGGCTCTCTCCAGTCCAGCAAGGAGTATACAATGACTTGTGTCACTGAGGGATGTTCTAATCTATCCTACAAAGGAGTTCAGTGAAATGGTGTGTCTGAAAGCACCACTGTATTCACACACTGAACGCTGTTGTAATAATCTTATATACAAAATATGCCTTGCAAAGTATCATTTAAAAACTAAGTTATGAAATATCCCAGTATGATATTAGCACATGTTGAAAACCACATAATCCTGCCTAGGCAAAAATTGTTAATCAGGTCTATTTAAAAGAAATGAACGTGTGTTTACTTCAGTTTACACAGAAATAAACAGGGTTCTGGAGACAGCAAGGGAAGGAGATGGCAGGAGACAAAGCAAATTGACATTTCAGCCAACACATATGAAAGGAGAGAGTATTGAGTGTCCTTTGTCACATGACTCCATGTCATACACCTCATAGTTAGAAAACTTTGATAGGTAATTTTCAGAAGAATCCACTTTAAAATTCACTGGACTGTAAAAGAGCAGAAAACCTCAAGTTATCTATCTTTCACCTAAAAGACAAAGGCAACAGCATCTTTAGGCCTCTTTGAGAGAGCTTGACGAGGGAAAGGGTCATTTACCATCTTGCCAGAAAGCACTGGATGAGAGAGTATATTTTAAACAAAGCCTTGGACCTAAACTTGCTTGATTAAGTTTTAGACTTTTAGATGTGTGTGTTCACTTTTATTTGCTTGTGGTAATTACCTCTTAAACATACCCACCTCTTAATGCCCACCAAAAATGCTTCTAAAGACAAAGTTACACTGCATAGTTGCAAAGAACTTTCTTCTGTCTCCAGCTGGCAAGGAAATACTTTTCACACAATACATTAGTCTCCCTCACAATATAATGCAGGACCTTAATTACAATGCCATGCTTTCCAACATATTTTGAAAATGTGAATGTGCATGTGTGTCAACACATTTCCATGTGCAAGTATTTGCTAATGTCATTGAATTTGTTTGTGTATATTTCATGCCTCTACAATAATTACTACTCTTAAAGGCAATAACAGAAGCAGTGGCCCTGGAACTTAAGGTAGAGAGGTCCTAGATGGACAGCATAGATTTTTTTGTTTGTGACTTTTTGCTCCCCACATTGTGGAATTGTATTTATTTTAAGCTAACAGAACAAAAAATGAACAAATATTGATGGGTGTCTCACTTTCAGAGTGGGAAAGCTGGGCACAGTTACAGACAATAACTTTGAAACAGCAATGCTCTGGGTATCAAGGAAGAAAGTATGAGTAAGCCAGCAGGAAAATATTTGGTCTTTTATTTACCAGTGATAGTCCAAATATCCCATTTTCTGGGAGTTGTGCTTGGTTGGAAGTGGGAGAGGGATCAAAAAGTAAGTCATAGTTCTGCAGTGAGTATTGAAATTCACCCCTCCCCCCTTTTTTTGCATTATACTTCAACCTTGCTGTTTTCTGTATCATGTGAGAAGACAATAAATTAATAAGAGAAATCATAAGCCTAACCTTTGAATTGTATTTTAACCAATGCAGTATTCAGCTCAATGAATACAACAGCTATAAAAACCAGTAATATTCAAATTTATTTCATCCTATGATAATGTCACTTTCTAAACTCAGTTAATCAATATGGCTTTCTGGAAAACACTTCTTAGTATGTTAATGAGCTACAGAATTTCTTAACCTATTTTGGAAACTACCAAAGTATAAAGAATTACCATATATACTCATTCATTAGCCCATTTGTTTATAAGCCAGCCCCCCCCCCCAAGATGAATAGATAAAAATGGCAAAACGCTACTACCCTTTCATAAGCCAGCCCTATATTTCAGCAGTTGATACCCTTATGAAGTGAGAAATGAAGTTTAAGCCGCTGGTGCTTCAGGACATTTTGTTCACCCGAAGTGTCTGCAGGCATGGAGCCCTGCAGCTCCGAGTGTCAGCGATTTGCCACCCTGGCCAATAGGAGCAGTGGAAATTGGTGTCCAGCATGCCCCTTGGCCTGTGCTGCTTCCTGCAGCTCCCTTTGGCCAGAAATGGCAAATTGATTTCACTGTTAGTTTTAAATACTACTGCTGATTATGATGTAGTGTTCAAACAACGTTGTTTGAACATGCAGAGGTTAACAGTAATTGTGCTGCTGTTTATGAATTCTGTATCAGTGAGAAGCAGGTAAGAGAATGGCAAAAAAAACCCCCAGCAAAACCACTAAAGAATATGCCAAGAAACAAGAAAAAATGTCCAATGAGGCACGTTTCATTTCCTGGGCTGGAGAAAGGTCTCAATGATTGGGTTGCTGAATCTTGATAAAATGGGCACCTTGTCACTAGAACTGGAATTTGTCTGTGTGCTCTGCAAATATAAAAAGATGACAAATACAAGTCAGTAAAGTTATCAGATACTTCCTAGAGAGCATTAGCAATACCCTTGCTAATGGGGATGATGGAGGTTTTTTAGGGAAGGAGGTAGGATATTTAGGGAAGCCCCGATGGAAATGAACAAGGGCCTCGAGGGAGCCCTACCAACAACTTGTGCTCAAAAAGCACAGAACAGCATTACTACAGTTAATCCATAACTATTCATTTAATTGACATGTAGGAGTAGAAAGGACATTTGAATGGCTTCCAATGAATTTGTACTAGCCAGGTATAGAGATGGTTTTGCGATTTGTACCAAAAGCAGAAAAAGTCTACTAGTCTCGCAAAGCCTCATTAAAAATTAGCTAATTTTTACTTTGCACAAAAAGCTGTTACTCTCCCCCTACTCCTCAGACAAGATTTATTAGGACACTGTTGTGAGGTATTTTTATATTATGGTCTTATAACCTTACAAAATAAACTGCAGTACATTTATTAGCATACTAAGAAACAGCATAACTTTTCAGTGTTCATATTGTGATGCACTTCCCCCCAATTTTGTTTGTTTACTTATTTACTACTTTGTAAAATTCAGTAGCTCATAATTGGTTTTACACATGTAAATTTTTGTAGTTCAGTATTTAGGGGTAGACTTAGTTAAAAGTAAAAAATAGGACGGTCAATTAACCTGCGTTAACGCCTGCGATTAACGCAGGACAGGATTAACACATTAAAAAATTAACGCATTAATCGCAGGCGTTAATGCTGTGCTGCCTCTTTGAAGTGCCGCTCCAGCCCTTCAAAGGGGCAGTGCATGCAGAGCCTGGAATCAGCTGGAGTTCCCAGATGACCCCAGGCTCCATGTAGCGCTGCCCATTGGAAACGCCGCAGCAGTGTTTCCAAGGGGCAGCACAAGGTAGAGCCTAGGGTCAGCTGGAGTCCCCAGCTGACCCCAGACTCCATGCAGTGCTGGCCCTTTAAGGCACTGGCGCGGCACTTCAAAGGGACAGCGCAAGCGGAGCCGGGGATCAGCTGAAGTCATCAGCTGATCCCCGGCTCCGTTTATGCTGCCCCTTTGAAGTTCCATTTTGGCGCCTTAAAGGGGCAGCTCATTAGGAGCCGGGGATCAGCTGGGCACTCCACTTAACTGAATTAAGTTATCTATGTGCTCAACACTGTACAAAACACAATCCTCCCATTACAGTGGGTAATTTAAAGCTAAAGAAAGATTCTCATTGTTTTAATGGTGACTATTTGAGAAAAGGAGATAAGTTTTATTGGCAGAAGACATTGTAAGGTCAGACTGCTATATCAAGGGAATTTGAGCTCCATCAAAATATCTCCCAACATTTCAAGAGGCTAAAGTAGCCCAGGTTCTGCCTTGGGTGGTGGTGAGACAGGCGCTCCCCCAATGGGTGAGTGGCACTGGGGAAGCATCAGCTGCTGCCCGAGATAGGATAGCACTAGGAGAATTTGCAGAATAAACCTTCTTTGCGTGCACCTCAGTGCAGCAGCTCCCATCTCGTACGGCTGGCTGTGATTGGCTACTCTCTCTGAAAACTGTGACCTGGCCTATGGCCCTTCTGAGGTCAGTGTAGGCCTTCCTGGCAGGGGCAGCCAGACAGAATTTGAACGAGCAGTGCTGTGACCCAATGTACCTGTTTGCATCACCACTGGAAACATCTTTGTGCAGGAGTGCTGCAAAGGAGTTATTGGTTGTTTAAAAAAATAAGCTGGTATAATGGAAATATTCAAGCAGTGACATAATTGTTAAGGATAGTAATTAATAATATTCCTGTATTCAGAAGAAATTTCCTATAAAAAGTTTAGAATATGTAAATTCTGTTCAGTAAACAGAATGCCTAGGTAAAACATTTCTTGCTATTTTCATCTGTTTCAGTCTCAGTATTGTATCGTAATTCACTTAGCTCCTTTTATGTGGAAACACAAGAAATATTTACTTTGTTTTCCTTCTGTACTTTGCATAATACTAAGGGGTCATTTGAATACCAAAAATAGCTTACAGGTTCTTAAATTTTAGGGTTATTTACTGGACATCTGTCAGTGCTGAACGCCTGGTTCACATTATTGGACTTTTCATGCTTGGGAGGTAAATGCTAAATCAGAAGAGCTTTTTTAATTCAGAAGAGCTTTGTGTCTCTGGACTCTCTGGAGCTGACCTCGTTTAATAAGTGTAAGAGGAAATGGTTTCTTAATGCCAAAAGCAAATATGAAACTTTTGTACTTGGTACTTGGCACTAACTGAAATATATTAAATCTATATATACTAATGATCAGTGTACCTTATAGCATCCAATTACTACACTTGAGAATCTCAGCTGAATATTCAGTGTGTTAAATGTGAGTATTCTGATTTCACACTCAATTGTAGTTTGAGTCTAGATTTTTTTTTAAATTGGAATTAATGCTGCCAGATCAATTTTTCATTGTACCATGACCAGTTTGGAAGGTGCTACTGCTAAATCAAGTGTTCACTTCGAACGAGAGGGGTAGATATGTCGTTTCCTTTGACTCCTGAGTCTTTAAGAACCCAGCAGCTGGAAGTCTCAGGTCCTGCTTCTAAATAGCCACACAGCAGATATATATTATAGTTCTCCTTCAATCAGAATAAAAAGGAACAGCCTCCATAGGAATATTTAAGGATTCGTGGTATTAGGGGGAGACATTTTCTCTTCAGCTCTTAAGTTTTGTAATTTCTGTTAGAGTTATCCTGTAGAATCTGACAACTTGTGTTTGTTTTTTCTTGTTGAATAGTAACATTTATTGTGTGTATTATTGTAGTACCTAGAACCCCATGGTGCTAAATGCTGTACACACACACAACTGAAATATAGTCCTTTTCCCAAAGAGCTTACTATCTATAGGTATGCAGGCTGTTTGAACCAATCAGGTTTTCATTTCGTATACTTTAAGTGAGGTGTTGTATGCAAAATAGTCCTAAGGCTTGTTTGTAGATTTGTATCTTCTTCAGCCGCTAAGATAAGCCTATGCATAAATCTTTGAAAGTCCTTAAGTATTTTATAAACTTATTAATAATGTTTATTTTCAAATTAGTGTTTAGAAAGAGCAATGAAGTTTGCCTTTGAAGAGTTCCATCTTTGGTATCAGTTTGCACTGTCCCTAATGGCAGCAGGAAAAGTAAGTCTAATCTTTTTCTTTTCTTTGTATTGATGGCTAGCAGTAATAAAACTTATAGTGTTTTTCATCTTCAGAGAACTTTGAAAACATTAATTCTCACAGAATCTTTGATGATAGTGTACCAGTCATTTTGTGGTCAGCATTGTATAATGCACAAATAAATACAGCTCTTGCCTCCAGAGTTTACCATGTAGACAGAGCGAATGTTAAATATTTGGACTTTGCTGCTAAATACACTAAACTAAGCACTGAAGTGAATGTAAGTTGTATTATTTTCTCTATTTTAGATGAGTTATCCTATAACACATTATTCTGAAGAAAAATGCAATAGAATTTTTTAACTGCCATTCTGATCATCAAGTGCTTGATTTTTAGATACCAGTTCACATGATTCCGACTCATCTTGGAAGACAATCCAGTAGACTTCTGAATGTATTTAGTTAGGGACATCTGCTCACACCATTATTTGTCAAATATTTTTGTCCAGGATGCAAAACTCAAGGACAAGTAAAAATTGACTTGGAGTATGGCAACCCTCATTCTTATACTTCTGGATACATTTTCCCCTCTTTAAGTATGAATTAGTATGGAGAACAAGCAATTTTTTTATGTAGTATGAATACTTAATGTCTCCTGCTTTCACCAAGCTCAGTTCAACTGTGCCTATATCTTTACTACAAAGAAAGATTATTGAGAACATTTTATTTAAAGGAATGGTTTGTGACTCTCCTGTCTTGGGGGTCTTTTTCTTTTTGCCCTATCCTCAATTTAGTTCGGAGTGGCCTCTAAATGATGCAAGGGACAGAAGTGAAAGAGAAAAGACCTCAGACTCAGGAAGCCATGAAGGGCTGATCTATACTATACCTGTTCAAAAAGGGCCCTTACGTGCTATTATACATCACATGAGTACAGCTTGTCCAGGCTAGGATGCCATATTTCTCTGTGCTGACATCTGGTAAAATTACTCATATTCAAGCAAGTTCAATGGCAGTCAATCAGAATTATGCAATACAGACTAGGGATGTAAGCGACTAATCAACTAGTCAGCTATACGATAAGCAAAAGCTTATTGGATAGTTGACACACTAGTCGACTAGTCACTTTCCTCCCCTCCCCCTTTGCTGCCTCTACCACAAAGAGGCAGCAAGGGGGGAGGAAGAGCAGTGGGTGCTGGAGGAAACCGGCTTAAAAGCCTGTTCCCCCCAGCTCCAGCTCCGTGGGAGAGGACAGGGGCACAGCGGCGGCCAAGTTTGAAATGTACAAGAGTTCCTGCTGGGGCTCTTGTACATTGCAAAGACGGAACATGGAAATTCTTATCGATTAATCAAATAGTTGATGGAAATCCCATGGACTATTCAATTAGTTAATTGAAATTTAACATCCCTAGTGCAGACATTCAAATTAACAATAAGTTGACTCGAACCCCTGTTAAAAAGAAATACGGTATAGTTGGATTCTTTTTACTTACCTTCTTATCTTTAAGGCTTTAGGGTTCACACAAGGAGAAATGATACCCACACAAGCTTCCCTACACCTCTCTCACACAAGGAGTGGGGGGTGAGCAACCAACCTGACCCTCTCTGCCCAGTGTTCGCTGCCCTCCTTACCTGTCTAGGCCCCAGGATGGACCGGCGTCTCTCTGTACATTGCACCATCTCTTCCTAAGGCAACATGTGAGGGGGCACATAAGATCATATTCCTCCCCCCCCCCCCCAATTTGTGCCAAGGTTCACACCAGAATGAGACTAGTGGCAGTTTTTTGGCACTCTGCAGGAGGGAAGGGATGGGAGCTGCTTCCAGATGCAGAGGGGGAGGGGAAAGGATGACCTGGCCCATGTCTCTGCAGAGCTCATGTCTCCATCACCACTGCTCCTGTCCTGTAGATTTAAACAGTTTGTCCTTTTCTGTCCACACAGTGTAGAAAGGCAGTTAACACCTCCAGACTGCTGACCATTGACATAACCCAACTGCCTCCTTTCCCCCAGCTATAGCTGGGATGGGAAATGGCTAAGCCCTAAGATTGGGTTGCTCACCAGGGTCTAGGGAACCTTACTGCCGGGGCTTCAGCAAACCTGGCCACAGATATGGCTCAGCACAGGAGGTGAACTATGGGATGAAGTAGCTCTGTGTTCCCCAGAGGAAGGACCCAGGGCAGAAGGGGCAGGTGAAGTGGGTGCTAAGCCCTCTTCCCTGGGGTTTTCTCTGTGGGGCTTTAGCACATGAACAGGTGGGCTCCTTCTGGGCAGTGCACCATGCCAGAGGGTCTTGGGCTTTCCCCAGATGCCAACCCATCCAAAGAAAGTGGGGGAAGGAAGAAGCCTGCCTGCCTGGCTGATGGTGAGCTGAATGCTCCAACAAGGGTCTGGTCCTCAGCCCAGTTCTCAGAGCAGTGGGAAAAATATGGAGAAGCAGTGGAGCTGGAAGCAGGATATGAAGGGGCAAAGAAGGTACAGAACAGTGAGAGAGGAAGCGTGTAAAGGGCTGATGGATGGAGAGCAGAGGCAACACATAACTAGGGTGATCAGACATCCTGTTTTTAAAGGATCAGAGGGGTAGCCGTGTTAGTCTGGATCTGCAAAAGCAATGAGGAGTCCTGTGGCACCTTATAGGCTAACAGATTTATTGGAGCATAAGCTTTCATGGGAAAAGACCCACTATGCTTAAGCCCCCTGCAGGTGTGTTGCCTTTTTTTTTTTTCATAAAAATGGGCGAATTGTCCCATATTTTTTGTTCTCCCCCACATCAGTACTGGTGGGTCCTGGTACTGGATGGATCCCCATTCCCCAGCCACCTGCCCACCAGCAGTGACTGGGAGAGTCCTGTGACCAGTTAAGAAGGTGAGTGTGCAAGGCTGGTGGCAAGGCAAAGCTGTAATGTGTGGGGTCAGCTACTTCCCCTGCTGGTCTGTCACTGCAGGCCCTGCTGAATGCCAGCTCTCTGCCATCAGGGCCTCGTCACTATCTTGTTTCTGGCTGGTGCTGTAGGAGAACAGAAAATACGGGGCAATTTGCCCATTTTTAACAGAATGTGGGGATTCTCTCGGG
Source organism: Pelochelys cantorii (assembly GCA_032595735.1). NCBI lineage: Eukaryota > Metazoa > Chordata > Testudines > Trionychidae > Pelochelys > Pelochelys cantorii. Next base: position 100,475,706 of record CM064329.1, on the reverse strand, counting down.
AGGGCTTAAATCCGGAACTGTCAGTTTAAAAACTGGATGTTTGGTCATCCTAGTTCTGGCTATATTCATCCCATCCCTTCATTAGTCTTGCTCCTGTGTTGTGGAGAAGATTGGAAGTATAGTGCTGTAGAGCAGAAAACTTTTGCATTGGTGACCCCTTTCATACAGCAAGCCTTTGAGTACAACCTCCCTTATAAATTAAAACAGATGTTTTATATATTACACTATTATAAATGTTGGAGGAGAAGTTAGGTTTCAGGGTGGAGACTGAGGGTTTATGACATCCGCCATGTAATAACCTTGCAACTCCCTGAAACCCCCATTTTGAGAACCCCTGCTGTAGAGGAAAGATGAGCCTTCTGCTTACCTGGTAGAGCATTTCCTAGCTCTTCTGCACCACTGGAGTGGTATACAGAGCTAACATTTGATAAAACATGTTTGACTATTCTGGGTATAAAGTCTGATATCTGAACTGTACAGATGCTTATGACAGATTTGTCAAAATAAAATAAATTTGTAGAGGTTCCTTTTGAAAATGTAACATGGGGGGCTTGTAGCTGTGAGATCTTGCACGTATACTTTTAGAGTGTCACAGTGAAAAATGTATTTTTACACAGTCTGCTCGAGCTGTGAAAGTCTTGAAGGAATGTATACGTTTAAAACCAGATGATGCAACTATTCCACTCCTTGCTGCAAAGTTATGCATGGGATCTCTTCACTGGGTAAGTTTGTATTAGCTATCAGGTCAGCAATAACTGAACGTTTCAGAATGTGACCAGTTCTTGGCTATGGATTTTGAAAGTACTGTGAGCACTCTGACACAGTTTAATGGAATATTTGATTAAAATACAGTATAGAAGTACTTTCTAGAGGATTACAGTTGAACAATATTTATCAGTGTCTTTATTTCTCTGGGGTTTAAAAATATTCAGGAACAGTTTTTGCCATTAGTCAACGTTTAATAAAAGTTTACACACCATTCTGACTTCTTAATAAATGATAAACACTTCAATACACAACTTTTTCACTTGTATAGGAGCAGGTTTTGTGCCTGCACATTTCAGAGATAAGTAATTATCCACACAGCACATGACTTGCTTTAGTGATTAGATTAGTCACTTATTTTTATTTTAAGTGTAAACAGTTGGAGGGGGAATTGTGACAGCATTGCACTTTAGTAACAGAAGGCAAAATTTCTTCTTTATGTCTAGTAGATTTTCTCTGTGCATGTGCATTCGTGTTCAAATGGTAAAGCAGTTTGATGTATTAAACTTTTGCAAAATATAAACATTTTGAGTTTTGCAAATAAGAGTGAATGAATACTGTGTCAATATACAAAGATCAAAAACATAAATCATTTTAGATTTCTCTTTTTTGAAAGAAAAAAATAAAAAATTGTGAGTATGATGAAGCCTAAAACCTGCTTTATTACAGACCTAATCACACGGCTGTCCACAAACAAAAAAAGTTTCATAAAACCATTTCTGTTGATGGCTAAGTTTTGAAAAAACTTACTCTATACAGTCTACATTCGGGACTGTGTTTAACTTGAAAATGTTCTTTCATAGGCCGTGTCTATGCTATTAGCTAAGGTCAAATCTATTATGGTCAATTTCTGACCACCTGATTTTACATAGTTGAAGGTCCCGTGTCCCCACTGCGGGGAATTCGATGTAGTTTGATGTAATGCGTCCCCAGTAGGGAGGCTGCCATTGACTTTGGGGGCGATGCACTGTGGGAAGCTATCCCATAGTGCCTGCACCACTTTGCATTTTGGGTTATGGTCCTAATGCACGCTGGGACCAAAACTGTACAGTGGGTGGTTATGGGTTCCTGTTAGAGTCCCATAATATGCTCGTCTGCTCCCTCCCCGCTTGCTTGAGATCAATGGAAAACAGTCGTCTTCCACAAGTGATTGCTCAAATCAGTTCCATGTAGGTGTGCATGCACTGTGTGCATGTGTTGTCAGAAGTTTTTTCCCCTAGCAGTAATCGTCAGGGGAGCACCGTGGAGCTGCTTCGCCATGTCAGCTAGTGTATACCCCTGCTGGCCCTCCACCCACTCAGTTCTTTCTTACTGCTTGTGACAGTCATTGGAACGTGCTGTGCTCTTGCTCTGCAAGCACTTCTGAGCAGTTATCTGTTGTTTCATAGTTAGTGCATTTCTAAGTTCACTGTTCTTATCTCGTTGTAAATCGGGGCTACTCAACATGCGGCCCGCGGCCTGTTTGTTTGTGGTCCGGGGGTGGGAGCTAAAACAAAAAAGTCATCAATATAAAGTCGTCTTCTGTTGAGATGCGTTTTAGTAAATTCTTGGACTGTCATTGCTCATTAAAAGTGCTGACATATGGGTGGAAATGGGGTAAATATTTCATTTTATTAATAGCAGAACTGACTTGAATGGGGCCTGCATGTTGTGTAGTCTTGCCTTAATTTTGTATTTTTGCCCGTCACTGTGAAAGAAGCTATTTGCATATATTTGCATGTATATTTGCCTGTGTATGCAACCACACTTAAGTTGCGGCCCGTAGCATGTGTTGTGGGTATCATTATGGCCCCCCGGGGCTTCCAAAGTTGAGTAGCCTTGTTGTAAATAGTTGTTAAGTGTTAGTATTTAGCTAGTAGTTACTTCGGTGCAGGGCTCACTTCGCATCCCTGCCACATGTTGCAGAGCATGCCCAGGCCCTAAGGATTCAAGCCCTGTGTGAAGTGCCAGAAGCCTATTCCCTGTGGGGATCCCCATGAAGCCTGCCTCTAGTGCTTCAGAGAAGCCCATCTGTCTGAGGCGTTTAAGATCTGAAGGGGCTTCAAGTCACATACCAAGAAGGAAAGAGTCCTGCCTGAAGATCATCCTTATGGAGGTGGCTCTTAATCTGGCACTTGCGTCGGATCCAGCACCAGCGACTGATAGTGCACCAACTTTGGTGCATGAGTCACCTAGCCACTCAGCGCCTCCCAAGTGCCACGTAGGCCTCGGCACCATTCCCAGTCTCCAGTGCCTCAGAAGAAGCAGACACCTAGCAGGAGCAGCTCTCCACCGAGGCATATGCTATCAGTGTGCCGTCAGGCAGGGCACCGGCGAGCACGACTCTAGCCTGTGTCAGGAGTCCAGTCCTGTGGTGGACCTCCCAGAGCCTTCAACACCGGACACTTTCGAGGCTGCAAGGGACCTTATTGAGCTTACCTCGTCCCAAGCTTGGTACTGGGCCCAGTGAAGGAGCATGAAACAAGATGGCATCATGCCACAGCCGCGGCATCGAGCATCCTGGCAGCAGACATGAGAGGACCTCATAGCACAACCCCAGTGCTGACAACGCCAGCGCTGGTACCAGCCCCTGCACTGTCTCTGGCAGCGACACTGACCTCCGCTTCACCCCCGACCCAAGCAACAGAGCTAGCACCGACCCCGTCAGTGGGCCCTCTGGATGCTGGCACATCAGTGACAGGTGGACCAGCACCGTCTCCCCCTCAGCACCGAGGGAAGCCAGAGTCCGTGGCCCAGCACATCCTTTGCCAGAGATCGCCGGCCGCTACCACCGTGGCACCCTGGTTGACCTCTGAATATTCCACTGATTGGGAGGTTGGAATCTGAGTGGTCATCACAGGATTCCAAGTCATGGCACCGTTCCCGACACCAAAGTACATCGATGCAGCTGCAGCACCAGCAGCAGCAACCTTGGCCACAGCCTACTCCTGTCCCGCCGGCGCAGCAGTCCTGGCCACTACAGGGGCAGGCCCCTGCAGTGGCTGTTCTGGACCTCCTGGGCCTATCATCAGAGCCCGGGTGCAGGCTCTAGATCGGAGTCAGTCTCCTTGGGACCGAGGGCTCCTCCAGTGACCCCTGTGACTCGTTCCCCCATGTTGAGGCAGTCCCTCCCTCCGGGGCAGGCTTTGCCCAGACCCTCCATCTAAAGAGGGCCACCCACAGCTCATCCCTCCATGAAGGCATCATCGGCAACTTCCCAGGCCCCCTCACAGATCCATGACTCAGAGGTCATGGGCCTAAAGAGTCATCTTCCTCCTTGCCAGATGAGGCCCTTGGCCTTTCATGCCCTCATGGACTTGAGGTCACACCAGGACCTCCTTCGTCACTTGGCCCAGAGTCTGGGAGTCCAGGTGAAGAACATGTCAGAAGATTCAAACCCAGCGATCGATATCCTGTAGTCTGAAAGCCCCACCACAGTGGCTCTGGGCCTTAACAAGACCATGACGAAGATCATGAAGATCCTCTGGCAAACCCCGGCTTCCAGCTTGCTGATCAATAAGAAGGTTGAGCAGAGGTACTTTGTGCTGCAGGAGGGGAACGAGCACCTCTTCTCCCATCCTCCCCCACTCGTTCCGGGTCCCTGGTCATCTAGGCGGTGAACCAGTGGGAGAGGCACGACAACCAGGCCCAACACCCAAGAGAAGGGACGCTAAAAAGACAGACTCCTTGGGCAGAAAGCTGGCCTCTGGGGGTGTGCAGCTCCATCTAGCAATTCAGCAGGTCCTGCTGAGTTGCTATGTGTACAACACATGGGATGCTATGGACAAATTCGCCAAATTTGTCCCACAGGACTCCCAAGTCCCTCTCAGAGGTGGGCAGGGTAGCCTCTCAAGCTGCCCTTCAGGCAGTTCTAGACGCAGCTGATGCAGCAGCCCACACCATGGTATAGTGTTGTGCCACAGCTCTTGGCTGCAGGTGTCAAGATTGCCTCCTGAGCTCCAAACTACTATTCAGGACCTCCCGTTAGAAGGGCCATCCCTGTTCTCTGAGCAGATGGTAGAAATAATAGATGCCATTCCCGACCTGCCTCGAATCAAGGTCTGAGCCCCTCCAACAAGCCCCAAGGGCTCCATCAGGCTATCCTTGGGTGTACCTTTGAAACCCCTATCAGCCTCACCCCTCCAGTTCCTGGACCGCTTGTTCCCTTTCTGCTGTGCCTGGGAATCCATAACATCAGACTGATGGGCCTTAGAGATGGTAGGAAGGGGATATGCCGTCCCCTTCCTCTCACCCCCTCCATCCCAGCACCCTGCCCGCCCCTCTTCAGGGACCCCTCTCAAGCATCTCCTTTGGAAGGAGGTGCAGCAGCTCCTAAGTCTAGGAGCAGCTGAAGTGGTCCCCCAGGAGTTCACAGGGGAAGGGTTTCTACTCTCGGTATTTCCTGGTCCCCAAAGCCAAAGGGGGCTTTCAACCCATCCTAGACCTCAGGGATCTCAACGTCTTCATTGCCAAAGCCAAATTCAAGATGATGACACTGGCATTGATCATCCTCTCCCTAAATCTTGAAGATTGGTACTCTGCCCTCGATATAAAGGACTCTTATTTTCATATTTCTATTGCCCCTTACCACAGGCAGTTCCTCCACTTCAGGGTTGGCCAGGACCATTATCCCCCTTACATCGTCGTCTTCAAGGACAAGGTTAGGCTATAGGCTCACCCCGCCTTCCTACGAAGGTGGAGTCCCAGTTTCATGTCTCTGAAGACATTTTCCTGCCAGAGTTTTACCCTAAGCTCCATGCCTCTGGTAAAGAACAGGCTCTACACAAGCTAGATGTCAGGAGAGCCCTGGCTTTTTATTTAAACAGGACGAGGCCATTTCGTAAGTCTCCACAGTTGTTTGTTGCAATTGCAGAGTCTCAAGAGCCAGCCGTTCTCTGCTCACAGGATTTCCTCTTGGATAACCTCCTGTATCATGGAGCATTATGGTTTGGCTGGGGTTCTGGCTCTGTCCCTCATGGCTTACTCTACGAGGGCACAATCCTCCTCTACTGCTTTTGTGGCTCAGGTCCCTGTTCTGAATATCTGTAGGGCCGCCATGTGGCCAAGCCAGGGAGGATGCAGCTCTTGGCAAGGCTGTCCTTCGCTCTGTGGAGGGTTAGTACTCTGACCCTTCCTCCTGGGGTTTCTGCTTTGGAGTCACCTACATGGACTGGACATGAGCAATCACTCGAAGAAAAAAATCATTACTTACCTCGTAACTGTTGTTCTTTGAAATGTGTTGCTCATGTCCATTCCAAATCCCTCCCGCCTCCCCTTCTTTGGAGTAGTCTGGTATAAGGATGTTAACGACTAGTCGACTATCCGATAAGCAAATGCTTATCGGATAGTCAGTCAACTAGTCAATTCCCCCCCGTTGCTGCCTCTGTCAGATAGAGGCAGCAAAGGGTGAGGAAAAGGGTATACTTCAAAGCAGCATACGTGTGCTGCTCAGGTGTGCTGTCTGCTCTGAAGTGTGCTTGCAGCACTGGCCACACGAGAAATGAAGTTCAAACCTTCCGAGGGCCTACCTGTTCACCTGGAAAGCATCAGAGGCACAAGTTCTAGTCAGAGCAGGGCAGATGCCTCCTGGAAGCCAAGAACCTCAACTTTCGCAACACTGCTTCTACACTCCTATAAATTCAACCAGCAAGGTCGAAAATTGCATTATTCCTCGTGAAATGCAGGAGTACCAGAGTCAGCTTCAGTGGCCCTTAAAATCAATGGAACAGACTTGGTAGGGTGGATACACTGTTTAGAAAATTGACCTTATGCAGCTAAATTTGATCTAAACTTCTAGTGCAGACCAGGCCATAGTAAAATATGTTATTAGGTATCTTTCTGCGCAAGACATTCTTAACCACAATGAATGCCAAATTATTAATTTTATTGTTGTATAAGTTGCAAGGTGGGCCTGTAGAGGAAATGATTATGAGGAAGAGGTGCTGTTTTTTTAAATAATTGTAGTTATGCCCAATTTGTTTTGAATGTGTTGCATCATGGAGTGGGACAGTGCTCTGTAAATATTGCTTTTGTGTAGTTCAAGCAGAAATGAGTGGTGCAGTAGCAGGGATATGCCTATGATTTGTTAAGTTCCTGAAATGATCCAAGTCCTGTAAATTGTTCCGTGAGGGTGAATCCTGCATGGAGCAGCTTGCTATATTGAGCAAGTGGGTTTTAGATTCATTTTTAGCAAATTCATGTTGTTGTTCTTTGCAATTTCTAGCCTAACTGTGTTGTCAAGTAGCATGTAAGTGGGGGTGTGGTGTATGAACATGTAGATGGGCCTGGATCTCACAAGAGGTGTGCATTGGCAAAGCCATGTCATGGGAGCTGTGTGAGAGCCGTGTGTCTTGCAGGATCAGGGCCTTAATTTCTGCAGTTGTTTGGATGTTTCACAGAACAACAAGTTAGCAGGAAAACATTCTTTTTTTAAATGGAAAATGTGATTATAAGACATCAGGGTTTGGAAAGTGGGGTTAAGGAACAAGTATTGGACCTGAAAACAGATTTTAGATCTTTTTTTAACAGAATAAATTTCAAGTTGACTTGTAGCCTTTCAGTTCCAGTTGCCATTTAACCATAGATGTGGGTGTCTCAGCTTTGGGTAAGAGCTATATTCTTTGTTGTGAGTTAAATTTGGGTGGAAACATAAAGGAAGGTGCTTAAAGGAAGTAGTAATGGTTGAGATTTTTTGTTATTGTTAAACTGACCTAATCTATTGATGGCCTGTAATTCTTTTCTAATTCTAGATTCATTGCAACACAGATTTTGTCTTGCTTTATATTTATGGTTTTATGTACAATAAGAAAAAAAACTTACTAAGACGTGCATTAATGTTTTTGTAATATTTTCAGTTGGAAGAAGCAGAAAGATTTGCCAAAACAGTTGTTGAAGTTGGGGACAAAACATCAGAGTTCAAAGCAAAAGGCTATTTAGCACTGGGACTAACTTACAGCCTGCAAGCTACGGATGGTAAGAAAAGAATACATGCATAGGATATGTCCGCACTGCAACTAGTGTGCGCTTCCCAGCATGGGTAGGCAGATGAGCTAGCTTTGCTGAAGCTAGCACTTTAAAAATGGCAGTGTAGCTGGGGGTGGAGGGAATTACGAAGGGTGGCAACTCAGGTTAGCTGCCTGAGTACAAACTTGACTGGACCCCTTTGGTATGTATTCTCATAGTTCCAGTGCTGCCATCTATGCTACTCTGGCTACAATACTAATTTTAGTGCACTAACTCAAACAAAGCCAGTTTATATGTACCCATAGAGTAAGGAAATACCAGAGACATGTAATAGAAAAACTGCAAATGCACCAGCCTCTAAAAGGAAGTGTGTTGTGTGATTTTTATATCATTTTTGTCATAACAGTCTGTGAATGTATTAATCTTTGTTCAGTAAGCAGGTGTAAACAAATCTTTGATTCTTAAATATCACTGATTAAATGTATTCTTTTTTAGCATCTTTGCGAGGGATGCAAGAGGTCCTGCAGAGAAAGGCTCTTCTTGCATTTCAGAGGTGAGTGGGTGTTAATCTTTTCATGCTGCTGTACGTAATATAAAACCTTGTTATACGTGGTATATGAAGTGTATATAATGAGGATTTTACTTCTGGGAGTCTGGCTTCATAGGTATAGAACATATTGCATTAACAATTACTTCATGAGTTTCTGCCTGGCAAAACCAGATTCCTAAAGATTTTATCTTATTTCTTTATTAAATATACTTTTGCTGCCATATTTTCCTCTTTTTGAGTAAAAACATTTTTGTAGTGATTGTCACTAATCAGTGTACACCGAGATGTCTGCAATTGTGGATACATAGTTTTTAGAGTGATATCACCTGGATCACCTGGATCGGTCAGTCTTCAACTATCGTTAAAACTGCGCCGATCACAACACGTCCACCATTCTTCTCGCACCCTTGCCTTTCTTCTCCACTTTCGTCCAAAACGTTTAACAATGTCATCTTCCCATCTTCTTAGAGGCTGACCGGGTGGTCTTTTCTGTTCTTGCAGGTACCACTCAGCAATAATTGCGGTCCACCTATTGTCCGTGAGCCGTGCTGCGTGGCCTGCCCATCGCATTTTGTTATGTCTGCTTTCCACGATAATATCTTTCACGCCGCTGCGTTCTCTGATCATTTCATTTGGAATACGATCCAGAAGGGAAATTCCCTGCATAGCTCACTCCATTGCCCTTTCAGCTACCAATAGTTGCTGCTCTTCTCTCTTTGTCAGTGCCCACCTTTCGCTGCCATACAACATGGCTGGCAGCACTGTTGAATTGAAGATATTTGTACGTGTGGTCTTACCAATTTTTCCTTTGAGGACGTCCTTGATGGAATTGAATGCACACCATCCTGCCTGAATCCTTCGCGAGAGTTCTCCGTTCCGGTCTTGGTGCATATTAACTTCTTGGCCCAAATATATGTACTGTTCCACTTCTTCGATTTCTTCTCCTGTTATCGTTATTCAGGCTTTTCGTAAGACATCTGATCGCATGTATTTCGTTTTTCAGCGGTTCATTTTCAGACTGACCTGACTGCTTTTCTTGTCAAGTCTTCATAGCACGCTCTGCAATTGGTTGGTGCTTTCGGCAATTAATACAATGTCGTCCGTGAATCTGAGATGAGATAATCTTTCTCCATTTATGTTGACACCACTCCTCCAATTGATCTTGTTCATAACCATTTCGAGGCATGCAGTGAATAGTTTCGGTGAAATCGTATCTCCTTGCTTCACGCCTTTCTCGATTGGCATATGGAGGGGAGTTTCGAGGAGAGTAATATCTGTTGTACATCCAATCTTCTCTTCCTTCAATAAATTGATGTATTGCGTGTTAATGCCCTGCTCTGCGAGCGCCTTTAATATTGCGTTGAACTCGATGCTATCAAAGGCCTTTTCATAGTCGATGAAAGCAATGCACAGCGGAAGTTTGTATTCCCTCGCTCTTTCTAGGAGCTGGCTAAGGGTAAATATATGGTCGATCGTGCTGAAATTTCTTCGAAACCCTGCCTGCTCTCTCAGCTGTTGTTCATCCAGGCTCTGCGAAAGTCGGTTCGTTACCACCTTTGTAAAGAGCTTGTAAATATGAGAGAGTAGGCATATAGGGCAGTAATTCTTAAGATTTTCTCGATCGCCCTTCTTGTGCAGCAAGATGGTATTCGACTCCTTCCAGCTTGATGGTATTTTTCCTTCTTCAAGATATCGACTGAATCTTAAAGCAAGGGCCTTCCAAAGTTTTTCTCCTCCTGCAGAAATCCTTTCTGACATTATTCCATCTTTGCCTGGAGCTTTTCCCTTCTTCATCTGGTATAGTGCGCTTTGGATTTCGCTGACGATTATTGGGGGGACACGTTCTTCTGACTCCTGGAGCATTGGGAGAGGGACGTTGATTCTTGATTTGAATAGTTCTGTATAGAAGTTCTTACAGACCTCCTCCATCCCTGCTCTGTCGATTACTGTCTCTCCATCCTTGTTCTTCAGTGCTGTTACGCTCAGTCTATACTGCGTCAGTTCCTGCTTGCATGTCCTGAAGCTTTTGCGTGATTCAGCTGTTTTGAGGAGTTTTTCTTTCCGGAAGTTCTCAGTTATCCTTCAGCTTTTGCCATATAAGCTTGCATAGAATGGAGTACTCAGAGTTATCCGAGCTCCTTTTCATGTTTCTCCGCTTCTCCAGCAGGCTTTTCCTTTCTTTTGAGATTCTTCCCTTCACCTTCTTGGACTTTTCAATTTCAGCTGCTTTTAGGCAACGTCTCAGCTTGCCAGCAAAGATACTGTAGTCCTCATCACACTTTTCCGTCTGGCTCCAGTCAAACCCAGAAATCGCTTTCTTCAGCTTTGCTTCATCGAATGTCTTTGGCCACTGTTTCCTATTTGCCATCTGTAATGCCTTCTTTTCCACCACTTCATCGAAACTCAACTTCGCTCTAAGCAAGCAATGGTCACTGCCGATGTTGAAAGGCTGCACCACAGAGATGTCTTGAATGATGCGCCTTTTATTGACTAAAATATAGTCAATTTCATTCTTGCTCTTCGCGTTTGGTGCGATCCACGTCCACCTTCTTGCGATCTTCTTTTTATACCAGGTGTTTGTCACGTACAGTTCTTTCATTTCTGCCATCGCTACTAACCTTTCTCCTCTTTCATTTCTTTCGCCACTGCCATATCTCCCTATGAACTTTTCACCAGCTTTCCCTCATCCGACCTTGGCGTTAAAGTCTCCCATCGTGACAGTGTAAGTGGACTTTTTCGCGAGCTCTCGGTAGAATTCTTCCACGTCTTCGTCCTCACTTGCACTTGTGGGGGGATAGGCCTGGATGATCTTGAGGGTAGCCTTTGACTCTATCTGAAGATGAAGCACACCAATACGTGATGATATTAGCTGGCATGATATAACTTTCAAAGACCAGTCCTTACTGACAATAAATCCGACTTCCCCAACATTTCTAGCACTGTCTCCCTTTCCGAGCCTCACAGCACTTCCATCCTTCCAGTTGACTTCCAACTCCTTCTTTCGTCGGGTTTCGCAGATACCGAGGATGTCGCATCTTATCCTTTTCTTTTCCTCCATCAGATGGTTTAACATTTCCTCCCTCACCAGCGACCTACAATTGTAAGTACACACAGCGAGGGCTGTCCTTTTCCATGTTGGCCTACCACCTGACATTTTTGTCGGCCTCTCGTCGCTCAATTTCCACTCCACCACTGTAGAATGGTTCGATGACACTCGGGACTAAAACCCATTTACTCATGTTGTTTTAGCCATTGACTTCAAGCTATCCCGCTGGCTAGGTGGGCAGGCGTGCGTACCTTCTCAGCCATGAGTAGGAATTTTTTAAACAGTGCTACGTAACGTCTTCATAAAATGAGAGAACTCAGCTAGATACCTATTCACTTCTCAGACGAACATCAAGTGTGCCATGTGTTGATTGATCCAGGGGACCCTTCGGCTTCCACTTCACGGACAATGTTCTCTTACTTTGATGGTTGGACCATCTCAACTATGTCTTTTTTCCATTACCACTCCTGTGCTGCATGCTGCACATGATCTAGCAAGGGAAGATAACTTTCACTTTCATTACCTCCTTCTGGCCCAGACAGTTCTGTTCCCCTGTCTCCTGCATGTATCATCCCACCCACCAATTCCCATCCTGAACTTTTCCAATCTTCTGACCAAGTACAATGGCAAGATCAAGCACCCCAGTTCACATATATTCATCTCAGGTATTTGGATGGGAATCTACTCTAGAGTGGATATGCTGCTCTGATGTACAAGACATTATCTCTGTCAGCAGGAAAAATTTCACTAGACAAGGTTACCAGACTAAATGGAGACATTTTTTTTTCTTGGCCACAACATTTAAAGGGTTTTACCAAAAGCAGCAAGCATTCCCCTCATCCTAGACTATATTCTGTCCTTAAAGCCGCCAATGGGTTTTGCCTTCAATGCTTTGAGAGTCTACCTGGTAGCAATCAGCTCATTCCTTCCTCCTATGGAAAGTTACTGTGTTCTTCTTTGAGTAATGTCCCTCTGGGCTCTCCACTGTAGGTGCACTTGCATCCTTGCACTGCTGCTTAGAGAACTTTGGTAGCAGTGTCCATTTGCCCACAAATGCACTGCCCCCTCTCGTGCCTTGCACAAGGCTAATCACTGCATAGGGCAAATCCCCCTCAGTTCCTTCTCAACTACCCCAGCCACGGAGAGCCGTGTGCAATCATTAACTTTAGTCTGTTAGTATTTTTAGTAGTTAATTAATCTCCTTCCTTCCTAGTGGTAGATTTTACTTTCTCTTCAAAAACAAAACACAAAAACAGAAACAAAAAATAATCTCCCCCCTTTTGGGGGGATTCCTTTCCCCCTCAGGAGTATATTTCCAGCTCACTGAGCTTCACAAAGTCTCTCTGATGTAAGACAACCATCCTTGTGAAAGATAAACATTCTTGCTTCAGACACTGCCTTAGGGACAGCCACGTTCCTCATAAGTGTGATCTGTCAACAGCTTAAACCCAGGTCATGGAAGGAGAGGGAGCTGAGATGGTGCACTTGGCTTATGCAAGCCAAGTATGGGTTAACCCCACTCTCTGGATAGAGGAAGCCCTATCCTCACACCCAGAGCCATCCCTAGGGGATTGTGAGGCCTGGGGCAACCCCTCCCAGAGCCCCAGGGTTTGGGCCCAGTAGAACCCCCTTACTCCTGCTCCACCCCTTCCACCAATTCCCACCACTGTTCTGCCACCAGCTTGCTCCTTCCTGCCCCTGCTCTGTCCCGACCCCTGAATATTACAAGATGAGGGATTACAGAGCCTGGTGTAGGGCAGCAGCAGGGGTCTCTCCCCCTTCCTCCCCCTCCCCACGCTTACACTCACTGTGGCAGTGGGATCCAAAGTGACCTGGCAATCTTCTCCACACCACTGCGTCTTACTTCTCCTTAGCAGTAGAATGAGAAGTGTCCTGGGGCTGGAGTGCTCTGTTTCCTGCTGCCATGGTGAAGCAGAGCACACCAGGCTCAGCTCAGTCTGGGCTGCCTGCTGAGGAGGGGTGATGGACCAAGCAGGCTCCAGCCTAGGAGTTGCAGAAGCCCCAGCCTAAGGAAGCCTGAAGTGCCAAGACCCAAATGGATTCCCAGATACATGCGGCTACCCAAGGGAGTTCAGAGCTATTGGGAACTACACAGACTGAGGACTCCAGGGGGACCCGGAAACTGCATCAGAAGACAGGGTAGGAAATAGACCAGGGGACACTAGCCAATTTGCTAAGTAACGTCAGTGTCAGATCCCTGATGACTCAGAAGTATGCATACTCGGCACTACTTGGGTTTTGAGCTTTGACTTTGAAGTATGGAAGGTCTAGTTCTCTTTACCCTGTCCACCACCCACCTGCAAGTGGCAGCCCACTTCCCTGACTAATCACTAGGTATCTCAGTTGTGCAGAGGACGACAGGCTTTTTGACTCTGGCCATTAGACCATACAGTCCTGTGGAAAAGGACAGCCCTACTGACTCTGGACACCAGGCTTTCTGGAGGAGGGCAGTCATATTGACTCTGGCCACTGCATCATTCTGCCCTCATAGGAAGGACAGCATTGTTAACTTGGTCTGTTAGGCCCTACCACTCCGAAGGACAGGGCAGGCATATTGTCTTTGATCACCAAGCCATCTAGTCCCATGAGGAAAGGTGATCCAATAGACTTGGCCATTAGGTCATAAGACCTGAGGATAAGGGTGGCCAGATGAACTTAACCATGGGGCTCCAAAGCCCTCATCCCTCCCCAAAGAGGGACAGAGTAAACTTCCCTTGTGACAGGAATTGAGACAGAAAATCATCATGATGGAGGCAGCTCTTCAGCCTTCCCCAGATCTCTGCCAAGAATCACTAGAAGGCACAAATCTTCCCCATAGCCCTCAATATCCAGGGACTATTGAAGTAAATAGCTGTGAACCCCTCATGTACAGCATCTAAAAAGAGAGCTGCAAGTCTCCAGAAAAAGCCCCAACCTATCAGAAAACGATTGCCACCATTCTCGGTGTCATCAATATTGAGGCATTCTAAGCATAACCATAGCTTAGGAGGCTCTGGAGTGACAGGTTCAAGGATGCACCTAAAAACCTGGCATAGCAACTGAACCAGTGGATAAGGACAAGAAAAGAAAGCACAGTGTGAATAAGATGCTGCCGGTATGAGTGATAATTTTGGTCAGCTATGAGCCTCTCAGGACTAGAGTGCTTCCCAGCTCCCTCTGTACTTCCATCAACACTTGGGTTGGTCAGTGTAACAGAAGCTGTGGCACTTGAGAATTAAGGGCATCAGATATAACAGAGTCTTCCCTTCTCAATACTTAGATGTCTCTGGCATGGGCCCAGGATTAAATTTCATTAATAAAAAATTTTCATTTCATCCACTTCTAAGATTACACTGACGGTATATAAAAGGATTCTATGCAAAACCAAAAGGTGTTTCTGATTAGCCCAGGGTTGCTATGAATGATGACTTTATAACCAATCCAGTGTAGGGGGGCAGAAGCCTGGCATGTTCTCCCATGTCAAAATATAAACCAATGATAAGTCAAAAAGAGATATGAATGTGTAGCAGTTAGCATAGACTAACTCTATTTAATTTTTTTCAGGGCCCACAGTTTGTCTCCAACAGATCATCTCGCAGCATTTTACCTGGCACTGCAACTTGCCATTTCTAGACAGGTTTGTTCTACTTAAGAAATATATTAAAACGACAGATTGTGATATGAAGATGGAAATTCTGACATGTATAAATGGTCACAGCAGTGGTAAACAGCAAATAAAAGAATTCATGTGTTTTCATAGCCTGGTGCAAGCTGTGTTCACCAATGTATAATATATATATCATTAAGGAGTATCAGCAAATAATTTTTAATAATGGGGTACTTTATCATCCTAAGGATTCAATTATTCTTTCTGCGTGTGCACTTGGTATATATCCTGATAATCTGTTTCATGATGTATATGTGTCCTCTGAGTATTGTATTTTGTACCTAGGCATGCTTAATTCCACTTCCCCATTTAATGAATCTGCTCTTTCCCTACAGGCCCTGAACTGTGGCTAATATAAATACAGGGAGCATTTCCTTTAGAGTCTATCAGTGTTGCCCTTTAATCCAATATTCTGCCACAGCATGCCTAGGCCTAAGGGTCAGTAATAGGAGACTAATCAAATTCTAATGTGTCTTATGGCCATGTAAAAGTACATGTTCTCTGAATACTTGTGGCTAATTAGGTTGTTATAAACAGTACTATAAATATCTTTTTAAAATTAAAAATAAATTGTATAAAACTGCCAAAATCGGTGGGATCTAAGTTATATTCTTAAAATGCAACCTGAATCTTGTCCTTGTACAGCTGTTATGTTTAAAGGAACTAGGATCGTATCATGTATTGCATGAATTTGGGTAATAGCTGCTTTGTATATGTCATTGTATGCTTTTTCCTGTGTCAAGTTTATTTTAGGAACTAGATTTGAGCAAAGTAGTTTACATACTCTAGGTGACTACTTTTCATTGCTAATGAACAGCAAAAATATTGAAGCATGTCGCATTAGAGCAGAATGGACTCTCTTATGATGATATAACATTTTTCATTAAGAGGTTACTGTAGGCCTGGCTTTTACTCCCCAGAAACATTTTAGGGAGGAACTGGAACCAGGTGGAAAAGAAACTCCAACTAATAGCGCTGGACAAAATATGAAAAAAAAGAAAGCAAAAACCTGTTTATTACATGGCTTAGTGTTGGTCATTGAAGCCTTGGATCACTAAGTTAAAGGACTTAAAGATTCAGAGCCACAAATTAGGAAAGGAAAAAAATGGGCTGGAGAAGAAAAGAAGATATACAAGATACATGCAATGCTATCCAGTGAGGAGGTTTTGGAAAAACAGAAAAGCTGGAGGAAATACGGGAGAAACGCAACTCTCTTGTAGAACAAGTAGCGAACTTACAAGACCAGTTGTGGAGGTGCCAGCATAATGGGAGAAAGTATCAAGAAATGTTTTCCTCAGTTTGCAGCATAGCTGTCAGATGTATCTGTGTGAAAGGATGTAAAAGTTGCTACTGCTCCCCTGCTTTTGATACTGCTAAATAAGATACCTTCAGGCTAAGTTAAATAATATATCCAGAGAATATGGGAATGCATCTCCTCCCAGCGCCAGTTATAGTTCAAGTAGAAGGGTAAGGGAATGATGATGGAGGATTGTTACTGAAATTTGTAACCTCTGCACTAGGAATTGAAAAACTAGTCATCTATCTGATGAGCAAATGCTTATCGGATAATCGACACGCTAGTCGACTAGTCTCTCCCGCCCCCTTGCTGCCTCTATCAGAAAGAGCCAGGGGGCTGTTGCTACACTTCATTGGTGGAGGCACCCTTATTGACTAATTGAATAACCAATGCAAATTGCATCGACTATTCGATTAGCCAGTCAAAATTTTACATCCCTACTCTGCACATCTGTTGTTGGGTTGTATCAGAGGAGGTGAGTTTGCACCCCATGGGTTATATTTTGAGCCTGATATTAATGGTAGTTCAAATGATTACAACTGTTCTTGTCCGGAGGGTGTGTTGCTGGGTAATAAACTTTAAAAAGCACACCAAAAAATGAAAAATGTGATGGGAATACAACATATGTGTGTGTGTCTATGTAATATGAACAGGATTAGGGAAGTAGATAGATGAACATGCTGAAAACAGACTGTGCTAACTAAAATAGGAAAATGGATCAGATACAAAGCTAAGAGAAAGCATGTCAGAACTAGCTAAGGTAAGAAGAGGGAACCACCAGGAGCCATTTGCAAAGATCAAGATAACAATGAACAAGATGAGGGAAGACTGAAATAATTGGGTTTATTTAGTTATGAAAAGAGACTTGAGAAGGGGACATGATAGCAGATTTCAAGTACCTAAAAGAGTGTTACAAGGAGGAGAGAGAAAAATTGTTCTCCTTGACCTCTGTTGACAGGATAAGAAACAATGGGCTTAAATTGCAGCAAGGGAGGTTTAGGTTGGACATTAGGAAAAACTTCCTGTCAGGGTTTTTATACACTGGAATAAGTTGTCTAGGGAAGTTGTGGAATCTCCATTATTAGAGATATTTAAGAGCAGGTTAGATAAACATCTATCAGGGATGATCTAGTTGGTGCTTGGTACTGCTGTGAGGACTGGACTTGATGACCCCTAGAGGTCCCTTCCAGTTCTAGTATTGCAAAAAAAAAAATACATTGAAAATGTAAAGGTGAGATAAAGAGTAGGTTGAAAATAGCCAGTGTATAGGCAGAGCGTACTGTACAAGGATTGGTTCCTACCAAGCAACCAAGCCAATCCAAAAATTTGTAATGCAACATATATTAAATGCAATGAGATGTATAGATATATATAAAGGGGAAGGCTTATGTGTAACTTTGGATCTGTGATGTACCCTGCATCCACAACATGCATTTGAGTCTGATTAACTCTGCCTGGCTTTGGCTGCATGCCAAATAAAGATACCTGAGTGATGAAGTTCGGAGTGGTACTGAGGCAGGTCTGCACTAGACCTGGAAGGTCAGATTAAGAAGTGGGCTGTGCCCACAAAAGCTCATGATACCATCTACATGTTTTGTTAGTTTATAAAGTGCTACCGGACCATTTGTTGTTTTTTTTATGTAAAATACATAGCTGGAGTTGGCTTACCTTAAGCCAAGCTTGGCGCCGACCTCACAGAGAGACGCCAATGGGAGCAAATGCTCCTGGCAGCTTACCTTACTCCTTGTGACTGCCATCTTCAACTGGAGTAGCCCTCAGCATTCAAATTAATGGGGTCTTAACGAGACCTGCTAAATCGAATGCCAGAAGACTGCTCTCTGGCACAGCAAGTGAAGACGTGGCCTGAGTTCCTGGGGAGCTGACTGGAAAGAGGTCTTAGAGGGAATTCCAGCTATTTTGAGTTTCCCAGAATTTCCTTTTTACTTTAGAAGCACTTTGCTTCATAAAATTATTCATTTCCAACACTTGAAGCATTTGTTTAAACAAAAGTATATATAACTTAGATTATTATGGGAAGTTATAAGGAAGAAAAGTTACTCTGAAATCCCACTCTGTGCTTATTCAGATACACTTGAGTTGAAGTTAAAATAAAATATCTTTTGAACATCATTAAAATATTGTAAATGGAGGAAAGGCATGAATTAGATTTAAAGGTCTGGTATTGACTGCAGTGCATAAATTTATATACATTTTATCTCACTTCACAGATTGTTTTTGTTCAATGTAAAATGTTAAATCTTGTATATTTTGGTAGTATTTTATGGGAGTTTATACAGTGCTGCATAATTTCTGTGAGAATTACATGCACTTCAAATGTTTACATATATATAGTGAAATTACTACAAGTGGTGTTCATAATAATAACTCTTTTCAGCCTGTTTTTTTACTCAGATACCAGAAGCTTTGGGTTATGTTCGTCAGGCTCTTCAGCTTCAAGGAGATGATGCCAACTCTTTGCATCTTCTTGCACTCTTGCTGTCAGCCCAGAAACACTATCATGATGCTTTGAATATAATTGACATGGCTTTGAGTGAATATCCGGAAAACTTTATGTGAGTACTTTCAGTGTATCTATTTCCTTATACCATATTTTCCAACTCCTGAATGTTTTTGTTGTATAGTAGTTGGTTTCCTGTCTCACTAATTCTGAGGGTGATTACTTCTGAAGACTGAAATATTTTTTAGTTTTTGTTCTTGAACACATTGTAATTGTTTTCTAATACAAAGTTATTTCTTAGTATTTTTTGCTTTTTTAAATTAAAGACTTACCCAGTGTTGTCTAGGTCCGTGAGGGCAGGAGGCGGGCAGTGGGGGTGGTGTGCAGGAGTCAGGGCAGGGGGTGAGGAGGGGCTCAGGACAGGTGATGGGGCTCAGGGCAGGAGAAGGGGGAGCAGTGGATGGGGGTGACCATTGGCTTCTCCTTGGGAGCAGCCTAGGTCAGTGGGGACCGTGTGCTCCGCCAGCCAGTTTGTCCCCAGGGTCTAGCAGGGGCGCTCTCTCCCTTATCTTCAGCCCTCCTGAGGCGGGAGGAGTTGTGGGGGTTCTTTCCCTCCCCCCCGACCCTTCCAACGGTGGGGTGTGGGGCCGGCAGGGGCTTTCTCACTCCCCCTTGGCCTCTGGTGGCAGGCAAGATGGTGGATCCCCAGCCCTGCTGGCCACTTTCTTAATGGCATGACTGCCCCCAGTGGGAACTCTGCAGTATGGCTTTCCCCTGCAGGCTTGGTGCCCCTAGTGTGTATAGATAGCATCCCTCCAAACAGCCCCTCCCTTTCCATGCTATGGAAAATAGTCCCATTCCTGGCACTTCTGGTTTTCCTGGCACAACCAAACCCTGACCTTGGTTTAAGTTGGGAGAAGAGGAAGCTGCATACCAAATTTTGTGGTCCTTGCTCTTACAGTTTAGGAGGAGTTCTTGAAAAAACAGACTCACAGATGGACAGACAGGCACATTTCTAAAATATATAAATAGATTGGAAAAAGGTTTCAAACAGCTGTCGTTTTTTATTATTCCATGTACTGTTTTTTTTTAACAAAATTTTCCACTTAGCTTGTTTTCTAATATTCTCCTGGCTTGTATATTTTTATGTAGCAGCCTAAAAAAGCTCTGATACTTCAGCAAAAAACAGTTCAGTTTCATAATGTCATCCTCTAAGATAAAAAAACACTAATGTGTTTATTGTATAAAAGTTGCTAATCTACTTTGTGTTTAATGAGTGGCCTGTCATCAAGAATCAATAGGTGCATAATCAAACACTTGATGTGGAAGAAGTGCAGATTTGGTCAAAGGTTCTTTATCATATTAAAAACCATTCATTTTTTTGTTGTGCATGCTCACTCCATTTTACTTGGAACATTCCCAAGCACCACAGTTTCTTTTGTTGGTGGATGTCATCCTTAAATGTAATTGGATTTCATAATTCTGTAGAGATGCATTTAAATTCAGTATAAAATTAGTTCAGTGGAACCTACAATATGGTCAAAAGTCTCAATGTGAGATCGTACCGGTAATGAAGTCAGTTGCAAAACTCCCAGTGATTCCAATGAGAGGGCAATGTTTTATTCTGATAAAGGAAGTTTGAGTCAGCTACTCTGTTATGTTCCACAGCGTTTAAATATCCTAAATTAAGTTGCTGACAATTTAACAATAATTCAAATATTTTAAAAGGGGAAATAATGTATTAATATATATTAGTATTTATTAGAGTCACATTCAATAGCTGTGAATAATAGAATTTTCATTTTAAAATATTTTATATTTTTAAACTAATATATAAGTTTGTGTCAGTTAAAAAATTATCAATGTTTTGAACCAGTAGGAGAGAACAGAATTAATAAAAATATTGTTTAATTGCTGTCACCAACATTTCTAACAACCTTTTCCTGGTTAGATCACAGTCTGTACTTCATTTTCATGACTCTCCTCACTGCTTTTGACCCTCCTATTTGAAATCTGACCCTGGAAGCTTTTTATTCTGCTTGCTGCTTCTGACACTGCTCCATACTTATCTCTTTGGGAGGTCACTTTCTTTGTGTAATCTGCTTCTCTCCTGGTTTCAACTTCCATCTTTATGCTAGCAGCTGTCAAATATCTCAAATTCCTGATCTATCTGCTTCTAGCCAATCTCACATCTCAGCCTTGTTTTCTGATGATATCTCTGGAATGTCTCTGTCAGCTTAAACTTAACATTGCCAAAGCTTAAACTCCTCTTCTTCCCTCCAATTCTTTCATTCTTATTAGCTGCTGACGGTTCTGCTACCCTCCCAGTCATTTCATTGCCCCATAATCTATACAAAGTCATCTTTGACTCATCCCTCTCTGCTCATGAATGTCCAGTCTATTTCCAAATTTTGCCCTGCACAAGTTGTCCTCTTTCAGTTTAGACAAAATCTCTCATCCGAACACCTATCATCTCTCATTAGGGTTACTGACCTCCCTAACATACAGGTCAACTCCCAATCCATGATCACCTTCATTGCTCCAACCAGGTACCATATCAGCCTCACCTGAGGTAATGAGGTTGTTTGCATCTTCCTCTGAAATATCTGGTACTTGCAACTGTCACAAATAGGGCACTGGACTATAGTATGATCCAGTACGACAATTCCTTTATTTCTACAAGTATATTTCAGAGTATGTCTTTTTGTTTTCCAAACTAAAAAAAAGAAGAGGATTAAGCAATAGTTTACACTGAATCTTGAGCCGAAGCATAACTCCATATCAATTCCAGTACGCTGTCTTGAAAGAATAAGGCAAAATCTTTTATTCTTAAAAATCAGTCTTGTCCTAAGTTAAGTCACTGGCCACATTATACAGTATAGATTCCTTGGTGGAAAACCTAGTTAGACAGATCAGTGGAGTCACTAGATGAATTATTATTGAACTAGAATTCCTGAAGTATCTTTGAGAGAGGGAAAGAAGGGAAATGAGTGCAGATATTAAAGTGGACCAGCCTTTGAAAAAAAATGTGAAAGTACTCTCCCTATGCTGGTATAGCTATGCCCCGCTTTGCTCTCTTTCTTGGTGGATAATCTACTCTGCAGCATGGCCCGTTAGGACTGGCCCCTGGAGAGTGTTTAAAAGATTGTGGAGGTTCCTTATCGTCTTTCTTCTCCCTTGGGCAGTAACAATTTGGCCCATAATTTAAAGCTGATATTAAATTCTCCATATTATTAGATTATTTTCTTCAGGAATTTTATCAGCAAAGCTTCAATTATAATATCAGATCTTATACTGTACATTTGTTCACTTGCAAAACATCATGTAAAATATTTGACAATTTGTATTCAACAAAAGTGCTTTGAACATAGCTGACTCCATTTTCCCTTTCTACAACTGTTTATAGATGACACAACCCCATTCCCTCTCCCCACGTGCCTTTTATATCCCCTCAAAAGTTGCCAATTTTCAGGATGCTCAAACAGTACTTGATTAATTCTGTTTTCTCTGGTATTTAATTGGTTTCTGTATACATTTCAATTGCTTTCTACTTTTTCTCTGGGGTCACAGGCCAGGGTTTCCAGTCCCTTGTTCTGAATCTTAGTAAATTAAACAGTATGGGGCTTTTCTGAGTTGCCTGCTGGCTGCATGTCACAGACTCTCTTATCAATGTATCATTTAAAACTTTTTTGCATACATACAGAAGTTTCTTTACAGTTTGTTGAAGAAAAAAAATACATAGTGTATGTGAATTCTGCCATTTTTATTTAATTTACCATTGTGCATAACTGAATACCACTCTATGCTACGCTATGTGCCTGCCTGTCTTTCTTAGGCTATGTCTCCAAAATAGCTTATTTTGAAATAGTACGTCCACACTACAAATCATACCGGGATATAAAATATATCGAAAGGATAGAGCAGGCCGGGTGGGTGGTGGAATGGCACTGTATGTGAAAGATAATGTAGAATCAAATGAAATAAAAATACTAAGTGAATCAACATGTTCAATAGAATCGCTATGGATAGTAATTACATGCTCCAATAATAAGAAATTAGCAGTAGGGATATATTACCGACCACCTGACCGGGACAGTGATACTGACATTGAAATGCTGAGGGAGATTAGAGAGGCTACCAAAATAAAGAACTCTATAATAATGGGGGATTTTAATTATCCCCATATTGACTGGGTACATGTCACCTCAGGAAGAGAAGCAGAGAGAAAATTTCTCAATGGCCTAAATGACTGCTTCTTGGAGCAGCTGGTGCAGGAACCCACAAGGGGAGAGGCAATTCTCGATTTAGTCCTGAGTGGAGTGCAGGATCAGGTCCAGGAAATAACCGTTACAGGACCGCTTGGGAATAGTGACCATAATATAATAACATTTAACATTCCTGTGGTGGGTAGAACACCTCAGCAGTCCAGCACCCTGGCATTTAATTTCAAAAAGGGGAATTACACAAAAACGAGGAGGCTAGTTAAACAGAAATTAAAAGGCACAGTGACGAGAGCCAAATCCCTGCAAGCTGCATGGAAACTTTTTAAAGACACCATAATAGAGACCCAACTTAAATGTATACCCCAAATTAAAAAACATAGCAAGAGACCTAAAAAAGTGTCACCGTGGCTTAACCACCATGTAAAAGAAGCAGTGAGGGACAAAAAGGCATCTTTTAAGAAGTGGAAGTCCAGTCCTAGTGAGATAAATAGAAAGGAACATAAACACTGTCAAATCAAGTGTAAAAATGTAATAAGAAAAGCAAAAAAAGATTTTGAGGAACAGCTAGCCAAAAACTCAAAAAGAAATAACAAAATGTTTTTTAAGTACATTAGAAGCAGGAAGCCTGCTAAAAAACCTGTGGGTCCCCTAGACGATCGAACTATAAAAGGCGCAATCAAGGACGATAAAGCCATTGCGGAGAAACTAAATGATTTCTTTGCTTCAGTCTTCACGGCTGAGGACGTTGGGGAGATTCCCAAATCTGCACCGTCCTTTGTGGGTGATGAATCTGAGGAACTGTCCCGGATTGAAGTGTCATTAGAGGAGGTTTTGGAACAAATAGAAAAACTTAATGTTAACAAATCTCCGGGACCGGATGGCATTCATCCAAGGGTTCTAAAAGAACTCAAATGGGAAATTGCTGAACTATTATCTGTGGTTTGTAACCTATCCCTTAAATCGGCTTCTGTACCTAATGACTGGAAGGTAGCCAACGTGACACCAATATTTAAAAAGGGCTCTAGAGGCGATCCGGGCAATTACAGACCGGTAAGTCTAACTTCAGTACCGGGCAAATTAGTCGAAACAATAGTAAAGAATAAAATTGTGAAGCATGTAGAAGAAAATAATTTGTTGGACAAAAGTCAACATGGTTTCTGTAAAGGGAAAGCATCTGACGAAGTGGGTCTTTGCCCACAAAAGCTTATGCTCCAATAAATCTATTAGTCTATAAGGTGCCACAGGACTTCTCATATTTCAAAATAGAGCATCCACACTGATTGGCGCCACAATCACATTTAGAGCCCCCTGGAAGTACTTCAGGCAGAGCATCAGGACAGCAGTCACTTCCTGGAGCTGCTTCCTGAGGCTATCTGAGACTCATACTTAAAGGGACACCCCCCCCCCCATACAGTCATGTCTCAGACTCTTCACCTTTGCCTACCTCCTTGAGGGATAGCAAAGCCTTCTCACTGCCTGCTGTAGTTGCCATTGTAGACACCACAGCACTCCAGTCACGGAGTCAGACCTGGCTCAAAGTAGTCCCTGACTCTTAGACCTCATGCTTCACCTCCTGCAGGAACAGAACCCCCAGCTCATTGCAGAGCACCTCCTCTCCTCTCTCCAGGCACTGCTCATGCAGCATCACCCCTCCCACCCTCCCCTGCACACAGTGCACTGCTGCTTCTGGCAGTGGGACACCAGTTCTGACTGGTGGGACTGCATTGTCACGGAGCGGTGGGATGAATACCAGTGGTCCTAGAACTTCTGTATGTGAAAGGACCCCTTCCTAGAGCCCTGCAAGTGTCTTGCCCATGCCCTCAGGCAATGGGACACCCACACATGACCCATCATCCCCCTCCAGAAGCAGGTCACCATCACTATCTGGAAGCTCGCCATGCTGGACAGTTACCACTCCGTCAGGAACCAGTTCGGCATGGGGAGATCGACCATCGGGGCCATGCTCATGCAGGTATGGCTCTCTTGTGCTATTATTCCAAGAGGGTGGGGAACTGCTGGGATGGGGTTCCCTAGGGAAGGCGGTGGGGAGTGATGGAAGCTCCCTTCCTGGAAGGTTTTTCAGTCCCTCCTTCACAAAGCCCTGGGGGATGAGGCAAGTTGGGGGTTGCTCCTGGTGTGTAGGGAGAGGGCAGTTGGGCTCGGGGAACTCCCAAGAGCCCTGGCAACCCTGTGGTTCCCTGTTTTTCTCCTACAGGTGATGAGGGCCATCTACACCATCCTGCTGTGCGGGGTCATCATCTGAGCAACACAGACCCCTTCATCTCCGTAGGCTTTCCCAATTGTGGAGGAGCCATTGACAATACCCATAATCCCCATCTGGGCCCCTGACCACCAGGCATCGGATTATATCAACCGCAAGGGGTACTTTTCTATGGTCCTGCAGTCCCTTGTGGATCATCAAGCCCCGTTCACCAACGTTAACTTTGGGTGGTATGGGGAAGATGCATGATGCCCATATCTTCAGGAACTCCAACCTTTTCCAGAAGCTGCACTCCGGCACTTTTTTCCCCAACCGCTCCATCAGAGTCAGGGACGTGGACATGCCTATGTGCATCGTGGGGGACGCTACCTACCCTTTGTTTCCCTGGCTAATGAAGTCCTATGCTGGACACCTGGACCCCAACAAAACGCCAGGCTCAGCAGGGCCCATATCATGGTGGAGGGCGCCTTCAGCCATTTGAAAGGGAGGTTCCGCTGCCGCCTTAACCACCTGGACCTTGGCGAGCGGAACATCCCCCAAGTGGTGATCAAGTGGTGTGAGATCAAGGTGGAGATGTTCCTGCAAGGGTGGGGGGCAGAGGCCAAGCAGCTGGGTAGGGGCCAAGCAGCTGGGTAGGGCCTTTGAACAGCTGTGCACAGCTGCAATCTGGCAAGCCCATCGGGGGGCTGTGCGCATCCGGGAGGCCCTGAGGGAGTTTCCGACAAGGACTCCAGTGAGACTGTCCCGTGAGCCTCCCAATAAGGGGCTTGTGCATTGCCCCTCTGTGTCTTTCCTTCCTCCACCATCCCTTCCCCACCCTTCTTTCCCGTCACCTTGCTCTCCCCTTCCCCTGTTGACAAAATAAACTAGACCTTTTGTTTTGAACCAACAATCTCTATGTTTTGTTCAATTGGGGTAAATGTAACTGGGGAAAGGACCTAGGAGGGAGGGTGGAGAAGCGGGTCAGGGTGGGACTGGGACTGGTGCCTGCCTTGGGTGGTCCCACCACCTCATGTGTAGGGCCCTTGGTGGCCACGGGGGACGGGAGCTGGGGCGGCAGCAGGTGCGGCAGCAGGAGCAGCCACCAGGTGGTCAACAGCGGTGGTGTAAGCTGCACATGTGGTCCAGGCCTGCTGCAACAGCTCCTGCCAGGAGGTGTGGCCCGGCTCCAGGTCAGCCTCCAATCTGCAGTCCTGCCGGGTCAGAGACTGCTGCAGGGCATGCAGGCAGGTGATGAGCTCCTGCTTCAGGTCTTCATGGGGTTGCCTTCACCTGCAGATTTGGGAGGCTGGTGCAGAAGGGGTGGCTCACACCTCATTCTCAGCTGGTCTAGCTGTGAAGAAAAGTGAGAAGGGTAGTCATCCCAGGAGACAGTGCATGAAGCCTACCCCTCCTCTCTGAGCCGACACCAAAAGGTCTCAGGTTAGATGAAGGTGATGTGATTTGAGCAAGGCCATCTGTGGCCTGTACAGCAGGCCCTTTCCTGCAGGGACACAGATGTCCCAGGAGAAGCCTCTCTACCCCTTTGCACCAGGGACAAGTAGGCATGTGAATGTGCTGGCCAAGCCAGGAGCCTGTGGGCGGGAGGGGGTTGACAGGGAGGCTCAGCTTCCCTCCATGCTGTGCACATGCCAGGTCTGGCAGTGGTGGTGTCCCATAGGGATAGGACTTGTATCCCTGCCCATTGGAGAAGAGGGAGGATGGTTTTGGGAGAGGTGTGTGTGGGCTGCAAATGCCACTTGCTGGGGAGGGTGCTGCTGGGGTCCCCTCCACTTTCTCTCCCTTGCCCTACCAGCAGGCTCCCCTCGCAGGGGAGTAGTGTCCACCTTGCTGTGCTGGCCCAAGAGCGCATGCTGCCCTGAGAGTGCGGGCATGCCCATGTGCCGTATGCGGCACTGCTGTGTGTGTGTCCATGACCCCATCCTTCCTAGTGGTGGCTTGTGGTGGGAAGGTGTCCCACCATGGGGTCAGGAGTAAGGCAGGCCTCTCCAGAAACCCTGTGAGCAGGAGCACAAGGTTCCTGAGCGGCTGCCTCACTGCTGCAGTGTGCTCCCGACTGGCACTCCATGTGCATCCTTGTGCACAGGCTGTTGTGCGATCCCCAGGCCAAGAAGGCTGGGCGAGGAGTATGCATCCCCTTGCCACCCACTGCTTCCCTCTGCATGTGTCCAGGGAAAGTAATGAAGATCACCTGATGAGCCTTCCCTGGCATTTCCAAGCCCAGGGTTACATCCTGGGAGGGAGGGAGCAGCTCCAGACACAGGCAGATCTCTCCTGGCTGGCAGGTATGGTGTATGTGCTGGTCATCTCCTCCTCATTGTCCTTCTCCACAGTCACGCCCTCTGGGAGGTTGACAATAGGCACATCCATGACATAGTCGACGATGAGGGGAAGCATCCTGCTCCCCTCCCAGGATGCCATCCAGGTAGGTGAAGAAGCAGCAGGTCTTGAGTGCTGTTCCCGATCAGGAACTTATTTCCCTGGCCTTGGCATAGGCCTGCCGGAGTTCTTTTATTTTCATTAGCACCTGGTCCAGAGTGCGGCTCTGCCCCCTCTAGACCAGGCTGTGGGCCATCTGCCGTAGATGTCCACATTTCACCATCCGGCACAGAGATCCTGGATGTTGGAGTGTTTTCCCCAGATCTCAGTGAAATCCAGGATCTCCATGTCAGTCCATGAGGGTGCCCTCCTGTTTTGCCCCTGGGCAGTGGCTTGGGAAGTGGCTGCCTGCTCCCTTGCAGTAGTGGGGGGTGCAGAGGGAGCATGGGGATCTGCCACAGCAGCTGCAAAAGTAGTCAGGGCTCTGCTGTGTGGCACAGTGCGATCTGGGCCTACTTTGTGCCACAAGCTCTTTTCCCTGTGGCTGCAGCTATAAGGACTGCAGGGGAAGGGGAACTAGAGAGTTCTGATGAGTGTGGACAGAGTGGCCACTAAGGCATCTGTGGGAAGCCCTGGAAGCCAGTTATTTCGAAATAACTTCAGCTTCACTGTCTACACACACCCTATTTCAAAATAACTAATTCAAAATAGGCGTTATTCCTCATAAATGAGGGTTACAGAATTTGGAATAAGAAGCCCTTTTTTTTTAAATAATTTTAAAATAATGGGCTTACTGCGTAGATGCTCAGTTTGTTATTTAGAAATAATGCTACAGGGCTTTTGTTTTGTTTTGTATTTTCCCGGTCAAGTAGCTTAAATTTCAAGTTTTCAGTGTGATACCAGCATAAAACACCAGGGGGCAGAGGGAAAGCTGTAAACTATTAATAGAAGCTGTGCTGATAAAAGGTTTCTTCCTAGTCCTCCTCTCTTGTTGCTGAGAGCTGCATTTTGCCTAGCTGCTGATTGAAAAGAGAATGGTACCTGCTAGTTTTCAATATTTTAATCCTTTTAAATTTGATACATTCTCAAGCTAAAGGCTCATGCTGATTCCATTCATTTCAGAAATATGCTGTTGGTATATCCTCCTCCCCCCCAAATCTTGATCTTGGTCTTACAGGGACTTGGCTTATTGCTCTAACAGGTAGTTAAGAAAAACTGCTGAAGAAACATAGACTTTCATATACACTTTTTGCAGTGTGAGCCCCTTTGTTAAAAAGTAGAGGGCTTGCTCCAGCCTCAAGAAACAAAAAGAAGTTGTGGGAGAGAGAGAATACCACATTCTGGTGTTGCCTGCCAGTCATTTCACCATCTCCGCATGAAGAGTTGACATTTCATGCATTTGCAACCCAACCTATTGGGGGAAATAGCGAGGAAAAAATGTGAGCAACTATGTGCTGCTGAGATCATTTTTTCCAAGAGGAAATTAAAATCTGTATGGTTGGCATACCAACATCATTGCAAGATATTTTGCTGTAAACAACAATATTCTGTGGTGAAGAGATGTAACACCTTTCAGATCTAGAATTACCTAAAATTTTCAATCTGTTACCATAGGATAGCACACCCTAAAGAAAAAGCTTCTATTCCCCTTTTTTCTTCAGTGTCAGAATCCTGACTTACTCAGAGGGACGTAACCTCATCCTATCCCAGCACTCTTGGATTACTTACTCTTCAAACTCAACCATCCCACAAACACAAAGATACAGACAAGAAAATCTCCTGTTGTTAAGCATTATTTTCATTAATGCCTGGGAGAAACAGAGTATTGTTTCTGTAGAGGCCAGCTGTAGAACTTGTCTGCTGAACGATGGAGAGTAGTAGTTGCCTGTTCGGTGCAGATAAAATTAAGGTTTGTTGAACGGAAATACATCATTGGGCTGCCCTCACAACTGATAGTTGGGTCTTAGAAATAATCTCATCCAGTTATTCCATCTCATTCATTTTGCTTCCCCTACCCTCCCAACCTCTCCCGTCCCTCTTCAGGGACCTCTCTCATGAAGGTCTTTTAAGGCAAGAGGTCCATCGACTCCTCACCATTGGAGTTGTCAAGAGAGTTCCCGACCAGTTTAAGGGCAAAGCATTCTACTCCCAATTATTTCCTTACGGAGAAACGCACGGGAGGATGGAGACCCATTCAAGTTTTATGAAAGCTCAACAAATATCTCAGAAATCAGCAATTCAAGATGGTTACCCTAGCGTCCATTATTCCAGCCCTGGACAAGGGAGATTGGTTTGCAGCTGTCGACCTATAGGATGCTTACTTCCATGTGACAATCCACCCATCTTACAGACCCTTCCTCCATTTTACCATAGCATCCGAGTATTTCCAGTACTGAGTACTACTGTTCGGCCTATCCTTAGCCCTTCGAGTTTTTTCCAAGACGCTAGATGTAGTTGTTGCATTTCTTTGGCATCAGAGGGTGATCATCTTTCCCTGCCTCGACAACTGCCTTATAAAGGGTGCATCCCTAGAAGAGACTCTCCAGATGATATCAGTAGCACAAGACTTATTTCGATCTTTAGGTCTCATTATCAGTGACCAGAAATCCACTTTGCAACCTATACAATCCCTAGAGTTCATCAGTTCCCATCTCGATTCCACCCAGGCTCATGCCTATCTGCTGATTCAGAGATTCCATGTAATATAAGATCTCATCAGTAGACTTACCACCAGCTTGTCCATTACAGTCCTCATGAGCTTACAACTGATGGGCCATATGGCCGCCACTACACATGTGGTACAGAATGCTCATCTCCATCTGTGATGCCTCCAACATTGGCTGGCCTCTTTTTACACTCCATCAAAACATCACGTCCATAAACTCATCTCTCCCCTCCAACGCCCTAGCCTCCCTCAAGTGGTGGACCAGTTCAGCCAAACTATTGGCAGGGGTAACACATTCAGCCATCAGCACAAATCACAACCGATGCCTCCATGATAGGCTGGGGAGCACATTTAGAGGGCCTTTTTACTTAGGGCCGGTGGTCCAATCAAGAGAAAAAAATACATATAGACATTCTGGAGCTCCAGGCAGTCTCCAGTGCTTGCAAACACTTTCGAGCACATATTGCCAACTGCACTGTCAGGATTCTGACAGACAATATAACAACCATATATTACATCAACCGTCAAGGCAGAGCCTGATCCCGTTCATTGTGTACAGAAGCAATCTGTCTCTGGAACTGGTGCATTACCAAGAACATAATATTGACTGCGGCGTACTTACCCGGAATCCACAACACTACTGCAGACGCTTCAGTACACACCACGAGTGGGAGATGAATTGTCGAGTCACCAGGCGCATATTTTGAATGTGGGGATTTCCTCAGATCAACCTTTTTGCCTCCCACAACAATGCCTTATGTCCGGATTATTGCTTCAGGGTGGGTCTGGGATGGGAATCCCTCGGTGACACTTCCTGATTCCTTGGAAAGCCCACCTTCTCTTCACCTTTCCTCCATTTCCACACATCCCAAGAACCCTCAAGAAAATCTGGAGGGACTGTGCTCAGGTAATTTTAATAACCCCCCCCCCCCCACACACACACACATGTGCCCCGAGCAGACATGGTTTCCCTATCTCTTTTGAATGTCTTTTCAACCCCCCTCCATCTTCCCTGTCATCCAGATCTCCTAACTCAAGACAAGGGTACCCTTCTGCACCCCCATCCTCAGAGTCTCCACTTGACAGCATGGCTCCTTACTGGTTTCAGAATGCCAAAACACTCTGTGCTGTCAGAGTGAAGCGAGTTCTTCTTCACAGTAGGTATACTATTACCCACACTACTTATCTTCATAAATGGACGAGGTTCTCCAGATGGTACGAACAAAGATATTTTCATGTAGTCCTGGACTACATACTGAATCTTAAGCAGTCAAATTTGTCCCTCTCTTCACTTAGAGTCCACTTAGCGACTATCAATGCATTTCACCCATCCATGCAGGGACATTTTGTATTCGGTCGTCCCATCACTAGATGCTTTTTAAAAGGCCTTCAGAACCTCTTCCCACCACACAGACCTCCACCACCCTCATGGAACTTAGAAATAGTACTTGTTACATTAACTAGACCACCGTTTGAACCTCTAGCTACTTGTCCTCTACACATCGTGACTACGAAGATGATCTTTCTTCTGGCAATAACATTTGCACGTATGGTCAGTGACCTTGCAGCCCTTACGGCAGCCCCACCGCGCACGGTTTTTACTAAGGACACCATTATTTTGCGCACTCATCCATCCTTTTTACCAAAAGTGTAATCAGACTTCCACATTAACGAGCCAATTATCCTTCAGACATTTTACCTTAAACCACACTTGTCCACACGGGAGGACCTATTACCTACTGTAGATATCTGGAGAGCCCTTGCGTACTACATTGATCAGACCAGAGACTTCTGCGCTTTGCAACACCTATTCATGTCAGTGGTGAGCCAATGTAGGGGCAAGCCACTATCTTCACAGTGCATATCCAACATCATTGTTTCCTGCATCACACAATGCTACACTCTGTGGGGCAAAACTCTTTCTATTCCTCCTAGAGCTCATTCTACAAGGGCAGTCTCTACCACCACAGAATTTCATACCTTTACGAAGCACTATGCTATCCTCAGTAGCCACAGCTATTTTATCCACTGCCAGCAATAGGTGACTCCGAAGCCCGCCATCTGAGAACTGCTACAAAGTTACCTGCAGTGGAGTACCCAGGGGGACATCACTCGAAGAAAAAAAGGAAGCTACTCACCTTGTGCAGTAAAGATGGTTCTTCGAGATGCGTGTCCCCATGGGTGCTCTACTACCCACCCTCCTCGCCTCTGTCTTTGGAGGGTCTTTCTTTATTTCCTCTTATTCTAAATGCTCAGGCATACATAAGGAATGGAAGAGGGTAGTGTGCACGAAGCACAAGGCACAAACAGCACAAGGCGCCTTGTGCAAATGCACGGCCCAACTGGCTACTACTGTGCAAAACTCCAATCTGTGGTGCTGGGACAACCTGACACTAACAGTGGAGCACCCATGGGGGGCACATCTCAAAGAACCATTGTTACTGCACAAGGTGAGTAACTTCCTTTTGTTGGTGATGAATGTGGTACTATGACTAAGTAAACAAGACATTAGCCCCACTCTGCAAGGAGAATAGACTAATTTATGAAGAGGATGCCTTGATATTTGCTTGCAAATAACTATTTTATCCTTCAGTTGACCGTGTTTGGCCTATCTGCTCAGGAGAGAGATTTTTGTCTATTTTCATGATGAATTTCATATTGTTTTGTTCTTATAAACTGTTTCTCCTCTATCAATTGCTAAGAATTCTAGTTAATACTGTGGAAAAGAGTAGGTTTTGTTCAAATCAGGTTTTCTATCTTGTGCAAAGCATTTATCTGTTTAATACAGTTATATATGAAATCACCGTAGTTTAGTCAGAGAGATTAGCTGAAAATTTTTAATCTCAATTTTTGCAGTTCTCAAACTTCCTATCTGTTGCTATACCTGCACTACAGTTGGGGAATGACTGACTGGCGGTCAATTTAGTGGGTTTAGTGAAGACCCACCAAATCAACTGCACATTGCTCTCTAGTTGACCCTAGTACTCTAAACTAGACAAGAAGAATAAGGTAAATCAATGGGAGAATGCCTCCCATTGACCCAGAGCATTGTGGACGCTGCAGGAAGTCTATCTAAAGAACATCCATTCCAGCTATGTTATTCACAGAGCTGGAGTTGCGTACCTTAGGTCGACTTTCTGTGGTAGCATAGATGTCGCCTTTTATTGACTTTTTATGAGGTACATGTTTCTATGTAGTTTCTGCTATTTATAGTATGAAATCTTTAACTACCTTTTATTTATTCTACCTCATGCGTACCCATCAGTTTGTCACTTGGTAGGATGGATTTATCTTTCATAATTAAATATTTAAGTAATTGCTTTTTGACCTTAGTGTTTTGTTGTTGTTTTTTAAACTTACGATATCATGTTACAGAATCAGTAGGTATAGTATGTTACTTGAGATCATCATGATTTAATGAAAACCTACTTGAAACAAGAGGCAATAAACAATAACTGCTAATATGCTGCAAATTAGTGATGATTCCAAGAGATGACGGCTGACAGGCTTTTTAAAGTAGCAGACGTAAGGAACAGCAGAAGGGATATTTGAAGAATGCAAGAATGTTATTTTAACGTTAAGCTGTTAGCTCAGAAAAGGAAAGACATATGGTAACAGGTCTGAAAGCAACTGAAGACTAAGCTCACTGTTTAAACATTTACATTTGTTGAAGTGTGATGGAAAACTTTTTTGTTCCAAGAATATTTCCTAAAATTTTAAGTAAATGTATCATCTTAATTGAAAGCTATAAAATTATTCCTGGCTCATGGAAACTTCATTTCGATAAACTAATACATTGAGCTTCTTTAATCTCACTCTAAAACATCTGTTCCAGACTTTGAATCGTTCTTGTAGCTCTTTCCTGAATATCTCCAGTTTTTCAACATCCTCTTAAATGTCCATAAATGTGGACACTTAATGATTTCACTAATGCCATAAACAGAGATAATACCAACTTCTTCACCCATGTTTGATGTTTCCCAATTTATACATCTGAGCTAGACTTGTTTTTGCCTATTTAGATATAGGATTGCAGTTGGAAGCTCATGTTAATTATCTGTCATGATCCCAAGTCCTTTTCAGTGCTACTGCATTCCAGGGTTCAATCCCCCCATCTTGTAAGTGAGACTGACGTTCTTTGTTCCTGGGTAGGACCTTGCATTTGACTGCATTAGAATGAACATACTTCAAAAGTACCCATCTCACCAAGTAATCCATGTTTGCCAAGGTAACTGACTTGTCCCCCAATTTTATTTATGAATCCACTGATTTTTATGTTTGTTGGAGTTTTTACTAGTAATAATTTTTGCATTTCCTTCCAAAACATTGAAAATTTGAATAGTATTGTTCTAAGAACACTTACAATGAATGGCAGTTCTCCATTACAATTACCTTTTGAAGTCTGTCAGCCATTTCTAGTTCATTTAATATGGGCTACATTGATTATTACTTAATGCTAAACTTTAATCTAATTAGACCAAATCAAATGACTTACAGAAGTTATTCATTTATTATGTCAAGAACATTACACTTTATTAGCCAATCCTGAAATCTCACTCAGAAATTATATTATGTTTCTCTGGCAGACTATTTTCCTTGAAACATATTGATTAGTATTAATTGTGCTGCTATCCTTTAATTATTTATAGGTTCTGTCTCATATTAGTCTTTTCATGATTTTGCCTCAGATCACTGTCAGGCTAACAAGCCTATAGTTTCCCAGGTCATCCCATTTACCCTTCTTAAATATTAGCACATTAGTTTTTAACAAGTTATCTTGTGTTTTCTTAGTTCCAAGATTTTTGGCACTTTCCAAAATTGCAGCTTACTTTGGGACTCTTTATAATGTGATAATTTGTCCCCACTCTTATGTGCTTTGATCAGTAATGAAATAGAGTAAAGATGATTACAGTAGGTGACAGCTCTCAAAACTATTCGTTCAGACTCTCTGCAAACTCAGTAGACATTATTATATTGGTTATGTCACACTTATGAATCTAATATCAGATGTTAGGCATCTCATGCTTTTACCTGACTTGGATTGGAATTTCACAATTCTTCTACACTGTCTATGTCAACCACTTATTACCAAGCAGGCCCAGCAAAAATTTGGCTCGTGCATGATTTTCTCTTTAGGAGTATGTGACCAATGATAGAGTGACATGCAGTCATCTTAAAACAAATAGGTTTAGTAGCCCCTGGAACAAAGCCTTAGAAAAAGTAGTTTTAAAAAAAAACCTAAACAGCCTATGCATATATTTAATCTAGGTCTGATCTAATGATTTTACTACCAGCTAAGTAGATGGGCTTCCCTCTTGAGTTACTGGAATAGAACAGACTCAACTTACTACTTTTTAGGAAGCTGAAGAACTCTTGGGGCGCAGCCAGCAAGTGAACCCCAGTTGTTTTACTTACCTCTCAGGAGCAGACTTTTCTCAAACCCGCTGTGCTTGTGTTTGTCCAAGTCCTATTCCATATTACTTGGTTACAGGACTAAGTGTGAAGTCCCTCTACCCCAGTTGTCCAGCTTACCTAAAAGAAACCCTTATGCATGGGTTCCATTGTTTGAGAACAAAAAACTGTTCTTAACTAATTTTGGGGTGCTGAGTTCAAAAATTATATCCATTTTTGCCCAAAATGTACAGATTTTCTGAAAACTGGAGTCTACTTCTTCAAAAATGCTATTATTTTCAAGAACTTTCATCCAAAAATACCTCAGATTGATTGAATTCATCAAAATGAATGCCATCTAGCTTAATTTAATTTACATGATACTGATAATGTTGGAGGCGATACTGAGTATCGACCAGCACATGCCAGTAATGAGCCACAACTTTTCACCCAAAGTGAATTGAATGACTTGGTGAGATACCTGAATCTGCCTAAAGATTCTGCTGAGGCTTTGGGATCCAGACTTCAAGCGAAGAATTTGCTTTCCTCTGGGACAAGTTTTGCTTGGTACAGGAACCACGAGAAAGAGTTTGTTCCATATTTTTCTATGGATGGTCTGTTGGTATACTGCAGTGGTGGCCAACCCAAAAAATTGCGGCTCCTGACAGAACCAGGACGGAACCCAGAACCGCTTGAGTCAGCTGCTCTCATGGCCGGGCTGCTGTGAACTGCATGTGCGCTCACGGACCGCGCCATTCCGCTCACGCCCCCAGCACACCGCATCATATCCTGCACGTGCAGG
The DNA here is from genome assembly GCA_032595735.1 of Pelochelys cantorii. Lineage (NCBI taxonomy): Eukaryota > Metazoa > Chordata > Testudines > Trionychidae > Pelochelys > Pelochelys cantorii. The sequence goes on along the minus strand of CM064329.1, from coordinate 100,439,360 downwards.
CCAGGTCACATACAGCGTCCCAGCCTGCGCGTGCTAGCAGCCGGCCGCTGAGCACAGGCAGCGGCTTTGGGACCCGGGCATAAGGTTGTGGAGGAGAGATGCCTGGCTCTGGAGAAGGGGAGAGGGATGTGGGGGGCGGTGTGCATGGCATCCCGGATGCGGTGCAGCAGCTCTGGCTCCGGGACCCGAGCATAAGGTTGGTGGGGAGGATGATTGGGTTACAGCAGCAGGGGAGGTGTCTGGCTCTGGGGAAGTGAAGGGAAGGGAAGGGGGATTGGGTTGCGCACAGCATCCCGACCAGCTCATGCTCAAAGCCAGTCGCTCAGCACACGTTCCCCAGCGCCTGGAGGGAGATGCGTGGCTGTAGTGGTGGCAGTGGCTCCGGGACCCGAGAATTAGGTTAGATCGGGGGGTAGGGGATTGGGTTGGGGTGTGTGTGTGTCTGGCTTTGGGGAAGGGGAAAAGAGGGATATTGGGTTGGGGGGGTGTGCCTGGCTTTGGGGAAGGGGAGGAGAGGGGGATTGTGTTGGGGTGCGTGTGCCTAGCTCTGGGGAAGGGGAGGAGAATAGGATTGGGTTGGGGGCGGGGTGCCTGGCTTTGGGGAAGGGGACTGGGTTAGAGCAGGCTGCTCTTCCCCTCCCCTATACAGCTGGCGCGCTTCCTGAAATGCCGGGTCTGTTGCAACACTGGGGACTTTTCCCCCTGTTGCCTGCCTGCATAGGAGAGGATGCGGGAGGGAGTAGGAATCCTGGGACTGCATGCCAGCTCCAACTTCTCAGGAAGCACGCAGCTGTCGTGGGGAGCAGAGGAAGAGCGTGCACTTCCTGAGAAGTTGGAGCTGGCATGCAATCCTGGGACTCCTATACACACACACCCTGCGCAGGCAGGCACGGGGGGGGAGGAAGTCCCTGGCTGAGCGACAGACCGGGCATTTCAGGAAGCGCACCAGCTGTTTAGGGGAGGGGAAGAGCAGCCCACATGCTTCCTGAGACCCCGGGATCCCCAGGTACTGGCCCCAGCTGTCTTTGTCCCTTCCCCCTAGCCAGAACTCCACCCACCATGAGTACCTGGCCCCAGCACCCTGTCCGCTGGCCCCACCAGCACAGTTGGGGCCACATTAGTGAGGCTTGGGGGGTTTTGGAGGGGTTGTTTTTTTGCATCTCACTTGTGTAGCCCTGACTGACTTTTCCATGGGTCAGTGACCCCTGACTCAAAACAAGTTCCCTGCCCCTCTCATAAATAAAGACAAGGCTGAAACATTTTGTGTTTGACATAATATTTTATTTAAAAATGAAGCCTGGCCAACAAGCCCCCCATCTGGCCGCAGCATCATAACACTCCTGCACACCCAGACTCCACACCTGAGCCTATCATACACTGGGAACCCCCTGTCCTGAGCCTCTCACATCCCCAAACTCTTGCACCCCCACATTCCCAGTCTTCTGCCACAACACTCCTGCACCATCCACACACTGCAAATCTGTGTCCTGAGCCCACCATACTCCCAGCCTGCCTGCCCTGAGCCCCTCGTGCACCCCAGCCCAAATGCCTGCACCCTCACAGCCACAAGCCTGCGGCTTGCCCAGCACCCCAACCCTCCACGTGACCCCAGCACTCTCCAGCCTGGAGCCCCCTCCCTGAGCTAGCATCCTCTTCTCTACTTCCTCCTGCACCCAAATTCCCTCCCAGAGCTTGCACCTCTCACCCCTTCCCAGTGCTTTTTTTGTGAGCCACAATAGCAGTGGAGACAGCGTGAAGAGCTGGGGCAAAGTTGTTGAACCCTCCCCCTCCCCCCCCCCCCAAAAAAAAGCAGGGCCGCGAAGACCCGGGGAAAAGTTAACCAGAAAAAAAAAAGGCAGCGTGGGATGGTGTACCAGCATCTATTTTCCCCCAGTGTGGCGTTTTTCTTTGCCTTGGCTCTTCACGCTGTCTCCACTGCTATTGTGGCTCTTTGTGTGGACGCGTTGGCCACCCCTGGTACACTGCAATAACATTGACGGATTAATAGAAAGCTTGGGGACAGCTTACCAACCAGGTGACTGGAGACTGTCTATTGACTCTTCAAAGACAAGCCTAAAAGGTGTTCTACTTTGTAATGACAGTCAGTATGCCTCTGTGCCTATTGCCGATTCTGTTCACTTAAGAAAAACCTATGAAAATCTTGAGCTTCTCCTTCAAAAGGTGCATTATCCAGAGCATGAACGGACCGTATGTGGAGATCTGAAGGTGCTGTGTATGCTGCTTGGTCAGCAGGCTGGTTACACAAAAATGCCATGCTTTTTATGCGAATGGGATAGCAGAGCAAGAGATCTTCATTGGTTAAGGAAACAGTGGCCACCAAGGGAGAGTCTGACTCCCGGCTCCAAGAATATAATTCATGAAAAACTGATTGAGCCCAACAAGGTACTGCTACCTCCACTCCACATCAAGCTAGGTTTGATGAAACAATTTGTGAAAGCATTAAACAAGAACGGGGACTGTTTCAAGTACATTTGCAACAAGTTCCCAGCTTTGAGTTACCAAAAAGTTAAGGAGGGTATCTTTGTGGGTCCTCAGATCAGGAAACTGATTCTTGACACTAACTTTGAAGAAACCATGAATGACACAGAGAAAGAAGCTTGGGTGGCTTTCAGAAGTGTCATACAAAACTTCTTAGGAAATAACAAAGATCCTGATTATAAAAACATTGTTGGCAACATGCTAAACAAATTGGAAAGACTTGGATGCAACATGAGCTTGAAAGTTCATTTTTTGCACTCCATCTGGATTATTTTCCTGAAAATCTTGGAAGTGTCAGTGAAGAGAAAGGGGAAAGATTTCATCAGGATATCAAGACGATGGAAAAGAGATATCAAGGACATTGAGATGTCAGCATGATGGCTGATTACTGCTGGTCCCTGAAAAGAGAGACTGATGGTGAAATGCATAAAAAGTTGTCAAAAAAGCATTGATTCAGTCACATCTAAACATTTAAAATTACTCAGTTGTTAAATTTCACACTTTGATCCTTTGTTCTTTAAACAAGGACTTACAACAGACCTTCTAAAAGAAATATAATTTACTATTTACCAAGTTTTTAATGCATAAGGTGGAATAAAAAGCATAAAACATGTCCATTTTTTTCTTTTTGATTTGTGAAAAATCCTTATGTGATAGAGCAAAATGGATGCCATTTTTTAAATCAGCATAGCAAAATTATGCAAAGTCACTAATTTTTATCAAAACAACTGAAACTTTGTTTCAATTTGCAGGCCAGTGGAATGCTTCTGTAATGATTGTTCCATTGTTTGGCAGTTAGATCCATTCAGTCTGAATGGCATGCAATAATTAGCCAGGAATGAGTGACTGGTTGGGTCCCGGGGATTATTAATGCGTCTTTTAGATCTGGTATGGTTCCCACCACCTTGAAAGAGACAGTGATAAAACCGTTTCTTAAGAAGCCTTCCCTGGACTCACATGATTTGAATAACCATCGCCCCGTTGCTAATATTCCCTTCTTGGGCAAGGTATTCATGCGGGCAGTGGCATTGCAACTCCAAGCTTTCTTGGAAGAAACAGACTACTTAGATCCATTTCAGTCTGGCTTTAGGCCAGGTTTTGGAACAGAAACTGCCTTGGTTGCCCTGGTAGATGACCTACACCGGGAGATAGACAGGGGAGTGCTTCCCTATTGATTCTCTTGGACCTCTCAGTGGCTTTTGATACCATCAACCATGGTATCCTTCTGGAACGCCTGGCAGAGTTGGGTATCAGAGGCACTGTTCTGCAGTGGTTCCAGTCTTACCCATAGGGATGCTTTCAGAACGTGGAGCTAGGAGGCTGCTATTCAACTCCATGGCAATTGTGCTACAGGATCCCGCAAGGTTCCATCTTGTCCACTATACTGTTTAATATCTACATGAAGCCGCTGGGAGAGGTCATAAGGAGTTCTGGAGGACGATGCCATCAGTATGCAGATGACACCAAACTCTATTTCCCTGTGATACCAGAACCAGGTTTGGCGGCGACTGATTTAAACTGGTGTCTGGAGGCAGTGATGGACTGGATAAGTCAAACAAGCTGAAGTTGAATCCAGATAAGACTGAGGTCCTGTGCATCAGGATGCCCTCTGTTCAGGAATGTGGCATGGGACCTGTTCTAGTCAGTGTTATTCTCCCCCTGAAATAACAGGTACGCAGCTTGGGAGTCCTCCTGGACCCTTTTTTAACATTTGAGAACCAAATTTCTTTGGTGGCCAGGAGTGCTTTGGGGCAGCTTCATCTGATCCGCCAGCTGCCACCCTTCCTGAACAAGCATGACTTGGCCACAGTGATCCATGCTCTTGTTACATCCTGACTGGATTACTATAATGCACTTTGTGGGGCTGCCTTTAAAAAGCCTTTGGAAACTTCAACTGGTCCAGAATGTGGCTGCTTGAGTTTTAACTAATACTCGTTATATGAAGCACATTATGCCACTGCTCCGGCAGCTGCACTGGCTTCCAGTATGTTTCCAGGCATAATTTAAGGTCTTGGTTATAACTTATAAAGACCTAAACGGGTTGGGTTCAGGGTATCTGAAGGACCATCTTCTCCCATATGAACCTGCCCAGGGATTGAGGTCAGCTGGGGAGGCTCTGCTCAGTGTTCCCCTATTTATGGAGATAAGATTAACAGGGCCTTCTCACCTTTTGCTCCCAGGCTGTGGAATTCTCTTCCCTGGGATATTCGCATGGCACCAACATTAGCATTATTAGCATTGTTTTGGCATCAGGCTAAAGCCACCATTTTTACTCATGCTTTTATTGGTGTTTAGTCTGTGTGTGTGTATGTCCCTCCTCTCAAGATGTCTTAGCATGTTTTATGCCCCTTTGGGGTCTTGTATTTTATTTTTTATATAGTGTTTTAAAAACATTTGTAAATAAATAGTCTTGTGACTGTAGATAATGATGCTGAAACTGTCTGCTAACCTTTGACTTTCCAGCACCCCATTTCAGACACCCGGTACATAAATTATATGCTGGGGTCCACGTCAACATTCATCACAATTACATTTGGTTCGTATTTTGATGTTTTTCTTCACAATCATGATGACTAGCAACTTACTTTGTAATTACTATTTAAAAAAAAATCCTGAGATTTTTGAGATCAGTGTGGAAACCCTCACCTCTCCCCACAAGCAAAAAGTACCAGGTCACCTCTCTAGTGCAACATGAAACAACTCAAGACCTGGTTTATAGACTCTTCGGGTTTTTTTTACATAAATTCAAGTAGTATAACATCTCAGGGGAGTAGCTGTTTTAGTCTGTAACTTTAAAAATGAGTGGCACCTTGGAGACGAACAAAAATATATAGAATCATGAGCTTTCATGGGTAAAACACATTTCATCAGATGAATTGAAGTGAAAAATCATCTGATGAAGTGGGTTTCACCCACAAAAACTCTTTATGCTATATAATTTTGTAAGTCTATAAGGTGCCACAGGACTACGCGTTTTTCAAGTATTATAAAACACCCTACTTACTTCATTTCTATTTAAATAATTATAAAATCTCCACGTGACACTTAAAAATAATAATGCTATAGCACTGTTAGGATTACTTTTTTAAAACTTGCACTTTTGCCATTTAATATACTTCATTTTTAAAGGATACCTATGAAATTGTACTGTTGTTTTATTGAGAGGTAATGCAAACAAGAAATATGATGGAACATGTGTTTATCCAATGCAATAAATGTTCTTAGAACAGTATCTGAACATTCTTGAGGAATTTTTATTATTATTTGTAGAAAGGGATCGTCTTCAAGGCCTCTGTGGACCCAAAAAATCCCTTTTTCTTTCTTTCCAGTTGATGCCGCCATCAAGGCCACCCTAGTGCTGATCTTATTTCTAGCTGAAAAGTGATAGATGGAGATTCTTTTCTAAGCCCATATATATGATGCTGTTATATCAACTGTAAGATTCTTTAAAGCAGTGGTTCCCAACCGCTGGTCTGCAAAATGGTGCTGGTCCATGAACCGCTGGCTGCTGGGCCACGGTGGCTGCCAGAGCTGAAGCTGGCTGTTCGCGGTGGCTCAGCTCCAGCATCCATGGTGGCTGATTTTGCCCATCAGTGGCAGAAGGAGGCAGAGCAGAAAGCGCCTTCCTCCTCCCACCCAGGTAAGATGGCGGCCCAGCCAGGGCTCCGTGCTCTCCCCCACTTTGCCTCTACCCATGGGGGCACAAGACATGCTTGGGGAGGGAGGGAGCATGAAGGAGGAGGGAGCTCCTCCTGCCCACATGGCAGTAATGACCATGCTCCCTAGAGGGGGCAGCCTCTGTCTGGGGAGTGCGGGGGTGGGGTGGGGTCAAAGAGAAAGGGTTGTTGGGTGAGAGCGTGGCAGGGCAAGAGGGTGTTGGCATAGGCTATAGGGGTCAGAGGTTGAAGGGACAAAGGGTGCAGGGGTGGGGGTCAAAGGATGTTATGAACTGGGGAGCAAGAGGCTGAGTTGGGGCTAGGCAGACAGGTAACAGTTTAGCATATTAGCATATTCATTATTTGCATAATGAATATGCAAATAAAATGTTGCCATTCCTGCAAAAGTTTGTGAATGAATTTGCCAGTCCATGATATAAAAAAGGTTGGGAACCACTGCTCTGAAGGAATAATATGGGACACCCCAATCCTTTGAGTAACAAACTTAACATGGAGGTAAAACTCAGATTTCTTACATGTTTGCAAAAAGCTCTTATGCACTAATTACACTGCCAGCATATAAAATGGGTTTTAAAAGAAGCATATTTTAAGTCAATGAAATGTTTGTGATGTTTTAATCTGTTTTAAAATTCATTGTAGATAACATTGCCAAGTAATGTGCATGATCTCAGCATTCACCAAGTAGTTGTTTTGTGCATCAGTATATTTTTTGTTACTCAGTCCCATTAATGAATACACTTTTCCTACAACCATATTGATGTTGGAGGGAATTATTGCCTTTTCTTCCTTCCTGATCTTTTCCTGTTTGTCATGATCATGTATTCATCAGAAAAATGCTTTGCAAAGCATATTAAAAGTTAAACTAAATTAGAAATACAAACTGTTGCATTATTGAAAGAGAATATCTGGAATCCTGAAATGGTCTCATTTTTCAATTGTGTTGAATGTAATACAATAAAAGTCAGTAAGTTTTGGATGGAAAATTACTTTTTTCAATCACACTGCATACAGGTACCTCTTGTTGAATTAGATTTTAAATGATAGTTTCTTTGAATGTGTTCTTTCTCACTTGCCAAGGATGTTTGGCTTATCTCAGTGATGACCCAACATAGCATTTCTTATGCTCTTGTGTTCTTCATGCTCTGAATGTGGGAAACACCATACAGAATAAAAATCAAGAGGTTATGAAATTGGAGGGCTCTGAGAGACCCCAAATGAGAGTTTCAGACAAGGCCTCCCCACAAAGGGCTTGTGCATTGTCCCTCTGTGCCTTTCTTCCCTGACCCCTCCTTTCCCCTTCCCCTTCCCTTCCTTCGCCTTTTGTTTTGAACCAATAACAAAATTACGAAGTTATGAAATTGGAGGGTTCTTGGTACCTTAGTGACAAGGATAAATACCTAGGGTATGTCTACACTTGCCCCCTAGTTCGAACTAGGGAGGCAAATGAAGCATACCGAAGTTGCAGATCAAGCACGGGATTTAAATATCCCGTGCTTGATTAGCATATTTGTGGCCGGTCGCCATTTTAAAATGCCGGTCGCCCGATGTAACTTGCTGCGTGTAGACGCGGTAGTCCGATTTAAAACCCTTCCCTCGAATTAACTGGTACTCCTCATGACTAGGGGGCAAGTGTAGACATACCCCTAGTGAATAGATAGGGTGATAAAGGTGAGCACATTGGATTGTAGCAGTTGGAGAGAGGCAAATAGCAGTTTAGTGACTTGAGCCACTGTTAGACAAATTCAGTTCTTTTTTATGCTGGCTTTACAATGGAAAGTTGACTGTGAAAAAGGCATTACCTTGCTCACCGAGGTTTAAGAAATGCAACCAGTGTCGCAACCCAATGCCCACTTTGGATGGCCACGGGTCTTATATTCAGGGCTTGGGAGAGGTGCGTGTCCCGCAAAAATGCATGCATTACTGCAGTCTCACGTCCAGGGTGTGCAAGGATAGGGAGCTCAAGCTGTGAATGCTATTATTTGCTAAAGCTCTTGACAAACAACCAAGGACAGAAGTACTCAGGAAACTCGCACTAAATGAAAGAAATTAGCAAGCTACCCCTCTAAACCGCTGGCAAAAAAGAGAGTCTCCCCAGCCCATTCCCTACCTCCCAGAGTCAGCACAGGAGAGAAGCCAGGCACCTCCAGCACCTGGCACCCCATGCCACTTCTGGTTGTGGAACCGAAACAGCGTATAGCACCACCCTCAGCACTGGCACCTGCAGCACCGAGAGCAGATGATGTCCAGGAACTGGATAAACCACCAGCGCTGCCAGCACCTTAGGGTGCTGAGCACTACCTTGGCACCAACAAAGGTGAGGGCAAAATCAGCTAGGTCCCTTCTTCACTCGCCGAGCCTGGAACTGGTGCCTTCACCATCAGCACCCAGTGCCGCCTCCACTGGCACCACAGGAATCCTCACTCAGCTGGCACCGCCCTGCACATAAACATGAGTACAAAGTGCTGGTACCATCCTCGAGACAATACTCGAGATCACCATGAGATGACTTTCAGAGACAAGCCTCTCACTCTCCATTACTGGTCCCACGTTCTCCCCATTCACCTACACTGTCGCACTACAGCGATTATGAAGACAACCACAGGAGTGTTTTTTCTTCTCAACACTTCTAACTGACAAGACCAAGCACTCCCTATGACAGACTTCAATTAAAACCTTCACACCATCTTCCATAGTACCTGGACTGGTCCTATCACACTCATTGCCCTATGCGCTGGTCCCTAGGCTGCCACTGGACACCATCGAGGCACCTTTCAGCAACACCATCAACTTCTGCCCATAGATCAGTGCCAGCCTCTCCTCCTCTTAGTCCCCCTTATCAGTTAGAGGACTTGGAGACCGAGGAAAGGCAGATTATTGATGTTGACCCTGACCAGTGAGGTCCTTCACCAACTGATAAACCGTCGTCTTCACCCGATGAGGCCGTTATCCCAAATGATACACCTTCTACCGATGACTTAAAACAATTTCAGGAGCTTTTTAAGAGAGTTGCCATCAGTCAAGCCGTCACTTTATCCAGAGGTTCCAGAGAAGCAATATAGGCTTTTAAAGAACCTGCAACCTTCCACAAAAGCAAAAATTATGCTTCTCATTGATGAAGTGATCATGGACGCAGCCGATGACGTGTGGCAAACTCCAGCCTCAGCCCTGCCTACCAACAAGTGGGCTGACAGAAAATATTTTGTGCCCTCAAAGGGCATGGACTTTTTATTCCTGCACCCACAGCCCAACTCCTTGGTCATAGATGCTGCAAACCAAAGATCGAAGAACCCACAGTACAAGCCCCCTACCCATGAGAAGGAGCATAAACATCTCAACTTGTATGGTTGGAAGATGTACTCCATCCTCCACCCTGCAAATTCTCATAGCCAATTATACTGTGCTACTTGCTAATCATGACTTTGATAACGATGCCAAGTGTAGCATCTTCCTGACAAGCGACCTATCCTGAAGTTCATGGTCCAGGAAGGGTACACCATTTCTTGCACAGCATTGCAGATGGCACTGAATTTTGCTGATACAGCAGCAAGCAACAGCTACATCAGTAGTAATGAGATGCACCTCCTGGCTAGAGGTGGCAGGGGTCCCAAAAGAGCTGCAATCCAAACTTGAGGAACTCTCATTTGATAAGAACAAACTTTGCAGCAAGGACTGATGAGGTTCTTCACTCAAGTAAGGATTCCCACCCCACACTGCATACTCTTGGGATGTACATACCCCCTTACCACAGATAATGTTACACTCCCTATCACAGGTAGAGGGATTTCTCATATGCTAGACAGCAGCAAAGGCCTTTGACCAGAATTGTGCCAGAGGTAGAAACCAACATTGCTGAACCACGAACACCCGCTTGTCCAGTCAATAGGCCCCAGGAAAAAGATTTGAGGCTTTGGATGGGGACCTGCACAATCCCCCCTTTTACGAGTCCCTCACAACATAGCAATTTTTCATCACTGTTTATGCCCTCTCTACAACCAATGGGCAACAATTCCTACAGACCGTTAGGTTTTGGAAATCATAGAATCATAGAACCATAGAGCTGGAAGAGACCTCAGAAGGTCATCAAGTCCAGCCCCCTGCTCTAGGCAGGACCAGTCCCAACTAAATCAACCCAGCCAGGGCTTTGTCAAGCTGAGACTTAAACACCGCTAGGGATGGAGACTCCACTCCTTCCCTAGGTAACCCATTCCAGTGCTTCACCACTCTCCTAGTGAAATAGTTTTTCCTAATATCCAACCTGGACCTCTCCCAGCACAACTTGAGACCATTGCTCCTTGTTCTGCCATCTGTCACAACTGTGACCAGCCTTTCTCCATCCTCTTTGGAACCTCCCTTCAGGAAGTTGAAGGCTGCTATCAAATCCCCCCTCACTCTTCGCTTCTGCAGACTAAACAGACCCCACTCCCTCAGCCTCTCCTCATAGGTCGTATGCTCCAGCCCCCTAATCATTTTGGTTGCCCTCCGCTGGACCCTCCCCAATGCGTCCACATCCTTTTTGTAGTGGGGGCCCCAGAACTGGACACAATACTCCAAATGTGGCCTCACCAGAGCCGAATAAAGGGGAATAATGACATCTCTGGATCTGCTGGCAATGCTCCTCTTAATGCAACCTAATATGCCATTAGCCTTCTTGGCTACAAGGGCACACTGTTGACTCATATCCAGCTTCTCATCCACTGTAACCCCCAGGTCCTTTTCTGCAGAACTACTACTTAGCTGGTTGGTCCCCGGCCTGTAACAATGCTTGGGATTCTTCAGTCCCAAGTGCAGGACTCTACACTTGTTCTTGTTGAACCTCATCAGATTTCTTGTGGCCCAATCCTCCAATTTGTCTAAGTCACTCTTGACCCTGTCTCTGCCCTCAAGCATATCTACCTCTCCCCCTAGCTTAGTGTCATCTGCAAACTTGCTGAGGGTGCAATCCATCCCCTCATCCAGGTCATTAATAAAGATATTGAACAAAACCAGTCCTGGAACAGAACCTTGGGGCACTCCGCTAGAAACCGACCGCCATCCTGACATCGAGCCGTTGATCACTACCCGCTGGGCCCGGCCTTCTAGCCATCTTTCTATCCATCTTACAGTCCATTTATCCAATCCACATTCCCTTAACTTGCTGGCAAGAATATTGTGGGAGACCGTACCAAAAGCCTTGCTAAAGTCAAGGTATATCACATCCACTGACTTTCCCATATCCACAGAGCCAGTTACCTCATCATAGAAGCTAATCAGATTGGTCAGGCATGACTTGCCCTTTGTGAATCCATGCTAACTATTCCTGATCACTTTCCTCTCTTCCAAGTGCCTCAAAATGGATTCCTTAAGGATCCCTTCCATGATTTTTCCAGGAACCGAGGTAAGACTGACTGGCCTATAGTTCCCTGGATCGTCCTTCTTCCGTTTTTTGAAGATGAGCACTACATTTGCCTTTTTCCAATCATCCGGGATCTCTTCCGATCCCACAACTTTTCAAAGATAATGGCCAAAGGCTCCTCAATGACATTTGCCAACTCAGTACCCTCGGATGCATTAAGTCCGGACCCATGGATTTGTGTACGTTTAGCTTTTCTGAGTAGTTCCTAACCTGTTCCTTACCCACCAAGGACTGTCCATCCTCAGCCCATCTTGCATCACTCAGCGCATTAGTCCGGGAGCCGATCTTGTCTGTGAATACAGAGGCAAAGAAAGCATTGAGTACTTCAGCCTTCCCCACATCATCTGTCACTAGGTTACCTCCTTCATCCAGTAGGGGCCCCACACCCTCTCTGATCACCTTCTTCTTGTTAACATGCCTGTAGAAACCTTTCTTGTTATCCTTCACATCCTTTGCCAGTCGCAATTCCAACTGCGCTTTCGCCTTCCTGATAATCCCCTGGCTTTCTCGAGCTATACATTTATACCCCTCCCTGGTCATTTGTCCAAGTTTCCACTTTTTGTAAGCCTCCTTTTTGTGCTTAAGTTCACCAAGGATTTCCCCTGTAAGCTAATCTGGTCTCCTACCATGTTTGCCTCTCTTGCTACGCGTCGGGATGGTTTCTTTCTGTGCCTTCAATAAGGCTTCTTTAAAATACTGCCAGCTGTCCTGGACTCCTTTCCCCTTCATGTTAGCATCCCAGGGGCTTCTGCCCATCAGGTCTTTGAAGGAGTCAAAATCTGCTTTTCTGAAGTCCAAGGTGTGTATTTTACTACTCTCTTCTCTTCCTTTGGTCAGGATCCTGAAATCTACCATCTCATGATCACTGCTTCCGAGGTTGTCACCCACCTCTACTTCCCCTATTAGTTCCTCCCTGTTTTTGAGCAGAAGGTCAAGCTGCACATGGCCCCTGGTTGGATCCTTCAGCACCTGTAGCAAGAAGTTATCCTCAACTTCTCCAAAAACTTCCTGGATTGCTTGTGTACTGCCGTATTGGTCTCCCAACAGATGTCAGGGTGATTAAAGTCCCCCACGCGAACCAGGGCCTGCAATCTAGAGGCTTCTCTCACTTGTCCGAAGAAAGCCTCATCTACCTCATCCACCTGATTCGGTGGCGTGTAGTAGACACCAACCACAACATCACTGCTGTTGTTTGCACCTCTAAACTTAACCCATAGACTCTCAACAGGTTTTTCTCCCTCTATATACTGGAGTTCTGAGCAATCATAGTGCTCTCTTCCGTATAGTGCAACTCCTCCTCCTTTTCTCCCCTGCCTGTTCTTCCTGAACAGTCTATACTCTTCCATGACAGTGCTCCAGTCATACGAGTCATCCCATCAAGTCTCTGTTATCCCAATTAAATCATAGTTCTTGTACTGGGCCAGGGCCTCCAGTTCTTCCTGTTTGTTGCCCAGGCTTCTCGCATTAGTGTACAAACACCTCAGATAACCAGCTGATCACCCTATCTTCTCCATTCGAATCAGGGGTCCTCCTTTCTTGCTCATTCCTCTTTGCATGTCTTCCCAGTATCTGACTTTCCCACTCCCTTCAGGGTTTTGGTCACATTCCCCCAACGAACCTGGTTTAAAGCCTCCTCACTAGGTTTGCAAGCCTGCCTGCGAAGATGCTCCTTCCTTTCTTTGTTAGGTGGATCCCATCTCTTCCTAACAATCCTTGTGCCTGGAACAGAGTCCCATGGTCAAAGAAACCAAAGCCCTCTCTCCGACACCACCTGTGTAACCACGCATTTACTTCCTCAGTTGGACGATCCCTGCCCAGTCCTTTCCCTTCAACAGGGAGGATGGACGAGAACACCACTTTGATCCTTCTTCCCAGCGCTACATAATCCACAGTAACCCGCTAAAGGGCATTCTTGGCCATATCGTTAGTTCCCACGTGGAGAAGCAGGAAGGGGTAGCGATCCGATCATAAAATGTGGATACTCAATTTTCCATACATCAGTTCTGTCAGCCTCCCTATCCCCCTGTCCCGGACCCCTCTGATGAAGCTCTGCTACAGCAGGAAGTGGAACATCTCCTACACATCGGAGCTATTGAGAGGGTACCAGAGCAATACCACAGCAGGGGTTTTAACTCAAATTATTTCCTCACACAGAAAAGAACATGTGGTTGGAGACCCATACTCGATCTCTGTCAGTTAAACAAATACCTCCGCAAGCAACAGTTCAAGATGATTACACTCGTGTCCATCATTCTGGCACTGAACAAAGGAGGCAAGCTTTCAGGCAAGCAACCTCTATCTTTCAGGCAAGCAGCAAGCACATCACAAATATATGTTAGAACCACTTATCCCAATGGTCACATAATTGTTCTGCCTTCATCTGGAGAACACTCTTGTGAAACTCCCCTCTTAGCTGCTTCTGTTCGCTAGCTCCTTGATTTCACACTTGTCTTCATTGAATGTATTTTGTTTTCAGAGCAGTTCTCCAATTTATGAATCATTTTGCCATAGTGATTTCGAAAGATGGAAGGAATGTCCCTCTGAGGTTTGCATCCAGGGTTGAACCCTTAATATTCTGTGTGTTATATAAACCATGGAACATTAATAGCTTTGGGGCTTTGCCTGATTCAGGAGACTCTGTGGAATATCGTCTTCCCAAACATCAGAATTGTCATTGAATTGCCTACAGACTCTAGCCTGACTGTCAGATCAAAATGCCACCAACTTTCCCAAAGAATAAATTTTTTATTCTTGTATTTTTGGTGCTAACTTTACAACTGACCCTCTTGGCAACACTTTTACATCTTATTTTCAAAATAAAGAATTCACACAATTCTTTATTCCAGCCTAATGTCTGTGCTTTTGAATATTATTTTTCTTGGTTGGAGATTTCAAACTGAATCTAACTTGCTGTCTGCCTTTAAAGAACCTGCTCATAATTTTTTTTCTTTTTTGATTTAATCTCTATCAAATATAAATTAGCAGATTACCATCCATAATGCTATGTTACTGCCTTTCAATACATTTTATGTGCTAATCACTTAATAGGGAAACAATTGTACAAAACAGAACACAAGAGCAATAAACACAGAACAAAATGAGAGAAGAGAATACCATCACTAAAAAAGCATTCTAAGTGGCAAGTTTAGACCAGCAAAAAGAGCCTGTTTTTAAAAAATCAAAGAAAGACCTGAACAATAGAAATAGAATGAAGATTGTGATAGGCAGAATATTGTCAAGAAATACTAATCAGAGTTGCTAACTCATGATTTTATCATGAGTCACATGATAATTATTCTTTCCCCAGCTTCTGGAGTCAGGTGGATATGTAATTTCAGCTTTCATTACAAACAAAAAGTAAATTTCTAGCTCTCATGACTGTGAAAAAAAAAATGTGACTCAAGTGCACCATAAAAGCTCAAAAAGCAGAAGGCAAATAAAAGAACACAAAATTATTATTTTTACATAAAGCCAAATATCATCATTTTTGGTGAGCATGTTTCATGATTTTTCAACATTTGAGATTCACAGTTCTGCTAAACGGACCAGCCCCGCAATAAACCTTTGACAATAAAGTTGAACACCCGAAGACAGTGTTGTCACATCTCACATTACAAACAAAAAAGTTAGACTCAAAAAAAAAAAAAAAACCCTTGGAAAACTACAGGTGAAAACCGAGTCACCAATGAAGTGCTGAATGCTTGTAAAAGTTGGAACATGTTGAGAATGAAGCTGAAGACTCTGCACTGATAGCACATAATTGGGAAGTTGAAGGAACACTACAGTAATGCTGACTGAAAGAACCCCCCTCTGTTGAACTGTAGTGAGAGGGGGAATATTTGTGGCACTTAACAACATAGAGGCTATGCACAAGAGAAGTCCAGGTTAGTCAGTCAGTCAGAGCATTGCCCTGTGTAGAAAGGATTCAGAACTAATATATTAAATCCTCTTAGATTTCATTGCTCTTCTTATGTCACGAGTATTTTTTTCCTAATGCTATGTCTACACTGGGAAGGTTTGGTGACAAAAGTGCTGTCGACAGTGCAAAAGTTGTCAAGTGAAAAACAGTCAAAACAATTTTTTTGCCTCCCATTGTCAATATTTCATAGCCACATTGCTAGCTCCCTGTTTACAGATAAAGCAATGTGGGTAAGCATCCCACAGTGCAGTGTTATGGGAAGGCAGAACTGATCCCTGTGCTTCTTGGGATTCCCTTGTAGCTCTGTGAGCTCTCCGTGCTAAGGAATGTCAAAGCCGCACAGCAGTCTCTCCAGCTCTCCTCCTGCATTAGCAGTTTCCTATTGCTGTGTTTCTAGTGCAGAGCAGAACTCCCATGATTTGTTCTTTGTTCTCCAGCTCACTCTGCTGTCAGATACTTCTCCGAGCTTTTGAAAGGGGAGGGTTGCTTGCCTGCAGGGCAGCAAAGATCACAAAACACTGAGCACAGCCACCAGGGTAGGCATTGTAGGATACTGATGGAAGCCAGTTCTCTTGACAAAACAGACAACAGAGTCCAAACTGGCTCTTTGTCGACAATAAAGGGAGGGGAAAAGACAAAGGTTTCTTGCAGGGGTGGAAATACGTTGTCAGCAAAACTGGGTGTTTTTCCGAGTGCGATAAATAGAAAGGAACATAAAAACTGTCAAATCAAGTGTAAAAATGTAATAAGAAAAGCAAAAAAAGATTTTGAGGAACAGCTAGCCAAAAACTCAAAAAGAAATAACAAAATGTTTTTTAAGTACATTAGAAGCAGGAAGCCTGCTAAAAAAACCTGTGGGTCCCCGAGACAAGTGACACCAATATTTAAAAAGGGCTCTAGAGGCAATCCTGGCAATTACAGACCGGTAAGTCTAACTTCAGTACCGGGCAAGTAAGTCGAAACAATAGTAAAGAATAAAATTGTCAGGCACGTAGAACATAATTCGCTGGGCAAAAGTCAACATGGTTTCTGTAAAGGGAAATCATGTCTTACTAATCTATTAGAATTCTTTGAAGGGGTTAACAAACATGCAGACAAGGGGGATCCAGTAGATATAATATACTTACATTTTCAGAAAGCCTTTGACAAGGTCCCTCACCAAAGGCTCTTGTGTAAATTACATGGCCATGGGATAAGAGGGAAGGTCCTTTCATGGATTGAGAACTGGTTAAAAGACAGGAAACAAAGGGTAGGAATAAATGGTAAATTTTCAGAATGGAGAGGGGTAACTAGTGGTGTCCCCCAAGGGTCAGTCCTGGGACCAATCCTGTTCAACTTATTCATAAATGATCTGGAGAAAGGGGTAAGCGGTGAGGTGGTAAAGTTTGCGGATGATACCAAACTGTTTAGGATAGTCAAGACAGAAGCAGACTGTGAGGGACTCCAAAAAGATCTCACCAAACTGAGTGATTGGGCAACAAAATGACAAATGAAATTTAATGTGGATAAGTGTAAAGTAATGCACATTGGGAAAAATAACCCCAACTATACGTACAGTATGATGGGGGCTAATTTGGCTATGACAAATCAGGAAAGAGATCTTGGAGTTATCGTGGATAGTTCTCTGAAAACTTCCACACAGTGTGTAGCGGCAGTCAAAAAGGCAAATAGGATGCTAGGAACTATTAAGAAAGGGATAAGACCCAGAATATCTTACTGCCCCTGTATAAAACTATGGTACTCCCACATCTTGAATACTGTGTACAGATCTGGTCTCCTCACCTCAAAAAAGATATTTTGGCCTTGGAAAGGGTTCAGAAAAGGGCAACTAAAATGATTAGGGGTTTGGAACGGGTCCCATATGAAGAGAGATTAAAACGACTGGGACTTTTCAGTTTAGAAAAGAGGAGACTGAGGGGGGATATGATAGAGGTATATAAAATCATGAGTGGTGTGGAGAGGGCAAATAAATAAAAGTTATTTATTAGTTCCCATAATAGAAGAACAAGAGGACACCAAATGAAGTTAATGGGTAGCAGGTTTAAAACTAATAAAAGAAAGTTCTTCTTCACAAAGCGTGTAGTCAACCTGTGGAACTCCTTGCCAGAGGAGGCTGTGAAGGCTAGGACTATAATAGAGTTTAAAGAGAAGCTAGATAATTTCATGGAGGTTAGGTCCATAAAAGGCTATTAGCCAGGGGGTAGAAATGGTGTCCCTGGCCTCTGTTTGTCAGAGGCTGGAGAAGGACGGTAGGAGACAAATCACTTGATCGTTGTCTTTGGTCCACCCTCTCTGGGGCACCTGGTGCTGGCCACTGTCGGCAGACAGGCTACTGGGCTAGATGGACCTTTGGTCTGACCCAGTACGGCCGTTCTTATGTTCTTAAGTCACATTTTAGTGTAAACATCCTCACTGTTTTGTTGATATAAGACAGTTTTTTGGTGACAAAACATGCAAGTGCAAACAAGGCCTTGTACTCTTCAGTAATTGAATTTTTGTGTCGCAGGTACTAGTCTTAGTTTGGTCAGTCACATTCCTGATCAACTTCTTAGAATATGAGATATTGACATTGATTTGTACAATGGAATATTATTTGGATCCAGAGAATTTGTGATCAAGGTGTTTTACAACTTAAGATTTTATGTTGTAACTGTGGGACTTTTTAAAAATCAAATGCAGTTCACCCATTAGAGCAAGGGTGGGGAACCTTTTTCGGGTCAAGGATAGAAAAATCAATTGGGTACTGCTCTCAAGTGAGAAGCAAGAAAACAAAAAACAATCCTCGCTGTCATGGCCCCCAAAGACACTCCCCACAATCACTTCGTACATCAGAGTCTAGGGGGTCCAGGATAGTAGAATTTGTGTGCTCTAGCCCCACGGTGGGGCAGCAGAGGGGTTGGAGTTCCAGTACAGACTCTCAAGTGCTGGGGGGAAACCCTGAGCCTTGGGGGCTGGATCCAGGCAAGCTGGGGGCCCACATCCAGCCTTCGGGCCTGAGGATTCCCCACCTCTGTATTAGAGGGCTTGATTTTTGTTTTGGTGTGGTTTCTCAGGCTTGCTTCTTACTGATATTGTATTTCTGAACATTTTCCCAGAATGACTTCACATTCACCAGAAGTTTCAGCCTATTAATTCTCTTTTGTTCCATTGCTTTTGGCTCTTTTCTACTGCAGTAGATATTTTTTCTTTTTTGTACCATAGCTTACTCCATCTTAACATACTTTAGCAGAAGAATGTGTATCTATGGCAGAGATTCTCAAACTTTTTGATACTGCAATCCCCTAAATGTTCATGGAATTTGTGTGACCCCTCTCACACCAAAATTGTTGAGAGGGGGAAAAAAAAAAGAGCCAAAGAAAGTTGTTAAGCAAAAAAAAAACCGCTTGACTCACTCCTCCTGCAGTTGCTGTGCTGCAGGGAAGCTGCCCTCGCCACGCTCCTCCTCCACAGCTGACACCCCCTCCCGGTATGCTACGCAGCTGTGGGAGGGGAGCGCACTTCCGGAATCCCCGGAAGTGGCGCGAAGGACCCCGGCAGCTGTGGCCCCCTGTAAGTTGGTCGCGACCCCCCTGGGGGTCGCGACCCACACTTTGAGAAACGCTGATCTATGGCATTTATTATAGTTTTGCTGCTAAACTAAATCAAGCAGGAGCTTGTAGCAAAAGAAGCTTTGGCATAACTTTGTGTTCTGCTCTTATTGTGTATGAACAGATTAACAAATACTGCTTGCTTGCTTATTTCACATAAGTTGGTTTAGTTGGCCATCCCAGTGTTTCATCCCCATGTTCCTTCATGTCTTGAAGTAACCATTGAAGCCAGGTCTTAATTTATTATTGATTTTTAAAAGGGTGCAAAATATTTCATTTTCTGTTTCTCTACAGTTTAGCCCAACATATTTTTTCATGGACATTTTATTGTCTTGTGTGTGTTTTATGTTCTACGATAAGATTTTCTTTGCCATTTGATTCCATTGTCAAAACTTCTTGCCTAGCTTGCAGGAGTTACCTCTGTTCTTTCTTTAAAGTATGCACACTGAATCCTACATTATTCTCTGTATATGAATTCTTTTTAATTCAGCCCACATCTGTTCAACTCCGTATCCTGAGTCAAGTGTTTGAAAGCTGCTATTTAATGTTAATTAGAAATTATTTGTCAGTTAGATGTATTGCAGATGATTACTCTTAAGCTGTCACTCTGTTTTTTCTATATTGTTTAAACCATACAAAATCTAGATATCTCAGTAATGTCGCATCTTGATTCTGGAGAGATTTTTCCTATCCTGATGCTACAGAGAAATGGCAAATGATGGGTTTTTTTAGTTCAGAGATTAATACTATGGAACCCTGTAGATAAAATATAGCTCAATTTGTAGAATTTGAATCTTCCATCAATACGTTCATTCACATTGTTTCATCAATATGTTCATGTCTCATTCATAACTGATATGGTTATTGCAATTTGACAGTGAGACGAGATGATCATGCATTAATTACCTAATTATACTCCAAATTCTGATCAGAATATTTTGAACTTCTATTTCAGGGTCTCAAACCACTTTACTGAGTTTATTCTTCTAATGCAGCCGAAAGCTAGAAAACAATACTGTCCTCATTTTTTATATTGTGGAATTCAGATAGTCACTGCAGGAATGATGGAGGGGCGGGCAGTGTTGTAACATATCTAAAAAATACATCTGAAAGGACATGTTGTATAAAGGAGTAGGGATGTTAAATTGTGAGTAATTTACTAATCGAATAGTCGATGCATTTTTGCATTGACTATTCGATTAGTCAATAGGGCGCCTCCGAAGTGTAGCAGCAGCCTTAGGGCTGTTGCTATACTTCAAATGTGAAAGCGCCGACTGGAGCCCAGGGTCAGCTGGGGACTCCCCCTCTGTCCCCGGGCTCCCTGTAGCACTGCCTCTTTGAAATGCTATGGGGAGCCTGGTGTCAGGCTCCTTGCGGCATTTCAAAGCGGCAGTGCCATGTGGAGCCCAGAATCAGCTGTGGACTCTCCCGCTGACCCCAGGGTCCCTGTGGTGCTGCTACTTTGCCGCAGGGAGCCTGCCATCAGGCTCCTTGTGGCATTTCAAAGCATCAGCACCACATTGAGCCTGGGATCAGCTGGGGACTCCCCCACTGAGCCCGGGCTCCATGCAGCACTGCCGCTTTGAAATGCCATGTGCAGCCTGGGGACACCCCAGTTGGTCCCGGGCTGCATGTGACGTTTCAAAGCGGCAGCACTGCGTGGAGCTCGGCGTCTGGCCCCAGGCTCCACCCATCGCTGCAGCTTTGAAGTACTCCCTCCTCTTCTTCCCCTCCCTTGCTGCCTCTTTTTGATAGAGGTTGCAAGTGGGGGAGTGACTAGTCAACTCAACTGTCCAATAAGCATTTCTTTTTCAGATAGTCGACTAATCTTTTCCATCCCTATAAAGGAGCAGTTAAAGTTAGCCATCTTCATTCTTTTCTTTGCTAACTAATTATGATAGTAATATCATTTGCATCTATCCTTGCTTTTCCTGAATGATCCATAGTGCAAGATGCCATTTTGAACTCTGTTAGGAAAAGTCTTAATCAAATCAATCCTGAATTGACAACATAATGTCGTAAGGTAGATTTTCCTTGTAGCTCATACTGTTGCTCTCTTCCCTTTATCCCCTCTGGTCCAATAGTGTCATTTCCAATTTTTTAATGTAGTTAACAAACAAAACTTTCAAGTGCTGCCCATTGTTAAAAGTAGTTGTTATATATGGTACTGAGCAAATTTCCTTTGCTATAGTGATTCACAGTTAAGCTTTTAAAATTCTTTCATTTATTGTACTCCAAGGCATTTACCTACCACTCTATCCCCCCTACACAGACACAAATAGTAGTCACAATACCAGTTAGAAATGCTGGTTTTTTCCCTCAGAAACAAGGTGATTTTTTTCACTACTCTTTTGGTTTCACTTATCATGATATCTAGTTCTGTTCTGACCAATGTCATGGTCTGCTTAAACCTCTTTAAGTGAATATGCCTGTTTGAGTGTTCCATGAGGATACTGTATTGAAACACAACGAAATAAAAAACATTTTATTCTGAATCCACTGAGCCTCATTGTAATTGCCCTGTGAAAATCATATTTACAGTGTTGTTATAGCTGTGTTGGTCCTAGGATATTAGGCAAGTGAGGTGGGTCTAAGGAAATGTCTGTTACTGAATCCAGAAGACCTCTCTGTAGCTTGAGAGCTTGTCTCTTTCACCCATTGAAGTTGATCCAATAAAATATATTACCTCACACACCTTGTGTTGCTGTCAAATTTATAGAATGCCACTAACGTTACTGGTCCCCAAGGTTGATTTGATAATGGTGGTGTATCATAGAAATTGTATCCTGTGGTCAGATATTTCAGCCTTGTGTTTGCAGTAATAAAACACACTAAGCTTCCATCAAGAATAAAAACAAAACCTGAAGTCAGTGTATGATTTTGGTGATTTTGTACTGAAGGGATCCCGTATTGAGAATTAGAAGAAAAAATTACATAGAGACTCCCCCTTGAACATAGAATTTAATTGAAGAGTGCTTCCTAATTCAGACCAAGATCTGCATGAATTTTAAATTATATGAAAATCAGATTTAATTTACTGTGTATTTATGCTTCCACAACAAAAAATGGGTTGTATTTTACCATCCATAACTTTACAAATAGAACTATTAGAATTATTTCTTTGTATGTGATGTGTAATGCAAGGAAAATTCCTTAAAGAATACAGTTCCAGGACCTGATACTATATAGTGAATATTTCAGATTCTCCTATGGTTTAGTTCTTTGTTGGTAGTATTGGGAACTTTTGTATTCCAATTTGTTTTCATATCATTGCAAGGATCTCTTAAATGACGATTAAGGAGTTATGCTTCAGTGTGGCTTTTCAAAAAAAAATTTCCCCTTCTCCATTAGATTACTGTTTTCAAAAGCCAAATTGGAATCCCTGTGCAGAGGCCCAGATGAGGCACTCCTTACCTGCAAACATATGCTACAGATTTGGAAGTCCTGTTACAATCTCACTAACCCCAGGTAAGATGCTAAAGATGCTTTGGATTTTGTCTCCTGTACATCAAAATTTGTCATAAGAATTCTGATTTAATCACAATTCATAAATCTTTTCTCTTGAGTTTTCTACTAAGATGGTTCTTGGGATATAATGTATGTCTGGTCTCTGTTTACGAAAGGTTTCTTTTCAATGCATTGCTCTACAGTTTTGAGACAGAAATCAGTGATTAATTATAAGAAGTTTTATGACACCAAAAACTGAAAAGGCCTGTCCTAATTTTTTTACTACAGATTAGCATTTCTGCTTTTATAAGGTAATTCAGGGTATGTCTACACTTGTACCCTAGTTCGAACTAGGGATGCAAATGTAGGCATTCGAAATAGTCAATGAAGCGGGGATTTAAATATCCCGCGTTTCATTAGCATGATCTCGCTGGTGCGTTACTCCAATCAACAGCTGTTTCGAAAGTGAAAGTGCACTCCGGGACGTGTTAGTTCGAACCAAACCCCTTGGTAACTCCTCAGTAACATTAGTTTGAACCATGGGGTTTGGTTCGAACTAACACGTCCCAGCACGCACTTTCACTTTCGAAACAGCTGTTGATCGGAAAAACGCACCAGCGAGATCATGCTAATGAAGTGCGGGATATTTAAATCCCTGCTTCATTGACTATTTCGAATGCCTACATTTGCATCCCTAGTTCGAACTAGGGTGCAAGTGTAGACATACCTTTAGAGATTTCTGGACTCATTGATTTCTGATTTTCAAAGGGAAAGGGGTCTAAGTCTGATATGTTTAATATCCAGTCAGAGTAGCCTTTAACAAGAACTAAAACTCAACCAAGCCTTAGAGGGGTAGCTATGTTAGTTTGTAACTTTAAAAACAATGCGTAGACCTGTGGCACCTTAGAGACTAACTATAGTATGAGCTTCCATGGGCAAAACCCACTTCTTCAGATGAGGTGAGCTTGACTTGAGTTTTGCCCACAAAAGTTCATGATACTGTGTATGTATATTTTGTTAGTCTCTAAGGTGCCACAGGACTACTAGTTGTTTTAAAACTCAGCAAGTTCACTTGATAATTGCTAATAGCATTTACCCAACAATTTGATTATTACTAAAATAAAAGAGCCAATATCATCCATTTTCTGGGAGGGTAGAGAGTGCTATCTGGTAGAAATTGCACATAAGCTACTCCAATGGGGATATTCAGAGAGTAGGAATGATCTTTGAGAAGAGAAGGCACATAAGATAGTTATTTCTGAATCCCCGATGCTGAGCTTTGGTCTCTGCTGGACCTGGCTTGGCCATAAGTTAGAGAAGCTATGGGTGCCCTTCCTAAGACACCCTTTTCACTGAGGACGTTTAAGGCAAAAAACTAACTCTGTCAAAGTAATTACAATTGACCAGTTAATTCCAAGTCTCTGCCCTTTGATATTTCTTTAGTGTTGTAAAGGGCCAGATCCTAACCGAGCACATAGTACCACAGATTCATTTACCTTTCTATCAATGGCAATATATGCAATTTGACCACAGGGGAAACAGGAGGTTCATCTTGAAGTGTGCCCTCCATTGTGATATCTTTTATACCTGAAAAGGTTTTGCTTCCAAGTACCTGTCTATTGCCGTTTGTACTAGCTATATAGGATGTACCTTTAGGTGTGCTTCATGGAAAAATAATTGATATAAGGAATATTTCTATTTCATTTAAATTCCTGCAGTGTATGATCGTTTAAAAACATGATGGATGCCACTTGTATGGGTGACTTGCTGCTGGCAGGAGGAGATTTGTGCTAGAGAGTAGCACTATATTTTTGTTTTTCTTCCATTAAAGAGAAAAAAAATCCTTTTAAGAGACTTGCTGAAATGTCACGAGGGCCATCTGTTTAGAGCCGAGTCCACTTTAACTTTTAGCCATGCATTTTCTAAAAGCCCTCCACCCCCATTCACAAATTTAGTTACTCATTACTGGAATATAAGCTCCTCATTTTGTGATGTCAGCATTTTTAGTTGTTATTAGGCCTGTCAAGTAATTTTTAAAAATCACAATTAATTGCACAATTAAATATTATTTGTGGTTAATCATGCAGTTAATCACACTGTTAAACAATAATAGGATACCATTTATTCAAATATTTTCTACATTTTCAAATATATTGATTTCAATTACAACACAATACAAACTGTACCATCCTATCTTTATTTTTTATTACAGATATTTGCAGTGTAAAAAACAAAATAAATATTATTTTTCATTTCACCTAATACAAATACTGCAGTGCAATATCCTTATTATGAAAGAAAAAACTATGTAGCACTTTAAAGACTAACAAGATGGTTTAATAGGTGATGAGCTTTTGTGGGCCAGACCCGCTTCCTCAGATCATCCTTATTATGAAAGGAACTTAAATATAGAATAATGTACAAAAAACTGCATTAAAAAATATAACAGCATAAAACTTTTAGAGCCCACAGTTCCCCTCAAGACTTACTGCTTATTCATCCTGTTGCTTAGAAAAACAAGTTTGTTTACATTTGCAGGAGATAAATCTGCCTGCTTCTTGTTTGCTGTGTCACCTGAAAGTGAGAAACGGAGTTCGAATGGCACTTTTGTAATTGGCATTGCAAGGTTTTAACATGCCTAATATGCAAAACATTTGCATGTCTCTTGATGTGTCAACTGCCATCTAGAGGATAGTCATCCATTCTGGTGATGGGTTCATATGCTTGATCATAATTCAAAGTAGTGCGGACCAATTCACGTTCATTTTTATCATCTGAATCCAATGCCACCAGGAGAAGGTTGATTTTCTTTTTGGGTGGTTCAGGTTCTGTAGTTTCTGCATCAGAAAGTTGCTATTTTAAGATTTCTGAAAGTGTGCTCTACATCTCGTCCCTCTCAGATTTTGGAAGGCACCTCAGAGTCTTAAACATTTTATTGAGCACTATTTTTAGAAATCTCACTTTGGTACCTTCTTTGCATTTTGTCAAATCTGCAGTGAAAGTGTTCTAAAAACAAACTTGTGCTGGGTCATCATTCAAGACTCCTGTAACATGCAAATTTCTCCCAAGCATTAAGGGACATATGAATGTTTAGTCTATCTGGCACATAAATATCTTGGAGTGCCAGCTACAAAAGTGCCATGCAAACCACTGTTCTCACTTTCAGGTGATACTGTACTTAAGAACCAGGCAGCATTACACAGCATAAATGTGAGCAAATTTGTTTATCTTAGTGATTGGCTGAATGGGAAGTAGGACTAAGTGGACTTGTAGCCTCTACATTTTTACATTATTTTGGTTTTAAGTGTATTTATGTGACAAAAATATCTACATTTGTAAGTTGCCCTTCCATTGCAAAAGAGATTGCACTTCAATACTTGTATTAGGTTAATTGAAAAATACTATTCTTTGTGTTTGTTATTTTATAGTGCAAATATTTGAAAGAAAAAATAATATAAAGTGAGCACTGTATGCTTTGTATTCCGCTTTGTAGTTGAAATCAATGTATTTCAAAATATAAACATCTAAAAATATTTAATAAATTTCAGTTGGTATTCTGTTTAACAATGTGATTAAAACTGTAATAAATGGTGTTTAATTATTGAATTAACTAAGATTAATCAACAACCTTGTATATTCTATAAATATTTATAAGCCCAAATATTCTGTTCCAGTTGTTACCCCAGTATAAAAAGGGGTTAGAAATTGAATTAGAATAAGACTGTTTGGCAAGAGTGCAGATACTGTTAATAGATTCAGATGTGGTATTTGTCCTTTGAAAAATATTTAATATTTCCTAGTTTATATATGGGGAATAGTATCTTAGCCAAATTTACAGAATGCTCTGCAGAGCAAAATGGTTGCAATTCATTTACACGTTTCATATCAGCATCATGCCTGTGCACGTAAGATTGCAAGCATATCTTTATACCCTCCTGCAATGTGCAGTTGTACTTGTGTGGATTACAGATGTCTAACTGTGCTCTGTCGTTGCTTTCCTGATGGGTTTAGTGCTACCTAGCCTAAAAATACTTCAGTTAAGTAACAACTCCTCCAGATACCTGCAGGAATTCTGACCTGCTGTGAACTATAAAAGCTTAGTATTCTCATTACATTGGTTTTATATAATTTCTGAAAAATAATAGTTGCCAGCTCTCTTGATCTTTTTATCTTTTCCCTGAAGAACCTGGGAACCTGTATCTCCTTATTAGATATTAACCCAGATTTCAAGGCTGCTGATTTTGGTAAAAAAAAAAAAAAAAAAAAAGTTCTAACAATTAAATTAAAAAATCTGTTTACATTACAGTCAGGATCATAATAGATCTCTGCAGGGAGGGAGGGCTATAAATAAATGCTGGACAGTGGAGAGACTTGATTTTGCAAATCCCATCATATTGGCACTCTTGTAGTTGTGCTGGTATCACTCCGCTCCCTTATATAGCATCTTATGTGGCATATCTCCCCTCATACAGCATTGGCAGGATTGTGGTAATGTGACATGCCTATCATATTGCAGCATATTGAATTTTTACACCAGTAGTAGCTGAATATGGAGCAATATTATAATTAGAAGAGGTTTCCCTTTCTAATTTGAATTGCTGAATGAAAGTTCCATTTTCTGACTTGCTATAGTACATATCTCTGGTTGCTATCAGATCACCTTTTGTAGGAGAGGGTTGGACTCAGTGTCCCCATTAATTAACAGAGTCCCCATTAACAGTTCATCTGATGAAGTAGGCTTTACCCACAAAAGCTCATAATACATTTTTGATAGTCTCTAAGGAGCCACAAGACTACTTATTGTCTTCACTAATGTTACTTATGAGACTAACTGGACAGAACACATGAAATAAAAGTGCTAATCATGATACTTTCTCACTGCTTGTAGGATTAAGGAATAATGGATCAAATCCAATGTATCTGTAGTCTGGTTGCTAAAGCATACTGAAAATTAAAGTAGGCTCTCTTTTTCTCTCATTAATTTTGCACTATAATGTACTTACCTTCTTAACCAGCTCAGCCTAATTAAGGAATATATAGTAAAGTATATTAGGGATGTGAATGGGTAACCGATTAGCTGGTTCCCTGGGAGCAGCCTGTCGCAGGTAGAGGGCTGCTGCAGTCCACCCTATGCAGCTGGTGGCTGGGGCCTGGAGCCAGCAGCCAGCCCCATGTGAGACAGGGAGGGGGAGCCCTGAGGGCTGTGGGCTGCTTCAGCTGAGCTGGAGTGATCCCCCACCTGGGATCCTGCACAGTCAGTTAATTGATTAATCAGAATTTTACATCCCTACAGTGTATATGCGTGTAACATTCATTCCATTTCTGTTCATTAAATAGGAAAAAGCTAGAACACCCTCCAAATTAGAGCAGTGTAGGACATTGTCACATGTAGGTTTATTTTGGAATAAATACAAAATGTGAACTAACTACAGGAGGAAACCAGATAATCACCCAGAATGTCAGTGCAGTAATTAAACTGTAGTTCACATTAAATGTTGTTCTCCTGCTCAAAAATACTTTGTGTGGCCTTGTTCCTCAGTTGAAGGAGAAATTAATATAGCAATTACCAAAAATATGTGCCAGCTGATGTAATAACTATGCCTGGATAGTCTGTATCCCAGAAAATTCCCTTCTGTCTCCTGTATAGTGCTATAATAGCATCCCTTTACAGAGAAATTGCAGTCTAGCAATGACATTAGTGCCATTCAGGATCTTATTAGTAACATTTTAGCGAAAGCTGAATAAAAGAAATAGTATTTTCACTCTGTGCTTAAAGTTTGTAACTATAATGAGTTTAAAAATGAGTAGTCCTGTGGCACAGTTGTTTTTAAAGATACAGATTAACAGTTCTAGAAACAAAAGTTGTATATTTATGCACAAAATGTTTAAGGCACAGACAGTATCAGTTCAAGCTTTCCCTCACTGATATGCTAATGTGCCTTACTGCCAACATGGAGGGACACTTCAGGGGTGAGAGAAAATTCATTCTCCATTCCCATTAAATCCTGGCCCTTCTGCTGAAAATGGCACCACAATGAAATCTTGTCTTTTGTGTGCTTTTCCCCTATATTATACAGATTTCACAGGGGAAACCAGCATTTCTCAAAGTAGGGGTCCTGACCCAGAAGGGAGTTGTAGGAGGGTCACAAGATTATTTTAGATGGGTAGCAATATTGCCATGCTTATTTCTGCACTGCCTTCAGAGCTGAGTGGCTGGAAAAAGGTTTCTATTGGTCTGGCATCCAGCTCTGAAGGCAGTGCCCCACCAGCAGCAGTGTGGAGTAAGGGTGGCAGTACCATACAATGCAATCCTTACTTCTGTGCTACTGTTGGTGCTGACTCTGCCTTCAGAGCTGGGCTCCAAGGCCAGCAGCCATTGCTCTCTAGCTGCCCTGCTCTGAAGGCAACACTGCCACCATCAGCATCAGCAGTATAGAAGTAAGGGTAGCAGTCCTGTCCATAATCCCTCCAACAATAACCTTGTGAACCTCCCCCTCTCCCCCCAAAAAAAAACTTTTTTTGGTTCAGGACCTCTATAATTACAACGTTGTGAAATTTCAGATTTAAATATCTGAAATGATGAAATTTACTATTTTAAAATCCAATGACAGTGACATTAACCAAAATGGACCATGAATTTGGTAGGCCCTTAGGCACAGGCTGCCAAATCAGCCAGGTAGGTGGCATTGACTTTGTCACTGCCAGACTAGACTCAAATGTAGTGAGCCAGAGATGAAAAATTCATCACCAGTCTCCTATACCATCTGTATTTTTACATAGGTTGTTGCCCTAAATTAAGGATAGAAGTAAATTGGTTCATTAGCATAACATCCTCTTTTCTTCAGATCCCTGCTTAAAATTCAGGTCTTGGAGCAGTTCTTTTACTCTTTAGCAATATCCACAGCTTCTCTTGAACTTTAACTCTTTGTCCTATGTTCTTGTTTGGATGTGTTTAGATTCTGTGTTCTTTAGGACTGCCATAATTTGACTGATTATTATATAAATGTACTGTATTGTGCACTAGTTTAATATCTCCAGTCTAAGTATATACTTGGCTTGTAAAGCTATAACATATGAACCACTTTAAATGTTTGTATCTTTTGTGCCCATTCTGATTGACTATTTGTGGAACAAGAACTGCTGCAATAAGTGTGGTTATTTTTAGTTAGCTTTTATTTAGTGTAGTTGTTTGACTGAATAATTTGCCATGTTTAATACTAAACTTTGGTTACTACTGTTTTGCAAGAACATGTGAAGAGGGACATTATATTAATTGTATTTCAACAGTCAGTGTTTGATTTTATATTTTAAATGACATCCTTTAAATATTGTGTTACAGTGATTCTGGACGTGGGAGCAGTCTGTTAGACAGAGCCATTGCAGACAGACGACAACTCACTACAATTACCTTACCTGACTTCAGTGACCCTGAAACAGGTGAGAATTAGTATCTTGAACAGGAAATGTGACAAAAATAATGAGTCTCTTCATATCTTTGGTCAAAACTCACAAGATAATAAGACCGAAGCACTTGGTGTAAGATATGATGACATTTTGCTCTAGATACCTGAAACATTGCTGTAAATTAAAAAAAAAAAAAAAAGTTGCATTACCAGGTTTGTTTGAGGAGATGCTTGCAATATAAACTTTACATTTTACTGATTAATTTATTTTTGTTTTTAAAGGTTCCATTGTCCAGCCTGTCACTACATTTATTTTAATATAAATATATACATATTTTAGGAAGTGTTATCATTATTAAATATTTAATAAAGGTTAGCATTTGGCATGCCTGTCTAGCTAGGGTCTGATACTTTACCCATTCCATTTGTATCTAAGCAATTCTGAGTAAATTTTTTTGTTGTAATATTTAAAAAACAAATTTGCAAAACAAAG
The DNA here is from genome assembly GCA_032595735.1 of Pelochelys cantorii. Taxonomy (NCBI): domain Eukaryota; kingdom Metazoa; phylum Chordata; order Testudines; family Trionychidae; genus Pelochelys; species Pelochelys cantorii. Next base: position 100,408,943 of record CM064329.1, on the reverse strand, counting down.
AGAACTCCCTCCCACACCTTAAAAAGATCTTACTTTAACTATTTTTAACAACTACATACTTGAAAAGAGATTTCATTTGTGGGGTAGGTTTACGATAGAGGTTAATAGCTTTTGACATGTTAAAAGAAATACATATTTTACAAATCTCATTAAATGCAGTGCAAAATAAAATGCTACACAGAATGCAGTAGGTTAACTTTACAATGTCATTACATGCTTATACGCTGTGTAATTAGTCTATTATCTTAAATTCACCTATATTAACTTGAATAAATAAAAATGCCCCGTGCCGCATGGGGAGCACGGACCCCAAACAGCTGCTTGCGCTGCTTGCTCCCGCGCGGCGGCCCAGCTGAGCGGTGCAGAAGTCAGCTGAGCGCCACTGCGGGAGACAAAGGGGGGCGGGGCAGTGACATTCACGGCCAGGGGGAGGGGCCTGGAGCCGCTGTCATGCAGCACGTCAGTGCCCCGCCCCCCTTCGCCTCACGCCATGGCACTTGGCTGACTTCTGCACTGCTCAGCCAGGCCGCCACGGGGGAGCAAGCAGAGCAAGCGGCCATTTGGGCTCCCCCGTGGTGGCCCGGCAGAGAGGCGCAGAAGTCAGCCAGGCACAACGGCGGGAGGCAAAGGGGCGGGCGAAGGGGGGCGGGGTGGTGACGTACATGGCCAGGCCCCGCCCCCTGGTCATGTACATGACCGCCCCCCTTCCCCTCCTGCCGTGGCGCTCGGCTGACTTCTGCGCCGCTCAGCCGGGCCACCGCAGGGGAGCAAGCGGCGCAAGCGGCCGGTTGGGCCCCGTGCTCCCCATGCTGCACAGGGGTGCTGCATGGGGACCGCGGCACCCAAACGACCACTTGCGCCGCTTGCTCCCCTGTGGCGGCCCGGCTGAGCGGCGCAGAAGTCAGCCGAGCGCCATGGCGGGAGGGGAAGGACGTGACTCAGGCAACAGCGCCACCCAGAGGGAACAGCCAGCATTTCAGCGTTACAGAGTCACAGACATTGGGCTACTATATATATGATTATATCACAAATATGAAGAGATTTCTTTCCTTAGCTATTTGTTTTCATGCTTTTGTAGATTTTATGTCAAAACTAGAACATACTTTTCGTATTGTCTTTGACGCATAAATTCTTGTTTACTTGGGCTTCAATGCAAAATGCTTTTGGAAAGCTTTACCAATCTGACATGTCTTTATGGCATTTTGACAGCTGTAAATTAGAACTCAACAACCTGTGAGTCATTGAAATATAATGTAACAGTGTTATTCAATAGTAAAAAAATTGTACTCGCTTGCTTTATTTCTGAAACCATCAAGTTAGAGCAGCTGTTTACTCTCACATGCACAAGGTATATTTTTGCCATTATAATAGATATTCGGTTATAAATTCCTTATTTCAGAATTATAAAGACTTCGTGCAGTGTGTATTGTACCATAGCAAGAACCTGTTATTTGTACAGTGGGACTTTTCTACTTTCACATTCTTATGTGCACTTGCTATTTTTTAAAATCATTTTAATCAAAAAAAGGATATTTGTCTTGTAAGCACTCCACATTCTGGGCTAGTTCACTGCTCTTGTTTTATCAAGCAAATACAAGAAATATGTTATGAAATTTTAAAATCTAGCTACTTATGTGTGCAAAGAAACATTTGTTTTTCAAGTGGATGCCAAGAGCCTTGAGAGACCCTATTTTACCTCTCCAGTTATTCAGACAATGAACAGTCATTACCATTGTAGATTTAATTCTTTTTAGATATCTTCTTTGCTTACTGTTTATCAGCCAGATGAGTTGCTGTTAAATTGAGACATGTTTGGATTAGAACACATAACCTAAAACCACATTAATTTTTTGGGAAGTTTACATCCAGCTCTGAACTTTATTATTGGGCCTGGAAGGGACATCTCCAAACAGGACCAAGTTTACCTAAACCATCCCTGACAGATGTTTTCCTAACCTATTCTTTAAACCGTCTTCGGCCAAAACTGGATCTCAACAAACTTGAACTTTTTAGACGTTCAAATTTATGTTGTTCTGAATCTTGACTGCCTGTACATGGGTAGAGAGGAGCAGAGAGTTAATAAAAGAGAGGGAAGTTTGTAGGTCTGCAGGAGACACAGGGACAGCAAAAGCCTGTTGACAGGGCTGCCTCACCACCCCATAAAGACTCATAGATTTCGCGGGCTTCTCTGGCATGCTCATTAACAGTGCTGCCCCGAGTGCCGTCAGTCTACAGCACCGCAGAGAAGCGTAAGTCTGCACCAGCCAGGAGAGTTGAGTCAGAACCTAAGCTCACCACACTAGTCGGTGCTGCTGAGGCAGTGGGCCCTACAAAGCTGCATATGACACCACAGGCACCACTACAATGCCTGAAGAAGCCATCCCTAGTCAACCCAAACTCAACCGCGCTCCGGCTCCACAGCATAAGAAAGCGTTGCGCAAGGCGTATCATTTACAAAAATCCCCACAGCCGGGCACACCACCCAGACAAAGAGCTTGCTCACTGCGCTCCTCACTGTTTTCTCATGCCTATGGGCACACTCATATGCCAGAAAGGGCTCCCCACTCTCCTATGCTGCTTTCACCAGGAACTGACTACGGCAGCAGGCATAGGAGTAGATTTTCATCCTGCCATTCATCCCCATCAGGATCAGTGGCTCCCTGGCATTCATATTGGGATCATTCCCTACAACATCTCCCGTGGCATAGCCAGCCGTGGATGTATTCTCCACAACAATTTCAGCCTCAGTGGCCCCTTTGGGAATCACGGCAGGGGTAGCAACCACATTCCTCTCAGGCTTAACACCCAAGAGATGCAGCTTCTGCATTACCACAGCACGCGACTACACACTCCTCGACTATATCCATGCATTCCTCTCTGTGTCACCTGTCCTCAGTAATAACACAAGCTGACTCCAGTGACAGGATAACTTACCTCACTCAAACTAGGAGAGTTCCTCACATGATCCCAGATCCACTAGACCAGATGAGGCAGTTTTCCAGATATCGCCCTCTTCACCAGTGGATGACCTAAAACAATTTCAAGAATTATTGAAATGGGTACCTCAATCACAGGACATTACAGTCCAAGACAAACAATATAAATTACTTACAATACTACAACCCACGGCATCCTCAAAGATAGCCCTACCCATTAATGAAGCTATCTTGGAACCATCAGATGTGCTTTGGCAAACTCCAGCCTCTATTCCCCCAACAAATCACAGGGCAGACAGAAAATATTTCGTCCCAGCAAAAGGCCTGAACTTCCTCTTTGCACATTCCCAACCAAACTCACTAGTCATAGACTCGGTTAATCACAAGTCTAAAAACCCACAATTTAAGTCTACACCCCAAGACAAGGAGCATAAGTGGGTGGATACCTTTGGCTGAAAGTATGTTCTTCCACTACCCTTCAATTCAGGATATCGAATTATACAGCCCTCCTGGCTAACTATGATCATGCGAACTATGCTAGACTACAGGAGCTGGTACAGCACTTCCAGGGAATAAGAGACCGCACCTCCAGTCCATTATAAAGGAGGGTCTGTCTATAGCAAAAACTGCCCTCCAGGCTGCAATGGATATCACTGACACAGCAGCCAGGGCCACAGCTACAGCAATTATAATGCGTAGAGCCTCATGGCTGCAGTCATCAGGGTTCCCAAAAGAATTGCAATCTAAGGTAGAGGACATCCCCTTTGATAGAAACCATCTGTTCTCCACAAAGATAGATGAAGTCCTACACTCTATGAAGGACTCTCATACCACTCTCCACACTCTGGGGATGTACACTCCACCTAGCAAGAGATGCAAAACATCCCTACCAAAGGCCACGGGACTGGAACTATTACAGACAACAGCAGAGGCCATACGACAACAGGCCCAAGCAATGCTCCAACAGAAGGAGGACGCAACAGAACCAGTCCTCTAACACTCAATCGACTTCACACAAGCAACAAATTTGAAGTCTTGGACGGGGGTCTGTGTGACCACCCCACAGATAGAGTGCATCCAAATTTCACCTTCCATCACCACCTGAGACCCTTCTACCAACAATGGACGCAAATCACTACAGGCAAGTGGGTCCTGGAAATTATCAAATCAGGTTACACAATCCCCTTCACATCCATACCTCCGACCCAGCCCCCTACCCTGTCCCTCTTCAGGGACCCATCTCACTTGCCCCTATTACAAGCAGAGGTACAAAAATTACTCACCCTAGGGGCAATATAACCTGTTCCCACAGACTATCAAGGAAGAGACTTCTATTCCAATTATTTCTAAACAGCCCAAAAAAATGGGATGGAAACCAATCTTGAATCTCAGGAAACTCAACGAGTTCATCCTCAACACAAAATTCGGGATGGTGACCCTTGCAACTATCATACCCACACTGGACAAAGGGGACTGGTTCTCAGCCCTCGACCTTCAGGATGCATATTTTCATGTAACCATCCACCCTGCCCACAGGAGATTTTTCAGATTCGTCGTAGGTCAAGACCATTACCAATACCGGGTCCTCCCCTTTGTTTTTTCTACGGACCCTCGAATGTTCTTGAAGACACTAGCTGTGGCCACACCTTTTTTCAGAAGATAGAACGTCATCATCTTCCCCTATCTCGATGACTGTTTAATCAAGAGATCCAAACATCAACAGGCTATGGCGATGACAACCGCTACCAGGGAATGTTTTTCCCAACTTGGACTGCTTATCAGTATACACAAGTCCACCATACAGCTCACACAAAAAATAGAATTTATTTGAGCGGTTCTAGATTCAGTGACAGCAAGAGCCTACCTGCCACCACAGAGATTCAAGGCGCTGTGCTTCCTTGTTTGGGGGAATCAAGTATACTCCCTTTTCCACAGCCTGAACGTGCCTCCAATTATTAGGTCAAATGGTGGCCACAACCTTTGTAGTCTTATTTGTGAGGCTACACGTGCGCTGCCTACAGCATTGGCTCACAACCACCTACATTCCACCTGACACAGCCTCACGAGGAGTTTTACACTTCCTCTGACAGTTCTACAATCTCTCGACTGGTGGACTTCAACCAACCTACTTGCCGGTATACCCTTCCACCTCCCAGATCTGTCAGTTACTATAATGACGGATGCATCACTTATGAGCTAGGGTGCCCATTGTGGCACAAGGACAATACAGGTCACATGGTCCCAAGGAGAGAGGCACCTTCATATCGACATCCTGGAGTTCAGGGCCATTCGCAAGGCATGCGCTCACTTCCTTCCCCTGATAAAGGGCAACAATCTTTCGTGTCCTCATGGACAACACACCCTCTTTGTTTTACATCAATTGACAGGATGGTGCCCAATCACACTCACTATGTGCAGAAGCAATCAGATTTTCGAACTGGTATATCAGGAACCACATAACTCCAACCACCACATATATACCAGGACAGCAGAACGTGAGGGCTGACAAACTGAGCAGACACTTCTCAGAGCAACATGAGTGTTCTCCTCTCTCTTTTTCGCAAGTGGGGTTTCCCAGCTATAGATCTTTTTGCAACAGTACTCAACCGCAAGTGCCACAGGTTCTGCTCCCAAGCAGGGCTGGGCAAGAGAACGGAGGGGTATGCCTGCACCATTTGCTGGACAGCTCCCCTGCTCTATGCCTTTCCACCAATCCCTCTGCTCACCAGAGTGATAAACAAGATTCGATCCAACCAGGCCACAGTAATTCTGATAGCTCCTGCCTGGCCGAGACAGCCCTGGTTCCCTTACCTGCTCTACCTTTCAATAGATCAACCCATTCCTCTCCCCATGGTGTCAAACCTCCTAATGCACCACCACGGCAAGACATGCCATCTGAATATCAAAACTCTAAAACTCACAGCATGGCTTCCCCATGGTTCCAGAATTAAGAACTTACTTGTTCGGACAGGGTCAAACACATCCTACTGAACAGTAGACGGCCCTCCACGAGAAGTACCTACCAGAACAAATGGACATGTTTTCTTCAGTGGTGCATGACTCGGCGCTTACGCTCCAGTACCGCCCCTCTACCTACCATGTTGGAGTATCTCATGGACCCAGTGATATGGGTCTCTCTATCAGCTCGATCCGTGTCCCCTTGGTGGCGGTCACAGCATTCCACAAACCCGTGGACAACTTTTCTCTTTTCGCACATCTGATGGTGAAGCAATTCCTCACAGACCTGCAGAAAACGCACCCCCCTGTGCCGCCATGGAACTTGAACTTGGTTCTCAACACACTCACCAGGCCACCCTTTACTAAGGCACTTAATACGCTCTCGTATGATCTTCTTATCAATAAACTAGGCAAATACAACTTAGATGGCGCTGCTATAAGGTGGGGGCCTAACTGGCTGGATACACATTCTCAGAGAGTAGTTATTAATGGTTCACAATCATGCTGGAAGGGCATAACAGGTGGGGTTCTGCAGGGGTCTGTTTTGGGACCAGTTCTGTTCAATAGCTTCATCATTGATTTAGATATTGGTATGCTTATTAAGTTTGCAGATCATCATAGAATCATAGGGCTGGAAGAGACCTCAGGAGGTCATCGAGTCCAGCCCCCTGCCCAAAGCAGGACCAACCCCAACTAAATCATCCCAGCCACGGCTTTGTCAAGCCAAGACTTAAAAACTTCTAGGGATGGAGATTCCACCACCTTCCTAGGTAACTCATTCCAGTACTTCCTCACCCTCCTAGTGAAATAGTTTTTCCTAATATCCAACCTAGACCTCCCCCACTGTAGCTTGAGACCATTGTTCCTTGTTCTGCCATCCATCACTACTGAGAACAGCCTCTCTCCAGCCTCTTTGTAACCTCCCTTCAGGAAGTTGAAGGCTGCTATCAAATCCCCCCTCACGCTTCTCTTTTGCAGACTAAATAAGACCAACTCCCTCAGCCTCTCCTTGTAGGTCAAGTGCTCCAGCCCCTAATCATTTTGGCTGTCCTCTGCTGGACTCTCTCCAATGCGTCCACATCCTTTCTGTAGTGGGGGGGCCCAGAATTGGATACAATATTCCATATATGGTCTCACTAGTGCCTAATAAAGGGGGAATAATCACTTCTCTAGATCTGCTGGCAATGCTCCTCCTAATGCACCCTGATATGCCATTAGCCTTCTTGGCTACAAAGGCACACGGTTGAAATACCTGACTTATATCCAGCTTCTCATCCACTGTAATCCCCAGGTCCTTTTCTGCTGAACTGCTACTTAGCCATTCAGTCCCCAGCCTGTAACAATGCTTCGGATTCTTCCATCCTAAATGCAGGACTCTGCACTTGACCTTGTTGAACCTCATCAGATTTCTTTTGTCCCAATCCTCTAATCTATCTCGGTCACTCTGGACCCTATCCCTGTCCTCCAACATATCTATCTCTACCCCAGCTTAGTGTCATCTGCAAACTTGCTGGGGGTGCAATCCATCCCCTCATCCAAGTCATTAATGAAGATGTTGAATAAAACCAGCCCTAGAATTGATCCTTGGGGCACTCCATTTGAAATCGACTGCCAACCAGACATTGAGCCATTGATCACTCCCTGTTGGGCCTGACAATCTAGCCAGCTTTCTATCCACCTTACAGTCCATTTATCCAATCCACATTTCCTTAACTTGCTGGTAAGAATATCATGGGAGACCATATCAAAAGCTTTGCTAAAGTCAAGGTATGTCACATCCACTGACTTCACCATGTCGACAGAACCAGTTTCCTACTCATAGAAACTAATCAGATTGGTCAGGCATAACTTGCCTTTGGTGAATCCATGTTGACAATTCTTGATCACATTCCCCTCTTCCAAGTGCTTCAGAATGGATTCCTTGAGGATCCCCTCCATGATTTTTCCGGGAACTGAGGTAAGGCCAACTGGTCTGTAGTTCCCTGGATAGTCCTTCCCTTTTTTAAAGGTGGGCACTGTATTTGCCTTTTTCCAATCATCCGGGATCTGTCCCAATCTCCATGAGTTTTCAAAGATAATGGCCAAAGGCTCTGCACTGACATTTGCCAATTCCCTCGGTACCCTCGGATGCATTAAATCCGGACCCATGGATTTGTGTATGTCCAGCTTTTCTAAATAGTTCTTAACCTGTTCTTTCTCCAAGGGCTGCCCACCTCTTTCCCATACTGTGTTGTGTAGTGCAGTAATCTGGGAGCTGACCTTGTCTGTGAAGACAGAGGCAAAAAAAGCATTGAGTACTTCAGCGTTTCCCACATCATCTGTCACTAGATTACTTCCCTCATCCAGTAAGAGCCCCACGCCCTTTCTGATCACCTTCTTATTGCTAACATGCCTGTAGAAACCTTTCTTGTTACCCTTCACATCCCTTGCTAGCTGCAATTCCAGTTGTGCTTTCGCCTTCCTGATTACTCCTCAGCATTCTTGAGCAATATATTTATACTCCTCCATAGTCATCTGTCCAAGCTTCCACTTCTTATAAGCTTCCTTTTTGTGTTTAAGATCACCAAGGATTTCCCCTGTAAACCAATCTGGTCACCTACCATATTTGCTCTTCCTACTGAACATTGGGTTGGTTTGTTCCTGTGCCTTCAATAAGGCTTCTTTAAAATACAGCCAGCTCTCCTGGACTCCTTTCCCCTTTATGTTAGCACCCCAGGGGATCCTGCCCATCATTTCTCTGAGGGAGTCAAAGTCTGCTTTTCTCAAGTCCAGGGTATGCATTTTCCTACTCTCCTTTCTTCTTTTGGTCAGGATCCTGAAATCTACCATCTCATGATCATTGCTTCCCAGGCTGCCACCCACATTTACTTCCCCTACTAGTTCCTCCCTGCTTGTGAGCAGCAGGTCAAACTGCGCATGGCCCCTGGTTGGTTCCTTCAGCACTTGTACCAGGAAGTTATCCCCTTCTTTCTCCAAAAACTTCCTGGATTGTCTGATACCAAACTGAGAGGGGTTGCAACTGCTTTGGAGGGATAGGGTCATAATTCAAAATGATCTGGACAAACTGGAGAAATGGTCAGAGGTAAATAGGATGAAGTTTAATAAGGACAAATGCAAAGTACTCCACTTAGGAAAGAACAATCCGTGTCACACATACAGAATGGGAAGTGACTATCTAGGATGGAGTACTGCAGAAAGGAATCTAGGGGTCATAGTGGACCATAAACTAAATGACTCGGCAGTGTGACACTGTTACAAAAAATGCAAACATGATTCTGGGATGCATTAGCAGGAGTGTTGTGAGCAAGACACGAGAAGTCATTCTTCCACTCTACTCTGCTCTAAGGCCTCAGTTGGAGTATTGTGTCCAGTTCTGGGCACCACATTTCAAGAAAGATGTGGAGAAACTGGAGAGGATCCAGAGAAGAGCAACAAGAATGATTAAAGGTCTAGAGAACATGAGCTACGAGGGAAGACAGAAAGAATTGGGCTTGTTTAGTTTAGAAAAGAGAAGACTGAGAGGGGACATGACAGCAGTTTTCAGGTATCTAAAAGGGTGTCACAAGGAGGAGGGAGAAAAATTGTTCTTCTTGGCCTCTGAGGATAGGATAAGAAGTAATGGTCTTAAACTGCAGCAAGGGAGATTTAGGTTAGACATTAGGAAAAACTTCCTAACTGTCAGGGTGGTTAAACCCTGGAATAAATTGCCTAGGTAGGTTGTGGAATCTCCATCTCTGGAGATATTCAAGAGGAGGTTAGATAAACATCTCTCAGGGGTGGTCTAGACCAGTGTTTCTCAACTAGAGGTACGAGTTCCTTTAGCAGTACTTGAGAGAAGTCTGGGGGGTTACGTCTACACAACTGAAATTTGGAGAAAACTGAATTTTTGTTTTAAGTTTTACAGCACTTTATTATTTTTGTACTTTTTACACCCAAAAATTTCATCGCCCGGCCAGCTACGATTAAGTTAAACATTAAACAAATGTGTTGCAATGGTAGAAAAAAATTTTGTGTCTGAAAACTGTAGGTACTGGGAGTATTTATAATATATTTTTTTAAAGGGGGTACTAAAAAAAGGTTGAGAAACACTGGTCTAGACTGTGCTTGGTTTGCTGTGAGGGCAGGGGACTGGATTCGATGACCTCTCGAGGTCCCTTCCAGTTCTAGTATTCTGTGATTCTAAAATCATGACTGGTGTGGACAAAGTGAATAAGGAAAAGTTATTTACTTGTTCCCATAATATAAGAACTAGGGGCCACCAAATGAAATTAATAGGTAGCATGTTTAAAACAAACAAAAGGAAGTTTTTCTTCACGTTGCACACAGTTAGTCTGTGGAACTCTTTGCCAGAGGATGTTGTGAAGACTAGGACTTTAACAGGGTTCAAAAAAGAGCTAGATAAATTCATGGATATAGGTCCATCAATGGCTATTAGCCAGGATAGGTAGGAATGATGGTCCTTAGCCTCTCTCTGGATATGGATGACAGGAGAGAAATCACGTGATGATTACCTCTTGTGTTCACTCCCTCTGGGGCATTGTCCACTGTCAGCACACAGGATACTGGGCTAGATGGACCTTTGGTCTAACCCATTATGGCCATGCTTATGCTGTATGAATAAAAATTTAGTCCATGGCCTTTGTAGTTTCTTGATATAAATTTAAAACCTGAAGATTGTGAGCTGCTTATTTCATTCAACTCTACATCTTCTAGTAATAAATACAAAACTCATGACACAAAAGTTTAATTCAGCTTTTTATACTGGTGAAAACCAAAATTATTTCAGAAGTTTTAACAACCCATATTTTTCAAAACCTTTATTAAAAGCTACTTGTCAGTTTGAGGATTATCAGAAATCTATTTTCTCTCTTTTTTTTAATTAAGACTTTAATTTGTAGTTTGATCTGTTGTTCAAAGGTAACCCACCAGATGCTTACATTGATGCGTTTTACTCTCTTTTTTCAGTTTATATTTAGTATTCACTATATGGATCTACTTTTAATTTCTAAAAGACTTTAAAAAATCACATATTCCTCCACCACCGAATGTAAATATTGTTTATCAGTAGTGGAAGTAGTGCACAGTATGCAAAGTGCAGCTGATGCTGTTTACCCATTCAATCACCCTGAGGGCTGTAATCTTACAAAATCCAAAAGCACTCAACTAGCACGTTAATCTAATTATTAAAAAGACAGTATTCATTCTGGAGGACTCCAAATAAAGGTATTTCAGGAAGAAATAGAATAATGGCCAGTCACTGGTAACATTTATTATTAAGGTTCTTAAGCCACCACTGTTGGTAAGCATTATAGTCGTCTAATATGTAATGTTACTGCTGTTAATTTGATTTCTAGTGCAACTCAAAGTGGGCTGTTGCTTTCTTTTCGGAGAGGTGTTCCACTCCCTGAATAGTGGTTGTAGGAGAAGATTTAAAGACCTCAACAGAGAGAATAAAATTAACAGCATAGATCAATAAATAGACATTTAGAGGAAAAAAAATTATCCAAGATGTAAAATAGATTTTTCACAATCTTGAGATTACAATAATCAGATATATTTTAAGATTATTTTATTTAGTAATAGAAATTTGCAGCATTTTCGTTGCCCTTCTCACTTTGAAATAGATTTCTCCCAAGTAGAAGTGAGATTTTTATTGCCTAAGGGGGGAAAAGTAGAGAGAACTAGAAAGAGCTGTACGTATTTCAGTGCAAGTATGGTGTGTGTTCCGTGCAAATATACTTGTGATGATCGGAAGTGCTCTAAGATTGAAAGCTTGTCTCTCACAAACAGAAGTTGATCCGTTAAGATATAATGGATGATACGGATGTTATATCACTCACCTTGTCTTAATGTTATGTCACACCTTGCAAGGGTGGGAACCACATGCCCGGGGGGCCAGAGGCAGCCCTCACCTTGCCTGGATCTGGCCTCTGATGCTCAGGGCCTCTCCCTCCCAGCATTGAGGAGTCCACACTGGCACTCCAGACCCACTGCTGCCCTACCTCAGGGCTGGAGCACACAAAATCTACTAGGTTCTCCCCCTACCCCCAAGCTCTGGTGTGTGAGGGGAGGGTTGAGGGGTTGTTTGCTTGTTTTGTGTGGTTTTTTTCTTTTCACTTTTGTGTGCAGCCCCTGATTGATTTTTCTGTGGGTGATTGGCCCTGACCCAAAAAAGGTTCCCCACCCCATCTTAACTGATATTGTATTATTCAGGGAACTAAAAGCAACATTATGCTAAATTATCCAGATTTGGCTTTCTTGAAATGTTCCTCTGCCCAAACTGATAAATTAACATTGCAACTTCTGTGTGAGGGAAAAGTGTCTCATATGCCTTGTGAATATTCAGTAGGAAGAATGTAAATTTCAGTTGAAACATCTGCTTTATTTAGCCCTGCAGAAGATACCATCTCCTTACACAGAATGTGTTTGCTTGCATTAGCACATAGTGCATGTTACACCATTAGTATTTTTAAATGCTTTAATACCTGCTGCTTATGCATGTGAAATTAGGAGTGTTCTTCATCCTTCCTGAGTGTTTCTTTTGAATTCAGACTCTCTTGCCTTGAATAAGACATTGTTCCATTAAATGTGATTTATCAAGCAACTTTCCTCTTCTGTGTTGAGAGCAAGAATATATGACCGAGTCTCATTAAATCAAGTTGTTAATGTTGAAATTTATTTAGAAATTAACAAGTAAATTACTTGGAAAGCCCTGATATCTCTCAGTGTGAGAGACATAGACTTGATCATTTTCTTTTTAAGTAGGGATGCTTATTAACAGAGTGTAGAAGAGACTATTGGTTTCATCTAGGCTTCAGGATAAAATGTATTTTAGAAAGATAATCTAAAAGAAAATTTGAGATAATCTGTAAATTTAGGGTATTGCTGTATTTGTTGATATTGGGCAATAAGCAAGTCTGAGATAGAAAGGCCTTCACAGAACAAATGTCAGTAAAAATGCTGACAATTTTAGTAATCACCTTGTCACAATGTCAGGCTTCCTTGGTAATTTGTTCACATTATGGCAGATGAAGTCTCCTATTGAATTAAAAGTTTATTGATTAAAACATTCAAACAAGCACAGGCTTATCCTAAGCTAATAAAATGTTGGCTTAGTGACAAACATTCTCTCTCCATAAATCCATAAATTTTGAAAGGTAACTTAGAAGAAAGTAAAGCAAAGTATTTCTCAATAAAAATGTGCCATGAAATAAAATTCAGACAGCAAATCTTAAACAGCATTTTACCATCTGTGAGGTAATTACTATGTCCAGATGTTATTCAAGTGGTAACTAATTGTGTGAGGTTTTGAACTTGCAAAAACTTCCCACAGTTGAGACAATATTAATATCGAACATGAACTCTAACAAAAGTGAAACCAAACAAACTAAAGGTGATAGTAGAGCTCCATTATGCTGATGTATTATTATTAGTTTCCTTTCCCAGACTTCTCGTGCCTATTTCCAGACATTCGATTTCAAAAGAATCTTCAGTTTCTTTTTTTTAAGGGAACAAAACTCTTTTTTTCAGTTCTTTACAGCATTCATGTTTAAATCCTGATTATAGCAATTGTTTAACACTTTCTCTGTATGTGTTACAATTTCTGATAGAGACAATGGAGTATTTTACAGCATATTCAGCTGGACACAAGTTGTCCTTCACAATGATGTCCTTGGTAGGGATTAAAGAATACAGAGAATAATATATATTTTATCCCCCTTGTGCTCCTTCCATCTCCTAAAGGTACTATGGCAGTTTTTCTCTCATTGCTTCAAACAGTGATATTATATAATATTATAATTATAATAATTATATAATAGTGCTATTTTAAGCAATCAGAACAAAACTGCCATAGCACCTTCAGGGGATGGAAGGGGATAAAACTGAGTGAAATGCAACAACAGAACCTTGCTGGAGAGAGCTAAGCAACTGACAAGAGAATATGATTAGCTAAAGATTTATAACCATACAAACAAAACTAAGAAAGATCTGTGTGATGTTGGGGAGAGAACAGAGTGAGTGTTCAGTAGAGTGGAACAGGAAGCCAGAATGTAGGCTGTTAGCACCATAGCAAATATGAGATGCAGAGCAAGAAATCTGCATTTTAAATAAAAAAACTTCTGAAAAAACTATAAAAAAGGCAGAGTGAACTTTGAGCACTCAGAACTCTATTTTTAAGAGAGCTGCTCCCAGTGATTTAGTTGTCCGCAGACTGTTCACAGAAACTATGTGCCATGCATTTCTGCTGGAAGAGCCACAGATGATCCAAATGCTAATTAGTTGTGGTGATACCAGAGAAGCATGAGGTATTGTGGGGTTAGAGTTCCAAGGACAAGCATGACACATGGTCAGGATACTTGATTTCATCACTGAAAAGACTGCATGACTATAAAAAGTCATAACATAGCCCCAGTGGTAGTGTTGACTAGAGACCCACATAAAATAGGGACTGCCAGAGGCTTCTCTGCATCTCACATTTGCCATGTTTCTCTGGTATCCTTTGCAGAAGGGCTGTGAGAAACTACTTGGAGACAACTAAACCACAGACATTCAGATTAGGAGGACATGGGGGAAAAAACAAAAATGATGTACTTCTAATCTCTTACTTTGCATAAATAGTGCCCAAACCAGACTCTATACTTTATATACTATATACTTTACTTCACTTGTTTTGGGGGCGTTGTTTGTTTGGGGTTTTTTTTTGCTATCAACTCTAAAGCACTGTTGACGACCATGTGGACTATTTTGGAAAGTTTGGTCAGAGGTTTTTATTAGTAGAGGATAGTTAAGGGAGTTTTGAAATTGATTAATTTTAAAAAGTTATTAATATTAATAGATTAGAACTGCAGTCATTTCTGATAAAATCTGAGTTTATGAAATTCCATGTCCATCATTTGATTATAAATGCTTAATATCCATGATTACATTTTAAAATTCTTGTGAATTAGGAGATAAATATTTCTATTCAATGGAATAAGGATGCATGTAACATTTGCATATTTTATTTATGGAACTGAATACTGAAATCTTACTAACAAATAAGCTGTTAAGTGATAAATATTAAAACTGCAAACACTGTATCAAAACTTGCAAGATGCTCCCGGCAATTAAAGGCCAAAACATCTAACTTCGGTACCAGTCAAACTGGTTGAATCTGTAGTAAAGAACAGCATTATCGGACTCATAGATGAACATGACATATAGAAGAACAGTCAATATGGCTATTGTAAAGGGAAATCATGTCTCACTAATGCTTTCGAATTTTCTAAGAGTGTCCACAAAATGGGGACAAAGATGATCATATATATATGTTGTATGTGGTCTTTCCAAAAGCCTGTGACAAGGTCCCACATTGAAGACTCTTAAGCAAAGTAATCAGTCATAGGATCAGAGGGAAGGTCCTCCCATTAATCAGTAGGGGCATGTCTACACTAGGGAGTTATTTTGAAATAATTCCCCCTATTTTAAAATAACAAGATGAGCATCCATACCATCAAGCCCATTATTTCAAAATAAAGGGCTTTTTATTTTTAAATAACTGCTTGTGAAGAGGAATAGCTCTATTTCAAAATTATTATTTTCGGAATTATTTGAAAATAACTTATTTTGAAATAACTCCCTAGTGTAGACATGCCCTAATCGATTAAAAGATAGGAAACAAAGGTCAGTTTCACATTGAAAAGAGGTAAATAGCAGGATCAGTAGCAATACCTGGACTGTTGAACATATTCATAAATTAAAAGGCTTACCCAGCATTGCCCAGGCCGAGCCTGGGGCTGGATGGGATGGCGGACCATGCAGGCCTCCTGCCAATCCTCCCCAGACTCAGTGGTGCTCCCAAGCAGGGCAGCGGCAATGGGACTTCCCTCTTCTCTCCAATCCAGCAGTGGTGCTGAGGGCCATGGAGTAGGGGATAGAGTTGTGATGAGTGTGGACAGAGTGGCCAGCAGGACACCTGTGTTATTTCCTGGAGGCCTTTTTTTTTTTTTGACAGAACTCCCTCTTCCTCATCCACACACGCCTTTTTCCAAAAAAACTTTTTTGGAAAAAGCATTATTCCTCATAGAATGAGGTTTACTGCTGTCAGAAAAAGCCTTCTGCTATTTCAACTTTTTGTCGAAATAACGCAATTGCAGTGTGGACGCAAGTATTGTTTTTCCGAAATAACGGCCATTATTCCGGAAATACGCTGCAGTGTAGACGTACCCTAAGATGGCAAAGTTTGTGGATGATACTAAATTACTCAAGATATGCAAATTCAAAGCTTACTATGAGCAGTTAAAAAGGTATCTCTGACAACTGGGTGACTGGGCAACAAAATAGCAAATGAAATTCAGTTTTGTTAACTGCAAAGTATAGGGCATCCGCGCTCTAAGTCGCCCTGGTATACATTGGTTTCTTACTAGTGGTGTCGTTGACACTTATGGGAACTGTTCCATTTTAAGTCCTCCCATTCCCCGCTATTCTGTCATAAAAAAAAAAAAAAACCAATTCACACAAACAGAGGTCAGCCATGGGGAAAAAATTCCCCACTTTACGTCCTTTCACTATACGTCCATGGGTTTTTTTTTAATGTATCTTGGATGTATAGCCGGGGACGCCCTGCAATGCAAAGTACTGCACACCGGAAAACATGATCCCAAGTAAAACTACAGATTGGTGGGTTCTGAATAATCTATTATTGCTCAAAAAAGAATTCTTGAAGTCCTCTAAAAACATCTACAGCCTCTTCCCAACTTACGAACCGGTTACGGACCAAGCAATTGGTCATAACTTGGTTCATTCGTAAGTCGGACCCCATAGAAGTTACATGCAACCGCGCTGTTTGTAAGTGCGGATCGCGTTCGTAACTCGGGGTCCCCCATTTACGACAGCTTAACTGTCGTAACTTGGTCGTAACTGCGAACGGTCGTAAGTCAACCATTCGCAACTCAGGGACCAGCTGTAGTTAGTGTGTTAGCAGCAGTTCAAAAAAAATTTAACAATGTTAGAAACCATTGGCAAAGGGATAAATAATAACACTGGAAATATCAAAATGTGACTATATGAATCCAAAGTGCTTGCATGCCTTAAAAACTGTGTGCAGTTCTGGTCATCCCATTTCAAAAACGATTCATTAGCACCGAAAAACATACAGAGAAATGCAACCAAAATATTAGGGGTATAGAACAGCTTCCATACAAGGACAGATTAAACTGGGACTACTCAGTTTACAAGAGAGACAACTAAGAGGGAATATGATAGAGGTCTATAAAATTGTGAATACTGTGGAGAAGGTGAATAAGGAAATATTTATTCCTTTACATAATGAAAGAACCAAGGATCGCCCAATGAAATTAATAGGAAACAGGTTTAAAATAAATGTAAGCAAGTACTTCTTCACAGAGTGCAGTCAACCCATGGAACTTTTTGTCATGGGATGTTGTGAAGACCAAAACTATAACTGGATTCAAAAAATAATTTGACAAGATAATGGAGGATAGGTCCATTCATGGCTGTAAGTCAAGATGTTCAGCGAAGCAACCCCAAGCTTTGGGTGTCCTAAATGTCAGACTACCAGAAGCTGGGACTGGACAACAGGAATGGATCACTCAGTAAATTGCCTGTTCTTTTCATTCCCTTTGAAGAATCTGGCATTGGCTTCTGTTGGAAGATGGGGTACTGGGCTAGATGAATTACTGGTCTGACCCATCATGGCCATTCTTATGTTCTTAAATAAGCTGTTATAACTTGGGTATAGTTGTTAATTATGTTATAGAACTATCTTCTGCTCAGATAAGTTTTACCATCAGGTTACCCTTATACTGTATGTGAATTTATCCACTTACAGGATTACTGTAGTACACTTTTTACTTTCCATTGTTTTTGTATTAGAAGTAGATACTATGGATGTGAAATCTAATAATATATTTAATAAATGGAACAAATTTAACATATGTATTTCATAAATGGAACAAATTTTAGAAGGAACCAAAATATTTATTTGCATAGTGGAAAAATTTTATGCCTGTTAAGATTACAATGAGATATATAACTTAAAATGTTTATGAGCTGCATAGGAAAACATCTGCGATAAAGATTATTGACAGTTAAATATTTAATCTACAAGCTTAGTATGAGGTTACCAGACATACTGAATTAGTAGAAAGCATGTTTTATGTCATGGGAAAGGGAAACTATTTCAGACTGTATTTTAATATCCCTCAGAAAAACTTTATTTTGAGAGACTAATCCATTCCATTCAGCATTTTCAAGATATTCTTCCTATAATGAATTCTTTGGCTACTAAACATTTTACTTCAACTTTGTTGATTTAGCTAAAGTTTGCATCCCATTCAAATTAATAGTGTATTCATTCAGGGGCACATTGTGCTCAGCCTATATATTTTAGTTCTGTCTTTCTTTTTTACAATCTATTATTAGCCTTTAAATAGTCATCTAATTGCACTCTGTGAAAAGACATTGCAATTACTAACATCAAAGTGCATGCAGCAACTTAAAGGTTACAGTGTATAGTGCCATCACAAACCTTCTTTGTATTAATTATATTCATAAAGGAAATTCTGAGTTAAATCTTCACTGTTCATAGTGGCTACTCAAATTAGCATCAAACATTGCTTTCAGTATCATAATGTGATTTTAGTGTATATTCACTCACATTTGTGCATTTTACATCAGAAAAAGACTGACAGCAAACATCCAGAAGTTAAAACCTAAGTTAGCTTTTTTGATGAAGCCTGTGTTATGGAAAGGGTTAAGATGTAGTGTTTAACCCAGCATTTGTGAACATTTTTGTCTTTCTTCCTTCCCCTCCCTTCTCTCCACACTGATGTAATTTTTTTTAATACTTCTACAGGTTCAGTCCATGCAACGTCAATAGCAGCCTCCAGAGTGGAGCAGGCACTGTCTGAGGTTGCTTCTTCTTTGCAAAGCAGTGCTCCTAAGCAAGGTCCTCTGCATCCTTGGATGACTCTGGCTCAAATCTGGCTTCATGCAGGTACTGGAAAACAAAAACAATTTTTTTTCCCCCAATTCACTAACCTATGAAGCAGCAGGAACCTGTATTCATTTCATTCAGCAAGTCAGACTCTTATCATTTGTCAACTGAAATTGGAGCTTATAAAAAGTGACATTTTGTTTCATTTCAAGAAAGAACATTGTATATTTAATTTATAAACCAGTGGTCAATAAGAATGGCATTTAGTTTTTCATTTAATATCCTTGTCACAGTGTTGATGCATTTTCTAACTACAGCTTAGACTCTATTAA
Organism: Pelochelys cantorii; assembly: GCA_032595735.1. NCBI lineage: Eukaryota > Metazoa > Chordata > Testudines > Trionychidae > Pelochelys > Pelochelys cantorii. The sequence continues at coordinate 100,389,780 of CM064329.1, read as the reverse complement.
ATCATGGATTTCTAAAATTTCTCATTTGGCAAATTTATCCTTGAGAATAAAGGATATGTTTTGTGGAACTTTTAAACTAAACTTCAAATCACCATAAGCATGTTTAATAGTCTGGGAGTCCTATTAATAAAAATAATGCATGTCATAATTTGCTGGTTTTAACCATACAAATGTAGTTTTAATGAGAATTCTTCCTAGTGTGGCTAAAGGGGCATGATAATTTCAGCTGATCTTCCAAATATTAATTGGATTTGTAGAAAAAAGGGGAGATGGCTTTTATTTTAAAATGGGGGGAGGATGCATTGCTTTCTGCTGTTTTCTGTGTGCAAAAATTCTGATACTTCTAATATAGCCAAGTGTTTCTATTACAAAGGGAGACAGGACAGTATTTATTAAAGTTGCTGCTGAAACACCCTGATCAATGTGGGCTAGCTCTGAAAGGCACCTGTTCAAAATAGTGCTGTAAACACAGTGTTTAGTATTTCAGTAAAGTAAAAAAGTTTGACATTTGTTTATGCGCCGTTCAAAGAGAGGTAAGTGGTGTCCTATGGCAAAGCAAGCAATGGACTGGGCCCAAAACCTAACCTAGGCCTCTGGGCTGAAGTGCTTGCTGATGCTGACCAGTTGATTATGAACTTTTTATGATACTAAACTACTGAACTGTATTTTAAAAAGGGTAACTGCAGCTGAAAGAAAAAAATAGCACTGTAAAATACCACTGACATAAACAAGTGTTGTTTTGCTTTTGTGACCACCCATCCAGTGTAAAAGCGAAAGTGCACTTTTGGTGTCCATTTTTTGTCTAGATTCTTGGGATGCGTGATAGCATTTTCCTAACTGGTGCATGATCTAGAATGGAATTTGTGCCCAGAAGCAGCCTGAAGTTTCACACCAAATTGAAAGTCAGAGGGTTTCACTGATGGCAGTGGAAGATTATAGTGCTTTGCATAATGGTTTATGTGGAAAGAGTTCTAATCATTCTTCAAAAAATATGCAGTTTGAAAAGAAGTTCTTTGGGTGCTTGCTCATGTCCATTTGCATGTAGGTATGTGTGCACTGTGTGCATAGTCATCAGAATACTTCTCCCTCAGTGGTATCTGTCAGGTTGGCTCTGATGTCCCCTAGAGTCATGCATAATTTATAGGGACCTGTCCCCCCTCAGTTCCATTTTTCTGCCTTACTTGGTCACTGGAACTGCTATTTCTTGCTCTCCAGTACTCTCCTGAGTGGATTTCATGTATATTTCACTGTAAATAGTTATAAAAATGTTAGTATTCGTGTTTGAAGTAGTTACTAGTTGCTAGAATAGAGTTGGACCCTGCTCATCTGGGTTCTCTCCTGTCTGGCACCAGGAAATTCCTCTCTTTCCAGAGTTTAAACCATGCAAAACCTGCCAGAAGCTTATGTTGATCTGTGATCCTCACTTGGCTTGTCTCAAGTGTGTGGGCCAATCCCAACTTCATGATCATTGCAGAATTTGTAGAGGCTTCAAGCCCAGGACCCAAAAATAAGGAGACCAAATACTTACGTTCCTCCTGATGGAGGCAGCTCTTGATCCCTCAGAGCCAGGTCACCTGACTCAGCTCCAAGCATCTCTGCCTCTGTAAGGAGTGCACCGGCTTCTATGAGGGACAGGCACTGAAGCCCAGCCTCTCTGACATCAAGGAAAAAGTCCTTGCTGGTGTCACGTGACTCCTGACACCACCACGTGTCGCTGGTACAGAGTGCGTGGGCCCATTTTATGTCACACTGCTGAGTGCCACCTACAATACACGACTAAGATCCAATCTGAAATTCAGTTCTTCCCAGTCTCCCTCTCCATCTCTCTTCAGTGATCCTTCTCAGGAACAACTTCTACTCTGGGAAGTGTGAACACTTCTGGAACTGGGAGCAGTAGAGGAAGTTCCTCTGAAGCTAAAGGGTAGGAGGTTCTATTCCTGCTATTTCCGAATCCTCATGCCAAAGGCAGTTTCAGACCCATCCTGGACCTGCAAAACCTCAACACGTTCATGAAGAAACTGAAGTTTTGCATGGTTTCCTTGGTCTCCATTATCCTCTCCTTGGATCCAAAGGACTGGCATGCTGCCCTTGACTTGAAAGATGCATGCTTTAACATTTCAATCTTCCAAGACCAGAGGAAATTCCTCCAGTTTGTTGTGGGTCATGTTCACTATCAGTTCACAGTACTGCTATTTGACCTGTCAGCAACCCTTCCTCACCTTCCCCCCCCCCCCAGCCCGTCTTCACAAAGTGCATGGTGATAGTTGCAGCCTTCCTGAGAAAACAGAGAGTACAGCCCTACCTTAACAACTGTCTGGTCAGAAGTCAGTCAAAAGTTCAGGTGAAGGGGCACATCCAACTAATATTGTCAACTTTCAGAGGCTGGGCTTGTTTAACATACAGACATTAGTTCATGTTCCTGCCCAAAGAATAGAATTCGCAGGGACAGGGGCTCAAAATGTGTTGGCAGATCATCTCTGCAGATCCTTCTCTTATCATGAGAGGTCCATTCACTCAGATGTCATGATGGACACTTTCCGGAGATAGGGGACTCGCCAGAAAGTCCTGTTTGCAACAAAATACAACAAGAAATACCTGCAGTTCTGCTTCTTTCAGAATCACAGTCCAGGCTCACTCGTGGGCATGTTCCTTCTCTTATGGAAGGACCATCTTTTCAGTGGATTCCTGCCCATTCCACTCATTGACAAAGTTCTGCTGAAGATCAAAAAGAACAGAGCAAGACTAATCCTGACAGGACTAGCCTGACCACATCTTAGCATCCTTAACTAGTCTTGTCTTGCTTTGACCATTTTATTGTGCAGAAGTAATTAGGTAGTAATTAGGTAATGCTGCCAACTATTAATTATTTCAGAAAAAAACAAAAGAGGAGAGCAAAAGATGTACTAGCGATTCATATGGTACTTCATTTGATTGACGTGCTTTGGAATTCCTACTAATTCTGACAGTTCAGATAGAGGTGACTTCTTCTAGACACATAAAAATATAGAATTAGAATGTGCCTGTAGGAATAATCTAGTCACTTTCTTTGCATCATTGCCTCACTGGTTTAAATCATCATAATTGATGCTAAACAGGTGAGTGTCTGTTAGACTTGAATATCTCCAGTGCTAACAGTTTTCATAGCCTCTATTTGCAGGTTGTTGTATTGTTCAACTCAGTTTATTCTTTCTGTTTATTCATCCTTAATTTTACTTGTTGAAGCTTAAGTCCATTATTCCTTCAGTCTTCAATGCCTAATGAGAACCAGTGGCTTATCCGCAATGTGTGAATGCAAACCACATTCTCTCTGCTGTGGGGAGCCCTTGCTCCCTCTCATTCATGGACAGTAATGAGGAAGCAAGTGGTGCTGCATCTGACCACTCTCTCTTCAGTGGCCTAGCAGAGTTAATTCCTCTATAGCCCTTATCCTCCTGCAAATACCAAAGCAATCAGATCTCCATGTGAGCCATTTCCAGGCCTCCTGACTGCAGCTACTAGAAAGAGAGGAATTGGGAAAAGAGGAGAGACTAGGAAGGCCAAAGCACCCAGTAAGAACAGAGAGGGAGAAGACAAAGCCACCCCAGTTGTGTGGAAGTGGAATAGCACCCTTAATACATAGATGAAGGAGAGAGGAGAATGTGGAGAGAACAAGCTCTTGCAAAGAGTTGCTCTCCTCTGAGCCCTTTCCAGTTCATCTCTTTTATAAAAGTTACTTAACTCGGCACATAAAGCTTGTATTTTGTGTAATGTTTCACAGTGAAAAATATATTATTTTTCACACTCATCCGAGTTACCTTTCCAACTGTGACACATAGTAATAGTAACAATTAGATTTAGCTCTGTATCTTGAGTAAGGAGCATTTCCGATAGATTGACCATCAGAAAATAGGTTTGCTCAGAGAACCATGCTAAAAGGCCAAAGTGTGGCTGTCTTTTTTAAGATACCTTTATCACCATAGAATAATTATTTATATTAGTCAACTGTAACAATACAGGCTGTAAACCCTATTTTAAACTTCATTTATGGCACACATTCTCTAAATAAAAGCAAAGATCAACTTGGGGGTATCATTTTCTTTTGGCAAGGAGGTTTTGAAAACTTTTTAATGATCATTGTACAGTAGTGTTGCATTATCTATCTTACCCTAGTGGAAGTAAAACACCTATCTTAATTATATTACTTTGTAGTATAAAAATGTAGTTTTTCCTCCAGTTGTCAAAAGCTGGAGTGGATGACATGAGGTTGACAACTTGCTGATTGAAAGTTCTTTTCATTCCCTCTGAAGCATCTATCATTGGCCACTGTCAAAAGAAAGGACATTGAGCTAGACCAGGGCTGGGGAGCCTTTTTTGGGTTGGGGGCCACACACAAGTGAGAAGCAAAAAAACAAACCCTCACTGATGTGGCCTCTAACTGAGAAGCAGATAGACACTCTCCACATTCTTCTTGAACACCAGAGCCTAGGGGGAGCCCAGACTAATAGATTTTGTGTGCTCCAACCCTGCAGACTCACCAATGCTGCAGGGGAGCTCTGAGCCTCAGGGGCCAGATTCAGGCAAGCTGGGGGCTGCATCCAGCCCTCCGGCCTGATGTTCCCCACCCCTGAGCTAGATGAACAATTGATCTGATTCAGTTTGACTGTTCTTATGTTAAATCAGAGAAGCACAACACAGCAAAATATGTGAAAGGGTTTATAATTAATTCAGCCTCTTACTGACTTTAATAAAGATAAACACAGCTCTTTAGAGTATGGAATTTTTGTTCTAATTGCCATGAATTTGGAAAATACCACATTTCTCAACAGTGGTAGAACCATGAGTTAGTGTTCAGTATAAATAAATAGCTGCCCTAAATGTTGGTAGCTGTGTTTCAGTTTCTCTCCTTCTTCTTCAGTTTCCAGTTATCACAGATTCATCTGCTTATTGCCACAACCTCACATCTTCACTGCTATCAAGCAACCTCAAACTTTGAATGGATTTTCAATGTTACACTACGGAGGTGGAAACTCTCTGACTTAAGAACTCTTTATTTGATATCGCTGCTGCTCACACACTTTTTAAAGTGTCTTCTAATAGAAAATACTGATCTTTAGATGACTGTACTATTATTCTTTTGAGGCTGAACTCCCTTATAATTTCCTGTTTCATTAATATAGGGTTTATCCATGTTAATTGCAGAGCCACAAAATATATTAGAGGAAGCAAGAAAATAAAAGTAAATACCGAAAACATATTGGATTGGTTCACATTACTAATAAGTAATAATAGAGACCATATGATAGCAATCTTCTCAAAACTGAAACATCCATTTTGGACAGGGAGTCAAGAATTTGAAGACACTGTCCAGGTTAGGGCAAGAGGAAAACCTGCAAGACAAAGTTGCCCTTTTGTTTTGAAGCTTCAGGGGGTGGCCGAGTTAGTCTGTACAGGATAAACTTAAAAAAAAAAATAGTCACTCTGGCAGCACTTTAAAGACTAACAAGACATGTAGATGGTATCATGAGCTTTCGTGGGCAAAGCCCACTTCTTCAGATGACCAGAGTGTTCGATGTCAAGAGCTCATGATACCATCTGCATGTTTTGTTAGTCTTTAAAGTGCTACCAGACTATTTGTTGGTTTTTTTAAGTTTTTACGTTTGTTTTGAGTTCATGCATCTTCAAAATGCAGTTTATGATTTCTTCTTTGAGAAACTGCTACCAAGTGAGATGACTTTTTTGTCAACATTTTATGAATGGCTTGTTTAAACTTGCCTCATTGATTTTAGCATAGTAATTTTTTCCTCTTACAAATGATTTCCATCTTATCTGAATTAAGACAGCTTCTCTTCTCTTGCCTCTGGGGTCTAACGATGTTTTCACTCCTTTATTTATAGATGTCAGATTGAATTAGCTCATAATGGATTGAGGTACTTGGATAATTAGATCATTGATTTGCCTGGAATAAAGTATTTGGTTCAGCAGCTAGCAACAGGCTTATCCTTTTAACCAGAACTGGTTAAAAGACAGGAAACAAAGGGTAGGAATAAATGGTAAATTTTCAGAATGGAGAGGGGTAACTAGTGGTGTCCCCCAAGGATCAGTCCTAGGACCAATCCTGTTCAACTTATTCATAAATGATCTGGAGAAAGGGGTAAGCAGTGAGGTGGTAAAGTTTGCGGATGATACCAAACTGTTTAGGATAGTCAAGACAGAAGCAGACTGTGAGGGACTCCAAGAAGATCTCACCAAACTGAGTGATTGGGCAACAAAATGGCAAATGAAATTTAATGTGGATAAGTGTAAAGTAATGCACATCGGAAAAATAACCCCAACTATACGTACAGTATGATGGGGGCTAATTTGGCTACGACAAATCAGGAAAGAGATCTTGGAGTTATCGTGGACAGTTCTCTGAAAACTTCCACACAGTGTGCAGCGGCTGTCAAAAAGGCAAATAGGATGCTAGGAATTATTAAGAAGGGGATAGAAAATAAGACCCAGAATATCTTACTGCCCCTGTATAAAGCTCTGGTATACCCACATCTTGAATACTGTGTACAGATGTGGTCTCCTCACCTCAAAAAAGATATTTTGGCCTTGGAGAGGGTTCAGAAAAGGGCAACTAAAATGATTAGGGGTTTGGAACGGGTCCCATATGAGGAGAGGTTAAAGAGACTGGGACTTTTCAGTTTAGAAAAGAGGAGACTGAGGGGGAATATGATAGAGGTATATAAAATCATGAGTGGTGTGGAGAGGGCCGATAAAGAGAAGTTATTTATTAGTTCCCTAAATAGAAGAACTAGAGGACACCAAATGAAATTAATGGGTAGCAGGTTTAAAACTAATAAAAGAAAGTTCTTCTTCACACAGCGTGTAGTCAGCCTGTGGAACTCCTTGCCAGAGGAGGCTGTGAAGGCTAGGACTATAATAGAGTTTAAAGAGAAGCTAGATAATTTCATGGAGGTTAGGTCCATAAAAGGCTATTAGCCAGGGGATAAAATGGTGTCCTTGGCCTCTGTTTGTCAGAGGCTGGAGAGGGATGGCAGGAGACAAATCGCTTGATCATTGTCTTCGGTCCACCCTCTCTGGGGCACCTGGTGCTGGCCACTGTCAGCAGACAGGCTACTGGGCTAGATGGACCTTTGGTCTGACCCAGTACGGCCGTTCTTATGTTCTTATCCTTTACATTCATTCTTAAATATAGATTTCCAATCTCTTCTGGAACTTAAAATATTGAAAACATTATATAGGAAACACAAAATGTGTATACTCTCAAAGTAGTATGTTAGACTTTTTTAGGTTCTCTTAATTCTATTAATGGTTTATTAGTTGCAGGATGACTTACTAGTCAGCAGTGTCAAGCTTCTCCATATATTGAAAAACTGTTCTGCCCTGCCCCCGTTGTTTTATTACAAATTGAACCTCCCTTGTCCGGCACCTTCAGGACCTGACCCATCCCGAATGAGGGAATTTGCCAGATCAGGGGAGGTCCCCTGCCACCAGCCTCCTAGGATGCTCCCCTTCTCTGTGGCTGGCTCTGCCCTGATCCCACTGACACTGGGCTCCAGCGTGTAGGGTTTGGACTTGGGTTCCAGCCCACTGAAGGATGGCGCTCCCCAGCTGCTGCAGCCCCACTTCTTCCCCTCCCAACTGGGAATCCCCGCGGACAGGACTTGCCAGCCACCCCGCTGCTGCCCCTAGGGATGGGACTCGCTGGTCCCACTTGCCAGGGCTCCCAGCTAGTTTGCATTCCCGGGTACAGGAGCTCTCTGGTCCAGCAACATCTGTGGTCCTGCTGGACCAGAGATGTTTCCAGACCAGAGTCCCGGATTTTGGAGATTCATTGTGTATCTGTTAGTTCAAAAGAAAACTATTCCAAAAGCTAAACTTGCTTGGCCCTTTTGCTCAAGACTCATTGCTAGCATGGTTTGACTTGCCTTCAGACAGTGAGTAACAGAAACTGAACTGTCAGTTCTTTTAAACTTGTTCACAGTGCTCTTCAGTTCACACAATGGGGATCTGAATAGCAGTGTGCACCAAAGAGTTGCACTGTAACTTCTTCTGTGTTGGATACTGCAGGCATGAACTAGAAGGCTCCTAGTTCACATTAGCATAGTCTTGCTTGAAGATGACCGCTTTAATGTGAACTAGGAACCTTTTAGTTCATGCCTGCAGCATCTGCATTCAGAGGATACAGTACAGCTCTTGAATGTGCACACCATATAGTCAGAAAGCCTGTGTAGATATGCTCTTAGATTTTGCTTGGTTATCTTTCAGTCCACAATAGTGACAAGAGCTAAAAATTACTTTTAGGTAGGTGGTTAATTTCTGCATGCTACTTGATAATAATTACTGCTTTCACTTAGAATTTTTCAGTCTAAACTAACAGCTATTCTTAGAACATGCACCATCAGATGTTTCTGGTTCCTTCCAATCTTGCATTAGGACTTTTAAAGTCATGGAACAAATGTTCCATGAAATCATCAAGTATCTTCTACTGTGTTCTATTGTATGTGACTTTTACTCAAACTAACAGCATTAATCAGCATTTCTCAAATGTAGCCACGGTGGCCAAGTGTCACCCCTGGTGACTTTTCCCGGCACCCTCCTGGCAGTGGTGACACAGAGGGGCAAAACAGCAGCCCTCCCCCTCCCTGTTGCTCCTGCATATGCCACATTGGTGTTGGTGGCTGAAGCAGCCAGCAAGGGATGGTGCCCCATGCCATATTTCCAGACAGGTGAGGCACAATGCTGGTAGAGCAAGGTGAGTTCAAGTGCTTGCTCATATCCATTCCACATTGTGTGTGTGCGCACGTGTGTGCATGCATACGCTTGCCACCTGCACCAGTATCAAATGTTTTTCCATCAGCATATCCTTTGGGAAGTAGATCTGGTGCCCTCTGGAAGGGCACCCTCTGCCCGCATGGCACGGTATAAGGTGCACCATCCACTCCTTCCACCCTCAGTTTCTCACTGCCACCAGTCACAGTGCACGGGATGTTTGCTGCTCTTACTAGCATTGCTTAGGCTTCATTCGTAAAAATTTTAGTTCTTGTATAGTCATATAAATAGTAATAGAGGTAGTTAATCCTTAACAGTAGCTAGTGTTTTGTTAGTCCTGCCTATGACTTAGCCAGGGAATAGGGCATGACTCGGTCCTCAAGCTTTAAGCCTTATGATTGCCCTGTGTCAATTAGGGTGTGTCTAAACTACACCTCTCTGTCGACAGAGGGATGTAAATTAGATGTATCGAAAGTGCAAATGAAGCCAGGATTTAAATATCCTACGCTTCATTTGCATAATGGCAGCTGCCGCTTTTTTTCAAAATGGGGCTTTTTGAAAAAAACGGCAGTTTAGATGGGGCATTTTTGACAGATGGCCGCCATTATGCAAATGAAGCATGGGATATTTAAATCCCGGCTTCATTTGCACTTTCGATAAGTCTAATTTACATCCCTCTGCCGACAGAGTGGTGTCGTTTAGATGTAGCCTTAGTGATCAACATAGTAGGTGTCTGGGTAAAGGGCATATAAGCGACAACAGTCTGTAAGTCTTTTAAGACTAAGACTAAGAAGGAGCATGAGATCAGGCTCAAAGAGCTCTTGACGAGCTGGCATTCACTCTGGCCCCAGAGCAAAGGTCCAACTTGGTGTCCAGCACCACAGCGTCAGCCAAAAAGCCGAAAAAGACCAGTAGGGGTCAGTGATGTCAAAGTGTAGTCATAGAATCCTAGGGCTGGAAGAGACCTCAGGAGGCCATCGAGGTCTCCCAAAGCAGGATCAATCCCAACTAAATCATTCCAGCCAGGGCTCTCTCAAGCCAGGACTTAAAAACCTCTAGGGATGGAGATTCCACCACCTACCTAGGTAACCCATTCCAGTGCTTCATCACCCTCCTAGTGGGCTTATCGGTTAATCTTGTCAACTACACGCATTCCCCTCCCCCCGTGGGAACAAGAGCCAGTGTCTGTGAGGGGCTGGTTTTAATCAGGCACCACAAGAGCACCAGACCTGACTGCCCTTCCACCCCCACCATGCTGCCTCTGAGCGGCAGCAATGCAGAGGGTGAGGGGGGCAGGCTGGAGCTGATACACACAGGAAGCCAGCTTTCAAGCAGGCTCTCCATGCGTGCCGGCTCCACAGACCCACGTGCCCCCCCTGCAGCAAAGGGGAGGCCGTCAGGAGCCAGTGCTGCCCCACCATCCCCCCACAGTGCCGCCTTCCCCCATCCCTCTGCATTGCTGCCTCTACAGCAGTGCAGCGGGTAGGGGGCAAGTTAGCAAGGGGGCAGGGAGCTCAGACACCACCCTCTCCACCCCCCCCCCGCACAGGGTCTGCTGTCACGAAACGTCTTATGTCTGCAGGGACCAACCTATCTCCTACGTATCAAAGACAGCAGCACGGGGCAGCAGGCAGCCCGTCTGCACAGGTAGCTGGTTTTTAAACTGGCTCCCCTGGTAGACCGGCTCCCGCCTGCCACCGCGCACTGCTGCCTGTAATAGAGAGGCAGCAGCATGGAGTGGCAGGGGGTTCTCTGGGAGCAGGGCCAGGAGCACATTGGCTACCGGCCCCACCCCCAGGAACTATCGAATAGTCGTTCACACTAAGATTTTATACAGTTACACAACTATTCAGTCACACGATATCTAACGTCCCTAGCAGGGGTTGATCTACTCCCCGCAAGGGGATGGACAGGGCTAGGACTGATACAGCCTAAAGCCAATATTGGGTAGCTCATTTCCCTATTTGGGAAGCCAGGACTCAGCTCATATTGAGGGATGCAGCCAATCCCGTTTCTTGCCTAGAAACCCATACACAGAATCAGACCTCCTTCAACTTGAGGTGATGTTGACACCCAAAGCTCTCCGGGTTGCACAGGAAATCTTGATACTCCCAGTGCTGCCCAAACCAGCCCAGGCAATACCCAGACCTCAGGGTAATCCCACTTTAGGACTCTTTCATCTGCCTTTAATCCTCATCATGTGGTACATCCTTGCACCAGTCACCCGCAAGGAGCTGAAACATCTCAGACTTGGGGAGGCAAATGCATTGGTGCCCTCCCTGATCACCAGACGTAGGACACCAACAGCAGGACTCAAGGCAGATTTTATCAGTTATCTGGCACAGACTCATAGTAGCAAGAGCATTGAGACAGACTCCTAGAGCCAAGTTGCTGTTACAGATCCTCAGTATCTGTGAGCCCTGTCACCAGTTCCTGAGATAGGTATCGCCATGTTCAGGGAATTCTGGTTTGCAATACTTCTAGCTCTCTCTCCTCATCCAAATATCAGTCTTGGAGCATGAGTCATGGATTGCTGGTCTCCTATCTCAGATCCACAGAGTGCCACTGTCATGAGGTGTCCTCAGAGGCTCGTGTCCCACTCAGACCATTTTCCTGCAGTCACGACCGTGAGCCAGTAGATCCTGGTCTCACAGTACCGACTGCTCTGGATGTGGATCCAGTACGAATCAGGGTTTGGTATTGGCAGGGCAACCTCTCAGACCCTCAATGCCATCTATATCACAAGCACCATAATCTGCCCTGTGGCCCCATACCTAGTGGCCTGCATGGTAGTACTGGACCCATGGTGGTTCACTTAGCCCTCCCAACCAACCCACTTGTCATGAGTTTCGGGCAGGCTGATGGCGTTGACAACTCAACCCCCTTTGGTGCTTGAGGCGGGGCCCCCCTCCCCATATCCATGTGGATGAAGGGGGTCAACCTGCTGGACCACCAGTAAGCACCATGGAAGCTACAGTATCGGCCTTCTCCTCATCATTGTCACACAAGATTGTCATGAGAACTCCTCTCCTGTTCCCCAGGATGATGCCAAGGTGCACCAGGAACTACTAAATAGAGTCACATCCAACTTCGGCCTGCAGGCAGAGAAATTCGAGGAGCAGGCAGACTCTGTTTGATGTCCTCTCTGCCACAGGCCCTACTAGGGTGGCTGTTTGCCTTCATAAAAGGGAATCAAAAATAACTAACACTTTGTGGCAAGCCCCCCACCTTTCTGCCCCCATCTCCAAGTGGGCAAAGCACAAGTACTTTGTCCCAACTTAGGGACACAAATACTTCTGTTCTCACCGTGCCACAACTTCCCTGGTGGTTGAGGTGATTAACCATAGGGAACATCAGGGACAACCTAGAGCTAAGCACAAAAATAAAGACTCCAAGACGCTGAACTTGTTTGGACGGAGAATGTATTCTTCGACTAGGCTGCAGTTGAAGGTGGCCAATCACCAGGCTCTCTTGAGCCACTATGATTTTAATATGCGGCAGACCACAGCCAAATTTGAGAATGTCCTCCCAGAGGGGGCTCCCACAAAGAATTCCAGACAATTCTCGACAAGAACACAGCTCCTGCCAGAGCTGCTCTCCAAGTGGCATCAGACACCTCAGACTTCACAGCTTCCACCATAACACCTGCCTTCTTCGTGCAGCAAGCTTCCTGGCTGCTTCCACCAAGGCACAGCATTTAATTCAGGACCCGCCCTTCAATGGCCAGGCTCTGTTTGCAAAGTAGCTAGATAGTAAAGTGCATGGGCTGAAAGACTCCAGTACCACTCTGAAGACTTTGAAGCTCATGCTGGGCCCAGTGCATGAGTGCTTCAAACTGCAACTCCCACAGGGGCAAGGGAACCAGCCTTGGCAGGACCTGATGCACAATAAGCCAGAGGGCCATAGATCACACATGAACTGCCTGCCACCACCTTCTTCCCAGTTGGGCTCAACCCACTCCAAAAAAGGAGCTGAGAAGTCGTTGTGAGAGTACACCTGAGGAATACACAACAGACTATTCCCTGAATCCAGTTTCCCCAATTTCTGACAACTGCCTTATCCATTTATTTTCTCCAGGAATGGTCAGCGATAACTTCGGACCGCATAGTTACACCCTCCAGGTAACTCTCTTCCCCTCCCTTTCCCAGAAGGAGTGAGCTTGTGCTTCAGTCTCCAGCCACAGGCTCCAGCTGCAGGGGTTCGGATCCAAACTTCAGCTCTTGCCACAGAGCTTTAGGCTCCAACTCCAGCAGCTTCTGATCCTGGGCTCCAGCCACAGGTCTAATCGCCCCCATCACTCTTGGTCCCCACTGCTTCCTTTGGCCCCCATATCCCTGCCCCCGAATCACGTTTGCCCCCACTGCATCCTCCATCCTACCAGTGCTTAATTTGTCCAGGCTTGCTGTGAAAAATATTAACAAATGCACAAGTATCACTTTGCAGAGCCTCCCAGCTAGTTAGTAAGTCTGTTACTGTGAAAAGTCATATTTGTATGTTTGTTAATAACCATTTTTCACAACAGACTTAGTAGTTAGCTGGAAGACTGTGAAGAATGATGAGTAACATACAAATATCACTTTTCACAGCAGCAGACTTACTATCTGGGAAGCTTTGTATTGTTAAAAGGGCAGGAAACCAAAAAAGCAAAAGCAAGAACAACAACAAAAGACAAAAACATTAAACACCTTATTTGTGTTTCTGTTTTCTTTGCATCCAGTAAAGAATAGAGGCAACTGTACATTATTTTTACTATTTAGACTGCAAAAACAAAAAACCAAACCTAAACCCATAAATAAATTCTTGCAAGCAGTGTCCATTGAGCTCCTGGTACCAAAACCCACCACAGCATTTGCCCCAGTCCCAGTGGTACCCTAGGACTTGGGACCCCCTCCCCAAACTCTCTCCTGAAGCAACATACTGATCATATTAGAAAACATGGGCCCTGTATGCCAGATATACAGACTGTGCATTATGCCAGGGAATTGATCCACCATTCCCCTCTAAGGAAACAATCAGAGCCTCCTTCTGACATTGTGCAAAAAAATATGAAACAGTACAGACAAAATTGCCTTCTTTGTGGCCCCATAAGCAGTCACCCCTGCATCTCTTTCCCCTCCAGATAATCATAAGCAGTTTCAGGATTTATTGCAAAGGGTACCTGAGGAATTCCAGATCTCCCTAGAAGAGGTCCAGGGCACTCAATACAAACTCCTGGTTATCCTACAAACCACTGGATCCACTTGAATAGCATGTCTTGTTAATGAATCTATTCTGGAACCTGCTAGTGCAGTCTGGCATATACCAGCCACAACATGTCTAGATGTTTAGCCTCTTAGGAGTGGATTTAAGATGTTGTCTACCTCTCCATGGCAGCCTGGACTACAGAGTCCAGTACAGGGTGGGTAAAGAGCTCCCCTCGCTGTAATGAAATAGTGTTTCTCTGAAGTAGGGGTTTTTATCAAGGTCTTTCTGATAGTAGCAGCTCATTTTAGGTGGAATGGTTTCACTAATTTCACCTATATCAACAATAGGGTTCAAGACATATCAGGAATCTTATGAGTCAACTTTTTAATGCTTTATTTACTTACTTCCCTGTCAGTCAGTATGAACTTGGAAAGTCTGTCCTCTTGCTGACACAGAGTGTAGGAATAATAGGGGTCTCTTTAGATTCAGTCACAGAATGAACTTATTACCAACAGGCAGGTAATAAGATTCAATGCTACCCTTGAGCTTCAGTCAGAACTTGTCTTTCTCTCATGGGGCACATGACTTCATGTACTAACTCATTTGCCAGATTCTATCTGTTGACTTGAGGCATGGCTCCAGATAGTGTAATCACCAACCAAACACAGCATAAACATCATACCTGACAAATTCCTTGGAGAATAATAATGAGGAGTCCTGTGGCGCCTTAAAGATTAACAGATTTATTTGGGCATAAGCTTTTGTAGCCAAAGACTCACTTATCAGATTCATCTTTGCCTACAAAAGCTTATGCCCAGATAAATCTGCTAGTCTTTACGGACTCCTCGTTGTTTTTGCGGATACAAACTAACACAGCTACCCCTCTGATATTTGGAGAGTAATGACTTCCTTGATGTGGTGGGTGTATTCACATCAGGTATGTGTGGGCATTCCCTTCCTACCATCCTTGCCAAACAAAATGATCATTACAGATGACTCGCTAAGGCTGGGGAGCCCACATAGGCAACCATATGGCACAGAGCTCTTGAGCACTCTGAGAGACCAGGATACAAATCAACTGTCTGAAACTGGGGGAATCCAAAAAGCTTGCAAGGTGTTTCTACAGGTCATCTTGTCTCACCATGTCTTTGTAATGTTAAACAACATGAAAACCATCTTTTGCATCACATGGAGATGTGAGATCAGTCACTCTGTGGAACTGGTGTATGAGAAATTAAATAACCCTGTGGCAACATATCTGCCAGGAACTCATAATATGTTGGCGGAGACCCTCAGCGGGCATCATGCTATCCATCATATGTGGGAGCTGCATGATTCAATAGCAAACAGCTCATTGGGGACCCTCCCGCTGGGATCTGTTTATCTCTGAAATGAACCAAAAAAAGCAATATATATTGCTCCAAAGGAGTTCTGGAACTATACTCTCTGATGATGCACTCGATCCATCCTCAGACTATCTCATCTATGCCTTTTCTCCCTTTTGGAAAATTCATCCGGATAGGGAAAGAGAGATTTTTGGTTCCCAAAACTCCTATGGCAGTCATTTCCTCCTCTGATTATCATCTAATACTTTCCTCATCTCTTGACACCAAGAGAAAGGGAAGCTCAAATGTCCCAATTCCAGAGCGTTTCATCTCATGGTTTGGCATTTAGTTAGCCATCATAACTGCAGAAAGGATTCCACTAGTAAACACTAATCAGCCAAGTGAAAGCATTTTCCATGTGAGCACAGAAGATACATGTATCTCCTGAGTCCGCAATATTCACCTCATTTTGTACTATTCTCTGTCACTCAAAGCAACTGGACTTTCCCTCATTTCTACATGGTCATCTGGCAATAATCAATGTGTGCCTTCCACTATCAGATGGTTATTCAATTTTCGCTCATCCATTGACTCGCAGATTCTTAGAGTCTACTCATAACTTTCTCACCAATGAGGAAACCTTCTCTTCTTAGGATTCAAATCTTGTGCTTTTGGCACTCACTGACCTTTCATTTAAGCAATTAACTATGTCTCAGTTATCAATTAAATTGCATTCCTTGTGATCATCCCCACAGCCAGAAGCATAGAGGAGGTGTGCGCAATAATGATGGATCCACTGTGTTCTATAAGGACAAAGTGTCTTTCATCCAAAATTTGCTCCTTAGTACTTTTGGAGTTTCTCATGAAATTAGGGCCACAACCTCTTTTCAGTTCTTATCAATAGCTGATGATGGGAGAACCTCAAAATGGTTACCTAATCTCTTGCCCCCGTTATGACATTTATGTAACATTTTGAGATCTCCTTTTTTCTCTGCGTCACCTGCTCCATATCTCCTCCTTGTTCCCCAGCTTTTCCATCCTTTCTTTCATACTGTTCTGTTCAAAGACTCTGCTGCTTTTAATTCCTTCCCCACTAAAGTCTCTGTATTCCTGACTAATAATACAAACTTTCACTCACTTCAGTCTTGTCTTAAGATTGAGCCAGTTATCTGCAGTAGACTTCAGTTCCCTGGCAATATATGTTATTCCTAAAAGATAAAGTAATGTTTTTAATCAGAGTACACTGTGAGAAAAGTGCTCATGTAAATTTCCAGAATAGGCAAAAGATTTATAATTCTGAACCTGAAGCCCATTGTTTACCCATCTCTTATCCTTCCCTGACTTTTCTGATTACTCACTTACTCTCATTAGTTTCCTTCAGACTTTCATGACTCCTGTCCTCTATTAGTTTTTCTACCATTCCCAGTTTTTAGTGTGCCTTTACATGTGTCTTCCTCCAACTCTGTCTCACTTACCACAGGTGTCCCCCAAGGCTCCATGTTTGATCCATGCATCTTTTCATTCAAATCTTTGTCTTTAGGTGGCACCAGCTTCTCACATCATCTACTGTCTCTACACCAGCAACTCTGAACCTTCCTCATCATACATGTCTGTCTGTCTCTCCCTCCATTTAATGCTACATCTGTTACCTGTTTTGTGATATCTCTTCCTTGTATGGCTCATTGTCAAGTTAAATTTAACGCAGTCAAAAACAAACTCGTCATGCTTTTGTTCCTCTGGTGTTATTAACCACACTGGTCCTCCCTGTTAACTATGACTGGGTATTTTTGATTCTGTATTCATGTTAGAACTACATATTTTAAGAAACTAAGTAGTTGTGGAGTGAGAGTTTTACCATAGATCAAAAATAGGCAAAGTATTGTCATAGATCAAAATCAGGAAGAAAAAGGAGACAGACAATAAAACTAAATGGACAATTTTAACTGTGGCTAAAGGTTAATGGCGGGGTTTTTGTAAGACTCCATACTAGGTCCCATGAAATATATTAATGATCTGGAAAAGGGGGGGATGAATAGTGAGGCAGCTACCTGTTTAGGTATATCAAGGCCACAGAGAACTTCAGGGACTTTAAGTAGATGAATGCGCAACTAAATGGCAAATAAAATTCTGTACTGATAAAAGCGAAATAATGAAGGGAAACATTTAAACTACCTCTTTGTTTCATAGGGTTTTAAATACTAGTATAAACTCAAGAAAGGGACTGGGTTGATAGTCAAAACATTTCAATGAAGGCCTCTCCTCATTGTGTGGCTGAATGCAGAAAAACAAACAAAATGGTCAGCTTCAAAAGGAATTGGATAGAGAACAGTATAATGGCATTACATGAAAATAGTGATGCAGCCTCTTCTGGGAATAGTGCGTATAGTATTGGTCATCCCATCTTAGAAGAGATATTATGGAATTATTGGGAGTTAAGTGAAGGGACATAAGTATAATTAAGGGCTGTGAAAAACTCATATGATGAGAGATTGAAAAGAATGGGAATGTGTAATCAGATTGTGACATTTACCAGCCTCATATGTCATCGAACCAAGGTTAAAAAAAAGATTTAAATCATATGGTGAACAAAAATATCAGAGTTGTTAAGCAAAACTTTTTAAAAATATATTTAGTTTTGTTATTCAGGGTGGATAAGAGATAATGTGAGGGGCAGCAAATTGTTTTAATTGCAGCCTTCTTTTACCATCTCTTCTTGCTCTTTCTCTGTTGACAGTAACTGCCCTTGTTTGTCCTTAATGGGGGCACTTGTCCTGCCACGATACTTGCCACAAACAAGCTTGGTGATTCTGTACATGTTTCCTTGCTCCCCTCGATTAGCTGCATCTTCAGCTTTTGTTGCAAGGTCCTCCATGAAAGCTTGTTTGTCTGTGTGAAGTTAGCATGAAGAGAAGAGACGCATCTTTAGTGCTTTGAATTTTTAAACCCACATTAGTTGCTGTTTGTTGTTAAACTGTGCTATGGTAGCATCCAGAGGTCCCAGTCAGGATGTGTGGCCCAGTTATGCTGTCCAGACATATTGATAACAATTGTTTATTGATCATCATCATTAAGCCCTTTGCTCCCGGTCCAAAGATGGACTTTGAGCTAATTGATCAATATAATCATAAAATTGAAGACTTGGAGAATGTGTGGAACAAAACACTTTCATATCTAGCCATTAATTACTTATTGAGCAACTTTTAGCGAATCAACCCAACGTAAAGACAGTCCATTCTCAGGCCAGCCAGTTATTTAAATCAGTTATGAATCATTTTAAATTAACTATTGCCAATATAAATCTACAGCTTTTACTGTTTATTTAAAATCACTATGAGGCTGTGTTAGATAATGTATTTCTCTTGTGTCACAAGCAGTTTTTCGGCAAATCAGAATGGTGAGTAAGCCTGGCACACAATTCTGTTACGCTACTGAGAACAATCTTTTTCTTATCAAACATGTTAAAAAGAAAAGGTTTAAATATTCAGTAGGAAAATTTGGATCAGGTTGCTACTTACAGTGGTTGGGAATGTGAGCAGATGCCACTTCCCTCGGCTTGTGACTTGTAAAATCAAATCAATAACAAGCAGAAACTTTTCAGTCATTTCAATAATCGATGCCTTCCAATCAGTCCAAATGTGGGGGGACAGTGGTTTACTTGAAGACTGCCATTGTATATGCTGACAGGATTGTAGAATAACCAGAGTTTATTAAAGGTACCTGTTTTAAGGTTATCTTGTAGTACTGAAACATTTCTGTTAAAAGCTCTCAGCTGTCTGGAACAGCCATTGTAAAAAAAAAAGTAAGAATTCACGTGACAGAAAAACTGCTTATTTTCTAAAAGATTCATTTTGGGTACAGTTTATGTAGCAACTTCTTGTAAGCTTCAGTTGTGACCCTTCTTGAATAAAATAACCTTATTCACTTGGCAGGAAATGGGGGGAAAAAAGCCTCAAGAAAATGTAACTGCTCTTGCAAAGTTTTAGCATATTATGAATAACCAGAGAACATAACATTAACGTATCTACTTTTTTTTCCCCCTATAGCTGAAGTCTACATAGGAATTGGGAAGCCTGCTGAAGCCACAGCATGTATCCAGGAAGCAGCTAACCTCTTTCCAATGTCACATAATGTCCTCTACATGAGAGGTCAAGTGGCTGAACTTCGAGGAAATATTGATGAAGCCAAACGCTGGTATGAAGAGGCCTTATCTATCAGTCCTACCCATGTAAAAAGCATGCAGAGACTGGTAAGTCTTGAGTTCATTGGATAAACATTATAACTTCAAGTTGAGCTATTTTGTTTTGGGGACCTTATTGCTTTTATACTATGATGTCCCAATTTTTAAGTGTTTATAACTCATTGAAATTTATATTTCACCTAAGTTGGTTAATTTATTGGCTGACATGCAGTTCTTTGATCACTCTTAAAAAAATCAGTTGCTTATAAGATGGAGTTAAAGAAAGGGTAGTGAGTTTTGCCATTTTCATGTGAATTTTGCACTTGTATCAAAAATGGCTTATTTTGCAGATTTATCTCACGATATAAATTACCTGTTTTGAGAAGAATGAAATAGCTGAGTTTTACTACATCAGAATAGAGGCAACTGTGTACAGCAAGCTACTCAACACGTGGCCCATGGCCACATGCAACCCGCAGCCCACAGTGCGGTTTGGGTTTAGGGTGGGTTCAACACATGGCCTGTGGGTGGGAACCAAAACAAAAAAGTAGTCAATATAATGGTCTGCTGTTGATATGAATTTAGTAGTTAAATTCCTGGACTGTCATTGCTCATTAAAGGTGCTGTCATATGAGTAGAAATTGGGTAAATATTGCATTTTATTAATATCAGAAGAACTGACTTAAATGGGGCCTGTATGTTGTGTAGTCTTGCCTTAATCTTTGTATTCATGCCCGTCAATGTGAAAGCAGCTATTTGCATATATATGTATGTATATGCAACCACACTTAAGTTGCAGCCCTCAGCATGTGCTATGAGTATCACTGTGGCCCCCATGGCTTCCAAAGTTGAATAGCCCTGGTGTACAGTACAGTAATTCCTCGCTTAACACGTGCCTGCTTAACACGTTTTCACGATAGCACGAATATTTTTTGGAACATTTTTCGAACAACACGACCCATCCCTGCAATAACACGATTTCCCCTACCTGCCGGCCAGTCGCCGGCAGCTGCGCAGGGCTTCCCCTGCCTCCCTGCAAAGCGGCGGAGGTTCGCCGCTCGCTGCGCCATTCCCCGGCGACCCCCTCTGGGGATGCTTCACTCCCTCTCCTCCACCCCCCGTTTACAGCCGGCGGCTGGGTTTCCCCAGCTGGCCAGTCGCCGGCAGCTGCGAGGGGCTTCCCCTGACTCCTTACAAAGCGGCGGAGGTTCGCCGCTCGCTGCGCCCTTCCCCGGCGACCCCTCCTCGCCGGACGCGAGGCATCCGGCCAGAGGGAGTCGCCGGGGAACGGCACAGCAAGCGGCGAACCTCTGCCGCTTTGCAGGGAGGCAGAGGAAGTCCCATGCAGCTGCCAGCAACTGGCCAGCTGGGGAAACACAGCCTCCGGCTGCAAGCTCCCTCCCCTGTCCTTCTCTTCCCTTCTCCAGAGCCAAACACCTCCCCTCCCTGCTATAACCCAATCCCCTTTCTCCCCCAACCTTACGTCCCAGTCCCAGCTGCTAACAAGTACAGGCTAGAGCTGCGAGCACACGTGCACTTGAAATGCAACCCCCACCTTTTCCATTATTTTCAATGGGAAAATTGACCCCGCATAACACGTTTTCACTTAGCACGATCATTTTCTGAAACGTATCTACCGTGTTAAATGAGGATCAATCTAGTCTTCTTTTTTGTAACCTACTGTGTTCCACACTACACATTACATGCATTAAATTTACAGTAATTTCAATTGGACCCAAATTATTAGGTTCAGTGAGAAATGTACTTAATGAGAGATCCTTTAAAAGTTATTGGAATATCATACTTTAGCACAGATTTTCAATTAAAGAATAGTATACAAATTCCAGACAAAAGGCAGAGGTACTATTCTCCTATAAAGATCAGTTATTAAAGGAGGGGAGCTGAAATACTGTTCCATTCACGCTGTCACATTTACAAGATGCATCTGATTTTTCAACTAAAAATTAGGGATGTAAGCAAGTAGTCGACTAACCGGTAAGTCTAGACTTATCAGTTAGTCGAGTTGACTACTCACATTTCCCTCCCACACACACCTTGCTGCCTCCGTATCAGAGGCAGCCAGGGTGGGGAAACAGGAGCTGGTCCCATTCTCTCCTTCCCTCAGGAGTACCAGGGGAGGCTGCTGCGAAGCAGCCCTTGTCCATGGCAGTCCGGGCTGGCTGTGGACAGGGGCTGCTGCCAGAGGAACCTCTGCCTGTGGCCTGCCCGGCCCACCGCGGACAGGGGCTGCTTCGGCTGCTAGGTTCACCCTGTTCAGCCCTGTTCCATCCTGGCTCACACCAGGTCCAGGACCAAACTCTACTGTGGCTCTGCAATTTAAAAGGCAGTAGAAGCGAGTCAGCCTGTGTTTTTAAATTGCAGACCCACTGTGGGATTTGGTCCCAGACCAGCAGGAGCCAGGACTGAGCCGGGCTGCCTGCCCACCTGGCTCCTACTGCCTTTTAAATTGCAGACCCACAGGGGACTGAGCCAGGCTGTTTTCCCCCATCAACTAATAGAGCAGTTGATAAAAATTCTGTCGACTACTCAGTTAGTAAATGTATCTCATTTTAACATCCCTCCTGATATAACAAAAATTATCAAAACCAGTGAGGGTGAAATTCACCTAGGTACAGAGGATCAGTGTAAGGTTCTGCACCACTATGGGGTTGCATGGGTGGAGTGACCATACATGATTTTCTGCTCTTCTTTGTCCTTTGGGTGGTGGGGCACTATCTGGGTGTGTCGATATGAATTGACTTTTGGGAAGAAGAACAATCACTTTTCCAGTTCATCAGCTGGAATAGCAACTCTGAATCCTGTTTCCAGGATAAGAATTTAATTCTGTCCATTTAAACAGAAAAGAGAGTGAATTCCACCATAAGAGTAAATGTATAGCTTCATTAAATACAGAAATAGGATTTTAAAAATAAAAACCTAGCTGAAAATTGGTTCCACTTTTCCCTACCTGCTGAATTCGGATTACACAGCTCCTCTGCAGTGGCTGACAGTGTCACTGTCAACTGAAATATTCCAAGAAAACACCACCTGCTTTATTTTAGGACCTTGTGATGTCAACTTTTCCAGGAAAACGCTTGGCGGGTAGAATGATGGAAGCACCATTTGTGAAAGCCTAAAATTGTGTATAATGTTTTTCTAAAGACTAGACTATTATATATGAGAATTTCTTTTACTTTTCCTAAAAACACATTTAGAAGAGTTTTTTTTAAAGGCCCATCTAAGTTGTATTTGCCTAGTTTATTGATAAGAATATCATGCGAGACCGTATCAAATGCCTTACTAAAGTCTAGGTATACCACGTCCACCGCCTCTCCCTTATCCACAAGGCTCATTATCCTATCAAAGAAAGCTATCTGTGTTGGCTGATACCTATCACCTTATTATCTTCCAGGTGTTTGCAGATTAATTCCTTAATTACTTGCTCCATTATCTTTCCTGACACAGAAGTTAAACTGACTGGTCTGTAGTTTCCTGGGTTGTTTTTATTTCCCTTTTTATAGATGGGCACTATGTTTGCCCTTTACCAGTCTTCTGGAATCTTTCCTATCTTCCATGGGTTTTCAAAGATGATAGCTAAAGGCTCAGATACCTCCTCTATCAGCTCCTTGAGTATTCTAGGATGCATTTCATCAGGCCCTGATGACTTGCAGACATCTAACTTTTCTAAGTGATTTTTAACTTGTTCTTTTTTTATTTTATCTTCTAAACCTTCCCCCTAGCATTCACTATGTTAGGTATTCCTTCATCATCAGACTTCTTTGTGAAGACCGAAACAAAGACATCATTAAGCACCTCTGCCATTTCCAGGTTTCCTGTTATTGTTTCTCCCTCCTAACTGAGCAGTGGGCCTACCCTGTCCTTGGTCATCCTCTTGCTTCTAATATATTTATTGAATCTCTTCTTGTTTCCCTTCATGTCTGTAGCTAGTTTGAGCTCGTTTTGTGCCTTTGCCTTTTTAATCTTGCCCCTGCATACCTGTATTGTTCACTTATATTCATCCTTTGTAATTTGTCCTAGTTTCCACTTTTTATATGACTCCTTTTTTATTTTTAGATCATGAAAGATCTCCTGCGTAAGCCAAGGCGGTCTTTTGCCATACTTTCTATCTTTCCTACTCAGCGGAATAACTTGCTTTTGAGCCCTTAATAATGTCCCTTTGAAAAACTGCAAACTCTCTTCAGTTGTTTTTCCTCTTAGTCTTGCTTCCCATGGGACCTTACATACCAGCTCTCTGAGCCTACCAGAATCTGTCTTCCTGAAATCCGTTGTCTCTATTTTGCTGTTCTCCCTTCTACCATTCCTTAGAATCATGAACTCTATGATTTTATGATCACTTTCACCTAGGCTGCCTTCCACTTTCAAATTCTCAACCAGTTCCTCCCTATTTGTTAAAATCAAATCTAGAATAGCTTCCCCCCCAGTAGCTTTTTCAACCTTCTGAAATAAAAAGTTGTCTTCAATGCAGTCCAAGAATTTATTGGATAGTCTGTGCCCTGCTGTGTTAGTTTCCCAACATATGTCTGGATAGTTGAAGTCCCCCATCACCACCAAATCCTGTGTTTTCAATCATTTTTTTAGTTGTTTAAAAAAAGCCTTGTCCACCTCTTCCACCTGGGTAGGTGACCTGCAGTAGACCCCTAGCATGACATCACCCTTGTTTTTTACCCCTTTTAGCCTAACCCAGAGACTCTCAACACATATGTCTCCTACGTCCATCTCCACCTCAATCCAAATGTATACATTTTTTAATATATAAGGCAACACTTCCTCCCTTTTTTCTCCACCTGTTCTTCCTGAGTAAGCTGTACCCTTGTATACCAATATTCCAATTGTGTGTATTATCCCACCAAGTCTCTGTGATACCAATGATGTTGTGTTTGTTTATTAGCACTTCAAGTTCTTCCTGCTTATTAGCCATACTTCTTGTATTTGGATATAGGTATCTAAGATACTGATTTGATCTTGCCTCCCGGTTCTGCCTTGTCCCTCCTTTTTCTCTGCTATTATAGCCCACGCTCCCTCCCATTTCCGACCCATCTCCCAGGTCTCCATGTTCTTCACTTACCTGTGGGCTATGGTCACCTGCCCCTGTCGAACCTAATTTAAAGCCCTCCTCACTCGATTAGCCAGTCTGCATCCAAATACAGTCTTTCCCCTTCCTTGAAAGGTGAATCCCATCCCTGCTTCACAGTCCTTCCTGTAATAGCATCCCATGGTCAAGGAAGCCAAAGCCTTCCTGGCAACACCATCTTCAGAGCCAGGCATTCACCTCCAGGATACACCTGTCTCTGTCTGCGCCCGTATCTTTGGCAGGAAGTATCGAAGAGAATGCCACCTGCGCTCCAAACTCCTTCACCCGTACTCCCAGAGCCCTGTTGTCACTCTTGATCCACTCAGTGTCACACCTTGCAGTATCATTGTGCCCACAGGGATGAGTAGCATGGGGTAGTAGTCAGAGGGTCAGATAATCTTGGACAGTGCCTCCATAATGTCTCGGATACGGGCCCCCGGCAAGCAGCATAACTCCTGAGATGATGTTTCAGGGTGACAGATGGGTGCCTCCGCCCCCCTCAGAAGAGAGACTCCAACCACCACTACCCTACATTTCCTCCTCGCAGTGGTGGCAGCAGACCTCCCAGCCTTGGGAGTACGAGGCTTCTCTTCCTCCGCTGTAGGGGGTGATTCCTTATCTCCTGTACCGAAAAGAGCATAACGGTTTCCCAGTAGCACGGTGGGAGGGTTGGGAGCAGAAGTGGAGCACTGCCTGCTGCCAAAAGTGACCAGCTGCCAGTGTCTCCCCGAGCTATCTCCTCCTCCACCAGTGGGTGTCAGCAGGCTTGCATAGTGGGACAGCTACTTCAGCTGTCTCCACATGACTACTGTCCAGGAATTGCTTGTGGATTTGGATGCTCCTCAGCCTACCCACCTCCTCCTGTAGTTCTCCTACCTGCTTCCTGAGAGATTCCACCAGCAGGCACCTTTCACATTGGATGGCCCCTCTGCCTGGATTTCAGTAAGTGGGAATTGCAAACCATAGTCCCTGCAAAACCACACCAGGATCTGGGTTGAGATATCCATGGTCAGGTGGTCTATCTGGCTACAGGCAGAGTCCAAGGAGACAGAAGCAGTGCTGGCACAGGTGTTGCGGGTCTTCCTAACCTCCCTCTTTCAAACTCCCTCTTAAACTTCCCTGTCTGCAGCCCCCTGTCCATTTTGCTCCCTTGGTCTCTCTGCCTCTGGCTTTTAAAGCCTGCTCGCCTAGGTTAGGCCTACCCCCTTGTTAGTCACACAGGGGAAGGTTGATCCTGAGGCTGATCAAAGGCAATCAAGGGGACAAAGGATCAAACACTCCCAGATACATAATCCCAGCTGCCACAGTAACTGAAACTGAAATCACCTGAAATCAGATTCAAAATTCAAACAGTCAAGCAAACTCACTCACACCAAAAGCTAGTACTCTCACCTGGTAGCCTGTTCAGCGGCGGGATCTCTTGCTCTCCCTCTTAAACTCTCCTGTCTACAGCCCCCTGTCCTCTTCACAGAAAGAGATGCACAGCTGTTGTCTCCCCAGGTAACAATTATTTACATTATTTACAAAGGTGAATTTATTAAACATAAAAAGTAGGATTTAAGTGGTTGCAAGTGATAACAGATCAAAATTAATTACTAAGTTACATAAAACATGCCAGATAAGCCTAATAGTCTTAAGAAAATTGTTACATGCAATTCCTTCCCCGAACAGTAGTTCTAATAATCTTTTCACACAAGCTAGGCAGCCTCTTAGATTAGGCACAGTTCTTCCTCCATTCAGTCTAAGATATTTCCAGCAGTTCTCTGGCTGGTAAGCAGCAGGTGTCTTGGTGTCTGGCAACTCCGTGTTTTTTAATTTCCTGTCCATAAATTGATTTTGCCCAAGGCGGGAATTCTTTGTGTTCAGTTTCAACCCTTTCACATTCCCATGGAAAAGTACCATATCCAGTATGGGTTCCAGCATCAGGTTACCTGCCCACCTGTCTTGGCAGGACCAACCACAGTCCATTTTTACAGAAAAAGCAAGACTATTCACTGATCATTGACATGAGTACTGGGCCAATAAGTTCCTTGAGTACTAATAATGGTCTTCGTTAATAAAACAGGTTAGTACTTCATATTTCTGACTTCATGTACAGGAATGATATATGCACACATAGAGAATATACACATTTGGGGATTACAAGCTCTCCAATAGGTTACACATAACATTTTGTCTAAAGCATATTTGAGTTAGGCATATTCATATTCAGAAACATATTTCCATAAAAATATGGAGATGCAATGTGTCACAGATCTTTTAGAAAAATTTCCAGTCTTAACTTTAAAATTGTCAGTGCAGGAGCATCCATCATGACTCTTGGTAAGTTTTAATTGTTAATTGCTCTCACTATTAAAAATTTTCGCCTTTCTTTCTAGTTAGAATTTGTGTAGTTTCAACTTCCATCCATTCAGTCATGTTGTTATACTTCTCTCTGCTTGACTGAAGAGCCCATTATTAAATAGTTGTTCCTGACATAGATACTTACAAACCATTAACAGCTCACCCCTTACCCTTCCCTTCCTTATCTCTTCCCTGAACACCTTCCAGTTTATCAATAACCTTCTTGAACTGTAGACACCAGAAATAGACACAGTATTCGAGCAGCACTCTCACTTGAGCCAATTATCAAAGTAAAACATTCTCTGTATTCCTACTTGAGATTTCCCTGTTAATGCTGTCCTCAGATGTATAAGCTTTTTTGGCCCCAGCATTGCAATAGAAGCTCATGTTCAGCTGAGTATATCCTATGACCTTCACACTGTTTTCAGAGTCAGTGCTTCCCAAGGTATTTCCCCATCAGATAAAAATGGCCTACATTCTTTGATCCTAGATATACATGTTTACATTTAGCTATATTAAAACATATTGATTGGTTGGGCCTAGTTTACCAAACTACGTAGATCACTGATATCCGTGATCTTTCCTTCATCATTTACATGTACCATTCTCCTGATTTTTGAGGCATCTTTAAACCTTGAGTGATAATTTTGTGTTTTCCAGGTCATTAATAAAAATGTTAAATAGTGTAGGGCCCAGAACCTACCTCTGCAGAATCCCCCTGGTAACGCATCTCTTCAATGGTAATTCCCAGTTTAAAATTATATATTAAGACCTATCAGTTAGTAATTTTTTAATCTATGTAATGTGTGCTATTTTATAATATATTTTATAATTATATATCTTTCTAGTTTTTTAATCAAACTGTCATGCAGTACCCAGTCAGATGACTTAAGAAGTCTAAGGCCACATCTGCACTACTATTGATGTCAGGAAAACTTACATTGTGCAGTGGTGTGAAAAAAATCAGTAATACCCACTAGATCAAATTTATGTTTTATCTAGAACTCTGTATTGGTTAAAAAAAAGCCATGTTTATCCTCATCCATATCTAGATGCAGATATCCGCAGATATAAAGTGCATATTCGCAAATTTGTAGGGTTCTAGAAACAAAATTTGTATCTGCATCCGTAGCCTCAAAAATGAACCACGGATATCCGCATCTACATCTGCAAATGCAGGTATCTGCTGATATAAAGTGGATATCTGTGGATTTGCAGAGTTCCTATTATATCAACCAAACATGTAATCTCATTTTTTTTGTAATTGTTAGTTTGATAGTATCTGTTTTCCACAAGCCAGATTTGATTAGCATTAATTATATTGCCATATTTTAATTTGTTATTAGTCAATTTCTACATGAGCCATTCCATTATCTTGCCTGGAATCAGTGTCTGACTAAGGGCCTGTAACTACCTGGGTTATACCATTTATTCTTTTTAAAAATTGATACATTAGCTTTCTTCCAGTCTTCTGGAACATCCTTGATGATCCAAGACTTACTAAAAATCAGCCTCAAAGTTTCATTAAGCTCCTCAGCCATATTTTTTTTAAAACCCTTGCATGCGATTGTCTGGATCTGCTTGTTTAAAAATGTCTAACTTCAGTTAACATTCTTCTGAGATACTTTTCTTTTCCAAATACAGAAAAGAAACATTTATTGACTACTTCTGCCTTTTCTACATTATAATTTATAATTCTGCCATTTCCATCTATTAATGGACTAATGCCATTGTTAGGATTCTTTTTCTTCCAAATATATTTTTAAAATTCCTTATTATCCTTACCTCTGCAGGCTTTAGATTTCCTCTTGTGTCTCTTTGCTTCCTTTTCTCGAGTCTTCCATTTGTTATATGTTCATTTTTTATAGTTGCCATCATGGATGGCAGGTATCATAGGCAGGGGGAGGGAATTCCCTTCCCAACCTGCCTCACCTGGTCCTGCCCATGCTGCACTGGTGTCCCCTCCCCCAACCTGCTTTAGTGGTAGCAGAGGCAGGCTGGAGACTGTGTCAAGCCACCTGTTCTCTCAGTGCTGAGTCCAGTGGCTCAGCTGCAGGTGAGGGGAGCTCCTGGTTAGGGGCCTGGCCATCAGGCAAAGCCCAGGGAGGCTGGGGATACACCTCCTGATGCTCCAGGCTGAGGGAGCCTGGGGCTGCACTGCCCACCAGCTCTCTAGAGCTCCAGGTTTGGGGCAGACTACAGCCATACCACCTACCAGCTTTCCAGAGCTCTGGGGCAGGGGGAGTCTGAGACCATGCCATCTGTCAGCTCTCTGGGGCTGGGGGAGGCTGGGACCATGCCACCTGTTGGCTCTCTGCTGCTGGGGGAAGCTACAAACATGCTACCTATCAACTTTCTGGAGCTCCGGGGCTGGAGCAGGCTGCAGCTGCACCTTCTGCTGGTTCTCCTGAGTTTTGGAGCAGACTGGGGAAACACTACCCACCAGTGCTCCAGGGAAGGGAAAGGAGAAGGCTGGGGCCACACCACCTGCCAGTTCTCCAGAGTGGGCTGGGGCTATGCCTCCCAGCAGCTGTGCAGAACTCAGGGGCAGGCTGGTGCCAAGCTATCCGAGGCTGGAGGCATGCCCAGGGAAGGGGACAAGAGCCATATTGGGGGCGGAGTACAAGAGGAGCAGGGGCTCAGGCAGAAGAGGTGGGGCTGGAGGGCTTGCCTCCCCAAGCCATAGGATCAATTTAAATCAGGTCAGTTTTGTAACCAATACGGCTGCCTTTCTCTGTTGTAGGATTGTGGCTTTGGGAGCATCTTCAACAATTCCAAATTATCATTCTAATTTTCCCATTAAATTCTTCCTCCCAGTTGATCTAGCTCCTAAATATTTTCAGTTTTTGTGAAACTGGCCCTGTTAAAGCATTGTGTATATATCCCTTGTCTGGACTTTATTCTGTTTTGCACATTGTAAATGTGTTAGTCATGATCATTTGTACTTAAATTACCATTATTCTTTAGCTCCATGATTGGTTCCTCTTCATCTGTTCAAGATGAGATTTAATATACAGTTCCCCTCATATTGAGTGCAACGCTCTGAGTTAGGTAAATTGTCCTCAATAAGTTTTACAAATTCCAAAATATTTTAATACTGGCAGAATGTAACCTCCAGCATGTGTCTCCCATGATCACACAGCTTTTTTTCCTACACATTATAGAAAAGTGCATAAGGAACCTGTCATCTTGTTCCCTAGTGTGACTTCATGGTCCGTAGCAGATATCAACTGTTACCCCATATTTTGCGTTACCTTTTAGGACATTGATCCATAAGCATTCAGGATCACTTTCATTGAAGAAATCAGTGACTAGAAAACAGGTAACTCTTCCTCCTGTTTTGCCCACTTAGTCTTTCCTAAATAGGTTATAATTCGTATTCCCTGTAAGTTGAGCACCTGGGCGGCTATCCAGGAGAGAGTCAGATGCTACCCAGCTGATTAGCAGTGCCCACAGCCAGCAGTATTGTTTCCATGGGTAGTGTACATCTACACCATGCATCTGTGCACATAACAAAATTTATTCTGCTCATGGAATAAAGGATGATTTCCATAATTGGAATATGGGTTTATAATGATTTATTTTAATGTTCCAATCATGGAAATCATCCTCTCAGATTTCAGTAATGCCAATTAAATGAAATTTATGCTTGTAAATGACAAATTCAAATTTCACTTCGTTACCCAGGGTCCTAGCATTGGTACATGGCCGGTTCAAGAATTCCATCATGCCCTTCGGTTCCTTGATTAATTTTGTTCTCAACATCTCAATTTTGTGCTAATTGTGTTCTAATATTTTTTTATTTTGTTATCCTTTTCCTTTTTTATAGTTTAATGCCCTCCTGACTATTCTAGCCAGCCTGTTTCAAAGCAGATTGATCCCTTTTTTTAATGAGGTAGGAGTCATCTAAACTATGTAGAACCCCTTTCCCCATAGAAGGTGGAGCAATGTTTCACAAACCTCAAACCCTCAATTCTACACTACTTATTTAGCCAGCGGTTCACTTCCAGAATCTTCTGCCTTACTTTGTTCATGAGACAGGGTCTCAGAGAAGATCACTTTTTTATTCTTGTTCCTCAGGATGTTTCCAAGTTCCTTAAAGTCATCTACTATCCGTGAGAGATCCTACAGTACAGTGTTATTAATGCTGATATGAACATCAATAAGTGAAAAAAACAACAAATGGTCTGGTAGCACTTTATAGACTAACAAAACATATAGATGGTATCATGAGCTTTCGTGGGCACAGCCCACTTCTTCAGATGACTGGAGTTATGATTAGGGGAGATGAAAACTTGAAATAAATAGGAGAAGGGAAAAGCGGGGGGGAAGAATGATGCTCTGTCTCCCACCCCCCTTCCTGTTTTTTCTTTAAGTATCTGGAGAATAGATGTTACACCTAAGCAAATAAAGATCAAAGTCAATAGATAGATTGCTAAGACAGGAAGGATACCACTCAGAAAGTTGTTAGCACCTTCAGTGATAGAGTCCCCACCAATTTAAATCATAATTGAGTCCATTAGCGTGTGAATTGAATTTGTGTATGTAATGTAATTCCAGGCTTTCCCTGTGAATTTGGCTTGAGGAGCTGGCCTGTGACAGTAAGTGAGACTTTCAGGCCCACTGACAGCAATTCTGGGCTCCAAGGCAGAAAAATCAATGGGCCCCCTGCCATCTTCCCTCTGCCATTACCATAACTCCCCACCACCATGTGGAGAAGCCCCAAGCACACCCCTGCCCCAGCACAAGAGCCCTGGGCCTGCCCATCCTCATCCCCCACCTGTCCGGAAAAGCACCAGGACAGCTGTACCGCACCTCTCCTCCCTTCTCCAGATCCAACCTGCCTGCTGGGGAAAAGCTGCAGCAGTGTCTCTTGATTCGAAGACACTTTTGATATGCCAAGTAAAACCAGAATCAGGAGACACTTTCCCCAGAGTAGGCATAGGTACCTCAATAGCCAAAGCCCCTAGGCCCTTTCAAATTGCCACAGTCCCTGGGCAATTGCCCCCTTTGCCTGCCTCCCCATTGGCAAACCTGGATCCTTTTTTAATTGAGGCCAATTTAATTTTGGAGTAATTATTAGACCCAGGATGGCACTGCACTGTCCTCTTCCTGTTGCTCACTTGTGTCTTCCAGAGTGTTCTTTGAGTCTTCTGAGTATTCAGTCCCGAACGACATATTTGTTGTTGATACCCAAGAGAGTATTTTGAGGAGAAAATCTGGTGATTTCTTGTGTGCATTTGCACAATTCAGTATTTTGTTCGGGTTTTTTTTCTATTAGTCGCACTTGTGCTAGAGTGATGTTTAGGCCCAACAGCAGTGACATAGTAGGGACAACACTGTGAAGGCACCAGTATCAGAAAAAGTTGGTATTTCTAAATTGTGATTACTGGGTTTAAATTTCAGATCTGTCTAGCAATTTTATGAACTGTAGTTCTATAAAAGGCTATGTCTCAGGCCTGTTGATTTTTTCTCTTTAATCTTTTTTTTTAATTGCCTTTCTCGTATAATATAATTTACTATTAACTTCTAGAAAGCACCAGTAAAATGTTCTGCTATTTTGAATACACACCGAATATAGTAATAGAGAACAGGTTGATTAAATAACAGTTGCATTTTTAATAGAATGTCCAGAACATTCAGAACATATCAATTTTCAAGTGGGTGGCAAAATATGTATTAAGGTAAATCAAGTACCTCTTTAGTCCATCATTCTCTGGTCTGGCAACATCCATGGAGTGGCATGATTTTAATAAGCCGGATGTCCACTTATGGGTGTGGCCGTGTGTATGTGTTTGTGTGTATATATATATATCTTATAAACTGAACCACAAATCGAAGGGCTGAGAGCTCTGAGAGTTCCCTTGCCCACCTGCCTACCCCCCTCGCTACTCTGTCCCTCAGCCCCCCAAAAAATAAAGAATTCTGTGAAATAGCTATTAACAAAAATAATGTGGATGTTCATACTGAATGTTAAAAACATGAATCCATTGGTACATGGCCAGTTCAAGAATTCCATCATGCCCATGTTGATTAATTTTGTTCTCAACATCTCCATTTTGTGCTAATTGTGTTCTAATATTTTTTATTTTGTTCTCCTTTTTTGACTTCAAGAAAGCAGCAGTAAAATGCTTTTTTATAGATTAACTGTGTTTTAATATTTTTATATATTTTTAAGAGGCCTCTGAGTATAGGGTTACCAGGTGGCTTCAAAAAAAATACTGTACACACTTGATCTCAGATTGGGGGGTGGGAACCGGCCGGGAGGGGAGTGGGGCTGGCCGGGGAAGATTGGGGGGGAGTCGGGGCAGCGGGGCTGGCCGGGGGAGATGGGGGGAGGACCAGCCGGCGGGAAGTAGGGCTGGCTGGGAGGAGGTCAGAGGGAGCGGAGCTGGCCAGGAGAGAACCGGCCTGCGGGAAGCAGGGCTGGTCGGGGGCAGCAGGGCTGGCCGAGGGAGAACCGGCCGGCAGGAAGCAGGGTTGCCCAGGGGGAGGGTCAGGGGCAGCAGGGCTGGCCGGGGGGGAGGGGGACCAGCCGGCGGGAAGCAGGGCTGGCCGGGAGGGGGTCGGGGGGAGTGGGACTGGCCGGGGAGGAAGCAGGGGGAGAGAATCGGCTGGCAGGGAGCGGGACTGACCTGGGCACACGCAGATCCCGGGGCACTGCCCATCCCACGCACAATCCCGGCGAAGCACCAGCGAATCCAGCCCCAGGGATTCCATCTCACCCCGCCTCCCCCTCGCATAGTTGCATACTGCCTGGCTGGTAGACACGCTCATGCAGCATGAGCGTGTCTACCAGCCAGGCAGTACGCAACTACGCACAGATACTCATAATAATAATAAAACTTACCTAATTAGAAAATACTGGACATTTTATATGTCCGGTATTTTCTCAATTTGTTTCCCAGACAGAACCCTCAAATACCGGATTGTCCGGTTCAAAACCGGACACCTGACAACCCTATCTGAGTAAGGCCTCTTTGCATTCATATTTTGTCTGATTTTTCACCTAACCATAATAGAATTTTAAAGAAGTATATTCAAATTAAAGCTGATGTTAATATGCTCCTGAGATTGACAATTTATGGATCTAGTTTTCTTCATAATATTTTGTATGGGTGCACATAGTAGAACTGCCAAATAAAGTGAGCAAAATATCTGCACACATGGTATAGTTTATATTGCTTGGTATGGTAACATTTCTCATCCATCTGTTTAATCAGCTTATATTGATAAATAAGCAATAACAATTATGTATTTTAAGCAAACATGACTGGATCAATTTACTGTGTGCTTCAGTAGAAGCTGTGGGTTTTGGATAAGGGGTTTGTTTCAATATGGTATAACATGCCCAAAAGTAGACATTGAGCCAAATAATAGTGTGACATCACCCCACCATATTCTTAGTGGAACTTATGCTGAATGTGTATAGACTATTTTTGTGTATGTATCATTCCTGTATTTGAAGTTAGAAATATGAAGCATAAAAATCTGTTTACTGATCTAGACATATTATATAGGGATATAAACTACCATTTAAATGCTATGTTTAACCAGTTGATCATGGAGCAGCCCGCCATCCATGTTGTGCCTTCTTTGTGAACTGTGTGCATGCCAGAACTGAACACAGTACTCCAGTAATGGCCTCACTGATTCTATATATAGATATAATACCACTTCCTTACATCTACTTAATATTCCCTTGAGTATCCAAGTTTCATGTTTGCCCACTTAGCAGTAAGTAATCATTGTGACATAAACTCCCAGCATAATATTCTAAGTCTTTCTCAGTGTTACTGCTTTCCAGGATCCAGTCTCCCATTTATAAGTGTGACCTACATTATCTGTTCCTTGACTGATGATCTTGTATTTGGTTTTATTTAAAATGAGCCTCTCTTGCCAAGGAATCCAGTTCTTTCCATAAAAAAGTGACCTGTCCCTGTTATTAATTACCATTATACTATTTTTTGTATCATCAGCAAATGTAACTTGTAATTGCTTTATCAATAATCTGGAAGAAAATGAAGATATTTAATAGCATTTGGCTGAGAGTGGACTCTGGCTGTATCTCACTAGAAACACTTCCATTGGATGATGAATCCCAGTTTACAGTTAGTTTTGAAATAATAGTTAAGCGGTTTTAAATTTACTTAATATAGACTACATTGGTTTTGACATTTCAAGGCATAAGTAGGACAAGTGCAATATTTTTTTAAGAAGAATGATGCAGCTAACTGTGAATAATATGGTCAAGTCATATGTCAATATCTATAGATCTAAAATTATTTAAATTGCTTGAAATACTGAACCAAACCCGATAGTGACAGTTTAAGTTAATTGTATGGTAATTGTGAGTCTTAAACATGTTTCTCACTTTGCTTTAAGTGTTATGTACATTTATTGCATTTTTGTCACTTGTCTGTTTTTGCTCAAAGTAGTTTCATTTATATTTTTTGCTCTCTTGATCATCACCTGCAGATTTCTGCCTCGCCGCCTTCCTGTTTTTGTGGCTCTGCCTCCCTTTAGAAAAGAAAAAACAAGCTTTTTATATTCCACAGTCAGAGCAGCATCATGGAAAAGTAGCACTTACTTTTCTGACTCAGTTGGGAAGTAGGTCATCATTCAGTGATGGCTAGAAGTGTACAGAACTCTCTTCATATCACTGTCCAGAAAATAAAACCTATGCATTCCCTCTTGGGCTCCATAAGTTTGTATCCAAAACCCAGCTTTTATTTGAAATAATTTGATCACTATGCATAATTCAGTATATTGTTACAATGCACTTTTTCAGTGCCTTCCATCCTAAAATGTTTTGCAAACATTCATTAATCCTTATTACACCTACTACTTAAGCCTTCCAACCAATGAGTTTGAGATGGGGGAACTGAAACAGAGAGAAGGTAAAGTTACTTGCTCAAGATCACTTGCTTAAGAAACCTACTTTAAAAAAATAGTTTTCAAAGGGGAGTTGTCATGCTATATCGTTAAAGATGTTTAACTACTATAATTAAATAAGCCAAATCTTAATATTATGTACATTAATTTCATGATCTTTATCATTGTTTTCCAGATTGTGTGTTATTTCTTTGTTTTCCACTACACTGACTAATATTTTTTTCAAAACCAAAACATTTTAGGTTGGAAAGACCAAGTGGAGGCACCCAGAGAAACCTAGCTTTACCCCTGGATCATGAAAATTCTTGGTGATACTATCCAGGGTTTTCAGAGTCAGGGTTCTGCTTTGTAAGAAACTTATCCTGAGACCAGTGGACTTTTCCTAGGCATAGTTTCTGCAACATTCACTGTAATAATAACCAGAGAGGTAGTACGTCTGGCATATCTACAAGATTCACTTGGCCCTTTCTCTACTGAGTCCTCAAACCTGTAGTGTCATGAAGGAAAAAATAATAGGCAAATAACAGTAATTTGTGTTTATTAGATTTCTTACTAAGAAATTGCTTATCTTTTTAAGTAGGGATGTTAATTAATGTGTATTTGTGTAAACATGTAACTGCTGGATTTTTTAGTGGTTACAGGTTTACACATGGGGATGGGAAAGCAGGAGCCAGTGCTCACAGGGAGCTGGCTTTTAAGTGAGCACCAGTTCCTGCCTGCCCCCTCCCTCTGCTGCCTCTGAAAAAGAGGTGGCAGGTGGCTCAGCAGCAGCTGATATGCGTGGGCAGCTGACTTGAAAGCCTCTTCCCGCGTGTACCCACTCCCACCTGCCCCACGCTGCTGCCTTTATCAGAGGAAGCACAGGGGGAGGGGAGGCCAGTCGATTGGGATCAATACACACAGGGAGCCAGCTTGAAAGCTGCTTCCCGTGTGTATCAGCTCCCACCTCCCTCTGCACTGTTGCCTCTCTATCAGAAGCAGCAGTGTGTGGGGGGAGAGGTGGCTCTGCGAGAACTGGTGCTCATGGGGAGCCAGCTTTTAAGCCGGCTCCCCCTGAGCACTGGCTCCCACCTCCCATGCATACACAGAGAGCCAGCTCCCCACGAGTATTGGTTCCCGCCTATCTACCCTTTGCTGCTGCCTATGTGGGAGGCAGCAGGGGGAACATGGCTCCAACATAGAGGCAGCAAGGGGGCGTTGCATGTAGTCATTAGGATTAACCAATAAGACCAGGCTTTTCAGTTAATCAGGTAGACGATTACACGCTAACATCCCTAGCTGGGATTCTGTACTGTTGTGACCCATATATTACATGCCATTAAACTTGGGCTGTGTAGGATTTGATTTATATGATTATGGTTTTTTGTCTACCATACACTCAGTTTGACTACTAATAATCCTCACCCAGTTAGATTATAAGAATATACTGTGTGCTGCTTACTGACAGGCTGCTGAGAAATACTATAGCTTTTCATGCTGCCATTGTACAAATTGCTCTTATTTCTGAACAGATCTTAATTATACAAATTCTTCCGCCCTGATTGACTGCTTCTCTCAGACTATTTATTCATCGGTCCATGACAAAAATGGTCACCTCAGCTTTGATACCCTCTTAAAAAAACAAGAACTGAACCAAAACTACCAACTCACTTTGTGGACAGCTAATAGCTATCAAATAGTGTATCTTCAGTCAGTGTGAGTCTAGTCTGGATTCTGTCTACTGATGTAAAAGAAAAGCCATTTTTTATATTCCTATGCAGCATCCAGTTATTATATACAAGACTCTGTCACTACGGTGTAGTCTATTTTAGCACTTTATTACTTTCTCTTTAATATGTCAGTACTGTTGAAAATTTTTTACATCCCAGTGAGGATCGGGGTCCCATTGTGCTAAACCCTATAAAATACACCTGCCCAAAAGAATTTACAGTCTTAGAAGACAATTGACATTGAAAAGGCTGGGGGAAAGGGATAGAATGATTAAAAATTCATTACAGATGAAGTAGGTTCCACTTAGCCCATCTGTAACACAACATATCCATCATTAATTGCCTGATCTCTAATAGGTATTTCAGCTTATAAAGCTGGAGAAACATGCTTCTTGTGAGGACTCATTATTAACAAAAGGCCTTTTCATTCATTTGATTTGGCTGATTCTTAAATACCTGAGCTTTAATGATGTGTTGAGAAGCACCATCGGGATGCAGATATGAAGCAAACCAGAAATGTGCCAGAATTATTTGCCAGTGTTTTCATTAATGCTTTGGATTAACTCCTTCACAGCTATAGCCCATTCATGTGATGGAAGTTGGTGATTGTACAGGCAGAAGTGTTGGTGTTCAGTGTTTGAAATCATTAATTGGAACTTTAAAAACAATGAACAATCCAGTGGCACTTTACAGAGGCTGCTATGTTTGGGTCCCAACACTGGATCCATGGGTTTTTAAGCTTTCCTGTGTCTGAGCAGAGTCCAGGCATTACTTCTGGTACTGAGTCTCTAATGCACTCTAAGTCTCCTCTGTGGTCCAACTGTCTGAACTCTGAGGTTAGTGCCTGCTCCTCAGAATCTCTGGCTGATAAAGCACATCCTTTCCCACAGGTCCAGCCTTGTGGACACACTGGTTTACAGGTCACTTCTTCAGGAAAATATGATTATAGAAGCAAGTAGACACAGGATTTGCAAAGGTTTCTAGCACAATTATTCTTTACTTTAGACATCACAAGGGTTATGCAGAGTTAAAATTAGATTAATCAAAAAATTGAATGGTCGATGGAATTTCCATCGACTATTCGATTAGTTCATAAGGGCACTTCCATTTTGAAATGTAGCAAGAGCCTCTCTTTTAAAAGCAGAAGTGCCACATGGTGTTCTGCCTTTGAAATGTACAAGAACCCCACCAGGGGCTCTTGTGCATTTCGAAGATTGAAATGCTGCGTGGAGCCTGGAGCCAGCGGGGGTCTCTTGTACATTTTAAAGATGGAACATCACCACTGTACCACTGCCCCCTCCCACAAAGCTAGAGCTGGAGGGGGGGCGGGAACCGGCTTTTAACCCAGCTTCCCCCCAGCACCCTTTCCTCTACCCCTCCCTTCCTTGCGGCCTCTTTCTGATAGAGGCAGCAAGGTGGGGGGAAGCAAATAGTCAATAAGCTTTTGTTTATTGGATAGTCGACTAGTCGATTAGTTGCTTACCTCCCTAATGAAGATCTAGGCAAAATGAGAAACACTGGCACACTTTTACCTGCTTCAGTTTCATCAGCACTCTTGAACATTCTTTTTGGATTTCAGTCAGTGTCTTTTCAGAGCGTCCATTATCCCCTTCCTGGGTTTATAGTTTGCTCAAGTTACAGAGTTTCTCACTGCCTTCTTTGCAGCCTGGTTTTATCCAGCAGTCAAGAAAGGTCTCCTCTTGTCACCAAAGCATGCTCCAGCCTTTCTACCTGTCTGATAGACCCAGTCTCTCTCTCTCTCTTTTTTTTTTTTTTTAAAGAGCTGCATCGATACTTCATCTCCTTTTTCCCTCTCTGGGGAAATTCCACTTCTTCAAACCACCTAACATTGTGCAGAGAAGTTGAAGGAAACTGGTTTTATCTAGAAGTTGAAGAAAACTGGTTTTATCGTTTTTTCTGCCTGGGCAAGTTCTATTCAATCTCTGGTCGTCTTTAACAATCAACCTATTCATAAGTGGACATGCAGACGCCATTCCCCTGTCTCCTTTATCACAAGAAATACCAGGGTGTATAAGAACATAGTTCAGATAAGCATCAGGGCTTAACCAGACTTACACTTCATTGTCTCAGACCATGAATAACGATTTATGAATTGTACATAGACTGCCCAATCATCACAGGCCCTTAATAAGCTATATATTGCATTTTTAGCCAATTTGTAGTCCAATATTATACAAAGGACACAATTATGTCTTTTGGAATGCACACAAGGCCCTTAACATGGAAGATTCTTTCTCCTTTGATATCATTGGCCCAGAGCAGGCAAATGCTGACAATTTACTAGAAGTATGTGATCACAGGATGGTGTGGGGGGTGTTAGAGAAATTTTATCTTTCATAGTCTTTACCTGACTCTCTGTTTGCATATGTATCAGATGTTTTAAATTTGCTCACAAAAAAAGAAAGCTCAAACAATGCACGCTCAAGAAGCATAGAGGAATGATAGGAAGTGAGGTTCTCATAAATAATAATCTTGGGACACTTAATGGTACATTTAAAGTCTATATGTGTCTGATCCTCCAAGGGGCTGATTATCTCAGAGCTTTGTATTAATGTAACAAGTTCACAAATCATTGTCATCTGGGATATGTTGATATCCAGAGCACTCTTCTTTGTCCTTCCTTCCATGACTGTTGCTCGGTAAGATTTAACACTGAAAAGGAAAACCCACACCCATAACCAGTGATGCTATATTATAACAGTGAAAATGTCAGCTAGTCATAAACCTACTGCTTCACGACATAATTGAGAGGTTTTTATGTCTCCTAACTGTTGATACGTACTGTTAATATTTAATTTAAGACATCTTTTGAATACTGAATGAAATACAAATGGTGATAATTTGGAATAATCTTGAGAGCATGCTCTGCATCCTAGCTTTTGACAGGAAAGTTTAGTGTATCTATTTTTTGTGTAAGATACAACTTTGTTTCGCTTTCCAAAGTCCTTCTGATATTAGATGAGAATTGCTTTGCAAAACATTTTTTAAATTAGGTCAGTCAGCTGTGCAGTGTACTGGACTAATTATGATTATTTTGCTCCCTGGGAGTTTTTTCTGCTCATTGAATTTATTACAGCCTTATTTCATAGCTGGAGCTGAGAACTTGCACAATCAAAGCTGTATGGCACCTGGCATGCATGGCCATCTTGCCTATATATACTCTCCAGGGGCCTTTTGCTTGTAGGCAACATCTGGCATCTATTCATTTGTAATTGTATTTCAGTATAATTAATAAAAAATACTCTTATTTTAAAAAGGAGGGTTGGGATTGTTTGGATTAAATAAAAGATACAAAAACAGTACTGCTCAGAGCAGCTATCCACAATTTGCTTTAAAAAGAGACTGAAGTGGGGGGAGGAAGGTGGTTGGGTAATAAAAGTACTCTGAGGATTCTCTGAGTCTGAACTCATGAACGAGCAACTAAAAATATTTGTTGACATGAAGTCATAGACCCATGTTGTCTTTTCTGTCTGCTGGACAATTCTTACTAGCGAAATTATTTATCAAGGTCAATCTGAATGGGAAAATGTGTATTTGTATTTTTTAAATACAGCATTACTAATAAGTGTATATAATCTTGCATATAATTCATTATCTCCCATAAATATTCACCCACTGATTTAAGTGGCCTGATAATTCAACCTTGGCCTTTTAAAATAAGTATTGTGAAGTTAATAAATGGAGTCATAAATGTTATAGAGCGACTGAAATTGAGGCTTAATGACACTTCAGCTTGCTTTACTGAAGGAATAATTTCATGATAGTTGTCTAAATTAAGTTTATTTCGAATGCACAGCCCTTTTCATCTTCTGGCTACTGCTGTGCATTTATCACACAAGAAACTCGGGTTTTTGGGGAGTAGTCCTTGTTTCTCAAGACAGCAGGCTCTTCTCTTGAAAGAATAGCTGTAACTTAATTGTAGTGATTCCTTATTGCTGACTGGGAATTACAATATCTGGTTCCTAAGAGACATGCCCCATCTAGTCCTTAACCTGTGTTCCAGTTGATACTTCATTGCATGCCTGAAAATTTGGAAGATGATATAAACTGCGATGATTGTCCCGTTTGGTATGATTGCTTTCCTTGAGCATGATTATGTCAAATGGCTGAATTCCACAACTCAATTCTCTACTCTTGGCACAACTACTCTGTAGCTACTGCAGTTTGAGTGCATGTCTTCGCTATGGGCTGGATTTATGGGCTTTGATCGATCCAGTGAAGGTTGATTTATTGTGTCTAGTAGAGATGCGATAAATCAATTGCCAACCGCTCTCCCTTCAACTTTGGTACTCCACCAAAATGAGAAGAGTAAGCAGGAGAGCATCAGATGTCAGCTTACCACAGTGAAGATACTATGGTAAGCAGACCTAAGTAAGTCAACTTTAGCTACATTATTCATGTAGCTAAAGCTGCGTAACTTAGGTTAGTATCCATGGTAGTGTAGACAAGGCTTGAAAAAGACTCTTTTTTTGGTACCCTTTTATCTCACCAGTTCTCTCTCATTTCAAATTTATTGAGGGCATCTTTTTTCCCCTGTGCCTGTGTTTTATTTTGTTCCCTCTTCTATTTGTTATTGTTTCCTCTTTTTCTCCAAGCACCTAGTCAGATTTCAGGGCCCTGGGATGTTCCACTTGGAATTAAACATTGAAGGAGTCTGGTGTTTTCTTTAATGCAGTCTTGTATTTGAATGTACAAAGCCCTGCTTCTCCGAAAGCAGGAGGAACTATGAACAGAAGGAGCAGTTTCTTAGTATACAGATGCAAGCCTTTTTAGTACCAGAGCCAAAAACTCTCTAGCTTTTCCCAGCATCATAATGTTCTCATAGGCTACTGCCTGGCTTTCTTCCTCTTGCTTATATGCCTCTGCCTCTCTCTCTTGTTCAGCATGTTTTACAAAGACTGATTCACTTCAGCAAGCCCCTCCATTGGCTCAATTCAAAACTCCTGGGTGGATTCAGAACCCCCTTTTGGCTTACATAGGGGCATTGTGATAAACTTGTGCTGACAGTTATGTTAATTGAAGAGTGCATTTATACTCAGTCTCAAAGAGCTTTTGGATTCACATAGTCACCAGTACCTCTCTGCATACTGCTGTTACACTCTGCAGTTGTATTATTATGAAAATGTTTCTCATAGTTCCATAGTTAAGGCTGAGTTGAGTTTTGCACTTAAAGCAAGGGTTCAACCACTTTATTCATGTTGGAAGGGCATAACAATTAGGGTTCCACAGGGGTCTGTTTTGGGACCAGTTCTGTTCAATATCTTCATCATTGATTTAGGTATTGGCATAGAGAGTATGCTTATTAAGTTTGCAGATGATACCAAGCTGGGAGGAGTTGCAACTGCTTTAGAGGATAGAGTCATAATTCTAAACGATCTGGACAAACTGGAGAAATGATCTGAGGTAAATAGGATGAAGTTTAATAAGGACAAATGCAAAGTACTCCACTTAGGAAGGAACAATCAGTTTCACATATACAGAATGGGAAGCGACTGTCTAGGAAGGTGTATTGCAGAAATTTATCTAGGGGTCATAGTGGGACACAAGCCAAATATGAGTCAACAGTGTGACACTGTTGCAAAAAAAGCAAACGTGATTCTAGGATGCAGTAACAGGAGCGTTGTGAGCAAGACACAAGAAGTCATTCTTCGCTCTACTCTGAGCTGATTAAGCCTCAGTTGGAGTGTTGTGTCCAGTTCTGGACACCACATTTCAAGAAAAAATGTGGAGAAGGTCCAGAGAAGAGCAACAAGAATGATTAAAGGTCTAGAGAACATTACCTATGAGGTAAGACGGAAAGAATTGGGCTTGTTTAGTTTAGAAAGGAGAAGACTAAGAGGGGGTATGATAGCGATTTTCAAGTATCTAAAAGGGTGTCACAAGGAGGAAGGAGAAAATTGTTCTCCTTAGCTTCTGAGGATAGGACAAGAAGCAATAGGCTTAAACTGCAGCAAGGGAGGTTTAGGTTGGACATTAGGAAAAACTTCCTAACTGTCAGGGTGGTTAAACCCTGGAATAAGTTGCCTCGGTAGTTTGTGGAATCTACATCTCTGGAGATATTTAAGAGTGGGTTTGATAGACATCTAACAGAGATGGTCTAGATGGTGGTTGGTCCTGCCATGAGGGCAGGGGACTGGACTTGATGACTTCTCGAGGTCCCTTCCAGTTCTAGTATTCTATGTTTCTGTGTTTATGTCTGAAGAATTGAGCATACTCTCCCCAAAATTACTGCACTTACTCTGTAAGTAAGAACTGATTTTTAAAAAAATTATAAGTAAACTGTCTAATTCATTTGAGTTAGAATTTATTAATTGGTACTTTAGCAAGTTTAGCACCAAGTTTCAGATGATTTTGAGTTCCCTAATGATCTTGATAATGCAAATACTTTAAGCTTCCTTTATAATTAAAGTTTGCTGTAGTGTGATTTAGGTTACTGTTGGGGGGGAAATGAGATCTAATTATCATTTTCCCCATTTTCATAATTGAAAATTTCTCTAGAAACTATGGTACTATGAGAAGCAGACAAATAATGTTTTGGCCACAAATGACATGTAGAA
Source organism: Pelochelys cantorii (assembly GCA_032595735.1). Taxonomy (NCBI): domain Eukaryota; kingdom Metazoa; phylum Chordata; order Testudines; family Trionychidae; genus Pelochelys; species Pelochelys cantorii. The sequence goes on along the minus strand of CM064329.1, from coordinate 100,345,717 downwards.
TTACCCTCTTTCAAAATGACTGCCATCTCTCATTACTTTTAACAAAACTGTGGTCATAAATGAAGAAGACTCAATTACATCACATGAAAGCAGACAGATAAAAAGTGTCAAATTTTATAAATATTTGTATACCAATGCTAGAAGTCTAAATAGTAAGATGGGTGAACTCTAGTGCCTGTTATTGAGGATACTGATATAATAGACATCACAGAAACTTGATGGAATGAATGATAACATAACACCTATATACAAAGGAATGAAAGAATGAATCAGGCTGGTGGGGAAGTGGCACTATATGTGAAAGAAGACATACTCTCAAGTATAATACAAATTAATTATAACAAAGCATATCTGTGGATAAAAATTCTGTGTTTGAAAATAAGATTAGAACTGTAGGAATATACTACTAACCAGCTGCCCAAAATGGTGAAGGTGATCATGAAATGCTCAGAGAAATTAGAAAAGGCTATAAAATAGAAAACTCAGTAATAATAGCGGATTTCAGCTATCCCCATGTTGGCTAGATACATGTCACCTCAGGAAAGATGTAGAGAGAAATTTTTTAGACACTAATAATGAATGTTTCTTTGAACAGCTAGTCTTAGAATGTACAAGGGAGAAGCAATTCTTGATTTAGGCCTAAGTGAAGCACAGGATCTCATCCAAGAAGTAATTGGAAAGCTGAACCACTCAGTAATAGTTATGATAAAACAGGGGTGAGGTCAGGGCCACTGACACACAGAAAAATCAGTCAGGTGCCAGACACAAGTGAGAAGCAGAGTGAGCAGTCCCTGACTGAGAAGGAAAAAGACGTGCCTCACATTCCCCTCACACACAGGGCCTGTGGGGGGTGGGGCAGGCTAGTAGATTTTGTATGCTCCAACCCTGTGGGTGGGTAGCAGGCAGGGCTGGAGTGCCAGTGCAGGCTCCCCAATGTCGGGGGGAGCCCTGAACCTCAAGGGTCAGATCCAAACAAGCTGGGGACCGCATCCAGCCCCTGGGCCTAAGGTTCCCCACCCCTGCCATAAAACATTCGTGTTAGAGGTAGGAAACAATACCAAAGAAGCCCATAACAGTAGCATTTAACTTCAGAAAGGGGAGCTAAAGAACAGTGAGGGAAGCTACTTAAATAGAAATTAAAAGGAATAGTCATAAAAATGAGATGCCTGCAAACTGCATGGAAGCTTTTTTTTTTTTAAACATAGGCTCAAATTAAATATATGCCCTAAATTTAAAAACATAGTAAAAACCAAAAATTTGCCATGATGGCAAAACAGAGTAGAAGTGGTTAGAGACAAAAAGGCATCCTTTAAAAATTGGAAGTCAAATCCTATTAAGGAAAATCAAAAGAAGCATAAACTCTGGAAAGTCAAGTGTAAAAGTATAGTTAGGCAACCCAAAAAAGAATCTGAAGAGGAACTAGCAAAAGACACACAAACTAACAGCAGAGGAGTTTTTTTAATTACATCAGAAGTGGGAAGCCTGCCAAACAATCAATGGGGCCACTGAATCATCCAGGTGCTAAAGAAGCTCTCAAAGAAGATTAGGCCATTGCAGAGAAGCTAAATGAATACTTTGTTTCATTCTTCACTGCAGAGGTTGTAAAAAGATTCCCACACCTGAGCCATTCTTTTTAGGTGACATATCTGAGGAATTATCCCAGACTGAGGTATCAATAGAAGGGGTTTTAGAGCAAAAATGATAAATTAAACAGTGATAAGTCACCAGAGCTAGATGGTATTAACCCAAGAGTTCTGAAGGAACTCAGAAATGAAGTTGTATAATTACTAACTGTGTTTGTAACCTATCATTTAAATCACATTCTGTACCAATGACTGGAGGGATAGCTAATGTAATACCAATTTTTTAAAAGGTTCCAGAGGCACTTCTGGCAATTACAGCCACATAAGCCAGTACAGACAAATTATTTTGAACTGTAGTAATAAAGAGCATTATCAGACAAAAATGAACATGATACATTGGGAAAGAGTCAACATAGCTTTTGTAAGGGAAGTTATGCCTAACCAATCTATTGGAATTTTTTGAGGTTGTCCACAAACATGGACAAGGATGAGCCAGTAGATTTAGGATACTTGGACTGTCAGAAACCTTTTATAAGATCCCTCATCAAAGGATCTTTGCAAAGTGAGCAGTCATGGGATAAGAGGAAGGTCCTTCATGGATCAGTAACTGGTTAAAAGACAGGAAAAAATGGGTAGAAAAGAAATGGTTAGTTTTCAGAATAAAAAGAGATTAATAGTATTGTCCCTCAGGAATCTGTCATAAAAAAACAAGCTTCCAAACAAACTTCCACATGGCTGGACTTTACAAAAACTAGACAAGCCACTTACAATGCTCATTTCACATCCCTACAGAAGAAAAACAACAATAAACTCTCTAAATTCCTACATGCCACTGGGTTCTACAACTCCAGTAACCTCAACGTATCTAACAACATTGTTAATCTGTCCAACTACACACTTAACCTGGCAGAAGAATCTGTCCTATTTTAGGGACTCTCTTTCTGTCCCACCACCCCCACAGATGATACAGTTCTGTGGTGACCTGGAAGCCTATTTTTGCCACCTCTGACAGAAGGAATATTTACAGAACATCACACTGACCCCCCTACAAGAAGATTTCTATGTAACCCCGCCCTGGTGACTTATTACAGTAATAGTCTGGATTTCTATATTGATTGCTTCCACAAATGTACACAGACTGACATTGTGAACAAACATCTTGTGACATTGTGAACAAACATCTTGTGACATATAATCTCAGTCATGCAGAACGCAATGCTATCCACAGCCTCAAAAACAACTCTTGCATTATAATGAAAGAGGCTAACAGAGTGTGCTGTAGCCATCATGAATAGGTCAAACCATGAACAGGAGGCTTCCAGGCACCACGTTCTACAGGCCTCTTTCCCCAGAGGTATACCAAAAGAAATTACCCCATCTGCTCAAGAAGCTCAATAACACAGGTCCTACAATTGACAGGTACCACTTCTGCTATTATGTATATCTCTTGGTTTCTGTTACTTCCACTCTAGTTCACCAGATGAAATTGGTTTTGCCCACAAAAGCTCATGATTTTATATATTTTGGTTAGTCTCTGAGGTGCTACAGGACCATTCGTTGTTTTTGGGATCAGTGATGTTCAGCATGTTCATGATGTTCATAAATGATCTGGAGAAAGGGGTATACAGTCAGATATCAAAGTTTGCAGATGATAAAAACTCAACATAGTTAAGTCCAAAGCAAAATGGAAAGAGTTAAAGGGATCTCACTAAAACTGGGTGACTGAGCAATAAAATGCAGATGAAATTAATTGTTGATAAATGCAAAGTAATGTATATTAGAAAACATAATCCCTATTATGCATACAAAATGATGGGATCTATATCAGTTGTTGCCACTCAAGAAAGACATCTTAGAGTCATCGTGGATAGTTCTCTGAATACATCCACTCAGTGTACACAGCAGTCAAAACAACTAATAGAATGTTAAGAACCATTAGGAAAGGGATAGATAAGAAGACAGTAAATACCACTATTTAATCCATGGCATTACCACACCATGAATACTGTGTGCACCTGGGTTTGCAGAAATGTTGGTGATGCCCAGAGCCTACATTTCTTCCACACTCAAACTTCTTCCCTCCCAACATGTCAGGCTCTGGGAGGGAGTGTGGGTGCAGGCTCTGGGCTAAGGCAGGGAATTAAGGTGCAGGTTCTCGGAGGTAGTTTGGATGCAGAAGGGGAGTGAAGGGTTGAGATCTGGGAGGGAATGTGAGTGGAGGAAGAAGTGAGGGGTGCAGACTCCAGGATGAAGGTTGGGTTCTGGATGCAGGCTCTGGCCTGGGGCAGGGGATGGGGGTGCCAGGAGAAGGTGAAGAGTGCAGGTTCTGGAAAGATGCTGGAGTTTAGAGGCAGAAGTGGGTGTGGGTAGGTTCTGAGAGGAAGGGAGGTGTGCAGGGGTGCCATGTTTACATGGGACACCCCCACCCCACCCCCTGGCAGCAACTTCTGTGGGACAGAGGTCTGTGCATGCTCCCTCCCCTCCCCGCATTCCCCCCTGCACATTCCTAGCCTGCCTGCTACCCTCAGGCAATTTAAAACAGCTCCGGGACCATCACCACCAGCAGCGCAGCAAAGCTAAAGCAGCTTCTGGCCCAGGGTGGGGAAGTGTCTCCATACACTGCTACCAGGATGCCACATTGGGAGCAGCGCACAGAGACTTGCTGGTAACCACGCAGAACAAGTGGCCAGAAGCAGCTCTAGCCCTGTTGCACTGCTGGTGCTGACAATGGGGATCTAGAGGGCTGGGGCAGACACCTGGCCACCTACAGACTGGGCTAGATGAAACATTAGCCTTACCCAATATGGCCTTTTTTGTATCTTGCATAGTTTAGAAATCTTGAGAAGCCTTGTTGACTGTTCCCAACAGAGCTGAGGCCAATGGCTGCTCTTAAAGCTAGTTGTTGAATTTATTCTTACGGGAAACAATGGAAAGTGGAAGCCATTTGAAAAAGAACAGCTGTGGCCTCATTCACACTGAGAACAATAGGATATGGCAGCTGTTTTGAAAGAAGGCAGTTTTATATGTAATTATCTGTAATAAAATATTACTCATCAGTCTCTGCTGATAGAGAACTTTTTCTGAAAATTAGTAGCAAAAAGACTATTAATCCTAAGTATTTCTTTTCTAAAGCTATCCATGCCTATTCAATAAAGTAAGAAAGATGAGGAAACTAGGGGTGAGCTGTGGAGAGGGAAATCTGGGATGTGTGTGTGTAAATCATGAGTGCAGAACAGACAAAGAACTTGTGGGGAATGGGGAGTGTACTATAGGAAGGAGAGAGGTACCAGAAGCCAGGAAAATTCAGAGCACAGGAGAAAAGGGCACTCTTGAATATATGCACAAGCTGTTTTTTTGCTGACATGGTAATGCAAAGCACCTTCACACCTATTTTAATTGGCCAGAATGTCTGGCTGTGTTTTGCTGCTCCAGAGTAGCATAAGCTATTCAGAGCATACCAGTGAATATGGCCATCCAAGTTATAATGAAAAATGATTTAAGGAAGATATCTTCAAACAATTGCAGAAATCACATTGTAACTTTCTCTTTGGTTTCTCAATTACTGTACATGTATGATTTTTTTATTAAACATACAGTGAGGACCAACAAATATTAAAGTGCCTTAATCATAGTCATAGGCAAATAATTGTTGCATGGTGTTACAACGGGGTAGAATTAAAATTGTTTGGATGCCCTAATTGTGATTTTTTTTCATTCATTAACATGTTCAGAGTTCCTCAAAATATAACCTTAATTCTGAATATCCTATGCTTACAATACTTGTTTTCTGGGTAACTGCAACAACCTTGTATTTTAACCAAAATTACCAGTATGTGTTCTCAGCCTTAACTCAGCTTTAATGTTGCTTTTGTCTGGGAATTTACACAGCTGTGTAAAGCATTTTAGGAAACATGCTCTACAAATGTAACATTTATATATTTAACATGAAAATTAGAAGGTATCAAAGTGGTGCAGAAGTCTTTCCTTACGCCTCTCATTTCAACAAGCTAGATCCCTACTTATTCTATGTGGTTCTTTGCTGAGCATAAATAGAGTTTACATGCTGTCACTATAAAGTGACCAACATTAAGATCTATGCTAAAAGATACAACCCAGAATTTTATTGCAAAATGGAACAGTAAAGGAGAGCACAAAACAACATGCTGTTTTCAAACAGTTACTAAAGGTATGTCTGCACTACCATAACAATGGCATTGAGCCTTGGAAACCTGGTCAGGTTTGTGGGCAGGGCCGTCCTTAGGATTTATGGTGCCCTACGCGAGATTATTAAACTGGTGCCCCTATGCTTGACTTGCTCTTCCACCCCTACTCCCTCCCCTTCCCAGGAACCCCAGCAGCCAATCCCCTCCCTCAGACTGTGCTGCAGGCAGTGTATTCGGCTCTCTAGGACCCAGCCCTACTGTTACATGCTCCACTGCTTCCTGTCATAGGTGTGCGCAGCACATTTCATTAGGGTGTGCACCCAAAGAATTTTTTTAAAATGTACTCTTTGACCCCATTAGCCACACCCCTGACCCCTGTTAGCCACGCCTCTGGAGGCAACACTCTCGGGCAAGATGGATACATGACCAAAAGTAAAAGGCGTCTTGTGACACACCCCCCCCAAGGACTTTTCCCACCATCTTCCTACCAATAGGGATTAGATTGGCCCCCACCAAACCCCCCTCATGCAACTATCCTGCAGTTGCATTAACCCAATGTGTGTGACATTAACTCGGGGGGGCAGAGAGGCTGGGGGAAGTGTTCCCTCTAAGAGTTTCCTCCCATGAGCAGAATGAATTTTGTGTTGTGCACCAGTACTGAGTTCATGTGGCTTGTTTGGATGTGCCACTGTGGCACCCAAGTTATTAATAAATATCTTATAAACCTCTACCTTTTCCCTCTGCTGCCATGTCTCCTCCCCTTGCTCCATCAGCTCCCCTGGTGCCTGCTGCCCCCAACTCCTCACCCTCCTCTGCTGTCCTGACTCCTGCCCTTCTCACTGTCCTCAGCCTTCCTGAGACCTGCCCCCCTCCACCAGCCCTTCTCTCCCCCCTGTGCCCACTCCGATCATGTGAGCTACCCCTCCTCATCCCCTCTCCTAACACCTCCCTCTACACACTTGCCCTGCCTCTCTCCTCTGGTGCTGGTCTCTCCCCTGCAGGTGTCTGCCCTTCTGCTTCACCCCCAGTATCCCCTGGCACCTGCACTTTCCCTTACCCCTGACCCTCCTGGTGCCTCCCCCTTCCCTCACTGCCCCTGCCCCCTTTGCCCTCTTTTTCCCTGATGCCCACCCCCTCACCACTCTCTGCCCTCATGCCCCTCTGTGCCCTCACACATGACTTGTTCCATCCCTACCTTTCTCATGCACGCCCCTCCTTTCAAGCCTTCTCCCGGCACCTCTCCTTCCCTCTTGTAGCCCCCAATGCCCTTCCCCTCTCCTCTCCTCTCGCAGCATCACCCTGTCCCCCCTCCCACTGACACCGCCCCTCCTGACCTTTTCCTCATTGTCTGCACTTGCCCCCCCCCTTGCCCCGCCCCCGGCATTAGTCTCTCCTCCACCCCTGTCCCTTGTTGGTGCCTTCCCCTTTCTTCTCCTCACCTGCCCCCTCCCATCAGCACAAGCCCCTTCCTCTCCCACCCCTTCCCCCTCGCCTCGCCTACCTTCTGCCTTCTCATTTGCAGGGCTGGAGTCTGCTGCTATCGGGTCCCAGAAGTCCCTGTAGCCCAGGCTCCAGACTACGTGCCGGAGCTGGAGCTCGGCCGCTCGGCGTCCACAGCCCCAGCCCATCACAACATGGCCGGTCCCGCCTCTAGCAAGCCTCTGCTCCCCCACGCCCCGCTCAGCGCGTTTCCTTCCGAGCTGTGGCTTGGCCGTTTTTAAAAATGGCACCGCAACGCCAAGCCGCGCGTGACCCCGCTTGCTGTGTGTGACCCCGCCCCCGGTGCAGCCCCAGCTTCTTCCGACGCTGCCGCCCGGGTTGACAGCTTCCCTTTTCCAGCCGGGGTCAGCTTGCTGGCCTCCTCGCCGGAGTTCCTCAACCCGGTGGGGTCTTCTGGCGGGGCCATAAGTGCTGGCAGCGCCCCTACTGGCTCCGGTGCAGAGCACACGCGTATGCTTCCCCTCCGTCCCAGGCTGGCAGAGTGGTGCCCCAGAAAGTGTGGTGCCCTACATGACTGCATACTCCGCGTATGCCTAAGGACGGCCCTGTTCGTGGGGTTCAGGTTGTGGGGTTAAAAATTGCAGTGATTAAGTTCAGGCTTAAACTGGAGCCCAGACTCTTGAGACCCACTCCCACTGCAATCTACAGACCAAGCCCTGGAAGCTCAGGTCACGTGGACCTTTATTTGTAGGATAGATGAAGCTCCGTCTTGATGGTAAAAAAGGTGAGACTCAATGTGATTTACTCTGTCAAGTCAACTTGCAAGCTACCACATTTGAAGACACATTACTCTTTTGCTGTTTCATCTAGACTCCCAAGTAGACTGTCAGCTAACACAGATTTCAGTGATAGTGCAGTGAGCTAACACAATTGAGAATATACCCATTTTGCCCATCAAGATAGAGCCTTAGTGAATCTGAACTTAAAAGATGCATTTTGGGGGGGGCCTCTTGTCAGTATCAGCAATTTGTTGATGTTTACTTTTTAGTACTGAAGTTAACACCACTACTTTATAGTCCAAGCATGTAAATTTTTTTATGCTTAGCACAGCACCAGAGTAAATGGGGATCTACTTTGTTGATTTTGCATAAATGCTCCTTTTGTCATAACTTTTGGGTGCTTTATAAAATTTCCCTGTCTGTTACATTGTAGTTCTTTCCTGAATTACCTGCAAGTCTCACTTTTTTTTGTACCCTCAGTTGCTATACTTAGTTGCCTACATTTTGAGTGGAATATATGGAAGATCTTCAAACTATCTTGAACTATCAGAACTACCTGTTTGTTGATGCTTATGCATATCTTGGTCTCACCCCCAACATCAGGAAGACAAGGGAGGAGGCGGTTACGTACCTTTAGGAGTAACTGACATTCTTCGAGATGAGCATCCCTGTGGAGCTCCAGTACCATCCCTTCCTCCCCCCAAATTCTGAGACCTTTTTATCGTGCCGGGTTTCCAGGTGGAGAAGGAACTGAGGAGAGGGTGTCCATGCATGCATGGTCGTGCCATGTGACACCCACACACCCTGCAACTGCACGTGTGATATCCCAAGCACTGCAGTGAAGAATCCTGTCTGTGGCATTGAGATGCACTGACACTTGCTGTGGAGCACCCACAGAGATGCACATCTCGAAGAACGTCAGTTACTGCTAAAGGTGAGTAATCTGCTCTTCATCCAAGGCAAATATTGATGTAGAAATCCAACATCTTCTGAGCTCGTTCATGGCACTGGGTTTTTGAAGATCATGACATTCGAACAGACACCAGGCTTCTTGTCTATCAAGCTGTCATTCTCCCAACACTATTGTATGGGTCTGGAATCGGGACAGTCTACAGACATCACTTGAAAGTCCTTGAGAGGTATCACCAATGCTGCCTTCACAAGATCTTGAAGATCAAAAGGGAAGACAAGCGCACTAACATTAGTGTTCAGGAAGAGGCAAAGACCACCAGTATCACGATAATAATCATCAATAAGCAACTTTGCTGGACTGGTCACATTGTTTGGATGCCAGGCCACCGGCTCCCAAAACAGGTCCTGTTTTCTCAGATGAAAGAAGGATACTGTAAAGTTGGAGGAAACAAAAGCGTTATAAGGACTTGCTAAAGGATAACTTAAAGAAGTGCAACATTGGTGTTGACACTTGGGAGACACTTGCCCAAGGTTGCTCAAAATGGAGAGAAGCCGTATGCAATGGCCCCCTGAATTTTGACTTTGCCTGCCAACAAGCTGAGGAGGAGAAGAGGCAAAGGAGGAAGGGAAGACTGGCTTCTAGTCATGGTCAACAGCCTCCTGCTGTACCTGGAAACATCTGCCCTCATTGTAATAGAACTTGTGGTTCAAGGATCAGCCTTATCAGCCATCCGAGGGTCCTAACTCCCATGGAAGATGATCATACTCATAGGGTATGTCTACACTTGCACCTTAGTTCGAACTAGGGATGCAAATGCAGACATTCGAAATAGTCAATGAAGCAGGAATTTAAATATCCCACACTTCATTAGCATGATCTCGCTGGCACGTTACTCTGAATGCCAGCTGTTTCAAAAGTGAAAGTGCGCGGTGGGATGCATTAGTTTGAACCAAACCCCTTGGTTCGAACTAACGTTACTCCTCATGAAAACCCCTTCTTTTCAATTTTTGAGGAGTAACGTTAGTTCGAACCAAGGCGTTTGGTTCGAACTAACGCGTCCCAGCGTGCACTTTCACTTTCGAAACAGCTGGCATTCAGAGTAACACGCCGGCGAGATCATGCTAATGAAGTGCGGGATATTTAAATCCCCGCTTCACTGACTATTTCGAATGCCTGTATTTGCATTCCTAGTTTGAACTAGGGTGCAACTGTAGACATACCCATACACTCAGGGAGTGCCGCCCATCATCATCTTGAAATGATCCCACATCTACAGTCTGTTTCAGCGATTCAACTCATTACTAATAAATAATGAATAATCCAGGAGTTTAAAATAAAAATGTAAAGATCAAGTTTACCAGTACTTTCAGTTCTCATTCCAGATAATATTCAAATCCCTTTAAAGGAACCAAATAGAAAAAATATGTTAATGCATAGTCTCTGTAAATTAAGGAAAAACTATAGCACTTTGCACTAGGGATGTTAAATATTGGTTAATTGAATAGTCGATTAACCTCATGAATTCTTATCAGTTAGTCACCTATTCTATAGTCCCCGGGCAGCCCCTGTCCGGGGTAGAGGGGTGTGAGTTCCCAGTCCCAGCACGAGCCGGAACTAAGCCGGGCTGGGCTACCTGCCCGCCTGGCTCCTAACACATTTTAAATGCAGAGCCACAACGGGGGTAGGTCCAGGACCTAGTGCAAGCCGAGACTGAGTTGGGCTGCTGGCCAGCCTGCTAAAAAATGTACTGGCAAAGGGTTTGGGGGGGAATTGCGTGTAGTCTATCGCAGTGGTCTCCAACCTTTTTACACCCAAGATCAGTTTTTAAATGACAGAACAAGCCAAGATCTACCTCCCTGCCCCTTCCTTGAAGCCCTGCCCTCTCTATTCTCCTCCTCTCCATCACTTGCTATCCCCAACTCTTATACTGCTGCTTTTTTTTTCAATTCTTCTGTAGGAAGAGGTTTTTCCAACATTTGGCCTGTCTAGACTGGACCAAATGTCAGAAAAACCCCTTCTTTTGGAAGCTCCCTTATTCCTCGTGGAAAGAGGAATATAGGGGTGACCAAAAGAGCATGTTTGCTCTTCCACTAAAAAAAGTGGAAGAACAAATGCATCCCTGGATGCAGAAGAGTTTTTCTGGGATATCTCTGGAATCCTGAAAAACTCCTGCAGTCTAGCCGTACCCTCACTGGGTTGAGACAGGATGTGTAGGCTCTGGGGTGGGAATAAGGGACTTGGGTGTGGGAAGGGGTGAGAGGTGCAAGCTCTGGGAGGAAATCTGGATGCCGGAGGAGGTGGAGAAGGGGACGCTGGCTCAGGAAGTGGGCTCTAGTCCGGGCAATGTTGGGGTCAGATGTAGGGTTGGGGTACTAAGCAAGCCACAGGCTTGTGGATGTGAGGGTTCAGGAATTTGGTATGGGGTATGTGAGGGGCTCAGGGCAGGGGGTTCCAGTGTATGATAGGCTCAGATCTAGGGTCTCGGGAAAGGTGGAATGCAGGAGTGTTATGATGCTGTGGCCAGATGGGGGCTTGGCCCCAATTGAGGGTTTGTTGGCCAGGCTTCATTTTTAAATAAAATACTATGTCAAACACAAAAAGTTTCTGCATTGTCTTTATTTCTGAGAAGAGCAGGGAACCTGTTTTGAGTCAGAGGTCACTGACCCACAGAAAAGTCAGTTGGGGCCACACAAGTAAGATGCAAAAAAAAAAACCCTCCTCCAACCCCCTTCCCCCCCAAGCCTCACTAATGTGGCCCCAACTGTGCTGGTGGGAGCAGGGGACATCGTACTGGGGAAGGGTGCTAGTGGGTGCTAGAGCAGGGAACAGGGTGCCAGTGGAGGCAGGGTTCTGCGGTTGGGGGCAGGGGAAAGGGAACAGGGTGCCAGGAGGGCAGGGGACAGGGTTCTGCAGCAGGGGACAGGTTTCTGCAGCAGGGGACAGAGTTCTGTGGCTGGGGGCAGGATAGAGGGAACAGGGTGCCAGGAGGGCAAGGGACAGGGTTCTGTGGCAGGGGGTAGGGTGCCAGTGGGGGCAGGGTTCTGTGGCTGGAGGCAGGGGAGAGGGAACAGGGTGCCGGGAGGGTAGGGGACAGGGTTCTGTGGCTGGGGGCAGGGGAGACAGAGTAGGGTGCCATGGGGGCAGGGGACACGGTTCTGTGGCAGGGGGCAGGGTGCCAGTGGGGGCAGAGAGTCCCCTGCACCCGCCTCCTCTCAGGATTTCCCCCTCCCAGAGGAGGGAAGCCCTGTTGCATGCCTCCTCCAGGCCTGACTCCTCCCTCCCGTGGAGCAGGCAAGCCCCCATCGTGCACTCCCTCAGGGCCGACCCTCCCTCCCTCCCTCCCCCATGGAGGAAGGAAGCCCCGTTGCGCACCTCCTCCGTGGCCAGTGTGAGCCTCCCGCAGAGCAGGGAAGCCCCTGTCGCACACCCCCTCTGGGCCCTACTCCCCCCTCCTGCAGAGAAGGGAAGTCGCAGCGCATGCCTCTTGGGACTCACCCGGTAAGTTCCCGGCATGCCACAGACCTGGGGCAAGGAAGCAGCCAACGCATTTCCAGAACCCCCGGAAGTGATGCTTAGCTCCAGAACTTCCATCCACCCTGCGGGAAGCTGCCACTACCTCCATTGTCGCTGGAGGTAGGTAGTGGGGCTTCTTGGGGGTGGGGGGAAATGAGGGGCCTGGAATACCTTGCAATCGACTGGTTGGTGACCATGGGTCTATAGGATTAACCCATAAGCTTTTGCTTAGCAGTTAATCGACTATACTATTTTGCACTCTTACATTGACATTTCACCCAAGAACCTCGATATACTTAAAATACTAAATCAGTAAGGGTCAGATATCCTTAAAACTGAGGTAGATAAGTATTATTTATCCCCATTATAAAAACGGGGACACTGAGATACAGAGAGGCTGTCTCTTGCCTAAGGTCAGATTGGATGTAGACACTTTTCATTTCTAGTTCTGTGCTTCAGCCATATGATTCTTGCTTCTATATTATTTTATATTGATCTCGCCTTTGTACAGTCCATCAGAACATTGGCAATATGTTTTTAAAATGTATTTAATTTAAGAATAGATAAATATGAAGAAAGTGCTAATGAATGTGATTATCCATAAAAAAAAGTTTATGACAAGGTTGATGCAATCTAAAATCATGGCTTGTGTCTCTGATATTGCCTCATCTAGCCATCAGCTGCAATTCAGTGTGGTTAAAACCAAGTTCTTAAATTCTCTTCATGTCCTACCCACAACACCATCCCCACTCCTTCCTTTCTTCATCACTGTGAACACTACCATATTGGCTTGTCTATCAGGCCAATAACCTAGATATCATCCTTGACTAAGGCCTCTCTCTTGGTCCTCACATCCAGAGATTTTAATTTTTCAGATTTTTTGCTGCATAACATCTCTTAAGATACAGCCTTCTTTATCCATCCCTGCAGCTAAAACACTCAGCTAAGGCTCTTCTCACCTTGTGTCCATTACGGCAACATCCTTCTCTCTATGCTTGACAAATACAATCCTGTCCTGCTAATATCAAAATGCTTGCTTTAACCCTATCACCCTTCTCTTTACATCCTTCCACAGGCTCCTCCTTTTATGGCACATAACATATAAGCTAATTGTATTCACTTTTGAGGCCCTTCACAGCCTATAGCCCCCTACCTATCATCATCAAGTCATTATTGGGAGGACTTACCCTCTTCTATCACCTGCATGTGTTCCCACCTCCCACCCCCAGGCAGTCCCTCATGCCTCAGGGGAGTTCCCCATAAACATCCAGAAAGCTAACTGATAATCTACCTTCAGATCCTTCCTTCAAATTCAGCTTTTCCATGATGCTTATAAAAAATTAAATGGCTAGGCTGGAAATGTGCTGATGCCACTGCCTATCATGCTAACCAATATTGTCTCATTGTTTTCCACCATCTGTCTAATCTCTGGTTTTATAATTGGACTGTAAGCTCTTTGAGGCAAGTACTATCTTTTTGTACTGTGTATGTAGAGCACCTATTCCAAGGAGGGGTCCAAGATGGGGGCTTCTAGTTGCTATGATCATACAGATTATTATACTAACCCTTTCCCTCTCCTGGACTTAACAACAAGAGAGAATAGTTTAATCAACTTGGTCTCTCTGCTAAGAGTGCCAAAAAGGGTACCAGTTGTTATGAAGATGCTAATCATGACCCTATGGTTAAGGCTGAATTGAGTTTTGCACTTTAGTTAATATGTTCTTGACAGATATCTCCAGAAATTTATAAAACAACATAAATCACAACATGTGCAGCTTTTTCTCAAGCCCTGAGTTTAGTGTGTATATATGTTTTAACTTACATTTGGCCTTTTAATACACATTTCAGGGATTTGTTTAAAATAGAAATGGTGCCTTTTTTCTTTATAGTGTTGCAGTGCTTCAAGAAATTTGGCTTTCAGAAAATAGTTTAGCCTTTACAATTCAAAACCCTGAAGTTGCCTTTTGAAAGACAGTTTTGCTTCATTGTTAGGAACTGGCTTAGCAAAGTAAAGGATTGAAGGAAAAAGCTCTATTAGCGAAGAGCTGGAATGTCAAATGGAAGTTTTCATACCCAAGAGCCACATTTGTTCACATAAAGCATTTGACCTGGAAGAGAGTCTGCTTATATACAATCATGTACTGCTCATCAGATATTACAGCTGAGCAGAGCAATCCATTAGTAAGCCATCTACTTAGCAATGACATGACGACAAATGCACTGTTATCAGAAGTGTGTTGAACACTGAGGCTGTAAATTCATGAATGCTGCCCAAAGCACTCGTGTGAAATAGTGTAATTTACGTGGGGCTCATTAGGATATACACATATGCATTGTTTTTAATTTTTAAAATACTTTAAATGTAACTAGTTAATTCAGCAAGAGTCTGGGGTTGGAGATGTTGCCCCAAGAGCGGACTTTCAAAAGAACAGCTCTTTGATTATATGATGAGACCTGAAAATCCAATAGTCTATACTAGGTTGTAATGCACTAATGATTCTTTAAAATGACTATAATAGTACTGACCTCTCTGATAGCAATATCTGTTGCAGTACAATGTGCCTAGCAAAATATCACAACTTCCATTGATAGGTTTTATGTAATGAGAAACTTTATTGCAGTCCTATTAAGAATTTCCTTTTTAAAAAAGTCCATAGAATGATTAGATATTATAATTTCATGCACTGTGTTAGTCAAACTAGCTGGCACAGAAGACTCTATGTATGTGTACTTGACATGCAAAATTAACTAGTGTTAATCAGGGACTCTGCCTTGTCAGTAAGGCGATGTATAAAAGAGAAAAAAACAGTGCACATCCAGTATCTCTTCCATACGAGGCCCACAGCATCAAAATAACTTGAAAGATCAAAGTCTTGGCTGTTTAGGGAGGGTAATAGATAGAACATCAATGAAGTAGCCTCCCAGATATGAACTACAGAAAGGGAAGCGCTATGCTGCCTTGGCTTCTGAATTCTTACCAGTAGAATAACTCGACTACAGGTTTTGGGGTTTTTTTAAATAAAAAATTACTTTAAATAGAGCTGAATTCAAGTGTATGGATTTGCTTACACAAGGAAACATTCTGTTTTCTGAATTGGAGCAGACAACAGAAATCACAATTAAAAATGGGTAATTTCACATTGCCAAAACAACCCTTCTTAAGAATCAGTAAATCCTTAGTATTGCAGATCATTTCTAACTCTTCCTCCTTTTTTTGTGGTCTATGCTATAGTCCACCAATATAGTTTACATTGTTTTCCCTTTTTTAAGCATCTTTTAAAAGTCACAATCCAACGTATGACCATTTTGGAGACCACATAGCTGCTGTGACATCTCAACATATGATGCTATGCAATTATCAGTATGGTGCACAGACAGCTCTCGAGGCCAGCCAGAAGGTTTTGGCAGGCAATTTTATGAATACAGCCCTTGGTAGTTTCTCAGTCTTAATGTGGCTCCTGGCCAAATGTTGGTAAGTACCACTGCCAAAAATTAAGCTGCTCTTGGTGTGGTGCCCAAAACAGTATGAAATGTGGTTAGGCTTATAAAAATAATTGATGCTCCAAATTTGACCTCCTTTAAAATTATGCTCTGATGGGGTAAATCCAGATGAACTAAGTCTGTATCTTAAAATATGCAGTAAGACCTTGATCCTGCACCATTAAAGTAAATGAAAGCTTTGTCATTGACTTCATTATGTGCAGGAAGAAGCCCTAAATCATATTGAAAAATGACCACAAGTTATTTTGTGATCCCTAGAAAAACTAACTATAAAAGTCATAGTTTGATGGAAATGCAATTTAAAATTGTAATACTTTTTAACATTTTTTCCATACTTGTGATCGGTTTCCTTCTCTACTCATGGCACTACATGCTGGTCAGTCTGGGTATTAGCTCTGTCTTGTGCTGCATCCTTCACAGTAGTTTCTCCACCCATGTTTGTATGGGACCTCTCTCGTGCACAGCGTTGCCTCTTCCAGTCCATGGCTTGGCCCTCTGGCCAGGTCACTCAATCCCTCCTTATCTTCTAGGGAAATCTGCTCCTGGCCCCAGCTGGTGGCTCCACCCTCAGCTTTGGCCCTTTTACCCATGTCCACGTCCCCAGATCCTGGAGCGATGGCCCTGCTCCCAGCCCAGGCTCTAGAGTGCATTGAGGGGCGCAGATAAGGGGAAAGCAGAGCACAGCTGCAGCATCCCCACTCTAAAATGTGTTCCAGCACCACTGTCCCTGGCCTGCAGCCACAATAGCAGCATGGACCCATCTGGCTCCACCCAGCCTTGTGGGCTGCTAACCCCATCACAACTATTAAACAGCTAAGACTACTGTAAGCAAAGGAGAGACAAATTTTCTTTACTTTGTATATTTGATAAAATTTTCTGTCTAATGAGTTTGTTTCCCCTCAGTCAGCCATTTTCCTCTGATGGTTATGGAAGGCAGGTGTGAGGGAATGAAAAACATTTTTATAGTGGGAAAATATTATTGTGAATCCATCAAAATTGGCAGATGTGATACCTAAAATACTATTAAACCTTTTTAGTTGACTAGATTTCAATAGTTCCTTTTGAACTGTTCAATGTTAATCATAGTATTTTTTCTAAAAATCTGACATCATCAATTTACCTTTTTAATTTAGCTAATAGTAAAGGAGTACATTATTGGTAGTGTAGAGTGGAGCTTGCATTGTAGCTAACTCTGAACAGTTCTTGTTCTGTGGATAGAGGATTTCAGCTTCTAGGGCTGTCAGTGGGCACCATTCACCAGTGTGGATTGATTTTCATCATGATTTAAATCAGCAAACCTTAATTTAAATCATTCTGAAATTGTTTTGCATCTGTACACTTTAGTTATTTTTCTAAAAAAAAGTGATTCTCATTGTTTGGTAACCATGAAAAATACTGAAACTAAATATTACCTTTACACTAAATGCGGTCCTGCTTTTTGCTAAGTAAAGGGATATTCTACCTCTGAACACATTTATTTAAGCAGTTATATGGCTTTACTTACATTTATTCAGATTCTTTATTTTTTATTTCAAAAAGTAATAAATGATGCAGTTCTTATTTGAGTAATTTTACATATGTATTTTGATTGAAATTCAAAATCAATTAAATCACAAACAGCATTTTAACTTTTTATTAAATAATGCTATCTTAAATGTGATGGGTATATTTAAAAGGTTTACCAAAACATGTTTTTATGAACAAAAGAACTATCTCTCATTAGTAAATTAAACTGGTTATTTCTGGTCACTATATTCTTCAAGATTTTGGAGCTAACATCCTCTCACACCTAGTTTTTATTCAGAGGTTATATGTACACTGGAGAGTTTTTCCTGGGAAAACAGCCATTTTTCTGGAAAAACTCCATTTACGACCACGCTGCAATTGTGTTCTTTCGACAGAAAGCTGAAAGAATGCAGGGGTTTTTCCGACAGCGGTAAACCTCTTTCTACGAGGAAGAAGCCTTTTTCCAAAAGTGCTCTTTCAGAAAAAGGCATGTGTGGACAGGGAAGAGGGGTTTTTTCCAAAAGAAGAGGCCTCCAGGAAAAAGCACAGGTGCCCTGCTGGCCACTCCATCCATAGTAATCACAACTTAAATGCGAGATATAGTGTCCACATTGATTGGATACTGTTTTGAAAAAGCAGATAATTTTTTCAATACGTTTTTGCTGTGTGCACACGCTCTTTTGAAAGAAGTTTTTCCAGAAGATCTCTTCCAGAAAAGCTTCTTCTGAAAGAAGCCTGCAGTCTAGACATAACCATAGATTGGAAAAGGAAAACAAGTTCCTCAGGTTTTCAACTCATGTTTGGTTTCTTAAGTTTGAATTAATTAGTCCTTAAACTCAACTAATTGAATAAACAGCAGTTAAGAATATATTCTCATGCTGGTTTTACACTTCAGCAAACTCTGGTTCCGGTTGCTTAACCACTGACTTGCATCAATTCTGTGGTTTGACTTTCTTAGGCAGCAAACATAAACTGCATTAATACTATTTTCAGTATTTAATTTAAAGAACATAATTTTATCTACACTGTTTTTGGCTAGCACTTCTTTTCACACAAAAAAAAGGAAACAAAATAGTGACTAGCAAAAGAACATAAATAAAATTAGTTGGCAGTGTGTTTTAAAAAGGAAACACTTTCACATGATTTTGATGTTTTAGCTAAAGATTTTCTAACCAGTTGAATGTGTAGGAAAGTACCTGTGAAATAAATGGTGCTTTTTTGGTGTATTAATGAATAAGACTGTGTCCACACTACCACAGTAAGTCAACCTAAGATATATAATTCCAGTTATGTGAATAATGTAGCTGGAGTCAAGGTGTCTTAAGTCAACTTACTAAGGTGTCAGCACCATGCTGGCTCAATGAGAAACATTCTCCCATAGATTTACCTTAATCTTCTTGTCCAGGGTAGAGTACCAGGGTCTGTGATTGATTTGGGAGTCTTCTCTACACCCACTAAATCAGGGCTACTGAACTTTGGAAGCCCCGGAGGCCGCAATGATACTCACAGCACATGCTGAGGACCACAACTTAAGTGTGGTTCCATATACATGCAAATATATGCAAATAGCTTCTTTCACCCTGATGGGCATGAATACAAAGATTAAGGCAGGACTACATAACACACAGGCCCCATTTAAGTCAGTTCTGCTCATATTAATAAAATGCAATATTTACCCGATTTCCACCCATAAGACAGCACTTTAAATGAGCAATGACAGTCCAGGAATTTAACTACTTAAAACACGTATCAACAGAAGACGATTATATTGACTACTTTTTGTGTTGAGCCCCATGTAAACCCAAACTGCACCACAGGCCGCATACAAGTAGGCCGCATGCAGCCCATGAACCACGTGTTGAGTAGCCCTGCACTAAATCCACTTCCAGTGCATCAAACTCCATAGCATCAATCCCTGTTATAATGTAAACATAGGCTTAGTTACATAATCTGGACTGAAGTGAATGGGGCAGGCAGTAGGAGAAGGTGATGTGAAGTGGAGCCAGAAGGAGACTATCCAACATGTAGAGAAACACATTGACAGTTAATGGACAGAAAATTAACTTGACTCACCCACTATTTAAGTGGTGTTTTCATTGTTAGAATTTCCGTTTTCTTGAATCCCCATTGCTAATGTTTCAGACCCCCAAAATGAAAACTTGCCACAGTCTGAATTTCAACACAGGGTCTATATGAGCTCCAGCTAACCGTTCGGTTTGCTGAATGTGATAGAATCATAGGTCTACAAAGGAGTGCATTGTATGTCCTCTTTCTATCCTCACCATCAGCTCTATTGAGCTGGAAAGGTGCGCTTACCTACTTTTTATCTGTAGCTATTCATATTATGTTTTTTGTGTACTTTGTAATTGTCCTGTCCTGTTTTCTTTATATTCTGGTTGAAGATAAATTAAACAAAATAAAAAAGTTCAGAAATTCAGCCACTTTGAAGACATTAATTTCTGCTCATTTCTCAAATAGATTTGCTTACTTTCTCCACTAGCTTTTAAAAAGTCAGGGTCCCCTGACTCCAGTTCTATATTTAACCATATAGGTGATCTGATTCCAGTAGTCCAGTGTGTATTTGCTTGCTTTTTTGAACAGTATGGAGTCTATCTAAATGTTGGATATCCAAAACAGGTGTGAGATGTATTTCTGTGGGAGTAGGGATGTTAAATATCGGTTATTGAATAGTCGAATAACCTCATGAATTCTTATTGGTTAGTCAACTATTCTATAGTCCCAGGGAGCAGGGCCAGCAGCTAGTGTACTCCGGCCCCACTCCCGAGGAGCCCCCTGCCACTCTGCACTGCTGCCTCTGTATCAGACGTAGCAGTGCAGGGTGCCAGGCGCGAGCTGGTCCATGAGAGGAACCAGTTTTAAAAACTAGTTCACCTCACGGACCGGCTGCCTCTGATAAAGAGGCAGCAGCATGGAGTGGCAGGAGCCCCTGTCTAGTGGGGGTCTGAGTTCCTGCATCCGGCATGAGCTGGAACTGAGCCAGGCTGCCTGCAGAGCCACAGCGGGGTAGGTCCTGGACTCAGGGTGAGCCAGGACTGAGACAGGCTGCTGGCCAGCCAGCTAAAAAATTTACTGGCGGAGGGAAGGGGATAATGTGTGTAGTCTATAGCATTAACCTATAAGCTTTTGCTTATCGGTTAATCAGTTAAACAACTACACTGTTACATCTCTAGACTAGAGAAGGAGTTACAAAGGGGTGACATGGTCAGTTCATAACATTGTGCTCCCCTACCCTGGATGTGCAGAATGCTCTTCCTTAGCCATGGTCCTCAGCTGGAAATGTGGTGGCCTGAGAGAGGGGTACACAACTTCTCCCCTTCTCCTGCTCTCCCTCCACCCACCCACCCTGGCTGGAATGGAAAAACTAGTGAAAATAAAGTACAGATTCTGGCTGCATATGAAGTATTCTGTGGATCCCAAACATGCTGAGAAAAACACTCGCTGCAGAGGTGCATCAATAGAAAGCTGTTTTTTCAGGGAGCAAGAAGAGTGGCATTGAGGTTCTTGGGCTCTTTTGGTTTATATAGAATCTATGGGATCTGGAGGAAAAGGAGAGAACAACCTGCAAAGAATGATCTCCACAAAACTTCATACAAGGGACCTTTCTCTCTCCCATGTGTATTTCAGAGGGAGGAGTTGATCAGGCCCAGGATGGGAGTGTGGGAGAGGAGATTATCATAATGTTCCTGTTTTGGTTGAGGCTTATTGTATTTGATATGAAGCACTTGGATTCTCTCCCCCTGCACTAAAAGAAGCATGAACATTTTCCAGTGACTGAAAGCTCTCTATGTTAACTAATTTACCTTTCTCTGAATTATCAAGAAGAATCCAATTTCTTTTCCAGAGATTCTTAAGATAGCAAAAATGCCAAAGACTGAGTTCATTGATATTCTGTTGAAATCTTAATTTAATCTAATATATACTGTTTTATTCTAACAGCAACATTTTTTCCAGAGATGCTAACCATAACTGAATGTTATTACATATGTAGGAATTTGGTTTTATATAACAAAAATCTCCATGACTGAGAGCAAAAAAAGGAAAAATGTGAAGGATGTGTATAATAATATCTGCATTTAGATTTCCTGTTTTTGTTGCTTTACCAGTAACAAAGCCAGGCTTCCTCTTTGCATACAGATTGCAGCTCTGAATTTAAATGTTTACTATATTTTTTCAGAATTTTTTAAGGTAACAAACACATGCATAAATGCAAAAATGTTTCTAAAAAATATGTTCCTATTTTAAACAAAGCCCTCTTTATTTTTTCAGTTATGTTTCCAAAGAACTCCAAACAGATGAATAGTGACTGACACACTGTTTCTCACAAGTAACCTGAGTACACAGAATGTCCACCAAGATGGCCTCTACAGTGTGCCAGCCTGATCTGCATGTATGGAGTTCTTTGGATGGAAGGTGCCTCGGCTCTTTGTAGCACTGGGCCCTACAGTCATACGCTGTTCAGTGCACATCCACAATGTGTAATTTTCACATACCCTTTGACATTGTGCTTTAGACATAATTGCTGTAACTGTAACTTTGTAACTCTCCATACTGCATGCTGATTTGTTCAGTGGAGCATTTAGTCATTCACGTAATGAGTTTTCTAATCAGTATCTGCAAAAGTCATGCTCCTGTATTTTCTTATTCTACTATATATTTGAGAGAGTCTGTCTGCTGTTGTGTGTATACAGCTTCCTCTTATCATGACTTAAAGCAAGGTAAGGGTTTGGTTGTGACAGGAAAATGTGATTGCTTCTCAGAAAACCATGCAGAAAAGAGACACAATTACCAGGCAGATGAAAGGGACTGGCTGGGAGCAGAGATCTGCTATAGAGTCTTACTAGTGTTTTGGACAGTCTAATTGGGCTATTACTATCCTCAAAGGACCTTCTGGTGTCAGGATGTTCACCGTAGGGTCAGTCTCCTTTGCCTGGAGGCCCAGGTTCTGAGCTGCTCTCCTGAGTAGCTCCTTATGTGTTCTCTTGTCCATAGATGGCAGTTTTGCAGACACCACCTCATTGTTGTGGGAGGATGAATGCGGCACCTGTGCTGGAGCCAGGTACTCATGTCCCTCCAGTTTGCAGGAATCACCTTGTGCCGATGTTTCATGCATGCTACCAGGGAAGCAATGGCCCCATTCTCAGCACCAGCCTCAGCACCATCTTGGTGCCTGTCTTGGATCTTTGTCGTGGTCCCCAAGCCGCAGAAGATTTCAGGTTTTTCTGAGGCAACTGATGTAGACCTCAAACCTGGCCCATAGAGTACAGAAGGGCCACTCTGCTATGGCCAGGGATCATCATGGAGATTGACTGTCCCTTCCCTAGCCTCTATCAGTGCTGTTTGGGGGGGGGAGGGGTTCAAAACACATGTCTTCACCTCCAAATACGAAGATGACTCAAACCATGGAGATTGAGAGAGTGCCCAATAGCAGTGCAAAGGGGAAGGCAATCAGTGCTACATCATAGCCAATTTGCTCTTGGAAGGCATAATGCCTCTCTGGGGTGCTAGAAAGTGGTGCAGGGAACTGCGAAGCTGTCATCGCTATGAGGTCCTAGGCCACCTCAAACACATGGAGATGGAGGGAATGTCCAGATCCTCCATGTGGCTCTCCTGTGCAAGAGGGGTCTACCAGTACAGCACTCGATGGACCTCACTGTGAAATTAGAGTTGACAGTGCTGGTTTAGTTGGAGCAGGGGCTAAGCATCCCAGCACAGGTAACACTCTGCTACTCTGGACGTGGGTGAATGTCCTTTATTGGTCATCTTAGGCCTCTTGTTCAATTCTAGTGAATGTGAGCAGTGCCAAGCAATTGCTCTGGAAGAAGTCTTTGGTACCAGGGAATGACACTGCTGAGGGTCTCTACACCCATCGTCCTTCCTTGGCACCACAGCTTCTCTCACTGAGCCCGGTGTGTTCTGCACTGAATGCTGGGTTTTGGGTCCACTGTGGTCTATGCCAGTGGGGGATGAAGAGCTGACTCCATGAGGAGCAATTTCAGTTTGAAGTCCCTCTCCTTTTTAGTTCTTGGATGGAAGCCTTTACAGATCTTGCATCTGTCGGCGCGATGGCCTTCTCCCAAGCACTTTAAACAGGACTCATGGCAGTCTCCTCTTGGCATAGACTTCTGGCAGGACCCCACGGTTTAAACACTTGAGAATGAGGCATGCCCCAAAACACAGGAAAGAACATGGGGGGAGTACAATAGAGACATATGGTAACTCCTTAAAACTCCACACTGTAAACTACAAAGAGAATGTCCACTGGGGATCACTTGCTGTGGCAAGAGAGAGAAGCCACTCCCAATGACCATTATGGAAGGTAAAAAGGAAACTGAAGAGCTGTACCTGCACAGCCTCTTTTCCCCAAGAGGTCCACCATCTTCTGTTGTACACCAGGCAGGAATGCATTTGAGCATGTAGCCAGCATGCTCAGCTGGGCAATTGCCATGTAAGCACTCCACACCAAGCAAACTAGAAATGAATATTCAAAAATTACTTTTTAATAAGGGAGGGACTTGTTTTTGTGTATCTGGCTGTTGGGCAGTGAGTTGAAAACAGTGACCAGAGTGGTCACAATGGGACACCTTCTGGAGGCCACTTAAGTCAACGTAAGCAAGAGTATCTACTCTGCCTTGGAATCACCTGTGTCAGCTTAAGCACTACCCCTCGCATGAAGGTGGAGTTATGAAGGTGACATAGCAGGCAAGTTACATCGGCGCATGGAACACTGTAGTGTGGATGCTCACATTATTTGGTCAGTGTAAACTGCCTTATGTGGACCATTCTTTGTTGTGTAGACCATAGCTAAATTGTAAACAGGCAGCATGCTTTCATGTAAAATGCCATAAAATAGACTTAGGAGGAATTAAAGTAATACTGACTATCTTGGTAAAGAATAACAACACAGAGAGATGAATTTGAAAGAGGTATAAACCACATACAAGAAACAAATTATATACAGAGGCAACACTGCCTACAAGATGTTTCATTCCTGTGTGTGTTTAAAAGATTGGTTTGAATTAGCAGATTCCTCCTTTTCTAATTCATGCTAATCCATTTAGAAGATTGGTATGGCTTTCCTTAAAAAAAGAGGAAAAACAGATTATATTGTCGATGCTGCTTCCTAGTGGGAAAACAATTGAGAGGTGTTTAAAAGAAACTGTTTTTAGATAGTTCATCCCCCCGCACTTAGGTTTTGTCCCCACATGAGCTGCTCGGAAGTTCTAGTGAATTCTACCCACATAGCTGCAGTACTATTATCTGCAGCGATCCTCCCTGTAGCTTTTGCAACTGGGATTATCATGAGTATTGCTGAGATTATAGATAATAGCACTCTGCACAGTTTTCAGATATGGTTAGAAAATTAAGTCATCTGTAAAGTAACTTGCCTTTTCATGTAATCAGGGGATTTGTTTGGAATACACTTGTTATAGTCAAATTAATTCTTACATCACACTATGCCAGTATGTACAATTGAAGCTGGTCACATCAGCTGCAAATGTAAATTATGAGACAATGTCACAAGATTGCTAAGTATAAAAAATAGAATCTGATACAGCTTCAGTTTTGGTAAAAGTCATCAATCAGCTGTATTGTAAAAACAATCATTTTCCATATTTTTTCCATTATCAACTGCAACCAGAATGGCAAGGACATTCTTGTTACAAAGGGTCAGTCATTTTCAAGGAGTTTATAAACACACAGATACACTAACAACCACTTTCATCCATTATTGCATGCTGGCGATATAAAGTTCAGTAACAAACCAAAGTTGTTTTAAAACTGTTGTCAAGCTGTAGGCTGTGTTTCCGAGCAACAAGTGTTTTGCAACAGGGGAAGCAAGTTGGTATGTTTGAGGGCAGGGCAAAATAACATGCTATGATCAGAAACTTATTTACTTACAACACTGCATACACAGCTAAATTTCTCAGTGTGCTAGTGATTGAATAATGAAAGTGAGAGGCAGGAACGGACATGCAATGCAAACAATTGTTTAAGGTAGATGGTGAACAAATAAAATGTTGACTGCAGGCATCATTTTGTTCGTAGTCTGCTTCTGCAGATGAGTGATCAAGTACACTATTGCAACATAATGGACCATATTTTCTTCATAACAGTGTCAGGATAATAAAGCTGCTAAAAAAGTTAAGGCAGAATTTCTACGTTTGAATGTCATATAGTAAAGAACGTCTTTTATTTCAAGATTTTTGTTAGCAAAAGTGAGAGAAACTAGTAGATAAAAGCTCTACAATTGGGAACACGTGTTTTATATTCCAGTGCATCCCTTTTCTCTTTGCCAGAACAGATACTGTGGTTTGAAACACTTTAAACATATGTTGAAGACTGACTTCACCCTTTTATTTAGTTTGCACCTATATTTCAAAATCTCTGAAAGACACTTTCTGGAGAAACACCATATTTTATAAATTTAAATTACTAATGACCAACTCAGTCACCATTACATTTTTTGAAATTTAAGTTCACAATACTTCAAATTGACTCTAACTAAACAACAGAAATTAAATATTTTGAGGCATATGAATCCTTTATTTGATCATATGAATCCAAATATATTTTATTGCAACATAAATATATTACTAAGCAAATATACCTTAAATGAGTGACACTCAAACTTATTTGATTTGCCCTCCTTCTTTGTGCCTGTAGTTGTTTACAATGTGTACACACACACACATCGTCATCCAGCTCTGAAGGCAGTGCCACACCAGCAGTAGCACCAAAGGATAACAATGTAAAAAGTGAAATTTCTCTGTCATTTTTCAAGGCAGACTTAGCACCCCATTGTCACCCTTATTTCTGCACTGCCACTGCCACCCTGCAGCTGACAGCCAGAGACCCATTGCCTTTAAATCAGTGGTCACCAACCAGTAGATCTTGGAGCCTCTGACAGGTGATCCTAAATGATTTGGCTGGGAAGCTATCAAGCGCTGGCATTTCAGTTGCCCCTTCACCGTCATGCTGCTCCTGCCCTCTGCCTTAGAGCTGCTCCCCTGGGAGCCTCCTGCTTGCTGTGCAGGGTATGGGAGGTGCTGATGTCAAGGTGTCCCTCCTCCCTCCATTTCTGTACCCTGTCTCCGCACAGAGAAAAGGGGATGGAAGGAGCTTGGCAATGCAAATCTGTCACTCTCAAAAACTGTGTGTGTGTGTCATTCTCACAAACACACTCTGTCCTTCACTCAGCTCCTGACCCAACACATATGTGGGGGATTGTTGTTACTACTTTTACTGCTTGCAAAGTGTGGTATTTTTGGTTTTTGACTGGTCTGTGCATGTCATAATTTTCATTTCTCTTATGTTTAAATTTAATTCTTTGGGTTGTGAGCTCTAAAATGCTTTACCTGTTGTAGCTAGAGTAATTATGACTGTGGTAATTACTGCTCCTGGATATGGCTGGCATGTCCTTGCAGCCCCTGAGAAAGGCAGAGCAGGGGTTCTCCACATGCTGTCCTTGCCTGCAGACACCACTCCTGCAGCTTCCATTGATCAGTAATGGGGAACTGTGGCCAGTAGAAGGTGTGGGCTCAGTGCCCTGTAGATGAGGGGCAGCACATGGTGCCAGCTGCTTTCAGGAGTGGTGCAGGGCCAGGGCAGGAGTAAAGGGTTTTTTTTTGAAGTGTTGCAGTTGTAGTGATTTCATTACTGGTCTTGCAGTGTTTAATGTTTCTGGAGACAAGTGACTGATAATTTCAGCTTTTTTTGTTTAAAAATAAGCTTTTAGCCCATGGGGTTGCGGAGAAAATCTTGAAGATAAGAACACTAAGAGCTCAAAAAACAGGGAAAAAAGCCCAAAATCTGTTTTCTTTTTTTCCTCTTTAATTTCTTGAATTATTACTCAGTATCATGGGTGTGAAACAACTGGGTGTGACATTACTATCTCTGTCCATCTCGGAAATGATGACGAATGGGCCCAGTATTTGTGAAGGGGGAAAGTCACAGCAGCCTGAAGCTCCAAATCCAAAACAATTCTCCCTTACATGTTTTTATGGTGCAGGGCCATAGTAAGGGAGAAGACCAATATATTTTCCCCTTCCAAGTCCAAGAAAGTGGCCTCCCTGGAAGGAAACACAGTGCAAATCTTAGAAGCCAGTTCTTTATCTGTAGATCTGGAAAGAACAAAACTGTCACTGGAAGATATTAATAGGTGTGCTAGACACTGTCCAAAATAAAGAGAAGATATGATCTTTGCCCCTAGGATCTCCCAACCTAGAATTAGGCCTTCTATACACTGGCATGTTTTGTCACCAAAACCTGCCTTTTGGTGACAGTGTTTAATATCTGGAAACAGGGTGGTCAGTTTGGGGTGGATGTGCTATAGAGTGTGATAAAATTTGGGAGCTCTGAGACACTATATTTGGACATGAGTGCAATTGCCATAGAGGGGTGCCTACTCCTCTCTCTTTCATATCAATTCAGTGCTTTAAACGAACTGAATACAATTACCACTGAGTATGGTTAAAATATTCCAAAACCTAAACTAGCAAAATCTGGAGATTGTAAAGTCCCCAGACCCTGTTGTGCTGTAATTTGCACATAACTAAATTAAGAGACCGGTAGGCAGGTGGTAAAAGCAGAGGAGTCCATCATGTAGACTGCTGGGTCCCAGGAACGTCTGAGGAAATCCTGTAATAGTGGAAATTGGTTGATCAGACAATTTTTATTATACTGATAAAAAAACAAGTGTAATATCACTTGAGTGTTCCCCTGCCCAAACTGGATATTTTTATTAAACTCTGGCATCTGGTCTCCCTTTTAGATGGGTTTTGATGCATCAGAAGACTGGCAAAGAGATATGAAGCTTTTTATCTGTAGATAACAGGTTTCACAGTTCAGCCTATATCTATTGCAATCAAATGTATAACAATTTTTTCTGATGCCCGGTATGAAATGACTCTGTGATCTCAGTCTTCTTGGTCCCAGTGAACAGGATTCTTCATCACAAAAACAACCACCAAAACCTTTGTTGGCAGTCACAGCAGAGGGGCCTGAGTGTGACTGGGCCTAGAGACTGAACTATTCTTTCAGTCTCTGTAAAGTGGTGCCCTCCAGGACTAGCATGCCTTGGTGTGCATGGTAAGAAGACTTACCCTTGTTACTGCCCGTGTAATCGCTGTTCTGTGGATAAACAATTCACTTCTGTCTCCAATGCTTCACCAGCATCAAATACCCTAGCATCTGAAGTAAAACATGGTTACAAAGCAATTGCTGTCAGTAGTTTGTTGCCTTAGTAGATCATCAGAAAAAAAAATGCACTATTTCCACAGAAAGTTAATGCAGATTTGATGCAATTTGATGTACTCTCTACTCCTACCAATCAAGCTAATACGTCTGCAAGACCACTATGCTTCCTTGGCTCTTGAAAAGCACAGTTTGTTTCTTTAACAAGTGTTCAAAAGGAATCTGGAATATTGAGAGAGATAGAATTTTTCATATACAAAGTACTAGCGTCTTTAACTTGGATAGAATAGGCAAGCTTCCAGAAGGATTTTTGTAAATAAATTGTAAAGAGAAGCATACACAGGTTGAACTTCCCTCATCCAGCACCCATGGGAGGTCAGTGCACTGGGGGCTTTGCTTTTCCTGCTGGCCACCCCACTGCTGCCATGGGCTGTGTTCTCCCCACAGCAGAGGGGGCCTCTGCTGCCACCTGGGGCTCTACGCTCTCCCCACAGGCAGGGAACTCTTCTCTTCACTCCCCATCCCAGCTTTTTTCTGCCTGGGGGGCCCTGTGCTGCTGTCTGGAGCTCAAGGTTCTCCCTGGCAGCTTCTGCACTGCCACCGGGAACTTGGGGCTCTCCCCGCCAGCTCTGCTGCTGCCAGGGGTGCTCTGCCCAGCTGCTCTAATGACTGCTGACCTACCCCTATTGACCAGGGGCTCCATGCTGTTTCTGGCAGCTCAGCTCCCACTTGGGGCTCCGCTCACTTGGCCACCTAGTCTCAACACACTCCTGGCTCCAGCCCTCCAGGTCACCCTGACAATGCCGAACCAGGGGTCTAGCTGGACTGGGAAACTCCGGATCATAGAGTCTCAACTTGTATATGCAAATCAATACCTTTTATTCATTCACTTTGGTGACAGTAAATTATAACTTGAGAATGTTACACTAAACCAGCTTAGTGCAGAGAATATCCATAGATTTCTTCCTGCCTCATTTTTTCTGAAATACTTGGATAGTCTAATTTTCAAATCTCTTTCTTGGAGGAGGAAAACCATCCCAAGAATAATTGCCTTGTTTGTGGTAAGTTAAAGCACAGATCACCACCCCCCGCAGTGCTTTCTCACTAAAACCTCCAAAAAAATTAAACTGCAATACCTCTCTGACAGCAGACCCATTAGACAGTTAGAAATTAGCCCTCACTGCATTTCTGCATTAAATCCATTGCAACCACTATTGTATTTGCTTTCTTCATGAATTTGTTCTCAACAGTCAAGCATTCATAAGTTGTATTATATAGTGCAGTTAATAGTCTGCTTACAATAGAAAGTAATGTCGTTGGCAGGGGAGAGAGTGAGTAATTGAGACTACAGGAATTTACAATGGATGGTTAAACAATTGCACAGAATCTCTGCACTCTTCAGTTACTTTTATACCCACTTGGTGCTCATGAAGGTGTGAGGACTAATTGTTTAGAACCTGCTTATACAGCTCTGCCAGTTCTTTTCAGTATGAATTTAAGAACACCCCACTCAGCAATAATTCTTCACCATGTTACTTAAAAGTTTTATAAAATAGACTGATATGCAAGATTAGGGATGTAAAGGGATAACCAGTTAATTGATTACCCAGTAAGCTGTGCCTCATGTTTGCTGAGGTAACTGGTTAACCGGTGCCTGGCCGGCTGGAGCAGCCTCACACCCACAGTGTGCCAGTTTTAACCAATTAAACATTGTTCAATCCGTTAACATTTTAAATGGGATTTTATATCCCCAATTCAGATCATTCCACTGCACTCATTTTCATTCACAACCAAAAACAGAATTTGAACCCAAGTTTGTGAAGTAAAGACAGTGAAATGCATTAATCCATTTGAATCATCTATCCATTTTCAATTTTTCAGTGCTACTAGAGATAGTTTGGATCTGGTAAAAATCCTGTCAACAGAGTTTTGTTCACATTACTATTGCTAGTGTTCAGTATATAATGTGGTGTACTCAACTACTTCTGCATTTTCTTTATTTCATTGCAGGCTCTAATACTTCACCAATTAGGGCGCTATAGTTTGGCTGAGAAGATTCTCAGAGATGCTGTCCAAGTGAACTCTACAGCTCATGAGGTTTGGAATGGTCTTGGGGAGGTTCTGCAAGCTCAAGGCAATGATGATGCAGCAACAGAGTGCTTCCTGACAGCATTAGAGCTTGAAGCCAGCAGCCCAATTGTCCCTTTTACTATCATTCCACGAATTCTCTGAGATGATGCCTTGATCACAGAGCTCATCATGTTTCAGGTTTTGGATTTGAGGGTGAGGAAACAACACCCAGGTATCTCTGACAATACAGTTTGTTTTCAAAAGTGACGGAAAGTACCACAAAATTTATTATCAGAAGAGCCTGACAAAGAATTGAAGTGATACAATATTTTAATGGTTAGTAAAGAAAACATGACTAGCCAAAAACAAATCACCACTCATACATCACCTACATATTTTTCCAATGGTAGTTATGAAACCTGATTATATTGTTCTAATGAATAATGTGCCATATTTCATTAGGTAACATCTTAGTGTTATGTAAAAATTATAATGGAATCTACCATCAGATGTAGAGTAATATATTTGAATTAAAATTCAGTGGCAGAGCAGACTATTTTTAACAAGACTGTCATGAAAACTGTTCTGTCGCCTCCTCCATCTCAACCCCTCTTGGCCTAAAGTCAAACTGTGAATTTTCTGTTTTCCATCTCTATACTAGTCCAGGCCAGAAAATCAGTTGAAGAGTTCTTGGTTTTGGTTGTTAATAACTGTGATGTGTGGCTAATTGTTATCTTTACTTAGAACAAAGGCCGAGTACAAGAATATTTATATTTTACCAATGTATGCCTGTTACAAACAAAGAAAATATTCGTTATTTAAGTGTAACTTTTTTATGTGAATTCAGAGTTTATTTATCGATGGAAATATGTAAAAAGAAGCTTCAAATGGAATATTTACTGACATTCCTTATGCATTACCCACACTTGGAAGATTATGTTAATAATAAAAAGATTTTTAAATGCTCCCCCCCCGCCCCGATGGCTGTTCTCTGTTTGAAAGAGCAATGAAAGGAATTGAACTGGTAAGTTGTAAGTGAACTGTTAAGCAGCTCATTGATGTTTGGCTTGTGGAAAGCCATTTGACTTTGAGATCATCTTTAGCTCTGCATATGTGCAGTGAGGTCAAGGGGAAAAGGAGCACATTCGATATCTTTCCCCTACTCTTCCCCTCCCCCGACGATAGAAAAATATCTGCTCCAACCCATAGTAAATGTACACATGGAGTTAATTTGGACCATATAAAAATGTGAAAAGTAATCCAGTTATACAAGACCTTTTTTTAAAACAAAATGTTAGAAATCTGAGAGCTCATTTGTCTGCCATATCACATCTCACTGTTTTCTTGCCTTAACAGAATGTTCATTACATGATACTTTGCTCCATTGGCTGTCATGCCAGAAAGGTATATAAATTGATATCTGCCATCGGTGCTCAGATTGTCTATCTTGTGTCGCTCTGGAGAATCTTAGATCATAACACTTCCATATACTCACACAGTGAATTCCCAGGCCTATTCCAAAGTTTCCTTTACCTAGTCCCTTGCAGTATTTGGAGAGACAAAGATCTCGCACTCACCAGCTGTCTTGTGGCATTTCATAAGCATGTCAGTGGCAGCAGTTGTGCTAGATTGTTAGTGGATATAATTGTTTGCCAAAACTTTTGAGGGGGTAAGTGATTAAGAATCCTCTACCGTGACTGCACAGAAAAGAGCCAGTCCTAACAGATTAATTTACCTCTTCATCCTAATATGGGGCAGATGTTGAAGCTGGGAAATTTTCCAGATTCCTCATCAAGCGAGGTGATCAGTGGTGCTTGCATAAATCATGCTCTTTTCAGTCTGTCACTCACCCACAAGAAGTGATTGTAAAGTGTTCAGCATGTGCATAAGATCATGGATGACTGGCAAATACTTTTTTTAGAGCAGCCAGAGGGCCTTTACTGATTATTGACTCTTCCATTTACATTCTAGCGTTCTCTGACAGTAGGAGACCCAAGCTAGCACCATGCTCAGTGGTGCACTGATTATTTTTTCTTTTTATCTCCGATGGCCAATGAGATTGAAGCAGCTTTTAAATTTTACCTGTTAACTTAATCCTTGGAACACACATCCTCTGTGAAGTGCATGTGATGCTGTGTACCTCCCAATTGAAACTAAGGCATAACCCTCCCAACCACCAGTCAGCACAGAAACATCACATTACGCCCTCCCTTTTCTAAAGCACACCTCATTTGCTTTCTTCCCTTGACAAGATGTGGTTCTGTTTTCCTTGACAGCTGTCCAAGGCAATGTCTTTTTCAGCCAGCCATGAACCCTCCCACTGCCTACAGCTCACAATGTACACTGTCACCTTTCAGCTCTTAATACATGTTTGATCCCAACAGCAATATGACCCCATGTCTAATAACTAAAAGGAAATGCAGAAATTAAGGCCTGTGCGTGATGTGTCCATGGTACACCTTGGTTTTGCCACCCCTCTTCAGTTTCTTAAATACCATTTATCTGTTCTAGGAGCACAGACATTCCTACCCACAGTTCTTTAGCCATCTACCCTTTCACTATTGCAGGAAGGTTCTGACAAGGCAGAGTGATTTGACATCAAGCTCTGAGAAGACAGGCTCTCTTCTCTTCTACTGCGTGAGCGTGTCTACCAGCCAGGCAGTACGCATCTACGCAGTAGAGAGGAGGGGGGCGGGGTGGAATGGAATCCCCGGGGCCAGACTCACTCATGCGCCCTGCCGGGACCATGCGCGGGACAGGCAGCATGCTGGGATCTGCGTGCGCCCAGGCCAGCCAGTTCCCCGCCGGCCGGTTCCCCGCCTCCCATTCCACCCTCCCAGCCAGCCCCACTTCCCCCAACCCTCTCCAGGCCAGCTCTGCTTCCCGCCGGCCAGTTCCTCCTCTCCCCCCCCAGTCTCCTCCGGCCAGCCCCGCTACTCTCCCAGATGGTCATCCCCCTCCCCCCCTGGATCTGAGATCAAGTGTGTCCGGTATTTTTTTTTTAAACCATCTGGTAACCCTATAGACAGGAGCAGAGGGTTGGGGCACAGGCTCTGGTCTTGGGCTAAGGGATTTGGACTGTGAGAGGGGCTCTGAGCTGAGCCTGGGTCAGGAAGCTGGGGTAGGAGGAGATTCAGGGAACAGGCTCTGTGAGTGTGTTTGGGTCTAAGGGTCTCAAGACTAGGACAGAGGCTTGAGGTGCAGGAGGGGTTCATGACTGGGGCAGGGGTTTGGGATTCTGGCTCCAGCTGGACACTGCTTACCTCAGGTGGCTCCTGGGTGGTGGTTCAGTGAGGCTAAGGCAGGCTCACCCTTGCTCTAGCCCTGCACCACTCTCAAAAGCAGCCAGCAAACTCCCTCCATCCCAAGCCGTGTGCCCCCCTCCATTCTGTGAAGATAGAACGCCCCCTCCTCTCCCTTCCCTGTTCTGCACAGCAAGCAGGAGGCTCCAGGGAGGGAGAAGGAGGCAGCTTCAAGGCAAAGGCAGGAGATGCAAAGCAGTGGGGGGTTAGGGTTAGGTCCCTCCTCTTGGCTTCATTAGCGAATAGCACTTCAGAACACCTGCACCAAAAAATTTGGAGTGCATTTTAAAATTCTGCATAAATTATTTGACAAAATAATACAATATAATCATGCCAGTTTCTAATATTTTGGTAAATGTTTCCAAAATATCTGTCAACAAGTGTTTCTGTAACAATATAAAGGACAAAACATTCAGAAAATGTTTTTTTTAACAGATTCCTTACTGGGCATATTAATATGGAACTTTGAGTAACTAGTACATTTCTGTACTGTAGTTTACATGAATTTCTCCCACCCCTCAGAATCAGTGCAAAGGTTTGGGGGAGTCAGAGATAACAAAGGAAGGACAGGGAAGTAATTGCTGGGAATGATCCTGATGGTCAAGCTGGAGGTTTGTTAGGTGTGAATTATGGGACATTCTAGGGTTATTTGCCTCACTAATTGGCCTACCGAAATTTCCTTCGTTTTCAATTAAAATGACACTTTTTCCCTGATCAGCAATGCTCATGGTCACTAGGGTTGTTCCTGTCTCTCTCATTACTCCTGGTAATAAAGGTCCTGCAAGCCAAATTATGTCTTCAGTATCATCTGTGCAACCCTACTACATCCAAATCACGTTCTGTTTCCACTGCTCCAGTTAATTAAAGGCTTGTAAAGCAGGAGTGGAGAACCATATGGTTTGTTAGCCACTCAAAGGCCACAAGATGCTTTGTTTACCTTAGGCCTGGGTCTATACTAGGGGATAAGTTTGAATTAAGATACACAATTCCAGCTATATTAATTGTGGAGCTGGAGTCGACATACTTTGATTTGAACTTTGGAGCCATCCCCATGGTGGGAGGGCAACGGAAAAAAAAACGCTTTCATCAACTGCCCTTTCTCCTCGCAAAAAGTAGAAGGACCGGTGCTGACAGGGGTGCCCTCAGCATTCGATTTAGCGGGTCCTTACTAGACCTGCTAAGTTGAATGCCCAGAGATTGACCCCTGGAGTGTTAATCCATGGATAAGTATAGACATGGCCAGAGTGTCCACAGGTACAGCCACGCACAGCTCCCAGTGGCCACAGTTCACCATTCCTCACCAATGGGAGCTGTGGGATGCAGTGGCCCAGCTGCTTCCCACAGCTCCCATTGTCCAGGAATGATCAAATGTGTAGTTTTTGAAATAAGATGCAGTCAAAGTAAACAGTTTGTCAAATCATTTGAAATGGGAATGACTGTAGCACACTTCATTCAATAATAGTTTAAATTTCACAAGAGTGCTTCAAGCCAGGATGTCATTATACAGATGGATAAACTACAGCAGTGAGATCTTAAGTCTGCAGTGGCAAAGTTGGACATACTCTTGACTCCACTCGTCTGTTTAAATACAACCTCCATATAAAGTCACATTCTCCATATGAAATCACCAAGTCAGAAGGTTTCTGGAACAACTATTAGCCTCAGTAGCAGCTAGAGCTAATTGATGGTGTGAGAGAAGACAGCATAGGGCGTAATTGGAAGCACCTAGATTAGCAGTTTTCTCAGTCTTTCCCATGCTAGCAACAGCCACCAACCATGTAGCCCGATTTACACTTAGGCTGTGTCTACATTGGCGCAATCTTGCTGCCTGTCTACACTGGCCGCGAGTTCTTGTGCAAGTACACTGACATTCTAATGTATGAAATCAGTGCTGCTTGCGCAAGAACTCTGATGCTTCCGCTCAGGAATAAGCCCTCTTGCGCAACTGTTCTTGCGCAAGAGGCCAGTCTAGGAAGGCAACATGAATTTCTTGCACAAGAAAGCCCTCTGGTTAAAATGGCCATCAGAGCTTTCTTGCGCAAGAGAGCGTCTACACTGGCATAGATGCTCTTGCACAAAAGCACATCTCAGCTGAGTCTAGACTGGCATGATTTTCCGCAAATGATTTTAACGGAAAAGTTTTTCCATTAAAAGCATTTGCGGAAAAGAGCGTCTAGATTGGCACGGACACTTTTGCGCAAAAGCACTTTTTGCGGAAAAGCGTCCGTGCCACTCTAGACGCGGTTTTGCGCAAGAAAGCCCCGATCGCCATTTTCGCCATCGGGGCTTTTTGCGCAAAACGGTTCTCAGCTGTCTACACTGGCCCTCTTGCGCAAAAGCATTTGCGCAAGAGGGCTTTTTCCCGAACGGGAGAGTCATTGTATTTGCGCAAGAACACTGATGATCATACATTAGATCGTCAGTGTTCTTGCACAAATTCAAGCGGCCAGTCTAGACAGCTGGCAAGTTTTTCCGCAAAAGCAGCTGCTTTTGCGGAAAAACTTGCCAGTCTAGACGCAGCCCTCTTGCACAAACGCACATGCCAGTCTAGACGCTCTCTTCTGGAAGAGTTTTTGCACAGGAACTCTTCCGCAAAAGAGTTCTTGCGCAAGATCATGCCAGTGTAGACGTAGCCTTAATGTATTCCCCTTTAGCAGTACAGAAGACCAACAGAGCTGAGAATCCAAACACCTCACTTTGAACATATGGGTTCCAAATAACATTCCTAGTACCACTCTGTTTTATAGTGTTTCTTACCCAGCCATGTGCACAAACTGTAGCGTCTGAGGGCTACATCCACAAAAGAATTTACACACCTAAATCCTAGAATCAGACCCCATTAGGGTTCACATCCTCCTTGCCCAACTAGCACCTAATTTTTCTGAACACCTACATATTTGCCATAAGCATGTCCCAGGCATAATGTACTGCAGCTCCAGGCCAGACACCTGAAGGCCTGCTCCTCAAAGCAAGTGGGCCCAACCCAGTGCATACACCCTGACCTCAGTGACTGGTGCGAGCGCCCATGGGCATCTGGTTTGTAAAGGGAGGCTCTGCCTATCCAATGCTTGGGGCTATGCTGGCCCAGTCCTGCCCTTCCCCTCCCCGCCTCCAACTTGCATGTGGGGTTGCTGTGGACTGTTGTTAGTATGGTTCAGGCAGGTTGCAGGGCAGCTGGGGAGACAGAGTAGCAGGGAGCATCCTCAGCAGCCCTCCCACCCCCCAAACCTGCGTGGAACATGCAGTTACAGTCATGTAGGCTCTCAGCCTGCAGTTCTCTGCAGCCCACCAGAGGAGTGCCAGCCCTGCTGTGCAGAGAATGCCTCACCCAGCTTGCTGCCTGTCTTCTGCCCTCCTCAGCTCCCTCCCTGCGTGGCCCCTCCCTGCACCCTGTCTCAGGGTGGGCAGGTGGTCTTCTTCCTTGTTGCCCCTCTTCACCTCCTTTGCACTCTCCCTGTTTGGATGGCACCCCCCCCCCCTCCTGCCCTGCTAGAGTGCTGGTGGGTTTGGCTTCATTTTCCCAGTCCAGTTGCTATTGAACCCGCTTCCAGGGGGAGCTTCTCCCCACACATTCTCCACCTCCCCCTTGCTAGAGTGTGGAATTTGGGAGGGGGGGGTCAACTGTCTACCCCAATGAGCCCTGCACAGATAGCTGCCTGGTCCCCTCCCCTTCTTGTCTTTTCCCCATATGCTTCCTGTGCCCAGCAGTGGAGTTGGGTGGGGGATGGGAATGAAGGAAGGGGGATTAGGAGGTGGAGGGAAGCAATGGAGACTGAGGGACGGAGGAGGGGATGAGGAATTGGAGGTAGGGGAAAAACAAGAGTCCAGTATGCAGCAGCTGCAGCTCCCTGGTTAAGCAGGCCCATCATCCTGACAAGTCCTGCTTCCCTACACCTGGATTCATCCAACACACCCTCCACTCCCAGACCCCCCCCCCTCCCCATTCCAATGAGTCCCAGCAAGCTGCACCTGGACCCCTTAATTCCATGCAGTCCCATGTCCTCAGTACCCAGACCCCCCCCCCCGACTCCTCCACTGAGCTCAACGAGAGTCCCATTGCCCCTACACCCAGAACACCCCCCCCCCAACAAGCCCCTGCGCATCCAGATCTCCCACTCAGCCACCCACACCCATACTGCCCCATATCCGGAGGGCCCCCCTCCCCCCCCCGCATTAATCCCCTCCACACTTGGCATGCCTGGCACAGAGGGGCAGGGCCAGCCCTTACACTGTGTTAGGGTCAGGTGCAGCCACACTACCAAGTTCCTGTACTGGGGGAGGCTGGTGTTTCAGGGTGAGCTCCCCCACCGCAATACAGCCAGTAGCCTGTGCATCCCTCTGCTAAAAATGTGAAGCTCAGAGGTTGGGTGGTTTTTTTTTTTTTTTTTTTCCTTAATGGCTTTCCTGTCAGTGTGACATTGGACCCATCATTTAAGGCTTGGCCTCAAGGGGAGCTTTTTTTTTTTCCCACTGATTTTTAAAAAAAGCAAATTAGTTATCCTGTGCCTCAGTTTCGCTATCTGAAAAAAGGCATCATCATCATCATCATAATGACGACACATTTGTTTTATGTAGGTATTTTGATGTCATCGGCGGGACAGTGCTGCGAAGTGCAATTTTGCAGTGTTTTTTTTACAATTTCAAAATCGTGCTGCTTTATTCATGCAGTAGCCATTGCTCCTGGATTACAGGAGAATGTCAATTTGGGACTTTATGGGATGATGCCTGCTCCCATTGTGTGATGCTGGCACAGTCTGACAGAAGAGGAAGGCTCCACCCAGCCTCTCTCATAATCACGTTTCAAAGGGCTTAGTCAAAGACACAGGTAGGCCAGTCAGCCTTATCGTGTGTGCGTGTGCGCGCGCGCGCGCGCACTGCAGGTAGAGCTGGAACATTTGTGGCAGCAGGTACCCTGTGCTGGCCTGCTCAGTGGGACTGGGCAAAACACTAAATGGCCAGGCAGCCTGGAGCCCTCTCCAGTTAGGGAGTCCATCAGAGTTTTCCCACAGGTAAGCAGTGGCCTGAGCCAGGACACTTTGTTGTTTTTGTGTTTTTAATTTGTTCAAAGTCTGTGATGGGCAGGGCAAGGGGAGCGCTTGGTTGGGGAGAGAAGGAAGTGGGGAGCAGAGGGCTGTGGTGGCAAGGAAGAGAGAAGGTAGGCCAGGTCTCCACTCTTAAGAAGTCCCTTTTCAGTGGTTGGGAGATTACATTTTCCTGGTGAGAATAGTGCTGTGGATTGGTTCAACAACCTCCCATGTGAGTGCCTATTGGTGAGCTTGCACAAAACAGCTGTGGTGGGGGCACATCTACAGCACAGGGCTAAACCAGAACTAAGCTATGCAACTTGAGCTACACAATTGCCGTAGCTCAAGTCACAATAGCTTAATTTGGCTTTTGGCACTGTCTATACAGCTGGACATCTGAGCAACAGCACTCTTCCTCTGACTTCCGTCACTCCTCGTAAAATGAGAGTTACAGGAGTCAGAGTAAAGTCCTCCAGCTTCCCATTATTTTGGCATCATGCTGAAATAACTGCTTGTAGTGTAGCCGTGGACTATGTTGGTTCAGAATAATGTCAGCTATTCCAAAATAACAAAGCTGTGTAGACACACCCTCGGCCAAGAGCACGAGCAAGTCTGGTGGTTACAGCATTTATGTGGGAGACCCTGTCGCCAACCTTTCCCCCACCCCCCCCCTTTCCCACCCCAATGACTTTTATTTAACTACAGTGGAACAGCTTCAATCCGGAAGCCAGTGAGACTGTCAGGCATTTCCCACAGCCCTCACCTAAAAAGTGTCACACCCCTGGATAAATGCTTCCTCCTCTCAGGGAGAGCGGGGGGGACTTGAATGAGTGGGGGGATTGTCTTCCACGTCAGTGTACCCAAACTACTGAGAGTGTCATCAGAACTGTTGTCTGCCTCATTTTCCCTGCCTTGCCCCCACGATTCAGTTTCGTTCTTGCTCTGAGCATCTTCCTATGGTACAGGGGTGGCCAATCCATTTAACAGCCGAAAGAGCGGAGGAAAAAATGCGAGGAGCCGCACCAGAATTGTCAAGCAAAAAAAAAAAAAAAGGAGGCTGCCCCTTTAAGAAACAGGCATATTAGGCTAGGGTTGCCTAGTATTCTACCAGACAGTCTGGTTTTTGCGCCCTCTGTCCAGTTAAAAAAAATTCAGAAAATACCAGACATGTGCAATGTCCAGTATTTTCTGTTTTTCTGTCTGGGCGCCGGATGGAAGCCTGGTGGGGGTGGGGGGAGTGGCTGGGAGGCAGGGCCACGATCGGTGCTGGGAGCCTGTGGTTGCGTGCAGAAGCCAGGCCGGGGGGGGGGGGAAGGGAGGGGGGCTGGGAGTCCCACCCACTGCCCCCATCCAGCTTTTGGAGTCACGTTCCTACCCCTGGTTGCCCCCCCCGCCCGCCCTTGTGTTGTCCCGGGGTCTGTCTCTCTCTGCTGCCTCCCCCTTTGTTCCCAGCTTGGTGGCTCTTTGTAGTGTTCGGTGTGGGTGGTGGTTTTTTGTTTTTTTTTTTTTGCGCGTGTGTTTTGGGAGACCATCTGGCAACCCTATATCAGGCTCCTGTCGATGGTTGCCATCTTGGGCGCTATTTTAAATCGCTGCCCCGGTGAGCACAGGTGAGCTGGGGGACCAGGGCCATTGGGGAGGGGGTGTGCAGGAACGGCTTCGCGAGCCGCACTGTTGGGGGAAAAGAGGCGCCTGCCACCCCTGCTATAATACTTTAAGCAACATGATTAGCATCTGTCATGAAGTTTGTTCTCTCAGCCTCTTTCTTCAGGGAAATGCATATGTGGAAGAAGGTTTTGATATAGGATTTTTTTTTCAGTTACTCTTTAATCCGGCAACCCTGGGAAACAGGATATGCCAGATTAAGTTTTGCAGACCATCATGGGCATGGGAGAGGGACGGAAGAAGGGTGTGTAAGAAGCATGGGGGTAAGGATCTTATCCCTGGCAAGTGTTTGTCTAACCTGCTCTTAGAAACCTCCAATGATGGAGATTCCACAACCTCTCTAGGCAATTTTTTTCAGTGATTAACTACCCTAATGTCCAACCTAAAGCCTCCCTTGCTGCAATTTAAGACCATTGCCTCTTGTCCTATCATCAGGGGTTAAGGAGAACAATTTTTCTCTCTCGTCCTTGTAAAAACCTTTTAGGTACTTGAAAGTTATGTCCCCTCTCAGTCTTCTGTTTCTCAGACTAAGCAAACCCAAGTCTTTCAACTTTCCCTCATCGGTCATGTTTTCTAGAACTTTAATAATTTTTGGTGCTCTTCTCTGGCCCTTCTTCAATTTGTGCATCTCTTTCCTGAAATGTGACACAGTAGTCCAGCCGAGGCCGAATCAGCCCAGAGTAGAGCAGAAGAATGGCTTCTCGTGTCTCACTTACAACATTCCTGTTAATACATCACAGAATCGTGTTTGCTTTTTTTGCAACAGCATCACACTGCTGACTCATATTTAGCTTGTGGTCCACTATGATCCCTAGATCCCTTTCTGCAGTACTCCTTCCTGGACAGTCGCTTCCCATTCTGTATGTGCAAAACTGATTGTTCCTTCTTAAAAGCACTAGTTGCGACTCTCTAGCAGACACATTTTGCACAGGTATAGCTTGCCCTACTCTGAAATGGGCTTTCACTGCACCAGTATAAATCATGACTATGCCACAGCTTCATATCACTGGTTAAAAAAATCCCAGTGCACAAAAACCCTGTGTATACCTACCTTCCTAAGGTACCTCAACTGGATCTTTGAGCATTATGCAAGATCCTCTATGCCCCAAAGAGCACCCAAACTAAAATAAACAAGTCAGTAAAATGGCAAAGGGAAGGAAGGATCACTATCTCCCTTTCACAGATGGGAACTGAGGCATAACAAGAACTAAAGCATTCAGCATTTACCTCACTCTGCTCCTACAGACAAAATGGAAGCAAAGTAAATGCTGGTACTGAATGCTTTTGAAAACATTACCATAAGTGACCTGGCCCTGGTCACACAGAGAGGCCATAGCTGAGCTGTGACATACACAGGATACATCATGATGTGATTCAAAGGTGTGATTGACATTTGTTTACAGTGACCCGCATCACTGACCAGTGGCTTTTCTATTTGGCAGTGCATACCCATCCCAAGTTTGTGTCCATAAAACCTTTATGCTGCCCCCCCCCTTCTTCCACAAACTCTGGAGCTGCAGAAGGGTAACAACCATCACCTGCATAGCACTTGCCCACTGCTAACAGAACCAGGGACTGTGGTCTGATTCCAGCTCAGTCACATGTTGCTTGTGCCTTGTACACGAAATGGCCATTTGGCTCATGACTTGCTGTTAGCAGAGCGCTTTGGAATGGCCAGTGGAGCACGATGTAGATTCTCTTTTCATTCTTTGCACTCTGCTCCAAAGATTGGGGGGGAGGGGCATTTCAAAGTATTAAAATTCCAAATGTTACTTTAAAATCCCTATCTCTACATCACTGATATTCTGAAAGCCTCTTCCTCCTGCTTTCCTCGCGCTACCACATGCTCTTTGGGGGACGTATCCTGGTGGCTCATCCTTACCCAGGTTATTTAGTGTTCAGCACCCACCCTGGGAGCTACATGAGCTTTCCTGAAAAAAAAGAGCGGTTTACTGGTTTAGTCTTTTCCAAGTTAAAGCAAATGCTGCTCTCAAGCACGCACACACACACACATACACCCCGCCCCCCCCCCAGGCTCACTGAGAGGAGAATTTTGTGCCAACCATGCCATGGAGTTAAAGCTCTTGCAGGGATGTGTCCCCCTGTTCTCTCTCAGTATTTCATCTGCATCTCTATGCCCCTAGCTCCAATCTGCTCTCTGCACAGTTATTGCAGCAGCACAAGCAGCACTATTCCTCTCCTTAGGTTTTATCTGTACCGCTGCTGTAGCCTCAGATAAGGATGATTTTGATGTGCACAGATTTTAAGACACAGGCTTAGTGAAAATAGCTGTCATATCCCATTTCCACCACACCAGAGAGATTTATCTGTGCATCTTCAGCCTGTGGAAAGAGGCTGTAGGTTCCATCTCACTTCTCGACCTGCTGTACATTTATAGATGCTCCTTTCACATTCTGACACTTCAGAGACATTTCTGGATAAAGGGCAACTTGGAACAATGCCACAAACTGCCTCAGTGCTTGTATATGGCCCTGATTTTATAATTCACTGGGCGAGCTAAACAATATGCTCTGACAGCTCTTGCTTTCCAGTTCCTAGAAGAAATCCTCTGGAGAGCCATTCATTCAGACTGAGTCTTCAGGCAGAGCAGCAGTAGTCTGCATGGGGTGGCATAAATAACTTGCTAGAGTAGAGTCAGGGGAAAAAAACGGGTACTTGCCTCTCGTAACTGTTGTTCTTCGAGATGTGTTGCTCGTGTCCATTCCACACAGATGTGTATGTGCCATTTGCATGGATCGTCGGAAGATTTTTCCTTCAGCG
Source organism: Pelochelys cantorii (assembly GCA_032595735.1). NCBI lineage: Eukaryota > Metazoa > Chordata > Testudines > Trionychidae > Pelochelys > Pelochelys cantorii. Next base: position 100,302,263 of record CM064329.1, on the reverse strand, counting down.
GTACCCATCAGGCCAGCAGCAGAGCCTCCTGGAGTGGCACCTGTCTCCCTCCACCCTCTCAGTTCCTTTCAGGGATGCGAATGACCAGTTGATTAGTCAGCTATCCAGTAAGCAAAAGCTTATCAGATAGTCGACACACTACTCGTCTAATTATCCCCCCCCCCTTACTGCCTCTATCAGAAAGAGGCAGCAAGGGGGGCAGAGGAGAGGGTGCTTCAAAGCAGCAGCGCCACATGCAGCCCAGGGACAGACCCTGGACTCCACACGGCGCTGCTGCTTTGAAACACTGCATGCAGCCTGAGTGTCTGGCCTGGGCTGTACGTTGTATTTCAGAGCAGCAGTGTCACGTGGAGCCCGGGGTGTGCTGCTTTGAAATGCCATGTGCAGCCCAGGGGGCCAGCTGGGGACTGGACTCCCAGCTGGTCCCAGGCTGCATGTGGCATTTCAAAGCAGCAGCACTGACCCCGGGCTCCATGTGGCACTGCCGCTTTGAAATGCCGTGGGGAGCACAGGGCCAGTGGGGGACTGCTTGAGTCCCCTGCTGGCTCCATGCTCCCCACAGTGCTTTCGCCTTCGAAGTGTAGCAACAGCCCTGTGGCTGTTGCTACACTTCAAATGCGGATGTGTGCTTATCAACTAATCGAATAGTTGATGCAAATTGCATCAACTATTCGATTAGCCAGTTAATCTAAATTTAACATCCCTAGTTCCTTCTTGCTGGAGTTCTCTGATGAAGGGGAGGCAGGTGGGATTTGGAATGGACATGAGCAACACATCTCAAAGAACAACAGTTATGAAGGTAAGTAACCATTCTTCTTTGAGTGATTGGTCATGTCCACTCCATTGTAGGTGACTCCCAAGCAGAGCCATTGGAGGCAGGGTCAGGGCTTTAATGTTCAATGGAATGGAGCACTGCCCTACCAAGGGCCACATCATCCCTAGCCTGGTGCGCTAAGGCATAACGATTAATGAAGGTGTGCACCACAGACCAGGTGGCCGCCCTACAGATGTCCAAGATAGGCATCTGAGCAACGAAAGTGGCAGAGGAGGCCTGGGCCCTAGTGGAGTGAGCCATCAGAGGTAAGGCCAATAGCCCAGCCAGATCATAGCAAGCCTTAATTCAGGAGGTGATCCATGATGAGATATGCTGGGCCAAAACAGGGAGGCCCTTCATTCTCTCAGCTATTGCAATGAAGAGCTGAGGGATCTGCAGAAGGGTTTTATTCTGTCTAAATAAAAAAACTACAACTCTCCAAACATCTAGTGCTTGTAAGACTTGTTCCTTAACAGAAGCATGCAGTTTGGGGTGCAAAAATATCCTGAGAAACATGGAACTTGGACACTGCCTTGGGCAGGAAGGGAGGGTGAGGACAGAGCCTGACTTTATCCTTGAAGAAAACAGCGTGTGTGTGTGGGGGGGGGGGGTGTCTGAAGTGACAGCCCTACATTCAGACACCCATCCAGCCAAAATAATGGCCACCAAAAAGGACACCTTCCACAAGAGGTGCAATAGCAAACAGGCTGCTAGGGGCTGAAAGGGGCAACCAATGAATTTAGTTAGGACCAAGTTGAGATCCCATGGGGGAACAGGTTGGCGAACTTGCAGATATAGTCTGTCGAGGCCCTTGATAAAGCAATGAGCCATAGGGTTTGCAAAAAGTGATTTATCCTTAGAGTCCGAGTGAAAAGCGGAAATAGCTGCCAGTGCACCCTGACCGAGGATGAAGACAGGTCCAGAAAGTAGTCAAAGACAGAGCGGATCAAGGTGTCCATTGGAGAGACTCCCTTTTGGGCAGCCCAGATAAAAAAACGCTTCCACTTTGTCAAATACCTGGCTCTAGTACATTTTCTGCTCCCCACCAAGACCCTTTGGACCCGCTCCGAGCACTGCTGTTCCAGTGCTGTCAGCCATGGAGCTTCCAGGACATGAGGTGGTAGGACTGCAGGTTTGGGTGGCAAAACCTGCCATGGTTCTGCATTACCGGGTCCGGACATATCAGGAGGGCCATCAGCCACTGTATGGAGAGGCTTAGGAGGGATGTGAACCAGTGCTGCTGTAGCCAGACCAGTGCTACCAGGACCAGACCATACCTGAACTATCTGACCCTTAGGATCACCTTGTAGACCAGGCGTAAGGAAGGAAATGCATACAGTAGGCTGGGAGGCCACAGGATAAGGAGAGCATCCCCCAGGGACCCCGGGCTGTGGTTCATGAAGGAGCAGAAACGGGGGCACATCCTATTCCTGCAGTTTGCAAACAGGTTGAAGTGGGGAAACCCCCACCTCTGGAAGATGTGAAGGGTGACATCCATGCTGCGGGACCATTCATGACCCAAAAAGGACCAGCTGAGCTGGTCCGTCAGGGAGTTCTGGGCCCCCAGGAGGTAAGAGGCCACCGGGTGAATGCCCTGCTCTGCAAGTTTTTGCGGAAAAATTTGAGCCCATTGCTTCTTGTCCTATCCTCAGAGGCTAAGGAGAACAATTTTTCTCCCTTGTCCTTGTGACACCCTTTTAGATACCTGAAAACTGCTATCATGTCCCCTCTCAGTCTTCTCCTTTCCAAACTAACCAAGCCCAATTCTTTCAGTCTTCCTTCATAGGTCATGTTCTCTAGATCTTTAATCATTCTTGTTGCTCTTCTCTGGACCTTCTCCAATTTCTCCACATCTTTCTTGAAATGTGGTGCCCAGAGCCGGACACAATACTCCAATTGAGGCCTAATCAGAGCAGAGTAGAATGGAAGAATGACTTCTCGTGTCTTGCTCACATCACTCCTGTTAAGGAGGAGACAAAGATCTAGAAAAACTCCCCGAACCAGGGATGTATGCTCCAGCACCTGAGCAGGATAGGACCAACCAGTCGTCCAGGTAGGAGTAGACCTGAATTCTGCGCTTCCAAAGAAAAGCAGCTACCCCCGCCATGCATTTGGTAAAAACTCTGGGGGCCACAGAAAGGCCAAAAGGGAGCACAGTGAATTGGTAGTGGTCCTGGCCTACTGTGAAGCGGAGGAAGCATCTGGGAGCCGGGGGGTGATGTATATATGGAAATAAGTGTCTTTCAGATCAAGAGCAGCGTACCAGTCTCCGAAATTGAAGGAAGGAATGATTGATGCCAACATCACTGTTTTGAACCTCATTTTGGCGATGAAAACATTGAGATTCCTCAGGTACAAAATGAGGCAAAAGCCTCCTAAGGCTTTTGGGAACCAAAGTTAATAGTGACGGTGGTCCTCTTGGGTAAGGGCCTGGGTAGTGTTGCTGAGGCTACTGGAGCCAATAGGTCAATGCAAGAGGGTTCACTGTCTTGCCCTCACACCATTCTGGAGGGGGAGGCTGGGGAAGAAGTTAGTTCAACGAGTTCCCTTGCAGCCTCAAATGTGTCTGGCGTGGAAGGCCAGTCCACCTTGGCCAAGTCATCATCTGGACTTGGGCTCCGATGTGGGCTCAACAGGTGCTGACCAAGAGCCAGTGCCCTGGATGCTATGGCCAAAGTGCCACGCCTGGGGACGCACTTTTGGCGCAAGCCTTGATGGAGAACTGCCCCTGCTAGGTCTCTGCTTCTTCTGAGTCATAGGGGACTGGGAGCGGTGCTCAGTTACGGTGAGCTGCAATGCCGGAGATGAGCAGGAATGTCCCAGGGCCTTCTGCACTGAGGCCAGTGTGCTCTGGGTGGCTGGTGCTGCTTCAGCGGCCGGTGCCGGACAAAGAGTCACCTCCATCAGCATGATCTTCAGCCAAGAGTTCCTCTCCCGCTTGGTACGGGGCTTAAAACCATGACAGATCTTGCAGTTATCCATAAGCTGGGCTTCTCTGAGGCATTTTAGGCAGGCTTCATGGAGGTCACCATAGGGCAGTGGTCTCCAACCTTTTTAACCACAAGATCACTTTTTCAATTTAAGATCTACCTCAAACCCAAATATCTTCGCCCTACTTCCTTCCTGCCCCTTCTTTGAGGCCCTGCCTCTGCTCCACCCCTTCTCCGAGGCCTCACCCTGCTCACTCCATCCCCCTTTTCCCCCCATCCTCACTCACTTTCACCAGGTGGGGGCAGAGGGTTAGGGAGCAGGCTCTGGTCTTGGGCCAAGGGGTTTGGAGAGTGGGAGGGGCTCCGGGCTTAGCTTGGGGGGGGGGGGTTGGGGTCTAGGAGGAGTTTCAGGGTGCAAACTCTGGGAAGGAGTTTGGGTGCAGGGGGACTCCTGTCAGGGGAAGGAGATTGGGTGTAGGAGGAGGTTCAGAGTGGGGTCAGTCAAAAACCAAAAACAACACACTTTGCAAGCAGTAAAAGAAGTAACAAGAAACCCCATGTTGTGTATGTGATGAGTGAAGGACAGTGTGTGTATGTGTATGTGTGAGAATGACAGAGACACACACAATTTGTGAGAGTGACAGTGATTTGCATTGCCAAGCTCCCTCCATCCCCTTCTCCCTGTGTGGAGATAGGATATAGAAGTGGGGGGAGGAAGGACACCCTAACAGCGCACTCCCCTCTTCTTCTTCCCACACCCTACATTGCAAGTAGGAGGCTCCCAGGGGGGCAGCTCCAAGGCAGGAGCAGCATGACAGTGGGTGGAGGGGCAGCTGAAGTGCCAGCGCTTGAGAGCATCCCAGCCAAACCAGTCAAGATCACCTGTCAGAGGCTCCAAGATCTACTGGTCGATCCTGATCCACTGGTTGGTGACCACTGCCGTAGGGCATCGGTTTTAGGCACTTAGCACAGGGCTTGAAGCCTTGGGGCCCTGGCATGCCCCTCATGAGGTACACGGGGACATGAGAGCAAGCCCCTAACTATTTAAACTACTGCTAACAAAGAATTAACTACTAATACTACTAACTGAACTAGAAACTACAAAGTATGAACAACGAGAACTGCTGAGGCGCACTTGTTCTCAGGTACCCAAGGCGGGTACCTTATCCACTGAGCAATGGGAGGAACCCCACAACTGCCCTACATTCTGGGCCCCCCTTATCCGACTGCCACATGTGGTAAGAAGGAACTAAGGGGATGAAGGGCCAGGAGGGGTATATATGCATCGATATATGGGTGCCACTCCAGGAGGCTTCCCTGTTGGCCCAATAGGTACCGCTGAGAGAAAAATCTTCCAGCGACCCATGCACGCAGCACACAAACCTATATAGAATGGACATGAGCAATCACTCAAAGAACAATGGTATTTTTGGAGCTCTGGTCATGGCTTTGGGGTTAATATTGCAACCAGGTTCCATTATAAGCTTTGTTTTAAACAACTTCATGGTAACATTGGCTGGGCCTGAAAACTGCTAGATTTTCTCTGAAAGCAAAGGTCTGATTTTCTGCAAAGTCTGAAGAAAAAGTATTGTATTACCAGGGATCATGGGATATTCCTAGACCACAGAGCCCAGGGACAGGAAGATCTGGCAGCAGGGCTGGGATCGCAGCAGCGAGGACATGGCAGGGAGCTCTGGCCCCAGCAGTTGGAAGCTCCAGCCCTGGCAACAGCGGGGCTTGTGGTAGCCATGGAGCTCCAGCCCCAGGGACCCCTGGCCAGGCCAACGACAGCAGGGCTGATACTGGAGCCCAAGCTTGGGAGCAGCAGGGTTGGACATGAGCCAGAAGCAGCTGGCAGCAGGGAGGAGCAGCCGGCTGGGAGGCCAATGACATGGGACCTCCCCTGGTCCAGCAAATTCCCTCATTTGGGACTGGTTAGGTCCCAAGTGTGCCAGACCAGGGAGGTCCAACCTGTAGTTCTATTTGGCAGGAGTAAAAACTAGTGAGAGGAACAAGTCATTATGCAAGAAGTCCTCCAGAGAACTTTGTGAGTCAAGTTCTGCCTCAGAGTTATTGCTTATGTTAACTTTCTAAAGCTGCAGAACAATTTACTAGCCAAGGAAGGGTGGGGATTTTTAGACAAAACCCAATTGTGCTTTTGGAGAGTGGGGATGGAAATAGCATAGAGGCTGTGGACATTCACAATGAGCATGGTCCCATATAGTGGCTGGTTGCAACTTGGAGATAACATATGGATCCTTCTTATAGCTCACTGTTAATAGAGTTTTCTGTAGTTCAAGCAATAGAGAACTAGGGGCAGTGATCTATCCCAATTTGCCAGGAAGATTTGGTTTGTTTAATAATTGCAGGGTTTTTTCTATGTAGCAATGGATATATTGTCCAATGGCCTATTTTTCCTGCATTAGGAAAATTGGTCAAACTGTTTTTGAGTTATACATGATTAAAAATTACCCTAATTATCCACAGACACTATAGGAGGAAATTAGTTCAAAGTGCAAAGCAGGAAGTGACTTGCCAGCCAAAAAACACAGCAGAAAGGATATGTAAGGCATCTGGCCTCATTGCATCTGACAAATGCACACACACAGCTACTAGTCCCACAAACACCAATCACAGAATCACTGAAATGTAGAGCTGAAACAGCTCTTGAGAGGTCATCTAGCCCATCCAGCTGCCCAGCAGCAGGACCAAGTGTTAGTAAAGCATCTCTGACAGATGTTTATCTAACCAGTTCTTAATCCATTGAGGCAAAATACTATTCCACCAGATTTACACTTTCAAGCGCCATCATGCAACCCTCTGGCCAAACTCTCAAAGTCTCGAGATTGGGAACCAGGGCCCCTTCAAGGGACTTTGATATTTCCTATCCTCCCCAGTCCCAAACGTTAATGGGAGACATCATCCAAGAATGCCAGTCCATAAGAAAAGTCCTAGAGATTGGCCCATAATGCCCATACCTTTTTCAACATCCACATCTGAAAAACCAGGCCTGCATCAAATTTCTGTTGATAAATGCAAGGTTAGAGGTTGCTCAGCACAACACAAGCCAAGGAGGATCCCTGAGCAAGCAAAATAAGACTAAGGGAAATGAAGAAGTTGCCCTCTGAGCAATGTGCAGAAGATGCCCCTGACCCCAAATCCTCAGAATCCCAGGCCGTCTCAGAGGGAAAGACTAGAAGATGCACTCCTACAGGTGGTCACCTGAAGACCCAGCAGACCTTCAAGAACAACTGATGGATCTACTATTGGAATTCTCCAATTACACTGTTCTTAATGACAACCAAGACCACACAGACGATACCCAAAACACCCTCCCTAGCAGCTGAAGTCCTCCATGGAACATAGTAAATCTGAGTCCTCATATATGGCCAGATACTTGGAATTGATCATTAGACTAGGAATTGAAATTGGGGTCAAACATTCTGCACATCCAGGAAAAGATCATAGTCTTCCATGCATCCCAGGAAAAAAGGAGTACACAGCTGGTTCAGCTTGCCCTGTAGCCACAGTGTAGTCCTATATAATTTGCTTCACCGTGACTCTCATGATTAGACAATGTTTACTTTAAAGTCTGGCCTTTTGTTAGCATTAGAAACTAAGTTGTGTCTCTTTTCTGTATTGCAAACTAATAGTTTCTTCTAATAAACAATGAGTTTCACACAGAAGTTAACAGGAAACTCTCTGTAAATTGCTTGGTGTGAGTGGAGGATGCGTGTGAAAGCTATCAGATATGTCCAAATGGTCAAAAAGACATGATGACAGGGTTTCAGAAAAGAAGACCTGAGAGACTTGGAGATAATCAGAGAACATCCATTGTGCCTGAGGCTGAATGAATTAGCAGAACAGATCAGTCCTGGAGGCAGGCAGACACTCCCAAAGAGGAGACCACAACAAGAAATAATGAAGTTTTTCCATAAACATTGAAGGATAAATGTGGGAAACCCTCAAGATTAACATATAAAGGATTGCAGCATGACATTGCAAAACCCATAGACTCAAATGGGATCTCCCAAGTATAAGATGGAGTGTTCTTGCCATGAGACTCTGGGTTTGGTCCTGCAAGCCAAGCCTCAGAGGAGCCTCGAATCATGATCAATAAACCCTGACTCCTCATTCATATTCTGTCTTATTTGGCCACTGAGATTGACTTGAGTCATGATAGACTGGTAACTGTAAATCATCTGCAGGACCTGTGTGGTGTGCATGCGTGTGCGTGTAAATGCATATGCTGCTTTTCATACTGTATTCTTAATAAACAGAGTATTGTCTTTTCCCCTGAAAAAGATCCCATGTACTTCTTATAAGCATAACAGCCCATAAAAAGCCAGTTATCCAGCTAAACAAGCAATATGCTGACAAGTAGCACAACAGCACATCCATCTGATAGCCACAACCACTATCTTGTCATGAAGATCTTTGCAGTTCTCAGACCAGCTATGGCAGATGAAACATTTATCTCATTAGTGACACAAACCCATTATGAATCCACTCACCAACACACACAGAATTTTACAACACTTCATCATTGCAACAAAAGAAGCTCAGAAAGACCTTCTTCTCCATCACAGCAGAAAAGAGGCAGCCAGCAGAGATATTCCACGTCATGAGCCAGATGGTCAAACCAGATTGCTTTACCTAAACATCAGACACAGGCATTGGCCACAGTAAAGCATGAAGGAAATACTGACCAAATAGGAGATGAACTCACTGTGGCAAAAATACATTCAACCGGCGTGAATGGCAACAACCACCCTGTGGAGTTTAGCCCCATCACACATGAAACAGAAAAGCCTGCCCCTTTCCTACAAAACAAATCCATGCCTCTCCTGGCTAGTGGAGGCCATCTAAGAACAGCTGTGCCCACTGCCAGCAGAAATTAATGCCTGTTTAGCAACGTGCCATCCCTACTGGAGACAGCAGAGAAAAGAAAACAGCAATCAGCTCAATCCTAGTGAAGCCAACAGGATGCAGTGAACCTCTCCAGCTACCACTGAATCTTCAATTTCCCCATTCCTTGGGGTAAAGGAGGGAAAACCCGAGAAAGCAGTGATAACCAAACTCCAGAAATATGGAACATCTGCAGACATTTGGAATCCTTTGCAGTCAAGCTTTTGCTTTGGATCTGGCACACAAACAGCCCTCCTGGTGCCAGTAAATTATGGCCTCACCACAGTGGTTAAAGGCCATATCTTGGTGCTTGAACTACCCAACCTCTCTGCAACTTTTTTCACATGGCTGAACATGAGGCATTGCTGAGCTGCAACAGTGTAGCACCACGATGGCTTTAACTATTCCTCTCCAACAAGAGTACGCATGAGCAGCTACTCCTCTTCCCCAAAAGCCTTCACTTGTGGAGTCCCACAGGGATCTAACTGGCCTTCCCTTCTCTTCATTATCTACAAGACACTTACTAACAAGAGGGTGAGAAGATGCTGCTGCAAAGCCTCAGTACTTCAACAATGCTGATTCCTCCTTACTAAGCTTCCCTTCTAAGGCCCTGAGTCAACAAAATACTTAGTGTATAAATGTGGTGATGAATCAGTGCCTGAGGCTATGTCTATACTGCAGGCTTCTTGCACAAGAAGCTTTTTGCAGAAGAGATCTTCTGCAAAAACTTCTTGCGCAAGAGCGCATCCACACCTCAAAAGAACATCGAAAAAGCAATGCGCTTTTGCGCAAGAGAGCGTCCAGACTTCATGGGCACTCTCTCGAAAGGAAACTCTGATTGCTGTTTACAGAATGGCCACCATGGCACCTGTGGTTTTTTTCAATTGCCTCTTTTTGCACAAAAAAACCCTGTTCCCTGTCCACACACACTTTTTTGTGCAAGACCTCTCGCACAAAAAGGAGTTATTCCTCGTAGAAGGAGCAATCCCTACACCGGAAACACCCCTCCGTTCTTTCGTTTTACTTGCACAAAATCACGCTTGAGGTGTGGACGCTCTGCGAGTTTTTGTGGGAAAATGGCCGTTTTTGCGCAAAAACTCTGTCGTGTAAACCTAGCCTAAGTTATTTGTTTCAACAACCTCTCTTGCTACAGGGAGATACCTTTACATGGTTTTGTAGATTTTGCTGGACTAGAATTTCCTATACTCAGATGAGGCTTCACAGGAACATCCTTCTGCCCTAGAGACATTACCGCAACTCTAGAGATTAGGGATGTGAATGTTTAACTGGTTAACCACTGGGAGCAGGAGCGGCCCCTGCCTGCCACGGTCAGGGGCTGCTCTGGCCAGGCTGGAGCAGCTCCTGCCTGCAGAGCATCCTAGCCCATTGCAGGCATGGGCTATTCCAGCATCCCAGCCAGAGCAGTCTCTGTCTGCGTCAGGTCTGGGTGTCCCACAGGCAGGGGCTGCTACAGCCAGGCCAGTGCAGCCCCTACCTGTGGTTGGGAGAGGTGCTGCTTCAGCCCAGCAATGGGTGGGAAGGTGTGGAGCGACCCCCACACACATCCGCCCTCCCCTTTAATCGGTTGACAGGTTAAACAACTAGTTAACCATTTAAATGGAATTTTACATCCCTATTGGAGATAGCAGAGAATCTCAAATATGGAGGCCTCCAAATAAGGTTCCAAGAAGTCCAAAACTTTGTCAGCTTGGAGTGCTTCAGAGGCATTTGCCTCTAAGCAGATACCTGACCCAAAGGTCAGTTTTGCATCTTTGCCGCCGAGAGAGAGGTTTCAAAGAGGCAGGTCTCAGGGTTCAGGATATCAGTGCAGAGCCATCCATGGTAAATGCAAAGCAGCCCACTCTGGAGAACACTTTGATGCCCTTCTTCAGGGAAAATTTTCTCTCCGTCACAGGCAAAACCACCAGAGAATAACACACAAATATGATGCAGGCTGGGGTTGCATAGGCAGATGTACAGTCCTGAGTTCAGAGAACAGCCTTCTACCAAGCTTGCTCTCAGGCCTGTTTCTGGATCAGCTGATTTCACAGCCCTGCCCTGAGTTACTATTGCCTCCTCATTTGCCAGGCATAATCTAGGCTTTCTGCACCCTGTAACCAACTCCCTATCCTCTGACACACACACACACACACACACACACACACACACACACACACACACACACACACACACACACACACACACACACACACACACACACACACACACACACACACACGTAACTTGGTTCTGACTCCAGCATGCAACATTTACATTGTGAAGTCCCCCATTTATGTGAAGCGCCATCTGTCAGAATAAAATCTGAATCCCATATGCTACTTGGATAAACTGAGTTCTCATTAGTTAGGCCCAGATCACCCCAGAGACATAAATATGCACTGTACCAACAGTCATTCTCCAGAGGCTCAGCAAGCCCTGCTGCCATTGGTAACGGCAACGGAGCTACAGCAGAGAGACTCTGTCAGAACACAGTTCTCTCACATGTAAGGATTCCTGCTCTCCAGCCACTGTCAAACTGTCACTAGGCAAAAGCCAATAAGGTATTCATTAAATAATGAAGATAATTCAGCCCCAATCCCTGATGTGTGTTTATGGGATGGGCATGACTACCTCATGGGCATATGAGTCTGCAGTTAAGATGAAGTCTTTTCAGTGTATTCTGCCCAGCACACAAGTCTTTGGGATTTGCCCACTGTTGAAAAAGGAAAAAACCAAGTATGCTCCGGAGCCTCCTCCACTCTGTCTGGGACTCAGCACTTGACTTTGGGTCATGGCAAGGTAGCTCAGAGCAAGCCCTAATGAGCAAGAACCTGGACAAATTCCAGACAAACATATAGAGAGAAAAATTCTTGGAGTCTATCAGACTTGCCCGATAATATGCAAGGCATCTTGTGTGCTTCTTCAAGTTCCATTGTACTGATATGAACTGGCCCCCAGGCTTGGTGGAGGATGCTGTTATGGAGAAGGAAGCCGGAGCACAGAAAAGTGCTAAATGAAATATACGTAAACAACACAGTCTCCCTCTCTCAAGGGGCAGGGGGACTGACTTTTTTTTATATCCGTGAAGGGACAAGTAAGTAATCAACCCTTCTGATTAGTGGAGTGGGAGTCAAGAATTTTGAAAGGGCTTTTGATACCTATATGACAAGCAATGCACTGAGGTACATATTATCAATATCTGCTCAAAATTTCAGGCAGTTGCTGCTAAGTGCCACTGCAATCTCTTGCAATGGTGTTAAAGGAGGTTCTGAATATGCATGTCAGCCTCTCTGCTGACAGCTCAGACTCTGATCTAGTGAAATGCATAAGATCTGACAGAGGAACAAACCCTGCTGAATAAATTAACAAAGAGATACAGGCCATGAGTTTGGAGACGAGACTTCAGCCAGCTGAATCCTTCTCAGTAACTCAACAAATCAGAATAGGGGATGGGGAAGAACACTTTCTAATTCTCCTGTCTCTGAGGTGTTGCACCCCCTTTGCCCACTATCACCCCATGCAGGGGGTGATAGTGGCTTTTGCTTATGCAGTAATTTGCAACCAGGTGTTTCAAGCACATTTAAGGAAATATGCAATTCCCCATAGGTCTGACTTCCTCTGCAGAATCTACTAGTCTGTCCGGGGCTTTGGTCACAGCCCTTCCTAAGTAGCTGGCTTCATCGTTGGAGAAGGAACACTCACTCCCAGGAGTGCCAGAAAAGACAGGATAGTGATAGAGATGCAGCCGTGTTAGTCTGGTGTAGCTGAAACAAAAGACAGAACTATGTAGCACTTTAAAGACTAACAAGATGGTTTATAGGTGACGAGCTTTCGTGGGACAGGAAACACACAGTGATTTTTAATCACTATTTGGCTGCAAGTTCCAAGACCAGGGAAATACTTGTTTACCTAATTAAAAACTAGCTGTGTTACGTACACATACCCAGTCAGTAATTAGGACCAGAGTGTAGTAGACAATACCCTCCTGGCTGAATACGCTGCATATCCCTGGGCTATGTATATTCTAGCATGACAGTACCTTAAGGACACTGATATCATAACACCTGCCTCTCTCCAACAATCAGTACCAGGATGGGGCACGCAGACATCAGTACCCAGGCTAGTCAGAGCAGAGAAGAAGCCTATGCTCATTGTAACAAAAAACAGGACTATGTAGCAGACCGTCTGCTATGTACATTGGACAAACGTCTCAGACACTTCGCCAAAGAATCAATGCACACAAAACAGATATTAGCCAGGATCACAAAGAAAAAACAGTTTCTTGCCATTTCAACCAGAAAGGGCATTATCTCAAGGACTTAACTACCTGCATCCTGCTTCAAAGACATTTTAACACCAGACTTGAAAGAGAATCCTCTGAACAGTCATTCATGCTTAAATTTGACACTTTACACCTCGGTCTCAACAAAGACGCTAATTATCTTACCCATTACAAAGATAGCTTCCCCAATTATCACCTCTAATATCATTAGCTCACAGATATTTACCTCCCCCCTCATTTCCCCTCTGTTCTGAAATTTGATTTGTCCTTTTCATATGTGTTCATTTTTTTTATTGTATCCTTTGGTATATATGGTCATGCCAATTTTCTTCCAGTATTTGATCTGAGGAAATGGGTCTGGCCCACGAAAGCTCATTGCCTAATAAACCATCCTGTTAGTCTTTAAAGTGCTACATAGCCCTGTTTTTTGTTTCAGCTAGACCAGACTAACATGGCTACATTTCTATTACTATGCTCACTGTATGCAGCTCCTCTTTAGTTAGGGACAAATTCTCATCTCAGTCAGGAACAGCTGCCTCTAAGGGTGCCACAGGACTCCTCACTGTTTCCACTGATGTCCGTGAAGTTTAAATGGTGGGAGTGAAATCAGAACCAGGTTCTTAGTGTTTTAGCTATGTCAGGGAGCAGACCCAGCAATGACAGCTTTCCATAGGCCGTAGGTAAAGTAGGGGTCCGTTTAGCTGCAGAGACGTGATGTCAACTGGAACTTGCTTAAGCCTTGGAATTTCCCTTTGCATGGCATACATGTTGGCAAATTACAAAATGGAACAATGCCTGGAACACAGCTGTTACAGAGTGCCTTGACCTCGCTGTGGTTCTAGTAGAGACGGGTTCCCAAAGATAAACGCCCTGTGGGTGAATGCCAGGTCATCTTACGATAGCCCTACCAAACACCAGGAAGTGTTAGTACATTCCTTTGTCTTCTGGGATGGAGGGAACAGAATATTCTTTGCTCATCTATCTACAGAGCATGAGCTCAATTCATTGGACTTCCCTTGTGTAAATCCACTGATGAATTTAGTCACAGGGCCATGCTGGGGATATGCTTTGCAGAGTTAATTGGTGATTTCCATCTGAATCTTTTGTTAAGCTTAGAGAATCAGATGATGCAACTTTTACTTCAGGGCTTTTTGACACAATAGTCTAAAAATAGCTTCACTTCCTGGATTGTTCAGAAACTTCTGCAACCTTACTGCCTCTCATGAGTCCCAAGAAATGCAGGACATTTGCCTTTTGGACTGCAATAACGGGTAATCTGCTCTTCCCAACTTATTTAAATTAAGTTACATATTACTAAGGATAAGTTGCAGATGAGCCACAAATAAGAGAAGCCAGATTCTGAGTCCAGTTTTCACTTGCTTGGGGATGCATTTGCTGTATTGAGTGGTTGCACTTCCCACTAGGTCTGGCACTAGACAATGGTTTTCTGAGAAACTGGAAGAGAGAGAAATTCAAAGAACAATTCTGCATCCAGCTGCACAGAGCTGATGGCATTCACTGGGAAGCCTGCTCTCCTATTTCCCCAAAAGATGTTCTTAAGTTGTCCATCTTCCATTTCTGCCTCTTCTATTTTTTGGGGCTCTCTGGGTTCCTTGGAGGTGCATTTGTCTGGGTCTGCAACTCAACTCATCCCTTTGGTAATTAATATTGCATAATACTCTAAAACTATCATCATGCTCAACTTGTAGTTTGTCCCACACTTACTCCATATTAAATTCAATTAAAAAATAAACTGTGTATCCAAAGGGTCACAGAACTATGACCAAGAAACAACAAATGGAAGTTTATAAAGGACAAGTCACTCCAGACAAACAGTTGGCTTTTATGAAACATAATCCTCTTTTGACGTGTCCTACAGAAGGACTGGGCTCATTGAGTGGGTCACAGAACATAAGCACCTCCTGCCATATTTATATACAATGGCTCACTTTCCAGGGGAAGTCACTGAATAGCACGAAGAAAACAGTTCGGCTTATCAGCTCAGCAGCTCCCACCTCAGCAAGCGATGACTGTCAGTGACGGTTTGTAATACGCTCAGAGGTGGTATCTAGTTAAATTTAGTTCAAGATATCAAAACAAAGGTGTGTAGGCATGTACCAGGCAAGGGTACATGCCTACACACACTGGGGCATGAACACAAAAGAGGTATTTAACAGGAACACATCCGTGTCAAACCCCTTACAGGTTAAAAGGTGGAACAAAGGGAATACCAGCATTATACTATCAGTGATGAGTAATCTGTCACAGTCCTTCCATTAGAAAGAAGATGCTGCTGGGACCAGAAACCAACCAGCTAGATAATTAAGGAATCAAATTATCACCTTTCATTGACAAGATATGGGTGTGAACCAGTAGAATCCCAGCAGAAGACAATTTTAGCTCAGTAGACACTCTACTGTTTCCTGCATTGACACTGAGGCCAAAGAAAGAACTTCCCTAACACATCCTTTTCAAAGGGAGATTGATCCTGACCTCTTTGAGCATGCTCAGTGGAAAAGAGGACTGTCTGCTTTTCCCTCTGCCTGATCACAGAGGCATCTGGGAGCTGCCTTTCTAATGCAGCAAGTGACAACAATCACCATGGAAAAAGGAGACACTTTCTCCCTGCACATGCTCCTCTTAGGTAGACGTTGTCCCTCTTCCTTTGATTGGGCTCATTGATCCCAATGACCAGTGATTGCAGGGGGCAGAGGGAAGAGGAGTTGGCTTGGGACAGAATTAGGAGCTCATCAGGCAGAGAAGGTGGTCTGGCTCCAATGTCAGAACAGAGATTTATTTGCAGGCCACACAGACTTCCCCTGGCTCCAACATGGAATACAACATTAATGGACCAAGGAAAAAATCAGCTGTTCTCAACCAGGGACCTGGGGTCCCCTGGGGAGCCACAAGCAGTTTTCAGGAGGGCTGCTAAGCAGGGCTGGTGTTTGACTTACTGGGGCCCAGGGCAGAAAGCTGAAGCCCAGTTGCACAGGGCTGAGGCGTGGGGCACTGAGCCCCACCACCTGTGGCTGAAGCCAAAGCCTGAGCAATTTAGCTTTGTACAAACCTGAGCAGTTGCCCTGCTTGCTACCCTCTAAAGACAGCACTGGCTTTTCTATGCAGAAAAACAACTGTGGTGCAGGCTGGCCATGAATTTGTTTTTTATTGCATGCTGAAAGAGGGGGGCAGAAAGTAAAAAGTTGAGAAGGCCTGTAGTGGATGTAGTATATCATAAAGAACTAATTAGCATGAGTGGTATCCCACCTCCCAGAGGATCAGCTCAGAACAGCTCATCTATGTGTCATAAATCCTACAGTATTAACAACAGAGGAAGATCCTTCTTTGGTAATAGAGGCTTTTGCTTTTGGAAGATCTTGATTCTATTCCTGCCATCACTGAGAAGTTTCTGGTGCCATACGTGGGCAACATACAGGTATCTGGCAAAGCCCAAAGCATGATAACAGCTTCATTTTACTAATACATTGTATACAGCGTCATGGTTATTTGGGTTATTAGTATATGGCCTCAGACATTAGCTCTGTCAAGAAAGTCGTACATTATTTCACAGAACAGTTAAATAGATGGCTAGCTATGAGTAAAAGCAATGTATCACGTTGGAAGAGTTGATCAGAACAGGCTTTGTTTAACATTTTAACAAGTCTGGGAAAAATAGGTTAAGGGGCATGTTATAATTTATTGTTCCTACGCAGGGCCATCCTTAGGATTAATTGGGCCCTACATAGTACTAATAAATTAGTGCCCCTGGGCCCAAGGGCAGCCGGCGCATGACGATTTTTTACAGATGTGATTTTATAATCTTGAGCAACACACTGAGGAACTATTTTAAAGCAAATTTTAAACTATGGTCCTGTAGACTAACACAGTAAATTCAGAAACTGACTGTATATTCCTCAGGTTGGTAAATGCCTGTTAAATGGCTTTGTTACTACTTGAATGGCTCTTTCACAGGATAAATGTCTGCTAATAGGTCTGTCAGGCTTTTTTACTTCTAAGTTAACTAGGGACCTGCACGCCTGCTTGCTGCACTTGCCAACTCTCCTGTACCAGGTGGGAGGCAACCCTGGTTCTCCCTCCAGCTGCGCCAGTACAGGCCCCTGTCCCCTTCCGCCAGCCCAGGCCCCTTCCTCCCTCCCCCCCGGCTGGCCCGGCCCTTTCTCTCCCCCCACTCCGCCAGCCCGGGCACCTTCTCGGTCCCCCCTCTCTCCCTTCACCAGCCTCACGAGCCACAGCTTGCCGACCTCATTATGTGGTTAGCAAGCAGGGAGGAGAGAGGGAGGAGGCTGGGTGGCTGAGGGTAGAGGGGCTGCAGGATGCAGAGTGACGTAATGAGGTTTATCTGTCGTCCCGCAGGAAAAACTTTTTTATAGGTATAGTAAGACTAGATCCTGTCTGGAGGAAACAGAGCCATAGAACAGAGATAGAAAGAGGTGGGTGTATGGACATTAAGACACAGTGGTGACCCGGATTTTCAGGTGCCCTACACAGTTGCATATTCTGTGTATGGGTAAGGACAACCCTATTCCTATGGCACTATAGGTGTGTTCATGGTGTTTGCAGATAAATTTTATGAATAGGTCCCTCTCGTCAAAGCAAATCTAAGATTACATTTTTAGAGGATAATGCACAAAATGGGGTAGTGCGCTCCAGGAACTGTAATCTCTAAGGGCTGAAGAGGAGAGCCACTGCAATCTGCTCCATTTCATGCTAGTTATGGGCAATGCTTGGCTACACAGACTCCTCTATTCTATGCCTTGCATTTATTGAAATCTGCTGCCAGTCCCTTGCAGATTGTAGATCATAGCTGAGAGCTGCTTGTTTGCCTGGCACAAATTTGCCAACAGCAATGAGGTCAAAATAGAAATAAATATTCTGAGCTTCAACAAGAACTGGATATTTGCCAAGTCCAAGCCCACTTTTTCTCTAGCCAATGTGAGCCCAAAAGGAGACTAAACCTTTCCCCAACATTCTTGTTCAATTCAATTTGGCCAAAAACAATATTCTGGAGGAATTCACTTTGTACCCAGTTCTGATTTTATTTTTAGTTCAATGCTTAAGCGTGAAAGTGGAAAAAATACAAACCACATAATGCAGCTCTGGGTGGAAGAAAAAAAATCCTGCCGCCAGTGCCATACACCTCACATAAGGAATTGCTCCTACTACAGATTCCTCTTCATCTTACGGTCCAGCCAGGTTTGTCAGCAGTTTGCATGAGCTCAGAGACACTCAACTTCAAATTCTGAGGCCGAGAGTGGGACTTGATGAACCCAGCAACCTCCCCATTCTCTTCCAAGCCCCTGGGATGGGCTCCTCAGAGCAGCCATTACCCTTGATAGCCGTCACTCACCTGCAAGCCATTCTCCATGGTCAGATGTGGAGTAGGTGGCAAGCTTCTGACCTCCTCCTCTCGCTTGTGTTCTAGCAATGGTCTCCTAGAGCATAGGATTTTCTTAGCTGGCAGAGAAGAAAGAACTCATTATAAGGGCCCGTTTTATACCAATGTCCTTATACATACTGTGGATTTCTCTCTGTACATATAACTAACTACTCTGTTCACTATGCAATAGTGCAAGTTATTCCATCCAGAAACAATGGCACAATACATAATTTAAATAGAAATGCTTCCCAATTGTCTACTGATAATGGGAGCTGTCTTCTGAGTAACACATGGTAAACTTCCCAAATATAGGGCCTCCTCAGAGACACTTAGGCCACTTGCCCTGGCATCTGTGTTTTCTCCTTTCACCCAAATTCACAAACTCCATCCAGTTCTCCTCCTTGCCTTCTCCTTCATAAGTGACTTGGGCTTGGCTGGCTTCTCATTTCAGGTGACCAGAGCCTGGACTCATCTTTCTCAAGGTAGCTTCAGTCTGGTGTGCACAATTATGATACCAACTGACCTTGGTACAAGCCTATTTTATGGTAGAATTTCTGCTCATAGCTTACATTTGAGGGACTTTGTCTTCTCCAAGTCCTTACCACGTTAAGGCAGCACATTCACATAACACCAAATCCTTCCCAAGCACACACTGTGCTACGTAACAAGCAAACACACCTATGTAGTTCCAAACATTTTGATCTATTATTAGAAATAATACATACATTCAATAAATAGCAACCATTGTAATGCCTTGCAAGCTAGCAAATGCTCTCTTCTTCCCCACAGAGGACTGCAACTTTTCTTTCCCTGGAGATTCTTCAGTAAGAGACCTTCTATCCTTTGTGTAATGCCCCTACATACACCCCAAGCAAGGGTGGCTGGAGTTCAGAGTCTCATCTGCCAAACCAAACCAAAAATTCTGAAGTTGGATTGAGCAATCCCCAGTGCAGCTGTACTAGACAGCACTGAATTTTGTTTGAAGCATTCACATTGCCCTTAATTCATCACCATGGGCTCTCACTGTCATGAGAGATTCGGGCATTATTGCTCAATGCCATTTGGAAATATCAGGACAACTCCCAATAAAAACACTTGCATTAGAACTTAGCTGGACTTGCAGAGGTGCTGCGCTGTGCTCACAAGCCACACAGATTTGGGGGTAATTTTCGGCCTTCAGGCTGGAATTTGGGGCATGTCTATACTTACTGAGAGATCAGCACTGTAGCAATCGATCCTTTGGGGGTTGATTTATCAGGTCTAGTGAAGACCCTACTAAAATCGACCACTGAACGCTCTCTCATCAACTCCAGTACTCCACCAGAACGAGAAGCATTCCCCCCACAGCGGAAGCCCCCATGGCAACTGCACCTAACATACATCAACTCCAAATGCAGTATTCACATACCTAGATTTGCATACCTTATGTCAACGTTGTCCCATAGTATAGATCTGCCAACAGACACAAATATTTGTACACAAACCTCTGTCTGTACCTTTTGTTTTTACAATTCTTTGTTCTAGTGTAGGATTGTTTTTATTATTGTTTGTATGTTTATATGTAGGAAAATGGACCTATCCTAGATTCTAGGCATGTGCACAGCACAGAGTGACATTCTCTCCTCCTTGTTGTCTTCCATAAGCATTTGGGATATATACAAAAATCAAGAGGTAGTTAGCTGCTTCCACTGATTGCTAACATCTAAAGGCAGCAGACACTGTCCATCATCATCTGTGGACCCTACTGGAGGCAGAGCATCTGGATGTATAAATTAATGAGGGATAACCCACTTTGAAATAAATACTGCAAGAATCCTCCTGAACCTTCAGCCCTGAACTTGAACTGACTGGAACTCGTGACTCTACAGGAAAAGCTTATTTAACTGTTTTCACTATTTTAAATTTTGCTCCCAAACTCGAACTCTGAATCTTTTTTCTTAAACACCTCCTCCCCAATAAGTAGGCTGTATTTGTAGTCTCTCTCACAGGCAACAAGTACTGCACCTTGCTAAGACACAAAAATGAAGTAAGGTTCAGGTTTGAGAAGGACTTTGCTTTTCCAGTGGTAATTCATTCGTAGTGAAAATAGGAACGCACACAGTCCTTAGCAAACAGTATATCTGAACAAATCCACATTGCTTAGACTACATGAGACAGATTTGATGCACCTAGGAAGCTGGCTGTGTGAAATCGTGATCTTGACTGGGTACTGGTGCTTCAGTGCAGAACAAGTTTCATAACAAAGCACAGCACAAGCTTCCCAAACCCAGTCTATAGAATGACTCCTTAAAGAAAAAGCTTTATGGGGCTCAAAATCCCTAACATAGTCCCTGGCCCAGACTATGAGCTGTCTCTCTCAGGAGGCATAATCCAGTGGAAAGGGAGGAAAAATGGCCTTTGAACCACTCAAATTCTGGGGTATTCCAGAGGCTGGTGAGATCCCTGGCATTCAGGCTGCTCTAGTCTATGCAAGATTCCCACAGCTGCCAATGGGCCACTCAAAGCCTACATAGATGGATCACAGAGCCCCTGGGCCTGCCTCATGCCAGGACTCTGACAACAAGCAGCACAGGACCATTATACCTACACTAGCAAGGCAACCCCTTTGTGGGATGGGAATTTTTAGCAGGGGAAATCAGGCTGTACCGTAGGCCTTCTTTGTTACAGGCAAAATGGGATGGAGCTGAAACACAGCTGAGGATCAATGTCCCCTTTCACTGCTTTGGAGAAGGATTTCTATTAGCTTAGGCATAAAATATTGGGTTTTATTCCCCACTCTGCCACCAGTTTCCTGGGTAGCCTTTGTGAAGTCAGCATCTCCCCATGCATCAATTTACTGAGTCAGCTATGGAAAGTGCTCACGATAGCATTATTGGGGTGCGCTTTACAGGGTTTAGATACAGCAGCAAACAAACAAAGCCTGCCAATAAAGGGAACAAGCTCCCAATTCTTTTTGCACATTACATCAGTTCAAAGACATCGCTGGAGTTCAGTTGGTTGAAAACTGGTGTAAATGCGAGAGAAAAAAGCCTCCCCATCCACCTACACCCCTCATAGTGACATTATGATTAGTGTTGTAAAGAGTCTGGAGATCCCTGGATGAAGTATGATTTAGGTACATAACCACGAGCACTCAGGTTCAAGGACTGTGTGATAAGGCACTATATGCCAAAAGTACAGAGATAACAAAGACCTCTTTCTCAACTGGGAGTTCTCTCATACACACACCATTATTGCAGTAGGCCAGCCAATCAGTTTACTCCACCACCTTATACAAAGCACACCATATATAGCCAACACCACCATTAAACAGCCTCTTACTTTCTTACTGGTGCAGCTAAACACTTGCAGGTCCAGTTGTGAACCACAGTCTCAGCCAGCTACCCTTCCTGCTCTGGAGCTGCACAATACCACACCCTCTGTGTCAGCAGGAGAGACTGCTACCAAAGTTTCCCATGGCATGCGCTCCTGGCTAGGATCCAGAGAGGCATGTGTGTGCTGGCCAAAGGGCACAATCATTTCCTCCCTTCCCATTTGTGACCCTTCATTGCCCTCGTGCCTTGCTTTAGTCCTGGAAATGCTTCCTTGCTCAGCACACTGAAGGCAAGAGAGTGCTACATGCTCAGAGCTGGCTTGTGCAATGATTACACAGTGTCTCACAATGGAAAGATCCACTCCCTGGAATAATTGTCCCAGCTGATGCTATTTCCCCAACATCTTCTCAGGGAGCTGAGCCAGCAATTAACCTCAGGTCTGATACCAGCTCCTTCTGCGACCCCAGGCTAGCAATGTAACCTCTCTGCCTCAGTTTCCTCAACTTGCAAAATGGGATAAATAATATTTTCCTGCCATTAGGCTTCATTTTATTTATTTGTATTACAGTAGTGCATAGAAGTCTCATTTGAGATCAAGAATCCATTGTGCTAGGCATTGTACAAAGCTATAGTTGGAAAATCTGCTTTGAAGAGCTCACAATCTAAATAGTCAGCAAATAGGTAGTAAAGGATAGGAGAATGGAAGGATTCTTCTCCTACTTAAACATTAAATTGAGTGATGCATTTATACAGTAATAAAGAAAATAACAATAGAGCATAAGGGTTAATGGTTATGAAGGGCTGTGAGGAAGAGAAGTATTGGTTAGCCTCCATGGGCTGAATGAGTATCAGTACACCAGGTGCTGGTGGGAGAATCCAGTTGTGATGAACCCTAAATTGAACTCCTGTCATGCTTAGGGAACCATATGACATTAAAGCCAGGAACAGAAGCTCCTTTACAAAGTGCCCCCCTCCACACTTTACCTAAAGCATAAGAGGTCAAAACAAAGCTTCGCCAGGCAAAACAAAGCTTCTGAACAGAGTCCCCCTTGCACATTCTACACACCCCAAGCACCTGCCCTGAGCCCCCCCAACGCCCGATCCTGACTCCAGCACCTCGCTCACTCCACCCTCTGCCCTGAGCTTCCACCCACATAACTACGCACTCCAGCCCCTTGCCCAGGGCCCCCTACGCTCTACTCTATACTTACATTTTTTCTTAGAGATGATGATATATACTAGATACTTCTAAAAGAGGGAAATTCACATTTCCCTCAAATAATGCACCTGAACAATTCTCAGGACTACCTCATAAAATGGAGACAAAGTTGATTTCTTCCGGAGCCCAGCCCAGATCAGTTTACATTCTGGCTATGTCTACACTACAGAGCGTTTTCCAGAGAAACGGCTGTTTTTCTGAAAAAAACTTCACTTACATCCACACTGCAATCGTGTTCTTTCGAAAAAAAATCGAAAGAACAGAGGGGTTTTTCCGACATTGGCAAACCTCTTTCTATGTGGAAGAAGCCTTTTTCCGAAAGAGCTCTTTTGGAAAAAAAGCATGTGTGGATGGGGAAGAGGGAGTTCTTTCAAAAGAAGAGAAAAGAGGAAAAAGCACAGGTGCCCTGGTGGTCAATCCGTCCATAGTAATCACAGCTTAAATGCGAGATAGCATCCACACTGAATGGATGCTATCTTTCGAAAAAGCAGATCACTTTTTTGATGCGCTTTGGCAGTGAGGACGTTCTCTTTCGGAAGAAGTTTTTTGGGAAGATCTCTTCTGGAAAAGCTTCTTCTGAAAGAAGCCTGCAGTCTAGATGTTGCCTCTGAAGCTTGAGGATTTTCCACACATTTCAAATTTATCCTAGTAAATGCCATTCTTATAAGTGCCTGATCTTGTTTTGAAATCTACTGAACTACTTTGAAATTTACAAAGCTGTTGTCTCAATGACAACCTGCACCAGCCTGTTCCATGTTTTTGTTGCATTAAGTATTTATTTTTTTTCCATGAAATATGTCAACATTTAAATTTCAGCTGCCTCATTCATCTATTATGGAAAAGGCTAAATCAAGGCAGTGCTAAGGGCTGGCAGGGGGGGAGGTACAGTGTGGTCTGGGTAGTGCTGAGGGCTAGCTGCTCCCAGCCCTGCCCCATTATGCCCAACGCCCTGTCCCCCCAGGAGTTCAGAGTTAGGCTTCTTCCCACCTTGTCCAGGGGCCCAGCAATTCTATCAGCCCCCCTGCAAGAGGGAGTCCCTGCCCCTCTAAGCTTATAATCTAATTAGGTAAAACAGAGAAAGGGTGGGAGGGGAAACAGAGGCATAGAAAACAGAAGTAACTCTGTACAAGGTCAGAGCTATATTTGGGAACAGAACCAGGTTTCCTAAGTTACAGTGCAGTGCTCTCTAGCCTCTAAATCACACGGCATCTCTATTTGTTTTTCTATTTCTGTCATTTCCTTGATGAGATTTTGATGACATTTGAGCACAGGGGCCAAAATGAGGAGAAGCTCTTGGTTGTAGAGTGGCAGGTCATGGCTGCGGCATATTGGCAGGAGAATGAGTGAGAAGCCTGTGCGGCCATTGTCTATGCTGTCTCGGCTGTGCTGGTATAGAGAAGCCTTGGGGATACCAGCCTGGCACAGTCATTAGTAAGAAGTGAAAATGTTCAGTCCCTTGCCAGGGTGCTGGGAAAGGGATGGGAAAGTCTGAACTAATACGAGGTTGACTCAGCATCTTTCAGGGGCTCAACTCACTTCTGTATAAAAAGAAGCAGAGCTCCCAGGGGAGAGCAAATTAGCAAGTAGCAAGTGCCACATTGTTTATCTTTCTCCTGACAGATGAGCAAATTTTTCCTCTCTTTTAAAGTGATAGCTGGCTGTGCTTTCTTTTTAATGAGTTTTTGGACCAGAGCCCAACACTGTTCAAAGCCATCAGTGGTAGGGGATGGGGGGCTTCCTTAAAAAAAAAAAAAAAAAGAGAGAGAGAGAGAAATTGCACTTTTTATCACTGAGGTGAATAATGCAAATAACACTGAATCTGCATTGCTCCATCAGCAGACAGCAACCTGCCTGCCAAACTTACCATGCACTTGTATACAGACCAAAGAACTTCCCAGAACTTTCCCTTTGTTTGTGCACTTTAAAGGAGCAGGAGAGTGGAGGATGCAAATAAGCAGAGGGACTGTTTCTGAACCAAGGAATTTTCCTCCTTGCCAAATAAAGTAGTAGCTGAGGGAGAAATTAGAAGAGGATTCATAAATGATATCCCATTTCTTATGTGGCGTACTGGTCACTAATGACAGAATACTAATGCTACAGCCATAGATAATGCTGGCACTGGGGCAGGGGCAGTCTTTTCATTAAAGGAAAATGGGATCAAAGCGGAAAGCTGGGACACAAAGCAGATCAGAGGTCTCAGAGAGAGATCTGAATGCCAGTGCACAAAACAAATCACACACAAGATTCCAGGAGCAAATACAGTCTAGAATGCAGAACTGGCAGCCAGGAGAGATAAGCTCTGTTCCTTTCTCTAACCTCATTTGCTCATGACCCTGTGTAATTCATTTAACATCTTTAAGCCACATTTTCCCATCCCTAAAATGGGGATAGAGACTCACACCATCAGTAAACACTCTGAGATCTATAGATAAGGAGCACTCTACTCTAGGGAGTTATTTCGAAATAACAAGCAGAGCGTCCACACTACCAAGCCCGTTATTTCAAAATAACTGGCTGGTTATTTTGAAATCTGTACGCCTGCTTTCCTTGGGGGAATAACACTTATTTCAAAATTGTTATTTTGAAATAGCATGAGTGTGGACACTCAGCTGCTGCTATTTCGAGATAATTGGCCTCCAGAGGCCTCTCACAGCTACACTAGTGGCCGCTTGGACACATCTGACAACTCTAATGCTCCCCTTCTCCTGCAGAGCTTAAAGCAGCAAGCAGAAGAGAAAGAGCTTGTGGCATGAGGAGAGCTTTGCCAGCCCTGTGCCACACAGCACCCATCACTGGAACCATGAGTGACCCCAGCGCTCCCTCTGCGTCCTCCACAGCTGCCAGCACTTCTGCAGCACCCTCGGATGTCCCAGGCCAGGGACAAAAGAGGGCACCGGCCTACACTGGTGCAGAGACCCTAGATCTCATTAAGGCCTGGGGGAAGGAGACCAACCTCCAGGACCTCTGCACCAGAAGGAGGAATGTGGATGTCTGTGGCCGTAGGACCACCAGCCTGGCTGACAAAGGCCACATGCAGACCTTTGACCAGGTCCACATGAAAATCAAAGAGCTCCAGCAGGCTTACAGCAAGGCCAGGGAGCAAAGTGCACGCTCTGGGGTGGCTCCTCACACCTGCCACTACTACGAGCAGCTGGATGCCATCTTGGGAGAGCAGCCAGTCATCTCCACCCCATGCCCCCGGTTGTCATTGAGTCCAGCCAGGACATGCCCAGCCTCAGCCTCCATGAGAGCAGGGCTGTGGATGAGGACAAGCATGAGGAGGAAGCAGAGGAGGACCAGGCCAGTCAGGACACGATGCCTGCCAGCTCCTCACCTTGGAGCTGGTTCCTCCCTCCCAGGATGTCTCCCAGGCCTCGGACAATCCCAGTGAAGGCACTTTAGGTGAGTTCCATAACTTTCCCTATACACATGAGTGGGGCAGGCAGTGGGTTGTGAGGGGCTGCACACTCCTCACTTAGCCTTCTTGGCCTGGGGGTCACACAACAGCCTGTGCACGTGGGTGCATATAAAGCACCAGTCTGGAGCACTCAGCCTCATGATGCTCTCACTCAGGAACTTCTCGCTTCTTCTCACAAGGGGCTTCTCACAAGGGGCTTGGTAAGGTGCCGGCCAGGCCAGGCCTGGAGAAGCCTGCCTTACTCCAGCCTCTGTGATGGGACACCTTCCCATGACAAGCCACCAGTAAAGGAGGCTGGAGTCATGGAAACACACAGCAGTACCACACGCTGCACAGGCTCATGCCCGCACTCGGGCAGTATCTCCTCCCAGTAAAGTGCAGCGATGTGGAGGAGTCTGATCCCCTGCATGGGAACCTGCTGGGGGGAGGAAGAGGAGGAGACCCCATTAGCATTCTTTCTGGCAAGTGGATTCTACTGCTTGCGCACACGTCCCCCAAAACTCCTCCCCCCACCCTCCAAAGCGGTCAGGGAATAGAAGTTCTCACTCTGCGGGAAGCTATGAGTACTGGAACCAGCATGTGCTGGACATGGAAGGAAGCCAAGATGCTCTGTCCCTCCTTCTCACCCACAGGCTCCTGGCCTGGCCGGCACCTTACCAAGCCTGTTTGTCCCTGGGCTGTGGGTGTAGCAAGGCTCCCCTGGGACATCTGTGCCTCTGCAGGACAGTGCCCACTGTCTAGGCCACAGATGGCCTTGCTCAAAGCACATTGCCATCGTCTGAACCAAGACCTTCAGTTTCAGAGCAGAATTTAGGGCTGATACAGTCTGAGGCACAATGGTTGGGCGCCAGGATGGGGATGTGAGTGCCATCTCTGGACCCCTCACCACAGTTGGGGGAAGCCCATGGCGGCAAAGCTAACTACAAAGGGGTTGACGTTGCTCAGAGAGATGACACTCCACAGCAAGATGTTGCTGATGGCTTTGATTACCTGCAGGAGCACGGCCCTGACCACGGATTTCCCCTGCCACAGGAAGAGTCTGACTTCTTGGTGTCCTCCCCGGAGTGCTTCCAGGGGCTTTAAATCTGATGCAGGCTCCAATCAGTGTGGGTGCACTATTTTGAAATTATTCTGAGATATTTTGATGGTGCCTTGTAATGTGGACACACTATTTCAAAATTACTATTTTGGAAGTTAATATTTCAGAATAAGTTATTTTGAAATAATTTCCTAGTGTACATGTGCCCTTAGTGTTGTTACTAATGTGACAGGCTACAGGCTTAAAAGGAAAAAAATTCTCCAAAAGTTGACTGTCAGGGCTGGATTATGTAAGCCAGCCAATTTTCTTCTTAAAATTGGTAGCGCTTACACAAGTATGGAAAGCGATTAGCTGCACACATGCATCTACTGGAAGAATAGGAGTAATTAGGAAGCAGGATGTAATCTTAACTGGGGAAGCACAGAAAAGATGGCACTGGCAGCAACAGATATATTTGTAAACAGAAGGGAAAGAAAATTCCCTTAAGATCTGCTACTGCTTCTTCTGAGCATGCTGGCCCCTCTGGTACTTGTAGGATCACAGGAGATGGTACATAGTGTTCACTGTTAGCAGAAAGGTTACTGAAGCCAGGGAGCCTGGAAAACTTTGAATAGAAAGATAATGGAACTGCTAGGAAGTCTCAGGGGGTAGCCATGTCAGTCTGTAACTTTAAAAATGAGTAGTCCTGTAGCACCTTAGAGACTAACAAATTATATATATCATTAGTTTTCATGAGCACAACCCACTTCTTCATATCAGTTGCTAGGACCTGCTAGGTAAGCTAGAACTGAGATTGTGCATAAATGAACTAGGACATGACTCTGGCATTAGTGTGATCTGGTAGAATGATCCATGGGGTTGGGAGCTATAACTATTACTGAATTGCTGTCTATTTCTCTACTTGGAAAGTGGGGATAATTGATACACATGCTTTGTGACACATGTAGCTAACATTCATGCAAGCCTATGGAACTTTCGGGTGCTACAGAACAGTCAATATTCTTGCATTGCTTTGCCTTAACGTATAAACAAACAAACAAAAGGCTCCTCTGAAACTAGGGGTATCTAAAGTCTAACCTAGTACTCTGAAATGCTACTACACAGATATTTCCTCATTCTGGAATTGCAGGAGGTGGACAATAGTGACCCGATAAACCCCCAACAAAAAGCAACTGTTCTTAGAATCATAGAGCTGGAAGAGACCTCAGGAGGTCATCAAGTCCAGCCCCCTGCCCAAAGCAGGAACAATCCCAATTAAATCAACCCAGCAAGGGCTTTGTCAAGCTGAGACTTAAAAACCTCTAGGGATGTGGAGAGGGCAAATAAATAAAAGTTATTTATTAGTTCCCATAATAGAAGAACTAGAGGACACCAAATGAATTTTATGGGTAGCAGGTTTAAAACTAATAAAAGAAAGTTCTTCTTCACACAGCGTGTAGTCAACCTGTGGAACTCCTTGCCAGAGGAGGCTGTGAAGGCTGGAACTATAACAGAGTTTAAAGAGAAGCTAGATAATTTCATGGAGGTTAGGTCCATAAAAGGCTATTAGCCAGGGGATAGAAATGGTGTCCCTGGCCTCTGTTTGTCAGAGGCTGGAGAAGGATGGCAGGAGACAAATCGCTTGATCATTGTCTTTGGTCCACCCTCTCTGGGGCACCTGGTGCTGGCCACTGTCGGCAGACAGGCTACTGGGCTAGATGGACCTTTGGTCTGACCCAGTAAGGCCGTTCTTATGTTCTTATGATGGAGATTCCACCACCTCCCTAGGTAACCCATTCCAGTACTTCACTACCCTCCTATTGAAATAGTTTTTCCTAATATCCAACCTAGACCTCCCCCACTGTAACTTGAGCCCATTACTCCTTGTTCTGTCATCCGCCACAACTGAGAACAGCCTTTCTCCTGCCTCTTTGGAACCTCCCTTCAGGAAGTTGAAGGCTGCTATCAAATCCCCCCTCACTCATCTCTTCTGCAGACTAAACAAACCCAAATCCCTCAGCCTCTCCTCATAGGTCATGTGCTCCAGCCCCCAAATCATTTTGGTTGCCCTCTGCTGGACCCTCTCCAATGCGTCCATATCCTTTCTATAGTGGGAGGCCCAGAACTGGACACAGTATTCCAGATATGGCCTCGCCAGAGCCGAATAAAGGGGAATAATCACTTCTCTAGATCTGCTGGCAATGCTCCTCCTAATGCAACCTAATATGCCATTAGCCTTCTTGGCTACAAGGGCACACTGTTGACTCATATCCAGCTTCTCATCTACTGTAATCCCCAGGTCCTTTTCTGCAGCACTGCTACTTAGCCAGTCGGTCCCCAGCCTATAATAATGCTTGGGAGTCTTCCATCCCAAGTCTATGTCTAGACTACATTCCTCTGTCAAAAGAGAAATGTAAAATAAGGCAAATTGAAAGTGCCAATGAAGCACGGATTTAAATATCCCGTGCTTCATATGCATATTCGCATCCGAGCACTTTTTCGAAAAAGGGTTTTTCGAAAGTGAAAGCGCAGTCTAGACAGGGTTCTTTCAGAAAAAAAAACCTTTTTCGAAAGAGCCTGTACTCCTGAAAAAATGAAGAGCACAGGTTCTTTCGAAAAAGGGGGTTTTTTTCCTCAGGGAAGGAGGGGAAAAAAAGGGAGGGCAGATGGGAAACAAGGAGCAGAGGGTATGAAAATATCAAAGGTAAAAATAAGCAGGCAGAACTGGCAATCTATAAACACGTGAATAGTTAAAAAGAAGCAGATAAGGATCAAAGGACATCAATAGATAGGAAGGGTACTAACACGAGAATCTACACAGACAAAGAGCTGCCTACTTGTTTTTACCTTTGATATTTTCATACCCTCTGCTCCTTGTTTCCTACCTCCCTCCCTTTTTTTCCCCTCCTTTCCCTCTCTCCCTTCTCTCCTATTTATTTTGGGTCTGTACATCCTAAACTCAAAACTTCGGTCATCTGAAGAAGTGGGCTGTGCCCAGGAAAGCTCATGATACCATCTATATGTTTTGTTAGTCTATAATGTGCTACCAGACCATTTGTTGTTGTTTTTTAAGTTTATCCTGTACAGACTAACTTGGCTACCCCCTGAAGCTTCTTATATAATTGTAAATCTTTTATTTACAATTCCCCTGGTGGTCAATGGATTGTGACATCTGATCCAGTGTGGGTCACTATGTTTGTTGTCACTGGAGAGCTAGCAGTGGGATTCTCCTAAGTGCACAACATATCTCAACATCAACAATATAGCAAAATCTCATGACTTCAAATTCTAATTATTTTTCAAATAGATGTTATTAAGGGCAAAAGAGGAAACTATCCCACTGTGTAGGAAAGACGGAAAGTATAGCAAGAGACCACACTGGCTTAACCAAGAGATTTTCAGTGATCTGAAGCGCAAAGAAGAGTTGTACAAAAAGCAGAAACTAGGTCAAAGGATGAATGTAAGCAAATGACACAAGTAAGTAGGGGCAAAATTAGAAAGGCCAGGGCATAAAATTAGATTAAAGAAAACATCCAACAAATACATCAGCAGCAAGAGGAAGACCAAGGACAGGGTAGGCCTGTTAGTCAGTGCGGAAGGGGAGGGAAGACAACAGAAAATGTGGAAATGGCAGAAGTGTTAAGTGATTTTTTTTCACCCGAAAGGTTAGTAGCAACTAGGGATGTGAAATCCCATTTAATCAGTTAAACCAGTTAAACGTTGCTTTTAATCGGTTAACCACTTACTCAGGATTCCATAGGCAGGGGGTCCGGCCAGGCTAAAGAGTACTCCCACACACACTGTCGCAGCATGGTGTGGGGTTGCGCCAGCCCAGCTGGGCCCACTGTGCCATGAGCTGCTCTGTCATCGCTGGGCCAAGCCTATCATAGGCAGGGAGCTGATGTTCTGGCCAGTCCAGGCCACCGGTTAACTAGTTACCTTACTGGGTGATGCTTACCTGTTAACTGGTTACTTCCCTAATAGCAACTGGATGTCTAACATAGTGACTAGTGAATGCCAGTAAAAATGAAGTAGGATCAGAGGTTAAAATAGGGACAGCACAAATTAAAGATTACTTAGACAAGTTAGATGTGTTCAAGTCACCAGGGTTTATCAAAATGCAATACTTTAGGAGCTACTGAGGAGATATCTGAGCTATTAGCAATTACCAGTGAAAAATCAGAAAAGATGGGAAAGATTTCAAAAGGATTGGGACAGGGCAAATTTAGTACCAATGTATAAAAAGGGAAAGAAAGACAACCCGGGGAGTTGCAAACCAGTGAGTTTATCTTCAGTATCAGGAAAGATAATGGAGCAATTAAGCAATCAATTTGCAATCAGCTAGATCAGGAGTGGGGAACCTTTTTTTGGGTCACGGGTCAGTAAGCCACAGAAAATAAGTTGTGGACCACACACAAGTGAGAAGCAAAAAGTCTTAAAAAAAACAACCCTCACTGGCTTGGCCCCCAAGTGAGAGGAAGAAGAAAAAACCTCACAGGTTTTTTTGGTTTTTTTTCCCTAACCAAGAAGCAGGGAAAAAAAACATTCACCTCACTTCCCTCAAGTTCCAGCCCCATGGTGGGAGAGGGGTGAGGCACTGAGGCTTAGGGCTCACCTCCTAGGCTGTATCTGTGCAAGTTTTTAGCAGAGTCTCTCACTGTAGTCAGTACAGTATGTTGATCTTAATGGGTTGTTCACTTTCAGTCCTTTGGGTTCAGTCCTAGGCTGGATTAATTTCTGGGGGCCCAGAGCTAGTAGATTTTGTGGGGCTAAAAATAAGGGATCTAGTGTGTGGGAGAGGGCTGCTGGGAAACAGGCAGGGGATAGGGATGTGGTGTCTGTGTGGGAGGTAGAGTACAGGGGTGGGGGGGAGTTTGGGCAAGAGGTAGGTACAGCAGTAGGCTGGGGGTCTGGTTTGGGTGGGCGGGAAA
Organism: Pelochelys cantorii; assembly: GCA_032595735.1. Taxonomy (NCBI): domain Eukaryota; kingdom Metazoa; phylum Chordata; order Testudines; family Trionychidae; genus Pelochelys; species Pelochelys cantorii. The sequence continues at coordinate 100,270,034 of CM064329.1, read as the reverse complement.
GGATGAAAAAGTGCAGAGTATTGGGGTGCCTATCTGGTACAGCTCCTGGGTGGGTCGCAGGTATATCTGCACACAAGCACTCCCTGCAGGCACTGCCCCCCACCACTCCCATTGGCTGCAATTCCTGGCCAATGAGAGCAACAGGGAATGGTACCCTCAGGGAGTGCTTCCTTGCAGCATGCAAAGCCACTTCTTTCCCTCTGCCAGGTAGAGCGTGTTTGCCATATTCAGCCCTAGTCTGCCTTGATTGGGCCCACGAGTCTCGGGACTCCTCCCCGCCCTGGAGCAGGGTGTCAGCACTGGCACTCCAGATGGCTGGAACACCAGGGCTGGATGGCCCATAGGATGGATCAAGGGAAGCTGCAGGCCAGATCCAGCCCACGGGCCATAGGTTCACCATTCCTGAACTAGATGATAAGATAATAAGTAATAGTCAAAATGGATTTAGCAAGAACAAATCATGTCAAGCCAACCTGACAGCTTTCTTTGATATGGAAACAAGCCTTGTATAGGGGATGAAAGTGGTTGATGTGGAATATCTTGACATTACTAAGGCTTTTGATACTATTTTGTACGACCTTCTCATAAACACACTGTGAAATACAACTTAAATGGAGCTATTACAAGATGGGTGCAAAACTGGTTGGAAAATGGTTCCAAGAGAGTAGTTATCAATGGTTCCAAGAGAGTAGTTATCAATGCTGGGAGGGCATAACAAGTTGAATCCCTCAGGGATCAGTTCTGGGTCTAGTTCTATTCAATATCTTCATCGGTGATTTATATAATGGTGCAGAGTGCATTTATAAAGTTTGTTGATGATACCAAGATGGGAGAGGTTGCAAGTGCTTTGGAGGACAGGATTAAAATTCAAAATTATCTGGAAAAACTGAAGAAATGGTCTGATGATGTAAATAGGATGCAATTTAATAAGGACAAATGGAAAACACTCCACTTAGGAAGGAACAAGCAGTTGCACACATACAAAAATGGGAAATGACTGCGTACTTCAGAAAGGGATCTAGGGGCCATAGTGGGCCACAAGCTAAATATGAATCAACAGTGTGACACTTTCAAAAGAAGAAAAGATGGTTCTGGGATGCATTAACAGAAGTGTTGTGAGCAAGACAAGAGAAGTCATTCTCCCACTCTACTTAACACTGATTAGCCTTCAACTAGAATATTGTGTCCAGTTCTGGGCATTGCATTTCAGGAAAGATATGAAGAAATTGGAGAAAGTTCAGAGAAGAGCAATAAAAATGATTAAAGATCAAGAAAGCATAACCTGTGAGGGAAGACTGAAAAAAAAAATGGGCTTGTTTAGTCTGGAGAAGAAAAAAGACTGAGGAGAAGGGACATAAGTTTTTAAGAACATAAAAGGAAGAGGGAGAAAATTGTTCTCTTTAGCCCAGTTTGCAGGGCAGTCCCAGCCGGAGTGATTGTGCAATCCAGCCTAAGACTCATGGCAAGCAAAGGGGGGAAATCTATCCATTATTGGACCCCAACACCTGCCACTTCCCATCATTGCCACGCCCTGCCCCCCCATGGTGCCCCACCCCCCACATATGTGGCTTTGGGGATCACCGAGGGGCTCTGGTGCCGCATGCCAGCAGCAGTCACCCCCCCTGCTTCCACTCTCCTTGGGGAAAACAGAGCACACTGAGCTGGTGCACTGTGGCTAGGACTTTCAGTCTCCTGCTTTAACCTTTGAAGAGATGACAAGAAGCAATGGTTTTAAATTACAGCAATGATGATTTAGATTATATATTAGGGAAATCTTCCTGTCAGGATGGTTAAGCACTGGAATAAATTGCCTATGGAGGCAATGCAATCTATATCATTGGAGATTTTTAAGATCAAATTAGAAAAACAATTGTCAGGGGTGGTCTAGGTCAGGGCTACTCAACACACAACCCACAGCGCCTTGAACTGCTTCCTGGGCCACCTGCCTGCCTCATTGCTGGGGCTCCAGCGGCAGCACCAAGCCAAGCTGTGCGGCTTTGAGCCAGTCTGCGTGCGCAGAAGGTGCTGGCCAGTGGGGAGGAAGTGCCTCCCCGCGAGCAGAGCCATGTTGGCACGTGTGTTGGAGCTGCTGGGGGGGAGGCAGGGAAAGATGGCAAAAGGTGCAGCAGAGCCAAGCCACATCAGCACGTACACAGGAGCTTCTGGGAGTGGCAAGAGGCACGTGGCGAGGCAGTGGCAGAGCTGGGCAACGAGACAGTGAGGCGGCGGCAGAGCCAGGCAGTGAGGCCATGGTGAGAAAGGTCTGTGCTGGGACTGGGGTTGGGGCTTGGGTAGTAATCAATATAATGGTCTTCTGTTGATATGTGTTTTAGTAGTTAAATTGCTGAACTGTCATTGCTCATTAAAAGTGCTGTCATATGGGTGGAACTCGGGTAAATATTGCATTTTATTAACATCAGCAGATCTGACTTAAATTGGGCCTGTGTGTTGTGTAGTCTTGCCTTAATCTTTGTATTCATGCCCATTAGCATCAAAGAAACTATTTGCATATATTTGCAACCACGCTTAAGTTGCGGCCCTCGGCATGTACTGTGAGTATCATTGTGGCCTCTGGGGCTTCCAAAGTTGAGTAGCCTTGGTCTAGGTAATATTTAGTCCTGCCATGAATGCAGGGAACTGAATTAGATGACCGCTCAAGGTACCTTCCAGTCCTATGATTTTATGGTATACATATTTTGACAGAACAATGAATTTCAGCAGATCATGACCTTTCATATGATACCTTATAAGGCATACTTTGTATGAAAGATCACAAGTATACAGAAATGATGAATATGGAGGTTAAAGGGTGCTATTTTGAGGTACAGCATGTCACAGTATGTTAAATCCTAAGTGCATGTACAAGTGAGCCAACACAGTCCTCAGCTCCTGGCAGGTTGCTGAAATACAGCCTTTTGTGTCATAAAAAATAAACACAGCTATGCTTGTGGTGTATTCCAGATGGCAGTTCATGACAGCGGGAATCTGGGACTGGCAGTATAGGTCCTAAAGAAAGTGAAGAGATTCCCTGATTTATTTGTTGAATGTGGTGCATGTAATTATGTAACATTGATGATTTTCCTTTCTGTAAACTGTCCTTTGTAGACAGCTGTCATTTTATGTTCTTTTCCAATGCAACCTGTTGCAGAGGGGCACATATGCTCTGTGCTCGCTTATAGAGACTTAATTTTGTTTTCTTGTTTCATTTTATCCTCAATCAAAAATAAAAGCCATTTGAATTAAAATGTATGGCTGCTCCTTGTTTGTAGAAGTGCACACGACATTCAGTGATTCAAAGGTCTTTTTTATGTTTTTTCCCAAGTGCAGAGGGAGCCAGACATTCAGAATATAACAGAAAACATAATTAGATTCCCAAATAAGACAAGGCATAGTGAAATATTACAGACGTGACCCATCATGTGCTAATGGGCATTCCCCAGAGTTTCCTATTCACTGAGTTGCTTGGCAATACTGTTTCTGAAAGGGGAATAGCAAGGGAATGGAGAAAGTCATTAGGCAAAGGAGAGTGACACTCACTACAGAGGAGGGTAATGCCAGGAATCTTCACATTTCAGAAAGGAGAAACAGAGGCTCTATGGCGGTAGGGTAGTGACCTATATATATACACAATGGAGGCACAGGACAGAAAGGCCACTCACAATGTTTTGAAGGGTGTAAACACCAAGAGGAATTATTTAGGAAATACAAGGAATATATCTAGGCAAAACAGGATGAAATTAGCAAGGGTAATTTAGGCTACTACCAGGTAACACTCACTGTGAGAGGTTTTAGCTTAATCTTTGCTGCTTAAAAAGGATGTTTTTAATTACTGTGAATTTGTTAATACCAACCAGAGACAATTTACCCGCAGTTATTTTTGCAAGGTAGCCAGGTGAGGTCAGCACTATATCCTCACCTGGGTGGGGTTGACTTTGCCTAGTTTGTCTCGCACATTCAGGGTATGTCTACACTGCATGGCTATCTCGGGATACCTTTGGTATCCCAAAATAGCTACCCCATGTCTACACAAGCTGCCCGTTATTTCGAAATATTTTTTAAAATAACGGACGCGCTATTTCGCCATCCCGGTAAACCTCGTTGCATGATGGTTAAGGGATGGCTTAAAATAGTGCATTATTTTGAAATCTGATGCTGTGTAGATGCACCAAATTTCAAAATAAGCTATTTTGAAATAGATTCAAGATAAGATACGCAATTTGTGTAGCGCAAAATTGCGTATCTTTTTTCAAGTTTAGGCACACCCTAAAGTGCCTAGTCTCCACTAGAATTTTACAGCAAGGTAACTAATATAGAATGGACTCAATCGTGATGAAAGTTTGTTGGGGCACTACCAACTTAACAGCTGTTGAAGGTGCAAACAGCTCTTTGTGTAGACTCCTATGCCAGGAAGGATACTATCAATTGACTTTGATTCTTATCTGTTTCGTTTTAACTACCCAATCTTCAGATACTTACTGATTCCCTCTAGCTCCCTGTTTCCCACCCCCCCGCCCTGCTTTTTTTCCCCTCTCCCCTCCCCTTCCTCTCTCCTATTTATTTTGGGTGTGCACATCCTAAACTCATAACTCCGGTCATCTGAAGAAGTGGGCTGTGCCCACGAAAGCTCATGATACCATCTACATGTTTTGTTAGTCTATAAAGTGCTACCAGACCATTTGTTGTTTTTTTTATAGAGTATATTAGTTACCTTGCAGTAAAAGCAACCTTTTTTTGTTAGTAAGGACAAGCCTGTGATATAATCACACAAAGAAAGTAGAAGCCCATGACTTTGAAATTTTTAAACTAGAACAAACCTCTTTAGGAAAAAAAGATACATAGAGGCAATTGGATGGACCAGTTGACCTCACAGGTATTATATTAGCACCCTCAAACTCTAGACTGGGGAGAGGTCCCATGTTCATGTGAGTTCTTATGGCATTCTATTCTCTCCTAGATGGTAGTAAAGCACAAAGTTTGGAGTGCAGTTTTTTTGGCAAGTTGGGAGTTCCTGGCATATGATACTCTTACTCCAATTACAGAACTTAGCAACTCTCAGCATTTAAGATAAGAAAGATAAATTAAAGTGCAATCAAAACTAGAAAAAAAACCGGAACCACTAAGCTTGAACAACCTGGTTACAACAAATGGCCTTAACTGGTCACATTGTTAAGAAACAAAAGTGGCTGTGTTTCTTATACTTGATGCAGAAGCTAGGCACAGTGGATGGAGTCAAAAGTATTTTTCATTCTTGACTATATGAGTTACCATCCAAATCAGAAGGACTTGTAATCATTTGTAGAGATTTTTAAATTAATAGAACTGTAATCATAATACAGGACAAATTCACCACAGACTTTTTCAGTCTCCATTATCCTAACAGATAAACCAATATGAGAAGTACTTTACTAAAAGAAAGCTGGAAACAAAGGGCAGAGTGCAAGAGATAGCATTGATAACACAGAGGTTCCTTTCATGTCTCCACTACCAGTTCAAATGCAGTCTAGGTTAATAAGAAGCTGAAAGCCATTACTGGCCAATATGAAAGGAGTTTTTAATTTCAGTCCATTTCCTTATAGAAGGGGGTCCACCTCCTGCAAACCCAGCTGCTTCACTTGATATTTTTGATGGCAGTCTCAAGAAAGAGGTTAAGAACTGTATCAGCACTGGAACTATATTATCTCCACTACTCCCATGGTTGGTCCTGCAGATGAGAGGCTATATTGCTTGCCTGTGCTTTTCTGGCTTTGTGGACACAGGGGGTACCTCAGGCTGTCTGCACTGTCCCTTTCAGCAGCCTAACTATAAAAAAAGGCAGGAAAAGAGGTAGGTGAAAAAGGAGAACTGATGCCCCTGTATATCTTACACAAACTTCAAAATCCCAGAGGTGTAGTCGTGTTACTATGTAACTTGAAAAACAATGAGTAGTCCTGTAGTACCTTAGGGTACATCTAGACTACAGGGTTTTGTCGACAGAGGTTTTGTTGACAGATAGAGTATGTCTAGACTACATGCCTCTGTCTCCAGAGGCATGTAAATTAGACTACCCAACATAGTCAATGAAGCCGGGATTTAAATACCCCCGGCTTCATTAAAATAAAAATAGCCGCCGTGCTGTGCCGGCTCAACTGATTGTCGGCACAGCACGCGAGTCAAGACACGGATCGGTCAACAGGGGAAGCCTTTGTCGACCGCTCCCTTATGCCTCGTGAAACTTAAGGCAGCTTAAGGGTAATGGCGGTATTGCCTGGGCCGCAAGGCTTTGCCACCTCTGGTCTGTGGACCCTGCCGTCCTCAGGCTCGAGTCGGGGCTGTGCCGGTGGAGGGAGCTGCAGATGGCTCTGCTCTAGTAGGGAGGGAAGGGGGGCAGGGCTGGAGGGGTGGCAGGGGCTGAGGGAGAGGAAGGGGGGGGTCAGAGGGGGCTGGAGCCGATGAGCAGGAGGAATCCCCAGGTGGAGAGGACCTGGCACAGCCAGGGCCTTCCGGATGGTGGCTCACATCGCGCTCCACTGGGGTAGGAAATCGTCCAGGAGGCGATTATGCCAGCAAGCCTCCTCCTTGGTCCTTTCGGCCATGGTCTCCTGCATCCTGGCCACGGTGCCCTCAATTTTCTCCATGGCCTCCACATGCCTCTGCAGGAGGTCGTTATAGGCCCTCCAATGCCTGCGGGTGCTGTGGGACTGGGTGGGTGGTGGCACGGGTTTTGCCTGGCGGTCAGCAGCAGCAGGTCCAGCTGTGGAGGAGAAGAGGGAGAACCGATCAGTGTTAGGAATTCACACACAAGTCCTTACAACATGTGATGGGAATGTTGTTACTGTAAGGCCATGTCTGGGCCTGCCAGCTGCCTCAGCCGCACGGGGGCCCTGTTGTGACTAGGGCAATGTCCACCTCCACCCCCTACATCCTCCCCCCCTCCACCATGGTTGTACAGGCCAGGAAAGTGTGCAGCCACAGTGGGACAAGGGTCTGCAGCATCTTAGGTCTCCCATGGCCCCCCACCCACATACCCACCACCTGCCTGCCTGCTTGCACATGCACAGAGAGAAGCAAGCTGTCCAGGAGGACCAAGACATGCACATTGCTCTGCATCCTCTGTGCTCCCACCTCCCCTGTTCTGTGTCTGTGACCCTGACTGCACTCACCTGATGTTCCCTCGCCAGTGTCGGAGGCTTCCTGGGTCTCCGGGACAGGCTGCAGGGTCAGGGTCAGGGTGTCTTCCGTCTGCTCCTCCTCTTCCTCCTCCTCCTCCACGTCTTCCCTGGGAACCTCCTGCCGGCCCTGCTGCACCAGTGTGTGCAACCCTGTCTGCACAAGCACCAGTGCAGACATAGGTTCCCGGCCTCCCAGGATGCAGTCCAGTTCATTATAATATGCACAGGGCACCGGGGATGAACCAGACATGGATCTGCGCTCTTGGGCCTTAATGTAGCCCTGCCGAAGCTCTTTCACTTTGGCACGGACCTGTTGTCTTGTCCTGGGGTGGTACCCTTTATCTGCCAGCCCCTGAGCCATGAAGCCGTAGATGTTTGTATTCCTGTGCCAGGTGTGCAGGGCCTGGACCGCTTTCTCCTCCCCCCACAGTTCTAAGAGTGTCAGGACCTCTGGCCCTGACCAGGCTGGGGCTCTCTTTTTCTCAGCTGAGGGCACCAGGGCTGGCTCCCTCGAAGGTCCTTGGGGGCCTCGTGGATCTGGAGCTGCACACATGGCCACGTGGAAGTGAAACAGGGAGAGCTGTGTGCTGACAGGCTTGCTCTGTGGCCAGCTTTCTGTCAGAATGCCTGCCAGGGGTGTCTGTGACTTTAAAACATGGCTACAGACAGGAACAAGAGAGGTTTTCCCTGAAGAAGGACTGTCCAGCAGGGGGTTTCCTTGGAGGTCTTTTTCTGTCAACAAAAGAAACCCCCGCATCCACACTGCCCTTTTTGTCAACAGAACTCTGTCAACAAAGGCGTTATGCCTCGTAAAATGAGGTTTACCGCCATCGACAAAACTGCCGCGTTCTGTCTACTTACTGTTGACAGAACGCGGCAGTAGTGTAGACGCAGGTTTAGTTTTGTCAACAAAAGCCCACTTTTGTCGACAAAACTCTGTAGTCCAGATGCACCCTTGGGGTATGTCTACACGAGCCCCCTAGTTCGAACTAGGGTGACTATTGTAGGCATTCGAACTTGCAAATGAAGCCCGGGATTTAAATATCCCGGGCTTTATTTGCATGTTCCCGGGCGGGCGCCATTTGTAAATGCCCCGTAGTTCGAACTGACTGCCCGCGGCTACACACGGCAGTCAGAAGTTAATCTGAACTAAGTCCTTAGTTCGGATTAACGGTTACTCCTCCTGCAATGAGGGCTTCATTTGCAAGTTCAAATGCCTACATTAGCCACCCTAGTTCGAACTAGGGGGCTAGTGTAGACATACCCTTAGAGACTAACTACATAAATAGTATCATGAGCTTTTGTGGGCAAAACCCACTTCCTCAGATGAGCATGATACTATATATATTTGGTAGTCTCTAAGGGTACATCTACACAGCAGTGTTATTCCAAAACAACATAGTCCACATCTACACTACAAGCTGTTATAATGTCAAAATAATGTCGAGCTGAAGGACTTCTTACTCCAACTCCTGTAACCTTCATTTTACAAGGCGTAAGGGAAGTCGGAGGAGGAGTGCTCTCTCAGGCTACGGTGACACTAACATTTTTTGCAGAAGAAGATATGCAAATTGCTCTTGCATTTGCATATCTTCTTCCAATTCTTTTTGTGGAAGAGGTTTTGCTGCTATTTGGCCCCGTGTAGATGGGGCCAAATGTTGGGGAAAAACCCTCTTTCGCAAGACCCTTATTCGTCGTAAATTGAGGTTTACAGGGTCTTGCAAAAGAGGGTTTTTTTCCAACATTTGGCCCCATCTACATGGGGCCAAGTAGTGGCAAAACCTCTTCCGCAAAAAGAATCAGAAGAAGATATGCAAAGACAAGCGCAATTCGCATATCTTCTTCTGCAAAAAACCGGCAGTGTAGCCGTAGCCTCAGACTTCCTGCTATGTAGACAGCTTATTTTGGCTTTTGGCACTATTTCAATTTAAGCTACTCAATTGAGGTAGCTCAAATTGCCTAGCTTATTTCAGCTTTAGCCCTGCTGTGTAGATGTGCCCCAAGGTGCTCCAGGACTAATCATTGTTACAAAATCCCAGTAACTCAGCCTTCAACAAAAAACTCTGGGCTAAATGCTTCTGAAATCATCTTCTTCTCTGAATTCTTCTTCTTCCTGTTAATTCCTTAGGGCTCATCTAGACTACGGGGAACGGTTCAAAGAAGATCTTCCGATCGCACTTTCAAAAGCAGAGCTTTCGAAAGTGAAAGTAGTTAAGATGCAGCTTTTTTCGGTGAACCCCTCCCTTTGTTGAAAAGCCGCGTGAACCTCCTTTTTTGAGGAAGAGTGGCTTTTCGACAAAACGGGGGGGTTCACTGAAAAAGTGCGTCTTAACTACTTTCACTTTCGAAAGCTCTGCTTTCGAAAGTGCGATCAGAAGAAGATATGCAAATTCCCGCGGAATTTTCATATCTTCTTTTGACCGTTCCCCGTAGTCTAGATAAGCCCTTAAGGAATTAACAGGAAGCTCCCAAAAGTCCCAATTTTACTCTTGTTTTCTGTTCCCAGCAAGACGAACATAATCACAGCAAAAACTTAAAAAACAACTAATAGTCTAGCAGCACACCTTAGGGTATGTCTACACTAGCTCATTAGTTCGAGCTAGGTAGGCAAATCAGGGAACCGGGGTTGCAAATGAAGCCCGGGATTTAAATATCCCGGGCTATATCCCGGGCTTTATTTGCATGTTCCTGTCCGGCCGCCATTTTAAAATCCCCCTTAGTCCGAACTAACTGCCCGTGGCTACACGCGGCAGTTTAAAGTTAATCCGAACTAAGTCCTTAGTGGAATGAGGAGTAACAGTTAATCCGAACTAAGGATTTAAAAATGGCGAACTAAAGGATTTAAAAATGGTGGCCAGATGGGAACATGCAAATAAAGCCCAGGATATTTAAATCCCGGGCTTCATTTGCAACTCCGGTTCCCTGATTTGCCTACCTAGTTCGAACTAACGAGCTAGTGTAGACATACCCTTAAAGACTAACAAAACATGTAGATGGTATCATGAGCTTTCGTGGGCATAACCCACTTCTGCAGATGAGTGGCGTATTAAAAATTCCAGATCCACTCCAGATACTCCAGTCATCTGAAGAAGTGAGTTGTGCCCACGAAAGCTCATGATAGCATCTACATGTTTTGTTAGTCTTTAAGGTACTACTAGACTATTCGTTGTTTGTTACGGTTTTTCCAATTATAGACTAACTCAGCTACCCCTCTGAAACTTATAATCACAGCAGTTTGCAAGGTTTCCTTTCAGGCTGACAGACTCTCAGCTATCTATCCAGTCTGCATATCACATAGAGACTTTCGGGGGTTTCTTTCCCCCTGAACCAAAAGTGTTTGCATTATAAAAGGACTTTCCTGTTGCACTGTTCCAAGGAAACAGCCCTAAATGGGGCTGTGTCTACACTGGCGCGATCTTGTGCAAAAGCGGCCGCTCCTGCGCAAAAACTTGCTGCCTGTCTACACTGGCTGCGTGTCCTTGTGCAAGTAAACTGACGTTCTAATGTATGAAATCAGGGCTTCTTGCGCCAGAACTCTGACGCTCCCGCTCAGGAATAAGCCCTTTTGCACAACTGTTCTTGCACAAGAGGCCAGGGTAGACAGGCAGCCAAGAGATTTTGTGCAAGAGCCGTTCAAACGGAAAAAAGCCCTAGTGGCTGCTCTGGACTTCCTGGTAACCCGAGCCCCCTTAAAGGCACACGCAGCCTGCAGAGGCCACGCGGCAGAAGCACCTCTGCCACCAAGCTCTGCCGTGCGGCTCTGCTCATTCAGCCACCAGCACAACCCAGGATGGCCGCTCCGGGGGGGAGCAGCAACCCGCACCCCCAGCTCAGGAGGCCCCAAAGGGCACAAAGAGGCACGCCCCTTCCTGGTCCCCAGGGGAGATCGAGGCCTTGCTGGATCTCTGGGCCGACGAAGAGGCCCTCCATGACACCCGTGCCCATCACAGGAATGCGGCATCTTCTGCCGCATGGCCCAGGTGCTCTCCCACCAGGGCCATCCAACCTGGACCCTCGAACAGGTCCGGGCTAAAGTCAAGGAGCCGCACCTGGGCTATGTCCGGGCCAGCGAGGGCCAGGGGGCAGGAGCTGACAGCTGCCCCCATTACCAGTACCTCCATGCCATCCTGGGCGAGGTGGCACCCCGAGAACCAGCAGGTGCCCCCCGTCACCAGGCACAATGAGGCGGGGGACGAGGCGGAGCTGCCCACCGGGTCAGAGGAGGACGAGGATGACCAAGGGAGCACCGTCACCCTGCAGCTGGAAATGCTGTCAGGCAGCCCGGACATCTCCCGTGTGTCGTCAGAGGCCGGGGAAGGATCCACTGGTGAGTGTTGCACTTTGCACTCACAAGGGCGGGAGGAGCCAGACACCCAGGGGGGAGGGGGAGGGAGCGTCACTCAGGCAGTGTGAGCTGCACGCTGTGTACCATACCAGTATGCAGCACGTGCAACCACGTGAAGCCTGGTGACCGAGCGGCTTGTGGCTGCGGCAGGCAGCTCCAGGGCATGCCTGGGACCGTGCTGCTTGCACACATCTGGACCAGGGGGGAAGGGTGGATGCCGGCTGGAATCAGCCAGGGCCCCAGGGGCTCAGGCCAGAGCCCACACCTACCGAAGGGTGCAGCACACAGACAGCACACTGTTCATGCCTGGCTGTATGACACAGCCAGCTGCTCCTAGGAAAACTGCAGCAACACAGCCCTGTAAGCGTGGCCCCCACTGAGCCCCTCGCCTGCTCCCAGTGCCTTGGCTGGCCCCCCCAAGGGAAGTCCCGCACTGTGGCCACACGTGTCCCTGGCTACGTGTGTGAGGGCTAGCGGGAGGCAGAGGGGGGAAGCGCTCGGGCCAGCTCTAGGGCCACCTGAGTTTCGCTGGAAGGATGGTACACTCCCCAGTCACCCCTGGTTCCGTCCAGGAAACATCCACGTGATGGGGATCTGAGAGCCCAGACCACATCTGCCATATGTGCTCCCAGGCACTGTGTGGGGATTCATCTTGCTCCCTGTCAAACACCATTGATAAGCCCAAAGCCTCACAGCCTCCTCCGGCAGGGAGTTCCACAGGTTAACACAACACACGCCAAGGGGCCAGGACACAGACCGGTGGTTACAATACATGGAGGAGCACCCTACTCCAGGGGCGGTGCTGTATGCAAACATACAACACGGGGGGGGAATGAGTGGGCACAAGCCACAGTACTGCTGTGGTGTCACCTGGGCTCAGGGGTGGAGGGCATGGGGTGTGGGGACGATGGCCGGGCTGCCTGACTGACCCATCCTTTCCTCTGTTCCCTGCAATGGGACCAAGCAGGAGCGAGGGACCCTCTAGCCCTGCGGCAGCGGCAGCACCCCCAACCGCCCAGGCACCAAGCCGGCGGGTCCAGCAGTGGGACCAACTCCTCCGGTGGCACGTACAGGCCGTCAAGAGGATCGAGGCGGCCATCACACGCTGCGTTCATTCTGACCTGGAGTGGCGCCAGCAGGCCTGGGGGCGCTTCCAGGCTCAGTGTGAGCGCATCTGTGATGCTGTCACCGCCCTCATTGTGCACATCGGGCACGCTGTGCACTATGGGATGGCACTGACCCATGCACCTGCCATCCCTCCCACGCCAATGCCTGTGCCCCCTCCTGCTGCCCCTCCTACTCCCTCCATGCCCCCTCCTGATGCTGCCATGCCCCCTCCTGATGCACCCCATCCTGCCCACGTCCCCATGCTGCCTGCCCCGATGCGGCCTGAACGCCATGTAGTGGTCCGGCCCCACAGAGGTGGTCGCAGGGGCCACCCCTCCCAGCAGTAGCTCCCTCCTCCCCCACCGAGTTCAGAGCCCCCTCTCTCCTCCCCCTCCCAGTTCAGAGCCCTCTCCCTCCTCCCCCTCCCAGTTCAGAGCCCCCTTCCTCCTCCCACCCTACGTCCCCATTGTAAATAAAAAGTTCAATGCGTTGTTTTCCACAAAAAACTGTGTTGTTTATTGGGAGGTAAGGGGAAGGGAAGGGTTGGGGATGGGAGAGAGATATAAAGGGAGACAGAGGCAACCCTACTGTGGGGCCTGGGAGAACATCTCCGTCAGGGCCTCCCATATACACACCCCATCATTGTGCGCCTGGCTGATGGCAGCTGTGCGGGGCTGTTCGAAGGCCTGGCCCTCGCCTGCCATCCATGCCGGGAGGAAGGCCTCCCCCTTCCGCTCCACGATGTTGTGGAACACACAGCACGCAGCCACTACCTCGGGGACGTTCCACTCACCCATCTCAAGATGGGTGAGCAAACAACGAAACCGGGCTTTCAGATGTCCGAAGGCGCATTCCGCCTGGTTGCAGGCCCGGTTGAGGCGGTCGTTGAACCGTGCCCGGTCGTGGTCTGTCCGCCCCATGTAGGGCCGCATCAACCAGGGCAGCAGGGGGTAGGCCGCGTCCCCCACAATACATGTGGGCATGGGCACGTCCCCAACAGTAAATTCCCGCTGGGGGAAGAAAGTGCCTGCCTCCAGCCTGCAAAACAGGCCAGAGTGTCGTAGAATGCGGGCGTCATATGCCCTGCCGGACCAGCCCGCATAAATGTCCGTGAAGCGGCCACGGTGGTCCACGAGGGCCTGGAGCATGATTGAGAAGTACCCCTTGCAGTTTATGAAATGGGCCGCTCGATGCTCCGGGGCACGGACAGGGATGTGGGTTGCATCCAGGGCTCCCCCGCAGTTGGGGAACCCCAGGGCAGCGAAGACGGCTACCGTTGTGTCCACATCCCGCAGGCGGATGACTCGCTGGAGCAGGACGTCATTGATGGCATGGACAACCTGCAGAAGGGTGCACAGAAACACAGGGGAACTCATCACATAAGGCAGGGTGAGTGCATGCTCCTTTGGGGGGTTCCTACCCCCCCGTGATGCCCTCTGTCCTCACACACACCAGGGCCCCCTCGCCCCACGGGCCCCCCCCACCAGGCTTGTGCAAGGGAGGGATGGCCCAAACCCCTGGGTGACGGGGCATTCCCCATCGCCCCAGCCTGGAGTCTTGCCTGCCCCTGGGCATGGAGTGCAGCACCCTCCCCAGGACTTACCTGCATGACAACGGCACCGATGGTCGATCTGCCCATCCCGAACTGGTGTGCCACCGATTGGTAGCTGTCCGGGTTGGCCAGGCTCCAGATGGCAATGGCAACCCTCTTGTCCACGGGGATGGGTGCCTGCAGCCGGGTGGTGGTTCTCTGGAGCGCAGGGGCGAGCCAGGCACATAGCTCCAGGAACGTCTGCTTTTGCATCCGAAAGTTCCGGAGCCATTGCTCGTTGTCCCATTGCCCCAGGACCAGCCGGTCCCACCAGTCGGTACTGGTGTCCAGTCTCCACAATGGCCTCTCCACGGTGGGGTGGGGATGCCACAGGGATGCCACCGCCTCCATGGTGAGAGAGTCCAGAGCGACCTGTGCCTCGAGGTCCTGGACGACGAGTGCAGCAGCATGGAGCAGCAGCTGCAGGCACTCCAAAATGGCCGGAAGGGGCCAGAGCAGGCACAAGGCCACCCCTGGCTCCATGGCACAACAAAAGAGCTGATGGCAAAAAATCAGCAAATGGCACTAAGGCACAAAGCTGTGGTGTCCAACAAGGCAGAGGGCAACCACAACTAGAACTGCTATGGCTGTCAATCCCTGCAAGAGGTACTAAAGCTCGCAGCAGGAGAGAAACGGCTGTCCAGGGAGATCCCTTTAAGCACGTGTCTCAAAGGAGCTCCAGCCCCCGCCCCCAGAAAGGGCTGGTGCCCTTTTGCCCTCTCCAAAGTGGTTCCGGGCTCATGCTTTTGCGCAAGAGCATCCCGCCAATGTAGATGCTCTCTTGTGCAACTACTTTAACGCAAGAACTCTTGCGCTAAAGAGTTTTTGCGCAAAATCGCGCCAGTGTAGATGTAGCCCCCTGGATGTTTGCTCTTGTAGGCCTGAATAGCTCAGAAAGCTGTATGCATTACAAATCAGTAAAGGTCAAGAGCTTGTGGATTAACCACATCTCTATACAATAGGCTGAGATAAAAAGGCAGGATACACTGGTCTACAATTTTTTAGAAGTCGTCTGCTTCAGAGATAAAATGTGCTATTTATTATGTATTTTGATATGCTGAATTCAAATATGACAGTTAAAACAACTGATTGGCTACTGTTTCCAAGATATTTAAGTTTTTACATTTTACGTCTATGTATATTATGTAGATAGTAGAGTTTTAATCATAAATTGTAAACCTAGGTCTTTTCGTGTGTTTATGGTTGCTTTACATGATAATATTTCACCTGTCCTGTTTATGTAACACTTTAAAAATCAGCAAAAGGGCTATATAAATAAAATTTATTATGAAACAAAAGGCAAAAACTATTATGTACATAGTTTAGTCCTATTCAGTGTCTACTCGGCGCTTCTTGGCTTGTCTCTTGTATTCATTAAATGGAGCATCTCTTGTCACTGTCCAGCAATAGTCTGCAAGCATTGATGGGCTCCATTTGCCCTGATAGCGTTTCTCCATTGTTGCAATGTCCTGGTGAAATCGCTTGCCATGCTCGTCGCTCACTGCTCCGCAGTTCGGTGGAAAAAAATCTAGATGAGAGTGCAAAAAATGTATCTTTAGTGACATGTTGCAACCAAGGCTTTTGTATGCCTCGAGGAGGTTTTCCACCAACAACCTGTAGTTGTCTGCCTTGTTGTTTCTGAGAAAATTTATTGCCACTAACTGGAAGGCTTTCCATGCCGTCTTTTCCTTGCCACGCAGTGCATGGTCAAATGCATCATCTCGAAGAAGTTCACGAATCTGAGGACCAACAAAGACACCTTCCTTTATCTTAGCTTCACTTAACCTTGGAAATTTTCCACGGAGGTACTTGAAAGCTGCTTGTGTTTTGTCCATGGCCTTGACAAAGTTCTTCATCAGACCCAGCTTGATGTGTAAGGGTGGTAACAAAATCTTCCTTGATTCAACAAGTGGCGGATGCTGAACATTTTTCCTCCCAGGCTCCAATGACTGTCGGAGTGGCCAATCTATCTTGATGCAGTGGGAATCTCTTGCACGACTATCTCATTCGCAGAGAAAACAGCAGTACTTCGTGTATCCAGTCTGCAGACCAAGCAAAAGAGCAACAACCTTCATCGCCACAAAGCTGCCACTGATGTTGGTCATAGTTTATGCACCTCAAAAGTTGTTTCATGTTGTCATAGGTTTCCTTCATATGGACTACATGACCAACTGGAATTGATGGCAAAACATTGCCATTATGCAGCAAAACAGCTTTAAGACTTGTCTTCGATGAATCGGTGAACAGTCTCCACTCATCTGGATCATGAATGATGTTGAGGGCTGCCATCACACCATCGATGTTGTTGCAGGCTACAAGATCACCTTCCATGAAGAAGAACGGGACAAGATCCTTTTGACGGTCATGGAACATGGAAACCCTAACATCACCTGCCAGGAGATTCCACTGCTGTAGTCTGGAGCCCAACAGCTCTGCCTTACTCTTGGGTAGTTCCAAATCCCTGACAAGGTCATTCAGTTCAACTTGTGTTATGAGGTGTGGTTCAGAGGAGGAGGATGAGAGAAAATGTGGGTCCTGTGACATTGATGGTTCAGGACCAGAAGTTTCATCCTCTTCCTCTTCCTCGTCCGACTCAAGTGAGAATGATTCTGGTACATCAGGAATTGGCAGTCTGTCTCCGTGGGGTACTGGGCATATAGCTGATGGAATGTTTGGACAATGCACAGTCCACTTTTTCTTCTTTGACACACCTTTCCCAACTGGAGGCACCGTGCAGAAGTAACAATTGCTGGTATGATCTGTTGGCTCTCTCCAAATCTATGCCTTTTGCAGTGCCAATGATTTCCTTTTCCTGTTCAACCACTGGCGAAGATTTGTTGCACAAGTGTTGCAGCATATGTGTGGGGCCCACCTCTTGTCCTGATCTCCAATTTTGCAGCCAAAATAAAGGTGATAGGCTTTCTTAACCATAGTGGTTATACTGCGCTTTTGTGATGCAAAAGTCACTTCACCACAAACATAGCAGAAGTTATCTGCACTGTTCACACAAGTACGAGGCATCTCTGCTCACTTTGGCTAAACAGAAATGTGTCCCTTTGCAAAATCAAACACTGACAAGTAAGAGAGCACGACACTGTATGATTTCTAGAGCTGATATAGGGCAATTTGTTCAGCAGAGTGATGTAAGCTTCGTTATGATTGCATCATCCATGACTTCTAGGAATAACATGATGCAATTCATATCATGTATGACGCAATCGCAGCTTCAGATTGCATCATTCATTGTTTTGCCTGAAAAGCAAGTACTGTCCAAACCCAGTCATAGATTTATTCATAGATCCAGTCAGTCAAAGATGTATTTTAGTCATTTCTGGTTTAAACTGAGATCCCTTCCCTTTATAACTCACTTATCCTCCGCCATTCCCAAGTCAAGGGTCGTATATACTGACCCAATAGCATATCTTGAAAACTAGAGCCGATCAACAATTTTAAGCATCATTTTCGTTCTTAGTGACCCAGAATTAGTAAAGTTTGACTACATTTATTTCGGAAGCATTTTGGCTATAGAGCAGTGATATCAAGAGGATTCAGATTTGAGAGGTTTTGAATAAAACCGGTACAAAATGTAGTGAGAGAGGCTACCAGCCCAAATCTTTCCAGTTCTCATGCAGATTAACTAGATCTCTATGCAGTGAGATCAGCTACACTTCTGATTTTGAATCCCCATTTCTTTTTTACATCTAGAAGTCACCTGAGCTAGGTAACATCTGCCCAGTTCCTCATATATCTTACTTGCACCTACTCAAATTACCCTGTCAGTAACCAGCCCAGCCCAACCAGGAAGGGTTCTTAAAAATTTCATAAATCCTGAAAATTAAACTTTAGACGGGACTAAGTTGCCTTGGTTGCATTCTCAGCTGTCCCATTGGCCTTTTGTAACATCTGGGGCAGCCACATCATTTATCTGTGCTTCAGTTTCCCCTACTGTAAAATGGGAATAAATAGCCACTACTTTCTTCCTGGGGATGCTATCAAGTTTCATCAATTGTTTGTGCAGGTCATGGAGCTACTTGCTATGAAGTGTAAAAGTATTGTTGTAAGGCAAAACTTCTCAGGAGTGATATGAACTTCCTTCTCTTTGGCTCCATTTTAGAAATTATTGCCAAAGAGGATGGGAATAAATGACCTCCAAGATGGCACTTCCCTGTGATTGAATAAGCTGAGGTAGAAAATTGGGGGGAATAAAATAGTTGACTAACTGCATTAATTCTTAGTGGTTAGTGGACTATTTTATAGCCCCCAGGGTGGGTCCAGCAGCCAGTGCAATCCAGCCCCACTCCTGCTGAGCCCCCTGCCACCCTGTGCTGCTGCCTCTGTATCAGAGGCAGCAGTGTGGGGTGCAAAGTGGGAGCCAGTTCACGAGGGGACACAGTTTAAAAACCAGCTCCCTGCACAGACTGGCTGCCTAGCACTGCTGCCTCTGATACAGCATTGCGGGATGGCAGCAGCCCTTGTCCGTGGGGGATCCGAGCTCCCCACAGAGGCTGCTGGGGGAGCAGGGGAGGCTGCTGTGAAGCAGCCTCTGTCTGTGGCAGCCCGGCTGGCCATGGAGAGAAGCTGCTCCAGCAGCAGCCCCTGTCCACGGGGAGTATGGAACCCGCCCCTCCCCCCGGTTAGGAGCTGCGTCGCTCCTATCAGAGGTAGCAATGCGGGGTGGGGAGGCATCACCGCAGAGCTGGTGCTGGGGGGATCTGGCTTTTAAGCTGGTTCTCCCCAGCACTTGCTCCTGCTTCCCCCACACACTTGCTACCTCTGATACAGAGGCAGTGGGGGTGACGCGAGTAATCGACTGGATTAACCAATAAGCCTAGGTTTACTACTCATTCACATCCCTAATAGAAGAGATTAATCCAGTAAGCTAAATACTCAGCAGCCTATATAACCTAGTCTCTGATACTGGAGAATTTATTTGAGTTAAACATGATAAACCCATGTAGCAGAATCTGAGAAGTGTCAGATCTCTACCACAATCTGTAAAAAAAAAAAAAAAATGCTCTGAGGTGAATATGACTGTGCAATGTCCCTGGTATACTAGAGAAAGAAAGAAAAAGTGCATCAAAGCAGATACTAACATTTCCCATTTTTGCCACAGGAGGCCATACTCTCTAGATATCAGAAGGTTTTCTTAAAAAGGGAACGGCTTTTCTTCATGCCCCTGTGCTCATCTTTTTTTTTTTTAGATAATATTTGGTGTTATAACTTGCTACCTGATTTGCAAGATTGCCTGCGTTGTTGTTTAATACATGAGTCAATTAACAACTTAAAGATTTTAGCCTTGAGTGTGTCAGTTTCTCTGATACTATGCAACACATTTCAGGCAATTTTACTGTGATTATTATTTACATCAGAGGTCTCAAACTCAATTTACCATAGGGCCAGGGCCAGTCCTCAAATCCTCCTAGCGAGCCAAAGAGCACCACCCTCCAGCAGGGCTCTGTGGAGTGGGGATCTCTGCATGTAGCGCCCCCTCCCCGCATATCTCCCAGGCCCAACTGCTACCCCTGGACAATTTCAAACCTGTCAGGAGGACCCCACTGTCACTACTGGGTAGTACAGCAGGACAAGAGTGGCTTCCTGCTGGTAGTTCCATGTTGCTGCCCAGAGGTCTCTGTGGGCCGGGGGAGGTGTGTGCAGAGCTGTCCTGTCCATAGGTGTAAGCTGTGAAACTATTAATTCATTTTGTGAAACTGACTAGATAACAATGGTGCCAACTCTCCTGCTTTGATCAAAAGCCTACTGGGGCTTTTTTTGCGGGGGGGGAGGGGCGGAGGTTGTTTTTCTGGAAAGCCCCAGCCCCATTGTTAGAATTAAGCCAGATCTAGGAACTTCACTACCTGATGCCTCATGCACTGCTGTCAACTGTGATTGCTCTGACTTGCTTGTTGGTGCCTGGTATTTTTTTCTTTTCTTTAAAGGATGACTTTAAGTCTCATGGTTTGTGGAAAAAAGCTAGAAAATGTGCCCTGAATTTTGCCAAAGACCTCAAACACCAGATGCCAAATAAAAAGATCCCCAAGTATATTTTCATCTGTGATTTCAAGAAGCCGTTCACTTCTTAGGGATGGGGGAGCTGATTCCTGGGTTTTGAATACTTGGGGTTGTCAATATAGTACATGCAAGTTGTTAGTGTCTCCCCCTGTGTCCAGGAGCCCAGACAGAGATCAGAATCCTACCAAAGGCATGAAACTGAGTTCTCATCCTGACACCCCTATGTCCTTGCACTGGGATCCAGTCACCACTCATGTGAACACCTGAAATGACTAAGGGGGCGGGGTTAGGCTAGAAGCCTATAAAATCATTAATAGTATGAAAAAAGTGAATAAAGAAGTGTTTATTTCCCCTTTGCATAACACAAGAACCAAGGGTCATCTAATGAAATAAATAAGCAACACCTTTAAAAACAAACAAAAGGAAGTACACTTCTTCAATACAACACACAGTCAACCTGTGGAACTCATTGTCAGGGGATGTTATGAAGGCCAAAAATATGACTGAGTTCAAAAAATTAGGTCAGTTCATTTAGGATAGGTCCATCAACAGCTATAAGCAAAAATGGTCAATGATGCAACCGTAAGCCCTGTGTTTTTTCCTAAACCTCTAACTGACAGAATCTGGAACTAGATAACAGGGCACGGATCAGTCAATAACTGCCCTGTTAGACTCATTTTTACTGAAGCACCTGGTATTGACCACTGTTGGAGTATCAAGAGACTCTGATAGAACAACCATTGATCTGACCCAGTCTGACCCAGTCTAATCTCATGTTCCGAATACTGCATTCAGTTCTGGCATCTACTTTTTTAAAAGGATGATAAAAAATTAGAGAGATTGAAGAAGACAGACACAAATTATTTTAGAGGCTATAGAGAGACTTTAAGAGCTAAATCTGTTTATTTTATCAAAAAGATTAAAGGGTGACTTGATTATAAGTACCTTCATGGGGAGAAAATACTGAATGGTTCTTTAACCTAGTGGGAGGCTGATTAATTGCTGGAACTACCAAAGGATGTGGTGGATCCTCCTGTGACCCTGTGCTCCATGTTTTTATGGAAATACATTTTAATATGAATATGCATAACTCAAATATGCTTTATGCAAAACAGGTCAAGTAACCTATCACTCGAGAATCTGTGATTCCCTGAATGTGCATATTTTTATTTGTGTGCATATATCATTCTTGTATGTGAAGTTAGAAATATGAAATGTAAACATGCTTGTTAATCTAGAATTTCTAGTGAAACCCATTAGTAGTAATAAAGGAATTTAATAGACCAGTGATCAAGGCAATAATCTCTAAATGGTTTTGTTTTTTCCTGCAAGAGTAAACTCTGGTTGGTCTTACAAAGACATGTGACTTATGCCACCTCATGCTGGAATCCATCTTGAATTTGGTATTTTTCCAAGGGGATGGGGAGAATAAAAGAAAAGATTCCTGCCCCAGGAAATTCTACTTAAGCGATGGGATGCAATCAATGATAGTCTTTAACTGTCTTTTGAAACTGCCTCCCCCACCCAAAGAAGACACACAAGAATCTGTTAAACCCAGGCCAGAGAAAAGATCAGCTCTGACTTGAAAGATTTTACCTAAAATAAGGAATAGGGTGAGAAATATGATTTGTAACAATCTCTCAGGCTATGTCTACACAGCAACATTACTGCGAAATAACTAGCGTTATTCTGAAATAATATAGTCCGCATCTACACAGCTGGCAGTTATTTCAAAATAATGTCAAAATAGTGTCAAGCTGGAGGACTTCGTATTCTGACTCCTGTAACCCTCATTTTATGTGGAGTAAGGGAAGTCGGCGGAAGAGTGCTCTATTTCGAAGTAAGCGCTGTGTAGACAGCACCAAAACTCGAAATAAGCTACACAATAGACGCAGATCAATTTGCGTAGCTTATTTTGAGTTAAGCCCAGCTGTGTATATGTACCCTCTGTGTATTGGGCTTAGCTGGAGGGTTTTATTTATTTTTGATTAACTTACTTTGGTCTAGCTGTTTTCACTTTCAATCACTTAAACCCTACTTTTATACTAAATAAAAACACTTTTGTTTATTATCAAACCCAGTGTAAATAACTGTTACCTGGGGGTGGGGGTAGCAACAGCTATGAATCTCTCTTTTTCATCGATAAAGAGAGTGAACTCTATGAGCTTTTGCTGTGTAATACTTTTATACAGAGTAAGATGGATTTATTTGGATTTTGGTCCCTTTTTAAGTCCATGTTCCTGGATGAAGTCAAGTCCCTGTAAATGAGCCCTCCCAGAGCTGTTAACAGTGCCTTTGTTACTCTGCTGGGGGAGACCTGAGCATCTGGTCCAGTGAGACAGGGTGCTGTGGTACCCCAGAAAAGAGGTAAGCGGGCTCTGTGGTATGATCTGCACATTGGGTGAAAGTCCCAAAGGGACCTCTATAATCCAACCTGTCACACCTCCATCTCTTGATGTCTAAAGATGGAGACTAGATGCCTTTCTGGAAGATATGTGTCTGTCAAATACAAATTATGGGGACCAATACAGAGTAACTAGATGAAATTAAATGACTTGTCATACATAGGAGGTCATGTTAAATTATCTATAGTCCCATCAAGCCTTATAGGGCTATTATAAGGTGAATGCATAACTGGCTGAATAACTGTACTCAGAGAGTATTTATTAACAGTTCACATTCATGCTGGAAGGGCATAACAAGTGAGGTTCCACAAGAGTCTGTTTTGGGACCGGTTCTGTTCAATATCTTCATCAACAATTTAGGTGATAGCATAGAGAGTACACTTATTAAGTTTGCAGAGGATACCAAGCTGGGATGGGTTGCAACTACTTTGGAGGATAGGGTCAAAATTCAAAATGATCTGGACAAACTAGAAAAATGGTCTGAGGTAAACAGGTTGAAGTTTAATAAGGACAAATGCAAAGTACTCCACTTAGGAAGGAATAATCAGTTTCACACATACAGAATGGGAAGCGATTGTCTAGGAAGGCGTACTGCAGAAAAGGATCTAGAGGTCATAGTGAACCACAAGTTAAACACAAGTCAACAGTGTGACGCTGTTGCAAAAAAAGCAAACATGATTCTGGGATGCATTAACAGGAGTGTTGTGAGCAAGACACGAGAAGTCATTCTTCCGCTTTACTCTGCGCTGATTAGGCCTCAGTTGGAGTATTGTGTCCAGTTCTGGGCACCACATTTCAAGAAAGATGTGGAGAAATTGGAGAAGGTTGAGAGAAAAGCAACAAAAAGGTATCGAAAACATGAGCTATGAAGCAAGGCTGAAGGAATTTGGCTTCAGGGCCGTCCTTAGCCATAGGCAGAATAGGCAGTTGCCTAGGGCACCCATATTTCTGGGGCACCACTCTCCCGGGACAGACTGGAAGCAGTGGAGCATGTAACAGCAGGGCTGGGCTGGTCCTAGAGAGAGCCGAATGCACTGCCTGCAGCACAGTCTGAGGGAGGGGATTGGCTGCTGGGGTCTCTGGGAAGGGGAGAGGGTAGAGGTGGGGGAAGGAACTCACAGGGGCTGGCTGGAATTATCACACACAGCTGGCTGGACTGGGGATAGGGTGCCAGATAGCATGTATGAAAAATCAGGAGAGGGGTTGGGGTAGGGTGACCAGATGTCCCACTTTTATAGGGACAGTCCCAATTTTGGGGTCTTTTTCTTATATAGGCTCCTATTACCCCTCACCCCCTGTCCTGATTTTTCACACTTGCTGTCTGGTCACCCTAGGTTGGGGGTAATTGGTGCCTATATAAGACAAAGCCCCAAATATTGGGACTGGCCCTATAAAATCAGGACATCTGGTCACCCTAGCGGGGGAGAGACACGCTCCCCAGGGCTGGCAGCGATCCATCTCATCTGGGGAGAGCTGTGCAGGGCAGGATGAGTGGGTGACCCGTCCCTGAGATCAGATGCTGTGCTAACTTTACCATGGTCCATGGCGCTGGCGCCCAGTGGCGTGTGATTGGACCTGAGGGTTTGCCGCTGCTGTTGCCACTCTGCACCCCAAGAGGTGGATTTTGGGGTCCTGCAGCTTTCCACCTATCTCCTCCTCTACTGCAGCTGTTGGACCAGCAAGCTGGGGGGTAAGCCAAGCATGGAAGCAGTACTGTGTTGCCATTTAACAACTTTGTTTGCCAAAAATGCTTGCTAACAATCCTGAATCCAATTTCAATTAAAAAAAAAATCAATATCTTAGCCAAAAACAGAAAATTAAGTTCTTGACAATTATTTGTGACAAGTTTGGTTCGGGGTAGGGAGTGGGCTAGTTTTTATCAGACAAACAAAAAATGTTGACTGGCTTTCCTATAGCCCTGTTACTGCTAAATAGAGCCCTCCAACAACTGTAATATGCTCATTTCCGTACTAGTGTATAGAGTGACCATATGTTGTACTAAGATTCTCTTGCTTTTTTTTCCATAGTGAGCCAGTATAGCTGTTGCCAGCCCAGAGGCTGGGCAGCCAATGTCTTACATTTTCACAGTGTTTTGTCCAACTTTCATAAAGTAAATACATGGTTAATATGAGTTAAAAAGACCAGGGACACTTCCTTGTGAAGAATCTGTGCAGCAGATCATGCTAGAGCTGTGAAAATGTCAGTTTTTGATGGAACTTTAGAGGCAGTGATTTATCATGTATTTCTGGCAGTGCGCAAAATGTGCTGTTATTGCTAACGTCTTTCCAAACAAAAAGAAGGCACAATAGGACTTCTGTAACATTTCTGTGCTACCTTAATCTAGATGAGATGATTCTATGCTGACTTCATTTTGGTCACTTTGTGCTTTACCTAGGAATAAAACTAGAGTTATATTTTCCCACTGCTTGGAAACCCAGCTTACTAAACCGGATAATGCCATTGATCTATTTACAGTATAAGGTTGATATAGAGTTGTAACTAACGTTAAGACTGATACCCACTATGCATTTAAAACTAAAAAGTGGCTTTGTAAAAATGACATGGGTTTCCAACTCTACTGTGTCTCAGTCAGGGTGGAGCACCTTGTGAGGTGTCTTCACACTAGCTCAAGGTCACAGACTCACGGCTATCCTATATTAGTTATTTTAAATAATATTTCTGATAATCTGACAATTTAAACAGTTATTTCTTTAAAAAACACCCTTACAAGTTATGTCGCACCGAAAACAACTTTCTGGGTCACAAAAAAGAAAATGGAAAGATGAAATAGGATTAGCTATACAAGCACAGAAGGGTTCTTCTATACTTAAGTTTGTACGTCATGAAAACAACGAAGTTGATCAAGATCATCAAGTAACTGCCAAAGAAAATTTTTCAAAATATTCAAAGCACATGTCAATGGTATTACCGTTAAGCCTCTATCTGAGACACGCTGGGAAAGCAGAGTAGAAAGTGCAAAAACATTGAGATATCAATCTGAGGAAGTTTACGAAGCACTGGTTGCTATTTCGGAAGAAGCCAGAGATCCAAAAGCTAAAAGTGAAGCACAGTCATTGGCCTCTGAAATATCCATCTTCAAGTTTCTAATATCTGTCATAATCTGGTATGACATTCTTGTTAAAATCTCAAGTGTAAGCAAAATAACGCAGAGTCCAATGATGCAGCTTGATTCAACACTTACCTTACTAAACAACACGAGACTTTTTAGTGAAATACAGAGAAAATGTATTCAAAGAAGCACAGGTTACAGCAAGAGAGCTTGCACAGGCACTCGGTCTAGAACCAAAATTTCCATGTTTGAATGTGACACGAGTTTCAAGAAAAAAAACGGCAAGTGGAACATGAAGGAGCAGATGAGCCCATAGATGATCCAGAAAAGAAATTTGAGGTTGATTTTTTTTAATGTTGTGATGGATAAAGCAATATCTGCCATTGATGAAAGGTTTAATACCTTACGAGTACACCATGAACAGTTTGGATTTTTGTATGACATAACTAAATTCAACGAAATAGGAAAACAAGAGCAGCTAATGACAAAGTGCAAGAACCTAGAGAGCCTTCTGAAGCACGGTGATAGTTTTGATTTAAATGGACTTGAACTGTATGAAGAATTGAGTACATTGTCATCAATGTTGCCACATGCAAAATCGGTGATGGACATTGTACAGTTTATTCATACCAGCAAACTTGCTGACATATATCCTAATGTGTACATTGCCACTCGTATTCTACTGACAATTCCTGTAACAGTAGCATCAGGAGAACAGAGTTTCTTAAAACTAAAGCTCATGAAAAACTATATCCGTTCTACAATGAGTCAGGAATGCTTGACTGGTCTTGCTATTCTTGCAATCGAACAAGACATCACTTTGTCTTTGTCATACGATGACATTATTACTGATTTTGCAGCCAAAAAAGCCAGAAAGATTGCTTTTAATTCAAAACAAATCCTTGTTTCAATACCTCTTCATATAAATTTCCAATAAAATGTTGACAATTTAAAAAAAAATATTATTTGCATCATTCTGTCAATAAATCAGAATTTTTTCTATAGAGCTACTTCTTCAGTGCTCGTCCATCAGCATGACAGTGTGCTTAATTAAGTTAAACTGTTTTTAATAACGTGCATGTGGCAAGTTTTCCAATGCTGTAAGCTTTTGTTTGTGTTGCTAAGAGCAAGTCAGGCATAGGGGCACCAGTTTAATAATCCCGCGTAGGGCACCATAAATCCTAAGGACGGCTCTGTTCGGCTTGTTTAGTTTGGAAAAGAGAGGGGACATGATAGTGGTTTTCAAGTATCTAAAAGGGTGTTACAAGGAGGAGGGAGAAAAATTGTTCTCCTTGGCCTCTGATGAAAGGACAAGAAGCAATGAGCTTTAACTGCAGCAAGGGTGGTTTAGGTTGGACATAAGGAAAAGCTTCCTAATTGTCAGGGTGGTTGAACACTCGAATAAATTGCCTAGGGAGGTTGTGGAAACTCCATCACTCGAGATATTTAAGAGCAGGTTCGATAGACATCTATCAGGGATGGTCTAGCTAGTGCCTGCTCCTGCTGTGAGGGCAGGGGACTAGACTTGATGACTTCTCAAGGTCCCTTCCAGTTCTAGGAGTCTATGATTAAAAAATAAATCTATGACATATTTAATGTTCATACAGAAACCCACATGGAACTCAGATTTATCTACTTTTGCTGATGTTTGAACCCAAGGATTTTTGGAGTCTTTATGTTTTAAAATCTGAATTGGGAGAACAAAATCAATCCTCTACAGTCCTGAGTGCTTCCTCAGAATTGCAGAAAACCTGAAAATCCCACTGACTTGAATAGGAACAAAGGGCACTCAGCACTTCAGAAGTTTGGTCTCTTAAGGAGAGGAATATATAATATGTTGCTCTACAAAGTCATCAACAATTTTAGTAGGGATTTAGCAAAATATGCTTGGGTTGGCTTCTATGACGTAATTCTTTGTTATGATAATCATTGGTGCAGACTGGGTGCTCTGGGGCTGCAGCACCCACGGGGAAAAATTAGCAGCCAAGCTCCTCTTCCCCTCAGTGCCTCTCACCTGCTGGCAGCCCCACTGACCAAGTCCTCCCCCTCCCTCTCGGTATGGAGGTATGGTGTGCACTCCAGGGAGGAGGCAGGGCTGGAGGCAAGGGTCAAGCACCTCCCGGCGAGTGAGGAAGTTTGTGATAATAATATAACAAAAATCCTAAGCCAGCCTCAAGCATGTCTCTCTCACCTGCTTTGTCTGGCATTTTCTATTGTATGCATTAAAAATGGATCTGTGTTTGCTTCCTTGGAAGCTCGTGTCCTATAAGAAGGGGAATAGCACAACTGCAATTAGAGATTGGTTTTCCTGTATGAAAGAGCAGCGAGGAGGACATTTTCCCAGAAAAAGCTATTGAAGTTCTCTTCCATCAGTAGGCTTTTTTTATTTTATTTTTGAGATCAGCAGAGATGACATTATTGAGCAGCAGTGAAGCGTAGAGGGTACAATGAAGCTTTCAGAGGATACTGTTCCTTTTGCTGCATTCACTTGGCAAAAAATAAGTCAGCTTTCATTCCCAAAGGATGGAGCTTTCCCTTCTGCTGCAATTCTCATTTCACTAACTCCCCCCGCAATATCTATACTTGTACTGGGTCTTCAAAAAGCAAAACAAGGAAACATACTGCAGGCCAAGTGAAACATGAAACCTGTGAATGTGATAACAAGGAAGATGTAGATGATCATAGAAGCCTAGTAGTAATTATTTGCACTACTACATATAGGAATAGATGTGCAGAATTTTGGTTCATTAATTAAAAGCTAAATTACATTAAACAACTCCATTAGTGGCTCATAATTACAGTTATTACAACAAACACCAAAAACAAACGACTAAAGGATTGACCTCTTCCAACTGAAAATATGCAACACATGTCTATCACCAGTGCCAGCTTTCTGAATTTTCAGCACTTATCTTCACTCTCATTAATTACTTGAAATTAGGATAAGAATGCCTTTTTAATTAGACATTTTCAGCCAATTGCTGAATGAAAGCCTTCCCCATTATTCATAATTTCTGCAATCTTGCACCTACAGTCCAAAACAACTACTCTGTCAGCTCATTTCTCCATGTGGCTCACAGCTACCCTCTCCATTGCTTGTAATCCAGAGAAGTCACTGTTCCAAAACCTTCCCCTACCATGTTTCATTACCTGGAATTAAGTCTACTACACATGACCCTGAAGCATCTTATACCGCTGGTGTCAGAGATTGGACAAGATGAACCTTGAGTCTGATCCATTCTTTCCATTCTTATTTTCCAGCATTCCTTGGGCCTCATCCTTGGAGCCATTCCCATCTTTAGAATGAAGAACAGAGCTAAAAAGTCACACTTATTAGTCAGTCAGTAAAAGCCAAGCATAATTCTTGTGCAGCTCCCCAAACCAGCTAGGTGAGTGGGCATTAAAGATTTTGCTATCCTATTACATACCCTTTATGTTTGCTCAATATTAGAATATAATGCACATTTTATTGACAGATTTATTACAGAGAATCATAGAATTGCAGCAGAAATGTATTGTTTCTATTTACTAAGTCAAGTGTTAGCTATTAATGCAAGTGAAATAAATAACAGGTTATGTCCTACCACCTAATCACAGATACATGGCGAGAGATAGAGCTAGACAAATAATAAAAAACAAAAAAAGAATAACCACATGTACATGAGTATCATTTTTAATTTTTAAATAAATGTGCTCTACCTGTTCCTCTACCCTTTTTGTGTTGACTTTCCAAGAATGTGCAGAGAAAACAAATTTCTAAGTCAAATTTAGTCACTGACCCCAGCACACGTGTATGCACAATGGATTTGCTTGCACATTATGCAAGTCAGGAAACAAACACTGCCATATGACTGACCAATAACAAATAAGCAGTATTCCCATTAAAATATTTGCTGAATAAACGAATAAACTTAAGGAAATTGACCTGCTTATGGATATTCTGCCAGCAAGGGTGGTAGAAGGAAGAGAAAGCACTAAAGGCATCAGATGGATCTGTTATTACCAATGATACTGCATCAAGGGCTAAGTGTATAAAAGTCTCACCAAACAGAATTATAATAAATACCACACATTACAAATTATTTAACAGATTATCTCTCTTTTTAGAGGATCAAAATATTACTCAAAAAGTAGATATGATGTAACTAACCTTGTACTTCAAATCCCTTTGCTAAGTACTTTGAGCAAATACTCTATATATTTCAATTGTCTAATTACAGAGCAAGTAAGTTATTTGTGCCATTTAATAACATTTAAATAATGTAGTAGTTTCAAGTTATATAGTACTTTGTAGAATTGTACACATATAGGAATAATTTAATTCACCACTGAAACATAACCCACAGCAACTTTAGAACAAAAAAAAAAAAAAAGTGTCCAGTAGAGGCTGTGGGGTGAACGTAGTACATACCACCACAAGTTGGAATCTGGCCAAGGCATGGTGAGGGATACAGTAGATAGAGATTAGGTAGACAGAATGCCAAATGCTTTGTTCACATAAAAACCACCATGGGAGCAATAAACAGAATTTCAGTTGTATAGCTTATCAAACTGCGAACACCTCCAGCAGAGCTCTGCTCCTTAATACAATGTTGAATAGATTCAATACTGACCCAGAGAGAAAAACACTGTCTACTGAATTATCAACACCATTTCCCACAGCATCTGACTTTGCCTCTGAAGTCTCATTTTACTACTAACCCAGCCTGCTCTTGATTAACTTGAAAGATCTGTCAAGATCAGAGCTTGAGGTGCAATTGCAGCAAGCTATTTTGATCTATTATTAATGTTAGCGGGGGGACATTTTTCGCAGTCACATTCTTCAGGCCTAAGGGTCTGCAACATTCTATTTGTAGAATTATCTGTGTCATTTAGAATAAATGGAAAGTGACCTGTAACCATATGAATGATGAATGGACAGGCCACCTATGGGAAATATGTAGGGTAAATGGACGAGGTTGGTAAGAAAAGAGAACTTGCTCTGTTTAATGTCGACAGACCCAGCATCTAAAAGTAATAATCTGAGTTGCACATTTCATCATCCTCACACAATCCCAGCTGGAATATGTTAAAAATATATCCCCAGGGAATGGAGATGTTTTGACCCTTTTATATACTAGACAAAAATGTAGCCTTGTAATTTAGAGCCAAAACCAACATCACACATCACAAGGTAAGCACAATGCTCCTTATGTATATGCAGCTGCTTTCCAGCTTTCCTTTATTTTAAAGATAATGCTTTGCTAATTTGTATCTGGCATGCAGAATTATGTTCTCTTTAATAGCTATTCAATGCCATTTTTCCACTCAGAATAAAGTAATGCATTTAAAGAGATGTGTCACCCTTCTTTCTTCCTATAATAAAAGATGTTAATCAAAGCTCACCTCTTATTTCATCACAAATGAAAGAAGATGACCCAGTCATAACCCAGTAGTCTCCACCAACCCATTGCTTTGTTAATTGGTTTCCTCTGTTCCAGTTCTATTATCATTACCTTTTATATCAAGCAAGAGATCAGTTTACTATGTAATTCAACAGCATCTTGCTACATATTCTGTTCTAAACAAAAATCATATTAATCCTTCATAGCTCCTCTGTCCATCTGTTTATATTTTGGGACACAGAATAATTCCAATTTGGAATGTGTTAGAATAACCTATCTTGTTCCAGATTGGAATCCCAGGTAAATTATTGTCATCTGTTATTGCTATTCATACAGCTCCTGGTCTCAGACCTTTCTAATTCATTGTCTGTAGCTAGTGGAATATGCTGGGATAGAAAAGTTCAAACTAAATCCCTTCTTTGTACCCTTAGTTGCTATGTGTACTAATTTATTTCCTCAATAAACAGGAGGTGCCTGGAACTACCACACTCTGTTATGTCAGCTCTCCTTCCAGGGCACATTCTTGTCTTTCCCATATTCAGTCTGTACTTAACACACACAATACTCTTCAATAGGCTTTTACAGCTTTTCATACTGAGACAGATGCTTGTGCCACAGATTGGTATAGCATTCTAACATGTTCTAACTGCTTAAGTCTTCAGAGTTCATGTTTTTCCAATGTTTTAGTCTCAAGTGACTGCTCTCCAATACAGTAACCCATCCTTACTCTCAAGAATGAAAGCAGAGTGCTGATACTTATGTATATTAAAGAAAATGCCTTTGGTAGTCAACTCTTCAAGGCAAGAAAACAAGTGATTACAACAGCCTTCAGTCAGGTTTGCTAGTTCTCATGGGTATGATGGCTCTAGAGAGTAGTATAGGAAACCAATTCTTTATCTTACAGCTCACAAGTGCAAGAAGAACTCCATGTCAGTTCTGAATCAGGATAAACACTTCCTCCCAGCTGACTGCAGGCAGAGGCTGTGTGTAGTCAACTAACAACTTGACAGAGATTGACAAGCCCTTAAAGCAACATGCAGGCATCACCACCAGGCAGCTTCACTAAGAAGTCAAGGGATGAATTTCTACAGTTCTCTAGAGGTGGTTTTGTAGGGCAGGGCTGAGGCACAGCAACTGAAGGAAGAAAGGGAAGCTTCCAGTCTGCTCTGTGGATAAAGGATTTTAGTCTCCCAAGCTGTCATTCAATGCTTTTTGAGAGAACAACAGAGACTTTCCCAAATCATTTTTTCCTCACCCCACACTCTGTTAAATCTAAGCCACAATGTGTTTTAGGATAGTCAAACACCCTTCAGCTGATCCGGAGGAAAGGGGATTTGTTCAGCTGTTATAGGACTTCCATGTGAGTTATCTTACTATATATTTTAGAATGTGCATCTGTTTGTTCAAGAACTCCTCCTAAATGGTAAGAGCTAGGATTTGGTATGCAGCTTTCTTTTATCATGACTTAAAGCGAAGTCAGAGTTTGGTTCCCAGGAAAATGGGATGTGCATGGAATTAGATTGTTTCTCATAAAATGGAAAGGGAGGGGTCTAGCAGGAGGGAGTTATAACCTAGAATAACCACGGGGGGCAACAAGAGGACAGAGATTGGGACTGGGATAGCTACAACCCTATTGGTTTAGCTGGGGGCCATGCACCCCTTCTCCAGCTGTGCTCACTGAAGCAGCCATGGACAGGCACTTCTCACCTGGCCCCTAGCTGCTGATATGAGAGAGGGCTGTAGTTGTCCTCTCTTCCCATGGCAGCCTGCATACTGAACCCCACATCTCCAGCTTGACCCAGAACAATGATTTAAATGAAGAAAAACAAAACTTATTTGAGTTAAGGACCCGAGCAATAAGTTAAGGACCTGGGTAAATCTTCTAATAGCTAAATAAGCAGAGATTATTATAATACACTCATAATTTAACAGCACCTTTCATTGTGACATGTTTATCAAGGTGAGTACAAAGCACAAAGGTTAGTATCATGCACCTCTGATATACAGCCACCTATGGGGTGACAACATCTGTCTAACAGAGGGCAGAAACAACTCACAACAGCTTAGGATAGGAAGTGAAAGCTGAAATTACAAAGGCACTGGTAGTTACACAACCTCAGCTGGGGAAGCCACACCTCAAACTGGAATGTGTGCAGGAGCCCATGGTTAATAATCCTATTATTGCAACAAAGCACTGAGAACTCCTTAAGAGTTATAAGTAGTCAGGACCTGAGGTGGTGGGGGTTTTTTTAATATCACATTCCAAAGATAGAAAGCACTAGCAGTAAAGCACCGCCATTCCATCATGGGTACTGGATCAAAAGGAAGCATGCTAATTATTAAATAGCAGCAGCTCTTTCAGTAACACTCAGGTCTTGATTCTCTACTTCCTGATTCTCTACTTCCAAGCAGCACCATTCTCATTTGGTGGCATTTTACATCCACCTTTCAGAAGAGTAAATGATGACACAATATCAAAGCTGTGGACAATCAGATGCCTACGTCTTTTG
The DNA here is from genome assembly GCA_032595735.1 of Pelochelys cantorii. Taxonomy (NCBI): domain Eukaryota; kingdom Metazoa; phylum Chordata; order Testudines; family Trionychidae; genus Pelochelys; species Pelochelys cantorii. Next base: position 100,236,465 of record CM064329.1, on the reverse strand, counting down.
ACATCTCCCATGAAAGTGCTGACAGTTGCATAGAGTATGTTTTGGGAATTACTTACTGTGATGGCTCTCTGGCACCCAGGACTATCAATCACCTTGTTATTTCCTTAATCCAGGAAAAGGGAAAATTGCCCATGGTGGCTCAGTGTCCATCAGTCCATCTGTCCCCAAGTCCGTTTGCTCAAGAACTCTTCCTAAATGGTAAGAGCAAGGACCACCAAATTTGGTAGACAGCTTTCTCTCATCCTAATTTAAAGCAAGGTCAGGTGTTGGTTGTGCCAGGGAAACAGGAAGTGCCTGAAATGGGACTGTTTACCATAACATGGAAAGGGAGAGGGCAGATCGAAGGAAAGCTTTATGCAGAGTGACCAATGAAGGCAGTGAGCGCAGGGACAAATATACTGCAGAGTGACCATTGGGGGCAGCTACAGAAGCAGGAGAGTGGCCAGCTGGAGATGGAGCGCCACATGACTGGCCATCAGAGCACGTAAGTGGCCCCTCTGCCCCACAAGGGGGAGGAAGCTCCCCTGCTCACTGGCCACACCATTGCAGCCCCCTCCCCGGGACCACCCCCAGGGCCAGGCACACACCCAGGAGAGGCCCTTCTCAAAGAGGGGCCAGGGCTGGACCACATGGCCCAGAGGAGAGGTCCCACACAAGAAAAGGCTGGGGCCAGGAACCGCAGCCCAGCCCCAGGAACAGCTGAAGGCTAGGAGAGGGGGCAACTAGAGGTTGGAGCCTCACCCCCGCTGGACTAGCTGCAGGCCATGGGGGCATTGTAGGCCAGGTCTGGCCCCTTGGAGCTCCACCCCCCCAGAGCAGCTGCAAGGCGGGGGTCAGCTGGAGTTGAGGCTGGCCTGCAGAGCACCATCCCCTCACTCAATCTGGAGGCTGAGGCCAGCCCCCAGCCCTGGCGCCCTGGGAAGAGTCAACAGCTGGGAAGCACAGCCCTGCCTCCCCAGGGGGGACCCACAAACAGAGCAGCACCGTCCTCACCACGATGGGTAGCCCCGTGAGCTCCCCCAGTCTTGTGCCCTGGGCCCCCTGCCCTGAGTCCTGCACCTCCCACTCCCTGCCTTGATCCCTCCCTCACTGAACCCTGTGCCATGAGGCCCCACCCCTGGACCTCAATTCAGCACCTTCCACCCCTTGCCCTGAGCCCCCTCAACTCTTCCAGTCCCCTGGACTTACTCCTGTGCTTCCACCTAGTATCCCAAGTCCAGGCCTAAATGCAAACCCCTGCCCTGACTTCTGCACCCCCACTCCCTGCCCTGAGCCCCCCACTCCTGACCTCTGCCATCAAATCAACACTCTCCGATTCGCCCCTGCCCTGAGCCCCACATACTTCCAACCCCCTACCCTGACTCCTGTACCTCTCACTCCCAGCCCTGAGCCTCACAACCCACTGTCCTAATGCCTGTGCTCCCTACCTTCCATCCTGAACTCCCCCTCACACAACCCCCCCGCCCTGAGTCCTCCACACCCCACACCTCCAAGGCTCCTCTCCTAGCCCCTGCACCCCCACTCCCTGTCCTCAGTCCCCAAACCCCTGTGCTGACTTGTGAACCTCCACCCCTTGCCCTCAGCCCCCCACACCTTTATGCTCCCTGTCCTGACTCCTGCACCCCCACCCTCTGCCCTGAGTCCCCCACACCCAATCCCCTGCCCTGAGTACCCCCACCTCCCAATCCCTGTACAATCATTTAAATAAAGCATGTACATTTCCTTTTCATTTAAAAGAAGAAAACCAAACATTACTACACTTAAGAACCTGAGCAACACTGGGTACATCTGCTAGTCAATTGATAAATGTAGGTTTATTTTACAAAGAAAGAAAGAAAGAAAGAAAGAATGAACGAGTGGAAACAAAATGGTTACAATAAAAAAAAATTACAAAAAAATCTGAGGATACACTTATTAACAGTTACTTTTTTCGATCTAATAAAGGAGGTTTCCCCCATAATGTTCAGTATGTTGCAGAGGTGACTGTCTTCACAGGAACTGGGATCCAATTTTTCCTATGAGAACTAAGGATGCTAAAATGTGGTTAATTGACTAGTTGACTAAATTTCCATTCACTAGTCGACTAGTCCATAGGCACTTCCGCATTCCTCCTTTGAAATGTACAAGAGCCCCATTTCAAAGGAGGAATGCAGAACTCCACGTACAGCCCTGGGCCAGCAGAAAGTCCCGCTGACTCCAGGCTGTACATGGGTGCCTGCTTTGAAATGCACAGGACTTGGGATCAGCTGTAAAGATGCGCACTTTGTAATTTTGAAATAACAGGAGTTATTTTGAAATAAGCATGCAATGTAGACATAGCCTCAGTGTCAGAAGGGTTCTCAAACCAATGCTTTTAAAGATTAAGAAAACTGTCGGTCAACATGCTCTATCATAATTCTCTCAGTTCCAGCAAACCAATGGATTAAATAAGACATTCAGTTCACACTATTCATACCACCTTAGCTTTGTCAGTATGGCATGAGGATATCTTTCTTAGGAGTGTCCCAAAATTAAGGGATTCATGTGTATGTTACTATGGAATGAATAAATCAATTCAGCCTCCATTATGAAATGCTTTTAATCATATAATTCCTACAGTGCCGTGTATATTTATAGTATTTTACAGAGAAGTAAAAGACAATGAGCCTGATTTTGATCTCATTAACACTGGCATAAAGAAGAAGTGATGTCACTGAAGTCAATTCATCTGACGTGTACACCTAGAAAATTGATTAGCATTTCTATAGACTCATACTGCTGCCAGTTGAGGGGAAAATAACCTAAAAACGTGTAAGTCTAGAAACATTTACAGGATGCAGTCACTTATGCCATTTATTCCATCTTTACTCACTTCCCAGTCTTTCACTCGCTATTCCAGTCAATCTCTCATCCATATAAAGAAGCCCAAACAATCAACCCAGATCTATACCTTCTATGGACACACTTAAAATTTCATTCTTGTTTCAGAAGTATCACCAGTTCCAAAGACATTCCATTCCCTACACATATGGTGAAGAATACTGCTAAAATTGGAAATCTCTCTTTCTCTCAAATGAACCATTGTATTAGAAGTGTATGTAATTTAATCATTCATAAATATGAATGTTGGTAATATCTGTTATACTTGCTAAAATGTGAATGACCATAACATGATGTTTTGTATATATCAAGCATTTAACTATGTACTTTATGTAAAAACAAGCTTTGATACTGACAATCTATTTTCTGCCTTTTCCCCATCCAAAAATACTGTAGCATTTCTACTCAAGTAAGGCCAACAAAGCTCACTAGTCTCTGCCCTCTCCCCCTCCCTGACACTCACTCTTACGTCCAATAAAAACTGAGGGGGCCATGGCCACCTGGTCACCCTGCATTCCAGGCCCCCAGCATGTATGAGGTATTTCTCCAAGTGAACTGTGCGACCCCTAGAAGACAAGTGCTTCTCTGACCTACAGAAGTATCAAAAGTTGGCTCTGCCCCTGCCATAAGAAATATGGGTTTGCAGTCCACTGTTATAAGTCTGGTGCCTTTCATGCACACTAGATTCATTTAAAAAGGCAAGCTGTGAGATACAATGCACGTAATATGATGTAATGGCTGCCACAGACAGCAGTCATGAATTAATAATTGAGCACGTGTACAGACAGTAGCTAACAAAGCCTGGGGCAACTCTAAAACACAGACAAGCACCTGAAAGAACTGTTAATCTGGATTTCTTTAATTACACTAAGATAGTAGTTCCTAGAGTGTGATCTGCAGAGCACTTCCTGGTGATTTTGGAAAACTGGCTAGTCACATGACACTGCCTCTTCCACTTGTAAACTATAGGCAAGCAGGTTCTAGATGAAGTAAAGAGCTTAGAGGCCTACAAAACATTTGGAAACCTAAGGAGCAACCTGCATAGCTGTCTATGATACAGTCCACTGCTATGTAACAGTGGGAAAGGAAACAGGAGTCATCCTCAAGGACCAGTGCCACCAGCCACCACAAGGACAGGTATGCAAAGAGGAGAAGGGAACGGGGCAATTTTATCCAAGAAACAATAGAACAAGGTAGTTAGTCAAGATGCATTGGAGAGAAGGAAGAGGGGATAAAGCATCAAGGAACTAGAGAGAGGAGAATAGAGGGGATGGGAGGAGATAATAACAGCTAAAGGAGATGGGGAATTTTTTAAAAAAGTATAATGCATTAAAGACTACTAAAAATCCAGGATGTGCTTTCCTTATATTATTGCTGCATAGAATCATAGGACTGGAAGGGACCTTGAGAGGTCATCTAGTGCAGTCCCCTACACTCATGCTAGGACTAAATACTAAGTATTAAGTGAGCAACTGCTTTAGTATTCATAGGGATGTGACATGAATGGTAGAGAGACTGCACTACACAACCGAGAGCAAAAGAGAAGTATCCAGGAGACAAATTCTATTTAGATGCAGACCACATGAAAGTGACTGAGGAACCCTGTGCAGGGATAAATCTGTATCTGCTGACACAGCTTCTCTTCCTTGTTTGTTCTGAGCTCTTTGGAACCAGAGATGTTTGCCATTTGTGCATGAGTGAAACTTTATTTGCTCAATGGTGGTAACAAAAAACTGTTAATTTTCAAACAGATTCTGTACTGCAATAGGGAGGATCTGTTCTAAGCACATAGTTCATAGCATAATCATCAGATTTGTATAAGAGAAATTTCGTTTTAAATTAGTTCCACCTATATTCTATTTTTTAAGCTACTGACAATTGGCCTAGTTCTAGAAATCTGTAGCATTCAAAGACATCAGAGTCAATATCTAAGTACCTCAGTCAAGTATCTCCAAAAATACACTCTTGCACATGTTGTGTGAAATTGTAGAGTGTGGAGTTTAAGGGTCCTCAAATTTGTCCCAAAGTGACTTAAAAATTAGGATAATTTACCAACTGCTTATGCTGTTATACATTCGCATGCTAGAAAGAAGACACTCTGTGGACCACAGTTCCTGAATTTTATGTTGTACCTAGGTGAAGTGATGATCTTTTTAGGAATAATTTACTATTTAAAATGTGCTTAAGCAAGGAGTGGTCTCTGTCTACTTTTTTACTTGTCATTCAAGAAAAATACCAACTTGAAGATTTCAAAAATTTGTTTTTTGCCCACAAATACTGTGTTATGTTTAATGGGATAGAGACTAATTATATATGAGCAAACAGAAATGACAGCCTGTCACTTAATTCTCTTTATCATTATGAAAGATGACAGAGTATCACAAAATATTAATCAGCTCTCATTATGACAGTTTGATGGTGGATGAATGGTCAGGAATGTGTCCAAGATGGCTCACACTGTCAAACTACACTGTTTATTCATGTACAAAATTAGAAGTGGAACAGTGATTGAGATGTATGTGTGTGGGAAAGAGATGAAGAGATTATTTTAGCTATGAGTAAGGGCCCAAAAAGATTTTTTTAAAAAGTCAGTGGGGTTTCTTTTTAGTTTAAAAAGGAACACTGACAGCACAGCATACTCAAAAGATTATTTGCCTCTTATAAACCAAAGATTCTCATATTATTATGGGTGAATAGATTTTTTCCATGCCTACCTATCATAATGATTGATGCTCTATAAAACGCCTAAAATCGACTGATTTTAACATTTAATTCACTCTGAGTGCTTTTTTTATTGTAAGTTCCTCAGGGCAGGTACTCTGTGTGTTTTAGAGCACAATGCACAGTCAGCACTTAGATTAACAACTAATCTTTGCCATTTATGCTGCTGCCTATTTATTTTTTTGTGTTTCCATTAGCTTGGAAATGCAAAATTAAATGGGCTGGTTTCATTTCTTTGTTCCCATTTGCTACTATACTGCCATTGTTCAGATTTCCATTGCGGGGGTTCAAAATCACCGTTCTCCCTCCCCAAACCTGGTTCCATTCTTTTCTCTTTAGGAGGAAGCGGAGGCTATGTAGGGCACTTTATCTCCAGCTCCTGTTATCATCCTCACTGGTTCAGAGTGAATGAAGCAGTGGGGGAGCCAGAGAGTGAAGGGCAGCTAGTAAGAGGAGATGCAGTAGCACCAGCATATTTGGTCTTACAGACATATGAATAATATGACCCTCCCTTGCCTGTGGCTACCGCAGTCACAGTACTGGCCAGGGAGCAGCAGCAGCAATGAAACACATTCTTTTTAAAACAGAAAAAAGTAGAAGGAGCAAGAGTCATGCAGAGAGAGCAGTGAGAATCTGGGAGAGGGGATTTAAGAAATTGTTTTCCCTGCCCCTCTTACTTGCATGCATCTCACCTTTGCTTACATTGCCAACCCTTCTCACTTTGGGACTACTTTCATCATAAGAGGCTCCTGTAGTCACATAGCTTTCCCAAGTTCTTGGTCAGGCCCACCTACAGGGAGGGCAAAGGTGGAAGTTGCCCCAGAATCTGGCAATACTAAAGGGCCTGGGGCTCCCAGATGCTGCCTCCACAGGGGCTCTAAGGAATGAGGGAGGTGGCATGACTTGCTACATGCAGCACTGAAGGCTGCCTGTCCTGGCCCTGGCCCTTTTGTCCAGGCCATACCCCTCCCCCCCACACCTTGCCCATGGGCCTAGTGTGGCTGTTGGCTCCCCCAGTCTGGACAAAATTGGGGCTTGGATAAGACCAGCTGGCTGAAACTCAGGCTATGTCTACACTGGGAAGGTTTGGTGACAAAAGTGCTGTTGACATGCAAAAGTGAAAAAGAGTCATAAACTGTTTTTGGGGGGGGGTTTTGCCTCCCATTGTTGACAGTTCATGGCCACATTGCTAGCACTCTGTCAACAGATAGGATAGAGCAAAGCAGTGTGAATAATTATCCCACAGTGCAGGGTTGTGAAGGCAGAGCTGATCCCTGCCTTTCTTGGGATTCTCCCCAAGTTCTCCCATAGCATTCTCAGCTACTGGGAGCAGCATCATGAGGAGCTGTGTGAGCTCTCCATGCTGAGGAATGCACAGCAGTCTCTCCAGCCTTCCCCCTGCAGCAGCAGTCTGTCTGCTGCTGTGTTTCTGGCAGGGCAAAACAGGAGCATTCCAATGATTTGCTCTTTTTGTTTGTTCCCCAAACTGAGCAGCTCACTCAGCTGTTAGTTACTTTGCAGAGCTTTGAAACAGGAGGGAGGAGGGAATGCATGCCTGCAGGGCAGCAGAGACCACAAAACACAGAGCACAGTCACCAGGGCAGGCATTGCGGGAACCTGGTGGAAGCCTGTTCTCTCAACAACACCAACAACAGAGTCCACATTGGCTCCTTGTCAACAATAAAGGGAGGGGAAAAGACAAAAGTCTCTAGCAGAGGTGGAAGTTTTGTTGCCAAAATTGGGTGTTTTTCCTGACAAAAGCTGCATCGTAGTGTATACTCTCTCACAGTTTTGTCAAAAAAAGGCAGTTTGTCAGCAAAACGTGCCAGCATAGACAAAGCCTCAGTCAGGGAAAGATGGAGCTCCTATCAGTAGAATGGGTATGTGAGGAGATGAACCACAGGAGACAGCTGAGGCACCAGTCAACCTTCAGCTGGATTTAGAGGTCTTGATAAAAATGATAACTAGAGGGGCCATCCCCTTGTTACCTTTCCCCATTTGTGCTTGGCAAAAAGGCTGTGAGCTATTCCATACTTCTGTCTCATCTAGGTTGGATTACCCTCGCTGCACATAGCATTACACCTGAAGGCCACTTGTAAACTTTGACTTCAATAGAAGCTGGAAACTTCAGCATAATACAACTGCCCCTTTATCTACTGAGCAGTATGTCTAGATCATATTACACTGGCATTTAACTATCTGCACTGGCTTCCAGCTCATTGCCAGGCCAAATTTAAAGCATGTTTTTTGATCTACCACAACCTTTACGGTTTGGTTCCAGTGCTGACATCAATGGAAGTTTGGCTTGCCCGGAAAGTATATCATTTGGGCCCTGAATATGTGGTATGTTTGTAATTTAAAACTTCCTATTGATTAGAATGTTTCCACTCCTATTTCCCTCCCCTCAAGTTAAATATTTTCATTTTTAAAATACAAGTGTGCATGTGGAAATTCAATAAAGAAGACAGAATGAGATCATGTAGGAATTTTAAGCTATGTGCACTTCCATATAAAACGCAAATTAAAACCCTGCAAGGATTTGTAACTGACATAAACTATACTTTAATTATTAATAGGCACATCAACATATTAACTACTTGAGCTTCAAAAGTCCAGAGGCTGTCCTAGCTGTAGTCTGAGTTAGCTGCAACTTTGCTTTCATAAGCCTCTTTACTGGAGAGGCCTCTGATCTTCATTGGGAATGTTCAGGCTGGGAAGATCCTATGTGCTGCAATGTAGCCTGAGAGGCTACAACTCCAATGATACCTTGGGAAAAGAAGGGAGACATCTCTCTTCCAGGCAGTGCAGAAAGACCAGGCCATGGGTTCCATTTTGGAGAATGGAGCCAGATTGCTGGTGTGGTTGCTAATCACATGGATGGCATTGTTTCTACTCAAAGACTGGACGCACTCTCATGGGCTTCCAAGTGAGTGCACGTACATGCAAATTTAAAACTGGTTTATAATTTCTGTGAATACCTGTGTAGGCAGCTATTTGGTGCCCCTTTTATTTGTTTGCTTTCCAGGAATTTTACCGACAAAAAGTTATTTTGTGGAAAGTCAATTTCCAAATATGCCTAAAACACACTACACCATTTCATTAAACTCACTGGAAAGTTTTGATGAATATTGTTTCAAGTGTGCCCTTATTTATGTCTCACCTTCCAGGCCTTATATTCATCTCATTTAGCACAATCCTGATTTCTATGCATCCAGACCATCTCCCTGACCTGAATGGCAATTCTGGATGTACAAAGAATGCAGAATTGGACTCTCATGCTGTGCCATCTCACGTAGCTCTCAGGAGGTGCTAAAGCACTGAGAGGTGGTTCTGCAACTTTCAGCGCTTTCCTGTGAAGAACAGTTCCAGAACAGAACATGTACATTTATTTTTAGGGATCATAATTTAATTGATGTGGGTGTTACTTCCTTGGAAGACACAGTATTAGATGTGGTTTGGCCATTGTGTTTCACTCACACATACACTCTCCCTCTCTCTCTCACTCTGTGTCACACACACACACACACACACACACACACACACACTTACTTTAAATTATAAGTATATACATAGTTATGCCCCACAGGACCAAATTCATGGACTATATATCACTTCAGAATGCTCAGGTGAGCTAGTCATCTCTTGGATGGGTGCAAGCAAAGGACAATTATGGTCCAATTCTTCCTTCACGCACCTACGAAAGCCAGATCATCCTCTGACACCATATGTAGAACAATCAAGCAGATTTAATAATGACCTAAACAGGAATTTACAAATTTCATGTTCTTTTACACATTCACAAAAAAGTGACTTAGAATTAAAAAGTTTTTTAAAAGTTAAATGATGTGGAAACCAACTAATCCCCAGAAAAATGAGGGTTGCACCCAGAACCAAGGCCAATACTCAAGGATAACACTGTCCTCTTCAGCACATATGCTTAGTAATCTCTCTCAGTGTTCTAAGACTCAGCAACATCCAAGAAGCACAGTGGGGTGGATTAAGGACAGAAAAAAATCCCAGCTTTTTAAGAGACATTTTTCATTGTTTCCTCCCACAGCCATCCTGCCACATGGTGTTAAAACCTTGCTCAAATTTCAACTTCAGTAATTCCATGATGCCTCTCTAATTTCCTCTTCCAATTGAGTCCTATCTGAGCAGGCCAGCTGACGGAGGTGGGGAGCACAGTTGCCCCAGGGCCCAGTGGTTCAAAGGGGTCCAGGGTTCCCAGCCACTGCCATTGCTTCTGAGGCAGCATCCGGATGCCCAGGCCCTTTAAATCGCCACTGGAATGCTGCACGACACACTCAGTGTGGCTCTGAGGGCTTAGGGAGGCATGAAGTGCTGGCTGCCCCTGGTCTCACCCTTTCAGGGATAGTGGAGCCAGGCTCCCCCACACCTTGCCCTGGGGCCCATGGAGGAGTCTGATGGCTCCCCTGAATCAGAGGGATGGCTGCATGTCCGTAATTCCCACACACATGCCCTGCCCACTTTAGAGATGCATTCTGAGGGTTAATGTTTGTAAAGAACTCGTGATCCTCAGATGAAAGGTACTATTTTAATCTGTTTTTATCTTACACTGTGGAACATTTTAAAATTCCTTAAGGCAGCTCTAGTTTGGATATCATTTCTCATAATAAATTACTCCACTGGCCTGTCCTCCGCTGACACATACTGATTGACTTTACATACATGTAATTTCTTTTACTTCAGAATTACTCCTGATTTACACTGCTGTAAGAGAGAGGAGAAACAGGCCCAGTTTATGCTTCGAAGAAAGAATGAAGTAGGCTTGGTTTGAGTCCTCCATACATACACTGAGTAAGGAAGTTCCCTGGGGCAATATATATATAAGGTTTAAAATAATGCTGATACTTTCCTTTCCTACTACTCCCCTGCACAGTATTCCTATATGGCATATTAGGATGACAAAATATATCTCTGTATGACACCCTATTGTAATGATCTTTGTAAAAAGTATGCTTTATTGTAAGGGTTATTCATGAGCATTGGGATGCTGGTTCTGGGGGAGGGGAGGAGCGTGGGAATTGCATTGTTTTAAAACAAAAATCAGCAAAAAGAAAGCTAAATTAAAAATTAGCCCAGACTCAGAGCCTATCTATCTATCTTAGGTACTTATATGGTCCACTACCATGGTATCACTTTACAACATTCAGTGTTTTATCCTCACAACACCCTTACAAAATGGGGGCAATATTACTCCTGTTTTACAGATGGGAAGCTGAGGCACAGAGGAACCAAGTGACTTGCCCAAGATCGCACAGGAAAGTCTGTGGTGGAGCAGGGAATTAAAACTGATGTCTAAAATCTCAGGCTTGTGCCTTAAACACTAGACTATTTTGTCACCTAACTTGACAGGGCCCTTTTAAAACTTCTCTTGATTTCTGGGTTTTAACTGACATCTTTAATATAGTACATCTAAGAGGCAGTTAACTGACTTCCTAACAACACACATATATATATGGTTACAGTGAGTGTGTTCAGAGTGAAGCCAAGTTACACCCACATGTTAGCCTCCTCTTTTCTGATGCCGCAGCCAAGAAAAGAACTTGATACCTAGTCCATTCTCCTGTCACCATAGCAACCACTGGTGAAAAGTGTGATTTCCAAGAACCCAGAGATTAAAGATTATTGAGGAAACCATAGTCTCATCACTAGTCACCATGTGCCAGAAGTCCACATTAAGTAGCCATCCACATCTCAGGAGCACAGAGCCTCTGATGAATTGCTTATCTGCAATCCCAGTCAAAGAAAACTCTGAAGAGTGTCCATTATTAAAGCCAGGACCGAGTAAAATAAAGCCAGCTTTTCCTAAGAATAGTTGTACTTTGGGTTGTACAGAACTAGTCTACAGCTCAGCTGATGAGCCCATTTCTACATCACTATTGCTAATGCTGGAGGTGTCATCGCTCTGCTGACGTGGCTGGAAGAAGGTTTTGAGCTTCAATACTTGCTACCTTAATTGTGAAGCCCATTATCTCTTTGGTACTTGCATAGCCTTCAGCTCAACATGAATCAAACCTCACTATGAGTCAAAAGAAGTTTAGTCTTTTGTGTTACTTTAACATGATTCCCCATAGCCTGTCTAAAATTGAACTCGTGAGGAATTGCTATTTTGTTCTTCTTAAGGATGTTAGCTATTGTGTAATTGCATAGTCATTTAACAGCATGAACTCTTAGCAGTTAACATGACTATAGTCCCTAGAGGCGGGGCCAGCAGCCGGTGCACTCCCAGCCCCACTCCTGGAGAGTCCCCTGCCACCCTGTGCTGCTGCTGCTGTATCAGAGGCAGCAGTGTGGGGTGGCAGGAGGGAGCTGGTCTGCCAGGGGAGCCAGTTTTAAAACTAGCTCCCCACACAGACTGGCTGCCTGCCGTCCTGCACTGCTGTCCGTGGGAAGCTCGGACCCCCTCTGGACAGGAGCTGCTGCCACAGCCAGGCCACTACTGACAGAGGCTACTTCACAGCAGCCTCCCCTGCCCCAACCCTCATCACGCTGCTGCCTCTTTTAAGCCGGCTCCCTGCAGCACCAGTTCCTGCCTGCCCTCCTTCCCCCACTGCCTCTGCAGGAGGCAGCAAGGGGGGCAGGCGGGTTTGCAGAGCCAGCATGTGCAGGGAGCCTACTTGAGCCAGCTCCCCGCGCGTATCAGCTCCAGCCCACAGGCAGATCTGGTGCTTGTGGGGAACCTGCTTAAAGCCAGCTCCCCACAGGTACCAGCTCCTGCTCCCGCTTCTCCCTCCCTTGTGATACAGAGGCAGTGGGGGGCGGGGAGTGCATGTAGTCAACACAATTAATGGATAAGCCCACACTTATCGGTTAATCATATAGTCAACTACACGTTGACATCTCTAGCTCTTCTATGTCCCCGTCTCACCTTACCAGCTTCCAGTTCTTATCTCCTTCAGATACGCCAACGGTATTTAGTGAGCATGTTTTAATTGTTACACATAGGGCTTAAATTCTCATATACTATTTCCGAGAGCCTCCACCACCAACCCATTCAGGGTTGGGGCTTCAGCCCCACAGGTTGTGCCAGGGTTGCAGGTTTAAAAATATTTACTGGATCTCTGATCTGCAAAGCTTCTGCTGGTTACACAGGTCCTCTCAAGTTATTTTTACTTCTTTCTTATAAGTTCTGCAATAACATCTCACCACAGCAGAGAAACTTTAAAACTTCATGTTATATTTGACTCTTTCAACATTTACACAACTCCCAAGAGCTGATAAATAGCAAAAGCAAGTATCCATAAACACTGGTCCTGATCTTGCACTACATCAATGCAGTTCCATATCTTCACTGGTTATTGGAATCACACCACCGGGAATTAAATTAAAACACTATTATGTGTTTTACTGGAGTCCTCTTCAGAAAACAAGTGGCTATACATGTCTGTTTTTTAGTAGCTCCAAGGAATTGCATTATCACAGTAAAGGTCAAGCAGTTAAATTTTTAGGACCTTCCTCCCAACAAAGATAGGTGGAATCAACAGCAACCAGGGACAGCTTCCATATTTAGAGGTTCCTCTTAACATTACAACAAAGACCCAGCTCAAGCCCCCATGCTATAATCTGGGAACACTTACTACTGGGTGCCTCTAAGAGGCAATACTTAGCCACTTGCAACCCTGAGTCAGTGTAGAACAAAAGAAAACTTTCATTAGAAGGGGAACCCAGCATTAATTTGGGAAAACACCACAACCACATTAAAAAAAACATGTAATCATAAGCCAACCTGACCCCACAGTGCATTGATGAGTGTCTTTTGCCTCAGTTTCCCAGCCTGTATTCATCTAACAAACAAATGAATGTCTCTTTAGCACACCATTCCTGTCTCCCTCCACTACGCCCAACTCACAGTTGGCTATCCTTGGTCAGACAAAGACCCAGAGTTCAGAGATGCATTTAGGTGGGTTCACTTCCCACCCCAGGAAGGTGGAGCACTAAGGAATGCCTTTGTTGCTGCCACTACTACTGACTCACAGTTGCTATCATTCACTGGTGCTGCTGCCACCACCAGTCACTCTTTGCAGTGCCACAGTCTGAGCTTCTACTATTGAACCCAGCAAATATGGTCTGGTCCTAAAGTGCTTACTCTCCTGCTCATCCCTAGATGTCAGAGGACAGCTCATTCAGATCCTGCTTACCTTAGAGACATGAGCAAATGAAGGCTATACTTAAATAACTGATCGAGGTGCTCAGCACTCAACCCCTGCTATTGTCAAACCCAAGTTTTCAAAAATCATTAATCTGGCTCCCACCTCACCCAAATAAATAAATAGTGAGCATGACTTAAAATGAAAGATTTTAAAAATAACTCTGGGGTTCTTTTTATGTGGTCTCTTGGTTGTGGGCCATGTACATTTATGTTTTCAAGCTTCTCTCTGTGACCATGAGGGCTAAAAATAAGTTTTAAATGTAAAATCCTCATGGGCTCACCTGACTAAGACAGGCCTGGGCAAAATACGGCCCACCAAGCCACCAGATCTGGCCCATGGATGCAGTGGGGAGCCCCAGATGGGCTCCCTGCTTGCCTCAGACCCCCAAACACCGCTCAAAAAAGGGGCCGTTCCTCTTTCAAAATTGTGAGCCCAGTGGGGCGGGGGGAGGCTTCAGGTGCTGCCTCTGCCCTGAGCACAAATCCCATTGACTGGTTTCTGGCCAGAATAACAGGCAGCACACAAAGCACCATGCCCCCATCTCCTCCAGCTGGTAGTTATTCACACACGCACATGGCCCTGCTGCCTGTGCAGGGGAAAGGCAGGCAGGCTGCCTGAGAAATGTGTTGGGCTGCTGGCTGGGAGTCAGCCAGGTAAGTCTCCTGGCCAGAGTCCGCCTCTGGCATCCCAGCCCTTTCCTTCCTCAACCCTCTGTCTCCCCACTCCTGCCCCCCCACTCCACATACTCAAACCCTCTGCCCCCCCTCCTGCATGCACACCCTCTCCCATTGAGCACCCCAAATCCCTACCCCAGGTCACATCCCAAACTCCTGCACCCCAGTCCAGTGCCCCAGGTCACAACCACCTCCTTCACCCAAACTTCCTCCCAGACTCCACTCTCTCTCCTGCATCCCAGTCCTTTACCCCAAGCTCACTTCTGCACCGAACCTCAATCCCACATCCCACACTTCCTCCATTAATATTATAGATGAGTGTGGCCCTTGACCACTTAAATTCTTGAAGTGACCCCCCCCCCATCAAAAATTATTGCCCACCTCTGCTCTAAGAACTGGGCTTTAGAGCAAACACAGCAAATATTGAAAGATTCACAATTAAAGGTAAGAATAATCATTGTCAAGAGAGCTGGCACCTATGCTCCCATTGATTGGGACTCATTAGCACCTCTGAAATACTAAACTACTTATGTATCTGCATAAATATTGCCCAAGAGTCCAGATTTTCAAAAGTGACTACTGATTTGAGATTTTATAGGGCCCTGGTTTTCAGAAGGGAGCTCAGCTCTTCTGGAAATCAGATTCTTTTAAGACTCCTGCATCCAGATGGTCAGCCAAAAATCATTGTCACTCTTGAAAGTCTTGCCTTCAGGCAGCCAAGTTTTCAAAATGTCAGCCTTACAGTTGTTACAAGAGAACCATTCTTGACATCTGCCATTTAACCAAAGAATCAGATACACCTGGCCTCAAGGATATGTCTACACAGCAATTACATACCTACAGCTGGCCAGGGTCAGCTGACTCAGATTTGCAGGGCTCAGGCTGAGAGTGTCAATGTAGACATTAGGGCAGGGCTACTCAACTTTGGAAGCCCCAGGGGCCCACAGTGATACTCACAGCTCATGCTCAGGGCCGCAACTTAATATATATGCAAATAGCTTCTTTCACACTGACGGGCATGAATACAAACATTAAGACAAGATTACACAACACGCAGGCCCCATTTAAGTCAGTTCTGCTGATGTTAATAAAATGCAATATTTACCCAATTTCCACCCATATGACAGCACTTTTAATGAGCAATGACAGTCCAGGAATTTAACTTCTAAAACGCATATCAATGGAAGACCATTATATTGACTACTTTTTTGTTTTGGCTTTGCAACAGTCCAGGAATGTAACTACTAAAACACGTATCATCCCAAACTACACTGTAAACCCAAACCACACCATGGGCCGCAAACAAACTGGTCGCATGCAGCCCATGGGCCACGTGTTGAGTAGCCCTGCATTAAGGTGTGGACTGCAGCCCAAGCTCTGGTACTTGATGAGGGGGCAGAATCCTAGAGCTTGGACCCAACCTGAGCATCTACACTACAATTAAACAGTCCCTTAGATTGAGTCCATGAGCCCAAGTCAGCAGGGCCAGCTCCAGGGTTCAATTACAGCACAGGCCCCCCTTAAATAATCCGCGGCTTTATGTTCTTACATCTATTTCTCTGTTGCAACACCAAATAGAATTTTTTTCTTATACTCTGTTTTGGGTTTTTTTCCATTTTAACTTGGATTTCTTATGTGGAAAGTTTCTCTTTCACAGTTAGTTTTTAATTGCTTCTTGTGATTAGTAAGGCTTAATGTCTTTTGCTACCTAGCAAAGTTTAGGAGAAACAGAGTCCCCATCTTCAAGGCTTAGTCTACACTGCAGGGTTTTTGCGCAAGAAGCCTTTTGCACAAGAGTTTTTGTGCAAAAACTTCTTGAGCGAAAGCACGTCCAGACCTCAATGCACATCACAAAAGCAATGTGCTTTTGCGCAAGAGAGCGTCCACGCTGCATGGACACTTTTGTGTAAGAAAGCTCTGATGGCCATTCTGTGAATGGCCATCAGAGCACCTGTCCTTTTTCCGATAGGGGTTTCTTGTGCGAAAACCCCTCCGGAGCGTCCACACCTGCCTTTTTGTGCAAGAGCTCTAGCACAAAAAGGAGTTATTCCTCGTGGGGAGAGGAATAATTCTACTGGCAAAAGCCCTCTGTTCTGTCGATTTTCTTGCACAAAAACACGCATGAGGTGTGGACACACTGCCGTTTTTTGCACAAAACCCGCTGTTTTTGTGCAAAAACCTTGTAGTGTAGATACAGCCCTACTGTAGAAGGCTCACCCTTCAATGATTAGATGATCTGAGGTCTCCTACTCCACAAAATATGTTGTGTAAAGAGCAAACAAGATACAATAAGCCAGGAGTTAGCAACAGCAGTATTTTGATGAGATACTAGTGCTGCGTCAAATTTATATAGGAATCAAGAAATGCTGAGATTAAAGAGAAAAGCAGGTTAAAGTACAAAAGAAAGGGCTGAATGATTAGTGTAACCTGTCCCCCAACAAAAAATAATTTCCAGCTTCTGCACTTTTCATCTACCACCATATAAAAGCAGCCAAACCTCAGTTTCTTCAATAAGAAATGCCTATGTTTCCTTCACTGCCCACAGTCCTATTCCCCTTCTCTCTGTCATTGTGAGACAACAAAGAACTAAGGGAAAATACTCAAAGGCAACCTCAGAGTATGGGGGTAAAATTGTTGCCCACTTTTCAGACAGATGATAGTCTGTGAAGTTATTTCCTCCATTTCTGTCAATCACTGAGACAATTCTCAGAGCCAATGAAACAGTTTGTAAATCTCTTGGATTTTTAAGGCCAGAAAGGACCATTTATGATCATCTAATCCAGTGATCTAAAACCTTTCTAACCACAAGATCACGTTTTCAATTTAAGTGCAATGTAAGATCTACCTCAAACCCAAATACCCTTGCCGCACTTTCTTCCCACCCTTTCTTTGAGGCCCTGCCACTGCTCCACCCCTTCTCCAAGGCCTCACTCTGCCCACTCCATCCTCTTTCCTCCCCCATCCTCACTCACTTTCACCAGGTTGGGGTAGGGGTTGGGGTGCAGGCTCTGGTCTTGGGCCAAAGAGTTCAGAGTGTGGGAGGGGCTCTGGGTGAGGGTTTGGGGTCTAGGAGGGGTTTCAGGGTGCATGCTCTGGGAAAAAGTTTGGGTGCAGGGGGACTCATGTCCGGGGCAGGAGGTTGGGGGCAGGAGGAGGTTCAGGCCTGGAACAGGGGTTGAGGAAGCAGGCTCTGGCTGGGCACCGTTTGACTGAGACGGCTTCTGCATGGTGGAGCAGTGGAGTTAAGGCAGGCTTACTCCTGCCCTGGCTCTGAACCACTCCTGAAAGCAGCTGGCATGTACAGCAATGGCTCCATGGCGCCATGTGCTGCCCCTCGTCTACAGGCATGGAGTCCACAGCTTCTACTCGCCACAGTTCCCCAGTACTGATCAATGGGAGCTGCAGGAGTAGTGTCTGCAGGCAAGGACAGCATGTGGAGACCCCTGCTCTGCCCTTCTCAGGGGCCACAGGGATATGCCAGCCACTTCCAGGAGCAGCAATTACCACAAGGATAATTACTCCAGGCAGAACAGGTTAGACACTTGTACACTATGGGGTCAAACTCTGGAGTATATAACAAGAAGCTCCAGGGAAGTGTACCCCATCTGCTTTGAGAACAAAAAGTACTGAACCCCACCTCGGGTGGTAAGGGGACCAGCAGTGTACCCACATTGTAAAGTCTGGGATGTCTATCCCAGAGCAACCCACCAAAAACCCTTAAGGTGCTGAGGATATAACATCTCCCAAGGTGGCACACCACTATCTAGCAATGTTAAAGGAAGAGCCAGGACTCTTTTTCATTTGCAGGCAGAAAGCCTACAAGTATCTGCCACTGAATTAAATAGGGCACTGCTCACTGGGGCACGCTGCCCCTGGGGGGGGCTCACTGTACACCCCCACATTATGGCTCCTGGTCTCACTAACCTTGGAAGTTTCCTGCACCGGATGCCAAGAAGATTCACCCTGAACCCCCTTATAGAACGCCCTACAGGTTTTCACCAGTTCACCCATGCATTCCTGCCCTGGCTTGGAGTAGCTGAGCTGGAGAAGGCATTAGTGAATAGCCTTAGACGCGGTTTCAGCCCAGTAGGGGGGAAGTATGTGCGATAATTAACCATTCTTGCTGCTTACAAATTAAACAAGATGCATTCGCTATAAAGGGCACTGTTAAGGTGCTACACGCTGTAACTGAGGACGGAAAAGCCTCATGGCTAGATTGGCTAGCCCAACACCTAGGATTTTCGTTAACTCCATTCCTTCACTCTATTGTAAATACTATATTAACCATTTTTCTTGTTGTAATTGCTTGCTGCATGCTTCTATGTATTGTTAAGCGTTTGGTGTACACTGCTACCTCCTCTGCACAAGTCCGATATATGGCGTTGGGAAGTGATCCTAATCAATCCCTTGATCCAAAATTATCTGATCAGACCCTGCCGATAGGGCGATTTGAGCTTCCTCCAAGGAGGGCAAAAAGGTGCTGGCATCACCGCCATCTTGCATTCTGGGACATAGTGAGGCGTGTCAAGGGGGTGGAATGTAGCCAGACATGAACCCCATCTTGTTTTCCCCCCCCAGAGAGCAAGAGAAAGGCAGTCAGCCTTTGATGCCCTGGGAACGCAGGGGTGCTGCTTGTCCCTGACTCTAATAAACAGAAACCAGACAGTAAATGGGCTAGCTGATGACCCGGGGGCCTCCCGTCGCCCTGATGGCTAGCACCAGTAATTGACACGCCTGCACTGTCCCAGGAGAGGAATCTTCGCCCATCACATACTAGAAGTGCCCATTGTCTGCATTTTCTCAGGTGTGAATTATGCTTTGCACCCTTTGTGGGAAACTTGGCATTCAAAGCCATTTTCCCTAATTGGCCACTTGAGACCAGGAAGAAGTCTACGTGACCCAAGGGGTATAAAGAGGGGTTTAGTAGCCCACCCCATTTGAGCTCCAATCATCTACACCTGCTGGCAGGTATTGGTTGTCTCCCGAAGTCTGTGGGATGCCCAACCTCGCCCTACTTCTTCCCGAGAGATTGAGAGAAAGACGCTGGCCACGCCAAGTCTGGAACGCAGGGGTGAGAATATATACCTGCTAGGTGTCTATTTTGCATGCATTTAATAAGAGCTCAGAGAACCAAAAGGGTTTCATGGTACCTGTAAGTGACTACTTAGTGTAATTTCTGTCCTGTCCTTTGTAGTGGCTGTGTAATCTGTAACACAGTAGTAGCATTTAACAGCTAAGTTTACCCTGTAACAATAAAATAGTAACTGTTTAAGCTGTGACCT
Source organism: Pelochelys cantorii (assembly GCA_032595735.1). Lineage (NCBI taxonomy): Eukaryota > Metazoa > Chordata > Testudines > Trionychidae > Pelochelys > Pelochelys cantorii. Next base: position 100,216,755 of record CM064329.1, on the reverse strand, counting down.
GACTCCTTCAGTTGCTGTAACAGAACCAAGCACAATTTTAAAAGAACTCCAGCCGGTCATAAGGGACAGATATAGGGAGAGCTTGAGCGTTGGATCGTGTCGCTTCCAGGGGACAGATCCGTTGGGGCATCTCTCAGCCTCCCCAGGCTGCCCGCTGCGAAGGGATCGTGTATCCTAGCAGTCAAAGTCTGAGGTGTAAAGCTCTCCCTGTAACTCTTTGGGGCGCCCGTCAACCTCCTCCAGGTTGCCCGCTGCTAAGGGACCCCAGTCCTAGCAGTTGAAGTCTCGGGTGTATAACGCACATACACCACTCACTGCCCTGTCCACCGGCTGACAACACTTTAGAACTTACTACACAAAGAATTAAATTTAAATGTAAGAGAGAAATGAAAGTTATGAAATGCACAGACCAGTCAAAAAGCAAAAACAACACACTTTGCAAGCAGTAAAAAAAGTAACAACCTCGCACATGTGTGTTGGGTCAGAAGATGAGAGTGCAGAACAGTGTGTGTTTGTGAGAGTAAGAGACACACACCAGATACACACACAGTGTGTGAGGGACAGATTTGCATTTCCAAGCTCCCTCCATCCCCCTCTCTCTGTGTGGAGATAGGATACAGAAGTGGGGGGAGGAGGGACACCCTGACATCAGCATTCCCCCGTTCTCCCTCCCGCACCCTGTGCGGCAAGCAGGAGGCTCCCAGGGGAGCAACTCCAAGGCAGAGGGCAGGAGCAGCATGGCAGTGGGTGGATGGGCAACTGAAGTGCCAGTGCCTGATAGCTTCCCAGTGAAACCAGTCAGGATCACCTGTCAGAGTCTCCAAGATCTACCGGTAGATCCCGCTGTACTGGTTGGTGACCACTGATCTAATCTGACTATCTACACCAACACAACCCAAATAATTTCACCCAGTGCATCTTGCCCAATAACTGTGGCTGAACTAAAGAATATCATAGAATCACAGAACTGGAAGGGACCTTGAGAGGTCATCAAGTCCATCCCCTGCCCTCACAGCAAGGCCAAGCAACTTCTAGATCATCCCTGATAGATGTCTATTCAACCTGCTCTTAAAAATCTCCAGTGATGGAGATTCCACAACCTCCTTAGGCAACTTATTCCAGTGTTTAACCACCCTGACAGGAAGTTTTTCCTTATGTTCAATCTAAACCTCCCTTGCTGTAATTTAAGATCATTGCTTCTTATCCTATCATCAGAGGTTAAGGAGAATCATTTTTCTGCCTCTTCCTTGTAACAACTGTTTAAATACTTGAAAGCTGTTATGTCCCCTCTCAGTCTTCTCTTTTCCAAACTAAACAAACACAATTCTTTCAGTCTTCCCTCACAGGTCATGTTTTCTAGACCTTGAATAACTTTGGTTGCTCTTCTCTGGACCTTCTCTAATTTGTCCACCCCTTTCCTGAGATGTGGTGCCCAGCACTGGACACAATCAGGGAGGAGTGGAAGAATTACTTCTTGTGCGGAAGCTGAGCATCTCTAACAAGGGCACCTGTCACAACATGCCTTAAAGATGGGTTACAGTATCCTGGCCTTGAAAATAATGCCCCACCCTTGGGACTTCACACTGGGCTCTCAATGGCAAAGCCATATGCTAGCCGTGACTCAGGTGTCACTTGTTTTTTCTCTGAGGGGAAAGGCTGGACGCTTTAGTGCTTGGACATTTAAAATCCAGCTGGGGAATCCCTACACTAGAACCACTGTCATAGCTCTGGCATCTAGGCACTTCCTGTAGTGACAGATGGGTTTTTCCGTTGCGGCAGTAAATTCACCTCCACGAAGCAGCAGCTGGGTTGATGCAAGAATTTTCCCTTCAATCTGACAGCGTCTACCCTGGCGTGAAAGTCAGCTTCATTACACGCACACAGGATGATGTTTTTCACAGCCCTGGGGAATGCAGTTAAGTTGACCTAGCTCTGTATTGCAGGCCATCTCTGGGAAGTGTCCTTCATTAGGTACGAGGGGACCTTTCCCATCTCTAATGCCCATGAATCTCTGAACATCAGAGGGGGCACCAACCACATGGGATCTCTTCTACCCAAACCTGGATCCTCCTGCACACTGAACCCTTAATTTTTGGCCTCATCCCAGAGTCTTCAGGGCCCCACAAAAATCTAATAGCCCCAGGTCCTCAGAAGAGGCCCATAATCAAGGCCTGCCCTTGAACATAGGGACAGGAAGGGTTGTAGTCAAAGCATCACTGTATTCCAGTAGTCTGTGGCCAGTGTTAAAGCCTTGAGAATATCACTGGATTTACACTGTAGCTGGTGGAATTTACAATAGCCCTGCTTCTTTGAATTATGACAAACAGTCCCCATTTGTCTGGGGACTGAGCAAACAAAAGTGGTTTTTAATCCACTTTTTCTTACTCCCCTCTTCAGCTGTGCTGAGCTCGGAAGATGAAGATCCAACTCAAAGAAAGAGAAGACTCCAGCTGTGGAGGAAGACTCAATTCTTCCACAAAAACTGCACCGCTTTCAACCACTAGAGGAAAATGCAGTGTCTTGTGACTAAGTGATTCACAACTGAAAGAGATCAGAATTTAACGGGCAACTAGCAAGAGAAACCTAGAATTAGGGTTTACCTTGAATTGATGGACTGAATGCTAGAAGACTGAATATGATCAATGCACCTGCACATAGAGTTACCAGGTAGACCCCCCCCAAAATACCAGACACACTTGATCATGGGCGGGGGGAGGGAGGGACCAGCCGGGAGGGGAGCGGGGCTTGCCGGGAGGAAGGGGGGTGGGAGGCGGGCCTGGCGGGGGGAGGGGGCTGCGGGGCTGGCTGGGAGGAGGGGGGGCCAGAGGAAGAGGGGCAGGAAGCAGAGCTGGCGGGGACGCAGCCACTGGCCGCAGCTGGAGTCCAATAGGCTGTGCCCCCAGCAGGCACTCCCTCTAGTTGCTAGTAGAAGCCAGGCGGGGGCAGGGGGAGTGGCTGGGAGCCACTCCCCCTGCTCGGCTTCTGCACACAACCAGAAGCTCCCAGCTAGGAGACGGAGTCGCGATTGGTGCTGGGAGCCTCTGGTTGTGTGCAGAAGCCGGGCGGGGGGAGTGGCTGGGAGTCCCAGCCACTGCCCCTGCCCCTCCTGGCTCAGCTTTTGCACATGACCACAGGGCTCCCAGCCCCAATTGCGGCCGCCTCCCAGTTGCTCCCCTGCTCCCGCCAGGCTTCCATCCGGTGCCCAGCCGGAAATTCAGAAAATACCAGACATTGCACATGTCCGGTATTTTCTGAATTTTTCTACCGGACAGAGGGCGCAAATACCGGACTGTCCGGTAGAAAACCAGACACCTGGCAACCCTATGCACAATTCTAGGCTGCTGAAGGTGTGTAGTGTGACCAATGGAGTAATTTAGACAGCTCTGGGTGACTTCTTAAACTATGGCTTCTACAGGAGGCAGTGCTGCCTGGAATCCCTACAGCTGTGTCTTCACCCCCACTTGCGCCAACAAAGCTGATGTGGATTCATACCAGAATCTGTCCATATGTCTGACAAATAGGTTTGCCAACCCTCCCAGAGTAACCGGGAGTTTCCAGGAATCAGCCTCAGTCTCCTGGTTTCTATTAAAGGCAATATGGGAGGATTAATAGGGCCAAAGTGGTGCAATAGGGGCAAAGACAGGTACACTACCTGCCCTGACTCCATGCCACTCCTGGATTTGAGTTGCATGTCCAGCTCCTAGGTGCATGAGGGTCTCTGTGCGCTGCCCCCACCCTCAGTGCCAACTCCACAGCTCCCACTGGCTGGATACTGCAGCCAATGGGAGCTGTGGGGCAATGACTGAAGGCATGGGCAGCACACAGAGCTGCCTGGCTGTGCCTCCACCTAGGAGTTGGACATTCCAGTTGCTTCCATGAGCCATCCGAGATAAGTGCCACATGACCAGAGCCTATACCCCACAACCTGTCCTGCACCCCATCCTCCTGCCTCAGTTTTGAGCCGCCCCCCCCCACACACACACATTTGGTGCCCCTGGGTGCCAGCCCTGAGCCCCTTCCCACATCCAAACTCCCTCCCAGAGCCTGTACCCCTCACCCTGACTCCTGCACCAGGCTCAGCCCAGAACCTCCTCCCCCCCCCGCACGCGCGCGCACGCACACACACATCCCTCAGTCCCAGTCCCCAGGCCAGAGCCTGCACCTCTTCTTGTACTCCGACCTGCCTGCTCCAGCCCAGTCAAAGAGAGGGAAAGCAAACAATGGAGGGAGCTGCAGCCCACAAAAGTTTATGCCTTAATAAATTTGTTAGTCTTTAAGGTGTCATGGGACTTTTTGTTGTTTCTGCAGCTGTGACTGTCTCTTTGTTATGTGTCTGCACAGTGGCTGGCTCAATGGGACCCACCAGGCACTACCATAATAACTACATGCATTAGCATTCCATTTAGTGAAGTTGGAGGTGATAGTTTCAAAGAATATCTTCAGACAGCGTGTGTCTTGGGAACAACCTCAAAAAGCTCATATACATCTATGTCCCTGTATACACAAGCAGTTCAGGTAAAGCTTGCTCCACTTCAAAACTGGGACTCACCATCTGGTCCCAGTTGAAGAAATTTTTCTTAGTATTGTTTTTTCAGGCACAAATCATCTACTATCTCCCCACCAAAAGCTAAGTAAACAAAACATTCTTTCCCCTGACTTTGACTGAGTAATCTACCACACTGTCTCAACTTTCAAAGAATGATTTCTTCTTTCTGCCTACAGTAGGCAACTTTTCCTACAGCCAAATCTCTCCACACCATATCCTCACCTTCAGCTCCTCCTTCGCTTTTGGGGAAATACTAACATGGAAAAAATGTTTAAAACAAAATACGTCTGGGAAATAATCCACATTCCAATTTAAATGAACACAGGCAACAATGAGGCAAGCAAATGGCTTTGGGGGGAGGGCATGCTGCCTCCACAGGACCTACCTCAGTTCTACTTCTACTCAGTGTCCTGGAATCACTATAAATCCTGAGATGGTTAAGTCAGACCATAAAGGTTTGAGGTCAGACAGATAGGTATATTTTTACTATTTACCCTGCTGTTTGCTTTTTCAGTCCTGCGTCTAAATAGCAGCTTCCATTCTAACACTCCCCTGGCAGCCAGCCCCTAATGAATAAAGTGACTCAGCTGACTGCAAACACCTTAGAATTATTCTCCACTCCACATATCCAAATGCAACCTCTTTCATTAACCCCAACTTCTCATTTTTTTTAGGAAAATAGGCTTCTCTGTGTCTTTTAAGTACAAAGAATAAGGTCTGTTCATCCAGATCCTCAAAGATATTTGGGCATACAACTTCCATTAAATTCACTAGGAGTTAGACACCTAAATTACCTTTGAGGAGCTATATTGCTGTCACTTTTAGCCCAAGCAGTTCATTATTATTCAGGAGCCTTGAAAATTGCTTCTGTTAGCAGAAGAAAATTATTAATCAAATCAAGTATCTTCTTGCTGCAAACATTTTTATTTACCAAAAAATGTAGACAGTCCTGTTTCCCTGAATAGAGTAGTAATGAACAAATGGTGGCAGTTAATTTGTAAATATCCAAGGGTCCTTCCAACTGGTCATTTCCCTAAAAAAAAGGTCTCTCGGGCTTTCTTGAGGGCCACACAACAAATGCTTTTCTGGCTCCCAGCTCACTTTCTGTCTGCTTTTGTAATCCTAAATTGAGAGAGAGCTCCTTAAGAGACCTATTTGGGGAGGAGGGGTAGAAGTGAGTGTGGGGGGGGACGGCAGACTGTTGCTAGGCAGATTTAGAACTGCACATCCAGAAGCTTCTTGAATTGGATGTGATAGTTCCCTGTTACTGGTGTCAGACTCCATGAGAACAAGCAGTCAGGGCATCTGCTTTACAAAAAGCCCAGTGCCCTGGTGAGTTGGGAGAAGCTGAATGCAGGAGCAGGCTCTTTCTCTAACTCTGAAACAATTTGCAGTAGGTTCATAATCATGGTAGTCTCACTACTGTATTTGGGGTACAGGAAGAGGCGTACCTAGAGGCTCTGCAGTCATTGCTCCCTGAAGGCTCTGCCCAGGGCCATCACTAAGGAAGCACCCGGCCTGCGGCAACCCCGCCTCCCAGTGCTGCAGACATAGGGTAACCCCTGCACCATAGGCTCTGCCTCACCTCTGCTTTGCCCTACTCCACCCCTTCCACCAAGCCCTGCCCTGCCCCTTCCCACCCATGCAAAGCCCCCTTCCCCTGAGGCCCTGGAGGTTTTTCGCCTTCCTCTGCAGCATGGGGTACAGATCACAGTTGGAGGATTCTCTGCATCTTGGGGTCTTTGAACCATTGTTTCAAGGACTTCAATATCTGAGATATAGGTGAGAGGATTATTCTAGGAGTGGGTGGGTGAGATTCTGTGGCCTGCATTGTGCAGGGGGTCAGACTAGATGATCATAATGGTCCCTTCTGACCTTAAAGTCTATGAGTCTATGAGTCAATGTGAGCTAGGGAATTACTGGGAAGCTGGTGCAAGATGGCAGCAGGGATTCCCTCTCCCCTCCCCCCACCCACACTCAGGGCACTCTGCTTCCTGCTGCTGCAGTGAAGCAGAATGCAGCAGGCTAGGAGACAGGGGTGGAGCAGGCTGCTGGATAGATCTTGCTCTCCCTGGTGCTGCCCCATGCCTGGCTCCCAGGTACTCCCTCAGGCTGCCCTGGGACCAGACCATAGGACGGTTGAAGTGCCCGCCGCGGGAGCCCCAAAGCACGGGGCCTGTGGCAGCTACCCCAAAACATGCTATGGATGGAATGATTGTCTCTGTCTGCCCATGAGCTGGGTCCCTGCCCATGCAGCTCTTGCTAACCGGGGAAGCACTCAAAAAGGCTACGGGCTGAAAAGCAACTCCAGGCACCAACAGCAAAATATGGTAGCCACTTGGCACATGGAATCAGCCAGAACACTATCCTCCCCATATTGCCCTGCCTTGGCTGTCTTCCAGCCTCTGACCTGGTCAGGTGCAGGGTTTTAAGAATAGGGTTGCCAGGTGTCCGGTTTTGAACTGGACAGTCCAGTATTTGAGCTTTCTGTTTGGGAAACAAATTGAGAAAATATAAATGTCCAGTATTTTCTAAGTAAGATGTAATGTAGATTGTGATGTAATGTCAAGTGTGTCCGGTATTTTTGTTGAAACAATCTGGCAACCCTATTTAAGAATGAGGAGATATAAAACTGCCCCTAGAACTGTCCGACTGTGGTTATGGTGCTTCATTTTGGAAGGGCAATATCCCCCGTGACCCATGTCCCCTAAAGTCACCCATGAATAGGTTAGTGATATTGTTAACCCTCCAAGAGGGATGAATGGGCAATGTTAATTATACAAAGAAGAAATTGGGAGCAAAAATAGTTTAATTGTTCACATTGAATGTTTGATTTTTAGCCAAACTGTTTAGTTCAATAGTCCCAACCAGTGTAATTCATCAACTTTTCTTTAAATGTAGTAATGGGGAATGAGTCATTTATATATTTTGCTATTCTCAGTTTTGCATCTTCTTGTAGCAGATTTTTGTTTTGAATCTATATATTTAACTGAGTGTTTGGTTAATCAGTTAGCTCACTGGCTAACTGATTTTCATGAAATATGAGGAAGAGTCTTCATGCATGGATTCTAATTGAAGATTCCTACAAGCAAGTGGATGGATGATCTTGCTTTTGATGTAGCCTTTGATCACCAAATCAATAGTCTGCTGAGACTCAAATGAACTCAATCTAAGCTTTTGGGAACTCTCAGTTTCTTCTCACTATGTTTCAGTGGGGGCTGACCTGTTTAGATAGTATTTGTTTTCTTTATATATAACTGAAGATAATGTATGCCTACTAAAAAATAGCTATGTTGTATTGTAAAAATTAAGTTACTTTATCATAAGATTGTATAATTTAACAGCTTTAATGTCTTTTTTGGACTTGAATGTGGGGAGACTGACCCTGTGCAATCCTTGCTGAAAATATTTAGAGACTGAATTCTGGGTTTTCAGCTACTTTTCTATGGAAGTTGGGTTTTTAGGCACTGGAGAAAAACAAGGAAGTAAACTCTAGCCCACCCAAAGGCTACATTCTCTCTTGGCTTTCTGTTTTGACACATAGCCCTACCCCTTGGCTACGTCTACACTGCAGGCTTCTTTCACAAGAATGGCTGTTCTTGCGCAAAAACTTGTGGAACGTCTACACTGCACGTGCGTTCTTGCGCAAATAAATTTACAGTAAGGTGTGGGAACAGAGGGCTTCTTGCACAAGAGTTATTCCTCTCCCCACAAGGAATAAGTCCTATTGCACAAGAGCTCTTGTGCAAGAAGGCTGTGTGGATGGGCAACAGGGGTTTCTTGTGCAAGAAACCCTTATGGCTAAAATGGCCATCAGAGCTTTCTTGCGCAAGAGAGCGTCCACACTGCCATGGACGCTCTTGCGCAAAAGCACATGGCAGTGTGGACGCGCTCTTGCGCAAGACCTTTTGCGCAAGAACTCTTGTGCAAGACAGTTCTTGCGCAAGAAGCCTGCAGTTTAGACGTAGCCCTTGTGTTTCCAACCAATTCTGAGGGAAATTCCTTTTATTCTCTCTCACTTAGTTGATGCTCTGGTCTTTCATGTGCCCAGTGCTTTGGGTCTTGGCTTCTATTGTTTTAGCTATCTTAGTCCATAAAAGAGCTTAATTGCTTCTTTTAGTTTAAACAAAAAGAAGATTGCCTCCTACACCCATCAATAAAGTCTGTAACTGCCCAGATATCAAAGACAGGCTTACCTACACTGGTCAAAACTGAAACCTAAATTCTATATCAATCATGGGTCCAATTGATAGGTGGCAGATTCCATCCACCTTGGCTCCATATGAAGGTTGGAAGCACCTGCAGGCCAGAACTATGCCACATGTACAAAGCAGGACCATAAGCAACCCTATCCTAGTACCCTCACTAACCTTGTTACAGGTGGGAGGCAGGAGGATGCATGACAGGAGCAGAAACGCCTCTATCATACATGCTATGGGGATTCTGAGCTGCTCTGGACTGTAGACAAGGATCTAGGCAGCCCAGAAGAGTGTGCTCTAAATTAGAGCATCCCAGAATTTCTTATTTGCACTGTGGGCTGTTTTGGCTTCTGGTGCAGCCCAAATTCCCTAGGCACAAAGGTGCCTTAAAGCCTTTTCCCCTCTGGCAACACAGGACAGTCTCAGCTCAATACTTTTCTCTTCTGGGACTAGTTAGTCTCAACACACCTTAAAAGAACTAAGCAGAATCACAGGGCATTAGAGAAGACTCCTGAGGATTCAGACACCAAGCCAGGACAGAAACAGAGCTTTTTGGTCTTCTCATTCTGTCAGATATAATCGTTTCAGAACCTGAAATAGCTATGTAGTGCTTGAGGGTTTGTTAGGTCTCTACTGAGATTACAGCTCATCACTTATTTTATTATTCCTAATTAAAAAAAAAAAGACATCTCAACATATATGACCTCTACTAAGGAAAGGGTGGAGAGGAACGTGTATATTTGTACCTTAAATTATATTAGCATTTCTCTCTGCACATTCCTTCATACATCCTTTATTTCCTTATACCCCATTCCCGCAAATATTTACACAGGTCAGTAACTTTGTGCAGGTGAATAATCCCTTTGAATTTAACAGGACTAATTAGGTAGGTAAAGTTAACATGTGTAAGTGTTTGCAGGATTCGGGCCTTAAATTGTAAACTCTTCAGGGTAAGGATTGTTTGTAGGTTACATCATATGATGGGACCCTGATCTTTATGGTAGAGGGTTCTAGGTGCTACTGATAGCAATCTATGTATACGTTTTAGAAATGAAATCTATCTGTCTGTAGGCCTGCTTGTGCAAAAACACCTCCTAAATGGTAACAGCGAGGGCCACCAAATTTGGTATGTAGCTTCCTTAAAGCTAACTTAAAGCAAGGTCAGGGTTTGGTTGTGCCAGGAACATGGGAAGTGGTGGGAATGGGGCTGTTTTCCAAAACATTGAAAGGGACGGGCAGAAGACAGGAGGAATGCGATCTTCACACTCACTACTGGGGACAGGGCCGGCCCGAGCCATTTTGGCGCCCTGGGCCCCAGGTGCATGGCGCCACCCCCGGGGCACACGGCCCCGCCTCCGGGCGCACGGTGCATGCGTGGGCCCGCCCCCGGGACACACAGCCCCGCCTCCGGGTGCACAACGCATGCGCGGGCCCGCCCCCAGGGCGCATGGGTGGACGCACGGCGCATGCGCTGCCCAGTCGGCCCAGCCACCGCCGATGGCACGCAGCCCGGGGCTGCCCGGGGCAGGCTGCCCCTGGCCATGCAGGGCCCTGCGGCCGCGTGGGGAAGGGCGTTGCTGGTTGGTGCTGCGGGGGTTAACATGGCCCCCGCCCTGGGTGGCTGCTGCAGCCTGCCAGGAGCCGGGCGCCCCCCGTAGGTTGGCGCCCTGGGCAGCTGCCCGGCTAGCCCATCCCTTAGTCTGGCCCTGACTGGGGACAGTAAGCAGGGACAGAATACTGCAGAGTGAGCAATGGGGTCAGCCACACCAGCATGAGACTGACCAGCTGGGAATGGGACTCTGCATGTTGCTGGCCAGTTCTCCCCTTTCTCCGCACAGCTGCAGGGCCTGGGCATTACCTCCCATCCAGCTAGCACACTTTCCCCCCCCACACACACACGGCTTCACCGGAGCATGGGGATTCCCTTTGCCTTCCCCCACCCCAAGCCTCCTCACGGGGCCTGGGGATTCGTTCCCCTGTTCCTCCCCTGTTCAGCTCCTCATGGGGGCCTAGGGATGCCTTCCTTCTCACTCCCCCTCTGGCCAGCTCCCCCCATCCAGCTCCTCACTAGGCCCAGGGATGCCCTCCTTCCTCCTCCCTGCAATACTCCTCTTGGGGCCTGGGGATTCCCTCCCCCACATACGCCACTTCACCCTGTGTGGAGAGTTAGCGTTAGTTCACTTTTATTCTTTTATTAATACAAACTTCTTTTTTCCTTCCTTTTTGAAAATTACAATAATTTACATAACACATCTGCATTTTCCTTTTATTTCTCAACAAAACCCAACCAACCATTTCTTGAGTTACACACCCAAGCAACGCCGGGTAAATCTGCTAGTAATAAATATAAAAAAGGAACTTGCCTTATCCTTGGTTCACTTTAACATCTCCAAAAAAAGACTTTTTGTATCAAAACAAAATTCCAATCTTAAACCAACACAATTTAATATAATGAAATAAGGTACCAAAAGACTGACTTTGCTTGTGACTTTAACTGTATCATTTAGACTTTGTGCCTTGGTTTCCTCACCTTTCAAGTGATATTTCTCTAGCCCACAGGCAGATTGTGTGGCTATGACCTTTAATGACTGTAAAGCATGTAAAGCTCCTGACTGGGGGTGCTAGTAAGCCAAAGTATGATTGTCCTGCTCACAGCATAGGGTCATTCCCCAGAAAGACTGAGAGGAAGTGCTGCACTGCAGGCACAAGACTAGGAATTGGAAGATATGGCTTCAGTTCCCAGCTATACCACTAACTGGATGAGAGTCTTTCTACTGAAGTTGATGGGCACTGAATCATACCCTAACTTGTGCCTCAGTTTCCCCATATGTAAAATAGTAATAAACCACAAGACAGATACTAATGGATTGGAGATGATTCAGAGAAGAGCACTGAGCATGTGCTTATACTGTTAAATAAAGAGATTTAGCTCTGAGTCTAACAAAAAGAAAGTTAATGGGTGATGATTACAGTCTATAAATATCTGTGTGGAACAAATATTTAATAATGAGCAGTCTAGCACAGAGAGGTACAAGATCCAAAGCTTGGATGTTGAAGCTAGACAAATTCAGACTGGATAAGGTACACATGTTTAACCTTTAGAATAATTAACCAATGAACAATTTACCAAGAATGGTGGTGGATTTTCTTATCATTGACAGTTTTTAAAATCAAGACTAGATGTTTTTCTTTTTTAAAAAAAGTGCTCTGGGAATTGCTTTGGAGGAGTTCTATGGCCTGTGTTACATAGGAGGTCATGCTAGATGATGACAAAGGTCCCTTCTGGCCTTGGGATCTCTGAATACACACTTCACAGAGATATTCTGAAGCTAAATTAACTCTAAACACTTTGAAAGAGTGACAAGGAATCCTGTGGCACCTTATAGATTAACAGATGTATTGGAGCATAAGCTTTCGTGGGCAAAGACCCACTTCGTCAGATGCATTTAGTGGAAATTTCCAGAGGCAGGTATAATTATGCAGGCCAGAATAAGGCTAGAAATAACGAGGTTAATTCAGTCAATGAGGGTGAGGCCCACTTCTAGCAGCTGATGTGGTGGAGGTGTGAACACCAAGGCTACGTCTACAATGGCAGCTTCTTGTGCAAGAACTCTTTTGTGGAAGAGTTCTTGTGCAAAACTCTTCCACAAGAGAGCGTCTATACTGCCATGTGATTTTGTGCAAGAGATGTGCTTTTGCGCAAGAGCATCCATGGCAGTGTAGACATTCTCTTGTGCAAGAAAGCTCTGATGGCCATTTTAACCATAGGGGCTTCTTGCGCAAGAAATTCATGTTGCCTGTCTACACTGGCCTCTTCTGGAAGAGCTCTTGCGTAAGAGGGCTTATTCCTCGTGGGGAGAGGAATAACTCTTCCGGAAGAAGCCCTGTTTTACAACGCTGTACTGTAAATTTACTTCTGGAAGAACGCTCGTGCAGTGTACACAGCCGGCAAGTTTTTGCAGAAGAACGGCTGTTCTTGTGCAAGAAGCTGCCAGTGTAGACGTAGCCCAAGAGAGGAGAAACTGCTTTTGTATTTGGCTAGCCATTCACAGTCATTGTTTAATCCTAAACTGATGGTGTCAAATTTGCAGATGAACTGTAGCTCAGCAGTTTCTCTTTGAAGTCTGGTCTTGAAGTTTTGAAATCCCTGGCTGGAAGATGATATATTATTACTAGTGCCTGAGATACAGACTTGAACTAAAATTACAGAGAGGAAAAAAAGAATTAGAAACTGATATGGATAATACAATAACTACAGTTACATTAGAAAGGGTTAAAGTATTTAAAATGCCTATAAATCCTTATTTCTAGTGCATAAGCCAAGTGCTAACTAACTGGGGTTAGATAAGAAGCTTCCCTGATAGGCAGGTTATTTGATAATAGTGCATTACAGAGCTTCTTGCAGCTTTCTCTGAAGCATGGGAATCACTGAAACAATTTACCAAGAGTGGACCATCAGGGACTGGATACTGAACATGAGGTGGATCACTGCGGGCCTGGCAAGTCCTATGTTCCTAAGGCTTCATACACAGAAAAGTAAAGGACCTCACCTAATTTCTTTATTTTATTTATTTATTTTTTTTGTCTGTGTTACACAATTACAAAGAGCAGTGTCACAGAGCTTCCTATGTGTTCACACTGGCATGCTGTAAAACTGGTCAGCGCTTACATTTCAATGCCTAGATTTAAGAGATAATTCAATCATTGCAAAGCACAGTTTAAACAGGCCAGCCTATTGATTTTATCTAAAATGTTACAGGATTGGAAATAAATCCCAGAATGCTAATTTCTGTGTATACAAACACTCCCAGCTCTAACAAAGATACTCACAAATTAATATATATGTATTACCTCCTATCTAGCTGGTTAAATCCTTTAGTGTCAATCTCATGGGTTTTAAAGGATAGGCTTGGGTTCTTCTGGACCATACCACCCACTCAGCAGGGTGTAACTTCTTTTTTTCTTTCCATATGAATTTCTGTGGCAGTGCCTCTGTCCCCCTTCTCCCTTGCTCCTTCCTGGCAGGATCACCAGTGCATCATGGGAAGAAAATCATAATCATAGGGTAACCCTCAAGTACTTGCCAGATAGTTGGAGATTCCTAAGAAATAAGAGAAATACAACAATATATTCAACATAGTAATTATATTAAACAGGTGATAACTTTAACATAGCAGTGTAAAACACAATTCTCAGGGTTACCAGTGCCCATGCTGATAATATCTGTGAAGTTATCCATTCATGTGATCTCATAAAGTAAACATAAAATTAGTATCCCATTGGTACACATACTTTGTATGGGCCCTTGATGACCTGTGACCACAATATCTTCTGTGCAGCAGTTAGTGATATGGCTGACAGGGTTCAGGACAGCCCAAAAGTGGAATAAGGTGCTAAGTCCTTCTGCAGATTTAATAGGCTGCAGGTAATACAATTCCCAAATCCTTACCCCCTGGCTTGAAGATACAGTTCAGGGAGTAAGGGGTCTCCCAAACAATTTTCCTGACCAGATAACTCAACTCTCATCTCTGCAAAAGCGGCGAGGAGTCCTGTGGCACCTTATAGACTAACCGAAGTGTTGGAGCATTAGCTTTCGCGGGCAAAGACCCACTTCGTCACATGCATCTGACGAAGTGGGTCTCTGCCCACGAAAGCTTATGCTCCAACACTTCGGTTAGTCTATAAGGTGCCACAGGACTCCTCGCCGCTTTTGCAGATTCAGACTAACACGGCTACCCCTCTGATACTCTCAACTCTGCGACAGATCTTCAGGTTCAGAGGTGGCTCTAGACTCCTCAATCACTGCAGAGAGCTGATGAGCACTGACATCTTCTTCATGGAAGCGTCGGGCTGCTTCCATTGCCAGGCTTTTTTCTCACCACAAAGGGTGCAGGGATCAAGGGGCAGGTTACAAAACTATACTAAAAATCCAAACATTCGTTTCCTATCCCATTGCTCAGACACATTCACGGTAGGCAGCAGCTCTGAACTAACACCCAGAGCAGAGCTTGCTATGTATGACTGATCTCACCTAAGAAGCTGGGAGGTTGACTCAGCTTGGCTGGGGAAGTTTTCCCAACAAAGCTTTGGAAAACTGGAAGTCACATTGTAGAGGAAGACAGCCAAGCTGAGGGATCTTGCCTCAGGTCCATGAAGGCCAGTTCTCTGGGGAAACCTTACATGCAGGCCTAGGCCTAACCACCGCCCCACACAGCCAGTCCTACCTTTACCTTGACGAGCTCTAGACCTTGCTTCAGAATGGCTTCTCCCCACTCTTAAACTCCCAAGGAAGGGCATCTCGCTCTCTGTTGGTCACGGGACAGACTCTGAAGTAATTCTTCCACTGTACTTTGTGCTGATTAGGCCTCAACTGGAGTACTGTGTCCAGTTCTGAGCATCACATTTCAGGAAAGATATTGAAAAATTGGAGAGGCTCCAGAGAGGAGCAACAAAAATCATTAAAGGTTTAGAAAACATGACCTGTGAAGAAAGATTGAAAGAACTGGGTTTCTTTAGTCTAGAAAACAAAAGACTAAGAGGGGACATGATGATAATTTTTAAGTACCTAAAAGATTGTTACAAGGAGGAGGGAGAAAAATTATTCTCCTTAACCTCAGATGATAGGACAAGAAGCAATAGACATAAATTGCAGCAAGATTTAGGCTGGACATTAAGAAAAACTTCCTACGTGTCAGGGTGGTTAAACACTAGAATAAATTGCCTAGCGGGGTTGTAGAATCTCCATCACTGGAGATTTTTAAGAGCAGGTTAGATAGGCACCTGTCTAGGATTATCTAGACTGTGCTTGATCCTGCCATGAGGGCAGGGGACTGGACTCGATGACCTCTCGAAGCTCCTTCCAGTTCTAGTATTCTATGATTCTATGAATCTGTCCTTGGCTCCTCCTTCCTAATGGGATAATGTGCTTCTCCCTGAGCTACCAGCACACAGAGCCCCAGGAATCTAGGTAATCTCATTGGGAGTTGCACATATGGAGTATGTCTACACATCAGAGTTATTTTGGGATACCAGGGTATCCTGAAATAGCTAGCCCACATCTTTTGAACGCGTCTGCTATTCCGAAATATAGCGGATATGCTATTTCGCCATCCCCATAAACTTTGTTGTATGAGGAGTAAGGGATGGCTCGAAATAGCACTTTATTTCAAAATTTGGTACTGTGTAGACAGTGCCAAATTTTGAAATAGCCAATTTTGAAATAGACTCGAAATAAGTACGCAATTTCCATATCTTATTTCAAGTTTATGGTGCTGTGTAGATGCACCCCTAGTAAAATATACAGAAACTTAGATAGGCCTGAACTAAGCTCATAAGCCCTATATACTCCCAAACTTTTACATATGAGTTTAAAATATAAGCCCATTTCTAAGTCTGAATTTCTGGATCCATAACACCTGTAGACTTTGGCATGGATGTGTGCCCGCATACAGGGCAGGAGTAAAGTCAGCACTTAGATTCAGAATCAAATGTTGTGAGTTGGCCAATCTCTATGTAAAAACAAAAAGGAGGCACTAATGTATTAGCCCTTTGTGATATAATATACCCCTGTGTCCACTATTCTAATAATTTTGTACAAGGTATGCCTTGAGAAGTATCATTTGTAAACTCATACATCACTGATCTTTATTGTACTGGTAAAATATGTGTGGCAACACTATGTAAAATTATAAGATTCCACTGTATGGTGTTATTAACACGTTTCAAACCACAGCCCTGTTCAAACAGAAGTTGGAAAACAGATTTCTCTCAAATTAAAGAATGTGTGCACTGCTGAATTTGCATTTAAGCAGTAAACTATGTCATCAAATAGGAAGGGCAGAAAAAAACCTCAAATAGGTGAGAAAAAATACCAGGAAACATCATTTCCTATATATTCTGTCTCCTAAATATCAGCTGAAAACGTTTTCCAAGGGAGGGACTGACACAAAATAAAGGGTGACAAATAGCCCAAGGCACTCCTCTTTGTTCTCTCTCTATCCACTGATTCACTGCATCAGAAAGAACAAGGGAAGCAGACACTAAACAGAAGACGGGATCCTGACCTATGAAGGTTGGCAGTAAGACTGAGAGCATATGGTGAAAACAGCTTAGCTTTGAATGTAATAAAGTTTGTTCAGTTAGGCATTAGTTACATTTTGTCTTTTCCTTGTAACCATTTCTGACTTTTATGTCTCATTATTTGTATTTATTTAAAATCTCTTTGAAATTAACAAAATTGTTTTATTGTGTTAACTAATTCTCTGTGGGTATGTCTACACTAGCCCCCTAGTTCGAACTAGGGAGGCTAATGTAGGCATTCGGAATTGCAAATCAAGCCCGGGATTTAAATATCCCGTGCTTGATTTGCATGTTCCCAGCCGGTCGCCATTTTTGAAGTTTACAAGCCCAAACTAACTGCCCGCGTCTACACGCAGCAGGGAAACGGGCGTTCGAAATAAAGCCCTAAATCGAACTACCTGTTATTCCTCCTGCAATGAGGTTTAACTGGTAGTTCGATTCAGGGGCTTTATTTCAAATGCCCGTTTCCCTGCCGCGTGTAGACACGCGACCGGCCGGAAACATGCAAATCAAGCGTGGGATATTTAAATCCCGGGCTTGATTTGCAATTCCGAATGCCTACATTAGCCTCCCTAGTTCGAACTAGGGGGCTAGTGTAGACATACCCTGTGTTTGAATGGAAGAGTTTTGAGAAACTCAATTGGGGTAACAAGATTTGTGCATATCATGTTCTATTAATAAAATTATGAATTTTATATAAGTTTGTATTGTCCAGGAGTTGATTAGGCAGTACAAAGATATATTTTTGGGGAGAAACCTGGGATTGGTAATGTGTGGGGGTCACTCTGCAGTATAATTCAGACTAGTAAGAGCCTAGGTGTGACTGACAAGCTGCAGGTGCACACAGACATAACTGGGAGTGACTTACATGCTGGAGGCTGTTTGTGAGCAATCCTGGCAAGAGGCTACAGCAACAAAACCATAAAAAGGGCAATGCAGGTTACCAGTGAGTTCATAAGTTAACGCAGGGGACACAGTTACTCATTAGTCTGGATTGTAGCCTGGGCATGTCACATCCCATTTATGAAAATACTCAAGAAAAAACAATACAAGTGAAAAAGAAGATGATTCTGGATTGATCAAGGATGTATTACAAGAAATAATTGCCTAAACTAAAGAAAAAAATTGTCTGCTTTTTGTAACTGTTGTTCTTTGAGATGTGTGGCTCGTGTCTATTCCATTCCAAGTCTCTGTGCGCCCATGTGTGTCATCAGAGATTTTTCCTTAGTGGTATCCATAGGGTCAGTTGTGGCACCTTCCTGAGTGCCGTGCTCATGCATGACTATATTCCATTACCTGCCCTATACCCTCTCAGTTCCTTCTTGCTGACAATTCCAACATAAGAGTAGGAGGGCAGGTAATGGAATGGACATGAGCAACACATCTCAAAGAAAACAGTTACAAAAGGCAGACAGTTTTTCTTCTGCTAGAGGAAAGTAACCATTTTTTCTTCTTCGAGTGCTTACTCCAGTTGATTCCAGTCTAGGAGAATCACAAGCATTATCCATGGAAGTGGGCTCATCATTCATAGGTGTTCGGTTTCCAGCACTGCCCTGCCAAAGCCAGCATCATCTCAAACTTGTTGCGAGAATGCATAATGAGACTTGAACATGTGGACAGCCACCAGGTAGTGGCCTTACAGATCTCTTGGATTGACACCTATGCCAGGAAGGCCACTGTTGATGTGCTATAGTTATCCATGGAGGCACTTTTGCCAGCTCATAACAGACTGTGATCCAAAATTAAATCCTCTGAGCAGATACCGGGTGACCTTTCACCTGTCCGCCACCGCAACAAACAGCTGGATTGACTTGTGAAATGGTTTGTCAATGTAGAAGGCCAGCTGGCCAGAGCAGCCTCTGTCCACAGCAGGGGGGATGCACCAGCCCAGGCATTTAACCAGTTAACCAATTAAACTGGATTTTACATCCCTAACTGAGATCCCATATTCTGGTAATGCTACTTATAGATGGCTTGTACAGTGCACATAGTCCCAGTCTGTTCCAACATCTATTCTTTATCAAGAAATCAGTATATCTTAGCCACTTGTTTAACTCCTGGTAGCATAATAACTGAGCACCTCACAGTCTTTAATATATATTCATCCTCGCAACATCTGTGTGAGGCAGAGCAGTGCTTCCATCCCCATTTTACAGATTGGAAACTGAGGCACAGAGGGACCAAGTGTCATACAGGGAGTCTGTGATGAAACAGGGAATTGAAAGCTGACATCCCAGATTCCAGTTAGTGGCATATCCATTGGACCTTCCTTCTAAAGAAGCATATGCTCTTCTAAGATGTACAAGATGTGAATGAAGGACCAAATTGGTTTGTGAGTGCTCACTAATGCTATCATGCCAGCCTTTGCCAATGAGACAGGCAATGAGCCAAAAGGAGAGGCACAGGCAAGTCTACTGCTTACAACTGTCACAAAAATCTATTTTAGGAAAAGTAACGTTATCAAAGTGGAAAGACAACCCCCTAGACAATTACCTAAATCAGGGCTGGGCAGGAGGTTGTCAGCAGGTCAGATCCAACCCACCTGGCCCTTTCATCCAGCCCACGGCACCTCCTGGTCTCCCCTCCCCCTCCCCCCACCCACACAACATGTTGCCTGGGAGCCACTGAGGAAGCACAAGCCCTTTCAACTCCTGCTATTTAAGGAGCTCGTACCTTTCCAGCAGCTGCCAGGCAATATGGTAGCAGTAGGCCAGGAGCTGCAATCCCTTCCAACTACTTCTATTTAAAGGGCTTGCGCCTTCTCCATGGCTGCTAAGGTACGAGCCCTTTAAATAGCAGGAGCTGAAAGGGCTCACAGCTCTCAGCTCCACTGCTAACGCGTTGCTGGGAGCCACAGGGGAGGCGTGAGCCCTTTCAACTCCTACTAATTAAAGGCTCCACCCTTTCTGCCCGAGAACCCGCCCCTTTCAGGGTGGCCTGTGACCACTTCAGAAATTTTTGAAGTGCCCCCCCCTTCAAAAATTATTGCCCACCACTGACCTAAATGCTACTCTGACACTAATTGGAATATGTGGGAGACTTTATGATATTGTTGACACCAATATTATAAAAGTGCAAGGAATCTAACCAGACACACCATGTGGGGTATTTACAAAAATGTTCTAATTTGCCAAGTATGATAATCTTATTTATATGTAAAAACAACAAGTAATCCTGGGGCACCTTAGGGCATGTCTATCTTATTCCTCTTCACAAGCAGGAGTTATTATTTCAAAATAACTCCCCTTATTTCAAAATAACAAGGCAAGCAGCCACACTACCGAGCTTGTTATTTCGAAATAATGGGCTTGTTATTTTGAAATAATAACTCCTGCTTGTGAAGAGGAATAAGCCTATTTTAAAATAGTTATTTTGGGAGGTATTGTTTTAAAATAACTTATTTCGAAATAACCTGGTAGTATAGACATAGCCTGAAAGACTAACAAAATTATATAGTATCATGATCCTTCATGGGTAAAAATCACTTCATCAGATCAGCTGGAGTGGAAATAACAGAACCAAGATATTTATAATGGGGGTGGAAGGTACCTGTCAATTGTAGGACTGGTGCTAATGAGGCTAATTAAGTGGGCTGGAAGAGTCCCATTCTTAGCTTTTGATGTAAAAATGCAATTGATAGAGGCAGGGGAGACTTGGCTTTATAATGGGACATCAAGTTAATGTCTTTGTTCAAGCCCAGTGTCAAACTTGTAGATGAATGCAAATTCCACACTCTCTCTTTGTAATAGGCTGGTGAAATTCCTTTGTAGAAGAATGGCTACTTTTAAATCCATGACTGAGTGACCAGGCAGGTTAAAATGTTCCCCTACAGGTTTATGTGTATTACTGTTATGTCTGATTTGTGTCCATTTATTCTTTGTCATAGAGACTGTCCAGTTTGGCCAATATATATGGCAAAGGGGCATTGGTGGCACTAGTTGTGCAGAACTCAGATTAAACTGAGTTTGGTAACCTCAATTTGGTTTCTGCAGTAACGTACACATTGCAAATTCTTTCCCTGAATCTTTGTATATTGGAACACAATGGTGATCCTTGATAAGTAGGGGCTCCTTCAGAATCAGCCAGGATAGCTTCTAAATTTTTAATAGTTTCCCAAGGGCCAGTATAGGGACTAATTAATGTAGGCTTTGGGGGATTGGATGGATAAGGAATTTGGTAATAGAGTGTGAACCCTTTTGCCTTCAACCCTAGTTGCAATGTGGCAAATGTCAGTGATGATGGAAAGTTATCATGTGACAGGTGTTCAGAAGTCTATGTGAAATGCATTGGGGATCTCACTTCAGTTCTTGAAGGTTAAGTTTCTTAAGTACAAAAGCACTCTTCACAACCTTTACTACTTACTGTCTTTTGAGGGTTCTCTTTGCAGCGAAGCCAAGGATTAAATGGCCCTCAGAGAATGAACAAATTGAGACACACATAGAGGGTGTGTTACAGAACTTGTGCCACTAGAAATGAGTTCAAAATGTGTCATTGATTTGACAGTACAACACATGATGAAAGCATGCGTGGTTTTGGGGGTAGGACAGCTATCTATTGAACATTCACTGAAGCTTTAAATTGTTCAAAAAATCATGATGCGTAAATGCAAAAAAGAATAAAAGAAGGAGCTATCACAAAGCAGTGAAAGTGATGCTCAATACAATATAAATCCTGTTGAGAGATTCACCTTTAGATTGCTGCTCTGCTCAGTTTTCTCTGATTTCCATCTGTATACAGGCAGTATTTGTTTATCTGCCTCCTCCCCTTCACCTCCATGATGTTCTGCGAGCACTGGCTTATTCATCCTCTATTGTATGTCTCAGCTCCCACTTTCCTCCCTTTCATTAGCATACAAGGAATGCCATTACTTTTGATTGCAGTTACTTTTATCCTATGAGGTGTGGGAAAATCAGGCCTTTTGAGTCCTCACTCTGAAAGTGGGGAGAGTTCATAGGAACACTGTATTTTCAGTACCTCATGTGACATACTAATGTTCTGGTTTAGGGAAGCAAGCTTAGAGGTTCTGCAACTACTTCATGCTCAACAGAGGTGAAAGCGGAACCAAAACTCCTTTCTTGGTCATATTGCATCCTAAACCAAGAAAGAAGAATAAGGAGGAGGACAAATAAGAATATAAAATCTTTGGAGCCAGAACTGTGACTTCTTGTGTTTGTGAAGGGTTGTAATGTGAAGGGAGCTAGCTTGTGATTGTGAAGGGAGGAGTGCTGACCAGCACCCGGTGACTAAGGGGTTGAACTCAGGTAACTAGCAAAGGTATTGGCCAGGGGGCCAGAAGAACCAATCATGATAGACTGTTGACATTTGAATTGGATATAGATTCCTTGTCTGCTTCCTTTGTGTGAGAGAATAAAAACAAGAGTTGAGAAAGAGAGAATTATTTAAACCCAGGCAGGACTACAATGCCTCCAGGGAATTCAGGGCATGGAAGTGGACTGAACCAAGAAAAAATTGGAAGTAAGTAAAGGGGAAACAAGTGAATCTAGTTGCGTTCAGGGTATTTTTTTCTTTATTTTGTGGTTTGGTTTGAACTGCTCTGTGTGAATCTATGCCTCCCCTCCCCATTTACCATCTAGGATTGTGCCCAGAGACTCTTCTCTCTGTTTTACTTTGTTTTCCTTAGTTGCTCTGTAACATTTAGCAACCAAGTATGGTTTATCAAGTTTATATTTTGTTTTGTAATAAAAAAATCACTTTTTTTAAGGTGATGATTTGATTCTTGTGTCCTAGAAAGTGTCCTGGAAGGTCTGTCTGTCTGTGCATATCTGCATGCCTCAGACTGAAAGGTCAGCTACTAGAGACTGCAATTTGTTTTTCTCTTTTCTTTTTTTAAGCTCTTTTAGGATAGGTCTGGAGAGGCCTGCCTTACTTCTGACACCGGGGTGGGACACCCTCCCACCACAAGCCACACTAGGAGACTGGGGACATGGAGACACACACACACGCACACACTCAGAGCAGTGCTGCACACAGCACACGGGCATGCTCACACTCTCAGGGCAGCATCCACTCCTGGGGACAGCACAGTGAGGCTGAGGAACGTCTGCCACTCACACACACCTTCCCCCAACACCAGGCCCCCCTCTCTTCCAGCAGGTAGGGATACAAGCCCTCTCCCTGTGGGATGCCACCACAGCTGGACCCAGTGTGGCATGGAGGGAAGCCCATTAATTTTATTTAGTGACCCCTAGTTCTAATATTGTGGGAATAAGTAAATAACGTTTCCTTATTCACTTTTTCCACACCAGTCATGATTTTATAGACTTCTATCATATCTTTCCTTAGTCTTCCCTTTTCTAAGATGAAAAGTCCAAGTCTTTTTAATCTCTCTTCATATGGGACCCATTCCAAACCCCAAATTATTTTTGTTGCCCTTTTCTGAACCTTTTCCAATGCCAATATATCTTTTTCGAGATGAGGAGACCACATCTGTATGCAGTATTCAAGATGTGGGTGTATCATGGTTTTATATAGAGGCAATAATATACTCTCGGTCTTATTCTCTATCCTTTTTTTAAATGATCCCTACCATTCCATTTGCTTTTTTGACTGCTGCTGCACACTGATGGGCATGGGCGGCAGGTTTGTATAATTTTCAATGGTGCCCCATTAGCCACGCCCCCTGCCTCCCATTAGCCACACCTCTGGAGGTAACACACTCGGGGCAAGATGGACACATGACCAGAAGTAAAAGGTGTCATGTCACCCCTCTTGAAGGTCTTTTCCCAGCATCCTCCTGCCAACAGGGATTAGTTTGGCCCCCACCAAACCCCCCTCATGCAACTATCCTGCAGTTGCATTAACCCAATGTGTGTGACATTAACTCGGGGGCAGAGAGCCTGGGGGAAGTGTTCCCTCTAAGGCTATGTCTACACTCGCGGCTTCTTGCGCAAGTACAGCCGTTCTTGTGCAAGAACCCACAGAGCATCCACACTGCCTGCCTGCTCTTGCACAAGGAAATTTACAGTACGGCGTGGTAAGAGAGGGTGCCTTGCGCAAAAGCTATGCTCTTTTCTAACAGGTGTGACCTCTCTTGTGCAAGAGGGCAGTGTGAAGAAACCCCTATGGCTAAAATGGCCGTCAGAGCTTTCTTGGGCAAGAGAGCATCCACACTGCCATGGATGCTCTTGTGCAAAAGCACAGCTCGCACATGGCACTGTGGACGTGTTCTTGCGCAAGATGTTCTTGTGCAAGAAACTGCCAGTGTAGACATAGCCTAAGAGTTTCCTCCCATGAGCAGAATGAATTTTCTGTAGTGCACCAGGACTGAGTTCATGTGGCTTGTTTGGATGTGCCACTGTGGCACCCAAGTTATTAATAAATATCTTATAAACCTCTATCTTTTCCCTCTGCTGCCATGTCTCCCCTTGCTCCCTCACCTCCCCTAGTGCCTGCTGCCCCCCAACTCCTCACCCCCCTCTGCTGTCCTGACTCCTGCCCTTCTCACTGCCCTCAGCCCTACTGCAACCTGCCCACCCCCACCAGCCCTTCTCTCCCCCTTGTGCCCACTCCTCCAGTAGCCCCACTCTGATCATGTGAGCTACCCCTCCTCATCCCCTCTTCTAACACTTCCCTCTACAAACCTGCCCTGCCTCTCTCCTCTGGTGGTGGTCCCTCCCCTGCAAGTGTCTGCCCTTCTGCTTCACCCCCAGAATCCCCTGGCACCTGCACCCTCCTGGTGCCTCCCCCTTCCCTGACTGCCCCTGCCCCCTTTTTCCCTGATGCCCACCCCCTCACCACCCTCTGCCCCCATTCCCCTCATGCCCCTCTGTGCCCTCACACATGACTTGTTCCATCCCCACCTTTCTCATGCCCACCCCTTCTTTCAAGCCTTCTCCCAGCACCTCCCCCTCCCCCCTCTAGCCCCCAATGCCCTTCCCCTATCCTCTCCTCTCCCAGCATCACCCTGTCCCCCCTCCCACTGACACCTCCCCTCCTGCCCTTTCCCTCATTGTCTGCACTTGGAGCCCTGGCATTTGTCTCTCCTCCACCCCTGTCCCTTGGTGCCTTCCCCTTTCTTCCCCCTCCCCCTTCCCCTCCACACAAGCCCCTTCCTCTCCCCCCCTCCCCTCCGCACAAGCCCCTTCCTCTCCTGCCCCTTCCCCCTATTTTTCCCCCTCCCCTACCTTCTTCCTTCCAGTTTGCAGGGCTGGAGTCTGCGATCAGACCCTGCCGCCCCGCTGTCTGTCGAGGGGGTATAGGCCACTCTGGCGTCCGCTACCCGTTCCTTCTGGGGCTGCGGAGTCTGGGCGTCCACCCCACGGGGTCACCTGCCAGATCCTGGCTGCTGCAGGAGGGTGGGCGCTTCCCCAAGCTCACCGCAAAGGCCCCAGGTAGACTCCCTCCCCCTTGCCTGCCGCGCCGCCGGCATTTAAAATCCTGGGTGGACGCTACAGTGAGCATACGCCGCAAGGGTGCGGGGGGTGGGCCAGCCTGCCACGGCAGCTTGCCATGGCATCCACAGGAGCCGAGCAGGGGAGGATGTGCCGGCAGGTGGGGGCCTGGGCCTGCTCCAGGCAGGGCCGGGGTAGAGACCCAGCTCCAAATATTGCTGGAGAAGGGCCCCCGGCTCTCACTATTGGTGGAGCCTGGGCACCACCAAATCCCGGGCTTCATTTGCAACTCCGGTTGCCCTCATTAGACTACCTAGCTCGAACTAACGAGCTAGTATAGCCTTACCCTATGGGAATAGTTGAAATCCCCCATTATTATTGAGTTTTTTATTTTGATAGCCTCTCTAATCTCCTTTAGTATTTCATAGTCACTATCACGGTCCTGATCAGGTGGTCAATAATATATCCTGGGATGACTGACCTTCTCTTTGTTCTACACAGCTGGACTAGATGCAAGAGGGGTGCACTCTACACCTCCTGTGCCATCCTCCCAACTCCGCATGACCTACAGGCACACGCGTGCTCACAAGGACTTCCACACATTGCCATCCTGCAAGCCCTGAAGCACTTCCTGGATGGGAGACTGCAGGAGGACTGTCATAATCAGGAGTGCTGACCAGCACCCGGTGACTAAGGGGTTAACCATTGTCTCCGAGCCAAGGTATCGGGTGGTCAGCCAATAACAATGCAGGTAGGAATTTCAAACTGGAAAAGAGGGGTTTTTCTCTCTGTTTCATTTGTTTGAGATGCAGGGCAGTTTCTCCCAACTATTGAGGGAGATGGGAGATGCTTCTCTCTCCAAGAACGGACTTTTTAAAATGTGTAAGTAGGCAAAAGTTTTAGATAGTCCATCAGGGTTTATTGTTTTCTTCGTTCATGGTGAGGACCTCAGCTGTGTGTTTCCTCAGTTGTATCTCTTTACCACTGCCCCAGTATTCCCTTTACCCCTGTTCTTCCTAAAATCTTCTGTGGGATCCGTTATTGCTCATTCCGGCTCATCCCTAAAAGGTGCTGAGCACCCTAGCCCCCAACCAAAAAAGCACATACTCAGCTTTGAGCAAGTGAATAAACCCATGGATTCAATTCAAAGTAACGGGACTATTATTACATTGTGGCAGTTGACGTCTGGACTAGTCAAACTGAAAGTCAAACATTTGCTTAAATACTTTGCTGGATTGGGGCAGAATGCTCACCATCCGACAGGGCTGATGTTCATCTTCTTTGTTGTCCAGTGCTCCTCTGTGGCTCACTGTCCCTAAGAAGTTGTTTTGTTTACTTTTTGATCCTGCCCCTTGATTCCATGCTCCTTCTATTACTGTCAGTGCAAGATTTCCTGTGTCTCTGCATAATCCAAGGCTTATTTTGGCCAAAGTCATGTCACCCTGAGAATAAAGTCCAGATGATACATCCTATGCTGACCACAAAACTTAATAAGTGGATAGCCCCTTTTCAATATCTACTTATCACCTAGAAGGAATGAAATATGGCAGGTTTTTTATTTGACTCATAATAGGCTTTGAGTGGCTTGTTATGTAAATTAGATTCTGTTAAGCTCAGCTTTAAAGTAAAGAAAACTAAATGACTATTCAAAAGAGAAAAGCAACTTAAATGCTTGTGTAAAATTCTATTCACTGAATGAAATAAAGGGATCAATCTAGCAGAGGGGGTATATTATTCGGACGGGGGAACAGAAAGAGTGAAATATTAAAAGCTCTTTCTTTTATTTTTGTAAAATGAAAAACTTTGGGTATAACAGAAAGAAAGCTTCCTTTAAAAAAAATAAATCCCCAGATCACCCACTCTCCAACCATAATCAATTATGCTAAAAGCTTTGGAATTGCCTCTGAGACTGTCATATGGCTATGTTACTAATAGGTTGTTGATACTGCCTTGTTCTGTAAATCCTTCATGAGCCCTCTACACAAGTCATTTTATGAATAAAAAAGTGCTGCTTCCTGGTGGATGTAGGTGTTAGACAGCATTGCAAAGCTGCACGCAGAACTCTATTATCTACATCCCACGGGCACATAGATCTCTCATGTTTCATTACATTGTTTCTTTGTCTCTATCTAATCTGCCATCTGGGATATGCCTACACTACACTAGTTGTTTTTTCAGGAGTGGCTGCCAAAAAATTCCCACCATTGCTTGGGAATGTTTGGCTCCAGTAATGGTGGCCACAGGGGGAGCTCTACTGCAAACAAGACTCACCAGATGACACCATTTTAAACACCAGGGATGAAAGCCCAACCCCATTCTAATCAATCAAGTGCTGCTACCACTGACTTCAGTGAGGCCATAATTTCACTCCGGGTTTAGACCTCATCAGAACATGAATATATCCTAGAATCTATGAAGCAGGAACACAAATTTAATGTTGTGATATGCTAAAGAGGAAAACAGCTAAAGAAATATAACCACACAATATTACAAATAATCCAACTCCTGGAAAATGATGGCGAGATCTCTTCCTTTTTTGAGCTTAAAGTTCTAGCTATTACACACTCTGCCAGAAACACTAAGAAACTGTGTGAGTATTCAGAAATAGGTCATCATTCTTAATATCTAAGGATACTGTGTTTCTGTGGTTACTTTAGATCTGTCACCCTCTGCCTTCCCATCAAACAGAGGCATGACCTGATTCTGATATCACACTACTTTCACTGTAGTTTAATTCCATTGACCTAAAAAAAGTTACTCTGGATTTACAGTGATGTATGATTAGAATATGGCCTATGCCATAACCTACATCCATGGCTGGAATTAAGTTTTATGTTGCCCACACAAACATAGAAGTGAACTCCAGGGTATCAAAACACTTGTTATTTTAGATCAGTGTTTCTTAAACTTTTTAAGACCGAGGAACACCAAACAATTTTTTTTTTTTAATGAGGAACACCAAGGATTTTTTGTTGAGCCAAAAAAAAAAAGTTGGGGGAAAAAGGGTCGGGGAAAGTTACTGAGAGAAAAAAAAAACTGCTGTGGAACACAGTTTAAGAAACACTGTTTTAGATCCTCCTCTCAGTGACTGACAGGAGATGCTTCCAGTGCTGCCACTGAAACACAGCAAGGGACTTGGACCCAACAGGAGCCTTTGTGTTGTGTTTGATGTGCATACAGGGAAGGAAAAGGCAGTGTGATAAGTATGGTAAACTCCTCCTGCCTCCAGGCAACTATTGCAAGAGAATTTGATAAATTAGGTGCATTACTACAGTTCCTACTGCTGCTATATACAGCTAAACATGTTGTTTCTGACTGAGTCTGCTTCTGCACACAACCCAAATAGGATGATATGAAATGGACTCAAAGGTGCAGCTGATGATATTCCAAGCAGAGACTGAATTAATGCTATCCCTTAGTAAAACAGTAACAAGACAGAAGATAAGCAGTTCTGCTGTAGTCTTGCTCACCTTAGTTATATTGTGAGACAAGAGGATAAATGCCTCCAGCTTGCTGATAAATGTGCAGAGATCTCCTTTAAGCAAGATTTGAAATCCACGGAAGTCAGTGGAAAGAAAGACTCCCATTTCTTTGAGCAAGCTTTGAATTAGTTTCTCACTCAAATGTTTTTTTTCCTTCCTTCCTCCCTTCTGTCTTTCAGCCCTATGTGTAAATTACACCCTATTTGCATACCCATTGACTGTCAGATGTAAGCAATTTTTACTGACTTAAATTGACATTTATTTTGGGGTAATTTACCCCAAATATATAACTCATGCCACTATTTACATCCTTGATAATTTTGGACCAAAAACATCCAGGGGAGACAGATCCACTGAAGATTGAATTTGGGCCTCTGGACCAATATTTTTTTAATTATTATGATTTAATATTTGCATTGCAGTAGCTCTGAGAAGCCCCGGAGAAAATCTGAACTTCAGCATGCTCAGTGTAAACACACAAAGGTACAGTCCCTGCCCTGATGAGTTCCCTACTGTAATATAAGTCAGTGTAACAAACTATAAGGGGAAGCAAGAGTGGAAAAGACAAGGTTATTAGCAGTAAAAGCATATGATCATATCAACTACTCAGAGTTTAAGGCCAACAGGAATCATTAAATCATCCAGTTCATGGGTGGGCAATAAGCAGCCTGCAGGTGAGAAGCTTAATGAGCTCAATCTGTTTGTATTAACAAAAAGAATGAGAGAGAACTAAGTCACAAAAGTACTTTCATGGAGAGAAGATACTGGGTGCTAAAGGGTTCTTTACTCTAGCACAATGGTTATTAAACTTTTTGGCCCATGGCCCACCCTGCTCAACGCAGACCTTTCCACAGACCATCAGCTAACCATCTATAATGTCAAAATGGGTGCAGGAGGGGGTGGGGTCTGGCCAGGAGCTAGGGTGCAGGAGCAGATTGATGTTGGGGGTGTCTGGGAAGGAGGGAGGGTGCAGGAGCAAGCTGCGGGGTGGAGAGTCTGGCAGGAATAGGGTGGGATTGCAGGGTCTCAGCATGAGGGGGGACATGAGGGAAATGGGGGCGCTTACCTGGCTCCATGCCTCCTGCTGCCCCAAGGCACAATACCCACTGCTCCCATTGGCTGTGATTCCAGCCAATGGGAGCAGTGAGAAAAGCCTCCAGGCCAGTGGTTTCCTGTGTTACCAGTCCCCCAGCCAGGTGCAGGGGGAGCAACAGTGCATGGAGCTGTTACCTGCCCCCATAAGTTGGATCCTCCCTTCTGCAGTGGGAAGCTGGCACTGGTGCTCCAAACTGATGGGAGGAGGGGATGCGGGGCTAGAACACCAGCATGGACTCCCCACTGCAATAGGGTGGGGAGCAAGTCCCAAGCCTGCGGCCCATCTGCAAAACAGTCATGGACTACACTTTGAGAACCACTACTCTTGCAGAGAAAGGCAGAACAAGAACCAGTGTCTGAAGCCAGACAAATTCAGATTAAAAATAAGGCACACATTTTTAACAGCGTGTCAGCCGGTGGTCAGGGCAGTGAGTGGTGTGTGTGAGCTATACACCCGAGACTTTAACTGCTAGGAGTGGGGTCCCTTAGCAGTGGGCAACCTGGAGGAGGTTGACGGGTGCCCCAAAGAGTTTAACGTCCGTGTCTTTACTGCTAGGATCGGGATCCTTTGCAGTGGGCAGCCAACAGGCTGACAGACGCCCCAGAGTTTAACAGGGAGAGCTTTACACCTCAGACTTTGACTGCTAGGACACAAAGTCCCGTCGCAGTGGGCAGCCTGGGGAGGCTGAGAGGTGCCCCAACGGATCTGTCCCCTGGAAGCGACACAATCCAACGCTCAAGCTCTCCCTATATCTGTCCCTTATGACCAGCTGGAGTTCTTTTGTTTGTGTTCGGTTCGGGTACAGCAGCACGGGTTCAAGTCAGAAACTCAAACCACACTTGCTTATTTGTAGGAGAAAGAAAAGAAAGAAGAAAAGAAAACTTGGTTCAATATATATATTTAAACTTATAAAGTGAATGAGGGCACAATCTTATTTTACTTGTTTACAATAGAAGTGAAACAGGTTGATTAGAGAAACTTATAATAGAGTAACTAAATTAAAGTGTACACATAAGAAACACATTGCAGGTATAATTCTCACCCCTGTGTTCCAGACTTGGCGTGGCCAGCGTCTTTCTCTCAATCCCTCGGGAAGAAGTAGGGTGAGGCTGGGCGTCCCACAGACCTCGGGAGACAACATATACCTGCCAGCAGGTATAGATTGGAGCTCAAATGGGGTGGGCTACTAAACCCCTCTTTATACCCCTTGGGTCACGTAGGCTTCTTCCTGGTCTCAAGTGGCCAATTAGGAAAAATGGCTTTGAATGCCAAGTTTCCCAGGAAGGGTGCAAAGCATAATTCACACCTGGGAAACTGCAGACAATGGGCACTCTAGTATGTGATGGGCGAAGATTCCTCTCCTGGGACAGTGTAGGCGTGTCAATTACTGGTGCTAGCCATCAGGGCAGCGGGGGGGGGGGGCCCCTCCGGTTATCAGCTAGCCCATTTACTGTCTGGTTTCTGTTTATGGTAGAGTCAGGGACAGGCAGCACACCTGCATTCCCAGGGCATCAAAGGCTGACTGCCTTTCTCTTGCTCTCTGGGGGGGGGGGAAAACAAGATGGGGTTCATGTCTGGCTACACAGCATTATTAAGCATTTGGAGTAACAAGGTAAGTGGTAGATTCTCCTTCTCATGGTGTCACCAGATCAAGACAGGATGCCATTGTGGAAGGGTTGCTGTAGCTACACACAAGTTATTGGGCTCAAAACAGGGGTCAGTGACTGAAATGTTGTGAAATCTAGAATTCAGACTAGATAGAGGTGGGCAACAAGCAGCCTGTGGCCCAGATGCGGTTCATGAAGGTTAGCCCCTTCATACCTCCAGATGCTTTATTTACCTGCACGTTCACAGATACAGCCACTTGCATCTCCCATTGGTCACAGATCACCATTCCAGGCCAATGGAAGCTGCAGGAAGCAGCACTGACTGGGACACTGCTTCCTTCAGATGCCATTGGCTGGGAAGGGCAAACCATGGCCAACAGAAGCTGAGGGTGGCCATACCGTCACTATTTTTTTTCCACCTTGTAGTACTATGACAAGTGCCTGCCAAAAGTCTAAGGATATTATGTTTATGCACTAACCTTTATCAACTAAACGTGTAATTTTATCAAAGGATGAAATCAGGTTTGTTTGACAAGATCTGTTTTCTGTGAAACCATGTTGACTCACACTAATTCTATCCCTATCCTTTAATTCATTAACTGTATCCCATATTCTATTATTTTGCCCTAGATCAATGACAGGGTATCCAGCCTTTATGTACACAAGTAATCCCATTTGCCTTTATTTAAATATTGACATAACATTAGCGCTCCTCAATCTTCTGGAATTTCCCTAGAAGAGCAAGATTCATTAAAAATTAACAGAACATGATTGAGCCAAAGATCTCCTCAGCTAACTCTTTTTAGGACTTTTGGGTACAAGTTATCCAAGCCTGCTGATTTAGCTAGCTGTGTGCATAAACTTGACAGTTCTAAATCACACAAGTCAAGTCAAGGATTGGCATTAATTTGTTTGTTTTAATTTGCATTCTTATACCATCTACATGGATGGTATAAGGATGCAATTATATATCCAGCCATTCACAAACATATTGTTTCACCTTCCTTACCCTCTCCCACCACTATAATCAGTGATTCTCAAACTTTTTGGCCTGTGGCCCACCTGGCTCATTGCAAACCTTTCCGTGGACCACCAGTTGCTAATGGAAACTCACTGTTAATTACATGATTACACCTCAGCCATTTTGCTAGTGCAAGGGAGAATGGTTTAATTTAATCAGTAAAAAAGGAAATATTAATTTAAATTATTAAACAGATTAAGCGCTTTAACTTTCTCATGTTAGTTTATCAAACTTCTTTTTAAATAAAGTAAAATATTAATTTATTCCCAACACGAAAGGTTTCAAAGTTTTCTTTATTTATGGTAGGGGTGGGGAACCTTTTTTGGGTTGGGTGGCCACTGACCCACAGAAAAATCAGTTGGAGACCACACAAGAGAAGCAAAAAAAAAAAAAAACCACTCCAAAAATCCCCAATCCTCATTGATGTCATCCCTGACTGAGATACTTCACTCCTCTGGCTGGGAGTAGGGTATTTGGCCAGGGAAGCAGGTGCAGGAGCAAGTGAGGGGGCAGGAGTAAGCTGGAAGGGAGGGTGTCTGTCCAGGGGGCAGGGTGCAGAAGCAGGTTGGGGGGGGAGGGTATCTGGCAAAGGGGGAGGGTACAGGAGCAGGCTGAGGGTGCAGGGGGTCTGGGGATGAGGGGTTGGGGGGGCACTTACTTGCCTTTGTGCCCCGTGCCTCTCTCAGGCATAACCTCCCACTGGTCCCATTGTCCGGATTCCAGCCAATGGGAATAGTGGGAAAAGCCTCTAGGCAGCGTGTCTGTGTGCTGCTGCTCTCCTAGCTGGGGGAAAGGGGGCACTTCTTCCCTGCAAGCTGGATCTCATAGCGAGGCTCGGGGCTTTCTGTCCCCCCCCCCCCCCTTTCTGCAGCAAGAAGCTGACTTGGCACTCCAGCTTCACAGGGAGAGGGAGGGGGAGGCTGGAGCACCAGAGCAGTCTCCTTGCTGTGGGGAGAAGAAGAGGGGCTGAATTTGAGCCACAGACCACCTGGAAGGCAGTCGTGGACTGCACCACAGTTTGAGAACCACTGACTATAATTCACCCAGGCCTGAAGGGAGCATCATTGGAAGTGAATTCATTTTGCATTTGTATAGATTGATATAGCAGGCTGATGAAATAATTGTAACAGAGATGGAAAGAAATAGTCAATAACAAAGCAGGGAAGACAAATTACCTAATGTGAGCATCAGTACATGAAGTGGCTGAGAAAAATTAATCTCTCACCCTTTCCCTCAACTCTCATCCCTTTCACCTTCTTTATTTAAAAAATTGACACATTTTTGGCACTTTGACATCTGAGGGGCCAAACGGACAGGCCCCCGGACTGCATGTGCACAAGACCAGCCCTGGGCTGTGCCTCCACATTATGTTGTCACTGGGCACTGAGCTGTTTAGTCATTGTTAAAAATGATTCCCTGATCTTTGATTTGTGACAGCTTTTTCTTTTCCTTCTCCCACTTCTTGTCATGGTTGAGAAATATAATTTTAGTTTCACTAAAAGACCACAGGGCCTTTCTTCTCTTGTTAGTTATAACCCTTGCCTAGTATTGATATTTATGTCTCTGTAGATGGCTGCTATCTGCTAACCACCATTCTGAAAGATTACAGAAGGGCTATGAAAATGAGAGCCAAGGGACAGGCAGATGGATGGTGAGAGATGCCTCTATTACAAGGAGCAAGCACAGAAAGCTTGGATTAGGGTGAACAGCTGGTACAGATTCAATAATCAACTGCTCTGAAAGAAAAGCCTATTTTTTCTCATCCCATGGCATTAGAGAACAGGATACCAAAGCTGCCAACCTTACAATTGAAATCTGCCCACACAGAATAGCAAATTCCCCTTGGCTCACATTTAAATACTCCTGGCTCATTATTATTCTATACAGCCTTGAATACATACATGTGGTCTGCATATTACTCTCTGCAAATAGAGCACTGCACTGTCTCTCTCAACATGTCTCTCCCTTCATTTCAACAAGATGGGAAAAGTGCAAAGGGGGGCGGGAAGGGAAATATGCTTATCAAGCTTATAGCTGCTGCTGAAAATATTGGTTTGATTCTTGCTTTTGGGTTAGTCCTAAGTTCCATGCAGCCAGCAGATATGGACATTTAACAGGCTTATGGGTCTTTCTCCGGGACAGCCCAGGCAGCCCCTTCTAAAACACAAGCCAAAGAACCAAGCCATCATGAACCAGTGAGCCACCACAAACATTTGGTGAACAGTGATGCATTTAAATAGTCTGTGAGAAAGCCCAACAGTGCATGTGGATATCGGTAAACAAAGAGGTGCACCAGAGCTGGTGCATAAGCCCTTGTGTAAATAGTGGCGGGGTTGAAGACTGTTTATTCTTTAAGGAAGTTTGATGGTGGTGACTTGCCTGCCCTTGAAATGCTCAATATATCTGCAGCAACAGTTTAGGCCCGTGGTGCCCAACACGATAGCCACTAGCCACATGAGACTGTTTGGCTGGTTGAGTGTGGCTAGTTGTCTTTAACAATGTGGCTATTTGGCCAGTTGAATGTGGCTAGTTCACTGCAGTAGTAGCCACAGTAGTGGCTACTGCTTCAGAACTGGTTGGACACCACGGGTTTAGGTTTTCCCCCCTTTCTCCGCACCCTGATGACATGACTCAGGGTTGACCCTGAGGGATTAACTCTAGGAGGTTAAGGGGAGTTCAATCTCTTTGCTCACACTATATCTGAACTCTTTTGAGACTGCCAATGAGGGGGGGAGGTCCCATAAGATGCTGAGAATAGCCCCAGTAGGATAAGACTGTGACCAGTAGGGCACCAAGCATCGATTGGAGAGTAACAATTTTCAGTCACTTCTTCCAAATTTGAATCAGAAGGAAAGGCTCTGTGGCTCACTCCCTCTGCCCAGAGTCAGTGAGCCCTCTAGCTTTTTGCTGGTTTAAAAATGTGGGCAAAGTAAAAAAAAAAAAGAAAAAGAAAAAGAGTCAAATGACAACTTTTAAGAGATTAAGAAAGGGAAACTGGTTTGGGAAAAGACAACAGAAGTCAGAAGCAGCATTTCCAAACCATTTAGCCACATGGGGTATATGGGAGCCTTGGCAGCTCACGTGCATGGCTCATGATGTTCCAGGCTGCCACCCTATAAATAGTCGTGTCATATTCATGCTCACTAGTCTTTTAGTAAAAAAGGGTGTCACTTGCCATCACAGTATTAGGACATAAGGACTACAGTGAGCTCCATGGGAATGGAGGACAAAGTATCCTGCTCATTGCACAGAGTTGCATTAAATCCACCTGGGAGAGTCCTTCCCCAGCTCTATGCTGAAAAGCAAGGAAGATATTAATGCAGATTACTGTTACATAAATACATGTTGTATCAGGGACATATTTAGCACTTGTGGGGGTGTGAAGAATGGCTCCAAGCTGCGTATCTATTTCACAGGATTTTGCTGAATTGAGGCAAAGGACACAGTTTAAAGGTAAATTAATAAAAACACATGTTATTAAAACTTAGACACTTCTGAACTGGGCTGCACAACATGATACAGGAAACAGTCACCTAGTCAGCCATTCCCTCTCCTGAGTTGAGCTTGCATGGAAGTAGAGCTTTGTAATGGTGCTTGTTTATCTGCTTAGTAGAGCCAGGCAAAGTTGATGAGAAAATTTCTGTGACACTTCAAACAAAAATGCTTGCCATTTGGCTTTGGGTGACTGCAAGACCCTCAGATTTTACTTTTCTGACATATTCAGATCAACTGGAATTTCATTCCAAAAACATGCAACATTTCACATTATTTTCATTTGGAATGGGTTCATTTTCAACAGGGGAGTGCATATTTTAGGTGAAAAACAGATGAAACCAGGATATGTTTTCAGCAAAATGGATTTGAGACTAATGAAAAGAAAAAAAAACTTAAATTCTTAATAGCTTTATTGTGCCCCTTCTTTTTGCTTGGTCTCAGTTCCCTTCCCTCTTTGGGTAGTGCATTACTCAAGAACAATATGGCTCCCTTATACCCACTGAAAGTACAGTCCCATCAATGAAGATGAAAATGAGTTCATCACATGCCCCACACATGCTCTAACTATTTCCATGAATTTGGCAGTACTTAACCCAGAACCAAGGGCAATGTCCCATTCCACATTATATTCACCATTCAAAACACTGAATACTGGCCTGAGAATAGCTGAGCTAGATGCTATCTGGGGGTGCAGTGGGAGAATTCATTTTTGTATAAGTATAAATTCATTGGAAAATATTGATGTTTATTTTTTAGCATTTTTTTAAATTTTGTATGTTCACATTTGTGCAAGATCCTGGATTTTAAACACTGTTTTATCAATTTAAATTTTCACAGTTGCATGAAATTATCATGGCTAAGACAGTATGGAGTGGGAAGCTAGAAAATAGTGTCAGTAGATGTTAAAATTAAAATAATTGACATTTTATATCCATTGATACAGAAACTGTCAACATCCCATGTCAAATTTTTAGATTTAAACTCTAAATTCTCACGCGTCACTTTTCTTACTTTGACCACATGTAAATTTCAGTTATTAGAAACAGAAATATTTTTGTGCACGTGTGTGCGTGCGCGTGTGCGTGCGCATGTGCGCGCGCATGTAGTGGTCCCGCAGGTTCAGAGGGAGGCCACTCTGACTGCTCCATCAGGAAACAAACAATAGTCAATTAGCAGTAAAGGGCGCTGCCCCTTACCCTCCCCCCTCAAGTAGGTCAGAGCAAGGAGTTTTCATCACAGGCCGCCTGGCTAGGGCAGACACCAATCACAGTCTGGGTTCCGACTTCTTTGGAGGAGCAGAAAAATAAGTTGTTTTTAGCTCAGTGTCACGGGGCAATCTCACCACCATAGCACCTCCAGCTCATTGCTCTGGGAATTAAGCTTGTTTGGCTCACTGGATGCCTCCCTCTAGCTGGTGTCTCCCGTGTTCCTCTTTGACCACGGCGTCCTCTTCAGGACACTGCCCTCCAGCAGTGCCCACTCCAGTCTCTCTGCGCCCCCCTTCGGGGGGGAGGGGAAGGTGTTGTTTACTCAGCTGTGCACTCCAGGGTCCTCCTCTCCCCAGGGAACACCCAGTTCCCCTGTACCCACCTTGCCTCAGTGACTCACTGTCAGTCTCCATTCTAGCCCCTGCCTCAGGGGCAAACTGCAGTCTGTAATGGCCACTCATTACTGGCAAAGGGGTGTGGACCTGCTGTCTCTGCCTGCCATGACTGCCCCTTGCAGCCCCAATAGCTTCAGGCCTTGCTTCAGGCCCTGCAGCCTGGGAGCTTGCTTGACCAGAGCCTCCCTAGCCCTGCCTTCCTTCCCCAGCACTGCTCTGCCTCCTGCTTCCCTGGCAGTCAGGTCCTTACTGCTCTCTATCCAGAGCAGCAGTCAGTCCTTCCTCTCCCACCAGGGCTATGTCTACACTTGCGGCTTCTTGCGCAAGTATGGCCGTTCTTGCGCAAGAATCCGCAGAGCGTCCACACTTCCCGCCGGCTCTTGCGCAAGGAAATTTACAGTACGGCGTGGTAAGAGAGGGCTTCTTGCGCAAGAGCTACGCTCTTTTTTAACAGGTGTAAGCCCTCTTGCGCAGGAGCTCTTGCGCAAGAGGGCAGTGTGGACGCTCGGCAGGGATTTCTTGCACAAGAAAGCCCTATGGCTAAAATGGCCATCAGAGCTTTCTTGCGCAAGAGAGCGTCCACACTGCCATGGGCGCTCTTGCGCAAAAGCACAGCTCGCACATGGCAGTGTGGACGTTTTCTTGCACAAGACTTCTTGCACAAGAACCCTTACGCAAGATGTTCTTGCGCAAGAAGCCGCCAGTGTAGACATAGCCCAGGAGTCCTTCTTTATAAAGCCCCCAGCTGGACCCTTATTAGTAAGAACTGCCTCATCTGGGGCTTCACTCTCAGCCATCACTCAGGGCTGGGGTTTTGCCCTTAAAGGGCCAGTGCAGGGAAAATGCCCTATCACATTCAGTATTTAGCTTTGACAAAGACAGACAGCAAACATAGTCTGGGGTTCAAGGGCCTACAGTGCATATGCAGCCAATCCCCAATTGTGGAGCTGGCAGTGAAGGTGAAGTGATAGGGGACCTGGGCCTCCCCTACTCAACCAAGTCCCAGCCCAGGGCCCTGTTAGTGGCAGGCAGTTGGTGGGGAATCGAAACTCCACTGCCTTGCTTCCCAGCAGCACAGCCTAACCAAAGTCTGGTTCCCCTAGGCTACTTTCTACTGACCTCCATCAATGGGGCTCCAGTGAGTCCTCAGTTGCTTCAGGATAAATGGCTGATGGCAGTCCCGATAAGTTATCTCTGCTTTAGGACTCCTCTAGTGGCCAGGCAAGGCATAGCTCTGTGCCTGGTCTGGAGTCCTGAAAAGGGCTTGAGGTGTCGATCTCCTCCTCTGGCTCAGCCCCAGCTGAGATGTGGGGGCCCTTCTTTATATGTCCTGTTCATCCTTGCATTTCTGGCATGGGGGCAGGGCTGGTTTGGCTCTGCCCAGCAGGAGAAGTGTAGTGGTTCCTTGCTCTCAGGCTTGGAGGGAGGCCACTTTGCCTCACAACAGTATCAATGTTTATCAATATTTAGCAATAAAAATCTAACTCTTCCAAGCCTACCCATATCTATGAGCTTCACTGATCATGTCTGCACAGTACAAATATCTACAGATCACTCATTAAAATGTCCCCTGACACACTAAGCTTAGTGTAAACACTGGGAAAGATACTACAGAGAAAACCACTTCTTTAGTTGCAAAGTCATGGACAAAAATCTGGTGGGGATTTTTCCAGGACAGTACAGTGACAGTCTGAAGAACATTTTTCCTTTCAGAGAGAAGGGTATTAGCTTTTGGGGATGTGTACTGCTCATAGGAAGGCCTCTTCAAGAGCAAGCTTTCACAAGATTAACTTTTGATTTTTTTTTCTCATTCTAATAAAGATCTGATCTTTCTGAAGGTAAAAGATGAGACAACAGATCAGATAAAGACACTTCTTTGATAAGTTATGTGAGGCTGGCAATTTGGCTGACAATTTCAGAACATTATCTACAGCCTGTGTTTCCTGGAGCTTTTCAACAGATATCTCAAGCTTTGTCTGCACTACGAACTTTTTGCATTGAAGCACTCATTAGCATTTTCTCACACTTCATTTGCATAATCTCTTCCGATGCCTTTTGAGCAAGAGGTGTTTGCACAAAAACAAGCAGTGTGGACATGTCCATTTTGCGCAAACACCTCTTGTGCAAAAGACATCGGAAGAGATTATGCAAATGAAGATGAGAAAATGCTAATGAGAGCTTCATTTGCATTGCCTCTTCCGCAAAAACCCGTAGTGTAGACGTAGCCTCAGTGTACCTGGAATCATACCATACAGAATTACAGGGCACATGGTGTATTCCAGCTAACAGACTGGTAGACTCAAAAGTGTACAGAGGTGCAGTTGTGTGGATGAAGAGGGAAGAAGGCTGTCATTTGAAAATCAGCCTCATCACAATACTTGCACTTACATAGCAGTCGTGATCCCGAAAGCTTTATAAACTGGGTAAGTATCATTATCTTCATTTTATAGATTAGGGACTAAATTTAACTGGGACCAGAGGCCAAGAATCCTGTCTGTTCACATGCCCAGTTTCCTGGGTGAAGAAGGGAGTATGCTCTTTGGTGACATATCTGTAAGTATAGCTAGGAGATTAAAATCTATTCACACACTCCTCCTTCCCCTGCCCCAAGCATTTCATTGCTTCCCATCTGTTAACATGGCCTGGTTTGTGAAGGATGCAACCCCTAACTGAAATGTGGTGAGATTCTAATGAGTCAGAGGTCAAAGTTATTGCTCAGTACTGAGCAGATGGAGCTGAGAGGGAGAACTAAAAATAAAATGCCCCCTAACAATCAGGATTGTTATGAGGGGCTCTGTGTGTCTTTTTTCACTGAAGGTCCTGTAGAGCCTAGACCCTGACCTGACACTAATTTTTATAACACCCAGATATGCAGGGGGCTAAGGAAATCTCTGATACTAACCAAGGGATAACCCTTCTTGGCGGAGATGAAGAACAAAAGAGCCTCTGAAGCTTTAGTTTTGAATGAGCCAACTAGTCCATGGGTCAGC
Organism: Pelochelys cantorii; assembly: GCA_032595735.1. Classification (NCBI taxonomy): domain Eukaryota; kingdom Metazoa; phylum Chordata; order Testudines; family Trionychidae; genus Pelochelys; species Pelochelys cantorii. The sequence continues at coordinate 100,176,286 of CM064329.1, read as the reverse complement.
AACCTTTCCAAAGTGTTGTGCCAAGATGTAATCCTCCTGCCCTGGGCTGTGCCGCTTTCCCGGGAGGGAGGAGGAGCTCTCTCCACCACACACCCCTTGGACCAGGCTCAGTGCAAACCCCTTGCATTGGCTCAATGCAAACCTTTCCGCGGATTACAAGCTGCTAATGGAAACTCACTGTTAATTACATAATTACTCCCGAGCCATTTTGCTAGTGCTGCAGCTAGGGAGAACAGTTTAACTTAAATTATTAAACAGATTAAGCATTTAACTTTCTCATGTTAGTTTATCAAACTTCATTTTAAATAAAATAAAATATTATGCCCAACACAAAAGGTTTCAATGTTTTCTTTATTTATGGCAGGGGTGGGGAACCTTTTTTGGGTTGGGAGTCACTGACCCATAGAGAAATCAATTGGGGACCACACAAGTGAGAAGCAAAGATCTCCTCCAAAAACCCCCAACCCTCACTGTGGCCCCCAACAGAGACACCTCACTCCTCTGTGCTCCAACCCCCATGGGGTGAGGGGAAGAGACAGGGACGACTGACTTTCAGGGCTTCTCACAGGCCAGATTTACTTTTCTGGGGTTCCAGAGTTAGTGGATTTTGTGGACCCCCTTAGGCTCTGAGGTGGGAATAAAAATGAGGGGTTCAATGTGCAGGACAGGACTGCCAACGAGTGGGATAGAGATGCAGGACAGAGTGAGGAGGGCAGGTTCTGGAAGGGAGTTTGGCGGCAGGAGAGGGTGTGGGGTGGGGGTATGAGAGGGAGTTTGGGGGTGGAAGGGAGTAACATAAAAAAGGTGAGAATGCAGCCAAATAGCTAGCTGGGGAAGGGAGGCAAAGAAGCAGGGAGTAAAAGAAAGTGCAGCTTCTGCAAAGTAAAATTGTATCCCCTACCTCACATCTTCCCTCTGCTCCAGCCTTCCCTCCCCTCAGCCCCATGGTCCCCCCATTGCCCCATTCCCCTCAGTGCAACTCCTGCCCCCTCCCATCCTGGCCCTGCTTCCTCCTTCACCTTCCCTCCTGGCTCCCACTGCACTCACTAGCAGGGCAGCAGTGCTGGGGTGAAGAGAGGTGGGAGGCATAATCTCTTTCCTGCCCAGACCAGCCCTTTGCCTGCAGGCTGCGGCTCCGGGCAGGCAGAGCTGCCCCTTAGCTCCCGGGAGCTGCACACCCAGGCTGGGCAGGGACAGACCCAGGGACATGCGCGCGCCTCTTCCGACCCCTCTCCCTCCCAGTAGGAAGCCGGAGCTAATGCTCCAGCCTGCAGGTGCAAGACTGAAGCTGAGGCTGGAGCCGCAGCACAAGCTCCTGGCTGTGCAGGGTGAGGGGCGGGGCTGAGCTCCCATACCACATGCCACGGGAGATCGGCTCTCGTCCCGCCTGTGGCACACATGTTGGGAGGGTTGCCAACCCCTGGACTAGTCAGTGCTTCCAGAAGCCCCCTTTTGGCAGCAGGGATGGAAAGTAAAGATGTTTGGAATGCTTCTCCTGGGGGAGAAAGACAGGGGAGCAAGAGCAACAGGAAAAACAATTGGTCATAATCATTCATTCATAACAAAGGAAATCAAAGGAAGCCAAGGAAAGTGTTGGGAGCCCCATTTAAAACTGGTTTGGAGGAAGCAATGAGGATTCATACTGCAAAAACCTATCCAGCACTGGCTGTGGGGAGGGGTGGATGGACAGGATGACACACTGCTATAAGTCTTCTCTATCTCTGATTTCCGTTATCTTATTTAGGGATTCTTGGGGGAAAAGTTTCTTTCTTTTTCTCCTCACAGCATCTGTTGTTTGGGCTTCTGTAACATAAATCTACTACTAACAAGACTTTTTTTTTAGGGTCTGTCAGTTGAGACTTTCTAGGTACTTAGTAAAACTCAAGCACAGAAAACAATATATAGCATCAAGCATGTTAAAACTTAATATAAGTTGCAAGCGATAAGATCAATCCCTTAATAGCACCATGTCAACAAGCCACAGTGCTTTGTGTTACCGGTTAAAAGTTTCAAAATTAAAAGGTTTTTATTCCTTTTTATGGGAAGGGAGGGTGAAATGTGAGTTCAGTGCTTGGAAGCAGGAAATGATCAGCAGTTAAATAGTGTGGACATTGAAATCACTATCTTAAGTTACAGTACCACCTCTGACATACACTTCCTCTGCAACCTTTGAGCAGTTACTTGAACTCTCTACCCCAGTTACCCAGCTGTAAAATGGGGATAATATTTATCTCACAGAGACACTGTAAGCCTTAATTAATAATTGTCCAAGCTAATGACTGCAGGCCATGCTAGGGATCTGTAGATAGCAAAAGCAAAGATACTGCCATACCACTTCCATCTCTTTCATGCCTTTGGGACCAGTCTAAGAGGGTCAGATGGTAAGAGACCTATAGTAGCAAATTAACATGATTAATGTGCTTTCAAAATGAAAATAAAATTATGTTGCTTTTATCCACAGGAAGTATGCTGGATTTATAGGGAACAGTGGAGACAGGGTAAATCATAGTGATTTAGCCCACGTGGAAGAGGATACCAGCATTGATCTGGCCTAAAGATGGAATCACTTGTCCTTCAGAGAGCGTATACTGACCATCAAGAAAGCGAGGTGCAGATTTGCTGTTTTACCCACCTTGAAGAGCAATGAAAGATTACTAAGGGACCCATAAAGGTCTAAAGGACTGTATGAAAAAACACAGAAGGAAAAAAAAAGCAGATAAGACAGAACTGCATAACAAATATAAGACACACAGAATGGCCTTCATTGTCCTCACATTACCCCTAACCCTTACTGAGAGAGAGAGAGAGAGAGATTTTTATAAAGTTAGTGGACCAACAAGCCAATGGGCCATTATTTCCCCAGTGTAAATCTATTTACTTTAATGGATACATTTGTCCCAATACTTGCCTTTTCTCAGCAGCACTGTGCAATGAATGGCATTAGCAGGATGACAAGCTATTTGTTTAATTATTTTAGACATTTTTTCTATTGTGTTATATAATATGCCCTTGGAATCTTCAAATTTAAACTAGTTTATTTGCACAGGTTTCTTTACCATGTATTTCTCCGCTGCATTGTTATTCTAAGCCTGCTCACATTTGCTGTGTTAGATTATGAGTGTTTTACATGTATGGATGTATCTGTATCACTCACACACACACACACACACACACACACGTCAGAATAGGCTCCATTGCAGAGCTACACTTTCAGAAACAGACTTTCTTTAGACCTTTACCCTATAGCATGAGGAATCAATATCCTAATTTTAAACTGCCCTTTGAAAGGGACAGAAGTGAGTAAGTGTTCAGTTGCACATTGACTCAGAGTATCCTCTGCTTATCATACACAGATGTTTGATAGTTTGTTTTGTTAGAGGTGTTAACGTGATAGATAGATAGATAGATAACATTAATAACCCTGTTAGAAAATCATTGAAATAGCATACAGCTTTAATAACACACACTATGCCCATGGTGCATGAGTTTACTCCCATAAATGAAGCAAATGATTCCTTTCTCCCTCCCTAAATACTAGATGTATCACATGTCTGATTCTGTATGGAAATTCTTACGTATTGAAAACATCTCTGTTCTTTCTCTGAAACTACAGCCCAGTATGGAACATACAGAAAATTTTATTGCCAACTCTACAGTCAAAAACAATCTAATTACCAGCAAATACTGCCCAGTAAATTCTGCACCCTCATAATTAAAAAATAGATATGTTGCATAACAGAGGTCCAAAAGCACATGTACTGTTTTTCACTCAGAAGTGCTGCCTGATTTGTTCTACATTTGCCTATTAAACCAAGCATGACCTCCAGACACTCACATTGATACCTTTTGGAGGATGGGCAATGGAGTAGCTGGACATTGGGAGTTTTGTGACAGTTCCTCAGCTATAGACCCCTAACTTCAGCAAAGCTACCATGAGAAGAAGTTCTTACAGAAGTTCCTATCCAGGCAGCAGCAGACTGGTGGCAAGAGAGCACTTCATTTAAATCCAACTCAATTCCCTTATTTGTCCACTTTTCACAGATATTTGGTGATTTGTCTAAAACACTGTCCTGTAAATTTTTTAATGTATGTTGGTATTTCCATGGAGAGTGGGTAGGATGACCAAATAGTAAGTGTGAAAAATCAGGATGGGGTGGGGGATAATAGGTGCTTGTGTAAGGAAAAAAACCCCAACTATCAGGACTGCCCCTATAAAATCAGGACTTCTCCCTAGCAATGGGAAAATCTTCCCCTGGGACAGGCTAGTTCTCTGTCCCACCTCTTCCACAGACCCCTCTCCATTCCTGCTCTGTCCTAGGCCCTAACCCACCAGCCCTCCCTGCTATGAGACACCCTTCCTGCCTGTCATTTGCCACATCCCTCCTCACTCACCTACAAGAACCCCCCTCCGCCCACTGTGAGACCCCCATGCCTACTGCTGGCTTTCCAGGTCCCTCCTCACTCCCCCACTGCCCATGAGACCCCTGTCTGTTGCTTGCCTCCTCAATCCTTATGTCCTCTACTCACCTCTTCATTTCCCTCACCAGAACACTGCCACCCGCCATGTAAACTCACCTCCTCACCCCCTACCAGATCATCCTGCCCACAACCAGGTCCCCACCCACCTGCTATTCGCCTCCTCACACCTGCCCCTCACCCACTACTCTTCACCCCCCTCCGCCAGATATTCTCCCATCCAGATGCCTGCTGTTTGCCTCCTCCCTACTACTCACCTTTTGTATCCCACATCAGACACCCTCTCGCCCACCACTAGCTTGCTGCGCTCCTCCTCATTCCCCTGCCCCTGCAGGTGAGGCGCGGTGAAGAGGGAAGCAGTGAGCAGCTGGGATAGCCAGAAAGGGAAGGGGTTGTTGAGTGGATGAAGGCTTACCAGGCACTGGGAGGCAGCACAGGCAGGCAGTGGGGGCCTGGGAAAAGGGCAAAGCAGGGAAGAGAAGAGGCATGACCATCACCGCCCACATCCAGATTCTTGGCAGTGGGGCAGTAGCAGCTGTGCCAGCGAAGGCTTAGTTAGCACTATGTTAGAGAATCAGATTCTATAGTATGCAAACACTAGGTTAGCTTTTTGTGGAGATTCATCAAATCTATTGTAATATGCTTTCAGCTATTTCTTCTCTTTATCTGACATGTCTACACAAGTAATAATATAAATATCTCTACCTTTCCCTCCAAACCTGATTATCGGAGAACAGCATTTTACCTCCTCAGTTTTGAATTTCACAGTTCTTGAACATGAGTTCTGTCTACTGCTTGAACTACTTCCACTTCTAAGGAAGTGTCAAGTTATTTCAGTTCATTTTAGGCTGTTTATTTCGAGGATGGTCCATAATGCTGCATAATTTGTTCTTTCTATTTCTGCACTTTTACAGGGTTTGTAATTCCATATGATGTTTTGGTATGGTGTAAAACTTTGATCAGATGGGTATATCCTATAGGAAGTAACAACTATTTATACTGATTTAAAGTTTCATTGGAACAAGGACCCAAACTCAGGCCTAAGTGTAATTAGGTGCCAGTCTAGCTGATTTACACTAGAGTTGAATTTGGCCCCAGGACTCCTGATAGTCATTTCTCACTCTGCCAATGATTTGGTATAACCTACAGCAAAACTCTGAGCTTCACTGAGTCTTGGTTTCCCCCATCTGTGATATGAGTATAATAATATTTACCTAAGTAATAAGGATAGTATGAAAGACTACCTGACTGGGGGACCTCAGATACATGGTACAATAGAAGCATATAGGCTCTATAAAGCATACAACCAAGATAAGCCCTTTTATAGCTCCAGCAACCAACTCCTTTGTTTTCTTGTTGATTGTGCAACTAACATTTTATAGAACAGCATGTTGTGAAAATTAACAGTCATTACACAAGCTATGAAATACAGTCACTGAAGGCTGGCAACAGCACAGATCAAGAGGCCTGTGCCAGCAACTAAACACAATCCTTTCTCTCGGCCCTCGCCACATCTTGCATAATAACATTTCATGTTTTTATTAGATAAAATGCCTAACTCCTTGCTAGCCAATTTATATTTTGAAATTAAACATATTTCTTGTATTTTATATGACTTTGTGGTATCTTTTCCTACAGCTGTAAATGCAGCTTTTCATTTGACAATCCCTTGCTCTGACTGTGCTAATGGTATAGTTGAGAAAGCCTGACAGATTCTACTATACATTTTAACCTTGAGACTCTCATGCTGAGCATGTAAGAGCCTGATCCTGAGAGTTAATGAACTCTCACAACACTTATTGATGGCAATACGAGCTGCACACACTCAGCACCTCCCAGCACCATTTAGCACAGAGGCTGTTTTCTGTTCAGTTCCACATTTGCCTATTAAACCAAGCATGGTTCTTTAGTGCTCATCCAATGCCACTTGGACCATCTTTCCCAGCACAAAGATAATTAACAATTATTTTTATTTCCATGTGTCATGGCTCCTTCCCCACTCTGGCACGATAAATGCAGAAGTGGGGGCCAGCAAGTGTACCCCAAAGCCTTATCTACCAGGCTTTGGTATAAAACTTTCCCCCAAATCTTAAAACCCTAGATTTTGGGAATAAAACTTCCGCTGCCACCACCCAAATATTAATAATGAGATTAGGGGAAAGATCATTTGGGAAATCTCACCCCTAAAATAAAAATCAGGCACACAATTAACCAATGCCAGGTTAATAAAAAGAAAAGAGAAAACTTTTATTATTACAACAATATTCCTGTTGCAAGCATAATGATTAGATGGAAAGGTAACAAAATATACTCATGGAGGAATTACACCATGGGCTAGAACTTAGTTAAAAAGAAAAGCCAAATATCTCTTAAGCAGTGCCAGATATCAGATCCCATACCCAACCCTTAAAACAACAAAGCCTAAGGAAGTTATCTAAACTTTACCCTACTTACAGAAAGTGAAGAATTGTTTCTTGGAGAGCGAGACATGTTTGTCCCTCTCTGTAGCTGCAGAGGACTCACCCAGAGAGACAAAGGAGGAAAAAAACCCCAAATTCCTTTGTCCCAGTTTGAAAGTCCTACCTACATTCCTATTGGCCACTCCACCTGGCTAAGTGTAGTTAACCCCTTAATCCCCAGGCTGCTGGCTAACCCTCATAATCATGACACCATGTGAAGATCTCAAAGCACTTAAATGTTCACAACATTCTTTTAGGGTAGGTGTTATTATCCCTAGTTTACAATAAGGGGAACTGAGCTCACTGCAGTAAAATGACTTTCTAAGGTGATAGAACAAGTCACTGTCACAGTGAGGAACAGAACCCGGGTGTCTAATCAGCTGCACATATGCCTTAACCACACAACCACCTTACCCTCTTCACAGGCCCAGCTCTACATATGAGTGAGAATTCAGTACCATAGCTTTTAAAAAAAATATTTCATTAACCTCCTTCATCCACTGAATCAACGCTGGGAGAACCACGTCTCTTCCTGCAGCTCCTGTTGGCTGGAAATGGCAAACTGGAGCCATAAGACTCTGTGGCTACAGACCCTTTAGGTAAATAAAGTGGTGTGGGCCCACTAGTGACTTTTCCAAAGTGAGCCCATGGAACTCTCTGAGAATGACTGATTTAGGGCAGTGATTCTCAACCTTTCCAGATCACTTTAACCCTTTTAGGGATCTGATTTGTTTTGCATACACCCAAATTTTTCCTAATTTCTAATAGTCAGGATGGGTAGGAATGGCATCCCTAGCCTCTGTTTGTCTGGAAATGGATAACAGGAGAGGGATCACATCATGATTACCTGGTAAGTTCCCTTCCTCTGAGGCATCTAGTATTGCCCACTGTTGGCAGACAGGATACTGGGCTAGATGGATCTTTGATTTGACCCAGTTTGGCCGTTCTTATGTTCTAATTTAAAAAACTACTTGCTTAGAAAATCAAACATAAAAATACAAATATTTTGTAGCATATTATTACTGAAAAATTGCTTATGTTCTCATTTTTATCATATAATTATAAAATAAATCAACTGGAATATAATTATTATACTTACATTTCAGTGTATAAGCATATAGAACAGTATAAACAAACCATTATCCATATGGAATTTTAGCTTCTATAGACTTTGCTAGCGCTTTTTATGTATCCTGTTGTGAAACCAGGCAAATATCCACTGATTTAGCAGACATGATGACAAAATAAATGGGTATTACTACAGGTGCAGTCTTAGTGTAATCCGCACACCTCATATGGTTTACTGTACCATGTAGTGGCACTTAGACCACATGCAGGGAGAGCTAAGAACAAGGGAGCTCTACAGGCTAAGTTAAGTGCCAGCTGGCTTTATAGCTCAAGAGTAGCAGCTCCTGCACTTTGCTCCAGAGGTCATAGGTTAAAATCTGCTTTGTGGTGGTTACATTAGGAAATGCTATAACTGTGAAAACTAACCAGCATTTAAGTCAGAGCCACAAAGAATGCTAGAAGTGAGCACCCTACCTCTGAGGGCTGGATTATTTGATGTGGTAACACTTTGTGGGGCTTGCCACAATTGGGCCTACAAAATGTACATGAATTGTGAGTTCAACTGTGTATATGTAAATTCATAAAATGTTACAATTACCTACAGTTTAACATTGAAGGAAATGGTACAAAAGGGAAACAGAATAAGATGGGATGAGCTCTTCCATCCATTACTCTTTGTATAGGTCCTCAGAAGAAAAAGACTTTGTGGGGGGAAGTATGAAAAAATGAACAAAGAACAGACAGACTACTAAAGCAGGCATCACCATCATGGTTACCAGTGCCATCCCCATCATTCCCTGGAACACCAGGCCTTCATTATCTTGATCCTGAGCAGTGTCCTGACCAGAATGGTGCAGAAAGAATGGAGCTCAGCTATCATCGCCACCCTTCTCAGCTCCAGTTGAATCCCAAACACCCCTGGAATGGCAGTTATTACCATCTTTGATTCCATCTGACAGCCTGTGAAACCACCCGCTTTTCTTTCTAAGACAGGACTTTAGCAACAACATACCCACTTAGCTAACTTCTTCTTTTTCCCCCAAAAGGACAGTTATTACCACATTTGATACCATCAAAAAGACTGATAAAACAACCTCGGGTGTTTCCTTCTCAGAATGATCTACAGCTAAAGGGAAAGGGAACAAGGGATATTGCTAAAATGAAGGCCTATTTAATTTTTTAATAATGATTATTTAATACTGTGCATTTCAAATGCTTTAACTGTTTTTTTCTTTCCTTTACTTTTAATAAAATGTTAAGGATTTTTAATGGTGTGTTTTCCCTGGTGCTAAGCAGTCTGAGGTCTCTCCCAGATCCAGCCCTTGTTTAACACTGTTTAATGTTTGTCAGGGACAGGGTTACATTAAACAATGTTAGCCCTAAATTAATACAATGAACCAGCTAGGCAACTGTATTTATTATATATATTAAATGAGTTCTCAGCACAATAGAGGAAAAGCCAGGTGGTCTCCTTACTTACATGGTCTCTCAACAGAGCTGTGCTACATTCCTCAATAACCTTGAGACTGCTACTCTAAATTAAAGTGTCGGGTACTAGACCCCTGCTGGCATTGGGGGCTCTGCACAAAGTTAACTAGCCATGACTTAGGTAATGCATCCTGAGGCAGAAATCCAGTATGGTATCAAAACATTTACCTCATAGGAGATGGAAAAGCTGTCCAAAGGAGATCTTCATGTTGAAACTGGAATGCATTACTAGAAAGGTTCAGTCACTTTCAATATTTTATGCTAAATGCTCCATCTACATTCCCCTGCACAACAGACTGCTTACTGTCATAGGGTTGCCAGGTGTTCGGTATTGACCCAGACAGTCCGGTATTTTCGCCTCCTGTCCAGTAAAATAATCAGAAAATACCGGACATTTTAGGTGTTGGGTATTTTCTGATTTTTTTCCCTGCCGTGAGGCAAAAATACCAAACACTTGGCAACCCTACGACTCTCAGCAACCGGACCCAGCCCCCCCCCCTCCGGGTTCTCCCTCCCATCTGCTTACCTGGTTCTGCAGAGAAGCTATCCTCTGGCACGGAGGAAGAAAACAAGATGGCGCCGGCAAAAAAAAGCCCTTAAAGGGGCCATGCTGGGGTTTTTTGTATTTTTGATTTTTTTTCTTAATTGTCATGGTCTTTTTGTGGTCTCCCCCTTTTTTTCTCAACAGTGGGGTTTTTTTTGGGTGGGGGGTGTTCGGTATTTTTGGTTAAACCATCTGACAACCCTACTCACTGAAGCCCCAGCCCAGGTTACTGGAAAGAAAACCCACATGGCAGAATTATATGCAGACTTGGATTGACTGTAACAGTGGGCTTTGGGTTCTGGTCAGAGGCTGAAATAGGGATAGAATATAAATCTGGGTTTAGATTAACCGTAATTGTAATTTCATAAACTGATCTTATGAGATCTGGTCCTAAATATCAGAAATTTCACAAGATCTTGGAAAAATCTCCATCTTGAAATGTAGAAATTTTATTCCTCCATTTATGGTCCAAAATTCTGGGTAAGTATATCCAAATCAGTACTGAAAATATGCACTTTGTAGTTTTTTAGTCCAGTGGAGGGACTGGAGTAAGGAACCAAATGTGCAGAAGGAGGACATTCCAAAAGACCATGATTTGAGTGCCTGGTCTTGGTCCATGTCAGGTAGTAATAATAGCTCTTTCTTGACTTGCTTTGCTATTCTCTGCCCACTAGACTACACTGCCTCTTAAAGGTAACCCTTCAAGGCATAGGTTCTCAAACTGGGGGACATGCCTCCCCGGGGGGGGGGGGCGTGAAGAAATTCCAGGGGGGGGGCGCGAGGTGACCCAGCTCCCCCCCAAGAAAGAGCCCAGTCCATCTGGTAAAAAAATTCAGAAAATACCATGTGAAATGTCCAGTATTTCTGGTTTTCCTGGCTTGGGCATCTGCCGGAACGCACGCAGCTCAGGCTGGCTGGGGCGGGGGGAGGATGGAGTGTCCCGGGCAGACTTCAAAATGGCCACCTTAAAAGGGCAATGCCTGCTCTGCTCTTAAAAGGGCAACTTTTTTTCCAACAACTTTTCCCCAGGAATATCAGCACCTTTGTTTTACACTGGTCCCAGGAATTAAAAGGGCCGTGACTGTTTTTCAACCCTGGTCAGTTCCTTCCCCCACCCCCCAACGAGCTTTGCTGCTATTTTGGGGGGTGAAGGGAGTGAGGGTTTCTCAAAAATCAAAAAGGGGGCGTGATGCCAAAAAGGTTGGGAACCAGTGCTTTAAGGGGTTGACCCTGCAAGATGCACTCAGTTACAGTCAGTGGGAGCTGAGGACATGCAGAACCTGCAGCAACATGCCCTATGATAACATGCTGGATAACCCACTTTGGAATCTGGCCAGGACACCAAGGATACATCTACACTGCAATCTGAGGTACGCAAATTGCATATAGTATTTCAATCTAATTTCGAAATAAAGCATTATTCCGACAAGTTCCTTAATCCTCGTGGAACAAGGGTTACAGGGATGCCAGAATAGCATGCTTGTTATTTCAAAATAGATTTTGAAATAACAAGTGCATTTAAACATGCGGAACAGCTATTTTGGGATACTTCAGGTTTCCCTGAAAAACACCACTATCTAGACATAGCCCAAGGCTCCTAACCCTGCTCTTATAAAGACTGGCATAGGATCTTTAATGACCATAGATAGTCAGGATCACAGTTTCACAGCTGATGCAAAATGTAAAAGCAAAGTGCCTCCTAATATTAGTTAGGACTTTCATTCAATGTTGACTCCTAGGGAAGATTGTCTTCTGACCAATCCATCTTACTTCCTACAACAAGTTGGCACTCTTCCATCCAAGTGTAGCTCAACCCCACTCAATTTAGGTCTGACAACAGTTGGCTAAAAACGTTATTCCTGTAACCCATTTTATCACTATTTCTTACAGAACAGTAGCAATATCTGTTAATCATTTTAATTAGTTAAACATCACCTTAAAGTATTACAAAAGTTTCAGAAGGGTAGCCATATTAGTATGTAACTGAAAAAACTTAAAAAACAATAAATAGTCCTGCAGCACCATAGAGACTAACAAAAAATGTAGATGGTATCATGAGCTTTCATGGGCACAATCCACTAAGAAGGGGGCTGTGCCCACGGAAGTTCATGATACCATCTACATTTTTTGTTAGTCTATAAGGTGCTGCAGGACTATTTGGTTTTTTTTACATTTTTTTTTAAGTATTACAATTACTGGCAATTATTTCAAAAGAGAATCCCCTTATCAGAAACTTTTCAAAATGTACAGAAAAATATATATTTTAACTGTAACCATAGTTCTATCATTTGTACCATACATAAGAATATAATATAATATAATAGTGCTGTTGGTGAAAATACTCAACAGTATATTGTTAGTTCAGCTTCATGTCAAACTCTGTGTTTGCAATGTTTGCTAAATATTCTTGTTCTGCTAAATGATGTTATACACCCATTCTGTACACGGCTTTTGTGCAGATAAAAGGCATTTTACCCATGTCAATATATGTGTGTATGCACTGTTAATCAGCATACAGCTGTGAGATCTCTTTTGCATTCCCCTCCTCCTTACTTCTAAAAAAAACCAAAAACCCATCTCAGCAAGCCGGTCATGTGTATGTAGGGATTTCAGCAGTGAATCAGAAGAACAATGCATAAATTCTCCAGTGCATATTGGCTCAAAATACCTCCTCTTAGGCACACATAATAGACGTTTTATCAGTGGAGAAGCTAAAATGGATGAATAATAAAGATAGGTAAAAAAAAGGCAAGATTCTTCTTTTGTTTCTGGTTTTCCTAAAAGTCTTTGTGCAGTAATTCCTCTCCAGTCTCAAACAGCTATTTTCATGATGTGTCTGCCCATAAATATCTTGGCTATAATCAATATAGAGGCTTTGGTATTATTAAATCAGACAAACTCATAGTGATCAGACAATATAGCATATATGAGTAGGGTGGAATATACCAACTGTTATGTTAATGAAGAGTACCCTGGAGAAGGCTGGGGAATAAAGCTGAACTGCTAACTTGCTGACAGCAATGCAGAGGAAGGATTTTCTGCTACAACAATTAACAAGGTTATTTGATGAGATGTAACCAAGGTTTTGTCAGAGCTTTCTCTATAAACCATTTCAGGGGTTTCAGAATTATGGTGGGAACATGTATTCAGGGCAAAAATCTTTATACCAGGTCACAAGTCAGGATGAAAGAAAAAGTTCCATAAAATTTCACAGGGCTAGATTTTCAGTGGCTGTAAATTGGTATCATACTCCTTTGAAGTTAACTGGGCTTTTCCAGATCACACCAGCTAAAAATCTGGTCAGTGAAATTAAACACAGAGTTATCTCTTTTCTTTAGTTATATTTTTAACCATACTATGTTAGTTTGCAGCAGCAGGAACTGCATTTTTTGTTAAATTCTAGTTTCAAAAAGTCTATGGAAAGGTGATAATTTTCTATGAAATGCCCATTGGATTTTTCCATATGAATTTTAAGTGGTAATGACAGAATGCAATTTCCCCCCTATTTTGCCTTGCAACATCCTCAGCAACCTCTGCCAGATGTTGTGGGATTTTAGTTCTACATGGATCTACAGTTGGGAAAATACATTTTTGAAGTGTCATTTTTCAAGCCACTCATGAGTCCTCAGCATATTTTTGTCTGTTTGGGGGAAAATGAATTCCTTGTCTCCTGATCATTTGTTTTCAATACTTCATATCAGGAATCATTCCAGGTTCTTGGATTCTAAGACACTTCTTGAACCTTGCATAAGAGGTATTTTTCTAGTCAGGAAATTAAGTGGATGATCTAGGTCAGTGATCTCCAACCTTTTTAAGCACAAGATCACTTTTGAATGTAATGGCAATCCAGGACCTACCTCAAATCCAAATACCCTGCAATGTCTCCTTCCCTGCCCCCTCTCCGAGGCCCCACCCTGCTCACTCCATGCCCTATCACTCATTTTCATCCAGCTGGGGCAAGAGTTTACGGTGCAGGGTCTTATCCTGGGCTGAGGGGTTCAAAGAATGGGAGGGAAAGATCCTGGGGCAGGACATTGGGATGGGGGGGGGGTCGGGGTGCAGGCTCTGGGAGTTTGGGTGCAGCAGGGGATCCGGGCTGGTGCAGGGGTTCAGGATGCAGGCTCTGGTTGGGCACCACTTACCTCAGAGGGCTCCAGGCCAGAGATGCAGTGGGGCTAAGGCAAGCTCACTCCCACCCTGAGCCTGCACCACTCCCAAAAATGGCCATCATGTCCAGCAGTGGCTCCTGGGGGGAAGGGCAAGTGGCTCTGCACACTGCCCTCGTCTGCAGACAACATTTCCACACCTCTCATTGGCTGTGTTTCCCTGTTCCCGGTCCATGGGAAATGCAGGGACAGTGCCTGGAAGCAAGGGCAACATGTAGAGAGGCCCTCTGCCTCCGCTCCCCCAGAGACCACAGGAATGTGCCAGCTGCTTCCAGGAGTGATGCAGGGTCAGAGCAACAGGGAATCTGCCTTCGTCCTGATGGACTATTAGGGCACGTCGGGTATGTCTATACTACAGCACTATTTCGAATTAACTTAATTCAAAATAGTTAATTTGAATTAAGCTAATTCGATTTAACGCATCTACACACAAAAACTATTTTAAAATACCATTTCGCTATTTCGAAATAGCACGTCCACACTGAGTGGACCCTGACCTGAAGTTAAGGCTGGCCGGAACCAGTGCCGGCAGGGCATCAGGTTAGGACTTAGTGTGTGGGGCTGCTGCCTGAGGCTAACTGAGCTCTGTGCTTAAAGGGACCCTACCCCCACCCTGGACAGACAGTTTTCAGGGTTCCCCGCTTGCTTGTCTACCTCGATGAGGGACAGCAAAGCAGTCCTGTCTTGGAGTGCCCTGAGTACCTGCACTTGGGACACCACAGCACTTGGCCACATGGAGCCAGAGCTACCCCTGGGCACGCCAGTGCATCTCGTGGGGTTGTTGACATCAGCCCGGCTGCACTTGCTGCAGGCTGCCATCCGGGGGGTCCATTGCGGGGCTGTCAGGATCCAGGAGGCCTTGTGGGAGAGCATCCACCCCGAGGAGCCCTCAGAGCCACCCCGGTCCCCCCCACCGGGAGCTCATGCTCCATTCCTCCCTCACGTCCTTCCACTTACCCCTTCCTAGCCCCCCTACCTGATGTCAAACAAAAGACACGTATGTTCAAAAACAGAAACTGGGTTTATTGAACAAAACTGTTGGGGGATGAACCTCTGGGGAGACTGGGAAAAGGAGGTGGGAGAGGGGAAGAGAGAGGGTGGGAGTGGGGAGGGCGAAACCTGGGAGGAGGGAGCTGGAAGGGGGAAGCAAGGGGAAGAAGGCAGAGGGGAAGCTCAGGGCCCAGGGTTGGGGGTCTCGCTGGACCAACTTGATTTTCATGCAAACCTGCTCCTGGGTTTGCATGTGGCCTTTGGTGGCCAGACTGGCAGCTATCCTGCCATAGAAGGCCGCATTCCTCCATCTAGTGCGAAGATCATGGACGTTGGGGGCATCTCCCCCAAACCTGAATAAGGTCCATGATCTCCACCCTGGACCAGGAAGGCGCCCGCCTTCTCCGGCCCCTGGCGGGCTCCTGGGAGCTGGCAGACTGCTCCTGGGGAGTACTGGAGGGCTGGCTGCCAGTGGCTTGCTGGCTCATGTTTTGGGGCCACTGGGTCAGGCGCCCTGGTGGCCACTGCTGGCTCTGGGCTGGCAGGCTTGGAGCTGGCACAGGCACTGTGGCCAGGGTCTACCCCTTTAATGGCTCCGGGGCTGGGGGAGAGGAGAGAAAGTTTCCTGGTTGTGCCCAGAGTGGCCACCAGGGCTCCTTGGGAAGGGCTGGAGGCCCCCTATTTCGAATTAAGTGTCTACACAGCACTTAATTCAAAATAGCTATTTCGAATTTGGCGTTACTCCTCGTAAAATGAGATTTACCAAATTCGAATTAAACGCTCCGCTATTTCGAATTAATTTCGAAATAGTGGTTTGCATGTATCGACGCTATTAAGGTTAATTCGAAATAACAGCTGTCATTTCGAATTAACTTTGCAGTGTAGACATACCTGTCTAGACTACCCTCGGCTTCAGAAAGAAGATATGCAGATTCAGCGTGAGTTTACATATCTTCTTCCGATCCCTTTTTGGGAAGAGGTTTTTTTGAAAGAAAAAAAAAGCAGTCTAGACGGGGGTTTTGCACAACCCCCCCCCTTTTTCAAAAGAACCCCTGTTCCTCAAAAATGAAGTTTACAGGGGTCTTTTGAAAAGGGGATTTTGCGCAACCCCCCCCGTCTAGACTGCTTTATTTTTTCAAAAAAACCTCTTCCAAAAAAAGGATTGGAAGAAGATATGGAAATTCACGCCGAATTTGCATATCTTCTTTTGGAAGCCGAGGGTAGTCTAGACATGCCATTAGTGGCTGATCTCCCAGTTTGGCTGCAGAAGCCTCCAGGAGATTGAGCCTGATTCCAGGAGACTCCTGGCCAGAGTTCTGCACATGGATGGAAAAAATTAGAGGCAATTAACTGAATGTGCCCCAATAGTGAGATAGTGTGCAGATGTGCACCACTGGTAGAAACCAAATACCTAGCTATCATACATATTTTTTTAAAAATTACTTAAGCCACAACAGGTTAGGCATTTTAGAATTTACTACCAAAATAATTAAATTTAAGCATAAGAGAGAAATAAAAATTATGAAATGTACAGACCAGTCAAAAACCTAAAATAAGTAAAAGTAGTAACAACAACAGCACAAATATATGTTGTGTTGGGAGGTAAGTGTGAAAAACAGAGGATGTTTGTGTGAGTGACAGAGACAAAAAGGCTATGTCTACACTGTAGCCTTCTTTCGGAAAAGCTTATGCAAATGAAGCGCAGTGTGGAGTCAGATACACAGCTCCTTTTTGTGCAAAAGCCTCTTGCACAAACATGGCTGCTGATTAATTATGCAAATGAAGGGTGGCAATATTCCACGCCGAGCTCCACAGTGTAGACGTAGCCAAACAGTGTGAGTGACAGATTCACATTGCCCCTTTAAGTATGCTGAACACTTTCAGACACAGAAGTGC
This sequence comes from Pelochelys cantorii, assembly GCA_032595735.1. Classification (NCBI taxonomy): domain Eukaryota; kingdom Metazoa; phylum Chordata; order Testudines; family Trionychidae; genus Pelochelys; species Pelochelys cantorii. The sequence goes on along the minus strand of CM064329.1, from coordinate 100,159,199 downwards.
TGCCAGTGAGCTCCCTCCATCCCAGGGCCCTATTATGTGCCTCCTCTCTGTGGAGATGTGGTACAGCAGTGGGAGAGGGAGATACCTTAACATCAGCACCTCCTTCCTCTATGTCCCCCACCCCGCACAGCAAGCAGGATGCTCCCAGGGAGCAGCTCCAAGGCAGAACAGATTGGCAGTGGGGAGAAGGGCAGTTGAAGTGCCAGCACTTGATGGCCTCCTGGCCAAACTGTTGGGTGTGGGGCATCAGTTTTATTTTATTATTATGTCTCCATTTTGTTTTCCTTTTCAAGATGGCAGTCAGCTTTCTGGTCACCATCTCAGTCAGGGAAGGTGGGAAAAGGGGTTACACAACCTTAATCTGCCTGGTAACCAGAGGGTTCATGGTCACATAACCCCAATCTGCCTGGCAACCAGAGGGCTCATAAGGGGAGTTCACCCTCCCCTCAGGGCTCTCTATGTGCATGTCATCAGCAAACCCAGCGGAGCTAGGGCAACAGCTAGCAGGCTATTTGGCTTTGTAGGCCATCTGGGGCAGAAGCCAGCATGGTTGCTGACAGCCCTTTGTGGTGCAGCAATCTAGTTTCACAGCTGTAAAGACTGCTAGCTCAGGGTTTATTTGGTTTAGTTAGGAGGCTGCAGCAGAGCCAGTCATACACACACGCATACGCACCATCTCATCCTCCAGTCCACACACCGCATGCAGGACAGCCTGTCAAGTATAGAAGAAAGGAAGAAAGAAGACCAGAAGCAAGAAGACTGTCCACTTACCTGGGCCTCTGCAACTTCGTCCCATCTTTGTTTGCTCCTTTCCCTCAGCCTGGAGATATTCACCTACCTCTTTTCTCTGGACATTGAGACAGTGTTAGGACTGTTTAAATCATCCCTGTTTGGGGTTCTGGTCTATGCCAGGCTTTATTCTGACAACTGGATTTTTTGTTTGCTTTCTAAGTTTAGTATTTTGTTAAATAAAACAGTTATTGTTTCAGCCATCTCTGTGTGACTTGATTAATGCGTACTGATACAGATACAGTACAAGTGTAGAACCTGTGTCCCGGCAGGCAGGATTCATTCCTGGTCTAATAGAACGAGTCAGAATCACCTGTCAGAAGCTCCAAGCTCTATTAGTAGATTCTGATCTACTAGCTGGTGATCACTGATCTAGGTAATTAGTAGCAGGAAACTGTACTTCACCTCATGGTCACCACCAGCTGAAGTCTGGCCTAAGTTTGTAGTGATGGAAAGTCAGTACCATCTGATAACTTTAGGCGCTTACACAAAGTGAGTAGATGGTCTCAGGTTGATTCCTTGAAAATAGGTATCCATAGTCACGGTCAAGAACTGCACAGGCATGGAAGCTGCAATAGTCCCTTAGTCATGGGAGGTGGTCCCTTCAGAAGAGGGTAAGGCAATGTGGGGAAGCGGGCCGGACTGTCAATTTAGTATCATAAGCAGTAAGCCCACTTGAAGAAAAGAAAATATATAAATAAATGCTTTCATTGAAATAGCATTACATTTGTGACATAAACCAGGAAGTATTAATGTAAGGCCGCTCTGCCCATTAGTCACATGGCAGTGCTCTCTGTTTTGCCACATAATAATGGGCAAGGAAACAGAATCTGCCTCCACTCTGAATTTCCTGGCTTTTGTCAGTTTGTGTCACACTCCTAATATTATTCATACTGAGGTTTTTGTGTGTAACAGATTAATGTCTACAAAGCCCTTTCTAATGCCTTTTTAGGTTGCTAGGATACACAGCTCTGTAGCCACCACAGAGATATCTCTGGCTCGGGGCTTAGATAAACCTTGACTTGTTTTGATTAGGTGAGCTTTATTACAGAAGAGAAGGCAGCTTGCTTGACATCATGAAAATGTGACCTGCTACAAAAGGGAAGATACAAAGATTGTTTTTCACAATCACAGTTGGGGATGAGGCTAAGAATAAATTTCTAGCCCATTATATTACTTCCACCCAGAAAAATCCACACCTTGTAATTAGGGTTTGACATGGTCTCTTGAGACTTGGATCTATTCCTGCAAGAATATCTGCAGAATACTACACTGTGGTGAAAACTCATTAGTAGTCTTGTTTTAATTTTGTGTTTCAAAGATAGTCTACCAGTGGTGAGTGCAGTCCAATAAGCAGATGCTGCTGAGTTAGTGAATGACTATGAAAAAGTTCTTAATGTCTCAGTCCCTCACAGTAAATTATCTGTACAATGAAGATAAATATCCTGCAAAACAGGGAAGTACTATTATAGACTTTCAGGTAGTAATTAATTCACATTTGTAAAGTGGCTGGGGACCCTCAGATAAAAGGTATAGTGGGAAATACAAATGATTATTTAAGTCAGATCAAACCTGTTTTCTTTTTAACATCTTGCTCTATATTTTTCTAATGATAAAATGTTAGTGAATATATTATTGTATTGTTATTATTTATGATACTATGACTATGCCTAGAATCCCGAACTGAGATTGGGACCTCATTGAGCTGGATGATGTACATACCAATAATAAGAGATAATTCCTGCCCCCAAATAACTTTCTAGTTGTAAAAAGGACTTTCCTCAAATTAGCTATCATATCAATAAAAAAACCCATTAGAGGTAACATCTCCAATCCATAAACAGAGTCACCCTTGAAGACATCCTTCCCCACATACCTGCCTCTGGCAAAGGTCTGAGGGGGCAGTGGTGGATTTTACAATGTGTTCCAAAAGCCAAAGATTCAAACTCTCCAGACCAAAGGAGGAAGCAAATTTCAGAGTTACAGGTCTCTGCTGAGAATGTTATGCTTCAAGATATTACAGAGTGCATCAGCTGGGGAGAGTTTTGGTCTTCCAAATAGTTACAATCCAAGACAACAAAACCTTATGGAAAATGCTATCAGAGGCTGCTGAGAGAGTTAAAAGAACTTACATGGACAACTGCCATTTCTTTAATGCTAGGAAAGCATCAAACAACATAACTAATACACTTCTATACGATGCCCAGGCATGAAACTGGACTGCCAAAAATCCAGGAAATCTGATACTGCCAGCACTGCTTCCCACCCAACTTCTTAATTACCTTATCCAAAAGCTCAGACAAGAGACAGGTCAGTAGTTAGTAAGATAACCAACATCACCTATGGAAGATTTCTTGAGAAGGGCCCTATTACCTGTTGAGTTTAGTAGAGCTGCCACTAATCCCTGTGTAGGACAGACATTATAAATTTCCATCAATAAACTCCCCAAATTGTTTTAAAAATCCCAGCATGTATCTAACTCAGCAAATAAATGGTCAAAGCTCAACATGAATTGATACAGTGTATGCCCATTCTAGATGTGGCTCTCTCCCCATGGATGCAGTCAAATCCATTCAAATCCGAACAATAGATTATCTAATGTAAAGCCTTTTCTGAGTGACTGTTGTTATTACTGCCATTAGATTAGACTTTTTAAAGAGAAGAATGTTGCATGGCTCACAGTATTCAGCAATAGATGAAGGTCTCACCAAAATGTACTGTTTTCATCTACCATGGGCTGCTGCCAGTTTACCACATCCCAAAACAGGTCAAAATTAAAATCATTTTTAGTTTGGTCTGGCTCACCCATGACCAACCACTTACATTCAGTGCAAGTACTTTGCTGAGTAGGGTCCTTTGATAACATTAAGAGTATGTCTACACTGCAACAAAAGATCCATGGTGTGGCCCCTACTGGCTTGGGTTGGCTGAATCAGGCTTGCTGGGCTCAGGATGCAGGGCTAAACATTGCAGATTAAATGTTCAGGCTTTGACTAAACTCAGCCTCACAGCTAGGGTTGCCAGGTGTCTCGTATTGAACCGGACAGTCCGGTATTTTCGCCTCCTGTCTGGTAAAAAAATTGAGAAAATACTGAATATCTAAAATATCCAGTACTTTCTGATTTTTTCCCAGCCAGGAGGCGAAAATCCTGGGCTGTCTGGCTCAATACGGAGGCAGCCTGGCAACCCTAGTGCTTACCAGGTTCCGCAGGGGAGCTGTCCGGCCCAGCGCAGAGAGGCAAGATGGCGGGCGGCCACCGGCAGCCTGTTAGGGCCAAAAAGCCTCACCATGAATTTTTTTAAGGGCCCACGGTGGGTTTTTTGTTGTTGATGTTGTTGGGGTTTTTTTGCTCAACAAACTTTTTCCTGGCGTGGTTTTTGTTGTTGTTGTTCAGTATTTTTTCTGAAACCATCTGTCAACCCTACTCACAGCCCAAGACCTGAGATCCCAAATCAGCTGACCTGGATTATAGGTCTGTTATTCCACTGTACATGTACCCCCAAGAGAGCCTGCTGATAGCACCACATGAACCCAGTGCTACTTGTCTGTAGGATTATATAATCAGTGTGTGCAAATAAATTAGCACTTGTTTTCAAAGGGTATTAGAAAGTGTCCTTTGAACTCTATGCACTGTAGGCCTTGATTTAAGATAAGTTAACACTTTGTCTCTAAGAGGTGTGGTTCGCCCTCCCCCCAATTATAGAGATTGTAGTACTACACAGTTCACTCCCTTATCTTTATCTTCTAATGAAACTGAAAAATCTAGTTTCTCCGTCCTTTCCTTTCCCCCCACTACCTTCCTCCCTCAATGTTTTAAAATCTAACTATATTCTGAAAAACGATACTGTGCAAATGTCACCTTGGGGTTCCAGCACTGATTCTCCCTTATTGACTGATAAAATTTGCTATATTCACAAGTCAAAAGATGGTATTTTGATCTATTGTAAGATGTTGGGATTTAAATATTAAGCAGTGATTTTTCTTAATCATAGTGCCCTAGGAGGTTCCTGACCTATACTTCAGAACAGCCAACCAAAGAGACTAATGCTAAAGAATTGTGCTTACATTTTACACTGAGCCCAGTGTCTGTTGGAAAAGGACTTTGGGAGTTTAGTTATTGTTGTGTGAATACTCATACAGTTGAGGCCTGATCGTTAATGCTCACAGTTTCATGCTTCACCATAGGTTACTAGGAATGCCTTAAATCAAGGTTATAAGACATCACAGTATTCACAACTCATAATGGCTCCTACTGGCCTTAAAATGATTATCTAGTCCAGGGCTACTCAACATGTGGCCCACAGCCCATTTGTTTACAGCCCGTGGTGCGGTTTGGGTTTACACAGGGCTCAACACACAGCCAGTGGGTAGAAACCAAAACAAAAAAGTAATCAATATAATGGTCTTCTGTTGATATCCATGTTAGTAGTTAAATTCCTGGACTGTCATTGCTCATTAAAAGTGCTGTCATATGGGTGGAAATCGGGTAAATATTTCATTTTATTAATATCAGCAGAACTACTTAAATGGGGCCTGCGTGTTGTATAGTCTTGCCTCAATCTTTGTATTCATGCCTGTCAGTGTGAAAGAAGCTATTTGCATATCTATATGCATGTATAAAATAAGCTTATTAACCAAAGGTTATTAATAGGATTTTGAGTTCAAGAATAAAGGACAGAGTTAGAAATGATTCCAAGCAAATAAAGGCCACTTTCTAGTGGCTAACATTTAACAAAGCTACAGTCTTGGCTCAAGGTATGATTTTTACCACAATACCTTCTAGCACAGGGGTGGGCAAGAGGTGGCTAGTGGGCTGGATCTAATCTGCCAAGCTGCTGGACTGGGACCATGGCCCCCTCGCTGGCATTGTGGCGGGGTGAGGCAACCCCACCACTGCCCCGGGTGGGAAGAGGCTCGGGGGAACAAAGGCGCTGGCACCCGCGCTGCACGGGGAAGCGCTGGGGCCAGCGTTTCAGGCGCCGGGAGGAGAAAGAACCGCGCCAGGAACACAGGCCCCGCTGGCAGCCGCTGACCCGGCGCCGGGGGATGATGTCACGCCCACGGACTGCGCATCATCAGGCAGGCACCCAGAAGCGCCGAAGAGAGAGCAGGTAGGGTGGGGGCAGGACGTGACATCACCCGCCGAGCGCAAGAACACGGCCATAAGAGGGCGGCCCGAGCAGGAGGGGGGGGCCAGGAGGAGGAGCGCTGAGAGACAGAGGCACAAGTGGAGACGTGCGGGGAGGAGGTGCGAGGGAACCTGGAAGCGGGGACGCGACGGACCCGGGTTACACCCGTGGGCTGAGCCCCGACGGCTGAGTGGAGCAGTGGCCCAGGGCGGGGTCGTGGGATCCACGGGCAAACGTGTTTAGGGGCAACACCCCCGTTTGCCACAGCAGGGAGCTTACCTCCCTGCATTAGGGCCCTGGGCCGGGGGCTGGGAGAGTGGGTGGGCCCGGGTCCCCCCCTTCCGCCGTCCGAAGACGAACCTCCAAGTCCAGCCAGAGTGGTGGACTAACCTCGGGACGAGCCACCTGTGTGTGGCCTCTGGGCTAAATGGCCCTTGGGCGGGGGTTAATTCACAATTAAAAATAAAAAGGGTGGAATTCGCATAGACTATGAGAGTGGGCTGGTGACAGGCATCCTCACTACAAAGCTGCTGCAGACACTTTAAACAGCAGGCTGCTAATTCCTATGCAAGCTGGGCAGTGAGGAGAAAGCTTCCAGCACTGTCCCCACCCCCCTAGTAAAATCCCCAAGCTCCCATTGGCCAGTTTCCAGCCAATGGCAATGAGAAATTTTGCTGAAGGCAGGAGCAGCAAATGAAGCCTCTTTACTCCCTTCCTGTGCTGGAGCAGTCCCCTCTCTCCCCACATACAGGGAGCTTGTCTCAGGTTTGTGTAAAGCTGCTGGTTGGGAGCTGCCTAGGTAAGTGCCCCCCAGCAAGAGGCTGCCTCTGGCACCCCATCTCTTCTCCCAACTACTTGTCTCTAGGCTACTCCCCAAACCCTCTGTATCCCCTCTTCCTCAAATAACAACTCTCTCCCAGACTCTGCACCCCCTTCTAAACCCTTCTCCCGGCCAGAATCCTCTCCTGCACCCATAACCCCTCCTGGACCCTACACCCCAAACCCCTGCCCCAGATCATAACCCCCTCCTTTACCCACACTCCCTCCTGCAAGCCAGTCCTTTATCCCAAGCTCCCTTCCATACCCCACCTGCTGTTCCAAACCCCACAATCTCCATAGAAGTGCAGCCCTTGACCACTCACCAAAATCTTGGAGTGTCCCCCCCCCCCGCATTAAAAGTTATTCCCTCCCTAGCTATATGGCTCTTCACTCTTCTGGTCAAGATCTCCCACAAAGTCCAAAGTGCCCTAGTTTCTTTGTCATCTTAGGTGAAAAGTAACCTGGACTTCTTTGCCCCTCTTCTGTAATCCAGTGAACCTTTGAAAATTATTCTTCTTAAAGTTAAACCCCAAAGTAAAAATAATTCAAGCTGTGAGAAGGGAGGCATGGAGCCTTCTGGTATTTGCTAAAATGCAATAATCTGTTGTTGCAATCTCCTCCCCCTGCCATGATGCTGAGTGAGAGCTCCCTTTGTTCACTTGATGATTTTGTTTGCCTTTTGTGTATTCCCATTGTTTCTTAACCAGTGTTCCCTCTCTAAGCTATGTGGCAGCACAGCTTTACAGGTGATTAAACCCCTTAGTCAGCTCCCTGCATGGAGCCCTGAGCCTCTGACTGTATGGGACTGATTCATCACCTGTGAAGCTGTGCTGCTGAGCAGTTTGAGAGCAGTGTTCCCTCTTAATGTGCCTTAGAAGTATCTTCCAGGTGGCAGGACTACATTTCTTTGTCTAGGGTGGGATCACTTCAGCTCTGCCTGCCTAAGACACTTTAAGAAGGTAACTCCCAAAATGTTTGGAATTTGTCCTCCATACATACACTACACAAAATATTAGTTATCAGTATATTTTTAGCTTTCTATTCACACCTTCAGACATAGTTTCTGACAGCAGTGAGGTGGGGTACACTGAACTGCTCAGGCCCCCTGAAACTCACTACAGATATCAATGAATCCCTTGCCCTAGGATGCTATTAGTGTCATAGAGGTGCACAGCCATATCTTGGCCAATACAAGGGATCTGAGGACTTCCGAGGAACCCTCTCTACAGATCGAGTTAGGAAGCTAGGCTTGAGAGCTACAATTAGAATTTAGCATACAGTTTTATTGACATTGTACAAAGTACATTTACAATGTACTGAGAGTTATCAATGTATTCAGCTTTGTTTAAAATCAATGGAGGTCACCACTCCTGCCCCCACGAGGTTTAGGCTCCAAATTAGATAGACACTACTGTTCACAAAGAGTGTGGGATGAGCGGAGATTTTTTTCTGTTTTAATTAAAACTGAAACACTTCTGTTGTCAGTGGATTAAGACTGAAACAGACACCAGAGGAAGCAAGTTGTTGAGGAAGGATGTGAATGAATAGAAGGTGACTGTTTGGTTCAATTTAACAATATAACAACATTTCTACTTCCATAGTTCCTTCCTTTTAAGGATGGTTCTCAAGACATCTTACAACCATTGAATTTAGCTTTATAACATCTCGTAAGGGAGGTGACTATCATTATCCCTATTTCACTGAAGAAGAAACTAGTTTAAGGTTAAAATGTTAAAAAATGCTGTCTCTCAGTTTTGGAGTGTCCATCTTGAGACAACTGAAGTCTCATTTTTCAGAGCTATTTAGCATCTATGCCTCCCTTTGACTTTTTTTGAAGTTGTGGATGCTGAACAGTTCTGAAAATCTAATGGCCACTTTTACAAAGATCATTTTTCAATCATAACTACACTTTAAATTCTAAACTGTAATACTTGAAATTTGAGCTGTAACACCTTTGCTATGTCCTGGTGGCTCCTGTGTTTGGGGGCTTAGTAGTTTGGGCTGTTCCATGGTGGTTCTGATCCTGGAACTGGTGTGGAACCTTCTGTTCCACCAAAGAAAACCCCTATTTATTTCCAGATAAGCACAGTTTTTTTGCTGAAAAGAACCCCCATTTCTCAATTTACCATGCTTCTTTCAGTGAATTTCACTGCAAATTACCAGATCACCTCCCTCAAAAATTTGACCTGGAGTCCCCAAATTAATTGCATCTAATAAGTAATTCAGGTCTGCTATGTGTATGAAATCTCTTAACACCACAAAATATAAATGGATGGATAACTTCAAATACATGCAATGATAAGATTGAGCATAAATCTTTTTGCAATAACTATGAGCTATGTATTCTGCTATTAGACATAAGCTGAGTAAAGCAAGAAATACAGTATTGAATCACTAACAAACATAGGGCGAAGAGACCCACTCCTCCATTATTGTTCTGTCTTGAAAATTAAGCAGCAACTTAAATAGTACTTTACATTTTATTCTTCACAGATAAAAGAAGCCCTGAACCAACAACTAACTGCCTACAAAGAGTAAACTAAATATGGGCATGATTAAAATTAGGTTTCCAAATATACATATATTGCGGAGGATTAAAAAAAGTTTAATACCTCTTAAGTAAACACCAGTTTCCTTGCAGAAAAACTGCACTGAAGGTTAATAGCACTAGTGTAGTTACAAACCACTAGAGTAGTTTCAATAAAGATTTGTTATTAATCCTCAATTATTACTTTTTGTACGGGCAAAGAACACTCCTTAAAATGTAACTCTATAAGTAGAGTTATTGTGGGAAACTGGATTAAATTCATCACCTATAATTCTGTGAAAATGACTTAATTCTGTCCAAACCTTTCTATTATAAGCACATAAGACTGCCAAAGAGACTTTAATTCTCAGATTGTAAACTATTTGCAGGGCTCAAGTCCATCTCTATAGACCCATTGTACAGCATATAGCATAATTGGACCCTGATCGGGGCCTCTGGTCACTGCCTTAATGTAAGTAAATAATAATAAATACAATTAAGCTTACCCCAGCTAGTACCTCTCAGAAAATTAATCTTTACCGTCATGGAATAACTCTGGATAAACATATATTAAGCAACACAGACCATATTAAAGACCAATTCATTCAGTGCCAGACATTTTAGAGTTAATTAGAAAGCCCCACATGTGCGTGTTGAGCCTCCAGCCCTCCTTAGAATCTTTTATTCCAAATATTCATGACACTGCAGATACAGACTGAAGCTTCAACCTGTGATTACCTACCCCCATCGTTTTATGCCAGTATGCTCTGCAATGCAGCAGTAAGTGCACTGCGCTTTGATAAGCATTTGCTTGTCTCCCTAGGTCTGTGCCAGTGAACGTGTATAGGCAGCAGCAAGCTTTAATAAAGCAAACTCTGCAGTAGACTACAGAGCAAGCTGATTAACAGTTTAGATGTTGCTGTGGAGTGTGCAGTAACATCTTTCTTCCCATCTTCTCCATGCGGCCCTTAAACCTCATGGATCAAAGCTTTGACCAGCATCAGGTGGTTAAAAAAGAGTTCATTAACTCATGTGGCTTTCTGTCTGCTTGCTTTAGAAAGGCTGCAGGAGCTGCTTACAATGATCATATATATACTCAATGTGTTTACTAGAGTTCAAACAGCTTGTCTCTCTCATGCCAACACCGCCCTTTAAAATTATATTAATTAAGCAAGCAGCTTTAATACAACAGGCAAATGACATGGTAATCAGTGATTACAGTGGCAAGCAAGGACATCCATTTCCAGAGACTCAGAGGGAACAGGGCAAGAACAAAACCTTATCTTATACATATGGCTTAGCTTGTGATTTTGATCCATGCCCTCTTGTGTCCTTTGTTCATGCATGGATTAGAATAGTGATGCCACTCCTTAGGCAAATGTCTTTAAAGGGGGGACTTGAGTAGGGGAAGGTGAGCAGTTTCCCTTTTTCCTTGTAAACTAAAATAATTTGGGGAAAGAGTACATTTCATGGGAAATTCTACACTACTAGAGAAGATAGCAATACCTTGCAAGGGGCTAGCTGAAGAGGGTACCCCTCTGGGCTGTAACAAGCAAATCAGTAGGTGCAAAGGGCATGAAGGAAGAATGCACCATAGCAGAGCTGTGGAAATCTTTACAGGTTTGGTCTTTACAGGATAGATGCATCATGGATAAGTGCATCACAGTCCAAAGGGATGTGGGTTTGAAACACAGCTTTTCTATGACTGAATGCTACAGGAAGTATTTAAATTTGACATATCTGCAGAGATCTGGTGGTCAAATACCACAATGATGAGCACATAAGTGGTTCACATAGATTCAATGCTTGGCCACAACTGGATGTAGGAATAATGAAGACAGGATGGAAAACACCCTGAAACATGGGATCTTTCCCAGAAGCGCAATTTGGACATAGACTGTAGAAAAGAACAGCATACAATCAAAGAGTAATCCTAGATACAAAACATCTCACAGACAACTCTGATGAAAATTCTGTGATGTGAAACAAAACCATGACAGCCAGAGGGCAAGTCATTTGGTAGAGAGGATATCAAGAAGACAGCCTCAGGCAGATGAAAACCAAATATGAGTCAACAGTGTAATGCTAGTGCAAAAAACAAAAACACTGAGAGGGGACATGATAATAGTTTTCAAGTCACTAAAATGTTGTTTCAAGGAAGAGAAAGAGTTTAAAGGAGAATAATTTTTCTATCATAGGATGAGAAGCAATGGGCTTAAATTGCAGCAAGGGAGATTTAGTTTGGACATTAGGAAAAACTTCCTGTCAGGATGGTTAACCACTGGAATAAACTGCTTAGGGAGGTTGTGGAATTTCCATCATTGGAGATTTTTAAGAGTAGGTTGGACAAACACCTGTCAGGGATGGCCTAGATAGTGAGGTATTTGGTCCAGCCATGGCTGGGATCTGGATGTTCCAGGTCCCTTCAAGCCCTATGATTTTATGATTCTACAAAAATAGCTGGAGTCCTAGCATGAAGGAGCACCCATCAAATACAGAGGTTTTAAAAAGAGAAACCAGTCAGTTGTGAACAGTTAATCAGAACAAGATGGCAAGTTACTCTTGTTCCCATTCCCCACTTCCCGCTTAATGTAATTGATTTTTCCCTTTTGGTATTGTTCATCCCTTCCACCCACCCAAATAGTTCACCTACACAGACTCATAGAATCATATGGTTGGAAGAGACCTCAGGAGGTGAACTAGTCCAACCTACTTATTTGTCTTTCTGGCCATCTCTCATATTTTCACATGCCCAGCACCAAGATATCTAGGCCAAAAATTCATTTTCAGGTGTGGAAACTGAAGCTCAGAGTGGTGAAGTGACTCAGTTCAAGAGTTACAGTAATAAATCAATGCCAGAACCAATTTTCAGTATGAAGCTCTCTCACTCCTAAAAGTAACCTGCAGAGCCACCTGTCCCCTATGCTGCTGCCTCTAATACAGTGGCAGCAGCGTGGGAGGGGGGGCAGTGCTCATGGAGAGCTGGCTTAAAAATTGTCTCCCCACAAGTGCCAGCTCCCGCCTGCTCTGCCCATATGTAAACGTGAAACTGCTGAAAATTTCAGCAGTTACACAATTACAAAAATGAATACAATTTAACATCCCTAGTTCATATGTAGGATGTAGAATATAGGCCAGCGGATACTGTTAATCATTATCGTCTCTTTCTCCTGTTCCTCAGTAGTCCTTTATTTATTTATTTATTTTATTCACAGGCTTCTCTATGGTGCTCATCTCTGTAGTATCAAGTGGAGAGTTTATAGGTGCTTACCTACATATTATCAAAATGAGGTTGGCTTGCCTGCTTATTTATCTTCACTGTATGTAGAGCAGACTGTGTTCAGAGGCAAGCAAAATGAGTTATTATGTTCATTTATCTTATTGAATGAAAAAGCAGGAACACATGAAAGAGTGTAATTTATTATCTCCTAGATAGAAAGTCTGTAAGGGGAGGGCAAGGGCAGCCAAACTGAACAATGTGTCAAGAAGCCCTTTTGCCTCATAGCTGCTGCAGGAAGAAGTGCCCTAGACAGCTCCAGATGTGCAGAGATATGATGCATTTCATTGCAATTATCACATCCAGGCAGACCATTTGCGAGGCAGAATTCAATGGAATTGTCTCCTGAATCATTCACGTGCTCTCTCTTTCTCTCTGTTACTTAAAAATAGAGCATTCACCCTGGAAACCCAGAGGCAGCATTGGATGTCCGTGTTCTGCAGACAATGGCCATTATAATAGAGACTCTCCAGGGGCTTTTCTAGTGAAAAATGTAAGTCTGACTTTACATGTGACAATGTTAGGGAAAAACCTCTGAGCTAGCAATCTGGTAAGACAGGTTAGCTAAACAGTCACTCCTGTGTCTTGATCCTGACCCGTGTCCTGTTTTCAAGCTGATGAAATGAAGAGGAAAACTTGGTACATAGACTAACCGACTAGCTCTTTTCAATGGTAAGTAAGGAATGGGAGCCAGTGGTTAGAGAAAGGATGGGCAAAAGGGCTTTTTTGGGCCAGATCCGGCCCGCCAAGCAGTTTTATCTGGCCCATGGATGCCCTTCCGCTCCCCCACCCCCAGGCCAATCAGAACCTGGGGATGGGGGAACATGCGAAGCCTCCTCACGTGCCACTGGCAGGGGGTGCTTAGAGTGAACCGCCAGCTGCTGCTCAGCTTAGGCTGACTCTAAGCACAGCGCTCGCTTGCCGGGCAGGGTCAGAGAGTGAGATGTTTCCTGTGCTTCCCCTGCCCCAAGGCCCTGATTGACCTGAGGGCAGGGGGAGCATGCAAAGTCTCCTCCCACTGCTAGGGGTGCAGGCACCTTGAGAGAACTGCCAGCTCTTCAGAACAGCTGGCAGTTCTCTTCGGGGGGCAGGCTGGGGCAAAGACTTCATGTGCTCCCCCCACCCCTAGGCCAATCAGGGTTTGTGGGCAGGGAAGCACAGAAGTGTCACATCCCTGCCCCTTCTGAGGTGGCCCAGGGCCACTTGAAAATTTTTGAGGTAGCCCCAGCTAAAATGATTGCCCACCCCTGGGTTACAGTATGGGATTGAGTCAGGATTCCTGGCTACTAATCTTGGCTTGGCCAAAAATTCCCTGTGTGACCTTCGGCAAGTAATTTAGGGTTCAGAGACAGCTGCAGACAAGATGGAAAACTAACTTCTTAGCAGGAGCTCTTGAAAACACTTTCCTGATTCAAGTCTGATGCTCCCCAGGCCTCATGCAAAGTTAAGGGAAGCCCCATTTGTGTGCCAGCCCTTCCAGGAATGCAGTGTGCCCTCCCTATGGTGGGGTCAGAGTTGCTGGTTGGGGGGAGGGAGGATGCATGGCCCTGTCCTTTTACTGTCCCTTTGGGGAAACTTAGATAATATGGTGATGAGCAGATAGTGGAAGTTCTAGCCTAAGTACCTTGTTTAGTGTTTGGGCTCTGAGTGGTCAAGGACTCTGTAACCAACCATGAACATCACCAAAAGGAAAAGAAAGGAAAGGAAAGGTTTCTTGGCCTTTTCCCCTCCTATGTGTCCACCCATGCCAGGCTATGAACAGTCAGCCTTTAATTTCTCTTGTGCCTTTGTTTATCCAACCATAAAATGTGGATAACAATTATTCTCACTTCACAAAGAGATTATGAGGCTTAATTTGTTAATATTTGTAAAACAATTTGAATGGAAGGCACCAAAGGACAATATTTTAATTAATTACTATTATAATAAATATGTGGAGGAAAAAGATTGTTGCATGGAGCACAGCAAGACCTTAAATTATATGGCTGTTTAGATGTGCTTTGTTCCTTTGCAGCAAATGAAGGCCAGATCTTTTTTTCCTTAAGTAGCCTTGACTTGTGAAATGCAGAATAGAACAATATTTTGAATAACACCCACCTTTTCACTGTTGGGATGTGACAATTTTTTTTTTAACATCTGTATTAATTTCAGCCTCAGGACTGATGAAAACCTTTGTCTGAAATAGACTGGTTACTCCTGTGCTGTGTGTTCTCTAGGTTTTGTACAGGAGAATTGGAGAGGTAGATTTTGCAGTGCAGGAGGGAGTCTAATCCAATGGATAGGGCACTGGATGGTGAGTCAAAACTGTGCTGTATTCCCAGGTTTTACATTGACCTGCTATGTGACCTTGGGCAGGACACTTCCTTTCTGTAGGATTCTATTTTGCCTCACACCTTGTATCTTGTCTGTAGGTTGCAAGTTCTTTGGTACAGGGACACACCCTTATTATGTATATTATATTGTAATGCCTGGTGGCTCCAACTTGGTCTTGGTTGGAACCTCCAGGCATTACTATAATACAATTAAGTGATCATAATTATAGAATAGTAGGATTGAAAGGGAATCGGTCATCTAGTCCAGTCTCCTGAACTAAGGCAGGACTGAGTATTATCGAGACCATCCATGAAACACGTTTGTCTAACGTGATCTTAAAAGCTTCCAATGACAGCGATTCCATAACAAACACCTCCCCCCCAGTAATTTATTCCAGTGCTTAATTATTCTTACAATTAGGAAGATTTTCCTAATGATTAACTTAAAACTCCCTTGACGCAATTTAAGGCCTTTGCTTCTTGTTTTTTCCTTAGTGGTTAAGAGGAACAATTGATCCCAAAGTCTTCTCTTCTCCAGACTAAACAAATGCAATTTTGTTCAGTCTTTCCTAAAAGGTTCTGTTTTCTAGATCTTTAATCTGATGGACTTTCACCAAATTTCCGACACTCTTCCTGAAATGTGCCCAGTTGAGGTCTTATCAGTGCTGAGTGGAATGCAAGAATGATTTGTTGAATCTTGCTTACAACACTCCTGCTAATAAATCCCAGAAAGATGTTCGCTTTTTTTTTTTGAGACAGTATAATGTTGTTAGCTCATGTCCTCTGTAACCCCCCAAACCCTTCTACACAGTCATTCTGTATTTGTTCAGTTAACAGCCCTGTAGTGTATAGTTTATAAGATGTTTTGCTTTCTGTTTGGAAATTCTTCCACAGACTTTACTGGGCTTTAGGTCAGAATCCAACTGCATAGTTGAGATCATTCTCCTACTTTTAGTCTACTTCCCAGCCCTCCTGGTTTATAGCTACTGACACAAAGATGTGGTTGGTTAGTGTAACCACACTATTGCAACCTTTTCCTCCCCTGAACCACTTCCCAGCCTCATTTTGGTACTGACTGTGGATGTATCTCCAATTCTAAATTAATCCAATTAGTTGAGATTAGAAACCCATCTCAAGCATCACCCTCCATTCTTTGTAAGCCTTGGATGCTGCCTGGTAATTCATGATGTCCTTGCAGTGTTATTAATTAGCTCCCTTAACTTCACCATCCAAGTTATCAGAGAAAATTGACTGGAAGTTTCTGGGCTCCTTTGCCAAGCTCCCTGTCTGCAGAAATGAGCAGCTGCACTTTTCTTTTGGAACAGATTAATGATTCTGTGCTTTGCTTCTAACAAAAGAAGGCACTCTGGGATGTCTTGTTGGCTGTCCCCCGCTTTTTTTACCTTGACAGACTTCATGAAAGTCAGTGACAGAACATTCACCAGCTTCTTTCATGAGATCTGATAGAAACAGCTGTATTTCACAGTGTGTGCTTTTCTTTCATTCTCTTTGCCCTTTTGATGCTCTGCTCCCTGCTTGCACCTACAAAATGTGTGTGTGCGCGCGCGCACACGCATGTACACGTTATTGTTTCATTCATGGAGAACTCTGGAAGATGTCTGTATAGCTCATAATATGACCTGACAAATAGCCTTCCAGATATTTTTCTGTTTCATTAACATGTTTCTCACTACTGCCCCAAGGCATAATAGCATAGTCAGGACAGTGACCAGTGCCAGTTACAGTAATGAGAGGTTTTTTATGAGTGTCTTTCTGGGGTTGAAAAGTTGCATACAGGCTTGGAAGAATCAGATTTTATCAGTTAATACTGATTTTAGCATACACATACAAACCAACAAAAATATCTCCATTAATAATAATTGAAAGTTAGGATAGGCAAAGTAAGATAAATGTTTCTTGAGAATTTATTAGAATTACAATTCACAGAAATTAAAAACAATGAATTAATCATTCATCCTCAGCATAGTACATAATTATCTATATATAGAGATATATCTCATTAGGCCCATTTCACAGATTGGAAAACAGAGGCACGGAAGAGTTGACTTGCTTAAGGCCATTGAAGGAATCACTGTCAGAAGTGGACTCAGTTCATGATTCTTAGCACTGGCTTTCAATGTGGCACAGTGGATTCTGTCCACTTAACTCCTGTATACCTTTATGAGATGTGTACAGCAGGATCTCTGTGCATGGAGCTGAAAGTTTACCTCTGCCTAATGTTCCTAGATTATATTTTTAAACTTAATGGGTAGTTTTCTATGTGGCATCACTGTCATAAGAACCAAACACTGATTGGCCTTGTCAATGTTGTTTTATCACCTTTTCCTACTGGAAATGAAATTTGATCATTCGAAGACAAAGCCCAAGTAAGTGATGAACTAATAACTCCCAGTTTTCTGTACCTGGGCTCAACTTCAGTTGCACCCAGGGCTGTAAATATGGAAAGATCTTTGTGCTGAAAATGTATCATCATGCACACAACAGCCACCCTTCCAACACAATGCTGTTAAAAGGTTCCCCAGCACTCTTGAACCTGATATTTTTTGCTCCTGTGTTTTTGTCTACTGCTTTCTGTTAAGATGTCTGCATAATTCTTTTGCATAATTCTATTAGTGAAGACGCACACTACTGGTTCGTGCCAATCCAATATTGACCCATCATTTTTATTGTAAAGTCCAGATTACATCTGTGCCTTACCAACTATCTTGCACTGGAGGTCAGATGATCCTTAACAAAACCTGGTCACAAAAGAAACTTCTGGGGCACCTGGCATTGGCCACCGTCGGCAGATGGGATGCTGGGCTCGATGGACCCTGGGTCTGACCCAGTATGGCCATTCTTATGTTCTTATGTGTGGTAGGATCCTCTGCTTTGTTCTTTAGGAATAATCCAGGAGTGGGAATAAGCTAGTAAAGTTGTACTGTACTGTATTGAATTCAGTCTGCTTTGATGGTGAATTTTAAAGGTTAGTTAAGTCTGTAACATGCAATGTAAGCAGATGAAAAATGGACACAATAGGTGAAGAATCAATGAGATTTCTGAAAGGAAGGTGTGTGTGTGTGTGTGTGTGTGTGTGAGTGTGTGTGTGTGTGGTTTAGGAGTTGGGTGGTGAGAATTTAATGTTAGCCCTAAGGATTTTATTCATTGCTCTGTCCACTAACTTGCTGTGTGGCCCTCAGCAAAACATTTAACCTCCCTGTGCCTTCTGTAGAATGTGTTATAATCCTTCCTTGCTTCATATTTTTAAATTTTGGCTCTTTTTAGAACCAGTTCCTGTTTCAAAATGTAATAAACTAGCAAGTGCAGATTGTTTTAACATAATTCTGCTGCTCTTGGCTTCAGTAGTAAAACCCCCCAAGTACTTCCTGAATATTCCCAAAAGACAGAAAAAACTCAGCCCAACATAGATAACATTCTAAGACCACAGGTGCATTTAATAGTCCTACAAGAGTAGAAATATAATTTGCACATCTCTATCAACATTGTTTCATGTGAACAGATGTGACCCCAATATTTTCATTTGAAAACATTGCAACACTTTTGAAACTGACAGGGAATTTAATAAACACTCCACAACAAAGACCTATAATTTGCTCGAAACACAATGATTAACATACAATATTGCTTCTCCCTCACCACATTCCCTTTGTTAGCCTATGTGTCAATAATTTGTTTCACTTAAACTTATAGAAGAGCAGGAACTCTGTTTTAATTTCAAAGTCAAGAAAGACAGCACAAGAATATTAATAGGATCCAAAGCTTTCAGAAAATCCTAAATGAAGTATAATACTTTACATTTGATTTTATTATTTTTCCAGCTTCCTAACAAAGCTGTGGGATAGACTGATGCCATTGAATGGTTGCCCTGCATCTTTTCTTTCTAGCTTCACCCATCACCCCCACACATTCTAGAACAGGAAAACAACGCATGGGTGGCAGTTTCATCACTCCATTAAAATTATAATTAAAAAAAACCCAAAATGTATTTTGGAGGCTCTCATTATATCTAATAACATAATATAGTATAGTATATGTATATATAATATAATTAATAATAGCCTCTCACCATTTTTAATGGCATTCAGAGGGGGGTTTTCTGTTCAAATACATGTCGTTTTGATTTAATGCATTAAACTTTTATCCTTGTCTCCTCCGTACGTTGTTGCTAGCCAGGCAGTACTGAGTGATATATACCCACATCAATGGTATTTTAATGACAAATCACTCTAATACATCAGAGAGATGATAGTGCTCTCATGATAGATCAATGCCATACATCACCACAGTGAGGCACTTCTTATTATGAATTACCCAAACAATGTCACTGGAAAGGAAGGAGAGGCCTAGAAAACCTGGTAGGTTTTAATTTATTACATTTAAAAATACTTTAAAATACCTAGCCCAATAATACCTGCCGATATTTGAAGTGGAAGACCCATAACATTGTTAGGTCTGAAACTAATCTTTGCAGTGCTACCACATAAATCAAAAGGCAGCTCAAATTTGTCTCATTTTAGAACCAGTTCCTGGGGCTGGAGTTGAGTACTACAGCAGCGTGGGGCCAGAGACCTGCAGAAGCCCGCTGGAGCATGGGGCTAGGGCCGGAGCCCTGCAACACCCCTGGGGCCGGAGCCCCACAGCAGCCCCCAGACGGAGCCAAAGCTTCTGCCGCCCAGGGAGCCAACAGCAGCTGGGCAAGCAGCCCAGCCAGGTTGAGGTGAGGGAAGGGCGAGGCACAGTGCCTGCTGGGGCAGCCTGCCAGTCGCCAGCAATGGGCTTGGGGGCTGGTGGCAAGAGATGTTGAACCATTGGGATAAAGTTTAAGGGCGGCTACCTTCCACTGTGGCTGTTTTGTGTAGAATTAAAGGAGGTGAGTGAGATAATCTTTTATTGGATCAACTTCTGTGAGTGAAAGAATCAAGCTTTCAAACTCCCAAGAGGAGTTCTTCAGGTCCAGCATCTCAGCACATCCCCAGATTGGGCCTACCAGCAAGATGGGCATTCCTCTACTGGCCTTAAGGCCAGCAGTGAGCTTTAGATGTGAGAGAAGAATCAGATGCCTGCCTAAGCCAGTAGTGCACATGTTCAGAGGCAGGAACTTAGTCACCTAGGAACATTTACAGCAAAAATGTAGGTGACAAGTGTGTTTAGGAGCCTACAGGGCTAGGTGGCAGCCAAACAGGAGTTTTATATATCACAGCAGTGCCTAAAACTGAGACTTGGGTACCTATACATGGATTTCAGGTGCCTATATCACTTTGTGGCTCTCTCCTAGAGTATGTGTATACTACAGAGGAAGATCAAAGCTGCCGCTATCGATCTTCCAGGGTTTGAATTAGCGGTCTAGTTAAGACAGCTAATTCAAAGTGAGAGGGCACTCTGGTCGATGCCGGTAAACCCTGCTTTCATGAGGAGTAAGGGAAGTTGAAGGAAGAGTGTTCTTCTTTTGACTTCCTGCAGTGTAGACAGCACCAAAAACTGAGTTAAGCTACTTTTGACTTCAGATACGTAACTTCAGCTATGTTAATTGAGTATCTTAATTCAACTTTGTCCCCTAGTGTAGACATACCTCTATAGTCTCTAAAGGCCCCAAACCAGCAAACACTTAAGTGGGTTTAACTTTGCATATGTGAATGGTCCCGTTACTTCAATGGAAATCCATATGTGTACAGTTAATCAGGATTGGGGTCTTTTGTAAAAGACATATTTCAGTGTCTTTTACAAAAAAAAGTACTTAATATTTGGTGGTGGTTGTTAATATCTTAGTATCCTCCCATATTACAGTGCTGTGACTCTCCCATCCTATATATTATTGTATGTAATCAATTGCAAACTGTATCTGTTGAGTTTGGAGCAATATTTATTTGGAAAACAAAGCTTAATCAGAAAAATCACAGAGTTTAATAAAGAACTTAATTGAACTATATACGATGGAAACCCCTTAAAGAACACTCGAGAAGACTATCAAGTGACAAAGAGAAAAGACACAGGCCATGCATTCCCAGATGCACCAGGGACCCCTGCCTCCGACCACCCAGATGCAGTTGTGAGACTGGGGCCTAAAATAAGGCACCATCAGCTTAGAAACATCACACTGATCATTATTGGCTAATGATAACCTAGAAGCATGATTTGCAATTTCTGAAAAATATCTTTTGTGCTGGTCACATTCCCCATAACATCCCAAATAGAGAAAGGGCAACAGGAAGAAAGATAAAATAACTTAAAGGGTCAACAAATTAAAACTGGAGTGTGAATGATGTGTTCCCTTCATAAAATACTATGTAATATGAGATGTGCCATGCTTGAGGGGGGCTATCCTCTATGAATATGCATGTGTAATTCCTACTAACATCAATGGGAATACCATCAAAGAACAGACCTCATAGTACCAAAATTACAGTCCCTTTTCAGCATTAATATCCCATTATATAATTCAAGTTCATTTTTGCTGAAGCAGCATGACAAAAATGACAGTAAGCTAGACTAAAGGGTATATTATTTAAAAATGTAGAGGAGATAATAAAATGAATCTGTATATCTGTCTTAAGATCTAACAAAACAAAATAAATAAAGCTATTTTATGCTAATATCTGGAAGGATGTAAGCAAAATGATTGCTGATCAAATCAATTATAAATTATTCGCCCTTTGGTATCCTCTCAGCTTCCCAAAAACTCCTACCTGCTGATAACAATGCAACATTTGAGGAGATTAGGTTGTTTATTTTGGGATACTTCATACCAAAACAGCAGCAACTATCAATTGCCAGGTCAGGAAAGATTTTTGAGCACCAAGGATTTTACTCATTATGCTTTATTTGTCCATTGCCATTGCTACTCTTCTCAGACAAATGAGCGAGGGTTTTAGCACCTCCCACAAACTACACAGAGAGATTTGCATGGTGCACCCCTCCTTTACATTCAAAAGCTGACAGTGAATAGACAACGCCGGCGCGCTATGGCAATAGATGGAACAGACAGGAACGCTGCCCTTATGTAACAGACAGGAATGTAGTCACCATTCTCCATAGTCCCTCACATCATGCTCAGACACAATTGTTGCAACTCTGCCATTCCCCCTTGTCCCAATTTCTGTCCTGTATTTTTCTCTCATTTCCTTCCCTCGTTTTCTTTTATTTTTCATTCTCTCCCTTATCTTTCTTCCCCTTTGGCCCTCTGCATTTTCCAGCTCTTCTTCCCTTCCCTCTCTCATTTCCCCCACCTGCTCTCTTCTCCTTTTCTCTTTCACTCTTTTCTCAGTTCTCTCACTCTCCCATCTCCACTGCTCTCTACCCTGCTGTGTCTCCCCCCCATACTACCGTGCTTTTCCTAGGCTACATCTGCACTGCGATGCTATTTCAGGATACTGGAGTATCCCAAAATAGCTATCCCACGTCTTCACAGCAAGCCCGTTATTTAGGACCCACTATTCCGATGTCCCTGTAAACCTCATTCCACGAGGAGTAAGGGACGTTTGGAATAGCTGGTTATTTTGAGATTTGGCGCTGTGTAGACAACGCCAAATTATGAAATAAGCTATTTTGAAATAAGATACGCAAATTGCATAGCTCAAATTACGTATCTTATTTTGGGTTATGGTGCAGTGTAGATGCATCCCTATAATCCTGCTTCCCTTTGCTGTACCCTCCCCCCCTTCTGTATTTCCACACTGTGCTGTACTCCAGTTCTGTCTCCTACTGTATCACCCCTGCCCCTCCCAGGCTGAGAACCTCTGTGCCCTTGAGCCTCCAGCCTCAGGAGCCCCTCCCACCTAACTGAACACACCCCCATCTAACAAATGCTTATACCTGTTGCTGGGCCTGGAGAAGCAGGAGCTAGAGACAGCCTGGAGGGGGCAGCAAGACTAAACTGAATTAGTCCCACAGAGGCCTGTTGGGACCCAAAGCCCATGTATGATGTGGAATCCTGGGCAAGTGCCAGGAGTTCCCCAGTGGCTGCCAGAGGTACTGCAGCCATTAGAGCATCCAGTGGCTTCAGGTGCTCCAGGCTACCATCAATGCCCTAGTGCAGGGCTGGAGAACCTTTTTTGGATCAGGGCCACTGACCCACAGAAAAATGTGTTGAGGGCTGCACACAAGTGAGATGTAAAAACAAACCCAAACAAACCCTTCACTGATGTGGCCCCAGTGAGAGAGAGACTCCCCATATTCCCCTCCCACACCAGAGCCTAGGGGGGCCCAACCTTGTAGATTCTGAGTGCTCCAGCCCTATGGGGGGCTGAAGTGCTGATGCAGGCTCTCCAATGCTGGAGGGGCCCCTGAGCCTCAGAGGCTTGATCCAGGCAAGCCAGGGTCTGCATCTGGCCCCCTGGTGGCTGCAAGTCGTACAAGACCCTGCAATACAGCAAGCAGACTAAATGCTGCCAGGCTACTGTATGTAGCTGACAGCTGGGGTATTACTGGTACAAGTTAGCCACTGTAGCTCCTATTGACCAGCCTCATTTGGATATATAGGTATAGCGATGACAGTAAAACTCAGCACACCTTCTCATCATATACTCCGAGAGATATAACACATTAATGCATAGTCTTCCTAATACATTGTATGATTTTAGCAATTTTAGTATCAGAATGGCACAGGGTTCTTTGCAACAAAACTAGAAACCTCTGTGAAGTCAGAGGGTACTTAAACTCTAGTGATTTTATTCAGAATGACAAGCTCTTTCAATGGGCTACTTATGATCTTCTTTTGCGTCTGCTATGAACTTTCCCTCCTTTATCCTTCTAGGCTACACTGAGTGACTTTGGCCTTCTGCACATTGGTTCTGAGATCACATTTGTTACTGATTTGCACTCTCATTATTACTCCAAGCACTTTTCGATGTTATCTGTGAGTCTGAGGTGACTAAGCATCTTTGCTTCTATCGGTACCAGCTTGCAGACAATTGCACTTGCATCTCCTCTCACTAACAAAGGAACAACTCCACTGACTTCAGTGGAGTGTTTCCAGATTTCTACAGATGCAAAAGAAATTGGAATAAGGTCCTATGTCACCTGTGGCATACATTTGTGGGGCTGGAGGAGGGGAGACATCAATAGGCTAAATCCAGTTGCCTCTGAAATCAATGGCAGAACTCTCATTCACTTTACTGGGATGAGAATTTGGCCCAATGACTGTGCAGAATATTTTTGACTATTCAGATCTACAGTTTTAGCTCCATGAAAAATGGTAAAAATGTATCTCACGTGAATGAGATAGGGATGCATGCTTGTTCGTGGTGCACATGCTTTCAGTTCCATTGTGCCAGAGGAAGGAAGCTGTCAACCACAGTCTTTGTCCCAGAGCCTTGGTCAATCTTTTATATCTCCAGGCCATAGATCACTTTGAAGATAAAGACCAAAGCTTGAATTTGATTTGAAATTCTATGGGAAACCAGTGTAGAGGGAGCAGTTTGCTAAGTTCATAATAGCCTGTGTTGCTGAGGAGACATGCTGCAGCATTCTGAACTAGGCAGAGTTTCTCAAGGGTGAATGCTTCATGCTCAGGTTTATTGCATTGCTGTAATCTAGCCAAGAGATGACAAGGGCATGAATAACTGAGGTCCAGTTTCCTTATGCCAGGACGGCATAAAGTTTCCTAACCAGGCAGCATGAGCATCAGGTATCAAAGGCAGGTGAAGGCTGAGTCTCCCCAAACAGTCTTGTGTGATCCAGACGACACTCTGCCTCCAGGCTTCTTCGTGCTTCCCAGTGCTGTGCTCCGGGGGCTTTTCCCCTATGGTGCTAAGTTGGGGCTGGGATTAATGGGGGCCTGACCAGAGTGCTGGGGAAAAGAGGACACGCCACCCAGCAGGCACTCTGGGGTATGGGATGAGAGACTGTTCTGTCCCCCTTCCTGACACACTGGGGGAGGAAGTGAAGGAAGGTGCTCCTGGACTGAGGGAGGGGGCCATGCCACTTGCCTGGTACACTGGAAGGGTGAGCGACCTGGTGTGGACGGGAAAGCTTCTGGACTTTGTCAGGCAGGGTGAAGCCTCGGGCAGAAGGGCTGGGCTGGGCTAGAGTCTAGCCTTCCTGAGCCCAGCGTTCACCTGTCATCCATGCCAAGTAGAGATGATAGAAAGCTTTGCTTGCAGATAATGCTGTGTGAGAGTTTAGCATCAGTGAAGAGTCCAAGAGTACTTCTAGAGTCAGACTATGGTCTGTGAGTGTACAGTAATTCCTCATTTAACACGTGCCTGCTTAACACATTTTCGTGATAGCACGATTTTTTTTTAAGGGAACGTTTTTTGAATTACATGACTGTCCCCGGAATAACACGATTTCCCCAGCCAGCCTGTCACCGGTGGCTGCGTGGGGCTTCCCCCGCCTCCCTGCAAAGTGGCAGAGGGTTCGCCGCTTGCCGTGCCGTTCCTTGCTGGACGCCTTGCCCCCTCTCCTCCTCCCCCGCTTGCAGGCCGGCGGCTGGGTTTCCCCAGCCGGCCTGTCACCAGCGGCTGCGCGGGGCTTCCCCCGCCTCCCTGCAAAGCGGCGGAGGGTTCGCTGCGCCGTTCCCCAGCGACCCCTCCCTCGCCAGACACAGTGCAGGTCCCAGCAGACCCATCACGGGGACATACTCCCAACACAATCTCCCTCCCCTCTCCTCCCCTCCCCTTCCCTTCCCTTCCCCAAGTGGAATTCCTCATGTGAGGGTTCTAGTAGCGGAAGTGCAGTTTCCCATCATTCAGAGCCATCCCTCCAGGAAGGACTCAAGCCATTTTAAGTCTTACTCTGGATCTCTGCCACCTCTCTTAAGTGAGACAGCAGAATCTTGTGACCAACAGTGTTGAATCCTGCAGACAAGTCCAGAAAGATGGGGATGGATGTCTGTCTTCTACCCACTGACAGGAAAAGATCATCCACCAGTGCCATTTGAAATGGTTTGGCCCAGCTGATGCTGAGGAGATTGTAGTAAGGCATGTAGAAACAGCACTAGTGACTGTCCAATGAATGCTCACAAGGTTAGAGAGTCATGCAGCATATTGGGATTTGAAGGTCAACTGGATAATTCTATGGCAATTAATAACACTGACATTTATGCAATCTATAATGAAGATAACCTATTCTCACGCCTAAGTCCAAAACCAATCCACAGAAAGTTGAGTAAGGAATCTTCTCTTCCTCCTATGCTGAGTATTGCCTTCCTTTGAAGTATCAGGTACAAGGCACTGTTGGAAGCAGGATGGCCAGCGTTAGGCACACCAAAGTTCTGCTCTGTTCTGGCAGATCTTATGAGTAAAGATAAATTATGATTCAGAATTCTCTAATCTAGATGGTTACCACGGATGCCTTATTCATTACTTGTTTCTTTTTCTGTCTGACTCCAGTAAACTGTTTTTACCATTCTACAGCTGGCACATGTGCCTGAGGATTTGGCTTTTTGCTTTAATTTAAACCTCTGAGACTAATACTGGAATCTTTGCTTACCACTCAACTAAATACACTGAATCATTTCTAGCTGGATTCGGTGTGTCCTGAGCCAGTTGTTTCCACATACTGTTAGGGTACAATAGGGTATCTTATTTTGTTTTGGGGTCTTTTTAAGTAGTGCAAGGCGTTAGACTGTCTTTTAAATTATAAATGGTATCCATAGCGACCCTGACGTTGCCTACATTGTAGGCTTGAATTGTCTGAAGAAGTGGCACTTAGCATTGTTCCAAATGTAATTCTAATTAGCAAATGCTGCATTTTAAACAAGCTTCACAGTGAGGTTTTTGTCTGATAGAAACGGTAACCATCAACTGACTGACCAAACTGACAAAGCTGAATTAGAGACAAGATGTTATTTCATTATTCATTGCACATTTTGCAGAGTTAACTACAAAAGGTGCTATTCCCTTTCTGAGAATCATCTACCCAAGTGTGAGCTCCTAGAAATCCAGAATAGTAAACAGACAAAATCAGCAAAATGAAATTAGCTTCCCAAATAACAGATTCAGCTGAGGGGAGGAGAGGTCAGGCAGAAACAAACCTCTACAGCCATTTAACTGGAAACCCCAACGCACACCTGGAATGTTAATAATTACTTCAGGGCTCAATCCTGAGCTTGCAAGCAAAGTTCCAGTAAAAGGGCTTTCAGCAAGAAAACTGCAAAGAGGTTGCAGAGTGGGGGAAAATCCACACCCATAACCTAGAATTAGGCCTGAGACAGCAGTGCCAAGTCCAGTTATTTCTGGGAATGGAGAGGATTAGTAGATGCATCCTTCTGCTTCCTGCCATTTGAGGTCTGTACTGGAAGTGGCTCAACTGACCATGGTCCCAACATGCCCCATGTGTTCCCCTTCTGCCATGAACTGTGGAGACCTGCAGTGGATAATTCCACTCTGTACACCTCCAGTTTTTATTCTGTTTTTGGCCTTACCATGGCACATGCCATTTCCAGAGTTGGCTCAAAGGTAAGGAATTTGTGGTGTGATAAACAGACATTTTGAACTACTGCTGCTAATTAGAAAATTTGTTACATTAAAGTGTTTGTATCTTAAATATATTAAAAACAAAATTAATAAATTGAACTAGAAGCTATTAAGTTGACAGGGTAAAGATATGAAGTGTAAAGCTAAAAAGCTCCGGTTTCTTATTAGAAAACAATGGAACTGGAAAGTTTCAAAGCAAAAGGAGTTTTATGTCAATGTGGGAAGGATCAACTCCATGTGCCCCATACTTTCTGTATAGTCATTTATGGTAATCTGTGTCATATACATGCTTGTGTAGTAATATTAGGACTTCTAACCTCTGCACTTGTGTTTGTGGTTATCTTGTGGTAAGACAATAAGTTGACTGTCATGTTCTTTTCCTGGCTCACACAGCCTAGCATTGTAACTTTGGACGATTGTGTGCCAAGATTTGCCTTGTATCCAAGGGCACACAGTCCCTCTGTATCTCAATTCCCCTTCTCTCAAACTGGGATAATAGCTGTACATTTGTAACCAAATGGCAGTAACTGATAGTGTACATGATTAAATGGTTAACTGATACATGCAACCGCCATCCCCCTCCCCCTCATGCTGCTGACTCCTGATGACAGGAGTACTGAAATAATTGTTATAGGGGGTGCTGATGATGGAAACCATGTATTTGGTCTTTGGTATCACTACTTCAAGACAGGATATGTGGCAACACCTCCAGTTCCAGCACCACTGCTTGGTTGGTTGGTTGGTTATATGTTAATTTTAGAGTCAATATACTGCTACCATGTTTTCCAAACTATGAGCCAAATGAATACAGAGGAGAATGCAAATGCTATCTATCTAATTGAATCTAATGTAGTCTGTTAAATACGTGCACATTTAAGGTAGTATATAAATATTAAATGCTATAATAATCGTCTATCTCTACATAGGGCAAAAATGTATTTAATCTAGCTGTCTAAAGTGGTTTCCACTCCCAGTGTGTGGTCTGTTATTTCCTAATACTGCTTGTCCATGTAAGCAATTGCTGTAGTTAGTGCAAGGAAACTGAGTGAACTTAAATAAGAAGGTATGTCTACACTACAGAGTTAATTCGAAATAAGAGCCCTTATTTCGAATTAACTGTAATAGCTGTCTACACATACAAACCACTATTTTGAATTTAATTCAAAATAGCGGAGCACTTATTTCGAATTAAGAAAACCTCATTCTATGAGGAATAACGCCTAATTCAAAATAGCTAATTCGAAATAAGTGCTGTGTAGACAGTTATTTCGAATTAGCTGGCCTCCAGCCCTTCCCAGGGAGCCCTGGTGGCCACTCTGGGCACAACCAGGAAAACTCGTCTGCTCCCTCCCCAGCCCTGGAGCCCTTAAAGGGGCAGACTCTGGCCACAGTGCCTGGGCCAGTTGCCAGCCTGCCAGCACCCAGTCAGCAGACCGTGCACCTGGCACACGATGAGCCAGCCACCCGCTGCCACCCAGCCCTCCACCTCTTCCCAGGACCAGGCTGGCGGCTCCCAGGAGCCTGCCAGGGGCCGCAAAAGACGGGCGCCTTCCTGGTCAAGTGTGGAGATCATGGGCCTCATTGAGATTTGGGGGGAGGCCTCCAATGCCCACGATCTCCGCACTAGGCACAGGAATGCGGCCGTCTACAGCTGCATGGCTGCCAGCCTGGCCACCAGAGGCCACATGCGGACCCAAGAGCAGGTGCGCTACAAAATAAAAGAGCTGAGGCAGGCCTATGCCAGGGCCTCCCAACCAGGGGCTGACCTGGAGGCCTGCCCCTACTGTGAGGCCCTGGACCGCATCCTAGGGGGTCAGACGGTCCGTGCCCCCCTGGTCATCGTTGACCCCGGGGCAGAGGGCCCTGCCCCTAACACAGGAGAAGAGGAGGAGGAGGAGAACGGCAGCCAGGAGCCTGGAGGGAGCCTGCCCTGCACCCAGGAACCCCGAGCCATCCCTGAGAGCCCATGAGCAGCCTCATCTGAGGCCGGGGAGGCCTCCACATGTGAGTGACATAACAGTCTCCTTATGCGGGGCGGGGGGTAGGGGGAGCCCAGGGACCTTACCCCAGGGAGAGAGACTGCACACTGCCCTCCCTCCAGATGCCCCCTCTACACAGAGGCAGGGCACAGCTCCCCTCCCCCACCACACACACCACACTAGAGGCAGCACAGGGGCTGGGGTGCAGTCCTGGGCCAGCTCTCACTCCCGGGGATAGCAGGACGTGATGGTGCAGACACCCGCCGTCCTCGCCTTGCAGAGGGGGGCTGGGTTTCACCCACTGTGTCCCCAAGGAGAACTGACCACTTCTCTTGTTCCACCACAGCCGCAGCACCTGGGAGTGCAGGACGCACCACCCCGCCTGGACCCTCCACCTGCACCCGGGCCAGCAGGCGCACCCGCAACCTGGAGGAGTTCCAGAGGTAGCAGCTGTGGTTGCAGGGACGGCAGGTCCACATCCAGGAGCAGTGGGTGCAAGAGGACCTGCAGCTGCGGCAGGAGAGCCTGAGGGAGCTCCGAGAGCAGGGCCGTGCCCTCCGTGAGTACCTGCAGGCCCTGGCAGACCGATTGCTGCCTCCTGCTGCTCCAGCCCCTGCGGCCGCCCCAGCGATCGCTCCTCCTCTCACCCCTGCTCCCCCACCCGCTTCTTCCGCACCCCCCATCCCTCCTGCCCCACCCTCCACACCCACTCCTCCCTGACGCCCCAGCACCTGCAGTGCTGCGAGACAGGAGAGGCAGCAAGACCCCCCAACCCTGAGCTTCCCCTCCCCCTTCCTCCCCTTGCCTCCCACCTTCCAGCTCCCTCCTCCCAGGTTTCCCCCCTCCCCTCTCCCACCCTCATTCCTACCCTTCCCCCACCCCAGTTATGTAAAATAAAGACTTTTTTTTGTGGCAACACAGGTGTTTTTATTGTAGATCAGGAAGGGGGGTTAGGGAGGGGAAAGGGGAAGGAAGTGGGGGTGGAATGTAAGACACAAGGCCCCAGTGGGGCACGCCAGGGGGACTTCAGTCCTCGTCTGCCTGGAAACTCTCCCACAGGGCCTCCCGGCTGGCAGCCATGCGGGACTGTGCATACTGGCCAGCCATGCGGTCAGCCTCAGCCATCCAGGCTGGCAGGAAAGCCTCCTCCTTCCTCTCACACAAATTGTGGAGCACAGCACGCTGCCACCACGTGCGGAATATTGTGCTGGGAGAGGTTGAGGCAGGTGAGGAGGCACCTAAACCGTGCTTTCAGTCGGCCGAAGGCCCCCTCGACCATGATGCGGGCCCTGCTGAGCCTGGCATTGAAGGCTTGCCGGGAGGGGCTGAGGTGTCCCGTGTAGGGCTTCATGAGCCAGGGCTGTAGAGGGTAGGCCGTATCCCCCACCAGGCACACTGGCATGTCCACGTCCCCGACCCTGATGTGGCGGTCGGGGAAGAAAGTCCTGGTGTGCAGCCTCTGGCACACGGAGGAGTTGCGGTACACCCTCGCGTCGTGTGCCTTGCTGGGCAAGCCCACATTGATGTCCGTGAACTGGCCCTGGTGGTCAGACACAGCCTGCAGGATCACCGAGAAGTACCCCTTCCTATTGATGAACAGGGAGGCCTGGTGTTCCGGGGCACGGATGGGGATGTGTGTCCCGTCGATTGCCCCCCCACGGTTGGGGAAGCTGAGGGCGCCGAACCCCTGGATGACCGTGTCCAGGTCGGTGAGGCGGATGACTCTGCGGAGCAGCACCCTGTTGATGGTCTTGACCACCTGCAGAGAGACACACAAAATCGAGGGTCACTAGGGTGCCCGGGTGGCTGGGAGTGTTCGTGCCCCGCCACTGCCCTGTGCCCCACTCCCTGGAGCAACCCCCGCTGCAATCCTGGCCACCGTGGGTGGTCTGTAGCGCGGCTGGGATGGACTGACCCCTCCCGGGGAGAGCACTTACACCGCCTCCCCCCCCCCCCGTTTTCCCTGGGGCAGCCCACGTCCTCCTTGCAGCCCCCCGTCCTGGCCCAGTGGCCAGTGAGTGCCATACCTGCATGAGCACCGCTCCGACGGTGGATCTCCCCACGCCGAACTGGTTCCCGACAGATCGGTAGCTGGCCGGCGTGGAGAGCTTCCAGAGGGCGATGGCCACCCGCTTGTGGAGGGGAATGGTGGGCCTCATGCAAGTGTCCTGTTGCTGCAGAGCAGGGGCAAGCCACTCGCAGAGCTCCAGGAAGGTGTCCTTCTTCATCCTGAAGTTCTGGGTCCACTGTTGGTCTCCCCAGCGCTCCAGGACGATGTGGTCCCACCAGTCGCTGCTGGTGTCCAGACACCAGATGCGGTGGGGCACGCTGGTGTCCGGGCGCCGCTCCTCCAGGGCCCCCAGGGGGGGCAGGGGGAGGGCCAGGGGGCTGGCCTGCAGCAGAAGGTGCCAGGCAGCCTCCAGCAGTTGCTGCCAGGCTTGTAGCAAGGTGTTCAGCATGAGCACCAGAGTGCCCAGGGGTGGCTCTGGCTCCATGGTGCTGACTGCAGTGGTGTCCCAAATGAGAGCGACCGAAGCAGGTGGAGAGGAAAACGCTTTGCTGTCCCTCGGCAAGGTAGGGAAGCAAGCGGGAAAGCTGAGAACCAGCTGTCCAGGGGGGGCCCCTTTAAGCATGAGCCTCAGACAGCAGCCACACAAAGCAACTACTGACCTGATGCCCTGCTGGAACCGGTTTCAGCTGCCCTTAAATGCAATCCAGCGTCCAATCAGTATGGATGCGCTATTTCGAAATAGCAAAACGCTATTTCGAATTAGTTTTTGGGTCTAGATGCATTATTTCGAATTAGCTTAATTTGAATTAACTATTTTGAATTAAGTTAATTCGAAATAGTGCTGTAGTGTAGCCATACCCAGAGAGAGACAGGTCACAAGACTCTGTATAGCTGTGATACCTAGGTCCTTCCTTGTGGGATTTCAGAGTGGCGAAAGGTAATTGGAGGTAAAATCACTTTGTTTCCATATAAAAGGCAAAAATGTGAGAGAAATATTTGTTAAATTGCTTTATTCACTGCAAACTGAATGTGTTTTTCTGTTACTTATTGAATATAAAATGGTAATTTATTCCTATCTACAGAAAATACCTCGGGAGCTGACCTAGCTATTCGATCTTTGGCTGCATACCGAATCTCTTCACAAGCATTTTTGAGCAGTTTAGCCTAAATCCATTCATAATCTAACCCAGACAGAGCCTGCTGGCTTGCAAAGGATAGATTTTAGTTATGCAGTAGGGTATAAATAGGAATAGGGAGGTGGAAGTTAGAAAAGGAAATTTGGACTACAACTAATACTGGGTTTACAGTGCTGCCAATGGAACTGGGCCACACTGGGAAAAGGCTCATTATTAGGGTTGCTAATGTTCTGAATACAGAAAACTGAACACCATTGTCTCACCCATAGGCATGTGCACGGGGTGTGCCGGGTGTGCCCAGGCACACCCTAATGTTTCAAAGGGAGTGTGAGCGAAGGAGCGCCACTTCGGCGCTCTGGGGAACAGACGCCACGCCGGGTTTGCCGTGCATGTGCAGCCAAAACCAGCGGGTCTTAGGACCCCATGGAAAGAGGTGGCAGGGACGCAGCAACGTCACCTGGCCGCCCCATCAAGTGAGGTGAGTTTAAACACTGGGCGGGAAGGTGGGGGGGTGCCCTGGGCAGGGGATCGGGTGCAGCGTGGCTGGCCCGGGAGTTGGGGACAGCAGCAGTGCGGCTGGCCCAGGGGGGCAGTGCGGCTGGCCCGGGGGAGGGAGGGGCTGGGGTCAGGGGCAGTGCAGCTGGCCCTGGGGAGGGAGGGGCCGGGGGCAGGGCAGCTGGCCTCGGGGAGGGAGGGGCCAGGGTCAGCGCGGCTGGCCTCGGGGAGGGAGGAAGGGGGTCGGGGGCAGCACGGCTGGCCTCGGGGGGGGGGGCCAGGGTTGGGGTCAGCGCGGCTGGCCTCGGGGAGAGGGGGGGCCGGGGTCGGGGTCAGCGTGGCTGGCCTCGGGGAGGGAGGAAGGGGGTCGGGGGCAGCACGGCTGGCCTCAGGGGGGGGGGCCAGGGTTGGGGTCAGCGCGGCTGGCCTCGGGGAGAGGGGGGGCCGGGGTCGGAGTCAGCGCGGCTGGCCCCGGTGAGGGAGGGGCCGGGGTCAGCGCGGCTGGCCCTGGGGAGGGAGGGGCCGGGGTCGGGGGCAGCATGGCTGGCCTCAGGGAGAGGGGGGGGGCCGGTGTCAGGGGCAGTGTGGCTGGCCCCCGCCCCCCCTGCAGAGCTGCTTCCCGTTCCCTCTTCCCCCCCGGCCAGTCTCTGCCCCCCAGCCAGTCCCTCTCCCCCCGCCCTCCGCCCAAGATCAAGTGTGTCCAGTTTTTTTGGGGAGGGTCTACCTGGCAACCCTACGAGTCGGACCCGGTGCAGGCACCAAGTGATGAGGACTGCCGGAACTTTGGGAACCAGAGACTGCGGGGTGGGGGTTTGTGGCCCAAAAGGGGGCTGAGAAACCTAAGAAAGACAGAGGAGGGGGAGCACCAGAAGGGTGACAGTCACGGCGACCCTAGAACTCTGTTACAGACCAGCTGGCGGCTGCTGGAAGAGGAGGGAAAAATAGGGGGTAAGGGTCAGAGAGGACGGGGCTTGTGCTGAGGAGAGCGGGGCAGGTCAGGAGAAGAAAGGGGAAGGCACCAAGGGACAGGGTGTAGGAGAGAGATAAATGCCAGGGGGCCAAGTGAAGACAATGAGGAAAAGGGCAGGAGGGGAGGTGTCAGTGAGAGGGGGGGACAGGATGATGCTAGGAGAGGAGAGGGGAAGGGCTTTGGGGGCTAGAGGGGAGAAGGGGAGGTGCTGGGAGAAGGCTTGAAAGAAGGGGTGGGCATGAGGAAGGTGGGGATGGAGCAAGGCACGTGTGAAGGCACAGGGGCATGAGGGGAACAGGGGCAGAGGGCGGTGAGGGGGTGGGCATCAGGGAAAAAGAAGGCAAAGGGGGCAGGGGCAGTGAGGGAAGGGGGAGGCACCAGGAGGGTGCAGGGGTAAGGGAAGGTGCAGGTGCCAGGGGATTCTGGGGGGTGAAGCAGAAGGGCAGACACCTGCAGGGGAGGGACCAGCACCAGAGGAGAGAGGCAGGGCAGGTGTGTAGAGGGAGGTGTTAGGAGAGGGGATGAGGAGGGGTAGCTCACATAATCAGAGTGGGGCTACTGGAGGAGTGGACACGGGGGGGAGAGAGAGGCTGGTGGAGGGGGGCAGGTATCAGGAAGGCTGAGGGCAGTGAGAAGGGCAGGAGTCAGGACAGCAGAGGTGGGTGAGGAGTTGGGGGGCAGCAGGCACCAGGGGAGCTGATGGAACAAGCGGAGGAGACAGAGCAGCAGAGGGGAAAGGTAGAGGTTCATAAGATATTTATTTAATAACTTGGGTGCCACAGTGGCACATCCAAACAAGCCACAAACTCAGTACTGGTGTACAACACAAAATTTATTGTGCTCATGGGAGGAAACTCTTAGAGGGAACACTTCCCCCAGCCTCTCCACCCCCCGAGTTAATGTCACACACATTGGGTTAATGCAGTTGCAGGATAGTTGCATGAGGGGGGCTTGGTGAGGGCCAAACTAATCTCTATTGGTAAGAGGATGGTGGGAAAAGTCCTTGGCGGGGGTCACATGACACCTTTTATTTCTGGTCATGTATCCATATTGCCCCAAAAGTGTTACCTCCAGAGGCGTGGCTAATGGGGGCCAGGGGGTGTGGCTAATGGAGGTCAGTGGTGTGGCTAATGGGGGTCAAAGAGTACATTATAAAAAAATTCTTTGGGTGCACACCCTAATGAAATGTGCTGCACATGCCTATGGTCTTAACCCAATGGGAGCTGTGGAGCCAGTGCTTGTGGCAGGGGCAGTGTGTGGGCTCCCATGGCTGCGCCTCTGCTTAGGAGTGAGGAGCCCTGCAGAGCCAGGGCAGGCAGGGAACCTGCCTTAAGTCCACTGCATCATCAACAGGACTTTTATTGGCTTGGTCAGCAGTGCTGACTGGAGCCACCAGGATCCCTTTTTAACTAGGTGTTCCAGCTCTACCCATTATGAACCCATCTAACCCACCCACATGGCTGTGTCTGGCCCCTGCCCAGGCAGTCCAGCACCTGCAGCAGGTTCTGCTTGCAGCCCAGCCACCACACTCCATTCTGCAGACTGGGCAGGGCTGTTGACTGCAGGCTGGTAGGTGCATGTGAACCAGTTGGGATCTCAGAGTCTCATCCCAGAGGACTGTGCAGCAGAGTTCCTCTCTCAGAAATCTCTGCTGCCCACCATTTATCGATCCTGCTTCTCTGGGGCCGAGCCATCTCCTTCCGTGGGGCCATGCCAAGGAAATGATGCCAAGGCCTGGCTGGTCTTGCCCAGGGCACTGCAAAGGCCTCAGTCAGGCCCCTCCAGGTAGTTGGATCATGAGAGAGCTTGGCCAGGCCCTGCTTCAGCCTGGCTGATTGTGCAACTCCCAGAGGATTGGAGCGATCTTGTCCCAGTATTGCCCTAGCCATGATGCCAGCTCAGTCCATCAGACACAGTCACCTCCCAGTAGAGTCAGTAAGTGTGGCCGGGGCAGGATGCAGGCAAGTGGGTCTCTGAGAGATCGTAGGAGGGTGCTGGGCAGTTGTGGGGTACGGGAGGTTTGTGTATTTTGGGGCACTGGGCATAGAGGGGTTTGTGGGGGCATTCAGCAATGAGAAATGGAAGGGTCTGTGTTTAGGCATTGATCAGTGGAGGGTCTGTATGGGGAATTATGCAGTTGTGTTAGTGGAGTTCTGGGGGGCGGTCTTTGTCAGTAGATGGGTCTATGGATGGGGTGTGTGGGGAAGGGGATGGTGGTTTGCAAGGCACTGTGCATTTGTGATGGAGGTTTGTATGGGGGCCTCTGGGTGGGAGGCACTGGACATAGTGGGTCCAGAAGGGTGCTATGTATAGAGGTCTGAGACTGGTGTCTCTGGGCAGGGGCTCTGGGCATAGGGGGGTTGGGAAGCACCGGGCAGGTGGGGGGCAGTGTGGTGCTGCACATGGCATGGGCCCACCCCTGGGGGTAAGGGGCATGTTGACAGTGTGGAACTGGGCAGACCAGTATGCATCTGATGACTGCCAGTTTATAAAAAGTGCCCATGCTAGGCAGGCTGGAGTGGGGCTGCCCACACCACTCCATGCCAAATTGCTACTGGGTGGCCCCTCACTCTTGGGACTGATCCTTCCCTCACCTCTCTCTCCGCCATATCACATTTCCTCCATTGGGGCCCACAAATATGTTTGGCACTGGGCCTGAGACTAAGAACTGTTATGTTTGTAGTGGTAATACTTAAAAGTGTGCTATCAAGCTAGCTTTCTATTAAGATCTAAATTCAACTGCACTAGCAGAAGAGAAGGAATCTTCTCCAAGTTGAACAGGCCCCTTTAGACCATTTCTACACCTTTTGCATTGCTTGATTTTTGATGGCTTTACTCACGCATCCTTGACAGTGCAATACCACAAGGTTTTTGCGTTTAATTTTCTAATTTTTTAAATAAAGAGGTTAAAAAAATCATGGCAGCGTAGTGATTTTACTCCACCTTGAAGCCGGCTATCGGGTTATAAATTAAGCCTGTCATCATCAGAACAAGCTATCACTGGCTCATCAGTGAGCCTAAGGCCAAGACAGGTTACCTAGCAACTGCAGAGAGTTCATTACCCTTTTGGGAGTGTCACATACCTGCTGACACTAGAGAATATAAGGAACAATGCTGTATTACCTACCATCCCACTTCCATCTTTAGATTCTATCATTATGTGAATCTTCTGGTTAAAATTTCTGAGAAGCTGCACACATCACTTTCATGAAACCAAGTATGAGGACCAGACAGTTATTAAGGCAACTTCTGTGAGGTAAATGGAGATCTGGTGAATCATAATACTGTTATATTTGCAGAGAGAGCTCATATTTTTTCTTTGGCCTGGGGAAAGAGAGCTGGTTAATGTGGTCCCAAGCCCCAGAACCTATGTGATCATAATCTCAGATATTCATGGTGTTTTGCAACCATCTCAAATTTTATCATATGCTTTAATGAAATGTGTTACATTTACTATATTCTTTACACGATGGACAGACATGTTAGTATGTTAGTTTCTTTTAAGCTTTTTAAATTTTAATCATTTCTTTTCAAATAAATTCCAACTAAAATTTCACAGAACCAGGTTTACAGTGCAACCAACATGAGGAACTATGAGGGAAGAAATCTCCCTCAAGGGACCTCCCCCACACATTATTCTCTTCTCTTGAAAGATTTGACTACAGGACATTCCCAACAAACTCCGTAGGCCCTTGATATGTACACATCACATCCCTTTTCATCCTCAGGGCCATTAGGTCCTTAGGCATACACTTATAATGCCCATCTTCCACTTCTTTCCTTATTTTATTTAATTGGTTTCCTAATGTAATAGAGTTGGGGCATGCTGAAGCACTGTTATTTATAGCTATTATACTCCTGTACTTCTTGTACATCATCTTAACACTTTGCTGAAATATAGGCTGAAATTCTGTCTTTTCTGCACTTTTCAGAAAGCATTACATAAAGATAAAATGAGGGTTAATGTATATAAAATTGAGAAATAGATGTTAATAGTTTCCAGTGAATTTCAGAGAGCATGCAAGCACATAATACATTTTCTTAGTAAAACAAACATTTGATGAGCAGAGAAAACATCAATACTATGAAATACTGTAAATAGTATATGGAAAACTATGCTTAACTTTTAAACAAAAGCTATTAATAAATCTAGTGGTGCTCTTACATATAAGCTAATATAAGGTTTCAACATATCATTGTATATTTATATATTTTAGCACAGACATATATGCACATTCCCTTCTGATCTTCTTTCAGCAATGATGGCTCAGTTTTTGTAGAGTGAACATACTATGTAGTTTATGGTGAAAATGGCAGCATCTCAATCTGGTCAGCAAACAAACAATCTAGAGATCTCTGTCATTAGTAGCATTCTAGTCCTTGGATTAATTAGCTGACTGGCACAATCAAAGCCTTTTGTTTGAAAGAGGCAGGTCTCGTTGGTGAGGCAGAAATCTGTAGCCAGTATTCAAAGTGGTACAGGTACTTGGATCGTGAACCGTTAATAACTACTCTCTGAGAATGGTTATCCAGCCAGTTTTTCACCCACCTTACAGTAGCTCCATCTAAGTTGTATTTGCCTAATTTCTTGGTAAGAATATCATGCGAGACTGTATCAAATGCCTTACTAAAGTCTAGGTATACCACATCCACCGCTTTTCCTTATCCACAAGACTCGTTATCCTATCAAAGAAAGCTATCAGATTGGTTTGACATGATTTGTTCTTTACAAATCCATGCTGGCTGTTCCCTATCACCTTATTATGTTCCAGGTGTTTGCAGATGAATTCCTTAATTACTTGCTTCATTATCTTTCCTGGCACAGAAGTTAAACTGATTGCTCTGTAGTTTCCTGGGTTGTTCTTATTTCCCTTTTTATAGATGCGGACTATATTTGCCCTATTCCAGTCTTTTGGAATCTCTCCTGTCTTCCATGATTTTTCAAAGATGATAGCTAACAGTTCAGATACCTCCTCTATCAGCTCTTTGAGTATTCTAGGATGCATTTAATCAGGCCCTGTTGACTTGCAAACATCTAACTTTTCTAAGTGATTTTTAACTTGTTCTTTTTTTAGTTTATCTTCTAAACCTATCCCCTTCCCACTAGCATTCACTATGTTAGGCATTCCTTCATCATCAGACTTCTTGGTGAAACCTGAAACAAAGAAGTCAATAAGCATCTCTGCCATTTCCAAATTTCCTGTTACTGTTTCTCCCTCCTCACTGAGCAGTGGGCCTACCCTATCCTTGGACTTCCTCTTGCTTCTAATATATTTATAGAATGTCTTGTTTCCCTCTTTATCTGTAGCTAGTTTGAGCTTGTTTTGTGCTTTTGCCTTTCTAATCTTGCCCATGGATACCTGTATTGTTTGCTTATGTTCATCCTTTGTAATTTGTCTTAGTTTCCATTTTTTATACAACTCCTTTTTTATTTTTAGATCATGTAAGTTCTCTTGGTTAAGCCAAGGCGACCTTTTGCCATACTTTCTATCTTTCCTATGCAGTGGAATAACTTGCTTTTGGGCCCTTAATAATGTTTCTTTGAAAAACTGCCAACTCTCTTCAGTTGTTTTTCCCCTAAGGTTGCTTCCCATGGAACCTTACCTACCAGCTCTCTGAGCTTACCAGAATCTGCCTTCCTGAAATCTATTGTCTCTGTTTTGTGGTTCTCCCTTCTACCATTCCTTAGAATCATGAACTCTATGATTTCATGATCATTTTCACTCAAGCAGCCTTCCACTTTCAAATTCTCAACCAGTTCCTCCCTATTTGTTAAAATCAAATCTAAAACAGCTTCCCCCCTGTAGGTTTTTCAACTTTCTGAAATAAAAAGTCTTCAATGCAGTCCAAGAACTTATTGGATAGTCTGTACCCCACTGTGTTAGTTTCCCAACATATGTCTGGATAGTTGAAGTCCCCCATCACCACCACATCCTGCGCTTTGGATGATTTTGTTAGCTGTTAAAAAAAAGCCTCATCCACCTCTTCCACCTGGGTAGGTGGCCTGTAGTAGACCCCTAGCATGACATCACCCTTGTTTTTTACCCCTTTTAGCCTAACCCAGAGACTCTCAACACATCTGTTTCCTATGTCCATCACAACCTCAGTCCAAGTATATACATTTTTAACGTATAAGGCAGCACTTCCTCTCTTTTTTCCCTCCTATTCTTCCTGAGTAAGCTGTACCCTTGTATACCAATATTCCTATCGTGTGTATTATCCCACCAAGTCTCTGTGATACCAACAATGTCACAGTTGTGTTTATTTATCAGCACTTCAAGTTCTTCCTGCTTATTACCCATACTTCTTGAATTTGTATATAGGCATCTAACATACTGATTTGATCTTGCCTCCCAGTTCTGCCTTGTCCCTCCTTTTTCTCTGCTGTTACAGCTCACACTCCCACCCATTTCTGACCCTTCTCCCAGATCTCAATGTTCTTCACTTACGTGTGGGCTTTGGTCACCTGCCCCCATCGAACCTAGTTTAAAGCCCTCCTCACTAGGTTAGCCAGAAGATGACAGTTACTTCCCTCACAGGAAAGCACTCACTTGTTTCCAATGTGGTAGACTGGTATTATGACCCAGCTATCAAAGCAGTCACATGTTTCAGCCACTGAGTCCACACACAGCTGCTTTAACATTTATATCTTCCTCCCCTTCCAATGCTTAATTTGTAATTAAAGAGGTGCCAGGGCTCAAACAACTTTTTTTAAAAATAACATTCAGCAAGACAGGTGTGCCAGGGCTATAAACTATCAAGCCCAGACATTCCGGGCTCAGCCCTGGCAAATCCTGGCACAAATTAAGAAATACTTCCCCTCTTGTTCTCTCGTTGGTTCAGCTCTTGGAGGCTGACCTATAAGGTGGATTGCCCACAATGAAAAAATTCCCATAGTTTCAGAAAGAGTTACTGAGCATGTCTGAAAATAGCCACACCCCATTTCTAGATATCTAGATTAGGGATTTGGAATGGGTCCCATATGAAGAGAGATTAAAAAGACTTAGACTTTTCATCTTAGAAAAGAGGAGACTAAGGGTATGTCTACACTTGCACCCTAGTTTGAACTAGGAATGCAAATGTAGGCATTTGAAATAGTCAATGAAGTGGGGATTTAAATATCCCACGCTTCATTAGCATGATCTTGCCCGCGAGTTACTCCGATCAACAGCTGTTTCAAAAGCGAAACTGCGTGCCGGGACATGTTAGTTCTAACCAAACCCCTTGGTTCGAACTAACGTTACTCCTCAAAAAACTAGGGTGCAAGTGTAGACATACCCAAAGAGAGGATATGATAGAGGGCTACAAGATCATTACTGGTGTGGAAAAAGTGAATAAGGAAAAGTTCTTTACTTGTTCACATAATATATGAACTAGGGATCAGCAAATGAAATTAATAGGTAGCAGGTTTAAAACCAACAAAAGGAAGTTTTTCTTCACTCAGCGAACAGTCAATCTGTGGAACTCCTTGCCAGAGGATGTGGTGAAGACTAGGACTTTAACAGGGTTCAAGAAAGAGCTAGATCAGTGGTCCCCAACCTTTTGGGGCTGCCGGGCACCCGGGAGCAGGGCTACTCACGCGCCGCACGCCCAGGGGTGGAGCTGCCCATACGCCGTGCGCCGGGGCCGGAACAGCCCATGCGCCGCACGTCCGGGCTGCCACCGCCCGTGTGCCGCGCGCCCAGGGCCAGTGCCGCTCCTGTGCTGCGCACACAGGGCTGGTGCCACCCCTGTGCCACGCACCCAGGGGCCAGCGCCGCCCATATGCCACGCGCCCAGGGCCGGCACAGCCCTTGCGCCGCGCACCCGGGAGCAGGGCCGCCCAAACGCCACGCGCCCAGGGCCGGTGCTGCTCCTGTGCTGCACGCCCGCAGCCGGGGCCGCCCTTGTGCCGCGCGTCCGGGGCCAGCACCGCCCATATGCCGCGCGCCCGGGGCCGGCACAGCCCTTGCACTATGCACCTGGGGGCAGGGCCACCCAAACGCTGTGCACCTGGGGGCGGGGCTGCCCATGTGCTGCACGCCCGGGGCTGACGCTGCCCATACGCTGTGAGCCCAGGGGGCCGGCACCGCCCAAGTGCCGTGCGCCCGGGGACGGGGCCGGCACCATTCACTTGGCGGGCGCACAGAAATGGCCCAGCGGGCGCCATGGCACCTGCGGGCACTGCATTGGGAACCACTGAGCTAGATAAATTCATGGAGGTTAGGTCCATCAATGGCTACTAGCCAGGATGGATAGGAATGGTGTCCTTAGCTTCTGTTTGTCTTGAAATGGATAACAGGAGAGGGATCACATGATGATTACCTGTTGTGTTCACTTCTTCTGTGGCATCTGGCATTGGCCACTGTTGGCAAAGAGGATACTGGGCTAGATGGACCTTTGGTCTGACCCAGTATGGCCATTCTTATGTTATTTCCTGGCTCTTCTAACTGAATTTCCCTGTCTTGCTCTCTGTATATGTGTACAGAGACATGGAGTACTCTAACCAAAACTGAAGTCTTCTCTCACATTCTTTGAGACAAACAAATGTCAAATGCAACAATATAGAGCATGTGGGTTACACAGAACCAATGTTGTAGATTGATTATCACACCAGTTGTGTTTGATAAATTCACTTTGCTTTGGCTTTGTGTCATCCTTATAGCATTTAACTGCATAATCATAGCACATCGCACAGAAAAATGTTTAGAGAAACTGAAGGAATGAGAAAAACCATGGAGTTTGTTATTACAAAGTAAAAGGGACTACAAGGAGGGCAAGAAAACTGCAATTGTAATGGAAAGTTTCAACAGCAATCACGTATAAGCAATGAACATGTTGGTCTTTTAAAGTGCCTCCTATTACTTTATACATGGTTGAATAAAGAACCCTACATTATTTCATCAAGACTTTGCTAAAACAACAGACGCACATTTCAGCCTCACTTAAACTTGTGCAATTGCACTGAAGTCAATGGGATTGCAAAGTGTAAGTGAAAGTGACATTTTTGTAATATTAAATATTTATTGATTTTCTGTACTAATACATGTACCGTACTAATGGATTATTTTATTCTCTTTGCACAACTTCTTTTTCTTTCAGTATAGTACAATATACTGCAATAGAGCTACATGGAAAAATATAAATAAAGTCAATTTTAGAAATACTACACAATAAAAGTAATTCAAAATCAAGAGAGGCAAAAGCAATGCTTACTCAACCACTTTGCACATTGTGGGCCAGATTGTCAAAAGTGCTTAATACCCGGAATCAGGGCTCAGCTCCCACTCAAGCATCTAAATAAAGTCACTAGATTTTTAAAAGTGTTCCCTACCCAGTAGTTCTATTGTTCTTTGTGGTTTCATCAAAGTACTAGATTCTAAGCTCTTGAAAATCTGGCCCTCTGTATAAATGATTATCTATATCTTATAGTAATATGTTAAACTTTACATTCGACCAAACAAAGAAGACTATAAAAATGCAACATGTATGCAATGCAGCAGAGTCAAAAGGGGTGTTAAAAACTTCCCTTTTGCATTGTCTAACATTTTGTTGCTT
Organism: Pelochelys cantorii; assembly: GCA_032595735.1. Lineage (NCBI taxonomy): Eukaryota > Metazoa > Chordata > Testudines > Trionychidae > Pelochelys > Pelochelys cantorii. The sequence continues at coordinate 100,115,783 of CM064329.1, read as the reverse complement.
CAGCTGTGCAATCCAAGGGTTGCAAGAAAGTTTTGCATTTAATTTTTTAGGTTTTTAAAAGAAAGTAAAAAAAATCTTTCTGGAGCATAAAGAGATGATGTTCAAGCTTGCCAGAAATATTCACCTTTTGATAGCTATCAAAGAGAATATATTTGTTCCAAGGTTGGATTTTTTTTAGGAAGTTAGAAGCACATGAGAAAAAGAGGACAACAAGGAAGCATTTTTCCAACATTAAAGTGGAGGCTAGTAGGATCTTTTTATGATACATATGTGCACATAATATATTTCCCTCCTTTTTCTTACTGAATTGTTAGTGGTGCACGTATGATAGATAGATAGATAATGAGCTTGTGAAAAGTTCTATATTGACACCCCTGCAGATTGAAGTCATTTGCTTACTCACATAACAGGTACAGCTGGGTGGTGTCAATTCAAGGTTTCCTTACATTCACCTGGCAATATGCCTCAAACCCTAACCTTCTATGGGTGAGAGGCTAATTCAGTTTCCATGGTTAACTGAGTCCTCCACTTGTCTAATAATGGCTTCCAACAAGATTGATAGTGAGTGTGACATGGACACTTGGGAACTAGACTGCCACAACCAAACTTATTTCAATTAGAACATCAAATAGCCAACATATGGTAATTATTTTCAGTTCTTGCTGACTGAGGCTGGGTTTGAGCTGGCAGACCAAAGGCAAAAAGGCTCTATAGATCATTATTAATCCCCTGACTCACCCAGTTTTCTCACCAAGTACAGCAATTTGAGCACTAGCACTTGATCTCATTCATCCAGTAGATGATTATTAAAGCTTTGGTCAGCTGCCTAACAAAAACATGGAAAAAAGAGCAGAAGCTGAGATCATAGTTTGGACATATGGAAATAATGTGGTGATATTGTTTATAAACAAATAGGCAGCTTCAATAATAAAATCTCTGCAAACCATTCAGAGGATGTTACTGGAAAAAAACAAGGGAATTGCACAAGATGTACAGATTCATTGAACATGATGGAAAGTATCTCTATTACTTGCTTTGCCATGGGCATAATGAATGTATCAGCAACAGGATCTGCTGCTTTGTCTATAATAGCTAAAAAAATTAAGAAGTCCATAGCAACATTCATGTAAAAAAATGGAAATGATTTTCAGCTGGGGACTGGATGACTCAGCGGGTCAGATTATGGCTTGGGGTGGGAACACATCCTGAACACTTTCCACAATATTCATGTTGAAATTATTAAAAAAAAATTACTATGCCCTCTAATGCATTTTAAACCAGAGATAAGATTCATTAAATGCATTCATTCATATTGATCTAAAGAAGAAGAAAAGGAGAAATGTATTTTTCCTGTGATAAAGCACTAGAGAAGGACCAGAACTGTAAAATTTCACTCTGCATCTGGATCTTTAATGCTTCACTATTTTATTTTATTTTGGGGTGGAGTTTGGATGTGTGGTTTCATTTTGTTATAAATATAGTGGCTATTGCAAAACTTAGATCCTGATCTGGAATTTTCCACAAGGTCTTAGATGATTGGATCCAACTGTTCTGTTCAAATTCATCTCTACAGCACATGTCCATTTGTAGGAAGTTTTCATGCATGTGTTTATATGTAATGTGCAATGATGGATGCTGTTGGGCTAAGAATAGTTCTCTACATTCTTGTCAGCCTGTTATGCAAATGTCCTGTTGAATTTTCCCATCATGTGCCCTTAGGGTGGTTTGTGGAAGACAGCTGTGAGCATTTGGTTTATTGTCAGCTCCTGGCTGGCCTAGGTCAGGCTCTAGTTTTGTTTTCATAGGCACTGAAGGGTTGTTTGATTGTGCAGGAAGGAACTAATTCTATGGCTGACTTACCTATGAACAAACACAAAAAGAGTATAATTCACACTAGGATGGTTGGCTAATTAAAAAATATGAACAGCTCTTTTTTCCAGTATGGTGGTTTGGAACAACCACAAGTATCTTCATTCACTGAAGTTCTTACAAGCCTAATTTTCATAGCTTTTAAGTTAGAAACCTGTCAATGGTAACGGCAGCTGGTCATGAACTTTTGGATTAAATGATTTTTCATTGGAAAATGCCAATTTGACAAAATTGCAAAATTCCACAGACAGGGGTCAGAAACTTTCTCAGTTCCAGAATAGAATTTGTGATCAAAATGAACAAGCATACTAGAGTTCTAGCCAATAGCCTTGTAATCAAGACACTCACCTATGCTGAATGAGACCCAGCTTCAAATGCCTACTCTACCAGATTTAGAGGTGAGATTTCAACACCGGTCTCCCACCTCAAACACAAAGCTATTTACTATTCTTAGGTTTCTGTCATGTTTTTCATGAAAATTAAAAAAAAATTCACTCAATGCAGCATTTCTGAAAAAATCAGGCCACTTATTTAGCTGCCTGAGTTGTGGCATAGGAGACTAATTAGTGCCAATTGAGATGCTAGTTTTGTGATGTGGAAACTAGCAAGTGAACTGAGACCATTAAGTCATGCACTATGGTGCTATAAATAATAATTTATGTAGACTGCCAAACACTTATTTGTTTATAATAATTTTAGTGACTCCTAGCAGATCAGATTTGAATCAGTGATCTACAGGTAATCAACTCTGTATCTTATTTCAGATAGTTTGTTATTTAAAATAAGGAAATTACTGTGGGGTCTATTACAGTGCTGTTACACTAATTTTTATTCTGTTGCCATTTCATTCATTTCAATAGAGTTATCCTAGTGTCAAACAGTTGTAATGAAGTAGAGAATTGGCCCACAGACTCTAATGAAGAGCTAGAAAACACCCTGCTATAATCTAAAATATTTTGAAATGTTGTAGTTACATTTCAAGGGTCTGATCCTGCAACCTTCCATGGTCCACTGACTTCAGCTTCAGGGTGAGGTCTCATAAGCTCCCACAAACTAATCAGAGATCTATTAGGCTTGGATAGAGAAAATGTTTGGGGTTCTGTTGAAACAAGGATTAGTGATTCATGAGGTGAATCACATCGTTCAGAACCAATACCTGCGCTTGGTGCACTCAGCCAAAATGCAATTGGCAATACTATCTTTAAGTTGGGACATACAACCAAGCTGCTGCTTCTGTTTTACTTCTTACTTTTAATCTCCTCTCAAACATTCCTCCCCAGCAACTGTTCTCCTGTCTTCAGAGATTCTTTTGGGGCAGGCTCTGAAACAACCTCTACTTTTCTCAACCTCTAGCATGTCTCTCCCATGTGAGCATCTTTGCTTATTCTACCTCTACCAAAACCCCTCTTTTGTTCTTCACTAAGAATCTATCGACCCAGTTTTCCTGCCCATTGGTTTCTACCATTAACACCTTTTCCTTTTTAAACAGTTTTCTTTTCTTTAAAGAAAAAAGAAAGCTATAATAAAAAATTAAATGAAACCATAAAACCCAATTAGGGCAAAATTCAGTACTGTAGGACCTAGATCTACAGAGTCAGAGAAAATTCAGTACTAATGACGAATCTACCTTGTTCAACTACTCCATCATGTCTAAGGCCAGGTATACACTAGACCTGGGATGTCAGCTTAAGGTTTATAACTGCAGCTATGTAAAATTTGTAGCTGGAATTGGCTTGCCTTAAGCTGAGCTTGGCGCCATCCCCACAGGGAAAGGCTGATGGGAGCAAATGCTCCCGTTAGCTTTCCTTACTCGTGACTATGAGGAGTACAGGCACCGGCCAGAGCTGCCCTCAGCAGTCGATTTATGGGTGCTAGCTAGACCCACTAAATTGAACGCCAGAAGATCAACCTCCAGTGCGGTGAGTGAAGATGTGCCCTAAGTATCACAACTCATGGGGCACCAGCCCACAAGTGCCTTTCTGCAGAAACAGAACTAAATTATTTTTGACTTATCAGTAGAGTCTCCTAGTTTGGTTTTCCTAATAGTGATAGAGTTTTAGCATTTAGAAATAAAGACACTGGAGAAAATTTGCCTGATGGCTATAATAACTTTAAAATAGGTCAAATCTAGACTGAAAGGTTTGAGTGCCCTATTAACTGAAAGTGAAGCCAACCAGATTTATCAAAAAACTTGAATAGAAATGCACATTTATAACTCACTGGACTGAGAATATTCAAAGATGAAGGTGAAAATTCTACTACCAGTATATCAGTCCTTAACAATGATGTTGACAACTGAAATCAAGGTTCCCTTAAAGTTTATAGAAATGGATGGAGAAAAGTCAACAGATGATCTTAATGTTAGTTCCCAAAGTAGGAGATATTTGAAATTAAAATTCTTCCAATTGTTATTTTGGGATACCTTTGAAAATATATACAAAAGCTAGCTGTGAATAGTACACAATTGCAATTACACTCCAAAAATGTTTCAGCATTTCAAAAATGTTTTCCTTTTGCCCACACACCTAAATCCAGCCATATGATCTCTTCCCATCATTAATGTGTTACCTGCTTAAATTAGATTAGATTCCATTTAGATTAGGAATTTATTATTATGTCTAACTACCAGCAGTACCTATGATACTATATAAATAGGTTCTATTCCTATAAAATCACAGGAAATAAAGTCATGGACCAGACCTCTATGTCACTTTAGTAATCAGGAATGCAAATTGATCACACCAGTATTTAATTCTTAGAATAGGGGCATCAGTTGATTGGCAGTGGGAAGAAATTTTCTGAAAAAAGCTGATGTATCCATGAACAAAAAATACAATTCTTCCATAACTTAGTATAATTAGAAGCAGCACCTAACTTGTCCCCATTATATGATAAAAAGCAGGAGAATGTACTGTGTAAAATCCATCAACAGTCATTTGATAAGTACATATTACTAGATTTTTTCATATTTCTTTATATTCACTAACAGTAATTTTTTCAACATGACTCAGCTTTTGCCACATCAGTCCACAAGAGCTAATCCTCTCCTGAAAATAACTACCTCTTGCAGCACATACTACATCTAATACATGTTTTAAGAACAATTTGTTAGCACAATCCACTAGTCCAGCACAGAGTACTGTGATGAGGTAATACTTCTCTAATGCAATGAGAGTTTTTTCAGCTTTTTCTGAAGATATGTTTTTATAATTGTGAGTTTTGTAAGTATACTATGTAGTTATAAAGTCATCTTCAGTTCTACTGACAAATTATTGTAGGATTTGTACTCCTAGAACAGTATGAATCTTTGAAGAAGTTCTCCTTTCTCTTGAATCTGCTTTACTAGTCTTATCTTCTACTACAGCAGATTCTGTTGACTATTGTCAGCCCCTAAACACCACAGCATGGGAATAATTCTGAATAAACCCAAAGAGGTCTCCTGTAAAAGACTTCTCAAATATGTAGTTTTAGCACAGTTTTTCTTCAGGCCTTCACGGCCTTCTTTTAATCTGGGACAGAACCTTTTTTTCAAAAGAGACTCTTCTTTAAAAATAGTGTCATTCTTTTCCTCAGCATCTTTTCCAAGGTGCTTTGCTACAGTGAAATGAATTCTGCCACAGCAGAATTAGATGAACATCTAGCTTTTCTTAATTGCTCCCTATGTGCTGTGTTCATTGACAGTTTCCTTGACAAAGCTGTTCCTTTGGAGCCCTCTGCATTTATGTCAGTTTGTCTAACAAGAATGTTTCCATCTTGAGAATGAAAACGTAATATACTTGGACTGCTGAAGTGCTGAGTGGTCATTGTATAAATAAATAAATAAAATAATGCTATTGTAAAACTGTAGGCTATGATCAAGTATTTGTATGTATAGAAGTGTAGATTACCAGTGTGAAAGAAAAAAATGGCCTGCTAGGTCCATTTCCAGTTTCTATGTTTCATAGAATCATAGAATTGGAAGGGACCATGAGCCATCTTCTAATCCAATTCCCTATACTCAAGGCATCCTTGACAAGTATCTGTCTAATTAGCTCTAAAAAATTTCCAGTGATGGACATTCCATAATCTCCTTAGGAATTTTATTACAGTGGTTAACCACCCTGACAGGAAGTATTTTCTAATTGCCAACCTAAGCAGTCTTTGCTTCATTTTAAACTTATTGCTCCTTATTCTATCTTCAGAAGTTAAAGAAAACAATTTTTCTCTCTCTTTGTAACAAAACTATTATCATGACCCCACTCACTATTTTCTCTTCCCCAGATACAACAAACTCAGTTGTTTTCAGTCTTCCCTCATAGGTCATCACCTGGATGGGACCTTATCTCTGGATTAGCTGAATGCTATTGAATGCATGAAACAGGGTAAGTGTGTCTGCTGACTCATCAAACTCTGACTGACACATCAGGTATAGGTAGGCTCAGGCTTAGAAGTAACTAAAGTATGACTCATTGCAATATCCAAGAGGGTTAAGTTCAGTTGATTCTCTTGTTTCCTAACTTTTGAGAGCTTGACTTTTCAATTTTAATGATGTTCTTTTCATGTATGCTATTATATGTGTGTGGAGAATAAATCAAAAGAATGACATCCTGAATTAGTGGAGAAATGGCAGGATCTTTCACTAGAAACTCATTTGTTTTGAAAATATTATGCATAAATTTATTTTCACGTTAACTATACTTCTGTACATTTCATTTGGCAACAGAAGAGATAAATTAGTAAGTCATCAACAAAAGCTGTTTTCTTTCAATAAGACTATTCTTATGCTGCTAGATGACTATTACCATGTGATAAAGAGTTTTATTAATTGTAAGGGCACCTGGAGCTTGTGTTTAAAACATTTTGAATGCACTTAAATCTATTAAGCTAACATAATTAAAAGAAACCCATCTAAGCTAAAGTCTAATGCTTGCAGAAATTTGGAGAGCTATCACCATGTCATCTAGAACTTGTTTAATAGATTTAAGTACATCAAAAATATAAGCATTTTTATGTACTTAAATCTATTAAACAAACATAGTTATTAAAAGAAACCCACTTATGCTAAAACCTAAATGCTTGGGCACATTTATATTTTATTACACTAACACACACTCTCTCTGCACCCAGCAATAACAAAACCTGGCAGCAGTTCAATAAAAAACCCATCTGAAATCCCTTTTTGTGTTTTGCTTTCTATCAGAAAAAAAGCTACATTAAGAAAGCTCAGCATGGATGGAGCACTTGTTTGACAAGTTTTAACCTGCAACAGGCTGACAGCTAGGACACTTTTCAAAGATGTGTTTCTGTGTGTACATATATATAAAGCCAGATAGGGGAAAGGTATATTTTAATGAGAATGTGACAAACTGAATAACAGCATTGCTGCTAGAAGAAGTCAATAGCACACGGACATTTAAAATCCGTAGTTTTGTTTACAGTAAAATGCTTATGAAATCAGACAATGTAATGCTCAAATCACCATCCTCCTGCAAACATTCACTATACAAATGTAACAATTTTTAAATCGGCTAGTATGCACCGCATACCCCATAGTATAACAGTTTAGTATGGATATGGAAGGATGGGGGATCAAAAGCAGCATTTTTGTGGCTGGCTGAATTGAGTTAATTCTTATTTAAATGTCTGGTTTTTGACTGCTGCCATGTGTAGTTTTCTAATTAAGTGTTATAACAACTACAAAATTGTACAGCCATCTTTTTTACTATTATTGAAATTTAAAGAAAAATACAATTAAAAGAGTTCTATGGAGGAATTTTTTCATTCATTTCAAAAGTGTAATTAAAAAACTCCTTGATATTCTGAACCAAGGATTTATTGAATGAACCTTATTGTTTGGAAAACTTATTTAGTCAATAACTCCTTTAGTAGCTCAGCAAATGCTGGTTTATGAGGCAAATCAAATTAAAGTGAGTTAAAGACTTTCTAGAGAGCTGTATAAAAGATTTCCCAGCTACATCACTAAACTGTTTATATGAAAAAGCATAACAGACTAGCAAGACTGAGGCAACAGCAGCTGTTGCCAACCAGAGCTAGCATCAGGAAGCCACACCTACTCCCACAGGATGCTAGGAGAAAGGGATTAAAACTTCCCTATCGCTGTCTCCATTGTGTTCCTGCTTTAAGAGATGCTAGGATAGCTGTTTTTAAACCTTTTTCTCCCATTATGATGCAGTGCCATTCAACTTCACTCACTCCAAAGGATCCTGAGAGAGGTTTACAATTTGTTTGTGGCCCTATTTTTCACCTCTGTAAGCAAGCATTTTTGCTTTTCCTGAATATTTTGTCACTATTTCTTATTAACATTGACTCTTTTCCCCTTTGAACTTCTCAGAATGATGTTTCTAAAATTTTTAGAAATGGAGCTCTGCTTTGAAAAGTAAAAAATCTAGAATTGGTCTAAAAAGTTCCTTGTTGGTTGTCTCTCGATGTCTGAGTCAAAACTGCTCTATTTACAAACACAAGAATGATTTCCTGTCTGCCCTGCAAGTTCCACCAGGAATCTGAAAATCACCTGTGTTTGTTTTCATTGTTCTCTACACATTCCTAGCAACAAAGATTCCAAACCAGAATGTATTCCCTGGATCTGTAAGAATCACAGTGTGGCCTGATGATAGGTCCTGGAATAATGTTATTAGTGGGGATGCTGAAAGACATTAAATTAAACTGTAAACTCTGTAAATGACAAAAACCACTTCAAACTAGGAGGAGCTGATGCACCCCCAGGTCTCCTAATTCCAGCACCTATGACTTGATTGGGGGCAAACTTCTGCAGTTCTACCTGAAGAATCAGGGCCTTAAACCCTGGATCCCTAAATTATTAGAAAATCCCTGGAACAACATTCACCTCAGCAAAGCCTGGGTTGAGTGCCTAGTCCCTCTGTATGATGCATAAGATGGGTGCCTAAGAAAGCAATTCACAAAAGCCAGTATGCTAGGCATAGAACTGCCTGAGCTAGCTAGTGGGAGACATTGATGTGGGTCCTAAATCTTTTAGAAGCACCTTAAGTCCAGGATACAGGGAGATACCCATCTCTATTTCTGTTCCACGCCCAGGAACACCTATCTTGGAATCAGGTAGCTTTTAAGTCATTCCTTGTGGGTATGAGACAGGCACCTACTCTCTATACATGGCAGCAATGCCTATCTTTTTGCCCAGTGTCAAGAGTGCTTATCTGGAAAGTGGGAGAACCAGGTTCAACCCCCACCTCTGCTTGAGGGTAAGAAAAGATTTCAAGAGGGCTCTCCCACCCCTCTTAGAAGGGTACACTAACTACTGAGTTATGGGCTAACTTAATGGTAGCCTCCTTCAGGTGGGGAGGGATAAGTGACCATTTCCAAGGGAAGTGTACTAACCTCTAAGCTAAAAGTTACAAAGTGGCATCACAGTGTCCATACACTGCTGGGGCACTTCCACCTGGCTGGTCTGGGGTTTAGTTCATTCCAGGTCCAACCCTTCCTTATGTTGATTGCTTCATCTTAAATAAAGATTTTCCTGTATTTATCTTACACCACTCTGCTCAAATTGGCAGGAACAAAAAGTTTGCTTTATGTCTGAGAAGAATTGTCTCTTAAGCCTACCCTACATTAGAAAATTAGGTCAGTTTTACTCCATTTCTCAGGACTGTGAAAAATCCAAGTATTGAGAGGTATCTGTAAGCCAAACTAAAGCTCTGCGTAGACAGTACTAGGTGGATGGAAGAATTCTTCTGTGGATGTAGCTATCTATTGCCTCTCAGGGTACATCTAGACTGCAAGCTTCTTTCAAAAGAAGCTCTTTCGGTCGAGATCTTCCGAAAAATCTTCTTTCAAAAGACAGCATCCAGACTTCAAAGGGGATCAAAAAAGCGATCTGCTTTTCAAAAGAGAGCGTCCACACTCATTGGACAAGGTCTCGCATGTAAGCTGTGATTACTATGGGTGGAATGGCCACCAGGGCACCTGTGCTTTTTCCTGGAGACCTCTTATTTCGAAAAACCTCCCTTTTTTTGAAAAAAAGCTCTTTCGGAAAAGGCGTTCTTTCTCGTAGAATGAGGTTTGCCAATGTCGGAAAAACCTCTGCGTTCTTTTGATTTTCTTTCAAAAGAACGCAATAGTAGTGTGGACATAAGTGAAGGGTTTTGTTGAAAAACAGCCATTTTTCCGAAAAAAAAACCCTTCAGTCTAGACACACTCTCAAGAAGGCACATTATTTAAACCAATGGGAGAATCCATTGCACCAGAGTAAGTAAGTATTGGAGTTGCACCCCAGTAGCACTGTATGTGAAGACAAGCCATTAGAATTTACAACTACAATACTTTCCACATGTTTCACCTATCCAGTAAGGCTAAGAGTTGATGATTGACTATTCAAAAATCCCTCCACTATCACAACTTCAGAGGGAAGAAATTTAATCAAAATTTGCATAATCAGTTATTTTGTTATATTGCCCTTGTATTTGAATAAGATAGTTGAGGGTGTGGGATTCGGTTTTTTTTGTGTGAGATTATGTGATCCCCAAAACAGAATTTGTATTTAATTTATATGTATAAATAGGGTCTTAATCAAAGCTTTCAAAAGATTGGTTATTGTGGAAATCTTTTATTTATGGTCCAGAAGCATTAGATACTTGAGTAATTTTGTCTATTACTGGAATTCAATTAATATAAAAGGCAAGTATGATACCTTCTATAGAAATTGTCTTGACAAAAATTTTGTTTTCATATTGCCAGAATAGGGATGTGAACGACTAGTAGACTAGTCAACTATCCAATAAGCAAATGCCTATTGGATAGTCGATATGTTGACTAGTCGCTTCCCCCACCTTGCTGCCTCTATCAGAAAGAGGCGGGGGGGGGGGAAGGGGAAGTACCCAAATGTCCCTGGGCTGCTCACGACGTTTCAAAGCGGCATTGTCTTGTGGAGCCCAGGGTCAGCTGGGGACTCCCCTCGGCATTTCAAAGCAATAGTGCCGCATGGAGCCCGCTGACTCTGGGCTCCCTGCAGTGCTGCTGCTTTGAAATGCCATGGGGCCAACTGTAGACTGCTTGAGTCCCCCGCTGGCCCCATGCTCCCCACAGTGCTTTTGAAGTGGCAGAGATGCCCTTATAGATTAATTGAATAGTCCATGCAAATTGCATCAACTAGTCGATTAGCCAGTTAATCGAAATTTTACATCCCTATGCTAGAGGCCTTATTTATGACCTTTTTATTGCATTGTCTGGCCCTAAATAGCAGTTTAGAGTTTGCTCACATTTTTAAAAAGCCTGTTTGGCTTAACTGTGGCATTAAATTTTATTTTGGCTCTTAAATGTTAAATATTAGAGTCAGCATGCTATACATCGTGATTTATGCTTAAATGTATTTTAGAAATAAATATTTGGAATTTAGCCTTGGTCTACACTAGGGAGTTATTTTGAAATAATAAACAGAGTGTCCACACTACCATGCCTGTTATTTCAAAATAAGGGGCTGGTTATTTTGAAAAAGTTCCTGCTTTCCACAAGGAATAATGTTTATTTCAAAATACCGGCAGTATAGATGTTCCACGGATGCTATTTCAAAATAAGTACTCCCCAGAGTCATTCAAAGTAATTACTCCACAGTGCTTCCTGGGGTTCTAAGTCAAGGTAGCATGTCCACATACGGGAGCCTGACTCTAGACTAATTTAGAGGCTTTTCTGTCATGTGGACCCACTATTTCAAAAAAATTAGCTGGGAATTACAGTATTTTGAAATAATTTCCTAATGTAGACTTACCCTAAATGTCCAACCTCCCAATTTAAAAAGGTTAAATACACACAGCTTACAGGATGCTGACAGTTAGAAAAGGAATATATAAAACAGAAAATATATTGCCTCTGTATAAATCCATGGTGTGCCCACTTTCTTGAATATTATGTATGGATCTGGTCACCCCCTTTAAAGATATTAGAATCAGAAGAGGTACAAAGCAGGGCACCAAAACATGATTTTGACGATAGAACAGCTTCCACCTGAGGAGAGACGTGGAAGACAGGGACTTTTCAGCTTGGAAAAGAAATGATTGAGGGGATATGATAGAAGTCTACAGAATCATTACATATGTGGAGAATGGGAGAAGCACTAGAGGTTAACCAATGAAATTAATAGGCAGCAGGTTTAAAACATAAGAAAGTATTTCTTCACACAATGCAGAGTCAATCTGTGGCATTCTTTCACAACAGAGGATGTTGTGAAGGCCAAAACTGTAACACGGTGTTTTTGGGTTTTTTTTAAACTAGGTTAAGTTCAGACAATAGGACTATCAATGGATTTAAGCTGAGATGGGTAGAGTTTGGTGTCCCTAGCTTCTATTTGCCAGAAGCTGGGAAGGGCAGCAGGATGGATCACTTGATTACGTGTTCTGGTAATTTCCTCTGAAGCACCTAGTATTGGCCATTGTCAGAAGACAGAATAATAAGCTAGATGGACTAGAGGTCTGACTTAGCATGGCTGTTCTCATACCTGCTTAGTGAAACTTAATGCTATCTATCTTCTATAAAAATGCAACACTTGGCTAGAAGTACTTCAAATAACATCTGATAAGGAAGTGGGCCCTGTAGCTAGTGACTATCAAGTACGCCTGGTTTCTCCCCTCCCCCCACACCCCATTTCATAACTAAAGCAACAAATTGGAGATAGTCCATTATTAAAACCAACGGTTTCTGAAAGTTAGCCAGTGTTTAACTTTTATGCCAGCTTTGAAAAAAAAAAGACACTAATTTTGTTTCTTCAAGTTTCCTACCATATAGCACAGCAATACTAAAAATCCAACTTGCTGTAGAAAGAGGAAACTTACTATAAGTTAATGTTGCATTGAAGCCTGTCACTCCCAGCCCAAGTACACAGACTTGAATTAGCCAGGCTTAAGCTAGCATACTAAGACTCAAGCACCTGTTGCAGCTCCAGCAGAAACTCAGGCTAGCCATTTGAGCTCAGATCTTATTTTCAGTGTACTAGCTTGAGCCCTGATAGCACAAGTCTGTCTACTGTGGTTGGAGGCCCATGCCCAGTTGCAGAGTAGACATGTTACTGCAGCCAAAACAGGATTCAGGGCATGTCAACGTTGCCAAAGTGTGTTTCTAATCAAATTAGGGACTACTCAGAGCTGAAGTCTTTGTTAGCAAGCGTTTAACACCTAGGCTGTGTCTACACTGGCGCGATCTCGCGCAAAAGCGGCCGCTCTTGTGCAAAAACTTTCTGCCTGTCTACACTGGCCGTGTGTTCTTACGCAAGTAAACTGACGTTCTAATGTATAAGATCAGGGCTTCTTGCACGAGAACTCTGATGCTCCCATTCAGGAAGAAGCCCTTTTGCGCAAGAACTCTTCCAGAAGAGGCCAGTGTAGACAGGCAACATGAATTTTTTGCTCAAGAAAGCCCTATGGTTAAAATGGCCATCAGAGCTTTCTTGCGCAAGAGAGCGTCTACACTGGCATGGATGCTCTTGCGCAAAAGCACATGTCAGTGTAGATGCTCTCTTCTGGAAGAGTTTTTGCAGAAGAACGCTTCCTCAAAAGAGTTTTTGCGTGAACGCACCAGTGTAGACGTAGCCCTAGTGTGTTTACCAGTACAGCAGTCATTCTTTAATAAAATACCCCACCCGCTTCAAATTAGTAGTTGAGAGAGACTTTATGCAATTCAATACAAAAATATGATCCATAGGGGCTTTACACAGTATAGTTGATTAGAACCACATGGCTATTGCAGAGTACCACATTTCCTGAAAGGCTGTATTAGCTCAGTATAGGTGGAAAACATCTAAAGCTACACCTGCATAACTCATTTCTCCCAGGAACAGCTTTGCCACACTATGCCTTGAATTAGCATTTAAAAGCCCATCTACATGGAAAATATTAAAATTAAGGATCCAAGGATTCCCTCCCCTCGATGGAGCACAAAAAATCATCTGAAATGGAAGCAGTCAAGTTAAAAGCATTCTTTGAGCTGGGATAGAAAGCTCAGGGCAGATATGGCTGCTCTGCAGTTATTCAACTTCATTATGAATAGAGAAAGCTACTTTGCAGAACTGAAGTGACTAAGAACTCTTGCTACATGCGGAGAAGTACTGCCAAGTTGTTTGACAGGTGAAATTGATGTAGCAATATTTGAGTCAGCCAAGACAGCAGTTCTAGCTTTTTAAAACAAGCACACAACTAAACACCTCCCCCCCCCAACCCACATTTACTAGGTCCTTTGGCCCTAGTTTGCTTATTGGAGTGCACCCAAGTTTTCTTTTGCCCTCTCCCCTTTATGGAGCATAAGTCTTGGATTCCTTCCTGTCCACCCAGTTGTGTTGGCATTGAGTGTCAGCTGTCTAAGCTTCAACATAGATTTCAGTAAGATGTAGATAAGACACCTGCTGCTAGAGCCTATTGCTAGCTCTTAGGCTGACAACACTCCATTTTAATGAAATGAAGCATTGTGTCTACAGATAGTTGTAGAGTCAGCATTACACTAGTTTGACACCAACTAAATTAACATTGTCATGATATGAAAGGCAAGCACAAGTTCATTTATTTATAGCAAAGGTCTTGGGTTACAAGAGGTCAGTCCTTGCCATCTTGAAGAGATATGGGATAAGTTATTGCATACATGTGCATTATAATTTAGCAGCAAGTCATTCATAAAAAAACACTTCCTTCCTACTGCTTTTTGGTTTAGTGTCTCAATTTATATACAAGTCAGCTTTACAAAGCATTTACCACCACCTTTAAGTTAATGGTCTTTTATTGGAAAAAAGACTAGCATTTATAACTTGGAATGGACATAAACTGTAATAGCTCGAACAGCGATGTTGATAGTTGTGCTGAAGTCCACAGGCTACTCTGCCAACTCCAAGTCATGGTATAGAAGGTTTTAAAAATAGGAGAGAGTCCAAAGATGCTCCCTTGGTGAAAGTTTTTTTTTAAAAATTTTGTGAACGGTAACAGCCTGACACCCGTTTCACTATAGTGCAATGCAGACAATGTTAAACCAATATTATAAACAGACATGCCACCCATAATTAAGATAGTCTTTTTTTGGAGCACAATGCTACATACAGGAGAACCACTCAATCTTTAGGGCATTTTCTTTAAAATTTTGCATCCTTTGACTTTTTGCTGCATACCATCCTGAGGTAAACCAATTTTAAAGTAAACCAGCTATGACAATTTACACTACAAATTGAGCTAGAATCCACAGTTGGACAAGAGTGGATTTTTTAGGTTTTGTTTTTATTAGATACAAATGTCTGACTGTGCTCAATTGTCAAGCTGCATGCATGAAAAACTGGCCAGCCCAAACAGTGTAATAGTCATCTGCAAATGGAACTTTTGAGGAGTTCTAAATGCTTCCTTATTTCAAGGTAGTACAATTACTTATATTGTAAAACTGATGTTTAACTTGATCTTTTGGGGACAGGACCACCAACCATTACATGCAGTTTGTGGACAGAAGGTATTTTGACATTCAGTTTTGCTATACAGAAACAGAATGAATAAATGAACTTTTTTTGCAAGAGGTAAGTAAAAGATTCAATTTGATTCTTCTAGAGGGGAAAAAAGGTGAAAGGAGGTCTTCATTTTGCGGTCATCATCTGTACGAATTCTGAAAAGATAAAAACCACTGTGACTTTTTGCATCTTCAATGGAATTTTAACTTTATAAGGAAGTCTCTTAACTGCACTTAGTATAAATGTGCAGTGCATCTAAAATCTAAAGAGTACTCTAATCAAGTTTTTGTTCAAAGTAGACAGTTCAGTGAATTGTTAGTTTAACACTACATTACTCAATTTACATGAGACCCAACCAACTTGACTTATGAAATTCTAAGTAAATGCACAAAACAGAACAAGAGCATCTTTTTCTACCTTCATAGTTCACTTGTCCATCTCCATCAATATCTGCTTCTCTGATCATTTCATCTACTTCTTCATCTGTTAGCTTTTCTCCTAAGTTTGTCATAACATGACGTAGTTCTGCTGCACTGATATAACCATTGCCATCCTGTGAAGATATTTGCATATGACAATTCAGAAGACTGGAACACAGACCTTATCTGAGATTGTTCTATTAACTCAGGTCTCCAGGAGCTAGCTTTGAACTTGGTCATTGATGCCTCATGGCACCTTGGAGAATTAGTACCCAGCCTGGAGGTGTCATGCACGGTAAATCTTATCTAAGAAGAGAAGGTTATAGCCATGCCTTCTAAGGCACAGAGGATGGAGGCATTATATGAGGAAGCCTGCATGTTCCAGAACAAAAGTGAAAACACCATATGTACTAGTTTGGCAGTGTGGTTCTTAATGTTCAGAATGCTTCCAGAGACTTTCTAAAGGTCTCCAGGATACCAGAGACCAGAACTGTATTTTTTTTTTAATTTCAGTATGTCAGCCCTATGTGTGGGCAATAACTTAATTCTACCTGGCAACAGAAGGAAAGAGCAGCAAGTTAACCTCTTATAGCATCACATCTTCAACTGCTGGTTTGCCTGAAGAGGTTTTCTGGGTAATAAGGTCTAGAGTACATAAAGCATGTTCAAAAATCATCCCAACTCCACCTACAAGCTATAGTACGGAGCCTAAAATTGCAGAAGGGGACTTAAAGCTGGCCTTCTCCAGTGTCCCCCTTACTTGGGCTAGTGGACAGAAACCTTTCTGGATTTGGGTTAATTATGTAGTTTACTAGCTACAGCCATCTTCAGGTGGTCCTGTTAAGTAGAGTGATGCGAGGAGATCTGTAAAGATGTTATCTTACACAAATCAAAGGTAAAAAAAAAAAAAACCATGCCCTCTAGCAAGTAGAGGAAAGAGGATGTTCTTGTGCTTATGTCTGTCCTTAAAAAATGGAGAGCCTCTGCTTTTGGTAACAAGCTTCTCATAAGCAGCTTCAAGCCCAACAACCTGAATGCAGAGGCTGTAAAGCTTCACCTCCTCATACATGTTAGAAGTTGAGCAGGTGATCTCCCTTTATAAAGTTTTCATACAGCTGTGCAAAACCCTCTACATCTGTTTTCAGGCACTTTGCTGATGTCATCAGGTGGGGGGAGAGGGGAATGGAACTGATTTTCAATATCAGAAATGTTATCAAGTCTAATAATTCCACTGCCTTAAGAGAAGACCTACCAAGAATTCTGGTATGAAAGAAACTGCCTAAGCCCCCTCCAAGCTCCTGGACAAGCAGTTTCAGCAAACCTATTTTATAATATCCAAAGAAGTTCTCTTCCTGCTGTTGGAAGGTGGGTGTAAGCCCTTCTCCGAGGCAAGCACTCACAGCAGTGCCAGGAGAAAGATGCTCATCAATAAGAACAGTTCAAAAGTTGGTCTGCAGCTTTGGATTCTAGAAGTACCTTGTCAAAGACTCGGAATGCCTCACGGATTTCTTCCTCGCTGTCAGTGTCCTTCATTTTTCTGGCCATCATGGTCAAGAACTCAGGAAAATCGATAGTGCCATTGCCTTTAAAAAAACAGAAGTGGATCTGTACTTTAGAGTCCCGTCGTTTCCTTGATCACAAAGCTAATTTCAGAGTTAGAAAAGGACAAGTCTCATTACTGATCCAGTAATTAAGAAATATCTTTCATTATTATACTAAAATCAAAGAGGCTTCCAAGAACTTTTAAGTTGTCACGCTGAAAGCAGCCTCTTCCCTAAATTTCTAATAGTGTTTTATCTCTAGTATGCTCAAGCACTGAAAATACTGCAGTAAACGAGGACTGTTGTATGGATGTCTACTTTGTCTCCAGACTCACACCCCAGAATGAATCTGTTCATCTTAGGTGATGAAGAATCTGCTCCAGCTGTGCCATTAAATGAGGATTGGGTTAGTGAGACTCAGTAATATTTGGAGCTCCAGATGGTTCAGTGTGAAAAATGCATAAACTAAGAGTGAGCGCTAAAATCTTCAGAGGGGTAGCAGTGTTAGTCTGTAACTGAAAACAAACAAACCAAACAACACCTTAAAGAGAAAAAAGTCCAAATTTGCTGGGATAGATTTCAGCTAGATCTCCAGAAAGGGGGGGAGGGAGAGTGTGAAAAGAGGATTTCAGAGTGGATGTTTAGCAGCATAAAATTGATATTAAAAACTATAATTCCTTAATTGCGCGATTTAAAAATATTTGCTTATTTTTAGTTAGAAATAACCTTACAATCAATCTTCTGGAAACCTGGGAATTAGGAATCTGATTTTTAGAGGTGAAAAGTGTCTAAGTACAGAAAAATGTCAGCTCCTCCAGGATTCCAGACCTAGGTGGCCTAATAAGTATTCCTTTTCCATTGCAGTCATTCCCCAGCACACATACCCCTCTTTCCCATACACCAGTGATTTTTCCTATATTACAGACATCTTTTCCTATTGACTGGCAATCCCTAGCACCTCACAATACTAACTTTATTTGATAAGTGAGAAGGTGTGTAGTAAAGAGACAATCTGAAGTCCAGTAGAGGCTCTTGGCTGGGGGGGGGGGGGCGCTATACTTTAACCATGCCAATTTAGTAGTAAAGTGTTTAACATGATGCTGGTAAAACAGGTGCTAGCTGATGTTAAGATCTTCATGCATCACTAGAATATAACAAATGTATAGCTGGAGTCAGTCTGGTTCCTATGAGTCAATGTTGTTAAAATAGGTAAGAGGAGTTAGAGTGAGCTCAGTGTTTAATGCATGCAGCAACTTAAAGCTTTCAGTTAGAAATCTAATCTCACTTATTCAAATCCCATAATATAAAGGTAATATTTGAGCACCTGCATTGTGAACCTTTAACTGCGTAAATCACTAGACAGGAGAGAAACAAGAGCATGAAATGCAGGCACAATCTGTCAGTTATGTTGATTACCACTTTCAAAGAGTCAAAAGCATGGAATCTACTGTGAAGGAAGCATCCAATGCATGGGGGAGTTATATCAAGAAGGTACTCCAAGATTATTCTCCCAACACTGGAGCCCTGAGCTTCAGATTCATTCTATTTTCAGGCTAGATTTGACGCTTAAGAATTATACAAGCCATTAATAGTTATACTACAAGTGTATTGCCTCAGCAACCAAAAATGGAAGGTGGTTCTTGGTAAGGGTACAAGTGTCCAATTTATAAGTAACTGTATCCTGAACTTCACAAGTAGTTTTTTTATTCTCAGTATCTTCATGAAGGTCAAATAATCATTTCCTCTTCAGTACATTATACCTTGTCAGAGGCACTAAAGAATTTGCTATTATACTGGTAATACCATACTGATTGAAGTTTTCCTCCCACGACAGAGCCAATATGAAGCACCTTCCCTTTATATTCAAAACTTGCTTAAGATTCATGGATATGCAGTTCTGGCATCCCTTTACCCACGTCAGTCTTTGAGACACAACTTTCCCACTTGTGGCCAACAGCCTCCTATCTCTCTAGGAAGAGCATCTGGAGACAGGTTTTGTTTAACTCGTAACGCAATTTGAGAAAAAAAGTTTTACATGGCCAATGCAATTTGAAATATTTTAAAGAAAGATTGCATTAGCTATTGAGACCTGTATGGGAGGGGTAAGTGAATAGATATGGGAAAACTACTTGGTACTCCAGTAGAAGTATAGGTTGCAGCAATTCAGGAGGTTTTTTTTTTAAATAATACCCACACTCACAAGGTGATGGAAGAGGAAACCAAACACAAGATAGAAGCAGTGAGTGAGCAGGACAGATGCAGAAGCCCTTATCAGTAGTATCTTTTGACTATCCCATATGTAACTGTATCAGTAAGTATGTAATGGGAATGACCGTATAACTTTAGAGAAGTTAAAAATCTATACTGTTTGACAAATTTTAAACGGATTACTGTGAAAGGGGCAATTTCAGAGGCTGCATCACCCAGATCAAACCCAAGCTTGTAGTATGTGCTCACCATGAGTGAAACACTACCAACTGCATCTTCCCCACACTTACCATCAGCATCTACCTCGTTGATCATATCCTGTAATTCTGCTTCTGTTGGGTTTTGACCCAATGACCTCATGACCGTCCCAAGTTCTTTTGTTGTGATGGTACCATCACCATCTTTGTCAAATAGGGAGAAGGCTTCCTTGAATTCTGAAGACAGAAACAGCCCATCATTAAATACCAAGACCACTACCAAAACAGAATCCATATACTTTTAGTGACAGAAGACTGATCCCCGGGGTCCATGCATAGGTTTTTAAAATGCACTTTGTCTGACTAGAAGACTAGTGTTTTAATACTTCGGGCTTGCAATACATTTGTCAGAGAATACATGTGCAAGCCACTGCCCCCTAACCACACTCCCTAGCCCAGAGGTGGGCAAAAGGGCCTCTGCGGGCCTTGCTGCTCCCCCGCCCCCAAGGACAATTAGGGCCTGGGGAGTGCCCGAAGCCTTCTCCACTCTGCCCCTGCCCTGCGAGCAGCACGTGATGGGGGCAGAGCCAAGAAGGCTTCGTGTGCTCCCCTGCCCCCAGGCCAATCAGGGCCTGGGGGCGGGGAAGCATGCGAAGCCTCCTCCCACCCTGCCAGGAGCACGTGGTGCTTTAAAGCGCCCCATGCTGCTCGCAGGGCAGGGGGAGAGCAGAGGAGGCTTCACACCCTCCTTCGCCCCCAGGCCATTTAGGGCCTGAGGAGCTGCATGAAGCTTCCTTTGCCCTGCCCTGGCCCTGCAAGGATCCCTTGGCACTTCAAAGTGCCAAGGGGTCCTCGGACGGTGGGAGGAAGCTTCCCGTGTTCCCCCACCCCCATGCCCTAATTGGCCTAGGGCTGAGGGAGCATGCCAAGCCTCTTCCAGGGCATGGGTGCTTAGTGGGGGGGGAGGGGGAGCAAAGGGACTCCCCTACCCCCAGACCAATCATGGTCTGGGGATGGGGTAGGCCCACCCCTTCCTGTTTAGGTTCCACCCCTTCTGGGATGGCCCGGGGCTACTTCAAAAAATTTTGAAGTAGCCCTTGGGCAAAAATTATTGCCCACCCTTGCCCTAGCCTGTATGTACCATGAGGATGTTCAAGTTTTGGATAAGCACTTGCTACTCTGAGTTATTTGTGGTGGAGTGAGTAATGAAGAACCCAGTGTTTCAAACAGAGTTTGAACTATAAGCAAAGATTAGGGGGAAAAGGGAGTTAGCCATATATGCCTGACAGATGACAGATTTGGTTATTTTCGAATTACAAAATAAGTGAGCATCCACCCCAACAAAATAAATTCAATAGGCTCCCAAGAGTTTAAATCCAATGCTTCACTCTTGACCATTTCCTCTCATTTAGAAAGGTAGTGTTAGATGCAAGAGGGGAGGGGGGGAAATAGACAGACACACACAACTCAACGTTGTAGAGATTGTTGATTTGGCTTGTGAAAACAAATGGTGGCAAGTAAAGCTGAGCACATACTGGTCAGTTTCACTTTCAGTACCAGTTAAGAGACTTCTGTGGCAATGTTTAGACCCCATACTTTGAAAAGGATTTCTCTTTTTAATTAACTGGATTTCTATACGATTTTAAAGAGTCACACCAGGCATTGGGTAATTGAGTCCCAACACTTTTACCTTAAAAAACAAAAACAAAACAAACAAAAAAACCCCACACAATTTTCCCAATAAAAATGAGAGAAGAACAATTCTGCACCAGAACTTTTAGAGCAAGGGTGAAAAACCTCAGGCCTGGGGGTCGGATGCAGCCCCTGGCTTGCCTGGATCTGATCCCCCCCCCCCCCCCTGAAGGCTCAGAGCCCTCCCAGCATTGGGGAACTTGCACTGGTGCTCCAGCCCCCTGCTGCCCCACCGCAGGGTTGGAGCACACAAAATCTATTAGGCTGGGACCCCCTATGCTCTGGTGGGCAAGGAGAATGTGGGGAGTGTCTTTCTCCTCATTTGGGGGCCACATCAGTGAGGTTGGTTTTTTTGGGGGCGCACTTCACTTGTGTAGGCCTGACTGATTTTTCAGTGGGTCAGCAGCTCCCCAATCCAAAAAGGTTCCCCATCCCTCTTTTAGAGACTTAATGCAGATTGCCTATATTGCTTGACAAGCAATATACAAGCTGAGGGGAGAACATCCTTCAGTGTTAGAGATATTTTTCTAACATTCAGAGGAGATAAGAAAAGTTTCTTTGGGATATTTAGTAACTGGGATACTTACCAGCAATCTGTTCTTCAGTCAGCTGATCAGCCTACATAAAGAGTAGAAAGTATTTTAGAAAAAACTGTTTTCCTATAGATCTGTCAAGCTATGGAGATGCAATACAGATACTTTCTTTGTAGGAAAGTTTAATGTAATTATATTTCTAGATCACCTTTTAAACCCTCAGAAATTCAGACACACTCAACACACAAAAGAATGATGCCATCCTCAAATAGGTCACCGCACCATCTCAGGCTCAGTGTAATAGCTAATGCAGCAAAGAGATGCCACACATTTTAGGGAAAGCTAAGAATGCCATAGCCAGATCAAGTTTATGGAAAATCCAATAAGCCCCAAGTTCAAAGCACAAAGGAGATCCCTACCCTCATCTCAAACTCCCAAGAATTCCAGGGGGAAGACACAAACTCCTTGGTGACTACAAGTGTTTGTTATTCAAGCTGCTGATCTAATCTGGATCTCCATGGATTTGTAGTACTCTACGCTTCATATCCACTGGTATCTACATCCACAAATGTGGATATTCATGGATCATTTCTGCAGATACACAGTGCTCTACTAATCTGAAAAACAGTTTTACTAGTACACAGCCCCTACTACTATGCAGTGGTATTGGTTCACTAGTGAGCCAGTGAGAAGTGCGCCACCTAGTGATTCAACATGACCAGAATGTTCCCTGGAGATACACCATCACAATATTGACATTACACAGTTTAGCTTGTGATTGATTGACAGTACCACAATTGCAAGATTTGGACTTACACCATGTTCTCATAATTACACTGTCAACATCTCATTTAGAGAGAGTAATTGTTCAATTAGGTAAGAATGTTACCATGCAATGAAAGGTCCTCATTAAGCTACAATTTCCTAGGTTCATGACATTTATAGTACTTAAACAAGGTGTTGCAAGACCACCAGTATGTCTGAAATAAGCTGTGTTTAGGGACCAAACAGTCCTTTAAAAAAACAAACAAAAAAACCCCCACACAAATACACAATTTTGGGAGGAAGGGGAAGATTAGGTTCAATGTTGACGGAGAAAAAGTGTCAGAGAACTGTTTAGAGACCCTAAATTATCATCATCTTTAGGAAACAAAAAAAGCCAAATTTTTTTTTAAATCCACACCCAATTGGTTTTAGTATTTTCAGAGGATGCTGTGGTACTAGATTAATCATATTTGGTTTCTTGCTTTTAAAATCCATTGTCTTAATTAAATCATTTCCACACCAAATTGAGAAACGAAAATATAACAAAGTTTAACTGATCATTAAGGAAAGCTACCAAGATGTTTATAATGTCTCCTGGAACTTCAGGAGACAATAATAAGGAAGCCTGGTGCAGTTAGCTACAGTGAAGTAGCTCTTTTGAATAAATTGTATCAACTGCTGATGTGAGATAAGCTGTAGGATATTTGTTACACTGTTGGTCTCCGGAGGACAGGGTTGAAGGATTGATGTGTTCATTAAACATTTATATTTATATATATGCACATCAAACCACTTCCATCTGTAGTTAGACTACTTTTACAGATCTTATAAAATAATTAAGTAGAAATAATTTCTTCAATCACTAATTGGGGCCACCTACGGAGGAAGCTTTGGTGTATGTTTAAAAGACCATTTAAAAAACATAACCAAAGGAGTTTGTGGGCCAGAGCCTAGTTTGTATAGCCACCATCCTTCTCATTACAGTCCCACCAGAGAGATTCTCTTTCAGTAAGTGAAACGGAAAAAAGTCATTTACATAGCATGACATATCAGAGCAATGGCCTGCAGAACAGGAAATAGCCACACCTCGGAGAGAAAAAAACCTCAACCACAGCTCCAGTTTGAATCCCCTACAATTTCAAACTTACAATATTCTGATCTTCAAGCAGCATTTGTTTATTTTAATAATCTGACCTTTCACAATATCCAGTTTACCCTCCTAAGCAACAGGCACAAACATGGTGTGGTCACCCTAGCTACCAGGACAACGGTACCCAACACCAAAGAAGTCACCCCACCCAGCCAAGTCATAAAATCCTGTCCCAGTGATCTCAGCCTTCTCTCTACAGGAAGGGGAAAGTGGAGGGGGTGGAGTGGGGAACACCTAACATGGCCCACAATCACATTTGGCAATCTGCAGCCCAGCTTCCACCACTGGTATAAGCAGCAAAAGCAGCAGGGGTGGGAGACTCTGGGGCATGGGAACAATTTGTATAGTGGGGGTGCTGAATGCCACTGAACCAAACTATAAACCCTGTTATTAATGGAAATCACTTGAAGCTAGGGAATGCTGCAGCACCCCCAATTCCAGCACCTTCTCAACTCAGTGTCCATAAGAGTCCAGGGCTGCAGTCCAGCAATTCCATGTTCAGAGAAGAACCGCAGAACCCACAGCCCATGCAGAACTGATGCACTTTTAAAGCAGACATGGATAGCAGGGAGGTTAAAACTCCAAGACTGTGAGAAAGAAAATCCTAGAAGGCCAGCACATCTTCTTCTAAAGCACAGCAGGGCCTTCTCCTTGCCAAGCCATGGGATCAGCAGCTACCCACTGCTGCAGTGCCCCCGCCCCCGCAGCACATTGCTGCACTTGCTATTGTCCAACATTCCCCCCCCCCCCCCATCCTTTGATTAGAGCATAATTCAGCTGCGGAATCTCTCCGACAGCCCCGATGCCTGCCCATCCTCTTCAGTTCCCAGCTCCCTGAGGGAGCCACACAAACAGCCACTCCTCATGAGCCATCTGCACATCCAGAGCCCTGTCTCCAGGGAGGAAGCCAGGCCCCCTCCGGAAAGATAAAGGCTCCAGGGTTGTAGCTGCTGGTCTCCTCCCACTAACCCCAGGCAGAAACTGGAAAGTTTCTAATGGAAACCACGCACACTGCAGCCCTGTCTCACCCTCCTGGGGCTGGTGAGAGAGAGGAGGAGACATGATGTAATGCAGCCTGCGAAGGATTTTGGCGTTACTGCGTTTAAGGGTTGGTGGGTAAGAGCGCAGCAGCTGCAGAGACCTCGCCTCCCCCACCCCAGCCACCCTGCGCAGCGCAGCGGCTGCGGGAACTGGGATTGTTACCTTCACCCAGCCCCTCCCTGCGAACCCTGGGCGGGAGGCTCACCCAGCCCAGCAATGGAGGGGACCAAGCATGCACCCATGTCCTAGCAGCCCCCCCATCTCCTCCTGCCCCAGCAGTGGCTCAGCCACCCTCACACTGCAGAGCCCCCTGCCCGCCCGCTCTGGGCTTGGAGGGGGGCAGCATCCAAGCCAGCCCCCCCCTCCTGCCCAGGCACCCTGCCGGCATTGCTGGCGGGACCGGCCCCAGCCTTGGGCAAGGGAGCGAGGCAGGCACTGCCAGCAGCCTCCGGAGCGACAGCTTCCTAGACCTCCCCAGCTGCGGGAGGCAGTGTCCGGCTGCCGGTCCGTCGGTGCAAGGGGCAGCGGCCACGCAGCAGAGGAGAACGGGCGGGGGGTCCTGCTGCCCAGTCTCGCCTCACAGCAGTCTAGCCCACGCTGCTGGGCCAGCCTAGCTCCCCCTCCCTGACTCCCCAGCACACCCAGGGCGGGCAAGCAGGGGCAGACAGGCTCCAAGCCCAACGCCACGCGGCTGCCCCAGCCCCTCGCGACAGCAGCTCGTCACACGCCAGCCATCCCCACTGCGACGGCAAATCCAGATGCGCCCGCGCTCCCTGGCCACACCAGCCCCGCAGTCCGACCCACCAGCCACTGCAGCGCGCCAGCTACCTACCATTGCGCAGGGGGGAGGGGCGGTTGTGGCTGCGGCGGCTGCTGCTGCTGCTGCTGCTACACGGGCTGCTCGAGCAAGGGAGCAGGAGCTGCGGCTGCTACCTCCTCCAAGTGGCTTCCCCCTGACAAATGCTGTAGGTGTGATCCTGCACCTCCCTGCTATATATGTATGGCTGTATCCCTCCGCCTGAGCAGCGCCTCTCTCTCCTCCCAGCTGCTGCCTGTGTGAGAGGGACTGCAGCGGGCAGCCCTGCCCCCATGCTCAGCCCCTCCCCGACAGGCTCACTCTGGGCTGGCGGAGGGGAAGAGGCTTTCCCTCTGTCCCCGGCAGGCGCTGTGCAGAGACAGCAGCGCACGCTGCCTGCCAGGCTGCAGCACACGCTTAAGCAGCAGTCAGGCATACATTGTCCCGATTTAACTCAGATACAAAGTGATCTTTCACCAGGGCAGCCCCCGGGCATCTGAAGACCCCGACAGCAGGTGCCTCCTTACAACGCAAACATTCAGCTCACAGAAGCCCCATAAGCCATAATGGAAACAACAGTAAAAATCACATGGTTGACATATTATACAGTGGTAGCAAAGAATGAGAAGTGGGAAAGGGAAAGTGTTTTCACAATTCTGGGAAAACTGTGAAGTCTCCTATTTGATGCTTATAGAGGCTCATATGACACCTATTCAACCCTTTCTTTGTGCCATGCTGTAAATTGGCACTCAGTAGTTTTATTTATTCCTGACCCTGTTTCCAGTCTCATCAGTCTCCACTGCAATAGTTTCCTGAAGGGGGGGAGCAGGGAGAACAATCGCCAATACCTAGATGTTAGCCATTTCCATCTGTTCACCTGTGCTCTGAGTCAAAGTGCAGAAGGCAGAGAAAGAGCTGCAAAATTGTCACCTTTGGAATGTACTGAACAGCACAAAGTGATATATGAGTTTTCCCTTGAGACATACCCTCAATACTCTCCTTCACAAGTTTTTCCCCCTCTCTTCCTCTCCAAAATTAACATCTGGAGGGGATTATAGGGTTTAAAAAACAAAACAAACCCAAACAGCATTCCTGTTGTATGCTCTGTCTGCCACTTCTTCCCTCTGGCCATGCAGAAGGGATCTTGGAAAAGGGCTGACTGTCCAGATTGGAATTTATATTTGTCAAACAAACTTTTTAGGAATATTTGATGAAAAGGAGTTGGATGTGCTTGGAGTCTGAAGTGGAAAGTAAAACTGGGGTGCAGAGAAAGGGTATCATGATTATGAGGGTTAGCCAGCAGCCTGGGGATTAAGAGGTTAACTACACCTAGCCAGGTGGAGTGGCCAATAGGAATGTAGGTAGGACTTTCAAACTGGGACAAAGGAATTTGGGTTTTTCCCTCCTTTGTCTCTGGGAGTTCCTCTGCAGCTATAGAGAGGGACAAACATGTCTCTCTCTCTCCAAGAAACAATTCTTCACTTTCTGTAAGTAGGGTAAAGTTTAGATACATTAGTTAGGCTTTATTGTTTTAAGGGTTGGGTATGGGACCTGACATCTGGCACTGCTTAAAAGATGTTTGGCTTTTCTTTTTAACTAAGTTCTAGCCCGTGGTGTAATTCCTTCCATGAGTATATTTTGTTACCTTTCCATCTAATCATTATACTTGCAACAGGAATATTGTTGTAATAATAAAAGTTTTTTCTTTTCTTTTTATTAACCTGGCATTGGTTAATTGTGTGCCTGATTTTTTTATTTTAGGGGTGAGATTTCCCAAATGATCTTTCCCCTAATCTCGTTATTAATATTTGGGTGGTGGCAGTGGAAATTTTATTCCCAAAATCTAGGTTTTTAAGATTTTGGGGGAAGTTTTATACCAAAGCCTGGTAGATAAGGCTTTGGGGTACACTTGCTGGACCCCACTTCTGCATTTATCATGCCAGAGTGGGGAAGCAGCCATGACATGGTGGCATAGCAGTGGGATTATTTTGAGAACCCAGGATTTTTAAAAGGACACAGGTTTTTCTTTTGAGTTGCAAGCTTTGCAGTTTTTTTCTCTTGGTTTTTTGTTTGTTTGTTTGTTTCTGTGCAGCCTCAGAGGGGCAGACAGAAGGTTAAGCTTAAGCCAGACACAGACCATCCCAACCAGTTTGTTTTTTTATAGCTTTCGTGACAACTGGATAGCTAAGCTAAAATAGGGCAGGGAAGGAGTCTAGTACATGCTCTTGCAATCGGGCAAGGTAGCCCGAGAGAAACCAATCTTTCCTAAGCAACACCCTGAGGCAGAAACAGCCTCAGAGCAAGGCACAATGTTAAGTACCAGGAAAGATCAACCCCCCCCCCCCCCGAGGGGAAATAAGAGCATGCCTCTGTGAGCCCAGGGGGAAGTAATCTTGGGGGGGCAGGAGCAGCTGGCTGCCGCTCTCCCTCCCCCCCCCCCACCAGCGCCTTCTATGTGTGATTATGCCATAAAGACTGGCAGGCCTCTAACTGAAAAGGAGTTGGAGTTTTTCCTACAGCTGGAGGACAGGCGTATACAACGAGAGGACAAGGCCAGGGATATACAACGAGAGGAGGATGACAGGTGTGCGCAACGAGAGGCCGAGGACAGGCGTATACAACAGGAGGTGAAGCTGGCAGAGATAGCAGCAGAGACGAGGCGAGCAAAACTAGAGGCCCAAGTTGCGCTGGTGACAGCTAAGCAGCCAGACACCTCAGGTACCTCACCCAACACTCCCACCTCCATCACCATTCAACCCCCCAGAAAGCTTCCCATGTACAAAGTAGGGGATAATGTCGAGGACTTTTTCCTCAACTTTGAGAGGGCCTGCCAGGGGTACAACATTCCTCCTGATCAGTACATGAGAGAGTTAAGATCCCAAATTGCTGGTCCCTTACTGGGGGTAGCAGCTGACCTGCCGGGTGACATGGTAAATGATAATGATCTGTTTAAGCAGGAGGCCAGACTCAGGATGGGACTCACTCCTGAACAGGCCCGGTGTTGCTTCAGGGCCTCCAAGTGGACCCCAAACACACCATTCCCTGAACATGCTAGTTGTGTACTCAAAAACTGGGAAACCTGGCTCTCTGGAGAGAAGGCCCACACTCGGGAAGAAATCTCTCTCCTGATGCAGATGGAACAGTTCCTCAAGGGTGTTCCGGGAGAGATTCGAGGGTACATCCTGGACGGAAAACCAAAAAACCTCAGAGAGGCAGCAGTGTTTGGGGCCAGATGGATGGAGCTGAGGGGCCACAGCAACCTGGAAAGCAGTCTGAGGGGGGCCATCAACAACTGGGGATCCTCCCAGCCCCCACCCCTCAGAGAAGGGCCCTATACACACCCAGGGAGACCCCAGATCTCTCCTCGTTCCTCCATACCATCTGCTGGGAGCCCCCCCCCCCCCCCCCGTTCCAATGACACAGCTGTGATGCGATGCTTTAAATGTAATGAACCGGGGCATGTAAAGGCCGACTGTCCCAAGAGCACCAACCGACTACAACTCATCATTCCAGGGTTGCCACAAGGAACCTCAGGCCCAGATGCCTCACTGATCCCCCCCCCCCCCAGCGCAGAGGGAGACTGTGAGAGTGGGGGGACGGGAGATTGTTGCATGGAGAGACACCAGGGCACAAGTGTCAGTGATTCACCACTCTCTAGTGGACCCCAAAGCCATTGACCCAGAGACTCTAGTCACCATTCAACCCTTCAAGGCCGACCCCTTCGACCTGCCTACGGCCAAGCTACCAGTTCAGTACAAGGGTTGATCTGGAAGTGAGGCTTCTGTTGGGCCAGGGGAAGATGAGCTTTTGCTTGCAGAAAGCCATAAGGAAGAGGATCCTTATGATGAGGTTGGCCAGCAGGTTGCTGTGCCTGAGCTGGGTAAAAATGACTTGGGGATAGAAAGATCCTGTGAGGAGCAAAGGAATTCCATAGCCATTGTGAGCAGGGGAGCCACACCCAGCCAGGCCTATGTCTGTGGGAGAAGGAGTTCACAACCTAAACCCACAGGGCATGGGGGAGGGGCAAGACTTGTTTGCCCAGGAAGGCTGCAACTTTTTAAATCTAAAAAGCCAGAATTGTCAATGTACACTTGGGATGGATTTGTTCCTACTGCTTATGTTAACTTTCATAACCACTGTGCTGCTGTTACTAAGAATTGTAACGATGTCCACTGTGCATGATTTTGTACCAAAACCCTGGAAACTGTTAAGAGATGTACCCAAGGACACACTGTATATTCAAAAGCCTTGTGACACTGGTATTTCACTGTTAATACTTATAATTAGTGTTGGAGCTTCTCACCTGAGAAGGGGAATTCCAAAATTGGTGTGCTATGTAAAAAGGGAAACTGAGGCACAACTACATTTTGTTTTCATGGCTAAGTGCCAAGAGGCCTACATTATAGGGAATAAGGATATATACATTGTACTGGTGTTAATTGGATTTCAGACCATTGCTAAAGCGGGAATGGATAAATTTAATATTTTCACTAATAGGTGTTGGGTCCAAATGCTGAGAAAAAAGGGACCGTGTAAGGTGTTGAATGAAAGCTTATCCTCTGCTGATTCTATATATGATACTGGTGTACATGTGTGATGTTATATATGAAGTTAGGAAATGGACTCTGTTCTTGGATGTTAAAATTTTTTCTGTCTGGACGGAAGCAATGAAAATGGACTGCTTGCCTGTGACTAGCTCCAGTTGGAAAGAAGCAGGAAACATCAAAGGGCCCTCTGAGTCTGACACTAAAGACTGTTAAGCTAGAAGTTGTATTACCTTTGCTAACCACCTGCATCAAGCACTGGGTGATTGATGTATGACAAGTGTTCTCATTAACAATCTTACTCTCAACATTTTCTTTCTTTTATTAATATATCTTTAGAGTTTAGATTCTAAAGGATTGGCCCAGCGTGATCTTGTGAGTAAGATCTAAAGTGAAAATTGGCTTGGAACTGTGGCTGAGCCCTTTGGACCAGGAGGATCTGTTTGGAGTTGGTGAGTGTGGGTTTTATAACCTCTCACCTGTGTGTGAGGCCTAAGTCTGGTGATGGCACAGGGAAGCTGGAGTGTCTAAGGGGTTTTGCTGGTGAGGCTTCCTGCTGTCTGGGGAGGCAGCTGAAGTGCTCAGTGTAATTTGAGAGGTGCCTGGGGAAGGACCCCAGTTGAGGGCGGTAAGTAGCCCTGGTTTTAAACAATTTGCCCTGAGCTGACACCCTCAGCGGTGCCAAGACCTGGCCTGGTGTATGACAGTGGTGTATTTTGCAAGAGGCACAGAACCTGGTCAATTGAACTTTAGTTCAAGACCCCATGCTATTCTAAATTTGATTTTGAGACTGAGAGTTTGATTGGTTAATGAGGCATTTCTGGACTCAATTACTTAGTATACTTTCTGTATATCTGTTATGTACTCCACAGATATGGAAGCATTTTGTTTACTTTTCATGTATTCAATAGTCTAGTCAAGTGTGCATAAATGTATTTGTTTTATCTCAGACCTACAGGAAGAAATCACAGCCAGTGTGGCCAGAGGCTGTCCAGCACTGTCTATGATTTGGGGGGCATGTCATGATTATGAGGGTTAGCCAGCAGCCTGGGGATTAAGAGGTTAACTACACCTAGCCAGGTGGAGTGGCCAATAGGAATGTAGGTAGGACTTTCAAACTGGGACAAAGGAATTTGGGTTTTTCCCTCCTTTGTCTCTGGGAGTTCCTCTGCAGCTACAGAGAGGGACAAACATGTCTCTCTCTCTCTCTCTCTCTCTCCCTCCCTCTCCAAGAAACAATTCTTCACTTTCTGTAAGTAGGGTAAAGTTTAGATACATTAGTTAGGCTTTATTGTTTTAAGGGTTGGGTATGGGACCTGACATCTGGCACTGCTTAAAAGATGTTTGGCTTTTCTTTTTAACTAAGTTCTAGCCCGTGGTATAATTCCTCCATGAGTATATTTTGTTACCTTTCCATCTAATCATTATACTTGCAACAGGAATATTGTTGTAATAATAAAAGTTTTTTCTTTTCTTTTTATTAACCTGGCATTGGTTAATTGTGTGCCTGATTTTTATTTTAGGGGTGAGATTTCCCAAATGATCTTTCCCCTAATCTCGTTATTAATATTTGGGTGGTGGTAGCGGAAGTTTTATTCCCAAAATCTAGGTTTTTAAGATTTTGGGGGAAGTTTTATACCAAAGCCTGGTAGATAAGGCTTTGGGGTACACTTGCTGGCCCCCACTTCTGCATTTATCGTGCCAGAGTGGGGAAGGAGCCATGACAGAGGGCATGTCTATGACTGCCATTACCTTTTTTCAAAATAAGGAAAACTGATGTCCCAATTTTATAATTTTCGTACACAGGTACCTATTAGCACCTATCCCAGGTCCTGATTGTTCACACTTGTTATCAGGTCACCCAATTTCAAAGGTTTTTTTTTTTTGGTTAAGAGTCAGCTAGAGCACAATAAAGTCCTGACCCAGAATCAGATTGTCTGTTAATGATTTAGCACTAAGATCTCCACCCCACAAAGGTCCAATGTATTACAGATAAGGCATTCCATTCTCTCCTTTGAGAGAGAGAGAGAGAGAGAGAGAGAGAGAGAGTGTGTGTGTTATCTAAATGTCCCTGACTCTGTATTCTATATGGAGGCTAAAGAGTAGAGAGAGGCCTAAATTAGGAGGTGGAATATTTGTTCCATTCATTAAAACGTCTGGATTTGAGCTCATTCTCATAGCTCAAGATTTTATATTTGAGAGCTTGCTTTTGAGCCCATCTTTTAAAAGGAGACTGTCAGATACTTCTAATGTGTGTCTTAATTCTGATTTGTTTGTAATATCTTCTTAAAAGCTTTTAAATACACTTTTCCATATTTTTTATTTTTGAAAAACCTCATTTACATCTAATGTTTTAAATAAACACAAAAAATAGGATGTTATTGTTTAAAAACACATTTTGATTATGTTACTGTTAATGTATTAGTTTATCTGGAATGGAGTGGTAGATTTGTACAGTAGATACAACCTTCAGATATTTAAGAACTGGAAGACCTTCCCCCAACAGATTCAACAATATCTATTTTATATGTCACATTTTGGTTCCAAAACTTTAGTAATATTCCTGTAAGGCACATTATATTAATAAGATCAAAAGTAACATTTGTTACTGAAGATTCTACAAAAAGTAATTGGTTTCACTTTAGCTGCAGAATATGTTTTTACTACTAATCACTAAAGTTTTGTGAGTCTTGTTGGATATCTGAAAGAAGAATGTTAATGTACAAATAACTGTCCTTACTCAGGTGAAATTCTCATGTATTGCATCCAGGAATCATACTCAAATATTGGATTAAGGGATTTGCGTGATTATCCTCTGACGTCAAATATTAAGTCAAATCCTGCAGTTTTTTGGACAAAATGTAGGAGCTTGCTTTAAGTTAAAAGCTGTAGGGTGTAGTTAGGATGTCTAAAAGTTGGGCCACATATATATGTGCCTAAATATAAATGTGCATGCTTAACTCTAGTCCCATATTTGGAAGTTTCCCTTTATGTGCACATATGTTCTCCACTGATGTAAAAACTTAGTCATATTAGAAGTGATGGTAGTGAGGTGTACACATTGATGAGGGAATATGTATGGAATATATGAAATTAAACAAAATGAAAATAATCTCAACAAATATTAATATTATAATGTTAGTACTTCTGTGAAGAAATTCTATAATAAAACATACTAAAAGAAATACTCATGAAAGATTAAAAAAAAAGACGTGGAGTAAAAGAATTGCTGTGTATGCATAATTCATCTCACAAATTTACTTTTTTAGTCTTTACCATGTTCATGGCTGTTCACACTAAATATGTGTTCTATATAGTAGTTTGTACTAATGAAATGACATTTTAAAAATAAAGTTACATTTGTATATTTTAATATAGATGTCTCGTTTTACTTTAGGATAAAACAGCTTCAATTATAGATACTCAAGAGCCAATTCTGACCTGTAATAGTTTCTGCAAAATTGTATTATCCAGTATTTGAAAATCTAGCAATGTTAATGCCTCAAAATAACATTCTTACAAAAAAGAAATAAATTTTTCCTAAATTTGCTTTCACCTGATTGTATAGCTATTGTACAACTAAGTCTTGATTCTTCATTCTTTGTGCATCTAAAACTTACTCTGAAACTATGAATATACAAGGAATGCAAAATTATTCCCTGGTTTGACTAGCATACAAGGAGATCTTAATTATAAATTTATCCATATCCACCGAAATCAAAGGGAGTCCTTCCGTTTCTCGCAATAGGAGTTGGACTGGGTCAGTCAGTGTTTGTGCCTAGAATGCAAGGGGCTTTTGCTCTGAACAGTAGAGTATGCTATGGCTGTTATAATGAATAAACTATCTCTGACTGGGCAACATTTGCTGTTTTAAATTATTACTACTACATAATATAATTATCTAATAATTTTATTACATTAAAATGTTTAATTTTTAATATTAACAAATTACAGTTCCTTAAAGTGGTCAATAAGCATGTGGACAAAGGGGATCCAGTGGATATAGTGTACTTAGATTTCCAGAAAGCCTTTGACAAGATCCATTACAAGTAAGCTGTCAGGGTGTAAGAGGGAAAGCCCTCTCATGGATCCATAACTGGTTAAAAAGACAGGAAACAAAGGGTAAGAATAAATTGTTAGTTTTCAGAATGGAGCGATGTAACTAGTGGTGTCCTGAACTGGGACCAATCTTATTCAACATATTCATAAATGATCTGGAGAAAGGGGTAAATAGTGAGGTAGCAAAATTTTCAGATGGTACAAAACTGCTCAAGATAGTTAAATCCAAAGCAGACTGTGAAAAGAGCTTCAAAAGGATCTCACAAAACTAGGTGACTGGGCAACAAAATGGCAGATTAATTTTAATGTTGATAAATACAAACAGTAATGTATATTGGAAAACATAATCCCAATTTATAGTATAAAATGATAACTAAATTAGCCCTTACCACTGAAGAAAGAGATTTTGGGGTCATTGTGGATAGCTCTCTAAAAACATCCATCCTGTTAGGAATCATTAAAGGGATAGAGAATAAAACAGACTATCTTATTGTCTCTACATCAGTCCATGGTATGCCCACATTTTGAATACTTCATGCAGATATGATCTCCTTATCTCAAAAAACTGCTTTGGCACTGGAAAAGTTCAGAAAAGGATAACAAAAATGATTAAGGGTATGGAGCAGCTGCCATATGAGGAGAGATTAATAAGAACGGGACTTTTCAGCATAGGAAAGAGGAGACTAAGAGGGGATATGATAGAGGTCTATAATATGACTGGTGTGAAGAAAGTAATTAAGGAAAAGTTATTTATCTGTTCCCATAGCACAGGGATGGCCAATCCATTTAACAAAGAGAGCCGAAACAGTGGTGGAAAAAATGCGAAGAGCCACACCAGAATTGTCAAAAAAAAAAAAAAAAAAAGGAGGCTGCCCCTTTAAGAAACAAGCTTAGGCTTTTTGGCCATGTCAGGCTCCCGCTGATGGCCGCCATCTTGAATCAGCACAGGGGAGCGGGGGGGAGGGGGGAGAACGGGGCCATTTGGGGGGGCGCAGGAGCGGCTTCATGAGCCGCACTTTCGGGGAAGAAGAGCCGCATGCGGAACACGAGCCGCAGGTTGGCCACCCCTGCCATAGCACAAGAAGTAGGGGTCACCAAATTAAATGAATAGGTAGCAGGTTTAAAACAAACTAAAGGAAGTATTTCTTCACACTACACATAGTCAACCTGTGGGACTCCTTGCCAGAGGATGTTATGAAGGACAGGACTTGAACAGGATTCAAAAAGAACTTAATAAATTCGTGGAGGATTGATCAATCAATGTCTATTAGCCAGAATGAACAGGAATAGTTCCTTAGTCTCAGTTTTTCAGAAGCTAGGAATGGATGACAGGAGGTGGAACACTTGATGATTACCTGTTCTTCTGGGACATCTGGTATTGGCCATTGTGAGAAGACAGCATACTGGGCTAGATATACCTTTGATATGATCTTGTATAGCCATTCTTATGTTCTTATTACTGTAGCTATACTAGTCATTGTAACTATCAATTCTGAATCTATACTATTACCTATAATATTATAGTCTTTAATAGTAAAGTTACAATTTGAACATCTGAATCTACTTATAGATATAACAGCCTAATCCAAAATACTCCATGAGCCAAATTCAGCTTTGGCATAGATAGATGAAACTCTGGTGAAATAAATAGCTACACTAGGGAAGAATGTGGCCCTAGAGGTAAAATGTAAGGAAAATAGTTACTTTATCCTGAACTTTGCAGCTTCTGAGAGTTTGGTTTTTTTTCAATTATAACTTTAGTATCATTTTAATATAGGTTGTTGTTGTTTCTCTGTATTTGGAAGGGGTGATGGGATGGGAGGGAAAAGTTTAAAAAAAAAAAAAAAAAAAGGTTAAACTCTAAGCCTCTCATATCTGATTATTTCCCTGTATTCTCCCACTATTTCATAGAAAAAGTATATGCAAATAAAGATCTCCATAAAGAAATAGCACAAAATATTATATAGAAACTAATGAAGATTGCTATTATGCTATTTTACTATTCCATAAGTAATTCAAAAGTGAGTGCATGGGTATAAAACTGATAATTCTGTTGCTTGAAACAGCATTGTTTTAAAATTTTAATTATTGTATGTTTGTGTGTATTTCTGTATAAATTGATCTTATTGAGGACTAACTATTTATAAAGTTTCATCTTGTAAATCTCAGGAATTTTGTATTTATTGTTTTATGCTAATAGGGTCTGGAAGGCCCTGATCCTACAAAGATATGCACATGGCAGTTATGGAAAAATTCACATACATGCAGTAAATATATGTATAGGTCTTCTTAGGTTTAGGGTTACAATCTTCTTGAACAGAAATATATATATTTTTTACTCTTCTACAGTTAAATTCGATGAACACATTTTGCTTTTAACTTGAAAAAAATCCCCTCATTTTATGGCTGGGATCACATTTGGAAAACTCCAGTTGAAAGGAAGAATTTTCCAGAAAGTTATGACCATGTGAAAACAAGGGCTCATAATGCAAGAGTCAGTCTTCACCACCATAAAAAAACTAATTTATGCTACAAATTGTAAGTCTGCTATTGAGTCATATTTCTTAAAATGCTGATTTAATTTTTCTTCTTTGTGGTAAGACTAATTGTCAAATAGTAAAAATTATATTTCGGAAACCAAATACACATTTTGCCCACCTTTGTATCTTGTAACTGTTTCAGAGGATAGCCGTGTTAGTCTGTAACTGAAAAAAAAATGTAAAAACATCTGAAGAAGTGAGGTGTGCCCACAAAAGCTCATGATACTATCTACATTTTTGTTAGTCTCTAAGATGCTGCAGAACTTTCATTATTTTTTTATTTTTTAAATTTTTTTTATTAACTATGTATCTCGTATTTCCATAGGGTAACATTGTTAAACACATTTGGTATTTCAGAGGGAAGCTATTTCACTGTTGGCTTACATTTGTTGAAATCAGATTTTTGAGAACCATTATAAATAGTAAACCTGTCAAAAGATATGAAATGTTTTACCTTAGACTGTTTTAAAATATTTTACATAAAAAGATGCACGTGACAGTATTCACTCCAATGCTGAAAATTACTGAAAATTTTTGCTTCTAGTTTTTGTAGCTATCAACCACACAATTTATAGCGTATAAATATCATATAATAAACAAATAGAATTTCAAACTAAGTTTTGAGGATGATTTTTTGTCACCTCCTCTCTCACGAACACACCAGAAACTTGATTAATCCAGAAAACTGGTTTACTTTGTACTTTCAAATTTCTGTGCTGCAAAAAAGCTGAACCTTTGTAATGGTTATCAAGACATTTTGAAACAGTTTGTAATTTAAAATAACCTAATAATGACAAAGAATGTTTCAGAATTTAAAGTTCTAAAAACAAGTTACAGAGGATGAGTAATTAGTTATAACTCTGTTATTTCTTATTCATTTCTCTTTCCATTAATCAATCAACATTGAAATAAGAAAAACATCAAAGTTAGCTGAGTTTTTTTTTAACCATGGAAATCCTTAAAATGTTTTTGGCATTGTTTTTGTAACCCATTTCTCACACAAGTGATCCTCGTTATATTAGAGTTTCCATTTGGTCAAATTGGGAGATAAAGTTCCAGTTGAATTTAATGATGAATTCTGCTGGAAAAAATAGATGCTATAGCTCAGAGCTACTCAACACGTGTCCTGTGCACCCATGCGGCCCACGGCCTGTTTCTTTGCAGCCCGCGGTGCAATTTGGGTTTACGTGGGGCTCAACACGTGACCCGTAGGTGGGAGCCAAAACAAAGAACTAGTCACTATAATGGTCTTCTGTTGATATTCATTTTAGTAGTTAAATTCCTTGACTGTCATTGCTCGTTAAAAGTGCTGTCATATGGGTGGAAATTGGATAAATATTGCATTTTATTAATAACAGCAGAACTGACTTAAATGGAGTCTGGGTGTTGTATAGTCTTGCCTTAATCTTTGTATTCATACCCATCAGTGTGAAAGAAGCTATTTGCATATATGTTTGTATGTATATGCAACCACATTTAAGTTGAGGCCTTCGGCATGTGCTGTGAGTATCATTGTGGCCCCCAGAGCTTCCAAAGTTGAGTAGCCCTGCTATAGCTCTTACTGACTGGCTAATGGCAGAAGTGAAGGATAGGCATGAGTGAAAGCCTCCAATATTATATAGTTATAAATGAAAAAGACTTTTCATATTGTGCTTGTTTGTGATGCTTTGATAGCAATTCAGAACCCAATTAATAGGAATCACATGGAAGTGAACAACACAGGCATTTTTCATAAAGGTACCCATGTTAGTCTGTTTCAGCTAAAGCAAGGAGTCTTGTGACATGTTAAAGACTAACACATTTATTTGCTATCATGGGCTGGAACCCACTTTGTTAGATGCATGAAATGGAAACTTCAGTTTGGCAGATGACACACTCAT
The DNA here is from genome assembly GCA_032595735.1 of Pelochelys cantorii. NCBI lineage: Eukaryota > Metazoa > Chordata > Testudines > Trionychidae > Pelochelys > Pelochelys cantorii. The sequence continues at coordinate 100,077,117 of CM064329.1, read as the reverse complement.
CTTTTGCATGTGTGTTACATTACTAGGAGGATGACCACGCTAACAATGTCAAATCAAGCAGGGTGGATGTAGCCCATTCCCAACAGTTGATGAGAAGGTGTGAATACCAAAAGAGGGAAAGTTATTTTTTATAGTAAGCTAGCCACTCCCAGTCTCTATTTAGATCCAGTCTGATAGTGTCAAGTTTGCATATGAATTCTAGCGCTGCAGTTTCATGCTGAAGTCTGGTTTTGATTTTTTTCTGAAGTATGACAACTGTTACTGAGTGTCTAGGGAGATTGAAGTGCTCTCCTACTGGTTTCTGAATACTATCATTCTTGATGTCTAATATGTGTCCATTTATTCTTTGCATAGAGATAGTCTGGTTTCGCCAGTGTACATGGCAGAGGGAAACTGCTGGCACATAATGGAATATGTCATATTAGTACATGTGCTGGTGAATGATCCCCTGATGGCATGACTGATGTGGTTAAATCCTATGATAGTGTCACTTGAGTAGACATGAGGACAGACTTGGCAATGGAGTTTGTTGCAGGGATTGTTTCTGTTGTGTGCTGTGTAGTTGCTGGTGAGTATTTGCTTCAGGTTAGGGGACTGTCAGAGACTGATCTCAATGGACAGAGTTGTCATTCTCCTCAGCTTGTCTCCCAATTCGGTAGTAACTCTAAGCTCTATTCTTTTCTGAAAATCAGAGAGGAAAGGGTGACATAAACAGACACTAAGAAGTATAAGAGAACATGTAACAACTGGCATATACAATTCAGTGAATACCACAGTTTTAAATTAGAAGTGTAATCTCTAGGGTCAAAAGACCTCTGACAATTCACATCAACTAAGGATCTACCCCTCTAGCTCTAACAAATAATTTCATCACAATTTGCACAAAACCACACCAATAGTTCTTGGGATAAAAAACCATGAGACTGAAACCATGAGACCACATGAATCTAATATAGGAGATTCACATGATGGAGCTACAGAAATATTTAATGCTCCAATTTGCCATACTATTGTACAGGCCCAAGATGAACCATAATAACCATAGATATAATATAGGTTCTAAATAAGTGATGCTGAAAGTTAAACTCTTTCATCTAGAAATAACTGATCTGTTTCTCACTTGTTCTGTGGTACTAAGTGCATGAAGAGAGTTATGTAATCATACCACTTCTCTAGGCAGCCATTTTATGGCTTCTGACTCTGCAAAAAGTTACAAGCAAGTCATGCAGGAAAATTCTCCAGGGCTGCCCACTGACCACTTTTGAAATTACATTCTAACCTTTTTAGCAACCTGCTAGAGAAACAACTAACTCTACCATCAGATTTGGGAAATAGTAAAAAAAAAATAGCCAGATCTTCCTTAGGCAGGGGAGAGGCTGGCTGGTGTCACTATCTGAGATGGCAGCATAAGAATCATAGCAGTTTAAATCTTCTGAGACTCTTTAAGGCTCTTTAATAAAAAGGAGTTAAAGGACTAAACTGGATATAACATGAACCCCTAAAGCAGGGGTGGGGAACCTCAGGCCAGGCCCGTAAGGCCCAGCCACCCACCCACAGGGCATATAAAATCTACTACCCTGAGTGCCCCCCCCCCCGAACCTCTGGTGTGCAAGGGGAATGTGGGGAGTGTCTTTCTCCTTCCTAGTCAGGGCTTCTTACTTTGCTTCTCATTTGTGTGCGGCCCCTGAATGATTTTTCTGTGGGTCAGTGGCCCCCGACACAAAAAAGGTTAGCACCCTGCCCTAAAGCCTCCTCAAGTCTAATTTTAAACTCCCTATAGAAATAGTTCCTCTGTCCACCCCAGAGTCTACTAGCAGGTTTTCTAATTGCTTGGAACCAAAAGTACTCATCCTTGAGAACTGTAGTTTATGCACTGTGTAGTCTCCAAGAATAACTGTGATCTTCATGATGTATGCTCCTTCCATGTTTAAGGGCCTCAAGATCACTGTGGCAGCTCCAGAGGTTGCATATAGAAAGAGAAACGCATGTCCTTTCTGGGAATAAGAAAAACATAGCTGGCCTACTTTGGATGATTTTACTAAATTTGTACTGTGGGTGTTGCCATCAATAGTTATCGTTTCTCCATCTAAAATCTCTAACCTGACAGCCTTATTCCCAAGACTGACAAAGTCTCCGCTTCTATGAACTGAGGAAACACCTAACATTCAACTACTGACAAACAGTAGGACAATCTCCATTACAGGACTATATTCTTGTTATTTCAGTTTTGGCAGAAGTGGGCAACATGCTTACGAGGCTTTTATTTTCAGTAAGTTTACTGCTAGTTTCCAGACTTGGGGTTATCAGTGATGGTATTGCAGGGCACAAGCATAACACAAAAGTGCACTGCATCAAGACTGGGAATTTGTATTAGAAATAAATTCAGTTAGTTTAGTTTGGTTAATCTTCCTATTTAGTCTTGGGTTTGCCTATACAGAGATAAATTTTCCAGTCAGGGAGAATCAGATCAGACTCTCCACTGTTCTGGGCCTATCCTTGGGTCAGGCCTATAAGTGAGCTGATGCTGATCTCAGTACTTCAGATCATTACACTTTCCACTCTGCTTTCACTCTCTTGCCTTCTTGGCAGTTTAACAAAAAAAATCAACACCATATAAGCAAAAATACAAAGACTCCTGTTTTTATCATAGGGTCAAGCCTTTAAACATGGATTCATTCCCTCTCTTCCTTCTTTTCTTCTGTTTTTTCTTGCTCTCTCTTTTTGAAGATACTCAGTCTTTTGTAAAAAGTGGGGGTTTGCGCTAAGCTTTCTGAAGGGTTCATCATGATAATCTAGTCTGACCTCCTGCATAACACAGCCTGTAGAACATTATTATCATGTGACACATCAATCCCATAATTTCTGCTGGAGCTAAAAAAAAGTCTTAGAAATACAACCAAACTGGGCATAATTTTGGCTCATGTGCCTCTCTCCCTTAAGTTGCTCAAGAAACTAATACTCTGCACTTATTGACTTATCTTATTATATATGCTTTCTACCATCCCCAAAGGAGGCACAATTAGCATTAGAAATTCACAAAAGACAACCAACATTCCCAAACTGTATTAAAAATAAATGGAATTGTATGGCTGAGCAATAATAGAGATGGAATTTCTTTAACATCCTTTTGAACTCTGCTCAAATTAAGATTTTCAGGGACAACTCTCAGACTTTTGCCTCCCGAGGCTGGGCACACAGCAGCACCCTGAGCTGTGCTCAGGAAGCACATTTCTCCTTCCCCAGAATTTCATTTAAGCCTGGCAAAGCTGCTGTGTAAGATTTAAGGAAACGAAGTCTTGTATCCAATCAGCAAGAGGCTAGAAAGTGTTGGGAGTGGATTAACGGGAGGGGGTGTTGAGATCAGAGAGTGCAGACTGTAAGATTTCCAATAAGTGCAAGGGGGTTTCTTTAATTCGATGTGGCTGTTATTGGGATGGTGGAAGACAGCTCCATCTAGAGAAGCAGCCCTCATACACTGAAACATGCTCTCCCACTTCGGTGCATAGGCTAATCATTGCCTGCAGATGCTTTAAGTGTAGCTAACTCTGTAGCTTCCCCCCAAAGCTGAGCAAACGCATGCTCGGCTGCAATGGTCTGAAAGCCAAAACTGCGCCTTCTAGTACCCAGGCACCAGAAAGAAGTGATTCGCTCGCGCATGAATTAATTGAAGGGAGGGATTATATCCTCCGGCGGAGGGTTACTAGTTTTTTTTTTCGTTCTACCACAACGCATAACGTAACCGAAAGCTGTTGATGCGTCTGAGGGGATCATTTTGTCAAGAGCTCCCCGATTGGTCGAAGGGACCCTGCAATGATTTGTCGGGAAGAGCCGAGCCTCCTGATTGGTTGCGTTGCACCTGCAATGCGTCAAGTAATGATGCCCGAAAGTAAGTGTGCCGGGGCTTGGCTTGCCTCTGAATGGCTGTTGTGTTGCGGCGCGGGAGTGGCGTTCTTAGCACGCGGAAGATGGATGCATCGCGGCGCGCGGGGGGTAGAGATTTGGCGCGCGCCTTTGCAGGGAGTATGGTGCATGCAGATCTAACCGCCAGCAGCAGCAGCAGCAGCAGCCGCAGCCGCAATCGCCTGGGCTGGAGTTGTACTGGCGCCTCCTTTTCTTCTGGTCTGACAGTTGCAGGGGTGGCAGGGACTGGGCTCAAGAGTAATCGGGTGTGGCCGGAGGGAGCTTTTCTCCCAGATCCGGTTTCCCCTTCCCCTCCTTTTTTTTTTTTTTTTTTAAACTCTACTGAATTAGCCGAAAGACAGGAGTAACCTGTGGCCCGTCCGCTCCCCTTTGCCCAAACACACACCCTAAGAGTTACAAGTGGGGTATTAAATTCTCTATCCTCTGCTGCAACGAGCATTTAATGGAGTGGTTCTCAGACTGTGGCAGTGGAACGAGAGTTAAGGGAGGATCTGTACAATGTTCATCTTCTGAATTCAATCTCGTGTCTCATTGCAAAAACACTTTACAGATACCTTCATCACGAGGAAATGCTTTTGCAAAATTAGACAACGTGAAACTCTGCAAACAAATGAAAATTTGACGTATTGTCACTTAAGACACCTACTAGCATCCAAAAATTTCAAACTCAACATTAGCCCTAGCTAGAGGTCAGAGCTATATTGCATAAATAAGCTACAGATAAGGTTGCCAAGTTGTTGTTATATCAGGTTAAAAAAATTAAAGGATAAACTATTTTTAAAATCATATAATCTAATCAAAATGTCTATTGATATACATGCTGCAAAATATCCTTTATTATTAGAGGAAGGTGCTTTAACAACTGCTTTAAATTGATCCAGAATGATGGAGTTTCTCTTAAAATAAGCAACATTTTTGGCATGTCTGCAAGACCTACCTGCAAGAAAGAATCTAAACATAGGAGTAGTTTAAAGAGGTTTATTGTTTTATAGAAAGACTAAGTAATTTATTGTTATTGGAGGCTTTTTTACCCTTTCAGAATCCTGTTGTTGAAGGGTGAGTCAGCAACAAGTCTGTGAACACAATGTAGGAAGCTGTATTTTAAATGAAGCTTCACTACTTATGCATTATTAAAAGCATGTTTGCATATGAAAAATCCTACTGCGTCAGTTGCAACATTGAATAGGAACATGGATCCTGACAGCCTAGTTCCTTGACTTCAGTGGGAGTTTTGCCTAAGTACAGAATGCAAGGCTCATTGTTTATATTGCAAGGATTTTAAGGTTAAATAACTGTTTATGCCTTTTGCTCGCTATGAAATAAGAGTTTTTTTAAAATTGTATTATTTCCTTTTCACAGCTTTGCTGGTATGAACACTTTTTACTGTATTTTTCCCCACAAGAATTCTTGCAAAATATTGTAGACAATTTAAGCATATTGTAGTTCCCAGCCAAGTGGAACAAATAGAATGAAACCTTTATTGGAAAATATGCCTATGTAAATGTTGTAAAATTATAATTATGAATAAAGCAAGATTTGCTAACATCTATCTATATATTTTAGAAATGCGCATCTGTCGTGAGTCTGTTTATTCAAGAATTCCTAAACATTAAGAGCTAGGACTACCCAATTTGGTATGCAGCTTCCTCTTAACTTAAAGCAAGGTCAAGGTTTGTTTGTGCCTAAAAAACAGGATGTGCTGGGAATGGAACTGATTTCCATAACATGTAAAGGGAGGGGGCAGAGACAGGAGGGATGCAAAGGGGAGGGGTACAGAGAGGAGGGATGCAATACTGAGAGTGGGCACTGGGGGCTGCCGCACCACCAAGAGAGTGACCAGCAGGGTTGGGGCTCTGCCATCTTGCTTGCCACCATACTGGGTAAGTAGCAATCCCCACTCCAAACCCTTTTCTCTCTGGCTGCAGCACCGCAGTAGGGGAGGCCCCTGGGATCTGGGGGCAGACAGAAGGCCCTGATGGCTGGGGTGGGGAGGGAAAGCACTGCCGGATAGGATCCCTGGCCGAGAGCCGCTCCTCATCCTCCCCCAACCCTCACTCTCACATCCCCAATGCCCTTAACCCCCTGTGCGTGCATGTGCGTGCGTGTGCACGCACACATGCGCACCCCCCCCCCCAAAGGTCCTGCCCTGACTCCAACACCATCCACAGCACTAGCCCCCTACCCTGAAGGACTAAGGCAATGCCAGGTAAGTCTCCTAGTAAAACATAAAAGCAAGATGATGAACTCATGCCTTTTTCTTATGTGGCCTTTTTGACTATGACAGCATTGGTTGGCAATATTGTTTTAGACAATTGTTTCAATTACAGGGTTTTTAGCAAAGGAATCTAAGAGAATTGGGTTTAAAATAATAGGGAAACTTGTTTCTAAGCAATGTCTGTCTTAAAGAACAATTGTGTACTAGTAATTATTTGGGTATTAGAAATTAATTTTAATAACAATGTAATTATACAGAATTCAATACAGTGACCAAATATGAGTGTCAGACAATCTGAAAACGTATTTATAAGATAACATTTTATTGAGGAAATAAATATGTACATTTTAGAGTTTAAGATTTGCTGCCAGTGTCTTGAATAAATCAAATTTTACATAAACAGAATTAAAGATATTTATTTAAAAGGAAAACACTAATGCACTGAAGATGGAAAAATGGTAGGGTTTTTTTGTGGTAATATATGTAATGCAAGAGAGAGTTTCTCTTGGTTATTGAAGATAAGTAGAAAAATTTACAATTATTTATTAAAGATAGGTCACTGATTTAGGTAAGATAATCCAAAACTGAGCCATAAAACTAATACTGGTGTTTTTATCAAATAATGTACTCTGAGATACTGCTCCAAAATTGGTATTAACTGTAGAAAACACAATGGATAACAATTAATGGGCTCTTAGTCACATGATCCTATATTTCCATGTGCCATTGTAAAATATTGTGATTTGAAGGAAAGTTTTTTTCCAAAGTAGTATTAGCCTAGCCACTGCATAAACGTAGCATCTGTTTTAAAGTAACTGATATATATTCACTATAATGGTTATCACACTGAAAACTAATTTGTACAGGTCTGCCATCTTATGGACTGTGAAAGGTACTACCAAAACACAGGGTTCAGATTTGTTTTATTAGGATGAGGAGAATATTCTGCTTAGTTTTCCCCTTTTAGATGTCTTTGCATTGGAAGTTGTCCCAGCATTTTGACCAATTATTTTTATTTGATTTTTTTAATAGTCGTCATACACGTGAGTGGGTGTGTGCAAAAATATCAGACTTACTACATAAGAACATTAAGTTGAAGTCAAGCACTCAAAAGTTAGGAAATGCTAGAATTAAGGGTGCCTATGCAACCTTAATTTGGTCCCCTTGTTCATGTGTTTTGAGACCATCTTTAATTACACATTCACATACAATCATTTTTCGCAAGAACCCTATTTCATTCATTGGGCGAGATGGATGGTGCCCATATAATGAGCAATTATTCTGTGGTTTTTTTTTTTCCTTGTTGTTCAGTGTTTGGGCCCTTGCCTTATTTACTGCATTCTATACAAACCCTGCTCTTGTAATGGAATTAATTTTTTTTCATGGTGCTCATCTTCAGTAGACAGAGTATGCCCCTTTTTATAGATAGATGAAAGTAAAACGTTTCCTGGAGTGCACAGAAATCTTGAAAATACCCCCAACAGAGTGGTTCTTTTTTGGTATTTTAAAAAAAAAAAAAAAAGCTGTAGTTCAAAACTCTGTGAGGGCATATCTATAATAGCTTATTTCAAAATAACTCCCTATTTCAAAGTAACTCCCAAAATAACAATTTAAAAATAGCACTAATCCTCATCACAAGCAGGAGCTATTATTTCTAAATAACAGACTTGGTAGTGTGGACACTCGCCTTATTTTGAAATAAGGGGAGTTATTTCAGAATAACTACCTAGTATAGACATGCTCTGAGTGTCTGGCCCCAAAACTGGGCTCTATGGGAAAGGGGCAGAGAAGTAGGAAGTGGGTTGTCATAGGGGTTTCTTAAACACTCTACGCATGGGGGAATTTTTAGACGTGTCTGTATTGTTTCAGATATTGTTGTTGACAGGTATTTTGAAATAAATTACCAAAATAATTGAAACTGGCATAATAATGTATTATTTTGACAAATAAAATTTGAAGAATTTTAAAATATTGTATGCAGATTTCTTAATCTTTTTGGCACAGAATTCCTCCATGGGAGGGGGTGTGTGGGAATCAATCTAATTACAATCTAGGTGGGAAGTGCTGAAAGGAAACCCAGTCCCACTTCCCCAGAAGCTGTGATATTGATTGAATCAGACTGTTCCCTAGAATAGTATAAGAGGAAGGTCTATGAGGAAATGTTCTCAGAAGGTCTATGAGGAAATGTTCTCAAAAGGGGGCTGTCCACCAGCTGTTCCCTAACACCTCCGCCATTTAGCCACTCGCTGACCTTGGAAACAAAGACTATAGGTAACCTCATGGTCATGGATAGTATTTTAGAACAATATTTTAAAATTATTCCCATAGTGGTACAAACCTATATCTGTTGCTTCTGCCCCCAGCCATTGCAGAGGCCACAGAAACAATAGAGAGATTTTGGAAGTAGAGGTTTTGAGCATTGGGAGGATTTCCTTCTTCCCCCTCTACCATGAGCCAGACTGTTTTTGGAGCCCCCAAGACAAGGAGGTGCCTGCAGTTCTGGGCCCTCTTGAGGGACAGCACCCTACATCTACAGGTGACCAGTGTTCCCTCTAAACTGCACTGCACAGGTGATTAATCAGCCCCACCTAGTCAGCTCTGAGTTAGTCTGTATTTTTATGTTTTTTGAGTCCTGCTTCAGCGTGTGTGTACAGACATTTTACACAAAAACCTCAATACATGCACACACGATGGCTCTTCACAAGAGGAGGAGGCAGCAGCCCTATTTGCTAAACCAGTGTTTCTCAACTAGTGGTCCGAGTACCCTTGGGAGGGTACTTGAGAGAAGTATAGGGGGGTACATCAATACAACTGAAATTTGGAGAAAACTGAATTTTTGTTTTAAGTTTTACAGTGCTTTATTATTTTTATACCTTTTACATGCAAAAATTTCATCACCCGCCAGGCTACGATTAAGTTGTATAAACAAATGTGTTGCAATGGTAGAAAAAAATTTTGTGTGTCTGAAAACTAGGTAGTGGGGGTATTTATATTGTGTTTTCTTTTCTTTTTTCTTTTTAAAGGGGTACTTTATAAAAAAAGGTTGAGAAACACTGTGCTAAGCCATTTCGAGCCAGGGTAGAAATGGGAACCTCCTGCAGGATTGATCTCAACCTGGCTACCAAGGGTCAGCTGGTATCCCAGGGGGAAAAAGTGGGACTTCAAGCAAGCAAGACCATAGGACTGTATCCCTTCTGGGCTGAAGGGAACAAACTGAGTTGTCAGGGACTGTTCCCGCTGCAATAATTATATAATGTAAAATGAGTATTCAACCACTATTGTAATTCTAACCCTTTTCCACAATAAAAAACGTTGCTTTTGCCCTTGGCAATAGTTACAATTCTCTGAACATATTGTGCTGATGGTCTGAAAATTGCTTGTCTGCAGGCTAGTCTGTATTGCTAACCCTATTAATTTACATTCTGGAATGGTTATTTACTGGGTAACTATCAGCCAAAAAATAATTGATCCTAGCATCTATATGAACAGGATGATTTCTAGCCTAGGTTTTAATCAATTTGGGCTAGGAAATGTCTCTATCACATGTTTATATAGTGCCGTGGTGTCCAACCAGTTCTGAAGCTAGAGTGAACTAGCTGCACTCAACTGGCCAAATAGCCACATTGTTCTAGCCAACTAGCCACACTCAATCAGCCAAATAGCCGCATGTGGCTAATGGCTAGCGTGGTGGGGCCCTTCTCCATGACTGAGGCTGCTCAAATGCTACTATAATCTAAATAGAAGTTTGTCCTACTATCCGTTGTTTCTGATAAGTTTGCTAACAAATACGGTCTACTAACTCAGAATCCGTCTATAGAGTTTTATGCCTGTTTTAATGGGAAAAGGCACAAAACACAGGGCTTCTACGTTTGTCCTCCTGTAAGCTACATTGTTAATGTCTCAGGAGCCACACTTGAGACGGCGCAGTCGCTTGCTGAACGAGTTCATCCAGCAGCACACTGCAATTTGCGCTGCTATCCGGGAGGCGATGGCCTTCCCAGGTTCTGTCCCTGTTCCTGCTCCTCCTGCTCAGCCTTCCCCCCCCCCCCCACCACACCTGCCCCTTCCTCACTCCCTGCCATCCCAGACCCAGGTGCAGCCCCACCTCCTGCTCAGCCCCCTACTGTCCCAGGCCGCATACACGGCCGGCTCCAAGTAGGCCCCCGTACCTGACATGGCAGGACCTATTCATCCAGGCGGCACCCTCAGCCCTGAGCCTCCCTCCCCACTTCCAAGTTTACGTTCCCCTTCCCCCCTTCCAGCTTTACATCCCCCTTCCCACCAGTGAGAGTGAGTGAGGGAAGCACTTTAATTTGTTAACAAAAAGTTTATTTTTCATTAAAAAAGAGTTACACTGTTTGTTACATACAACTGTGCAATAAACTGAAAGCATTTTGTAAACCACACCTGTCTCTCTTCTCTGTGTATATGTACGAAGTGGGGCAGGGATGGGTTTGGGGGGGGGGGGGAGGCACTAGGGGCATGGAGCAAACCCACATTTGGAAGGCCCTGGGGAAAGTCAGGGCTCCTTGGGCTCCATGGGAGATTCTCTTCCTCAGGGCCTCCCGAATTTGCAATCCCGACTAGTGGGCTTGGCGGATGGCAGCTGTCTGGGGCTGCTCAAACTGCCTCCCCTCCACATCAGCCCGTATTGCCCACCCTGGGAGGAAGGCCTCCCCTTTCCTCTCCACCAGGTTGTGCAGCACACAACAGGCAGCAACCACCTCGGGGATGTTGCATTCCCCCATGTCCAGGTGAGGGAGCAGGCATCTAAACCTGCCCTTCAGACACCCAAAGGTGCATTCTACCTGCAAGCGAGCCCGGTTCAGGTGGGAGTTAAACAGTTCCCTGCTCATATCCAGGTGTCCAGCGAACGTCTTTATGAGCCAAGGCATAAGGGGGTAGGCCGTGTCGGCCACGATGCACACAGGCATCTGCACATCCCCAACTACAAAGTTTCTCTCTGGAAAGAATGTCCCAGCCTGCGGTACAGGTATGAGTTGCGGAAGATGTGGGCATCATGTGCCTGGCCCGACCACCCGACACAAATGTCCGTGAATTGTCCCCGGTGGTCGACTAGGGCCTGCAGTACCATTGAAAAGTAGCCCTTTCTGTTAATGTACTGGGCTGCTCGATGGGGCGGTGTGCGGATCGGGATGTGAGTCCCATCAAGTGCTCCACCGCAGTTCGGAAATCCTAGCCCTGCAAATCCAGCCAAGTTGGTATCCAGGTCTCCGAGGTGGACAGTCCTGTGAAGCAGCTCTGAATTGATGGCTGTCACCACCTGCAGAAAGGGTCAAATAGAAACACACATAATAGGAAATTAGAGGAGTTGCCTGAGCTGATGAAAGGTGCTTCCCCAAACCTCCCCTCCCAGACCCCAAGAGCCCACCCTCAGGCAACCTTCCCCTCCCCACCCCCGGGCACCATGGCAGGGTGAGGCCAGGAGGGCTTCTACCACTCCCACCCCATTCCCTCTGCCCGGTCCTGACCGTTCCCCTTGTCCGCCCCCCCCCCCAAGTACTGTCCCCAGAGAGCGACTTACCTCCATCAAGGCAGCCCCAACAGCAGACTTCCCCATGCCAAATTGGTGTCCCACCAAGCGGTAGCTGTCGGGGGTGGCCAGCTTCCAGAGGGCAATAGCGACCTGCTTCTCCAGGGGGATCGTGGGCCGCAAGTGGGTGTCCTGGCGTTATGGGGCAGGGGCGAGCCAGGCACACAGTTCCTGGAAGGTAGACTTCCGCATGCAGAAGTTATGGAGCCACTGCTCCATAACAAGACGGTCCCACCAGTCTGAACTAGTGTCCAGCCTCCAAACTCACCTCCCCAGGAAAAAGTTCGGTGGCAAGGGCACTGGGGCTGCAGCCTGAGTGAGGGGCTCAAAGCTGGCTTCTGAATCCAGATCTGGCACAAACATCATGATGGTCTCATGAAGATGCAGCAGAACTTCAAGCATCACAGTGTGAGGCCATCGCCTGCCCAGGGGCAGCTCCGGCTCCATGGCAAAAAAAAAAACCAATTAAAAGCACAAAAACCAATCAGGAAAGTAACTGCTGTGGTATCCCAGAAAACAGGGCACTCAAAGCAAGCAGTGCAGAAGCCTTGCTGTCCCTCTAGGAGGTAGGCAAGCCAGCTGCAGGAGCAGAGCAACGGCTGTTCAGGGGGGTCCCTTTAAGCACGCGTCTCTGCAAAGGGCATGCAGCAGCACCAGGAAGTAAATGCTGCCCCCATGCCCTGGCAGAAGTGGTTCCGGGTGCCTTTTTTTTTTTCGAAAGAGCGGCCAGCAGTCTGGACACTCTTTCAAAAAAGTGGATCACTTTTTTGATCCGCGTAATGCAATCTAGACGCTCTTTTTCGAAAGAGACTTTTTTGAAAGATACTTTTGAAAAAGCCTCTTTTGAAAAAGGCGTGTAGTGTAGACATACCCTTAGTTCCTAACACTGCTTCGACAGTGTCAATGGGAAAACTCCACTGCATAATATAGAATGGAATATATTTTTTATGTAAAGTTGTAATTAATGGAGATGACTGGCTTGACCATGCAGTGCTCCATCTTGTTTGGGATGGCCTTTCACTCAAATCAAGACAAAGGCAAGGAGTAGATGGCCAATGGGTTACACTTTGACCAACATAAGATGTGTGTGGGGGCGGTAGAACAATGTTTGTAATTGCCAGGAGATTCAGCTGCAGTCATTTATCACGTTCAATACAGAATGGTCAACTGTGATTATTCTTTATAGATCAATAGGATTGTTCTGCATGTGAATGTGAACACATACTTTCATTTCTCAGCTATGCCACTAATAAATTATTAAACTACTACCTATTAAGCTTTTCTCCGATAGTTACATTTCCATTTTCTGTTGTATGAATCTGTTTTTTTAAAGTTGATTTCTACTTTGGAAAAACATGTTTATTCAGATGTAAATGAACAGTTAAATTATAAAGAAAAAGGCTCCATACTTAAAATAGGCTATATTAAAAACATCAAATGGAAATTAATGTGCCAAATCAGGCTGTTTACCAAAGTGAAACAGTTGAAATAATAAACTACAATAGAAGCACTCGTGGGTATTTTTCATATTTAAGTTATACTGTTACACTTTTATAGAGAGATGTTTGGAGAAGAAAAGCTAAGACACAACTTATTTCAGGGCATTTTTATCTTTTCTTAACCCTTTTACCTTTTCCATGAATTACTTCATGTTTTTAATTTAGCCTCACAGTTATTTGACATAAAGAACTAAATCAATTAGTCCTGTTCCTCATGACTCAGGTTATTATCTGGTGGCATTTGATTAAGAATGAACTGGGACACTAGGGATTTATTAGGTACTGTTTCTTTCAATAAAGTAAAATATTTCACTCTGCTTGGAAAGGAAGGAGACTCAACACTAGATGGAAATTGTGTCTCCCCCCACCACCCCAGGGTTAGTTGCTTAATCCGTCCTGTAAAATTCTGGGCACTCTTTAAATCTATGGGATTTGAGGACATTTAGCATGTTTCAGGAGATACTCATAACCTCAATGGAAGAAGATCCATCAGCTATCAAAAGTAATTTTTCATCATTATTTTGTTTGCTGTTTCAGAAAACAAACTATTAAGCAGAAGAGGGCAGCCTGAGGTCAGAGGGAAATGAGGACTAAGAGCAATCAAGAGTGCTGTGCTCCACTTCTCCATGGCTCTCGCTCACTTGCATAGATCTCAAACTCATGGCCCATGGGTCATCTATGGGCTGGAGCATACTCACAATCTTGCCTGGGAGACCCAGTGGCCTGGGTGTGTGTGCCTGTACCCGGCCCCCAAACCTTGCCCCTTCCCACTGCCACCCTGCCCTCTGCCCCCCATTACACCCCATTCTCTGAGGGATGCATCTTTAGGGGATACTGGGGGGGCCTGGCGCAGTTGCCCCCACTCACTCCCTGCAGCAGTGAGAGCCGTGGAGAAGTGGAGCACAGCACTCTTGATTGCTCTCAGTCCTCATTTCCCTCTCTCCTCTGGCTGCCCTCTTCCCTAGCGCCGATTCTATCAGTCTCTTCCTTCCCTGCCTCTGCCCCCGCCTCAGTTGTTATTCTTTGCCTTCACTCCTCCCCTCTGGGGGATGAGCCACATCCTTCCATTTTCCCAGAGGGAGGGGCTACCTTCTTTCCATAGAACAATGACAGCATGTTCACCCTGAACACACCCTAAATTATATAATGATAATTATACAGGGAGGAGTTCCTTGAGCATATTTACATGAAGATGAGAATCATAGAATCAAAGAGCTGAAAGAGACCTCAGGAGGTCATCAAGTCCAGCCCCCTGCTCTAGGCAGGACCAATCCCAACTAGATCAACAGTCAGAGCTTTGTCAAGCTGAGACTTAAACACCTCTAGGGATGGAGACTCCACTACTTCCCTAGGTAACCCATTCCAGTGTTTCACCACTCTCCTAGTGAAATAGTTTTTCCTAATATCCAACCTGGACCTCTCCCACCATAACTTAAGACCATTGCTCCTTGTTCTGCCATCCATCACTACTGAGAACAGCCTTTCTCCATCCTCTTTGGAACCTCCCTTCAGGAAGTTGAAGGCTGCTATCAAATCCCCCCTCACTCTTTGCTTCTGCAGACTAAACAGACCCCACTCCCTCAGCCTCTCCTCATAGGTCGTATGCTCCAGCCCCCTAATCATTTTGGTTGCCCTCCGCTGGACCCTCTCCAATGCGTCCACATCCTTTTTGTAGTGGGGGGCCCAGAACTGGACACAGTACTCCAGATGTGGCCTCACCAGAGTCGAATAAAGGGGAATAATGACATCTCTGGATCTGCTGGCAATGCTCCTCTTAATTCAACCTAATATGCCATTAGCCTTCTTGGCTACAAGGGCACACTGTTGACTCATATCCAGCTTCTCATCCACTGTAACCCCCAGGTCCTTTTCTGCAGAACTACTACTTAGCTGGTTGGTCCCCAGCCTGTAACAATGCTTGGGATTCTTCTGTCCCAAGTACAGGACTCTGCACTTGTCCTTGTTGAACCTCATCAGATTTCTTGTGGCCCAATCCTCCAATTTGCCTAAGTCACTCTGGACTCTATCCCTGCCCTCCAGCGTATCTACCTCTCCCCCTAGCTTAGTGTCATCAGCAAACTTGCTGAGGGTGCAATCCATCCCCTCATCCAGGTCATTAATAAAGATATTGAACAAAACTGGTCCTAGAACCGAACCTTGGGGCACTCCGCTAGAAACCGACCGCCATCCTGACATCGAGCTGTTGATCACTACCCGCTGGGCCCGGCCTTCTAGCCAGCTTTCTATCCATCTTACCGTCCATTTATCCAATCCACATTCCCTTAACTTGCTGGCAAGAATATTGTGGGAGACCGTATCAAAAGCCTTGCTAAAGTCAAGGTAGATCACATCCACTGACTTTCCCATGTCCACAGAGCCAGTTACCTCATCATAGAAGCTAATCAGATTGGTCAGGCATGACTTGCCCTTTGTAAATCCATGCTGACTATTCCTAATCACTTTCCTCTCCTCCAAGTGCCTCAAAATGGATTCCTTAAGGATCCCTTGCATGATTTTTCCAGGAACCGAGGTAACACTGACCGGCCTATAGTTCCCTGGATCGTCCTTCTTCCCTTTTTGAAGATGGGCACTACATTTGTCTTTTTCCAATCATCCGGGATCTCTCCCGATCTCCACGACTTTTCAAAGATAATGGCCAAAGGCTCCTCAATGACATTTGCCAACCCCCTCAGTACCCTCGGATGCATTAAGTCCGGACCCATGGATTTGTGTACGTTTAGCTTTTCTAAATAGTTCCTAACCTGTTCTTTACCCACTAAGGGCTGTCGATCTTCATCCCATCTTGCGTCACTTAGCGCATTAGTCCGGGAGCCCACCTTGTCCGTGAATACAGAGGCAAAGAAAGCATTGAGTACGTCAGTTTTCCCCACATCATCTGTCAGTAGGCTACCTCCTTCATCCGGTAGGGGCCGCACACCCTCTTGGATCACCTTCTTCTTGTTAACATGCCTGTAGAAACCTTTCTTGTTATCCTTCACATCCTTAGCCAGTCGCAATTCCATTTGCGCTTTCGCCTTCCTGATAACCCCCCGGCATTCTCGAGCTATACATTTAAACCCCTCCCTGGTCATTTGTCCAAGTTTCCACTTTTTGTAAGCTTCCTTTTTGTGCCTTAGTTCACCAACGATTTCCCCTGTAAGCCAATCCGGTCTCCTACCATGTTTGCCTCTCTTGCTACGCATCGGGATGGTTTCTTTCTGTGCCTTCAATAAGGCTTCTTTAAAATACTGCCAGCTGTCCTGGACTCCTTTCCCCTTCATGTTAGCGTCCCAGGGGATTCTGCCCATCAGGTCTCTGAGGGAGTGAAAATCTGCTTTTCTGAAGTCCAGGATGTGTATTTTACTACGCTCTTTTCTTCCTTTGGTCAGGATCCTGAAATCTACCATCTCATGATCACTGCTTCCCAAGTTGTCACCCACCTCTACTTCCCCTATTAGTTCCTCCCTGTTTGTGAGCAGAAGGTCAAGCTGCGCACAGCCCCTGGTCGGATCCTTCAGCACTTGTACCAAGAAGTTATCCCCAACATTCTCCAAAAATTTCCTGTATTGCCTGTGTACTGCCATATTGATTTCCCAACAGATGTAAGGGTGATTAAAGTCCCCTACGAGAACCAGGGCCTGTGATCTGGAAGCTTCTCTCAGTTGTCCGAAGAAAGTCTCATCTACCTCGTCCACCTGATTTGGTGGCCTGTAGTAGACACCAACCACAAAATCACTGCTGTTGTTTGCACCTCTAAACTTAACCCATAGACTCTCAACAGAACATAAGAACATAAGAATGGCCGTACTGGGTCAGACCAAAGGTCCATCTAGCCCAGTAGCCTGTCTGCCGACAGTGGCCAGCACCAGGTGCTCCAGAGAGGGTGGACCGAAGACAATGATCAAGCGATTTGTCTCCTGCCATCCCTCTCCAGCCTCTGACAGACAGAGGCCAAGGACACCATTTTATCCCCTGGCTAATAGCCTTTTATGGACCTAACCTCCATGAAATTATCTAGCTTCTCTTTAAACTCTATTGTAGTCCTAGCCTTCACAGCCTCCTCTGGCAAGGAGTTCCACAGGCTGACTACACGCTGTGTGAAGAAGAACTTTCTTTTATTAGTTTTAAACCTGCTACCCATTAATTTCATTTGGTGTCCTCTAGTTCTTCTATTTAGGGAACTAATAAATAACTTCTCTTTATCGGCCCTCTCCACACCACTCATGATTTTATATACCTCTATCATATCCCCCCTCAGTCTCCTCTTTTCTAAACTGAAAAGTCCCAGTCGCTTTAACCTCTCCTCATATGGGACCCGTTCCAAACCCCTAATCATTTTAGTTGCCCTTTTCTGAACCCTTTCCAAGGCCAAAATATCTTTTTTGAGGTGAGGAGACCACATCTGTACACAGTATTCAAGATGTGGGCGTACCATAGTTTTATACAGGGGCAGTAAGATATTCTGGGTCTTATTTTCTATCCCTTTCTTAATAATTCCTAGCATCCTATTTGCCTTTTTGACTGCTGCTGCACACTGTGTGGAAGTTTTCAGAGAACTGTCCACGATAACTCCAAGATCTCTTTCCTGATTTGTCATAGCCAAATTAGCCCCCATCATACTGTACGTATAGTTGGGGTTATTTTTCCTGATGTGCATTACTTTACACTTATCCACATTAAATTTCATTTGCCATTTTGTTGCCCAATCACTCAGTTTGGTGAGATCTTCTTGGAGTCCCTCACAGTCTGCTTCTGTCTTGACTATCCTAAACAGTTTGGTATCATCTGCAAACTTTACCACCTCACTGCTTACCCCTTTCTCCAGATCATTTATGAATAAGTTGAACAGGATTGGTCCTAGGACCGACCCTTGGGGGACCACTAGTTACCCCTCTCCATTCTGAAAATTTACCATTTATTCCTACCCTTTGTTTCCTGTCTTTTAACCAGTTCTCAATCCAAGAAAGGACCTTCCCTCTTATCCCATGGCCATGTAATTTACACAAGAGCCTTTGGTGAGGGACCTTGTCAATGGCTTTCTGAAAATCTAAGTATACTATATCTACTGGATCCCCCTTGTCTGCATGTTTGTTAACCCCTTCAAAGAACTCTAATAGATTAGTGAGACAGGATTTCCCTTGACAGAAACCATGTTGACTTTTGTCCAACAAATTATGTTCTTCTACATGCTTCACAATTTTATTCTTTACTATTGTTTCGACTAATTTGCCCGGCACTGAAGTTAGACTTACCAGTCTGTAATTGCCCGGATCGCCTCTAGAGCCCTTTTTAAATATTGGTGTCACATTGGCTACCTTCCAGTCATTAGGTACAGAAGCCGATTTAAGGTTTTTCTCCCTCTCTATACTGGAGTTCAGAGCAATCATAGTGCTCTCTTACGTATAGTGCAACTCCTCCTCCTTTTCTTCCCTGCCTGTTCTTCCTGAACAGTCTATACCCTTCCATGACAGCGCTCCAGTCATGCGAGTCATCCCACCAAGTCTCTGTTGTCCCAAGTAAATCATATTTCTTGGACTGGGCCAGGGCCTCCAGTTCTTCCTGTTTGTTGCCCAGTCTTCTCGCATTGGTGTACAAACACCTCAGATAACCAGTTGATCGCCCCATCTTCTCCATTCGAATCAGGGGTCCTCCTTTCTTGCTCGTTCCTCTTTGCATTCCTTCCCGGTATCCAACTTTCCCACTCCCCTCAGGGTGTTGGTCACCGTCCCCCAACAAACCTAGTTTAAAGCCCTCCTCACTAGGTTTGCAAGCCTGCTCGCGAAGATGCTCCTTCCTCTCTTCGTTAGGTGGATCCCATCTCTTCCTAACAATCCTTGTGCCCGGAACAGAGTCCCATAGTCGAAGAAACCAAAGCCCTCTCTGCAACACCACCTGCGCAACCATGCATTTACTTCCTCAATTCGAAGATCCCTGCCCAGTCCTTTCCCTTCAACCGGGAGGATGGACGAGAACACCACTTGTGCTCCGAATTCTTGGGTCCTTCTTCCCAGCGCTACATAATCCACAGTAACCCGCTCCAGGTCATTCTTGGCCGTATCGTTAGTTCCCACGTGGAGAAGCAGGAAGGGGCAGCGATCCGAAGGTTTGATCAGCTTGGTAAGCCTCTCAGTCACATCCTGAATTCGAGCTCCCGGTAAGCAGCACACCTCTCGAGATTACTGGAATACTCCCTGTATTATAGAACCTCAGTGGAAATGAGGGTTAAACTAGATTAAGTTTTGACATCAAGATACCAGTCTATTGTATGAATTTGAGAAAAACATCTCTTGAAGTGAAAACAGAAATGAACAATCCTGAAGATGAAATATCAGATGAATATAAGAGATGTGAGAGTCATGAAGGAACAATGTAAATAGAAGTTGATCTCACTGAGTGATAGGCTTAAAAGATATTCAGCATAAAGCTGTCAGTATCAAGAAAAGAGACTCATCAGGAGGCTTTGATCAGATAGTTGTTAAAAGCAGAATAGGAGAAAATAGCCAATAAATAATGTGGAAGAATTTCAGCACTACTGTATGGAAATCTGGTCTGAGACCATACAACATAATCAGGCTGAGGATTAAAAATTCGAAAGAAAAATAAAACAAACCCCAGACTTGAGGAATACGAAGGAATATTTAAGAAAAAGAATTGGGTATTGAGAGGAATGCAAAATTGGAAAGCACCCACCACAGATGGGTACCTGGATTTTGAATGAAATACTTCAGTGTTCAGTGATTGTTTACTTAAACTACTAAGGCCACTACTAAACTACACTAGAGGGAAAATGTCCAACTAAGATATTCAACTCCAGCTTATGGATGTTAAGTAACGGTTAATTGACTAGTTGAGGAGTCGATGGAATTTCCATCGACTACTTGACTAGTCGATAGGCACATCTGCATTCCTCCTTTGAAATGTACACGAGCCCCTGATGGGTTTCCCTCCCAGTGGGGCTCTTGTACATTTCAAAGGAGGATTGTGGAACTCTGTGTGCAGCCTGGGGCCAGCAGGAAGTCCTGCTGACTCGGGCTGCATGTGGTGTGCTAGCTTTGAAATGTACAAGAGTCCCACACTGGCCCCAGGCTCCATGCTGCGCTGCCAATTTGAAATACCAGCTGGGAGTCCCCACCTGACCCCGGGCTCCATGCGTGGCAGCGCCGCACAGCTGAGCCGGGGCTCAGCTGTGCAGCACTGCCTCTTTCAATGCCATCTCGGTGTTTCAAAGGGGCAGCCACACAGCTGATCCCCAGTCAGCTTTGTGGCACTATCCCTTTAAAATGCCGAGGCCTTCACAGGACCCACTCTGTTAAGTGAAAATTTACAACAAATGTCATCAACTCAGTGACTGAACATTGCTCAGCAAGATCTCCCAGTTGTCAGAGGAGCAACTAAATACAATGTGAATCATGAAGACACTGAAAATGCATAAGATTCATCCAAAGTTAAATTTCCTTTCTATAGCAATTCGTGGTTAAATGGAACACTAAAATCTTTGTGGAATGGACTCTCCACAAATGAATGAGATCCAAATTAAAAGAGGAATCTTTCAAAGTGATTTCTTCATCAGTGCTGTTTGTGGTAGTGATACTGCCACTGACTTGTATACTCTAAATTAAACTGAGGTTATCATATCAGCAAAGAGCAACAACCAGTTAATCATTTGTTTCATATGGATTATCTGAAACTTTATGGATGATCACAAAAAGAGATGAGAGATTGAGGATGTATAGGAAAATTTGAAGATGTTAAGCTATGGGTATGGCTGGCTAAATGTGCATGAGTGTCTGAAGAGGGGCACACTATTCCAGTCAGATGGAGTACAAGTTAACAAAGGTGCTATCCAAAGTTTCTCTTGGATTGGCTCCTTACCACATACCTTGGAATCAGGGAGCTATTGGTGTTACAATATAAGGTAAGTCAATGACAAAGTAAGGAAAGAATATTACAGATGAATAGGAACTATACTAAGGACAAAACTTAAAAAAATTGTTGCAAGCTACTAATACATGGGCAATGCCAGCAATATAGGTACACTACCAGAGTGATCAAGTGGAATCAAGAGGCAAAGAAAAAAATTGACATTGAAACAAGAAGGCTCTAAACGGTGCTTAGAGAAATGAATATCAACCAAGACATGGACAGGACTGATGGAGGAAAAGGTCTATTATCTGTGGAGAGTGCTGTTGACAATGAAGACTATAATATCAAAATATATAAGAATGTTACCCAGGGTAAAAGATCATCTGAGTCTGAAAACTAATGATGGCTGAAGTGCATTCCAGCCCAAGAAAGCATAAAAGAAAGGAAAAAGCAAATTGCCAAAGAAAGACTTTGAAATATTTACACAGAAATCAATGCACAGACAGCAGTGGGAAGAGATCGAACCCATTAGTGATCAAAGAATAATGAACTCGTGCCTGAAGAGTATCTCAAAAAACTCATCCTGAGCTCACAAGAACAATCCTTAAGGTTTAATTACATTCAAAACAAAACTGACAATGGAACTGCTTCTCAAATGCAGAATATTTTCAGAAAAGGAAGAGACTGTGAAATATGTGTTGAGCACCACCAGGTACCTGGCTGGCAGAGAATATCTGAACAGACAAAATGTGTAGTATTAGTACCTAAAAGGGAAAATTATTCTCCTTAACCGCTGATGATAGGACAAGAAACAATGGGCTTAAATTGCAACAAGAGAGGTTTGGGTTGGACATCAGAAAAAATTTCCTAATTGTCAGGGTGGTTTAAAACTGGAATAAATTGCCTAGGGAGGTTGTGAAATCTCCATCATTGGAAATATTTAAGAGCAGATTGTCTAGATATCTGTCAGGGACAGTCTAGATGGTGCTTGGTTCTGCCATGAATGGAGGGGACTGGACTTGATGACCTCTCAAGGTTCTTTCCAGTATTCTGTGATGACCAAATTAAGAGCACTGTATAAAATTAAGAGGCTAATATTATATGGAATCTGGCAATGATACCAAACGGAATGATGTACACAAATTGGGAGGATTTAGCAGTTGTAGAAAAGAAGACAGACAAGACCATGTTAATTGATACTGCCATATCAACAGACACAAACAAACAGATGATAACAAGATATATGAAGAACTGTGCCATAGGATGGAACAATTATGGACAACTGGAAAAAAGATGATTCTAGTGATTATTGAATTACTTGGAGTGTTCTTAAGGGCCTGAATGAGCAGCTGAAGGACACGTTAGGAGTGCAAGGCCTCCTGATCAGTGACCTCCAGAAGATACCACTCCTAGGCATTGTGAGAATGTAAAGGAAGGTCCAGGAGAATGAATGAAAAGAATTCTTTAAAAACATGAATACATGTTGCAGCTACTGGATGGTCTAAAAGCAGATGCCACTGTTACCCTTTTTAGGTTATAAGGGGAGCTCTCTTCATTCTATGTCAGTTCTGCAGCAAAAGGAAGTGGAAGGGCAGCTACAATGGCCCCTACTGAGTCCTCTCTAGATACACTGTACTTTGGGCCAGACTGCCTAATCTCTTGCTTTTGGTTGGAAACTCTGTCTTACCTAATCTAATCTCTGATCTCCTTAGAATACGTATTCAATTTCTGGCCAGTTGCCATGGTGAGTAGGGCTAGTAAATAATACTCCCATCACTTCTGTGTTATTGGAAACTACCTTTAAGTGGCTTAGCTTTGGAGACAGAGAGTCTAAGGAAGGGATGCTGCAGAAGCCCATGTTCTGTCATGCAAAGGCAACTGGAACTGGTCACTGAATAAACAGTATCTCCTTCAGACACTTTGGTCCTCCTTATATCCCCAAATATAGTCACCCCCTTTGTCTGCCAGCCAATTAGTGTACTCCTTGTTCTCAGTTCCTCTTTTGTTTGCCACTGAAAGACATAGGAAGGATGGTCCAATGAGTGGGGTCTAGTCTGAACTTGGGTTCACTTCCCTGCTCCAAGGGTGGTGCATGACCTTAAACTTCAGTTCCTCATCTGTAAAGTGTAGGTAATAGTGATTGCTGTATCACAAGGGTACTGTGAGGATATAATAAAAACATCAGAAATTTGTGAGGTGCTCAGATACCCTGGTAGTGGAAGTCATAGGGGCGTGTAGGAAAGGTAATGGAATAGGAAGTCAATTTCAACAGTTCCTCTGGACTCTGGCCCAGGCCTATTTCCTATTCAGCCACTGGTTGGCTAAGCTAAGGTCAGGCCCAGGGTGCTCTGGCTTTGTTGTCAGCTCCCGCCACCTCTTTCTCTTGCTTGACCCCAACAGTTCCCTTCCCAGTCCTAAAGAAAGGAGGAGAATATACTTAATTTATTAGCTTTTTCCAGGGAGGACCCCATCATCCCTGGGTATGTATTGGCCTTTCTAGTTGGGGGAAATGGCTAATATGATTCATCTCAACTACCTAAAGAAAGTGGAACATTTCCATGCTACTACGTAAGTATAGTTTTATAAAGTATTTCAGCTGATTTTCAGATAAAAGGGTTTGTGTAAATATAAAATATTAATTAATATTATCTTTAGGAACGTTTAAAATAATATTTACATGTTATGATCATCCATTAACAGGATCAGCCAATATTTTAGTATTGTACTATTCCAGTTCAGTGCACTGCAGAGGATCTCTACTGCATATGTATTGACTGGCTTCCCTTCATCATACTGCTTAGCAACAGCAAGCAGCTTTCTGCCAGAGTGATGATACTGCATATAACTTGATCATTATACTGCTTTTTTCCCATTTTATAAACTCTGGACCAGTAAATGATACTTGTGGGATATCCTTTATGGAAGTTGTCTTCTCTAGCACTGTGGTTTGTTTGCAGCTAAATTATCAGAAGTTTGACAGAACAAAAAAAAAGTGGTAATGAGAGACTCCTACTTATGATCAATAATCTGGCTGTTGCAAGCAGAGGCACTCTGGTAGTGAATGGGAATGCAAAGGGCTAGGACAGGGGTGGGCAATAATTTTTGGTGGTGGGCCACTCCAAGATTTTGGAAAATGGTCACGGGCCGTACTTTTCTGTGGAGGAGATGGAGATGCAGATGGTCTGGGGTGGACGCTGGGTGCAGAATGGTGCACGGGGTCAGGGACTGGGGTGCAGGAGACGGTGTGAGGTTTGAGAGGAAGTTTGGGTGAAGGAGGGGGTTGTGACTTGGGTCAGAGGATTAGGGTGTAGAGTCAGGGAGGAAGCATGGGTGCAAGAGAGGATTCTGGCTTGGTGAGGGGCTCTAGGAGGAGGTACAAAGTCTGGGAGGGAATTGTGACCTGGGAGAAGAGGAAAAGGGGGAGCAGACTGCAGAGGGGTTGGGTGGTGATCTGGGCAGGGAAATGGGGTGTAGGGTCTGGGAGCATGTTTAGGTGCAGGAGAGGATTCTGGCTTGTGGGAGGGATATAGGAGGGGTTACAAGGTCTGGAAAGGAGCTGTGACTGGGGCAGGGGGATGCAGAGGGTTTGGATGGTGACGTGAGGGATTTGGCGTGCAGGAGGGGCAGGGGTGCCAGAGGCAGGTGCTGGTTGGGAGGCACTTGCCTAAGTGTCTTCTGGCCAGCAGCCCTGCAATACCTGGCTGCGCTCCCTGCCTTCTGCAGCCCCAGATCACTTTAAACTGCAGGCTGCTCCCTCTATGTGGCTCTCAGCTCTAGGGGTATGTCTAAACTACATCCCTCTGTCAAAAAAGGGATGTAAATTAGGCAAATTGAAAGTGCAAATGAAGCAGGGATTTAAATATCCTGCGCTTTATTTGCATAATTGCGTCACAGCGGTCTTTCAAAAAAGGGTATTTCGAAAGTGAAACTGCAGTCTAGACGCAGTTCTTTTGGAAAAAAAACCTTTTTTGAAAGATGCCGTACTCTTCAAAAAATGAAAGTGGAGGGGGGGAGACGAGGGGTATGGTCTTCTTGCCTTTGCCTTGAAGCCCAAAATCTTTGGCACTTTTGCATAGAGCAGAAGATCCATCTAGAGGCCCAGTACTTTCCGGGTGGCAGAACACACTGGTGGACACCCTCAGCAGGACCTTCATGATCCATGAGTGGTCAGTCAGAAAAGATGTAATACATTCAATCTTCCACAGGTGGGGGACTCCCCATCTAGACATGTTTTGCCACACCAGAGAACAAGTAGTGCAGGGACTTCTGTTTCTTACAGAAATCACTGTCAGGGTTCCATGACAGATGAATTTGCGCTCCATTGGGAAGGGGGAGAGTCTCCTGTATGCATTTCCCCCCGTTCCCATGCTGCACTGGGTCTTGATAAAACCCTGCAGGGACAAGGTGCGCCTAGTTCTCCTGGCACTGGTGTGGCTGCACCAACATTGGTTCTCCACTCTACTCAACCTGTCAGTGGAAGTGCCAATAGCCCTTCTCCTGTACCCAGACGTAGTCACTCCACATCAGGGGCATCTCAGACACCCTGATCTGCGCTCTCTCCATCTCATGGAATGGAAGCTGGATGGTTCAATCTGTTAGGATATGGCTAGACTGCGGGGTTTTTGTATCCTGAAAAAACTCCGCTGTGTCCAGGGAACGCAATTGCTCTTCCGCTTTTTTTTGCGGAAGAGCAAATGCAGTCTTTTGGAAGCCCCTATATTCCTTGTCCAGTCTAGACTGGCCAAATGTCAGAAAAGCCTGTTCCAACAAAAGAATCGGAAAAAGGCATGCAAAATGCGGAGCGCATTTTGCATACCTTTTTCCAACAAAAACTTGTAGTTTAGCTGTACCCTTTGAGCTTCAGTGCTCAGCCCAGGTGCAGGAGGTTCTATTGGAAAGCAGGAAGCCCTCTACTAGGGTGGCATACCGAGCCAAGTGGAGGAGGTTTTCTACCTGAAGTGCAGAATGGGATCTCTCCCTCAGGAGGGCACCCATCCTGGTGTTACTGGATTACCTGTTGCATTTATGAACACAGGGCCTACCACCCTCCTTGGTCAATGTTCACCTAGTGGCTGTGTCCGCTTTTCACCCAGGGTGCTCCCAATGTTCCCTGTTCAGTCAACTCATGGTAATCTGCTTTAGGAAAGGGTTAGGTTGTAACCATATTCTCGTTTACCTGTACCCACTTGGGACATTAACTTGGTGCTCAATAGACTTATGGTACCCCTCCGCCCCCCCCGAACCAATGGCTGAGAGTTCATTGCTTCATCTTTCCATGAAGGTGGCCTTCCTGATGGCCATCACCTTGGTGAGGAGGGTGTCTGAGCTGAGAGCTCTTTCCCCAGAACCCCATATACGGTTTTCCATAAGGACAAGGTGCAGCTCAGGCCACACCTGACCTTTTTACCAAAGATTATTTCCCAGTTCCACCTGGGTCAAGATATTTTCCTCCCATTTTTTAATCTGAAACCGTACTCTAGTGCTAGACAAAGGGTGCTGCACATGCTAGACATGAGAAGGGCTTTAGCTTTCTATATTGACCATATGAAACCATTCAGGAAATACACACAACTGTTTGTGGCCATAGCAGAATGGATGAAAGGGGATCCGGTTTCTGCACAGTGCATATCATCCTGGACAGTACAGTGCATATGCACCTGTTATGATCTGGCAGGGGTTACACCCTCACCAATCATGGACCACTCGACTAGAGCGCATGCCTCGTTGACTGCATTTGTGGCACAAGTTCCCCTTCAGGAGATCCGTAGGGCAGCCACATGGTCCTCTATACACACGTTCATGGCCCACTATGCCATCAATAGGTTTTTCAGGGAGGATGCAGCTGTTAGTAGGGCAGTGCAGCAATCCAAGATTCTGTTGGGATGTTATGATGTTTATAATGTTTATGTGGTTTATGTGTAAGGTGCTTATGTTTTCAAAATGGCAGTTGTCACCAGAGACTCTGTGGAAAGATCTGGGACTCTGTTTTCCACCTCAAGTCCTTTGCACTCGTCACAAAATTGTGCAGATGGCACACAGAAGCTTGTACAAGGCATGCAAACCCTATG
The DNA here is from genome assembly GCA_032595735.1 of Pelochelys cantorii. Lineage (NCBI taxonomy): Eukaryota > Metazoa > Chordata > Testudines > Trionychidae > Pelochelys > Pelochelys cantorii. The sequence goes on along the minus strand of CM064329.1, from coordinate 100,049,997 downwards.
CACATAGCATGGGAATTGTGCACACCACCCTACACAGGCTTTCCCGCCAAGGACAACACAAAAGTACTGCACCCTAGGAAGGTGTGTGGTCAGTCTGTGTGGACAGCGTCTGTCAGGCATCGGAGCGTCCGTGTCATTGAGGGTCCACTGTCCTGTACTGAAGGGTCAGGAACCAGTGTCATCCACCCATCAGCAGCAGCTGTTCCAGCCTGTCATCGCTGAAGTGGGAAAGGCATAGGAACCTCGCACAACTGTGGTGGGTTCTCACACTGTGCTGAAGTGAAGGCTCAGCTTCGGTGGATCTGAGATACACCAAACAGGGGTGATTGGTTTCTATCTGCCTTCGGACAACAACATCATTCCCGAATTACTCCACTGTGATGAAGGCCCAGTGCGGACTGAGAACTGTGCCACCACCCAACATCTACCTTGGCTCCTGTGGTGAATGCCTGGGATTCCACCAAGGGCAATCAATTCCATCTGCAAAGGATCACTTGCTGTTCCTCCCTGAGGGCTAACCAAAGCCTAAGTAGGTCACAAGCACCGTCACCATCATTGGCGGCATAGAGACTCTGTAAAGTATATGTACCTTGCCTGTATTGGGGATCTTTCTGTCTGTCTTTTCTTCTATTTTGGGGTGGGGGTTGGATTTTATTGGTTGGTTATTCTTGGTATTGTTTCATGCACTTGTCAATTTAAATTCTATAATATATTAGTAAACTTAATTTGGACTCTGAGTGTTTCTTGGAATATCCAACCGGTGATTAGATACGGTACTGTCAGGGGCCTCCCTTCTGACAACCAAAGCGCATAACATCACTGATCAGATCCTTATTTCAAATTCTAAATTTTCATTCTAAATTTGCTTGTTACTGAGACTCTGGGGTAACAATTCCTAACTCCGACTCCATCTCCGTGGGATAGCAGCTTGGGAGTCACCTGTCAAAGTAGCTGGCAAAAAGGAACTGACGGAGAGTAGGATCGGCAGTGGTATATATGCGCTGTTATAGCAGCACCACTGTAGGGGTCTCCACAGCCAACCCTACGGGAGCTTGTAGGGGAAACGTTTCTGACTCTCGTGCACGTGGCATGCGTACACCTGATTGGAATGGTTATGAACAACACATCTCGAAGAACACCAGTTATGTGAACAGGTAACTGTCTTTTTTCCCTGGACAGTGACTGCAGCATGAAGCCACAAATCAATGTGACAATCCCTGTGCAATGCTTTAAATGTATGTATACCCACCATTTCTGTCTGAGTCATGTACCATTCTATTTATAGTAATAAAACACCCCCTGAAATAAGCAAAACACTTTTTTCATAAAGAAATAATTATTGCTTATTATTTTGTAAAGAATTGAGTGAAGGGAGACACCAAGCGTACAGACAGAAGAGTAAGTCAGAAGCAAGGAATAGTCCTACTTTCTTTTGGGAGGTTAGGTAAAATGTCATGCTCTGTCCCTTTATATCAGTTGCTTGTAACTGTATCCACTTCTAGATATGTAGAGACTTGCTCCCATTAATTTTAAAGGTTGCTCAGGACTTCTGAAAATCAGACCCAGTGCTGAAGTCTTCATTCAGAAAAATTTTCATGGAAAATTAATGGGAGTTGTATCAGAGAGAATATTGGAGGGCTGTATCGATCTACTTTTCATTCTGTGCCTCATCTTGCTCACACTGAAGTCAACAGCATGAACTTCAATGGGAGCAGCACTAAGCCCTCCAGTTTTAAATATGTTTGACATGAGTATGTTTGTGTAAGTGGGCAGTTGGCCTCTTACTAAAACTCAATGGGGTGGTTTGTTGTTGTTTTTTGATTGGCTAACTCCCAGTATCAAAAGGAAGGGGCAGAGTTGATGGGAAATCAAGACCCTGAGATGGACAGTTCCCATGAGCAATGATTAGAGGCCAGTGCTCCCGGTCAGCCTGATGGACAGCATGGGCTGGCTAGTAAGGGAATTTGGGTAGGGGGTCCAGTCCTCCATGTGAGCTGGAATCTTGTGGGTCAAATAGAATGGGGCTATGCTATGGAGAGAGTAGAAGCCTGAGCTGAGCTGGGGAGCAGAGCTGTGCCAGCCAGAGACAAGCAGCCCTGGGAGCAGGTCAATACTGGAGCAAAGCAGCAGAAGCAGGCCAGAGAGCAAACCTGTGCTGGGTGGAGAATGGTTGCAACCAGAGCCAGAGAAGCAGCCCAGGGGTCAGAAGCAAAGCAGCATCAGCAGGCCCACTGACAGATGGGGGCAAAGAGAGCAGTTGCCCAAGGGCCTGGCAATTCAAAAGGGCCCAGGACTCCCAACCACCACTGGTGCTAGTGTGGCAGCGACCGGAGCCCTGGGCCCTTTAAAATTGCCACTGGAGCACTGTGTGGTACACTCTGGGCAGCACTGAGGGCTGGCTGCTTCAGTCTCGCCCCTGCTGCTTGAAGCCCAGCCCCTTCTGGGAACATGGAATTGACCCTTCCCAACCTTACCTCGGAGCCCAGCAAGCCTGTTGGCCCCCTAAGCATCAGTGATGAGACTGAGTGGAGGTGGGACTGGAGTACTCCAATGTTGGTGTCCTGAGAAGCTGGGAGAACAAGGGAGGACCCTGGGAAGAAATCCCAGCACAGGGAGGCACCACCAGCAAGTGTCCTTGCAGGACAGACATGGGAGGGAGGAATCATAACCACAGACATGGGCGGAGAGGAGGAAGAAGGGTCCTGACACTTGGAGCGTGAAGGTATTCTGACCTGCAGGATCCATGCAGCACAGCAAGGACCTGAGAAGAAGGCCTCGGACATATGAGGAACAGACTGAGTTTGCCTTACATTCCAGGGATGCTGTTTAGTGATGTTCTTGTGCCACAAAGTGGGGTTGTGTGTTTTCTTTTAACCTTTCTTGTTTTTTTCCTTACAATTTATTAAATAATTTTAAAATATATTTGCTTTAAACTATATGTAATGATCCGTGGGTCAGAGAATTGTCCAGTGCGTAGAGAGCACCCTGGAGAGGGGAAACTCTAGTCCCAGTCCTAAGTGATCATGACAAGGTTGGGTGATAAGCCCCCTGTGTGATAAGCCCCTGTTGGTGTTATGAGTAATCTGCCCTACAGCGGAGTGCAAGAGAAGCCCTTTGGGTGAGGACTCAGATCTTTTTTCTATCCCATTTCACCAGGGAAGTGTATAAGCCAGAAAAGTTCATGACAGTAACAGGACCATTCCCCCATTTATATTTGTATGTTTGAAATGTATCTACCTTTCTCTGAGATCATCAGCCTAACATGCCTATCCATGGTTATGGGCTACTGAATGAAGGATTTTAGTGTTAATTTGTCCACCATTTCTGGTTTTTATTTTTAAGCATGTACAGAGATTTCATACATGCACACCTGATTGCAAGCTTGTTTAAAATCTGAGTTCAAGGCCAGCATTACAATGTAGTTTGAAAATTCCAGTCTTCATGTATGCAGAAACTCATTTACAAATCACTCAAGATTCAAGGAGTGTGCATTAGTATATCTGAATTGAGTCCTTTGTCTTCACAAGTTTCCACCATAATAATATCTGCTAAGGTCATCTAACTGGCAAATGTCTAATGCAGTACTGAATGGAATTTTAGTATAATAGAAAATTTAATGGCTAGAATCTCGGGCAGTAAATAAATCAAAAGGATCATTAATTCAAAGCACTGAAAGATAATTTGAATGGGCTAACAGTCCATATAAAATATTAGAACTGGTGTAGGAAGGGAAATTTTAATATTTTTCTATTTATTTTCAGTTGCTTAGGGGAAAATGTTTTGCATTCCCATGACATATTATATAATATGTTTTAATAATATGTTTATGAAGTCACTGATTTCTTTATCTGCTATATATTTTATAGAGTTTGTGCATTTGTGTGTCCATCCATGAGTCCCTTTGTTCAAGAACTCCTCCTAAATGATAAGAGCTAGGAACTCCAACTTTGGCATGCAGCTTTTCTTATCATAACTTAAAGCAAGGTCAGGGTTTGGTTGTACTAGGACAGTGGGATGTGCATGGAATTAGATTGTTTCACATCAGATGGAAAGGGTGGAGTGTGATAGTCTCTGCTACCTGTGCTCATTAATAAGTGCCCCAACGAGCAGAGAAAGGAAATTGTGCAGGTCTCATGCTGCAAGGGAATATATATAAAAATACACTAATCTGTCCCCCACCTATGTGAATACAATTAGTCCATTGAAGAAAGCCCTTCTATTCTCCCTGATACAACTCCCAACTCTTGTGATTCTGTAGATTTTTACAATATGTACATACTAGAAGATTTACCAAGCATTGCTTTGGTGCTTAATTTTTGTTTTTCTTCATTTAAATCATTGCTTTGGGGTAGGGCTAGTGATAGGGGGTTCAGTCTGCAGACTGCCCCAGAAAGACATGACTACCCCAGCCCTCTCTCACAGCAGCAGTTTGGAGCCAAGTGAGAAGCGCCTCTTCATGGCCACTGAAGTTCCAGCAGGCATAGCTGGAGGAGGGGTGCATGTCCCCCAGCTGGGGCAGGTCTAGATTAATTTGCCTCCTGCACTCCCCAGCCAGAGTGAGGAACAAAGCAAACTGTGCACTTTCCCCCTTGCTTAGTGATGAAGGGGAACAGATAGCAGTGTTCTCGTTTGCATGGGGGGAGGGGAGCTTCAGCCTACCCTACCCTCCCTAAAAGCCACCTGGAGGGTAGAAGGCTCAGGGTTGGAACAGTCCTGGACATGGAGGGAAAGGGGGCACACCCCCATCCAGCTCCTTTCACATGCGTGGTGATTCTGTCTCTTTTCTGTATAGTTTTATGAGAAGCAATCCCATTCCAGGCACAACCAAAACCATTACTTTAAGTTATGGTAAATAGAAGCTGTATACTGAATTTGGTGGGCCTAGCTCTTAGCATTTAGGAGTTCTTGAACGAACAGACTGACTAACTCACAGACAAACCTCTCTAAATTATATAGTAGATTAGTAGGAAGTCATATGATTGTCTGACTTCTGGTTTCTAACCTGTTAAATATTGCTCTTAATCAAAATGGTTGCAATCCTCCATTACTCTCAGACAGATATTATGTTAACCAGTTCATTTCACAGAAATTTTAAGGGGATACATAGCTTATCCGATTAACAAGAGGCAGACAGAAATACATTCATATTATACATAGGTATCATGAAGGGTTTGATGACTTCCTAAAAATGAAATGAAAAGCTTACCTCCCAATGAATCTGAAGGAGACAACAGTGCTAATATAAATTCCTCCTAAGTCTCTGAAATCTTGAAGATTTATACATTCAGTGCCTCCTGGGGTCAGATATAACAATAGGGAACATTAAAAATGTTACTCAGGCTCTTCCTGTAACACTGGCAAGGAGTGCTGAACCCGATGGCTTCCTGAGCAAAATTGGTTTTGTCTTTTCAGTTCCCTTCTTATTAGTGTAGGCCTCACTGTGATAAGTAACTTGACATAAAACCAACCTTGTTTCTCAAAGAGCATGACTAAGAATGGAATGGAAGATTAATTTATAAATAAGGGTAATATAAACAAATATTAGGCTGGAGTCAGGCTAGCTTAGGATAAGCAGGAATACCTTGTACTAGGGGCAATGGACAAGATAAATCTGGAAGGGAGCAATCGGGTTAGACATGAACAGCACAAGGACAGAGCATGCTGTACAGAAATTGGTTCCTGAATAGTAACTAAATGAATCATGAATCGTGTGATGCAATAAGTAGTTGGGACTGCAAATGCCAGTAAAGATGTGTATTTCGAGAAGTTTTGCTATCTAACTTTGGATTTGCACTATACCCTGCATCACCTATGAGTCTGGCAAGTCTGGGTGCAATGTTAGAATAGGATAAGAAATGAGCAGATGAGCAAAACTGAAATTCTGGAAATGCTTCACTTATACAAACAATCACACCTGTAAGGTGATGTTGGTGTTCTCTTTACCCCGTCTTGCAGAGATAGCAATGGTCAGCTGCTGCTCCCTCATTTCCTCCCAGACTCTGCGCCCCCATCCTGATCCCTCACTTTCCCTTTCACCCAGATACCATACCCTCAACTCCAGTCCATTCCTACACCCTACCTTCTGCCCACACCCCCTCCCAGCCTACTCCTGCACTCTCCCTCCTGCCTAGACCCCACATTCCTACCCTGCTCCTGTATCCTCCCTCCTGCCCATATCCCACATCCCTACCCTAACCCACTCCTCAGCAGCCCGTTCTCGCACACTGCACCCCTTATTTTTGGCTCTACCCCAGAGCCTAGCGCCCCCCCCCAAAATCTAGTAGCTCCCAGTCCCAAGAAAAGTTAATCTGGCCCTGGGAGTAAGCGTTGAGCCTTAGTGCCTCCCCCACAACCCCCATGGGGCCGGAGCTTGAGGGTAATGAGGTGTCTTTCTTCCTGCTTCTCATTTGGGGGCCACATCTGTGAGGTTTTTTTTTCTCCTTCTCACTTAGAGGCCAGCTTAGTGAGGGGTGATTTTTTTTTCCTCATCTCTCTTTTTTGTCAGGGTGCATCTGCACAGCAGGGTTTAACTTCAAATAAGCTATGCAAATTGAGCTACGTCAATTGCGTAGCTTATTTTGAAATAGCTTATTTCGAAATTGAGAGCATCTAAAAAGCACTTATTTCGAAACAGAGCACCCTTCCTCCGACTTCCCTTACTCCTCGTACAATGATGGTTACAGGAGTCGGAGTAAGAAGTCCTCTAGCTTGACAGAACTTCAACATTATTTCGAAATAACTACCTGCTGTGTAGACACGAACTAAGTTATTTCAAAATAATGCTCCTGTGTAGACATACCCTCATAAAGTATTGAAAGTTGAACCCCTGCTTAGCAAAATTCCTTTTGCTAACTGTGAGCCCTTTCCTTAGGAACAGATTTAGCCTAATCCTGTTTTTCTGTATTCCCACAACAATTACAAACTAGGGATGTTAAGGATTAGTCGACTAATCAACTATTCAATAAGCAAATGCTTATTGGATAATCGACAGGATAGTTGAGTAGTTGCTCCCCCCTTGCTGCCTCTATAAAATAGAGGCAGCAAGGAGGCGGGGGAAAGAGGAGGGTACTTCAAAGCAGCAGCACTGCATGGAGCCCAGGATCAGCTGGAGTCTGCAGCTGATCCCAGGCTCCGTGCGGTGCTAAGACCAGGATCAGGTGTGCGGCGCTGCCCCTTTGAAATGCCGCCATGGTGTTTCAAAGGGGTAGCACTAAGGAGCTCGGGATCAGCTGTGCAGTGCTGTCCCTTTGAAATGCTGCCGCCAGCATTTCAAAGTGGTGATGCTGCACTGTCAACTAATCTAATAGTTGATGCAAAAATGCATCGGCTATTCGATTAGTGAAATACATGCTACTTAACATCCTTATTACAAACATTGGTTGCAATATTTCAGCTAGCCCTGCATTTAGCACAAATATAGCTGGTGTTGGGTCAGAAATTAAGTTGATTACAATGAGCAAAATGCCACTCCATCTGCTGAGTATCAAGAAAATCGAAACAAAGAAGGAGCAAACTGTATTTACATAGACACACCCAGGATCTCTTGCCCCCTTCTAACTAACTCTGGGGGAAGCATTCCTTTAGATCCTGCTTGCATCAACATAAAACAAGAGAAATCTCCTAAATCTTACTGGGTGTTTGGCACATATACCTCCATCTGTATTATTTTGATTCTCTGACAGGAGTCTGATTTTGGTGGTTTGTTTTGTTTCAACATATTTTGTTTTTGTTTTTATATATATTTTTCCTTTAGGAACTATTGGAATGAGTCATTCAGGCAGGGTTGAATGCCGAGAAAGTAGTCAAGCGGTACATAAGTGGTGGAAAGATTTTGCATGAGGAGTCTAGGACTTAATCCTGTAAACACTTACCTAACTTGAATTCAAAGGGAACCTCTGCAGGAATTAAAGCTTTATCTTACATAGGCAACCTTCTATCACCCCATTCCACTCTCTTCCCAATTTTTCATATTTGCTATCTGGTCACCCTACCTAGGTAACACTAGCATGACCATATTTCCCTATGCTGAATATGGCACACCTTGTAAAATTACTCATATTCAAGGGAGTTCAATGTCAATCAGAACTATGCAATGCAAACATTTAAATTAACACCAAGTTGACTGAGCCCCTGTTAAAAAAGAAATACTGAGTTGCTGCAATCTTTTAATTTACCTTCTTATCTTTAAGGTTTGCATGAGGAGAGGTGACACGCACACTCTCTCCTACACCTCTCTCACACGAGGATGGGATAGCCAACTGACTTGACTCAATCCTACCAATGCTCTCCATCCTCCATGCCTGGCTGGACCCCCCAGGATAGGCCCGCCTCTCCTGGTACCTGGTACTGTGTCCTCTCCAGGCAACATGCGGGAGGTATGCAGGATCACAGATTTCTGGCCCCAGAGTTCTGTGAAGCTTCACACTAAATCATAGTCAGCAGCAGCCTTTCAGCACTGAATAGAAGGGAAGGGACAGGAGCAGGGGCAGCCTGTGGATGTAGGCAACCTTGGCAGTTGCCTAGGGCGCCGCGTTTAACGCGGCGCCCAATGATGACGTCACACCATTGAGGGCTATGGAGGCGGGGGTGCCGATCGCGCATTCCGCCTAGGGCTCCAGTTGCCGGCAGCTCTCCTCGAGCTGCTCCTGGACAGGAGCTGCTTCCAATCAGTACGAACAGGGGAAGTAGGGATGACTTGGCCTGTTTCTTTGCAGAGATCATCTCTCTGCCCCACTCCTCCTCTATGGCTAGAAGCAGTTTGTCCCTTCCTGCCTATAGAAAGGTAGCTAACACCTTTAAGTTGCTGCTGGTCACTGATATAACCCAGCCACCTTCTGGCTCCATTGTGGGCTGGAGGGGGTTAATCCCTAAGGATGCCTTGTGCACCAGGGTTTGGAGAAACTGACTATGGTGCCTTTAGTGAACCCAGCCAGAGAGGTGGCTCAGCAGAGGAGACTGCTTAGGGGAAAAAGCAGCCCAGCACTGTCTAGGGATAGGACCTAGGACAGAGGCAGCATGTGAAGAGGGTGCTAAGTCCCTGCCTAATGGGCTGCTATGGATCCTGCAGGGTGAGGGTGCAAACATGTTGGAAATAGCTTCCTCCCCACTAGGGTTCCTTCTAAGGTGCATGCCTGCATGGGCATGCACCAAGAATTTTAAGTTCAGCTCACCTCAGCAGGGCCACACAGTGGCTGCTCAGCTGCTCGGGGGCGGGGGGGGCACTTGTGGGGTGGCAGCTCCACCCCAGGAGCAGCTTGGCAACCACTACGCAGCCCTGGCCCTAGCTACGGCCCTATCCAGGGCTGGAGCTGTGGCCAGGGTGGGCCATGTGAGGAGCAGCAGCGGCTGCTCTGGTAGCTGGTGACTGAGCTGCTGGGTGGGGACCAGCAGCGGTGGCTGCTCCGGGGCTGTGACTGGGGCCCAAGCCACCCTGTGTAGAGTGATGGCTGCTCCAGGGGCCCAGGCCTGAGCTGCCACATGGAGTACAGCAGCGGCTGCTCCGGTGGCCGGGGCCTGAGCCACCACAAGGTAAGAAGAAGAAATGCCCTGAATTATGAAAGCAAAAATGTAGAAAAAATATTATAGTGGGAAGAACTTTATAACAGTGGGGTCAATAAGACAGAGTAGAATACACTTGCAGTGAAACTGTAGTTGAAAGTTTTAGGGCCAAATGAATGTTCACATTAATAAAAATACTCTTATTGGCTTTAACTGGAGTTAGAGCAGGCCCATTCAAAGTAAAAGCAAGACAAAGCATTAGTGGAGAATCTGTGGAAAACTGTTCTCACAGTGATTTTAAACAAGATGATCCAGGCAGGGCCTCAGCTTCCAGGACTTATATGGGTTACTGTCACATGGAGGCTGCGTCTAGACGGGCATGATTTTGCAGAAATACTTTTACCGGAAAAGTTTTTCCGTTAAAAGTATTTCCGCAAAAGAGCGTCTAGATTGGCATGGATGCTTTTGCGCAAAAGCATCCGTGGCCAGTATAGACACGATTTTGCGCAAGAAAGCTCCGGCGGCCATTTTTGCCATCGGGGCTTTCTTACGCAAAAAATTCCTTCCCTGTCTACACTGGCCCTCTTGTGCAAGAACACTTGCGCAAGAGGGCTTTCTTCCGAGCGGGAGCGTCAAAGTATTTGCGCAAGAACACTGACAATCTTACATTAGATTGTCAGTGTTCTTGCGCAAATTCAAGCAGCCAGTGTAGACAGCTGGCAAGTTTTTGCGCAAAAGCGGTTGCTTTTGCGCAAAATCTTGCCAGTCTAGACGCAGCCGAAGAGTCTTTTGAACATGTGTCTTGGGAGCAGAGATGATCAAACTGCTGATAGTGTAGAGGCACTTAAAGATTCAACTGTTTCTAGAACAGCTGATTCCACCCCACCCATCTGGTAAGCCTGCCCACTTAGCCTGTCTCTGCTCCTGAAAAGCTGCAACCTTTCCATGCAGCTCCCCCTGTTGCTCTTGCTTCTCCTGGCAGGGTAGAACTCATCGCTCACCAGCTCTGGCAGCTACCACTCAGGGAGAGAGCCCCACTACATCATGTGACTGAGGATGACTGTCACACTCTTCCAGAAAGCTAGGACTATACAAATAGTGAACTATATACATCATTGGACAAGATTCATTTTCTCTGGATCCTACATGGAACATGCAAAACTTACCTTGAACTTAGTGGATCCTTCCACTAAACTTTGAATGATTAATCTTTTTATTCGTGATCCATGCCTAATCCTTGCACTTGTGATGACAGAGAGTAGTTTGGCCTGAATAGTTGGAGAATAAGGTTGTGTCTGTCCTGTAAAGAATATTATTTATACATGGCTGCTGCAGATTGTTGGGCAACATGGTTTCTGATCACATTATAGTCAGGGTGCAATCTGGGTTATTCTTACATAAATTCAAAAGTAAGATTTCCTCAGTTGGGCTACGTCTAGACTACGATCCTCTTCCACAAGAAAAAATGCAAATGGAGCGCTCATTTGCATATGTCGCGCTCTCATTTGCATTTCCTCCTCGGATCCCTTTTGCGCTGTGTAGATGGCTTCTTTTTGCGCAAAATCCCCCTTTTGCGCAAGAGCCGTTCTTCCTCAAAAAATGCTCTCAAAAATAAGGAAGAACGGCTCTTGTGCAAAAGGGGGGTTTTGCGTAAAAAGGAGCCATCTACACAGTGCTTTTTTGCGCAAAAACCTCTTGCACAAAAGGGATCCGAGGAGGAAATGCAAATGAGAGTGTGACATATGCACATGAGCACCCATTTGCATTTCCTCTTGCAGAAGAGGATCGTAGTCTAGTAAGCGCAGCCAACGATGCACTTCTTCCATTTGGATCTACGTATCTTTGCGAAGTATCTTTTTCAGCTATGACAGCCATTTAAACCAAGTATCAAAATAAACTGAACTTAGAACCAGACCTTCGAATCGCTGTATCACAAAGTGTTAAACCAAGATTTTCAAAAATAATGAAGCATATTCAATCACATCGCTCTCAGTAAAAAATATTATTAATAATAATTTTTTTTAGTGAAAGCAAAAAGGTTTTCTGTACCGTTAATAAATAAAATAAAAAAAAATTTAAAAATATTGTTTATTTCATCTTTAATCTCATCCTTTTTTAATTTCTATTTTTTGTGTATGTTTTATAATGTACATAATATATTAGTACAGTAGTACATGTATATAATTTATAAATAAATAAATATACATTTATTGGGGGTGCGTGCTCAAAAATTTTTTACTGATAGGGGTGCGTGATCAAAAAAGTTTGGAGACCACTGGTCTAGACGTAGCCTTAATGTTAAAAATGCAAGAGCAAACCAATACCAGGATATCAGCCACATGCACCTTGTTAATTATCCCTTGTTTTAGTATTTTTTTCTTACATATAGCACACACACACACACACACACACAATTTGTTAGTAACTGATGGGTGACACAGTGGCACATGTCTGAACAAGTGCACATGACATCAATATTGGTGCACAAGACAAAACTCACTCTGCTCATAGATGGAAAATCTTAGCGGGAACACTGCTCCCCACCACTCCTGCGCTTAGCTGAGGGGCAGAGTAGCTTCCCCGTGCCAGTGCTGTGTGGGGTACTGGCACAAGCAGAGCTTGGCTTCTTCTGGCGAGCATCCTGAGCCAGAGGATCTTGAACTTTACCTGGGTGCTACTCCAGCCAGAGATGGCAGGGGAAGGGAGGGGATGAAGGAGCCTGCCAGCCAGGCTGTTGGTGAGCTGAATGATCTCACCCGGGGCTGGTTCTCTGCACAGTGCCGGGAGCAGGAGACACCTTGCTGAATGGGGAGGGAGGGGGGAATGAAGAATCAGCAAGGCTGAGGGGATAAAGGGGCACAGCATGGAGAGCACAATGAAAGGGGGAAGCATATAAAGGGCCAATGGATGAGCAGCAGAGGTGACACATAACCAGCCACCACCTGCCTGCACTCACCAGCCACCACAGCAAACAGCCAGCGCTGGCTGGAAACAACACAGCAGGTGAAGGGGGCAGGAAGTGGCACACAGCAGGGACTGCCACGATGAACCAGCAGGGGAAACGGCCAGCCCTGCACATTACAGTTTTGCCTGACGACCAGCCTTGCACACTCACTCCCATTGTCAGCTACAGGACATCACACACTCACACTCACATACTGCTGGTGAATGGGAGGCTGGCAAGCAAGAATTTGGCCAGCAGTAGGACTCACAAGTACCGATGTGTGACAGAGAAAATACGGGACCATTTGCCCATTTTTAAGAAAAAGTAGGGACACCTGCAAGAGGGTTAAATAAGGAACTGTCCATTTAAAAACTGGGACACCTGTTCACTCTAGGTAACACCAAAAAAGTTGAGATTCAAGAACAGGATGTCCCACATGACTCATGGTCTGAGACTTAGGTACAAAGAGAGACAGAGTTATGTTTGCAGTAGAGTGTTTTAAAGGGATTTTGAAAACATTGGTTATTGCAAAACAGCCTATTAGGCATGTTAAACATCATTTAATTCAATAATCATGTATCTGCACCAAATCTTAGCTGTTACATGATTATTCAATGGTCCCAGGGGAGCCCCCTACCTTCTTGTGCTGCTGCCTCTGTATCAGAGGCAGCAGCATGGGGTGGCAGGTGGGAGCCAGTCTGTGAGAGGAGCTGGTTTAAAAACTGTCTCCCTGTGCAGACTGGCTCCCACCTGTCGCCCTGCGCTACTGCCTCTAATACAGTGGCAGACACTGTCTGTGGGGGATGGGGTGAGCTCCCCATGGACAGAGGCTGTACCAGCATACCACCTGCCTCCCCTCATGCTGCTGCTTCTGATACAGATACAGAGGCAGCAGCATGGGGGGGGGGGGAGGAGGCATGGTACAGGAAGCTCTGCGAAGCCGGTGCTCATGTAGAGCTCACTTTTCAGCCAGCTCTCCGTGTATGCTGGCTTTCCCACCGATCATGAGCTCTCACCTGTCCTCCTTCCTGCTGCCTCTACAGGAGGCAGCAAGGGCAGGCAGGTGGCTTCCGTGGAGCCAGCACGTGCAGAGAGTTGGCTTAAAAGCCAGCTCCCCGCATGTATCAGCTCCCGCCTGCTCACCCTCCTCACCCCCATGTGCTGCTGCCTCTGCAGTGTGTGTGTGTATGGGGGGGGGGAACAGGTGGCTCCATGGGAACTGATATGCACGGGGAGATGGCTTGAAAGCTGGCTTCCCATGTGTACTGGCTCCTGCCTCTTCCCCTTGCTGCCTGTGATACAGGGGTGGGAGTGGGAGGAATGCATGTAGTCATTTGGATTAATTGATAAGGTTAATCGTTTACATGACTGTACACTAACATCCCTATAGCCTATTTAAAAAACTTTTGTCGTTTGGATTCAGTGTGAGCTAAGTTTTAAAATGTATGTTTTGGTTTGTGCTTTTAAGATCTCTGTGTTGTTGGAATGTATTTTTCATGGGACCAATTAAAAAGGGCCATTGGGATTAGCTAGATTTATAGGGCTCATAAGTAGTTATGTGGAAAAGATTAATTAGGCTTGACTAGAGGACTCTGCTCCTCCAAGAATGGTAGACATGGGATAGGGTAGATCTGAATGGGTAGTCTTTCCCTCTCCTAACGAGACTCTCCAGGGCAGGTCTGGATGATGAAGTCCTACCTCTTCTGAAGAGTAAAATACCTTAAAGGAGGACCAGCTCTAAATGAAACTCATAACTGAATGGCTGGAAGTTGAAGCTAGACAAATTCAAACTGGAAATAAGATGTAGCCTATTTAACTGTGAGAGTAATGAAAAAACACTGGAACAATTTACCAGAGCTGTTAATGGATTCTTCATCCCTGGTCATTTTAATATCAAGACTGTATGATTTCCTGAAAAATCTGTTCTAGGTATTATTTTGGAGAAAGTTTATGACATGAGTTATACAGTGGGTCAGACCAGATGATCACAAGGATCCCTTCTGGACTTGGAATCCAGGAATGAGGAAGTCTTAGCCACTCTACAGGGGTAGGGATGAATTAGCTGAGGGAAAAGATAAGCCACCTTCTCCCTCCCCACCAAATATGTGCGAATAAAACTGGAAGAGGATGTCAGCTCTCATTAGAATAGGATAGTCTTCTACTATACCATAAATAAGCAATTGCGGGTATGAATGATGTTTGCACTCCCTCTGCACTTATTAACCATAGAACTGTAGGGAAAGGTCAGGTCTGCCTGGAGACTCCCCTTTTGCTCAGGAAGGATGAGGAGCCTGGGTATGTGGAGGCTGCACATTCACATACCAAAACAGAGCTTTTCACCCTGTGCAATCAAGGCACTTAAGTTGCTTTCCGAAGCAGCAGCATCCACCTGCGTGTGGAGGGGAGTCGGGACTACAGAGGAGAATTTCTCTCACTAACACTGAGAGACCCACACAGGGAGTCAGGCCTGAACTGTTGGGCAAAATCCTTTCGCGTAAGAGGACTGCCGGGATGTCTTGCAGTTGCCCCTCTGCCCCTGGAAGAAGGAGCCCCAGCAACTCCAGATAGCCTCGAACCTGGGCAGCTGTCGAGCACTTTCCCCCGACGCCATGTTGGGAGCAGGCTGGCAGGCGAGACTACATTTCCCAGCATGCTCGCGCAGCGAGCCGCGCCATCTTCCTGGTTGCGCGACGGGGACTCCTTGAGAAGCAAGAGGGACTGAAGCTGTGGTGCGGCCCATGGCTCTTTTCCCGGCCTTTGCCGGCGCCGCCGAGACGCCCGCTAGCGGTAGCGAGGACTCCAGGAGAGGTAACGTCCTGCTGAGGGGCAGCCTCCCCGCCTGTAGTGAGACCCCAGCCCCGCGGCCAGCACCGGTCCCTCTGCTCACACCCCCTCCACTAAGAAACTCTACCGGGCCTCCTGCACCCCGTGCAGACTCCGCCTTCTCAGCACCCTCCTTCCCCGCCCGGCTCCCTCCGAGGGGTGGCCCCGCTTCTGCTGCCTCCTGCGTGGAGGTGCGTGCCGGGCCCGGCCCTCTCGGGAAGGAGGCATCCGACGCACGAAGGTCTCTGCTGCCCACTTGCAGAGGTGCAAGTCATGGCCGGCGGTGAAAGTGAACCCGATTTATGCCCTCCCTTTGGTGCCCGGGAGCGCAGTTACTGAGCTGTAGTATGCGGATTGGTGACCTTCTGCTCACAAACAGGGAGGAACTAGTAGGGGAAGCAGAGGTGGGTGACAGCCTGGGAAGCAGTGATCATGAGATGGTAGATTTCAGGATCCTGACCAAAGGAAGAAAAGAGCGTAGTAAAATACACATCTTGGACTTCAGAAAGGCAGATTTTGACTCTCTCAGACACCTGATGGGCAGAAGCCCCTGGGATGCTAACATGAAGGGGAAAGGAGCCCAGGACAGCTGGCAGTATTTTAAAGAAGCCTTATTGAAGGCACAGAAAGAAACCATCCCGATGCGCGTAGCAAGAGAGGCAAACATGGTAGGAGACCGGATTGGCTTATAGGGGAAATCCTTGGTGAACTTAAGCACAAAAAGGAAGC
Organism: Pelochelys cantorii; assembly: GCA_032595735.1. Classification (NCBI taxonomy): domain Eukaryota; kingdom Metazoa; phylum Chordata; order Testudines; family Trionychidae; genus Pelochelys; species Pelochelys cantorii. The sequence continues at coordinate 100,034,003 of CM064329.1, read as the reverse complement.
TTACAAAAAGTGGAAACTTGGATAAATGACCAGGGAGGGGTTTAAATGTATAGCTCGAGAATGCCAGGGGGTTATCAGGAAGGCGAAAGCACAATTGGAATTGCAACTGGCAAAGGATGTGAAGGATAACAAGAAAGGTTTCTACAGGCATGTTAACAAGAAGAAGGTGATCAGAGAGGGTGTGGGACCTCTCCTGGATAAAGGAGGTAACCTAGTGACAGATGATGTGGGGAAAGCTGAAGTACTCAATGCTTTCTTTGCCTCTGTCTTCACGGACAAGGTCAGCTCCTGGACTAATGCGCTAAGTGATGCAAGATGGGATGAAGATGGATAGCCCTTAGTGGGTAAAGAACAGGTTAGGAACTATTGAGAAAAACTAAACGTTCACAAATCCATGGGTCCGGACTTAATGCATCCAAGGGTACTGAGGGAGTTGGCAAATGTCATTGAGGAGCCTTTGGCCATTACCTTTGAAAAGTCGTGGAGATCGGGAGAGATCCCGGATGATTGGAAAAAGGCAAATATAGTGCCCATCTTCAAAAAAGGGAAGAAGGACGATCCAGGGAACTATAGGCCGGTCAGTGTTACCTTGGTTCCTGGAAAAATCATGCAGGGGATCCTTAAGGAATCTATTTTGAGGCACTTGGAAGAGAGGAAAGTGATTAGGAGTAGTCAGCATGGATTTACAAAGGGCAAGTCATGCCTGACCAATCTGATTAGCTTCTATGATGAGGTAACTGGCTCTGTGGACATGGGAAAGTCAGTGGATGTGATCTACCTTGACTTTAGCAAGGCTTTTGATACGGTCTCCCACAATATTCTTGCCAGCAAGTTAAGGGAATGTGGATTGGATAAATGGACGGTAAGATGGATAGAAAGCTAGCTAGAAGGCCGGGCCCAGCGGGTAGTGATCAACGGCTCAATGTCAGGATGGCGGTCAGTTTCTAGCGGAGTGCCCCAAGGTTCGGTTCTAGGACCAGTTTTGTTCAATATCTTTATTAATGACCTGGATGAGGGGATGGATTGCACCCTCAGCAAGTTTGCAGATGACACTAAGCTAGGGGGAGAGGTAGATACGCTGGAGGGCAGGGATAGAGTCCAGAGTGACTTAGACAAATTGGAGGATTGGGCCACAAGAAATCTGATGAGGTTCAACAAGGACAAGTGCAGAGTCCTGCACTTGGGACAGAAGAATCCCAAGCATTGTTACAGGCTGGGGACCAACCAGCTAAGTAGTAGTTCTGCAGAAAAGGACCTGGGGGTTACAGTGGATGAGAAGCTGGATATAAGTCAACAGTGTGCCCTTGTAGCCAAGAAGGCTAATGGCATATTAGGTTGCATTAAGAGGAGCATTGCCAGCAGATCCAGAGATTTGATTATTCCCCTTTATTTGGCTCTTGTGAGGCCACATTTGGATTATTGTGTCCGGTTCTGGGCCCCACACTACAAAAAGGATGTGGACGCATTGGAGTGGATCCAGCGGAGGGCAACCAAAATGATTAGGGGGCTGAAGCATATGACCTATGAGGAGAGGCTGAGGGAGTTGGGTCTGTTTAGTCTGCAGAAGCGAAGAGTGAGGGGGGATTTGATAGCAGCCTTCAACTTCCTGAAGGGAGTTTCCAAAGAGGATGGAGAAAGGCTGTTCTCAGTAGTGACGGATGACAGAACAAGGAGCAATGATCTCAAGTTGTGGTGGGAGAGGTCCAGGTTGGATATCTATTTTACTAGGAGAGTGGTGAAGCACTGGAATGGGTTGCCTTGGGAGGTAGTGGAGTCTCCATCCCTAGAGGTGTTTAAGTCTCGGCTTGACAAAGCCCTGGCTGGGTTGATTTAGTTGGGATTGGTCCTGCCTTGGGCGGGGGGTCTGGACTTGATGACCTTCTGAGGTCTTTTCCAGCTCTGTGGTTCTATGATTCTATGCGTGTGAGAAGGCGATCAGTCCTCTGACACGCCTCCCCCTTCCTTGTGGCTACGCCGGGGTGCAAGGCCATATAATTGAACACCATGAACTTTGCTAGTTTTCAAGTCCTCCTCTCCGGATGGCATATCTGTTCCCTTGTATTCTTTGTGCAGCTATGGACAGAGTTGGTCTTTGTGCTTTTACCCAAGTCCACGATAGGGATGTACAATCCCAGTTGAAAAGTTAACAGATTAAACATTCCCTTTAACTGTCTCAGAGGAATAGCCCTGTTCGTTTGTAATTAAAAAAAAAAAAAAAAAAAAGCAGTGAGTGGTCCTGTAGCACCTTAGAGTCTAACATTTTATTTATATAGCTAAATAGTTTCATGAGACTCATCTGAAGAAGTGGGTTGTGCCCATGCAAATTCATTATACTAATATATACAAATAAAATGTGAGTCTCTTAAAATGCTACAGGACAACTCTCTCTTTTTTTTTTTTTTTAATGCTGTTGAACTGGTTAACTGGGATTTTGTGGGTGAGGGATGGGGACTGCTTGGGTTGGGCCAGTCTGAAGTGTCCCCTGCCTGTGGTTTAGCAGGCCTAGTAAAACAGGTGCCCTTCAACAACCCTAGTCCACAACACAAATAGGGTTTCTGTAAATAAACTATGATTTATGTGTGATAAGGTAAAATGATTGCAGAAAGAACCTAAAATAGTGATCCCCTACAAGTTTTTCAGGAATGCTCTCCACTTCCCTGGTTAACTATACTTGGTGTATATTTTAGCTATGTAAGCAACAAGTTGACTATCTGATAAGCAGTCCCCCGTTGACCCTGTGCTCCCCACAGTGCTTCTGCCTTTGAAATGTAGCAAAACCTGGCAGGGCTCTTTCTACATTTCAAAGGTGGAGGTGCCCTTGTCGACTAATTGAATAGTTTATTAATCTAAATTTAACATCCTTAGTATATATCCTCTGAGAGAGACTCCATCAGGCACTGAAGGGTTTTCTCTGTTGGGTGCTGAAATCATAGGTTATCATAAAATTGTTTACCTATGCTTCATTTTCTGTGATTTATTGTTAACGGTGCACAATTTTTCATACTTTTTTTGTCTACACTCCTGTGTTTACACCTGTGGTTCTCAGTGTTTTTCTTTCTAAGGCCCACCCAACATGCTATAAAAGCTCCAGGGCCCACTTCTGCCACAACTGTGTTTTTTGCTTATCCAGTAGATTAAAAGCTAAGGTGCATGAAGGGATAGTAAGCAGGGTAATTGTTGGGGCACCATGAATCTAAGTTGCTCAGGCTTCAGCCCTGGTTGTTTGGGCTCCCATTTCTGCCCTGGGGTTCCAGCAACTCCAGCCTGCATTTTTTTTATTTTGGTGGACCCCCCCCCCAGAAACCTGCTTACTGCTCCCAATTGGGCCTCAGACCCTTGACTAATAGCCATTGTTATACATCATGCTGCACTTCCTCTAGATGGCACTCCAACCTTTGGTATAGCCTTCATAATGAAGGGACTTTTTAGCCATGTTGGGTAATGAAACGTGGATGGCATGGATGGTCCTGGTTTAAGTCCCAATCCTGCAAATTACATTGGGTGGGAAGATTCATTTGGGTATTTGTTGGTGCAGTCTCTGCCCACACATTGTAAATTGCAAGATTGTGACCATAACCAAAATTTACTGTGTATGGATCTCATGACCCCACAACAGTCCTTCATCTTGGTAGAGTTGAAGATGTATGGAACAAGAGGTTGAAACTAAAGTTCAGATTTGGGTTCTGGATTTAGCGCTATTTCTAGATCGTGATTTGGTCCATAAGTAATTTTTTAAAGAAATCATTAATTTTAGAACTATTGATACTTCAAGAGGAAATCATTCAATTATATTGCATTTTCTGCTGTATTTTGTTCTGGTTTTAACTTCTCTAATTCTGAAATTGAGTATAAATATTTTAAGTGTATTTCAGCCTAAGAGGCTCTGTACTAATTCACTTTTTGTGCCTGAGCTTGGAGAAGTAGAGATAGGAAGTCACTTAGCAAATTAACACATCATTACTTGTCTAGAATTAGTGAAAATATCTTGTATAAATTATCAATTTCCACTAATTAACAGATTGAATATATCTGTCTATATAGAAAACATTTTTTCCTTTGGGATGTCGGTCCCCGCAACACACAGGGTTCGAAAAGGATGCCGGAAGGAATGGACCCACAACTTGGGATTGGCAAAAAGAAACTGATTTTATTTTAACAATGACTCTGGCACGTGGTGATAAGGAACTCAGTTACATGCGTGGGCGCCAGACAATTATTGAAATGAAAAATAAACAAATTACTAAACAGTACAAAAAAATTCCCTGAGGTTTTTCCAAATCGCAATAATTTTCAATAATGGCCCAAGGGTTAGGGGTAGTTGAATTAACACTGATGTTATTCATAAGGTCAACTATTTACACTATTTTGTGAACGATAACAATGGACCCTTAACAACTACTTACCAACTAACACAATAACTATTAACAGATAGATAATGAGGGTAACTATGATAAATCAGGGTAAGGGTAATAATGGTGGGGGAGGAGTGTTATACCAATTCTGGAGACAGCAGGAACACGAGTACCAGCCAAATGCCCATAAACAGTCTCAGCTCGGGTCGACCAACTCGAAGTACGCTCAATAAGACTCGAGAGCGGGGGCTGCAAGGCGTCTGGTTGATCAGGCCAGGCGTTCACTCGATGCGATTCCCGCCTGAGAGGGGGTTTGGCTGCCTGTTTTATTGCCTGACTATTTGACACCTGATTGGTGGATTTTTGCCGCAGTGGGTGGAGCTGGCAGTGGAGGATGACTAATTTGTATGCCCTTATATGGAACGCGCTCCACCTTGTAGACAGAGCCCCCTATACCAGGACTCAGGTGTAACAGGTGTTAACTCACTTGCGACGGGCAGCCATAGTTTTTGTTCTGTCTCGGACATGCCCCCGTGGCTGTCCGGAGCACGTGGCAAGGGGGTTGCCTTAGGTGAGAACGCACGTAAGGGTAGTTAACTAAGAATCCAGTTGAGTAAATTGAGGTCCTAGTGAGCTGCTGTCTTCAGAAAGGGGGGAGCAGTAGGTAACGGCAACAGGGAAAGCAGTAACAACTTTTTTAACAAGGGCTTTTGTAACAGCAATGCCTATTAAAAAGGCAATTAACACAAGAGCACAGATAATCAACCATCGCTTAATGGTGGAGGCCCAAGTCCCTAGTCCCCAAGAGGAAAGTTTCGTCTGCCACCAGTCCCACTCTTCTCGTTCCTCACGAATTCGAACTGCAAGTGAGGTCAGTTGTTGCGTGACAGCCGAAATGTTATTCCATCCGGGCTTAAGACGCAGGCAACATTGGTCCTTAAACTTGGGGTCGAGGTCCTCAAGCGCCACGCAAAAGTCCTTCTGTAATATAACTTGAATCATTAGACGATTTTGCTCGGCATAATGAGCCAATATGGTAAGAGCCAAATCGACCTGTCGAAACCCTTCTGCGGTTAAATTAGTGAGGGTTTCGAGGTTACGGGACATTAGGTCCATCTGACGTAAAGTAAGGGCGTAGGAAAAGGGGTTGAATTGAACGTATCCCCAAACTAGGGATTCAGTAGTGGACTTAAATTTTTTCCATCCAGATAGTTCCCTTCGGTTCCGGAAATTAAACAGTCGGTGAGGATGATGATATAGTCCACCACCTTGTATTTGGACGAGGCCTATAGCGCAGGCTCCTACAGGAAAAGGGGGCAAATGAGTGTAGGCAATGTTAGTACCACACACCCAAACAGCTCCAGCTGGAGCCAATAGACGAGGACGTGGTGGGCGGAAGGACTGAGGGGAATAGGCATGCATCCAAAGAGCTTCTGCTAAATGGATCTGCCGAAGCCAGAGTATTCCTTTGGGAAGGGGGTTCAGATTAAGTTTAAAAGGGATAATTGGTTTATTGACACTTTTAACAAACTCCCAGTAGGAAGAATTATAAGTGCGAGATGCTCTGTCAGAACCAGTTCTAGAAAGGGGCTTATAATCTTCGGGGGACGGTTTCAAACCAACATAATAACTAGAGCAGTTAGGATAATGGCCTAATCGGGTAGGAGAGGAAAAACCGAAAAACACGAGACATGGGGCCAACGGAAAAGGTCCTGACACAGCTACAGGACTAAAATTGTTAGGAAGTCTATCAGCTTCTGTTGTATTGCATGAGAACGCGCGTCGGAAGGCCCAGTGTTGGTTATCACACTGTGATATAGGAGCTGTGACACTGAGATTAGGGAACGGGAGAAAAGCCCAGCGAAGGGAGGGATCCCAGCATCTGCTCCGGGGCGTGTACATACAACACATTCATCAGTAGGGTTAACGTCAGAAATATTTCCCAGAAGCACTTCCTGAGTCGCATAGGCTTGTAACCATGTCGTTAAAGGTTGTTCAACTGGTGATGGACTCGAATGGATCAATACCTGAAAAATAAGAAAGGGGACAAGCAACGCCCTCAAGGCGAGTTAATTAAGACCGTAGGGAAAGCCAATTGTGATGAACTAACGTAGGTTGTTTACTATCTTCGATCTGAACATGATAGGTATTAGGAAATTGGGCGGAATTAAGAATGGTGCCCGGGACTGGGTTGCGAGACCCTTGGGCATTGGGAATAGTCACCCAAACTAGTTGGGCACTCGTAAAATGAGGCTTCCATGGCGGTCGGGGCTTAATTTTAATTTCCGGCCACCTGGAATACACCTCATTCAAAGAAATAAGGACTTGGGGAAGAATTCTACTCCATCCCTTAAAGTCTGGGGTTCCTAAAGTGGCCCGCAGTTGGTTTTTTAGCATCCCGATCCGTCGTTCCACGACTCCGTTGCTCTGAGGATGGTATGGGAGGTGGACGTGAAGGAGTATCCCCCATTGAGACATAGCTTGGGTCAGGAGTTGACTAGTAAAAGGCGGTCCCCCATCGGACTGAATTTCTGTGGGTGGACCCCAAGCAGCCATAGCCTGCATAAGGGCTGTAACGACTGAGGGGGCAGTAGTTTTTCGTAGGGGGTAGCATAAGAGTTGCCGAGTTCCCAGGTCTACTATTACGAGGCCCTTAGGGAATTGTTTAGCCCCTGGAAGAGGACCGATGAGATCGATTTGCCATACCTCCCCCGGAGAGAAATACTGGGGGTCGTATGCCCCAGTGGTTATCTTGTTTTGATTGAGGGCTCTAGCTTGCTGGCAATTAAAACATCGACGAGTGGCCTCGGTGCATTGCTGCCGGGTGACCTCAGCTTTCTGATTAGATTGCCTCAATACAACAGAATGCAAAGCACGACCAGGTAAGTGACCCCATTGTTCATGTAACCACTGAGTAAAGGGATCAACGCAACTAGGTTCTCCATAAAGGACATCATAGTGGTTATCGCCCGAATCTTCGAAACTATGAGTCCTAAGTAAAGCATCTAGGTGGGAATGGAGCGGATTACTACCTGCACGATGGGAGGGGCAATGTACCACAAACCATGGCTGTTTGGTCCGGGTGGCCAACTCAAACACTTTAACCCAAATCTCGTCATGGGCTATGGGGGTTCCTTCCCCAGTTAAAATTGAAATACAATAACTAGAATCTAGGCCTAAGACTACCCGGCGGGTCGGGTGGACGGCTGCGAGATGAGTGGCAGCTAACAAGACTCCCTTGGCTTCAGCTTTTTGGGCGGAGTCATTTAGGGATAGTGATTCAGCATTAAAGGAGTCACATATAGCACAAGGTTCCAGCTCGTGGGGTAGGGGAGCTTCCCCCATCAGCTACGATCCATGGTTGGTAGCCAGCAACCTCGGCTAAGGCGTCGTTACCGGCCCCTTCAGATCCTAAAGTTAGGAATTTCCAAAGGCCTAGGCCTTGTTGAATACTGTACACGAGGCGTTGCCAGGTGCTGGCATTGCCTTGGAAATCGGGAGCTGGAGTGAGAGTGAGCCATGGGATCAACTCTGCATGGGGGCCCTTAAGGAGGCTAGGCTGGGCCATTTCCCCCCAGGGTAAAGCTAACTGAATTGCTAGCAGAGCCTTACCCATAGTACCATATCGATGCTCGGGCCCAGATAGTTTTTTCGCCTGATAGTATACCGGCCGTTCGTTCTGGGACACAGAAATGGATACGTGTGTAGTCGTGACTGTGAAAATTATCACGACTGGAACTGAAGGGTTCCAACGATATAAGGTGGGGGCTGACCCTAACCAACTGGATAACCTTGCTACTGCTTCATCTGCCTCTATAGTCCAAGGTCTGCGAGTATTTTTTGCATAAGCTTGAACCAAAGCCAGAGAATCTAAAAGATCCGTGGGGAGAAATTGACGATGGTAATTTATAACACCTAATAATTGCTGTATTTTTTTCTTAGTGGGAACAGACCCTATTACTATTGGACTAGTTAATGGGTGATGGATGAGATGTTGAAGACAACCATTCTCAACTTTAAATCCTAAAAACTGAAACACCTGAGAGGGTGTAGTGACGCTTTTCTGATAATTAATATCCCATCCATCAAAACTAAGGGCTTCCAGAACACTGTTCATGACCCGTTGAACATCGAGGGGATCTGACCCGCATACTAAAATGTCATCAACATAATGAACGGTACGGACCTCAGGGAGGGTTAAAATGGTCTCTAAAGTCTTTGTCAAGGCTGTCGTAGCACATGCTGGGGAATTTCGGTACCCTTGTGGACAAACGTTCCACTGGTACAAGCCTCCTTCAAAAGCAAAATTTAAAATTCCCTCTGGGTTATGTAGGGGGATCTGAAAAAACATATCCTTCAAATCTAACGTGCAGCCCCATTGGTAGTTGTTATTTATTAAAACCTGCTCTATAGAAGGGATGTCCCACTGAGCTGCAAAAACTAAGGGCTGGATATGGCGATTGGCAGCCCGATAATCAATGACCATTCGATACTCATCGGATTTGTGTGGTTTTGGGACTCCCCACGCGGGTGACAAATATTTACTAGTGGGGATTCGCTGAACTTTACCTTGGCTCAAAAGACAGTCCAACAATACTCTGATACTTGACCGACCTCTGTCGGGTGTGGGGATGGGAGAGAATCGCCAGGGGGTAGCATTTAACAGCTCGGGTTGGTGGGGTTGATGGCTCCCTGCAATTACAGCGGGCAACGCCTCGACCACCTTAGGTGCCAATCGGTAGCGGCGTATTTCCCCCACTCCCAAAAGAGGGGTTCGTCCTAAGAGACCAGTAAAAGTTATAGTTGTCCCGTTAAGACGAGCCCGAACTTTAACTTCCGGACGGTTTTCAACACTATTTAATCCCTGTACAAAGACTGTCCTACCGGTAGGAATATGGGGCATCTCAGGGGGAATGATGGACACCTGTGCCCCCGTGTCCAACAAAAAGGGGATAAGCGTTTCGTCTTCGGTAGTCAAATCTTGGTATGGTCGGGGGTCATTTGGATCGGGCCGAGTGACTGCTAAGCACTCGGCCTCCCCCCGTTTTTTGGCTGCGGGGGAATGGGGCGATCTTCCCACCCCAACTTTATAGCCAAGTCCTTTTGCTGATCACTGTTCATCTTCCGAACAGCTTCCGTAGTTAGTCCCTTGCCCAATAGAAACCCAAAAATTTTACGTTCGATAAACGATCGTTCGGGGTATTTGGGTTTGGTCGCCATTTTGGGCCCTTCTTCCCGAAGAGAGGAAGTTGCAAGTAAGGCTGCTTTGGGCGTTGTCCACTTTACTCTCTCTGCTGCGTCGTATAACCGACCAATCGGTTGCCCCGCCTATCCCCTCAGCCAGAGAAGGGCCCCCGTATCTAGGTTAGGGCTGTTATCTACGGCTAGGGTCACGGCTGAATCCTCTATGGGGATTTGGGTGGGATCGTTAACAAAACGAAATGGGTTTTGTACTGTCGTCTGGGCATTGGTTAAGTTGAGTGGGTGCGTGGCAGGATCCCAGAGTAGGACAGAGCTCCCAGCAACCGCGTACATAAGGGCAGCTGAATTGTTCACACAGTCAGGCGGCATTTGTAATGCACGAAACCCCCCTTGTATTTGAAGGTACGCGGCGGCTGCAACCGTTACGGGCCAGTCGTTGTTGGCAGCTAATACTCCCCCAGTAAGGCCCCTGGACCAGCTTCCAGTACGGGTTAATGTTAAGGCTTCCTCCCGGTCGACCCAATCACTCCCCTGTTCCAAGGCTAATCGTCCCACCCAGATTAATGGTGGTTCATCCGGACGTCGGGCGGTATCTGTGATGAACTCTTTCATCTCCGCCTTGGTTCGGGGACGGGTCTCAGTTATCTGAGAGGTGTTTCCCTGACCATCTACTTTAAGTCGAGTTACGGTCACGGGAAAAACCTCGGGTTCAGTCGGGTCAGGGGCCGTGGGTGCAACTGACCCCGAGGCGGTCAGGTTGGGGTAAATGTTTGGTGAGTCACGAGAACCTTGGTATGGGGGCGGAAGTTGTGCTTCTAAAGGAGGCGTCTTAGGTATCAGAGGGGAAGGCTCTAATTCTCCCTCTGACTGCGAGTGCGCCACCTCGCGAGCGCAGTTTATAACGGCCCCATGGAGTACGGTTACTTTATCTAGAGCTGCTGCTAAGGTACTATAAACGGCAGCTAAAACACTTTCTATTTTATAAGAATTGGGGCGTAATTTTTTAACCTTTTTTATCTCATCTAGCTTTTGAACCAAACCTATTAACAGATTATGTGTAGGTGATCCATGTGGGGCTCTGGGTTCGGGGGTCTGAATGGAGGAGGCCACCCCACAGAGTTTAATTACCCTATTCACTTCTTTCCAGAGGTTAAGGGGGTTTGAATTAGGGGCTGCCTCACCCGCTTGTGTGAGAGCCGGTTGCAAGCTGCTATCAGCCGGGGTAGCTCTGAGGGTGGGATGACGAGTCAACAGACAACCCACGTCACTTAACCCCAATGGGACAGTATAAGCCCTACAATGGTGACCTTGCCCCACAACACAGACCCAATCAAGGATAGTATGAGCCCCTTCATGTTGTCGAGTACGGAGGAGGTGGTATTGCAAATGGTTGAACTGATCCTCCTCAGAACCCGGGGTTTTGGTCCTAACCCAAGGGCAGTGGTCAGAATCGTCGTGGTTTCCAGTATTCCGGCATCCTGTTCGTGACGCCATGTCGGTCCCCGCAACACACAGGGTTCGAAAAGGATGCCGGAAGGAATGGACCCACAACTTGGGATTGGCAAAAAGAAACTGATTTTATTTTAACAATGACTCTGGCACGTGGTGATAAGGAACTCAGTTACATGCGTGGGCGCCAGACAATTATTAAAATGAAAAATAAACAAATTACTAAACAGTACAAAAAAATTCCCTGAGGTTTTTCCAAATCGCAATAATTTTCAATAATGGCCCAAGGGTTAGGGGTAGTTGAATTAACACTGATGTTATTCATAAGGTCAACTATTTACACTATTTTGTGAACGATAACAATGGACCCTTAACAACTACTTACCAACTAACACAATAACTATTAACAGATAGATAATGAGGGTAACTATGATAAATCAGGGTAAGGGTAATAATGGTGGGGGAGGAGTGTTATACCAATTCTGGAGACAGCAGGAACACAAGTACCAGCCACATGCCCATAAACAGTCTCAGCTCGGGTCGACCAACTCGAAGTACGCTCAATAAGACTCGAGAGCGGGGGCTGCAAGGCGTCTGGTTGATCAGGCCAGGCGTTCACTCGATGCGATTCCTGCCTGAGAGGGGGTTTGGCTGCCTGTTTTATTGCCTGACTATTTGACACCTGATTGGTGGATTTTTGCCGCAGTGGGTGGAGTAAGCTGGTCTGACCACGAGTCACCCCATTGGTGGATTTTTGCCGCAGTGGGTGGAGCTGGCAGTGGAGGATGACTAATTTGTATGCCCTTATATGGAACGCGCTCCACCTTGTAGACAGAAATCCCTATACCAGGACTCAGGTGTAACAGGTGTTAACTCACTTGCGACGGGCAGCCATAGTTTTTGTTGTCTCGGACATGGGACAGCAGAATGACTAATCATGTCCCTCTGCATTGCCCCACCTCCCAGCCTCTGCAGAGTCAGAAGGGAAAGCGGCAGCCATGGCTCGGGGTTTGCCCCCAATCCCTCCTTGGGGGGCACCCTGGGCTCCCCGCAGGCCCCCGGCTCCCCTGCAGGATGGCCAGGGGGCTGCAGTGGCAGCTGCCTCTGGTCCCACTTCTACCCCTGGTCTGGGGCCCCGACACTCTGTGACCCAGCAGGGAACCGCTGCCTGCCTTGGGCTGCTCCTGCCTGGCACTCCAGCATCTGTTCCCTCCTCCTCCTGAAAGATTACAGTGCCGGCTTCCTGTGGGGGCAGAGGGAGAAGAAAGCCCTGAGGCGCCACACTGAATCTGGCATGCAGGGAAGCACTGCACACTGCTGTAGGGAAGGGACTTCTGCGCCTCTGCCCAGCAGCTCTTACTATCTTTAAAATACAGAGCTGCAACGGTCCAGAACCATCGCGATCTGGGACTGCTCAGTCCCGGCTCAAGCTGGCTCCAGGAGTTACCCCTGCTGCGGCTCTGCAGAGTGGCCCACTTATTGAGTAATTGTCTAGTTGATACAAATTGTATCAACTACGTGATTAGCCAAATAACTACTCTTTAACATCCTTATTATATAGGGCAACAATATGAAGCGAGAGCAACCTCTGTCTATGTGGAACTCTAGCCCCTGCAGACAGGGCTGCTGCTGCCCTGTGCTGCTGCGTCTGTATCAGAGGCAGTGGCATGGGGTGGCAGGCGGGAGCCAGTCTGTGCGGAGAACTGATTTTTAAACCAGCTCCCCTTGCAGACCTGCTACCCTGCACTGCTGCCTCTGGTTCAGAGACAGCAGTGTGGTGTGGCAGGGGGTTCCCAGATAGTGGGGCTGGGAGCCAGGAGAGCACTGACTGCCAGTCCTGCCCCTGGGGAATATTTTAGTAACTGTAACCACTAAAAATTGTTGTAGCAACACGATTACTAAAATATACGATGTCTAACACCCCTGGTAAACCATGTAACCATTGAAAAAATCCAGCGGTTACAGGTTTACATGTGGGGAATTGGCTTAAAAGCCTCCTGCCTGCCCCCCTGCAGTGATGCCTCTGCTTAAAAGCTGGCTCCCAGCACTGAGCAGCTCCTGCCTGGCCCTTTCCCTTCTTTCCTGCTCCTGCCTCTGATACAGAGGCACTGGCACGGGCATGGGGGCAAAACTGCATGTAACCATTTGGACGTTTACACTAACACATCCCTAGTTCACATTTTAAATGTTTTAGATCAGAAGTATTTAGAAGGTTTGTTAATGTCTCACAGTGATAATGCTACTTTGTTTTATTTTTTCCCTAATTTTTGGACAATCATCTTGTGATTTTACTTACACACACACACATGGCTCAACAAACCACTGTCCCCCCCCAGGCGAATAGATTTCAGCCGGTTGCTCCGTGCGCCCCATTCACCAGTGTTGCGAGTGTGCGCAGTGCTGGTCTGGCGCATGCGCGGTGCGGGGCTGGCAATCTCGCCGCAGTTTGTTGAGCCGTGTGTGTGTGTGTGTGTATGTATATATATATAAAAATAAAAATAAATTTCTGCAGGACGTCACGTCACTCTGCGTCCTGCCTCCACCCTCAGCCATATGGCCTCCTCCCTTCCCCCCCCCCCCCCCAGTACTCTGGGAAGGCGGAAGCTGTGTGGCCTCCTCCCTTCCTGGTACTCTGGGGAGGCAGGAGTCCTGAGCTGTCTGGCATCCCCCTTTCCTGGTGCTCGGGTCCTTGGTTCACGTTCTGGGCTGGAGGAGACGTGCGTGAAGTGACCGCTGCTGGCTGCGCACTGGCACCTGCAGTCCGCTCCTCAGCCTGAGTGGCCTGGCTGGCTCTAGCTGTACCTTGGTTTGGGGGATGGGAATGGCAGGCAACTATTGTTCCCACGTGATCTGTGGAGTGGAAGTGGAGGGAGACAGCAGAAGCAGTCTGGGCCCTGGCTCGGCGGCAGGTGTTCCACGGGGCTGGGAAGACAGGAGAAGGGGGGCTGCCTGCACACAGGAGCAGTTTTAGCAGCACTGGTTGCAGGACCCAAAGGGAAACCCAGGTAGGTTGTTTCTTTGCTGGTTGGGCTGCCTGTTTGTGGGAGGGGGCAGGGTGTGCATAAGAAAGGAGGAAGGGGGATAGGGTTTATGTGGGGATGGGTGGTGTGGTGAGGGGGCTGGGAGATGGGCAATGTGCGGGTGCGGAGGGGAAGGGGTTAGGAAAGGATGGGGTGTAGGAATGGAGGAAAGAGGTGGGGGTAGAGATGGAAGGAGGGAATGGGTAGTGTGGGTGGGGAGTGGGAGGGGTTAGGGAGGATGATGGATGTAGGAATGGAGGCAACGGAATGGGGGTGTAGGAATAGAGGATAGAGAGGTGGGGTAGGGATGGAGAGAGGGGGTGGGCTGTGGGCCATCGAGCTCCGGGATAAGGACTAGCAACCCAGATTACCCCACCGGGCTTTCTTCCCACGTGACCTAAATCTGGTTCTCAGTAGGGCATGGGCACATAAAGCTGGGGGCTCCCTTATGGTTTCATGTGTCTCCATTGTGTCCTGTCCACACGGAGCATGTCCCAGCCCCGCGGCAGAAGCTCTCTTGCCAGCTTGAAGGGCACATCTGGAGTGCTTCTGCCTTGCAAAGATGGGCAGTAATCACATGCGGAGAGTGGGGAATTCTCTCCCTACCTGGCCACTCGCACGTAACCCAGTCCTTGCCCATTGCTAGTGAACCAGGTGCCTCAGGAGCACCTGGAACAAAGGAGATTCGTTTTGAGTTGGGCCCCGTTTACTGATTTTTGTTTGATTTTCATTTACACATGAGGCTCATAAGCCTGCAGAGCATAGCCCTTCCTGACTGGTCACTACTCCGTAGCCCCATGCTAAATTCCAGGAGAGGCTCCGAACTCTGCACATGAACAAACTGTTTTATTGGTGGGTGGGGCAGGAGCTGAAACAGTGTGGGGGGTGGGGACTGGCTGGCAATAGTTTCTTTCAATTTTTTGATTTTAGAGTGTGGTTCTCCCCCTTAGAACATCTTTTAAATTTTAAAACTATTAGGTTTGTTAACTATCTTCCATCCTCCCAAAGTGAAATGCTTCCCCTATTCCCTTATACCTACTTATCTTTAGTCTCACCCTTCACCCAAACTGACTGAATAATGGATGAAATATATTTTTGTTCCCACAAGCAGTCAATTCTCTCTCTCTTTCTCTGATTAACCCTACTTGTGATGTCATCACAACAGCTTATGAACCTGTTTCCGTACAGGAAATAGTGTTTTAAAAATAAAAATGGTCTGTTAATATTTTGTTAAAATATTCTGATTTGAGGGTTTATCTGACCCGGTGTACCTTGATTTAAAATGTTTATACCCCACTTTAAAGTTGAACACATAATTTTACTGATTTCTTCAAAAAATAAACTTGAACTGAAATAACTAAATCAGTTTTCATTTGAAACAGCATTTTCATTCCTATTATAGTTGCAGACTAGCACATAAAGTAAAATAAATGGCAAATTAAAACAAATTTGGTGATATTAGTGGAAATTTGTTTGTGTTGTTGTGTGCTGTCCTTTTTTGGTTTCTATCCTCTGCTGCCTTTTTTTAGTACTCCATGTACTGGAATCAAGAATGATGTAGGCAATAATGTACACAGTTCAAGGAACAGTGTTTGTAATTAACTAATTCAGAGGTAAAGAGACCATAATCTGGAGGTATCCCGGAAAAGCTCTGCCGCATCCAAGGAACAAGTCTGCTTTAGCAGATGCTGTTTTCAGCATCCCTGTAAACCTTGTTCTACGAGGAAGAAGGGATGTTCCGAAAGAGGGTTTTTTTTCTGACATTTGGCCCCGTGTAGACGGGCTAAATGTCGGAAAAGCCTCTTTTGGAAGAAAAGCAGAAAAAGATGCACAAATTGCGGTTTGCAATTTGTGTATCTTTTTCTGACTTTTCTTTGTAGTGTAGACTTTTCTTTGTAGTGAAGTTACAAGGAGCAGCGGGCCCTAAAAATTAGATCTTGTATAACAGAGTGGAGAATGGAGGAATATTATCCCTAGCCTCTGTTTGCCAGAAGGTGTGAATAGGTGATAGGGGATGGATTACTTAATGATTTACCTGTTCCATTCATTCCCTCATGGGCACCTCACATTGGTCACTGTTGGAAGAAAGGACACTGATCTAGATGGATCTTTGGTCTGACCAACTATTCCTGTTCTTATGATTAGTAATGTAAAAACATTTTCCCCTTATTTAGAGTAGGAGTGTGAAAGGTTAACTGGTAAGCATCACCCTAAATGGGTAATGCTTACCGATTCCAGTTAGCTGGTAACTGGTGGGTGCTGCACCAGCGCCGCAGGGGGTCCACTGTGAACAGTTGCTGCTCTTGTCCGGAGCAGCCTTTGTCATCTGCTCTTGTTTGGAGCAGCCTCTGTCCGCGGGGAGCCCAGGTGCCCTCGAGGCATGGGTTGCGCTGGCATCTGGGGCAGTCTCTGTCCACAGGGAGCCTGGGCATTCCTCATGCAGGGGATGTGCCAGTGTCCAGAGCAGCCGCTGTCTGCAGGGAGCCTGGGCTCACCGTGGACAGGAGCTGCTGTGGTGGGGACTGGGAACCTAGAAGCTGGCGGCAGTTCTGGGGCTGGGTGGGGGACTGCTCCAGCTGGGTTGATTAGTCAGTTGATTTTACATCCCTAATTTAGGGCACTTTTACCATTCTGTGTCTAAAATGGTCTTATAGCCAACAAGCACTTAGCAACCTATTTTGAAAGGATCTGATTTTATTTATTCTAGTCAGTGACACAGATTTCCTTCACTTTCGTGGTGGAAGATGCCTTATTTGTTTAGGAAGAATTTCTGAGGCATAGTTATCTAATAGATTGGGAATTAGAACACCTGGGTTCTGAACATTGTACCAACAGTCTGTGTGACTTTGGATAAATCAGTGTCACTTTGCTATCTGTAAAACTGAACTGCTTTAAGGCAAATGATCAGAACACTTTCTGCTATTTGTGCAACTTATCTGTCAATATTTAAAATTAAAATCGAACATGAAACATGAAAGTATTTAATGTGCAATAATTGCTTTTTATATAGACTTATGAAAAGTATTTCAGCCAAAATAAATTACTCAATGATGAGTTATTACCTATTTTATTATGTAGCTAAGCAATAATTTATTAATAAGGGAAGCTGTATGGTTATACAGAATACCTTCAATTCTCAAGTACATTGTCAGGCACATAATCAAAAATATAAATGTGTACAATAGACCCTCTGCGATAGGTGTAATGGTTTTAAAGTAGGGATGTGAACAAGTAACTGATTACCTGGTAAACATCACCCTTACCGAGTGATGCTTACCAGGTTCCAGTTAACGGGTACCTGGGAGCAGCTCTGTGCTGGGATTAGCAGTGAGCGGGACCCATCAGTGGCAGCCCCCACTGAGTTGGGGATTGCTGGAATCCTGGCTTAATCAGTTAACTGGTTAAATGCTAGGTTTAAACCAGTTAACTAATAAACTAAGATTTTACATCCCTATTTTAAAGAGATCTTACTGATTGATTTCCAATCTTGTGCTGTTGCCAAATATCCTAGCAGTTACAGTCATTGCCCGTCAGTCAGTTTTCTCTTTCATTATGTTCAGCTGGGTAATGTGTAAGCCAAAATAGAGACTGGATTTATCTCAGGAACTTTACAAATTCTACTGTGTGTGTAAACAGATAAATAATGAACAGGTCATATATACAAAAGACCAAATGCTGATCTTACTAAAATTCTGTAAATCCAGAGTAATGCCATTTAAGTCAAAGCAGTTATTTTAGATTTGCACAAGTATAAATGAGGTCAGAGTATGATCAAGGGATCAAATAACCTTTTGGGGATAATTCCCATCTGTCTCCCCTCCCTGCTGAGGAAAAAAAAAGCACTCAAAAAGCACATGGAAAGAACATTGATGCTATGGCAGAAGTTGATAAGAACAGTCCCTATTTATGAATTTTCCAACATAAGCCCCACCGGAGTGGATTGATTTTAATCAACATATAGATGTCTTGTCTTTTTCTAAATGAAGAAGCTTTCTCATTGGTTGCCAGAACCATTAAAATATGTTGATTTATAACTAAATAGATTCTTGACACTAAGTTTGGTGCATTTTTTGCTGCCTAGGAAGGTATGCTTTAAATATATGCATTTATTTAAGCAGTTATATAAAGCTTAGTATTTTCAAGTTCTTATTGCTTGTAAATTTTTAATGTGTTAGAAAATGGTTAATGAGATATTGCTTATTGACTAGATAATTAACTTTTTGCTCATGATTAAGGATTGTCATGGAAGGCACGTAATCTGTGGCTTTCAGAGACCTCCCTGACATTTTCTACTTCAGCCCTGGTGGTGCTGTAGGGACCTGGAGTTCGAGTTAGTGGGGATAGTGTGGGGACCTAAAGCTCCTCCCCTTCCTGCAGGAGGGCTTTTGGGCTCTCTGATCCCTGTATGACTTAGTCTTTCACTTGTCCTCGGTCAGCTTCTCTCCTCATTATTTGTAGTAAAAGTCACAGACAGGCCATTGGCTTCCATGAATTTTTGTTTATTGCCTGCAACTTCTTTGTGACTTTAAGATTTTGTCAGTTATTTTAGTAATCATGATATGTTTCAGTGTTAGGACGGTTACTGGAATTTAATTACACTCCCAATAGCATATAAAATGAATTTTTATTACCAAACATTTTAAAGAGAAGTTTGTATCCAATGCATGTTTCACATTTACAACTAAATGATTTATTAGCAGGGATAACTCAGTGAATTAGGCTGATTATTTCAGGTTCCCATGGGAAAATTTTCAAGTGTGCCTGTGTGAAAGTGATTGGAATTTAAATTCCTAATCTTGCCTAAAGTCTAAAAATGAGACCGTTTCCTAAATTATTTAGGCTGGCACTTGCCATATTCATAAAAGTTGATCTCAAAAGTTAGATATTTTCCCTCTATATATAGAGGAGCATCATTTAATTCAGTTTTTGATAGGGATTCATGGATTTAGCATATTAAATTTTTATTAAAATGTTTCAATAGATTATAATTGCATGATTTACAGGATATTTTGTTCTAGAAGATTGTCCTGGCATTCCTCGGGTTTTTAACTCAATTTTTATTTTTTGGAAAATAAAATGAAAATGTATATGCTTCATTTAAATCATTGGTCTGGGGTGGGCCCAGGGAGAGAGGACTACCCGCAGCTTCTCCATGACTGGGTTAGAGGTGCATGTCCCTTGGGTGGTGTGGGTCCAGGATTGTCTGCCTCCTCCATTCACCAGCCAGAGTGAAGAATGCAGCAAACTGGGCACTTTCCCCTGGCTCCCTGATGAAGGGGAACAGCCAGCAATGTTCCCATATGAATTGAGGGGGGAGGAGCTTCAACCTTGCACCCCCCAAAAGGGTGCCTGGGGGGGTTGGAAGCTCAGTCTGGAGTAGTCTCGGATTGGGCTGGGTGTGTGTGTGTCCTCAGCCAGTCCCTTTTACCTGCCTGATGATTCTGTCTCTCTTCTGTATAGTTTTATGAGAGAGAGTCCCATTTTGTTGGCACAGCCAAACCCTTACCTTGCTCTATGTTATGATAAGAGGAAGCGCTAAACAGAATTTGGTGGTCCTAGCTCTTACCATTTAGAAGGAGTTCTTGAACAGACAGACTGACAGATGAACAGATATATATATAATAGATTAAATTCAAATTTCATTTTCAACAGGTTTATTATAAAAGAAAATTTATCAAAATCAAAGAAATCTGATTTTTAATAACAATCTAATTTTGTTCTTTTTAAATCATTAATTTTTATCCATTCTGAGTCCCACACATTTGATACAGGAATAATAGTATGTAAGTATTTAGTGGAGAGGGAATTTAGGCTTTGGGTCTAATCCTGAATGTGAACTTGTACAAATAACAAACTTGCTGAGTGTCCTTGTCTGTAAAATAGGTTTAAAATATTTTTAACATAGACAGTATTCTGATGCATAATTAATTTGTGTACATGAAGTCCTTTGACCTATTATAGTGAAGGAAATAAATGCAAAGTGGTTTTTTATGTATTTTTTTTACTTGTACAATCTAGCTGTTTTTCAGAATTTTTAAAATAAAAATAATTTCTGTATAGGAATAATGGTTGAGAGTTTTGTATTGAAATATCTAGGGCAGGGGTGGGGAACTTAAGGCCCAGGGGCTGGATGCGCCTCCTTTCCCTCCCCCCCTCCCCCCCCGTGCTGCTACACTATGGGGCTGGAGCACACAAAATATACTAGGCTGGGCCCCCCTAGACTCTGGTGTGTGAGGGGAGTGTCTTTCTCCTTCTCAGTCACATCAGTGAGGGTTTGTGTGGTGTTCGTTTTGGTGGGTTTTTTTTGCTTCTTTCTTATGTGTGGAATTTTTTTTTTTTTTTTTTTTTTTTTTTTTTGTGGGTCAGCAGCCCCTGACTCCAAAAAGGTTCCCCACCCCAATCTAGGAAAAGTTGTGTCTGAATAATACAGGCATTGATGCATTATAATAAACCTTGTTAACATCAATAGTGAGGATGTTAGTGTATAGTTATTTAAATTATTAACCGATAAGCTGAGGCTTGTCGGTTAATCCAAATGACTAAATGCACCCCTCGCCCTTGCTGCTTCTGTATCAGAGGCAGCAAGGGCGGGGGGAGGCAGTAGCTGCTGCCCGTGAAGAGCCGCCTTTTTAGTCACCTGCCCACAAGCACCAGATCCCATGGAGCTGCCTGCCCCCCCTTGCTACCTCCCACAGAGGCGGGGTGGGGCATTGGGTTCACAGAGCCATCCTCTCCCTGGCATGTTGCCTCTCTAGCAGAGGCAGCAGCATGGGTGGAGGCAGGGGGACTGCCGCAGAGTAGCTTCTATCTGCAGCAGGCCTGGGCTCGCCATGGATGGAGGCTATTCTGTGGGATGCTGGCCCCAATCTCTATCTGTAGAGAGCTCAGGCCCCCTGTGGACGGAGGCTGCTGCCGGGGAGCCAGTTTCTAAACTGGCTCCCGTCATGGACCTGCTCCTGCTTGCCACCCTGTGCTTCTGCTTTTGATACAGAGACAACAGCATGGGGTGGCAGGGGGCTCCCTGGGAGTGTGGCTGGGAGCACACTGGCTGCCAGCCTCACCCTTGGGGACCATTGAATAATCGTGTAACAGCTAAGATTTTGTGCAGTTACACGATTATTGACTTAACCAATATCTAATGTCCTTAATTGAGAGTGATGAATTCCTTTTGATGTCCTCTGGCATATTTTTATTTTAGTAACTACATGTCTGTTGTTTGGGGTATTAAAACGTAAATCACCTTGGTTTTGACATTCACCATATAGGGAATTCTAAAGTATGTGAGACTCTTTGCTTTTCAGTTTAGATTTTTAAATATTCTTTTGTAGCATTTTACTTAAAACTTAGGTTGGTCTCACGGGAGGATTCCAGTTCCTAAAAATATTTTACACTGTACTAAAACCCCATGCTCTACTAAGTGAAAATTTCATGGATTGTTTTCTGCTATCCTTCCCTCTTATAAATTTGTTTTGTGACATTTGCTGTGAATTAGGCTGTCTGCTGATTGGTTGAATCTGCATCATTAAAGAGCACAGCAGACTAATTTTTGTAACTCTCACATTTTTTTCTACCTTCAGAATTGGACTGGCTTAGCAATCCGAGCTTCTGCACAGAAGATGCACTGAAACTGCACCAGCACACTACAAAGACTGTAGATCTTACTGCTGAGAGATCAGAACTTACAAGGTATCAGGTTCTTTGCAACTTTTAAAATAGTGTTTTTTCTAATGTCCTCCTTTTTTTTTTATTGTTGTCGCAAGTGTTACCAAACTTAGGAACTTTCAGTGCTTTTCATTGCATAGTTTACTGTTTATATCCCCAACAGAAATTGTTCCAATGAAAGATGCCTCTCATCCACCTTGTTGCTCAGTTCACTGGTTAAAAAGCCAGAATTATCATTTGTAAATACTGTATGTGAATAATTACTGCATTTCCTTTCAATTAAAACAGTGACTTTCAAAATGACTTTTCCTTGAGTTTTTTCTCACTGATGCATTCAGATCATTACTAATTTTGATGATAGGAGGGAGCTGAGTGATCATGATTTTGTGTTAGCCTTTAAATATTCTAAGAGATCCTGGAAGGAATGCTAAGGGTTAGGTATCTGATTTTTTCCCCCACCTTTATGAAAATCAGTTCAAGTTGCCACTTTCCCTACCATAGTGGAATATAGAACATTGTCAGTTATAAGGTATACAGAGATGTGAATTAATAAAATACTGTGTGTGTGGAGTTTTGGAGTTGCAGTGCAATGCAATAGCTCACTTAAATGGCTAATTAAAGCTCATTTTGATTAAAAAATTTGATCCCATTTTATAGAATAAAGGGTTGTGTGTTAAACATTTTGCTCAAGATGTGCAAAAGTTAGATGCATTCTGCAGTAGTTCATGGAGTGGGTGGATGAGGTACTGTGGCCTGCCATGTGCAGGAGGTCAGACTAGATCAGTGGTCCCCAACCTTTTTGTGGTCAATAGCACATTCATGTTTTCAGAAGAATGTGGCGGGTGCCAACAATTTTTCAAGGCTTATTTTGTATTTGTACATTAAATAATACGAAAAACATATTTAATATTACATAATATATGAATCCATAAGATAAAAAGGTAGTTTTACATGTAAAAGGTATTAATTAAATTATTTGGCAATTATTCGCCCCCCCCCCTTTGGAGAAAAAAATAGAAAAAGGCGTCAAATGCGCAAATTGAAGGCTATTTTCATATTAAATGTGAATTGGGTAAATTTGATTTAGTTGGATAATTTTTATTTTAATTATATTGTAATTCATTTTTAAACAAAATTCTGCATTAATAAAAAGGGGGACATGTCCAAATGTTGAGCAAAAAAAACACCCCCCCCCCCAAAACAAAATCATGGTACCTTTAAATCTCACACTCCCTATCCCCACAATGTCCCCACCATCTGCTGCCATGTCTCCTCCCCTTGCTCCATCAGCTCCCCTGCTGCCTGCTGCCCCCCAACCTCTCACCCTCCTCTGCTGTCCCGGTCCTGACTCCTGCCCTTCTCACTGCCCTCAGCCCTCCTAAGACCTGTCCCCCTCCACCAGCCCTTCTCTCCCCCCTGTGCCCACTCCTCCAGTAGCCCCACTCTGATCATGTGAGCTACCCCCTCTCCTAACACCTCCCTCTACACACCTGCCCTGCCTCTCTCCTCTGGTGCTGGTCCCTCCCCTGCAGGTGTCTGCCCTTCTGCTTCACCCCCAGAATCCCCTGGCACCTGCACCTTCCCTTACCCCTGCACCCTCCTGGTGCCTCTCTCTTCCCTCACTGTCCCCGCCCCCTTTGCCTTCTTTTTCCCTGATGCCCACCCCCTCACCACCTTCTGCCCCTGTTCCCCTCATGCCCCTGTGCCCTCCCACATGACTTGCTCCATCCCCACCTTCCTCATGCCCACCCCTTCTTTCAAGCCTTCTCCCAGCACCTCCCCCTCCCCCCTCTAGCCCCCAATGCCCTAACCCTCTCCTCTCCCAGCATCACCCTGTCCCTGCTCCCACTGACACCTCCCCTCCTGCCCTTTTCCTCATTGTCTCCACTTGGCCCCCTGGCATTTGTCTCTCCTCCTCGCTGTCCCTTGGTGCCTTCCTCTTTCTTCTCCTGACCTGCCCCCCACCCCTCTGCACAAGCCCCTTCCTCTCCCACCCCTTCCCCCTATTTTTCCCGCACGCCCACCTTCTACCTTCCAGTTTGAGTCTGTGATCGGACCTGGCCCCAGCTGCTTCTGTGACCCCAGACCACGTGCTGGGCCTGGAGCTGGGCAGCGCGGTTTTAAAATTTAAAGTCCTGGGCCGTGACGTCACAGCACTGGGCATCTCCCCTCTCAGCTGTTGCGCGGAGGGGGTACGCGAGATGATCAGAGGGAGCGCATGCCACTGCGCAACAGCTGAGAGGGGAGACGCTGGTTAGCAAGACTTCCGAGGGAGCGCATGTGCAGCGTGTTCACCGTGCATGTGCTTCCTCGGATGTCTTGCGAACCAGGAGTCTCCCCTCTCAGCTGTTGCGCAGCGGCATGCGTTCCCTCTGATAGTCGGCGCGGGCACACACAAATGCCCCGGTGGGTGCCATGGCACCCGCAGGCACCACATTGGGGACCCCTGATCATGATGGTCCCTTCTGACCTTAATGTCTTTGAAGCAGCAAAGTTCTGAACTTTAGCAATGTTTAATTTGGGACAAGGTTCTCTGGTATGTTGGCTGCTCTTTGTAATGACAATATGTGTTCATTACAAAAATTGAAGCTGAACCTATCTTTATTCACCAACTTATGTGTGAATTGGGTATTAAAATATAATGTTTGCAGCTAAAATTGCCAAAACTTTGTGTATTTGTCATTTTTCTCTGTCTTTATCGACTTATAATGTGATAAAGCAAAACAAATTCTTAAAATAACCTTGCAGATAAGTTTATGTAAACAGCATATTTTAAATGGAATGTAATGTTTATTAAATCATCAGTGAAAATATACAGAGGAATTATTTTATTAATTTGATTACTTATATTTTGGTATATTTCTAGGGCTTTCCCCCAATAATTGGCAGTAGGCCTTCATAGATTTTTTTTAAAAACGTGTTTGTTTTTCTGAAAAGTAATCTTTAGATAATTTTTAAAAAGTGGAGTTTGAGAAGGGTTTTTGTTTGTTTTTTTTTTTTGATGGGGGGCAAAAAAAGCATGTATGAAGAAGAGTACAAAAACAGAAGGGACCATTATGATGATCTAATTTGACTTCCTGTATAAAACAGGCCAAAGCTGGACCAAAGTAATTCCTATGGCATATCTTCAGGAAAACATCTAATCTAGTTTTTAAAATTGTCAGCGATGGAAAATCATCATTCCCTGTAATATGGGGGAATGACGAAAAATCTTATGAACTTTCTCACCGGTGAGATTTCTTTAAAATTGTTTTAACTATGTAAGGAATTATTTCTTAGCAGGAGTCCTTCAAGAGCAGAGCTCTCAGGAGGAAGTGATACCAATGAAGGTCTAAAAAAATCAATTAAGAAAAGTAAATGGAAAAAGAAAAAGCATCACCACCACAAGAAAAGAAAAAAGAAAACCAGAGAGGAATCAAGTAACAGTGAGTCAGACTTGGACGCTGAGTGTGTGAACGATAAACCTCGAGGAAGTAACACAAACCCTGAAAGAGAAGTAGCAGCATTAAAGTATGTACATTTTACTAACATGCTTAGATATAAATGTAATCCCATTCTAGTATGTGTTGTTTGAACTGGTTAGTTGAGAATGCTTTCACCAGTGGATCAATTCTGACTCTTATTCTCTTGTTTAGATTAAATTTCCATTGTAACTGTTTTAGAACAGAACAAGACACACTCATACATATTTTTATTGTTGCATCTGAAAAATTATGATGAGGAATGTTTTATGAAGTGTTTTTCTCCAGAGCTGAACAGAATAGCTGAGCAGTGAAAATATGGTACTTTTAAAATCTTTGTTCCCTGTGAATTATTTAAAATCTTTGTTTCTTTATGTTAATCCTTGAGTAATTTATTGTGCTTTGTGAGGAATTGTACATTCTTAGACACTGAAGAAAATTGAAGTTGTTGAATAATGAAGCAAAAATGTGTTTTTCCTAAGGCGGAGTGTTCCATTATACTGTGGATTCATAATTTCCCCTCTCAGCAGTGGGCAATCATTAAAAGATATATATTGATGTTTATATTAATTTAATATTTTTAGTTTTATTTATGACTGTTAGCCGTTTATTAGTGTTTTTGTTATATGCTAATCAAGATTTAAATGAAAATTGATGTTCCATTAGATCAGTGGCTCTCAACCAGGGGTACACGTGTATCTGGGAGTACACAGAAGTCTTCCAGGGAGAACATCAGCACATCTAGATGTTTGTCTAGTTTTACACCAGGATACACTAAAATCACTAGCAAAGTCATAGAATCATGGAATATTACAGTTGTAAGAGATCTCAAGAAGTCATCCAGTCTAACCCCCCACTCAAAGCAGGGCTGATTAATGACCTGTGAAGCTGTGCTGCCATGCAGCTCAGAGGGAATGTTGGGCCTTCCCAGTGCTGAATAGAGGGAAATAATCATTTCCTTCTTATCTGCTGGCAATGCTCCTACTAATGCAGTCCAATAGTAATGCAGTCCATTAGCTTTTTTGGCAACAATGGCACATTGTTGATTCCTATCCTGTTTCTTATCTACTATAATCCCCAGGTTTTTTCTGAAGAACTGCTGCTTATCCTGTCGGTCCCCAGGCTGTAACAGTACATGGGGATGCATTTGTCCTAAGTGAAGGACTCTGTACTTCTCCTTGTTGAATCTCATCAGATGTCTTTTGGCTTAATCCTCCAATTTATCTAAATCACTCTGGACCCTAGTCTTACCGTCCAGCATGTCTAGTTTTCACCCCAGTTTAGTGTCATCCATGCGTTTGCTGAGGGTGCAATCTGTCCTATCATCCAGATCATGAATGTTGAACAAAAACAGCCCCAAGCCTGACTCCTGGGGCACCATATTCCCCATATCCACAGAGCCAATTAGCTCATCATATAAGGCAATTAGATTGGTGAGGCATGACTTGCCCTTGGTGAATCCACGTTGACTGTTTCTGATCACGTTCCTCTTCTCCGAGTGTTTCAAAATGTATTCCGTGAGGACCTGCTCCATGATTTTCTAGTTAATAGAAACTAAAATTTCATACAGACAATGATTTGTTTATATTGCTCTATATTCTGTGCACTGAAATGTAAGTACAATATTTATATTTCAATTGATTCATTTAGAATTATATGAGAAAGTAATAGTGTGCTGTGACATCTTTATGTCTAATTTTGTAGGCAAATAGTTTTTAAGTGAGGTGAATCTTGTGATATGCAAGACAGATCAGACTCCTCAGAGGGATACAGTAATTTGGAAAGGTTGAGCGCTCTCTGTACTGTATCACTTGTTTCAGAGACACTGAAATAATGACTAATGTGTGTGTTGCAAGAAAAACTTTTTTAAAGTGAGCAGTATGATGGTTTGAATAGGAAAAAGACTTGCCTGGCACATTGCCATAGTCAAAAAGTGGGCCTTTCATTTTGCACTGACCACACCCGTTGGTCTTTGATCACCTAAATGTAATTCAGGTGCCCAAATAAAAAGATTGATGTCATAGATAGTAGGTAAAGCTGCTGCTTGGGGAGGCAATCTCCCGAGTTCTGTGGCTCCACCCCAGCTTTGCCCAAGCTATCCTCCCACTCTGCTCCCCCACACTGTCTCCCTCTTCTCTACTTCCTGCTCACCCCTTCTAGCCAAATCCCTGAATCCAAATATAGCACATATTTGGAAAAAAAACACTCTTATAAAATTTCTTCCTAAAGAAATGGAGCATGTTTTTCACAGCATCTAATTAAAAGCATCAAACTTGGGAATTAAAAAATGTCAGTCACAGGTGTTTTGGTATACCCTGAGATTTGTCAGAGGTTTATTTGCAAAAACTTTGTAATAAGGGCAAGTCAGGTGTCCCCCTGAATACAGCATTAAATATTCTGAAATACATAATGCAGTTTTTCACTGTTTTACATTTTCTTAATCAGTATTTCTAAGTTGATTTTATATTTTAAATGTACTTTCAAGTCTTCATAAAGTAATCATTTCAGATTACTACATATTTAACACACTGAAATAAAGACATTAATTTAAATTAATCAGAGTGGTTTAGTGTGCTCATGACAAAGTTCATTGCTTTTAGTAAAAGGGAATAGTAATTTGTTGTGTGTGATCTCCATAATAACAGATATGTTTATGAAATTTTACCATATGTTTGTTAAAAATATGTTTCCAAAGATTTTAGGCTTAACAAAGCATTTTATGAAAAGTTTGAGAGGGGCAGGTGTGTGAGTCTATTTCTGCAAAAATTACGAGGAGTCCGGTGGCACCTTAGAGCAGGGAGGGGGAGCTCTGAGCCCATGGCCCACCAGCAAGATGGTTGCAGATCACACTTTGAGAACCATTGTTGTAGGGTATCTGTATTGTTCACATAAGTTGATCACATAGTTTCCTTCTGAGAAAATTTAAAACACTCTAATTATAAAGTCTGTGTTAAAGTTCATGTTTAAAACTCTCACTCATGTTAACTTGGGACCTATGTGTAGAATTATTCCTGTTAGCATTCTTACCTGAAATGCAAACTGAGAAACCCTCTTGAGTTGTCATTATGTTGAAAACCTTTTCAGGATTCTGAAGTTTCTTTTTTAAGATTCATATTTGTAAAACAGATGTGAAATCAGAATTCACCGTATCTTGCAGTTTTCAGAGAAGCAACTTGTGTAACTAATTCATAAAACCTTTATATTTTACTGAATTGCATTGATATTGTTACAGCAAATCAGAACAAAATATTAACAGATTGTCCCCTTTTTACTTTACTTTTTTCTTATAGTGGAATTTATAGTTAAAAGCAATATTTTTTTCTTTTAGGCTTTAGACTTCATCAGAAACCCATTTATTAAATCCTGTTGAGTACTTTCCCTGCACCTGGAAGTTCATTTTGGAAATGCAGTGAATGACTTTTCTCTTGAAAGATTACTGTACTGGTGGCTGCAATGCTTAATTCCTTCTTACGTTTTCCCATCTCTTTCACCAGTGTGTGACTTTTTTTTGTTAAATGGTACATGGCCTTTTGAATGTGTATAATTTATTATGGGATCTAGAAATCTTAAGTTTCATAGTTTTGTAAATGTTTTAATGTTTAACTCAGCTGTACAGAAAATGCTGCTTCCCCTTTTCTTCAGTCTAGAAGATATAACATCAAATGTTGCCACCAATCGCTTTGTTTGGCTTGAGGATATTCAGGCTTTGACGGCAGAAACCTTCAGAACAGACAAGAAACCAGACCCTGCAAACTGGGAATACAAGTCACTATATCGTGGAGACATAGCAAGGTACAATGTGCTGTTTTGTTTTGATAATTAAAATGTCTCAAGACATGTTAGTGGTGAGATATTAAAAGTTTGACACTAAAAATATTTATTTATAATATAATATGTAAAACTACTCTAAAATGTCCCTAGCCTCTGTTTGCCAGAAGCAGGTAATGGGCAACAGGTGATGGATTATTTGATTACCTGTTCTGTTCATTCCCTTTGAAGCACCTGGCTTTGGCTACTGTTGGAAGACAGGATACTGTATTGTTCTGTATTGAAACTCAGCTTTAGGGTATGTGGAAATGGGTTTTTGCATCACAAAAGATGTCCTGGAATAATCAGAGTAAGTGATGTCATGTTTGCTCATGATAGTCTTAATATTATAATGTACAATCACACCTCAGTGCACATGTAGAACTGCCATTAAAGGTTGGCAGTGTAGTCTAACAGTGCATGGAGACTGGAAGGCAGGAATCCTGGGTTCTCTTCTAGCTTCTCTCTGACCTGTTATGATTTTGGTTAAGTCTTAACATCTCTGTGCCTGATCTGTAAAATGGGGATAATACTTAGGGCAGGTGCACTACAAGCTTTTGCCAATGCAAGTCACATCATCATAAAGGCACTACATTTATTATATTTTTTATGCACGTGCATACTTGATTCCATGCATTAGTGCCCTTATGTACCAGGAGTGATTGTTTCAGTGTAGACTACAGTATACCATGAGTAGGTATCCCAATGTGCAATTTGCCATTGCCCAGTGCACTTTTTTGGGAGGTGTTGTCAATGCATGGTGGGACAGAAATGAGTAGCACACAGTGATTGGGACTGCTGATTTAAGTTCCCATCATGCCATTTTCTCTACCCTATAATGGTTTCCATCCTATAATTTTCACTGCTATTTTGAAAGCCTTGTGAACTAGCATGAGACATGTTCAACTCTATCTGTGACAGAAGTATGGAGCTTGCTCAATTCTGCATGCTTGTCGTGAGTGTTGCAACTACAGGACTAATGATCCTCTAGTATTTGCAGAGCTACAGGAAGGGCTATGAGGAGCATGATGATTTTCTGGAGGACAGATTGAAAGTATCTGTTCTAAATTATTTGTGGTGATCATAGAGCAGCTGCATACAATAGCACACCACTTTTGTGCCTGAGAAATGGAGCACTGACTAGAGGAATGCATCATGTAGGCTTAGGGTGCTGAGTAGTGGCTGCAGACCTTTCGGATGCACAAGGCCACATTCCTGAGTCTGTGTGCCAAGTTCACTTGGGATATCTCTCCTCCTTTCTTATAGTTCCTTTTCCTCTTTGTAAGTCATCTCCATCTAAGATTCAGGAGGCAAAGTCTGTGGACAGGAACCCCAAAGTGTTTCTTTCTCAAGATGTAGATTTTTCACCCATACCCTTTTTCCTCCTAAAGAATGGCCATTTAACCAGTCAGTGGCCTATTTGATCTCGTTGACACCTGGCTGAGGTATTGGCTAGCCTTTTGTCTCTGGATAAATGGTTTGTGACTGTTCTCCAGGTTTGGAATGTCTTAATAACATTGTACAATAGTATCTTATTTTACATGCAGTGTCACTACACACATTTTACCAGAACAATAATGAATAATAAATTACGAGTTTTCAAATGATACCTCACAAGGCATACTTTGTACAAAATTCTCCTCCTTTGAAAGGGGTGAACGGAAGTTACAGACTGGCATAGGTGCTTCTACTCTAAATGATTCCTGGGCAATGGAGTTAACAATTGTTACCAGACTGATCAGTATCTGGCATTATGGGACAGCGACTGGAGGATAGTAAGGGTCATAGGTACTAGGGACATTAGATAGAGGGTAATAGAATAGTTGACTATTCTGTAGTCCCCAGGGGCAGGGCCGGCAGCCAGTGTGCTCCGGCCCCACTTATGGGAAGCCCCCTGCCACCCCACATTGCTTCTTCTGTATTGGGGCAGCAGCGTGGAGTGCCAGGCGGGAGTCAGTCTGCGAGGGGCCATTTAAAAAACCAGTTTCCCTTGTGGACTGGCTGCCTGCCACCCTGCGCTGCTGCCTCTGTATCTGAGGCAGCTGCCTCTGTATCTGAGGCAGCTGCCTCTGTATCTGAGGCAGCTGCCTCTGTATCTGAGGCAGCTGCCTCTGTATCTGAGGCAGCTGCCTCTGTATCTGAGGCAGCTGCCTCTGTATCTGAGGCAGCTGCCTCTGTATCTGAGGCAGCTGCCTCTGTATCTGAGGCAGCTGCCTCTGTATCTGAGGCAGCTGCCTCTGTATCTGAGGCAGCTGCCTCTGTATCTGAGGCAGCTGCCTCTGTATCTGAGGCAGCTGCCTCTGTATCTGAGGCAGCTGCCTCTGTATCTGAGGCAGCTGCCTCTGTATCTGAGGCAGCTGCCTCTGTATCTGAGGCAGCTGCCTCTGTATCTGAGGCAGCTGCGTGGGGTGGCAGCAACCTCTCTCTGCAGGGGGTCTGAGCTCCCTGTGGACAGAGGTCAGACCCCCCGCATAGAGGGGCTACTGCCAGGGATCAGCCTCTGTCCACGGCAAGACAGGGGCTGTTCCCGGAATGTGAAAGCGTTGCTCTGAGCTGTAGCACCAGTGCTGTGAGAGCTCTCCCAGTGCTGTAAAAAACTCACCCTAATGAGGGGAGTAGCCAACAACAGTGGGAGTGCGCGGCTCCCAGTGCTGTAGCACTATCTACACTGATGCTTCACAGCACTGAAACTTACTGCACTCAGGGGCCTGAGTGACAGAGTTTTAGTGCAGTAAAGTGGCAGTATAGACATAGCCTTACTTCCTGTCATTCTTTAGGCAGTATAATACTTTTTTCCAATATCTTTTTCTTTTTTTTAAATTGGATTTATGCTAGCTACACACAACTCCTTGAGATCAGGAAGTCATCTTACAACACATTCCTGTTTCCTGCCATCTCAGGGAGTAGAGTTATAGCCCCTCCATAATTTTTATTATAGGATTCATTCTTGGCATTGCAGATCACTGTAAGACGTTAAGTCACTATAGTGACAAGGTTTTTGTAATGTTTTAAAAGATAATGCTATTATGTAAGGATCCTTGGAATGCCCTGATGTTGCTAAATTGGAAGAATGCATGACCTACGTTTTTAAAATAAAACAAATATAATCTTTATTGCATTTAACATAATTTAAAATAGTCTGGTGTCTCAGTATTCTGAGGCAAGTCTTTTTATGGAGAAACTGAGGTACAGAAAAAGTCACACAGCAAGTGAGTGGAAGAGTCAGAAATAAAATTCAGTGCTTGAATCTTAGTCAAGTGTATGACACCCTGGAAACACTCCTTCGTAATGTTAAAAATCTAACGGTTGGTACTTTGTATGCTAAGCTATAGAAACGTGCATAATTTGTTATACAATTCTGCTGTCAAAAATATTTAAAACTCAACACATTTGTACACCCTTTTCCTGGCACATAACTTGTATACCTTGTATTACCTTTCTGTAGGTATTTGTCATGTTTTCATGTAGCTCTGATTTCTGTGATCTTGTCCATCCAAATTTCCTTGGATGGAATTTGGTTTATCCCTGCTTGTGAAATTGTTTAATGAATTATAAAAAATGGAACGGAGACCTAGAGAGAGAGAGAGAGAGAGAGAGAGAGAGAGAACTACATAGGACTGGGCTACTGATGCTCAGTTTTTCCTATGTAAGAAAAATCCAATTTATATAAGGATACTAAATATGTAGGGATATTTTTATATTGATTTTATGACCTGAGTGTTTCTACGTGAGAAGATTGATTCATAACTACTAGAAGGAAAAGGAAAGTTGATCTTTCACTGAGTACTACAAATCTTGCTTAGAAAGTATTAGTCAAGTGGCAGTTTTATCTGTACTTCAGCTGTCTCTCATATAATAGAAGTTCTGGTGGAGGAAAAAAAATTGAACTGGAATAAGAGGTAAAAAGTTTTAATAAGCACTTTGTACCTTTTTAAAGCTCTGTACAAATATCTAATTCAATTAGGAAATACTGAAAAGCAAGCTTCTAACACGCTAAAGTTATAAATACATACTTATGTATATTTTAATGGTCACATTATTTTAAAAAATGTATTGTTGTATTTTTCCTTTAAGATACAAGAGGAAGGGTGACTCCTGCCTTGGTATTGACCGAAAGAAACAACGTATAACTTGGGACAGTCCCATGGTAGAAAAGAAACAGTCCCACAAGCAACCTGAACGCTACTTCACAAAAAATAGTGTGCAGTTAGTGCGTGCAGATGGAATTCCAGTTTACAGTAAAAGCCAAACTTATTCATCTGACCCAAGCACCTTTATATTAGTTTCACAAGTGGACAGCGATGCTCCTCCTGCAACAACCAGGGTGAATCCTCTGGGGATTTATGATCCATTGACTACTCTATGGTTGCAAGGAAAAGGTCCCCCAGAGTATGAGACTTCAAAGCAACAGGCATCCCAAGAGGCCAGTGAAAACGTTAACTCTTTTCTAATGGCAAAAGTGGAAGACTATAATAAGAGAGTCAGAGAAAACCCAAGAGATGTCCGCACTTGGATGGAATTTGTTTCTTTTCAGGTACGCATTTTTGTACTTCTGGTTGCAGTACTTTGATGTATTAATTTTACTTGTATCTGAGTAATAATTTTCTGCTTAACATCTTGTTTCTGACTTACAACATAAATTATATATAAAATGTGTTTAATACATGAAATGTTACGTGATTTTTTTTTTTTAAACTTGCACTAACGGAGAGAGATGCAGTTATACATTGTCACTTATGCCAGCCTTCTCCTTAGTATGCCTACAGAGCTTGAGACCAGAAGTTCCCTGTAATCTGTGTGGCTGCACAGCCGCACAGCTATCTTTTAAGCTCCACATAGGTTGTCAGGGAACACAGTACAGGCAGATCACCTGGGGCACTGGCACTTCTCACACAGCCTGAACTCAGCCGCGGCCCACATCTGCCATGGGTGTGGAACAGCGTCCCCTCCCTCAGCCCGAACCTGGCCTGGCCCCTGGCCTGCTACAGCCAGGAGACCGGTGCCTTGGCCTCAACCCAGCCTGTCTTTCCCCCCAGCACAGGTGCTGCTGCATGGAGAGTCAGCTGGGGAGAGTACTTTTCCCCACCATAGCCCCAGGGCAGCATGCACCTGAAATCCCTCCCCCGGCCCCACTCCAGAGCCTGCAAACCCAGAGGGAGCTCTTTGTCCCTCATCCCCAGCTCCACCCCAGAGCCTTCATCCCCAGCTGGAGCCCTCACTCCCCTATACTCTCTCCCATGTGCAAAACCCCTTGGCCTCACCTCAACCTTATGAATTTTGTTATGTGCACTGACATGGAGGTGATGTATCATACATCACCTCCATATTGGCGCAAATAACAAAATTCGCTCTGCACATGCATGGGAAAAATTAGAGGGACCCTTGCCTTGGGGGCTAAGATCTTTCTGCATTTATAATTTTGAATTGATTTCCTTTCCTTTTAAGGATGAACTAATGAGAGGACCCAGCCTTTATGCCTTCAAGGAGGGAGAGCAGGAAATAAGGAGAAAATCGTTCAAGCTAATACTAGAAAAGAAACTGTCCATTTTAGAGAGAGCTATTGAAAGCAACCCAAATGAGGTTGATCTGAAACTTGCCAAGCTGAACCTTTGTACAGAATTCTGGGAACCATCAACTTTGATCAAAGAATGGCAGAAACTGGTTTTTTTGCATCCCAATAATCCAGTCTTATGGCAGAAATATCTCTTATTTTGTCAAAGTCAGTTCAGTACCTTTTCAGTTTCAAAAGTCAATAGTTTATATGGAAAATGTTTGAGCACTTTGGCAGCTGTAGAGGATGGCAGTATGGTATCACATCCTGTACTGCCTGGCACAGAAGAAGCTATGTTAGGTAAGAACATTATCTTTTCGTATCTCATTTTATGGCCATTAAGATTTTCACACAGGCTGAATACATTTCTTTTGCAAAGAGCCTACTGAAAATACCTGGCAATTTGCTTCTTTACATAATCGTAAAAGCAAATATTCAAGCCCAATATGGATACAGCAGATGCTTCCCTTGCTCAAGAGGGTTGGTGATATCAAATCCATTAAAGCCCTGATGCTCTGAAGAGTTTAAAGTACAAATTTCAAAGCAAGGAAATTGTAGGCAACAGCAAATAGGTGTGGTGTTTACTTTCACAAAGTAAATTCTTTGGTTTGTGCATTAAATAGCAGTTATATCATTTATTGGAGATGACACTTTAGAAATACTCCTAATTATTGGAAAAAGGGACGAGGATAATGGAAAGTCTGCATATTTTATCCTGAGAATTTGAGTTCAACACACAATATGTGATTAAAATAATAAATGATAGTTGTGTGGCTGACACACAGAACTGTTGGCAGGAGTTCAGTTCCGAGCTCTGACCCAGGCTTCCTTTGGGGGCTATCTCATTCTTTCAGCTTCCTCATCTGTAGAAAGGAGGTTGTAATACTTCCCTACCTCCAGAGGTGAAAGTATATGTGCTGAAGATTTATATGCCCTTCATATTTCAGCTGCCATTCCAGTGGACAATGACAGGTTCTGCTTGATAGTGATCCAAAGCAGAGAGGACTGACACATGTTCATTTTCATCATCTGAGTCAGATGCCACCACCAGAAGGTTGATTTTCTTTTTTGATAGTTCAGGTTCTATAGTTTCTGCACCAGTGTGTTGTCCTTTTAAGACTTTGAAAGCAGATTTTTTTGAAGGCATTTCAGATTCTTAAACCTTGGATCAAGTGTTACTTAGAACACATTGGTACCTTTGCATTTTGTCAAATCTGCTGTGAAAGTGTCCTTAAAAAGTCTACTATAACATGAAATATATAGTAGAATGCAGGTAAAAATGAATAGGTGACATACACTTCTCCCTCAAGGAGTTAAATCACAAATTTAATTAATGTATTATTGTTTTAATGGGCATCATCAGCTTGGAAGCATGTTCTCTGGAATAGTGGCCAAAGCATGAAGGGGCATATGAATATTTAGCATATCTGGCACGTAAATACCTTACAATGCCAACTGCAAAAGTGCAGTATGAACATCTGTTCTCACTTTCAGGTGGTACTGTATGTAGGAAGCAGCATTGGTATGTCTCATAAATGTAAACAAACTTGTTTGTCTTAGCAATTGGCTGAACAAGAAATAAGACTGAGTGGACTTACAGGCTCTAAAGTTTTACATTGTTTTGGTTTTGACTACAGTTATGTAATAAAAAACCTCCTACATTTGTAAGTTATACTTTTATGATAGAAATTGCACTACTGTGCTTGTATGATGTGAGTTTAAAAATACTATATCTTTACAAATTTTTCCGCTGTAAAATGATTATCAAAAATATTAATATAAAGTGAGTACACTTTGTATTCTGTGTTGTAATGGAAACCAATATATTTGAAAATATAGAAAAACATCCATGAATATTTAATCAAATGTAATTGGTATTCTGTTGTTCAACAGTGTGGTAAATCACAATTATTTTTAATCAGTTGTGCGTTAACTGCGATTAATCGACAGCCCTAATTTATGATCATATTGTCTGACCTATATAACACATGTAACATATTCTTATCTAGTAATTTCTGCATCTAACCTCTAATATCTGGTTGAGCTATAGTACAGCTTTTAGAAAGATACCCTGTCTTTATTTAAAGGCTTAAGGTGCAATATTAGCAATTAGTTTAGAGTGCACCTTTATTGCTTGTTCATTTAAACTGGCCTGCACAAAACACTGAGGAATATACTATGGGAACAAATCCGGAATTGGCAGAGAGATGTTGGCCACTTCTTACATCTCCAATTTTTGACATTTTTAACCACATGTTAACAGCCATCATAATGAGGGAAGTTTCACTGGGTATATGTATCCTTATTGATCCTTATTTCTTAATCTGTAAATTCTTTTTCTGATCATATACCTTTAACCTATTTTCAGTGTTTTGACATTTCCTTTGGAGAAAAAAGTTTGGAATACCTTGTGTTAAAATGAGATCTTGGGTTAAATTTGACCTGGCAGCATCTCTTTATTTATTAGGAAAATTGGCAGATTATCAGTCATGATAAATGCACCAAATTTGTTTTTAAAGAAACAAACTTTTTCTTTCTTTATTGATGACATTTCTCTTGTTGAAAA
Organism: Pelochelys cantorii; assembly: GCA_032595735.1. Lineage (NCBI taxonomy): Eukaryota > Metazoa > Chordata > Testudines > Trionychidae > Pelochelys > Pelochelys cantorii. The sequence continues at coordinate 99,996,933 of CM064329.1, read as the reverse complement.
GAAAATATACTCAATTTCACTTTTGTTTCTGGTCATTTTCACATTCTGGTTCTTATGCACTAGCATGATGTTATTATTGTCAAGTTGCAAACACACTAGGGGAATGGTTTTGACATCAAAATTAAAATATTAATGGTAACATTTCTGTGAGTTTCAGGTTTTGTGAGTGCTTCTCGTAACCAAACCTATATCTTTGGTTAAATTTGATCTGATAGCGTCTCTTTACTTATTAGGAAAATTGACTAATTATCAGTCATGATAAATGCACCAAGTTTTTTACAGATGACATTATACTATTATGAAGATAATGGAAAGTAGAGATGTGTGCCAGTCTCCTTTCTTCAACCTTTGACAAGTATGAGTATGTGAATGGATTAAATACAGATGAATTGTGCCATCTAGTGTTTAATCTAATGTATTGCTAACTTCATGTAAATGAAGCTTCAGAGGGGTAACTGAGTTAGTCTGTAACAGGAAAAACTTAAAAAACAACAAATAGTCTAGTAGCACCTTAAAGACTAACAAAACACTTAGATGGTATCATGAGCTTTTGTGGGAAAAACCCACTTCTTCAGATGACAGGAGTATTAGAAGTCCAGATCCAAGAATAAATAAGGGAAGGGGAGAGCGGGGAGAAGGGGGGGGGGAGAAAGAGGGGAGGAAAAGAGAGACATTGAGTAAATAATTCAAATAGTTACAAGAAGCTAATAAGAACAATTAGCACCTCCATTGTTAGGTTGGTTGGTTAAGTCATTAGGATGTGGAAGATAGTGTGCGTGCCAGCCGATATCCTGGTTCATACCATTTGCATAAGAATTAAACTTGCAAATGAAGTTAAGTTCTAGCCCTTCTTTGTGTATTTGGCTTGTGGAATTGTCCTGAAACAAAACGGTGTCTTGGAGATCCATTAATGGCAGATTAAAGTGTTCTCTAACAGGTTTTTGTGTATTGCCTTTTCGGATAACTGATTTTGTGTCCATTAATTCCTTCCCATAGAGACTGTTTAGTTTGGCCAATATACATTGCTTTGGGGTATTGCTGACATTTGATGGCATAGATCACATTAGTGGATATGCAGTTAAATGAGCTTCTGATTTGGTGGCTGATGTGATTGCTCCAGTGATGAAATGGCTGGTGTAGATGTGTGGGCAGAGTTGGCATCGGGGCTGATTGAGAGGTCGGTTCCTGGATGATTATGATGGAAGTTCATTGCATGGTTACTTTAAAGAATTTGTTTGAGGTTAGGGGGTTGTCTGTAGGCGAGAATTGGCCTTTCCCCCAAGGCCTCTGAGAGCGAGTGGTCATTTTCCAGGATATGTTGTCGATTGTTGATAATGTGTTGGAGGGGTTTAAGTTGTGGACTGTAGGAAGTGACAAGTGGAATTCTGTTGTTTTCTCTTTTGGGCCTGTCTTGAAGTAGTTCATGTCTGGGTACTCTTCTTGCTCTGTCGCTCTGTTTTTTCACTTCTCTGGGTGGGTATTTCAGTTTTTAAAATGCTCTATATAGATCCTGTAGGTGTTTGTCTCTGTCTGTGGGATTGGAGCAAATTGATCTTAGGGCTTGGCTGTGTATAATAGATTGAGAAATGTGTCCAGGATGGAAGCTAGAGACATGAAGATAAGTGTAGCGGTCATCATTTAATTGTACTGTAGTGTCAAGGAAGTGGATTTCTCATGTGGACTGATCCAGATTCAGGTCGATGGTGGGGTGGAAGTTGTTGAAATCCCTGTGAATTTCTTCAAGGGTTTCTTTCCCGTGGATCCATATGATGAAGATGTCATCAATGTAGTGCAAGTAGAGTAACGGTGTTAGGGCTGTTTATTTTGTAAATAAACAGGTATTGTAAAACATAAAGGCTTGTGTTTAAAACACAAAAAATTCCAAACTTATGTCATTATAACTGTGTTGCTCAGTTAAACTTGTGTCAGTATAGCTGAGTGATGAAGTTACACTGACCTAACTCCCAGCATAGGCAGCACTGAATTGACAGAAGGGCTTCTCCCACCTACATATAGCTATCACCCCTTTGGGAGGTGGCATACCTGTGCTGACAGGAGAGGGTTTTTTGTCAAAGTAGGTAGCATCTTCACTAAGCTGCACTAGTGCAGCTGTGCCAGGGCACCAACGTAATTGTAAATAAGCCCTATTTTTGATTTTCTAAAAATTTTTCATTTATTTACAATATTAATGGTGGCTATATTTGTATTTCTGCAGCACCTTCCATCTAAAGAACTTTACAAAGATTTATGAAGTGAGCTTCAACTCTCACTGAGGAGGAAGTAAGAGTTAACTCCATTTTATAAATTAGCGCCAGAGGCACAGAATGTTTACGTCCCTTGCCGATAATTATTCAAGGAAATCTGCAGAAGAACCTGAAATTAGAATCTCTTCACTCCTAGTTCATAATTTAAGCCTTGTTAGTTAACCCCTGGCATCAAGGCTGTGGACTGTGACATCCAAGTGGTGGGGCTGACAGAGTGTCTTTGCAGACACTGCCTTGCCCTAACTCATCGTAAGCATTACGCCTCTCACCAAAGTAGAGTTAAGTCATTGTAGTGGGTGATTTATAATGGTGCTCCCACCAATGTAGTGAAGATACAGTTTGCCTACCTAAGTCTGTAATGTAGTCCAGGCCTTAGCCACAAGACTAATCTTTTCTTAATCAGGCTACTTTTAAATTTATTTTTATTTACCAATTTGCAAAGAAGAGTGCCTCTATTAGTTTGATAGTACAGCAGTCTAGCTGTGTTATGAAAAGAAATCTGAGACCAGCAACATATTCTTATTTATTATTTGTTCTGTAGAAGTATCAGCAGATCTCAAACATGGATGAGGGACCTGTTATCTTTGTTACTGTACAAACACATAACAAAATGGGATCTGCCTTGTATTTATAATCTTAAGTATAAGTTGAGTCAGCTGGTGGATACAACAGATAGATATGGGGAGCACAAGGAAATGTCTCCATTGTATTTTTAGATCAGGATGTTTGAGCATAACTAAATCCATAAATCTTGGATATGCTAGTAACACTTTGGTTTTTTTGGAAGGTTGTTCTTTTGTTCCAGCATAATGAGTCTCCACAGCACTGGGTAGAGGAGGAGATATCGCTTTATAGTTATGTTGCAATCTAGTATTCAAGAACTAACTCTTACTTTGAAGTATTATGATTTTTGTCCCCTTTGCTTTCCAGCTATTTTTCTTCAGCAGTGCCATTTTCTTAGACAGACGGGCCATTCTGAGAAAGCTGTGTCTTTATTCCAAGCCCTGGTTGATTTCACCTTCTTTAAACCTGACAATGTAAAAGATCTGCCAACAAGAGGACAGGTAGCTATTTCTATTTAGAACGTTTTTTCAGTCTGTCTTATTGCATGACCTGTTTATATTGGAACTTCAGAAGCAGCGCGGGATGGTAGGGGGCTCCCCGGCCAGTGGGGCTGGGAGCGCGCTGACTGTCAGCCCCACCCCTGACTATTCAAATACCTGCTATCTAGCATCCCTACTGACTTTTAACGTCTGCATTTTTACATCAAAAGCTGACGAGACATTTCCAGCACACTTAATTAGCCTCATTAGCACCGATCCTACAATTGACAGGTACTTTTTTTCCCCTCTTATATATTATTTTGGTTTCTGTTACTCCATTCCAGCTCTTCTGATGAATTGGGTTTTGCCCACTAATGCTCATACTATTATGTGTTTTTGTTAGTCTCTAAGGCAGTGGTCTCCAACCTTTTTACACCCAAGATCACTTTTTAAATGACAGAACAAGCCAAGATCTACCGCCCCATCCTTTCCTTGAAGCCCCGCCTCTTCCTTGAAGCCCTGCCATCTCTATTCTCCTCCTCTCCATCACTTGCTATCCCCAAACCTTATACTGCTGCTTTTTTTCCCAATTCTTCTGTAGGAAGAGGTTTTTCCAACATTTGGCCTGTCTAGACTGGACCAAATGTCAGAAAAAACCCTTCTTTTGGAAGCCCCCTCTTTCCTTGTGGAAAGAGGAATATAGGGGTGACCGAAAGATCATGTTTGCTCTTCCACTAAAAGAAGCAGGAGAACAAATGCATCCCTGGATGCAGAAGTGTTTTTCTGGGGTATCTCCGGAATCTTGAAAAACTCCTGCAGTCTAGCCATAAGCTCGCTGGGTTGAGACAGGATGTTTAGGCTCTGGGGTGGGAATGAGGGATTTGGGTGTGGGAAGGGGTGAGAGGTGCAAGCTCTGGGAGGAAATCTGGATGCAGGAGAAGGTGGATAAGGGGACGCTGGTTCGGGGAGGGGGCGCCAGGCCGGGCAGTGTTGGGGTCAGATGTAGGGTTAGGGTACTAAGCAAGCCACAGACTTCTGGATGTGAGGGTTCAGGAATTTGGGGTATGTGAGGGGCTCAGGGCAGGGGGTTCCAGTGTATGATAGGCTCAGATGTAGGGTCTGGGAGAAAGGGGAGTGCAGGAGTGTTATGATGCTGTGGCCAGATGGGGTCTTGGCCCCAATTGGGGGTTTGTTGGCCAGACTTCATTTTTAAATAAAATACTATGTCAAACAAAAAGTTTCTGCATTGTCTTTATTTCTGATAAGGGCAGGGAACCTGTTTTGAGTCAGGAGTCACTGACCCAAGAAAAGTCAGTTGGGGTCACAAAGATGCAAAAAAATCCTCCTCCAACCCCTCCCCCCCCCCAAGCTTCACTAATGTGGCCCCAACTGTGTTGGTGGGAACAGGGGACATAGTACTGGGGAAGGGTGCTAGTGTGTGCTTTGACAGGGGACAGGGTGCCAGTGGGGACAGAGGACAGGGTTCTGCAGCAGGGGACAGAGTGCCAGTGGGGACAGGTTTCTGCAGCTGGGGACGGTGCCAGTGGGGACAGTGTTCTGTGGCTCGGGACAGGGGAGTGGGTACAGAGTTCTGGGAGTGGAAACGGGAATGGGGACAGAGTTCTGTAGCTGAGGACGGGAGTGGGGTCAGAGTTCTGTGGCTCGGGAATGGGGATAGAGTTCTGTGGCAGGAGAGTGGGGACAGAGTTCTGTGGCTGGGGAGAGGGAACTGGGGAGTGGGAACAGGGGGCAGGGTGCCAGTGTAGGCAGAGAGTCCCCTGCATTTGCCTCCTCCCAGGATTCCCCGCCCCCCCCCCCCCCCCCCGGGAAGCCGGCGTGTGCCTCCTCCGGGCCCGACTCCCCCCCCACCCCACGGCGCAGGGAAATCCTGCGTGCGCCTGCCCCAGGGCAGAAACACCCCCCCCCCTCCGGTGTGCAGGAAAACCCTGTGCATGCCTGCCCTGGGGCCGACCCCACTCCACCCCCCACCCCTCCCCCCCCCGTGGCGCGGGGAAACCCCACGCACACCTGCCCCGGGGCTTACTCACCCCTCCTGCGCCGGTGCAGGGAAGTAGCCATGCTCCTCCTCCGGGGCCGACGACCCCTCCCGCAGCACGCCCGGCAGAGCAGCCAGCGCACTTCCAGAACCCCCAGAAGTGGCACTAAGCTGCGGGACTTCCATCCACCCGCGGGAAGCTGGCACTACCTCCATTTTCACTGGAGGTAGGTAGTGGGGCCTGTTGACGACCATGGTTCTAAGGTCCCACAAGATTACTCGTTATTTTTCTTCGAGTGATTGCTCATGTCCATTCAACATAGGTGCATCCTGCATCTGCATGTGCAATGAGTTAATGGGAACCTGACCACTGGAGTTGATTAGGGCTCACTCCACTAGGGCTCTAGATCTTAGCAAACTTACCTTGTGCATGTTCCAATCCAGGATAGCTGCAGCGTGGCAACATAGTCATCAATATATACATGTTCACTTCTCATTATGCCATCACGCAGCAGGCTAGGGGAGATGCTGCATTTGGCAGGGCTGTATTGCAGTCTGTATTTACATAATTCTTACCCACCTCTGCAGACACTGATTACAGTCACCTATGTTGAATGGATATGAGCAATCACTCGAAGAGGAAAAGACAGTTACCTGTTCTATAACTGGTGTTCTTCAAGATGTGTTGCTCATGTCCATTCAGTTTCCCACCCTCGTCCCTTCTGTTGGAGTTCCAGCAAGAGGGAACTGAGGAGGGAGGGGCTAAGGGGCACCCTATAAAACGTAGTGTGTGTGCGCCACTCCGGGGGGCACTGGGGACTACAGCCCCTATGGGTACTGTTTAGGGGAAAAATTCCAGCACCGGTGCATGTGGCAAGCCCACATACCTATGCTGAATGGACATGAGCAACACATCTCAAAGAACACCAATTACACAACAGGTAACTTGTCTTTTTTAAAGTTACAGACTAACACGGTTATCCTACTGAGACTCTTAATTAAATCATTCATCGGTTTCTAGGCTATGTAGTTAAGAAAAGAGACATCTATTGAGTTGTGAAATCATAAACTTATTTTTTTGATTCATAAAATCTACCCAGTTACACATTCCTGTGTATAAAATACAAAAATACACAATGAAGCTGTAAAACAAAACAAACCAACAACTTACATACGACACTGCATACTGAAAGCCTGGGAAAGGATGGACTCAATTCTAAAGTTTTGTCTTTATTTAGATTTTCCACACTTTGCTAATATCAATTAGCTCATAATGTGTTAGCACCTGGGGAGCTCTGATTTAGGTAGGCTGCTTCTACTATTTTAAGCACTGTCCTCTAATATTTCCAGCTAACATGGTTATTAAAACATCAACAGCTTATTTACACATGAGTTTGCATCTTTACTAATACATGTAGAACTTTACTGTGTTAGCTATGGTGGGAATTTTTTGTAAAATTTTTCCTAATGTACATTGAGATCTAACTGGCCATTTTAATACCTTACTTCAATTCTTCATCTTACTATGTCATATATTGTAGAACATATCGATACTATATATATTTCTGCTATAAGTTTAGCTACATGATGTTCTGGTGCCCATAACTATTTCTGTACTTATTGATTTAGTACCACAGTAAAGAACTTTGAGATGTGACTCAGAATTATTTCAGATTAGATGCACTATTTCAGATGAGTTTTCAGCATCGCATTCAACAATGTACTGAAATAGCTCAATGGCCCATTTAATATTTATTTCTAGAGCTGTTATTACCACACAAAGGTCTCACAAGTGTTTTCATGGCTGGAGGTGGATGAGTAGCTACTGTCCTGCTTCCACCATTGATGTGATTTCTAGAAGCCTCATTGCCTGTGTTGTGTGCAGCAGCCAGCCTGCTTATCTGTGTTAAAAGTATAGCTTCAAAACTTTTTGAACTTACCTTGATGTCTGTGTTACTTTCATGTGTGTCCTGATTTAGTTATTCCTTTTTTATTAGTGATATTTTGACAGGATGGACTGCTAAGTCATTTTTAAATGAGACTAAAATGTTGAAAATATGTAGCATGTTTCTTGTTCTCAACGATAGGTGGAGTTCTTTGAACCATTTTGGGACAGTGGAGAGCCTCGGTTTGGAGAAAAAGGAGCAAAAGGCTGGAAATCATGGATGCATCAACAAGAAAAGGGAGGCTGGATTGTCATCAATAAACCTGGTAAGCCTGTGCCCTTTCATACATTTGTTTTTGACACTTTTTTTCTTTGCTTTCTCCTATTATTAACCGAGGTTTCAGATTTTACTCCTAGCCTGAAAACACTGAACGTTACCATAAATGTTTAAACGCCAAAAATACATTAAGCCACATGGACTGAGGGCAATATACTGTAGTTTTTTTCATATGCCGTTGCGTGTTAGAGGTTAGTTCCTAACAAAATCTTCCCCCAGATAGTTTCTGTTGAAAGTGTATTGCTTTTTTTAAAAAATAGAGATTTATTTTAAATTAAAATATCTAAAACTAGAAACTCCTAGTTCATATTCCATTTCCAGCCTCCATGGAATTCTTGCATCCTAATCCACTGTCCATGATCTGCCAGTTATTGGAGACCCATACCAGTTACTACACTCAAAATTATCTTGGTGCACATATGAATTCCAACAGCTTGCTCTTCAGTCTTGAACTATGCATCAGGTAAAGATTTTGTCAGTTATTTTTAGTAAAAGTCATGGACAAGTCACAGGCAATGAACAAAAATTAAAGGGAGCAGTGACCTGTGCGAGATTTTTACTACTAATGATGTGGAGGAAGGATTGTGGAAGGGGACAGAAAGGAATGACAGCTGGAGCCCCGGCTGAAGTCCTGAGGCAGAGGCACACAGCAGCTGTCCTAGCTCTGGCCAAAAATGCAGGTAAGGGGTGCACAACTGCAGCTCCCAAACTGATGGTAGCAGCAGGGCACAAAGCCCTGCTCACAGCTGCATTGGTTGGGACACAGTTTCAGCTCCTGCTCCAGGTGCAGAGGGGAAGCACAGCCCTGGCTGTAGCCAAAGCTGTGGGTTAGAGGTGCATGGCTGTGGCTGAAGTTGCCAGTTGGAGGTGCACAGCCCCAGCTCCATCTCCACTGTTGCTAGCTGAAGCGAAGTTACAGAGATCTGGTAAAGTCACAGAATCCATAACTTCCGTGACCTCTGGCTAAATCATAATATTGCCACCGCCATTCAATTAAGTGCTGTAGTGACCATAAATCCCAAATCATCCGTCTTGTGTGTTCTATAGGGAGGTGCATTTGTTATGTTGCTTGTGGAATAATGGGTTCCATGACTGCATCATCTTCTGCTCTACTCTGTGCTGATCAGGCCTTAGTTGGAGTATTGTGTCCAGTTCTGGGCACCACATTTCAAGAAAGATGTGGAGAAATTGGAGAAGGTCCAGAGAAGAGCAACAAGAATGATTTAAGGTCTAGAGAACATGACCTATGAAGGAAGACTGAAAGAATTGGGGTTGTTTAGTTTGGAAAGGAAAAGACTGAGAGGGGACATGATAGCAGTTTTCAGGTATCTAAAAGGGTGTCACAAGGAGCAGGGAGAAAAATTGTTCTCCTTGGCCTCTGAGGATAGAACAAGAAGCAATGGGCTTAAACTGCAGCAAGGGAGGATTAGGCTGGACATTAGGAAAAACTTCCTAACTGTCACGGTGGTTAAATGCTGGAATAAATTGCCTAGGGAGGTTGTGGGATCTTCATTTCTGGAGATATTTAAGAGGTTAGACATCTGTCAGGGATGGTCTAGACAATACTGGGTCCTGCCATGAGGGCAGGGGACTGGACTCCATGACCTCTTGAGGTCTCTTCCAGTTCTAGTGTTCTATGAGTCTATGGTTCTATTATCTTTCCTTGAAAACTGTCCCAACCCCACTTTTCCAGACCATTGTTCAAGGGGAGTATGGATTCAGCTGACACCCACTTCAGCATGGGATAAAAGATACTATCTTTTATGAGTCCTTTTGAATATATGTGAACGAAATTTTCTTCTGGAGCAGAATGGTAGCAGCATTACATTCCTGGTGGTGCTTACCGGTTAAACTTTACAATTCTGTTGGCTTTCCTCTACCTTGTGAGGTAACATTGTGTATGATGCTACTTCTGGGCAGAGGCAGCCTCCAAAGTCAAATGTCTCTGACAGAGCAGCATAGTAGAGCCTTGTCTCCCTCTCCAGGTGGGGCAGATAGAATGGAGCATTTTGCCATGGGATATGTGTACCCTTCCCGTCTTTGTTCAGTGGTGCCTGATGGAGATCTTTCATTATACTGTTGTCCTACATGTGAAACAGTGGAGATTTAGAGGACTAAGGGAGTACTGCAGTTTCTCATGGAGTAGCTGGTTGAAGTGGAGAGTGTAGGACAGTACATGGACTGAAGGTCTCATCAGTACCTGTTTTATCCTAAGCTAGATAACAGGAACAGTAGCTTGGCGTTAGCGCTACAGGGGGTTTAAGAGGGAGGGCTGGAGGAATAGCAACTTTCCTTTTAAAAACTGCAGCTAAGCCCATGGTTTGAAGATGTTTTAGGAAGGAAAAATAGTTTTGAAAAATCTCCCCTGCCATCCTAGTGTTAGGCTGCACACATTTTTCTATAGGTGCTAATCATTGTAAATGCAGAATTAAAATCACAGGCCAAAAGAAATTGCTTTTAACTGTCTAAAATCCTGCTGTACATTATAAAACTCATTTCTGATTCCAACACTTGGATTTTAGATGCAGTGAATATTTTTAATCTGAGAAGTATTCAGTTGCATTGGTAAAATCTAATGCACATAAATTAAAAAGTCATTGACAATCTTCAGCCAGAGTAAATGATACCAAATTTAATATGATATTTAATGCTATAGTAATACTTTGCATACAGCTAGTGCTTAGTATATTTTTAAATCACTTTCTGTGCAATGCACATATGAAGTAAGCAAGTGTGATTCTCATTTTATATACAGGATAACTAGGAGCAAAATTTTTTTTTAAGGCTGCACATGGAGTTGGTGTCCTAATGAGAACTCAGAATTTACCAGTTCTTAATCTTGTGCCCAATCCACTGTGTTTACATTTTCATGTATTTTACATATTCAGTTTTTGGATGGGTTACTCAATTTTCATATGTGGGGTTTGTTTCTTTATTTTGTAGATGAAGATGAGGAAGATGTAGATGAAGATCCAGAAATAAAGGATAAAACTCTACCCAAATGGCAAATTTGGCTTGACGTTGAATGTTCCCGTGAAACAAGGCATTGGCTGCCTTGGCGACCTGACAAAACTAAAAAACAGAATGAAGAAGATTGTGAAGACCCAGAGAGACAGGTCATTGTGATATATAAGATGATTATGTGTGTGGTGGGGGGAAGGATGATTTCTTTACATTTATCTTAATCTGTTAAGAACTCCATGCATAACTGCGTTAAACAAAAAATAATTTGGAAGCACTCTGATATCTTTAGGGTGATTGTTTTGAACATTTTTTTCACTTGGGTGGGACTGAAAATTCACCAGGGGTTTCTTGCTGAGAGCCATGCAAATGTCCCCCCCGTGCCCCCCCCCCCCCGCAACCCCATTGGTAGGCTTGAGGTAATGTTTTTCTAGGGAGTGAGGAGGTACTGGTTGATGAGAGTAGGCTGATGAGGCTCATGGAGATCAAATATGTTGTAGGGCGGGAATTTCCTGCTATAGGAAGTGAAAGGCTAGCGGCTAGAGCCCTGCTAATCTACAGATATCCACAGACAGTTTTTGCAGATAGTGAAGCAGATGCAGACACAACTCTGCAGGGCTCAATTCACCAGCAGTGCCTGGTCTGCAGCATCTGTCTAAGGCAGCCCGGAGGGCATGGCGCACTCAAAACTGAGAGCCGGTGGAGCTGGACAGCAGGATAGCAGGTTGAAGAGTCACGTCCAGTGGCTTGGGCCCTTCGGCCAGTGCTAGCATCCCTACCATGGCCTTGCCTGTCAGAGCCCTGGGAACAGTGTTCCCTTAAGCTTTGATTTTTTGAAATGTGTCCCCCTATGGGTGCTCCACAATCCTCCCTTTTCCGCCCTCTACTGTGGTGATCTCTATAGGGCTCTGTGGTAGAGGAGGAAGTAAGGGGGATTTGTCTCTGCAGTGCTAGATAGTCTCAAGTCAGAGTGAGCACATGTGTGGGCTCAATAGACTCTATCAAAAATAGCTGATTAGAAGCACAGAGGTGCACGTATACTTGCAGTGGAGCACCATAGGAACACACTTCTCAAAGAATCATTATTACTTCACAAGTTAAGTAACTTCCTCTTCTGACAAGGAGCTGAAGTGCCTAGACTCTCACAGTCACAAAAGCTTTTCTTCAGCTGCTCAACTTGGTGTTGCCATGAATGGATCCCTCCACTCAAAGATTCCGGGGTGACACACCTGTGACAAGAATTAATACGGCAAGATGTAGCTCGCTCAGTAGTCTCACCACATTCTCTACCAGAATTCCATAAAACCAAACAAACCAACCTGAAAAAGACCCAGATTTCCAAAGAAAGGACCAACCTATGTGGTAACATTGCACTTGGTAACTGCTTCTAAACTGTTGTTTGAGTTTGCTGGTCAAGGGTGACAAATCTCCTTCCCAGATTATATTCTGCACCAAGTCATCCTCTATTATCCCTATGGTAGGGGTTCTTAAACTTCATTGCATCTTGACTTCCTTCTGGAACAAAAATTACTACATGACCCCAGGAAGGGAGACCAAAACCTGAGCTCACCCAAGCCCCATTTCTTCAGCTGGGGCAGAGGAGGCAAAGCCTGAGTTGCACCAGTCTAGGCAGGGACTGAAAGGAAGTGGATCAAAGTCCAAGGAGTTCAGCCCCAAGAACGGGGCTGTAATATGAGCTCCACTGCTCTGTGGCAAAGCCCTCAGGCTTCATTTTCTGAGCCCCACCATATGGAGTTGACTTCAGTCCTGGGCCCCAGCAAGTCTAAGTCATCCCTGATGACCTTATTAAAACTGGATCATGACCTACTTTGAGATCCTGATGTTCATAACAGTTGGCAGTTCTCTCTAGGTGCTGGGCACCTCTGGCAGGGCAGGGGTCAAAGGGTTTGCACATTTCCCCCACCCCCAAGCCAATTAGGGTCTGTGGGTGGGAGAGCATGCGAAGTCTCCTGGCCCTGCCCCTTACAGGGCAGCCCGCAACCATTTCCAAAATTTGTGAAGTAGCCACCCTTCAATAATTATTGCCCAGCCCTGCCTTAGAACAAAATCATCAATGATCTGTAGTGAATTCACCTCCTCAGCATCCTCCTCCTCAATTGGGAGACTATTCTGGAATCTTCTGATATAAAGTACCTATAGGGACAATAATAGGAAGGAGAGATTACTTACCTCATGCAGTAAGTGGAATGCTTTGAGATGTCTTGTCCGAGTGGGTGCTCTACTACCAGCACTCCTTCCCATTTGTTTTGAACTTTGAGGTTGAAAAGGAACTGGAGCGGTGGTGGGTCCACCCGTTCTTGTACCCTTATACAGGAGCTTGAGAATGTATATAGGGTAAGTGTGGACCTGTTGTTTGATAACAAAAATCTCTTGTCAAGAGTAAAGAAGCACATATAAATTCTCATTATTCTCAAATGGAGGACTCGTAGGGTGTGTCTAGACTACAGGGTTTTGTCAACAAAAGTGGACTTTTGTCGACAAAACTATACCTGCGTCTATGCTACTGCCGAGTTCTGTCAACATCATGTCGACAGAACTCAGCAGTTTTGTCAACAGCGGTAAACCTCATTCTACGAGGAATAATGCCTTTTGCCGACAGAGTTCTGTTGACAGAAGGCGTTATTGCATCTACACTGTCCTTTGCGTCTACACTCTCATGTTGACAAAGCGTCATGTCGACAGTACTGGATGTAGTCTAGACGCTCTTTGTTGACAGAAGCTTTGTCAGCAGTATCTGTTGACAATGCCCCTGTCGACAAAAGCCTGTAGTCTAGATGTTCCCATAGAGACAAAACACCTTTGCTGTAAGAAGTGGGGAGGGTCTGTTACTCTCCCTCTCCCATAGCATCTTTACCATTCTTCCAGGTCTGTATTTTCATTCTTTGTGACTAGCTGAGTGTCTGCCCTTTTACCATACATTGTTTTTACAAAAAGCATGAAACTGATGTGATTTTGAGTTTTACTATTGTCCAAAGGGTTCTGAATAGATGGTGAACTTGTCCATTTTCCTGTTAATGCCATTCTGCTGTTGCAGGGTGTGTAAATATGCAGAGACAAAGCATTAAGCAATAGTGGCAGGAGACCCTGTGCCTGCCTAGGGAAAAAGGCATAATAGCTCCATGAATGCGGGAAGGAGTCTGCTCACCAGCAGCAATCATTATTCATTTTTCTTTAAAGGCTACCACCTCCCTCAGCACTTGCCTCCAGGTAGGGTTGCCAGGTGTCCAGTTCCTTGTAAAATGTCTGGCATTTTCTGTTTTTCTCAGACGGAAGGCTGGCGGGGACATTTTTCCCCTGCCGCGTTGGGCGGGCGGGGGGGATTTAAAGGTGCAGCATTCTTTCGCCCCTTCCCCCCCCCCCAGTAAGTTTAGTCTCTGGGGGTTCCTCCCCACCCCCTCCCCCTTAACAAATTTGGTCTCTTTTTTTTTTTTTCTTTGTTGTTTTTCCCTGCCATGTTCGGGATTTTTTGTAAAGGCACCTCGCAACCCTACCTCCACGTCTAGCAACACACTATGTGCATATGCTGAGGAGTATAGAGCTGCTATCATTGCTAGTCAGCCCCTGTTCTCAAGGAAAGTTGGCTATAGCACTGTGGTTGCCTTTGGAATTGTATGGGGGAGGGGGAAAGGGGTTCAGTTGTTTGTGGTGTCTATTTCTCTCCCCCCTCCATACACATACCTCACCCTTAGTTCCTCACACATCCTAACTCATTGCCTGCCTTTGCATTTCTACAGAGGAACAGACACATTGCGTTATTGTCTTATCAGTTGTGTTTCAAGGAAGTTCAAGTGTGGGACCGATTCTGTTGTATTGCATATCTACTCTAGGCTTTTTTGTCTGACTTTTCCTTCTCTGTAAAATGGAAGTGTTGGGAGATTTTGGCTAAGTCTACACTAGATCCAGCAGTCAGCTTAAGGTATGCAACTCCAGCTGTTGTAGAATATGTAGCTGGGGTCAGCTTACCTTAAGCTGAGTTTGGTGGTATCTCCACAGTGGGAGGCTGATTGGAGCACCAGAGGCTGAAGCTTCATTCATCATCCCTTACTCCTTGCGAAAAGGAGGAGCACTTTCTGAGTTCAATTTAGCTAATCTTAACTAGACTCGCTAAATTGAACTCTGGAAGAGTGTTGCAAGAGACACAAGAATTAATTATTCTGCTCTACTCTGTGCTGACTAGATCTTAATTGGAGTAGTGTGTCTGGTTGTGGGCATCACATTTCAGGAAAGATGTGGAGAAATTGGTGTGGGTTGAGAGAAGAGCAACAGAACGATTAAAGGTCTAGAAAACATGATCTATGAGGAAAAACTGAAAGAATTGGGTTTGTTTAGTTTGGAAAAAAGAATGACAGAGGGGGGCATGAATGATAGCACTTTTCAGGTACCTATAAGAGTGTTACAAGGAGGAAGGAGAAAAATTGTTCTCCTTGACCTCTGCTGATAGGACAGGAAAGTTTAGGTTGGATATTAGGAAAATCTTCCGAACTGTCAGGGTGTTTAAACACTGAAATAAATTGCCTAAGGAAGTTGTAAAATCTCCAACACTGGAGATATTTAAGAGCAGGTTAGATAGACATCTGGCAGGGATGATCTAGATGGTCCTGCAGTGAGGGCAGGAGACTGGACTTGACCTCTCGAGGTCCCTTCCAGTTCTAGCATTCTGATTCTTTTTTTGAAAATCTTCATTTAACTTAGAAAGACAAGTGATAAATTATAGACTTATTTAGTTGAAGTATACATTTTGTTGAAGTATAAATTAACTATTTTATTCCTTTTTTTAGGTATTATTTGATGATCTTGGGCCATCTTTAATCAGACTTTCTAGTCCAGATCTTCAGTTTCAGCTGCTATATTCATTTCTACAATTTTTGGGAGTCCCATGTGGGCGTAATCTCTTTCCTTCAAATCTCTGTATCGCTATGGATGAGAATAGCATCTTTGATGCTGGGCAGTCTGAAGAGCCACTGACTTCTTTTGACTCACTGCTTTCTGGAGTCAATAGTATTGGCCATATGGATACAATGATCAGAGGGAGAAAGCATATAGGACACTGTAAGGAAGGAGAGGAGTTCCTACAGAATGTCTTTCATTTCATACTGCCAATGTTTTCAGGAAAGGAAAAGTCAAACCTGTCTGTCTGTTGGCTACAATATGAAATCTCAAAGGTAATTAAGTGTTTATGCATTGTCTCTCAGTGTGGCGCATAGTTATATTGTGTACATTTTTATGCCATTAAAATAAGCAACATTAAGATAAAATGATGGTTGAGGACTCAAATGTTGAGAAAAGCTAGAGTTAAGGTGGTGTACTCAGTTTTAACTTTGTTCACATGCATATGTATCAGAGTAGTCTCTAATTACACAATGTTTTATTCTTTGAAAAATAGTATAATTTTTCTACAGTCTTAGATGCATGTTACATTGTCTGCTACTGTTAGGGAAGCAAGAGTTCCTCTAAAATCTGATGTGTACCAAGGCATTTTGTCTAATGCTTAGTTGAGTCCCTGAGTGATATGGTACCTGAGTACTTTACACGGAACCTTGCTTTCACCTTACATTCTTGGAAAAAATAGTATAGATCATTTAAAAAAAAATGTAATCACGTAATTCAGTTTTAATTCGACTAGCCATCTTTGTGTCTGATTGTATAGAGCAATGTTTCTCAACCATTTGGTGACCCCCTATTCAAATTAAAAAAAAATTTACAGCCTCCATGACATTTATTGTAATTGTAAAAAATGTGTCAGTAAGATGATGAACATATATAAATTGAGTATATTTTTGAGATGTTGACAATACTAGGGCAGAGGAAAGTGAGTTTCTTTTCTTTAAATTGTAATACATTTTCAGAACTTTCGGAAAGTCTCCCCAAATTGCCTGTCATGAAACTCTAGTATGGGTGGAATGCCCATGAAGGCAGCTTGGTAGGGAGTGATAGTCACTTGCAGTAAACAGATCTGATGCTTGGCAAAAGATTCAGTCTTTTTTAGGCCTATACAGAGGTTTTTAGCCTCTGATGTAGTTTCACCAGTGGAGGCACTAGTGCAGACTCCTAGTTGTAGGATAAGATGCTTTGGTGCATCTTATCCCAGTTTTAAACTATAATAAAGCATATTGGTAAGTCATGAGTTTATACTCACTCTCCAAGCCTACCACAGAGGCTTGCAACAGTGCAACTAAATCAGTATAGCTACATTAGTGGCTAAAAATCCTAGTGTGGAGAAGGACTCAGTTTCTCTTTCTCTATTCCATACAACCATTCCCACCAGTCTAAGTGACATATGATATGAGCTGGCAGGGGACAAAGGATGGGGAGGGAAGCAGATTTATTTCTTTGGGACAAGAGGGAAGTTAAGGTGGCTGAGGACATTTTTCAGCCTGTCCTTCTACTAGTTGGGAAATGCAATTGACTCAGTAATCTTTAATGGGCTATTGGCGTGAAGTATACAGAAATAGACAAAATAATGAACCCAAACACAGCTGGATGGTTTTGTGTTTTTATTCTGTCCAACATATGCAGGTTGTTCAGTGTCTCCAAGTGAAAAACAAGAAGAAACTGAAGTCACAGGGGAAGAAGAGCAAAAAACTAGCCAAGAATCTCCTTAAGGAATCTGAAAACCGAAACAGCCTTTCCCTCTGGAAACTGTATGCTTACTTGGAGTGGTTACTTGGCAACACAGAAGATTCTAGAAAAGTGTTTGATACAGCTCTTTGTTTGGCAGGAACTGACGGGATGAGAAGTACCCAACTCTGTAATCTGAGCTTGTTTTATGCTTCACTGGAAGTGGAGCTATTAGAGAGTCTGGAGGAAACTGTTATGTCACGTGCTGTACATATATTGACCAAAGTGACGGAAAGTGGACCATATGTGCCTTATACCGGGCAGGTGTTATCTGTGAATATCTTGAAAGCTCGGAAAGCATATGAGCATGCATTGAAAGATTATTTAAATGAAAGCCCAGTCACTAACTGGGATCAGGCCAGCGGTTTTAGCCAACTGGTTAGTTTAGTTGGTTGTTATGCGCTTTTCCAGTATTTGACTGTTGGGATTGATGCTGCTGTATTAATATATAGAAATATTTCTGAAAAGCTTAAAGGTTTTGCTTCACAGAAGTTTGAAAGTATTGGAGAAAATCTTGGCGTTCAGAATTTTCCCACTGCCCTTGAAGCTGTTACACTCATGCACACAAATTTACTCAGGTACCATATGAAAGTTAGCATTTACCCTTTAAATCCACTGCGAGAGGCACTAATGGAAGCTCTGAAGCTGTATCCTAGCAACCAGTCTCTTTGGAGATCATATATCCAGATCCAAGGCAAGTCTCACAATGCTAGCAAAGCACGAAGATTTTTTGATAGCGTCGCAAGGTCTACCAAGTTCCTAGAGCCGTGGCTGTTTGCAATCCAAGCAGAGATGATGAGAAAGAAGCTTGTTGAGAGTGTCCAGAGGTAATAGAACTCCAGGCAATAAAAATATTGTCCACTTCACTTTTCATCTATAGCTATTAAATCACTTTACCAAGAAGGGTGGATAGGATGTGAATGGTTAACCGGATAACCAGTAGGAGCTGGAGCAGCTCCCTGCCCGCTGCAGGCAGGTGGCTGCTCCAGCCCCATAGGTCCCACCACGTGCAGGGACTGCTCCCTGTCCATGGAAGGTCTGCCCCCACCTTAGGCAGGGGCTGTGCTAGCTGGGCTGGAGTGCCCTCCACCCACCCATCTGGCTCCCCCTTTAATCAGTTAACCAGTTAAACATAATGCTTAACAGGTTAACCGATTAAACAGGTTTACATCCCTACTTTACAAATGGGGAAACTGAAGTTTGGAGTGGGTATTTGTTCAAGATCTCAGTGAATCAGTGGCAGAATCATGAATAGAATGTAAATATCCTGACATTTGTCCCATATTCTTTCTGCTAGATCACATTGCCTTCAAACGTTTCTCAAACCACACTAGTGACAATCTTGTTCTTGAGCTGTCAGTCTAATAATCATAAATTGTAACATTTTATGATAAAATGTAAAGGCAGCCTGTTGCTATTTAAAACTTGTTGATGATTGTAGTCTGGACACTGTATTTTGACAGTCGCTGGAAGTCTATTTACATTTTCAGATGACTAATTATCATAAATACCAGATTCATCTTTGTTCAGTGGTGGACATTTGAGAATAGCCTATGCCTTTTTTTCCTTCAGATATTAAAAAAGGATGGAAGCAGTTCTCAGATCTTTGATAGTATGCGAAGAATTGCCTAGTAGACTAGATGGAATGGTTTAATTAACAAAGCTCACAATGCTCATTTTTCATCATCTGCATGATTTAAGTGCATTAATCTCTATCATTGCATCTTAGATGGAAATGAAGGAGACCTAATCCTGTAATGGAGAAGCAATCAAAATATTATGAGCTTTCAGAAAAGTGCTATACATGTTTGCTTTTGTGATGCTATTTTCCCTGCAACATTTTATTCTTTCCTGGAAGAAGCCAGATACCTTTGTGCAGATGGCATTATCCATTTCTATAAATTCCAATTGACTATTACAAGAGAAAGCAACAACTGGTGAATTAATTATGCACAAAATATGTTGAATGCCCCACTAATAAGGGATAAAGAAGTATTCAGTAAATACAATTTCTGCTCTTTTTTTAGCCTCTACAAACTTTATTTTCTCTTTCAGGTGTATTTTAAATAAAGATGTATTTTGGGAAATTTCTAGAGAATAAAGAAGGAGCTTGCACAATCGAAGGCCATTAACTTTTTAAAATAGGTTATAGTTTATGTGCTATCTGCACCACCCACTCCAGCCTTGTTGAATGCAAACCTATGCTTCATTTTTCGATTTGGCCTTTTAATTCACTCCCAGACTCCATTGTGGGCGTTTGACCCTACAGTCAGAGGTGAAATTAAGGCAGCACAACCTGGTATACTGCTCTGATAAGATCCAGCTAGGGCCCTCCATTGCTGGAGCAGGGGCAGCCGCACTCCCAGCCAGTCTGCTGGGGCTCTCCTGTAGTCTGCCACACTAAGTAGCCTGGCAGGCACAAGGGGCTGGCTGAGGGTGTGTCCCCCAACCTTCTCTGGGACTGCCCCAGCCCTGATCTCCATCAGTGTGCCTTTTAGGGAGGAAGGGAAGGGGGGGCCTGAAGGCCTCCCATTCCTGCAGACGCTGCGTGTTGCTTGCTGTTCCTCTTCCGTCACTGTGAGCGAGCAATAGGAAAGTACATGGCATGGGAAGGAGGCCGAGGAATGAGTGACCTACACTGTGTACTTTCCTCTCCCTTCTTGAGAGTGACGGAAAGGAAAGAGCAAGCAACAAGCAGAGTCAGTAGAAATCGGGGAAAGGGGAATGAAGCCCCTCCACCTTCCCTAAAAGGTGCCCTTGCTTCCCCTCATACTGCATCCCACTGCCGTGAGTCTCCCAACCCCTGTCCTGATTCCCGTATTCCCCACACCAACCCCTTTGCCCGAAACCCCTCCTCACACACCCCAGCCCTGATTCCTTCACCGCCCTCAGTCTACTGCCCTGAGCTGCTCCTTACATCGCCAACTCTGGCTTCTGCAATCCCCACATCCCCACCCACCTGCTCTGAGCCCCCTGCACTCCATCCCACACTTAAATTTCTTATAGGTACTGTCATAATGCATCCCCCTTGCCTGAGTCCCCCCGGGGGACAATACAACAACATCTGTAAGAAATATGTTACTTTCACCCCTGCCTACAGATAATTGAGGCTGACTACAATGTTACTTCTTAAATGATATTTGAAATATTTAATCTCCAATAAATGATGTTTTTGTGCTGTTTTCAGC
Source organism: Pelochelys cantorii (assembly GCA_032595735.1). NCBI lineage: Eukaryota > Metazoa > Chordata > Testudines > Trionychidae > Pelochelys > Pelochelys cantorii. The sequence goes on along the minus strand of CM064329.1, from coordinate 99,976,620 downwards.
ATTGTGTTAATTACAACTATTTTTACCGTGAATATTCATAACTATTGTTATTCATTCTTCAATATGTTTCTCAGTGCAGAACAGGATGTGTAGAACACAATAGACAATTTAAACGTTGCATAATCTTCAGAGCATATGTTTATTTTTAAGTGTTACCATTTTTGTTGCTAAAAGACAGTCTATATACTAGAATAAAATAAAATGTCTGAAGAATAACAATATGTTATGCTGGGTGAAGACTAGAATTTATAGTTGCCCTTAGGTTACATTGAATTAGGATATTATAACCTAGATATGATGATGATTCTTCTCAACTTTGAGTTGAGGGATAGTTACTATGCTATGCCAGAGAATACCTGATTTTTAAAATGAATTTTACATATTAAAAACTATCAGCTGGACCAGCATATTTTCCAAATCAGTTTCATCTGATAGAAGTTAATGTTGACAGAGAAAGCAGAATGAAGTTCCTAATATATGTGTGCAATTTTCTGTGGAATGGAAAAAGTAAAATTTCTTTTGCGTTTTCTTTAAGGACATAATTGTTTACCTCATGTATATATTGTTTGCTTTTCTGTTTCAGAGTAGATGTTGGAGAAATATATTCAACAATTCCTGAAACTGGATTAACAAATCGGATCAAAGCTTTATTTGAACATGCAATTCAGAGTGAAAATGGTGCCCATTGTCCGTTGCTGTGGAGAATGTATTTGAATTTTCTGGTGAGATTAGAACAATGATTGGGCTTAATTTTATTATGTTTACCCTGTTTGGAATTTTTGACTTAACACTGGGCACAGTATGGTAAGGCTGGGTTGAAAAATGCTTACATTTATCATCTTGAAGTTTGGTGCACATGTTGATCGTATCGGTTCCTACAGACGGAAATATTTGAAGAAATGCAGTTCAGGTTCTTCACCTCTTTTTTTTTTTTTTTTTTTCCCTGAGGTCCCCCCAATATGCTATAAAAAAAAATGTCTGGCCCAGCTGTGTCAAATCTGTTCCTCTACATATATAAGCTGGAGCCTGTTGCACAGTGGTCACCAACCAGCAGCTCAGGATCTACTGGTAGATCCTGGAGCCTCTGACAGGTGATCCTGACTGGTTTGGCTGGCAGGCTATCAAGTGCAGGCACTTCAGTTGTCCCTCCCACCACATTCATTGTTTACCTGCCCTCTGCCTTGGAGCTGCCCCTCAGGAGCCTTCTGCTTGCTCTGCCAGGGGGAGGGGAGGATGGCAAAGGATGGGGTACTGATGTCAGGGTGTGCCCTTCCCACCTCCCTTTTATCCCAGCTACACAGTGTGAACAGGGGCCAGACCTTAGAGAAGGGGCAGGGAAGGAGGTGGGACAAGGGTATTTGGGTCTGAGGTAGATCCTGGATTGACTTAAATTCAGAAAGTGATCTTGTGCTTTAAAAGATTGGAGACCACTGCTATATCAAGTGAGGCAATTGCGCAGGGCTTCCCTGAAATTCAGTTGCTCAGTTTTATGTGCAGAAAAAAACATTTTCTGCAACTTCAGTGTTCTTCAACTTCAGCCCCAGGCAGTGGAACTTTGGGCTTTAGCTCCAGGTGGCAGAGCTTGGGGCTCTGGCCCCAATGTGGCCATTGGTCTTGGTAGACCCCTGAAACCTGTTTGCTGTCCCTGAGTTGAGAATCGCTGATATAAATTATGGTGGGTTGGTGAAGAGTTGTGATATCTTTGGAACATAGTTTTAGCAAGTAAGAGCAACACGGTATTTTACATTAGCTTATGGCATTGATCATAATGCAGTAATAATTTTTCAGACATTCAGGAATAGACTTTCCCTTTTATGAGGAGCTTGTAGTATAAAAATAGACAGGTGGACAGAAGTTAAGGAACAGGGAAGAACAAATAGGGAAATTATAGAAGTCAAGTCAATTTATTATAGATGGCTGAGCTGATAAGAATCTTTAAGGTCTTAAAGATTAAGCTGTAGGTGCTTTACTAACTATGCAATAATTATAGTTATGTCTCTAGAAGAGTTTACGTTTTTATTGGTAAAGTCAAAATGGAAATGTCTGCTGAAGTGGCCATAGTGGGCTGGGCACTTCTTTATAAAAAGTTTCATCCTCTTTTTTTATTTTGAAAGTGATCTAATCGTTGAGCCCTTCTCATATAATTTCTCTAAATGTTGCATTGCCTAACTTTTTGGATCAAGCTTTTCAGAAAAGGAAGATAAAAGGGGACTTCTTTATTCTATGCTTAACCCACAGTTTTCCACAGTATTCAGTGAGGCCTAAGCCTTAGTAAAAGCTGGCACCTTGTCACATCCCCAATGGCTAAACAAGAGTTGGATCATGTATGTCTGAATAAGATGCTACCTATGATGAAATGTGATCCTTACATTTTCATGTGTGGAAGATTTATTGGTGTCAGATGAAAATAACACTCAATAATTCTTCACCTAACATTGATTGCGACCAAAAGCTTCTTGAAGGGTAAAACCAATGATTTAGTAATGTTCAGCTCTGTGGACATTACCACTTAAAACTAAATGTTATGTCTGTCCAATATCACCAGAAAGTTCTGTAGAGCTTGCCAGATCTTCTGATACGTTTAGGCAATCCCATTTATTCTTTAAGAAAGGATTAGAGGGAGAATGACCTTCAGTGGTTTGCAGAACAACACAAGTTGTAAATGTTAGTGTGTTGAGTTATGACAACTAAATTAAGTATCAGAGGGGTAGCCGTGTTAGTCTATATCTACGAAAACAATAAGGAATCCTGTGGCACCTTAAAGGCTATCAGATTTATATGGGCATAATAAGCTCTCATGAGTTAAAACCGCTTCATCAGCTTATGCGCAAATAAAGGCTAAGAGATTTAAGGTGCTATAGCAACACACTTAATTTAACAAGGAGTTGTATCTAGCATTTGTAAAACTCACCACATGGTATAAAAGGTTGAGTGACTCAAAAGAACCCAGTTGGTATCTACAAATAATATTTCCTCTACGTGAAATAGAAATCCTACATTTCAGCATGAAACTTGTTGACCATAATAGCATAATTAATGTAGTGAGATCAAGTGAAAATGTTAAATCATTTACAGTTGAAGAATCTCATACTAGTTGAAGACCACAAGAAACTTTGTCATTTGTTGATGTAGGAAGGCATTGTTTAGATCTAGGTTTGCCACCGCATTCCTTTTATGTAAAGTTATTTTCAAACTTGGCCAATTCAAAATTATTCCCTTCACAAGAAATTATTAAAATAATTACATACAGATGATTGAATGAGACTAGCCAACCAATGTATTCGAAATTGTAGCCATTTATTCTTTTGTTTTAAAGCTCTGTGCTGATGATGTGTTCTGTACTTGCCCCATCGCATATCCAAGCTGGCATTTCTAGGAGGAGGATTTAAATTTCTTTCACTAGATGCCATCACAGATTCTGATGAGCATTCCCTTATTGGCCATTCACCAGGTTGCAATGAGGGGATTCAGCTGCTAGATCGTGTGTGTTTTAAGACTCCATAGTTTGAACAGAACCCAGGCATAATGAACAGGGGATAGTCTTACAGCCTCTCAGCATGCTCTCAGGGTATAGATCTTCTGTCATCCCCATTGAGATCACACAGCCCACTGTTGGAACCAGTGCTTAGCTCCTAATCATCCCTTGTAGTTTGAAAGTACCCTCTCCCAGAATGTCCTCAGAAGTGTGAGCCTTCTAGATTACCTCTTCAGGGGACCTTATGGTATGTGTAACAGTTAAATTTTCAGATGCTGCAGAGAATTCTAAAGTACTCTTTATTAAAGCACAAAAAATATGGAGTATTTGGGGAAAAAACAACCAGCCTGGGCACAATTCTTCTCACATTAGTTCGCCCTTCCTTTGGGAGTTCTTGGGGATCATCTGTGTTTGGATAGGCAGGGCTTTCCCTAGCTCATCAGGTTCCTGTAGCAGCTTCTGATATCTTGTGTTGGTGGTGGTTGTTGCAATTGTATTTTACATAGACATTCGAATGAAGCAAATTATTATAAGTGTTAACCATTTAATAACTGAGGGAAGGGCACTCCGCATGTCCAGGAGGAAACCAGACAGGTTTTCCCAGTAGATACAACCTGCAAGTATATGATGTACATCATCTTGGCTGCAGTGCCAGTGGAAGAAGTCATGAAGGTTTCACTTATAGTCACTAGCCGGGCATCTTATCATTATAACTGAAGCAATTGAGCTTTGCCCACAGATGATGTGGAAAGTCAAAAGTTTGGGACTGGACTGTTGGATTTGTTATGAGAGGCGCACTGGCTGTGTTTCAAGCTTGTTCTTCCCACTTAGTATGCTGCCTGGAAATGATATTGAGGTTCCTTAAAGGAATTGTGCAAATTAGGTGTCTTGAACTAAGTGACCACTGTAAACAGCGATAGACCCAGATTCTGTAAGGTGACTTGTCAACTGATGTCAGAAGGAACACAATTTATTTGAAACATCGATTTTTTTTCTTCTCATAGTTTTCTCTCGGAAATAAAGAAAGGAGCAAAGGACTGTTTTACAAAGCTCTTCAGAACTGTCCCTGGGCAAAGGTAATGTGTGTATTGTCTTTTTTTTTTTTTAATTTAACTTTGTCATCAAGAAATGAAGATTTTTGGAAAAGTTTAGCATGTAATTAGTCATAATACATATGTGGAAAAAGAATGAAAAGTGAGTGAACATTTATGTCAAAAGCGACCAAAGTTTGATTATAAGTGAGAGAGGAATTTGCAGGGAAAACAAATAATACATAAATATAGTGGCTGATTAACTTTAACTTGTAAACAGTTTTGTTTATCCTGTAAGTCTAAGTAGTGGTTAGTTCTAGGAAATCATGTGACCATATCACCTGGTACTGAATTCCATTTTAACCTTCCTATTTTTCCATGGAAGGGGGAGAGGGGGGATGAAAAACAAACCTTCCCATTGCTTAAATAGACCTTTCCCTAGGGCAGGAACCGTATCAGCTCTCTGGGTGCATCTAAACTACATCTCTCTTTCGAAAGAGAGATGTAAATTAGACATATTGAAATTGCAAATGAAGACGGGATTTGAATTTCCCGCACTTCATTTGCATAATCGCGTCATGGCATTCTTTTGAAAAGCGCTATTTCGAAAGTGAAACCGTGGTCTAGACGCGGTTCTTTCGAAAAGAAAAGCCTTTTTGGAAAGATCCTGTAAACCTCATTTTTTGATGAGTACAGGAGGTTTCAAAAAAGGCTTTTCTTTTCGAAAGAACCGCGTCAAGACTGCGGTTTCACTTTCGAAATAGTGTTTTTGAAAAAACGCCGTGACACAATTATGCAAATGAAGCGTGGGAAATTCAAATCCCAGCTTCATTTGCAATTTCGATATGTCTAATTTACATCCATCTTTCGAAAGAGGGATGTAGTCTAGATACAGCCTCTGTCTTTGGCTGACCTGGTCTACTCCAAAAAGCTTCAAAGGCCTGGAGACCGTTTATTTTCTACCAGGCCCAGTGTAAATAATTATCTGGGGGGGAGGAGGGGCGGGAAGGGAACAACCAGTTTGCATATCTCTCTTTCATTGATAAAGAGGGTGAAAGTCCTCATGAGCATTTCCTGTGTAAAACTTTTACTAGGGATGCTAAAAATTGTTTAATAAGGTAATTGTGTAGCCACTATAAATCTTAGTGGTTACTCGGTTACAAGCACTGTGGGCTCTGCAGCATAAAGCTTAAATAATCTTCAGGCTGCAGAGCCCGCAGCAAGGCCTCCCCAGGAGCAAGGCTGCTTCACTACTGCATCAAAGCTGCCTCCCCAGGATCGGGGCAGAGTTTAACCAATAACATTAACCAATAAACATTAGCTTATTGGTTAATTGGTTAAAATCAAACATCTGTAATTTTTAAAACAGAGAGATATGGTTTTATTTGAGGGGTTTTGGTCCCATTTAGGGGTTCGTTTCCTGAGTGTTGTGCTATAGAACTGCATCCCCCAGAGCTGAAGTGGTCATATCTGCATTGCTCTGCAGGGAGGTGGTTACCCCAACTCTGTGCCTTGTCTGGGTAGACGACAGGATCTGGTCCAACAGGACAGAGTGGTTAGGAGCCCTAGAGAGCAAGACAACAGATGTCAGTGGCATGATCACACTAGGGAACAATCCCAATGGGATTTATGGGATTGTAACATTGATGAGTGATTTTATTAGGTACAAAAAGTTGGATTTAAGTGAAAACAGTCCAGTCAGAATAAGTTACTAAATGAAAATGAACAGAAAACACATAGCTAGTTCTAATCCACTAAGAAACTTGTTATATGCAAATTCTTACCCTAAACAGCTGTTCTTATTTCAGGTAAATGAGCTTCAAATCAGAGTGGATCTTTTACTGTGACTTGGGTCTACTACAGCCTTCTTCAGAGTTCTTTTGTATCATCTTAGGATGTGCCAGATAGTATTCAAGCCAGCTTAAGACAAAAGCTGATTGGTTCCCATTGTTTAAATAGACTTTCCTACAGGGCAGGAATCCTTTGTTTTGCATCTCCCGTTCCCATTTATATTCCCGGGTCCAAGATATGTTCTAGTACCAGGTGGCATGATCACATGTCTTTCTAGGACCAACCACTGTCTGGGCTTATAGGACAAACAATCACAGGTTATTGAGTTGATCAGTGAGTCATTAAGTTTCTGGGGCACCAGTATACTATGGCCCTCATTGGCACATTTAGAACTATAAACAAATCCATACTTCATATTTCTAACTTCACATACAAGAATGATACATGCACAAAAATGGGATATATGGATCCGGTAGATTTGTAATTATAAAATTGATATGTTATGTGACCTGTTTTGCATAAAGCATCTTCAAGTTGCATATTTATATTCATAAATCAATTTTCACAAAACATGGAGAGGCCCATCGCAGTAGCCAGTGCAGTTTTCAGTTTTGTAAGTTGAGGAATCATATTGTATAAAGCATGGAAATGATGATACCCCTTCTTGTGACCCAGGAGAAATGGAGTTTTGAGTACCATGTTTGACTCTGAGCACTTCAGTAGCAGAGATATGTAGAAGACAAATTAGAAGGAATTCAGAGAATTGCAGAAAATAAATTGGTAGCACTTAATGACTCCCATTGAAATTAAAAGGAGCTTCATGTACTTGAGCACCTTTCAAACCCTACATTTGGTTGCTGACTCAGAGAACTGTAGTTTGAGATAGAAGAGACCAAATTATTTATAGTACAGGATTGCAACCCCCATCTTGATTATTTCTTACGTGTATGCTGAAATGTCAGTTGCATTTGCTAGTTGTATATAATCTAGTCCCTCTTTCTGTAACAGAATGGTGGAATAGTAAACATTTGTTTGTTTTTTAAACTGTATTCATAGGTGCTATATATGGATGCAATAGAATATTTTCCAGATCAGCTACAAGAGATCCTAGATCTAATGACTGAAAAAGAATTGAGAATAAGAGTACCTATAGAAGAACTGGAACTGCTACTGGAAGATTAAAAGACGATGGTGCAAGAACAAAAACCAAAACAATACACAAAGATAAGATTGGGGGCGGGGGGGGAGAAAGAAAGTTGATGTTCAAAAGACCAACTATAATGGTCTGTCTTCAACAATTATCTTTTATTGGAACTTCAATGGACCATGCACACATTTTTCTTACTAAGAATAATTTGTTAAAAACTTAGCTATTACTATGCCACACAACAAGCTGTAAATGTGTAAATTTGTTCCACATCTTGTAGTGGGGTGCTTTTATACATGTAAATACATCTATTTTTCTGGAAAATACAGCAGAATCCACAAAATTATACCTACCAATAATTAATTTGCCATTGAACCACACCTACAACTCATATGCTCCTATTTAATACAGCCATTCCCTTTAATTCAGTGGAATGTCAAGGCAGCATAGGAAGTAAACCTCTGTCAAATGTACGCTTTACAATCTGCTGCTGTCAACAGGCTAAATATGTCCTGCTTGCTGTGGATGTGTATATAAATATCCACATATTTCAGTTCCAGTGTCTTGCTGTCTATACAAAACAAGAAGATTAGTAAAACTCTTGAGAAAATATCCAGTCGGACAATTAGCTCAGTTGATAAACTGTTGTTAAAAGTCAAAACCTTTTTTGGCAAGATATAGGATTGACTTTGCATGTGTATATGATGTGACAATTCTAATGTAAATATTTATAAAAAAATACTTAAATATTTTAATTTAGTTGGTTCTTGGATTTTTTTATTTTTTTTAAATGTTAATTTTGGTGAGGAAAATGTATACACCTTTATTCTAATACCTCTTTTCTAGGACCAAATTTTTGTTTTGTTTTAAATATGCAAGCTATTATAATTAACTTCCCTTTTCCTCTGCATACATTGGGGAATTGTCATGAGACAAATTCCTACCTACTATCTCTAGGTGTCATGATGTATTCTGAGGTGCTCTTTCCTAATGTGGATACTCAGGTTATTACCTTATTTATAGCAACTCAATGTTTTACAGGCTACTCACTACTGCTATAAAATGGAATATGGCTCCTGTCCAGTCCAGTGCTCATCAGCTGATGAGATCTGTTAGAATTTCAACACAGGCTCTTAAGACCATTTTAGTTTGCATTGTAACTCATTTATCCATCTTTGTCAACTTATTTTGAAAATAGAGGATGTGCTAATGTTTGACCATGTTCTTAAATTTTATAAAAATTCTGTGGCAGCTTTTACTGAAGATCTTAAATTGCATTACTAAGTAAATTTAGCCACATATTGTTGCTCTGGTTAGCTGTAAGTCTGACCACATTTTGTTTCAAAAGTAATGAATTCATTGATCTTTTTCTTTAAAAAAAAATCCATTACTTCTAAAACCCCAGTTTCATGTAAATCTGAGAGATGGCAGGAATACTCAAATAGAGTTGATCACTTATTACTGGATGGTGGATGAAGAAAGAGAGGTCAGACTTTAATTTCTGTTTCTTTGGCGTGTCATATCAGTGGTTCTCAAACTTTTTTTGTTCATGATTCAGTTGAAGAAATGGTTTATGCCTGTGACTCACACTAGTGAACTTTTGACTAGAGTGCAGGCTCCAGGATGGGGCCGTGGGGGATGAGGAGTTTGGGATGCAGGAGGGGATTCTAGGTTGGGCAGAGGAGTTCAGTATGTGGGAAGGGACTGGGCTGGTGCGTGGGGGTGAAATGCAGTGGGGTGCAGGCAGTGAGGATGGGGTGGGGCTGAGGATGAAGTATTTTGGGTGCAGAAGGGGTTTCTGGGCTTGGGCGGGTTGCTCAGGGCTGAAACAGGATTGTTGGGGCACAGGCTTACATCCAGCAGCTCCCGATCAGTGATGCAATGGGATGGTAAGGTAGGCTTCTTGCTGTCGTACCTCGGTATTATACTTCAGTACCTTTAGTGGTCTGAACTGTCAGTATCAGCGTCATCTGGTCAGGGTCGTCCTGGCGTGCTCCTGACAGGGCCTCTATTCCGTCGGTGGTGATAAACTTTTGGCTGCATGTGTAACAGTCGGTGCTCCCTTTATCTAAAGTGTTAGACCCCATGCACTTGGGTCAACACAGGAGATCTCTGAGAGCCCCCCCGGATGCAGGCAAGGTTTGAAATCAGTCGAGCGGGTTTATTGTCAAATGCGAAGCTCTAACAGTTGGTAACAGAGATCCTACAATGTTACACCACTGTGCATTATGGCCCGCATTGACAAGGTACCAACACTGGGCAGGCTTATTGTCGTATAACAGATATTAACAGCGGTCAGTCAGAGTACTCTTTTTAAAGCCACTCTGCATTCTGTAAGTTTAGGCAATGACACCTGCCATTCAGGCGCCTAGTGCTCCCCCCTCCCCCTGCCCAGGTCGGCCGGAGAGCACCCTTTGCGGTGTCCTTTTATAGACAGCTACAAACAACTTACATCACTTCTTTACATACCAGGTTGCTACCCTCTGTTGCCTAGTTACCACCCCTCACCTTATGCAAGGGGGGCTTACCTTCTTTTCATCATTCTGTCAGTTCCGACCTGGTCCTGAACCTAGGTTGGTATGTGCACAACTCCTAGGGAGTCCTTGTACCAGGACATTCCTTAAGATGTTCTGTTACTCCCTTTTGGCTTACAGTCTGTACTTGGGGCCTCCCTGTGTCTTTTCATGCCTGTGTTACTGAACCTCACTAGATTTCAGGCCTGTTGCTGTTTTCATGTTACAGGCCTCTATTCAGGCCTGCTGACTCCATGTTACTGACCCTCAACTTACTACACTTGCCTGTCCTGGTACAGTGGACCACACTGCACCTTGGAAGTGGCCAAGCAGCAGGTCCAACTCCACAGGCTGCCCCTGCCCAAAGCTCTGGCTCCACACTCCCATTGGTTCACAGCCAAAGGGAGCTGGGGGGCAGAGGGGCGTGTACACCTGCAGGCGACGGGCTGTGAATGTGGCCTATAACAACCCCAAATCCGCTTGTTCTAAGTAGATTGGATTGCTCATTTCTTTGATTTTCTTGTTTTGGGCCTTTCTTGGCTCTTCAAGTGACTTGTTGGAGTTGTTGCTTGTTTGGGCTTCCTGAGAGGCGGCTGCTTTTTTTTTTTTTAATTTTCTGCCAGAGAGTGTGATTGCCTAGTCCTCAGGGCCAATGGGGAAAGCTAATGCTCCAGGTCAGCCTGATGGACAGGAAACTACAGGCCAATGAGGAAAAGGATCTGGGGAAACACAAGTGGGTTCCATGCTGCTTTATTTGACATCTCAACAAATGGAAAATGCCATGTTTTGCCTAGGATCTATATCAGTCTAGCCAGGGGGGAAAAAGACATGCATCACAGAAATATTACGTCTACTCATTTTCTAAAAGTGTCCTTTTTTCCACACCCCTGGCCACACTAGTGAGGGGTCAGAATATTCTGAGACTCTCAAGTTCTGCAGCAAAAGCAGGAGAATTGGGCTGTATATTCCTGAGATTTTTAAGGTGTTTTTCTAAGCAGTTTTTTTATTTTTAACTTTTGCGTCCTCTTTATGCATCTTAAAGCATCTTAAAGCAACAGAAGCGAACACAAGCTCTTTGTAAGGCAAGTCTGTCTCTCGGGCATATAATAGTGAAAGTTTGGCATCACCTTTGAATTGGACCCTGCTTCTTCATCATGCAGAACCCATCATTCTCATACCCACTGTTTTGAGCTGTACCTGCTCCTTCCCTGGTAGTACCAGAGATTGCCTTAGGTTTGCTGAAGAACTGGAGTAGCAGCGATGGAGCATTCAGCCAGATTCCTCGTCTTTCTTCAGACCATCACCAGACATGGAACAGTGGTAAAAGTAGTCCTGACAGGAGGGGGACCCCAGCTGGGAAAAGCAGGAGCATGGTGAGGAAACTTTTGTCCCACCTCCATGGCTAAAGAATGAGACCAGCAGTAATGGCAGCAGACTGGACCCCCTCATGCAGGTACTGGCCCCATCCCTGTAGGGAAGGAATTTGGCAGGGAGTGGGTGGGCTGGGCAGGCAGCCTTCTTTCTTTACAGCCTCACAGCTGCTGCACCTGGTTCCTCTTTGGTTTCTCTCTTTTCTGGAACAGAGGTGCCAGGTGCAGGCAGCAGTTTAGATTCTTGTGCATTCTTCTTTGAGTGCTTGCTCATTTCCATTCCAGTTAGGTGTGCATGCACTGCATGCATTGATTCTGGAGCTTTCTGCCTTAGCGTATCCCTCAGGCCACCCAGGGAGCCACCTGGAGTGGGGCCAGTATGTCAGTGCATATATACCCCTACTGGCCCCTCCACTCCCTCAGTTCCTTCTCACCACCCCTGACGGTAGCTGGAGTGCTTGACAACACAGTAAGTCTATCCCTTAGCTTGTAAATACAGTTTGAGTCGTTCTAGTTTAGTTAAGTAGTGTGAGTAGTTTGAAGTTGACTGTTATTAGGGGAGTTTCCCCTTTTTATCTCTCCACTCCTGGAGAGGGGATGCCTGAACTGTATGGTTTTAAATTTTGTGTGAATTGCTGTAAGCCCATGCCCTGTGGGGATCTGCATGACTCCTGTCCAAAGTGCTTAGGAGAGGGCCATCACCTGGTCAGCTGTCAGATCTGTAAGAGCTTCAAACTGAGAACAAAGCGGGAACATGATTCCCTCCTGAAGCTCATCTTAATGGAATCTGCTCTTCAACCAGCGGCACCAGAGGCAGCACCAGGCATGCGCAGCGCATGGGCCTCTGTGAGAGAGCCTTCCTTGGCACTGAGGCATATGGCACTGGCAAAGTCTTTCACATCAAGGCACAGGTCGCAGTCTCCAGCACTGAGCGGAAAAAGACATAGGGGAAGGTCCCCTATGAAGCATGACCTAAAAGTGCACCATGGAGATGGGCATGCGACCACGACCGCATGCCAAGAAGCTTCTGTGCCACACCAGCACTGGGTGAGCCAGACGTGCAGAGGAAGTCCAGCACTGGATGGAGGGATCGAAGAGGACTGGCAGCCATTGGCTCCAGAGACGTTTGATGCGGCCCACGAGCTCATAGAACTCACTTCATCACAAGGACTGGTCACAGTAACTGATGAGGAACACCTGGCACCTCCCTCAGCACCAGAACCAGCTCGAGCACCAGGCAGTGCACCAGTGGGTGGCGGCACCAACACAAGCACCGATCCCAGTGCCTATTCCGGCACCAATACCAATGCTGACTCTGGCACAACAACAGCCTCCCGTACCGATGTTTGTACTGGTGCTGCAACCATGACTGGTACCAATCCATGTGGGGACCCAGGCACTGACCCCTTCTTTGGCACCGTCCCTTACTGTACCACACGTCCTGGTGGTGTCGGTGGCACTGGTGTCAACCACCTCTACGGCGCTGCCCTACTCCTCAGTGTCCCCCGTGCAGGGCCCATATCAACAACCGATGGCACCACCGGCGCCCCGATAGCAACAATGGCACCAACCCATAGAGGGAAGCTGGCAGACATAGGTCGTCTCATCATTCTCCAGCACCATCATTGGCACCGCTATGGTTGGCATCGGACTATTCATCAGAGTCAGTTGTAGACTCCGTTCATTCCAGTGTCTCCTTTTACAGATCCAGGTCGCAGCACTGTTCCCGATCCCGGCACTGGTATTTTGGCTGCCTCAATGGCAAACGCAACTCTTTATTTCTATAGTAGAAAGAATGGGGGTCTCCCTGCGTTGCCCTCATGAGTGCTTGTCCTCCTGGATCACCGCCTACATCAGGGCTGTTAAGACTTTGCAGGACAAACAGCACCTCCGCTTACGGTCCACTTCACAAGGGCGCAGGCCTCATCGACAGAATTTGTTGCCAATCCTCAAGATCTGCAGGGTAGCCTTGTGGTCCTCCATTAATACCATTAAGCCATTGCACAGCAGGTCAGGAATGATGCAGCCGTTGGTAGGGCTTTGTTGCAATCCATTGCAGTTAGGTTCCAACTCCATCTCCTGTGGTAGTTCTAGGGAGTCACCTAACTGAATGGACATGAGCAAGCACTCGAAGAAGAAAAAACCGTTACTTATCTTGTAACTGTTGTTCTCCGAGATGTGTTGCTCATGTCCCACCTATCTTCCAAATCCCACCTATTTCCCCTTTGTCAGAAGACTCCAGCAAGAATGAACTGAGAGGGCGGAGGGCCAGCCCGGGTATATATGCACTGAAAAAACGGTGCCACACCAGGGGGCTCCCTGGCTGGCCCAACGAATACTGCTAAGAGAAAAAGCTCTGGAATCTGTGCACGCAGCACGCACACACCTAACTGGAATGGACATGAGCAACACATTCTGAAGAACAAGTTATGAGGTAAGTAACCTTTTTTTTGTTTTGGAGTTGTTTTTTGTTGTTGTTTGTTTTTCTTAACCAGGCTATGATACAGCTCACTGATAGGGTTGCCAGATGGTTGAAACAAAAATATTGAAACACCCCATCCCCCCCCCCCAAAAAAGGGAAAAGAATTCTATTGAAGGGGGGAAAAAAGGGGGGGACGACCAAAGTTGTTATGGGGGGAAAAAAAAAGGACTCCAAGTAAGCCAAAAAAAAAATTAAAATAAAACCACATTAAAACTGCATGTCCTCTTTAAGACATTTTTGGTGTCCGGTATTATCTGAATTTTTTTTACCAGACAGGAGCCAAAAATACCGGATTGTCCGGGTGAATATCGGACACCTGGCAACCCTACTCATTGAGCCAGGTTCCTAAGGCATGGACCTGTACAGTATAGTGCTTATTCAGCCTGGATTGCAGTATGAGACGTGAAGTGCCTGCTGCTAAGAGAAGCATGGGTGGGGGGAAAGCCATCAGCATGCAGCACCTTCTATACTACAAAAAGCTCTTCTGCAATCCTGCAACCAGAGTAAAATGAAGAGGCTGTGGGGGGAGGGGAAAGGGAGTCTAGAAATTCAGCAGGGGCATTGTCCTGCGTGTGAGAAATTTGCCCAAATTATGAGCCATTGCAAATCAAGAACCTGTATCCAGGCAAGAAGCTTAAGAGATGCAGGGAGCAGGAGGAAGTAAGAGAACTGCTTAGAGTAGTGGTTCCCAACCTGTGGTCCACAGACCCCTAGGAGTCCACAATGATACTATAAGAGGGTCTGCGGAAAGTTTAGGAAAGGAAAGGAAAAGTAAAGATCAGGCCACTGCGTGACTAGGACTTTCTGCCAGGGGATTCTTGCCTGGGGTGCACCAGTTACCCCGGGGTGCACTAGTTGCGCCCAGCTGCACGCACACTGCCTCCCACCCTTGGGATGGGATCTTAATAGCCCAGGAGGCACCATATGTCCTCCCGCTGCCAGCTGCATTGCTGTTTACGCTTCAGCCCTCCCAGTCCCATAGTGGACCCGATCCTTACTTTTCTTTGCCTTTTCTCCCTCCCTTTTCCCCCCCTCCGGGCTCCGTGCCTGGCCAAGGGCAGAGTGCCAGGGCAGGAACTGCCTTTGGCCATGAAAGCTTCCTCTGCTGTATCCTCTGTGGATGAGCAGGGGCTGGAACAGTGCAGGCCCAGCAACGTGTTGGCCGCCGCTTCCTGCTGCTCACCTTGGGGGGGAGGGGGAATCCATAAAATGTTAACAGATTGAAAGTCCGTATGCTTGAAAAGGTAGGGAACCACTGGCATAGAGGAAAAGAGGAGAGAAAGAGGGGTAAAGGATGGTGGGGAAATAATATCTAATTTTGTGACTGTTAATTTAGAAACTTAGTAAGATTTATTGCAGTTGTCCAGTTTAAAATCCACCCTTCTCTGAGCCTGAAGATACAGGACCAGGTCCTCAGTGCAAATTGGTGTAGCTACATTAGCAACACTAACTTACACCAGCTGAGAATCTAGCCTACTGTGTGAAATTCATGCAGAACCAAATATTCACCTTCTTTACATGGAATTGGATATGCTGTCAAGTTGATTTTAGTGCCACCACATGGCTGCACATTCTCTTCCTTTTCACTGAGAAAAGTGCTTATGAGCTAGAGCACATGGTGCTTTCTTTTCAGTCACTAAGGGTATGTCTAGACTACATGCCTCTGATGACAGAGGCATGTAGATTAGGCTACCCGGCATAGGAAAATGAAGCGGCGATTTAAATAATCGCCACTTCATTTAAATTAAAATGGCTGCTGCGCTGAGCCGATCAACTGTTTGTCGGCTCAGCACGCTAGTCTGGACGCTCCACGGTCGACATCAAAGGCATTTGTCGACCGCCCCGGTATGCCTCATGGGATGAATCACGACAGTGAATTAATGACAGTGAATCTGTCATTAGTAAGAGCGGAACCTAGCAGACTTTCCTGAATGAAGTTTGTTTTGCCAGCTGTGACTCTGGATTATGTGGATTTCATATCAAGGTCTCATCAGCACTGATTATGTTTGCCTGGAAAGTCTTTTTTTTTTCCTTCCTGAAAGATTTGTGTTTCTTAATCTTTGCTTGAGACCAGATGATATTCTGTCTAGAGAGTGGCAATTCAGAGGTTGGGATTTGAACTTTCAGCTAACAAGATCTAGGAGACGGCTTATCCTAAGAAATACATGACTGGGAATCAGAAGCCAAGGATTCTGACAACCTCACAGTAAACTACAACCAATGTAAGTCATTTTGGGGGTGGAGGGAGTTCCTGTCTCTTACATGTATAATGTACATGTCAGTGTTATGAGCTGTTCTGGTCCCAGAATGAGAGAGAGAATATCTTTTATGTGCCCAACTTCTATTGGTGAAAGAGCTTTCAAGCTACACAGAAGAGAAAGCTTGTCGCTTTCACCAACATAAATTGGTCCCATTAAAAATATTACCTTAAACACCTTGTGTCTCATATATACTGTTCAGTTAACTAGTCTGTGATCCCAGTATGGTAATGCAAATACATATGAGATCTGTTAAACCATGTAGTGTTTCAGTGTACTTTAAAGAGCTTGATGCACGATACTACCAACGGGGCTGCACTTCAGTGGTGAATAAATCATTTATATGTGTGAGATCTTACATGTATATAGAAATGATCTTTCAACATGCTGAGCTTAGGAAAGGGGGGCTACGTCTACACTGCAGGCGTTTTGCGCAAGAGTTCTTGAACAAAAGGTCTTGCACAAGAGCGCATCCACACTGTCATGTGCTTTTGCGCAAGAAAGCGCTGATGGCCATTTTAGCCATAAGGGTTTCTTGCACAAGAAACCCCTGTTGCCCGTCCACATTGCCTTCTTGTGCAGTGTGGGTAGAGGAATAACTCTTGCACGAGAAGCCCTCTTTTCCGACGCTTTATTGTAAATTTACTTGCACAAGAACACGCGTGCAGTGTAGATGCTCCACAAGTTTTTGCGCAAGAACGGCTGTTCTTACGCAAGAAGCCTGCAGTGTAGATGTAGCCAGAATATATAGTAGGGCACTGTTCTTCCCCTTAATACCCAACTCAGGGCAAGCTGCATGGCAGGATTTCTGCTTAGAGTTCCAGAGACTGCTAAAAGCAATGCACTATTGCACTACGAAGAGTTCTTCAAATGTTTTTAGAAAGCCTGCTTTGTTCTCAGATGGTGCTTCAAGGGGGTTCATTGTATTTCCATCTGTTTTGGTGAGCTGAATGCAACATCCTTTTGCATGAATGGATCTCCCAAGGGGAGCCTTCTCCTTAAGACACATGACACTAGACTGGACAAAGCTCTGGAGAATATACCTTAGGGAAAGCTGCTGGCATGAATTGTGGGGTGGGAGAAGAGATTAGATGACTTAGTAGTTCCTTTCCATCACTATTTTATTCTAGGACCTTTTCTTTAACACATATTGCCTAGTCTGTCTCTAGTCTGACTATTTATTTACATGGTCCCCCAACACCAGGATATCAGAGCAGCTCCCCAGTTTACAAAACAATCTTCCTCTTCCTTCCCCACTTTTTAGGGTAAAAACTTGAATTGCTGGCACTTTTTTTGTGGAGATGTGCTGTGGGGATGAGCATATATGTGAGTAGAAATTGCTGTGATAAAACTGAGTTGAAGAAATAAGTTTTGCATTTGGTTCTGAAAATACAGACATCTAGCTCCATTATTCTCTTGTTTGGAGACAAATTCCACAGTCTAGGTCCAGCTTCTATGGAAGTTCTGGTTCACTTGCTTATGAGTGTTCCTGTCTGGTGAACAATGGGATGTAGCTGTTGTGGTCAGTCATGGAGGCAGAGGTTATCTCTAAGGTAGCTTGGGATAGTCCCAGAGAGAGCTTTTGTATTTTGGGACAGAGGCCTGAGACCTATATTCAATGGAAAACAAATCCAGAGGGTGATCTGGAACAGTTTGAGCTTTCTCAGGGTGTGCGGTTTCATTCTTAGCCACAGTAATGAATTGAAGTAATTGAGCCTGGATGTCACAAACTAGGTCACCATGGTCAGGACAGGGTTTGTGCGGGGCTCACTTCCTTAAGCTTAGATTATCTCAGAGCTAACTGGGGTTGGATTAGGCTTTAGTAAAATATTAACTAGATAGAAAATGTTAATGGCACAAACTGAAACACCTGAAAGATTTAATGTTCAACCCCATTGTCCCCCTTGCACTGGGGCACACACAGGATAACCCTACTGTTATCCTGATGTATTAATATGCGTGCTCCACCCTGTGCCGCCTCCTGTGTCCTGGCTCATATGTGACAGTCACACATCTGTGTAAAAAGACTCACTTTGCTGCTGGAAGCAGGGAAATAACTCATTGTCTGATCCTCCTCTCTGGTAGTCCAATCTTCTGAAGATGATGGAGAAGCCATTCTGAATCTTTTGGAAAAATAAGAGGAGGACTCTTGGGCCATTACCACAGCAGCGCTAATAAAGCCATTGGTAATACATTTGATACCGGGGCTTACGATTGGTGGATAACAGCTCCCTAGATCGCTATTACATGATAGCTGGTTTAGTCACACAGCTGAATAATCAAGATGGGTTTCACTGTGGAGGGATGCTGTAAAAATGGGGAAAACGAGAGAGATCTGTATCCATGTGGCATAAGGTGAGGGAAGTTTCCCAGTGTAAGGAAACATATCACTTGTTTGCACATTTGGTGAGGCTTTACACATTCTCACTTACCACACTGTGTCTGAAAGTCATCTCAACAAAACAAAACAACCCAACCAATATTATTACTACTGATCAGTCAAAAATAGCAATATTTTCCACTGAAATGATCACCTAATACATTTTGTCCAAAAAAAATCTGAATTTCAAATATGTTAGCAAGCTCTAGGCAATGCCCCATCCTGTCACCTGCCCATCATGTCTATGTACCTTCAACATTCCCCTTTTCCATCTTCTGTCTTCCTGTACCTATGGTGACCCTCTGTATTGGTGTTCTGTGGCACCTGCCTATTCACCTAATAGGTACCACAAATGGAACTAATGGTAGAAAAAACAAGATCCTCTTGACAACTGTGCTTCTCTGTTCTGATTCTTTCATTGCTTAATGATGCAGTGGGTGCCTTTCTATATCTCAGCAGCCTTTGAACCAGTTGGTCACATTCTATGCAGAGGTTGCTAGTGTGTATGACCCATGACATGGCAGGGGTACCACCATCTTGGAATACTGTGGCACACAGTTGGTTGGGTATAAGAGGTGGATTACTAGAGCTAGAAAGGATTGCTATAGGAAAAGCACAGGGCCCTAAATGACTTCATAGGTCTAATGCTGTGGTTCTCAACTGGTGGTCCATGGTGACTTTTTCGGTGGTCCACAGGAACATTATCCAAAGTCACACGGCATGGGCAGGCACCAAAAATCTGTTAGTAAGAAATAAATTTCAAACCAAAATGTTCGTTGTCTGCTCTTTTTTATCATGTCTCAAAAAGGAAGTGGTCCATGAAAATTTTTTGATTGGCCATGGACTGAAACGAGTTGAGAACCACTGGTCTAATGCAAATACTAAAGAGAAGTGTATTTGTGGGATTCTCCTCTCGTCTTTCTCCTTGTTTCTAAACTTGCCCGACTTCCCACCTTCCTATGCCAGGAGTTTCAGCTGTACTTTTTCTAGCCTTGCCCTATGTTGTTAGTAATCTGGGTGGCTTGTGGCCTGCAGTGAGCATCAAGTGTAATTATTTGAGCTTCGAAGGAGTGCATGGGGGCTGTGCAGAAATGTCAGTGGTACATGTGTGCTAGTGATGCAGAGATAGAAAGAAACATTCCAAGGACAGCATGTTCTTAACATAGGTTTGTGGCAAAATAATAATGAAAATACTGTTCTCTCAATAGGAGCCTATATGAGCTGGTTTTCTGCTTCACAGTTAACCTCTCAGGTTTTGAACATAATTGTAAATGCCATACATTTCAGGCTTTCCTTCTCTCATACTGGTCTTTCTCCAGTTGCATCTCTTTGCTCCCCTTGTCTCCTCCTTTTGGTCTTTGCACCTCTTTCAGTGCCATCTCCTATTAGGTGTCCCTTGCGAGAGAGAAGAGATGGGACTTGATTATAATTAATGTAAATGGGATTTTTTTATTGGGGTGCAGAACGCTGACCTCGTGATTCCTAGCTCCTGGATGAACTAAATACAACTTGAGCTGTGTAGCATGATGGGGTTTCCCTAAATCCTGATTAAGGATGTAAAAAATGTATAAAAATAGTAACCGTGTAACTGATCAAAATTCTATCGGCTATACATTTAAATGTATTACCTGGGCATGTAGGGGTAAGGAGGGAAGGGTGCTGGAGGCCTCCTGGCTGTCGGCCCCCCAGGGTGCTCTCAGCTCCCACAGGCACTCCCTAGCAGAGTTTAACCCTTAACAGGAACCGATAAGCATCAGTTTATTAACTGCTTAACTGGTTAACCTGTTATATCCCTAATCCTGGTCTGCTCACTTTGGTCAGGTCTATACTAGACTGGAAGGTTGGTGTAAGGTACACAACTACATAAATAATGTAGCTGGAGTTGATGTATCTTAAGCAGAGCTTGGCACTGTCTTCACAGTGGGAGGTCAACAGGAGCTTTTGCTTTCCTTTCTCTTTGCAAATGCGAGAAGTAGGGGCACACCGCCAGCATTTAATTTAGCGGGTCTTTACTAGACCCACTAAAACAAATGCTAAAAGATTAATCTCCAGCACAGCAAGTGGAGACGTGGCCTAAGTTTAACCCTCCGCACCGCCCCCCCCCCCAATGCATGGATCATGTGAAACATGACATTGACGTGACTTGTAATTAAATGGCTCTGCTGAATGCAAGTACAAAATCTCTATAAAAATCAGCAAAAATAGTACAAAGGAGACTTGATACTGCTACCATGGCCTGTTATGTAGAATGGAATGTATGTGTTATGCAGTTACTTTGAGTCCACCTTTTGTTTGTGTTCACAGAACAGTTACATCTCCTCTGGGTACAATACGGGAATCCCAGTAAGCTTCTGTTGTTCCTTTTTATTCGCTCCAAATTCAGCCAACTAGCACTTTATTGCCTTACATAAGTGTGTCCTTTGCTCAGACAATTGCACTATACCTTTTTAAACCCTTACTTATTTGTACAAATGGCTACAATTGGGATTAATCTGACGGATGTATGTAGCAGAGCAAAAAAATTTTAATAGGCCAGTATTTCAGCATTTTTAACCAGAGCTATGAGTGTCCTTGTTAGAGATGAATGAATGATTCACAATGAATAAATTAGCTGACAAATTTAGCTTCTCTTTCTGCTTGGAGAACATCTTCAAGAAGGAGCTGAGTATATACAGATAAGATACCTTTGAATATCAGCAAATATATTTTAAAAAGATGTTTGGCAGATTTGCTGATGCAAGATTTTTACTTCTGTGGACTGAAACTGTTCTTTGTAAATATTCAGTGTTGATCTGTGGGGATTATGTTTGATAAGCCTTTTGGTAATTCTGTTCTCCTTGGGTTACTGAACAAGCACTTCTGACATGAATGTCTGCCAAAGCTAAAAACATAAGAACTGCCATATTGGGCCAGACCATGGTCCATCTTGCCCAGTATTCTATTTCTGACATTGGCCTGTAGCAGAGCTTCAGGGGGAGTGTATGAACAGGGCACTTATGGAATGAACCAACATCCTCCACTCCCCAGCCTCTAGGAGTCAAAGGTTTAGGACTGTGCTGAGCATGGGTTTGTGTCCCTGGCCATCTGTGCTAATAGCCATTGATATCTTTCATGGAGTTACCCTTTTATTTTTTTAACCCCCTTACACTTTTGGCTACCACCACAACCCATGCCAACGAGTTCCACATGTTGACTGTGTGTTGTGTGAAGTACTTCATCTTATAAATTAACAGGTATCTCCTGGTTTGTATATTGTGAAAAAAGGTAACTTCTCTGTTAGGGATGTTAAGGACTAGTCAACTATAGTCTGTCAACTAGTTGATATCATAGAGGCAGCAAAGGGGAGGCAAGGGGTACTTCTAAGCGGCAGCCACTGCACAGCTGCCCCTTTAAAATGCTGAACCCCAGCTGACCTCAGGTTCCAAGCGGCATTTCCCCAGAACCTGGGTTGGTTAGGGAGTCCCAGCTGATCCTGGGTTCTGTTGAAATGCTGCTTGGAACCTGAGGTCAGCTGGGAACTCCCCAGCTGACCCTGGGCTCCGCAGGCATGCAGTGTAGCATGGAGCTCCTGCTGGGAACTCTTGTACATTTCAAAGCAGGCACCTGTGTGCAGGCTGGAATCAGCGGGATTTCCGCTGGTCCTGGGCTGTACACGGAGTTCCGCATTCCTCCTTTGAAATGTACAAGAGCCCCAGTGGAGGAATGCAGAAGTGCCTATGGAGTAGTCCATGGAAATTCCATTGACTACTCAACTAGTCAGTTAACCTCAATTTAATGTACTTATCCTCCATTTACTTTTTCCACACCATTCAGGATTTTTGTAGACTTTGATCATACTTTTCATTGTTCATCTTGGAAACCAGATGACAGCCCTAACCTTTTTAGTCCCTCCTATAGAAGCTGTTACCTACCCTTCATCACTGTTGTTGGCCTTCTCTGAATCTTTTCCAGGTACATTAGATCCTTTTTGAGATAGGGTAACCAAAGCTGCATGAAGTTTTCAAGATGAGTGTTCCATGGATTTATGTAGTGGTATTATATCTTGTCTTACCTTTTCCTAGTAGTTCCTAATGTACTCTTTTGTGGCTGCTGCTGTGCATTGCGTAGAAGTTTTCAGAGAATGATCCATGGTGATGCCAAAATCTATATTTGGTAGCAGCTGATTTGGAACAGATTATTTTGTGTGTACAGTTGGGATTATTTTTTCCAACGTGCATTACTTTAGCACTTTGAATTTCATGTACCGTTTTGTTGCCCACTCACCCCGTTTTGGTGAGATCCCTTTGCAGCTCCTTTCAGTCTGCTTTAGACTTAACTATGTGGAGTAATTTTGTGATTATCTGCAAACTTTGCCTCTGTTAATTTTATTTCCATGTTATTGAGTATTTTGAACAGCACTAGTCCCCATACAGATCCTTGGGAACAAATGGTCAGTTTTCACAATAGAGAGAGAGAACAGCAGTTTATCATTTAATCAGTTACTAATCCATGAGAGGACCTATGATATTGCCTGTGACTTGTTCATGACAAAAAGTAAAATTGACAAATCGGCATCTGGCCCTGATAAAATGGGGAGAAACAGGAGGATTCAGCACTCTGCCCCACTGTGTGCAGCAGCTGGGAACTACAGCCGGTGTCCTAGGGAGATGAGCTTGGAAGTTCCCTGACCTCAGGTCTTCTGGGCCAGATTGAATATGCTCTAGGACATAGGCAGCCTGTGGGCTGGCAGTTTGAGACCCCTGATCTAGTCCAGTTAGGCTGGTAAACTAAATTTAAGGTTATTATACAATTAACACAGCACAGGAGATTTATTCAGGATGTATATTGTCAGAGGTACTATATAACTGACTAGCTCCAATACTCTGAATTGGATTTGAGACTTTATATTGTGGTTGCTCATAGTAATTAGTGAGTTATATAATGACTGTATAGTCTCTCCTGAGTGACTGCACAAGCACACAGCTTCCAGGGAACACTGCAAGCCATCAATCTGTAACAGAACAAGTTAAGACATTGAATTAAAAAATCATTCTGAAACAATTGTTTTATTGGGAAATAAGTATTTTAGACTTAACTAAATACAGTCCATTCATCATGCTTGAAGGGACTAACACAGATATGCTGTACTGCTGAGGCCTGTGACACTTCTGTTGCCATCTCTCATTTTGAAAGTGAGAAGTCCCCAATCTAAAGATAAAGCCCCTCTGGGGTGCCTTCTTGTTTTTTATAGAGAACATTCTCTTTTGATTTTTTGAAGTCTTCATTTGTTACTTTCATTCTGCGTTCCCGCAAAGCCATCAAACCAGCTTCTGTACAAATTGCCTGCCGAAGAGAAAAGTTGATACTACTAATTCAAACCACACATACATTACTAAAGCTTTCAAATATAATTTTGTAGGTGCCAGTGCAAACTGAACACTAGCAAAACCTGCTAATTACGTACAATATTAAGTTGTGAAACTAGTAATTCTAGAAATCAATTTCTCTCTACAGCTGTACTGAATAGTTTTGTTTCTGATCCAAGCAGTGCTTGCATGCCAACAGGAAATCAACTTTTACAATATAACTCTTTTCCAAAGAACTAGCTACATTTAGCACAATCCCTAACTCTGATCTACAACAAAACAGTAAGGCTGTTCTTGCGCAAGTAAATTTACAGTGCAATGTTGGAAAACAGGGCTTCTTCCAGAAGAGTTATTCCTCGCCCCATGAGGAATAAGCCCTCTTGCGCAAGAGGGCAGTGTAGACAGGCACCATGAATTTCTTGTGCAAGAAACCCCTATGGCTAAAATGGCCATCAGAGCTTTCTTGCGCAAGAGAGCATCCACACTGCCAGAGATGCTCTTGTGCAAAAGCACATCTCTGTGTAGACACGCTCTTGTGGAAGATTTTTTGCGCAAGAACTCTTCTGCAAAACAGTTCTTGTGCAAGAGGCTGCCAGTGTAGACATAGCCTAAGTGATCATGCACTAGCAGCCTCAATTTATAGCTAACCAGAACTTTGTCTCTAGAGGTGAAATGGCGAAGAGTCAAAACGCCTAATCTCACTGCTGCAACTAACCTGCTGCAGGGTTTTAGATAAATTACACTATCTACAACTTGAATATAATACCATGCAGCTTCACAGAGCTTGTAACTGAACTGCTTCAAAAGCCTTGAATGAATAGCATAGCTCAGAATTACGATCTCACTCCAAGACAATGCTTCCCCTGACTGGGGTAGGTTTTACAAAGGAATTTTGTAATCCTGACTAACTTTTAGACAAACACACATACACAAAAGTCACATGGATTGACAATGCCAGAGTTAGGCTCCCTATACAAAGAATGGGGATTCACAAAAGCCAGCATGCTACACACCTAGGCTGTGTCTATACTGGCGCGATCTTGTGCCAGAGCTATGCAAATGAGGGCCACCGTGGAATATTGCCAAGCCTCATTTGCATAACTAATGAGCCACCATTTTTGCAGAAGAGGCTCTTGCGCAAGATGGAGCTGTCTACACTGCCTCTTCCGCAAAAATGGCAGCTCATTAGTTATGCAAATGAGGCTCGGTGATATTCCACGGTGACCCTCATTTGCATAGCTCTGGCGCAAGATCGTGCCAGTATAGATACAGCCTAAATGTTATACTTTGCCTTAGCCAATGGGCGATGCTATGTACTAAGCTTCCTCAGAGTTCAGTGCCAGCAATTTTGCAAGATGAGGAGCTCCCTGAAAACTTTCAGCCCAGTGGTTACAGTAACTCACCCATCAATGATGTGAAAGACTCAAGTCCCCACTCTGCCTAAGTGGGAGAAGAGATTGGGAAAGGGACCTATCACCTCTGAAGACTGACCACTAAGCTATGAGAAATCTGATGTGGACACTTTGTCTCTCCTGTTGCAAGTTGTTCCACTGAGGATAATTATCTAAAAATAATCAGTGAAGCAGGGGGAATGGTCTAATGACTCATTTATCCATGCTGGAACAGCTTTAACAGGAAAAAAGACTGAGGAAGCCCCACATCAGAATATCCTTTGGGTTAAAAGTTATGAGTGACAGTCCCCGAGCTAGCTGTTGTGGAGCTTGCCTAAGGCAACCTAATTGAATAGGCTAGCTCTGAGCATGCCCAATGGCACCGGCTCACAGTCAAGTTTGGTGGAGAAATGCCTATTTTCCAATGGCTACGGCATCATGCTGGGAATGAGGCTTCAGGCACAAGTACATAGGGTGCAGCAGCAGCTAAGAAGGGACTGATTCACAAAAATGACTTAGTCTTCTAAATGCCTGAGTCTAGCCCAGATTTAATTTTTTTCAGACAGCAATACTGATGGTCTCTCTCATGCAGCAATACTCACTGAGGCTTGGCAGCTGCATGTGGTTCTTTATTGTGTCTCCTGCAGCTCTTTGTAGCATATATTAAAACACTGGTTTTAATTAAGATGCTTTTATTATGTTAACCAATTATAGTTGATAAAATCATACTGGGTCAGTCATTTTGTAGAGAGAATATACAAGTAAATGAACCAGTTCATAGTGCTGTGGCTCTTTTGGGTGTTGTTGATTGTCTCCTGCAGCACTGAGGTCTGAGTATCACTATTCTAATTAATGATAAAAGGAGATAAAACAGTAAAAGCTTTGAAAGACAGTCTCTTATAAAAACAAGAAGTCTTAGGGCACCTTAAAGACTAACAAAAATATCAACAAGCTCATCTGAAGAAGTGGGTTTTGCCCACAAAAACTCATGATACTAAGTATTTTTGTTAGTCTGTAACCTTAAAAATAAGTAGTCCTGTGGCACCTTAGAGACTAACACAGCTACCCCTCTGAGAATGACTCTTAGTTGTAGAGAAGCAGCTGCTTATTTGGATCATAGTGTAATGTTAATTCACTCCAGATATTACAACTTTATCATAAATGATGTTTAAAAACTTAATCAGCACTAGTGCACTTTACCTTAATATCTGCACCAGACAGATCATCTTTAGCCATAATGAGCTCATCTAACGTTACGTCATCTGCCAAAGTCATCCTGCTTGTGTGGATCTGAAAGATACGCTTTTTGGTCTTTTCATCTGGCAGTGGGAACTCAATTTTCCTATCAATACGCCCTGGGGGAAGGAAAGGCAGTTAAGAGATTCTGGATTGAAAGCAGTGAAGTTTGAAGTGCTGTCTCCTGAACAAGTACAGAATAAGCTGTTGCTATTTCCCCTATATGCTGCCACATTCTCGAAGAAACTGAGGTCAGAGGATAGGTGAGAATATGAACAAATGTGACAGTTCAATGTTTATGCAGTGTTGCAAGACAAAGTGGACAGTTATTGCCCCAGAGTGTTTAAATGAGAAGGAGAGAGAACTAGCACTGGCCTGATATGTTCCTATATTTAAATGACAAACTGAATCAGAGAGCAGTCCATCATCTTGTCTCAAGCCATCTTCAAAGGAAAGATGTAAGAAGCTCGCAGTAGGCCGATGTAGGGTAGCTTCCTTCTTACTTTCCAAATACTCGAAGCTCTGAGTGGTGATGGGTTTTTTACAATAGCATATCTGTGCCCATCATCTTTTATGGCCACTCAGTTTTACATCAGATTTTTTATAATATTTTTCAAAGAAAGAAATAAGAATTGTACCATATAGATCTTCAAAACAAACAAACCGAAACAAAACCATCCAGCCCAAACTTCTCTATCTTCTATTATTAAATTCCAACCAAACAGGATAGTTCCTGCAGCATATCCTGAGGGTTACCACATTCAGGCTGACAAAAGGAAGGAAAGCAAGTTAAATAAGTAAAAAACTTGCCACAGAGAACATCCTACCACGTGCTCTTTTCCTATGTATAACAGGCACCTGTTAACATAAGTGAAGCTTAAAACTTTGAAATGCTTAGACTTATTTTTCAAATTGCCGAGTTCCTTTGTATATAAGTATTTTAGTAACCTTAAAGTTTACTGGCTTTATCAAAAACAAGCACTTCATGTTGTGTTTCCATTACATTAAATGCTTAGATAGTTTTATAGTTATTATAAAACAGCATACACCAAAGCAGACAGAATGGTAGGTGCCAGGATTTTTTTCTTTGAGCATAAATAAATCAGCTGGAGTGCTAGCACCAGCTCCCTGCTGCTAGGAGAGGGAGTCTTGAGCTTCGCTGCCTGGGTCAAGGCAAGCTGCCAGCTCCACTCTGCCTGGTGAGGGGAGGAAGTGACTCTGCACCAGGAACAGCAATGCAGGGAAGCTCTGTCCTTGCACTGCCTTACTGGCTTCATCCCTTTGGCTGGGAATCATGGCCAATGAGAGTGGTGGAGGGGCAGTACATGCCAGCACAGGATGGCACAGATCCAGCTGTGTAACTCCCTGGGAGCTGCCCAACGTAGGCGGCCCCAAGCACTTGCCCTTTCTCACACACCCTTTTCCATCCAGATTCCACACCCCCAGCCCACTCCTGCACACATCCATCCACCCAGATCCTGCAGCCCCAGCCCCCTCCCACACACTGAACTCCATCTTAGAGAGCCCCAGAAAATCTACTAGCCCCAGGGCCCCACAAGAGACAATCCAGCCCTGAGTGGAAGCTCTGAGCCTTGGTGCCCCTCCTCCCCAAAGGGATGGAGTGTAAAGGGAACCCTGCATGAATGAGGTGTTGTTGGGTTTGTTTGTTTGGTTTTTTTGCTGCTTATCAGTCATGAGGTGGGTTTTTCTTCTCTTACTTGTGGTCTCCAACCCAACAAAGGTTCCCCATCCTTGCTAAACAGTCATTATGCTTGTTCTCACCCTAGTCCAGTGACTCATCATTTATGCCTGGCTGAACAGCCTCAACAGGTGACAGATCCCTGTTTGACTTCCTACAATGATCTATCTAAACTGGGCTAAATTTCGAAAAACCCTCCTCTTTTAGGAGAGCCCTTTTTCCTCGTGGAAGAGCAGACGCATTCCCTAGACACAGTGGAGTTTTTCCGGGATACCTCCCATAGTCTAGACATAGCCACTTAAGAGGAGGAGTGAACTGTACTAAGGGGTATCCCACGAGTACCCTAGCCCCGAACTAAAAAGATAAGAGGGAGGTGTCCTCCCCTCCAGCACTTCCAAGTATGAGAGGGGAGCTCACCTATAGGGCCTGACCTTGAATGCAGGCTGAAAGCCACTCACCACCGTGGGCCCCACGGGCAAGTTAGAAGAAGAAAGGTGTTCCTCAGCCTGTTTCAAACACTGATCTGGGGTGTTTGCATCTGGATGTCTAGAGGAAGGCTGCTGCATTGCACATGAATATAGGCAGAAATGCATGGACCTTTTACTATGAAAACATAAGTGCTTATAGTGTTCTGGGGCAGCTTAGCAGGATTTCTGTTAATCCCAGTGTGATTTAATTGGGGGATTTAGGCCCCTGCAGGGGTGGTTAGGCACCTAAGTCCTTTTGTGACTCTAGCCCTTATTCATTATGTCTCAGCTCCCTATCTGAAAAAAGGAATATCACTTCCCTACTACATGTGGGTGTTTTAAAGAGGACTGTTTTCAGAAGAACTGGTGCTTTTGTACTGCTAAATCAAAATTCCTTCTAAGACATAAAATGATTATAAAGTGTATGAAACAGCTTTCTATAAAAGGCAGAAATCAAATTCAGTACCTAGCACAAAGTTTTTTGGAGGAAATGCGACATAATAAAAAGTCTCTTACCTGGTCTGATTAAGGCTGGATCCAATGTTTCTATTCTGTTTGTGGCCATGATAACTTTCACATCCCCACGGGAGTCAAACCCATCCAATTGGTTCAGCAACTCCAGCATTGTACGCTGGATCTCTCTTTCACCACCAGAATTTGAGTCATACCTTTGAGGAAGGTCAAGAGAAAGAAATATAACCAAACCAAATAAGTATGAAAGTGGAAATGCATACATCCCAAAATGTGTAAATATATTCTGCTATTTCTAACACTTGGATTTTTAGGGTGATAATGGGCTGCTTTAAGGACACCTTAAGCTGTGAAGTATGTCAGTCCCAATTAAACCTTGCTGCATCTTTAAAACAGTACACCCCAGATGCAAGTTGACATTAGTTCAGTGTGACATAAATGGCTCACATGGATCAATTTTATTGATTTCTACAGTGAACAGTATTACAATAAAAAATTATATAAAAGTTCTGGAAAGTTACCGTGCACTGATTTTTACCATAACACTCCCATGCAGTTAGTTATTTTAAATGTACCAAAATGTACAGACAAGCAGATTTAGAGAGCCCGGTACGGATACAAAATGTATATCCGCATCCACAAAAATGAGCAGTGGATATCTGCATCTGCAGATGTGGATGTGGATATAAAGGAAATATCTACAGATTTGCAGGGCTCTACAGATTTATATAAATAAAGACAACAGAAAAATACATTTAAGTAATCAAATGTAGTACTCCGCTAATGCTGGAGGCACAATGAACTTATTTGTTACACAAGCCAGCCTTTCCTGGTTAAAAGTGATTCATCATTACTATAGTTAGCCTGTTAGGCACTCTCCAGCAACAGCTAATTTTTGGCATATTTTTTACACACACACACACACACACACACACACACACACACACACACACACACACACACACACACACACACACGATAGTTTTGTAGTAATTCAAATTTTACTTGTCAAAAATGTAAATTTTATATTAAAAATAATTTAATATTAAAATGTCAGTGATGAAAGGACAAATTCAACACCCACTCACACAAAAGGAAATGTTTCAGATAACTTCTGTATTGTTCTTGGAAAAATTACTATATTCAGCATTGGAAACTTGAATTCAATACACTACCTCTTTGTACCAATGGCATCTATTTCATCAATAAAGACGATTGATGGAGCATGCTCCTCAGCTACACGGAACAATTCACGCACAAGCTTTGGTCCATCACCTAGGTACTTCTGAATAAGCTCAGAGCCGACAACTCTCAGAAAGGTTGCTGAGGTCTGGTTTGCCACTGCTTTGGCTAGTAACGTTTTACCTATTATCAATTGTAAAGAAACACTGCAGTGAGAGTTTGCAGTAACAGTTATTAACTTTAAGAAAAAATACTCATGAAATACAGAACAGGGCTGAGGTACCAAGTATAATTACATTAAAATTACAACTCAACAACTAAGATTACAACGCTGAGTGCCACAGTGCTTAACTTTTAGGTGCCTAGAAAAATCACAGAAATAACACTGCGATCCACAATGACTGAGTTAGGCACACAGATTTCCTAAGCAATCAACGTGAGGGTTAGGTGCCTTAAAACATGATCTACAAAAGCCAACATGCCAGGCAGCTCCATGCCTATGGTAGGGAAGGATCCTGGAGGCAGGCATCTACCTCTGTTTAGTGAGCCATGAAAGATGACCTGCCATGTTGAGTCAAACAGCTAAAACATTTCTTGCGGAACAAGACTGGTAGAGGGCTACCATACCCTCAGCCTCACACATCCCAGGTGAGTGTCTTAACTACTGCACTGCATAGTCAGTTTCTCTCTTTTTCTAGCCCAATGCCTATCTATTTATCAACAGAGGAACAGTCACTGGGCCAGGGACAGAGTGAGAATTACTTTAAGTCCACTAGTTTAGGGATCCACATGGGAGATGTGAGATGCAGGGCTAGTCATTTATCCACAACAGTATAGCTTCAACTACAGAAACCCCACGTCAGAATATCCCATAACTCAGAAAACAGAGCATTCTTCTATGAGATGGGAGACCCTGTTCAAATCCTCTCTCCAGCAGATGGGGGAACTAAACCTATCTTTGACACCCCCCAGTGAGGGCTCTAACCATTGAACTAAAGTTATAAGGCAGGCACCTCCTCCTTCTCCAGGAAGGCTCTGAACAGGGCCCAACTGAGGTGGTGGCCTCTGAAAAATGCCTACTAAAATGGGCTGGCTACACATGGGACTTAGGTGGATGAACACCAATCACTCTAGAGCTAATGAGGGAGATTACTGTTATGTAGGATACCTGTCCCAGGTGGACCATACAGAATTACTCCTTTGGGTGGCTTTATACCCATCTCTTCATAATATTCAGGATGGGTGAGAGGAAGTTCCACAGATTCCTATATCATAAAAACAACTATTAAAGCATTTTACAAATACTAATTAATCCACACAACAGTCACTTGAAGTAATTGATTATTACTGCCCCCATTTTAGAAATGAAAACCCTAAGGCTGAAAGAGTGCCCAACCAAATGCCAGATGACAAGTCAACATCAGAGCTTAATTCAGGAATTTTTTATTCTTAACCCAGTGTGCAGAGCACTAGAGGATTATTGAACAAGAGAAATCTGGTTTCCTCAATGTTTAATTACCAAATATTAAGATCAACATTTTCAAAAGTCACTAGTACAAGTGACTCAAGTTGGGCACCCAAAATACAAGTACCTACTTCAGAGGGTACAGATTCAGCACTTTCTAAAAATCATGTCTCTTTAAAGTGAGGCAAAATAGAGAATACCCAAAATCATTATCACTTTTGAAAATCTTGATCTAACTATAAAAAATTGCTAAGGCTATGAATTTTAAATGTACAAAATCCCAGCACTCTCAATGCTATCTTGGGTTTCACAGCAACTGTGGCAGTTAAGGCACAAGTTTTGGACTATCATAATATATCTTCCTGATAATAGGTGCCGAAAGAGATCTGCTTTTTAGTTAGACTTGTGAGTACCTTAATTTCTTGAATCTGGTTGTCAAGGCCACCAATGTCAGCATAAGTCTCCTGAGGGGCTTTCTCCACTTTCATTACGGTAACTAAAGGATCTGTGTCATCCATCAGGACTCCTATAACAGCATGAACCTAGTGCAAATAGTATTCCAATATCAAACATTAGTAAAATAGCATGAAATTTACTGAAAAATCATTTTAATCACTTATATTTTACTAAAGATAAAACAAAAAGCTACACATGAATCCACAAATAAGTGTGCTATACGTTCACACAATGACATGGAACACAAAGTACCTATCCTCAGACCTTACATTATTATACTTGTGTAACAGATACCAAAAACAATGGGGTACTTTAACATGCACAACACTCCAACTTCATATGATGAGACCACTTACCTTATGATTAAGCAAAACAGAGCAACCTGGTTCTAGGAGATCTTTGTCCACAAAAGACAGAATACTGACATAGTGCTCAGATCCCACTGATGTAGACACTATAGCATGATTGTCATCAATAATCTCCTCCAGGGTACCTACAGACATTGGGGTTCCTCTCAGATCGTCCACCTTTGATCTCTCTTCCTGCAAGAAACAAGCAATAATAAATAAAGTACTAAACACAGAAACAAAAAATTAGCTTCTGCAAAACACGTATTATACTGCTTTAAACATATACACTAAAGCAAGAACAACTACCTGTGAGAGGAAAAAATGATTTTTTTTACAACTATTTGAAGAAAAAAGTTCTTTCTGCTCTATGTGATGCGGTATGAATCCCATGGTCCTTTCCAAAAGCAAAGAAGGATGGGAGCTCTCTTTTTTGGGGCAGCCAAGAAGCTAAATCACTTGTTTAATCTCATTTTACTTTATGCTTCTGTCACTTACCCTATAAGAATGTATATGTATTTAGCACATTCCTTCCCTTCTTTGCTGGCTGACCACCTTAGGGAGTTCCACCTTCAGAGACTCACTAAGCAAAACCACATGCCTCGCCTGTAATAAACCGTACCCATATTCAACTCACTAGCCCAATCCCTAATACTCCCAAAAGTAAAGTCCTCGATCCTCTGTTCTTCAACTAGGAGCAGCTCAGTAAGGAGACTATACATTCTATGCTTTATTAAATGTAAATTAAATAAATATTAAATATTTAATCTGTCTAAAGTTCAGTCTCTATTTCCAGGTCTTGTGCATCTACTAATTTATATTGCTTACTATTTTACTTGTGAAGATCTAGGTTAGTAATATCTCAGCTTTAATAACAGTGTAATAATTGCCTCCAGACTTACCTCTTGCTTTTCTTCCAAAGGTTTCATCTGTTCCTGATTTCTGATAAATTCTTCCTCCATAAGGAGGTAGTCTTTAATTCGCTCTAATTTCAACAATTTAAGTCTGCACTGTGTGTGAGGTGTCACTGTAATGAAGAAAATAGAATCACTGTATATATGACTTTTCATTTAAATATGGTTTACGTTATTCAATAGTTTGCTGCTAGTAATTGTTGGCCAAATTGCTATTAACAGGCCAGTCTGAATCATTACCCCAGGGCCTGTAAACTAAGAAATCCATCAGTAAAACTTTTCAAATTACTAGTTATTTAAGTGAAAGTTTCTAACCAGATTTTCTTTCAAATGTCATAATTACCTTCCACCACAACAGTCTCTGCAGTTTGGCATGTGTTTGATGTAATAGTGTAGTTGATTAACCGATAAGCAAAAGCTTATAAGTGAATGCTACAGACTACAAGCATTTCCCACCCCCTCCCACACACCGTGCCAGTAAATTTTTTAGCAGGCTGGCCAGAAGCCCAGCTAAGTCCTGGCTCATGCTGGGTTCAGGACCTCCCCCCACCGTGGCTCTGCATTTAAAGTGTATTAGGAGCCAGGTAGCCCGGCTCAGTTCCAGCTTGTGCCAGGACTGGGAGCTCAGACCCACCCTAGACAGGGGCTGCTGCCACCCCATGCTGCTGCCTCTTTATCAGAGGCAGCAGCACTGGATGACAGGCACCCGGTCCACAAGGGGAGCTGTTTTTTAAACTGGCTCCCCTCACAGACCAGCTCCCTCCTGGCAGTCCATGTTACTACCTCTGATACAGTGGCTGCTGGCCCCGCCTGTGGGGACTATACAATAGTCGACTAACCGATAAGAATTCATGAGGTTACTCGACTATTCAATTAACCGATATTTAACATCCCCAGTACTTTTCTATAAATCTACCTAACCACTATACAGGGTCTTCAATGGCACATCAACAGATGAGTCAATACTCCCAGAATCTAACAGGCTAGGTAAGAGATAGGCACTGCAGACTAAGAACATGCTCTGGCAGCCATAGCCACTACCATGCTATTACCTCACCACAAAAAGGCTCCCATGGCCTAAAATATGTAATTTCTCAAGAGGTTTCCTGCATTCAGACAGCACAGTAAGGCAATACATGTTGAACCTCCTTAGTCCGACACTCTCTGGTCCTGCAACATCTGTGGTCTGTCGTGAGTTTAGCTAGCCAGATGTCCACTTATCATAGGTGTGGGCCAAGTTTCTCATGGTCCCATAAAGTTAGTTTACAGCCACCAGTCCTGGCTCTCAGTGTTCTATGTTATTTAGCTCTAATTTACCCCATATGTCTTCTAAGAACCCAGTAAGGAGTGAAAGGGGTGGTAATGTTGCTAGACAATATTAACTTCCCATGGTTTGACAAATTCCCTGGTTCAACACTGGTCAGGTCCCAAGGGTGCCTGACTAAAGAGGTTCAACCTGTGCTTCATTCCACTTTAAAGACAGTGAAGCATAAGAACAACCATACTGGTCAGATCAAAAGTCCCTCTAGCCCAGCATCCTGTCTTCTGACAGTGGTCAATGCTGGCTAATTCAGAGGGAATGAACGGAACAGGCAATAGTTGAGTGATCATCCCCTGTCATCTACTCCCAGGTTCTGGCATTCAGAGACCAAGAATACCCAGAGCATGAGGTTGTATCCCTGACCATCTTGGCTAACAGCCTCCATGAACATATTTCTTTTTTGAACCCTGTTATTGTTTTGACCTTTACAACCTCCCCAGCAATGAGTTTCACAGGTTGACTCTGCGTTGTGTGAAGAAGTACTTCCTTTTGTTTAACCTCCTGCCTATGAATTTCATTGAATGACATCTAGTTCTTGTGTTATATGAAGGAGTAAGTAAGAATTCCTTATTCACTATTTCTTTATTACACTCAACTTTACAGACCGTTAGCATATTTGCCTTGTCTCTTTTCCAAGATGAAACGTCCCAATCTTTTTATTCTCTCCTCATATGGAAGCTGTTCCATACCCCTAATAATTTTTTGTTCCCCTTGTTTGTACATTTTCGAATCTATTTTTAAGATGGAGCAATCAGAACTGCATTCGGTATTCAAGGTGTGAGCATAACATGAATGATATTTTCTGTCTTATCTATCACTTTCTTAATTGGTCCTGACATTGTTAGCTTTTTTGACTGCTGTTGCATATTCATCAAGAAAAAGCAAAAGGAGAAAAGAAGTCACAAAAGAATTACCAGATCACCCCAGAACAAAAAACAGTGTTAGAAATAAATTAATCATGATTTTTACAAAGTCACTTTAAGCTAACAAAGTAATTGGCTATTAGCCAGTCAAAAAGTACAGCCCCCCAACAGACTGACCTTAAAAGATCAAGCTGCAATACAGATTGGACCTCCCTGGTCTGGCGCCCGCAGGACCTGAGCTGTCCCAGACCAAGGAGTCTGCTGGACCAGAGGAGATCAGTGATCTCCTATTGGCTGCCCTGCTCCTGGGCTCCTCTCCCTGGGGCTCCCTGCCCTGCCATTGATCCCACTAAAGCTGCCGGGCACGGATCCCCACCTTACTACCCACCTGCTGCCCCAGGGTATCCTGGGGTTCCCAGTGGAGGGGGGGTCCAGTGGATATAGTATACTTAGATTTCCAGAAAGCCTTTGACAAGGTCCCTCACCAAAGGTTCTTAAGTAAAATAAGTTGTCATGGGATAAGAGGGAAGGTTCTTTTGTGGATTGATAACTGGTTAAAAGACAGGAAACAAAGGGAATAAATGGTAAGTTTTCTGAGTGGAGAGAGGTAACTAGTGGGGTCCCCAAGGGTCCTGAGACACATCCTGGGACACATCCTATTCAACTTATTTATAAATGATCTAGAAAAAGGGGTAAACAGTGAGGTGGCAAAATTTGCAGATGATACCAAACGGCTCAAGATAGTTAACACTAAATCAGACTGTGAAGAGCTTCAGAAAGATCTTACCAAACTAAGTGATTGGGCAATAAAATGGCAAATGAAATTTAATGTTGATAAATGTAAAATAATACACACTGGAAAAAATAATCCCAACTATATATACACAATATGATGGGCATTAATTTGGCTACAATTAGTCAAGAGAAAGATCTTGGAATCATTGTGGATAGTTCTCTGAAAACATCCACTCAGTGTGCAGCTGCAGTCAAAAAAGCAAATAGAATGTTAGGAGTCATTAAAAAAGGGATAGAGAATAAGACAGAAAATATCTTATTGCTTCTATATAAAACCATGCTACGCCCACATCTTGAATACTGTGTATAGATGTGGTGGCCTCATCTCAAAAAAGATATATTGGCATTGGAAGAGGTTCAGAAAAGGGCAACAAAAATGATTAGGGGTTTGGAATGGGTCCCATATGAAGAGAGATTAAAAAGACTGGCACTTTTCAGCTTAGAAAAGAGGAGACTAAGGGGGGATATGATAGAGGTCTATAAAATCATGACTGGTATGGAAAAACTGAGTAAGGAAAAGTTATTTACTTATTCCCACAATAAAAGAACTAGGGGGTCACCAAACGAAATTAATAGTCAGCAGGTTTAAAACAAATGAAAGGAAGTTTTTCTTCCCACAGCCATCCTGTGGAACTCCTTGCCAAAGGATGCGGTGAAGGCTAGAACTTTAACAGGGTTCAAAAAAGAGCTAGATAGATTCATAGAAGTTAGGTCCATCAATGGCTATTAGCCAGGATGAGTAGGAATGGTGTCCCTAGCCCCTGTTTCTCTGGAGGTGGGTGACAGGGGAGGGATCACATGAGGATTACCTGTTGTGATCCCTCCCTCTGGGGCATCTGGTACTGGCCACTGTTGGCAGACAGGATACTGGGCTAGATGGACCTTTGGTCTGACCCAGTATGGCTGTTCTTATGAGGACCTGTTGGTCGCTGCTGGTCCTGCTACCACAGGGTGTTCCCTGGGGTTCCCGGCTGGGGCCAACCGGTGCCACCACCTTGCTCCTGCCAGTGGTCCCTAGCCAGGGCTCCAGTCAGGGTCGCTCAGCCACCCTACCCTACTGCCAAGGCCACCTTGCTGCCGCTGTGGATTCTGGCCGCCCGTCTCTCCCAGTTTCGCTTCAGATGGGGGTTCCCCAGCGGAGGCCCAGTCATCCCAGTCCCACTGCCACCAGGGTTCTCTCAGGGTTTCTGGCCGGGGTCACCAGGCCACAGGCAGCCCACCTGCAGCCAGAGGTTCCCCAGCCATGTGGCCCGCTAATGCCAGGAGTTCTTGGGCCTGGCTGATGACGGGGGTTCCCTGACTGGGGCTGGGGCTCCCCAGCCGCTGTCTGGGCCTGTTGATGCTGGGGGCTCCAGGCCAGGGTGGGGGCTTCCCAGATGCCGCCTGGCCCAGCCGGGGCTCCCCAGTCCCTGCATTGCTCCCAGAGCTCTTTGGTCCAGCAACATCCCTGGCCCTGCCAAACCACAGATGTTGCTGGACCAGAGAGTCCCAGATTTGGGAGGTTCAACCTGTACATCTTAAATGCTCCAAACCTTGAAAGACCCAGTTCTAGAGAGTTCAATGGTTTTCTTCTCCTCTCCCTTTTACTGAAAGTCAGCTGGAACAGCATTACTGAATGCACAATTTCACCACTGTTTAAAACAGCATCAGATACTATGGTCCCTTTATCTGTCATCTTGCCACATTTTAAGCAAGTCTACAGTATTCAGTCTGGACTTAGAATGCTCCTTCTAGACACCCAGAGCTTCACCCTGATGGAGAACAAAAAACGCCAGCCACAATCTCACAGCTAAAAGCTCAGTTAAGGAAGTCCTGGTGCTTCATCCACTGGTGTAGATACACATGTGCAAACCACAGTATACATGTGAGTTGCAGAAGTACAGCACTATTTGTACAAGTGCCACATATTCTAACTACAACAAATTGTGTGTAATCAGAGTAAATCCTCTTTGCTCTATGGCCAGCTATATCAGTGGTTGAAAACTTAGTATGGAAAAGACCAGAGATAAAAGCAAATTCTCATGTCCTACACCAGGGGATGGGGGCTACTTGACACACACAAAAATCAGTCGAGGCCGCACACAAGTAAGAAACAGCCCCACACACACACTGACATGGCCCCTGAGAAGGATAAAGACACCCCCCACATTCCCTTCACACACGAGCCTAAGGGGGGGCCAGGCTTGTAGATGTTTTGCGCTCCAGCCATGTGGTGGGGGAGACCCCATAGCCTCTGGGGCTGGATTCAGGTAAGCCAGGGGCCGGGCCTAAGGTTCCACACCCCGTCCTACATAATATCTTCCCTTGACAATCTTCCAAATCCAGAAAGGGGGAAAAAAAAAAATCTCCAAACAAACCAACCCTGCTTTTTCAGGGGAAGCTCAACTGGCAGTGCTTCAGCTGTCCTGTCTAGAACTACTTCACTCTACTCCCTGATTTCATTTAGTTTGCAGGTTTCACTTGGGAACATAGGGAGAATTACAACAGCAACAAACATGCTCACATAAAACAAAGCAAATCTAAATGCAAAAAGATAGATGTTAAGGACTATGAGTAAGCACCTTCCCCACAAGGCTGCACAATTTAATATTGTATCTCTTATGAGTTCATCTGTTCAGATCCTCTGTAACAGTTAAACACCTGATATACAACAGTCCATTTGTCTGCTATGTATGTATGTGTGTCATAGAATCATAGAACCACAGAGCTGAAAGACCTCAGGAGGTCATCAAGTCCAGCCCCCTGCTCGAGGACATGTCACTGTCCTACTACTAGACAGAATCTGAAATCCAAACATATGTGCACATTTTACAGAGAATAAATCCTACTGGTCTTGTACAAGACCAGACTGCTGCTAATTCAGATGAATACAAGACTTATTTTTGTTGCCAAAGTCTTTTCTGTCTGGTAAACCACTTCCCAGCTCCTAAGTGCATGAGAAGGCCAGTCACTGACTGCAGCTTTAGCTAAAAAGTATTTCATATTATTCACAGGGTCTTCCCCACTTCTCATTTTAGACATATTCTTTTGAGTGCAAACCCCTTCCAGGGTATACCTCTAACAGGGGCCCATCCCAGACTGACGGAGTTGCAGGAACCTGCACTTGACCAAACCAGGGCACCCGCGGGAGGTGAGTGCTGACCCTGTTATAGCCCTAACCAGCAGAGTCCTCAGAAAAAATATTAAGAATTACTAGATAATTTTTAATAATCTTAACCAAACAACAGGCAAACTGTTTCTAATAAAAATCTTTACAGTGTTACCTTTGGTTTACAATTTAGTCATTTGAGATTTAGGCTTAATCCTGCAGTAAATTATGCACTATGCACTCTACACCTTGATGGAGTTTGTGGCAGGATCAGAACCCTAGATTAGAAATGTAAAAGCTCCACAGGCCCCAATAAAGCAGCCCCTGTTTGTGGTGGGCCCGCCAGCTGACCCTTCTTTCCTCACAGGTTACATGCTGGCTCACCTGGTGGAGGCCTGGCAGGGGCTGCCAGACCCACTCTCAGGGAGCCTTTGCTGTGGGCTCCGCAGTATAAAGTTTTTTTAAGCTTTATACTGCGGAGCCCACAGCACATGTAGTCATTATGATTTTTAGTCACTACACAGTTACACTTTTTAAATACATTTTTACATCTCTACCCTACATCCCACAATATTATAAGAGCCTTGTGAGATTGTAGGAGAAATAAACACACTTACCCAATGGGAGTTTGCTGGCTGCATCTGGTCCCTTTGTTTTCTTCTTCTTTTTCCCCACTCTAGTTGGAACTGGGGGTTCATATTTCTTCTTCTTATCCTTTTAAGCACAAAAAGACAAGCACCCTCCCCAAATCAGAATTGCTATCACAAGAACAAGCCACAGAAATCCCCACAGTGCCAAACTGAAAAAGAACTCAATCTGACCGTTGAACGACAATGCAAAAAAGGAAAAGGGGGGGGGGGGGAAGGGAGAGGCATGCCCTTTCATCTTTCCTGATGATGTATAACATAGAGGGAGGCTTTAAACAGCATTTTTTCCTGCTTACTTTATACATTAGATATATCAGGTCTTGAGCTGCTGCCTTCTAATGAAGGAC
Organism: Pelochelys cantorii; assembly: GCA_032595735.1. Lineage (NCBI taxonomy): Eukaryota > Metazoa > Chordata > Testudines > Trionychidae > Pelochelys > Pelochelys cantorii. Next base: position 99,936,139 of record CM064329.1, on the reverse strand, counting down.
TTTGCTAATTTTTGGAGACCTAGGAATCTGATGTCACGGGAGGCTAAACTGTAAATCTTCTAGGTCCCTACAAGTGAGGCTTAAGAGAAAGAGAGGAGGCGAACTCTCAAGCCTCATCTACATTAGAGACTCCACCACTGCTCTCCATACTGGTATGACAGTGTAAATTGTAGCATGGGAAAGCATTCACACTAGCCATCCAATTTCATATAGTGCACAGCTCCTACAGTCAGAATAGATCACTCTGCTCTGTTGCAGCAGCACAGCACTGCAGAGACTTATCTCAGTGTTATTTTATGTCATAAACGAGCAGTCAGTTTTATACTTTGTTTACAGTTTAATCTACATCCAAATTTATTAAACTCAGTTGTCAATTTGTATGCTTATAAATTTGCCTGCATAAACAGAATTCTAGCTCAAAGGAACTATTTTCTCTTCCTAAAACACAAGAAAAACAGCAACATTAGCTGGATTTTGAAAAATGAATATGCACCCATGAGCCCTAACATATGCACATAATTGCTGATTCCAAAATCTGCAGGCAGATACCTGATTTGCAAAGTCAATTCCTTTGTGATCTAAGGATGTTAAGGACTAGTCGACTATCCAATAAGCAAATGCTTATTGGACAGTCCAGTCGACTAGTAGATTCCCGCCCCCCCCCCTTGCTGCCTCTATCAGATAGAGGCAGAAAAGGGGGGGGAGAGGGGAAAGAAGGGGTACTTCAAAGTGGCAGCACTGCACAGAGCCTGGGCTCCATGTGGCGCTGTCACTTTGAAATGCCTTGGGGAGTCCTGAGCTTACCCCGGCTCCGCCGGGCATTTCAAACGGGCAGCACCGCATGTAGTCCAGGGTCAGCGGGGGACTCTGAGTCCCCCACTGACCCTGGGCTCCATGCGGCGCTGCCCGTTTGAAATGCCCCGCGCTGCTGAATGGGGGCCTAGGAAATTTAAGCAAAGGACAAATGTTAGGGGTTTTTTTGTACAAGGAACAAAACATTAATTTTAAAACCCACTGATGAACACATTGGAAGCAATCATGCAGTTCACCCTATTAAAAGAGGACAATTACATTTTTTATTACTTACCTTGTCATCCTTCTTGCCACCCCCGGGACCATGTCCACCACTCTGACTTTGACCCTAAAGGAATACAAAGATGACACCCAAATGAATGCAAGCACACTATTTGTAACAGGAATTCTACAAATCTTGAAAGACTTAGACTCTTGCCAAAAGAATATGTATTAAATACCCCTAAACAAACTGCTGGTAAATCCTAGAATAAATCAATCTTCTCAAGCAGGAGAGTTACTGAAGGAAATTGAAGATTGGGCTGACCAAAGGGCAACAAAGATTACTTCAACAGCTGTGTTTGGAACTCATACAGCATTCCACTATCTTTGTGCATAATGGTTATACCTCCTTCCTTTGAAGATATTGGCCACAGTGAACTAAGTATGCCAGGAATATGACAGTCCCCTATTTCTAAGGCCTGTAAACTACTGACTTGTCAATAATACAACTAATCACATAAAACTAGTGTACTAAAGATGTGTACTTTTGTAAAACTCAGCGTAAATCACCAGTTTCCACAAAAGCACAAGAAGGGGTATGTGTGTGGGGGATTACTGAAGCCCCAATGTGGAAGTGGGGAATCCAGCACCCACTGCTCATAGTGAATGGGAGCTTCCTGGGTCTCGCTGCTGTCCACAGCATCAGGGAGCTGCCAGGGTTGCCCCCTGACAGCTCCAAATCACCATCCCAGGGCTGGAAAAGATCACAGAGATCTCTGAAAGTCACAGAATTTATGACATTATCTTACCCTTCACTCTCAGCCACAAAATGTGTATTAAACAAACTGTGTTATTAAGTCCACAGGTTTTTACAGGACACTTCATGTTTTTAGTAAGTCAGACCATAAAATGGGTTAGCTTTTGCTTATCATTTAAGGCAACAAAACTATAAAGCTATGTATTTTTAACTGTACATTGTATGCTTAATACACTGTTGTCAGCTCTTGGGGGTTTAGGTGATTTTCTTAAAGCACCAGCTACTAGAGTCATATGACTCAACTAGAGTCATCTCAGCTGCCATTTACAAGAAAATAGGTTTCTAGACCTCACAATCGTGAACAAAAATCTGAAAATGTGACTCAAGGGTTGACCTTAGGCTCCAACACTAAAAAGCACATACAAAACCCCAATAAATGTAATTTAAAATTCTTGAGCTTTTTAAAGCACTTGTGATTTTTGAACACTTTGCCTTGGCAATACCCCCCATAGCAGTGGTCCCCAACATGGTGCCCATGGGTGCCATGGCACCCGCCGGGGCATTTATGTGCGCCCGCCTAGTGACCAGGGCCAGCCCGAGCCATTCTTGCGCCCCAGGTCCCAGGTGCCCGGCACATGCACGGTGCCGCCCCCGGGGCGCCCAGCAGCCCCAAAAGGTTGGGGACCACTGTTCCACAGCATCATTCAATATGAACATGTGTCATGAGCAGATCTCAAAGTGCTATGTCAGAATTAGCTATTTTTAGTATTTAAACAGATTAATAAACCAACTGTGGGTGTGCAAAAGGTGACAGGACCTAGCACCATCTGAGTGTGTTTTTTCTCCATTTTGCTAAATGCCAGGCCGGCAGACAGGCGATTAGAAGGGGAATCTTTTCCGTCTCCTTATGGGGTCGCGGATACTTTAGGCAGGCACCTTGTGGACTTGCGAAAGCAGGTTTGCCATTCCCACCCTCTTTGATTTCTCCCGTGCCTTCTAGCAGCGAAGGTCTGGCTAGTCTGCGGGCAGGTCGGGAGTCTGTCCCGCCGGCCCCTCTTGGGAACACCCCTTGCCGGGACAGGATTTTACCGGTTAGAAATGAGTCTGCCCCCAAGATGGGTAAATAACCCCCCTGAGCCCTCCTCACTTCCCCCTCCCGGCCGGGCCCTGCCCCGCTCCAGCCCCTCGCTCCTGGCCCGGAGTGACGAGGCGGCCCGAGCGGGGAATGGGCGATGACTCCGCATAACCCGGGCCGGCAGGGAAGGGAGCCAGGCCCCGCAGGCAGCAGCGGGGGACCAGCCGCTCTCCAGACTCCCCCCGCGTCCCTCGGTCTCCTCTCGGCAGCCCCGGGTTACCGCTCGCGGAGAAACGGGGCACAGCGCTCACTCACCATCCTGCGCCCACCAACCGAAGCGCCGCGGCGTATGGGAGCCGAGAGGGGACAGACAAGCCACTGGAGGCGGAGCCGCTACGGAGCCGTGGAAGGGCCAAACGCGGCAGCGGACAGAGCAAGAGGGCGGGGCCTGAGCGCGAGGGGGAAGGCAGGAGATGGGAACAAGAAGCCTGCGCCCAGCGATGCGGGTTGGAGCGGTGCGAGCGGCCACGTGACGCGAGGCACGCTGCCAATGACGCGCGAGGCGGTGTCACTGGAGGGAGGGGGCGGGGCTGTGGGGATAGTGGCGGCCGCAGCAGAGCAGCCCGTGCTGCGTGTCGGGTTTGAACTCCTGGGTGTTTCCCGAAGGGCCGTTCCCGGCCGCGCGGGGTCCCTTGGCCGCATTCGCCACTGCCCGCCAGCTGGCCAGCCGCTCGGGATTGCATCCGTGGAGTTAAATCCCAGGCTCCCGCAGCCTGACCGTGCTCCCGGCTCCTGGATCCTTCTTGCCACAGCAATACACAGGCAAAGCTGTAGAGGGCTCTGTTTAACTACAGTTCACTATGATGCTAAAGAGCAGGAACCAAATTCAGGCTTGGTGCAAGCAGGCACCAGAACTCTAGACCCTGGTGGAGTTGTGCTTGCTTACACCAGGGCTAATTTGGCTGTAGTCTTCAAAAATAATTCACTTGTCACACCACCGATGTAATAATTGGGCCTGCAAATTTATCCTATTTGAATTTGAAGTTTGATTGTAAGATGTGAGTGAAAATGCATAAAGTGTAAGAATGAAATTTATTGTTATAACAGGCAAGGTGTAAAAGGGGGAGAGATGGAATTACCCAAACAAAAAGGCGTACTGTAGCTCAAAAATTGCAATAAAATCATGCCTGGTAAACTAGAAAAGTTGAGAAATAGAACTCAATTAATCAAAGTTGATGTTTTGGAAATTAGGCCCAGTTGCTGAGCAAAATAATGGGTGCCTTTTTTTTTAATAAAAGGGAGGAATGGGAATTTGAATCCAATGTTTTCTCTAATTTTCCCCAGAATTAATTTTGTTTTATGAACTAAAATTCATGTGGTAGGGGTGCGGCGGAGAGGTTTTGAATGTGGGAGGGGGTTCCATGATAGGGCAGAGGGTTGGGTGGTTTGTGTGGGAGTGAGGTCTCTGCCTGGGGGTGCAGTTTCTGGGATAAGACGAGGATGAGGAGTTTGTGGTTCAGGAGTGTGCTGTAGGGCTACAGTGTGGAGAGAAGACCCTCCCCCCCCAGCTCTCCCTGCAGAACCACCTGGGCTGGAGTGGGGAGTAGGGGAAATAGCACCTGGGCTGGATTCATACCTCAGTAGGGGTGCCGTGGCTGTGGCTGGGTTTGCGCCATGTGCATCAGATCCAGGCCACAGCATAGTTAGGGCTGGGAGAGAAACACTTTAACAACAGTATGTCCAGACTGTCCTGACTGCAGCAAACTGGGGGCTAGATAGTTGGGGGGGGAGGGTGCTCCTCTCTGGCTCTCGCAGGTCCCCAAGTGGGTTGCCTGAGTTCCTGCACAGCCATGTGGCCACACAGCTTACAGGAAACTTAGGACCTGACAACAGTAGCTAGCTGAGAGATGGATCAGAAGGCACAAACTTCACTAGCATGACTGCTATCTATACTGTCTCCTAAGACCCTGGGGTCCACCATTACAACAGGCCTGCATTGTCCTGATTCTGAAAAATGTCTTGTTGAAACTGGGCCAAAAGAGGGACCCACATAACATCACCAATTCCGCTGGCTCCAGCTTAATCCTAAATTCCACCTGGGATGTGAGACTTGAGTGCCTGCTGTCACATCTCTCACCTATGTATTCTTTTCCTGTCCCATCTTATTTCGTCTCTTTCTTATCCCTCTCCTTTTGCCTTTTGTCTAATAAAAGTCTGGCTTAGCTGGCCAAGCCTGTACATGTTGCAACATTGATATTAGCCTCTAACGAAAGAGGCAGTTAAAAATAATGCCCTAAATAGCATGATGCTGGTACAGTTTTCCGAGTCCCAAAATGGCCAGCTGTGGGTTGTACTTGTGTCTCTCCAGCAGTGAGGTTGACACAAGAGAGGGAAGCTCCATTTCCTAACTTTGCTGTTCTTTCTCTCCCCTCTTGTGTGAATCTGTCTTGTTTCCTAGAAAACAAGATTGGAATTTAACAACAAAAGCAACAACTGATCCAGCTCACCTCAACTTTTTCCTTTTGCCCCCCAAAAAGCAGTTATTGCTATCTTGATTAATACTGTGAGTGTCAGGTGTATGTGTATGTCCTCTTCTAAAGGCACTCTACAGTGTAAAATAAGGAACAAGGAACACTGTTAACACAAAAGCCTTATAAGCCTTAATGATATCATCAGGGACCCCATGGGTTCTCTGGTGTTAGAACACTAAAAGTGAAAAACCAGCACAGCAGGACCACAAATGTTGCTAGAACAGAGAGCTGGGACGACAGCTGGGTATGGAGTCCCGGGCCGGGGTTGAAGCTCAGTGGCCGGGGCTGAGAGCTAGGGTCCAAAGCCCAGTGGCTACAGATGAGGCCCAGTGGCTGGGAGTAAGGATTGGTGGCTAGGTCTGGAGGCCAGGGCCAGAAGCCAGGAGAAGAGCCTGGTGGCTAGGGCTGGAGCATGGTGGCCAGAGCCTGGCAGCCAGGAGTGTGGCCCAGTAGCCAGGAGCAGAGCCTGGCAGCTGAGAGCAAAACCCCAGGGCCGGAGTCTGGCAGCAATAACAGACTCCCAATGATAGAAACAAAAATAAGCACACACAAAAATCAAATTAACTGAAAAAAAAATTCTCCAGCCCTCTTAACTCAACCCACAGCCTCTAAAAAACCTGAATAAATACAAGGCACTTGAAAGAAGACCCTGTTTCATTCTGATGGAATTATCATTGGTGGATAATGCCTTATCCAGTGGGCCACTGGAGGAGCCCCCCAGCCTCTATACATTCTGGGCCCCCCTTATCCATCCTTTGTTCCTAGGGTGCCAGGTCTATCCTTCACCAAGCTTGTGTTGGATGACCCCACTTTGGATGAGGAGGACAGGGGGTTGAACCCTTGATCTCAAGGCAGATACCTTAGCTACTGCACCACTGAAGGAGCTCCCCAACCTCCCTTCATTCTGGGACCCTGCTATCTGTCCTTTGTTCCAAGGGTGCCAGGTCCATCCTTCACCAAGCTTGTTTTGGATGACCCCACATCCATGTCAATCTAGGGACTGTCGGCTCAAAAATCTGAACTGACCTCAGCAAACCCCCAAGGTAGGCAAAGTCTTCAAAATGTCCAGGACCCAAATCATAAAGGATTGTATAGGTCAAAAGCAACACCTGGAACAGAAACAGAAGCTTATGTTAGGATCCTTGCTGATATTGCAAAGTCATCTAACTTTAATGTGGAGACTGCAATTGTGAAAGTAGTCCAAAATCCCTCTGAAAGAAATGTGAGCCATGAACAATCGTGAGCAGCGTACAATCAGTCTACAGTGGAAAAAGTGAATAAGGAAAAGCTATTTACTTGTTCCCATAATATAAGAACTAGGGGTCACCAAATAAAATTAATAGGTAGCAGATTTAAAACAAACAAAAGGAAGTTTTTCTTCACACAGCACACAGTCATCCTGTGGAACTCCTTGCCAGAGGATGCTGTGAAGACTAGAACTATAACAGGGTTCAAAAAAGAGCTAGATAAGTTCATGGAGGTTAGGTCCATCAATGGCTATTAGCCAGGATATGTAGGAATGGTGTCCTTAGCCTGTTTGTCTGGGAATGGATGACAGGAGAGGGATCATGTGATGATTACCTGTTGTGTTCACTTCTTCTGCGGCATCTGGCATTAGGGTTGACAGATGGTCTCCCAAAAAACATAGAGCAAAAAAAAAAAAAAAAGGGAATGTGGGATAAGCAGCAATCACAACCCTGCCTCCCAACTGGGATGGGGCCGCGAATGCCGCTGGGAGCCTGTGATTGCACAGAAGCCTGGCAGGGGTGGGGCTGCCCATGTCAGGCTTCCGTCTGGTGCCGAGCCAGAAAAATCAGAGAATACCGGACACTGCACGGTATTGTTTGATTTTTTTTACCGAGCAGAGGGCTCAAATACCGGACTGTCCGGTAGGATACTGGACACCTGGCAACCCTGTCCGGCATTGGCCGCTGTCAGCAGAGAGGATACTGGACTAGATGGACCTTTGGTCTGACCCTGTATGGCCATTCTTATGCTCTTATGTACAAGGAGGCAGCCTTGAACTGGAAGAAGCTAGTCAGCTGATTAGAGGAAGACGATAAGAACATTTTTAACCCTTATCATGCAGAGCAAGTGATTTGAAGAATCATCTACTGAGGGACCATGCTTGGGCTTGTTCACTAAGCACTATCTGTACCAATAAAATGTACTAGAGCACTGTTATTGCTGGTTGTTTTCCAACTGTGTCTTGAGATGGAGACCTATGCATTTTTATCATTACCAACAATACAAATAGTAGCACCTCAGGAGTAAAACAGTTCTCCCTCCCTCCCATGACTAATTAAGATATTCATGCTGTAACATTCTTTTCATTTGTGTTTCTAAAATAAATGATGGCATCAGACCTTTGTTTTTAATTTGTTTGCACAGAGGGTAACCAGAAAAGCTTCTAAACAAGGGAAGAGCAAACACATGAATCAAAGAAACTTGGGCACTTGATTTCATCTCTCTCTAATCTATTTCTAATAAAGAAATATAACCTTTACAAGTTTAACATTTTATGGGAGCTATAAATGGAATGTGTTTAAGCTGCCAGGTAAAAAGAGACATTCCGGTGACCTTTCAGTTACAGCCTCTTACTGTGAGCTGAGCTGTGAGGACTTGTACATGCAGGAGGAGGAAGTCTGGAAATTATCCTTGTAACTGCAATTAGAAAATTAAGATGACTCATAAATGCTGGTATTCGGGGTGCTGCTGCATCCCCTGTCTTGAAGTGGTTTTAATTATGTAAAAAGTTTACAGTTTGATTCAATGGCTCTCAGTGCCCCCACTATACAAATTGTTTTAACATTCCTTTAAGGCAGTGGTTCTCAAACTTTTTGGCCCAAAGACCACCTGCCTCCATGCAAACCTTTCTGTGGACCACCAGTTGCTAATGGAAACGCACTGTTAATTATATAATTATGCCTGAGCCCTTTTGCTAGTGCTGCTACTGGGGAGAACAGTTTAATTTAAATTATTAAACAGATTAAGCATTTTAACTTTCTTATGTTAGTTTATCAAACTTCATTTTAAATAAAATAAAATAAAATATTACTTTATGTCCAACACAAAAGGTTTCAATGTTTTCTTTATTTATGGCAGGGGTGGGGAACCTATTTTGTGTCGGGGGCTACAGACCCACAGAAAAATCAGCTGGGGACCACACAAGTGAGATGCAAAAAAACTCCTCCAAAACCCCCCAACCCTCACTGATGTGGCCCCCATCTGAGACACCTCACTCCTCTGGGGCAAGGGGTAGGGATAGGGAGGACTGAAGTTCAGGGCTTCCCATAGGCCAGATTTTCTGGGGTTCTGTAGTTAGTGGATTTTATGGACCCCCTTAGGCTTTGGGGTGGGGACAAAAATGAGGGGTTCAGTGTGTGGAAGAGGGCTGCCAGTGAGTGCAGGATAGGGTGCAGGATCTGGGAGGGAGGTGGGGTGCAGAATAGGGAGAGGTTGCGAGGTCTGGGTGGGCGGTAGGGTGCAAAAGCAGGCTGGAAATAGGGTGTCTGGCCAAGGGGAGGGAGCAGGAGCAAGGGAGGGTACAACGTGTGGCCAGGAGGGATAGTGCAAGGAGCAACAGTGGATGCAGGAGCAGGCGGGGGGTAGGGTGTCAGGCCAGAAGGGAGGGTGCAGGAATGGACTGGGGATAGATGGCTGGCTAGGGGGGAGGGTGCAGGAGCAAGGGAGGGTGCAGGAGCAGGCTGGGGGTAGGGTGTCTGGCCAGGAAGTGTTTGGCCAGAGGCAGGGAATGCCTGGGGATAAAACTGGGGGCAGAGTGGCTGAGGGGGTTCAGGGAGATGGGGGGCAGCATGCCCCTGGGAATAGGGCTGGGGTAAGGGTGGCTCAGAGGGGTTCAGGAAATGGGGGGGGTCAAGAAGGCTGGGCGCAGGTGAATGGGTTACTCAGGGGTGTCCAGCCCTGCTGGGGGCAGGGTCCCATAGGGGTCTGGTCTATGGTGCCCTGAGGGGGCGAGCACTGAGGTAGCTCAGCCACTCCCCCCCCCCCCCAGATTGAGTCCCTGTGGGTGCAAAGCTCTGAAGGGCCCTGAGCCCCCACCTATGTCCTGCAGGCTCTTCAGCCCCAGCGCCACCTCCTCCCACTGCTGCCGAATGTGGTACAGCCTAATCTGCTGCCAGGGAAGGGGGAGGGCACCTGCCACTCATGCATCACAAGCACTCGCCCTGCCCGACCAGGCCCTGTGCAGCCCAACCTGCAGCCTGCCCTGTGGGAGCAACTGAGGGACGCACCACTCTTACCATGGTGACCGTGAGCTCGGCAGTGCCTATGTGAGGTGGCCGCCCAGCAGCGAGCAGGACTTTCCCAGGGAAGGGGGCGGGGCAGTGCTCCTCCACATGTAGCTCCATGGCCTGCACAGGGGGGCAGGGAGGGTGAGTTTGCTTATTCACTAGTGATCTGCAGACTGCTGTAAGGTCAAGGTCTTTTTGGTAGTGTTGGTATTTGTTAATCCCCTTTTTTATCAGCTACTTAATTTAAAAGACATGCTTTCAATTGGCGCATGAGGTTCTGTGCTAATGATTTGAGAACTATTTAACAAGAAAAATACAATCAGCTTAGTTACCTTTCTAAGACCCCAAATATTTGTTTTTAGCACATATACAGAGCTCTCCATTTTCAAAACACCACTGTGAAGCAGGGTATGGAATGATATGTGTTTCTGCAAAAGTAGAAAATAAAGTATACAGAAATGAAAATCAAGGTTGCGTCAATTCTTGCACTGGTGCACAAAGAGAAGGAAAATGGAAACTTAATCAGACATAATCCTAGTGTCTGGGAGTGCAAATATTACTTATGTCTAGCCCTCCTCCTGGTATTACATTCCCATAGATAAAGTGACAAAATTGTTCAGGGCAGGGACTTACTTTTACTTTTACTCCTGGGAAAGTTCTGGGCTAAATAATTAAAAATTCTGTGTACAATACTTTATTTTTCTGCAAAAGTCTGCATATTTTATTTGTCATAATAACACAATACAATCATGCTAGTTTCAATTATTTTGCTAATTTGTTTCAAATCCAGTGTGTCTGTAACAATGCAAACAACAAAGATTCAGAGTTTTTTTTTTTTTTGACAAATAGATGCCTTACTGGGCATATTCATATAGAACTTTAAGTAACAATTTATTTAAATGACTGTACAGAAATGTATTCCTCTAGGAACACACTACATGGTTGTACGGGATCTAAAACAATGGAAGAGCAACAAAAATGAATAAAGGTCTAGAAAACATGACCTTTGAGGCAAGATTGAAAGAATTGGGTTCGTTTAGTCTGAAAAAGAGACGATTTGGGCCACATCTATACATACCAGTGGATCGGCATTCTAGATTGAGGTCAGTCTTCTGGCGTTTGATTTAGCACATTTAGTATAGACACGTAAATTGAATGCTGAGGGCAGCTCTGGCCAGTGTCTGTACTCCTCGCAGTCATGAGGAGTAAGGGATTTGCATTTGCTCCTGTCGGCCTCCCGTTGTGTGGACACCACCAACCTCGGCTTAAGGTAAGTCAACTCCAGCTACGTAGTCTAGATAGCGGGAGTTGCGTACCTTAAGCCAACCTTCCAGGTAGACCTGGCCTGAGAGGGGGCATAATAACAACTTTCAAGTACCTAAAAAGTAGTTACAAGGAGGAGGGAGAAAAATTATTCTTCTTAACTTCTGAAGATAGGACAAGAAACAATGGACTTAAATTGCAGGAAGGAAGGTTTAGGTTGGACATTAGGAAAAACTTCCTTACTGTCAGGGTGGTTAAGCACTGGAATAAATTGCCTAGGGAGTTGATTGGAGATTTTTAAGGGGAGGTTAGACAAACATCTGTCAGGGATGGTCTAGGTGGGGCATGGTCCTGCCATGAGTCCAGGGGATTGGACTTGATGACATCTCAAGTTTCCTTCCAGTTCTATGATTCTATGAGTCCCATTCTTAGCTGGAACCCATACGTGCTAATGTAATATACCTATTACATATTTGAGAGAGTTTGTGCATCTGTCTGTGTGTCTGTCTCTCTGTGAGTGTTTGTTCAAGAACTCCTCCTAAATGGTAAGCATTCAGACCACCAAATTTGCTGTGAAGCTTCCCCATATCATAAATGAAGGTAAGGATTTGGTTATGCCAGGAAAATGGGATGGGCCTGGAATGTGATTGTTTCTTATAAAACACTAAGCAAGGGGTCTGCTAGCGGCACAGTTATACTGCAGAATGACCACAAGCGGGGAGAGTGCACTGGTAAGACAGTGGCCAGATGAGGGTGGGGCTCTGAATGTTGCCTGTTACCGCCCATAAGTAAGGTTCCCGTTAAGGATGTGAAATCCCAGGCTGCTCTGGCCAGGCTGGGTGGAACTCGCTGTGGTGGGGGCTGCTCCAGTTGGGCCCACCATGCCATGCTGTGGGTGGGAGGTTGCTCCGGCTGGGCTGGGCCTGCTGCAATGCGGGCAGGGTACCGTGGTGGTGTCGGGCAGGGAGCTGCTGCAGCCCAGCCAGGCCGCAGGTTAACCGGTAAGCATCACTAGGTAAGGATGATGCTTACCAGTTAACCAGTTGCAACCTTAGTTCCCATGCTGGTGCTGGGCATGGTTGATCTCCCCGCTCTCATTTTGGCAGCTATGCTCCACAGCTGCAGACCAATCCATTCCCTCCCGCCCAGTCCCTTGGCTCCAGTGCCAGACAGCAGCAGGGATCCTGGATGTGCAGTGTAGCCCCTGCTGGCCCTGGGGAACTGCTGGAAGCCAAGCAGCACTACCCCACACCACCCCAGGAAGCCCTGGGGAGCTGCTGTTGGGTGGGCAGTGCTGTCCCTGCCATCCTGGGTAGCCCCAGGGAAGCAGCCTGGGACCACTGGACAGCCCCCCCCTTGCCCTGAACCCCCACTCCTTGCCCTGACTTCTGTACCCCTCACTTCTGGCCCTGAGCCCCTCAACACCTTCACCCCCTCCCTGACTCCTGTACCCTCACCCCCTGCCCTGAGCCCCCATATTCCCAAGCCCCTTTCCTGATTCCTACACCCCGCCCTAGCTCCTTGCCCTAAAGGCCCCAAGCAATGCTGGGTACATCTTCTAGTAATAATATGTAATTATTACTCCATTGCCCTACACATCACCCAGCAAACCTTTCCAGGGTAGAACAGCAGCCATGGTCCCTGGAAGAAGCAAGCTTGATCCTGCTTTCTCTGTGGGTGCAGAGCAAGTGTGAAATCAAATTGAGGGCCAGTGTGTCTTCCAGAGAGATAATGTCTCCAGGAGTCCAGGACAGTGCACTTCTGAAGCACCCTAGCCATGCGTTGTGTGATTGTAATACTACCAGCAATACTGGAAAAAGGACAAGGAGGATGATTTGGGTATCTCTAGACTAATTAACTTGCCTTCAATCCCAGGCAAAATCATGGGAAGGCTGATAAGAGATTCAACTGCTAAATAATTAAAGCAAAAGAATATAATTCATGCCAGTCAACATGGTTTTATAGAAAATAGATCTTGTCAAACAAATCTGATTTTGTTCTCTGATGAGATTACAAAATCAGTTGATGAAGGTAACTATATAGATGGAATAACATACTTAGACTTTTATAAGGGATTTGACTTACTACTGCACAACATTCTGATTAAAAATAACATTATACAATACCAATAAAGAACATGTTAAATAGATTAAGAACTAACTGGCTATCATATCTCAAAAAGTAGTTTATTAGGTATTATCATTACGTGTTTCTAATGCGTTTCTGCAGCAACTGGTATTAGTCCTGACTCTATTCAACATTTTCATCAAAGTTCTGGAAGTTAATATAAAATCAATGCTCTTAAACTTGCTGATGACACAAAGACCGGTGGAGTACTGGGTAATGAGGACAGAGCAATCACAGTGATTTGGATTGCTCAGTAAGATGAGCCTACAGTGTCATACAGCCAAATTTAAGTTAAACATCTAAGAATAAGGGATGCAGGTCATAGTTATAAAATATGGAACTATGCTCAAAAGCAGGGACTCTGAAAATGATTAAGCAATCATGCTGGATGAGCAACTGAACATAAACACCCAGGGAGTTAAGGGCTTATGCAATCCCTGGAAGTATAAACAGGGGAGTAGTGAATAGGAGTAAGGAGATGGTTTTACCTCTGTATACTGAATTGGTGAGGACAATACTGGAATCTTGTGTACAGTTCTGATGTCAACATATTTAAAAGGATGTTGAAAAACTGAAGAAGGTGCGGGAAAGAGTGATACAATGAGTCAAAGGCTGGAAAAAATGCGTGTGGTGAGGAATTGAGACCTTAATCTGTTTACTTTATCAAAAATAATATTTGAGGGGACTTAATTCAGTGTGTAAATACTTTCATGGGAAGAAAATACCAAATACTTAAGGGCTATTTAATCCTGCAAAGTATAACAAGAAAAGTATAACAAGAAACACTGTCTGGAAGCTGAAATCAGACAAATTAAAATTAGAAAACCAGGCACACATTTTAAACAATGAGAGTGATTACCCATTGGAACAAACTACCAAGGTAAGTGTTGGATTCTTCATCTCTCGGTGTCTTCCAGTGAAGACTGGGATACCTTTCTGGAAGATATTTTTAGCCAAACACAAGTTACTGGGTTCAATACAGGGATAAGTGGGTGAAATGTAATGGCCTGTGATATACACAAGGTCTGACTAGATGATTCAGTGGTCCCTTCTGACCTTACACTCTATCTATAGAGCCCTGCAAATCCACAGACATCTGCTTTATATCCGCAGGTATCCACTTCTGTGGATGCGGGTGTGGATATATGTGGCTCATTTTTGCAGATTCGTAGGGCTCTGTCTGTCTGTCTAATCTATCTTTCTAGTTTATCTTATACAGCTGTCCATCACCACAGTAACTGAACACTGTTTACATAATAGCAAAGTCCTTAGTGTACTTCATGGAGTTTCTGGCACTTCTCTCTTTCGGGGAGGTGGAGGGAGGGGTAAAACACCACATGGAGTAGGGATTTTTTTATTTGCTTTGATTTTTTAGTGGGTAGATTAGTATTGGTTTTGAAACAGAAGAGTATATTCATATTGTAAGGATCACTTTTGGTGGAAAGGCTCTCTCAAAGATGGGTTTGCAACACTTCCTAAAAGATGGCAGACTCTATGTATGTTCTTTAGCACACTGATTCTAAATTGCTTGAGTATGTTGCTATGTTCCCAATGCAAAAATCACAGAGTTTATAAATATTTTCCCTCGTTTCAGAGAAGCCAATAGAATGTGGAATATATGTTGCTGTTTGCTTTCATGGTGCCTTGTCTGTTATTTCAGATTTTCTTTTGAATTGACATTTTTGTGTGCATACGAAGTTGTGTTTATGAAATATTAATATTCCTCTGGCTCAGCTGTGCAGAGGAGCATTGGGTTTTTATCATTTACTTTACTTGGTTCTATCAGTTTTCCTGGGTTTCTTTTTTTGTATTCTGGATTCCATCTTGCTTTTCTTTGCTCTTTTGTTATTTTTACTGTAAAGTTCAGAAGCATCTTGCCTCCCTTTCCTTTTTTATTTTCTTCTAATCCTTGCATTAGTTTCATTTTCTCTTAGGCCATGTCTACACTAGGAAATTATTTTGAAATAATTAAATTTGAAATAATAACTCCCAAAATAACTATTTCAAAATAAGCTTATTCCCCAAGGAAAGCAGAAGTACAGATTTTGAAATAACCAGCCTGTGTGGACGCTCCACTTATTATTTCAAAATAAGGGGGGTTATTTCAAAATAACTCCCTAGTGTAGATCTGGTCTTAGAGTGTCCACTATTGTTCATTCTGAGATTCCCTACAAGCCTTCTTTCCACTCAGGTCAAGCCAGGCCTACATTTAGGGCCCTTGGAATAAAATAAGGCAAAACCTTCATGATATTAATGAGATTCAACATGTAGCATTTAATCTTCCATGGTAAAGTTATTATTTGTCTTAACTTCATAGCATGCACCTTATATTACACCCTCCCACCCAAACACACACAATTCTCGCCTAATTTCATCCCTGCCAGGGCTGGTGTGGATCCAAATATGTTTACAATTATAGCTGGGGCTGATTGCAATGTTTATTGTTAAAGTGCCTGGCATTCCCCATTATAAGGCTCTTTTTTCAGTTGCTTATAACTTTGTCAAAGTTTAGCTGAGAAAATTGCAATCAAAACAGTTTAGCCATTTTTGAGAACATTACATGGGGAAAATATATTGCTTTTCCCATTTAAAAAAACTCTAGTAGACCTTTCTTTAAAATGGGCTACTACCCTTGTGCTTTGGAACACACACTCAGATTTGGCAGGGATGTGGCTTTTGCTGTCCCTGTAAAATCTGTCCAAATTGGCCAAATGATAAACTTTTGGGGAGGAAAAAAATCACAGTTTGCACATGCTCAGTAGAAACTTGCTGGCGCTTCACTACTAAGAATTCCAAAGATTCTGTCCATGCTGGGCATGCTTCAGCTCATGGCTGTAGAGGTTAAACAGGACTTTGCCTCTGAATGCAGCTCTGGGCAGCTTTGGGCAGAGCTGAGCACTAGAACTGAAAGCAAGGAGACTGGCTTTCCCACTTGCAGTGTCCCCACCACTTTCACCTGACCCAGATAATCAGGAGGAAGAAGCTGCCTGACTCAAACAGAGTGAAGAAAAGAGCATGACTGGGAGTGTGTGTATATGTGTGTGTTGGTGGGTGAGCTGAGAGAGGTATCACCCTACAAAACTGACAGGTTGTTTCCAGCCCCCATAAAGAAGGTGGGAACCAGAACATGACAAATGAAAAACTAGGAAGGAAGTGTGGTTGAAGGTTTTAAACAGGGTTCCAGAAGGTGCCCACTGCTCTGTAAAGAGGTTCCAGGAGCCAGTGGACCCTTATACAAAGGAATTCTACCCAGACTTGTGAAGTGACAAGAGAATGGAAAGTCAGCACACAAAATGGACAAATTTTAAGGATGAATGAGGGCTGTGAAGTGAATGAGACTCTTGTCTATTGGATCCCTGTCTCATTTGATGCAAAAATTTCAGAGGGGAAGCGGAGTTAGTCTGCAACGGGAAAAACTTAAAAAACAACAAATAGTCTAGCAGCATCTTAAAGACTAACAAAACATGTAGATGGTATCATGAGCTTTCATGGGTACAACCCACTTCTTCGGATAAATGGAGCATTAAAAGTCCAGATCCAAGAATAAATAAGGGAAGGGGGGGAAGGAAGGGAGAGAAAAAAGTGAATTAGAGTGTTCAAGTTACAAGAAGCTGATAAGAAAAATTTGCACCTTGTCTAAGTGCCCTTTGTTTAGTTGGTTAAGTCATTAGGATACGGGAGGTAGTGTGCTAGCCAGCGAATGTCTTATTCATACCTCTATGATAGGAATCAAACTTGTAAATGAAGTTAAGTTCCAATGCTTCCCTGTGTATTTGGCTTGTGGAATTGGCCTGAAACAACACAATGACTTTGAGATCCATTAATGAGTGCCCAGGCAGGTTAAAGTGTTCTCCAACAGGTTTTTGTGTGTTGCATTTTTGGATATCTGATTTGTGTCCATTAATTCTTTCCGGCAGAGACTGTCCAGTTTGCCAATATACATGGCAGAGGGGCATTGCTGGCATAGATCACATTAGTGGATGTGCAGTTAAACGAGCCCCTGATGTAGTGGCTGATGTGGCTGGGTCCAGTAATGGAATTGCTTGTGTAGATGTGTGGACAGAGTTGGCACCGGGGCTGATTGCAGGAGTGGATTCCTGGATGATTATGATGGAGGTACGCTGCATGGTTACTGGAAAGAATTTGTTTGAGGTTAGGGTGTTGTCTGTAGGCAAGGACTGGCCTTTCCCCCAAAGCCTGTGAGAGTGAGGGGTCATTTTCCAGGATAGGTAATTTGATGCAGTAGTTGGAAAGTATGTAGTCAATGAGGTGGAGAATTGTTGTTCCCGAGACACACAGGTTGGACCACCAACAGCAGGGAACAAAAAGGGCAATTACCCTGGGGCCCAGTGATTCAAAAGGGCCCAGGGCTCCAGGCCCTTTAAATTGCCACTGGAACTCCACATGGCATGGTTTGGGCAACACTGAGGGTTGGCTGGCGGAAGCATGGTGTGGTCTAGGTGGCACTGAGGAGGGCTGGCTGCCCCTCGTCCTACCTTTTCCAGGTGGCCCAGAGTCAAGCCTCCCTATCCCCACATTGCCCAGGACCCAGCAAAGTCTGTCCCCATCCCTGCAAATAGGTGTTTTTAAAAATTGTATCCAATAGTTTATAAGAAGTCCCAATTCTATAAGGAGCTCTGTATGGGCATAGAAGTTCAACTGAATGGAGCTTTTTGCAAGACTGGAGTTTTAAGCTGTTACGATATAACAACCATGTTAAAAGTATGAACCAGTGATCAAAAGTGCTATGTAAAACGAAAAGTTGAAAAAATAATGGATACAACCAGGACTCAGAGGTTACATCTTTAACAAAGGAATCTCTCCTCCCCTCCCTCTTTCCCCTGCATTCTGCATCCCAGCAGTTCATTTTAACAAGGGGAACTAGAGCCTGTTAGTTTTAGCTCTGGCTACATCAAAGTCTGTCAGTAGAACACATTTGAGTTGAATAATTGATTGTATAAGCAGAAATAGCATGACTTTAAAAAAATTTACATTACTTTTCATGACTTTTAAACATTATTCATAACTTCTGTAATCCTCTTTGAAACAGCGTTGTATTTCTATTTAGAGTCTGTCAGACTACGTTGTTACCTAAAACCACTAAGATTATGTGTTATACTGGCTAGTTTAAAAGTATGAAATAGCGGTTTGGCTGTGTAGACACTAGTAAAGTTATTTCGAAATAACAGCCATTATTGCTGTGTAGACATACCCTAAGGGAACATAAGTCATGCCTTTCCATCCACTAGACATGCTTCCTATACCATCTGTCAGGAACGAGGTAGCATAAAATGAAGTAGCATATGCCTCTACTCAGAGGAGATCCTTTAGGAAATAGATTCACCAAGTTTAATAGGGTGGCTTTGTGTCAGTAGGTTGGTGAGAAGTAGCCAGGTCACAATGCAGGACTAGGGCTACTAAACTGCAGCTTTAATTTCATACAGATTTATTTATGTATTTAATGTTACTCTCACCCGTAATCCCCATTACTGCACTAGAACTGTTTACCTGCTGAAATTCAAGCAGATACATCCGTGGACATAAATGGACTTAAACTGCAGCAACGGAGGTTTAGCTTGGACCGTAGGAAAAACTTCCTGACTATCAGGGTGGTTGAGCACTAGAGTGGATTGCCTGGGGAGGCTGTGGAGTCTCCATCACTGGAGATGTCTAGGAACAGGTTGGATGATCTAGATGGTGCTTGGTCCTGCTGTGAGGACAGGGGACTGGACATGATAGACCTTGAGAGGTCCCTTCCAGTTCTTGTATTCTATGATTCTATAACTTTTAATCCACACCCATTGCCTAGCACATGCTAAAATAGATTAGAAATTCTTTGAGTCGGATTCCTTCAAGAATGTGTTCTATGTGTGGTTGGGAAGAAAGGGAGTGAGGTTCATTAATTTCATAGTCTTACATTTGAAGTCCTCCATTCATACAAGTTGTGGAGGCATTAAATATACTCTCAGACATCCCTGTGATAGGTTTTCCATTCTCTAATTATATATCTTGATTCCCAACCACCTAAAGACAATATGCACATTATGGGATACTAAAACACACTTGAATAACACTCCAGTCCTATTTTATTACTGCTGTTGCAACCCCTTTAGACCCAAACAGCTAGCTAAAATTGTGCAATCTTGCAAGTAGTTCCATTTGGGAGGTGAAACTGATGCAGGAGTCCTCTGATGCTATTCTGTTTATTTATGAGAATGTACAAAGTTCTGTTTTCCTAAACACAGGAGGAGTCAAACAAGCCAGAGACAGTTTTCCTGCTCACAGCACCACATCTCTTTCAGCCAGCATGCCCCCAAAGCTCTCTCCCTAGGCTCTTCTCCAGGGTCACTGTACAATGCTTGTCCTCAGGGTAAGCTGCAGCTTCCTGCTCCTTCTGCTTCTGTGATGGGTGGTTCTCCTGTTTTCTCTTTTTTTCTGCTTCTCTCCCCCATTCTCCCCTACCCAAAACAGTACTCAAAGCCCTCCACCCACATTGTTCTACTTCCTTGGTGGACTTGCATTTTAAACACTGTGGGCTAGAGCTAAAAAAGGATTTAGGTGCCTCACTGCCACTTTAGGTGCCTAAGTAAAAAATTTAGATATTCAGAACCCCTGCTTAGTTGCCCCGTAATCTTCGAATCATAGAGCTGGAAGAGAACTCAGGAGGTCATCAAGTCCAGCCCCCTGCCCAAGGCAGGACCAATCTCAACTAAATCAACCCAGCCAGGGCTTTGTCAAGTCGAGACTTAAAATCCTCTAAGGATGGAGATTCTACCACCTTCCTAGGTAACCCATTCCAGTGCTTCACCACACTCCTCGTGAAATAGGTTTTCCTAATATCCAACCTAGATCTCTCCCACTGTAACTTGAGACCATTGCTCCTTGTTCTGCCATCCGCCATTACTGTGAACAGCCTTTCTCCATCCTCTTTGGAACCTCCCTTCAGGAAGTTGAAGGCTGCTATCAAATCCCCCCTCACTCTTCTCTTCTGCAGACTAAGCAAACCCAAATCCCTCAGTCTCTCCTCATAGGTCATGCGCTCCAGCCCCCCTATCATTTTGGTCACCCTCCACTGGACCCTCTCCAATGCGTCCACATCCTTCTATAGTGTGGGGCCTAGAACTGGACACAATACTCCAGATGTGGCCTCACCAGAGCCGAATAAAGGGGAATAATCACTTCTCTGGATTTGCTGGCAATGCTCCTCCTAATGCACCCTAATATGCCATTAGCCCTCTTGGCTACAAGGGCACACTTTGACTCATATCCAGCTTCTCATCCAATGTAATCCCCAGGTGCTTTTCTGCAGAACTGCTACTTAGCTAGTCGGTCCCCAGCCTGTTGCAATGCTTGGGATTCTTCTGTGCCAAGTGCAGGACTCTACACTTGTCCTTGTTGAACCTCATCAGATTTCTTGTGGCCCAATTCTCTAATCTGGTCACTCTGGACCCTATCCCTGCTCTCTAGCTTATCTACCTCTCCCTCTCGCTTAGTGTCATCTGCGCACTTGCTGAGGATGCAATCTATCCCCTCATCCAGGTCATCAATAAAGATGTTGAACAAAACCAGTCCTAGAACAGATAATTAGGGCACTCCGCTAGAAACCGACCGCCAACCTGACATCGAGCCATTGATCACTACCTGTCCCCGTCGAACCTAGTTTAAAGCCCTCCTCACTAGGTTAGCCAGTCTGTGTCCAAATAGGGTCTTCCCCCTCCTCGAAAGGTGAACGCCATCTCTGCCTAGCAGTCCTTCCTGGAATAGCATCCCGTGGTAGAGGAAGCCAAAGCCCTCCTGGCGACACAATCCTCGCAGCCAGGCATTCACCTCCAGGATGCACCTGTCTCTGCCTGGACCCCTACCTTCAACAGGAAGGATTGAAGAGAATACCACTTGCGCTCCATACTCCTTCACCCTTACTCCCAGAGCCCTGTAGTCACTCTTGATCCGCTCAGTGTCACAACTCTCAGTATCATTTGTGCCCACATGAATGAGTAGCATGGGGTAGTAGTCAGAGGGCCGGATAATCCTCGACAATGCCTCCGTAACATCTCGGATACGGGTCCCCGGCAGACAGCATATCTCCCAAGATGAAATGTCAGGGCGACAGATGGGCACCTCCGTCCCCCTCAGAAGAGAGTCTCCGACCACCCCTACCCTACGTTTCCTATTCGCAGTGGTGGCAGCAGACCTCCCAGCCTTAGGGGTATGAGGCTTCTCCTCCTCTGGTAATTCCTTATCTCCTGTATAAAGAAGAGCATAACGGTTTCCTAGTACCACAGCAGGAGGGCTCGGAGTAGGGGTGGAGCATTGCCTGCTGCCAGAAGTAACCAGCTGCCAGCGTCCACCCTGAGCTGTCTCCTCCTCCACCAGCGGTGTGTCCGCAGTCCTGTGTACTGGGACAGCTACCTCAGCTGTCTCCTCATGAACACTGTCCAGGAATTGCTCGTGGATGTGGGTACTCCTCAACCT
This sequence comes from Pelochelys cantorii, assembly GCA_032595735.1. Lineage (NCBI taxonomy): Eukaryota > Metazoa > Chordata > Testudines > Trionychidae > Pelochelys > Pelochelys cantorii. The sequence continues at coordinate 99,914,647 of CM064329.1, read as the reverse complement.
AGCCAACTCCTCCTGTAGTTCTCCTACCTGCTGCCTGAGAGATTCCACCAGCAGGCACCTTTCGCATTGGATAATCTCCCCAGCCTGGATATCAGTAAGTGGGAATTGCAAGCCACAGTCCCTGCAAAACCACACCAGGCTCTGGGTAGAGGCATTCATGCTCAGGTGCTCTGTCTGGCTACAGGCACAGATGGAGGAGACAGAAGCAGTGCTGGCACAGGTGTTGCGGGTCTTCCTGACCATAGTAGGCCTCCCTCTGTCAACTCCCTCTTAAACTCCCCTGTCTGCAGCCCCCTGTCCACTGTCACTCTGCCTCTGGCTTTTAAAGCCTACTTGCCTAGGCCTGGCCTGCCCCCTCGTGAGTCACAAAGGGGAAGGCTGACCAGATGCAATCAAAAGAGCAATTAAGGGAACAAAAGGTCAGGCACTCAGTCCTAACTGCCACAGCAGCTGAAACTGAAACTGAAACTGCAGTCACCTGAAATCAGAATCAGAATTCAACAAACAAAATTCAAACAGTCGAGCAAACTCACTCACACCAAAAGCGAGTACTCTCACTCAGTAGCCTGTTCAGCAGTGGGATCTCTTGCGGTCCCTCTTAAACTCTCCTGTCTGCAGCCCCCTGTCTGCTTTCGCAGTCACTGGAGCAGGGATTTTAACGTGAACCTCCCAACTTCTAGATGAGTGCTTTAACCACTGAGCTGGAGTCATTTGCACACTTTCTTTTACTCAGTGACCTACTTTTACAGAGTGGAACAGCATCAACAGGAAAGATAGAGAAAATCCCACCCTCTAATTAAAAGACAGGAGTCCAAATCTAGCAGTAGGGGATTAGAACCTGGGTCTTTTAGAGAGCAGAATAGTGCACAAACCTCTGGGTTAAAGGAGAGGAAAGCTACCATCTCCTCCTATGCCTTGCTTCAGGAAAGGGTTCCTCTGTGATTAGTGAGCAAACACAGGCTTTTCCTGCCAATCTGGACATAGATGCCTAACTCCATTTGAAGGTCTGAGCTTAGGCCCCACTCCTCTTCTTGACATTTCCCATTGACTAGCTAAGGTGGCTGCCTGCTCAGCATGCTGGCTTTTGGGGATTGCGTTTTTAGGCACCTAACTCTCGGCATGAATCATAAAAAGAGTCTGGGTGCCTAACTTGAGGCTATGGATTCCATTAGGTGACAGGGTGTCTAAAGTGAGGTGTTGCAGCACTAAGCCTCATTCCTTATGGTGGCCCAGGCTCTAGGAGTTTTATATACTCAAATACAGCAATGTGCAGAGTAGATTTTTATTTACATAGGTACTTAGAAAAGTGACAGACTACTTAACTGTGCAAATTTTATTAATATTCATTGCTATTCATGGTTAGCTACATCAAACCCAGTCTGGGGAGCCGAAGTATTTACTGTAAAAATCTCTGTGAAGATAGGGTTACATTTTTGGAATCCTCAGGGAGAAGAGATACTTTATTATGCAAATAAATACTTAAACTTGGTGCATTGTGAATACTCAGAGGACAACTAAGCTGTCAATAAAAAGCCATTAATCAGGCTGTCTTCATTAAACCTAGGGCATCTCCATAACCTGTCAGACACAGTAACAAATAGTACTAATGCTGCACACATTTCTTTGATGGTATTGCCTATACATTGTGGGCTAAACTCTGCCCTCCCATCCATTTGTGTGATGCCATGGTAGTCAATCGAGTCACATAAATGTGAGTGAAGATAGAATATGGCTCACTACTTTTGAATTGTGTGAGTGCACTTTTATGGAGTGGTCTAAAAGAACTGTCATTCAGTTATTTTTCTTCTTGATAACTTGTTGCTTCATGTCTACAATTGTTATGTAGATGTACTCTGTTCTGAAGTACAGTCAAACTTTTTTTAAGTTTTCCAAGATTTTATTTTAAATGATTTCCACATTCAAACTTCTGCCATATTATCTTTGACTGCAGATACTAGACTAATTTCATCTTGGTGTAGACAAGTACAACAACTGATTTTAATGCCATGGTACTTGCTTACACTTGGGACAAATTAATCTAAGTGTTTTTTCCTTTCCTCAGCAACTTTACAAAATCTGGAGATACATCAAGAAAGGAGAATAATAGTTTGAAACAGACTTCCCCAAGCAGAAATAACTTGCTTTCAATTAAACACACTTGAGGTTAGCTGGTAAAATCCTTACAAAATATAAAAACAATGAGAAGTTCAGTGGCACCATAGAAACTATCGACACAGCAGTGTTATTTCAGAATAACTGACAGTATTCCGTAATAACAAAGTCTGCATCTACACTACAAGCAGTTATTTCGACATAATGGTGAAATAATGTCAAGCTGGAGGACTTCTTACTCCGACTCCTGCAGCCCTCATTGTACAAAGATGAAGGGAAGTAAGAGGAAGAGTGCTCTTTCTTGGGTTTCCTGCTGTGTAGAAAGCACCAAAAGCTGAAATAAGCTATTTCGACTTAAGCTATGCAATTGACATATGCAGCTCAAGTTGTATAGCTTATCTCAGCTTTAGCCCTGCTGTGTAGATGTGCCCTAACAGATTTATTAGGGTATAAGCTTTCATGAGCAAACCCCACTTCATGAGATGAATTGGAGTGGAAGTTACAAACAAAGGGGTATTTATAAGAAAGAAGTTACTTATGTTAATGAGACTAATCAAGTCAGTGTGGATGTGGCCCATTCACAGCAATTGATGTGGGGATGTGCATATTAAGAGAAGGGAAATTGCTTTTGTAGTGTGTGTACAAAGTTCAAGGGACGGACCCGGCGTTCGCCCTGATCTAGTTCGTCGGGTGACGGGTCCCTTGGTTTCCCCAAAATGTTGTCGCTTTGAATATCCCTCTGGACCTTAGTCCTTGTGGGTCAACGTAGGCCTGTTTGGCGTTTGATTGCCCTCTCAAGCCTCCCTGGCTGGGGAGATTCCTGAATTGTTCCCCTCAGGAGGGGAAGAAGGGAGCTCAGTCCCGCCCTCATTCTGAGCCCCAACCCAGGGCCCTAAGGCAGGGAGACTTGTCCCTGCTCAGTGGATGGGGCTGTAGCCCCTAAACCCACCCACTCTCGGGTTACGTGGCCCCGCCCTGGGTCGCTTCTTTCCCCCACTCCGGTATCTATCCTTGGCTCGACAGGGGGCCGGACTCACTGTTTGCCGCGCCCCTGTCCACTGTTCCCTCCTGTCCTCCGAGTCCCGTCCTTCTGTCCACGCTCGGTCCTTCCTCCCTCTCCTCTGGCCTCGTCCCCGCTTTTAAATTCCCCGCCATCCCTTCCCCTGACGTCACCCCCGCCACATCATTCTCCTGCGCCTCCGCCCGCGTCTCTTCCCCCTCCCTCACTGTGCGTTCCTCCTCCCCCCATGCGGGCAGCCCGCTGTGGGCTGCGTTGCTGCGGCGGCGCATTCCGGTGCCGCTGCTTGGTCCCCGGGGCATCTTTCGGGGGCTTCCTCAGTGCGGGGCGCTTCCGCCCCGTCACTGTGTGTTAACCAGGTAAGATCCTTATTCAATCCTAAATTGATAGTATTGAATTTACCAATAAACTCCAGTTCAGCTGTCTCCCTTTGTAATTGGGTTTTGAAAAGCTTTTGTAGAAGGATGGCTACAGTCAAATCCATTACTGAATGTCCAGGGAGGTTAAAATGTTCCCCTACAGGTTTATGTTGTTACCATTCCTGATGTCTGAATTGTGTCCATTTTCCTTTGGCGTAGACAGTCTTGTATGACCAAAATACATGGCAGAGGGAATTACTGGCACTTGATGGCCTATACCACATTAGTAAATGTGCAGGTGGATAAGCCCTTGATTGTGTGGCTTATGTGGTTAGGTCCTGTGATCATGTCCATTGTAAATATATGTGGAAAAAGTTGGCAACAAGGTTTGTTGCAGGGATAAATTCCTGGGTGTTTCTGTGGCATGTTGTGTGGCTGCTGGTGAGTATTTGCTTCAGGTGGAATAATATAGCCACTGAAAAAAAAGGTATTTTGTATTTCCCTCTCTTTGGGAGTTTAGCCCAAAGCACAATTAAATACATTATTGGAAACATAGCTAAAGACAGCATCTACTGGATGCTAGGCAGATTCATTTGAAAAATAAAATACTATGTAAATAGCAGAGGGCACAGTTCATCTTAAATGTATCATTTCGAGAAAAAAGAATGTGTGTTATTTGTGTGTTCTTGTAGATACACGTTCAGACTATGTCTAGACTGCAGGCTTCTTTCGGAAGAAGCTTTTCCAGAAGAGATCTTCTGAAAAAACTTCTTCTGAAAGAGAGCGTCCACACTGCCAAAGCACACAGAAAGTGATCTGCTTTTTCAAAAGATAGCGTTCACACTGAATGGACGCTATCTCGCATTTAAGCTGTGATTACTATGGCCGGAGTGGCCCCTGGGGCACCTGTGCTTTTTCCTCTTCCCTGTCCACACATGCCTTTCAGAGCTCTTTCGGAAAAAGGCTTCTTCCTCATAGAAAGAGGTTTAGCATTGTCAGAAAAATCCCTCTATTCTTTTGATTTGTTTTCAAAAGAATGCAATTGCAGTGTGGACACAAGTGAAGTTTTTTCAGAAAAACAACGGTTTTTCTGAAAAAACTCTGTAGTGTAGACATAGCCTCAGAGATATGGGTAAGAACATAACATAAGAACATAAGAATGGCCGTACTGGGTCAGACCAAAGGTCCATCTAGACCAGTAGCCTGTCTGCCAACAGTGGCCAGCACCAGGTGCCCCAGAGAGGGTGGACCGAAGACAATGATCAAGCGATTTGTCTCCTGCCATCCCTCTCCAGCCTCTGACAAACAGAGGCCAGGGACACCATTTCTATCCCCTGGCTAATAGCCTTTTATGGACCTAACCTCCATGAAATTATCTAGCTTCTCTTTAAACTCTGTTATAGTCCTAGCCTTCACAGCCTCCTCTGGCAAGGAGTTCCACAGGTTGACTACGCGCTGTGTGAAGAAGAACTTTCTTTTATTAGTTTTAAACCTGCTACCCATTAACTTCATTTGGTGTCCTCTAGTTCTTCTATTATGGGAACTAATAAATAACTTTTCTTTATTCGCCCTCTCCACACCACTCATGATTTTATATACCTCTATCATATCCCCCCTCAGTCTCCTCTTTTCTAAACTGAAAAGTCCCAGTCGCTTTAACCTCTTTTCATATGGGACCTCTTCCAAACCCCTGATCATTTTAGTTGCCCTTTTCTGAACCCTTTCCAAGGCCAAAATATCTTTTTTGAGGTGAGGAGACCACCTCATCTCAAAAAAGGGTCAATAAATAAAATGAAATAAAATGAAAGGGTCAATGAATAAAATGAAATCAACATGTCAGTAGGAGGAAGATTCAGATTATTCATAAGGAAATGGAAACAGGGTATTTTTTGAACGGAAAGAGGTATCTTTTACAGTGTTCAAAGGTGGAGTGATGAAATGCAGGAGCAGGTTCATTCTCATGTGCATGCCAGATTGGGTAATTACTTTCTGTCCACCTAAAGATTCAACTAGATCAAAGTGATCTTTATTTTCACTTCTTCTTGTAGGCACAGAACTGTTACCATATGCTCTTATAGCTGTCCTCTTCTACCTCTCTGGTAGCTGCATTTCAGTGGTGGGGCCTTGTAATAAATTCATGTAGGCTTCAAATTGTCAGAAGTAATCACTATTTTTGATTGGCTCCATTTTTGGATTCCTGACTTTTGATACTTTCTGCATCATACTTTCTGTGTGTGCTCATTCTTCTGAACAACAACTGACCACCAGTATTGTTGTGTGTGCTTAACATCACTGAAATCAGAGTGCAGTGGGTATCTACAGTTGGACACCTAGAAACTAAAGCACCCAAAACAAGTGTAAGTTTTTTTTTTTAATTTTGGCCATTAGTTTACAAAAGTCTTTATAATCCTTCAGTATGAAAAATGGAATAGGAAAGTAAGATATGGTTCATAATTATATGCTTCATATCCCAAATATGTAATCGTATGGGGCCTTCTTAGAATATTGTAGAACAAATTATTATATTAAACAGAATAATTATAATACTATTTTGCATCTCTTAGGGGCTTTCATATGAAGTTTTCAAAGCACCATACACTGACTAAATAAATCTTATAGTACTCCTGGGCTATGTCTACACTGGTGCGATCTTGCGCCAGAAATATGCAAATGAGGCTAAGCGTGGAATATTGCCGAGCCTCATTTGCATATCTAATGAGCCGCCATTTTTTTCAGAAGAGGCTCTTGCGCAAGAAGGAGTGTCTACACTGCCCCTTCTTGCGCAAGAAAAACCCTCTTGCGCAATACCGTTACACCTATTACTTTTCAGGAAGAACGGTATTGCGCAAGAGGGTTTTTCTTGCGCGAGAAGGGGCAGTGTAGACGCTCCTTCTTGCGCAAGAGCCTCTTCTGAAAAAAATGGCAGCTCATTAGATATGCAAATGAGGCTTGGCGATATTCCACGCTTAGCCTCATTTGCATATTTCTGGCACAAGATCGCGCCAGTGTAGACATAGCCCCAGTGTCTAGGTAAGGAAGGTTATGTAGGTCAGAATATTCAACCACTGAAGTGGTAATTTCCAGGAAAAGTAATTCTCATTTATACTGCTGAAAGAGAGATCAGAATCAACCCCAGTGGTTTCAGTAGGAGTTGAACCCATGTACATAAGGGCAAAATTAAGTTCTAAGTGGTCCAGTAGAGTCAAACCATAGTACAGTAAAACTCCAATAGTCCGGCATCCAGTTGTCCGGCACTCCTGATAGTCCGGCATCAACTGGAACCCGGAACTGCTCAGGTCAGCCACTCTCACGACCGGGCCGCTATGAGCTGCATGCGCGCTCACGGCCCATGCTGTTCCACTCACAGTCCCCAGCACACACAGCGTCCAGCCTGCATGTGCTAGCAGCCGGCCGCTGAGCACAGGCAGCTTCTTCGGGACCCAGACATAAGGTTGGGGGAGAAAGGGGATTGGGTGACAGCAGGGAGGGGAAGTGTTTGGTTCTGGGGAAGGGAAGGGAGGGGAAGGGGATTGGGTTGCACACAGCGTCCTGGCCAGCTCATTGAAAAGCTGGCCACTCAGTGTACGTGCCCCAGCGCCTGGAGGGAGATGCGCAGCTGTACCGGCGGCTCCAGGACCCAAGTATAAGGTAGGGAGGGGGATTGGGTTGGGAGTATGCCCCCTTAGTACCTCCTGGTACTCCGGCATATCCGATAATCCGGCACCACCTAGGTCCCAAAGGTGCTGGATTATCGGAAGTGTACTGTAAAACCAGGCTGAGATCATAGTCAAATTCACACCCCATCTAAGGGGGGAACTTACCACACCCCATCTAAGGGGGAACTTACTACAGAACTCTCCTTTTTTTAAACTCTGCATGATATATTGGCTTATGTGTTTCTTTAAAAGGATGCTCTGTAGATCCTCAGCAGTGGGCAAAGAACTATGTTGCTATGGAAACAAGCAAGTCGATCTTTTCATAAGTTGCTTTAGAGCTATAGTAACTGCTCGATCCCTATTATGTAGGGGATTTGAGGCTGAATGATATCTAATACATAGACCACCTTCAGGTGACTGACTGACCCTCAGGAAGTTTTATGCTCCTGACCTGTGGCATCTCATTAAATCTAGGTGGTGAGGCGGAACAGGATTAATGAATTGACAAGACTAAGTGGGAATGCCAGGTTCCTCACCTTTTCCCTTAACAGTTACTAATGGCAGGCAGCTAAATCCAGAGATGTGTTGAAGCACCGTATCTTCCCTGATATCAGTGAGAAAGTTGCCAATGCTCAGCAGTCCTCAGAGTTTGGCACACAGTGCTTCATTTGGAAGAGGGTCCCTGGTTTTGGCTTTAACAAACCGAACAGCTTCATTCTCGAAAGTAACATGCCAATAAATTTAAGTTAGCTCCTGAGGTCTGAATCAAGCTGACAAAAAAGACTCAAAAATAACTCAAGAGAAGAGAGAGAGACTGAATGTATCTTCTCCCTTCCCCTCTAGAGAGCAGCAATTCTAAAGACTCATAGAGATGCACTGGAAAAATGTTATTGACTATTGCTCCTCCCAGGTCAGGAGTATGCAATTCTTACAGAAACCACGGTTTCCAAGAGTGTGTGCTCTATCCTCCATTTAATTATAAGCTGCTACTGGTTTCTATGTTTTCCCCCATGAGAAGCCGGAGTTGTTATCGTTAATTATTTATCAAGTGCTGTGAGCGTACCTCAAAACCCCAAAATGAGATTTTCCCTGCTGAAGAGAACTTACATATTAATAAACAGACAGAACACACACACACACACACACACACTTTAAATTATGGGATAATGGACAAAGGACATTGGGCAAGGAAAAATATCTTGGAGCAGTGCCGAATTAAAGCATAAACTAACTAGCTACCATTTAGGACTTCACAATGAGGGCACACTGCAGGTCAAAAGTCGAATTAAAAGACGCAACTTCAGCTATGTCAATTGCATAGCTGAAGTCGAAATAGTTTAATTCTGTTTTGGCACTGTCTACACAGCAGGAAGTCAAAGGAAGAACACTCTTCTTTCGACTTCTCTTACTCCTCCTGAAATGAGGGTTACAGGGGTCAGAGTAAGAATTCTCCAGCTCGATATTATTTTGAAATGGTTTGCTCTGTACATACGCATTTTGAAATAACGTTAGTTATTCCAAAATAATGCTGCTGTGTAGACATACCCTAAGAGAGGGGTCTAAAAAAAGAAAAACTGACTTCATTTCAAATTTTATCAAAATAGATTGATTCTCTCTAAATATAGATATTTTCGTTCAAATATGACAAAAATATACACTTCTGGCTACACAAATACTCTTATCCTATCCTTACCTTTCTCTAATTGTTCATTATTGATAGGAAGGAGGCCTGGGCTGAGAAAAAGATAATAATTGCACTGATAAAATTAGTGTTTGCTATCAGTCTCCCAAGACAGTGTTTTGTTCACCAGCTGCTACTGATAAAATTCTGACCATGCCTTTATAACTTATTTAAATCAATAATTAATCTCACTGCCAATAAAATCAGGAAAAAGTGAGGTCAGAGATGGCAGCCTCATGAAGCAATCCTGCCATGCTCATACAGGTTGTACCTCCCTGACTGATCCCAAACAAGGGGACTCGCTGAACAAGGGGAGGTCCCTCCCAACATGGCCTGTGCTGCCCCTGGCTAGGACTCCAGCCAAGCCCCACTGCTACCTGCCTGGCCCTGGCTCCCCAGGCTGGAGCTCCAGGGCTGCCAGGACTCTGTGGCTGCTGCGACCAAGGCTCCACAGTTGCTGGGACTCTGCAGCCACTGCTGCCCCCCCTCTACCGCCTGGCAGCAGGGGCCAGAACTCCCTGCTGCATCCCCCTCCGTCAACATGGGGCTCCTGGCTAAGTCACACCCCTCCTCCCCTGCTCCTGCCCTGCGGCCCAACCTTCTTATATCTGGACTCTGTGGTCCAGAAACATCCATGGTCCTGTTGGACCATGGATGTTGCCATATTACAGAGTCCCGGTTAAGGGAGGTACAACCTGCACTCATATGGGACTTGTGCTAGGAGTGACATTATGTATGGCACCCCCCCCCCAAGCTGGTAACAGCTGGAAGGCCACCATCTTTTGTTTACAGTCCAGTGCACTCAGTCATATAGTGCCTTCACTCCTGTTTTCCTTCTTTATCTTAAGTGTTAGTGTGTTTCTGCTTCATGTGCTACCCATGCTTCACATGATTGAGTTTGCAAGTCTTATGGCCTTAGGTCAAGTGGATTATATATCCTCTCTTGTTTTCATGTGAGAACATACAGTTTTCATGTTTATATATTCAATGTCCATTCTCTGAAAATACACTCATTTTGTTATAGTATGAGGCCTCTAATATTTGACATACTTTAGGGCCTCAGAATGTCAAAACTTGGCCCTGCCTGGGAAGGATTCACTAGAAGAAGGTGACTTTAAGGAGAAGATTTAAGAAGAAGGAGTGCATGGGTCTATTCCTGCCTAATCAGATGGGTCTGTAGAAGGCCTGGAATGCAGTGGAACCAATGAAGTCAGTGGAATGAGAGGCTGACCCTACCATTCTGAACAAAATGACTTACGTGCAAACACACGGGGAGGCAGATAAGGCAACCAGGGGAGGGGACATAAGGAGCATAGTAAATATAGAGCAGCATGGGAGTCACTGAAGCAGACTCAATCAGCAAATAGAAAAATCTCATCTTCTCTAATATGCCTTGACTTGCTGGCTTGACAATCTTTCCTGTGTAATTAGGCTGAAGATGTGTTGCTTTTAATTTCTCCTCGCTGAAGTACTAGGGTTTTGCATTAAACTGTTGGCTATAATATAATTACTCCTGTGTGACATTGTAATCTAATTCTGCATAAGCATCTTGCCATGTTCACATCTGCTACTGAATAAACGTGGCTTCAGTTTTATAGTGCATGGCCTGTTTAATCGGCCTCTAATTGCAGTGCTATCTGACAGTATAGTTGACATACCTGTATAATTATGTTTACTGTTAATAATGCAAATTGAATCTGTTAAATTAGTCAAATCACTCATCATCTAGTCACTCATAATAATTTGTATGGCAGTTTTTTCAGCTATTTAGAGAGTGCTGTGCTTTGTGTCTCCCCTATATGTACTGTCCGCTTCAACTAAGTTAAAAATGAAGATACAAGTCCTATTGTAAATATCTCCAGTGTAGGAAGTTGTGGAATCTCCAAAACTGGAGATAGTTAAGAGATGTCTATCCAACCTGCTATGAGGGATGATCTAGATTGTACTAGGTCCTGCCATGAGGGCAGGAGACTGGATTTGATAACCTCTTGAGGTCCCTTCCAATTATGGTATTCTGTGATTCTGAGATTCTTAGATTCTATGAAAGTGGCAGCACTTAGTGTTATGTTCACAATATCCACAGAGAGAAGTTTGGGGGGAATGTAACACTACTTTATTTCTTAGAATTCAGAACACTAACACATGATGACCAACAACAGAGAGATGAAAATAAGAGCCTATGTATGGCAAAGAGGCTGGCTCAGTGCACGCAGCCCAATGAGGATCCTGATCACACAGCTTTCCTCAGAACTCCCTTTCCTACAAACAGGACGAGGAAACCCATACAATTTAAAGCATGATCTTGTCATTTTAACAGTTTTCAATGCACCACACAAACTATGGACACTGCTTGTGGCAGATGTAAAAACTTCCAGTCCAAATATGGGTTCAGAAGACCCTGAATGCAGTGGAACGCATTTGGGGATGGGGAGGATATGTAGAGAGTACCCCTGTATGCCCGTGGAGATTGCTTCTTAGGGGCTTATCTAACTGTGCAGAGCGGGGTGTCGGGAGGGTGGTGCTGAGCGAAAAACGCATGGCTATGCGGAGCCACCAGCCAGGTTTCTCTGGAAAGGCCTGAGAAATATGGGGAGTGGAGGGGATAAACACAATGGTTACTGAAACCCCCAAGGTGCAACAGCAGCTGCTGAGCAGCCAGGATGAAAGGATCTTTCCTCTTACCATGAGAGAACCCCCATGTACCAATCCCATGTAAATGGGATGGCAAAGGGATGAGGATTTAGTCCTGTAGATAATGAAGACGTTTTCCATTAGATGAAGTATGATCACAGAATCATGGAATCATAGAACACTAAAACTGGAATGGACCTCAAGAGGTCATCGAGTCCAGTCCCCCGCCCTCATGGCAGGACCCAATACCGTCTAGACCATCCCTGATAGATATTTATCTGACCTGCTCTTAAATATCTCCAGAGATGGAGATTCGACAACCTCCCTAGGCAATTTATTCCAGTGTTTAAGCACCCTGACAGTTAGGAAGTTTTTCCTAATGTCCAACCTGAACCTCCCTTGCGGCAGTTTAAGACCATTGCTTCTTGTCCTATCCTCAGAGGCTAAAGAGAACAATTTTTTCTCCCTCCTCTTTGTGACACCTTTTTAAATACCTGAAAACTGCTATCATGTCTACACTACAGAGGTTTTTTTTCGGAAAAAGGGCCATTTTTCCGAAAAAACTTGAGTTATATCCACACTGCAATTGCATTCTTTTAAAAGAAAACTGAAAGAATAGAGGGGTTTTTCTGACACTGGTAATCCTCATTCTACAAGGAAGATGCCTTTTTCCAAAAGAGCTCTTTCGGAAAAAGGCGTGTGTGGACAGGGAAGAGGGAGTTCTTTTGAAAGAAGAGGAAAGAGGAAAAAGCACAGGTGCCCTGGTGGCCACTCTGCCCATAATAATCACAGCTTAAATGTGAGGGAGCGTCCATTCAGTGTGGATGCTCTCTTTCGGAAGAAGTTTTTCCAGAAGAAAACTCTGGGAAAGTTATTTTAGAATAAGATCAATACTTTCCTGTCACCTCTCAAATGGAGAAGGCTTTGCCCCCTAGACAAAAAAAGCTACCTGGTGTGGTAATGGTTCTTTATTTCAGAATGGAAAATTCCTAAAGGGGAATATGAGCATTTGCAAAACTAGAAAACTTTCAGCTGAAATGGGATGTTAAACACAATCTGTTAGTCTGGTTGTGAATGTCAGACTTAATTAAGTTGCCTTTGATAAATCTTTAACTTCTGGAGGGTTGGCTCCAAATTAGCATTGGAGTCAAAACAAAAAAGTAAAATGAATTTGATGACTCAGCCTAACAATCCTCTCCCATCAAGGATCCTGAGGCACAACATCAGGCAGTCGGACCCCACCACATGGAGTTAGGTAGTTGGACCAGGATCCTGCAATGTAATATGGGACTGAGCAGGACCTCACTGTGTGGGGCTGGACAACCAACTGGCAAACTCTGCTGTGGGGAGACAGGCAGCCAGACTGGGACCCTGTGATGCAAAGCCAAGCAGTCACGACCCCTGCATCAGGCCAGAAGTGGAGCACTGGGTGCCGGCCAGGAGCCCAGACCTTAGATGTAGAGCCCCACCAAAAACCTGGCACCCCAAAGCCCCCTGGTTTTCAGTGCCCCTTCCCCCTCACTGCTTAGAGCTTCTTCCTACACAAACCGACCCAGAGACCCACCCTCCAGCCACCTGCCTCCATGCAGCACTCCTGCAGACTACCAGATGAGGTCACCCCTTCCGCCAGCCTCCCTTCTTGTCAGAACAAAATGGCAAATTTTGACATTTTTTAGCACACAGCTGAGCCACAGCTATGTGCTAATTGGGCTGCATGTGGCCTGCAGGCCATAGGTCGAGAACCACTCTTCTAGAAGAAATGATATAGGAGGAAAGATTAACAGAGTTCAACATATATGGGAGGGGTGGGGTGTTTGTGTGGTAAATATTTGAAGGCATTGTATTACAATGAGTAGAATTTGGGGTTACAACTATAAATTCTGGGATGAAGTTTAAGAAGAAAAATATAAGCAAGATATTGGAAAACATATCCTGACAGTGAGAATTATCAGGCTGAGGAACAGTCTTCTAAAGCAAGAGGTTGAAATCCATTACTTATTACTCTTTAAAGTAGACTGTACAAAACATATTACAAGGAAAAATCTTGCATTAGCAGAGATGGATTTAATAACATCTGACATGTTTATAGGTGGAGTGGGGGCACATCTCTGATTTTATGGTTACCACTAAAAATTCACCAAATGGTTGGAAGAGAAATGCACTACTATTATCATTTTAAAAGAATTCCAGGGCTGAGCTTGCCAGCAGATATATTTGTATGTGTCTAGTCCTCCCCTCCTTGAACAGATATGTCTTTGCATTCCATGGTGTTTCTCACTTAGCCATATATCTAGTATAGCCTTAAATTGGCCTATATTTTGTAATTATTGCTTGCTTATTATTTTGTTGTGCTTTTACTGGTTAGAAACATTAGGTTTGGATGTTACACATCTATATAGCAAGCAATAAAACCTGAGTCAAAAAGGACGCAGCTGCACAGAGAAATAAGTGAGAGACAATTAGAAAATGTAGGACATTCTAGTGCTGTCCTAGATACATGGCAGAGTAGGAGACTAAACAATGACTAAGGAGATTTGATAAAGTGCAAACACCAATGAGGAAGAAAAGCATTTTGCTTGGAAGAACAAACAATAATGGGATGGAATCAAGAGAAGGAGCTTAGCTAAGTGGTGTCTAATTGAGCATATATGTGGTACGGAAGGGAGGAACAGGATAACAGTCCATAAATATTTGAAAGGGATAAACACTAAGGTGGGAGAAAGATTATTTTGACTGATACAAGGAAGTATAATTATGAATAATCTGTTGAAGGCAAGAAAAGGAACACAGTTTTAATGTTCAGGAAAAAAAATCTAGAATGTGTGAAATATGAGAATGTGAGGTTTTCCCACAACTCTGGAAATATTTAAAATTACAATGAGCAAAGTAATAAAACATAGACTGTAAAGTACAGTCCTACATTGGCAGTGGAGTAGGATAGATTATCCAATAGGTATTTTCCATCTCTGTCTTTCAGGGGAGTATGTGATGTTTACACAATAGTATAGATTGCTTTCAGCTTCTGCAAAATACCTACTTTTCTGGCATTTCTTTATTCTGAAGAATTGTTGAGATTGTGAATTTAGTAGGGCCCTATCTACTATATATTTTAGAGTGTCTGTCAGTCTGTTTGTTCAAGAACTCCTCCTAACTGGAAAGAGCTAGGACCACCAAAGCTGGTATGCAGCTTCCTCTTCTCAAAACTGAAAGCAAGGTCAGGGTTTGGTTGTGCCAGGATAATGGGATGTGTGTGGAATCCAATTGTTTCTCATCAAATGGAAAGGGAAAGGTCTGATAGCAGTGACAGTTATACTCCAAAATGACTACAGGGGGACAGCAAGCATGCCAGCTCTGGGGAGCAGCCTCCAGCTGAGCAGCATGGCCTCCTGCTGTCCTAGCCTGCTCTGGGGAGCAGCCGCTGGCCAGGCAGTGCAGCACCAACCACTCCTGGGTAGCCCACCCACCCAACCCCAGACCCCAACTCCTGCGCCCTCCACACCCCCATTCCTCTGCCCTGAGTCACTCTTCAAGGACCCAAGCAATGCCGGGTCAATGTGCTAGTCTACTGTATATTTGAGAGAGTTTGTCTGTCTCTCTCTCCATCTGTCTGTCTATTCAAGAACTCCTCCTAAATGGTAAGAGCTAGGTCTACCAAATTTGGTATACAGCTTCTTCTTATTGTAACTTAAAGCAAGGCAAGGGTTTGATTGTGCCAGGTAAATGGGATGTGCCTGGAATGGGATTGTTTCTTAAATCCATACAGAAAGGAGACAGAATCACCAAGCAGGTGAAAGGGCTACCCTCCTTTCATCTGGAACTGTCCTAACCCCAAACCAAGCCTCCCACCCCCCAAGCACCCTTTATGGAGGGGGACTGAAACTCCCCCCACTCCCGATTCATATGGAGACATTGCTGGCTGTTTCCCTTTGTCATGGGGTGAGGGGAAAGTGAACATTTTGCTATATTCCTTACTCTGGCTGGGGGGCAGAGGCAGAAGATGAACTTGGACCTCCTCCAGCTAGGGGACATGCACCTCTCTCCCGGCTGTGCCCACTGGAGCTGCAGCGGCACTAGAGAAGTGTTTCTGACCTAGTCCCAAGCTGCTGCCATGAGAGAGGGCTGGGGTAGTCCTCTCTCCTTGGCTGAACCCCTCATCCCCAGCCCCACTCCAAAGCAATGATGTAAATGAAGGAAAACAAAAATTAATTGAGTTAAGGACCCAAGCAATGCCTGGTAAATCTTCTAGTATGTAATATTTGAAAGTAGAATTCTCAACAATGTATTTTATAGAGATGAAAGAGAACATTGTTGTTATACTGAAATGGGAGTTCTCTCAGCTCAAGAGAATGCAGGGATGCTGCACAGTTCATGATGCATAACGGCAGAGTTTTCCCACCCTTGATGCATTTTATGGCATTCTGATATCTGCGGGTGTCTGATCTGCAACATCATAACGCAGTTATTTCTGGATAACTGTAAATCACATGAATCTCTGTATAGTGACTGAAAGTGCTAATTATCCAGTTTTGCCCAGACATTTTATAATCACTGTACAGTTATTTCTTAATAAATGTCCTGTGAATACATAAATCTCTCTATTTTGGTTGGCTTTTATGATCCCTCTACTCTGAATACAAACATTGCCTCAGCTTCTTACCTGAAGCAGAAATACTTTAGGAAGAAATAATAAAAAGCAAAGAACACAGGGCTATCAGACCAATAACATGGAAATTATTTAATAAAAAGAAATCTAACTCCTTTCTCTTCTCCTGCTATCTCCACACAAGCCAGAAAGGTCTCGTTCCCAGTGTCATTGTGATACAGGCAGTTACGCTTAGACTGGGCAGAATTTGATTCTTATTATGATTTTGACAAATATTTGTGTTTATTTTTAAGCATTTTTTATTTCGATCAATTTAAATTTTCATATTTGTGGGAAAAAATGGGAGTATCAGGCTATGATCATTTAATAACAGAAAACATTGAGAGTCAAAGTTAACTTGTGTTGTAATGTTTATTAATTTTATCAGCATCACATGTCCAAATATACAATGTAAATATCCTTAAATGAAACTCTAAGCTCTCAAGCAGCATTTTGTTTTGTCTATCTATAAATTTAGATTAGCACTGAGGTTTTTTTTGGTTTGGTTTATGAGTGTATGTTGAAATCAACAATTTCTGACACTTGCCAATAAAAATCGAATCTTTCCAGGCCTAGTTATATGATCTGTACACTTTAAAAGGCACACATCCTGATCCCAATCAAAAAAATTCTGCTGACATTCCAGGAAGAAGAGCTTTGCTGACCTGCACAGTGGTAAATGGCAGGATGGGATGGAGGATTGGGTCAAGAGGGACCTAGCGAGTTTCAGCAACATGCCAGCCTACTTTGTGTGTTCTAGCTCATTCTTCTCTTTTGTGTAAATTGTGAAGTTAATTAACAATGTCAGTGTACTAATAATGACCGGAGGGTTTGTCCCATTGTCTGGATAAGAGCCACACTATGGGCTCAATAAAGTTCAGGGCCTTTGGCCTCTCAGCCCAGAGTATAGTAATTACTTTTAAAATTGGAAACATCTTCAGGTTAACACTGTGATACTTAAAGGACACTATCATCATCCTATTGCCAAGCAAGGCTATTTGGAATATAGCCATGAGCCATCTCCACCTGACTTCCACCAACATTTTACCATTTCCACTCTGCGTTTAGAGTGGCATATGGTATAGAAGTGACCCTGGGGAACGTTCTCCTCTGTTAGGGTTATGAATGAGAGGTAGCATCCATATGCATTATTCTGGATCTCTCTGCAAGTGTTGACCGTACGATATTACTATTTCCCTTTATATCTACACCACTACTCTGTTCTGACATCATCCCTTTGCTGAGCAGTAGCTGATGAACAGAGCCTGGCAAATCAGCTTCCCAGCAGAGGAGAACTGTGATATAAATTGTTCTCTTTATACACATACACTGGCTTTAAAACAAAGGGGATCCAACAGCATGCGGGGAAGTCTCTTTTTTTAGGAATCTCAGTTAAATACCAGTGTCCAAATCCCATAGAGTAACTCCGCTTCAAGAATTACTCTAATCAGAGACTAAAGACAGAGAGCAAACTCTCCCACTGCTCAATCATCTCCCTCTCTATGAACAGAACAATATAACAAAAATAGAGCAGAACAACTTACCTACCCAGGACTGAACATTTTGCATAGATGATGAAAATAGCCTTTGAAAACTATGCGAAAGTGCTCCCTGGTGATACCATCATAGCACTACTTGATCATCTCAGAGACCCAGCAACTTTGAGCAATGGAGCTCAAAGATGGTTCAGCTCTTTCCTCACTGATTCAGAGGGTCATTGTCAACAGAGTCTTCAATTGTGGAGTTCACAAGCCTACATTCACTCCCACATATGACTCAACATTTACGTCAATCTACTGATGGAGATAGTAAGACACTCTGCTCTTAAATACCATTGCTATGTAGATAACAAGCATTTCACAGCAGCCATCATATCTAAATTATACCCAGTGAGACAAGTACTTGGACAAAGAACAGCTAAGAAATCAAATTTGAACAGCAAGGAAGAAATGCTGATGGGAAAAGGTAAACATGGTGAAGGACAAACCAAAATTCTGAAAAGAAAATATCTGTTTGCCCCATTAGGCCTGGTCTAGTGTAGGCCTGGTCTACACTAGACCAGGCAGGTCAGTTAAAGATAAGCAACTCCAGCTACACAAAATGCGCAGCTGGAGTTGGCTTACATTAAGCTGAACCGTGGTTGCATCCACACAGTGGGAGGTTACCAGGAGCACACACTCCCATCAGCTTTCCATGCTCCTCGCAGAACGAGGAGTACCAGATGCCAGTGGGGGCTGCCCGAAGCGTTCAATTTACTGGTCTACATTAGACACGCTAAATTGAATGCTAGATGATCAACCTCCAGAGGATCTATCACCTCACTAGTGTAGCCATGCCCTTACAGAAACAAGGTGGATGAGGTAATATCTCTTATTGGACTAACTTCTGTTGGTAAAAGAGACAAGCTTTCAACCTATACAGAGCTCTTCTTCAGGTCTGGGAAAGTTACTCAGAGTGTCACAGCTAAATACAAAATCAAACAGCTAGTTTAGCATAAGCAGTTACCACATGTTCTAAGGGACCATTCTCAAAGAGGAAGGGGTTATTGGGTTACGGACTGCTGTACTAAGCCACGAATCCTATGACTGTACTAATAATGTTATTTTTTGTGTCTAGCAAAGTTATGAATTCAAGCTCCCAGGGTCATCATTTGAAAGTGTTGTGCAAGTTTCCTTTGAGGATGAGAATGGCTAAGTTGGATATAGAGTGATCACTTTGTGAAAAGTGTTCACTCCAGATGTCTTTGTATTTTATGATCTTCCTGTGGGAGTTCATTTGAGAGAATAGTGATTGTCTAGTTTCATTCACATAGTTGTTATTGGGGCATTTCGTGCATTGAATGAGGTACACCACACGTTGCGATAGGCATGTGTAGGATCTTGAAAGGTGTGTTGTGGGGGTGTTGATCATTGTAGCAGTGGGGATATGTCTGCAGGTTTTGCATCTATTTTTCTGGTCTGGTGCCTCTTTGAGTTGGTAGATCCAGGTCTGTGGGCACTTGCTTCTGATTATGAATGTAGAGAGGCTGGGTTTTGTTTAAAGGCCAGAAGAGGGAGGTCAGGAAAGATTTCTTTCATGATGTGGTCTCCATTGAGTATGGGATGTAGTTGTAAAAATTAGCAGTTTGCAGTTGGTGGGGGGTTTATTCCTGTGTTAAAGTGGGTTTTCTCAGGATATTTAGATGGTCCATTCCATGATGTGATCTACTTCTCTGGTGGAGTGTCCTCATTTGGAGAAGGTGATTTTGAGTGTGTTAAGGTGTGTTCCAGGACATTCTCCTCAAAGCATATTTTGTGGTAGCTAAGTGACCGGCTGTAGATAATGTAGTGTGGTTCAGGTGTATGTTCATTATCAGAATATTTCAGAGCAGAGAGATCCTCTAGGACTCCTCTCTAGAGCTGGAGACCCAAATAGTAACAGCTGCTACAAATGCCTTCTTTAAAATATATGGAAGTTAAAGAGGCTAATGTCAAACATGGCCTTGTAAGGGCACTGAATCCATCTCACTAACAAAACATAATGATTATCCCATGGTAACTGGAAGTGCCTGATTTGTTTTTGCCATCGGGATTTGTATACGTACCACCATTAGCTGAATGAGTTTGCACAGTGAATGACAGTATTGGCAAATTACATTTTTTGCCATTTTCTCCCCAATTCTTGATTGAACAATCTGCTAGAGTTGTTTTACATCATAGAAGTCAAATAAGAAGTAGGTGTCTCTAAAGCAGTCTAGTCTAGTCTAACACAAGCAAATGCATATTTCATAGATCCTCTGCCAGTTAAGAACTGTTTGGACATGTAATTACAGATATGACTAATAATATTAGATCAAAGGCCCACAAATAATCAGGGTACCCGTATTTCAATCTCCAATACAAATGAGATTAACAATTGCGTAGTCTGCTCATGGAAACTAAGCAGATTTCACATTCAACATTAGCATTATTACACTTGTCAGATAAAAGCGCTGTACAGATTTGCAGAATTGCCTCTCTGATAAAGCTGCCATTTCATTCGTTTTCTGCCTCTGTGTAGGCCACTCTTTGATGCTTTCCCATTGATTTATTCTACAGATGTGTGTGGTGTGGGTTGATAGGAACATTTATCAAGGAAATAATCTAGCCATGACAGAGCAGAATTATTGCTGAGTATTTAGGTCGGTGACTGTATGCCCCATTTTGGTGGAACAGTCCCTTTTCTAAACATTGTCCCAGATGTTTTGGGAAACCCAGACTTGTTTTGGCAAATCCAGACATTTTCCCCATTTGCTCTTGCCTTAGGTGGGCATAGAGCAATGTTTGGGCTGTGAACCCAGATCCAGTAAGGCTCAGGCTGACAGCCCCACGTGATGAGGCTCGAGCTGTCAGTCCCACACAAGTGGGGTTCAGGTGAGCAGCAATGCCAGGAGGCTCAGGCCAGCTGCCTGGTGTTATGTTTTCAGTTTAGAGAAAAATATGGTCAGTACTTTGCTTTGAAGTGTCTCAGAGAGTCAGACAATTCATTCTGTTCATGTGTCGAGAAGGCGTTGTTCTGAGGCGTAGCTGCTCCAATGTCAACATCTGGATCCCATGGATACCCTGTCATTATGGCTCTGTAAATACAGCTGGAAGGTGAGGTTAAGTGCTGTGCAGGCACAGGGACTTAGCCCATGCAAGTATAGCATCTGAACAGTGCAAAGGAACCATTTTCATTGCAGAACAGTTCTAGTATTTGTAGGTACTGGAAACCACACAACTAGGAGGCCTAAATGCCTGCAGCTTTGCAGAGCCACAAACCCCTTCCTATTCCTCAGATGATTGGTTCATAAATTGCAAGAGTAGCCTCCCTGATTTTTCATCCACCTCCTCTGAATTTTTCTAAGAGCAAGGATGACATGTTAGCCCTCTATCAATAACTGTCTTCCCAGCCAGTTGAGCATATATGTGTAAGCAGGGTTCAAACGAGCTCTTCCCTGGTATCTCAGGGAAGATGAGCAAGGGAAAAGATTTCATCAGCAGACCGTGTTTGCAGACACACCTATTCTGCCTAACTGTGTAACAGATGGAGCTGCTTTGCCAAAATGATCGACTTTGGCTGATGTTGGGTTACAAATCACTAGTAATTGGAAATGGGGGTAATGAAATGTTATCCTTAATTGTATGAGTAAAAGGCAACAGAACTGTGCTTAGTGTGCCCTGATTGAGGGGGTTCAACCTAACCTGAACCTCATTTGCTAAGCAGAGGTAGGATGCCAAATCCCAGTGAAGAAAGAAAGGAAGTGTGAGTAGAAGGGAGAGTATTCTTGTTATGGCTGCTGCCTAAAGCATCTTAACCACTATTTGACCTGTTCTCCCATGAGCTAAATAGATTCAATTGATTGATCTCAATTTCCAGGTGGTGATTCCTAGAACTGACATCACAGCTGAGCAGGTCTAGGGGCTAAGTCTTAGACCTTGTGTGGGGACAGTGAAAGAAAAGAGATTGCACTGGCTGTGATGTTCCCCGCTATCTATTGAAACTGCTGAGACCTGAAATCACTGAGTGGCAGAACCACAAAACATGGTGTCATGGGAGCAGCAAACAGCGTGGGCAGAGAAGTAGCAGCTAGTGGTGTCTAAGAGACAGTGGCCAGCAAAAGCAGAGAGGCAGTAGCTGCCGAGAGCGATGGTGGCTATGGGCCAGTTGCTGATTTGGCCACCGCCCCCGGTGAAAGATGAACCCCTTGAATTCACCCCGACCTCTGAGTCTTTGCTGACCAAGGACAGCCAACTGTGAGATAGGTGCAGCAGAGGGAGAGGGATAATGTGTTACGGGGCATTCATTCACTGCACTTTCCTGCTGAAAGGCTGGAAATTGAGGCAAAGGACACTGCCCATGTCATTAAGGGGCTCAGGTTGGCTTGTGTTCACATGCTTTTGAAGTTGGTTATGGAGTTTTCCCAAACTAATGTTTTGTTCCTTTTCTCTTTTAATAAAAATTCTCTTTTGTTATCATAAACTATAAAGGCGATAGCTGCATTGCTGTAGCACTTGTAGTGGAGACGCTTTAAGCTGTTGGGAGATGCAGTAGCAATGTCAGTGGGAGAAGTTCTCCTGCTGACTTAACACTGTCTACCCTGGCACTCAGGTCAATATAACTTACATAGCTCAGAGGGGTGGCTTATTCACACCCCTGAGTGTTGCAAGTTATACTGAAGTAATCTGTAGTGTAGACAAGGTCTCCGTGCTGGCGACTGGGAAAATATTGCCTCTTGGATGAGCCCAGGGGAGGCGTTACATTTTTGCAGATTACTGAGTAGAGGTTCAAGCCGGTTCTGTTTTGTATTTAAAAACAACAAATAGTCTAGTAGCACCGTAAAGACTAACAAAACATGTAGATGGTATGCTGAGCTTTTGTGGACACAACCCACTTCTTCAGATTACAGGAGTGTTGGAAGTCCAGATCCAACACTCCTGTCATCTGAAGAAGTAGGTTGTGCCCACGAAAGCTTAGTATACCATCTACATGTTTTGTTAGTCTTTATGGTGCTACTGGACTATTTGTTGTTTTTTAAGCTTTTCCTGTTACAGACTAACTCGGCTACCCCTCTGAACTTGTTTTATATGGTTAAGAAGAACCTTTAGATACTGAACCTGGCTCTTGTGGCTGCAGACGCCACCTGGAAGAAGGGTTCCATGTTCAATATTGCTACTGTCAAGCATTCAGAAGTCATGAATCACTCATCAAAAATCATGAGATAGGCTTAAAAATAATTTCGTCTGGCTCTTGTGCCTTCACAGAGTACCTGGGTTATGTTTTCAAGCTTTTATCTTGAACCCATGAAGGCTAGAGATGTACTTTTTTAATAAATGATTATGAAAGCTAAGAGTCCCATCTAATCACCATAGCTGGGCTTTAAGAAGAATATCAAATATTGCAAGACTCATAATACAATCATCAGAACTGGGTGACACTGTTTAAGTAGAATATTTACCGATCACAAGCCACTTCAGGTGAGGAGCAGAGACCTTGAAAGGAAGGCTAGAGTATCAAGAAGTGGCATTAGTGTGCAGGAAGCAATAATAGGTGCAATAAAGAAGCAGGGAAGTGAGGATTTAGAACAGCATTCTGCTTCGCTGCTGGCTGATGTCAGCAGGGAATTTCAGCTGGTCGATCAAAACTGAGCCTGAGAAGGAGATTTTTCCACTGTAGCCAAAATCAAAGAAGAACCTGCCACTTTGGAGGGGATGCTTAGTGGTAACCTGCAAAGAGAACAACGATGGGACCATGCACATTTCTGTATCTTTCACTTGTACAAAGGAGGATTGAAAGGTGATGTGCACCCCTTCCCCATCCCTCTAATGAAAAGGAATTCTGTGCTGAGAGGGCCAGCCTCTTAAACAAATAGCCCTTAGAAAAATCAAGAATACTCTGTCTTCCCTGCTTTGTGCTGGAAGACTTCTGGGAGGAGGAGAACTGCTGTTGGTAGGTGTGGGATGCTGAATTCTCAACACAAAAGTTTCCTTTTTTAAAAAAAATGTATTAAGTGGGAAAAACAAGCCCAACAGCTCCAGTTTTTATGTCTGTTAAGAATACATTGTGTTGGTACCATGGTGCACAGTAGATTTAATCTCTGCAGATCGAGTCCTGGGAGGATTTGCTCAATGACTTTGGGCTGCTATGCCACTCCTATACCCCCACTCTCTCTTGGCCATTGGTATAAAGGACAAGCGTAGGCAAAAGATGTGCCCAAATGTTAGAAGGGTCTGAGGTTTCCTGCCCCCACCTTTTGTGAGTCGCATTAGTGCATATACATTGGCCTGATAACACTGGACACTGAAGTTCTCTGGTTATCCAGAGCACAAAAAGCTATAGTTAGGTTTCCCCACATTGTCTCCCGCATTGTGTCAATTCTTCAGAGGCATACACCTCCAACAGCGAGAGGGAATTCAGTCTCTGCACCCCAGGTCATCTTTAGCCTTTCGACAGAGCCTCTAATGGGACTGTTATTCCCAGATTGAGTGTGTTTTGTGATATGAATATCAGTCCTGTCAGAACTGGACACAGATCAAAAACTCATTTCACAGCGAGGCTTTCCAACTGCAATGTTCAAGTCACGCAGGAATGCTCCACGAGGCCATTCCAGCCCCTTCTGGGGGAACCACTGCAGCATTAGGGTAATCTGCGGCTTTCTGACCCGGAGGCCCCTTTGCCTCCTTAGCAGCAGAGCTTCCTGAGCAGGCCAGTACTGGTGCTGGGCTCGGGTGGAGGGTGAGTGACAGCAGGTCAGCATGGCAGGAGCTGGGAATGCTGCACTCAGAACGGGGCAAAGAAACACAAGGGCTGGAGCTGCCCAGGGGTTAGGTGGGAGCCAAAGCCAGGTAGCACTGGGAGCCAGGTAGTGGGGCTCCCTGGATGGTAGAGCCCACTGCACAGCGGTGCCCTCTTCGGACAAAGGATGGGCTCTGTGGGGAATCACCCCCTCCTGCTCTGGGCCTTTCCCAGCTGCCTTCATCTTCCTCCCAGCTTTCCACACTACCCCCCCCCCCAGCTCTCCACTGTTCTTTGCCAGTCTCCCTCTGCCCCTATCATTCTCCCAGCTCCTCCCACTACCCCTCTGCTCCCTCTCAGTGCTTCTCCCTACCCTTGTCCTCCTGCCAGCTGCCCCCACTATCACCCCAGCTCCCCACTGCTTTAGGGTAACCATACGTCCCATTTTGACTAGGACAGTGCCTTTTTAAAGCTCTTTCCAAAACAGTTGGGCTAGCCAGGGCAAAGTGTGCATTGGTCTGGTTTGCTCTTGCCAACCTTGATCTGCGAGGTGTGTGTGTGTGTGGGGAGGGGGAGGCAGGACTCCAGTGGGGGACCAGGCAGGGCTTGAGCAGCAATGCCAGCCCCAAACTTTCAGTCATCCTATCTAGCAATGTGTATTGCTGCTCACCTGAGTCCTGCCTGCCCCACATGGTGGCCTCATGTGATGTCCGTTTTTCCTTATAGAATATATGGTCACCCTACTCTGCTCTGTCCCAGGATCTCCAGCTGCCCCTATCAACCTTCCTGCTCTCCCCACTACCACCCCAGCTCCCTCCCAGGACCTCCCATTGTCCTTCATTATGTCACTTTGCTGTTGTTTTTCTTAAAGGGCTGGAGCTATCAGGTGGTAAAAGCACTGAAACATAACAGATGAGAGGTGAGTCTCCAATTGCCATTCTTAACCCTGATATAAAGAAATAATAAAGATATACACACAATGTGGCATATGGATATGGTATGTAACCTTCAAGAATTCCTCCTTGTACACATACAGAACAATAACAAACATCAGTGTGATGAGGAATTTGTTGCACTGAGTTACTGTACTAGAAGTTAATTTGTTTTAATCTTTGAGATACGTTGTATTGTGGGGGAGGGAGAAAAAATAGTCTTTGGGATATACTGCTGTGTGGTTATTTCCTTGTGGATTGTTACAGTAAGTAATCACCAGGGTGCCTAGAACAGTGTATAGGCATCCTGGTTGTATTTAAACACAAATGAATACACACCAAGGCATAGTTTTTATTGGATATGTATTTAGAATGCATCATCTGCTTATGAGCTGAATGTTCCGGTATCTCTTGATTACCCAACTCGGCCGAGAATCTGTCTGGCTCCCTCTCAAGCCCCATGTCCACATCCAGAGTAATTATAAAATTCCTACCACCGCCATTCTGGTTCACACTAGCAGGGAGCCTGAGAATAGGCAAGATGCTGAGATCTGCTATGATAATTAAACCTGCTGAAAGCAAGCCTAAAATCAGGTGTTGGTACAAAGAGCCTCATCTCTCTAGATTCTCATCAAAGCCAACACCAGGTCAGCAGAAAGCACAATAGAACCAGTGGTGGGAATTTTTAAAGACATTTTCTCATGGACAAAGTTAAAATCAGTCACAGTCCCCCAAGAGTTAGTTTGGCAAGGCCTTAGGGGCATGGAACCAGACAAGTACTTCTTGCTGAATAGTGTCTATGTTAGTGAATTATTATTGCTGCCACTGATCTTTATAGAAAAATGTTCTTTAAAGCACATACTAGCTTATTTCCTGAACCCCTCTTCACCTGGGTTTCTAATTTCTCAGCTCATTACCAGTTTTTGCTGCAAGTCATCAACTCTTTTTTTTATATCTGATGAGGAGGCAGCCTTTGGGCTTACACCTCCTTAGTGCCAGACATTGTAAGTGTAAATTGCTTTAGGGATTCATCTGGTGGTTTTTGTTAAAAAAAACGTTAAAATGTGCAGGGACTGTGTTTCTATCCTGAGGGCTCTACAGCTGGGATGGCAAAGGAGATGCCTCCCAGGAACCGACACCCAGACTGTTGGATGTTTGCTAGCAAGGGTACCAGATACAGTACAAGTGATTTACTTCTTGCCTCACACCACAGCATCACCCTTTCAGCACACCTGTCTTGATGAGGTTGAGCAAGTATTAGCACCACTGAGAGCTTTGCTGGCAGACTCAATAGATGGGCCAAAGGCTGACTGGGCTGGGAGACACTGAGTTCATTTAACACCAAAAGCAGTGGACCCACCTGGTTAGCAAGTGATACACTGCTGGGCCCTACTCTGGTGGAACTTGCACAGTGATTGTGTCTGTTCTGGAAATGAATGGAGAATTTCCCAGCTCCAGAGCAGCAGCTTTCATTTAATCTCCACCTCCACACCATGTTTTTTGTTTTACTGATGCACTGGCCTCCATTCCATTGTGGTCCCTCTTCTCACTGCCTGAGAGGGAGGCCATTGTTGCATTTTTAAAGAGGTCCTTTTAGGAGCTTTGCCTCCCTCCACTGGTCAAATAAGATAGCATCTTTCATGAGCAAGTTTACATCAATTATTTTTATGCACTACATAGCAGAAGCTATTTTTTATAAAGGAAATCCTTGTAATGAACTGGGGTTTCATACTAGAAAACTCTTGGTCATGTTATTGTGTGCTCACTACAGTTTTAACTTATTTCCAGACCCGACCACACATGACATGACACAATGAGGCCCTTTTAGGCCGAGAAGCAACTTTACTCTAATTTCTGGACAACTCATCTTTATTGTGGAGAAAAAACAATGTTGTGAAAAGAAACAGCTTAATCCAATCAACCTCTGCATACAGGTATTGCACTTGGGTTTTTGGTTCACTGCACACCTTCCAAACTCTTGAAGAGAACTTCCAAGGGAGAAGCACAGGAGAACAAGCAGCACCTGGAGCATATTCAATGGCTTAGTTCTGTGCAAAAAGTAATAGAAATAGAGAGGAGCCAAAGTTTGCCAATGGTCATCTTCCACCTGCCATTTCAGGAAGTGGATTGTTCACCAGCAAGTTGCTTACAACTGGGTTAGGTGCAGCTGCACCTTAGTTTCCTTTGCTCCCTGAGGAGACTGACCTCTGACCAAACCAAGCTTCATGTCTCCTATGGTAACAAAGCCTAAAACCAACTACATGAACAACTGCTCCAACAAGTTCAAAACCATTAACCTCATTGTATATAGTTTCCCAATCTTCCTCCACCCAACTAACGACTTAGCCTGCCCCCTGATTCCTAACTCTCCTTTCTACCTGTCGTTTGGGTTCCTCCCTAGCCTTTTCACAGGTTTGTCCAGCCACACTCACAATGAGGAAAGGAAGGTTACTTAAAGTCTGGCCTTTTTTCAGCATGTCTCACCATCAGGCCTAGAGTCCCCTCACTCCCAACAGACCAGCAACATCATACTGCAAGCTGTCTCATCTTAATGAATTAACCCAGTTTTGAGTTCTGGATGATCTCCACTCCTGCAATCTTGTAGTGACATTTTTTACCAACCCTAAATCTGGCTGTAGGTTCACATCTGGGCACATCAGCAAGAATTGGCATAATTAAATAGAGAATGAACCCATTTGTCCCAGCTGAGGATCTGGTCCAGTATCTGAGCCCGGTTTCACCCTACACTACCACTGGGATCCACTGTCCTTTGTTTCTTCTCACATTTAAGAAAGGTGGATTTTTCTAGTATCTCTAGGGGGCAACAAATTCTAAAGGTGTTTTCTATGTGGTTCCTTGTTGCTGTTTGGTTCAAATACAACCAGCTTTATTTTGGTGTGTATCTCCCTGAATTAAGTGTAAGTAAATGTTACATGTGACCATATGGAATTACAGAGATATGTCCAGAAACTCCCTCCCATTAAACGGGTGAATAGTGTTCTTCATGTCTCGAGAATCACTGTCTCTGGAATTCAGGATCCTCTTTGAGACTCTTAATGTAAAGAAGAAATGAGGGTCAGATGGTGACGCTCACCCTGGCTGTCCAACAACACTGAGTAGCTGCTTTTTAATGTCTCCTTTGTGTGACCTGTTATCTAAAAGTTGGGTCCTTATTGCAAGTGGCCACATGCTGCACTCTGCTCTAGAATTTGCCCAGGACATTGAATGGAACCTGTGTTGGTTCTTTAAAAATGAAAAATTAAAATCAATTTAAATGTCAGAGACAGATAGAGGTCCAATATGATGCTTATCACTGCATTATTGCTATTGATTTATCTAATGCATTTGAAATTATATAATGGTCTTCAGGCAGAAACCATGGAACCAAATACATGTGAGAGTTTCTGATGTTTGTTATTTGTTACAAAGGACAATCCACCCAAAAACTAATCCTCCCCTCCCAAAAATCCCCACCACCCTGCTCCTCTGAGTCAGACGAGTGGGCTCAGAATGTTGCTTTTTAAATGTACAACCTGTCTATATGGAATTGATTTCTGGAAGGACAAAAATGATAAATGGATAAGCACCGAATCCCAGAGCCTCCCACACTGCCAGCAAACCACAAAGGAAGATGCTGCATAGGCAGCTTACATTGTGATTAACTGAGCGAGAGCTGTGCTGAAAGGCATGTGTGACAGCGGGAGATGCATTTACCATAAGATGCACCATTAGTGTGTGTATATATGACCATATGATGGAGAATTCAATAAGTTTTGCAGCACAATAAAGGTGATGTTCATGCTCCCATGCTCTCAGTTATCCTTCACACACAAGACTGGAAATGATCTAGAACAGGGATGGGCAACCACAAATAGTGTGTGGGCCACAAGAGTTGCCTTCCTTCACCTCAGTGGACCACAGCAGCCCAAAACCCACTGGGATTACACCCGAAGCCCTGTGTCCCCCCTGTCTACCCTGCTCCCCCACACACCTCTCATGCACTGAGGCACCTGAGTCCCGCCCTTACCTGCTTCTCCTCTTCCCTCCTAGCACTTTCAGAGCACATGAATTGCCTTATTCGGGCTCTGTCCCTGTTCCTCCCCCTTTCTCCCAGAGCTGGAACACTGCAAACAGCTGATTTGCGACATTCCAGTTCTGGGAGGGAGGGAGAAGAGCAGTGATGGGGTGCAATTCAGGTGATTTGCATGTTCTGAATGTGCTGGGAGGGAGGCATAGGAAGTGTGGGGTTCTGGTGCCCCAGTGCATGAGGCATGTGGGGAGGGGGGCATCCAGGGAGCTCATGTGGCCCATAGGCTGCAGGTTGCCCAACAATGGTTTAGAGCACCAAGATAATGACCTAATGTCTATAACTGGAGAGTGATTTGCTATCAATAAGCAAGAGTGGGCTGTTTTCTTCTCACTAAGAAGACCGATGCAACCATTATAATACAATGATCTATATTTTTGTTTGTGACTCTGTAACTACATGCACTGACGGTGAGATGTGAACCCAAAATCTGCAATGCTAGAAGCATGAGCCTCTGATGCCTGAGATAAAGGACTGGGGCCAGATACCCAAAAGCACTGAACTCAGTGGGGTTTAGGTGCCTAAACCCACATCAGTAAAGGTATTTAAGTTCTGTCTGTGAAGCAATAGCAGCCTCATACGCCTTTTGTGTGGACCAGCCACTACAAGGATATATAGACTCACATTTTCCTAGCATGAATTATGAGCTCATGCTTCTATTTCATGTCAGCATGGCTTTGTGCCTTTGAAAGTTTCCCTAAATGCTAGCATTTACACACAGGAGACAATGATTATATCACAGAGAGGCATATGTTCAGCACCGGACAATCATGTGTTGCTTATTGCTCATTATAGCAGCTGGAATGTCTATAGTGATTTTAATGGGAATACAATCAAACCTTTAATCAGTTTTGTGTAGTATTAGACCATTTCTGCAACAAGATGGTCTTTTACATTCACAAATCAAGAGGCAGGATTTGTCCTTAAATATAAGTCTTACAATGGTGCACCAGACTTTCTTTCCCCATCTCTATTTCACCTACCATCTCCAAGCACCAGCTCTCCAGCACATACAGAATTCTGCTGCTTGCTTTCACCATAAGGAATGCTTGGGATTAATATGGGGTTTAGAGTTTAGGGGTTATTGTTTTACTAACCCTAGACTGTGCTATTACCTTGCACTGCTAAAACACCTTTCACTTAGGATCCTAAAGCATTTTACAAACCTTAATTATTTCTCACAATGTGCTTGTGAGGTATGTGAGTATTTTAGAGATAGGGGCCACAGAAAGAATGGGACATCTGTTCAGTCAGCAATAACCCATAGAATCATAGACTCATAGATCACTAGAACTGGAAGGGACCTCAAGAAGTCATCAAGTCCAGTCCCTTGCCCTCGCAGCAGGACCAAACACTGTCTAGGTCATCCCTGACAGATATCTGTCTAACCTGCCTTTAAATATCTCCACAACCTCCCTAGCGCAATTTATTCCAGTGTTTAAGCACCCTGACAGTTAAGAAGTTTTTCCCAATGTCCAACCTCAACCTCCCTTGCTGTAGTTTAAGCCCATTGTTCCTTGTCCTTTCATCAGAGGACAAGAACAATTTTTCTCCCTTCTCCTTGTGACACCCTTTTAGATACCTGAAAACTGCTATCATGTCCCTTCACAGTCTTCTCCTTTCCAAACTAAACAATCCCAGTTCTTTCAGTCTTCCCTCATAGCTCATGTTCTCTAGACCTTTAATCATTCTTGTTGCTCTTCTCTGGACCTTCTCCAATTTCTCCCCATCTTTCTTGAAATGTGGTGCCCAGAACTGGACACAATACTCTAAGGCTACGTCTACACTATGGCTTTTCCTGGAGGAGGCAATGCAAATGAAGCACGGATTAGCATTTTCTCGCGCTTCATTTGCATAATCTCTTCCGATCCATTTTTGTGCAAGAGGTTTTTGCGCAAAAGCAAGCAGTGTGGATGCTTCCTTTTTGCGCAAAAAACCCCTTTTTGTGCAAGATCCTTATGCCTCTCGGGGAGGGCATAAGGATTTTGTGCAAAAGGGGGTTTTGCGCAAAAAGGAAACGTACACTGATTGTTTTTGCGCAAAAACCTCTTGTGCAAAAATGGATCGGAAGAGATTATGCAAATGAAGCATGAGAAAATGCTAATCCGTGCTTCATTTGCATTGCCTCTTCCGGAAAAAGCCATAGTGTAGATGTAGCCTAACTGAGGCCTGATCAGCAGAGAGTAGAGCGGAAGAATGACTTCTCGTGTCTTGCTCACAACACTCCTGTTAATGCATGCCAGAATCATGTTTGCTTTTTTCCCAACAGTGTCACACTGTTGACTCCTATTTAGCTTGTGGTCCACTATGACCCCTAGATCCCTTTCTGCAGTACTCCTTCCTAGACAATCACTTCCCATTCTGTATGTGTGAAATGGATCGTTCCTTCCTAAATGGAGTACTTTGCATTTTTTCTTATTAAACTAACTAACCTTTCCCAATACCTGGAACTCCTTTTTGTGTTCTCTGCAGTAACTGCCCCTATTTATCAAGGTGTTATGGTAATTGTTTGAAATTTACATGAAAAAACGAGCGATGGCTGAGTGCAAATAGAACTGTGCTATTCTCTGTGATTGGTCCCACTTATAATCGGGTTATTTAGAAACAATTGCCTACGCTCTATTTATTATGTCAGAGCACTAAGTGCTTCCTTCTGTGCAGTGCTTGAAAGCCAGTTCTGTTTTGCCAAGTTTTCCAAAGTTTGTGGATCTCTTTTTTTAAGTGTCAGGGGAAATTTTATGTATTGCTGCATAACTTCAGTGAGGGGGATGAAGGCTGTGGCTGTAATATAATCAGCAACTAATGGTTCTCTCCATGAGCATGGTACAGACAATGGAGGCTTTTAGAGGGAGGACTTCCCTGAACAGAGGCAATAGCACATTCTAAGATAACTGAAAAGAACATTCATGGCAATCTGATGCCATTATATTTAATGGAGCTGAATCTGTGGCTTATGCGGAACCCAAATTGTGTTACAGGGGCGGGAAGCAAGGCAAGAGGCATATATTTTATACTGCGGCGGCCTCATGGGAAGAACAAGGCTATCGCTGAAAGGCTAATCAAAGCACCGTTGGTTATTCTGTGTATTGTGAAACTGAACAGGGAATTGTTATTCACATAAAATCACTAAGGGGAAGCTTAAACAAAGGAACAATAACTGGCTGTCCCATTAGCACAGCCCTGTGCAGTAATAGACAGGTGCTAACCTTATCTGCTTTAATGCTTCTTTCTCCTTTATCAGTTTTCTTGCTTCCTGACACATGCTGCTGTTGCATAAAATATCAAAGCACATCAAGTCTGGAGCTGATGGTAAATTAACCTTCCCAGTAAGATAGCTTCTTAGATGAGGATTTAAAAATAAAGCCAGCTAATCAATTGTCATTTGAACTTCCAGCTCAGAAAGGAGAATTTGATTCTTATACACACACATAAACACACACACAATTTTTGAGCCATAATTTTGAATGTTGCTTGCCTGGCACACACACATACAAGGAGAGGACAGGAAGGACCAATGGTCCAGTAGTATCTAGTCACTCTGCAACAGCAGGAGATTTATGGTGTGGGTCACCACACACCTGGCTCTAACAGACCATCTTGCTCAATACTAAAAGATGAAACTCCAGCAAGGTCACTGCCACTATGGACCAGGAGGGAATTCTTTCCTGGATTCACATTTGGCAATGAGATTTAACAATCATTAAGTCACTAATGATTTGTGTGCCTTGAGATAATGGTGCTGCACTATAAAGACTCATTTTCTTATAGATTTTGGTATAATGGATCCTGGCGTACCTCTGGGGGAAAATAATTTCTAATGTTGTTTATCTCTTGAGGAGAAATGAAACCCTTCTGTTGTTATACATGCTGCAACTCAGGTTTTCCTTGTGTCTCCCAAGGGCGATGTACTAGCCTGGAGGCAGACACCCTCTCTCCTCCGATCCTCCTCCCACCTTGATTTGGTTGCATAAATGCAGGCACAGTGTTGCCAGAGAGAGTGGAACTCATCCCTATGCTTATGAAAACTACCTCAGGGGCTTTAATTTTTAACAGAGCTGTCAGATACTCGGCATTTAAGGTCTCATCGAAATTACGGACATGATACAACTCCCAGGATTAGTCCAATTAGCAAGTATTTTTTCTTTTACTGTTATCTGCCAGCGGTTGTGACAATACAGGAAAGGAACTGTCCCATGCCAAATGTATCTTTCCAGCTCAAGTGGCCATGGATCAGATCTCCTGAAAGGGAACTGCTCCCATATTATATATATTAGGGCCCTACTGAATTCATGGGCATGATATTTTGTGTGCTTTTATCCTGTTCTACACAGATTTTCCTAAGGGAGACCAGATTTTCTCAGATTGGAGGTCATGCCCAAAAGGCAATTGCAGGGGGTGGTCACAAGGTTATTTTAGGTAGAGCATGGTATTGCTTTACTTTTCTGCTGCCTTTAGAGCTCACTGGCCAGAAAGCAGCAACTGCTGACTGAGTGCCCAGCTCTGAAGCAGTGTCCCACCAGCAGCAGTGCAGATCATGCCACCTTTACTTCTGCGCTACTGCCCTCAAAGCTGGGTAACTGGAGTGCGGTGACAGAAAGCTGCTGACAGAGAGTCCAGCTCTGCAAGCAGCTATACCATGCCATCCTTAGTTCTTTGCTGCTGCTGGCAGCAGCTCTGACTTCCGAGCATTGCTCCCGGCCAGCAGTTGCCACTATTCAGTGGTCCTGTCCTGCTCTGAAGGCAGCACCACTGCCAGCAGCAGCACAGATGTAAGGGTAGTAGTATCATAACCTTTACAATACATCCCCCCTGCAATAACCTTGTGACATTTCCTTACAACCTTCTTTTGGGTCAGGATCCCCACAATTAAAACACCATGAAATTTCAGATTTAAACAGCTAAAGTAATGACATTTACTATTTTAAAAATCCCACAACTGTGAAACTGACCAAAATGGACCATGAATTTGGAAGGGGATTACTCATTATGGATTTTCTCTGCCATATAGACTGAATCAATCAATGCTGGAGTAATAATAGACAGTGATGCAATTGCCAGTCAGATTTTTTTCTCTCACTCAATTATAGTTATGGATTTCATTTTAGTTTCTCACAATTCATCTTTATTCCTCATGGACTGTTTTACATTAATTAATTTGATCCACAATTTGAAATTAATTGGATGAATCATTCTATTCCTCAGTTTCTTAATGCACAAACTATTAAAAATTTATGCCTGTTTCTAATCAAATTACACAGTGAGGATAGTACCGAAACAATTTAATAAGAGTAGATTTAATAAGGATAGATTCTCCCTCACTGGCAATTTTAAAATCACGATTAGATGTTTTTCTAAGAGATATGGTCAAGGAAACTTTTTGAGGATATTTCTCTGGCCTGTGTTATGCAGGAGGTCAGATTAGATAATTGCAATGGCTCCTTCTGGGCTTGGAATCTATGAACCTATTTTTTGTATAATGAATTCTTATGATATCAGATTAATGTGGATTGGCTCTGGGTCATATGATTTGTACACCTACCTTTTCAGACTCATGCATTTCAATAATGCGCAGGACATTATGCCCGTGCTCCAGCAACTGCACTGGCTTCCAGTATGTTTCCGGGCACAATTCAAGGTCCTGGTTATGACCTATAAAACTCTAAACAGTTTGGGAGTGGGGTATCTGAAGGACCATCTTCTCCCATATGAACCTGCGTGGGGATTGAGGTCAGCTGTGGAGGTTCTGCTCTGTGTTCCTTCACTTATGGAGATAAGGTTGACATCTACGCAGAGCAGGGCTTTCTCAGCCTTTGCCCCTTGGCTATGGAATTCTCTCCTCCAGAACATTTGCCTGGCACTGTTGCTGGCATTGCTTCAGCGCCAGGATACAGCCACCCTTTTTACCGTGTTTTTATTGGTGCTTGAGTGTATCCCTCCTCTCAAGGTGTCTTAGCAGGTTTTATGCCCCACCGGGGTCTTGTATTTTACTTTATATGTGTGTGTGTGTGTGTGTGTGTGTGTGTGTGTGTGTGTGTGTACATATACATATATATATATATATATATATACATACACATACATATACACACATATTCTGTTTTAAAAATTTTATAAGACACCTCGAATTTTTTAAATAGGCGTGATAAAAATATTTTAAAATAAATAAGTAAATATACCATGTTATAAATATACTGTGTTGTGCTTCAGTGTACAGTATGTACAATATGGATGAGATACAGTACCCTTGGACCTGCTCACTAAAATTTCAAAATATATGTGCCAGGTGGGTGACATTATAACCAACCTTTTTCACTGCTAGTTTTTAAGGGTCAAGACCCTGATTCAGGATAGCACTGAAGTACATGCTTAACCTTCCTTGGAGTCAATAGGACCCAAACACGTCCTTGTTTGCCATGCTGAAGTGAGGTCAAAATCCTGAGAAGCACCAAGCACCTAAATCTCCCCTTGATATCGGTCAAGTCACAGAGGCATCAACAAATGCTCATTGCTTCCCAAGATTTGACCCCTACCCAATAACTCTAATATTGCATGAATATAGGACTGTTTTTATTTTTATTTTTTTTGCATTTAATCTTTCTGGCTGTCTTTCTGTACAGAAAAATGTTGATTTCCTTTCTGCTTTTTGTTTTGAGAAGGATGGGAGCCCACAAATAATTGCTCTCTGGGCACTTTTAAATTGCACTAGTTCATTTGAATACGAAGTAGCATGGCAACGAAATATATGATGATCTTAGTGCAAGCAATCTCAGCTGGGGACAGGCAAAACAATGCTGCTCCAAATCTATGGCACTAAGTGAGGTTATTCATGCAGGCAGTATAGTGTCTTTCTTCCTGGATGTGGAGCTTGCCAAGCCAATTTGTAGCAGCCTCATTGGCAAAGGGCAAAGCACTCAGACCACTGTCAAATCTGGCCAGAAGGCAGTCAGTGGCAATGAAAATAATATAGCTAATTCCATAACATATTACCTGGCTGGCACATGAGGCTCTTAATACATCTTTCAGAAAGATACAAATAAAGAATAATAATTTGCATCTATATAGAACTTTTCATCTGTGGATCACAGAATGCCAAGAAACAAAAATATCTCTTAAATAGGGAAGCATCATTAGTCTCATCTTACAGATAGGGAAACGTAGGGCCAGAGAAGTGAGTACACCAAGATCACATAGAGAATGAATAGTAAACAAGTCCCAACTCCCATCATCCTGATTTGACAAACTCATTAACTTGTCCTTCTACCTAAAGAGAATGTAGGTAAAAGTATTATGGTTTCTTCCTAGTGAACTGTTTAGCTTTGACTTTTTCTTTGCTGGGGACCTATACTAGGGTTCATTTCTAAAGCACTGTAAGTAGGTGCATTGTTAATAGATCTTTGGCAGAGGAAAAATGGCTTCATGAAGTTCTCTGAATCTGAGCTAAGTGTAAGACAAAATCTGGAACCCAGGTAACTGTCCTGTTAAGATAAAGTTACCTGCCCTTTCCTCTTTCACATAAGAGCGATATGACTAATTTTGATTTCAAAGCCAGACAGCCTACCGCTATACCTATTTAAAGATTGAATCTTTTACATAGAAGACAGCTTCCAGTCACTTTAAATGTAACTGGCAAGTAAATGGCCAAACCTTACGGTTCTTGGTTTGACCTTTCCTCTTTACTTATTTGAGTTCCAAGACATAAATCCCAGGTCCCGTGACTCCTTCTGGCTGGACCACACGGGAATCCCTCTGGACACTAGATTTCTATGGACAAGCATTAGAGATGGGTCCCAAGATACAAAGTTCAGATCTAGCTTTGGATCCAAATCTTCTGAATGTAAGGGAATGGGAGGGAAAAGGGGGTATTATTTGCCATTCCAACTCAATTCATTGTGTAAATTGGAACTGAGTTTCCAAGCTCAGGTCCAGATATTCCAAACTTTGAAGGGATGGGGGAAGATGTGGCTCTCAGGTTCTGGTTAAAGCCCATCTCTAAATAGGACAGTCATCTAAAATAGGTCAACAGGATCCAAGGCTATTTATGCTGAATTAACTAAAACTGAGGTAACTGTGATCAGAATCTAAGATTGATACATCTATGTCAGGGGTGGGGAACCTCAGGCCCAGGGGCCAGATGCGGCCCCCAGCTTGCCTGGATCCAGCTCCAGAGGCTCATGGCTCCCCTGCTTTGGGGAGCCTGTCTTGGTGCTCCAGCCCCGCTCCTGCTCTACTATGGGGCTGGAGCACACAAAATCTACTAGGCTGGGTCCCCTTAAGCTCTGGTGAGCAGGGAGAATGTGAGGAGTGTCTTTCTGCTTCTCAGTCGGGCGCCACATCAGAGAAGGTTTTTTGTTTGTGGTCCCCGACTGATTTTTCTGTGCATCAGTGGCCCCTGACGCAAAAAAGGTTCACCATCCCTGATCTATGTAATAGGGATGAAAGCAAGCAGTCAACTACTCTCATTCTCCCTCCTTGCTACCTCTGTAAAAGCCCTGTCTGGCGGGAGGGCCAGGAGAGGCTGTTACGATGCAGCCTCTGCCTCCGGTGGGCCCAGACTCGCCGCAGGCAGAGGCTTCTCCAGCAGCAGCCCCTGTCTGCAGTGGCATGGGCTGGCTGCAGGCAGAGGTTGCTCCAGCCGGGCAGGTAGCCCGGCTCAGTCCCAGCTCGCACTGGATCCGGGATCTACCCCTGCAGCAGCTCTACAGTTTAAATGTAGTAAGAGTCGGGTAAGCAGGCAGCCCGGCTCTTAGTATATTTAAACTGCAGAGCCACAGCAGGGGTAGGTTGTGGACCCAGAGTGAGCTGGGACTAAGCTAGGCTGCCTTCCCTTATCGACTATTTGAGTAGTCGATTAAAATTCTATCATCTACTCCATTAATCAATTAACCACATCTTAACATCCCTTAACACAGGGGTAGACAATAATTTCTGACGGTGGGGCCACTCCAAGAATTTGGAAAGTGGTCGAGGGCTGCACTCTTCCATGATATTAATGGAGGTGGGCGGGGTCCGGGATGGAGGTTAGGTGCAGAAGGGAGTTTAGGATAAGGGAGGGAATTTGGGTGAAGGAGGCAGTTGTGACCTGGGGCACTGGACTGGGATGCAGGGGGTTGGATTGTGACCGAGAGCAGGGAATTGGGGTACAGGAGGAGGTGCAGGGGTTTGAGTTGTGAGCTAGGGCAGGAGGGGACTGTGATCTGGGGCAGGGGATTTGGGTGCCATATCTGGGAAGGGATATGGGTATGTGGAGTAGGGGGCAGGAGTTTGGGGTAGAGGGTTGGAGAAGGGAGGGGCTGGGGTGCCAGAGGCAGGGTCTGCCCAGGAGACTTACCAGCCAGCAGCTGGTTCCTGGATCAGCCTCCCTGCCTGCCCCACCCCAGCACAGGCTGCAGCCATGTGCTCTGTGAGGGTATGTCTACACTACAAAGTTAATTCGAACTAACAGCTGTTAGTTCGAATTAACTTTCATAGGCACTACACACGCAAACCGCTAGTTCGAACTTAATTCGAACTAGCAGAGCGCTTAATTCGAACTAGGTAAACCTCATTCTACGAGGACTAACGCCTAGTTCGAATTAAGTAGTTCGAATTAAGGGCTGTGTAGCCACTTAATTCGAACCAGTGGGAGGCTAGCCCTTCCCTGGTTGCCCTGGTGGCCACTCTGGGCCAAGCCAGGGAAACTCGTCTGCCCCCCTCCTGGCCCCGGAGCCCTTAAAGGGCCACGGTCTGGCTATGGTGCCCGTGCCACGTGCAAGCCTGCCAGCACCCAGCCAGCAGACCCTGCACCTGGCACAGCACGAGCCAGCCACCCGCTGCCACCCAGCCCTCCCCCTCTTCCCAGGACCAGGCTGGCGGCTCCCAGGAGCCTGCCCAGGGCCGCAAGAGGCAGACGCCCGCCTGGTCTAGTGCGGAGATCGTGGACCTCATCCAGGTTTGGGGGGAGGCCTCCAACGTCCATAATCTCCGCACTAGGCACAGGAAAGTGGCCGTCTAGGGCAGAATAGCTGCCAGCCTGGCCACCAAAGGCCACATGCGAACCCAGGAGCAGGGTTGCATGAAAATCAAGTTGGTCCAGTGAGACCCCCAAACCTGAGCCCTGAGCTTAGAACATAAGAACGGCCGTATTGGGTCAGACCAAAGGTCCATCTCGCCCAGTAGCCTGTCTGCCAACAGCGGCCAACACCAGGTACCCCGGAGGGGATGGACCAAAGACAATGGCCAAGCCATTTGTCTCGTGCCATCCATCTCCAGCCTTCCACAAACAGAGGCCAGGGACACCATTCCTACCCCCTGGCTAATAGCACTCCATGGACCCAACCTCCATGACTTTATCTAACTTCTCTTTAAACTCTGTTCTAGTTCTCACCTTCACAGCCTCCTGGGGCAAGGAGTTCCACAGGTTGACTATTTGCTTTGTGAAGAAGAACTTTCTTTTATTAGTTTGAAGCCTGCTACCCATTCATTTCATTTGGTGTCCTCTAGTCCTTCTATTATGGGAACTAATGAAGAACTTTTCTTTATGCACCCTCTCCACACCACTCATGATTTTATAGACCTCTATCATATCCCCCCTCAGTCTCCTTTTTTCTAAGCTGAAAAGTCCCAGTCTCTTTAGCCTCTCTTCATATGGGACCAGTTCCAAACCCCTAATCATTTTAGTTGTCCTTTTCTGAACCCTTTCCAAGGCCAAAATATCTTTTTTGAGGTGAGGAGACCCCATCTCTACACAATACTGAAGATATGGCGTACCATAGTTTTAGACTTCCCCTCGTCCTTCTTCCCCTGGCTTCCCCCTTCCAGCTCCCTCCTCCCAGGTTTCCACCTCCCCTCTCCCACCCTCTCTCTTCCCCTCTCCCACCTCCTTTTCCCAGTCTCCCCAGAGGTTAATCCCCCCCCCCCAGTTTTGTTAAATAAAGAGAGTTTCTATTTTTGAACACACGTGTCCTTTATTTTCTACATCAAGAAGGGGGGCTAGGGAAGGGTAAGTGGAAGGAGGTGAGGGAGGAATGGGGCACGAGCCCCCGATGGGGAGGACTGGGGTGGCTCTGCGGGCTCCTCAGGGTGGAGGCTCTCCTGCAGGGCCTCCTGGATCCTGACAGCCCCCCAAATGACCCCCCTGGATGGCAGCCTGCGGCAAGTGCAGCCGGGCTGATGGCCAAGTGCTGTGATGTGCCGAGTGTGGGCACTCAGGGCACTCCAAGACAGGACTGCTTTGCTGTCCCTCATCGAGGTAGACAAGCAAGCGGGGAACCCTGAGAACTGTCTGTCCAGGGTGGGGGTCGGGTCCCTTTAAGCACAGCCCTCGGCTAGCCTGAGGCAGCAGCTCCACGTTCTAAGTCCTAAGCTGATGCCCTGCCGGCACTGGTTCCGGCCAGCCTTAACTTCAGTTCAGGGTCCACTCAATGTGGACATGCTAGTTCGAATTAGCAAAACACTAATTCGAACTAGTTTTTAGGTCTAGATGCGCTAATTCGAATTAGCTTAGTTCGAATTAACTAATTCGAACTAAGTTAGTTCGAATTAGTGCTGTAGTGTAGATATACCCTGAATGACTACAAGCCCCTTGTACTTCAT
This sequence comes from Pelochelys cantorii, assembly GCA_032595735.1. Lineage (NCBI taxonomy): Eukaryota > Metazoa > Chordata > Testudines > Trionychidae > Pelochelys > Pelochelys cantorii. The sequence goes on along the minus strand of CM064329.1, from coordinate 99,873,726 downwards.
GGCTGCCTGTTAGTGAAACAGGTAACGCCTACTGGCCACTTTCTGGCCAGAAGCTGGCCAATGGGATTGTGCTGGGGGCAGGAACAGCTCCTAAAGCTTCCTTCTCCCCTCTGGTCTCAGTTTTGAAAGTGAAACCCCCCCCAGCTGTGTTTCTGAGCCGTGTGCGGGTGGGGCGAGGCAAGCAGGGAGCCTGCCTGGGGTTCCCTGCAGCATCTGCGGGCCGGATCTGGTGGCTCGGTGGGCCAGATGCGACCTATAGGCCATATTTTGCCCAGGCCTGATGTAACGGGTCTAATCACAATTAAACTCCATGTGGCCTTCTTCCAGTTGTTCAACAAGGGAAGCTACTGACCAGCTTTCACTGATAAGCTAGAGTTACAATAGCTACTAGAAACTATGAAACATAATCAAACTCAAAGAGTAATACACAGCAGCATTCTCATTTAGTTCAGAATACAAATAGTACATGAAGAGAAATGTGAGAAATCCAAACAGCCAAAATATGCAACAGGTTGATTCGGTTACTGATTTATTCATTGCCTAGAAGATAGATGAAAACTCAGTTGCCTTTATATCTCAAGCATAAGCTACTTTGGTTGTTCACAGCTCTTTTGCAAGCTGTAGGCTCACAAGGAGTCAGCATAGTTCAAGGGAGTTGTAAAGGCCACTGTCAATCAGGAGAGCTATAATTATCGTGATCATATTCTGTGGTGACTAATTAGGAATCAAATGATGATGTTACTCTTGTTTGTCATACCATACCCTATAGTTTCTGAAACTCTGATATTTGGTAGATTAAAATATTATAATTTCTGTACTTATTTGACATAATTATTTACTGTACTCATCCTGAGAACAGATGGCAGGAATTTTCATAACTGAATAATGTTCTGACAATGGAAAACATCAACAATTCATCAGTTAATTAGAGAAAAACACTACAAAGTTTAACCAATGAAAGGCCTAGATTTTTCAAGGCATTTAGATGTTACTCCATTGAGCAGAGCAAGACCTGAATAGGAAGGTGTTATAATGCTGAGTGGAGCAAAGACTAAATACGTTTAAGAGTCTGGACCCAAATGCTTTTCTTTAAGGTTATATTCCTCGACTGCTAATATGTGTATGATAGAAACCTAACATGGTACTACAATGAGCTGGCTAGTGTACTTTTACCTCTGACCTCTACTGGAGTGAATCAGAACTTCTCATCTGTGTTTCATAGGCCCTATACTACTAACAACTAAAGTAATGTTAACATTGGCTCAAAGAAAAATTCTCTTGGTCCCCACCTCATTTGATCCAGTGCAAAGTACAGTTCTGCTGGACTAGCGAATTGGGCCCTGTATGTTACAGTTCATGTGACCATTGGACTTTTCCTTCCATCTGCAAGGGAGTGGCCCTTCTGCATCTTCTTACATTAAAATATTGGCATTTAGAAGCTCTTTTTCTTTTTCAAACTTACCAGCAATTTAGCAACTATATCCCTCCCCTCAGATGCTAGTACTGAGGTGTTAATACCCAGCAGCATGCTCTACAACTGGCATCCAGCTACAACAATCAGAAATGAACTTAGCAACACTTTATCTGTTCTAACCAACAGATGGTTCTCATGTTAGGTGTCCTGTCTATCTCCACTTGAAGTATGGACTTTTTGCTTTTATTTATGAGAAATCCTGTTATACATTAACCTTTAAATTTTCACTCCACAGAGGCAAACTCACAAGGGGAGACAACAAGATCACATTAAACATATTTTGACACAGGGAAGAGAATGTCAATTCACAAGGCTACTGGCTTTATTAGAGATATTTTGTTGGCTGACATATTTTCGCAGTTAAGTTTAATGTAGGCAGTCATGCTGAGCTATTGAATCAGTTTCCAAATATGCCTTAATACTGATCTGTAAAACTGGATTCTTCAAAAGCTTATCACAGAGGCATCCAACCAGCATGTCAGCTGTGCATTCATTAGAAAAAATTGAACTTTTCTGATGAAAAGATATTCAGTTTTATTGGGATTGTATGCCTCACAAAAGATGGTTGCCTAGGCAGACCCAGTACTTTGGATCAGTGCTACAGCCATTATACTGCAGTGTTACACTGAAATGGAAATGTTTGTAATTATTCTATATTTAAATGCAAGTCCAACCATATTTTAGCCATTTTTCATACTGATTAAAGCTAACTGCATTTAAAAAAGGGGTTTTCCTCCTCAAGTCTGTTTTCACCATTTGAATTCCCAGAGTTAACTCAGCATTAAATTCTGGTACTTCTTGCAAGACCAGCTACAGATGGTTTTTTTGCTGGGTGACAAAATCTTCCTCTTAGACCAGAAGCAAGACTTGGGTATCCATGCAATGGACCGCAGACACACCCAAAGGCCACATTAGTACAGCAGCTGACTACACTCTTTCACCATCACCACCTGTGTTTGGCTTACTGATATATATAATCTGCAGTGCAGACTTCCTATTGGCTAAATCTCTGCAGACCCCTCCATACTCCAGGCCTCCTCACTTCCCACCCCTTCCACACAGCAGAACCACAGCAGTTCCACTGGTTTTGTGGCCCAGGGGTGCACCTCTGTTCTTATTCAGCAGAATTCCCAATAACTTTAATTGGGGTTTCGCTTAAGTAAGAACCAGCTAAAAACTGCAGAGTTTTGCCCATGGTACTAAATGCAGAACATTGCCATTTTCTGCACAGACTGCAGTGGATATGGCTTGAAGCTGTGATAGGGTTGCCAGGTATCTGGTATTGACTTGGACAGTCCAGTATTTTTGCCTCCTGTCCAGTAAAGAAATTCAGAAAATACCGGACACCTAAATTGTCCAGTATTTTCTGATCTTTTTCCCTGCCAGGAGGTGAAAATACTGGACACCTGGCAACCCTACGACACACTCAGCAACTGGGCATGGCCTGCCTCCCCCCCCCGGACTCCTGTCCCCAGACCCCCTGCTTACCTGGTTCTGCAGGGAAGCTCCCTTCTGGCTCAACCAAGAAAATAAGATGGCCACCGGCAAAAAGCCTGAAGATCTGAGCAAGGGGAAGCAATGCCTTCCCTGGATCTTAGTGCTCAATCTCTCTTCTTCCTATTCCTATTCTGACTCTGCATGCACTTAAAGGGACCATGCTGTTTTAATGCGGCTTTATTTTATTTATTTATTTATTTTTGCTTAATAACTCTTGGGGTCTTTTTTTTGCTCAACAACTTTGGTCTCCCCCCTTTTTTTCCCCCTCAACAAAATTTTTTCCTTGGTGTTTTTTTTTTGGGGGGGGAGGAGAGGTGGTGTTCGGTATTTTTTATTAAACCATCTGGCAACCCTAAGCTGTGATAACATTTGCTTTCTTTGCACTGGACCATTTATATACAGAGTATTAGCAGGAGGAGGAGGAGTCCCACAGCACCTAAGAGCTCTACTCATGGACTGACATCCTGTTGAGCTAGGAGCTCTGCAGCACAAAGACAGTCCCTGCTTCAAGGAGCTCCTTATCACTCTGCCATGTAACTAGTCACTTGACCTTTAGCCTCATGTGCCTTAGAATAACACCCCCAGAAACAGATGCAGTATGGGAGGCCCAGCATGCAGTGGAACTGGTGCCCTTCCATTTTATGGGGAGCAGGCAGGATGACAAAAGTGCACACGAGAGGTCCACGTCCCTGCCTGCAAGGAAGCTTTGCTCTAGCTGCTGTCCAACAACTTCTGTGTAAACCTAATTTCTTTTCTTATTTTCTGGTGCTCTGGGAAGACTCTTAGGGCTATAATTTCAGCTGCTGTTTCTACTTGCTCTGAGTTGACATGGAAACATTCCCAGACAAGGTGGCTGCATAGAGGCTCCCGTGACTACAAACAAGTAGTTGATATTTCTCTGCAGCTGGAGAGAAAGTGTAGGAAGTTGCTGCTGTTTTAAAGCAGATGTGGAAGGCATCATTAAGGTCAGGCATTGCTGCTTGCACACACATATACTTTTCATTAGAAACTGCTAACCCATCAGTACTGTAGTGTGTTCTATAAGGGTACACAACTGGCAGCCATTTTGAACACCAGCTAGAGTCAGCCCAGTCTTGTAGTCTAGAGAAGACTGACATGCCAGAGGCAACCCATACTGAATCAGTGGATCAGGTCCCAGTACAGTTTCCTGTAATTTTGCAGGTTAGTTGGGCCTCATTGCTCTGCAGCACTTACATGTTAAGATAAATTTAAAGTTCTTAGTTCTAAGAAGGAAAATACGTATTTTTAATATTTATTTATTAATAAATAATATAGACTGTTGCTTTACTCTTGTTATTCTAAGAAGCAAGCTTAGAGCTAAGTAAATGAGGCAGCTGAATTGATGTGAATTTATTATCTCTTGTTGAGATACAAGGCATGGCTTGGCACTGTGATAGGTTGGTGAGCACCAGTCAGATCAGAGGTGGACAATTATTTTTGATTAGGGGGGCCACTCCAAGAATTTGGTAAGTGGTCAAGTGCTACACTCTTCCATTATATTAATGAAGGAGGTGTGGGGAATCTGGGATGGAGGTTGGGTTCAGAAGGAAGCTTGGGGTAAGGTATTGGGGTGTGGGATCTGGGAGGGAGTTTGGGTGAAGGTGGGGATTGTGATCTGGGGACACGAACTGTGGTAAGGGGGGCGGTAGGGTCTGGGAGGGGAGTATGACCTGGGGCAGGATTGCAGGAAGGGGTGCAGGGATTTGGGGTAGGGATACAGGAAGGGGGCAGAGGGTTGGGGGAGGGAGAAGCTGTAGTGCCAGAGGCAGGCTCTAGCTGGGAGACTTTACCTGGGTGGCTCCCAGCCAGCAGCCCAGCAAGTTCCTTAACCAGGGTCCCTGCCTTCCACACCCCTGTACTGCTCACAGCAGCTACAGGGGCCATGCTGCCTGTCCTATTTTCTATTGGCTGGAAACTGGCCAATGGGAGCTACTGGGGGCGGGAGCAGTGTGAGAAGACTCTGTCCCATCCCCCGGGCTCTCAGCATTCAGAAATGCACATGGCCCTGCAGGCGCCTGCTTCACTGAATACCTAAGGGAGGGGGGGAGCAGGCAGAGAGCTGGCTGAGGCCCTTATGGGCTGGGTCCAGTGGCTTGGCAGGCCAGATTCAGCCCGCAGATCATATTTTGCCCAGCCCTGAGTTAGATCCAGACCAGCCCTGCAGGGGGAACACAGAACTGCTAATAGTGACTCAGACTGAATCTGTGAGTTGGATCGCAATGCAGTTTCTGATAATTTTACAGAAGGCAGTGGGACTGACATTGAGAAAACACCATAAAAGAGAAATTGTAGACTGGAGGGCAAATGTCTTTATGAGTTGTACAGTGTAACTGAACAAAAACACCATGTGAGCTGAACAGCTACAGTAATTGTTAGTTTTTCCTTATCTGAAATTGTGTACATGCTGAAACAATTGGTTTTATCTCATTGGCTCTATAATACCCAGGATGAGGCTACGTGAAAGCAAATCTCAACTTGTCAGAAGTCCCAAAAACTGCATTTGTAAAATATAAATACATACACTTCAGGATTTAGGCCTTGTGTTATAGTCTTAATTGTAAAGGAAATTAATAAATCTGTAGCTGTTCGGAGGAGGGGTTGTGCGGATAGGGTGCTATATGTTTGTCTAACAATGACTGGGCTGTAACAGTTTTATCTTTGGAGTGTTGCTCAGTAAAAAGAAACTGAAAACTGCTGTGTATTTGTGTGTGTGTTTGCATGCAACTGTCTTATGATTAAAAACTGGTACTGGATTCTTAAGAAGAGAAAGTATAGTTTCCACTTTTATTAAAGCTGTGTCTACACTATACACCTTAGATTGGCACAGCTGTACAGTAGAGTCCCTATCATCCGACCTAAACGGGACTGACACATGGTCGGATTACCAAATATGTCGGATGATAGGGACTCTATGTAGAGAGCAACGGAACAGCTGATGCCACTCCTGCGGGGGACGTCCCCCGCAGGAGCGGCATCAGCTGTTCCTCGCTCTCTAGGAGAAGCTGCTGCAACTGCTGCCGGGACACTTCCAGGCAGCAGCAGCAACAGCTTCTCCTAGAGAGCGACAGGGCAGCAAGCGGGGCCGTTCTCCCAGCCTGCGCTGTATCCGACCCTGCAGCTCCCAGGGACTTTGTCCCCGGGAGCTGCAGGGTCGGATAAAGCGGAGTGTCGGATAACCGTGTGTCGGTTAATCCGGACTCCACTGTACTTAGGGTTGCCAGATGGTTTCAGCAAAAATACCGGACACACTTGACATTACATCACAATCTACATTACCTCTTATTTAGAAAATACCGGACATTTATATTTTCTCAATTTGTTTCCCGAACAGAAAGCTCAAATACTAGACAGTCCGGTTCAAAACCAGACACCTGGCAACCCTATCTACACTATACACCTTAGATTGGCACAGCTGTACTGCTGCCAACTGCAATGCTGTATGGTCTCCCATTAGGACATTTCTTTGGGCATAATTATACCACCCCCAATAAGCAGCAGCAGCAGCCCAATGAGAGCATCTTCTGCTGGCACAGCATTGTCCACACTGAGGGTACATCTAGACTACAAGCCTCTTTCGAAAGAGGCTTTTTTGAAAGATATTTTCGAAAAAGCCTCTTTCAAAAGAGAGCGTCTAGACAGCAACCTCTTTTTTCAAAAAAGCGAGCCGCTTTTTCGAAAGAGAGCACCCAGACAGTCTGGATGCTCTCTTTCGAAAAAGCACAGTTTGCATTACATAGTGCCTTTTTTCAAAAGAGCACTTTTGAAAAAAGGCATTATTCCTCGTAAAATGAGGTTTTCCGTGGTCGAAAAAACTGCCGTGTTCTTTCGATTTACTTTCGAAAGAATACGGCAGCAGTCTAGACACAGGGGAAGTTTTTTCGAAAAAAGGCCACTTTTTTCCAAAAAACCCTGTAGTCTAGATACACCCTGACACTTTTGTTGGTGAAACTAATGTTGGTCAGATGTGTTTTTTTCACACCCCTGACTGACAAAAGTTTTACTGACAAAAGTGCTAGTGTACATAGAACCTTAGAGGGTTCCTATAGAAAATGCATTAGAAATCTCTGAAAAAGGATAAGCATTCACTGTCTCTGCAAACCTCCCCTCTATGTGGGTTATATCATCACAGGTGATATTCACAGGGCATGGCCAGCAGAGGCAAGAGGATGTGTTGGGGCATGGCTGGTAGATCTATGATTATGTCAGTTCAATGATCAAAACTGTCTATTGGGAAAGAGGCCACCAGGGCCACTAGGAGTCAGTTTGGATGCATACGTTAGGGGTGGAGGTTGGGAGCTCCCCTTCCTCAAATTACTATGGAATCCCATGCAGAAAGCATGAGCTTTTGGATGGAAGCTTCGCTCAAATGAGAAGGCTTGGCACTAATTCCCAGGCAGAAATAGGCTGTAATGCCCTATTGCTTCAACACCTGCATACCCTTTTACCTTTCTTATGAATCCAGCCTGTGTTATTTCAGAAAGTTGATATAGCTGACATTGGACAAAGTAGTTCCTATTTCTGTGGAGCACAGAATGTGTCACACTTCAAATGACCCATTTTGCAGGAAGTGTGTTGATGTTAAATTTAATTTAAAACATTCTAATTCAAGACTCTTTGACGCACTTTATTTTGTTTCTTCAGTTGCTTGTATGGCAGGGTATCCAGGGCTGGGCATCTGAGCACCTCATTCATTGTCAATTAAGATAGACTTTGACAGGCCAGAAGAGAGGGATTGGTTCACTATGCTAACAGCTGTGGTCCTGTGAAGCTCTGCTCCTTGTACTGACAGCAAAAGCACCCCCTACAACTTAACTGTGAGGACTAACTGGGCCCTTAATTCTGTAGGACTTTTTTGTACTGATTGATATTTGTAAAATTAATAGTAATATAACAAGCCAAATAATTAATAAATAATAACACCTTTCATATTAAAGATCCAGTGCAAAGAAAACATTATACAGCTAACAGTGATAGCCTTTGACTTCAGAGAGAATCAGATCAAGGCCCAAGTGAGAGACAGAGAGCTGTCAATATGTTTCATTTGCAATATTCACAGTACCAAGAGTCTAAGAGTAAAAATGTTGTATGCTGTATCTTGAAATAAAGGGATGTGCCGCAAGCTGCAGAGAGGCATAAGAAGAAATGTATATACTATAGCTGTTTCACAGAAGTGCCTATTTTAACAATTATATCAGTAACTATTTAGGTTCTTAGAATTGTTGGGCCCTTTGTCAAAGCATGGGTGGTGGTGGCTCTGTACTTGAAGAAAAGGGTGGGGCCTCAGGCAGAAGGGGCGGGGCTGGGGTCTAGCCTCCCCCTGCCAATCCTTCAGTGCTATCTGGAGTTGGCCAACTGGGGCTTCAGCAGCAATTTAAAGGGGAAGCTGCGGTTTGAGCCTTGGTTCATTGAATCACCAGGCCCTGGGGCAGTTGCCCTCTTCTCCCCTCCACCCCCATTGGCAGGTCTGAGTTGATTCATTATTATATTTGCTACTGCAAAGGATAATCATTTCCCTGATCATGCAATATTAGAACAGAATGATTTGGGACTTTCATAAACCTTACTTTGGACATTTTGAAGAGGTTTTACAGGTCACTGAAATTGTCATATAATGTCAGTCACCAAGATTTATCCAAAACTAGTACAAATGAAAATTTTACCCAAGTGACTTAGAAGCTTAAATCCCAAAATCAAAAGTGACATTATCAAAATTATCAGATGCCTTACAAACAAACAAAAACTATTAGGAATTTAGGGCCAGATTTTAAAAATTTGTTATCTAGTGGAATTTTTAAAAGCAAGTAAGTAAGTATCATTAATTTCCATTGGCGATAAGTACCAGGTGATTTTGCAAACCCCACTGTGCTCCCATTTGCATCTTTAGGCTCCAATACTGTAGGTGTTAATGTCTCACTGAAAGCCATTGGACTTAGGCATTTTTGAAGATTGACTCTTAGGGCCCAAATCCGTCAATCAGTTACAAACATGCATGACTACTGAGGTCAGCATAACTTCTTGCATGCTTGAAAGTAAGCAGCTACATAAATATTTGCAAAGTTGGTACCTTAAAGCGTCTGGAGGTATTAAAATAAGTGGCTTAATTTTCAACCATGACAGCTATTCCCATTGGCCTTATCTATTCACTTAAAAAAATCCAAAATCTTGACATTTAGATTTGCCTAGTTTAAAGTCAGGTTGTTGGGTTTTTTAATATTTATCCTGCCATCTGGAGCTTCATTAATATTAAATCTGGGCAGGCTGGTGAAATACAGCAGAATCATTTTGACCTTGTAGGTATTGATAATTGGTTTCCTACTATCCTGCTGAAGTTTGGAGGAGAAAAATTGAAGTGTTTTCAAAGCATTCCGAAGCGTTTCATGTGAGGGCCCAATTCAATCAAAACTATATTCAGGTGTTTGCATCACAGAAGCCTGCACATGGCAGCAGAACTGTGAAAATCCATTTTCTGTAGCCTTACAGCAGGGCTGTGCTTTATTAAAACTTTATTTATATCACATAGCTGCTGGACATCCAATTCCACAAGGTGAAAACATTCTATTGGATAACTGACAATTAAAGACAAAAAGCCAGGAGAGACTCTGCCTCAATATCAGCCCCTTTGTCATTCTTAAATAAAGAATCTCTCATCTCAAATTAAAATGTTTCCCAGTATAAAAATACTTCCTGTTTATTCACACTTAAGAAGGTGATAGTATTCACAAAAGAATCATTCGAACCATAAGATGCAGCCCATAAACTGTGGGACAATGGTCAAATGTCATCCCAGTGCTCCCTGAAAAATCTTCCAATTTAGATCTTTCTGATCTCTTAGCATTGTGCTGTCTTGATGCAAAGTTTTTAGGAAAGGTTTGAGGTAGATAGAGCATTGGGGTTGTGAGTCAGGAGATCGAAGCGCTATTCCTCTGTTACTGTTGCATGACCTCTTCTGTTTTCCCTCCTCTCTTTCTACATGTTTGTAGTATTCCTAGTACAATGGGGCTCTGATCTCTGTTCGTGACTTTGGGCACTAGCATGTGGGGAAGACATCAAACAGGCATGAATGCAAGGCATGAATGCATGAATGCAAGGAAAGGTCTGTCTGCCAAATCTGTAGGTGAATTTTCAAAAGTATTGACTCAGCTCATAGGTATTGGCTCAGCCCATAAGCTTCCAGCAAAAGGTGCTGGCTTTGACTGGGGGTTCGTGTCCTATTTCTGTCTCAAAGGCTGAGAAGTTTGATTGATTATTCTCAGTGTTAAATTTGGCCTGCACCCACTCTTCTAATGGGATATCAAAAGCACTTCACAAGCGATATAAATATAAAGCATTCCTGAAATGTACAGTAGAGTCTCGATTATCTGACCTTCTTTTATCCGACATTTCGTGTTATCCGACCTGCCTATGGCCACCCAAGGCAATTGTGCGGGCAGTGGAGCTGGCAGAGTGGAGCACGGAAGGGAAGGCGCCAGGCAGTGCAGAGACAAAGGCGGTGAGAGAAGAGGGAGGAGGGAGCAGGGCCATGTGGCAGGATGCGGAGCCCAGCCGCCCCCGCCCCCGCCCCCATCCCCTGAAGGTCGCAGGGTTCCCTGATTTCCCCCATCCCCTCCAGCTAGCCGTGCTACCCCCGACCTCCCCTATCTCTCCCGGCCAGTCGCGCTGCCCCCGACTTCCCCTATCTCTCCCGGCCAGTCACGCTGTTCCCAACCTCCTTGATCTCCCCCGGCCAGCCACGCTGCCCCCGACCTCCCCTATCTCTCCCGGCCAGTCTCCCGGCCAGGCAGCACGACTGGCCGGGAGAGATAAGGGAGGTGGGGGGCAGCGTGGCTGGCTGGGGGAGATCAAGGAGGTCGGGGGCAGCGCGGCTCCCCATGAAGCAGCCGAGCGTCTGCAGAGCGGCAGCTGACGGGGAAAATACCTTGGACCCCGCAAAGTATTTTCCGTATTATCTGACATTTCGATTATCCGACCATTCTTCGGTCCCATTTAGGTCGGATAATCGAGACTCTACTGTAGTTACCATCTGGCCATGAAGCACACTACATGAGTCAGCAGAACAGAGACTGTCCAAGAGTATAGGTCAACCTCTTACCCTAACAGTAAAAGCCAAGGAATTTTTAACAATAGATGGAAATAGATGTGTTTAATTAACTTTCCAGTTGATCTAACAGCAGCCAGTTTGAGACAGGTCTCCTGCAAAGCCTCCCATCTAAAAAATGCTGACTTTGTCAAGGTCTGAATCCAAAGTTTCGAGAACAATGTTTGCTACCAGTGAAAGATGCTGTTTATTCTTTAGCATTAACCCATTTTACAAGATGTATCTGTCCATGCAGACCTGGTTTGGATAGTCCCATTTATTTTTAAATTTTCTTTAATGCTTTTTCTAATTTAGCCCTGAGCTCACCTACCTAGTGTAGATTGCCCAGAAATAAGAAAATATTCTATTTAACTGAGGTTTCTGCTGCTCTCCCTAGAAAGTAAATCCTTTGCTGTTGCTGGTGGATCTGTTCTCTCTAATCATCTCTTTCAGGATGAAATGCTGGTTTCCCTTTATATAATCATTCATACAGCATTGTATAATCAAATGCTTTGTTCAGTAAATGGTCCTGAGAGAACAGATACATGAAAAGTGACACAAAGGTGCTGTCTAATTCTTTTTTTATCAGTCACGTAAATGTTGTCTGATAATATCACATTATTCTCTTTTCTTTAAGAAACTCTTTTTTCTCTCTTTCCACCACTTCTGTATCACAAAATACTTTTGAACTCTGCCTTTAGAATTTTGGCTTTAAAATGTTCCCAAAAACTTGGATCTGATCTTTTAAACACCACAAAGTTCAGAGGTGCTCATATCCTTAGTGGTAGAGCTTATTAGAGATAGGGTCCTCTCTCGATTTAACTTTGGCATTTCTTCAAGGGCTGGGTGAGTTCATGCCTGGATTTTTGGTTCAGGCTCTTCATTAAGATTTATTCATGATTTATTTGTATTGCTCCATATCTTGACACTGAAAAATACAGAGTTTCAGGAATCCAATATTGGACCTAGTGCATATCTGAAACCAAATTTGACTCAGAATATTGTAAAAATATTGTAAGAGCAGGATGGACAGATGGATGGAGTTTATCCAAGTCCCGGGCTTAGTTGGTTTTGTCAGTTAAAAAGGTTGTTTTGTTTTGTTTTTTTAATAAAAGAAAACTTCTAGGATTGGTCTTATATTTCCAGATTCTATGGGAAGAATGTTATTTTAGTAAGAATATTTCCTGATAGTCACAGCCTCACTCATTTCATGTGAGTGTTCTCAAGAAACAGCAATCGGAGTCCTATTGGCACATATTTCACTTCAGCACAAACACTACAATGCATTGTATTTAGTCGAAAATAGTACATGCTACTATGTGTTAGAGAAATGGGAGCCAGAAGAGATCAGGTAAAACTTCCCAGTCATCCCCTGCCCAAGTAGACTCTATCTTGTTTGTTTCAACAAGGTTTACATTTTAAGTATTAGGTTTAAAGTTTGTTTTCCACTGATTATTTATTTCTATTGTGATAGAACCTAGCAGCCGATGCCAGGACGTTATTGTTCAAATAGAGAAACAATGCCTGCCGGAAGAGCTTACAAGAGAACAGATTAAAAGTTTCAAAAAATCAGAAAGTGGTTCCTGTCATAATACATCTCTTGTTACATCTGGGGCAAGGAGCTTCAGAGGACATCAATCGTAATCAGTGCTGGTTTCACTCTTCCAGATAAATTAAAATTTGAAACAGGCAACGAGTCTGCAGGACTCACACTGAAGCATAGATGGCAGCTCTTCTGAACAGCTACCACTTTGGGAGAGGATGCAGGAAGTTTGAGGGGGAAAGATGGGAAGTAGGTCAGAATGAAAAGCCAATATGACGAACAATTTTTCAGAAAATGAAGCATGATGAGCAATGCTTGCAGGGAATGGGAATCAAGTTCCTTAATTATTTCCTTGGATGTGCTGACAAGCCCCTAACACCTTTCTGGATCCTCCTGTTGCCTCGTTAAAAAAATAGTAATTGAGGGATAATTCTATAACTAAACTGGATTATATTGCTTTTCTGATAAACAGAAAACTACATTGTTTTTGTCAAAACAAATGCTTGTGAAAAGTGCCGCCTTTCCATGGAAAGTTTTGATATTGCACCAAAATCCAAAAATAAAACAACTCTGTGCAATATTTCAGTTGAAAATTGGAGCATTTAATTGGAGTATTTGCCTCATTAGAGTTGTTGTTTGAGAGCCTTATACTCCTATTCTCCTCCATGGAGAGGAGATTGTGTAGCTTATTTCAAGTCAATTTTGAAATAGCTTATTTCAAAATTTGGCACTGTCTACACAGCACTTATTTTGAAATAAATCACTATTCTGAAACGTCCCTTATTCCTTGTGGAATGAAGTTTACAGGGACGTTGGACTAGCAAGCCAGTTATATTTTGAAATAATGGGAGTGCTCAAATGATACCTCTGGTATCCCGAAATAGCGCTGCAGTATAGATGTAGCCTAAGTGATTTGCTCAGGAACACACAGAAAGTTCCTGGCAGAGCACAGAATATAACCCAGGTCCCCAGCTAGCACCCTAACCACTGGCACAAACTTCCTCTTATCAGCTCACCTTTCTTCTACAATGAGGGATGTTGTAAACCTTTCAGTAGGAAAACTTAAAATTATAGGGAAAGGAATGTGGTACACAAATGTTCACTACCCCCTGCCATGTAAGAGACTGTGTGACTGTGTGAGGTATGCTTGCTTGCATTTGATGGTTTATTCCCATTCTGTGCTTCAGATTAAAGCAAAAATACTCTAAAATCTTGGTCAATGTGTTCAAAGGGGGAATTTCTATCTGATCCCAATTTTAGTGACCTGTTTAATGCTGTGCTTTAAGCAAGAATCACATTAGTTTAGCATCCAATCCTGTTTATATTGCTAATGTGATCTAAACCCCAGTAAAGTGGATCTTCCCAGAATCTCCAGTGATAGAGATTTTCTGACAGTGATTAGACATATTGGAGGGTGCAGGGTGTCTGTGTATTTAATTCAAAGATTTAAACTTTTTAATGTCTAAGCATGTTCCTGCTTGTCAAAATACATTAACAAGTAAAATAAATATGAAAATTATGAACCAGGAAGTATGGTGGAAGAGGTATGTCAGATCATTTAATGGAAAGATTGTACTTAAACCAAGTGTCTAATCCTTAGTTTGTTTGCTTTTAGGATCAGTCCTAATTTTTATAACAGGTATTCCTCAGAGCAGTAGTAAACTCCATGGTCTTCTCTCCATGGGAGCATTTGGCTTGTGGATCTATACAGTTTTGTAAGGACAGATTTTTAAAGGTATTTAGGTGCTGAAAGATGCAGATAGATGCTTTTGAAAATCCTATTGGACATCTAGGTGCCTGAATACCTTTAGAAACCTGGTCCTTATAAGGTTCTGCTTCCACTACAGTGAGTAGCCCTTTTTCCACAGATCACTTCCTGAAACAAATGGAGCTATTGGGGAATAAGGGACAAACTACAATATTCTTCCTCAGTAAAAAGGGACTGTACTCATTTAAAAACACCACAAATCGTGACATGAACAGTTGCCAATATTGCCAAGCCCAAGCGTTAAAAGAGCAGGAGTCAGCTCCGCCCCCGTCATGAGATTTAATAAATGATACATTTTAGGGTTCTTATAATAATATATTCTGATATCCAAACTTTTGGGTTGCACTTGGGTCACATTTTCTCCCACATTTTCTTCACATTTCTGTTTTATTTTTTAAAAATAAAAGCTCAGCACCTCATATAATCACTTATCCCCCTCCCAAAGGAAAAATAAGAAAATACACAATTTCACAAGAGTCAGGAAGAAACAAAGTTGGCAATGAATTAATATTTTTAAAATGTTTTCATTTTTTCCATTCATCATCATCATCATCATATTCTGTTATTGTCCACTTTACCTCTTTTGTTGTTTTTATTCTCAACTGACTGATCCACTACCTAGTGTTATTAGGCAGTTATCACTACAATAAATGTCTTCCTTCTTCAAATGAGTACTGCAGTTCTTGCAAGTTGCATAAGCAGAATGAAAGATACTTGGTGCTATTGCCTCTTTTTCACAAACTATGTTACTGTATTTACCAAGGTCCAGGGAACAATGGTGCCAGTATAAAGGGAAGGCTCATGTTAAGCTCTTAAAATAGCTGTTAACACCTGTGGCCCTAATTTGCACAGTCTCCTTATTAAGAATCACAAATATCATATTCGTGAAATCAATGGGAACCACCCACACATGAGCGTAGGCAGAATTTGGCCTATTGTTTGTAACCAGTGAATGACTGACTATATGTACAGAGCCAAGTTTCAGAACACAGCATAGCTACTGTGTTCCACTAGCTATTTCAAAAGGTAGGTGACCAGTTTATACATTTGCAGAATGAGTTAGTGTGGATTTTCATGAACAGAGTGCAGAAGTATGAATTAACACCCTTCAGACAATAACAGTGCTCACTAACAAAACTCCCTACACCATTGTTTCTCAACCTTTTTTATAAAGTACCCCTTTTAAAATATATATATATATATATATATGTACCCCCTTTTTAAAAAAATTATAAGTACCCCCAGTATCTACAGTTTTCAGACACACAATTTTTTTCTACCATTGCAACACATTTGTTTAAACAACTTAATCGTAGCCAGGCGGGCTATGAAATTTTTGGGTGTAAAAAGTACAAAAATAATAAAGCGCTGTAAAACTTAAAACAAAAATTCAGTTTTCTCCAAATTTCAGTTGTGGTGACTTACCCCCCAGACTTCTCTCGAGTACCCCTGAGGGTACTTGTACCACTGGCTGAGAAACACTGCCCTATGCCATTATGTCCACAGTAGATTATACAGTGTTGTCACCATGTTGGTCCCAGGATGTAAGATAGAAAAGGTAAGCGAGGCAATAGCTTTTATTGGACCAACTTCTGCTGGTAGAAAGACAAGCTTTTGAACTTACACCAAGATGAAAAAGAGCTCTGTGTAAGCTTCAAGCTTGCCTCTCTCAAGATGAGAGATATTACTTCATCCACTATGTCTATCAGCAATAGATTCTGAGATACTGAAAACAAAGGATTCATTTAATGAATAAATGCCAAAACTTCCTGCTTCCCACGTTACCCTGAACTAGTCATAGAGTGGTAAACACCACGCATATAGCTCATGGGGCTTTGGATTGTTCTTTGCAGAACAGACACAGATGATGTTACCAAAAATCTGTTCCAAGGGAATACCACACAGGGTCAATCTTACTCACTCCACTGAGTTCATCATGTGTGAGTAGGACTTGGCCCTGGGCATGCATATTAAACCTTTATTATAGGGACTGTGGTACTCACTCACAGCATGGAATGGATACACATTGATCTGAAGATATTGTTGCCAGGATCTTTTCAGAACAAAAGCTAAAGGCAGTATAGCTCATCTAAGTTGGGGGATTGTTATAAACCTGAGACGTATGCTCAGGTTGTTGAGGTTGCCAAACAAATAGCACAAACCTGTGTAGTGATTGCATGTGTTGCAGACAACTATTTTGATTAACAGATAGGTCACCTGGGCAGCTCAGACTAGAACCTTGGTCCTTCATTTTGAAAACAAATCCTCTGTTACTTGGCGTGATGTGATGTAAAAGGTCTTTCAACATCTCTGTGGGCCAGCCACTAGAAGCGCATACCCTGGTCCCTTGCCCCTGCAATGAGTTTTCAGTGCTACCTGATTTAAGGCTTTGATTGGGGTGCAACTGATGCTGTTATGCTGGGAGGTATTACAGGCAACTCTATGAATCATAAATCTCTTTGAGACTGAGGACTAAACATGACTGTCAGACTAGTTAACCAGAAGCCTCCGCCTAAGACAAAAGAGGATTGTGAACCCCACTAGGATTCTGGACTGAGCAAGCTGAGGGATTCTGCTGAGGATTGTTTGTGTATGTGCAGGAAGGTAGAACACAGAAACTGAGATCAGACACAGAGAGAGGCAGAGGCAAAGAGCAAGAAAACCAAGCAGTAGCTAGTGAGCACAGTATAACCAGGAAAAAGCTAGAGAGTTCATGGATCTGCTGGCTAAAGAGGCTTGGGGCTGTAAAGTAAGAAACTGCTCCTTTTTTACTTCATTCCTCCTGTGTTCAGAGCAGAACTTTGTATGTTCTTTGTAAATAAACAAGATTGCATCAAAGAAGATAACAGACTCTATTAATTTCTATATCCAACTGGAACATCTGGGGCTGATCTCTGCTTATCTGTTCAGGTCAGAAAGGGGTAATAGTGCATCAGGAGTGCATCAAGGCCCTGGATCTGTATTCACTGTGCTTTCTGTTCCTGACTGCCACAGTCATTCTATGTAATTTTGAGCAACTCATTCATCACTTGCTGAACTTCAACTGTCCACTTTTAAAAGGGGAAGATAATACTTCTCTACCTCTCAGATATTATGTTCATGGTTGCTATAGAAAGGACAAACTATGGCAAAGCAAATGTGAAAATCTACACAGTGTTTCTCACACAGTTGATTGCTGAAGATAGATTCCCCGGTTTCATATAACCTCAAACAAAGGTAGCTTTCACACTCATCACATTATTCATTTAAAATCCATTGGCTCTTTTCAGTGAGTTGAGGTGTAAATGTGAAGGGACAATCTTTGAAGGACTGTAATAAAATCATCCCTCAAAGAAAGGATTCAGCTTATTACAAGATGAAATGACTGAGTGCCAATGTACAGGGAAGCAGATAATGATAGAATGATTAATAAACTAATCACAGTTCATAAAAGTTATTTGCAGTGTTGCTCTGGCCATGTTCATCCCAGGATATGACACAGACATGGTAGATGATGTAATATCTTTTACTGGACCAACTTTCTATAAAAGTTAGTCAGGTACTGTTTGTTATAGAGACTGCAATGACAAGATAAAATATGTTCCTGTTTTTTCTGTTAGCTTTTTGGAAGATTTGCCTTATTTCATCAGTGGACTTGTCTTTAAAATAGCCCTGTGGAACGAGAATTTTGCAAAATCTCAGCATGACAGATGCAGGCTTCTGCTTAATTATATTGGCAGTTTGCTTATCAGATGTGAAAGTGGCTCTCCTGCTCTAACTTTGGAAAGTAGGGATGGGCAAACTACAGTGCCTTATTCTGAACCAAATTGATATCATATGTTGGATAGAGGCTAGAATTTGGGAGACCTCATTCAAGTCCCTTCTGCACCAGAACTTTAGAATCATAGAATCATAGCATTGGAAGAGACCTCATCGAGTCCAACCACCTGCCCAAAGCAGGACCAACCCTAACTAAATCATCTCAGCCAGGTCTTTGTCAAGCTGGGATTTAAAAACCTCTATGGATGGAGATTCCACCACCTCCTTAAGTAACCCATTCCAGTGCTTCACCACCCTCCTAGTAAAATAGTTTTTCCTAATATCCAACCTAGACCTCCCCCACTGCAACTTGAGACCATTGCTCCTTGTTCTGTCATGCGTCATCACTGAGAACAGCCTCTCTCCATCCTCTTTGGTAGTTAAAGGCTGCTATCAAATCTCCCCTCAATCTTCTCTTCTGTAGACTAAATAAGTCCGAATCCCTCAGCCTCTCCTCATAAGTCATGTGTGCCAGCCCCCTAATTATTTTTGTTTCCTTCCGTTGGACCTTCTCCACATCCTTTCTGTAATGAGGGGCCCAGAATAGCACACAGTACTCCAGATGTGGTCTCACCAGTGCCAAATAAAGGGGAATAATCACTTCTCTAGATCTGCTGGCAACGCTCCTCCTAATGCACCCTAATATGCCATTAGCCTTCTTGGCTACAACAGCACACTGTTGACTCATATCCAGCTTCTCATCCACTGTAATCCCAAGGTCCTTTCCTGCCAGGCTGCTGCTTAGCCAGTCAGTCCCCAACCTGTAACAGTGCTTGGGATTCTTCCGTCCTAAGTGCAGGACTCTGCACTTGTCCTTGTTGAACCTCATCAGATTTCTTTCCCCCCAATCCTCCAATTAGTCTAGGTCACTCTGCACTCTATCCCTACACTCCAGCATATCTACCTCTCCCCCTAGCTAACTTTCCCATGTGATAATGGAGAAGTCTTAGTTTCTGTGCCTTAGTTTTTTATCGATAAAATGGGGATTATAGCATTTCCCTACCTCACAGGGGTGTTGTGAGGATAGCTACATTAAAGACTATGCAGTGCTCAGATCTTACGTGTACCATAGGCAGACTTGAATTATAATGAGTTTGTGTCCCACATAAGAGGTCTGTGAAAATTATTCAATAGAAGTATTGAACATGACCTATAAAGGAAGACTGAAAGAACTGGGCTTGTTTAGTTTGGAAAAGAGAAGATTGAGAGGGGACATGATAGCGGTTTTCAGGTATCTAAAAGGGTGTCACAAGGAAGAGGGAGAAAAATTGTTCTCCTTGGCCTCTAAGGACAGAACAAGAAGCAATGGGCTCAAACTGCAGCAAGGGAGGTTCAGGTTGGACATTAGGAAAAACTTCCTAACTGTCAGGGTGGTTAAACACTGGAATAAGTTGCCTAGGGAGGTTGTGGAATGTCCATCTATGGAGATATTTAAGAGCAGATTAGATAAATGTCTATCAGGGATGGTCTAGAAAGTACTGGGTCCTGCCATGAGGGCAGGGGACTGGACTCGATGACCTCTCAAGGTCATTTCCACTCCTAGTATTCTATAATTCTAAGTATAGATTGAAAAATGGAATAGAATGGAGAGAAAGTGAAAAATACTGTAACTGTGAAAGAAGAGAATAGAGGGTAGAAAGGAAGGAAAAGTAAAGGCAAGTAATATATATCATTCCCACTAATGGAGGGAGGAGACCAAACCCGATGGATCCTGAGGGAGGCAGCATGAAAGGGGAATAGCCTTTTTATTATCCTCCTTTGGCTACTGACTTAGTGGAAGCCTCTCTGTGGGTGCATCTACACTGCACCCGTAGGTCAAAATAAGATACGCAATTTGAGCTATGCAAATTGTGTATCTTACTTCGATCTAAGTTCGAAACAGCTTATTTTGAAACATCCCTTAGCCCTCATGAAACGAGGGTTACAGGGACGCCGGAATAGTGAGCCTGTTATTTCGAAATCTATTTTGAAATAACAGGCGCATTTAAAGATGTGGAATAGCAGATGTAGCCTGAGTGTTCTGAGAATTAAGGGGTTGTGGGGCTCTCTACCTATCACTGAGTCTGTCCCACGTCTATAGGGAAATCACCCAGTATGTTAGTATTGACCCCGCCCCTTCATAAAAAAAGGGTCAGAGATATCTGCAACTGAGAACTTGTGTGAAAGCTCCTATTGGATTCATATGAATCATCTGATACTGGCTACTTTAAGACATGGGACTAGATGGGAATTGCAATATTGGCTCAAATGAATGGTCCATGTTCCTAAGGCATTTTAGGTCCCAGATACATTTTGGGGAAAAGCTAAATTGCATTTCTAAAGTGTCTCCTTCTATAACGTTGATGTTTCTAATGTCAGTTCAGAGGAATTCACTCCTCTTTGGACAAGCATTGTAAATGTTACTTTAAAATGCTGTTGAGAAGCCCAGGAGAGACTTGCAGCCTTGGGAAATTTGTTAGAATTGAATAATATGGAATTTGGGGCAAAAGTTACCAGTGGTCAGGGAAGGTAGCTATGAAACTTTTGCATTTGTATAACACTCTTCAAATTCATGAGTATCTCAAAGGCACTTTACAGATATTACTTAAACAAAGCTGAGAGGTATTAGCCCCAACAGGAGACTGAAATGCCAATAGGGTTAACAGCCAACTGGGTATGTCTGCACAGCATTTTGGAGTGAGCCTCCCAGCCTAGGAATGATAGACTCAGACTAGTGGGCCTTGTGCTTGTGCTGAAAAAACGCTGCCTAGACAGCACTTTGAAGTTGCGGGTAAGGCTCTCAAGACTAAGGAAGGGGATGGGCTTCAGGGCCCAGGTCACAACTTCAAAGTGCTGTCTAGCAAGAGAGAGCTAGCAGGAGTTATGTCAATCCAGGCTGTGAGGCTGACACCAAAAGACTGTGTAGACACACCCACCATGGCAAAACCCAGAACTGGATTGCAGGCCCTATGCATTAACTCACTAGTATCTCACATATAGAAACAGTTGAACAATCTGCTTTAGCCCATCTTTCAATGACTGGCAAAGAACAATTTAGAGAAATTATAAAGTAGATTTAAGAATGAACTCTTATTAAGTATGAAGTTCATTCCTTTATAGTGCTTCAAAGCACCCACAGAGCTTTCAGGATGGCATGGACAACCAACTAGGACCACAGTATTTATGCTGTTGCTTGAACTGGATCTGTCACATGTTGACTTTCTAATTTCAGAATATTAATGACTACTCAACAGTGAAAAGAAAACAGAAGAAAGTATCAGGCCCAAAGGCTGATTGCATTGCTTTTTTGGGTTGGTATGGAATGAAGAATGGTGTCTTGCCTGTGGTAATGTGCAAAGTTAGCCAATGTCTAGACATTGTCTCACACAATGTCCCTGTTTTGAATTCAGTGGGGGAAAAGACCTAGTAGGTCACTCAGTTCATGATTATTCTCCGTAATACATTTGAGTGTTTGTCCAGGTTTAAATGCCCAAAAAATGGAACTTCAACCCTCTCTTTTGGAGAGAAGACAGGCTGAATGAGGCCTGGGCAGTGTATTCGTGGACAATTTTGGGAAAGTAAGGGTGCATCTACACTGCACCGTAGGTCAAAATAAGATATGCAATTTGAGCTATGCAAATTGCATATCTTCTTTCAATGTTATTTAGAAATAGCTTATTTTGAAATTTGGTGCTATCTACACAGCACTTATTTTGAAATAAATCACTATTCCAGAACATCCCTTACTCCCTGTGGAATGAGGTTTACAGGGATGTTGGAATAGCAAGCACATTATATTTTGAAATAACGAGTACACTCAAGAGACGTGGAATAGCTATTTCAGGATACCTCCGGTATCCCAAAATAGTGCTGCAGTGTAGACATAGCTTAAGAGAACGTCAGCTTTCATCACCTATTCATCTCCAGGACCTGTAGGGCACATCTACACTGCAGGGCTAAAGCCAAAATTAGCTGTGCAACTTGAGCTACATCAATTGCGTAGTGTAAGTCGAGTTAGCTTATTTTGGCTTTTGGCGCTGTCTACACAGTAGGAGGTCCCAATTAGAGCACTCTTTGTCCAACTTCCCTTACGCCTCGTAAAATGAGGGTTACAGGAGTTTAGTAAGAAGTCCTCTACCTTGCCATTAGTGTAGACGTGGACATATAGTGGTGGCTTAACTGTGGAGACACCCTGGCTTCTTACATATGAAGATTCTGTTCCTTAGCTCTCAGGCACTTTCATGCACTTTACTCACATTCTGATTTATTTCCTATGGTTTCGCCCACAAGCATTATGGAGAAGACAAGTAAGTAAGACAAGCAGGATTTTGTTTTAGAACTGAAGAATTAAGACAATAAAACATACATACATTATATTGTGAGTGTGTATAAAGGCCTAATGGAGAACATGAATTTCCCTCGTTGTTCATGTTCTTTCAGTTGGACTAGAAAGCCACGTTCCTAATTTTCAAGTGAGTAAATTATGCATACTTGATCATCATACAATTATTATCTATATTGCTCTAGTACTGAGACTGCCCAATCAGGATCTGAGATTCTAGCTAGTGTTTGTACATATACTAATAAACTATCCTTTCCTCAGAGATCTTAAATTACTTTCTAAGCTAAGACACAGCTAAAGATCATGAAGGTAACAATGGTTGGAACATTTAATTAGCTGGATTGGCTATATGGAAATTAAAGAGTTTGAAGTTACTCAACCTGTTAAAAAGACATAAAGATATAAACACAAAGCAACAGATACCAATAATTGCTTTGCCCCACCTTCCACTTACCAATTATCAGTTGACCATTGTTATCATTTCAAGGGTTGGTTTTGAGGAGAAACATGAAGGAGGAGAGGGAAGATCCTGCAAAGGGGGAGGAGTAAAGATGGCAATTGCCAAAGGGGTCCAGGGCTCCTGGCCACTAATGGCAGCAGCTGGAGCCCTGTGTCCTTTAAATTACCACTGGAGCACCACGTGGCATGTTCCATGTGGCTCTGAGGGCTGGAAGGTCACGCCGCATTCTGGACCGCGTGGAGGCTGGCTGCTCTCAACCCCTCCCCTTCTACCTGAGGCCCAGCCCCTTCTGGAAATGCAGAGCTACTCCATCGCCTTGCCCAGAGGCCTGCAGAGGCTGTTGGCACCCCTGGGACAGGACAGTGGCTTTATGATTTGCTCAGAGAAAGCATTTCATCCATCATGCTGGACATGGACAAATGGACAAGTGAGATTGGCCTCTCTGGCAGAGATTGCTAAGATAAGATACAAGAGCAGACCGATGGAGGCAGCCAGGGGTGCAGGAACTATTTGTATACTAGAAGTGCTGACAGCTATTGAACCAAACTGTAAACCCTCTATTGTGATGGAAACCGCTTCAAGCCAAGGGTTGCAGCAGCATCCCAGTACACTGTGGTAATGTGCAAAGTTAACCAATGTCTAGACATTGTCTCACACAATGTCCCTGTTTTGAATTCAGTGGGGGAAAAGACCTAGTAGGTCACTCAGTTCATGATTATTCTCCGTAATACATTTGAGTGTTTGTCCAGGTTTAAATGCCCAAAAAATGGAACTTCAACCCTCTCTTTTGGAGAGAAGACAGGCTGAATGAGGCCTGGGCAGTGTATTCGTGGACAATTTTGGGAAAGTAAGGGTGCATCTACACTGCACCGTAGGTCAAAATAAGATATGCAATTTGAGCTATGCAAATTGCATATCTTCTTTCAATGTTATTTAGAAATAGCTTATTTTGAAATTTGGTGCTATCTACACAGCACTTATTTTGAAATAAATCACTATTCCAGAACATCCCTTACTCCCTGTGGAATGAGGTTTACAGGGATGTTGGAATAGCAAGCACATTATATTTTGAAATAACGAGTACACTCAAGAGACGTGGAATAGCTATTTCAGGATACCTCCGGTATCCCAAAATAGTGCTGCAGTGTAGACATAGCTTAAGAGAACGTCAGCTTTCATCACCTATTCATCTCCAGGACCTGTAGGGCACATCTACACTGCAGGGCTAAAGCCAAAATTAGCTGTGCAACTTGAGCTACATCAATTGCGTAGTGTAAGTCGAGTTAGCTTATTTTGGCTTTTGGCGCTGTCTACACAGTAGGAGGTCCCAATTAGAGCACTCTTTGTCCAACTTCCCTTACGCCTCGTAAAATGAGGGTTACAGGAGTTTAGTAAGAAGTCCTCTACCTTGCCATTAGTGTAGACGTGGACATATAGTGGTGGCTTAACTGTGGAGACACCCTGGCTTCTTACATATGAAGATTCTGTTCCTTAGCTCTCAGGCACTTTCATGCACTTTACTCACATTCTGATTTATTTCCTATGGTTTCGCCCACAAGCATTATGGAGAAGACAAGTAAGTAAGACAAGCAGGATTTTGTTTTAGAACTGAAGAATTAAGACAATAAAACATACATACATTATATTGTGAGTGTGTATAAAGGCCTAATGGAGAACATGAATTTCCCTCGTTGTTCATGTTCTTTCAGTTGGACTAGAAAGCCACGTTCCTAATTTTCAAGTGAGTAAATTATGCATACTTGATCATCATACAATTATTATCTATATTGCTCTAGTACTGAGACTGCCCAATCAGGATCTGAGATTCTAGCTAGTGTTTGTACATATACTAATAAACTATCCTTTCCTCAGAGATCTTAAATTACTTTCTAAGCTAAGACACAGCTAAAGATCATGAAGGTAACAATGGTTGGAACATTTAATTAGCTGGATTGGCTATATGGAAATTAAAGAGTTTGAAGTTACTCAACCTGTTAAAAAGACATAAAGATATAAACACAAAGCAACAGATACCAATAATTGCTTTGCCCCACCTTCCACTTACCAATTATCAGTTGACCATTGTTATCATTTCAAGGGTTGGTTTTGAGGAGAAACATGAAGGAGGAGAGGGAAGATCCTGCAAAGGGGGAGGAGTAAAGATGGCAATTGCCAAAGGGGTCCAGGGCTCCTGGCCACTAATGGCAGCAGCTGGAGCCCTGTGTCCTTTAAATTACCACTGGAGCACCACGTGGCATGTTCCATGTGGCTCTGAGGGCTGGAAGGTCACGCCGCATTCTGGACCGCGTGGAGGCTGGCTGCTCTCAACCCCTCCCCTTCTACCTGAGGCCCAGCCCCTTCTGGAAATGCAGAGCTACTCCATCGCCTTGCCCAGAGGCCTGCAGAGGCTGTTGGCACCCCTGGGACAGGACAGTGGCTTTATGATTTGCTCAGAGAAAGCATTTCATCCATCATGCTGGACATGGACAAATGGACAAGTGAGATTGGCCTCTCTGGCAGAGATTGCTAAGATAAGATACAAGAGCAGACCGATGGAGGCAGCCAGGGGTGCAGGAACTATTTGTATACTAGAAGTGCTGACAGCTATTGAACCAAACTGTAAACCCTCTATTGTGATGGAAACCGCTTCAAGCCAAGGGTTGCAGCAGCATCCCAGTACACTGTGGTAATGTGCAAAGTTAACCAATGTCTAGACATTGTCTCACACAATGTCCCTGTTTTGAATTCAGTGGGGGAAAAGACCTAGTAGGTCACTCAGTTCATGATTATTCTCCGTAATACATTTGAGTGTTTGTCCAGGTTTAAATGCCCAAAAAATGGAACTTCAACCCTCTCTTTTGGAGAGAAGACAGGCTGAATGAGGCCTGGGCAGTGTATTCGTGGACAATTTTGGGAAAGTAAGGGTGCATCTACACTGCACCGTAGGTCAAAATAAGATATGCAATTTGAGCTATGCAAATTGCATATCTTCTTTCAATGTTATTTAGAAATAGCTTATTTTGAAATTTGGTGCTATCTACACAGCACTTATTTTGAAATAAATCACTATTCCAGAACATCCCTTACTCCCTGTGGAATGAGGTTTACAGGGATGTTGGAATAGCAAGCACATTATATTTTGAAATAACGAGTACACTCAAGAGACGTGGAATAGCTATTTCAGGATACCTCCGGTATCCCAAAATAGTGCTGCAGTGTAGACATAGCTTAAGAGAACGTCAGCTTTCATCACCTATTCATCTCCAGGACCTGTAGGGCACATCTACACTGCAGGGCTAAAGCCAAAATTAGCTGTGCAACTTGAGCTACATCAATTGCGTAGTGTAAGTCGAGTTAGCTTATTTTGGCTTTTGGCGCTGTCTACACAGTAGGAGGTCCCAATTAGAGCACTCTTTGTCCAACTTCCCTTACGCCTCGTAAAATGAGGGTTACAGGAGTTTAGTAAGAAGTCCTCTACCTTGCCATTAGTGTAGACGTGGACATATAGTGGTGGCTTAACTGTGGAGACACCCTGGCTTCTTACATATGAAGATTCTGTTCCTTAGCTCTCAGGCACTTTCATGCACTTTACTCACATTCTGATTTATTTCCTATGGTTTCGCCCACAAGCATTATGGAGAAGACAAGTAAGTAAGACAAGCAGGATTTTGTTTTAGAACTGAAGAATTAAGACAATAAAACATACATACATTATATTGTGAGTGTGTATAAAGGCCTAATGGAGAACATGAATTTCCCTCGTTGTTCATGTTCTTTCAGTTGGACTAGAAAGCCACGTTCCTAATTTTCAAGTGAGTAAATTATGCATACTTGATCATCATACAATTATTATCTATATTGCTCTAGTACTGAGACTGCCCAATCAGGATCTGAGATTCTAGCTAGTGTTTGTACATATACTAATAAACTATCCTTTCCTCAGAGATCTTAAATTACTTTCTAAGCTAAGACACAGCTAAAGATCATGAAGGTAACAATGGTTGGAACATTTAATTAGCTGGATTGGCTATATGGAAATTAAAGAGTTTGAAGTTACTCAACCTGTTAAAAAGACATAAAGATATAAACACAAAGCAACAGATACCAATAATTGCTTTGCCCCACCTTCCACTTACCAATTATCAGTTGACCATTGTTATCATTTCAAGGGTTGGTTTTGAGGAGAAACATGAAGGAGGAGAGGGAAGATCCTGCAAAGGGGGAGGAGTAAAGATGGCAATTGCCAAAGGGGTCCAGGGCTCCTGGCCACTACATGGCAGCAGCTGGAGCCCTGTGTCCTTTAAATTACCACTGGAGCACCACGTGGCATGTTCCATGTGGCTCTGAGGGCTGGAAGGTCACGCCGCATTCTGGACCGCGTGGAGGCTGGCTGCTCTCAACCCCTCCCCTTCTACCTGAGGCCCTGCCCCTTCTGGAAATGCAGAGCTACTCCATCGCCTTGCCCAGAGGCCTGCAGAGGCTGTTGGCACCCCTGGGACAGGACAGTGGCTTTATGATTTGCTCAGAGAAAGCATTTCATCCATCATGCTGGACATGGACAAATGGACAAGTGAGATTGGCCTCTCTGGCAGAGATTGCTAAGATAAGATACAAGAGCAGACCGATGGAGGCAGCCAGGGGTGCAGGAACTATTTGTATACTAGAAGTGCTGACAGCTATTGAACCAAACTGTAAACCCTCTATTGTGATGGAAACCGCTTCAAGCCAAGGGTTGCAGCAGCATCCCAGTACACCTAGTTTCAGCACCTATCGGGGACAGCACTCTGATAAGCCTTAAAGGTGACTACAAGTATCTTAAATTTGCTATGGTGGGAAAGGGAGAGCCAGTGGAGAGACTCAAAGAAGGAGTGACATGGACAGAAATACTAGCACATGTAGGCTCACTAATGGTGCTTTTGCTGTATATAGATGCACCTGTTTGGGACTGGGAAAGATGTTGCCCATTTATAATAATCAGTCCAGAACGCCTTTATTAAATCCAAGTACTGGATAATTTCCTCTTCCCCATCCATTATGAAATTTTGCCACACCTGGTGGAGGAGCCAGACAATTGAAAGAGAAAGGAGGGTGGTGTCGTATCTATTAACTGGAGCAAAGCCTAATAAAGCCAAACAGGATTGCAGCTAATTTTGCCACAGTTTGTAAGAGAGAGTGCTGCCCAGTGACATCAGTTAGAGAGGCCATTGTTTGATAAAATGTCAGCTGATACCCTCAGGTATGGTGTGTTGAACTCCAGCTTTGCCTGGATAGTGAGTCACACAAAATTTCAGCTAATAGGGCTCTTCAAGTATACGGGGATACTATATAGACAGTTTGCTCAGTACCATGACAATAGGAAGAGGGAAGCAGTACAACTTATGATCTATCTTTAAACTAACAGTTTCCTTCTGAAGTGTTTGTCCGAGTTACCGGGAATACAAATCAGTTGTTTAATGAGAGGTGGAATTAGCCTCTCTCTTTTTTTAAGAAGGCTCTGATTTTGTAATTGCCAGGACCAGGCTGCTCTGCAAAATCATAAAGCACCATTGTCATTTTCCCTTTCCTTGGACTCTAGTTCTTTTTTGATGAGGAAATACTCAGAATAGCCACTTAAAACTGATGAGGTTTCAGAAGCTTATCATGGAGAGGTGCAGCGGTTATACATGGGGAACTTTAAATGGCAAGTTATCTTGATAGTCTTGTGATAAGCACACAGTGAGCCACTGTCCTGGAAGCTCTATAACAGGTCTGCAAGATCCATTTCATTAAGAATTTAGCAGCAAAGTGCATATTATTTTATGTTCAGCACAGATATGGAATGGCAAAGGTGCCACATTATATGGCACTATGTAACTCTGAAGCCCTGAGTTCATTAAAGAAATGTATAGTAGTGTCATTGCAAGCCAGAAATGTAGACCCAGAGCAAGCTGCACTACTGGTGTAAATCCTGCTGTATATTGGTGCAGCACAAATGCATAATGTATGTGGAGCGGTACAACCAGACTGATGTTGTTATTCCACTATACATTTTGCTACTGTAGACATGAACTTTATTTCTCCAGATCTAAAAGGTAATGTCTGACCACTACCTAGGATATGTGAAATGTAACAAAGGGCCAAATGCAAAGTTACACATGCTTATGGCAGAACTGAATTTGCTCCCATTTTTGGCGACAACATGATATGTGCCAAATCTGAGACCAAGACACTCCAGAATGAAAAGAGCGTATGTTTGGAATTCGAGATTTTTAAAATGTTCAGTAAAGGCTTCTGCGGAAAATGACATTTTATGTTAACTGGGAAAAAGAGGATTTTCATTAAGATCTCGAGAAGAGAGATGCTCAGTCATTAAAGAAGGCAGAATAACAATTGAAGACAGATAGAAAATGAACATGGCTATTTCAGACATTTTGGTATAAAGTCCATAAATGGCTAACAAGCAGAGGTATGAGTAACAGATTATATTGTTGGCCCTGTTTGTTTCTTGCAACTAAAAAACCCTGTGGCTAATGAAGGTTACTGTGACTGGAAAAATCTGCCAGGAAGCACATCTATATACACCTTATCACAAGAGCACAAAAAAATGAAGTTTCCTTGAAATTCTTAGAGCAGGCAAAAACTCCTATGGATGGTTGCTATTTTAGAGTGCAAAAAGAAAGTCAGGAAGAACAGAGAGAATTTGAAGTGACTGATATTTCAGTTTTATCATGGCAAGAACTTTCATACCATTGCTATTTTGAGACACAGCAATCTTTTAATCACTGTAATCTCAGGGAACTTTTTGATTATTATTTTATCATAGAACTGGAAGGGACCTGGGGAAGTCATCAAGTCTAATCCTCTGAACTCATGATAGGACCAAGCACCATCTGGACCATCCTTGACAGATGTTTGACTAACCTGCTTTTAAAAATCTCCAACAATGGAGATTCCACAATCTTCTTAGGCAATTTATTCCAGTGCTTAACTGCCCTGACAGAAAGTTTTTCCTAATGTCCAACCTAAACCTTCCTTGGTGCAATTTAAATCCATTGTTTCTTATCCTGTCCTCAGAAGTTAAGGAGAATAATGTTTCACCGTCCTTCTTGTAACAACCTTTTATATGCTTGAAAACTGTTATGTACCCTCTCAGTCTTCTCTTTTGCAGAATAAACAAATCCAATTCTTTAATATCATGTTTTCTAGACCTTTAATAGTATTTGTTGCTCTTCTCTGGACTCTTGCCAATTTCTCCACATTTTTCCTGAAGTGTGGTGCACAGAACTGGACACAATACTCCAGTTGAGGCCTAATCAGTGTGAATTACTTCTCATGTATTGCCTACAACAATCCTACTAATGCATCCCAGAATGAGGTGGGGTTTTTTTGTTTTGAAACTGTATTACACTGTTGACTCACATTTAGCTTGTGGTCCACTATGACCCCTAGATCACTTTCTGCAGTACTCTCTCCTAGACAGTCATTTCCGATTTGTATGTGTATAATTAATTGTTTCTTTTTAAGTGGAATACCTTTAAGTCCTTATTGAACTTCATCCTATTTACCTGATTGGTCTACTCTATGCCTTCATCTGTAGCAGATGACACAGTGGAAGTAATTTAAAATGTTTTTACTGTAAAACTGGTCCAAAGCCAAATCCTTAAGAGGTAAATGAATCTGAAGGAGGAGAACTACATAGCAGTGAAGACTGGTGACATATTTGGAAGCAGGTAGGCAAAACTGACATGTTAAGATTTGCTCAGAGCTAATATGCAGCAGTGGATAAAGATCATACTGTACCAGTGTCAGAACAGGTAGGCAAAGTCTTCCTGTGCCTGCCCTGAGGAGTCTCCACTGCTAGCCTTGCAAACAATGTAGGCTGTCAGCATTTAATAAGGTCCTTCATGTAAGTTCATTTCTTAGCTTTTCACATAAACAGCAGCAGTTGGCATTTCACGTAAGCTATGAAGTGTTTCAGTTCTCCCTCCTAGCTCTGAATTACCCACCTCAGGAAATCTACAGGGGTTGTATCTTGATCAGTGGAACTGGAGGCAGCGGGCCACAAGTTCCCTGGAAAGACTGTCACTGAGGCTACGTCTACACAGCGGAGATATTTCAGGATACTGAGGTATCCCAAAATAGTTACCCCACGTCTTAGAAACGCGCCTGTTATTTCAAAACGTTATTTCAAACATTTTTTGAAATAATGAGGGTTAAGGGATGGCTCGAAATAGCGTGTTATTTTGAAATTGACTTGAAATAAGATACACAATTTGCATACCCTTAATAGACACCAAGGAAACAACAGGTCAGTTAGGCTCAAGGCAACTCAGCTGAATGGAAAGGGCAGTGTACAGGTTGATAAAGTTCCACTTGTTCAACTTAACTGGTCTTCAGTTTAATTCTTTGCAAATGAAACATGGCGGAAGCATGTGAGCTCTGAGCGTCATCCACGGAACTCAGTCTGAAGCCCTTCAGAGTCCAGGATTTTGCAGACACAAACCTAATCCAACAATGGACCTCAGGTCATGGACACCACTACAAGGAGATGGCCAACAATCCAGTGGAAGCAGGCACTAGAGTATGACAGATAAGCCAAGGCTCAACCAGCCCTGCAAAAATCCAGTCCTGGGAGGATCCAGCCATTAACATGTCACCAGAGGGAGTGGGCTAATGGAGTCTGAGGGATGCAGAGGCACCCAGATCATACAGGGTGACTTCAAAAGAGAAGCAAGTGATCTGAAGGAAAAGGAAGGAGACAAGCCAGAAAATACAACACCCAAATACAGCCTACAGGGATCACTACAGAACAAAGAGACAGAGAACCATCCAAAGGTCGACTCCACAGAAAGCTTGTTTGCTAGATTTAAAAAGGGTGATAGGGAGATGTCGTGGGGTGGTCCTCTCTTCTTTCTCCCAGGGTAGGATCTCGGATCCCCTGGGCTGTCTTGAGTCCACAACTCACCCCGCACGATAGGTCAAACACCAGTAATTAGACCCCTCCCCTGGGGCTGGATAGCCTGGTGGCCAGAGTCTGAAAACTAAAATCAAAGGCTGGCCCTTTAATGCAGGGCTGGATGGCCCAATGGCCAGAGTCAGTAAGTTAGAGTCAAAGCTGGCCCTTTAATGCAGGGCTGGACGGCCCCCTGGCCAGAGACACGGGGATGGGGGCTTGTAGCCAGACAGAAACCCCCCCCCACCCCTCCTCCCTCTGACATCCTTGGGAGAGAGAATCCTTGAGAGCGAAACTCTGTCTTCAAAGGCTCCAGGGCCTCCAGAGGTGCTGGAATAACTATGGCCCTGGATGCTAGACAGAAACCAGATAACAGCAGCAATTGGTCCAGCAGACGATCAGGGCCTCGGGCTGCCTTTGGCTGGTACCAGTAATTGATACGCCTACACACCGTCCCAGAAGGGGAATCTACCGCCCCATCAGAAAAGAATGTCTGGCCCTAATGATTTAGTTATCTCCACCTCACAGGTGCAAATTAAGCTTCGGACCCCCTGTGGGAATGGGTGTCACAAAGACGTTCCAACTTAATTGGCATTTTAATGACAAGAGAAGCATCTACGTGACCACAGGGGTATAAAGTAGGGCCCTGTGCCCCACTCTAATTGGAGATCCACCCACATACCTGCTGGTCAGGCAGTCTTGGACCCCCGAGACTTTAGGGACGCCTTAGTCTCGTACTGACTGCTTTCCATTGGGATTGAGAGGAACCTGGCTTCACCGGAGTAAGGATCGCAGGGGTGAGAATATACCTGCTAGGTGTCTATTTTGCATGCATTTAATAAGAGCTCAGAGAACCAAAAGGGTTTCATGGTACCTGTAAGTGACTTTTTAGTGTAATTTCTGTCTTGTCCTTTTGTAGTGGCTGTGTTATCTGTAACACAGCAGTAGCATTTAACAGCTAAGTTTGCCTTGTAACAATAAAATAGTAACTGTTTAAGCTTTAACCTGACTCCTCCTGTTGCTGTAACAGAACCAGACACAATTAAAAGGATCACAGCCGGTCAGGGGTAAACGCAGTAAGAGCTGAGCATTGGGTTGTGCCGCCTCCACAGGGCAAACCCTTGGGGCACCCGTCAGCCTCCCCTGGCTGCCCGCTGTGAAGGGACCCTGTCCTAGCAGTTGAAGACTCGGGTGTGTAATAGGGCTCACAGACCACTCACTGCCCCGGCCACCGGCTGACAGGGCTGTGCCCCGGTACGGGGACCCAGTCCCACCCTACTTCACCGGGTCCTGACCCAGAGCCCTGTGAGTGGCAGACTGGTTCACCACTCCCTCGGCAGAGAATCCGACCAAAACATTCCGAGGATCTTGGGGTGGGAGAGGCCGCTTCTGCACCCTCCCAGGGCTGCTTCCTACCAGATCTGTCAGGTTGATGTCCCACGTGGCAGCCGGATCCTCTGGCTCTTCGGGGGCCACATATCCCTGGGAATCTGCCGGGGTTGCATTCCCGCCGTCACCGGGGCCTCCACCGCGCTTGGCTTGGGCAGCTGACTGCTGCTGCTCAGGAGCTCCAAACAGAGCTTCTTCTCCTTCGACCACCAGCCCAGACTGAGCCTCTCCCTAGGCTTTTATACCAGGGCTACAGTCTGAGCATGTCCGGCAGGGTTGTGGGGGGCAGGGCTCCTCCACCCAGGGCAGCCTGGCTATACCCTGTTTGTTCGGTGCGGGGCTGGTACACCCTGCCACAGGAGACAAGACAAATCACTCCTGATGTGGCTGACTGATGATGAGACCAACTTACCTCAAAGACTGTGTATGTGGTAAAAATGAGATTCCAAATAAGCAATCTGCTAGCAACCTCTCACTGAGGGGAAACAGGGTCCGGGTCTGAGTACTTATTATTTATTTATAATGTTTATATTAAAATTGGTGTAAAACAGGCAAGATGTATCATGATCATTGGAACTGAACTTACAGGCACCACATTCCCTGGAGGAATGGCACTGTGAAGGGACACCAGAGAAAAAGATAGCTGGTGAAGTTAGGCTGGAAGCATCTCAGCCACATGGCTAGAGTAGTCCACAAGGCTTACTCAAGTTCCACTTGTTCAACTTAGTATGCATTCAGCTTCACTCTTTGCACCTAAAATGGTGGTGGGAAAATGCAACATAAAGATGGAGAAGAACAGAAGCATTGGAAGGATTGACTCAAATAAGCAGGTTAAACCTATACTCAACATAGTTGGCAGAATTCTAGGAAAATTGGTTTGAATGAGTTCAAGCAGCTGTTAGGCAGCTATAACGAATATGGCTAGGAGTTACTGAGACAATA
Source organism: Pelochelys cantorii (assembly GCA_032595735.1). NCBI lineage: Eukaryota > Metazoa > Chordata > Testudines > Trionychidae > Pelochelys > Pelochelys cantorii. The sequence continues at coordinate 99,839,507 of CM064329.1, read as the reverse complement.
CTCTAGGTCTCATTAGTTGGAAAAAACAGGCAAATAAACTGGCAGCATTAGCTAATACAGTTCAACAGCCAAAGCTTTTTGGAGAGAGAGCACTTTGGGGTGAAAGGTTGTAAAGCCCAACAGATAATTATGTTATTGTTGCCATATAGATGCACTTCTTTTCAGTGGAGTTTCCCCAGGGTGTATCTGGACAACTCTTCTTCCCTGAGGGTTTTGATCTAGCAGGCTACTTTAGATTTTACTCTCAACATTGGTGATTACAGATCTGTTTCTTCCTAGTCACCAGGGGGAATAGTTTGCCTTCGTATTATTTGAAAACTCATGCCTAAAATTTTGAAGCTTAAACTGCAGCCCCAAGTGGCTGTGGTGATACAGATATCACTTAGAATGTTCATTACTTCCGCCCAACTCTCCTGCAGTGTACACCTATCATCTGCTGGTCCCATGCCAAGGAGTCAAATCAGAGGTAATATGCAGGAGTATCTTTTGAATGTTCTTGGAGCAAAGTATAGGGCACCATCTTTTGCTGAGCACCTCTCCCTCAATAAAAGAGAATGGGAGTGAAGGTTCTCAGTCCTTTGCAGGAGGCAGATAGCACCTTGGAGGACTGGATTCTGTCACGCAGGCAACAAACACAAAACTTCATCTGACAAATCTTACAACTCAGAAGATAGATAGGTCTTGTTCTAGCTAAAAACAGGGCAAAGATGAAGATTCAATATCACTTGGCATTAGGTATCGGATCTACTGTGTGATACTTTCTCTAGTAACAAAATATATTCAAGTTAATTTCAAGTGAAAAAGAGAGATGAGGTCATTTTTCCACAAGTACCATTTCTGTGCCACATTTCAAATTCCATTTAAAATTCTCCGAGAACCCTTGTGTACCACAATCAGGAAGAAACAGAACCTATAATCATCTCAATTTCAATCAGACATTTTATCTTGAAGAAGTATACTATGGTATGGGAAGGTATGAAAACTCATTTTTCTGCTGCACATCAGATAATTAACTTGTAAGGGTTACATCAGCTGCATATGGGGGAGAAAAGTAGAATTGCCTTAGAAGTCAGAGAATGCCTTCAGCATGCTAAATGGGAAATTTCCACAAGCGTCCATCATTCTACATACCGAGGGCCTTCAGTCTGAATGGAGTGTCTGACATGCTGAACCAAAATGATGGCCATGAGAAACAAATGAAGTCACTTGCATTTATTTTCATCAGCAATAAGTAGGTTTGAATTGTCACACTGGCACTAGCATATGACAAAAGCCTACATCAGTCTGGAAAGAAGTATTCCGAGAAAAGTAAAAAGGCTTAGTAGAAGAGATAAACAATGTGCAGAGATGGGGGAAGAGAAGAGAGGCCCAGAGGGGGAAATGGTGACAAAGGTATGAAGGTATGAAGCATACCTCAAAGATATGAAGCATAGTCTTGGAAATTCATTAATCTCACTGGCTAAGAGTTAATGCCCGAGCAAGACTCTAAAAAAATAATTAACTAAACTCCAAAGTCCCCTCTGTCACTTCAGGGACTGCACAAATGTGTGTGAGGGAAATATCTGACCCAATATCTCATTATGTATTGCCAAGAACAATTTTTTTTAACTGTCAAAATGGCAAAGCTTTTGGCCCATCATATTTCAGGATCCAAATTCTTGAGATTTGTAAAGACACGTATGTGAATTTGTTTCCTGTGAAAGAGGGATACTACTATGGCAAGAGTCTGGCAGAATGGAAGAGGTTGTGTGAGAGGTTTCTAGTATGACTCTGCCAATGTAACTCCCTGCCAAGTCACTACCTAACAGGTTCCAAGAATCAGTCTTTAAAGCAGACTAACTCATTATTGTATCAGTTTTGCCAGATTCTGTGACAGTTTAGTGTCAAACTAAAGCCAAGACTTGAACCTGACTCTGAATTGAAAGGACAGGGCACTAATCCTGTATATCAAGTAGGTTCCAAACTCATGGTAATAATCTGCACTGTTGTAAAACCAGAGTAATTTCACAGAAGTCACTGCAGAGTTACATTCAAAGTAATCCTGCCATAATGGAGATTAAAATATCCTACAACTCCATCCTGCTCTAAACTGGGACAGATTCCCAATAGAACATTTGCTACATTCTATAGCTTTGGCAGGGAGCAGGGAAAAAATACATTTGAAAAGAGTGTAAACCAGTGAAATAATTGAATGTAAAAGAATCTACTTTATATATTTGATGAGTCCCCTCCTACCTCAGTTGTGTGGTATTTGTTGTACATAGTCAACTTGACAAGCTAGTTTCATCACCAGTTCATCAGTCCACCGAAGTAAGTGGATTTACAGCAGGGATGAAATTGGCTCATTGTTCACTAGCACAAAAGAATCCCACCCTCCTGCTACTGCCTATTAAATATGTTTAATGCTAGTTAATGTTTCAGAACAAACATTCTCTTGGACACAGACTCTTCTGAAGTGACAGGAGTTAAATGAGGCCTGGGGCCACACATTGAATATGGAGGATAAACAAGAAATACTGAATAATTGAATGAGATAAGTGTCCTGTGGGAAAAATAGCATGTGATTCTGTAATTAAAGACTAACATATATGCAGCTAAAAGAGCTGAATTAACCTCTACCTTGGCTGCCATAAATTTTATATTTTGTAATTTTTGAGTGCTGGATTTTGCAAACTTCACTTTAATTTTAGAAATATAATCCCATATGCATGCTATGGGGAAATACAGTGATGTCTCTATTAATCAGGCCATTAGGGATAAGAAGTGGTCTCCTGAGAGAGGTTGTTGTTTACTAATGGTACATTTAACATCTTTGGCTGTGCGTGTAGGTGTGATGGAGAATGGACCGTGTGTTGAAGGATGCTGAGAATGTAGTGGCTCCTCTGCCCTGACCAGTGTTTCCTGAAGTAGCAGCAAAGTTTGTGGAAATCAAGGAAGCATTTTTATCCCTAAAAATGTCCTGGACCAAGTTGTTTGGAATTTGTAGCTTCACACCACCCCAATGAAGTCTAACAGACATGACTGAGCCATTGTTTAGATGAGACATGTGTGGGAACGGAATCCTGCTTGTTCTCCCATAGCTGTGTTGGCTCTGAAGAGCTAAAGGAGTAATTTTATTTTTGTCACTAAAGTCATCAGCTATGACCCTGAATACACTTAGTAGGCAGGCCTGATGAGTAAGAAGGAGGCCTTTTTTATAGAGCTGAATTGCACTTGAAAAGACAAAACAGGTCTGCTGGCTTGATTTACAATGAAAGATACCAATTAGAACATAAAAACATAAGAACGGCCATACTGGTAAGACCAAAGGTCCATCTTGCCCAGTGTCCTGTCTTCTGACAGAGGCCAATGCCAGGTGCCCCAAAGAGAATGAACAGAACTGGTGATCATTAACTAATCTCTCACCTGTCACCCATTCAGTTAGAATACTCATTCCACACAAACACATGCGAGTGCAGGGAATAAACTTTACTTTGCTATTACTTGCATATGCCAACAATATGAGCTTGCATAAAACCCCAACAAAAACAAAAATAAACAAACACCACAGCCATACCTCCCCCAGAAGATCAAACCCCAGAAACCTCTGCTTATTCTTTGCAAACAGCTAATTTATTTCAAATAAAGGAAAATAAAAAAGTCTGTGTGTCACATTGGTGGCACATTAGTCAGGAATGCAAAAGCAGTCACAAAAATAATTTCCTAAGAATAAGCAGAAATGAAGATGTCAGAACAATCTTAAGTTAAATTCACCCTCCATAACGGCACTAATGGAACTATCTGTCTTTCCATGATTGGTGTGCATGAGGACCATGTGCGTAGATTTGATACGTTTCATTAGAAGGGACAAATATGTGATTTAGCCATTTACTGTCATTCCCTTAACATCTTGTTTAACTCATGAGAGCATTTTGACGAACGGTGTTAACAAGCTAATAGGCTCTGTTAGACACATCATCTAGCAATAATCAAAGGCTAATTTCTTGGCCTAAAGAGGAACTGAGGCACTAACAAGCAAATTAAATTAGACCACATTTAATTGATATACTCTCCTTTCAAAAATGAACCTTGATGGTCTCTTCTCACTGAGAGTGCTTAGCAATGGCTGATGCTAGGCCTGCAAAGTAGCTTGAGCATCAAACTATTATAAGGATACAATATGAAGTGAACCATAGATATTGAGGTCAGATAAAGTCAGGCACCTTCTGTCATGCACCCCAGCCATCCATTTTGAAGAGTGAATCATTGCTGCACTGGAGCAGATCAACAGGCTTGTAACTTGGCATTACTTATATGCAGGGCTCGACAAATTATGTAATCTACTCGCCCATGGCAAGTAGATTACAAGCTGCAAAGCTGGTGCAGCCCGGTCTGCGCATGTGCAGACTGCAGAACCGCGCGGCTGGCAAGCGGGGCTCGCCGCCGCTTGGCAAGCCCTGCTTATATGTGTGAGGAGGCTCTGCCACCTGTCTAGGGTTATGGTGGGGTCAATGTCCAGTGCTACAAAACAGGGCCAGGTTAACCATTTGTGGACTCTGTGTAACACTGATAGGTAGAACTGAACTTGGGACCTCTGGAGCTTAGTGCATGAGCTCTACAGCTTAAGCTAAAAGCCAGCCAGCTCTCAGCTAAGGCGGTAGAGCAGACTCATTCTCTCACTCTCTCTGTAAGTGGCCTAAGTGCCAGTAGGTAGAACCGTGCACCACACACAAAAGTGTGTGGGTTACACCAGCACCAAACATATTTGGGCCCCCATGGAACACTGAATCAGGAGTGTCAGACCCTTCCTGTGCCCTGCCTCTTCTGCCCAAGGCCCCACCATTCACTGCTCATTACTCTCCCTCTTCCTCCTTACTCATCGCTTGATCCTCTCCATTTCCCCGACTCCCAGGGTTTAAGCAAGGTGAATGAAGTCACTGTGTGCTTTGCCTTTACATATCTATATACTTCCTTTCAGACAAACAAGAAAACTTAATCACATGGACCATATATCTGTTTACAAGAAATGTAAGTATAAACATGGATGAAGCATAATTTCTTAATCTGATAAAGAAGTATAGTGTTGAATTTCTTTGGCATCCAAAAATCAAAGGCTTCTAGACACGATAACAAATTCTACATAATAATAAAATAATAAAACAAAGCTATATATCTGTGTGTGTGATATATATCATATAACATATTAAGAATGTTAAATTTAGATTAATCAACTAATCAAATAGTCGATGTAATTTGCATTGATTATTCAATTAGTCGATAAGGGCACCTCCACCTTTGAAATGTAGCAAGAACCCTGCCAGCTCTTGCTACGTTTCAAATGCGGAAGCGCTGCAGAAAACATGGCTATGCTCTTGCTACATTTCAAAGGCCAAAGCACTGCTAGTTCCCCGCTGCACCCCTGCCGCTTCTCCCCATGGAAATGGTGCTGGGGGGAACCGGCTTTTAAGTCGGCTCCCTCCAGCACCGGATCCTGCTCTCCCCCTTGCTGCCTCTCTCTGACAGAGGCAGCAAGGCAGGGGAAGTGGCTAGTCGAGTCACTAATCAGAAGCATTTGCTTATCGGATAGTTGACTATTGACTAGTGCTAGTCGCTTACATCTCATTTTATATATATAAAAAACCAGAGCAGGATTAAAATAAAAATCCGTAAGATTTTAATATCTGCACAGATGCAATGCACAACTTCCAGTTACAACTATTGAAAAGTCATGTCTAATACTTTTCTCAGTGCACTAAAGAAGGTGGTTGTTTTGTTTGCCTTCATCTATCATTATTCCTTCATTTGGGGGGGGGGAGAAGTGGGCAGCCAGGGCTGGGCTAGCAGAATTCTGCCCAGGCCGATCTCTGGAGTGAGACATGGGGTGGGGGCAAGCAGGATGAAGAGGGACAGTCCCTGGAGTGAGGCATGGGCCAAGGGCAAGCAAAGCAGTCCAGGAGAGAGGGTTGGCTCCTGGAATGAGGCAGGGGTCGGAAGCAAACACAATGGGGTGGAAAGTGTCCATGCCTGGAGCAAAGCAGGGGCCATAGGCAAGCACAGCAAGGGTAGGAGGCTAGTCCTCACCAGGGCAAGCCAGGACGTGGGATAAGAGCACCGCTGGTGGGAAGGATAGGAGTCCCCTGGGGTGGTACAGAATCAGTACCTACCTTTTTCCACCAGAAGTGGGTCCTTTGAATCTCCCCGCCCCCTCCAGATGAGCTGCAGCTCCTCCAAGTGGCAGATGCTTCTCTGTCTGCCCTCCTGGTAGGGAGGGGACTGCTTGCTTCTGTGCGCAGTCTTTTAGTGTCTAGTCAGCAGCACTGATCTGACACTGCCAGATCTGCTATTCTACTGGACTTTCTAGTCAAAACCAGACACCTGGCAGCAGGGATGCCAGAACAGGCAGGAAGGCATGGCCCCATCACTTTTTTCCTCACTTAAGGGCGAGTGATGGGTGGAGAAGGGTAGAGATGAGTGAGCGGCAGGCAGGGCTACATCAGGAAAAGAAATAAATGCCTCTTTGCCAGCCTCTCAAATCCCCAACAACACAGAGAACTTTAAGCCAACATGATGTAACCTGCACACTAAGGATGTTAAGTATTGTGTAACTGACTGATCAAATAGTCGATGCATTTTTGTATCTGATAGAGTCAACAAGGTGGGGAAATGACTAGTCGACAATCCTGCCAATAATCTGATAAGCATTTGCTTATCAGATAGTCGACTAGTCCTTAACATCCTTACCACCCACCTAGTATGGTTCACTGTCCCATGTAGTGGCACGTAGACCACTTACAGCAGTGGTCTCCAACCTTTTTACACCCAAGATCACTTTTTAAATGTCAGGGCAAGCCAAGATCTACCCCCAACCCTTCCACAAGACCCCACCCCTTCCTTGAGGCCCCACTCTCTTCATTCCCCTCCTCTCCATCACTTGCTTTCCCCAGTCCTTACTCACTCTCACTAATTGAGACAGGAGGTGAGGGCTCTGGGGTGGGAATGAGGGATTTAGGTGTGGGAAGGGGTGAGAGGTGCAAGCTCTGGGAGGGAATCTGGGTGTAGGATAAGGTGGACAAGGGGATGCTGGCTCAGGGAAGGGGCTCCAGGTTGGAGAGTGTTGGGGTCAGGTGGAGGGGTGGGGTGCTGAGCAAGCCACAGGCTTCTGGATGTGGGGGTGCAGGAGATTGGGTTGGGGTATATGAGGGGCTCAGGGCATGGGGGTTGGGTGTATGATGGGCTCAGTGCACAGGTTTGTGGTGCGTGGGTTGTGCAGGAGTGTTGTGGAACAAGACTGGGAATGCAGGGGTGCAGGAGTTTGGGGATGTGGGGGGCTCAGGGCAGGGGATTCAGGTGTATGATGGGCTCAGGGTTGGGGTGTGTAGGAGATGCAGGGGTGTTATAATGCTGTGGCCAGATGGGGGCTTGGCCCCATTTGGGGACTTGTTCACTTTTTGGCTAGGCTTCATTTTTAAATAAAATATTAAGTCCAACACAAAACGTTTCAGCATTGTCTTTATTTATGGGAGGGGCGGGGAACCTGTTTTGGGTTAGGAGCCACTGATCCACAGAAAAATCAGTCTTGGACCACACGAGTGAGATGCAAAAATACAACTCCAACCCCTCCCCCCACCCCAAGCCTCACTGATGTGGCCCAACTGAGATACCTCACTCCCCTGGCACTCCAGCCCCATGTGGGGGGAGGGTAGGTAAGACTGAGGTTCAAGGCCTCAGGCCAGGTTAACTCTTCTGGGGTTCCAAGGTTAGTGGATTTTGTGGCCCCCTCTAGGCTCTGGGGTGGGGCCAAAAATTAGGGATCCAGTGTGCGGACAGAACTGCCAGTGAGTGGGATAGGGATGGGGGTGAAGAATCTGGGTGGAAGGTAGGGTACAGAAGCAAGCTAGGGATAGGAATCTAGCCAGGAGGGAGGGGGCAGGAGCATGGTGCTGGTAGGTGTCTGGCTGGGGACAGGAGCAGGGTGCTAGTGGATGTCTGGCCAGGAGGCAGAGGCAGGGTGCCAAATGATGTCTGGCCAGGGGATAGAGTGCTGGATGGTGTCTGGCCAGGGTGCAGGATGGTGTCTGGGCCAGAGTGTTGGTGGTTGTCTGGCCAGGGGGCAGGAGGCTGGTGGGGGTCTGGCCAGGATACTGGTGGAGGTCTGACTAGGGGGCAGGAGCAGGGTGCTGGTGGGAGTCTGGCGAGGAGGAGGAGCCAGGGTGCTAGTGGGAATCTGGCCGGGAGAGAGGGGGCAGGAGCAGCTCGGCTGGTACCTAGGGGTCTCCAGGGATGAGGATCTCTGGGGCAGGATCTGCAGGCAGTGCTCAAATAAGTGCACGTGCAGCTCCTTTAAGAAATCCAGCTGCTCCAGATCCTGCGCCACCATCTTAACCCTCCCCTCTCCTCTGCCTCCCCAGAGCACGGAAGGAAGACAAGAAAGAGCATGTTGTTGTGGGGAGGGGAGGAGCAGCATGTGCTTTCTGAGAAATCATATCTTGCATGGAGGTGCAAGACTTACCCCCCATGCTGCAGGAAACCAGAGCTAGCTCCATTTTTGCGGGAAGCTATAGCACTATTTCAGGCTCTTGTTAGGGGTGGGGGGAGTAAAAGGGGGCTGGGAACACCGCCTTGTGATCGACTGGCTGTGTCCCCACAATTGACTTACAGCTTATCTGACTTACAGCGAGAGATAAGAACAAGAGAGCTCTACAGCCTAAGCTGAGAGCCTGCTGACTTTACAGCTCAAGCTGGAGATGCTCCTACACTAAGCTCCAGAGGTCCCACGTCCAAAATTGCCTCGTGGTGGTTACAATGAGTCATATATAGTCTATCTTTCACCTATTTTCCTGTCCTGTAAGCTTGCAGGTACCTCTGTCATCCATTCTCCTTCATGGTCAGAAAGACCTTGCTTGTGCACAACAATCCCAGTATTGCCAGCACTGAAAAACTTTGGGTTAGACTCCAAAAAATGTTTTTAAGGTTATGTTGTAGTTTTTGGTCTGTCTTTTGATTTTTAAACCTACTACACTGTTGCCAGCTCTACCAGCTTTATGGAGTAAGGTGACTTTGGCTCCTGCTGTAGGGGCTGGCTCATGGGGCTTGCAACTTCTCACCAAACCCAAATATTCTAAGTAATTAATTAGGTGCCCCTTTTAGCCTTACTTCTGCACATCCCAGTCATAAATTAGCAAAATCCAGATTATAGTGACTTCAGAAGCAAAATTTCCATTGATTTGAATGGGACAAAAATTTGGTTCCATTTGAGGATTAAATCAATATTTCCAAGGCAGAAGCCTGGGTCACTCTGTAACTCAATAAAAACTCATCACTGGCAGTCTTTCAGTCCCTTTCCTTCAGAGTAGGTGCCACACATAAACCAGGTCCTTTCCCCTGATTGGCAGGACTGGAAAGTGGGCAGTGCAGGGGAATCCTTCAGGAGCTTATCTACTCCCTTTAGTAATCAGTGATCTGTAGACCGACCATCATACCTACTCTACCATATCATGAGGAAGCAGCAACAGAACACAATCATAACCACCATTTCCACTTCTCCACTGACTGAGCCAGGAAATGCCTATATACTCCCCAGCAGGCAGTCTTGTGACTCAGTCAGCTGGTCCCTTTCCTCGCTAAATGTGGTGACCCTACCAGTCTGAAACACATGTTCTTAAAAGGGCCCGCCCTTTGGAACAGAGCAATCTGGCCCAAGCCCTCTCAGAGAATGACAGAGGCCCGGGCTACTTTGAGTTTAGAGGCCTCAGCCCAGCCCCAGTCCCAGCCCCAGGTCGTATCTAACTTCTTATCCACAGGGTCATACTAAAACCAAAAGAATATATCAACAGGAACACTTGAGACATTTATTTATTAACAATTACGTCATTATACCAATAGCATGTATATTAAAAATGTTACTTAAATTGTGAGTTTCCACTGCAAGCAAAACTCTTCATTTTAGGAATGCTCTTCTGGCTTTGTTGTGTGCAAACTTGTTTATTATTGAAGAAAAATCTAATTTACATGCCACATCACTATTAATGTTAAGCATCATGAGCCCATTCAAATGCTCTTGTACCATTGTAGAACGATGACAGTTCTTTACTTGTTTTAACACAATGAATGTGCATTCACCCAAAGCCACTGATGCAGGCAGAATAACAAAAATACATAATGCAGTTGTGACAGTAGGAAATGCAGTCAACGGGGCAAGATTGAATACTTCCGGAAGCAGTTCTTTTGGCTTGCAGTCTGATTTAAAACTGGTGGAATGTACATGTTGCAGGAAGACAATCTCATCACAGAGATCTCTTGAATTGTTGTACCTTTGTTGAAACTGTTCAGATGCTGAATACGGATCTTTATCACTTAGTTCTCTGAACTCCGAAAGGAATCGAAAAAGGGCACAAATTTGTTGCAACGATTCAAATCAATGTGTAAGACCAGATTTGATGGAGTCAATAATAACAAAAAAAAATTGATTCGATAGTGCCTTTCTGCATCAGATTGAGATGTTAGGCTGTGACTTGTGGAAAACTCAGGGTACGTCTACACTGCAACACTATTTTGAAATAACTAGCTCTATTCTGAAATAACCTAGGGTATGTCTACACTACAGCGTTATTTCGAAATATCTTATTTTGAAATACTTAATTTGAAATAAGTTATTTCAAAATAACATATCTACACACAAAATGCATTTCGAAATAGCGTTTTGCTATTTTGAAATAGCGCATCCACACTGAGTGGACGCTGAATTGCATTTAAGGCCAGCCGGAACCAGGTCCGGCAGGGCATCAGGTCAGGAGTTACTTTGTGTGGCTGCTGCCTGAGGCTATCTGAGGCCTGTGCTTAAAGGGCCCCCCCGGACAGCCGGTTCTCAGGTTTCCCTGCTTGCTTGCCTACCTCAATGAGGGTCAGCAAAGCATTTTGTCTCTGCGTGCTCTGGTTGCCTTCACTCGGGACACCACAGCACTCTGCAACATGGAGCCAGAGCTGCCCCTGGGCACTCTGGTGCATCTCATGGATGCGTTGCTGTGAGCCTGGCTGCACTTTCTGCAGACTGCCATCTGGGAGGTCCATCGGGGGGCTGTCAGTATCCAGGACGCCCTGCGGGAGAGCTTCCACCCTGAGGAGCACTAAGAGCCTCCCTGGTGTGCCCCCTTGGGGGCTTGTGCCTCATTCCTCCCTCACGTCCTTCCACTTACCCCTCCCTAATCCCCCTTCCTGATGTCAAATAAAATACACGTATTTTCATGAACACAAACTCTCCTTATTTAACAAAACGGGGGGAGGGGGATGAAACTCTGGTGAGACTGGGGAAAGGAGGCGGGAGAGGGGAGAAGAGAGGGTGGGAGAGGGGAGGGGGAAACCTGGGAGGAGGGAGCTGGAAGGGGGAAGCAAGGGGAAGAAGGGGGAGGGGAAGCTCAGGGCTCAGGGTTGGGGGTCTCGCCGGACCAACTTGATTTTCATGAGAACCTGCTCCTGGGTTCGCATGTGGCCTTTGATGGCCAGACTGGCAGCTATCCTGCCATAGATGGCCGTGTTCCTCCGTCTAGTGTGGAGATCATGGACGTTGGGGGCATCCCCCCAAGCCTGAATAAGGTCCATGATCTCCACCCTTGACCAATAAGGCGCCCGTCTTCTCTGGGCCCTGGTAGGCTCCTGGGAGCTGGCAGACTGCTCCTGAGGAGCGGTGGAGGGCTGGCTGCCGGTGGCTTGCTGGCTCATGTTTTGGGGCCACTGGGTCAGGGGCAGTGACTCTGGCTCTGGGCTGGCAGGCTTGGAGCTGGCACAGGCACTGTGGCCAGAGTCTACCCCTTTAAGGGCTCTGGGGGGGAGGGGAAGGGAGAGGAGTGTACTTGGTTGAGGCTGGAGTGGCCACCAGGGCACCCTGGGAAGGCTGGAGGCCCCCTAGTTCAAAATAGGTGTCTACACAGTACTTATTTCGAAATAACTATTTTGAATTTGGTGTTATTCCTCATGGAATGAGGTTTACCAAATTCGAAATAAGCGCTCCGCTATTTCGAATTAATTTCGAAATAGCGGTTTGACTGTGTAGACGCTAGTAAAGTTATTTTGAAATAACGGCTGTTATTTCAAAATAACTTTGCTGTGTAAACATACCCTAAGTCTGCATCTACACAGCAGGCAGTTATTTCGAAATAGTGTCAAAATACTGTCAAGCTGGAGACCTTCCTACTCCAACTCCTGTAACCCTCATGTACAAGGAGTAAGGGAAGTTGGTGGAAGAGTGCTATATTTTGAAATAAGTGCTGTGTAGATGTTCCCTATTTCAAAATAAGCTATTTCGAAATAAGATACGCAATTGGTGTAGCTCAATTTGTGTAGTTTATTTCGAGTTAAGCCCTGCAGTACAGACGTACCCTCAGATGAAATGTCAATACCCTGTACTACAGATTTGGACTCAGAAAGGATTGTGTCCCATTGATCATGAATCTTTTGAATATCTTTAAGAAGTCATTCTATGTTATCCCTCTCAGCATTTAAGGTAGCATTGTGTGCTTCAATTACAAAATTAGTTTTGTGGATCATTTTTAGCAGCTTCATCCACATGGACGACATTAAAATGCATTCAAATTTGGATGTATACTTCTGAATGAACTTATGCTCAGTGCAAGCCTGTGCTTTGAGAGTAAGAGATTCAAGCTCACTTAAAGCCTCTCTCACAGAGTCCAAATTCTGTGCAACTGATTTAAAACCATCAATTCGTGCTGACCATCTTGTTGTTGACATACCGTGAAGGAAAACAGATACTGCTTCAGAATTTTCCACTTTTGAGGACTGCTACTGAATAGGTTGTACAATTGCTGGATTGTTCCAAAGTATGTGATTGCTTCCTTTCATGATTCAGCACAATCAATGCTGACAAGATTTAGTGTGTCGTTGCCATAACTGGAAAAAATACAGTTTGGATTTTACTCAAGAAGGACTGCTTGTAATCCATTGAACTTCAAAGTCATATTGAATCCACTGTCATAGGCTTGGCCAATGAAGACCTGAAAATTTAATTTGAAGCCTTCCAGAATTTCTAATACACGAGCAAGTGATTTCTTTTCCAGTTTTTTTTGTGAAATTATCTAACAAAATGAATCATTCTTCAACTGAAACCTTTGAACTTCCTGCATTTTTAAAATATCGAACAAACAAGGTCGTCTGTTCTTTATGAGAACAGTCTGGAGTTGCATCAATAATAATCAAAAAGTACTTTGCATGTTCAATCAGAAGTCCTGTGGCACCTTATAGACTAACAGATTTATTGGAGCATAAGCTTTCACGGGCATGTTATATCTCTTCAAGAATTGTTGTTTGCACAAATGTCCTACGTAGCTCAATAAACTCGTTTTGCATTCTGGTAGATAGATAATGGACTTGCACGTGTTTTCCACTCTCTTCTGATTCACAAACATGCTTAACATGGCCTGATAAAAGTGGGTCATACTTGCAAAGAAGCTCTAGTATACCAAGAAAGTTTCTGTTTGTAGGGTCACCGATACATTGACTGTAACCAAACAAAGCCAATCCTCATCCAAAAAGACAAAGAATGACATTCATTATGCACTCAAGAGTTTTTTCCAGGTATCAGTTTCTGTGTTTATTTCACTCAGGAGTAAGTTTTCAATTGAACTGTCAGCTAGTGCTGCTCTAGTAGCTGATTTCCATCTAACATAGTTATCCTTATGTGATACTGAAGTCTCATGTGCAGCTATTCAGTCTTTCAACTTCCTCCAACCTCTACTGATGTTCCAACCAGATGGATCAAACAGTACTGATGCATTTGAAGTATTACTGTTAAAAATGACACAGGGTACACAGTACAGAGCCTGCTTTTCCATGCTACAGCAGAAGCCATCTCTTGTGTAGATCTTTCCATTTGGAAGAGTTTTTGTCAGCAGACGAGTGGGAAAAGCATGATTTTCAGCATATTTCGGTATATTACATGGAATCTGAAAACAACTAACTTTGAGAAATGACTGCATTTGAGCAATATAGTTCTTATCAAGAAGTCCAATATTAGGTTCTGATGCCACTGTTGTTATACAGTGTCCTGTGTTAGTCATAAGTTCTTGCTTTTGCTGTGCAGCACCTCCAAGGTCCTCATTTTCTGCCTGCACAGTCTCTAAATCAAGCCTAGATTCGGCATGTATCACTACTCTTGGCATTTCTGTGTCTTGATTAATGACCTCCTCATTTTGAGGCTGTGGCATTGAAATGTCATTTGTGGGTACAAAGTTTTCATCATCAGAACTGGAAGTGTCACTGTCAGTATGGTCAGCGTCTAATGGCTGAGGAGTCTTTTTCTATAAATAATGATGTTATTGGCTTTAAACTCTTAACTGCTGCCTCACTCAGTTTCTTTCGTGGTCTCTTACTTGCACCACTTTCAAATCTTTGCTTCATTTTTATAAAGGGGTTCTTTTAAAACAGTAACACACAATAAATTAATGCACTAAAGGCTATTGGTTATACAAAATTTTAATTGTATATACTACACAATTAATATTATATAATAATGGTTTGAGGATATTATTTCCTATGGCCCATATAGCCTTATTTCAGACTTGAAATTTCATCTGCTAACATGTTCCTGTTATTAAATTCCTCTAATAACTGATGCATTATTATGAATATGAATACACAGTGATTGCCAGATTAAAGTTTATTAAACAACTAGAATTAAAAGTTTATTATCACAAAAAAGCCTTTAAAGGTGAATCTAAAACTGAATGAAGAGGTAGCTTACAGCTGAGCCTCAGATGGTTATTGTATACAAAGACACATAAGAAAAAACAGGAATACAAAAGTCTCCTATGCAGAGATAAACATCTAATTTCAAGGTTAAACTCACTCTAAGACTAAGCAAAATAACTTAACAGTAACAGAATTAATTATGATTTTCAAAACCTCTAAATTATGCAAAGACTATAAGCAGCATTTCATAACGTAGAATTACTAATCACAGAAGCTACTCCAGTCTCCAGTCACACAGATGAAAACTTGGATGTGACTGAAAAATTGGCGAAGGCCCGAGGTCCCACAATGATTTAAATAAATTTTTTGCAGGTATATCTATAGCTTCTTTTGTTGTCTCTGTTATAACTGCAATGTGTATAATAAATGGAAATGACTTGGTAGAAAAATGTCAAAATTTGAGGCCCTTTTGTCTCCTGAAGCCTGGGCATGGCCCTCCTGCCCCTCCCCGCTCCCAGATAGGACCTGATCTGGCCCCAAACTCTACTGTCCTGAAAGGTAAAGACTGCCTTGTTATACATGCCAAACCGCTATTTGTTATGGAATGTGTTCTGTGTTGTGTACTCATTAACAGGACAAAGCAAATAGCTTGGTCTGGATTATGTGATAAAAGAAAAAAGTCATCATATATATGATATCATCACTGTCTTTTATTGAATAGAAAAATAGCATCAGTATATGAACTTTTAAAATAACTTACAAACCATGTTTAGCCAAGAAAATAAATGGATTGCATGCTATCAAATACTTTCAACGGCTTCTAACATTCAGAAGACAGACTCTGAAGCTTTATGATCAAGAATATTTCAGAGAAATAGCTTTTACATCATCTTATTGCTTACCAATAAACTACACAAATCTTTCTCATATCTGGTCAATGAGTCAACCTCATCAGGACACCTTCCTGAAAAATGTCATTAAAATGGTACAAAATGATTCCAAATTATTTTAATTTGATAACATTTTAGTCTTAGTTTATGTCTATTTTTATAAACCTCACTCACCTGTCTTTATAATTAGCTTAATGTTCGATCTAGATTAAGTTTTTGTTCCTGTTCTCAAACACTGCAAGTAAATAGCTACTAAAAACTGAATTTGACAGATGCACACAATTTCTAATAAACCAGACAAAAAAATTCATGCTGGCACATGTATTAATTAGTACACACATTTATTTCCAAACTGGGCCCTTAAGTTAAATGAGGTCTCAGTACTGTTCCTGTAGTGTTGTTATTCTAATACTTTATTGCTGGTAACATGAAAAATATGGAAACTCCAGAAAATTAATATAATAATCTCATATGAAAGAGATGGCCTAATGTTCTAGCTGTTGGTGGCTAATGCTTCAAAGGCCAGATTCTCATCTGGTGTTAAGTTGTGTATATGGAGTTATGCCTGTTTACACTGGCTGAAGATCTAGTCCCAAAAACCACATCAATTTTAAACATTTATAAGATTCACCCCAGATAAGAGGACACTTCAAATATTTTGTATAGAATTAGAACAAACTTGCATTTGTACTAACTAACCCTGAGCACAGCAAAAACACTTTTGATAAATGTGCACACAATTATACTGTTTTGCTATTTTCATAAAGATTTTACTCTGACATTGAATATACGTTGCTTTTGCCAGAAATATATTTAAGTGGATTTGTTTCTTTAAAAGGTCCTTTTTTCAATAACTGTGCAGCCTAGGAAAACAGGAATTACCTTACAGGATATCAATAGAGGTCTATTTAGTCTGGTATCTAGTCTCCAGTGCCAGATGTTTCAGAGGAAATTGCACAATAATATAGCCATAATCAGAGGTGATCATCACCTAGCTGACCTAGCCGGTTAATACTTTATGTCCTGAAGCATGGGAATTTAAAGCCCTTATAATTTTATCCCATCTAGTGCAACTATTATTTATGTAAATGTCTAATAATTTTTCATCTTACTAAACTATTTGCCTGGCTAATATGTGGGAGAAAGTTCTCTGGGTTAACTACACATTGTGTAAGAAGCATGCTATTTCCTTCTATTTGCTTTCAATTTTTGCCTTTTAATTTCAATTAGTGCTCCTTTGTTGTTCTTCTATGGGAATTTCCATGACTGGGTCTTCTACAATATTTTCTTAATTAATTTACAGATCTCTCTGATATCTCTTTTCACTATTCTCCAGTCTAAACTGTGGTCCTAAGGCACTGCATTTTTATATAAACAAAATTCATACTGATTCAGTAACCGGGATCTGTAATTACACTTTTTAAGCTCTCATTGAATCTCTTTGTATTGAAGTCATTTTCATTGTCCTTCCTTGGTATCTGGACAATTTGATTTCTGCCTCTAATGTTCTTTTTGACATGCGGTGACAAAAATATAACTGAATAATCACCATAAAGATATATCACTGACAATAATATCTGTATTAACATGTATAGTCTTTTTTCATATAGTCCAGCATCTGAATCATTCTTTTGACCTATGTAGCACACTGTGCAGATTTCTTCATTTAACTGTACACAATGACATAGAGCTTGACTGTTCACACACAATTAAGAAATTATTGTGGGTAATATAATATTTTTCTTTAATGTACAGTACATTGCACTTGATTGTGGTGAATTTTATCTGCTACCATATTTCCTACTAGCCCACTGCTTCTGGAGTTACTTAAAATACTCCAACAGCCAGACTGTCGCAGGTGGCAGAGATGTGCAAGGGGAATGGCAAGGGCAAAACAAACCTCTCTATTCTTTCAAGGACTCTCATGAGGTGAGCCAAACTTGCAAGCCTTGTACTCTGTAGGCTACGTCTAGACTGCAGGAATTTGTCAGCAGAGGCAATGCAAACGAAGTGCTCATTAGCATTTCTCGTGCTGTCATTTGCATAGTCTCTTCCTATCCTTTTTGTGGAAGAGGTTTTTGCGCAAAAAAAGAGCAGTGTAGACGGGGCCATTTTGCACAAAAAAACCCTTTTGCGCAAAATCTAGTATGCAGATGGTAGGAGATTAGCACACCTAAAGTTGCTAATTATCCCAAAAGTAGTAGAGAGGATCATGGCCCTTGTTCCCACACCATATCTGGTCAAGGAGAATAGTCTACATGATACCGCTTAGGTGGTGTGGTAACAGAATGGCTCCCAAAAGGCATGCACTCCCAGGAAGCATTCACTAGGATTTGGTCCAAAATATATGGCTGTAGTGGATCAATGGCTTTGCCCTTGAAATGAAGTGATTTCTAGCTTGAGGGCTAGTGAAAAAGTGCCAGGTGGACACCCACAGAGAACATTTCATGGAAGAGATCCTATCCTGCTTGGGCAGCACATGCACTTTTTCACATTATCTCACCAGTGTGCCCCAGCTCTCTTTTGCAGGAAATAATCATCTCTATTGTAGGGTATGTCTACACTACCACCTTAGTTCGAACTAGGGTGGCTAATGTAGGCATTCGAAGTTGCAAATGAAGCCCAGGATTTAAATATCCCAGGCTTCATTTGCATCTTCCCGGGCGCCGCCATTTTTAAAAGTCCCCTAGTCCGAACTCCGTGCCCGCGGCTACATGCAGCACAGAGTAGGTAGTTCGAAGCACACACTTAAATTTCAACATGCGTCTGAGTACTTTGCTGAACTGGGACCTCAGTTATTAATTATAATTAGAAGTTAAGAATAATTAACAATCCAGAAGAGTCTGCCATATTAACTGTATTCATTGCAACCCCTTCAGAATGGGTGGGAAAGTACAATCCTCAAGGGTCACGATCAGCTACATTTTATTATTTTATGGTCATTTTAGGACTACTTTATTGGCAGAAAAGGATAATGGATTTTACTTCTCCACAACTGTGAGGGCAAGATTCTCAAACTGCCTCCCCCAAACATACCCACAAAACTGTCTGAGAGTTGCTATTTGCTAGTGACCTAGTATGTGTACATACCTGGATGATGATCTCCCTCCTCAAGCTTAAGGGAGGGAGGAAACATAATAGGAGTTGACAACACTCACTGGCTAGGAGGGAATAGCTGCCTACAGCTACCTGGTACAAAATGGCAGCTTTTGGTGTGGAGCTGCTAGTCATTCCCTACTAACTAACAAGAGCATGACTTACACACCGTCGATGTCAGCGATGACTAGATTAGTACAGAGGAAGGTGTATTTGGGCTAGTGCCTGCATTCCCATCTTTCTGTGAGGAAGGGAGATGTCATTTTCAAAAGTACCTAGGCAATTCAGGAGGCAAAGTCATTTTCAAAAGTGACTGGGGCACTTCAGACCGTGAGTGCCATTAACTTTCAATGACACTTAGGCTACTAAGCCACTTTGGTGCTTTGGAAATTTTACTCTGCAGCTGGAGCCTGGTGTGTTTGAGAAAGTTACATCCTTTGCTTTGATGTTAGGTTTCCACAATAAATATTCAGATGCTTTTCAGACCCCAACTGCTCAAAGTATTTGAAGTTCACCTGCCCTGCAGGATTACTAGATCTATGTCTACAAGGGGGACTTTTGCTGGCACATTTGGGGAAGGCACTTCTGAGCTAAATTTTACTCTAATTCACACCCTGTTCAACCTTATCGACTGTAAGAGGATGACAGGAATTTTCATTAGGATGTCATAAATGTAACTAAGAGTGAGCTGTGGGCTCTGCTGATGGCCCTGTCCACCAGTTTCTGTTGCCACTACCAGCCCCACACACCAAGTTCCAGCCTCCACATCTGGGTTCCCATCTGCCACTCCATGTGCCAAGATCCCAGCTGCCGACCTGGTATGCTGGGGCTTTGCTCCTGGCTTCAGATGGAGCAGGTGTTGGACACAGTAAGGAGGCTGGATTTCAGCACCCCCACTCTTTAAAATGTCCTCCCTCCATTGCTCCATTTAAGGACTGAGGCCTCCTTAAGCTAGGTGTTGTTTACATACTGCTACCATGTAGCAGAACAAATGTATTCACATTCATGAAGACTAAGGGACAAACACGTACAGTATATTGAAATACTATCAAGATAATGCATTTTATACATTTAATAAATATTTAACTCTCCCAGGTACTGTGACTAATCAAAGCAGTTTACCATTAACAGGTGTTCGTTGAACTTTCCTTGAGATGTGTATTTAGCAATGAATCAAAGGACATTTGTATCCTCATTTCTTTTCCTTGTGAGTGATCTGACACATATAACACACACCATCAAACTTCCCCAAAATAATCCCTAGAATGTAGCTTTTTAAAAAATCTGAACTTAATTTAAAAATTGTCAGTGATGGAGAATCCTCCACAACACTTAGTAAATTGTTCCAATGATTAATTACTCTGGTTATTAAAATGTACTCCTTCTGTTCAGTCTGAATTTGTTAAGCTTCAACTTCTAGCTGATCACCTCATACCTTTCTCATCCCCACACAGATCCATAGTTCAAAAAGACAATCAACAGTGTGAAGCCTCAAGGCCACTTACAGGCAAACAGTTCATTGAAAAAGCTTTTAGTCACAAAAGGACATAGTTGTTCTCTACTGCAATGCCCTTTCCAATCAGGTTAAAGAGTAGGGAGAGATAATTACACTTAAAATTACACTCAACAGGCAAAGTTAAATTAAACATTGAGTGTAAACGTTGTTGATGGAGAGCATTATTCTGTATTGCTCTCATATGACTTGTTTTAGGGATTTATCTTTAGACCGGAAATTGCTGATGGGTAGAATCATCCATGTATCCTCCAAAATATTTTCATAAAAACAGAAATCTCCTATTTGACATTTCCACTAAGTTTGCCATCCTTGCCAGCATTTAATGTGCAGTTATTTACCAAGAGAAGTGACACTGCAAAATGGCACTGTGGAGTTCCAAGTTTGGGTCTTAGTCAGTGTTCCCTCTAATATTTTCCATCCATGTGTGGAATAATATTTTTATGTGCACTATGGCATGTGTGAATGTGCAACACCAGTAGATACAAAAAACCTAGCTGTGGACACTCTGCTAATCAGCTGGGGAACATATGAATCTCTCCTGAGTGGCTGCACAAAATGCACATCTTACAGGGAATGATGGTCTCAGTGACCGTAGTTGACATTTGCAGGATTTACAAGTAAAAATATTTTTTCCAATTGATCAGCTCGGGCAGCTCACCCCAGCTGTCTGTGTGGGCCTTTCTAGCACATGCAACAGCTGCAATGAGCCATGAGAAATTTTTCTAACACATCATTATTTAAATGAAAAATACATTTTCAGAACATTATATGCAAAATAAGTTGAAAAAAATGCATTAATAGTTTTGATTGAATTTTTGTACGCATCTAGGCCCTGGACTACGCTAGGAAGTTATTTCAAAATAACAAGAGGAGAGTCCACACTATTTCGAAATAAGGGGCTGGTTATTTCAAAACAGTGGTAGTGTGGATGCTCCACTGCTGCTATTTTGAAATAACTACTCCCCAGAGTCATTCAAAGTAATTGCTCCCCAGTGCTTCCTGGGGCTCTAAGTCGAGGTAGCACATCCACATTAAGGGCATGTCTAGACTGCCTGCAGCTTTCGAAAGAAGATATGCAAATTGGGTGCGAATTTGCATATCTTCTTTCGAAAGCTGTGGGCAGTCTAGACATGCCCTAAGAGAGCCTGCCTCCGACTAATTTTGAGGCTTCCCCGTAGTGTGAACATGCTATTTCAAAATAGTTATTTTGGGAGTTATTTTGAAATTTCCTACTGTAGACATGCCCTAAATGTTTAATTTTGACCATTTCAAAACATTTTGTTTCAATATTTTGATTTGAAACAGCATTTCAATATCAAATTTGGACAATTTTTTTTTAAACCCTCAAAAATGAATGGGTAAAAAAACCACCTGAAACAGCTGAACTGGGAAGAAAAAAAACCATTTTGAGTCAATCAGAACATTTCAGCTTACTGGAACAAAATTTTTGCAGTTGACAGAAAAATAAAATTGGTTTGGTTAAAATCAAACCAGATACTTTGCCCGATTATTAGGATTGGCCCTCAAACTGAAAATTCCATTATTCGCTCAGCTCTGATCACTAGCAATAAAAATTTTACAGTTGTAACTTATTGTCATTAACAATTCTATTGATGGACCAGATAGAACAGAATCTACCCCACTCTGGTAGCAGCAGACATCAGTCAATGGACACGGACATCTGTCAAGTCACAGCATTATTTACATGGTGTAAAAACTAAACCGGAGCCTTTGCAAATAGGGTGATTTATTTCAGCTGTTCTCGTAAATAGGTAAGTTTAAGTACCCCAACTCAAGCCTAGGATATCCAAACAAGGGAATAGAGATGCTAGTGCAAATAGCAAAAAAGTTGATTGGAATAATAATAAAACCCTGACAAGTTTAAAGGGATCCTAATTTAACAATGTTAGAACACTGCAACAGGCCTCACCCTGCCTTGCAAGTATTACCAGTTCTGTGACATATGGGAAGGACAAAAATCTTAGTGTCAACATGGAACAAGTTCTTGATCCAAAGACAATTAATTACAAAATCACTACACACCAAGGGTACTCCTACATTTTTTGAGGAGTAACATTAGTTCAAACCAAGGGGTTTAATTCGAATTAACGCGGCCCAGAGCGCACTTCCTGGTTCGAATCAGCTGGCAATTGGAATAACGCGCGGGCGAGATTATGCTAATGAAGCGTGGGATATTTAAATCCCCGCTTCATTAGCAATTTCGGTCAGCTATATTTGCATCTCTGTCTCGAGATAGGGAGCAAGTGTAGATGTACCCCAAGAGACTAACACACAAAGGAAAAATACAGTAAGAATGCCATTGTGTTGCTCCTATTACAAGTGTGAAAGCATATTCAATTTCAAACAGACGATGGCTAAAAAACTGCTGTGGTAACAGCTACATCACCTATGCCAGAGATGCCACTTTCATATAATCATTTTTTTGACCACAACTATCCTGATAGAAGTGGACCACTCTTAGGCTACGTCTAGACTGCAGGCTTCTTTCGGAAGAAGCTTTTCCAGAAGAGATCTTCCAAAAAAACTTCTTCCAAAACAGTGTGTCCACACTGCCAAAACGCATCGAAAAAGCGATCTGCTTTTTCAAAAGAGTGTCCACACTGAATGGACGCTATCTCACATTTCAGCTGTGTTTACTATGGGCGGAGTGGCGGCCAGGGCACCTGTGTTTTTTCCTCTTTCCTCTTCTATCGAAAGAACTCCCTCTTCCCCGTCCATACATGCCTTTTTCCGAAAGAGCTCTTTTGAAAAAGGCGTTCTTCCTCGTAGAAAGAGGTTTACCAATGTCAGAAAAACCCCTCTGTTCTTTTGATCTTTTTTCAAAAGAACGTGATTGCAGTGTGGATATAAGTGAGGGCTTTTTTTTTGAAAAACTGCTGTTTTTCTGAAAAAAACTCTGTAGTGTAGGCATACCCTTAAAATCAGCCAGACCTATGCTTTTATCTCATGATAGTAGCTTAGAAGACCTAAGTGATATGAAAAGACCGCTTTAATTTAAAAGACAGGTTTATCCCAGAACTAAACCCTATCATTTTGTAGCCCAGACTTAGATCTCAAGATGCTTATGCTCCAGCGAAGCTCATCAATAGCATTTGAACAGCTGCAAGTGAAGGCAAACCACAATGGCCGATACAGTTCTTTGCTTCTGCAAATGATTTTAAAGTAAATTTAATTGTTTTGAAAGGTGCTGAAGGAAGAGCCCAACAGGAAAGCTCCCCTTGGTTTCAGTGGGAGCAAAATTAGTCCCAGTCTAGTCAGAACCCAAAACTTCACTACACACGTGCAGACCCAGTGCAGGGTTCTACAGCTTTCCTGCCAAAGTGCCTAAAGCCCATTCTGGAGGAACCACCTGTGGGGGCAAGAGGGGGAATTTAGGCTGACTGACGCTTTCAGTCCTTGTTTTCTGAAATAAAACTGCCAACAAGGATGCTAAGTAGGGAAAAGGACAGGGGCAGAGGCAGGTACACCTGTCTGCTAACCATTAGACTGAGAGCAAGCCTTCCCATTTACCAGAGTGTCCAAATGTAAAGGACAGAGTAAAAATTCTGATGTGGTAGCAAGGCCAGGATTGCAGAGTGGGGAGAGAATGCATAGATACCGTGCCCTCCTTAGCACAGCACTGGATTCCCAGCTCTAAGGGAGTTTCCTTCACAGCTGTAGACCAAGCCGGGTAGGGGTGGGGTAAGCAAGGACTGGTGATCTGCTGGATGTGCTGGTTCTCAGATCGACTTCTGCCCCAGTGCAGGCAATCTGGGGATTATGGCAGCTACTGGGTTCCTATAACGGCCAGAGTGGTTCCATGTTTACTACATACACGGGGAGGGGATGAACCCTACTCTTTTAATCCCCCTTCCCGCACCTCTTTCCAGAGTTCAGTAGCTCACTACTCAGGAGCGAACTGATTCCTGTGATTTGGGTTTAAATGTGAAACTTAAATATTCTGGTTCTTTTTTTTTAACTGGAATTGACCATTCAGAAAACCTTTCCCTATCAGAAAGCAGAAGGAGAACTCTGTTGTTAAATTCTTCATGTTAGAGTGATTTAGCAGCACATAAGGGAAAGCGATTTAGCAGCACAAAATAGAAACATGTCATTTTTGTTCTATTTTCTCCACTGGCATAGTTTTCATTTCAGCTTAACAGAGAAATGTTAAGTATCTCTGGTGCAGACCACAAACATAACCTCTCTGTGTTGGATGCTTGCTTAAAGGACTGTGAAAGAGATACCTACTTATCAAGGCATTTCAAAGATAAAGTTTGAAAACTGGGCCACCTTGAATATGTCTCTCTTATAGCCTCTGCTCAGACATAAAAGCCGACTTAATAAGAAAGCCATAGTGAATCCTAAATAAGGAAACATATGAGACATAGAAGGTGAGGCTCTTTATTCTGCTCTTATGAAACTTTCTCTTTATAAAAAGACCATGGAGCAAACAAAAAGCTTTTATTTTAAATAAGTCCCATCGACATCTCACTCAAATCCTTGTAAACACATTTATCCTGCTAAGTTGCAAATAATTCCAGCTGAACAGAACTTGGTTAAAATATTATAATAGAATGATAGAAAGCCAAAATCAAAAAAATGGCTCATCTGTTCCATTTCCTATATTTACTTATGCTTTGTGTTGATTAGTTTTAAATGTCTGACGTGGCAGGACTTCTCTCTGGTTTATGTGGTGCCAGTGGGTCTGTAGATATTACTCTCTGCTTTGCTGCAGCACGGAAACTTCTGAGTACCTGGATCTACAGCACCTCAGGGCTTCATTCTGCAAATTCAAATTCTTTTCTCTCCATGCCTGGCCCTCCTTCCACTGAATAGCGATTTTGCCATCAGCTTTGATAGGAACAGGATCAGGCCCTTAACACCAATGGGTCTAACCATGTGAGTAATGGCTTTACAGGAATGGGACCTTTGCTCTTACAATTAAATGTAAACTTTCAGCTGGTAAGCATGAAGGGAGGGAAAAGAATGCAATTGAATATAAAGGCAATGCTACCAAAAGCAGATGGAAAAGGGGGAGCACATTCTTACTGTGCACTAAAGGAGTAGATCATCGTGATTTCTTTCAGACAGACCCTAAACACAGATATATTTAACAATATTTGCTGCCCAAATGAAAAGCAGCAGGTTAGTGATTCTCCACAACTTCAAATGTAACTTCACAATGAATTTTCACTCTTTGGAGAAGCCTGGTAATCTTTGCGGACTACTGGACTATAATTATGCTGACAAGAAATGAGAACTAAGGTCACTTTAACCGCTATGTTGCTATCTCAACAAAGACAGTGATATTTACAGACTACATGTTCCCTCTTTACAGGCACAGAAGGTGAGGGAGTCCAAAAATGCAGTATCTTCCACCTTGAAATGAGCTTTCAAAAGGAATGTAATCAGCCTGCCCGAAAGCTCTCACCCCTCCTCTATAACGTGCTTCTCCCAACAAATTAAATATGAGAAATAAAATCATCCTGCACCTGATGGCTGGCTCCACCTTCTCCTTGCTATTCAATTTCTAGATATTTCTAATGCAATTAAAATTGGAGGAGGGCAAGATTAAGTGAATGAAACACTAACCCATTGCTGCAGATATTTTGGTCTACATGAAAGCTTCACTACAAAAGGCTTTTAAATAAATTGCTCCAGCACAGCAACACTAGAAAGTGCTGGCCCCACAATGTAGTCACATTTCTTAGGGACATGGCCAGGTCAGTTTAGACTTAAAATATAAATTTTGCCTGCAGTTTTTGAACATGCCTAGGACAATTAGTGATCCAACTCCCACTGAAAGTCAAGGAGACTTGGGCAGCTAATTGACTTAAGTAGGAGTTAGATGCCTTTGAAAATTCAAATCCCACCCTTTGTAAAAATAGGGTGAAACCCCCAAATGGTGTAAACCAGCCGAACTTCACTGCTACCTACTGATGCCAGAAGATCCAGGCCACAAAGTTTTATAAAACCTATGATCAACTGAAAAATGTCAAAGAACAATTATTCGGTTAATTCCAGTGTAATTTTTGTTGTTGTTGTTGTTTGTTTTTGATGTTCAGTGTGTCTAACCTTTACATCCTAGCACTATGCTAGAGTTCAAGAGCCAAAGTGTGAAAAACCAGACATTAGCTAGTATTATTTTCACTCCCCAACCTGAGTGAACTGCAAAAACTAAACTACCAGAATAACAATTAAAAGTAAATAAGAGAGTTAAATCTCTTTTGGCATGTCTACACAGCAGGGCCAAAGCCAAAATAAGCTACACAACTTAAGCTACATCAATTGCATAGCTTAAGTCGAAATAGCTTATTTCAGCTTTTGGGGCTGTCTACACAGCAGGAAGTCTGAAAGAGAGCACTCTTCCTCCAACTTCCCTTACTCCTCGTACATTGAGGGTTTCAGGAGTCAAAGTAAGAAGTCCTCCAGCTCAACATTATGTTGGCATTATGTTGAAATAACTGCTTGTTGTGTGGATACAGACTATGTTATTTTGGAATAACGTCAGTTATTCCAAAATAACGCTGCTGTGTAGACATAGCCTTCCAGTTTTAGGCTGTAATTCTGCAGTTCACTGTGTAATCCATTGCCTTCAGTCATGCTACATATGGGCTCAAGACCTGACAACTGCAGGACCAACACCTCATTTTTCTAAGGTTCTCTTAAATAGCACATCTATTAAAAAATATATATACATGATCCAAATCCTGTTCTTCTCAGTGCAAATCCACTGCAGCAATGGAGAAGCACAAGTGTAAACAAGAGCTGAATTTTGACCTATGGGCTGAGACATCCAAAGCTAAGTAAGGGCATGTCTACACAGTAGCGTTATTTTGAAATAATAGAGTGTGTGTCTACACAGCAATTTCAAAATAACAGGCTTCTTACTCCGACTTCTGTAACCATCATTTCACGAGGCGAAAGGGAAGTTGAAGGGAGAGTGTTCTTCCTTCGACTCCTGAAACGTAGACAATGCCAAAAGCCAAATTAAGGTACTTCAATTTCAGCTACGCAATTAAGGTAGTTGAAGTTCCGTATCTTAACTCGACTTTAGCCCACAGTGTAGACATACCCTCAATTATTTACATGCCCAATTCCCATTAAAAGGAATAAGGTATCTAAATCTGCTATGTAGCTTTGAAAATCTCAGCCATGATTTTTAACCTGAGAGTGTCCATTTAGCTTCCCATTGCTATTTTAAAATGGCATTTACCTCAAAATACTCTCTAGTAGCCTAGAAACTATTTGGCTTGAAAGAGAGGCATTTGGCACCTCTATGCTAAGATACAGGCTTTGGCACATAGATGCTAATGTTTGCAAGCAATTCTAAGCCCTCACTATTACCATGGTGAAATGTAAATATGCCTTGCTGGAGCTGAGGATGTCGCAGTCCCAGGGTATTAGTGTAACAATTATTCAGTTTCATTGAAATGGGGCCTGAGCTTTTTTTCAATTCCCAGAATTTCATCTGTTCATAGATGTTTTCTCTAACAATCCTTCTCTTCTTAGAATCAGACATTCCAACAACCATTGTTCAGCAAGTCTCCTAAAGGCTAGGAAACAGCAAGCTACACCAGCATAAAGTGGAACACATAGTAAAGGCCCTAGTCCTTCATCTCTGAGATCTGGATTCTAATCTGGACTGGGGTGACTAGATAAAAATGGCTGTGATAGTCTTATCTAAATACACAGGGGACATGTGATCAGATCATAACCACTATAAAATTCATTGCAACTGCTCATAAGAAGCCCATGCCTGAGATCGCATAGGAAAGTGAAATTCAGGATTGGCATATAATGGCAGAGCTACAGTGTATGGAAAAGTTTATGCAGAACTGCTCTATCCTATTTCTGACTCTAGACCGAATCACAGAATACTGGAACGGGACGGTACCTTGAGGGGTCATGGAGTCTAGTCCCCTGCACTCAAGGCAGGACCAAATACCAAATCGACCATTCAGGAATAACCTGCTCTTAAAAATCTAACCTGCTCTTAAAAATCTCCAAATGATGAAGATTCCACAACCCCTCTAGGCAATTTATTCCAGTATTTAACCACCCTGACAGTTAGGAAGTTTTTCCTAATGTCCAACCTAAACCTCTCTTGCTGTAACTTAAGCCCCATTGCTTATTGTCCTATTCTCAGAGGTTAAGGAGAATAATTTATCTCCCTCCTCCTTTGAACAACCTTTTAGGTACTTGAAATTTGTTCTCATGTCTCCACTCCAATGACTGGTTGGGGAACAGTCAGCATAGCTTTTGTAAAAGGAAACCATGATTCATCAATGTATTACAATTCTATGCTAGGGCAGCAAATATGTGGACAAAGATATTTCAAGGATATAATGTGCTTATATTTTCAGAAAACCTTTGACAAGGCCTCTCACCAAAAGCTCTTAAGCAAAGTAAGCAGCAGTCATAGGATATGAGGGAACGCCCTTTCATGGATCAGAAACAGTTTAAAAGACAGGAAACAAACAGTAGGAAAAAATGGCAAAAATGGAGCAAGGTAAATAGAGAACTGTACTGGGACCAGAGTTGTTCAACATATTCATAAATGATCTGGGAAGAGGTTAAACAGTGTGGTGGCAAATTTGCAGATGATACAAAACTGCTCAAGATAGCAGACTGCAAACAGTTACAAAAGGATCTTGAAAGAGTGGGTCAATAGGCAACACAATTGCACATGAAATTCAGTGTCGATAAATGAAAACTGATGAACATTGGGAAACATAATCCTAGTTATACCTACAAAATGACAGGTTCTAAATTAGCTGTTACCACTCAAGAAAGAGATCTTGTGAATAGTTCTCTGAAAACATCCACTCAATGTGCGGTAGCAGTCTCATAAGCTAACAAATTGTTAGGAATCATTAAAAAAGGTCAGATAATGAGACAGAAAACGTAATAATGCCACTACATAAAGTTGATATGCCCACATCTTGAATACTGCATGCAGTTCTGTTTGCCCCGTCTCAAAAAAAGATTAGAACTGGAAAAAGTACAGAGCAAGGCAAGAAAAATAATTAAGGATATGGAATAGCTTCCATATGAGGAAAGATTTAAAAGACTGAGGTTTTTCAGCTTGGCAAAAAGATGACTAAGAACGGATATGATAGCAATCTATAAAATCATGAATGGTGTGGAGAAAAAGTATTATTTGCCCCTCCACATAACACAAGAACCAGGGGTCACCCAATGAAATTAATAGGCAGAAGTGTTAAAAGAAACAAAAGAAGTAGTTCTTCACACAACATGGTCAACCTGTGGAATTTGTTGTCAGTGGATGATGTGAAGGCCAAAACTATTGCAGGGTTCAAAAAATAATTAGATAACTTCATGGAGAACAGGTCCATCAATAGCTATTGGCCAAGATGGTCAGGGATGCTAAACTATGCTCTGAGTATCCCTAGCCAGAAACTGGGAGTTGCCAACCAGGGATAAATCACTTGATGACTGCCTGTTCTGTTTGTCCCCTCAGAGCACCTGGCACTGACCACTGTTAGAAAACAGGGTATTGGGCTAGATCAGTGTTTCTCATCCTTTTTTTTTTTTTTATAAAGTACGCCTTTAAAATATATATAAGTACCCCCAGTACCTACAGTTTTCAGATACACAACATTTTTTTCTACCATTGCAACACATTTGTTTAAGCAACTTTATCATAGCCGGGCGGGCGATGAAATTTTTGGGTGTAAAAAGTACAAAAAGAATAAAGTGCTGTAAAACTTAAAACAAAAATTTGGTTTTCTCCAAATTTCAGTTGTGTTGACGTACCCCCCAGACTTCTCTCGAGTACCCTTAAGGGTACTCACCCCACTGGTTGAGAAACACTGGGCTTGATAGACCATTGATCTGACCAGTATAGACATTCTCCTGTGTTGTTAGTGCCTTGCTTAAATGACCATGACATTTTCTCTTTATTTTTTAATGATGGTAAATATTCTTTTTTGACAGTGAATAACAGGAGCTTAGCATCAAGAATAAGATTCCTTAGGTAAAGAAAAACACAATAATTGTCACACACTTGAGGAACACTGGAAACAATCCAATGCCCAGGTTAGTGATCTGCTATTTGGATGCACCATTATTCTATGAGCTAAATAACCATCACCATACTGTTAGCCAACTCTACAGATTACAATACTTTACCAGTCTCCTCTACTATGCAACTCCCATGTTCTTTTTCTGTTTCCTTTCCCACTGCTGTCTAAGACATGTATGTCTATAAACAGAGGCTATTTCTTTTCTAATTTAAAATACCTCATTACATCTAAATTATCTTGTTTGTGTTGCAGTTAGAATGTTTGCTTCATGAGGCAGAGACCTTGCCTTCCTCTACGTTTGCATAACACTGACCATCAAATAGAATAATGGCATTCAAAAAATAATAAACTGTTTGCCTATATATTCTGGCCTGATTCTGATCTCACATTTGCGCAAATAAAGAGTGATCCCATTGAAGCCAATGGAAATGCCAGCTGTAAAAAAACTCAGTGAGATCAGAATCAGACTTACCATCTTCAAACAGAGCTACTACATGTGTAAGCAAGATGAGCAGGATTTGGCTTTGGATCAGGACTTTAGCTGTGGAATCTTATGAACAGCTTACTATTCTTTGCAATGTAATTGTTAAATACACAGTGCTAATGTGCAGTATCTTAGGGCCAACCAACATTTTGGTTTTGTTTTTAAAGTGCTGAATTGTAAAACCCTACATGAGATGTCAACATATTTTTAAATGCAGTATATATTTAAAGTGTGTAAATATTCTCCTGAAGTGTTATGAACTGAGACACAAGAGCAACTGGCAAGGCAGAAAGGGAATCCTAACACAAATGAGGCCAGTCCACCATGATCCACATAAATGAAATGACAAAAGAAGCTACATAAATGTGAACATTATATTAAATATTTAAAATGTCTTTAAATTGTGATAATCTAAACAGTATTATGGGGACCACAAGAAAGACTTTGTTTAACTCTCTCTATCCAAATCCCCTGACTTCAACAGACACTAAAACAGGACCCATGTCACCAAATTCTTCACATTTACTTCCACATACCCTCACTGACTTTAATAGCATAGGTGTAAAGGAAGCAAGAATATGACCTAGAATTTTTACTTAGCAATATCCTTTGAATTTAATCCCTTATTTTTACTGTTACCTAATGCAAAATGCCACCCTACATCCATTAATTTATCTAATTTCCTGTTTCCATGTTTTTCTGACCATTAATACAGTTCTCATTTAGGTCTTCAGCCAGTTCATAATCAGCACTCAGATCCTTTTATTTAGCAAAATGATGAGTTATACATTTTCCATTTTCTTAATCAAGACCCTATCATTATCATCACCAAAGGCCAGAGAGCCGGTGGAGTAATATACCAACTCAAATGTTAAAAAAGAACATCCTCAAAAGTGTTTTTCATCACTTCTTACATTTCTTGTGCTAATGCCTACTTGGAATAATGCCTTGTAATGCTGATGTTATAATCTGTTTCTGCAATGAAATCTGTTCATTGTGTAAACATTCTTATTAAATGTTCACGGTACATCAGTGCTCATTAACTGCAATCAGTATGGGGCACTGTACACACATTTTTAGAAGCAGTCCCTGTTTGTTACTGTAGGATTGCTCATGAGATCTGTCTATCCATATTTAATTTTTTTTTAAGAAAATTTCATTGATTCAGTTTTTAGAGGAAAAGTTAACTTAGAAAATATTAAATGTACTTTGCAAATGCACATAAGAAAGCAAAAGTAGGTCTAATTTTCACTTTATCACTTTTGACAATGTCCTTCTCAGGGGAAGACTAAATTACATTCTTAAGACCAACCTCTGCTCTCAGTTACACTAGTGTAACAGCAGAGTAATTCTGTTGACATGGATGAAATTACTCCAAATTTATACCACTGTACTAGACAACAAATTTTGACTTTACTGACATAGTTGTTTCAGAACAGGAATCTGTTTTGAGAAGACAGATTTAGTAAAAATTGTTTGCTTTTTTACTCACTTAAATTAGGAGTGCAAAAATATAGATGGTGCAGAGAAAGGCTTATAATGGTTCCTCTTCTGGTTTCAGACAAGCTACATTCAGAAACCAGGTCTAAAAGGAATGGAACAAAAGCAAACAAAAAACCCAATATCAATTTTGAACTAAAAATAAGCTCAATGCAGAATTTCATTCCAATATTATGGAAAGTGATTTCTCCCAAGCCATCAATTCCTTATTCCTGAAACTAACCTTAATGTAAATACGGGGGGGAAGGCCCATAGAAAATTGGTGTTGGAGCTACCTTATATTTAGTTTGAAAATTCTCCTTCAGTGACTATGCTCCAAATGGAAAGGGGGAAAGGAAGGTAGAGAGCTGAGCAGTGCAAAAAACGATAGATAGTAATTAACAGATCTTTGCCAAAAACTGAGAGATCTTCTCACAGAAGGTGTCCTGTTCATTTAGCTCTGCCTCTCTGATGACATTCATTGGCTAGTTATTTCTATACTTGTTGATGCATTTTCTGTTGTTTTGACTTTTTTTTTACCTATCCACACTTGTCTCTGCCAGCCTGTTATTCATAATTGCCAGGGCTCCTACCCCGCCAGAGAATCCATTATGCTTAGAACTAGAGTTCAACTGCCTGGGGTAGCCATTGGCAGTTTCTGACAGCTGTTTCTGCATGATGGCCAGTGAGACTTTGTTGGAGGCTAAGAAGTCTTTCATAGAGATCATTTCGCCAGACAACCGGCGTCCGTCGGTGTCACTCTCATTGACACCATCAGTCTCAATGGAGATGTTTCGCCGGCTCCGCACATTCCCCGGCATCACAACATTCCGCCGTGACCTAAAGAATTTTCTTTGGCATCTGGGGCAGCACCGGCAATCCATCTTCTTTAATATCCAGTTTATGGACTGTTTGATAACAATTGAGATCACATTAAATAAGGAATAGATGCAGCAAACCCCCATGAGTATGAAGACAAAATTGCCAAATCGGTACAGGCCTTGGCTCTCATACTTGGCATTTTGGCTACTAACCAGGTCACCAAAACCAATAGTGCTGAAGGCCACGAAGCAAAAGTAAAGTGAGTCAAAGTAACTCCACCCTTCGATAGGTGTGTACATTGCAGAGGCACAACAGGAAATGATGAGTGATGCTACACATAAAATGAGCATGACGTAGTACACAGATGGTTTCCACCCTGCTAAGCTGTCCACCTCAGAGTTCCCTGAGCCCCGCCGGCTGTCATGAGGGAGGACCCCTTTTCTCCTCAGCTGTCTTTCATGGCAGGATTTCATGATGTAGGCTATGACTGTGATCAAGCGCTCCAGGAACAGGTTAAAGAATAAAATGGTCCCTGCACATCCTATAAGGCCATAAAATATCAGAAAAATTTTCCCTCCAACGGTGGCTGGGGTGGTCATGCCAAACCCTGGAAGACAAAACAAAAGAGTTTAGTAAAATAACCCCTTAATTACAGCATCAAGGGTTTTGCCATACGCAAGCCAAAACAACTGGCAGGAAATCATTATGGCTCTTATTAGCTCTGAAAGAGTAGCTGGGAATTCTACATTGTTGCAGTGTTAAAAGTAAGCAGAGAGCACAGAAGCAGAACGAGTGCACTTCCCCCTAATTAGAAAGGAAATGAAATAAAAGATGAAAGCAAATAAATTTGAAGAAAGAGCTGTTGAAGTGAGGATCTGAGCTCAATTCCCTGGTTCAGAGCTAATCTTCTGAATTACTACGTTGATCTCTTCTTCTCCTGCTCTGTTCTGCTTCATCAGCCCAATCAAAGTCCAGTGAAGTCAATAAAAAGATTCCCATTCACTTCAGCGGTCACTGAACAATCAGGCCTATGTTGGTGCATTACAAGATTTTCCCTTCTTTCCCAGTTGCCCAGGCTCTGCTTCACAGTTCAGATCTATATTGGAACATTACAGGGGCAGCCTTGGTTTCTCATCTCCTGCTGTGTTGTTGTTTTCCAACTCAGATCTCTTTTGTAACTTTACAAATATTCCCTCATGGATTTTTTTCTTTCCAGTCTGAAAATTCTACTTTTGCCCGGGGTTAATATTTCTGAAAAGACAAAATTGCTGTAAAGATTTTTATAAAGAATCAAAATGAATAAAGATGTCTTGAATGTAATGGGCATATTAAAGGTAATATCGTGTTGAATATGTTTGCTGTTATTTGAATAGGGTCTAGAGAAGTGGAACAAGTGATTAATTAACTGTCTAATTAAGTTAAAGCTGTCTTCTTGAGAGAACAAAAAAATAGCACATTGAATAAGATACGTATCTGCATTTGTCCTCCTCTGTCTGTAAGTGCAGGGTATTAACTGCATGAAATAAAGGAACTAGAAAATTGGATTTAAGGGAAATGTACTCAGTATTTCAAAGTGCATAGCTCTTGTCCTAGGAGACGGGATGGGGAATTGGGAACATTCCTGTTTTTACATCTACAACAGGCTGTAAGGAAAAGGAATGATTTGTAGACTAAATCGCAAGTGGAGAGGATGTGGGGGCTTGCACAGGATAATTCCCACAGGGCACAGCAAAACGTATAGCTAGCCCAAGGTAGTTAAGGCAGATTATTTTAAATTATGTGTCAGTGTTAGCGAGGTGGCATAATATCTCATGGAGGCTTGATCCCCTACCAATGGAAACCAATGTGAATTTTGTTATTTTCTTAGTAGCTAGAGCCGGAGTCCAAGCCTATCAAATTCATATCCCATATAAATTAAAATTCTTATCTGAGTCCACATTTCCATAGGTGGAAGTCTAGCAGAGTGTCTACAAAGACATTCAAACAATCAAGAGATGAAACCCATTATGAACTGTAAATAGTGGAAACTCATGACATTAAACCAGAAAACAAGTGAATCCAGCCTCTGTTTCTTGTTCTTTTTTCTTTCCTGGAGGGGGCTCAATTTTGACTTTTTAAAGAAAATGCCTTTTTTTTTCTTTCTAATTATAAATCTCAAAATGCATTAATCAAAACTAATGATAATGTCATGTAGTGAAAACTAAAAACGCTGTACAGTATAAATATTAATCTAAATCTAAAAACAGTATTCTTTTGGAGATTGTGGAAAAAAATTGTAGGCTTCTAATCACAGTGCTAAATTAGTATGCAAAATTGCTTGTAGATCCATAAATACTTTGGGCCAAATTGGTCTCTGGTGTCACTCTAAGGACCTCAGTGTAAGATTCTATTTAAAAATACTTGGTGGCTATGCCCTCTGCTCACTATGTTCGCTCCGCCCCCTCCAATCTGGCTGCTTTCACTTCGCTGAAAGAGCCTCTTGATGCTGCTGACGTGATGATGTCATTCTGTTGCCCGGCAAGAACATTCTATCGTCTGGCAGGAAAAACTTTTTTATATATAGAGGGAGATTGTTATGCAAACAGCCCAACTAGTCATTGCAAATACTATATGATGGGAAATTGTTTCCCTTTTCTCCCTTGTTTTTATTCTAGTGTGACATCGGGGTAGTATAGATCATTCAGTGTCTAAAAAGCAAATCAATAGAATTCATGTCTAGGTAAAAGTACCCGTGCTTGTATACTCTGCAAACACAGCATCTCTTTGCTAGATCATAAACAGCTCTAAAACCAAAACCTCCCTTTTCTAACCAAACAGCAACAAAACAGCATTGCTGCTTGTTATCTGCTTTCATATGCCTTCTCCTTAAAATGTCAAAGGGTTTGGGTGAGGAACTAGGGATGTTAAATATTGACTAACTGACTAATTGAATAGTTGATGCATTTTGCATCGACTATTCAATGAGTCGATAGGTCGTCTCTGACTTTGAAGTCTAGTGCTGTTGCTACATTTAAAAGGTGAAAGCGCTGCGTGGAGCCCGGGTCAGCTGGGGACTCCCCCGATGACCCCAGGCTCTGTGTGCGCTGCCGCTTTGAAACACCGCGGGAAGCCCAGCATCAGGCTCCTTGCAGTGTTTCAAAGCAGCAGAGCTGCACAGAGCCCGGAGTCTGCGGGGGAGTCCATGCGGTGCTTTCACCTTTGAAACGCCATGAGGAGCCTGACGCCGGGGCTGTATAGACTCAAACTAAAGTTATTTCAGAATAACTCTAGTTATTTCGAAATAGTGTTGCAGCATAGATGTACCCATCGTGTCTAAGCTCCCTTTGCTAAACAAACTAAATGAGAAGCTAGCAACCACATCCTCTGTCAGCACCTGTCAGCTTCAGGTATTCTGGATAAAACTGGTTAGAAATTTCTTCCCCAACTGCAGAAAACAAATTGTTTAGGAACAAACAAACAAATTAATAAAGGAAATGTGATTTTTTTCATACAAACAATTCAGGGTTATTTGGGTTTCCATATTATCCCCCTTTATGAGCTTCCTTTAATTTTCAAAATGCTCTAAAAACCTTGTGCATAATGAGATTATTTCCCAGAAAATACTTTTGTCCATTCCCTCTTGCTGCCTCTACCTGGTAGATGGTGCTGTCAGCTACCACCTACCTTCCTCTCCAGCCCTACTGGAGGACTCCTTGTGCCTTTCTCAGTTGTGCCCAATCATGGCCCTTTAGAATCTCTATTCCCTCATAAAACACGGAACATGTACTGTCCCAAATCTATGTTAAATCTGATTGGCAATGCCTCATACCCTTCCAGAATGTCCTTTCCTTAAATCACTGAAAACCAAGAAATAAAGAGCTAAGGTAAAACAAACTTAAATATCTGAAAACTAGGAAATAGAGGAATCCAAGGATTCCCTCTGAAGTATTGCCCACACTTACTTCTGCCCTGCAGTTTACCGTCATGTATGGTACCAGATTGCTACAAATCCCCAGAGGAAGAACATGCACCTTTGCCTGCACAACCAGCATAAGTCAGCATAGAAACGCAACATCCATGGTCCCTTTGAATGCAAATGAACCTCTTTTCCTGTTTCAGTGTGATTTGGGGCAACCTGCTGCAAGTAAACCCTGTGACAGTTAATGAAGTTGAGAGCAGGGCTGTTGATGTGTTTGCAGATGACTGAGACAATACAGTTGTGTGGGACACAACACACTGCATAAAATGGGTACACTTATTTAGGGGTTGTCTACACTACAAGTTATGTGAGTATAATATATTCTGCTCAGAGGTAGGACTAAAGTCAGAATGATATAAGTTACACTTAACTAAGCACTGGTGTAGACAGCACTATTTCAGTCAGAGAGCTTTTCCCACTGATACAGTTTTCAGAGATGGTTTTATTATGCTGATGAGAGAACTCTCTACCACTGTAGAGCTTCTAGTATAGACTAGCTTGCCTTTGGTCATTACTCATGTAATGTACATTCTGCATCTCCAGTGGCTCATGGCAGTTCCAGAGGCCAGTATTAGGCTGCAGGGAAGTGCTGGTATGTATCTTAACTCTGCATTTCCTGATTTCCGATTTGTTATATTTTAGTTCTTTATTTCTGAATTTCAGAAGATTAAGCATGGGCCACTCAGTATCCTGGACTCCTGGTCAACTTCAATTCTGCATTAGTTACTTGTGGGATAATGAATGTATGTATGTGTGGGGGAGAGGAGAGATTACGATAAATTTTTCAATCCATTTTAGATCATGCAGGGGTTTTTTTTACTATGCTGTAAAGTTTCTTTCTTGCTTCTGCTCTAGCAGGCTTCATTTCCTTTTCTGAATATGTGTGTGTTTGCTATCAGTGTTATAATTAGATATTCCCACCCTTTCCCAGAAAGAGGAAGTGGACAGAAAGAGGGGCTAACACTATAGCAACAGTGCTGCAGGATCATTCATTGTTTTTTAAGTTTTTACTATAGCAACAGTAATGAGTCACTGTGATGCTGCTAATATTGAAATGATTTTGCAATTTAACCTACAATCAGACCTTTGATTGTCCGCGATATTGTGCCTATACTTATAATACCTTTTTCAACCAATAAATTTGATTCTTTTCCTCAGTTTTATGCACCAGTTCAATTTCTTATTGTATTTTTTATGTGATTAAAAATCCCTTGGCCCTACTACTTTATTTGACACCTATAGGTTCCTATAACTTTCTCAGGATGCATTACCTGCTGTACTCAATTTTTTCAAGCTCCATGGCTTTGTAGTATTACATGATATGTGGCACCTGGAGGTACCCAGCATGTATGGGAACACCCTACTCTTACACCCCTTAGAGCAATTACCAGTGTTGCAGATATGGAGTGTCAGCTAACTAGCTCCATCATCGTTCCAGGCCTCATTTGAGGAGGCTAGCTCCCACAAGAGCTGGGATTGAGCCTGGCCCCTGTATAGAGAAGATAAGACAGTTTTGATGTTTACACCTTCTCTCATTCCCTGCCCATGGGCACCCACAATCTGGGCCTGTCATTAGAAATCAGCACACCAGCCACAATATTTGTGTCTTATAGAGCAGTGTTTGGTCTCATTTTGTAATCCTTACTCATATGAAAAGCTGGGTTGAAGCCAGTGAGAGCGGATACAGAAAACAATTAACCTCCTAGACTGAATAAGCCTTATAAATAAAGGTACTTCTCACAAACACAAAGAGCTCCGTACCTGAGCTAAGTTGTGAAAGTGCTGAGCATTCCACTCCTTTAACGAACAGCACTTAAGGTGCCAGTTACAAGGGTGATGGACATGAGAGCTCTGGCGTTATTAAGGGAGAGAAGGCATGAAAACAAGACTAACTTTGTAGTTTTAAAATGAAAATCGTATTTTTTTTATCCCTGGCCTGCAAAGCTCCTGAATTACAGTTTCCATAAATTGCCTCCTTCATGTTATAACTGCATGAAACATTGAGCTTTGCTTTGCTGTTCTCTACCTGCTATTCTAAACTGTCATGCTGCAGCTTTTATCACTTAATCAAAAGGAAACTTATAAAACATTCAAATCTTCCTCATGTTAGAAATAACCAGATCAGCCAGCTAAACAATGTCATAGGTTGTTGGGTAAATCCATATCTTATCCAGTCATACAACAACATGAAAATAGCTGAGGTGTGGGGAATCACAAATAAACATCCACAAGACTTTACACTATGTCAAGGGTGTCATCAACACAGCAGTAAAAAGTTAGGGGAAACATTTCCCTCTTCTCTCCCAGTGGTTGTATCTACAGTCTTGTATATCTAACCTGAGTGTTGCTCTACTTTCCTCTCTCCAGTCCTACTGTAGAGGAGCAGACAGTCTATGTTGTAATGTCAGGAAATAAGAATGGCTGGGAAACTGATCTATACTTACTTTTTGCTGACATGGATGTGTCTGGAATGTTTAAAAAAAAAATCACTCTCTTGACATAACTATATCAGCAAAAGCCCTGTGGGGTAAATACTTATTCCAGGAAAAAAAGTTATTTTGCCAGAATAGTTTGTTTTGTGTGCAGAACTGCTATAAAACTTATCAGCAAAAGCACACTTCTTCTGATATAGCTGAGCTTCATTAGAACTGTATTGCTAGTACAGTTATACTGGTATAATTGCACTGAAAAAACATTTGTAGAGCTGTTCTACATCTAGACACACTCCTGCTAAATATTCTTATACTGACCTAAGCCCTGGTACGGACACCACTTTAGACTTCTGTCAACTTAGCTACCAACTAAGTGATTTATTTGGGATTGGTCCTGCTTTGAGCAGGAGGTTGGACTAGATGACTTCCTGAGGTCTCTTCCAACCCATATTTTCTATGATTCCATGAACTCTTGTGGGGGTAGATTTAATACAGTGATG
Organism: Pelochelys cantorii; assembly: GCA_032595735.1. Taxonomy (NCBI): domain Eukaryota; kingdom Metazoa; phylum Chordata; order Testudines; family Trionychidae; genus Pelochelys; species Pelochelys cantorii. Next base: position 99,799,602 of record CM064329.1, on the reverse strand, counting down.
GAAAAAAATCCTTCCATCAGTGCAGCAAGTGTCTACACTGCAGCTACAACATTGCAGCTGTGCTGCTCTAGTGCTTCTAGTACAGACTTACCTCTAGTGTTGGTATGTCTATACCAGCAAAACTGTGCTTTTGCTAGTGTAGGTCCTCTTTACTATAGGAGCCACTGACTTTTATTGGGAAGATCCTGCAATCTAGCCTGAAAGACTACAACTCCCATAATGCCTTGGGAAAACAGGGGCAACTGCTTTCTTCCAGGAGTGCTCAGTGCAGAGAGAGCAGATAGTTGATGTGACGCTCTTTCCAGACCAGAAGCTGCCACTAAGAAGCTGAACCCTGCTGCTGAGATCCTACTGGGCCTTTGATCGAGCAGGGAGCTTTCAGAGATGGTTGGTGGCTTTCCCTAGAGCAGCAGTCCCCAACTGCTGGTCCGTGGACTGATGGCAGGCCATGAACCTCTATCTGCTGGGCTGTGGCACATTGCCAGGCCTCTCCCCCAGCTTTCATTAAGGCCCGCCCCGTGGGGGTTCCCAGGGAATTCCCTTCCCACCCACTTCCCCATGCAGCAGTAGGGTGAGTGGAGAGGCGGCAGTCGGGTGTGCTGCGGCAGGAGCTGGGACATTTGTTTTTGCGCAAGGGGTTTTTGTGCAAAAAGAAGCAGTGTAGCTGCTTCCATTTTGTGCAAAAAACCCGTTGTTATTAAGGAAGGGGAATATAGATTGAAGGCAAATGGGACAAAGTGCAGCCTCCATTTAGGGAGCACAAATTCTACACAGATTTCTACCTGCACAATTAAAATGTATGTACAGATCTGAACACTTGGCTTTCTAATTACTAGTGGTCTTCACAAAATGGGAGGAAGGGCTTCAGCGCTGCTGAAAATATATCTGTGTGCATAGTGCTTTAAAAAGAAATAAAAAAGTCTGGCCTGCTTTATGTAAAAAAATATATCAACATAACTATATTAATCTGAGGTGTAAAAAAACCACACTCCTGAGCAACATGCTGACAAAAGTCCAAGTGTAGAGGCAGCTATGCTGAGGCTATGTCTAGACTATGGGGGTTTTCCGGGATACCAGAGAAAGCACCTGCTCTTCTGCTTTTTTTTTGTGGAAGAGCAGACGTGCTCTTTTGGAAGCTCTGTCTTCCTCCTCCTTTCGAAAGAGGAGGATTTTCTGAAATTGGGCCCAGTGTAGATGGGCCAAATTTCGGAAAAGTGTCTTCCGAAAAAACTATCGGAAAAAGGTACGCAAATTGCAGAGCGCATTTTGCATACCTTTCTCCGATAGATCATTGTAGTCTAAACATAGCCTGACAGAAGAGGGCTTCCATCTGTATAGCTAACAACTTTGGGGGAGAGGGGGTTCCTACACTGACAGAAAAACTACTTCACTATACTAGGGAACTATGCCAGCATGCCTATGTTGGCAGCATACCTATGTTGGTATAGTGTGCATACTTCAGTAATTCAGGAGCCAAATTAGACATCAACATAACCCAAAAGAGCCACAGGAGTGTGAATTCATTGTTTCAGTCACTATTTTTATATCTATACGAGAGAATTTACCCGGCATTGCTCAGGTCCTTGTGAGGGCTCAGGGTACAGGATGGGGGTGCAGAAATAAAGACTGGGGGTTGGGAGGTCTTGGGGGACTCATCAGGGTTGCCCACGGCGGCAAGGGCAGAGCTGCTCTGATGACATCAGCTCTCAGTAGAGCCGAGACCATGCCACCCAGCCTGCGTCTCTTCTGGGATGGGGGGATCGGGTCCATGCAGCCCAGCCCCACTAGTCCATGTCTCCTCCATGCTGCCCATCCCTTCATCCCACATCTGTTCTCCATATTGCCTCAGTTGCTGGTAATATGGAGAGCCCCAGCCGCAGCTGGTCACTCTCTTATTGGTGTGGCCACCCCCTGTGGTCACTCTACAGTAAAACTATCCTCCACGCTAGCTGCTCTAAGGAGTTTACAATACAAGAGCCTGATCCTGGAAACCCTGACTCACACAGGTTATCCTGCTTCCCAGGCATAGTCCCACATACTCTGAAGGCACAAATGTAAAAACTGCAAGATTTGAGTGCAATGGTACTATTTCAGACTGTAATGTCTGTGGAAGAGATTCTCTTACAATGTTGCTGCAATAGTGAGCTCAATGGGGCTCTGATTCTGGTCAATACAAATAAACAACAATAGTAATTTTGCATAGGTCAAATACTTCTCAATAAGATATTTGCATAAATAATGATACAAGATATGGTGCACTGTCACTCAGCTTTAAGAAGTCTGAACAATTCAAACTGGAGACTTATTCTGGTAGATACTACTGAACAAGAGCGTGTCCATGTGACTAGTCCCCTTACACACTGCAGATGCAATTCTGAAAGATGTCTAAATGATTTGATCATCCAATTGGTTCAAATTTCCTGGATGGCTTTGAAAATCTCACCCGCTATTAATACTTTGCAGAATCAGGTCTAAAGGAAATATCAGTCTCTAAATACACACTTGAGAAGATTTTCCCTCCATTTAGTAAAACTACTGAATTGCTGAAGTGACTCCTATTCCAATAGAATCCCCTCCTGGAGTCTGACAAATGGGACCAAAAATACCATCCTTATTTTTGCTTGGGTCTTTTGAATACAACCCCAACCTGAGAAAAGTCTTGCTGGCTTCTCCACCAAGTAATCTCATAGAACAAGAGAGGCAAAACTTCTTAATTTTGAAACTTCTACATGTTTTCCATAGTTTTTTTTAATGCATTTCCTATTCCTTTGTAAACTAGGCTAATCCCGATTCACTACCTCTTATCTTAAAGAGTATATTAAAAAAACAGCATAAAAACAACAGAGGAATACAGTTTGAACTCTTACCAGTGTTCTCAATACTGCGGATAAATTTGCCCTGATAGTTCTTATGTTCTAGACACGGGGTTATCAAACATCTTTGCACTGCCACCCTCTTCTGAGAACAAAAAAATATTTCACGACCTCTGGAGAGGGGATTCAAGCCTCATCCTGTTCAGCACCGCTGCCCTGGGTAAGGAAACCAAAGCCTGAGCCCCTGCCCAGAGCAGGGCTTCAGCCCCAGACAGGAGGCCTGCAACCTGAATTCTGACACCCAGCGCTGAAGTCCTTAGGCTTTGGCTTTGACCCTGGATAGTGGGACTCGCGCATCATCCCAGGGGCTCTAAGCCAGCCCTGGTGATGTCATTTAAAGGTGGTCCTTTAGGGTCCTAATCCACATTTGAGAACTGCTGTTCAAGATAAAGGAAGAATATGACAAGCACAAGTTTCTCAGATATTAATTTAAAAGAAACATAAATGCTGTAGGAAAGTTAAAAGTATGAAATAGAAAGATGCAATATGGATCAATATTATGACATTCATGTGCAAACCCCACCCCAGCAAATTAATAGTAGTAAAGTTTAAAAATTTTGTTACCTCTTAAGACTTAACAAGAAGTTCTGTGGAAATTGAATAGCAAACGTTTATTCTGTTGCTAACTAAGTACAACAAGAAAAAGAATCCAGAATTCTTAGTAATTGTTAAAATCTGCAATGACTTCAATATCAGAGCACTTACAAATTGCTTAATTGCTTGATGCTAAAAAAATTTCTTCTTTCTCTCTCGTCCTCATTTCAGCATCTTCCTTTTGTATCAGCATCTTCCTCTTTCAGCATGATGAAAAACAGGGAAGTGGAACCAATCAAATCTGATACCCCTTGCAGACAGGGGCTGCTGCCAAAGCAGCCTCTGTTTGCGGCCAGCCCAGGCCACTGTGGACAAGAGCTGCTCCGCAGGATGCAGAGCAGCCTCTGCCCATGGCAAGTCTGGGCCCGGTGTGAGCAGAGGCTGTTTTGCACCATCCCCCCATGCTGCTGCCTTTGATAGAGGCAGCAGCATGGAAAGGGGGCAGGCAACACTGCGGCAGCAAGGGGGTGGGAATGTGAGTAGTTGACTCGACTACACGATATGCCTAGGCTTACTTGGTAATTGACTACTCGCTGACATCTTTAACTGCTATACTGTTTAACTTCAATGTAGACACGAGGGCTTGGACCGCTGCCCCAGTTCTGGGACTGTCCCATCTCGCAGGGTCCTTGAGCCCAGACTCCTGCCCAAGCCCAATTGTCTACATTGCAATTAAAAGCCTCTTAGCCTAAGCCTCATGACCGAGTCAGCTTTCATGAGCAAGCTGTTGGTTTTTATTGCAGCATAGACATATCCTGAATGTCTGGGTGCTGTGCATCCTTGGATCAGCACCTTTCATCTTAGCATCCTACCAGCAACACTCCCTGGTTTCTGCCTTGCCTGTCTAATACTCTGGGTCCAACACAACTATAGCACTGCAAAACAATGAATGATGCAATCTGAAGCTGCTATTGCGTCATACATGATATGAATTGCATCATGTTATTCCTAGAAGTCATGGATGATGCAATCATAACGAAGCTTACATCACTCTGCTGAACAAATTGCCCTATATCAGCTCTAGAAATCATACAGTGTTGTGCTCTCTTACTTGTCAGTGTTTGATTTTGCAAAGGGACACATTTCTGTTAAGCCAAAGTGAACAGAGACGCCTCGTACTTGTGTGAACGGTGCAGATAACTTCTGCTATGTTTGTGGTGAAGTGACTTTTGCATCACAAAAGCGCAGTATAACCACTATGGTTAAGAAAGCCTATCACCTTTATTTTGGCTGCAAAATTGGAGATCGGGACAAGAGGTGGGCCCCACACATATGCTGCGACACTTGTGCAACAAATCTTCGCCAGTGGTTGAACAGGAAAAGGAAATCTATGCCTTTTGCAGTGCCAATGATTTGGAGAGAACCAGCAGATCATACCAGCAAATGTTACTTCTGCATGGTGCCTCCAGTTGGGAAAGGTGTGTCAAAGAAGAAAAAGTGGACTGTGCATTATCCAAACATTCCATCAGCTATCCGCCCAGTACCCCACGGAGAAGGACTGCCGGTTCCTGATGCACCAGAATCATTCTCACTTGAGTCAGATGAGGAACAGGATGAAACTTCTGGTCCTGAACCATCAATGTCACAGGACCCACATTTTCTCCCATCCTCCTCCTCTGAACCATACCTCATAACACAAGGTGAACTGAATGACCTTGTCAGGGATTTGGAACTACCCAAGAATAAGGCAGAGCAGTTGGGCTCAAGACTACAGCAGTGGAATCTCCTGGCAGGTGATGTTAGGGTTTCCATGTTCCGTGACCGTCAAAAGGATCTTGTCCCATTCTTCTTCATGGAAGGTGATCTTGTAGCCTGCAACAACATCGATGGTATGATGGCAGCACTCAACATCGTTCACGATCCAGATGAGTGGAGACTGTTCATTGATTCATCGAAGACGAGTCTTAAAGCTGTTTTGCTGCATAATGGCAATGTTTTGCCATCAATTCCAGTTGGTCATGCAGTCATATGAAGGAAACCTATGACAACATGAAACAACGTTTGAGGTGCATAAACTATGACCAACAACAGTGGCAGCTTTGTTGCGATTTGAAGGTTGTTGCTCTCTTGCTTGGTCTGCAGAGTGGATACACAAAGTACTGCTGTTTTCTCTGCGAATGGGACAGTCGTGCAAGAGACTCCCACTACATCAAGATAGATTGGCCACTCCGACAGTCATTGGAGCCTGGGAGGAAAAGTGTTCAGCATCCACCACTTGTTGAATCAAGAAGATTTTGTTACCACCCTTACACATCAAGCTGGGTCTGATGAAGAACTTTGTCAAGGCCATGGACAAAACACAAGCAGCTTTCAAGTACCTCCGTGGAAAATTTCCAAGGTTAAGTGAAGCTAAGATAAAGGAAGGTGTTTTTGTTGGTCCTCAGATTCGTGAACTGCTTCGAGATGATGCATTTGACCATGCACTGCATGGCAGGGAAAAGATGGCATGGAAAGACTTCCAGTTAGTGGCAATAAATTTTCTCGGAAACAAGAAGGCAGACAACTACAGGCTGTTGTGGAAAACATCCTCAAGGCATACAAAAGCCTTGCTTGCAACATGTCATTAAAGATACATTTTTTGCACTCTCATCTAGATTTTTTTCCACCGAACTGCGGAGCAGTGAGCGACGAGCACGGCGAGTGATTTCACCAGGACATTGCAACAATGGAGAAACGCTATCAGGGCAAATGGAGCCCATCAATGCTTGCAGACTATTGCTGGACAGTGACAAGAGATGCTCCATTTAATGAATACAAGAGACAAGCCAAGAAGCGCCGAGTCGACACTGAATAGGACTAAACTATGTACATAATAGTTTTTTGCCTTTTGTTTCATAATAAATTTTATTTATATAAACCTTTTGCTGATTTTTAAAGTGTTACATAAAGAGGACAGGTGAAATATTATCATGTAAAGCAACCATAAACACATGAAAAGACCTAGGTTTACAATTTATGATTAAAACTCTACTATCTACACAATATACATAGACGTAAAATGTAAAAACTTAAATATCTTGGAAACAGTAGCCAATCAGTTGTTTTAATTGTCATATTTGAATTCAGCACATCAAAATACATAATAAATAGCATATTTTATCTCTGAAGCAGACAACTTCTAAAAAATTGTAGACCAGTGTAATTAGTGAAAGTCATCCTGTGCAAAGACTCAACACAGGACCTATATGCCCACTTAAGTACTCAAAATATGTCATGGGCCTTATACTGGTCCTCTATGCAGAGATGGATTTCATCCTCTTGGTTCCACAGATGGAATTATACCAGGTGTGTCTGAAGAGCCCTTTTTATCCATTTTTCATTATTTTAAGTGACCGATAGATATTAAAACACCAGGCAGGACTGGGCAAAATTTCCTCTTTGTTAAAACATGGAGGATGTGGTTTCACACAGCAAGGATATGAGATGTAGAGCTGGGCATTCATAATGAACAGATCTCTGCAATCAAAGCACATAAATCTTAAATGATAAAAAAACAAGTAAATATGTCCAATCTGTCAGCATCTCACACCTCTAGAACATAGGTTCTTCATGAAGTCAGTGTTATGGAGTCCTTTGTGATTTATAAGGTGCCCATCACTTGGGTATATCAGGGCCTGATCACTTTAAACTGCAGGCTTGCTCCCACCATGTGGCTCTCAGCTCCAGGAAGGGAAAGAGGCTTGTGCTGCCCCTATCCCCCAGGCCAATTTCTCAGTTCCTACTAGATCAGTGTTTCTTAAACTTTTTAAGACTGAGGAACACCAAACAATAATTTTTTTTATGAGGAACACCAATGATTTGTTGTTGAACCAAAAAAAAAAAAAAAAAAAAGGTCTTCTGCTCCTTTAACGGCGGCTATTTTGAACTCTGTTCTCCGCGGCATACCGGTGTGCCACAGAACACAGCTTAAGAAACACTGTATGAGATGGTTGTTTCCAGCCAATAGGAGCTGAAAGATTGGCTGGGGTCAATTCCTATTGGCCGGTTGTTTCCAGCCTATAGGAGATGAGGATTGGGCTGGGGGCCGGAAGATCACACAAAGTCTCCTCCTCCCTGCAGAGAACCGCATGGACTGTGCTTTAAACCACGGCAGCTGTGTGCCCTTGGCCTGTATTTTGCCTAGCCCTGCATTAACAGGAGTGTTGTGAGCAAGACACATGAAGTCATTCTTCCGCTCTACTCTGTGCTGATTAGGCCTCAACTGGAGTATTGTGTCCAGTTCTGGGCACCACCTTTCAAGAAAGATGTGGAGAAATTGGAGAAGGTCCAGAGAAGAGCTACAAAAACGATTAAAGGTCTAGAATACGTGACGTATGAGGGAAGACTGAAATAACTGGGCTTGTGTAGTTTAGAAAAGAGAAGACTGAGAGGGGACCCGACAGTAGTTTTCAAATACCTAAAAAGATGTTACAAGAAGGAGGTAGAAAAATTCTTCTCCTTTGCTCTGATGATAGGACAAGAAGCAATGGGCTTAAATTGCAGCAAGGGAGGTTTGGGTTGGACATTAGGAAAAATTTCCTAAGTGTCAGGGTGGTTAAACACTGGAATAAATTGCTTAGGGAGACTGTAGAATCTCCATCACTGGAGACATTTATGAGCAGGTTGGATACACATCTATCAGGGATGATCTAGATGGTGGTTGATCCTGCCAGGAGGGCAGGGGACAGGACTTGATGATCTCCCAAGGTCCTTTCCTCTTCTAGTGTTCTATGATTCTATGATACCATAGGTTTGCAATGTGGTCCAAGATCATACAGAAACACTATACAGCAGCTTGCCTGCTAAATGAATAACCTAATCACCGCTGTCTTGAAAGCAAATAATTTTATATACAGGACATGAAAATTCACTTGCTAAGAGACCACCTGGAAACTGGATACATCTCAAAAAATATTGGTATGAAACAGATATTCACTGTGGAGCAAATCCTGTGCATATGTGGCTTGAAGTGATTTCCATCAAATACAAGGTTTACAGTTTGGTCCAACCCCTCTCAGCACTCCAACTATGCAAATTGTTCCAGTGCCCCTGCTTGGTATTCAAAACTCAGTTATGTTGCTTGGTTTTGGATGTACACATAGATCACATGGTATGGTTTCTCTTCCCTATTTAGACAGAATTAGTGGTCTTGTGTGGAGCACTTGCAATTACAAATTCAAATTTCACTTCCCACAAATATCTTTCCACAGTCACTCACAATTCACTCCCTTCATAGACGTTCCTGCCAGTTAAATCAAGTGAAATGAGTTATAAATATGTGCACACGATCTTATGAAGTATTTGCTCAATGAGCACAATGGAGAATATAAAATAAATATGTTCTTAAGTGGAACCAAACATGAAATCCTTATTCTGACTGTTCATAGGCAAAATCTATATTGACTTAACTAGAGGTCTTGCCTGAGTAAGGACTGAGTAAATTCTTCAGGATCTGGACCAATAATAAGCCACTCCAAAGCACATCCAAAGAGAGTAATATAGTTTATAGCTGGCCAGAGCATCCATATCTCCTAACAATTTCATTGGGAACTAGCTATGATCAACATCTTGCAGGATTCAGCCCCAGAAGGACAACTACACTGGCCAATTTGTATTCAGTATCACAAAGTACTTTCAGTCCTATCGCATAAAAAAGCCCATTAGATTATGAATTAAAAATCAATTGGCTTCAACCTCTTTCAAATGCACGGGAGTGTATCACAGTGCAGTGGAAAATCCACTGCTATGAAAACTGTGCACACAAGTGTAATAGAGGATTTAGAAAGACAAGATTGATGAGAATATATTTTATTGGGCCCAGCTTCTGCTGGTGAGAGAGACAAGCTTTCAAGCTTACACAGAGGCCATGTCTACACTTGCAAGTTTTCTCACCAAAAAATCCCCCTTTTTGGCAACAAAGCTCAGAGAGCGATTACACTACGAGACAAAAGTTATGTCAAACACCCAGTTTTGGTGACAAAAAAAATCCACCTCCACACAAGACTTTTGTCTCTCCCCTTGCCATTACTGTTGACAATCACGTAGGGTGTACTATAGTAGGCTTTTTGTCGATTTACTGACCTCCAGAATGTTTCCCACAGTGTCTGATTACCCACTCTGGCCAGCGTGGTTAGTCACTGTGTACTGTAGCAGGTGGAGGTGGGCTGCAAAGGCACAGGTGGTAAGCTGCTGTCGCAGAAGAGTGGGGGAGGGTAGGTGGTGGCTTGGAAAGTTGCTCTTGCAGCTGGGGTGGAGCGGGATGAATGGAGACTGTCTTTGTGAGAGCTGGCTAAGCCCTGCCTGAGTCTGTGTTGTGTCCACACACAACACTGATGTACACAGAGATATTAATAGAATCTTGCTGGGAGACAGTATCAAAGCTTTGCCTGATGTACTTATCAATTTTCTCATGGATATGCCATGGCAGGGCTGCCATTTCAGACCAGACCTTGAGATGTCATGCATGTTCACCAGCAGACAGACTCATCAACTAAGGAAATAAACATGGAAGATGAGGGAGGATCTGGTTAAGTATATGTTGCATCACCCAACACTTCAAACACAGAAAAGAGAGCAGAAAAGATTTACAGAGTTCAAAGTGAGAACACAAATCACTAAGCGCATGCTAAAGCTAATGGAAGACCAAAATGTCTTGTCTTATACTGCAGAGTGAACATCACCAGAAGCCCCACTGTCAACACATAAAGAAATCTTTTCACAGCAACTGTCCCTCCACATCCACACGCCAGCCTCCATGGCCACACATGCAAAATTCTCTGTCCAGTAACCCTCCCTCTATGGCCACACACACATTTTCATAATCAAGTAATGTTGTTTTCCCCATCACATTTCACTCCCTGTGAAAGCAGCTGTAACTTTAACAGCTGGATATTAACACCATTGTGAGGTTTTCCAGTTACTCTTACCATTACTTAAAACCGTCCATCTTGATTGAAAGACATCAATAAAGACAAATGTTTATAAAGACCTGAGTTTATTTTGTACCACACAATCTGCACCAATCACTCTGGTCCCTATAGAAGCCTGAAATATCCTTTGGGTTTCATGGGAAATGCCGTGGTCATGATGACCACTGGGATGAGGAAGGGAAGAAATCCCAACACACAGAAACATCAGCGCCTCTCATTATTGTCAAAGTTATTCTTCAGAGCCTCTCGGATATTGATGGCCACCCTATGGGCTCCTCTGACTGCACAAGCGCCTGGCTGCTCATACTGTGTGCCCATGCACTGTGTTTCATTGTTCCACCCACAGTCAAATGCTTCACCCTTACTCATATACAAATTATGTAAGCAACAGCATGCAGCCACTGCCTTCAAAAGGTCCAGCCTGCCACACCTCCATCTAGCTTTCAAGCTGCCAAAGGCACATTCAACAACTACACAGCATCGGCTTAACCTGTAGTTGAACTGTGCCTTACTGCTATCCAAGTGCCCTATGTAAGGCTTCATAAGCCAGGGCTGGAAAGGGGTAAGTTGCATCACCTGGAATCACTGTGGGCATTTCCACATCTCCCACTGTAATATTCTGGTCTGGAAATAAAGTCCCAGTACGCAGCTTTCTGAATAGGCTAGCGATCTTGAAGACCCTTTCCAGACCACCCCACGTTTTTATATGTGAAATGGCCATGGTCATCCACAAGTGCCTGAAGCACCATGCAGAAATACCCATTATGATTGATGCACTCTGAGACAAGGTGGGGTGGCGCTACAATAGGAATATGGCTTCCAACAATTGCTCCGACACAGTTTGGAAAGCCCATGTTAGCAAAGCCAGCTATTATGTCATTCACATTTCCCAGAATCACAGTCCTATGCAAGAAAATGCAATTTATTGCCCTTGAAACTTGCATAAGTACTGCCCCAATGGTAGTCTCCCCGAATCCAAACTCATTTGCAAATGAACTGTAGCAATCGGGAGTCATCAGTTTTCACAAAGCAGTGGCAACATACTTCTCTACCAAGAGAGCAGCTCTCATTCGGGTGTCCTTGTGCTGCAGTTCAGGGACCAGCACTGCACATAGCTCCAAGAAGGTTACTTTACACATCCGAAAGTTCTGCAGCCACTGGTCTTCATCCCACACCTGCATGACAATGTGATCCCACCACTCAGTGCTGATTTCCCTAGACCAAAAACGATGGTCTATAGTGTACAGATAATCTGTGACAGCCCAGTGCAATGCCAATTTATCAGTGTCCCTTTCACCGCTATCGTCTGTATCTGAGTTGTCCTCAATATCAATTGCAGAAGTAGCTGTGCTGCAAGACACAATGTCTTAAGCACACTAAACACAGCAAGGGTCAGAATTGTGGGATCCATGATTTCTCATGGCAGATGCTGGCATTTGCAGCATGGACTGTCATTCAAGTGTCACAAAAGTAAGTCAAGACCCCAGGGAGGGCTGAGAAGCAAAAGGGTAGCTAATGGGACATTTTTTCACATTCCCAAAATGCATAGTGCTATGTTGTGCATTCCCACAGTGCCTGGCCACTGAAGATGATGCCAGGCACTATGGGATGCTGACCCACATTGCTTTGCTCTATCAGTCCACAGGGTGCTAGCAATGTGGCCATGAAATGTCTACAGGAGGAAGCAGAAAAACGGGTTTCATGGGTTTCCATTTCTCTCTTGCTGTCAACAGGGTGCTAACAAAGTACCTATGAAATGGTGACAGTGGGAGGCAGGAAAACCAGTTTGACTCTTTTTCACTTTTGACAACTTTTGCATGTCAGCAGCACTTTTGTTGCCAAACCTTCCCAATGCAGACGTAGCCAGAGAATCTCTCTTATATCCTGGGACTAAAACATCTGCAACATCACTGCATACAATAACAGATCACTTGATTTTTAAACCCTGTATATTAGAATGCTCACAGTGGAGTAGCAAATGAATATGTAAAGACATAGGTAGCACCACATGTACAAATAACACATTTTAAAGGGAGAAGCATGCTGTTTCATATTAATGAGAAGCATTAATGAGCAAGTATCCCTTTCCTACACATCAATTTACATTTGAATGGGGTGTTTTAAACCTGAAAACATATACCTTGAACTTCAGATCATTATAGTCTCTACATATACTAGCACGTGTCTGTAATCACAGATTTTCTTTCAATGACAACCTGGCAATTCGTACAAATGCTCTGAACAGCCTTGCATAGCATATTATTCATCAGTTAAAATGCACAGTGCTCCATAAATGACTTTCTGCATCTGTTATATCACAAGTGAATGCCTTCACGTTTCCAAGGAGTAAGTTGTACTGTACCCTGCATTGTCCTCCTTCCACAGAACATTCACAGCTGAATGTTTGTTTGTCCAGTCTTACTTTTTGTTCAGCCAATTGCTAAGACAAAGAAGTCTGGTTACATTTGCAGAAGATAATGCTGGCCATTTCTTTATAATGTCTTCTGAAAGTGAGAACAGATGTTCGCAGGTCACTGTTGTAGCTGCTGTTGCAAGGTATTTTGGAGCCAGATATGCTAAATGTTCATTTGCACTTTCATACTTTGATTTGTAGACTTTAAAGTTTTACATTGCTTTGTTTTTGAGTGGAGTTTTGTAAAACAACAAATTCTACATTTGTAAGTTGCAGTTTCATGAGAAAGACTGCAGTGTATTTGTATTAGGTGTGCTGAAAACTAACATTTCTTTTATCTTTTTAACAGTGCAAATATTTCTAGTAAAATAATACATAGTGAGCACTGAACACTTGCATTCTGTGTTGTAATTGAAATCAATATATTTGAAAATGTAGAAAACATCCACAAATATTTATAATACATTTACATTGGTGTTCTATTGTTATTTAACAGTGATTAAAATTGTGATTAATTCTGACTATTTTTAATCTCATGGTTAATTATGATTATTTTAATCTAATAAGTAACACACAGCTTAATAGCATTTTCTTGCATGTACCTGCAACTCAGGTGAAAATTCTATGTTCTCTCTAAAATTCCAATAAGACTTCCATCTAGTATTTAAAGGCTTATTAATTGTCTCCATCCCATGAGCTTTGACTCACAAATGGTTCCTTCTCAACCCTTCATAGTTTATCAGGTTTTGCTGTAGGTTTGCCACATCTATTTCTCTTCTAGATTTTCATTTGGACATGACAAGAGCCATGGCTGGGGGAAACAGAAATAATGCTCAGCAAAATAATTTTTTGATGCGAGAGTGAGTTTAATGATTGTTAAAATGGGAAAAATGGCATTGACCTGATCCAAGCATAGGGCACACAGAAGCTATAAACTCCCTATCCACACCTCTGACACGACACTATTATCCATGACTTCAACATTCTGCGATTGCAGTCAGTAATCAGAAATCTAATTGAGCTGAATTGAGCCAAATGCTTGTGGTGGTTTTGCTATGTAAATAAATGGGACTAATGTAATGTAAAGGATTAATGGGTATAGACCCGGTCCCATGTAGCTTAACAGGGTATTAGTGGGTAGATGGGGAATGCAAATAGTCAGACAGAGGATGAAAAGGCTCATGTTGAATACAAAAGGCCTAAAATCTGACCCCAAGTTTTGAGGTTGTTGTGATCAATGGTCTGCAGTGTGCATGGCAGTCTAAGGAACTGTGTCCATATTGTAGTCCTTGTGGTAGCTCACTTAGGCCATGTCTTCACTAAATGGAAGATCAACGCTTCTGTGATCAATCTTCCAGAGTTCGATTTAGCAGATCTAGTAAAGATTTGCTAAACCGAATTCAGAGGGCGCCCCCATAAATGGCTGATACACCTGCTCCTCGAGGTGTAAGGGAAGCTGATGGGACGTTTGCTCCCATTGGCCTCCCACTGTGGAGACAGTAGGGGAATTGGAATCAAGTGTAATGTTCAAAACTCCTTTAGTGTAATGTTCAAAAAAGAGCTAGATAAATTCATGGAGGTTAGGTCCATCGATGGCTATTATCAGAATGGGTAGGAACAGTGTTGTTAGCCTCTATCAGAGGCTGGAAACGGATGACAAGAGACAGATCACTTGATGATTACCTGTTCTGTTCACTCCCTCTGGGGCATCTGATATCAGCCACTGTTGGCAGACAGGATACTGGGCTAGATGAACCTTTGATCTGACCCAGTATGACCGTTCTTATGTTCTTAGATCTGGCCTCATACCAGTGGCTTTCAACCTTTCCAGACCACTGTACTCCTTTAAGGAGTCTGATTGGTCTCATGTGTCCCTAAGTTTCACCTCACTTATAAACCATTTATTTACAAAATCAGACATAAAAATACAGAAGTGACACACTGCACTATTACTGAAAAGTTGCTTATTCATTTTTTTATCATATAATTGTAAAATAAGTCAATTGGATTATAAATGTACTTACAGTGTATAGTACTGTATATAGAGCACTATAAACAAGTCACTGCATGAAATTTTAGTTCATACTGACTTTTCTACTGCTTTTTCTGTAGCCTTTTTAAAAACTAGGTATCTATCTAGATGAGATAATGTACCTGCAGGGTACACATATAGCTGTTTGAAAACCACTGCTTTACAAGGTCTACTTTGTACTTTTCACCCAGGACAGGGTTTGAACCCACCTGCAAATTGCCACTCTCCTCTGGCTTTGCTTTGTATACCCAGAATAACTGGCCTTCCATATTTGTACCATATTTCATACCCTGCTAAATGCTCTTCCACATTTGGTAACAGTTGCTCTCCAAAGATACATTTCTTTTATGTCCTTACTCACCAGGAAAAGTTGAGAAAGCAGAGCTCTTTCTGCAGTTACTGCAGATACTGGCAGAGCTTCACTCTAGAGAAGCCTGAATTGGTATTACTGCAGGCCCCTTCAACTGAGTGTTACTATGGGAAACAATATGCAGGAGAATGCATGCTAATGGTAGAGAAAACCAGAGGGATGAAGGGGGAACAACAGCCCAACAGGAGCAGCTCTCTCAAAACTAGTATAATTGCTAGCAGATCTAACAGTATAGGCAGCCTGGAGTGAATTGCAGGCAGTACACCATGGCCTTGAAGTCACTACTTAGCCCTGGGAGAAGGGTGGAGCCATGGGCTGTCATGACGGTATGGCTGGGGGAGGCAAGCCCCAACCATGCCCCTTTTGCTGGGACCCGCCCCTCATGGGAGCCAAGCTGCCTCACCATCCTCCCACCAGGGGGAAGTGGGGCAGCACCCCGCATGCGCCCCCACATGGGGCGGGGGGTATGAGAGTGCATGGCTCCAGTCTCCCTGGACCCAGAGCATGGGGAGGGCAGAGGGTGCGCAGCTTCAGCCTCCCTGGCCAGGAGCACTGCAACAGGTGTTCAAGAGGCAGAGTGTGGGCAGGGCCAGGCTGGCAGTTTGGGAAGGCAATGCCTTCCTGCGCCTAGCATACCAGCCGCCCATGAGTGGAACATTTGTACTTCCTAATTGCCTAACCCAGTGTTTCTCAAACTGTGGGTTGTGACCCCCCAGGGGGGTCATGAACAACGTAGAGGGGGGTCACAGCTGGATTCAGTTTTTCACTTGCAACCCCTCTCTCCCGGGCCACGAAGAGCAGCAGGGCAGCAGAAGGCAGCCACCACCAAGCTGCGCAGCGTGGCGGGGGCCGCGGGACTCAAGGAGCGTGGCTCAGCTGCAGCAGGAGGCAAGGCGGCGGGAGAGTGAGGCTGGCGCCGGAGCAGGAGCGGATGCATGAGGGGCCGGCTGGGGCACGATTGCCAGGCGACCAAATGCTTCCCAGAGGGAAGATAGGGTTGCCAGATGGTTGAAACAAATATACTGACACCCTTCCCCCCCCAAAAAAAAACCAGGAAAAAATTCTGTTGAAGGGGAAAAAAAGAGGGGGGGGAGAGAGACCAAAGTTGTTGAGCAAAAAAAAGGACTCCAAGGACTTATTAAGCCTCCCCCCCCAAAAATTAAAATAAAGTGCAGGGATAGGAACAGGGGAGTGGTTGAGCACTAAGACCCAGGGGTAGCATTGCTTCCCCTAAGTCTTTTTGCCGGCAGCCATTTTGTGCCAGCAGCCTTGGGGAACCAGGTAAGCATGGGGGTTGGGGTCGGGCGGCTGGGGGTGTTGGGCGACAGAGAGGGGTTCGGGGGGGGAGGGAGGCCGGGTGCTGAACATTTGTAGGGTTGCCAGGTGTCCGGCATTTTCACCTCCTGGCCAGAGAAAAATTCAGAAAATACCGGACATTTTAGGTGTCCGGTATTCTCTGAATTTTTTTTACCTGATAGGAGCCGAAAATACCGGACTGTCCGGGTGAATACCGGACACCTGGCAACCCTACTGGGAGAGGGCAGTGTCTCTCAGGCAGCAGGCTGGGGGATTGGGTTGGGGCAGAGGACCCGGAGGTAAAAAAGGGCACGTGAGGGTGAGTGGAGGAGGCAGAGGAGACACTGGAGAGGAGTGCAGGATGGAGAAGAGGTGAGAGAGAAGGAACCAAAGGGACGTGGAGTGGAAAAGAGGCACAGAGGAGAAAGAGACGGGGGGGGAAGGAGCCTGCAGGGGGGAAGGGTGCTGAGGACCGCAAATGCCTGAACCCCAGGAGGGCAAGGAGTCTGGTGAGAAGGGGGGAGGAAGCGACCCAGAGCAGTGAGGTTGGGGGGGGGGTCACACACATTCATTTAGCATTTTAGGGGGTCGTGGTATCACAAAGTTTGAGAACCTCTGGCCTAAGCCAATGGAGCCGGTTATTTCTCTGAAGATGTAAAGCAGATGACCCCGTCAGATGGAAGGTGGTGTGGAGTGAAGGAACAAATGAGCCAGCTCAGCATCTTTCTGTGCTGCTGCCTTTCCTCCTGGGAAAGTTAGCAGAGCCTACTCCTCTGGGGCAGTGCTGTCTGCAGTGAGAAATAGCTATTGCCGCTTTCAAATCTAGCATAGCACAGTTACATTTGATTCATTCTGTACTACCAGAGAGATTTGTTTTTGTCTCCTAAGCAACTACAGAGCCTTTTAAATGGCTGTACATATGATGGGACAAACCAGATTAACATTAGCATTTGATCTTCTGGAAGAAAGGTTACAAATAACGAAAAGAATAAATAACCTTCTATTAGTTAGAATAACTTACGCTTTAACATAGAAAGAATAAGTACAAAGCTGACCTACATTCATCCCAGTGAGGACCAATCTCTCAGCAAAAATCTGCTTTTGTATTTAGGATTCTAAGATGCAAGCTAGGAACCCTGCAAGCTTATCTTCTCTCTTCCTTTTCTGAGAAATGTTCCTCATTCCTGTGCCCACAGACCTTTGGAACTGCATTGGACACATCTATGAAACTCTGATGCCTTTTACTTTCTCTGTTCTGTTGGGGACAGTTTAAAGAATTTGCTTTTTGTCCTAAAGCCCCTCCCACTCCTCTTTATCTATCTTTGTCCTAGACATCTAACACAGTGGATGTGGAGATTGTATTCCCTTGCATCGAGGATGAGCCAGCTGTGTTTAAGAAGGGGAACTGTCCTGCTATTGTGGAGAACTTTCCTAGCTTATACACTATCTGAGCTGGTAAGTAAGATCCCATGGGAAGCAAGACTAAGTGGAAAAACAACCGAAGACATTTGGCAGTTTTTCAAAAGAACATTATTAACGGCTCAAAAGGAAACTATTTCACTGCATAGGAAAGTTAGGAAGTATGGCAAGAGACCATCTTGGATCAACCAGGAGATTTTACATGATCTAAAAATCAAAAAGGAATCATATAAAAAGTGGAAACTAGTTCAAATTACAAAGGATAAATATAAGCAAACTAAAGAGGTATGCAAGGGCAAGATTAGAAAGGGAAAGGCACAAAACAAACTCAGTCTAGCTAGAGACATTAAGGGCATCAAGAAAACATTCTACAAATATATTAGAAGCAAGAGGAAGACCAAGGACAGGATAGGCCCAATGCTCAGTGAAGAGGGAAAAACAATAGCAGGAGACTTGGAAATAGCAGAATGTGCTTAACAACTTTATTTTGGTTTTTACCAAGAAGACTGATAGTGACAGGATGCCTAACATAGTGAATGCTAGTGGAAATGGGGTAGGTTTAGAAATTAAAATAAAGAAAGAACAAGTTAAAAATTACTTTGAAAAGTTACATGTCTTCAAGTCACCAAGGCCTGATGAAATGCATCCTAGAATACTAAAGGAACTGATAGAGTAGGTATCTGAGCCTTTAGCTTATCATCTTTGGAAAATCATGGAAAAAGACGGGAGAGATTTCAGAAGACTGGAAAAGGGCAAATATAGTGCCCATCTATAAAAAGGGAAATAAAAACAACCCAGGAAACTACAAACCAGTCAGTTTAATTTCTGTGCCAGGAAAGATAATGGAGCAAGTAATTAAGGAAATCATCTGCAAACACCTGGAAGAGAATAAGGTGATAGGGAACAGCCAGCAGGTATTTGTAAAGAACAAAACATGTCAAACCAATCTGATAGCTTTCTTTGATAGCATAATGAGTCTTATGGATAAGGGAGAAGCGGTGGATATGGTATACCTAGACTTTAGTAAGGCATTTGATATGGTCTCGCATGATATTCTTATCAATAAACTAGGCATATACAACTTAAATGGGGCTACTATAAGGTGGGTGCATAACTGGCTGGATAACCGTTCTCAGAGTAGTTATTAAGTGTTCACAATCCTGCTGGAAAGGTATAATAAGTAGGGTTCCGCGGGGTCTGTATTGGGACCGGTTCTGTTCAATATCTTCATCAACGATTTAGATATCGACATAGAGAGTATGCTTATTAAGTTTGCAGATGATACCAAGCTGGGAGGAGTTGCAACTGTTTTGGAGGATAGGGTCATAATTCAAAATGATCTGGACAAATTGGAGAAATGATCAGAGGTAAACAGAATGAAGTTTAATAAGGACAAATGCAAAGTGCTCCACGTAGGAAGGAACAATCAGTTTCACACATACAGAATGGGAAGCAACTGTCTAGGAAGGACTACAGCAGAAAGGGATCTAAGGGTTATAGTGGACCACAGGCTAAATATGAGTCAACAGTGTGACGCTGTTGCAAAAAAAGCAAACATAACTCAAGGCCACATAGGAGCATTGTTACAGGGATTTGCCAACACCCATCTGCAGTTCCTTCTCTTTTCAGACCTCTTCCTTATCCACCCCAAACCTCACTGTCACCTGATCCATCAGTCACATGACTTTCATTCTCCCAACCTGGGGAGTGAAGTCAAGCTTGTTCCAGATGGATTAAGGCCCCTCTTCCCTTTAAGAGTATGTATACAGCAATGGATTACAATCATTTTTCATTTGTGAACCCCTAAAGAATTTTGAATGCAGGTGTGGACTCCTTTGACAATGTTAGACAAATCTGCAGGGACGTGCACCACAAGCTAAAAAGCCACTGGTTTACACTTCAGCTGGGAGTGAGTCTCCCAGCGTGGGTAGACTGGCCCATGCTAGCATGTTAAAAACAGCAGTGTGGCTGTTGCAACTCCTGCAAAGACTTGGGGGTAGCCACCTGAGCTCAGACCCATTGGGTCAGGCAGGATGGAGAGGCCAAGCTGCAGTCTCCACACTGCTACTTTTAGCATACTAGCTTACGCCCCTAATGCAAGTCTGTCAGCAACTCTGTGACAATGTGAAGGGGTGCTGGGAGAATAAGAACTTTTACTTTCAAAACAAAAAAAAAAGAGAACTGGTGGTTGGCTGTACATTCAGACAATAATTGTGATGTGTGCTCCATATAAATGCATTGGATCTTCAGATACACAGACACAACTTCCTCCTCAATGCAAGCTCAAGATGTGTATGCTTGAGAAGATTATGATTACATTGAAAACAGAAGGGAAATGAAGCAAACTATTATCTAAGCCTTATTATAATGAGCACTTAGTAGCTGCTGCTATAATTATAATAACTTGTTATAGCCTTTACACTTAAGTTGCTTAACTTTACAAGAATACTTCACATAAAGACATCAAAACAAATTTAACATAAGGAGGTCCAGATTTTGCAAGGACTTTGTGTGTTTTAATGTTATGGATTAGGAATAGTCCAAATGTTTTCAGGTAATGTCAAAGTTGAATTCTTGTTGAAGTCTTTGCAGGATGGGAGCCTGAATGATACAGTTATTCCGTATAGCAAATTACTTTCAATACACTTAATTTTAGAAGAGAATAATCTGGTTTTTTTACTTTTGACCAAAAGTAATTTGACCAATTTTTTTAACAACGGGCTAAATTCATCCCTGGTGTAATTTCACTGAAGTAGTCATCATCAGTTGTACCAAGGACAAATTTAGCCCATTTATCTTAAAATATATTGTCATTTCAAAAGTCAGCTGTTTTTAAAACTTCCACATTTCTTTACCATTACTACCATTACAGTCTTACATTATTACAGTTGAGGCAAAAAATGAACAAACCTATATATTTTCACTATTTGTGTTTTTTTATATATTTTCCACATTTCTCCTAAGGTGCATCTACACTGCAGGGTTTAACTCAAAATAAGCTACGCAAATTGAGCTATGTCAATTACATATCTTATTTCAAAATAGCTTATTTTGAAATAGGAAGTGTCTACACAGCACTTATTTCGAAATACAGCACTCTTCCTCTGACTTCCCTTATTCCTCGTACAATGAGGGTTACAGGAATCAGAGGAAAAAGTCTTCCAGCTTAACAGTATTTTCACACTATTTCGAAATAACTGCCTGCTGTGTAGATGCGGACTATGTTCTTTCGGAATAGTGCTAGTTATTTTGAAATAGTGGTGCTGTGTAGACGTACCCCCAGATTGCTATGTGAAAAGAGGCATCAGTTTTGCTTTTACTTGGAGACAAGTTTTCATGCACCACTACAATGTTGAAACATTTTGATCACAAACACTGTAGATAAATGCTCACTTTAGAAAGCAAACCAAGCCATCCCGTTTTCATTAATCACTATGATTACAATAATTTATTTATCAGCATATCGAATCTTAGGGTATGTCTACACTACAGCCTTATTTCAAAATAGTTAATTCGAAATAAGATATTTCGAAATAACGCGTCTACACACAAAATGCATTTCAAAATAGTGTTCTGCTATTTCGAAATAGCGCGTCCACGCTGATTGGACGCTGAATCGCATTTAAGGCCAGCTGAAACTGGTTCCAGCAGGGCATCAGGTCAGTAGTTGCTATATGTGGCTGCTGCCTGAGGCTATCTGAAGCTTGTGCTTAAGGGACCCCCCTTCTCAGCTTTCCCACCTCGCTGAGAGACAGCAAAGCATTTTTTTCTCTGCTTGCTTTGGTTGCCCTCACTTGGGACACCACAGCACTTGGCACCATGGAGCCAGAGCTGCCCCTGGGCACTCTGGTGCTCATTTTGGATGTCTTGCTGCAAGCCTGGCAGCAATTGCTGGAGACTGCCTGGCAGCATCTGCTGCAGCCCAACCCCCAGGCCGTCTTCCGGATGCCCCTGGGGGCCGTGGAGGAGCAACAGCAGCAGCGCCCGGACGCCAGCGTGCCCCACCGCATCTGGCGTCTGGACACCAGCAGCGACTGGTGGGACCACATCGTCCTGGAGCGCTGGGGAGACCAACAATGGACCCAGAACTTCAGGATGAAGGAGGACACCTTCCTTGAGCTCTATGAGTGGCTCACCCCTGCTCTGCGGCGACGGGACATGCACATGAGGTCCGCCATTCCCCTCCACAAGCGTGTGGCCATCACCCTCTGGAAGCTCTCCACGCCAGATAGCTACCAATCCGTGGCAAACCAGTTTGGCGTGGGGAGATCCACCATCAGAGCAGTGCTCATGCAGGTATGGCAATATCCAGCCACTGTGCCAGGAGAAGGGGTGCGAGGAGGGGATGGGCTGCTCTAGGGAAAAGGGGGGAGTGGGTGCAAGTCCCCTCCACGGGAGGGTTTGGTCTGTCCCACCAGCACTATGGACTGCCTGCGGTGGCCAGGATTGCAGGAGGGGTTGCTCCTGGGAGTGGAGGCGTGGGGCAGTGGCGGGGAAGGAGCACTGTCAGCCACCCTGGCACCCCAGTGACTCTCGGTGGTTTTGTGTCCCCCTCTGCAGGTGGTCAGGGCCATCAGAGTGCTGCTCCGCAGAGTCATCCGCCTCACTGATGTGGACGCAGTGATCAAGGGCAGGGGTGGATGAGAGTTTTGTGGGGCCCAGGGCAGCACAATTTCGCGGGGCCCCCCTTTGGAGAAAAAATAGAAAAAAGGCGTCAAATGCGCAAATTGAAGGCTATTTGCATATTAAATGTGAATTGGGTAAATTTGATAGAAACTTAATTTAGCTGGATAATTTTTATTTTAATTATATTGTAAGTCATTCTTAAACAAAATTCTGCATTAATAATTAAACATTTTCATTTGTATTTAAGTCTCCTCCCCCTCCTGCCCCACTCTCTCTTTCTCTTCTCCTCCCTCTCCTGCCTCACTCTCTCTCTCTCCTCCTCCTGTCTCACTCACTCTCTCTCTCTCTCTTCTCCTCCCCTTCCTGCCTCACTCTCTCTTTCTCTTCTCCTCCTGCTCCTGCCTCACTCTCTCTCTTTCTCTTTTCCTCCTCCTGCCTCACTCTCTCTGTCTTCTCCTCCTGCCTCACTCTCTCTTTCTCTTCTCCTTAGTCCTCCCCCTCCTGCCTCTCACTCGCAGAGCCCAAACGGCCATTTGGGCCCCACGCGGCATCCCGGCTGAGCGGTGCGGAACTCAACCGAGCGCCACGGCAGGAGGTGAAGGGGGGGGCGGGGGCAGTGATGTACACGGCTGGGGGCGGGACCTGGAGCCTCTGTCACGCCCTTCACCTCCCGCCCCCTGGCCGTGTACATCACCGCCCCGCCTCCCTTCGCGGCGCTCGGCTGAGATCTACGCTGCTCAGCCGGGCTGCTGCGCGGGAGCAAGCGGCTCAAGCGGCCGTTTGGGCCCCGCGCAGCGGCTCGGCGCAGGGCCTATTGCAGCGCGGAGCCCAGGGCAGCCCCCCCTTGGCCTGCCCTACATCCGCCACTGATCAAGGGGTTTGGTGCCCTGGGCTTCTCCAACTGTGGGGGGGCAATTGATGAGACACACATCCCCATCCGTGCCCTGGACCACCAGGCCTCCCTCTATATCAACCGGAAGGGATACTTCTCGGTCATCCTGAAGGCTGTGTCTGACCACCAGGGCCAGTTCGTGGACATTAACATGGGCTGGTCCAGAAAAGCACACAATGCGCGGGTTTACCGCAACTCCTCCGTGTGCCAAAGGCTTCACGCCGGGACTTTCTTCCCCGACCGCCACATCAGGGTCGGGGACGTGGACATGTCTGTGCATCTAGTGGCGGATGCAGCCTATCCCCTACAACCCTGGCTGATGAAACCCTATACAGGACACCTCAACCACTCCCGACAGACCTTTAATGCCAGGCTCGGCAGGGCCCACATCGTGGAGGGTACGTTCGGCTGGTTGAAGGCCCTTTTTAGATGCCTCCTCACCCGCCTGGATTTATCCGAGCAGAATATTCCGCACGTGGTGGCAGCATGTTGTGTGCTGCATAATTTGTGCGAAAGGAAGGGGGAGGCTTTCCTGACAGGCTGGATGGCAGAGACCAACCACTTGGCTGGCCTCTATGCGCAGCCCTACATGGCTGCCAGCCAGGAGGCCCATCGGGGGGCTGTCTGTATCCAGGAGGCCCTGCGGGAGAGCTTCCACCCAGAGGAGGAGTGAAGTCTCCTTGGTGTGCCCCACTGGGGCCTTGTGCCTTATTCCACCCTCACGTCCTTCCACTTTCCCCTCCCTAACCCCCCTTCCTGATGTAAAATAAAAACACATGTGTTGCCAAAAACAAACTCTCTTTATTGACCATAACTGAGGTGGGGGGGAATGAGGGTAGAAGAGGGGAGGGAGAAACCTGGGAGGAGGGAGCTGGAAGGGGGAGGCAAGGGGAGGAAGGGGGAGGAGAAGCTCAGGGTTGGGCTTCTTCCAGCTGTCTCCCAGCACTGCAGGTACGGGGGCCTTGGCATCCCCGGGGGGGGGGGGGAGTGGATATGGAGGGTGGGGAGGAAGAAGTGGGAGGGGAAGCAGGAGTGGGAGGAGAAGCGACAGCTGGGGTGGCCGCAGGGGCTGGAGTGGCAGCAATCTCTGCACCAGGGTCTGCAGGTGGTTGCAGATGGCACAGCCCTGGTCAAGCAGCTCCCGTAAGCTCTCTCGCCGCAGCTGCAGGTCTTCATGCACCCAGTGCTCCTGGCTGTGGACCTGCCTTCGCAGTAACCCCAGGTGCTGCCGCTGGTGGTACTCCTGGTTCCGGGTGAGCCTGCTGGCCTGGGTGCGGGAGGATGTCCTGGGCGGGGTGGTGCGCCCTGCACGTGCAGCTGTGGAGAAACACGAGAAGTGGTCAGTTATCCCTGGGGACACAGTGGGTGAAGCCCAGCCCCCCTCTGCAAGGTGAGAACGGCAGGTCTCCGCACCATCGTGTCCTGCTATCCCCGGGAGTTTGAGCTGGCCCAGGACTGCACTCATGCCCCTGTGCTGTATATAGTATGGGTGTGTGTGTGGGGGGGGAGGGGAGGGGAGATGTGCCCTGCCTCTGCGTAGAGGGGGCTTCTGGAGGGAGGGCATTGTGCAGTGTCCCTCCCCAGGGTCAGGAGCATGCCATGTGCCTTCATACATACATGCATGTGGGTAACAGGCTAGGGCCCCTGTGTGGCAGCCAGCCAGGGCCACATGCCCTGGCTGGCACGGCACATGCACGGGTTGCTGCGTGATCCGTGGTCAGCAAGGCCCACACGCGCGGTCCCTGGGTTCCCTCTCCCCCCACCCCGCATAAGGGAACAGTGATGGCACTCACATGTCAAGGCCTCCCCGGCCTCGGAAGACAGCAGTGACATGGCTGCTATGATGGCTCGGGGGTCCTGGGTCAGTGCCATGCTCCCTCCAGGTTCCTGCGACTGCTGGCCGTCGTCCTCCTCCTCCTCCTTCTCCGTGCCCTGGTCAGGGCCCTCTGCCCCAGGGTCGATGACCACCTGAGCGGCACGGACCATCTGGTCCCCCAGGATGTGGTCCAGGGCATCAAAATAGGGGAAGGGGTCTAGGTCTGCCCCTGGTTGGGAGCTGCCCCTTGTGGCCCTGGCATAGGTCTGCCTCAGCTCCTTTATTTTCATGCGCACCTGCTCCTGGGTATGCATGTGGCCTTTGATGGCCAGGCTGTCAGCCATCCGTCTGTAGATGGCCGTGTTCCTGTGTCTAGTGCAGAGATCATGGACGTTGGAGGCATCCCCCCAAACCTCAATCAGGTCCAGAATTTCCGCACTGGACAAGGAAGGCGCCCACCTTTTCTGGCCCCTGGCAGGCTCCTGGGAACTGCCAGACTGCTTCTGGGGAGCGATAGAGGGCTGGCTGGCACTGGCTGGTAGGCTCATGTTGGCAACTGGGTCAGGGGCAGCACCTGTGGGCTCTGGGCTGGCAGGCCTGGAGCTGGCACAGGCCCTGTGGCCAAACAGACTCTACCCCTTTAAGGGCTCTGGGGCTGGGGGGAAGAGGGGAGAGGAGAAGAGTTTTCCTGGTTTGGCCCAGAGTGGCCACCAGGGCACCCTGGGAAGGGCTGGAGGCCCCCTATTTCAAAATAAGCATCTACACAGCGCTTATTTCGAATTAGCTATTTCGAATTTGGCGTTATTCCTCATAGAATGAGGTTTACCAAATTTGAAATAAGCGCTCCGCTATTTCAAATTCAATTTCAAAATAGCAGTTTGGCTGTGTAGACATACCCTTAGTTAAAAGGACCCTGAAAGAAGCATTATGCTAGCTTCATTATTGGTGTCCCTTGGGAGAAATCTTCTATACAGCATATTTTCATACATTTTCACACCTAGAATGCAGAGAAGTCACTTTTTTTCTGATATTACATCAAATTTGCCCTCCTTGAACGCAAAACAACATAAACAAACCACTGTAGGAAAAAGTTACGAACTTTGTGTGTTTCCTCGTGGCATACATCATCAAGAGAATACACAGACAATGACATAAGACCTTAGAGGAAACACAATCCAGGTCTACACTAGAAACTTCCATCAGTATAATTCCATCATTATGAGGTGTGAAAAATTCACAACCCGAGCAATGCAGTTATACTGACTTAATCCCTGGAGTATACAGTGATAAATTGATTGGAGAATTCTCCTTTTGACATAGCTACCATCTCTCAGGGAGATGAAGGGTATGTCTAGACTACATGGCTCCCTCGATGGAGCCATGTAGATGAGCTTTCTAGACACAGGGAAATGAAGCGGCGATTTAAATAATCGCCGCTTCATTTACATCAAAATGGCTGCCGCGCTGTGCCGATCAGCTGTTTGGCGGCACAGTGTGGTAGTCTGGACGCTCCGTGGTTGACAACGGAAGCCTTTGTCGACCTCCCCGTTATGCCTCGTGGAATGAGGTTTACCGGAGCCATGTACCCGAAGCCATGTAGTTTAGACGTACCCGAAGTAACTACACTAATGGAAGGAGCCCTCCTCCCAGCATAGGTAGCATCTGCACTGATGCACTACAGAAGTGCTGCTTTTGCTATGTTTCAAGGGTAAATCTACTCGTATGCCTAATTGTTTAGCTTCAGCTGTTTCTGCGTATCTGCCTGAAGCTATCATGAAACAATAGTGGACTCTATATTGGCAGTTAGTTAAAATGTTTCTGTCAAATTAGAACTGACAAATCAAACTCTAAAGACAAGAATCCTCACCTATAAACAAATGCTGAGAGCCAAATTCTGACACCCCTCCCCCAGGGCAGCGCAAAAGGACTACAAATTGGACAGCTGCACAGCACACGATTCCCCTGGCTTGGTACAGTCCTATGTAGACAGAACAGTTGGCTCTGCACCTTTCTCTACAGCTGCTGAAGTAGTGGTTATATTAAGGACATTAAGCATGGCCAGAAAGCAGTTATGCTCTGGCTGTCTCTGGCTGAAAATGGGCGTGAAGGTGCTATAACCAATCCAAGAATTCATTTTGTTTGTTTGCCCTGCATAATACACACAGGACCTCTTTGAATTAATTTCTGCTTCAAGTCCAATAGCTGTAGTTGGAAGTTTTTCTAAAAGATATACTCTAATTCAATCTTCTATTTTAAAAATTTCAGTAATCCACCACAACCATTATTGGTTCCATCTTGTTCCAACAGTTAGTCGATCTCACTATTAAAACTGTTTGTGCCTTATTTCTCATCTTAGTTTATCTACCTTCAGCTATTAAATCTTGACACCTTTTAGTCTGCTAGATTGAAGAGCCCTCTTCTCAATTTTTTCTTAATAAATTCTGAGAGAACTCTAGAAACTTTTGCTGGTTTTTGGATGCCTCACATTTATCATGATGATGGCCTCAGTAGTGGAAAGTGGTGTGATATTGGACACTTTTCCAGTTAATAATGCCACTAAATACGGTGGTATGGTCACTCTCACTCTCTCTTGAATCCTTTTTTTAGCTATGTTTATGGATGAATGTCAGTATATTGACAGGAGTATTTATCCAGTTCCAGAGTGATGGGAAGTTGTCCAATCTGCGATGCTTCTCTGTTTGCATGAAATGTCAGATTTTCTCATCAAGGAGCTTTTATTTGCTCTTGACTGTGAATTGATTGTTTCCTTGATTGACATTCAATTAATAACAGATAACTCTGCTCATGCAGTCAATTGTTTTGGTTTTACAATCAGCCTAAAGAAGACTGAAGTAGCATAGCATCTTGTGCTGGAGGTGTGTTCATGTCTATCCAATTATCATGATCAACAAAGCTGCTCATGTCCATAGAAAACTTTTTCTTTTACCTATGGATTGCTCATCATCTAGTCATCACATGTTCATTTTAAGAATACTTTCTCAGCAGATTTGACAAAACACAAAGAAGAGATTTCTAAAAATAGCTACAGCACTCAATTTAAGATTTAAAAATCTGAAGTGCCATACAAAATCTGAGAGGGACGAGGTGTGGTGCATGCTTTCAGAAGTCTTAAAAGAGCAACACTCAGATGCAGAAATTACAGAATCTGAATCACCAAAAAAGAAAATCAAACTTCTGCTGGTGATATTTGACTCAGATGATGAAAATGAATGTGCTTTTTTTGGTTTCTTATCAAGGAGAACCTATCATCAACATGGACATGTGTCCTCTGGAATCATGGCTGAAGCACAAAGGGACACATGAACATTTAGTATATTTGGCAGGTTAATCTGTGATGCTGGCTATTACAATGTCTCAGCTAGTCTCACTTTCGGGTAACAAACAAGAAGTGGGCAACATTATCTTCTGCAAATTGTAAATATGCCTGTTTGTATGAATGATTGACTGAACAAGAAGTAGGACTGAGTGGACTTTAGGCTTTAAAATTTTACATTGGTTTATTTTTTAATGCAATTATTTTTGTACATAATTCTACATTTGTAAGTTCAACTTCATGATAAAGAGATCGCATTAGAGTACTTGTATCAGATGTATTGAAAAATACTATTTCTTTTGTTTTTTACAGTTCAAATATTTGTAATAAAAAATAAATATGAACTGAACACTTTCAACTTTGTATTCTGTATTGTCATGGAAATCAATATATTTGAAAATGTAGAAAACATCCAAAATACTTAAATAAATGATAGTCTATTATTGTTTAATAGCAGGATTAATCATGTGATTAATTATTTAAATGCACAATTAATTTTTTAAATCACCTGACAGTCCTAAAAATTCGTTTATGCTGAAACATTACATGCCAACTCTCAACTAGCAATGTGATTTTTGCCAAATTGGAAACCCTTTAAAACTGAGGTTGCTAATGGAACCTCATTTAAGTGATGAATGGGAAAGGTACTAACTTTTTCTGGACATCCCAGCCATGCAGATAACTAAAATGCCTGTAATGGTTAAACCCACAGGCAGTGAGTCTTAGAAAGTCTCCAGGAGTTGTTGGCAGAGTACCAGGAGAGCCAATGAAAACAGTGTGGTTTTTTTTTTATTGAAAAGCAGGACCCCTTTCTTGAAGTCTTTGTGTGATGAGAGCCAAGCTGGGAGAGATGAGTTAAGCCAAGAACAAGGCATGGAATTTCCAGTGATATCCAAGTCTAGGGAAGGACTAAACCTTAAAAACAACAGGTATGTGGGTAAAACAGGGAATGTTTCGACACTATTAGGTTATTTTCTTTATTTTGGGGTTTGTTGGACTCCTCTGTGCTGAGTCCAGCTACCCTTCTCCCCATGTTGTAATTTTCAAACTGTATCCAAGGAAAGCAATTCTCTGTATTTTAATCTTGTCTTTTTCAATTGCTCTGTAACACCTACCAACCAAGTAATGCTTTACCACATATGTCTTCTTTGTTTTGTTAATAAAATAATCTTTTCAAGATTATGATCTGATGCCTGTATCCTAGAAAGTAGGAGGTTATCTGTGCATGTCCCTAAAACTACTAGGTCAGCTATGAATTAGTTTCTTTTCTAGATCTCTCCTGAGGGAGAGTTAAAGAACTTGAGGGTGTCCCTCAGGAAGAAATTCCCAAGTGTATCTTCCTGGCTTCTCAAAGGGGTTTTTGCATTTGGGTGGTGGCAGTGTATTGCCCAAGGTCAGGAAACCTATGACTTTGAGGAGTTTTTTTAAGCAGAATTCTTTAGTGGCAGGATATTTTAACGTCTCTTGCAGGCACCCCACCTTTTGCACTCAAAGTGCCAGAATGGGGAACAGCCTGGACAATTTAAATGGGAATATTAGGGTTATATTTACTCACCCCCTGTCCCTTTAAGAATGGGAGTTCTGCTGAAGAGGTCAAAGGACACAGCTCTGGGGAGCAGGGTATGGTAGTCACAGGAGAGTTCAGTGCAACATTCTCCAATTTTGAAAGGACTCAATGAGCATTCAGAAGTGTGCAAGCTGCGTCTGTTGTTATTAGATACTACAGCTAACAAAACTCCTGATGTAACACTTATCCTGCTACGGGAGTATAAAAAGGTTAATAAACTTAATGCTGGTGTTTATTTCTATGATCTATAAATCTTGTATGATGCATATTATATTACTTTATATTATTACATATTACATTGCAGTCTCTGGTGCACCATACTACCAAACTATTTTTTAACCAGCAGGTGTAACAGAATAAAAGAGGAGGAGCCAGCTACACACCTCACATCTCCCCTCAGATTCTCTGGCATGAGTGTACACTTCCTTGCCTTTCTATGGACCTCCTGTGTCTATGTACAGGGCTGCGGGGGACAGGGCTAGGAGCCTTTCTCCTTTTCCCAGTTGAAAGGGCAAGGAAAGATAGGAGCAGAATGGCCCCAGCCACACACACCCAGCGCTGTCAGAGCCGCAGCAGCTCTGTAGAAGGGCAGAGGGAGGGGCTAGGAATTCTACTCAATTCTTTCCCCACTGGGAGGGGCACTGAGGAAAGAAGCAGAATTTCCAGTCCCATCTCCAGCCTCTCCACAGAGCTCTGTCTCTGGGTACATGTCTGGGGGAGAGAGGGGCAAGGCTGGCAGTTCTGCTCCTTTCCTCACTGCCCTTCCCAGGAGAGAAAGGAGCAGAATTCTGCCCTCAGCCTTGCACACAGACATGGCATCTTCATGCAGGGGCTGAAGTTTCTGCTACTTTTCTCACTGGCATCTGCCATACCACCACTCTGGCCCACAGATAATGTGGGATGAGAAAGGGAAGAACATGGGGGTCCTGAGCTGAGGCCAGGATGGAGTCACATGGGGGGGCTCACATGTGGAGGTCATGTGTCCCTTCCCCTATCATACCAGCAAAAACTTTTGTTTACTTGCACTACTGATGGACATAGACATAAAATCAGAGCAATAGAGTGGTGAGGCAAACCCAAGAATGCAAATTCAGTGACACATAAATGTGCTGTAAACAACAGATGTAAAATTTTGCACAAGTGACTCAGAATCTAATAAACAAAACAAATAGTATCTGGTACTGATGACTAACATTGAGGAAAAAACTTAAGTAGTTTTTTTAATTGCCTGTTTGACGAGTAATTAGTTGTATTACACAATACCTCAGCTATCTGTGTTCTGATTTTACATAGAACCACTAAAAAGGTTTTGCCATCTGAAAACTAAATATTGAGTATCACATTTGTATTAGAATCAAATATTCGTTGTATCACAGAATCTAGATTCAAAGGACCTATTATTCAGAGGGCTTATTTCCTTCCAAGTCTACTTCCCTGGAATTGTAGGAAGTTGACATATACCAAGTAACATGACTCATACATCTTCTCATGAAGAGCTTTTCAGGGACTAATTAGAGGATCTCATTTTTTTCATAATGTAGACCACAACTCACCTCTTCTCCCAATCATGATTGTGCAGACCAGTTCTCTTCCCATTCACAAGCACCTTACGGTGCAGTAGTTGTTAACTTGGAAAGTAATAATAGGAAATGACTGGGTATATTTTTTAGCTTCCTTTAATGCAATTTATCTCAAAAAAAAAAGGGGGGGGGGAGAAAGAAAAGGATGCACCAGCAAGTGCTAAGTGGACCACTAGTAAGCCACGAACCACAGTTTGCTCATCAGTGAGCTAATAGATCTCAGTTCTAAGAAGATTTTCCTGAAACATCCTAAATTTTCTCTTCCTTAATTCCAGTCCTTTAGACCTAGACCTCTTTATTATCCTAAATAATTCCTGTTCTTTCTGGATATTTTCATCCTTCAAACATCTGTAGATTATTATGAGGTTTATCCTGCACTATAAAATATCTGCAGTCTGTTAATTAGCTGTCTCATGCCATGCTAATATTTTTCTCCTCACCTTTCTTCATCCGTCAATCCTTCCAAACCCTTAATAATTTTTGCAGCTCTCCTCTGAACTCCATTCAGTTTGCAGACAGGAGATCCAAAACTGGACACAATGAGCCAGATGAACGGCACCAACTTATATTAGCTAAAGTTTGGGCTTGATACACGTAGGCTGAGATTATCTCCTTTCCTTCTGTCAACAGAATGGACCTTTTGCATGAACAGATCCTCTGTACATTAAGGACAAACAAATGTCATCCCTAACATCATCACTCTCTTCTGGGACTCTATGTAGGGCTTATGAACCAGGAAGAGTTACCACCAGGGACTGGCTGTGTCACATTACCATCTCTCAAAGACACATATGAGTCAACAATGCAGTCATGAAAAAGAAAACATTCTGGGATGTATTAAATGGAGTGTCATATATAAGACATGGGAGGTAATTGTTTCATTCTACTTGGCACTGGTCAGGCCTCAGCTGGAATATATTCAGTGTAAGGATGTAAAATTCTGATTAAATGGCTAATCGAATAGTCGATGCAATTTGCAGCAACTATTTGATTAGGCGATAAGGGCACCTCTGCCTTTGAAGTGTAGCAATAGCCCTAGGGCTGTTGCTACACTTCAAAGGCAAAAGCACTGCAGGTAGTATGGGGCCAGCAGGAGACTCAACAGTCCCCCCACTGGCCCCATGCTCCCCACAGCATTTCAAAGCGGCAGCACTGCAGGGAGCCCAGGGTCAGCAAGTTCTGGACTGGAACCCTAGGCTCCACGCAGCGCTACTGCTTTGAAATGCTGTGGGAAGCCCGGCGTCAGGCTCTACGGCGCGTTTCAAAGCGGCAGCACCACATGGAGCCCGGGGTCAGTGGCTCCACCCGGCACTGCCACTTTGAAGCACCCTCTCTTCTTTCCTCCCTCCCGCCCCCAATTGCTGTCTCTTTCTGATAGAGGCAGCAAGGGGGAGGGTGGGGAGTGACGAGTCAACTAGCGTGTCGACTATCCGATAAGCATTTGCTTATTGAATAGTTGACTAGTTGTTCACATCCCTAGTTCAGTGTTCGGTGCCACATTTTGGGAAGATTTGGACAAATTGCAGGGAATCCAGAAGACTGAAACAAAAGTGATGAAAGGTTAAGAAAACCTGTGCTATGAGGAAAGGCTTAAAAAAAAAAAAAAAAGACAGGTTTAGTTTTGAGAAAAGAAAACTGAGGGAGGACCTGATAATAGTCTTTAAATATGTTAAGGACTGTTATAAAGAGGATGGTCATCAATTCTTCTCCATGTCCACTGAAAATAAGATAAGCAGTAATGGGCTCAATCTGCAGCCAGGGAGATTTGTTAGATATTAGGAAAAACTTTCTAAATAGAAGGCTAGTTAAGCAGTGGAATAGGCTTCCAAGGGAGGTTGAGGAATCCCTTTCACTGGAGATCTTTAAGAACAGATTAGACAAAGCAGTTATCTGGGATGGCCTAGGTCTATTAGGTACTGCCTCTCTGCAGTGGCTTGAACTAGATGATCTCTCAAGGTTACTTCCAGTTATACTGTACATTGCTATGATTCTGTATTCACTGTACTGAACAAGGAAAGAACCCACAGTTAATGATAAGAATAAAATAGCCAAAGCACACGGACATTGGGCCAATGTTACCATTTTCAATTAATAGTTATTATAGCATGTGTGAAGAGTATTCACTTTATTTAAAACTGAATTATGTAGTGCTATAAGTACATACATTACTATCCATATAGTTACTATGGAAAATAAGCCATTTGGGAGAAAACCACCTTTTTAATATACAGATAATTCTGACACTTGCCTCCAGCTTTCCCATGTTCTAGAAATGCAGATAAGCCCATTTTCTTGCATGCCAGCTGCAATTTGAAGCTTTCATGACAGTCCCTATACTGAGTCTGGGTGTGATTCTCCTCTTATACCAGTTTTACACTGGTGTAACTCCAACGTACATTGGCCCTTCTCCAAATTTACACCACACTAAGTAAGATCAGCATCAAAACCTCTGATTTGCTACCTAGAAAGAAGAGAATTTCCAAAAGAAACAAAGTATGTCAGCAGACTGTGGAAAGATACAGTATAAACAAAATACACCAAATAAGACACAAAGCAAACTAATAAGACAAAGTTTTAATGAACAGGGATATCCTGATACCAGCCTTTGGAAAGAATGTCAAGAGGGTCACAGCAATCTATAACACAGAGACAACAACATAATAAACAGGGAGATGGGCTCATTGACCCGTACAAAAAGCATTTTATTGCCAATTAAAAAAATAGAGTAAAAATAATAACCGAGTTAAAAGACTCAGCATCACTGTATAGAGCTCAATGAAAATCTCTGCTCAGTGCTTAGTCAACAAAATATTAAGACGTGTAAAGAATGGGATAGAAAATAATCCTGGAAATATTACAGTGCCAATAGGATTACACCCATCTTTACAGATAAACATGTACTTAATACTTTGCCAGATTTGCAGTCAAAATAATCGGCATCTTCCAGGATGGGCCCCTAAATCATGGCATGCCCTCATGTGACATAGTGAGTTCAATGCTTTATCATATCCTCCCTTAGTTACCTCTCTTCTAAACTGAACATTACAAGTCTTTCTAATTTCTTCTCTTATGGAATCTTTTCCATACTCCTAATAATTTCTGTTGCCTTTTTCTGCACCTTTCCCAATTCTACTATATCTTTTTTGAGATGGGTTGACCAGAACTGCATGCAGTATTCCAGGTCTGGCAGGATCATGAATTTATACATCAACATTATGATATCTTCTATTTTTTTTAATCTATCCCTTTCTTAGTGGTTCCTAACATTGTTAGCTTTTTTTGACTGTCTCTGAACACTGAGTGGATTGATATTTTCATAAAACTATCCAGGATGATAGTCTTTCCAAATTGGAGAGAGAAGGACCACTCTCTGTGCCTGGAGCTGAGCCAAGCCAGGCCCAGCCCTTGCACCAGAAATTGAGATGTGGGACAGGAAATGGAAGAGGTGGGCCTCCAACTTAGTAGTAGGAAAGCCAGGAAAAGATGATAGATGACACTTGCCTGTTGTAACCCTCCAGCCCTGAAGACCGAACTGGGCAGCACCCTGTCCCCTGAGGCTAGAGAGGAGCTGCTGAGCTTGCTGGTGGCCAAGTACCCTGAGGATCAAGTACCAAGTACAATGTTAAGTACCAAGACAGAAAATCCTTATACTTTGCAGCACTTCCCTGGATTATGGTAGGAAGTAGCCCTGGGAAACCAGACTTTTGTCCAGTTTTGCTGTTGGTGTTCAGGTTGGTGTGTTTTCGTGAGATCCCTGCTGACCTAGTGATGAAGCCCTCTGTCACGGTCAGAGCCCTGGGCTGGGACCCGGTGGAGTGGAGTGGGTCCAGGTCCCTCTGCCTCCCCTGGAGCGACTGCCCAACCATTTTAGGCCAAGAGACCATTGTTTGTCTGACATCTGCCTGAGCTAGGAGAAAAGTGGATTGTTGCTCTGCCCTGCCTCGGGACCAGGCTTATCAGTTAACTGTATAAATGACTATAAGCGGACATCCCTAATTTAAAGACAATCTCCCTCTCACAAATATCAGTTGGCCAGCTCAAGTTAAATTATGCTTCTCACATAAACGAGTTTTTCTTTTGTGAGTATTGAATTACCATTTAAAATTCCATCCTTGAGTGACGTTAACACAGCAGGTAGTTACAGACCTGAGCATTTGTGGTGCATATGTATAATTGTATAAATTCTGCCACAAAGCAGATTAGTCAACTTCTAAAAAATGTCCACGAAAATATTGCTAATTTTTAGTAATTTCTATTTCCATTTTCTGTACATTGCCTAAATGTATATGATCTGGACCTACTTTGTCTGCTTCTCTGAAGTGTGTCTGACTGTAATCTGCACTGTTCCTATCCACATGTACCAGAACATACATATAAATATGTTTTTACACAGTGCTGTTGTAGTAGTGTTGATCCCAGGGTATTAGAGGGGCAAGGTAGGTGAAGTTGATCCAAAAAAAAAATATATATATATATATATATTACCTAAGCCACCTTGACCCTCCAAAAATATCAGTTTGTTGGTAAATCTCCATCCTCTTCTGGGAAAGCAGAATCATTTTCCTGTCATTTCATTATTCCCCTGTCCAATTCCACAGGATCATTTTTAACCTTACTCTTATTTCCTGCTTCCTGTCATGTCAGTATGTTTAAGCTAATATCAAGTAGAAAGCCACACAGTCCTATTCTACGTGGCAGAGTTTTCAGTCCTCGTCCTCACTAATTGTCTTGTGCTCTGTACAATCCTTCAAAACTGCCATTTAAAGGTGAATTGCAAAGTAAAATGTTTTTTCCCCTGGGTATGTCTAAACTACATCCCTCTTTTGAAAGAGGGATGTAAATTAGACAGATCGAAATTGCAAATGAAACCAGGATTTGACTTTCCCGTGCTTCATTTGCATAATGGCGGCCACGCGGTCTTTCGAAAAAGGGCTTTTAGAAGGTAAAACCACTGTCTAGACATGGTTCTTTCAGGGAAAAAAAAAACCCCTTTTTCAAAATATTCCATACTCCTCATTTTGAAAAAAAAACGTTTTTTTCCGAAAGAACTGCGTCTAGATGGCGGTTTTACTTTCTAAAAGCCCTTTTTCGAAAGACCATGCAGCTGCCATTATCCAAATGAAGCATGGGAAATTGCAAATGAAGCCGGGATTTGAATTTCGATCTAAGTTACATCCCTCTTTTGAAAGAGGGATCTAGTTTAGAAATACCCCGTGTATAGTTCTTTGATCTGCAGGAACACAGCCTTATACATATAAGAATTCTTCTACTTGTTTTTATATGAGAAGTAGCAGGATTTCCCTCTTTTTTGTAGAAGAATTCTTCAGAGGACTGTGAGGGACTGAAACATTAGATTACATTATTCTGATTTGACAAAGATGTGACAGGGCAGACTGAGCATGTGCAGTAGAAGATGGGTAACATCTTCATAAGAGATTCAGGGCTTGTCCACAAAGGGGCAGTGGGAGGCCCTGAGTTTGCAAAGGCTTGAGTGTCCACGCTACATATTGTCCATAGATTGAAAATGTGTGGACCTGACATTGTTGTGAACCCATTTCAAGAAAGATGGGGAGAAACTAGAGAGAGTCCAGAGGACAGCAAGAAAGATTATTAAAAATCTAGTGTTTGGTCCTGCCGTGAGGGCAGGGGACTAGACTTGATGACTTCTGGAGGTCCCTTCCAGTTCTAGTGTTCTATGATTCTAATTGTATTTCAGTTGTGCCTAGAATTCCAAAGCACCATCACATATGCAAGTGAAATGCCAGTGTGCACAAATATGAAACATATACTAGGGTTGTAAAATCCTGTTTAATTGGCTAACCAGTTAAACATATTGTTTAACTGATTAAGAGGGGGCAAACAGAGGAGCTGTTCCAGCCTTGCTGGAATGGCCCCCCATCTGCTGCTGGGCTGGAACTTCCCCTTTCTGCCACAGGCAGGGGCTGCTCCAGCCAGGTCAGAGCAGCCCGTGCCTGCGCTGCCCACCCCCACTGGTCGGGATGCTGGAGCAGCCCTTGCCTGTGGCAGACCAGTGTGTCCTGCAGGCAGGGGCTTCTCTGGTGTCTGGTTTGACCAGCCCCTGCCTGTGGGGTGCCCTGGTCC
Organism: Pelochelys cantorii; assembly: GCA_032595735.1. NCBI lineage: Eukaryota > Metazoa > Chordata > Testudines > Trionychidae > Pelochelys > Pelochelys cantorii. The sequence goes on along the minus strand of CM064329.1, from coordinate 99,761,780 downwards.
ATCACGGACAGAGGTTGCTCTGGCTGGGACGCCGGAGCAGCCCGTCCCTGCCTGCAGCAGGCTGGGGTACCATGCAGGCAGGGGCAGGTCTGGCATCCCAACTGGAGCAGTCTTGCATGCGGGACACTCTGGGTTGCCACAGACAGAAACTGCTTTGGCCGGGACACCAGAGCAGCCCCTTCCTGTGGGGTGCCAAGCCTGCCACAGGCAGGAGCTGCTCCAGCTTAGGCCCCACTAGTTAACGTTAATCAATTAAACCTTCACATCTCTAGCATATACATGTACAATCTTTGGACATGACTTCTGACCTACATTTTTAAAACTAATGCATGTTCCTAGTGCATATCACGGCTGTATGTGGCCTCATGAACAGTTCATTTTCAGCTACATTCCCAAAGTGATCTTACACACTGGTAAAATTCATTCTATTTGAGTTGTCTCCACTAGGCTGAGGTATATTTGCACACACACATACAAACAATACTTTGACAATGTGAAGCTATTCTGTAACCACAGATCATCTCTGACCAGGCAGGATGTTTAGGAACTGGCACTGAAGCATTCTAGTAGAAGTCCTCTAAATGAATTGCCCTTCTTTGAACATGTTTATTATTACAATTCATAGCCACCATGTTCAAAATTAATCTATAGTCATAAGCCTCTCATGTCTGAAAGTTCACAAAGAGAAAGATTGTCCTATAAGGATGCTAATTTAAGGTTCAGGAGACCAGGATTTGTGTGACCCTGGAGACTTTGTTTAGTCTCCCTGTCTTATGAGATTAATAGTGCTTTCCTACCTCACAGGTCTCTTGACAGGACAAATACATTAATGATTGTGAGGTGATGATCTACTAGGTGAGCCACATAAATAGCATAGAGCAGTGTATTTTCTTCAGTTTTCTTAGAAGTCTGGAGCAAACCCCGTAAGTCATCTGAGAATGTTTTTCTGCTTGACTTCTAATAAAATGTTCTTTGTTGTACATTTATAGCATCTTCCCCTACAAATTCAATATCATCTCCTCCCAACAGTAGCATTTTTCACTCTTCTGTCTTAGTTTAGCTAATCCTTTTGTAAAATCTGTTGACCAATTTTGAATGGAAATTTTGTTATCAGTGAGGCTAACGGAGTGTAAACATTGCAAAATGTGGCCCTATTTTATAATGCCAGAATAATTTTCCTGGTATACTCATGTCGCGTTTGTTCAATTATAGCTTCTCTCTAAAGAAGTGCAATCCACTTTAGTTTACCTTTTGTGGGATTGTACTATTTGGTTGTAATATATATTGATTTTCATCGTTTTGCACCATTCTTCTTTACCTTCATATACATCAGAGCATGAGGCAGAATCTCAATAAACCTTTCATTAATAATCAAAATATACACACGGTCTTATGTATTGGCAAGCAGATCTCCTGCCTCTTAATCCCAAGATGTAACCCCATGATGATTCTTACATTTATATAATACAACCATCAACAATCACCCTTTGAAGTCAGTAGTTACTCCAATTTACACCAGTGTCAGTGAAAGCATTTGGCCTGCTTTATACAAGACACGGTACTATGTGATACTTGTAGCACTGAGAATCCATTTATCTGTGAGATTTATCCATGTTGTACAAAAGTTTGGGGGTAGGATTTATCCTTTGTTTTGTCAGACTTATTGCAGAAATAAATGTTGGTAAAACCTTGCTGCTGAAATAGATTGGCACCAGCGCCTGATTACGTAACACAGGTCACAGACAGATTGGCCCCTCTGCTCTTTGCAAAGAAATTATTTAGCAAACAAATCTTGTTCTTTCATTAAAGGCAATCTGCCCTTATCTCTCTGTTTTCACTTTGAATTAGTGACAGAGAGAAAGATGAACACTGCTTTATTTGGTAAGAATGACAGGCAAAGACTGCTGGCCTTAGAATGAGACATTAAACCAACATCCCTTCTACACATGCATGGATGCTGTGAAGCAAGAAGGTAAAGATTTTCAAAAAGCATAGGGGATGGCTCTGGAGCTGCTGCTGTAGCTGAGAAATGCCCCTTCCCCAGCCAGGCAGCTCTATGCATTGAGCTCTGAGCCTCTGGCTGGGCAGACTCATTAAGCAGATGTGAGGTCATGCTACTGTGCAGCTTAGGGGGAACCTTAGTACTGACCAACATTCTCCTTGCAATAGGAAAATAAATTATGTAGCCTTCTCCAGCTCCAGTCATACCAGTGCAGGCTGTAATAATTTTAATTCTAACAAAGTGCAAACCCAGGGTACTGAAGAAGGTGAAGGTAGACGATTTCAATAGTCTTCCTTTTGGAGTCTGTATTGAACCAATGCCCCATTATTATCAAAAAGGTAAAAAGAAGCCTGGAGTCTAGTCATTTTTTTTCCCATGTAGCCTCCCTATTCCCCCTGATAATTTCTGTACTTTTCACAAGCACATTTTCTTCCCTCTCTTAAAAGAAAAGCTTGCCTCCTTCTGCTGCCTTCACAGGCAGAAGAAACAGACTGTACAAAGTGCTATCAAATGCATAAAGGAAACAAGCTGATAGAATAGAGGTAGAATAGAGAAATGTATTTTTCTTCTAATATTTCAGTTACAGTAATTTTAGGTGTCACTTTTAACTGTACCAGTTAAAACATTTGCAGACAAATACAATTTAAGGCCCTGATCCTCAAAGACTTTCTTGTGTTCTTAATTTGATACACACAAAGTAATTCTATTGACTTCAAAGATCCAGATCATCAAATGTATTTAGACTCCTATCTTCCACTACTTAGCGCACATAAAGTATGTGCATAAGTCTTTGCAGTGTCAAGGCCTACATTGACTTTAAATGGATTAAAGCCCTACACTGAACAGAAATGTTGGCTAAGCATTGGCAGGACAGTACTGTATAGTGGTGATTAATTTATTAAAACAGTTTGTGATTCTGGTTACTGGATGACAACACAACCACAGCTGTGACAGGCCATCACAATAGCTAAATAAAACAACTAGGAAAGTGGCATTTATGCCACAAAGATTTGCCCAAAGGGAAAGTGATGCTCTTCTTGACACTGGAACGTTGAGTCACCTGACTCTCCTTTACTCATTCCTAATGGCTGGTTTGTATCTTCCTAACAATTGGAGGAAAACCAGATATTATGCTGCCAATTCAGGCCATTAGCCTTTCTCTGACAAAATTCTTGCTGCCAGTGAGGTTGGCTGCTGGCCCGAAGGCAGCCAAAGCTCCAGGTAGCTGTTTTCATTATAAGTCCATACATGACTCCAGGATAGGTTTTTTACTTCATGACTGCGAGATACAGTGAAGAGATCACTCATCCTATTGCATGTGGAAAGGATATTTGTGAGGTCAGCAGTGAAAAAATTTTTGCCCAGTTCTCTTCTGGCTTACACTGTTTTTATACCAATGTAACTTCAATAACCTAAGCAAGATTATTACAAATATATAATAAGCAGGAGGAGTAACATAACTGAAGTCCTCCACAGGTTTATGACTATAGAGATCATGGATGGTCCAACATTCCCTCTTGCCCCAAGAGAAAATAAGAATCTTCTAAAAAAAGCTGCTAATGGCACCAGTCTCCTCTTATCAGCCACATAGTTTGCAGAGGCATGGGCCTCTCTGAACTACAGAGAAGCTGGATCTTTGAGATAACGAGTTACAAGTTAATCCAGCTCTGGAGCAGTACTTTTCAGTTAAGGTAACTCATGGTCTAGTTGCAGCAAGAGAGCCTCAGTCCCACCTCGGTGATCACAAAATACACGTGAAATTGGCAGAAAAAAATATATCCTCATGGAAAGTTGGAATCCATTCAAAACAGTTTTATAAAAGATATAAAAAAAAAACACATGAATTGTGTGTATTTAGCAACAGTCATTTATATCATTTCACCATTAGATGTGATGTTTTAAAATCTGACAACATTAAAATTCTGTAAAGGTTTTAGAATCTCTGGATTGACCATTTTTGTGCAACACGTCTCCTTTTTAAGATGAAACATTTCTGTTTAACTATCCAACTTTATTACTTCTATTAGCTCTATATTTGGCCAAGATAGAGCACATGATCAGATGAAACAAAGGCAAGCCAATACATGCCCACCCTTTAGCTCTACAATGTTTATATCCACATGTGCTCCGATGGGTCCAGCAGTCACTTTTTTTTTGTCCTTGATGCTATCAAATTGCTCTGCTCTGAAAGGGCAAGTGCTAATGCTAAGGAAGAATCAATGGTTCCTTTTGAATAAAATTCTGTTCAGAAGTCTCCAGCCCTTTGGAACAGCTGCTGTTCTTAGTATTTAAAAGTTACATTTGATATGACTGGCACTTTTGCTTCTTTATGTCTATAGGCTCTTTGATCACCTCCTAATTAGTGAACTGATGACAACCAATTAAATTTACACATAACAAATGATTATGGCAGATTATAACAATACACATGATCTTCCCTCTGGAATATCATCATCATGTTGTCATTTAGACTATTTTATATCTTCCACACCTCTTCTTGATGTTTATTCCTTTTTAACAAAGTGAGGATTGTTGATAAATATGACTTGCTAGAAAAATTATTCTTATTAACAGCTCAAGGAGAAATTATCCTAGCTGTTGTGGGGATGCAGAGAGTCTAAAGTGCAGGAGAATTACTGATGTTTTGCTGTGCAGTAGTTGAAGATTTCCTGAAGCAATGACAGACTAGACATCTTCCGTAGCCCAGAGCGCACTCAACCAAAACAGAAGTATTGTTCAGGGACCCATAATATCTATCGTTTCCCAGTGGAAGCAGTGTGTGCACTAGAATGTTTTGTTAGAATTATATGTAATTCTAACAAAACAAACCACTGTACACACCATGGGAAGAAAGTGAGAGAAACGTACATGACAAATGTTAGTCATTTTGCTTCATGCACTGCTGTGAAGCAGTCATTTAGTAGGGTGATGAACTTATAGTAGGATATAATAACCTCTCTAGAAGAGAAGTCCAGTTAACAACAAAAAGTCAGAGAAATCAGATGAGATTAATTTGGTCACACACCATTGCAGCAACCTTCAAAATAATCCCCTATGGATCCAAACACTTCTACTGCATCTGGATTTGACAAGCTTCAGATTAAAACAAACAAACAGTAAATTTCAGAATTTTGTGGCTGAGCACAGGACTGAAAGAAAAGCAACTCTGCCATTGGCAAATCACTTAGGCCAAAATGTTTAATGGCAGGTCTACACATAAAATGCTGCATCAGCATAGCTAAGTCTTTGTAGCACTTAACTGAAGATGCCTGACTGGAGAGATTGTCCAGTCAACATAGTTAATCTACCTTCCTGAGAGGAGGTATCATTAAATAACAAGCTAGGGAATGAGAAAGGAATAAAACTTTAATAGAACAAACTAGAAAGCATCTCTGGTGAACTCTGCACACAATCTTGCAGTGTTCCCAACCTCCACCTCCAGGGCACATCTTCAAATTCCTATGTTCATAATACTATTATGAGGAAGCATCTCTAAACCAGAATCTTCTACAAACATATCTCTACATCTTCTCTCAAATAAAAAACAATTCACTTTTTCTCTATATCTGTCTATAGACAGATACAATTACCTAACAACACATACATGAAATTCTCAACCCATGCAGTACATTTCCATATATCCAATGTGTCAACTACCTAGACAGGAGAAGTACCAGATCATCACTCCCAAGTGAATCTTTACCACTTACTTTCCACAAATGCCCCTTCTTCAAGAAGGTTAGAAAATCTCTATAAGTCATTCTGGACTTTGAATCTCACTTTGTGATCTGCTCAGTATCAGCCTTTCATTAGAGTCTAAATTGTTCTCTCTCCTGACAGCTTTTTCTTTGTGTGTTGATGATAAAGGATCAATCAGATGGGAAATGCCAGAGTTCACCTCAGCTGTCAGTGTGTTGGTTGGAACTTTCTGGAATTACTTATAAATCCCTTTGATTTAATCTAGTCTGTCTAAACTACATAAGACCTTGGATGCAGGTGTTCTTTAATAGCTCCCCTTGGCCCCAATATTAGAGGTGTGATTCTTCAGGCACACTATCACCTAGGTTAAGAAATGGGAGATCACAGGCCCCTTTTGTCAAAATAATATTTCTGCTTCCACTTGTGATTTTCTTTCATCTTCTGTATGATTTCACTGCTATGAGATTTCAGCAAGTTACCAGTAATTGGTAAATTAGATCTGATCCTTCTTTGCATTAACAGCTGAGCTGGAGAAAAGCCATTTTTCAGGAGTGTACTTCGGTAAACCCAGTGATGCTTTATACAAATCATCTCATTGTCAAAAGTCTTTCATAAAGGTTCTTTACTGTCTGTATAGACCTTTCCAGAAGTCCATTTGATTCGGGGTAATTTGGCCTTGATATTTTGTGATGAAAATCCCTATTTATAGCAAATTGCCTAAAATCTGCACTGAACACTGCAGCCCATTACCTCTAAAGACTTCATTTGGAATTCTATTTCTCAAGAGAATAATCATCTGTGACTATTAAATAATTTGTTGCCAGATAAATAAGTCAGTACCTATCTTCTCATATGGCCTTTGTGGAACTGGTTTTGCTCAGCGTTCCAGGGCACATCTCCAAAATATGTGTGTTCACAATAATGACCCTCATGAGGGAGTTTCTCTAATTTATAATCTTTTACAAAAACATATCTTTACAGCTATATCAACAGGAGAAACTCCTCCATCAACATGCAGGATTAAATTGGCACAACTGTGTTGCTCAGGGATGTGGATTTTTTACAGCCCTGACTGATGTAGAGTATAAATCTGTAATGTACACCTGGCCTCAGTCCTCAAGAACTGGCTATTTTGGGGTCAAATTCAGCTCTTTGCCTGTAGGTCATACTCCTTCACATGGTAGCCACTTATGTCAAGCTTAAAATTGGCTCTGAGGTAGGGGTACAGTCTTCTGACAACCTCTGTTGACTATGCCATTGGATTCCAGTGAAATATTGCCTGGCAATCATAGCTTAATTGCATTAGACAGAATAAACTGAGTTTCAGATACCATTATTGTTGCTTGACAAGAGAAAAGCCTTGCTTTTTTTCCCTCTGATGTATTCGTTATTGCCACATATTAGCTTAATGATTATTTTAAAATCAGAAAATCTCAAGCAAACCCCCCCAAACAAAAACATCTCACATACAAGTTGTCACAAAGTAGCAGGGCTCCCCCTAGATCTCAGGCTTGTAGCACTGTAGCTACTACTCACTTCTATTTCCCCTTCACCATGGACCCTTCCAGAACTCTCTCCCATTTCCAGTTGCTTTTGTGAGCCTCAAATTCTTTAATTCACTCTTCACCAGACTGGCAACAGAGTTTGTCACAAAGCAGAACTCAACAGCTCAAACCAAACACAAACTATTTAGTCAATTCCAGCTTTACTCAGTCTCCTATTTAGTGGGCTTCCTTAGCTTACCATCAGGCAACCTACTCCTAGCAGTCTCTCCCTCCCCGCTTATATTTGAAACACTTGGGCTACGTCTAGACTGGCATGATTTTGCGCAAATGCTTTTAACGGAAAAGTTTTCCGTTAAAAGTATTTGCGCAAGAGAGTGTCTAGATTGGCACGGACGCTTTTGCACAAAAGCGTCCATGGCCAATCTAGACGCGGTTTTGCGCAAGAAAGACCCGATCACCATTTTAGCCATCGGGGCTTTTTTGCGCAAAACAAAACTGAGCTGTCTACACTGGCCCTTTTGCGCAAAAGCTTTTGCGCAAAAGGACTTTTGCCCGAATGGGAGCGTCAAAATATTTGCGCAAGAAGCACTGATTTCTTACATTAGAACATCAGTGCTCTTGCGCAAATTCAAGCGGCCAGTGTAGACAGCTGGCTAGTTTTTGCACAAAAGCGGCTGCTTTTGCGGAAAAACTGGCCAGTCTAGACACAGCCCTGGTTTCTCTCAGGTAAGCTTGTCTTGTCATCAGAGCTGGCTTTTAGGCCTTGGTTCTTCAGCCCAAGGGCAAACCATCTCATTACAAAGTCTTTAAACAATTTACCGATTCTCCATTTTAATACTTGGAAATGTGAGTGAGCTGCAAAACTCTGATCTGGATTATTTCCAAAGTTCACAATTGTTCAGATCAGGGGATTTGGTCTGGGCCCATTACTAAGTTGTTTCTGTTATTACTAGAGTAGAACATCTGTTTTATAAACAATTCTGTTATGTAAAGCATCCTCATTGTATTACTGTTTCTATTATGAACAATTACTTTGCAGAACTCAGAGCAAGGCCTAGGGCAGCCACATATCTGACAGATATGCGCCCAACACTAAGAGATGGATGATTTTATAACCAGTGACACCATATAAATTATGGAAACTGAGATACTCTATACTTCCTTTTCCATTGCCCATATGTGTTTGTCACTGGCATTATCCTTATTATTTCAACAGCTGTTGAGCTTTATGCCTCACAGGTTGACAGCCTTTGCTAAAATTCCATCCTTAATCTGTAAAATAGGCAATTCTATCTGTGAGCCTGCTGCATCTCACAGCTCTAGCAGGAAAAAACACATCAGAAGCTGAACCAAAGTCTTTGCACATATCAAGTGTTTACTTTCATGTAGATCTAGGCTACTGTCCATTACTTTCTTCTTGGGCAACTTTCTCTCTCTCTCTCACACACACTCACACATCAATTTAAAGAGTTTCTCATAGAGCACATAGAAAAAATAAAGAGGGGGAAAAACATATTTTAGACCAGGCATGTGATAGTGTACACATTTAAATGGTTACACACAATCCCCCCACTGCCCACAGAAGTAGCAGAGAGCTGGTGCTCGCAGGGAGCCTACCTAAAAGCCCACTCCCCACGTGGATCAGCTCCTGCCTCCCTCCCCCACCCCGCTGCTCATGCAGCTTTTAAGCCAGCTCCCCATGAGCACCAAGTCCTGCAGAGCCCGTCCCTCCCCCCCTCCCCCCGTATAAACATGTAACCACTGAAAATTTCAGCAGTTACACATTTACCAAAAAAATCAAAAAGCTGCTTTTTAACAAACTTATTTTAGACATGGATTCTAGCCAGCAGCAGCAAATAAGATACAGATCACATAATTAACCCCAATGACAAAGTTGGGGCCAGTTATACCCCAGGTACCCACAGCAAGAATAGTTCTGCCCACAGGATTCTCTCCTGGGGGACTGCAGTTAGCAGTATTACATCCAGGTGACCCACTGAAGGCCCGATTTGAATTCTGGCAATGATTTTACAACAGCCCCTTCGAGGGAGGATGCTGAACAAATGATAGATTCCCTGACACTTGGGTGCTAAAGTCTCACCTGTTCCATTCAGAACATTTGCCCACACAAGTCAGTTAAAAATATTCTTGCTGGAAGGTTGCAATGTAACAATATTTTATTTCTGAAGATTCAAAAATTGCACACAAGAACACACCTACACACAGAGGATAAAACAGTCTGCTCCGAGACAAAGAGGAATAATGCACCACACCCTGCTTCAGCAACTCATTAAATACTGACTGCTGCTCCTATATGCTTCACTACAGAGGACCCTCCCCAGCCTACAAGCAGAACCAGGAGAATGCCCTCGTTCACTTTTATAATGATAACTTATAACGCAGTCCACCACCTTAGTTGATTTTGGGGCTGGGGATAGGGTTGCCAGGTGTCCAGTATTGACCTGGACAGTCCAGTATTTTTGCCTCCTGTCCAGTAAAAAATTCAGAAAATACCAGACACCTGAAATGTCTGGTATTTTCTGGTTTTTACCCCGGTCAGGAGGAGAAAATACTGGACACCTAGAAGCCCTACACACTTGGCAACTGGGCCCAGCCCCCGGCCTCCCCCCCTTGGGCCCCAGGCCTGGGCCCAGCCCCAACCCCAGTCCCCCTGCTTACCTGGTTTCGCAGGGAAGTTATCTTATTGCTGCTCAACCAAAAAACCAAGATGGCTGCCAGCAAAAAACCTCAAGACCAGAGCAAGGGGAAGCAATGCCTCCGCTGGGTCTTAGTGCTCAACCTTCCCTCTTCTTATCCCTGGCCTATTCTGACTCTGCACGCAATTAAAGGGGCCATACTGTTTTAATGCTGTTTTATTTTATGTATTTATTTTTTGCTTAACTCTTGGGGTCCTTTTTTTTGCTCAACAATCTTTTTGTCGTTCCCCCCCTCAACAGAATTTTTTCCCCTTTTTTGGGGGGGGAGCGGTGTTTGGTGTTTTTGCTGAAATCATCTGGCAACCCTAGCTGGGTGGCTACAGGCTTCACCACTTCTGTCCAATGAGATCAACCTACAGAGGCCATTCTGCCACTGGAGTGAACACATCTCAGAATACACAAACTCCAGATGCAAATACCCCCCCAAACTTCGGAAAAATTGGGATCTGTATCTAGATCTTAACAGACTGGGCCTTTGAGGCAACATGCACTGTGTCTTTAACCAGGCAGGCGAGGGGGCCAGAGAAGGTTCTAGACAGAAATGCCACAGTGAAATAAACACAGAGCAGTGATAGAATAATATGCTTTTCCTTTTTCTAATAAAGCTCCTCATTAGAAGAAAGTGACTTCCTCTGTGACTCATTAGTATTGTCACATGACAGGGCCTGTTTTTGCCCCAGGATTGACAACTTTCTAATCACACAAAACCAAACACTCTTGGCTGATTCCAAGGACAGGTAATAGGGACCATATACTCCACAGTGGTGTCCTGAAAAGACAAACAGGCACATGGTGTATGCAGTAAATGATCAGCTGCACTGAAAAGATCCTTTAATTACATTAAAGCTTTTCTCTCCAGGAAATACAGCTTTGTCAGTTATTAAAGAAGTCTCTAGCTGTAAGTCGCTAATGAAGGAGCAAGACATTGTGAAAAGCAGCATCAGTGCAGTGTAATAACTGTCATGTATATGGAGTGAACCTCTTCTTGACTCATTAAATTCAGAGACAGAATGTGAGGGAAGAGCTTATGGAGCACAACTCTACTGTTTGAAAGGTGGTGTCTAGTGTAATCAAATTGCATATGTTGTTTAGTTACACCTGTGTTTCTGTAACATCTGGACCCTCTTTTAATGAGGGATAAAGAAAAGGTATTAAGCATGGATAATGTTCAGTGCTACTCAAGCAGAGAGGCTGGGATTAGTACCTTGCATTTCAAGTAACAGTCTGCTGCTCCTGGGGCTGAGCAAGGACCAAATTGTGATTCACAATCACAATGTGCTCTCCACTTCGTTCTTGCTCCATGGTGGATATAAGCCAGGGATGGGCAATAAGTTTTGAAGTGGGGCTATTTCAAAAATTTCTGAAGTGGTCATGGGCCACCCCAGAAAGGATGGGGAGCCTTCAGGTGGAAGGGGGGAACCTTTAAATAGCAGGAGTTGAAAGGGCTCGCATCTCCACTGTGGCTCCGAGGCAACAGGTTAACAGTGGGGCCGGGGGCTGCGAGCCCTTTCAACTGCTTCTATTTAAAGGGCTCACGCCTTAGCAGCCACATGGAAGGAGCAATTGAAAGGGCTCGCAGCTTCTGGCCCCGCCACTAACATGTTGTCTGGAGCCACCAGGGAGACACAAGCCCTTTCAACGCCTGTTATTCGAAGGCTTGTACCTTCCCTGCAGTTGCTAACACATTGCCTGGCAGCCACTGGGAAAGCACAAGCCCTTTAAATAGCAGGAGTTGAAAGGGCTCACACCTCTCCCAGTGGCTCCCAGGTATCGTACTGAAGGTGGGGCCATAAGCAGCCATGAGCGGGATGAAAGTGCTAGGCAAGCCGAATGCAGTCCTCTGACAGCCTCTTGCTCAGCCCTGAAATAAACCATGCCAGCCTTTTTCCTGGTGCAGCTTATTTTCTCATCCATGGTGGCCCAGCTATGTTGGCTACCTACTACCCATCTTATCTGTCTATTCCCCACCCTCCTGCTTTGGGGAGGGGGACTGGCAACTGTGGATGGCTGTTCTCCATTCTATGCATGCCCTGCACTGATAGCCTGAGTAGGGGAATAAGCAGGTGCTTTTTGCCATCTTACGCAGTCTTGTTAACTGTCTCACAATTGAGCCCAAAACATTTGAGAAAAAGCTTTAGAAATAAATCAATAAGATAGCAACAATGGGAGAGATATAATGATATTTCTCCTCTTCAGCATATCTGTTTTCTGGACATTCATAGCCATAGAGTGTTCCCTCTAGACTTAGTCAGCTCAACATGTGGCTGATATACAACATGCACCACCTAGCTCCAAAGAGCCTCCTTAACATTAAAAATTAAACATGGAGATTTCTAGCAACCCTTCCATTTAACAGATTTTTCAAGACTTAATGTGTCCTTTTAAAACAGGGGTGGGGAACCTTTTTTGGGTCAGGAGTCATTGACCCACAGAAAAATCAGTCAGGGGCCACACTCAAGTGAGAAGCAAAAAAACAAAACAAAACAACCCCCAAAACCAAACCCACAACCCTCACTGATCCAACTCCCTAGTGAAAATGAGAAAAAAACCTTTCACAACAGAGAAACTTCCACAGAAGGGAAGAGACGCTGAAGCTCAGGGCTTACTCCCAGAGCTGGATTAACTCTTCTGGGGGCCCAAGACTAGTGTGATCCCTCTAGGCTCTGGGGTAGGACAAAATGAAGGGTTCAGTGTGCAGGAGAAGGACTGCTGGGAAGCAGGCTGGGAATGGGGTAAGAGGTCTAGGTGGGAGGTAGAGTGCAGAACCAGGTTGGGGGGAGGGGAGAGGTAGGGCTGCAGGTTCTGTATGGAAGGTAGGGTGCAGGGGCAGGCTAGGGTAGGGGGAGCAGGATCTGGGCAGGAGGTAGGGTGCAAGAGCGAGTTGGGGTGGGGGTACAGGTTCAGGGAGGAAGCAAGCATGCAAGAGTGAGGTGAGGGTACAGAATCTGTGCAGGAGGGAGGTGCAGGAGTGGGGTGGAAGTGCACGGTCTGGGCAGGAGGCTGAATGTAGGAGGGGGCAGGACATGGGGATGCCTAACTGGCACAGCTTATGGGGGAAACACAGGTGTCTCCATGTGGCTCTGCATGCTGTAGGGAAGTGCTGCCTGCAGATCCACCCGCCATGTCCCTCCCATTGGTCATGATTCTGGACCAATTGGAGCAATGGGAGTGGTGCCTGCAGGGAGCAATTCCCTGTACTGTGCAGAGCCATGTAAAGCTGCTTCGTCCTCCCTGCCAGGCAGTGTGTGTAGGCTCAATCCGGCTATGGCTTGCTTTGATCAGGCCTGCGATGCTCGGGACTTGCACCTCTCACCAGTGGTCTGAGACAGTACTGGTGCTCCAGCCACAGTGCCTTCCACATGGCTGGAGCTGGAGCTTGCACCACTCCAGTGAGGCCGAGCCTTAGCCTCACAGGGCACATTTGGCCTACGGGCCATAAATTCCCCATCCCTGTGTTAGAAGTAAATAAGACCACTTTTAGTCAGAAATGGAGATGTAAGTGACTAGTCAACTATCTGATAAGCAAATGCTCCATCAGATAGTCGACTCGACTAGTTGCTCCCCCCCTTGTTGCCTCTATTAGAGAGAGGCAGAAAGGGGGGGGGAGCAGGAGCCAGTGCTGGGGGGAACTGGTAATTCTGGTTCCCCCCAGCACCATCTCTGCGGGGGACAGGAAAGACAGAGGCACAGTGGGAAATGGCACAAGCGGGGACTGCTTGAGTCCCCACTCACGCTGGTTCCCACTGTGGGCACTTCTGCTTTTGAAATGTACAAGAGCCCTGTGCTGCAGGAAGCATGGGGACAGCAGGAACTCAAGCAGTGCTCTCTGCAGCGCCTCCCCCCCTCACTGCAAGGAGAGGCAGCAAGGGGGGCGGGGGTGGAGACAGGAGCTGGTGCTGGGGGGGGTGCTCGTCTTCTTAAAAGCCAGTTCCCCCCAGCACCGTCTCCAGAGTACTGCCTACCCCTTCCACTGACTCTATTAGCGGCAGCAGAGAGGGGATAGGGGCCACTGCTGCGAAGCAGCCCCTGCCCACCGGGGTCCTAGCAGGAAGCTGTCCGTCCCCCCCCCCCCCGCTGCAGACAGGGGCTGTCGTGGCCAAGCAACCCCTGTTCACAGTAGCCAGAGCTGGCCAAGTACAGGGGCTGCTGGACTCAGCATGAGCTGGGACTGAGCAGACTTGGCTCACGCTGATCACTGCAGCTCTGCATTTTAAATCTAGCAAGAGACCAGTAACTCTTACTACATTTAAAATGCAGAGCCACAGCGTGGGTGTATCTGGAGCCAGCATATGCCAGGACAGCTCAATCCCAGCTCAAGTCAGCTCCTCTGGAGCTACCCCCACTGCGGCTCTGCAGTGGCACTTATCAACTAATTGTATAGTTGATACAAATTGTATTGACTATACAATTAGCCAAATAATTGCATTTTAACATTCCCTTATTCAGAAAACAGTATTCTATATTTGCCTGTCCATGATTGCATCTAAACACTTTCTGATCAATATGAAGCATGTTATAAAATATTCCTTTAAACTATAAACTAACCCAAAGTTTCTGCTGTAAACAGTGGTCCTGTTAATTCACTATTCAGGTGCTGTCTTGAACTAGTTCACTAAACAGAAGATAACTCATCTCTGAGAAAGTGGCAGGGAAAATACTGCAAAAAGAATATTTCTTTTTAATGAAAGGATCATTTACAAAACAATAATCCAGATCCCACTGCATAAAGAACAAAATATCCAAGCACTAATTAAGAAGTTCTCTCTAGAATTGTCAGTCCTCCAAGATTGTCTGGTAGTCTCCTGGAATTAAAAATTAATCTCTAATTAAAGATTGTCATAGGGTGAAAACTTCACAAACTGGCAATGCTACTCTGCACTTATTTCCTGGATTCCAAAGAAATCAATAATAAGGATGAAATCCTGGGAATTTTTCAATTGTCTTTAATGGGATCAATATCAGACCCTTAAAACTGAAACATTAATTCTATGGGAAATTTATAATGCTAATAACTTCAGTAGCACATTTAATCCTAAAACATGCTATGGATCATATAGTGCACAATAGTAGCAGCCACATAGACTTAGTGCCTGATAGACTGGTGTGTTTGTCACAAGGCATGCCTGCTCTGTCATTCTCCCTTTGGGCCTTCTGAGGCAATGCAATCTCCTCTTTTTGCTCAGGGATTGTACAGCCATCTCCTCAGGACCTGCATGTCTCAGTCTGGCTCTCTGGCCTGTAGTCTCTCCTTGGGGCTCTAGAGCTGCACAGTCCTTCTTGGAGCATATTGTTTCTGGAAGTGCCTCTACCTTAAGAGAGCTTTGCTCTCTGTTTACAACCTGCTTACAATTAGGCCCCGAGGGCCTTTTTTTCAGGCCCAGGTGTTCATTATTCAATTAATAGCCTAGATAGGCTCACTCCCCTTAAATTAGCTCATTATGTGCAGCCTAGGCCTGGACCTACCATTAAAGGGTCAGCTACCTCATGACATCCCTCCCTTCCCATGCCTGTGGAGATGATGTAGTATAGGTAGGCTATGATGTAGAAAGGTAGGTGCCACAATGACTAATACTTAGTCATGATGTTCACAAGCCGGGGGACGCTTTCTGTTCAGCAACAACCAGGAAATTTACTAAGTTCTTGGAAATGTTCTTATCCTCTTCAGTAATGTATTACTTGACCAGAATTTGGATTCCACTATGTTGTAAGTGACTCATGTGGTGAATATATTCCTCTGTTGTTCATGGTATGTCATAGTTCATTACATGCTATACTCCCTGCATGTCTAGTTTCTCAACTACTTCTGTTGTGGTCAGCATCACAGAGCTTTCACCACACTTGAAATGACTCAAGGCTATAGTTTGGTCCCTTGGGGAAAAGCTTCCTAGGTACAGACACAAAAGCCGCCACTGAAATAAACGTCACTATCCACATCCAACTTCCTTTCAGGTCTTCTGAACACTAAGGATTAAACTCTTTTCCGTACAATTATTAAACAGTTGAGAACACAGAACTCATTCCTGCTCTTCCCAGTCCTAGAGTACTTTTTGAATGTACTGTAGTGTTAGATGGGTCGTCTTCTTTCTTTGGGCAAGCCCCTTAATTTTAGCAGGCAATGGCTGTAGTTTGGCCTTGCAGCTTTGCTGTGATCCCATTTTTTACACTCATGGCAGGGCAGTTCTTAGCAGCAGGCTGATTTACCTCCTTGCTCAATCCTTCTTCCTGTTGTAATGTCTGTACCACAGGCTTCCAGCTCCTTTTCCTTAGCGACATTGGATTTTAACCCCTACAGGATCTGTAGGTTCACGAGCTTAGTCAGCTTTTTCTGCAGCAATAACCGCTGCTGTTCCCATTTCCCTTCCAACTCTGAGATTGGTCAGTTCCTGCCCATGCTTTATGGTTAGTTCTACGATCCTTTGCTGTGAAGAGCACATCTCTTCCAGCTCCCATCAGGACTCAGACATCCCCATCTGAAGTTCCAGGATGGTTCTATCAGTAGCTGGAGCCTTCCCATCCAGTTCAATCCATTTGATCATCATACAGTGCCACTGCCATTATCATAGCTTCTATCGTGCACAGGATCCTAATGTTTGTGCTGCAGGACACTCAGTCCATTGTCAAAAACAGTCAATTGTTCCTTTTGGAAGACCTTTCCAAGCCTTCTGATACACCATTTTTGTGCTGTCTCATGATATCTCTACATGTGCTCCTGCACAACCCTGGGCCAGTTTTCCACACTGCACAGGTATGTCTGGCTGGGTGGGTAGAGTTACTACTTTAGTGGCCCATTCTTGAAGCTCACTAGTCTTAGTGTTCAGTTCCCTTTCAATCTTGGTCTCCTGCTGCTCCAAGGTATGCTTCACATTCACTAGTTCCAACTTCGCTTTCAGACTTTCTTCCATTATTGTGCTCAAGGAGAGGGTTTCTCTGACACTTGTTTCTGTACTTCTGTATCAGTAGCTTCCCATTTGTCTCTATAGTAGCAGAGCATTTCCTCTTCTAAACAAACAGAAATGAGCTGGAATGTCTATCACTGAAGTTTGAGACCACTTTCCCAAGGTTCTGGTTTAGTTTGTCCCCTTTCAGTACTTCTTCTCATATTCCTTCTGGTCCACCTTGGTACTGAGACTCTTGCATCATCTGCGGTCGGGGTTCCCAAGTCTGTCAGTTTACTCATTGGCTTAAATGGCATGCTGTCCAGTGGGTTGGCTGTGGTGAGCTGCTTTTTTTGGCTTATGCACAGCTCTGTTATTTCCTGTTAAGCTACTAGTTGTTTGTATGAAATATAAGGCACATGCCCCATGTTATTTAGGCCTGCTTAAAGGCCTGTACTTTAAGAGTTTAGGTGTATTCTTACTATTTTACTAATTGGTGGGGTTTAGAAACAGAGAGTCAAAATCACAGTCTATCTGTGTGTGATGGTTTGATGCCTTGTTCTTGGGCTAAGACTTTTAGCTAAACAGCCAGGGCATCCATAAGCTGGGAAATGTAGTCACATCTTGACACATTCCAAAACAGTCGCATTGAAATCAGGCAGCTTGGGGCTGTTAGAAAGGAGGTGATCCAATCTATCGTCTCCAGATAAAGGGAAGAGCCTAGAATATTTAAAGAAAACTTAGATTGACAGCCTTCTGTCTGGCCACTTACTAGCAGTTGGGATTGTAAAATTGTCATTTCTTTATTGTTTTGTTATTATGCTCTCCATCTCTCTATTGTTTATGTGTATTGCCTCTGCCTGGTTCTTTTATTAATTATACAGCAGATAAACAATTTTGCTGGGTAAAAACCAATTAAGGTGGTGAGATGTAATTGGTTAGGTAATCATGTTACAATGTTAGGATTGGTTAGTTAAATTTCAGTAGATTGATTGTTTAAGGCAATGGTTCCCAACCTTTTTTATACTGGGGACCAGCAAACCCATTCACAAACTGTTGGTGGACTGGCAACATTTAGTTGCATATTTATTATGCAAATAATGAATATCCAAATATGCAAATAAAATGTTACCGCTCTGCCAAAAGTTTATGAATGGGTTTGCTGGTCCCTGGTATAAAAAGCCCCAGCTCCCAAAGCCCATAGTGCCAGCCCTACACCTAGAGCCCCTCACTCCTCCATGAACCCCCAGCGCCAGCCACTGACTCCAGAGTTGCCTGCACCAACCCTCCCAGTGCCAGTCTCTGGCCCTCAGAGTCCCCTAGTGCCAGCCCCCCTGCCCCAAACACCTCAGTTGCAACCTCCTGTTTCCAGAGCCCCGCTGCACCCAATTCCCCCCAGATCCTCCCGTGCCAGCTCCCAGTCCCCCAACATTAGCCCTGTCCCCCATGCCTGCCCTACCCCCTCACCTGCTCCTGCCACTGCCTTCCAGCTGAGTGTAGAGTGCTTCCCTGCGTGGCTGGACGGAGCCCACAGCATGCTGGGCCCCTGCTGAGCACTGCGGCAGCCAGGTTCCGCATGGTGCTTGGCCCCAGATGAGCACCATGGCAGCTGGGCCCCTGCTGAGTGTAGCTGCAGCGCTCGGCCAGGGCCAACCGCCGCGTGGAGTCCAGCTGCTGTGGCGCTCAGCAGGGGCCTGGGTATCGTGGCACTCAGCTGGAGCCAAGAGCCACATGGAGCCCAGCTGCTACAGCACTCAGCTGGGACCAAGTGCCATGCGGCAGCCAGGCCCCTGCTGAGCACCACGACAGCCAGGCTCCACGCAGGGCTTGGCCCTGGCCAAGCACTGCAGCTGCCCCTCACAGGACCCCATCATCCCCACCACATAGCAGCTGCCGGAGCTAGAACCGGGGCCACGGTGAGGCTGCCCCAGCATGGACAGCCTCGCTGCGGCCCCGGCTCCAGCTGCAGCACACCCAGTTGTCCGCCAGGCTACTCACCCTGCTGCTGCATGGAGAACCCCAGCGTGTGGGCTCATTAGCATCTGGGGGCGTGGCCTGGAAGCGTGCTGCAGCCCGGCAGACAGGGGTTTGTGGCCCACGGCTGGTCGATGGACTGACGGTTGGGAACCACTGGGTTAAGATATACCTAAAAATATTACATCTACGTTGGGGCAAACAGGAAGTAAGTGGGGAAAAAACAATGGAACAAGGAAAAAAGGAAAAAAGGGAAACTGGATTCATGCTTGCTGGAAACTAGTTCCAATAAATATTGAATTGTTTGCAACTCCGGATTTTGAGCATGTATGTTCTCTGGTCACGCAAGAAGGGCCATGGAAGTGCAAAGGTGAAGGAATAAGCCCTCCAACACCTCACACTGAAGGAACATATAGGTAGGAAGTAGCCCAGGGTGGCTGACTTAGACTCTCTGCAGAGAAGATCTTTCTGATATTACTTCCCACCAGGCTCTGGGCAGGAATCTGTTGGACAGGGAGGACACGTGTCCTCCTACCATGGCAAAAGCTTAAGGGCAAAAGCTCAAATGTGGTGGGAGGCCTGCACTGGGGTGGAGTGCCATCTCCCTCCCCCACTTCAGCCAGGCTGGAGTGGCCCTCAAGCTGCAGGCAAGGGCTGCTCCAGCCCGGCTGCTTCTGGTCCCAAGCTGGGAATCAGCAGCCTTGCACAGGTAGGGTTGCCAGGTGTCTGGTTTTGAACCAGACAGTCCAGTATTTGAGCTTTCTGTTCAAGAAACAAATGGAGAAAATATAAATGTCCGGTATTTTCTAAATAAGATGTAATGTAGATTGTGATGTACTGTCAAGTGTGTCTGGTACTTCTGGTTGAAACCATCTGACAACCCTATGCACAGGGGCTGGAAGCGGCAGTCCCCTCCCCAAGACTGCCATTTCTGGCCCCGCGTAAGTCTGCCAAGTCCTAGCCTGCACAGCGAGCCGCAGGAGAGTGGCTGCTTAGAATGGTCATGAGCAACACATCTTGAAGAAAGGTAAATAACTGTTTTCTTGTGTGTTCCCCATAATGACTTAGAAAAAACTAGTTACCTAACAAGCAGTGTACAGATGTTACCAATAAAAAAAATCTTAAGGGCACTTAAATACTGTGGTGATGAGGCAAATGTAAGTAGTTGAACAGACATATTTTCCCATTTATAACTGAGATTCAGAAGCAAATTAATTAGTTGTTACTTTACTGAAGGCGGTCACCGGTGGAATGGGCTATCTGATCAGTTGGTGCAGTCAGAATTATTGTATATTAGTAAAATGTGAATGACTATAAGGAATTTAATAAGTTAAATAGGAATTAGTTTTATGGCTCTATGTAGCTGACCACCCTTCCTGTAGTTCTAGATGCTTTTCTCTGGTCATTCTACTTACATCATCCTGGTGGTGGGCTGGTCGGGGGAA
Source organism: Pelochelys cantorii (assembly GCA_032595735.1). Lineage (NCBI taxonomy): Eukaryota > Metazoa > Chordata > Testudines > Trionychidae > Pelochelys > Pelochelys cantorii. Next base: position 99,741,563 of record CM064329.1, on the reverse strand, counting down.
GGAAATAAAGAATGTTTTTAGACATAGATCTTTTCCCTTTTTTGATTCAAAAAGTGTACTTTTAAAAACTGTTTTAAAAGTACAGTACAAAGAAAAAATGTTTCAGAATATTTTCAAAAAGTTTTTAAAAATCCTTTTAAAATGAAGTTAGAGAGAGGTGGCAGAGTTGTCATGGACAATCCGAGAGAAGACATGCAAATTAATTTATGACTACGGATTCATCCCCACAGATTGTGAACATTTACAGTTTGCTTCTGAACATATTCCAAAGTTTTGTTGGCAATAAAAGGGCTACTGACATCTACCTAAAGTCACCTCCAATGCGTGGATACAGAATAATGCTGTGGAAGTTAGCTCTCCAGAAAGTTAAAGCAAAGTACTTGAGTCTGTAAACAGAGTATCCAAATCTCTAAACTTACTGCTCAGAAAAAATGAACCATAGTATAGAAAGGAATTTTTTCATATGTCCATAGTAAAGCTTGCTGAATGCACTGATTGCTGTGGGACATGTAGGCTCGACAACAGGGATGGGGTAAAAGGGGCAATTGCTCCATGGCCTGGTGTTTCATAGTGGTGGCGGCGGGAGCTCCGAATCCCTTTGAATTGTCACCGGAGTGCCATACCTGGAGTTCCATGCAGCTTTGAAGGTTGCAGGCAGAAACCTAGGGCCATTCTCCGGGCAGCACTAAGGGCTGACTGCTCTGGGCCCTGCCCCTTCCAGCGTCACGGATCCAGGCCCCCCCATCTTGCCCAGGGCCACTGGGGCTGTTGTTGCCGCTGGGGACAGGAGAAGCTCTCAGTCTAAGGCTGTTTCTGGTGCAGATTGACCCTAACCACTTCGCTCAAAGCTCCCCAGGATAATCATACCTGTCTGCTCCTGTGATGGATCCCCCTCCTGTCCATGGCAGAAAGATAGTGACAGGCTTGTTAAGAACACCAAAAGAAAGAGGAGCAATTTGCACCTCTTCTATCAAGCAGAGTGAATCTGGTCCATTCACTAAAGAGAGAGAGAGAGCAGATACTACTTTCAGAGATGTGATGCTCTGGGGCTGAGCAATACACTTCACAGGCTAATTGTGACTCATTTCCGGACTTTTGTTTAGCGCATTGTGACCTGAAAACTAGGTACCAGGACTGTCATTGTATTGTCTAATTCTAAGGCATCCATCAGTTGTCAAGCTCCAGGCATACTGAGTAGCACATTGCCATCTAAACTGGAGGTTAATGCCACATAATGCAATATACAGTAATAAGGCTGTTTTCTGGCAGGAGTTGGTAACACACACAGTCCCAAGCTTCTCTGTTTCCTGGAGGGAAATTACTTTTCTAATTGAAAGCAAAAGCCTAATCAGTGCTGAGAACATTAGACGTGCCATGAAGTGTGAAAAGTTGGACAGAGAAAAGAAAAACAGTAATGTGATGAAATTACTTTCTGGATATAGGAGTAATTGTAATTTGTGCAGTGGATCAGTGTTACTGACACACAAAGTTTTGGTACATGAAATAATGGGACTGTTCTAAATACTATACAAGAGGCTATTCCAGCAAATTGCAAAATTATAATTAATATTTTTGTGTGTCTTATACCTGCATCTCCCTTATGTTTCAATTGGCAAAGGAGAATTATCAAATATCTTATAACAATAAAATAAAATCTGTTGGAGTTGCCGAGTATAGTGTGTTTTCTATTGCACAGAAGAAAAGTGCTAAGATCACAGTATAGAACTGGTAGCCATCTGAGATGTGACTGTTGAAAATTTGAACAATTGCAACTATATCATAAATTTAAATAACTACATTATAAAAGTTGTGGGGTTTTTTCAGTGTAGGGATGTGAACGGATAACCTTAACGGCCGATGTTTACTGGGTATTGGTTAAGCATCTCAGGCATACAAAAGAATAGTGGCCAGTTCACTAACTCTACGAGTGGATGTTATGGCTAATAGGAAAACCACCTTGACCATAAGTATGGATAGTGGGCAGGTGGCTAGTGGTTCAAATGGAGGTCGGGTAAGGATGTCTAGGACCATTTCTAGGTTCCATATAGGTGGTGGTGTTCTATGCAGTGGGTTAAGATTGCACAAACCCTTGATGAATCTCTTTGTAGTGCAGTGTGCAAACACTGAGAAACCATCTATCATGTGACAGAAAGTGGTGATCGCTGCCAAATGCACTCTGAGGGAGGTTATAGCTAGCCTGGATTGTTTTAGGGAGAGAATATAGTCTAAAATCTGGTGCAATGGAACTGAATATGGTTCAAGTTGTCTACCTGTGCACCATGAGACAAATCTGCGCCATTTTTGTAGGTAAGTAGAATGTGTGGTGTGTTTCCTGCTGTGCATCAAGCTCTCCTTCACATGGTCTGAACATCTCATCTCGGATTCCCAGAACTAACGAGGAACCAGGCTATCAGGCACAAAACACAAAGCTGGGGATGCAGAGTGCCCTGTTTCTGAGTCAATAGATCATTGTGTTCGGGGAAGTGATAGGGTGGATGGGGAGACATCTAATAGAGATAGGGAAACCACATTTGACAGGCCCAGAATAGGGCTCTGAGTATTGCTATCACCCTGTCCTTGCTGATCTTCAAGGACTCTTGAAATTAGCGGGGTTGGAGGAAATGTATAAAGTAGGAGGCCCTTCCAGTCAGGGAGAAAGGCATCCCCTAGCGATCCCGGTCTGGCTCTGGCCCGGGAGCAGTACTGAGGGCACTTGGCATTCTCACATGAGGCAAAAAATTTCTATTTGGAGAAATCCCCAACAACAGAATATAGGATGAAGATCCTGGTGATGTAGTCTCACTCACGGTCTTGTACAAAATGTCTGCCGTGACATTGATGATGCCTGGTAGGCATGATGCCTAGGGATATTAAATATCGGTTAACTGAATAGTCGAGTAACCTCATGAATTCTTATTAGTTAGCTGACTATTCTATAGCCCCACTCCCGATAAGCCCCCTGCCACTGTATCAGAGCCCACTGGTCTGCGAGGGGAGTCAGTTTAAAAAACGGCTCTCCTTGTGGACCAGCTGCCTGTTGCCCTGTGCTGCTGCCTCTGATAAAGAGGCAGCAGCACGGAGTGGCAGCAGTCCCTGTCCAGGTGGGATCTGAGCTCCCGGATCTAGCATGAGCCAGAACTGAGCTGGGCTGCCTGCCCACCTGGCTCCTAGTACACTTTAAATGCAGCGCTGTAGTGGGGGGTAGATCCCAGACCCGGTGCGAGCCAGGACTGAGCCAGGCTGCTGGCCACCCTGATAAAAAATTAACTGGTAGGAGGAAGGGGGAAAAATGCATGTAGTCTACAGCATTAACCTATAAGCTTTTGCTTATCGGTTAATTGATTAACCAACTATACTATTACATCCCTAATGATGCCACCAGTGTCACCTTGTTGTGGATGCACCAGTTCCATAAACGTATGGCTTCAGCACCCTGGGAGCATGATCAGGCGCTGCCTTGATAGTTTATGTAATACATTGTTGTCATATTGTCAGTAAGTATCGTGACTGTAGTATTCCGAATGTGTTGGTGACTGCTCTCAATTCCAAAAGATTTATATGGAGTGATGATTCTTTTGTGGACCATAGACCCTGAGCAAGATGACCGCCCAGGTGTGCTCCCCATCCAAGTAAGGATGCATCTGTAGTTATCTATATGGTGGGTTGGTCCCAATGGAATGGTATACCCACAAGTAAATTCTGTGGGTTGGTCCACTGGGTGACATTGGGTGGAAGAGAGACATGTTTGTGGATGTAGTGTCTGGATGGAACATACATGGAGGCTAGCCAGTGTTGCAGGCATCAAAAGTGCAGACCTACATAAGAAACTACAGATGTTGTTGCTGCCATGTGCCCCATGAACTGAAGGCAAGTAAGTAATGGCACTATAGGGCTCCTGGTCATGATCGCAATGAGGTCCTGTCTTGCCTGCAACTTCTGGGACAATTGGACTCCACTACAGCACGGGCATACCTAACAAGCTCCTATGAATTCCAGGGACTGAGTTGAGCACAGCATTAATCTCTGATCGTTGATAATAAGGCCTAGAGATTTGAATATTTTCCTAAATGCATTTGTCTTTGAGTGTTTCTGCAAAGGAAGAGCCTTAGACAATCGTCAAGGTAAGGAAATATTCTGATGCCCTGTCGACATAGTAGGCCGCAACCACTGCAAATATTTTTTAAAATACTCTGGGCACGGAAGAAAGGCTGAAAAGTAGAACCCGGTACTGGAAGTGTTCTGATGCTATTTCAAACCTGAGAAAATGTCTGTCAGCAGGATGGACGGTGATGTGGAAGTAGGTGTCTTGTAGGTTGAGGGCTGCCTTGTCCAGAGCTGGGCTGATGGATGCCAGGGTAACCATTTTGAACTGCTGTTTGCGAAGGTATCAAATGAGTCTTCAAAGATTGAGAATAGGCCTCCAACCGCCTATATGCTTCTGGGTGAGAAAGTAGTGAGAGTAGAAGCCCTTGCCCCTGAACTCATCTGGCACCCCCTCTGCTGCTCCGATGGAGAGGAGGCGATAGACTTCGTGCTTCAAAAGGTCCTCGGGAAGGGTCCCTGAAGAGGGATGGGGAGGGTGGGAAAGCGATGTAAATGGAATGGTGTAATGGTAACCAGATATAATGATTTTGAGAACCCAGTGGTCAGTTGTAATGGAGGTCCAGCGGTGGTAAAATGGTTTCTAATGATGTTGGAAGCTAGGAATCTGGTCTTGGCGTGGACATATGTGGGGGAGTTTTGCATACCCCTGACCAATGCTTCAAACCGGCTGTCTACTGTTCTGCTGAGCAGCAGTATGGTTATTTTGTGGGGGCTTTCTGGTATGGGATTGATCGGATCTCCTTCGTTGGTATCTTGAGTATGCAAATTCACTGTACTGTTTTCAATGATAGGGAGAGCATAGATGCCCAGTTTATATAGAGTTGTTTTAGAGTCATTATTCATGTGTAGGACCTCATCAGTATTTTCTGCAAACAATGTGAAGGGGAAGTCCTCTACTTTGGATTGAAGCTCCTTTGGGACATCAGACAACTGTAACCAGGATGCTCTCCACGTTATAATTAAGATTGCGGTGGAGCATGCTGCTGTATCTGCCACGTCAAGAGCCATTTGTAAAGCTATTTGCACCATTGTAAAACCCTCGAACAATCGACTTTAGAATTGATCTTTTGTTATCTGGTAAATATTCCATGAGACCAGTGAGTTTCAAATAATTATTGAAGTCATGGTTGGCTAGAGCCATGGAGAGCTGCATAGTTTGCGATGCGCAGTTGCAAGGTAGATGAAAAATAGACTTTTCTACCGAAGAGGTCCATGTGCTTACTCTCTTTGTTGGCTGCGGTGTTCTTGTACTGTGGCACGTTAGCTCTCTGCTGGGCTGCAACAATTACCAAGGAGTTTGGCTGTGGGTGGGGAAAAAAAAGTCCAAGCCCTTGGGAGGGACAATATACTTTTTAATTGGCCCATTTGTTAGTGGGCGGGGCAGAAGCTGGGGGTCTGCCAAATCTCGTCGCCTGCTTCCATAATGGCTTCATCAATGGACAGTGCAATTTTTGCCCATTGGGAGTGTCATGATCATGAGAGTTAGCCAGCAGCCTGGGGACTAAGGGGTTAACTACACCTAAGCTGGGTGGAGTTGGCCAATAGGAATGCAGGTAGGAATTTCAAACTGGGACAAAGGAATTTTTGGGTTTTCCCTCCTTTGTCTCTGGGGCAGTTTTCTCTCCAGCTACTGAGGGAGACAGACAGAATCTCTCCCTCCAAGAATAGACTCTTTACTCTTCTTTAAGTAAGGTAAAGTTTAGATAAATCCATTAGATGTTATTGTTTTATGGTTTGGAAATTAGGATTTGATGTCAGTGCATTTAAAATGGGTTTTTCTCTCTTTTGCAACTAAGTTTGGGCCCATGGTGGAATTCCCCATGAGTATATTACTTTGTGACTCTACCATCTAGTCATTATGCTTGTAAGAGGAATATTGTGGTGATAATAAAAGTTTTCTCTTTTCTTTTTCTTAACCTGGTATTGGTTAATTTTTGTGTCCTGGTTTGTACTTTAAGGGTGAGATTTCCCAAGTGATCTCTCCCCTGATTTTCTTATCATTACTTGGGTGGTGGCAGCAGAGTTTTTATCCCCAAACTCTAGGTTGTTAAGATTTTTTGGGGGAAGTTTTTACCAAAGCCTGGAAAGATAAGGTTTTGGGGTACTTTTGTGGGCCCCCAGTTCTGCATTTATCGTGCCAGAGTGGGGAAGGAGCCTTGACAGGGAGGGTTGGAGATTCTTAAGGAGACGGTGCTGCTTGCTGGACCTCAGACAACTGAACATCCTGACTGGCCACCACCCTCTTAAGTCCTGAAATTATTTCAGGTCATCCGTATGTGAGGTATCTCCAGGTATCACTGCTTCGGCTGGAGAGGAAAAGGACTGGTCTGAGTGAGATGTCAGGTGGTTGTTCTGGTTCAGACAGTTGTCCTTCCTCAAGTTCAGGTTGTTGTTGAGGAGGAGTGGTGCTTTGAGGAGGTGAAGTGGCAGGGAGTTTACAAGCGGGGATAAAAAGCTGTAGAATAGCATCTGGACATGGGTCAGTAGCAACATGGAAACGAGTGCCTAAGATAGGTAGGCAAGTAACATTATTGTGTAGCCCAATGGAACAGAGGATCACGTCTGCGTCTGTGATACTCTTAGTAAGATCTAATGGGGGAAGAATGTCTCGAGAAGATACTCCTATGATCTTCATAAAAGGTTGCGTGTGCTGGTAATGTTGGAGACCAGGGAGATCTTACCGAATTTCACAAGGAAGGAGGAGATAATGATCAGTGCCAATGTGGTGCATCACGAGTAGATATATGGTACTGCACAGGAGAGTAGGGGGAAGACATGCATCGATTCCAGTTAAGACAGCACCAGAGAGAAAGTTACCCGTGCCAGGATAGGGGACATCAGTGTCTCTTTATTAGTCTTTGAACAACCCTTAGACAATGCCAGCAGTGCCATAGTGGGGGATTGTGTCTCTGGCTCCTGAGGTCTTGAAGTGGCCGGGGCCATGGTCGGCGTCAGTGGCAGTGTCAATTTCGGTGCCGGTGCCGCAGCTGTAATGGATGGTGCCAGGTGCCGTGATTTGATCTGCGAGGAGTTCTTGGAGCAGGAGGAACCTGTGCGGGATGTCTCTGGCTTATCACCGAATATGGTGTTAAAGACTACGCCAGTGAGGCCCTTTTCTTAGCGAAAGAGCCTGAACTAAGGGAAGTGGCTCTGCATTTCTTGGCCCTGACAGGGTCTGAGAGAGGCATAGAAGGTGCATCTGATGGCTGAAGGGCCTTGTCGAACAGGAGCATGTGGAGCCGCATCTCCCTGTCTCATCGCACTCTAGCAGTCAGTTTAGAGCAATGGGGGCACTTCTGTAGCATATGTGTTTCCCCGAGGCACCTGATACACAAAGACTGCCTGTCTGGCTAGCCTGTCATGATATTTGTGGTGATGATTAACCATGAACAATTCTTCTGACTAGATTCCGTGAAGAGGAGCTTGCTCCATCTGCAACCGAGGACAGTAACAAAGGAACTGGCGGGAGCCAGACCAAGCGCATGAAGACAAAGGCACAAACAGCACGAGGCACCTACCTGGCATGTGTGGTCCGGCTGGCTACTGCTAGAGAAAACTCAGATCTGCAGTGCCGGGACAACCCAACACCAACAGTGGAGCACCCACAGAAACATCACTCGAAGAAGAATCTTCAGCCACCATAGGTTAAAAGGCTGAGTGTGGTGTAAGCTGGACCTTGTCCTCATAAAAAACTGTGTAAGGAGATTCCAGTGTCAATGCCCTGAGTTCAGAAACCTTCCTAGCCGCTGTGATTGTTACTAAAAAACCCCACTTTCCATCATATATTCAAGAGGGAGCATGTTGCCAATAGGGATGTGAAAGTGTAAATGTGCACACTGTTAACCAATGATCCTGAGCTCATCATTCAGCCTTCATGGTTACATGCAGCCTGCCTCTGATCCTCCTTGTCAGAGGCAGTGGGGGGGCGGGGGGGGGCAGGAGGTAGGGGGGAGCCAGTGCTCACGGTTGTCCCCAAAGACAGAATTCTGTTACTATTACCATTGTCTGAGTCAAAATTTAACACTCGTTTCAGGTACTTAAACAATCACAGTAGATTATTAGACCAACCATGTAGTCAGCAACCCTGAGCCAGCTGCAGAGATAGCTGTTTTCCCAGAACTTGTCCCTGTGCCATTTAGTGAGGCCCTTTCACCAGAAATTCCAATTAGCACAAATCATGCAAGACTTTACTATGATGTTCTCCCCAAATGTGGAAAACATGCATATGATAAAACATCATCTGCAGACAGCATGAAAGCAATTTGTTAGGAGAATCCCCAACCCTTACCAGTGAATGTGGGACACATAACCAGTAGAAGTGCAGGTGATACTGAAAATGGGGATCATTGAGAAGCTCAAAAGCAACTGGAGAAGCCCTATTTTCTTGATTTCCTTCAACACAGATGACACGGCCTGACTCTGTGCCAACTGTTGTAAGGTCAGTTCCATCGCAAAGTTTGCTTCTTACTCAATGAGTGATTGGGCCCAGTGCAGAACCTCAGCACATTTGACCTTCATCTCCATCCTTCCAGGGAAAAAAACAAAAAACAACAAACATACACACACATTTTCAGCCATCTTTCATCATTTTAAACCATGCTGTGGCTTACCTGGATGAGGTGACCATCTATAGCCATACATGGGACAACCACATGAGACCAATACTGACTTCCCTACAGCAGGCTGGCCTCACAGCTAACCCTGCCAAGTGTAAGTTGTCCGTAACAGAATCACCTTATTTAGGGCAGTAGTTCTCAACCAAGGGTACGTGTAATCCAAGGGATATGCAGAGGTCTTCTGGGGAGTACATCAATTTCTCTAGATATTGGGATGAGGGATGGTCTAGACCAGCATTTCTCAAACTGTGGGTTGCAATCCCCAGGGGGGTTGCGACCAACTTACGGTGGGGGGGGGGTGTCACAGCTGGATCCATTATTTTTCTTGAAAAATTTTGTGTCTCCCCGCGGGCTCCGTCCGGTTAAAAAAAAAAAATGAAATACCGGATGGAAGTCCGGTGGGGACAATTTTCCTCTGCCATGTCGGGCAGGGGCGGGGGAGTGGGGAGCGCTGCAGAGTCTAGTGAAGGGGGAGCAGGAGGAGGCAGTTGCTAGGCACCATGCTGGGGGGCGCCGGGCTGGGTGGGAGCGGAGCGCACGCTGCTCTGGCCAACGTGAGCAGCAGAGACCGGCAGCTGGCCACATGATGCCTCCCCTACAAGCTGCAAGCTGAGGCAGCTGGGCCGGGCGGCAGGAGCAGCCACTTTAAAAGTAAGAGTATTCCTCTGTGCCTGGCTCTGCGTGGGGGAGGGGGAAGATTTTATTGGAGCGGGGCTCCCGACACTGAGGATGCCTGCCTCAGGGGGAGGGGGGAGTGCACTGGGATGGGGGGGGCCTGCCTCAGGGGGAGGGGTGGGTGCATTGGCGGTTAGTGTGCACTCCCAAACTGGACAAAGTAGTGTAACTTTGGGTCCCACCCCCTCTTTTTTTTGCTTAACAACTTTGGTGAGGGTGGAGGGGTCATACAAATTCATTTAGCATTTTAGGGGGTCGCGGTATCACAAAGTTTGAGAACCCCTGGTCTAGACAGTACTGGGTCCTGCCATGAGGGCAGGGGACTGGACTCGATGACCTCTCGAGGTCCCTTCCAGTACTAGTATTCTATGATTCTATGATATTTGCCTAGTTTTACAAGAGGCTACACAAAAAGCACTAGTGAAATCAGCACAAACTGAAACTACATGCAATGACTCGCTTCTACTACTTTATATAGTGAAATATAAGTACAGTAGTTATATTCCAGTAGATTTATTTCATAGTAGACGATAAAAGAGAGAAAGTAAGTAATTTTCAATAATAATTCACTTTTTATTTTTATGTTTAATTTTGTAACTAGGTAAGATGAATTTAGGGTATGCAAGACAAATCAGACTCTGAAAAGGGGTACAGTAGTCTAGAAAGATTGAGAACCACTTGTTCAGGGTATCAAGAAGCAGGAGGCCTCATGAAGACTATGCTGGATACAGTCTGTACATTTAACTCCTGCCACATACCCTGGTCCAAAAAACATCTATGCTTCTTCCTGGTCCCAGTAGAAATTATGACGGTTACATCCCCAAACCTGCACTGATCAGAACTCCCCAACTCTTCTAACTGACCTTTATAAGGTCCAATGGGACAACCAGTGTAATGAAGTTTTTAATGCCCTGAAGGCAAGGGTGGGCCAAGTGCCTGCGGCTTGCTTGACCTGGACTTCATTCTGTATATGGACACATTCAACACTGACCTAGGAATGGAGCTCTCCCAAAACTTTGAGGGGGAAGATTATCCAATCCTACAATTAAGCAGACATATATTATTGAGAGAGAAGCTCTGACTATCAAGTGGACTGTGGACTTCCTCAAGTCACGTTACTGAGTTGTAATAGGAAAATGTAGAGTAGTAGAGCAGTGTTGTACCCACTGTGTTTTTCCCCAAATTCTGTGTAAGGTGGGCTATGTGAGGTGTCTAATGAAAGTTTATGCTAGGCTGATTCTGTCTATGCTAGTCATATATTTGTATGATTTTTGTATGTACAGTTATGAATGTGGGCTCTGTACGTATATTTTAAATGTTTTTGGTTTGGGAGACAGCAGCAGGTATCGTCCACCTATTGTGAGGGGTGGTGGCCCAGTGAATGCTGCATGGACAATGGGTCTTAAGAGTTGGCAATTGACACCTGAGAAGCACACAATGGCCTTAGAAGGACACACCTGGATACTCTATGGCTCTTTATCCAAAAAGTGACAAATTTTTTAAGTGCTTATACACAAATGCTAGAAGTCTAAATAATAAAATGGGTGAACTAGAGTGCCTAATTTTAAAGGAGGATATTGATATAATAGGTATCACGGAAACTTGGGGGAATGAGGACAATCAATGGGACACAGTCATACCACGGTACAAAATATATCAGAAGGATAGAACAAGTCATGCTGGTGGGGGAGTGGCACTATATACGAAAGGAAATGTAGAATCAATGAAGTAAACATCTTAAATGAGCCAAAATGTTCTAAAGAATCTCTATGGATAGTAGTTCCATGCTCCAATAATAAGAACATAGCAGTAGGACTATATTATCGACCACCTGATCAGGACAGTGATAGTCACTATGAAATGCTAAAGGAGATTAGAGAGGCTATCAAAATAAAAAAACTCAATAATAGTGGGGGATTTCAACTATCCCATACTGACTGGATACACATCACCTCAGGATGGGATACAGAGATAACACTGGTCTACAATGTTCTAGAAGTCGTCTGCTTCAGAGATAAAATGTGCTATTTATTATGTATTTTGATGTGCTGAATTCAAATATGACAATTAAAACAACTGATTGGCTACTGTTTCCAAGATATTTAAGTTTTTACATTTTATGTCTATGTATATTGTGTAGATAGTAGAGTTTTAATCATAAATTGTAAACCTAGGTCTTTTCGTGTGTTTATGGTTGCTTTACATGATAATATTTCACCTGTCCTCTTTATGTAACACTTTAAAAATCAGCAAAAGGGTTATATAAATAAAATTTATTATGAAACAAAAGGCAAAAAACTATTATGTACATAGTTTAGTCCTATTCAGTGTCTACTCGGCGCTTCTTGGCTTGTCTCTTGTATTCATTAAATGGAGCATCTCTTGTCACTGTCCAGCAATAGTCTGCAAGCATTGATGGGCTCCATTTGCCCTGATAGCGTTTCTCCATTGTGGCAATGTCCTGGTGAAATCGCTCGCTGTGCTCGTCGCTCACTGCTCTGCAGTTCGGTGGAAAAAAATCTCGATGAGAGTGCAAAAAATGTATCTTTAGTGACATGTTGCAAGCAAGGCTTTTGTATGCCTAGAGGATGTTTTCCACCAACAACCTGTAGTTGTCTACCTTGTTGTTTCCGAGAAAATTTATTGCCACTAACTGGAAGGCTTTCCATGCCGTCTTTTCCTTGGTCGAATGCATCACCTCGAAGAAGTTCACGAATCTGAGGACCAACAAAGACACCTTCCTTTATCTTAGCTTCACTTAACCTTGGAAATTTTCCACGGAGGTACTTGAAAGCTGCTTGTATTTTGTCCATGGCCTTGACAAAGTTCTTCATCTTTGATGATGAAGTACACAGCTTGATGTGTAAGGGTGGTAACAAAATCTTCCTTGATTCAACAAGTGGCGGATGCTGAACACTTTTCCTCCCAGGCTCCAATGACTGTCGGAGTGGCCAATCTATCTTGATGCAGTGGGAATCTCTTGCACGACTATCCCATTCGCAGAGAAAACAGCAGTACTTTGTGTATCCAGTCTGCAGACCAAGCAAGAGAGCAACAACCTTCAAATCGCCACAAAGCTGCCACTGATGTTGGTCATAGTTTATGCACCTCAAAAGTTGTTTCATGTTGTCATAGGTTTCCTTCATATGGACTGCATGACCAACTGGAATTGATAGCAAAACATTGCCATTATGCAGCAAAACAGCTTTAAGACTCGTCTTCGATGAATCAGTGAACAGTCTCCACTCATCTGGATCGTGAACGATGTTGAGGGCTGCCATCACACCATCGATGTTGTTGCAGGCTACAAGATCACCTTCCATGAAGAAGAATGGGACAAGATCCTTTTGACGGTCACGGAACATGGAAACCCTAACATCACCTGCCAGGAGATTCCACTGCTGTAGTCTGGAGCCCAACAGCTCTGCCTTATTCTTGGGTAGTTCCAAATCCCTGACAAGGTCATTCAGTTCACCTTGTGTTATGAGGTATGGTTCAGAGGAGGAGGATGGGAGAAAATGTGGGTCCTGTGACATTGATGGTTCAGGACCAGAAGTTTCATCCTCTTCCTCGTCCGACTCAAGTGAGAATGATTCTGGTGCATCAGGAACCGGCAGTCCTGCTCCGTGGGGTACTGGGCGGATAGCTGATGGAATGTTTGGATAATGCACAGTCCACTTTTTCTTCTTTGACACACCTTTCCCAACTGGAGGCACCATGCAGAAGTAACAATTGCTGGTATGATCTGTTGGCTCTCTCCAAATCATTGGCACTGCAAAAGGCACAGATTTCCTTTTCCTGTTCAACCACTGGCGAAGATTTGTTGCACAAGTGTTGCAGCATATGTGTGGGGCCCACCTCTTGTCCCGATCTCCAATTTTGCAGCCAAAATAAAGGTGATAGGCTTTCTTAACCATAGTGGTTATACTGCGCTTTTGTGATGCAAAAGTCACTTCACCACAAACATAGCAGAAGTTATCTGCACTGTTCACACAAGTACGAGGCATCTCTGTTCACTTTGGCTAAACAGAAATGTGTCCCTTTGCAAAATCAAACACTGACAAGTAAGAGAGCACGACACTGTATGATTTCTAGAGCTGATATAGGGCAATTTGTTCAGCAGAGTGATGTAAGCTTCGTTATGATTGCATCATCCATGACTTCTAGGAATAACATGATGCAATTCATATCATGTATGACGCAATAGCAGCTTCAGATTGCATCATTCATTGTTTTGCCTAAAAAGCAAGTACTGTCCAAACCCAGTCATAGATTTATTCATAGATCCAGTCAAAGATGTATTTTAGTCATTTCTGGTTTAAATTGAGATCCCTTCCCTTTATAACTCACTTATCCTCCGCCATTCCCAAGTCAAGGGTCGTATATACTGACCCAATAGCATATCTTGAAAACTAGAGCCAATCAACAATTTTAAGCATCATTTTCCTTCTCAGTGACCCAGAATTAGTAAAGTTTGACTACATTTATTTCAGAAGCATTTTGGCTGCGGAGCAGTGTAATATTTCTTGATACCTTAAATGACTGTTTCTTGGAGCAGCTGGTTCTGGAACCCACAAGGGGAGAGGCTATTCTTGATATAGTCCTAAGTGGAGCTCAGTATCTGGTTCAAGAAGTAAATATAGCTGGACCATTTGGAAACTGTGACCATAATGTAATAAAATTTAACATCCCAGTGGTGGGAAAACACCTCAACAGCCCAACACTGTCGCACTTAATTTCAGAAAGGGGAACAATACAAAAATGAGGAAGATAGTTAAAGAGAAATTAAAAGGTAAAGTGACAAAAGTAAAATCTCTGCAAGCTGCATGGAAACTTTTCAAAGACACCATAATAGAGGCCCAACTTAAATGTATACCCCAAATTAAAGAACACAGTAAGAGAACCAAAAAGTGCCACCATGGCTTAACAACCAAGTAAAAGAAGCAGTGACAGATAAAAAGACATCTTTTAAAAAGTGGAAGTCAAATCCTAGTGAGGAAAATAGAAAGGAGCATAAACTTTGTCAAATTAAGTGTAAAAATATAATAAGAAAAGCCAAAAAGGAGTTTGAAGAACAGCTAACCAAAAACTCAAAAAGTAATAGCAAAATGTTTTTAAGTACATCAGAAGCAGGAAGCCAGTTAAACAACCAGTGGGACCCTTGGATGATCGAGATGCTAAAGGAGCGCTCAAAGATGATAAAGTCATTGCAGAGAAGCTAAATGAATTCTTTGTTTCAGTCTTCACAGCTGAGGATATTGGGGAGATTCCCAAACCTGAGCCATTCTTTTTAGGTGACAAATCTAATGATACCTCAATCTAGGACAATTCCTCAGAGGAGGTTTTAGAACAAATTGATAAGCTTAACAGTAACAAGTCACCAGGACAAGATGGCATTCACCCAAAAGTTCTGAAAGAACTCAAATGGGAAACTGCAGAACTATTAACTGTGGTTTGTAGCCTATCCTTTAAATCAGCTTCTGTACCTAATGACTGGAAGATAGCTAACATCATGCCAATATTTAGAAAGGCTTAAAAAGGAATGCTGAATTGGAGAGAGAATCTGCTGAGTTAGAGAGAAAAGCCAGACAAATTGAGGAGAAAACTGCCAGACTTGAACTCCAAATCAAAAAATGGGAAGAACAGCAGAGACTGTATCCTCTTTGGAGTTCAAGGTATAACTGTTAGTATGTTGTTTGATTATGACATAGCAAATAGGTTTAATCAGGCTAATGTCTTAACCCAGCCCCAAAATACGTATGAGTGTAACTGTGTATGAGTGTATGTGTTAACTGTAACTAACAGAGAGATTTGTGAAAGAGGGAGTCCGTAATTGTAGGCAGTTGTCGGTGTCTAGCCAGTCTTACTGCGAACAAGCGGAGAGTTTCTCTAAGGGTATGCCTACATTACAAAGTTAATTCAAAATAACAACAGTTATTTCGAATTAACTTTAATAGTGTCAACACAGGCAAACGGCTATTTCGAAATAAATTCGAAATAGTGGAGCCCTTATTTCGAATTTGGTAAACCTCATTCTACGAGGAGTAACACCAAATTTGAAATAGCTATTTCGAATTAAGTGCTATATAGACACTTAATTTGAAATAGGGGTCCTCCAGCCCTTCCCAGGGAGCCCTGGTGGCCACTCTGGGCACAACCAGAAAACTTTCTCTCCTCTCCCCCAGCCCCGGAGCCATTAAAGGGGTAGACCCTGGCCACAGTGCCTGTGCCAGCTCCAAGCCTTCCAGCCCAGAGCCAGCAGTGGCCACTGGGGCCCCTGACCCAGTGGCCCCAAAACATGAGCCAGCAAGCCACTCGCAGCCAGCCCTCCACCACTCCCCAGGAGCAGTCTTCCAGCTCCCAGGAGCCTGACAGGGGCTGGAGAAGGGGGGCACCTTCCTGGTCCAGGGTGGAGAGCATGGACCTTATTCAGGTTTGGGGGGGATAACCCCAACGTCCATGATCTCCGCACTAGACGGAGGAATGTGGCCGTCTATGGCAGGATAGCTGCCAGCCTGGCCACCAAAGGCCACATGCGAACCCAGGAGCAGGTTAGCATGAAAGTCAAGTTGGCCTGGCGAGACCCCCCAACCCTGAGCCCTGAGCTTCCCCTCCCCCATCCTCCCCTTGCTTCCCCCTTCCAGCTCCCTCTTCCCAGGTTTCCCCCTCCCCTCTTCTACCCTCTTTTCTTCCCCTCTCCCACCTCCTTTTCCCAGTCTCCCCAAAGGTTCATTCCCCCCCCCCCCGTTTTGTTCAATAAACCCACTTTCTATTTTTGAACATACGTGTCTTTTATTTGACATCAGGAAGGGGAGCTAGGGAGGGGTAAGTGGAAGGATGTGAGGGAGGAATGGGCCCCGAGTCCCCGGTGGGGAGGACTGCGGAGGCTCTGAGGGCTCCTCGGGGTGGACGCTCTCCCTCAGAGTCTCCTGGATCCTGACAGCCCCCCAATGGACCCCCTGGATGGCAGCCTGCAGCAAGTGCAGCCGGGCTGATGGCAATGACCCCATGAGACACACCGGCATGCCCAGGGGCAGCTCTGGCTCCACGTGGCCGAGTGCTGTGGCGTCCCGAGTGCGGGCACTCAGGGCACTCCAAGACAGGACTGCTTTGCTGTCCCTCATCAAGGTACACAAGCAAGCGGGAAACCCTGAGAACTGTCTGTCCGGGGTGGGGGTAGGGTCCCTTTAAGCACGGAGCTCAGTTAGCCTCAGGCAGCAGCCCCACACACTAAGTCCTAAACTGATGCCCTGCCGGCACTGGTTCCGGCCAGCTTTAACTTTGGTTCAGGGTCCACTCAGTGTGGACGTGGTATTTCGAAATAGCAAAATGCTATTTTGAAACAGTTTTTGTGTATAGATGCGTTATTTCGAATTAGTTTAATTTGAATTAACTATTTCGAATTAACTTAAACATACCCTAAATGTTTGCCTGAGAAGATAGCTTTTTGTCTGTGCAGGAAAGCAGTGTGTATGAGAATGAAGTTTTTGAATGCCTGTCTAATGTCTCAGGATTAGGGATGTAAACGAGCAGTCGACTATATGATTAACTGATAAGCCTAGGCGTGCCATGGAGCCTGGGCATGCTGTGGGCAGAGGCTGCTTCGTGGCAGCCTCCCCGGTTCTCCCCCCACCGCCGCTGCTCTGATACAGAAGCAGAGGGGGTCGGGGGAGGAATGCGAGTAGTCGACAAGATTAACCAGCGTATTTGTTAATCATATAGTCAACTACTCGTTTACATCCCTAATCCTGACATGACACTAACTGGATTTAACCAAGTTACAGCATCATTCTCCCCAGCAGATGCAAACTTAAGGCCATTCGCTTTCTGGGCTCTTGTTCTATCCAGAACCAACTATGGAACAACTGCTCTAGCCTCAGCCATCACAGGCCGAGAGGCACCTTCTACAAAGGACTAAAGAAACTCTTCCTCCACAGGCATGCTGCTGCCGCTGCCACACATAAACAAACAATTGGAGACATCTCTCCTTTGTCCCAGCACCCATGGCTGATCTCAGACACACATCTAGAAACTGAGACAGCTTCTTTCATAGACATATGGCCACTCCCAGCAGGTAAACTGATCACACTGAACTCACTCAAACAAATCATTTTCAATTTGTTCAGGCCCAGTTTCACAAGCTTCACTAGCCAACATTCCATCAACACATCACCATCAAAAACTATCTTTTTCTTTTTCTTGGGCCTGCAGCAAGCAAAGGCTACTTTGTGACAGCAGCCCCTGTCCTTGGGTTGTCCGAACTCCCTGCGGACAGAGGCTACTCTGCTTCTTTCAGAGCAGCCTTTGTCTGTGGCAAGCTTGGGTCCACTGCGGACAGAGGCTGGTCCCCGGCCGCAGCTCCTGTCTGTAGTGAGTAGTCAACTACTTGTTTACACCCCTAATCCTGACATGACATTGGATTTAACCAAGTTGAAGCATCATTCTCACCAGCAGACACAAACTTAGGGCCATTCCTTTTCTGGGCCCCAGTTGTATCACCCTGTATCAGAGGCAGCCATAGAAGGTGGCAGGCAGCTGGTCTGCACAGGGAGCTGGTACGGGCTCATGCACTGAGCTCCAGAGGTCCCAGGTTTGGTTCTGTCTGTTGGAATTACATAGGCACCTCTCACCATTCTACATGAGGGCCCAATTTGGCCTCCTGACTTATGCCGAAAAGTACTTTGTAACAGGATGGTAGTTTCTGAGACCGTACATATGAATGCCAACTTCCTGTATAAAGCCACTCTTACCTCAAGTGCTAGAATCCCTCTCAGAATGCAGGCAGCTGACAGGTAGATCTTAACAACCTCAATTAGGATGTAAGAGGGTTTGGAATGTCTCTTTGGGATGTGAAGAATCAGAGTCAGACAGTGGAAGTCTGGCAGGGAAGCTCTAGAAGCTGCCAAGTTTGGGCAGAAACCTTAGACCAAGGGTTTTTGGTTTTTTCTGAGTTATCAATAAAACCAAACCCTTGGAAGGGGTTAAGTTTGTACTATTCATATATGCAGGAATTACAGCTCCTCACATACCTATTCAGGATAGCAGCAGGAAGAGAGAGATACAATTGTTTTCCAAAGCTGTTAGGTGAGAGGGCCAAGCTCCTCAAAACTACTTTGGCGTCTAACTCATTGATTTCACTGGAAGTTTGGAGCTTAAATACCTTTGAAGATCTGGGCTTACACAGATAGAACAGTTGACTAGAATTCTGAAGCCTGTGCCTTATCCCATTTAGCAGAGCAGTAACAAGGCATTTTAGTGCCCAGGGCAAGCAAGTACATTTGTGCCCCATCCTTTTAAAGATTATATGAGTTAGGATGTGATAGAATAATGATAATACATTTATTTTTGCATATACATTGCAGACAATAAAAGCTACTGTATGATTCTATTAGATGTCACATTAAATGTTCATGCAATATGGATATGGCAATGACTTAATGATATGAAACGTATTTGACAAAGCATTGCATTTCTGCTTATAAAAGGGATACTGGTGGTTTTCTATCACTCTACAGTGACATTGTGACTGAATAAACAGCCACCTCTCTCAGTGACACATTGGAGAATAAAACAGACTTTGAGAGTTTAAAAAAAAAAAAAAAGAATTTACCGTGGAGGTGGATTATATAGAAATTGGTGATAGTCCTAGTTTCATAGAGAAGGGTGTCATAAACAGACTGGCTGGGTCACAGCCCAGAATGCTACAAACACAGGTCACAGTAGACATACTTCTTTACCAGTGCATCACTCATCAGCAGCCCAATGCAGATTTCACTGTTGGTTTCTTCACCTACATCGTGAATGTTCTATATTTTTACCTGTCTGGGCATAATTGAAAATTGTCCCTACTCCAAATGAGAGGCCTTTTAAATGAAAAGCTAAGGCGTGTTCAACATCTGGAGCCACTCTGCCCTAAAGGTGTCAGTTCCCTCATGTGCGAATATACCAATTGTTTCCCATAATTGTAAATCACAAACAACTCAGGACCTCTTGATTTTTCTTATCTGAATGCTTGCTCTTAAGCATGGAAGCCCTTATGCTCCCCCACTCTTTTTGCAAACAGGGCAGAACTCTCATCCCATCAGGGAAGTATTTACCCCTTCAGCCTGCCTCTCTCTCTGTGCCTATGCCCTCCATTCCTGCTAAGGATCTTTCTCATAGATGAAACTGGAAAAGCTGTCCTGCTTCAATTCATTTTGTACTTGCTTTATTATGCGTGTGGCTGTGCTTGTTCTGTTTGTAAGAAGACAGCACTGCAGTTTTATGACAGATCCTTTGTTGCTCTCTACGTTTCTCACAGTGCAGCTTTGATTTATTCAGATCTGCCCTATGACATAAAAGCATTTCAGCAAGTGAATGCCGTGATCTCTCTGACAGGCAGCCCAAGCAAATAAGCCCTCAAAAGCTTGGGAGCTGTCCGCCATATGCCTGACAGGCGTAATTCCTATCGTGCTGAAATTGCTGCCACCAAGCTAGGAGGCAGAAACAAAACGTCACAGTGAGGATGCAGCCAGCATATATCTTGCTCTCACTATAGACTAAAGATGTTAAGGACTAGTCGACTATCTGATAAGCAAACGAGGGGGTACTTCAAAGTGGCAGCGCCGTACAGAGCCCAGGGTATGGGCTCTGTGCAGCGCTGCTGCTTTGAAATGCTGTGGCAGAGTTTCAAAGGGGCAGCGCTGCACAGCTGATCCCGGGCTCTGTGCAATGCTGCCCCTTTGAAACACTGCCACGGCGTTTCAAAGTGGCAGCGCCGCACAGAGCCCTGAATCAGCTTGGGACTCCCCTGCTCCGCGCAGCATTTCCAAGTGGCAGCACCGCATGGAGCCCGGGGTCACCGGAGGACTCAGAGTCCCCCGCTGACCCCAGGCTCCATGTGGGCACTTCTGCTTTGAAATGCACAAGAGACCCCACTGGAAACTCTTGTACATTTCAAAGCTGGTACACCACGTGCAGCCCAAGGCCAGCAGGAAGTTTGGCTGACTCTGAGCTGCACACAGGCACTTCTGCTTCGAAATGCACAAGAGCCCCCAGCCTGCTGTGCATTTCAAAGCGCATGGAGCCCAGAGTCAGCGGGACTTTCTGCTGGCTGGAGCTGCACGCGGAGTTCCAACTCTGAAATGCGCAGGAGCCCCTGCTCTCTTGTACATTTCAAAGGAGGAATGTGGAAGTGCCTATCAACTAGTCGAGTAGTCGATGGAAATTCCATCGACTACTTGACTAGTAAATTAATCTATATTTTACATCCTTACTATAGACACAAGTGTCTGGGAGTATGAAGCACAAATAGAACAATGTCAGGTGAAGGCCACAGCAATATCAGCAGTGATGACAAAAAGAGAAGGTCATATATGAAACACAGAAAAAGGTACTTTAGAGTAGCTTCTGACCTCCTCCTAAAAGTGACAGTAAGGGCTGGCCTATGCTACTGTGACAAGCTGACCACTTACGCTACCTCAGTCACATGAATAACATAACTGAAGTCGTTGTAACTTAGGTTGACCTACCACGGCATCTCTACCACACTATGTCAATGGGAGATGTTCTCCCACCAACTTCCCTTACTCTTCTCAGCGAGGTGAAGTATTGGAGTAAACCAGAGAGCACTCTGTGATTGATTTAGTGGGTCTGGTGAATACCCACTAAGTTAACATTGCTTTGTTGCTTCAACTCTAGTTCAGGCTAGAAGTGGTTGAGAGACAGTTCTGTTGATGGCTATTTGGTAGCTTTTGGGAAATAAGCTAGTGATGTCTGTCCAACTGCTAGACAAATGTCCACGTCCCACTTGGTACATTTGTTGGAAGTTTCAGCAGAAAAGTCAAGTATGGCTATGGAAAGTTAATTATTTTCAGCCACAGAAGCAGTCCCTCCCAAATAAGTTTAAGACACACTGGTTGGGAACCATTGCACTGTCTGTACTCTTTGAACACATTTCTTAAGTTTCCATGGCTGTTAGTTCAGCATTACACTCACTTTTAAAAATGTAATTGATAAAAGACATGGGCAGGACACTGTGCTTCACTGACACACCAGCAAGTACTTTGTGATTGTGATTTTTAATACTAACAGTGTTAGAGTGCAAAGACAAGAGGTTTTCTTCTTTTTCACTCTGCCAATTGTTTGTAGCCTTTAATTCCAGCCTTTTTGTTTAACATCTACTTTCTCTTATTGGCACTGTGCAGGTCTTGCCATTGCTTGGTCTTGGTTTTTTTTGGGGGGGGGGGGGGAAGGGAGAGAGTGTCTAAGACATCTGCTAAGGAAGGTGTTAGGTGTTTTCTTAATTAACAATTTATTTAAATGTAATTGCTGCATTTCCTAAATAAGCTATACCTCTGTGCTTTCTACATTAAGGCCAGGATGTTCATGTCTATCAATAAGTAGGCATCTACAGGACCAGTATGTGAAATTATCAGTGTAATTGTTTGAGGCTTTCTTGGTTCTTAGGCCTACGAAGGGTTCTCCCAACAGAATGTTTCATTGTAAATATGAGCTCTATAATTAATATTGTCCGTTTACCCAAAGATATTTCTTAGACTCCACTCTTTTCACATATGTATACCCATTGTTTCTTAACTGACTATAGTGCCTAATACATGCAATGTTAATAACTCCTACCATGCTTCTGGTGTCTCTTCTCTGCTATTTCTATTTGCCAGGATTCTTCTATTTTCTGCAGAAAAAGTAAGATCTCTGAACACATTCAGTAATTTGCAACCAGGCAAAAATTAGTCATTTG
Source organism: Pelochelys cantorii (assembly GCA_032595735.1). NCBI lineage: Eukaryota > Metazoa > Chordata > Testudines > Trionychidae > Pelochelys > Pelochelys cantorii. The sequence goes on along the minus strand of CM064329.1, from coordinate 99,719,429 downwards.
AAAAGTATGTCAAGAGACAGATGCTACACACAGTACATTCCGAGTTCTGAACAAGTGGAAGAGGTCAGACAAATTACAAAGTGCACTGTATGAGAGATTCAAAACAAATAAAAGGAATGGATGCCTGGGGAATTATAGACCAGTCAGCCTAACTTTGGAACCTGGAAAGATACTAGAACGAACTAGTAAGCAATCAATTTGTAAGCACCCAGAGGATAGCAAGGTTATAAGAAATAGTCAGCATGGATTAGTGAAGAGCAAATCATGTCAAATCAATTGAATTTCTATCTTCAGCAGAGTTACTAGCCAGATGGAAAGCAGAAGACAGGATGTATCTTGATTTTAACAAGACTTTGATATATGACATTTTCAAATGAGGGAAATGTTGTCCATATGAAATTACTATAAGGTGAGTGCACAACTGGTTGCAAAACCATATTCAAGGAATAGTTTTCAATGTTCACTATTAAACTATGAAGCTATATCTAGTGGGGTACCACAGGGGCCATTCCTCAGTCTGGTGCTACTCAACATATTCATTAATGATTTAAATAATAGAGTGGAGAGTATTCTTATAAAATTTGCAGATGACAGCAAACTTGGAGGGGTTACTAGTACTTTGGACAACTAGAACTTTGGAGGATTAGAATTCAAAATAATTCAGACAAAGTGGAGAATTGGTCTGAAAAAAGGTAAAATTCAATAAAGACAAGTGCAAAGAATACACTTGGCAAGGAAAAATCAAATGCATAACTATAAAATGGGCAATAATAGGTTAAGTGGTAGTACTGCTAAAAAAGATATCCGGTCATAGTGGAATATGAATCAAAAGACAGTTACCTGTTCTGTAACTGGTGTTCTTCGAGATGTGTTGCTCATGTCCATTTAACATAGGTGTGTGTGCCTGCCACGTGCACCGGTGCCAGAAGTTTTTCCCTAAACAGTACCCATATGGGCTGGGGTTCCCAGCACCCCCTGGAGTGGCACACGCATGCTGTACTATATAAGGCACCCCTAGCCCTTCCCTCCTCAGTTCCTTCTTGCCAGAATTCCAGAGGAGAAGAGGGTGGCAGGTTGAATGGACATGAGCAATACATCTTAAAGAATACTTGTTACAGAACAGATAACTGTCTTTTCTTCTTGGAGTGCTTGCTCATGTCCATTCAGCATAGGCGACTATAAGCAGTGTCTGCAAAGGTGGGTGGAAGTTATGGGAATGCAGACTGCAATACTGCTCTGCAAAACACAGCATCGTCCCTGGCCTGCTGCATGATGACATAATGAGATGTGAATATATGTATCGACGACCACATCGCTGTTCAGAAAATGTCCTGAACTGGGACATGTGCAAGGTAAGCAGGTGAGGAAGTCTGAGCCCTAATCAACTGTGGTGACTGGGCCCCTGCCAACTCGTAGCACATGTGGATGCAAGAAGTAATCCATTTGGACAATCGCTGGGAGGAAATCAGGAAACCCCTCCTGCCCTCTCTATAGGCCACAAAAAGCTGCGTGGAGCTGCGAAAGGCACATGTCCTCTCCAGGTAAAAGGCCAGCACCCAGTGCACATCCAGTGCGTGGAGGCGCCTTTCCTCATTGTTTGCATGAGGCTTGGGATAGATGACCAGTAGAAAAATGTCCTGGTCCACATGGAAGGAAGAACTGAGTATATGGCAGTTCTAACATCAGTGCTCGGAGCTCTGACACCCGACTAGCCAAAGTGATGGCAATCAGGAACACTACCTTGAAAGAGAGCAGCAACAAGGAACATGTGAGCAGAGGCTCAAACAGAGGGCCTGAGAGCCGCACCAAGTCCAGATCCTACTACAGGAGAGGATCTCTGGCCTGAGGGCAGAGACGCTGCAGGTCTCTCAGGAACCGGGAGGTGACATCATGGGATAATACTGAATGGCCTTGCATAGGCAGATGAAACATGGAAATGGTCACTTGGTGGACTCTAATGGTAGCCAACGCAAGGCCTTGCCACTTCAGGTGTAGCAAGTGGTCCAGGATTTCCTGGATAGAAGCTTCGGCCAGGATGACCTGCCATTGCCGTTGCATTTGTGGTATGTGAAAGAGTAACTAAAAGTATCATTCAGGATATCTCCTGTTTTATTATCTATCCCTTTCCTAATGGTTCCTAACGTTGTTTGCTTTTTTTTTTTTTTTTTTGATTGCTTCTGCACATTGAGTGGATATTTTGGAGAACTATCTATGATGACTAAGATCTCATTCTTGAGTTGTAACAGCTAATTTAGTCTCCATCATTTTGTATGTATAGTTGGGATGATGTTTTCCAGTGTGCATTATTGTGCACTTAACACTGAATTTCATCTGCCTTTTGTCAACCAGTTTTGCAAGAGCCCTTTGAAAATCTTTGCACTCAGCTTTGGAATTAATGATCTTGAGTAATTTTATACTGTCTGTAAATTTTGCCACCTCATTGTTCACCCCCTTTTCCAGATCATTTATAAATATGTTGACTAGCACAAGACTCAGTGCAAATCCTTGGGGACCTCACTATTTACCTCTCTTCATTGTGAAAACTAACCATTTATTTTTCCTACCCTGTGTTTCCTATCTTTTTAGCCAGTCACTGATCCAGGAGGGGCTCTTTTCTCTTATCCCATGATTGCTCACTTTAACAGCCTTTAGTAAGGGATATTGTCAAAGGCTTTCTGAAAGTTCAACTACACTATATTCATTGGATCACACTTGTCCCCATGCTTGCTGACTCCCTCAAATAATTCATGCCTCACCAATCTACAAGATTAACTTTTACAAAAGCTCATGTTGACACTTTCCCAACATACCATGTTTATTTACATGTCTGACAATTCCATTATTTACTAGTTTCTATCAATTTGCCTGATAGTGAAGTTAGGCTTACAGGTCTTTAATTGCCAGGACTGCCTCTGGACCTTTTAAAACAGGCATGTCAAACAAGCATCTGGAGGGCCGCATGCAGCCCGATCAAGTTTTTTGCAGCCCGCCACTACATTTTATAAAAGAATAAAGTGCGGCCTGCTAGCTGCTTAGAGCACGTTACCAAGTGCAGATCACAGCTGGCCAGCCGCTTTGCGCACTGCGCCACAGCGACTGCTCACAGCCAGCTGGGCTGCTCTGCACAGGCATCAAGCACCTGCTCACAGCTGGCCGCTGTACTCACACCGCCCCAGTGCCTGAGGAAGAAGTGTGTGGCGGTGACGCGGCTCTGGTGGATCCAGGCATTAGGTATGGGGGGGCTAGGACTGCCTGGCTCTGGCAGGGGGCATTGGACCACAGCCCTTTAGCTCTTCCCCTTGTACAAGCATGCAATTCAGTGTTAAATGCATGGTGTGTCATACTGTTTCTCAAATAATATGATAGCATACAGTTTTTTCCACCAAATGGAATGGAATCAAGAGTATTGTAATATATTACACACACAAGGGGCTGATTTATGGTTCTCAGTTTAATTTTCATAATGTCCTGAGTTTTAAGTACCTAACTGTACTGCGTTAATATTTGTCATATGATTTCCTTGGAGAGTAGGCATTGCTAAATCAGCCAATGGGACCCTCCAGTCTAGTCCAGCATTGTAGCTACAAAAGTGGCCAATGCAAGATGTGTTATAGAATGGGGTGGGTGGGTGTGCGTGCGTGTGCACGTGCACGCACGCACATGTCCATAAGAAACTACAGTGGACAGTTATCTGCGGCTAGGGAATGTTTCTTCTTCTCTCCCATCAGTTGGTGGCTGGCTTATGACCTGAAACATGAGTGGGTTTTAATCTGTTTTTTATCCTACCTAGGGTATTTTAGATGTTTTCATTATCAATAAGCCTTCATCCTTTAAAAATCTTACAAACTTTTGACCTCACTGCTATTTAATGGTAGTGAATTCCACAGATGAATTGGGTAAAAAAAGTTTCTTTTTATCAATTTTTTGGCAGTTTTTTATCATGTTTTGGCAGTTTGCTCATCATATCCCACTTTGCACACCTGATCTTACATTTTACCTATCCTTATTTCATTTTCTGTTCTATAGACTTAACCTGGAATAGGTTTCCAATTTCTGAAGGATACTCATTTGGCTCAAACAACACCGGCTTTAAAGATAAAAAAGGAAAAGGAAATTATCCAGTTTTATATCTAAGAAATACCAGCTAGTCAAGGATAACCTGGGCATACCAATATTGCTAATAAATATGCACTTGTACATCAGTCAGCCAAAGGGCAATTAACTTGTTAGTCTTGCATGGATTATGTGTGTAAGAATATTACATGTACCTTTGAAAGCGCAAAGTTTAAGAAATCGTAAGGCTAGCATAAAGGCCAGCTTTGCAAGCCACTCGATTCGTTTTGATAATCCTTCTGGGGACAAAGAGACACTTAGAGCAGGCGGGGGAGGAGGTATGGATGCAGAATAAGGCAGCCAATACAGATGTCATCTTTAAATTCCAGGGCAAAAAGAAGAATCAGCATGTACCTGGTTTACACTGTTTCTTTAAAGAAAATTCAAAGGCTGAAGCACTTATTTGTTTGCCAGGCTGAAGCACTTATGCTGAAATATGAATCTCTCCCTTATTGTTTTGATCTATACTTGTTTTTATTTCAACAAAACAAGTTATGTATCAAAAATTTAAAAAGTACCTTACATTTATATTTAAAAATTATAAATGAGCAAACAATTTTACACATCAAATTATTGTATTATATTTAAACAAGACCTGAAAAATATTATACAATATACCTAAAACATAATCTATAATAAATAGTTACAACTTTCCAATAGAAGTACATTGGTGGCCCTGAAAGCTATCAGGTTGTTTGTGTGGCCCTCAGTAGGCTTCGAGTTCGACAAGCGTGTTTTAAAATATAGGTATTACATTAGCTATCCTCTAGTAATGTAACAGAGACTGATTTAAGTGACTGATTACATAACATAGTTAGCGGGACTGTCATTTCATATCAGAGTTCCTTCAGAACGCTTGGGTAAATATCATCAGGTCTTGGTGACTTATTACCTGTTGAATTGAATTTGTTCCAAAACTCCTCCATTGATGCTTTGATCTGGGACAAATCCTCAGATCTGTCACCTAAAAGGAAGGATTTGAGTGCAGTGAAGACAGGCGCAAGAAATTAATTTAGCTTTCTCCACAGTGTTTGTGTCTTCCCTGAGTGCTCCTTCAGCACCTTGCTTGTCTCCCCCCACAACTGTTTGGCCCAGTGATCTGGTGTACTTTTTAAAAAAAAGCTTCGAGTATACTTTAGTTTTTTGTTCTTAGCTAGCAGTTTTTCAAATTCTTTCCTGACCTGCCTTATTATATTTTTACCTTTGACTTACTATGCTAGACTTTATGCTTTTCTACTTTACTCACTCGAATCTGACTTCTAGTTTTTAAAAGGATGCCTTTTTGCCTTTAATCACCTCTTTTACTCTGTTGTTTAGCCATGGTGGCATTTTTTGGTCTACTTACTTTTTTTTTTTTTATTTGGGAGTATATATTTAGTTTGAACTTCTATTATGGTGTTTTAAAACAATCTCCATGGAATATGCAAGCATAACTGTTCCCTTTAACGTCTGTTTAACAAACTTCCTCATTTTATGTGATCCCTTTTTTAATTTAAATGCTACTGTGGTGCAGGTTTTTTTGGCAGTTTCCCCCCCTACAAGGATGGTAAATTTAATTACATTATGGCTGCTGATAATGAGTGTTTCTGATATATTCATCTCCTGGATCAGAGCCAGTGCTTCACTTAGCCAAAAAGAAGTCATTAATGGTGATAAGAAATTTTACTTCTGCATCCTGTACTGACGTGACATGTACCCAGTCAACATGGAGGTGGATGAAAACTCCCTTATTGTTGTGTTTGCTGCTTCTCTACTCTCCCTGGGCATTTTGGTCAGGTGGACAGTAGAATATTCCTACTACTATACTCTATTATTCAAGCACGTAATTTCTATCGCTGTGGTATAGTTTGATCCATTTAAGATTTTTATTATATTTGACTCTATACTTTCATGTATAGTGCCACTTCCCAACAGCACAACCTACTCTATTATTCCTATATATTAGTACCCCAGTGATATCAACATCCTGTTGATTATTGTTATTTTACCAAGTTTCCGCAATGCCTGTTATATAAATATCTTTATTTAATACAAAGGCACTCTAGATCACCCAACTTAGTATTTAAATATTTACATTTGTATATAAGCACCTGCCCATTGTCAGTATTCAGCTGCTTGCCTTTGTGTGTTATATGTAAATTTCCAATCCCTTTAAGTCCAACACCATCAGCCCCCTTCCTCCCCCCCATAGGCTTTTCTTCCACTTCTTGCTTTGTCCCAAATTTTTCAGGCTTGGAGATGTACAGAACACACTGACTTGCTGATTACTTTCTGTAGTACAAAGAACTTGCTTGACAGAGTCAACAATCTATAAAGACAATTGTACATACTGTAAAGTGTGTTGTATGGGATATGTTATGCAGGAGGTAAGTCTAGATAATCACAATGGGCCCTCCTGAGTTTTAAATAAAACAAAACTTTGTAACAAAATCTAAACTAAACAAGATTTTACAAAACCTAAAAATCAAGAAACATCAGTGAAGACAAAACTTAGGGTTTATATGTAAATATTCCTCTACAGGGTTCCTCAGTAGAGAACTGGGTAAATTCATCAATGAAGGCACATGAAACTGAGCAGGAAAAAGTCAAATTGACTACTTTCACTGCCCCAGTGGAGTAAAATGCCAAAAAACAAGAAGTCAACATGAATGATTAAAAGTCAATGAGAATTTAAAATCTGCTTCCCATACAAAGGTGTGAGGTGCATCATGTCAATATTAAGGATGTGAAAGCTTACCCATACATACAGTTAACAGATGAGCCTAGACTTATCAGTTAACCTTCACGCTTACAGTCTCCCTACATGCACCAACTCCCCCCTCCCCACCTAAACTTGTAAGGCTGCAAACTTCAGCAGTTTACACATTTACTTAAACACATTTTCACATCGCTAGTTAATACACATAGGGACATTTGCTTGTTTTACACTTGATTTTTCAGTTGAGAGTGTCCCTTTAATAGAAAGTGAGAATGAATGAGGAGAAAGATGTGACCATTTAATCTGTACTCTAGTGAAGTGTGATTTAAGCCACCACATCAAGCAATTGGGGTATTTAAAAGGATTAATAAAGGAGAGGGGACTTGTATGCAATGTGTGGGGACACTCTTTCCCATATCTTCTCAGTCAAGAAGCTGCCTAATCCCATTTTCTCTGGTTTGCTGTGTAATCTTGGGAGTGGGATAATGTAGACTTTTTAGGGGAATAAAGTGGGGGCAAATGATAGCTCCTGGGGATTGAATCCCCCACCCCGATGGCTACATTAGTTATTTCCTCCACGCCACAGTCATGGGTCACACTAGAGATTCATCCTGATCGCCAGAGAAAAATTATTGCCATTTAGACTTACCTATTGTTGAAACCACAGTCCCCACAAAATAAAAGGCGCCGGTAAAATCCCATCGGGGTCTGATGTCATCGACCCGAATCCCGGCTACACTGGCTTCTTGGTATTCCCGGAGGAAATCTTGCAGCTCCGCCCGGCTCAGGTTGTGCCTCTGGCTGAAGTTCATGAACCTCTCCTCCCACTTCTCCTTGGCTTCCCTCTCGGTGGGCAGCTCGATGGCCGAGAACACGGCGGCCCCGCACAGCATGTACAGGATGATGAGCGCAGCCAGCAGCAGGAAGCGGGCGTTATCCTCATTCAGGTGACCCAGGCTGGAGCAGCAGCAGCCGCGCCACGCCATTCTCCGCCCCCGGGGACCAGGCCAAGGGGACCGCTGGAGCCCGGCACGAAGTTTGCACGCGGCCGCAGCTGCCCCAAGCTCCCACAAGCGTAGGGGCGACCTGGGTTATACACCCGGGGCCTCGGCTGCCAGGGGCCGCGAGCAGCGCGATCCATGGCCGCCCCGCATCTCTGCCGGCGGATCCAGCCCGGCTCTCCAGGGCACTTGGACTGCAAGGACGTGCAGCGCTGCGCGGACCTTTATCGCCACTTTCCCGCCCTTCCCGCGGGTCTCAGAGCTGGGGCTCATCCTCGGGTGCTCGGGGCCATTTCTTAAGGCGCCCCCTAGGGTCTGCTGGTTCAGAAAGTGACTTTCCGCCCTCGGGACGCTGGCGCGGGCAAACAGCCTGTCTGCGCCTCTCAAGTTTCGGGTCCTTTCCTTCCTCCGCCCCACACGCCTCCACTTCGCGAAGGAAAACCAGCTAGCACAGCTTCAGCTTGCCACGGCGGCTGGAAGGCACCTACCTCCATGCGAAGTAGCTGCCTCCGAGGCGCTCAGGTGCGAAGTCGTGAAAGACGTGGAGACAAGTCAGAGCCGTACTGTCCCTGAGCCTCCCCGGCATGTCCGCGCTTCAGAGCGGCCGCGGGAGCTCCCCGAGCGCGCAGCCACGCGGGAGTCCCCCTTCCGCTTCAACAGGCAGTGGAGAGATCGGAGCGGCCCCCTCCATGGTCACCGAACCGTGCCGCAGCCTCTCCTTGCACAGTGCAGATCGCTGGGCCGACTGTGTGGAAAGAGCCCAGCCGAGCGGGCGGCACCGCGGGCGGGGCTTGTGCGGAACGAAGGGGAGTGGAGCCTAGAATTATCAATTCGGTTCAGACCCTCGAATACTGAAGCTGGAGACCTGGGGCATCTCTCTGCCCATCTTGCCTAGGGAAAGTCCTCGCCGGCTTCGTAAACTTGGTCAAATCAAATCCGACGCCCCGCGGCGGAAGCGGTAAAGCCCAGACAAGAGTCAGGCACCTGCTGGCTAACACGGCTCGGTAGTAACCGCTGAGCTAAAGCGCAGCGACGCCTCGCACAGACCACGCGGTGTCAAGGCAGAGCTCACCAGCCCGAGGGGCTAACATCCCGTGCCAGAGCGGATCCTGGGTCTGTGCCCTTCGAGCACCCCATTTACCTCCAGCTGCCGAGGTGCCTGTTGGGGGGGGGGTCAGCCCTGCAGTGGTGGTAGGGGTGCCAGAGCAGGGCGGGGCTGACAGCCCTTCAGCCCCGCCCTCTCTCCGGACGGCAGGAGGGGTCACTCCCGGACCCGTCTGCTTCTCTGCCAGCCGCAGAGGACGAGGCTCGGACTGTCCCTCGGTCTCCCTAGCCGGTCGGCGGCCGCTGTTTTCTCCTCCGGTAGTCACAGCTCCTTCCCTATGCCAGGGAACCAGGGCAAGCAGCGCCCCCCTGCTCGCGGCGCCCGCTGGGAAGCAGCCGGGTCAGCGTCTGGGGGAGCCTGGCCGCGCGCTGCTTCGCTTCGTCTCCGCCTTGGCGCCCTGCCGCTCTTCGCCAAGTGCAGCCAGGTGCAGCGACGCCTCCACCAGCCTTCGCCTCCCGCCACAGCGCGCCTGTCAGCCCGCACCCTAGGCGGCACACAGCGCTGCAACAGGCGGACAGCAGCTACTGCAGCTCCCGCGCTCCCCCGCCGCTGGGGGTCGTGCAGCCTTGGAGCGGGAAGGCCCCTAGGATGGAAGGAGCAGGAACTGCCCCAGTCCACAAATGAGCTGTCCCTTGGCGCATGCTTTTTCCAGCGCACCGTGCTGAATGCTGCGTTTGGCCGGCGCAGCAGCTCGGCCAACGTTTGCGCGGCTCAGTCGGCGGTCAGGTCAGCGCTGCGCTGAGTGCGGCGGAGGAGGGAGGGGAGAAAAAATCTGTGCTTTGAGCGCGGTGTGCGTGGGGGTGCGTCCAGCCTCGGTTTCGGGAGCTGGCCAGCCAAGCACAAGGGCGGGTCCTTCCCTAATGACTGGCCTTTTTACACCTGACGTCCAGAAAAGGCAAAAACAGCCTGTGGCTGCAAAGAGGCCCGTAGAGGTTAGGTATTTCTGGCTTCTCCTGTAGCATCCGGGGGAATGGCCAGCTGTTAATGGCTAGACTGCGTGCAACACCTTTTAATGATTCTGGACCATCACCTCTTGTGCACAAATCTTGCCAAGGTTACAATTTGATCTTCTATAGTTCTCTTTTTCCCTCCTGTTGCTTGTCACGCTCATCTGTTGCATCTTGTCTTAAATTATATCATCCTGGAAATACTTTAGTTGGTACCAGTAGTACCAGGGAAGTCCACAGACTCCTCACCATGAGTAATAATATCTAGCTGTTAAAGGTTTTTCATCATTAGGTTCCAAATGATAAAGTTATGCATGTGCTTAAGTGTTTTCAGTATAAATCTCTTTGTAATTCTTTCAGAGCATATTATGTATTTGTACAGCAAATAACTCCGGTCATCTGAAGAAGTGGGCTGTGCCCATGAAAGCTCATACCACCATATACATGTTTTGTTAGTCTATAAAGTGCTACCAGACCATTTGTTGTTTTTTTCTGACAGACTAACTCAGCAACCCCCTGAAGCTTTAGAACCTCAGACTTAAGAACACCTGCAGACTGGAGATTGTTAAGTTGGAAAGGTTCTTAACTCTGGGAAAAGGTTGCTCTTTCAAAAGTTTACAGCTGAACATTGACTTAATGCTGCTTTGAAACTTTACTACACAGAAGAAAAAAAATGCTGCTTTCCATTTTTAATAGTTTATATTTATTATGGTACTGTACTGTACAGTGTTTACTTGTTTTTATCTTCTCTGTTGCTGCCTAATTGTTTTCTTTCAATTCCAAAGGAAGTATGCAATTGATTTGCCAGTTTATAACTCTGGGGTTCCTAATTCTTAGAGTCTAGTGTACAACTTGTTGCTCTTTTCTTAAAAAGTTGCTAAATCCTCCACTGTGTGAGATGCAGTTCTGAACTTGCAAGAGGGTTTAAAGATGTAACACGTTCAAAAGTGCTCTATCAGCATAGCTTTTGGAAAGATAATTATGAAGGAAAAGATGAAAACAATGAAGTACCAAGCAATATCCAGCAACTATAATACTGATAAATTATGGTTGAAAATGGTTTGGATACATACTAGACATTATTAATTAGGGGAAAGATGGCTTTTCCTTTTCAGTGAAGGAGTAATAAGTCAGCATTTTATTAAAATGGCAGTTCAGTGATTTATTATTACAATGCTTACATACTGTATTTTATTATGTATATTGCACTAACAGTGGTCTAGGAACTAGAGACCTATTAAAAACAAGATCCCAAATCTTTATATGATATAAATGTAAAGATATTTTTGCCTAGTAACAGATAGGAAATTAATATTACAAAACTTGATAAAACTTTGTTTAATCAAAAACATCAGGTTTACTAACATATTTTAGTAATATTTTCAATTTTCTACTATTTTCATCAGAGTTTAAAAATAATCTTTTACATACTTTTCCCATTGGCCAGTAAATTTAATTCCTACCACTATAGATGGTCTTTTAAAAATATTACCAACTGCAAAAATCTTACCTTATGTGTCAAAGTTTGGGGGCTAATGGGATCTGGGAGTGTTGGGCTGAGTCCCTGAAAGTACTTTTTTGCACTTATGAATTGCTCTAGTGAAAGGGACTAAAAAGTGCTCTTATACACATATGTTTTACATGTGGAGAAACTGAGACACCGGAATTAGGTGACTTGCCCAAGGTCATGCCCATGGCAGAATCTGACAAAGAACCCAGATCTTTAAAAATAAGGTAAATTCTGCTGCGGATTGTTACTTTATTATCCATTATTAGCCACAGACTTCTGTATGGCAGGAAAAAGTAGCAGTAGTGATGAAAAGAAAAGTTAGTGTTAATCTTCCTACAAATGGAAATTAGATGCTGGTTGAGAGCTAGGCAGAGAGTACTTAGTGATTTGGGCAAGTCCATTCCAAGGATCCGCATGCCTATACTGTAAATATGGACAATTTCCAAAAGGAAAGGACCATATTTCCCCACTAGCCTTCACTACATATGTGAGTCTAAAGCACAGACTGTGGGGCAGAATTCTCCCAGCAGATCCAGAACCTCAGTGAGAAACACCAGCCTTCATTCAAACCTCCATCCCCTCAGGATCCTGCTCTTGCTTGCTACCATCTTGCTAATTTAAGACAAGATCCTGACATTGTTTGCTAACATCATATAAAATGAGACTGTTACATAGCAGCTTCTTGTCCACTACACAATCTAATTTATATAATATATTATATGCTATTATATAATAATGAGTGAGAGGGAGGTAAATTCTGTCAGGGAATGATTATTTTAAGATCTCCTTTTTTCTGACGTGCTTTTGTTTTATATAATACTTGTTTGATGACAGGATACTACTGTCTCAGCTCCCAGAAGTAACAGAATTGCACGTATTGACCACAAATTAGACATGCTGAGGTAATCACAGTTGATACACAGGGGACTGCAACTCTGGTGTGTGAGAGAAAATCATGTAATTACATCCTGAGAGAGGTGATGGACCAAAACCCAAGAGAAGAGTGCACTTAAAGAGACCAGGAAGAGTCAGAGGGGCGGTTACCCTGGTAATAGTGAGATGGAACATTTAAATGTGGTTTCACCAAAAATGCCCAACGGGTTGATCAGAATAGTGTTTTGAACCCATCAGTATCTAATGTCCGTGTATTTATCACGAGAGCCCAAGCCCTTTGTGACTGAGCCATTTGTGACCGAGCCGTGTCTTGTCCATGCTTCACGCTAGAACATTACTTCCCAAAGGTATGTTAATGGGATACACAGGGGATGTACAGGGAATAACTTTCTTCTCAGAATCTAGTATGATCCTGTATTACTTCAAATACAGTATTCCAGCCCCTTACTCTTTCACAGGGTATGGATTTAATATGATTGTTTCAAAGAGCCATGACAATGTAAATGTAGATAATCAAAGAACAAAAAATCTACATTTAAATTTGGATCAAGTAAAAAATATCCTTACAACTCTTCCTGGCAAGTAAATTAATGGAAAGGCAGAGTAAACCTCTCATGGGGCAGGCAATTTGATACAGGTCATTAACCTTCACAAAATGCTCATTCATAGTGTCACATAAATGCAAATTAATTGAGATTACATTACATCCTCAGAACAATGAAACAGTTAAGCATCATTGTGTTTATGTATTTGCATATTTATCACTAATCTTACAAATGAAGGAGGGTTTTTTTTAGTAGAACTAGAAATAGTTAAATTACCATGTTAGGGGCTGTTTAGTGTTTGATTTAAAATATAGTTTTGTTTATACTGTAACAGGGCCAGCCCTTTCTTTAAGGCATGATACAATGATTCAGTATCCTTTATATACTAACAATGATTATTTTTCCAACAAAAAAATTGTGCTGCCAAAATAATGTCATCATTAAGGCACAGTAGATAACTTAAAGCAATCTCACTGAGGATATTTTGCTAGTGTGTCTCTTTGACAGTACCACTGATGCTTTTTAATTAAGCCTCACATTTGGAAGAGTAAAGCTGGTGCACTTTGAACTAAAATGGGAAGTTTGGGTTGGATCCATGAAGGGAATTAAGCATTGCAACTCTGAGCATCATAAAGCCTAATTTTTAGGCACCAGAGAATATTTCAGCTTAAAAGGTTAATTTTTGTCTTAGGCACATAGCACTATAGAAAGCTGCACAAATTCACATGGAAAGCAGTAACTGGGGAATTAGTTTATGGAGACAGAAGGGAGACAGTAATTGTGAGACATTTGAAGTGGGAAAATTGTAGCATACTAAAAGGGAAAACACAGGAGCTGGAAGAAGGTGTAATTGAATGAGAGACATTTTATTTGAATTCACAGTTCTTTATAACCTCATTAGTACTGTTCTTGCTATGTTCCTGTCTTTAGCCTGCTGCAACTTTCATCCTGAGGAGCTAAGTGGGCCAAATTCAGAGGGTATGAAGATGGTTGGTGCTACTCCTAAGGTCAGATTCTGATACTCTTACTCATAGCGAGTAGTACTCTTCTCAACACATAGTTCTGAAATGAATGGGACTATTCATTGGGTAAAGTATTATTGTCCCCGAGTGATGGTAGCAGAATCTGGTCCTAAATTTGTATGATGTGGGCAGTGGAAAAAGGAGTAAGTTTACTATCTAAATTACACTTGTTTATTCACCTTGGAATTAGGCTCTTGATATCTAAAGTGAGAAAACCTGCATTTTTTTCTGCTGATTTTATTTGGATTTACTCTATGTACAGTCATTTTTTCTGATTGTTTTGTTCATATTTAATGTGTTTATCAGCAGAAGTATCAATATATGGAAGTTCTAAAGTTCCAAGAGCACAAAATACAATACTGTACTGTGGCACTGGAGGCACTGACCCAAAAAGCACAGTAGCTATTTAATGACACCAGAAGACAATGAAAGTACTGTAATATGTCGCATTTTTGTATTCAGTTTGAAACATTTGTTATAACTTTAGTGTCTTGCTTTTTGCCTTTTGTGCTGCTGGCTTCAAAGGAAAGGCTCTCGTCACTTTGTGGGGCTTTAGATGAGGGTCCTCAGTAGGGCTTGGTAAGTTCTGAACTAAGGAAAAATGCATAGTTGTGCTGCCCCAAGAACCACCAAGGAAGAAAACTTGAGTCAGGAGAATCACACTGTCTCAGTCACTCCCCTGTTCTAGGGAGAAGGTAAAATGTACTGAATGTCATCTGCAGGATATATAGATTAAGTACACTTTACTGATTTGTAGCTCTGCAAAGCTTGCTTCCTTCCCTGCCACGTAGTGCTGATCTAGCTTTTACGAAATTCAACTTGTTGTACTAAGTCATTAGAAAAAAGATCTACTCTTTCTTAGTAATGCAATAATAGGCATCATTGCAGAATGTATATCCATTAATAATGCCTGTTATAGAGTAGGCTGCTACACAAAACCCAGCTCCTGACCTGAGATAAAGGCAGGCTGCCTGCCTTAGTTTCCCCCTTCACATTTCCAATAACTCCACATAGGGAGAAGTCTTTACACAAAAAGAAACCTAGGGTTGGGTTTCTTAACATAAAAGTAAAGTCCACAATGTCCAATTCAATTTACCATTTTTACCAGACCACACTGCTCGAGTTGGCTGGAGTCTTGTTCTCCTGGCATCTCAAATCTGTTCTGAAAGCCTCATCTCTGCAGCCTACAGGAACTTCTTATCCACCACATCTTACTAGACCTTAGCTATGTCTAGACTGCAGGCTTCTTTCAGAAGAAGCTTTTTTCGGAAGAAATCTTCCGAAAAAAATTCTTCCAAAAGAGAGCGTCCACACTGCAAAAGTGCATCGAAAAAGTGATCTGCTTTTTCGAAAGAGCATCCAGACTGAACGGACGCTCTCACATTTAAGCTGTGATTGCTATGGACGGAATGGCCACCAGGGCACCTGTGCTTTTTCCTCCTTCCTCTTCTTCTAAAAGAACTCCCTCTTCCCCGTCCACACACGCCTTTTTGCAAAAAGGCTTCTCTCTCATAGAATGAGGATGACCAGTGCTGGAAAAAACCCTCTGTTGTTTCTATTTTTCTTGCGGAAGAATGCAATTGCAGTGTGGATGTTCCTCAAGTTGCAGGGGTGGGCATGGGACAGGAGTAGTAGCCGCGGAGCTTTGGCCCTTACCACAGAACTCTGGCAGTGGCAGCCATGGTGCTCCAGCCTCAGCTGCGGAGCTGTGGCAGTGGCACAGTTCCAGCCCTGGCTGTGGAGTTCTGGTCCCAGCAGCAGCCAGGGAGCTCTATCTCCAGCTGTGGATGTCCAACCCAGTGGCAGCCAGGGAGCTCTATCCTTGGCTGCGGCACTTCAACCCCAGTAGCAGCCACCGCCGGGCAGGCAGCAGCGGGTTAGGCAGGAGCCCTAGCCAGAGGCAGCAGGACAGCACAGGCCATGTTGGAAAGGACCTCCCCTGGTCCAGCAAATCCCCTCGTTTGGGACCTGTCAGGTCCCGAGAGTGCCAGACAAGGGAGGTCCAACTTATATTACTCAGGTTAATGTCTCATATATTTTTTAGTAAAAATTACAGACAGGACACAGGTGATAAACAATTAATCAAGGAAGCCTCAACACCTAGGGCTGTAGTTGCAGAGGTCATGTAAAGTTATGGAATCAGTGACTTCTGTGACCAGCTTGTAGCCTTAATTATGATCTCTGTCATGCTGTCTGAATTGGTTCAGACCATGAGTGCCTACCTCAGGGCAGACTGTCAAAAATACAGCAGAAACCTCAACACTGGTGATACATTCTATTATTAGATTTTACCAAGCCAACAACAAATGTAAACTCCTGGATCACTATAACAAGACTTGCCACGAGTCACAGACAGTCCCTTTAGACCAGTGGTCTCCAACCTTTTTAAGCACAAGATCACTTTTTGAATTTAAGTGAAATGTAAGCTCTACCTCAAACCCAAACACCCTTGCCCCACCTCCTTTGTGCCCCTCCTCTGAGGTTCTGCCCCTGCTCACTCTGTTCTCTCTCCCTCCCTTCTCCATTCTCCCTCCCTTTCATCAGGCAGGCGCAGAAGGTTGGGGCTCAGGCTCTGGTCTTGGGCTAAGGGATTTGGAGTGTGAGGGGGCTCTGAGCTGAGCCTGGGGCACCGATTGGGGTACACGAGGGGGTTCAGGGTAAGGCTCTGTAAGGGAGCTTGGGTACAAGGGGCTCAGGGCTGGGACAGGGGCTTGGGGTGCAGGAGGGAGTTCAGGGTGCAGGTTCTGTAAGGGAGTTGGGGTCCAGGGGGCTCAGGGCTAGGGCAGAGCCTTGGGGTGCAGGAGGGGGGTTCATGACTGGGGCAGGGGTTCAAGCTGGCTCCAGCTGGACACTGCTTACCTTATGGGACAAACAAGGCTGTTTACAGGTCGTTCAGTTGATCATGAAGCCATCAGGCATCCGGGGCATCAGTAACAGCTCTCATTAACACATGTAAAACTATAAACAGATGCACACTTCATATTTCTAACTTCACATGCAAGAATGATACATACATTAAAATAGGATATACAGACCCAGCAGATTGTAACATTAAAATTGATAGGTTACATGAGGCATATTGTCTGAAGCTTTTTCAAATTATGCACATTTATATGCATAAGCCAGTTTTCATAAAGTATCTGGGGGGAAGAGGGGAGGAACCCATCACAAACTGTTTTTAATTTTCCTCTTCCAGCATTCAAATTGATAGGATGAGATTCTCCATAGGTGATGGGGCAATTAACAAAACCTTTGTCCTATAACGGCTAATTTAATTTGTAATAGTTCTCCTGGATGTGGGAGGGAAAATACCCAGGCCTGGATTCACAAGTTCAGGGGAAACATTTTCAAAGACAAAGCAAAATATACATATTTTCTTACCGCATGCAGTATACACATTACAAGTGAGATTAATGCATGAAGCGATCATAGAATCATAGGCCTGAAAGGACCCTCAAGAGGTCATCTAGTCCAGTCCCTAGGACTAAGTATTATTATCTAGACCATTCCTGACAAGTGTTTGTCTAACCTGCTCTTAAAAACCTCCAATGATGGAGATTCCACAACCTCTGTAGGGAATTTATTGCAGTATTTAACTACCCTGACAATTAGCAAAATTTTCCTAATGTCCAGCCTAAGCCTCCCTTGTTTCAATTTAATCCAATTGCTTCTTGCCCTATTCTCAGAGGTTAAGAATATTTTTCCCTCCTTATAACAACCTTTTAGGTACTACACAGTGGTTATGTCTCCTCTCCGTCTTCTCTTTCTGAGACTGAAAAAATTGGGTTTGTTTAATCTTCACTCATATGTCATGTTTTCTAGACCTTTAATAATCTTTTCACTCTTCTGTGGGCTCTTTCCCATTTATCCACATCTTTCCTGAAATGTGACACCTAGAACTGGACGTAATGCTCCAGCTGAGGCCTAATCAGCTCAGAGTAGAATGGAAGAAGTACTTTTCATGTCTTGCTTAGGATACTCCTGCTAATACATCTCAGAATCATGTCGCTTTTTTAGCAACAGTGATATACTATTAACTCGTACGTAGCTCGTAGTCTATTATGAACCTCAGATCCTTTTCTGCAGTACTCCTTCCTAGCCAGTCATTTTACAGTTTGTGTGTGCTGCAACTGTGTGCGCCTTCCTAAATGGCATTCGTCCCTATTGAATTTCATCCTATTTACAAGGCACTTGCAACCTCTTCTAGCTTCGTATCACCTGCAGACTTTATAAGGGTGTGTCTACACTGCACTATAACTCGAAATAAGATACATAGTTTGAGCTATGCAAATTGCATAACTTATTTTGATGCTATTTCAAAATAGCTTATTTTGTCATTTGGTGCTGTCTACACAGCGCCAAATTTTTAAATAAAGTGCTATCCAAAACGTCCCTTACACTTCGTAGAATGAGGTTTACAGGGATATTAGAATGGTGAGCCCGAAATAACAGGCTTGCTGTGAAGATGTGGGATACCTGGCAGGACCTGGAGCCCTGTGTGCCCCACCTGGGCTGTCTGGCGGGACCAGGAGCCCAGCATGTGCCTCATCTGTGCTACCCAGAAGGGCAGGAGCCTGGCACGCTGGGAACTGGGCTGGAGCTAGGCTGATTGGCATAGTAGGGAAGAAAAAGGGACCAGCAGGGCAGCGAGGCCAGAGGCTAGTGGCTGCTAGCAGGGGGGCCAGATAAGATCTCCCCTGGTTTGGCAAATTCCCTCATCCAAGACTAGTTGGGTCCTGAAGGTGTTGGACCATGGAGGTTCAACCTGTAGTAGCTTTCTCCAGCTTCTGAAATAAAAAAAAGTCTCCAATACATTCCAACAATTGCTGGATAATCTGTGGCCTGTTGTGTTATTTTTCCAACAGATGTCTGGGTAGTTGAAGTCCCCATCACCACCATGTCCTGTGCTTTGGATTATTTTGTTGGTAGTTTAAAAAAAAGCCTCACCCAGATCTTTTTCCTGGTTAGGTGATCTGTAGTAGACCCCCACTATGACATCACCTTTATTTATTACCCCTTTTATCCTTACCCAGAGATTTTCATCAAGTTTGTCTCCTATTTCCATCTCAACCTGAGTCCAAAAGTATACATTTTTAATATACAAGGCAACACCTCCTCTCTCTTTTCCCTGACTGAGCAAGCTGTGCTCTTTTATACCAATATTCTAGTCATGCATATTATCCCACCAATAATCTGTTATAACAGCCCATGCTCCTCTCCAAATTCCAGCCCTTCTCCCAGGTCTCCATGTTTTTCACCTGCCCCCTGAGAACTTAGTTTAAAGCCCCCTTCTCTAGGTTAGCCAGACTATATCCAAATATGCTCTCCCCTCTTCTTGATCGGTGGACCCCATCTCTGCTTGACAGTCCTTCTTGGAACAGCAACCTGTGGTTAGGTAGCCAAACCCCACAAGAGTGAGTTATTCACCTCCAGGATGCCTCTGTCTCTTCCTGACCCCCTGCCCTTAACCAGAAGGATTGAAGAGAACATCACCTATGCTCCAAATTCCTTCATCCTTTCCACCAGAACCCTGTAATCATTTCTGATCTATTGTGAGTCATACCTCACAGTATCATTAGTGCCCACATGAATGAGTAGCATGGGGTAGCAGTCAGAGAGCCAGATGATCCTTGACAATCCCTCAATGAACATAAACTTTGTTTTTAAAAGACTAATGCCTAATTTAAGTAAAACTAACATAGATGAACTGAACTGTTCTCCAGCTATACATTTGTCAGTTCTTAGCTAATGTCTGTAATCTGGACAAGAGTTGGCATCTGGCTTGCCAGCGTCACAGGTGGAGAGACTGAGGAGGGGCATTAAGTTGACTTGCCCAAGGCTACATGGCAAATCTATGCCAGAACTATAACTAGAAATCATGCCTGACTTTTACCATTGTGCTTCAGCCCCTGAACCATAATGATATGCATATTAGCTTGCCAAACCCTTGACTCTTCCTTACCAGTTTTAGGTCACACAGCAATGGGGCTAGGCTCAGCAGATTGCACCTCTGCACTCTCTACCTCTGTTAGATTTCCCCAGTCAGCATGTCACTTCTCAATTCACAGGAAGTTTTTTAACCAGTTCAGTTTATTTGTTCAAGAATTCCCTTAAAATGATCTAAGGTTTCCAAAAGGTTTCCCAGATCAAACTATTTTATCCAGAAGGGCTAGGGAAGTAGTCTCTTAATAGTGGATTCACTAGCATTGTATTATCACATCTTGTGCAGCTGCCAGCAGCACTCCAGGGACTGGCAACTATGCCACAATGCCATCCAGGCCCGAATTGTCAAAGCCCTGCCACTGAGCCTGGGTAACGTCCATCAGGACTCCGTCGTGCTGAGCATGGACAGCCTCCTCCCACCCGACATCATCATCACCAACGAAGAGGCAAAGAAGATCATCATGGTGGACGTGTCCGTCCCATTTGAGAATCAGACCGTGGCATTTTGAGTGGTGAGAATGAGGAAGATAGAGAAATACACCCTCCAGCAGACACCCTGAGAGCCAGAGGCTACACCTGTGGCATTAGGAAGAGGTACGCCCACCTCATAATGCAGCTGATAGTCTCACACACCATCCAATGGTCCTGTGACATTTACATGGAACACATCACGGGCCAGCGCCAATACCAGAAACAGTAACGGAGTCCACTAGGGAGGGATGCGGGGGAGGAGGGCACCCCCTTTCCCCACCACAGAGACCCACCCACCAACCTTCCGGGCAGTTGAGAGACATTACAAAACTTCACAAACATCAATGACACATGGGACATGGAGACCCCCCCCCCCGCCACGTACTGAGTTACACACTATTGCCCATTGAGGGGGGCATAGCAAGAACACAACTAGAAGCACACAAGACTATGGGTGGGTTTTTTGGATTCCCCTCCTTTTTCCCCCTCCATAAGGGCCAAGTTACCATTGGCCACCAAAGGGGGCATGGCCAGCTCACACCTGGGGCACTTCCTCACCACCCCCAAAAGGCCATCTTCCCCCCAATAGGGGTGGCTCAAGAAGAAAAGAGGACAAGGATGCGGTGGAAGAGGACGCCAAGGGACATAGAAGACTTGGGAAAGCACTAGTTTCCCCCCACAGAAGACTAAATGTCACATGAGACTATGGGAGTGTTTTTTTGGGGAGGGTCCCCCTTTTTCCCCTGACATGGACTGGGTTACCACCACCCACTGAGTGGAACATAGCCAGGACACATCCAGGGGCACACCACTCACCTTCCCCCCGAAAGGCTACGTTCACAGGTGGCAAGTTATATGGACTCGTGGTGCTCATGCTCCAGGAATATTCAGAGCCAGGGGCCCTGCTCCACCAATATTTGGAGTTGGGTCTCTCCCCGGGCCCTGCCTGGAGCGGGCCATGGCCCCCACCTGCCGGCCGCCCCTGGCCCCAGAGCGTTCCCCGCCCCCCGGCCCCAGAGCGCATGCGTGGCATACTGAAACGCTGCACAACAGCTGAGAGGGGAGATGCCCGGGCGTGGCGTGACATCACAGCCCGGGACTTTAAAACCGTGTGACCCAGCTCCAGGCCCGGCAAGTGGTCTGGAGCCCCAGAAGCAGCTGGGGCCCGATCACAGACTCCAGCGCTGCAAACTGGAAGGAAGAAGGTAAGGTAAGGTAAGGTGGGGTGGGGGGAAAATAGGGGAAGGGGTGGGAGAGGAAGGGGCTTGTGCTGAAGGGAAGGGGGCAGATCAGGAGAAGAAAGGGGAAGGTACCAAGGGACAGGGTGGAGGAGAGACAAATGCCAGGCATAGGGTTGCCAGGTGTCCGGTATTTTCGCTTCCTATCCGGTAAAAAAATTCAGAGAATACCGGACACCTGAGATGTCCTGTATCTTCTGATTTTTTCCCCGGCCAGGAGGTGAAAATGCCAGGCGGTATTTTTGTTTCAACCATCTGGCAACCCTAGCCAGGCGGCCAAGTGGAGACTGAGGAAAAGGACAGGAGGGGAGGTGTCCGTGGGAGGGGGGACAGGGTGATGCTGGGAGAGGAGAGAGTAAGGGCATTGGGGGCTAGAGGGAGCAGGGGGAGGTGCTGGGAGAAGGCTTGAAAGAAGGGGTGGGCATGAGGAAGGCGGGGATGGAGCAAGTCATGTGTGAGGGCACAGGGGCATGAGGGGGAATGGGGGCAAAGGGTGGTGAGGGGGTGGGCATCAGGGAAAAAAGAGGGCAAAGGGGGCGGGGCAGTGAGGGAAGGGGGAGCACCAGGAGGGTGCAGGGATAAGGGAAGGTGCAGGTGCCAGGGGATTTTGGGGGTGAAGCAGATGGGCAGACACCTACAGGGGAGGGACCAGCACCAGAGGAGAGAGGCAGGGCAGGTGTGTAGAGGAAGGTTTTAGGAGAGGGGATGAGGAGGGGTAGGTCACAATCAGAGTGGGGCTACTGGACGAATGGGCACGGGGGGGAGAGGTCTCAGGAGGGCTGAGGGCAGTGAGAAGGGCAGGAGTCCAAGTCAGGACAGCAGAGGAGGGTGAGGGGTTGGGGGGCAGCAGGCACCAGGGGAGCTGATGGAGCAAGGGGAGGAGACATGGCAGCAGAGGGAAAAGGTAGAGGGTTATACGATATTTATTAATAACTTGGGTGCCACAGTGGCACATCCAAATAAGCCATATGAACTCAGTACTGGTGCACAACACAAAATTCACTCTGCTCATGGGAGGAAACTCTTAGAGGGAACACTTCCCCCAGCCTCTCCGCCCCCAAGTTAATGTCACACACAGTGGGTTAATGCAATTGCAGGATAGTTGCATGAGGGGAGTTTGGTGGGAGCCAAACTAATCCCTATTGGTAGGAGGATGGTGGGAAAAGTCCTTAGAGAGGGGACTTTACTTCTGGTCATGTGTCCATCAGAGAAAACATTAAGAACATTCCCACTTCGTCACAACAGGTACAACAAAATATAATATAATATATTTGATGCACAATGGAATCCACAATGGGTTCGTTCCATGCTTATGCTACTATGGTGTTTATGTGGATAACCCAGGAAAAAAGGGTGCAAATATTAAAAAAAAAAGGTGAAATATATATATTTCAATATATATATTGACTATTCAATATAATATATTGAAGTGGGCAAGTGCTGCTTCTGACTTTCCACTTTTACATTATTTAATAAAATATATATCGGCTTACAGGGTGGGTGGGCAGGTGTGTGTGTGGGGGACTAGACCCATTCTGGGCACCACCAAAAATTATACAAACCTGCTGCTCCTGGCTACGTTCCCCCAAACAGGTGTGGCTCAAGAAGAAAAGAGGACAAGGATGCAGAAGAAGAAGACACCAAGGGACGCAGAAGACTTGGGAAAGCACTGGCCTATCCCCACCAAAAGACTCTGGGGCTCCTTAAACAGCCCACCGAAGTAGGACATGACCGGGGCACCACCCACTTCACTCCCCTAGTGGTCATGGGCCCCATGACGGTGGGTACCAAAGAAATCATGAGGGTCAGAGCTGGGGAAAGCACAGATTTCATCCCTCAAGTGATAATATATTTACTACCGCCAAAAATAACTGGGGACATAGGTCTAGGCCACACTGTGGGGTGTGCACTTACCCTAATAATATAGACCAGGGCTACTCAACATGCAGCCTGTTGGTTTGCAGCCCGTCGTGTGGTTTGGGTTTATGCAGGGCTCAACACGCAGCCCTGTGGTGGGATCCTTTGAACATGGCCTCCACTGGGAACACGCTTCACAGCAGCCAGGCATCTCCCAAGCAGCATGAGCATTGAAGGAAGCAAGCAGACAGGCTGGCTGGAACAGATGTCGGCTTTTTTGCCTTTAGGGAGGAAGTGCCAGGAGCGCTGGGGCATTGTGGGAAGTGCTTTGTATTCATGCCCATCAGTGTGAAAGAAGCTATTTGCATATATATTTGCATGCATATGCAACCACACTTAAGTTGCAGCTCTTGGCATGTGCTGTGGGTAGCATTGTGGCCCCCGGGGCTTCCAAAGTTGAGTAGCGCTGATATAGACTGTGGTAATTACCAATGGTTTGCCTACTCTCAAGGGAAGGCACCCTCACAACTTAATATAGACTCTTACTAAAAACAACCACTCACCTGAATCTGGAGCAATTCGGGATACACTCCTTATGTTCTGTTTGCATTTCAAAATCCATCTGCTGTAACTCTTCCCCCTCTCCCCCCAACCAATCATCCATCAGAATCTGTATATGTATTTGTCAACCCACATACAGGGCATAACATATATTCACAGCAATGCGGGTCTGCTTTATGTGTGGGTCACTCCCACCGGGTACATGATGTAATGCAGTAAAAGGGCATGGAATAAGTGGACTGGGCTTCGGCAGCACCTTGCTCATTATGTACCCACCCTCCCCCCAACCCAAACTTGTCCCCAAATTCTCTATTCACTCCATAACTGTTAAACTTGTAATTCAAACTTGCTTTCAAACATTCGCTTAATAAAATTTGTCAATCTATTTGAGCACCAGGAAACTGATGAAAGTCACTGCCAGGTTCTCTGAGACAGAGTTGCGGCCAGAATTTAACCCTTACATTCCATAGTGCCAAGTGCCAATCGTCAACCACACAATACTTAAGAGATGTGCACAGCATTGATAAAAACAATACAGATCTAACTCACATTTGTCATCTCAGGTTTATCAACCGTTCTCTTCAAACAGCCCACCTGTTATAACCATACAAATCTTTTCTCCTAAGGTATGCGAATCCAGGGCAGCTAAGGAAATACCTGGAGGACATGGATTCAGCCTTCCAATTAATGACTGACACGAGCAGTGTTTCCAAACAAGGCATCCTTTTATTGTTGCAAGCAACAATCCCACATACAACAACAATCTCATACACAAATCCCTTACAAATTAAAGAGCACTGTCTTATGATTTAAAGCGATGATAAAAGATGTGTCTAGTTTCCGATGGTCAGTCTTCCAATGATTGCTGATAGCAGTTCTTAGTTTTTTTTGGTGTTACATACATAAATTCCTCTTACAATCAATACAGCAAAACACATTCATTTTTACTAATCCTCCCACCTATACACAACGTAACTATGGCTATAGTTATAACTATAACTTTGTCTTACATTTATTCTGGTGACTACACTGCACTCTCCTGTGTATGCTCTTGGAATATTTGTTTCTCTCCCTCTTCTGAACTGTCTATTTAACCTATCAGCTATAACTGAAACAATGACCTTTAGTTTTTCAATCCTATATTTAGACACATCCTTATCCTACTTGTTTACCTTCTTTTGTTAACTGCCAGTGCTATTTTTAGACTTGTAACCATTATTTACCACATTATGGCAATCTGTAGAGTCACTGTTGCTTATTACCTTTTCCTTAAACCATTTTGGTTTTCCCGGCAGTTCTATATTTAGTGCTATGTGACCTGCAGCCTCCCATATAGTGGTAGAGTGACTCTTGCTTATTCAAAATGGAAGCCAGGAATATAAAACTGAAATTTGGGGATTTCAAGTGTCCTATTTGAAGACAGACTCTCTCTTTTCCTCAGTACTTGGGAGGTGATAAATACCATAAGACTGGGATACTGAGTCCAATTCCATTTCACGTCCTCCTCCCCACACTCTTCATCATCCCTTTTGAGAGACCAGTCTCATGATCCTATGCTCCTTCAGGAAGTTTGGTCTCTTTTCACAATGGGCGCTACTAAGGAAGTTACTCCGCAGTTTGTAGGCTAG
Organism: Pelochelys cantorii; assembly: GCA_032595735.1. NCBI lineage: Eukaryota > Metazoa > Chordata > Testudines > Trionychidae > Pelochelys > Pelochelys cantorii. The sequence continues at coordinate 99,693,896 of CM064329.1, read as the reverse complement.
GGTTTTTATTTTCACTACTGATCACCAAATTCTAGAGAGACTGAGACCCATATTAGGCCTTTATGCTCTTAAAGATTCAGTAAGCAAATGAGATTCTATATGGTTATCCTAGCATCAGTCCTTCCCTCCCTACACTGCAATGTCGGGTTTGTTGCCCTCAGTCTTTGAGATGCATACTTTCACATGGTGGTGCTCATAAGAAATTCTTTAGAGTTGTTGTAGGGCCACTATTATCAGTTCATGGTATTCCACTTTGGCTGTCTGCTCATATATTCACCGAGTGTCTGGCAATGATAGCAGCCTTCCAAAGGAAAGAAGGGGATACATGTCTTTCTTTATCTCAAAGAATGGCTGGTATGGGGATCATCCAAGATCCAGGTTCACTGTAACACTGGATTAATCATTCACTTTTTCAACTGCCAGGGGCTGATCCTGAAGAAAGAACTGAGTTCACGGGAGCCCTACTTGATTCCAAGAATTTGATTGCATTTCTACCTCAGAGCTTTCCAGTGATTCACAACTTGCCACTGTCAGGTCTCACCATCTACCATGGCTTGGATTTACCAGAGATTACTGAGCCATATGGCCTCTTTTACATATGTAAACAAACATGCCAGACTAACATCTCCACTCTCTGCAGACATGACTGCAGTCTATCAGCTAAACAAACACGGCAAGTACAAGTGCTCCTTCCTGCAGTGATAAGCACCTTAGATCAATGGATGGGTTGTGGCAAAGTGCGTGCAAAGGGTCCCCTTTGCTCATCCTTGTCCATCTCTGATAGTTATGACTGATGTTTCTCAAATATTATGGAGCTCTCACACAGATGGCACTCAATCACAAGGGGTCTGATAAGAACACAAGGAAAATCTCGATATCAACATCCTCTTAAGTTCTGAGCACTTTATAGCTTTTGGGGGCTTTCTTCCATATTCTGGGACTATTGGTACAGACTCTCACTGAAAACACCACCGTAATATACAATCTAAACAGGGTGGCCCTTGTTCCAGTCAGGTCTGTCAAGAGGCACTTGGCTTTCAGGAGTTTTGCCTCACAGAGGACATCACAGCTGTAGCTGCACACTTAATTGGAGCCCAGAATTGGCTGATTTCCTCAGGAGGAGATTCTCCCTTAACCACAAATAGTTCCTCAAGAGCAGAGTATTAAGGCCCATCTTTCAGTTATGGGTCATTCCTTCAATTAACCTGTTTGCAGTAAAAGATAACTAAGAAATGTCACCCATTTTGTTCTTGGGCAAATCAGTCTGGGTTCAATAACTGCCAATTTCATGTTGGATTGAAGACCAGATTGAATGTTTGCATGCTTCCTTCATCTTGCAATCCCTCTAGTTCTGGCAAGTCATTCAAAAACTGAAATGAGACCATGGCAAATTACTCTCAACTGGCCAAGGCAATGCTGTTTGAGTTTTTTTTACTTCTTCTAGCTTTCAATTCATCCTCTTCACCTCCTGTCTCTTTTCTCAGATTTGCTGTCACAGCAACAGTTAAATACTGCATCTGAATCAGTGCAGCCTCATGGTTCAGGTTCAGAGTTGCTAGCTGAAGAAGAGTGTGTACTTTAGCAGGTCAGGAGATTCTCCTCAATAGTAGAAAGCAGTCACTGAGACCTACTTACCTGGTCAAATGGAAATGGTTTTCCATTTAGTCCACTCATGGTGGAATACAACCTTTGAGATCCCAGACATCCTAGAATATCTACTACATCTGAAATCATTTGAGTTACTTAAAAATTCATCTTGCAATGATCTTGACTAATCATGCACCAGTCTAAAGTCAATCAGTATTTTTCAATCCCATGATTGCTAGAGTTCTTAAAGCCACAACTCATCTCTTTCCAGTAATCATGGACTCAGTGCCCTCGTGGGACCTCAGTGCTGTACTGGGATCCCTGATAGGCCCAGTGGTTGAACCTATGACCACTTGTTCATGGCCTCTCCTAAATCAAGAGAGCACTTGCTGTAGTGCCACTACACTGGCCAGGAGACCATCAAACCTACAAGCACTGATGGTGGTGTCAACCTATGACTGATGAGCATGAGTACCAATCTCAGGGCACACTATGAAGAACCAGGGTACCACTCCCAGATTGTCTGTAAGATCTATATTTATATTTTACCAACCAAATATATCAAATGTAAACTCCTCAGGCACTACAACAGCCTAACCACAGTCAATCTCTTGTCACCTAGGCAATCTTACCTTTGTGATAGATGGTATTTTACACTATCAATCACAGGAATATTCAGGTTACTTCCAGTCCCAAATACCAGTCACTTACCCCAGTCAATTCGACTTAGATCTCATACCAAATACAAAGTCTGTAGCCAGTCATGACCATGAGGGATGGCCAGCAGCCTGGGGACTAAGGGGTTAACTATGTCCCCTGTACCTAGCCAGGTATCTGGTCAGCTAATAGAAATGCAGATAGGGATTTCAAACTGAGACAAAGGAATTTTTAGGTTTTCCCTCCTTTGTCTCTGGGCCACTTTACTCTCTAGATACGGAGGGAGACAGAAGACATGTCTCTCTCCCAGAAAAAGACTCTTCATAATGTGTAAGTAGGGTAAAGTCTAGATAAATCCATCAGGTTTTATTGTTTTCTGGTTTGGGAATTTGGATCTGTTGTCTGTGCTGTTAGAAATGGTTTTTCCTCTCTTTTGCAACTAAGTTTTGGCCCATGGGGGAATCCTCCATGAGTATATTAATTGGTGGCGCTTACCATCTAGCCATTCCAACTATGCTTGTAACTGGGGTTTTGTTTTGATAAAAGTTCTCTCTTTTTTATTTAACCTGGTATTGGTTAATTTGTGTGTCCTGGTTTTACTTTAGGGCTGAGGTTTCCCAAGTGACCTCTTCCCCCGTTCCTTTGGAATACTTGGGTGGGGGCAGCAGGGTTTTTTATTTCCCAAAGTCCAGGTATTAGGAGTTTAGGGAGAAGATTTTGTACCAAGGCCTGTAGAGATCAGGTTTTGGGGTGCTTTTACAGGCCCCCACTTCTGCATTCATTGTGGCAGAGTGGGGAATAGCCTTGACACTTGTAATAAACTATATAAAGATTTATTAAAAAGGAAGCAAGAGTTATTTACAACATTAAAGCAGGTAAACATACATACATGTAAATTAGTTCCAATCTTTATGTTCCAAAGATAAAAATCTTCTATTAGAAGCAAGCCTAAGATGTCCTTTAGTGCTAACCCAGGCTAAACTAGGGATATCTTTCTTATTCCCAGAAAATCTTGCCCTCAAGAGTCCAAGCAGCATAGAGTTACAGTTCCTCTTTGTTAGGGGTTTTCTTCCTTCCACCCTTCTGCTTCAAACTGCCAAGTCAGCTGATAGGAAGCATTCTCTTGCATATCTCCTCTTCATTGGGAGGTGGGGGGTGGGGAGAAGCAAACAACAAAGTCTTTTGTCTAATTTCATGTTTTACACCAATTTTCCTGGTGTCAGGAGGGCAGGATATAACACCACATTTTGGCAGACAGCATTTCATACTCAAGGTCTCTCTCGTCTATTTATTTATTGTTATAGAAGCTTCCAATGCAAATGCTCAAATGTTACTTTACAATATGGCATATAAATGTTAGTGAGATTAATGCATGCAGCAACATACAAACATTAAATAACATCTAAACACTAGTCATATTTATAACTCTAATAACTATTTTAATCATTCTAACATACAAGTGAACCAGATTGATTCCACCAAGTTAGGCGGGGGACCTTGGCATGAACTGGCACCTGCTCTGTCAGCATCACAGACTTGTCCTCTTTACACACTGCTCTTCAAAGACAGAGTAGCTTTATGACCACACTTGATGTTTTTACCTACAATTGTGTAAGCTTTTTTCCCATTTGCACAAGACAGCATACCTCTGGTCTTCTTCCCAATACTGCAAGCGACTAGAAATGAAGATCATCAACGAAAGTTAGATGTCAGAGGAGCACTGGCTCTTAACTTGGATAGGACAAAGTCCTTCAGACAATCTTCTTTTCATTGTGTGTATTATGTAGGTCACACGAAGGACCAAGCAGCGTCAGAACAAATGATGTTTCATTGAATAATCTCTTGCATTGCAATGGCATGCAGAGCAGTCAATATTTCAGGATGCAAAGACTCTGAGCCCATTCTGCAAGGACTCAGGCTTCATCAGTTACTTTCTTCAGGGATGTTCCCATTCTGGACATCTGTAGGGTTGCTACTTGGTCCTCAGTAAATACAGTTGCTTTGCACATGTGGTCACAACGACATCTAGATCAGATGTGAACTTCAGCAAAGCTATATTTCAATCATTATTCAAGTAGCCTCTGAACCCACCTCCAAACAATACTGCTTGGTTACGCCTGCAACAATGGGAAGAAGAAAAAAACCAGCTGCTTATCTGTTCTGTAACTGTTTCTTTTCATGTTGTGGGTGCAGATATGTATTCCATGTCTGGCCCTCTGTCCTCTCTCTATTGGGGTCTTAAACTACCAGCTCTGTTAAGAAACTGAGTGGGGTTGGAGCAGTGGCAGCTTTCTATTGCCTTTGGCAGGGTCAGAAGGATGTACAGGGTGTGTACGTGCTGTCCCAACAGTTACTGATGTGGGGAAAAAGTCTGACTATTGTGCGCTTGGCACGAATACATTTAAGTGGAATATGCATCTGCACACATCTCACAGAACAACAGTTATAGAACACGTAAGTAACCATTTGGGTTTTTTTGTTTTGTTTTGTTTTTTTGCAAGATTCCTTGTTCTTGTCTCAATGATTTGAAAAGAAAATCTGCTCCATTTACAAAACTGTTTTCCTGACTTCCATCTCTACAAACTCAACATGGAATAGTCAGAGAGATAGCCGTGTTAGTCTGCTACATGACTGCTTTTTTGTTTCAACATGGAATGTGAGTGAAACGATTCTTTCTAGCATAAGTAGTAAAGGTTAAGCATGTGCAATTTAGGCTACAATGCTGTTGATTCATGAATCAGACTAGACTCCAATTAAATTCACTAAAATATGTGCTAGCTCTGTAGGGCTAATTAACATAAAATATTGTTTTACTCCAAACTAGAACAATCTAGTCAAACTAAGCAGATGGGACTTGGAATATACAAGTGGTTTTTTTTAAAAAAATAGTAATTTACTGGCTATAGCTACATATTACATATAAGGCCGTATTTAAAATCAGAAACTTACTTGGTTTTATGTTTTTAACTTTTCACAATTAAAATTGAAGCTGGATACCGATCAAAGTCCATTTTAATAACTTCTTTATCTGTAAATCAATAGTTCAACTACTTATACAAATTACAGTTTGTTTCCATGTTAACCAGTTCTACCTTTTGGTATATAGCGAATGTAATTAACTCAGTGACAGTATTTAGTTAAGAACAGAAGATGGAAAACAATCATACGGCATAGTTATTACTGCAATATACGCCATCTGTCACTTTGCATTTCCTTTTCGGATGTCATAAGCCATTACTACATAACGACCCTTCTGAAGTCATCTCTGTAGTTCTGAAAGCCCAATAGTGGAAGTGTCAAGTCACTGCATGCAGATAAAATTAACTGAGACACAGACTGTGCTATTTTTTATTTCTTTCCCAACTGACTGCAAGTAGAAATAAGAAATTACAAATTCAATAGGAATGTTTCAACTTCAAATGCCGTATTTTTGTCTGTTGTAGCTATGCCTGTGTACCAGGGCAAGAGGGTGGGGGTAAGAATTACCCTATACTATTTATGGACATGACGCATGGTACTTGCTCCTCAGTGCAAGGGGGCATCTAGAAGGCAGACTGTGACACTCTGAATCATGATCTGTCTTTCAGATTGTATTTGTTGCCCTGCCCCTAGAACATTGCCCTTTGCTCAGGGGTAGATGAGTTGCAGAACTCTCAGGATACATAGAAAATGTTTATTAGGAACATTAAATGCATTTTAAGTAGTTGAATTCTAGGTCAGAAAGGGTCAAAATCTTGTATGCACACCGGGGAACCATTCTGACTTCAATTTGGCCCAGAGGATAGATCTATGCAACAAGATCCTTGATCTGAACACCTGCGTTTCCTTTCGCCACAGTGCACTGTGAAAGCTTCTGTTGTGTCATGTAGAAAGGGAGAGGTAATAAAAACCATAATCAAGAATTATGCATTGCTGATAACTGGCATCAGCAGTGGGTATGACTGAACCCTACCTCTAGTGCAGATCCAGGACAATTAAGCTCAAAACAGTTTCAGAGAACATTCTTCAAAGCTATCAGGCATATTTTATTCCTAATTTCTCTGAGTATGCATTAACCATGCTTTTTCCCATGTTATGCCTGGATTTGAACCAGTTCAAGTGAACCCATTGCTGGCAGCAGTTATCAGCAACAGACAGTCTTTATGGTATAGACACAATCTAAACCACCCTTGTTGCAATTTAAGCCCAATACTTCTTATCCTATCATCCGAGGTTAAGGAGAATAATATTTTTTCCCCATCCGTTCAACAACCTTTTATGTAACTGAAAACTTATGTCACCTGTTGGTCTCCTCCTCCCCAGATTAAACAAACCCAGTTCTTTCAAACTTCTCTCATGGATCATGTTCTAGACCTTTAATAATTTTTATAGCTCTTCTCTGGACATTCTCCAGTTTGTCCATTGTGGCACCCAGAACTGGACACAATACTCCAGCAGGGGCCTAATCAGTGCAGTGGAGAGGGGAAGAATTACTTCTTGTGTCTTTCTTACAACACTATTACTAACACATCTCAGAATGACGTTGAGAATAATGAAGAAGAAACAAGACAATAGGAAGGGCAAGGAGGACAGGAATAACATAATTTACAGGGTTGTTCACTTGGTACTTGGTTGATTTTCTGTTTAATTTTTGTTTGTTTTCATTAAGTGGATTTTTTCCTGCATAATTTTATGTATTAAAACAGGGCTTGAACATGGGGGGAGGGCTTATATAGAAACTTCTCTTTTGGATCTGCAGAAAAGGGAACATTACATTATTGCTATTAAAAGTAGCTTTAATTCCCCTGTGCACTCTGCAACTTTCTCCTCCAAAAGGGACCTCAATGTCTAAATGGCAGCACTGAAACAGCTATCCTGCAAGATTTGGTTGGCATCTTATGGGGCTTATTCAGGAAGAACTGCACTCTACTGTTGGGCTTCAGACTGGAGAGCAGCTGTGTTGCATGTGGCCTCACTGCACTCAAGTCCAGCTACTTGCTTTTATACAGGATTTGGACTTTGGAGAAGAAATGGGGAGGAAATGAATCCAACTCTGTTAAGCTCTCACAAGAGAGGACAATAATTATCAAAGAGGTGAAAGCAAAGGGCTGGTAACATGCTGATGAAAAATGTAACAAAATTGCCTTTTATTCATTTTCTAAGTTCAAATATACATACACATCTCTTACTATGATCAAGAGGGACCCCAAAACAGTCAAAAAAGAATACTAACACATTTGAATATATTCTGGCTAAGAACAGTGGAAGCCTCTGACCATAGCTTATATTGTCATTTTAATATGTTCCAAAATGCAATGGCTACTACACTAGGAATATATAAAATGGTATTTTAAAATTACAGTTTTAAATGTTTAGGAAGTCCATAAAGATCTATATGGCTACATATTCTCCCAGGATTCATCCTTCTTCTCCTCCCCCAAATAATACTTCAGTGTTATTGACATATGACATAATAAGAAGTTAGTTACTCAGTGAAATGCCACATCTTAAAATCAGAAATAATTAGTCTCACAGCTATGGTAACAGGTTGTGTCAAATGCTGAAATCCCACAGTAGGTTTGAAGCTTTTATGATGGAACCCACATGTTTCCATGTGTATCAGGTGCTTTGGTATAAGGAATATTCCAAATCCATGGGCGATCTGCAAAACAAAGAAGAAAAATCAATACATACGAAAAAAATGCTTGTGACAGACTTATATACCCTGGCCACAGTGAAGTCAACGGCAAATTCCCATGGACTTTATTGTGGTTCATCCCAAATGGAAATTCAACATAGTGATAAAATTTACTGAGCTACCAGTAGCAGTGAGATACAAAGATACATTTTAAAAGGCTTTTCCCCCCCCCACATGGGCTGTTCTTTTAAATATGGATATTGTAACCTGACAATTATCCATTAACTATGATGGAAAGTACTTTTCATACAGGGTTTATAAACATTTTGCTATTGCAAAAAGTTTGCTTTAGTTCATCCAGGAGAAATAAGGTATTGCAACATAAGAAGAAGATTATAGCATGGAAATATAAGTGTTTTTCACTGGGTCAGCTATAATTATATTTGGAAGAGAAGATACTGTTAAGTGATCCGAGAGCAGCCCTGCATGACAAATGCCTGAGCTCATGTCTCACCTCTGTTAACATTCAAACGTACATGTCCATCAGCAAGTCACAAAGCCCTGTGCTTCCTCTCCCCATTTCCAAAAATAGAGAAGGCAAACTTTCCAAAGCCTGCCCTTGCAGGAGGGAGGAAAGTTAATTCGACAGAAAGGAGAGAGTGGAAGTGCTGGCTCTTCAATATACTCCTCTTGTGTGCCAATTCTCCAAAATTCCTCAATAGGCTCTCAAAACAACAGGGGTTCCATAAAAGTTTAAGATGGAATGTGGGCACAAAAGTCAGGACATTTCCTCAATCTGTGACATACTCCCCCAGATTTTCTATCAGAACTGTGATTGGAGTTAATACTTCAAGAAACACTGAATTCTCCTATAGCAGTGGTCCCGAACCTTTTGGGGCTGCCGGGCGGGGCCATGCATGCGCCACACGCCCGGGGGCGGCACCGCATATGCACTGCATGCCCAGGGCACAAGAATGGCTCGGGCTGGCCCTGGTCACTAGGCGGGCGCCATGGTGCCCGCGGGCACTGCGTTGGGGACCACTGTCCTATAGTAACTACTATGCAAACGGGGAGGTACCAGAAGCAGCTATGCTGCCACTGACAAGTGTGCCACAAAACGTGGAGAAAGAAGGTCCAACAGAACAGCTGTACCGAAGCAATGGACTTCTGTGGGTATTTTATGAGCAGTAGATGTCTCAGGGTAAGTGCTGGCTTAAGCAGCCAAACTTACTGAATCTATTTCTCCTAGGCCTCTTCTAATGGAATGAGGAGGAAACAATTTGAGGGTCAGTTTTCTTAGTTGTGAGCGTTGCAAATGAGAAACTATTCTATAGCATAGCCTGCCTCAGTTTCCACTGTGTAAAACAGAACTTGCAATTCTTACCTATGACACAGAGGGATTAAGATGATTAATTATTTGATGTTCTTAAGGCATACAGCGTGGAAAGTGATAACTAACTGTATGCATGTATAAATACTACATGCATCAGAGGGGAAAAGCAGTGAACAGTCACCTCCTACAGATTACGTATTATGAACTAGTCATAAGAGTGGCACAGAGCAGGTAGGCAAGTCACTTCATCACTCTATGCCTCAATTTCCCCCATCTGTATGATGGGGCTAATACGCTGATTGCCTTTGTAAAGCACTTTGAGATCTGCTAATGAAAGCTGTACAACAGCAAGGCATTTATTGTTCAGTTACCAAAATAACAGACACTTTTCTATGCAACTGTGAATCTAAAATAGTGCAGTAATATATGACTCTGTTGGATGTGGAAAATTTAAATAGATAATAAGGTAAGAAGATTCCTTTAATAGTAATGGATTCTATTAATAGATTTTTTAGTAATTACTATATAATGTTAATTCTGTGGGATTCACCTGGGATTCTCTTAAAAACAGAATATTAACGAAATATGAGTAGGTCAGCAAAAGGGGAGGTAGTTAATTTGTGTATTTTACAACAATTGAGTCACTATTATAACAGGCCTGGGCAAAATACGGCCCACAGGCTGCATCTGGACCGCGGAGGCAGCGGGAATCCCCAAGCAGGTTTCCCTGCTTGCCCCACAGCCCCGTGCAGAAATGCGACTGGTGGGCTCTGTTTCTGTTTCAAAACTGGAGGGGAGGGGGAAACTTCAGGAGCTGCCCCCACCCAAAGCACAATCCCATTGGCTGGTTTCTGCCTAGCAACCAGCCAATGGGAGCTGCTTGTTTGAATAACAGGCAGCCAAGAAGAACCATGCTCCCTCTCCTTGGCTCAGTTATTCACTGAAGCACATGGTCAGGCAAGCAGGCAGGCAGGGAAACGTTTTAAGCTCTGCAAGCCTTAGCTCTGCAGGTGGGCAGGCTAGTTTGGCTTCTGGCTGGTAAGTCTCCTGGTCACAGCTTGCCTCTGGCACCCCAACCCCTCCTCTGCCCCCCCACTCAACATACCCAAACCCTCTGTCCCCCTCTTGCACCCTTACCCCCTCCCAGATCTGGCACGCCAATCTCTGCCTGATATCACAATCCCTTTTTTACCTAGGTCACATCCCAAATCCCTGCACTCTAGTCCCCGCCCTAGTCACAACTGCCTCCATCAACTATCTCCCAGACTCCAGTCTCCCTCCTGCACCCCAATCCCTTACTCCAAGCTCCCATCTACACCCAACCTCCATCCCAAATCCCACATCTCCCTCCATGAATATCATGGGAGGGTGCAGCACTTCACCACTTCCCAAAATCTTGGAGTGGCCCCCTCGTCAAAAATTATTGTCCACCCCTGCTGTATAGGGAGATCTTGGAGGATCAGTAAAATGCTTGGAGCACTCCTGCTTATTGCCAAAAGCAACCAAAGAAGGAGGCTTTTCATAGGCATGTACAGCATTCTTAGTATAATAAAAAGTCAGGATCGGAAGGGGTGTGTGTGACCACAAGAGAGGACATCCTGAATCCACACACAACACACCATCATTCCTGTTAAAAATGGCGACAGGAATGACTTTCCTTAAATCTGAGCACCCCAAAACTTTGCAGAAGTTTGAATTTGGATCCAAATGTTGTGGCTCAAATTTTTAATCTTTTGTCAACATGGGCTAGATCTAATGTCCACTGAAGACAACAGGAATCTTTCAATTGACTTAAAGAGCACGGTCTCAGGCCATATGGAAATCAATCTGTACTTGAATGAGAAAGTTTCTCTACATTTGAAATTTAGGGAACCCTATTGAGGAGAGTTACATCTGCAGCACTGGTGGTGGAAGTAGCAAAAGCAATTCTCAAAAGCACAAATAGCAGGGAGGCACCCAAATCCCACTGAAAGTCCATGTCAGTTGGGCACCTAACTGCCAAGGCATCTCCGAAAATCTTCCTCTACAACTCACAAGGATAATTCAGAGATTTCACAAGGGTTCAGTTTAAAAAAAAAAAAAAAAAAAAAGCGTCAGTTAATGCCTCCAAGCATCCTTATACACATTTATCCCCTACATTGAGTCTATTTCTGAATATCCTGCATACATCTGTAACTAGTCCAGGGTGAGCTGGTCAGCCGGAGCTTAGGGTTCTCAGAGCCCCATCTCCCTGCAGCAGGACCTTAGGCCTAGTGGCCATGTAGCAGCAGGCTCCATGGCAGCAGGTGGGCTGCCTCCTATGAGCATGCTCATTGCTCAGTAACATCTACTGGGGATTTAAAAAAAAAAATCATGGCAAATGGGAGGGATGGGCAAGGTCTGAGCAGGGAGCAGAAACTGACTGCTTGGAGGGGGATCAAGCTGCTGGAGGCAGGGACAGAGAAGGGACAGAAGCAAAATGTGGTAGAGGTAGAGACAGGACCTAGGGTTCAGCCCAGATAGAGGCAGATGACAAAACCCCAGCATAGGGATGGACAGAAGGGGGAACAGTTACTTTGACTGGATGAGCCACCTACCCTGTTTGCAGTAACAGGGGTAGAGGGACAGGGCAGAGGGGCTTCCATGCTTAGGAGGAAGTGTTCAGACAAGAAAAATGAAGTAGTCCTGGCCTGTTTGCGCCTTATAGTTAGGGAAAGTAATAGTAGAAACGAAGTACAGTAAAACATGCCTTTTTAGTCAACACTAAGTAAGAGGTAAAACACCTTGCTCCCCCTTTTAGTTGTGTTTACCTGGTACTGAGACCCTGTCTTACTTGTCGCTGTGCCAGACTGATTCAATCGCTATTACGGAGAACAGAATGAAGAATTTCCCTCTGACCCACTGGTTTAATGCTCCATTCACTGGCCAGCAAAATGCACTCTCACAGCATTGACGTGACACCTTCAGGGCAGACTTGCCCAGAATGCAGAACATAACTTTTAAAAGGCCTCTAAATTTGGGCTAGGGACAGTTGTGCCCAGAAGGTAAAAATGCAGACCATATAGGTGAAGAGACCAACAGGGAAAACTGCACTGGGTACAGATAAGGGAGTTACTTTGCGCAGTAACGACTGTTCGAGAGGTGTGTCCCCATGGGTGCTCCACTGTAGGTGACAGGTTGCCCGGAGCTGCAGATAGGAGCCTTGCAAAGCAGTTTCACACGTTGGGCCGCACATGTGCAGGAGGCATCTTGAGATGCTCCCACCCGAGTGTGCTAGTCGTGCAGCTCAACTCCTCCCTTTCAGTTCCTCTTTTACTCCCGAGTAAGTAAGACTGAGCAAAGGGGAGAAAATGAGGGTCATGGAGAACCCATGGGGACACACATCTCGAAGAACAGTTGTTACTGCATGGAGTAACTCCCTTTTCTTCTTTGAGTGATGTCCCCGTGGGTGCTCCACTGTAGGTGACTACAGAGCAGTATTTGATCTGGACAGAGGGAGTTGGAATAATTGGTTAGCAGTGGTGGACAAAACTGCTGTAGCCACTGCTGAATTGGAAGTGATTTGTGGTAAGATGGCATAGTGTTTAGTGAAAGTGTGGTCTGATGACCATGTGGCAGCTCAGTAAATGTCTCTTAAGGGGACAATGTTCAAAAAGACCATGGGGGCCACTGTAGCCTTAGTAGAATGGGCTCGTGGTGGACGTCGCAATGGTCTGTTGGTCAGAGCATGACATTAACTATGCATGTTGATATCCACTTCGAGATACGTTGGGATGAAATAAGTGTGCCTCTTGAGCATTCAGCGATGGAAATAAAAAAAAAAAATCTTTGAGATTTATCAAATGATCATGTTCTCTTCAAGGCGGCGGCCAATGCTTGTTTGATATCTAGAGTATGTAGGCTAGCGTTTTGTTGTGAGAGGTGAGGCTTTGGAAACAAAGGTAGGTAACACAATGGATTCATTCACATGGAATGCTCTACAGACTTTTGGTAAGAATGCTGGGTGAGGTCTCAGCGTGACTGTCTTTTGTGAAAACCACGTATGGGGGTTCCTTCATAAGGGCCCCAAGTTCCCCTACTCGCTTCACTGAAGTGACGGCTAGCAAAAAGCAGATTTTCCTAAAGAGGAAGGGGAGTGCCACAGTGCCCAGTGGTTCAATGGGGGGCCTGCTCAGATAATCCAAAACAAGGTTCAAGTCCCATAAGCCCGCAAGATTCTGTGGGGGTGAGTATACGTTGTGGAGGCCCTTAGGAAACCTTTTTGTGACAGGATGAGCAAATATGGAAAAACCATCCACAGAGGTGTGAAAAGCTGTTATTGTGGAAAGGTGGACCCTTACAGAAGATAGTGAAAGCCCTGCATCTTAAGATCTATCATGTAGTCAAGGACGGTGCTCATTGGGAACGTCCGAGGGTCTATTTTGGCTCTCTGACACCACTGTAGAACCGTGCCCATTTCTGCAGGTAAGTTTTTCGTGTAGACAGTCTCCTGCTATGGAGGAGAACATTCTTCACCTACTGCAAACATCCGTCTTCTACTTCCGTGAACCAGAGAGAAGCCACGCCTGGAGATGAAGAGTATGTAGTTGTGGGTGCAGCATCTTCCCGTTGTTCTGAGAAAGAAGGTCCGCTCGACATGGTAATGGGTAGGGAGGTTGAACCATTAGTCTGTACAGGTATGGGTACCAAGTCTGGCGCGACCATGATGGAGCTATCAGGATGACAAGAGCCCCGGGATTTTGTGTAGGAATCTGGGAATAACTGGTATGGGGGGAAAAGCATAATGCAGAGGGGCTGTCCATTTGATCAGAAATGCATCTCCTAGGGAGTGTTTGCCAAGTCCTGCTCAGGAACAGAATCGGGGGCATTTGGTATTCTGGGAAGAAGTGAAAGGTCTATTGATTGATGGCCATCCCCCATTGGTCGAATATTGAGTTGGTGACCTCTGTATGTAATTCCCATTCATGGTCCATGGGGAAGTTGTGGCTCAGGAAGTCCGTTTCGGTGTTGCTGGCCCCAGGTAGGTAAGATGCTACAAGCGTGACCTGGTTGCAAATGTACCAGTTCCATAGGCAGATGGCTTCTGCGCATAGGGAGCAGGAGCTGCCTTCTCTATTTATATAAAACATTGTAGAGATGTTGTCTATCAGGACGCAGATTGTACAATTGAGAATTCTGGGCACAAAATGTGCACAAGCATTTCTTACTGCCCTCAGCTCGAGAAGGTTGATGTGCAATGTTGTCTCATTTGGAGACCATCGGCCCTGGAACACCTGGTCGTTCCTATGGGCTCTCCAGCCAAGGAGAGATGTGTCTGTAGTAATTTGACTAGTAGGCTCAGTTCAGTGGAATGGAACCCCCACCATAAGATTGTCCAGTGATGTCCACAATCAGAGATGCGAGAATGTTCGGTGGTGGTGTAACACTTGTTTCGAGAGTGTTGAGATGGGATGTACCACAGTTGCTATCCAGAGTTGAAAGCAGCAGAAGTGTAGATAGGTATGACAAACCACGTAAGTAGTTGCAGCCATGTGACCCATCAACCGGAGGCAGGTGAGTATCGTGGTAGTAGGTGGTCATGGATATCGTGTTTATCAGATCTTGTATAGTTATGAATCGTTATTGAGGTAAGTATGCGTGAGCTGTGATTAAGTCTAAGCGAGTGCCGATAAACTATGTCTTGGATTGTGTGCAGTGTTGATTTCTGTTAGTAGATTAGAAGGCTTAGACAACTGAGGAGGGTTCTGGTTATATTTATCATGGAGGTGGTTTCCTCCCATGATGCCCCTTTTATCAGGCAGTCATCAAGCTATGGAAAGATGACGACGTGTGGTTGCCTGAGGTATGCAGCAACAACTGCTAGTACCTTTGAAAACACTCGGGGAGCTGATGAAAGGCCAAAAGGTAGGACTTTGTATTGAAAATGGTCTGGTCCGAGAGTAAAGCGTAGGTAACACCTGTGTGCTGGATGGATGGTGACATGAAAATAAGCATCTTGCAGGTTGAAGGCTGCAAATCAGTCTCCTTGATCTAACGCTGGAATAATTGTCGTGCGTGTGACCATTGTGAATCAGTGTTTGAGAAATTTGTTCAGTTTGCGGAGGTCGAGGATCTGTCTTCAACCCTCCGCTTTTTTCTCTGTCAAGAAGTAATTCGAGTAGAACCCCCTTCTGTGACATTCCTCGGGTACCCTCTTCCTAGCCCCAATCATGAGGAGGCGATCGATCTCTTTTTTTAGTAGGGCATCGTGAGAAGGGTCCCTGAAGAGGGACGGGGTCGGGTGTGTGTGTGGGGGGTGTAGCAGTAAATGGGATAGTATATCCTACTCTAATTATTTCCAGCACCCAGTGGTCTGATGTTATAGACTCATTGTGGTAGGAAGGGATGCAAACGGTGGGTAAAAAGATGGCCATGCTGTCCCGGCATTAGATCATGAGGGAGGTCTTGCAGACCCTTGATCACACCCTCAAATTTGCTGTTTTGTGGCTTGGTCAGTAGAGGGGCGACCCTAGTTGGAGCGCTTTCTCTGTGCCTTCTGGCTTTGTCTGGTATCTTTATAGGGTCTCTGTGGTAATCGATTATATTGCCCATATCTGTTGCCGTGAAAGGGGGTGTATCGTTTTTGCCTGTAGGGTGGAGTATACATGCCCAAAGTGCAAAGCGTAGTCCTTGAACTTTTACTATTGTGCAGAACTTTGTTCGCAACGACTTCAATTTATCAAATGGTAAGTCTTCCACTTTGGACTGAAGTTCATGGGGAACACCAGAGGCCTGTATCCAGGACGGCCTGTGCATTACCACCGCTGTAGCTGTCGCTCTAACTGCAGTATCGGTGACATTCAATGCTGTTTGTAGAGTAGTGCAGGCAATTGTATGACCCTTGTGGACTACTGGTTTGAGGACAGGTCTTTTTCACTCAGCAAGGTGTTGCATGAGATCTCCCAATTTGGAATCGTTATCAAAATCGTGGTTTGCCAAAAGGGCAGAGTAATTTGAAATTCTCAATTGGAGTGTGGAAGAAGAGCAGATTTTTCTGCTGAAGAAATCTAACTTCTTATGATCTTTGTCTTGGTTACCAGACCTATACTGTGGCAATTGAGATCTCTGCTGGGCTGATTCTACCACCAAGGAGTTTGTTTGGGGATGGGGGTGGAGGGTGTGAACAGAAATTCCATGTCTTTTGGGGGAACAAAGTATTTTCTGTCTGCCCTTTTGCTGGTAGGTTGAATAGATGCATGTGTTTTCCATACTTCATCCAACGTTTCCATAATTGCCTCATCTATAGGTCAGGCAATCTTCCCATGTAATGTAGGGTGTAGATTTTTAAGTAAGCAGTGCTGTTTCTCTTGCACTTCTTGGAGGGAGAATTGTTGGCTTGCTGCCACTCTTTTAAATAACGCTTGGAATTGCTTAAGATCGTCTGTTGGGCAAGTGTCAGGTGAGTGCTAAACAGGGAGTTTAGAGAGGGAGTTCTCCAGGTGAAGGAGAAGGAGATACAGGACTCTTGAGGGAAGTGGCTGTCTGCAGTGTCTGTTGTGTTTGGGGCTTTCTTGCTGTGTGCTAAGCTTGTGTTTGAGAGTGAGGCTTTTTTTTTTTTGTTCAGAGATGCAAACAACAGCAGTGATGCTGTGGTTGGTGTCTACTACAGGCTACCGAATCAGGTGGATGAGGTAGATGAGGCTTTCTTCGGACAACTGAGAGAAGCTTCCAGATTGCAGGCCCTGGTTCTCGTAGGGGACTTTAATCACCCCAACATCTGTTGGGAGACCAATACGGCAGTACACAGGCAATCCAGGAAGTTGTTGGAGAATGTTGGGGATAACTTCTTGGTACAAGTGCTGAAGGATCCGACCAGGGGCCGTGCGCAGCTTGACCTTCTGCTCACAAACAGGGAGGAACTAACAGGGGAAGTAGAGGTGGGTGACAACCTCGGAAGCAGTGATCATGAGATGGTAGATTTCAGGATCCTGACCAAAAGAAGAAAAAAAAAGAGTAGTAAAATACACACCTTGGACTTTAGAAAAGCAGATTTTGACTCCCTCAGAGACCTGATGGGCAGAATCCCCTGGGATGCTAACATGAAGGGGAAAAGAGTCCAGGAGAGCTGGCAGTATTTTAAAGAAGCCTTGTTGAAGGCACAGAAAGAAACCATCCCGATGCGTAGCAAGAGAGGCAAACATGGTAGGAGACCGGATTGGCTCACAGGGGAAATCCTTGGTGAACTTAAGCACAAAAAGGAAGCTTACAAAAAGTGGAAACTTGGACAAATGACCAGGGAGGGGTATAAATGTATAGCTCGAAAATGCCAGGGGGTTATCAGGAAGGCAAAAGCGCAATTGGAATTGCGACTGGCAAAGGATGTGAAGGATAACAAGAAAGGTTTCTACAGGCATGTTAACAAGGTGATGGTGATCAGAGAGAGTGTGGGTCCCCTAGTGGATGAAGGAGGTAACCTAGTGACAGATGATGTGGGGAAAGCTAAAGTACTCAATGCTTTCTTTGCCCCTGTATTCACGGACAAGGTCGGCTCCCAGACTAATGCGCTAAGTGACGCAAGATGGGATGAAGATGGATAGCCCTCGGTGGGTAAAGAACAGGTTAGGAACTACTTAGAAAAGCTAAACGAACACAAATCCATGGGTCTGGACTTAACTCCCTCAGTACCCTCGGATGCATTGGCAAATGTCATTGAGGAGCCTTTGGCCATTATCTTCGAAAAGTTGTGGAGATTGAAAGAGATCCTGGATGATTAGAAAAAGGCAAATGTAGTGCCTATCTTCAAAAAAAGGGAAGGAGGACGATCCAGGGAACTATAGGTTGGTCAGTCTTACCTCGGTTCCTGGAAATATCATGGAAGGGATCCTTAAGGAATCCATTTTGAAGCCCTTGGAAGAGAGGAAAGTGATCTTGAATAGTCAGCATGGATTCACAAAGGGCAAGTCGTGCCTGACCAATCTGATTAGCTTCTATGATGAGGTAACTGGCTCTGTGGACATGGGAAAGTCTGTGGATGTGATATACCTTGACTTTAGCAAGGCTTTTGATACAGTCTCCCACAATATTCTTGCCAGCAAGTTAAAGGAATGTGGATTGGATAAATGGACGGTAAGATGGATAGAAAGCTGGCTAGAAGGCCGGGCCCAGCGGGTAGTGATCAATGGCTCGGTGTCAGGATGGTGGTCGATTTCTAGCGGAGTGCCCCAAGGTTCGGTTCTGGGACCGGTTTTGTTCAACATCTTTATTAATGACCTGGATGAGGGGATGGATTGCACCCTCAGCAAGTTTGCAGATGACACTACGCTAGGGGGAGAGGTAGATACGCTGGAGGGCAGGGATAGAGTCCAGAGTGACAGACAAATTGGAGGATTGGGCCACAAGAAATCTGATGAGGTTCAACAAGGACAAGTGCAGAGTCCTGCACTTGGGATGGAAGAATTCCAAGCACTGTTACAGGCTGGTGACCAACCAGCTAAGTAGTAGTTCTGCAGAAAAGGACCCGGGGGTTACAGTGGATGAGAAGCTGGATATGAGTCAACAGTGTGCCCTTGTAGCCAAGAAAGCTAATGGCATATTAGGGTGCATTAGGAGGACCATTGCTAGCAGATCCAGAGATGTGATTATTCCCCTTTATTCGGCTCTGGTGAGGCCACATCTGGAGTAGTGTGTCCAGTTCTGGCCCCCCCACTACAAAAAGGATGTGGATGCATTGGAGAGGGTCCAGCAGAGGGCAACCAAAATGATTAGGGGGCTGGAGCATATGACCTACGAGGAGAGGCTGAGGGAGTTGGGTCTGTTTAGTCTGCAGAAGCGAAGAGTGAGGGGGGGGGGATTTGATAGCAGCCTTCAACTTCCTGAAGGGAGGTTCCAAAGAGGATGGAGAGAAGCTGTTCTCAGTAGTGACGGATGGCAGAACAAGGAGCAATGGTCTCAAGTTGTGGTGGGAGAGGTCCAGGTTGGATATTAGGAAAAACTATTTCACTAGGAGGGTGGTGAAGCACTGGAATGGGTTACCTAGGGAAGTAGTGGAGTCTCCATCCCTAGAGGTGTTTAAGTCTCGGCTTGATCAAGCCCTGGCTGGGTTGATTTAGTTGGGATTGGTCCTGCCTAGAGCAGGGGGCTGGACTTGATGACTTTCTGAGATCTCTTCCAGCTCTATGGTTCTATGATTTTATGTCAGATGATGATATGACTGCATCACGTGTTTGTGATGGAGAGTTATTTGATTGAAGCACATTGAGAGCATGAGTGTCCGTGTCTCTGTCAGGAACTTGACCCTCATCCTCCTTTGAGTTTTCTGTAGGAGGCAGGGATCAGGGTAGGAGCAAGCTTCTTTTTGCTGGTGTAGAGTGAGCTGAGGACCAGTGTCTAGATGGGTCCCCAGTGTCTAGATAGGTACCAGTGTTACTGTAGTGGGTAAGGTGCAGGTGGGTAAACCCAGTGTGATTGCCAAGGGCTTTGATGTGGTCCAGCTCCATAATTGTAAGAGCATGACCTCATCCGTGATATATGCTGTGAGGAGAATACAGTCATCTCATCATCATCATCAGGTAAAGGACCTGGTGAGACAACTGCAGAGATTTTAACATGTGAGGAGAGTCCCTAGCTGAAGACCTTACAGGTGATAGACCTGCAGCAGGAGGGCATGAGTACTGATTCCTGCTCTGTTTTTCAACATTTGAATGTGGCATCTCGGGTGCTGCCCAGCTCAGCTCCAGGTCCATGAGCACTGTCGGCGTGAGTGTAGAAGCACGCGGCGCTGCTGGATCTGGTGCTGCTTTAATTGAGTAAGCTGCTTTTTCTTGAGGCTTCATGGCTTTTTGTGGTGCCGGTTTCTCATGCGGTGCTGCATGTATGGAATGCTCTTGGGCTTCTGCCAGCACCAAGGAAGCGCGCACCGGTCAAGGTGCTAGACCTGAAGCTCTCCCAGCCGCTCTGGTAGCAGGGATCCCCGTGTCTCTCCCCTACTAGTTTCTGGGGAAGAGAAAGAGTGTGATGGTG
Source organism: Pelochelys cantorii (assembly GCA_032595735.1). Taxonomy (NCBI): domain Eukaryota; kingdom Metazoa; phylum Chordata; order Testudines; family Trionychidae; genus Pelochelys; species Pelochelys cantorii. The sequence continues at coordinate 99,673,725 of CM064329.1, read as the reverse complement.
AGGCTCTCTTTTTTGAAGTTTTCCTGGGGAACGGGGAAGCAAGTCTTTTTTGAGGCACGTCTTTCCACGGTCGGGAAGCTTTCTGTGCCTCAGCCGTCTGTAAAGCTTTACCAAATAGGATTATCCTGAGGTAGAGCTCTCTATCTTTTCTGGCTCTCGCTGTGAGGGAGGAATAATGGTCACATTTTGTGGTGTGTGGGTTTCCCCCAAAAACTGTACACAATGAATGACTGTCCGATACAGGCATGGCTTCCCAGCACTCCTCACATATTTTAAAGTTTGAGGAGCCTGACATATCTGGTTATTTAAGGTGCTCTCTCAGTATTTCCCTTCCTTTCTTCTTGTCTTTCTCTTCTTTTTATTTATTTATTTATTTATTTATTTATTTGAGATGGTGAAGAGCCGTGAGAAACCTGGTTTCCAGAGGCACTGAAGTGGAAAGCTGCGTTCAAATCCCGAGGGGAAAATTTTTTTTTGATAAATGAACAAGGGAAACTATCTAATAACTAGTGGAACAGTAAGAGGTAACAGGCTGACAGAGAGATACTGGAGTTCCATCTGCTGATGAGGGCGGTTAAAGAGGAACTGAAAGGAAGGGGTTGAGCCGTGCGACTAGCACACTCTGGTGGGAGCATCTCGAGACACTTCCTGTACATGCATGGCCCCACGTGTGAAACTGTTTTGCAAGGCTCTGATCTGCGGCTCTGGGCAACCCGTCACCTACAGTGGAGCACCCACGGGGACATCACTCAAATTGTACTGGGCTGCTAGTGAGATATGCCCTGGCAAAAAAGCATGTCCACTCTGATTGTAGCATTCTGGGCTGTCACAAAGCCAGTTTCTGACACCCTTCTCTATGAGACCAGGACTATCATGTTGGTGATATGCCAATCTAGCCCCTGTAACAATGGCATTGACATAGTCTCACACTGAAGCACAGCATAACCTAATTTCACAATCACCACAGCCATATCCCTTCTTTTGCCTGCACACAGGTGCGAATGGCTTCACCTGGCCAGAAATCAAATAGGACCACACAGAGTTAGAAGGCACTGTAAGAGTCACCTAGCCAAGCCCCCTGCCAGGAGGAGTCATCCCTCTTATCCACTGTCACAACATAGGTTCCCAAACTGAATGATACTTCCTTCCCTGGTCATACACAAACAAGTCATGCTGCTATAATCCTTCACCTTTAAAGGGGCATACTCACAATTTGCGTGGCAGGATTCAGCAGGAGAAATGATCAGGTCTTAATATTGTAAACCTTAATCAAACCTTAAAGATCAAACCTTAATTTTGTTGCAGGAAGCAAACAAAAATTAATACTCTTCTTAAAAAAAATCTCAATGCAAAAGGTAAAAAACAAGTCTTACAAGCTCCCCACAACCATGAAAGGCTGTTTCCCCTCATATAAAAGCCAGAGAAAGAGTGGCTTTCTTCTTATATCAAATCAGGTGCTATGTTGGTAATTCTATTGCTAGATAATCCACCTCCATGGTACATTCATTATTTGTTTACTCTCAAGTCCCATTCATTCTCGGCTGTGTCATTAAGAGATACAGTTTATTCTAGTCACAGTTTCACAGAGGCATGATGGAAAACCACCAGTATCCCCCTTCTATTACAAACACTGGATCCGGCCTGTGGAGGCAGCAGGGAGCCCCAGGCAGGCTCCCCAGCTTGCCTTATAGTCCCGTGCAGAAACGCGTCTGCTGGGCTCCGTTTCTGTTCCAAAACTGGAGGGGAGGGGGAAGCTTCAGGAGCTGCCCCTACCCCCAGCACAATCCCATTGGCCAGTTTCTGGCCAGCAACCAGACAATGGGAGCTGCTTGTTTGAATAACAGGCAGCCAAGAACCACCACGCCCCCTCTCCTCAGCTCAGTTATTCACTGAAGCACATGGCCAGGCAAGCAGGCAGGCAGACTGGTTTGGTTGCTAGCTGGTAAGTCTCCTGGTCACAGTCTGCCTCTGGCACCCCAGCCCCTCCTTGCCCCAATCTTCTGCCCCCCCCCCCCACTCAACATACCCAAACCCTCTGTCCCCCTCTTGCACCCATATCCCCTCCCAGCTCTGGCACCCCAATCTCTAGCCCCTTTTTTCCCTAGGTCACATCCCAAATCCCTGCACTCCAGTCTCCCGCCCTAGGTAACAATCACCTCCTTCACCCAAATTCCCTCCCAGACTCCAGTCTCCCTCCTGCACCCCAATCTCTTACTTGAAGCTCCTGTCTTCACCCAACCTCCATCCCAGACCCCACATCCCCTCCATTAATACCTTGGAAGAGTGGGGTCCTCAATCCCTTTCCAAAATCTTGGAATGGCCCCCCTTCAAAAATTGCCTACCCCTGCATTAAATAATTGCAATATCTATATTTATGTTATTTTCAGGGGAGGGTTTTTTTTTGTACCTATCGATGAGTTTACCTGAAGCTTATATGGGAGGATACTACAGGGATGGTAAAGGATTATGTAAAAAGTAATGTGGTTCCTAAAAGAATAATACAGTAACTTTTACTGTCTATGTAATATATGCAAATATAAATGTATTATCATTACTCTAATATCTTAACTCATATCTAAAAAAAAAAAAACTGTGAGGGGAGTAAATGTACTTGTTCACCCAGGTGCTAAAATGCCTAGTTCTAGCTCTCATGATGCACAACTTCAGTGTCATTAAGAATAAAATATCTGTTCCACACGACCTTATTTCTTTCCACATGCTGCCTCCTATAAGCCCCTACTATTCAGTAGAAATGTTGAAGCACATTGTGGTAAAATACTGGTACCTTCGTATCTGTCACAAGAACAACTCCAGAATAGACCTGAACCAAATTCCCTGCAAGTATTGTTGGGAAGAAGGAAAGGGAGATTTGGAAAAAAATTCAGATCTAATTCTCTCTCTATCTTCTGATCTCAATTTCTAACACACCAAAACAATATCTTCAATCTAAATGCGCTGGAACATTGGGCAAATCTGAAGTCTGGATATGGAGCTACATTATGTGGCTTGAAACAATCTCTACAACACATTGCAATAACCTTGTTTAACTTAATATAACATGAAGCATGTGGCAGATTTTGCTGAGACCAGAAACTTCAAGACCTCTACCAAGCATTTGTAAATCTCAATAACCCACCCGGAGAAATAAAAAAACAAATTGAAAGAGCCAGACGAATACCCAGAAACCATCTACTTCAAGATAGGCCCAAGAAAACCAACAATAGAACACCACTTGTCATCACCTGTAGCCCCCAACTTAAACCCCTCCAACGCATTATCAATAACCTACAACCTATACTGGAACAGGATACTACACTCCGAGAGGCTCTGGGGGACAGACCCATAGTCTCCTATAGACAATCACCTAACCTCAGGAAGATTCTTAACAACCACCACAGGACATACCACATTACCAACCCTGGAACTTTCCCTTGCAACAAACCCCGTTGCCAACTTTGTCCACATATTTACTCTGGTGACACCATCACTGGACCTAACCATGTCAGTTATATGACCAAGAACACATATTCATGTTCATCCAGAAATATAATTTATGCCATCATGTGCCAACAGTGTCCTTCTGCTTCCCCCTCACCCCACCTTTCTGTACTAAATCTGATTTGTCAGTGTTCGCTTTTTTCATTGTATTCCTTCGGTATATATGGTCATGCCAATTCTCTTCCAGAATAGCAAGTCTGGCTGGAAAGGTAGCAGGAACTGAATTGCCATCGAAAAGTCAAGCAACATGCTCTACAAGTGCTAGCATGGCCAGGCTGGTGCTGTGAGGATCACCTGCACTCTGTCCTGCTTGACTTTCATAAGGATCCTTGGGAGCAATGGCACCAGAGGGAAGGCATACATAAGAGCCCTCACAGGAGCAGATAAGCATCTGACAGGGATCCCTTGTCCAAATCCCTCATTGAGCAAAAGACATGGCATTTCCCATTATGTCTGGAGGTGAATAGGTCCATCTAGGGAGTTTCCCACTTGTGGAAGATGAAACTAACCACCTCACCTCCACTCGTGGCCAGATAAAAAACAATCTGCCAAAGAGTTTTTGGCTTCTGGAAGGTGAGCAGCAACAAGATGCATGTTGCACTTCAGACAGAGATCCCAGAACTTGAGGGCTTCTTGATAGAGAGCTGTCAAACTGGCTCTGCCCTGCTTGCCAATATAAAAACACAGCAGCCATGTTGGCCAGAAGGAACCATATTACCTTGTCCTGTATATGAGGCAGGAAGGGTTGACAGGCTAGGTGAGTTCCTGGATATTCATATGTAAGGAGCAGTCATGGCTGGACCCATGAACTTGTGTAAAAAAAAAAAAAAAAAAAAAAAAAAAAGACTGCCCAGGTGGGCTCCCCACCCCCAAGTCCAAAGTGTTGGAGATGAGGGTTGTCTGTGCAGTCAGAGCCACAAAGCGGACCCCCTTCCAGCACTGCTGTGGGATCTTGCTGCCAAATGAGAGAACAGCATTCCATTTCTGGGGACAAACTGAAACCAGCCATGCCTGCAGGGCTTGAGGCACAGCCTCTTGTGCTGAACCATGCAAATGGAGGCTTCCATGTAACCTAAGTCTTAGGCACACAGAAACTCTGAAATATATAGTAGCTAGATATCCCTTTCTCCACCCCTGCTCCCAGCCTACCCAATGGAGTTATAAGCTGTCCCAGTTCCCATCTCTGTCTCTTGCTGCCCCCCCCGTGGTCATTCTTCAGAATAAATGTCCTTCCTGCCAGACTATGATTCTATGATTTTCCATTTTATGAGAAAACTGAATTCCAGGCACCTCCCATTGTCCTGGCACAACCAAACCCTTATGTTGCTTTAAGTTATGATAAGAAGCTGCATCCCAAATTTGGTGGTCCTAGTTCTTATTTAGGAGGAGTTCTTGAACAAACAGCCTCACAAACAGACAGACACACACAAATTTCCTAAAATATATAGTAGGAAGAAGATAAAGCACTTTGTGATCCTTCTAGAAGAAAAGTGCTATAGAGAAGTTTAAGATACTGTTTCAGTATAATTGACAGTAGAAATAAACTTGAGACTCTTTTCCCTGATGATTAATTTAAAAATGTTTCCCCTAAAGAATTTTTTAATTGAAAGGAATTAAGCATATCAGCCTCTGTGACTATGCTGTGAATCAAATATTTTTCCATTTATTCTGAAAAATTACTCTAATTATTGGAAGCATAGAGAATTTCTTTTCTTCAAAGCATCAGACTCGCTTCATTGTCATTATATGAGCAACTACTCAAACTATTCTTCAAACACGTAACATTAATTCACAGAGCAGTAGTCAACTGGATTGTGCAATGTACTTTACAATGTTCCATCTACCTTATATTTAAGCATAAATGAGGCAGTCAGTAGAATCACTGGCATCGTGACCCAGTTGGTCATTAACCCCAATTAAGCATTCAATAGGACAGTTATGACTTATAATAGAAATTCTATAAAATGGTATTCAATTTTACGGAAATACATTTTGGGGAGTTGTGATGGGTCTTTTAGTTTTTAATGTTTTGTAAAGTTTTCTCTTTGGTGAGCGTGACAGGAGACACTCCAATTTTAAATGGTTTAAATTATCCCTATATTTTGTTTTTACCTGTAGAAAATGTTCATCTGTTTTTAGCTCTGTAAATAAATTAATATGGTACAAAATTCTGCTGTTGGCAAATACCTGCACTTGTAGAGCTGCTGTTATAGAAAATGCTTTCCCAGTCAGTTTCACTCTCTTGGTGCAGGGTCTTGGGGGATGCATATGTCGAGAACCACCACAGATGTTATCTTCAGCAGTTTCCTCTCCATTTAGTGAGGGTATTGCCACAAACAATGAAAAATAATACTTTTCATGCTCCTACACCAGCCCACCCAATCGCTAGCAAAGGACAAAACTGACCAGGACCGTGTATTTCACACTTCTTCTGAGGGTGCTACAGTCGGATTGCTATCTGCACTAGTACAGGTACAACTATAGGAAAGAGGAATGCAGGGACATTTTAAAAAGTAAGGAATATGGAAGGAGGAAAGAAAGAAAATGAAAAATGAAGATTTTCCTAATGTCCAACCTAAACCTCCCATGCTGCAATTTAAGCCCATTGCTTCTTGTCCTATCGTTAGATATTAAGGAGAATATTTTTTCTCCCTCTTTGTAACAGCCTTTTAGATACCTGAAAGCAGTTATGCCTCGGGTCGGTCTTCTCTTTTCAAGACTGAAAGAATTTGGATTGTTTAATCTGCCCTCACAGGTCCTGTTTTCTAGACCTTTAAATTATTTTGTTGCTCTTCTCTGGACCTTCTCCAATTTGTCCACATCATTCCTGAAATGTGATGCCCAAAACTAGACACAGTACTCCAGTTGAGGCCTAGTCAGTGCTAAGTAGAGCAGAAGAATTATTTCTCGTGTCTTGCTTACAACATTCCTGTTAATGCATCCCAGAATGATGTTTACTTTTTTTGCAACAGTGTCACGCTGTTGACTCACATTTAGCTTGTGGTGCACTATGACCTTTAGATCCCTTTCTGCAGTACTCCTTCCTAGACAGCCACTTCATATTTTGTATGTGTGAAACTCATTGGTCCTTCCTAAGTGGAGTACTTTGCATTTGTCCTTATTGAATTTCATCCCATTTACTTCTAACCATTTCTCCAGTTTGTCCAGATCATTTTGAATTTTCATCCTATCTTCCAAAGCACTTGCAACCCCTTATAGCTTACTATCATCTGCAAACTTCATAAGCGTATCTTTATGCCATTATCTAAATCGTTGAAGATATTGAACAGGAACAGTCTCAAAACTGATGCCTGCATAACCCCACTTGTTATGCTCTTTCAGCATGACTGTAAACCATTGATAACTATTCTCCGGGAACAGTTATCCAATCAGTTATGTACCCACCTAATATTAGTTCCATTTAGGTTGCATTTCCCTAGTTTGTTAAGGAGAAGATCACGATAGACGTGTCACATACTTTACTGACATCTCGGTATATTACATCTACCACTTCCTCCTTATCCATAAGCTTTCTTTGATAGGATAACAATCCTATCAGGTTGGTTTGACGAGATTTGTTCTTTAGAAATCCATGCTGTTACTTATCACCTTATTATCTTCCAGATGTTTGCAAATTCAGGGTGTCCCTAGACTGTGTTTGCCAGAAGCTGAGAATGGGAAAGAGGAAATGGTTTACTGTTCATTCCCCCGGGGCACTTGGCACTAGCCACTGTCAGAAGACAGGATACTGAGCTAGACTGATCTCTGGTATGACTCAATATGGCTGTTCTTATAAAATGACAATCAATTGCTTGTGGGGGTAATCATGTAAATATGTAGGATAGACACACACATGCATAATACCCAAAGTTTAGTTTTGTATATAAATAGTTTTATATAAACTAGATCTGGTAGGATGTTGCTTGTGACAGGTTTGCTTGTATACTGAAAGACAATGCCTTCTGTTATGATATCTTTTAGAAGAGTGTATTTTGCAGCTAAGTCTCTAAAGGATCCAAAGTGTAGTTAGACACTGAAAAACAGCTTTTTATCCTCACAACCTGGTTCATGAAGGAAGTTAACAGTCATGCTCATTAACAAGGAGTGTGATTAACAAACCCGTGGCAATGTATAACCTAATTCTATATTGGTAAAATAGTAAAATATAAAGCTATGTTTAAACTTGTGAACTTTCTTAGCTTTCCTGTAAAGAACTGTCATGCAACTGTTTCTTCACAAGTTGTGTGACAATATGCAGCAGTTAAATCTTGCTAGATCCAAAATTATATAGTCAAATGAGACTTTGTGCTTGCATCAGGCCTTCCACCCAAATAATTCAAAGACATTTACAAACATGCATTAGGGCACACACTGTCCTCCTGAGATTCTGTAGGTAAGAATTATTACACATTTTATGATGAGTCTCAGAGAAATTAAGCGACCAGCCCATGATAAAAGAAGCAGTTTGTGGCAGAGCCAAGAATCCCACCCAGGCTCCTGATTCTCCTCGCAATTTTATTAGCATAAATTAGGAATAAGTCCACTGCACTGACAGACAATACACTGGAATAAAATATGTGCGATAGGAAAATCAGGATCTATGTCTCTTGAATCCAGTCCTGTACCTTACTACAAGATAATCTTTCTCCTTAAGTGAGGCTAGTTAATACTGGTGAAAGAGTATCCTTCTTCATTGAGGAGAAACAGAAATCTAGTTATATAAAGAATAATTTTTTTTTTTCCAGAAAAAGAGGTTTATGGTCCCACTCATAGTTTGTTTAACCCTATATGTTCAGAGCTGAATGCACAATAAATGTAGTCACTGGTACTGTACTTTGCCTACAGAATTATGAAAGGGTAAAGGTGAGATGTGATAAAAGAATTCGCAACTGAAGTTACATCTTAAAAATAAAAGATCTGACATCCCTCTGAATGCATCCCAAGAAAAATCAAGCATTAAGGTCACCAGAAGACTCAATGAAAAAAACAAAAACAGCTTACAGTTCATGTGCATATCTCCCAGACTGAGTTGGGAAATATAAGTTTATTTTTGTCTACATTAATTATCTGAGTATTGAGTGGATGACTCAAAGTGTCATGCAGAACTTCATAAGCTGTAAAATGTCCTTTTGTTGTTTAAATGGCCTATTGGTTAAAAAAACCACATGTAGTTATGTGAGGGACTTATACCTGAAATGATGACAGGTGAACTATTCACATTATCAAAGCAATAGGAATAGCTACAATATGAATTTCTTTTGTAAACGCCGTAATAAGTATGTTTTTCACAAGTGTATGGAAACTAGCGATAAACTTGTCAACAATCTGTTGCTCACAAAGGAACTTTGGTCCTGTTAAAAATAGCTACATATCTCCAAAAAGTTGGCAAATAAGCGTTAGTCATACACATCTGTAAATTAGGTGCTAAGAACAAATGACAGCCACTTCACAGAGCAAGGATGATATTTTTGGAATAAAGGCACCAGGAAAATAAATTTACAGATTTCAAATAAAAGAGTAATTGTTGTCCTTTGACATATGTTGTCATATATACATTCCATTGTAGGTGTAAGTGCACGCAATGTCCTTTATGATGAGACTTTTGCCAGCAATACTGATCACCTCATGTATCAAGCTGAGGGCATACAAGGGGCATGGTCACTACCTCCATCTTCACTCCTTTGCATCTCTGCATATACAATGTCCAAAGTAGTGGGGAAGGTAGGAAGATTTTTCGCCAAGTAATGTTGTGAATATAACTGTAGGTGACTCACTAGCAGTTCCTTTACAAATGACAGGACTTCGGGGTTATTTAGATTGCAGCATTGATTTACCAAATCTAGTGTCATCTTTAGAAGCATGAGTAATGGCATAGTGTCTGGAGAAGGTGTGTAAAGATGACCACATTGCAATGGGTGGAATAGAGGCTTCAATAACAGAAGGGCAGGACCATAAGCTTCTGGATATCTTGTACAAGCGTGGGTAACTGTGGCAAGGTCTCAGCACTAAAGAGGACATCTGTCTTTCAAGATACAGATTGGAAAAATGTGCTCTTGGTACAGCTGCTATCATCATCATCATCATCATCATCTAAGAGCAGACCAGGATTTAAGAAATGCCAAATATTGCACACTGTGTTTACAAACTTTGGCTGTTCTGCTATCAAGGACACAGATATAAGCATCACCAAATCTTCCAGCTGCTTCCCTGATTCACTAACATTATTGCAGTCCTGTCTGGAGTAAGTCAGAGCCAGCTAGTTCCTACCCAAGCCTCAAGTTCGAGGCAGTGGGCAATTCATTCCACTGATCTGGCTAGTCAGATGTGATGGAGATAGAGAGCTAGGTACAGCCCAGCAACCTTCTCCTCAGCAACCTTCCTGGTCATTTCACAGATACAGGGAACAAGAAAGGTTACACTACATACCATGGTGATACCCTGCAAGAAATGGTACTCTTGAGGCAAAGGAACAATTGCCTACAGCCATCCTTTGCATTCTCTCAGAAAGAGAACAAAGCCATTCAAGAGCAGTTCCATCCACAAATGAACCAAGCCAATTTTCAGAAAGTATAAAGCAGTATAGAGTACACAGACTTCCTAAAACTCAAGGTCAACCAAAATTAGGTTACCTCTCTCCCCTTCTCTCCCCAGTGCTGGTCAATTCCATCACCATTCTTTGGTAGCACGTCTGAAATGTAAAAATTGCCACAATTTCTGTTTCTTTTCTCCACAAGAAGAAACTCCATATTACTAAAACACTTGGTATTAAAATATTTTCGATCAGGATCCAGTGGTGGTTTCCTATAGAGTTCCTACCTCACCTTAAAGCTACTCCACCATTGCAAACTGCATTGGAGCACAGGCAAGAATACTATCCTGTCTTCCCTTGAAGAGAATCCGCTCTTCAAGGGAAGGTGGTATAATTACACTATCCTGCACCAGCTTTAGAAAACTTAACTTCTATTTCATTCAAGAGTGAGCAAAAGACATACTGAAATATAGTTGAAAGCTTAGGGAAAACAGATGTATTTTAAATTTACTTTGTGCCATATTAAAAATGTACTCATTCATAATTGCTATATCAGTGCCATCTTAAACACACAGTTCTCAGTGAACAAAGCAACATCTCAATCCTTGATTATTCAGCCAGAGTGGGATAATGAATCACTGTAGGAGGCAAAATAGGAAGAACAAAATAGTTATTGGTTTCTCATGAACCTAGCAAAATCTACTTTTTGGAAAGCAGTGAAAAAGTAGGAAAAAGACATAGCTAGGACAGTTCAGTTTCCAAGAGTTCTAGAAGTCACCTGATCTGTCTGAATTTAGGATTTACATGTAAATCCTATGTGAAAGAACCCAGAAGGCTCAGACAGATTTTCTCTGGGAGTGTACAAGGCTGATGATTCTATCTATAATGAAATATGCACATTCTTTAGATTCAGTGATCAAAGAATTATAGGGAACTTTGCTATAATCACATATCTGTGACATATGGGAAAAATAGTTTTAAAAAAGGAAAACAGGGGCCACATCACTTTATTGCTACTGACTTTAACTGGCTTTAAGGGGAGCTGGATGAAGCCCAAATGTTACTGTAGATGGAATCACACTGCAATGGGACATCTGCTGAAGAATTTTTCATTATATATAGTAGAAGTGGTCCACTGCTCCCATAAATTAACAATTGTTATTACACTGGAGCATAGGTCTTATTTGTTATGAGATCTAATCTATATACTAGATGATGAAACTTGAACCGGATGTAGTTTTTCTACTACTTTTGCAAGTTGAACTACTTTCTTGGATAGGATGTTCTTTAATAAATTGATCCTTTCACATTGTGCTTTTTTAAATGATATGAGGTGTAGTAGAGCAGATGTCTGGCCCAACTGGTATATGTCTGGTCCAAGATCTGAATTTGTACTAGTATGAAATATAATTTTCTTCTGCATACCTTCTTGATACCTTCCAACAAATCTTATATGGAAGCCATATTAGATTCTTCTGACTGTTCATCATGTATCCAACACTTCCATCAGTTCTCATCTTCTGTTATGGATGGGGATTTTTCTGGTTATATGAAAGTGCCTTGTATGGTTCTTTGGCTTCTCCATAACCAAAGACTTCACCTGTTTATGAAAATTCCCTTGAGCCATTGTCTCCAGGAGTAGTAATCCAGCCAGTAGGAATTCCTCTTCTTTAGAGGAAAAATAATGACCCAATCATATTTCTCCTTCTCAGAAGACTTCATTTTAAATGGATTCCTATTTACCCAACCACATTCCCCCTCCACCAAGAGTTGGAGAGTGAGGATAGCAATCTCAATGACTGATTTGTTTTGGTGATGTTTCCATCCCATCCTATAAATATTCTTTGGGCATCTATTCCAATAAGATTTCAAGCAGCTCTCTACTTCCTGCTCATCAAGGAATTGAAATGGAATGTCCTTGGAATGGACAGGGGAAAGAGGAGACTACACTAAGGCACTGATAATTGGTCTATGAATGAGATTGGCTTGCCTCTGCCTCAAAAGACCAAACATCTTTGAGATGGTGAGTTCTAGTTCATCTCACAATAAATAGCTGACACAAAAATAGGAATCCAGAAACAAAAATTACAGCAAAAAGAGGTATAAGGGCAAAAGTTCTTTTGATGTTGCCTGTTTTAAAATATATTTTAATTAAATATAATACCACTGAAAGCACTGGAGTGGGTTGCCTAGGGAGAAAGTAGAATCTCCATCTCTGGGGATTTTTTAGTCCTGACTTGACAAAGCCCTGGCTGGGATGATTTTAGCAGGGGATTGGACTGAATGACCTCCTAAGGTCTCTTCCAATCCCATGATTCTAAAGGGTAGGTAAAATGCCAGAACTGTAGTTGGAAGGGGAGGGCAGGGAAGGAAGAAATATTAAGTAGCTAGGAATTTTTATAGGAGGGGGAAAATAATTATAGTCAGTTTATGATTAATCATGAGTCTGGATTTTTAATTTTTAATCTTTGTTTTAAAACAACAAATCTGTGCAAAACATTTCAAGGGAACCTTTAAAAAAAGCACAGCTTGGATGAATTATGTATATACTGAGTGTCAGTTAAAGTCCTTCACAACAGCAGCTAGATTTCTCCAAGCACGACATCAACTGACTGCAAATAAGAGTTTAATTTGTGTGTTTAAGCATGTATAGTTCCCACTGGAACTTCAGTTAGCACTTGCCATTTAGTGATTTATTAGAAGAAATTAGATTTCACTAATGGTGAATTGCAGACACTAAATGTTACCCCATTCCATTAGTTATTTACCCTGTTACTCTGAAAGACAAACTGATTTAGTAGTATTTACTAGTCCTACAGACAATATTGTATATTACTCTTAGATACAATGTTTGTGGTATGGCTACATCTGCACTTCAAATTTAAGTCTGTATTTTCACCAGGGAAATTGAAATGCCACTTAAAACATTTGAATATGTGGGGGAAATGAAGTACTGAAGAGTTCTACAGACCAACTCTTTTTTCCTTTTAGCTTTTCCTAGCACATTATACAAACAACGTGACATACTCTAACTGTGTATGTCTTATGATGATGGGCTCAAATCTCTTCTCAAGTCAACGGCAAAACTTTCAGTGACTTAATAGGAGCAGGATCAAATTTAATGTGATCACAATTTTGTGGATGACTGACATTGTAGTAGATGTTAATTAAAATCAGGAAAGCCAAGAAGGCAAGGTGCGGAGGAAAAGAGAAGAGCGAGGGGTAGCAGGGACTGTGCCTGAGCCAGGAATCAGCTGAGAAAGGAGAAAGACACTCCCCACCTTCTGCTTTTGGAATGGCTGTCCCAAAGGAGGAGTCAGCAGTAGTTTTCGACAAAAGTATACTGTCTTGCAAGTATCTGGATGGAACTCCACATAGCTGTCCTGCAAATATCAAGCTGGGTCACTTCTTGAAGTGATGCTACTGAGACTGTTTGTGCCCTTGTAGGGTGAGCCCCTATCCTGTGAGTAGAAGAAAGCTGTGCCAAATGATAACAGAGTAATGATACAGGCAGTGATCCACTTAGAGCTTCTCTGAAACATAGCTTACTCTTGTACTCACTCTGCTATGGCAACAAACAGTATACGTGACTTCCTGATCTCTTTACTTGCCTGCAGGTTAAAAAAAAAAAAAAAAAAAAAGTGTTCATCTTCATTGTGGGAATGAAGTCTCCTTCTCAGTAGACTTGTGACTTTGGGGAAAATACCACAAGTGAGTGAACTGACTGGTTTATGTGAAATTGCACTATCTTCAAAGTGAATTTCAGGTGTAATCATAGTGAGACCTTTGTCCTTCTGGAATATTGCATATGGTGGATGGGCCTTTAGGGTCCCAAGTATACCTACTCCTCTGGCCAAGGTTATGGCAACGAGGAAGTGACCTTCGCTGACAGGTAAGACAGAACACATAGCTAGTGGTTCAAAAGGTGGCTTAGTGAGTACCAAAAGCACTAAGATCCCTGTGAATTTGGCTTCTTTACTGTCAGAATTGTTCTGATCAGACTCTTCAAGAACCTGGTGGTTACTGATTGAGTAAAAATCAACTTCACCTCCACTAGAGGGTGATGTGCTGAATGTCACTAAGAGATGCTGCAGTGAGATAAGAGAAGGTCAGTAATCGTGCTAGTAAGATGACACTTTAAAATAGCATAAGTATCTGCTGTATCGGGAGATATAATTTTGCTGGATAAAAACAGAGAATGTTTCTATTTGGCACGGTAACACTTCCTGGTGAGTTTTCTGCTGTTCAGAATGGTTTGTACAGCTTCAGAGCAGGAATGCTCTATACTTGATGCCCATCCGCACAGCAAGCATCTGGGTTAGAATACCTGACCCTGCCATTCTCATGGGTTGAGAGATCCATGAAGGACTGAAAGCTGATAAGATGGATGGGATGACATTTGAGAGAGACTTTGCAAGAGAACACTCTGGACCATTTGGGGCAATGAGGATGATTCATGCCCTTTCCAGATGAATCTCCCCTAGAACCTGAGGTGGTAGAGGGATGGGAGGGAAGCAAAGCTCAAGTGTGCTGCCCAAGGCAGTAGGAGCGCATCACTTCTGAAATACAGTTCTTGAGCTCCCTGGTGTACTATATGTTGCATTTCCTCTTTGCCTGGGAAGCAAACAGTTTCCAAGTGTGGGGTTCCCCACTGAATAAAGATACATGATTTAGTGGTAAACAGCAACTCCCACTCACAATTCTGAAATGTGTGCCAGTGAATTCCAGGCATCCAGGTAATAAACAGTCAGTAGGGCGATGCATTTCTAGATACACAACTTCCTCCATCTATGGTTACTTGGTTATGTTATCTGACATCATCTGGCCATGCTGGGATTGTATGAATGGCAGGAATGGTATGTAAGCTTCTGCTAATGCTCATTTTCAAAAGATCTGTGTGTATTCTGGTTTCCTGACTATACCACATGGCTTGCACTAGGGATGTTAAAATGTGGTTAATTGACTAGTCAGAGGCAGTGGGGGGGGGGGGGGGGGAGAGGGGGAAAGGGGGAGGGGGAAATCGACTGGTTGAGAGACTATCCGATAAGCAAATGCTTATTCGATAGTCAACTAGTCCTTAACATCCTTAGCTTGCACTGTACAACTGCCCGCCCATCTGGGATCCTCAGCCTATCAGGGAGGCAAATTGATGGAAGCTCAGAGTGCCCAAAGTGTGACTTCTATCCATGGGGAGTAAATTGAAGGCTAAGTCCCTGAAAATGTTTTGGATCTCTATGGGAAACCCTGAAGACTGCAGTCATGATTCCCACTGCATTACAATGGCTGTTACCATGGGTCTCGTTGCTGAATCATCTGCAGTTTATAATGAAGTTTTGGACACTAATTTGTCCTCATCAATAAAGGCTTGAAAATGAGCCCTGTTCTCCTAAGTTAACTTGTGCCAAGAGTCCAGGAAAT
Source organism: Pelochelys cantorii (assembly GCA_032595735.1). Lineage (NCBI taxonomy): Eukaryota > Metazoa > Chordata > Testudines > Trionychidae > Pelochelys > Pelochelys cantorii. Next base: position 99,658,280 of record CM064329.1, on the reverse strand, counting down.
CAGAGTAATTCAGAAAATTGTATTTGGTAATAAGGGCTTGATAGTTGGAGACTCTAAACTGAAGGCCGGTAGATGTGAACACTTCCCTCTGTGTCTGTCACAGAGATTGTAGAAATCATGTATTCTGTGACCTTCCACCACCTCCATGACTTCTGCAGTTGACAGTGTGGCTGGCTCTGGGACTCGCTGCTCAGGCAGCCTCAGAGACAGCCGCTCCAGCAACTGCTGGAGCAGTTCTTCAACTAGCGCGCTAAGGTAATCCCAGGACCAGATGTACTGGCCATTGCTCGGGTGGCCCCAAGCAGCTAGCCTGAGATTACCCAAGCAGTGGTCAGGGAGGCTGGCCCCCAGGAAGGCCTGAGTAGCAGTCTCAAAGGAGACAGGAGCATCAGCAGCTGCAGCTCAGAAGTCCCTAGCAGAAGTGTCAGGGGCAGCTGAAGAACCATTCTTTGACACCCCCAGCAGCTAGTGCTGCTGGCTCCACAGCCCCTACTCAAGCAGTGTCCCTCCCTCCCCACATGTCAAGCAGCAGCCCTCCCCACCCCCAGCTAAGATTTAGTCAAGGACAGTTGTAGTATAAGTTATGGAGAGGTCAAGGACAGTGATTTTTTGTTTCTTGCCCTGACCCTGTTCATGACTTTTAGTAACACATCCATGACCGAATCATAGCCCTATCCATAAAATATAAGCTTATATCAGTCCCTTTTCAATGTTTTCTTCAGTCTTTCATGTATAACCCAGAATGTAGTCAGGAATTTTGTTCAATTTTTTTTCCAATTGCATTTCCTTTAGAAAAAGAGATATAAATTGAACCTAATAGTATGAGACACTTTCAAAATCTCCAATTCCACAAGGTCATTACCCTATCCACAGAATAGATAAAGCAGTAAACCTGTATATGCATGATGCTGCAGGAATAGTCAGAGCTTAGAATACCCTGAGAATTATGGTGATGCTTCAGAGAAGCCCATCAAATAAAGGATACTTCTTTGGATGCTGGTCTCTATGTTTATTCTATTCCTGGATATCCTACAGTCTGTGAGATCCAGTCAGGTTGTGGTGCCATACCAGAATTGACAAGGGCTGAATGGCACATACTGGCTACTCCAAGTCCTGACTCCCAAGTGGCAGAAAAGCAATACTCTGTACCAGACAAGGGAGTAGAATTGATGTTCACCCACCCTACCCTGAATTCCATGGTTGTCCAGCCAGCTATGGAAATAGCCAGACAACATCCAAGAGCTACTCTTGTAGATAGAGAGGCCACAGAATCTAGATCTTATGGAGACCAGCCCTCCTTAGAGATTTATTTTTTCTTTTGAATTTTAGTTCTCACACACTTTCTTACTTCATGTTCTCTTTGTTATTTTTCACCATACTTAACGGTTCTCCTTCATATCTCTACTTTCCTTCTCCTAAAGTCTTTGATTTCCTCCAACTCCCAGACTCTCTTAAGGCAGCTGTGCAAAATCATTATAACAGAATATCTGCCCAGGAACAAAATCTACTTGCCCTATCCCTAGTATGGAAAGGGTAACTATTCAACTCACTTAACCAAACCAAAAAATAAATAAACCAAATCAGCCAAGAAAAGAACAAAAGACCTTTGTGAAGTTTACAAACTCTGAAAATCACACTAGAAGTAAATACAAGACTTCATGTTTCTACATGCATATACCTCCCAGCTGTATTAACCTCTTGCTCTATCTTCTCACTAGTAACACTACAAAAAATCCCCAATCCCTTGCTTTCAAGCCACAAAGCAGTGTACTGGAAGGCACAAATGCCAACACAGAGCATATGAGGGGGGTTTGAAATTGGACAAAGTGATTTGGCTTCGGTGTACTATGCACACTTTTTCCTCCAATAGTATGGTACGTCTTACCTTTGCTTCCATACTGTTCTGGGGGCAGATCGTAAGGCACAGGAAAAGATGTCATAGGCTCATTACTTCCTGAAAACATTTTCGTCTTTACATGGAAGCAACCTGTATCCAATCCCTGTCAAAAATATACAAAAGGAAATGACTGATTTCTTAGTTTTATGAAAGTAAAAACACTCACCCTATCACAGGATGGATTGCCCTCATCATCAATAACAGCAGCTAAAAACACAAAACAGTTTTGCTTCTCTTTCTGGAATATGAACTGTGTACCAAACATGGTCCCATCTTGACAGCCCAGGCTCCCTTCCCTGCTCCAGTCCTTTCTTCCTCTTTTGATAGCCATCATCTTGGCCCTGAATGTGGAACAAACCTTAACTGTACCCACGCTCTTGTCATTTAATCCTCTACTAATCTAATTCTATACTCATACAGGGAAAACAAGACTAGGAAAAGTTGTCTTTACCTGGGGAACCCACACAAACTCCCTGAGAGTTTTGTAGGACCTAAATGGGCAATGTAGCAGTATCCACAAGATGGTGACGGGTATTGGCGTCATTTATGTACAGGAAGGAAGGATTGCATCTGCCAGAGACGTGGAGGGTATTGGCCCCTTCTGCAGGGCATAATGCTGTGCAAAAATGTGATGGTAGGGCCATGTGGCTGCTCTACAAATGTCTACTAATAGTACGTTGTTTAGGAAGGCTGTTGTGGCCATTGCATGCGTGGAGTGAGCCCTGATAGTCTGTGGTGGCTGCTTGCCACGAAGTTCATAAGCTGTATGTATGCAGCTAGCAATCCATTTAGATAAACAAACACTGTGCTGAGACAGTTGCTCCTGTATGTGGTCCCGACCACAAAGAGTCTGATTTTCTGGTTCCCCTAGTTCTGTCCAGGTAGAATGCAATTTCTCGCCTTGCATCTAACGTGTGCAATGTGGCCTCCTTAGAAGAGGTATGAGGTTTAGGAAAATATGCAGGTAAGTAAATGGGTTCATTTAAGCGGAAGTCAGATATGATCTTCAGGAGGAACTTCAGGTGAGGCCTGAGTATCACTTTATACCTGGTGAAGGTAGTGAAAGGTGGGTCTGCCATGAGGGCTGCAATTTCGCCAACCCATCTTGCAGATGTTATTGCCACTATGAAGGCCACCTTCATGGATAGGTATTGTGATGTAGTGGCTAGTTGCTCAAAGGGTGGTCTGGTGAGCGTGTCGAGGACCAAGTTCAGGTCCCATGGTGGCACCGAGGAGGGGCACAGGTTTGGGTGTGTTTTCTGCAGGCCTGCGAGAAATCGCTTCACTATGGGATGCACAAACAGAGAAGTCGTCTACAGGTTCATGGAATGCCGTGACTGCCACCAGGTGGACCCGGATAGAGCTGATGGAGAGACCCATATCGCTGAGATCCATAGGATACCTATTGTACTGGAATATAGGGACGGTACTGGGGTGTAAATTGCGTGTCGTGCACCATTGTTGAAAGCGTGTCCATTTGTTTTGATAGGTGCTTCTCATGGAGGGCCAATGACTGTTCAGTAGGACATGTTTGACTGTCTGAACAGGTACGTTCTTCATTCTGGAACCATGGAGAAGCCATGCTGTGAGTTTCAGAGTTTTAATGTTCAGATGGCATGTGCTGCCATGGTGCTGCGTCAAGAGGTTTGGCAGCGCAGGGAGAGGAATGGGTTGATCTATTGATACGTAGTGTAGGTAAGGGAACCAGGGTTGTCTCGGCCAGGCGGGGGCTATTAAAATTACTGTGGCCTGGTCGGATCGGATCTTGTTGATCACCCTGGCGAGAAGAGGGATTGGTGGAAAGGCGTACAGTAGAGGAGTCATCCAGCGAATGGTGAAGGCATCCTTCTCCGACCTCTTGCTCAGTCCTGCACGGGAACAGAATCTGTGGCATTTGTGGTTGAGTGGTGTTGCAAATAGGTCTATAGTTGGGAAACCCCATTTGCGGAAAACAGAGGAGAATACTGGTATTGATCTCCCACTCGTGTTGGTCTGAAGTTTGTTGGCCCTCATGTTCTACTGTCCCAGTATATACGTGGCAGTTGAGTTACGTGGTTCCGGATACACCAGTTCCAAAATCTGATTGCTTCTGCACATAGTGAGCGTGATCAGGAACTCCCCTGTTGGTTGACGTAGAACATAGAAGGTGTGTTGTCTGTGAGGACACAAATGGTTCTGCCCTATCAGGGGAAGGAAATGGGTGCATGTATTGCGAATGGCCCTGAGCTCCAGGATGTTGATATGGAAGTGTCTTTCCCTTTGGGACCATGTGCCCTGTATTGACCTTGTGCCACAATGGGCAACCCAGCCCATAAGTGATGCGTTCATTATAATTACTGATGGGTCCAGGTGGTGGAAGGGTATGCCGGCAAGTATGTTGTTTGGAGAAGTCCACCAGTCGAGAGATTGCAGTATTGGCTGAGGAAGTGTGAGGCACTTCACAAGGCTGTCAGGTTAGGATGTAGGTGGTTGCGAGCCAATGCTGTAGGCAGCACACGTGTAGCCTCGCAAATAGGACCATGAAGGTTGTGGCCACTATGTGCCCCAATAATTGGAGGCACACCTGGACCATGGAAAAAGGGGTCTGCTTGACCCCCCAAATGAGGTTACAGATTGCCTTGAATCTTTGTGGAGGCAGGTAGGCTCTTGCTGTCACTGAGTCTAGGAGTGCCCTGATAAATTCTATCTTGTATGGGCTGTATGGTGGACTTTTGTATATTGATAAGCAGGCCAAATCAGGAAAAACATTCCCTGGTAGCGGTTGTCATCGTTATTGTTTGTTGACAAGAGGAGCCCTTGATAAGACAATCGTCGAGGTAAGGGAAGATGATGATGTTGTGTCTTCTGAGGAAGGCTGTAACTACGGCTAGTATCTTCAAGAATACTCGAGGGGCTGTAGATAGACCAAAGGGTAGGCCCCTGCATTGGTAATGGTCTTGACCTATGATGAATCTGAGAAATCTCCTGTGGGCCAGGTGGATGGTTACATGCAAATATGCGTCTTGAAGGTTGAGGGCTGAGAACCAGTTCCCTTTGTCCAGTGTAGGTATGATAGTTGCCAGAGTCACCATCCTGAATTGTGTGTTGAGGATGAACTCGAGTTTCCTGAGGTCCAGAATTGGTCTCCATTCCCCCGTTTTTTTTAATTCCCCTGTTTTTTTGACTGTTAGGAAATAGTTGAGTAGAATCCGCTTCCTCGATATTCTGTGGGAACAGGTTCTATTGCCCCTAGGGCGAATAACTTCTGCACCTCTGCTTGTAATAGGGGCTCGTGAGATGGGTCCCTGAAGAGGGACAGGGTAGGAGGTTGGGTGGGGGGCATGGATGTGAAGGGGATTGTGTAACCTGATTTGATAATTTCCAGGACCCAGGTTTCAGGCCTGTTGTGTCTAGCCACTTATGCTTTTTGTCACAGGGCATAGACTTAAATTGTGGGTTCTTAGCCTTGTGATTAACCAAGTCTATGACCAGTGAGTTTGGCTGGGGATGTGCGAAGAGGAAATCCATCTCTTTTGCAGGGACAAAATATTTTCTGCCCACCCAGTGGTTTGTGAGGGGAAGAGAAGCTGGAGTTTGCATCTGATGGTTCCAGGATTGCCTTGTTGATCATAGAATCATAGGGCTGGAAGAGACCTCAGGAGGTCATCGAGTCCAGCCCCCTGCCCAAAGCAGGACCAATCCCAAATAAATAATCCCAGCCAGGGTTTTGTCAAGCCGAGACTTAACCTATAGGGATGGAGATTCCACCACCTCCCCAGGTAACCCATTCCAGTACTTCACCACCCACCTAGTGAAATAGTTTTTCCTAATATCCAGCGTAGACCTCCCCACTGTAATGTGAGACCACTGCTCCTTGTTCTGCCATCCGTCACTACTGAGAACAGCCTCTCTCCATCCTCTTTGGAACCTCCCTTCAAGAAGGGAGCCCATTGAGGCGGGAACTATTGTGGAAGATGCATCCACAGTTGGTTGGGCCACATGGGATGATGTAGGGAATGATCTCGATATAAATGCCAGGAAGCCATTGATCCCGAGGGAGATGAATGGCATGATAAAAATCTACCCCTATGCCTGCTGCTACAATCAGTTCTTGGTGAGAGCAGCGTAGGCAAGTGGGGAACCCTTTCTGGCATATGAGTGTGTCCCTGGGTATAAGACACCACTGACGAATGTGGTGAGCAAGCTCCTGATCTGAACCATGTGACTGGCTAAGGAGATTTTTCAAAGTGCCATGTCGTGTGCAGTGCTTTCTTATGCTGAGGTGCGGGAGCGCAGTCAAGTTTGGTCTGACTAGTTTGTTCAGGCACTGTAGAGGTGCTTGTTGGAGCTGGTGGTGGTAGCATATGCGGATTTGTGGGTGCTGCGCGCTTGGGTTCTGATTCAGCTCTCCTGGGTGGTGCAGACTTGCATTTCTCCGTGGTGCTGGAGACTGAAGGCACTGGGGAATGAGACGCTCTGGGAAGTGCTGGTAATGAGTGTGCTGGAGAACTCCTGCGACGCTTGTGAGCCTTTGCGGGGTGGTGAGGCAGCCCTGTCTGTGGGCTTCTGCTGTCCCTGTGTCCCCTCAGGTTTGTCCCATGGAGGTTGTAGGGACTTCTCCCAGAGGAGGTTTTTGAGCTGCATTTCACGGTCTTTTCTGGCTCTGGCTGTCATGTTTGACAGTGAGGGCGCTTATGTGCTGCATGAGGACTCTCCTGGGCATAGCCATCAGAAATAGACATCAAGTCTCAGCATGAGTTGCATCTTTTAAAGCTGGAGAACCCAACATGTTGAAGAAAAACGCCGCCGCCGTGGCGCTTGTCTTTTTTTTTTCTTCTTTTTTTTTTTTTTGATAATGAATGTTGAAACAAACAATAACCGACTAAACTATGAGGGAAAAGTCTAAACTAATTCTAATAATCTGGTTTTCCTGTCAGGAAGAAGAGCACTGCTCTGACTCCATCTTCAGCCAAGGACGGTAGAAAAGGAACTGACCAGACTCACACCGCGCATACACTCAACAAACAGCAGGGGTGCAAGACGCAGGGTGTGCAGGCACAGCACAAGGGTCACTGCTCACCAAAAATCTCCGATTGGCAGCATGAGGACGTACTGAGACCTGAGTGGAGCACTGTAACAGATTCAGTCCCATCAGCAAGCGCCCCTTAGCGGCTACAAGGGGGCTCATAACAATGACCTTGGCCACTCAGGGTGAGATACTGTCCAATTGGTGGTCGAGGTCCAGGGTTCCCCCCTTGCCTGGGGTTCTTCCATGCCGCCACAGGCTAGCCTCCTGTTGCAGGATCTAGCCTTGGTTCATTGAAAAGGTCCAGCTCTGTGGCCTGTGTTCCTTGTAAGCTGAGATTTGGTGGCTACCCAGCTGGCACCAGGTGTTTCTAAATATGGTGCACACCCACACATGCCTCGATGAACAGGGTTTGACAAACGGTGGCGAAATCTACTCGCCAGCCCCACACTGAGCATGCGCAAGACGCACATTGCGCATGCGCGCGCCGCCGGTGAACGGGATGACTGGCTGAAATCTACTTGCCATGGGCAAGCAGAAACAGCGATTTGTCGAGCCCTGTCGATGAACAAACATTTATTCCATACATGGATGAAAAAATAGAACATTGACTGGCCAGACCCTCCCACTTCCTGAATGGAAGTGGGTCAAGGCATCCCCTTTGCAATGGGGGAGGCAGTAGGTAATCAGAGCTTGGTAGTGTAATGGCAGAGCCCCTTCCCTGCTGCATGATGAAAAAATAAATGGGCCAGGGCAAATCTGAGTGGTGCACAAACCTGGTGCAGGGGATCCTGCTGTCCCATCTTTGCCTCCATTCTAATCCCCCACAGACACAAGCCCACCTCATGAGGAGCCCATACACAGATTCCTCATGGTCACAGACTGCAGTTCCATCTCCCATTACCAAGCACTGTTAAATTCCCATCTTAGCATATGGAGGTATATGCCTTTACAAACTGCACATGTGGAACAGATCGGCTTGTCAGATTATTATTGCTGAGTAGCTCTGGGGAAACCAATTTATTTCTACTTATTACTCAAGTCCCCAGATTCTGAAATAAGCATAGTTCCTTTGACCAAGGATACTCAAGGGTACTTTTACCTTTGCTCCCCCACCTGCTTTTTTGATTTATGCACGCACACACACACACTAAAATGTCTGAAAACGAAAACAAAAAAACCCAAAACCACACACACACACACAATCCAAAAACAGAACAGGAAACCACTGACTACACACAGACTGGCCTTTGAGGCATCTGTAACACTTGAGAAGGTTGGTGTTAATAATGCAGAGAAATCTGTTCTTTAAATTCCTCATCCCTGTCTCAAGTAAGTTGACTTTGCTTAAGAGCAGCTGTAAACAGCAGAAGCCAGTTCATTTCTGTGGGGTCAGCTGCTGACAGTCAAATAAATCTTGGCCCAGTGAGGTGATAATTTCTGCCTAAGTCACTTCATGACTATCATCAAGAATTATTAAAATGAGTTTCTTTTTTGCTGTTTTGGAGAGTTTATTGAATCCAAAATGATCAACCCTTCTAGTCAATTAGGAGGTTTTCTTATTTCATATCCTAGCATTGTCACTAAATATTCTGTTGTACATCAGGAGAGCAGCATTTGAGGTTATTATGAGTCTTAGATAATTCATAAGGACATCAGAGCAATACGTTTTTGCTTCCCTATGATTTTTGCGATTTTTTTTTTTAAATCATGGAAATGTTGCCACCATCTATGGATGTCACCCAGTACTTGCTTTTAATTGCTTAGTAAGTTTCAAGAGTGTGATGTGACACTTCTCCCAGAATAAAAAGCCACAGCAGGAAACCAGCAATTCTATTTTACTAATCAGAAACTGTAATTACAAATTATTATGCATAAATATTTTCATGAAATCTCATTCTTTAAAAGTGCTCTGTTGGTTATTTATGTATTGTCAAATTAAATGATGAAATTATGTGTTCTGTATACATGATCTTGGAGGAATGAAGATAAATTTTGTTTCAATGAAAGATGCACCTTAATTTATTTTCTCTGGCAGCTAGGAAATCACCACCATGAAAAAGGGAATTTCAGTGTTTTCTGGTCATAGACAAACTGCTACGGCTGGTCTCATTTTGATAATAGATTCATGTAACACTTTCCAGCCTTTGAAGATTTGTTTTGTTTTCTACCTAGGAATTATTTTTAGCATGTTCATCTATAACAAAAAATAGAACACAAAGCAGCAACAACATATTCATACTTTGCAATTATATTGGATTTTTCATCCAGAGAACTTACAAGTCCTGTTTTGCATGAGGAAACCGAGACGAACGTAGGCTAAAGCCAAAACTTTCAAACACGTATGCTTTAAATTTTGATATCCATCCAGACATAGCTAAGTCTGGAGTGACAGAGCTGATAAGGACATAACTTCCACGGACTTCAACTGGAGTTTTGTACTCTTAATCTCTTTGAAAATCAGACTAAGTGTCAAGGTAACTAAAAACTGAACTACACAAATTGAGTGTATGTTCTTGAATATTTTTGCTTACTTGCCCTACAATGAACCAAGTAGAGAAACTGAGGCTTCCTAACTCTCAGTATTCTGTTCTACTGCTGCTTCTCAAAGTCTATTCTGTGAGTTCATATATAGTGAGAATATCTAGTAGCAATGCTTCTACTTTCCAATTTTGCCTTTGATACCACTGATAGCATTCTAATAATCTAGTTATCAGTAGTTCGCAAAGAAATATGAAAGTCTGCTCTTAAAAGTAGTGACTGTGGGAAAGGGCAAAGTGACACCATCTGATGACTATCATCAGTGGATTTCAGGAAAGTGAGTGATCAGAGGGGATTAGAAATTTGATTTGCAGCTCCAAACAACTTTTATATAGCTAGAATATTGGGATTATAGCCTCTTTTTAAAGATATCAGCAATGGCAGAGTGTCTCAGTTCTAGGCATTTGTTGCTAAATTATGAACTTACAAATGCTGATGGCAGGAAAAGGACTCCAAGCTCATATGAACGAATCATCAATTGGGTGCCGTTTTTCTCCAGAGCTCCCCAAGCAGCTTTAGAAAGATTGGCACTACAAAGAGACAGACAACAGGTCAGTGAGGCACAACCTTCGCAACAGCAACACAAATACTACATCTGTAACAATAATGCCTTCAATTAACAGTAAAACCTTTCCCCAACCAGGAAGTAATTTCACAAAGAGTAATTAGGGCATTGTTCCTCATTACTATTCCCTCAGTGCTGTAGGCAATTGTGAAGGTTCCACATCTCAGGGCAGTTAAGTACTATGATATTTCCAGCTTCACCATGTGCAAGTAACCACTGTCAGCCTTTGCATTACTCCCAGGGACCCTGAATAAGGAACTGTGAATAATCAACCAATTTTGGCCTTTTCCCTTATGCATCCCCTAATTGGGACTACTTTATATTTCTTGATGCATTTATTACCAAATAAATACAGAAAATAAACAACACAAGGCTTTTTTCCTCATTGACACTTTCACCTTTAATAAACTCCATGAAGATTCATTACTTTATAAGACAAAATTTTTAAAGCAAATCGTGCTTTCAGCTCATGTCCCTATTCCCTTATCAGCCAGGGAACAGTTCTCAAATGCAATCTGAATCAAGAAAATGTGTGATGATCCATTTTCAAAATCTGTTCCACTAAATAAATACCACAAGTCTTTGAATTAAATCGGAACGGATAAACACATAGTATATGCTTTCTAGCTGGGGCAAAGGAAAGGGGGAGGAGAGAGATGGATCCTGCATTAAAGATTGAGTTGACTGGATCAGTACCTACTTTGCAATATCACAGTGAGTATACCGGATCAAACCAATGATCCATCTAGCCCAATATCCGGTCTCTGGCAGTGGCAGTCTTAGAGCTTCACAAGGAGCATACAGAAAAGGAAGAATCACCAAGCAAAGAAGGAATTTAAAAATCCATTGTACAGAAACTGAAAACAAGTGCTGCTTTAATATTTTGACCTCTGAGGATATGGACATAAATATTATGAATAAACTATGGTAAAATGTTAATCTCTTTTCTTCCATTTATCTTTTTCCTTTGGGAAAATAATGGCTTTTTTGGAAGATTTGAAAAGAAATTTGATAGCTTGGGAATTGAGCAAATCATGTTTCATCCCTGAGTATTTGTTCACGTGGATTGCACTCTTACTGCTCATGCATGCAAGATGGGATTTTTTTGTCCAGCAGGGTCCATGGGGCCACACACCTACATATTCTTACAATAACTTGCCAGACATTCCACATTTTCCATTCCTTGCTTAGTAGGTTTGCTATATCAGTAAATAAGGGATTACTGGAGGACCTTCTGCATCATTTCTAGCTACATCCAAATGTGCAGTCAAAAATAGGGATGTTAGATATCGGTTAATTAAATTTTTATCGGTTAGTTGACTATTCTATAGTCCCCAGGCGTGGGGCCAGGAGTCAATGCGCTGCATCCCCACTCCCAAGGAGCCCCCTGCCATCCTGCGCTGCTGCCTCTCTATCAGAGGCAGCAGCGAGGGGTGCCAGGAGAGAGCTGGTCAATGAGGTGAGCTAGTTTAAAAGCCAGCTCCCCTCAGGTGGCAGGCAGCCAGTCTGAGAGAGAAGCTGGTTTTTAAACTGGCTCCTCTCACGGACCAGCTCCTACCTGCCCTGTCCAGGCCCCTATCAGGAAGGGAGTCTGAGCTCCCGGACCCGGGGCAAGCTAGAACTGAACTGGGTTGCCTGTCTGGCTCCTAATGCAGAGGCACAGTGGGGTTAAGTCCCAGACCCAGTGCAAGCTGGGACTGAGTGGGCTGCTAACCAGCCTGCTAAAAAATGTAATGGCAAGGGATGGAGGAGAATGCGTGTAATCTATAGCATTAGCCTATAAGCTTTTCCTGATTGGTTAATCAACTATAGTATTACATCCCTAATCAAAAAAAGTTATTAAACCCTGTGACGGACCGGGCCGGGTCTGGACACCGCTGAGGGCGTCCGCTTAGGGCGAATTGCTCAAATTCGGGGCTCCTTACAGCCCCCAGACTGGAGACCCTCCCAAATAGGCCACAAACCAGTCCCACAGAGCACTTCAGCTGCCTTCCTGAAGCCTCACGAGCAAAACCCCTCCGACACCCCAGCAATATCCATGCCCCAGATGGCCCTGGGCCTCACACACAGGTAAGGGGTCTTAGAGCCCAATCTCACCTTCCCTGAACAAGTTCTGTCCAGTTCCAAGAAACCAGCCACAGATCCCAGGTCAATTTACCCTCTGGATCTTACCCACAAGATCACGCTGAGCCAATCCGTTAGAATCTAAAATCTAAAGGTTTATTACTACAAGAAAGAAAAGCATGAGAGTAAGGTTGTTAAAGTATCATACATTACATGCATCAAATCTCCCAGCTCTCGATGCAGGCTTGTAGCAGAGATGTTATAACTGCTGGCTTAAAAGTCTTTGATGTACATTCTACGTCAGGATGCGTCCACAGTTCTTTCCGGCTCTTCGATCCCTGCACTGCTGCCTCTGGGATGAAGGGCTGAGCTGAGTACCAAGATGGAGTCGGCCACATGGCATATTTATACCTCCTTCCTGGCCTCTTCTTGGCTGCAGCAGGTCACCTGGCCCGTGGCCTATCCCTGTGTCCCCTGCTGGTAGCCCTTAGGTATCAGTCACCATTCTTGAGGTGTGTCCTTGGCCTATAGAGGGCTATTATTCCATGGAGCTTTGCTCATTAGCACGTCCATGGGCAAACATTCCCGACCCATTGCTCTGCCTCAGACAGAGAATCTTTCAGCATCAACACAGAGTACATATTTATAACTTCATATACCTGTATAATGTCTGTGTGTGAAGAGCATATACAGAATCAGTAGAAAGTAAGCTTTTGTTTGACACCTCACATGGCCCCCTTTATACCAACTTTTGGGGCAAACACTCCCCCATGGGCGCAGCAGTGACCTGGCTGCTTCCCTTAAACTCCAGTAACGTGACAAACCCCCTCCAAAAAGTTTAAGTGCTTTTATTCTCACCTTGTAACAAGGTTATCTTTTTATAGCAACTCTCCAGGGATCCAAATGCTAAGCAAGGACTTCCCAAATCAACATTTAGGAAGAAGAGCTGGATCTACGTGGAGGATGTCTGTTTAACAGCCAGCTTCCAGATGCAAGTAATTACCATGTGCTTTTGGTAAATATAATTATTTACACTAGTCTCAGTTTATGAACAAGTTTATTCTGGAACACAATGAAAAACTAAAATTTATAATGAATGAGGGACAGGTGTGCGAAAATGAGGTTAATTTAGAGGGAGTTGATTAGGCTTCTATGCAAACTGATTCACATCCACACAGATTCTCTAAGATTCTGACCCATACCGCATATTGAAACAAATATGACCCAGACTTCCTTTTCATAATTTACAGATAATCATCCTTAGGTATCCTAAAACAGTGGTCACCAATCAGTAGATCCGGATCTACTGGTAGATCTTGGAGCCTCTGACAGGTGATCCTGACTGGTTTGGCCAAGAGGTTATCAAGCCCAGCACTTCAGCTGCCCTCCGCAGACTGCTGAGCATTTCCTGCCCTTTGCCTTGGAGCTGTCCCCTCAGGAGCCTCCTGCTTGCTGTGCAGGGCAGGAGGGGGGGGGGGGGGGGAAAGAGGTGGCTCTGGGATGGAGTTTACTGTCTGCTTTTGGAAGTGGTGCAGGGCCAGGACAGGGGTGAGCCTGCCTTAGCCCCACTGCACCATCACCCAGGAGCCACCGGAGGTAAGCAGTGCCCACATCCCGAAACTCTACCCCAGTCATGAACCCCCTTCTGCACCCCAAAGCCCTGCCCTAGCCCTGAGCACCCCTGCATCCAAACCCCCTCCGGCCCTTCAAATCCCTTAATCTAAGACCAGAGCCTGCACCCCAACCCTCTACCCCAGACAGGTGAAAGTGAAAGAGGGTAGGAGAGGGAGGGAGGGAGGGATGATGGAGTGAGCAGGGGCGGGGCCTCAGAGAAGGGGCACAAAGGAGGCAAGGCAAGTGTATTTGGGTTTCAGGTACATCTTGGATCGCATTTACATTCAAAAAGTGATCTCATGCTTAAAAAGGTTGGAGACCACGGTCCTAAGACATTCAAGAAGGTCTACTTGGTTATAAACACGGAGTAAGGAACTCACAGCAATGCAATCAGAATTTAGGTGGCTGAGTATTTTAATACTCAAATTAAATCTTCCTCCTTGGATTTCACTTTTATGTAGTTCCCAACTCTTTCATGACTCCTCCTACCCCTAGGTGGGATTAACCATTAGGCTAATAAAGCTATAGCCTTAGGCCCTTCTATTGTTTAGGCCCAGGCCAAGTGAGGGCGGGGGAGCAACGGGGTTTCAGGAGGAAGAAGCACCGAGGAAGCTGCAGATGGATGGAGCAATGGAGCATGGAAGAGGTGGGAAACCTGCCACCTCTGCTTACTATTCTTCAGTTCTTCTATTCAGCAGGGAACCCTCCTGTGGCTTACAAGGAGCTCAGCTGGCAGCCTGCTGCTTCCATTCCCTTGGGTTTGTGTCTCCCCAGCCATGCTGCAGGAATTCAGACACCGCTGTCTGCCAGTGCCAGGTATCCTCCAGGTAACCACTAAGGGGGTGATCAGACACTAAAAATCCAGTTATTATAACCCATGCCAGCTGCTTTGTTCCCCTCACTCCCCAAGTTTTCCCCACCCCTATTTTCTCTGGAGCTCCACTACTGAACTGTACTAAACTGGTCCAACCAGTTTGGACATAGATAATACTTAGATGAGTGTTGGGTTCAAAAAGTTCTGTTTAAGCTAGCAAAATATTTTTATATCTATATATTGCATTTGTGATTCTAAAAAACCATCAAAATGAAAGAGGCACAAAGCCATTTCTGAGGAAGTTCACAAGACCCCCTGCCCGGGATGAGCATCTCCACTGGTATCTGGAACTATTAATGGAAAACAAGACATCAAAATTCTATATGGCAGGGGGCTCCCCAGGAGATCACTTGCTGCCAGCCCAACCCCTGGGGACTATTGAATAATTGTGTAAATGCTAAATTTTGATGCAGTTACACAATTATTAAATTATTCAATATCTAACATCCCTAAAGCAAGATAGATCCTAGAGTTCTTTCAGATGGCATCGCCCTGTTCAATACTACTAAAACCCTCAGAGGACTTGGGAACCAGCAAGGAAGCAGGGATCTCAGTGTGGACAACTCTGCCTCTCTCTACATTGTAACTCCATTGGCATCTTTCTCCTGGCAATACAATTAATGCCATACTTGGAAGCCTGCCAGAACATATGGGGAATCTCCCCGCCCCCCCATTCTTCCCTTTAGCAACCATCTATTTTTTGGCATGTCTGGAATGGAATTACCTCAGCCAGTGGCTCCTACAGCTTATCAGCAACAGGTATGGAATCCAATTCCAGCCCCTTCCTGTCTTTCACCCTGCTTCCCAGTCCCTTTTCATCAGGGACCTTTCAAAAGATACTCTAGATGGGAATCTGCCTCTTGCTTCAGTAATTCAGAACAGTGGAAGAAGTGCCATTAGAATTCAGAGATACGAGTTTTTATTCCTACTATTTGCTCATTCCAAGGAACAAGGGTTGTAATCAAATTTTGGCCTGTTGATGTCTCAAGTTTTGATGTCTTTTCAAGTTCAGGATAACTCTGGTCTCCATAATCTCTTCATTAGAGTCAATACTAGCTTCTGGCTGTCCATGTCAAGATGACTATTTTCATCGACTTATAAAGCCAGCCACAGGCAATACCACAGATTCCTAGAAGGAACATCTTTCTATGAGTACAGGGTCCTGCCTTGTGGTTTGTCCACAGCGCCAAGGGTGTTTACCAAGTGCTAAGAAGTTGTGGAAGGTCATCTAACCAGACAAGGGATCCAGGTTTTTCAGCATCTTGATGGCTGGTTGATCCAGAAGCTTTACCTTACTGGATGACTTCATCTGAATAACATGGAACGTGAGGTCAGAAGAGTGTGTAAGCAACTGGAAGTGGGGAACCAAGAGTCTTGTTGTCCATGGTGGATGTGATGGACCACATGGCAGCTTTCCAGGATGCTCACACGCACAGCCTCTCCCTCCAGCCTTTTGGACAAACAAGGAATATTTTCAAGTATTTTGTGTATTTACTTGAACTGCTGCACTGGGAATGACTGTCCAAATCCAGTAGAAAGAGAAATTGTTTCTTAATAGGACAAAAGCTAATAAGGCAAATTACTGATCTTCCCTTGTGATCATATGACACAGATAAATGATAATGAGAGCAAGAAAAATAGTGGTATATTAGAATTCATTTGTTCAGTCCAAATTTTCTCTCCTGATCTTTTTTTGACAAATATTACATGCACATTGTACAAAACAGTACCATATAAGGAAAAAAATTAATGAAGAATTTTAAATAGCAGTTATTCCACTTTACTGATTTTTGCATTGAATAGTGAGAAGCTTCATTTATTATCAGTGGTTATTTCCACTTGCAAAAATGTTTTGGCTATGGTCATCATGATTATTTTTCTTAATTGTTCATTCAGTTACAATCCTAAATTACTTTTTAAATGAATAATTAACCTCTGCAGGTAGCAGTCAGAATGAGGCCACTATGCTGTAGAAAGCAGGATGCTAATGTCAGGGTGTTGAGCCAGGGCTGTACAACACAGAAGCAGTGAGGTTTACTGAAAAAGCAGGGACAACTCTTTATTGTTTTGGGTGAATTTTTGTATCTTTGAAGGAATTATGTAACATTAAGAAAAACAGATGGGATATACAGGAGGCCCCCATCATGCAACCGCCCGAGTTCCAACCCCGCCCCCCCCCCACTTACAAAAATGGCTGTAAGTGGGGAAGGGGCCGAAAACCCCCAGCTTACATCCTTGGCCAGCATTTATGACAGGTGCACTGCACCTATCGTAAATGAGGGCTCGAGTTACAACGCCCCCGCCTTGCGATGCAATCCATTCCTGGGGAAGCATCACAAGGCGGGAGTGTCTCTCCCCCTCCCCCTCCCTCCCTCCCCCTCTCAAAAAAGACTGTGGACACAGTTACATTATGTTAAACAAAGACAACACTGATCAAATTCTTTCTTATCTTACTTCCTTGCACTTGTATTGGTGGGACTGTACATGAAAAACATAATTTTTAGTCTAGGATGTCTAATTAAGATAACATTTATACAGTGCTTCTACAATGTCACATACACTATGGTCCCTGTGAGAAAAATACTTTAGCATGTGTACAAATTTACTCACATGTAACCCCATTGATTCTAATAATTCTTTTCATGTGGTCAAGTTACACCTGGTTCGAGTGTTTGCAGGCTTGGGGCTTATATGAGGGAATGCTATAAGTTATCATATTTGCCCTCTGTGAAGTGTTTTGAGATCTACAGGTGAAATGTGACATTAAAAGCTAAGTATGATAATAAGTTACAAAAAGTATTCACTATTGGGTTAAGATAATGCATAGAAAATGAGTCCAAAGGTAAATGTTTGAAAGAGCTGAATTTGTGTTATCAGAATGGAAACAAATTTACAACCTTAACTACCTGCAATAATAAAAATATCCAAATAGTCTCGTTGGCTAATATTTTCAGACTAAGAGGAGGAGAGAATCAATTGAAAGTGAAGTTAAGGTTTAAAGAGAATTGATATGGGAAAAAGAACAAAAAAATAAATGGAAGGCATCTAGAAGGAACAGGGTTTTTTAAAAACAAGATTAGTACTTCTGATAAAAGCTTATGTTGCTGACTATTTCCCTCTACACCCACCAATCTTCCAGCTTCATTTTCTCAACCCTACATCCACTTCAAGTGCTTCTATGTCAGCATAGGCTACAATCAACACTTTGCAATGACATGAATGGCAGGGGTGGGCTAAGTAAGGCTGACAGACCCCTGAGGAAATCAAGTGCATCAGCTCCATGTCAGCTCTGCTATCCACCAACCTAGGGAACAGACATACAAAAGCTGATTTGAAGCCCAGGAATCCTAAGCTCAGCTATCAGTTTTTACTGTAATTTTGAAGAAGTAAACAAATATACATAGAAGACAAGACTAGGGTGCAGCAGTTGTTCATGTAGTATTTTCCTCGCTACAACGGGGCTGCATCTGATTATTTAGCAGGTACCAACTCTTTTAGTAGCATCAGTGTTCAAAGCTTAACAATTTTATGTTCGATATGCTCTTTGAGCCTTACATCTCAGCTTCACTGCTGGCTAATGATAGCAGAGAAATTTAGTAAGTGATCTCTACGAAGACTTCTTTCCCCCCATTCTAATTTTGACCTAAGTTAAAAAGTTACCTCTAACGGTTAACAAATGAAGGAAACTAGGCTCCCTATCATAGGATGACAACCAATTTAAACTATAGTAAGAAAAAAGATGAACTTGTTTCTAATAAGCCTTTAACTACTGGTCAGAGTTTATAATCCACACTCAGTTTGACTGTAGTAGTATACACTATCTAGTGTGAGTAGAGCTGAATATGCTGGTGTTTCACAGGGATCTCTTTACTAAAGAGAGGGCTTTTTCAGGAGCAAGCACAACTCCACAGCAATAGCTAATAGCTTATACCACTGCTGACACATGCACATGGTCCCCAGTATTTCACATGGAAATTCTGTTCTAGTTTAAAAAGGGCACACTATTTTGAATTTCACTCCAGAACTAAGTCATTGTTCTACAGCAGTCACTTTCAGCAGCACTCTGAAATTCACCAAGTTTTCACTGGAATATTGGACCATCAGTGGAGACGTATCGACAAACTAACATTTTTCAAGTTTTACTAACCACCATATTCTCTATAACACTTATTCCGAGCAATGAAATCATAAATGACGATATTTGGACGTGACTGGTCTGTATACATGCTGAGTTGCTAATAGCTAATGTCCTGCAGAGATATACTCTTCAAACGAAACAAATACAGATTTCATCTACTTGACACATTAAAACTCTGGAAGGCTTTAATCACAGTACAGAATAACGCATCACAATTTCTTATTTAACCTAATACACTCCTTTCAACTCACTCATTTCTTTTATTCATAGAACTACTTTCTACCTTATCATAATTGATCCAGTCCACAGAATGACTACCCTCTGTGTAGCAAAATGCAAAATTTTATAAATTTTTTTTAAAAAGAAGCTACACCCAACAACTATGCGCTTTCCCTATGTATAAAATGACATTGACTAGAGTTAATCTGGGCAGAATTTTTTAAATATTGATGTTTACTTTTAAAGACAATTTAAATATTAATACCTGCTTAAAACCCATAATTGTGCACTTTTCTGTTTTTATCTAAATTTCACTGTTGCAGGAAGTTACAGGGGAGGTCTGACAATTTTTTAATTAGATATTGAGATTCAAAAAAGTTAAAAATGTATCACCAGACAAAGACTGTCAACATCACACCTAAATATTCGAAATAAATAAATAAAGCACTATTTTTCTTAACACGCGTTTGAAAAATTTTATCAATGGACTTGTAGATTTGTGCATGCACAGTGAAATCGACACACTGACATTTACCAATAAAATATGATTATTCCAAGCCCACGTATTGTTTCTCCTCGAAAGACAAAAAGTTAAATGAAAGTTAGTTAAATCAGATATTTCCAAAATTAAGATTTTTTCCTACTTTTTCCAGAGGTCTGTTGTGTAAGAGAATGGACAAAGCTTACACTGAATTCCTAAGGTTGCAAGTTTGATCCCATAGACTGATTTTAAAAAAACCACACAACAAAAAAGCTCAAAGCAAATGGGCAAGGGAGGGGAACCTTTTTTTCTGTCACAGGCTATTGACCCCCAAAGGAAAAAAAAAAAATTACAGGCCACCACAGAGACTTGGGACTTCCCCTGCAGCCGGGCAAGTTAGCACATGCAGCTCCAGCCCCACCAAGGTGCGTGTGTGCACGCGTGTGCACGCGCACACTATGGGAGGGATGAAATTAAGCAACAGGATGGATTGGGTATGTGTTGTAAGTTCCCACCCCTGGGTTAGAGATCTCTTAGGTCCATTCCGTTGTTGGCAGAAAAATTCTTGTAATATGCAGCATTGCCAAAGCCAGACAGCCAAAACCAAGTCAACACTCATAAAATCATGAGATTTTCATGAACAGATTTTAGACTGATTGTTTTCTAAGTTTTTAGAATATATTAAGGTGATGTTTTTCAAGTTCTCCATAACCACAAGGGCTAGAAACTTCTTTAAAAATATCACTTCCATCCCATCATATGCATACAAAGCTATTGCCATCAAATACTTATACTCCATCTTCTAAGGCGAGTAGGAAAACATCTTGCGACTCTCAATAAAATCTCAAGAGTTGACAGCATTGAAATTTTTTCTACCAGACTATGTTTTTCAACTACAGAAATATTGGAAAGTTGACTCTTAAAATTAGCCAGTTTAAGAAAATTCACACACAGCATCCCATTAAACCTGTTCCCAAAATTATCAACTCAGCCAGAGATTTATTAGAATAAACAAGTAATAAAATTGGTTTAGAATTGCTCAGAATTGGCTTAACTTCTCTCATCAATGTCAATGAGAGTTGCCTTTGAAATCAATGGCACAGAATCAGGGCAATGCTCAGTGCTTCTGAAAAAATCTACCAGCTATCTCCAATGAACGTGCTTATATAAACCAGGACTGAATTTGTACCCTACTAATTAAGTTACTGTCCAAAAAGATTGACCTGAATACTGCCTTGCACAAACAGATTGGGAAACATGGAAGACATTTGGAAGCACACACACAACTGTTTAGGTCAAGACTAGAAATTCCTTTGCCTCCTTTGATGAGCATGATGAGAAAAGCTGTTCTCATATAAACACAAAAGAATTTTGCTAGTTTTACAATCAGTTTCTTTAACTGGATACATTCTCTATTGTGGTCAGCAGAGGCTTTTGTATCCCCTACTCTACAGGGGCAACAAAATCTAATGATCTAATATTTTGCTTTCCAAATTTAGCAGTAGTCCCAGAAAAACTAAAAAGAGCATCATGACCAGAAATCAGAATGAGGAGCTAAAGACGAAGAAACTCCCATCCAGGAGCTGGCATTTGAAATTGTTTCTAAACCTTTTAGCTCCTTCAAAAGCAGACTCTCTTCTATATTTGACATACCTCAGAAAGAACGAACACTGGCTAATTTATAGCTCAGAAATCTTTTCCTCATTACATCTTTAAAACAATTTTTGTTTTTAATAAAAACAAGAAGTTAAAAGATACAAGATTTTGGGTAAAAATAATGAAAGTGGAAGTCGTTTTGATGTCACTCCACTAAAGAAATGCCTTTTAAAAAAAGTAAGACTGTTACCAATCAGCTGTTGCTTTTCTTACTGCCTTAGCTGAAAGCAAGTGTTCCTGTAAAGCTACAGCTTGCTGGATATTTTGGAGCAGCAGGTGAAGATCTGGAATAAAAAACAACAGCAGGGGAGAAATTCTAGGGGCTATGGGAAATGTCACAAATTCATACACTTTGAAAGAAGGACAACTGCAACCATGGATACAACTCAACCTAAATGTCTAGGAAGCAAAACAAGAATTGGAATTTTGCACTTTAACTTCTTGTGGGACTAAATCTAGTATTGGCTACGGTTAGACTACGGGACATGGTGTCAGGACATCAGGTCTGTCAGACATGCCGTGACCTCATGTAAATCTTATTCACTGCCTTAATTTACACATTGGTAAAGGAAGAATACCACTATGGGGACATTATAAGGATTAAAATTTGTGAAGTGTTTTGAGGTCCTTGGATAAAAGAAGCTTTATAAATCACCAAGTATTACTAATGAAACAGTTACTCCTCCTGTATCTATTGGAGCTACAGCCACATCTCAAATCCCCAGGTGGCATAAAATTATTTCAACTCCTATGACTAATTAAATTTCCACAGAATTTAAGATTTCATTCTCACAGCTTCCTCCACGGTGGTGCTTTTATATTGTGTAGACACTTCAAAATCGACAGCCATATTAATTCACAGAATAGCAATGAGAGGTATACACACTCTCCATTCATTTTATAGGACATTAAACACTAGCATTGGGCAAACCATTTTTCAGGACCAATGCATTTTGAGAGAGAGAGAGAGAGAGAGAGAGAGAGAGAGCGCGCGCGAGCGAGCGCATAAGAAAAGGATTATGTCAAATATTTTAAAACAGAGGCAAACGGACAAAAATCTGGAGCAATGAACAAGATAAACATTCTGGCTCTGTAGTCCACATAATTGTCAATATGATATTCTGACATTTGAATGAACACAAAACCAATAAAATCACATTCATTATTATTACCATAGTGCCTCTGAAAGTTTATTACTGCAGAATGCCTTCAAATAGAAACTGTTAAATTTTATTTCTTGATTTTAACAGTGTTTTAAGGTCATTTCCTAACTGTCTGTGCACTGAATGAGGGGAAAAATTACTATAATTTTGGAATGGAGAGGGAGGCGAACACTTTGGAGAGGTGATAGCATTAAAGCCCCAAAGAGTTTGGGTCTTTAATGCTATTTTGGCACGTTTCCACATTTCCCTGAAGATCACCTGTGAAAACACAGAAACTGCCATTTTTAACTGTTTAGAACTCAGCAAAAGCTGAATGGATTCTAAGGAGACGCGAAAGGCACATCTCTCACTCCAAGACTTTATCCCTGATGAACCTCAAATGTTTGCTGTAAAACAGTGAAAATGTAAGAGCATCTTTAAAAGAAATTGCAAGAATCTTTTATAATTGGAAGTAGCAGGAAGGATTTTATAAATATGGGGACCATGACCAGCCCTCCCTATTACAGTAGTAACACACACATGTACTGGAACTTAAAATTAGCTACAAATCATTTTTTTTCCAGTTTATTAATGCACACTTCACAGCTTTCTGTATATTTTCTGTTTCACTGTTTCCCCAAATAGCAGATTTCTATCTTGTTGAAAAAAAAACCCTTTAAGTATCAACAAAAGAGCAGAAAAATCACTTATAAAAATATTTTCCCCCAAAACAGCTCAGAAATACTATTTAAGAGTGGCACACCATAAACTGGGACTTGTTGAAATTTAAAACAAAGACAAAAACACAAAAAAACAAAAAACAAAAAAAAAAAAAAAAAAAAGAGAGAGTTGAGATTGCCACTTAAGAGTTCATTGTGTGGCTTAAAGGAACAATCTTGCAAATTTCAGGTGGCAGGACTGAGTTAACTGGCTTGCAGTACTATCTGTACTTCAGTTGAATTACTTGCAATTTCATCCTCAGAGGTTATTATGCCAAACAGGAACTGAAAAGGCAGAACACACAGTTCTGGCATTCGGTACCAAGAATTATACAGAACTTTTCATCCATATTTTCACAGGTCTATTGCACAGTTTGGGTTTTTTTTGGTTTGTTTTTGTAATTTATAGTGAGGTAACATGGCATCGCTCCTGCAGATTAACCATAATGTCTGAAATAAATATCAGTTAGTATTCTGTGAAAGATTAAAAAAAAAGAGCTATGGTACTGTCTCTCATGAATACATACTTATGCATTTGCAACAGGTCGAATGCCTTGTCCTCAATTCCCACAAAAACATTGTGTAAAATTTTATCTTGGCAAAATATTTTCAAGCAACTGTACTGAAATTGTATTTATTGTTTCACTTAATTCTATAACATTCTTACTCTACCCATTTCTGCTGGGATGCATATAAAAATGGCTAGGGCAGCAAGGCAGATGGGAAACGCTACTGAAATTTATTTATCCTAACCAAACTATCAAGTTGTGCACGTTTGACCTTTTTGTTACTATCATTTTCCGTGGACTCTTCCCTAATGTTTGTTGCATTTTCTATCAATTTACACTAAGCTCTTCAGAGCAGGGACTGTATGTTCTCAGGCTTTTTTTGTACTGCAGTCAGCACAATGAGGCCTGGACTCCCAGAGCAGTCTTTCAGTGACAATACTCAATGCCTTTAAATAATTTTTCTCCTAATCCCGGGTAGTTAGGTTATATGCCCCAAAGGCAGAGGGGTTTATGTTTATACTTTTCACAGGTTTTTAGGAATTGAATGAAATCCCTTACTACATCAAAGCCCAGTGCAAATTTTCAAATGATGCATTTATCTTCAAACAAGATGCATTAGAAATAGACCATAGCAACACTACCCTATTTACTGACAGGAGACTAAGGAAAACAAGATGGATTACAGGCATTAGGGATCAGAGATTTTTGCCTTCTGCTCAGAAGTTTTCCTGAAAAACACTCAGTCAATTAAAAGAATACAGTTTCAGAGTGGGGAAACTTACAGTTTTACACAAAGCATAAAGTATTAAATGCAATCATTCACAACAAAAAGATCTGTTTTGGGAGCATTTGCAGTACTGTATGCGGGCAAATGAATCAAGCAAGACAGAGTGACTGGTCACATTAGTGTTCCCTCTAAGATGCATGGCAACACAACTTCACAGGTGATTAATCAGCACCCTCCCCCTAGAGGCTCAGGGATCCATGCATGGAGCTGAATTACTGGGCAGGCCTGATTCATCACCAGTGATGCTGTGCTATCACGCAGTTTAGGGGGAACACTGCACATGATGCACTTTTCTTTGTCCCATAATTTTATCTGCATCCCATAACATTTTTGCCTCTTCTTAAAAGCCCTGCAAACCTGTGCATCCATCATCTGTCCGAGAAGCATGGATCCTGAACAGCTCTGCATTACTGTCATGAGCGCTCAGACCAGCACGCTGATCCTGCAGTATTTGCAAAGCCACCAGAGGAGCCACAAGGAACATGATGATTCCTTGGAGGCTAGCTTGCTGTTATACATAGAAACAATTCAGGGTTGCTGGCATTCACGAAGCAGCAGCAAATAGTGGAGAGCTGGCTCTGGGTCCAAGAAACAACCAGTGATTGGTCTGATTGCTTTGTTATGTGGGTATGAGATGACAAACTGTAGTTGCAGAACTTTGTGCAAAGCCACATTCCTGGATATGTGTTCAAAGCTTGCTCTAGCCCTCAGCATAGGGACACCAAAAAGAATGGTAAGTGGAAAAGTGAGTGATGTGTGGAAGCTTGCAACATCAGATTGCTACTGATCATTTGGGAATCAATTTGGAGTTGGGAAATCCACTGAGATACAACTGTGCAGGGCCATTAATTGCATCCTGCTATGAAGATCTGTGACTCTAGGCAATGTGCAGGAAATAATGGATCGTTTTAAAACAATGGAGCTCTCATACAGTGGTGGGGCTATAGTGCCATGCATATCACTATTTTAGCATCAGATATCCTTGCCCACAGAACACTTCAACAGAAAGGCTACTTTTCTATGTGACTGCAAATGCTAGATGATCACTGGTGATGTTTTACCATCCTCAACAAGTAACAGTTAGGGAAGACGCAGGATGTATGCATTTTTCAGGACAGAGGCCTGTTCAGAAAGCTGCAAGTAGGGACTTTTTTTAAACCAGAGGAATATCACTGGGGATGGTGAAATGCCAATAAAGACCCAGCCTATCCCTTATTCCCAGGGCTTGGGAAGCCATACACAGGCCAGCTGGACAGTAGCAAGGAGTGTTTCAACTACAGGGTCAGTAGGTGTAAAATAACAGCTGAATATGCCTTTGGCCATTTGAAAGGCCAATGGCACTATCTACTCACAAGATTAGACTTATGGGATTCCCCCCTCCCCCCCCGCCCCCACTATAACTGCTGTTGTGTCCTTCATAAGAAGTAAAGGGGGAAAGTTTCTGCTGGGGTGGAGGTGGAACAGCTGTATGCTGTTTTTTAGTAGCCAGATACAAGAAGAGCTCGACAGGGAGCAGACCATTTTAATCATGCCAGAAAAATGCTGGCATAGTTTTATTTGCACTCCAGTATGACTCTTGTAATGAGCGCGCGCGCTATGTGTAGTACAACGTTGCAAGTGTACTTATTGCTATTATCTGTGAATGTTGTCAGCCCCAGCTAGGATATGCGGTAAAGACAGATGAATTAAATTCTCAAATTCCCGTTCAAACCTATGCATATTTATAACTGAATTAAACATTATAGATGAAGGAGAAAAGTCATTTTAATTTCACAAACACGTATGCTGGCCTGCAATAGACACGGGGAGTAAATGTACAATTGTGATTGTCTGTACTGCCCCCTAGGGTGGAGTAGTGGGGGTAGTGTAGAGGCCTCGGAGGCCCCGGGGAAGGGGGAGTGGGAGGGGGAGTAGGGAGGCCACAGAATGCAGTTCTCTAAGGGCTGCAGAATAAGGAGCAAATAGGAAATGGAACTTCTATTGAGCTTTTAAAAGGGGAGGGGCCTGTACTCTGAACTTAGCTGCCAGGCAGTGGAGTACAAAATGGTGACCAAAGTAGGCCATGGTGGGCATTGTGGGATATTTCCCGGAAGCCACTAAAGTCAATGTAAGTAACACACTGTCTACACTGACACTGCATTGACCTAAGTACATTGACATAAGTGTTATGCTTCTCACAGCGGTGGAATTAAGTTAGCTCAGTGAGTGAGTTACATTGGCAGGAGTAATATTTTAGCATAGATGCTTACAGAATTAGGTTGATGTAAGCTGCCTAATATTAACCTGACTCTGTAGTGTAGCTCAGGCCTATGAGTCTAAAAGAAAAAAGCGTTTCTATGGCATGATAAAGGCTGCATTGGTATTTCTCTAAACCAATACATCAATCAAGCTAATAATACTTGTTACAAGCTCTCTTACAGTCTATTTTACCATAGACATTAACTAACAAACAAGTTACTGATTAAGATCCAATATCCCATTGTTAAGAGGATTTCTGTTTGTACATGCTTCCAGCAGCTCTTTTTAGCCTACTTTTCAGTGAAATCTAAATGCAATGCACTAGCTATTGATTTGGTCCAACATCAGCAAATTTATAATGTGCAAGTCTTTACCAATCTCCCCCTATTTTTTAAAAAAAGGAGTTTAAGTGAATTTAGTGCTCAGGAAAAATCTCACTGAACACTGGAGTATTCTCTTTTCTTATTGGACAAATATTTATTGTTATGCTGGAAGGTTTTAATGGCAGTATCTGAGCAGAAGCTGAGCCATGTAACCTCTGAGGTTTCCCAGGAGAATGAGTCCAAATACATATGGGGCGAGGCCCTAGTTTCTTTTTGACACAGACGGATTTAAAAAAAAAAAAAAAGCGCAAATTACAGGAGTGGCAATGGTGCATGCTCCTATGAAGAAGCCAAGAGAGATCATCTTTTTTGTAAAAAATACTCACTAAAACAGTGAACTTGGATTTCTGATTGCAACCTGTTTATTTCTAACTGTATTCAGAAAAACAGGGCAATGAGTGGACATTCTCTTTAAGTTAATAGTAGTGCACCAACCAATGTACAAGAGTCTGATCAATTGCACCTCCTAACCTAGACAACCTGCAAAAAACAGCAAATATTAACTAACTGCTTGGGCTGGGGGCAAAATTACAATTTATTATTTGTATTGTAATAGTACTTCCGAGTCCTAGTCATGGACTAGAGTGACATCACTAATGATTTATGCTTGGTTCACATTATCAAGATTTTCTTTGCAATTGTAAGAGTTAACATTTCTCTCTCTATATATATATAAAAAACCTTTTCCTGCAGGACAACAGAGTGACATCATGTTACTGTGTCCCGCAGCCCCTCCCTCCGCCTTCAGCTGCCCTGCCTCGTCCCTCCCCACCCCTACCCCATGACACTCTGGCAGGGCCCGCGAGCCCAGCGCAGGGCAGCCCAGGCTGCGGCTCCTAGTCTGGCAGTGGGGGAGGGAGCAGATGCCCTGGGCCTCAGCACTGCTGCCTCAGCACTGCCACATCACTGCGACACTACTGTGGCCTCCTGCGCAGGGCCAATAGCTTCCGCTTCTGGGCATTCAGCAGGATCCGCTACGTGCTGAAATGTCAATAGCAACCATTAGAGCCAACCATCACTGTGGAGCCACTGCCACTGGGCTCCGCGCACAGTGCACGTGCAGCCCAGCCACAGCTCTTTCCACAACAGAGGCCAGCCCTAGAGGTGGCAGCCAACACCCTCTGATGGAACCCAGCCGTGGCCTGGGAGGAAGTGCCTGAGACAGCCGCTACCCACTCAGTGCCATTGCGGCCCATCACAGCAGGGACTAACTCCCACATAGGTGACGCAGCCTGTACCCTGGCCCAACACGGACCGTGCCCAGTTTGGCTCAGCCTCAGCCAAGTCCATAGATTCATAGAATACTAGGACTGGAGGGGACCTCAAGAGGTCATCGAGTCCAGTCCCCCACCCTCATGGCAGGACCCTGTACTCTCTAGACCATCCCTGATAGACATTTATCTAACCTACTCTTAAATATCTCCAGAGATGAAGATTCCACAACCTCCCTGGGCAATTTATTCCAGGGTTTAACCACCCTGACAGTTAGGAAGTTTTTCCTAATGTCCAACCTAAACTTCCCTTGCTGCAGTTTAAGCCCATTGCTTCTTGTTCTATCCTCAGAGGCCAGGAAGAACAAGTTTTCTCCCTCCTCCTTGTGACACCATTTTAGATGCCTGAAAACCACTATCATGTCCCCTCTCAATCTTCTCTTTTCCAAACTAAGCAAGCCCAATTCTTTCAGTCTTCCTTCATAGGTCATGTTCTCTAGACCTTTAATCATTCTTGTTGCTCTTCTCTGGACCGTCTCCAGTTTCTCCACATCTTTCTTGAAATGTGGTGCCCAGAACTGGACACAATACTGCCACTGAGGCCTAACCAGCGCAGAGTAGAGCGGAAGAATGACTTCTCATGTCTTGCTCACAACACACCTATTAATGCATCCTAGAATTATGTGTGCTTTTTTTTGCAACAGCGTCACACTGTTGACTCATTTAGCCTGTGGTCCACTATAACCCTTAGATCCCTTTCTGCCGTACTCCTTCCTAGACAGTCGCTTCCCATTCTGTATGTGTGAAACTGATTGTTCCTTCCTACGTGGAACACTTTGCATTTGTCCTTATTAAACTTCATTCTGCTTAGCTCAGATCATATCTCCAATTTGTCCAGATCATTTTGAGTTATGACCCTATCCTCCAAAACAGTTGCAACTCCTCCCAGCTTGGTATCATCTGCAAACTTAAGCGTACTTTCTATGTCGATATCTAAATCGTTGATGAAGATATTGAACAGAACCGGTCCCAAAACAGACCCCTGCGGAACCCCACTTGTTACATCTTTCCAGCAGGATTGTGAACAGTTAATAACTACTCTGAGAACGGTTATCCAGCCAGTTATGCACCCACCTTATAGTAGCCCCATCTAAGTTGTATATGCCTAGTTTATTGATAAGAGTATCATGCGAGACCATATCAAATGCTTTACTAAAGTCTAGGTATACCACATCCACCGCTTCTCCCTTTTCCATAAGACTCGTTATCCTACCAAAGAAAGCTATCAGATTGGCTTGACATGATTTGTTCTTTACAAATCCATGCTGGCTGTTCCCTATCACCTTATTCTTTTCCAGGTGTTTGCAGATTTCCTTAATTACTTGCTCCATTATCTTTCCTGGCACCGACTGGTCTGTAGTTTCCTGAGTTGTTTTTAGTTCCCTCTTTATAGATGGGCACTATATTTGCCCTTTTCCAATCTTCTGGAATCTCTCCAGTCTTCCATGATTTTCCAAAGATGATAGCTAAAGGTTCAGATACCTCCTCTATCAGATCCTGGAGTATTCTAGGATGCATTTCATCAGGCCCTGGTGACTTGCAAACATCTAATTTTTCTAAGTGATTTTTAATTTGTTCTTTTTTTATTTTATCTTCTAGACCTGCCCCCTTCCCACTAGCATTCACTATGTTAGACATTCCTTCAACAGACTTCTCGGTGAAGACCGAAACAAAGAAGTCATTAAGCATCTATGCCATTTCCAAGTTTCCTGTGACTTTCTCCCTTCTCACTGAGCAATGGGACTACCCTGTCCTTGGTCTCCCTCTTGCTTCTAATATATTTATAGAATGTCGTCTTGTTTCCCTTTATGCCTGTAACTAGTTTGAGCTCGTTTTATGCCTTTGCCTTTCTAATCTTGCCCCTGCATTCCTGTATTGTTTGCCTATATTCATCCTTCGTAATTTGTCCAAGTTTCCATTTTTTTATACGACTCCTTTTTTATTTTTAGATCATGCAAGATCTCCTGGTTGATCCAAGGTGGTCTTTTGCCATATTTCCTATCTTTCCTACACAGCGGAATAGCTTGCTTTTGGGCCCTTTATAACGTCTCTTTGAAAAACTGCCAACTCTTCAGTTGTTTTTCCCCTCAGTCTTGCTTCGCATGGGACCTTACCTAGCAGCTCTCTGAGCTTACCAAAATCTGCCTTCCTGAAATCTATTGTCTCTATTTTGCTGTTCTTCCTTCTACCATACCTTAGAATCACAAACTCGTTTTCATGATCACTTTCACCCAAGCTGCCTTCCACTTTCAAATTCTCAACCAGTTCCTCCCTATTTGTTAAAATCAAATCTAGAACAGCTTCCCCCCAGTAACTTTTTCAGCCTTCTGAAATAAAAAGTTGTCTCCAATGCAGTCCAAGAACTTATTGGATAGCCTGTGCCCTGCTGTGTTAGTTTCCCAACATATATCTGGATAGTTGAAGTCCCCCATCACCACCAAATCCTGCACTTTGAATGATTTTGTTAATTTAAAAAAAGCTTCATCCACCTCTTCCATTCCATCACAGTCCAGCCCTTGCCCCAGCTGCACCCACAGCAGTTCCAGCCCCAGGACAGAACAAGGGGCCCCCTGCCCCCTGCCCCAAGCCAATAGAGGGCTTTCTGGCCAGTAACAGCTCCATCCCCCACCTGCCCAGGAGCCTCAGGCCAGATGCAGCTGCACCTACCCTTCCATACCCAGGCCCACAGATGGGGGAGGAGGAAGATGGCAGTTGTCCCAGAGCTCCCAGTCCCTCCTACTGAAGCAGTGTCTGGAGCCCCCCACCACACACTCTGGCTGGCTGAGGGCCACTGGGGAGGAGGGGTGGGAAACAGGGTCTAGGACACGCTCAGGGCTGCCTGCTGGAGCCTCGCCCCTATTCAGAGCCTGCAGCCTGCCCCTCCCCAATTCTCAAAGCCAACCCAGTGATATTTGCTACTCAGATGCCCTATGTAGGTTTGGGGGCAGGTTTGAGGAGATGCTTTTTCCCCCCCAGACAGGTTAGGTCTAGGGAGCAGAGGCATAGCTGTGGCTGGCCTGTGGGGCATGTGTGGGGCTCCTTTGGCCCAGGGGAGGGTTGGGACTTTTCTGGATTGGGGGTTGGGATGAGTGTAGCCCTCATGAGTGGGGAGGGCTGGGACCTGTGTGGCCTCCTTCCCTCCCCCAGTGCTCAGGGGAGGCGCGAGTCACGAGCCATGCACCTTCCCTGCCCCCTCACATCCCCTCGGCCAAGACCCTGAACCCACAATCCGCTCACTCGTACTCCCCAACCTGAGACACCCCCCCCCAGCCCTGGTCCCCTCACGGATCACACTGCTGAGACCTCGCACCCTCAAGCCCCTCACCCACCCCTTCCACCGAGACTCTGTATCCCCAGCTTTCTCCTGCCCCTCCCTCCTGGCCAGACACCTAACCCTGGGGGGGAGGGGGAGGGGGGAAGAGGAGAGGTGGCAAGCATAGCAAGCAGGGTGCACAGCCCCTTAGTATTTTAAATTAAAGCATAGATTCTGATCCCATACTATGGAGTTGTGTGTTAACTCCATAGCACACTCAGTAGCACAGAATCACAGAACGCAGAAGGTCCTGATTTGAAGTCTGCAAAGACTAAGATGAACTCTAACTATTTGAATGGATAATACTCCCAAGAGACAAATTTAGCATTGTACACGGGTGTATTAAGTCTTTGGAAAAAACTGCAAAAGGTGGTATTTTAGGCTAAATATCAGGAAAAGCTTCCCAACGATAAGATATTGGGCTTTTGTTAAATAGTTAGAACTCAACAGGCATTTTTCCTTCAGGCTGTGCTTTGGCAACTGTTTTGCTAACAAGAGGAATTTAAGCCTCTTGTTTGCTAAATGCTGCTTTAAGAAAGGAGAAAAATAGCATTTCAGCAAGAGACCTTATTACCTGAAAGGGATCTCTCAAGCCAGGAAAAAACATACTGAACAATGAAAACTAAATTGCATCCAGCAATTTTGAATTGGGGGGGCGGGGGGAGAATCTAGATTTATACTTGTAAGACCCTCACATCTGGTTAATCTAAGTAGCACTACCGAGTGCCATTACAGTATTTAGTAATTTATAGCTCACAGAACAATTTATATATAGTAACCCAGGGTAAAGCTAATGACCACACACAGCTTGCTGAGTTTGTCTATAATTGGACATATTCACAATTTGTTTTAAAAAGCGGAATTAAAAACAGATAATACAACCACGCTGGCATAACTCAATTCCTTCCGCTCTTTACAAAGGCACTTGAACACCTAGGTGGATAATGCATCTCTCACCCATGTGAAAACTATACTGCTTTTGCTCAGTCACATTTCTTTGGTTCCATGATATAGTTCCTGCTGGTTGCTAGGCAACCCTAACAGTTCCACCACATGCATGCAGCCAGTTGTAAATGATAGTGTTTTGTTACAGTTCTTCACACAGAGCTCTCATATAGCTGCCCTTGTTTACCAATTACCACAGTTAGTAATGTTCAGACAAACACTCCTACATCCCATTTTCTATTTCTAGTCTACCGTGAAATGAAATCAGCACTGCACTTTTTTGAAAATATTTTGCGCTAATGCTGTGTTTTCTAGCTGAGTATCTCAAAGCACTTGGTGAGTATTGATTAAGCCTCACAACTCTTTTCTGAGGATGCATTATACCCATTACATAAATGGAAATACTGAGGTACAGTGGTTAAGTTGTTTGCTCAAAGTCACAGAACAAGTCAGTGAAAAAGCCACGGTTACATCTCAGGAGTAATTTAGAGGAAACATGTTTTACTTCATCTGCTACAGAGTCATGGGTTATATATCCCTTAACAAAGTAGGCTCAAATAGGAGGAAACCCTTATTGAACAACAGCAGCAGCATCAATCTCTTATACAAGGCTTTTCATCTGCAGAACTCAAACCACTTTACTGAAAAGGTCTGTAATATGAATAGAATGATACTGATGGAGATCTTGAGGCACAGGTGAAGTAACTTGCCTGTGTCAACTCACAGGGCCATGGACGAACAGGATTATGGATTTGCTTCAACACATAGTCGATTAGGGATCGTTTGTTTTAATAGTCTCACTACATCACTGCTACTACAGAGTTAATGTTGCTGAATTGCTGTTTTACAGCTATTATAGGGTATGTCTAGACTACATGGCTCCGTCAACGGAGCCATGTAGATTAGGAAAATGAAGTGGCGATTTAAATAATCGCCGCTTCATTTACATCAAAATGGCTGCCACGCTGTGCCGATCAGCTGTTTGGCAGCACAGCGTGGTAGTCTGGACGCTCCGCAGTCGACAAGGGAAGCCCTTGTCGACCGCCCTGTTATTCCTCGTGGAATGACGTTTACCAGGGCGGTCGACAAGGGCTTCCCTTGTCGACCGTGGAGTGTCCAGACTACTGCGCTGTGCCGCCAAACAGCTGATCGGCACAGCGCGGCAGCCATTTTGATGTAAATGAAGCGGCGATTATTTAAATCGCCGCTTCATTTTCCTATGTCTAGTAAACTAATCTACATGGCTCCGTCGACGGAGCCATGTAGTCTAGCCATACCCATAGAGTGCACATCAGCAACGCTACAGAACAATGCATATAAGAGTAAAAGGCACTTGGAATACTTATGTTCCTTGTACCACAGGGAATCTAGTCCCTGATCCTCGCTTCAAGGGCCGTGATCGACATGTCTCCAGCTGTGGGGGGTGGAGGGGAAAGGAGAAGAGAGAAATCCAGGGCATTCTTCGAGGTCTAGGTCTCTGGTGAAAACTCACCAGGCATAGGACTCCTCATACTATTTATATCACAGTTGTTTACCAGGTGTGAGTGTACTGGCCCCACACCACTCTTAGCATTCTCATCAAGCTGAAATTGAGGTCGATGTAATTTATTCCTCACTACATTCACAGCTCAACTGCATAGGCTGCGACCAATAAGGGCCACCTGGTGTTTGTGTTTGCAGGGATCAAAGCTGTACTAGGCTGCGTACTCCAAGGATGGAAACTTCCATCCTGGCCCCGTGTATGGCTTCTTATATGACAGCCTGATGTCACCCTGCAAGCAGGTGATGAGACTATTTTTTGCTTAGACACTCAAATCCATGATAAAGCCCTCCTAGGGCTACAGCCATTCAAAGCTATGTTTTACTGGTTGAAGATGGTAACTAACCTAGGGACTGATCAGCCAGGAGAATAAGTTCTATTTATTGATTTCTTCTATTACTGTCACAGACCCCAAAATGTCAAAGATAAACAGATAGGATTAGCTATATCCAGAGATGTTCAGGATTAGAAAAGGAGGTGCGATGTCAGGATTGAATTGCCATGGAAGAGCTATGTGGTAAATTTACATAGCCATGGATTTTACTTGGAGAGGTTCACAGTGTCATTCAGAAGCACTCAAAATTTAGAAAAAAACAGAGCAATCAATAGGCAAAACAGACTAAATTGAGCTACAGATTTGACAGGTCTGAAAGAGAATGCAAAGTCACTCCTAGGTTCTAAACCACATCAATAAGTATTTACACAGTGATAATCCACTTGAGTGTCATAAAATTAAAGGACCATCTATATTGCTGTACAATGTGTAACATTCCATTTTCAGATGGAGAAACAAAAAACAGTACAATTAAAGTACTCAGTTAAAATGAGATTCATTCAAAGGGCAGGGTTTCTTTATGCCATTTTTCACTGGCCAGTGATGCAGTAGCTATGGCAACTATAAAACACAAAGCCTCCCAAAACATACTGCAGTGGGAGTTGGAGCCCAGATAATAAGTTTTTGCATAAACAATTGCATATGGAGTGATGAGTTCATGCAATCCCTTTAATAAAAGATAAATACATAAATAAGAACTCTTAATATTTTCCTGTCACAGACCTGAACTACCACTACTTCTCAGCACAATTACTGAAATTTAAAGAAAAGGCAGTTAGAGATCCCAAGAACTTAGTATCTTCCTTTTACCTGTGGATGAGATACCTGAGTTTTCATAGTCATCACAAAGAAAATTCTCAAGTAGAAGTTATATGAGCTCATAGCTTAAAAGCCATTTGTCACTTTAAGATTTAGAGTTCTTCAGCTAGTTTTGTTGCATGTGTCATATGTAAGCTGTTGGTGAATAAATTAGAAGAAACCTTTTGGGCTATCTAATCCATCTCCTTGTTAGTATAGAAATGTTCCCAGCAGTACATTTTGTAGTTCTTTGGCTGGTATGCTTTAAGTACAAAATGTTGTGGCTTCCATCACTTCCACTGGGAGGGCTTAACAGACATTTCACCATCCAAAAAAGAAGAAAAGCCCACAATGGATCAAAGGTTTTTAGCCACTCTGACTATAAATCATGGAAGAATTAACCAATACTAGGAAATGTAAGCTCTGCTAATGACTTGTCCAAAGTCACACAAGTTATGTGGCATTCCCCCCCCCACCTGTAAACTGGAGCTAGTATTCACTTCCAGGAGTGTTATGAAGTGTAATTGTGTCACTATAAGCAGCTAGGAGGTGCAACAGAAGAATAAAGCATTGCTATTAGGGCAGGTTTTTTTGACAACTTCAACATATATTTTAGGGTTGCCAGGTGTCCGGCGTTGACCTGGACAGTCCGATATTTTCGCCTCCTGTCCAGTAAAAAATTCAGAAAATACTGGACACTTAAAATGTCTGCTATTTGCTGATTGTTTTCCCTGCTAGGAAGCAAAAATCCTTGGCGCCTACCTGGTTCTGCAGGGAAGCTGTCTGGCCCAGAGCAGGAAGACAAGATGGCCACCAGCCGCCTGTTAGGTCCAAAAAGCCTCAAAGGCATTTCTTAAAGGGGCCATGATGTTTTTTATTTTTTAATTTTTTTTGCTTAACTCTCGGGGTCCTATTTTTGCTCATCAGCTTTGGTCTTCCCCTTTATTTTTTCCCTCAACAGAATTTTTTCCCTGGTGGCTTTTGTGTGTGTGTGTATG
The DNA here is from genome assembly GCA_032595735.1 of Pelochelys cantorii. Classification (NCBI taxonomy): domain Eukaryota; kingdom Metazoa; phylum Chordata; order Testudines; family Trionychidae; genus Pelochelys; species Pelochelys cantorii. Next base: position 99,622,249 of record CM064329.1, on the reverse strand, counting down.
TGTATGTGTATGTGTGTGTGGGGGGGGGGGGGGGGGGGGGGAGGAGAAGGGGAGGGAAGAGAGAGATGGTTCGGTATTTTTGGTTAAACCATCTGGCAACCTTAATGTTTATACACCACCATTTGCTTTTGTAGATGAGGCAAGAATTTTGTTCTGATCAGCAGGCTGCCTATTTTGCTTTTAACAGAAATTATTTCCTTGTAATTTTAAGCATCATCTCTTCAAGGAGAGAAATGTAACAAACAGACGAGAAAGAGAAAAGCTGGTATAAAAGTGGAAGACTTTCATACAATTCATCAGGTTAACTATTTACCAAAGGGAAAAATCAGATTGTCAGCGCTAGCCACCAACAAAAAAAGAAGAGGCAAATTCTGACTTTAGAACGTCCCTGATGCCTACTGCATAGACTGTAGCACTGAATATTTTTAAAACCATGTACAGACATAATGGACTTCTATTCAGACAAGAAATTCAGCACAAAAAATTCTGCCTCTCTTCTATTGAGTTAAATAAATTTTTCTTTTCACATTTTTCATTGACAATATGTTGGATATTGGTCAGTCTATGGCTCTAAGTCTCAGAGACCCAACGACCTATAACATGCATAGATCATACCCAGATATCAAACTCACAGCTGCTTCTCATTCTGATCATTAAAATGCATAGTTCTTAATAGCACTGTTGCCTTGTTCACTCCACCCTCATCGGTTTATAGTACCCACTTGTTGTCTCAACTTAGATTCCAAATTCTTTACTGTTGGTATATGTTTGTACAGTGCCTACCACAATGGGTCACCAACCTGGATTGGGACTTCTTTATGACACCATAACAGTAATGATATTTAACATCAGAAGAGCCTTGAATCACTAATTAAGGTCTTAGGTGTCCTGGTGTATAACAGCATGGCAGACTGTGTCATGCAGAGTGGAGGCTGGGTTGTCACAGCAAAGGGTGAAAAGAGACGCTAACTCCTCTACCTATTTATCTTAGTCACCTAGCCATTTTTACCAATCTGTATAGAGGTAGAAAAATACAACTGCAGCAGAGTTGCTTCTATGAAGATTAAAATTTACGCACAAGAGGCATCCATGGGTCTTTAAGGCAAGTGATTTTCCAATTAACTGATGGCATCACAACAAAAATGAGCTGTTAAAGTTGACATTTAAATTTCCAAGAATGTGGGTTTTTACAATGCCTCCCACAATGGAGGCCTACTGTTGGTTGTCTCTTTGGCACCGCTACAATAAGCATGAAAAATAATAATTTTATATCGAAGTATAATGAATGTACACTACAGCAATGAATTTATTCTCCTATTAACTTTGACATATTGTTCAAGGGATTGTTTCAAACATTCCCAGCATGCCTATATCTCTCTTTTTACACTGTACTTTGAAATATCTAAGTTGACTTACTATGCGAACACCAAAAATGTATGAAAACAAAATCTCTCTTATGCACATAAGGTACAATTTACTGATTTTAATGACTTAACACAACTTCTTACAAAGTACTTTTTTTTAAAATGGTGGGTGGTTCATTCATACATTTCTGCTCTTTGGACCTGATCCTGTTTCCATAAATAGCAGCAGCTATTCTTACTGAACTCAGTGATAACAGATTTATTCATTGGGCAGCTGGTGTAGCTGGGGTTGGGGGAAACAGGCCCTGAACCCCATCTACATCCCCATCTGCACCACGGGGAAGAGGAGCAGCAGCAGTAGTACCCTCCCCCCACTACAGGGAGGGGAAGAGCATGCACACCCCAGCATACCCAAGAGCAGCGGGGAGGGAGGCAGCCATGGGGCTCCAGCCTCTCCAGACCTCGGAGCGGCGGAAAGAGAGGCAGCCGCATGGCCCAAGCCTCCACAGAGCAGTGGGAATGGAGGCGGCCCAAGCCTCCCTTCCCCCAGGAGCAGCAGGAAGGGAGGCAGCGGCGTGGCCCAAACCATCCCAGATCACAAGGCGTGTGGGCATTGGGGGGCAGCAACACTCCACCCCCAGAATGCCTACAGCAGGCGTTCTGGGGGCGGAGTGTGGGCGGGGCCAGGCTGGCACTTTGGGAAGGCAGAGTGTTCCCCCACCTACAGCACTAGATTACCATGGAATATATATATTTTTTTTAAAAAGAGATTACAAACTTTTCCATAAATACACAGGAAGAACTTTAAATGGATCAAGACGAGGTGAACCTTACAACTTTTTTATTATTACTTTTCTAAGTACTGAAAAGATTAATATGGTTCACCTGGGCCGACCATCAGAGATTAGCTTTTTAACAATCAATACAAGGATTCCACACCCAAAAAGGACAATTATAACAATCTAGTCTGACCTCCTGTATAATACAAGCCATAGAACTTCCCACATAAAATGCCCAGAACCTATCTTGTAGAAAAAACATCCAATCTTGATGTAAAAACTCAAATATTAGAGAATCCATCACAACTCTTAATTTAAACTTATTTCCAGTGTGAATTTGTCTAGCTTCCACTTCCAGTCGCTGGATCATATTATATCATTCTCTGCTAAATGAAAGAACCCATTATTAATTATTTGTTCCCCATGCAGGGCACCTATAGTAAATCAAGTCACCCCTTGGCTTTGTTAAGATAAACAGATTGAGTTCTTTGAGTCCATTGTTATGAGCAATGGTCCCTCTAAGGTGCGCACCTGCGCAGCCACGCACAAAAAATTCTCTGCCTGCCCACCTCCTTTGCAGAGCTGCACAGCAGCACTCACTTCCTGCTGGAAGGTGGGGGTGTGGCAGGTGGCTGCTCCAGCAGGTGGGGCTGGCTGTGGCCTTGTGGTGGGAGGCGGGGCTTCCTCTGGTGGCCGGAGCCACTGGGGGGAAGGGGGGGCGTGCGCGGCTGGGCCTGCTGCAGCCATGTGGGGGGGGGGGGAAGGGAGGGGAGAAAAGGGAGTTGGGACCCTGATGCAGAGGCTGGGGGCCTGTGCCAAGGCCATGTAGTGGGGGCCGGTTGGGGCCTGCAGAGCCTGCTCCGGTCACGTGGTGAGGGGGCCAGCGCCTGCTCTGGCATCTGTTTCCCCCCTCCCTCATCTTTCCTTCTCCCCACAGAGCCCCCTGGTTCCTAACCCTTTCCCCACCCCACACGTTAGTGAGGTGCTGTGGGTGGAGAACTCTCTGCAAACGCTGGGGCAGAAGGAAGCTGCTGCCAGGTGGGGGCTCACAGCCAGCCCCCGAAGGGGCATCCCCTGCCCTGCACACAAATGACCTAGGGAGCAATGCTCCCTGGGTGGGTGGGCGGGCAGGCAGGCATGTCTCACCTTCTCCTCATGAGGTGTGTGAGTGTGGGGGTACTGCCTGGAGAGTCTCTCAGGGAGCTGTGTCACTGGTGGGTGCCAGAGTGGCACCCATTCAAATAAGCACAAATCTTGGAGGGAACAGGTTATGAGGCATGTTTTCTAATCCTTTGATCATTCTAGGGGTCTTCTCTAAACCCGCTCCAATTTATCAACATTCTTCATCTGTGGACACCAGATCAGGATACTTTGTTCCAGAAGCGATCACACCAATGAAAATAACTTTTCTACTCCTACTGCAGATTCCTGTGTATTTGCACTCAAGGACTATACTAGCCTTTTGGCCACAGTGTAACATTAGGAACTCATATTCAATTGATTATTTACTACAACCCCCAAATCTTGTTCTGTAGTTACTGCTTTCCAGGACCATGTCCTCCATCATGGAAATATGGCCTGCAGTCTTAGTTTGTAGTAATTAGGAATGTATAGTTCATTTACCTTGTAACTAAAAACCATGCAATCTTCTGGAAGTCAGGAGATGGCCTCATGTAAGTCTTAATGTGTGGCATAGCATGACTGCGGCCTGAGGCTTCTGCTGACCATTTGCTACAAAACAAAAAACGAATTTACTTCAAATAAGCAGCTTTAGTTTTGTAGCTCCAAAAGTCACTGTACCATATTAAAAAAATATGTGCTTCCACACTTACTCTGGCCACGTGGCTGCAACAGTCCAAGTTTGATATATTTTCTAAATTAGATTGCTATACTTAAAATTAATTTTACTGAAAATAAATAAATTTAGAATCTTTTTCAGTTAGGCATCTAGATATTACTTGAAGCTCATCACACAACACAGATGGAAATCAGGATATATTCACATATTACAATTTTTATATAAATAGGTAAGTTTATTTTGTGCCCCAGCATGACTTGAGGAATATTCCATTCCTCTATCCCAGTTATTCACCACTAAATACTTTAAGAACTGATTCCAAACTTCCAGCTAAATTGAAGAAGATAGCATGTCCTTTGGAATTAAATGATTTACTCAACCAGAGGTTCATTAACAGTACTTTTGATTTCTTTGGCATATTCCAAGACTATCTTAAAGCAGCTCACTAATGTTTTGTCATGCATGTCTCCACAATTCTGTTAAGTGGGACCAGCATTAGCTCCATCTGTAATCAGTGGTGAAATGAAGGCAGAATGAGATTAAGTAATTTTCCCAAAGTTACATTAGATTTTTATGATAGAGACAGGAATTAAACAGAATTCAGAAGATCTGAGTTTCTTTTCATAACCTAAAATACCATCCTTTGTTGTCCACCAAGCTTATATTTAGCCTTTTGAGTGATCACCTGTTTCCACTTCTCTTCTGCGTCTCCCATCATACAAACTAATTTTATTTTAACAAGAACATCAATTCCCTTTTATTTAAACACCAGAATAATCTAGCTACTGCAAATCCATGTAACAGCCCAAAAGACCTACACAGATAGTGGTGTTCCCTCCAAAAATAAATAGCTAGAGCTATCAGAAAGGGAAGTCTATTGTTATGGCTACGAATTTCCTTTGATAGGGCAGCACCATTTTGGGCAGGCAAGGCAGGAAAGAGGAAGGAGAACAATCATACTCCCCACAATTTTTTCTTTTGAATTTTTTTTTTTATAAAGTGATGACAAAAAACGTGACAGGAGAGTTTAGTAGCAGGGAAAGTGAGACTGGAAAGAGGAGTTTTTAAAAAGATGCTGTCAACCTAAAAATATTACATGGTAAGGAAACAAAACATTTTAAAAAATTGGATAAGAGAACTTATAAAACCAAAGTAACTGGCAAGAGACTCTGGGCAGATGCAGTATCTGCTTAACTCCATGTTTGAAATCTGACTAGACTTCAAGCAGACAGTGGATTTTTTTGGGCATATTTTAAAATCCTACCAAAACAGATTGTAAACCTAAATGCACAAGGTGGGGAAAATCATTCTTTGGCAGTAAGGTTAAAAAAGGGGGAAAAGGCATTTCAAAACCTCTCTCTCTTTATAACAGTAACTTGTGGGTTACTTCCTGTTATATATCTTAATTCGCTGAACACATATGCATCAGAAGGTAGTTAGCCTTGAGCATGGCTAAAGGCTGATCTTGTGCCACCCTAACAACCTCAGACCTGTTCAATGTGCTTCGGGTTAAATAAGGAAAGTTCAAAGTGACTAGCTTTGAGAGATTATTATAATACAAAAGCACAGCTTGAAGTTATTTTGTTGAAAGTTAAATTGTGTTAAAGTGTCAACTAAAGGCTAAGGCATGCATGGCAATGGGAAGAAGAAACTGTGTGAATAATTTTGCTTACTGAAATTATGTAATCAGCATTACAGCCAAGCAGTTTGTGCTATTACCCCCTCAACCCTCAGTAGCAGTTTACTTTCAAACAGGAAACCCATTCCTCCTCTTAGTTTTGCTAGTACTTTTATTGTAGTTCCCTTTCCTCTTGAAATTTTGCAACATAGAACAGCCCATTGCTCACTTATATGACGACTCCACTTCTGTAGGGGAACACTTGTTCCATTTGGCAGTCTGCTAGTCACAGTCTTTAAGGGACATTTGTCTCGATTATATGCAGCACAACAAAGTATGCTCAACTAGCTGTTTTAGTTACATTACCAAATTAGGGTAGATATTCCCCTTCCACCATCACCACTACAACAGGGGTTCTTTAAAATTTCAATCAACACAGAGCTCCTTCAAAACAACTCTAGCACAGAGACACACTTCCTTCCTTCACATACATGCTAGTCCACCACAGTGCCATTCAAGGATTATTCCTTACAATATATTCTGGAATGTTCTTCCCAGTTCACTCTTACACGAATGGAGAATTGGACTTTCACCACACCTCTTGGAAGATATTGCCCAACGGAAAAAAGGCTAAAGTCTGTTTGCTCAGTTTCATCTCCCTACTTTTAGCCACAACTGTATTGCACTGTTCTAAATAATTCCTTCTACTTACAATATTTTTTTTCAGAAGAATCGTAAACTGTTAAGTCTCTTTTGGGATTCACCCACCTGTTTCCATGCTAGCAGATTTTAATAGCATTCCCAGTTGCTCCTTACTCACTAAGAATGAGACTTATAGGACTCAAAAGTAGGGATGTGAACTAGTGAACACACTAGTCGACTAGTTGCTTCCCACCCCCCTTCCTGCCTCAATCAGAGAGGGAGAAAGAGAATGGGGTGCTTCAAAGCAGCAGTACCACGTGGAGCACGGAGCCAGACTTTGGGCTCCACGCGGTGCTGCTGCTTTGAAATGCCACCTGCAGCCCGAGGCCAGCTGGGGAGTCTCCCGCTGGCCCCATGCTCCCCAGAGCTTTCACCACTTCAAAGGCAGAGGCACCTTTATTGACTAATCGAATAGTCGATGCAAATTGCATTGACTATTCGATTAGCCAATTAATCTAAATTTAACATCCCTACTTAGAAGTGCAAGCTGAAAGTCAACTGGACTTGTGCTCCTAATTTACTTACAGGCACTTTTGAAGCATAGCAGCCTTTATTTTTTCACTTCTCAAAAATTGGGTACTTGAAATCTACTATCCTCACAGCGTATATCTTGTGATCTCATTCTCTATTATTCTAAATTAAGTAGCTCCTGGTTTCCAGATTTTATTTTTATCTGGATTTCCAAATGGTAAGTAGATAATGTATGTTTTTCCTCCAGATGGAGTCACTACTTTTTAATTTATGAAGCTGCCTTCTATGTAACTTAGGAACCAATTTTATTATGTGTCTGTGGTTATTTCCCACCCACCATTTACCTAGCTAGTTAAAATCCTTCACTAGTACAGCATCCTGGAATATAAGGCCTATTCTTTAGTCATCTTGCAGGTTTTTTTATTTTGGGTTTTCTCCTATCATGCAAGACAAAGTACTACAGTCCCTTCTGTTTTTCATTCCTTGTACCCTTCTCCATAGCATTTCTCCACAACCTAAAATGCTGTATAGGTGCTAAACACACGTAAGCTACACAGAAACACCCTTTCACCTTTTCTTCCCATCTCTACTGACATTCTATGTATAAGAATCATCCCATAATTTTATTGTTTTAGCCACTAACTTCTAATTACCATAGATTCTAGTAGATCTTTACTTTCCATGCTAATTTCATTGTATGTAGACTTCATAGTACATCAGCATCTGTCTTATTTGTCAGCTTTTATTTCAGAATTTCATCTTCAGCCTTGATTTGTATGTTGGGAAAAATGCTAGACTGCTGTCCTCCCAAATAGAAGAAATTAAAGATAGAAAAGACCAAATAGCCCACATAACCAGAGCATCATGCACTCTTTGAACAACACATACTTTTCCAAAAATTAACATTATGTACTGTAATATACTTATAATGCTTCACAGAATTTTTTACATTGTCATGCATTTTGGAGAGCAAGATGATCTTTCTATTTTGAGCTAATGCAATAAGTCACCTCCTTACTGCCACTTTGAATTTTTGAAAAATTACTCTTAAGAAGGCTATTTTAAATCTACCCCATCCCCACATGGTGGAGTACTATGGCACTGAGGCATGTCTTCAGGGTGGCAGACTGAGAAAGCCCACTGTGGAGCGATACCGAGGGTTGAATAATGTGAAATAAGGCACTGCAAACCAATAGTACCCTAGGAAGAGGAAACCATGGATTTCAAACTAGGGCAGAAAGAATTCAGTAAGCCTTTTTAAGCACATCTGATTGCAAACCTGCACTCACTCCCTCCAGGCTGAACGTTGCAGTTCCTGTGCATGCCAGTTGGTATGAGAAGAAATAGTGCGGTTGGAACTCACAAGTCAGTCTCACTTAAATCCATTCATATGTGATAGTATCTCTCTCTTGCCTAGGGATGTTAAATTGTGCTTAATCGACTAGTCGCACCCGGTCCCCCCTCTGTGCTTCAGCCTTTTAAATGTATTAAGAGCCGCCAGGGTCTTAATACATTTAAAAAGCAGAGGTGAGGCATCTGGGACTGGGTGCAAGCTGGGAATCAGCTGATTCCTGGCTCACATCCGATCCTCCGCTATGCCTCTAACTCCCCTACCCCCCACGGAGACTGTGCTAGGGGGGAAACCGGCTTTTAAGCCAGCTCCTCCCAGCACCGGTTGCTGCTCCCCCACACCCCTTGCTGCCTCAGAGCCAGCGGGGGAGGGGAGTGACTAATTAAGACACTAAACTATCCAATAAGCTTATGCTTATTGGATAGTCGAATAGTCTGCATGTAGCCTGTGGAGGTGACTGTCCGCTGAACTGGAACAGCCTCTAATCCTGCGTGGGTGACAAAAGCAGCCCTATTTAGGGACATCGCTGCTTTCCTTAAAAGAAGAGGGGGAGAGAAAATAATCCCTCATTACAGCTTGTTCCAATTGACTCCTGTTGGTTAACCATGACAGACTGGATACCCCATTTTGCAGTCAGAAGAGAAAAATCAATGATTAAACAAACTACACTTTGCATGAGGGAATGTATGAATACTTCTGACAGCAATGATTGCCATGAACACAAGTCAGCAATTATAGTAGAGAACGTGCACGTTAGAACATCCATGTCACAGCCTTAAGTGAAATATGCATCTCTGGTTCCAGACAGTTCACGAAGTTGGAGCAGGCTATTCATTATTATGTGTGAGCTATACTGAGGTGCACCCAAGAGAAGCGGGAGTTGGCTTTACCATCAGGACTTCACTAGTTTCCCAGCTTGAATTCCAGCCATACACCATCAGACCTCACCTCGGAACTGCAAAGCTTAGACTGAAGTATGGACAGTGCCTTTCATGTGTTAGAGCATATGCTCCCATGCTGCCTGCTGCAGATGATGGAAAAGAGGCTTTCTAGGAGAACTTGGAATTAAAAGACACTGAATTCAGGCTATATGTACTTGGCAATTTTAATGCTAGATTTGGTCAAGACATCACATGGCATAAAGTGCTTGGACATCATGGTATTGGAATGAGAACTCAAATGTCAGCCTCTTTCTTCAAACTTGTTGCAGCATGAGCTTGCCATTGCAAACACATTCTTCTAACAGGCAAATACAAAGATTTGGATTCACCCTCATTTTAAGCAATGGCATACGATTGACTATTTCATTATAGAACAAAAAGAGACATCTCAGATATTAAGTTGACTTGTGCAATTGTGGCACTGGCTCCTGATCTGGCCAGGAGATGGCATGCAGTGTTGTCTCTGAGGTTCTGTCTACTGAAACATCACCATGCAGCTGTATGTCAAAAAGAGTTGGATGTAGGTAAACTTGAATTTTCTGAGACATGAGTATTGGTTAAGGAGGCATCAAGACTGAGGTGAAACATCGACAATGAAGGACCAGAGCAGACAGTCACTATTGAGGACAACCTATAAAATTGCAGTTGAAGTACCAGGTTTCCAAATTCAGGGACTGGATTGAGAAGGACAAAGATGCCTGAGATGCACCTGCCTTGGATAAATGATTAAGAGAATGCCTCCAGGAAATCAACATACATTCGAGCTAGGCAGAAGGCACAAGTCAAATTACGTCAAATGAAGCAGCTCCAAGAAAAATGTAGCGAGCAACATCAGGATCTCTACCTGATTTCCATTGACCTGACCAAAGCAATTGAAAGGTCAATAGAAACAGGCTTAGGAAGGTATTTGGGTGAATCAGCAGTCCTGAAAAATTCATCAGTACAGTTCGTTCTTTTCATGAAGGTATGCTGGATCACATCCTTGAAAATAGAGAGACATCAGTATCTTTTGAGGTATCAAAAGGTACAAAGCAAGGATGTGTCCTTGTTCCTCTCCTGTTCTGCGTCAACTTTCCAATGATGCTTTTAGTTACTTTCAAGGATTGCCAGTTGGACAGACCCATTCAGTCTGAACTGACGGCAGCATTTCCAACCTCTGAAGATTTCATACTTACACCAAATTGTTCTCTACAACTGTCCATGATCTCCCGTTTGCTGATGACTATGCATTGGTGGCACATTCAACTGAGGATGCACACAAGTTTGATCATTTTACTATTTCTGCCATTTGGACTCACTGTGAGCCCCAGAAAAAAAGAGGTTGTGTCTCAAGTCTGACCAGAAAGAGCCCAGCACTCCAGGGTTCACTGTTACTGATCCTGTCTTTTAACCTTGACAAGTTATTGACAAGTTCTACTACCTTGGAAGCATAATGTCCTCAAGCATAAACACTGATGACTAAGTAGCTGCTCCACTAGCTAAAGACAGTGTTGCCTTCAGAAGACTGAATAAACACTTACGGAATTACCATTGTGTTAACTTAATATGAAGGTAGCAGTTTCAGGCAGTCTTCCTGACTATCTTGCTGTATGGTTCAGAGTCATCTCTGCTACCTTTCAAAACTTGACCTATTCCATATGGTCTGCTTCAGGAAGATTGCCCATGTGAATTTGACACACAAAATTCCAAGCATGGAGGGCCTTAATGTGCATGGCATCATGGGCACGGATGCAATGCTTATGAACAAAAAGTTTCACTGGATTGGTCATGTTATGAAGATGGATGACACATGGATACCAAAGATGGTCTTCTATGGCCAGCCTGTTTGTGGAAAATGTTCTACTGTCAGTCAGCATAAGCATTATAAAGATAGCCTAAAGACTAATATGAAGTCATGCGGCATATCTCCCAGTGATCTGGAAGAAACAGTTCAGGACAAACTAATCTGGCAGCAAACTATTGCACAGGCTCTCAAACACTTTAAGAGTCAATCCATCCAGGCATTACAAGAAAAGCGTAGAATTCAAAAAGAGTGCATAGCACCTACAGATAGAGGTTTAGGTGACATCTACAGTTAGATTTGATCAAGGACTGGTTTAGTTGTGCAGCAATGGGGTCACAGAATAAGAGATCCATCGATTGACAGATCAGTCAATCACCCCATCCAGAAAAAGTAACTTGGTTTGCAAGTTACATCTTATGTCTTCTACGATTCCACTATAACTATAGCTTACCTGACTAATACACAGGCTAAAATGAAGTCTGAACAAGAGACTGATGCAAGTATGTGCTCTTCTAGATGTACCAAATAAGGACCAATGAGATAATTCCTCCATCTCAAACACCAGGAAATTAACAACATCATTAAGATGATATTATAATATTATCTTGCCTGATTGGCATGAGTAATGTTATTTCAAAATGCAGATCTTTGCTACAAAAAGAGAAGAAAACACTTATAAATTCCTTCACAATATATGGTGATAACTCGTTTGCAATCATTATAGCCACCTGCACAGTTTCAAAAGCTTGGTGCTTTTACATATTTGCTGGATAAAACATTTTTTTGTTCCATTCAGAACTCATGCTTTTGAAAACAAAATGAGAAGGGCAACCACCCAAACAGGAATTCAAAGGACTTTATATGAAAACACAGTACTTTTCATCTCTTCAATTTATATAGCCATTCCAGCCTCTCTGGTTTTTGGTACCTGCTTTTTCTCTTCAGGGAGAGGGGAAATTTGTCTAGCACAACACCATGCAAGCTCCTCTATGCAATCTATGCCTGCCAAAGCATGTCATTAGAGCCAGGAAAGATCCATTTCCTTTAATATCAGCCCCCTGTAAATTCACAGAAATTAAGAATGATTAGTTACAGATTTTATGAGATTACCAACCTACTGAGATGTTGGTTAATCAGGCCCAGGCATGACCAGAGGAGTCTGTCAGCAACATTGAAGTGAGAACAAGTGATGCTTGGGAAGCAATTGAGACACTTCTGTGGATAACTTGAGGTATGAGAATTCGGTGACTGTGGGGTTAAAAGATAACGCAGTTTGCAATATAGGAAGGCAAACCTGCTTTACCCTCAATTTAACAGGCCTTAAGACACAGGCTACTCCCTAATTTCATCCCCTTCACTTTCTAAATGTGGGAGGTAATGACCTACACCAACATGATTAACACTCACTAAACCTAAGAAATATAATTAAATGCCAGTCCACATAGTTGTATAAAAAACAAACAGACCCTCTCAAACTAATATGATTTAATTCTCTGATGATAATATAAGATTGGTTGATAAAGCTGACAGTGTTGATGGAGTATACTTAGACTTTGGTAACGCATTTGACTTGGTACTGCATGACATTCTGATTAAAGCACTAGCACTATCCAGTATCAATTGTGCACACACTAAATGGATTAAGAACTGGCTAACTGACAGAATATAGTTAATGGAGAAACATCAAATGAAGATGCCCACTGGGGATTCACAGAGACTGATAGTAGGCCTGACACTATTCTACAGTAAATAAAAATCAAGGGTGTTATAATTTACATATGACAAAAATTGGCAGAGTAATACATAAGGAAGAAGATTTCTCAAACAGAATGATTTCAATGATTTGATAAAATTAGCTCATTCAAACAAAATTAGTCTTAATACCACCAAATGCAAAGTTTTCTATATCTAGGAAGAAATGCAGGCCATACGTACATCAGAGAGGATTGTATCTTGGATGACAGCTGGGAAGGATTTAGTTGTAGTAGTGGGTAAGCAACTCAAGATGAGCTCTCAGTTCAATGTTATCGCAAATAGGGCTAATGCAATCCTTGGGTGTAAGAACAGGGAGGGAGCCAGTAGGAACAAGCTTACAATATAGCAAGTAAGTCATCTTACTGCTATATTGTATTTGGAAAGACTGATACTGCAATACAGTTCTGGTATTCATATTTTTAAAAGGAAGTTAAAATTTGGAGAAGATGCAGAACAGAGGCACAAAAAAGATTCAAGGGTGAGAGAAAACGTCTCACAGGGAAGACTTAAAAAGCATCATTCTTTTAGTTTATCAGAAAGAAGATACGATTTGATTTGATTAAAAGCCATAACCTTTATGGGAAAAAAACACACCACATATTGAAGGGCTCTTCAATAAAAGAGAAAAGCATAATGAGGACTAGTGGCTGGATGTCAAACCATGACAAATTCAATTTAGAAATAAGGGATGCATTTTTAACAGTGAAGATGATTAACCACTGGGAAATAATGGATTCTCCATCTCTTGATTTCTTAACATCAAGACTGGATGCTTTCTGTAAAATTTGCTTTAGCCAAACCCAAGTTATTGGGCTCTATACAGGAGTAAGGGTAAGGCTACACTAGCTCGTTAGTTTGAGCTAGGTAGTCTAATGAGGGCAACCGGAGTTGCAAATGAAGCCTGGGATTTAAATATCCCAGGCTTCATTTGCATCTTCCTGGGCGCCGCCATTTTTAAATCCCCCTTAGTCCAAACTCTGTGCCCACGGCCACACGCGGCACGGACTAGGTAGTTCAAATTAAAGATCCTAATTCGAACTATCGTTACCCCTCATATTTAAATCCCGGGCTTCATTTGCAACTCCGGTTGCTCTCATTAGACTACCTAGCTCGAACTAACGAGCTAGTGTAGCCTTACCCTAACTGGGTGAAATGTAATGGCCTGCAATATACAGTAGGTCAGACTAGATTAGCAATAAGCAACCAAGGCTAGTGAGAGGGCTGCATGAGTGGCCCTCCATTTCAGTGGGCTGCAAGATTGGTGTCAAGCATGTGCCTGTACCATGATCCCAAGATTAAATACATTGCACTTGATTCTCCTTTATCATGCCTTTTCAAACACAAAGAGATCCATCATTAGGTGCAAATTAAATTGCTGGAAAAAGCACCAAAGAAACAGAGGGATCGCATGACTCTCACAATTGTGTGTGCAATCAGCATGTGCCTCACACATGCCCTTGCTTTAAGTGCATGTCACTTCTCATTTTTGCCAGGGGCTGCTCAACCTTCTCTGCCACTGCAGGTCCCACACCCATTCTAGCCCTTCCCTCAACTGCGCCCCCCCCTTCCCTGCCTCTTTTCCTGAGCGCACAGTACCTTCTCCTTTCTCTCCCTCCCAGCATTTCCAGAACTTTGTGAATGGGCTGATTTGCGTCCAGTGTTTGCTCCTCCACCTCCCTCCCAGAGCTTCAATGCTGTGAATCAGCTGAAGAGGCAGAGGGAAATTGCATGAGCAATACATAGAACCCCAAAGGGCTGTATGTAGCCCATGGAGCATAAGTTGCTCACCACTGGATTAGATGTTCTAATTCTTCCTTCTGACTTTATACTCTAAGAATATATGAAGCATAAAGCACAGAACACCAGGATTTGAACTTCAAGTACCGGATGTAACAGAACATCTTATGTTATCTTAAGGATAGAGTAAAAATGGCATGAAGGGTACTCTAGTGAAGACCTTAAAGGTTTATCAATCTGGACAAAAATATAGCCCAGTGATAAAAGAGAACATCGCTAGAGGAAAAAAAAAATTATTCTGTATCACAAAAGAAGACTAGCCTTGGAACAAACCGTTCTACTTTTACAATTACACTCTAGTGCCTGATGCATGATTTGCCATGGTCAGAAAAGTGCATCTATGACATTAAGTTGTGCACATCTCATTCTTCTTATAAGCATCTACTTCAAAGTTCATTTATTTAAATACAGAATGGCATTACAGGGTGTTGGACTCCTATTTGGCTGTTGGAAGTGTCAAAGTATCTATCAAAACTGTCAGACACTTTCAAAATATAGGAAGGTATTTCTAGCTTTCTGTAGGAGTATAAGAAACCATTGCACGCATAAAATCTCAACAGGTTCCCTGTTTCTCTCTATTCCTTTTCCCTTTCTTTAGAATGTTTATCTTCTCTCAACACCTGTTTATTTCTTCCAATTCCTCAATTGTGTCTCCAGGTTTTAGTCTCACTCATTTTTGTCAGTGAAGGAGACCCTTCCAAGGCACTAATTTCATCTCTCATTTTCTCTCCCAACCGAAAGCCCCATAACGGCAAGCTTCTAGGAACAAACACCACCATAGCTCATCAGCATTGCTTTTCCAAATAAAGAAACAAAGAAAGTCACATGTTAGAGGACTACTAGACATTCTGAGGCAGGTTGGATAAAAATCAATGTTGTAAAAAAATGGATTTTTGATTTAAAAAAAAAAAATCAATACTAAATTTCTCCTTTAAAGATTTAATTGTAACTTATTTGATCACAGACATGCTACATTTACACTCATAAAATGAATTAATGCAGTGGTCTCCAACCTTTTTACACCAAAGATCACTTTTTAGATGTCAGGGAAAGCCAGGATCTACCCCATCCCTTGCCCGAGACTCCATCGGTTTGAAGCCCTGCCCTCTCCAAAACTTTCTGCGGACTACCCGTTGCTAATGGAAACTCACCGTTAATTACATAATTACACCCAAGCCATTTTAGTAGGGCTGCAGCTGGGGAGAACAGTTAAATTTAAACTAAACAGATTAAGCATTTTAATGGTCTCATGTTAATTTATCTATCTTCACTTTAAATAAATAAAGTAAAATATGTCCAACACAAAAGGTTTCAATGTTTTCTTTATTTATGGCAGATGTGAGGAACCTTTTTTGGGTCGAGGGCCATTAACCCACAGAAAAAAAATCAGTTGGGGGACCAGACAAGTGAGAAGCAAAAACACTCCTCACAAAACCTCCAATCCTCACTGATGTGGCCCCCAACTGAGGCACCTCACTCTTCTGACACTGCAGCCCCCACAGGGTGAGGGGCAGGGACAGGGAGGACTGAGGTTCAGGGCTTCCCCATAGGCCAGATTTACTTTTCTTGGATTCCAGAGTTAATTGATTTTGTGGACCCCCTCAGGCTCTGGAGTGGGAACAAAAATGAAGGGTTCAATGTGCAGGACAGGGCTGCCATTGAGTGGGATAGGGATGCAGGATCTGGATGGGAAGTGGGGTGCAGGAGGGCAGGGTATGGCAGACAGTTTCGGGCAGGAGAGGGTGTGGGATGGGCGTACGAGAGAGTGTTTGGGAACTGAAGGGTGCTGGGAAAGTAATGCAGAAAAGGTGAAAGGGTGAGAATGCAGCCAAATAGCTAGCTGGGGAGGGAGGCAAAGAAGTGGGGAGTAAAGGAAAGTGCAGCTTCTACAAAGTAAAATTGTATTCCCCCCCCCCCCATCTTCCCTCTTGCTCCAGCATCACTCCCCCTCAGCCCCATGATTCCTCCCCCACCCCCGCAGCCTGATCTCCCCCATTGCCCCATGCCCCTCAGTGCAACTACTGCCCCTTCCATCCTGCCCCTGTAGCCTGATCCCCGGCACTGCCCCATGTCTCTCATTGCCCCATGGTACAGAAAGCTGCAGTAAGAGAAATCTTGAGTTGCCTGTTGCCACTGTTATTTTCTTATTTTAGATTACATAATATATAATACATGCCCCCTATTTTGGAACATCAGGGCCACAGACCATAATGGTGATGCCATAAGTCTATTCTCTATTTTACTTCAGCATAATTCAGCTTTCCCAAAGGAATCCTATCCTATACTTGTTTTCCATGGGGCTTACACCAAAACTAAGTGCACTGTAAGCAGTCCACCTTAGCTTTTTTGGTAACTTGGAATCAGATCTGCAGCAAAATGACAGTGGGAATGGGGAAGAGGAGAGCTAAATTGTAGAAGTTTAAGGACACCATACATTTAGTGTTCTGAGGACTTCCTTGTCAGGCAGTGGTTTTCAAACTACAGATCACAACCCAATACTACATTGTGAAATATCAGGCACTGGGTCTCATTACGGCAATCAGATGAGCAGTGGATGTGCTAAGGCAGACTGCACTATGCCCCAAAAGCAGCCAGATATAGGCCCAGCTCCTAGGTGGGGGAGGGGGAAGAAGAGCTTACATGGCTCCATGCACGGTCCCTGTTGTGAGCACTAGATCTGCACTCCCATTGGCTGGAAACCTCTACTGGTTGCTTTTGGGGAGCAGAGTGGTCTGCAGTGCCAAGAGAGGCAGAAAGCCTGCCTTAGCACTCCCGCACTGTACAGGGTGTCCCCGCTATGTCGCCCTAGTATACGTTGGTTCCGCACCAGTGTCGTTGAAGCTTGTGGGAACTGTTCTAAGTCCTCCTTTTCCCCGCTACTCTGTCACGCAAAACACAAAAAAGACCAATTCGCACAAACCTAAGTCAGCTGCAGGGAAAAAAAAAAATTCTCTGCTTTGTCCTTTCGCTGTATATCTACTTTTTCTGAACACATCTTAGACGTATAGCAGGGACACTCTGTACCACTGAGTGGGACACCTCAAGGTAAGCCCCTCCTGCCCCAGTCCTGACCCCCTCAAAGCTGGAGCCTTTCCTATATCCCAAAGCTCTTATCTTCAGCTCTACCCTAGAGCCCACGCTCTACTCAAATTCTGTTGAGTGGCAGCAGTCAATAATTTTCTTCAACTGGGTCTGAGAAAAAAAAAAAAAAGGTTGAAAACCACTGCGTTCGAGTTAATCTTTTTTATTTCAATTTTCAAGAGTTTGACGGCCATCAGCCAGCAACTCAGAAGACTGCTGTAACTGCAGATGTAAAACATTTATGTAATTTTTTAAAAAAACTGAAACTTAAGTAAGGGCTATTGTGTTTTTATGATTTAGTTCTTAGCATTCCTAATGTATTGCTGCTGCATCTGAAGCTTGACACAGGTAAGGAGTATTGTGTATTATTTTCTAAATTAATAAAAATCAAGTTATCTAAAAAAATTACACAAATATACCCTCTTAGATGTTGTAAAATGCTGTACTGAATTGTAAGTAAACATGTTTTAGTTATCATGTTTGAAGAAATATGTCAAGTACCACCAGTATGAAACTTGATTTAAATCAATTATTTTTTGGTTATTTAAATTGAGATTTAAATTACCTTGATTTAAAATCAATCCACCCAGCCCTGGCTAAAACAAAACATGGATTGCTTCTGCACTCAGTTGTCATGCTACACTCCTCTAATTTCCAACGGGAGTCACAGCATGGACTGATTTCAGTGCACAACCTGGCAAGAGGTTGTAGGAGCTGGTGGAGAGGGTCAGTGCCATTGTTCTAGAGACACAGTCATTAATCAGAAAGGAATATTCTTTAGTGCTCACAAGTATTTTTGTATATTGCAAAGACACAATCACTGTTGCATACAAGGTCACAAGTATTTTTAATGTGTGTACAAACAAAGAGTTAATAGTATGCACTTAACATTAACTTTAATTTCCGACTACTTGAGTATTAAATTTCCCTCCAGTATATATATTACTTTAAAAAAATGCTAATGCATTTAAAATAATTTGGGAATGGGCTTTAATCTGAAGTTCTTAGAAAAGGGATTAAAAAAGGAGCTGCACTGAAACATTTTCTGGTGTATAAATGGCAGCTGGTACAATCTGTCTGATCTAGACCTATTCATACATATTTTGGTCTATCAGCTGAGAATGCTTTTTCATTTTTCTTGGTTTCAGAATGCTAAAGAAAAACAAGTTAAGGGCTTCTGGCTGTAGACAGAATGAAGTACGCAAGAATCTAGAAAAGTGAATGATATCTATATCGCCATGTAAAAGGAGACTAATGCATTGCAGACAACATGCTGAACAATTTGCGAAGGAAGGACTGACTGACATGACACTTCAAATGTTGGTCATCTACCTACACTAAAGCTCTCTAGGTTGCTCCCTTTTCAGGAGCTGAACCTGTGTTAACAGGTCTGAGAAATGTTACAAAATTTCCCTGTGCAAGTAAAGTTTGATTTTTAAATTGTGTCCCTTTAAATTCTTGGAAACAACACAGCACTTGTATTAAAAAAATGGACAACTGAAAAAGACATCTAAAAGCCTCCTTCTTTCAGTCACTCAATTACAACACATTACAATAAATTATAATCTGTTGTAAAGAGTTTAATCAATAATGAATCCAATCTGAATGTTCTGCAGTCAAAGGAATTATATAGTTAAATCACAAAAAGGGAGGCTATGCAAAAATGGTAGTTTTCTTACTCCACAGATTTTCTCCGTGTGTGTAGCATATGCTCATTTTATACTGGCAAAAGTGATCACTACTTCCTCATTGCTCTCTCCACTGTTAAATATTTTGGTTGTGCAGTGATATGGGAATGTGAGCTGGATTCTATTCTATTCCATGCATCAGACTTAAATACATTCCCGTTTCAGAATTTTAATACTGACAAGTCAGGGTGTTTCAGGTGAACTTTCATAATGCAGCTTGCAGGACTGGCTGAACATCAATTATTTTCATATGTAAATTAACAAATGTATAACTCACATCATGAGATATCAACACCATTTTCAGACTAACATTTTTAATAGTTTAACCACCCTTGAAAGTTGCATTAATGCATTTTCTTCCCATTTAAAACCATAAAGAACATATCAGTCTCTTATAAAGCATCTAGAAAATAAAAAAGAAATTAGACAAGTTATTTGATAGAAAACCAAGTTCCATTGGGCTGCAGAAAGAATCTAGTGCAAATTCCTTTTCTTTTTTTACTTTTAAATGGAGTATTCCTCAAAGACTTCAGGTGAAGTCCTGGCCCCAGCTAGATCAATGGTAATATTGACACTGACTTCAACAGGACCTGTACCATAGCTGCTGCACTGCAGTAAAGTGGTCTTCCTGACCCTGCTGGGACCAGCGTAGTTAGGGCCTACAGCAGAAAACTCCTGCCCAGATTCTCAGAATATGGGGCTTAGGGAAAAATGCAGTACAACCATATCATTATTCCAGGTTGAAAAGGAAAATTTAGACAAAGTCTTATTGTACAGATTTCAGTTTTAAAAGCAAGTTTCTGGTGACTGCCTGATCTGGACATTTCATAACAAGATTCTATAGTGTCTGCAACTTCTTGTAACAGAGGATATATTGAATATCTGTGTGGTATGCAAAACCACACATAAATTTGGCAGCAAAGAAATTAAAATCCCACCAGGCATCTGAGTAGTTTGCCTAAATTTTCATTCCACACCATAGTGTAGTGTAGCAATATAAGTTTAACCATACTGTCTGATAATCAATTCTGTAAACTAAGAATCAAGAGTTTCACTTACTGGAAATAAGAGTGCAGCCAAAGTTGTTTCTGTGCAGTTTGTATACTGTATGGAAGAGAGCCACCAGCTAAAGAAAAACAAAAAATTATAAAACATTGGTATTTGATTTTTTGAAAAACATTTTTAAAACAGTACAAAAATACATTCTCAGTGGAGGTGGTAGAGGAATACATTAGCTCCATTTTCATCTCATAAAATGTTCCATTGAAAAACAAATCAGAAGCCTCAAGTGATGCTAAATGGTTTGTCTAGTCAGAAAGAAAAAAATTTAACACAGATTCCCAAACATTAGGCTATAAATTTGCACCAGAAAATGAATTCAGAAAGATCAGATTTATGATTTACAGTTCAATCTCTTTTTAAGATACCTCTGTGGATATTTTTCCTTATTATGCCAAGGGAACGTGCACCCCATAATCAAGTCCATAGGTGGATGAGCATTATTCATTTATACAAGAAAAAAAAATGAAGAAAGCTTCTCCAGCTCAGTAATCATTTTATGAGGTAGCACTTTTGAACATGGGTATCACAAACTAGCCATTGAGATATGACACTTCTGAAAACATGGTCTGTGCCAAACTTTGAGACATGCATTTTTGCACACTGACTTTAGGAATATGGACCTGGGAAGAAGGAACTGATTAACTGTAGCATGGAATGTTAAAATATCACATGAGAAACCATTGCCATTCCTAGGATAAATGTATTATTCTCCATTACATTCCAAGTCTAGGCCCTGGTTGAATGTGAATCAAGCCTTCTACTATTCTTGCTTTCAAAATGCAGTGTAGAGAAGACTGTGGCATAAGCACAAGCACAACAACATGTTTCAGTTTTTTGTTAGATCCCACATACCACTAAATCACATTTGTGACCTGGAGCAGTATTCAAGGCCTGACATGCAAACTGGACAAACAGATTTGTAATTTACAAATCAATACACCTTTGAAGTGCTGGTGTCAGAGTTAACAAAAACAAAATCATAAGACTGGCTGGTTGGCCGACCAATAATCTAACAGTCTTCCCAATACAACCAACAGCTTGAGGCTCACTCAGAAGAAACACCAATTGCTGAAACATTTACACATTGGCGTACAGTGCACTGTCACAAAAACTTTAGAAATATTTTTTCTATTCATTAATTTACCAGGATATCCTTCCAAACTTTGCCTCACATTGTCCACAGTAGGGTAAATCTAAAAAAAAAGAAAAAAGAAAAAAAAAATCAAACCAAGGTAACTGAAATAATGCAGTTCTACTACAACATTACTCACCTTGACATAAAGGTATCAGAATCCTATCTTTTTAGGCATTGAATATTCTGAGAAGTCAAATTCCTAGCAAATAATGTGGAGTAAAAAGGACACTCCTCCAGAAAAAACAAGACTCAAAATTTATCACAATACAGGAGTCTTATTAGAATTAAAAAAAAAAAAAAAAAAAAAAAAAAAAAAAAAAAAAAAAAAAAAGCTACAATCAAAATGTCATTGGAATTAAACTAACCAAAGTGGAAAATTAGTCATGATCCAGTAACAAATATTTAATGTTTATAATGTCAGTCATCTCCTTCTAGGTGAATATAAATGAAATTCAAGATTGAAAGGAGTGGAGACTCTAATGAGCATATTCCAAGTAATTCTCTTGAGGTTACTGTTGGCTTTTCCCCTCACTGAAAGGTCTATTCTTAAATTCTAGTTTAGAATACTCTGTCCTTGCTCTTATTTTCTTTTGTGTGTAAGATGGAGGAGTACAAGTAATACAGATACAGCCATTAGAGGAAATACAAAGAGGGAATTTTAAGATGTGGAATGACACTACCCCTCACATTTTGGGAACTCCAATTTAGAACACTTTGGTGACTGAACTTAAAACAAAAACTGCTGTTTCTGTAACTATCAGTTTCCAAAATAGAAAACATAATTAAGATGTGGGAAGAGATTGCATAGCACTTTGAGGGACTAGGTATGTTACTTCATCAAGCCAAATACATTTTCCCTACGTAGGGTAGGTCTACACTTAAAATGCTACAGCAACACAGCTACAGTGCTCCTGTAGCTGTGTTGCTCAACAACAGGAGGACTTTCCTGTCACTGTGGTTAATCCACCTTCCTGAGAGAGGGTACCGGTAGCTAGGTCAACAGAAGACTTCCTCTGTCAACATAGCCGTGACTACATCAGGGCATTAGGTTGGCACCGCTATGTCCCTCAGGGGTGTGGCTCTTTCAATATAAGTTTTCAGCAGGGGTGAAAGTAATTGTCAGGACTTAATGGAGTCCTTGGCAAGATAGAAGAGGTGAGGTGGAGCCAGATGCCCCTATGCCAGCCCTTGACCTTCTTTAGCCACTGGCTGCCATGGCAGCAGCCTGGCCTCTGGTAGCATTTTCAAGGGCCCAGAGCTGCCAACCAATCAATGAGCCACTTCTACATTCTCCCTCTCCCCACTTCCCACCCCGGCAACAGGGCTACCAGCAGGACAGCCAACGGCGGGGGGCAGGGTGGAAGGGAGGGGGAGATCAGAAGCAAAGCGGGCACCAACTTTAAAGCTTTAACATTGGCCATGTACGGACCAGTACTGGAAGCCAGCTCTTACAGGTACGCCATACTGGCACACTTTGACCTCTGATTTTCAGCCCACACCAGCCTTTTCATTTTCCTTGCCACTTCAAAAAAAAAAAAAAAAAAAAGTTATTTTTCCTTCTCTTCCCAAAACCTAATATGTTATGTTGCTGTTCAAAAATGACTGCTACATCCTGCTCCAGCGGAAGATGCATTTTAGTGATGGCCAACTCTCCTGCATACAGGCTCAGAGGGGTAGCTGTGTTAGTCTGTACCTTTAAGGTGCTACCGTACTGCTTATTGTTTTTAGAGACTGACAAATTTATTACAGAAGCTTCGGGGGTAGCCGAGTTAGTCTGTACAGGATAAATTTAAAAAACAACAAAAGGTCTAGCAGCACTTTATAGACTAACAAAATATGTAGATCGTATCATCAGCTTTCGTGGGCACAGCCCACTTCTCTGAAGAAGCGGGCTGTGCCCATGAAAGCTCATGATACCATCTACATGTTTTGTTAGTCTATAAATTTATTACAGTTTGCAAAACGATCTAGGATCTTTTTACCAGTCTAGAACTCTATTTCTCCCTCTCTTTGACTGTTAAAACCAGATGGCCATGGGCGTGCTTTAAGAATAGTGCCATAAAGCTAACAATTACAATACATCCTCTTAATTTTAAAATGAGTTTTTCTACTGGAATAGACAAAATGGAATAGGCACAGTATACAGATGTATATACGAATCAAGTAACAACCCCTGGGAACTAGTTTTGCCTATGTTACCTTGACAAAACAGGACAAAATTTTGAAATAATTATGAAAGTGAGAAAAATACAAAAAGACAAATAAAAAAATCAAGTTCTAGTTTTTACAGAGTTATCTCTAATGATTACGGATTGAAAATAACTGCATTTCTTCTGCCAATTCACCTCCTTTATTATTGAGTGTAATCACAGAGAATAAACTTAATTCTCATCTGATGATAGAATACCAATGTCTTAGCCTGACATAAGAAACACTGTCCTGTAAGTTGAAACTTGGCAACAAACTGATTGTACAGCTTATTATACTTTTTAAGTGTAGCTGTATGATTTTGTACATCATAAGCTATAGTGTATCACAGGGCTACTCAATACGCGTCCCGTTTGTTTGCAGCCCGCAATACGGTTTGGGTTTGCACCATGTTCAAGGGTGGGATCCTTTGAACACGGCCTCCACTGGGCATATGCTCCACAACAGCAAGTCAATATAATGGTCTTCTGTTGATATGCATTTTAGCAGTCAAATTCCTGGACTGTCATTGCTCATTAAAATAGTGCTGTCATATGGGTAGAAATTGGGTAAATATTGCATTTTATTAATACCAGCAGAACTGACTTAAATGGGGCCTGCATGTTGTGTAGTCTTGCCTTAATCTTTATATTTATGCCCCTCAGTATAAAAGAAGCTATCTGCATATATTTGGATGCATATGCAACCACACTTAAGTTGCGACCCTCGGCATGTGCTGTAAGTATCATTTTATCATTAATTGGAGGAAAAAATTCTTCTTCCACTTTGGCAATGCTAAGTGAAAAATCCTGAGGGTTTTTTTTTGGGGGGGGGGGTTCCCCAGAAGCATTGGTAAACTCACGACAACAATGAGACTTGTCTGTTATCCTAGCTTTGAACATGGGCAATAAATAAGTAATCAGAAAATAAAAAATACTAGCTACTATTACCTATAAAACATACCAAATGAATAGGAACGTCAGGTTTTGCTAGAGTCTTCATGTTACTGCCTACAGTAACCAGGCTTTCTTGAAATTCTGAACACAACCATTTGGACTGGTCCGCTCCCATTGATCCAATACTTGAAAACTGTCCTATCACTGGCCAAGATTCTTGTGCTGGAATTGGTGATGTATACTCTTTCAAAAGCTATTTGGGAAAATTAAAACACTGTTGGACTCCAACATATCAAACATAAAATATTTACAGGTTTCAGTTTAAGATCTTATATGATACTCTCTATAATTAGCAGTTTATTTGTCACCAATGGAAAAAAATTGGATTTTCTTGTCACAATTCCAATATAAAAACACTACTCAACTCCAAAGAAAAACATAATGCTCTTTTCCACGGAGAAAAGAGATTATGAATAGTTACGTTCAGATGTACTAAAACCACCAATTTAGTAGATGAGTAAAAAAAAAAAAAAAATTCAAGATACTTCCTGAAATGCATAGGCTGGGATTATCCACTAACCTAAGAATCTAAGGAAATTAGTCACTTGAGTCTTTTGAAAACAGATGGATATCAGGCACCTAACTCATTTTCTCTCCTTTGAAAGTTCCCAGGCTCATATGGCCCAGAAAAGAGTGAAAATGACAGAGAGAAAGAAGGTGGTGGAGGTAGGGGGTACCAAAATAATGTCCTCTTCAAAATTCTTCCTAAAATATTCTCACTGAAAGGCTAATTAGAAAAAATATGCAAAGCCAAGTTCACAAGGACATGAATGCCAATTAAATTAATTATCTGAGAAAAGGATAGTCATCACAAAAGCTCTAACTGGCTTCATGATAAGAGCTGCATTCATATGCTAAAAGGTGCAAGTTTTACACTCCAAATATATATATTTAAAATAAATAAATATATAAATGTTCTAAACATTTTTCACAGGCCAAGCAGCCTTCTAGCTTGGACCCGATCCTTCCTTCTGTTCAGTCTTAGATGTTTCTAGCAGGCATCTTACGTGGTAAGTTGGAGGGGGGTGGTCTCCTGGTGTCTGGCAACTGCCCCTTTATTTAGTTTTCCACTCCCTTATATCCCTTTTGCCCAAATGGCAAGGGGGGAAGGGAGCGATTCTTGGTGCTCAGTTTAAACTTCTCTCACCTCAAGTGAGAAAGTACAAGATCCAAAATGGATTTCAGCATCAGATGGCCTAGGCGCATGTCTTTCTAGGACTACTCACAGCGTGGGTTTACAGGTCAAATAAGATTATCCACAGCTCTTTGGCTTGAGTACCAAGTCATTAAAATCCTAATGGCCCTTATTAGCACATTCAGAATTAAGTGAGATTCACACTTCATATTTCTAACTTGACATACAAGAATGATTCATGCACAAAGATAGGATATACAGATTCAGAAGACTGTAACTTTATGCAAAATGCACCATGTAACAGGTCAATTTTAAAGTCTCTTGAGTTATCCATATTTCATAAGCCAATTTTCATAAAGCACAGGGGGAGACTAACAACTGACATTTGTGAAAAATGGTGTTAGAATCTCAACCACGACAGGTAAAAAGTATGGAAGAGCATGAAATTACCATTTGCCAAAGAGGAGTTCGCTACAGAGTACCTTCCCAACTTTGGGAATGTGCATATAAAAGACAACATAAGGCATCTTCTTGCAATTCTGAATAAATTTGTACAGAAGCATAAACATATAATTGCTAGTGGAAAGATTCTCCAGTATACTATGTAATATTATATGAAGCTTTATGAATGCAGCTTAATAATTGATTATTTAGCAAATGGTGTAGAAAATCAGTTACTCTCTAACCTTAACCAGTTACAGCAAGCCAAAAAATTCAAGTGAACTGAATATGCTTATTTTGTTCAATCATATTTGCAGGCCAACCTCCTGCATTTTCAATTAATTATCAGTGTAGTCACACTTGAAATTATATAGTGTTTTCTTTCCCAGTCATTTAGGGTATGTCTAGACTGCAGGGGTTTTCTGGGATACTGCTTTTTTTGCGGAAGAGCAAACTTGCTCTTTCGGGGAGCCCTGTATACCTCTACCAGGAGTAAGGGCTCCTGTGAAAGAGGAGGTTTTCCCACCATATGGCCCCATCTAGATGGCCTCTTCCAGAAAAGCAAGTAGGAAAAAGCCACGCAAACTACGGCACGCAATTTGCGTAGCTTTTTCCGAAAAAAGGCTATCCTGTAGACCTAGCCTTAGAGACAAGGTAAACAAAAGCCTATCTAATAGTGACTACAGCCACTTTTTAAGTATTAACACTGAATGATCTTATTCCGTAGGCCAGTTATACTAAATTTGCCCTTTTAAACGGTCATGCCAACGGTCATGCCTACTGATGACTTCTGCTATGCAGCTTCTGAGGGAAGTAGTCTTCTTCCAATAAAATGGCTTCTGATCTGATATTTCCCTACATGTATTGTAAGTCTGGCATCATGATGTACAGTCCATAAACTATGGTTTTAGAACGGTCCTTAGAAAACGTCATTCCGACAGCAGTACATATTGGAAACGAAATGTTAAGCAGCTTATAGTTAATATTAGAAAACTGTAATGCAGAGACGGAAAGATTAAACACAAACCAAAAGAAGTTCCCACTAATGCTGTTTATGAAAAGAGGGAAGGAAAAGAGAATACAAGAATTCCTATACCTTTCTAAGCCTAAGATGACCCCATTTTTCTTTTTGGTTGCCTTGGTATCGTCCTGGCGTTGATCCAAGCAGATATACTCTTAAAAAGATGAAATATGTTAATTACAAGGTGTGAAACAAAAAGTGGAAGATAAAGTACTTTATAGACAAAGCCATCATTTACCATTTAGCATGTACATCTCAATCTGGATTGAAAAATCTGCTCACTAGAGAGAAATGTACACAACAGTTTCTGTGATGGAGTACACAGTTTTCATTTACAAGATTCAACACTGATTTCAGTTTAAGTAATTATAGGCATAGCCTGATACATACACATTAACAAGATACAGTATACATTAATACAGCAGAATTAGTAATACAAAGTAGCTGGACTATATTTGATGTATTTTATTACTACTGTCCATTGCTGATTTTTAGACCGATAGTAAATGCCACTCTAGCATCTTTTCCCCTTCTCCCAAAGTGGCGCACAGTTTTGTTTTTTCCTCTTTATCCAGCAGTCTTACACTATTGCTAATAGAAAATCCCTTCCTAGATTTTTTTTTATTTTGTACAAATGACATAGGACAGGTTTTTTAATCTCTTCTCTGATGTTGGGTTCTTTGAATTTTCAGCATGGTTTACAGATGGCCTTTCAGGCCTTTTTGTTTTCCAGTTTATTATTTCACATTCTATTGGGCTATGTCTACACTGCAGGCTTCTTGCACAAGAGCTTTTTGCACAAGAGTTCTTGCGCAAAAGTTCTTGCACAAGAGCACATCCACACTGCTGTGTGCTTTTGTGCAAGAGCATCCATGGCAGTGTGGACGCTCTCTTGTGCAAGAAAGCTCTGATGGCCATTTTAGCCATAGGGGTTTCTTGCGCAAGAAACCCCTGTTCCCGTCCACACTGCCTTCTTGCACAAGAGGGCTTATTCCTCATGGGGAGAGGAATAACTCTTGCGCAAGAAGCCCTCTCTTCAGATGCTTCACTGTAAATTTACTTGCGCAAGAACACGCGTGCAGCATAGATGCCTCCGCAAGCTTTTTGCACAAGAACAGCTGTTCTTGCGCTAAAAGCCTGCAGTGTAGATGTAGCCAGGGGGCCAGTGACTCAGGCTAAATTTAGTATTAAAAAAAAAACAAGACACTTTGTACCTACTAATGCACATTTCTAGATTTGTTTTTCTTATTACAATTCTTAAAATCAATATAACAAATCTCTTACATAGAACCCTGCAAACTCCATATAACCAACGGACTCAGTGCCTAGTCTTTTAAAAGAGTTAAAAAAGGTACCCACATTAAAAGATAGGCTGAGATGATACATACCTAGTCTCTGAAAGATCATGCTCTTGGATGATGTCAGCCCATTCCTTGACAGTAGGGGAATTATAAGACATCAAATAATTTATTAGGTCAGACTTAAAATTGGTTATAGATTCACCAGCAGAACCAGTAGTCCCACGTGGTAGCCGTGAATATAGGGGGCTTAGCCATATTCTAAAAGAGAGTAGCAATGAAACAATAAGGCACTAAATTTTCAAGTGACTATATTTATTCACTTATTACATATATTCAAAGAACAAGATACAGCAGTCCAGTCAGAATGCCAAGTAGAAACATTTGAGTTATTTGATGATTCTGGTAATTTTACTAATAAAATGACTTAATTTGTTAAGCATGCACAGTAACCGCAGCTTACACTTCAGATGTAAACAGAAGGTTAACTATGAGTGCAGTTTATTATTCTGCCAGAACAGAATTGCAAACATACTATCCATTATAAATTTCTTAGCACACTAGACTATAATTACACTCAATAGGTCACAGACTGTGCACTACTTTGACTATTTATCCCTATCCTGTATATCTACAGTGCTGTGTAAATGTTAAATAGTCTGAATGCCAATATTTGGCATGACTAGTAATAGTTGCATCCAGAACTGTGATAAGTTGAAAATTGCACTGCTTTAAATTAGAATTGTCTACGAATTCATGGAACGAGA
Source organism: Pelochelys cantorii (assembly GCA_032595735.1). Taxonomy (NCBI): domain Eukaryota; kingdom Metazoa; phylum Chordata; order Testudines; family Trionychidae; genus Pelochelys; species Pelochelys cantorii. Next base: position 99,593,119 of record CM064329.1, on the reverse strand, counting down.
AACAGTGAACCAAAGCTAGAGAGCCTGAAAGATCTATGTCCCACTTCCTTCTTCTAAGGATAATCATTTGTCACTCCAAAATGCTTTTCAGCATAGAAGAGGGGACACAAGAAAAGGGAGTCAGTCGTCTCCCAAAATCCTTTCTACTATGGAGAATATGGAGCTGCCACCATCCTTCTTCAAAAGAACCCAGTGGTGGCCTCTTCTAGGATTCTAGACAGGGAACCATTGCTCCTGCCACGAGTCTCCTCACTAACCTAGATCTCCAGTTCTAGGTTCTTCGATATCTTAAGAGGAGTATGGAAGAGTTTTTCTCTCAGCATACTAGAAGATAAGACCACCTTTTGAAACTAATAAGGCACAAAGAAGTTCTCCACACATGATTTCTATGATATGCTGTTTCTCAGTTTCCAAAACTAACATTTTATGTCCAAATTCATGTTGGTCCCAGGACATTAGAGAGACAAGGTGGGTGAAGTATCTTCTACTGGACCAACTTCTTTTGCTGGGACTGAGTACATTGACCAGAGAAAGAAGAGGAGCTCAGTGTAAGCTCAAAAACTTGTCCTTCTTACCACCCAACAGTTCGTCCAATGAAAGAAATAACCTTATCCACCCTATCTCATTTTATTGCTAAGAAATTACAAACCACTCCTTGAATTAGATTGTGCAAATCTAAACAGTACTGCATCAATTTCACAGAAGGAAGAATGGCCACAGATGGCCCTCATCTTGCAAAAGGACTCGCAGGAAATAGCCTTATTCCTGTAATGGGTCTCATGACTTTGAATGGTTGCCAGGGTCTGCCCATATGGATACTTTGGAGGGTCTGGGCCTAAACGAGCAGAGTCATTTCTATTTAAAACAAAAAAGAAAATCAGAGGCTAACTATTCAGAGTAGTTTCAATAATAACCCACTGCATCTCAATAATTCCTCACAATCCAGGCGTAAGCAGGTTTCCTTCTACGTTTGCCACTCTGCTTTGATTGGTTTACGTAAGTAACACCTAAATCTGGAACAAAAAAAGATGTATATTTAATAGTGGGTGTAGGCTTCTTCACCAAAGCAACCAGTACCAGCTACAGCAGAGGATGAAATACAAATCATAGTCTGCCAGTCCTATCTCTTCATCTGTCCTCTGAATCAGGAGGATTTGAACACAGAAGTCTCCCCTCCTTCAAAGCTATGACATCTCTAACTTTTGAAACTTGAACTCTGGATTTTTCTCTTCATTCTTTGTATTGCCATTGGTACTCCTTCAGATCTGCTCAGCATCCTATCCACACAACTCTTTAAGCTTTGTAGCTTCATTCTGCTGTTTGCCCAGTGTACTTCCTACCCCTCCCCTCTTCTATCCAACTTCATCTCCTTTCTACTTTATGTTCTTTCATTCACCCCCACCTCCCGCCTTCTTATGCCCCAAGGATCATGTCATCCTAGAGTGCTCCCTCACCAGAAAAAGATGGTTTTGGTACAGAAAATAAAACCATACAAACATTAAACAAAAAACATGGAACCAACATTTTACCTGTCTGCCATCACCTAATTATTCTGTGTATAGATTATAAGTCTCCCCCACCCTTTAGGGGAGCACAGGAGGGTGGCAAGGAGAGGAGGTAGGGAGTAGGGAGACAGAGGTTACCTTTTTAAATTTCAAATTCTGTGGGGGAGAGACAGTCCTTCCAGATGTTCATCTAGTAAATAGCCCCCACTCATGATTTGGGGCCTTTCAACACTAATGCTATGTAAAATAAGTGACATTCAAAAAAGATACAGATGCTGAAAATGCCTTGCTGCTATTGCTTAACCCAGCAGTATGGGTTCTCTCAAGGTTTCCAATTAGTGATCATAGAAAATAAAGCATTATCTTGGACATTCCAGAACAGTGAGCAATGCTTCTTTCAAATTCAGGAACAATAAAATATCCTACTATATGTTGATTGAAAAGACAGAACCTCTGCCATTAGTGATGTAGATGTAGCATAGATCTGCTTTTGTGTGAACAGTGGTTTTATCACATCTAAATCTACTAGTTGGTTTTTAAAAAACATCTTCTCTTTAAAAAAAAAAAAAAAAAAAAAATCACTTGTCCTTCAGCAAAATTGTCATCCACAATGTCATTTTTCCTTAGGGAAAGAGATTAGGAAGGATTATTTATAGCCAATTTCAACCACCACTACGCAAGCCAGAATTAAGCACAGACGTGTTTTTGTAAAAACAAAACATTTGGGTTTTATTTTCTTCCCTATGGCAAATGGAAAAGCATCCTTATGAGTTAATCTGCATTCTAGGTAGACTAAACCAACATCAAGATTTCTTTCCAGTTTTACATTACTGTAGCTATAGTAACCAAAGCCTTTGTTAAATTATCAAAGGATATGCACTGTCTTCCATAACTGAAACATCTACAATTCCTGTGGGAGCCATCATACCAGGAATCCTGCATGTTGTTACAACTAGATGCCAGAGGTTCTACACACACGAATTGTGATGGAGGAAGTTCTGATCAATAAGAAATTATTCTTTCTTTTTAAATGATTCAGAAGTGGGGAAACTTGCTAGGAGTTCAAAAAGGCCAGTTTCATGCCTGGTTGGTTCTCTGTAAAATCCAACTGGCAGAAAAAGACTAGATAGCATTAAAGCTCTGAAGTGAAAGACATCTCTAAAAAGATATTTTAAAACCAAAAACTTATGTTTTTCTGCTTCTGAAAAACCTATAAGAGGCGTTTGCTTCAGTGAGGTGATGAGCTCTAGAACGCTGATGTGTCTAGTAGTGATTAAAGATGGTCAATGGAAAAATATAGCTCTTCTACAACTATTTTAGAAGTGGTTTGCCAAGAAAAGTCTCTCAGAGCACATCTACACAGCAGGGCTAAAGCTGAAATAAGCTATGCAACTGGAGCCACACCAATTGCGTAGCTTAAGTTGAAATAGGTTATTTCAGCTTTTGGCGCTGTCTACACAGCAAGAAGTCCAAGAAAGAGCACTCTTCCTCTGAGTTCCCTTACTCCTTGTGAAATGAGGGTTACAGGAATTGGAGAAAAGTCCTTCAGCTCGACATTATTTTGACATTATGTCAAAATAACTACTTGTAGTGTAGATGCAGATTATGTTATAGAATCATAGAATACTAGGCCTGGAAGGGACCTCGAGAGGTCATTGAGTCCAGTCCCCTGCCCTTATGGCAAGACCAAGCACTGTCTTGAACATCTCTGATAGATGTCTGTCTAACCTGCTTTTAAATATCTCCAGAGATGAAGCGTCTACCACCTCCCGAGGCAATTTATTCCAGTGTTTAACCACCATGACAGTTAGGAAGTTTTTCCTAATGTCCAACCTAAATCTCCCTTGCTGCAGTTTAAGCCCATTGCTTCTTGGCCTCTGATGAAAGGAAAATGAGAACAATTTTTCTCCCTCCTACTTGTGACATTTCAGAATAATGTCAGTGAGGGATGAGAAAACAAAGATATTTTAGTGGCAGCTCTTCTTCCAACACTTTTCTTAACTTACTGTCACTTATCAGACCAGTGTGTTAGTCAGGACTTCCTGCCATAAGAGAGTGATTTAAGAAGGCCCCGAATACTGTTTCAGCCTTATAACTGTCTTGACAGAATGCTAACGAGCCAATATTCCTCAAAAATGTTAAGTTACATTTTTTCCTCATACAGTATCTGTTTCAAATCAACAGAATTGGTGTATATCTGACAACTACAAAAAAAATTTGAATTTGTGGATTTTTAAGTATCTGCTTTGGTTTCTTCATAATATTTAGGAAGTTCTATCTAAACGGGTGAATCTTTGCATAATTAGCGAGCACAACTTCTCATAATGAAAGGACTGAAATTGGCCAAAAAACCTTAAGTGGTCAGAAATGATAAAAATGATGCCTGTTTAGATTTCGGATATAATGATAAGGGGACAATGTTTACATATAGCTACTACAGCTAAGAAGAGTGTACATTTTTTTATTCTGAAATTGTGACCACAATTTGTTAAAGTTGTGGTTTCGATGTGGGGTTAAATTTCAGTTCTCCAATCACAATGCCCCTCACTCAAATTTTGGGCAATCAGGCCAAATTTGAGCGTGTATGCTGTGCACCAGGTTGCAAAGCATTATATCACCACTCAAATCTTTAGCAGTTAAAAAAATTTGCCAACTTAAATGTATGTTGAAGTTGTGGTTTTCACAACAAAATTCCCCCCACCAAAATCTGAAATGGCAGCCTTGGTTCTTAGTTCTTGGCAACTTCATTGCCTTGTCTTGGACCAACCCCAGAGAAAGTTCTGTTTCCTGCAAAGATGAGCTCAACTCTTACTGCTGAGAGTTCCCTCCCACGCTACTCATCCTATAAGGCGAGCCATCCTTGATTTGTTCTTATCGGTGATGACATTTTAGTGAAGACATTTAGGAAATTAGTCGACTCACCTGATTAGGGGATTTTTCAAAACATTAAGCACTTCACTACTAAGGGTGTTAGAAAGCATTTTTTAAACTTGTAAATCGCTGAATTTTTCAGCAGTTACATGTTTACATAAAGGTGGGGAGACAGCAGTGTGAGGGGAAGGGAATGGTAGGCAGCTCCGTGGGAGCCAGTACACATGGGGAGCCTGCTTAAAAACCTGCTCCACTCCCAACCCCCTGTGCTACTGCCTCTGATAGAGACAGCAGCATGCGGGGTACTCACTGCATCTTTAGACACCTAGATAGCTTTGAAAATCTGGCTTAGGCAGTGAGAATTATACACATACAGTATTTGAACAATCAAATCCTAAGGAAATACAACCATTATTAATACTCACCTGGAAGCCACCACATTAAAGTGCAGTTTTATTCTGAAAAGATACACTCTAAAAATGGGATCATGGAATGTTTAATTGTATCAATTGTTTCCAGACCAAATTTGGTCAGTTAATAAGCAAGAACATTCAATAGGCCAAGAATATTTTAAAAAACCCACACCTGGCTGCCTATATTTAGGCTCCTATATCCATCTACCATCTTTTAGCGTATATAACCTGCGGCTTATACACGTTTTTGCAAACCCTCCCCCCCCGCGGGGTATACATGTCCGCAGGGTATACACATTTATTTTTACTCGCCTGCGCTGCGCTCTCTGTTCCCCCTGCCCAGAGAAGGATGGGTTGAGCCTGGCTGCAGCTGCACGTAGCCTGGGTGCGAGCGCGGCTCCCCTCCCGCAGGCCAGCCAGCTCGCCTGCGCTGCGCTCTAAGTTCCCCCCGCTGGCAGCAGGTTGGCTACCTAACAGAAGATGCAGTTTATCCTGGTATGTGCAATTACTTTAAAGTAGCGTATATATAACCCGCAGGTTATACACGTCCATGGGTTAACTTTTTTTTTTTTTTTTTTTTTTTTAAAAACACACATTCAGGAAAAACCACGGGTTATGCACAGGTGCGGGTTATATACGCTAATTTACGATAAATCTAGACATCTCAGTACACTTCCCTATTTTCAGAATGAACTGAGCAACTGCATCTTTCTTGGAAGTCAATAGGGATGCACAAGTTTATGCATGAGATAGTCATTTCACTTGCTGAACGACTAAGTGAGGATTAACACATCCAAATCTTAACATTTTGACCACAATTTTTTCAAATCCATCCATATCTGAAAGTCTGACTGTTTTTCTATGATCATGAATTAACATCAATTAAAGGCGGTGTGTGGTCCAAATCTTGTCCCCAGTTATGTGTTCATTGTGATTGCACAGATAAATCCAGTTTCTCAACCCAGTGTTGCAGAGCCAATTAAGCTAGTAAGAGTAGGACAACCTGCCCCTCCCCAAACTACAGTCAAACATCAGGCCTTATTCATTTGCCAAGAAAAGTGGAGGGAAAAAGTCCATTCCTAATAATTTTTCAGGCCATCTTGAACACACAATACAGCATAAGACATGCAGCCTCCTAATTTAAGAGCTGGTAAGTATCAGACTCTAATATAACAAAGAAATGGTTGCTTACCCCTGAGTTTTCTGGTCCCAATCATCATCAATAAGATTTGATGTATGTATCACCACTCGAAGACCTTCTTCATATAACAACAACATCATTTTCCTTAGATATAAATGCACAAAAACCATAAAGTATCACAGTAAGAAAATACAGAACACAATAAAAATTCTAAAGACTATACTATTAAACCCCATTCCTTCCAAATAATTTGGAAATTAATGACTATGCAGGACTGGTGCTTTAGTAGGGTCTGGGCAGCCTGACACCTAAGTGGAGCTCACTGCAGTATCAGGGTCTAAAACTTAAATTCTGTAACATGTGCGCGCAGACGCACATGGACAGTTTTGATTTTAATACACGTGTGCACACACCCCTGCAGTGAAAACAGGTTTACAATGGACCTCCAGCTCATCCTTAGCAATATCATCATGCAGCCTCTTTATTATGGAATCTAACTTGAAAAATCATATGCCTGATACAGTAATCAGAAACTCTGCTTTAATCTTTGAACACTGCTGAACACTAAACTGGTATTGAACTGTACCAGATATTGAAAAATCGATACCATAGTTTCACTTGTGCTCAGGAAATAGTTGAGACAAAGTAAGTACAGATCTCAACACAGTTTTGGGAAACTCATACATCAAATTCATTATCCCGAAAGGTTAAACTATGAAGTAAGTATTTTTATGCTACAGTGTGAGCCAAAGTCAGCTTACATTTAGTATTCAAAAAGATAATGGAACAAGTAATTCAGCAATCAGTTTGCAAATATCTAGAAGATTATAAGGTAATAAGTAAATGTCAGCAAGGATTTGTCAAGAACAAATCACATCACGCCAACATAGTATCTTTGACAGCAAAACAAGCATTACAGGTGGAGAGAAGCAATAGTAAGGCTTTCAGTACTGTCTTGCATCACATTCTCACGAACAAACTAAGGAAATACAACCTACATAGAGCAACACTTAAAGTTTGCGGACATTACAAAGCTGGGAGAGCAAGATTAAAATTCAAAATGATCTAGACAAACCAGAGAAATGGTCTAAAGTAACCGAATGAAATTCAATACAGACAAATGCAAGTACACCACTTCAGAAGGAACAATCAGTTTCACACATACTAAATAAGAAATGACAACCTAGGAAGGAATACTGCAGAAAAGGATGTAGTAGTCATACGGGACCATAAGTTAAATATGAGTCAACTAGGGATGTAAAAGTGCAATAGTTTAAATGGTTGATAAGCATTAGTGTATCAGTTTCCATTCTGGTTACACCCCTGTTCCCCATGCTAAGGGCTCTGCAGTATAAAAGTTATATCGCACAGCCCACAGCATATATAACTGTTATGCTTTTACATCTCTAGAGTCAATGAGACACCTGAAAAAACAAACCACCACACCATTCTGGGATGTATTAGTTGATCATCATGTGATCCATAAGAATGGCCATCTTGGGTCAGACTGAAGGTCCATGTAGCCCAGTGGCCAATGCCAAATGCCCCAGAGGAAGTGAACACAGGTAATCACCACATGATCCCTCTCCTATCATCCATTTCCAGACAGAGGCCAAGGACACTATTCCTACCCATCCTGGCTAATAGCCATTGAAGGACTTAACATCCATGAATTTATCTAGCTCTTTTATGAACCCTGTTAAAGTCTTCATCTTCACAATATCCTCTGGCAAGCTGTAGGATTATAAGCAAGACACGAGAAGTAATTCTTCTGCTCTGTGCTAATAAGGCCTCAACTGAAGTATCGTGTCCAGTTCTGGGCAACACATTTCAGGAAAGATGTAGACAAATTGAAGGCCCAGGAACGATGAGCTATGAGGGAAGATTCAGAGAACTGGGATTTGCTTAGTCTGGAAAAGAAGACTGAGAGGGGACATAATAGAGCTTTCAAATATCTAAAAGGTTGCTGCAATGAGGAGGGAGAAAAAAAATTCTTCTTAACCTGTGATAAAGACAAGAAGCAATGGGCTTCTTAACTGTCAGGGTGGTTAAACACTGGAATAAGTTGCCTAAGGAGGTTCGGGACTCTCCATCATTGGAGATTTAAGAGCAGATTAAACAAATACCTGTCAGGGATGGTCTAGATCCGTGGTCACCAACCAGTCGATCGTGATCGACTAGTCGATCACGAGGGCTCGACCAGTTGATCGCCAGGCGTTCGGAGGTCCCCCTCCCATTTCCCCTCACCCCCAAGAAGCCCCACTACCTACCTCCAGTGAAGATATGGAGGTAGTGCCGGCTTCCTGCGGGGTGGATGGAAGTCCTGCAGCTGCGTGCCACTTCCAGGAATTCCGGAAGTGCACTGGCTGCTCCCCTCCCTCAGGTCTGTGGCGTGCCAGAACTTGCGGTGTGGGGGGCCCCCAGAGGAGGCAAGCACCGGGGCTTCCCTCCTCTGTGGGAAGGGGAGTTGGCCCTGGAGGGGGCGTGCATGGGGGCTTCCCTCCTCCCTTGGGGGGGGGGGGGAAGAGAACTTGGGAGGAGGCTGGTGCAGGGGACTTCCTGCTCCCACTGGCACCCTGTCCCCTGCTGCAGAATCTTGTCCCCTCCCCCCTGGCACCCTGCCCCCTCTCCTATGCCCTGCTGCAGAACCCTGCCCCTACTCCAGCACTCTGTCCCCTGCCCCAGCACCCACTAGCACCCTTCCCCAGTTCCATGTCCCCTGCTCCCACCAGCACAGTTGGGGCCACATTAGTGAGGCTTGGGGGGGTTTTGAGGAGGAGGTGGGAGTATTTTTGGCATCTCCCTTGTGTGGCCCCAACTGACTTTTCTGTGGCTCAGTGACCTCCTGACTCAAAACAGGTTCCCTGCCCTTCTCATAAATAAAGACAATGCAGAAACTTTTTGTGTTTGACATAGTATTTTATTTAAAAATGAAGCCTGGCCAACAAACCCCCAATTGGGGCCAAGCCCCCATCTGGCCGCAGCATTATAACACTCCTGCATCCCCCCAGACCCTAGATCTGAGCCTATCATACACTGGAACCCCCTGCCCTGAGCCCCTCACATACCCCAACCCAAATTCCTGCACCCTCACATCCACAAGCCTGTGGCTTGCTTAGTACCCCAACCCTCCATCTGACCCCAACAGTCCCCAGCCTGGAGCCCCCTCCCCGAGCCAGCATCCCCTTCTCTACCTCCTCCTGCATCCAAATTTCCTCCCAGAGCTTGCACCTCTCACCCCTTCCCACACCCAAATCCCTCATTCCTACCCCAGAGCCTACACATCCTGTCTCAACCCAGTGAGGGTACGGCTGGACTGCAGGAGATTTTCCAGGATTCCAGAGATATCCTGGAAAAACTCTTCTGCATCCAGGGATGCATTTGTTCTGCTTTTTTTAGTGGAAGAGCAAACATGCTCTTTCAGTAACCTCTATATTCCTTGTTCCATAGGGAATAAGGCGGATCCCAAAAGAAGGGGTTTTTCTAACATTTGGTCCAGGCTAGACAGGCCAAATGTTGGAAAAACCTCTTCCTACATAAGAATTGGGGGAAAAAAGTGGCAGTGTAGTGTATAAGGGCTGGGGATAGCAAGTGATGGAGAGGAGTAGAATAGAGAGAGGGCGGGGCTTCAAGGAAGGGGTGGGGTTTTGGGGGAAGGATGGGGCGGTAGATCTTTGCTTGTTCTGAGATTTAAAAAGTGATCTTGGGTGTAAAAAGGTTGGAGACCACTGGTCTAGATGGTGCTTAGTACTGCCATGAGTGCAGGGGACTGGAGTTAATGACCTCTCAAAGGCCCTTCCAGTCTGACAATTCTAGGAAATTCTAATCTTCATAAGAACGATCAAGTTAAAATAAATGGTATTTGTCAAAAATACTCCTCCAGCAACCTAACCCCCCCCCCCCCCCACAGCGGTTGACTCTGTGCAGTCCGATGCCACAAAAAACAACCAAAAAAACCCCACACAAACCACACCCCCACCCCCCACAGGAATACACAAAGAAATGGTACACTCCTACATTACAGTCTTCTCAATTTGTCTTGAAATGAAAATGGTATTGTCATGTTCTAAGATCTGCAATTAAAATATTTTCATTTGCTGGACCCACAGGAGACCACAAAGCTCCATCTGCAACAGACTGAATTTTTAGGGTAATGCAGCTTTGATAGTCAGAGATGCACCATTTAAAAACATTAGTCAGAGAGAAATAATATCATAATTTAAAACTAAAAAACAAACAAACCACACATTGGGAGAACAGAATGTAGTGCAGGATACAGAGAATACATTAATGAAGATGGAATGTTCATGCTATGCTATGGAATATTATTTGTGCCATTAAATTATACACAAACATTTGAAGAGTTCTTAAGGATGATAGTGGAATGACAGCTGTGCTATTGTTGAAGTAAAGAACTGCTTCTTTTGTAAATAATGAACATAGCAGCCTAATGTCTTTAAGACAGGAAAAGACAGTCTCTCTCATCTACAGAGAGAAACTGATTGGAACAGTATGACTGTTTGTTACAAGTACTGATTTCTTTTCCCCTTGCCCTACCTTCCCATCCCTAGATAAACAAGATGAAGGTCAGCTGCAGGCATATTCATGAAAAAGTTCATTTAAGATGCTCATTCTTTCAAACTCACTTTTTAGCTTCATTTCATCTTTTTATAAGTTTCAATGAAAGTCAGCAACCATTTTCAACAGGGCTAGGTGTTGGAACATCCAAAGTCCAAGTACCTTTTTTCTATCTTAAACCCAGAAAGTGTCCAACGACTAAGAACATTTTCAGCTTTTGGTTAGCAGACGGCAAACTCAATATGCCACTACACCAAGTTGTAAAGAGTCCATTTGTGACAGTTTTCCCATTTTCTGAAATTCCTTTCTGAGGCAGTTACTTAAAAATCCAACACTTTTGCTCCCAGTTTTTTCTCCCCCTCCCAAAACAAGACTGTTTTATTTTCCTATAACTTTTTTTCTAAAACAAAGAACAGATGGAGAAAAAGAAATGTCAAAGATGTTCTGACATTTCATTCTGCAAGAGCTTTTGCAGCCATATCTACAATCAAAGTTGTCCAAGATTAAACTATTCCACTGGAAAATAGCAGTGATAATAATAAGGGGGAAACGTAGGGTCCCAAACCATAGTGTCCTTGCTCCTCTTCCATACTACTTGTGATCATGGGAAAAAGTGTAATAGCATTAAGGGTTAAATTCATACCAGTTCAGAACCTGTAAACCAGCATACGCATCATTAAACAAAAAATTATTATTGCTTAAATAGTGCTTAGAGAATTGTAAGTTCCTTCTCAACTCAGTGACTTTCACCATAACCTTTGTTTTACTGACAGAAAAGTTCTTAGCTTATTTTATCATTAAAAATCCAGAAAGGCTGCTGGTGATTTATTATACAATGTTCAGGTTCCAATCTTGACACTGTTATAAGTGTCGTTTTTAGCAATACAACTTGTCAATCACAAGCATTCTATAAAATGCAAGTTTCATCTTAAATGTGTGTGTGGAGATCACCCCCCTCCCCACACACACACACCCCATTCAAACTTTCCAACAAGACATCAGCTTCCTTTTGATCTTTATTTGGTACAGAATGACCATTAGTCTGGCTTAGGGATGTCAGCGGTTAGCCCCTGCCTGCCCCCATTTAAGGAGTTAACTGATTAAATGAGATTTTACATCCCTAGTCTGGATTTGTAAAGATTTTTAAAGCACCATAAGCAAGAACTGTAACTGCAAGAGTAAATAACAGCATATCAGAGTGACCTGGTCTACTGAAAGCTGCTCAACATTTATTACAGAACAGCTGCTTTAATTCCTAGACTATTTGCAAAATTTGATTCTTCACTGTTACCTTTAGTTTCCGGACTACGCAATTATCCCTGTAACTCACAAGTCTCCATTTCTCCCCCAGTTTCAATTTTTTAAACAACCAGCCTGTTCTAATTTCATAGAATTTTTTGAATCAAAGATTAGAAATCAAATGAAAAAAAAACAAGCTAAAAAACCAAGCTATATTAAGCCTCCTTCATATAGCTAGCTATGGCTGAGAAATGAAACAAGTCTCTGTGAATGGGGCCCTACCAAATTCATTGCCATGAAAAACTCATCCAGCCCATGAAATCTTCTCTCTCCCATGATATCTGGCTATTGCAGGGAAGGGGTTGGAGGCACCTGAGCTGAGAGCTCCTACCATAGATGGTCCACTACAAGGGACACCCCCACATATCCTGTGACCCTCACTTCTGTGCTATTTCTGGAATCAATGCTGGAACTAGAACTGGGCACTGCCAACTTGAAAGGCTGTGTCCCTGCCATCAGCAGTGCAGAAGTATGAATGGCAATCCTGAAACTCTTCACAACCTCCTTTGGGAGGGCACTCCTATGGTTACAGCAATAAAACACTGAAAAATTCAGCTGTAAACATCTGAAGAACTATGAAGTTGATTATTTTTAAAATCCTATGACTATGGAATTGACCAAAATGAACTGTGAATTTAGTAGGGCCCTACTTATAACCATTTGTAAATAATAAGTGTTCTGCACGGTCTTCAAAACTCAGTCTCAACCAATGTGCAGACTAGCCTTTAAGTTCAAAAGCACATCTTTATATCCCAGTTTTCCTACCCTATGAATTTTTCTTTAAAGCACTATAAATTACCTGTCCAAATGAGCCCATTTTATACAGCATCCCCAACATTATCTTTAAAAACTGGACTTTCCTGTTTCATTGAAATTACTTACGTGTGGTGGGTTCCAAACGCAATGTCCAGCTTTGCCTAGAGTAACAAAAAAAACTACGTAATTATTTTGTTTAAAAAAAAAATCCTGCTGCTTGTATTTTACTTTAGCTTACTGCTCTCCAGTGGAAAAGTCACATAATTCCAAGAACATCACTTTTATCCCAAGCACCTATACATGCAATCTATATATCACACCATTAACCATTGTTGTCTGACACTGAAATTAGTCCCAAGTTCTTTTGGTATCAAAAGAGCAGTGTATTAGGCATATTAGATATAGTGTAATTGAATAGTTATGTAAAGGCATGAAATCTTAGCGGTTACACAACTATTCATGCCCCACAGACAGAGGCTGCTCCACAGCAGAAGCAGCCCGTCTGCAGGGAGCTTGGGCCTGCTGCAGACAGAGGCTGCTTTATGACAGTCTCCCCTGCTCCCCCTTCTTCCAGCAGCTGCAGTGCCAGGGGGAGGGGGGGGGGGGGAAGAGAACAGGACGCAGGCAGGCCCACGGAGCTGGTGCGGGGGGGGGGGGGGGGGGGGAATGGCTTTTAAGCCTGCTCCCCTCAGCACCTGCTCCTGCCTGTCCCTCCCCCCCCCCACTGCCTCTGTAGGAAGTAGCAAGGGGGGGGGGGGCAAGCGAGTCTGTGGGAGCCAATACACATGGGGAGCTGGCTTGAAAGCCGGCTTCCTGTGCGTATGAGCTCCAGCGTATCCCCCTCACCGTCTGTGCTGCTGTCTCTATCAGGGGGTGAAGGTGGGGGGGACAGGTGGATCTGATGCTTGTGGGAGTCAGTTTTTAAAGCTAGCTCCTCACAGGCAGCAGCTCCCGCTCCCGCTGATACAGAGGCGATGGGGGAGGGGGAAATGCATGTAGTTGATAAGATTAACTGAGAAGCCCAGGCTTATTGGTTAATCGTGTAGTCATCTACACAATGACATACTTACAGTGTATCCAAAGACACTAAAAGCCTTCTGGGGTGTAACAGATTTGTTGCAGGCAGCTACAAATAAGGTTTATTTGATATGGAGAGAGAAGCGAGACGTACAGGAAACGACACATGAAAGACAATTCTGTATTTCCACACTGTTTATTTACACTGTCCAGGCAGAAGAGGAGCAACACCCTCAGACCATGCCATGTCATATGCTTTTAAGAGTACAATATTTTACTTTGTAAACCACATGGATCGAATAGTTACAATACCAAGAGCCACACTTAGTTTACATAGTCAAATACATAATCACGGCTTTAGGAGATTTTTTTTTTTTAAATATGGCTTCCTTTTAATTCAGTAATAGGTTGAATATAATGCATGTTTTACAGTAGAGGAGCCCACAGCAATGGTAGGATTTATGTTCAGATATATAATGACATTGTAGACAAAACAAATCCTCTATGTGAATTACCTGGCAAAGGCGAACATTTTCATATTGGTGTGCCTGTGCATGCAGCTCAGCCTTGGATTCTCGCTTTTCACCGTGTACTATTAATAATGGTTTTTTCCTTAAAACAAAATTTAAAAATGGTCATTTTAATAATGATTAAAAGTGGATTGGCAGGATTACGCAGGCAGCAATCGACCATAATTGTTCTTTCACGTAACTACAATTTCCGGTCCTCATCTCCCATGCTCTGGCAGAGAAAAGGAGCTATAATTTGCACTGCCAATCAATAACATCAAGGGTTGGTTTAAAAAAGTCATTAAGATACAAGCTTCTGAGAAAAGTTTATAAACTCATTTGGAAGAAAAGTGGAAGCAATTTAGAGACCGTGAAGGTAACAGTCTCAGAAGAAAGATTTCCAGCATTGTAGCTGTGTGGGTCCTCGGACATAAGAGAGACAAGGTGGGTGAAGTGATCTCTTTCACTGGACCAACAACTGCTGGTGAAAGAACAAGTTTTTGAACTGCACAGAGCTCTAGGTCATCTGAAGAAATGAAAGAGAAGTTTCAAGCTACAGGGAACATCATCTTCAGGCCACCCAGAACTCTGTATAGCTCAAAAACTAGAGAGAACTTGGTTCAATAAAACTTCTGTCCCTGCTTACTTTGTCTTTCTAAGAAGGAAGAAGAAAATAACATCCCCTTGGATCTATATAGCACTGCTGCTCAAAGTTCACCCCAGCATTTTGACAGTCCTATTCGCTCCCCGATGCTCCACTTCTTTGCATTTCTACTGTGAGGGAAACAGCAAAGTGACATTTAGAAGAACTATGCACGCCTTTTGTTTAGCAGCCTAGAGCACACAAAGATGAGAATGAAGAGGAGCGACAGGGAGATATCAACAATAGTTTGTACTGTGAGAGCACCCAAACTCTTATCCTGGGTGCTATGTGATTATGTTCGCTGCCTTCAAATCATGACTAGCCTGGAAAACAAAAACAAAAACAAACAAAAACAAAAAAAGGAAGGAGAGTGAAAAAACCAACAACATACCAATAAAATAATCTGTAGGGCAGCAGGCACTTTTGTTAATTCTTCCCTTTAACCAACACATTCACTTCAAGAAGAAAGAAAACAATAAGCCAGGTTCAAGTCCGCTTCTGCATAAGGATCAGCTTCTTCTCCAGTAAGTGCTCTACACAAGGAACTAGGAGATACTCTGACATGGGGCTCCCTAAATCTATCCTGTCAAAGAGTCATTGGAATAGGGGGGACTAGTTCCTAGGTCTCCCACATCCTGGATAAGTGCTCTATCAATCAGGCTACAGAGTCACTCCTGCTTGCTCTCTCTATCTAGCCCAAATGACAAAATATTTATCCAAAGAGGGACAACGTCAAACAGGAGAGATTGAGAGAGTCCCACATCAGAATAACCCCACAGTTAGGGCACCCACCAGAGAGGTGTCAGATTCCTCTTTAAATCCCTTCTCTCTCTGACCAAGGAGAAACTTGAGCTATTGGTCTTCCACAGCCCGGGAGAGTACTGTCGCCTATGGTCTGAAAATTGTCACAAATCATGGTTAGCGTGAATGATTGGTATGAGTGAATTAACAGTAAGTGAGCTGAAGAGAGGCCATATTAGGGTCCGAGTCAGTGCCCCGGTGGATTATGGACTTATCACTTTGAGAAAAAGACTGTGCAGGCTGAGAGAAGCAAAACTGCACAAAAGGAGGCAAAGTTCCCAAATAAGAAGAGTCAGCAAGGGAGGAACTCGACCAAGGACATTCCACTACTTATCACTTGTGGTTAGGCAAGCAGAATTGGGTGTTGTAAGCAGGATGTTCCAAGATCAGCCGTAAGCACACCCGCAGGTGGTGAGATCAACAGACATCACCCCACCCGAACTGTCCCTCGCCAAGGGGATATATACCCCACCACTTTGCCACACAAGTCGGAGTCCATCGATTTGGCATATTGGGGTGACATGCACGTCAGACTTCTTCCTCAATCAAAATAACCAACATTACCTGGGGTTTGGCCAGCCCCAGAGCGTGAGAGGTGTGTGTGAATGTGTATCAAAATTAGGTTAAGAATTAGACTGTTAACTACTAAATTTAAACATTGCTTTTAAACTGCTTCTGAATTGTTTGCAATAAAGTTTGTTAAAGGCATATTTTGTCTGCTGTGAATTCATCATTCCATGTTGGCCCTTTCTACGGGACTATTGCTCGACTGATCACCCATGCAATAGCACCCTCTTGTGACAGTTACAAATGAAGGAGGACGTTTTTCTCCATTCCTGGCTTCTTTCAAAAACAGCATAGGAGCCTAACTCCAGCAAAGGGTTCATAGTTGAGAATGGCAGGGAGGGATACATGCCTCCCTGAAACCTGGACTTAAGCGCTTCTATTTTCATGATCACAGTCTCTTGTGGCATCTTCCACTAGCTAGCTTAGCAGCTCCTTGCCTAGCATATTCTAGCTTTTGTTAACCAGTCTAAAATGCCTCTCTTACCATTTATTCTATAGAGAGTTCAGACACCCAACTCTGAGTTGGTGAATCAGAGATTTTTCTAGGAGCCAAGACACTCAGCGTTACAACATTAAACTCCTTTTGTACATCCAAACAATATAGTTTTAGGGCTTACCACCATTCATTCGTTTGAAGCTGCCCCTGAAGTTTGTATTTTTTTTAAATCTTTTTAGCAGCCACAGAAGTATCTGGTTGTTTTCTTCCTACTAAGACCCTTTGAGTGTGTATGTTAGTTAAAAGTTAGGCATTAACAAAAAGAGTGCTATTGCTACATAGACTATTTTGCTTATACAGATTGCACCTCTATAAACCAGGACTCTCTGGTCCAGTAACATCACAGATGTTCCAGAATCAGAGAGTCCCAGCACAGTGTGGTGGTAGTGTGGGGGGGGGGGGGGGAAGAAAAGAGTCGCACTGCTGGGGAATGGAGGAGGGTGCAGCTCAGCCAGGCTGCCGGGATGGGGGTGGGGGGGGGAGGAGGAGGAGGAGCTGGGAAGCCTGGTGGGGCAGCAGGGGGGCCAGAAATGACTTCCTCTGATCTGGAAAAATCCCTCATCCAGGATCAGTGAGGTCCAACCTGTACTTGGTTTTCCATGCCCCCCCCCCTTTGTTTCTTGCCTTTTCAGACTGCTGGGAGCAGCAACTATGTTTGTAAGAGACCTACAGAATGATTGGACACTGATCCCTGGACACTATCTCCCCACCACTTCACAACTGCGTGTGATGTAGGTATGGTCAGAATTCTCCTACCATATCAGTCCCTGCATGTGACTGAGATTTGAATGCCTATCTTACCCTGGTTTGTGAACAGTTGTAGGGCTTGTGACTCTGTATGAAGTATGAGTGACCATTTACGATATTACTGACACCAATATTGTAAAACTGCACTAAAACTTATATAAAAGATATACCGTGTAAGGTATCAGTAGAAAAATTAGGATTTGCTGAATGATAGTTTTGTTTATATGTTTGTGTATCTTTCTAGCGTGTGTTATAATTGTGATATATATCTGTATCTCCAACCTATGCTTTGTTTCTGAATACTACCCCCAGACAGATTGGCATCAGCATGACCCAGCCTGTTTGATGTCTCCTTAAGAATAATTAACTATACAATGAACTCATTAAGAGAAATTAGGGGCTTCACCTATGAATCAGCAGGACATGTAGAGATGTAATGGCTGACAGGGGACCCAAACGTTCTGTAAGTTTGTGTATGAGACAAAAGTATAACAGCACCAAGGATATAAAAAGGCAGTTGCATCGTCTCCAATTTGTTTCCAAATGCTGCTTCTTACCTCGAGGGCAATTTCTCTACAAACAGAAGCACTGAACAAAGGAAAGGACTGACAGACCCATCCAAGCCTTGCATGTGTTCCAAAGGGACTCTACAAGCCAGCAAACTCACCAATGTAGCTAAAAACCCAATATGTAGACTCTGAAGTCTTATGTATGTAGCAGGGATGTAAAAGGTAACAGTATAACTGCTAACAATCTCAGTGCTTATACGCCTTGCAAGGAGCTTATAAGAGCAACCAGTCAGGGCCATGTTGGCCCACATAAGAAGAGCTGCAGCACAGAGCAGCTTGAATCAACCCCTGGAGCTTGAGGATGAAGGAGGACTGGTTGCTTTGCAAATGGAGGACAGCAAGCACACTGACATAGCAGTGCTGCAGACAGAAACTCAGGGTCCTAAAAAAGCAGCTCCTGGCAAGCTGCAATGATCGGCAGGCTGAGGCCAGGGCAAAGAGGGTTCTGGGGTCACCAGAATGAGGAGCAAGGAGATCTACAGAGGAGTCAGAAGGGATGCAGCAAGTAGCAGCCATCTACAGGGCCCCTCAGCCAGGAACTGGAGTAGTGGGCAGGCCTGGGCCCCTCCCCATCTGCACTGAGGAAGTGACTGGACTGAGAGACTATAAGACTATCCCCTGGAGGGATGGGGATAACACAGAAAGTGGCACAGCCGAGGGCTGTGTCATGAAGAGGATGCTGCAATCCTGGCAGTGATGTGAAATGCTACTAGAAGAGGGTGCCCTGGCTAATCCATGTGACAGCCCAAAGGCGGCACTGGAGTGGGCTACGCCCTGTAACATATAGCAAGCAGAGTTTTTGAGTAACTTGTCATTTTACTGGACCTAGGAGCTGACTGGGAGTTGGAGAACTAGAAAAAAAATAAAGAGGTGTGTGTGATTTCTTTTTTCAGCTTCTTTACAACTTACATGGTGATCATAGTTCTCCCTAAGGTGTGCGCCTGTGTGGCCGCACACAAATTCTCCACCTGCCCACCTCCTTTGCAGAGCCGTGCAGCAGTGCACCGATAAAAAGGCTCAGCTAGGCAGCTCTTTGCTGTCCCTGACTCCCCAAGGCTGCGGCCAGGGCCAAGTAATAACTGGCCCACCTGCTCCAGAGTCTGGACCACACGGCTGCAGCAGCAGCTCCTCTGCCTGCTGGGGCTGGCACTGCGTGGCCACTGACATAGTTCCTCTGTCTGCTGTGGCCAGTTTGGGACTGCATGGCCGCAGCATGGCTCCTCTGCCTGCCAGGGCTGGACCACGTGGCCACAGCGGCAGCTCCTTCACCTGCCAGGGCTTGGACCGCGTGGCCACGGCTGCTCCTTAGGCAGCCAGAGCTGCCACCCAGAAGTAGCTGGGAAGTCACCACCCAGCCACGGCCCCCATTTCAACCCTGGGGAAGGGCTGGAGCTTGACTAGGGCTGCACGGTAGCTTCTCCTGTGGCAGGCCACAGGGCAGCTGCTGGGCCTGGAGCTGGGGCTGCAGTGTGGCTGCTCCAGGAGCCAAGCCACAGTGTGGCATAAGGGTGCCAGGAAGTAGCTGCGGGGGGGGATGGGGGGGGAAGAATCAGGCTGTCATTCATCTGCCATCACCACCAGTCGAAGTGGCACTGGAGACATTAGATCCCAGACCTCAAGTGAGTTGCCTTTCCCTTCTGCCTTGAGGGTGGGGGCAGTCTTCCTGAGGGAAGGATGCATAGTGGCATTTCTCAGCACTCTGGGCCTGCTGCAGCCCACACAGCACTATCTGCCACTTGTCCTGTTGCTGCTCTGCTGCCCTGTGCGGACAGCTACAACGTGGCTCAGACACTGGCTGGAGAGTAGCCACGGGAGGGACTCAGCCATGGGATGAGGGGTGATGTTGACTCCCACAGTAGTGTGCCACAGGCTCCCATCACTGCCGCAGGAGGGGAAAGGAGCACCCTGCCCTGGATTATGCCTGGCTGTCAGTGGGTGCCCTTGCTATTTGTGGAGCATTAAGCAGTGTGGCGATTTTACACTCCCGTGGCACAAAGGTACCCTAAAGGCAGTGATCTCACTTCTCTACTTGGGTCTTATCGCCTGTGTAGATAGGGCACACCCAATCTTGCTTAGAGCCAAGGAAATAGCTCTGTGGTGCCTATCCCCCCACCATAAAGCTCCCAAGATAAGGACATTTTGGATGAAAACTAGAGCAATGCTGCACTGTGCTTATTCCTGGCCTCCTGTGATTTCTATGCAACTGTGAGCAGTGCAGATATAGAGCATCCTTGAGGCTAATTTAACATACAACAGCAGCTGGACTTGCTTCTGGCAAGACGGAAAATACAGAAGGCACAATGGGAGCTTAGATAATCTTTCAGCATCCCTGCATTGATGCACTGTGGTCATGCCTTAGTATCCTAAGGAAAGTTGAGAGATGCTGTAGTTCCAACTTATTTGCTGGATCTCATACTTCTGATATTGCTAGCAAACCCTCCAACTTCCTTCTGATGTTTGAAGTCCAACAGTAATCATAGAATCATACAACTGGAAGGAAGTTCACCTACTCTATATCTAGCTAGGGGAGAGTCTGGGAAAGGGTTATAAACAGAGGAAGTTGGCCACTAAAAATTTTGCAATATTAATTTTCTTTTTATTTGACTTCATATTAAACATTTAAAGTCATGTACCTTATTGATTATCCCTTGTTTTAGTATTCTTTCTTCCATAACGTTTTACAAAATATACATATAAGATATCTGTTAATAACTTGGGTGCCACAGTGGCAAACATCCAAGCAAGCGCACGTGACCTCAATATTGGTGCACAAGACAAAACTCACTCCGCTCAGATGGAAAATCTTAGAGGGAACACTGGTAGCCATCAGGAGCATGGTTTGTGAGTCAAACCTTCACAGTTACATGCAGCCTCCCCACTTCTGAACAGTGTGGGGCAGGGGAAGGGAAATGGGAGGGAGCCGGTGCTCATAGGGAACTGTCTGGAAAGTATCTGACAGTTGAGTGTGCTGCTCAATTTGGGGAACACTTCTGTTCTGCTCTGCACTAGGGACACAGCAACAGCAAGACTGTTATGGTGAGAATAAGGAGGCAGCTCCTCAGCACAAAGAGCTTACAGAACTACTCTTGATGCTGCTTCTGAGAGCTGAGAAGGCCATGGGAGAACTCTGAAGGAATCCTAAGATACGCAGAGATCAGCCTTCCCACAACACTGCACTGTGAGATACATACAGTGCCTGGCTCACACTGTAGATGATGGTGTCCCAAACGTGGACATGTTCTCTCTACAAAGGAAGCAAGTGTGAACACCCTTTGTTGATTTTTGTTCGGTCAACAAAAGCTGTGTCAACAAAAGTTGGCTATGTAGACAAGGTTAATGTTCACCTCCAATTTTGGGAGAATCTCCTTTGTTCTTTGCAGCCTACCCTGACCTGGGCATTTTCAATGTGGGTTACCCTAGGTTACAGGAGAGCTTAGGCAGGTAGAGTGAGGCAGCAACATGCATGATCAGAGGCAGAAAGACTCCTACAAAACACTTACAGCACAATCTTAGGTGCCACAACAGCAGAAGTTTTGTGCACTGCTTTGAAGCTGAAACAGGAACAAGCACCTAAAAGAGACCTAGCTAGTTATCTCTTTTTATGCATCCAGGTCTAGGTAACTTTCAGGCACGCAAAATTCATTATGAATAGTATAAAACATTCTTAAAATTCATACCTGAATTCTGGTGGATACTGTCTTATGAGCCATTTCACATCTATACAATAGTTAAACTTGCAAAGAGAGAAAAGGAAAGGAAAGGTTAAAAAAAAAAAAAAAAAAAAAAAAAACTTCAACAAAAGAAATTCCAGAGGAAAACATTTGGCATTCAAAAATCACTGATGTGTACAGTAGTATTCATATTTAAGACTACATTTCAAGTAAGGCTAGCAAACAAATCACAAGATTAAAGAAGTCACAATGAATTGTGGTTTTAATCACACTGTTAAAGAATAAAATACCAATTTAAAATTAATATTTTGCACTTCTTAGGGATGTTACATTTCAATTAACTAATCAAATAGTCAATGGGATTTCCATTGACTACTCGATCAGTCGATAAGGACTTCTGTGTTCAACCTTTGAAAAGTACAAGAGTCCCATCAGGGGCTCTTGTGCATTTCAAAGATTGAAACACTGCATGGAGTGGGTCCCACTGCATGGAGGGAATCCTGCTGACCCCAGACTCCACCCAGGTGCTTCTGCTTTGAAATGTACACGAGCTCCTGTACATTTCAAAGTTGGCAGAAGGCATAGAGCCCAGGGCCAGCATGGAGTCCCCCCTTGACCCCAGGCTCCACACAGCTTTCAGTCTTTGAAGTGTACCAGAGCTCCAGCAGGGTCTCTTGTACATTTCAAAGTTGGCCACCTGCTGCGCCCCTGCTCCCTCCCATGGACCTAGAGGGAACTGGCTTTTAAGCCAGCTCCCACCAGCACCCCCTCCAGTTCCCACCCCTTGCAGCTGCTTTGTGATAGAGGCAGCGTGGGTGGGGGTGAGGGGGGAGAACGACTAGTCAACTAGTGTTTTTACTTTTACTTATCAGATAGTTGATTAGTCGCTTACATCCCTACTTTTTTCTACATTTTCAAATATAATCATTTCAATTAAAATACACAATACAAAGAGTACAGTGCACACTTCATATTTAATTTCAAATATTTGCACTACAGAGGAAAAAAAAATAGTTTTTTCCATTCACCTGTTCACTTAGGCCTCCTCGTTCACCCAGCTGCTAAGACAAGCTTGTTTACATTCGCAGGAAATAATGCTGCCTACTTCTTATTTACAATGCACTGCATTGATGTAGCCAGCATTGCAAGGTAGTTACATGCCAAATATTCATATGCCCCTACATGCTTAAACTTGTAGGCTCTAAAGCTTTACATTATTTTTGAGTTACGTAAAAAGAATCTCTACATTTATAAATTGCATTTTCATAAACAGACTGCACTGCAGTACTTAGATGAGGTGAATTAAAAAAATATTCCTTTACAATGCAAATATTTGTAATAAAATAAAATGAGCACTGTACATTTTGTGTTCTGTGTAACTGAAATCAGTACATCTGAAAATATAGGAAAAATATCCAAACATTAACACAATCCTAATTTAAATTAACACTGATTAATGGGGACTTAAAATCTAGTTAATTTGTTCTGCATTAATCACATGCATTAACTGCAATTAATTGAAAGCCCTACTTTCAAGTAAAAAACAACAAATGGTGTTGTAGCAGTTTATAGACTAACAAAAAACGTAGATGGTATCATGAGCTTTCGTGGGCACAGCCTACTTCTTCAGATGACCGGAGTTTTCTCATCTGAAGAGGGCTGTGCCCACAAAAGCTCATGATACCATCTACATTTTTTGTTAGTCTATAAAGTGCTACAACACCATTTGTTGTTTTTTAGTTTATCCCGTACAGACTAACTCAGCTACCCCCTGAAGCTACTTTCAAGTATTACAAATAAATTTAAGTTTTCATTTTTATACACCTCTTCTTACAAATGTACTGCTTACTACAGAATATGGAATATAAACATTTATGCAATATAACACAAACAGAAGAAAGTTACATTGAAAACAATGCAAATATAAAATTTTGGGGGCAGGGCCCATCTTTTTTTCTTTGTACAGTGCCTAGCACAATGGGCTCCTGGTTCACGACAGGACTCCTAAGTGTTGCCAAAAATATAAACAAATATAACTCCTTAGACATCATCTTGCTCTGCATATGTGTTAAGTTTACCATTATACACCGAGCAGCAGACAGTATACAACCATCCACTTTTCAACGCTTATCCATTCCCAAAAGATACAGGTAGTTAAGACCTTGTCTAGCCTCATATAGGCAAACAGGCTATGTGTAACTGCACACCACAATAAAAAGCAGGTTGTGTCTATACAGCAGTGTGTAGCTACATTCTGGAAGCAGTAAAGGGCTCTGCTGGTGGATAATGATCTGAGCCCTTTTGCATTGCCAGAGTCTTTCATTGCAGTAGGAAAAGACTCCAGCAACATGGAGGCTACATTGCTAAAAACAGGCACATGGGAGGCACTGCGTTGGAATGTAGATAGCAGCTTAGGATAAATACTCAGAAGATTTGGTCTGCCTCACTCTACTCACCAAAGCAGTACCTCACCATCAACATTGCTGCTGGGGCATGCAGTGTCTGTACTCTAAATGTCATTGAAAATGAATACATAAACCTAAGAGGAAGTTCTTTAGAATTAGTCTGAATTTTGTACAAAAGAGAACATTTCACTCAAATGTAAATGTCTCCTTCAGAAAACTTGTGGCTTTAACCATTTTCCCCACTGTTCCAGTTATATTTAAATAGGATAGGCCACATTCTGATATTGGTTACATTGGATGAGTCTGGAATAGCAACCCTGAAGTCAATGAAATTACATTACCATAAAACCACTGAAAGTGACTTCAAAATTTGAAAGAAAATAAAAAAAACCAAACAGCAAGATCTAACACTCACTTGAGCAGAAGATACAAGAGTCCCAAAAAGAGGAGACAAAATATCTATAAAAAAAACCAAACACACACTATTAACCACATCTTTATAAGTAAAATACTTACATACACGTCAGATCTAACAATTTGTTAATTACAGTCCCAGTAAAGCGGGAGACTCTCTTATCTAGATTGCTGACTTAGTTGCTGATGCTGCTTGTCTGGACTGCATGTGTTTGCAAAATAATTTGGGAGGACAGTCCAGTTCTCATTGATTGTCTTTTAAAAAAAGACAACTTGTTGACAGAGAAAGAATATAATGAGCAATAGCGAATGAGCTACTCTATTATATCTGATTGGGTGGACCCTCCAAAACAGGTTTGATGAACATCAGCATGGTAACATGATGCTGCCCATCTTGTGCTTGTGCTAGTCTCCTGATAACACGTCAATATTTTCCCGTTCCTTCATTTGAGTGGAGGGGATGCGATAGCAGAAGGGAGAGGGGGGAGTAGCAAATGCAGATGGAACAGACTCTGCCTCTGATCCTTTAACTGGATTCACAAAGGTCAACTCCTTTAGCTAACCGGAACCCTTCTGAAGACAGTGAGGACACACAAACAGGATAAAGCTCCATGACAGAAGCTTGATATTCTTTGTGTATTAGAGTTATAATAGACTGCCCACATATAATTCACGAACAAAATCTCAATGTTTGAAACATTAAAAAGATTTACTTCAAAATATTCATCAGATGAAATAATTTAAGCCTCTTCCCATAAAACCTGGTTTTGCAGATCAAATGCACAAAAATTCTCTTAGCTCAGGGCTAAAGCAAGTAAGATGCTGAGCACTCCTGAAAAAGGATGAGAGCCCTCAAGTGCCAGTGAACTCAGATATGAGAATCCTCAGCATCTTGATTTATTTCTGTAAAATCTTGTGGGATGGATACCTCAGACAACACATCAGCACTTTGGGTATACTGGCTAAAGAATCAAAAACACCTTGAGACCTGACTCTTGTCAATTAATTTAATTGTACATAAGTACAGGGCTACAAATATTGGTACAAGCACTTCCATGTTGCTAGAGGTCAGCCCACAAGTATCATACAAATATGATAATAAATCACAAAATAGTCATACAGTGTGCTTTTATCAGATTTCTAATTAAATGCGCACAGAGTGTTGGTGTAACGTTACTGCAGAAGTTCAACATGTAATGTATATTTATCAAGAAACATGAACTTATTTTTTGCACATCAGCTATAACTCTGGCCTATTTCTCTGATATGGCATCTTTGAAGTATCAATATTTTACACAGAAGCAGTTATTCAACCTTGGGTTATAGCTAAGGATGTTAAAATGCAGTTAATTGACTAGTTGACTAGACGATAGAATTTCCTTGGACTAGGTGATAGGCACTTCTGTATTCCTCCTTTGAAATGTACAAGGGCCTGGGGCTCTTGTACATTTCAAAGGAGGAATGGAACTCCACATACTGCCTGGGGCCAGCAGGAAGTCCTGCCTTCTTTGAAATACACAAGAATCCTGGGAGGGGCTCTTGTGCATTTCAAAGCCACGAAGCCCGGTATCAACTGGGGGGGGGGGGGGGAAGACTTGGTCTCCCACTGATCGCAGGCTCCATGCTATGCTGAGTTTATTCACTAACTAGTGTAGCAGTTTAAGTGTAGACATAAAGTATGTATCACATGCTTTGGAGGGTTTCTAAATGAGAAGCACTCTGGATGGCTCCATAACTTTGAAATGCACAAAAGCCCCTCCCAGGATTCTTGTGTATTTCAAAGAAGGCACCTGCCTGCAGGCCAGAGTCAGCAGGACTTCCTGCTGGCCCCGGGCAGTATGTGGAGTTCCGCATTCCTCCTTTGAAATGTACAAGAGCCCCAAGCCCTTGTACATTTCAAAGGAGGAATGTGGAAGTGCCTGTCGATTAGTTGACTAGTCAACTAGTCTATAACATCCTTAGTTACAGCCAGATTTTAATTTCTACAACTGCAGATCGGAGTGGTATAAAAATTCAGTTTTAAGAGCATTTGCAGTAGTATAAGGCAATAGCAAGTTGTGATGGATGCAGAGTTTAGCATCTAGGAAATGCACTTCATTCCACGGAACCTCCAGTGGTGTACACTCTTGAAAAATCCCAAAAGTGAATTTAAAAACTTCTCACTCAGCAGAATCCCAGAAGGAAGGCAGTAATGCAAACACCATGCAACCTCCCTCAGGGTAGATGCACACCAGTCCACTCTAACCAATAAGCTGTATTGGAACTGGTACCCAAAGGGTTATGTATGGTCATAAAACACAGCTTATACCATACTTATATTACAGATTTCCAAAAGAGGGAGTATAACTGAATTTCATTACTTGTGTGAAACTCAAGTCACATTATTATAGTAATTCTTATAAATACTTACAAAACACTTTAATGTTCCCATTCTACCTGAAACTATGTTACTGTAGGAATTAAACACTTACCTTTTATGTGAAGTGCTCCAGAATTGTACTTAGACTTAATACCTCTGACTTTAGTGACAAAGAATCTGAAAGGGTTCCCTTCATTCAATAAATCCCAAGTGTCCTGGCCTTTACTTGCTACATTATAATGTTCTTCTGGTTTTTGGCTCACTGAGAGCTTGTTATCTTCACATCTACGTAGAAACTGCTTTTCGGGTACAATGATTTGTGGTTTCTCCTCTTTGACTACTTTTTGTGCATATTTTAGCTGATCTTCAGATTCAGGCTCCTCATCACTACTTGAAAGGCACCAGCCTAAACCCTCTTGGGAAGTTCTCTGGTTTTTTGCTGGTGAAATCTCTGTGGAAAAACTTTTATCAGTACATTTTGTAGGGGAGGTTTTTCTCTTATGAGCAACATTTCTGGCCTCTGAACATGGATACTGTGGTCCACTTGTTTTGCCATGTCCACTACGAGACAATGAAGATGTAGACGGCTTCTCAGCATCATCATTTTCTTCCGTACTTTCATCACTGCTAGATATGGTCCATTTCCCATGCTCACTTTCTTGATACATGTTTCTGAAAAAAAAAAAAAAAAGCAGTGTGTTATGCCTATTGTACTTCTCACAAGGGCGTTTTCCTTGCCAAAGCTTATTCACCAACTCGAACTATCACCATGCCTTTGAGATTTTCTTATTTAAGAGGCCATCCAGAGTGCCTCTCATTTAGAAATCCTCCAAAGCATGTGATACTTACATTATGTCTACACTTAAACTGCTACAGTATAGACACTCACTAATGATAGGAGGGGTTCTCCCATTGCTGTAGTTAATCCAACCACTCCAAGCAGCAAAAGCTAGGTCTACAGAAGAGAAAAATATATAGAATTCTTCAGTTGACCTACAAAAGTGACAAGGAGTCCTGTGGCATCCTATAGACTAACAGATGTATTGGAGCATAAGCTTTCGTGAGAAAATACCCACTTCGTCAGATGCATGCATCTGACGAAGGGGGTCTTTGCCCACGAAAGCTTATGCTCCAATACATGTTAGTCTATAAGGTGCCACAGGACTCCTTGTCACTTTTGCGGATCCAGACTAACACGGCTACCCCTCTGTCAGTTGACCTAGTACTTTCTGCACTGGTGATAACTATGCATCTTAAGCATATGGATTTTTTACAACCCTGAACAAGGTAAGTGGTTTGACAGCCCAGGAGACAGACTGCAACAACTGCTGACTCTCTTAATGGAAAGGCTAATCAGAATGACAGCTATTAACCAATGGGGGAAAACTACTATAGAAAAAAAAAACAAAACACCAAGCTTGGAAAAAGAAAAGCTTTTTTAAAAGGCTGAAATAGGAAAGAGGTCTGAAGTTCAGGTTAGTTACATTCATAATCAGTTCAGATAATATTCCTAGTATACTACACACGTAACAATAGGCAGCAGGAAGTAAAAGGCAACTAGTTTATTAATCCAGGGATTAAAAAGAGAAAGGAAAGACATTCATTTAAAAAAAAAACCCACTATAAAAGCAATAGCCTGTAATCTGGAACCATGATACCTGTAAGGAATCAGCCAGTAATTAAGGGTGAATTGAAATAGCTAGCACTTATTTACAAAGAGACGTATATACAAATCGTACCTATTACTGCATCCCAGACAATCTCTGCAACAAAGAATAAATGGACACAAATCAGACACCAGGACACACAAACTTGTAGGGGAACATTTTAACCTACCTGGACACTCAATCCTGAGTTAAAAATAGCCATTCTTCTACAAATTACAGAGAGAGATTGCAGAACTAGTATTCATTTACAAATTTTACACTGTTACCCTGGACCTGTATAAATACATTAACTAGTTAACCCACTACAAAGCAATTTCCCCTGCCTCTGACATTTGCATTTTCATATCAAAAGCTAGAAATGGGGGCATATCAAGCCCACTTAACTAGCTTCATTAACACCGGCCTACAGTGTTTACTGTTATATAGATCTTGGATTCTGTTATTTCCACTCCAACTAATCTGATGAAGTGGCTTTTACCCAGGAACGCTCATGATCAGATATATTTTTGTTAATCTCTGAAGTGCCACTGGACTACTTGTCCCTCTTACATGTCACTTTCAGAATTGGCTCTGATTTTGCAAAAACATATACAACTAGATGGAAGTGTGTGTGTGTGTGTGTGTGTGTGTGTGTGTAAAAGTAAAGTTAAGCCATTACATCGGTTAGGGCCATAGGGTTTGTTTACACCTGCAGTTATTCCAGAAAACCCATCTTGCTTCTGGTTAGCGTGACCCACTTAGTCTCCTGTGTGCGGGCGGAGTGAGCGTTTGTCCTTCCAGAACAGCTCCACGTGACACCTATTAGGCTTTGAAGTCAAATCGTATATTGGCCCTGTTAGCTGTCAAGCGCAGACAAACTCTTAGCTCCTGGGGAACTGGGAGCAGAATTCTGCCTCTCCCCAGCTCAACACGGCCCCGATCTCAAGGAGAGCTACAGCGACACGCGGAGCTCGCAGGGCCGCCCGCCGCAGCACACGGCCGCTGCCACCCAGGACTCCCAGCATGCTGCGAAGCCGCCACCAAGCGCGAGGGTCGGTCGCCCGCTCCCCGGCCGAGCCTGCCCACGCGACGAGCTCTCGAGGGGCACACACAGCCCCAGCCCCAGCGCCGCCCAGGTTCCTCGCGCACCTGCGCCGGCCGGCCGGCCGGCCGGGCCCCCCCGGGCTCAGGACGCTGCTCACCCGAGCTGCCTCCCGCGCAGAGCCGGATTCAACCTCTTCCAGTTCCGGGTCAGCCTCCCTCTAGGTCCTATCACCTGTCGATCATACTTAGAGGGCCTAACGTAGGAGAGGGGGCGGGGCCATCGTCTCCTTCTCAGCCAATGGCGCCTTCCCTGCGCTCCGCACCAATAGCAGGCGACGCTGTGGTTGCCCCGCGGAAGTTAAGGGAGGCGAGCGGGTTGCTAGGACCGAGAGGGGTGTTAAAGGCATTTGTGTTCATGTGCGCAGCCCCTAGTCCAGCGCAGTGCGGCGGGTGGGGCAGGGAGCGCTACGTGCGGGTAGGTAACGGATGGGCGCGCGCCGGGCAGGGCGCCGCGAGCGGGTGCGGGGGAGGCGCCAGGCCGGCGGGGCGTGGGGAGAGCTGGTCCCGGTTAGGTGGAACCGGAAGCGGCCGGACAGTGACAGCGTTCAGCCGGGGGGTGGTCTGAGCGATCCCAGGAACAGGCAGTGGTGACCCCTAGCGCTGCAGTGGGCTGCGGGCGGTCCTCAGTGCCACGCTGCCTGTGTGCCAGCTGCCTTGGGAAGGGGCTCGCTCTTTGATCCCATGCACCTGAAAACCCCTCCGAGCGAGATGTGCTGCCAGGAGGCAGAGAGCTGGAGAGGGGCTGGTGCCGTAGTGGGGAATAAATCCCGCTTTCCCCCCGACCCGGCATTGTCCCACTTTCGGCGGTGGTTGAATTGCAGGTTTCCTACTTGTCTAAGGCTTTGTTTGACAAACTGTCTCGTGTCCCCCAGGGAGTCGGAGCAGCGCAGTGTTCACACCACTGTGTCCCGAAGAAACCTGCCTCTTCATTTGGCCTTGAAGCTGGTTCAGGGCAGGAGACTCAGAGCAGCTTTCTGCATAATCATTCCTTTCGTTCATTATTAATTCCTGCATGAAGTGCCCTGCTAATGACAGTAGCTATATGATGGTTTAAAGCAGTGTTTTTCAACCTTTTTTTATAAAGTACCCCCTGTTAAAAAAAAGTAATTGTACCCCCAGAACCAGGTACCCCCAAGTCCCCCACTTTAACCCAAATCCCTCCCCCAGAGCCAGGTACCCCCAGCCCCCCCCAACCCAATGCCCTCCCCTCCCCCAGAGCCAGGCACCCCCAGGCCCCCATCTAACCCAATGCCCCTTCACTCCTCTAGAGCCAGGCACTGGACCTATGGTAACCCTAACTTTGAAGTGCCCGCTCCCGCCGCCCAGCCCTGCCTCAGCAGCTTATCTGCAGGGAGCAAGTGGCCTGCCAGCGCTGGGCTCGTCGCATGGGGCTATGTGCTCCCACCCCAGCCCGCCCCTCCCCCCCTCCCAACGTGGTGCCTGGGGGCAACTGCCCCCCCACTATACCACTGATGTGGGCGGGGTCCTTTGGAGCAAAGCTTATTGTGCCGCTTCACCACCTTTTAGCTCCTTTCCGCAGTGCCACGAGGAAGGGGTGGGGATGCATTGTACTGAGCTGCTGGTGGGAGTGGGGGTAATGTGTGTATCCAGGTTCAGCCGCCCTCCCTGCTGGAGAGGCTGCCGGAGAGGAAACAAACTAGGAGAGGCAGCCGTGGAAGTGATATTTTTTTTTTTTTTCCTCCCTGCCCAAACCTGCTCCCCAACCTGGAACTGCCATGGGTCTCACTGGAGCCGCTGACACAGCCACACGCTTTTCCCATCAGGCACTGGGGCGTGTGTGCAGAGCACCTGTTATTGTCTGGGCACATGGCTCTGAACATTCAATTTGACAGACACATGCTGCCACCCAATCCCCTTTGCAGAGCAAAATCCCAGGCATTTTTTGCCAAATTTCACTTGTGTTGAGGTACCCCCCCAGACTTCTCTTGTATACCCCTAAGGATACGCGTGTCACTGGTTGAGAAACACTGGTTTAGAGGAAAAACCAGCATAAAATTAATCAAATTAAAACGCACTCTACGTCGAATTTGGCTCATCTTAACAAAATGAAGTAGGTTGTGGGTTCCTTCTGTATTCTAATTTATTACAAGCCCATGAGTACTGCTAAGAAGGAATGTAATTGCAAACCCCTGATATTAGAATGTTGATGAAATAAGCAAATTAGACCAGATAACCTGATAATGAAAGGCCTGAACAAACAGAAAAGCCATTGGTACTTTTTTCTTAAATCCTTGGGGATCACAGCAGCCCTTTGTCTTTTTTTCCCCTGTTGTTTTCTTTTACATTCTCACCTAGAACAGCTCATAAATATACCCCTCAATATTTCCAAAATAAAATTGGATACCATGTCCTAGTTTGTTATAAGCACTTATTGGAAAAAAATTCTTGAAACTGTATGATTCAAAATTTGTTGTGTTAACTTTCCTTTTAATACTATACTAAAAGATTTACCTGGTGTTGCTCAAATCCTTAACTCAGTTAATTTTTGTGAGGGTTTTGTTTTTTGTTTTTAAAGAAACTGAAAATGTGCATCCTTTATTTAAATCATTGCTCTGGGGTGGGGCTGGGGATGCAGGGTTCAGTATGCAGACTGCCCCAGGGAGAGAGGACTATCGCAGCCCTCTGTCACAGCAGCATTTTGGGGCCAGGTGAGAAGCGTCACTCTATGGCCACTGCAGCTCCAGCAGGCAAACCTGGGGGAGGGAGCATGACCCCTGCCTGTAGCTGGTCCAGGTTTGTCTGCCCTTGCTGCACTCTCCAGCCAGAGTGAGCAGTGCAGCAAACTGTGCACTTTCCCTTGCTCCCTGACAAAGGAGAACAGCCGGAAATGTTCCCTTACAATCACGAAGAGGGAGCATCAGCCCCCTTCCCTGACCCAGACTGGAGCAAGTCCAGATTTGTCCAGGAATTAAGCAAGTTGTGCAGTTTCCCCTGCCTTCTTGATGAAGGTGAACATCTAGCAACTTTCCCATACAAATTGGAAAGCAGGGGTAGCTTGAGCTCCTCCCATCCTCCTTAAAGGGCACCCCGGGGTGGGAAGCTTGAGGTTAGAGCAGTCCTGGACAAGGGGTTGTGACCCCAGCTGCCTCTTTCATCTGCCTAGGGAGTCTGACTTTTTTTTCTTTCCTATATGTTTTTTTGAAACGCAATCAGCTATTCGGGCATATCTGCAGAATGAACGGTGAGCAAAAACTTAAGACCCTGGTATTTGGCATAATGGATGGTCCAACTAGGAAGAACGGCTCTTGCGCAAGAGGGGGTATTTGATCAAAAAGGAGCCATCTACACTGCTCTTTTTTGTGCAAAAGCGGCTGCTCATTAATTATGCAAATAAAGCGTGACGGTATTCCATGCCAAGCTTCATTTGCATAAGCTTTTCCACAAGAAGGCTACAGTGTAGACATAGCCTTGGGTTGATGTAAGTTGCCTTGATTCAACCTAACTATTGAAGTGTCTTCATTTAAATTTGTCTCCTGATGTAAGTCTTTGTTATGCTGATTTAGTAATACCACATCCATGAGTGGTATAGTCACACTCATTGTAATTAGGTTGGTGTTGTATTAGTGCCAGCCCATCGATGAGTGGGGAAGGAGGGAAAGGGGACAGTTGCTACTGCAGTGGCATTGCTACTGGAGCTCAATTTGGTGTGCTCTGGGCAGTGCTGAGGGGAGGGGGGGGAACAGCATGCTCCAGGTGGTGCGGAGGGCTGGCTGCCCCCAGCCTCCCCCATGTGACCAAGCCCCCCCTCTTTGTCCAGGGGCCCAGTGATTCTGGTGTTACCCCCTCTCCCCAACCCCGGCCTGGTCAGTCTAGATACAGTACTGTTGATGGCTCCTGAAAGCCAGTAACAATCTCACAATGCCCAACACTGACAATAAAATAGGCACAAGTGCACCTGGTGAGGATGTGCACCACTGACATAATAAGCCAAGTGTGCACATCCACAGGCTATTTAATAATTATGGTGATTGTACGCCAACATAATTTTGATATAATTTTATAGTGTAGATGTGGCCTTCAACTCCCACAAGGTGCTAAATTTTGCCAGATACTTATGCACAGTTAAAATTAAAAGAATATAAAACACATTAATAAGAGAACATTTTGATGTGAATTAATAATTTACTAAATGAAAAAAGTTTCTATATTTATCAACATCAAGTTGAAATTTGCAGATGGAAGGTTGTTTAGGTTTTTATGAGCTTAAAAGAAGTAGCAGTCCACTGGCTGTGTCACTTTGTAAGATAAGGCACCGAATATTTTCAGACAACAATATATTTTTAAGTTGAAGGTTAGTCTGTGAAAAACAAAACAAATACTTATTTGGGGAAAGAATGTATTTAACAAGACAGTTTTAGTAAGTAATAACAATAACTTCAAGTGTGTTTCTGAATGGAAATCTATTTACTTTTCTTTAGGTCTTTGAAGCATGTGATGAAGATAAAAAAGGATATTTAAGCAGAGAGGACTTTAAGGTTGCTGTAGCGATGTTATTTGGTTACAAACCCTCAAAGGTATGGCTTATTTCTCTCTCCATGTCTTAGTCTGAGTTTACAAGGATATCTCACAATTGAGAACACTGGGTATAAAGTAGTCTCACTGATCTAGTTGAGCAGAGTTGTTACAATTAATGAAATTAACAGAAATCTAGTCTGTCTCTTAGAAGTCTGATGTCAGCTGTATTTCTGTATTTAAAAATGAAAGGTCCAAGTCCTTACTTTTCATGTTGGGAGCACTGTCACTTTCCACATGTATTTTGCAAGATTGTGCTCTGTGGATGCACAAATGTAAAGCTGGTTGGGAAAAGTGGGTATAGTGAGCCCTGCTTAGTTTAAAGTGTGATGAGATCCAAACAACTGTGCATTAAGCAAATGGCTTATGTGTTTATTATTTCCTGATGCTCTTTGAGAAGAAATTACTTTGTGGGAACATGTTTGTTCATTGTAACAATCACGTATGGCTCCAATAAATGCAAAATACACTTCTTCAGCCTTGCCTTTTCTAACAAACACACAGCAGCATGCACTTTAAAAAAAAAAAGCATACCAGAACACTACACCACATACTCAGTTGTTTTGCCTCAGGAGAAAATGAGAGAGAATAAATACACCTGAGAAATGTTTGTCTTGTCACTGATTACAGTATTGGAATACAGCCATATGCTATGGGAAGGATACCTGATCAGAATAGATAGAACATGTATAAAGGATTATATGAGCATGGTCTTGTATGCAATCACTGAAATAAATGTATCTGGGTCCATCACCGTGTTTTATCCAGACCAGGGCTGTAGATTAATTGCAGTTAACTGATGATTAAACTAAAAAAAAAACGTAATTGTGATTAATCACATTGTTAAACAATAGAGTACCAATTGAAGCTTATTAAATATTTGTGGATGTGTTTTCTACATTTTCAAATATTTGTTTCTATTACAACACAGAACACAAAGTGTACAGTGCTTGCTTTATATTTTTATTACAAATGTTTGCACTGTAAAATGATAAACAACAGATATAGCGTATTTCAATTCACCTCATAGAAGTGTGGTCTCTTTATTATGAAAGTGTAACAAACAAATGTACATTTTTTTGTTACATAACTGCATTTAAAAAGAAAACAACGTAAAACTTTAAAGCCTATATGTCTGCTCAGTCTTACTTCTTGTTCTGCCAATCACTAAAACAGGGCTATTCAACTTTGGAAGTCCTAGGGGCCACAGTGATACCCACAGCACGTGCCAAGGACCGCAACTTAAGCGTGGTTGCATATATATGCAAATATATATGAAATTTATATTCAAATATATATGCAAATAGCTTCTTTCATACTGATGGACATGAATATAAAGATTAAGGCCAGGCTACACAATACACAGGCACCATTTAAGTCAGTTCTGTTGATATTAATAAAATGCAATATTTACCTGATTTCACCCATATGATAGCACTTTTAATGAGCAATGTCAGTTCCAAATGAGAAAGGGGCTAAAATTGGAGACTACAGGAACACCATTTGGTTACACTGGTATTTCTGATGTGACAGGTATTTGTAGCTCCATTTTAAGACTATAAGAGTTGGTTGTAGGCAGGGATGTAAAATTCTATTTAATTAGTTAAACATTATGTTTAACCAGTTAACCGATTAAATGGGAATGGGCAGGCTGGAGTGCCCCTCCCTCCACAGCAGGCAGAGGCCGTTCTAGCCTGGCCAGAGCTGCTCCTGTCCATGGTAGATCCAGCCCAGGCATGCCATGGTTGGGGGCTGCTCCAGGCCCTCCTGGGCCAGACACACTAAAGATGGGGGCTGCTCTAGTAAGTATCACCAGGTAAGGGCAATGCTTACCAGTAAACCATTAACATCCCTAGTTGCAAGTAGTGAACACCTCTCAGATATATATCAGTTTTGTCGCTTTAACCACATAGTAATGTCACATTCATCATTAGGAGTACGTCTAGACTGCATTGCTCTTTTTGGATACCGGAAGTATCCCAAAATAGCAACACTGCATCTTTAAAAGTGCCCACTATTTCGGGAAATAGCGGGGTGTCCCTATAATCCTCGTGGAGGTTAAGGGATTTGTTAGAATAGAGCCTTATTTTGAAATTTAGCGCTGTGTAGATAGTGCCAAACTTCAAAATAAGCTCTTTCAATTTAGACTCAGAATTTTGATTTGTGCTACGCAAATTGTAAAGCTTATTCCAACAGAAGGGTGCTGTCTAGACACACCGTAGGAGTGTTAATGTGCAACAGTTACACCTGCAAGAACTTCTTATACAATAGCAGATGGAAAAATTTATTGATCATGTGCAATCTATTAATTTTAAAAACTAAACAACTCAAGATATTGTGTGATCATTCTTGCAAGAAAAATTGTGATTGTAAGTCAAATTTTGAGTAAATTGCTTTCAAAACTTTGTTTTAAAATACAAGGTTATTTTTAAATTAATTATACATTGATTTCAAACTATATTTAGCTGTATTGTTTGTTTTAAGTACCCATTGGTCTCGATTTGAAATATGTATAGGCTTTTTATTTTAACTGGAGGCTTGTTGAGAACTGCTTAATTTTTGCATACAATTGATGCTGAAACCTTTTCTAGAGATTTACACAAAATGCATTTTTAACTAACAATTTCAGTTTGAGATCTCTATTTACAGTTTTTAAATTTAAATATCATTTTAAACCACAAGGTGTCATCAGTAAACTCTTTAGTGGAAGATCTATTAAGTGAAGCTTGAATTACTAGTACAGTTGCACTATACTGCTGAGTATTATTCACAACTCCTTGCTTTTCTTCAAAATAATTTCATTTTGTCTGACAAGTTGTTGTTTCAGTGGACATTTTCTATAATGTATTTTATAAAATACTATTTGTATTTTATAAATTTATGACCTTTATAATATGCAGTATAGCTCTGTGTGGCCCCAAAAATTCTCTCCCTCCAGCCAATAAAAGATATTACCTCACCTACCTTGTCTCTCTATTAAAATGACCTTTCTAGCAATAAGATCCACCTGAGAAGTGTCTAGTGATGAGTTAACCTGGAGAGAGAAAACACCATTTTTAATATTGATATTTCTGTGTTGTTTTGTCAGTGCTTGTATAGCTACACAACAGGTGCCTTGGATTTACTGTCTAGGTAGAATAGCTTGCAAATCAAAATGTTTGAGTGCAAAGCATTTCCCCATATGTTTTATCATTTTCATCACTTTAGTATTCAGCAGTTAGTTATTGTATCAGGACAGTATGCTTCCAAATTTCTGAAGGAAGTTGTTTGTTACTGGGGAAAAGAAAAAAACTTTCTTTCTGCAAATCTGATTGTTACCTTCCAGCCATCTGAGCTGATCTAAAATGCTCAAGGAGAAGGAGTCTGTTCGTAATATAATAAAGGCCGCCCTGGCTCTCTCTCCTCTTCCCCTTCCCTGCGCCCCTCCCCCACTAAGGCTCTTTGCCCGCCCCTGGGCACCAAGGAGGGGGGCCAAGGCGAGTTTATGCCTAGCTCTCCCCCTGGCTACTGGGGATGGGAGAGCTGGACGCACAGGCAGCCCCAGCTCTCCATGTGGGCGCTGGGAAGGGCCAGGCTGGGAATGGGTGGGGCTTGGTTTCTGTGAATACAAAGTGACATGATGACATCACTCTGTCATCCCACAGAGTGTGTGTGTGTGTGTGTGTGTGTGTGTGTGTATATATATATCTTTCTTCTTCGAGTGGCCCCGTGGGTGCTCCACTCTAGGTGTCGGGTCCCGTCCCAGCGCCGCGGCTCAGAGATTTCTCATAGCCATGCTCCGCTGGCTCGCGCATGCGTGCTTCCCCAGCGAGGCGTTCATGCCTCTGATCAGCCGCGTGCGAGCCGGCAACCGTCAGTTCCTCTCAACCGCCTCAGGTCGTGGTTGGAGCTCCCTGAGTATTTCTCTTCAGAATGTTTTCAGTCAGTTTTTGCATCTGTAAATAGTTAAATTTGTTAGTATTAGTCGTGTTCCTGTTAGTTTGTTCTTCTGTTCATAAGAAAGTTAAAAAAAATAAAAAACCGCTTCTCTTAAAGTGCTGCGCAAAGCGCTAAAAGTGAAATTGACAAGGCTTCACACGGGGCTTATACAGGCATTTATTCTGTACTCATTTTGAAAATGCCTGGATCGACTGGTTTTAAAAAGTGTTTTGGCATGCCGTGAGCCCATGCCAACGGCTGACGGCCATGACACCTTCATTAGGTGCCTGGGGGAAGCTCATGTCCCCGAGAAGTGCACCCGTTGTAGAAAATTAACATCGAGAGCCCGGAGGGAGCGGGAGATGAAGATCCGCATGCTGATGTTCGGGAAGGCGTCGCAGCCTGACCCAATCCCTCCCGCAGCCACAAAAGCCCCCGAACAAAAATGCAGGGCGGCTTCCCCGGGACCAGCCGGCTCAAAGCGATCGAAGCCGTCCCCAGCGCGATCCCTCCCTTCAGCAGCTTCAACAGCTTCAGGGGCGTCCAAAATGACCCCCGGGAGGTCTGGACAATCTGCTGGGGCAGCCATCAGAGAGCCCCCACCGCTGAGAGCAAGAGCGGCTTCGGTGCCAGCATCGGGAGCAGTGCCGCAGCTAGCCGGCAAGTCTGCACCGGCCTCAGCTGTGCGCTCTGGGAAATTGATGCCGGTGCCACAATTGACCAGCTGCTCTGCACTGGCTTCAGCGGCACCGGCTATAACAGCGCCTGCCTCACCGGCCCTGCTTATGGCGGCACCGTCCTCCACGGCACCGTCTCCTCTGGCACCGGACTCCGAGGCAGAAGGTCTTGATGCCTCAGCCCCGGCACTGCTGCTGACTCTGGCACCGGGCATTCTGCCAGCACCGGCATCAACGCAGCAACAGCTGCTTTCCCCGGCACCGCTCCACTGCTATTCAGTGCCTGGCTCTCCTGTGGCTGTTACGGCAGAAGACACCTCCGTACATAGGAAGGCATTATCAAAGACTCATTATAGAGACAGATCCCTGTCTCCAGATTTTTCACCACGAAGGTACGGTCGCTATCATGACTATAGTGTTTCTCCTACACGGGTCACGTATGGACGGCGTAATTATAGGGACGCAGTGTATCTAGAAACACGTCGGTCCTGTTCATGGTCCGCTCACCTGGTCGATCCTCAAGATATGAGTCTGGTAGATGCTCCCCATGCTGCGTCTATTATATCCAGCATGGTAGTGCACGCTCATCACGCCACTCCTCCCCGTTGCGTTCTGAGTGCTATTATGACAGCTACCATAGACCATATGATGATCATCCCCGGTGTGATCATATATCCTGTAGGGGATCCTCCTGCATTTGTCAACCATCGAGTGCAAAATACTTACCTCATCAATCACAGCACCTAGACTCACCTTCTCATCTAAGAGTCCAACGATCCAACTAGACCAGTCCGAGCCGGAAGAGGGGCAATTGTCTGATGTTGAAGACCCCAAACCGGAAACTTCTCCAGCAGACTGCTCCTCGTCATCTCCGGATGAGGTGATATTTCCAGCTGACGTCTCTCCACTGGATGATCTGAAACAATTTCAAGACCTGTTTAAACGTGTGGTGGGCACACAGGAAATACAGCTAACGGATGTTCCGGTTAAAAAGCACCGTCTCTTGAAAAACCTCCGTCCACAACAACATGCAAAGATCGCCTTCTTATTGATGATGTGATCATGGAAGTGGTGGATGAGATATGGCAGACCCCAACATCGGTTACACCTACGAGTAAAAAGGCCGACAGAGTATTTTGTACCGGTGAAAGGATTGGACTTCTTGTTCAATCGTCCTCAGCCTA
Source organism: Pelochelys cantorii (assembly GCA_032595735.1). Classification (NCBI taxonomy): domain Eukaryota; kingdom Metazoa; phylum Chordata; order Testudines; family Trionychidae; genus Pelochelys; species Pelochelys cantorii. Next base: position 99,553,296 of record CM064329.1, on the reverse strand, counting down.
ACTCGTTAGTAGTGGACGCAGCACAACGTAGGGCTAAAGCACCACAGTACAAAAATACGCTTCCGGACAAGGACAATAAAAAATTGGACATTTTTGGTAGGAAGGTCTACTCCTCAGCCACTCTTCTACTGCGCATCGCAAATTATTCGGCACACCTATCAAACCATAATTTTGATAATTATTCCAAATTTAGCGGAATTACTTCATCCTCTCCCGGACAACAAGAAGCCACTCTTGAAGGCAATAGTCCAAGAAGGGTACGCATCATGTAGTACGGCACTGCAGATAGCCATGGACGTGGCTGACACAGCAGCTAGAGCTACTGCCACAGGTATTGCCATGAGGAGATCATCATGGCTGTCATCTGCAGGAGCCCCAAAGGAGATGGAAAGCAAGGTTGAGGACCTACCGTTTGACAAGCTTTTTGCGGCGAACACCAACACAGTCTTCCACTCGGGAAAAGATTCACGCACCACTCTACGTACACTTGGGATGTACACTCCCTCCTTCAAACGTAGACGTTATTTTCCTTATCAACGAAGATATGATTTTAATTTCTCCAGACAACAATCACGTCCCTTCGACAATCAACGCCCTAGACAACGTCCTCAGCGCAAACGACCCCAACAGGACCATTCGACCAATCAGTCATCAGCTAAGCAGCAAATTTGACTTGTCTGTCGAGGATGCAAGCCAGCTACTCGCAATCAACACGGAAGACGAGACTATCCATCTTTTTCATCATCGCCTACGGTCATTTTACCATCGTTGGTCCCATCTGTCCATGGTGATGTCGGTACTAGAAGCAGTGCAGGCCAGCCTCTCCATTCCCTTTCTCTCTCTCTCTATTCCCCCTACCACTCCCCCTGCCCCGTCCCTTTTCAGGGACCCCTCCCACGAGCAACTGCTGCAACAGGAAGTTCAACGTTTGCTCGCCATTGGGGCAATAGAGAGAGTTCCCAAGCAGTTCTGGGGAAAAGGCTTTTATTCCTGATATTTTCTCTCACCAAAAAAGTCGGGAGGCTGGAGACCCATTCTAGACCTTCGAAAGCTAAATTGACACCTTCGGAAGTTTCGTTTCTAGATGGTAACCGTAACAACTATCATTCCGTTGTTGAACAAAGGGGATTGGCTTGCAGTCCTCGACTTACAAGATGCTTATTTCCACGTAGCTATCCACGTGGCTCACAGACGTTTCCTCCGTTTTCAATCGGGGAACAAGCACTATCAATACAAAGTCCTGCCCTTCGGTCTGGCATGTGCTCCCAGCGTTTTCACCAAAATGTTGGCAGTGGTTGCGGCCTATCTGTGCAAATTGGGAGTGACAATCTTCCCCTATTTGGACGATTGCCTCATCAGAGGCATGACGTATTCAGAAACATGTCATATGGTTCGAAGAATTTCCAGCACATTTGCTGCTCTGGGCCTTCTCATAAACGTGAAGAAGTCATCACGAGTTCCATCCCAGAACCTCGTCTTTATAGGCGCATGACTCGATTCCACCATGGCACGAGCATACTTACCAACGGAACATTTTACGGCGATCAAAGCGTGTACACACTCCGACAATTCCCACGCGCATCTGTCTACAGTTGATGGGGCATATGGCTGCTGCCACCGTCGTAGTACACTATGCAAGGTTATGTTTTCGTTGCCTCCAGCACTGGCTGGCCACCGTTTACGTTCCAGCGAAGCACAGTGTACACAGGCCAATAGTGGTGCCGCAGTATGTCCAGGAGTCCCTACAGTGGTGGGTCAACCCGGCCAATCTTCTTGCGGGTGTCCCGTTTCATCGCCTACAATCTACAAAACAGATAACAACAGATGCTTCCCTAACGGGTTGGGGAGCTCACATGGACAGTCGCACAGTCCAGGGATGATGGTTGACACAGGAAATGCTATTGCATATCAATGTCCTCGAGTTGAGAGCGGTACGCCATGCTTGCAAGCATTTTCGGTCGCAGATTCAGAATACAGCTACCAGGATTTTGACGGACAATGTGGCGACCATGTTTTATATCAACAGACAAGGAGGTGCCCGGTCTCGTTCTCTTTGTGTGGAGAGCATTCGCTTATGGAATTGGTGTATCAGCAACAACACCATTCTAACAGCTTTGTATCTTCCAGGTGTCGACAACTTAATAGCGGACTCTCTCAGCAGGCGTTTCCCTCACGACCACGAGTGGGAGGTTCGCACGGACGTACTGACTTGTATTTTTGCCTAATGGGGGTTCCCAGCGATAGATTTATTCGCGACAGAACACAATACGAAATGTCCCGCCTATTGTTCAAGAGCCGGAATAGGACATCACTCTCTGCGGGATGCCTTCCTTCTCCACTGGGGAAGGTCATTCCTATATGCCTTTCCCCCAGTAGTCTTGATTTCCAAGGTTCTCGAGAAGATCAACACAGACAGAGCCTGGGTAATCCTTCTAGCTCTGGCGTGGGCTCGTCAACCTTGGTTTTCAATGCTCCACAGTATGTCAGTGAGAGCACTGTATCCTTTGCCTTCTCTTCCGACTCTGTTGACCCAAGACAACGGATCTCTCAGTCACCCGAGACCCGAAGTTCTGCACCTCACGGCGTGGATGCTTGTTGGTTTACCGACTCCGAACAGTCCTGTTCTCAGCGAGTCAGGGAAGTGTTAATGCATAGTAGGAAACAATCTACCCGATCAGCTTATACAGCTAAGTGGTCCAGGTTCCAGGCATGGTGCGCGGATAATGATGTAGATCCTTGTTCCGCCACTCTACCCTGTATATTACAATACCTCTTGCAACTGCATGACAACAACCTGGCAGTCGCATCTCTACAGGTACATTTGGCAGCAATTAATGCATTCCATCGTAGGGATGGGGATGTCTCCTTGTTTGCGCACCCCATTACAAAAAGATTTTTGAAGGGACTCTCGAACCTTCATCCTCTGCAGAGACCTCCTCCACCTCTATGGGACTTGGATCTAGTCCTACAAGCTTTGACTCGTCCTCCCTTTGAGCCCTTGGCTACGGTACCGTTGCACTTACTTACTGTCAAGCTTCTCTTCCTCCTAACCCTCACATCTGCTTGCAGAGTGAGTGAGATAGCAGCAGCTTTTATGGCCTCACCTCCATATACAATTTTTTCCAAGGATTCGGTGACGTTGAGGACCCATCCGGCATTTATTCCAAAGGTTTCTTCTGAATTCCATATAAATGAACCGGTGGTTTTACCATGTTTCTCTCCTAAACCCCATACCTCAACGCAAGCAGCGCTGCTACACATGTTAGACGTGAGGAGATCCTTAGCGTTTTACATTGATAGAATGCGGGATTTTAGAAAGACAGACTGCTTAATAGTATCATTAGCACACCGTTCAAAGGGACAACCTCTAACTTCTCAGCACCTCTCCAGGCTGATAGTTTCATGTATATCCATGTGTTACTCGCTACGAGGGAAGCCTCTCCCTTCTCTTCCGAGGGCTCATTCGACTAGAGCAGTTGCTACAACCACAGCTTTTCTGAGCGGAGTGTCTTTTCGTGACATTTGCAGAGCAGCAACATGGTCTTCTAATGTGACTTTTATGAAGCATTATGCTATAATCAATCAGTTTGCTTCAGACTCTTCTGTGGCTACAGAAGTACTTAATCGTGCTGGTAGTCGTGATTCCGGAGCGCTCTAACTCTGTCCTAGGTACTGCTCCGGAGTCACCTAGAGTGGAGCACCCCCGGGGCCACTTGAAGAAGAAGAAGTAGTTACTCACCCTGTGAAATAATGATTGTTCTTTGAGATGTGCCCCGTGGGTGCTCCACGACCCACCCTTCCTCCCCGCTCCGGATTTGTTTATTTGTTTCTTTCAGATGAGCGGGTGAGAGGAACTGACGGTTGCCGGCTCACTTTTATCTAGAAGCAGCTTGTCCCTTTCTGCCCATAGAAAGGTAGTTAATATCTCCAAGCTGCTGGCCACCACCTAGCTTCAGGCTACTGGATAGGCAGGAAAGGGTTAATCCCTAAGGATGCTTTATGCTCCAGTGCCCAAGAAACCTGACTGCAGTGGCTTCACCAGACTGGGCCACAGAAGTAGCTCAGCAGGGGAGGATGCCTAGAGGAAAGAGCAACCCTACGCTGCCTGGGGGCAGGACATAGGGCCAGAGCAGCATATGAAGAGAGTGCTAATCCCCTGCCTGAGGGATGTTGTGGAGCTTGCAAGGTTGAGGGTACAAAAAGGTTGGAAACAGCTTCCTTCCCATCACTCCAGAGCTTAGCTTAGGAATGGAGAAGCTTCCCTGTGCCAGTGCTGTGGGGGGTTCTGGCACATGCTGGGCTTGGCTCCTGGCCAGTGTCCTGGGCCAGAGCATCTTGAGTGTTCCCTGGGTGACAGACCAACTAGAGTCCCTGTGGGGTGGAAGGAGCCTGCCAGCCAAGCTGTTGGTGAGTGGAATGATCTGACCAGGGGCTGGTTCTCTGCAGAGTGCTGGGAGCAGGACACACCATGTGGGGAGGCATATGGAAGAGCAGCAGGGCTGAGGGTGTGAAGGGACACAGCAGGGACAGGGCAGTGAGAGACTGAGCGTGTAGAAGATTGATGGGTGGACAGAAGAGGCAACAAGTAAGCAGCCACTGCCTGCCTGCACTCACCAGCCACTGCAGCCAGGGGTTCACGCTAAAGTATTCAAGTAGATGATTAACCGATAAGCCTAGGCTACTGTCAACTACTCGCATCTCCCCTCTCCCCGCTGTCTCTGAAGCAGAGGCAGCAAGGGGGGGCAGGACACAGCTTAAAAGCCAGTTCCCCCCAGCACCGGCTCCTCGATGCCACCTGCCCCCTACCTCCCTGCACTGCTGCCTCTATCAGAGGTGGTGGGGGAAGTGTGCAAAGGGAGGCTGCCACAAAGCAGCCTCTGTCCGCAGTCAGCCCGGGCTGCCGCGAACAGAGGCTGCTTCATGTCAGCCTTCCGTGCCCCCTCTTATCCCCAGCAGCCTCTGTCCGTGGGAAGCTCAGCCCTCCCACGGACAGGGGCTGCTGCCATCCTGTGCTGCTGCCTCTGTATCAGAGGCAGCTGCATGAGGCAGCAGGCAGCCAGAGGAAAGAGATGGTCTCTGCAAAGAGCTGGGCCATGCCATTCCTACACTACCACCAACCTACCCACAAGCCTTATGGCTGCAAGCAGCTACCATCCCTTCGCTCCTGCATAGTGCCAAGACGCTGCTCCTGGCCTGTTTGGGTGTGAACCCTCTCAGACATCAGGAAGGAAGGCTGTGACCCTACATTCCCCCCATATGTTGCCTGGAGAAGACAGAACATCAGGTACCAGGAGAGGTGGGTCCATCCCGGGGGCCCAGCCAGGTATGGAGGGTGGAAGGTTGGGTCACGTCAGACAATCAATCCCATCCTCATGTGAGAGAGGTGAATGAGAGCGTGCATGTCACCTCTCCCCAAGCAAACCTTAAAGATAAGATAAATAAAAAGATTCCAACTACTCAGTATTTCTTTTTAACTGAGGCTCAGAATGTGCCAGCCTCCATCTTGTGATAGAGGCTGGAATTCTTGAAAATATGGGCGCCGTGCGCCCTGCCTGACCACCTGACGAAAATGTTCGTGAACTGTCCACAGTGATCAACCAGGGCCTGCAGCACCATTGAGATATAGCCCTTGCAGTTGATATATTGGGAGGTGTAAGCCGGTTAGGCTTCCTGGGGTATGTCTACACTAGCTCGTTAGTTCGAGCTAGGTAGGGTAATGAGGGCAACCGGAGTTGCAAATGAAGCCTGGGATTTAAATATCCCGGGCTTCATTTGCATGTTCCCGGGCGCCGCCATTTTTAAATCCCCCTTAGTCCGAACTCCGTACCCGCGGCTACACGCGGCACGGACTAGGTAGTTCGAATTAAAGATCCTAATTCGAACGACCGTTACTCCTCATTCCACGAGAGAGAGAGAGAGAGAGAGAGAGAATGAATGAACGAATCACACTTCTGCAGCTAAACTTTCTCTCTCTCTCGAGGGGATTTAAAAATGGCGGCGCCCGGGAACATGCAAATGAAGCCCGGGATATTTAAATCCCAGGCTTCATTTGCAACTCCGGTTGCAGTTCGGTATGCTAAAATGCATATTTGGAGCTCATGTTCCTCAGCGCAGTGAGGTCACTGCAGAAGCACGAGGATCAAGCCATAGAGGAAAAAGAACACCTCAGATTATTCTGTGCTACATTAGGATGTTTGAGTATAAATGATTAACTATTTAACTGATAAGTGGATGATATTGGTTAAGGGTATCTGCTACATTTCTCCAGGAGCTGGGTGGGCAAGAGTTGACTACTCTGCTCCAGGGGAAGTGATTTTTAGCTCAAGCTTTATACCACAGAGCCCGCAGCACAGGTAACTCTGTAACCGCTGAGATTTTCAGTGGTTACACAATTACCCTATTATATGATTTTTAACATCCCTAGACTACATTCTCCTGACTGCTGCAAATGAGCCTCAGAGGGAACCTCATCAAGTATATTCATTGGTAGGAGGGATGTTGCAATACATAGCTTTTTAGGATGGAGGCTGGAGAAATTGGGTTATCCCAGTAGGTTATCTCCTCCCATTCTGCATACCACTCTTCCTACATTTTTAGTTAAATAATTCATTCTAAAGTTTTAACACTTCTATTTTTGAGGAAATTTCTTTGGAATACTGAGTTGCAAGATGGACTGTTGTTGAAACAGGAGCTTCTTTCCTTTATTTTTAAAGGAACTAGGCCCCATCCCAAAAATATGAGGTGCACTCTTAGTTCAAATTGGTGCACTCTTTGGCCTTGTCTACCCTACACAGTTTTGTCAATAAGTCAGTTTTTATTGACAAAACAAGAGAGGTATACACACTACGATGCACCTCCCACCAATTTTTCTTCCCCCACTATGCTAAGTAAATAAAACTCATCATGAGGTGTAGAGCTTTTTGCAGTAAAGTCAGATTGATACAGTGCCATATAGACACTGCTCTTGCTTATTATAGAAAGAAGAGAGCCTAAGAAGTAAGCTCTTGTAGAGAGGCCTTATATGAAGCAGAACCTGCTCACAAAATCTGACAAGAACAGGGCTGATATTGCAAAAATACACATTCCTAAGAAGTGTTAGTCACAGAGTACTTATCCAAAAACATCCTGATATCAAGTGGTACCAAAATATCTTGATATCAAGGATGGTACAGAAATATTCGCTGAGGATAACAAGAACACAACGAAACCTCCTAAAAAGAGGAACACAGTACTGTGAGAATACTAGTATAAGAGAATACTAGTACTGTGCTTTGTCGACAATAAACCTGGCTGGATGCTTTTATCCTTTAATGGATTTTGTGGTTACTGGGTAGTTCGCTTGAGGTCTGCCATGCTAAGTATCTGCACAGGGCTGGGGTAGCACACAAAGCAAACACGTGCAGCCATACATCTATCAGTGTCTAATCATACTTATGTCACCATAAATGGCCTCTAGGAGTTGTCCAATAATACCCATCCTGACCACTTTGGCTAGCAGTTTGGCTACCCTGCAGCCAGGTACATAGGCATCTGCCCTGTCCCTTTAAAGGCCTAGAATTCTTGAAGTTCCGCTTCCTCTTTGCTCTGTGTGCAGAGCTCACATTGCATCTTCCCAGCTGACTATGGCAGCTCCACACTGCAAATGTTCTCCTTCTTGAAGTACACTGGAGTTGCTATATCTGCTGCATTTGTGGGAAGTGGAGGCTGTGCTGGCCGAGCTCTGCTCCAGCCATAGAACTTTGATACTTAACAGCAAGATTTCTTGTGGCATGTTGGAGAAGAGCCATGAACAGTATCAGTGCCATGTGAAAGTTAAGGAGCCGAGGCAGACTTAACAGAGGCAAGTGAAGCAGACTGTCGCTCTGGTGCTGCACTGAAGACCTGATGCTTCTGCAACAATGGTGAGCATCCTGCGGCCTGCAGACCACCTGTGGCCCACAGATCTCCTGTCTCTCCCATGTGCCCTCCCCCCATGTGCCTCTCGTACACTGGGGCACTGCAGCCCCGCACTTCCTATTCCTCTCCCAGCGTTTTGGGGTGCCACGAATCGCTTGATTTGCACTCCATCCCTGCTCCTCTCCTTCCCCCCTCCCAGAGCAGAACAGCAGATTTGCAGCATTCCAACTCTGGGAGGGAGGGGAGTGTGGACAGCGTGTGTGGCACTCCGAAAGTGCTAGGAGGGAGGGAGAAGAGTGTGGGGCTCCTGTGCCTAAGTGTGCAAGAGGCACGTAGGTATGCGGGGCAGACAGGGATCCACGGGACTGCAGTGGGCCATGGGTTGCTGCGGCCCACTCAGACAAAGGGCCATTCATGTGGCCCACTTGGTTGCCCTTTGCTATTCTACAAGGAACTGGATGCCATCCTGGGTGGTGACACAACCACCACCACCACCATCAAGAGCCCTCTGGATATTTTGGGATAGACAGTGGCCAGTGGATTCAATCCTCAGGATGAAGTGGTGGACAAGGAAGTGGAGTTGGAGAATGAGTTGGGACAGGTGAGACAGGTGACGGGGTCATCTGCAGTGTTTCCATTTTGCATAGCTGGAGTTGCGCACCTTATGCCCACCATCTAGGTCCTGTATAGACCTGGCCTCCTGAGTGGCTGCACAGTTTATAGGGAACACTGGTGGTCTGGTAGTGTGGCAAACCAGGATCTCTTCTGCACTCCAGAGAGTTCAAGCCAATTCCAATCCTAGCATGCCAGTTCTGGGGCTGGTGATGCAGCAGAGAGGAGCTCTGGTACGTACTCATTTTTATTTGATACTACTTGGGTGCATGAGCTAGACCCCTCCTTTGTTCTTTATTTGCTGGAAGTGGGTTAAGGAATAGAACTGTACAAGACAAGCAGTATTTGCATCTGTTTCCCATTTACTCATGCATCTACACAGTGGGATCCTATGAAAGTTTTTTAATGCACACCAATATTTCACAGGAATGTTCCAGAGAAACCTCTAGGAAACTTTTCTAAAGGTACTTGCCAATCCTTTGCCAAAGGTTCCTTGGCAGAGCTGTATGAAACGTGGTGCCAATCAGTAATCACTTGTACAGGGACCAAAGCAGCGCACAGACAAGCAGCATGGGGACCTAGTCTGGAGCTGCACATGTTCAAGAGATGTACCCTTTCAGAGTAAAATATCAGCTTTAGTTTCCCTGGCCTATGGAAAATGGTGGCAGAATTTACAATAGTGACCCTAGTTGCTTGTAGTGATCCCCTTAAAAAACACCTCGACCCTTGGCTCCATCTTTGACCTCCCTATCTCCACCTCAGCTCAACTCACCAGTTTTAGAGTGCTTGCCAAGCTATGTGCTTACTAGTGGTAAGTGAGAAAGAGGTGTACTTAACTCTGGCTACGAATAGATTATGATCCTCTTCCGCAAGAGAAAATGGAGAGCTCATTTGCATATGTCGCACTCTCACTTGCATTTCCTCCTCAGATCCCTTTTGCGCAAGAGGTTTTTCGGCAAAAAAGCGCTGTGTAGATGGCTCCTTTTTGCGCCACCCCCCCCTTTTTTGCGCAAAACCCCCCTTCCTCATTTGAGGAAGAACAGCTTTTGCGCAAAAAAGAGCCATCTACATGGTGCTTTTTTGCGCAAAAGCCTCTTGCGCAAAAGGGATCCGAGGAGGAAATGCAAATGAGCGTGACATATGCAAATGAGCGCTCCATTTGCATTTCCTCTTGCGGAAGAGGATCATAGTCTAGACATAGCCTCTTACAATTCAGTGCTGTGGGTGCACTCTCAATACTGCCTTTGTTTCTTATGCCTCTACAGAGGTATCCTTAGGAGGCATTCCATATGTACCAGTAGAGTGCCTCCATTAAACAAGGAGGCAACCCAGGAGGAGTAGGGAGGACACAGTTTAGAGAAGTGCTCCAATCATCTGATGCCACAGATCATGATCACAGGTCATAGAGAGAGACAATTAACAAAACAAAACAAAATTCAAATAGATAGCCTGGAGAGGAAGCAAGACCAGGAGTGTATTTTAGAGGGACAGAAGCTGTGGATGGAAACAAAGATGCTGAAGTTCCTAATTACACTGCAATCAAAACATGTTTGCCTTCCTCTACAGTTTATATAGACCTTTATGCCATGCCATCCTAAAACTCCCTAGACAAGATCTCTCTCTTGAGTAGTTGTAGCTAAACTAGTCCCTATCATTTTGTATGTATAGTTGGGATTATTTTTTCCAATGTGCATTACTTTACATTTATCAACATTAAATTTCATTTGCCATTTTGTTGCCCAATCACTTAGTTTGGTGAGATCTTTTTGAAGCTCTTCACAGTCTGCTTTGGTCTTAACTGTCTTGAGCAGTTTGGTATCATCTACAAATTTTGCCACCTCACTGTTTACTCCTTTCTCTGGATCATTTATAAATAAGTTGAATAGGATTGGTCCCAGGACAGACCCTTGGGGGTCCCCACTAGTTACCTCTCTCCACTCAGAAAACTTACCATTTATTCCTACCTTTGTTTCCTGTTTTTTAACCAGTTATCAGTCCATGAAAGGACTTTCCCTCTTATCCCATGATAACTTACTTTACTTAAGAGCCTTTGGTGAGGGACCTTGTCAAAGGCTTTCTGGAAATCTAAGTATACTATATCCACTGGATCCCCATTGTCCATATGTTTGTAGACCCCTTCAAAGAACTCTAGTAGATTAGTAAGGCATGATTTCCCTTTACAGAAACCATGTTGACTTTCCCCCAACAAATTATGTTCATCTATGTGTCTGACAATTTTATTCTTTCCTATAGTTTCAACTAGTTTGCCCGATATTGATGTTAGACTAACTGGTCTGTATTTGCCAGGATCACCTCTAGAGCCCTTTTTAAATATTGGTGTCACGTTAACTGTCTTCCAGTCATTAGGTACAGAAGCTGATTTAAAGGATAGGTTACAAACCACAGTTTATAGTTCCTCAATTTCACATATGAGTTATTTCAGAATTAATTGGAACATTTGCAGACTATAAATTGTGCTCAGGAAGCAATCACTCTAAAAGTTATTCTAAGCAGCAAGTAAACAAAGCGTGGGTGAGTGCATTACATAAAGATACATTACCTGGAGCCTCCTTGTCAAAATGCTCTACACTAAGCCTCCCTGATTCAAATAGCCCACTTTTGAGCCCCTCTGATAGCCTCGGTATCTCGCTGCTCCAAATGAGCTGTCAGCCCATCCGTCTCAATGCTTTGTGTTTCCTAGAGAAACTTTTTCTCCCTTAGCATTACAAACATTATGTAGAGTACAGCACGCTGCTTATGACCATGGGAATATTTTCCTTATTTAAGTCTAACTTGCCATAAAGTCAGTACCAGCAAGCCTTTAATGGTGGGTGGACATTTTACAGGTGCTGTAGAAAAATTCTATAGAACATAAACCCATAGAATGATGGGACAGAAAAAAAATCCTTCATGGGATGGTGAGCTCATATCCATGATGCCTCTATTCCCCAGTCCCATAATGCCTAGCAGCAGAAGGTGGCAGTCGCACAGTGGGATAACTATCCATAATGCACTGCTCTCTCAGTGCTAGAGCACCTACTGTGAATGCACTCTGCCACACACAAGGAGTATTGTATGAACATGCACAGGCAATGTGATTTTTAGCGGTTTATGATTATTGGCAGAACTTATGTCAACTTAACTGTGTAGTGTAGACTTAGCCTTTGGTTTCTTTCCTGGATGTTTAATTTGGGCCATATGTGTATTGAAGTCATAGTATTGAAACTAATGCTTCAAATGATTTTACAGCATAAGTATTTAATACTTATGTGATCAGAACTGAATTTAGTTAATTACATTTGATACAAATTGAAATAACTTTAATGGATCATATTCACTACATGGTATAAGTAGGCTCAATAATATTGCCTGGTGTTTTTTCTCTGTTCCAGGTGGAGGTGGATTCAGTAATGGCCTCAGTGCAACAAAACAATTCAGGTAATATGCAAACAAGTCTTTCTTTTCTCTCTAGTCCTTCTCATTCCTGAATACTCAAATCTAAAATTAAGACTATAAAGACTTTTAAAAGAACCTGCTACAGATTAATTACAAAGAGATTTACACAAACTGTAATCAGAAATATTTAGTTGCTAAAATCTTGGGACACCAATATTGAAAATTAGCTTTTAGGCTTGTCTTTGGTGTAAGGCTGGCAGTTACCCAGGGAGAAATAATTTAAGATTAAACTGGGAAAATAAAATTATTAGAATATACTAACCAAATTAACTGAAAAACATTTACCAGTTTGATAATAGTTTTATTACATTTAATATTTATATAATATTGAAAACTGAAATATGGTGACACATATAATTTTCTTGGAAGGTATACCAAACCAAAGTATAGATATTATGATGTTCAGTATTATGTGTCATATATATTAGTATTGCTTTTACTGCGGTTGTACTTTTTATTTGTACAAGCTTAAATTAATTCCCAAATCTCGTGCCTTGTGTAACCGCTATTTGAATATGTAACTAAAGGTAAGGATAATATGGTGTGCATTAATGAAACAGATTTTAAAATAGAAAATGCCTAGAAATGGGACTAATTCTATTTTTTTTCCTGAGTGGTGAAACACAGGATATATAAAAAGTTTTCCCTGTGGGATGACAGAGTGATGGCATGCACTACTCTGCATTCCGCAGCCCCTCTCTCCACCCTCATCTGCATGGCCTCCCCCTCAGTGCTCTGGGGGACTATGAGCTATGTGGCCTCCCCCCCTCTTCCTTCTCCATCCTTCGGGGCGGAGCTGCGCAGACCTGACAGCCTCGGCCCAGCACAACCCCCTGGTGGTTGGGGTGGGGAAAAATCAGGCCCGCCCCCTCCCGGCAGCTGGGGGGAAAGCTGGGCCCAGCCCTCCCAGCGGCCCGGGGTGGAGGGGGAGCCAGGCCCCATGCGGCTTGGGTGCGGCCCATCCCGGCAGCTGGGGGAGGGAAAGCTTGGTCCAGAACGGCTTGGGCGTGACCCCTCCCAGAGGCCGGGGGGGGGGGGTAGCCCAGTCTGGCGCAGCTTTGGCCCACCCCCATCCCATCCCTGGCAGCCGGGGGGAGGGAATGCAAAGGGCTGGGGGATGGGGCCCAAGAGGCTGGGGGATGGGGCCCAAGAGGATGGGGGATGGGGCCCAAGAGCCAGGGCAGCCTTGGGGTCGGGCCCTCCCTGGTGACTGGGAGCAGGCGGGGGGAGAGCCAGGGCAGCCTCAGATCTTTCCTGGTGGTGCAGGGAGGGGGAAGAACCTTGGCCTGGTTCCTCCCAGTGGCTGGTGAAAGAGCCTGTCACGGCTTTGGCTTGGCCCCTCCCGGCAGCTGGGGGGAAAGCCAGGCCTGCTGTGGCTTGGTTCGGCCCTCCCAGCAGTTGAGGGGCAAAGAGCCAGGGCTGGCTAGAGAAACTTTGAGTCTGGGCCCTTTGAGTCTGGGTGGGGGAAAGAGCAGGGGCCAGGGCGGCCTCAGACCCTCCCCTGCAGTGGGGTGGAGAGGCGGGGGAAGAGCTGGGGCTGGGTGGCCTTGGCCCTGGGCTCTCCTCGGCTGAGAGGGGGATTGGTGAGCATAGTGTGCAGCCCCTTAGTGGTCTCTTAAATTATAAGTGTAATTTTTAACAAATAAACGTGCATCTGCAGTATATGCATCCCAAATACAGTGGCATTGTACTAGATCTGAGGCTCTCAAACGGTGGTCTGTGAGCTCCATTCACATGGTCTGCAGATAGTTCCCTCTAAGGTGTGCACCTAAGAGAGTGAAGGACCGCCCACCTAATTAGTGGAGCCACTCAGGCAAGTACCCTCAAGAAGATATATATGGAAGGTGAGGTGGCAGCCTTGGGGGGGGGGGGGGGGGAGGGGAATAGGGAGTAGATGGGAGGGGGTAGTGGAGTGAGGTGGGGGAAATAGGAGTGTAATGGGTTCCACCCTTCTTATGAGCGCCCCGCAGAGTCCGAGAGGAGTCTTGTCATCTCTATCCAGCTGGAGAGGAAGTGTCCGGTATGTGGCCTGGAACCAGGCCTCCTCTTACCCCCTGTTGTGGCTGCTGGGAGTTGAGGGGGAACCCAAGCCCACCCACTCGTTTGGGTCCCAGCCCAGGGACCCTATAAGTAGTTGTTACCTGCTGAGTCTCAAAGTGGTTGGTTGCTGTCACATCCCTGGGCCACTTCCCCGGGAAGCTGTTCCATCTAGCCCTTTCTCTTGGGCTTTGTGGTCAAGCCCTCCCTGTCCCGGGCTCTGCAAGAGTTGCTGTTGGCTTACTGGCTAGTCTTCAACCATGGGACCTGTTCTATGGTATGAAGTCCAGCTCCCACTCGGAGCTGACCAGAGTACTGCTGTTCCCCCAGTCAGCCCTTAGATCTGCCTGGGTCGAGCTCCAGGAACAAACTGTCAAACCCTGGCCCAGCAGCTTCTTTTATATCGGCCTGCTGCACCCTGGTTGGCTGCAGCAGAGGCTGCCACTCTATTCTACTTGGAGGACCTCTCTTTTGCTCCTGTGCAGGGTGTGGAAAGGCCCTCCAGCAGTGATATCTGGGCCTTGTCCACCCCATCACAAGGAAGTAATGGGAGGAGCAGTGGGCTGAGAAGAGGAATTTGGGACATGCAGGTTGGAGGCAGCCACAGAAAGAGGTGACTTTTCCCAACTCCTGGGCTGCAGCTGCTGGGCAGAGATGGCCTTTCTTCCCAGCCCCAGCTTGGAGGCTGCCATGGTAGGAAGAGAGGGGCAAAGACTTTTCTTTTTCTTCCTCCTCCCCCTTCCTCTAATCCCCCCAACCCCAGCTTGGTAGCTGCTGCAGAGGGAGAGAAGCAGCTCTCCCCAAACTAAAACTTAATGGAAATCACTTGTCCCAGACAAGTTTTTTGGGTTTTTTTGTTTTGTTTTTTTTTGTTTTTTTGGTTTTTTTTTAGAGAGCGCTTTTATCCAAAGCACTTTACAATTTTCAGCAGTTTTTAAGAGGTCCTCCACCACACCCCACACCAAAAACATTTGAGAACTGTGCTAGAGCATGAGAACCTGAAAATGAAGTCAACAGAAGCTGACTGTAAAGAAAAGTAAATCTGGCTAGTCTTTTTTCATGATCTAAAGCTGAAAGAAATGCAGGAAGTAAGCAAAGCTTGTATTGGTAAGTGACTGTAACTGTGATTCACCACCACATAACCTCCTGCTGGTCATGCTAGGAATTAGTTCTGTCTTCAGCAGGTGCCCCCTTCTGCCTGGTGTCTCATCCCTTGTTGCTTCATACTCTTGCTCTGGTCTTGCATTGCTCCCAGGACCACCACATCAGTCTCTTGCCACTTCTAGGGGTATCAGCAGTTCACAGCCTTGCACCTGCCACTATAGCAAACTGCAGCCTCACTGTAGCCCCTCACCTCAGGGACAAGCCACAGTCCATAAAGGCCACTCCTCAGTGTGGCTAGGTGTAGTGCAAGGGGGAAACCCAGTCCTTCCCACTACTCTGGGTCAAGGCCTAGAGATCATTTAGTAGGAAATTTGTCCTGTCCTCCTTCTCTCCTCCTCTTCTGCCTCCTGTTCTCTTGGGATCCCCGCACCTCTCTGGCCTTTGTGTCAAGTCCTGCAGCCTGGCAGGTGCCTGGCTGGAGCCTTTCTATCCCTCTCTAGCTCCCCTGAGCACTGCTTTTTCTAAGGTGCTTCCCTGGGAACCAGTCCTGCACCCTCCCTGGTCAGGACCCATCAACCCTCTCGTAAAAGTGTCCAGTTGAGACAGCACTTTATATTTTTACCTAGAAAGATGGATTCTTACATATTGATGTAGCTTTGTGTTCTGTAGTTATTGTCGATAACAATCCAGCACTAAGAGATCAATGAGTGGGTGGCACTGTACTTTAGGGGTCATTCTGTAAAAGGAAAATTGTTTGTACTATAATTTTTCAGTCATATGTGCCATTTTGAAAGAGAAAATACATAAATAAATGGATTGCTTTTCTAAGGCTTCACGTCCATAGTTATCCAATTGAAAGGGATGTTGCTCAGGCAGGCAAGTTGAGTGTATTTCGGCGTCCCTTATTATTAAAGAAATTGTGCATATACACAACCTAGTAGTTGAAACCAGCATGTGTCTATAATTCTAGAAACTGAGAGTGTAATGGCTTTTAATGTGATGTTTTCAAGAAGCAGTAATGGAAAAATATGGGGAACTTGTGAGCTTGTAGTTTAAGGTTTGAACTGACAGTATTCAACTAAGAGCTAAAGGAAGAGCTGAAGGAGTTATGCTTCTGAGCTATATTAGAAATAAATGGATATGGAAAAACTGTAAGAACAAAGAAATCACAGAGGTCTTGTGATGCTATTTGTTTTTTTTTTTTTAAAGGTGACCGATATAGTGATACTGTTCTTGATAAATTATTTCAGTTATATAAAATAGTTCGAGGTCTGTTTATTTCACAGATATAAGGCAAAAGATTAGACTATGTGAGAAGTCAGAGTTGAAATTACGTTTCTTTCTGTCTTGCCTTGTTCTATCTTTAAAAAATAGGGCATATATTTTTCCTAAGATGATGTTTTTGCACAAGTACTTTGCTTTCAGAAATACCAGACAGTTAATTAGGGCTGGATTTAACAAACTGTATATGCATTCCAATCTATTTTATTTAACTCTCACTAAAAAAAAAAATCAGATAAATGTACTTAGAAACAATTTTACACAATAGGTAAATGTAATAACCAATCCAGGGTTACCATGCAATTGTATTAGGAGATTCATAGGAAACCAAACCTGAGGCTTCAGAGCATTTTAGAGGGTTTGGACAGTGCTGGGAATGATGCCAGCTATATTGTTTGTGCAATACACTCTAAGTCTTTATTTGTGGAATGCAAGAACTATTGACTTTGGAGAGACCACTACTTTGACCTGTTCTCCCATTGTAATGAAAGATTGCTTTGTAGCCAGCAAACAAGAAAGAGCAGAAATATATTGCTGAATTTTGCAAATCTCTAGTAGAGTATTTTCACATAATCTAACAATATGGAAGATAATTGTTTCAATTCTTGTTCTTACAATTAATAATCAGTTACAATTCTATTGCCTTATTCATAGTTGCAGAGGACAATTAAAGCAGAGGGTTTTTTTTGTTTTCCATTTTTCTAGGTGTATTACTTGAAGAATTTTTAAAACTTATGAGTGCAAAGAAGGCTGCACAACTGCACCATAGTGAAGTAAGGCAGATATTCACAGCTTTTGACATGCACTGTAAGTTTTTCTTTCCTGCAGAGTTATTTGAGAGACTTCCACACTGAATCAAATATGCAGTAGAGCAGTGTTTCTTAAACTGTGTTCCGGGGAACACCGGTGTGCCGCGGAGAACAACAGAGTTCAAAATGGCCGCCTTTTTTTTTTTTGTTCAATTATTTTATTTTCCCCCAACCCCCCCCCCTTTTTTTTTGTTCAACAAAAAATCCTTGGTGTTCCTCATAAAAAATAATTATTGTTTGGTGTTCCTCAGTCTTAAAAAGTTTAAGAAACACTGCAGTGGAGCCTTAATATAAAAGTGGTCAGTATCCTAGATGGGGGCTTTCCAGCCCTACCTTCCTATGATTCTATGTTTCCAAGTAAAGTAACTGATATAGTAACAGCATTACAAATAGATGATTAACAGAAGCAGGGACAGCAGACAGTTGAGAACAGCAGTAGAATCCCAAGTTGTCTGTTCCACTGCATGCTTTTCCAGTTTTTGAAAAAAATATCTCTAGCTATGCACCTGTCCTGACCCCACTTACTGTTACTACTATCATATCTCCATCCTGATTACTGTAACTCCCTCAGGATCTCCTTCTCCTAATATTTCCCTGCTCACTCAAGCACACGATTTACTCTGCCGATTCCTCTCCCAAGAGATGGTGGGAATCTTTATTTCCCTGCCTGAAGGATGAAGGGGAAGAAACAAAGCAGCAAGGATATTTTCTGACTTATTCTGGGACCCAGACTTAGTGGTTCTTTTCCTTTTCTGGTAGGCTGTGGGGACAGAATGTGATTCTTCTCTTCTCTGCTCTTCTCTTCTCTTCTCTTCTCTTCTCTTCTCTTCTCTTCTCTCCCTCCATCCCTGTACTCAAGGCTTCCCTTGTTGACCGCGCCATGTCTAGACTGCCGCGCTGTGCCGGATCAGCTGATCGTTGGCACAGCGCGGTGGCCATTTTTATTTTAATGAAGCGGGGATTATTTAAATCCCCGCTTCTTTGACTATGCCAAGTAAACTATTTTACATGGCTCCATCAACGGAGCCATGTAGTCTAGACGTACCCTAGTGTTAAAACCTTTTCTTCCATGCTTTCATGTTGGTGTGAAAGGAGGGCGACATCGTCAGCAAAATCAATGTCCTGTAGTTGTTTGAAAGGTGTCCACTGAATGCCGCATTGCTGGCCATCTGTTGTCCTGCTCATAATCCAGTCCATTGTGATCAAGAACAGGCAAGGTGACAATAGGCACCCTTGTTGAACTCCTGACAATATGCTGAAGGATTCTGTCAAGACACCATTGTGTACAACTTGGCATGTCGAGGGTTTGTACATTGAATGGATCAGGTTAATAATTTGAGATGGAATGCCACGATGTTGCAGCAGTTTCCACAAGGTGTCTCTATCAACGCTGTCAAAGGCTTTTTCGAAGTCTATGAAGGTTACAGACAGTGGGGAATTCCTCTCAAGCGACTGTTCTATGGTCACTCAGAGTTGCTATTTGATCAGTACAAGATCTCTTGCTTCAGAAGCTGGCCTGTTCTTCCCTGAACTGTCTATCAATTTCTGTCTTCATTCTGTCCAAGAGAATCCTATTGAACACCTTTCCTGGAATACAGTAATGTGATGACCCTCCAATTCTTGCATTCCTTCAGGTTGCCTTTCTTTGAAAGCTTGATAAGGTAGCCATGGTTCCAGTCTTGTGGGATCTCCTCAGTGTCCCAAATTTTCCCAAATAGATTATACATCATATTGACTGATGTCTCACTATCTGCCTTGATTGCTTCTGCGGGGATCTTGTCTGGACCAGGTGCTTTTCCGCTTTTCAAATGGGCAATAGCTTTTCTTATTTCTTCCTTTGTAAGTCTGCTGCTGTTAATTTGCAGAGGTATATTTGCAGGTGGTAACTCCACAGGTTCTATGTGGGCAGGGCGATTCAGAAACTCCTCAAAAAGTTCCTTCCATCTACTGAGCTGCTCACTTGGGTTGGTTAGCACATGCCCCTCCTTATCCTGTACTGGCTGACCCAGCTAGCTTCCGTGTGATGTCATACAGTTCTTTCAAGTTTCTCCGTCCTGCAGCTTGTTCCGCTTATTGTGCAAGGTTTTCCAAAAAGTTCTTCTTGTCCAGTTTTACAGTCTTTTTGACTTCTCTGTTGGCTTCCGAATACAGTCTCTGAGCTTCCACCTTGGTTGGTCTTGTTTTCCTGTTGTTAATTGCTGCTTTTCTGTCCTTTCGTTCTTTCACTTTTCTCAGTTTCTGCTGCGATCCATTCTTTGTACCGCCTTGTCCTCTTTACAAATATTGTATCACAGATCTTTTTCCAGGCTGTTTTGGTGTGTTCCCAAATTTGTTCCACTGTAGCATCTTCTGGAATAAGGTTTGACAGAAGTGCATATCTGTTCGACAGCTCCCCTTGGAAACATGCTCTTGTCTCTAACTCCTTTAGCTGCTCCGTGTTGAATCTCAATCTCAGCTTAGTTACTTTTGTGGTGTACCTCTTGAGCTTGAACTTGAGTTTTATCATGACCAGATGATGGTCTGAACCTATATCTGCTCCTTTTCTAGCTGCTCCTTTTCTGGACGTCCTGCATCGATCTTCTGAAAGAATTGCTGATATAGATATGATCAATCTGATTTTCTGACTGGTGATCCGGGGAAACCCAAGTGATCTTATGGATCCTTATGTGGTAGTGTTTTTCCACACAAATCACCAATCCGTTGAAGGAACAAAAGTCACTGAAGAGCTCTCCATTTTCATTCATGTTACCTACGCCTTCTTTTCCCATGACCTGTTCTCTGCCTGTATTTATGCTTCCTATTTTCACATTGAAGTCACCCGTCAAAATCAAGATATTCTTCTTTGCTTTCTGGTTCACAACACATTGCAGTTTCTCATAGAAGTCTGTTTTACATTCCTCAGCTGCTTTGTTGGTTGGTGCATAGCTTTGCATAATCAATACCTTCCGCACTTCTTCATGTCCTGAGTAGATGCGGGTTTCACTTGTTGCCAGGCGTAGCTGCCCAGATTGTGTCCATCTTGTCTCTTACAAGCCCAAAACTGTAAGCTTATACTAACTAAACTAATATAAAGCAACCTGAAACATAGTTACTATACTATAGAACTACAAGAAGGTTGCATAGGTCCATCTAAACATGCAAAAGTCTTTATAAACCATAGGCTAGGATTTCAGTAAATGATGGTGGGAACCAATGATCAATTAGCTCTCGTCTCGCTAGCTGGCCAATGAACAGTAGAAGCAGGGGCCTACCCAGCCTGCTTGACAGCCACCACAGGCCCTGCGGCAAGGTGTGTGTATGGGAGGCTGGCTCCACGCTCCCAGAAGGGGTGGGTCTGAAGGTGGAAGAGGCGGGGGCAAGAGCAGCCAGCTCTTAGCCCTGCTCAGATCGCGGCATGTTCCCTCTGTCCCCCAAAGCCACAGAAATTCAAAGGTGCCTGGGTCTTGGTAGCGGCCGGAAGCTCTGGCCACCAAAGCAATTATCCTGTTTGCTACCTCCTGTTGGCAGGCCTCACCCTACCCCTTTATATTTTCTACCTTTTATCCAAAGCTGTCAGGCATCTTGTGTACCTAATCAGGTTTCCCCTTTGTTAAATTAACGGCTAGCATTCTTTTCCTGAATTGCTAGTAGCAGCTTCAAAAAGCTTTTTAAAGAGGCTTGCATGCTTAAGAAGCTACATCAATGCTCTTTTGTTTTGTACATTCTTTTCTCTCTTGCTCACTGTCTCTATCCTCCCCATATGTACCCAATGACAACTCTGTTTGAATTGTCACTTTGTTGTTCTCTTGACTCCTGCGATGAAGTCACAGGCCGGGTCTGCACCTAAAAGTTAAGTTGACATAGCTATGTAGGTAAATAGTGTGAAAAAACACATCTTTGAGCATTGTGGCTGTGGTGACAATGTAGCCCCAGTGTAGATGCAGCTATGTGTATGGAAGAATACTTCTGCCATCATAGGTACTATCACTCAGAGAAGTGTTCCTGTACTTTCTGGTGGTATAGACTGCATTTATGCTACAGGATTATGCTGCCATAGTTATAGCAACCTAGCTCAGTAGTGTAGACATTCCCATAATCATAGTTGATTAGTCTCTTTTGTGAATTTTGTTTTGATGTTATATGGTCAGTTTCATGACTTCATTGCAAAATTCATCTAGAAGAGAAAATGAACGCTCATGGAAATCTTGTTTAGTACAGCTCCATGTGTGGAATTTTGATAACAAATATGGGAAGAAACATTGTGAAACACATGTAAAAGGAAATTTCATGTATTTTAAAGTGTGTATTTGAAAAGCTTCTCTGGTACAAACATTTTCAAACTGACAACTTCTAAAACGAATTCTTAAATATGAAACGGTACAGTATAGATGTTGCTGGTGTAATTCCTTTGAATCGAGTTCTTGGTAGCGTACACCAAAGTGACAGTATAGAATCATTCTTGAATCTCCTCATCTTTTGGAAACTCCATTGCCATACCCAATGTGGATCCCAGCCATTTTCTCAAATACTTTGGTTGAAATTATAACAACTTCAAAGAGTGTACTTTGATTCTGAAAATCTACTGGACATTCTTATAAATGTTAATATATTCAGAATTAATGTTTGGTTCTTCAGCAAGCATAACTCTTCACAGTATTTTTCTCTTATTTTCCCACTTCTTTAAACAAGATAAAGGATTTTTGACTTTGGAAGATTTCAAAAGAGCCTTCAATTCTGTTGCTCCAAAGTTACCTGAAAGGATGATAGTTGAAGCTTTTAGGTAAGACAAATATAAGTCTTGTTTGATTCTTGTTCTTTAATTTTCTCTTAATTCATATATATAAAAAATTCTGGAAACTGTAGGTTAGGTTCCAGAGCCAAAGATACAAGCCTTTAGCACATTATTGTTTCAACATCCTTGCATGTATAACATATAGTATAAGAAAAAGGGATTTGTCTATTTATCTACTGATATTTTGAATAAATACTGCAGCAGTGATGGGCAACCTGGGCTAGTGAGTGGGCTATATGAGTTGCTCTCCTTCATCTCAGAGTAAGGATGTTAAATATCAACTAATTGAATAATCGAATAGTCAATGCATTTTTGCATCGACTATTTGATTAGTCGATAGGGCGATTCCACCCTTGAAGTGTAGCAACAGCCCTAGGGTGCCAGGTGATCCTGGGCACCACCCAGCACTGCCACTTTGAAACGCAGCATGCAGCCTGATGCTGGGCTCCCTGCAGCATTTCAAAGTGGCAGTGCTGCATGGAGCCTAGCGTCAGTGGGGGAGTCCCCCGCTGATCCCGGACTCCATGTGGCGCTGCCACTTTGAAACACCGCGTGCAGACTGGGAACACCCCAGATGGCCCTTGGCTGCATGCAGCGTTTCATAGCGGCAGCGTTGCATGGAGCCTGGAGTCTGGCCCCAGGCTTCAAGCAACGTTGCCGCTTTGAAATACCCTCTCTTCTTCCCCTCCCCCCCCTTGCTGCCTCTTTCTGATAGAGGCAGCAAGGGAGGAGGGAAGCAACCAGTTGACTAGCATGTCAACTGTCCGATAAGCAAATGCTTATCGGATAGTTGACTAGTCCTTCACATCCCTATCTCAGTGAGCCACAAGATTGTTGTAACCAAAATGGTCTTCTAGAATAGGGTAATTTTGCTAACTGTGCTTGCATACTTTCAATTTGCAGGGTGTGCTGATTGAACCATAGCAGCGCTTTGATTAGATGCAGAGGGTGAACACGGTTCTCATAATCAATGTTGTTTGCAATCCACAGTCCCAATGGGCTGCATGCAACCCACAAGCCTCAGAGGTTGCCCATCACTGCACTACAGGCACTGATAAAATATTACCAAGCATGAAAAACTAATACGTTACATCCTACAATGCTTCTCAGAAGTCTAAAAATATTCATTTTCCCAATTTCATGACTTGTTTGAAAAACTGGAACCTGATAGTTGTCTCTAGAAAACTGTGGAACTAACATGGTAGTACACATACTGTCCTATTGTACAAAAGAGGAGTTAATTGAAGTGGGCTGGAGCTGCTGCTGTTAAGTCTGATCCCGTTTTATCTGAAGTGTTGTTTGGGACTCAGCTGGAGCTGGCAGATGTGGTGATGTGGGAAGTTTTATATTGTAGGAGTGTTTTTCCCTCTGTCCATTTCTGATGGATGAAGTTTGAGTGGTATATAAAAATTTTTGGATTTTTTTTTTAATGTTTAGCTATCAATTGCATAGTCACTGTCCCAAAGGTGCATTCCAGTATGCAGGAAATACTGGTTTTATTTGAGCTAATATGGCATCATATATATGCTTGGTTTCTAAAAAAGTTGTAATAGTTACTTACAATGTTACCATACTAACAGTATTCATTGTATTGACAATTTTAAAATGAAATTATACTATATTTGTCCCAAAGAGTCCATGTTAATTTGTATCAAATAGCCACTTTTAAATTTTGTTTGATTTTTGTATTGTGTTCTTTTTTTCTCCCCCCCCCCCCCGAAATCACAGCATGTTGCATAGTAATGTGTCCCATAGAGCATTAGTCAGTGGATCTTCACAATAACTAAAAAGGGGGAGAAAGGATATTAAGTATGGAATAACTTATTTGTTGAGTGTTCTTTTTATCTTTGCGCATTAAGGATTTAACCCAACACTGTAGGGCTAATCATTTTAAAAAGCTCTTTTGTGGCCTTTTTGAGGGGAGTATATAATATTTGTGGGTGATCAAACTGAAGATAGGCCAAGAAACACCCATTTATAGTAAGTCTTGTGTTACAACAAGAAGAAAATGGAACACCCCAGAAAGAGGACAGAAAATATGCTTCTTTTCTCCTCGTAAAGGTTTGAAAATTTTTCTGTTCTCCACTACAGTCGCTTGGGGAATGTTACCTATAAGTGAATGGGCAGATGTAAGTAATATATAATAGCTAGACTAGACAAAGTAGCCCTTGTGGATATGTCATTTAAGGTTCTTTTGCTGTATGAGAAGCAGCTAATGTTTGTTTGGTTTTTTTCTGTTCTGTAATTGGTTAAAATCCTCCTTTTTGTCATATAACAATCATAATGAGTTATGATAAGATCTAATTAATGTTATCCATAATTAAATACAGTACACGTATCCATGTAATTGGTATTCGTATTTTTGCTCTCTACTACTTGAATTGTTTTGTTGAAATTTATAATTTTATTATCTTTTACTTTGAGAAGTCTTAAATACATTTAAGCATGGCATTGTTTTGTAAAATAATTTCTGAAAATGTTGGACCCAATCCTGCTCCTAATTTTGCCATAGATTTATGGGGAACCAGGATTTGATTTCATATATGAGAGAACATAACAGAATAGAAAAGAGTACAACAAAGTTTTGTGATATAACATTTCTCTAATGAAGGAAAAGGAATGCTGTGCTTTTTTTTTTCACTGAGATACACATCCAGGTTTTAATAGATAACAGCTGAAAAACAGCTTGCGCTATATTTCTTTCACATCACAAAAATTGTCATACCTGTAAAATGTTGCTAACCATATTGATTAGTAGATACTATACTACAGTATTGCCAAGTTGTATGCCTTGTGATTGCATATTTATGGACTACTTGGATTGCAGTTTTAAAGAGTATTTCTCACAGAATTGTGACCACTCTAGGACCAGATTCTGGCATTCTATGTCAAGTAGCACCGTACTCCACTAATAATCTCTACTGAAATCATTGAGGATACATGTTCCCCTTAGTATGCAAGTTTTAATTTATTGGATAAAGTTATGTCCAGAAAGATTTTCCTAGACTGGTGAACAGAAAGAGCCATCTGGTGAATTAAGACCATATAAGCAGTAACACAGAGATGCATGTTCTGAATTTATGGACGAGAAGCATTAATATTGTCATCTCACAAAATATGGTTCTCTGTACTCTCCCATCAGCCAAAACAAACAGATCAATATATGATCAATATATTTAAACTGAATGTGTGGCTATGTTCCTCTCTTCCCTTCCCTGCCCCTCCCCCTGCACACCCAACTTTGATCTTTCTTTCACACACACATCAGAACTGAGATCTTTGGTTAAATTTAGATCTTATGTACAGAACTGATGTGTGCTTTATGTAATATTTATAGTACATATGCATGTAAGATGTATGACAAAGCATGCTTTGATGACCAAAAGGTAAGCAAACTCTAAGATAGGCTTGTGGGGACTAGAAAGAAAAGAGCTTAATGAGTACATTTTGGAACGATATGAAGTTGTCACCTAAATAACTTTTATTTTAGATTAACTTTCTTTCTTAATATTGTAAACCGTGCAAGTTGGTTAAGATATGGTCTCTGTGGCATTTCACATACTGCTGCATCACTTCAATTTTATGAGAAAAATCTCAAACTTTCAATGGTTTACTTTTTTAAATTTAAAGTAAAAATATATAAAAGCAGCTGAATCTGTGCTTACTGAAACAGGAGACTAGAAAAAATAACTTTTTAAAAGAAAGTAAATTCAAGGTCATTGCTTTTAATGCCTATTTAGCTTCTCCTGCTGCTTCTCCCAATGTTGTTGTTTTTAGTAAAAATTTTAAAACTGTATCAATCACTGAAGCCAGGCAAATCTTAAGTAGTACAAAGATAGTTGTTACACAGCAGAGGAGAAACTCTGACCCCATTGAAATCCTTAATAGTTTTGCCATTTTCTTTAAGAGACGTAGGATTTTATCCTAGATACTTATGTATAAATTCATGTATGCCCATGCACAGAACAGATGTGTTTGTGACTTCAGATCCTAAAGATAGTGAACTACATGTTGACCTCAAAAATGCTTTTGAATTGCCTTTTAAAATGTTCTTTTTTTCTCTGATTACAGGCATTATTTGTCATTACTGTATTGTAGTTTACATTAAAATAAACAACCATCATAATTTCAATATTCAGAGCCAAATTTACAAATCCTTGTGCAACAGATGAACTACTCAAAAAGCACAAATTAGGCATAGAAGTAAAATTCAACATTTTCATGCTGAGATTAGAAAGCACAGGTTTTACACATGCAGATACCTGAATTTGTGTGTGCAAAAAATTCTCATAAAGGTGCACACACATTTTCTTTGCTTACTCCCTACATGGTGCTTTAAAATCAGTTGCCTAGTTTTTCCATTTATATATTTTTATTATTATGAAAATGCAGTTTACATTTTTAATATAGTATAGCAAAATAAACTGGATTACTATGCATAGTGTACTTCTCTAACCCACCAAAAATGAACAGTTAATTCCTGTGCTTCACTTTGGTATTAGATAGATATAAAGTATATTTATGAACATAAGATATATTGAATGACTATAATCTGCTTCAGAGGGGTAGTAATAGATGCTCTCAACCATTTGGTGGTGCTAAATGCCCTGTTAAGGTAAGGGCTGAGAATAAATAGTTGATTCAAAAGTGTTTCCGAGTATAAGTAAGTGTGCAGATTTTTAAAAATTTTATTTCAAGGTAGTAAGACCAATATGAGAGTATTTGCATGTCATACAAATCAAAGGAAAAATTCATTTAGAAATTGTTATATATATTGTGTTTTTTCCAGAAAGTTATTAATACTCTGTGCAATTTGCACTAAGATTCATGTAAGCTTCAGATGAACCTTCTGTTTATATTTGATCATATTAATTGACCATAGTACATGCACAGTTATTGTAGTAAAACAATTGTAGAGTTCAATTCTTTCTGTGCTAGCTTAACAGATATATTAAACAAATTGCACTTCAGATACATCTGATTGAAATGTCAATGTTCCATAAGAACATTGGCCATTCTAGACAGACTGTAGTAATGCCTAGTTTAAAGACTAGAATGGTTTAATAGTAAGACACTTATTTAGTTTGATAGACAGTTGATTTATGAATTAAACCTTATTATAACCATGTTATTCATGCTCTCTTTGAGAGTACATTTATGAATTGTCAAAAAAGTTTAGTTAAATAGGATGATGTGACATTATTAAGTATAACATCTTTTAAATAAAAGTGAACGTGGTAGCCTCATTGAATGGTGGTATACCAGTTGTTGTCAGAAGGTACAGCAAGAAATTTTTTGTTGTGAAACTTTGATTTATATTTGGTTAACCTAGTTGGAAATATAGAGCATTATTAATTACTGTTATCAAGGAAATATCTGTGTTAGCTGTATCATTTGTGTACAAGACAAATATATTTAATTGTGGAGTCTTTAAACTGTGATAATGAAAGAGAAGTAGCAGAGAAAAGCTAAAAAATTATCATTCTTATGAAGGTGAAAATGTGAAAGAGCCAGTAAATGACATACGTCTCTTTTTAAAAAACAAACAAACAATAGACAAGTTTCTGAATTGAGCAAGCATACATCAGAGTACACTGATCAGAAGCAATGTATAGTGTTCATGATCTGCATTTTATTCTACTTTGCACTTAAATTAATAGGATCACATGCCAGAGGTGTATTAATACTTTAGTGTATTGGTTCATTCCCTGCTAAAAATGACCCAGTTGTTTCATAGTTCTTTCTTTTATAATTATCCAGTAACAAGAAAATAACCTAGTTTTGAGAACCACCCCACAGAAGAAATCTTAGGCTCTTTATGCAAGTTTGATTTATAGACATGTACTGCAAAGCAGAGTGAATATGAAACATTCATCTTCCGATGGCTAGTTGCTATGGAAACATAGTACACAGTACAATATCATTCCAGCTCTGGTGATGCCTGCAATAGTTTATTCCTTTGTTGTTCTCATTTCTTAAGCAACCGTCTTGCAGCCTTTCATATTATCACAGTTAATCACATACACAAGTCTGTATTGTTATCTCTTCAGAATCTTCTCTAATGGATAAAATACATTTTTATGTGTAGATGTGCATATATTCATTGTGAATGTATACTTGTATTAAAATCATTGGTTAAAAGCTGGTCACATACTCAGAAATAACATATTATTGCTCATAATCTAACATATCTGTTCAGTATACCATGTTGGACATTACTGGCTCACTTAGGATATGTCTACACTGCAGTGCTATTTCAGGATACCAGAGGTATCCCAAAATAGTTCCTCCGCGTGTTCACAAGCCACTTGTTATTTCGAAATATTTTTCAAAAACGGGCGTACTATTTCGGCATCCCAGTAACCCTCATTCCATGAGGGTTAAGGGATGACTCGAAATAGCACTTCATTTTGAAATAAACTCGAAATAAGTACACAGATTGCGTAGCGCAAATTGTGTATCTTATTTTGAGTTTAGAGTGTAGTGTAGACATAGCCTTACAGAGAAAAGCTACTTTCTTTTCATCTAAGAAAATATTTTCTTGCTCAGGCCCTCTAGCTTCCTCTTGAAGTTCCTAGCAGGGATTGGAATCATATCTCCATTGCTTCTCCACAGACAAATTTCCTCCTCTAGCTCCCACCCAGCCCCCAGAGCACCAGGCAACCTCAGCTCCCTTCTGGAGTACCAAGCAGCCATGTGACCCCAGCTCACAGAGCAGCCAAGCAGCCACATTCCCCCAGCCCCACTCTGTTCCCTAGAGCACAAGGCAGCCTTTCTGTAGCTCTAGCCTTCCCAGCCAGCTGGAGCATGGGTGGGGCCAGCCCTGTCTTTTTGGGAAGGCAATGACTTCACTTCCCTCCATTACTCATCTCCTGTGCTGCAGCCCCAGTCGGAGCCCTCACCTTCTCCCACACCTACCCTCCTGCCTCAACCCAACTCTTTCCCACACTCTGAACCCCTCATTTTGGCTCCACTGCAGAGCTAATAGCCCTGAGCCCCCTGATGAGTTAATCCAGATCTGAGCCCAATAGCTCTTCCTGCCTTCCCCCCAGACTGCTTTTGCTAGATAAAAGAGAATCCAGAAATTATCAGAACACTCAGGCTATGTCTAGACTGTTTTCTTCTGCTGAAAAAAGATATGCAAATTTGTAGCTAATTTGCATATCCTCTTCCGATCGCGTTATCGGAAGAGGTTTTGTCGAAAAGGAAAGCAGTTTAGATATGGTTCTTTAAAAAAAAAAAACACCTTTTTTGAAAGACCCCTACTTCCTTAAAATATGAGGCGTGCAGGGGTCTTTCGAAAAAGGGTTTTTTTTCCGAAAGAACCGCGTCTAAACTGCTTTCTTTTTCGACAGAATCTTTTCCGATAACATGATTGGAAGAAGATATGCAAATTAGCTCCAAATCATCTTTTGGCAGAAGAAAGCTGTCCAGACATAGCCTCAGTCTGTCCCTCCCCTTATCTGGTGAGAAATAAGAGAAATTGAGGGGGGAGGGATATAATTAATACATAAAATAACAGCTATGTACCAGGGTGATAGATAAACAAAAATATTGCCCTCCGATTAAAGTGTTCTGGAGGTTATGAAATTTGTTTAGGAATCAAAGGTTCCTTCTGATATAGTCCCTTGATATTAATCAATGGGCGTGATCCTGCAGTGTTTACAATAATAAGGAATACAAACTAAGGACCATTAATGTTAATCATAATAGTGGCATACGGTTATGCATAACTAGGCCAGTTCATAAATAACTAATAGTAAAGGGAAGTGGAATGCTCCTTTTGGGAGCGTTATTTCATAAGAAGTAGGTCTCTTAATGTATTTTTGTAAAAAAATTTATTGGGTTTTATTGTTTGGTTTGTGTGTTAGTGTTTTGTTTTTGTTTTTACTATGATCAGGGCCATGAGCATGAATGAATAACAGAGTTGCAATTGGTGTTTAAAAGGAAATCAAAGCTTTGAAAGTGCTTTTTTGGGAGAAGGATGATGCCTCACTTAATGGAGGTCATGGATAGTCAAGTGAATCTACTTTCCTCAGTTATTTTTTTGGAAAAATTAAAAATGCACTTCAGTGGACAGAAAAACTGATGTAAGTAAATCTGACACCAGACCTACTCCAATATAAGAGTCAGTCTTGATTTTGGATTTTAAAATATGGATTTTAAACAAATACTATCGAGAGCCTGTAATCTTTTCCACTTCTGCGTTCAAATCCTGCAAACACTCACTCACGCTCTTAACTAAAGCAAGTGGATTAGATCCATTGAAATAAAGAGTACTTGCATACTTAAAATTAAATATATGAAGGATCGGGGTCCTGGAATGCAATTCATGTGAAAATGTATGTATATAGTCCTGTGTATATGCATCAACTGCATCTAAATAATTAGGTGTATATTTTTCCTAATGTAGGAATATGCCATTACACAAAATAGACCTTAAAACTTTTTAAAACTAAATCCGGACTAATATCATTACTTAAATGAAATGCATAGATATTTTCTGCTGCTGTGACCTTCTCTTATTTTAAAGACTGTTTACTTCACAAAGGGTAAGTCTATAGAAAAGCCTATAAAACATATAAATGTAGCATTAATAAAATGTCAAATTGACAGCTTTGAAAACTAAATTATTATTTAGAAACAACTAAGATAGGTTCTTCAGAGAGTGGTGTCCCTGTGGGTGCTCCACTTAGGTCTCGGTGCGTCCTCGCGCCGTGGATCGGAGAATTTTGCTGAACAGTGCCCCTCGCGCCATGCTTGCACACCTAGCATCTCGCGCCCCTGCCATTTGTGGAGTGCGTGCGCGGCGCGAGTCCCATTAGGTCCTTTTCTGCCGTCCTCGACTGAAGACAGAGTTAAACCCTCTTCTTCCTGACAGGAAAACAATAATTTTACAATTAGTTTTAGACTTTTACCGCAGAGTTTATTCTGTTATCGCTAGTTTCAACATTTGTTACGCTTTGAAGGAGAAAAAAGAAAGGAAAGCGGCAACCACTGCAGTGGTGGCTTTTCTCTTCAACATGCCAGGTTCCCCCGGCTTTAAAAGATGTGACTCATGCAGAGACTTGATGCCTATCTTGAATGGCCATGCCTCTTGTGTTAAATGCCTGGGAGAGTCTCATTCAGCACTTAAGTGCCCTCACTGCCTGAACATGGCAGCCAAGGCCAGAAAAGACCACGAAATGCGGCTTAAAACCCTCCTCTGGGAGAAGTCCATTCAGCCCTCAAGGGACAAACCAGAGGACATGCAGGGACAGCAAAAGCACTCTGACAGGGCAGCTTCATCACCCTGCAAAAACTCTCAAGCCACCAGGGCTTCCCCAGCATGCTCGCAGTCAGTGCAGCCCAGAGCCTCTCGTTCCCCAGCACCATGGAGAAATGCAAGTCTGCACCAGCCAGAAGAGCTGAGGTAGAATCTAAACTTGCCACACGGTTGGCACCACAGAGGCTGCGGCACCAGCAAGCTGCATATGCCCCCACCATCAGCTCCTGTGAGCTCTCCTTCAGTGCCCGAACAAACTGGGCAGAATGACCTTGACTGCCCCCTGGCACTGCAGCATAAAAAAGCACTGCGTAAAATGCAGCACCTACAAAAATCTCCTCAGCCTAACACAAGAGCGGCAGTTTGTCACCATGCTCCACAGTAGTGTCTTACTGTCGGGCACACTAATATGCCAGAAGGTGCCCCCACCTCTCCTACACCGCTCTCCCCAAGAATGGATTATGGCAGCAGGCACAGGAGTAGGTTCTCATCATGCCATTCATCTCCTCCATCACTAGCTTCCTGGCACTCATACAGGGATCATTCCCTTCAACAGCATCCCATGTGACCCAACCAACCCTGCATGTATCCCCCACACCAGTTCCAGCTTCATTGGGCCCCCTCAGATACATGGCAAGGGTACTGGTCATGTTCCTCCCATGCCTACCACTCAAGACACACAGCTTCTACATCTCAACAACAACACACCTCCAGACGCTCACCCACAATCTCCGTGCATTCCTCGCCTGCTCACCCCCGCCCAATGTCTCAAGCGGGTTCTAATGAGCACGATAACTTACCTCATTCAGATTTGGAGAGCTCCTTACATGAATCCAGACAGGACCAAGGAGTATTCCAGATCTCGCCTTCCCCACCGGCAGATGATCTGAAACAATTTCAGGATTTGTTTAAGCGGGTAGCCCAATCACAAGACATAACATTACAAGAGATTCAAGATAAACCATACAAATTACTGACAATATTATAACCCCAAGCATCCTCGAAGATCGCTCTACCCATAAACGAAGCTATCCTTGAACCTTCAGATGCTCTGTGGCAAAATCCAGTCTCTATTCCTCCTACAAACTGTAGAGCGGATAGAAAATATTTTGTCCCTGCACAAGACATGGACTTTCTCTTTGCACGCTCCCAGCTGAACTCACTGGTGGTGGGCTAAGAACTCACAATTTAAATCTACAGCTTGTGACAAAGAACGCAAGTGACTAGACACCTTTGACTGCAAAGTGTACTCTTCTGTCACACTCCAATTCCGTATATCAAATTATACAGCCCTTCTGCTACGATCATGCCAACTATGCCAAGTTACAAGACCTCCTACAGGACCTTCCTGACAATAAATGACCTCACTTCCAGTCCATCATTAGGGAAGGTTTATCAATAGTGAAAACT
The DNA here is from genome assembly GCA_032595735.1 of Pelochelys cantorii. NCBI lineage: Eukaryota > Metazoa > Chordata > Testudines > Trionychidae > Pelochelys > Pelochelys cantorii. The sequence goes on along the minus strand of CM064329.1, from coordinate 99,520,655 downwards.
GCTCTCCAGGCAGCTATGGAGCCGCAGCCATTGTAATGCATAGAGCCTTGTGGCTGCAGTCGTCGGGGTCCCAAAAGAACTGCAGTCAAGTGTGTTTTCCCTTTGACAGAAAACAGCTATTCGCAAACAACACAGACGAGATTCTACACTCAGTGAAGGACTCTCGAATGACACTCCGCGCTCTGGGGATCTACACCCCACCTAATAAGAAACGCAAATATACCCCCTCCCAAAGGCCTCGGGACTATAATTACAATTACTATAGGTGGCAGCAGAGGCTATATGACAACAGGCCCAAGCAACATCCTAATAGGAGGATGACGCAGCAAAACCAGCCCTCCACCACTTAAATTTGTTGTTTGTGAGAGGTGGATTGAATTCTTGGTCGGGGGTCTGAGCAACGACCCCGCAGTTCCAGTGCATTCCAAGGTCACCTTCCATCACCGCCTGAGACCCTTCTGCAAATAATGGGCCCAAATTACCACAGACAAATGGGTCCTAGAAATTATCAATTTGGGTTATACTATCCCCTTCACATCCATGCCCCCAACCCAACCCCCTATCCTGTCCCTTTTCAGGGACCCATCTCACGAGCCCCTACTACAAACAGAGGTGCAAAAGCTACTCACCTTCGGGGTAATAGAACCCATCCCCAAAGAATACAGAGGGAGAGGGTTCTACTCCAATTATTTCCTCACAGTCAAGAAAACGGGGATGAAGACCAATCCTGGATCTCCAGGAAACTCAACAAATTCATCCGCAACACAAAATTCAGGATGGTGACCCTGGCAACCATCATACTTGCACTGGACAAAGGAGAGTGGTTCTCAGCCCTTGACCTCCAAGACGCATATTTTCATGTAACCATCCACCCATCCCACAGAAGATTTCTCAGATTTGTCGTAGGCCAAGACCATTATCAGTACAGAGTTCTCCCCTTTGATCTCTCTACGGCACTTTGAGTGTTCTCAAAGATGCTAGCCATAGTCACGACCTTTCTCAGGAGACAAAATGTCATCATCTTACCTTACCTTACCTAGATGATTATCTCATCAAAGGCCACACCTGTCAACAAACTACAGTCATGACAACTGTTATCAGGGAATGTTTTACTCGACTTGGCCGCCTTATCAATATACAAAAGTCTACCATACAGCCCATGCAAAAGATAGAATTTATCCGGCCATTACTAGACTCGGTCACAGCAAGAGCCTACCTCCCACCACAAAGATTCAAGGCAATCTGCGACCTCATTCAGGAGGTCAGGCAGGCTCCCTTTTCCACAGTCCGGACGTGCCTCCAATTATTGGGGCATATGACAGCCACAACATTTGTAGTCCTATTCACAAGGCTCCACATGCATTGCCTACAACATTGGCTCGCAACCAACTACATCCCTACCCAACTCAGCTTCACGAAGTGCCTCACACTTCCTCCACCGATACTGCAATCTCTAGAATGGTGGATGTCTCCGACCAACCTGCTCGCCGGCATACCCTTCCACCGTCCAGACCCATAAGTAACTATAATGACGGATGCATCACTGATGGGCTGGGTTGTCCATTGTGGCACAACATCAATACAAAGTACATGGGCCCAATATGAAAGACACTTACACATCAACATCCAGGAGTTCAGGGCCGTTCGCAGGGCATGCACCCATTTCCTGCCCCTGATAAAGGGCAGAACTATCTGTGTCCTTACAGACAATACAGCTTCTATGTTCTATGTCAATCGACAGGGGAGGTGCCCAATTACGCTCACTATGTGCAGAAGCAGTCAGATTTTGGAACTGGTGTATCAGGAACCAAATAACCCCAACAGCCATGTATATACACGGACAGCAGAATGTGAGGGACGACAAACTGAGCAGACATTTCTCAGGGATGGTACTTGGTCCTGCTGTGAAGGCAGGGGACTGGACTCTGACCTTTCAAGGTCCCTTCCAGTTATAGGAGATATACCTATCTCCATTCATTATTATTATTATTAGATCAGCATGAGTGGGAGATCAATACCAATATTCTCCTCTCAATCTTCTGCAAATGGGGCTTTCCAGCTATAGAGCTCTTTGCGACATCTCACAACTGCAAATGCCACAGGTTCTGCTCCTGGGCAGGCCTAGGCAAGAGGTCGGAAGGGAATGCCTTCACCATTCGCTGGACAGCTCCCCTACTATACGCCTTTCCACCAATTCTGCTTCTCACCAGAGTGATCAACAAGATTTGATTCGATCCGGCCACAGTAATTCTAATAGCCCCAGCCTGGCCGAGACAACCTTGGTTCCCTTATCTGTATTACCTATCGATATATCAACCCATTCCTCTCCCCGCGGTGCTGAATCCTCTGACACAGCCCCACGGCAGCACATGCCACAACAACATCAAAACTCTGAAAATCACAGCATGGCTTCTCCATCATTCCAGAATGAGGAACTCACCTGTCTGGACAGAGTAAAACACGTCCTACTAAACAGCCAGCGTCCCTCCATGAGAAACACCTACCAAAACAAATAGACACGCTTTCAACAATAGTGCATGACACACAATTTACATCCCACTACTGTCCCTGTACCTACCTTGCTGGAGAACCTCATGGACCTCAGTGACATGGGCCTTTCCATCAGCTCTATCCAAGTCCACCTGGCGGTGATCACGGTTTCCCATGATCTGGTGGATGGCTTCTCTCTCTTTGTGCATCCCATGGTGAAGCGATTTCTCACAGGCCTGCAGAAAATGTGCCCAAACCTGCACCTCCCGGTGCCACTCAATTTGGTCCTTGATACGCTCACCAGGCCGCCCTTTGAACCACTAGCTAGCACATCACCACAATACTTATCCATGAAGGTGGCCTTCATCGTGGCCATAATATCAGCCAGAGGGGTAGGAGAAATTTTGGCCCTCATGGCAGACCCACCTTTCACTACCTTTACTAGGGACAAGGTGATACTCAGGCCCCATCTGAAGTTTCTCCCAAAGAAACTTCCACTTAAATGAACCCATTTCCTTACCTGCTTACTTCCCTAAGCCTCATACCTCCTCCAAGGAGGCTATATTACAAACTCTAGATGCAAGGCGGACAATTGCATTTGTCAAAGTTAGACTCAGGACTCAAAATTTCGTTGACCACTCTGTTTTATTAGCAAAGCGCTTCGCTAATACAACCAGAAAAGTGAGACCCCATTCCAAACCCAAGCCACCTTATTTATACAGATAAAAGGAGAGTGAGACAAAGGATTGAAAAAGGGCACAAACTGACACAGTTACCTGGGTCAGTCACGTCCCCTATTTCCTTATTAACTCTCACTAATCTCCTGTTAATGATCCAGCTATGTAGACTCTCTTCTCAAACCCTACGCAACCAACACTCCCAGCTATCTCCGAGATACTACTGACTTTCTGAGAAAACTACAAAACATCGATAACCTCCCTGATAACACTATCCTTGCTACCATGGATGTAGAAGCTCTATACACCAACATCCCACATGAAGATAGATTACAAGCAATTAGAAATACTATCTCAGAGGACACCACTGCCAATCTGACAGCAGACCTATGTAACTTTGTTCTCACCCACAATTATTTCCATTTTGAGGACAACTTATACCTCCAGATCAGTGGCACACCCGCATGGCCCCACAGTACGCTAACATCTTTATGGCTGACTTAGAACAACATTTCCTCAGATCCCGTCCCCTTTTACACTTACACTACATTGATGATATCTTTATGATCTGGACCCACGGCCAAGAAACACTGGAGACGTTCCACAGAGATTTTAACAACCTACACCCCACCATCAATCTCAGCTTGGACCATTCTACACGAGAGATCCTGGATACCACAGTACAAATCACCAATGGTAAATTAGACACCACTCTACAGAAAACCCACTGACTCATACAGTTACCTTCATGCCTCCAGCTCCCATCCAGAACACACCATATGATCCATCATCTATAGCCAAGCCCTTCGATACAACCACATCTGCTCTAATCCCACTGACGGAGACCAGAAACTTCAGGATCTCTACCAAGCATTTATAAACCTCAATTACCCACCTGGAGAAATAAAAACACAAATTGAAAGAGCCAGACGAATACCCAGAAACCATCTACTTCAAGACAGACCCAAGAAAACCAACAATAGAACACCACTTGTCATCACCTATAGCCCCCAACTTAAACCCGTCCAACACATTATCAATAAACTACAACCTATACTGGAACAGGATACTACACTCCGAGAGGCTCTGGGAGACAGACCCATAGTCTCCTACAGACAACCACCTAACCTCAGGATGATTCTTACCAACAACCACAGGACATACCACACTAATACCAACCCTGGGACTTTTCCTTGCAACAAACCCCGTTGCCAGCTTTGTCCACATATTTACTCTGCTGACACCATTATTGGACCTAACCAATTCAGTTATAAGATCAAGAACACATATTCCTGCTCATCCAGAAATATAATCTATATCATCATGTGCCGACAGTGTCCGTCTGCTATGTACATTGGACAAACGTCTCAGACGCTTCACCAAAGAATCAATGCACACAAAACGGATATCAGACAGTATCACAAAGAAAAAACAGTTTCTTGCCATTTCAACCAGAAAGGGCATTGTCTCAATGACTTGATTACCTGCATACTGCTTCAAAGACATTTTCACACCAGACTTGAAAGGGAAACCTCTGAACTGTCATTCATGCTTAAATTTGACACTTTACACCAGGGTCTTAACAAAGACGCTAATTACCTTACCCATTACAAAGATAGCTTCCCCAATTATCACCTCTAATATCATTAGCTCACAGACATTTACCTTCCCCCCCCCCCATCCTTTTTATATGTGTTCACTTTTTTTGATTGTATCCCTTTGGTATATATGGTCATGCCTATTTTCTTCCACAATTTGATCTGAGGAAGTGGGTCTGGCCCACGAAAGCTCATCACCTAATAAACCATCTTGTTAGTCTTTAAAGTGCTACATAGTCCTGTTTTTTGTATCACCCTTAAGTGGAACCATTGTCCTTTTCCTTAACATCCTCCTTCCTGCTTACACATAAACAACTTTACCTTAACATCTCTCTTCCTGCTAAAGGAACAAACATTTCTTTAATTCATTCTACTTTTACAATATAATTCAGTCTACTTTCACATGTTTTACCTCGATAGAACTAGAGCAACCAGGAAATCAGAGAGACTTTTTGTGGCATGGTCTGGACCACACACAGGAATAGCGATTTCAGCACAGTGCCTATCCAAGTGGCTTGCAGGCTGCATACATACAGCTTAGGAACTCTGAGGCAAGCAGACACCACAGACTATCAGGACTCACTCCACGCATGCGATGGCCATTATGACAGCCTTCCTGAACAATGTACCATTAGTGGAGGTTTGTAGGGCAGCCACATGGTCATCACACCACACTTTCGCACCTCACTATGCCCTACAGAAGGCGCCAATACCCTCCACATCTCTAGCAGATGCGGTCCTTCCTTCCTTGACATAAATGACTGCAATGCCCACCACCATCTGGTGGGTACTGCTACTGAGTCACCTGGGTGGAGCGCCCACAAGGACACCACTTGTTGAAGAAGAAGAAGTTACTCACCAGGTGCAGTAACAATGGTTCTTTGAGATGTGTGTCCATGTGGGTGCTCCACTACCCTCCCGTTCTCCCCTCTGCATGGGGTCTTCCTGGGCTTCAAGTAGAAAAGGAACAGATGGGACTCGCACTGCACACATACTGCACAAATGGCAGGGGCGCGAGATGCTAGGTACGCAGGCATGGCGCGAGGGGCACTGCTCAGCAAAATTCTCCGATCCCCGGTGCGAGGACGCACCAAGACCTGAGTGGAGCACCCACAGGGACACACATCTCGAAGAACCATCGTTACAGCACCTGGTGAGTAACTTCTTCTTTCTTTTCTTTCTGCTGACAGTGAGTCAGTTATGAATGAGATCATCCCTAAGAGTGAAAGGATAGTTTGAGACTTATGATCATTCAGTCCATGGTCTGTTTTGTTGGGACTACCATTGAGGATATTGATTATTTTCTGTTGCATTAGCTGTTGGTATGATGTAGCCTCTGTCCACGGGGAATTAGACTCTGGACCATCAAACTTATCTTATATAGACTACTAAACAAGTGTTAGCAGCAGCTATTGGTCACGATCATCCAGTACTAGGCTGAACTGCTGACGTAGAGTGGAAAGCTTCTGCTACCCCATTAGATCTCTCGAATATTTCCCCTTGTATTGAAATTAGATTTAGTTCCAGTAATAGGGTAAAAGATTACCAGTATCCTCTAAAATGTACTTTTTATTGAAATTGTAATCTGTACTAGACATCTTGATAGCCCAGGAGAGTATAGTAGTTAGATGCGAAAAAGGCAACTATGACTTAAATTTTTCACTTATTCCTAACTAGCAAATTTACCCAGTGTTGGTTGGGTCTTTTAACTCAAATAAGATTTGTTTTCTTTTACTTAAATGTTTGGTCTGGGATTGGGCTGAGAATGAGGGGTTCATTATGCAGGCTACCCCAGAGAGAGAGAGAGGATAACCCCAGCTGTCTCTTACTGCAGCAGCTTGGGACCAGGTAAGAAGGGCCAAGTCCATGGCTGCTGCAGCTGCAACAGGCACAGCCAGGGAATGGGTGCATGTCCCTTGGCTGGGGAAAAGACAGGCACACAAACAAAGTCTCTGAAATATGTAGTAGATAGTTGTATCTTTCTTCACCCCTGCCCCTGCTGGCCCAATGGGGTAATAGCTGTCCTGATTCTCATCTCTGGACCCTTGTTGCCCCCCTGTGATCATTCTACACTATAACTTTCCCTCCTACCAGATTCCTCCCTTTCCATTTTATGAGAAATAATCACATTCCAGGCATATCCCATTGTCCTGGCACAACCAACCCCCTATCTTGCTTTAAGTTATGATAAAAGGAAGCTGCCTACCAACTTTGGTTGTCCTAGCTTTTATCATTTAGGAATTCTTGAACAAATGGATTCACAGATGGATGGACCCACACACACACACACACACACACACACACACACTTTCTAAAATACATAGTAGATGATTGATCTAAAGCAGTGGTCCCCAGCGCGGTGCCCGCGGGCATCATGGTGCCCTCCGGGGCATTTATGTGCGCCTGCCGAATGATCTGGACCGGCCCCGCCCCCGGGCGCGTGGCGCATGGACGGCCCCGCCCCCGGGCACATGGCGCATGGGCGGCCCTGCCCCTGGGCACGTGGCAGTCCCAAAAGGTTGGGGACCACTGGTCTAAAGAGTTGCTGTTTGTGTTACAGTAGCGTCTAAATCAAGATCCAGGGCCCCATTGTGTTAGTTCATGTACTAACAGACATTAAGGGCACGTCTAGACTACATGGCTCCGTCGACGGAGCCATGTAGATTAGGGTTGTAGGCAACGGGAAATGAAGCGGCAATTTAAATAATCGCCACTTCATTTAAATGAAAATGGCTGCCGTGCTGTGCCGATCAGCTGTTTGTCGGCACAGCGCTGTAGTCTGGACGCTCCGTGGTTGACATCAAAGGCATTTGTTGATCTCTCCGTTATGCCTCGTGGGATGAGGTTTACCGGGAAGGTCGACAAATGCCTTTGATGTCGACTGGGGAGCGTCCAGACTACAGTGCTGTGTCGACAAACAGCTGATCGACACAGCGCAGCAGCCATTTTAATTTAAATGAAGCGGTGATTATTTAAATCGCCGCTTCATTTCCCTTTGCCTACAACCCTAGGTCTACATGGCTCCGTCGACGGAGCCATGTAGTCTAGACGTGCCCTAAGACAGTACTTGTCTTTGAGACTTTATGATTTAAGCAGACAAGACAGGTTATAGGTGGAAAGGCACTTTTAAAATCCCATTTTTAAAAATGGGGGACAGAGGCGCAGATAAATTAAATTACTTATCCATTATCACAAAAAAAATCTGGGCAGAATCTAAAATTAAACCACCCCTCCCAAATCTTATTCCAGTTTTTTAACCATAACAACCACCTTTCTATTTCTGGTTGGAATTAGAAATCATCTGTCTCTAATGTGTTTACATTTAGTTCTGCCTTTTGCTGTCTCTTGTAAGTGTATCTTAGCTATATATTGAGAAAGGTAATACATGCCTTTATAAGTAAAATATGATTGGGGAAAGGATACCCTAATAATTCATATTTATTAAACTTAATTGAATTAATGCCTAGTTTTAAAACGGTGAAAGGGCATCTACTTTGTTTTTAACATGACATATTAAGTCATTACATGGTGTGATAAACATGGTTAAACTAACTGTTAGTATGTACTAGCACATTACAGTATGTACTAGACAACTATAGTTCACACATGCCTTCCTTCTTTTGGTCTTACGCATATTATTTTAATTCAAATTAAAATATTGGTAAAAGTAAGGACAAAGTGATTCTCCGTACATACCCCAAGTTTCTCCCAAAGGTACTTACCTCATTCCCTTCCAAAGAACCATTATACTTACCTGTCTTCTTCCCCAAACCCCACAAGGACTGCAGGGAGATGGCACTGTATGCCTTAGACATCCGCAGAGTAGTTGCCTTTTATTTACAACACACGAAACCCTTCCGCAGAACTCCACAGCACTTTGTCTCATCTACAGAGAGATCACAAGGGTTACCCATCTTAAAACAACTAACTCTCCTAAATTTCCATAGGGTATTTCTGCTTACAAAAGCAAATATATTAATCCCTTTATTAAAGTATTGCATTATAGATTCCTTTTCAGTTTTTACTGTGGTATATTTCTAGTATACATGTCAAACTAATGTCTCCCATTTTGTCTTTGGCTCCTAATTATGAACTTTTGGTATTTGTAACCTCTTTTAGAATCATGGACTTTCAGACTCACTTTTTCGAGCAAATGGAATGTCATTCAACATCTCTTGTCATGACTGATGTCTTTTGGTTCCTCCTGCTTATTGTAATCGACATTATCTCTTGATTCAGTTAATAAATACTGAGCTGTTTTTCTTACATTTCTAAATTGGAAACTCACAGCAATTTCTTTCCTTCCTTGTAATGGTATTTACATGCTAGCTCTTCTAACAAGTAATATAAATATGGTGAATATTCTGTATGTTATGCCAAAATGCAATGTTATTTCTTTACATAAATTAGCAAATACAAATACATATGCAACATTCATTCTGCTTATATGTAAATACATATTTAGGCTGTGACTGGCATTTTTCAGTGTGATTGTTATATAATAAAAGCATCTAATGAATGCATCCTGAAAAGTCATAACCTTGTAATTTTTAACAATTTAAATGTAATCTAAATTGGTTTTGATGTTATGTTATAAATATCAGTAGTCTGAACTTTTTATTGATAGCTTCTAAATATTGAAAGGTTACGAAATCCTTCAAATTACCTTTCTAATACTGACAAACCCCGAGCCTCATAATAAACATTTAAAATGAACTCTAATCTGAAGTCAGTCTAGTGAAAAAGGTCAAGGAAGGGTCACTGATGCATTTAATTAACAAGCATATAAATTAACTAATTTGTTTTCCTGCCCTCACTTAGTTTCTGTTGTTGTTTTCAAGATGATTTTAGTAGATATGCATTACATTTATTTGTATGTGTGTGTACAGCACAACAATTCTGTTTAGCAGCTTGTTCCTTTCATTTCAAATTCTCTTAATGTTTTAAAACATTGGCCTGTGTGACTAGAAATTTTCCAGTTTTCTCTTCTTGAGGTGATTTTTTTTGTCCAAGTGCTGATGACTCTTTAGTTCAGGAAGACACAGTTTTTTATGCTTGCATGTTAAGGTAAGATTAAGACATGCTAAGGAGTGCTGTCATTTGTAACTATTGAGTGCAGGTAGATAGTGCTTCTCAGACTCATATCAGAAATTAATCTTTCTGGTCATTAATTCAGGACCACTACTTAGAAAAGTATGCTTATCCTACAAAAATTGTACTAGTCTATCAAATGTTTCTCTGGACTCACAATTTATGCAAGTTTAGAGTTTTTTAAATTGGGTGTAATCTAATTTACCTCTTTCATTTTTATGTTTTTAAACCTGAGCCGTTTTACAAAGGTTGGAGAAAAGTTAAGTTCTGTCCCTCAGCTGTGATATTTTCTGACAACACAGGACTTGTCCATGATCTAAAAACAGTATCACGGACCTGGGGACTTAACGTTTAAATTAGTAGTGTGGATGTGAAATGTATCTAAGATCTTTTCAACAGTGTAAATTGGAACCATGTAATAAACCAGGTCTTCTGACTTAGATTAATTTGTAGCATAGTCAGGCCTTTGGTTATACATTATGGGCATACTTCTTATTTTGTACTGTACCTACATAATTTTTTCTGACTATTTTTTAACTTGCTTAGCCCTGCAATTTAATCATATACCACTCACATCTTCACTTCTTGACCTGAACTGTTCTGTACTACTTCAGTGCTCTTCTAAATCTCTTGTGTTCCTCTCAAGTTGAAGCCACATCTCATATATCCTTTACCTATTTCACAGATGTAGTTAAATCAGCTTTTCTGCTCTACGTTAAGGATTGCAACAATAGTTTTATTTGTCATATCATTTTTACTGCCAATGCACGGGGCATTTTGTCAAGGACATCAAGTGCCAGATGTCAATAGAAATTCTGACTTCGTTGATGAATCTGCTTACTCAGACTATTTAATTTTTTAAAAATTGCAACTACAAAGAGATGTTAGAGAGAAAAAAATCTGTTTTAAAAAAGATATGTCTGAAAAGATCGGAGTAATACTACAGGGAAATAACAGATGAAGGTAAGATGTTACTGTCACCCCCAAAAGGATATAATCTTTCTCCATTTTACTGAAAGAGTGACTCTGGGTGTTTCATTTCAGTTGTATACTTGACATTTCTGATGTTTCGAATAATATATCCTGTGCTTCTCTTATTGTATGTGCCATTGAATATATTCATATCATGGAGTGCAGAGTACTTTCCTCATTGCCCAGAATATAAATTCTTGGTTCAAAATGTCACTTGTAAATTTAATTACAAGGTAACTCAAAATGTTTTGGAAAAGATTTTTGTGTACTGATCTGCTGAAAGAAATTAAGGAAATGGTTCCCTGAAGAGGTAGTGTGGATGCAGCCTGGGAAAGAACAGTTGGGGATAGGGTTGCCAGGAGTCCAGTATTGACCCGGACAGTCCGGTATTTTTGCCTCCTGTCTGGTAAAAAAATTCAGACAATACCGGACACCTGAAATGTCCTGTATTTTCTGTTTTGTTTTGTTTTTTTTCCCCTGCCAGGAGGCGAAAATACCAAACACCTGACAACCCTAAGACACACTTGGCAACTGGGCCCAGCCCCCTGTCCCTGAGCCCCTGACCCCCACCCCCTGCCCCTCTGCTTACCTGGAGGGGCTTGATCAAGAAAACAAGATGGCCACTGGCAAAAAGACCTGAAGCAACGGGAAACAATGCCTTCCCTGGGTCTTAGTGCTCAACCTCCCCCGTCTCGTACTGAAAGGGGCCATGCTATTTTAATGCTGTTTTATTTTATTTTATTTTATTTTATTTTATTTTATTCTTTTGCTTAACTTTTGGGGTCATTTTTTTTTCATCAACAACTTCGGTCTTCCCCCCTTTTTTTTCCCCCCTCAACAGAATTTTTCCGCTGGTGGGGTTTTTTTTTGGGGGGGGGGGTGCGGGAGGTGTTCGGTATTTTTGGTTAAACCATCTGGCAACCCTAGTTGGGGTTTTCATGGCCTGTCCTCATTGTGGTTTCTACTGGGCTGAGAGAGCAGCTTTGATTTTCACTGTGGAGTATCCTTAGAAGTCTTGTCAACAGAGGCTGCTGTGAACATGGGAAATTCCTCAGCTGCCACAATCATATAATCTTTAGCTTAGCAGCCTCCACTAGGCAGGACCTTTCTGCCACCATAACTGTCCTTTGTCACAGGTTTCCATGAGAGGAAGCTGACTGAATCCAATCCTAATATAAATCATCAAGAAGATATAATGTGGAAAGAAGATCATTAGTTCCTGTCTGAAAGGACTGTAGGTTAAATAGAGAGATGCATATTTGTATAACTACTTTGCACTCATGTGGCATTTATGATTTGAAGATATCTAAACACTTTTCAAAAGCAGATAAATATTGATTAACATTGCAAAGACAAATATTGTGTAAGTTATAAGAGACAGTTCCTAGCCCTAATATGTTTATGCAGTGCTTAGCATAGCACAGCCCTAATCTTGATTGGGGTGAATAGGTGCTACCATAATATATATAATTATTCAGAGCCACCAACAGGGAAGGGCAAAAGGGGCAACTTCCCCGGGGCCTGGCAATCCAAAAGGGTCTGAGGCTCCCAGCTGCTGCTGCCCCCTTTAACAATGAAAGGATAGTGCTCCCCCGAGGTAACAATTATTTACACTGGGTTTAATAGTAAATAAAGGTATTTTATTAAGTACAAACAGTAGGATTTAAGTGGATGCAAATGAAAACAGGTAGATCAAAGCAAGTTACAAAACTAAACTAAAGAAAAATGCATGGCTAGTTCTAATACACTAAAGCTTATTGCTAACTTACCTTAAAACTGTTCGTAGAATCACAGAACACTAGAACTGGAAGAGACATCAAGAGGTCATGGAGTCCAGTCCTCTGCCCTCACAGCAGCACCAAGCACTGTCTAGATCAGTGTTTCTTAAACTCTGTTCTGGGGCACACCGGTGTGCCGTGCGGCAGTAGGAGGTGTACTGCGGAGAACAACAGAGTTCAGAATGGCTGCCCTTAAAGGGGCAGGCGACCTTTATTTTTGCCCAATGACTTTCCCCCTGGGGAAAGCACTTCTAGACCTTTAATCATTTTGTTGCTCGTCTCTGAACCTTCTCCAATTTCTCCACATCTTTCTTGAAATGTGGTGCCCAGAACTGGACACAATACGCCAACTGAGACCTAATCAGTGCAGATTAGATAGGAAGAATTACTTCTCGTATCTTGTTCACAACACTCCTGTTAATGCATCCCAGAATCATGTTTGCATTTTTTGCAACAGTGTCACACTGTTGACTCATTTCTTGTCATCCACTATGACCCCTAAGTCCCTTTCAGCAGTACTCCATCCTAGACAATCACTTCCCATTCTGTATGTATGAAAGTGATTGTTCCTTCCTAAATGGACTACTTTGCATTTGTCCTAATTAAATTTCATCCTGTTTACCTCAGACAATTTCTCCAATTTGTCCAGATCATTTTGAATTTTGACCCTATCCTCCAAAGCAGTTGGAACCTCTTGTGCATTTCAAAGAAGGCACCTGCGTGCAGCCCAGAGTCAGCAGTACTTCCCGCTGATCCTGGGCTATACACGGAGTTGCGCATACTCCCTTTGAAATGTGCAAGAGCCCCATTCAGAGGAGGAATGCGGACGTGCTTGTCGACTAGTCAATTAACCGCATTTTAACATCCTTACTTTGGAAACCCCGGGGGCCACAATGATACCCACAGCACATGCCGAGGTTGCAGATACGAGGTTACAAATAGCTTCTTTCACACTGACGGGCATGAATACAAAGATTAAGGCAAGACTACACAACACACAGGCCCCATTTAAGTCAGTTCTGCCAATATTAATAAAATGCAATATTTACCCGACTTCCACCCATATGACAGCACTTTTAATAAGCAATGACAGTCCAGGAATTTAACTACTAAAATGAATATCGACAGAAGACCATTATATTGACTTGCTGTTGTGGAGCATGTTCCTAGTGGAGGCCATGTTCAAAGGATCCCACCCACAGGCAGCGTGTTGAGTCCCGCGTATACCCAAACCACACCACGGGCCACAAACAAACAGACCACGGGCCGCATGTGGGCTGCAGACGGGCCGCAGGCCGTGTGTTGAGTAGCCCTGATCTAAATCATTGATGAAGATATTGAACAGAACCGGCCCCAAAACAGACCCCTGCGGAACCTCACTTGTTATGCCCTTCCAGCATGATTGTGAACCGTTAATAACTACTCTCTGAGAACTGTTATCCAGCCAGTTATGCACCCATCTTATAGTGGCCCTTTCTAAGTTGTATTTGCCTAGTTTATTGATAAGAACGTCAAGTGAGACCGTAAATGCCTTACTAAAGTCTAGGTATACCATATCCACCATTTCTCCTTTATCCACAAGACTTGTTATCCTATCAAAGAAAGCTGTCAGATTGGTTTGTCATGATTTGTTCTTTACAAATCCTTGTTGGCTGTTACCTATCACCTTATTTTCTTCCAGATATTTGCAGATGAGTTCCTTAATTACATGCTCCATTATCTTCCCTGGCACAGAAATTAAACTGACTGTTCTGTAGTTTTCTGGATTGTTCTTATTTCCCTTTTTACAGATGGGCAACCTTTTCCAGTCTTCTGGAATCTCTCCTGACTTCCATGATTTTCAAAGATGATAGCTAAAGACTCCGGTACATCCTCTATCCGCTCCTTGAGTATTCTAGAATGCATTTCATCAGGTCCTGGTGACTTGCAGACATCTAACTTTTCTAAGTAATTTTTAACTTGTTCTTTTTTTATTTTATCTTCTACATCTATCCCCTTCCCACTAACATTCACTATGTTAGGCATCCTGTCACCATCCATCTTCTTGACAAAAACCGAAACAAAGAAGTCATTAAGCACCTCTGCCATTTCCAAGTTTCCTGTTGTTGTTTCTCCCTCCTCACTAAGCAATGGGCTTACCCTGTCCTTGGTCTTCCTCTTGCTCCTAAAATACTTGTAGAACAACATCTTGTTACCCTTTATGCCTCTAGCTAGATTTAGCTCTTTTTGTGCCTTTGCCTTTCTAATCTTGGCCCTGCATGCCTATGTTGTTTGCTTATATTCATCTTTTGTAATTTGACTTTATTTCAGGGAAGCCTTCAAGCCAGAGATCTTTTACTTTGACTCAGATCCTCGGCTGTCCATTTGGGTGTGTCATGCCAACCAAAGACAAAGAGACTGATAGACTTCCTTTTGTGTGGGAATCCTTTTACACAGACCCTCTTCCATGGAAAATTACCCGATTAAACTGGTATACCAGTATAATTTGGTCACATGTCTTTCCGTGACTAACCACTACTCAAACTTAAGAGACAATATAACGCTGTTTACAAGCCATATAGTTGATCACCCACTCGTTAAAGTTGCCAGAGCACTGGAGACACCCTTGATGGCTTTCATTTGCACATTTAAAACCATAAAGCATTCTGTACCTCATATTTCTAACTTTACATAGAAGAATGATATATACATCAAAATAAGATCTACAGATCCAGCAGATTGTGACATTAGGATTGATAGGTTATATGAGGTATTTTGTCTACAACATTTTCGAATTATGCATATTTGTATCCATAATACAATTTTATTCAGCATGGGGGGGGAAACTGTCACATATATAATGTCAATTTAACAAGCCATACACTGGGTGAGATTATTGACATTTTGTAGCCAGTGTGCTACAGCAAGTAGTTTTCAGGAGCCTGAAAGATGCATACTGTGCACCAGACAGGATCAAATTTTGTCATCTTATTGTCAGTGTTGTCTGTGCCTGTCTAAGTGTAGAATATCTATGACTCATTGATTTACCCATGAAACTCCCTTATTTGAATCTCTCTTCAAACTCCCTCTTCTCAACTGCAACAAGTTTAAACTTTTTCAAAACCCTATACAATTCAACTCACCTGCAACTCAGATACCACCTATGCACCAGGAGTGCCAGATTCAATAACCCCATTCTCTACTGCTACTCTCGGCTGCATCCTATCCTCTATGTGAAATGACCTTTTGCTGCCAGTTCTTATTAAAATTTATCCTAAAGAGTCCCTGCTTTACTCTTCCCACAAGAAGTGATTATTTTTTTTAATTCTCCTACTCCTGAAGTTCTGCAAGTGCATCCTGACACCTCTGTCCATTAGATGGTATTTTTTTCAGGGCAGGGATTGTCTTTGTGTATTTTTCTGCATCAAGCAGATTGCATTAAATAATAAAATGAAGAAATGTGAGAGGCAAATATTAAAGACTATTTAGAAATTATCAAAGAAAATAAGTATGGAGGAGTATAGATTCTCTGGGCAAAGAAAGATTTGAAATAATATAGAAATCATGAGTGAAATCAAATGGGATAAAGTAATGGAGGGGAATGATACAAATGGGAAATAGCAAGTGTTCTAAGATAAATGAATGTATGTCCTAATGTTATGCATGTTGCTTAGCAACAGGCAGTAAAAATGTGGATGAACAAGTAAGAACAAAAAGTAATTAAAGGAGAGAAAGGCATATGCGTGGTACAGTATAATAATCAGGTAGAGGGGGAAATATGAAAAAAGCAAAGACGGAGAATGAAAAATAGATTTCAGAGAATGTTAAAAATAAACATGAGACCCTTTTTAATCTGTATAGTCTGATTCTATTTTTGCATAATATTAGAGCAAACAGGTATCAACTTGCACTAACACATACCTGAGTATGCGCTGAATGTAAAAGAAGAATTTATAGAAGAAAAGCAATAAACTGCAAGAGTTTATTCTGCAACACAGAATTAACACAGCTTGTAAAAAATTCCAGTCACATGGAAAATGAGCAATTTAAATAATACTACTATCTTTAGGCAGAAATCCAACTTGCCCATAGCCTCTGTCTCTGAATCACTTCTGGGGAGAGCATGTTCTTGTGACTGCTTTCAAAGCTTCATTTCCCAGTTTTTCACATAGGCACAATTTACTAGAGTATGTTGCTGCACTAGACTGTGTTCAAATATTATTTTGATTTTATTGAGAGATTTGTGGTCAAAATGTCTTATTCTTCTTGATTTTTTTTTTTTTTCATCTCACAGCTGTCTTAGGGAAAGTATACAGCATAGTACTGATAGTCACTGAATCTTGCATGCATGATAAATCCTTTAAAAGAAGAATTGTCTTGTCATCGATGTGGGAATCAGGAGACCTGGTTTCGATTCCTAGCATTGCCACAGGCTTCTTGTATGCTCTTCAGCAAGTCACTTAACATCTAGGTGCCTCAGTTTCCTCACTGTTGAAATGAAGATAATTTTACCAACTTTATAAGGATGCTATAATGTCATAATCATTAATGCTAATATGCTGAGATTCTCTGGAACATGCTGTAGAAGTATTATTATGCCAGCTATTACATGAATCTTTTTTTTACAATGTTTGTAATTTGTAAGTATTATCAAAAACAGAAAGTTTTAAAAATATGGTGGTAGCAGCTCAGGAATGGAGACTCTCATAAATAAGCTTTTTGGCTGTTTTCTGAATTTACATTTTCTCATTCTTTTTGAGTGTCCTCTGCATATTCCCACTTATAGGATATGTACAATGTAATATACATAGTTTTAAGATACTGTTAAGACGTTATGTATAACTAAGACTTACCCGCCATTGCCTGGGTCCTTCAGCACAGGGGCCTGGTAGTGTTGGGATGCAGGAGGCAGGGCAGGGCTGGAGGTATGTGAGAATTAGGGTTGGCAGGTGAGGAGGGGGTCAAGGAAGGGGGTCCCAGCGGGCAGGACTTTTTCTCCCTCCCTCTCTAGCCAGCAGAACCTTCAGTTCTTCTTCAAGTTATGTCCCCATGGGTGCTCCACTGTTAGTGATGGGTTGCCTGGAGCTGCAAATCGGAGCATTGCATAGCAATTGCCCCCACCCTCCTCAGGCCGTCCATGGACAGGAGGAGTCTCACGCCGCTGCCTCCTGAGCGCCTGATGCTCGGCCTGCCCCCTCCCCTTCAGTTCCTCTTCAACCGCCCTCTCACTCTCATTACCTCAGATTGTTAGTTATTTAGTGTTTGGGCAGTTCCTTTTATAGAGTTAGCATTAGATATTTGAGTAAATAGTTTCCCTCCTTCATTTTTACCTCAAAAAAAATTCCCCTCAGGGGATTTGAACGGGGCGCTAGCCGCTCGCACCTGGTTTGCTGCGTTTATCTCGGTTCCTGGCTTCTCCCTCTCTCTCTCAAAAAAAAACAAACAAACAAACAAAAAACAGAGTCAGATCAACAAATATTAACTAATATGTCTGCCTCCTCAGGCTTTAAGAAATGTACTGACTGCCGAGAGCCCATGCCAGTATCTGATGGCCATTCCCTCGGTATACGCTGTTTGGGGGAAGCCCACAACCCACAAAAATGCAATCACTGTTCAAGCCTGAGAGCGAGAAAAGATAGAGAGGCCCACCGGAGAATGATACTGTTTGATAAGGCCTCAGCAGGCTGTATAGCGCAAGACATCGCCTCTAACCAGGTTGGCTCTCCAATGAAAAGGGCTGCTGCCCACCCCCCAGGAAAGCCACAAAGAAGAGAGCTTCTCCAGCTCGCACTGTCCCTCCTTCCTCCTCCCCAAGAATTAGCAGGGGAGAGAGACCTGGAACATCTGGGGCAACCACCACAAAATCAGCAGACAGAGACCATACTGCAGCACTTACAGTGGTATGTGCCTCTTCGGTGCCGAGAAAAGCACCAGGGTGGTCTGCTCTCCCAGCCCCGCTTAAGAGCTTGACATAACAAAAAGCCAAGGCACTGCAGGCAAAAGCGGTACATTCTAAGAAGCCGGCATCACCTTCAATGCCACTGTGTCCCTGTGGGTGCTTCACAACTCTCCCTTCCTCCCCTCTACTTGGAGTCTTAGTTGCTTGGATACAGAAGAGGAACTGAAGGGGAGGGTCTGTGCCGTGCGTGTCATGTGCTTGGGAGGTAGCGGCGTGAGATGCCTCCTGCGCATGCGCGGCCTGATGGGGGACTGCTTTGCAATTCTCCGATTTGAGGCTCTGGGTGACCCATCACCAACAGAGGAGCACCCATAGGGACACACTTCTCAAAGAACAGTTGTTACTGCACAAAGTAAGTAACTCCCTTTCCCCCCTCCCCATAGTCAGCAGGGCCTTCTCTCTCCCCAACCCCCCTGGCAGCACAGGCCTTCTCTCTCCCCCTGGCTGGCAGGGATCTTTTCTCTCCCCCTCAGCTCCCACTTCTGGCTGGTAGGGGCCTTTTCTCTCCACCTCGGTTCCCACCCCCAGCCGGCAGGGGCCTTCCCATTTCCCCACCCCCACCCCCACCCCCCCCCCCCACCTCACCCAACTGACAGGGGCCTTTTTTCTCCCCCTCCTGGCTGCTCCTCCAGAGCTGGAGGGTAGAATGAGTTTGGGGCAGGGGCTCTACTTACCCATTCTGGTTGACAGGCTGTATGGCAAGCCCCAGTCTCAACTTGCCACTCTCTTGGAGGTGCAGCTGCTCCCAATGATCACTACGTTATAGCTCTCCCCTGTGCTCACTGCCACTAGTAGTCACTCTGTAGTATTGCTTCCCTCCAAACAGTAGCCCCTCCCTTTGTATGTTATGGAAAACAGTCTCATTCCTGGGGCTTCTGGTTGTCCCAGCACAACCAAATCCTGATCTTGCTTTAAGTTAGGAGAAGAGGAAGCTGCATTCTAAATCTGGTGTCCCGAGCTCTTACCATTTAAGAGGAGTTCTTGAACAAATGGACTCGCAGACATACACGCTTCTAAAAATAAATATATATATTTATACTTAGATGCAATGCTTTGGTTCTGGAATGGCAGGTCCAAAGACCAAGAAGCACATATTTAAAAGATGTGCTTCATACCTAGCATCTTCCATGTATACAAGATGCCTGATTTGGCAAGAAAATGGACATACTTTATCAAGGTGCTCCATTTGCTCCACTTTTACTTGAAGAACATTTAAAAAGCAGCAATACAGAATGCAAACTAAGTTCCTCTCTGGGAGAGATTGATGGTTAATCTAGCCAGATCCAATCCTTCAGGGGAAGCCAAGAACTTTATCGACCTTATTTTGCCCCTAATGTATCAGAAAATATGCAATAAATGTCTCTGCAGGACTCACCTGCTGTGGTTCTGAAGCTTGAAGAAAGCTGCGGTTCCAAAGAAAGACATAAAACTGTCTGATCTAAAGCCAAAAAGCATAAATCTTTGTAGTAGTGGCAAACTTTGTGTCCAGAGTTGCTCCATTTTTATGGTATCCAGTGTGGGATTTTAATGGACATAAAGCAGACAGTTTGTTTAGAAGTACAAATAATTTTACTTAACTCTAGAAAATAATTCACAGTCGCTTACATCCCTAGATCAGATACTAGATTTAACAGAATTCTTCAGTTCTTTCTTATTTAGGAATTCATATCCCTTGTTCCAGAATGTGATCACTGCTAGCTAAACTAGCCTGTGCGTGGGAATCTGGAGAGGATGCTTGAAAAAAATTAAAGTTGTTCACCTGTAACCAGAGGTGTGGTTTTTTTAATGGACTCTGTAAATTTACACTCTCTGCTCACCTTCACCACTGTCTTGGAATCTTAATTACATAAGGATATAGGCTTAGATGGGAGCTTCTGGATGGGTCATTGAGGCACATTAAGGAGCGTGGGAAGGGAGATTGAGAGTGTGAGCCATTTGGGAGGCAACTGGAGGCTATCAATGTGGAGATGGACAGACTGTGGTTCCAGGAGGGGGAGCAGGAACTGCAACTGTAGCTGGGCAAAGGTATTGAGAATGTGAGGGAAGATAGAGGTGATGAGTCCATCTCCAGAGGGAAAATTAAGGACTTTCTGAGCAAAGATGGGGACTGGGATCAGACGTCCAAGGCAAAGAGACTAGAACTTGCTAGGTGAGGAGAATGGACTGGGACAAGGAGCCAAGTGGTAGGAAAGAGAGAAAACTTGAGACAAGGACAGTTTGGAGGGGAATGGGCAGAAAGATGTGTGCCCATCAAGTAATGTTGCCCTCCAGAGCCCAAAGTGGAACCCAAGATTCCTGAGTTTCATCATTCTCTGCTGTAAGAAAATATCTGTGATACCAGTGGCAGACTGCGTCGCTCCACATAAATAATGACAATCACCTACTGCTATCAGTTACCATGGCTACATCTAGACTACAGGCTTCTTGCTCAAGAAGCTTTTTTTGGAAGAGATCTTCTGAAAAAACTTCTTGCACAAGAGAGCATCCACACTGCAAAAGCGCATCGAAAAAGTGCATCACTTTTTTGGAAGATAGCATCCAGACTGCCTGGACGCTATCTCGCATGTAAGCAGTGATTGCTATGGATAGAATGGCCACCAGGGCACCTGTGCTTTTTCCTCTTCCCTCTTCTTCCGAAAAAACTCCCTCTTCCCCATCTGCACACATCTTTTTGCGAAAGAGCTCTTTCGCAAAAAGGCTTCTTTCTCATAGAATGAGGAATACCAATTGCGCAAAAACCACTCTGTTCTTTTGAATACTGTTGAAAGAACAGGTTTGCAGTGTGGATGTAATTCAGGTTTTGTCGGATAAACAGCCATTTTTCCGACAAAACTCTGTAGTCTAGACATACCCTCTGTTGACTTATTTGGAGGAGGTCTTTGCATAGGCACTGACTCCGTGGGTGCTCTGGAGCTGGACCATCCATGAAGAAAAATCAGTAGGCATGGAACTCCCACCAGTACCCAACTGCCCCACCCCCGTCCCTCTGCCTATGTGTCCCTTGCGCACTTGCAGCCCTACACTTACAAACTCCTCCACCTCCCTTCCAGCACTTCCTGAGAAGTGGTCAAGCTCTGGGAAAGAGGGGAGGAGTTGGGGACAGGTCATGCTTAGGGGAGGAGGTAGGGGAGAGGTGGGGGCAGAGTGGAGTGGGGGGCAGAAGTTGGGGAAAGGGTAGAGGGGGGGAGAGGCCTAGAGCAGAGGAGGAGGTTGAGCATCTCACAGCAAAAAGAGAAATTGGTGTCTGTAGCTCTGCCATGTATAAAAGTTCCAACTCTGGTGATGCCCCATTTAAGTGTGATGCTGTCACATAATGGAATTTGTTTTAGTCTCCTTTTAAGAAAAATGCTAGGAAGTTGCACATAAAAACTATGTTAAAGTAATGTTATTAATGTTGCAGCGGCATGTGCAGTCGGATAGGTTCACTGCCCTGAACCTAAGATTCCTGATTCTAACCATTCTCTACTGCAAGAAAATATCTGTGATACTAGTGGCAGATTGTGCCATACCCAATAGTGCTGCCCCACATAAAGTATGATAACCACCTACTGCTATCAGTTACTCTGTTGACTTTCATGGAGGAGGTCTTTGCAAAGGCACTGAATCCATGGGTGTTCCAATGGGGGAAAATTAGTAGGTGCAGAGCACCCACCAGCACCAAGCTGTCCTCCCATCCCTCTCTCCACACTCTTATGTGTCTTGCGCACTTGCAGCCCCATGTACCATCCCATCTGAAACCCTAAGGCTACGGCTACACTGTAGCCTTCTTCTGGAAAAGCTTATGCAAATGAAGCGTGGCGTGGAATATTGCAGTGCTTCATTTGCATAATTAATTAGCAGCCGCTTTTGCCCAAGAGGCTTTTGCGCAAAAAGGAGCTGTGTAGACGGCTCCTTTTTGCGCAAAAACCTCCTCTTGCACAAAAGCTGTTCTTCCTCATTTTTTCAGGAAGAACAGCTCTTGCGCAAGAGGGCGGTTTTGCACAAAAAGGAGCCGTCTACACAGCTCCTTTTTGTGCAAAAGCCTCTTGGGCAAAAGCGGCTGCTAATTAATTATGCAAATGAAGCACTGCAATATTCCACGCCACGCTTCATTTGCATAGGCTTTTCCAGAAGAATGCTACAGTATAGCCGTAGCCTTAGGGTTTCAGATGGGATGGTACATGTGGCTGCCAGTGCACAAGACACATAAGAGTGTGGAGAGAGGGATGGGAGGACAGCCATAGCATCAGTATAGTATGATAGTTGGCTCATCCTGCCACTCATGCAGAAGTGGCTGTCATGGTATTTTTAGTGTGCTTGCTGACCTGAGCTGGAAATTTCGCTTTCAGTCCCAGTGTAGGCATACCCTTACTCCCATCGTGTAAGATTGTAAACTTACTGAAGAATTGACGCAAGTCATTGGCAGCTGAGAGTAAGCAACCAAACAGCAAAGCCATGTTTGAGTTGTTATTGTGGCCCAACTGATGTAGTACTCACCTGTGTGTGTTACTGGGACTTCTGGAGTTATATTGTGTGGTTCTTTGTACTGCAGTTAACTGAGCCACTTTGTGAGAACTGGGGGAAGGCAATGGAGGACTAGCATCCAGGGAGTGATTTAGGCTGCATCCCTTACTACCATCCTCACTATCTCCCTTTTCATAGCTCATGGTATACACCAGGAGTGGAGAACCTTTTTCGGGACAGGAGTTGCTGACCCACAGAAAAATCAGTCAGGGCCGCACACAAGTGCAAAGAAGCAAAGTAAGAAACCTCTGACTGAAAAGGAGAAAGACACTCCCCACATTCCTCTCGCAGACCAGAGCCTAGGGAGGCCCAAGCTAGTAGATTTTGTGTGCTCCTGCTCTGCAGGTGGGTGTCTGGGGAGCTGCAATGCCAGCACAGACTCCCCAATGCTGAGCCTCGGGGACCAGATCCAGGCAACCAGGGGCTGCATCTGCCCCCCAGGCCTGAGGTTCCCCACCAGAGGTCTACATTATTCCAACAGTTGAGGCTTTCCTCTATTTCCTGTTCATTCACTTTTCCACTAACTTCTCTGCTTTGTTCTGTGCTATCTCCTACATCTGTAGCACCCTCCCTGACCTGGTCTACATGGTCCGTTCTTTTTTATCTTTCAAGTCACTCCTTAAGAGTCCCCAGTTGAATAGCTGTTTGCTGGTCATACTTAAAAGCTGGTGATGGATGATTGCTGCTCTTCCCTGATGGTGCTTTCGTATGAGGTTTTCTATAGGGGTTTTATTGCCATTCTTCCTCTTCTATCTTTTTAACTTCATTTGTTTGTTGTAAAGTACACTGAAAACTCTTCAAAGTTTAGAATCATGTCATTTTATGTGTTTGAACAGTTCCTAGTTCAGTGACACCCCAGTTCGAATCTCTGAATGCTACTTCAAAAGAAATAATACTGTACATGATAACAAAGACTGCAGGAATCTTCAGATATATTAATGGTGCATGTGGGAAACTAAGACTAATGGTCAGAGGGCGCCTCAGGTAGCAGTGAAAAACCAAGCATCTCACTAAGCAGCCTGGGGATAAAAATCAAGGAATCAGAGTTGTGACAGTAGCTGGGCAGAAGAGTGCAATGCACAGGGGACTTGATAGGTTTCATTTTGTTTTGGGGGGAATGGAGGACAAGGGAGAGAAGAGTGGAGAGAGACAAATTATGGAAGATCCAAGCCCTATATAGTCTTAGTTTATTCTGCTTGCATAGAGCGAAAGGAAATTGAGAATGAAGACTGGCCACCGAAAATAAAATTTCAAATGTACTGAAGTCCTAAATGCATGTTAATACCATAGTGTGTGACAAAATAGTAACATGAGTATGTATATCAAACTGGCTTCTGCAAGGAGACAAAATTAAGTAATGAATAGTTTTGTAGTGTTACTGTCTCTGCTGCTCTGTTTCAAGGAGCACAGTATCCGTGAATGAGTGTCATTTTCCCTCATGATTTATAATTGGTCCCTATGAGGAAAATCAATTACTTCATGTGGAATAGGCTTGAAAAGGCAGAAGTGTAATATATTTTTATTCTTGTGAGATGTAGATTTGCCTTTATTCAGCAGCAGAGAAATAAACAAAACAAATACTTTAATCTGATTTGCAGAGCACTTGAAACAATGATTTGAGTTCATGAAGGTGGCAACAATAAACCTCCTACAGGAGAAACCTCAAGTTCACTGACTCACTGACTTAGAAGTAGAGATCTGCTGTAGAAATCTGCAAAATTCCTGCTTCATATGCTCTGAAACATTTTGTGAGAAAATTGTTGAATCTTTCACAGAGATAATGTTTAGGGTAATTTGAGTTTTTGGAGAGTGTTTTTCTCTTTTAATTTTTTGTGTTTGCTATTTTTATGGTAGGAAAACTATTTTTAATATAAAAAATATCCTTTCGGGAGTTACTGCTCTAAATGTGTTGGTGATGCTGTGAAATTAAAAATAGAGGTTTGCCAAGTCCTCTTACTGAGAAAAGATTGCATTTTCAAAACATTCTATACACATCCACTAACTAAGCTTTCAAAAAGATATTGACAATAAGTTCTTGTGAATAATTTTAAGGAAATTAAGTAGTCACAATGGCTGAGACAGTAAGCAGTCAGTATTCAGTTTTGTTGTAAGTGTATGGTTCCGGGGTACTAGGCTATGTCTATACTGCTTCCTTCTTGCGCAAAAGCCTATGCAAATGAAGTGCAGATTAGCATATTGCCACGCTTCATTTGCATAATTAATTAGGGGCATTTTTGCGCAAAACCCCCTCATTTTTTCAGGAAGAACAGCTCTTGCTCAAGAGGGGGTTTTTGCACAAAAAGGAGCTGTCTACACAGCTCCTTTTTGCTCAAAAGCCTCTTGCGCAAAAATGGCCCCTAATTAATTATGCAAATGAAGTGAAGCAATATGCTTATCTGCACTTCATTTGCATAGGCTTTTGCGCAAGAAGGAAGCAGTATAGACGTAGCCTTAGAGAGACAAGGTGGGTGAGGTAGTATATTTTATTGGGCCAATATAAGATATTACCTCACTCACCGTGTCTCTTTTAGCCCGTCAGGTCTGTTTTTATCATGCCAAAAGATTGACTGGTATAGTCCAAGAGTTCATGTTAGGGCCAGAATTGTTTATATGAGTGTATTATTGATCTGGAATAGAAGGTGGCGGTACTTAGAGATTATTTTGGTTAGTCAAGAGTAGAGAAAACACTGAGGAACTTCGGAAGAACCCAATAAAACGAGGTGACTAGACAACATAATGGTAGATGAAGTGCGGGGTTGATAGTGCAAGATAACAGATTGAAGTGAATAATTGCAGGGTTCCAAATTTATTGTATCATCTCAAGAAAAGGACCCCAGGCATGATTATGAGCAGCACGATGAAAACCTCTGTTCAGTGTCAAGAAAGTGAACAATACATAGAGTGAAAGAGGGAATAATACTAAAAATACTGTAATGGCATTTTATAAATTAATGGTATTTCTATACCGCCAATATCAGTTTATTCTTTATAAAAGGGTTCAGAAAAGGAACTCCAAATGAGAATATATAGTGGAGTTTGAGACTTTAGTTTAGGGAGCAGACAATTAAATGAGAACATAAACAAGGCATACCAAATACTGATTATTATAGAGAAGGTAAATTGAGTGCTTCCACTCTACCCTCCGATTACAGAAGAACAAAGGGACACTTAGTGAAAATGAATGGCAAGAAATTTTAAAATAAAATGAAATCCTTTTTTTGTACATTCAATAATTAACCTATGGAATTCATTCCACTTTGTATAATCAAAGTAACTTATCAGCATCTGTATATCAACATCAGTACCAGATGACTGGAGGGTAACTAATTTAGTGCCTATTTTTAAGAAAGGCTTCTGAGGAGATCCTGACAATTAAGGGCCAGTTAGCCTTATTTCAGTGAACAAGAGTGGACTTAGAAATATAGTATACATGTATTTTAAGAGTCTTTGACAGAGTCCCACACCAAAGGCTCTGAAGCAAACGAAGAGAGATAGGCGGGAAGGTCCTCTGATGGACCCTCAACCTTTTTTGTATTGTGGACCAGCAAACCCATTCACAAACTTTTAGTGGACCAGTAACATTTTATTTGAACATTCATTATACACATATGCAAATAAAATGTTACCTCTCTGCCTAGCCCCAACCCAGCCCCTTGCCTAACACCCTTTGACACCCCCCCCATGCCACGTGCCCTTTGACTCCACTCCACCCGCACAGTCCCCAGAACCAGGCTGCCCCATCTAGGGAGTGTGGACTTTCCTGTCCCACTGGCTGGGGGAGAGGCCATTGCCGGCACACATGCTCCTTCTTCCTTCGCGCCCCCATGGGTAGAGGTGGGGGGAGTGTGGAGCCTTGGCTGGGTTACCGCCTGTCATGAACAGAGGGAGTGCTGACCAGCACCTGGTGACTAAGGGGTTAACGCAGGTACTTAGCAAAGGTGTCAACCAGGTGAGAACCAATCAAGATACAGGGTTGAAATTTGAATTGGATATAGGTTCCCTGCCTGCTTTCTTTGTGTGGGAGAGTTAAACTAGGAATTGAGACACACAGAATGATTTAAATCCAGGCAGGACTACCATGTCCCCCCACTCTCCCGAAATTCAAGGCATGGGAGTGGACTGAACAAAGAGAAAATTAGAAGTGAGTACCAGGGAAGTGTGAGTCCAGTCGTATTCAGGGTAGTAATTTTTCTTTATTTTGTGGTTTGGTTTGAACTGCTCTGTGTGAACCTATGCCTCTCTTCCCCATTTACTACCATCTAATCATTGTGCCAGAGTTTTTTTTCTGTTTTTAATCTGTTTCCTCAGTTGCTCTGTAACATCTAGCAACCAAGTATACTTTATCAAGTTTATCTTTTGTTTTGTAATAAAAATCACTGCTTTTAAGGTGATGATTTTATTTTTGTGTCCTAGAATGTCTGCCTGTGTGCATCTGCATGCCTCTGACTGAGGGGTCATCTACCAGAGACTGCGGCTTGTTTTTCTCTTTTCTTTTATAATCTCTTTTGGGGCAGAAGAGCTTGGGGTACCTCTGGGGGTGGCTTCAAGTGTTCATCCCTGGTTTTTAGGGATTAAAAAGCACTTGGTGGTGGCAGCAAATTCCCTAAAATCTGTTAATTAGGATTTGGGGGGAGGAGGGTTTGTAACCAGTGCCTGTAGAAGCAAGGTTTTCAAGCTCTCTTGCAGGCCCCTACCTTCTGCATTCGGCGTGCCAGACTGGAGAACAGCCTTGACACCACCTTACCGCATGGGAGGGGGGAAGAGGAAGGGAGGTGCCTCCTGCTCTGCCTCCTCCTGCTGCTGCCTCAGCCCTAGTGCCAGGCAAAATCAGCCACCATGGTTGCCGGAGCTGAGCCGTCGCAAACAGCTGGCTTGAGCTCTGGCAGCTGCCATGGCCCAGTAGTCAGCAGTTCGCAGATCAACACCAGTCTGCGGATGGGCAGTTGGGAACTGCTGCTCTAATGGATCACTAACTGGTTAAAAGATAGGAGATAAACGGTTAGAATAAATGGTCAGTTTTCACATTGGAGAGAGGTAAATAACAATGGATCCCCAGGGACCAGCACTGTTCAACATGTTCACAAATGATCTGGAAAAAGAGGAAAATAGTGAAATGGCCAAATTTGCAATAGAAAATTACTCACTACAGTTAAGTCCAAAGCAGACTGAAAAGAATTTGAAAGGGATATCACAAACTGGATAGAAGAAATTCAATGTTGCTAAATGCAAAGTAATGCACATTGGAAAATATAATCCCTACTATACATACAAAATACTGGAGTCTGCATTAGCTGTTACCACTTAAGAAACTTACTGCCGCTTCCCCACCTCCTGCCCTCTGTCTTGGTGCTACCTGAACTGTTTGCAGCACTCTGGAAGCGCTGACCAGGACAGGGATACTGACATTGAAATGCTGAGGGAGATTAGAGAGGCTACCAAAACAAAGAACTCTATAATAATGGGGGATTTTAATTACCCCCATATTGACTGGATACATGTCACCTCAGGAAGAGAAGCGGAGATAAAATTTCTCAATGGCTTAAATGACTGCTTCTTGGAGCAGCTAGTGCAGGAACCCACAAGGGGAGAGGCAATTCTCGATTTAGTCCTGAGTGGAGCGCAGGATCAGGTCCAGGAAATAACCGTTACAGGACCGCTTGGGAATAGTGACCATAATATAATAACATTCAACATTCCTGTGGTGGGAAGAACACCTCAGCAGACCAGCACCCTGGCATTTAATTTCAAAAAGGGGAATTACACAAAAATGAGGAGGTTAGTTAAACAGAAATTAAAAGGCACAGTGACTAGAGCCAAATCCCTGCAAGCTGCATGGAAACTTCTTAAAGACACCATAATAGAGGCCCAACTTAAATGTATACCCCAAATTAAAAAACATAGCAAGAGACCTAAAAAAGAGTCACCGTGGCTTAACCACCATGTAAAAGAAGCAGTGAGGGACAAAAAGGCATCTTTTAAGAAGTGGAAGTCCAATCCTAGTGAGATAAATAGAAAGGAACATAAACACTGTCAAATCAAGTGTAAAAATGTAATAAGAAAAGCAAAAAAAGATTTTGAGGAACAGCTAGCCAAAAACTCAAAAAGAAATAACAAAATGTTTTTTAAGTACATTAGAAGCAGGAAGCCTGCTAAAAAACCTGTGGGTCCCCTAGACGATCGAACTATAAAAGGCGCAATCAAGGACGATAAAGCCATTGCGGAGAAACTAAATGATTTCTTTGCTTCAGTCTTCACGGCTGAGGACGTTGGGGAGATTCCCAAATCTGCACCGTCCTTTGTGGGTAATGAATCTGAGGAACTGTCCCGGATTGAAGTGTCATTAGAGGAGGTTTTGGAACAAATAGAAAAACTTAATGTTAACAAATCTCCGGGACCGGATGGCATTCATCCAAGGGTTCTAAAAGAACTCAAATGGGAAATTGCTGAACTATTATCTGTGGTTTGTAACCTATCCCTTAAATCGGCTTCCGTACCTAATGACTGGAAGGTAGCCAACGTGACACCAATATTTAAAAAGGGCTCTAGAGGCGATCCGGGCAATTACAGACCGGTAAGTCTAACTTCAGTACCGGGCAAATTAGTCGAAACAATAGTAAAGAATAAAATTGTGAAGCATGTAGAAGAACATAATTTGTTGGACAAAAGTCAACATGGGTTTTGTAAAGGGAAATCCTGTCTTACTAATCTATTAGAGTTCTTTGAAGGGGTTAACAAACATGCGGACAAGGGGGATCCAGTAGATATAGTATACTTAGATTTCCAGAAAGCCTTTGACAAGGTCCCTCACCAAAGGCTCTTGTGTAAATTACATGGCCATGGGATAAGAGGGAAGGTCCTTTCTTGGATTGAGAACTGGTTAAAAGACAGGAAACAAAGGGTAGGAATAAATGGTAAATTTTCAGAGTGGAGAGGGGTAACTAGTGGTGTCCCCCAAGGGTCAGTCCTAGGACCAATCCTGTTCAACTTATTCATAAATGATCTGGAGAAAGGGGTAAGCGGTGAGGTGGTAAAGTTTGCGGATGATACCAAACTGTTTAGGATAGTCAAGACAGAAGCAGACTGTAAGGGACTCCAAGAAGATCTCACCAAACTGAGTGATTGGGCAACAAAATGGCAAATGAAATTTAATGTGGATAAGTGTAAAGTAATGCACATTGGGAAAAATAACCCCAACTATACGTACAGTATGATGGGGGCTAATTTGGCTACGACAAATCAGGAAAGAGATCTTGGAGTTATCGTGGACAGTTCTCTGAAAACTTCCACACAGTGTGCAGCGGCGGTCAAAAAGGCAAATAGGATGCTAGGTATTATTAAGAAAGGGATAGAAAATAAGACCCGGAATATCTTACTGCCCCTGTATAAAACTATGGTACGCCCACATCTTGAATACTGTGTACAGATGTGGTCTCCTCACCTCAAAAAAGATATTTTGGCCTTGGAAAGGGTTCAGAAAAGGGCAACTAAATTGATTAGGGGTTTGGAACGGGTCCCATATGAGGAGAGGTTAAAGCGACTGGGACTTTTCAGTTTAGAAAAGAGGAGACTGAGGGGGGATATGATAGAGGTGTATAAAATCATGAGTGGTATGGAGAGGGCCGATAAAGAAAAGTTATTTATTAGTTCCCTAAATAGAAGAACTAGAGGACACCAAATGAAATTAATGGGTAGCAGGTTTAAAACTAATAAAAGAAAGTTCTTCTTCACACAGCGTGTAGTCAGCATGTGGAACTCCTTGCCAGAGGAGGCTGTGAAGGCTAGGACTATAACAGAGTTTAAAGAGAAGCTAGATAATTTCATGGAGGTTAGGTCCATAAAAGGCTATTAGCCAGGGGATAAAATGGTGTCCTTGGCCTCTGTTTGACAGAGGCTGGAGAGGGATGGCAGGAGACAAAGCGCTTGATCATTGTCTTCGGTCCACCCCCTCTGGGGCACCTGGTGCTGGCCACTGTCGGCAGACAGGATACTGGGCTAGATGGACCTTTGGTCTGACCCGGTACGGCCGTTCTTATGTTCTTATGTTCTTATGTTCTTATGCTGGGAAGGTGGGGAAGGAGTTGGTCAGTGGGACTGCTAGTGGGCAAGAGGCACTGTAGGGGAGAGAAGAGTTTGGCTACTGGTGGGTGCTTATCATCACTACTTTATCCCTGTGGGTACTCCAGCCCCATAGCACCCACAAAGTTAGCATCTATGGTACAAACACAGAGTAGTAGGCAGTCTCTGCCCGGAAGAGCTTACACTCTAAATAGGCAAGACAGAATCAGGGTGAGGGAATGGATATAGCAAATGGCATGCAAGTTCCATTTTTTTTTCAGGGGTGGGGTGTAGGTTTAGTTAGGCAGGGGTGAGCTAAATGGAAAGAAAAATGAAGTGAGATGAGGAAAACAGTGCTGGGGAGAGGAGTATAAGGGGCAGGTGTGGAGTGAATCGGAGGTAAAGGGACTGTGCGGGAGGAGGAGGAGGAAGAAGGTATAGCAAACAAACAATCAACATATGGCAGAAAAAGTACAATGGAGACTGTAAAAAGTTCTCTGAAATATCCAAAGGATCCTGCTTTGATTGCTTCTCCTCAAGCATGCTTCTCCTTAGCATCCACAGATGCTTCCCTCTGATGCAGCATCCTGATGGGTATCCTTTCTATGTATAGCCAGTATGAAATAAAAAAAAATCAATAATTTTTTCAGTTATTTGGCATAGTTTCTTGCTTTCTTTCCTCCCTAACAGTTGTTCTACTGCTTGCTACTTTGATATTGCTCTCTCTTGATTTATAGAGGGCCACTTCTTGAGAATAAAACAATTTTGTCTTTTTCCTGTTAATGGTTCTTCTCATGAAGTGTTCTATTGCCAGTCCTGAACGTTTTTCTTTCAGTTTGGCCTTCACACACACCCTGTTGCCTTTTCAGGATTTTTCCGGCACTGGAAGCATTTTCTGGGATCTTGAATGTTGAACTGTCTCCAGAGGGCTGCAAGACGCTGGTGCTCAGAGAGAGACATACATATTCTCTCATGGGCAGTCTCTTCCTCCTGGAGCAGCAGTGACATCCTGGAGTGTGGAGTATACACACACATTAAGATCAGTACAATAAACCCTTGCCATTTGCAGTGGATGAGCTCCCTGTGGCTCCCAAACTCACTGCAGCAGCCCAGACCCATGGGGAACTCCCCACAGAGGCCAGGAGCCAAGGTAAGATCCCCGCAGCTCCCGGCCCCAGCAATTAGCGATGATCCTTTTTGTTGCCCTTTTCTGAACCTTTTCCAATGCCATTTTTTTTTAGATGAGGTGACCTCATCTTTACGCAATATTCAAGATGTGTGCGTACCATGAATTGATGTAGAGGCAATAAGATATTCTCTGTCTTATTCTCAATCCCTTTTTTAATTATTCCTAACAATCATATATAACTGGAAATGTGCAGTAAAATGTGCAGTATCATTGTCTTCCCTTTTGGCACCTAGAACAAATAGCACATCAGTGCAGATAGTAGTGTTAATTCTTTCCATAAAATGTCTCCTGTCGTTCCAGGATGATCAGAGATTAGTGATGGGCAACTGCTCCTCTGCTTCCAAAGGGTTGACCTCCAGATTTCTAGAAGGCTGAGTTTTCTTCCCCACCCTTTTAATATCTACATGAAACCTTTGTGAAAAATTGAAACCCTTTATCTAAAATGCCAGCTGCATGTAGATTTCACATAACTCTGTCCTTTACCTTTGACACAAGGAGTACCGTCTTCTTACTCTTCCATACTCTGGTTGAGATAAGAACCTGGATGAACAATGGCTGTCAGAAAGTGACCCCAGTAAAGATGGTGAAAAGAAATACTTTGAGACCTAGCAGACATTATCAACTTTCTGTCCATTCACAAGGCAACAACTGTGAAAACAAAAAACAACTCCCTTTTTTTAACATATACCAATAGTCAGAAGATTGTGATCTAGCATAAGATAATAAGATAATAATGCACATGGAGCATGCCACAGTAAAGCCTGACTTCATGATCCAATGGAAAGAATGTTAACTTAGTATATGTAGATAGAGCTTTCCAACAATTTTAGAAAGCTTCTTAGTCCATGTTCTATCACTAAATTCAGACCCCACTTCTTTATGCAGGACACATTCTCTGTTCAGTGTTTTACTGCACATTTCCAATTATATATAATAGCTCTCCTAATGCATAATAAAACTTTTGAGAAAAGAAACATAACACCTACATGCACTTATATGCTTCCATAATAAAGAGTGCAGTCTTTCTGCCAGAAATATTAACACAGACGTTACTTACTAAATTGTCTGCTCTCATTTGCCTTTTTATTATGCTCTTATAATTGTTGGCAGTTTTACCTATAGTACTTTAGCCCTGAATGAATACCTGTATAGTGTCATAGAGTCTAAGTATTTTCTATCATTGAGGAAAACATAACTCTAAGAAAGAAATTTACAGATAATTGAATAATATTCTAGACTAAAGAAAGATCTACTAGTTTACTTATTCCATTCATCTACCATTGCAGAATGATTTTCTGTTATAT
Source organism: Pelochelys cantorii (assembly GCA_032595735.1). Lineage (NCBI taxonomy): Eukaryota > Metazoa > Chordata > Testudines > Trionychidae > Pelochelys > Pelochelys cantorii. Next base: position 99,487,060 of record CM064329.1, on the reverse strand, counting down.
ATTTGCCTAGTTTACATAGGTATCTGCTAAGTCATGGGCATTCACTATTTCCAATGGATATTATTCTTCAGGTTTAAGGAAAGTTCTGGAAAGGAGGGTGAATAGTGAATTAGCAAAAATTACAAAGGTGCATCTACACTGTAACCGTAGTTCGAAATAAGCTACACAATTTGAACGTAGCCCAAGTGACACAAAATTATATAGTTCAGTCAAAACTATAAAAGGCTGTGAGGTATTCCAAAGAAGCCTAACGAAGCTGGGAGAGCAGCAAAATAGCAGATGAAAAGCATTATCAACAAATGCAAGATCATGTACATTTGAAAGACTAATTTGAATTACTTACACATATTTCTAGGTTCTAAATGAGCTAACCAATAGGGAAATGACCTGGATGCCATTATGAGCATATAAATGAAAGACTTTTCTCAGTGTTCAGCAGCAGTCAAAAAAGTATTTGTGGGGAGGGAATATTAGGAAATAAAAAGAATGGAAACATGAACAATACCAAAATATTTGTAATGCACATATGTAAACGGATACAGCCTCCCCTTGAACACTGTATAGCCATTGTTTTTTTAAAAAAAAAGCCAGATGAGAAATGGAAGAAATTCAGAGATGAACAACAAAAATTATTAGACCAGGGCAAACTTTCGTGTGAGGGGAAATGGCAAAGAGTGGGACCATTTAATTTGGAGGGGAGATGAAAAAGGGACATGATAGAGATAAAAATGATTTGATTCCTATGATTTGCTTTCTCTGCATTATTTGTACTTCAAAGAATAAAGTTAAGGGAAAACTGTTCCATCTCAGAGGCTATCCAAATGGATTGGTTTCTGCATCCAATCATCTTACGTTGATGTAGGATATAACTGGACCACATCTTCTAGCCACACTATTTAAGAAACTTCCATGGGTTGCTGAAAGAACACGTAGATTTAGATAATTTGTGAAAGGGCTATAAGAAGCTATGCTCTCTCTGTACGTCTGCACAGCAGTTAAACTCCAAAGACCCAAAGCTGCCTGTATCCACTGACTTCGGCTGTTCAATTGTTGTGTAGACATTCAGGGTTGGACTGGAGCCTGAGTTGTGGGACCCCGTAAGGGGGAAGGCTGCCTAAGTCCAGGCTCCAGCTCAAGCCTGAATGCCTGCACTGCAGTTTTACATCCCTGCAGCCCAAATCCCCACAAGACCAAGTCAGCTGATACAGGCCCAGCCTCCACCATTTAATTGCTGTGTTGACATACCATTTATGTGTCAATTCCGATGCTTGTTTTGGGTGAGTAAATAGTAATGCCCCTATTTTTATATAGCAGTTTTCATCAGTACATCTCAAAGTGCTTCACAATCTTTAATGTATTTATCCTCACAACACCCCTCTGAGGTAATGAAGAATTATCATCTTCATTTTAGAGATTGTGAATTTAACTATGTGACTTGTCTAGGGTCACAAAGGATGTCCATGGCCGGAGGCAGATTATGGTTTTCTGGGTGTGTAGGCCAGAACAAGTGGGGGCTCCTCCCCACCTCTTCCATCTGCAGTTCCTTTTGCTCACCAGGCAGAACCAAGCAGGAGATCCCCATTTTTCTGGGGCCCCAGTTGGTGTGGGCATCAGCCCTTTGACTGAAGAGCTAATCCTCCACTATCCATGGCAGAGCAAGGAATTTAATCTTGGTCTCCCACATCCTAAACCAGTGCACTAACCACTTGACAATCCTTCCCTATTAGTTTTACAGCTTTTAAGATTTCTCCTTACCTTTTCCTATGGTTGTTACTACTTGTTACACTAACGTCACAGTAGTGGGAATCTTGCAGAGCCAATTCTTGAAAGAGAAAGGAAGGTTACTTATCAATTATTTTAGCTCAAGTGTGTTGCCTTTATAGACATACAGTCTCCTATCCTCTATCCCCCTCTTCAGATTTTCTTTTTATGAATTTAGCCGTTAAATGATCTTGGAGAGTTAGGGCCACAGCTTTTTATGCACTTTCATAAATAGTTCAGTATTTATGAGGTAGCATGCACAAGACTTAATGGCCATTGCTTTCAGCATGGAGCGCATGCTCTTTCCAGTTGTGTGGATCTGCAAAGGCTCCACATAATGGTAAATAGCCTTCTTTTTCTATAACAACATTTAATATAAAATATTTCTGTTTCATTTTTTGAGGCACAGCACCTACCTGTATTGAGTACCTTAGAAGAGTTGTCACTTTATATTGGTAAAATAAAATTATCCACTTTGAGTGCTTTCACACAAAGACTTTATAGTGAATAAAAATAGTTATCTGAAAATAGGAATTGGCCAATTTAGAAATCCAGTGATTTTTTTTGCTAATCAAAGCGTAACAAAAATCTGATCATCTATATTGTTTTCTTTCCCTTGCTGCCTATAATGTGCGCCTATTATTATGTTTTGATTAATATCTCCCTTATTGAAGAGAGTACTGCTGAAAAGAAACATAGCTAATGACCTATACAGGTTTAACGATAGTTTGGCGTATGTCTAAAGAGTGTATTAATGTACCATTATTTTATCAATTTTATAGTCTTGCTAATTGGCACCATTTTCTTTTAATAAATATTAAAGGCTCCTGTTCTTAAAAAGTATATCTTGAGCAATTGCATATGTTAAAGATAATATTTATATGGTTCCATCTGTTCTTACAAAGGCGGCTTTCGTGGTAGTCTGTGTTGTTCAGCTCTAAGCTACCCTTATGTGTCATTTTATACTTAAACAGATGGTGAATCCAATTGCCAAAGAAGGAAAAATTACAAGAATCAATCCGAAGACATAGATTTCTAAAATCTTAATGAAAAGAGTTGTGTACAGGCTTAGCACTATTCTACCTCTTGTATGTAGAAGTATTATCAGTAATCTATAGTAAATGGAAACATTGTAATTGTAAATAGGGTCTTTTTCATTTTTTTTTAAGCAGTTTCCTAAAAGAGTAGTCTAAGGGGATGTCTACACTAGGAAATTATTTAGAAATAACTTAGTTCAAAATAATAACTCTCAAAATAACAGTTACTCAAAATAACCTGTAGTGTCCATACTAAAGGGGAGCTTCGAAATTAGTCGGAGGCAGGCTCCCTTAATGCGGACACACTACCTTGACATAGAGCCCTGGGAAGCACTTAGAATGACTCTGGGGAGTAGTTATTTTGAAATAGCAGTAGTAGAACGTCCACACTACCGCTATTCCGAAATAACTGTTTTGAAATAATCATTATTCCTCATGGAAAGGAGGAGTTATTATTTCAAAATAACTAGCCCGTTATTTCAAAATAATGGGCTTGGCAGTGTGGACGCACTCTGCTTGTTATTTCGAAATAAGGGAAGCTATTTCGAAATAATTCTCTAGTGTGCACCAGGGCTAAAATTCCTATTGTCCACTACTATTTAGAAACTTAAATATCATGTGAACCCTAAGGAACTAAATATATGTATAGGATAAAAAATTGAAATACTTCAAAATTACTGTCTTCTTTTTTTACATGCTAAATTCTAGATTTCCTTTGTAGACGTCTAAAAGAGAAAGTACAGGAAAAAACTCTCTTCTATGATTCTCATATTTGCAGCAATATTAGTGGGGGAAAGAGCAGTGTACAGCACAATGTAATGGTTCAAACTGGATTTTGGCTGTATAAGCTCAGTGTCACTGTTTTATTTGCGGAATTATATTTCACATAATGCTAGTCACAGATATTGTATTGGTTTATGTAATTTTCAGTACATAGAGGGTAAAGAACTCTGTTCTGAATTAACAAATGATGGTGAAAGATGCTTACAAAGAGAGACTGTGATTTGCCAGGGGTCCCAAAGGAAGTCGCCATTTTTCTGGGGCCTGCCTTTTAGCTCAGTGGCTAATCTGCCACTATCCTACGCCAGTGCTGCAAACACTGGACAGTTCTTCCCCACTGATAGTTTTACAACCTTTAAAATTTCTCCTCACCATTTCGTTTGGTTGTTATTACTTGTTACAATAATGTTTTACTAGTGGGAATTCCAGAGCCAATGAAACTATATTGCATTAAACCAGCAGTTCCCAAACTTTTTACCTATATAACACCATTATCAGATTTACTGTTTCCCATGACTCCAGACAGCATCAAGGATGCAGTTTTGTAGAGCAAAATGGTGTCCTTCACATATGGACTTGACAAAAAAACCCAATTAATTGAGTTAAGGACTCAAGCAATGCCAGTTAAATCATCTAGTTGGGGCTAGGGCTGGGGAGTTTGGGGTGTAGGATGGGCTCAGACAGAGGGTTGGGTTCAAGTATGAAGGGTTCACGCTGTAAGGGGGGGCCCTGGGATGTGACTAAGTGTTGAGGTGCAGGAGGGAGCTGTGGGCTCTGAAGTGGCTGGGGATGAAGAGTTTGGGGGTACAGACAAGCTGCCTCAGGGTTGGGCCCAGAGAGGAGGACTCCCCCCAGCCCTCTTCCTGCTGGTAGCAGCGAGTTTGGGGGAAGGGACCCTCTTCTACTCCCCAGCAACACACTCACCTGACAACACTTGTCACTGCACATGCTCCTAGGGTTCCTTGGGGGTCCAGGAAGCCCCTTGCTTTCCCTGTCGGGGAAGGGCTGCCATCACATGTATGCCACCTTCCCTACTGCTGTCCTTCACTGAAGCCTTACTGGGAGTGAGGGATGAGGCTGCCCCTTGTCCAGCATGTGGCAGGAGCAGTGACCGTGGGCGGGGAGGCCTCTGTGCTGGTGGAAGGTCCCACCACAAAAGTGAAGGGTCTGTCCATCTGAGGCAGAAGGTCAGGGGGAAGCTCAGCTTTGGTCAGCCCCCATGCCTCGAATATTTCTAGGGAATGGGCACCTCAGGCCCATATAACTTGCTGCCTCATGTCATGTGATCATCCGGAGCCCATCTGGATCTCATACTCGTATTTTATAGCTTCTCCCTATCAGAACCTTTGCTTCTGGATGCATTTGCTCTGAATCCATTGATTCTTCTTCAAGTGATGTCCCTGTGGGTGCTCCACTGTTGGTGACAGGTCGTCCTGGCACCACAAATCGGAGTTTTTCATAGCAGTAGCTGGTTGGGCTGTGCATACACGGTAGATGCCTTATGACATTTGCGGCTTGTGTGCACAACCCGACCCTCCTCAGTTCCTTCGCTACTGCCCTCGGTTGCAGAGCTCAGCTTCCCTCCTCAGCATTATCTACTAGTCAGAGTAGAAAAAATAGTTATAGTTAGTTTGTTGTTACACGGTTCACTTCTGATATTTTTTGTTCTGGTTGAGAAAAAGAAAGAAAGAAAGAAAGAACTGTTCAGGGGGGCAGAGGGTCGGGGAAGGGAGGGGCTGGGGTGCCAGGGGCAGGCTCTGGCCAGGAAACTTACCAGCCAGCAGCCAAACCAACCTGCCTGCCTAAAGAGCTAAATGCTTGCAGAGCTTAAAGTGTTTCTCAGCCAGTTTGCTTGCCCTGCGCCTGCACAGACGGCACAGCCATGTGCTTGTGTTAATAACTGAGCCGAGGAGGGGGACATGGTTCTTTCTGACTGCCTGTTATTCAAAAAAGCAGCTCCCATTGGTCAGTTTCGGTGCTGGGGGTGGGGGGGCAGCTCCTGAAGCTTTCCCCTCTCCCCTCCAGTTTTGAATCAGAAACAGGGACTGGCAGCCGCATTTCTGAGCAGCATGCAGGGCTGCGGGGCAAGAAGGGGCGCCTGCCTCCATGGGCTGGATCCAGTGGCTTGGTAGGCTGGATCTGGCCCGCAGGCCATATTTTGCCCAGGCCTGGGTTAGCTTCTCTGTTCCATTGGTTGCAGTGTTCTGTGATACACCAGTAGTTGACATAGGTTCAATTGTTTCTTATGGACGCTGTCTTCCAGATAACCTACTGAATGGACAGTGATCAATTTATCAGCTACGTCTGTGTCAGTATTTAGCAATGATATCCAGACACCGAACGGTGTTGTTTTGAATGACATATGCCTCAGTTAGGATGCAGAGTCACTGACCCAAATAATGATTGGTACTAACAGGGAATTAGAGAATTTGTTTACCCAATTTGTAGCTACTATGTAACTTAATTTTTTTAACCAATTCCCCCCTCCCCTTTTTTTTTCCATGTTGCTTTCTACCATCCGTTTGTTGATTATTTTTTTTACCTGTGTGTTGGTTAAACAATTTAGCAAAGTTAGGCACATTGTAAATGGTATACAACAATAATACAATACAGCAATAATACAGTGATACAGCAATAATATAATTGGGTTTACATGTCATCTGATGAAGTGGGTCTTTGACCACGAAAGCTTATGTTCCAATACATCTGTTAGTCTATAAGGTGCCACAGGGCTCCTTGTCGCTTTTGCAAATCCAGACTAACACGGCTATCCCTCTGGTTTTATACAGTAGCTAAGTTTAAGTAAACTAACAGTGGTTTCTAGCTGATTGCCAACTTAACTGTCCATATATGGTAGACTGAGGTGCATTTGACCAGTCTCTTATATATAAAGCTTTGCTTTTCTTTTCCTGATGCTTGGGCATTTCTTTGCTGTAGAAAGATAGTGTATACCAGTGGTCTCCAACCTTTTTACACCGAAGATCACTTTTTAAATCTCAGAACAGGCGAAGATCTACCGCCCCGCCCCTTCCTTGAAGCCCCGCCCCTTTCTTGAAGCCCCGCCCTCTCGATTCTCCTCCTGTCCGTCACTTGCTATCCCCAGCCCTTACTTACACACTCTGATAAACACTTTATTTTTAAATTATGCGATATATAAAATTAAAATCATGTGTTTATAGTTATGAAATAAATGGTCTGTTTTTTATTCATGCTATTTAAATCTAAAATGAAGCATTTATAATTATACATTTTGTGGGGACAGAGTTCTGCGGCTGGGGGCAGGGGAGAGGGATCAGGGTGCTGGGAGGGCAGAGGACAGGGTTCTGCAGCAGGGGACAGGGTGCCAGTGGGGACAGAGTTCGGGGAGTGGGGACGGGAATGGGGACAGAGTTCGGGGAGTGGGGACGGGAATGGGGACAGAGTTCTGTAGCTGGGGACAGGGGAGTGGAGTCTGGGGAGCGGGGACAGGGTGCCAGTGGCAGCAGAGTCACCTCCTCCCAGGATTCTCTCTCCCCCCCCCCCCCGCGGGAAGCCAGCACATGCCTCCTCCAGGCCCCCCTGTGGCGCAGGGAAACTTCGAGCGTGCCTGCCCCAGGGCTAACCCCCTTGGGAGCCTGCCTCAGGGTCAACCCCCACCCCTCCCGCGGCGGGGCCAAACCCCCCTTCCGCAGCGCGGCGCAGCCCTGCCCCTCCCCTCCTGCAGCGCAGCCAACCCCCGCGGGCACCTGTCCCGGGGCCAAACCCCCTTCTGCGGCGCAGCGCGGCCAACCCCCTCCTGCAGCATGGCCAACCCCCGCGGGCGCCTGCCCCGGGGTCAAACCCCCCTCCTGTGGCGCGGCCCGGCCTGGCCCGGCCAACTCCCTCCCCTCCCGGAGTGCGGCCAAACCCCGGGGCCAACTCCCGCTCCCGTGGCACAGGGAAATCCCTGCGCCCAACTCACCCCTCCGGCGCCGGCGGCGCGGGGAAGCCTCCGCACTCCTCCTCTCAGGCCAACGCCCTCTCCCCCAGCACGCAACAGAGCTGTGGGAGGGGGAGCAGCCCGCGCACTTCTGGAACCCCCGGAAGTGACGCAGGCTTCAGAGAGGGCTTCCGTCCACCCCGCGGGAAGCCGGCAGTACACTAGAGGTAGATAGTGGGGCTTCTCGGGGGTGGGGGGAAAATGGGGGGCGGGGTTGCCCGAATGCCTCGTGATCGACTGGTCGAGGCCTCGCGATCGACCAGTCGATCGCAATCAACGGGTTGGTGACCACGGGTGTATACTGTAGTGTATACTGTTATCTTCTGGTGTCCTTGTGGTGTGATATCTTCTTGTGTCTTTGGTATGTGGGATGTAATCTTAAACAGCTTAAGTTAGTTAACATAATAAAGGGTTTATTGTTTGGTTGTTTTACATTTCTCTTGCTTTTAGTAACCTAAATTTAATGCACAGATTAATCTAGTTTGTTTATAATGCAACAGGGAGCAAGTCTTTATAACGTAAGTTATACTTTTGCAATTGTTGAATAGACCTTGAATTTTACTTGGGATATATCGCTAATAATATATAATAATAACACCTGCTACTTCCCTTTAACGTAATGTAACAAAATGTTTAAAATTAAACCAAGTATACAATTAGACCAAAATGAATGTTTAAATACAGGTCTATGCATATCCTGTGAGGACATTAAACTTTCATGATGCTTTGTTGTGTTTAGGAATCCAAGGTGGAAACATGTTGAAATTGTTTGGTTAGCTTTATGCATAAATGGTAATTTTTAAACATTATTGCTATGCCATTCTTAAAACTATATTTAAAAGTAAAAATAAGTTTATAAAAACCCAAATAAGAAATTGACATTTTGTTAATATTACCTTAACCGTAATGGTGAGGATTCCCTCACATTTTTTAATTAAAAAATATAAAGTAAAATTGTGATTAGTAAGAGAATTCTTTTTGTTTGCAATTGCATTATTTGTTGAGGCAAAATCTATGTATATATATTTATAACTGAGACCTTTTTGAACTTTGCAAAAAAAATGTGGTGTTAATAATGTAATTATACCCCAAACACGATAGCAAAATAACATAGTACCACATTTTTTTCAAAAAAGGCTGTAAAATTAACTTCTGTTGCAACAAAATAAAAGCAATTTTAAAAGTAGTCATGTGACACAGAACTTACAACTAAACCCAAATGGCACCAGATTCTAGTAATTACTATACAAAATAAAAAATAGAAGAACAAAAGGGATAAACATTTAAATGAGTAAGTTATTCCCTTATTTAAAGTTTTTAATAAAATGATAAAAATTTATACTCATATTTGTCCAATTTTTGTGTTATTTTAGTAACTTAAGGCATTTATTATTACTTTATATTAAACTTTATTTTAAAACTCTTCTATAGTGGAAAAAGAAAAGCCAATGTTTCAAATATTAGTCAGTGGTTAGGATTCTAAGCAGAGTGCGCATGTCTGGTGCTTAACAACAAAGAAAGTTAGGAGTAATTCCAGCTGTTGCATTCCTAAAGGGTTAAAATAATTAATTTACTGGATTTATTTAAAGTAAAGTTTTTTTCCTTGTTTTCTCTTCCTTGATCTGTTTTGTTTTCAATTGCTTTAACTTTTGGAGGTTTGATAAATATAACTTTTATCTTTTAACACAGAAAGGGTGCGTCTACACTGCACGCAGAGCTCGAAATAAGCTACGCAATTTGAGCTACGCAAATTGCGTAGCTTATTTTGATTTAATTTCGAAATAGCTTATTTCAAAATTTGGCGCTGTCTACATAGCACTTATATATATAGTAGCTCAATGTCTGTGAGTCTGTAACGCTGCTGTAGCGTTACAGACTGCCCTCTGGGAGGCGCTCTTGCCTCCCACTGCAGCGCTTGGCTGAGTGCTGCACCGCTCAGCTGGGGGGCAGCTGGGGAGCAAGCGGTGGCAAGCGGCCGTTTGGGGTCCACGCTCCCCATGCAGTGCTCCCATGCTTGCTCCCCCGCCGCCGCCCAGCTGAGCGGCACAGCACCCAGCTGAGCGGCGCAGCACTCAGCCGAGCGCCACGGTGGGAGGGGAAGGAGGGAGGGGCGGTGACATACACGGCCAGGGGGGCAGGGCTGTGTACGTCACCACCCCGCCCCCCTTCCCTTCCGCCGTGGCACTCAGATGAGTGCTGCACCCCTCAGCCAGGCCGCCGCGGGGGAGCCAGCGGCGCAAGTGGCCGTTTGGGCTCCCCCACGGCGGCCCGGCTGAGCACGCAGCACTCAGCCAAGTGCCACGGTGGGAGGGGAAGGGGGGGGCGGGGCGGGGCGGTGACGTACACGGCTCCACCCCCTGGCCGTGTACGTCACTGCCCCAGCCCCCTCCCGGCGGCTGGGCTGAGCAGGCAGCACTCAGCTGAGCACCACGGCGGGAGGGGAAGGGGGTGGGGAGAGATGGAGGGGAGAGAGAGGCAGGAGGAGGAGGAGAAGAGAAAGGGAGAGTGAGAGGCACGGGGGGAGAAGGGAAAGAAAGAGACGGAGAGAGAGGCAGAAGGCGAGAGAGGCAGGAGGCGGAGGAGAGCTGAGAGAGAGGGGGGGAGGCAGTAGGAGGAGGAGAGAGAGAGAGAGAGAGAGAGAGAGAGACGGAGCGAGAGACCAGAGGCTCAGGAGAGAAGTCCAACGTGGAGGAGAGACCTGAAAATCCCGTCTTATGACGGGCTAATTGGCTAGTCATATATATAGTAGCCCAATGTCTGTGGCTCTGTAACGCTGAAATGCTGGCTGTTCCCTCTGGGCGGTGCTGTTGCCTCCCTGGCTGTTCCCTCTGGGCGGCGCTGTTGCCTGAGTCATGTCCTTCGCCTCCCGCTGTGGCACTTGGCTGACTTCTGCGCCGCTCAGCCGGGCCGCTGTGGGGGAGCGCGGGGCCCAAACGGCTGCTTGCACTGCTTGCTCCCCTGCGGTGGCCCTGCTGATGGGCGCAGAAGTCAGCCGAGCGCCATGGCGGGAGGGGAAGGGGGCGGGGCGGTGACGTACACGGCCGGGGGGGCAGGGCCTGCCATGTACGTCACCACCCCACCCCCCTTCGCGCCCTCCTTCGCCTCCCGCTGTGGCACTCGGCTGACTTCTGCGCCGCTCAGCCCGGCTGCCACGGGGGAGCCCAAACAGCCACTTGCTCCGCTTGCTCCCCCGCGGCGGCCCGGCTGAGCGGCACAGAAGTCAGCTGAGCGCCATTGTGGGAGGCGAACAGGGGCGGGGTGGTGACGTATGGCGTGACAGCGGCTCCAGGCCCTGCCTCCTGGCTGTGAACAGACCCTGGCCGGAGGGAGGGCGGGGGGAACGAGGGGGAGGGGGAGGTGGAGGACAACTGGGAGGCTGCAGAATCGGTGCTGGGGTGAAGGGAAACGGTGCAGGGGGGCAGTTGGAGCTCATAGGCAGCCGTTCAGCTGGGCTGCCACGTGGGAGCAAGTGGCGCAAACAGCCGTTTGGGCTACGCGCTCCCCATGCAGGAGAGGGAGGAGAGGAAAAAGAGAGTGAGAGGCAGGAGGGGGAGAAGAGAGATACAGAGAGAGAGGCAGGAGACGGAGGAGAGCTGAGGGGTGGGGGAGGCAGTAGGAGGAGGGGAGAGAGAGAGAGACGGAGTGAGAGACCGGAGGCTCAGGAGAGAAGACCGAGATAGAAAGGGAATAGGACGTGGAGGAGAGACTTGAAAATCCCGTTTTATGATGGGCTAATTGGCTAGCTTTGAAATAAATTGTTATTCCGAAACAACCCCTACTTCTCGTGGAATGAGGTTTATAGGGACATCGTAATAGTGAGCCCATTAAATTTCAAAATAACAGGTGTGCTCAAAATATGCGGAATAGCTATTTTGAGATATTGGTATCCGGAAATAGTGCTGCAGTGTAGATGTAGCTAAAGAGAGTCAAAGTGAGGAGAGGCATGGGAAGGGGAGGATACATTGAGGTCATCAGTGTAGTAAGGTCACCAGTGTGTCAGGTCGAGATTTACTGTCGTGGTGTCCTGACAGGTCTCTTGCTCTGTCAGTGATGATAACTAGAAGTCTGCATGTGTGTGTGCTCAATGATGTGTGCCATGTTGATTTGCTCAATTAGTCAACCCAGCAGACTCCAAGAGAGCCCCCAAAGTCCACAAATCAGGTCCAGGTTTATTGTTAAGCAAAGTACAGTAATAGTTGTCAGTAGACTCTTACCAAACCACTATGCATATGTACCTGTGACGGGGTGTATCAGTCCCGCACTGTGAAGGCTGAGCCTAATCAGGCCCACCTGGCTGAAGAAGCCCTGCCCCCACGACTCTGCTGGGCATGCTCAGACTGCAGCCTAGGTATAAAAGCCTGGAAAGAGGCTCAGTCTGGGCTGACTGCTGAAGAGGAAGGACCTCAGAGGGGAGTGCCTGACCAGCACCAACCAGCCGATCAGAGGGAAGACAGCAGAGACCCAGGGGCCAGTTGGGACATCTCCCTAGCCATCGACGAGGAAGAAGCAGCCCCCAGGGAAGTAGTGGACCTGACGAGCACCTGGGACTCTATCCCGCTGGACCAGGGAGGAAGTGGCCCAGGGAGGGGACTGGAGCCGCCTCTCCCACCCCGGAATCCTCAGTGCGTTTCGGATGGATTCCCCGCCGAGCAAGTGGTGAGTCCTCCTGCCACTCACAGGGCCCTGGGTCGGGACCCAGTGGAGTAGGGTGGGCCCGGGTCCCCCTACCCTGGGGATAGTCCCTACCCATGACGTCGTGTATTGACTCTGGCCAGTGAGCCGGCGAGCTCTGCCTTAAAGGGCCAGTTACTGACTTTGTGTATTGACTCTGGCCAGTGGGCCGGCAGACCCAGCTTTAGAGGGCCAGCGAGCCTTTCTATATGACCAGTTCTGGTTGTGCAGCCCATCAGGCTCTGGAGTTGGGGCCAGGCTACAGCCCGGGGTAGAGCGCACGGGGCGGACAGTAGACCCGGGAGGGAGAAAAGAGTACCCCATAACAATGGACCATAACACCCCACGACAGTACCCCATAACAATGGACTCAGCTCAATCACTGCCCCACTGCCCTCTCAGCTGGACAAAGACTGTTCCTCCAAAACACCACTTTATATACAGGTACAAACAAGTTACACATCACTCCTTATGTGTCAGGTTGCTGCCCTCTGACATTGTCAGGTTACCACCCTTTGACGCTACTTAGATACCACTCTGCACCTTGTGGTTTGATTAGAACATCTCTATCCACCATGCTGTCATTTTAGACCCTTTCCTGAACCTAGCTCGGTATCTGTGGAGAGTGTGGGTACCAAGGTCTTTTTTAATGAGCTGGTGTTACCATCCTTTTGGAATGTGCTTTCAACTTATGACCAGTTCCAATTATTGTTGTACACCTGGGCCTATTACCAATTAGTGTTTTACACTCTCTGCCCTGTTCGTGCCAAGTTCTGTGAGCAGGGGCCTGCCTCTTGCTCACAACTTAGCTTTGCTTTATATTTAGGGTTGCCAGGTGTCCGGTTTTGAACTGGACAGTCCAGTATTTGAGCTTTCTGTTTGGGAAACAAATTGAGAAAATGTAAATGAGCAAATATAAATGTCCGGTATTTTCTAAATAAGATGTAATGTAGATTGTGATGTAATGTCAAGTGTGTCCGGTATTTTTGTTGAAACCATCTGGCAACCATATTTATATTAGCCGAGTGTTGTCCTTTGTTAGCTAGGCTTCAGGCCTCAAACCAGGCCTGTGCTACATGGGCTTTTGTTTCAGATCCTCATCTTAGTATAGGAAGGTGGAGAGCTATCCTAGATCTCTGCAGGTTGAGCAAGTTCCTGCACAATGTTTCAAAATGATTACTCTCACAGCTATTATCCCAGAATTGGATGAAGGGGACTGGTTGTAGCTCTCAACCTACAAGATGCATATTTTCACGTCACCATTCATCCCTCTCTCAGAAAATTTCTCTGGTTTACCATCAGACTAGACCACTTCCAGTACAGGGTCCTGCCCTTTGGATTATGCTCTGCCCACAGGGTTTTCTTGAAGACCCTAGCAGTAGTAATGGCTTACCTCTACAGATAGGGGGTCATTATTTTCCCTCACCTGGATGATTGCCTTATAAAAGGTAAATCATGGCAGAGACCGCTAACATTGTGCACATGACCAGGCAACTCTTCAAGGCTTTAGGACTCCTAATAAATGAACAGAATTTCACACTCATACCGACTCAGTCTCTCAAGTTCATAGGCGCTCACCTAGACTCAGTAACATTTCGCTCCTACTTACCACATCATCGCTTCGAGGCCATACAGAACCTAATTGCTAGTGTCAGCGAGTCCTACCATAACAGCTCTTACCTGCCTCCAGCTTATGGGGGACATGGCAGCAACTACTTATGTTCACTTCCATTGCCTTCAGCACTGGCTGGCCTTGGTTTACACTCCTTTCAGACATCCCCTACACAAGACAGTCTTTGTTCCATGTGATATCCTTGCTTCCTTACACTAGTGGATGATCTCCAACAACCTTCTTGCTGGAGTTCCTTTTCAGCAAACGCAGCCATCCATCCAGATTACAACCGATGCCTCCCTTTTGGGATGGGGCACTCACTTATAACACCACTTGGCTTAGGGCAGGTGGTCCCCACAGGAATCCAGACTTCACATCAACTTGCTGGAAGTCAGGGCTGTGCGGAAAACCTGCATTCATTTTGCCTCCAGTATCTGCAACTGCACAGTCTGTATTCTTACCAACAACACGACCACCATGTTTTATATAAACTGATAGGGTATGGCTCGCTCCCATATCTGCCACAACGTCATGCTCATAGCTTCATATCTACCTGGTGTGAGCAACACGACAACGGACACCCTCAGCCAACACTTCTCCATGGACCACGAGAGGGAACTCCACCCTCTCATCCTGGCTTCCATCTACCAATGGTGGGGATACCCCCTAGTACAGGGCTATTCAACATTTGTTTGTGGCCCGCGGTGTGGTTTGGGGTATGTGGGGTTCAGCACGCGGCAGGGATCCTTTGAACATGGCCTCCACCGGGAACACGCTTCACAATGGCGAGGTGTCTCCTAGGTGGAGTGAGCACTGAAAGACGCAAGCAGATGGGCTGGCTGGAACAGACTGGTACAGGGTGTCAGCGTTTCTAGCCCCTAGGGAGGAGGTACCAGGATCAGCGAGGCATTGTGTGAAAGAGGCTATTTGCATATCTTTGCATATATATTTGCATATACATGCAACCACACTTAAGTTGTGGCCCTCGGCATGTGCTGTGACTATCATTGTGGCCCCCAGGGCTTCCAAAGTTGAGTAGCCTTGCCCTAGTAGAACTCTTCACATCTCATCACAACACCAAGTGCCTGCAGCGCTGTTCCCAAATGGTCTAGGCCTGAGGTCCTTGGGGGATGCATTCCTCATGACATGGAGTACTCCACTTCACTACACCTTTCCTCCCATTCCCTTCATCCCAAGGACCCTGCACAAGATTTGAGTGGATAGTGATCGAGTTATTCTAATAGCCCCCTCATGGTTCAGGCAGACCTGGTATCCATACCTCCACCAAATGTCTCTTCTGCCTCCATATCCTCTTCCAGACCATTACAACCTACTCTCTCAAAACCAGGGCACAATCTTAATTAAACCCTCAACCCGAATGCGTGAGTCCTGTCTGGTTCGGAGACTCTGAAACACTGTGTTCTGACCGGGTGAAGGAGGTCCTTCTACATAGAAGACAGGAAACAACTGATGCCACTTATCTCTCTAAATGGAGGCATTTCTCTGCCTAGTGCTCTCGGAGGTAAATTGAGCCCTGCTTCTCACCTATTCATACCCTCCTAGATTATGTTCTCAAGTTAAAAACTGTAGGCCTATCCATCTCATCTATAAGGGTTCACCTTGCCGCAGTTACTGCCTTCCATCTGCCGGTGGATGGATTCACTGTATTAGGTTGCTTAAGGGTCTCTACAACTTATACCTTCCCTACAGGCACCCACCACCTGAATGGGATTTGAACTTAGTCATGGACTCACTCACTACACCTCACTTTGAGCCCATGACGACCTGTTCCGTCCTCTTCCTGTCCACGAAGGTAGTGTTCGTAGTTGTGATTACCTCTGCCAGCAGAGTCAGTGAGATTGGGGATCTTACAGAGGATCTGCCTTACACAGTCTTTACTAAGGACAGAGTTACTTTACGTCCACACCCCACCTTCCTGCCAAAGTTATGCACATTGTTCCACCTCAATAAGCCAGTCGTGTTACCAGCGTTTTACCCAAAACCACATGCCTCGCACCAGGAGGCCATCCTGCACACTCTGGACATCCACAGAACCCTTGCCTTCTATGTTGACAGGACTAGGACCGTCTGTAAAGCACAGCACCTATTTGTCTCTATTGCAGACCATTCTAAGGGCATGTTGATCTCTGTTCAGCGTATCTCCAAGTTGATATCATCATACATTACTTGGTGCTATTTCCTACAGAATAAGACTCTCCCAGCTCCACTTAGAGTGCATCCCTCCCACGCCATGTCCACGTCTATGACGTTTCTTCTCAATGCCTCACTCAAAGACATTAGCTGTGCAGCCACTTGGTCATCTGAACACACCTTTGTAAGACACTGCTATCATTCCACATCCATTGACTGACATTTCAGTAGCCACGGCGGTCCTCTCATCCGCTGCCAGTCAATGACTCCAAAGCCCACCTTCCTCTCTGATCACTGCTTTGTATTCACCAACAGTGGAGCACCCATGGGGACATCACTCAAAGAAGAAAGGGAAGTTACTCACCTTGTGCAGTAATGATGTGTGTCCCTGTGGGTGTTCCACTACCCACCCTTCTCCCCTATATTTCGGAGTATTTAGCTACTCAGGGCCAGATGAGGAACTGAGGAGGGTCAGGCCGCGCGCATGGCACAAACACCAACACCATGAGGTACCTACCATGTATGTTGGGCCCAACAAGGTACCGCTGTGAAAAACTCTGATCTGTGGCGCTGGGACAACCCGTCACCTATAGTGGAGCACCCATGGGGGGACACATCTCGAAGAACTGTTGTTACTGCACAAGGTGAGTAAATTCCCTTTTCACAACTGCCTCCCTCTCTGTCTCTAAACAAATAAAGTTTTATAGTGCAAAAGGCAAGTGAGTTACATGTGCAGAAGTCTTGGATTCTTGTTTCATTTTTCTGAGCATGACAAGGAGGTATGTGGCTTGGGAGTTATGTAACAAGGGAGCAGGAGCAGCATGTGCAATTAAAAACGGCACACTCATGTGCATATCTTCTTCCGATTCCTTTTGCAGAAGAGGTTTTGCCGCTAAAAAGCCCCATGTAATCAGGGCCATTTGTCGGAAAAAAACCCTTTCTTTCAAAATCCCTTATTCCTCAAATTGAGGTTTACAGGATCTTGTGAAAAATGGTTTTTTTCTGACAAATGGCCCCCTCTTCTGCAAAAAGAATTGGAAGAAGATATGCAAATGAGCATTTCATTTGTCTATCCTCTTCCGCAAAAAAATTGCAGTGTAGACACAGCCTGAGGGAACAAGGAACAGCATTCTTCAGAGTGTAGCCTCTAATGTTGATTTCAACACTGAAGGAAAAAATACTGCTATGGCTGCAGGTCATAAAGCTGTCCCTATTTGGGAATATTTTCAAGAAATTCCTGTTCCTCTGGGTCAAAAAGGAACATGTGCCTTATGTAAACAGTGCAACAAAGACACAGTAGGTTTGGTTATCATAATTAGGACCCTACCAAATTCACGGCCCATTCTGGTCAATTTCACAGCCGGAGTATTTTAAAATTGGTCAATTTCACGATTTCAGGTGTTTATATCTGAAATTTTACAGTGATGTAACTGTGAGGGTCCTGACCCAAAATGGGATCACTGGAGAGTTGCAAAGCTGTTCTGGGGAGAGGGGTCCCAAGATTACCACTCATTTCTGTGCTGCCTTCAGAGCTGGGCTCTGAAGCAGCACCCTCCCAGCTTCCTCCAGTTAGAGGAGGTTTGTGGAGGTGTGTAGAGACTGCTCCAAGCCCCAGCTGGAGCAATGGGTAGTGGGAGCCCTGAAACTGGTTTACCATGGCTAGAGCAGCTGTGAGGGATGGAATCCCCAAGCCTGAGCTTGCTGACCCCCAACCGGAGCAACGGGTGGGGGAGAAACCCTGACCCAAAGCTGCCCCAAAACCCTGCTCGAATGGCAGTGGGAGGAATGGATGCAAAAGTCCTGAGCCTGGATTGCTCTGAGCCCCAGCTAGAGCAGTGGGAGAGGGCGTGGAAGCCCTGAGCTGCAGCTGGAGTGGTGGAAGCCCCGAGCCCAGGTTGCCCTGAGTTCCAGTTGGAGTGAGAAGGAGCAGAAGCCCCAAGCCAAAGAGGCAGGAGCCCTGAACCTGGGCTGCTCCAAGCTCTGGCTGGAGCAATGGTGAGTGGGAGAGACTGAAGTTCCAAGCCCCAGTTGGAATGGCATGAGCTTGTGTAGCCAGACATGAACCCCATCTTGTTCCCCCCCCTCCCCCCAGAGAGCAAGAGAAAGGCAGTCAGCCTTTGATGCCCTGGGAATGCAGGTGTGCTGCTTGTCCCTGACTCTAATAAACAGAAACCAGACAGTAAATGGGCTAGCTGATAACCGGAGGGGCCCCCCTCCTGCTGCCCTGATGGCTAGCACCAGTAATTGACACGCCTACACTGTCCCAGGAGAGGAATCTTCGCCCATCACATACTAGAGTGCCCATTGTCTGCAGTTTCCCAGGTGTGAATTATGCTTTGCACCCTTCCGTGGGAAACTTGGCATTCAAAGCCATTTTTCCTAATTGGCCACTTGAGACCAGGAAGAAGCCTACGTGACCCAAGGGGTATAAAGAGGGGTTTAGTAGCCCACCCCATTTGAGCTCCAATCTATACCTGCTGGCAGGTATATGTTGTCTCCCGAGGTCTGTGGGACGCCCAGCCTCGCCCTACTTCTTCCCGAGGGATTGAGAGAAAGACGCTGGCCACGCCAAGTCTGGAACGCAGGGGTGAGAATTATACCTGCAATGTGTTTCTTATGTGTACACTTTAATTTAGTTACTCTATTATAAGTTTCTCTAATCAACCTGTTTCACTTCTATTGTAAACAAGAAAATAAGATTGTGCCCTCATTCACTTTATAAGTTTAAATATATATATTGAACCAAGTTTTCTTTCTTCTTTCTTTTCTTTCTCCTACAAATAAGCAAGTGTGGTTTGAGTTTCTGACTTGAACCCGTGCTGCTGTACCCGAACCGAACACAAACAAAAGAACTCCAGCTGGTCATAAGGGACAGATATAGGGAGAGCTTGAGCATTGGATCGTGTCGCTTCCAGGGGACAGATCCGTTGGAATCTGTCCTCCCCAGGCTGCCCACTGCGACGGGACTTTGTGTCCTAGCAGTCAAAGTCTGAGGTGTAAAGCTCTCCCTGTTAAACTCTGGGGCGTCTGTCAGCCTGTTGGCTGCCCACTGCAAAGGATCCCGATCCTAGCAGTAAAGACACGGACGTTAAACTCTTTGGGGCACCCGTCAACCTCCTCCAGGTTGCCCACTGCTAAGGGACCCCACTCCTAGCAGTTAAAGTCTCGGGTGTATAGCTCACACACACCACTCACTGCCCTGACCACCGGCTGACAGCTTGTGAGCTTAGTACTGCCCTATGACGGTGTGAACCAGCCCCACACTGGGAAAGCTGGGCTTAACCAGGCTCACGTGGCTGAAGAAGCCCTGCCTCCGCAGGCCTGCCGGGAATGCTCAGACTGCAGCCCAGGTATAAAAGCCTGGAGCAAGGCTCAGTCTGGGCTAGCTACTGAGGAGGAAGGAGGTATTGCCTGAGCTCCTGCAGGCGAACTGCCAGAAGGACCAACCCTGGAAACCAGCCAGCAAGACATCAACGCCGCAGCAGAGGATATGGAGGAAGGACCCTGGAAGGAAGACAGTGGAGACTGGTAGGAAGTAGCCCAGGGCAGAATATTGTACCCCGTGGCCCTCAGCATGTTGTGGTGGGATTTCCCACTGGGAGAGCAGTGGACTACATCATTGCTATAGGACCTTGGGCTGGGCTCTGGTGGAATAGGGCGGGTCTGGGTCCCCCTACCACCTTCTCAATCCCCGAGCTTGGGGGTCAGCACCTGTTTATTACTGACTCCAGCTGCTAGGCCACTCTGCCCCAGTGAGAGGGGCATTGACTAGTGACTCTGGCTGGTAGGCCACGCTGCCCTGGTGAGAGGGGTGTTGACAGAGACTCCAGCAGCTAGGCCACACTGAAGAGGTGCAGGTATATAATCACAGTTATATGGCAGGACACACAGGGTTGGCTGTGGTCCCAAGAAGCCCCAGAGACACAGCAGTTCCCCCTGGGAGAGGGGTGAATGTGTCACCCTGCAACATGCCCAAGGTTCACTAGAGCAGCAGAGGACAAAACCCTTGATCTTGGTCTGCCCCAAGAGGAACACAAACCCCTAGCCCCAGGAGCAGCTGTCAGGGGAGGAGGTCCCGAGGTTGGTGCCCAGAGCTGGCACAGAAATCCAGAGACTAGGGTGCCCCAGCTGCAGCTGCTGGGAGCAAAAGTCCCCAGCTCAGCAGGAGGAAGCCTTGAGCTCGGCATCTGGAGCTATGGCAGGAGCCATAGAGTGGTGGGAGATGGAACAGAAACCTGGAGTCCAACTCCCAGCCTGCTGCAATGCAGAAGTGAGGGTTTATCAGCCTCATTTTTACACTGCTTCTGGAAATGGGTCTGGTCTCCCCACCAAGAGTGGCTGCGGAGGGGAAGGACAACTATTGTCCTTCCTTGGCATGGCTGGCCTAGTAGCTAGGAGCCCATGGCTACCAGCAGCAAGATAGATTCTATTTCATGGACGAGGGCTGATTTCATGGTCCATGACATATTTTTCACAGCCCTTGTCATAAGGAAACATTATGGAAAGTGTTCCTCAGAAGGCAGTGCTATTGAAGATAACATTAGAATCTAAATTAGCTGTTTAGTAAAGTTACTTTTGAACCATTCTTATGGACTGCCTACTATGCCTTACTCTTCTAGAAAATGATAATTTACAGTATTTTCATAAATGTTGGGTGGATTACTTATGAATGTCAAAATGTTTGTGTTTAAAATATAACTGATATGTTACTTTATTATGGGAATATTTGTAAATTACATTGTTACTGATACTGCTGGACTTCTGAAATTATTTTTATTGCTCATTATAATCAAACAACCTAGGAGAATATTTCCTGTTTAAAAGTAAAGTTTTATGAGACATTTATGAATTTTAACTCTTAAAAAGAATTTTTTTTTTGCAAGCTATTTTGTATGTTGCCAGAGATAATGATTTAAATTGATTTAGATAATGCTGATTTATTATTTTCCTTATAAAACTGGGATTAGAATAAATTATACCATTTCTATCAAATTATATCATGATAGAGATAACTGCAGTAATAGGAATCTTTCATTTACAATCTTGCATTTTTTAAAGCAGTTCACTGAGTAATAGTCAATGAGTAACTCTTACCATTTTGTTTCACAGATCTAGGGTGTGTGACTGAATGCTCACAATTGAGAAATCAGAGTGCAGAGAGTAAATAGGTGAGCCTGCACTCTGATCACTCAAATGTTAATTAGCTGCCCTTGAAAAAGCTGACACAGGTAATTAGGAAATCAGGCTTAGTGGTTGGATAGGACAAGGATTAAGGCTAGTTCAGCCCACTTAGCCCTGGTCTACACTAGGGCTTTATTTTGAAATAACCCCCATTAGGTCAAATTTATAAGCGGAGCATCCAGACTACCAAGCCCGTTTTTTCAAAATAACGGGTCACTTATTTCAAAATCTGTATTCCTGCTTTCCTCTGGGAATAAGGCTAATTTTGAAATAGTTATTTTGAAATAGCATTAGTGTGAACATACTGGTGCCACTATTTCAAAATAACTACCCCCCAGAGTAATTCAAACGAATTACTCCCCATTGCTTCCTGGACCTCTAAGTCAAGGTAGTGTGTCCACATTAATGGCGCATTCATTGGACTAATTTCAGTGCTTCCCCAGAGTGGGGACATGCTATTTCAATTTTGTAAAATCGGGAGTTAAGTCGACTTTAGTTATTTTTAAATAATTTCCTAGTGTGGACATGCCCTTAGAGAGACAGAGACAGAGAGAGACTGTTATACCTGTTGTAACTTTAGAGTTATGTGCTGGTACCACCAGCAGTGTTGCCACTAAACATATGCAGGTAGTAAACTACTGATATTAAAAAACTTTTTTTTCATCTAGTAAAATCAAGGTTGAGTTCATAATCAGGATCAGCAAATTCCAGCCAGACTCCATACATTATAAGATTGCTCAGTTCATTTATGCAACACATTTTCTCTACAGCTTGTTCAGAACAAAACACCTAATTGACCTGCTTTTTTAAGCAGGGGTGCAAAGAGTGAGGTCTTGGGGGGTGCAGAATGGCTCAGGACAGGTGCTTTCTCTCTTCCCTGGCCAGCGAGTCCTTTTCTCCCCACTCTGCCAGGCCTCCTTGGCCAGCAGGGGCCTTCTCTCTCCTCCTGTGCCCCCCTGGCCAGAAGGGACCTTTTCTCTACCCCAGTCTCCTCATCCAGCAGGGCTTTCTCTACACAGTGCCAAATCTTGAAATAGAGCGCTATTCCAAAACGTCCCATAATCCCCGTGGAATGAGGTTTACAGGGACATCGGAATAGCGAGCCTGTTATATTCCAAAATAACGAGCTTGCTCAAAAGACACAGTATAGCTATTTTAGGATACTTCTGGTATCCTGAAGTAGCTCCGCAGCGTAGATGTAGCCTTACTGAGCAGAAGTGTAAGACAGCAAAGCTGTAGGGTGAGGCTGTATCTGCCTCTCAGGGATAAAATAACCAGGGCTGTGTCTGAACTACACCCCTCTGTTGGCAGAGGGATGTAAATTAGACATTTTGAAAGTGCAAATGAAGCAGGGATTAAATATCCCGCGCTTCATTTGCATAATCGCATCATGGAGCTATTTCAAACAAGCACCATTTCGAAACTGAAACCGCGGTTTAGACGCTGTTTTTTCGACCACAGGGTGCTTTTTTGAAAGATCCTGTACAGTGCGAATGATCCTGTACAGGATCTTTCGAAAAATCGCCCCGTTGTCGAAAAAACGCGTCTAAACCGCAGTTTCAGTTTCGAAATGGCGCTTGTACAAAACAGTGCTATGACACAATTATGCAAATGAAGCATGGGATATTTAAATTCCCACTTCATTTGCATTTTTGAAACGTCTAATTTACATCCCTCTGCCGACAGAGGGATGTAGTTTAGACGTAACCCAGGAGTTTAAGAAGATGAAGAAGAGGAAATCATAGCCTCTAAAGTTGCTAGGAGAGGTGTTATGGTGTTATGAACCAGAAATTAGCTAGAATTGATAAGTATCAGAGGGGTAGTCATGTTAGTCTGAATCTGCATAAACAAGTAGAAGTCCTGTGGTACCTTATAGCCTAACAGATTTATTGGAGCATAAGCTTTCGTGGGCAAAGACCGACTTCGTCAGATGCACATAATCAGTCTAGAATTGATATTACCCAGCATATTTGCAAAACAGGGGACAATTTTTTTGGCAGTGATGTGCTTTCTGGTGTTGGCCTTAGACAAACTAAAGGCTGTACGGTGAAAAACATTCTACCTCGTAGCTATCTTTCATCTCATGGTCCCTCCTCCACATTTTCTCTGCAGCATTAGTACCCTACTGCTTCTCTTCTCATTGTATAACAGAATGGAAATGTGTGGCTTAATACCTGACTCTAGTTAGTGCTGTGTCATATTTCCATGGCCATTAAAATGCATTCCCCAGGATAACATTTCTTATATATGTATAGTGTCTCTTTCTAACAATGGAGTATTTAACTAATCTGTTTCTTTATTATTAAAGTGATTTATTAATAAAGAGATTTGAGAATTTAGATTGCACACACGAACTTTTAGTTAACCTACCCTGCATTATCCAATGCATTTCTAATAAACGTTCTTAAAATTGCACCAGCCCAACATATGGTTTGTCCCAGTTCTCATTTGGGTTTTGTTCTTGTACTTCACATATTGAATGGTGTAGCCCGTTGGGGGGCTCTTCCCCCTCCGGGTCAGTGGGCAGCCACTCTGTCGATGTTCGTAGAGCCCCTTTTAGTCCTGGGCCTCGGGCCAATAGTCAGTCAAATTCAGTACCATGGCCCAAGCCCAAGTTCAGGTCAGGGCAGCAAACAAGCACAGTCCAGAGTTCGAACGCTCAGCCCCAGGTTCGGGGCGGGATGGCTGGCAAACCAACAGTTCTAAGGCTGGGCCCTAGCTCGGGGAGAGGCAGCAGGCAAACTGTGGGTTCTAAGGCCCAGTCTGAAGCACCCAGTAGGATCCCCTTGCTCAGGCAGGGGTCCAACAAATGCAGTCTGCTGCTCGGGGACAGCAAAGTGGGGAGACTGCCACCCAAGAGTGGTTGTGGCAGGGGGGATGCAGGCCCACCCACTCCACTGCGTCCCAGCCCTGGTCCCTAACAACAACAGAGCAGTCTGCTGCTTGGTCAGCGGGGATCTACACTGCAACACGCTCACCACTGCTGTGGCCCCGCTATACTGGGGCCAGCTCTCCCTGGGCTACTTCCATCTCCCCCTCCGGGGGTACCTGGGTCTCCAGTAGCTCCAGTGGATGGTTGGGGTCTGTCAGCACTGGCAGGTCCACTGATCCCAGCCACTCTTCAGTTCCCAGCAGACATGAGGGTCCAGGTGAGTCCCCGCCTTTGGCAGGTGTGGGGGTCCAGGCCAGTTCTTAGCCTCTGGCAGGTGAGGGCGCGCCGAGCAGACATCTGTCTCCTCTGCTAGCTTGGCACTTAGTGACCTCCTGGGTAGGCCTTTTATAGTCCTGGCCCACCTCCTGACTTTCGGTCAGGTGAGGGGGTGGGGCCAGGTTCTGCCCAAAAGGGCTCACGAAGGGGATCCTCCCACTCCGGGTCAGTTGGCGGCCACTCCACCACACTACAAATGGTTAATACTAAACACTGCTACTTGTTTTACTATGTTCTCACAATTTAAGTTATGGGGCTTTTTTATCATTTCCTTTGGGAAATCTTTGTTTTATAGACACAATGGAAAGTATTGATGTAAAATAAGAAAAGATATATTAACTTACAGGGATCCCTCCTGTTCAGCTTCCATCTGCACAGGTGGAATGCCGCAGCTTGTCAGTTGCCTGCAACTTTACCTTATGTTCATTCTGGGGTCTTTAATCCTTTTATTAAAAATGCATTTTTCCTCCTAAATGAGTATATATTATGGCAATATTCTTTTTTGGAAATAAAATAGAATATTTATTTAACATTTCTATTCTGATTTTATTTATTGTTTTCTAATTTTGTACGAGTCAATTATTTTGTTAAAATAAGGGGACTAACAGGACTGTATTGTTAAATTCAAAAATTAGACTCTTTGATGAAAGAATATTCCAACTTCAGGCCAGTTTCCTGAAATAACTCTTCTTTATTAATTTTTGATATTTCGTAATTTTTCAGGTATATGTCTATATAAAATGTTGCTAAATCCACTGCTAAAATATTGGATTCATTTCTGCTAAAATATTGTATCCACAACATAAACATGATGCTGAAAAAATGTAAAGGATTCATAGTTACCAGGACACTTTTACAATGAGACTAAAGCAATGCAATATGTTTAGCTTATCAAAGAGGAGGATAAGGGCAACTTGATCACCATCTATAATCATTAATACATGGGTAAAATATCTGAAATTAAAGAGCTACACTAGTGGATGTCATAACAGGATCCAAGACTGGAAGGGTGTGTCTATACTGCAAGGCTATTTCAGGATACTGGAGGTATCCCAAAACAGCTACCCCCCGCATCCAAGGAACACATCCACTATTTTGAAATAATTTTCGAAATAACAGACATGCTATTTCATCATCTCTGTAAACCTCATTCCATGAGGAAAAAGGGATGTCTCAAAATAGTGCTTTATTTCAAAATAAAATCGAAATAAGATACGCAAGTTGCGTAGCACAAATTGCATATCTTATTTTGATTTTAGTGTGCAGTCTAGATGTACCCGAAGTTGAAGTCAGCAAAACAAGAAACATTTTTTTACCATTTATTGTAGTTTGCCATTGTAACAGATTAGTGACTGGATAGTAAATTCTCCATCACACAGTCTTTAGTTCAAAATAGGATATCTTTCTAAAAGATAGGCTTCAACCACATTACTGGACTAAGACCCCTCTGATTTTAAAAATTACAAAACTATTAACTCTTGCAGAGTTTCTGTACATAACACATTCCTTCCCTGTTCAATCACAGGAATGGTTTCCTAATATGACTATCATAAACTTGTAAAAGAGAATAGACTACTTCAAATTGTGATGTAGCCTGGAAGGCATTATGCTCCAGAACATGAACATTTCAGTAGTTATACATTCAAATGATTGGGTAGTTTTCTGGCTTGTGTTGCATGGATTGCTGTGTACTGGAAATTTGTTAATTTAGAGAATATTTGTAACTGGAACTCTCCTGATGTCACATTGTATTGTGAATAAAAAAATTAGCACAATCAAATGAGACTGAAAAAAGCAGAAAAGAATTCAAAGGAGCATGAATATAGCGAAAAGTCTCAGGTTTTATAAGGAAATATTTGTTAGTTACCTTTGTGGGGAGGCATTAGAAATAAAGAAGAGAAATGAGATAATAGCACTGTACTCTTCTCAGTCCATTCAAAATCCTGTCCATGCCTTATGTTCCTGTTGGCAGCAAAGCCCTTTATGTCACATTTAATCTTAATTATTTGGCACACAAATTGCACAGCAAGGAAGATGACTGCTATACAAAGCTTCTACATCCCCATAAGTGGCACCTTAGGAGTCCTAGGTGACTGCTGGCTTCTCATCAAAGTATCTGCCAAGATAGCATTTCAGTTCTTTCTGCCTCTCTACCAATGAAAAAAGGTCAGGCTACTCTAGTCTTTGCTGCTGTCCTTCTAGTTCTGAATTGTGAAAGATCTCCCTCTTTGTTGTGCTAAACAGCATTAGATTTTCCTGAAATATTTGTTGTACTAACAAATAACACATTAACCCCATACTTATGGTCCATCTCCCCCAGCCCTTTGTGAACCAATGCACAGAGTCCATGTGTCTGGGACTCTGTAATCTTTGCTACATTTACTCCTGAGAGCTCAGGTTCTTACTAAACCTTCAGTCCAGGGATATGAACTTATTACCTTCAGATAGTCTGCATCTGTGCACTCATCCACTACACTATCTGTTAAAGTGGTCAGGATTCACTTTATTACCTCTTTTGTGGAAGGCTCTGCTACTGTAAAGCCCGGTGTTACGGGAAACATAATTTTCTCATCATTATTCTTCCTTTCTTGCTGGATCATAACATACTAGAAGGTGTTTGAGCACAGCGTAAAAAGCTCTTCAGAATAGCCATTCTTATGGGATTAAATGATTACTATCAATGTCCCATTTCTTTTATCTCATAATCAAGTTCAAGATGGTACTAGATATCTCTGCTGAAGTGATTATATATTTGAAATAGAAATTACTTGATCTCCATTTAGGTACCACAGTGTTTAAGACAGACTCATTTCTTTCCATTAATGTTAATATACTTACATCTCTTTATTACTGTCCCTTTACTTAAGCACGAATCTATTTAATAGGTGAGATTTTAGGTTCCTTTATTTACACGGGTACTAAATAGTATCATTCAGAACAATTGCATTACACTGATAATGCAGCTGTATTTCAACAGATATGAAATGTGGAAGCTTGATTATTTGTACGATGGCAGTCCCTGTTGACAACAGGCATGTAAGGTGCCTTTTTGTTTGAGTGAATCCCATATCTCTGTACATGTTCAGTATGCAAGTCATTTTCTAAATAGCCAGAGGCATGAATTAAAATGCTTTTGCTAGGCCACTCTAGGTGACTCTGATGGAGTGGACAAGGCTCTGTGGCCCCCTGCTGGAAGCCTTGTGTTCTGGCCACACTCCACCCCAGAAAAGGGCAGAGAGAGCCTAGGACAGCTATGTATGAAGCAGCCAATCACAGCCCAGCAGGTCAGTATAAGAAGAGCTGCAGAGCCAGAGCAAGGGGAGTTCCTTGCTGAGAGTTAGAGGAAAGCAGATAATGTTCTGGGCTGACTGTTGTGATTCCACCAGGACAAGGCCCTGAGGTAAGGGTAAAAAATGTGCTGGAGCCATGGGGGAAGTAGCTCTGGGATTTACAGCAGCAACACAATAATTTAAAGGGACATTGCTGACAGCTGCTATCTATAGGATCCCTGGGCTGGGACCAGGAGTAGAGTGCGGGTACAGGTCCCTGCCCTCTCCAACCCATATTAGCCACTGGGGGAAGTGGCCTGAGAGTGAGGCACCCCAGAGGTAGAACTGAAGCAGAGTGACCCAGGTGAAAAGCTGTGGCCAAAAAGCCCTGAGAGGGTGAAGACGTTACCTCCCAGGAAGATGCCCTGGAACACTGCTCTAGTCCAAAGCGGGGACAAACAGAGAGAAAGACGTTATAGATGGCATGAGAGAGGCCTTGTTGGACTTGTACACCAGAAGGGGTTTGCTATATTTTATTTCACATACAGACTGTGTGTTACTAGGTTGGAGGACTGAGTACAGGCACATGCATTCAGCCAGGGGACACTCACAGCAGGTGAGTGCACCCTGTTACGGGATCCATGTTTTATGAGTATAGTTGACTTCCCTAGACAAGACCCAATTGTATCAAGAAGTACCCTATCAGTTTCAGATCTGTCAACTATTGGACTCCATCTTCCAAAGCTCCAGATTCAAAATACTTTAATAGTCTCTTTCTGTTAAATTTGTAGAAGTAAAGGAGAATCTTCTAAATCCAGGAACTGATCTCCTCAGAGAACTTCTGCTATAAAGAGCTTTAAATTGTCTCTTCACTCTCATTCCAAGGAGACTCCATGGGCTGAATCAAGAACTCTGGAACTTGAAAGGAGCACAGTACCAACTCTTTAATTTTTTATCTTGCCAGTATTACCTGTTGCTGGCCAGACATGGCCCCCCATTGGAACTTAGCTGGCTGGACAAGACCACCAGATTCTGTTTCCCTCTCCCCCTCACCTCTCTTAGCCACAGGTTGAACAAGTTTCCTATTATGTTGAGTAGCTGCAGTTGACCGTTCCTGTTCAGGAAGTCCTCAGTAATGTTGAATAGTAATAGAGATGTAGCCATGTTAGTCTGGTCTTGCTGAAACAAAAGACAGGACTATGCAGCGCTTTAAAGACTAACAAGATGGTTTATTAGGTGATGAGCTTTCGTGGGCCAGACCCACTTTGATCTGAGGAAGTGGGTCTGGCCCACGAAAGCTCATCACCTAATAAACCATCTTGTTAGTCTTTAAAGTGCTGCATAGTCCTGTCTTTTGTCCCAGTAATGTTAGATATTTGATAAAACCACATTATGAATATGTAAGCTGTCAGTGTATGCATGAGGAAATATGAGTGAGAAATTGCCAATCATAAAGCAGCACAGCATGCATTACCTTTTATGGCTAAGGAAAACTCCTGCAAAGTACATAAATTGATGTGAAAGGCGGCCAGAGAGGTTCTTCCCTTGGAAAGATATAACAGCACACCAAACCAGAAGCAGAGAACCCTCCCATGGATCTGATCAGACTTTGGGGACTCTCCGTTGCCTCACAGACAGTCTCTGGGAAAGCTGTGGCCTGGCCAGTCTCAGCCACCTGTGAAATCGAAACTAACTCTTGCCATCTGCAGCCTGCCTCCAAACAGTCAGCATGAATGGTGTGTGTGTGAGTATTGCCATACCATTAAGAATCTGTACTAATAAACCAGCTTCAGTGCTGCTCAAGTTCACCCTTTGTCTGGGCTTATTCCTTGGCTGATTCCAAGGGCAGGCAACATTACCTACTTCTGGAACTGAGGCAATGTCCTCAGGAGACAGTGTGGTACTAAGTGTTTTGGTATTGATAGTATCCTCCTTTGTATTGATTGCTTCAACAGTTTTAGATAATTACTGCATCTTGGCAGGGGGCAAGACTAGATGACTCTTGAGGTCCCTTCTAGCCCAGTGATTCTAAATAAGTTGGCATCAATACACCAATGAGTTATTCTCCAGTAGGGATGTTAAATAGTGTGTAATTGAATAGTCATTTAACCACATAAAATTTTAGCCATTACACAACTATTCGATAGTCCCCAGGGGGGAGATCGGACTCCCTGCAGATGAGGGCTGCTGCCACGGATCAGCCTCTGTCCGAAGTGATCCCGGGCCCATAATGGAGAGCGGCTTCTTCACAGCACTTCCCCTGCCTCTGTAGGAGGCAGCAAAGGGGGTGAGGCAGGTCTGTGGAACTGGTACATGAAGCGAGCCAGCTTGAAAGCCAGCTCCTTGCGTGTATTGGCTCCTGCCTGCTTCCCTTACCCTCCGCGCTGCTGACTGAGGAGGGCATGCTTGTAGTCAACAGGATTGAGCCCGGTGTAAACCCAAACCGCACCGCGGGCCGCAAACAAATGGGTCGCGTGTTGAGTAACCCTGTCTTAGCGTATAGTTTTAGTAATAGTCATAGCCGTCCCGGACGGAACTTAGCCTAGGGATGGAGCATGCCCCTATTAGCAGGCTTCAGGCCTTATGAAACATGTAGATATCCTATCCCTATTAGTGACCCACACAATAATTGCCTGAAGCGTCTTGGCAAGGGGCACATTAGTGAGAAGTGCCATATTTGCAAGTCTTTTAAATCTAGGACTAAAAAAAATAATGGAGTTGGCACTAACTCCAGCACTGGAGCACAGGTGGGAATCATCCTTGAATGCAGTAGCTTTGATGCAGAGCACTCTACCAGTGCCTTCTTCAACCTGGCACCATTCCTCCTTGCCATTTCCAATCGAAGAATCAAAGATTTCAGGGATTGTCCCCTTGCTTATGTCCCTGAAGGGAAAGAGGAAATCAGAAGGAGACCTAAAACTCACAATGGCCAGCTCATCTCCTACCTCTGGGAGTTGGGCCTCAGCAGCCCTTTGGTCCACTGCAGCCCTTCCTACTGTGCTCTGGTAATGCCAAGCAGTGATGATGGCCTCTGGCACATGGAAGTGCCATCGATCCTGGAGGCTTTGTGGGCAGCACAGGACATTTTGACCTTGCCGGAGCAGGCAGCACCTGCCCAAGTGGCATCATGGTCCCAGGGCAAGCTCGTGCTGGGCTTTTCTGGGTGTCTCCACCTCAGTGACCCAGTCCCCATCCAAGACACCATCTCACCAGCACTCCAGTGGGAGACAGGCTTTGTGAGAGCCCTGTCAATCCCCGGATTCTGGGTGATTAGAGGCAGGACTCGGGGTGACACTTGCCAGAGCTCTGGCACAGACCAGCTAAGGTTTGAGGCCCTCTGTATCCCCAAGACTTCAGCACTGCTTCTGGTACCATTCAGGTGAATGGTGCCATTAATTACAGTCACATGAGAACAAATCTTTGTCTCACCAGTCTTCATGGTCTTGGAGGTCCTCTGGCCATAGGATCTGCTCCAGGTTATGGTCCTATACTGGACGGTGGTTCCAAGCAAGCAATGGTAGGCATTGATCACCAGACTCCTTTTGCTGATATGCCTAACCCAATGGTCTCCAAGTACCCGTGGCAGGTACTTGTCCCACTTGAACAGATCCTCATTGGCCTGTAGTTCTTACCACCTTGCAGAAGGCACAATGACCCTCCCACTCCTGGTCACCAGGCAGTGAACGTGAGGCCTCGGAAGTCAGCCTTTAGCAGGTCTCCCTGCCATTGGGCCAGTCAGTGATGCCATTGGTACTGCCCACAGCACAGTACCTCCTTTTGTGGCCACAGGATAAATGCCCAGTGCCCTGGTACCCCTGAAATCCACGGGGATTCACCCAATCTTCCCAGGCTTCCCAGTAAACTTCAGGATTTTCAGAGAGACCGTCAACCTCCGAGTCCCAACCCTCCCACACAGGTGCAAGCCCCTGAGAAAGAACCGCACCAATCTTAGAAGACTCTAACAGGCCAGCAGGCTTCCCCACAGGAAGAAGGGGCAGAGCTCATGGCACTGGCCTTTTCATTCTCTCCAGATGGAGCTGTCATGGGTTCCCCTTGTGCCACAAGATGATGCAAGGGCTCACTATACTTTTGAAAAGTGTTACCTCTAACTTGGGGCTGCAAATGGAGGAGCTTGAGGAACTGGAAGATGCCTTGTTTGTTGTCCTGAGATCCGTAGTGCTTGCCAGATTAGCTCTGCCATTACATGACAAGGTTTTAAAAATTACTAATGCCATCTGGCAAACTCCCTTGTCCTTGGCCCCATCTCAAAAAAGGACTGAGCAGAAGTACTTTGTTCATGCAAAGGTCCATGGATATCTGTATACCCACCCAGTCCCCAACTCCTTAGTAGTAGAGGCAGTCATCCAGAAACAGAGGCAGAATCCTGATAAAGGTCAAGAGGGACAAAACTCAACTTTTCATAATTGCTCCAGCATGGCCTTGCCAGCCCTGCTTCAGAGGCCCCCTCTTGATCCCTCCCCAACCACCCAGAGCTGCTGTCGCAAGATCATGGTCATCTCCTGCACCCCAGTCTTGGGTCTCTTTATCTCTTGATATGGCTGTTCCATGGTTAAACCCAGATGAATGCACATTCTTGAAAGCAGTCCAGCAGTCCCCTTGCCTGTATAAAAAATGTTAAGAGGGAACCCATACAGGTAATATGCCCCCAGGCCCCGCCCCGTCTTAGGACAGCTCCACTAGCATGAACTGGAATTTCTCCCTTTTCCCCTCCCAGCAAGTGTATGAATTGGTGCCACTGATGCAGAACCCTCCTACAAGGACCCTCATTTAACTATGATTTCCCAGTAACAACTGCTTTTTGAGATCTGCCAGTTAGTCAGTTCTTCATCCATTTAATGTATTCAGTTTGGACGAAGGAAGAGAACTATAGTGTTATGTTTGAAAAAACACTAAGCAAAATAAGTTCAATGTAAAATGTTACTTTGCCGGGATGAAATAAACACCTGACAAAAAGCATAACATAATTCATTGTGTGATCCCCTCTTAAATTACTATATAAGAAACTAGAAAGCACTCCAGGCTACTTCAAGGATAAGTACCTTTACACCTTGATGATAACGTGATGCTATGACAATTTAAATACCTCCTTGAGATATCCTTCTTAAAATAGAACATTTACCTATTAGTGGTCCAATGATATACATCCAGTTTTAGCCAGCAAAACTACAATAATCTTTTTCTTCTGTGTTTACTAAATATCAGAGTGGCTTTTCCTAACACTTATGTCTTTAAAAAAATTAAATGAATATAGGCATTACTAACTAAACTGCTGTAGGAGCCATGCAGGAATCTTATCAACAAAGAAGCAAGTACTAGAAGTAGAAAGAGCTGGCTGGTTAATCAGAAAAGAAGGCATCTTGTTGGAGAAGCTGTCATCCTTGAATCTTCAATTGATGGGTCATTTCATCCCCAGCAGGGGCTCCTTGCATGAAGTGTAATTTTTACTCTCACTGTTCAATCAGTGTGACAGCTTTGGCTTTAATGTGATGGAAGTTTTGACTCTAGTCTGAATTATTCCTCTGACAGTTGGTTAAAAAAAAAATCCAGAACAAAACAATTAAAAATAAAATACAATGAAAACATTCTTTTTAATTTGAGACTCCCTGGCTGTTAGAATTTTATTCTTAATATACCCAATGAGGTTATATACATAACGGTCAAATTCCATAGTTCTTTGCAGTTTCTATAGTTTTTTCAATTAGTGAATCTGTTATAGTACAAAGCATCTACTACTAACTTGAACTGTAAATTCTCAAGTTTTTATGCCCTCTCCATGATTTACTGTATGCGCAAATGATAAATTACAGTTACACTCTGGAATTATATATTTAAAAGAAATACTTTACTACTATAGTTTGTATTCCACAATGAGGCATTTTGTACAAGTTCAAGAGCATGATCTGTCATTGTTGTTCCCATAAACACTTGTCCATGTGAAAATGTCATTTTGGCAATTTTTTCCAGTTGAAATTCCTGTGATTTTTTTCTAGCACAAACAAAATTCCCATTGGAGCAGACATCTCAGGAAATGGTAATAGCCATGAACATTTAACAGCTGTGAATGGACATAAGAACATTAGAACAGCCATACTTGGTTAGACCAAAGGTCCATTTAGCCCAGTACTCTGTCTTCCAACAGTGGCTTTGCTTGGTGCTTCAGACGGAATGAATACAACAGGTAACCATCAAGCGATCCATCTCTTGTCACCCTTTCCCCACTTCTGACAAAGGCTAGGAATATACTGTCTTGTATTACATTTAGTACTTTTATCAGTGCTATAGAAATTCCCAGAGAGAGAGTTCAGGATTGGGATCTTCATTATAATGGTTATTGAACATATAAAAATAAAAGGTAACCCCTAGTTCAAAGTACAGTAGACTTCCGATAATCCGGCACCTTTGGGACCCAGGGGGTGCCGGATTACCGGATATGCCGGAGTATCAGGAGGTACTCTGGCGGGGGGGCTGTGACGGGTCTGCCGGGACTGCACTGCGACCGGCGGGGGCGGGGTGGGCAGGGAACATCACAGCGAGGGGCGAATCCTCCGCCGTTTTGCAGGGAGGCGGGGGAAGCCCCACGCAGCCGCTGGCGACAGGCCAGCTGGGGCTGCAAGCGGCAGCGGCGGATTTGGGGAAGCATCTGAGCAGAGCAGCTGGGGTGCTGCCGGGTTGGTCCCGCAGCACCGCCCCTCACCTGAGCGGCGCTGCGGGACCAACCCGGCAGCACCCCAGCTGCTCTGCTCAGCCGCTTTCCCAAGTCCACTGCTCATCAGTTTCAGCAGTGGCGGACTTGGGGAAGTGGCTGAGCAGAGCAGCTGGGGTGCTGCAGGGTTGGTCCCACAGCGCTGCTCAGGTGAGGGGTGGCGCTGCGGGACCAACCCGGCAGCACCCCAGCTGCTCTGCCCCGCCACTTCCCCAAGTCTGCCGCTGCCGCTTGCAGCCCCAGCTGACCTGTAGCAGGCGGCTGCGTGGGGCTTCCCCCGCCTCCCTGCAAAACGGTGGAGGGTTCGCCCCTCCTCGCACCGTTCCCCGCCCACCCCGCCCCCGGCCGGATGCAGTGCAGTCCAGCAGACCCATCACAGGGGTATAATGCCCTTCCCCTCTCCTCCCCTTCCCTTTCCCATCCCATGAGTGCGCGTGGGGCTCACAGGAGCTCCAATTGTCCAGCAGGCTGGAGCACTTCCCGGTTCCAGTTGGTGCCGGACTATCAGGAGTGCCGGACCACTGGATGCTGGACAATTGGAGTTTTACTGTACTTACAATTTAAATAAAGACAAAATGTGACAGCTCAATGTAAAACAGAGTGAAGGGCAAAGACAAGGGGAAGAGACTGTAATATATTTACTAAGTGTCATTTACATATACTAGATAATGTGGTTTGGAAAATTTCAACTAGAGGTCTTAGGCACTACTATAAAAAACATAACTAATAATTGTAGGATACACGTGATAGAGGACTAAACATTAATGGAGCTATAACTTCCTTAGAAGATGGAATTGGACATTTGTGGTTGATGCAAGGAGAGGAAAGTGCCAGAGATGTTCAGAGCAGAGCAGCTTTTTGGGAGAAGTCACATGTCACACATACAGTGCTGCTGAGTGGTTTGCTAGGCTTCTTTGCAATTAAGGTGCCACCATGGTAATTCAGGAAACTGCTGAACTCTTCATGTGCAGGACACCAATGTTCCAAAGTTATTTGAAGAGAATATATAGCCTGTCTTTTAAGTAAATGTCACGTGGATGAGGAGAGAGCAGACAGTGTGGAATAAACCAAGATTTGAAGATTCATGAAGGAAACTTATTCCAATATTGAATCTCCTATCAGGGATACTTACATGACCATAGCAGATAAGGAAAAGCCACTAGTACTCTTAGCCTATATTAAGTCTGTTGTATGTAAGTTGTGGAGAAACCTAGGCATGAAAATGTTAGCTAACTCAGCTCAAATGTCTCATAGGAGCTGTGACTCATATAGCAATGTCCTGCAAAATCCTGAACAAACCTTATTAAATTAAGTTGAAGTTTAAAAGGAGCTCATTGTATTAAAAATGCAAATGCTCATTTACTATTGTGGGATTGTATGTAACTTGTCTAGAAGACATGACAAAAGTCAATCTTGGGAAATGTTACAAGCAAAGAATGAACTGTTAATTGAGTAGGCTTCCTAGGAAATCCTTGACAAGAAGGGAATGCAAATTACCCACCGATAGGTCCATCCTTTTGAAGCTGACACCTGAAGAGAAATCAGTTGTCTAGCTGATTACCAATTCACAGTCTTTTCAAAGACCTAAACTGGATAAAGGAGTGAAACTTGAATTCATAAGGATGCTTATTCTGAGCTAACAGGTGTTATGAATTTGTGACCACAGAAAAGAATCATTTTTTGAACAACTGTTTGCTGCAAGAGTCTTTGTTGGAGTCATGGGGTGATGTCTGGTAAATTTATTAGTTTGAGTGTAGGTTATTTTATTATTTTAATATGATTTCTCATATTGCTATTAACTTAAAAAGAGCTACATGCTGCTAAGTTACCTATGTCAGTTACAATGTATATGGTCTCTGAGGAGAAAAGTAAAATAAACTAGCTTAGTCAGTCAGATTTCCTGGACATTCACAGCATAGGCAGGGATTTGTGCAGCCTTGAAATACTATGGTCAATAGGGAGAGAGATGCATGTCTCCACTCAGTGACAGTGACATCTGGGGAATCAGAACTCTGAGCAGGAGCATTTGCTGGACCATAGTGGGTGAAAAACAGTGCAGTTGACCTGAACTGTGACAGGAACACCTCATATGGCTCTCACTATCCCCTTCAGCTAACTATAGAAATATGGTTGATGTGTTGCAGTGTCTTTGCCCTGGTCTACACTAGGGAGTTATTTATAAATAACCCCCCTTATTTCAAAATAATAAGTGGAGTATCCACATTACCAAGTCTGTTCAAAATAAGGGGCTGATTATTTTGAAATCTGTACTCCTTGGGGAATAATGCTTTTTTCGAAATAGTTATTTCAAAATATTGTTAGTGTAGAATAGGTGCTGCTATTTCAAAATAACTACTCCCCAGAATAATTTGAAGTAATTACTCCCTAGTTCTTCCTGGGACTCTAAGTCAAGGTAGCATGTCCACATTAACGGAGCCTGCTTTGGTTTACTTTTGAGGCTCCACCATAGAATGGATATGCTATTTCGATTGTTATTTCGGGAGTTATTATTTCAAATTTAGTTTTTTCAAAATAATTTCCCAGTGCAGCCATGCCCTTAGAGCAGGGATGGACAATAATTTTTGGGGTCCACTCCAAGATTTTGGAAAGTGGCGAAGGGCCGCACTTTTCTGTGGAGGAGATGCAGAATCTAGGATGGAGGCTGAGTGCACAGGCTAAGGGACTGGGGTGCAGGAGATGATGTGAGGTCTGAGACGGAGTTTGGGCAAGGGAGGGCGTTGTGACCTGGGTCAAGGAATTAGGGTGTAGGGTCAGGGAGGGAGTATGGTTGCAGGAGAAGATTCTGGCCTGAGCAGATGCAAAGTCTGGGAGGGGATAGTGACCTGGGAGAAGGGAAAAAGGGAGTGCAGACTGCAGAGGGTTTGGATGGGGACCTGGGGCAAGGGATTGGGGTGCAGGATCAGGGAGGTGTTTGGGTGCAGGAGAGGATTCTGGCCTAGAGGAGGAGTGTAGGAGGGAGTACAGCATCTGAGAGGGAGTTGTGACCTGGGGTGTCAGAGGCAGGCTCTGGCTGGGAGGTGCTTACTTAAGCTAGCAGCCCTGCAGCACTCCCAAGACAGGCTGGGCTCCCTGCCTGCTGCAACCCCAAATCGCATTAAACTGCAGACTGTTCCTTCCACATGGCTCTTAGCCCTGGGAGGGGAAGAGGTTTGTGCTGCCCCATCCCCCGGGCCAATCTCAGCTCCTATTGGCTGGTTGTTTCCAGCCAGTAGGAGCTGAGGAGTGGGATGGGAGCATGGAGATTACACCAAGCCTCCCTGTAATGAGCCTGGGACAGCAACATGGCCTCCTTCTGATCTGGAAGAGGAAGTGTCCTTTAAGACTCCTTGGTGGGTGGGTCCAGCCTCACCTAGCTTCTCCCACAGGAAGCTGGAGGGCAGGACTAGGAGTATAAGAGCTGGGAGCTCAGTCAGAGCCCAGCAGCCGAACAGGCCACACGATTGGCCCCAGCTCCTGCAGTGAAGCGTTCAGCCACGCCAGACCCAATGGGAGGACTGGGTTGGGCCACCAGGACCCCTGCCAGCTCCCGACGCCTGGTCCAGGCTGCTGAGACTGCTGCCACGGCCTGAAGAGACACTGAGACCTCCAGGACCCCTGCTGGTCTCGAATGATTGGGCTGGTCGACTTGGGCCCCTGCCTGAGCTGGAACCCATGGATGCCCTGCCAGCACCTCCATCTCCACCTGACCCCGAGGAACAGTGCCTAAGCCTGGTAGTCCCCCAGAGGGAATCGGGAAGCAGCCCAGGGACAGCTGACCCCGGGGTGGCTGAGGAGATGGAAGTCGGGTGGGCAGCACGTTGCGGCTTGGATCCCTGCTGACCCACAGACCTAGTTGGTGTGCTATGGCCCAGATCCTTGCCAACCCAGTGGCTGTTGCACTGCTACTGTCAGGGCCCTGGGCTGGGATGCAGTAGAGCGGGTGGGCCTGCGTCCCCCCTGCCACCTCTTCCCTTCGGTGGCAGGTTCCCCCTGTGGGGACAAATCCCTGCTGTTGTCGGCTCTCCGCCAGTGAGGAGACTCGACCCCTGCCCAGCTGGAGCTTTAAACTGCTGTCACACCGTTTGTATTAAACTTTTGCTTGCCTGCTCCTCCCTGACCCAGGCTGGGCCATATAAACTGTTTGTCCAGGCTGGACCTTTGACTTTTAGCCTGTGGCTCTGCCTGAATTGAAGGCTGGGCCTGGTACGCCGCCTCTCAGCCTACTGGGAGGCTTGGACCCTTAACTATTTACATATTAAGACACGGCGACTATCCTTTCACTGGACAGTAAAGGGGGTCAGCGAGGCCTCCCGCTGACATAAACCCCTTACGCTCCTCCTCCCTGCAGAGGAGAGGGCCTCACGGACTGCACTTTAAACCACAGCAGCTGGGTGTCTGAGGGTCCCGTCAGGATGGTCCGCAGGCAGGATCTGGTGGCTTGGTGGGCCAGATCCGGCCCCCAGGTTGTATTTTGCCCATCCCTGCCTTAGAGAGCATGATCCTCAGATCCCAAGAAGGACTTAAAGAACTCCTCCCAAGAGATAAACATGATTACTGTAAATGGGTAAAGTATCTTGTATTTGATCATAGCTTATACATATCTGCTTTGAAAACATTTCTCTCACCAAAGTGATAAATCAGATTTTCATTATTATAAACTTATTGTATGTAGTGTTGAGTTCTCTAGGTACTATATTTGAGAATGGTATATCACAAGATTTACAAACAAGCCATTGCAGTATAGTGAAAATTTTGAAATCCAAGAAAACAGTTGTTTGTAGCACTTTAGTAGCACTGTTAGTGCCATGATATTAAAACACAGGATGGGTGAGGTAATATCTTTTAATGGACCCACTTCTGCTGGTGCAAGAGTCACACCTTGAAGTACACAAAGCTCTTCTTCAGGTCAGCTCTGAGTACCTTGAAACTTGTCTCTTGCACCAGCAATAAAAGATGTTAACTCACCCACCTTGTCTTAATGAACATTTTTGATACTTTTAGGGAAATACTCAATTTTTAATGCAGCAATAACCACAGTAAACTCTCATCACTGTGGAATTCAATAAGAAATAACTTTGAAATTTTAATGTGTAGCCTAATTTATATATCATGTATTAATTATATTGATTACTTAAGAATCAAGCTAGTCCTATGGGCTACAAATTTACAACTGCTAATGTTTTATTTAGCTTCTAAACTGTATTCATGTGATGCATTTACTTTTTTTCTCATAAGTGACTCCTCCCAGCAATTAAAACTTCATCCTTCAAATTAATATTGCATATACCTTCAATAGTAAAAATTAAATAATCTTTGTTTTTAATATCACATTGAGCTCAGCTATTGAATCATTTAGAGGGGGATAAACACAAGCTAGGAAAATATAAAAATTATAAAAATATATAAAAATTGTGACCTATTCCTTTTCACTTTTTAGATAGACATGGTAAATAAACATGGTTGATCTATAAATTAGGAATGGTTTATTCTCAGATTTTGTGCCTATTTTCTAGGTAATGGTTACATGAAGCTTAGTTGTAATATAAAAAGAAGAAATATTGCAATGCTGTGGGCCAAATTCTGCGCTCAGTAACTTCAGTGGGTGTAATGCTTTGAGTAAGAAGTTCCAGATTTGGCATTATATAAACCAGGGGTGGGCAATAATTTTTGGTGGGGGGCCACTCCAAGAGTCTGGAAAGTGATCAAGGGCGACACTTTTCTGTGGAGGAGGTGCAGGGTCTAGGGTGGAGGTTGGGTGCAGAAGGGTTTACAGAGTAAGGGACTGGAGTGCCTGAGATGGTGTGAGGTCTGAGAGGGAGTTTGGGTGAAGCAGGGGGTCATGACCTGGGTCAGGGGATTAGGGTATAGGATCAGAGAGGGGGAGTATGGCTGCAGGAGAGGATTCTGGCCTGGAGCAGGGGCTCTAGAAGGAGGTGCAAAGTCTGGAACGGAATTGTGACCTCGGAGAAAGGGAAAAGGGGATGCAGACTGCAGAGGGTTTCGGTGGTGACCCGGGGCAGGGGTTTGGGGTGCAGGGTCTGGGAGGGTGTTTGGGTGCAGGAAAGGATTCTGGCCTGGGAAAGGACTGTAGGAGAGGGTACTGGGTCTGGGAGGGAGTTCTGACCTGGGGCCGGGAGGTGCAGAGGGTTTGGATGGTTACCTGGGGGAGGGAGTTGGGGTGCGGGAGGGATAGGGGTGCATGAGGCAGGCTCTGACTTGGAGGCGCTTATCTAAGCTAGCATCCCTGCAGCACTCCCAAGGCAGGCTGGGCTCCCTGCCTGCTGCAGCCCCAGATCACTTTAAATTGCACACTTGTTCCCTCCATGTGGCTCTCAGCTCTGGGAAGAAAAAGAGCCTTGTGCTGCCCCCATCTCCCAGGCCAATCTCTCAGCTCCTATTGGCTGGTTGTTCCTAGCCTATAGAAGCTGAGGATTGGGCTGGGCGCTGGGAGATCACATGAAGCCCCTCCCTCCCTGAAGAGCAGAGAGCCGCATAGACTGCGCCTTAAAGCATGGCAGCTGTCTGCCTGAGGGTCCCAACAGGATGGTCAGTGAGCCAAATCCAGTGGCTTGGTGGCCAGGTCCAGCCCCCAG
Source organism: Pelochelys cantorii (assembly GCA_032595735.1). Classification (NCBI taxonomy): domain Eukaryota; kingdom Metazoa; phylum Chordata; order Testudines; family Trionychidae; genus Pelochelys; species Pelochelys cantorii. Next base: position 99,446,115 of record CM064329.1, on the reverse strand, counting down.
GTCATATTTTTCCTAGCACTGATATAAACTGTATTTATAGGTGACAGAAGAAAGGAGAATAGTGGCAATCTATACATAATATTGTTATTGATAAATTTAAAGGGTGAAAATATATTTTCAGTGCATGGATAACTTTTTAAAGTAAGTACTCTATTTCAGTGATTAATAAACAGGAAATTTTAATAGGCAACATATATTAAACATTACTCTTGTTGATTATTCACTTACACTTCTCATTGAGATTTACAGTTAAAATATTCCTGTTGAGAGAAGAGTACCATTTATCTAATCCAGTTCCTCAAGAAAAAATACTTAGGTGGTTTCAGGAGTCTTCAACTAACTAATTTAATAAGAGAGTAATTTATATTCCAGTCAGTAACTTGTAATACTGTTATTACTGAAATTCAAGTAAGAGATCACACAATCTGACTTATCTACTGCAAACCATGAAATAGCTACATATATATTATTATTGAAAGTTAAAAAAATAGTGACCTCTGAGGTATGCAGTTATTTTAAATCAATATACTAAAACACATTATTTTCTTAATCACAACAGTGAGTATTTCATCTGTCTCCAATGATGAAAATGAAGATTTAACTCTGAGACCATTGTGGTTTTCACATTACTTCATCAGAGCTTTCAAAAACCCATATTTTAAATTAAGTGTAGTAATTTCTTAAAATTTAAGAGTTTTAACCAGCTGATAGCTTATTTATCATTTATCAGTCAACATGTGCTGTTAATCTTTGCCAAGAAATTGTTCATATAGTGAACTTTGATTTAAAGGAACCTTTCAGAGGCTTTTGAGATACTGAGAATATATCCCCATAGAGTGCTAGGACCAAATTTTCAAAAACTGCTTCCAGAGGTACAAATGAAGAGGGTAAACATCTATTACCACTATTACTATCCACTGCTCAGGTAGTCAGACATTTGGGATGAAATCCTGGCCACACTGAAGTCAATGGCAAATTCCCATTGATTTAAATGAAGGATTTCAACCCTAAATTATAAAAACATGTGCCTGTAATTGATTCTGAGAGAAAATTTAGAGGCTTGAAGATCTTTGTAAAAACTAGATTGTTCATGTCTGATAATAATGTCAAGAGACTTCATTTACATCAGTCTGGATGTATTGTTTTCCTGGATATCTTTATTAGCAAATCATTACAGGAAGTCACACTAGCAAACATAATCACCAAAACAGACTTTAAAAAATTCTTCAGTAGCTGATCTTTTTAAAAAGTAAGTTGCTAGGACATAGCTGTGGACATTCTCCTCACTAGGGCAGTGTGAGGAACATTTATACTGTAAGATCATTCAGATAAAATACCAGTCAGTCTTGCTTTTCTGAAAAGAATCAGGCATATTTTTAGACTCATAGAAACATAGAACACTAGAACTGGAAGGGACCTCGAGAGGTCATCGAGTCCAGTCCCCAGCCCTCACAGCAGGACCAAGCACTGTCTAGATCATCCCTGATAGATGTCTGTCTAACCTGTTCTTAAATATCTTCAGAGATGGAGATTCCAAAACCTCCCTAGGCAATTTATTCCAGTGTTTAATCACCCTAACATAAGTTTTTCCTTATGTCCAACCTAAACCTCCCTTGCTGCAGTTTAAGCCCATTGCTTCTTGTCGTATCCTCAGAGGCCAAGGAGAACAATTTTTCTCCCTCCTCCTTGTAACACTCTTTTAGGTATTTGAAAACCACTATCATGTCCCCTCTCAGTCTTCTCTGTTCTAAGCTAAACAAGCCCAAATCTTTTAGTCTTGCCTCATAGTTCATGTTCTCTAGACCTTTAATCATTCTTGTTGCTCTTCTCTGGACCTTCTCCAATTTCTCCACATCTTTCTTGAAATGTGGTGCCCAGAACTGGACACAGTACTCCAGTTGAGGCCTGATCAGCACAGAGTAGAGCGGAAGACTAACTTCTTGTGTCTTGCTCACAACACTCCTGTTAATGCATCCCAGAATCATATTTGCTTTTTTTGCAACAGCGTCACACTGTTGACTCATATTTAGCTTGTGGTACACTATGACCCCTAGATCTCTTTCTGCAGTACTCCTTCCTAGACAGTCACTTCCCATTCTGTATGTGTGAAACGGATTGTTCCTTCCTAAGTGGAATACTTTGCATTTGTCCTTATTAAACTTCATCCTATTTACCGCAAACCATTTCTCTAGTTTGTCCAGATCATTTTGAATTATGACCCTATCTTCCGAAGCAGTTGCAACCCCTCCCAGCTTGGTATCATCTGCAAATTTAATAAGCATACTCTCTATGTCAGTATCTAAATCGTTGATGAAGATATTGAACAGAACTGGTCCCAAAACAGACCCCTGCAGAATCCCTTTTGTTATGCCCTTCCAGCATGATTGTGAACCATTAATAACTATTCTCTGAGAACTATTATCCAGCCAGTTATCCACCCACCTTATAGTAGCCCTATCTAAGTTGTGTGTGCCTAGTTTATTGATAAGAAAGTCATGTGAGATCGTAAATGCCTTGCTAAAGTCTAGGAATACCACATCCACTGCTACTCCCTTATCCACAAGACTTGTTCTCCTATCAAAGAAAGCTATCAGATTGGTTTGTCATGATTTGTTCACCAAATCATGCTGGCTGTTACCTATCACCTTATTTTCTTCCAGATATTTGCAGATGAGTTCCTTAATTACTTGTTCCATTATCTTTCCTGGCACAGAAGTTAAATTGACTGGTCTGTAGTATCCTGGGTTGTTCTTATTTCCCTTTTTATAGACGGGCAACCTTTTCCAGTCTTCTGGAATCTCTCCTGACTTCCATGATTTTTCAAAGATGATAGCTAAAGACTCAGATACCTCCTCTATCAGCTCCTTGAGTATTCTAGAATGCATTTCATTAGGTCCTGGTGACTTGCAGACATCTAACTTTACTAAGTAATTTTTAACTTGTTCTTTTTTTATTTTATCTTCTAAATCTACCCTCTTCCCACTAACATTCACTATGTTAGGCATCCCGTCACCATCCATCTTCTTGATGAAAACCAAAACAAAGAAGTCATTAAGCACCTCTACCATTTCCAAGTTTTCTGTTATTGTTTCTCCCTCCTCACTGAGCAGTGGGCCTGCACTGTCCTGGGTCTTCCTCTTGCTTCTAATATATTTATTGAATCTCTTCTTGTTACCTTGTTATTTATGCTGAAGTGTAAATAAAAATAATAGCAGGCAGCACTGATCAGCAAGTCTAGTCTTCTGTATCTTGTTTACAAGGGTCAGACTTCCCAACCAGAGCACCAGGCAGGCTGGTGAATCGACATACAAAATGAGTGGGCCATCACCCACTCAGGCCCACACTTGGCTTCAACTCTTCTACACTGCTGCACATTTCAGATTGAGGAGGTGTAAATAGCAGTGCAGACCAAAGTCACTCTTCTGTGTGAATGCTGTGGGCATTAGATTCAAAGTCCTAAGTTTGTATTAAAAGACTGCAGTAGTCTAAAGTAGGGACCTTTAAGTACATGCCTACAGCATCTGCGCAAAGGAGTTACAGCACAGAAATGGTGAGCACTGCTATTCAGACTGCCTTATTCTGAACTGTGTTGCACTGTAGATTACCCCAGGTTATTTGGTTATCATGATTGTCAAGTCCTTTTCAGCATCACTGATATCCTGGATGTATCTCCCCATTTTATAAATGTAACCTACATTCCTTGTTCCTAGATGGTTAACTTTGCATTTAGCTATATTCAGAGTCATTTGTTTGAATGGGCTCAGTTTACCAAGTGATCCAGATTAGTATGTGTAACTAATCTGTCCCCATCATTATTGATCACTCTACCAATTTTTGTGTCATCTGCAAGTTATACAAGCAGTGATTTTATATTTACTTTCAGACCTTTAATAAAGAAATTGAATAGCAAGTAATCAATTTTTATATGGCTATATTGATTTGTGTGGTTCTATTTTTTTGATCAAATAGGTATGCAGAACTATGTCAGATGTCTTACATACATGCAGGTATATTGCATCAACACAGTTACTTTTATCAAACTTGTAAATAGATCAGAATATATAAAGTTTGTTTGACAAGACCTTAAAGCTATGTTGTTTGACATGAATGATGATACCACACTTTAATACTTTACTATTAACTGCTTTGAGATAATTCATGTCAAACAACCTAGCTCTTCTCTCTGAAGCACTATGGTCCAGTGGATAGAACAGTGGATGAGAAGTCAGGGGCTTGAGTTCTATTTTCAGATGTTTCACTAACTTTGAACAAATCATTTCACCTATTTATGACTTTGATTTCCCTTCTGTTGATGTGGATAATGATACTAAGTTCTGGTCTACACGACAAAATTACTTGATATATCTACATGACATAGGGGTTTGAATGATCCACAGACCTGAGCAATGTAGTTATATCAACCTAAGTGCCATTGTGGACAAAGCTATGTCAGTGGAAGAGCTTTTCCCGCCAACATAGCTACTGCTTCTCAAGGATATGACCCAACAGGAGCCTCTTTCCTTTTGGCTTAACAGTTTTCACCAAATGCGCTTCAGCAGCACAGCTGCATTGGTCCTCTGTACCAGTGTAAATTTCTAGTGTATACCTGCCCTTAGTCTCTTTTTTAAAAGAACTTTCAAAAAGGTAAGGCATTTTGTTTTATTTTGATAATGCTAGTGACATCGTACAAGGAATAGTCCAGAAGAATATTGGTGAATTATAATACAAACTATAATTTAATTAACAAAATACCTTTTGGGGTTTAAGTATCCATAATATTCTTTTCTTTTATAGGGAAGTCGATCAGGATTCTGATGGTCATGTCAGCTTCAAAGAGTTTGAATCTGCAATGAACTATGGACAAAACGAAATATCACAATTTCACTTTTTCTAAATGTACTCTCTGGTTTAAAAAAAAATGAGATATTTAAAAATCAATGAAACTTAAGTTGTTTCAAATAGAACTCTTACTATAAATGCAGCTCTGATGAAATGCCTACTGAAGCTTTATTGATGTCAACTAAGGTATATTCATGTGTGTGTGTGTGTGTGTGTGTGTGTGTGTAATACTGACAATATTTAAAATCTAAATTGATCCACAATTTACCTTTGGTGGGAACTTCAATTGTATACTTTTTCTCTTTGGCTCAATAAATGAAAAGAGATTGACTACTTTCCAGGTACTTAGTATTTTATTTGTTGATTTTTCAACAGGATTTCGCTAATGAGCCAAAATGTCTCATACACCTTTAAAAAGAGGCTACTTGGGACTGAATGGATGATTTTTATATGATTTTTATTTTCCATATAAGCACTTTGTCCTTTTAAATATAGTATCAAACATTGTTTTAATTGCAAGATCATTTATTGTTGGATAACTCTGTGATTTAATTTCAAAGCATTGCACTGTTAAAAAAATGAGAATTGGATAATATGAAGTGTTTAATCATAATAATAAAATAAGGTAAACTTTCTCACTTTTAAAGCTTTTCTCTTTTAAATTCCTTTAGAGGTAGATCAAAAAAATAGACCCCTTCAAATTTGCAGATATCTGCAGGTATCCACATCAGTGGATGTCAATGAGGATATCTGTAGTTCATTTTTGTGGATGCAGATACAGGTCAGACCACCCTGATCCGGCACCCTTGGGACATAAGTTGTCCTGAAACAGGGATTTTGCCAGACCAGGGGACGTCATTTCTGCTCCCCTGCCACCGGCCTCGCAGCTTGGCTCTGTTCCTGGCCTGGCCTCGCTTCCCAGCTGGCTTCCTACCTGCTCTTAGCTCCACTGCCCAGCCACAGCAGCCCATGGTCCTGCCACTGGGGCTCCCAGCTCTGGCGCAGTAAACCACTGCCCTGCTGCCAGTGCTCCTGACCCCACCCTGCTACAGGCTCAGCCAGACTCCCATGCAGGGCTCCCACCCACTAGCCTCGTAGCTAGCCAGGCTGGGTTCCTGACCCCTGCAGGGCTCCTTCCTCTGGCCCTCCACTGGGTCTTTCTGGTCCAGCAACATCTGTGATTCTGCTGGACCACAGATGTTGTTGGACCAGGGAGTCCTGGTTGAGAGATGTTCAACTTGTAACTTTTGCATCCATGCAGGGCTATATAAAAACACTCTCATTGGTAAAGAGAAAACTCTGAAGTTTGGGTCACAGACCTAAACTTGACCTGACAAAAAGATACATACCCAAATGCTGAATAGACTTCAATGAATACTTTTGCTGTATATCTTTTGGCCAGGTCAGGGTATTTCCCAAGAGCTGTGAGGAAAATAGATGAAATCTGTCATTGCTACCACAGACAGACTCACCCACTCACGATTATGAAGATTGTGTACTGTTTGAAGAAACTGCCTGTTCCCTTAGCTTCAGACATGCCTCTCTGAGCCACACTATGGCTATTTTTTTTCAGAATATGTTGTAAGTATTCATTGTTTAATTTATTTTATCTGTGACCATTTACTTTCATAGTTTTCACTGAGCCTTCTTAACGTGTTTTTTTACTTACCATCTATATTTACATGAAAAATGCAAAAATCATTCCAAACTTTCAAGTCAATCTTTAAATGATTACCTATGACAGTAGTTTTCAATCTTTTTTCATTTGTGGACCGCTAAAAATTTCAAATGGAGGTGCAGACCCTTTTGGAAATCTGAGACAGTCTGCAGACCCTTAGGCCACAGGTTGAAAACATCTGATATATGGCCTAGTTTACACTTAAAAGGTAGGTGGACATAGCTATGGCACTCAGGAATGCGAAAAACGTATATTCCTCAGTGCCATGGCTATGCCAACTTAATCCCTGATGTAGATGCAGCTTTTTCAGTGGAAGAATGCATCTGTCAACCTGGTTACCACCACAAAGGTACGTGGAGTTCTTATACCAACAGAAAACTGCCTTCTGTCACTATAGACAATGTCTTATGCTATAGTGACATAGCTACAACATCATAAATGTGCCATAGTAGCACCTGTAGCATAGTGATCTGTGAGTCAATTGTCTACTGTTGTTACTCTTCAATCAATCCATATCTACTTGTCTGTTTTCAAATTCTAAACTGTTTGGGGAAGGGATTGCTCTTCATGAGTGTTTGGCAAGTGCCTATCATGTAGGTGGTGTGACTGTAAATAAATCTACTCTATATTTGAGAGAGTTTGTCTGCAAGTCTGTCTGCCTGTTTTTTCAAGAACTCCTAAACGGTAAGAGCTAGGACCACCAAATTCAATATACAGCTTCCTCTTATCATAACTTAAAGCAAGGAAAGAGTTTGGTTATGCCAGGAAAATGGAATGAGCCTGGAATGGGACTCCTCATAAAACCATACAGAAAAGACTAAGGGTATGTCTACACTGCAGAGTTTTTCCTGAAAAACTACACTTACGTCCACACTGCAGTTATGTTCTTTTGACAGAAAGTCATAAGAACACAGGGGTTTTTCCAACAGCGGTAAACCTGTTTCTACAAGGAAGAAGCCTTTTTCCGAAAGAGCTCTTACGGAAAAAGGCATGTGTGAACCGGGAAGAGGGGTTTTTTCAAAAGAAGAGGCCTCCAGGAAAAAGCACAGGTGCCCTGGTGGTCACAACTTAAATGCGAGATAGCATCCACATTGATTGGATGCTATCTTTCAAAAAAGCAGATCGCTTTTTCAATGTGCTTTTGCTGTGTGGATGCTCTCTTTCAAAAGAAGTTTTTCCGGAAGATCTCTTCCAGAAAAGCTTCTTCCGAAAGAAGCCTGCAGTCTAGGCATAGCCTGAGAGGGGTAGCCATATTAGTCTCTAACTTTAAAAAAACAACCAGTAATCCTGTAGAACCTAAGCGACTAACAAAAATTATATATATAGTATTGTGAGCTTTCATGGGCAAAATCCACTTCCTCAGATGAGAGTGGAGAAAAAAGGAAAAACCTCTCAAATTATAACAGAAAAAGAAGGGGGAGGAGGGACCTGTCAATTGTACTGCCTGTGCTAATGAGGCTAATTGAGTGGGCTGTAAGTGTCCCACAGTTAGTTTTTGATTCATCTGCAAAGGAATTTCAGGAACCAACTACAAAGAGAAACTGCAGAACTGGCATTCATAAGCAAATTTGACATTATCTCTCTGGGACTGAAAAAAGACATGAACTGGATGGGCCGTTATATTGAACACCCAAATGACATCAAAAGCTAAGTATGGGACACTAACAGACCACTCAGTTAACCTCATTAGCACAGGCATTTCAATTAACAGGTTCCCCCCTTCTTCTTCTGTTATAGTTTGGGAGGTTTTTTTCTTTTTTCTCCACTCTCATCAGACGAAGTGGGTTTCTCCACTCTCATCAGAGGACGCTCATGATACTACATATATATCATTTTTGTTAATCTCTTAGGTGCTACCTGACTACTCATTTTCATACAGAAAAGAGACAGAATCACCAGGCATGTGAAAGGGACTGGCTAGGGGTGTGCCTGCTGCTCCCCACCCCATATCTGGGACTGCCCCAGTTCCAAGTCTCCCATCCCCCAGGAACCCTTTAGGGATGGTGGAGAGGGCTGAAGCTCTCCCCCTCCCTCCCCCCCCCCCCGATTTGTATGGGAATACTGCTGGCTGTTCCCCTTTGTCAGGGAACAAGGGGAAACTGCACAGTTTACTGCATTTCTCATGCTGGCTGTTCGATATCTTCATCAATGATTTATATCAGTGGTTCTGAAAGTGTGCTCTGTGGGCCATCTTGCATGTGGGCCATGGGCTAGGGGCTCACACACCCTCCCCCAGCCAAAGGTAGTCCGCACTGGTGCTTCAGTCGCCCCTCCGTCCCCTCCCCCTCCCGTGAGGTTGGGGCGCCAGCTTCCTCTTGCAAGGGGGAGAGTCCCGACCCTTGCAGGCCTGATCCAGCTTGCAGGGGAAGGAAGCGGCTCCACATGCTACCACTCCCCCTTCCCCTGGCTGAGGGAATGGCAGTGCAGGAAAGCATTGATCCTGGAGGCTCTCCCAACGCTCCCATTGACTAGAATCTGGGCCTATGGTAGATACAAGGGCAGTGCCTGAGAGCAGCAGAATACAAGGAGCCAGATAAGTGTCCCCCATTCCCTTCATGCCCAGCCTCCTCCCCAATCCCCCTCACACACACCCCTCCCACCCAGACTCCCACTGTCAGCCCACTCCTGCTCCCTCCCTCCCACCCAGACACCCCAATCCCAGGAGCACTCTTAACCCTTTTCCTGCACCCTCCCTCCCACCCAGACCTCATACTCCACCTCCTCCTGCATCCATTTTGTCATCCTGGTTGGTTGGCTGGAGGTCTGTGGGAAGGTTGATGGTGAGTAGGATGGGCCACGAGCCAAACAGTTTGAGAATCGCTGATTTAGATAATGGCACAGAGAGTACGCTTATAGTGTTTGCAGATGATACCAAGCTAGAAGGGGTTGCAAGTATTTTGGAGGATAGGATTAAAATTCAAAATGATTTGGACAAACTGGAGTAAATAAGGTTAAAATTCAATAAGGACAAATACAGTCAATTACACACTTGCAAAATGGGAAATGACTACTTCGGAAAGAGTACTGCAGAAAGGGATTCGGAGGTCATAGTGGACTACAAGCTAAATAAGAGTCAACAGTGTAACACAGCTGCAAAAAAAAGCAAACATAATTCTGGGATATATTAAGGAGTGTTGTAAGCAAGACGAAGTAATTCTTCTCCTCTACTCTGATTTGGTCTCAACTGGACATTGTGCCCAGTTCTGATATTGATGCCACATTTCAGGAAAGGTGAGGACAAACTGGAAAAAGTCCAGAGAAGAACAACAAAAATCATGACCTATTAAGAAATCATGACCTATTAAGAAAGATTGAAAAAACTGTGTCTGTTTAGTAAGGAAAAGAGAAGATTGAGAAAGGGACATGATAACTGTTTTCAAGTACAATAAAATGTTTTACAAGCAGGAGGGAGAAAAATTGTTCTTAACCTCCCAGGATAGGACAAGAAGCAGTGGGTTTAAATTGCAGCAAGAGAGGTTTAAATTGGACATTAAGAAAAACTTACTGACTTTCAGGGTGAGTAAGTACTGATATAAATTGCCTAGGGAGATTGAGGAATTTCCTCCACTCAAGATATTAAAGAGTAGGTTAGGCCTGTCAGAGATGATCTAGATAATATTTAGTCCTGCCATGAGTGCAGGGGACTGGTCTCTCTCAAGGTCCTTTCCAGTCCAATGTTTCATCCAAGGTACTGTCACATCTGGGGCAGTCTCATAGGTGGATGGGAAGGAAGTTAGACAGACTACACCTAAGCTATTGGAGGAGTATTTTACAGAAATACTGGGTATTTTACAGAAATACTTTGTTTGCACACACATTTTATTATGATGGCCATTCTTGTGATTGGCATGCCTGGGATTGAACCAAGGCTTTCCTGAGTTGAATGTATGAGCAGCTACAGGTTGAGCACAATAGTTAAGCCTCTGTGGTTGGGGGCTATAACTTATCCTCCACGAGGGTATGTCTACACTACAGAGTTTTGTTGGAAAAACGGCCATTTTTCCGACAAAACCTGAGTTACGGCCACACTTCAATCGCATTCTTCCAAAAGTAAATCGAAAGAACAGAGGGGTTTTTCCGGCGTTGGTAATCCTCTTTCTACGAGTAAGAAGCCTTTTTCCGAAAGAGTTCTTTCGGAAAAAGGTGTGTGTGGATGGGGAAGAGGGAGTTTTTTCGAAAGAAGAGGAAGGAGGAAAAAACACAGGTGCCCTGGTGTCCACTCCATCCATAGTTATCACAGCTTAAATGCAAAATAGTGTCCATTCAGTGTGGACTCTATCTTTCAAAAAAGCAGATCGCTTTTTCGATGTGCTTTTGTGTGTGGATGCCCTGTTTCGGAAGAAGTTTTTTCAGAAGATCTCTTCCGAAAAAAGGTTCTTCCGAAAAAAGCTTGCAGTCTAGACATAGCCTGAATTGGCACATGAAGAGGTGTGGGGACCTGTAACACATGATCACCAGTGATTTGAGTAAGTTTCCTGTTCCTTGTTGTATACCATCTTGGAGGGCTTGTGAGTGGAGAAGTTCTGCCTATTAAAGGCACCTAGGGAAGGGGGTGTTTAGTTTTCCTTGTTTCTTGGTGGGGGCTTGAACTGGTTTAGTTATTTGTCAAAAGGACCTGAGAGATACTGAATCCAACTTTACTGCTGTTGTTAACCACCTGGTGGAAGAATTATATGTGTATGATTTATCTTTTGCTTTCCTGGGACTAAGTTGCTGTAACTGTTAAAATCTAGTACAATGTAATTTACTTTTTAAAGGATCTGTATGTTTGCTTGATTGGAATATGAGTGTGCTGCTTAAATTACAGTCTGTGGGCAGCCCAGGATCTGTGAAGCCTTTCCTGCTGGTCTTCAAAATGAAATATCTTGAGAATCAAGCTGAAGTCAATGGGACTTTTACAAACAAGAATCTGGGAGATCAACCTCAACATAAGATTGTCCTTGCTTATATTTATTGTTTCTTCACTTATATCAGATGGCCATTATTTCATATATATAGTCAATTTTTAAATTGCAGTTGCATTTATATAGACATTCAAGTGAAGCCTGTTAGTGTAAACCAGTGATACTCAGACTAAGTTTCGGGAGATGCAAGTGGCTTTTTATTGTGTCTCTTGCTGCTTTTTGCAGCACATGATATTAAAACATTGATTTAATTATTAAACAGTCTATATTATTAATCTGTCTGGATGCTTTTACTATGTTATTAACTAATTATAGAATACTTGGTGATTTTCTGTGAGAATAGGTGTATAAAAGTAGTAAATGAATCACTACTGTGGCTTTTCTGGTTAATGTTGATTTCTAATTTGGCTCCTGAACCATGGAGGTCTGAATACCACTGGTTTAAATGTTTTAACCATTCAATAGCTGAAAGAATGGCATTGCAGCAAGTCCAGATGGGAATCAGAGAGCTCTTGCCAATGGATGCTGCCTGCTTGGTCCCAGCAGCAAAGGGGAGTCATGAAGGCCCCACTTAGTCATTTGCAGGACATCTGTTGAGTCTGCATTTGAAAAAATTGAGTCAACCATTCTTGGTATGGAAGGTCAGAACTGGGGGGCTAAACTGTTGTGTTTGGCTATGTTTAAACCTTGTTCTTGCCACCTGATACACTATCTAGAGGTGACATTGAAGTTCTTAAAAAGGAATTGTCCAAATGGGGTGCCTTGAGCTAACTCTGTAAATTACACACTTCTTTAAAAACAGGCAGATGTGTTATGTCTTACTCCTTAATGAGCCGATTCTGTAAGGTGATTTGTCACAGGATATCAGAAGAGGCAATGCTGGGCAGGACCATCAGCAAGGCCAGGTTGGTTTCACAGTGCCAGTTATATACAGAGTTTCATTATTTTTGCTGAATGTCCACTAGTTCTGTGTGAGAGCAGCTGAGCCACACCGGGAAGCAGTACTCTTCTGCAGAATAGCACAGGGCAAGCTCAGAGCTTCTTAGTGTTTGCACATTGGCTCCATGTTGGGGCTCAGCTAGTTTCCTGATAGATTGTTTCCTGACTTTATTTTTAGTGTGATCTTAGTACAGAGAAGCCATATGGGTGGGTCGGCTAGGCCACTGCTCAGGGCATTGTACCTAGGGGGCCATTGTGCTGGTACCACCCACCCACCTGACATGCTGATGGCTAGTGAGGCTTAGAGGCAGCCAGGCAGGCACAGAAGTATCTGGAAAGGGCAAACAGACCAAGCTGCCACAGGGCAGCTAGACCAGCCAGATAACTCTGGGGCCCTGATCAATTGCCTTCTGCAGCCACTACTATTCCTGGCATCTCTCCCCATGCCCATTCACGGAGCCACCCTGGCCCAATTACTCAGGACCTGGAGCCTGCCTCCTGTCTGCAATGAGGAGGGAGACACTGATATCAGGGTGTCCTCCTCTCCTCCCCTCTCTGCTAAGCTGGGTTAGGGAGCAAGTCTGTGCTGATGCCTCTGGATCCAGAGCGGGAGCTGCCAGTGCTGCAGTTCAGACTAAGGATGTTAAGGACTAGTCGACTATCCGATAAGCAAATGCTTATCGGATCATTGAGTTGACTAGTCGATTCCCCACCCCCACCCCCAGCTGCCTCTATCAGATAGAGGCAGCAAAGGGTGGGGGGAAGAGAGAGTACTTCAAAGTGGCAGCACCACACAGCTGATTCTTGGCTCTGTGCAGCGCTGCCCCTTTGAAACGCTACCTCAGCGTTTTAAAGCAGCAGCGCCGCACAGAGCTGACCCCAGGCTCCATGTGGTGCAGCCCCTTTCAAAAGCCACAGCGGTGTTTCAAAGCAGCAGCACCATGTGGAACCTGGGGTCAGCTGGGGACTCCCTAGCTGACCCCGGGCTCCCTGCAGCATTTCCGCGGAACCTGGAGTCAGCTGGGGAGTCCCCAGCTGATCCCGGACTCCATGCGGTGCTGCCACTTTGAAATGCCGAGCGGAGTCTAGGATCAGCTGGGGATTCCGCAGCTGATCCCGAGCTCCAGCACGGCATTTCAAAGAGCATAGAGCCCAGGATCAGCTGGGGAGTGCCCAGCTGATCCCGGGCTCTGCATGTCATTTCAAATCGGCAGTGCAGCATGGAGCCCGGGGTCAGCAGGGGACTCAGAGTCCCCCGCTGACCCCAGGATCCATAAGGGCGCTTCCGCTTTGAAATGCACAAGAGCCTCCTTTGGGGACTCTTGTACCTTTCAAAGCTGGCATGCCACATGCAGCCGGGACCAGCGGGAAGTCCTAATGACTCTGGGCTCCATGTGGGTGCTTCCACTTTGAAATGCACAAGAGCCCCCGGGGCTCTTGTACATTTCAAAGGAGGAATGCGGAAGTGCCTATCGACTAGTTGAGTAGTTGATGGAAATTCCATCAACTACTCAACTAGTAAATTACTTGATAGTTAATATCCTTAGTTCAGACTAACTGAATACTCTGCTTAAAGAGACAGCACGTGACACGCTCTCCCCCAACACACACAGACATACACTGCCCCAAACACAGACATGCTTGTTGTTCTTGTTATTACTTCTAGGTACTTCCTCTCAAAATGCGCAAGGCATGTATATTCACTAATTTTATTCTTTCAGAGTGTGTTAAGGAGTACAGTACGGTGCTGCTATTTTAGTGTTTTGACAGGTCTTGCATTTCATAATTTTATTTGTCTCTTATGCTTAAATTTAATATTTTGAATAGTGAGTTCTAAAATGCTTGATCTGTCCTGGCTGAAGTCATTATGCTTATTACTATTATTACCACACTGTGCATTGTCATTCATTATTTAAAACAGTGCAATCAAATAGTAGTGTCCTTCTGGAACAGGGGTGGGGAACCTTTTTTGAGACAGGGCAACTGACCCACAGAAAAATTAGTTGGGGGCTGCACAGAAGGGAGAAACAAAAAAACCCCTCACCCCTCACCAGTGTGGGGTCCCCCATGCTGTGGGGAGCCCCAAGACTCAGGGGCTGGATCCAAGCAAGCCAGGGGCTGCATCCGGCTCCTGGGCCTTACGTTCCCTACTCCTGTTCTAGAATGTAGTCAACTTAGCGATGCCTGTTTAAAAAAATTTATTAGCTAAACACAACTTTAGACACTGTCCCAATGAAGGCTGCTTATTTTCAAATTTTTAGTTATATCTGTAAAATAACAAAATTTGCAAAAAAGAATAAATGTGTTTCTAAGTCTGATACTAATAGCAATGATGGAGTCAAATGTCAGTTGAGTCATGTACATGATTAGGATCAATAAACAAATGCCAAAATAATTAGGAAAAAATCCATTCTTAATAAAAGAGACAAAACCTTGATAGCATCTGTTAAAATTCAGTAAAAACATTTCTAACTGAATTAAAAATAATTGGCGAAAATAGTTAGGTAATAGCAGTAACACAGAATGTGTCTGTTAAGGAAAATAAGCAGAGTTTAAGGACAAGTTTAAGGATAAGAAACAATGGGTTTCAACTGTAGCTCAGCACATTTTGATTAAATTTCAAGAAAAAGTCCTAACTGTAAAAACGGTAGAACAGTGGAACAGACTGAAATCATGGAAGCTTCTTTACTGGCAGTTACAACCAGTCCTGCATCTTGGCAATGGGTTAGGCTAGCAGAGCTACTCAACTTTGGAAGCCCTGAGGGCCACAATGATATTCACAGCACATACCGAGGGCTGCAACTTAAGTGTGGTTGCATATATATGCAAATATATGCAAAGAGCTTCTTTCACACTGACAGGCATGAATACAAAGCACTTCCCACAATGCCCTGGTGGTCCCGGCACCTCCTCTTTGGGGCTAGAAATGCCGACACCCTGTACCTGTCTGTTCCAGCCCATCCCTTTGTGTCTTTCAGTGCTCACCCCTCCTGGGAGATGCCTCGCTGTTGTGGAGCGTGTTCTCAGTGGAGGCCATGTTCAAAGGATCCCACCCGTGGGCCACGTGTTGAGCCCCATGTAAACCCAAACCGCACCGTGGGCCACAAACAAACAGGCCGTGGGCCACGTGTTGAGTAGCCCTGGTCTAGATGACCTTTGCAGTCCCTTTTAACCCTATGATTCTGTGCTCTAACTCATTAATTCATTCAAAGTAACATGATCTTCAATCATACATTACATAAAAATGTGACTTCACTACCATGAAAGAGAGAGAAGAAACTACTATCTACAATTAATGAATGATTAACAGACAGATTTTAAAAAGTATTTAGGGACCTAAAGATGTCGATAGGTTCCTGGTGGGATTTTCAATAGGATTTGGCACTCCCCTTCATTTTTCAGTGCTTAAGTGCCTATAAAGATATGGCCTTAAAGTGTCAAGGACTACTACAGAAAGAATTGTAAGGATCATAAAACCACCCTAAATAGAACAAAGTCTTCCCTAAGGGTATGTCTACACTACAGCGTTATTTTGAAATATCTAATTTCAAAATAGTTATCTTATTTTGAAATAACGCGTCTACACACAAAATGCATTTTGAAATAGCGTTTTGCTATTTCAAAATAGCACGTCCACACTGATTGGACGCTGAATCACATTTAAGGCCGGCCGAAACTGGTTCCAGCAGGGCATCAGGTCAGGAGCTACCTTCTGTGGCTGCTGCCTGAGGCTATCTGAGGCTTGTGCTTAAAGGGACCTCCCTGGACAGCCGGTTCTCAGGTTTCCCTGCTTGCTTGCCTACCTTGCTGAGGGGTAGCAAAGCATTTTTTTCTCTGCGTGCTCTAGTTGCCCTCATTTAGGACACCACAGCACTCGGCACCATGGAGCCGGAGCTACCCCTGGGCACTTTTGTGCTTCTCGTGGACGTGTTGCTGCAAGCCTGGCAGCACATTCTGCAGGCAGTAATAGTCTCCCTGGTGTGCCCCACTGGGGGCTTGTGCCTCATTCCACCCTCACGTCTTTCCACATACCCCTCCCTAATCACCCTTCCTGATGTACAATAAAGACACGTGTTCAAGAAAACAAACTCTCTTTATTGAACAAAACTGGAGCGTGGGGGGGGGGAATGAAACTCAGGTGAGACTGGGGAAAGAAGGCGGGAGAGGGGAGGTGAGAGGGTGGGACAGGGGAGGGGTAAATCTGGGAGGAGGGAGCTGGAAGGGGGAGGCAAGGGGAGGAAGGGGGAGGAGAAGCTCAGGGCTCAGGGTCTTGCCAGCCCACCTGTCTCCCAGCACTGTGGGTACGGGGGCCTCGTCGTCCCTGGGGAGTGGGGGGGTGGGGAGGAAGAAGCGTAAGGGGGAGCAGTAGCTGGGGATGCAGCAAGGGCTGGAGCAGCAAGAGGCAGCAATCTCTGCACCCGGGTCTGCAGGTGGTCGCAGATGGCACGGCCCTGGGCAAGCAGCTCCCGCCAGCTCTCCCGCCGGAGCTACAGATCTTCATGCACCCAGTGGTTGAGGGTGCGGTGCAGGCCTCGCAGTATCCGCAGGTGCTGCCGCTGGTAGTCCTCTTGGGCACTGGTCAGCCTGCAGAGTGCCCGGGTGCGGGAGCATGTCGTGGGTGGGGTGGTGTGTCCTGCACTCGCAGCTGGTGCAGCTGTGGACAAACAAGAGAAGTGGTCAGTTATCCCTGGGGACACAGTGGGTGAAGCCCAGCCCCCTCTGCAAGGCGAGGATGACAGGTCTCTGCACCATCAGAGCCGATGTGCTAGCACAGAGGCCATGTTCGGGATGTCCTGCTATCCCCAGGAGTGGGAGCTGGCCCGGGAGTGCACCCATGCCCCTGTGCTATCTGTGGTGTGGGTCTGTGTGTGTGGGGGGGGGAGATGTCCCCTGCCTCTGTGTAGAGGGGGCTTGTGGAGGGAGGGTGTCCTGCTGTGTCCAACCCCGGGGTCAGGAGCACATCATGTACCTTCATACATACACACGTGTGGGTAACAGGCCAAGGCCCCTGTGTGGCAGCCAGCTGGGGCCACGTGCCCAGGGGTGGCACGGCACATGCACAGGTTGCTGCGTGATCCGTGGTCAGCAAGGCCCACACGCGCAGTCCCTGGTCTCCCTTTCCTCCTGCCCCCGCATAAGGGGACAGTGATGACACTCACATGTTGTTGCCTCCCCAGCCTCGGACGACAACAACGACAGGCTCGCTGGGACGGCTCGGGGGTCCTGGCTGCGCGGCATGCTCCCTCCGGGCTCCTGCAGCTCCTGACCCTCCTCCTCCTCCTCCTCCTCTGTGCCCTGATCAGGGCCCTCTGCCCCAGGGTCGATGACCACCTGGGGGGCACAGACCGTCCCGCCCCCTAGGATGCGGTCCAGGGCATCAAAATAGCAGCAGGTGTCTGGGTCTGCCCCTGTTTGGGAGCTGCCCCCTGTGGCCCTGGCATACACCTGCCACAGCTCCTTGATTTTCATCCAAACCTGCTCCTGGGTTCGGATGTGGCCTTTGGTGGCCAGCCTGGCAGCCATCTGGCTGTAGACGGCCGTGTTCCTTCATCTAGTGCAGAGATCATGGACGTTGGAGGCATCCCCCCAAATCTTAATGAGGTCCCTGATCTCCGCACTGGACCAGGAAGGCACCTGCCTTTTCCAGCCCCTGGCAGGCTCCTGGGAGATGGCAAACTGGTCCTGGGGAGAGGTGGAGGGCTGGCTGGCAGTGGCTTGCTGGCTTATGTTGGGGCCACTGGGTCAGGGGCAGCGAGTACTGGCTCTGGGCTGGCAGGCCTGGAGCTGGCACAGGCACTGTGCCCAGACCCTACCCCTTTAAGGGCTCCGGGGGGCGGGGAGGAGAGGAGTTTTCCTGGTTGGGGCCAGAGTGGCCAGCAGGGCACCCTGGGAGGGGCTGGAGGCCCCCCTCTTTTGAAATAGCCCCTATTCCGTGTCTACACAGCGCTTAATTTGAAATAGCAGTTTCGAAATAGGCGCTATTCCTCGTGGAATGAGGTTTACCACGTTCGAAATAAGCCCTCTGCTATTTCGATTTAATTTTGAAATAGCGGTTGGCTTGTGTAGATGCTAGTACAGTTATTTCAAAATAACTTTGCTGTGTAGACATACCCTAAGACTCTGGGATGTCCAAAGATTTGGTGTACTTGGTTGGGGCATTACTGTTTGAATCTTCACGAGTGCCACAACCAGAGGTGACTGGTGATGGAGGGGGTGCACCTGCCACATGCTCCACCCACCCAGATAAGGGTCAGGACAACCCCCTTCTGCCCCAGACCTGCCCCTGCCCCACCTCTTACCCCAGGCTGGGTAGCCAGGGGATTAGCAGGGCCAGTGATGGGGCAGGTGCAGCAAGGCAGCTCCGGCTATGCCACTCCAAGGGAAGCCACTCCAACAAGAAGCGGCGCTGCTCTGCCTGAAAGCAGCACACTCTGCAGCCTCCTTGCTGTGCTTCCCCGCATCCCTGCTGCCAGTGAGTGCGGGGGGTGGGACTGAGCCACCTGCTGCCAACGCGTCCCCCTGGAGGCCCACATCCCTCTCCCCCAGCCACACTCCCTGGCAGCGATAGGAAAGCACTGCAAGGTGGCTCAGCTTGTGCTACTCTCTGGCCACACTGTTCCGCTTCCTGCTGGAGAATGTGGGGGCAGTGCAGCCCCTCACCCCTGAGCAATGTGGCTGGAGAGCAGCGTGAGCTGGAGCCACTTTGTTGCGCTTTCCCTGCTATTGCCATTGTACAGGGGCACAGACTCCTGCGGAAAGCACCTGTCCTGCTAGTCCCCGTCCAGGATGCTGCCCGGCCCCTCCCATCTCGTGATCACAACATGGATTCATTATGATCAGTATTTGAACAAACCTTAGACATTTTGTTCACAGCAGCCCATGATACCAGCTGTAGATTTGTAAATTTACCAAATCACCTGAGTTTAAGAGAAATGAGTCATCCTGGCTACAAAAAAATCAGTGATTTAATACCAAAACTTATTAGACACCCATGACACACACCAGCCACACACTGTAGTAAAATCAGTGCTTTGGTTATATGTTTGCAATTAAAGTGAAAACAGCATAAGGCACAGCTGGTTGCAGTAGAACCCAGCTTAGATCAAGAAGAGAAAGAATTCTTTTTATTCAGATTTGTTTAGCTGAGGTCCAGAATTCCAGGACCAGATACTCAACTCAAGACAATGAGCTACATTAGAGCTGAGGAGGGGAGCACCCAGCAGGTGTTCCTGCTCCCTCATTCTGAGCCAGTTCTGTACTGTCTTTGTCCTTTCCATAGTTTAAGGCAACCTTGAGATGCTTAGAAATGTGGGACAGTGTACTAAGTGTCTGAAACAACTAATCAGCATATTTCTTCCTGTCTTAAGACATCTGAGAGGAGTGGAAAAATACACTGATAGTCTTCGAAACTGTCAAATATCTGAAAAAAAGAATAGCTTGTGGGAATACTTATAGCAGAATGACATGGACTCCTCTGCTAAATTTTGGAAAAACAAAGCAAACTATGTCATGAGAAAGCTGGTACAGTCAAGGTTGTGGCATTATAATACATTTGAACTTTGCTATATAATATATACCCACACACATAAAATAATCTTATGTTTTGTGTGTTTTATAAAACCAATCTACTGAGATTTTAACTAACAAGTAAAGATGTAGAGAGTATGTACGCTTATTGTCTATCAATCCAAGTGCTTATCTAAAAATGCTAGTCACATGAAGAATGTCTGCTCATGCTGTAGGTTACAGATAATGTTTATGAATGTTCAGCAGAAAAGATTAAAACAAATTCTAAGGTGCATATGTATTTGGACTTGTTGAATGTCTTATTTTTCCAGTATAAACTTAAAGAACAACAAATGGTCTGGTAGCACTTTATAGACTAACAAAACATGTAGATGGTATCATGAGCTTTCGTGGGCACAGCCCACTTCTTCAGATGACCGTTGACCAGTCATCTGAAGAAGTGGGCTGTGCCCACGAAAGCTCATGATACCATCTACATGTTTTGTTAGTCTATAAAGTGCTACCAGACCATTTGTTGTTTTTTAAGTTTATCCTGTACAGACTAACTCGGCTATTCCCTGAAGCTTATTTTTCCAAGTTATCATGCAGATACTCTAGCTTTTAGTGCCTGTAAAGATTATGAATCTTGTGAACAAGTAAGCTGTAATTGTAGAAAGATGCAGGATGGTTGTGTTGTAGATATGAGATTCCCAGCGAAGCTTCCTTCGCCCTGCCCCGGCCCTGCAAGGAGCGTGCGGCACATCAAAGTGCCACGTGCTCCTCACAGGATGGGAAGAGGCTTCGAGCGCTCCCCCGCCTCCAGTCCCTGATTGGCCTGGAGGTGGGGGAGTGCCCGAAGCCTCCTTGCTCCCTTTCCCCTCCTCGCAGGGCGTGGCGTGGGTGCCTAGTGGGAAGGGGGGGCAAAGGAGCTCCCTCACCCACAGACCAATAATGGGCTGTGGGTGAGGTAGCCCAGAAGCGTACTGGCCCCGCCCCTTCCAGTTTAGGCCCCGCCCATTCTGGGCAGCCCAAGGGCACTTCAAAACTTTTTGAACTGCCCCCTAGCCAAAAAATTATTGCCCACTCCTGCCCTAACAGAAAGAAGAAGCTGTCTGAGAGACAAGCCATTGCCTGCTGATTGCAGCCTTGTCCAAACCTGCCTGGCCACCCCAACAAACCTCGCTTCCCTATCTCATCAACCTGGCACCCTTGGATTGGATCTACCAGACCCTGCTAGAATTGCCCCAGACTACTTCTAATACCAGTTGACTTCCTGACTGCCCATGTATCACTTCATGGCTCTGGACTGCCCCAACTTGGCATTATATGTACAAATACATAACAAGAACACAAAAACCCAAAGAAACATTTAAAATTTGTCTTATTAAAATGACTTGCTAAAATATTTCAAGCATAAAATATCAATTAAAAGCCAAATAAAAAATTTATTTGAAAAAATTATCATTATTGGCATAATTAGCTCCTTTGGCAGCTGCCTCAGTACAAGAGCAGTTTGAGAAGGCTTTATCCTGAACTATTTATTGTCTGAGCTAAGAACTGGCTCTCCAACTCTAGCCTGAGTTACATTGGCAGGCAAATGCCTTTGTACACCTCCCCTGAAGATAATTAGGACATCTGTCTCCAGGGCTGTCAAACTATTCAAATTAAACTTTTCAATTCTTCTTTTTAAATGGGATGTTCAATGAAGGTGTTTTTGTTTAATTTATTTTTGTCCGTTAAGTTTGATATAAAGTGAAGGTATCAAGAGAAAAGCCAAGTTTAAAAATTCAGAGTTTCTCAGAGAATTTCTACTGTTAAATAGGGATTACTCCATCGTTGTGCTGTTGTGCTTCAGAATATCTTGGATTCTTGGAAAGGAAACGTTGTATCTTCCAAAATGAATGACAACAGTTCTCACTGAAATGGCAATCTGCCATCTCTCACTTCAACATTTTTTCTTAAACTGTTTCTGTTACACAGTGGTTTTGCATTTGACTTCCTGTTATTACATCAAAATAATGTGACTTCCTGAAGATATTCTCAGGGTTGATGTAAAAAGTCCTTTCAGAACACATCCTGGAATGTCCATTTAAAGAGCTCTTCCATAGACAAGTATGAAACAGAGCAATTGTCTACAAAGTTACTAGTTCAATTATGACAGATCTTAATACTTTTAGATTAATGTCGTCAGAGTGCTCTCCATTTACTTTTATAGAACTTTATGTTTTGATCACAGAAGTCATTATATGGCTTTAGATTAGGCCGTGAATTTGTATGGAAATAGTTTAATTGTAGACTAAATCAAAAATAGGCAAAATGATCACTTATATTGATAGTAATGTTGCACCTGAGAAAGACACACTTTAAAAGGTCATCATTTTTTAATAATCCTGCTGAGAGCATAACAAAGGCTCTGACAAGATTTTAACTAAGTTTTGGCTCTGTGCAACAGGCCTGAGAAGAATCAAGAGACAAACTAGAAAACTATAGATCAGTGAATTTCATTTGAACAGGGGAAATTAACTTTCGGAGTATTAAAGAAAAAACAGGTAAAATACATTATCTGATTAAAGCAGGATTGTCATCCAAACATGGTTATGTTAAAAGGAACCTTCCTGTTAAACAGATTTTTTTTTCCTATCCATATTCAGTCTTCAGTGATAAAAGTAAGTTTTTGCTCTATCAAAAGCACTGCATCACGGTCAACACAGCTATGAGAGATTTAGAAAATTCTGTTCCTTCTTCATCAAGAGAGTCAGCATAATGTTTGTAGCACAGGGGTGGGCAATAGTTTTTGACCAGGGGCCACTTCAAAAAACTGGAAGGGGTGGGGCCAGTACGCTTTTGGGCTACCCCACCCACAGACCCCACCCACAGAGGCTTCGAGTGGCTCCCCCCACCCCCAGGCCAATCATGGTCTGTGGGTGGGGGAGCTCCTTTGCCCCCCTCCTTTCCACTAGGTACCCACGCCATGCCCTGCGAGGAGGGGGTAGGGTGGGAGGAGGCTTTGGGGGCTCCCCCACCCCCAGGCTCGAAGCCTCCTCCCGCCCTGCGAGGAGCATGTGGCACTTTAATGTGCCGCATGTTCCTTGCAGAGTCGGGGCAGAGCGAAGGAAGCTTTGTGCAGCTCCCCCACCCCCAGGCCCTGATTGGCCTGGGGGCGGGGGGAGCACTCGAAGCCTTCTCCTGCCCTACCTCCGCTCTGCGAGGAGCACGCAGTACATCAAAGTGCCAATCAGACCTTGGGGGCAGGGGAGCTGCGCGAAGTCTCCTTCGCCCTCCCCCACCCTGCGCGAGCGTACGGCACTTTGAAGTGCCGTGCACGCCTCGCAGGGGCGGAGGAACGGCAGAGGAAACTTTGCGTGCTCCTCCTGCCCCCAGGCCAATCAAGGATTTGGGATGGAGGAGCGCATGACTTCTCCTCCCGCCCTGCGAGGAGCACGTAGCACTTTGAAGTGCAGTGTGCTCCTCACAGGTCGGGAGGAAGTTTCGCATGCTCCCCTGCCCCCAGGTCCCAATTGACTTGGGGGCGGGGGAGCTGCAGGGCATCCGCGGGCTGGATCAACCCACTTGGTAGGCTGGATGCGGCCCGTGGAGACCTTTTTGCCTACCCCTGTTGTAGCAGATAAGGCACTGGCAGAATGGCTGACTAAGTTCACCAGGCTCTGGGCAAGATAGGGGGCAGCTCTGGGCCCCTGGAAGGGATGATACCTTGGCCACAAGGGGGCAGACTAGTCTCCCCTAGTCAGGCCTTTAGCGCTGTCTGGGACACCAGCAATGATTTAAAGGGCCCAGGGCGCCAGTAACTGCCGTTGCTGCAGTAGTGGCAGAGGTGATCAGGAGCCTTATGCCCATTTAAATCACCAGGCCCCAAGGCTTCTGCTCTCTTTCCCCCATACCATTGCTGGGTCTGGGCACTGAACTACCAGTCAGTACTTCAGTTGTGTTCCTGGATTTGCCGTTTATTTGCTGTATAACCTTGGACAAGTCAATTCATCTGTCTGTACTGCTGTTTTCCCTCCATGCCTTTTTCTTTTCCAATCCACTACTACCGATTCTATAACTACTTATAGTTGCCATCTTACCTCCAGGCCCAGTCAAACAGCCATTGAGGTTTTTTAATTTTTTACAGAATCCATCAATACCAATTTCTGGATCAATCAGCAGAAAAAATGACTATTCATCCTCTATGATACATCTAGTATCTCTGAGGCTTATCTTGGGTTTCAAGCCTGGACACATAATATTTTGCATCTATATTGTTGAGCCACTTTGTATTCTCTCAATCCCTAGACCATGTGAAATATGCACATAATTGCAGTCTAGATGCAGTATGATCTGCTTTGCTTATTAATCATTAAAGATACTATTTGGCCTTGTACAAACACAATCATGTTTCATATGATCCCATTTAGTTTTTATAAGGACCTGTTATAAAAATAATGTCTTGTCAAAACCTTTGTAAGAAATGCATGCTAAATAATAAATTCATTCTCCATGCCCAACTGAATGGAAACACTGATTAAGTTTCCAAGAAGCTCTCATGTTACTTTACATTTAAACTTTTCTATGAACTATAGTTGCAAAAGTGACACCTCAACCAGCTGTAGCAAAATGCAGAACATACACAGACAGGTAATTTTAGGAAAGGGTGGGATTCAAAGGCACATGGGAAAAAACATTGGACCTGATCCAACTTCAGCATAAGTAAATGGCAGAACTCCCATTGATATAAATGAGTGTAGAATCTAGCTCATCTTTCCATGGCTATAAGTAGAGTCCAACCAAATTCATGGTCCCTTTTGGTCACTTTCACACAGTTGTAGAATTTAAAAAATTGTAAATGTCATTATTTCAGCCATTTAAATATGAAATTTCACAGTGGAGCAATTGTCGGAATTCTGGCCCAGAATGAGTTTTAGGGAGCTCACAAGATTAGTATGGGGAGGGGCGCTTTGGGACTGCTATACTTACTTCTGTGCTGCTGCTGGCAGTGGCACTACCTTCAGAGTTGGACAGCTGTAGAGCCTGGGCTTCTGGGAGGGAACCCAGCTCTGAAGGCAGAGCCATCCCCAGCAGCAGCGCAGAAGTAAGGATGGCATGCTATGGTATTGTCTGCTTACTTCTGCACTGCTGCCTTCAGAGTTGGGCACCCGGCCAACAGCCACTGCTCTCTGACCACCCAGCTCTGCAGGCAGTGCAGAAGTAAGAGTAGCAATACTGTGACCCGTCACCCCCTCCCCCCACAAAAAAAATAGCCTTGCAAATCCCTGTAACTCCTTTTTGGGTCAGGCCCCCAAGTTGAGAAATACCAATCTCTCCTATGAAAACTGTATAGTACAGGGTAAAAGCACACACAAGGTCAGACTTCACAGTGGGAGACCAGATTTCACGGTCCATGACACATTTTTCATGGCCATGAATCTGGTAGGACCCTATATATAAGAGTATGGTACAATAGCAGTGATAGGAGTCCTAAGAGACCAGGTACTTTGTAAAGTACCTAAAAAACTGAGAAGGGTAGCAAGTTTAGGGCCATCCTTACGCATATGCAAAATATGCATCTGTGTAGGGCACCACTAAATTTGGGGCACCAAATTATTAGTGCCCTGTGATGCATATGTCTAGGACCAGCCACAGGCAGTGCTGGATTTGGCAGCCAGTGGGATCGACAGCCATCTCAGGCCCTAGAGCAAGGTGTGTATGGGTGGGCCAGCTCCCACCCCAAAGTAGAAGGTGCAGGGCCAGGGGCAGCCAACTCTCAGCACCAGGCAGACAACAAAAAGAACTGAATAACTGGGGCATATAACTGCAACTTTTGCAGAGACTTCAACAACAAAAAATTTCTCATCTCTAGTATCATTATGATTATACCAAAATGCTAAGCATAGTATATGGCCAGGTTGATCTCTAACCTGTATTTGAGCTTAGAAAACTGATATTTTATTAAAATACGCTAGTAAACAAAATATATTTGGTTTTATAAAATCTCTCTTTTTAAAAATGTATCTACCTGAGAATGTCTTTTTAAAACAATGATTACTGTCATTTCAAATGTGTGCAAAAGAGATAAGGTAGGTGACTAGAAGCTCATTATTAATGTGCTGGTTTTATCTTTTTTGAAATTAACATGCTGGCACCAATTTAACTGAGCTTTTTTTAAATTCTCATGATGAGGCCTTGTTTTTGTCTTTTGGGACTGCAGATAGAAACCAGCATCTGGTGTTTGAGGATGGTAGGAATTTACACCGTAGTATGTGTAATATTTCTACTGTAAATAAACAAAATGAATTATTAAGTGAATAATGAGGTGTTCTGAATAAAGACTTTTCTGACAATACCTATAGAAAATCTAAGGCATGTTTTGCACTCCTGCAGTGTGTTCTCTGTTGGGCATCCTGAGTGTGGCATTGCTCACATGGAAATTAATAAGAATATTTTCCAAGCAGAAGCTGGAAATACCATGCATCAAGATCATCAAATATAAATAAAGAACCTTCCAGGCCATAGTTACCGTATCTGCTTACAGTAAAAAGTGTAATACATCAGAATATCAGAGTGTGAACTAGGCTTTTTTTTTATTTAAAGCAGATTTAAAAGAAAATGACGTTGAAAGTGTGATTCTATCTCATACCAGGACAGAACATATGTGCTAAAATACCACACATGAAACCATGTATAGATTCCTGGAATTTTTCAGTTTTCTTGTAATAAAGGGTGTGTCTACGCAGCAGGGCTTAACTCGAAATAAGCTACGCAAATTGAGCTATGTCAATTGTGTAGCTTATTTTGAAATAGCTTATTTTGAAATTGGGAGCATCTATACAGCACTTATTTCAAAATAGAGCACTCTTCCTCCAACTTTCCTTACTCCTTGTACAATGACGTTTACAGAAGTCGGAGTACGAAGTCCTCCAGCTTGACAGTATTTCAACATTATTTCGAAATAACTGTCTGCTGGGTAGACGCAGACTAAGTTATTTCGAAATAATGCTAGTTATTTCAAAATAATGTTTGTGTGTAGACATACCCAAAGATAGTCCAAAGGATTCGTTTCCCCTACTAGCTAGAGAGTTCTTTATATATTATCTGATGGCATGTGATAAGTATTCATTGGTTCATAGTCCTTCCATAATAATCTTTCTCAAAAGAAAAATACCAACTTTTTATTTTTAAAGTTACCTGAGATCTAGGGGTAAAACTTCCACTCTATCACCAGCTCTTCCCAGAATATCTACACCAAATAGCACATCTAGACACATGTTCTACCATAAATTAGCAAAGTCTAAATACAGGCAATTATGGTGAAGTCTAGGATTTTGTAAGGAGTTCCAATTAATGGGAATGAAGTTGTGCAAATCACTGGCATATTGCTGGTGTATATGATGGGGTTGTCCACTCACTGCTAAGTATGGTGCCTCCTCCTGGCATTTCTAGGGAATACCTTGTGAGGTCACTGCCTCTTCTCTCAGGGTACGTCTAGACTACAAGCTTCTTTCAAAAGAGGCTTTTTCGAAAGAATCTTTCGAAAAAGCCTCTTTTGAAAGAGAGCATCTAGACTGCAATCACTTCTTTCAAAAAAGTGAGAAGCTTTTTTGAAAGAGAGCACCCAGGCAGTCTGGATGCTCTCTTTCGAAAAAGCCTTGTTTGCATTCAAGAACACCTTTTTTCGAAAGAGCACTTTTGAAAAAAGGGGTTCTTCCTCGTAAAATGAGGTTTACTGCGGTCAAAAAAACTGCTGTGTTCTTTCAATTTAATTTCAAAAGAATGTGGTGGCAGTCTAGACGCAGGGAAAGTTTTTTCGAAAAAAGGCCACTTTTTTCAAAGAAACCTGTAGTCTAGACATACCCTCAGTTGCATGATATCTCTTTGTCTCTTCCTCTGGGTACGTCTAGACTGCAGAGTTTTTCCAGGATACTGGAGATATCCCAGAAAATCTCTGCCGCATCCAAGGAACATGTCTGCTTTTCCAAAAAAATTTTCAGAAAAGCAGACACATTTTTTCAGCATCCTTGTAAACCTCGTTCTACGAGGAAGAAGGGATGTTCTGAAAGAGGCTTTTTTTCTGACATTTGGCCCCGTGTAGATGGGCCAATTGTCGGAAAAGCCTCTTTCGGAAGAAAAGTGGAAAAAGATACGCAAATTGCAGTTTGCAATTTGCGTATCTTTTTCCGATAGAACTTTGTAGTGTAGACACAGCCTCTCTCTCTGGGTTTGCAGCTCCTTTCTGACTTTAGGAACTACTTCAGCCTTTCATGACTCAGCTCTCCAGCCAGCTCACTCTACATGTTTTCCCCCTTCCAGGGTACCAAAGTCTTCCTTCCATCGTTATAGGCAGCAATGTTCCCTCTAATTTTTTCCATCCATGTGCAGAATACATTTTGTAATGTGCACTGAGGCATGTGTGGATGTACACCACCAGAATAAACACATGCAGCCAGCTGTGGGTGGCTATGGGCACTCTGCTAATCAGCTGGGTGGCATTTGAATCTCTTCTGATTGGCAACCCAAGCACTCAGCTTATAGGGCACACTGGTAGGCTATTTTCCCATTCACTCCCTTGTAATGCCACTCTCTCACTGTTTGGTAAAGAAACCTGGGTCCACCTCTACTCTGAATTCTGGCTCAGGGACCCTCTAATAGATGTCAAGGCTTGCTGTTCCCGTCTAGACCTTACTTCTATTCCCTGATCTTTGTTCTAGTTCCCTGGCTTCCCTGCTGTCTATGTTTGCCAGTCCAAACACAACCCTCTTCTTCTAGGGAGTGACTGCAGACTTTGCCAGTAGCTCCCTCTGTTTCCAATTTCCTGTCTTTATAAATCCAGCCTATCTTTTTCACCTTCCTTAGTCAGGGAACTACTTGGCCACCTGATTCCCCCCCCTGTGGCCCACTGGGGCAATTAGCCACCTGGTCACCCAGCATTCACTCTTTCTGGTCAAATGTGAGCTAAATACTCCATCATGCTGTATAGTACAGGTAGTGCTCAAAAATCTTACAACAGAGGAAGGATGCTCTTGTGGTAAGGCAGAGCACAAAGGGTCAGCAAATCTATGTTCTACACCCAGCTCTTTTACTGACGTCCAATTTGGCCTTAGGAAAATTAGTTACTCTCTCTGTGCCTCAGTTTCTTCATGTGTACATTGGAGATAACAAGATTGAACTGTTTTACTCACCCTTAGATAAAAGAACTATGACAATGCAAATTATTAGTGCCAATACCTAAAAAAAATAGATATTAGAACAGAGAACCAGACATAACATAAAATGTCATTGCATTTGTATATTTAAATTAAACGCTTAGTAGAGCTGTGTTTAGTAGAATCTCTATCCCAAGGCTAAATCTCCCTCTTGCCATGAAGAAAAATGGAGTCAGTCATGTTGTATTCATTTAGATGGAATATTGGGGCCCAAAAATGTTAACATTACCAAGCCACTGTCAGATGTTAAACAAGGTTCACAGTTTGAGATACAGAGACCTCAGCCTGTTTAGTCCTGTGACAAACATACCATTAAACCCCTTGTAACTGTTTATTGAAATTAAAGAAAAGAAGGCAAAGCAGACCAGATCTGAGATGCAAAATATTAAGTAAAGATTTAGTTTTAACAGTGTGCCTTGTTCCCTTTTCCTTTAGTTGGAGAGAGTTTTTAGAAGGATAGTCTGGTATCAAATATGGTAATAACTGTCCTTTTGGGGAAAAGGGAGGAAGTTGGCTGGAACTGTTTTTGTTACAGTCTGGTCCCATTTCATCCCAGGCAATGTCTGGGATTCAGCTGAAGTGAGTAGAGATGGTAATCTCATCTGAGTCCCTCTCTCAGGCCTTGTCTGGTCAGGACCTCAGCATTGGGATGATGAGAGCTTGTGATCTCAGGAGGTGGTGGAGGTAGTAGCTATAATGGCTCCTCCTCTGGCTCTGTAGGCAGGTACCTTATCCCCTGTGCCACTGGAGGAGACCCCCAAGCTCCCTACCTTCAGGACCCCCCTTATGCACCCTTTGTTCCCAGAGTGCCAGCTCTGTCCCTTGGGCAGTAGCCAATTTTTCTCCCATAGCCTCTTTCTTTAAGAGCCAACAAAGCAGGCAATGAGTGGAATACCCCATCCTTTCATTATTTTGTCTACAAGTTAGACCTAGTTTTCAACACAGCAATTTAGTTTTGCTGATTTCTGGTTCTACACATTTCTTGTTTACCAAGCCTGATCTTAACATAGTCCTTGATTTATATCAGTAGGTCTTTTGTCTCAACTAATTCAGTTTTTCTGTCTATCTTGCGTATCTTTTCTCATTAGCATTTGTTATTATAGGTGATTGTGACACCTTACTAACTTTCACATACTTTTTACATCTGAGCTCAAATTTAGGCTAATTTTATAGGTCCAGTTATTACAACAGTTATATCAACTCCCTGGACTTCTAGGCTACGTCTACACTGGCGGCTTCTTGCGCAAGAACATGTTGCGCAAGGGTTCTTGTGCAAGAAGACTTGCGCAAGAAAACGTCCACACTGCCATGTGCGAGCTGTGCTTTTGCGCAAGAGCGCCCATGGCAGTGTGAATGCTCTCTTG
Source organism: Pelochelys cantorii (assembly GCA_032595735.1). NCBI lineage: Eukaryota > Metazoa > Chordata > Testudines > Trionychidae > Pelochelys > Pelochelys cantorii. The sequence continues at coordinate 99,415,688 of CM064329.1, read as the reverse complement.
CGCAAGAAAGCTCCAATGGCCATTTTAGCCATAGGGCTGTCTTGCACAAGAAATCCCTGCCGAGCGTCCACACTGCCCTCTTGTACAAGAGCTCCTGCGCAAGAGGGCTTACACCTGTTAAAAAAGAGCATAGCTCTTGTGCAAGAAGCCCTCTCTTACCACGCCGTACTGTAAATTTCCTTGCGCAAGAGCAGGCGGGCAGTGTGGATGCTCTGCGGATTCTTGCGCAAGAACGGCCGTACTTGTGCAAGAAGCCATGAGTGTAGACATAGCCCTAGTGAGCTTCATGAGGAGATGAATGGAATGGACTGGGCTTGCTGTGCACATTGCTTCAACTCCATCTGAATTACTGAAAAATACAATCTTTTTGGGTCCTCCTTTCTGGGGGGCTTCCAAAAACTAAGGGAGTTCAAGCCATGGTGGAGCAAGGTAATTCCAATGATCTATTTCAACTTTCCATCTTAGAGGCATCTTCATTTCAGTGGTGGAAAAGAAATTCATATGTATATTTAATACAAAAATTATATTTTGAAGTTTAATCATGTTTTTATCTAAGGATTGGAAGGGAAGTTAAATTACTTTGCTTAGTCAGACAGTGAAACAGAGTCAAGGCTGAGAGTAGAACCCATCAGCTCTGACTCAGCCTCATGCTTAGTCCACTGTAAAATGCTCCTTCAGTCACTTACTGAAATGTCAGTATGTTAGTATCCACCAAGGAAGTTTGTACAGTCAAAACAGAAGATCATTAACATTTGTTCAGCCTTACAGTCTGAGTTTTCTGACACCACCAGTTTTCTAAACGTGGGGAGGAGGGATAGCTCAGTGGTTTGAGAATTGCCTTGTTAAACACAGGGTTGTGAGTTCAATCCTTGTAGGGATCTGGGGCAAATCTGTCAGGAATAGTACTGGGTCCTCCTGTGAGGGCAGGAGAGTGGACTCAATGACCTTTCAAGGTCACTTCCAGATCTATGAAATGCTGTATCTCCATATATTATAATAACCAACTCATACTCTTGAACAGATCATAAAGCCCAGAGATGTTACTATATCTACACAAAGAGTAGTTTGTCCAATAATTACACTACCATCAAGGGCAAACTATTTTTAGAGCTGTCATGTATAATTGCACCTGAGCTTTAGTTGTCTTGTGATTAAAAGAGGCTTTACTTCAGATCAGTTAACTTGATTTTATGCTCATTTACTAAGTTGCATGTTCCAATTCAATTTATTTTAAAGTAGATTCTTTGGGGAAAATCATAATGCTAATTTGAATTGATTATTTGGAGATTCTGATTTAAATGAAATGCCATAAAATTGGCAAAGTGAAAAAATAGAACAGTATGTTATACTTGTTTCACTTGGTAGACATAGTAGGGATGTTAGTGTATACTCCAATAAACAATTAACTGATAAGCCTAGGCTTATCGGTTAATCCTAGTAACTACACGCACTCCCCTGCTTGCTGCCTCTTTATAGGAGGCAGCAAGTGGCGGGGAGCAGAGCCAGTTCCCATGAGGCACTGTCTTTAAGCAGGCTCCCTGTGAGCACCACATCTGCCTGCTCTCCCAACCCCTGCACTGCTGCCTCTGATGGAGAGGCAGCAGTGCAGAAGGTGAGGGGGGCAGGCTGGAGCCACTACACACAGGGTGCTAGCTTTCAAGCAGGCTCCCCATGCATGCTGGTTCTGCAGACCTCCTGCCTCCCCCATTGCTGCCTCCTACAGAGGCAGCAAGGGGGGGCAGGCAGGAGCTGATGCTGGGGGATACTGCTTCTATCAGCAGGTGGTCCCTCTGTCCGCAGGGGGTCCAAACTCCCATGAGTAGCCTCTGTCCATGGCAAGCCTGGGCCCTCCATGGGCAGAGGCTGCTTCACAACAGCAGCCCCCGTCCACGGGGGCCCAGAGGTCCCCACAGACAGAGGAGCTCGGACCTCCCACAGACAGGGGCTGCTGCCACCCCACGCTGCTGCTGATAGAGAGGCAGCAGTGCAGAGTGGCAAGGGGTTCCTCAGGATTGGGACCGGACTGCACTGTCTGCTGACCCCACCACCAGGGACTGTTGAATTGTCATGTAACCACTAAAATTTCATGGGGTTACACGTCTATTTAATTACATGATATCTAACATCCCTAAGACACAGACATCTTGCTTTTTCCTACTGCTGAGGGTTTTGATATGTTGTATTTCAGACACTTTAAACGCCACTGAAGTTTTGGTTACTAAGAAACTTGAAGAGATTTTCCCTTGAAAAAATTATTCAGAATGAAAAGTTATGACTGAAAGGATCGTTAAGGGACTAATACTCCACTCCCACCAGTGTAACTGCAGACTATTCCAGATAAAAGAATCAAGTCCTATATTCATAATATCAATAAAGTGGTGATTTGTCATTTGATGCTAGTTGTTTCATAGCTTTCACTGTACCTACAGCTCATTTCATTTCCAACTCATGGAGCAAAATTTTTGAAAAAGTAATTCGTCATTTTGGGTGTCTCTATAATTGGGACCCTATAGTGAGACAGCTGTACCACTCTGGCTGGAAGGGATTAAAGAAGGGTAATCAGGGAGAGGTGTGTAAGAAGCCAATCAGAGGGCAGCTTGCTGGGGCAGCCCTGTATATACGTAGCTGCTCAGTGGAGCAGATCTCAGGTGGGTCCTGACCAGGGATGGTGCAGGACTGGTTCCCAAGTGGAAGCACCATAGAGGGAGTAGGAGAGAGGGTAAGGTCAAGGGAGCAGGAGAGAGGCACCAGCCTGACACCTGCCAGGCTGCAGGCCTTTACTCTGGAGATGCAGAGGTCACAGGGAAAGTGGCCCAGGGAACAGGAGGCAGTAAAGGGGGAGAGAAGGAGGGCAGGACAAGGTTATTACCAGAGGGTCCCTGGGCCAAGACTCAGAGTAGTGGGCAGGCCTGGGTCCCCCACCCTTGCAACATACCTAACCACACTGAGGAGTGGCTTTTATGGACTGTGGCTTGTCACTAAGATGAGGGGCTAGACTGAAGCTGCAATTGGCCATGGTGGCAGTCATGAGACTCAGGACTGCTGATACCCCTGGAAGGGGAGCAAGATACCAGTGTCGGGGACACTGCCTGATGGCACTGTCCTGAAGAGGACATAGTGGTCTGGGGAGTGAAGCAAGTCCAGAGCAAGAGCATGGAGAGAGTGCAGAGAAACAACAGGCGAGACACTGGCCAGAAGGGGACACCCTGCTGAGGACAGAGCTAATTCCTAGTGTGACCAGCAGGTGGCACCATAGTGGTGAGTCACACAACCTTGTTACAGATACCAATATGAGACACATTAAAGAGGTCTGACTTCTGGAGGGCAAAGGCTCATTGCTTTCAAGCTCCCATTAAGATGTTTCAAGTTGGGAACCCAAAATATGAGGGATCTAAAATCACTAGTTGTTTCTGAAAATCTTGATCATAATGTATTTGGAAATTCATGTCAAACAAGTCAGAACTTTATTTTAGGGGCCTTCCTGTACCCTTTTACATTCTGAAATATTTGCTAAAGTTTGTGGGTATACTCAGTAAAATGAGAACTATGGCTTTACAGAATTTATGTTCTTTCTTTTAAAATCTGAGGCATTTACAGCTTGGGGAACTCACAGAAATAATGGCAGCGGAGCCTGATGGTTCAATTTCCTGTCACATAAATTACTGGAAAAATGTTCATTACTCCATCAATTCAATGTGCCTCAAACCTAATCAGAAACAGAAGTTAATATATAAAGGAAGGTGGAATGGAACAGTTCATTTAACTCCATTATTTCTTTTAGATTTATATTTGGTCATATATTAGTAAATACTGCTACAAGAAAGAAAGAAAGAAAGAAGCTTTGATACATTTATATACATTTTAAAAACATGCTTGAGTCATAGAATTATTTTGTGACATGACAAAGTTTCCAGTAATTTCCGGTACAGAATGGACAGATAGATGCACAAACTCTCTCAAATATTCAGTAGATTTTTTTTTACCAGCATTGCAGTTACCCATAGGCAACCTTACTGCTGTTATTTTAATTCATGTACAGTGCTAAGGTATTGTACCATGGAGATAGGTGCTTTATAAGCACCAATAGCTAGATCAGGTGCATAGATTTTGACATTACAGTGGTGGTTTTCAAGGACAGAAATAGTAAATTGGCTGAGAAATTGCCTTTCTTTGAAAACTAACCATACTTCTTAGTCATGGAAGCTGACAGATAAAAGAAACACCTGACAGAAAACATTCCACTACAGTAAGTCATTGATGAATACAAAGCAGAGATAACTGTATTGCCTGCGTACAGTGTGCTACCACTTAACAGTGTTGTCTTATATCCTTACAAAGACATTTGTGGATGTTTTCCATGCAGATGGTGCATTTTTTCTGCAGATTCTTTCCAGAGCAATTTCAAAGTTAGTTGGGTTGGCCAGTTTCATTCACTTTTTTAATTTAATAAACTAACTTTCTTTCTTTCTTTCTTTCTTTCTTCTGAGACAGGAATATTTGTGTTGTCTTTTAAATCTACTATATATTATAGAGAGTTTGTCTGTTTGATCAAGATCGCCTCCTAAAGGATAAGAGCGAAGACCACAAAATTCAGTATACAGTTTCCTCTTATCATAACTTAAAGCAATGTATGGGTTTGGTTGTGCCAGGAGAATAGGACTGCTTCTCATTAAACCAAACAGAAAAGAGACAGAATCACCAAACCAAATACAGTCCTTAAAACTGACATAACTGAGCGAACATTGAAAGAGACTGAACCAAGATGAGCCAGAAAAATAGGATGAACCTAGAATAGGATTGCTTCTCAATAAACATTATGGCTATGTCTAGACTGCAAGCTTCTTTCGGAAGAAGCTTTTCTGGAAGATCTCTTCCGGAAAAGCTTATTTAGAAAGAAAGAATCCACACAGCAAAAGTGCAAAGAAAAAGCATTTAAGTTGAGATTAGTATGGATGGAGTGGCCACCAGGGCACCTGTGTTATTTCCTGCAGGCCTCTTCTTTCAAAAGAACTCCCATTTCTGCATCCACACATGCCTTTTTCTGAAAAAGCTTTTTCAGAAAAAGGCTTCTTCCTTGTAGAAAGAGGTTTACCACTGTCGGAAAAACCTCTCCATTCTTTCAACTTTCTGTCAAAAGAATGCAATAGCAGTGTGGACATAAATATAGTTTTTCTGGGAAAAGTGCTGCAGTGTAGACATACCCTATGAAAAGAGAGAAATTTGGAGTAGTGATCTGTTTTGGCACAGCTAAATCAATGCTTAAGGCTTGAAAACTAGAAGAAAATGTTATTGGAAACCAAATTGACTATAACCCTTTTATGTTAAAACATAGTGAAAGATAATAGTTTATAGGGATGAAGAAAATAATACACTTGATGGAATTCCCATTTAAAAGAATTTACTTAAAAAACCCAGAAACATTTTAACAGTCCTTTTTTAAAGAACTCTTAAGTAAAAATTAATAAACATTTTATTATTATAATACTGCCAAGTGTGAAATATAATCAACTGATTTCAAATTAACTGATGGTAACTTGAAATAAAATATTTACATATACAAAAGTTTAAAACACATATTTAAAAAAATCCAAGTGATCCAAATATGCCGAGGTTTATTTAATTCAGGAAGCATGTATGCTACACCTTTTTAGGACAGTACAGTAAAAAGCTAGTGTGGTACGGATGTTGCAGGACCAGAGAGTCCCGGTACAGGGCCAGCTGCAAGGATCTCTATGGGGTGGGCAGGGCAGTAGGCTGCCCACAGAGAGCTGACGGTGGGGCTGCCAAGTGCATGGCAGCAGGGCTGCTGACTAGGGTTGGGAGCCCCAGCATGTGGTGTGTGCGGTGGGACATGCTGCTGCCCAGGGAATCCTGGCATGCAGTACGCGTGGCTGCCCAGGGAACCCCAGTGTGCGGTGCACGCAGTGGCCCATGGAGCCCCAGCATGGAGTCTAAATGACTAGAGAATCTGAAAGCAGAACTAAAGAATGCAAAAAGCAGCATGCCCTTTTGAATTAATCCTAGAAAGTACCATACATGTACCTGATCAGTAAGCAAAGTTTTTGGAATGCAAATAAAGATAACAGATTGTTTTCTTCATAATACTATGTTGTTCAATATGTTCAGTGTACAGAAGTAAGAGAAAGCAATGTTTGGAAACTATAATTGCTTTTTATAATGTTGTATAAAGAGTCCAACCTACTTTTACTAACATAAGTACACAGTAAAATGCATTGGTACTACACCACATAATTGAAGGCACAAATAGACCAAGATTTTGATCTGGTTATAAATTTCAGTGGCAAATTATCTGTAATCAATCCTTGGCCATTTATCATTCACCAGAAGATTTTGCATTACTTTCAGCAACTTTAATGTGAGCCTACTCGATGACCACATTCACGCAGTGCTTATTGACACGTTGAAAACAGTGATTAACACACATTGAAGAGTATCAGATAGGCTATATGCAGCTGTCTTTTAGCTGGCTTGTCTTTTACTGCTTCACTCCCTTTTGGGGTTTATTATTTCTCTTGCCATTGGGCAGCTGAAGGAACACACAAAAGGGGCCAACTAAAAGATTCTCTTTAACAAGACAGAAAACATGCAAAGAGAATCCCAGGATAGACTGAGATGGCAGAGAATTGTTTGTGTCCTGATGCAATGCTTCCAAATGCAGGTAGGATTGAGACTGAGATTTCTGTTGGAGACGGTGCTTCTTTCAGCTCATTTTCATTAAAAATCCCACAAAATCTATACATTCAAGACTATTTGAAAGCTTAACTAAGCTGTGCTTAAATAGAAGTGATAATACTGTTATCAACAACCAAACACTTCTACATCTTCCTAGTCCTTAGAGGGCAAAATCCTGAGCACTTTAGCCAAACTGACACTGAAGTCAAGAGGAAATATGCCTAAATAAGGACTGTGAAAACACTCAGAGCCAAACTATGATGGGCATAATATGGAGGAGTATACAAGGAGACCTTACCCTTACCTGATGATCTCTCATAAATGCAGCCAAAGGGCACACAATGCTCCAAGCGTGATGGATAGGGAAACTTATTATTCTCCATTCTTTCTTTTTTCCTCCCTCCTTCCCAAGTTTTCTAGATTTGAAAGACTAGATAAACATAAGTCTATCTATAGGTAATAGCTCCATATGATACATAAATAGTATGCAGATTTAGGTCTGATATCATATATAGGTAGGTATATAAGTTTACCTTTAGAGGATGCTGAATGCAAACTTCTGTGGCAAAGCAATAACCCATGATCCTAACCTCCACTACTATCAATCGCTGCCTAACCTATCAACAATATCTGAAATAGGTGAGCCATAAAGCAAAATGTTACATCAATATCACCCACAAACTAGCAGGTTCTAGCGGGGGTTTTAATGCTCAAATGCTACAAATGGCAAAGCTGGCTTTAGTTTATTCTGTGGCCCAGTATCTATTTGGGGAAGAAGCTCACACACGGACCTGGGCCCACATCCACATCCAGATCAATGTGCCTATGAGAATTGTAACTGACACCCTGAAGTTGATACCTCTGCCTTGGTTTCCAGTCTTGCAAACATACTGTGATCATCTGGTGAGAGATGGCTATGTTGCACAAGTACAAGAAAGCTCTCACTAACCACAGGCTCCTGCTTCATGACAACAGTGTTTCCTGCCATTCACTCTCCTCGGTCCTGCCAACCTTTCTGGATAACTGGAGACACTCTTCTGTCATCCACTTCAACCCAGAAGGACCGTGGTGGATAAAATGAACAGGCTTCAATGTAACCAAGTTTAGATGATCACACTGTCAAGCCAACTGCTTCCTTGCTCCACTGAAGATAGTAGATGATCATCAGCCATATTAGGATGTTCCATGGAAGATGCAAGCACCTGATGCAAATGCAAAGGCCTCCAGACCATCAAACACATTGTAAACAAATGCCTCATCTTTTCACTTCCAGGAGATATAGCGAAGGTGCCCTCTGCAGCCCCTGAAGCCCTCGAATAGATTTCAAACCTTTTTTGTTAATTTGAAAATGTTGCTCTTTGCAAATGAAAGAAGTGCAAAGGTTCATGGAAACTTAATGGGTTTTGTCATATAAACACAACTATTACCTCCACCTACTGCTACAGTAATATTACTTATACATTGCTGTGTCCGAATGTGGAAAAGATGGTGTGGGGTTTCACTGTGTGGGTGAATTGTTAGATACATGGATAGTTCAGGCAGAATTGTACTCCGATAAAGTATGCAGGGGTAAGAACTTCCAACTTTTGGAGTTCTTTTTGAGTGCGTTATTGTTATTCAGTTCTTATTCTTATGCACTGCTTGCTTAGGCAGAATCCCATTGAATTCCATGAGCAAGGGCCACAGGATTCCATTTCTGTATATGCATATGCATGAAATCATGTTTCTGCAGGGTGTTCCTTTAAAATTGCTCCCCTCCTAACAGCACCTAGATGAAACAAATGGCAAACAATGTGTGCTGCAGGTGGGTCAGCAGGAATACACCTACAGATCTGCACTGCTCATAAATTTTTGATACTGTACTGTGTCGTTCATCAGATTTTGCAGTGAGGGTGGCAATAGTTCTAGTATAAAAAGGAAAATTAATTGGCACTAATAATCCTCCTTTACAGCAGACTTTCAGCTTAAGATAGAGCTTCTTCACCCTCTGCATGCAGCCTGCCAAAATGTGAGTGAGTGTCACTGCTGGATTCTGTTGAAGAAATTGTTTTGGCTCAAATTTGACAGGCACAGATGGTATCACAAGCTGTAAGTTCCCCAGTTCTCCTTGGCTGAACAACAGCTCAGGGCCTTCTCACAGTTTGCTGAGTAGAGAACGTGAGATCATTGATTTGTTCCAAACTATATCGTCCCAGGTTTTCTTAGACTAGCCACAACTGGCATATTTTAGCTTGCTTTTAGAAGGTACTCAGCTGCAAATTGCAGGCTTATAACCTTGGGGTCATCTTTGTTTCCTCCTTCTCCTACATATACTGGTCATTATGTCTTGCAATTTCTTAGCCCTGGTCTATACTTAAAAATTACATCAACCTAGTTATATTGCTCTGGGTGGTAAAAAACTTCATGCCTTCAATGATGTAGTTAGGTCCACCTAACTTTTACTGTAGACACAGCTATATCAATGGAAGAGTTCTTCTGTTAAACTAACTGCCATCTCTCAGAGGAGTAGATTAAGTATCCTATCTTTTACACCAACTCTGCCTGTGCTCTAGTTATTCCCACCTTGACTAGTGTACTCACTTCCTCTTTACCCTCCCTGGCTTTGACATCACTTTCCTCCAATCTGTCCAAATTTATTTAACTGAAGGAAAGATTTCGAGTACAGGGCAGAAAAGATCCAGAGGTCCCTACTTTGTCTACTTCTGTAGCTGCTTCTTCTATCAGTTGGAGTCTCTTGCTATATCCTCTCTGTAGTTTTTCCTTCAGGGGCATGTGATAGGGTGGAGAAGATGCACTGCCAGGGTCCCCAGAGTGTAGGGTGGATCTTTCTTGCACAGTTCAAGTTCTGAGGGATGCTGAGGTTGGGAGTGGCCCTATTTATTCCTCCCATCCAGTACAGCAGTCCCTGCTTTGGCTGCTTCGGCAGACATCCTCCCAATCTCATTGTGCCAAAACACCACCCTCCTAAAAAGTCACAAAATGTTCACCATTCCTTTCCTGACAGATAAGCAACTCTGTGTCCAACTCTTTCTCCCAAGGCTCCCTGCTAGAGTGGGGATCTCACCTTTTGATTTGCTGGCTTCTCTCCATACTCCAAAATGGAATTTTAGAGCATGGTCTCCTTTCTGATTTGCCTTCTATTCCCCATAATCTCGGCAGAAATTTCTTGAAACCTCTTCCATCTGGACAGGTTCTACTTGAAGCATAGTTCCTTCCAAAGTACAGTAATAACATAAGGCTACAATGTAGTGCCTGGGGCAGCCACCTATCCAGACCTGGTCTGAAGCTGCCCTTGTTCAGACTAATTCATATCTGATCACATTTCCACATTTCTCTAATTTTTCTGTTCTGCAACAAACTTCCCAGCCCTGCAACCTTCTCCCTCCACACAGGAAAAAAAAAGAGGAACTCATAACATTAGCACAAGGAAAATATTGTGACTACATCACAGTGGGTAGCGGGCACAAATGAAGTCAGTGGAACTGAGCTTCTTTATACCACAACTGAGTCTGACCCCTTTTCTCAGGATTGTCATTCTTACAGATTTAGAGAAGTCAACCAATGTCAACTACTTGCTACTGCTTTTTCTGTCAAAACAATTCTATGTTTCTGTGCTTACAACCACTTTTCTGTTAGGAACAGTGAGTTTTGTAACAATAATGAGCTTGTCTCTGATTCTCCATCAATCTAATTCTCAAGTCTCTTTGGAGTTTGCCAAGCTCTATGGTTTACCAATCTGTACTTGAGGCTCCTCACAGCAACTGTGAGACAGTTGCCAAGTTGCTGTATAGTCAGAGTATTTGTCTATTTGGTTGTTACCATGATCTGTCAGACTCTGTCTCTGTTGGCGGCATGATATATTTCCAGCAGCAAATTATAAGCACATTTCAGCTAAGTTTGTAAGGGGTGGGATTTTCAAAAGTGCCATTGATAGTCAAGTCAATTGAATTCATCCTTTTAAGTCACTATTATGGTATTTTGGGAGACAGGCCTAGCAGATATATACATTGCTTCTGAGTTAACTTTAAGATGGTGAAACAAGTGTCCATGTGGTTGGATCATCCTCCTGAAACCCGGTATAGACAATGCCATTTACCAACATGCAAGTGAATGTCTACTTGACCCATAGGCTATCATAGGTCCTATGTATATAATATATTACCATATGTTAGTTGTGCTAAATGTGATAGAACAGTATTCAAGTTGCTTGGCCAAAACACACAACACAATTGTATACAACAATTCTGTACATAAACTGAGAATTATTCCCTCTTTTACATGTATTTCAATATGAAAGGATATACCCTGTTAAATAATATATGTTCTAATAAAATGCTGCGTGGTTACTGGAAAGCATTCGTTTGAGGTGCAAGGACAGGCCTTTCCCCCTTTCCAGTAGCCACGCAGCATACCCCCATCATAATCATCCAGGAACCCACCCCTGCAATCAGCCTCACTGCCAACTCTGTCCACACATCTACACAAGCGATTCCATTACTGGACCCAACCACATCACCCACCACATCAGAGGCTCATTTAACTGCACATCCACTAATGTGATCTATGCCATCAAATGCCAGCAATGCCCCACTGCCCTGTATATTGGCCAGACTGAACAGTCTCTGCTGGAAATAATTAATGGACACAAATCAGACATCTGAAAAGGCAACATACAAAAACCTGTTGGAGAACACTTTAACCTGCCTGGGCACTCATTAATGGATCTCAAAGTCACCATGTTGTTTCAGGCCAATTCCAGAAGCCAAATACACAGGGAAGCCTTGGAACTTAACTTCATTTACAAGTTTGGAAGCCATCAAAAAGGTATAAATAAAGACATTACATGGCTAGCACACTACCTTCCACATCCTAATGACTTAACCAACTAAACAATGGATATTTAAGAACAATTTGCACCTTCTCTATCAGCTTCTTGTAACTTGAACACTAGTCTAATTCACTATTTTTCCCCCTTCCTCCCTCCTCCCCCATCCCCTATTTATTTTTGGAACTAGACTTCTGAAGAAGTGGGTCGTGCCCACGAAAGCTCGTGATAGCATCTACCTGTTTTGTTAGTCTTTAAGGTGCTGCTAGACTATTCATTGTTTTTTAATTTTTTTCAGAGTTAAGGCAGTTCAGGAGACAATGGTGGAGCAGTGCTGTGAGTGAAACTATAGGTCTCTTGGGCAACTCTCCCCCTTGTTCCTTAACTAGAAGAACCCTGGGCTGCATTTTAGAGATTGTACTCATGCAGCATGCCTTTTTTGTTGCAGACCTTTTAAAAGCCAGGCAGTGTTAATTACATTCTGGCTCACACTGGAGGTGATATAAAGCTACAGTGCCCAAGCGGACTCGAAATGGGCTTTTTGTGGAATGGAAGTTTGCAGGCTGTGCCATCCTTTCAGATCCAGTGCAGACCAATGAGGAAGGCGTAAGGTCTATCACTGTCCCTTTCCTACCCTTTGGGACAATTGTCACAATCCCTAAGCTCCCACACATGGAAGTGACTGAGCTCTTCCCACAACAATCTTCCCCCCTCACACACACACGTCAGGGACATTTCCTTCTGTCAGCAGCATCACTCTGGATAAACTGTAGTGTTCTAAGTGTGCTCTGTAAATGTGTCCAGTATAGAAAATACACTTGTGATATCATTCCTGTGTTGTTTGACTCCAGTGAAGAGAACAGTGCAGAAACCATGGGTGTTTAACCTCAGTAAACCATTTCTGCAGTCATATCAAATGTATTTTTAATCCTGAATGAATCAGTCTGTCTGCAACACTATGCCTCATTGTGTCTCCAAACCAGGAGAGTAATAGAGATGCAGCCGTGTTAGTCTGGTCTAGCTGAAACAAAAGATAGAATTATGTAGCACTTTAAAGACTAACAAGATGGTTTATTAGATGATGAGCTTTCGTGGGCCAGACCCACTTCCTCAGATCAAATTGTGGAAGAAAATTGGCATGACCATATATACCAAAGGGGTACAATCAAAAAAAAGTGAACACATATAAAAAGGACAAATCAAATTTCAGAACAGAGGGGGGATGAGGCGGGGAGGTTAATGTCTGTGAGTTAATGATATTAGAGGTGATAATTGGGGAAGCTATCTTTGTAATGGATAAGGTAATTAGCATCTTTGTTGAGACCAAGTCGTAAAGTGTCAAATTTAAGTATGAATGACAGTTCAGAGGTTTCTCTTTCAAGTCTTGTGTTAAAATGCCTTTGAAGCAGGATGCAGGTAGTCGAGTCATTGAGACAATGCCCTTTCTGGTTGAAACGGCGAGAAACTGTTTTTTCTTTGTGACACTGTCTGATATCTATTTTGTGTGCATTGATTATTTGGCGAAGTGTCTGAGACGTTTGTCCAATGTATATAGCAGACGGACACTGTCGGCACATGATGGCATAAATTATATTTCTGGATGAGCAGGAATATGTGTTCTTGATCTTATAACCGAATTGGTTAGGTCCAATAATGGTGTCAGCAGAGTAAATATGTGGACAAAGCTGGCAACGGGGTTTGTTCCAAGCCAGGAGTGGAACAAACATCTTTGTTCCAAGCCAGGAGTGAAGTTTGGAATGATGATGCCAAAGCAAACAGTTCTTCACATCAACATTAAGCATGATTAGAGTAACTTCCTTCTCCCTGCATTTGGCAGCATTGCACTTGTTAGTCTCCTGGGCCCATCCTGGTTGTGCTTGCTTCATTATAATGAGAAACTTCCAAACCATCTATGCTTATGCTGCATATGCTTATCAGGTAATTGAGTAGTGACTCTACTAGTTCTTTCCTCCTTTCCTCTATTGGGGGGTGGGGGGAGCAGGAGCCGGTACTGGGAGGAGATGACTTAAAAGCCCGTTCCCCCAGCACTGTCTCCATGGGGGGCAGTCCCCACTTGTGCTGGTCCCGACTGCTGTACCTCTCTCTTTGAAATGTACAAGAGCTGCCCGCAGGGTAGTGAGCACCCCCCTTATCAATTAATCAAGTAGTCGATGGAGAATCCATTGACTAGTTGATTAATCAAAATTTAACATCCCTACTCTGTAAAGGTACATCTACACTAGCTCGTTAGTTCGAGTTAGGTAGGGTAATCAGGGCAGCCGGAGTTGCAAATGAAGCCCAGGATTTAAATATCCCGGGCTTCATTTGCCAGTTCCCGGGCGCCGCCATTTTTAAATCCCCCTTAGTCCGAACTCCGTGCCCGCGGCTACACGCAGCACAGACTAGGTAGTTCGAATTAAAGATCCTAATTCAAACTACCATTACTCCTCATGGAATGAGGAGTAAGGGTAGTTCTTCTTCGAGTAGCCCCGTGGGTGCTCCACTCTAGGTGTTGGGTCTGTCCCGGCGCCACTGATCAGGAGATTTCATAGCCATATTGGGCCGGACCGCGTACGCTCCCTGCACCACTGGTCATTCGCACCCTTTCTAACGTGCATGGTTCGGCCCTCCCGCCAGTTCCTCTCAACCGTCCTCAGTTGCTGATGGGAGCTGGTGATCTCTCTTCGGTCGCTTACCATTCTCTGAAAAAAAAAATCGTGTAAATAGTTAAACTTTAGTGTTAGTTAGTTATTAGCCTTTGTTTAGTTAGTCTTCAAAAAAAAAAAAAGAGAAAAGAAGATCGTTTTAGTCAGTTACGCGCTGAAGCGCTTTTCTTGTCAGTTTCACCGCCATGTCTGGATCACCCGGCTTTAAGCGGTGTGTTCAGTGTAAAGAGGCAATGCCCGCTTCTGACGGGCATGCACTCTGCATTCGTTGCCTGGGGGAGTCTCATGTCACTAGCAAATGTGCGCACTGCTGTAAATTAACACCGAGGGCACGAAGAGACAGAGACCTACGCCTGAAACTCCTGCTATATGATAAGGCTCTTCAGCCATCACACACTCTACAGCAGGAGTCACCTCAACCCCCCGAAAAGAAGGGCATTATCCCCTGCGGCAGTGGGAGCAAAGACGAAAAAAGCATCCCCCGCCCGCTCCCTGCCAGCGGTTCCTCTGCCTCTGATAAATCAGGGAGACCGGGGATCGGAAAATAGCCGGTCGGCGGCTAAGTCAATTTCACGGCCGCGATCTTCTAAGCCTGGCATCTGCCCCGCTGCCAGCCTCCCCTCTCCATAGAGAGCATAAGCAGGCTTTGATCCCTTTGGGGAGTAAGCGGCCCCGGCTAACGGCGCCGACGGAGAAGGCACCGTCCCCGGAACAGCGGGACATGCCAGGATCGGCACCAGAGTCAGCAGTCCGGGTGGTCACTGAGACGGTGCCGCTTACAGCTCCGCAAGACCAGGTGCCGTCCGCACCGGACAGGAGACGGCACCGGGAGAGCCCCGCACCGCAAAGCGTGGACCCGGCGCCGACACTGCAGCCGGCACCGGCAGTGATCAGCTGTTCCGCAGCACACCTGGTGCTGCGAGAATTACCCGGCTCGGCACCGAGAGCGCTCTCACGCTCTACGCAGCAGTCTACATCAAGACTGCAAGCAGGCTCTCCTTCCTCCCATGACTCAGACTCTCCAGCAGTGGAAGAGATCTATTGGAGTACAGCACGGGACTCTTCAGTTGTAAAGGGGCACTTATCATCAGTCCCTACAAAAACATCTAGGACGTCGATCCCTAGGGATCATTCACTGTCTCCTTCTCCTGTGCCTTCAACAGACCCTTCCCCACCCCATTATCCTATATCGGGAAGGGGACCTTACTCTCCGGGGCATAGGTCTTCGCATTCCCCGCGATGAAGATCTCGCCATTATTACAGATACACATCTCGCTCTCCGAGTTACTCCCCTCCAAGATCTTACCATACTAGACATGGGAGTAGATACGCTTCCAGAAGGTCATCTCCTGATTCTGACTATCGTTATCACAGGAGTTATTACACGGGGAGGCAGGGCAGATCACAGTCCCATTCTTATTTGTGTTGCTGCTGCCAGTCATCTTACAGACGCCACTCGCCACCTGTCTCTGACCACCAACCGCTGCAGTCACCCAGACCTCCTCCTAGTCCCCCTTCAGTTTTGGTCCTGTCAGAACCTGAAGAAGGTCAAATCTCGGACACGGATGAGCGGACGCCAAAAGCTTCCCCACAGGATGCCCAGTCGTCTTCTCCCGATGACGCAGTTTTTGCAATGGACTCCTCACCACCAGATGATACCCAAGAATTTCAAGACCTCTTTAAGAGGGTGGCACAATCACAGGAGGTTCAGTTAGTGGAGGTGCAAGCAAAGCAGTATAAGTTACTAAAGAACTTGCACCCTAGACAGCAATCTAAGGTGGCTCTACCGCTGGACGAGGCGATCCTGAAGCCAGCCACAGAAATTTGGAATACGCCGACTTCCACTACTCCATCATGTAAGCGAGCCGAGAAGAGATACTTTATATCTTCAAAGGGTGCTGAGTTCCTTTTTACTCACCCTCAACCAAACTTGTTGGTGGTGGATGCAGCTCTGCAAAGAGCAAAAAATCCGGAAGTAAGGAATTCAGCAGCAGACAAGGACGCAAAGAGACTGGACATATTTGGAAGAAAAGTGTACTCCTCTTCAACACTTCTCCTCCGTTTCGCAAATTACGCAGAGTTACTTTCTAATCATAGTTTTGACAACATCGCAAAATTATCGGAAATTGCTCAGAGAATTTCCGAAACCGACAAAATACTTCTCCGATCTATACTGCAGGAGGGCTATGCATGTGCCAGAGCAGGTTTGCAAATTGCCATGGATGTGGCCAACACAGCGGCTTGAACAATTGCAACAGCAATTTCCATGAGAAGAGCTTCATGGCTTGCGACCGCTGCTGTACTGAAAGAGTTACAATCCAAGGTCAAGGATCTTCCATTCGACAGGATTAAGTTGTTTGCGGAGAAAACGGACGAGGTGCTCCACGTGGGCACAGATTCCTGAGCCACCTTACGTACGCTCGGGATGTACGTTCCATCTTTCCGCCATAAGTGTTATTTCCCATTCCAAAGACGTTATGAGTACCAATTTCGCAGACAGCAAAACTGTCCGTATGATCAAAACTGGTCCAAGCAGAGGACACAGCACAGACGCCCTCAGACATCTAGGGCAAATAACGCAGTGACACCCAAGCAGCAGGTTTGACTCCCAAGTCGAGGGCACGCCGAACATTCCTGTTCTAGTCAGAGACACCAATCCCATTTTCCAACATCGGCTGCGACCCTGCTACCATCAATGGGTTGCCATATCATCAGGACAGATGGGTTTTGGAATTGATAAAACCCGGACTCACCATCCCATTCACAACCCTTCCCCCCACCACCCCTCCCACCCTGTCCCTTTTCAGGGACCCTTCTCATGAGGCCCTCTTACAACAGAAGGCCTATCGCCTGTTAGAAATCGGAGCGATAGAAAGGGTCCCAGACTGCTTCAGGGGAAAAGGGTTCTATTCGAGGTACTTCCTAACTCAAAAGAAAACAGGGGGTTGGAGACCCATACTCGATCTACGAGGGTTAAACCGTTATCTGAGGAAGCAGAGATTCAAAACGGTGACTCTGACTACGATCATTTCTTCTCTGGACACCGACGACTGGTTCGCGGCCCTCGACCTCCAGGATGCCTATTTTCATATAGGCATACACCCTGCGCACAGGTGATTCCTGTGATTTGTTATAAGCAACGAGCACTTTCAGTATTGCGTCCTTCCGTTTGGGCTGGCTTCGGCTCCAAGAGTTTTTTCAAAGACCCTCGCCGTTTTCGCCTCCCACCTTCGTCGTCTTGAAGTCATCATATTCCCTTATCTGGACGACTGTCTCATAAAGGGAACATCACGACAGGAGACGACGCAGATGCTTTCAATAGTCAGAGAGACTTTCAACTCACTTGGGCTGATAGTAAATGAACAAAAGTCCACGTTAATTCCAACACAGAACATAAAGTTCATAGGAGCAGTTCTTGACTGCCGTGCGGCGAGAGCATATCTGCCCAGAGACAGATTCCAGGCAATAAAAGACCTGGTCAATCTTCTCCACAAAACCGCAACAGTCTCAGCACATACTTGCCTACGCTTGTTTGGCCACATGGCTGCAGCCACCTTTGTCGTCCCGTACGCACGTCTCCATCTAAGAAATCTACAGCACTGGCTGTCAACGGTGTATGTCCCCACAAGACACGACATACACAAAGTTAGTTACTCCTCCATCCCATGTGCACAGGTCCCTTCGATGGGGGACGAACCCATCAAACATCCTCACGGGAGTGCCGTTTCACCAAGCTCAGCCATCGGTTCACTTAACATCAGATGCTTCACTCATTGGATGGGGTGCTCACATGGGCGAGGAGCGCATCCAGGGACGATGGTCTCACACCGAGAGACGACTTCACATCAACCAACTAGAGTTGCGAGCGATCTTTCTAGCATGCAAACACTTCCTCCCCAGTCTGAGAGACAAAAAAGTCAGGATGTTGACAGACAACATAGCGGCAATGTATTATATAAACAGACAGGGAGGAGCAAGATCACGCTCCCTATGCGCCGAAGTGGTACAATACTGGAATTGGTGCATACAGAACAACATAATCATAACAGCATCGTACTTACCTGGCATAGCCAATGTCATTGCCGATTCTCCATGGACCACGAGTGGGAGGTGAGGCAGGATGTACTTCAGAAGATCTTCCGCAGATGGGGAACGCCCCTGGTAGATCTCTTTGCAACATCCGTCAACAAAAAGTGTCGCCTTTTTTGCTCCAGAGCAGGGATCGGCAATGGATCTCTCGGCGATGCACTCCTGATCAAATGGAAAAAGTCGCTCCTGTACGCTTTTCCGCCAACAGTCCTCGTTCCCACAACACTAGAGAAAATCAGGACGGAGAGGGCGATGGTAATTTTAATAGCACCAGCTTGGCCGAGGCAAGCATGGTATCTGTTCTTACACAAAATGTCACTTCGACCACCATGGCCTCTGCCCTTGTACCGAGATCTCCTCTCTCAAGACCAGGGATCTCTCCTTCACCCCAAACTAGAAGCATTGCACTTGATGGCGTGGCTCCTGACTGGCTTAGACTAGACGAAAAGCTTTGTTCAGATCAGGTCAGGTGCATATTGATACATAGTAGAAAGACATCTATGCGAAATACTTACCTGGCTAAATGGCGCAGATACTCCTACTGGTGCCTCCAGAATAACGTTCAACCGTTGTCTTCTCCTCTACACCAAATTCTTGAATACATTCTTCACCTGCGAAACTTGAAGCTTTCTCTGGCATCCCTCAGAGTTCACTTGGCAGCCATCAGTGCCTTCCATTACCCAATACAGGGTTCTTCGGTGTTCTCTCATCCGACGACTAGACAATTCCTCAAAGGCCTGATCAATATAAGTCCACCTCGAAGACCACCTCCGCCGTCGTGGAACCTCAACCTGGTACTCGATACAATTATGTATCCTCCATTCGAGCCTCTAGCATCTGTACCCTTACAGATGTTAACCATGAAGACCATCTTCTTGCTCGCAATTACATCAGCACGTAGAGTTAGCAAGCTAGGGGTGATAATAACAAATCCTCCTTTTACTTCTTTCTCAAAGGAGTCGGTGACGTTACGATTACACCCAGCGTTCATACCCAAGGTCTCTTCATCATTTCATATCAATGAACCGATCATCCTTCCTTCCTTTTACCCTAAGCCGCATGCCTCAACGAAGGAGGCCCTGCTGCATACACTGGACATAAGGCGCGCGCTTTCCTTTTACATAGACAGAACCCGCCAGTGGAGACAAACAGATAGACTTCTGATATCAATGGCTCACCGATCTAAGGGTGCTGCACTCTCCACGCAGCGCATTGCCAAGCTTATCACCTTATGCATTACCACATGCCATTCCATTCGGGGTAGACCCTTGTCTTCTCAGCCACAAGCGCACTCGACCAGAGCAGTGGCAACATCTGCCGCCTTCGCCAGAGGAGTTCCATTAGCAGATATTTGCAGGGCAGCCACATGGGCTTCCAGCTCTACATTTATGAGACATTACGCTATAGTGCAAAAATGGGCAGCGGACCATGCAGTGGCTTCTGTAGTCCTTTCTACAGTAAAATCTAATTAACCCAGAGCGCTCCTTGTTCCAACTACTGCTATACAGTCACCTAGAGTGGAGCACCCAAGGGGCCACTCGAAGAAGAAGAAGAAGTTACTCACCTTGTGTAGTAACGATGGTTCTTCGAGATGTGCCCCGTGGGTGCTCTACGTCCCGCCCTCCTTCCCGCTCCGGGGTTGTTTTCTCTCTTTCTCATTTCAGAGACCGAGCGGTGAGAGGAACTGGCGGGGGGGGGGGGGCCGAACCGCGCACGTTAGAAAGGGTGCGAATGACCAGCGGCGCAGGGAGCATGTGCGGTCCAGCCTGATATGGCTATGAAATCTCCCAATCAGTGGCGCCAGGACGGAGCCAACACCTAGAGTGGAGCACCCATGGGGCACATCTCAAAGAACCATCGTTACTACACAAGGTGAGTAACTTCTTCTTCGAATCAGGATCTTTAATTCGAACTACCTAGTCCATGCCGCATGTAGCCGCGGGCACAGAGTTCAGACTAAGGGGGATTTAAAAATGGCGGCGCCCGGGAACATGCAAATGAAGCCCGGGATATTTAAATCCCGGGCTTCATTTGCAACTCCGGTTGCCCTCATTACCCTACCTAGCTCGAACTAACGAGCTAGCGTAGACGTACCCTAACACAGGCCATATAACTTTCCCCAAATAATTCCTAGCATGTGTCTTAGAAAAATACTCAATCTTGATTTAAAAATTGTCAGTAATGGAGAATCCAACACGACCCTCGGTAAATTGTTCCAACAGTTACCCTCTGTGGTAGGGTGACTGCCCCACACTGGCTGAAAAGATTTAAAGCAGGCAGGAGGGAGCCTGCACAGAGCCCTGGCCAGAGGGTAGCTTGCTGGGGCAGCCCTGTTTATAAGGAGTTGCCCAGCAGAGAGAGTCAGTTAGGCCCTGACCAGGGAAGGTGCAGGACCTGGTTCTTGGTAAAGCATCTCGGGAGAGCGATGCTGGGCAGGCTCAGGGGGGCTAGAGAGTGAGGCTCTTGCCTGATACCTGCCACACTGTTGGCCTTGCTGCAAGGGCCAGGATGGTGCAAAGGGTCACAGGGGAAGTGGCCCAGGGAACTAAAGGCACTAGAGGAAGGCAGGACGAGGCAGCCTTCAGAGGGTCCCTGGGTCAGGACCCAGAGTAGTGGGTGGGCCTGTGGCTTTGCACCATGTCTAGCCACCATTGTTGTGTGGTCTGGGTGGCCTGTGTCTTGCCCATGAAGCTAGGCTAGACAGTGACAGGCTCTACATGAAGGACTGCTGATAACTGCCGGAAGTGGGAGAAAAGAACACTGTAATGGGCACTGCCAGAGGGCAATGTCTGGAAAAGGACACCATGGTTTGGGAGCAACCACCAAATGGAGACAGTGGAGTGATGGGTGAGACTACAGCCAGCGGGAGGCACCTTGCTGGCAACAGAGCTAATTCCCAGTACTACCAGCAGGAGGTGCTGCAGCAGTGAGCGCTCAGTCCTGTGGCACCCTCACTATCAAAAATGTGTATTTTATTTGCAAGTCTGAATTTGCCTTGCTTCACCTTCCAGCTATTGGATTCCATTATACCTTCCACTGGTAGATTAGGGAGCCTATAATTAAATATGTTCCCCATGTGGATGCTTATAGATTGTAATCAAGTCACTACTTAACCTTCTTTTCGTTACACTAAATAGATCGGGCACCTTGAATCGATAACTGTAAAGCATGATTTCTAATCCTTTAATCCTTCTCATCGCTCTTCTCTGAATCCTCTCCAATTTAGCAACATCTTTCTCTAACTGTGGACACCACACCTGGGCACAGTACTCCAGCAGCAGTCACTCCAGTGCCAAATACAAAAGCAAAATCACCTTTCTACTCCAACCCAAGATTTGCTGTTGCATCCCACAATTGCATGAGCTCTTTAGGCAACATTGTTACATTGGAAACTCATTTTCAGCTGATTATTTGCCATGACCCTCAAATCTTTTTCAGAGTCACCGTTTCCCAGAGTAGAGTCCCCTGTTCTGTAAGTACGGCCTACATTCTTTGTTTCTGCATAAATACCTTTACATTTAGCTTTATTGATGCACTGCACTGGCTGCTTGCTCCTCCAGTTTGCTCTGAATCAATGAGCTGTCATCTTCATTATATGCCACTGTTCCTATTTTTGTATGTTAAATAGAAACTCAATACTTTGCAAAATGTTTTTATTTTCACCTTCAAAACAAAAAATTACTGTCTGGAAAAAATATAACATGTAAACAAAAGAGATATAGCAGAGCACTGTAATGTACAATTTTACAGAATTGGTTTTCTGTTTAATTACTGTTCCTACAGAATGATAATAAAAATAAAATAAGTTTAAATACTGCGCAACAAAAGAAAAAGTATACATACTATACTGTCTAGCACAAATTTAACTTGCAAACATGAGAAATGGCAGAGCACTGTACTGTATAATTAGTGGTTTTCTGCTTAATTATCTTAATATGAAAATAAAAACAAAATAAGAGTTTAAATACAGTGCATTAAGGATTGGACAGGTTGTTAGTGCACAAATGATTTATCTTATGGTATACTAACAATGTACAGTACTCTATAATGGTTTGTATGTACAAAAGCTTTAGTAAAACACTTTGTTTACTCTTCGTTATGACAAACACCCATTGTCTGAAAAACTCCATAATACAGCATAGCCTATTTCCTGAGGTTGTAGGATTAAAGAGGTTTGTCAGTATATTCTGACAAAGCTCTACTTCCCCACTCATTGCATCACATATCTATTGAACTGTCATTATATTTTCAGTCTAAGTGTGGGAATTAACCAAAATATAGATTATTGGAAGAAACTTATTGACGTCAATGTGTTTTGGATTAGGCCATAATGCTGTAAATCTCTTGGAACGGGGACCTTAGGCCAAACTCTGCCTTCAGTTACACTGATTTATTATACATTTGAAATAACTGTTTACTCCAAAGGATTTATTTTGAATTTACATCATTTTAAACAAAAGCTGAATTAGACCCCTTGTCCTTCTCTTTGCCTGTAAATTACCAGGCACAGCTTTCAATATATATAAACAATAACAAACATCAGAAAGGGGACAAATTCTTGTGTCCTCCTCAGTAGTTACTTTAGTCAATGGGAGTTTTACTTAAGAGTTTTACTTGGCTTTCAGGGTTTAGGCCAAGAACAGTATTTTGAGAAGGATGGAGATTGGGGGAAGTCAAGAGAAGGTAAGACCATCAGTAAGAAGATGAAGAGAGAAAGGAACTAAGGAGGTGTCAGAGCAAAACAGTGAGAGAAAAAAACCTGAATTCAGCCTGCCACTAAAGCAACAGTTGGATAAAGAACAGAAAATTCTGAAGATTTGTTAAACTCCAATCTGCTTCAGTGTCAATAGGATCAGCCCCTCAAAGAGCCCAGACATGCAGCATGCAGACAATTAGCCTGCAGTACTGTGGGACAATGATTGTCAGCCTACTAACTCCCATTTTGCTTAATTTTTAATACAAATCTGTGTTCTAAAAATAGTGAGCATTTTGGAGCTGAAAAAAGGATGTGTGTATGTCATGGAGAAGGCTGAAATAAAAAACAAAGCTGCACCATTGAAACAGCTCCACTAATATTTCTGATGTTATGTCACTATTTAGTCATGACTATGGAATCTAAATTTTACTGAGTGGGATTGCTTTGTCTGATAGGGGCCCATTTTGGCCCCTGAGGTAGGGTGACTGCCACACACTGGCCACAAGGAGTTAAAGTAGGCTGGAGGAAGCCTGCACAGAGCCCTGGTCCATCAGAGAGGAGCTTTTAAAGAGCCAACTAGAGGGTGAGTTGTTGAGGCAGCCCAGTATATAAGGAGCTGCCCAGCAGAAAGTGAACAGTTAGACTCTGACCAGGGAAGGTGCAGGACCAGGTTCCCAGAGATGCACCTTGGGAGAGAAGTGCTGGGCAGGCTCATGGGGGACTAGAGAGAGAGGCCCTTGCCTGATGCCTGCTAGGCTACAGACCTTGATATGAGGGCAGAGGAGGTGCAGAGGACACAGAGGAAGTGGCCCTGGGAACGAGAGGCAATTAAAGGGGAGGACAGGACAAGGCTGCCACCAGAGGGTCCTTGGGCTGGGACCCAGAGTAGTGGGTGGGCCTGGGTCCTCCTCTTTCCCTTCACCTTGCCAACAGGGTGTAGCCCCTGTGGCTTGCCCGTGAGACAGAGGGGCTAGGCTTGGAGACCACAGCTGGCCACAGAGGCAGTAGAGACTGAAGACTGCTGATACAACCCCTGGAAGGGGGCAAGAGATCATTGCAGTGGGCACTGACAGAGGGCAATGTCCCAAAGAGGGTGCCACAGCCTGGGAGCGACACAAGTCTGGAATGTGAGCGAATATAGCGAATGAGACTGAATGGGGGAGACACCAGCCTGAAGGAGGTACCCTGCTGATGAAAGGACCAATTCCCTGGAGCTACCAGCAGGAAGTTCCACAGCAGTGAGTCATGCCATATGACAACCTCTTTAGAAAATAAAGTGTGATATGTCATAGTGACAGTCATCCTTCTCCTTCCAATGATCCATTACTCTGAACTTTACTTGATTTTTTTTGTTTTTATTTCTTTCCATTTGGACAATAAAAAAACAGTAGGTTATTTCAATGCATGTATAGTCAGCTTCCGCAATGTTTCACTTTTGGAATCTCATGCACTAACCCAGTCTGCAATATTAAGGTTGCATGTATTGCAGGACAATGTTTATTTGGCTTTGCACATGTTTTTGTTTAAAAATTGTTTGAAGTGGCATTTATTAGAATCAATTTTCATTGATTTAAAGTGTTTTTAAATGAAATGGTGCCATAAATAAGTGCTATGTATATTAGAAATAACAGTGTTATGTGACACTAGTAAGGGCTAATGCAAAGAGTTGCTTTCTTGTAACATTGAACAAGGAGTTTTATTAGATTAAGGAAAATTGGGAAATGTTCAAAGGAACCTTAGTGACCCACGTCCCCTATTCAAAAGTAAGTTATCCTGTTAGAAGCCAAAATCTCATTAAAAATCAATTGAGCTTAGGCTTATAAGGGCCAGACTTTTAAAGATATTACTAAGGGGCCCAAAAATGCAGGTAGGGACTTACCGGAATATTTAAAAGTACCCATCTTATTGTTAACTGCCTAAACACCTCTAAGAATCTGGCCATGATGCCTAATTTGCTTCTGAAAATGAGACAGAGGCACTTACATCCTTTTTACCTGTTATCCCTAAAACTACAGAGGAGTAGTCATGTTAGTCTATAACTGGAAAACTTAAAAAACAACAAATAGTCTCTAAGGTGCTGCTAGACTATTCGTTATGTTCTAAGTTTATCCCTAAAACTACTGTCTTTCTCTGCTTCCCTGCAGAACTTCTGTGTGGAACCTCTGGCAGCTAGCCGCTAGCCTGGCTTCCTGCTATAAAGCAACTGTGTACCTATCTTCCAGGAGGAGGAATGGAATAAAGCTATTCATAAATGTTAGCTATAACTACAGATAAATTACATGCATTGCCCACTTCATCTCTTGTGTGCCCACCATATATCAATATCCTTTTATTCCATCCCATACTATGTGGCTCATAAGACATGGCTAATGAGATGAAGACAGCTGGGGGTACATCTACACAGCAGGGGTTTTTCAGAATAAATGATATTATTCTGAAATAAAATAGTGCACATCTACACTGCAAGCCTTTATTTCAAAACTAGCAGAAATACCCAGCGTCGCCCAGGGAAAATATAGTAAAAGGTGTGATGAATGAACTACGTCAATTCTATAACATAACATATTTTATTGGAAATACTTTTCTCTGAGGGTACGTCTACACTAGCCCCCTAGTTCGAACTAGGGAGGCTAATGAGGGTGACCGAAATTGCAAATGAAGCGCGGGATTTAAATATCCCCCGCGCTTCATTAGCATGTTCATTCCATGAGGTTTAACTGTTAATTTGAACTAAGGGGTTTATCTCGGAATCGCGCTTCTCTGCCGCATGTAGATGTGGGCAGTTATTCCGGGCTAGTCAGTTTCCAAAATGGTGACCGCCCAGGAACATGCTAATGAAGCGCGGGATATTTAAATCCTGCGCTTCATTTGCAATTTCAGTCGCCCTCATTAGCCTCCCTAGTTCGAACTAGGGGGCTAGTGTAGACATAGCCTTATATATTACTTTAAGAAATTAACATAGCTAGTGATGTGCTTACAAAATGCATTTACATTTAATTCATTTCTTGATAACAAAAGGTGTGGTGAATGAACTACATAAATTACGTTAACATAACATATTTTATTGGAAATACTTTTGCTTTTATCATAGGGAAAGGATCTCGTAGTTGCAGTTTATGTGACACGCTTAACAGAAGAGTCCAGTAAATGCCTATGATCAGGCACTACTAAAAGCTAATTATCAGTGGGCCCAATTGGGGCTCTGGGGGAACTGATTTCGAGATATAACCAATCCAGTTATTTAAGTTAGGAAATCAGTAATATCCGTTCAAAATTTTGTGTTTCTAGCTCTTACCGTTTTGGAGATCTTTCAGGACAAACAAACAAACAAACAAACTTTTGAAAATATTTATAAGATAATGTCAAGCTGGAGAACTTCTTACTCCGACTCATGGTAACGCTAATTTTACAAGGAGTAAGGGAAGTCGAAGGAAGAGTGTTCTTCCTTCGACTTCCTGCTATGTAGACAGCAGGAAGAAGCAGGTAAGAGAGCAACAAGAGAAGCTGGCTCCTCTGAGTAGCATGCTGTTGCATGAGGACTTCATCAACAACATGCATATAGAGACACCTGGAATGGAGGATGCAAGCCAACTGGGAAAAACTACAGCAGGATCAGAGGAAGAAGAAGAAACCACTGCTCTATGGGAAGGATGGTTTGTAACTAACTTGGGCAGCACCACCCCTACCCCTCACGTTCCCCATCAGTTGAGGTCAAGAAACAGTGTGCGGTATTGCGAACAGGAGGAGAAAATCAGACTGCAATAGCTGAAGAAGAGCCACTTGCCCTCATGGCTGAGAGGCTCTCAGCAGTGGTGTAGGAAGGCTGGGGCACTTGGGTGGGTCCCACTTTAGGGTGGGTGGGCAAGGACAGGAGCCATCAGAACCATCTGCCCCACCTCCAGCACTACAGCGAGGGAGTGGGATTGGGGGCTTGCCCCATCTGTGTGGCATTCCCTCTAAAGAGCAGGGTCGGGGCAGCGGAGGCTTGACCCACTCCACTTGCCCAGTGCTCCTGCTGGGGAGCCAGGTCAGGCAGTGCGGGCTTATTCCCAACAGGGCTCTGTGGTTGGAGCATGGGAAGGGAAGAGCAGGGCAAGCCCTGAGCCACAATCCCAGACCTCAGCAGGAGCTCTGGGCGGAGCTGGACAAGCCCCTGCAACCCAACCCTACTCCCCAGAAAGAGTGCCAGACTGAGCGAGGAGGGCAGGGAGTACTGGGGAGACAGGTGGGCGGCCTGGATAATAAGTGGGTGGGCTATGGCCCAGTCAGCCTGTGGCTATTCCACTTGCTGTCAGCCACCACACTGAAGAGGAAGAGGCATGGGTGGTGATGGTCCAGGGACTCTCTTCTGAGTGGGAAGATGGCATCCATCTGCCAACTTGTTCTGACATCCTGTGAGTGGTGCTGCCTCCCTGAAGCTCACATTATAGTAAGGTTGGCAAGGTTCATCCATCCCTCTGACCACTACCCTATGGTGCTCATCCACCTGGGCACAGACTAGCCATGACTACATACATAAATTCACGCTTCATTTGAATTTTCGATCTGCTTCATTTGCATTCCTCTTTCGAGAGAGGAATGCAGTCTAGACATAGCCAAAATGTCTAGCAAGTTATTGGAATTTACTAGGGACAGTTTCTAGTTTCAGAAGGTAGGGAAAGTGAGGGAGAGGGGGAAACTTTTAGACCTAGAGGAATTGGTGGCAAATCTGAAGGCAGAAGGCAATTTGGGTGAAAGATCATGAAAGATTTCATGATTCTAAGGAAAGGAAGGAGCAAGTGCAGCAAAATAAAGACAACGGACTTCAAAAAGCAGAGTTTAAGCAAACTCAGAGACCTGGTAGGTAGGTCGCAGAGGAAGAAAATCTAAGGAAAAAAGGAGTTCAGGAGAAATGGCAGTTTCTCAAAGAGGCAATATTAAAGGCACAGCAGCAAACTATCTGATGCAAAGGAAAGATAGGAAAAATAGTAAAAGTCCAATATGGCTCCATCAGGAGTTCTTTAATTGCTTGATGATCAAAAAAAGAATTCTGCAAAAAGGAAACAGAGACAAATTGCTACGGATGTGTTGTAAAGAATAGTACAAGACTGTAAGAAAAAAACAGAAGAGCTAAGGCACCTAGCAAGGGATATAAAAGGCTACAAAAAGAAGTTCTGTAAAAACACTAGGAGCCAGCAAAAGATGAAGGAAAGCCTAGCCCTCTACTTAGCAGGGAAAGAGAGCTAATAATGAACAACATCAAGAAGGCTGAGGTCTTACACTCTATTTTGCTTTAGTCTTCAGTACAAAGGTTAATTGTGACCAGATAATTAATAACAAAAGGAAAGGAACACAAGGCAGAATAGGGAAAGAAGAGGTTAAAGAATATTTAGATAGGTCAGATGTATTCAAGTCAGCAGGGCTTGATGAAATCTATGTTAGGATACTTAAGGAACTAGCCAAAGCAATCTTGGAACCATTAGCAATTATCTTTGAGTACTTGTGAAGGGCAGGGGAGGACAGAGAA
The DNA here is from genome assembly GCA_032595735.1 of Pelochelys cantorii. Classification (NCBI taxonomy): domain Eukaryota; kingdom Metazoa; phylum Chordata; order Testudines; family Trionychidae; genus Pelochelys; species Pelochelys cantorii. The sequence continues at coordinate 99,387,213 of CM064329.1, read as the reverse complement.
CTGCAGAAGGGCAAATAGAGTACTTATCTTTAAAAGGGAACAAAGAGGACCTTAGAAATTATAAATCAGTCAGCCTAACTTTGATACCAGAAAAGATACTGGACTAAAAACAATCAGTTTATAAGGACCTAGAGGATAATAGTGTTAAGGTACAACCAGCATGGATTTGTCAAGACCAAACCATACCAAAGCAACATAGTTTTCTTCTTTGATAGAGTAACAGGCCTTGTGCAGTTGGGAGCTGGGAAGAAAGGAGTAGATATAATGGATCTGGACCCCCTGTGGGGCTGTCACTTGATATCCTGAGATGCTGCTGAGCCTGGGCACGCTGTAACCCTGGCTATGTCTACATTGCAAAGCTTTTCTGAGGTATCCCAGAAAACCTCTGCCGCGTCCAAGAAACGTGTCTGCTTTTCCAAAAAATTTTTGGAAAAGCAGATGCATTTTCTCAGCATCCCTGTAAACCTCATTCTATAAGGAAGAAGGGATGTTCCGAAAGAGGGTTTTTTTTCTGACATTTGGCCCCTTGTAGATGGGCCAAATGTCGGAAAAGCCTCTTTCGGAAGAAAAGTGGAAAGAGATATGCAAATTGCGGTTTGCAATTTGCATGTCTTTTTCCGACTTTTCTTTGTAGTGTAGACATAGCCCCTGTCTTGTTGAGCTTAGCTCTCCAGCTTGCTTAGCTGAGACACAGGGAAGGCTGCAAATACAGACTGAAAGCAGTACGGTGTGAAATCTTTTCCCGGCATTCAAGTACACAGCCCTTCTGGGAGCTGAATCTTAAATAAATCTTTCTTACATTATACTAAATCTATACAGTGTAAGCTCATGAAATTCACCCTCTTTCTCAATGTAAAGAGAGATATGCACAAGTTCCTTGCTCCCTGTGGTAGTAACTACTTACATTAGGTTTATTATTAAACAAAAGTGATTTTATTATGTATATAGGATTTAAATGGTCATAAGAGGTAGAAGACAGAACAAAACAAGTAACTGAGCAAAAAACTTGCATCAAGCATATTTGAGATGACATATTCACATCATAAACATATTTTCATAAAGCATATAGAATATTATGTCACAGACAGTGGCAACAACTTGGGGGGGGGGACACAAGGCAGGCACCAGTCATGTGACTGCCCCTGCATGTGACTCCTGCCCATACTACACCTAGCTCAGGGGAGGACCATGCCTCTCACCAGCAGGGGGCAGCCCCAACCTGCTCTGCTTCCCTGGCTCCCAGCTGCATCACTCTGCTTCCCACTGCTGGTGCATGTGGAGTGGGATACCTGCTGCCAGAGCCAGGACCCTCACTATTCCCTTGGGTTGCATAGCTTGAGCGAGGGGGCTTGCACGATGGGGTGAAACTGCCCCCTGCACTCACTGACAATAGGAAGCAGAGTGACAATGGGAGTCAGGGAACCAGAATGGGCTGAGGCCAGGGTCACTCTGCTTCCCACCGCTGCTAGTGAGTGCAGGAGGAAGTGACCCCTGTTGCCGGTGCCAGGCCCCCTGCTAGTCCTTCAGGCCTCCTGGGCCCTGCAAGGCCTCCCAAAGCGCATGGCCCAGGATGTCTCTGTCTGCTGACTGCTGGTCCTTTGTGCCTCCCCCCTCCACACATGGCATTTGGGGGACATGATCCTTTCTGTTCCTCCCCACATACACATTGACCCTTTCTGCTCCCTCACCACACACACATGATCCTTTCTGCTCCTCCCCCGCACACACACACACATTGACACATTGCAGATGTAATATTCCTTGATTCTTGTAGGGCTTTTGAGTTGACACATTCCCTAATGACACTCTCATAAGCAAACTAGGACAATGTGGCTCTAGATGCAATTTGCATAGGAAGGGTGCTCAGAGAGACTAGCTTATCAATGATTCAGTGTCAGACTTGGAGGCCATATCTAATGGGGTCCTACAGGAGTCTGTCCTGGATCTAGTGCTATTCAATATTTTCATTAATGACTTGGAGTGGAGAATGTGCTTAAAATTTGCAGATGGCACTAAGTTTCGAGTACTTTGGGGAACAGAATTAAAATTCTATATTACTTTGACAAGTTGGAGAACTGGGCTGAAATCAACAAGATGAGATTCAGTAAAAGCAAGTGGCTTGATGGCAGTACTGCTGAAGAGGTTCTGAGGCTGCCATGGATCATAAATTGACTGTGATGCAGTTGCTAAAAAAGGTGAATATCATTCAGGGATGTACAGAGCCAAGGAGAACATGCTGGCCATAGCTCAACCATTTCTAAGCATGGGTATAGTGCTGCCAGAGGGGTCCAGAGCATCCTGCTGGCAACTGAAATCCAAGACCAGCACTTCTGAATTTCCTTCTTCCCCCTGCCCCTCTGCCATTGGCTCCTTCCAAGGTTTGCACTCCTCTTTGAAGTGTCCCTTACTCTGTTGCTCTGAGAGACTGCAGGCAGGAGGGGGCTTAGCTTATGGCTGAGCTGACCCAGTAGCATGACAAGCAGGGATAGTCCCCAGATCTGGGCAGCAAGGAGTGTCCTTGCACCCCAGCTTGGTTTTGCAGGCAGATTCTAACACCCAGCGAGCCAGCACCACCCCTGGTATGGTGGCAATGAGCCTGTCCCTGGCTGGTGCCTGTGAGTGGAGCCAGGGCTCTGTGCAGAGAAGAAGGAAGGAAGCCAGCAAAACAAAGGAGAGAGGGAAGGGCCTGTGATGGAGGGAGCCAGACATGGACATAGCCAGCTCTGGTTACTGGCACTACCACCCAGCTTCCTGAGCACCCAGCACCTCCCTGCCACATCAATCCCCCTCTCCCTCAACAAACTCAGCTCATTGCAGAACACCCTCCCTCAACGAAATGGTCCCTCAAACATCTTCCTGCCAAAACCCTCCTGCAAAGCACCACATGCCCTTTCTCTCTAACCCTCCTCTGCTCCTGCTCACCATCCTTGCCACGCCCCTTTCCCTGCCTCTTAAAAACCACCCCTGCTCCCCCAAGACCCACCATCCCCAAATCACATCCCTCCCTATTCAGCCCTATGACTCCCACTCCTCCACCACACCATACTCCCCTATTCTTCCACTGATCCTAGCATCTGAGTCCTTCTCTCCTATTCCTGGCTGCACAAACATCCTCTCCCTTCTTCAATGGGTGTAGTCCCTGAGGGCTCACCAGGAACCTCCCACAGGACCCCTTACCCCCTCACCTCACCACAGGGCTTCCTTAAGGGCTCAGGAAAATTCTTGGCAGAGGATAGGTGTAGAGACTCAAAGGAAAGTAAAGAATAGAGACCTTGAACAACAATCAGCCCCCTCCTCCATCTCCACTTGTGTGAGGGGGGCAGAAAGGGGCCAGGCTGCTGGGGACACCTTAGAGGAGAAGAGGAGGGTCAGACTGTGGAGAGGTATAGAGTCCATTTATACCCTCCGTCCCCCCCCGCACACAGTGGATCTCTGCAGCCTTTGAACAGAAGTGTTGTATGTAAGACAGGGGAAGTAACTGTCCCAATCTACTTAGCACTGGTGAGGCCTCAGTTGGGATACTGTGTCCAATTCTAGGTGCCATATTTTAGGGAAGACATGGATAAATTGCAGAGGGTGCAGAGGAAAGCAACAAAAATGATAAAAGGTTTAGAAAAACAGATGTATGAGGAAAGGTTATTAAATATGCCCAATCTTTTTCTTGAGAAAACAAGACTGCGGGGGGGGGGGGGGAGGGCTGATAATAATTTTCAAGTATGTCATAGGCTGTTTTAGAGAGGCTGGTGATCTATTGCTATGTCCTCTGGGCATAGGAAAAGTAATCAGCTTAATTTGTAACAAGGGAGATTAGTAGGCAAAATGTTCTAACTATAGGAGTACTTGAACTCTGGAATAGGTTTCCAATGGAGACTGAGAATCTCCATCATTGGGGGTTTTACAAACAAGTTAGTCAAATATCTTTCTGATCCCACCTCAGTAGCCCTCCCAACCCTACACTACTGTGGTTCTATATACATGTACAGGCAGAGATGCTGACTTTCTAATGTATGGGGGGGAGGTGCTCCCCAGCTTCACCTCCACACCACCCCTTTGCCCAAAACCCCACCCCCATCCCACCTCTTCCCACCCTGTTCTGCCCCCTCCCCCAGATTGCACACCAACCTCACTCCTCCTCCCCAAGTGACTGAACAGCGGATCACTGGCAGGAAGTACTGGGGCAGGGGAAGGAGCTGATCAAGGAAGGTTGATGAAGTTGGTACCTTTGTACAGAAATGGCCAACACTTATAGACAGCACTGTGCTTATAGCTCCCCATGGTATTAGCAGAACATCTTAAAAGCCCTTCCCATGTAATGAATCATCTGTGTACTTGAGAGCCCTTCTTTTCTTTCTCATTCAAGAAGTTTAAATTCTCTTTCTCCCAGAAAGCTGTCTCTCTCTGATGGTGCTTTCACTGCCTAAGGTGTTTTGGAAGTGCCATTTGTTTTGTAGTTAAAACCCATATTAATCATGCAGAATTGGATTAAATTTAAAGAAAATGGAATGTAGACTGAATGGGTACGTCAAGACTATACCACTCTGTCGACAGAGAGATGTAGATTAGGCACGTCGAAATTGCTAATGAAGCAGGAATATAAATATCCCACGCTTCATTAGCATAAACATGGCCACCACTTTTTTTCTAAATGGAGCTTTTTCGAAAAAAAATGGCAGTCTAGACGGGGATCTTTTGAAAAATAAACCCTTTTTCGAAAGATCCTGTATTCCTCAAAAAATGAGGTTTACAGGATCTTTCGAAAAAGGGTTTATTTTTTGAAAGGTCCCTGTCTAGACTGCCTTTTTTTTTTGGAAAAAGCTCCATTTTGAAAAAATTGGCAGCCATGTTTATGCTAATGAAGCATGGGATATTTAAATCTCTGCTTCATTAGCAATTTCGACGTGCCTAATCTACATCTCTCTGTCGACAGAGAGGTGTAGTCTAGACACAGCCAATGAGATCACAGTGAATAAGGTGAGATTCTGGGAGGCAATTCATTCTGTATAGTATCAGTGTTACAGGCTGCTGGCATTTGTGCTGCAGCTTGCATGTCACATATATTTTATGAAGTCTCAGAGGGGTAGCCCTGTTAGTCTGTAACTTTAAAACCAAGTATGGCACCTTACAGGCACCCTATGGCACCTTAGAGACTAACAAAAATATACATGTTATGATTACAGATGGCTAGAAAGAGGTACAGTAGGCATGTATACATTCTCTGAAATGTTTGCATGTCTTTGTATGTTACTTGATTCTCAGTCTCTGCAGTCTCTCATTCTTATTTACAGTGCACTATATTGCAGATGGATTGGATTGAGCATTTAAAGCCACACAGGGTCATTAGGACATTTAAAATGCAACTAGATGCTCACAGAAGCCTTCTCTAGGTAGATGTTTATTTGGGCTGAGTTAGTATGTTTTTACTGCCAAAGAAGATGACAAAGCTAGGTACGCTGCATCTGTTCCTCCTTGGCATTCTGGCAATATGATTTCCTCTGCAGAGGGGTAAAACTGAAAAATTAAAAGTCAGCAGTGAGACTTAAAAAATTAAAATCGAAGTGGGATAGGTACACTATGTAACTGACAAGGCATTCTGAATGAATATCTTTGATAAGGCAGATCCTTGCACCTTAAATTGAAAAATAGAACAGCCAACTTTTTGTTTTAAGCTTAGCATAAATACAAAAAAAATTGCTTTGTAGAAAACACCTGAAGCAACTACTCTTTGCTGAGTAAGAAATGCTTAGTTAGGAGCCTGAAGACATCACAATCAAGGATAGCAGTGCTTAGGATTTACAGTGTTTTCATCTTCAAAGCTTTACAAACATTATCTAATTATTCTTCACAAAACCCAGGAGAGTTAGCCAAGTACTGTAACAAGTCTGTGGCCAACAAGGAATTTCACTGTTGTCACTGATTCGTGTCATTGGCCAGTTTTGGCAATAACCAGGACAGAACTCAGAGCTTCTAGCTTTAAAAACACAGGCTCCAACCACTAGAGGTTAATAGGAGATAGGGATGTTAGATGTTGTTTAATTGAATAGTTGTGAAACCATATAAAATCGTAATGGTTACATGACTATGCAATAGTACCCGGAGGTGGGGCCAGCAGCCAGTGCGCTCCTGGCACTGCTCCTCAGGAGCCCCCAGACATCCCGCACTGCTGTCTTTGCCTCTGTTTAAAAACCAGCTCCCCATGCAGACTGGCTGACTGCCACCCCACGCTGCTGCCTCTGATAGAGGCAACAGTGTGTGTGTGTGTGTGGGGACAGGCAGCACTGTGGAGCTGGTGCTGGCGGAAACTGGCTTTTAAGCAGGCTCCCCCCAGCACCAGCTCCTGCCTTCCCTCCCCCTTGCTGCCTCTGTAGGATGGGGGAGGCAGGTCTGCAGGAGCCAATACGCACAGGGAGCTGGCTTGAAATGTATGGCCGCATGTATTGGCTCCAGCCTGCCCCCCTCACCTTCCATGCTGCTGCATCTCTATCTATTTGGTGCTCATGGGGAACCAGCTTTTAAGACAGTTCCTCAAGGGCACTGGCTCCCGCTCCCGGCCCTCCTCCCCCATACACCTTGCTGCCTCTGATACAGAGGCAGAGAAAGGGGAAAGGGCTGATTTTTAGATCTGAACATCACAACTCTAAGTCATTGAGAGATATAGGTACTCAGGCTTTCTGAAAATCAAACCTCAAGGTGAACTATCAAAAACCACACAGAACCAGAAGTAAAATGTTGACCTTCCACCCCTATGCTCCAGCCCAAGCAGGCAGGAACAGGGGTAACTCTACTGGTAGCAGAGACTAAAGAGTGTTGATACAGCCTTATAGAAGCCTTGCTTTGTTCAATTCTAAACAACTTGTCTCAGAAGAGATTCAAAAGACAAAGGTACAATCCAGAGTCAGGAGATGAATGTGATTAGAGGAAAGGAAATATTTCCTAGTGAGGAAAAGATGAAAAGATTGAGATTGTGTAGTTTTCAGGGGGTGAATAAGAGGGGACATGAAAAAGGCATTGCACACAAAATAGCAAATGATGTGGAGAAGGTAAATCAGGCTCTCCTATTTACCCTCTCTCAAAATACTAGAACAAGGGGATGGTCAATGGAATTGAGGCAACACATTTTGAAACCCAAAAGAAATATTTTACACAATGAATAATTATCCCCTGCCACTTACTGCTACAATATATCACCGGGGCCAAGTGCATAGGAGGATTCCAAGAAAGAATGAGCAATAAATCTTCAAGCTTTAGAGCTTAAGGCAGCTCCTGGGTGGGAATGAACTGGCTTTTCTGCTGTTGAGTTTATGGCATTTGATCTGAGGCATATGGTAGCGGTACATGGACAATGGGTCTGATCCACTGTGTCAGTCTGTACATTTGCATGTATGTTCATTTTGGCACCACTCCACACATTCACAAAACAAGGATGTTTGTGAATCATGAAATGAAAGATGAGAAATAATTGTTTTTGTCTTGTGAAATTTCTAAGAGGATTTTCAGGACACTGGAGATGGAAAACCAAAATGTTACATTTGAAAAAGAAATCTTGGCAAAATGTTTACTAGAAAGGAATTTAAGACAGAAACAAAACCACATCTTTATCTGTTATCTCTAGTGTTGAAACACTTAAACCATGAGTCCAAACTATCATCCCAGTATAACTAGGTTTTGTTCTTATTTGCTGTTTTATGTTCAACATCTCAGAAAGCTGGCCCCTGAAAGTCACTGAGATTACAAGATTCCTTTGCCTTCCTTTGTGTTCCCCCTGAGGAGACTCACACAATAACCAGAACTAGTGGTGATGTTAATTCTTGCTATAATACATAGATCTCCACCTATGGTTTTGTGCATTTGTTTTCTTTCCTATTTTAAACATTTTTGAATGAGATCCTCAGCTAATGTAAGCTGATAGAGCTTCATTGACTTCCATGGAGTTTTATTGATTCATACAAATGGAGGGATGCAGTATTATTCCTCAGCTATTACTATTACCTCTGATGGGCTGCTCAGATTATACAGCACCATGCACTTTCAATGTGCATGTAATAAGCAACATAAATTACAATAAATGCTTCAATTTAACTACCAGAAAGTTTTAAAGCTCTTGGGTAATTATAAGAGAGGAATAATAATGTCTTTTGGAAGATATCTGTACTGTTTCAGAAATCAGCAGCCAGGCAAGAAGGGTCTAGGCCAGGGGTAGGCAATAAAATGGCACAGACCAGGACACCGCTTCCAGGAACTCCTGTTGGCCAGGAACAGCAATCCACAGTGAACAGGAGCTGCAATCATATGTAAATATAGAGGTGTCAGCCCACCAGGGGCTAATCCTAGTGGATCGGATCCGGCCTTGGTCCGGTATTTGCCCACCCCTAGTATAAGCTTTATGCTATAGTAAGAAGAAAATAGAATCGCTCTAGGCTGTGCCCACGAAAGCTCATGATACCATCTACATGTTTTGTTAGTCTTTAAAGTGCTACCAGACTACTTGTTGTTTTTTAAGTTTATCTAAAGATAATGTTTGCTTTCTTATGTTAATAAAGTTTTTTGTTCAGTGTTAGGAGACAATGAACCTTTCTATGGGTATGTCTACACTACGAGACAAGGTCGAATTAAGATATGCACCTTCAACTATGTTAATTGCATAGCTGAAGTCGAAGTACCTTAACTTGACTTTTGACGCTGTCTACACTGCGGGAAGTCAAAAGGAGCACTCTCCCTTCAACGTCCCTTACTCCTTGTAGAAGCAGGACAACCAGCATCAACTGGAGTGCCCCTTTCACTTTGAATTAGCTGTCTTAATTAGACCTGCTACTTCAAACCCTGGAAGATCAATAGCAGCAGCTTCTATTTTCTCTGTACTGTAGACATACCCTATGATTCTTTACTTTTATCATGCCATTCCTTATGGTCGTAGTGAATATGGGCAACCCCCTTTGCCTGCCAGACCAAGCAGTACATAGTTTCAGTAGCACACCCTTTCATTCTCCTCTTTGACTGGACTTTTCTGCAAGCTTCAGACAATATTGACCATTTTCTTAGCAACTGACCATGCAAGAGATATAGTTAATCCTCGTCTAGTAAACCTGTTTGGCTTGCTTGAGGAACAGGTATTTCACTGACTAGTGGGAATGTCTGACCTCTACAAATACTGCTCTGACCTTTTTCTCCCTAGCAAGGAAAACAGTGTATTGAGCACATTTTACCACATACCATCCCTGACTATGGCACATTCAGGAATTCATCTTCTTTTTTTTCTAATTATTCCTTGCATATTAAAATCTCTGTCAGGTGTAGATTCCCTGATGCACACAGTTTCTCCATGACAATTCCTTTCATCTGAAATGTTAATGTTATCCCTTTTTGAGCAATGCATTCAGCTAAATTTACAACTAAATATAGGTTATTTCCATTGGGACAAATTGATGATGAATATCTTTGATGTAATCCTGTTTATTTACAAGAATGTATGAAGTTCTGTGTTCCTGAACACAGCAAGAGTCAAGCAACGGACATTGCCTTTGTTTACAGTTCCAACCCATTCTTCCAATCAGCATTTAGCCCCAAAGCTCTCTGTTTCTCAGTTCAACATTTCCAGAGCTTGTTCTGTGACTATGCTTCCTTGGTGCCTTCTCTCTCAGCTTCTCTGGTATTTCTGCCTTTATTTCAGACTCATCAAAATACCAAATCAAAATACCAATATCCAGTGAAATCCCTCCACCCTACATGTGCCTTGCATACACTTTTGTTCTGAGCTGTTTTGTTTGGAGTGGAAACTATTATTGTTTCATCTATAAGATTTCAATTTAACTCTTTTTTTACAATTATCTTAAATGAAAGGTGGCAGTCATGCCGAACCCATAAGATTAGAACAGTGGTGTCTAACCAGTTCTGAAGCACTAGCCACTATAGTGGCTACTGCTACAGTGAACTAGCCACACTCAACCAGTCAAATAGCCACACTCAACTGGCCAAATAGCCACATGTGGCTATTGGCTAGTGTGTTGGACACTATGGATTTAGAACTCATAGTTGATAAGGTTAAGGAGGTTGTGTAGAGGTGGCACTGATACTGCTAACTTGTTTCCATTTATTTTTATTTACATAACACATCTGAATCACTATAGCATGAACACTTTTCTGGTTCAGCATCCGTGCTGCAGAAGGGCAATACCTCTGCAACATGACAGGAGTCAGAATCCACTCACTGCAGTGGCTATTGTTATCTTCCATTTCAGAAAAAACATAACATCGAAAAACAACTCACATAAAATGATATAATCAATTAATAAAACACCTGAACCTGTTGACACTTGAGTGGATTTTTCTGCCTCTTATTGGACATCTGTCACTATCTCTGAACCTGGATGGCTTTCTGTTTGCGTGACCTCCTCTTGCTCAAAACTCTCTATGCATCCTGACTCAAAGAGCAACCTAGTCTTTAATCTTAGCATTTTTTTTTCATGAGAGACCATAGGCTTTGGCATGTCATAGTGAAGTTGCTATTACTGTAACATATAGTATTTACAGTAAATATTCTGCATCTTACATTAGGTAACCAACTCTTTCTGAGAGCTTATACAGATCCATTAGCTCTGTGGGAACTATATATCTATTTTAGATAAAAAGATAGAGTTCCTATGTACTAACTGTTATTTTCTTTAAGATTCTGATACTTACATAAAATAAACTGCAGACGGCTGAAAAGTTCTGAATAGCTTTCTCTCTATATATTTGGATATGCCTATATAATATAACAAGATTCTGGGGGCACTCCTGAGAGGGTCACATCAGGACAAATTGCTTAGAAACAGAGCTACTTACTGCCCAAGACTGAGGGTCCTTCACTATAAGGCACCAAACCAGTCATAAAGAATACTTATATTTACCACACTGGCTAGCAAGAAGCCATACAAGCAATTCCCTTAGACACTCCAGCTTCTCCTGTACCACAACCAGTACCACACTTTACACAGATGAGAGGTCATGAAAACCAATCTCACCAAGTCCAAACAGGTTTTCCCTATCCCAAAGGAGCAACCACATTGTCAGGTCAATTTATACCTCAGATCTTACCCAAAAGAGCATGCTGTGCCAATTCTTTAGAATCTAAAATCTACTACATCTACATTGGCGCAATCTTGCGCAAAAACTCTTTAGCGCAAGAGTTCTTGCATTAAAGTAGTTGCACAAGAGAGCGTCTACGTTGGCCAGGACTCATCGTCAGAGCGATGCACTTTTGCGCAAGAGAGCATCTACATTGGCGGGACACGCTTGCGCAAAAGCAGGAGCCCGGAACCATTATGGAGAGGGCAAAAGGGCACCAACCCTTTCCGGGGGCGGGGGCTGGAGCTCCTTTGAGACACGTGCTTAAAGGGATCTCCCTGGACAGCCGTTTCTCTCCTGCTGCGAGCTTTAGTACCTCTTGCAGGGACTGACAGCCGTAGCAGTTCTAGTTGTGGTTGCCCTCTGCCTTCTTGGACACCACAGCTTTGTGCCTTAGTGCCATTTGCTGATTTTTTTGACCTCAGCTCTTTTGTTGTGCCATGGAGCCAGGGGTGGCCTTGAGCCTGCTCTGGCCCCTTCCGGCCATTTTGGAGTGCCTGCAGCTGCTGCTCCATGCTGCTGCACTCCTCCCCCAGGACCTCGAGGCACAGCTTGCTCTGGACTCCCTCACCAGGGAGGCGGTGGTGTCCCTCTGGCATCCCCACCCCACCATGGAGAGGCCATTGTGGAGACTGGACACCAGTACCGACTGGTGGGACTGGCTGGTCCTGGGGCAATGGGACAACGAGCAATGGCTCCGGAACTTTCGGATGCGAAAGCAGACGTTCCTGGAGCTACATGCCTGGCTCGCCCCTGCGCTCCAGAGAAGCACCACCCAGCTGCGGGCACCCATCCCCATGGACAAGAGGGTCGCCATTGCCATCTGGAAGCTGGCCACCCCGGACAGCTACTGATCGGTGGCACACCAGTTCGGGGCAGGCAGATGTACCATCGGTGCCGTCGTCATGCAGGTAAGTCCGGGCAGGGGGGGTGCTGCACTCCATGCCCAGGGGCAGGCAAGACTCCAGGTTGGGGCAATGGGGAATGCCCCGTCACCCAGGGGTTTGGGCCATCCCTCCCTTGCACAGGCCTGCTGGTGGGGGGGAGGTGGCCTGTGGGGCGAGGGGGCCCTGGTGTGTGTGAGGACAGAGGGCATCACGGGGGGGGTGGGAACCCCCCAAGGGAGCACGCACTCATCCTGCCCTATGTGATGCGTTCCCCTTTGTTTCTGTGCACCCTTCTGCAGGTTGTCCATGCCATCAACGACATCCTGCTCCAGCGAGTCATCCGCCTGCGGGACATGGAGGCTACGGTGGCCGGCTTCGCTGCCCTGGGGTTCCCCAACTGCGGGGGAGCCCTGGATGCAACCCACATCCCCATCCATGCCCTGGAGCATCGAGCAGCCCATTTCATAAACCACAAGGGGTACTTCTCCATCGTGTACCAGGCCCTCGTGGACCACCGTGGCCGCTTCACGGACATTTATGCGGGCTGGTCCGGCAGGGCACACGACGCCCGCATTCTCCGAAACTCCGGCCTGTTTGGGCACTTTCTTCCTCCAGCGGGAATTTACTGTTGGGGACGTACCCCTGCCCACATGTATTGTGGGGGACGCGGCCTACCCCCTGCTGCCCTGGTTGATGCGGCCCTACACGGGGCGGACAGACCACGACCGGGCATGGTTCAACAAACACCTCAACTGGGCCCGCAACCAGGTGGAGTGCGCCTTCGGCCGTCTGAAAGATGGGTGAGCGGAACATCCCCGAGGCAGTGGCTGCGTGCTGTGTGCTCCACAACATCGTGGAGTGGAAGGGGGAGGCCTTCCTCCCAGCATGGATGGCAGGCGAGGGCCAGGCCTTCGAACAGCCCCGCACAGCTGCCATCCACCAGGTGCACCATGATGGGGTGCGCATACGGGAGGCCCTGACAGAGATGTTCTCCCAGGCCCCACAGTAGGGTCGCCTCTGTCTCCCTTTACATCTCCCTCCCATCCCCAATCCTTCCCTCCTCCCCTCCCCTTACCTCCCAATAAACAACACAGGTTTTTTTGGAAAACAACGTATTGAACTTTTTATTTACAATGGGGACGTAGGGTGGGAGGAGGGAGGGGGCTCTGAACTGGGAGGGGGAGGAGGGAGCTACTGCTGGGAGGGGTGGCCTCTGCGACTGCCTCTGTGGGGGCGGACCACTACATGGTGTTCAGGCCGCATTGGGGCAGGCAGCACAGGGAGGTGAGCAGGATGGGGTGCAGCAGGAGGGGGCATGGCGGGAGCAGGAGGGGCAGCAGGAGGGGGCACAGGTATTGGCATGGGAGGGATGGCAGGTGCATGGGGCAATGCCATGCTATAGTGCACAGCATGCCCGATGTGTGCAGTGAGGGTGGTGATGGCATCGCCGATGTACTCGCACTGAGCCTGGAAGCGCCCCCAGGCCTGCTGGTGCCACTCCAGGTCAGCATCCACCCGGCGTGTGATGGCCACCTCAATCCTCTTGACGGCCTGTATGTGCCGCCGGAGGAGTTGATCCCGCTGCCGGACCCGCCGGCTTGGTGCCTGGGCGGTTGGGGATGCTGCCACTTCCACAGGGCTGGAGGGTCCCCCACTCCTGCTTGGTCCCACTGCAGGGAACAGAGGAAAGGATGGGTCAGTCAGGCAGCCCGGCCACCATCCCCACACCCCATGCCCTCCGCCCCTGAGCCCAGGTGACACCACAGTACTGTGGCTTGGGCCCACGCGTTCCCCCCCTTTGTTGTATGTTTGCATACAGGACCGCCCCCGGAGTAGGGTGCTCCTCCATGTATTGTCACCACCGGTCTGTGTCCTGGCCCCTTGGGGGGGGGGGGATGCGCGTGCGGGACAGGTGTTGTGTTAACCTGTGGAACTCCCTGCCAGGGGAGGCTGTGAGGCTTTGGGCTAATCAATAGGGTTTGACAGGGAGCAAGATGAATCCCCACACAGTGCCTGGGAGCACATATGGCAGACGTGGTCTGGGCTCTCAGATCCCCATCATGTGGATGTCTCCTGGACGGAACCAGGGGTGACTGGGGAGTGTACCATCCTTGCAGCGAAACTCAGTTGGCCCTAGGGCCAGCCCGAGCACTTCCCCCCTCCCCCTCCCGCTAGCCCTCACACACGTAACCCAGGGACATGTGTGGCTGCAGTGGGGACTTCCCTCGGGGGGCCAGCCAAGGCACCGGGAGCAGGTGAGGGGCTCAGCGGTTTTCCCAGGAGCAGCTGGCTGTGTTGCACAGCCAGGCATGAACAGTGTGCTGTCTGTGTGCTGCACCCTTCGGTAGGTGTGGGCTCTGGCCTGAGCCCCTGGGGCCCTGGCTGGTTCCAGCCAGCATCCATCCTTACCCCCTGGTCCAGATGTGTGCAAGCAGCATGGTCCCAGGCATGCCCTGGAGCTGCCTGCCGTGGCCACATGCCGCTCGGTCACCAGGCTGCACGTGGTTGCACGTGCTGCATACTGGTATGGTACACAGCGTGCAGCTCACGCTGCCTGAGTGACACTCCCTCCCCTTCCCCCCCCCCCGGGTGCCTGGCTCCCCCCTGCCCTTGTGAGTGCAAAGTACAACACTCGCCAGTGGATTCTTCCCCGGCCTCCGATGACGCACGGGAGATGTCTGGACTGCCTGACAGGACTTCCGTGTGCAGGGTCACAGTGCTCCCCTGGTCCTCCTCGTCGTCCTCTGACCCAGCGGGCAGCTCTGCATCATCCCCCACCTCGCTGGGCCTGGTGACGGGGGGGGCGCCTGCTGGTGTCAACTGGCACCGACGGTCGCTGGGGTGCTGCCTCTCCAAGGATGGCGTGGAGCCGCTGGTAATGGGGGCAGCTGTTGGCTCCTGCCCCCTGGCCCTTGCTGGCCCGGACATAGCCCAGGCGCAGCTCCTTGACTTTAGCCCAGACCTGTTCAAGGGTCCAGGCTGGATGGCCCTGGTCAGAGAGCGCCTGGGCCATGCACCGGAAGATGTCCGCATTCCTCCGACTGGACCGTGGGTCGTAGAGGGCCTCTTCCTCGGCCCAGAGGACCAGCAGGGCCTCGATCTCCCTTGGGGACCAGGAAGGGGCGCGCCACTTTGTGCCCCTTGGGGCTTCCTGCACTTGGGGTGCGGGTTGCTGCTCCCCCCCGGAGCAGCCATTCTGGGTGGTCTGGTGGCTGAGAGCAGAGCCGCGCAGCAGAGCTTGTTGGCAGAGATGCTTCTGCCGTGTGGCCTCTGCAGGCTGCGTGTGCCTTTAAGGGGGCTTGGGTTACCAGGAAGTCCGGAGCGGCCACTAGGGCTTTTTTCCGTTTGGACGGCTCTTGCGCAAAATCTCTTGGCTGCCTGTCTACACTGGCCTCTTGCGCAAGAACAGTTGCGCAAAAGGGCTTCTTCCTGAGCGGGAGCATCAGAATTCTTGCACAAGAAGCCCTGATTTCATACATTAGAATGTCAGTGTACTTGCGCAAGATCGCGCCAGTGTAGACACAGCCGAAAAGTTTATTAATAAAAGAAGGAAAGAAAAGGTTGAGAGTCAAATTGTTAAAGGAAACCCCAGTTACAGAACTCTTTGTGGAGGCTTGTAGCTGAGATGGAATAATCTGCTATCTTAAAAGTCTTATGAGCTGCTATCTAATCTGCTATCTTAAAAGTCTTATGAGCTGGATGAAGACAGGAATGCAGATAAAGATGGGGGAAATCCCAGGGGCCCTCATTATATCCTTGCCCATGTGGAGGGAATCCCATTGTTCTCCTTGGGTGAAAGTAAGCCCCAGATGGAGTTTGTCACATGAGCAAGTCACCTGTCCATGCATGACTCAGTCCTTAGCATCCATCACTTTCATGCTGGTCTGAACATTCACAGCAAAGTTTCTCTGTGGATTGGCACCATTTGAGGTGCACTGTCAGTGAAGTACAGCTATTCACTTCACAGTACGTGAGTGAAGCCTGTTGATAATCTCCCAGAAGCAAACATTTGAAATATGAGTAATGGCTATGTACTTGTAACTTCAAATACAAAAATATGTGCATATGAATAGTATAAACAGAATGAGCAAATCATAAGCTTTCTATAGACATCTCAGTTGGCCCGCTTTGCACAAGATTTGGTGCAAACATAACAGTGGTTGCAATAATATTTTGCATGTTCATATCAGAATCCAATAACATCACAGCCTACAATAATTTTGACAAAACACATTGAAAATTTAAGACAGTTGTCTAACAGTCTTTTAATGCTACTATCTGCATCTATTTGACATTTTATCTAAGTACTTTCTCAAAGTCTCAAATGTAATTTATTATATCTTTCTTGGAAGTTATTTTTAGTTTATACAGTAGTTTGATTTTATTTTTATTTAATGCATTAAATTTATAAGCAACAGGCCTGGGAATATTTTGCAGCATTGAACATGTTCATTGCACAGGAGTACTTGTGGTGTGAAAAATGTTTCTCTGGAGTTCAGACCCTGATTATACCTTGGAAATTTGGACTTTGACCAAAAATAATTCACCCCTGTGAGAATTTTGTCATGCATTGTTTTATCAATATTGATTTGCACCAAAGTCTGCATCCCCTATGCACTCAAAACCCCAACCCATTTATTTAATCTAATTTAATTCTGAATAAAACATCCCCCAAAGGTATCCATCTTAAAAAGAACCAGCAACAGCAGCAAACCTACTGGCAGCTCCCAGCAAATAAAACTCTTTCACCACACAACCATCAGCTCCTGCATCCCCAAAAGAACTGAGTCTTCCATCATGATTTGAAGTTCAATAAATTCTTCCAAAGCACTTATCTGTTCCTCATCATATCTAAGCACCTCTCAAACATGAATGAATTTATCTTCACAGCACTTTTGTGGAGTAGGGTATTATCATCTCCATTTTACAGATGGGAAACTGAGGCAGAGACCAAGTCAACGTTTTCCAAAGTACCTAATCACTTTTGAACTTAGGCATCTTTTGAAAAATATCCTAAGCGTATGTCTACACAGCAAAGTTATTTCGGAATAATGATCACTATTCCGAAATAACTTTGCGAGTGTCTACACAGCCAAACTGCTATTTCAAAATAATTTCGAAATAGCAGATGGCTTATTTTGAGTTCTGAAAAACTCATTCTATGAGGAATAGAGCCTATTATGAAATAGCTATTTCTGAATAGGTGCTGTGCAGACAGGGAATAGGGGCTAATTCGAAATAGGGGGGGTCTCCAGCCCTTCCCAGGGTGCCCTGCTGGCCGCTCTGGCCACACACAGGAAAACTCTATCCCCCCCCCCCCCCCCCGCCCCCGGAGCCCTTAAAGCTTAAGACTCTGCAGGCAGGGTTTGTGGCTCGCAGCAGTCCTGACAGCCCTGAGCCACCCTACAGTTGCTGCTGACTGCATTTTGGCCCAAGATGAGCCAGACAGATGGTGCCAGCCAGCCCTCCACCTCTCTCCAGGAGCATTCAGCCAGCTCCCAGGAGCCTGCCAGGGGCCGCAAGCGATGTGCGTCTTTCTGGTCTGGTGCGGAGGTCCTGCACCTTATTGAGGTTTGGGGGGAATGAGACAAACCTCCAGGATCTCCGCACCAGATGCAGGAACGTGGACGTCTATGGCCACATGGCAGCCAGCCTGTGGAGCAAAGGCCACATCCACACCCAAGAACAGGTGCAGATGAAGGTCAAGGAGCTCCGCCAGGCTTATGCCAGGGCCAACAAGGGCAGCTCCCAGTCTGGGGCAGAGCCTCACACCTGCTCAGATTGTAAGGAGCTGTACCACATCCTGGGGGGCAGGGCAGTCCCTTTTCCTCCTCCCCCGCCCCCCCCGTAGTTACAGACTCCAGGGTGGAGACGCCCTTCGTTATCCTCGCTGGGGTCCCAGATGACAGTGACGAGGAAGAGGGGGAGGCCCAGAACCAGGAGCCCAGCCTGACCACCGACCTGACCCAGGAGCCCCGAGGCCTCCCTGCGGACATCTCCAAAGCCGGGGAAGGAACATTGTGTGAGTGCCATCACTTTTGTGTCATGCAGGGGGTAGGGAGGGAGCTAGGCGCTCCACACTTGGTCCTTGCTGGCTGCAGATCATGCAGCAACCTGTGCACATGGGAGCATGTGTCATGCTGCTCCTGGTCACGTGGCCCCAGCAGGCTGCGACACAGGAGCCTTGGGTTCTTGGCCACAGGATGTCTGGAGAGATCTTCAAGGGGTGGGACACTCTCCATCCACAAGTCACCTCAAGAAAGAGGCAGGGGACATCTCAAAAAGGCGGCAGGAGACATCTTCCCCCCCACACACACATACACTCAGCACTCCCGCACACGGCACACGGGCATGGCCACAGTCTCGGGGCAGCCTCCAGTCCCGGGGACATCAAGGGCCAGTGACCATAGTGCATGTGGCCTGGCTCCAAGCACATTGGCTGCGACGGCGCCGAGAACTGTCGCTCTCGGCTTGCAGAGGGGGGCTGGGCTTTAGGCACCATGTCCCCTGGGATGACTGACCATCTTTCTTTGTTCTCCACAGCCAGACTAGCTGTGAGTGGAGGGCAGTCCATACCACCCAGGACATTCTCCCACACCCGAGGCTTCTCTAGGCGCACACACCCAATAAATGAATACCAGCAACAGCACGTGGCATCACTGCGAGTTCTGCGCAGGACCATCGACTGCTCAGTGGAGGAGGACCTGCAGCTACAGTGGGAGAGCTGGTAGGATCTGCAGGGCCGCTCCCTGTGCAATGATGTGCACATTCTGGTGCAGAGCATGCTGCCTCCTCCCACTTCAGCCTTTGCTCCCTCTTCATGCTGCCTCCTCCCTCGCTCCTCCTCCCACTCCCTCTCTCCCTCCCGCTTCTCCCTCCACACCTTTCCCACCCCCCTGTGGACATTGAGGCCCCCCGCACCCGCAGTGGTGGGATCCACAGAGGCCAATGCCACTCCCAGCCCGAGCCCTGAGCCTTTCCTCCTCCTTCCTTCCTCTTCCAGCTTCCTCCTCCTAGATTCTCCACATCCCCTTCTTCCACCCTCTCTCCTCGCCTCTTGCAGGTTCTTTCCCCTCTTTATCCTCAGTTTCTTTTAGCCCACAGTTATGTAAAATAAAGACAGTTAAATTTTGCCAAAAAAAAGTGTGTTTATTTTTTCATCAGGAATGGGGGTAAGGGAGGGGTAAATGAAGGGACGGCAGTGAGGGGTGAAGCAGAAGCCCCCACTGGGGTGGACCAGGGAACAGTGTCACTGCTTCCCTGGAGAGAAGCTCTCCCTCAGGGCCTCCCGGATGCACACAGCCTCCTGATAGGCCTGCCAGATGGCAGCCATGCACAGCTACTCATAGGCCCTGCCTAAGTGGTCTGCCTCTGCCCCCCACCCTGGCAGGAAGGCCTCCCCCTTTTTCTCGCACACGTTGTGCAGGACACAGCATGCAACCACCACATGCAGAATGTTGTGTTCTCCGAGATCCAGGCAAATAAGGAGGCATCTAAAATGCAGGCCCTGCTCAGCCTGGCATTAAATGCCTGTCATGAAGGATTGAGGTGGCCAGTGTACAGCTTCATGAGCCACGGCTGCAGGTGAAAGGCTGCATCCCCCACCAGGCATACGGGCATGTCCACGTACCTAACCCTGATGTGGTGGTCAGGGAAGAAAGTTTCGGCTTGCTGCTTCTGGCAGACACTAGAGTTCCTGAACACATGTGAGTCGTGTACTTTGCCTGACCACCCAACATTTATGTCTGTAAACTGGCCCCAGTGGTCAGTCACAGCCTGCAGGACCACCAAAAAGTATCCCTTCCAGTTAATGTACATTGAGGCCCAGTGGTCTGGGGCACTGATAGGGATGTGTGTCTCGTTGATAGCCACCCCCGCAGTTGGGGAAGTCCACGGCATCAAACCCCTCGATGATGGCATCTGAATTTGCCAGGCGAATGACTCTGCCCAGCAGGAGGCTGTTTATCACCCTGCAGAAGGAGACAAACAATCTGAGAATCATAGGGGTGCCAGGATGCCTGAGAGTTCCTCCATTCCCCCTCCTACTCCCCCGCCCCCGCACTCACCAGGAGCAACCCTCTGCAATCACAGCCACCCCAGGTTTGTGCGGGCAGGTCAGAACAAACCCTCACGGGGAGGGGAGTTGCACCACCCTCCAACCCCCTTTCCCCTGGAAGCCTATTCCCTCCTTCTACCCCCTCCTGGGACAATAGCCCGACAATGCCATACCTGCATGAGCAGGGCCCTGACAGTCGATCTCCCCACACCGAACTGGTTCCCCACAGATTGGTAGCTGTCTGGCATGGCAAGTTTCCAGAGGGCGATGGAGACACACTTCTGGAGGGGGGTGGCAGGCCTCATGTGCATGTCCCATCACCTCAGGGCAGGGGTGAGCCACTCACAGAGCTTGAGGAAGGTGCCCTTCTTCATTTGAAAGTTCTGGAGCCACTGTTGGTTTCCCCAGCACTCCAGAACGATGTGGTCCCACCAGTCTTCACTGGTGTCCAGACGCCAGATGCGGCAGGGCACGGTGCCCAGACCACAGGGCCTGGGAGGCAGCCCAGGTCCTATAGCTACTCCCCCACATATCCGAGGAGGGTCTCCAAGAAGAACCTGGGGGTTGGGTTCCTGCAGAGCCTGGGAGGCAGCCTGCAGAAAGTGCTGCATGACTTGCAGCAAAAGTTCCAAGAGCTGAAGAGTGCCCGGAGCCAGCTCCTGTTCCATAGCAGCGTGCTGTGGTGTCCTGAGTCAGGGCAACCGAAGCAAGAAGAGAAAATGCTTTGCTGTCCCTCAAAGAGGTAGGCAAGCAATCAAGGAAACCTGAGAAACAGCTGTCCAGAGGGGTCCCTTTAAGCACAAGCCTCAGATAGCCTCAAGCAGAAGCCACACGAGGTAACTACTGATGTGATG
Source organism: Pelochelys cantorii (assembly GCA_032595735.1). Lineage (NCBI taxonomy): Eukaryota > Metazoa > Chordata > Testudines > Trionychidae > Pelochelys > Pelochelys cantorii. The sequence goes on along the minus strand of CM064329.1, from coordinate 99,366,316 downwards.
CCCTGTCTGGACTGGTTCCAGGTGGCCTTAAATGCAATTCAGTGGCCAATCAGTGTGGACATTCTATTTCAAAATTGCTAAGCGCTATTTCGAAATGCATTTTGTGTGTAGACGTGCTATTTTGAAATAAGCTATTCTGGAATATTTCTTCCGGAATAGCTTATTCCGAAATAATGCTGCTGTGTAGACATAGCCTATGTGACTTGCCCAGCATCATCCAGGAAGTCTGTAGAAGTGTCAAGAATTGAATCCAGGTGTCTTAAATTCCAGTCTAATATCTTAATTGCTCCACCATGGATCACAGTTACAGGGTAATTGGACTTCTGTTCCCTCTCTAGTCTCTTTGAGTGTATATCTTAGATGTCATAACTCATGCTTTTACATCTCCAGCAAGTACATTTTGCAATTATGCCACTCTCAGACCAGGCCCGGGGCTGTGGCATCCTGTATATGCACTGTGCTCAACCGGCAGCGCCAAATGAGAACAGCAACTGGAGTTCTTGCCTTCAGGAATGTGGTGTCCAATGGCAAATGTAGTGAACAGACAGGTTTCTTAGAACCAAAATATTGATTATTTTAACATGAGGAACAGAGCATCAGAGTAAGGAGGATTTAAAAACACACTTTCCACACATTTATCTTGCTATGGTGACCTACTCTGGTTTACCTTCTTCTGACACTCCTCCTGGTTGCCTGTGTGCATCAGCACTCCTGAAAAACTACCTAAACAGCCAAACCCATCTCCTGAGAGATTCTCTTTTTAAATGATGTAGTGGTGCTTTATTCTTGTTAGTTCCCAAGCTTTGATCCTGCTTGTCAACTCACTTCTGTAACTTGGCTGGAGCCAGGAGATAGAATATTGAAAGTGAATAGTTTTGGTACTATCTCTTGATAACCCTTAGATATGTTTGCGGAGGAGGGAGGGCAGATTATCTTGACCCATAGTTTTACTTTATGTTTCATTTTCTTGCAAACCACAATTAAACAAAACCAACATGCATACCGTAAATATCCCAGGTCACTATGCAGCATTAATAAGTTAGGGTACGTCTACACAGCAGGACTAAAGTCGGAGTAAGCTATGCAACTTGAGCTACGTCAATTGTGTAGCTGAAGCTCAAATAGCTTATTTTGGCTTTTGGCACTGTCTATGGGTACGTCTACACTACAGTGCTATTTCAAATTAACTTATTTCAAATTAGTTAATTTGAACTAAGCTAATTCAAAATAACGCATCTAGACACAAAAACTAATTCGAAATAGCATTTTTCTAATTCAAAATAGTGCATCCACATTGAGTGGACCCTGAATCGAAGGTAAGGCTGTCCAGAACCAGTGCCAAAAGGGCATCAGGGTCGGACTTAGTGTGTGGGACTGCTGCCTCAGGCTAGCCGAGGTCTGTGCTTAAAGGGACCCGACCCCCCCATCCCCGACAGACAGTTCTCAGGTTTCTCTGCTTGCTGGTCTACCTCACTGAGGGACATCAAAGCATTTGTGTCTCGGAGTGCTCTGCTTGCCCTCACTTGGGACATCACGGCACTCTGCAACATGGAACCAGACCTGCCCCTGGGGACTCTGCTGCGTCTCGTGGACACATTGCCAGCAGCCTGGCTGCACTGTCTGCAGGCTGCCATCCGGGAGCACCATCAAGGGGCTGTCAGGATCCAGGAGGCCCTGCGGAAGAGCTTCCACCCTGAGGAGTGCTAACTGTCTCCCCGGTCTGCCCCACTGGGGGCTTGTGCCCCATTCCTCCCTCTCGTCATTCCACTTACCCTTCCCTAGCCCCCCCCTTCCTGATGTCAAATAAAAGACACGTATTTTCAAAAATATAAACTGTCTTTATTTAAGACAACTGGGGAGGAGGAATGAAACTCTGGGGAGATGTAGGGGAAAGGAGGCGGAAGAGGGCAGGAGAGAGGGTGGGAGAGGGGAGGGGGAAAAATAGGAGGAGGGAGCTGGAAGGGGGAAGCAAGGGGAAGAAGGGGGAGGGGAAGCTCAGCACTCAGGGCTGGGGGTCTCGCCGGGCCAACCACCTCCCAGCATGGCGGGGGAGGGGGCCTCGGCGTCCCTGGGGGGATGGGGAGGAGGGTGCAGAGGTTGATGTGGGGGGTGTGGAGATTGAGGAGGAGGGTGTGGAGGTGAGGGGGAATAGGTGGGAGGGGGGGCAGGAGTGGGAGGAGGAACAGTAGTTGGGGGGGGCAGCAGGTGCAGGACTGGCCCGGGGCAGCATGCTCTGCAGCAGGGCCTGCAGGTTTGAGTTCATGGCTTGGTCCTGAGCAAGCTGCTCCCGGCGGAGCTGCAGGTCCTCCTGCATCCAGGCCTGGATGGTGCGGTGCAGGGCTCGCAGGGCCCCCAGGTGCTGGCCCCGGAACCCCTGCCGTGTGGTGGTGGTCCTGCTCAGGCCGCGGGTGCGGAAGCATGTCCCGGACGGCGTGGTGCGCCCTGCATGAGCAGCTGGTGCAGCTGTAGAGAAGAGAATGGTCAGTTCTCCCTGGGGACACAGTGGATGATGCCCAGCCGCCCCCCGCAATGTGAGGGCGACCGTGTCCTGCACCATCAGAGCCGATGTGCTTGCACAGAGGCCATGGTCAGGATGTCTGGCTCTCCCCGGGACTGGGAGCTGCCCCAAGACCGCACCCATGCCCCTGTGCTATGTATAGTGCGGCCGAGGCGGGGGGGAGATGTCCCCTGCCTCTGTGTAAAGGGGGCATGTGAAGGGAGAGTGTCCTGCTGGGTCCTGCCCTGGGGTCGGGAGCGTGTCAGGTCTCTTCACACACGCATGTGCCTATTGGGCCACGGCCCCTGGGTGTCACGCAGCTGGAGCCACCTGCCCAAGGATGGCATGACACGTACTCGCACATGCACAGGTGGCTGCATGATCCGTGGGAGGCATGGCCCACGCACGCGGTCCCTGGTCTCCCTCTCCGCCTCCCCCCCTGGGTAGGGGACAGTGCTGGCACTTACCTGGTATGGCCTCCCTGGACGACCCTGCCGACTCTGGTGCCGGGACAGCTGGTGGTGGCCCCTCTGGTGCACCCGGGACTGGGCGGGGGACAGCTGGCTGCCACTGGCTGCCATCATGTGGCCACTGGCTGAGGGTCTGCGGCTGCTGGCAGGCCTGACTCTTGCACGTGCCCAGTGGCCATAGTCTGCCCCTTTAAGGGCTCCGGGGCTGGGGGGGGGGAGGGGGAGCAGACGAATTTTCCTGGTTATGCCCAGAGTGGCCACCAGGGGGAACTGGGAAGGGCTGGAGGTCCCCTAATTCGAAATAAGTGTCTACACAGCACTTATTTTGAATTAGCTATTTCGAATTAGGTGTTATTCCTCGTAGAATGAGATTTACCTAATTTGAAATAAGGGCTCCACTATTTCGAATTTATTTCAAAATAGCGGTTTGTATGTGTAGACGCTATTAAAGTTAATTCGAAATAACGGCTGTTATTTCAAATTAACTTTGTAGTGTAGACATACCCTATACAGCAGAAAGTCGAAGGAAGAAGACTCTTCCTTCGACTTCCCTTACTCCTCATGAAATGAGGGTTACAGGACTTGGAATAAGAAGTCCTCTAGCTTGACATTATGTCAAAATAAAGGCTGGCAGTGTAGACATGCACTCTATTATTTCAGAATTACTGACATCAGTTATTTTGAAATAACATTGCTGTATAGAAATAGCCTTACAGAGCAGCTTCATATCCCTCCCATCATCCTTCTTCAGTTAGTTGGACCATTGCTGAGTTAAGGGTATGCTAGGCTCAGTCATGTAATAAAACCCTTATTTGTTGTTACACTATTAAAATAATTCATTTTGATTTGTGAGTCTATATTGCATCTACCCCAGCAGCCACCCTAGAGGCACTTTTTAACACATAATAAAACACATAAAGAAAAGAAAAACAAACCAGAATCCATTTCCAAACTGAACTGTCAAATACCTGGCAATCTTTCCATTTCTGTATGACCTTCACTTTTCACCTCCTTTGGTCATCAGTAAGGATCAGCCTCACCTAACCTATGTGTGGTCAGATTTTGCATTCTCTTACACCCTGGTTGCCTTCTCTTTATTCAACATCAAATCCCTGCCTCACCTTTCAGAAAAAGCCTTTGAACAAATAATTTGGAAATCATGTGTTTGTGTCCATGAGGATTTGATGTGATGTAATGTGACTGGCAGATCTTCTGAGACTCTTATCACTTCTACAAAATGAGAAGTATTCCTTTGTAAGTTTGAAGCCAAAACAAAACCAAACCCACACACCAACACATCCTCACGGAGAAGGAGAAAGACATGCCCCACATTCCCCTCTCACACCAGAGCCTGGGGGAGCCCAAGGTAGTAGATTTTGTGTGTTCCAGCCCTGTGGAGGGACAGTAGGGGGATAGAGTGCCAGTGTGGGTTCCCCAGTGCTGGGGGGAGCCCTGAGCCTGGGGGGGCCAGATCCAGACAAGCCAGGAGCTGCATCTGGCCCCAAGGCCTTAAGTTCCCCACCACTGCATTTGGTCATGCAGCTGTGATGAAAATGTGAATAAAGTCTTATGCTACTCGATTAAATGTTAAGCATAAAATAGGAATAATAAAGCCAGGAGAGTTGACAGAATTGCTGGGCCCCTGGGCAAAGTGGGGGGGGGGGTGGTGAGCTGTGTGCTCCCAGAAGGGGCAGGGCCTTGGTCTGGTGGGGCACGGCTAGAGATAGCTCTCCCCGCCACTAGCCCTTTAGTGCCACCTGGAGCTCTAGTAGTGATTTAAAGGGCCCAGGGCGCTGGTCACTGCTGCAGCTACAGTAGCAGTCATGGTGGCTGGAGTCCCAGGGCCTTTTTGAATTGCCAGAAAGTTTCCCTTTTGCCCTCCCCTGTTGGCAGGCCTGAACAGACTCACAATCTAACTGAAGTGAACAGAGAAGAGAACTTGGCTTACATGGGTGTAATAGAACAGATCTTTGTTGAGTTGCCTGGTTGGAGGGGAAGAGTAGAATATTGCCCATTGTATTTACTACAGTGTTTGTTTTAGGAGCTCAGTTATTACTACTAATTCTGTTAGAACTGTAAATACACTGTCTCGGTAATGGAAAGCATATGAAAGCAAACAGATGGTAAAAGCAGAAAATGGAACAAGTCCTGATAATGTGGTACAGCAAGTTCGTCTTTCATAACCACAGCATGGCAATCACATGCACAGTCACATTTTTAGAGCAGTTCATAAAAAAATACTGAGTTTCCTCACAGAGCCATGAAAAATGATCTCCAATACTTTTGTAGGGATGAAATTTAGATCTGAATGTTGCTGAATTGGGCCTACAATTTATTATTGCTAGTAAATGAGTGACAGAGCTGATACTAGTCAAGTGGCTCTGTCACAGCACTTGTCATCTGTCTTGTCACAACTGTAGAACGTTTTTCCATCCACTGATCTGCAAATATGCAACCATTCGGCATTCCAGAAATCCTGCATATAACTTTGTGATGAAGTTGCTATTGCCATAAGTCATATATATATATATTATATATATATATTCCTTTTTTAAATATCAAAAGCTCTTATTTAACATTAAAGCTTTCCCATTCCTTGCTTCCTTGCATGTGCAGTTCTCCATAGGTCCCCCCCTCACCCAAGCACTTCCTCACCTTTCATTTCTTGGCAACACTCTAGGGGTGCATCAACACAGGTCCCAAAACTCAAAGTAAGATACGCAATTTGCACTACGCAAATTGTGTATCTTATTTCGATTGTATTTTGAAATAGCTTATTTTGAAATTTGGCGCATCTACACAGTGCCAAATTTTGAAATAATGTGCTATGTGGACACATCCCTCAGCCCTCATGGAACAAGAGTTACAGGGATGCCAAAATAGCATGCTCATTATTTCAAAAAATATTTCAAAATAATGGGTGTGTTTAAAAGATGTGGTGTAGCTGTTTTGGGATACCTCTGATATCCCAATAGAGCCCCGCTTTCTAGAAGTACCCTGAGTGTGGAGGGCAGCATGCAACTTATTCTGACACAGCTGATCATACAGTTGTTCAGCCAGTCAGAGGAAAGCAAACTATTCTCAGCCCTTTATCCAAAACAAGGGGGGCTCAGGAATGCAGCTATTGGGTGATGAACATAAGAACATAAGAATGGCCATACTGGGTCAGACCAAAGGTCCATCTAGCCCAGTAGCGTGTCTGCCGACAGTGGCCAGCACCAGGTGCCCCAGAGGAGGTGGACCAAAGACAGTGATCAAGCGATTTGTCTCGTGCCATCCATCTCCAGCCTCTGACAAACAGAGGCCAGGGACACCATTTCTATCCCCTGGCTAATAGCCTTTTATGGACCTAACCTCCATGAAATTATCTTTAAACTCTGTTATAGTCCTAGCCTTCACAGCCTCCTCCGGCAAGGAGTTCCACAGGTTGACTATGCGCTGTGTGAAGAAGAACTTTCTTTTATTAGTTTTAAACCTGCTACCCATTAATTTCATTTGGTGTCCTCTAGTTCTTCTATTATGGGAACTAATAAATAACTTTTCTTTATTCACCCTGTCCACACCACTCATGATTTTATATTCCTCTTTCATATCCCCCCTCAGTCTCCTCTTTTCTAAACTGAAAAGTCCCAGTCGCTTTAGCCTCTCTTCATATGTGACCCGTTCCAAACCCCTAATCATTTTAGTTGCCCTTTTCTGAACCCTTTCCAAGGCCAAAATATCTTTTTTGAGGTGAGGAGACCAGATCTGTACACAGTATTCAAAATGTGGGCGTACCATAGTTTTATACAGGGGCAGTAAGATATTCTGGGTCTTATTTTCTATCCCTTTCTTAATAATTCCTAACATCCTATTTGCCTTTTTGACCGCCGCTGCACACTGTGTGGAAGTTTTCAGAGAACTATCCATGATAACTCCAAGATCTCTTTCCTGATTTGTCGTAGCCAAATTAGCCCCTATCATACTGTACGTATAGTTGGGGTTATTTTTTCCAATGTGCATTACTTTACACTTATCCACATGAAATTTCATTTGCCATTTTATTGCCCAGTCACTCAGTTTGTTGAGATCTTTTTGAAGTTCTTCACAGTCTGCTTCTGTCTTGACTATCTTAAACAGTTTAGTATCATCCGCAAACTTTACCACTTCACTGCTTACCCCTTTCTCCAGATCATTTATGAATAAGTTGAACAGGACTGGTCCTAGGACTGACCCTTGGGGGACACCACTAGTTACCCCTCTCCACTCTGAAAATTTACCATTTATTCCTACCCTTTGTTTCCTGTCTTTTAACCAGTTCTCAGTCCATGAAAGGACCTTTCCTCTTATCCCATGACAATGTAATTTACACAAGAGCCTTTGGTGAGGGACCTTGTCAAAGGCTATCTGAAAATCTAAGTATACTATATCTACTGGATCCCCCTTGTCCGCATGTTTGTTAACCCCTTCAAAGAACTCTAATAGATTAATAAGACATGATTTCCCTTTACAGAAACCATGTTGACTTTTGTCCAACAAAATATGTTCTTCTAGATGCCTGACAATTTTATTCTTTACTATTGTTTCGACTAATTTGCCCGGTACTGAAGTTAGACTGACTGGTCTGTAATTGCCAGGATCACCTCTAGAGCCCTTTTTAAATATTGGTGTCACGTTAGCTATCTTCCAGTCAGTAGGTACGGAAGCCGATTTAAAGAATAGGTTACAAACCACAGATAATAGTTATGCAATTTCCCATTTGAGTTCTTTTAGAACCCTTGGATGAATGCCATCCAGTCCCGGTGATTTGTTAATGTTAAGTTTTTCTATTTGTTCCAAAACCTCCTCTAATGACACTTTAATCCAGGACAGTTCCTCAGATTCATCACCCACAAAGGACGGTGCAGATTTGGGAATCTCCCTAACATCCTCAGCCGTGAAGACTGAAGCAAAGAAATCATTTAGTTTTTCCGCAATGGCTTTATTGTCCTTGATTGCTCATTTTGTATCTCAAGCGTCTAGGGGACCCACTGGTTTTTTAGCAGGCTTCCTGCTTCTAATGTACTTAAAAAACATTTTGCTATTGCTTTTTGAGTTTTTGGCTAGCTGTTCCTCAAAATCTTTTTTTGCTTTTCTTATTACATTTTTACACTTGATTTGACAGTGTTTATGTTCCTTTCTATTTATCTCACTGGGATTGGACTTCCACTTCTTGAAAGATGCCTTTTTGTCCCTCACTGCTTCTTTTACATGGTGGTTAAGCCACAGTGACTCTTTTTTAGGTCTCTTACTATGTTTTTTAATTTGGGGTATACATTTAAGTTGGGCCTTGTGACGGGCCGCCAACGGCCCACACGCTGGCCAGTGGGGAGAGGCGAGCGGAGAGCCATGCCACAGGCGGTGAGCTCGAGTGGCGGGATGCCGCCGCCGAGCGAAGGTGCAGCTGAAACCTGCCTTCCCACCTGGGTGGCAGGAAGGACGCCAGCCCCGCCCCCGGCATACGGCTGGTGGGAGCAGAGGCAGCGGGCGACTGCCCGGAAGTGATGGGGGAGCCCCCATGTCTTGAAGGGGGTGGAGCCCCTGGGCCACGTCATGGCCGGCAGGCCATTTTAAAAGGGCTTGCCGGCGTCGGGGGAAGGGAGGGCATCTGCAGACAGTGGAGGCAGAACCCGGGCAGAGGAATAGCGTGGAGGAGCAAGACCTAGGGAGGAGCACCGGAGGACCGACCCAGGATCAGGCCGCTGGAAGCTGGTCCCCCCTCACCCCCACCCCTGTGAGGAGGAGACAGGGCGAAATCCAGGAGGGTGTACAACGACTGCAGGTCATCGAGAACAGACATTGACACAGACTCACATAAGGGGAAAGAACAGTCGGCAGCCGGGCCCACAGGGCCCCATCCCAGACTCGGGTGGGGCTCGCGCCTGGGACTGCCCTGCGTGAACAGCGGTCAACAGTTGGGCTCGCCGGGCCCTCGTCCTGGACCCGGACGGGGTGCTCGCACCCAACGGACTGTCACAGGCCTCTGTTATGGTGTCTTTAAAAAGTTTCCATGCAGCTTGCAGGGATTTGGCTCTAGTCACTGTGCCTTTTAATTTCTGTTTAACTAACCTCCTCATTTTTGTGTAATTCCCCTTTTTGAAATTAAATGCCAGAGTGCTGGACTGCTGAGGTGTTCTTCCCACCACAGGAATGTTAAATGTTATTATATTATGGTCACTATTCCCAAGCGGTCCTGTAATAGTTATCTCCTGGACCTGATCCTGCGCTCCACTAAGGACTAAATCAAGAATTGCCTCTCCCCTTGTGGGTTCCTGTACCAGCTGCTCCAAGAAGCAGTCATTTAAGCCATTGAGAAATTTTATCTCTGCTTCTCTTCCTGAGGTGACATGTGCCCAGTCAGTATGGGGATAATTAAAATCCCCCATTATTATAGAGTTTTTTATTTTGGTAGCCTCTCTAATCTCCCTTAGCATATCACTGTCCTGGTCAGGTGGTCAATAATATATCCCTACTGCTAAATTCTTATTATTGGAGCATGGAATTACTATCCATAGTGATTCTGTTGAACATGTTGATTCATTTAAGATTTTTATTTCATTTGATTCTATGTTATCTTTCACATACAGTGCCACTCCGCCACCCACATGTCCTGCTCTATCTTTTCGATATATTTTATACCCCGGTATGATTGTGTCCCACAGATTTTCCTCATTCCACCAGGTTTCAGTGATGCCAATTATGTCAATCTCCTCCTTTAATACAAGGTACTCTAGTTCACCCATCTTATTCGTCAGACTCCTAGCATTTGTGTAGAAGCACTTTAAAAAATTGCCACTGTTTATTTGTCTGCCTTTCCCTGATGCATTGGATTCCTTTATATGCGGTTGTTTGTCTGCTCTGGCCCATTGTTTGTCCTCTCCCCTCCTCTCTTTTTGACTACAGCCTAGAGAATCTCTATCAATGGATTCTCCTCTAAGAGAAGTCTCCATCTGATTTACGTGCTTCTCCGTACCAATCGGCTTTCCCCCATCTCCTAGTTTAAAAACTGCTCTACGGCCTTTTTAATGTTTAGTGCCAGCAGTCTGGTTCCACACTGAAGCTCTGCCTGCCTACCTGGCCCTGCGCGTGGAACTGGAAGCATTTCTGAAAATGCCACCATAGAGGTCCTGGATTTCAGTCTCTTTCCTAGCAACCTAAATTTGGCCTCCAGGACATCTCTCCTACCCTTCCCTACGTCATTAGTACCTACATGTACCATGACCACCGGCTCCTCCCCAGCACTACACATAAGTCTATCTAGATACCTTGAGAGATCTGCAACCTTCACACCAGGCAGGCAAGTGACCATACAGTTCTGGTTGTTACCCTGGGACACAGTAACGAATAATTTTCCAAAACCCAATTAAGAGGACACGCCCTGACTCATGGTGAAGATGACAAATATCCCAGGTCCCAGAAGAAGAGATTGCCTGAGGCCGATTACTCGTGGCCGTATCTATCACCGGCGCGTGGTTTACCAAATAACACTCCGAGTCTCAGTTTGGGGCCAAACCATATATCGTAAATTTGGAATACAGAACTGAACAGAATATGACAAAACTCTATATAAACCTCCCTATCCCTGAAGATAAAGCAGATAGTAAAGACCCCCAAACAATAGGACAATACATTACATTCACTTGGCATAGAGTAGCTAGGAGCTCACGACCTCTATGTCTTGGCTAATTGGAAGCCGTGACAGAGGAACAGTGAGGAGACCCTCGATGTCCTTCAGGATCTGGTCCTCCGGGCAGGTGGTAGATGGACGATGGATTATTATTCGAAGGCCTTCCGCTCTCTGGGGATAATTCAATGGGATTCCAAAAGGTTTTTCTCCCAGGAATACTCCACAGGAATACAAAACCCAAAAATATATCCCTCCACTCACATGCGAACTATGCTGTCTATACTCACACCCTCACATTCCCTCACTCACTCTACCATTCATACTAAACAGAGAGAGACATTCCACAGAACCCACACACACTCCGGAACCCAAACAGAACTGGGAACCCAAACCAATGTTAACTAGGGTATTTAAGCACCTTTAGGCGGGAAAACCCCAATAGTGCTGAGTGCACTCTTTTGCGGGTGGTGTGCATAACAATTTGACCCGTGTGCAGCTATTTTGAACCAGGTGCAACGGAATGGAACGGGGTGCAAAGCACTAGTGCCGTGTGCAACTCTAAAAAGGCGGGAAGCCTCTAACTGGCAACCTTCCTTAGTTCGAACCAAGGAAAGATAGTTCGAACTAATGACTGAGTTCAGTTTAACTTTGCTAGTTTCATCCACTAAACATCAGAACTGAGGTTACATGGTCATCACAAACTCAACTATCTATGTTTCTAACAATTGAATCACCCACTACTAACATCTGCCTCTTCCTAACAACTGGTGTTCCCTCCCCCTCAGAGGTATCCTCAGTGCGAGAGGATACCGCAACATCCTCTGGAAGGAGGGTCCCAACTATGGGATGGTTTCCCTCTGCTCCCATTGAATGCTCTGTTCCCCTGAGACTTTCATCCTCCTTAAGAGCACTGGGGCTCTCAGACTGGAGGTGGGACAGTACTACAGTGTCCCGGAAAGTCTCATCAACATAGCTCTCTGGCTCCCTTAGCTCCTCCAGTTCAGCCTCCCTGGCCTCCAAAGACCGAACTCGGTCTCTGAGGGTCAGGAGCTCCTTGCAACGGGTGCACACATATGCCACCCAGCCACAGGACAGGTAATCATACATGTTACACTTGACGCAATAAACAGGATAACCCCCAGTCTACTGCTGGGCTTCTATCTGCATTCTTTCCTATGAATGAGTTTGATTGATAAGGATTCTAGTTAAAACAGGAAGGTTTTATTAAAACCTTTAAACTAAACTATAAAGACTGGCAAGAGTACCTTGGCCCCTTCCCAACTCCCTCTCAAAACTCCCTGTTTGCTGCTCCTGTTTGCAAGCTCCCTGGTCGCTGACTCACAGCTTTATAAAGCCCTGGTAGCCCCGCCCCCTGACTAAGGCTCAGCCAATTAACAGAGGCTCCTGGATTTCAAACCTTTAGAAGCTCACAGCTTCCAGCTGCCGGCCACAGCAAACGCTTCTTCAAACAAACAAACCAAACAGACAAACACAAACTCAGCGCACATTGTACATTGTGCTGCCACTAGCCAGCTAGGTTCACACATTTTTAAGCATCTCAAACCACGGTGTGGGTAGAATTTGGGCAGGCCCACCAATGGGGAGACCAAGGGGGCAGTTGCCCATGGTCTGGTGATTCTAAATGGCTATGGTGGCAGTGGCAGCCAGAGTCCTGGGTCCTTTAAATTGCCACTGGAGTACCATGTGGCCCTCTGGGTGGTTCTCAGGGCTGCCTGGGGGTGGGAGAGCCCCACCGCTTCCAGGAGCATGAAGCTCCTCTGCACACGCACCTTACCCAGGGGTCCGGCAAGGCTGTTGGACCCCCCCTAAATTTGGACCAAATTCACCACTTATCTAATAAGATGCAAATATATTGAAATCACTGAGGTAAAGTCATCCTTGTATTTCCACGAGAGTCAAGAAAGTTACATCAAGGATGAATCTACTTTTGAAAGGGTGCACCACTGAACATTAGGGAAGCTCTATTTTTGGATTAGCCTCTGGATTTGAACCCTGTGGCAAAGCCTACCTCTAGTTGAAACTGGGGTACGGGTTTCCTTATGGAAGACAGACTGCAGCAACAGTGAGAGGGAATGTGAATGTAAGATAGAACAATAAACAGGGATCCAAGTCCATCCATTGCTTTTGTGAGGAACTAAGGGGTGAGATAGTGCTTATTCTCTTTAAAGGGCAGAAATGGTTACAACATTCTCATTGCATCATACAATAAACAAAGTATATTAAGCAATGGAAGTTCCTGAAAACATATGCATCTGGTTCATTCCTGGCTTGAAGAAACAAAGGCAAGAGTCTGTTTAATTGCTTCATCCCTCTGAGTCCTCTGCACTCTCTGCTTCCTGAGGAAAGTTGTCTTCCTTTATTTTTTAGTAAATGACTTGCTAATTTAGCTTCCCAGGAGATATCGTCTGTTGTTTCTTCTGTATTGCTCAGAGCATTGCTGGGAATAGGCGCATGGCATCCATTCAGGAGATCTTACGGATGTTCAAGTTCCTGCATCACTTTGTCTGTATGGCCAGGTTGAGAGATGAGGACCAGGAGAAAAAGAAATGTCTTCAGTGGGTCTAGCTGTTTTCATTCTCCTCATAGTCTCTTGTGCTGAGACTGGTTACAACCCCAATTCTAGTGTCTATTCAGAGGGTTTCATACAGGGATTGCATATGCTCTTTCCCTTCAAAAATCTTCTTTATGAACAGTTACAGTATAGATGCCATATTTTTTCTCCCAGCACACGTGGAACAAAAACAGTCTAAGACTCTTCCATCCACTATACATTTTCAGCAGCACAGATGGGCCATAAAGCTAGGCTACCCAGCTAGCTAAGGATTCCTCCAACTTTATATTACACCTGGGTCCCAGATGTAGGGGTGGGTGGGGATAGGTGTAAGGAGGTGTGTTGAAGCTCTGCTGCATTCCAACTGTACCTGACTGCTGGATCTGCTCTCAAAGGGATGTTGATCAGCATAGTTGCTCTAAATTGTGCTGGGAACTGGGCTGGCACAGATTGGGCTCCAGAACCAGAGAACTGCAAGAAGACTCTTTGAGCAGCTTCTCAGCTGCACCCAGCACTCATTGGGTCTAGCTGAGAATCTGTCTTCAGAGTGCATTGCCAAGTGTGATTGGTGCTTATTTTTCTGCTAACTTATTTCCTTTCTGAAGGCCCTAAACAGAGTGGCTGCCTCCTATATGCCCCTTTGTAGGCTAGAGTGGCTCTTCAGCTCCCTGCCTTGCTTCCTTTCTCAGGCTATGTCTACACTGCAGAGTTTTTGCACAAAAACGGCCGTTTTTGCGCAAAAACTCGTGGAGTGTCCATACTACAAGTGCGTTTTTGAGCAAGTAAATTTACAGTAAATTGGAAGAAGAGAGGGCTTTTTGCACAAGACTTATTCCTCTTTCTACGAGGAAGAAGACTTCCTCTTGCGCAAAAAGGTGTGTGTGGACCACAAATAGGGGGTTCTTGCGCAAAAACAGCCCATCAAAAGAAGCACAGGTGCCCTGGTGGCCATTCTGTGAATGGTAATCAGAGCTTTCTTTCACAAGAGCGTCCCTGTAGTGTGGACTCTCTCTTGCGCAAGAAGTTTTTGCAGAAGATCTCTCCTGCAAAAAGTTTCTTGCGCAACAAGCCTCCAGTGTAGACGTAGCCTCAGACAACCCAAAAATTTCATTCAAGTGCTACTTTCTCAATAATACCCTCCTTGGGGCTGGTTTGTTTTTAAACTCTCATGCAAAGAAGTCCATGGCTATAGTCCTGACATCATAATTATTTGCCCCGGAGCTGATAAGTGGCTATTAAGACCACCCCACATTTCATCCCTCAATGCCCCACATATCATACAATGATGCCTGTGGCCACACCCAGCCTATCAGTCCTCTTCTATTTCTGAGGCCATCCCAGACTCTCCAGCTGAAGGGCAACCCTGCTCTTTCCCTCAGGAACTCTCACATGCGGGAGCATCCTTGCTGGGGAGCATTCCTCTTCAACTAGCTGTCTGGCCCTGGAAATATCAAGAGTCATATTCCCTCATCACTCCCTTGCCTTCAGCCTTCTCCAGCACATGGTCTCTGCCTTGGGGACATCAGCCAGCAAACCCATCTTGATGCTCTCTAAGGAATCCCATACAGTCTTTGCCAGCTCTCTTTTCCTCTGGCAGCCCTGACTCCTCAATACCTTCTCTCCTAGGGCCCAGGTACCCTCTCGTAAGGCCAATTAAATGACCACATTGATGTGTGCTGAGAAGGCAGAGGTGTACTGGCCATGCTCCCTTTTAAAGCTTCATGTCACACTGTTAGGGTCTGCTTCAGACACCCTTACTCACATAGACTAATCCCTTAATCCAGAAGTAATCCTGTTGATTTCAGTGGGATTGCTCCTAAAGTAAAACACTGTCCAGTGTAAGCGTGAGGGAGCAGAAAGGCTCAAAGGCTCTATCCAGAGAATGAGAAGATGAAAGAAATAATGTGGATCCACCCCACTATACAAGGAGTCCTTGTAAGGCAGGGTAGCCCAGTTTGGAACTGACCAGAAAGGATGGCAGACCACTGCTTCTTTTGATGGGAGAGAAGCCTGGTTGCAGAACTCCCTTACCAGCTGGATCAATCCTCCCAGTAAGGATGTCCAGACCAAAGCATCACTATACTGGATCTCATAGATACAGAGGGTGTGTCTACACTGCACCGTTGTTTTGAGATAACGAGCGCGATTTTGAAATGACAATGCAAGTGTCTACACAGCCATTCCATTATTTCGAAATAAAACGGCTTATTTCGAAATCTGTAAACCTCATTCTGCAAGGAATAACGCCTATTTCAGAATAGCTTATTTTGAAATTAGCATGCAGTGTAGACGTAGCCAGAGATGTACAGCAGCTGGATGAATGGTGCCCTAAAGGGCTGCAAGGGGGCACCACACCAGCAATGTGATTATAGTAAATTTATCTGAACTGGCCCTTAATTCTTCCTTGGTATTGCTTGGGTAGAAACTGGCACAATATTTTGTATTTGTGGATATCTAGTCTTTCTTGGGCATATCTCTCACAGTGTTACATACACATGTCTTTACCTTTTCATGCATACATTAAAAGGTTTGTTTATAACTCCTTAAACTAGGAGCAGCTGTGGCAACACCAGTTACTTATGGCTGGTAAGACTGGCCTCCAGGGGCTGGTGATACTAAATTTAGAGTTAAAGGAAAGGGGTGAGTGGACTCTGCCCAATGTAAACTAATCTCTCGTGGCAGCAGCAAGTTGTGTAAATTATTTGTTATAATCACACTGGGAAGTATAGAGAAGTGCTTTTAAGGGATAGCTGCTAGTCTAGAGAATTAAATTTTGGCTAGAAATTAGGAGATCTCAGCTCTATTCCCATCTGACTCACTGTGTGACCTTAGGCATTTAATTCACACCCCTGTGAAGAGGGAGAAGTGAGGAGAGTTGAATTAAATGTAAGCTTTATAGAGCAGCTATTGTGTGTGTGTACACCTCAATATTCATGCTGCGTGTTGCTAAGTAGGACCCTGATCCTCACTGAGCGAACCTGGTGCTACTGAAATGTACTGTATTGCAATACACAGAAATGCTAATGAATGCTTCCAGTGCACTGATGGTGCGACTATCCAGCACCTGAAACTTGAAATAAGATACGCAATTTGTGCTACGTAAATTGCGTAGCTTATTTCAAGTCTATTTCAAAATAGCTTATTTCGTCATTTGGCGTTGTCTACACAGCGCCAAATTTTGAAATACAGTGCTATTTTGAGCCATCCCTTACTCTTCGCACAATGAGGTTTACAGGGATGGAGAAATAGCATGTCCACTGTATTTCGAAATAGTGGACGCATTCAAAAGACATGGGGTAGCTATTTCGGGATACCTCAGGTATCCCAAAATAACTTTGCTGTATAACAGCCATTATTCTGAAATAACTTTCCCTGTGTCTATACAGCCAAACCGCTATTTCGAAATTAATTCGAAATAGCGGAGCGCTTATTTCAAATTTGGTAAACCTCATTCTATGAGGAATAACGCCAAATTCGAAATAGCTAAATTGAAATAAGCGCTGTGTAGATGCTTATGTCAAAATAGGGGGCCTTCAGCCCCTCCCAGGGTGCCCTGGTGGCCACTCTGGGCCAAACCAGGAAAACTCTTCTGCTCCCCCCCAGCCCCGGAGCCCTTTAAGGGGTAGAGTCTGTTTGGCCACAGGGCCTGTGCCAGCTCCAGGTCTGCCAGCCCAGAGCCCGCAGGCGCTGCTGCTGACCCAGTTGCCAGCATGAGCCAGCCAGCCAGTGCCAGCCAGCCCTCCACCGCTCCCCAGGAGCAGTCTGCCAGCTCCCAGGAGCCTGCCAGGGGCTGCAAAAGGTGGGCACCTTCCTGGTCCAGTGCGGAGATCATGGACCTGATTGAGGTTTGGGGGGATGCCTCCAACGTCCATGATCTCCGCACTAGATGCAGGAACGCGGCTGTCTACAGACGGATGGCTGACACCCTGGCCACCAAAGGCCACATATGCACCCAGGAGCAGGTGCGCTTGAAGATAAAGGAGCTGAGGCAGGCCTATGCCAGGGCCACAGGGCACAGCTCCCAACCAGGGGCAGACCCAGACCCCTTGCCCTATTTCGACACCCTGGACCTCATCCTGGAGGGCCAGATGGTCCACGCCCCCCAGGTGGTCATCGACCCTGGGGCAGAGGGCCCTGACCAGGACACGGTGGAGGAGGAGGAGGACGGCCAGGAGTCGCAGGAGCCTGGAGGGAGCATGGCAGTCACCCGGGACCCCCCAAGCCATCACAGCAGCCATGTCACCGCTGTCTTCCGAGGCCAGAGAGGCCTTGACATGTGAGTGCCATCACTGTCCCCTTATGCGGGGAGGGGGGGAGGGGACCCAGGGACCGCACGTGTGGGCGTTTGTGACCACGGATCATGCAGCAACCTGTGAATGTGCCGTGCCAGCTAGGACACGTGGCCCCGGTTGGCTGCTACACAGGGGCCCTGGCCTGTTACCCACACACATGTATGTATGAAGGCACATGACATGCTCCTGACCCCGGGGAGGGACATTACACAATGCCCTCCCTCCAGAAGCCCCCTCAACGCAGAGGCAGGGCACATCTTCCCTTCCCCCCCTCCCCCACACCCACACTATATACAGCACAGGGGCATGGGTGCAGTCCCGGGCCAGCTCACACTCCCGGGGATAGTAGGACATGATGGTGTGGAGACCTGCTGTCCTCGCCTTGCAGAGGGGGGCTGGGCTTCACCTACTGTGTCCCCAGGGATAAGTGACTACTTCTCGTGTTTCTCCACAGCCGCACCAGCTGCGAGTGCAGGACACACCACCCCGCCCAGGACATCCTCCCGCACCTGGGCCAGCAGGCTCACCCTGAACCAGGAGGAGTACCAGCAGCAGCACCTGGGGTTACTGTGAAGGCAGGTCCACAGCCAGGAGCACTGGGTGCAGGAAGACCTCCAGCTGCGGTGGGAGAGCTTGCGGGAGCTGCTTGACCAGGGTCATGCAATCCGCGACCACCTGCAGACCCTGGTGCAGAGATTGGTGCCTGCTACCACTCCAGCCCCTGCAGCCGCCCCATCTATCGCTCCTCCTCCCACTCCTGCTCCCCCTCCCGCTCCCCCTCCCGCTTCTTCCTTCCCCCCCACTCGCCCAACCCTCCATACCCGCTGCCCCCCGGGGATGCCGAGGCCCCCGCACCTGCAGTTCTGGGAGACAGGTGGACCGGCAAGACCCCCAACCCTGAGCTTCTCCTTCCCCTTCCTCCCCTTGCCTCCCCCTTCCAGCTCCCTCCTCCCAGGTTTCCCCCTCCCCTCTCCCACCTTCATTCCCCCACACTCCAGTTATGTTCAATAAAGAGAGGGTTTTTTTGGCAACACGTGTTTTTATTTGACATCAGGAAGGGGGGTTAGGGAGGGGGAAATGGAAGGACGTGAAGGTGGAATAAGGCACAAGGCCCCAGTGGGGCATGCCAGGGAGACTTCACTCCTCCTCTGTCAGGGAGCTCTCCCGCAGGGCCTCCCAGATACCGACAGCCCCCCGATGGGCCTCCCGGCTGGCAGCCGGGTGCGGCTGCGCATACATGCCAGCCAAGTGGTCAGCCTCTGCCATCCAGGCTGGCAGGAAAGCCTCCCCGTTCCACTCACACAAATTGTGCAGCACATAGCACGCTGCCACCACGTGCGGAATATTCCACTCGGAGAGGTCCAGATGGGTGAGGAGGCATCTAAATCAGGCCTTCAGCCAGCCGAAGGCACCCTCCACCACAATGCTGGCTCTGCTGAGCTTGGCATTAAAGGCCTGCTGGGACGTGTTGAGGTGTCCCATGTAGGGCTTCATGAACCAGGGCTGTAGTGGGTAGGCAGCATCCCCCACCAGGCACACAGGCACATCCACGTCCCCAACCCTGATGTGGTGGTCGGGGAAGAAGGAGCTGGCGTGCAGCCTCTGGCACATGGAGGAGTTGCGGTAAACCCACATGTCATGTGCTTTGCCGGACCAGCCGACGTTTATGTCTACGAACTGGCCCCGGTGGTCAGACACAGCCTGCAGGATGACCGAGAAGTATCCCTTCTGGCTGATGCACAGGGAGGCCTGGTGTTCCGGGGCATGGATGGGGATGTGCGTCCCATCGATTGTCCCCCCCCACAGTTGGGGAAGCCCAGGGAGCCAAACCCCTCGATCACCGTGTCCAGATCAGTGAGGCAGATGACTCTGCGGAGCAGCACTCTATTGATGGCCTTGACCACCTGCAGAGGGACAGACAAAACTGAAAGTCAATGGGCTGCCAAGGTGGCTGAGAGTGCTCCTTCCCCGCCACTGCCCCGCGCCTCCACTCCCCAGGAGCAACCCCCCCTACAATCCTGGCCACCACGGGCAGTCCGTATTGCAGCTGGGACAGAACAAACCCTCCCAGGAGGGGACTTGCACCACCTCCCCCCCTTTTCCCGAGGGCAGCCCATCCCCTCCTCGCACCCCCACCCTCCTGGCACAGTGGCTGAAGATTGCCATACCTGCACAAGACCTGCTCCGACAGTAGATCTCCCCACGCCGAACTGGTTCGCCACGGATCAGTAGCTATCCGGCATGGAGAGCTTCCAGAGGGTGATGGCCACATGCTTGTGGAGGGGAATGGTGGGCCTCATGTGTGCGTCCCGTCGCCGCAGAGCAGGGGCGAGCCACTCTCAGAGCTCAAGGAAGGTGTCCTTCTTCATCCTGAAGTTCTGGGTCCATTGTTGGTCTCCCCAGCGCTCCAGGATGATGTGGTCCCGCCAGTCGCTGCTGGTGTCCAAATGCCAGATGCGGTGGAGCACGCTGGCGTCCAGGCACTGCTGCTGCTCCTCCATGGCCCCCAGGGGGGTCTAGAAGAGGGCCTGGAGGTTGGGCTGCCACAGATGCTGCCAGGCAGTTTCCAGCAATTGCTGCCAGGCTTGCAGCAAGACATCCAAAATGAGCACCAGAGTGCCCAGGGGCAGCTCTGGCTCCATGGTGCCGAGTGCTGTGGTGTCCTGAGTCAGGGCAACCAAATCAAGCGGCGAAAAAAATGCTTTGGTGTCCCTCAGTGAGGTAGGCAAGCAAGCAGGGAAACCTGAGAACCAGCTGTCCGGGGGGGGGGGGGTCCCTTTAAGCACAAGCCTCAGATAACCTCAGGCAGCAGCCACACAAAGCAACTACTGACCTGATGCCCTGCTGGAACCGGTTTCAGCTGGCCTTAAATGCGATTCAGTGTCCAATCAGTGTGGATGCACTATTTCAAAATAGCAAAACACTGTTTCAAAATGCATTTTGTGTGTAGACGCGTTATTTTGAAATAACTTATTTCGAATTAACTATTTCGAAATAAGATATTTCGAAATAACTCTGTAGTGTAGACATACCCTGAGAGATTTGTGGAATCAGATATGACTTAACACTTGGGCTCATAAAAATTCTTGTAAAGAATGAATTTTTACCTTTAAAATAAACCATTTTCTACCAAGTGGAAGATATTTTTCAAAAAAGACCCTCAAAGATAACTCCATATCTTCCTACAAGGCCTTCACCCCCCCTCCTACTTCAGATAACACATACTAATGACACTCTACCATCAATACTTGGTGTAGATTTTATGAATAAGGTATAAATATTTCCAGCAAAGTATCTCATGATGCCTTGCTCATACAGTGCTGCTGCTTCTATCTTTGGTAACAATTGTGGGCGGAGGGAGAAGGGGGGGGCGGGGTTTGTGTAAGTAGGAAAACAAAATGAAGGAGCCCTCCAAGACCTGATGTTTACCACAGATGAGAGAATGCATTTAACATATTGGCACTAACCACTGCATGGAGGGAAGGCACTCTAGAAATTCCAAGTGCTGTTATAGATTGGATTAAACCTCCTTGAAGCTAGTGGTTTAAACACTATCCTGTTTTCAGTCAGGATACGTGTAAAAAGCAATTGAGCTGAGTTCCTTTAGGGAACCAGTCAGCTAAAATAGAAACATCATCACCTCTCCCCAACAGAAAAACAAGCAAACAAACAAAACAAGAAACAGGTAGGAAGGCTTGAGTAGAAGCTGAACCACATGCCCCCAGGGTTTCCCTGAGAGCGGATCAGTAAACATGGGGAGCAGGACATTGTTTGTTGGAGCTGTGTGTGAGAGAGAAATAGCAGAAAAACCAAAGAGAGCCATAGAAGCATTGGTCGCATGACCTTGAGGAAAAAACTAAAAGAGTTTTTGGACTAAGTGCTGACTGGAAAGGGACTTGGAACTGTAAACAAAGAAACTATCTCCTGCAGTTTGAGTCCTGGGAAAGCAGGATTTTGCACATTGTTTGTAAATACACAGGATTTCATGGAAGAAATATTTGACTTTATCATCAATTTTTCACCCTAACAGAAGCAATTTACTAGAACCCCCCAACATTGACAAACTGCGAGGTCAAAAATGTAACAGTATTTATTTAAATATGCAATCTCTGCTTTGCACAGCCACCCTGAGTGACCAGTATTCAACTCCACTGCCAGTTTCTGAAACCTATCTGATCTCTACTCCCCAGAAACAGCCAATCAACCCTCCAGCACATACCAAAGTCAGGGATAGTCAGGAGAGGTGAGCACCCAAACCAAATCACAGCACACAGCCTAATCTTCCTCCCAGATGGAAAAAAAGCTACGTTAGTAATATGCTGAGATTTTTGCCCAAATGAAAGCCAGGCAATTCAGAGTTATGGTTCCCACAATAACTGTAAAACCAGGGATATTGAACATATACTGTAAATTAAAGCACTAAAATTAACTCCATGTACAGTACAAGAAATACAACATAGAGTGCACCCAAGAGGTTTTGAGGTACAATAGCTGCAGAAGGTACAATTTTGAATTTCTAGTGTAAAAATCAAACACTTTTGAACTTAAGAGTCTGGATTTAGATCCATACTGTGGCTGACCACTGTTGCTATAAGGGGCCAAATGTGTGTGTGTGTATAGGTATTGAACTACAGGTAACAATACAAATGAGAGGATATAAAACTGGTATTTGAGTAGATGTGCTAATACATGCATTAATCCTTTGAACCCAATGGGAATTGGATGGCTATGGAAATCTGAACAGACTAGATCAAGCTGCATGCTCATGGAGTGTAATATACTGTAGTTTAACAATGATACTTCTAGAGCATATATTACATTAGTATGGGTGCATCTGCACAGCAGGGCTTAACTAGAAAAAAGCTACTCAAATTGAGCTACATCAATTGCATAGCTTATTTTGAAATTGGGAGCGTCTACACAGCACTTATTTTGAAATAGAGCACTCTTCCTCCGACTTCCCTTACTCCTCGTACAATGAGGGTTACAGAAGTCAGAGAAAGACGTCCTCCAGCTTGACAGTATTTCGACATTATTTTGAAATAACTGCCTGCTATGTAGATGCAGACTAAGTTATTTCGAAATAATGTTACTGTGTAGATGTACCCTGTGTGAGCATCTCAGTCTTTAACATATTTATCCTTGCAATCCCTCTGAAGTAAGGCAATGCTGTTATCACTGTTTTGGGGCTGGGGACTAGAGGCTCAGAGAGACTAAATTATTTGTCCAAGAGCACAGAGGAAGCTTGTAACAGAGAACCCAGGTCTCCCAAATCCAAAGCTAAGGCCCTAACAAGCGAGCTGCGCTCTCTCTTCTGACATGACCCCTTTGCGCATTACAAAACAATGGCTGAATACTCTTCTGCATCTTCTTAGACAGGCACTGATGCACTGTATTCTGTCCAATACATGAGCATCTTATCTAGCTAGTTAACTGGGTTCTTTGATCAACACCTAGATAACCTATAGGCTGACAAGATGGGTGAGGCAGTATCTCTTTTTGGACCGATCACTGCTGGTGAAACAGACAAGCTTTCAAGCCACACAAAGCAGATGGCTTGTCTCTCTCTCACCAGTAGAGATTGGTTAATTAAAAGGTATTAAAAGGTACCTTGGCTCTCTAATATCCTGGGTCTGACACCACTACAATTATACTGAATACAGTTCTGTAGGGCGGCATTCCTTAACCTGCCAGATTAGCCCTCTCAAATTTTAAGTCAACACTACAAAATTTCTAAGAATGCAAAGTATGGGACACTTCCAGCCCACTTAATTAGCCTTATTGCCATTGGTCCTACAATTGACAGATAACTTGTTACGAATTCTGGGTTTCTGTTATTCCTCTCCAGCTCATCTGAAGTGGGTTTTGCCCACAAAAGCTCATGATACTAAATATATATAAATTTGTTAGTCTCTAAGGGTGCGTCTACACAGCAATTCCGTTATTTTGAAATAAATTTGAAATAATGGACAGTTTATTCCGACTTCTGTAAACCTCATTCCATGAGGAATAACTCCTATTCTGAAATAGCTATTTCAAAATTGCTGTAGTGTGGATGCTTCATTTGCTGCTATTTCAAAATAGCTCCTCCCCAGGGCCATTCAAAGTAATTACTCCCCAGTGCCTCCTAGAGCTCTAAATCGAGGTAGCACGTCCACATTAGGGAAGCCTGCCTTGGACTAATTTTGAGGCTTCCCTGTAGCGTAGATGCGCTATGTCGAATTAAGGTATTTTGGAGTATTTCTTCCAGAATAGCTTATTTCAAAATAAGTGTGCAGTGTAGATGTGCCACAGGACTACTCTGAAACTTTTTAAAGAATTTCTATTATTCCAGGATTTTACTGTAGTTGAATTTATCTGGTTTAGCATAAGTGTAACAGGACTGTCATTCACTGAATTCCCCCCCCTCACCAGGGTCTCTGTAGGTTCCCCACCTCTGTTTTCCTCTCTTTGGGACCCTTCAAGATCTCAGAGGCGGGTTAACAATACCACTGCCTGGAGCTGGCATAATAGCAGAATCAGTTTAGAACAACCCAATCCAAACAAAAGTCCATTCCAATAACAAATAAAGAAAAAAAATCCATATTTAGCTCTGGCATTTTCTCTCATCCCCAAGGCTCTTCTTTCCTCGTCTGATCTCCCAGCTCTCCTTCACTAGGGCTTTGACATCCAGTCCCCAAAACAATCAGGGTTTCCCACTCCCAAGAAGCCTTCAACCCATTGGGCTTTACTTTCCAAATTCCCTGGTGTCATGGTGCCACCATTTCTTAAGCTTCTTCTTTTACTGCAGCCACCTTGCTCCTTAAAGGGAATTGTCTGATTACCTTCATCTGGGGCTCATTTCATAATCCAGGTTAACCCAGGCTGTCCAGCCCACAAGTCACGCAACCTTGCTACAATAAGCCATTATCACATTTTGTTCTGACATCTTTCTGCAGAGTGAAATGACAGCAAACCAGTAGTTTCTATTTCCAATAGTTTGGGCCAGATTTCTGAAACTGGAAAATCTGTATTAACTGCACTATCTTCAGATCAGTCATCCCATATACACACTGATGTAAATAAGAGCAGAATCTGGCCCTCAATGTTCCAGTCTGGGCCATTGTAGAGAGCTATCAAAGCTATGAAGTTTTTGCATCACAACATACAATTCCTGGAAGTATGAGGAGTTTCAGATATTCCAGAGTAGGCCTATCTTTTCATAGAAGTGCAAATGTTATTAAAAGCAACTATTCATATCTATTTTGGCATGTGAAGAATGTGTCACTTGCCTTGTTGCCTTAAAGGCAATACATTTCCTTTTTATCTTTATGGTTATGACGTGGCCCCCGAGGTGCACAGTCCTAGATTGTGAGACCTATGAGCCCTTCAAACCTATCAAGCTGAGCTGTGTCTCACACTGATACTGATGACAAGCTATCAACCTCTTATAGGCACTGCATTTACACAGACATCCACAGCCACCCAGTTCTGTTACATGAATGCTCTAGGCCGCTCCTGAACCAACAATAGGGAGGCTCAAGGCTGGATTTAGGGGCAGGAGCCCCAGGTGACCACCTGAGTGTCAGTCTTGGAGTTGCCAGATTTGGATTGATGTAAGGTGTCCAAAAGTTGATGTAAGGTTTTCAAAAGTTTAATAAAGAAGGGGAGGGGAATACTGAAGCTGGGCAGCCATTTAGTCTAGGAGCTTCAGGGGGTAACCGAGTTAGTCTGTTACAGAAAAAAACAACAAATGGTCTGGTAGCACTTTATAGACATATGTAGATGGTGTCATGAGTTTTCGAGCGCATAGCCCACTTCTTCAGATGATTGGAGTTATGAGTTTAGGACGTGCAGACCCAAAGTAAATAGGAGCGGGGAAGGGAAGGGGGGAGGGGAAAAAAGGAGGGGGGCGGAGACAGGGAGCTAGAGGGAATCAGTATCTGAAGATTGGGTCTCCCCCTTCCCCTCTCCTATTTATTTTGGGTCTGCACATCCTAAATTCATAACTCCGGTCATCTGAAGAAGTGGGCTGTTCCCACGAAAGCTCATGATACCATCTACATGTTTTGTTAGTCTATAAAGTGCTACCAGACCTTTTTTTTTTTTAGTCTAGGGTCAGCCCTGTGACGGATCCAGACAATTTTCCCCTGGCTCCCAGTCTTGCATCCCACCCAGAACTGGAATGTCTTGTACTGGTCAGAAGCCTGGCTAGTGTTAGTTTAAGTAATTCACCACGCCATCAATGTGGATAGGACAAATTCTAGCCCAGGGATGGGGAATCTTTTTTGGCTCAAGGGCCGCTGACCCAGAGAAAAATCAGTCAGGGGCTGCACACAAGTGAGCAGCAAAAAAATCCCAAACAAAACAAAACAAAAACACACACAAAAAAAGCAACCCAACAACAACAAAAATCACCTCACGACTTGTCCCCCAACTAAGGAGGAGAAAGACACTTCCCACATTCCCCTCGCACAGCAGAGTAGATTTTGTGTGTTCCAGCCCCACGGGGAGACAGTAGGAGGGTTGGTGCACCAGCGCCAGCTCCCCAGTGCTGGGGTGGGGAGTCACAAGCCATGGGAGCTGGATCTAGGCCCCCAGGTCTTAGATTCCCTACCTCTCCTCTAGCCTTTGTAAACAGAGCTGAAATTTCCACTCACTTCAAACAAAATGTGCTGGTTTTGGTAAAACATAAAACATGTTCATTAACTACAGAAAGGTAGACTGTAAGTCATTATAAGTGGTAAGCATACAGGACCAAGACAATTATGTTTAAAAAGTAACAAGTAAACACATATTCTAATAAATCATAAACTTTTAGCAAGACTTGAATCAAGCAGCTTTTCTCACCCTGACAGATGGTACCAGCGGATCAGCTTGCCTCAATACAAAGTGGGTCCACACTTCTGCAGTTCAAAGTCAGTTTTTGTCCAGACATGCTTCCAGGTGTTGAGATTGTGGGGAATGAAGCCAAGTGATGATGTCACTGTCTCTTTTATGTTTTCTTCCAGCTTGATGGACAGATCTTTGCAGTAATGTGAGTTTGTCTGCCCCTATGGCATTATGTGCCTCCTCTGAGAAGTCTCTTGAATAGTGGATTTTTTTTTCTTCGTGGGTGTTGATGAGCTGTTAACACTGTCTGGCTACTGATGGCTTGTCCTTTGTTGTAACAGGCTGGTTGTGGGTGTTCCCAGCCTCACAAACATTTCAGTAACACATATAGTAATACTTCAGAACTTCACTTACAATGATAGTACATACAATCCAAAAGGGTATTGAATTTCAACAGATCAAGACATTTAAAATGATACCTCACAAGGTACAGTTTGTACAAAAATATTCTAATCATATCACTATAATGACTGGAGATGCTGGGGTGCTACTTTAAGGTATAGAATGGTCATAATGGAATGAATGCCAGTGTACACATCAGTTATTTGAAAGTGATTAACTAACCACTTGCTCCACTCTATACAATTTACTTGATAGACTCAAAATACTTACCAGTTCTCTCTGTCATATTAGAAAGTTTTCCATCCAAGGATCAAAAACCACTTTACCATTTGGATTCTTATCCTGACTCAGCAACTTACTAGTGCTGTGGCTGTGGATAAATCGATTTCACAAACAGACTGTGTTTTGTGTTCCCAAACTACAGAAGAGAATAAGGATACATGCCCACCTTTGTGAAGTGCTTTTAAATTTCTGGAAGGAGAGTGTTGTTATCGCACCAGCTGTCAGTAGTAGTTGTTGTATTCATTGATCATTTAGTTCAATTAGGGAAAGTGATGGTTCAGTGGCTAGGACATCATATCGGAGTTGGGAGGGATACCTATGTTCAGTTTCCAGCACTGTAACAGATTTCCTATGTGGCACTGGGCAAATCACTTGATCCCTTTCTTCCTTGGTTCCCCATCTGTAAGATGGGGAGAATACCACTTCCCTATCTAAGGCTATGTCTATACTGCACCCATTTTGCACAAGAAACATGCAAATGAGGCTAAGCATGGACTATCACAGAGCCTCATTTGCATAATTAATGAGCACCCGCTTTTTGCAGAAGAGGTTTTTGCGCAAGAGCCATTCTTCCAGAAAAAAATGCAGAAGAATGGCTCTTGTGCAAAAGCCTCTTGAGCAAAAAGCAGGTGCTCATTAATTATGCAAATGAGGCTCTGAGATATTCCACACTTAGCCTTATTTGCATATTTCTTGCGCAAAACAGGTGCAGTATAGACATAGCCTAAGAGGCAAGTCATAAGGATAAATACATTGACAACTATTAGATGCTCGGATGCTATGGTTATGAGGACCATGTAAGTACTTGAGATAGACAGAGAAATGTTTGGTATCATGAGCTTTCGTGGGCATAACCCCCATGAAAGCTCATGATACCATCTACAGTAAACTTCCGATAATCTGGCACCTTTAGGACCCAGGGGTGCCGGAGTATCAGATATGCCGGAGTACCGGAAGGCGGGCTATGAGGGGTCTGGCGTGGAGGCGGGGGGGGGTGTCAGCAGGGAACTGCGCAGCGTGGGAGAGGGCGGCGCTGCAGGATCAACCCGGCAGCACCCCAGCTGCTCTGCCCCTGGCTTCCCCAACTCTGCCACTGGTCAGTTTCAGCAGCGGCGGACTTGAGGAAGCCGGGGGCAGAACAGCTGGGGGTGCTGCCAGGTTGGTCCCGCAGCGCCGCCCCTCACCTGAGCGGCGCTGGGACCAACCCGGCAGCACTCCAGCTGCTCTGCCCCAGGCTTCCCCAAGTCCGCTGCTGCTGAAACTGACCAGCGGCTGACTTGGGGAAGCCGGGGGCAGAGCACCCCAGCTGCTCTGCCCCCAGCTTCCCCAAGTCAGCCGCTGGTCAGTTTCAGCAGCAGCGGACTTGGGGAAGCCGGGGGGGGGGGGGGGGGGGGGCAGAGCAGCTCCAACTGGCCGGCTGGCCGGAGCACTTCTGGGTTCCAGTTGGTGCCGGACTATCAGGAGTGCCGGACCACTGGATGCCGGACAATTGGAGTTTTACTGTACATGTTTTGTTAATCTTTAAAGTGCTACTAGACTAGTCATTGTTTTTTATGTTTTTCTAGTTACAGATTAACTCAGCTACCCCTCTGAAGCTTTAGAAAAATGTTTGGTGAGCTTGCAGTATCAGGGCATATAACTATTTTTATTTATTTAAAATACATAAAGAAATCAAACTGTATTTGAAATTACTAGAGACAAACCCCAATCAAACCCACAGATCCAGATGTCCCTGAATTTCAGAGGGTTCAGACACCAAATCAGGCCTAGATATAAATTGCTTATATAGATCCTATTTATTTATAATGGTCTGAACCAACAACCCCTTTTCATCCCCCAATTTTGCAGCATTGGCTCATGTCTAGCAATTATTCAGTTGTCTATTTTAATCTACTCTAAAACTGTGGATTTTTTCCATAAGAGGCAGGGAAACATATTATGTTGCCAAAGTACTTCACATCTTTTCCAGAATTACAAGTCAGGGGATGGTGGGTAAGTCTTGTGATTTCCATTCTACAATCTAAACCAGATGGGCTACCCTAACAGCATAAACATTTAAGCAAAAAGAAAGCCAGCATTTGGCAGAAAAAGTACTTTTTTCTAATTAACTGCATTGTTACGACTTACATTATTTAATGAGATATTCATAAAGCTAGTTTGCAAGATAATTTGATCACAGTCTTTGATTTATCCCAATAAAATTTTCAGTTTTTGTTTTCTTAGGGATAATGAGGTAACTATAGCATAATAAAGTGGGGTTTGTTTATTAGAAACAGAACACTCTTGGCCTATACAAGAAAAAAACCTCTCCTGGTAAAGCTCATGTTTTCGCTAATTAGTACATATATACAATTAAATATGGTCCTGTAAATATTATATTACAAATATCAGCCTCTGTGAGACTAATGAAACAGAGCAAAAACTTTGGCAGGTGACAGAAAGAAAAAAGGAAATTTGTTCCAAGTCTTTCAGTCCATTGGCCTATACTAGTTGACACATTTTGAACCTCTACGGTCCGGCAACATCCATGGTCTGGCATGATTTTAGTTAGGCAAATGTCCACCTATCATGAGTGTAGCCAAGTTTCCTGCAGTCCCGTAAAGTTTGTTTACAGCCACCAGTCCTGGTTCTCCATGTTCTGTGCTGTTATTTAGCTCTAATTTACACTTAATTGTCTTCTAAGCAGTGAAAGTGTTGGCAATGCTGCTATTAGCTTCCATGGTTTGGTAAATTCTCTGGTTTGGCACTGGTCAGATTCTGAGGGTGCCAGATTAGAGAGGTTCAACCTGTATAACTATGTAGCTTAGTGGTGTGGATTGAGTGATGTATTTATACCACCCTAAACACCAGTGTAAACAGCTCTATGTCGATGAGAGGGCTTCTGTTGTTTTAAAACCCCTTTTATGTTCTATTCCTATGGTTAAATAAATAATACTTTTGTTTTAGGAAGGCTTTGGAGAGTCATTGTAATGTACTGTTGCAAGCTCTCATAGGGAAGAATCATAGGTACTGAGCCTGTCAGACCTGCTCGGTAAGCACAGTTAATACATGGGGTGCTATAGGGCAGGACCCTCTCTAAATTGGAGAATTGATGATTCCACCCAGGAAAGGTAAAGGCACAAGACCTAACACTGGTTGAGAGTGCACTTAGGCGTCAGAGGTACAGTTGGCCCTGCAAGTATCACAGTCCCCATCACCTTTCTTCTGACTGAACCCTGGCATGGAACACTTTTATTAACAAGTTAGGCTGAAGCATTCATGTGATTCGTATTTGTAACAAAAGCACCCCATTAAGGTAAAATGCAAGCTGAAACGAAGTTAATGAGTCCTAATACTTGCAGGATAATGCAACGTTTAAGGGTGATATTAACTAAAATAAAATAAGGAGGAATGAAAAAGATTTAGTTTCAATATGTACTACAGATCCTACATTTTATCCTCTTGGTTCATAAAATCAAATCGACTGCTCAAGTGACTCTCATACTGTTATTAGAGGAGTACAAGAACACACATACGTGCATAATTAAGTATCCCTTTGTGGCCATAAAAGGAATGCCAGAGGGAATTTGTATGGGACTTGATTAATAAGCATGGACAAGAGAATGTGATTACCCTAATCTCCTTGTATGTTACTATTTTGTGCATGTCCAGGGCCATTCTTGTGTAATGGAATGAGTAGGTATAGAGCACCATAATTGTACCCCTATAGAGAATGTGATCAGCATACATGGAGACACAGATGGGTAACATTATTATAAGCTGAAACGGCATGGTACTGATCAAATATTTAGAGTACTGAATAACTGCCCTGTGAAAAACAGAAAATTAGATACCCCTGTAAGGTATTTCAAGTCAGACATCCAAAAACTGAGGCATTGGTCAAAATCTCTGATCTCTGCTGAAAATTTAGGCCAATATGTTTATAACTGTGTTCTATGTTTGCACTCTGTAATACGGATTAATTGGATAAAAGTCACTGATACACCTTACCCCGTACAAACAGGTGATATAGCTTAAAGCATTAACATTTTTATCTTTTAGTTCAAGTGAAGAAGCAAAACAATCTCGGGAAGCAAAGTGGATAAATGACTTTTTACAGCAAAGAAATAAATGCCATCTATACCTCATACATTAGTGTTTACATGGTAACTGTTTTCATATCACAGTTATTATTTATTACCTATATACTTACATGACTCCCAAGACCATAGTATCTGGACTATTTGCTCCACATTGTTGTTTTAGCTGTGTTGGTCCCAGGTTATTAGAGACACAAAGTGAGTGAGATAAAAATAAAAAGAGATTACCTCACTCATCTTGTCCCTCTGTGGGCATAGGCATGTAAAAGACATAGCTTCTTCCCCCAGAGAGTTCAGTCTTTATAACTATTTAAATTGTCTTTTTATACTGCCTTGTATTGGACACTATGGCTGTAGGGTTGTTTGTGGAAGTGGATTTTAATGAAGGACTTGAAGGAAGATTGGATGGAAACAAGGTGGATCGAGTAAGGGAAGGATGGTCAGGCAAAATGAATGAAATCCTAGCCCCACTGTAGTCCATGGGAGTTTTGCCAAAGAGTATCATTTAACCAAACACTGACAATATGCTTGGTACCATATAAACAAGCCTCCTGCCCCAAAGAGCTTACAATCTCAAAAACTAACATAGAAAGGCCAAAACTCCAAAAGTATTTGGAGACTCAGTAGAAGAGTGCAGAGTTTTTTGCCCTTTACAATTTTTTTCCTTTGCAACTGCAGATCCCCCAGGAGAACAGGGTCTTCAGGGAGGATTTGGAAGGAGAGCAGGCAAGGACTTGGCACATCAGGTGGGAGAGGCATAGGAGACAGTATGAAAGAAGGTACAAGGGATGAGCATGAGGAGGAGGTGAGGGAAACAATGAGGCTGGCATCAGAAGAGGAACAAAAGATGCAAGTGGGGAAATTCAAGGTGTTGGTTGGGACTGAATTTTGAAGAGCCTTGAAGGTGAGAACAGAACTTTACACTTGATAGGGTAAGTAAGAGGGAGCTAATGGAAAGTTTCAGATGGTTCGATTGATGGACAAGGAAATGTCACCTCTGACATCAGGGGAAACAGGATCTGGCTGAGAGTTAACAGATACATTCAGGAAAAACGGATTCTTCCTCACGTCAACATGGACTCTACATACATGATAGGATCTGGACCTGAGAAGAACCACTGGGAACTGTGGGCTCTCAGCAACTTGCCAGGGACTTTCAGCACCTTCTATGATTATGTACCTTGTGTTAAATCCTCGCCCCATTTAAGTCAATGGCAGCTTTGCCATTACTTCAGCAGGGCCAGAATCTTGCCCTTTGTGTGGGATTCCTTTCAACTTCACTTGCATTTCCATACATGGAAGGTTTGCCAATTCAGATCCATATTTGAAAGACCTGAAGGAAGCTAACAGAGCAATCATAATTCTCAATTTGTATTTCACTCGTACCCTGTGGCCCTAATTAGTTTACATAGCATTGAAACGTAGGGCCAAAGCTCAGGTGGTAAGGATCTAGCTCAGGGTGGGCAATAATTTTTTGCCTGGGGCCACTTCAGAAATTTCACGCTCTCCCACGCCCTGATTGGCCGGGGGTGGGGAGCGCACGACGCATCCTCTCATCCTGCTTCTAATTGGCTTGGGGGCAGGGGAGTGGGAGGGCCAGATTAACCTGTGGAGGCCCTTTTGCCCACCCCTGATCTAGCTCCACTGAAGTCAGTGGAGCTGTGACCATTTAAATTAGCTGAAGATTTTTTTGTTCAACCACTTTTGTTCAACATCTTTATTAATGACCTGGATGAGGGGATGGATTGCACCCTCATCAAGTTTGCAGATGACACTAAGCTAGGGGGAGAGGTAGATACGCTGGAGGGCAGGGATAGGGTCCAGAGTGACCTGAACAGATGAGAGGATTGGGCCAAAAGAAATCTGATGAGGTTCAACAAGGACAAGTGTAAAGTCCTGCACTTGGGACGGAAGAATCCCAAACATTGTTACTGGCTGGGGACTGAATGGCTAAGTAGCAGTTCAGCAGAAAAGGACCTGGGGATTACAGTGGATGAGAAGCTGGATATGAGTCAAGTGTGCCCTTGTAGCCAAGAAGGCTAATGGCATATTAGGTTGCATTTGGAGGAGCATTGCCAGTAGATCCAGAGAAGTGATTATTCCCCTTTATTCGGCTCTGGTGAGGCCACATCTGGAATATTGTGTCCAGTTCTGGGCCCCCCCACTATAGAAAGGATGTGGACACATTGGAGAGGGCCCAGCAGAGGGCGACCAAAATGATAGGGGGCTGGAGTGCATGACCTATGAGGAGAGACTGAGGGATTTGGGTTTGTTTAGTCTGCAGAAGAAAAGAGTGAGGGGGGATTTGATAGCAGCCTTCAACTTCCTGAAGGGAGGTTCCAAAGAGGATGGAGAAAGGCTGTTCACTGTAGTGACAGATGGCAGAACAAGGAGCAATGGTCTCAAGTTACAGTGGGGGAGGTCTAGGTTGGATATTAGGAAAAACTATTTCACTAGGAGGGTAGTGAAGTACTGGAATGGGTTACCTAGGGAGGTGGTGGAATCTCCATCCCTAGAGGTGTTTAAGTCTTGGCTTGACAAAGCCCTGGCTGGGTTGATTTAGTTGGGATTGGTCCTGCCTTGGGCAGGGAGCTGGACTTGATGACCTCCTGAGGTCTCTTTCAGCTCTATGATTCTATGATAAGATCTGTTCATGCTTATATCCAGTTTCACACTCCCTTTTCGCCCCCTCAGAACACCAATGGATACCTGTTTTTAATGGGATTTGCTTGACCAAGAATTCGGGATTGGGGCCACTGAATGCCTTCCCTTTTCATTACTGTGTTGCTATGGCAGTGCTGTGATACATTCAGCAACTGTGCTGATTTCTTGTGCTATTGTCTTCGGGGCACTTCTCAGAAATATCAGGAAACTTTTGCCCAGTATAATGCTGGGTGAGTCAAGTGTATTAAGCAAGTCATTTGTCTTAAACAGAAATCCTGTCAGATGGGAATTCCCCAAGGGCCCTTGCCTCCGGTGTTCCTTTTCCAAAAACACTTTGAGATGGGAGACTTTAACACTCCTCAGGAAATTCCAGTTTTGTGTTACCTTTCATATGAACAGAATCCATCCTACACTATGAAGAGATAAGAGCCAGGGATCAAATGGGAGGTCAGGACCATTTCCCAACATCATCACGTAGTGCTACTGAGCAGTTGTGCTTTGGGTTAGTGGGAAAAAACCCCAAACTTTTGGTAAAGTGGTTTGCGGGAGATACCATGGTCTAATGGCCTGGGTGTTAGACTGACAGATGGACCTGGAATCTATTCCCAGTCTGCCACCAACACGTTGGGTGTTCTTGGCTAAGCCCCCATGCTGAGCCTCAGGCTCCCCACACACAAAATTATGCTAATGCTGCTTCACCACCAGTGAAGTATTGTAAATGAAGGATTAAAAAAGCTGCATATGTGCTCAGCAGTATTGCTGGGGTTTATTATTTGTGATAGAGCAGCCTTGAATTGTTTTTGAAACTTAAAACGGTTAGACCAGGATCAGCCAGATCTAACATCCTCTAGGTGATGACTATTCACTTCCTATCCTTCCCCTCCATATATGTCCCCCTTGTTCACTTGCCATGTCCTGTCTGGCACCTAAACAGCAGGCTCTCTGGGGCAAGGGCAGTCTCCTGTGTGATGTGTCTGTACAGCATCAAGCATATTGGGACACGATGCTCCGATGGTGATTTAAAGGGCCCAGGCCTCCGAGTGTCACTGCTGATGCCACGGGCCCTTTAGAATTGACAGCCCTTCTTTACCCCCTCTTCTCCTGTGGGCCTGAGGATAAGACCGACTGACTGAGACTTCAGTGGAAAAGGAACTGAGGATTCTTGGGAAGCTGGGAACTAAGACAAAAAAGGGCTCTTTTATGCCATAGCTTGGCTTCAAGGAATTAAGAATGGATCCTGTCACAAGATACAGAATGAAATTGTTGGAACTGTATGTATTTCAGTCTGAGGAGGTTACATTATTTGTATGAGACCTGGTGAATTTGAATGGGACTTTTTAATCTAAACTTTGTGCTTTCAATCAGTTATTGAAATTCAAATGTAAGATAAAATTCAAATTCCTTAGTGGGAGGAAGCAGAAACATTTGCAGAGGCCACTTGCTGCTGCTCCCTGGCTACCAATCTCCTCCAGAGAAACACGGGTCCTTCTCTCACTCAAGGGCCACATTCCCCTTGGTTTCCTACTCATTTGTGGGGAAACAACCCTTTTGGAGTAGGGGCTTCAGTGTGTAGAGTGTGTAGAGTAGGAGTCTGTTCAAGTCTGTTCAAGATAATGCTGGCTTTTTTTTTTTTTTTTTGCATTATCCTATATGGGAAAATCTCTCTGGATGGGGTACAAAAAGTCTCTTTGTATCCCTGGCCCTCTACTCTTAGCACTCACCCCCCCTTCTAAGCCAAAAAAAACAGAGTTCCACACACCTGGATGTGACACACAGGAGTTGATATGGGATTGTGGGGCAAGAATACCAGAATTTGGCACTATTTTTATAATGGGTGAATGGCACACATGGGTCTAAGCTGCAAAACTCAGATCTGGCTTCAGGTTCCTATTTTGAATCTTTTATAAAGTTTTCCTAGGTTCAAATTGCAGGTTTTGTTTTGTCGTCTTAGATACAAATCAGTAATAAAATTCAGATCTGGATTTACATTTGAGTTCACACTCCACACTCTGCCTCCAGGCCCAGCCTTAGGGGAAGGTGAACAAGGTGGCTGCGTCTTTTGGGCCCCACGCTGCCTGTTGCCCACCTGGCCACTAACTTGGCCTCTCGCTCACTACCCTGACTGAGAGGCACCTGGCTGCACAGTGCAGCTAACCATAGCATGCCACCTTGGGCCTGGTGAACTCTTTGGCCGGGCCTGTCTACCTCCAAGTATGGACTATTCACAATCAGATCAGGTCCATCACCAGCATAATTTTTAAAGCTTTGGAAGACATAGAACAGGCAGTGTTTACATGACAATGTTCCCCATGGAGTGGTGTCAAGTGAGTCAGAACAATGAACATGATCTTTATTCTGCAATACAGTTTGTGGGACTCTATTCTAGTTGAGCACTAGGACCCAGCAGAAAGTTTCCTTATTTCTGTGCTTTTAGCAATACCTCTGACACAAGGATAGCTCAGTGAGCATGGAGTCTGGGTTATGGCTGCATCCTGTCTATAGGGATCATTCTAAATACTGAACAAAACCAGAATGGAAGGATTAACTGTGAGAATATAGCATACCTGCAACAGCAACTAATGCAGAAGGAAGCAAGAGCAAAAAACAAAGATTAAAAGGTAACTAAAATGGCTCTCATTTCCTGTCTTTTAATCTTTGGCTCAGTGTTTAGCATTGTCATTAGAAGCCTGTAAATGTTCAGGCAGTTGCATTGGTGCACACTCTAATTTTCAGGTTTTGTCCACCATCCCCAGAAAAAAAATCCATCTGTTTTTTAATGGATTAACTGCCTGCAGCTTAAACTATAAAAGAATGCAGGATGGACAGTAACCTCCTTCAAATTAGTTCCAAAAGTAAGTTTATATAAAAGCAAACAAACAAAAAAACTTTTTGCAGGCATTTAGTTGCTAAACCTTTTTGCTTCATTTGTTTGTTGCGGAAAGGCAGAACTTGCTTGACCTGATCAAGTAATTGATGTGTGTTTGTTAATAGCTTTGTAGGATACTTTGAGAATTAGTTACCAAGGGCAAAAATGTTCAAGGGGCTGATCCCACGCAGTCTTTACTCTGACAAAACTGTCATTCACTTTAAGGACTTGCAGGATAGGGTCCTCCTAATTTTGTAGTTGTGTTGTTTTGTAGTTACCATTATTGATGGTCACTCAGCTCTGTTTTAACCAAATTTTCAGGTTGCAGTTTAGATCAAGCTTCACATCAATCAGCTGTCCAGATATTTTTAAAGACTCTAAAAGAGAGATTAATAATATTTTGGGGGAAAACTGCCAGGCCAGAGCAGCTAAGAATTTTCTCCACTTTTTTCTCATAGTGTGGAAAGATACTTTAGGAAAATAAAGCATTTTTCTCCAGCAACTCTAGGGTCAAAATTCTGCAAAGATGCCGAGCACTTTCTATAAGGTGCTGAGTACCTTCCCTTTTCCCTGACTTCAGTGAATTATAACGGCACTAAACACAACACAGGATTGAACCTTTAAATTGCAGGGTGTTTTGTTTCATTTTAGTATAAATAGGCTGAATGCTGGAAGTTCTCAAACACAAGCTGTGCTTCGGGAAAGGCCTTTGAGAGCTGTTGGGGTGGATGATGATAATAATTTGAAAATGCATCTAATTTGAAAGGAATAGGCTATTGCCAGCCTCCATGTGGAGATTGTCATAGTCAGTGTGCTTCCAGTTCATTGACACAGTCATTTCGCTAATCTTAGGCAGACACCCTGTTGTATTTCTTTTGTTCCTGTGTTTCACCAATTTTTAAATCACCATTTCACAGAGAAGACCAGCTCATACTTTACAATTAGTGTATGTGTTT
Source organism: Pelochelys cantorii (assembly GCA_032595735.1). NCBI lineage: Eukaryota > Metazoa > Chordata > Testudines > Trionychidae > Pelochelys > Pelochelys cantorii. The sequence continues at coordinate 99,328,780 of CM064329.1, read as the reverse complement.
TTCATGCGTGCACACGCACGTGCACACACACACACACACACACACACACTGATGCTTCAATTTTGTTGAGTGATTTGTCAAAGATATTCAGAAAGATATTTTCCTATTATCAAACTACCCACCCCTTGCCTGCCTTTCTGCAATATTTACTTTTAACTTAACTGGACTTTTTACTGGATTTTTTTTCAAAACATATATGTGATTACTCCCTCAATAAAATAAGCCTCCCCTCCCCTCCCAATATACTTGTTTGGCTGTGTTCAGCTTTTGTTTTGTATTATCAAAATATTTCTGTAAAATTCTATTGTGTTACCGCTGTATTGTGATATACACAATTAGTTGACTGAAACTTTAATTGCAGAAAACAGTATCATTTAAATCACACCAGATGACTTCTTGGGTGGGGAGTGCGTAACTGGATTTCTTAATACAATGATTAGATTAGAATTTTTCATTCTCAAAATGTGTACACTGTGACAGGGTAAATAAAAAATAAACACGAATAAATAATTAAAATGAGTTTGTGTAGGATTAAAAATTTGTGACAACTGTAATGAGCACAATGAATTCAGCAGCAAAACCCTGTTTCTATCACAGTATCCCATGCAGTAGCCAGCAAACAGTGTAAAGTGTGAGCCCTTTGCAGCTGAAAATATAAGGCCTTCTAACATTTGCAGCCTAAGTATAAGCATTACGTGTCATTAAAGTAGATCTTATAAAAGAGGGACTGTCCCAGGAGCTGTAAAATCTATAAGCACTTTTCTGATTGGTTTAAAAATTTAGACACAGGAAGTGGATGGTATCTAATAACAGACAAGTGGAGACATTGTTGTCATGGAAACTGTGAAGACTACCCCCCATTTATTAAAAAAAAAAAAAAAAAAAAGCCTGCATGTCATCAGAAATGCCTGCAGAACATGTTGGCTTCTGCTGCCTTTCCCACAGCATCTGTTGAAACCTGAGAATGTGCCTGTCAAATCAAGGTCATTTTGCAACAAAAACTGCACTATCTTCTGTATTTCATATCTATATTTCACTTCAGACTTTTGAAAGAACAAAGAGTTAAAGGAATAAATCTGCAGTCCTTACTCAGGCAAATGTACCACTGATTTCAGTGGGAGTCTTGCCTGAGTAAGACCTGAGACATTGGGTCCAGGAGATGCCACTGCCGAAGTTTTAGGTTCCATACTATAAAAAGGCTGAGACGAGATGGGCTGAGAAAAAAAGTAAATAAGGGGCTATTATTTTAACTAGCTACTGGGCCAAACAGATTCCTTGTGTAGCTCTCCTGGCTTCCAGAGCAGTTATAAGAGATTAATCAGGCCCACTTTGTCTTCATTGATTAAAAATATGTTAAACGTTTATTACTTAAACTTGAATGCTAAGGATACGTGTCAACTGCCTTTCATATCTTGAGGGGAAAAAGCCTTGAATGAATAAGTGTTGGCTTTTAACATTAAGTAATAATTTATATTGGAGCTTCTATTTGCTTCAGGAATACAGCGAAGATAACGATTGAGACATGAAGGAATAACAAACTCATGAACAGTGAATCTAGTATGAGAAAATAAAGACTGATAATAATCACTTACAATTAATATTATGGTTAATTAAACTTTTACTTTGCTGGACTTTTGCAAAGTTTCTTGTGTCTCGGAAGGAAGAGCTATTTTGCTTTCAAAAGCTTAACTGGAATCTTTCACAGCAAACTCAGAGGAAAGACTTTGGGAGGAGTTGATTTCCCCCTGATCTCCTTAGTTGATGGTGATCTCAAAAGTTTGAACAGAAGAAGGTCTCTGAGTATTTATTACATTTGCTCTGAAGCATTTAATTTTGGTGTTCCCTCGACCCTCATTTAGCAGTGTTATTCTCATCAAATGGTGAAATACTTGAATGCTTCACCCTCAGTATAAATCATCAGTTCTGAAAGGTTTTAAAATGACTAGCCTGACCTTTGTCTTCTCTGTACTTGCATATTTCATGGGGTTTTAAAGAAAAACTAGCTGACTGCTGAGCCGTTCTTATAGCTTTAGGGCCAGATCTGAGTTGATAACGAGTTGAAGGTGCTCAGAATCTTACAGAAGGCACTCTGCGCCTTTCAGGACTGGATCCTTACTTTTTGAAAAACAAAGGGCTTACTCATTTACTTTAAGGCCAAAGCAGTTTATAGGTAGGTACTTTTAAAATCAATGTAAGTGTAATGTACTCCCAACTTGAACACTCCTTTACACTGCCAGGGGGATTTACAATGGCCTGAGTGCAAATAAGAATCAGTTTCTAAGAGTTCTAGAAATGAAGCTTGTCAGCGTATCATGAAACTATTGGTTCAAGTACACTCTAGAAAAGTCTTTGAGATTTGGATAATTGCATAACTTTATCCAGTTCAAATTCAGTTAGTTAGATGTTGCTTTTAATTGAGCTTAAATGAAGAATGTGCAGCTTAATGGCAAAAGTGTTCTCTCTTCTACCAAAGAATTTCCTGTTGTCAGGAGCTTTCTTATCTCTGGAAATGTTCATTGGCAGGAAATATGTCAGTTACTTGTTTTTACAAACTGAAGGAAATGAACTGGATTAGTTAGTTGCTTTCTCAATTCAGCCTTCATTCTTCATGGTCCCTCATGTTTGTGTAATAGCATTTATCTCCGATCAGTTTAGTTTGTAAAAGTTTTATTACACCAGCCACTTATCTGTACTCTTTGACATGCGAAATGCAAGATACAATGGGAAGCAAAATTATATTTGGTTTTGTCAATCCACATTTCCTCCACCCTGCCCCCTTTTACAGAAGTGGATTGTAAAACGGAGTGCATAAATTGCCTGTTTGCACGCAGAAGTGGAATTTGTAAGTGCAAATTGGGTTACTAATTTCCTGTATAGCCAGTTTGCATGCGCTGATTTTTTTCTCATATAAAGGCAAGTTAGAGAGCATAAAATTGTACATGAATTATTTTATTAATAATCCACCTTTCACCCATGGATCACAACACAAACTACTTTCAAACATTTATACAAAATGTGTGAGGCCAGGTGGTATTATCTTTGTACTTACAGATGAGGAAACCAAGGCACAAAGTGGTCGAATGACTAGTCCATGGTTACAAACCAAATGAGTGGCAGAGCTAGGAATAGAACTCAAGACTGTCTCAGGTTTAGATACTCTCCTGTCAGTCTTAGCTCTATTGCCATCTATAAACCTGGAAGCACCAAGTGAGGTTAGATGTCTTCATTTTTGCAAGTAAAATTCCCTAGGCCCCATGTGACTCTGAGTGTGTGTAATTTCCACAGGTGGATTTGAACCTGGGATCTCTGAAGCTTAGTATAGGAGCCACTATCCTTTGAGCTAAAAGCCACCTGGCTTTCAGCCCATGCTGAAGAGGTCTCTTGGTCTTATCTGTTGCTGTGGTCTAGGTGCCACTGCATGGGACAATGAACCACATTAGGTGTGTGGGTTACATGTGCACACTGCTTCCTCACTCTAGGCATCTGGACACCTAGCTCCTGCCTACGCTCCAGAGCAATTCACAAACCAGGTGCAGACAGGCATTTAGCAACCAGAGACTACGGCTATACTACAGGCCTCTTGCAGAAGAGCAAATGCAAATGGAGCGCTCATTTGCATAGGTCACGCTCTCATTTGCATTTGCTTTTCTGCAAGAGGCTTGTAGTATAGCCGTGACCTAAGTTGCCTCTGGGTCCTGATCTGGTAGGTATGCTCACTGGGGTAGTATGGGGAGGAGTCTCTTGGGGAGCAGTCACATGACTGGTATCCCCCTTGTGTCCCTCTAAAGCATTCCTCACTGCTGGTTATAGCACCTGAGATTTGGGAGACACAAGTTCACTTCCCCTTTCTCTCCCAGGGTACGGCTAGACTGCAGGGTTTTTTCGGGATACTGGAGGTATCCTGAAAAAACTCTGCCGCGTCCAGGGAATGCGTTTGCTTTTCCGCTTTTTTTTTGCAGAAGAGCAAACGTGCTCTTTCAGAAGCCCCCGTATTTCACAAGGAGGAAGGGGGCTTTCGAAAGAGGGTTTTTTTCTGAAATTTGGCCCAGTCTAGATGGGCCAAATTTCGGAAAAGTCTCTTCCAACAAAAGTATCTGGCGTATCTTTTTCCTATAGATTCTAGCAGTCTAGAAGTACCCCCACAGAGGAAGAAAAGATTTGTACAGATGTCTGTGTCTCCTACACCTAGGGTATGTCTAAACTATGGAGGGGGGTTCAAAAGAGGATATGCAAATTCAGTGGAATTTGCATATCTTCTTCCGATCGCTTTTTTGAAAGCGGGTCTTTCGAAAGTGAAGGTAGTCTGGACATGGGGGTTTTTTTTCAGAAAAAAATCCTTTTTTGAAAAAAAACACTCTTCCTAAAAACAGGAGGTTTATGTGGTTTTTCAAAAAAGGGGGTTTTTCTGGAAAAAAAAAGTGTCCAGACTACTTTCACTTTCAAAAGACCCGCTTTTGAAAAAGCGATCGGAAGAAGATATGCAAATTCCCACAGAATTTACATATCCTCTTTCGAAAAAAACCCACGTAGTTTAGATGTACCCATAGTGCTCTGATGACTGAACTATGGGACAAGCTGAGATGGGATTGTCTCTTCTGCTGAAATAATAAGTGATTGGAGTAGAGGACCCACCCACAGAATTACAGCCATTCCCTCTTGCGCTCTTGTTCTTTCTAGCCCAATGACTCTTTTGTTTTGGATAAATACTTAGTTAGCCATTGGACCTGAAAGAGAGAGAGAATGGCCCTGCCCAGTATTCCAATTTACAGTGTAATTGGGGAAAAACACCAGCCAATAGAAAACAACTGAAGGTAACAAAAAATCAGCTTTATTTCCTTTTCTGAGGCTCCTCCAAGTTTGCAGTTGTTGAGATCCCAGGTTAGAATCATAGAATACTAGGACTGGAAGGGACCTCGAGAGGTCATCGAGTCCAGTCCCCTGCCCTCATGGCGGGACCCAGTACTGTCTAGACCATCCCTGATAGACATTTATCTAACCTACTCTTAAATATCTCCAGAGATGGGGATTCCACAACCTCCCTGGGCAATTTATTCCAGTGGTTGACTACCCTGACAGTTAGGAACTTTTTCCTCATGTCCAACCTAAACCTCCCTTGCGGCAGTTTAAGCCCATTGCTTCTTGTTCTATCCTCAGAGGCCAAGATGAACAAGTTTTCTCCCTCCTCCTTATGACACCCTTTTAAATACCTGAAAACTGCTATCATGTCCCCCCTCAATCTTCTCTTTTCTAAACTAAACAATCCCAATTCTTTCAGCCTTCCTTCACAGGTCATGTTCTCTAGACCTTTAATCATTCTTGTTGCTCTTCTCTGGACCCTCTCCAATTTCTCCGCAACTTTCTTGAAATGCGGTGCCCAGAACTGGACACAATACTCCAACTGAGGCCTAACCAGCACAGAGTAGAGCAGAAGAATGACTTCTCGTGTCTTGCTCACAACACACCTGTTAATGCATCCCAGAATCATGTTTGCTTTTTTTGCAACAGCATCACCCTGCTGACTCATATTCAGCTTGTGGTCCACTATAACCCCTAGATCCCTTTCTGCCATACTCCTTCCTAGAGAGTTGCTTCCCATTCTGTATGTGTGAAACTGATTGTTCCTTCCTAAGTGTAAAAACCAGTGATAAAGTTGAGATTCAGCCATAGGTTTGGATTTTTAGCCCCACCCTGTGGAGTTTGCAACAGAGAGTTCAGATCCATGGTTTGGACTGAGGTCTTCATCTATTAATAGCTAGACATTTAGGAAAAAACACATTTTCAGCTATTAGCTTAACAAGGGGTATTTACTGAACTAAGCTGAACTTTCTGATTGACATAGAACAGTTACATAAGCTTATAAAAAACAATCTAGTGCACTAACAAAATTCAAGTATTAATTGTTGGATTAGAAGATGTTTTGGCATTGTCTGATTCCTAACAGAGGAGGTTGCCAGAACTGACATACTGCCTAGAAACTCAACGCCGTACTAAAGAATAAATAGAGTGAAACCGTCCTGCCTTTTATTTCTATTTTCAAGTTTTTTACCGTAAGCATAACACAAAATGAGAGAAAAATGCAAGATTGACCAGGATTTTAAAATATGTGTAATGAATTTATATTTGGTTTGTTATTGGCCCTCCTGACTGAATAGATACCAATGTCTGGTCTCCTTAATTATAATAATAAGAATAAAATTAGTGAATACAGAAAAATAAAATAAAACGTAATTTAAATGTAAAAATCATTATCACAACTTTCAAAAGTGACTGCAGTAGTTGATTTTGGGGAGACAACTTAAAACACCTTAAAGGGGCCTGATTTACCAAGGGTGGATACTTGACACGTTCTGAAAAGCAGGGTCGGTTTCAGGAATCTCAAATAAGGATGTAAAATCCCATTTAACTGTTTAACCAGTTAAACATGATGTTTAACTAATTAACTGATTAAAGGGGGATGGTTGGAGTGGCCACTCCAGCCCTACTGGGCTGGAGTGCTCCCCCACTGTAGGCAGCGGTTGCTCCAGCCTGGCCAAATCAGCCCCTGCCTGCAGCCCCATGGTCCCACCATAGACAAGGGCTGCTCCATATGGCCGGAGCAGTCCCTGCCTGCAACACGGCCGGGCCCGCCTTAGACAGGTGATGCTACAGAGTCTTAATACTGATTAATTGGTTAACCTTTCACATCCCAAATCTAGAGATGTGAAGGACTAGTCGACAGAATAGTTGACTAGTCGCTCCCCCCCCCTCCTCTCTCCCCGCTGCCTCTATCAGGCTCCTTGTGGTATTTCAAAGTGGCAGCGCTGTGTGGAGCCCGGGATCAGCTGGGGACTCCCCAGCTGACACCAGGCTCTGTGCAGCACTGCCACATTGAAACACCCCTGCGGTGTTTCAAAGTGGCAGTGCTGCATAGAGCTCGAGATCAACGGGGGAGTCCCCAGCTGACCTGGGTTCCACGTGGCGCTTTTGCCTTTGAAGTGTAGCAACATCCCTAGGGCTCTTACTGCACTTCAAAGGCAGAGGCACGCTATTGACTAATCGAATAGCCGATGCAAAATGCATCGACTATTCGATTAGTCAATTACCCAATATTTAACATCCTTACCCAAATCTTAAGTTGGGCACCCAGAAACTGAAACACACCAAATCAATAGCTGTCTGAAAATCTTGCCCTAAACTTCACTTTTGTTCTCTAGATGCATGTATTAGCCTATAAGTGTCCACATGCTATAATGCAGTCGCCTTTTCCTCTATCCTTTTCTCCTACCCTTTTTTAAAATATATTTTTGTTTTGCAGTGCAGTCATGGACCAGAACCACATTGTGCTAGCAAATGTGGTACAAACAGAGGGCAAAAGACCAGTCCCTGCCAAATTTGTTGCTTACTCTGTTTGCTTTTGTCTTTACCTATGGCCCAATCCAGCAGAAACTTACTCCCCAGTATAGCACTTAATACTGTGATGAGTTCTGTTGGTTTCAGTTGGGCTACTCACTGTAGTAAGCACTGTGGTTGTGTTTCCCAGATTGGGCCCTCATTTTGCAAGCTCTTCTTGGCAGAGTATCTGTATGTATATGAGTCACACAAATCAATGGTGCTATGTCAGTAGCAAAATAATCTTCCTTGGGAGTTATCTTTTGCATAAACTCATTATTTTCTTCTGTGATGTCCAGAGATGCCTCTATATGTATCTGAAATAAACAAACAAACCCCAAATTTTAAAAACTGAATGCTTAAAGGTAGACTCTTAGGACCATATTTCGGCACCTAAATATGCAGCCTGATTTTTCAAAAGCGCTGAGAGCATGCCGCAGTTTCCAACCTTGGAATCTACTGGATGCTCTGCACTTTTGAAATCCCCCCTTATATAGGTGCCTGATTTCAAATTCTTGGTTTTTTTAAATCTTTGAATTAAGTATGTGAGCAAGGTCTGAATTCTCCCCTCACAGCTAGTTGGAAGGGGGAGAGTTCAGGAGCAAACTGTATTTACATCATATCTGCCAAAATATCCAGCAGATAGAGCTGGGTTGCTCAAAGCGATCAACTTGAGCTGGTGTTGGGTTGCAAATGACTTCAGTATTGAAAGCAGGAGTAGTGAAATGAGGTTATCAATAGTGTTCTCTGTATTGAATTAAGAAAGGGGAGTACAACTGTGCTTAACATGTTCCAAATGAGGTCACCCTCAGCTGAAAGGAGCTCTTTAAGAGGAGCTGAAATCCCTTGTGGTGGGACAGCAGTTTCTGCCCAGCCTGCTAAAAGCTGAAAATCATGAAGAGCTGACCATCACTAAGAGACTGTATCATCGCAGAAAGGTCACCGCAGAAAGACAGGTGGCAGCAAATAGTAACTGAGAGTCAGCTGGCACAAGAGGCAAGCGGCTGGCTGGCAGGAGTGGCAAACAAGTGACTGGTGGGAGCAGAACAAGCAGTGGTGGGGCGGCCAACAGAGAGGAACCACAGCTGGCGGGGTAGCCAGCCAGAGCAAGTGCTCAGATAGTGGAACAAGCAAAGTGCTTTCTTCCCTGGGTGAGAGGTGAACTCATGCAGAAGTAGCTCTGAACTCTGGGTCCTCGCTGACCAAGGACAATCGCTGTGAGTGGGGTGTAGTGAGGGAGCAGAGAAGGGCACAGAAAAGGAACTTTTGGTTACAGCACTCAAGAACATGAGGCAGAAGACACTGCCCCAATCACAGTTTTCTGATTATAAATCCTGCTTGTTAATGTTGGGTATGTTCCCTTCTTTCATTAAAATTTTCTTTTCTACACTCAAATGCTGTGCTTGCGAGTGGGGAAATACTGCTTCTCAGAGGCACCCATTGTAATTTTCCAAGGTTTCCCTGGTGGGCACTAGAGCCAGTTCTGTGCTGTATTGTTGAAAAGGGACCCCTAGATATTGAACCTGGTCCTGACTGCTGCCAGCTCTATCTGGCAGAAAGGTTACAAAAAAAACCCCCCAAAAAACCCCATGAGCACCTAATGATAAATCTCATGGCAATATTTTTGCATGATCACTTTGTCTGAGACCCAGAAGGTCTGTAAGCAGATGTGCCAGCTTAGCCATTCTTACCCAAAGAATGCAGTGAAAAACAGACCTCACAGAGTGCACCTGTTAACAAAAGCTGCTATGTATTAAGAGTATAATAAGCTCATTATTAGCTTGTTCACTGAGATACTAAGTACCCAGTGATACATTCATAATTTTTTTTTCATAATAAAAGAAGCATTCAATTTAAAATACAAAGATAAATATTCTGGATGGTCATGAGCATGGTAAATCAGGCAGCTAGATGGACTGACAGTCATAGTGGAGCTCTGGATTATTACTAGACAGGAGCTAAATGGTCAGATCCAAACCATGTCTGTGGTTTCATGTTCAAGGCTGAATCCACTCTAGTGTTCAGGTTCAGATCTGATTGTGTCAAAAATCTTATGAGTTATTTTTCCAGGGTACTGAGATGGATAAGCCATCAGACTCTGAGGTAGAAGACCTAGGTCCTCGTTGGTTTTTCCCTTTTACTCTATCTGTGGCCTTTGGCAAGTCACTTCCCTTTGTGATACTTGCCTTTTATGTAAAGTGCTTTGAGGTCTATGGTTGAAAATCACTATTTAAGAATTTGGGTATTATCATTATTTCATTATATCTTTGCCTTAGTTTCCCCCTGTGTGAAATGGAAATAATGAAGCTTGGTACCTCTCATCACCTTGTGTCTTGATTATTTGTTTCTCTGGCTTTTGACGGATGCAGCCTTACCTAGCTCATATCCATTCAGAGTTCTGCTGTGTAGGTCATTTTCCTAGCCCATCTCCTCAACAATATAATTCCATTTTTGGTTCTTCCTTCTCTATCACATCAAACATGTGCTGCTTGTCTTCACTTCCAAGGCCCTTCGCAGCCTCTGCTCACCCTACCCATCATATCTCAGTTGCTGTCAAGATGTTGATTACCACCTCCAGTCGGCTCATGCTGCCAACCTCCGTTGCCCAATCTTCAAATTTTCACACATGCATTTTTGTGCTTTCTCTCATGCTGTTTACCATGCTCAGAAGAAGCCCCTTCTAAGTATCCTCAAACTACTACTTACCCTTCTTCAACTACTGCTTATCCTGCCTTTCAGCTCTTCTTTTCTGTGATACCTACACACAGTTTTGATCTGTTAACTGCTGGTGTGCTGACACTATCACCTACCATGCTGACCAGTATTGTCTAATTGTTTCCTTGTACTTTCCCATCAACCTGTCCATATCTATCTGTCATCTTTGATCTTCTATTTAAATTGGAAGCTATCTGGGGCTGTTACCACCTTTTTGTTCTGTGCTTGCACAAAGCCTAGCACAGTGAGGGTCCTGGTCCATGACTCCTAATTTGTAACAGCTTTGAGATCAGTGGATGGAAAGAGAAATAGGATATGTCTACACGACAGCACTATTTTGAATTAACTTAATTCGAAATAGTTAATTCGAATTAAGCTAATTCGAAATAACGCATCTATACACAAAAACTATTTCAAAATAGCGTTTTGCTATTTTGAAATAGCACGTCCACACTGAGTGGACCCTGAACCGAAGTTAAGGCTGTCCGGAACCAGTGCCAGCAGGGCATCAGGTTAGGACTTAGTGTGTGGGGCTGCTGCCTGAGGCTAATTGAGCTCAGTGCTTAAAGGGACCCTACCCCCACCCTGGACAGACAGTTCTCAGGGTTCCCCACTTGCTTGTCTACCTTGATGAGGGACAGCAAAGCAGTCCTGTCTTGGAGTGCCCTGTGTGCCCGCACTTGGGACACCACAGCACTCGGCCACATGGAGCCAGAGCTGCCCCTGGGCACACCGGTGCGTCTCGTGGGGTCGTTGCCATCAGTCCGGCTGCACTTGCTGCAGGCTGCCATCCGGGAGGTCCATCAGGGGGCTGTCAGGATCCAGGAGGCCCTGAGGGAGAGTGTCCACCCCGAGGAGCCCTCAGAGCCTCCCCAGTCCTCCCTACTGCGGGCTCGTGCCCCATTCCTCCCTCACATCCTTCCACTTACCCCTCCCTAGCCCCCCTTCTTGATGTCAAATAAAAGACACGTATGTTCAAAAATAGAAAGTGGGTTTATTGAACAAAACTGGGGGGGGATGAACATCTGGGGAGACTGGGAAAAGGAGGTGGGAGAGGGGAAGAGAGAGGGTGGGAGAGGGGAGGGGGAAACCTGGGAGGAGGGAGCTGGAAGGGGGAAGCCAGGGGAAGAAGGGGGAGGGGAAGCTTAGGGCTCAGGGTTGGGGGTCTCACCGGACCAACTTGATTTTCATGCAAACCTGCTCCTGGGTTCGCATGTGGCCTTTGGTGGCCAGGCTGGCAGCTATCCTGCCATAGATGACCAGGTTCCTACATCTAGTGCAGAGATCATGGATGTTGGAGGCATCCCCCCCAAACCTGAATAAGGTCCATGATCTCCACCCTGGACCACGAAGGCGCCCGCCTTCTCCAGCCCTTGTCAGGCTCCTGGGAGCTGGCAGGCTGCTCCTGGGGAACAGTGGAGGGCTGGCTGCGAGTGGCTTGCTGGCTCATGTTTTGGGGCCACTGGGTCAGGGGCCCCAGTGGCCACTGCTGGCTCTGGGCTGGCAGGCTTGGAGCTGGCACAGGCACTGTGGCCAGGGTCTACCCCTTTAATGGCTCCGGGGCTGGGGGAGAGGAGAGTAAGTTTTCCTGGTTGTGCCCAGAGTGGCCACCAGGGCTCCCTGGGAAGGGCTGGAGGCCCCCTATTTCGAATTAAGTGTCTACACAGCACTTAATTCGAAATAGCTATTTTTAATTTGGCATTACTCCTCGTAGAATGAGGTTTAACAAATTCGAAATAAGCGCTCCACTATTTCGAATTAAATTCGAAATAGCGGTTTGCATGTATAGACTCTATTAAAGTTAATTCAAAATAACGGCTGTTATTATTTTATTAACTTTGCAGTGTAGACCTACCCATATAGATGATTATTTTATTTATTATTTTGTTCCATTTAGATCACATGACCTTATGGAAGTTCAACCATTAGATGTTCTTAATTTCATTTGAGACAAGGCATCTATTCTGTGAGGGCATGCAGGCTGATTCTGCTCCACAGGCTGTGGTGTGGAAACTCCTCCCTTCCTCCAAGTCCACATATTCTGTGGGTCAGTCTTCTAGATGCTGACTCTCTCTCTCCCATCCCTGACTCTGCTTCATTGCATAGGCAGAGGGACTACGGTTCATGAGTTCTTAAAAAGGTATTCCCTGGATGATTAGTATCTGTCAGTCAGGAAGGAAGGCATCCCCTGTGATAAGACATGAGGGATATTGGGCTTTCCTGATGCTCAGACTGAAGGTTGGGGTCTCTCAACTTGAACCTAATTGCACAATGCTTAGCAGCCGGTGATACTCCTCCACCTCCTATTCATGTCATTTGAGCGACAGGTCATGGCTTCAATGACAATAGACTAGTTTTTTTAACAAATGGAGTTTGAGAACAAGACAATTCAAGCTAGGCTTTGGAAAGCAATTCACAAAGATATAGGCTTTATTGTTGACTGCTTCTTGTAATGTAAAATATTAGTTGCTGCTCTTTTGTTTGTTTGCCTTTCTGTAGACCCTTGATCCTGCTGCTTCACAATCAAGTAATAATCTTACTTCTTCATTGGCTCTGTCTTCTATCTTGAGTTCTCCATGCCCTAGGCAGCTCTGCAACTCCCTGATATGGTGCCATTTCTTTTTATTTTTAGCTTTGCACAGTGGCCAACCTTTCCCCTGGATACATCAGCTTCCAGCATAGACAATATATTCAGCCTTCCCAGCCTGATCCATCCCCAGAGAGCCTCAATGTACATTATTTCTCTCAGTAGCATCTTCCCATTGTGAATTTCACTGCTGGCTGCACTTGGTGGGAAAGGGAGCATAGGCAGGCAATTATTATAGATGTGCCCAAACTAGGGTCCCAGCTTTCCCAAAGCTCAGGGTTGTTTGGATCCAGGTTTTAGAGCAGGCTCATCACTACAGGTTCCCAGGAATCTGGTTAAATATGTTCATTTTACCTCTGCATTTTGTAAATCTCTTTTGAAAAGGTTTCAAATATCTCAATCCTGTTTTTTAACATTATCTTTACTGAGTTTTTCTAGCTTCATGTTTGCAAAGAGAAACTATATTTTAATAATTCACTTACATACTTTTCACTCCGTTAATATTTTATTATTCTGGCATTGTGCATATGGCCAACTGCTTAAATTGCTCATAAGGGGTCTAATCCGACTTCACACATGCACCTGTCTCCAGGTGTGGAAGTCTCTAAGTGGAGCTGCAATTTTGTCTTCTTGGACTAAAGGACGTGTTTTGTTTTTTTTTAAAGATTAGATTAAACAAAACATGCATAGGTTTTGAGAGGAGTGTGCTGTTTTTTAAGGAAAGGAAATGCACATAATAAACACACTAAGCTAGCAATAAGGGTCAGGCTGTAACTCACAAAATAAAAGGAATAGTTCAGATCTACTTGACTCTGTGAAGCAATACGAAATGTAACATTAAGGGCCTGATTGTATAAAGTCTGTGGCTTTAATTCTGATATCACACATCATTTTCACAACACTGTATGATTGCTGATTTCAGTGCTGATTTATACTGCGGCTAACATGCTTGCCTAGTCTGAATGTACATTTCGCATGACTGCACATGCATCTGTGTACAGATAGCCACTTAAGAGTTGCATAGTCATGGTAACTGGGCACGCAGGTTTGATGCCCTAATTCACACCTCTGTTTTTTAACAGCTCTTTGTACCTGCACCCGAATATGAAATCAGGCTTCGAACTTTTACAGTGATTTCCCCTTTCTTTTTAAAATATAAATTAGGCATTTAGAATAATATGTACATTATTATTATTTTAGTCATCTGCTAAGAATATGACTGGTACTTTCCAAATCCTTAGGAAGGCAAACTCATAAGAATGGCCATACTGGGTCAGACCAAAGGTCTATCTAGCCCAGTATCCTTTCTTCCAACGGTGGCCAATGCCAGATGCCCCAGAGGGTATGAACAGAGCAGGTAATCCTCAAGTGATTCCTCTCCTATCATCCATTTCCAGCCTCTGACAAACAAAGGCTAAGGACACCATTCCTACACATACTGACTAATAGCCATTGATGTACCTATTTCCATGAATTTATCTTGTCCTTTTTTGAACCCTGTTAAAGACCTAGTCTTCACAGCCTCCTCTGGCAAGGAGTTTCACAGGTTGATTGTGTGCTATGTGAAGAAAAACTTCTTTTTGTTTTTTTAAACCTGCTACCTATTAATTTCATTTGGTTATCACTACTTCTTATGTTATGGGAACAAATAAAGAACTTTTCCTTATTCAGTTTTTCCACACCAGTCATGATTTTATAGACCTCTATCATATCCCCCCTTCCTCTCCTCTTTTTTAAGCTGAAACATCCCAGTCTTTTTACTCTCTCTTCATTTGTGACCCGTTCCAAACCCTTAATCAATTTTGTTGCCCTTTCCTGAACCTTTTCCAATGTTAATATATCTTTTTTGAGATGAGGTGACCACATCTGTACGCAGTATTCAAGATGTGAGCGTACCATGGATTTATATAAAGGCAATAAGATATTCTCTGTCTAATTCTCTATCCTTTTTTTAATGATTCCTAACATTCTGTTTGTTTTTTTGACTGCCACTGCACACTGAGTGGATGTTTTCAGAGAACTATCCACAATGACTCCAAGATCTCTCTCTTGAGTAGTTAGTAAATTAGTCCCCATCATTTTGTATGTATAGTTGGGATTGTTTTTCACCATGTGCATTACTTTATATTTATCAATATTACAGTAAATTGATAAACTCCATAGTCCACTGCTTTTCAACCTGTGGTCTGTGGGCTGCTGGGAGTTGGCAGACTGTCTGAGATTTCCAGAGGAGTCTGCATCTCCATTTGAAGTATTTTAGGCTTTTGCAAATGAAAGAAAGTTGAAAGCCCCTGCCCTCTCCCAAAGAGTTGCAGTGTAAAAAGACAAGTGCAATGGAGGGCTTCACATTTCTTGCAATCATCTTTTAACTGGAGGTGGTGGAGAAGGCAAGGCTAGTGAGGTTCAAAGAGGAGGGTGATGTGATCAAAACAACAAGCAAGGAAGATGTCTGTGTCTTATGTACCCTGGAGAGGGTGATGCTGGTACCAGGGAGGCCAGAGATCAAGAGGTTACAGTAATGAAGATGGGAGATGACATCCTAGATGAGAGTTTTACCTGGGTGGAAGATTAAAAAGGTCAGATCTCAGAAATAGGTGGTCAGATCCTCAGCTAGTGTAAATTGCCATTGTTCCACTAAACTCAGTGGTGTTACAATGATTTATACCAGGCTAGGATCTGACTTTCTCTGCGCCAAAAAGCAGTGAGATTTGGACAAGCCCGGGATGGGAAGGATGAGTGAAAGGGAAGAGGTGAAGATGACCCCATATTACAGGCCTGAGTGACAGGGAAGATAATGGTTATTCAACAGCATTGTGAATGGGGGACTGGAGTGAGTTTGGGAGGAATGATCAGGAATCTGGTTTGTTATGCTGAGTTAATCTGATTAGACATCCAAGAGATGTCAATGAGTATATGGGAGAGGATGGAGCAGGACAGGCGAGGGAGGTTTGTCATCACCACAGAGATGATAGCTGAAGTTGTGTGAGTGGATAAGATAAAAAGAAGAGAAAGGGAAAAGGGGTCAAGGACTGAGTGACAGAGGAGGACACAAAGAAAGTCTCTGAAGAAACGACCAGAGAGGTGGAAGGTGAACTAAGAGAGTCAAGAGAGGACAAATGTCAAGTGCTTCTACAAACTGATCTAATGTTTAAAGTTTGTAAGATAGACTGACTGACATCAATTTATTGAGGCATAGGCCATGAATAATCACTTATACAGTTAGTAAACTTTGAAAAGCTAAGCCATCAATAAACCCCAGCTTAACAATTATTCAAAAATTTTATATCTTCTGTTATTGCAAAATAGTCTAATGTTACAGTGCAGCAGACTTTAATGTCCTGGGAATCGTTACAGCAGCATCACTAATTTATGGTGCATGATGCTTCTGTGACAGTTCTTATGCAGAGCTCTGCTTGTTATATTTCCATGGAAGGGAAGCTGTGGTTGCAGGGTGTTCTTACAGTCTGGATATGCTGAGAGACCCCACTACTGTTAATATTGCTGAGGTTTGATTGAGCGAATTGTTGTTGTTGTTGTTGGTTTTTTTTAAACTGGAAAACTGTTTTTACTATGTCTCTGTCCTTTTCCATCTTGAATTTTCTTTCAGAATCTGAACAATTTAGATTTGATGTGTTACCATGGAAATAATTGTTGTGTCTCGTGCAAGCTTTATGACTTAAATGCATTAGGCCCAATTCAGCCCTGGGGTAACTTTGTTGAATGAGTTTTGTGGTGGCATTACAGGGTCTGATTCTGACTTGAGTTCTCTGAATTTCATTGACTTCAGGGGAGTTAGCCTTGATTTGCACTAGTAAAATTTAGATCTGAATTGCACCCACTGTATTTATGCTGCAAAGGGAAGCATTGTTATGTGTTGGTTTTCACTCTGCCAGATACTTGATGTGTGATACTGAAGGCAATGGGGGATGGCATCTGCTTGTCTGCCTCTCTAGCTGTCAGCTGTGTGACTGGAAATGCTCATCATTGGGTCAGAGGAATTTAAAATCAGATTATTGCTAAGGAACTTCAAACAGGTGTGGGGCAGTCAGAGGATTTTCTGTTAAGTGTAACATTATAGGAGACTCCAGCCCAGCATGGTGTAGGTCATTTTCTGCCAGATAAATGTTCACATTGTTACTATAATTACTAAATTCGCATTAGGTGGAGCCCTAGTTTGTAGTCTAACCAGGGAGTCCAATAACTGAATAAGTGTGGAGATTGATCTACCCTCTGAACCATTTCAGAATTGGAAAGCAGTGACTCTGAAAAGGAGTTAGGGGTCATCACGCGCAAGTAACTCAACATGAGCTCCCAGTGTGATGCTGTGGCAAAAAGGACTAACACAATCCTTGGCTGTATAAACAGGGGAGAGTGAGCAGGGGGAGAGAGTTGAGTTTTCCTCTTCACATGGCACTGGGGAAAACTGTACTAAAATACTCCCTCCAGTTCTGGTGTTGAAAAATTGGAGAGGATTCAGATTCAGAAGACAGCCACAAAAATTATATGAGAGCTGGAGAAAATGCCTGATACTAAGAGACTTAAAAAGCTCAATCTCTTTAACTTATCAAAAAGAATATTGAGAAGTGACCTGATGACAGTGGTTAAGTACCTTCATGGGGATAAAAGGGCTCTTTACTTAAGAGGAGAAAGGCGTACTAAGAGCTAATCTGTGGAAGCTGAATCCAGGCAAGTTCCAATGTGAAATTAGGCACGCAAACGACCAAATTATGTGATAGATTGTCTATTTCTTGATGTCTTCAGATCAATATCTGAACCTTTCTGGAAGGTAGGGTTTAGCCAAACACAAATTATTGGATTCACTATGGGGGGGAATTGAGTGTCCCTCTTTGACTGTGATACACGAGTCAGTTAGATGATCTAATGATCGTTTCTGGCTGTAAACTCTAAAAACAAGGTTGAGGTCTATGGCTGGGAGGATATGGGAAGGTGGGACAGCTGTTGTTTGTCTTGTAATTTGTTCTGTGGTAGACAGTGGACTTTATTCTGCATGACCATCAAGCCTTTTCCAATCTTAGATTCATTCAAGAAGGTAAAAGAATTCAATAAGCTAACACATGCCAACGGCACACATTACATACTAATATTCTGTACAGCTTTACATAGAGAGAATAGTCCACTCTAACAACCTGCCTTGTGATCGCAGCCATCTCAATTTTGTTTCATGCTAGCTGAGCATATTAAAGAAGAGTTTGTTGCTGGTCATTTTCCAGAAGAGGGTAGTGCCTGTGCATTACAATTAGGAACGCTAAAATACGAATATTCAGGTAAACGTGTAACTGCTAAAAATTTCAGAGGTTACACATTTACATGCTGGTGTGGGAGGCAGCTCCCTGAGAGCCAGTGCATGCAGGGAGCAGGCATTTAAGTCAGCTACCCATGCGTACCAGCTTCTGCAGAGCTGCCCCGTGCCCCCGTGCTTCTACCTCTTAAAAGCTGGTTCCCCATGTGCACCAGCTCCTACCTACCCCCCATACTGTTGCCTCTGATACAGAGGCACAAGCGTGGGAGGGCAGGTGGTTCTGCTGGAGCCATGCTCGCAGGGAGCCATCTTAAAAGCCGGTTCCCCATACATACTGGTTCCCACCTGCCCCCCATGCTGCTGCCTTAAATATGAAGGCAGCACAACTGGGGGTGGGGAGAGGAGGCTGCATGTAACCATGAAGGTTAACCGATGAGCTCAGACTCATTGATTAACCGTTTACACTTTTATGCTATCATATCCTTAGTAACAATCAGTTTACTTTCTCTTCAGCAGTATATTTAACAGCTCCGTTAGAAGCTAGAATGTCCAGAACCTTTGAAATGTGCCTCTGCTAGTGCGTGGGTGAGTGTCTTGCTATTGCCCATTGAAAGCAAATAATAATATATGGATGGGGGAAAACTCACATAAAAGAACAGAAGCATTGCAAGTAAATTTGGCTCTACATTTAAATTTTTGAAAGGTAAGGCCAGTGGAAAAGTTTCTAGGCTTATCGGTTAATCTTGTTGACTACTTGCAGCAAGAGTGGAAGGAAGCAGGAGCTGGTGCTGGTACTGATGCTGGTAGGAGCTGGCTTAAAAGCTGGTTCCCCCCAGCACTGGCTCTGTGGTGCCGCCTGCCTCCCACCCCCCACTGCTGCTGCTTCTATCTGAGCAGCCTTTGTCTGTGGTGGGCCTGAGCTCCCAATGGACAGAGGCTGCTACATATCCCATGCAGCAGCCTCCCCTGCCCCTCTCTCCACCCCCCACCCCCGCAGCAGCCTCTGTCCACAGGGAGCTTGGACCCCTGCGGACAGGGACTGCTGCCACCTTGCACTGCTGTCTCTGTATCAGAGGCAGCAATGCGGGATGTCAGTGGGCTCCCCGGGAGTGGGGTCAGAGCGCACTGGTTGTCAGCCCCGCCCCTGGGGACTATGGAATAGCCACGTAAGACAAGATTTTATGTGGTTACACGACTTTTATGTGGTTACCCAATATCTAACATCCCCATTACTTACTTACCATTCCAGTAGAAGGAACTAAACAATCAACATTTGCTTGTCATCATTATAACACCAGTGTTGCAGCATTGGGCTACTGCATGAGTATCTGAAAGTGAAAATGCCTGAACAATGGTGTGACAGATTGCACTGCTCCAGGATAAAGGAAATGAAATAAAAATAAACAGCATAAAAAGGGGAAAGCAAATTGCATTTTTAAAAGCCTTTTCCTTTTAGTAATCTAAGGTGCCATTAGAGATAGATAAAGCAGTTCTGTTTTAACAGGGTCCGTTTTTAATGCCTCCAATACAGAATGAGCTGTGCCTTGGAAGAGTGAAAGGCAACTTACTTTTTCCTAGCCATGGCAGTCATGACTGATTAGCATAGCCCAAGCAGACTGGGATTTACTGCATCCTCCAATGCCTTTTGTCCCATCTCAGTGTTTTGAGTCTCTTACTTGGACAAGTGAGTTTCTTTGATATATAGAGAATGAGAGGACACATTTGTTGAGTGGAGATTTTTGGTATCAAAACAAACTGAAAAGAAAAAAAAACCTGCCATACTTTTCAGTTCAAGTATCTTAATGGTTACCGCTCAGAGGTTACTCATTTGGCGTTGGTCCAGAAAGTAGTAGATACCATGTGTCAGTTCATCAAACATTTGCAAACATGAAGCTTATGTAGTGGTCCTGCACTCCTGTGTCCGTAGAATGGGCTATTATAAGGGCTATGTGAACTGATTAGGTGGCCTTAGTTCATTTCTGAGGGAGCAATGATGATGGTTTGATGAGAAAACATGATCTTGGTAACTAATTGACCATTCATTATCAGTGGTAAACAGGTCAATGGAGGGATGATAGGAGTTACTATAGAGAACTTTCTGGGTGTCTGGCTGGTGAGTCTTGCCCACATGCTCAGGGTTTATCTGATCGCCATATTTGGGGTCAGGAAGGAATTTTCCTCCAGGGTAGATTGGCAGAGGCCCTGGAGGTTTTTCGCCTTCTTCTGCAGCATGGGGTACAGATCACAGCTGGAGGATTCTCTGCATCTTGGGGTCTTTGAACCATTGTTTCAAGGACTTCAATATCTGAGATATAGGTGAGAGGATTATTCTAGGAGTGGGTGGGTGAGATTCTGTGACCTGCATTGTGCAGGGGGTCAGACTAGATGATCATAATGGTCCCTTCTGACCTTAAAGTCTATGAGTCTATGTCATAAAAAGCCATCACTGCCACAAATTTTAACTGTCTTCTAATTACACTGGTCTACAATTTTTTAGAAATCGTCTGCTTCAGAGATAAAATGTGCTATTTATTATATATTTTGATGTGCTGAATTCAAATATGACAATTAAAACAACTGATTGGCTACTGTTTCCAAGATATTTAAGTTTTTACATTTTACGTCTATGTATATTGTATAGATAGTAGAGTTTTAATCATAAATTATAAACCTAGGTCTTTTCATGTGTTTATGGTTGCTTTACATGATAATATTTCACCTGTCCTGTTTATGTAACACTTTAAAAATCAGCAAAAGGGTTATATAAATAAAATTTATTATGAAACAAAAGGCAAAAAACTATTATGTACATAGTTTAGTCCTATTCAGTGTCTACTCGGTGCTTCTTGGCTTGTCTCTTGTATTCATTAAATGGAGCACCTTCCATGAAGAAGAATGGGACAAGATCCTTTTGACGGTCACGGAACATGGAAACCCTAACATCACCTGCCAGGAGATTCCACTGCTGTAGTCTGGAGCCCAACAGCTCTGCCTTACTCTTGGGTAGTTCCAAATCCTTGACAAGGTCATTCAGTTCACCTTGTGGCTCAGAGGAGGAGGATGGGAGAAAATGTGGGTCCTGTGACATTGATGGTTCAGGACCAGAAGTTTCATCCTCTTCCTCTTCCTATAATTATAGGATCAAATTCTGCCCCACTTAGACCTGTGCAATGCAGATGAAGACAATGATAAAAGATACTGTAAAGGGATATTATGATGAGTACACAGACCACATTGCTGTTACAGAGGCCCTGAACTCCTGTAGACCTTCCCTTACATGAACAATTCCATTGTGGTATTTGGAAATACCTTGTTATAGAAAACAATGTCGTCATCTGCCTGGGCACTATGTGAATGGGCCATTTTTAACAGCACTCGCGATGATGATACTCTACACACATTTAGTAGACAGGGTCTAGGAATAACCTCATTGGCTACAGTACAGTCTTGTCCAGTAATTTTATTCTATGCAACCTTCGCATTCAAAGCTTGTTTGTTCTGTGTGGCCTTTAAAGATGGTTTCCTTGAACCCTAGCTTCTCCTTCCCGCTCTGTGGTTTTGCTTGTCTCATAATCCAAAGGTATATGCATTTCCTTAGTGCAACGTGTATATAGTGTGGGGCTCACTCTGGGATCCCACAGAATGAAAGGCACTATGAAAATGAAAAAGATTCTTCTCTCTTTGCAATGTAATTTTCAGTCTCTTTTGAATGTGCGTGTTACCTGTCTTGAAGTATCATAATGGTGGTAGTAGTAGTAATTGTATTAGTGTTTGCTATTATTTAATTATTTATTTGTGCTATGGTAATAGCTAGGAGCCCCAAACATGGATTAGGACCAGTGTTCCCTATAAGCTATGTGCTTGTACAGCCACTCAGGAGAGATCCAAATGCCTCCCCACTGATTAGCAGAGTGCACACACAAAAGTCTTTTGTTTCTACTAGTGGTATACATTCACACATGCCTTGGGGCACATCAAATTATTCTGCACATGGATTGAAAAAAATCCACAGAGGGATGGAAACGATTACAGGGAACATTGATCAGGACCCAACTGTTCTAGGCTTTGTACAAATATAGAACTTTAAAATGGTCCCTACCCCAAAGAGCTTGTGTAAGTAGAACATTTAGGGTGAGATTCACCTCCGTGTAGAGGGCCTGTGCAAGAACTTGAAGTGGGATGGAGAGGTTTATGTGGGCCTTCTGCACTCATGTAAATTTCACTTTCTGAGGCTACGTCTACACTACGGGTTTTGCCGGAAGAGGCAATGCAAATGAAGCGCTGATTAGCATTTTCTCGTGCTTCATTTGCATAATCTCTTCCGATCCGTTTTTGCGCAAGGGGTTTTTGCTCAAAAACAAGCAGTGTGGACGTTTCCTTTTTGAGCAAAAATGCCCTTTTGCGCTAGATCCTTATGTGCACAAGATTTCCAGAAGTACATGTCTAAAGTTAGTCTCCTAAATGCATGCTCAGTGATTTGGAAAATCTAGCCACTTCTTCAGGTATAAATACATAGATTCAAGAGGCATTTTAAAAAAAAAGTCTGGATCCTGAGTTCTTTATCCAGGTTCAACTCCAGTTTATTTTGACTTGCATTTCCTTGGGAGCTCTGTCAAACTAGATTTAATTGAGAGTTTTGCCTGAGCAAACAGCTCAAGATCAGAATGATAATAAACAACAGATCTGAATTCTACATCACATGCTATCAGGAAACCCTCACTGAATTCAATGGGATCTACTTGTGAGTGTGTGAGAGCAGAATTTGCCCCACAATCTATATTTATTTTCATTCTGTTAACACCTAAAGAGTCCCCTTTTCTGCTCTTTTTCAGCAACCTAAGCTCTCTTGAGTCTGTTCTCTGTTGATGTGTAGGGTGATTTATGTGAGCAACCCACACTAATGCTAGCAGGAGTAATGCACACAAGTCTCCTTGGAGCTGGTGAAAGAATAGATACCTGTGTATATACAAGACATTTTGCTACATAGATTAATACTTCTGTGGCCACCAAAACTGGTCTTTGTCATGAACAGGACTTAAATCATCGCTGCAAGTGACATTTAGTGATTGCAGCAGTTTGGATAAAATTCAGATATACAGGTATCTCATTTCATTAAAGACAGAAGGCCAGATTCTGTCCTATTGTAAATAGTACAAAACCATTGGCCTTCTCTGGCTTCAGTGGAATGGCACCCTCTGTATTTGGGCAGGCAATAAGATGGAGGCCGTTTGCCAGGATTAGCCACTGCAATATTTACCTGCGCCTCTGCAGGTATGGCGATTGCAGCTCCCATTGGTCAGAAATCACAGTTCCTGGCCAATGGGAACTGCGGGACGCAGTGTGGATTGGGACACCACTTACCGCAGCTCCCATTGGCCAGGAACAGTGATCTGCAGCCAACAGTAGCTGTAAGCACCTGTACCTGCAGAGGCACAGGTAAATACAGAGATGGGCCTCCAGGGGCTAACCCAGGTGAACTGCATCTGGCTCGTGGGCTGGTATTGCTCTATATCCAGTCTGTATTTGGCCCTGAGTCTTCAAGTTAGCTGATAACTCTTCCCAGTGCCCTAACTACTGATGAGTGAAAATAAACAAGTTAATGCTACAGCTGCCAGCTTGTTTGTTTTTTCCATTTGTCTCCTTTCGAAAGAAACAACAAAATTCTAAAGGCACGGCCCTTGATGGTTACCAGTCAAAGAGGCACAATATCTCTAAGCTGCCAATGAAAGAAACTTCCTTTGATTACAAAAAAGTATGTAATGAGTTGATTACAGTGCAGCACTTACCACTACTACAGGTTGGTACCCTCGGGACCTGACCAGTCCCGGATGTGGGATTTTGCCGGATCAGGGGAGGTCATATTTGGCTCCCCCCAGCCCTGGACCAGCTGCCAGCCTCCTGACTGGCTCCCCCTTGCCACCAGCCTCGCTGCCCTGCTGGTCCCCCCACCTCCTTCTCTGCTATGCTGGGCAGCCTAGTTCACTGCGTGCTGGGCTCTTGGCCCAGTGGGGCAGCCCCACTGAGGAATGGTGAGCTCCTGGGCCCATGGGACAGCCCCGCTGCAGTGTGCTGGGTTCCTGGCCCTGTGGGGCAGCCCTCCAGGGTTGCGCTTGGCTGCCTAGTTGTGGTGTGCCAGGCAGCCCAGCAGCGGGGAACCCAGCTGCTGGCCCTCGACCAGGACTCTCTGGTCCTGGAACATCCGTGGTCCTGCCGGAAGATGGATATTGCTGGACTAGGGAGTCCCAGATTACAGAGGTTCAACCTGTAGTAATTACTCTCTCTTGTTATGGTGACTGTCTTCAAGTTTGAAATATCATTTTTATTGATTTTTGTCAGTCACCAACCCAAAGAGAGATTTTTGGCCCACTTTTCTGATGATGTAAATTGATGTAGCTCCATTGAAGTCAGAGCTAGACAGCTATAGAGGGGTTTGCCTCATGACCTCTTTAATGGGAAAAGCAAAGACTGTGCTGTTGGGCTAAGTTGCCTCCTAGTGCTCGTGTTGTGTTGGTGATACTCTGCTCTGCTTTTGATACCAAGTGCTGACTGTCTGGATCCATTTAGCCTTAGTCATCTCCTTCTGGAGGGAGGCAGTTTAGACAAGCTCCTCAACCAAAGTGGCTTGCAAGTTGGCTCAAATGGGTGGAGGAAAAGCTACTGAAACACTGGATGGGAAAAATACCTTTCTTCTCCCAGCAAATAAAAGTGAAGCATGAAAGGCAGTATGGCTTGGTTTTGAAAACTGATTTCATTGACAGTTTTAATGCAAAGTTGTTTAACTTCTAGAAACTAAAGTTTGCAGCATAGCAAATATATTTTGAAGGTGTTAAACATAGGATTCTTACATGTTAAATAAATGAGACCAAACTCTGTAGTCATTCTGTTGGACCTTATGTTGTATCATTTTGAACTTCCTGCTATCTGTTAGGCTTTATCTGCCTGCAAAATCCATTTCTAATTCAGGACATATCTATTTTGTGATCACTTGCCAGAAATCTATTCCCAAGTTTCTCCTTATTTTAGTGCAATATCTCTGCCTCAGCACCTTTCCCAAGGTGGCTGATCTAATCATGGCACTATCAGTTATCACTTCTCATTTCCTTTGGTAGCCTTGTCAAATGCAGTGCAGTGCCTACCAAAATGACATTCACATGTTCCCAGTGACCAAAGCTATAAAACTAGAATTAAGTAGGGCTTCTTAACTGTCTGCCCTGCTTTCCAAATGAAAGCTAGAAGTGTGATTTGTATTAACCTAGAATAACCAGGTGAAATAACAGCATCCTTATTTATAGTAATTAGGTTTCATCTAGATAGACCATCTGATCGTGAACCCTGCATTCACCAACACTTTGGTATCTTCTTCCTAGACAGAAGAGCAATGCTTTTGTTTTGCCAACTGGCAAGAGGGTACTGAGTTGTCATAGAAATACAAGTTGCCGCCTCACTGTTCCCAACCTCTGTGTTTTCGTGTGTGGGTTTTTAAAACTGTATATTTCATTGCATGCAAAGGTCAGAACGTACAAAGGAGAACAACTGTATTTCTCACTACAAGAGTCATGGGGGCAGTGAAGACTCTAGTTTGTTTAAAAGAGCTTTCTGTGGACACCAGGCCAACAAAAGAACCCCTTAGCCTATTTGTAGAGAGAGCACCTTCCAACAGAATTCTAGTAGCAGTTTTAGTAAAGGCTGTACCTAGAGGTACTCCCTCCATTCTTATAGGTAAATGTACCCACCTGCACCCTTGCACCCCCTGCAGGATTATGCTAGTTAATGCAGTGGAACTGTCAGGAGCCCTCACTGAACACAGTTTTGTTTCCCTATCAGATGACTATCTGGATACCCAGCAGAGTTGTCTCTGACACAGCCCTTTCCTTAGCAGCCAGGGAACCTATACATGTCACTGAATGGAGCTTCCCACAGAGGGGTTCCATTGCTGATGTTTGCATGTAGCATACTCTGTCACCAAGCAGGGCTTCTCCCCAGCTTTAACATATGTGCTCCCAGGCACAATCTCTTTCAAGCAGTTTTATTTTCTTAACAGAAGCAAGTACACTGAAAAACAGTCTTTTAGCTCACTCCTCCCTTGCAGGTTTCAGTTCACCTCCCTCACTTCTTCTGACTCCTTAAGAGAAGAGTGGCTAGGAGTAAGGCATTTTCTGGGACCTAAATTAGATGCAATTTCTGATAGGATCAGATTTGTATTTGGCGCTCACTTCTTCAGATGCATAGATCTTCTTTGCCTTACAGTCTGGGAAATAAACACAGGTGGCTTCTTCTCATGTTTGTTGTGCACAAATGCTCCTACTTTCTCTTCCCCTATTCAATGTGAAAAGAAACCATGTAAGTAGGGAGAGTGGTCAAAGACACATGATGCCCCCAGCCCTAGTTGGATGCTTGGTTTACTTTTGGCTTTAAATTTAGCAAATGCTTTTAGTTTTGCTACAATAGCAAATCATTCCTCTAGGGTATTGACTGGCCATTTCAGTGGATTTTGGACGATTCACCATGTAATTTCTGTAATCCTAAATCTTAATTTATAGGGAATGGTAGGAAATTCATTGTCAGAACATTAATGTAATAGGACTCTCTTCCGTATTTCAGTTATTGCTTTTAAGAAAGCTCAGCATCTCCATGAGAGATACTAGAATGGCATATTGCCAACATATATGCCTTTATATAAGAAACTGACTAAAAGATTTTGAACACAACAAATCCTGCATTTTGGCAGGGGGTTAGGCTAGATGACCTTTGTGGTCCCTTCTAATTCTGTGATTCTATGATTCTACATTATGGTGCTAGGCATATGAGAAGTGCATGAGAAAAGACATGCTAACCACATCTGAGCTATCATCACATTGTAAAAGACAATATGTTCTAAGTCATTAATTGTGTAAAGTTGTGTCTGAAAGCTACGCTACTATAATTCTGCCAAATTCTGATCTCATAATGTCAACTGAGAGTAGCAGCGCGGGGTGGCAGGTGGGAGCCGATATTTAAACTGGCTCCCTGCATGGACTGGCTCCCGCCTGCCACCCCGTGCTGCTACTCTCAGTTGACATTATTGTGACTGAGACTGTATCCGGTAGCAACGTGGGGTGGCAGCCGACTCCCCTGCATGATCTTCATTTAAAAGTCGGACCTGTGGGCTGGGACTGAGCCAGCCTGCCAGTCTGAGATTTAAATGAACAACACACAGGGGAGGAGGAGAGGGAGAGTGTTGCGGTTAACTGGGACCGTTAACCAATAAGCAATCGCTAATGGTTAGCCGGCTAGCCGCTAACATCCCTAGTTGACACTGATATAGAAGAGATCAGAATCTGGCTTTTTGTTATAAGTTGATTGTTTAGACGCTTGATATCAGCTTTATCGACAATGGGCCACACTCTACTCATATACACCATATAAACCAGTGGTTCTCAACCTTTTTGGCCTGCAGCCCACCCTGCTCACCGCAGCCCTTTCCAAGGATCACCAGCCAACCACCCATGATGAGAGAATGGGTGCAGGAGGGGCTGGGGGCGAGGTGTGGTTGGGAGGTTGGGTGCAGAAGTGGGCTGGGGGTGGGGCATCTGGGCAGAAGGGGTGTGTGAGAGGGGAATGGGGTAGGAGTCTAGGCATGAGGGAAATGGGCAGTGCTTACCTGGCTCCATGTACCTGCTGCTCCCAGGCACTGCCCCCTGCCGCTCCCATTGGCTACGATTCTGGCCAATGGGAGCAGCAGGGAAAGCCTCCAGGTGAGCAGTTTCCTGTGTTGCTGTTTTCCCAACCAGGAAGGCTTGGGGTGCTGGCTCTCCAACCTTATGGGGAGGGGAGAGTTGTGGGGATGAAGTACCAGTATGGACTTCCTGCTGTGGGGATGTGTGTGAGCCCTGAGCCCACAGCCCTCCTGCAAGATGATCATGGACCACTAGTGGTCTGTGGACGACACTTTGAAAACAACTGATGTAACCCTAGTGGTCTATATTTAGATGATTATTATTATTCAGAGATGATCCTAAGGGAATTTCAGATATTGTAATTTAAAGCTTTTCCCAACCCTCTGCATTGTGTAAATTACACCAGTTTAGACTCTTTCAATCCCACACAGACCTCTCAGTTGTCCCAAATTATGAGGTGAGCAGTACATTGTAGCCAGTTCATGCTTTCCATCCCACTGCATTGCCAGGTGGCATTCCTCCGGACTGCGAGCTTTACCACTGGTCCCTCAGCTCCTTTCTCTCCCTTCCCTTCTAGAAAAGAGCCTGAAGAGCTGCAAGAGTTGACAGTAGATTTTAGATAAGGGAAGAAGGAAGAGGGAGCAGCTGTGTAGTGTCAACACATTATTCACTGTATGAGAGGGGGGAGAAGGAAGCAGAGCCAGGCCTCAGGGGAATAATGTGAAAGCCCAGAGGACCAGCTCCCTATTCAGTGAGAAATCCTCTCCTTCCTTCACAGGCCTCTTAGAGGAGCAGCAGCCTAGATCTGTGGGAGGAGGAGCTACAAAAGCAGCAGAGAGGCTCTGGGTCCTAGGAAGACCCTGGCAGAAGCAGCCCTCCCCCCACCATTCCCCATATCACACATCCAAGTTAACAAGGGCATGGCAGAAATTGTGTGTTTGAGGGTCTTGCATTGGTGAGGAGGGGAGGAAATGAAAGGCATCCTGCATAAGCTGTGGGGAAGAGCTGGCATGAAGTGTGGAGGAAGCATGGGGAACCGCATGAAATGAACAGTAATAATTTTATGGTGGGGTTGCTTTAATTCAGGGCTTCATTAATTGTTTCAAGAGGTGGCCTAAACAGCAACTACTCTTCCCAACCTATATCCCCCTCTGTATGAGAAGCCCAGGGATAAACCTCTTCACTCCTCAGCAGCCTAAGTAAACACCCCCAAAAAACCACCTGTGTTGGCTCTAAATGACCAGAATATGGGATACCTGTGTTATGCAATGCTATAAACAACAGATTAGAAGGGGCAGGGTTAATATAAAACCTGATTTTAAGGATTTTTTCACAGTGTGAACCAAATAAACCCATTTTGTAATCTGCAACAGACCAACGTACATAGTCATCATTAATTAGCCTGTGACAAGCTGTAAAATGGGATTCTTTTTTTAAACAAATCTGATTAGTTATATATGTGGCACAATGTGCAACAAACCGCAGCTGTTCCATTTTATAGTCATTTGTAACATATTTTTATTACTTGTGTCACACATGGTCAGGCTTCAAGGGTGAGAGGTACGCTCACACGTGCCCACTGCTATGTAACTTGTGCCATGTTCACGGGATCCCCTTTGGATTTGACCTAACTGGCTGCAAAGAGGTTGTTTGGGAGTAAGAGTCAATGTAACCCAACACATTTTATTGTAGAATGAGGTATTTTGTGTCCTAAACTGGTAATTTTCAATGCAGCTAAATTATGAGGACACTGTCTTGTGGTTTAAAAAACTGCTCTTTGGTGTACTCTTTTTCTAGCTATTTCTTCACTGTAGGAAGGTAAAGAAATCTGTGATAAAATAATAATTAAATGCTGACAGTACTAAATTTTCTCCCAGCATGAGTTGGCAGCAGTTACAAACCAAAACATTAGGTGGCTTTAAAAAAAAAAAAAAAAAAAAGTCAGATTAAATACCTCTGTAGGTTTCTCTGATTAGCTATTCTTAAAAGGATATGTGGCAGTAATAAAAGGGTATGCTTGACAGCAACAATTGGCTTTGGAGGAGAAGGTAAAATACTCAAGTTCTAATGTATATAGGGGTATGCTTAAAGGAATTTCTTGCTGATCTTTGTTGGCAGGACTGATATGTTACTAATCATCAGTTTCTAACAGCCCCCAAGAAATCTACTGGCCAGGAAATAGCCATTCTTTTATGTTTCTGGAAAGAATAGATAGAAGTAAGTATGCGGAATAATGTCTTTTCCAAAATAGCTGTTTCGAAAGAGGGGCTGTGTTGACAAGGCAGCTGTAGTTATTTCAAAATAAGGGGCCTCCAGCCCTTCCCAAGGTGCCCTGCTGGCCATTCTGTCTACACTCAGCCAAACTCTATAGTCTCCCCTTCTCCTGGAGCCCTTAAAGCTGCAGCTTCAGGGGAAAGGCCTTGTGGCATGCAGGAGGCCCTGACAGCCCTGAGCCACCCAGCAGCTACCACTGCCTCAGATTTTGGCCACAATGAGCCAGTCTGCAGCTCCCACCAAAAGAGCAGTCAACCAGCTCCCAGGAGCCTGCCTGGGACCAAAAGAGGTGCACACCTTCCTGCTCTGGTGCGGACATCCTGGACCTCATTGAGGTCTGGAGCGAGGAGGCAAACCTCCAGGATCCCTGCACCAGATGCAGGAATGCTGGTGTCTATGGTTGGATGGCCAAGTGCCTGGCCAACAAAGGACACATCCGCACTCAGGAGCAGGTGTGGATGAAAGTGAAGGAACTCTTCACATATGGCAGGGCCTGAGAGCACAGATCCTGCTCCGGGGCAGAATCCCACACCTGCCCCTACTATGAGGACCTGGACTGCCTCTTGGGGGGGGGCGGGGGGGGCGGGGCAATCCCTCCTCCCCGGTAGTGGACTTGGGACTCGAGATGCCAGTCGTCGTTCTCCTGGGGGACAGAGATGAGGAGGAGGAGGAAGAGGGGTAGCTGGACAAGGTGAGCTCTGTCACCCTCCTGACCCTGGTGCCAGTCCCGCATGCTCTGGACATGTCCCAGGCATTGTCCGAGGCTGGGGAATCCACATCAGGTGAGTGCCATCACGTTCCCTACACACACAGGGTGTCTGGAGAGGCCTGCCATACTCATGACACCGGGGTGGAACACTATCCCTCCACAAGCTACAACTAGAAGGAGGCTGGGGACATGGACACACACACGCACTCCCCTCCCCTCAGCAGTGTCGCATACGGCACATGGGCATGCCTGCACTCTCGGGGCAGCATCCGCTCCCGGAGACAGCATGGCGAGGTGCAGGAGTGTCTGCTGCTCACGCGCACCTCCCCCCCAGCACCCTGCCTCCCTCTCCCCCAGCGGGCAGGGATACAAGTCCTCTCCCTGCGGGACGTCGCCACTACTGGACCCAGCAGGTGTATGGCACAGAGGGAGGGCCAGCTGCCCCAGGCCCCCGCCCTTGCCCACAGGATCCCAGTCTGGCTGGCACCTTCACATGCCTGCTTGTCCCCAGGATGGGAGGATAGTGAGGTTCCCCCTGCCCCAGGACATCTGGCCCCTATCGGCAAAGGCCCACTTGCTAAAGCGCACATGGCCTTGCTCCAAGCACATCCGCCTTGACCTGAGCCGAGAACTCTCGCACTCAGCTCAGAATGAGGGCTAGGTTTCAGGCACAGTGTTTCTTGGGATGAATGACCATCCCTCTTTATTCTCCACAGCCGGACCAGCTGCGAGAGAGGGGTGGTCGACACACCCAGAGCAGCCTTCTGAACCCGAGGGACCCGCAGGTAGCGGAGACCCATGGATGAATTCCAGAGGGAGCACCTTGCGGCACTCTGATCCATGGAGCAGACCACAGACTGCAGGAAGACATTCATATGTGGCGAGACACCTGGCAGAAGATGCTGGGCAGGGCCGCACCATGTGTGGGGCCGTGCAGTCCCCGGTGGCCAGCATGATGCCTGCTCCCACTCCTGCTCCTCCTGCTTCTCGCCCAATGCTCCCGCCCCCCCATGGCCGCCAAGGCCCCCGCACTTATAGCAGTGGGATCACCAGAGCCAGGCACCACTCCCAGCCCCATCCCTGAGCCTCTCCTTAACCCTCCTCCCCTTCCAGCTCCCTCCTCTCCCCTCCAAGGTTCTCATCCCCCTCTGATCCCCCTCTTTCCTTCTCTCTCCCAGGTTCTTTCCCCAGTCCCTCCCCAGTTATTTTGACTCCAAATAAAAACAACACAAAGTTTATTTGTCAAAAAAAAAAAAAAAAGAGTCTGTTTTATTGTCTCTACAGGGGAGGAGAGAAGGGGGGTGTTAGAGGAAAGGCAGAGAGGGGAGATGTATAGGCCCCTAGTGTGGAGGCCCAGGGGAGAGTGTCTCTGGGGTCCTTGTGAGAAACTCTGCTTCAGGGCCTCCCAGATACGCATGGCCCCTTGATGGGCCTGCCGGATGGCAGCCATGCGCGGCTGCTCGAAGGCCCTGCTGATGTGATCAGCCTCTGCCTCCCCCCGCACACACACACACACCCTGGCAGAAATGCCTCTTCCTTCTTCTCTCAAATATTTTGGAGCACATAACACATGGCCACCATGTGTGGGATGTTCTGCTCCCTGATGTCCAGCCGGGTCAGGAGGCATCTGAACAGTGTCTTCAGATGCCCGAAGGTGCCCTCAAGGACCATTTCCCCTTTCCCTAGGGAACCCCATTCCAGCAGTCCACCCCGTCCCCTTGGAAAATAGCCCAAGAGCACCATACCTGCATGAGCAGGGCCCCAACAGTTGATCTCCCCACGCTGAACTGGTTTCTAACAGATCAGTAAATGTCCGGCATAGAGAGCTTCCGGCGACCCTCTTCTGGAGGGGGGTGGCAGGTGTCATGTGAGTGTCCTGTCATCTGAGGGCAGGGGCAAGCCACTCACAGAGCTCCAGAAAGGTGTCCTTCCTCATCCAAAAATTCTGGAGCCACTGCTGGTCGCCCCACCGCGCCATGACAACCCTGTACCACCAGTCTGAACTAGTGTCCAGATGCCACAAGTGGTGGTGCACAGTGGTGAGCGGAGGGCGGGCGGGATTCAGCAGCATGAACTGCACCTGCAGAGAGGCGAGGAGGCTCTCCAAGCAGAGCAAGGGGTTGGGTTCCTGCAGGGCCTGGGAGACAGCCTGCAGAAACTGCTGTATGAGGTAAAGCACAAGCTACAATAGCCGTTGACTGCCCAGAAGCAGCTGGCTCCATGGCTGGAGAGCTGAGGTGTCCGCAAGGGCAGCCACAGTAGACAAGAGAAAAGGCTTTGCTGTCCCTCGAAGATATAGGCACAAGAAAAAAGCCTGAGATGTTGCTTAAAGGGGGTCCCTTTAAGCAAGAGCCTCAGATAGCCTCAGGCAGCAGCTCCAGGAAGTGACTGCTATCCTGAATGCCCTGCCTGAAGTATTTACAGGTGGCCTTAGATGCCAGTTACCATCCAATCAGTGTGGACGCTCTATTTCAAAATAGCTAAGCGCTATTTCAATAAGCTTTTGGTGTGTAGACATGCTATTTTGAAATAAGCTATTTCAGAATATTTCTTCTGGAATAGCTTACTCTGAAATAAAAGTGCAGTGTAGACATAGCCAAATATTAAGTGACTGAATAGTGGGGAAGAATGTGACACCAAATCATCAAACTTCCTACTGTTCTTATTTAGGGTAAGGTAGGAAGTGGATACTACAGTCAGGTACTTAGCGTACTTACAGTTTACTACCATTAATAATTTATATAACAGGTCATGAACCCTTTATGCCTTGTCTTCCACTGGAATATAGCCTTGTCTGAACACAGTTGTTGGCTGTCATATTAGCTGACCTGGGGCCAAATATTGTTTAGTTGTAAACATGGACCCAGACAAGCCATATGCTTCACCAGGTCAACCAGTCCAATTATTGACAACCATATTCAGACAGGCTCAGCTTTTGTAGCACACACCATGCCATGGGTGGGATACAGTACTCATCTTAGCTGCGTATTGTCTCATTCATTAAGTGCACTTTCAAAAGTGACTGTTCTATGCTGGGTTAGTCAATGGAAGCTTATACTATTTGTCATTTAGTGCCCTTTATTAGAATGTGCTCCCTAGTGGAATGTACGCTATTTAGTGCACTATACAATCTGGGACATCTGAGCGGCTGCTCCTACATACATCTATCAACTAGAAGAGCTGCTGTTTTACATTGCCAGCTGTTTATGGCATAATAGGGATGAAGATACATTTTATTACTTTGGTGTGCATTTGCATGCTGATTTCATTACCTCATTTTTAGAGGGGGAATGCTCCAGGCATCCATTGGCAGAACCACCACTGATTACTGGGAAGTGCCTATGTGTTAATCATCAGAATAATAGTTTCTAATAAATAATGGTAACTGAACACTTATAGTTATGTCAAAGCACTGTGCAAACAATCACTAAGACTTTTGTGTGAAGTGGAGGTTACTTTGTAGCAGAGATTATTAACTACCAACCTTAATACATTTGGGACCTGAATCTGACAGCTTTATTTAGACAAAACTCCCATTATAGAAAGTGGATGGCTTGCCTGAGTGAAGACTGCAGGATCAGACCAAAAGTAACCACTGTGATGTGTTAATGCTTCCAAAGTGAGATTTATTTACAGTTTTAATATACTGAAGCCCTACTTAGCCATTCCAGATGGAAATCTGTTTGGCTGAAATTAGAAGAGAGATGGGAAGGAAAAGTGGCAGGAAGTCTTTGCTGTCTATTTCATGACATTTGTAAAACAGAGCACTTTCTGATCTCGTTCTGCTTTCCTTTGAGTCTCTCTTTCCTGGAATTGGAGTCTACAGTTAGAGCCGGGTCCTCAGCTGGTGTTTCTCCACTGCAGGTAGCAAAGCTCTGTTAATTTGCACCAGCTCAGGATCTGGCGCTGGTAAACTCCTATGTTTAACACACAGGTGTAACATAGGAGTTTGTTTCGCTCTTTATAACCAAGACGTTTACAGTTATAAATAAGTTATTTTGGAGCATAGATGGGGCCTGAACACTTTAAGACAGAGGAGAGGGTGATTTATTTGCAGGGTTGTTACCACCATAGAATCTGAGCGGCTCAAATACGTGAGTTTGTTTCCTCTCAAGGAGGAGTACTTCCCTCATTTCATATAGGGAGCTGAGGCTTAGAGTCACACCATCTTGACTGTAGGTATTGTGGTCTGGACAGGTGACCACAATTTGAAGCGAATCTGATTTTCCTGACAAAGTTAATAAACACTATGAGATCTAAAAAGAAGTGTGCTGCAGCTCTGTACAAGGGACGGGCCAAATTTTGGATCCATATAAGGTGGGATTTAGGGTGCATAAGTCTCTTAATTTTTGTGTTGTGTATCCCACTGGCCAGTCTGTTGCTGGGGTACTCTAAAGTAAAATAATTCAGTCTCATGTAGTCACTTTTCATGACTATTATGTGCCATGGATTTTGTGTGGTTGGAATTTCATTATCAAATTTCCACTCATATATTTCTGCCCTGCTAAAATTACTTTATGCTTTGACAGGATGTCTTACAGGCATAATTTTAAAGGTATCTCCATTACTTGCCTTTCCAGTCTGGTAGTGTATAACTAAGAGATGTAAGTGGCTGTATGCTCTAGACCTGGATTTGTGTCACAGTCTTTCCGATTGGATGAAATAATCACTGAAGTCTTCTGAAGACCATATTGTCAGCCATTGTAAATCATCTATTGAGTGCAATGGAG
This sequence comes from Pelochelys cantorii, assembly GCA_032595735.1. Classification (NCBI taxonomy): domain Eukaryota; kingdom Metazoa; phylum Chordata; order Testudines; family Trionychidae; genus Pelochelys; species Pelochelys cantorii. Next base: position 99,293,481 of record CM064329.1, on the reverse strand, counting down.
CTATGATGATTTATGCTAAGGACCTGACTCCTGGGATTTACTCAGTTTCCAGTACTGTGAACTCTGGCTGGTGTCAGTGAGGAGAAAAGAGCTGCAAACATGTAAAATCTGACCAAAAGGTTTGGAGAACTATTGCCAAGTTCTAACCAGAAGTTTCATCTTCTTGAAGGATACAGTTATATTTTCCCTCCTAAGCCATACAGCAATTGTTGTGTTCCTCTTTTCTTTGAGCTTAAGCAGACACAAGCCTTTAGACAGATTGGCACAGTAGACATCCTCTTCACTAAACAGAACGGATGAAAAATTTCAAGTAAATTGTCTAGAAATGGGAAATTTTTCCTGTGGACTGGTCACTCTTGTTTTCTTGTGTACAATGAATGATCTCTGTATATAAACAGTTCAGACTTTTTCCAACTTTAACAAAGGGATCTTAGATGTTGACTGTTAATTCATAAGACTAGATAAGGTGGAAGTGATTTTCATTGCCATTTTGGTTTAGGACACTCTTTCCTATTTCAGTGCAGATGAAAGTAGGACTTTTCTTTAATTATTTGCTTGCTTCTTACACTTCACTTGACAATCTGATACTTCATTTGAGTCCAGACATTGACCTTGCCAGCAGAAAGTTATCTCAGAAAGGAGAAGGGTATTCGGAAACTGACTTGGGCATTTTGTTTGCAATATTTTGATGGGTGCTTTGTAATTTCCCTACCTATTATGGACTTGATTTGGGATTTACCTTTCACAGTACATTAAGATTTTTAATTTGCCTCAGAATATTAATATTTCTGTTTCAGACTTTGGGGAGCACACATTCTCAGCTTGATTGTGAACATTAAGTTAATGCACACGCCCACTCTGAGGTTCTCCTAGATTTGCATGTGCTTCTTTAGAGGCTCTTCAAAGGTGCTTAGCTTTAATTGTTCTTATGTGAGCATGCAGAAATAGGGACCCAAGTGCCTAAGGAATTATTCTGTTCACAGTTTCATTTCTAGATCTTTTCAGAGCTGCTCTAGGTTTAATTTACATGAGGGTTACATAAAATATAAAGGTTTTCATTTGAATGGAAAGATTTGCTTGCTCAAATGCAATGAATATCCATTTGTCAGTCTTAGGATATTTGCTGGGAACTTTTTGTCATTTGTGCTATTATTATTTTGTAAACAGTTTATTTACGTAGGGCTCTAACTCTTCAAATAGAAACAGAAGTGTAGTTGTAACATTTTCAAAATTGTCCAAGTGGTTTATGTCCCACTAACTGTCAGTAAGACTTAGGCCCCTATGTGCCCTGGGCACGTTTGAAAATGGACTTAGGCTTTTAAATCACTTAGGAGCTTTTAAAAAGGTTGCTCAGTGTCAGAAGACATCAACAGAATGGGTGGAGGGACTCAAATTCTGACTCTGAACATGTAACTGAAAACAAGCTGCATGCCTTCTCAGCATCTCTCCTGGTGTAGCTGAAATCAGTTAGAACCTCCAGTGAGTATTGAAGGCCACTGATCTAGAGGACAACCTAAAAACTGTAAACACTCCTAGAAATGAACAAAGAATTTGTGGCTGGAAGGAGGCTGAGTACCTCCATCCAGCTGTACCGAGGCCCTAAACTGGCTGCTAGCTATTTGGCCCTAAAGGTTATAGCCACTGAGAGGAACAGAAGTTCACTCCTGATGCACAGTCACTCATTTTACTTCTGAACCCTGTCTGCAAAAAGGTGTAGGACAGTGAAGTGGGGGAGTGCTGCTTATTTCAGAAAAAAATAGTCTAAAATGTAAAGAATTAGTAGGATTGGCTTTGTTTTGTTTGGGGAAGGGTTGTTTTTGTTAATCTGTAACTGTCCTATTAATATTTCTTAAAGCAGTACATATGTTAGCAACAAGTGCACACTGGGCAATTGCTTACTGAGTTTACAACTTATAATGGCTACAATTAAACTATACTAAGGGCTGAAATTTGTTCTGAATTGCACTGGCAGGCATGTAGGGAGCTTCTTACTTCCCTTCCAACATTACCATGCATCAGCACATATTCACTCACTGCTGCAAAGAAGGCACCCAGCTGCTTTTGTCTGAAGCCACACATGAGCTCCAATGAGTTGTGATCTGCTCCTGATATTTAGCAGGCATGGTCAGCCCCATGTAGGTATGCTGAGATCTTTAGGGGTACTTCCTGCACCTTTATACAGGAACTAGGAGGGAGAGCCCTTCCATAAACTTCTTCACCCTCATCTGCTGCCCTGGATCATCTTGTGCTGCCCTGACCATGGCTTTGGGAACAGTAAGTCAGCTAAAAGCTATGTACAATTACCTTCCCTTTCTGCTCCTTGGACCATACTATCCTCCTTTTTTAATCCCTCCGCTATCTGTCTCTTGCCTTCCAGATTTCAGTTTCTGGTCCTTCCCTTCAGGATACTGCACGATTCCATCCTAGCATTAATCTCTGCTCTTGTTGTGTGCCATGTTTTCTGAATGGCCTTAACTTGACTAATGAAGCCCACCTCACTTTCTCCTTGTTCTCCATTTCTTGCTCATGTCATACTCCATGCTGCCAGTCATATCAGCATCCCTCTCCACCACTTTCAAACCCTGCCTTGAAACTCATTTATGGAGCTAGGTGACATTTTTTAATTAAAACTTTTTTTAATGGACTTTTGACCAAAGCGCACAATATTTCATTTTTAAATCTTCTGCTTTTTCAGTGAGAAACTGAAAAAAGGAAAAAGTGTTGGTTTTCTGTAAAAACAATACAAAAAAACCCTTCATGCATGAGTGGGAAAGGATTTAGGTTTTTTTGTTTTTGTCAAATATTGGGGAAAAATGGAAAATTTTGAAAAATGAACATTTCCCATGAAAAACAATTTAGATTTTTTTTTGACCACTCATACTAATTTATTCCACAAGCCCACAAATGTTCCTACCAGTAAAAATGTCACTAAAGCGGTCTTACCAACTGTCTGTTCAGTATAAACTCCTGTGGCAGGCATTGTGCTGCCTCTTGTGCATTATACAGAACAGAATACGCTGTTGGTGCTTAACAAATAATTAATGTTAATACTTGTTCTGTCAGTATGGCTCAACAAGGTACTTGGATACCAAGCTAATGAGAGTGGTATTAATGCCTAGTTAGACTGAGTTAGATAGATAGAACCTCCATGTCCCTCTAGTGCATCTCCAGCAGATAAAGGGAGGTACAGTCCTAAATATCATCAGATAGGAGAACTGAAAAATTACTTTGCTTTATTGAAGCATAGTGAAGAATCACTGACTTTTTTGTATTCTGAGATTTTTACCAACTGCTTTTTTATACTGTAAAATAAAAAAGGGATCATTTTAGATCATTACTCTCGTTAGTGCCAGCTTTTCCCTTCACAGTCTTCTGCACATATTATATGTCTATGTTTTTTGGTATTTTCCTGTATGTCTTAATGAACCCTGTGTTTTGAAGAAAGAAGAGGACAGCAGATTTTCATCTTGTTTTGATCCATCACAATCAAGTTAGTTGCAAGTGATGAAGGATCTAACTGTCTGCTCACAAACGTCAGCTCCAAGCAGAAAGCTTGCTGGTTGCCCAGCAACCTCCTTGGAGGAAGATAGCTGTCCTGTGATTGGTTCCTTTTTTATCTGAGGCAGAATATATTAGCATTACCGTTCCACTAAACACAAAGGGAACAGAAGTGTGATCATAGCTCACAGGGACCGTTAAGTTTCTCAATAGTTGACTCCAGTGTCGGGATTAGATTAAATGTTTTTTTATTCTGTCCTTGCTAAAGATGACTGCATAATGCCAATTTGCTAACAATAATTTAAGCTCAGCTATATTACTTACGTTGCTCTTCCTTCCTCAGGCAGAGGGAGAGTCTTAAAGGCACACTGTCAGGGTAACAACATTTTTTTAATAACTGCCATTATCTGTGTTACAAATAAGATGGTAAGGTATTAAAACTGAACAATTGTTACACATTTGATCAATTTTTTACTCTGTTTGTTTTGTTTAATTTTTGAATTTCTCTCAGCTTAGATAGTGATGATAATCTGGTTTATTTCCCTTTTCTGTCTGTTTTCTTTCCACAGATTCTTGTGCATTAGGCTCAAAATTACAGCATCTAGATTTCAGACACTCTTGGAAAACGTATAAAAAGTTTCTATGGAAATCAAAAAATTGTGGACACGTTTCTGATTAACAATTTTTAAAAAAACCTAATTTTGCAATCAGATTTAACATGACGGTGTCCCTTTAATTCTATAGGACATGTAGTTATTTATATATTCACTTATCTGCATTTCTTTAAAATATGTGCTGTAAGTGAATTTACAATGATTACAAAATTACAATAGCTTAAGCCAAATCCTAATAAATAACAAGAAACCCTTAAGTAGTTCACACACATCATTTAGGGTCTGAGTCTCACTTTTATTTATGTGGAGAAGTACTTCACAGATCTAGCAAAGTAGTTAAGAATGTCCTTGACTTTAAGCCTGTTAAAAGTACCATTGAACCCTATGAAACTACTTATAGGTTAAAGTGCTTTGCTGAATCAAGACCTATGTGAATGTTCCTATTAAAATCAATGGAACTACTCTTGTAGGCTTTGATTCAAAGCCCATAGAAGTCAATGAAAACACTCTCGACTTCAGTGGACTTTAGATCAGATCCATATTAAGGAGCTTGTCAGTGTGAATTTGGGTAGCTGAAACAAGCTGTTATATATTTATTTGCAGGAAGGGGAGACATGACATATACAGTACTATTGAGCTGTATGTGGAATCGTTTAGTCTGAACTAGTCTAGGCTTATATATGTGGTGATTACCTGCTATTCTGAACGTGCTGTCTGGTAGCAAGCTGTTTATCAACTGGCTATTGAACTTGTTATTTCCTAAAGCATATGGCATGTCACTCTTGATTGAAAAGCTGTTGTTTTGTCTCCTTATCCTTCAGTCTTACATACATTCTTTTCTGCTTCTTCTGTAAAATCCTTCAACTCCAGGATTGATAACCTCCATCAAATAGATAGTGGGGTTTTGTTCAATGACAATACAATTGTTTTGGTCTGGGCTATGTCTGGATTGACTATATGCTGCATGGAAGAAGAGACAAGTATTTGGAAGCAGAACGTCTGATGGCTGAAATTACAAGGAGGGAATGTGTTCATAAGACCTGTTAACATCCTTATCAGGAAATAAATGAACACCAAAAAGAATTAACCCATTATTTCCCAAGCTAGGGATGGAGAATCATATTTAAGGGGGCAAAGGAGAAGGCTGATGATGGAGAGGAAGGCTTCATAAGCCAGGCTCCACCCTATTTGCATTGCTTACCTTCCTCACCTGCTTCTTCAGTAGTCTCTAATCCACATGGCCACAGGAGCAGTTTGTGTGTACATAGCTACTGCCTCAAGTTTTGGGTGAAATAATTATGAACAGTCTGTCAGAAATATTTTTTGGTACGTGAAGGACGAAATGTAGGGGGTGATCCTGCTTCCATTGAAGTGAATGGCAAAACTCTCTCCAGACCCCCAGAATATGTGTTAATATACATACATGTACAATCATCTGTTTGCCTGGGCCCAATAGAAATGATTAGCTCCTCTTCTACTAGAAAACTATATTAATTACGGGTGAGTTCCCGAAGTCTTGCCTATGTATAGGGACATTTTGGGAATTCTATGAAGTAGGGACATTTGTACAGCACCAAGTACATTGGGGCCTTTTTTCTTTGGTTGGGGCTCTTAGATGCTAGAGCAATGCAAATAATAAAGACATCGCTTTAAAGAAAGGTTAAGAAAATACTTCCCACTCTCACAGCTAGATCATGTTTTAGTTCTACTTTGAAAGTCAAATATGGCAGTTCCTTTTGTTTCATACCAAAGGATATTTTGCTCAATTAGCTTCCACTAAGAAGAGAGACTGTAATTATTATTAGTATAAGAAGTGGTATATTAATTACTGTTGTGGTAACACCTAGAGCCTCAGTCACAGACAGGGACCTGATTGTGCTAGGCTCTGTACAAAACAGAATGAAAAGACTGGCGCTGCCCCACAGTGTTTAAAAAGTGTTCTGTAATTATGCAAGGTGACTTCGAGATTTGAGACCTCAGTAGGGAACAGAATGAGAGGCTATCAACGTGCATTTGGTCACAAAATTGTAGAAGTTGCCACTAGCAGGCTTCCGTGCCAGAGCAGTCAGCTACATTCTTTTCTAAACGAGGCACATTTCAGGCCTGATCCTGCCAGGTGCTAGGTTCCCTCAACTCCCATTAAAATCTGTAGGAGTCGGTTGTACACAGCAGCTGGCAGGATGGGGTCCTTAGGCAGCACTGATGAGAATAGCGAAGTGGGGTAGCAGATCATGAAGAGCTCCCAAAGTGGCAATAATAGGCATATGTTCACTGTTGGAGACCATTTAATCTTTCTGAGTGAGTAATGTAATATTTATCATATTATAATAGCTGTAATAACTTGCTTAAAAATTAAAAATAGTTAATGGGTGAAATGGAGAAAGCATGTGTAATTGTTCTCTGCTCAGCTGCTGCTGTATCCATTGCTACCCTTCCTTTATTCAGATGCAGCAACTTCTCCTCTTTTAGCAGTTCTGACTGGAGGGAGCACTGAGACTGGTTCAGTATTCACTTCCACCTGCCATTCAGGGTGGCGGTAGTCTGTAAAGCCCTGTATAGTCTGTTAGATCACCTCTCTCTCTGTGCTCAGCCTCAACAGCAAAGAGGAGCTGAAATGCCAAAGCGAACAGTCTCTAGACAAAATGGCGCATTCTCAGTGGAATTCTTAGGTCAGCCCATCATGAGTGCATGCAAGGCCTGGTGCCAGGCATCCCGTTTACACCCAGAGACGTTTTGTTACGTTGTTGGGAGACACTCCTTTCTTTGGTGGATTGCCCTGTTTACATGAATATTGTTGTGCTTTTACTGGTGGCCCCTTTTTATAAATAAATAGCTATATCTGATTAGAAGAATCTTTTATTTTTCCAGCTCCATTTCCTCTGTTTGGCCTCTGTGCTCTCCTTTGCAGCACAGAAACTACCTCCACTCCCCACATGTAAGCCATCAAAGCTCCTGATTAACTCCAAGGGCCACGATTTAGGAACCAGAGGCCATGACCTGATTACATTCAATATGGGCAAGCAGAGGACAGTCCAACCAGTAATATATCTACTTGGTGCCTCAAAAGGGCTAATTTCCCAAAGCTGAGGAATGCGATGAACAAAATTGATTAGACAGAAAAATGTGAATAAAAATTGGGACTTCTTTAAGAAGACTTTATGAAAGGGCCATAATTCCACAATCAAGAAAGAGGACACCTTTGGCTGAAAGCCCATCCTGGTTCAGTGGCATAGCTGTCACATTTGCAGGTGTCACAAAGATGAGTGCAGTGGTGAATATTATTAATGATGACGATGCCTGGGCAGTCTAATGGGAGAATCTGCATTGGTCTGGGCCCATTCAACCAAAATGCATTTTAATACAGCCAAATGTAAAGTTACACATCCAGGAACAAGGAGTGCAGGCCATACCGACAGGCTGTACCTGGAAAACAGTGACTTATGAAAAGGATGTAAAGGTCCTAGTCAACAAGCAACTGCAAGTGAGTTCCCAGCGCAATGCCATGGCAAGTAGAGTTAATGTGATCCTTGGATGTACAAACAGGAGAAAGGTGAATAGGAAGAGGGAGGAGATTTTACCTTTGTTTACAGCCTGGGTGAGGCAAGTGTTGGACTACAGCATCCTGTTCTCGTGTACACATTTTAAAAGGGATGCTGGAAAAGTGGAGAGGAAGAGCCAGGAAAAATTGCCGTGTAGATGGTTGGGCTCAGACAGGAGTCCGAACTCTGGGATTCTGTGAGTGTGGAGGGTCCCAGAGTTTGAGCTCCAGCCCAATCCCAAATATCTATAGGACAATATTTAGCCCTGAAGTCCAAGCCTTGCAAGCCCAAGTCAGCTGACCAGGCCAGCCCAGCCAGGCCTTTTAGCTTTTATCCCTGGGTAGATGTGCCCTGGGAGAGAGACCTAAAGAGCTCAATCTGTTTAGCTGATCAGAAAGGAGACTGAGAGGTGACTTGATTACTGGGGTTAAGTACGTCACAGGGAGAAAATCCCACAAACTCAAGGGCTCTTTAATCTAGCAGAGAAGTGCATAACAAGAACCAATAGCTGAAGCCAGACGAATTCAAATGAGAAGTTAGACACAATTTTAACCGTGAAGGTAGCTAACCACTGATACAAACTACCAAGGGAAGTGATGGATTCTCTGTCTCCACGTCTTTAAATCAAGCCTGGTATAGCCTGTCTGAAAGATGTGCTTCAGCCAGACCTAAGTTATGGGATTTGATACAGGGGTTACTGAGTGAAATGTAATGGCCTGTGATATGCAGGAGGACAGACTAGATAAATTAAAGATCCTTTCAGGACTTAAAACTCCCTACCAATCTCTGTGAAAGATGGGGCAGAGTTAAGGAGGAGCCAGTATGCGTAGGGCATGTTACCTTCTTATGGTAGTTAGTAGCATTTGGAGCAGAGTTCGCCATTACTTTTTGCTCTGGAGGCGCTAACTGAAAAAGAGGGCAGTGGGTAAGGTTGCCAGGTGTCCGGTTTTGAACTGGACAGTCCAGTATTTGAGCTTTCTGTTCAGGAAAAAAATTGAGAAAATATAAATGAGAAAATATCAATGTCCAGTGTTTTCTAAATAAGATGTAATGTAGATTGTGATGTAATGTCAAGTGTGTCCAGTATTTTTGTTGAAACCATCTGGCAACCCTAGCAGTGGGGTGGGGGAGGATCTAATAGGAAACCAGCAGCCAAACCAGTTGTGTTCTCAGTGCTGCTGTGGGGGGAGGCAGAGAGAAGTGTGAGTAGGGAGGCCATTAGATTTCCATGTCTGGGCAGAAATCTGCTGCATCTCAGATGTTTTTGCTCCTACAGTTTGGCCCACTGGGAGTTTTTGAAGCTACTCCCAAGCCTTTGCTGCCATAATGTCAGAGCCTCCTCTCCTAAAGTAAGGCTGTAAGAGTCAGAATTTCTTTAAACATAGAAGGGTGGAGACCAGCGTGAAGATGAATCAAAATCAGTCCTAGAGCAACTAGCAGTTTACCTGCACCCTCCAAGGCCTGTGTTTAATTTAGGCCACAGCAATAAAGAAAGACTGCATGGCAGTGAAATGCAAATCCATTATTGCTGGGTAGAGGGGCATACAGAGGCCTTCTGAAGGGAGAAGTAATATGTGGTTAAGTAGCTAAGGCGTTTGATAGCAAATAATGAGAGCATGGCTGGCAACAGAAAACAAGAGCTGTTTCTTCTCAAGTCAGATGTTCTTGCCATTGCAACTCAAGGGCATGTTAACAGCAAATAGTGGTGAGATCATTCATTTACAAAACTTTCCTCTTGGCAGGTCACTGCTTTATCTTCTGACAGCCTGACTCAGTGTCTTTCATCCAGGAGTATAGCTTGAAGGAGCAGGAGTCTGCTCAGTAATAATGTTAATTACCATCTGGGCCATAGTTAATGTGCTGCATGTATAACCCACACATCTAGGCTACGTCTACACTGACGCGTTCTCACGCAAAAACTCTTTTGCGGAAGAGTTCTTCTGCAAAAACACTTCCAGAAGAGAGCGTCTACACTGGCATGTGCTTTTGCACAAGAGATGTGCTTTTGCACAAGAGCATCCATGCCAGTGTAGACGCTCTCTTGAGCAAGAAAGCTCTGATGGCCATTTTAACCATAGGGCTTTCTTACACAAGAAATTCATGTTGCCTGTCTACACTGGCCTCTTCTGGAAGAGCTCTTGCGCAAGAGGGCTTATTCCTGAGTGGGAGCGTCAGAGTTCTCGTGCAAGAAGCCCTGATTTTATACATGAGAACATCAGTTTACTTGTGCAAGAACACGCGGCCAGTGTAGACAGGCAGCAAGTTTTTGCGCAAGAGTGGCCGCTTTTGCGCGAGATCGCACCAGTGTAGACACAGCCCTACTGAATGTGGTGTACTGTCCCATGTGATGGCACTTAGACCACTTACAGGGAGAGAGAATGAGTTTTGTCTACTACAGCCTTAGCTGACAACGAACTGGCTTTTAACTCAAACCATAGAAGCTCATGCACTAAGCTCCAGAGGTCCTAGGTTCATTCCACCTGTCAGCCTTACACATGCACCAAGATGTAAAGAGGCAGGTTGCAGTTCTGTGGCATATGAATGGGATGGTGATCTACATACACTGTTCTCCATAAGGGGCTAGATTATGATTGACTGGCAGAGGTCTGGAGTGACTGTGGTGCAGTTATCAATTAACTGGGGTGGAGCTCCTAGTTATGCAATAGGAATATTCTGTGACTACTCCTCTCAGAGCTGCAGAATACACTGTCCTATACAACAGTGGCTCTGCCTTTTTATCCACCCCAAAGAGGGCAGGAAGGGGATCAGTCTGGGAGCACTATGAGGAAGCAGTGCCAGTGCTCATGAGACCTGTGTTGGCTCTACCTAAGTATGCGCTCCACATCCCTTCACATCAGTACAGGGACTGGGCAATTGTTAATAAAGGGACTGATGTGTTTTGAATTGTCCTCCAGGTAAAATTTCCCTTAAGCTAAAAGAAAAGCCCCATCTCTTACTAAATAAATGATTAGCCATCAATGATTTTCTGTCTTCTCGAGCAGAGTTAGTATGGCAGCATGAAAGGAAATTGCTGCAACAGTATAAAGCTACTGCCTTTTCCCTAATGTAAACCTTCACTTGTCATGTGCATAGTAAAACAAGAGAGATGTTAATTTATAAGAGAAAATACCAGAGAGAGGAAGAATTTATTCTTGGAGCAAATACCTGAATTAAATTAATATTATATTCATTAGCACCACTAATTGTGGTATGTTCCACTGAGGAAAATAAGTCCCCTTGTATCATTCTATATTTGTCCTCATGGGTAGCATTCATAACACTTCCCAGTTCAGATTCCAAATGCAGTAGTCAGTGCCAAGGGGTTTAGGAGAACTTTGCACACTGGATGGACTAATTCCATCTCAGTCTTTCTGCTGAGGCCTTTTTGGCAGGGTTGGCATTTCAAGGATTTCTGAAGTGTCACTGATACTTACAGGAGTAATTGGGAGGATTTGATATTGATGAAGACTCCTACACTACCAGTGCTTTCTGAATAACTCAAGACCTTTCTGAAGACCCATGAAGAGAGCTGCTGGAGCAAAAACAGTGGGGCACGTCTAAGACTTTACAGAACTAAGAAAAGGAAGGGGATGTTTTGTACGTTTTTTTTTTCTCCTGCTTTGCAATATGAGTGGTCCCAGGTTATTTTCATTGACTTAAAAGACTGTTGCAGAGGTTGGAATAAAACCCAGGTTAGTGTTTGAGTTTTGCACCTCAATCACTGCAGGCCTCTGCTGTAGGCACCAGTTACCACTCAGTGCTGTATAGGAGGGAATTGCTACCCCTCTGTTCAGAATGCCCGAGTTGGTAAAGGTGAAAGTGAGCAAGAGAGAACTCTAGAGGAGTGCACATGCTGCAATAATGTCTGTACTGGGCAGAGTTGTGATAGGGAACAGTGTGAATTTGGAATGGCAGAGAAGCTACAGCTACTGTAACCTTAGGTAGTGCTCAGTAAAGTGGGAAAAGTGTTAATAAATCTGTCTTCTCATAGTATTACACCTGTCTAACTGATACTAGAGGGGGAGGGATTCCAGAAGCTCTCTCCAAGTACAGGTTGGACCTCCCTGGTCCAGCATCCTCGGGACCTAACTGGTCCCGGATGAGGGATTTTGCCAGACAAGTAGAAGTTATTTCTGGACCCCCTGCTGTCGGCTGGCCGGCTCCTCACCTCCTGCTGGCCCCACTGCCCACCTGACCCCTCTGAGCAGCCATCGCTGCCCTGGATCTGGTACTCATAAAGCAGCTGCACGTGCTGCGCTGGGGATCTGGGACCTGCCGAGCAGCCATGTGTGTGTCTCCCAACCCCGCTGCGCAGACCTGCTGCCATGCACTGGATGGCCCCGCTGTCAGCTTGCTGAGGGCAGCCCACTGCCCTGCTGGCCCTGCAGGGATCTGTGCCACTGACATTCCACCAGCACTCTCTGGTCCTGCAACATCTGTGAGAATCGTAGTTAAGAGAGTTTCACCCTGTAGGAATGTGTCACCTGTCCCTTGGTACCAGAAGCCAGAAAGGGATGAGAAAGACTCATAGACTTTAAGGTCAGAAGGGACCATTATGATCATCTAGTCTAACCCCCTGCACAATGCAGGCCACAGAATCTCACCCACCCACTCCTGGAATAATCCTCTCACCTATGTCTCAGATATCGAAGTCCTCAAATGATGGTTTAAAGACCCCAAGATGCAGAGAATCCTCCAGCAAGTGATCCATGCCCCATGCTACACAGGAAAGCAAAGAAATATATTTTGTTACAATGCAGTGTGGGGAGTCAGTCCAGAAAGACATCCAGGAGTAAGACTTTGGATTCCATTCAGGATGCTTGGGACTGATAAAGTGAGGAGAGGATAAAAGAAGCAATTAAAACAGTTTAAAAACCTTTGCTATGAGAGAACGCACCTCCTGGGGAAACAGCTTCCCTGTGAACTGTAGCTGACACTGGAAAGCACATTCCAAAGATCCAGTTAGTCACTGGAGAACAGCTGCAGCAGTCAGGGCATCAAGGCCTCAAGATCTTCCTTTTCCAAAAGCACCTGTTAATGTCTGTAGCAGATGCTGGGAGACCCAAGTTGTTATCCCAGTCACCACACAGCATAAGGAAAGTTGGTAGTTTGTATTCCATCCTCGTTGGTTTCTTATCTTTGTCTAGAAGCAATAAAACCATGATTTTCACAGTATGATAGTCCTGCTGCATGACAAATGAGAAAATATCTATAATGAAAACTAATGGGGAGTGCTTAAATCAGTCCTCCATTACAGGTGCTAATTGATTTTGGTAAGAAAGAAAATTTTAGAATGGTGCTTCAAAAAACTGATTTTTCCCACGCTAAACTGAAGATGTGGTCATCAGATCTGAATCTGTTCTATAGACTCTTATTATGAAGCTCTATTGCTTAAGTTTTAAATATTTGGAAGAGTAAGGTCACCATCTCACTGTGGCTATGTCTACAGTACAGATAAGATCAAAGCAGCCACAGTCGATCTTCCAGAGTTAGAATTAGTGGATCTAGTGAAGACACGTTAATTTAAACTGAGAGGGCACCCCCATCAATGCTGGTAGTCCTGCTTACTCTACAAGGAGTAAGGAAAGTCAAAGGAAGAGTGTGCTCCCTTCGACTTCCCGCAGCGTGCTCAGTGCCAAAATATGATTGAAGATACTTCTACTTACGCTATGCAATTCAGGGATGGTCTAGACAGTACTGGGTACTGCCATGAGGGCAGGGGACTGGACTCAATGACCTCTCGAGGTCCCTTCCAGTTCTCGTGTTCTATGATTCTATGATTATTGTAGCTGAAGTTGTGTATTTTTATTTGAATTTATCCCCTAGTGTAGACCTGGAGTATGTGACTGTGTCAGGCACCCAGAGGCTACGTCTAGACTGCATCCCTCTGTTGACAGAGGGATGCAAATCAAGCAAGTCGAAAATGCTAATGAAGCAGGGATTTAAATATCCCGCACTTCATTAGCATAAACATGGCTGCCGCTTTTTTTCGAAACTGAGCTTTTTAAAAAAAAAGGCAGTCTAGACGCAGATCTGTCAAAAATAAACCCTTTTTTGATAGATCCTGTATTCCTCAAAAAATGAGGTTTACAGGATCTGTCAAAAAAGGGTTTATTTTCGACAGATCCACATCTAGACCGCTGTTTTTTTAAAAAAAGCTCCGTTTTGAAAAAAAGTGGCGGACATGTTTATGCTAATGAAGCACGGGATATTTAAATCCCTGCTTCATTAGCAATTTCGACGTGCTTGATTTGCATCCCTCTGTCGATAGAGGGATGCAGTCTAGACGTAGCCAGAGACTGGGTCCATGCCCAGTGCACAGAGGTTTGGGTGCTCCTCACAGAGGGTTGTTGGGTGAAGAGGGGGCAGGAAGTTAGTATTGTGGATAGTGCCATGACTTTGTGGCCTGAGGTTCCCTCTCTTACATAGTGACCTGAAGGATGGAAATAAGCTGCACCCACCCAGACAGTGAATTATTTTTTTCCTGGACTATTTAGGGAAGCAGTTTGAGGAGGAATTATGACTCTTTAAGACAATTCTTCCTGGAGTTCCTGCTGGGCAGCCCCACTGCATGCTACTCCTTATTTAAAGTTAAGTACCAAAAAGACCCTCTGGCCCTTAGGGAAATAAGATGGGTAGGTATTGTGGTACTGCTCAGCTCTAGGTCTCTAGTTTAAATGTGGCTCATGTAAGCAGTGATGGGAAGAGGGGTCTTTTATCACTGGTTGTTCTGTGGCTTATGTAAAATGAATTAGCGTGTCTCAGTTGTGTTCCTAGTGAGCAAGCTTTCACCTCATAAAACCACCCTGTCAGCTAGCATGATTGGCACTGCTTCTTAGCAAAGACACCAGAAAGGCCAAGACTTGAACTAAGTATGGAGACAGAACCTTCCTGTCCCTCTTGGAAGTGGTCTCTTGAGTTCAGGACTGAAGCACCTTGGCAGAGCTGCTGCTCATATTGTGCCTGTTATAAAAAGAAGGTTGTGCAGGGGCCATTCAGGATCTAGAAGTTCAATGTTGTTTATCAACGTCATTGCATTGAGTGGACAGAGGTATAAAAAGGTGCTTGAAATTGGAACCTGTGGCTTTTGTCATGACAGTGTGTGATGTGTCTGTTTAGCGAGTGTTTTGTGCATGAGCTTATGGGTGCACGAATGTGTGAACAGCCTTTTGGCATGTAGAGTTTCTAAAATGTGGGCCTTTCTGTGTAGGTAGGCACCCAGAGAGCAGAACTGTTGTTGCAGATCTCTTAAATGCTTGAATCTCCCTGATAACATGTAGCGGTTTCTAAAGCTTGGTCTACACTACAGATTTAGATTAATGTACAGTAGTTTATGCCAATCTAATCTTGTCAGTGTCTACATTCAAATGCTGCTTCCACCAAAGCAAGTGACCTGCTACACTGACATAATAACTGCACCCCTACCTCAACGTAGTTAGGGCGACAGAGTGTCTGTGTAGATACTGCATTATTTACATCAGCTCCAAGTGGGGCTGACAGCTGGAGGGCCCCATCCCGGTACTGACAGCTCAAACTTTCAGCCCAGCCCATTTACTCCCACTACCACAGTGCTAACAGGCCAGAGTCTCATTGCTGCCTCCTGGGGAGTGATTGGGAGAGGGGTGCAGGAGAGCCTAAGCCTGGCCACTGCTGAGACTCAGGCTCACCTCTCCCCGAATCCTTGAACATGAGGTGGCTGGGCTTGGGTCCTCATCTCCCCCAATTCCTCATCAAGTGAGAGCAGTGGGCTCTGGGATGTCAGCCCCATCTATGGGGCTCAAAACGGGAGCTGTCTCCATCCCTCCCTGGGGCTGACACCCCCAGCTGCAAGCCACCTAGGTCAATTTCACAGCAGGAAGACTACCAGAAGTGAAATTGACATTCCTATTAGTTTCTCAGCTGCTATTATTTCACATTTTGACTCAGTCTGTCATCCTGTGAGGCCACATGGTGCTCACAGCTCAGGCTGTCAGACCCAGGGCAAGGGGGCTCCAGTAGTGAACTCCCCTCCCCATGGGCAGGTAGGTAAAGCCAGAGGTGGAATGTGAAATCATAGCAGCCATGAAACTTACAAGAATATCAATTTCATTGATAAAACTTAAAAAACAAGGAATAGTCTAGTAGCACTTTAAAGACTAACAAAACATGTAGGTGGTATCATGAGCTTTTGCTGGGGGAACCCCAGCCTATGAGCTTTGCACCTGTCTGACAGGCAGCTGTGATTTCCATGTTTATAGCTGAGGCTGTCAGCCCCAGGGTCCTACAATGCCCCACTTTAGTGGGTGGAGGCGTGTCTATGGAGGTTATATACTACCAACGGAAGGAGCAAGTGGTGACATGAATTACCACTTTAATTACTGTAGTGCCTGTATGCTCACTTAACTAATTTTGTACTATAGACAAGCCCTAACTTGTGTAATACATTATTTAACTCACTGCCATTGTAAAGTACGTATTACTGTTTGTTTGCTGGACCACTGTCACAGAGGTTCCACAATAAAAATACCTTCTCTCATATCTTCTGTTCTTTTTCCATTTGGGACATATAGGCTCATACTTTCTCCAAACTGAAGACAATGGCAAAATTGCCATTGACTTCAGTTTGTAGCAGACTCATAAATTTTCCTCTAAGTTGCTATTGAAACTCGAACATGTGCTGGCGGGAGCCAGCTTAAAAACCGTTTTCCCCCAGCACCATCTCTGCAGGGGGTAGGGTGTAACAGGGTCAGGGAGGAAGCTGGTAATCAGCTGATTCCTGACTCATGCCCAGTCCCAGATGCTGTGACTCTGCTGGCTCTTAATACATTTAAAGGGATGTTGCGCAGCAGCATGGGGGATCAGCTGGCCCAGCTTGTGCCAGGTTCTCCCCCCCGCCGCTGGCTGCACACCAGCACTTTACATGAGCCCGCAGGCTCTTAATACATTTAAAAATCAGAAGCTTAGCAGGGGGGACCCAGCGTGAGCTGGCAATCAGCTGTCCTGCCTCGTGCTGGGTCCCCCCTCCTGGTTCTTAACACATTTAAATGGTAGCGTCTCAGTGGGGTTAGCTGCCAGGCCCAGAAGTTAACCCTACTGCGACTCCCCTGCTTATCGACTAATCGACGGAAAATCCATCGAAAATTGAAAATCCATTAACTAGTCAATAGTTGATTAAACTATATTTAACATCCCTAGCCTAAACAAATTGAAATAAGAATAAGTGAACATTTAAACAGAATCCCACAATTGTATTGTTTGCTTAGCTGGCTCCTTTTGTTTTACTGTGATGTGATCCCTGACTGTGGTTGGTTTTCTAAACTTCTTGCCTATCAATTGAGGTTTTGGAGATTAAGGGACATGTAATTTAGATGTTCATTTTTAAACATGGGACTGTAATTTGGGTTGTTAAAGCAAAACTCCTGGTTAGAAAGCTTCAGAGGGGTCGCTGAGTTAGTCTGTAATTGGAAAAACGTAAAAAACAATGAATAGTCAGCAACACCTCAAAGATTAACAAAATATGTAGACTAACTAAACGAAAGCTCATGATACCATTTATATGTTTTGTTAGTCTTTAAGGTGCTACTAGACTATTTGTTGTTTTTTAAGTTCTTCTGGTTAGAGACTGTCTGACTTTCATGGGCAATCAAGAGATTGCCCCATCCTACAATATACCAGTTTCTGGTTACATGATCACATTGTTATCTGTGCACAGGGCCGGACGGAGGCATGGGCGAGCCGGGCAGCTGCCCAGGGCGCCAACTGATGTGGGGTGCCTGATGGCAGCTGTAAGGGGAGTGCAACGTCCCTTACAGCTGCCATCAGGAGCCGTGCGCCCGGCTCCCGCAGCGCCGGCCCCGTGGCGCCGGCCAGCAGAGCCCTTCCCCCCACAGCCACGGGGCCCTGCATGGCCCGGCGCGCGCGCAAGCAGCGCTGACCAGGCCGGGCTGGGCAGCGCATGCGGTGTGCGCCCCGGGGGCGGGCCCCGGGCTTCACGCCAGTGGCCGTGGCCGGCGCGCGCATGTGCTGAGCGCCCCGGGGGCGGGCCCGCGCTCCCTTGGGGGGCGGGCTTGTGCCCCACGGGCGGGCCCACGCATGCGCCCTGCGCCCGGGGGCGGTGCCGCGCGCCCGGGCCTAGGGCACCAAAAGGGCTCGGGCCGGCCCTGTCTGTGCACAGTCCTGCTTCTGAATTCACATAAAACTTAACAGTGCCTGCTACATCAGAAATGTTTCCCCGTCCCCTCCTTTTCTGCGGGCCAGTTGCTAGTTCCAGTTGACTCTGGTGAACAGTTTCATTCAATTTACATTTTCAAAGTTCTTCATTGGAACCTTAGGATCTAAACTTCTGTTTATTTTTAAATGGCAGCTGAATTTTTCCTTTATATTTCTTGTTCCTTTAAAGTAGGAGGCCCAAGTCCTTGGGTTTTGCTGGGCCCAAAGGTAAAACTCCATCCTCTTTTCTTTTCTTTTCTTTTTTCTTTTCTTTTCTTTTCTTTTCTCTGTAAAAAATACCCTTAAAAGTTGCATCTGACACCTCTTGGAAAACTTATTCTTTATTTTAAAGGGACATTCTTGGATCAGTTTATCCTTTCAGAGGGCTACAGAGAGTAATGTGGGCAGGGAAAAGAAAAGGTCCATGTTGTGGAAGTCTTGAGTCCTAGCCCCCAAAACCATGTTTGTGGATGAGGAATTGGGAGACATAATGTTTTGCACACACTTAAAAGCAGTGGTACATACCCATAAGATATTATATTCTACATCTACGTCTACGTTATGAGTTTTTTTGGCAAAAAATATGCTAATGAGGGACTAATTTGCATGAGTTGTAATCTCATTTGCATATTTTCTGCTGATCCGTTTTTGCGTTGGGGTTTTTGGGCAAAAACAAGCAGTGTGGACGTTTTCTTTTTGTGCAGAAACCCATTTTCCCGCAAGATTGGTAAACCTCCTTTTTTGGGGCATAAGGCTCCTGCTGGAAAAGGGGTTTTTGCACAAAAAGAAAATGTCCACACTGCTTGTTTTTGCACAAAAACCCCAACGCAAAAAACGGATCGGCAGAAAATATGCAAATGAGAGAGGGACTCATGCAAATGAGCCCCTCATTAGCATATTTTTGCCGAGAAAACTCGTAGTGTAGACATAGCCTACATCTGGGAAACAAGTGATTGGACCTCTGCCAAGTAAACCATTCAAAAAGCAGAAAAGAGACATCTGTTGAATCATTGGCTTACAGGTATACCCGCAGTACCAAGGTATTCCAAAAAATCCCCCTGATCACTTTACTACCCCAATCCTGCTTGGTTTCACAGCACATGGGATCACAGCACAAGGTGAAATAGCTGCAGACAAGGTACTGTTATGACAGATATATTACTATAATAAAATTATAAATTTATGGCTGTCAGGAATCTAAGTATGTGCCCATAACTTTCATTCAGTTCTATGTATTGTCCCAGTTAGGTGGTATATAAACTAAAATGAACCTTAGAATACATTGATTACACTCCATTTACTACATTGCTCCTTCCTATGGCTTTCAGTCCTGACTTCCTACTGCTTTTCACAGCATTGTGAAATGTTGATAGGACTATAGACACTAATGGAGTTTTTTGTGTGGCTTTCAACAATATTGTACCTGTCAGCACCAACTTAAAAGTCATAATTTGTCATGCTCATAGTCAAATCTTGGGCTCATGTTTGTCCTTTACTGATTCATTAACTGACTTGCTGGGCAAGTAATTCTGAAAAAGGGTTGCACCTGATACGTAGATATGGGGAGCAGTGGGAATGAGCATTTTCTCTAGGAGGTGAAGAGCTGTTGGGGAGGGTGGAGGTGCCAGGGCCAAAAAGTTCATGTGAACTCCTTGAGAAACTCTCAGCAGATCCTGAAGTAAGGTTCCAATGGTACAAGTCTAGAACTTAGGGCTGTGCAGGCCCTAGCTTTTTGACATTCCCTTGTTTTCATCGGGCAAAATGGGTGAAGTAGCATGTGACTGGAAGGTCAGTCCCCTCAAGAAGTTTTATTGAAACACCCAGGGTCTGTAGCTACCTGGAAATCCAATTCACCTTGAGTTGCTTTCACGGCTTCTGTTTAGATGATGAGTGAACCAGCTCTGCAGTGCCAGTGGCAACTAGGATGTAACAGTTGTGATCTTTTAAATATTCTTAGGGTACCTGGAGCAATAAGAATTGATGATGGCACAATCTGGCATCTCAGTTTCATATTGTCTCAAAGCTGGGCTTTTTGTTTTAATTACATTATTTTGCCATTCATTAAGATTATGACTATTTGAACACATTGTAGAACTTAGACATATTAAGTTACATAAGGAACTCTGATCATTTTGTTGTTCTTAAGGTCCAACTCCACCTATACTCCTTATTCAATTTTCACTATGCCAATGAGAGTCTTGCCAGAACCAGGACTGGAGAGTTTGGCTCTATCTAAATAGAGGAGAAGATCATTTGAGGAGTGTGATTCATTTGTACACAAGTGCACTCTTCTACTGACAAGATATGGAACAAAAAAGATTTTTAAAAAATCTTTCCCATCCTGTCCTTTCTCTAAGCACATTTTTCAGAACTGGTCCACCAAGTTAAAGGAGTTTTCTCTGGCTCGTATGTTATCTGGAGTGTCTTACTATTGATGTGAAGAATAGTTCAAATCAAACTTTTTTTTTCTAATTTCTTCCCTGCCTTAATTTTCTGCTGCAAGAAAAAAAAATGAAATAAAAACTCCCAGGCACATTGCTCAGTTCATTTTACTTACCTCATCTGGAATGTATGTAACCTACAGATGGAGCTCAGACTAGAAATTCTTGGAAAGTGCAAGTTGAATACATGATAATGAACCAAAATTAACCAGAGTTCAATTTACTATGAATCAGCCTTTGGAGTTTTAATTGGACGGAATGATATGGCATTGTTGTTGTATCAGAGCTAGAATTGCTAGGAAATTAGAAACAAGTTGTTGCTGTCTAAGCGGGCAACACAGCACCAGATGGAGAGCAGGGAAAACTTGTGGTGGAAGAGGATGCAGAAGGCCAGGACTGAACTGCACTTCCTCAAAACTGCTTGAGAGCTGAGGGCACTCCAGATCTCCAGTAAGGAGCTCAAGCCCTCCTCCCTCCCCCCCCCCCCAGTAGGCCCTGTCTTTGGGTTTCAGGGATGCCACTGATGGATGTTGAGTTCATTACTGCTGAGCTTCATTTCTACTGCTTGTGCCAGTATAAAAATAGTCCACAGGTGGTTAAAATTACCCTAAAGAGGTGGAAGGCCTGGATTCTCATTTACTGTCCTCTAAGGTCCTTTCATGTGCTTCTGCCTGCATAAAGAGGCCTGAAAGTGGGAGTACTGGGAACAGGTGTAAAGGGACCTAAGCGTAAATGAGAATCAACATCAGAGTTTCTCCTTTCTAACAGGAATCTGAGCCCCAGTGGGAACCATCAACATTTAGAACATATTTCAAAGAACCTGATAGGCTTTCTTCACAAGAACAGTCTCATAGTCTTCAATCAGGGGGAATACTTGCCTCAGCAAGACAAGAAGAATGTGGCCCCATGTGAGAGGGAGAGTTAAAATTAATAATTTGATTTTTTTTTATATAACATAGCACTGACTGGTGCATTGAGAACCCTAAACACTTTACTGCACTTTAGCTGCAAGAGATGGAAATTGGACACTGCTTTTTCTACAGCCAGAATCATCATTATATAATGAGATTCTTTGGATTATGTTATCTTGATGCAAGGAGCTTTACATAAGTGACTCTTATTAATGCCAATGGGAATTACTCAGAGAGATACAAATGCATCACAATAAGAATATGAGTCTTGGCATTTCACTATTAATATTTTAAGAACTGGCAAACAGATTCTCTCCTTTAAGTCATGGAATCATAATCTAGTAATATTTTGAAAGAAAATCTGTTATTTTAGTCTGCGAAGAGGTTATGGGAAGGTGAACTTTTCGTATTCATAGGTTCCAAAATAAATGAGTTTTCATATTTACATGGTACATTAACATCTATTTAACCACAATGACAAATACTTAACTGTCTGCTGGCTATTAATAGATGTTGGATACATGCTGCATCTGAGTGCAACTGTGTGTCCTTGTTGCTCTGAAGAATAGTGATAGAAATGTTGCTCTGTGCAACACCAATGCTTCTTTCCTATTTGCCAGTTACTAGACAACAGCAGATTTTGGATTATATTCAGATGTGTTATATCCATTCATAATGGCAGGAAGAGACATAACTGAGATCAAAATTTGTCCAATTGCATTTTTAGACTAAATAACTCAAATCATAGAATCACAGAACACTAGAACTGGAAGGGACCTCGAGAGGTCATCGAGTCCAGTCCCCTGCCCTCATGGCAGGACTCAATACCAATAGTTTTCTATTTTTGTAATGGCCACTGAAATAGATAAAAAGGACCATATATTTTTGTGAGCTATGATGGGAGGGGAATATTGCCCTTGTTTCAGGGTCAGCCTCCTTTCCTGTGTTTAGTTACTGAAGTTTTGAAAAGTTTGAACATTAAGAGCCCATGTTTCAGCAATGTATATATTTTAAGCATCATATTTTGCTTTTAGTCTTCGATGCAGAGGAGGGTGTGAGTGGTTAGTGGCCATTAATTCACACTTTAGATTTTTGCATTCCCCTGAATGGTATTGCATATGTTCTGAAAAAAGTAGCAGCACTGTTTATCTGGTTATTGTAATTAGTTATTATTCATACATTACCATAGTAGCATCTAGGCTAATTATGATGATTTCTGATAGGAAGATTCTGTATTACATTTCTTTAATGCATTAGTCTTGTTCTATCTTGCACCAAATATTTCTATACAATCTTGCATTCCACTTCAGCCTACCTATATTGGGTTCAGGTGGCTTGGCTGTTAAATTACCTGTCCTACACCATGTGACTGCTGCTCTGCCATCTTGACACACTCTATTTTATCATCACCAGTACTGATTTCATTCTTAAAGAGAGTGTATCCCTGTGGTATCTTACCGACATTTATGTAAGATTAGAAAAGATCTAACTCCCTTAAAAGAGAGGAACAAAACTCTACCTCTGCCTCACAAATCTGAACTGCAGTCTTTGGGAAAACCAGAGTGAGATGATGACACACTTCCTGTGTCATGCAGCCCAGCAATCGTGTTCTCCTAGAAAAAGGCTTGCTGAAAAAGGTAAGTCTTGTGTCTAACCCGAAAGGTGGTAAATATTGTGTATAACTTGATCCCTGGTGAAAGAGAATTCCAGAGCTATAGGCTCCCCCCTGAGAAGTCCCTGGCCTCAAATCAGTGAGAGTAGACCTGAGATCTGGCTTATTACCTCCATTAAATGCCTTTGCAGATCCTTCAGATATCTTGGCTCAAGTCCAATTAGAGATGTGAAGAAAAAGGTCCCAGATCCTTGAAGTTTATTACTTATTAGATTAGTAGTCAGTCAGTGCAGAAACGGTGTGATATAACCCCCAAAACGTGTTCCCTTTAACACACAGGCTATGGTATTATTATCCTGCTGTAATTTCTATATCACCTACAGGGGCAGCCTCAGGTAAAAGTCTATTGCAATAGTCCAAACTAGAGGTGACCCAAGTATTAAGTATATTGGCCAAGGCTATCTGCTTCTCATCCACTTACCGTGCAGGCACTGTGTTACATTAGCTGTCTAATATTACTAGAGAACGTGCTTGTACAGTATCCCACCAGAGGTAAAAGAACCACAGAATAAGTATCCTCTCTGATAGTTTGTACAATGAGCAGATAAGGATTTCACTCTGAGACTTTTGTCTGCAGATACTGAAGAGAGTTGATAATTTACTGTCCAAGCATGTTTATACATTATAATATTATAAATTTCTGCTGTATTTTAACTGCTGTGTGGGAAATCACACTAGAAGTAAAGTACATAGCTAAAAGGACAGTTAGATAGCTTAGTTTTAGAGTCAGCAAATAATAAGGAAATGAAAAACCTAGAGCCAGGCAGTTCCAATTATTGCTTTGTTGATTATGTATTTTTAGTGGGAATAAAGGAAGTGTGGATGATGCAGTGTGAACTACAGCATCTCACAGTGGAATCTAGTAAATGTGGTTTGGAGCACCTGTTTTCATTGTTTACAATGTATGCAGGAGAGCACTGAACAATCAAGAACTTTAATTTCCTTTATGCACATCTACAGGGATACAAAGTAGCCATAAGCCCAGTTTAACCAACCAGTTAGCAGGGTGGCTTTGCTTTTCGGGAGTAGATCAAAGCAGCTAAGCATCCCAGTGATTCTGTGCAAGTGTGAGTGGGTACCATGTTTCTGAGCTGTTGACTTGTCGGAAGAAGTTTATTTGAGTTATCCTTGGCAGTGTGGCAGTGTATTTTAGTGCTGGAATGTTAGTGTTTCTAAAACCAATGGTTTCAGAAGTGTTTTAATGAAGAGCTGGCATCTGGTTGAGATCTCACTTGTGCTGTCTTAAATCAGGAGTCATTCTATTACACGTTAATGGAGTTACATTAGTGTAAGACCAGTTTGAGGTCAGAATCAGGCCCTTAGTCTGTGTCAAGATTTTTTTTGAGGGTGTTTGTTTACATAAGGCACCTAATTGTATATAAACTGCATTTTTCACAGCTGCCTAGGCCAATGACAACAAGACAGTCATCAGAGGTGCTAGCAACTCATCTGGGTTTTGAATGCGTGATTTGGACAAATAGGGGAAACATCCCAAAATGCACTGCATTCATCTTAATTTGATTAATTGGGGTCCAATCACTTTGATTGAAATAAGTGGCTGACTTGGTTATTCACATGGCCTCTGTGGATGCATATTGCAGTATGCATAGCAGATAGTAGTACTTATCACAGCAATGCCAGAAGAGCTTAACTTTTGGTTGTAATCCTCTTTTGTTATCATATGGGTCATCACTGGGGTCTTATTTCTTCCCTCTCACTCAGAATCTTGGCCTTTCTTATTAATCAGCTGTTTACAGCCAGCCATTGATGTATCTAGTAAAACCCTGCCTAAAAGAATCAAACTAAAGGTGGTGGGAGATTTTTTTTTAAAATACAACTGATTTAGTATCTTAAGATTTTCATAAAATTGATCAAGATAACCAAATTATGTGAAAGGCTCTGTAATTAGAAAGAACCTCAAATTCAAGAGAATACAGATACACTCGTTCATATTGGGGCTGATCCCGCACAATTAAAGTCAGTGGGAGTTTTGCAATTGATTTCAATAAGCACAGGATCAAGCCTTTCCTTTTCTAGAGTCTATCCCTTGTCTGTCCTCTGATGCAATAAGGGAAACTTGCAAACCTTGGACTTCGTAGTTTAGTGGGGAAAGTCATGTGAAGCAAAGGCTGCAAGTTAAAACTCTGCAAATCCAAATCAGAAATACGGCACAAATTTGTAACAATGGAGGTAATTGATTTGGGGGGAGGGATAGCTCAGTGGTTTGAGCATTGGCCTGCTAAACCTAGGGTTGTAAGTTCAATCCTTGAGGAGGCCTTGAGGAGGCCATTTAGGAATCTGGGGCAAAATCTGTCAGGAATGGTACTTGGTCCTGCTGTGGAGTCCAGCAGACTGGACTCAATGACCTTTCAAGGTTCTTTCTAGTCCTAGGAGATAGGCATCTCCATTCATTAAAAATTCTTAGAACAAATTATCAAGATTCAGATGGATTCTCTATTTCTTGATGTTTTCAAATCAAGCCTGGATGCCCTTCTAGACCCTAGTTTTTTACTGGGCTCAGTAGGGGCACATCTACACAACAGGGCTAAAACCAAAATAAGCTACACAGCTTGAGCTACGTCAATTGTGTAGCTTAAGTCAAAATAGCTTAATTCAGTTTTTGGAGCTGTCTACACAGCAGGAAGTCTGAGAGCAAGCACTCTTCCTCCAACTTCCTTACTCCTCGTAAAATGAGGCTTACAGGAGTCAGAGTAAGAAGTCCTCCAGCTCAACATTATTTTGACATTATGTTGAAATAACTGCTTGTAGTGTAGACACGGACTGTGTTATTTCGGAATAACATCAGTTATTCTGAAATGACACTGCTGTGTAGACGTACCCTACAGGAGTAACTGGATGAAATTCTGTGTTCTATGCTATGTAAGATGCCAGGTAGATGTTTTAAGGGCCTTTCTGAGTGTAAAATTTATAAAAAGAGATAAAATGGGGGTAATTGATTTTGCCCCTTTTTTGCTTCTTCATGTTGCAAAAAAGACAACCTGGCAACTTTTTGATTATGTTTTTTCAAAAGAAAAAAAAATGCTTTGCTTAGTTTTGGTTTTTTCACCTCTGCAGAAATATCAAGTCTTGTCTTCCCTTTTTGTTGTTGGAGGACTTCATGGTGACTCACATGCGGATTGGGAGCTTTCTCAGCCCACAGCTGAAGAGAAAGGCGTTAAATATTTAATAACGAGACAGCTTTTCTCCCAAGTGTTTTGGTTTAAATAGGTGTTAACAGAAAACAAAACACACAAAAAATGTAGCAGTCTGAGTAAAAATCACTTTCCGCTTCAAGTAATCAGGCTTCTCATGTATGGGTTCTCTGATGGCTAGAAGTCTTGACCCCAGGGCTGCTCTCACTAGTTCAGTTGACCTGAAATTAGCATTAAAGGGAACCTAGTCTAAATAAACTTCCTGGGGCTGCATCCATTTTCACTACTGTGTCTGTTAGACTTGATTTTATCAGATGTACCTACCATGGTGGTAAAGCCAGGTCTCACCCCACAAGCTTAATCTATATTAGAGTTCCAGTCTGGTGTTAAGACTTGTTAAGCAAAACTGATGTTAATATTAGTGGGAATTCTTTGTAAATTTCCCCAGTGTAGACATGGCCATAGAGGGTTGCAATGTAGTCAGGATCTGAAATCCCTTCTCATATTCTCACTCTCTTAAAAACCTTTTGGGAATTATTTTATTTATTTAAAGAAGCAAATAGCGTGTGTACCCAGTTTCCCTTCCATCTTCAGGTCATATTTTAAAAATACATCCGACGCTCAGAATTATAAATGCTGTTTTGTTATAAGCAATACTCAACACCAAGAACCACTGTTAGATAAAATGTAATAAATACTGTGTGTGCATAACCCACACAGTAATGTGCCTTAGCACCACCCATGCATTTAAAATACACAACCCTGGAAACTCTCTCCAGTGGAAGGAACCGCTCCTTAACTTCTTGCACCTGCAAAGAGGAAAAAAAAAAGAAACAGCTGAGTGTCAAATTACTCTGAAATAGCCACCCAACGAAACCAGGATGTTTTCGTCTTTTAATACAGAGTATATGGAAATATGAATATCTGCACAAAAACAGGACATTTTAGTCTTTTAATACAAAGCGTATGGAAATATGAATATCTGCTGTACAGTGGTAGTTAGCTCCAGGGGCACATCTACACAGCAGGGCTAAAGTTGAATTAAGCTATGCAACTTGAGCTACATCAGTTGTGTAGCTTAAGTCGAAATAGCTTAATTCAGCTTTAGGCTCTGTGTATACAGCAGGAAGTAGAACGAAGAACACTCTTCCATCAACTTCCCTTACTCCTTGTAAAATTAGGGTTACAGGAGTCGGAGTAAGAAGTCCTCCAGTTCGACATTATTTCAAAATAATGGCTTGCTGTGTAGACATGCTCTTTGTTTTATTCCGAAACAACGCTGCTGTGTAGACATAGCCCAGGATTAAAATTGTCTCAGTACTGAGCAGCCGGGTGATTAAAAGTATCTTAGGCTATGAAGAGAGCTGAGATCTGGGAGCACAGCCCACATAGGCAGACTCTTGCTAGCTCATCTTGAGCTAGTGTGCTAAAAATAGTAGTATGAAGACTGCAGACCAAATGGAGGCTCAGGCTGGCTACCACAGCTTGGACCCTGAGGGAGCTGATTGGGCTTGAGAGCACAAGTTGCTACCTGAGCTACGGTGTCTACATTACTGTTTTTAATGTGCTAGCTTGAGCTAGCATGATTCTGTTTGCCTCGGCTGGAAGGCACTCTCCCAGCTAGGGCTGCGATCTCAGTTGGATTGGATGCCATTGCAGCAAATGGTGTCCTGTCCGACTGAGTTGGCAAGCCTATTCCCAGCTGCAATGTAGACATACTCTTAGCGCTTCTCAGTCACGACAGAGAGGCCCAGATTCTCTAAGAAAGTGGTTTTCAATCTTTTTTTCACTTGCGGACCCCAACACATTTTCAAATGGAGCTGTGGGACCCCTTTGGAAATCTTAGGCTATGTCTAGACTGTAGTCTTCTTTCAGAAGAAGCTTTTCCAGAAGAGATCTTCAAAAAAAACTTCTTCCGAAAGAGTGCGTCCACACTGCCAAAGTTGAATGGATGCTATCTCACATTTAAGCTGTGATTGCTATGGACAGAGTGGCCACCAGGGCACCTGCACTTTTTCCTCCTTCCTCTTCCCTTTTCTTTCAAAAGAACTCCCTCTTCCCCAGAAGAGCTCTTCCAGAAAAAGGCTTCTTCCTCGTAGAAAGAGGTTCACCAATGTTGGAAAAACCACTCTGTTCTTTTGATTTTTTTGTCAAAAGAACATGATTGCAGTGTGGACGTTAAGTGAAGTTTTTTCGGAAAAATGGCTATTTTTCTGAAAAAACTCTGTAGAGTAGACATAGCCTTAGACATAGTCCATGGGTCCCTTGGGGTCTGCAAACCACAGGTTGAAAACCACTGCTGTAAGTTATTTAGATGCCTGATTCACCCTGGGGCATTTGTGTGTCTTAAATTAAGACCTGTCCTTTGAGATTCTAGGTCCTAATGCCAGCATAACGTGGCCAAATTTTTCTTTTGGCTTCCTCTGAAGGGAACTGGAGCAAGAAAGAAAAAGAGACTCAAATACACATACATTGGTGTCATATGGAATGTTGGTTATTAGATTCCCCTCTTCTCCCCTCCTCCCCTCCATTTTATTACAGACAAGAATACACTGAATCCTGAAGCCCTTAATTCTATTGAGTTTAAAATCTCTTTTAGAGACAGCCAACAGAATGGACAGCTTTCTCTGAAAGAGTTTTATAATCTGTGCAGTCTCTTCTTCTTTTAGAGTTTATATGGAAAAGTCCTACTGAATTTAAAAGAAAGTGATCTTTCACTAGGCTGGCTGAACCATCCTTGAGAAGTGCTTCATCCTCCCACAGACTCTTTAAAGATACGACACTGGAAATTCTCTGCTGGTCTGTCACAGATCTTCTAGACCCCTACTAGTTATGACTGAAAGAGAAGAGAGCTCATGCTGCATTACTATCTATAGGATCTTAATGAAATTAGGTATCTTTTAAATTTGGCTTGTACATGCATATTGCATGCCAGAATTTTTGTGAGATATTTGAGTCCAGATCTTTGTCCAATGCTTTGGGAAGGAAGGAAGGTGCTCATCTGAAAGGCAGGGGAACAGTGAGCTTGGGAAGATCACTTAGTTTGTTTGTGTCTTATTTCCCCATCTGTAAAATGGCGAGCTCTCCTTACCTCACAGAGTTTTCGGAAGGGTTATGCGCCTCTCAGATACTATGGTAATAGGAACCATGCAAGTACCTAAGGCTGTGTCTACACAGCAAGCTGTTTTGAAATAATGTCGAGATGGAGGACTTCTTACTCCGACTCCTGTAACCCTAATTTCATAAGGAGTAAGGGAAGTTGAGGGAAAAGTGTTCTTCCTTCGACTTCCTACTGTGTATACAGTGCCAAAAGCTGAATTAAGGTATTTTGACTTCAGCTACACAATTGACGTAGCTGAAGTTCCATATCTTAATTTGACTTTTGCCCTGCAGTGTAGACGTGCCCTGAAATACTTTCCAATTGAAGAGAAGATGTAAGAAGCTTTTACCAAGGTGCACCCCAGTGAAAAGATGAACGAACTGTGTGAGAACTCAAAATATAAAGTCTCATTTGAAGAAACTGACAGAAGCAGCCTCATGTTTCCCTTTGAGCAGATTGATAGACATGACTGCCTCATTCTCTATCAATTGACCAAATTGCCTAATACTGCAATGTCAACTTCTTTGATGAAAGGCTGGTTCAAATACCAAACTGCTGAGTATTGGGAATAAGGGATTAAATTTATAGTGTAATCTTCTCGTAACATCCCTCTTGATCCAGAGACCAGGCTTTAAAGTGTGTTCATTCTTACCATGACACTGCAGTGTCAAGGAGAGCAGACAAATGTCTCTCACCCACATTTAGTGGCAGTGATCCCCTTACTGGCCCAGTGTTTATGAAGGTCACCAGTCAAAATTAGTTCTGTGATGGGTATTTAAAGGGGGAATTGGACTTTCACGACTATATCTGATTTAAAAGATTCGTGTTCAGTTGGACTCCTCTTATTAAGCCATCAAAACTCAGGACCCCAATTCTCCACTTCCCTCAATTAGAAATCTGAGGGGAAGGGACTAACAGAGAGGAAATCTCTCCAATTGTTTTTCAGAACTCCTAAGATCCATAAGGATTTTGTGATGTCAGAGGGAATCGGGCCATCTAACGAAAGGCCCCATGCTAGCTTTGTATTTACTCTGCCTTATGCTTCGCTGGCACTGCAGCTGCCAGGACTTCTGCAGATCTGGCTATCCCCAGCACTCTTACAGGACTTTTCTCACTGCAGAAGGCGTTGGGAGTAGGAGAAGGGGCTCAGAAGCACAGATTATTCTGTGCTGCATTTCCAGTCTGAGTTCCGCAGGAACAGTGGAAATATGGTGCCTAGCTACTGCTCTGACTTACACACTGCATGTTCTCTTGCCAGGAACAGATCCAAGGACCCTTCAAGAACCATCTTGAGTCCAAGGGAAAGGATAATGCTACCAGGGCAGTGACTGACACCCTTGTCTGCAGCAGGGGCTCAGGGTTCTCCCCACATGCGTGTTTTGGGGACTCAATGGGGCCAGTTACTTTTTGGGGCCAAACCCTGCTCATTGAAACCATGCAAAATTCCCATTAATGTCTATGGAAATTTTGGGTAATTAACAGATTTGGCCCTAGGTATTGAAAGCAGGTTTGGTGTCTCTGCTTGCAAATCATGACCAAGACTATTGAGATAGAGGAGCACGTTCATGGTATATAAGTTGAAGGCAAATGCAAGAGAGCAAAGTCCCTTCAGACAGATGTGTTTAAATTGGGTGTAATTAAATCTTTACAGGTAAAGTTTGTCTCCTGATGTAGGTTTAAAGTAATTGCTAAAGGAAAAATTCTCCCTTAGTCTTCACATTGTCCTTGGTGAGCTCCCAGTAGTGAGGGCCTGCCCTTTACTATGTTTAATGGTGAAGCCTGAAATATTCAGGGGTCATCACTTAGTGAATTTGGGGGGTGTACTGGCATGAGAGACAAAGAAGCAGAGAAGACTATGGGTACGTCTACACTAGCTCGTTAGTTCGAGCTAGGTAGGGTAATGAGGGCAACTGGAGTTGCAAATGAAGCCCGGGATTTAAGTATCCCGGGCTTCATTTGCGTGTTCCCGGGCGCCGCCATTTTTAAATCCCCCTTAGTCCGAACTCCGTGCCCACGGCTACACGCGGTGCGGACTAGATAGTTCGAATTAAAGATCCTAATTCGAACTACCTTTACTCCTCATTCCTCATTCCATGAGGAGTAATGGTCGTTCAAATTAGGATCTTTAATTCGAACTACCTAGTCCACGCCGCGTGTAGCCGCGGGCACAGAGTTCGGACTAAGGGGGATTTAAAAATGGCGGCGCCCGGGAACATGCAAATGAAGCCCGGGATATTTAAATCCCAGGCTTCATTTGCAACTCCAGTTGCCCTCATTACCCTACCTAGCTCGAACTAATGAGCTAGTGTAGATGTACCCTATGTGAGTATGAATAATGGCCCATGTAGTCCCCAAGTGCAGCTGTGCTATTCGGATGGGGAGAAGCCATAGGAAAGTCTGCAGTGGGGTTGCATGGAGGAGATACATGGGCAGCTGGGATACATTCTTCTGAATGAAGTTTACATTCTTCTCAATGAAGTTACCTTTCCACCTCTGTCAAATAACCATGCAGTCTGCATCTGAGTGGAAAATGAGCTCAGGACCAGAGGTAATGGGAAGTATGGTGGGGTTTGACTCACTACTGCAGCACCTCCTGCTGGCTGTCCTTGGGATTAGCTCTTTGTGCCAGTGTGCCCTTTTCTGGTGATGTCTCACCACCATCACTTCTGCTCCAGGGACCCATGTCACCCCTAGAACTGCAGCATCCTCTTCATGACACAGCCCTCTGGCTGCACTACACTCTGTATGCTCCCCCCTTCCAGGGGACAGTACCATAGTCCATTATCCAGCTACTTCCCTGAGTGGTCAGTGGGGGTGG
This sequence comes from Pelochelys cantorii, assembly GCA_032595735.1. Taxonomy (NCBI): domain Eukaryota; kingdom Metazoa; phylum Chordata; order Testudines; family Trionychidae; genus Pelochelys; species Pelochelys cantorii. Next base: position 99,261,548 of record CM064329.1, on the reverse strand, counting down.
GAGGGCCCAAGCCTGCCCCCTGCTCCGGGTCCCAGCCCAGGGACCCTGTAGATGGCTGCCACTTGCTGTGTCCCCTCCAAATCCTCTGTAGAGCTCCCTGTACCACTTCCCTGCATGCCCAGCACCCTCTGTCTAGCTCTTCCCTGAAGTCTGCCTGGAGCTGCTTTTATCTTCCTGGGTCTCTGCTTGCAGCACTGCTACATCCATGGTGCTTGTTGCCTTCCACCTGAAAGTCAACCAGTCCTCATCTCTTCTCAAGCTCCAGGGAGTGCATCCCACTGCTTTGTACTGCAGTTCTTCTTATATGGGCCAGCATGGCCCTGATTGGCTGTTCCTATAAGCCTTTCTGTGATTGGCTGCCTCTTGCATGGCCTCCCTAGGTTTCTATTAACTCCTGAGAGTGCAGTGCAGAGCAGACACCCCATCAAAAGGAGGAGCCACAGGTTGTACCATGTTCCACTTTCTCCAAAACTGGGACTGACCCAAAGTTAAACTCAGATGAGAGTGAATATTCCCCATGTGGTCAGAGTCTCTTCCTTTAGGTGTGGCAGAGCACAGCTGAGGCAGCAAGGCAGTGGGAGGTTGACAACTGTTTTTGCGTTGATCCACATGTAGTGGTAGCTGGGGAAGTGCTTCCTTGCACTGACCCGTGCCAACCTCTAGGCCTTCAGATCATTTTCCAGACTTCTGCTGTGCAGTCCTCCCACTAAGGCTAAGCAGTGAAACATATGGGCCAAAGTTCAGTTCACATCCCATTACTAGGTGCTCCCAGTCTGTAAAGGCAGCTGCTCAATGGCAAGGACAAATTGGCCCCAGAGAGCACCTGGCCTTTTTGAGTGCCTCTGCTTAATTACATCAGTTCCTAAGCATTTATAATACAATTACTCTTGTACTTCTACAGCCCCCTGCATCTGAGGACCTCAAAGCACTTTAACACAATGACTGACTCTTCAGCACACCACAGTGAAGTCAGGAAATATCCCAGCTTCTCAGCTGGGTCAGCAGTAGTATAGTGAGATGCTAATGATTTGCCCAACCTCATACAGGAAATTAGCATAGTTATAACTAAGCCCCCAAACCTCACAATTCCCACTACTAAATTTAACTACTAAATCATGCTTCCCCTTGCTTACTACAACTTTAGAGAAGAGGAGCAGATATCTGGGCTCCACTTCAGAAAGTTCTTGCCTGACCCATAGCAGATGATCTCCAAGCACAATGTGACAGCTGTTTGGTTAGGTAGATACCTTTCTCTTCAGTTGAGTTCTGCACTATTTGTGTCCCTTTGTCCTATGCTAACCAAAAAAAGTGAAGTTGTCCATCCCCTCAAGTGAAGTTTTTGCAGGGCATAGGAACCAGAGATGCTCTGAGATAAAGCATGGGGCTTGCATTGTTTCAACAATGATATTTTCAGGTGTTGCCATATGTATTTAGTCCATCATTTGATAATGTGAAAAAAAATATGAAAGCAGTGAGAGACAAAAGGAGAATGAAGATGAATGTTAGTGTTCCCCTGGGGTTCATGGCTGAAGGAATTAACACAGCTTGGCACTCTACCCTAGCTGTGTTTGTTTCCATGGCAACAGCTACGTACATGCTTCAGACTATCTACAGTGACACAGTTGCAGAAATAGTAGCTTGCAGGTTTCTGATATCGCATCAGTGGGCAGGCAGCACACACTATACTAAGTAAGTGTAAAAGAATTTAAAATATCGCTCTGGCTTCAAATGTATATTAATTTGTACGAGTTCATCTAATCAATAGGGTAAGTGTTTGCAGCATTCCACTTGGCACTGGAATATATGGTCAAAGTTGAAAAGTTATAAGAGGCCGTTAAAGCAGTTTTCATTTATTTGGTCAATATGACTGAATGTAAATGAATGGGACTGAATAAAGAGGAGGAAAATACCTTTCCAAGGAAATCTGTGTGGTCACTGGAGGGCTGGGTTTTACTGTCGTACAGACAGAGGCTGTAAATTGCTGAGTCTTAACACAAAATCTTATTTATTGCTGAATCTTAAAGTACTTTAGACTTTACAGCAACTAATGTTTTAATGTCTCATTGAAAAGACTGTTGTAAAAGAAATAGATCAGGTGAGCTGATTATTAGTACAATTAAAGAAAATTTGGGACTCCATTGTCTTTTCTGAAAGCTCTTGTAAATATCAGTTTCATGTACTGTACTGTAAACGTTAGATGACCCTGGTTTGTCTTTGACATTTTCTGTTACTTTTTATTGGCATCTACTTTTATTTTATGCCACCAAATCATATACTAGGTTAAGTATTACTTCAGGGTGATAAAGACTTGAGAAGCATGTTACTGATTGAACTGGAATTTGGGAGGAGGCAACATATAATATACAAATGTATACTGAACAGAAAAAAAAATCCTTTGTATCTGATTATTAGAGCAGCTGTTAGCTGTGCAGGTTTGAGCTGTTACATTAAGACTATGCACTTATTTAAGTCCTTGGCAGTTCTGCTTTTATATGGATTTTTTTAATGTCAAAATATGTGGTGTCTGTAATTAATCAATGCAAAATTATATCTCTAACTTACCATTTTGATAGCTAGGGAAGCAATTAAAGAAATTATAAAATTGTAGACTAATTTAGTTTAATCTTTGTTTCTCCAGGAAGTATATGCTTTCTACCAACTTGATGTCCACCAAAATGGATTGCTAAGTAATGCACTCCAAACAACTTTTCTGTGATTATTGTTTATAGGGGAGAGGACTGATAACATACAATGTCTGTTTGCTACAGATTTACTGAGTACTTACTGTGAGCTCAATTGTGCCTTTAGGCACATTCCTGAGGGTATGTCTACACTACAGAGTTTTTTTTTTTTTCGGAAAAACAGCCATTTTTCTGAAAAAACTTGAGTTACATCCACACTGCAGTCGCATTCTTTCAAAAGAAAATCGAAAGAACAGAGGGACTTCTCCGACATTGGTAATCCTCATTCCATGAGGAAGAAGCCTTTTTCCAAAAGAGCTCTTTCGGAAAAAGGCGTGTGGATGGGGAAGAGGGAATTCTTTCAAAAGAAGAGGAAAGAGGAAAAAGCACAAGTGCCCTGGTGGCCACTCTGTCCATAGTAATCACAGCTTAAATGCGAGATAGCTTCCATTCATTATAGATGCTATCTTTCGAAAAAGCAGATCGCTTTTTCAATGCACATTTGCAGTGTGGACACTCTCTTTCGGAAGAAGTTTTTCCTGAAGATCTCTTCTGGAAAAGCTTCTTCCGAAAGAAGCCTGCAGTCTAGACGTAGCCTGAGTAATGGGTGTCACCAGGGATAATTACCCTGTTACCAGGGTAAGCACTGAGAGTCAATGTGCCTCAAAGACACTCCTCCACTACTCAGTTTCATCAGGGTTTCCCTCTGGCACTTGGGAGAAGGGAGGAGTATTTTGCTATAGCCTTTAAAAGCGTGCTGCATGCTTTCCTTATCCTTTGCTGCATGTTTGGGTAACTGGGCTGGCAAACTATAGTGGGGCAGAGACATGGTCCCTATTGCTTCCTAGGGCAAAGTACGCATCCTTGATTCTTATAATTCTTTAGTTGTCAACTGTGTGGGGGACTTAATCCTGACCCACTGAAGTAAGTTACAGTTTTGTCACTGTTTTGGTTATTAGAGTCACTAGCATTTTGTACCATCTGCATACTCTGTAGAAAACTGGGAATGTTCCAATATGTCAAAATATGGGGTCCCAAGAAGGCTTTTTCCTAATGGCATTTAAATGACAATTTTTTTTCTTGTTTGTGATCAATATGTCAGCACATGAGTCCAAAAAGTGTCGTTTTATGCAGCACTTTTGGAAGTATGTGAACTAAACTTCATGTAGATTTGCAAAACACTGTATACAGATACATTAGTGTTGTGGTCTTCATTTATGGAAAGTCTCTTATTGTATGTAGCCTATGGGCCAAATTCCGCTTCTATTGACACCATAGAGTTACTCTTATGATTCTATGCATGTTAATTTTCACACAACTGTGTACCTAGTATATTTTGAACCATTGTGTGAACACTTCAGACATTGGCACCAACTCTGTAGATGCTCCAGGGCTCAGACACCCCTGAAAAAAATAGGGGGTGCTCAGCACCCACCAGCCACAGCTGTTCATTGGCAGCTGGAGCTGGCTGCCAATCAGCTGTCTGGTGGCTGGTGGGAGGTGCTCGGAGTACGACAGAAGGCAGTGAACTGTGAGTGAACAGGGGACCTCGGGGAAGGGGGTGAAGCAGGGGTAGGAAGAGGTGGAGCGAGCGTAAGGCCTCAAGGGAAGGGACAGAGTGGGGGCAGGGCCTCAGGGTGGAGTAAGAGCAGAATACCAACCAGGAAAAATGATAATCAGTGCCTGTGACTGCAAAAGAAACTAATTCAAATACACCCTTGATTTGAGTGATTGATTCCACTGTAGTTTACCTGTTGGTGACAAACCTAATAACCTATCTATCTATAGACTCCATTATATTACTTAAATACAGTTTTTGAGGCGGCCAACAAGGAGAATTTTATTCTATAAAGAAATGAACAAAAGTAAAATATGCCAACTCCTGAATGATCTGATTACCAAATCGACATTCAGAATGCCTATTCTAGTATAAATCGTCTGTCAGCAGCACATCCAAATATTTATATACCTTGACTTATATCAGATTATAGCTACTACTGTGATACTGACATTCATAAAAGACTTTATATTTAGCAGTCATTTTATTGTCTTTTTTGCTTTTAATAATATTTTGCACGTATTTTTCCAGAGAGATCAAAGTACTTTACTAAGGTGGGTAAGTAGTATCCTCGTCTTACAGCTGGGGAAACTGAGCCATAGAGTAGTTAAGTGACTGACACAAGCTCACACAAAGTCTGTGGCACAGCCAGATCTAGGACCTTCATTCTCCTCACACTAGCCATTGGACCATGCTTCCTGCCAGCTATATGGTCTCGTTCCATTTCAAACTCTGGTTGAATCTTTAACTCTATCTGAAATTCTATTCTCTTCTGAAATGACTGAACTGTATATAAAACAGTCATTGGCAAACCATCTAATATGACTAATTATGTTTCATACTAATTTTATTGGCATATCATTAACACCAATAGTAGACTTTAAACTGATCCCCAAAAGGCACCAGAAGTAACCTTTACAATGTGTTTATAATCACATTATGAAATAAGTACATAATGTGCTTTGAAATCTGCAGATGAAAACCACTTTATAAGAGCTAAATATTATTATCATCATCTGGATCAGTGTGACCCCAGTGCTCAGGAAATATATGCACCCTCCTTTAAAGAGACAGTATTTGATGAAGCTAAATATCATCACCATTTTACAAGTCAGGAAACTGAGGCATAGAAAGGAGGAGTGGGTTGGTAAAAGTCACCTAACAGGACAGTGACACAGAACCCAGATCTTCTGAATCCCAACCCAGTGGTCTATCCAGTAGTCCACACTACCCCCCACTATTAGCCAGTAAAAGCCCCCCTCAATATCTCTGCATCTATTTTCTCAGCTATTCGCAAAGCCACAAGTAAACAGAGAGACACTTTGATGTAAAAACAGATTTTGGCATTAAATTTTTTAGAAGCTGTTGTTAAGTAAAAAAATAACATTAAGGTTGACAGAGTCCTTTTCAGTGGTACTCTGATTTTGCTGTGTGCATTTATTTTCTCTTGCTTACTAAAGGGATAAAGTGCAATCCTGGTTTCAGAGCGAGATGGCTGATTAATCTCTCTGCCAGGTACATATGGAAATAAATTAGCAAATGGTGCATCTGGGATTAAACTACTGCAGAGATGATAAATTATTGCCATCTTCCATGACTGTATTACTGAGGCTTCAGTGGGTTCCCCAGTATTCAGTTACTTACTATTCACATGATATCACCATGGTTATGGAATAGAAACTGCCTATCTTTTAAGCAGTTTCCTAGGATATGCTTGTATAGGGACAGATTCTGGTCAGCCCATCCGTGGCCACTATGGATGGGTGGGTGGGTGCGTGCGCACACACATGCAAAAAGATTCATCCACCCACTTCTCCTTGTGCCACCTCACAAGCTTCAGCTAGAATCCTTATGAGATGTGTTATCCCTGCTGTTCTCATACCCTAATGGGTGGTGGGTGCCTGAAAGAGGCTGGGGTGAGTGAAAGTGATCACAGTTCTGCTCCCTACTAGTGAACAAGGGCATTATGCTGCACTCTCTTCATGGGTCCACCCTGGTGAATCCTGCAAATCCTCTCAGGGATTCCAGCTGCTAGGTGGCCCCTCTCAGTACTTAGCACAACGTCTGTCTCTTTATTAATATCAAGTAGTGATGGTTCCAAAGTGGAACACAGAATTCAAGAGCTCCTTCCCTCATGCACATCGCCAACTTCAGAGCTGGATGTAGCTCCGGACTGCACAGCTGTACCCTGTCTCTGTGACAAACATGGAATCCAAATAGTCTCAAACTCTGGCTTGGAATCTAGATCCGAACTTCTCAGCGGCATAACTCCTGCTCCCCTTGATCCTCCCCTGTCATCATGGGCCATGGAGAGAACAGGATTGCCTGTGTTCTTAACACTTGTAGATCTTGTATTGCCACCCTTACTTCTGTGCTGCTGCCTGCATTGCTGGGCCCTCAGTCATCAGCTGCCACTCTCCAGCCGCCCAGCTCTGAAGGCAACAGCACAGAAGTAAGGATGGTATGGGATAGTATTGCCACCCTTTTGTCTGTGCTGTTGATGGTGGTGGTGCTGCCTTCAAAGCTGAGCCACTGCTCTCCTGCTATCCAGCACTGAAGGCAGCGCACAAGTAAGGCTGGCAGTACTGTGACCATAAGAATGGCCATACTGGGTCAGACCAAAGGTCCATCTAGCCCCGTATTCCACAGTGGCCAATGCCAGGTGACCCAGAGGAAATGAACAGAACAGCTAATCATCAAGTGATCTCTCCCCTGTCACCCATTCCCAGCTTCTTACAAACAGAGGGCTAGGGACACCATTTCTGCCCATCCTAGCTAATAGCCATTGATTGACCTCTAACCTCTATGAATTTATCTAGCTCCCTAACCCCCTAAAATTATCTTGTGACCTCTCTGGAACTCTAGTTCCTCAGCAGCACAGGGTGTGGTTCCCCTGCTGGCATCATCTACTCCCCACCCCAGAGTTGGGCAATAATTTTTGCCCAGGGGCCGCTTCAAAAATGTTTTAAGTAGCCCCAGACCACCCCAGAAGGGGTGGGGTCTAAACAGGAAGGGATGGGGGCTAAATGGGAAGGGGTGGAGCTATCCCACTCCCAGACCATGATTGGTCTGGGGGTGGTGGAGCCCCCATGCCCCCTCCTTCCCACTAGGCACCCATGACCTGGAAGAGGCTTGGCATGCTCTCCCACCCCCAATCAGGGCCTGGAGGTGGGAGAGCGCAGGAAGCCTCCTCCCACCCTGCGAGGCGCCTGTGGCATTTTGAAGTGCCACAGGCTCCTTGGAGGGCTGGGACGGGGTGAAGGAAGCTTTATACAGCTCCCCCACCCCCAGGCCCTGATTGGTGCTCCTGGTAGGGCAGGAGGAGGCTTCACATGCTCCCCCACCCCCTAATTGGTCTGGGGGCGGGGGAGCAGCAGATCCTCTGCGGGCTGGACCCACCTGCTTGGCGGGCTGGATCCAGCCCGCAGAGGCCCTTTTGCCCACCCCTGCCCCACCCAATCAGTTCCTGTTAGTGCAGGGGCTGAAGCATTGAAGTCCTCTCAGTCTAGAGGTGTAGCCAGAAGGCCCCACTTGGGTGGGCCCCAACTTCAGATGGGTGGGCAAGAATGGGGGGAGCAGGACAGGAGGGATGAGGGTAAGCTCCTGGCCCTGCTGCCCGGCTGGAGTGCCAGGGTGGAGCTGGATAAGCCCCAGCACCCCAGCCCTGCTCCCTGGTCCCACTTCCTGGTCAGAGTGCTGGGGCGCAGTGGGGTAAGCCCCAAAGCTCTGGCCCACCTCCCCCACTGGAGCACTGGGGTGGAGTGGCGTGAGCCCCAACCGCTCACCAACCAGAACATCAGGGCAGAGTGGGGTGATCCCTGGGACCCTGACCCCATACCCTGGCCAGAGTGCCAGTGCAGAGTAGGGTAAGCTGGAGTGCTGGACAGGCTGTATGGGAGTGGGCCTGGATACAAGTGGGTGGGCCATGGCCGACTCAGGCCCACCCCTGGCTACGCCCAAGCCTCAGACTCTCTCATTGTCTGTCTGTGGCAGACAATAGTTTAGTCTACAGAGGACTTGAAATGCTTTAGTTCAGTGTTTCTGAAAGTACTAGCCAATTAGCCGATCATAAGACGGGATTCTCAGGTCTCTCCTCCACGTCGGTCTTCTCTCCCGAGCCTCTGGTCTCTCGCTCCGTCTCTCTCTCTCTCCTTCTCCTACTGCCTCCCCCTCTCTCTCTCAGCTCTCCTCCTGCTCCTGCCTCTCTCTCTGTCTCTCTCTTTCTCTTCTCCTCCCCCTCCTGCCTCTCACACAGGGGAGCGCGGAGCCCAAACGGTCGCTTGCGCCACTTGCTCCCATGCGGCGGCCTGGCTGAGCGGTGCAGAAGTCAGCCGAGTGCCACAGTGGGAGGCGAAGGGGGGCAGTGACGTTCACGGCCAGGGGGCAGGGCCTGTAGCTGCTGTCACGCCGCACGTCACCGTCCCGCCCCCCTTCGCCTCCCGCCGTGGCGCACAGCTGACTTCTGTGCCGCTCAGCTGGGCCGCTGCGGGGGAGCAAGTGGCACAAGCGGCCATTTGGGCCCCGCACTTCCCATGCAGCACAGGCTGCCCAGAGGGAACAGCCAGCATTTCAGCGTTACAGACTCTCAGACATTGGGCTACTATATATATGATTCTGTGAAATCACTTTCAGAAACACATTAACTGGCAGCCCCGGTTTGTTTATTTACTGGTGCTGTGGCCATGGAGCCTCTCGGCTCCCATTGGCTCCATTTCTTCCTTTGCAGCCAAGGGGAGCCGCAGGAAGCTAAGATGCTTTTATATTTGATCTTATTGTGCTCTTTGTGACAGAATTAGATACCTATTTATGTTAACCAGTAACTGATGGCAAGTCTCAGGGAAAGAGCTTATTTCGAAATTGGGAGCGTCTCCACAGCATTCCTCATACAATGAGGGGTACAGGAGTCGGAGTAAGAAATCCTCCAGCTTGACCGTATTTTGACACTATTTTGAAATAGTGTAGACATGGACTAAGTTATTTCGGAATAGCGCTAGGTATTTTGAAATAGTGTTTCAGTGTAGACATACCCTTATAGACAAGAGAAGTACATAGAGCAGCAAGTTCAAATGGAATGAGTGCAGAAGGAGTAGAATAGGCCATGTTCCTGAATTTTTGCAAGAAAAGTTGTGCAGTAAAAGTTGTTATCTCCAACACTTCCACAATATAGTGGTTAGCAAGAAAATTTCTCTCAGAGCTGCCATCTTTCTATTTTCTTTTCTTCCCAATGTGAGTTGATGAGCAAAGGCACACCCCAGGTTGAAAAATTGCAGAGTTAACTATGGTCTAACAGTTTACTTCATTGCATTGGTATCTGTGATCTTTGCCTGTGGGTTTAACATATTTTTTACAGAAGGACACAGGCAATGTACAGCAAATTTAATCTAAGAATGCAAACCTTGTGTGTTGCGAATGAGTTTCAGGAAGGATAGTTCTAAGTTGGTCAGTACCATGTACAAACAAGTGTAGTAGCTGAGATTGCTAGGGCAATGCTGGTTGTATATTTCTGGACAAATGTGACTCAATATAGCAAAGCAGTTAAAAAAGGTCTTATCGAAGTTCACCTATTTCCAGAAGTGTATCTTGGCTTTTCACGTTTGCTTGTGATTCAGTTTTTTCAGGGAAAGGAACTATAGAAATGAACTGACACTGCAGCTGATCACAATGAAATGGGGAAGGAGTGTGCTTTGGAGAAGAGAAACAAACAGCACTGACTGTGGGTGATGAGTGTTGTCGGGAGTCGTTGTCTGGCGTACTGACTGTTATGCATCACTTTTTATAACATGGATTTTACTCGGAAAGCATTTTCTCAAGGGCAAGGAGATGCAGCGCCTTTACTTCTTCCCTAGGGTGAAATTAAACCAAAGTGTGGAGGGTCCATGCAAGACCCTGTGCTTCACATAAACCTCAATGTGGGACTATTCAGGCACTAGGTAAAGGCTGACTGTGGCAGGAGTCTCTGCACTAATTTGAATAGGCTCAGGTGCACAGAACCACGAGAGCACAGTTATTATCACAACTATTCATTATTGTACTGCTATAGCACCTAGGAGCCTAGCCGTGGATGAGGCCCCCATTATGTTAGGCACTGTGCAAACACAGAGTAGAAGATTGTCCATGGGCAGCATATGAACCCTACCTTCAGGGAGGCTACCCCTGGTGCTCCCCTCCTGCAGCAGGAGCCCTCCTCCACAGCCAGAGAAACCCCAGGCTGGCTGGAACTCCAACCTCCCCAACACCACCACAGAGGAACCCCAGGCTGGCCCCAGATAGTCAACCAACCTGAGCCCCAGCTATGCTGGCTGGCAGGAGTAGCCCCAGCCCTGCATCCCATGGCAGGGCCTTCCCTAGCCTATTACTCTCACTGCCCATGAGACCAGTGTTCCCTAAGCTTTTCCATCCATGTACGGAATAAATTTTGGTATGTGCACCAAGGCATGTGCAGATGTGCACCACCATTAGAAACATATGCTACTGGCTCTGGGTACTGTGGGCGCTCTACTAATCAGCTAGGCATCATTTGAACCTCTCCTGAATGCCCTCACAAGCGTTCAGTTTAGAGGGAACACTGCATGAGATTATCTGTGACACTTTCAGGGCTACCAAGGGGTACAAGATGAATCATTACAGCTTGCCTACAGTTCAAGGAAGCCTTCTTTATGCCTGCCAGGGGAAACCTGCCCTAGACTGCTGGCTGCTGATAACATAAGGATCCTACTCCGGGATTAGGGATGTTAAATATCGATTAATTAATTGAATAGTCAATGGGATTTCCATTGACTATTCGATTAGTCAATTAGTCGATAAGGACTAGCATGTGTTCTGCCTTTGAAATGTACAAGAGTCCCAGCGGGATTTTGTCAATTTCAAAGCGGAATCGCTGCGTGGAGCCCGGTGTCAGTGGGGGACTCCCCGCTGGCCCTGTGCTCCACACGGCTTTTAAATCTTTTAAATGCACAAGAATCCCTTCTGGGGCTCTTGTACATTTTGAAGAGAAAGTGCCACCGCTGTGTCCCTGCCCCCTCCCATGGAGCTGGGGGGAACCGGCTTTGTGATAGAGACAGCAAGAGGGGGAAGCAACTAATCGACTAATGTGTTTACTATCTGATAAGCTTTTGCTTGTCTGTTTAGATTGTAAGATCTTTGGGGCACAGAGTGGGAAGAGGTACTTGACATACAGGCACAGTGAATCATGGGATAACAGCATGTGGCATGTTAGTACCAAAATTTTCCTTCCTTCCTTCCTTCGGAGGGGATCAGCTAAATGCAGGGAACATGGAAAGGAAGGGGGTGAGTGGGGCAGGGGAAGGAAGAAGAGAGTAAGAGGAGTGATGTTGAGGTGAAGAGATTGGCGGAAGAGGGAGAGGACAAATGGACAAACAGCCCATCAGCATACGACAGGAAAAAGTCCCGTCTGAATTGTGGAACATTATCTAAAGGACTAAAGGTCTCTTCTTTGGCTACCTCTGTCCTTCGCTGGTTGGAATCTGACTGGATAACTCATCACAGCTTTCTCTCAAGTCCACATAGCATGTGCGGGGAGACACTAGCTGGTTCCTACTGCTCCCAGAATTGGGAGTGGATATTCCCTGCATAGTTCTGAATTGAGGGGGGTGGTTACAGAAGGGATAGACCTGGCTGGCATTTCAGTGCAAGAATCCTGGCTTTAGTTGTCTCCCTGAGAACTGGAGCTTGGTTCAGAAGCTGTCATGGCAGGAATGGACAGGAGTCTCCCAGAGGTTGTGAGATAGCGCCCTCGACACGCTATGACCATTACTGCATCTGCTGCTGAGCCCCTACTCTAGGGAGGTTCTGTGTAATGACAGGGTCTTCAGCCCCATTCCTGCTCTTCTGCCTACCCTCTAAATCCCTTAGTAAGGATCAGAGGGAGCCTGTTTTGAAGCTGGGGTCCGAGACACACCAGGGGTCTTTGAATCCCCAAAGCAGACTTTAGCAATCTTACACTAGACCACTGAACACAAAGGAAACCCACATACAATTTCCACTGTTATCTGGAGTCCTTAGCAGCTACAGAGAGAGAGAGCAAGAGTTTGGTCTGAGGGACAATGACTTGGCGATTGGGTCTGTGTTTTTATACTCAATGTTATTCATTTCAAAATGTGAGTCAGTCATGTTTTGAATGCATACATTTCTAATCACATCATACAGACAACAATACTGCACTTCACCATGATGTATGATGCGGGATGGAGAGAGGGAAAGAGAGACAGAGAGTAAAATAAACAAATGGGGGAGGACTTAGTGCAATTCATCTAAACACAGGAATATTTACTACAAGTAGTTTTCCAGTGATGACTTTATTTGCAAATTTTGTTTAACAACAACAGTTTTCTTGTAAAATAGTAATATCAGACAGCAAGTGGGACTTACTGTCATTCTTGGCCTTTCCTACTGAGTGTTTAGAACATAATGCACAGTGAGTCAAAGGAAACACTAACTGATGAATGAACAGATTGTGTCAGAGTCATGTATTCTATTGCTCGTTTCAAGGAAAGCCCCTGCAAATTATACATGTGTTTTTTAAATGTTCAAAGAAAACTAAAACAAAATTACATTATGAATGAAAAATTAGATGGAAATGTCTATTCCTGTCTCATAAACAGTTCGGGACTAACTCTCTCTAAAATATTCTGCTTTAAGCATGCATTTAATTTGTGTTCTGGGAGCAAAATAAAGTTGCTAAGATAAAACATTCTAATAATGATTTATGTAAATTTATTTGTACAAAGTAATGCTGTAGTTGCCTATAGCAAATTGTTTGGAATAAGAAATGGCATTTATGAGCTTTGCGCCTTTCTATATGAATACAATAGATTATCTGAGAGGCTGTGTAAAGACAACATAATTTTACATTCAAAATGGAGTCTGAGACTGTGTTTAGTAAACTGGAAAGCCAGTTGAGCAGATTGCTGAGCATCTGATAACAAAACAGTCCCAACTTGTTTCTTTACATAATATTTATAGTATGTTTTATTCTGGTTCTATTTTATATTTAGTTATGTGCCATGGATGACTGCAAAATCATACCAGAGCCATATCCTCCAGTATTAATTGTATACTTGATATCTCAAGTGCACAAAATAGCTTTGCAAACATAAAATCATGTCTAACAAGTTCAAATATGGATGAAAAGAAGAAAGCAATTGTTATCCTCAGCTGCTTTCAGCAAATGGGGCCAAATTTATCCTATTTGTTTACGATGATGGAGTTATTCCAGAGATGAGTTTGGTCCATCATGTCTAGCAAAATGGAACCCATATGTCAATATGAGCCACCCTGCTACATCTGAAATGCTCTCATTCTGAATTGGTTTTCAAAGTGATTTGCATGAGTTACAAATGTGATCAGGGAGGGCATAGCAAAGTTTGGTATGCCTCACTAGGATGCTTTTAGAGCAGTGAACAACAATGTGGCTTTCTTATGAGATAGCGTGCTCAATCCTGTTAAGTTACTTTTGTGAGCTGGATCAGACCTTTAATGAAGAGAACTACGACAGTGGCACTGTTTTAACAGATACTGCAGGATACAGCTGGTTCTGCATTCAAAGAAAACAGAAAATGTTTAACTGAAATGGTTTGTCAAATTGGTAACGAGTACGACCAGTAGAAATAATAGGGGGCATAATAATAGTGAATCACAAAGTTTGGATTCAGGACTGGACATTGCCAAGTTTCAGAAGTGTTTGGATCCAATTATTTTGATAGGGCCCATTTTCTACTAGGTAGGCTTAGCTGCATTTTTTAAATAACTTCAGGTAAACATAATATAAGAATACGTAGATCTGAATCACATGTGTGAGCTTCAAGAACTACATGAATAGCTCATGCCTTTTGGAAACATAAAAATAAAATATTGACTTTGTAACCCAGTTAGAATTCACACAATTTTTGCACAGCAAAATTTTCTCTGTTTAGTTTGGACCTAACTGCCCCATGCAATAAGGTCATAGCTATTTATCTGAAAGGCTGATGAAAACACAATAGCTTGTCCAGGGCCAGATGCAATAGCGATGGGTTGGAAAAAGAGCACTTTTCCCTGTGGTCTAATACTTAGATGCTACTGTTACAGACACTTTATGGGTACCTAAATTAGGTAGGTTGGGAAAAAAATGTGAATGCAGGCATGATAAGCCTAAAAGAGAGAGCCTCTGACCAAACACACTTCCTTTGAATGAGATTTCCTCAGAATATAAAGATCTAACCCTTGTAAACACTCTGGCTTCGTCTACACTACGAATTTTCTCGGCAAAAAATATGCTAATGGGGAACTCATTTGCATAGAATCATAGAACCATAGAATACTAGGACTGGAAGGGACCTCGAGAGGTCATTGAGTCCAGTCCCCTGCCCTCATGGCAGGTCCCAGTACTGTCTAGACCATCCCTGATAGACATTTATCTAGCCTACTCTTCAATATCTCGAGATGGAGATTCCACAACCTCCCTAGTCAATTTATTTCAGTGTTTAACTGCCCTGACAGTTAGGAAGTTTTTCCTAATTTCCAACCTAAACCTCCCTTGCTGCAGTTTAAGCCCATTGCTTCTTGTTCTATCCTCAGAGGCCAGGAAGAACAATTTTTCTCTCTCCTCCTTGTGATACCCTTTTAGATACCTGAAAACCGCTATCATGTCCCCTCTCAATCTTTTCTTTTCCAAACTAAACAAGCCCAATTCTTTCAGTCTTCCTTCATAGGTCATTTCTCTAGACTTTTAATCATTCTTGTTGCTCTTCTCTGGACCTTCTCCAATTTCTCCACATCTTTCTTGAAATGTGGTGCCCAGAACTGGACACAGTACTCCAACTGAGGCCTAATCAGCGCAGAGTAGAGCAGAAGAATGACTTCTCGTGTCTTGCTCACAACACACCTGTTAATGCATCCTAGAATCATGTTTGCTTTTTTTTGCAACAGCGTCACACTGTTGACTCATATTTAGTTTGTGGTCCACTATAACCCCTAGATCCTTTTCCGCTGTACTCCTTCCTAGACTTCTACCGATCTTGCGGGAAAAAGGTATTTTGCGCAAAAAGAGAACGTCCACACTGCTTGTTTTTGCGCAAAAACCCTAGTGCAAAAACGGATCAGCAGAAAATATGCAAATGAGATCACGACTCATGCAAATGAGTCCCTCGTTAGCATATTTTTGCCGAGAAAACTCATAGTGTAGATGTAGCCTCTTAGTGTATATGGCAGGGTTTTATGTTAAATGATTGTGGGAGAGGAAATTATAAAGATCTTAAAAATCAAAACTAAGACATTCATAATAAAAGTACTTTACAGTACATAGTGCCTTTCAGAAGATCTCAAAATGCTTTGGACTGAACCATTCTTGGTCAATATTCTAGCTAATCTAAAGTACCTATTTGTAAGCACCCAATCTACATTATCTTGGCACTTTTTTCTTGTACTGAAGAGATGTCAAAGTATACAGCAGGCAAACTATACAAGCAGCAACTAAAAGATCACATATTTTGCTCTTGTTATTCTTTTGTGCCACCCTCTTTCTGCCTGGGGCTCTCTCATCCTCACACTCTATGTCCTTTTCAGGCTTTTATGCCAAATCCCCAAAGATAGCTGAAAATATATGACAAGTTCATTTTTGAACATTGATCAATATTGCTTCTTCCTACAGATCATCTAGAATTGCCTGCACAAAGACTAGCCCTTGGAAAGTGGATGGGTTCTACATGTAGCTTCCGCCTCTCTTTCTTCTGTTGTTTCTGCGAAGCAGCTCCCTTACTGTGGCAAATCTAAAGCAGGCCTTGTAATTGTTATCAAGTCTGTTATTGGAGTTAAACCTCTTCCCAGGTCTTTAGCCCAACAAAAACTTTTAGTACTCCCCAAACTTACTCCTGAAAGAAAGGTATTTCATTGTTCATGCTGATGTATGTGCAACCTTTATGGTTAACACTGAGTTACATGGAATAAGGACCTACAATTAAAGTAGAACTTCTCCATCACTTGCAGTGATGTTGCAATTCTAAGTTGACTTTGAGAAGAAGATCACTCTACTGACTCAGTCAATGACAAACATTGCTGGCTTAGCAAGGTCAAATTTTCCTGAAAGAAATATATGAAACAATAGGGGAATCATGGAAACCTGTGCTGGGCAGTAGTTCAGATTAACTGTTTTATAATCAATACATTTGGAAAGGAAATACATTTAAAATTGGTCACAAAAATTGTGATATTGGATGATGCTGATGCTGAAGAAGGGGTGGGGGATGCTTTGAAGAATCTAGTGTCACCTAAAAGGCTTACTAAAGCGTTTTTTACTACCCTGAATCATCTTGGCTTTGCACTGACACTTAGCTGTATACAAAAGAATTATACCTACTTTTGAGATAAATATATTTGACAGTGAACTCTTAACCCCTCTTTTGCACTACTGTTGTTCTAGACTAGATGGTAGCAGTGAAGAAGTAGAAACATTCAGTTTTTGTGAATACAGTAGAGGGAATGGGATGCAAAATTATGGAACATAATTTTCTGGTGAACAAAATGATCCAGGAAAATTACTGTCATTGGAAGTAAGTATTGAATGTAATGAAACCTGACAAATTAGAGTTTAATGGGCCCTCTTTGAGATTAGCTTGAACCATTAAACTTGCACTCTGACTCCTAAATAGCATTGTCCCATGTTGTAGTAAGGACTTTGGAAATCCTAAGATAAATTTGACTAAGATAATTTGAAAGCAGTCAAGAGGCCCTTAACATAAGAAAAGAAATTATTCTAAGTAACATTATTTCCAAGAAGGCAGTCTGTGAAGAAACAGTAAAATATATAGCATTATATGGAAAAACATACCAGAGTGAAAATATTTCAAGGAATGCCAGATCTGACATTCAAATGGCCCCAAATCAATGAGTGATGTTCGTCTGTTAATAACATCACATTTTGTTTATTGTGGTGGGGAAACTGAATTACTCTGAGTCAAATAGTTATTCAGAATAAAGTAAGTTAAAATGAGTAGTGTTCAACGGGTAAAGTTTGAAATTTAAAAGAGGGCAAATAAGAACAAAAAAAGCCCTCTTCCCTGACCCACGATCTTACCTGACTTGTGATTTACATCCAAAGAATATCTGTACAAGAGGAAGGTTAACTTACAGGTTATGAATTTCTCATACATTATGGTACGACATTCCAATGATGCAAAGTAAATCAATTTAGTATCCCTTAAAAGATTGCTTTTTCCTTGACTGATTGTGCATTAAAAGCAACCTTTAAATTAAACCCATTAGCACCTGGGACCTGGTCACTGTTGCTGAGGGAGATAAATTACAAAGCATCTATATAATTGTTGGAATTGGTATAATCCTTCTTTGGAATTCCATAACAGAGCCTTTAAGCAGAAAGACGCTGAGAAACACGTATAAATCCTTACTCTGAGATAGAGGATACAACACCCCTTCTTCTAAAGATGAGATGAAAGTGCAAAAAGTATACCTATAGTATCATCCTTCAAGATACACGTCACCCCCTATCAGATGTTGGCTGTCCTCGAGTCCCAATTAAGTCAGTTGAGGTTTTTTGGCAGCTGGTACTGAGTATTTTGCAGGATTAGGGCCCTAATGAGGGACAAATATTTGCATTAAAATGTAAAAGGCCTAATTTTATTTTTTGAGGAATTCACTTCAGGCCCAAATGCTGTCCACAAGAATATTATAATAGCAATGAGAACCAAATAGTCATTTTCTTAGCTTAGTTTATGAAAATGTGAGCGCTATAGTAATTCAGCAATAAAGTTAAATAAAAAACCCCATCTAAACTAAATAAATAAGAGGTAATGGCTTGTTAAATAAACATAGCATGCAAATATTGCTGTAATTAGCCTGACTGTGGGCTCTCTCTCAGACCAGGTCTACACTGGGGGAGAAAGTTGAACTAACATAAGCAACTCTAGCTACATGAATAGTATAGCTGGAGTCAACGTACCTTAGTTTGACTTGCTGCAGCATCCACACTCTCGTTGACTTTCCTTTCTCCTCATGACCCTGTGGAATACAAGGGTTGACAGAAATACCATCAGCTAAATCTAATCCTAGAAGATCGATCTCTAGAGCGTCAATCTCCAGGTAAGTATAGACAAGACCTAAGTCGTTAAAACTGCTTCCTGACCCTATCTTCAGGAAGTTGCAGAGGGGTAGCCATTTTAGTCTGTAACTTTAAAAACGAGTAGTTCTGTGGCATCTAAGAAACTAACAATAAGTATATCGGATCATGAGCTTTCATGGGTAAAACCCATTTCATCAGAGAAGTTGGTGTAAGATCTGGAGCAACTTTAAACTTCTCAACACAATCATGAAGTCCAGGGCTGGAAATTTGGCTAATAAAATTAAATAAAATATAAGATCAAGAGAAATGGCCATCATCAATAAATACCTGTATTGCCTGGGAGCAGAAATATAAATTGAAACCCCTAAATTTAATTTCAGATTAAGAAACCAACATGACTGAAATCACACACTTAGTGGAATTAGAGCTTTGTGAATAGGGATTGTCATTTTAAATTGCATTCATGTTTCAGGCACAATGTTTTCATCTCCAAGAGGTGAATCTGTGTTGGGTTTTTTTTCTTTTGTTTTGTAAATTATATTATTAAAAATGGCTAAGAGAGTGGTGTTTTGGGTAATGTTTCAGTTTGCAGTAAACAAATTCTGGTGTGGAATGTCTTGATTAGCTTAGTAAAGAATAGTTGTATCAAGGAGCATTAGAATTGATAAAAATTGGCACTTTAAATATAATTTAGTAAAATGTTAGCATGATGTACCCACAATTTACAGTCTGCATGGGGAAGGGTTTTGTAACCATGATCTGTCTGGTGTAGTGGACGCCATGATGTAGGAAGTAGGGATGTTAGATATTGTCTAATTTAATAATCATGAAACTGCATCAAAACTTAGTGGTTACTGGCCAGCAGCCAGTGCACTCCTGGCCCCACTCCCGGGGAGCCTCCTACCACCCTCTGCCTCTGATACAGAGGCAGCAGCATGGGGTACCAGGAGGGATTGTCTAAGTCTGAATAATCGATGGGAGCTGCAGTCTTAAAAACTTAGTGGTCCCTGTGCCAGCAGCCATCTGCACTACCTGGTCCCCACTCCCGGAGCCTGCTACCACCCTCTGCCTCTGATACAGAGGCAGCAGCATGTGGGACGACAGCAGTCCCTGTCCACGGGAGGCCCAAACTCCCCAAAGACAAAGGCTGCACCAGCATCCCACAAAGCAGCCTCCACTGTGCAGACCATCTCCTACCTGTCACTCTGCCATGCTGCTGCCTCGACATAGAGGCAAGCAATGTGGGGAGCAGGTCTGCCCAGTCCCTGTTGCCTCGTAGAAGGCAGCAAGGTGGGCAAAGACAGGTGGCTGCGTGGAGCCAGCATCCGCATGGAGAGCGGGCTCTCGAAAGCTGGCTTCCCTCCCCCATCGCCGCTCACTGTCTGCTGCCTCTCATAGAGGCAGCAAGGGGGGAGCAGGTCTGCCCATCCCTGTTGCCTCTATAGAAGGCAGCAAGGTGGGCGGCAGGTGGCTCCGTGGAGCCAGCACGCATGGAGAGCGGGCTTGAAAGCTGGCTTCCCCCATGTCCAGCTCACGTCTGCTCCCCATAGCCTCCATGCTGCTGCCTCTCTGCAAGATCCGGTGTTCTCGAGGTGTTGGCTGAAAAGATAGCTCCCCACAGGCACCAGCTCCCTCCTCCCCTGCCTTGCAGCCCCTGATATAGAGGCTGCAAGGGGGGGGGGGCGGTAGTGCATGTAGTCAATAAGATTAACCAATAAGCCCAGGCTTATCAGTTAATTGTGTAGTCGACTACACATTGACATCTCTAGTAGGAAGGATAATTTTGCACATCATTATAGAAAAGTGATTTATTTCCACCTAATTTAACCATTTGTCTAATCTATATTCAAATATCGGATATTCAAATATCCATTTCTGTAATATTTAAAAACTTTAGAGGGGTGGCCAAGTTAGTCTGTAACTGGAAAAACTTAAAAAACAACAAATAGTCTCACTTTATCAACTTATTGTTCTTATCAGTCTCTTGTAACTTGAACAATCTAATTCACGACTTTTTTTTCTTTTCCCCCCCTCCTTTTTTCCCCCCGCCTTCCCTTTTTTATTCTTGGATCTGGACTTTTAATATTCCAGTCATCTGAAGAAGTGGGCTCTACCCACAAAAACTCATAATACCATCTACATATTTTGTTAGTCTTTAGGTGCTGCTAGACTATAGATTTGACGTTGTTTAGAGATGGCAGCTGCATGTCTCCTATCAATAGCTCATCCTGTAGTAACAGGTTTTGTTCCTATAATGTATCTTATACAAAAAAAAAAAAACCTTTTACTCTATCTGCTTTCAGCTATCCTCTTTTAAAAGATAAAGTATTTTAGTGTATACAGAATTTCTGTTACCCTTCTTATGTCCCTGACATCCACTATAAATTGAGAAGCCAGTGTTTTTAAAAGCTATTTAGATGTTTTCTGCTGTAACTTTCTCTAATAGATATATTCCCATTGATTGCAGTAAAGCACACAGAGTAGAACAGAACAGATCAATTGAAAAGTAAAGTTAAGACAACAAGTACACTTCTTTTCCACTTACCTTAACAGAAACTGCTCAGGCCAGATCTATGCCTGGCGTAACAACACTGAAATCAATAGCTTTGTACCAGGGATGAGTTTGGTTCATAGTGTTGTGGGGGTTTTTTTTTTTTGACCTTTTCAGAGTGTTACTCTACAGGAGCGATCCTATTAAAACAGAACCAGTGATACATGAACTTGAAATATAGAAAAGGCAATGTTGGAGTGAATATCACTTTTTTTTTATTAAAGGATAGTGTTGACTTTTATAGAGTGAGGGCACAAGAATTGATTCCAGATAAGTGCTAAATTTAGTTTCAGGCCTCCCCAAAGAGTTACAATCCAGACTTAGCATGACATTGGGATATCACTGCATTCATGATGTGCAGCTGTCCAGCAGGGCTTACATGTCTTTCTATATGTCTATATTTCATGACAGTTTTGAGCCAGATGTCAGCTCATACAGATGTGCTACTCACTCGTTCATCAAAAAAAAATCCATGTAAGATGAATACTAGCAACTCAAGTATACTTCCTGAGCTGAAATAGAGAGAATGTGCTCAGTCTGACAATATTTATTAGCAAAAGTTTCTGGATTTCATTATACTACTCAAGGGCTCTTTACTCAGTGCAGTTGCCTCTCAGGAAGGAGGGAACAAGAGCTATGGACTTGAAATGATTTTTCAGCTTCAGCCTTCAACATTTTCACCCTCAGATGCATCAATCCAGGACTGAGAGGTTAGAACACATCATTTGAAGACTGACAGGCAGCAGCACAGCTGAGCATTGGCCATAAATCATTGCACCAGCAAAGTCGATCTCTAACTGGAATGGCCTCTTGTTTCCCAGAGGAAGATTCCAAAGGTCTCTGCAGACAAAAGCATGAGGGGGAAAGAGAGGGGAAGCTTTTTATAACAAGCCAGTCTCAAGCAAAACAAACTAAGACTCTCCCTCTCCCTCTAAAGATTTGTCTACACTGCAGGCTTGTCATGTGTCCATGCTCACCCACATGGATGCTTGAGAGCTAGCCAAGAGTCCGCATGCCCTATAGACCCCACATACTCATGTTGACACTGGCATTGCAGCCACACACGTCTGCGGCTAGGATTTTAGTGGGCAAATCCTGGAGTTCTTGGCACCATGCCAGCTGGAGATGATGTAAGAGTTAGTTCCTGGCATATTGTGGGAGAACTTTCTGTCATCCCTGGGCCACTGTGCAGATGTGGTTTCAGTCTGCCAACATATTTAGCTGAGGCACTCCCTGCTCTGCACTCTACAGTGGGTCAAGCTGTGTGACTGTTGGATGAGCTGCTTCTACTAGCTGAAGGGGCAAAAAAGTATGTTAATGCAAAGGGTACTACCCCCTTGTTCTGCAGGGCTTGCTTTCTTAAACACTGGTGAAGTGAGGCAGCACTGGAAAGGTGCATGGTTCCAGAGTCCTGAGGAGACCTGGCATTGACCTTTTGGGGCAAGACAGGACCTGTTCCCTTCTAATGGCATTGTTGTGAATGGGGTGTTGGCATTCACCATGATGTTGAGGGACCCTGCCTACGCTGTCTTGCCATGGCTCATCAAGCTATACCCAACCTCAGAGGACCTGGAAAAAGAGAGTCAATTATTCTTTAAGTAGCTGTAGGATAGTGGTGGCGTGTGCTTTTGGCAGACTGAAGGTTAGATCGTGCTGTCTACAAAACACTTTGGTTGCCAGCGTGGCCAATGCATCTGAATGGTTGTGTCCTGCTGCACCCTGTGCAGTTGTATGAGCCCCTGATGTTGTGACTTATGTGGTTAGCCTACCAACCTAAGCATGTAAGGTGGTAGCTTAAACATTTAGTATAAAGATATGAAGCCTTTGAACTTTGATGTAAGTAAATTGTTTAGCTTAGCATAAGTGAATTAATTAGCAGTGGCCTAAGTCACAAGATAGCATACAATGTAAATTTTGCAATAAAAAATTCTGCTGAAATTCTTTAGAATTCTGACAGGTAAATGCAAAAAAATCAGTTAATGTCACTTTGGAGTATTGTGAGACCAGGACATCAGCAGATGCTTAACACAGAATTGTTATAGTAACCAACTGATGTATATGCTAATAAGTCTCATATAATTAGTACGCTAACCTGTGGAATAAGGACTCCCCAATATTATGACGATGAGAAAGTCAGTTATGGGCGAAGAGGCCAAATACTCTTATGATATTCATGGCAGTTGCCAAGCCCGATAGTAGGTCTGACCATGAATAGGCTGACACCACCTTGATCATTGGACTTGGTATGCCAGAGAGAGGATAAGCCCCTTGTGGCCTAGCACCTATCTCACTATTCCTAGGTTTCTGTAAAGATTGTGAGAGTATGCACATCATATGATGTGTGTGGTAAAACTGAGATGACACTACTGCTACATTCTTATTAGGTTGGGGATGTATAGTATGTTAATAACTCTGCTAATAAAAATATTAAAATGACAAAACGCTGTTGGTCTACATGTGACTATGGCTAGTCAAGGCTCCAATTTAATCATAGTACAAATAACTATGGGTCTGGTCTTGGAACTGAAACCTGTCAAACCTTAGAGGTTTCATTTGTTAATTGGAAATTCTTAAGTAATCAGTACAATATAATCAGTACTTAATCAGGCAACACAGCTCGTGCTGCCCAGTCAAGCATGCCAGTTAGGTAGAATGTGCCCTACAAGCATACTGGAGGGGTTGGAATGTGGGCTTTATGGAGGGTTGGGCAAAAAATGCACAGCTTAACATGCGTAAAGCTTGCAGGGTTGATATACTCAAGCATAGGGAGGATGACATTGCTCCAGAGTAGAATCCAGAAACATGTATGGTCATGCATGTTGGAGCAACAACAACAGTAAGAAGAAATATTCATGGTTGACACTGGTTTGAGAGGAGAAGTATGGCCCCTTTGCACGGAGTGAGACTGAATATGACTCCCTATACCCACTTGCCCACTTATAGGCGTCTTAGTTGATGTAACTTCCACAATGGTAAATCAGAGGATGTAATAATATGTGTTAAGGAAGGATATGGGCTATTTTAATGTATATTGTTAATTGTTTTTCTTGCTGTATGTCTATCTTCTGGCTCCTTGGCCCATGAATCACAATTTAGGCTAATCTCTGAATTTGGCTCCCTATATCTGTGTGGCATTTGACCAAGTATATAAACAAAACACGAAGGTTTCAGTCTACTCCCACTGATGTCAACAGAAATTTTACAGTTGAGATCAGTGGGAAAATAATTGGGTTTTAAATGGGAGCAGTGGCAGGAAAGAGGAACCCATGGTAGGAAAAGAGGGAACAAAGAAAAAAGAAAAACAGAAAGTCAAAAATAGCACCTTGCTCATTTTCAGTAACCCATACACCTCATATTTCACACACAAACTGATGCTGCACTCCTCTTCTAAGCAAAGATTTAAGAGCAGTGAGCCATAATGCAGTCTCATATAGCTAAGACTTTATTACTTTTACAGAATATATTATGCTATGTTTACTAGTTTAGTATGAAGTACTATCATAAATAATTAAAGCTAAACTGCACTTGTTAAATAAATTAACAAAGTACACCGTGAGATGCATTATCTATGCTTTTGTTGCACTCATTTGCATAGGGCCTCATCCTGCAAGATAAGTTTCCTCGACTCTGTGGAAGTTGCTGGGAATAGAGGGTGCTCAGCATCTCACAGGATTGGGTGCTTACTGAATCATAAAAGTCAGTGATGTGTGATGGACCTTCCAGACATGAGAACAAACAAACAAGGATTGGTTGTAAAAATGAATCCCATTCCTAGGTTAGTGAGGTGGGGATGAGATAAGGTGATACCCAGAAGAGAGCCCTTCAGTCTACCATATAGTGCAGGGGTGGCCAACCCATTCTGGGCAAAGAGCCAAGATAGCAGTGGATCCAGCGCTATCAAGAAAAAAAAAAAAAAAAAAGATTGCCCCTTTAAGAAAACGCATTTAAACGCGTTTTGAGGCTTTTTGGCCACAGCGGGTTCCCGACACCATCTTTAATTCTACATCTTTCATGGCCATGCCGGACGGCTCCCCTGCCCAGGACAGCACAGGGAGCTGGGAGGAGCGGGCCATTTTTGGTGGCACAGGGGCAGCTTACAAGCCACAGTGGGGGGCTTCGCGAGCTGTACCTGGGGTGAGGGGGAAGAGCCGCATGCGGCTAACAAGCCTCAGGTTGGCCACGGCTGATATAGTGTATTTAATGTGGGAAAACTGACAAGTCAGGCTCCAGCTACTACTGGTCATGTAGGTGAAAAGCAGATGTGGCCTGATGCCTCCTCTGTTGCAGGTTTGGGGCTCTGTGGGTCTGTGCTTCATGTTTAGCCATTGGCATTGCCCACTCTATGTCCATATTGTCTCCTTCTGTGGTGGTAATCTCATTTGCAATGTGCATAAAAGCACAATCTCTGTTATTTTTCTCCTATCTACAATCTTTTAAGATGTTTTTAGCTCTTACATACCTGCAATAAAGCACATTATATTTGGGCCCAGAATGTTTGTTGTTAGAACTACCACTACTTTTCCTCTCATTACCGCATTCACTAGCCCCACTGACCTGCTTTAGTGTCATTGGTAGCATTATATTAAATGGCTTGCATCACTTTAAAGTAACTGTGTTCCTCCATCCTTGAGTTCACAAGTAGCTCTCTGGTGGGTTTGAATGCACATACTTGAATAGGAAATGGGCAGCATCAGCCCAGTGGTACAAGTCCATTTTAGGGAACTCCATGTCTGTGAAAAGAACAAAGAAACAGGTTAAAAGCACTACTAGTTCTTCTTTCATTTTCATGCGGTGGTAGACAGTTCTGGGAGATTTGTGTATCTGATTTTTTTCCAGGACAATTTTCTTTTATAGGTGAGGTACGATTTACAAAACAGTTACCACTATTATGATTAATAGACAATGCTATATCGAAAGCAAGCGTAAATCCATGTAACTCTATGACCCATAGTGTGGGTGGCTGGGTATGGGTATGGGTGTGTACATGAACACATATGCACTGCATACGAACAGGTCAGCTCTAGAAAAGTTAATGGGAATATGTCTACACTACAGCAGCACAGTTATGCTGCTGTGGCTATGGTGCTGTAGCATAGACACATTCCATATTGACAGAAGGGATTTTTCCACTGATGTAGTTAATACGCTTATTGGAGAGGCAGTAGCTAAGTTGATGGAAGAATTTAGCTTTGCTGAATCCACAATCGGGGTTAGTTTGATCTAACTACATCACACAGAGCATAAAATTTTTCAGAGGCATGAGTGATGTAACTAGGTTGATCTAATTTTAGGTATAGAGCAAGCCTAAGGCACAAGCGTTCATTTGAATTGTTGGTATATAATTTTTTTTTACAAATTAACTTGTATTTTTACATTAGCTTAAATGAAGCCAATTTTGGAGTCTCACAGACATACTGATTAGTCATTTAACACTTCTGGACTCAGTAACTCTATCTTCATTAGGAACGTCTGTTTTTATAGTACTTTTCTCTAAAGCGGACCATGGGGATTTCTGAGAGGTGATATTAATTAGCACTAGAAATACCATGAAGAACTTTCCTAGGCAATTTCCTAGATTCATCTGAAGAAGTGGGTTGTGCCCACGAAAGCTCATGATACCAAGTACATATTTTGTTAGTCTCTAAGGTGTTGCAAGACTATTTGTTGTTTTTTAAGTTTTTCGTAGGCAAATTCTTCGTTCCTATTTTTTACGCGTGGAAAGAGAATTTTATGCAAAAGATCCAATTGTATTAATAATTATTCTGAAACCAAAGCAGGATTTTAAGCCCTAGAGGGATATATATAATTTCCAGGTAACTGACACCTGTGGGATTTAGCAGCAAGAGGGACATTAGGATTTTTATCTGAGAAGCAGCAAGAGGGCTGGCAGCAGAGCTCAGGGACTGTGGAAAGGGTTTAGGGTGACAACATGTTCCAATTTTATAGGGACAGTTCTGATATTTGGGGCTTTTTCTTAAAAGAGGTGCCTATTCTCCCCCCCTCCCCCCCCCCCACACACACACTGTGCCATCCTGATTTTTCACATTTGTTATCTGGTCACCCTAAAAGAGGTGCCAGGGTTACTTTCTGGGGAGAAGTGTACAGGTAGAAGGATGACTGTTGGTGAGAAGAGTGGCAGTTTCGTAAGCCAGATGAAACACTGATTGTGGTGTGTGTGATGGAGATTTCTGGGAAAGTTAAGCAGTGGTAAAGTCAAGATTTTTTACCAGGGAGTTTTTGCAATAGAGATCAGCAGATGAAAGTGTGGTTGTGCTGATTATTATGTGAAAAGGTTCTGTCAGTAGAAAGTGAGGTCAGAGAAATAGACCTGGTACTCGGTGATGTGAGTTCACCAGATAAGGACAAGTGAAGAAGATGCTTGTGGAGTGGGAGGAAGCCTTTCCAGAAGATTATCATCTATAGTGCAGTTTACAGAGAGGCCTGATTCTGATTTCACTTAAACCGGTGCAGATCAGAAGTGAGAGCAGTAGAACTGATGTAAAGAAGGGGTAAATAGGGTCAGAATCAGACCCCTTGGTCCAAGGCCACGGGTTAACAAAATACTGACATTTTTCACAGCATTTAAAATAGTTTTCCCCCTCCTATTGTCTTATAAAGACACTTTGGAAATGTGAAACACTTCTTGGAACATTTGTAGTCTATTCTGAATATTTTTATTCTTAACTTGCATGATTTGTTATTGCACGGATGTTCAAGACTCTTTACGATGGATGCATTAGGCCTTTGTAAACAGCTATAAGGAATAAAATGGATCATATTTTTTAGCCCATCTTTGACTTTTTATTATTTGTTTTATAAAATCAGTATTTATTTTTTTAACTGAAATGTATTCAGATTGTGCTGGAAATGGTAATGTTATTGTCAGAGGAAGTAGATCCGGAGCGAGGCATAAACAGACTAAGGTGTGGTCTGTACTAATGAGGTAAGTTGATCTAAGTTATGCCAGTTAAGTTACATAAGATATGTAGCTTATGTCAGAGTAGCTTGGATAGACTTATATTGGCTGCTACACCATGCTGTGTCAGTGGGAGATGCTCTCCCATTGAAATAGCTTCCATCTCTTGGGGAGGTGAAGTTGATGGGGGAGCACTCTGCCATCGACTTATTATGTCTTCACTAGACCCACTAAATTGTTGTCCACTACGTTGCTCATAGTAGTGCTGATTTAGCCAGTAGTGAAGAGACAAGCCCTGGGCAGCTCAAAAAGACCCCGTTTTCTTTTTTTTTGGTGCGTGTAGAGGAATACTCCAGCTTAGGGCTCACAGTGGGCTAGCATCGGCACTGAAAGGGAGTGGGAGATTGAATTTCCTCCTAAAATATTGTTTATGTTTATTTAGAAGAAGGGGAGTGTTTTAGAAAGTTAGATGCTCATCAAGAAACTGAAGACATTCTATTAATAATTAATTATTATCATTTTATTATGTATGTAGCGCTATAAACGTGCTATTCAGTTTGCAAAAAACATTCTTGATTAGGTGCCCTTTACTGATGACATTTCTGCAGCGAAGGTCTCAAGTTCTCTCGATTCCACCCACATTATTAACAATCAAGCTGAATAGGTGAAATCACTGAAAATGTTGATGGATTGGTTACCCACTAAAATGCTAGAGCTCACAACATGTTCAAAATTGCCAATTAAAAGAATTTTGTGTTTTCCTCAATTAATTTTCAGGCTGAAATTTGCTGCTGAGGTTTCCAGAGCTTTAATGCTACAACTGGCTAGAACATTGATTTGGCAACTAGTGCTATGCCATTGGCAAAATTGATATATGGCAGGTGATTGTCACCAAGGGCATATGCCGAAAATGCATTTACTTAGTATCTGATCAAGCATGTAGTCTATGATGAGATTGAAGAGTTCTGAAATGGCACTGAATGCCCAATTCTTAATTCTTAAGAAGGTGCTTCTTTTTCCATTTACAAGGATGCAGCTTAAGGAATCATAAGATAGGAGATGGAACATTTTACAGAGCTTGTCAGGGAAGTTTCAAGATCAGCCAAAGTGATTCCCTGTCAATAGAGTCAAACCTGACCTTGATATCCATAAATGTAATGTGAATAGGGTTCTTGAAGTCTTGTGCCTTCTCAATAAACTGATGCACTGTGACAATTTCTTCTGTCATGGAATGCCTGGGAGTGAAGCGAGCTTGCTGTAGTCCTCTTATGCTCTTTAAGATATCAGGGGCTTGGGTCTGCAAGACACAGAAGCAATATCTTTCCTCAGGACAGACAGAAAAATAACGTCACAATAGTCCCATTTGCAGTCTTTATGTTTCCCTAGTGGTAAAATAATGCCAGTCACACAGGCCAACCTCTGTTCTCCAGATGATATTGATCAGCATCTGTAGCCACAAAAAAATAGAAAACCAATTCAGTTATAAGATCAAGAACACATATTCCTGCTCATCCAGAAATATAATTTATATCATCATGTGCCGACACTGTCCGTCTGCTATGTACGTTGGACAAACGTCTCAGACGCTTCGCCAAAGAATCAGTGCACACAAAACGGATATCAGACAGTATCACAAAGAAAAAACAGTTTCTTGCCATTTCAACCAGAAAGGGCATTGTCTCAATGACTTGATTACCTGCATACTGCTTCAAAGGCATTTTCACACCAGACTTGAAAGAGAAACCTCTGAACTGTCATTCATTCACTTTACGCCGGGGTCTTAACAAAGATGCTAATTACCTTACCCATTACAAAGATAGCTTCCCCAATTATCACCTCTAATATCATTAGCTCACAGACATTTACCTCCCTCCCCCCCATCCTTTTTATATGTGTTCACTTTTTTTGATTGTATCCCTTTGGTATATATGGTCATGCCTATTTTCTTCCACAATTTGATCTGAGGAAGTGGGTCTGGCCCACGAAAGCTCATTACCTAATAAACCATCTTGTTAGTCTTTAAAGTGCTACATAGTCCTGTTTTTTGTTTCAGCTCGACTAGACTAACACGGCTACATCTCTATTACTACTCCACAAAAAAGTAGGTGATCCAATACTTTTCAATAGTTTCACAGCAATTATTCTTGCCACCTTGATTTCCTTAACTTCTTTACATCTCTTAACAAGTTGCCTTTATATAGTTCTCTTTCAAACAGAGCTATGTTCATGTAAACTAGGTACCCTTTACTTCACACCAGCATCATCCATGTGGGGTAGTTAGATAGTAGTACATTGCTGCACTCTGCCATTCATACCTCAGTAGTCCACATTATAGTGCAGTGTAGACATATCTTAATTTGGGGTCCATGTTTCTGAGCTCAGCAGACTGATAAATTCTACAGCTGCTAATGGATGATTTTCAATAATGAGAGATTATAATGTAATCAATTATCTTCTTTGTTTGGGCGTTATCATTTGATAAAATAAATTGGTGCATTCAATTCCCATGAAATCATGTTTGAAATGACAGGATCATGAGAAAAACACAGCAGCAAAAGGCGTTCGCCATTGCTATTTGAGGGTACATCTAAACTACATCCCTTTTTCGATAAAGGGATGTAAATAAGATGTATCAAAATTGTAAATGAAGCCAGGATTTGAATTTCCCGTGCTTCATTTACATAATGGCGGCCGCGGCTTTTTTGACTGATATTCAATTTGTCATCCACTATATCCCTCAGATCCTTTTCAGTGATACAAACCCCTTAACCCAGTTATTCCTGATTTTGTAGTTTTGCATTTGATTTTTTCCTTCCTAAATGTAGTATTCTTCATTTGTCATAATTGGATTTAATCTGGTTGATTTCAGATCAATACTCCAGGTTGTTTTAAAATATACTCTTCTTGCATCATTCTTCATGCTGCCTTACCATTTTAACTGTATTGCATTTAGGGTCCAAATTCTGCAGTGCTTATGCAAGCAAAACTCTCAATGTCAGTGGGGAGCATTCAGATAAGAACTGCAAAATGGACCTCTAAAAGATCATAATTAATGTGTAAATAGAAAGGAAGATTAGAGGCTAATACTAGGAGCCAAATCTCACATTTTTTACTTCAGCAAAATTCCCACTAAAGTAAGTGAGGACTTTCCATGAACAAGAAGTGTGGGATTTGGCACCAGGATGGCTACCCCTCTGAAACTAATATTCCAGGTTGAATTTGCTTTTTGCTTGTTACAAGGATAAAAATAGACTGTTGTCAAAGAAATCAGACATGCCACTAAGCTAATCAAGAAACTAGCATGCTTGAAAGGAATTCCCAGTTCATCTTTGTATTATCTACATCACAATGAGAAGTTTCCAAATCTAAATGATTTTTACATGATAGACTAGGTTTGAAGGAACATTGACAATTGTGAAGAGTGTGTACCAGTGAACCAAAGAAATGCCCTTCGGTCAACAAACTAGGTATTGGCCTGGTCCTTTGTGATGCTGGATGTTCTGTCTGAACCTTCAGAAGCCTGAGTGCCACCTACCCACCCTACCTCACTTCACCCTCGTGTTACTCAGTATCATACAGGAGCCAGTCGGTTGTTATTTTCATATCTATTTGCATTGTCTTAGGGTCTAGAAGTTCCAGCCGTAGACCAGGATTTCACTATGCTAGGCACTGCAGAAACACAGAACAAAATGATGGTCTTTGCCCCAAAGAGCTTATAGTCAAAGTATAAAACAAGAGAGAACAAATGGATGCAGATATAGATAGGAAGCATTGCAGAACAACGAGGGAATAGAGGCCACCATGCAGTTATCACTAACCTCTATGTACATTTTGCTGGGTTCAGTGCTGTGATGAGATGGACTGTTCCCTTAAAGCAGTGGTCACCAACCAGTAGATCGGGATCTACTGGTATATCATGGAGACTCTGACAGGTGATCCTGACTGGTTTGGCTGGGTGGCTGACTTCAGCTGCCTCTCCCACCACTGCTGTGCTGCTCTTGCCCTCTGTCTTGGAGCTGCCCCCGGGAACCTCCTGCTTGCTGTGCAGCGTGGAAGAAGTGGAAGAAGAGGTGCTGATGTCAGGGTGTCCCCCTTTCCATGTCCCCCATCTCCACAGAGTGACCCTTGGAGAAGGGGTGGTGTACGTGCAGACCCACAGGGAAGGAGGCATGGCAAAGGTTTTTGGGTTTGAGGTAGATCCTGGATTGACTTAATTCAAAAAAGTGATCTTGTACTTAAAAAAGTTGGAGACCACTGCCTTAAAGGTTGTGGTTTTAGGGGTCGGTCCATGGCATTCATGAGGCATGGCCCTCTAAAGCAGGGATTCTCGACCTTTTTCTTTCTGAGGTCTCCCAGTGTGCTATAAAAACTCCATGGCCCTCCTATGCACAACTGGTTTTCTGCTAGGGTTGCCAGGTGTCCGGTATTCACCCGGACAGTCCGGTATTTTCGCCTCCTGTCCGGTAAAAAAATTCAGAGAATACCGGACACCTAAAATGTCTGAGGCTACATCTGCACAGTGGGTTTTTTGTAGAAGAGGAAATACAAATGCAGTGCTCAGGTGCATATCTTGCCTCTCTTTTGCATATCTTCTTCTGATCCTTTTTGTGGAAGAGGTTTTTGCCATAAAAAGCCTTGGGTAGATGGGGCCATTCGGAAAAAAAAACCTTTTGCGCAAGAGCCGTTATTCCTCAAAAAATGAGGTTTGCGCAAGAAAATCTACAGTCAATTGACAGAACAGAGGGCTTTTAGCGGTGTAGGTGTACCTCCTTCTACGAGGCATAACTTGTGCAAAAAGGTATGTGTGGACGCTCAACAGAGGTTTCTTGCGCAAAAAGAGCCTATCGCAAAAAGCACAGGTGCTCTGATGGCCATTCTGTGAATGGCAATCAGAACTTTCTTGCGCAAGAGCGTCCATGCAGTGTGGTCACTCTCTTGCGCAAAAGCACATCGCTTTTGCGATGTGCTTTTGAGGTGTGGACGTGCTTTTGTGCAAGAAGTTTTTGTGGAAGATCTCTTCCGCAAAAAGCTTCTTGCACAAAAACCCTGGGCTATGTCTACACTCACGGCTTCTTGTACCAGGAATATGCAAATGAGGCTAAGCGTGGAATATCACCGAGTCTCATTTGCATACCTAATGAGCCACCATTTTTGCAGAAGAGGCTCTTGCGCCAGAGGGAGCTGTCTACACTGCCCCTTCTTGAGCAAGAAAAACCCTCTTGCGCAATGCTGTTATGCTGATTACGTTTCAGGAAGAATGGCATTGCGCAAGAGGTTATTCATCACAATATGTATGGTGTCCTTGGGCCAATTTCACTGCAGGTGAAATTCACCTCTGTGCTAGGCTTAGGCAGGAGGAGTTTTTTTTTTACCCTGACAATGTACATGATTGCAACTACATTGACGTCAGTGTAGTTACACCTATTTACAGCACCAGTGATTTTGCAAATGAGTTCCTGTAGTGTATCTAGCAGTGTCCTCTCTCCTTTCAAAACTGTAAGGGATGTGTGTGGGGGTGTAGATAGCATCCCCTTTGCCAGGAAATGGATACACCATTGTAGGGTTGCCAGATGGTTTCAACAAAAATACCGGACACACTTGACATTACATCACAATCTACATTACATCATATTTAGAAAATACCGGACATTTATATTTTCTCAATTTGTTTCCCAAACAGAAAGCTCAAATACTGGACTGTCCGGTTCAAAACCAGACACCTGGCAACCCTAACACCATGCTATGAAGATTTTAATTTTTTTTTTTTTTTTTTAATTTAAAGACTTCTCCAGGTGCTCCATCCAGTGCTCTGGGCACCCATCCCTGACCAGAAAAATAAATCATGAACTTAGCAACATAGTAGAAAGGACTACTCCTTCAAAATATAATGAGAGTGATCAACTAAACTAAAGCTTTTCCAATTTATAGCCAACCCATTCCTGAAAACATTTGGGAAAAGTTGGGCTTTGCAGTATGCCAGAAAGGTTAACAAACACAGGCTATGGTAAAACTGAGGGGAGAGAGGAAGGAAAGTGCGGGCAAGTTCAAAGCAGAGGACCTCTTAAAGATAATATCATGCATGCAGCTGTCCCCAGTTTATAGTGAGACAGCTTCTGTTAATCACAGTTATAAAATATGCCATGGGGAGAACAATCCCTCTGGTAGAAAGATACCAGGCTTTTCCTAAGAGGCAGCCTGCCTAGAACTCTGGACTGTGACTTTGGAGACATGCACTCTATGCCTGGATCTGTCATTTGTTTCTGGGTGATCCTGGCATGTCACTTCAGCTCTGTGCCTCAGTTTTCAGATCTATAAAAGGGCAGTAATAACCCTTGTAAAGCACTTTGAGATCTGTTGCTGTACAGTGTTATATAAGAGTTAGATATTCTTTAAGGAGACATTTTAAAAAGCACCAAAGGGTTCTGGGAACACAAGCACCATTGAAAGTCAGTTAAAAGACATTGGGACTAAATCCTTTCCTTACTTTTCTCCCTTATAAGTGAACAGTGCCACCAATACTTAGAAACCTAATTTTACCAAGAAAGCCATTGGCTGTGCTTATATGGCACCATCCATCTGAGGATCTCAAAGCAAGGCTAAAAATATCTATAAATCCAAGATAGTTCATGTGACAGAATTTCAGCTGTTATGAAATATTTGAGGAATACTGTGGGTTGGCCTGTTTTTAGGATGTTTACTGTATGAATATATCGGTTTAGTTACTAGGAAGCTGTAAGGAAAAAGCTAGCTCATAATAAGGCATTTCTCAGCCAGCAATTCAGAATTGTTAAGGAACAATGCCATTACAGAAAAAGGCCTGTACATGACAGAGATCAGCTGTAGCAGGTTAAAAAGGGAGCTGTCTTTCAAAAGAGATGGAAATTGTTTAGGATAATTATTTAATGGAAATAGTCTAAGATTCAAATGCCTGCTGGGGTGTCACAAAAAGTTAGGTCTGCCTCGCTGGTTATCATGAAGATCTGGGGACTAATTGGAAAAGAGACCAGCTGCAGGAATGGTTGGCTAAGGTCCTACAGCTAGCCTCAGTTACACAGCCACGTGAGCTTTTAGGTAAGATACAAATGTGTAGACTGTTCATTGTTTTAAAGTCCTTTTTCTCTAAATACTTTGTTCCTGCTGTTAAAAGAAATAATACTTTGGCTGAAGAAGGCAGTTGTGTCAGTATCGTCGCCTCAGGTCAGAGTTGCCCGAAAGGAAAAGCTGCTGTCAGACCATCTGAGAAAGCACATTGATTCATGGGGTATTATAGCCCCAGGCCTGGTGTAAGAGTGGGAGACTTGCAGAATTCCATTCTGCAGTGGATTAAGATAAAGGCTGGAGGACTGACACCTGAACGGTAAACTTAGAGAGAGATCAGAAGAGGACAGAGGTGCAGCTAGCTTTGTTATCTGACTGCTCACGTAAATCCCATACAGACTATTGGGAAAATATGCAGAGATAAAATAGAGGGAAATCTCTGATGCAGATCTAGACAATAGCCACCCCAAGCCACTGTAAAGATCATAAGGAAGGGCGTTAGTGCTGCATAGTTCATGCCTGACTGGCATGGACTCAATGGGTTGAGAGCAATAGAATATTTAGTCTGAATACATTTTTCAGCTCAAACTTCTTGGAATGTTAATTCACATTGTTCTAATTGGATCTCTTGTCTGTGTGGCTTTATAAAGCAAAAGAGCCTTGTGGGCAGTTGATTTCCTAAAGCACAAGGTATTGCTTTTTAAAAATTTAAATAAAGCAAGTGCTCTATTTTTGAAATAACATAAGGAGTGAAAAATGACTTTCCACCTTGGTGACTGGGCAGCAATTTGGTGTGCTGCCAATTGGAAGATTTGGATCAGGGACAGATTTGGGTTCCCAGGCTCAGTTCCAGAGGAGCTGAGACATATTTTGGAGGTGATGTATTTGGACTCTAGGGGGAGATTGTGGACTGATCTGAGCTGCTTTAGAAAACATCCTACCAGCTGATCCACCAAACAGCACTGGTCTTTGCTACAACATGGACTGCTCTTCTGCCCTGAATTGGATGTGGGTTGTATATATAAGGTGTTGTTGTTATAGTAGATACATATATTGCTGTAGAAAAGTTCAGTATTCAGAACTTTTAACTTAAAAAAGTCCCTGCATACAAATAAATGTATTACCATCCGCTCATTGATGGACACGTTTTATCATTATTTAATTATATCACTAAGGTTGCTGCAAAGACTGAAGTATAAGATAAAAATGCATTAGTTCAGTTGTCTGTACTGCAATAAGGGTGATCCATTTAATCAGCCTTAGTGGTATTGTACTATAGGTGAATGCAACATTTTACAGAAAAAAAAAAAGACAAAGGGCCACATGCTGTTTTCCTTTAACACTGGTGAAAATCCAGAGTAATTCCACTGAAACAAATTGCAATGGACACCAGTTTATGTGAGAGCCAACTCTGGCCCCTAGCTTGGAATTTTGCACATTCTATGGAACTCAATGGGCACATCTACGCAGCAGGGCTAAAGTGGAAATAAGCTACACAACTTCAGCTACGTCAATTGAGTAGCTTAAATCGAAATAGCTTATTTCAGCTTTTGGTGCTGTCTGCACAGCAGGAAGTCCTCCAGCTCATCATTATTTCAATGTTATGTAGTTTGGATGCCAAAATAAAACTGCTGTGTAGACGTACCCAATGGGACTACACATTGGCATGAAGTTTAGCATGAGCATATGTCCTTCACAAAATCAAGGCCTAGTCCTTTATCCTGCAAGCTGAACTGTGAGAAAGGAACTTATCTGAACCAATATAGAGCCCCAAATTCAGTGAGGATGTACATGGGTGCAGATTTGCTTACATGGGACCTTGCACATAAGATCCCAATATTACACAGACTTAACTTTATATCCTGTGAACAATATTCCCTCTAATATTTTCCATCCATTTATGGATTTTTTTCCATCCATGTGCAGAATAAACTTTTGTGCACCAAGGCATGTGAGAACGTGCACCATCAAAAGAAACAAAAAACCTAGCTGTGGGCTCTCTGCTAATGAGCTAGGCAGCATCTGTGCTCAAAGGGGTGAAGTTACTCAAGTGTGCAAATTTTTGTAAGATTGAGGCCAAAAGTCTTCCCAAAAATACCGTGAAAAATCTATGGACTAAGGTCCTGATTTTGCAGACTTAGCGTGTGCTTAACTTCATACAACTGTATGAAGTCCCATTAGGGTTTCCAACTTTCAGTCACTCACAACTGAACACCCTCACTCTGTTGCTTGCCCTGCCTCTTCCTCTGACTGAAAGCCCTAACCCTATTCAATCCACTCTTCTCTCCCCACCCCCACACTCCCTCATCTTCACTCACTTTCAATGGGTTGGGGAAGCTGCAGAGATGGTGCTCAGGGACAGGAGGCAGCATGCAGAACCCCTGCAGTCTAAGAGCAGGACATGCTGGCTGCTTCCAGGAGCAATGCTGAGCCAGGGAGGATGCGGTAGCCCTGCTATGCAGCTGACTAGTCTTTTAACAGCCCTGTCAGCAGTACTGACTAGAGTCACCAGATCCCTTTTTCACAGATGCCTGGCATTGACTTCCCCCCCTGGGATAACCCACAGAGTGCAAAGTTAAGTGCATTACTAATATTGTTTGCTGGTTTGATGAAGAGCTGAATGAGGAAGATAAATCTCTTACAAAAAAATATTATTACTCTGGGGGACCAAAATTTTCTTAGGGAGAGTAAAAGTTGTCTGCTTTGTGAATGTCTTGATAGTTGATTTCTTAACATAATATTGACTATTATTTTTGTTTACCTAGCTATAAAATTCCAAGATGGGTTAACGGGCAGAATGTTATGGATTAATGTTGAGAGAATTTGTAATTTGTACCTATTTTGCAGTTACATGTAGTTAGGAATTTATAATATCTGCTTGGGTTTTTGCCCCTCAACCTCTCTATTCCTCTGATTT
Organism: Pelochelys cantorii; assembly: GCA_032595735.1. Classification (NCBI taxonomy): domain Eukaryota; kingdom Metazoa; phylum Chordata; order Testudines; family Trionychidae; genus Pelochelys; species Pelochelys cantorii. The sequence goes on along the minus strand of CM064329.1, from coordinate 99,223,816 downwards.
TGCAGCCAACTGTAGGTTATTTTTATGAAAACCAGATGAAGTCTTGGGACAAAACTGACATCACAATGGCTTGTCAGTAAAAAAAATCTGGAGTAGGGTGTGGAAAGACTAGGTCCGGAAGTTCCAGCATTTCCCACCAACAAACTGTGAAGTGAACTCTGCTTGTCTGACAGGTTATTGGAGCAGGACATGTGACACTGTTTCAAAGCAGCTTTTTGCCAACACGCTTCAGCTCCCAGAAATAGGGTTGCCAGGTGTCCGGTTTTGAACCGGACAGTCCGGTATTTGAGGATTCTGTCTGGGAAAAAATTAAGAAAATAATGGACGTATAAAATGTCCGGTATTTTCTAATTACAGCCGCTCTCCAAGTTACGAACAAGTTACGGACCAACACTTGGTCCGTAACTCGAACTGTTCGTAACTCGGATCCCATTGAGTTACACGTGACCGTGCTGTTCGTAAGTGCGGGTCACGTTCGTAACTCGGGGACTGCCTTTACGACAGCACCCCGGGATCTGCGTGCGCCTGGGTCAGTCCCGCTCCCCACTGGTCGATTCTCTCCGCCTGCTCCCCCCAACCACCCCCGCTTCCCGCCGGCCATTCCCACTCCCCGATCTCTCCCGGACAGCCCCGTTGCCCCTGAACCCCCCTCCCCCGCCAGCCCTGCTTCCTGCCAGCTGGTTCCCCCCCACACACACACATCCTCCCAGCCAGTGTCGTTCCCCCCCCCCCCAATTTGAGATCAAGTGTGTCCAGTATTTTTTTTGAAGCCACCTAGTAACCCTACCCAGAAATCTCCACAGGTGGCGAGCTACTGATAAGTTAGGACTTGCATGTTATATGGTTGCAGAATATTCTATTGCTTTCTCTTTTTAATTTTTTAGCACTTGCCCTTTTAAAAAGCAACACAAACAGTGCAAACAAGGATCTAAACGTATTTTTCTGGTAGACTCAGAAACGTCAGTGTAAACACATGAAGGCTATCCAAATTGCTGTTGGTAGGTAGAAAACTCTTTTTCCTCTAAACAGTATAGCAGCAAGGTTCTTGTTCTAGTTCATTAATATTGGTTGTTTTGGAAGAAAAGGGCTGATTTAAAGTATAATCCTAATGGTATAGATTTGACTTAAAATGGGAAAAGCCAGGAGGAAATTCCAAGTTGAAGTTGTGAAGCTCCATCTTTAACTCCCTTTTTTTGTGCCTGGGTATTGTGTGTTATTTAAAGTTTTGTATTGTTTGAAGACCCTTCAGTGTCTCATGTATTAAATTAGCTCAGAATAGCAATTTCACTTTAACTATGAGTTTCCTAGCTTTCATTTCTGTCTCAGCTTTTCTCACCCTTGCAGTTAACTTCAGTAATCAGAGGTGTGTGTAACTCTAATTGTGCCCAACCCCCGCTGAACTCGTTTCAAAAAGCAGAATTTGTCCCTGAGTGTCATTTTAACTTTAGTCTTTTTGTATGAATTGTGACTTCACATCAGAATATACTAAGCTGCAATTTTTCATTATGCAAGCAATTTATGTGGCTAATCATTAGGGCTATGTCTACACTGGTGGCTTCTTGCGCAAGAAGATCTTGAGCAATTGTTCTTGTGCAAGAACTCGTGTGCAAGAAAATGTGCGAGCTATGCTTTTGCGCAAGAGCATCCATGACAGTGTGGACGCTCTCTTGCGCAAGAAAGCTCTGATGGCCATTTTAGCCATAGGGCTTTCTTGCGCAAGAAATCCCTGCTGAGCGTCCACACTGCCTGCTTCCACAAGAGCTCCTGCGCAAGAGGGCTTACACCTGTTAAAAAAGAGCGTAGCTCTTGCGCAAGAAGCCCTCTCTTACCACGTCGTACTGTAAATTTCCTTGCGCAAGAGCGGGAGGGCAGTGTGGATGCTCTGCGGATTCTTGCGCAAGAATGGCCGTACTTGCGCAAGAAGCCACGAGAGTAGACATAGCCAAAGTGTCTGCTGTCTTTACTTGGACAAAAATCCCAGTGATGTGAACAACTACATAGCAACCACTTGTCACAGGAAACATTACTTACAGTCATAATGGTAATCTATAAACTCTTATTTCACATTAAAAAGAATGAGGAAAGGTGTCTTCATTAATATGGTCCCTATAGAAAAAAGTTTCTTTGTTTATTCCTGTGCCTAAAAAACAAAACATGTCTTTAAAAATGCCTCCATTTTCATATCACTGATTGTGTGATTATATTTTTCATTAAAATGTATAATCTAAGAAGAAGGTAGGTTAGATTAAGAACATAAGAACATAAGAACGGCCGTACTGAGTCAGACCAAAGGTCCATCTAGCCCACTAGCCTGTCTGCCGACAGTGGCCAGCACCAGGTGCCCCAGAGAGGGTGGACCGAAGACAATGATCAAGCGATTTGTCTCCTGCCATCCCTCTCCAGCCTCTGACAAACAGAGGCCAGGGACACCATTTCTATCCCCTGGCTAATAGCCTTTTATGGACCTAACCTCCATGAAATTATCTAGCTTCTCTTTAAACTCTGTTCTAGTCCTAGCCTTCACAGCCCCCTCTGGCAAGGAGTTCCACAGGTTGACTACACGCTGTGTGAAGAAGAACTTTCTTTTATTAGTTTAAAGCCTACTACCCATTAACTTCATTTGGTGTCCTCTAGTTTTTCTATTATGGGAACTAATAAATAACTTTTCTTTATTCGCCTTCTCCACACCACTCATGATTTTATATACCTCTATCATATCTCCCCTCAGTCTCCTCTTTTCTAAACTGAAAAGTCCCAGTTGTTTTAACCTCTCTTCATATGGGACCCGTTCCAAACCCCTAATCATTTTAGTTGCCCTTTTCTGAACCCTTTCCAAGGCCAAAATATCTTTTTTGAGGTGAGGAGACCACATCTGTACACAGTATTCAAGATGTGGGCTTACCATAGTTTTATACAGGGGCAGTAAGATATTCTGTCTTATTTTCTATCCCTTTCTTAATAATTCCTAGCATTCTATTTGCCTTTTTGACCGCCGCTGCACACTGTGTGGAAGTTTTCAGGGAACTATCCACGATAACTCCAAGATCTCTTTCCTGATTTGTCATAGCCAAATTAGCCCCCATCATACTGTATGTATAGTTGGGGTTATTTTTCCCAATGTGCATTACTTTACACTTATCCACATTAAATTTCATTTGCCATTTTGTTGCCCAATCACTCAGTTTGGTGAGATCTTTTTGGAGTCCCTCACAGTCTGCTTCTGTCTTGACTATCCTAAACAGTTTGGTATCATCCGCAAACTTTACCACCTCACCACTTACCCCTTTCTCCAGATCATTTATGAATTAAGTTGAACAGGATTGGTCCCAGGACTGACCCTTGGGGGACACCACTAGTTACCCCTCTCCATTCTGAAAATTTACCATTTATTCCTACCCTTTGTTTCCTGTCTTTTAACCAGTTCTCAATCCGTGAAAGGACCTTCCCTCTTATCCCATGGCAATGTAATTTACACAAGAGCCTTTGGTGAGGGAGATTAAGAGTGTTTTAAAATATTTTACATTAAAGCACATAAATCCAACACCAAAATTACTGAAAATGATTGTTATTTAGTTTCCATTTGGACACCGCACTTGCACATCACATGTGCATTTGTGTACTTAGTACTGCAGAGACCTGGGTTTCATTATAAGGCCAGTCTTCAATTTCTGAAGAATCTGATTGAAAGCTATTTATAGTGCTTTGTGATTGCCTGTAATAACTAATGGAATAACTCAGCAAGAGAGAAATAAATGTGTAACAGCTGCATATATTTTAAATTGATTAAAGGTAGTAAAATAAAAATGTAAATAGAGTGAATTTGACAATGAAACAGAAGCAAGAATAGTATCTGTTTTTATTGTGAAAAGTTTTGCAGAAGTAACTCTGACTCCTCAGGAGGCCTTGGATCCCAGTGTTTAAAGTTTACTTTGCTGTTTGTCTTGAGTGGGGTCAGTGTAGTAAGTGAATAATTTATAGGCAGCATGAATGAGCTCATTAGTCACCTTTTCAGAGTATAAATGAGTTTTGTGGTTGTCATTACATGGGCCTTCTGTTCAGCGGCACAGCAAAATGACAGTTTGGCAGTTGACTGGCTTGTAGCAGGACAGCCTGTCTCTTTTCAAGTCTGCATTTGCTTTTGTGTTCTATTGAAACCCCTATTCTATTATTCAGTGCTGGTCCAGTAAGTTTCAGAATTAAGAAGTTTTTCCAGCAAAAGCTCTTTTGTTTTGTTTGTTTGCATTTTAAAAAAATGTGGAAAGTGGTTTAACAAGCAAGGGTGGAGTAAATAAACCATATACATAAAAATGCATATATGTACACCATAATGGACTTTTCTATATCGTAATTTGTTTCAAAGTTTTGTGCAGTGGTGGCAATTTCAGGCTTCACTCCTATAACCATTCATGCATATAGGGTTGCCAGGTATCCAGTTTTGAACCGGACAGTCCAGTATTTGAGCTTTCTGTTCAGGAAACAAATTGAGAAAAAAAATGAGAAAATATAAATGTCTGGTATTTTCTAAATAAGATGTAATGTAGATTGTGATGTAATGTCAAGTGTGTTTGGTATTTTTGTTGAAACCATCTGGCAACCCTACATGCACATGTCTAAGTGTTCGCAGAACTGCAGCCTTTCAAAAAGTAGTTGTTTGGATATTAAAGTTCTCATCTTCCCTTCTGGTTTGGATGAAGGAAACCAGTAGGTGGAGAAAATTTCTCAGCAAACATCTGTGTTGTGTGAGAGACCCTACATCTACCAGATTATGCCATGTGTGAAGGGAGGCTGTTTATTTCTAGAGAGGTAGGGGCAGTGCCAACACACCTAGCATGAAATGGGGATCAAACCCTAATGAGGAGCAGTAATCTACCTACATGGAAGCCAGAGGTTTCCCCTTTCACTTTCTCTCTGCTTAGCAGCATGATCTGTTCCCATGCCATTAACCCCACCAAAGATACTTTTGAGATGTGGGAGTTACTTCCGGTCAGTAAATTCAGTGTTTTTATTCTACAGTCTTTCTCCTTGTCTATTGAGAGCACGCGGTCCATGGCAGCTACTCTCAGATTCAGCCTCCTCGGCACCCTATAGCCCTGCAGAGGACCCAAGGAAAAAGGGGAAACCTACTGCAGATTTTGTTGTTTCAGGTTCCCTTTACACTCCTAACCTAGCCCCCAATTTTTCCTTGTATTCTAGTCTCCTTCGACAGCGTGTTGGGTAAGATTCTTAAACTTAATGTTGTCCACACTAAAAACACAACATGATTTTTTAAAACTAAGTTTGTGATGTCCTCATTCTGCCAGATTACAAAGTGTATCTACATAGCAGCTTTTTTTTGGACACAACCGTGTCTGTGTGTCCAGACCTATCACACAGCCTATGTTAGTTTTGGTGCATTCTGGGAAAAATACCATCATCAATCCCATAATGTTTTAGTAGGAAGCAGTGCCCAGAAAACATGCACACAAAGCAGCCATAGTAGCATGTGAGGGAGATGTCTTGCTCAGGGGAAAACAAGAAGATTGGCCAGGCAGGCCTAGCTAGTGAGTCCCATCCACACAGAGAATTAAGTACAAGTAACTGGTCATAGGGAAACAGCCTGCATGTGACACAGTTATAACATGGTCAACATTTACTTGGCATGTGAACATGAATTTCATTTAGTGTCAGTCATGCTGCTAACTGGTTGCATACCCTGTCTCAAGTAACAGATGTGATTTTAAGAAGAAGCTCACATTTTAAGAAATAAGGCACACATCTCTGGGGAATTAACAGACTGCTGGTAGCTGTATCATTCAAAAGTAAGTGTGGCGCTGCTGAAATGTCAAGAATGGGTATAAATGATGATCTTTACAACTTTCCTTCAGTCTGTGGAAGACAGGCTTTCTAATCCCATGTAATATCTCCCATAAATTGTCACAGGCAAGATCCTATGCTAACTTAAATTGCATTTCTGGATGTACAAATCAAGAGCCAAAGTCTAAAGTTCTTATTCAGGCCATACTGAAATGAAGAGCTTTTATTCAAGAAAAACTGAGTAAGGACTTCCAGATTTGACCCAGAAATAACTATCATTTGTTTTTAGCAGGTCGACCCAACAGTAAAACTTAACAAATATTAATTGCCTGAGTTATTGTTTTCACCAGGTAATTTTATTATTCAAAATTGAACTTTTTGCTTTTTATGTGATTTTGGTTGCTTCATTTCTTTCTCCCTGCCCTTCCCCCCCCAAAAAACCCATAAAGAAGCCCTCTGGTTGATTTCTATCTTTGATAACTTTGGCAGGTTTAAGTTCAACTGCCATACTACTGTGGTATATGGAATGCTATGTTAAAGAGATAATAGAAGGCCAAATTATTGTTATTGTCATACCAGTGTAACTGATAGCAGAATTTGGTCTATAAAACCGCAGAAAATGTTGAAAATGAAAAACTCACTGTTTGTCTCCTTCAAAATCTGCATGTAAACTAGAAGTCCAGGTTACTTACACTACAGGCTTATACTACAGGCATAGCAATGTTGTGTATAGCTCTATAGCTTGTAGTGAGTTGTGATCTCTGACACCTGTGCCCACAAAAGCTGCTAGAGTAGCTGCAGTTGTACTGCAAATTTGCAGTTTTGCTCTTACAGTTTGTTCTAGGAAGGAGATTGGAATAAGCTATAACAGCAAAAATGCAGTTTTGCTGGTATAAACTGCATTCATACTAGAAGTGCTTTGCTGGTATTTATTTTGGTATTGCTATACTGGTAAAGTGCTCCTACTGTAGAGCTGGTTTAATAATTGTATATGGAAGAAAGCAGCTTGCTATTCCCCCAGCCCAGCCCTTTAACTACCGATAGTACTAAAATTATATGCAGCTGTCAGACTAAGTGTAACCATTTCCTCAGAAGTTGCAGGTGTGTGTAACTACAATGGCATTAAACTTGTGTGCATTATTTTACAAAGGATTTTTTACATGAAACACTGTACTGTGTTCTGATTATTCAAAATTAGTTAGACTGTGGTTCACGGAACACCAGAGCTACAGAAATATATACTTTTGTTTTATGTGATCACTGGCAAGATGTATGCCTCTTATAAAGCTTTGCACCAATGCTCACTTCCTTACAAATTCAGCTCTTTGTGTTGGGTTTCCATAATGAGTGTGATTTGAGAACTTGAGGGATGTTAAAATGAAAGGATAAAACATTTATGTAATTGTGATTATGTGTATTTACCAGGCATGGTCAGAGTAGAGGTCTCCAGTTAGGATTGGTGCTGGAATCATGTGTAACATGTATTCGTCATCATTAGAACCTCTTCATGTGTGTGTGTAGGTGGACTCCATTTATTGATGCAGGGAAAGGGAGGGTAACATGTGACTCTAATAGTCATTTGATGAATTAAAAAAAAAGAGGAAATGCCTAGCATAAGTGATGATGTAAAAGAATGCACAAATACTGGTGTGGGAAGAAGAAACAAAAAAGGTGACTTGAGAGGAGCAGTTGTAGCAGGAAGTATAAAAGAGGAAATGAGGGCAAAAGTGCAAAAACTCACAATTTTTTAGTAGTGTCCAAAAGTCCTATCGTCAATGAGACCTTACACATAAGATCCCTGCCCCCAAAGACATTACAAGCTAATTTTAAACATGACACATCAGGAAGGGGAAACAAACCAGTGGGAGGAAAAAAGAGTGGGAAGAAAATGGTGAAGGCTAGTGCACAGCACTGTGGATCAAAGCCTCCTTAATCTAATAGTGATAGAGATGCAGCCGTGTTAGTCTCTTTTGTTCCTTAATCTAATGAGACTGTAAAATAAATAGATTTTAAACTTTTTGGGGCAGGAGCCCAGGTTCACTTTTGTGCTTACAAAATGCCTGACTCAACAGAGCCCCAAACAGAATTGGGAGTTCTGGAGTATAGTTGTAGTACAAACCATAAATATTAATTTACAAGCATAATCAGCAATTTTCTTGTGGACATCTTGGAAAAAAGGGTCTTCATGAAAGCTTTGTATGAGGGGAAGGCAACAGCCTTGGAGGATGACTTTGGCATCTCTGTATATTAACAGGACACATGTATATGTACTGCAGTTTTATTCAAGATGCAGTATTCTACGCCAATATCCTACACCAGTGACTATGAGATTCTGCCATTGATACCTGTGAAAATCATCAAAATAGCATTGCTTCAGAAGACACTTGACTTTTGAAACCAACAGTAAATGTGGTTTCAGAGGAGTAGCCATGTTAGTCTGTTTCAGCAAAAACAAGGAGTCCAGTGGCACTTTAAAGACTAACATTTTTATTAGGGCATAAGTTTTCAAATGTGGTGAATGTCTCCTCTTTGATGTTGATAAAGAGTCAGTTGTCTTACTTAACTTTTCCACATCACTGTTTAAAAGATCTCCAGGTAGCTGTCTTGTCACAAACCCGTTCTACAAGCCAATTCCACAGGGAAGCATTAGAATTACAGTTCATCCACAAATTCAATTCACATGCTAATGCAGGGGTTCTCGAACTTTTTGATACCGCAACCCCCTAAAATGCTCATGGAATTTGTGTGACCCCCCCCCCCCCAATTGTAGAGCAGAATAAAAAAGGAGCCAAAGAAAGTTGTTAAGCAAAAAAAACCCGCTTGACTCACCCCTCCTGCAGTCACTGTGCTGCAGGGAAGCCGCCAGCGCCTCGCTCCTCCTCCAGAGCTGACACCCCCTCCCAGCATGCTATGCAGCTGTGGGAGGGGAGCACACTTCCGGAATACCCGGAAGTGGCATGAAGGATTCCGGCAGCTGCGACCCCCCCTGTAAGTTGGGGGTCCACACTTCGAGAAACGCTGTGCTAATGGACTCAATTGTGATGAAACGCTGTGCTAATGGACTCAATCGTTGGTTGGGACACTACCAACTTAATAGCCGTTGAAGAGGCAAATAGTTCAGAAGGATACTATCTATTAACTTTGATTCTTTTCTGCTTCATTTTAACTACTCAATCTTCAGATACTTATTGATTCCTTCTGCTCTCTGACTTCCACCCCTCTTCCTTTTTCTTCCCTCCCTTTCCCCTCTCCTATTTATTTTGGGTGTGCACATCCTAAACACATAACTCTGGTCATCTGAAGAAGCGGGCTGTGCTCATGAAAGCTCATGATACCATCTACATGTTTTGTTAGTCTATAAAGTGCTACTAGACCATTTGGGTTTTTTTTCTGTAACAAACTAACTCAGCTACCCCCTGAAGCTACTTAACTTCTCCAAGTACTTGAAGTAAATTTCTGAGGGTGGAGTTATGACTTGGTAATTCAATTTGTGTTTAAAACAAAATGGCCATGAGATAAGAATTGTGTAAGTTAATGGTCCACAGTATGCTTCAATGTTAGAAAGAAGTGTGTGTGACTGCAGGGTATTGTTAGGAGTGGATAATAAAGATAATTTGTTGTATAATGGGTATTGTTTCCATTCTTACATTCAAGTTACTGGTACAGCTTTCTGAAAACGTGAAAGAATATGAAAAAAATATCAGTTGAGAGGGAAAAAGGAAAACCGTAGCAAGTCAAAACGGGATTTTATCTCAGGTCCTCACATGGGAAAACAAGCCCTTTTTGTTGGTCTAACTGCATTTATACCAGGGCTTTTGCTGGTATAAAAATAACACTTCTGACATTATTATATGGGCAAAAAATTCTAGTATAGCCCTGGACTATATTGAAGGGAAAAATTAGTGCAGCTATAAAATATTTTGCAGATTTTGTTAATTCAGAAGGGAAAACCCTTCATTTTTTGGATCATGTTTAAAATGATTAATTATGCTAATTTTAAAGGACCAATTGTATCTGAATTTTCTTAACTCAGTTATTCAAAGGTAGTATTAGAGGAGGAAATGTTGCCTAGTGTATAGAGTATTATGACTGATTTTGGTGTCTATTCCCTATCCTACTCTGTCACTGGCCACTTGGGTGACCTTGGGGAAGTTATGTCCTTCTCTGCCTCAGTTTCCCTTTCTGTACATGGTGATAAATATACCAGACGTCTTTTGAGATTTTTAAAAAATTAGTATATAAAAGATAGTAATTTTATTTTATTATAGGTGTAGGCTTTGCTAACTTGGGTCAGATCACTTCAACTCCCTGTGCATGTTTCCGCACCTGTATAATTCCATTGACTCAGATTTGTGAAATATTTTGAACTGTACAGACGAGAATTTATAAATGTGCTGGCTGCTGGTTTTCATACTTTCTTAAGCGACAGTGCTCTTGAACTCACAGAATGTAGTTGCATATTTAGAACTTAGAAAAACTAGGAAGGTGGGTGGGTGTTTTTTAAAATTATTAGCTCAATTCAACTAGTTTAACTCAGTCAGTGTTAAGTGGGTTTCTCAACTGAGTTAACACCAATCCTGTTGAGATGGCTCCACTGGGTAGGACGGAAGCACCTTTTTTCCCCTAGACAAGGCCTTAAAACATGTTTCTCTAGGCTAGGGAATAAATGGTTTCTCTTCTCTCTGATCCTGCTTGTTTCTTGTTTGTTTTCTGATGCAATTTAAAACAGTTGAGGACTTGATCCCCAGATAGAACAAACTGTCATACTCATAGCTTCATTTTTAAACCTATAAAGCTTTAACTGTATTGGATCTTGTATAAATGAGTACCTCTGAGTGTGTGGATGCCTTAGCAGTTGGGAATAGCTTAATCACTTGAGCAAAGAGCTCCATGGTGTAATTGTAAGGATCCTGATAGGGATATTCTCCACTGTCTTACATCTTGCCACTTAGGCTTTGTCTACACTTGTAAATTTTAAAGCACTGTCACAGCAGTGCTTTAATGGGGCAGTGTGGTCAGGGCACTAGTGCTGGGACAGAGTTCTGTCACTGCTGTTGGTAAACTAACTCCACAAGGGGAGTAGCTGACAGCACTGGGAATGTACATTGGTGCTTAACAGCTCTCTAACTTGCTGTTTGTTTCTTCCCCACCTCCACGGGCGTGAGAAAGTTACAGCTGAGAAAGTTACAGTGCAGTAAAGTGGCAGTATAGACAAGCCCTTAGCCCTACTCACAATGGGTATAAAAGCACTACATATCATTTGACATCCACTATGTGACTGCACAAAATGCAAAGAGTGGAGAATTAGGGTTAGCATTCTCAATATTAGGCAGTTTACTTCCCCTGCTTTGTTTTTTCTAACCCTCAATTTGTTGACTTTCAGACTTGTCCGCTCTCCCAGTCTCTTCTGGGTTGAGGGATAGGTACCCCCAGCTACGTCTACACTGGCAGCTTCTTGCGCAAGAACTCTTTTGCGGAAGAGTTCTTGTGCAAAAACTCTTCCACAAGAGAGCATCTACACTGGCATGTGCTTTTGCGCAAGAGCATCCATGGCAGTGTAGACGCTCTCTTCTGCAAGAAAGCTCTGATGGCCATTTTAGCCATAGGGGCTTCTTGCGCAAGAAATTCATGTTGCCTGTCTACACTGGCCTCTTCTGGAAGAGCTCTTGCACAAGAGGGCTTCTTCCTGAGAGGGAGCGTTGGAGTTCTCGCGCAAGAAGCCCTGATTTTCTACAGCACGTCAGTTTACTTGCGCAAGAACACGCGGCCAGTGTAGACAGGTGGCATGTTTTCCCGCAAGAACGCACCAGTGTACACAGCCCTGGATGGTACAGCTTTAATTGGTATGCATTTGGTTGTCTTGTTTTCGAATATTGATGCTCTAATAATGTTGTACCTGTGAGGTGCATTCCTATAAATGGAAACACTACTACCAGAATACTGCTTGCCAGAGAGAGACAAGTACCCACTGTCAGGGGAGGGTGACTAAAGAGGTTTCTTGGATTGTGCCCTCCAAAGGAGTAATACTTGATTGGTCAGGATGTGAAGGAGTGAATTCCAGAGCCCACGAGTGCTCTCTGAAACAACTTTTGAGGCCTGGCTACTGTAACATCCCCATCAATCGTAGCTTTTTTTTAAAAAGTCTGAACTTCTTTACATTCTCGCCGTTTTGTGATAAAGGGTTTTCTTTGGGACAAACATCAGCCTCCCCCTGATGTTTTCAGATCTTAGCACGGCTCTGCACCGCCGCAGTGTCAGAGCGCAGTGCAAACACTGACTGAGGCAATGTTTCTCACCACACAAACAACTCGGATAAGGCCGAGCTGGGGACGGGCCCTGAGTTAGAAACTCTGAGGTGACTTTCACAACATGCAAACCGGGGGCCAGGGACCGGCTGGGCAGGGGCGGCGCGTCACCGGGAGCCCCCAGAGCGAGGAAATGTCTGTGTAACTCGCAGCAAGCGAGAGGGGTCAGCTAGTGGAAGTGGCGGAGAAGCAAGTGAAAGGAGCCGGAGGAGGAGCGAAGGCGGCTGCTGAATTTCCTGTAAGCGAGTCAGCGCGTGGAGCGGGGGGAGGGGAGATTTGCTGGGGCAGCTGCCGCGCTGCGGGTGTGGGCGGGCAGGGAGGCTGTCTTCATTTCCCCCTCCTGGCTGCAATTGGGATCTCCGGGCGTGCAACGAGAGCGAACACCCTCCCCCACCCACTTGGCTCTCCCCTCCCTTCCGTGGCTGCTGGAGTGCTGGCCCAGCCCAGGTTTTCTCTTTCTCTCCTCCCTCCCTGGTCATGTGTCGCCTTTTTTTGTTTGCTTGCAGTGGAAACAATTTATCGCTCTTCTGCTAGCACCGACCCAAATCGCTGCCTACCAGGAGTAAAGGAGGGAGGGGGAGGGAAGGCAGAAAGGGAGGGCGGAAGGTAAAACTACAGGAGGGTCCCATGGTACTGTATTTCCTCTTGTGCCCTGGGACTCCTTTCCCCCTCTGCACGTTGTTGGCTCAGGCTAAGGGAGGAGACGATGCCTTGTTCAATCAGATGAAAGTTTGCATAATAACCATGAAAGGACAGCGGTAAAATCTAGCCTCTCTCAAGCCAGGTAAGTTGTTGTGTCTTTTTTTTTTTTTTAAGATTGCATAAGGCACTGCATTGAAAGCTCAGTGTGGTTAGATGGAAATCGCAGATCCTTCTTCTGCAAATTGATCAGCGCTTTATACTAATTAAAACGTGCTGATCGGCTTCCAGAATTGCGGCTCGTGTCAGTGCTTCTAGCTAAATCAAAGAAAGGAGTAAGTTGATCGAAGAGTTATATGTATTCTCTAGATGTGTGGTGGTTTAGTTGCTGCTATTACTGCTACCCTGATTCCTAAGACACTTAGTGAACAGAGTTGGTATTGTCTTTAAACTAAAAAGCCACCGTAGGCAGCAGAGTCTGGCTCTCTAGCATGCTGCCTATTCACGTATTGGTGGGGGAGACTGCTAGCAAAGCCATAATATTAAAAAAAAATCCATTCGTTGTTTGGCGGTAAAAAGAGATGGTCAGAAAACTAGATCAGAGCACTGGGACCATAACTCCTTCGGCTTCTGAGGTATATTGATAAGTTGTTTTTATGGCATGATCCAGTAAGGCCAATAAAAGGTTTATGACATCTGACCAGCATTGAAGGTATGTTTGCTGCAACTGCCAATGGCACAGGCACTGTATAGGAATAAGAGCAGTTTTCCAGTTTCCTAGCAACACCATTGATTGACTCAAATCCCAGCCAGTCACTGCGTGCCTTTTCCCCTTCAAATGTTTTTGACAAGTACAGGGCGAGTGTTGCAATGTGTCTGTTTCAAAGTGCAGCAGAACCAGTCTCTGGCTGATTTCGTCCTCTTGTTTTATTTTTTTCCATTGTCAACTCCTTCCCCCCCCCCCTCCCCTTTAAAGATACAACATATGTCCAGGCCTAAATTGTGTCTTTCAATTCTGGAGAACACATTAATAGCTGCTGGGTAGTAACCTTCTCTGTCCCTCCCCCCTCCCCTTTCTTTTCCTCTCAACCATTTCTGTTCCTCTGTGACGGGAAGTGAAAGAGAGCACAACTCATACCAAACAGAAAAGTTGGTAAAGGAGTTCACCAGTGAATAATTATTTACATATCTGGTGGAGCGACCTAATTGGCAGCAGATTAAAAAAATGTTTGCTTAACTCTCATGTGATCAGGCATTTTTTTTGTCTAAATATGGAGAGAGAGAAATGCAATTTGGTATACAGTTTGTCAACTTCTGTACAACTAGTCAGTTGTGGTTTATGAAAAAAAATAGTTGAAAACAAAGTTTAGAGGACATCAAGCTAGTGTACGGTAGCCTGTACTGTAAATGATGACATTGTTTTTGCTTTAGTATGCTTAAGGGCCTAATTTGCAAGGTACTGAGCATCTTCCATTCTTGCTGAACTGCAGTTGGATTTGGGAGTTCTGAGAACCCCACAAAGGCAGTGATCTTATTAGTTGAAAAGTGAAAGAGTCAGATTGACTTGAAACTTGTCTCTTTCTCTTTCTCATACGAATTCACTTATGGAAAAGTATTCCGTAGTTTGATAGCTTCTGTACATTTTTTTGGAGGGGGAGGTTCCTGTGAATGGACTATTTCCCTGCTAATGCAGTTCTGTTCATTTAAAAAAAACTGTAGGAAAGTTACCACTTATTGGACTTCTTTCATAAGCAGAAAAAAAATTGTTACCCTAAAGAGACTTTTTGGTGATTCCTTCTGTCTTCTTTTTAAAACAATAACTGAATTTAGCAACTAGCATGTAAGTCCTTAGTCTTTAAGCAGAAGTCACCATTGAATTCAGTGAGGAGTTCTGCTTAAAAATGGACGGCATGATATGGCCCTTTGGGAGGATACTGGCAAATAAGCAAATTAAACAGAAAGAGAGCAGCATGTTGTCATAGCAACAGTGCAATTAAATTACTTTACTGTCAGCCATGATATAATTTTCCTGTTCAGGAGCTCATGGGGCCTAACTTCCATTTGGAGCCAAAGTTGAGTTTGCAACATAGGTGAGCAAAGAGCAGGGCCCTGGTTTTGGATTAAAACTTGTATTTATATTCCAGACTTCCAGATTATCTCTTGAAGTCTAGGCAGTGGTGTTTATGTAGGCTCAGCCTCTCCATCCAAATGTCTATATCAATATATTTTTCTTTTTCCAGGTAGCTTCTGTCTCAGACTAGCTGTTCTTGTTATGCTTTTTGTAGTGGTTTTACTGTACATGTGGCAGTGCCATACAGTTGTGTGTTTTTTTTTTTAAATCTATGCAGCATAAGTGTATTCTGTTTAATACTACTGTGTAAAGAATTGCAGTAGGGGCACTTGTTTTCCTCTTTTATATCCCATAAATTCTATACTTCATTTGTTCCTTTCCCCAGAATGTTGGCTGTGGCTTCTCCCCACCTTATCCCCTTCAGCTTTTTTTCTGTAGATAAAGTGCTTCAGCCCCTGTCTGATTTTGGTTGCCAATTGTTATAATTTCTCCTTCACTGCACCAGCAAGTCTGAGATTATATGACCAGTATGCCAAATGTTTCCTTTCTAGTCCCTTAGAGGAATTATAGCGCTTAATATATCTTACGCTTTTGTTTACAAGCAGGCATCTTTTGCCTCTTGTTAATTACTTGTGCTGAAAGCTCCATAATTTTACATCCACCGCTAATATCTATCTTTTATAATCTCCTTAGCGTTGTTTATGAAAATTAAAGGCACATTTCTCCCCTGCCCATGCTGCCCACTCCACTTAACTTTTTTTTATTTTTTTAAATTTTACTCCAATTTGTTTGTGTTGAAATCACGCAGGGCTTGTCTACACTGGCAAGTTACTACTCTGTAACTTTCTTGTTCAGGGGTGTGAACCCCACTCCTCCCCAAGAATAGCAAGTTACAGCTCTGTATAGTGCCAGTGTAGACAGGCTACCTTCCCCATGGAGATGGTTTATCTACAGCACTGGGAGAACTCTGTCCCAGGCCAGCATTAGTGCCATGACCACAATGCTGCATTAAAGTGCTGTTGCAGTAGCGCTTTCAAGTTGGACGTGTACACAAAGCAAGACTGCTTATCTGACTAAGTCAAGTCCTTCTGAATATTATTGATTTCTCACTCCCTCTAACACAGTATTCTCCAAAGATGTTGTCACCATACTTCTTGGAGGTCACTTACAACACACAACATTTGTCATGGATTCTCATTGCTATCACACTTCAATTAAGTTTAAATGTAGGTTAAAACCCCCTTTGTTTACATGAACTTTGAAGTGTCCTGTTTTTCTGGTACATGCCTCTGTATTTCTTGGCCTGGTTCCAAATTGCAGGATCTCCTTCATGTCTGTTTAAAAAGTTCAGCTCCCAGTTTTTAACTCAGCCATAATTATGGCAGTAGTTAAATTTGGTGTTTATTTGCTTGTGCCCTCAGCCAGAGGAGACAGAGGGACTTTAATCACAATGCTGTTGAATTGTCCTCAAAACTAAAACAGCTGAACTTAATTTGAAGCAAGTGGCCTTATGCACCCTATTTTTTTTGTTTTGTTTTTAAACGTTTATATACTTATTAAAAGCAGTATGACTATAGTATTCTCTGTGTGTGTGTGTTTTTTAAGGGATGTGTATTTTGGATTTCCTGTATGGAGTTTTGAGTACATGCAGAACTGAGGCATATCAGTATTGTATTATCCTAAGGACTGAAATTTCATTTCTTTTCCTGACTGTAAATTATATTACATAACAGTCTTGGATGTGTGTTTAGGTGATCCTGTTGTTTTTACTGTAGAACATAAAAGGCCCAATTACTGACTGGGGGAAAAGCTGTCAAAATGTAGTGCTGTATCTGTCTTAACCAGCTAACCTTCTTTACTTTTTTTCCCCTCCCTGCTTTGGATTTACTCTACTAGGAGCTTCTGTCTAAATGGGTCCAGTCATGCCTCCCAGTAAGAAGCCGGAGGGCTCAGGAATTAGTGTTTCCAGTGGACTGAGTCAGTGTTACCAAGATAGCGATTTATCAAAGGCACTTCATGAGGACGAGGACCTAGATTTCTCTTTGCCTGCCATCAGATTAGATAAAGGGGCCGTGGAGGATGAAGAACTAACTAACTTGAACTGGTTACACGAAAGCAAGAATTTGCTAAAAAGCTTTGGGGACTCAGTTTTAAGAAGTGTTAGCCCAGTTCAGGACATTGATGATGACACACCTCCTTCTCCTGCTCACTCGGACATGCCCTATGATGCCAAGCAGAACCCCAATTGCAAACCTCCTTATTCCTTTAGCTGCCTCATATTTATGGCCATTGAGGACTCTCCAACCAAACGCCTGCCTGTGAAGGATATATACAACTGGATCCTAGAACATTTTCCTTATTTTGCTAATGCACCCACTGGATGGAAAAATTCTGTGAGACATAATCTGTCATTAAATAAGTGTTTTAAGAAAGTGGACAAAGACAGAAGTCAGGTAAGATTCCAGATATTCAGACCTACCTGTTCTTAATTATATTCATCCGTTTGTCTTAAAATATATTCACTATAGTCAAATGTAGTTTGCAGTACTATCTCTGATAATTTCAGTTCATTACATTCGCAAAGCCAGCATTGCTCTAGAATGGCTCGTTCTGACTTTATTAAATTCATTGTCTAGACATCTGTAAGAAAGTACTCTTGGGTTTTTTTTCCAGCTGGTGTCTTCATGCATAGTGGTTAAATATTGTTTTTAGTTATCATGCTGTGCTAATGGTTTCCAGCTATACAAGACGCATGTAATCATACTATAAATAGTGTGCAGCACTCTGTTTGGCTTATACAAATGTGTGGTGAGAGGGAATGCCATGTATAAGATTCCATCCCCTTTCCCTTATCAGAGTTGCAATTTGAGGAAACTTTGTCACTTGTAAAAACTTAAAAGTTCAGAGTTCTGGTGGTGAGCATCTTGTGCACTTAAGCACATCTGAGACTAAGCAGGTTAAGAGAATCTCATTTGAGAGGTCCTAAGTGTGGCAGCTGCCAAGGAGACAGTTGTGGCACTGAGGTGTCTGGGTCCCACTCTGTAATCACTGTGGTCCACAGAAGTTAAGTTAGCTCTCTTATGCTCCTGCAGCCTTGTTGATCTCAGTGAGGTGACATGAGTATGAGAAGCAGACTTTTAACATCTAGATCTTCACTATTGCTATGTTACTTGGTTGTGCTGTTTGAATTGTTTCAGTTTCATCTGAAGAAACAGACTGGGAGAGAGGAAGGGAAAGTGTTTTGGGGGCATTATTGCTCCTGCATAATTTGTATGCATAAATTTGTTCACTAAAGGGAACAGTTGTCCAATTCCAAATGGGTACAGCCTTTTAAAGTGATAGGACCCTTGAACCCATGGCAGAGAATATGCCACCAGAATTGGCAGGCTGCCACTTCTCCTTTTTGCTCTCTAATTCTAACAGGCTGGTGAAATAAATGGCAGGTCAAATGACATAGGATTAGAGAATATATCTATATAGTGGACACACTCTTCTATTTGGAAAAAATACCAATTTATTCAGATTTGTGTCTTTTTTCATTTGGATTTAGCAGTTGCTCTGTTGGCAACATAAACTGGTAGCTCTAAAACTAGACTAGGTGAGATCTGACCCGAATTCTGCAAAACTGAAGCTGATGTAATTCTTAAGTGGAATAAATAATGTTCCAGAGATTGCATAGGTAGGCATAAACAACTTTTTGGTTAGATTTCCTAACTTTATTTGTGTGTAGCAGCACCTTAAAGACTAAAAAACCATGTAGATGGTATCATGAGCTTTCGTGGGTACAATCCACTTTTTCAGATGACTGGAGTATTTTAGTTTTCAGTACTGTATATTCAATACTCCAGTCATCTGAAAAAGTGGGTTGTACCCATGAAAGCTCATGATACCATCTACATGTTTTGTTAGTCTTTAAGGTGCTGCTATACTATTCATGGTTTTTTAAGTTTTTCCAGATACAGACTAACTCGGCTACGCCTCTGAAGCTTTATTTGTGTGGGGTTTTTAAACTTATTTGTTACTTTTTAATTGGTTTGCTAGCATTCACCTTTTCAGATAGTTTGGTCTCTGATTTGTAAATGCCACATTTGATAAATTAGTAGCTGCTATATATGATCATAAGATTAAAATTGGCTCAGTTTGTGAACAGGGCCTCATTTCACTGAGGGCACATCTACACAGCAGGGCTAAACTTAAAGTAAGCTATTCAACTTGAGCTATGCTAATAGCTTATTTCACTTTTGGTGCGGTCTACACGGTTATTTCGAGAGAGATCACTCTTCCCCCGTCTTCCCTTACTCCTTGTACCATGAGGGTTACTGGAGTCAGAGTAAGCATTCCTCCAGCTCAACATTATGTCGAAATAATTGCTTGTGTGTAGATGTGGACTGTGTTATTTTGGAATAACATTAGTTATTCTGAAATAACACTGCTGTGTAGGCATAGCCTTAGAGTTCTAACTTTCTATTTGAAAGTGAAAATGTAAAACAGAGAAAATACAATACCATTCCTTATTGTGGCCTATAAATCAGACTCTTGACCACCACAAGCTAACAATGTAGATTTAATAAAACAAAACAAAAACTTGGAACAAACTACAGTAAAACTCCAACTGTCCGGCATCCAGTGGTCCGGCACTCCTGATAGTCCGGCACCAACTGGAACCCGGAAATGCTCCGGCCAGCCGGACAATTGGAGCTGCTCTGCCCCCGGCTTCCCCAAGTCAGCCGCTGGTCAGTTTCAGCAGCGGCTGACTTGGGGAAGCCGGGGGCAGAGCAGCTAGGGTGCTGCCGGGTTGGTCCCTCCAGCGCCGCCCTCTCCCACGCTGCGCAGTTCCCCGCCGATGCCTCCTCTCCCCCTCCCCCCCCCAACCGCAGACCCCCTCAAAGCCCCCCTTCTGGTACTCCGGCATATCTGATAATCCGGCACCCCCTGGGTCCTAAAGGTGCCGGATTATCGGAAGTTTACTGTAGATGTGTGTTTAGCATTCCCATTTGCTTTATGTTCCACGCCTATTATTTTTTTTTTCAAATTTACCTATTTCGATTACAGTGTCTCTGTATGTCAAGCATCTAGCACTGTTTTGGGACCATAAGTAATACCACAAAGTAATCTAATCTTCTATAGGAAAACAGGGAAATTGGGATTCCTCTTGCATTATGCATAACACTGGAAAACTGACCAACTAAAATTGGTGATCATGATCACAGTGGCGGTACCATGTCCATTGCTAAAGTGATGAGTGTTTTAAAAATCCTGATTAAAATAAATAAGGAGACTAGGTTGTGATTTCTTCATGAGAAAATGAGCTGTCAAAATTGTACAAATATCTGTCCCCTTCCCAGTTCATCATAACATCCACTTCTCCTGATGGTAATAACAATAATATTGGTGAAATCCCCAGTGCCCATTTAAAGTGTACAATGTGTAAGGTCACCTAAATAACCTCCTGAATTTCTGTCCTCTTCCTAAGGGCAAGAGTGCTGGCGTTTTGCACCCAACTAGTTTTGCACCCAACTAGTTTGACATTTACTAGTTTCAGTTGCTTTAGTATAGAACTATTAACTAGTTTGGGTGAAGAAGTAGGCTTTATCTGTTGTGTGTCTTACAATAGCTAGCTGGATATCTTGTAAAAGATCTGTTCAAAAGTCAGATAGTAAAAACAGACTAAATCTTTGTTTTAAGATCACAAAACTCCCATTAATTCAAGATAATACTTTGCAGTAAAAGACTGTGTGCAGGTAGCTGGGTTTGCGTGTGTATTTTACTTATTGCTTTTGTGTAGAAATATAGTTTAGCAAATGACACACCCTGAAATGTTAACAAGACAAGTTCCAGAATATGTTCAGCATGTTTTTTTTTGTTTTGTTTTTATTTAAGTTTTTGGAATTGCACCCATTTGCTAGTGGATGTGCAGTGTCACATTGTGGGAAGCTAGGCAATTTCTCTTTCATGGCCATGTTCTCCAGTGCTAAAATTTGTTTCGGTTTTTGTTCTTCTGAAAGTTCTGGTGAACAGTTAATTCTTCCTTGAATCCTTTCAGAATATTAGAGTAGGTCTACACCACACAGCTTTTGGCAACAAGGCTGTGTCGACACAGCCCTGTTAAGTCAGTTTGTGTGAACATCATTTGTCTAGAACAGAGGTGGGGAACCTCTTTGTGTCAGGGGCTGCTGACCTGCAGAAAAAAAAATCAGTCAGGGGACTGCACATAAGTGAGAAGCAAAAAAAGAAAAACAAATCCTCACTGATGGGGGTCCTCTGACTGAGGAGAGAGACACTTCCCACATTCCCCTCGCACACCAGAGCCTGCAGGGGAGGGCAGGCTACTAGATTTTTGTTTGCTGCAGCCCCATGGGGGAGTTGGTAGGGTGAGGGGTGGAGCACTAGCACGAGCTTCCCAATGTTGGGAGACCAGAGGCGGGAACCCTGAGCCTTGGCGGCTGGATCTAGACAAGCTGGTGGCCACACCTGGCCTCCGTAGGGTTGCCAGGTGTCTGGTATTGACCCCGATAGTCCGGTATTTTCGCCTTCTGTCTGGTAAAAAAATTCAGAAAATACTGGACACCTAAAATGTCTGGTATTTTCTGATTTTATTTTTTTCCCCCGTCCAGGAGGTGAAAATACCGGATGCTTACTGGTTCCGCAGGGGAGTTGGCCCGGAATAGGAAGACAAAATAGCAGATGGCCTCTGGCAGCCTGTTAGGGCCAAAAAGCCTCAAAAGCATTTCTTAAAGGGGCCATACTTTTTTTTTAAATTATTTTTTATTTTTGCTTAACTCTCGGGGTCCTCCCCTCCCCCCCAACAATTTTGGTCTCCCCCTATTTTTCTCAACAGAATTTTTTCCCCCGGTGTGTTTTCTGGGGGGGGGGGTCGGTATTTTTGGTTAAACCATCTGGCAACCCTAGGTCTACAAAATACTTTCACCCTTCAACAAGGGTTGCCCAGGAGAGTGCTCCTGCTGACAAAGCAGCATGCACACTTTCATTTGCTGTGGCAAAACTTTGGGGGTCTTTTAGATTTCATATTATTTAATATAGTGCCATTGGAGTAGATGTTCTCCAGGTAAGTAGAAAAGCCAAGAGGCACATATGATAAACAACAAAAGATATGGTAGGATATACAGAAGTGGAAGGTGAAGGAAAGATAACAGTAAAAAAAAATAAGAATGGAACACATACCTGTGTGACGTTTTGTTTTGTTTTTTTTATTTTATTTTACTTTTCCTTCCCCATACACCTCCTTTAGTTCCCATGAGAAGATCACTAGGTCAGACCTTAATAACTTGCATATCACAGGCTGCTAGATTTGGGTTGTGTGCTTCCTCTTTTTCCAGTTACAGAGCTCTGTGTTATCTAGACTGAAATATAACATGACTAGAACTGGTTAAAAATCATGTTTCTGGCTAATTTCACCAACTTTTACCTCTGATTTGCATTTACGTAGTTGTCAGAGGGAGACTTTGGAGCAACTAATTGTGGAAACTTGACTTTTTTAATATGGTACCTTATTCCACAGTGAGAGGAATTTCATCTGAACCCTTCAGTTTTAATGTCTCATGCATTTGTGGCAACCCTCTGCGTGTACTTAATTGAGTGTATGTGCGTAAGGAGAGTGCTTGACTCTTACATCATGTGCTCTGTGCCACAGAAAAACAAGATCTACAAATGACATCACTCCATCTTTTTTCAAAGTTCTGAAATTGTCGCACTGATGTTTCTGTATGGTGGAAAAGAACAAAATTTCCATGATACAGTACAACTTAGGGATGTAATAATGTAGTTGATTAAGCGGTTAACTGATAAGCAAAAGCTTTTCGGTTAATGCTATAGAGTATAGAATGCACACATTTTCCCTTCCCCCCACCAGTACATTTTCAGCAGGCTGGGTATCAGCCCAGCTCAGTCCTGGCTCATGCCGGGTCTAGGACCTACCCCTCTGTGGCTCTGCATTTAAAGTGTATTGGGAGTCAGGTGGGCAGGCAGCCCAGCTCAGTTCCAGCTTGCGCCAGGTCCGGGAACTCAGCCCCCCCCATCCCGCGGACAGGGGCTGCTGCCACCCCATGCTGCTGCCTCTGTGGGGTGAGAGGCAGCTGGTCTGAGGGGAGCTGGTTTTTAAACCAGACTATCTACTGCCTGACACCCTGTGCTGCTGCTTCTGATACAGTGTGGGGTGGCAGGGGTTCTTTGGGAGTGGGGCCGGAGTGCACTGGCTACCAACCTCACCCTTTGGGACTACAGAATAGTTGAGTAACTTGATAAGAATTCATGAGGTTAATTGACTGTTCAATTAACTGATATTTAACATCCCTAGTACAAATGTTCAAATATTGCCATTATTGTCAAATATCTTTACATTAATAATATGACATTGTCTTAACCAATAGACACTTTCGAGATCCATAAAAGCTGGGATTTTTTTCCCCCAGGATGATTATCTGGGATGGACAAAGAGAGAAAACAGTAGCACTTTGTAGTGCAAAACCTATTATTTGAGTTAGAATTTTAACAATGTAATAGTCTACCAGTGCATATAAAATATTACATGATCTTAAGTATAAGAAGGAGTTCCCTGGCTTTGTTTATACTGCTAGACCTATGAATTCAGTGATTCAGATTAATCCTATTGTGAATGTTCAGATTTAAATGCCCTGTAGTGTATGCCCCATTTAGTACAATCCGTTAGCCCATGACTTTTCCGACTTCCCTACCATCTGGTCCTTGGCTATAGAAAGGAATTTTTCTTGTATATGTGTCTCCATAGCAACGAGTTTGCAGTTGATATGGAAAGTAAGCAGTTACCTTAGCAACGGAGTTACTGATGTGGCAGCTCCTCTGCTTTCAGGGAAAGGGCTAAGCTAGTTCAGACGCATTATGTAGGTTTGCTGTAATTATAGCTGCGCCCACTAGTGCTGCTTTTGTTAAGGGTCTGCAGCACTTTTTTCCTTTTAACCCCTATTTTTTCCTCCCTAATATTTATGTATTGAGCGCAGGTATGCACCATTTGCTGAAACATAGCTGGCAATATCTTAGCTACAGTATGCTTATATATGCTTTTCAATTTCCAAAAAACACCCCAGGAATGTGCTTATTCATTACTGTCTTTTTAGTAAGTAAGGGGAAAAGATGTCTATCATTTTAGATTTTTTTTATCATCTTCTGTTGTAAATTAATGGGAATTCCTTTTTTAATCCAAGTGACATTTAAGTGACACCCAATCATAAAAGTTTAGTGCCATTCCCGTATTCCCTTCTGCTATTAAGATATCCGTCTGACAGAGTTTTCTGCTTCCTAGATGGCTCATCCTAGTAGCAGGGCACCTTTTTTGTGACTTTCCTGGATTCTCCGTATGAGAATGGGGAAATGCTTGCTAAAGGGTCTGTCTACAGCAAACAAATCCAAGACCATCTAGCGTCCAGAGCAGCCCCTGTCCGTGGTAGGCCCTCCCTGCGATGGTGGGCTGCTCCAGCCTGACCATGGGGTGTGTGTATGTTAATTGATTAAATGTGAAGTAAACTTTAAGTTGAACTGCTTAATCAGTTACATGGGATTTTACATCCCTAGTTAATACTCTGATCTTTGACAGGTAAAATGCCACTTATAGGGATAAGACCTTAGCTAGAATGGGGAGGCTGAATAGACTGTCTTAAACCAATCTGCAAATGCACGTTCACCAACATTTTCTGCATTACTTAGGAGAGAATTTTTAATAGGGAGATCTTTGGCACTCTACTACGATTCATAATAGTTTCTTTTGGCCCGTGATTGCCTTATCTGACCAGAATAACACAAGCCATAGAATTTTAGCAGTTCTTGCATTAAGTCCATATCTTCTGGTTGAGCAAGAGCATATACCTTTTTAGAGAGACTTCCCGTCCTGATTTTAAAAAAACAATTGATCAAGAACCCATCACATCTCTAGTTAAGTTGTTACAATTGAAATTACTTGGAAGTTAGGTTAAAAACTAGGCATACATTTTTTCTGAGTTTCTTTTTCAAGCCACTGGATTTTATTATGCTTTAGTGTGCTAGATTAAAGAGTTCTTTACCACCAGAAATCTTCCAGTGTAGGTACTTAGATTATGATAAAATCCCCTCTTAACCATATCTAGACTAAAGTAAAGAGTGAGTTCTTTAGTCTCTTGATTTCCCGTAGGGATGTTAACAGTTTACCAGTTACCTGGTATCTACGGAGCAACCCCTGACCCACCATGGGCGGAGGGTTGCTCTGGCACCAGCGGGCTCCTGTGAGAGAGAGGCCGCCGGCTCCTAGCTAACATAGGCTGGAAGTGGCAGCTCCACATGGAAGCAGCAGCGTCTCTGCTGGCCTGCAGCAGCCCTTATCCGCCACAGAGACTGCTCCAGCTCGACCACCGTGGTCGGGGACTGCCCCTGTTTAATCAGTTAATAGGTTAAACTTAATTAGAGGAGCCAGCTAACTAACTGGTTAACTAATTAAATGGGGGTTTACATAACCCTTCACTGGAAATTGGGGATCTGAGGTGGTAGAACATGCTTTTTGAATCAGGATTGTTTGTTGTTTCTTGTACAGCTCCAAACATGTTGTCAGTATGTCACTATAGATTGAACCTTTCTGGTGCAGGAACATCCATGGTCTGTCATGATTTTAGTTAGCCAGATGTCCACTTATCATGAGTGTGGCCAAATTTCTTACAGTCCCATAAAGTTTGTTTATGGCCACGAGTTCTGGCTTTCAGTGTTCTGTGCTGTTGTTTAACTCTAATTTACACGTAAATGTCTTCTAAGAGCCCTGTAAGCAGTGGAAATGTTGAAATGCTGCCAGACAACATTGACCTCCTGTGGTTTGGCACTTATCAGGCCACAAGGGTGCCGGACTAGAGAGGTTCAACCTGTAATAGTAGTGAAATATAGGGATGTCAGTGTGTAGTTAATGAAACGATTAACCAGTAAGGCTCGGCTTATCGGTTAATACTGTTGAATACATGCACCCCCTCCTGCTGCTTCTGATACAGAGGCAGCGGGGGGGAGGGAAGAGACGAGAGACAGTGCCCGTGGAGAGCTGAGTTTTAAGCCAGCTCTCCATGAACATCAGATCCCTCAGAGCCACGTTCCCCTCCGCCCCCCCCCCCCGAGAGGTAGCACTGCGGAGGATGGGGGACCAGGTGGGAGCCAGTACATGCGGGAAGCTGGCTTTCAAGCAAGCTGCTTGTGCATATCACTCCTGTGGAGCTGCTTGCCCTCCTGCGCTGCTGCCTGTGTATCAGAGGCACCAGTACGATGGGGGCAGGCGGGAGCTGATCGAATGGGGAGTTGGCTTTTAAGCTGGCTCTACATACGTGGCGGCTCTGTGGAGCCGTCTCCCCCCCACACTTGCTGCTTCTCACAGAGGCTGTGGTGGGAAGGGAGGGAGAGCCACTGCCCCTTCTCTTCCCTCCCCCCACGTGTGTGTGGGGGGCTGCTCTGTGGGATGCCAGCACAACCTTTACCCTCAGGGAGGTTGGTCCCTCACTGATATGTGCTGCTGCTGCTGCCCCGCACTGCTGCCTTTGTATCAGAGGCAGTAGCATGTGGTGGGATGTGGGAGCCAGTTTGAAAACCAGCTCCCCGCACAGACTGGCTCCTACCTGCTGCCCTGCACTGCTGCCTCTGATAGAGAGGCAGCAGCAGCAGCAGTATGAAGTGGTAGGAGGTTCCCCAGGAGTAGGTCTGGGAATCCACTAGCTGCCAGCCCTGCTCCCGGGGGCTATTGAATAGTTGTGTAACTGCTACGTTTTGATGCAGTTGCACAATTATACAATTAATTGACATCTAACATCCCTAGTGAAATATCCATAGAGAACTCAGAATTCTGTGTGTAGGTCATCTGCATCCTGTAACTCTTTCTACAGACCCAAGAAGCATGCCATGACAGTAACTTTCTAATTCTTTGGGTTGAGAGCAAGCTGCCAGGGTCTTGTGAGTTGAAGTTGCTATACAGGAAAGTTGGGAACAAGCTGCTGATATTTGTTGTAGTGATTGAATCTAGCTACTTAAGAGAGGATGTGTAGGTGCAATGCTCTGTTGGCAAGTAGTTTTTTAAGGGACAGGAATAGCAATATAAATGGCTTGAGGCTTTTGTCAGAGTTCTTTTGCCATTGGAAAGTTGTTCCATTGTCTGCAGGATTGGGCCCTCAATAGCTACTGTTTCTCTCAGTGGTTCAGGTCCAGCAAGGTGCTTAACACATGCCTGACTACTTGCATGCTTAAAGTTAAGCCTATACTTTGGTGGATTGGGGGCCAATGAGATGTGCACACAACATTTATAAGAACCAGTTTTTCTGGTGAGTTCTCCTTTTTTAACTCCGTTTTAAAATATGGCAATAGGTTCCATTTGTGCACGGTCTTAATTGACAGCAGAGAAGGCTTTAAGAGGAACTGTGCTGTTACACTTATAAAAGGATGTTACTTGAAGTGGCCTGTGAAATAAGAAGGGTGTCAATAAAATCAATTAACAAGCTTTTCTGTGAAACCTTTTTTATTTTCTTGTTCACTACCTATCTCTCTTACTAATTCCTTGAGAGTTGTAATGAACAAAGTGCAGCTGTGTTTTACATTTCAGTTGTAACAAATCTTTGGGGCTAATGTTCTATTTTGAGCACAGCAGGCTGCACAAGCCATCAGGGTTGTCTAGGGGTTGAAGTATGAGCACAGAAAGACTTTTTAAGTGTCCATTAACAAATACTTAACTATGGTGAATTACAATGAACTTCCATAGAAGTATATAAGAGATGCCTTTGAGCACCAAAGCCTCACTACATTGAACACAGCACCAATTCTTGATTGAACATTTAAAGATTACCCGTGTTCCCTTGTCTCCGAAAACACCTTTCTGTTTTTTGTCCAACGCTTGAATTCTTTAGTGAAGCATTAAATAATTCATTTCAATGAGAATATATCTATCCCTTGAATTTCTCCAGAAGCTGACTCCTCTTATTTTGTAACCCCCAAAAGGAAACAAACATTATGTACTGGCTAAAAGGGATCCGTATAATTAATCTATTAGGCCTTGATTCCTTGCTGTGAAGATCTTTTTAAAAAATGGTTAACAAGTTCTGATTATGACTGAATAGACTACCTGAAAGTAGGGATGAAATAGTGTAGTTGATTAACTGATAAGCCAAAGCTTATAGGTTAATGCTATAGGCTATACACTCTCTCTCTTTTTCTCCCTGTCCCCGCCCATTACATTTTTTAGCAGGCTGGCCAGCAGCCTGACTCCGTCCCGGCTTGCGCTAGACTGAGCCCGGGTGGGCAGGCAGCCCAGCTCAATTCCGGGTCATGTCGGGACAGGGGCTGCTACCACCCTGCACTGCTGCCTCTGCATCAGAGGCAGCAGTGCGGGGTGACAGGCAGCTGGTCTGTGAGAGGGAGCTGATTTTTTTTTTTTTTTTTTTTTTTTAACTGGCTCGCCTCGTGGACTGGCTCCTGCCTGGCACCTTGTGCTGCTGCCTCTGATATAGAGGCAGCAGTGTGAAGTAGAAGGAAGCTCCTCAGGAGTGGGCCAGAGTGCACTAGTTGCCAGCCCCACCCCTGGGAACTATAGTATAGTCAAGTAACTGATAAGAATTCATGAGGTTAATCAACTATTCATTTAACCTATATTTAACATCCCAAGCTGAAAGGTCTCTTCAGATAGCCTAGAAGTCAATATTTTAATTTGCTGATGAACTTCAATTTCCTTTATCCCACTGGTTTTGTTTGTTTTTTGGTAGGCAGTGAATTGATATGGTTTAGAGGGTGTAGCATGTACATATATGGAATACTAATAAAAAAAGCATTTAATGAATTGTAGAGCTGTCTTTGAATTTCTAATCCAAGTTTTTCAAAGACCTTTATGGTGTCTGAAACTTATTACTAACATCTATGTGTCCATGGACTAAGACATGCTACTTCATTTTTCTGAGTACAGGATCTTTTGAAAAAAGTTTTTTTTTTTTTTTTTTTTTTTAAGACCTGTGTCTAGACGGCGGTTTCACTTTCGAAATACCCTTTTTTGAAAGAACTCTGTGATGCGATTATGCAAATGAAGCACAGAATATTTAAATCCCTGCTTCATTTGCACTTTCGATCTAATTTACAACCGTCTTTCGAAAGAGGGATGTCGTTTAGACATAGCCTTAATAGGATGCATGGCAGCTGCCCAGAGCTGGAGCCGGGCTGTGGTGTGGCTACTCCTGGGGCTGGGACCCCCTACAGGTCTTTTTCCCCCCCCCCCCCCCACATCTCTCTTTTGCCCCTCCAGAGCATCCTGTGCCCCCAATGCTCTGCCTCTCCCCCCCACATGTCACTGTCCTACTCCCAGCACCTCCCTTCCTGTAAACCCAGGGTGCTGGTAGCAGCTTCCTTCTGCCCCAGGTGGAGACTCTCAGTCAGCCCCACGAAGAGCAGCCTCGGCCAGTCCCTGCCCTGCACACAGGCTGACGCTTTGAAATGCCCTGAGGAGCCTGACGCCAGGCTCCCTGCAGTGTTGCAAAGTGGCAGCACTGCATGGAGTTCAGGATCAGCGGGGGAGTCCCCAGCTGATCTCAGGCTTCATGGGGCGATGCTGCTTTGAAATGAAGCAAGGAGCCTGATGCTGGGCTCCTTGCGGTGTTTCAAAGCGGCAGCGCTGCCTGGAGCCCGGAGGCTCCCTATCGCCTAATCAAAAGTCAATGCAAAATGCATTGACTATTTGATTAGTCAGTTACTGCCAATTTAACATCCCTAGTTATCAAGTCCAGTCCCCTGCCCTCGTGGCAGGACCAAGAACCATATAAATCATCTCTGATAGATGTCTGTCTAACCTGCTCTTAAATATCTCCACTGATGGAGATTCCACAACCTCCCTAGGCAATTTATTCGAGTGTTCAACCACGCTGACAGTTAGGAAGCTTTTCCTTATGTCCAACCTAAACCACCCTTGCTGCAGTTAAAGCCCATTGCTTCTTGTCATTTCATCAGAGAGCAAGGAGAACAATTTTTCTCCCTCCTCCTTGTAACACCCTTTTAGATACTTGAAAACAGCTATCATGTTCCCTCTCAGTCTTATCTTTTCTAAACTAAACAAATCCAGTTCTTTCAGTCTTCCTTCATAGGTCATGTTTTCAAGACCTTTAATCATTTTCGTTGCTCTTCTCTGGACCTTTTCCAATATCTCCACATCTTTCTTGAAATGTGGTGCTCCAAACTGGACACAGTACTCCAATAGAGGCCTAACCAGCGCAGAGTAGAATGGAAGAACGAGTTCTTGAGTGTTGTGAGAGAGACACCTGTTAATGCATCCCAGAATTATGTTTGCTTTTTTTGCAACAGCATCACACTGTTAACACACATTTAGCTTGTGGTCTACTTGACCCCTAGGTCCCTTTCTGCAGTACTCCTTCTTAGACAGTCGCTTCCCATTCTGTATGTGTGAGACTGATTGTTCCTTCCTAAGTGGAGTACTTTGCATTTGTCCTCATAAAACTTCATCCTGTTTACCTCAGACCATTTCTCTAGTTTGTCCAGATCATTTTGAATTATGACCCTATCCTCCAAAGCACTTGCAACCCCTCCTAGCTTGGTATCATCTGCAAACTTAATGAGCATACTCTTTATGCCAATATCTAAATAGTTGAAGATATTGAACAGAACTGGTTCCAAAACAGACCCCTGTGGAACCCCACTTGTTATGCCCTTCCAGCGTGATTGTGAACCATTAATAACTACTCTCTGAGAATGGTTATCCAGCCAGTTATGCACCCACATTATAGTAGCCCCATCTGGGTTGTATTTCCCTAGTTTATTGATAAGAAGATTGTCTGAGACAGTATTAAATGCATTAGTAAAGTATAGGTATCTCATCCACCGCTTTTGCCTTATCCACAGGAGTGTTATCCTATCAAAGAAAGCTATCAGATTGGTTTGACATGATTTGTTCTTTACAAATCCATGCTGGCTGTTACCTATCACCTGATTATTTTCCAGATGTTTGCAGATTAATTCCTTCATTACGTGCTCCATTATCTTCCCTGACACAGAAGTTAAACTGACTGGTCTGTAGTTTCTGGGTTGTTTTTATTTCCTTTTTTATAGATGGGCACTATATTTGCTCTTTTCCAGTTTTCTGGTATCTGTACTGACTTTCATGACTTTTCAAAGATAAGTGACTTAAGGGACTACAGTGGAAAGCCAGACAGGGTTTGATGGCTCATCAGCTAGTACAATGGTATGTGAATAGGCTTGGCTTTCTTGTGGACTTCCCATAATGCTACTGACTCATGGACAATGGAGTCAGATGATCTGGTGACGTGATATTAACCAACTTCTTGGTCCTCTGAACTGTTCCAGGGAGCGGGTGATCGTGAATCTAAAAAAGTTTCCCATCTTATGGAAATACTGTATAAGGCAGGGAAAGAAAACAATGATGGTCTGTAGCTTGCTTCATCTCCGTTTCCCTACTCCCAAAGAGATATTTGAAGACATCTGGAAACAAAAGGACTGTAACTTAAGGGAGGGAGGGGGAGAACTGCTGAATGTAAGCTAAAAAGGTATCTGGCCTGTGAAGGACTCTATCTGATATTATGTCTGTGAGACATTATTAACTATAGTAATATTTCTTATTACAGTTTCTTTAGTGAACCTAGCTTAGATTGCATGTTCTGTATTTTTTCTTAGTAATCTGCTTTGTTTTGGTTGCTACCTCTTTAACCACATAAAATACACCTTTTTATAGTAATTTACTTCTGGTTTATATTATAAAGCAGTTTATGTAATTTCTACTGGGAGGGCATGAGAGGTTTGTGTATGTTGTGTTTGACATTGATGAAGGAGGTGCACTTCATATCATTTTGAGTTTGTACCCCAAGGGGAGGCATCTAAGTCCTCCAGCAAGTCCCTTAAACTGAATCTGCTCGGTGTCTGTACTTCTGCCGCAGTGGTGGCTCTTCCTATGAGCTTTGCTGCAGGAGGCTTTAGTGCCAGGCTCAAAAAGACAGGATTTAAGGGTCCTCAGGCTGGCAGAATAAGCTGACTCGATGGTAACTCAGCACTTCAGCAGGCATCTCAGGGACCCCAAACCATTAGTGTTATAAATAGTTGACTTTTTTTTTTCTTTTCAAAATTTGGCAGAACAGTGCTTGATCAGTTGAACCATTGTACCTAAAAAAGTTAATATTGCAAAGAGAAGTACTGGGACATATTCATCCTACAGGGGAGTCCTTAGGCATATGCAGCATACACAGGTACGTAGGGCACCCGAAAACTTGGGGCACCTTCCTGTTACAGACCTGTGTGGACACACAATTTTTATCTACATTTGCATCTGCAGAAATGAGCTGTGGATATCCACATCCACAGATATAAAGCGGATATCCATGGATTTGCGGGGCTCTGACTAATGATGATTCCCTGTTCATATTCAGGATGTAAAAAGTTTTAAGAACAGTAACTTTGTAACTGTTAAAAATCGTAGCAGTTGCACAATTAACTGTTTTTTGGGGATGTACAGCCAGGAGGATCTAGGAAGAAAAGGATGGTGGAGGGGTTTCCTCCACTGCTCCTAGGGAGCTGGCTGTCCTCTCACTCTACGGGCTCTGCAGTATAAGCCTCATACTGCAAAGCCCCCAGTCCAGTCAGTTCTCTGGGAGCTGAGCGGGGAGCCAGTGCATGCCTGCAAGGCAGAGTTTAACCATAACAGAAACCAAAAAGCTAATGCTTATTGTTACTGGTTAAACTTTTACATTTTGAGATCTATCAGTTAGCCAGCTTTTAACATGGCACACACAAAGTAGAGTGATTACACACCTTTTATAGAAATCTGGTACTTTTCTGATATGTCAACACTCTTATAATAGATTAGAATTAGAATTGGGAAAGGTATGGAGAAGAGAAAACAAATTATTAAGGATATGGAACATCTTCCGTATGAGGAGAAATTAAAAAAGATTGGGACTTTTCAGCTGGAAAGAGATGATGAAGGGGAGATATGATGAAGGTCTATAAAATTGTTAATGGTTTGGAGAAAGTGATAAGAAAGTGTGATTTACTTTTCATAATACAAGAACCAAGAGGTCACCCAATGCAATTAATAGGCAGCAGGTTTAAAACAAAAAAAAGGAAGCATAAGGGTGGAAAAAGTGTACAGTCAACTGTGGAACTCATTGACGGGCTTTTGTGATAGGGATGCTACGTTTCAATTAATTAACTAATCGAGTAGTCGATGTAATTTTCATTGACTACTCGATTCGTCAATAAGGAAGACGCTCCCTATCCTGCTGCAGGAGCGCTCCCTTTGAAATATACATGAGCCGCCGCCGCTCTTGTACCTTTCAAAGAGAGAGGCACAGCAGTAGGGATGCCTCTGCCTCTGCCTCCTCCGTGCCCCACAGAGATGGTGCTGGGGGGGAACTGGATTTTAAGATTGCCTCCTCCATTACCGGTTCCTGCCCCTCTGCCCACTGCTTCTCTCTGACAGAGGCAGCAAGGGGCAGGGGGAGCGACTGTCGACTACTTGACTATACAATAAGCTTATGCCTATCGGGTAGTTGACTAGTCACTTATATCTTTATTTTGTGAGGGCCAAAATTGTGACTTGCTTAAAAAAAGGATTCAACAACATCATGGAGGACAGGTCCTTCAATAGCTATTAGCCAAGATTCTCGGGGATGCAGCTCCATGTTCTGGGTGTTCTTAAAGCCTCTCACTGCCAGGTGCTAGGACTGGATGACTGGGAATGGATCACTCTTTGAAGCACCTGGCATCGGCTACTGTTGGAAGACAGACTACTGGGCTAAATGGATTATTGGTCTGACCCAGTATCGTCATTCTTGTTCTCTTAATGATGACATAGTTTGTTCTAATTTATGCTATTGGCAGAAATATGTGCTGTTCCAGGTTTTATTTTTTAGGAACTCAGAGGAGGCAACTGCTTCAAATGTTGTTTGAACTTTCTACCTGGTTTTAAAAAGAACAATTTTGTTTAGTTATATCAACCACCTTTGATTCCTGCAGGAAATTAGCTAGGTCCGTGATGGCAAAACTTTGGTTTTGCCTTCATGCATCTACTCATTTGAAAGGAAGATCATGATAACACCTGGCTTTTTAGCAATGGTAGGGGCTATTAGGAAAAAGTATTACTGTTACACGCTATTTCCTGTGGAATTTAATAAATACGACATTTTAGGTTTTTTTGTTCTTCTGGATGGTTTAAAAAAACAGACTAGATTATCTACTGGCCATAGTGGGATTGTTATTCTCTAGGGGCAAAATCCTGATCTTGATGAAGTCAGTGCATGTTTCACCATTAACTTCACTTCAGCCAGGATTTCACCAGAGGTTTTTAGAGGAACTTTAATATAGCTCTGGTTCAAACCCAGTTAAATATTGTTGGACTTTCCCAGAGTGGGAACTAAAAAAATTAATGCAGTTGTAGTGTTGTGATGGGGATTTTTGTGAGTCAATTTAGACAAATACACAGGTTGACTGTCACTTGTTTCATATCTTAATAGATAAGTAATTCATCTTAAAGAATTTTTTTCCTGTACTGACAAGTAACAATTGCTTAGCATAGTCATTTATTGCCAAATAATTGTCTAGTAGCAATGGCTTGTTTTTGTTTTGTTTTAAAAACCTTTTATCCCCAAAAGGAAACATTTAAATTTGTAAACTTTGCTGTGCCAAAAGCGGGTAGAATTCTGTATAATCTTATTGGGAGTACTTATGGCTTTTGAACTTTTGGCTGCCCAGCAGAGAAACAGGAAAGGAGCTGTCATAAGGAGACAAATCACATGAAAGATTTGGTACAGTACTTGCTCCCAGCAACTGGAGACAACTGGGAAGATTTTCAGACTACCCCTCCTGTACCAATAAAATGTTTTTACTTGTTTGTGTTCATTTTAATACAGATGGTGACTTTACAGATCATCCACCATATGTTTAGCTAAATTGGGAGCAGGAAATAGTTTTGGTAGCCCTGAAAATACAACACAAAGACACTTTCTACTTTTTGGCATCATCACAGGCTTGAAAAGTAATAAGCTTGTATGTAAAATGTATAATTTTCTTAAGACAGAGGTATGTGTTTTTCAGAGAATACTAGCATAAATCTAAATGGGCCACTCTGACTCTAATCCAACCACTGTGAGGGTTTTTTTTGGGGGGGGGGTTGGGGGTCAATTTAAGGGTAACAAAAAGAGCCAGATTCAAGATTTTTTTTTTTCAATCTGATGGATTTTCCTGCATTTTAAATTATCTGGAAAGGAGTACATTTTGTATGAATATTTAGAAAATTCTGTATTCAACAGTTATGTCTGTGATTGCCATAATTTTTCCACATTAATTGCGATATTTTTCTGCAAATATAGATTTGGTGTCAACATTTGGACCATTTTTCTCTGGTACAATAGACGGAACAAATTAGCTTTCATCAGAAGTAACATTTCAGTTTCTTCCTGTCATGAGCTGGACTTTCTCTATACTTAAAAAGTTTGAAGTGCAGCTGTGGCAGTGCTTTGTACTGAAAGTGTGGCCATGGCACCATCTCTAGGAGAGAGATCTCCCAGTGCTCTCAGTAAACCAACTCCAGGAGGGGAGTAGCTAACAGTGCTGGGAACCTGATGCCCAGCACTGTAGCCCCGTTCACACTGGCGCTTTACTGGGCTGTAACTTGCTGTGCTTGGGTGTGTGCTTGGGGTGTGTGTGTGTGTGTGTGTGTGTGTGTGTTTTCAAAAGCCTGAGCCAGAAAATGACAGTGCTGTGAAGTGCCAGTGTAGATTTACCCTCACTGGTAATGCTAAACAATAGGCTCTGTAGTTTGAATTGTTCAATTTTGCCTTTGTAGCTTTTT
This sequence comes from Pelochelys cantorii, assembly GCA_032595735.1. Taxonomy (NCBI): domain Eukaryota; kingdom Metazoa; phylum Chordata; order Testudines; family Trionychidae; genus Pelochelys; species Pelochelys cantorii. Next base: position 99,188,184 of record CM064329.1, on the reverse strand, counting down.
TTTTTTTTTAAACATAGGGTCTGGTTAGAATTTTAAAAATGGGGGATCGGATTCATAATTAGACAAAGCAGTGTTACTAGTCCCAATGACTTGACAACAATGACTTACATTGACTTAAATCTCAAGGTTGTTTTTTTTTTTTAAGTTGCCTTCTTATTTATAAGCTTTTTCTCTTTCAAGTTTTTCTCTATAACCACAGGAAATTTATTCTCTAAAATGAAAGCTGAAATTTTCATATTGTGTGACTCCAGGAACTTGGGTTTTAATAAGAACATCAGATATTGATAGTCATGTGATACATCACACAGGTTGGCAGTGCTAGAGGCATACTTTTGAGATTGCAATACAGGCAATAATTCTAAGGTCCACTGGAAACTTTCTTTAGTTACTTATAAGTATAGTGCCTCTTTGTGGAGGTGTTTGTTTTATAAAATATTTGCTGTTGCCGTTGGAGTTCTTGTTCTACGTGTAGTCTTCAACACTTAGTAGTTGGATGCAACTATAAAAAGAGACTTTATTTGATGATTCCGCTTTCTCTTTCTCTCAATTAACCATAAGGCCACTGATAGTGGTTGACAAATTTTTCAACTTCAGTGTGATTTTTAGGACTCTACGGTGGCAATTAATTTCCTAACAAACTTTAAATTTGTGGAATTCCTGTGAGAAATTTGGATTAATTAAAGCTGAGGAGTTACTGAGATCATGACAGCAAAATATGTAATCAGCAGGTTGCCATACTCACTCCTGCATCTTTTGGCTGGCACCTTCCACAACTCAGTGTATCTGAAAGAAATTATGTCTATCATCAATAGGACTAATTAGCAATGTGTGTTCTCTCTGCAAGCAAGTTTGTATGCCATTGTTAGTTGGGTCATTTTTTTCCACGTTCAATCATCCGTCTTGTGTTAATGTTCTTGCTGGTTTTAGTTTTTGCTTTAATTTTTCCTCTTTCTTCCATTACAGCATCTAGTAATGGACCTGTGAGTATAAATCTCTGCCTGGAGCAGTATATCCAGGGAGTGAAATATTTCAGTCATTCTTGGAGTTGCTTTTTTGTTCTATATTGGAGGATTTGTTAGCATGAAATAAATCTTCTGAAGTCCAAGTCTTTGCCTTTCAGTTGTTTTCTTTGGTTGATTAAAGACGGGGGACGGACCTTTTCCTGAGTGATTGAGCTCATAGAAGAACTGGAACAGTGACTTAAAATATCATTGCCATGTTTTGGTGACAATTATGATATCAGGTATTTCTCTTGCTGTATTGTTGAACTCTGTTCCCGTCTATTACCTCAGTAGACAGTTTCGTTCATGGCACATTTGATCTTGAATGATTTGAAGAAACACATTTTCTGTGCTTTTTGAGAGGACCATAAATCCTTTCTACTTTGCTACTTAACAACTCTTGGCACCATTAATGTTTTATTTCATATGAATTATCTCTTTTTGTTACTTAAGCCCATTCAGTCACTTCTTTCTTATCATTTGGTTCTGCTGCAGATATCTTGAGCCAGATACATTAGTGCATTAATTTATGTTAATCACTAAATTCTAATCACCTTCTTTCAATATTGGTCGGCAATTTTCATACATCCTATGATTAGGATGAGTAACTATCACTTTGTAAACACTGGAGAGTGGGTCAAGATGAGTCAGACAGCTTTTAACAGAGAACCTTGTATGCTTTGCCCACTGTCCAGGATCTTCTGTTACCTAGCAAATGAAGTCCCCTGAGGGTTCATAATTCTACCCACTCCCATCTTTGCAACACCCATTGTGATGCTTGATTCCACTTCAGCTACGTTGAACCCAGCAATTGCTAATGACCTTTTCACCGTTTACTCTCTGCACTTGTACACGGTTCTTTATCATTCTTATTGTTTTCCTAATAGTGATTTCCTTAATTCTCTCAATGTTTTAGAACAATTTAAAGCTTGGCAGAATTACATTAGGGTCTGTTTCTTGTAGAACAGTGTATGAGTACGACACTGGAAAGTTAATAGTAAAGAGAAAAAAAGAAGTTAAAAAATTGGGGAAAATTCATGGGTTTTTCTCCTACTTCCATTTCCTTCCTTCTGAGTAAAAGGGTCACCCCCCCCCTTTTTTTTTTTTGCACAACCTTGATATTCTCAATGACCTTTTTTCTCTGAATTTTTATGTGATGGATCTTTTCATATCCTGTTTCCCACAAACATGGGTGAAAGAGCATACTGAAAGTTGGTTGACTTAATTTTTTCTGGTTAGTATTAGATATTTATTTCAGGTTTATTGTTCTTTTTCTGTGAATCTGAAGAAATTTGCATACAGCATATAATTTCTTTAATAATGGATAATGATAAAATCCAGGTCTTTGCTGAATAACACAGAGAGTTAATTTTTTTGGTGTGTGTGGGGGTAAAAGATGTGAATTATCTGATTCATAGTGTGCTCCATTAATACAAAATAGTCCATTGGGAAAATGGCATGAATAAACTTGTAAATTTTATTCTCCTCAAGTTATGTATTTTGAACTAGGGCTTCTTTGCTAACTAGAAAGAATTATTAATTTAATATTCCTATTCTTATTTGGAAAAAAAAGGGAGACCAATGGCTTCATGTCAGACTTTTCTAACTTACGTACCACAAAATATTTTTCTGCATTGTTACTTTTCAAATCTCTGATTACTTATTGGTTACGATTAGGGATGTGAATGGTTAATCAGTAAGCATTGCCCTTATCTGGTGATGCTTAGTGGTTATAGTTAACCAGCAGGGGATGGGGTTGTCAGCCCCTGTTTAATTGGTTAACCATTTCAACATAATGTTTAACTGGTTAGCTAATTAAATGGGATTTTGCATCCCTAATTAAGATACTTAAGGAAAATGAAATACAGTATTAATTAACTTCACCTATTATATTTTTAAGAGAGGCTATGTGCATTGACAAAGCTCTTAAGGATCAACCAACAATATTCCCACTGCTGTGCTAATTTTTGGTTTACCTGAAGCTTTTCTGAAGTTTACCTCAAGTTGAAGCATATGTTGCAGTGGCATTTCAGGTCCTACACTGTGTTCCCTCTAATTTTCCCCACGCATGCACACAATGAAGAGAAGTAGGAGACTTACTGAAAAAAGCTGTCCATTATTTGCTGTATATGTAATGCCCTACCAAATGCATGATACATTTTGGTAATGTTCAGTTGTAGTATTTAAAAGTTTAAATGTCACAGTTTCAGATATTTAAATCTGAAGTTTCATGGTGGTGTAACTATGGGGGTCCTGACCCAAGAGGGCACCGTGGGAACAGATGCAAGGTTTTTTGTATGGAGATTGTGGTTATTGCTACCTTTTACTCCAGTACTGTTGCTGGCAGCAGCATTCCCTTCAGAGCTGGGCTCCCATCAAGCAGCAGGGGGACATTCCCTGAGATAGGTCTGACTTAGCCTTGGGAGTGGCCGGTGCAGGAGAAGAGGAATTTCATGTCCTCCCCAACCTGGCTGAGATTTGCAGCTGGAGACTGGCATATGGTGGTAGCCCCTGGACAGGGCACCCCTCAACCCTGTCCCTCCTAGGCTCCGGGTCCAACACTCAGGCGTTAAAAGGGCCTTGGTCTGGCTTTGTGTGTGACCACTGTGCCCCCTGACAATGGCAACTTGGGTGGTCACCTACTTGTAATGTTGGCCCTGCCCCTCCCCAATAGTGACAACCCCCTCCCATGCTACTTTCATTTCTGTGCTGCTAATTCTGGTGGTGCTGCCTGCAGAGCTGGGCGTCTGGCCAGTGCCTGCCACTCTCCAGCCACCCAGCTATAAAGGCAGCATAGAAGTAGGGATAACAATACTGTGACAGCCTCCAGAAGCCTGATTTCACAGACTGTAATGCACTTTTCATGGCCATGAATTTGGTAGGACCTTTTGTATATGCAACTACAGGACTCTGCCTGTTCATTTAAAAAGAAAAAAAAATCTAAATACCCTGCTAAGGAGACAGAACTCCAAGCATGAGATGTCCCTGCAGTATCTTAGCATAGCTTGCTCTGACATAAAGATGAATCTGTAAGATCTTTTAAATGCCGCCTTTCACCCTTCATTCTGGGTCACCTGGGTTCCTGTCCACCACTATCTTGTTATGCAGTTGCCCTAGTGAGATTTGGTCATGATGTCCACCCTCTTAAGAGAGTAAGCTCTGTGTCTGAGACTTGGATGGATGCTGCTGTGTGCATCAAACTTAAGCAGAGAAGGAGAAATCCACTCTGGAAAACCAGTGAAATGGAATTCCTTGACAGTTGTGAGGATAACAAAGTATGCAGTAAACAGTCACGCGATGGCACATACACCTTCTGGTGGTCCCATGTTGCTTGTTTGGATATGTGCTCAGCTCTCTGTGGTGAGCTCCTGTGTTGAAGGGCCATACGATTATGATGGTGTGCACCTCCGCTGCACTCCACCTCTCCTGGGAAGACTTACATAGGGCCATTATATATGTCATTCTGCAGGAAATGCTGGAGGAGACTTGGCATAATGGGGATATTACCTTTCCCTGGTACCTTAAGGCCAAATCTACACTACAGTACTGGTATCAGGATAACTGCATCACTCAGGGATATGAAAAATCCACACCCCTAAGTGACCATTATTGACCTATTCCCCAGGTCAGACAGTGCTATGTTGAAGGGAGGCTACAGCCTCTCAGTGAGGGGGATTGAGTATGCCAAATGGAGAAGCTCTTCCATTGGCATAGGCGCGTCTTCACTTAAGTGCGGATGCAACATTTTAAGTGTAGATCCAGCCTAAGTCTGTCTACAGGGTTGACTGATTTGCTTGTGTATTTCTCTCTACTGCTTTAGAATTGGCATCCTCCCATGTCATTGTTTGCAAATTTCTGAAACAGGCCTGGCTATAATGAATTTTTTTTTTTTTTTTCCAAATTGAAGAAAGGAAAAAAAATTAAGTAAACTGCTCTCCTAAACAGCTCTCCAGCTTGGACATTCAACATAGAGGTGGTGGAAGAGGGAATGAGAGGCCAGGGTGATCTCTTCCCCCTGCAATTCCATGCAGAAGGCAGCAATCCACCCTTATCTCAGTGGTCCTGTATCCATAAGATGGGTTTCAGTGCTCTTTCCGAGTGAAGGGGGACTTTGCACTGCTAGTGGTGGTCATTATCTGGATGGGGTCTCTGGCTTGCAGTTGGAGGGCTGTGCTTTGGAAGCAAAAGCTGTGTTTCAGCATCCTGCATGCTTTGTTCTTTGGAGGTGAACACCTGGAATCATGGTTCCTGACTGTGACAGTTGTAATACCTCCAGCTAAAGCTGGTTAAGTAGCGTACCTTCTCTCGAGCTGTAACCAAATCCATTCATGTTTAGACCTACACTACTTTGGCTTGATCTTAGAGTGCTGCATGCCTTTTTAATATATTCAGCTGTTGTCTATAGCCTGACACTTTAAACATATAAGACTTATGGGGACATTTTCATTGAAAGCCTCTGCCATTTGTAACTTTTGAAAATCTCCATCCTGTTCCTTGTCCTGTTCAACTTGTTATCTAGGCATGATGAGACCCACCATAGGGAGAGATGACATGGAAGGGGAAAGAAGGCTTACACAAAATAGGGTTATGACGTTTTGGCAAGGTGTTTTTTTTTTTTCTTTTTAATTTTTTTTGGGTGCCGTTACTTTTATTTTATTTGGTTGATGTGGGGTTGGCAAGATGAAAAACACAAGATTTTTGAATTTACTATACAGTTTGGGCCAAAAGTTATGTGTGGGACCGACTTTTCTCAGCATGGATCACATTTGTATCTTAAAGTAGGACATTTTGAAGTGTTTCTGTTACTGGAAAAATGGATCCTGCTTGGTGTATTATTGTTGTGAGTGGCAAAAGATCCGTTAATGTGCTGCATATTGCTTATGGAATTTACAAAATTCTTTCTAAAAATAATAGAGGCAGTTAGAACTGCAAAGCTGGGCAACATTTCAAACCATTTATCAATGCACTTATTAGTCCCTTTTAAAATCTGGTGAAAAAATGCTAAATATTGATTAAAAAGATTCTATATTAAATGATTGTGGGAAGAAAAAGATGTGAGACCCATGAGCTTTTGTCATCTCTTCTTTATTTCAGTTTTTAGTTGTCACTGTTACTAATGGTTTTCATTTAACCTATTCGATCCCACCCTTCTCTACTGACTGCTCATCCTTCCTCTTGAAAGTCACTGCGTGGCTTTTTTCCCTTTTGGTGTATTAGACTAAAAATGACCCTCTTAATTTTGACCCTGATGTGAACGTGGAATATTGTTTTGAACATCTGTTGCTTGAAGGGTCACATTTCAAACTATTTCTATGTTTACATATGTTACACAACAAAGCATTTAAAGGAAAAATTATGCAAGAAAATGTATTTTTTTCCTGTGGTAAAAGCTAAGGTCAGTGTCTTTATAAATGAATGCCCCCACCAAGGAGGTAGCATGGTCCCTAGTCTGAACATTGGACTAGAAGTTATAGTTGAGTTTTATTCCCAGCTCTGACATGGATTTTGTGGCTTCAGACATTTAACTTCTGTTGGTGGCCTCAATTTTTTTTCCTTCTTTAAAGGGAGGGCTAATTATTATTATTATTATTTTTTTTTTTTTTGGTAGAGGGCAGTATTAACCATAAGAGGAAAAGTGTGATATAAATATGCCACATTACTTATTGATCTCCCTTTTTCTTTATTTTTTCTTTATATTTAAAAGTGAGACTGGGTTTGATGATAGTGACTAAATGACATTTAATTTCTCAGTTGATTTGCAAAATTTCCATAACAGGGCATAATAATTTTAAATAGCTTTAACAAAGAGCAGATTTAGCATAAATACGAACTCTGGTGCATTTGTTTTCAACTTCTTTTTTTCCAATTTGCAGAGACCTAAAAAATTTCAAATGGAGGTGAGGACCCCTTTGCAAATTATAGACAAAGTCTGCAGACCCCTAAGGGTCTGTGGCCCACAAGTTGAAAATCACTATTCTATACTAACAACAACCTTTCACTGATCGCTTAGACATTGTCTGTGGACTGCGGGTTGAAACTCACTGCTGTAGGGTCCATGAGAGATTCTGAAACCTCTACTAAGCCTATAGAAGAAGTGACAGTACTTGAGCTCTTCTTTGAGCAGTGGACATATAATCCAATATAATAGATCATGTGCAGTCTCTAGAATGTACTTTTCTGTTTTTGCTGCACGTACACTGAGGTGGAGGTAACTGTAGATGATGGGGATAATCATGGAGGAGTTGGCCTCGCTATGTCACAGATAACGTAAGGGATCAATTGACATCAATTGATGATCTCTTGGTTATTCTTGGTTTGTTTGCTTGTGGACTAATCCTGACCTCAGTTACACAAGTTCAACTCCCCATTAATGTAATTAGGACAGTGAAATTGGCACAACAGTCTTATTGGCCTACTTTCCTTTTAATTGTTTACACATGTCTTAGAAGTGAATTGAAAAGAAGATTTTTTTTTTTTTAACACACTCTTGAGATCTGAAATCAGTTCAGGCGAATTCCATCTTCACTTGAAAAAACCCAAATTCTCCACCCCTCCTCCCTTGCAGCTACTATTCCACCTATGCTGTGGAGGATCAATGGCAGTGTCTCGTTTCTCTTTTGGTCTACAGCTAGTGGATCTATGAAATGGCAGATTCCATAGTTCTTTCTGTGGCCCATCTCCTTTGTTGTTTGTACTGGCCTGCATTGGTTGGCATGGAGATGACTTTTGTGGCACACCAGGGCGAGGCTGCCACCCATAACCCCAATGAAGGCTTTTCATGGACCCTTTGCACCAGTAGGATTTGCACCCTGACAGAATATACAAGTGTATGCTGACTTTGATAAGAACATGTACGTTGTAAAACGAACAGCTATGAAAGTCCGGCGTTCTATCAACTGCTTAGCAGTGCAGAAAGCCAACTTTCGTGCATTGTGCTTGTTGTTTTGAAGACAAGTACTTTGTTGCAGGAGAAATAGATATTATAAGTAAATAGCCTTCCCATTCACTTGAATTTTAATGATGTTGTCCGGTGCTCTCTTCCCTTCCCTCACCCTGGGTTGTCCTGTATTCTTCTCCACTACATCAGTGTGTGCTAGTCTGGTCCTTCATATTCCTGCTGCATGATACCATTCTCTGGTAGCCTCCTGATCAGTCCTATGCAAGATTTATTTAGACTTAATAATGCTTTTCATTTCTATCACCTGTCACTCAAATTACATTACCTTTCATTCTGCAGCAGTGATATGTTTTATAGCTGGAGGGATAACAGAGGCACTGAGTAGTGAAATGACTTATCAAGAGTGCACAGTCAATGGCAGAGTCAAAAATGAAATCCAGGCCTCTTGACTTACTGTCATCTAATGATTAGAATCCTGACGCATTGTACTAGTGTTTTGGTTTTTTCTCACTCATCTGTTCACTGAAACAGCTTAAAGTATCAAAAATGATGGGCATGTACAAAAATGCACAGCATAAGATCTCTGTGGTGGCTATGACTGTGTATTACTACAGTTTGAACCTCTCTAGCCTGGCACTCTCAGGACCTGACTGGTGCGGAACCACAGAATTTGCCGAACCATGGGAGAACAATATTGTCCAGCCCCATTACCAACCCTTCCACTGCTTACTGGGCTTTTAGAAGATATGTAGGGGTAAATAAGAGCTAAAGAGCAGCACAGAACACTGAGAGCCAGGACTGGTGGCTATAAACAAACTTTATAGGACCGCATTAAACTTGGCCACACACGTGGTAAGTGGACATCCGGCTAACTAAAATCATGCTGGACCACAGATGTTGCCAGACCTGAGAGGTTCAACCTGTATTAGCATAGTTCAGGGGTGGCCAACCCGTTATAGACAAAGAGCCAAAATAGTGGTGGATACAGCACAAAGAGCCGAGGGAAAGAAGTTGTTGAGCAAAAAAACCCACCACCACCACAAAAACTGCTACCCCTTTAAGAGCTCTGTGTGGCCACAAGCAACGCCAACACCAGACAAGGAAAAAAGGTCAGAGCAGGGGACCAGAATAGCCGCGGGTGCGGGAGCTGCAATTTTTCCTTTGAAGAGCTGCATGCAGCTCGCAAGCCGCAGGTGCGGGAGCCGCAATTTTTCCTTTGAAGAGCCGCGGATTGGCCACCCTTGCCATAGTTGCTTTTACTCAGATCAAAATAAGTCCCCATCTCTTCCCTACTCCCCAGAGATATTTACTTGTGCTAACTTTGGAATTGATGATATGTATTGCTCAGCGTCTCACAGGATCAAGCCCTTACTTGATAACTGGACGTGGTTGTGAATCAAGGGTCACACGGAAGCCTTTATCTACTGTCCTTGAACCTTTGATATGACATGTCAGTTTGCAGAGAACGAATTCAAAACAGAAGAGGAAAAAAGTTGATTTGAGTTTGTTTTAAAATGCAAGCATTTCTCATATTTGAATTTTCTGTGCATGTCACCCTGAGACAGGAACAGTATAAAACTCTTAATCTGAAGGACAGAGATTTTTTCTACAACTTCTGAGATCATAGGGGTTTTTTTTATGTGAGGGTTTGTGAAAATTAGATGCTTACTGTGCAGTTGCCATCATTAAAATCCATTGTAAAGTGCTGTATTGTAATTCTTAAAAATTACATATAGACTGTCATTCTATAGATTAGAAATGCATTATAAGTGTGCAGAAAATTGACTCTCACATTGCATGAGTTGCTGTTTGTAATTTTTTTGTGAGACTACAGTGAATCCAAGGAATGTGTTTTATAACAACAATTTTTGGCAGTAGGTTTTCTTGTTTTTTGTTTCCTTAGGAATTGCCTAGCAGTGTGTTTCTTTGGTAAACTAGCCTTGGACTATTCTAATGCTCTTTCGGCTGCTGCTTTCACTTTAAAAAAAATGCAAGCTCTTCAGCTGCACAGCTGTCATAGAACACTAGTTGTTACCATCACTACCAACCTTGTATTTTGCCCTACCTAGTTATTATCAACTACAAAAACAATTGTACACAAATGAGACTAATCATTTATATTTTGACTTTCTGGTTTGGTAACTTAAAATATCAGAGAGTGAAGATAATTGATGAAGTAATTCTGAATAGTGCTGACTGGTGAAATCTTGCTAATGGTTAACAAAACTTTAGGAAGATGCAGCCTAAGCATATCCATTTGCTAAGCAGATAGGTTATGATTGAATATTTTCATAATAAAGCCCCTTTTTTTTATAATTACGCTGTAGCTTGTTACCAAGATCTTGTGTTTTTAATCTGCAGCAGGATAGATTTGGCCCAAGGTTTACATGAAGACACTGCAACTCCTATCTAATCCCCTTTCAGCTTCTGATGCTTAACCATTAAGGTTAGGTAGTACTAAAGTGAGGAAGAGACCGCTGAAAGGAAAGTGCACTTTTCTCAGTGTCACTGCCTTTGAGAATGAATAGAACAGAGCTAGTCTTTCAAAGTTGCATTCATCGATGCACAAGTTCCCTTTGTATGTGGAAAAGCCTCTCTGCCCTTGGCAACGTGCTGCAGTGCTGATTCAACAAGACATAAATGGTCACAGTGGGCTTGATTTGTTGAATTCTATGACTGAGAGCTGCTTATAACCAGGAGTGCTTGCTACCAAGTTTGCATATCTCCAGGAATAGTGACATATTTAAAGAGAGACTTATGATTCATGCTGTATTGCAAAATGTACGTTAAAAAATTCTACTCACCAGCATTCTCTGTTTCAGTGAAAATGAATTCATTATTTAAGCAAGTGCTCTTTTGCTCAAGTGCCTTTCTGAGAGATTATCACAAGGCTAAAGGCAGACTGTCCTTAAGCATTCAAGAAGTGCAGTTTTTCATACTACTGTACCTGAAATGCCTTTTTTTTTTTTTTTTTTTTTTTGCTCTTATGAAATAGATGTTTTATAGAGTGGGGGAAGAGGAACTTTCGTTTAGTAGGAATTATTTATGTTGGCTTGCCTGCCTTGAGAACTGGCCCAAAACACTGTTTGATCCAAGTTTCTGAAGTTGCTTCCTAATTCAAATGATTACAGTACTTGGTGGTGAGTGAATGCTGGAATAATATATTTGTTTGCAGCAACTACTGCCTCTTAACATAGACCAATACTCTACCCAATCATTCTTTGGGACCCTATTAAGTTTATATTCTTCCTTACAGTAGTGGTGATGCATCTGATATCCCGAGAACAACAAGGATTCAGCTCTGACTCGACTTTATAGCTCAGTGAGTTGAACAGAACAGTCTGGTGGTTTTGTTTTTGTATGGCAAACCTGAATGTGCTTGTAGTACCAGACGTATTGCCAACATTTTCACAGCTGGACGCCTAATGTCAACAGGAGTTCCGGATGCTTGGCGTATCTGGAAAGAAGGCTTATTTTGCTTCCTTAATATGGATTTTGGTACCTAATTGCCAGCATACAAGTTTGAAGAGATTGGCCTATTTTTTTCCCCCCTCTCAAAATTGTCAAGCATAAGATATATCTTTGACTTTGGCTGAAAAAATATAATTAATCAATGCAGTGCTCTGAACTCTGACTATAATACCTTATCTGGTCATTATACATCCAGCTATAACGACTGCTTATCCTTGTGATCTAGCTCTTTGGATCTGTTTTCCCCTGGACAACTGTCCTATAGGTTTTGGTCGAAGTGAAACATTGCAGCCACTGAGAGCAAATGAAAGCCACCCAGATGTGCATGGTATAACATGTGATACCTGCAGGAGCTGTAAAGCATTCCAGTGGGTAATCTGTAGGTGTCTTTTATGAGAAGATGTGTTTTAAAACACCAGACAAGTAGCATCTACTAATGATGCTTCAAAAAGTGCATTAGTTTGCAGTATTGCCGTCTCTTGGAACTTCATTGGAAGTCTCGTGTTATACCTAATGTTTTTTCTTCAGGTTCTAAACTCCAGAGTAATGTGATTATGCCAAAATGTCAGCTTTCATTAAAAAAACAAAAACCTAGCCCTCACAGTATGAATGAGAAGCTAGAAAATGTGAACACTGGGGGTTCACAAAGTGAAAAGGAAATAACTCAAACCTGAAACAATATGACTTTTTTTTTAAGCTAATCTATGATTTATTGGATGTGTGTGTGTGTGCTGACTTTGTTAAATTCATATGGTTGGCAGTGCTGAGTGTGACTTCTTTGAAGGGCAGGGTCTTAGAACGTTCTCTCCTTCCTCCCCTCCCCCCCCCAGCCCCAAACCCACACTCTGTCTGTGAATGTGTCCTCTTTAGGTTTATGGATCCAAAATTTACTCGCTTGGGAGTGGGGAGGGCAGAAAACCTGCTCTCTCTAGCACCATCTCTGAAAATAGTGGAGTCTATATTACAGATGTTAAATTTTGGTTATTTGAATAGTTGAGTAACCTCATGAATTCTTATCCATTAGTCGACTATTCAATAGTCCCTGGGGGTGGGGCCAGCAGCCAGTGTGCTCTGGCCTCATTCCTGAGGAGTCCCCTGCCACTCTGCACTGTTGCCTCTGATACAGAGGCAGCAGTGCAAGGTACCAAGTGGGAGCTGGTCCTCAATGGGAGCCAGTTTAAAAACCAGCTCCTCTCATGGACCAGCTGCCTATTGCCTTGTGCTGCTGCCTCTGATACAGAGGCAGTAGCACGGGGTGGCAGCAGCCCCTGTCTAGGGTGGGTCTGAGCTCCCGGACCCATCGTGAGCAAGAACTGACCTGGGCTGCCTGCCCGCCTGGCTCTAATACACTTTAAATGCAGAGCTGCAGCAGGGGTAGGTCCCGAACCCGTTTCAAGCCAGGACTGAGCGTGGCTGCTGGCCAGACTGCTAAAAAATTTACTGGCAAGTGGGCGGGGGAGGAATGTGTGTAGTCTTCAGCATCAACCTATAAGCATTTGTTTATTTGTTAATTGTTTAATTGACTATGCTATTACATCCCTAGTCTATATACTAGTTTGTTAAGGAGTTCTGTTTGGAAACATATCCTTAAAGCCTAGATTGGAGCATGCTCCTCTGGGTCTGACTTCTGCAATCCCAGAGAAACCTAAGCAGAAATTATGTTTTCAAGCTGCAATCCAGTGGTTTTCACTTTTCTTCTTTTCATTTACAGATCCCCATTTTGAATGGAGATGTCGATCCTTTGGCAGTGTTGGACATAATTTGTAGACTCTCGGTTGAAAACTAGTGTTCTATAGTAATGACAACCACTCGCAAGCCTCTTTAGATGTAGGCTAAGTCTGCATTGCCACACTACTGTGCTGTAACTTTCTGGCTCAGGGGTGTGAAAAAACACCTCGCTGAGCACAGCAAATTACAGTGCTGTAAAGCTCCAGTATAAATGGGCTCCCAGCACTGTTCCTAGTGGGGTGATTTATATAGAGAACTGGAAGAGAGCTCTCCCAGCTCTCCTGCCATGGCTACACTTTCATTTTAAAGCACTGCCATGGTCAATGTTCCCTCTAATCTTTTCCACCCGTATGCAAATTTTTCCCCTCTGGGTGGAATAATTTTCTATGCACTGTGGCATGTGTGAATGTGCACCAACAGCAGAAACAAAAAATCTAGCACAGGGCAGGCGCTCTGCTAATCAGCTAGGCAGCATGTGGATCTCTTCGGAGCAGCCACACAAGTGCACAGCTTATAGGAAACACTGGCCGCGGCAGCATTTTCATTTTAGAAGTGTAGATAAAGCCATAGTCTTCAGATGCCCGAGAATCCACATACCATAGGTTGAAAACTACCGTTTGAATCCATTCAGTTGGCTCTAGCTGTGATTGTCCCAAGATTCAAGGTTATGTAACAACTGCCCTTAAATGCTGTTCAAAAGCTGGTTACTAGGTCCTCTCAAACCTCCATGGTGTTAGCTCTATTTTATGGGCTGGAAATTGAGGTAGAAAGGTGTATAAACTCACCTAAAATGTACAGTGAGTTGGAGGAAGGTAATGTTTAAGGTAGTGTGAAGACTTAAGTTAGCATACTTTTTTTATGTTGGTATCAGAAGGAGGTGACTATTTGCATGAGGAGGAGTGGGGAAGCAGGTTGCTTTGAAGTATGTTTTTTATGTTCTTAGCATCTATATTCTGTTTCATGTCTTCTGATTTCTCTGTGAATGACACAAAATGCTAGGCTCTAGACTACATTTGACTTAGGTACATAAATTGCATGTTGGTATATCAGTGGGAGTTTATTGCAATATATATTTATACACTGTACTAGCATCATTATTTGGTGGGAGGGTTGTAGGCTTTTTTTGTTCTTGTTTTTCATACTTCTCGCTGACTTCAGTGGGAAGTTTGACTTTGATTAATAGAATCATGTGGTCAAAGGAGCATGGGAACTACATCAATTTAAACTAAACTTCTTAATTCTTATTCTATCCTCCTTTCTATGCTAGACACAAGTTAGGTCAGTTGGTATTAGATACTCTGACAACTGTGGGGATGGAGTACTAGCTAAATCTCTCTTCTTTCCCCTATTTCTCTCTCTGTCTTCCCAGCCACCCAGTTAACCTTGTTAGCCAGTAAAATGCCTCTAACCAGTTGGTGTTCAGGAGAGGTCTTTTAGCTGGTAACATAGCAGGTTCCACGGATTTTGAGCCATTTTCTAACTATGGCACTACCATTCAGGACATTGACGTGGTGATCCCAGTTCAAGCTCTCCGAAGCTACCCTAGCTGAGATTGGCGCGATAAAGAAATTTTAATCATGATGCCACAATTTTAAGGTCTGACAGCATGGAACCTATCAGGTCTTGAACCAAGTGTTGAACTTGCTGGGAAGCAGGGAAATTTTTCCATGTGCCCACCACCTAGTGGAAAAACTCTTCTGGATTAAACTCATTCTGCATAAGGTTTGTAGTTGGCCTTTGCATATTCATGCTTATTGCCATGGCAGGTATAAATCTGGAGTGCATCCATTGAAGTTGCTCCTGATTTAAAACTGTTCAGATTCTAGTTTTTACCTCTGTTGGACCATGAGATGTCTGCCTGTAAACTTGTTACTGGTCACAGACTGAAGAGTGCCGGTCCTGGGTTTCATCACCATATAACTGAGGAGAAATACCACTTTTTGGGGTGAAAGGGAAAGAGGGAAAGAAAAGGTCATTGTTTTATTTAGTTAGTTATTTTTAATTGCAACTATTTGGGCTACTTATCTCAATGTCCCTATTTATCAGGTGGCTGTGCAGTTTATTGTTGAGATATCAGTCTTGTGGGTGTATACTTCCTATTTTAGTAACAAGCTACGTGATTTTTCTTGTGTCACAAAATCATTTCATTCCTGCGCATCTCAAAGCTTTACTTAATATACTTATCCTTAAATGTGGAGTAGCTACTGCTGCTTCCATAAGATATCGTGAAATAATACAAATATTATTACCAGGACAGAGCTACTTTAAAAGAACATTGTTAAGGTTGCAACATCAAGCACCCAAAAGTTACGAAATGTCACAGTTATGTATATCTGTGCAATTATAACTTGTCCCTCCTTTGTCTCCTTAGTGTTCCCCTTCTATATGATGACACAATCTTATTACATGATTACATATTATTATTGTTTCTATCCGACCGCTGCCTCATTCAGTGCAAAGGCTGGAACAGTGCTTAGTCAGTGACCTGCTGTGCAATATTTTGTTTTTTCCTTGTTGTTCGGCATGTAGCCCCACACCTTAATTATTGCACTCAGTTCAAAGATTGCTCTGAAGACTGAATTATCCATTTCCTCAGGTTTTCTTTGGTTCTGATTACTAGAGTATGAGTCCTTCACCAATATTAATAAATGTATTTTCACATGCCCCC
This sequence comes from Pelochelys cantorii, assembly GCA_032595735.1. Lineage (NCBI taxonomy): Eukaryota > Metazoa > Chordata > Testudines > Trionychidae > Pelochelys > Pelochelys cantorii. The sequence goes on along the minus strand of CM064329.1, from coordinate 99,172,418 downwards.
GGTGAAGTGAAAGGGCGGTATAATCCCCATTTTACACAGGAATAACTAAGGCAAAGAGAATGAAGTAAAATTTAAAACCATTCTTTCTCTTCCTGCAGTCCCTTGGCTTATTCACTAATGCCTTCCAGTTTCTGTAATAGATGAGGCAGATAGACAATGGCCTCATTCACTACTATGCGACCTTCGTTCATCCTGTGCACTGTATGATGCCGGGGTTCTGTGTGGGGGAAAAAAAGTGTGTGATCAATTAACAAGACTGTGTCAATACACACATGCCCAAGGGGGCTGAATTAAGGCTGCATAGGCAACCTTAATCTGTCATTTCCCAATTTCTGAGGTTTGACTGAGCCTTTGTGTATAATTTACTAGATTTTATTTTTAAAAAGTACACTGAAAAAAACCTTGCTTGATGTGACAGCATATTGACACCCCCATGTGTCATCAGCAGAGTTAGAATCTTTAGATCCAGTGACCAGACCTCTGCCATTTGATCATATGGAGTAACTGATGGTAGTAGGTTGTCCTTGTACTGTTGACTAGCACTAAAAGAGAGGGCGATGATGCAAAGTCTTCCAGTGGGTTCATGTATATTTGCTGACAGCAGAGGAATGGTGAGATTTGGGAACTGTAAGTTCCTCTCCAGGTTCTGAAGAAATGTGTGCTCTAGTATAGTGGCAGACAACCTGCAGCCCATGGGTCACACTGGGGTTCTGTATGTGACCTGTGAGACATTTTGTTTACCATTGCCCACATGCAGTGTTGCCAGATTCATCTGGTTTCTGTCCACATAGTAAAATCAGGAAGAAGAAGAAACTAAAGTGACATGCAGGTAAAGCAAGGGCACATGAAGTAGGGATGTAAAATCCCATTTAATTAATTAGCTGGTTAAATGTTAAGTTTAACTGGTTAACAGAATTAAACAGTGGTGGGCAGGAGGCCCACCATGACCAGGCTGGAGCAGCCCCCATGCTGAGTGCAGGTGCTGTTCCAGCCCAGGAGCCCATGCAGGTTGGGAGGCAGTAGCCTTGTGGGGGGCCGGAAGCAGCAGCAGCAGCTGGGGGGGCAGGGCGGTAAGCACTGCTCATTAAGGGTAATGCTTACCAGGTAACCAGTTACCCATTCACATCCCTAATGTGAAGTGAGGTGTATGCTGATTACACACAACATTACCTAAAAGAGCCGTGTGCTCCCTCTGCGTGCGATCAAAGTGCTGCTATGGTTCACAGATTCTTAGTATGCAAGCACAGTTAGCAAAACTACCCTACCCCAGGACACCATCTTGGTTACGACAGTCTTGCAGCCCACTCACTAGCCCAGGTTGCCCATTGCTACTCTAGAGGCACAGTCTCTTCTGTTTGTTCTCTACTAGCATGAACCCTTCTCCATCACCTCCATGCTTTCCTTGCTCCTGACTCCTCGTTTGACCTGTCTCCTCATTCTCTTCTGTTCCTGGTCCTAGTCTTTCTCCACGAATTCTTCATTCAGTCTACTGTGGCTTTCCCTGGCTCCTTTCTCAAGTATCCTCCCCCCTTTGTTGTCGTCTTGTCCCAGTCTCTTTGCTCAACCAGTTTCAGTTCTTCTGCTTTACCCTGCTATCTTGTCAGATTTGTTTCCGATTTCCCCTGCACTGATTCTTAACCCTAGTTGCCTTTGTCCAGCCAACCCCAATTTATTTATTTATTTATTCTTCCCCCCCTCCTGCCACTATCATTTTCTTGGTGCTAATTAACTTTGTTCCCTCCTGCTGGTCTGGTTTTTGTCTAACTCTGCATTCAAATCATACAGCTTTCTTCTCTAGACTGCCCGGGTGGCTTAGAGCACAGGAGAGAGAGGCTCTCAGCAGTCAGTTCTAGCGATTGGCCCTATCTTGACCCAGAGCAGCTATTACAGGTAAAGTCAGGCTTTATCCCGTAGCCCTGGGATGGAGGCAGCATGCAGTCACTGTGTGGGCATGGTACATTGTGAGGATCTGCTAAAATCTAAGAAGTCTCTACTAAGCATGTGTGAACTGAATTTTTTTTTAAGGGTCTATAATTTGGCTAAAATTGGGTACCACAAAAGGCACGTGACTATCATCCCCAGCCAAATTGCAAGTCCTGCTCCAAAGCATAGAAGTGCTAGAGATGTTCACAGAAAAGGTCCCTAGAATGTTTTAAAATGGGAAAACATCATGTCTTTTGTCTTTTTCTTAGAAATGGTTCTCCATTTTGACTGAAGTTTTTAAAAAATTGGTCTCACCAATAACCAGCATGTAAAATTTCAGCCCCAAAGCAACTGAATGCAGGGTCTTATAATGAGAAGTGTCAGGCAACATTAATAAGTGGCACTATCAGCCTTAATTATAATACGTACTAAAAAAGTGAGAATCAGGGCAGTTTGTAATCTGAAGAACAAAGATTATTATGCCTTTTTAATGTGGGATTTATTACTTATTATGAATACAAAGAGTAGGGTCTTCAGAAACTAAATCATACATTTTCATACTTTTTACATTTTCTGACAAGATATATCTGTCTGTCTGTCTCCTGTCATGGAAAATTTTAAATTAGGCTGAGGAATCTTCTCACGGGCACCCTTCTTTGAATTTCGGGATAGGATTCCTAGTGCTTTATATTAAAAAACAAAAAAACAAACTTTATATAATATATATTTGTTAGCTTTCATATGTGAGATGTGTATATTTTTTGACAGAAGGGTGACATGAACTATGTCCTATTATTGAAAACTTTATAGTCTTTTTAAAATATATATCGCTTCAGAGTTTAAATCCAGCTTTTGGTGGTTAGCAAATGTTAATTTATTGGAAATACATTAACAGGGAGAGAACTATTCTAAAGATTATATTCTTCTCCTTGACATAGTAGAGGAGACACTTAATAATATTGAGTCCTTTTGTACCCAACCTTTAAATACTTCGGTAAAACAATAACCTGTGAACAACAGGAATGGATAAGATTACCATTTTTAGCTTTGAGAGGAGGCATTGTTAGGGAGTTTGGAACATTCCATTGCTAAGATTATCAGGGAGTTGTTCGCTCTAGTCACTTGTTTCCTAGGAGATAAATGTAATCCAAGTATTCCCCCTTTGTCTTTTTTTGATTGGAGACACTATTGACTTCTGGCATTGGAGGAGTTTGTGGAGCATCACACCAAATGCCCTAAAATGGAAATTAATCACTAAGTGATTGGTCATAACTTCATTGACTTCTTTCTTATGATTACACTTGTATTGGGAAAATTAGTCCTTCAGCTAAACAGCCAGTTAAGGAGCTCTTCACACTCTAATTGTCAATAGGGAAATTCTTAGCCAAATGTTTCTTCATTTAGTTAAGAAAACCAAACAAATCCTATTTCTACTGTGACTTTGCTATTCCTAAAAACCAAACCAAAACAAACCCAAAGGCATACAATTAAAATGAAATACTGTTGCTAAAAGTTTATTGGCTAAATTGCAAACTCAGATTCAGTGAAAATTCAATTTCAATGAAAACTCTTCTGTCAGTGTTTCCTTTTCATTTAGCATCAGCCTATTTTGTCTCTTCGAGATGGCCTTCCCTCTTTCACCTCCCACATTGGTGCGATTCCATTTCTTTAATTGGAAATACTCATCATCTGCACACAAGTAAATGAGAGCATCTGTGAGCCCAAGTCATTTACTATGCAGAGCTTCTTTCTTATAGGATTAGGTCTCTCAAAGTAACCAATAGGATTCTCAACTACCATTAACTTAGGAAGTTGTGGATTCTGTGTAAGTAACAGGAGGTATTAGCATGAGCACTTGTTAAAAATCTCTCTCTGTTCTGGTAGGTTTAAAATCAGAATATGTATAAACAAGTATTTTAAAGATACTATTTATAATACGTGTTCCTCCCTAATAGACAAATGTCATGAGTATGGGATATTCTTTTCCTTAGATTTATCTCCTTACAACATTTTAAATATTTCCTTCTCTTGGTAAATAATGAGCAGTCCTGTGACACCTTAGAGACTTACAAATAAATATATATAGAATCATGAGCTTTCATGGGCAAAAACCATTTAATCATATGAGATGAGCTTGATTGGAGGAAAAAAAGGAGGACCCTCAGAATAAGAACGGAGAACAGAGAGATTAAAAACTCCTCTTTTCCAGTTTGAAATTCCTACCTGCATTGTTACTGGCTGACCACCCAATACCTGGCTAGGTACAAGAGGCATTAGTTAACCCCTTAATCACCAGGTGCTGGTCAGCACTCCTGATGATGATGATAACCCAAACTTACTTTTGGCCCCTGTTGTGAAATCCTTCCCATATGCTGACATGTCAAGGTGTCCAGAATAGGGATATTAAAATTAGATTAATCAACTAATCAAATAGTTCAGCAGATGGAAACACTGCATGGAGCCTGGGGCTAGCGGTGGACTCCTGCTGCCCCTGAGCTCCATGTGACGCTTCCGTTTTGAAATGTACAAGAGCCCCAGCGGGGAGTCTTGTACATTTCAAAGGTGGAACGCCGCTGCTGTGCCCTTGCCCCCTCCCGTGGAGCTGGGGGGGGAACTGGCTTTTAAGCCGGCTCCCCCCAGCATTCCTGCCTTCTCCCCCTCCCCTCCCCCGCCACCTTTTTCTGATAGAGGCAGCAAGTGACTAGTTGACTAGTGTGGCAACTATCTGATAAGCTTTTGCTTATCTGATAGTCAACTAGTTGATTAGTCGCTTACATCCCTAGCCCAGAACTATATTCAGCTTTTGGGATGAGTTCTCACCAGTATTGTACAGACAGGGATAATTGGTTTCCTCTTCTTTGGGGCAGACTGCATATGCAGGCCATTTTTGTTATGTCTTTCACGTAGAACATACATGTTTCCTGTGTGTCACTGACTAAATTCTGAAGTGATTGGCTGTTTAACTACTTAAGTATCTAATTTGCACTTAGCTATCAATTTACCTTAGGTATCTCTCTTGATATTTACTGCTTCTAGGCATGTCCCTCCTACTGAATATTTGTTTTTCAGGTTGTGTTTTTGTTGTACATTTTCTAGGATTAATCTTACCTTATTGCTTGTCACTGTTCCTAATGTATTTAGGTCCCTTTGTATTTCTGCTTCCTCTTTATGAACCCAGTCTTTTTAAAAGGCTGAGATCTCTCAGGTGTTGCTTATTGCTTCAACTACTTGATGTCACCATCTCATAGTTTTGCAACATCTTCCAGTTCAGCATAACTAGTTGGTTTACTCTTTCTGTTAGAAGCTCCGTTTTTATGAAAATACAGGCATTGAAGTTATAATTTAGCCACATTGTAGAGGAGCCTTACTCTGCTAGAAGCTACTACTAGGGCCTTGTCTAAACCCTTTTTGGTGACAAAATCCAGAGAGTGTTCACATTGCAGTGTGACAAAAGTCACAACAAGTGCCCAGATTTGATGGCAAAAAACTTTCACCTCCTCACTGTCGACAGTCATGTAGTAGGTACTACAGTACGTTTTTGATGAGTTCAGTGAACTCCAGCTTGTTTCCCACAATGCCCAATTAGCCAGTCAGGCCAGAATTTTGAACTCTGCTACTCTGCAACGTAAACAGATGTACCCCTCTCACCTGGAACCCCGGGAACATTAAAATCAATTTCCTGCTGTCTGGCTTATTGTGTAGTGGTCCTTGTGGCATCCTCTCAGGGAGATAGGGGTTGCTGTCGTTCAAGATGTTCTCCTGCTTGGAGTACCTCATAGTTTTTGGATCTTATCAATGTGCAGGTGAAGAACTGGCACAATCCCAGCTGTAAGTGACCCATAGGAACTGGGACATATATAGTCACATTTCTCATGCCTTTTGTATGAAGGGGTATGATCAGTACATCCTATAATGCAGAGCCAAGATAAATGGACTCTGGCAGATGTACCAGAAAAAGGCAAACAGCTGGGCTGGTGCTGCACCCAAAACATGTTGTTTTTATAAAGAACTGGATGTAATCCTGGGTGGGGACCCATGTCCACATCCCAGGAGAATGTGGATACTTCCCATAGCACAGACTCAAAAACAGGAGTTAACCCGGAGGCAGAAGTTATTGATGAAGAGGTGGAAGTGGACGAGGTGAGCCTTAATATGGTGACCACTTGTATGCCAGGCAGCAAGGAATTGCTCTCAAGTCCTGAGGTTTACAAGGACTCTCAGCAACTGGACATAGAGCTTGAAGCAAGGGAAGAGACGCAGGGTAAGTTGTTGTGCAGGCATGAGTGGTGGTGGGAGGCCATGCAGGGCAGTCAGTTGCTTTAGTGCAGCCAGGGGAACGGTGGTGGCGTGGGGTGGTAGATTGCTGTGTATTGCAGTGGGGTGGCAGCAGCGTGGGGTGTCGAGGCTATAGTTTTATGAGCTGGCTAAGTTCCTCCTGGGTCTGCGTTATGTCCTAACAGAGCATCAATGTACTCAGGTATCAGTGGAATCTTATCGGGAGATGGTGTCAAAACTTTGCCTGATTTACTTACTAACTTTCTCACAGAGATTCCATGGCAGGGCTGCACTGACATACTGTGACACTCTCCCAAACCATTCCTCAAACTGAATTGTCAGAACAAGGTGACACAGAGTTTGGTCACATATAAGCAGCAGGACCACAGCATCCCCTGCTCGCATCCAGAAGCAGAACCCAGGTTTGCCTGTTTCTCTGGCTGATATATTCCTGCTGAAGGTTAATGGCAGCCTGTGGACAAGTGTAAGATTATTACAAATTGTGCAGCAAGTGTACCTAGAAACAAGTGCAGACTGTAATCTTTTGGGGACCTAGGTTACTTTGCTTTTCCTACTCTCCCCCCCCCCCATTTTAAAGTTTACCATAATCTAAATGTCTGTAGAGATCTGTGTTCTTCAGAGACATGCAAATTAGTGAAATGTTACAATCTTTATCAGACTCAGTACAGTCACTCTATTGTTAATAGTTACTTTTCCAGATCTTGAAGTCAGGTATGCTCTTCCAAAGACAGACTCTGTCAACTAAGGAAGAAACCTTGGAGGACAAGAGAGGATCTGCTCAAGGATCTGTTTCAGGGAGTAAAGAAGAGCTAGGGAGATGCAAGTGACAACAGAAGCCACCGAGCACATGCTAAAGCTCAGGGATGATCAAAATGAAATGCTGAAGTATCTTATCAAGATGCAGACTGAACAGAGCAAAGGCCCCCCTGTCAGCACATGCAGAATTTTTTTCACAGCGGCTATTCCTCTATGCCCACACATCAGCCTCCATGGCTGCACATGCAAAAGTGTTTATTCAGCAATTCTGCTTCTGCACTCATTTTCAGAGTCAGGTAATGTCTTTTTCCCCAGCATACGCTACTCCCTTTCAAAGCAGCTGTGATTTTGACAGTTGGATGTTAACACTATTGTGAGGTTTTCCAATAACCTTTGCCATCCCTTGTCATTGAGCATCCTGATTGAAAGGTGTCAACCCTGACATCTGTTGGGAAACCAATACGGCAGTACACAGGCAATCCAGGAAGTTTTTGGAGAATGTTGGGGATAACTTCTTGGTACAAGTGCTGAAGGATCTGACTAGGGGCCGTGCGCAGCTTGACCTTCTGCTCACAAACAGGGAGGAACTAATAGGGGAAGTAGAGGTGGGTGACAACCTGGGAAGCAGTGAACATGAGATGGTAGATTTCAGGATCCTGACCAAAGGAAGAAAAGAGAGTAGTAAAATACACACCTTGGACTTCAAAAAAGCAGATTTTGACTCCCTCAGAGATCTGATGGGCAGAATCCCCTGGGATGCTAACATGAAGGGGAAAGGAGTCCAGGACAGCTGGCAGTATTTTAAAGAGGCCTTATTGAAGGCACAGAAAGAAACCATCCTGATGCGTAGCAAGAGAGGCAAACATGGTAGGAGACCGGATTGGCTTACAGGGGAAATCCTTGGTGAACTTAAGCACAAAAAGGAAGCTTACAAAAAGTGGAAACTTGGACAAATGACCAGGGAGGGGTTTAAATGTATAGCTCGAGAATGCCGGGGGGTTATCAGGAAGGCGAAAGCGCAAATGGAATTGCGACTGGCTAAGGATGTGAAAGATAGGTTTCTACAGGCATGTTAACAAGAAGAAGGTGATCAGAGAGGGTGTGCGGCCCCTACTGGATGAAGGAGGTAACCTAGTGACAGATGATGTGGGGAAAGCTGAAGTACTCAATGCTTTCTTTGCCTCTGTATTCACGGACAAGGTCAGTGCAGAAGTCCAGGAGGAGCCAAGTGACGCAAGATGGGATGAAGATGGACAGCCCGTGGTGGGTAAAGAACAGGTTAGGAACTATTTAGAAAAGCTAAACGTACACAAATCCATGGGTCCGGACTTAATGCATCTGAGGGTACTGAGGGAGTTGGCAAATGTCATTGAGGAGACTTTGGCCATTATCTTTGAAAAGTCGTGGAGATCGGGAGCAATCCCGGATGATTGGAAAAAGGCAAATGTAGTGCCCATCTTCAAAAAAGGGAAGAAGGACGATCCAGGGAACTATAGGCCGGTCAGTCTTACCTTGGTTCCTGGAAAAATCATGGAAGGGATCCTTAAGGAATCCATTTTGAGGCACTTGGAAGAGAGGAAAGTGATTAGGAATAGTCAGCATGGATTCATAAAGGGCAAGTCATGCCTGAACAATTTGATTAGTTTCTATGATGAGGTAACTGGCTCTGTGGACGTGGGAAAGTCAGTGGATGTGATTTTACCTTGACTTTAGCAAGGCTTTTGATACGGTCTCCCACAATATTCTTGCCAGCAAGTTAAGGGAATGTGGATTGGATAAATGGACTGTAAGATGGATAGAAAGATGGCTAGGAGGCCGGGCCCAGCGGGTAGTGATCAAGGGCTCGATGTCAGGATGGCAGTCGGTTTCTAGCGGAGTGCCCCAAGGTTCGGTTCTAGGACCAGTTTTGTTCAATATCTTTATTAATGACCTGGATGAGGGGATGGATTGCACCCTCAGCAAGTTTGCGGATGACACTAAGCTAGGGAGAGAGGTAGATACGCTTGAGGGCAGAGATAGAGTCCAGAGTGACTTAGACAAATTGGAGGATTGGGCCACAAGAAATCTGATGAGGTTCAACAAGGACAAGTGCAGAATCCTGCACTTGGGACGGAAGAATCCCAAGCATTGTTACAGGCTGGGGACCAACTGCCTAAGTAGTAGTTCTGCAGAAAAGGACCTGAGGGTACAGTGGATGAGAAGCTGGATATGAGTCAACAGTGTGCCATTGTAGCCAAGAAGACTAATGGCATATTAGGTTGCATTAAGAGGAGCACTGCCAGCAGATCCAGAGATGTCATTATTCCCCTTTATTCGGCTCTGGTGAGGCCACATCTGGAGTATTGTGTCCAGTTCTGGACCCCCCACTACAAAAAGGATGTGGACGCATTGGAGAGGGTCCAGCGGAGGGCAACCAAAATGATTAGGGGGCTGGAGCATACGACCTATGAGGAGAGGCTGAGGGAGTTGGGTCTGTTTAGTCTACAGAAGCGAAGAGTGAGGGGGGATTTGATAGCAGCCTTCAACTTCCTGAAGGGAGGTTCCAAAGAGGATGGAGAGAGGCTGTTCTCAGTAGTGACGGATGGCAGAACAAGGAGCAATGGTCTCAAGTTGTGGTGGGAGAGGTCCAGGTTGGATATTAGGAAAAACTATTTCACTAGGAGGGTAGTGAAGCACTGGAATGGGTTACCTAGGGAAGTAGTGGAGTCTCCATCCCTAGAGGTGTTTAAGTCTCGGCTTGACCAAGTCCTGGCTGGGTTGATTTAGTTGGGATTGGTCCTGCCTAGAGCAGGGGGCTGGACTTGATGACCTTCTGAGGTCTCTTCCAGCTCTGTGGTTCTATGATTCTATGAAAAACAAATGCCTTGCTTGGGATGAGGCTAGGAAACCACACCAACGCACAGCAATGTCAATGCCCCTTATTGCATAAGTTCCTCAGAATCTCCTTGATATTGGTGGCCAACCTGTGTGCTCCTCTGACAGCACAAGTGCCTGGCTGTTCAAATGGCATGCAGGCGGTGTGTGTCATTGTTCCACTCGTGGGCAAATACTTCACCCTTACTGTCTCTCAAATGATGTAAGCAACAGCATGTGGCCAACACCTTGGGGATATGATTCTCCAAAGGGCCAGCCTGCCATACAGACATCTTCATCTCCTTTTCAATCTGTCAAAGGCACATTCAACAACCATGTGGCATCAGCTTAGCCTGTTGTTTAACCGCTCCTTTCTGCTATCCAGGTGCCCCATGTAAGGCTTTCTGAGCCAGGGCTGTAAGGGATAAGCTGAGTCACTGAGGATCACTGTGGGCATTTGCACATTCCCCCCTCTCCCTCCCAACTGTAATTTTTTGGTCGGGTAAGAAAGTCTCAGCCTGCAGCTTTCTGTACAGGCCACTGTTTCTGAAGATGCGTGCATAATGCACCTTTCCAGACTCCCCCGCATTTATATCTGTGAAACTCCCACGGTGACCCACAAGCCGTCTGAAGGTCATAGAGAAGTACTGCTTACAACTGATGTATTGTGAGGCAAGGTGGGGGTGGCACTATAATGGGAATATATGCACAATCGGTTGCCCTGGCACAGTTTGGAAAGCCCATGTTAGCAAAGCCAGCCACTATGTCATCCGTGTTTCCCAGAGTCACAGTTCTACTGAGCAAAATGTGATTTATTACCCTGCACTCTTGCGTAAGGGCTGCCCCGACGGTAGACTTCCCCACTCCAAACTGATTTGCAACTGAAGGGTATCAATCAGGTGTCGCCAGTTTCCACAAAGTAATGGCAACTCACTTCTCTGCTGAAAGAGCAGCTCTCATTTGAGTCCTTGTGCCGCAGTTCAGGGGCCAGCTCAATACTCAGCTCAAGGAAGGTCACTTTATGCATCTAAAAGCTCTGTAGCCACTGGTCTTCATCTCACACCTGTATGACACTGCGATCCCACCATTCATTGCTGGTTTTCCTAGTCCAAAAGTGATGCTCTACTGTTCATAGCTGATCTGTGACAGCCCAGAGCAATGCCACTTTGCTGTTGTCCCTGTCACATTATCATCCACACCCGAGTCTTTGTCCTCAACTATTAATTGCATAGGTAGCTCTGCTGCAGTGCGTGATGTCGTAAACACATTGAACACAACATGGGAGGAAAAAGCCATGATTTCTCACAGCAGATGCTGGAGTTTGCAGCAAGGATTGTCATTCAAGTGGTGCGAAAGTAAGCTGGAAATCGCAGGAGGGCTGAGAAGCAAAGAGGTGCTGATGGGATGTTTTTCACATTCCCAAAATGCTTAGCGCTTTGTTGCACATTCCCACAGTGCCTAGCGACTGAAGGTGATGCCAGGCACTGTGGTAGGGGTCAGCAACCTATTCAAACCAAAGAGCCAAACTATATCAAAATTCAGAACAAGTGGTCAACAAAGAGCCAGTATAAGAATGCCCATTTGCATGACTGAAAATATACAACTTATTAATCATCATAAATGAAACCTAGTACTCAAGGACTTTATTGAATGGGACTTCTGCTGCTGCATCTTTTCACAATTTCTTTGAAGTTTACATCATAACTGGCCAAATTCAACTTCATGCACACGTTCAGGCTCTCTTCTGTCAATCTTGAGCACAAAGTACCCTTGATGCGATTCAAATGAGAGTCTGCTCACACATATAGATGGAGTCAAACACTGAAAGTAAGGCCAAGCTGACATTCTGCATGGTGTTGTATGTGAGAGGAAGTTCTTTCCAAGTTTTCAGAATCAGATTATCATTGTGCTCCAATTTCTTCAAATCAGCCCACTTGCCAGTTTTGCCAATTATGCACATTGTCGAGCAAGGCATTCTAAATCAGAATTTTTCCACCCAGATAGCTGTCTCCTTGAAATCTGCTATTTCCGTTTCCAAATCGCTGACTGAGGTGCCTGGAATGACTGTCAAATCCAGTTCAACAGATGCTTTATGTGGACGAATCATAAACTTAAACAGAGCATCATGTTTGCAAAAGTCAACAAAACAAGACTTGAATGCCATCAGGAGCTCAGAAACAAACCCAGCAAGCTGCTGCAAATCAAGGCTGTTATTTGGATTCTCTCTCTGATACAAATCACAAAATGTTCATAATCTTTCAAAATGTGCCAGTCTGCCCAGCTCTCTTTGATGAAGACAGTCAATTTTTACTCAGATCCAAACACTGCCTGCTGCAGAGTCAGGACTGTATTTCCTTGCCCTTGTAGTTTAAGGTTCAACTCATTCAAATGATCAATAATATCGATGAGATAGTAAAATTTGAGCAACCAGTCATTCTAAAAGCTTGATGTGTTAGACACCCTTCATATAAAAAAATGACTTAATATCATTAATGCAGGCAGCAAAATGAGACAAAACTTTGCCACGAGGTAACCAGCGAACACTGTGCATTAGTAGATCGGGGTATTCAGAATTTACTTCCTCAAGCAGTGACTGAAATTGATGGTGATTAAGAGCTTGGGCAAGAATCCAATTGACAGTGTGAATGACCAGTCCTGTTACACTTCTGAGTTCTGTTCTCCAAGATTGTGCACAAAGTGCCTCCTGATGCACAGTGCAATGAAAGTTCAAAAGCAGGTGGTTCAGCTGTTCTGACAAGAGTAAGGAATCCCCTGTATTTGCCGACCATGCCAGGTGCACCATCTGTACACACCCAAGATTATCCAACTGTATTACTTTCTCATTTACAAAGTTTATCATAGTTTTAAGGATGTCTTTGCACCTTGTTTGATTTTTTTTTTCCCCCGTTGGTAATATCTCAATCACTTTGTGCACAGCATTTCCACAAATATATCGTCCCAGAATACACAACTAATTAACATCACATATGTCAGTTGTCTTGTCCAAAGCAAACGACAAGTAAGTAGCTATACTCAGATTTTGCATTTGTTCCTTGTCAGTTTGATGGGCCATTTTCACAGTTTTGTCATGGACTGTTGTTGCCGATAATGGCATATCTTGAATTATCTGTAAGATTTTTGTCCTTGCTGTGAAATTCATCGAATAGTTCATGACCAATTTTTAGCATGCATCTCTTCACATAATCCCTGTCAGTGAAAGGCTTCTCCTCTCTAATAATGCTGTATGAGCCCATAAAACTTGTGCAGTTTAAGCTCCCACCTTTTTTTGACCATACCAGCAGGCTATTTTGTCCAATGTTCATTTTTCGCTGCAGCTCCTCACAGGCTTTTTTTCGTGCATGATCCTCCGGTATTTTGTAGGATATGCTGCAGGTTTTGTCATGAAAATTCTTTTTTTGTTTGTTTGTTTGAGAACAGTCTCGCACTACAAATGAGACAGTGTGGCTACCCAGGCCTAACCACAAATGCATACAAGTCTGTCCACTCCTTTTGAAAATTTAGGTACTCATCATCTTTTTCTCTTCACCATTTTTACTTTGCGGGGCTCGGAGTTCTCCATTACATATGATGATGGAAAGATTTCTTTACCAATCAACTAAAAAGAGAATATGCACGATCCCCAATGAGTGGAAGGATGTCTGCTTGTTAAAATGAAAAGTTAAAGGTGAAATAGACAAAAACATAATCTTGACATGATTAATTTTGTGTTTTAAAAATTTTGAATTAATTTTTCATTTTAAATTGTGTGTATTTTGGGAATGACAAAAGAGCCATATTTGGTTCTATATTGAGCCATATTTGGCTCTAGCGCCATAGGTTGCAGACCCCTGCATTGTTGGATGCTTACCCACATTGCTTTGATCTTTCTGTTGATGGGGAGCTTACAATGTGGTTGTGATATGTCGCCAGAGGGTGGCATGAATTGTTGACTTCCTTTTTGGCGATTTCTGAATGTTGACAGTACTTTTGTCATTGAATCTTTCTAGTGTAGATATAGTCTAAAACTTACAACATGGTAATTGCTGTTAAATTTTTTTAGTAGTATTAAATGCTACTGCTCTCGTGCCAAGAAACTTGGATGTGCAATCTTTGTTGCGTCTCTTTCCAAGTACATTTTCAAGTAAACTTATCTCTGTTTTCAACTGACGTTTGATATAATGTTTGAAGACTGAATGCAAAATGTCAGTTAGCAATTTGGATTTCACTTAAAAGCACAGCTAATTTCACAGGCCCTCAAATCACAAGCTCACTGAGGTAGTCCGATGTATTCCAGCATGTTTTTGAATATTTCATATGCAATAGTTTACAGTGCATAAGTGTAGTTTTTTTCCATAGACCAAAAGCTGTGGATGTGTATGTATATAAACAAACAAAAATAATAGCATAGGCAATATAAATAGAGTAGAAAATTGTATAGCAGGCACATCGATGTATTAAAGTAATGTTAAAAGGATCTCCTCAAGCATGATGGCCCTCAAGTGTAACTTTCAAAGCATTGTTCTATGTTCTGGATATTAAGGATCACAGCAAATTTTCCCTGCTAACAGTGCATCCCGCTTTGTGTTTTTCTTGAAAGGACTGTATTAATATCTTTCTCACTCTATCTAATGTGTGCAAGGCAGAACTGGGACTCAGAAAACATGGTCTGTCAGTAATGTAGGCAAGGGAAGGCACAGCCTTCCCAAAACTGCCTATATGACCAATTGCCTCAGGCTGGGGCTGCTGCTGCAGTGCGGCAGCCCGGCTCTCCCTGCCTCCCTGGGAAGGCTGGAACCACAGCCTAGCAGCCCGGCTCCCCCCCGACCCACAGGGAAGTGTGGCTTTCTCCTGCCATAGGATCGGGCTGGAGGTGGTTGGGGCTTGGTTCCAGGGGTGGGGCTGGGACTTGCCTTCCTCAGCTGGGCTTTCACAGGACACCCATATCAGGAAAACAGTTCTGCTCCTGGTGCTGCCACTAATCAGCTGGGTGACTTTCTCTTTCCTGTTCTGTGCTTCAGTCTCCACTCCTGGCCCTGCCTCCTTCCCCACCCTTCTCAGTTGCTGACTGACTCCCAGCCTCAACTTTGTGTGTGTGTGTGTGTGTGTGTGTGTGTGTGTGTACAGATATAAGGGGGAGGGGGGTGAGGTAAAAGTTTGGGGACCACTGGTTTAAGATCCTCCTGGAAAGCCAATCAAGCGCAGCATCCCCATTATAGTGAAATATAAAAATGCAACAAGATTGAGCAGTATGTTTGAACACCCATACTTGTGCCTACATTTGTATCAGTTTTGCAAGGTCAGGGCCAGATCCTGCAATGAGCTCTAGGAAGTCAGATGACTACTCCCCCATGGGAGTTCATTGAAGTGAGTGGGATTTTGTGAAGACTCAGGGATCTATTTAAACAGATCCAGATTCAGGAACAAGATCAGTAGATTGTAAATTTTGGAGGAAGGTTTGTAAGAATCTTGTATACTGTATAAGAACCTTGAAATATCTTTGTAGGATAATGCAACAATTTGAAAGTTGATGATGCTTCACAAATATGACAGGGCTTCTAACAGTGAAGCATGTTTTCCCCTCTCTAGTCTTAAAGTCATGTACTAATTTCAGTCTCATGATTTTTAACTCCACTTTGTACATTTCATAGCATACAGTTTCATGCACAGCCTTTACTTTACTTTACTAAAGTAAGACGAAGGAATGATTAGATTTTGGTTAATGTTAGTAAACATTGATTTCACTGTGCACACTGTGACCGGAACCCCCCCCCCCCAATGCTTTATGAAGTGGACTCATGGACATGCATATACATAACTCAAAGGTGGTTTGAGTGAATTATTTCATGTAACCCATCGATCTTCATATCGTCATGATCTGCTGGTTCTGTTTATCTTACTCTGTTGTATATATCATTTGTGTGTGGAAAATTAGACACATGGAGTGGGGAATACTTGGTGAGTTTCAAATGTGTGAATGGGAGACATGGAGGGTGTTACCTGCAACTTCTAGATGAGCCACTGATAAACAATCTTTTGTCCTTAAGTCTGAGCAGTGGCTGGTAGGGAGTGGCCTCAACTCCATAACAAAAGGAATAGGAAAGCAGAGGCCTGGGTCTTTTGGCTGGGCTGCACTTGAAGGAAGAAGCCTGAGACCCCAGGGTGGGGAAAGACAGCCCTGGTTTGGGGGGGGGGAGTCAGCTGGAAAAGAGGTTTTAGGGTGACTTTGATTACATTTGTACTGAGGTTTCAATGTAGAATTACTCAAGCCGTTTTGTTTCTTTTGATTTGTAACCTACTTTGCTCTGCCTACTTTCACTTATTACTACTTAAATCCTACTGCTTCAACTTAATAAAACCATTTTTATTTTCTATCAAACCCTGTGTAAACAATTGTTACTTAGGGGGGCAATCAGTGTGCACATTTCCCCCTTTCATTGCTAACGGGGGCTTACCTAATTCTTTGGGGTTTGATCCCATCTGGGGAATGCTCTCTCAGGAGGCTGGGCCCTAACCTGCACTCTCCTTGGACCTGAAGTGGTTCAGTGTCTGTACTGCTTCTCGGTGGGGGCAGGGACCTCAACTCGGGGCTTTGGCTGGGGGAGATCAGCAGAGCTGGCCCAGCAGGACCAGGCAGTGTGGAGCCCCAGAGAGTGGGAAGGTAAGTGACAGTGGCCGTGTCAGCACCCTGGGAGGCACCCCGAGGGGTCGTCTGTGACCGTACCCCATCTCACACACACAAACTGACAACCAAATATTTCTGTCTTTGATCATCAAAATTTACAGATCGGCAAAAAGGAAAAATGCTTCTTGAGAACTTTCATAGAGTGTGATTTAAGGATATTTACTTTGTATATTTTGACATGTTTATAACTTTTTATCCATTATGAAGCTCTAACTTTTTGAATTTCAACATCTACTCTCCTTATCTAATTGTTGTCTAGCTATTGCAAATGATAAACATAAAAAGCTTAAAACCCATAATTTTGCACAACTGTGAAAATGTAATTTGATTAAAATAGAAAAATGCTTAAATAAACATCAGTATTTGAAATTATTAAAAACAAATAAAAAAAATTGAATTCTGCCAACCGTAGCTATAGTGCTGAGAGAGTAAGTATGCTGAGGTTTTAGAATAACTTTGCTATTTTTCCCCCATTCTGGAAAAGTCAACATTTATCCAAAAATCTTACCAAATGACTTCAGTATGATAGGCTATTCAAAAGCCTGCAGCCTCTGCAGCAATCAGTAACTAGAATGGCTGATTATTTTTTGAGTTTCTCTTTCCAGCCTAGATGTTTTTAGTGAGAAAAAAATAACTTATTCTGTGTCTGACTTGCCATTTTTTTTAAGGCCATTGGAGACACACTTTATATCTTTTTAAGACAGTGGCCTCCAACCTTTTTAAGCATGAGATTACTTTTTGAATTTGTTCAATCCAGGATCCACCTTAAACCCAAACACTCTTGCCCCGCCTCCTTCCCTCCTCTTCTCCAAGGCCCTGCCTCTGCTCACTCCATCCTCCCTCCCTCTTCCACCCTCACTCACTTCTGTCAGGCTGGGGGTAGAGGGTTGGGGTGCGAGGGAGGGGAATGTGGTCTCTGATCTTGGGCTAAAGGATTTGGAGTGTGGCAGGGGTTCTGAGCTAAGCCTGGGATAGGGAGTTGAGGTGCAGGATGGGTGCAGGCTCTGGGAGGGAGTTTGGGTGCAGGGGGACTCAGGGCTAGGGCAGGTGTTTGGGGTGCAGGAGGGATTCAAGACCAGGGCTGAGGTTTGGAATTCAGGCTCCATCTGGGCACTGTTTACCACAGGTGGTTTCTGGGTGGTGGTGCAGTGGGGCTAAGGCAGGTTCACCCATCCCCTGTCCCTGCACCATTCCCAAAAGCAGCCAGCAAACTCTCTCCATCCCTGCCCCCTCTGCTCTGTGGAGATGAGGTACAGGGTGGAGAGAGGGGCACCCTGACATCAGCATCCCCTCCTCTTCTTCTTGTGCTTCCCAGCCAAACCTGTCAGGATCACCTGACAAAGGCTCCAAGATCTACCAGTAGATCCCGATCTGCTGGTTGGTGACCACTGTTTTTAAGAGTTCAAACCAGATAGTTTCAGAATATCTGCACTCTGACCGCTGATAGTACTGATACATGGACTAGATCGTGTTGTTTTGATCTGTAAAATAAATATTGAATTTTGGTGTAGGCTTCCCCATCACAGACTGATTACTAGAGCTCTCACTGTGTCCAGGAAGGTTAAAGTTGCTGCTGGTTTAACCATTCAAAATTTCTGAGTTTAAGTCATTTAAGGCTATTGAGATTTTATTGGATTCTTTTTCTCAGGAAAAAAAAGTGGATGGATTAATTTGCTTTTGTAGTAGAACTGCATCGATGTCATGTGGCTGGAAGATTAAGTCCTTTTATTTTTAAAGCAGTTGCTAGGGTATTTAAACCCTTCCTTTTTATCCCTGCTTCCTGTTTTTTGGGGGTTTTTTTACAGCAGCAAAACAAAGAAATAACTTTTTTATTCACTTTCAAAGAGGAATCTATTTGTTTCAAAGCTGACATGAAAAAATAAGAAATTGTAGTTACTCTTCTAGTGTGGAGTAAGGGAAAAATAGGCAGCTATTATTGAATCAATTTCACTATTGTTAAGAATGTAAATAGTGGCAACAGTTTGGGGTTTTTTCTTTGAATGTCTTACTTTAAATAAAATTGAAAAAAATTCATTATTGGAGTAATAAACTCTGGCAGACAAACAATGTCTGCTTCTGTTGAAGCAAAAAGAAATCCACTGTTTTCCCTGTGAAAGTATTGCTTATACATGTAACTATGCAACTGGATCATGTTCATCTTTTTTTTTCTTTGCAGAGTATCGGAAAGGGGTCCTTGTGGTGTATAGACCCAGAATATAGACAAAATCTCATTCAGGCTTTGAAAAAGACACCCTATCACCCATATTCACATGTGTTCAATACACCTCCCACATCTCCTCAGGCATATCAAAGGTAAGAAATCTAGAACACCTTTTATAAGTATTATTTCTATTGAGCTGCACTTCTGAATCTTTGAATAAATGTAACTAATCACAATAGTTATGACAACATTGTAGTAAACAAAATATTAAAGTATAATGAGTTATTCAATCCTTTGCGTAATCTACAGTATTCCTTACCCATTTGATCTCTTTGATGGCAACGTCTTGATCCTAATAAATCCAGAGACTGGAAGTAGCAGTAATTCCACGGATAATTTACAAAATTTCTCCTCAAAAGCAAAATGGAAAACGAGTATAGGCAAAAGCAGCTGGGAAGTTTTAAAATATTAGTTTGTCCTGTTTCATTAAATAAAAATATGATTCTAGCATGCAGGGTGCTAGTGAATTATTTTCTCTTGAGCTTAGCTGAGTAGTATTTAAGACTGTGTTGTCAGTGCAACTGTCAAGTCTCCATGTAAACCCCACATCTAGGTGATTTAAAACTCTTTTTGTTGTGGTTACAGGCTAGATGAGTGCATGTATTTGCATAGCTTTGAAATAAATATAGTGGAGAACAATGGAGGCTTTCATTCTCATTTAGTAATGAACTAGGTGTGTTTATCTGGCCATTGCTTAAAAGTGAAGTGTTTTGCTGCTAGGAGAGAATATTTAAGATTGTGACCCACAAAGCAGTAAAGGTTCTCAGTAGATGTGCTTGTCTTTTAACTGCTAACATAGAACCTACATTTGAAAATGTTCTAGCAAATCTTGGTTTGATCAAAAATGCCTTTTTGTTGCTAGGACCTTGTGAAATGCTTATATTAAGCCCCATAAAATCAACAAGAATTTTTTTGTCTGACTTGAGGAGTATGCCTGCTCCTAGCATTCGGGATTGAGTGGTTTTTTGATGATTTTTGTCTTTTCAGCACACACTTTTAAAAATATGAGTCTAACATTTGTCCGACAAGGAAGTGGCAATGCACAAAGTGATTTCTTTCAAGTAACATTAATGAAGTTCTTGTGCATCTCTGCTGAGCAGCGCATTCCATCACATGGCCAGACAATCAATCTTCACTCAGAGATTGGGAGGAACAGCTGGGCTTTCGCAGGAGACTGCTGTATGTCTGCCCTTGCTAGGCGATTAGCGTGATGGTAACCATAGTAACTGGAATGTCTCTATAGCAACGCATAGCTGAGACAGGTGCAGTTGCATCACAAGGCTGTTTGTTGCCTGGCAAAAGGACAGGCCATTAGATATATGCTGTTGCCTTAGTAACATAACCCTACTTAGCAGTACAGTTGGCTTAAACTTTTTTTTTTAAAAAAGCATACTGTACCTGTTTTTGTCTGTCCTCGTATCAATCAACAGAATCATGTGTTATATGAGCTGACAGGTCATGTAGGTTTAAGAGAGAAAATATAATGTGGGATTTACTGAAGCAAAGGAGTAAAAGTGACAAAACTGCAGCAGAGGACCCAGTATTTGTTAGAGTAACTTATGTTTAATATTGGAGCTGTAAATATCTTTTCTGTATTCCCAAACCATCCTCTCAGTGAGATAGGCTTTCCACTTTACTTGTGTCTCCTTGCTTTTCATCAAATGCATCCAGGTTCACGCACGATCAGGTTCATGCAAGCATTCAAGCTAAATGACTAATCACACATTTTTAAAATTTTGAATTAATTTTTCATTTTAATTTAAAAAGTTGCATGCATTTTGGGAATGACATAAGAGCCATATTTGGTTCCATACATAGCCGTATTTGGCTCGAGAACCATAGGTTTCAGACCTCTGTACTGAATAGTGGTGGCTGGGAAGGTTATAATGTTAACATATATTAAGCTCAAAGAACTCAAAGGAAGACTTTCTTTCCTTTTGAAAACAATGAATTTCAAGCTTTTACACTTCATGTACTGTACATGAGGGTACATGCTGACCCTTTTACTACAGCATTAGGGTCTCCTGGTTTCATCTTAAGGGTGCCTTATAAATAAATAACTTACTTCACTAGGGTGTAAAAGTGTTTCAAAGAAAGAAGAGCTTCACATCCTATTTCTTTCATTGCAACATCGAAACTTTCTCATTGCTCTTTTTAGCAGTGAAATAGTTCAGTAGTTAAAGTACCTCAAAGCTTAAGAAAAAAATCATCTTTTTATGGTCTCCTAAAATGTTTACCAAGTTTATACCAGTCTTGCTATTGTGAATTTGCAATAGCATTATGATTTAAGGACAACACAAGGGTGAACTAGGGCATCATTGAATACTGAATTAGTGTAACCATACACTGGAAATCACAAAATTCTAGTCTAAATTGCAGATTGTTAAATTGACTGGATATGTATATAATGTTTGAATATTCACTCTACAGCTAAAACATTTAGATGTGCAGAGGGAAGAAAACCTTGCATAAGTCTTAAGACTTGTAAGAAATCTTTTAAAAAGGTATAAATCCTAATCTGCAACATTACTGGACCAAAGAGCTAAATTAGCAAAGGCCATATGTGGCCAAGCTCCATGACAGCCCATAAACTTTAGGTGACTGCAGTCCACAATAAAGAGAAATTATGCTGCCTGAAATTAATAATATGCATCTTGAATGACTTAATTTACCAGTATTAAAATGCCTTGGGGGTGGGGGAGATGAACAGAAGGAAGTACTAGTGTTGTAAGTCTCAGTGAAGTGGAAGGTGGGGAGCTCATACAGGCGGGGTGGGGAGCCTCAGGGCAGAGGGCTGGGAGTGTCGGGGGAGGCTCTAGGCAGCAGGCTGGGGGTAGTGGGGAGTGCAGGAGTCAGGGCAGGGAGCTGTGGGGGTTTTAGGGGTATCCGGGTTACCTATCTGGCTGTTTGCTGCACTGCAGCTTCTGTTAGCTGTCCCATGGCTCCTTTTCACTGCCAAGGGAGCTAAAAGCTGACTGTGTGGGGCACTGCTATGGGAAAATGGGTGCGGGTGGAAGGGAGTGTAAGAACCCCACGGCTTGCTGCTCCTATTCCCTAGCTTCTTCCTAGGGGCCGTTGGCAGTAGGGATGTAAGCAAGTAGTCAAGACGACTGCTCGCTTGCCCCGCAGCTCCTCGCCTGTATCAGAGGCAGCAAGAGGAGGGGAAGCAGGAGCCAGCTTAAAAGCTGGATCCCCCTGCACCGTCTCTGTGGTGCCTCCTGCCTCACCACCCCCACTCCCTGTGCTGCTGCCTCTATCAGATGCAGCAGCCTGGGGGAGGGTGGTCAGGGGAGGCTGCAGCAAAGCAGCCTTTGCTTCTGGTGGGTCCAGGCTTGCCACGGCACAGGCTGCTCTGCATTTCATGGAGCAGTCTCTGTCTGCGGCAGCAGAAGCCCATGTCCGCGGGGGATCCCAGTAGGGAGCTGGGGCCCTCCCATGGACTGGGACTGCTCTAGCTGGGCAGGCAGCCCAGCTCAGTTCCAGCTTATGCTGGGCCTGGGACCAAACCCTGTTGCGGCTCTGCAGTTTAAAAGGCAGTCGGTGCCAGGCAGCCTGCCCCCTGGCTCCTGTTGTGCTTTAAATTGCAGAGCTGCATCTGGGTTTGGTCCTGGATCTAGTGTGAACCAGGACTGAGCCAGGCTGCCTGTCGACTAATCGAGTTGTCAATGAAAATTCTAGCAACTACTCGATTAATAAATTAACCTCATTTTAACATCCCTAGTTGGCAACAGCACACATGGGATGCGCTGGTGTCCAGCAAAAGAAGGGGCAGTAGGACAGACATGGGTGCATCAGGAGCCTATCTAGGAACACAAATGCCTCTATAGTGCACTCCCAGCTGGTCCCTCTAAACCAGAGGTAGGCAATAATTTTGATGGGAGGGGGTCTACTCCAAGATTTTGGAAGGTGGTCAAGGGGGGTACTCTTTCATGGTTTTAATGGAGGAAGTGTGGGGTCTGGGAAGCAGTTTGGGTGAAGGAGGCAGTTGGGACCTGGGGCACAGGACTGGAGTGCAGGAGGGGGGTACAGGGCTTTGGGTTGAGATCTAGGGCAGAAAGGGGTTGGGACCTGGGGCAAGAGCTTGGGATGCAGGGGTTCTTGTTGTGACCTAGGGCAGAGGACTGGGGGGGCAGGGGATTGGGAGAGGGTATGGGTTCAGGAGGGGGGCAGAGGGTTTGGCTTATGTGGGCTAGGGGGACAGGTGTGGGGTGGCAGAAGGGGGAGGGGGGAGTGGGGATGCCAGAGACAGGCTCTGGCTGGGAGACTTACCTGAGCAACTCCTGGCCAGCAGCCTAGCACATTTCTCAGGCAGCCTCCCTGCCTGCCCGCTGCTGCACAGGCTGCTGGGGCCATTTGTTTTGATGAATAAGAGCCTGTGGGGACGGGGCAGTGGTGCTTTGCATGCTGCCTGTTCCTCAAACAGGCAGGTCCCATTGGCTAGAAACTGACCAATGGGATTCTGTTGGGGGCAGGAGCAGCACATGAAGCCTCCCCCTCTCTGCCTGGCTCACAGCTGTGAAACACAAACGGCTGACAGTTGCTTTTCTGAGCGACTTGCAGGGGAGGGTCAGGGGAGTCCGCCTGAAGCTTCCTGCTGCATCTGCAGGCTGGATCCAGTGGCTTGGCAGGCCGAATGTGGCCTGTGGGCTGTATTTCGCCCAGCTCTGCTCTAACCTGTCTGCTTCACCTGGCTTCTACTTACTGTGGGTTGCTAGTGCCAGCCTGGAGCTCGGTTGGAAGAATGCATCACAAGCTGTGCTACACATGCTTCCACGTCCAGCGCTGGCTGTTCCTGGAGTGGCTCTCCAGGACGCACTGCCTTACTTTCAGTAGACATGGACAGTAATTGGTCACTGTTAGAGGTGAAAGCAAGGCAAGAAATAATTGATTTTATCTGTAGCAAGGGAGATTTGGGTTAGATACTAGGACAAAATCTCTAACTATAAGAGCAGTTCAACTATGGAATATAATTCCAGTGGAGGTTGTAGCATCCCCATCATTTGAGGTTTTTAAGAAGAGATCCCAAAGTCCCTTCCAGCCCTGCATTTCCATGACTGTATGGTTCTTTATGTGCTACGGAGTGTACTTTGGTCAAAGGACTAAAATCTATTACTTTTTAAATATATTTAGAATTTAGGATTTTTGTTGAGTGTTGTATCTGTTTAGCTCTCAGTTATTCTTGGAGTTTGGGGATATACTAAATATGTTTTTAAAAAATGAATACTACTCTCTTTATATATAAAAAGTAAAACTTAAGATCCATTGTAAGATGAAGAGGTGGATATAGCACTATAAGGTTTATGTAGTCACAGGAAACTGTATGAGACTTGTGGGATAAGTTGTAACTTCTTACAAATTTTGTTAGTTGACTCATTAGCATGGCAATTTGCTCATTACTCATGCTAATTTGTATTTGCTACATTGGTGGCAAATGTAGGGCATTCTCTCCTGTGCGACTGGTGTGGGGAAAATTTTTCAGCTACACGGATAGACTGTTACTTTGAACAAGGCTTTTGTAGTCTCACACTGTAACTGTACCATGAGTGGTGGATAGCCTTGATCTGGTTTAAAGTGATTCTCATGTAAAAATTTTTCCCACAGAGCTGCTCTCTACTTGACTTAAGCAGGTTTGGAACTCCAGCCAGTATATCTATGCTTGACTTCAGGCGCTGAGTAATCCCATTGACTTTAGTAAAAATTCAGCCTCTCCCTGTTCCCTTAAATAGTTTGGGCTGGACTACTCAATGTATAGAATTTGTATGAATCTGCAGAATTGGGGCTTACAATATGTTTTTTGCTATTTATTTTTCCTATTGTTGAATTAACACAGTTATTAAAGAACAAGGTAGTTTCTCATTTGGCTTGTTCATTATCCACAGATTGCAATTCAAGCTTGGTTCACAGAATCTTTCTTGCTGATAGTCAGAGCCTACCTGGCCTTTCAGATTTTAGGCTGACATTTCAGGGCTGGTAGTTAGAGAAGCCCAGACTTGATAAGTAGTCTTTGGGATTACCTCCATGTTGAACCCCATCACGCATTTTGTACAAAGACATTGTCAGAAAGGTGTTTCATTAATGTGCATTGTTCACTGACTTGGTGATCAAAATCTCTAGTAACTTACTGGAGATAGACCTATTTAATATATCTTCTTGAATGAAGTGTTTAATTCAATTCCACTAATCAGAAACTTGAGAAATTTAAAATTTTGTGTGGTGGTGGTACGACACGGGAAAGGGAGGTTCACAAAATTTTCCTCCTGTTGCTGTTCGTTTCTCTGGAAAATTTAACAGATAACTTAGAATTTGTAATAGCCCCTCCAGTAGGTATTTGTGATCACAATGGCTTGGCTCTGCAAATACTGCTATTTTAATAATTTGCTTTGAATGCAAGTATTTGACAAATTGTGAGTAATAATCCAAGTACAAAGCTTTACTTTCACTGTAACTAACAATACACTTGGAGCACGTTGTATTAAAAACACTCAGCGAGGGGTGTGCAGCCTGAAAGGAGTGCATTGTCTAATATCCATTTGGGAAGAGGTTGACTTTTGTAAGTACAGTATATGATTAAGAGAAGTAATTATAATTTAGTATCAAGATTCTTCCATATAAATTTCCCTTCCTTTACTTTAACGAACAAACTTACTACATGCTAGTGTTCTCCCGTAAAAACAGGTACTATTTCATTTAATACACAATACATTGTGGATTGCTGGGAGATGAAACAAAATAGCAGCTGGTCAGAGTGCTAAATATATAGATGCTTAATTTTCCAGTTTTTATAACAAAACTAAAAGTTTTTTTTAAAAACTTATGTTGAGCATGGCAATATAGACATGGTTGTAGTTCCTGAAATGTGGCCCCTTTGATGAACAGCAAGTGGCCCATTAGTTTATCTTTATATTGATAGTTCATTTGAACTTAAAAATAACAAACTATATAAAGTCTCCAAATTATACTCTAGGAAAATACATGCAGCCTTGTGTTCCTATTGTTATCTCTCTACCTCCAATAATATTGAACACTCACCTATTGTCGTTGTCTTGTTCAGTTTGAAAGATTGCTGTTGCCTGAAGAGTTTACTATGTCTTATGTATAGTAATTAGTACAATGGGCTGGATTTTACAAATCTAGTAAGAAAAATTAGAGCAATTGCTAATATGAACAGCTTATACCTAGACTCTGAACTTCGAACAATGCAAGAGTAACTTCTGATGTTGCCAAAACCAGTTGTAACAGTCACAGAAGGGTTCCTTTATTACACTGACACTCTACCTTTCTGGATTCCTCTATCCCTTTCTGGGGTCTGCTTTGTCTTGTAAAACTTGAGGATGCACCTCACTTAAAAACTATTTTCTTACAAAAGCAGACATATAAAATATAAAAGTGCCACAGCACATTACTACTGACAAATATATTTACTTTCTTAATTTTATTATGTAATTATTATTTACAATTACAAAATAAATCAATTGGAATAGTGTATATAGTATACAGAGCAGTATAAACAAATCACTGTATGAAACTTTAGTTTTTACAGATTTTGCTAGTGCTTTTTATGTAGCCTGTTAAAAACTAGGCAAATATCTAGATGAGCTGATGCATCCCTGAAAGACCGCTGCATACCATCAGTGGTACGCATACCCCAGGTTGAGAACTCTATTGCAACATAAGTTGCTCTATTATACCTTCTGGTTGCTTTCTTCTCTTCTGTGCTCTCTTGCCTTGGAGAATGCAAGTTGTACTTGTTCGTTTGCACACAAACCACATGGGAAATTGGTGCAAATCATGACAGTTTACCACTAAAACTTATTTTATGACTGACCTACACTACAAGTAATGTTACTGCTGAATTTGTCCTGGCCACTCCAATGAGACATAAACCTGCTTACGTAAGGTCTGAATGTCTGTCTGAATATGTCTGTAAAGATCTACATAGATTCAAAAGATCCTTCAGTCAGTTAACTAACTTCTTTGCACTATGTTGTTTTTATTTTCTGTCATCCTTCTATTTATATTGTTCTTACAACAAATACTTTGTTGTCATAGCAATACTTTTCCAAGCAGAAAAAACATCAAAATAGCTTTCCTTCAGATTAGTTAGTTAAATTTAATCTATTCTTAGTATATCTTGTAAATTAATCTTTAAGGTTTATTGGGCATAAATTTAGCTCCGACTATTCAGAAAATCTTAAGTGGGAAAACGATGGTTATCTCTCCAGTAGGTTCTTCTTGTAAAATTTAGGGATTTTTGTAGTAAAAGGCTCATCTTTATGTAAATGTTTGTATTTTAATATTTGAAAGTTTTTGAAGAAAGGTACATGAACTATTTCTAGGTAACTTGAAGTCTATTTAGATAGAAAAAGCTTATAAAACACAGATCCACTTCTCATTTTCACACATTACATGGAGCCCTTTAGAAGCACTGGAAATTCCAAATACTGAAATGAACATTTTGTGCAATCAAAGATGTCTTTCCTCCCAAAGATGGCAATTCTATACTTTGTTTCTAAAGGCCTAGTGGCCTTCTGTGTTCAGTTCTTGAAAAAAGTAAGACCGTGACCTCAGTACTGAAGAGAAAAATCTTCTTTACATTGTAGGGATGTGAGGGACTAGTCGACTATCCGATAGCAAATGCTTATTGGATAGTTGACAGGATTAGTTGCTATTGAAGTTGATTAGTCGCTTCTCCCTCCTCCCCCTTGCTGCCTCTATCAGAAAGAGGCAGCAATGGGGGGTGAGGAGAGTGCTTCTTTGAAACACCATGTGCAGCCCGGGGCCAGCTGGGGTGTCCCCAGGCTGCACATGGTGCATGGAGCTCAGGGTCAGCTGGGGTCAGGCTCCTCGCCACCAGAAGACCCCGGGTTCCATGCAGCGCCTTTGCCTTGGAAGTGTAGCAACTGCCCTAAAGTGGAGGTGCCCTATCCACTAATCAAATAGTTGATGCAAAAATTCATTGACTATTCAATTAGTCAGTCAGTATTTAACATCCTGATGAACATTAAGCATAGATGATAGTCTGTCCATAATTATGGACAGAAAACAAAATCAATTACAAGCTTTGTTTTTAGCCCTCTGTATGTTTTCATACCAAACCAAGTTCTGCTAGATGAAAAGTGCCAAGTGTACTCTTGCAACTAAGAAGAATCCATTCTGAAATATTTAAAAAACGATCCAGATTTTCTTGAGTCACAGAGAGTGAGTGAGTTTGTTTTTATCGTTATTTGGATTTTGGATGTTTGGTTTTGTCTGAATAGCCCAAAATTGGCTTTTCTTTCAGTGACATTTCCTTGGCAAACTTGTGCTTCAGCAACATTTGACGAATGTAGATAACAATACAGTTATTACTAATTGACTCTATTAAGGTCATAACGGTATCTGAGGGTGCAATCCAATCTTTAGGATGAGAACAAAACATTTTCCCTATGGTGGCTGAAAGCTCTATGTACAGCGCCTAGCACGGTGAGGTCCAGGTCCATGGCTAGGGTTCTAGATACTTTATAGAAACACAGATGATAAATAATGCTAATAGATGCATCCTAGAACATTAAGATGAGCCTTCTGTACTTGATAGTTATAGCTGGTTGGAAAAACTGTGATGGAATCACTTTCCATTGAAATCAAAGTGACTTGTAAAAGTGTATTGATTCTGCCAAAATGATGGGGGGAGAGTGTCCACATGGCCAGATAGGTGCTTTACAAAAATCTGAGTATATTTGTGAATAAAATAAAAGATGGACAATCAAAACTGCTAAAATTTCTGGGCCGTACGTCCTGAAACTATGGGACTTGTTGCCAAAAAATTAGCAATATTGAAGGAAGTGTTTAGTCTTGGTATGGATAAACTATAATATCCAGAAGTACTGTAGTGAATACTGACACATTTTGGGAGCGATATTGAGCATCATGGTTAAGGATTAAGACAATATTGTTAAATTTAGAGATTAGGGCAAACCCTAAAATGGGGCAGATTAGCCTAATATTTTTCAATGTGGCCATATTGCTTTTTCTTTTCTTTCTTTTTTCCTCTCTTCTTTTTCTTTTTCTTTTCTTTTCAGGCTCTGGATGGAAGGAAGGGGGAAAGCCGAGACAATTGTGCATTTTTTCTTAGTTTTGAGTCTGCAAAAAGCAACAAAAAAATCCCAAACAATCCCTCATAAATAAATGTACACATTCACAACACTGTAATTTATTTATTTATTCTTAAAGTTAATTAGGTATTTTAGGAGAATGTATCGGAGCAGTCACCCGCAAAAGTTGGTGTCTGCACTCTGACGCGACCCAAAAATTTGTTGAGAACCCCTGGATTAGCTCATCTCTTACTAGGGTGAGGCTTTTATGCTTTCTTCTGAACCATCTGATGCCAACCACTGAGAGACAGTATATTGGACTGTAAGGATCTCTGGTCTGGTCCAGTCTGGATAGTCTTGTGTTCCTGTATTCCTTTGTTTTGTTACCTGTAGTCCCTTTTGTTGGCTTTCCATGAACATTTCACTGAGCAAATATTTATTTTTGAAAATATTTTAGTGTGTTCATCAGGAATACTTGTGCAATATGTCTTTACCTGAATGTTTGTGCCAGATGTGTTGATGTGGGCATTTAGAAAGTTGCTTTTTGTGAATAGAGAGCAAAAATTGTACTGTGTGGTAAAAGTACTTGTGTACAGTGCAAAAGAGCACATATTTAAAGCAGTAGTCATGGTGAATAGTTTACAAAAAACCCATAGGCTGAAGTATGTTTGCATAACCCATTTGATTAGCAAACAAATTAGTAAAACTCACTTTGTTCATGGATAATCTGTGAACAGAGAAAGAGGCCATATTTGAATAAGCTTTTTGTAGTGAATAATTCTTCTGGCTTTGCACCGAATAGTGAGATCTGTAAGACTATGAATATTTTTTTTCTTGGGGGAAGTGAAGGAAATCCCATTGTTTTAGAACTTTTAAACTAAACTGGAGCATAGGGGCCTAGTCTACTCAGGCGGAGGTATGGAGTAAATTGCATAAGAGGAATTTTTGTTTTCTCTTCTGCTTCAACCATTATCCAGTCCATTTTTTTAAAATTGTCCCAAATGCCTTTTTACAATTAGGATACATAACACAGAAGTACATCTAACTTTTTGAAAAAAAGTAATTGTTATTACATTGTAATTTGTTGGGCAAAAGTCAACATGGTTTCTGTAAAGGGAAATCATGTCTTACTAATCTATTAGAGTTCTTTGAAGGGGTTAACAAACATGCAGACAAGGGGGATCCAGTAGATATAGTATACTTAGATTTTCAGAAAGCCTTTGACAAGGTCCCTCACCAAAGGCTCTTGTGTAAATTACATTGCCATGGGATAAGAGGGAAGGTCCTTTCATGGATTGAGAACTGGTTAAAAGACAGGAAACAAAGGGTAGGAATAAATGGTAAATTTTCAGAATGGAGAGGGGTAACTAGTGGTGTCCCCCAAGGGTCAGTCCTGGGACCAATCCTGTTCAACTCATTCATAAATGATCTGGAGAAGGGGGTAAGCGGTGAGGTGGCAAAGTTTGCAGATGATACCAAACTGTTTAGGATAGTCAAGACAGAAGCAGACTGTGAGGGACTCCAAAAAGATCTGACCAAACTGAGTGATTGGGCAACAAAATGGCAAATGAAATTTAATGTGGATAAGTGTAAAGTAATGCACATTGGGGAAAAATAACCCCAACTCTACGTACAGTATGATGGGGGCTAATTTGGCTATGACAAATCAGGAAAGAGATCTTGGAGTTATCGTGGATAGTTACCTGAAAACTTCCACACAGTGTGCAGCGGCGGTCAAAAAGGCAAATAGGATGCTAGGAATTATTAAGAAAGGGATAGAAAATAAGACAGAATATCTTACTGCCCCTATATAAAGCTATGGTACGCCCACATCTTGAATACTGTGTACAGATGTGGTCTCCTCACCTCAAAAAAGATATTTTGGCCTTGGAAAGGGTTCAGAAAAGGGCAACTAAAATGATTAGGGGTTTGGAACGGGTCCCATATGATGAGAGGTTAAAACGACTGGGACTTTTCAGTTTAGAAAAGAGGAGACTGAGGGGGGATATGATAGCGGTATATAAAATCATGAGTGGTGTGGAGAGGGCGAATAAAGAAAAGTTATTTATTAGTTCCCATAATAGAAGAACTAGAGGACACCAAATGAAGTTAATGGGTAGCAGGTTTAAAACTAATAAAAGAAAGTTCTTCTTCACACAGCGTGTAGTCAACCTGTGGAACTCCTTGCCAGAGGAGGCTGTGAAGGCTAGGACTAGAACAGAGTTTAAAGAGAAGCTAGATAATTTCATGGAGGTTAGGTCCATAAAAGGCTATTAGCCAGGGGATAGAAATGGTGTCCCTGGCCTCTGTTTGTCAGAGGCTGGAGAGGGATGGCAGGAGACAAATCACTTGATCATTGTCTTCAGTCCACCCTCTCTGGGGCACCTGGTCTGGCCACTGTAGGCAGACAGGCTAGTGGGCTAGATGGACCTTTGGTCTGACCCAGTATGGCCGTTCTTATGTTATGTTCATTTTAATCGCACTGTTAAACAATAGATTACCCATTTCACATTTATTAAATATTTTGGGATGTTTTTCTACATTTTCATATACATTGATTTCACTCACAATTCAGAATACAAAGCGTCCGGGGCTCACTATATAATATAATTATAATATTTGCACTGTAAAAATAAGAGTATGTTGCAATTCCTCATATAAATAAGAACTGTAGTGAAATCTCTTTATCACTGAAGTACAATCTAAGATGTCGATTTTATTATTTGCATAACTGTTTTGTTAGTGTTTAAAGTACTACCAGACTATTTGTTGTTTAAGTTTATCCTGTACAGATTAACTCGGCTACCCCCTCTGAAGCTTGTTTTATTTTTGAGTGCAATGTAATACCATAGAGGGTACAAGTCCACTCAGTCTCACTTCTTGTTCAGCCAATGAAGTTCAGTTACATTTGCTGGAGATAATATTGCTTGCTTCTTGTTTGCATAGTCATCTGAAAGTGAAAATACACTGTCCCATGTGAATATGCATCTGATGTTGCAAGATATTTGTCCTTTCATGCTTCAGCTGTCATTCTGGAATACATATGTCCATGCTGTTGTCAGGTTCTGCCCAATAATTATCTGAAGCAGTAGAGGTCAATGCATGTTCATTTTTGTCATTTGATGCCACCTGAGAAGGTTGATTTTCTTTTTTGGTAGTTTGGGTTCAGTAGTTTCTGCATCTAAATGTTGCTCTCTTAAGATTTCTGCAAACAGGGTCCACACCTTGTCCCTCAGATTTTGAAAGGCACTAAAGATTCTTAAACCTTGTCTTGAATGCGGTATCTATTTTTAGAAATCTCACATTGGTACCCTCTTTGTGTTTTGTCAAATCTGTAGTAAGCATGTTCTTAAAAAGAACATGTGCTTGGTCATCATACGAGATATCTATAACATGAAATATATTTCAGAATGTGGGTAAAACAAAGCAGGAGACATAAAATTCTGCCCCAGTGAGTTCAGTTAGAAATTAAATTGATACATTATCTTTTTACGAGTGACATAAGCATGTCTTTGAAATGGTGGCTGAAGCATGCAGGGACTTGAAACCGTTGGCATATCTGGCACATAAATACAGCTACAAAAGTGCCATGTGAGCACCTATTCTCACTTTCAGGTAACATTGTAAACAAGAAGTGGGCAGCATTATCTCCTGCAAATGCGAACAAACTTGATTGGCTGAACAAGAAGTAGGACGGAGAGGATTTGTAGGCTTTAAAGTTTTACACTGTTATATTTTGCAGTTATTTTTGTACATAATTCTCTACATTTGTTAGTTGCACATTCGTGATGATAAAGAGAATGCATTGCAGTACTTGTAGGAGATGAATTGAAAAGTACAATTTTTTTTTACAGTGCAAATATTTGTAATAAAAATAATATAAAGCTTTGTATTCTGTGTTGTAATTAAAATCAATATACTTGAAAATGCAGTAAACATAGCATTCTATTGTTTGACAGAGCAATTAATAATGCACAATTAATTGATTTTTTTAAAAACCTCCTGACCATTTGTTTATTCATAAAAGGGGGACAACTGTTAACTACAATTTACTGGTTAGCTTGGCTGTTTTGGGGTTAAATCCACTACTTTACTGGCTAAAGCATCACCCAGAACCATCCCATCCATTGGACAGTTTGGGGCAGTAGAGCTCTGGCCTGCCCTCATTCTCATCAGCCTGCTCCCCTCTGCTGTCTCCCAAGTCAATCGCTCCGCTTCACTGTCGTGGCAGGAAGCGGAGTGCTCCAGCCCTAGCCTGCTCCACTCTCCTGTGCAGCATAGCTGGGAGCCAGGCTCAGGAGAGCACAGCAGACTGGGGCCTGGTTGCTCCCCTTCCTGCCACCACAGAGTGCGGGAGTGGGCTCAGGGCAGGAGTTATGGTGCAGGAAGGGGTTGAGGTTTGGGGTGTGGGGTCTGGGAGGGACCGAGGGTGGTGGAGGGAGCTCAATGCAGGTGATTGGGTGTGGGGCACTTGCCTGGGGCAGCTCTCATTTGGTGGTGGTGGGGAACAGGTAAGCTCCATGCTGCCCTGCACTCACTTGCAGGCATCTCCCGCCTCCCCCCATAGCTCCCATTGGTCAGGAATCGCATGCGGGGACAGAGCTTCCCAGTGCTTGTGGTGATGCGGCCTCAGCCGGGGGGGGAAGGAACGGCAGTGCACAGAGCTACCTCCCTTCCTGCCAGGAAGAGCTGCCCCAGAACAGACGGGCTTTAGGGGCTGCATCCCCTAAAGGCCTTTTCTTAATATGACCCTGCTCCTGGGGTGGGAGGAGTGCACCTTTTCTCTGGCCGCAGCTGGGGGAGAGGGGTCTCTTCCCCTGCCCCAGCAGCTCCGAGCCCCAGCGCAGGGCTTATTAGGCACTGCAAGGCTGTGCAAGGTAGAGGGAACCTTCCCTCCACCCCCCGTGTTCCCCTGGGTCATGTCACAGGGGAAGAAGGAATAGGGGCAGGAGGTATGAGGCCTGGGGCAGGGTGGGAGGTTTTCCCAGGCCCCACACTCCGCTAGGGATGATGCTGTCACCATCTCCAAATGTTCTACCTAGTGAACCCATTGAATTTATTGATGGGTTCTGGGTATAATATGATTGTCCCTATGAAAATTAAGTTTCCTTTTTGTTGAAATACACTGTTCAACAATTGTATCTTTTTTTATAGAAGATAGGTTATTGTTTAATCAGAAACTATTGGGTGAATTTTAGTGGTCTGCACAATGGTCTTTCTTCCCCCTCCTCCCCTAACAAAAAACAGTTTAAGCTTATAGAGTAAATAGATTTAAAGGAGAAGAAAGGGAATCAAAGCTGGAAGTGGCCATCCAGAGAACTAGGGAAACTGCTCAGTACAGATGGAGTTGTTAGAACACATGGTGATATATTCAGATGTCCATTTAGGCAAAGGAGCTACTGGTGGGAGTTAGTGCTGGATGCAAGCTCCTGTGAAGAATAAATGAAATTTGCTTCTAATGTTAGTTTTCTCTTTGGTTGTAGTGAATTTAGGATTTTTTTTTTAAATGCTGGATTTTATATGGATTACCAGGTAGAACAAAAATGTGAGGAACAACAACAAAAGAGTACCTTTATATATCTTTCATGAAAAGTGTGTGGGTTTTTTGGTTTTTTTATTTTTTGTTTTCACCTCCTACCAGCTGCCTAATGACAAGCAAAATCCATAGTAGCTCACTAAATAAAGTATTTTAGGTCTCTCTTAATTGGTACTTAGTCTTTATGAAAGTGCCCCCTTTAGTTGTGTTGCAGATGAAAGATAAGCAAAACCAGATTTCTCATGAGATGACAAAATAAATAAAACAAGTAATTAAAGTTAGATCATTTTTTCAACGTAAGGGAATTAACAACAAGCAAAGCTGCAGAAGCAGCCTGTTTTTGTTTTTCAGATTTTGCTTGTAAATATGATGTGGAAGTATTTATATAGAATGCTGCTTTTTACATAATTCTGTGATATTTAAAGAGGCACAGTCAAATGGATTATTCAAGCAATGTGGATCTTTCATTACATCACACGTGCTGCTATTGGCTTCAGACACTGGAAAGAATGCAGAGTTGGTGTTGCAAGCACAGTTCCTTCTCCATTTCCTCAAAGATGCTCTCATCAGTGCCCCATATTGAAGTGGGATTTAATCCATATCATAGTTTTTAAATCTCACAGAAGATGTAGGATCCCAATTCCAAGGATTTGGCTCCCATTTAGTGACACCTGATGGGAACTGTTGGGTACTGAGCACTTCAAAATATCTTCCTCTAGCAGGTGCTGGGTTTGAGCTCTTTTTAAGCTGATTCAGAGTGTTCCTAACTGTTCACTCTTGTTCTCATAGATTAGCTAGAGGGTATAATTTTCAGAAGTTCCTAAATGAGTTAGTGAAAGTCAGTAAGATTTATGTTCCTATATCACATAGACTAGACACTTAAACATTTTACCCAGAGCCTAAATATGGAGAAAGAAATTAGAATCTCTGTGGTAGCTATACGCCTGCAAAATAAAACATGGTACTGCACAAAAGGGACTGCAGCAGTAGGAAGAGCAGAGGTTAGATCAGGGGTGAGCAAAATATGGCCCTAAGATCAGATTCCGCACACCAAACATTCCAACCAGCCATGATACTCTGGGCTGCCAATGTACTACACCCCAGCAGGACTAGGCTCCCTGTCTCTCGTTCCCCCACATGCTGCTCAAAATAGCCAGCTGCTCGAGCTGTATGCGTCTTTGCATGGCACGCTCCTTGGGAGTGTCGCCATGCATTGGCCCCACCCCCAGCACAATGCTCGCAGTCTCCATTGGTCAGAAAACTGGTATACGAGACTAAATCCTGTTTAACTGTTTGGTTACTTCTCTCTTACTCAAACTATCTACTAACTTTTAGCTCTATATGTTGGCTCCAGGGAGATTTTGAGAAACGTTCTGATCCAAAGGAGCTACCAAGCATGTAGCTGAACTGGTGCTAAACCACAAGTGAATGAAGGGCTCTTGCAATATTACCATTGTGCCTTTTTCCATTTGGAACAGCTGCTCTAATGTGTTCTGGCATCCTTTTTGTGTGTGTCAACCTAAACACCCTGGCCTTTTCTCCAATCTTTTCCTACCTAAATTCTAGGATGGAGAAGGAAGTTCTATAGAAGGACTTTTTTCTTAGTTTCCTTCTTGGTGGAGTGTTTAAGTATGGGTAAGTAAGGCTTACTTGTACAAGAAGAATTGGTTTAAAAAAAAAAAAGAGTAGTCCTGTAGCACTTTAGAGTCCAACAAAAATAACCTTTTAAAACCAGCTGCTCCTCAGGGTGGTTCACAGTGGTTTAGTATCAGTTGAAGCTTTTGCAGGAGCCATAGTTTCAGGGTCTTCTGCAGGAGCCATAGTTTCAGGGTCTTCTCCTTAGCGCTTGTTACTGTCCCTGTTAGGGTTCCATATGGTGGAAGGAGAAAGTAAAGTGAGAGAGAGAACTCTCTCTCTCTCTCTCGCGCACGCGCACGTGCACGCGCACGTGCACACGCACACACACACAGAGATTCGGCCTCAGCCTACCTCCCTAGAGATGCACAGGAAGTCAGGAGGTGTAATGCAAGACTTGCACTTGAACCCGGTGGGTGCCCTTTTCTGGGTATTCTATCACAGAGCTGACCTTAACCACTCCTTCATCCACCACATTAGAGCCCTATATTTCAAAGTAAAAATTATGCTTAGACTCTCTTAAAGTGTGTCTAGAC
Organism: Pelochelys cantorii; assembly: GCA_032595735.1. Taxonomy (NCBI): domain Eukaryota; kingdom Metazoa; phylum Chordata; order Testudines; family Trionychidae; genus Pelochelys; species Pelochelys cantorii. The sequence continues at coordinate 99,135,910 of CM064329.1, read as the reverse complement.
TACAGGGTTTATTTTCAAAAAAAGTGGCCTTTTTTTTTTTTTTGAAAAAACTTCCCCTACCTAGACTGCTGCTGTGTTCTTTTGAAAGTAAATCGAAAGAACGTGGCTTTTTTTTCAACCACGGAAAACCTTGTTTTACGAGGAAGAATGCCTTTTTTCGAAAGTGCTCTTTCGAAAAAAGGTGCTATGTAATGCAAACTGTGCTTTTTCGAAAGAGAGCATCCAGACTGCCTGGGTGCTCTCTTTCGAAAAAGTGGCTTGCTTTTTCAAAAGTACTGGTTGTAGTCTAGACACTCTTTTTTGAAGGAGGCTTTTTTGAAAATATCTTTTGAAAAAGCCTCTTTCGAAAGAGGCTTGCAGTCTAGACGTAGCCCCAATGTGCCAGTCCTGTAGCCTTTAGTCTGCTAAAATGCCCATGGAAGTCAGTCACTTGTGCTGACTAGAGGTCTGCTCTGATTTTTAGGCCCAACCCAGGCCAAGCCCGAGAGGGTCGAGTAATTTTATGACCTGGCTCCCCCCTTTCGCCTCTGGAACCAGAGTTCTTGCCATCTCCTGCCCATGGACTGGGCTGTGTCTCTGCTGCCTCCTGCCTGTGGGATCAGTGTGGCAGTGCCTGCATGCACTGGCAGCTGCATGCTGTGCTCCTCCTGTCTTCCATCTCTTGCTGTGTCACGTGCACTATGGAACAAGGGGCACTGTGATTCTGGACTGGTCGGTGCATTCACTCTGCTTGAGGTGGCGGCAGCTGCAGAGCTGTTGCAGCACTGACACTGAGCGTGGGAGGGGGAGAGCCAACCCATCCCTGACTGAGAGGGATCTGTTTGTTTTCTTATGTGATCTGGCCCTGACATTGGTAGTCTGGTTCTTTTGGATTCTGATTGAGTGTCAGGACTCTAGTTTTGACTTAAAGCTGGACTCGTGATCTAGATTGTCTTGGCCATAGGTTCATTCACAGCCAGCCTTTGTAGATACGAGTTTTCCACCACAGAAGAACTAATTCTGCTTTGTTGTTAAAAGGGTGGATTGATAGATCAAGGACATTTGATTCACCAAAAAAAAAATCACTGATTTAAATGAAGTTATCAAGAAAGCTAAGACTGTGCACGATTTTTTTTTTTTTTTTTTTTTTTTAAGGGAACGTTTTTTGAATTATATGACTGTCCCTGGAATAACATGATTTCCCCAGCTGGGCCGTTGCTGGTGGCTGCGCGGGTCTTCCCCCGCCTCCCTGCAAAGCGGTGGAGGGTTTGCTGCTCGCCGCGCTGTTCCCTGCAGACTCCCCCTCACTGGACGCCTTGCCCCCTCTCGTCCGCCCCCGCTTGCAGGCTGGCGGCTGGGTTTCCTCAGCTGGCCAGTTGCTGGTGGCTGTGTGGGGCTTCCCCCGCCTCCCTGCAAAGCAGCGAAGGGTTCGCCGCTCTCCGCGCCGTTTCCCGGCGACCCCCCCCTCTCCTCGCTGGATGCAGTGCGGGTCCTGGCAGACCTGTCAGAGGGGCATACTCCCAACCCAATCCCCCTCCCCTCTCCTCCCCTTCCCTTCCCTTCCCCAGAGCCAAACACTTCCCCTCCCTGCTGTAACCCAGTCCCCTTTCTCCCCCAGCCTTATGTCCTGGTCCCAACAGACACCATTGCTTGAAACGCAACCCCCACCTTTTCCATTATTTTCAATGGGAAAATTGACCCCGCATAACACGTTTTCACTTAACACGATCATTTTCTGAAACATATCTATAGTGTTAAATGAGGAATTACTGTGTATAAGTTACTAACCAATTGATCCACTGAGCTATATGGACATTTTCATCCACATCATTTTCTCCCAATAAGCACTTTTCCTTATGATGTTTCATTCTTGCAGCTAGGCCCTACGTCATCGTCTTGCACTGTTTACACTTGACACATCTTTCTTTTTTATCCAGGGAACTAATTTCTTCAAAATATTCCCAAATAGGGTTTCGTACATCCAGAAGCCATGACAGTTTTTCTGCGGCAAAAGTGCAGGGGAATATAGGAAGCTATGTGTGTGCTGAATAATGTCTTACCTTTTTTCTTTCCGGTTCACTCCACCATTCCTGTCTATGCTGTTTCTGTCCTGTCCTATACAGTGTCTCTTTGTCTTTAAGACAATGTCTTAACCAACTCCTCTGCTGCACTTACCATAGATCCACCACCACATAAACAGAGAACAAAAACAACCCTGTCCAGCTTGTGTCTGTCTTTGTACATGTTACTCTATAGTTTGCTGAGAAACAGCAATTGAAAGCCCAAGAAGCAAGAGCTAGTAGGTAGGCTGGACAGACTAGAGCTATTAATTAATTTTTATGAGACTGTATGTGTAGGTATAGTGTGTTTGTGATGAGATTTAATTGTAACTGTTACTTTTAAATGAGAAATTTAGTATTTTATCCCTCTGTATATTTTAAAAAACCCTTTTTCTCCAGGACATTAGAGTGACGTCACGCGTCACTCTGCGTCCCGCAGCCCTCCCTCCAGCCTAAGCCCTAAACCATGTGGCCTCCCCTCTCTCCTGTGCTCAGCAAGTCATGTGGCCTTACCCATGCTGGGGGCAGGAACTGGGTGGCCTCTAGCCCAACCCAACCCATCAGCAGCCGGGGAGGGTGGGGGAGAGAGCCAGGCCTGCTGCAGGAAGGCCTGGGGCGGCAGGGCTCCCGGGATGCACAGCTTCCCCCCTCCCCAGTGCTCCGGGGAGAGGCCACGCAGCCTGCCTATTTTGTTCCTGAACCAGGGCCGCAGCAAGCCAGTGGGGGGGCAGAGTGCTGTTCATCCCGTGGTGCCTAGGGCTGCTTCGGAATGGGCAGTGGTGGGCCTGGGCTGGGGCAGGTGCCAAGGCACCTCGGGTCGCAACAGGGAGCCACATGAGAAGAACAGAGGGAGGCTAGGCCTCCACTTCCCTCTTAGCGAGCCAGGGTGGCACCATAGGATTGGGCCCTGGGCAGAGACACTCCGCAGCCTTGAGCACCTGAAAGCCCACAGAAGTGCGCCCTTGGCTGCAAGTTGCTGGTGGGCGAGGGGGGGTTTGGCGGTCTGCCTTCTCCTGCGAATGGGACTCTCAGCCCAGTCCCACAATGCATGGAGAGTGCTGGGCTCCCTCAGCACCACCTGAACGGAAATGCCGCCGCCAGGCGCAGTGGGGGGGAACCCCCCCACACCGACTCTCTCCTGGCTCTGCTCCACACAGGCTGGGATTTAACCCCTCCCTCCCATACCCAGGCCTCGTCCCCTCGCCCCTCTGGCTCCACACCACACAGGCCAGTGGTGAACCACATGCTGCCCCACCAAAAGACTCAGTGCGGCTCGATTTGGGGGGCTGATTCCCCACCCCCTGAGGCATCACAGAGGGGCAGCCCAGCAGCGTTTGACGCAGCTGCCAACCCATTGGTGTGGTTTCCTTGCTGGTTAGGTTGTCTATGCATGGGGGGGAGGACGGGGGAATAGGATGTATGTGGGGATGGGCGTTGGGGTAAAGAGGGATGGTGGGGCTGAGGGGATATAGGAATAAAGGCAAGAGGATGGGCAGTGTGGAGGGGGAGGGATTAGGGAAGATGGTGGTTGTAGGAATGGAGGCAGGGGGATGAGGGTGTAAGAATGGAGGTAGCGGTAGGGATGGAGGAGGGGGGTGGGCTATGGGCCAAGGAGCTCCCTTCCCTACTGCAGCGCACGTGCTTCCCCGCAAGCCGAATACAGTGCGGAGCCTCACGGTTTCCTCCTCTCCCCTTCCCTCCAGGAAGCAGGCGCTGGTGCTGTAATCTTGTGGGGATCAGGGGGGAGCTGTTCAGTGCTGGGCGGGCGGTGGCCCAAGTGTGGGCAAGGCAGAGGCGGCGGTTCCCCACTGGGTCCTGGAGCATCAGAGCCCCAGAGCGCAGCGAGGAGCCACTGCTGCCATCCCCACTGTTCCCTGGTTCAGCCCTGGCCCCCCTTTGGTGGCTGGCGGGGGCCAAGAGGCTGCAATTGGAGAGGTGGGGAGAGGGGCTAGGGCCAAGAGGCTGGGAGTGAGGGAACCGAGAGGCTAGGGGTAGTATGGCTGCCAGCCTTACCCTCCCTGACGGCTGGCAGGGGGGCTGAGAGACCGGGGCTGGTGTGGCTGCCAGCCCTTTTCTCCCCGGTGGCTTGGGGGGGTGCGCAAGAGGCTGGACGAGGATTAGTGAGCGTTGTGAGCGGGGGCACCACCCCCTAGTTGATTTTAAAAATTAAAAACAATTTAAATAAAATGGTATTTTTTGGGTTTTTTTTAATTGCTGATTTTTATCCACTGTGGTTGCTGGCTGGGAAATGGTCACCTCTGATGTCCAGTAGCAGAAGTAATTTGTTCCTTCTTGTCACTTACCTGCAAACGTAGTCATTAGCTAAAGGCTAATAAACCTGCTTTGTATAAGCGCTTTTTAAAAAATGGCCAAATATTTAATAAATGAAGGCTCTCTTCCCCATGTTGCTTAGATTCTGCCACACCAATTATTCCTTTAAGCTGTATCATAGCCTACTTTCAAAGATTTATGGGTCATAACAATTTATGTTGCTTTCCATTCTCTTAACAATCAAACTTTAGAAGTGTGTGTGTGCCTCCTTCAGCCATTCTAAGAGTGTGAGCACAGAGGCTTGGCAAAATACACGGGCATGTGGTGCCCCTCACCCAACTCAACACTGCGTATGCTGTGCTTGCAGATCACAGGCCAAAATTTTTGGAACCCCTGTATAAACAGTTAAGTGATTCTTTAGCTCTACAAAATCTTGCTGCTCAAGCTGTGAGATTTAAAGACAAAATGCTTCCTGCTAATTATTAACAGTTACTCTGTAAGAACAGATTCATTATCGGGGCACTGAACTCTGGCATGCTGCCCTTTTCAGCACCTGAACAATGCGCAAGGGAGGAGAAAGAAACGGCAAGAGAAAGTGGAGTGCTGGCACCAATTAGTCCTGAGATTACCAAAAGAGGATTGCAATTTCAAGGCCAAAAAGAGTAGGCAGTGGGTAAAAGGATTTGAAATGAGATTATAGGACCTAAAAGCGCCTTTCTTTTGTTAGGGAAATAATTCAACAGTTTTGCTCAAACCAGTGAAACAATCCAGTTTAGGGACTGAAGTGGGAGATCCATGTCCTGTTGCTTTTGAGATCCTTTAAAAAAAACAAAAAACCTCAGTTGATCCCCAGTTGCATTTGTAGTGCTTCCTGCACAAAGTGCTTACAGCAAACAAACAGAAACTCAGAGGAATGCTATCTGCCCATCAAAGGGCATACTGTTTTTAAAGGAAGCTTTACTTGGATTTCTTGAGAAGCTGGGATCATAGTGCATGAGTGAGGATGTTACACTTCCTTGGGAAGAAACGATTTCATAGTGGTTGCTAGGTGTATGTCTACACCATAGGCAATCAGCTGCTTTGCTGGATGCAGGAGGCACTGTGGGAGGCAGGGTAGGAGTAAAGGAGTTATGGGAAGGGGCAGAGTGATAGCAGAGCAGGGGATCCAGCATCCCCAGGGTAATCACCGTGTTGGTGCTACTGGTCTACACTGCAATAAAAAAACAGAGCATCAAGTCTCAGAGCCCAGGTCAGTTGAATTATGCTCGTGGGACTTAGGCTGCAGACCAGAAATTGGAGTATAGCTATTCTGGCTCAGGCTAGAGCCCGGGCTCTCAGTTGGAGGGGGGAGGGTCCCAAGGCCTGGGCTGGAGCCTGAACATGTTCACTGCAATTTTTAATCCTGCAGCCTGAGCCCTGTGAGCTTGAGTCAGCTGATTTGGGCCAGGCACAGCCCTGCTTCTTATCTTTTATTGCAATATACATGTATCCTGCAAAACTAACACTTGTGTTGCTCTTTCCCGCTTTAGAAAATAAACATATGTATTCAAATTTTCTTAATTGATCCCAAACTGGGGGGATCCAAGACCAGCCAACTTCCAGTGGAATTAGAAGTACCAAGGATTACTGTCTGTGCTGAAGTTGTGTCTGTAAAAAAAACATGAAAGAGGGTACAATTCCCATTGAAGTAGCAATAGTGTTGATGCTAGTTATGCAAGCTGGTTCATGTTGAAGGGGTGGTGAGGTGCCAGTTGTGTCTGCAGATAACCTAAATGATATCCATGAAAAGAGATCTCCTGTTTTCTCAGTGATTGTTATTTAAAATAAGTTAAACAGAAGGCCACCATGACTTTCTCATGGATTATTTTCTTTGATAATCATGTCATTTGGATTTCAGTGTAGATATCAACTTGAAGTTTGGGGTGAATCTCCCAGAATGAGAGATGCTAACATATGGAGTATTTTGGGCACTAAGAACTCCATTATCAGCTGAAAGTTCCCAATAATGTTTCCTCTAACTTTTTTACATCCATGTGTGGAATGAATTTTGTTATGTGCACCAATATGGAAGTGATATTTTGTGGGGGTGGGACCAAACAGTTTGGAGTGTAGGAGGGGCTCAAGGCTGGGACAGAGGGGCAGGGTGTGAGGACTCTGTCTGTGGGTGTAGAGTGGTGCTTGGGGGTTAAGGAGTTTGAGATTCAGGCTGTCCTGGAGTTGCAGCATGGAGAGGACTTTCCCAGCCCTCCACCAGCTTTCTCTCTTACCACAGAGGTACTCTTCCTGCTGGGGCAGCTTTGGGGCTAGGGCCAGGAGGCAGCCTCCTACCTGCCCTGTGACAGTGCACCTGCATGGTCCTTGATACCCTGGTGTCTGCCAATTACCTCATTTCTTATTGCTCTCTCCCACATGCCAATCTTACTAGGCCTGTTCCTGCAGGGCTGCAGTAATAACTATGTTAAATGCCATGTTTGACAGTTAAGCAGGCATCTCATTGATACGCTCCTCCTCCTCCTCCTCCTCCTCACAGTGATCTAGTCTGAGCAAGGGAAGGTTAAATCTGATTGTGAGTGTAGCACTGTAGTCAGGGGTGACACATAAAGGGCACGTGCTCTCAAATATGGGCGAAAGGGGCGGAAGGTCAGTCAGCAGCAGGTGAGCCCAGAGCCTCTAGCCAGCCTGGAGACTACTGAGGAGGGGCCTGATGCCCACAGCAGGGGTCTACCCCCTGTTTCTACACTCACTGGCAGTGGCGGTGGAAATGGAGTAACGTGGCCCTAGTTCACTCTGTTCTCCTAGTGCATTGCTTGTGGGAGAGGGAAGGACTGGAGCTGGGGAGCAGAGTGACCTGGAGGCCTTGTTGCTTAGCTTCCCATGCTGTTACCATTGATTGAGGGGAGGGGGGCAGACTGCTGGTGTCAACCCTCCAGCCCTGTTAGTCGTCTGGGCTGCATCGCTCGGGGGAGGGGGCTAGGGAAAGAGGTGGAGTGGGGGCAGAGCAAGGGTACAGAAGAGGTGGGGAGAGGGTGGAGCAGGGAGAGGCGGGGCTAGCGTGGAGGGGAGGGGAGTTGTCTGGCCCTTCCCTGGGCTGGGCTTGTCATATAACTGGTGCAGTCTGTGATTTGGAGAGCCTATCTTTTTCTGATTCTAAAAGAGGTGGGGTGCTGTGTAGGGATGTTAAATATTGGTTAATTGAATAGTCGAGTAACCTCGTGAATTCTTATACATTAGTTGACTATTCTGTAGTCCCTGGGAGCAGGGCTGGCAAGCAGTACACTCCGGCCTCAGTCCTGGGGAGCTCCCTGCCACTCTGTGCTGCTGCCTCTGTATCACGTGAGACGGACCAGGCAAGTTGGAGGGTGAAGGGATAAGCCCTCCAACAGCTGCACACACCTGTATCAGAGGCAACAGCACAGAGTGCCAGGTGGGACCATGAGGGGAGCCAGTTTAAAACCTAGCTCCCCTCCTGGACCGGCTGTCTGTCGCCCTGTTCTGCTGCCTCTGATAAAGAGGCAGCGGTGCGGGGTGGCAGCAGCCCCTGTGTAGGGGAGATCTGAGCTCCTGGACCCAGCACAAGCCAGAAGTGAGCCGGGCTGCCTGCCTGCCTGGCTCCTACTACACTTTAAATGCAGAGTCACATCAGGGGTAGGTCCCGGAGCTGGGCAGCTGATCAGCCTGCTAAAAAATTTACTGGCAAGGGAGGAGGCAGGGAAATGCATGTAGTCTATAGAATTAACCTATAAACTTTTGCCTATTGGTTAATCGGTTAATCGACTACACTATTACATCACTAGTGCTGTGACCAAAACTTTACTTGTTTGCAGTTAGTTGAGCTGCAGAGTTCTACATCAGAGCAGAAGTAAAATAACTTGCTTACTGAGACCCTTCAGAGAGCCAAACCTAGGTAAGCTCCAATCCCCTGGGCCACCTTTTCCTCCCTAAGCTGCTGTACAGTTGTTGAATAATTTCCTGCTTCTCAGTCTTTTACAAGAATTACTGTAGAGTATCTCACAGTGAGGGTAGGCAGAGAGGTATCAACAAGGTTTTAATGCAAACAGTACTTGTACAGGTCAAGAAACTTTAAGCTCTTGTTCTTGTGCAATATGTGGGACAAGCCAACTTTGTTCAATAAAAATTTAGCTCTGAGAGCCCCCCTGCTGAGGTGTTAAAGGTGTTAGTCAATGACCATAAACATTCTAAAACACAATGAACAAAAATGAATAAAAAAACAAAAGGATTCAATGCCGGGAATGTGTGTGCCTGCAGGGAATGGGGGGAAAGAGAAGAGATCATAACAAATGTAGGCAGTCTGGGGCAATTAAAAACATAGTAATGATGCTGAAATGAGATAGGGGGAATGTCTGAAAGATAGAAAGGATGAATGTTGGTATTTCAAGGGCAGTTCTTTCCATCTGCCAAGGCCAGTTGTGGCTAGGGAATAATTTCCATTCCTTAAAACTTGGGTACTGTGAAAGGCACAACTTTGACACTGTTACAGTGGTGGGATCTCAAAAAGTGTGAGCGCATGTACTGTTTGGAGTGAAGCTTGGAAAAGGTCTCTAGTAGTTAGGTGGTTGCCTGCACTGGGAACTCACATTTCTAATACTCACTATCTTCTCATTCAACACTTGAAAGAATACACTAGTTTTGGAAACTTCACAGTGACATCCCAAATATGGTACTGTGAAAGAGAGAGAAAACCTGCGTCTTCACTCATTTTATTTTACTTTTAAATGGCATATGGCAAAGAGCAGTTTGCTTCCAATTTTTTGCAATTCATATGGAGTAGCACTAGTGTGAGAAGAAAACATTTCTGCTTAACTGGTTGTAGTAAATCAGTGGTCCTCAAAGGTTGTATGTTGCCCGCTCCTTCCCCATAATATAATCTGTCTGCTTCCCCAACTCTTGGGAGGGGGAGCCACAGCTGGAGTCTTGGCTGAGGCTGGGGTAGAAATGGTACTGGGGACAGAGTGGGGCAGGGTGATGCTTCCTCCCCACCCAGTGGGGGCTGGCCCAGGCCTGGCTGTACCCTCTCCCCAAACAGCCTTCTGTGCTCCTCTGTGGGTACACACCTGACAATTTGGGTGCCACTTAGGTAAATGAATACAGAATAAATTAATTGTTTATTTAATGGTTAACAGATGAAATGCCATTAATATTATGACTGATTAGTATTATTTCAGTAAGATAGACAAGCTTGAGATGGCCAATGTTTGAAATGCAGAGTTTCTTGCTGTTTGTGATCTGATGTTATTATATAGGGTCAGGATAGAAGAGAGCCTGTGGATGTCTGTATGTGGGGGTTTGGTTTTTTTCACACTATTGAACAAATAGTTAATGATTCTCTGTGATCTAAGTCATTGACTTTGAGGAATAGGTTTGTCCAGTGTTTTATTATAGAGCGGGCATTTCTTTCCATTCACTACTGATCGGTTGTTTACAGTCGTGGAAATACTGCAGAAGACAAACAGATTATAGGATGCCAAAGAAAATAATCAGACACCCAAAGCCAGTCCATTCTAGAGGCCAGCCACCAAGTAGCTGATATCATACACAGAGACATGATGAGGCCGGGCCTTATGGAGGAGCAAGCCATAAACAAGGATCAATGGTGATGCTGTACTTTTCCCTATGTTGGCAAAAGATGTGCTAGGATGAAAAGAAGAAAAAAGTCCTGCTCAGAAGTTTTTACCAACAATACAAGTTGTTGGATACAAGTTGTGAAATGAGTTTCAGAGAGGGATTAGCCAACAACTAGTAGAAGGTATGCAGATCCTAACTAACCATCCCTGGCAACAACAAGGATTGCATCATTTGTCAACAAAATGCCTCCACCTCTGAGATGGAGCAGAAGGTGGTGTTCCCTTCAACATTCCCACCCCCCAGTGTTGCCAGCCTTTGTGCTGAGGTGCTTACCTGAATGACCCGATTGAATAAAGTACTTGGACCCCATGGAATGCCAGACTGTATGTCAATATACCAGAAGTGTGAGAACAGTCTTCCTGTTTTTCCCACTTATATGTTCAATTAATATCCAAGTGATGTCAGACAACATTACCAACACCTTTCTTATAAACAAATGGGGTGGAACAAGATCTTTTCCTCTTTGCCTGGAAGCAGTCAGACTTTAGAACTGGTGCATCAGAAAACCACATCATTCTCCAAGCCACATACCTCAATGGGATCTCTTTCCATCTAAAATGAGCAGAAAACTTTCCCCTGTAATGCTTCAAAGGAGTTATGGGCCAAGGCTCCGAGGGTGATGGTGTCCTGTTGTCTTGGACAAATGATCTCAGGTATATTTTTCCTCATATTGCATTGGTACCACAGGTTCTGAGAGAGATCACAACAGTGCTGTCACTTTCTAAGAATCTAATTGTCCCCAGACTGTTTTGTTTCCTAGAGCTCATGAAAATGTCAGCCTGCCTCTGATCTGGATCTGCTCCTTCTTGGACTGTCTTACGCAACAGGGAGGCAGAATGAGATACCCAGTTTAGACTCACTCCATCTGATGGCCCGGTGTTTGTTTGGGCATTGGAAATAGAACACTCCTTTTTGGCACCTGTTCAGGCCAAAGTAAGAAAGATGCAACTAGGACCTGCTCCTTAGGTAAATTGAGATATTTCGCTACCAGAATGCAGCATAATCAGCCTTCTCTAGTCACTGCTGATATCCATTTTTTGGTTGCTTTCACTTTGATCATTGTTCAGTTCTTTTGACCTAAAACAGTTTTCTAGTATACAAATAATGCAAAGTTCTATATTGTCTAAAGGCCTTGATTATGATTGGGGCGGCTTTGTGTAAGGTACTGTACAAACACATGGCAAGAGACAGTTCCTGTCCTGAAAAATCAGTCTCAGGGTCTTTCAAATATAGTGCAATCAATGAGGCATCAACATTAGTATAGATTCCTGCAAATTTTGCCTTTAATCTCTGTTCATTAGTTCTGTAAAAATGTATCCTAGTAGGGGAGTTTGTAAAGATAAATAATGATATTTGAGACTCATGGACTATGAAGAGCACTGTAGAAAAGCCCCATAGACAATAATTCCATATCCAGTGAAGGATTCAGGTGCTGTTCAATGGATGAAACTTGTTACCGCTTCACTGAATAGTGAGGATAAAAACAAGTATTTCTTGAACATATTCTTCATTCTTTGGGCATTGAATGAGGTGGTTTTTTGATATAAATAGCATGTCATCGGGTAATTAAAAACTGTTTCATAATGCATACACACAAGAGGGTAGAATTCCAGTTACACGAGGCAACCTTAAATTGGAATTTTTTAACTTAAGTGCAAATTTAAATTGCTTTCTCATGTAGTTTTTTTGCACGTAATTTAAACAACTTGGTATTTGGGTCTGGTAACTTCAGAATTGAATATTGGAGTTCCACTGAATGTAGATTTGCTGAGTCTGTAGGTATGTTCTGTGCATGTGGATCAAAATGGAAACAGTGAGCTCCAAAAGAACCTGAAAGTTGAAAAAGTGCGAGTTAACATGAATGCTAGCAGTGGTCACTTTCAGTTACTTTTATATCAACACATGTGTATGCAACGTATAATATTAAATTCATTATTATTTGGTGTTGCATTATTATTTAAATTGGAGAGGTATCAGTTACACCACATCAAAAATGTTGGGAGAACTTCTGTGCATTGTGGCGTGTCTTTGTGCTCCAGTAGCCTTTTTAAAAAAGATTTGTTGTTTACTGGGAATGTACATGCTGTTATCTTCACTTCTATTAAAGTACAGCTACTTTAATCTTGTATCTTCCAGGTGAACAGAAACTTTGCTCTTGTTCAGGGGTAACATGCTCTGTTTAGAAGGTCTGACATATGGTTATAATATAGGCCTTGTATCAGATCCACTTTAGTTAGAGAGTAATGGTGGTTTAGATGATACTGGGAGGCTTAATGCTAACAATTTTTCTAGTTTTGAAGGAAAAGACATCAGTTACCCTTAAAAATATAAGTTTTACTGTTAACCGTGGCTATGCACAATATAATTGTAAAATGATGCAAAACGTGTCTGAAATATAAACAGAAGCTTCTCTACCAATATGCTGCATGAAAGTCCTGTAGAAAATGGACTTTGGCTGTTCCATGCTTTATTTAAACTTGATTTTTGGCAGGATAGCCTGCTACATCCATGGTCATATTTGTATTATGCTTAAATGATAGATATACTATTGTTGTGGTTTAGTTGCTTAGGAAATTAACATGCAGAGCTGCAGTTCTCCAGACATGTGTCTGTCTCTAGTTTTAATGTTCAGAGCAGGAGTACTGTGATAGAGAGTTGAAAGTGGAGGGCATACCAGGCAATGCTGATAGTTGAGAGAGCTGTTTTTCTTCTCCCTGACATCTTAAGATAAGGCTGTTTTAATTCAGTTTACTGGGAACTGTGTTTTTTTTAAAGAAGACATGAACAACAACACTTCTTCATTAACACATGGCATACGAAATTTATTCCATCTGCTGAAACCCTGAGCATTTTCCCATTCCTAAAGGGATGGAATTCAGGGAAATCCAATTCACCTCACCCTTGCTAACCTAAGCCACTGCAGCTGCTATTGTAGCTGATGGTCTGCCACAGCCCCTCCGTATTACCACCAGGGCCCTTAGGGTATGTCTACAGTTAAGCAACTCCAGCTGCCCCGTGCCAGCTGCCTTGAGCTAAGGGACTGTTTAGCTGAGGTGTACATGTTGGTCTTGGGCTGCAGCCCAAGCTCTGGGTCCCTCCCGCCTCACAGGTCTACACTTCGATTAAAAAGCTCCTTAGCCCAAGTCAACAGGCAATGGGCCAGCTGTGAGTTTTTAATTACGGTGCAGACCAGGGGTGGGCAATCATTTTTGCAGGGGAGCCACCTCACCAATTCTGGTAGTGGTCTCAGGCTGGCCCGACCCCTGGAAAGGGGCCTCAGGAGGAAGGGCCGGGGCCTCGGGCAGAAGGAGCGATTCCCTCTAGGCATCCCATGCCCCTGGTGGGTGGAGGAGACTTTGTGCACTCCCCTGACCCAGGCCAATTGGGACCTCAGAGCGGGGGTGTGTGTGTGAAGTCATTTGCCATTCAAACCGGCTGGTGGCTCCGTCTAGGTGTGACATGCCCCTGGCGGGAGCCATCACCCACTTTGAACAGTGAATGACTTCGCAAATTCCCCCGCCCCTACGTCTCAATTGGCATGGTGGCGGTCCGGATCAAATGTCTTGGTGGACCGGAACTTGCCCAGCCCTGGTGTAGACATATCCTTCATGCCCATAAATGGGGATCTTTAGGTTGTCTCCTGTTTAATTATCTTAAGTGACCGCCTGTGCTCATACAGGTGGGTATAGAGACCAGTTCTGTGTACAGATACCTCTGAACAGCTTCTTCATCCAACAACTTCTTCCCTGCCTTACGCGGTCCCTATGTAGAATTTAAGGTGTATAGAGGACCTTGAACCAGTTTTCTACAGACAGAGTGTTTCAACCAGTGAGGGTTATGAGGGAATGACCTGTGTTAAGAATTGAGAGAAATATAAGCAGCACAACAATAAATTACATAATTCTTATATCCCACAATGTTTTGTCTTCTTCCAAAATAATGAAGGGGTGAAAAAGAACAGTGCATACTACAAATAAAGTAAACTTTAACTAAACATACTTAAAAACCCTTAGTCCACACATAGTGCTTTATTTTCACAACACTATCCAACAAATTGTTATACTTCCTTGCAGCTCTGCAAGATAGGTCAGTATTATAACTGATGTACAAGTGGGGAAACAGAGGCATATAGGTGAAGGGACTTGACCAAAATCTGTATATTCCTTTAGTGGTAAAATTGGGGTTGAGACTGGTAGCCAGGAACTCCTGCATTCAATGAACATGACTCCTCTTGGAGACAAATCTTTTTAATTATAAACTGTGGCACATTTGGCTCACAATGAGTTTCTAAATATATGTGGTGGTTGTTTTTCTATTCTGATATTCAGCCTAGAAAAACTAAGACCTCAAAAGAAATGTTACAGTGTTTAAAGTAGAAAGTAGTGACTAGTTTGACAGATCTAGGTCCAAAATGCAAACATCTAGATAGGAGTCTCAGTTTAAAAATAAAAAAGCCATACTTTTTAAAAAGAGCAACAAAACAAGCATAAGAGACCAAGTGCCATATCTTTTAGAGTTTCCTCTCTGTAGTGGGTGCTGATAAAGCTCTTTTCAGCCATTTTTGCAGAATCATGCTGGAAGCCATAGTGGGTATTCCTGGGAAAAAGAGCTCTGCACACCTCTCCAATGGTGAGATGCTTTGGGCTATCTTAAGAGACTGTTAGGCTTCCAAGAAAACTCGGCCCAGTTTTCTTGGGCTAGAAGAAGGGTGACTTGTGTTTTGAAGTGTAAGAAAAAAATTAAATGGGAGGGCCCCAGAACGCTCCTTGGGGAAGAGGCACAGTTCAGTCTTTGGGGAGTGCAACAGCTTGATCAGCTGGCTACTTTTGCCCTTCAAAAAGCAAAATATATTTTGTTTTCAGTACATTTTGTTGACTGTTCTTGAAGATGTTTTCTCTTCTTTTATTTAACTTTATTCAAGGTCTAGGTTTAACCCTAGTGCCAGTCATGTTATCTTATATAATAAATACTTCATTAGAATGCCCAAGAAATCAACATTTATTATTTTTCCTTCAAAAGGGTACTTAAACACCTTTGGAGAAACAAGTCAAGTACCAGTCCCAAGACTTTACACTGAGTCTGCATCCCACAAGTGAGTCATACAGAGACAATAAAAGGGGGGGCTGCAAGGGAACGAGAAAGCATTATCACCCACTGTGATGTAGGGATGTGAAAATTTAAACATGTACATGGCTACACACAGTCCCCCTCCCCATTGCTGCCTCTGTATCAGAGACAGCAGCCTGGGAAGGGGCTGGTGGGAGCCCGCTCCCTGCACACACTGGCTCCTGTAGAGTGGCCTGCTCCCCTGTCCCCCGCATTCCACCCCTCTGCTGTCTATCTGAGGCAGCAGCGCGAGGGTGAGGGGAAAGGGAGGCAGGAGCCAATGCTCACAGAGAAAAGCCGTGTGCACTGGCTTCCAAGGAGCTGCTTTCCCCCTGTGTAACACATTTACCTAACTAAACACATTTTAACATCCCTACTATAATGTGGGTGATAAATTCTTTAATATATATAGCGTACTATATTAGGTTTTTTTATAAATTAAAAATTGCTCTTGTGAAAAAATAAATCTCAGAAAACAATGCCTTGGCATTTGCAGGAAAATTGAAGATCAATGGGTAATGATTTTGTGTAGTTAAAAATCTCTGAAATCATCAGTTTTCATTAAAATCAGGAAATGTCTTAAGGAAATATATTTTCCTGTATTTTCATTAGCCTAGTTGTAGTGGGTTGAGGGATGGAGATTCCTGATGTGCGAGAAAGCTTGCTTGAATGTTGCTAGGTAATCGCTAATTGTGGTGTTAACCATCAGAAAGTTGTTGACAGCAACTGTAAGTTCTTGTCTGATTAACAGAATGTGTTGTCAGTACAGTACTACAGTATATGAGATCTGCTGTATTGCTCAAAAACTCTAATGTGGGTCATAAGCTTTCGTGGGCAAAGACCCACTTTGTCAGATACATGAAACATGCATCTGATGAAGTGGGTCTTTGCCCATGAAAGCTTATGCTTCAATAAATCAGTTAGTCTATAAGATACCACAGGACTTCTTGTTGTGAATGCAGATTCAGACTAACACAGCTACCCCTCTGATACTTGTCTAATGTGGGTGATATTCTTTAATATAACCACAGTTTATAACTGGGGACAGAACAGTGGTCAGCTTATTAATCCCTTTTTGTACCGTAGCTTAGTTAGTCTTAAGGTATGTTTACACTGGAGATGTAAAGCACTGGCAGTTACAGTACTGCTCACAGACCACTGCAGGGAAACCTCCATTGCGTGTTCATACTGCCAGCTGCTAGCACAGCAGCATGACCATATACTGGCGGCACTTGCAGAGGCAATCGGAGCGGTGCACTCTGGGCAGCTATCCCACAGAGCACCTCCTCGTCTTTTATCATTGAGGCTTGTGGGAAGGCGGCAGGGGAGGGGAAGAGGTTGTGGGGCATCCTGGGTCTTGTCCCAATGCTTTATGGTGCATTGCTTTGCTTCCCAGCAGCACTCCCATGCTTCTATCAGCATTTGGCACCATTTTTCAAAGGCTTTTGTGCTGTGCACTCTGCCTCCCTGTTGTGTCGTAATAGGTCTCACTAACAGTTTGGGATCCATCAGTATTTTCTTTAACACATCATGAATGGCGGTCGAGTTATTTCTTATGCTGCTCCATCTGCAGTGCATGGAACATGTCAGCTTGGTGCTCCATAATGTTTAAGAGCTACTCTGCGGCTTCGTTCTGGCACTCAGTGTTCTCCTTCCGTTCCCTCTCTCGTTGTCCCTCCCCTCCTTCCATTCTTTCTTTTCATCAGCGGCCTACAGCACAACATCACACAGAAGCAAAAGACAGGACTATGCAGTACTTTAAAGACTAACAAGATGGTTTATTAGGTGATGAGCTTTTGTGGGCCAGACCCACAAAATAAACCTAATAGCTCATCACCTAATAAACCATCTTGTTAGTCTTTAAAGTGCTGCATAGTCCTGTCTTTTGTTTCAACTAGACCAGACTAACACGGCTGCATCTCTATCACTATCACAGTCACACAGAAGGTCCTTTTTACTTTTCCAAGCCTGCTTCCTTTCTCTGCGCAGCTGTTCAGCTGGCGATAACAAAGGTGGCTGGAATTCCACGGTTACATCTGTGAAGCCAAAGTGCAACATTTTACAGACACACCATTGTTGACACTCGATAGATCGCTAATGCTACCTATTTTAAATACAATAGGCACAATTCACATACCTATCTATCACTGACTGGCTGTCCCAGGGCCAGTGCACATAAGACACAAGACCCCCAAAATGGTGAGTTAACCACTGGGGTAGGGGAATTCATTGTTGCAGGGCCTTACTGTAATCTAGGGGAGAGCCAATTGTGTCTTGGGGAGAGCCAGTACTTCCTGGGGAGGCTTTATAATAACTAATATCCACACATTTTCTACAGGCTGTGTTCATCCTGGGAGGATATCTTGCTTCTGAGGGTGAGCAGAAAAGCAAGGGAAGATCTTCTGCAACCCTGTGGCTTTGGTCCTGGCCTTTGTGCAGCTTGTCTGTGTGCAGCAGTGATCCCCCCCCACTCCCTTATGGCACACTGGCATGGGAATGTTACCCTTCGAAACAAGGAACAAATTAACTCTGCCAAAGAACCTGCAAGAGTGGATTGCCCAGTATCTGCATGAGACTTTCAATGAGATCTGTGAGGCTGATTATTGTGAAGTGAGAGAGTCCATTAACACCCTATTCCGCCCCTCTGACTAGGCATGTGTTGGTATTGGCACTACATAGACCCAAGCCTCTTTTCTGCAACCCTCACGCCCATATCCACTTACTTCAGCACTTCCAAAAATCAAAGCCACTTATCGGAGCATCCTCTGCTGTTTGCACTTCCCCAGCTCCCACTGCTGTGACTAGTTAGCCTCCTCTGAGTATAAAAGAGTTCCTGATTGCATGCATCTTGGTTGTTCCTCTTCCTGGTGGTGACAGGAAGTGGAGCACCCCATTCTCCTCTGCTCTGCTCTCCTGAGCCTATGTCACTGGGGGGAGTGGAGCAGTCTGGTGCTAGGACTAAGGTGCTTAGCTTTCCACCATCGCGGTAAAGCAGAGCAACCTGGCTGGGAGATGGCAGCGGAACAGTGCAGATTGTGACACACATCTCTCTGCTTCCAGAACCTTCTGCCACAGCTGCCATCCTATTCCAGGCCCCCCAGGTAATTCCCTGGGCCCCATGGACTGTCATCAACATGGGGGACCGTCCTGTCCTGGGGCCACTGCCATCACCGTCCTATGGACAGGATGCCTCTGGCTGTATGCTTGGATCCCCCCCATTGCTGCCATTGAGTGCGGGGATGGAGGTGGCAGGCTGACAGATCCCTGCTGCTGGCGCTAGTCCTGCTAGTCCCTTGAGCTGCCTTGGTTGGGGGAAGAGGGTAGAGTATGGGCAGGGAGGGATGCATCAGAGGCGGGAATGGGTGGAGTAACAATGGGGAGAACCAGCGTCTGGACAGAGGAGGTTTGTCCTGGTTCTTTCCTGGGCTGAAGGGAGTCACATGGCCAGTGCCATCCCCCCAGGTTACCCTTAACCTCTGATCTCTGTCCACTGCATTCAGGAATGGAAACATTGATAGAAAACTCAGCAGAGTTCCTGAACATGCAGTTCCCTGACATGCTTTCCTTGTAGATTTAATGAGCCTATAATGTTGCTTTCACAAGATTTCATAGGGGAGCTATAAGGTGATTACATCGCCCTGTATACAGAAGCACACTCAAGCAGTCTAGATGCCCACAAGTAATATGGAATTTTCAGCTGAAATTGCAACAAGCTCACTTTGCATCGTTTCAAGTGGCATTTTAAGAATAATAAAAAACTGCAATAATGGGTGAATCATTAAGGTTGATCAAATCAAGTCCGCTTTCCACCACAGGAGATGGTTTTGGTGATGTGCTGACTGTTAAGTTGCTTTTTGAATAAAACTGTACTTGAACATAATAATTGGAGTTTAATTCTGAATATACTGACAATGTGTGTGCAACACATGGTTTGGATGAATGAAGTTATGTATAAGGGAACTCATTTGTCTAAACTTTCGAAGAGTCACTTGGGTTACCGGAGCTTGTTTGGCACACAACTATTTCTGAACCAAAATAAAACGATTAGTTGAAACCCAAATTACACTAGTTCCTTCATCTCTTTTCTCCTTACCTTAAGATTAAACAGCATTCATGTTCTTAGAATAGGCCTATTCCTGGTATGAAGTACTTCCCATTGTGGTACTCACTCTGAAAAGAGAACTGCAATTTTCAAGATTTTTACTGTAAACTGCATTTTCTCCAATCATTTCCTTGTTGCTCACATTGTGGGTGTTCAGTCTGCGTGTCAGTTTTGGATCCAGACATTAATTTGGTACGAGGCTCATTTGGTGGAGCTATCCCAATGATTCTCCAGGCGTCAGTTCTTCTGCAGACTTAAATTTCCTTTACTGGAAAAGAAAATCGTATCAGCAATGAGTAAAAACAAAACTGTTAAATCTTCCCCACTGATTTGTATGTGGAAACAATGTAACTCTTCCTGCAAATGTTCTGGAACAATTTGTATAGTGGGGTTGCTGAGAGCCATTGAACCCCTGTAAACCCTATGTATGATGGAAATCACTTCAAGCTAGGGAGTGCAACAGCAACCCCTGCACCCTTAATTTCAGTACCTGTGTCTTCCTGTGGTTGGTTATGTATCCCAGGCATCTGAAGAAATTTAGAAAGCAAAAGTTACCCCAATCTTCTGCATTCTTCCAGCTCTCTATTGAGGGCAAAAAATGCCCAACTTGCATTCAACGATCACCAGCAAGTCAGAAAGTCCACGTCCTAATTCCCACTTCACCACCACCACCACCACCACCACCACCACCTATAACAAAGGGTGACTGATTTCCCTTTTGGATCTGTTTAGCTTTGCAGATAGCCTCTGCCTTGAGGAGATTCCCTGTGGGTGCCAGGGCAAGGGCAGATTATATGGTGGCAAAGGAACCATCCATAGAACTGAGGCTATCAACAATAGAGTAAGGGCATCTTCGATGACCACCTGCAGGAGGTATCTTGGAGAAAAGCATGCACAGCAAGGGGCTGAAATGTTTGGCTTTTCTCAACCCAACTGTACAAGCCATTTCTGCAAATCTGCAAGAGCATCTGATACAGGGCAGTACAGCCGCCGATTCTCCCCTTTCCTACACAAGTTCAGCTGGTAGAGAATCTCCGTACCTTTGAATTCCCATAGTACATAAATTCAGTAACTCGAGACCAAGGCAGGCAAACTGAGGAAAATACTAATTCTTCTTCAGCATAATGGGGTATGCTACATCCTTACCAAATCTTGATGCTAGAGTGCTTGCCAATTTCCCTCCCATCCTAAATCTCTCCAGGGGAAAAAAAAGGTATTAGCTGTTAATCTACACTTAAACTTGTATACCAATAATACCTAAGCCTTATTTTAGAGCTGACTATAATTATGAGGATCACTATCCACTGCTGACTTTAGATCATGGTCTGAGGTGTTACATTGCAGACCAGTGAGGTGTTGTCACCACCTGTCCTATGATCTTGAGTGCCTCTCAGTGCTTTGTTCCTATAACTTCCAGCTAGGGCCATTCACAAACAACCTAACACATGCGGGTCACACCCTGGTGTCTGTGTATAGCTGGAGCCTGTCAGAAACACACCAGCCACATTCTGGCTTCCACCAGCCTTGGTTACTACCTAAAGTGTGATGCCAACATGCTCCCAGTCTCGAATTTTCCCAAGAAACATGTTCTGCACTGTCCAGCCCTCTCCTGGACAGTTCAGATATTAAAGGTCCGTTGCCTCTGTAAAGAATCAATATTCAACAGTTTGCTACTTTAAAAACCACAAGTAGTCCTGTAGCACCTTAGAGACTAACAAAAAATTCATGTCGTATCTAAGGTGCTACAGGACACTCATTTTCTAAGTTTTTTTTTTAAGTTACAGACTAACATGTCTATCACTCTGAGATTTTTAAATGGAGTTACCAAACAGTTCATTTTAAACACAACATTGGATTAGTTTAGGTTAAAAATAAAACAAAATTAACTACAAAGAGGTTTTTAATGACTACACATATCAGATTATTTTCTCTTGTAACAATTTCTGACTTAAAGATAATATTTTCTAGTAGCTAAAACTTAAAAGTAGTGTTCATGTTATTCCTGTTTGTTGTTCTTTATATTGGGTTCATATGAAGAGCAGATCTTTAGAGCCTTTACCAATGTAGGTTGTATTTAAGTCTCCTTTCAGAGCTTCATTTTGTCTAGTATCTGCTCTGACACTATCCACCTTTTAGGGACCTTGCCACTTGCTCTGGCTAGCCCTGTGGTGTACAACTTTTTCCCTTGACATTTCTCTGTTAACTTGCTACTTCAAAGGGATTTTAAAATATATTCTGTGTATTGTGTTCGGTGTATAATACTTGTGTTTGGACCCATACAACTGGTTTTGTGTGAATTGAAGCAATCGGTTTAATCCGGCCTTTCTGAAAAAGAGGCATAATTGTGAAATACTGCAGCTTTAAAAGAGGAGTTATGCCTTACTCTTTTGTTTGGCTGTAAGAAATGCACACTCTTTGCTCTAATGTAAATTCCAGCAGACAAAGGAGTTTTATTTCCTTGTTTAAGTCTCTTGCAGTCTGTACACTTTTAAAGATCTTGTAAATCTGTAGGAATACATTTGGTAGAAATAATTCAACTACAGGGTCACACATTTCATTGCATCTGTAGGCCAGCCTTGTTTTACACACTAGGATCTCCTGGTTGATGGCCTGGATGGGCTGGCCAGCTTGCCTGGTTACCAGTTAAAAACATGTGTTAAAATTGACACGTTCCTGCAGAATGTTGTAGATTTGGATGACTCAACCTCCCCACCCTACAATATCCTGTTAGAAAATTTCCGAATAGCTTTGCCCCAAACCCTGTGTATTCTTCTTTCTTCATCTCTCAGAAGTTCCCTAGTGAGATTGACATGAGAGGTAAATCATCTGATTTAGTGGGAATTAGGCTTTTTCAGTTGTCATGAAAATCATTAGAGTTTTTCCCATTGATATCCCTGGAACTGATCAAATGGAATCTTCAGAAGTTACCGTTGTGCAAACAGAAAAATGCTATTGTCTTGACTTCACTTAACTATTTATTGTTGAGAGTTTTTGATAGCTTACTGCATGGATGATGATTTTCTTAATCATATAGAGTTCTACTGATAGGAACTTATGTACATTCCATAGTTATGATTGGACAAGCTGGATTCATCCTGAACTTAAGTGCATGGGCTGTTGCTTTTCTTCTGGATTAGTACATGACACTTGTAGCAGACCTCAGACTAAATGATAGTATGGTATTCTTTTGTTTAAAAGTTCAGTATTTCTAGTAGCTGGAGGAGGATTTTTTGAAGGAGAATCTAAACATCTGGCTCTCACTCCTGTTGAAAAATCTCAAGATTAAGTGGTATAAAAGTAGCGTTATTATTACCAGGATATGCTGGTTACAAATGCCTTCTTTTTATATAATCTTTGGCACTTTTTTCTTATTTGTGTTCAATGCAGTACAAAATAGAGAAATAAATAGTCTCTGCTCAAAGTAGCTTACAAACTATACAGACAACTGAATGCAACAGAAAAATACTCTAGATTACTCAAATGGTGTGGTTTTTTAATTGGTGGTGTGTGGATGGGGGAGCTTTTCCAAATGTTGACTTCGTTAGAGACAAGAAAGAACCAAACACTGAATACTTTAAAACTGAGATTAACTATCATTTCTCAAATTGAACTAAATTTGAACAGTTAATACCACCTGAGATTTTGTGTGTAAGAGTTTGGGAACTGTAAGCTAATTTATCCATCAGTTACCAATTTTAGTTAAATGTGAGCACTGTTCTGCAAACAGAGGCTTATTATTGGAAATCTTGATCTATCTCACTCCCTGTGGCACACTGCTTACACATTTGAATTTCCAAATTTCTTCCCTGGAGATCTGCACTCAATTTTCTCGGTCTCAGTGGGCTCAGGTGGCTCAGATTGGTTTTTCCTGCAAGTCTCTTGACTTTTTCAGCTTCAGGAAAATAAAAGGTAAATCCATCATTGCTTTTTGTTTCCTACATCTTAGACATTGTCTAGTCAGAAATATAAGTTAATATCTTTTCTGCTTCTCCCTCTTCCCAAGATAACCTAAAACCCTGGTTATGAAAAAAAAGTCATTAAAACTTCACTTCAGGATTCCACTGAATTTTACATAGGAGCCTTTGTATAAGGCTGAGAATGTGACATTTAGTCTGCTGTCAGGGCAAGTTCGTGCTAAGGATGTTAAAGACCAGCTGACTAATTTACTATCCTATAAGCAAATGCTTATCGGATAATCCGTTGACTAGTCGATTCCTCTCCTTGCTGCCTCTATCAGATAGGCAGCAAAGTGGGGGAGAAGAGGGAGTACTTCAAAGGGCAGATCCCAGCTCAGCAATGCGGCGTTGCCCCTTTTGAAACTCTGAGGGGGTGTTCAAAGAGGTGGCATTTCAAAGCAGCAGTGGCACCTGGAGCCCGAAGTCAGCTGAGGACTCCCCAGCTGATCCTGGGCTCTGTGCGGCATTTCTGCAGAACCCAGGATCAGCGGGGCAGTCCCCAGCTGACCCCGGACTCCGCATGGCATTTCAAATTGGCAGTGCAACATGGAGCCCAGGGTCAGCGGGGGACTCTGAGTCTCCCACTGACCCTGGGCTCCATGAGTGTGCTTCCGCTTTGAAATGCACTAGAGCCCCTCCTGGGGACTCTTGTACATTTCAAAGCTGGCACGCCTGCATGCAGCCGGGAGTCAGCGGGACTTCCCGCTGGTCCTAGGCTGCACGTGGTGTTCCCCATTCCTCCTTTGAAATGTACAAGACTGCAGTGGGGGCTCTTGTACATTTCAAAGAAGGAATGCAGAAGTGCCTGTCGAGTTGTCAATGGAAATTCCATCGACTACTCGACGAGTAAATTTATCGCAATTTAACATCCTTAGTTTATGCATCATATTGCCTAAATTGCAACTTTGCCAGGTGCCCAAGCCCAGAGATGATTCTGGACTCAGTGAAGTCCTGTTGATCTTAGGGCCTAATCCTGCAAGATGCTATTGTTTACCTCCATGTGAATTCAGAGCGTCCAACACCTTGAAGGATCAGTGCCTTGATTTATAAGCTAAGGTAGAGCAAGAATGTGGTCATCGTTCACCTGTGTTTGGACATGTGCTTGCCTATCTATATACTGTTTTTACACTCGTAACAATAATTCTGTAATACTATTTTGATTAATTATCACCTGTTCTATAAAAGGGTTTGTTTCCTAGGATATTGACTTGAATTCTCTTTTAGACCATATATCAATATTTTATTTAAATGAGCCACCCAGTGGAACTTTTTTATTTTGGCACAAAAGTCTCTGAAGATTTTTTTTGAAATGTAGTTATTATTAACAACATTTTATCAGAATCTTTTGAATGGTGCAATTGTAACAAAAGGCATCTCTTTTCCATGTCATTGAATTTTGTGTTGTAGTAGTCAAACAAAAAGAGAAAAAAGTAAAGAACAGAAATAGTATGTTGCTTTCTTTACATCGTGCATGCAAAGAAGGAGAAGATGGGGGTGGACTGCTAACTGATATAGCAGAAGTTTCTATATCTTAATCTTTCTCCAAAATACTTTTTTTTTTTTTTTTTAATCTGTGGTTGGATTTGCATGAAGGAGAGTTCTTTGTATCCTAGTAATTTATGCTTCAATGGTCCTTGTTTTCAAGATGAGGTTACAGTGTTGTAAATATATAGTTCTGGGTGTTTTTTAAAGCTTCAGACCACTTTTTTGCAGCCCATGTCATGATTTTATAATAAAGATCCTCGAACACTCTTCCCTCTAGAATGCTACAATAGATCTTTTTGTTTTAAAGATATTTTCCCAATAGAGTTTGTGCTTTAAAATGCTCTCCGTGGCTAAGCGCTATCAACATACCTGAGATTTCTAATTTATAATAAAAGCTTATATTGTTTGTAGTACCTTTCATTCTGATGGTTTCCCATGTACCTACAACTAATTGTGCATCACTGTATACAGGTGCCTTTTGGGGGGCACCAACCTGCAGAAAATCACATTGCATGTCTCTGGGGAGGATTTTTAATGTTCACACAGGATCTTTTTTTTTTTTTTTTTTAATTCCTCCATACACAAAGCTGCATCATATTAGATTTTTCTATCTCAGAAAGATGAAAGTCAGTCAATCTGCCTGCACTTCTGTTTTTTCCTTGAACTCTTTGGCTAGAACCCTTGTCATAGATCCTATTCATTTTTCATGAAGTGCCCTGTGTGCTGAAGCTGCTGTTTAGTTACCTACGTAGTGTTCTGTGAGGAATATAGTTTAACAGATTGTTTTGAGATCACAATGCATTAGGTAGGGCATGTTTGAGGCTCTTGACCTGTTTAAGGCTTTAACAAACTGAATTTTAGCAGAGAAAAAACCCTCAAATGTTGGAGTAAGATAGCTATAGAAGTGCCACAAGTTCTGAGACTGTACTTCACACAATTTCTTTTTAAGTCCTCCAGCAAAATACAAATCTGCATGAAATATACTGTAGGAACCAGAACGTACTAAATCTAAATGATAGTGAGACCCGCTGTAGCAGCTTGTCGTATGCTTTGTCTGTCTCCAACACCTCATCATCTCAACTACAACAACCTCCTCATTTCTTGACTTAACAAATGCAATCTTTCCCTGCTTATATGCACTCTATACACTGCTGCAAAGATAATTTCCCTACCTCATTGTTCATCCCTTCACTGCAGGCCCGGGAAAATACTGCCCGCAGCCCGGATCCGGCCCGCCAAGCCACCAGATCCGGCCCGTGGAGGCAGCGGAGAGCCCCAGGCAGGCTCTCCAGCTTGCCCTGCAGCCCCACGCCCCAGGCAGAAATGCAGCTGCAGGGCTCCATTTCTGTTTTAAAACTGGAGGGGAGGTGGGAAGTTTTAGGAGCCACCCTGCCCCTAGCACATCCTCATTGGCCGGTTTCTGCCAGAAACCAGCCAATGGAAACTGCTTGTTAGAATAACAGGCAGCTAAGAAGAATCACACACCCTCTCCTGGGCTCAGTTATTCATGAAGCATGGCCAGGCAGGGTGGCTGGGAAACATTTTAAGCTCTGCAGGCAGGCAGGCTAGGTTTGGCAGCTGACAAGAAAGTCTTTTGGCCACAGCCAGCTTCTGGCACCCCAGCCCTTTCCTGCCCCAACTCTCTGCCTCCCCATTCAACATACCCAAACACTCTGTCCCCCTTCTTACACCCATACCCCCTCCCAGATCTGGCACCCCAATCTCCTGATCACAATCCCCTTCTATCCTAGGTCACATCCCAAACCCCTGCACTCCAGTCCCCTGCCCTAGGTCACAACCGCCTGCTTCATCCCAACTCCCTCTCAGACTCTAGTCTCCCTCCTGCAACACAGTCCCTTACCCCAAGCTCCCTTCTGCACCCAACCTCCATCCCATACCCTGTATCTCCTCCATTAATATCATGGAAGAGTGCGGCCCTCAACCACTTTCCAAAATCTTGGAGTGACCGCTCTCCCCCGCCCCCCCCCCCGTCAAAAATTATTGCCCACGCCTGCTTCACTGCCTCTCCTTTCTCTCTCTCATCAAACACTTGTTTTCACTTTCAAGGCTCTTCATTGCTTACCTTTCCCTGGTCTGTCATCTCTTGTAGGCTGTCAAGATGTTGACTGCTGTCTCAACTGTTCAAATGCTGCCAGCCTTCATTGACAACTTGTTTAATTTTCGATCCCGCACCTTTTGTGCTTTCTCTCTTGCTGGCCCTCATGCTTTCCATCAACATCTGCAAAACAAATTCATTATACATCTCCAAATACCTCCTTAAAATTGTCTTGGTTTAATGTTTATCAAACATGTAACTGTTAGGCCACTATTGCATCAATATCATGCTCTTCCTGCTGACTAGTATTATGTCACTGTTTCCAAATGCTTCCCCATCTGTCAGAGTCCACTGCTGTCTTTTTTGTCTTATGCTTGGATTGTAAGCTCCTCAGGGGTTTTTTTGTTCTATGTTTGTACAGTGCCTTGTACAGTGGAGTCCTGCTCCATAACTGGAGCCCTATGCATTACCTCAACACAAATAATAAATAATGACTAATAAAATAAGTTTCTTATAAAATTATGGCTCTTTTCCAGATTCCTACACTTTGTTCATATAGAATGAAGTTATATTCTTATTAATGTAATGAGTAATGATGACACAGTGCGATGTGACTTGATGCATGGCATTCTGCATGGAAGTAATATTCCTGTAAAAGTACAGAAACAGTACAGTATTTGGCTAAGCCTTTTTTATACAACTTTTAAACTGGGAAAGTGGGTTGTTCACACTAAATGGTTGGCTATAAAGTATATTGTTTACTGGTAGTAGATACCTTTTTTTACAAAAATGGATATTTGTTGCATTCTGCATTAAATATTTTTGGAGACATTGATCCCCAACTCCCACGCTGCCTTTCTTTCTCTAAATTTAGCATGTGGGTCAGAGTGACACTGAAAGGCTAGTCTGAGGAATGTTTTCTTGTGAATAGAGTGTGACTCTTAAATCAGTGTATCAAATAATGATACTGTTGGGTCCTGTTTTGAGGTCAAAACATGACAAAGTTGATACCACATTAAAAGGAGAAGACATAATTAAAATAGTAACTTGTAAATTACTAAATGAGATTTTCTTGTTACCTTTAGCACATCAGGTCCACCCATTTGGCCAGGAAGGACCTTTTTCAAGAGAAATGGAGCCTTTCTACAAGGTAGGTCATAGATATATATATGCATTTCCCAAGTAATTATTCTTATTAGCATATTTTCACAATGAGCATAATTTTCATAATGTTCTTTTTGGGAAAGAAATTCAAAGTGATTTTGTGGTTTTATTTCCATTCCACCAGATTCCTTTTATTTCAGATTTCTCTTAAGTCCTGGTTTCATGAAAACAGCAAATTATTACCCAAAAATGATATTGACTGTGAAAATTGCTGCTTTCTCCTTCTCAGATTGATTTGCTTATTGTAAATTATAACAATTTTTTCTTGAGTGAAATTGAGTACACAGTACAAAATGTCCAAGGAACAACTGCGTTGGTGAAGCAAAATTCTTCCCTGAAAGAGACTTTCCTTTACTTCCTAGCATGCATTCTCTAATTGTGCTGATGCCAAGATGTCTCTTCAGGTGGCCAAGTGTCAACACCACAGTGGGGAAAAAAATTAGACGATGTATAGAAAGAAAACCTTCCAAGTTTAAGTGTGTTTATTCTTCTTTATATTTATATAGGGTTTTGGAATTTATTTTTATTTCAATGTGATACACAATATGAACTAAAATTATGTAGTTTTTGGAGTTAATAGGTGTTATGGGGAAGGTTTTTGGTGAGTTCTATTAAACTTTTTACTCTTCATAAAGAATATTTTTGTCTTTGCTGCTGTGTACATGTAACTTTTCTCATAATTAGAGTTTCTTAGACACTTTAAAAGAAAACTCTATCCCAAAATTTATATTTATTTGTTTATGTTGTGGAAATTACTTGCAGAGTTTTCTTAAGCCTTTTCTGTTCTGGGACAAACAAATTATAATTTTTATTTTGATATCAGTCCATGAAGTGGAATTTTGGGATCTTATTCCTCAATACTTAAAAAGTTTTATGCATGTACTTTCCATAATAAATGAAGGTACTCCTATCTTGTAAAATGTCCCATATAGCAAGAGGGGATTTCACATTGAGGTGAATGGCTCACATGAGGCCATACCCATAATTATATATACAAACATAGTCACACAATAATAGGAAGTAGAATATGGCTGCTCTCCTCTCCATCGGGTTGTCATACTGCTGCAGTTCAATGGAGAATATTTTTCAGATAGTTTTCTGCATATTTCTAAAGCCCTGCATCTTCATTTTTCTGTGGGGGTTTGTTTTTTTTTGTGCGAACGCACCCTCCCCTCCATGGTCCCCCGAGTAAGCGTGCTCCGGAGAGGAGACTAAAGGGTGGGGGGAGGATATGATAGAGGTCTATATAATCATGACCGGTATGGAGAAAGTGAATACGGAAAAGTTAATTTACTTGTTTCCATAACATAAGAACTAGGGGTCACCAAATGAAATTAATAGGTAGCAGGTTTAAAACAAACAAAAGGAAGTTTTTCTTCATTCAGTGCGCAGTCAACCTGTGGAACTCCTTGCCAGAGGAGGTTGTGAAGACCAGGACTTCAACAGGTTTCAGAAAAGAACTTGATAAAATTCATGGAGGTTAGGTCCATCAATACGTATTAGCCAGGATGGTAGGAATGGTGTCCCTGAGTCTCTGTCTGTTTGTTAGAAGCTGGGAATGGGTGACAGGGGATGGATCACTAAATGATTCCCTGTTCTGTTCACTCCCTCTGTGGCATCTAGCATTGGTCATTGTCAGCAGACACGATACTGGGCTAGATGGACTTTTGGTCTGACCCAGTATGGCCGTTCTTATAGTCTAAAGAGAGTGGGGAGTAGGATGAAATTAAATGGTATAAAGTGCAAAATCATAAACTTATGTTCTAATAAGAAGAATTTCTGTTACAAACTGGGGCATCATCAGTTGAAGGTGATAGCAGAGAAGAGAAAGCTGGAAGTGTGGGTTGATTACAGGATGGCTATGAGCCACCAGTATGATGCGACTGCGAAAAAGACAAATGGGATCCTAGGATGTGACAAGTGAGGCATTTCTAAAGCCATACAGAATTACTACACTCTATACTATACTGTATTCTACAGAATTACTATACTATATATTATACTATATAAAATTACTACACAAGGCACTGATAAGACCGCAAATTAAATACTGTGTACCATTGTCGTCACCCATGTTCAAGAAAGGTGAATTTAAATAGAAATAGGTGCAGAGAGGAGTTACTAGGATGATCAGGGAATGGAGGATTTAACTTATAAGAGGATACTAGAAAAGTGTGACTTGTTTAGCCATCAAAAAAGACGTCTGAGAGGGGATATTGCTATATAAATATTGCTCTATAAATAAGCTAGAGAGGTAAATACCAGGGAGGGTGGAAAGCTATGTGTGCAAAAGAACAAATGGATATGAACTGGCCATGAACAAATTTTGGCTGGAAATCAGAAAGTTTCTCATCATCAAAGGAGTGAGATTCATGCAATAAGAGTTGTAAGGACAAAGAATTTACTTTCAAGAGAGATGGACAAATTTCTGAGTGCAGTTGTATGAGTGAGTTGCTTGTGATGGGAGCAAGCAAGGCTTACCAGTCCTGGGTCTCACTTTGTCCTAGCTCCCTAAAAGCTCATGCTTCAGGTTTTCAGATAGCTACTTGCAGGGGTCAGGAACGGAATATTCTGTTGGGGGGGGGGGGGGGAGGTGATTTTGTTTTAAAAATCTTCATCCAAGCTTCCGGAATAGCCATGGCTGGAAATGGGATTTAGGATAGGAGGGCCAGGACTCTGAGTTCTTGCTCACATGCCCACCACATGTTAGTCAAAGTGAAACTTCCCCCCGACCAGATTGGCAGTGGCCTTAGAGGCTTTCCTCTGCAGTGAATGGGTACAGGTCACTTACTGGGCTTATATGGGTATTTCTCATTAATTTCCCTGCCATTGTGAGTGTTTCAGGCATTACTGGGGGTACTCAGTCTCTTCTATGGTTTGCCTGTGCCACATAATATGTTAGCCTCCTGCAAACGTAGTACTTTGGTCTAACTTCAGCTTTAGGTTTAGGGTGATGGTGTTCTGTGATGCAGAAGGTTAGATGAGATTAGTGGCTTAAAAACATATTTGATCAAGGCCCCTCCCCCCCCTTGTGTCTGTAGTCATTTATGCCCCTCATACTGCCACCAATCAACCCCAGCTTTTGGCTGGCCAGAGCATGGCAGAGGGAGGCTTGGGCAGCGCAATGCTCCAGCTTTCCCCTGGCCAGCTGGAACTGCACACTTCACACGTCCCCCGTGTATTGGCCTGTGGTGTTATAGTGTGCTCTGCGGTATTTAATTAGAAGCTTCAGGCTGTTCATTATGGCTAAGATACAGTACATTCCACAGAATTGGATCCTTTAATGTTTTGTAAGGACAAGATGGATTTGATGTCTTCAGTCACAAAACCATAGTGGAAAAAATAGGGGGGAAAGTCTAATGTGTGAGGAAAATTTCTGTTTTACTCTTTCAGGGTTTATCTGTGATCAGGTAAGCTGTTTAGATGTGTCCTTAATAACATTTTTTCTGTGTTACTTTAGAATATCAGAGATACTGTCAAATAGGTGTGGCACTAATGTTAACCTCCCTTTTCTTGTATTACATTCCCCCCACTTCAGCAGATATATTCTAGCTTTATCAAGGACGATAAAGCCATTGCAGACAAACTAAATGATTTCTTTGCTTCAGTCTTCAAGGCTGAGGACGTTAGGGAGATTCCCAAATCTGTACCGTCCTTTGTGGGTGATGAATCTGAGGAACTGTCCCGAATTGAAGTGTCATTAGAGGAGGTTTTGGAACAAATAGAAAAACTTAATGTCAACAGATCTCTGGGACCGGATGGCATTCATCCAAGGGTTCTGAAAGAACTCAAATGGGAAATTGCTGAACTATTATCTGTGGTTTGTAACCTATCCTTTAAATCGGCTTCTGTACCTAATGACTGGAAGGTAGCTAATGTGACACCAATATTTAAAAAAGGCTCTAGAGGCGATCCTGGCAATTACAGACCGGTAAGTCTAACTTCAGTACCGGGCAAATTAGTCGAAACAATAGTAAAGAATAAAATTGTGAGGCACGTAGAAAAACATAATTTGTTGGGCAAAAGTCAACATGGTTTCTGTAAAGGGAAATCCTGTCTTACTAATCTGTTAGAGTTCTTTGAAGGGGTTAACAAACATGCAGACAAGGGGGATCCAGTAGATATAGTATACTTAGATTTTCAGAAAGCCTTTGACGAGGTCCCTCACCAAAGGCTCTTGTGTAAATTACATTGTCATGGGATAAGAGGAAAGGTCCTTTCTTGAATTGAGAACTGGTTAAAAGACAGGAAACAAAGGGTAGGAATAAATGGTAAATTTTCAGAATGGAGAGGGGTAACTAGTGGTGTCCCCCAAAGGTCAGTCCTGGGACCAGTCTTGTTCAACTCATTCATAAATGATCTGGAGAAAGGGGTAAGCGGTGAGGTGGTAAAGTTTGCGGATGATATCAAACTGTTTAGCATAGTCAAGACAGAAGCAGACTGTGAGGGACTCCAAAAAGATCTCACCAAACTGAGTGATTGGGCAACAAAATGGCAAATGAAATTTAATGTGGATAAGTGTAAAGTAATGCACATTGGGAAGAATAACCCCAACTATACGTACAGTATGACGGGGGCTAATTTGGCTATGACAAATCAGGAAAGAGATCTTGGAGTTATCATGGATAGTTCCCTGAAAACTTCCACACAGTGTGCAGCGGCAGTCAAAAAGGCAAATAGGATGCTAGGAATTAAGAAAGGGATAGAAAATAAGACACAGAATATCTTACTGCCCCTATATAAAACTATGGTACGCCCACATCTTGAATACTGTGTACAGATGTGGTCTCCTCACCTCAAAAAAGATATTTTGGCTTTGGAAAGGGTTCAGAAAAGGGCAACTAAAATGATTAGGGGTTTGGAACGGGTCCCATATGACGAGAGGTTAAAACGACTGGGACTTTTCAGTTTAGAAAAGAGGAGACTGAGGGGGGATATGATAGAGGTATATAAAATCATGAGTGGTGTGGAGAGGGCGAATAAAGAAAAGTTATTTATTAGTTCCCATAATAGAAGAACTAGAGGACACCAAATGAAGTTAATGGGTAGCAGGTTTAAAACTAATAAAAGAAAGTTCTTCTTCACACAGCGTGTAGTCAACCTGTGGAACTCCTTGCCAGAGGAGGCTGTGAAGGCTAGGACTAGAACAGAGTTTAAAGAGAAGCTAGATAATTTCATGGAGGTTAGGTCCATAAAAGGCTATTAGCCAGGGGATAAAATGGTGTCCTTGGCCTCTATTTGTCAGAGGCTGGAAAGGGATGGCAGGAGACAAATCGCTTGATCATTGTCTTCAGTCCACCCTCTCTGGGGCACCTGGCGCTGGCCACTGTCGGCAGACAGGCTACTAGGCTAGATGGACCTTTGGTCTGATCCAGTACGGCCGTTCTTATGTTCTTAGCCCTTTATAATTACAAAAGCAGGCAGTTGCCTATTGAGTAACCAATTGGCTAGCAAAACTTTCAGTTGGACTGGTATTCAGCATGGCCACATCAAATGGAACAAGCTAGCCAATATTCTGTCTCATTACACCAGTTCAGGATGGAGGGATAAAGTGTCTGAAATGTTTCCATTAATATTTTATGCTCCAGTTTGAAGTATTGTGGACTTAGTAAAAAATTCCTTCAAGTCTCTGTCTTTATTTTTAAAAATGGTGCTTATATCTGTAGATCTTAACAAGTAGCAAGTAAATATTGCTGCTGCTACTGCTGCCTCAGGTGGTCATTCCAGTCTTATTTTGATGTAAATGGGGTAGGTAGAGAGGATTTCAGATGAGAAAAGAAATGGTACAGTGAAACCTTGTCCCCAGATAACATTTTAAAGCCTTTACTCCATCAATCCCTATCTATTTCCTTGGAAACAGGAGAGCCAGACAGTCACATGTGAAATTAAGTCAACCACTAGTTTCTAATTAGGTTTCTGTTCCAAGGAAGGAAACTTTGGATTGGGAAAAGTAAGATGACAGCAAAGGTTTTAAAAATATCTCTCTTGATAAATATCTAGTTAAATACAGAAAGAATATTCATTCAGTATTACAGAGGGTAGTTTAAAACGACTGCTCCAAAACTTAGTAAGCAAAACTTGTAGGCACTGTACATACTCTACTTCGTTTGCACTATTAAAGAAAAGTTTGGGGGGCTAAAGAGAATAGAGAACAGGCTCTCCCTGTTTTATTTCAATTATTTGGCAAAGCAATTTTAAGTCTTACAAAGAATCCTAAGGGAAAATAGTGATTGGGAAACCTGTTGTCTGCAGACATCAGAATAAGGAAAGAAGAAGAAATAAGTTGAAATGAAGTGTGGCTGTCCTATAATTGTAATGTTTTTGGTGTAAAAAGAAAAGAGAAATAATCGTGTTTTGGCTTTTCTTCGCTGCACCATATCCAAGAGCCTTTGTTCATCTCTCAAAATTGATATGAGGAGTCCCTTCTCCATTTGGGCATAAAACTTCTGCATCAGATTATTTTGATTTGATTCCTGGCTTAACGCTACAACATGGCACAAAACAAAATGAAAGAGTAAGCTTCATTTTTTTTGTTGGACAAGGTTCCATCCAGCCACTTTTTAAAAATATCCTCCCCCCCTCCCTCCACACACACGCTTTATTGGATACTGTGATCATTATTATGGCTAACATTCAGTCAAGGTTATTTTTAGGAAAAGCCGTGGACTCTTCATGGGCAATAAACAAAAATTCCAGTCTGTGATCTGTGCATGACTTTTAGTAAAAATAACCTTGACTAAATCTTAGCTGCCCTCCGATACGGCTGCACTGGGGGCCCCATGGGACCAGCCCCCTGAGCCACTGCAGTGGAAGGTCTCAGGGCCAGCTACCCCGGCTGCCGAGCAGCAGCTGGTGTGTGTGTCCCCAGGCCTGCCCAAGCTGCTTGCTGGAGGGCTGCTGTAGTAGCAGTCAGCATGATTGCCCACAGGGCTGCTTGGCTGGGGTCAGCCAGCTACCCTAGCCACTGAAGCAGTGGAATTTCATGGAGGCTGCGGAAAATGGGATGACTGACTTCTGTGACAAACTTGCAGCTTTAGTAATGATGCCCATGTGCTCTCCCCTCCCCATGTGAACTCCCATACAGATTCTGAAACTGCTTTTGTAGTATACAGGATCTTTGGCCTCATCAGTTTCAAAATTTACTGCAGAAACTTCCCTAATGAAGCCCACTCAGGCTATTTGGTAGGATTCCTCGAACTTGTACATTGTTTGCTCTCTTAGCTCAGCTTTCTTGTTGCTGTGCTTCACTGCACAAGCAGATTTTGTTCCAAATCATCAACTTTTTCTTTTCAAACCTTCTGAGTTTTTTCTTTATCCAGCTGTTTTTAATCCATCTGTATTAAAATAACATTCTGCTTTAGAGAAATCAGTGGATTGCTTCCGATCATTCATTTTATGTGGAAAAATTCCTGTTCTTGTCTGGAACATTTATGCCGGGTGAGAATGGTGAGGTCACATTTAGGAAGGGTCTGAGGCCAATGTATCGTGTTTAAATAAAGATGTATCTTTCTGCCATGTACTTAGACATAGCCTGGGAATGCCCACATTTTCAGGAGCACAAGTGTAAGGGAGTTCAAGTTACTTGCCAATCCTTGGCTTACAGCATTGCTACTGAACTGTCTTAACACTCATCTCGTGCCCTTTCTGTCCACCACAGCCAGTGTTGAAATCTTGGCTCCTAATTCTTTAAAAAAAAAAATTAAAATAAGGCTATAACTAGCACTGCTGTGGGAATACACATCTGCAGACTCTGGCTTTTGCCTAGCTATCTGTAAGAAGTACAGATAGAGAGAGATAATTTAAAAATTGATTGTAGACAAAAATCTCAACTTTTAAGTTCCCTTTCATTTTGAAATACTAACGTTCAAACTTTTTAAAATGACCCACTGTTTCTTAATTGTTCTCATCACTTACAAAGCAAAGAAGCCACCGGGTTTTATTAAAAAGTTTTGTATTTTTCAGAATGTTTTATAAAACTTGACCACCTCTCATGTTTTCCTCTCTTGGATATGTGCTATTTCAGTGCTGAAGAAAAGCACCCAGCTGATTACCAGGTGTAACCGCATTCTTTATTAAATAATCTATTTTCTGATATCTGTACTAGTGTAAGCAGGGGAATGGTCCCGCTGTTGTGGGGAACTTTCCTGGCTTCTATACCACCCCGGTGAAATGGACCAGCGAAAGGATCTGAGTCCCTGCTGCCATTTCTTTTACCCACAGGCCTCCCTGATCCTGAGGGCTCCCCTTCCACACTCCTGAGTAGCAGAGTCCTCGAAATCCCAACAAGGCTGGGCCCAGGTTTTCTGGGGCTTAATCCCCGACCTTGTAGTCACTTGGGGCAGGGGCTAGGGTGTCCCCACTCTGGGGTGCTCTCTTCACACTGGATGCTTTCTTGACCCAGTGATCATTACATACAGTTCAAAGCAAATACAATTTATTAAATAGCAACTGATTAAAAAGAAAAGAATAAGGAAACAATAAGAGAGGTTAAATGAGAACACATAGTCCTGCTCTGTAGCACGGGGACATCACAAACAGCAGTTTGCAGAGTGTAAAGACCGTTCACAGTCTGTTCCTTATAGGTCCCAGGGCTCTTTCTCAGGCCCTGGCTGTGCTGCAGGGGGGCTGCAGGTTGGACACGCTTGCTCTGGCAGTGAGCACACGACTTCAGGCTCTAGGTGGCAGGTCCCCTTTCCCAGTTGGAGTTACAATCCCTCTCCAAGTCTGGCCTCCACTTTGCTGGTTCCAGCTGCTCATCACACCCAGCTGCAGACTGTGCTGCTTTGCCAGCCTCCAGCTCCTTGTGTTGCTTCTCTGACCCCTTTGGTTCTCAGGTCACTGCAGGTCTGTTTCTCATCACAGGATCTGTGCTCCTTGGGCTGTGTGTGTCTGCCTCTGACACTGCAGGTCTTCTTCTTAGTACAGGGTCTGTGCTCTGTGGGCTGTATCGGCCTCTGGCTCTGACACTGCAGGTCTGTCTCTCAACACAGCTTGCTCTTCTTTGCTGCTCTTCTTAGCTCTCTCTCCTTTTCCCAGAGAGACCCAGAAAATCCCAGCTCACACGGAGGATGGGACCTGGCCTCCTAATTTCCTCATTGGCCTGTCCAACCTGTCAATCAGGCTGAGCTGGAGTGTTGGCTTCTTTCCATTGTCCCTGGGGTCTGTCAGTCTCATGGACCCTTCCCGTTTTGGTACTGGGAGCTGGCCAACCAAAAACTCCCACTGAGTTTTAGTAAGGGGCTAACAGTCCCCTTATGCTAGGAAGAATCTCCCCTTCCCCCCCCCAGTTCTGCTCAGCATAATGACATTTGAAAGCCAGTTATCTGTAGTTATACAATGAAGTCTTGATGTGTTTTGGATTCAAGTGAATCTGCTCTGGTGACCTTGAAAATGTAGTAGGGATGTTACCGACTAGTGACTCGACTAGTCACTTCCCCCTGACCTTGCTGCCTCTCTATAAGAGAGGCAGCAAGGGGTGGGGAGCAGGAGATGGTGCTGGGGGGAGCCAGCTTAAAAACTGGCTCCCCCCAGCATTGGTCTCCATAGGAGGTGAGGGCAGGGCCCTCTTATATAGGAAGGTACAGCCAAAAGAGAACCTACTGTAGAAGGTTATACAACTGAAGTTACAGCTATTCGGGCATATCTGCCGAATGAACGATGAGTGAAAAGTTAAGACCCAGGTACTCGGCATAATGGATAGTCCGAATAGGAGAGGCAGACCCCACAGAGAATGGGTAGCTGATATAGTAGATTGGTGCAGAGCTAGTCTATAGAAACTAAGCCATTCGGCACTGAACAGGGAAAGATGGAAGGAAATAGTGAGGGAGGCATCGGACACCAATGGGCGTTGAGCCCATGGTGGTTGTTGATGATGATGAATGTTGATTTTCTGTTTTAAATATATTTTTTTCACTTGAAGGTCAATCTAGGCTTGCTGCTATCGGATTCATGTTTGGAGGCTGATTTGTACCTTGTCCATCAAATAGTTTGGTTCACAATCTAGAGGTGTATGCCTCTGAGATCCCAGTTCAGTTCTCCTATGCATTTTTCCAACAACAGAGCTACATAATTTTCCATTTCACCAAGTTTTTTTTTTTAAAATACCTTTTGCCTGTCCTTTTTTAGATTGTCTACACTTGCACTTGATGGACAAAACTTCTTATTCACGGGTGCTTAAACTGTGCCCTCCCCCAACCCCCATGAATGACAAAGATTTGCCATGGCAAGTGAAAGTGTGAATGCTGCTTTGTCAGCTGGAGCGCTCTGCTGCAGAAAAAGCAAAACCCCCTCGATGGGGATGGAAATATTTTGTTGACAAAAAAGCCAACAAACAGGTTCACACATGTTGACTTAGCGACAGGACTGTGTCGACACAGCTTTGTCGCGAAGCCATTTATGCTTTGTTCTGTTTTTAAATGTATATCTGTTGTTCTTGACTTGCCCTTTCTGTCTACCAACCTGAAGTAATCAGTAGATTACTTGTTACACTCTTGTTACTATAAGCTTTTTAGACAATCACATTATTATTTAGATTGGGATTTTTTATTTATTTGATTGTAAAGGGTCACTGACAATCTCTTCAGGTGTTTTCTTCAAGGAAGATAAATCACATGCAGAGTTTGTGGAGCATGAATATTTGAATAGCTTATTATTATTATTAGCCTTATGCAGGTTTGCAAAAGTGTCACTGAAGGCATAAAATGTCGTCAGTGGAGTTTTAAAAGTGTCACTAGGGGCATAATAATATGAACTGCACCAACCTCTCTTATGAGGGGAAATGGAAAGAATCCTGTTCGACTGTCAGAAACTAGGGGTTGTTTTTGGGACTGGAAGTTGGGGTGAGGCAGAGGTGAGAGAGAGAGTGAAATTTACCTTCCCATTATTAGCAAATTTGATATTGACATCAGAGTGAAACATGATACCCCACAATGACTTTTTTAGAATCTTACTATTTTAGGGTGGTGATCCACTATAACTTGGTTTTACAGTATGTCTATAGAGTATTCCTGTCCTCTTCTTCCTGGTCAGATCTACAGCAAAATACATTGCTGTATTTGTCATTTAA
Organism: Pelochelys cantorii; assembly: GCA_032595735.1. NCBI lineage: Eukaryota > Metazoa > Chordata > Testudines > Trionychidae > Pelochelys > Pelochelys cantorii. Next base: position 99,097,023 of record CM064329.1, on the reverse strand, counting down.
ATGCATACAGCGTGGCTAAATTAACATTGCTGTTGGAACCTTATATAGACTTAGGTAATTACATACCCTTTTACTGGAATATCAAAGCACCTTAATTTTTAAAATTGTATTTTTATATGTTATAAAATACTTTTTTAAAAAAGACAAACAGGCTGACAAGCTGATGTTAATATAGCATGACTGCTGCACAGTTTTATTTTCTGACTTTTTAAAAGTAACATTGAATTTCTGCACTGCTTTGTTACTGTGTTAACTTGATTTGCCTACATTATAGATGTATGATGGTATTGTTGTTATAAGTTTTAGGACAAATGAATTTGGATATTTCGTAACAGTGCTTCATACTGTGGCTTGCAGGTATCAAATGGAAAAAACTTGAAAGTATACACTTGTAAATGAGTCAAGGTGAAGTTTACTGTCTTAGTTTACGTTCCTTGGCAACTGCAGGGTGCGGTTGAGTAATTCAGGGCAGGTTATGCTACAGTACAAATGTTAGGTAGGGTGTGTTTGTGTCATTTTCCTGCACTGTGATCTGCTATATGAATTGTAATAGCAAAAAATATTTTGTTTGAAATAGATGGTGAAAAACAATTACTTTTCTTGTTAGTCCAGGCAAGTTCTTGTGTGACCACCAGCATGTAAATCTTACGACTTTTAACAACAGACTTTGTATTTGTGAATAATCTAAGCACTATACCCAGATGTACAGACGTGCTTTTCGTAATCTGCATATTATGCACATTTTTAACAGCTTTATTTAAAGTATGTGGGGAAAAGCAAGCACAGTTACCTATAACCAGGAAGAGGTGAAAGGTTGGGTAGTATGGTTCCCAACTAAATAACTTTTTAATACTAGGATCACTATCGTACTTGAAATACTTTGCATGATGATCTCATCTTGGTTTTGTTTCAATAGGTTGTGATTAGAACACCGGGTTTAATTCCATGTCAGTCTCTAATAATAGATATAAAACCAGGTAGGAAGCAGCCTTTGTAGTTGGTTCTTTCTCCTCAGCCCAATAATTAAGGTGGATTGTTGTGGCTCACAGAAAATGGTAGTAAGTGTTCGTGAATACCCCTAAAGTACAATATGTGTAGAGTACATTTAATACCCTTAAATACACTTGGAAAATTATCATGAGGTACGTTCTATTGAAATGTTTAAGTACTTGTGCAGGTGACTTGCTTACGGATATAGGCACTCCTTAAGTTAGAACATCCGCACGCAGACAAACAAAAGCTCACGTGCAGCCTCAGTCAGGGACATCCTTAGATTTATGGGGCCCAGCGTAGTACCATTAAACTGATGCCCCTATGCCCCATGGCAGCCCCGGGGAGGAAGGGATAATGATTTTTTTTTTGAGAGAAATGATTTTATAATCTTCAGCAAAACACGTATGAAACATTTTAAAGCAAATTTTAAACTAAGGTCCTGTAGACTAACAGTACATTCAGAAAATGATAGTATATATCTGGGGTTGGCAAATGCTTGTTAACTGGTTTGATTATCACTTCAGTGGCGCTTTCACAGATTTGATGTTCTGCTAATAGGTCTGGCAGGCTTTTTCACTTTTAAGTTAACTAGATCCTCCTCTGGGGACGCATAGCCACAGAACAGGGATAGGAAGATGTGGGTGGACATCAAGACCAAGTGGTGCCCCAACTTTTTGGATGCCCTATGCAGCTTCGTATTTTGTGTATGGGTAATGATGGTCCTGGCCTCAGGAGAGCAGGCAAGAAGCATAGGTGGTGGCGAGCAGTGCAAGTGCTGGTTGGAGGACTGCAGAGGAGTGGGGGCAGTGGCACAGCCAGCAGCTGGAGAGAAGCAGCACTTGAAAGGGGAAACTGCTGTTTCTCTTCAGCTGCTGGCTGCACGGCCGCCCCCCTGCTGCTCTGTAGTCCTCTGTCCCACACTCACTACCTCTTGGTGAGCAGGGGCTCAGTGCAGCCCACAGAGGCGGGCGGGGGGTGGTGGTGGTGAGGGGAAGGGAGTGACCAGGGGATGAGACTAACGAGATCGTGTGAATGTGGTTTTCTTGTTGCCTAAGGTGAATCTTTTATTATGAACCCTGTTTAGTCTGCAGTTTAGTGATTTTTATTTACAAGTAAACTTTCCTGTAATCAGTCACATTGTGCTTTGGATTCCTTAAATGGATTGGGGTCATCAAAATTCAGTGAGTTACTCCTGGGGGAATTGTGTGTCTGCATATGCTCCTTTACATTGCCGGAGTGGTGTAAAGAAGCATTATTGTAAATAACAGTGTGGCCTTACAGATGATGATAGAGGTTTAGTTATTAGAACTGGTCTCAATTTTTTGATTGAAAAAAATTCCTGTCAAAATGTGCTCTATGAGCTGTTTGCTACACACCTTTTTGCAGCTGGTCAGTAGCCAACGTACATTGAGAGTTTGAGTCCTCAGTTCTCATTTGCTCTTTAGTTGTGTATGATGTAACAGTGAGCCTATGGCTGCATATATTTGCTGACTAATAACTAGAAGTAAAGGATTAACACCTGATACCCAAATCTCCTCTAATAGTAATGTATTTCCTACAATGCTGCCCACTTCCATTCTCCATCTATATTGTATTATGATTTAAATAAATTACCAACATAATTGAAACTAGTATGATTGTGTTGCATTATTTTGACAAAATATTCAGAATTTTAAAAAATTGTATGCTGAATTCCTCCAGGAGTAGTAAATGAAGACATGCTCAAAGCCCTTCTGTCCAGGACTGAAGTTGATGATGCCTCTGCAGTTTCCACCTCTAGCTCATCTTTACCTTTGGCTCATTCCACATTTCTGTGGACTTATGTGTACGTAACAGTAAAATATTCCAATTACATGTGATAGACTTCTAAAGGCTGGATACTGTTTCAAACAGAAGTTGAAAACTAGCAGTTAACTCTGTGAAATAACATAAGAAAATTGTAGAAAACATGGGGATCTTCATATTGCAATTGTGAAATGATGTAATTTTTGCAATAAATCAGAAAACTGAGGATTTAAAGCACATGCGCCATGCCAAAAATCTGAGATTGGTTGGTATCCCTGAAAGTGTGAAAGTGGGTGATATTACACAGATGGAACCTTGACTGTCACAATTTCTGAACTACTGAGAATACAAACAAAGTAGGCTAAATGTGTTATTTGCATGGTGATTACTAAAATGAGTACTTTTACAACATCAGTGCCTTGAACAGTCTTGGTGACATGCAAATTACTATCAATTAAGAGAAAAGAGGTTTCAAATTTCCAAGGAAACACCACCTTGTGGGTACCAGAACTTCAAGTCTGGGATATTTCTTGATTCCATGCCAGCCTTTTTCAGAGTGAAGCTATTTTAACTAAATTAAAAAATAAGGCGTGGGCTCATTGAAGTAACATCTTGCTGTAACCCATTAATTTATGGTTCACTGGTGATGCATAGGAATATTTTCAGATCATCAGATGAGACTGAAGGTTTGTTATTTGTAAATAAATTAAAGCTATGGAAAAACACAAATTTCAGCAATGATGACCAGATCCCAAAGATGTTAGTGTTTACTGTTTTGAAATTGACATATGTTTGGTGTTGGAATTGTGTTAGTCTTCAGATTTACTTAAAAATTCTCTTTAATAGTAGGATCAGGGCCTTTCTGCTAGTTGTTTAAAATTGGAAAAGCTTAGTTTTGTATCACTCCCTCCTCTACATGAAACATTCCTTTAGCAACCAACAAAAATTGGTTATTTAATAAAAGTGACACTTCAATAAAAGACAGCAGAATTGAATTTGGATGTTTGGTGCTAACTTAGGATGAGGGTGAGCTGGTGTATGTGTTTCACTGTGGTGTTTTAATGACACATCCCTTGAGCCAGGAGAATTGGGGCACTTTCAGATATTGGATTATAAATTAATCCTTTTGAGATTCTTCAAATGTGCTCTTGTTAAGACTAGACAAATAATTTGGGGAAGACATAAATGTTCTTTATTACTTTAAAAACACTTATGAACCCATCACTTCTCCTCTATAGTAATTTATAAAGGGTTTAAAGCTGTATTGAGGCTTTACTAAAAGAAGGAACGAATGAAGGAGGTAAGGGGCTGCCTGTGTTGAGGGAACTACAATATGTTCAAAAAGCAATACAGGGATTCCTTCAGGGTAAGTAATCCTTCTTTATGCTTCCCCTTAGCTCTATCCATCTGCTCTAAGGAGTACACCTGCTAAAGTAGTTAGAACGTCAGAATGAGCATGTTGTATGTGATATTTAGTTATTTTATTTTGTTCATTGGGGAAAAAAGAAACAAGAAATGGGGTGGGGAGGAGGGAGGGAAGCTTTTCATAAAAGGCACCTCTGGAGACAATAGGATGATGTAAAATCGCTTTCAAACACTTTTTGCTTTAAGCCATATTGTAAACTCGGAAAGTCATTAAGAATTGACATAAGAATTAATCCTTTAATATGTTTGATATTGACCAAGAACTAGAAGGTGTCAGTTTCTTTGCTATTCAGTACTTTCAATGCACAAAGCTATGCTCTGCCCCACTGCCCTCCAAATATATGAGCATGTGCCATTACGTTATTCTCAACTGCATCTTTAGAGAATGTCTTTCTTAGTTTTCATTATTACCATTTGTAAGTCAGAACTCTACAGTGGTTGCTTTTGCCCAAAATTGTTGTATGTTCATTTTTTCTTCTCCGTACTGGTACATATTCATAGTTGCAAATCAGCCAACCTTCATAAATCCATCTAGATTGTCAAAGTGACAAACTGAAATTAGAATAATTGAGACTATTCAGGTCTTTGGAGAAAGTTTAGCCTTATTTTGACAAATACAAGTACAGAAATTGAATTGGGACATTTAAGGCATTATTTCAGCTTCACATTTCTACAGTATATTCCTGCATCACAGCTTGTAAAACTTGGTTGTTTATAGTTTAGTGAGTAGTCATATTCATGTTGATTATCTAAACACTGGACCTTTTCCTTAGAGTGAAATAGGGCAGTGGTTCTCAACTTGCAACCCCAGGATCTCAATTTTGATGTAAATGTTTTTGTGGATTTCTAAGGTACCCCTAATCAGCCCAGGCCCCACCTCCACCCCCATCTTTCATGCTTCCGCTACACCCCTGTCCCTCCTCTTCCCCACCTCTTTCTGTTCTTCTCCCTTGGAATGCACCACATCCCTGCTCTTCCCCATCCCTCCCAGTGCCTCTTGCATACTGCAGAACAGCTGTTCCTCAGCATTCAGGAAGCACTAGGAGGGAGCAGGAGTATTTGATCAGCGGCCTCAGGTATGATTCCTCCTCTGAGTGTTCCCCACCCCCACTCTTTCCCCTCCCCCCGCTTCCTTGGGCCCTAGTTTGAAAAGCACTGAAATAAGACATAATGAATTATAAAACCTGTCTTGAGTTCCAGCTGCCAGTTTCTATTCCTTAACAAGTCCAGATACCACACCTGAGCATGAGGATTGAGGTTCCTTTGGATATACAACCTTACCATGTTTCACTTTTCTGTTTGGTAGCAAACACTGTTTATCTCTCTGTATCTTTACCGTTTCTTATTTCTGTGTACTTTTCCCCTTGCAAGTTCATGTTTCCCCTTCTTCAGTTCTTCCCGTTTCTTTGTTTGTTCTTCCCATCCATCTGTGCTAAATCAGTTGGGCACTTGCTCTAATAATTTCACCTGTGATCACTGCAGATGGCAGCTAGTACTTAAAGAAAAAGTTCAGTGTTTTACAGTTTTTAGACAGTGTATTTTTATATTGAAAGTAGGAATCAAATCTACTACAGCTGATTATTGTACCCAATGCCCAAGAACAGATTAATTTTACACTAACAGCGTTGTCAATCTGTGGTTTGATTTCTGTGTTCTCCCATTTAATCATGAATGTTGTTATTAAACTCTTCTGTTGCAAAACAAGGATGGATTTAGATGTAATCTGTATGAGTGAGATATTAGATTTTATTTATTGGCATGGGCAGCGAGTCTTGTACAAGGTCTGGGTCAATTTGCTGTTAGAACTACCTCTTGTAGTTTTTGTGTGTGTGTGTATAATGTATGTGTATAAAAATATAAATTCTGACTTTTAAAAACATTTTAGAGTGGGAGTTAGTTGTGTCTAGAGCAGTGGTCCCCAATCTTTTGGGGCTGCCGCGTGCCTGGGGGCAGGGCCGCGCCTGCGCCGCGCGCCCGCGCCGCGCGCCCAGGGCCCAGGGTGCAAGAATGGCTTGGGCTGGCCCTGGTCATTCGACGGGCGCACATAAATGCCCCGGTGGGCGCCACGTTGGGGACCACTGGTCAAGAGGAATGAGGTAGCCCTTGTTAGAGAAGAATAATAGAAAAAAACTGTGGGTAACTGAAAAGTTCTTATCCTTTTTTCACTGGGATGTAGTCAAGCTCAACACTCCCACTTCAAAATATAGTTTTATATTACTGTAGTTATACTGAATTGGCGCTCAGGTGATTTTTTTTTTTTTTTTTTTTTGTAGTTTAGTTCCTTCTTAAAAATTGGCTTTTAGGTTTTGCTTGTGCAAATGTACCTTTTGCTCTTTTGGTATGAATAAATTCTATGTGATAGCCACAAAAAACAAAGCCTGAAATGTTCAAACTGGCATTGAATAAGGATTTGACATAATCAGAATATGGAATTTACATGAATATGGAATTACATTAGTACTCAACAATTTGGACACTATTAATAAATGTATGCAAACTAGTCAGGGCATACCATGGTAACTAGCAGACAACACTTCAACATTCAGTTGGAAGACCTATGACTAAAAAATCATTGTCCAGAACCTGTTTAACCAGTTGACGGAGTATAATGGTAATCCTTGAATTAGATCTGCCAGTTGGATCGATTGTTTCTCCAGACTACAGACAAGCAGCAACTGGTTTCTTATGGGTACGCATTGCAAATGCTGAGCCAGTGTCTCCCAATAAATAAATAAATAGCAACCTGCATAAGAAGTCAGTATTCAGACAGTGGTTTTATAGAGCAAGACAAGAGAAGTAACTTAGTACAATGTGCTCAAACTGATGATTCAGAAGCCCTATAAAGTCTTGATTCATCTATTGAGCCACTCTGTGCTCCTAGACTGCAGGCTTACAGGAATAAGATGAGGCAGAAAATCACCAAACAGAGCCCACAGGGGCCCTCTATTCTTACTCTGTGTGGTCGGCTCTTCATGGCTTTTCTCTTGGGCCTGGTTTACATTAGGACTTTAGTCCAAAATTAGACACCCAAGATCTAAGTGATGCGTCCACACTACCAAGCCCATTATTCCAGAATAAAGGGCTCTGGAATTCAAACTCTGTAGTCCTGCTTTTCATGAGGAGTGATGCTATTCCTGAACTTGCAAGTCCGAAATAATGTTAGTGTAGATGCTTTGGTGCAGCTAATTTGAACTAATTGGCCTCTGGCAGGCCTCATGCAGCTCTCCAGAGTGCTTTCTGGGGCAACTACTATACATGGCATCTTCCCTTGATAAAGCAGCAGATTTCAAAAATGAAATCCTCTCCATTATTATAGGTAGGATCAATAATTATTGCCTTTTGACATTTTTGTCCCCCCAATTGCAGGCTTGCATGCAGGCTAATGGTACCATAGCTCATCTGGGAAGCCTCCTCTCATGGTCTAAATCCCTTGAGATAGCCAAGGATCTGCAGGAATTGCCTACGTTGTGTCTCTGTGGATGCTTTTCTGTTAAAGGCTACGCATCTTACTCTTTCTTCTACGGTAGCCCCCAAGTGCCTCTCTGTGGAGAACATCTGGTGGAAACTCTGCAAGTTTTAAACTCTTGAGTTTTCTACCAAGCTTTTATTCTCCTGTGGCTTTCCCTACCAGTCATGAGTAATGTGTGAGCTTGAATTTTCACATGGCAAGATGAGGAAAATCTATTTAAGGGCCCAAAGGTGAGCATTCTTGGTGAGAAGAGCACTAAACAGATGCTCTTTGAAACTGAAGTCTTGGGCAGATTCTGTATTTCATATAACTTAAAGAGGGGCATAGGGATGGAACATCAAATGTAAATGAAGGCTCCTTAGAGCTTTTACTCTACTATATAAATGTTGTTGTATTAAGTATTTGAGAATGGCAATGGCATACTCTCCTTCCGCATCTTAGTGGAAAATGGACCTTAAAGTAAACATCTTATGAAAAAAGAGCCTAAAGTGTAAAATTATTGTATTTTTTTTATTCAGTGGACAAACCTGTTTTCTTTCCAAATAATATACTAATATCCTAGGGGACTATGTTAAATATTTTATAAACACAAATGGAGGACGAGCTCTGTAGATCAGCGATAACACAAAAACAGCCCTGAAGTACTGCTTGGAACATTTGGTTCCCTTTACTCTGGGGCACACCTGAATGTTTTTTAAAATGGCCAAGAATACAGATAAATGAGTTGCTGCAATCTTTTAAAAACATCCTTCATTGTAAATAATTGTGGTTACATTTTTAAACTCTAAGGGTACCTCTACACTTCACACTTATTTCGAAATAAGCTATTCCAGAATAGTTATTCCAAAATAGCTTATTTCAAAATAGCACATCTACACTGCAGGGAAGCCTCAAAATTAGTCTGATACAGGCTTCCTTAATGTAGATGTGCTATCTCGATTTAGAGCCCCAGGAGGCACTGGGGAGGAATAACTTAAAATGGCTCTGGTAAGGGGCTATTTCAAAATAACAGCAGTGGAGCATCTACATGTGCCTTATTTGAAATAGTAATTTCGGAATAGACGTTATTCCTTTTAGAATGAGGTTTACAAAGTTCGGAATAAGCCGTCCATTATTTCAAAATTATTTTGAAATAATGGAATGGCTGTGTAGACGCTTGCATTGTTATTTCAAAATAATGCTAGTTATCTCGAAATAACGGTGCAATATAAATGCACCTTAAGTCTCATTAACTGGGTTGGCTGTAAATTTTCCTCTAGCCATCCTGTTGAAAAGTTACAGATGACAAGTATTACACATTTTCTAAAATAAATGCTTGATAACAAGAAATGAGTGTATTATGGATGCTATTCAATAATCCATATAAGTAATATATATTAGTAGTGTCTTCCATATGTTAATATGAGTGAAAATAAATTACCTCTACTAGAGCAAGTTGGAGTACCTCTCCAACTAGCCATCATCTCTATTCTCAATGAGACTGATAACCAATGCCTTTTATTGTTCCCAATGGAAGTTGAAGTCACTCTTTCTTCAGGTAAAATGGTGGCCCCCCTGTTCTTAGGTAGAGATGAACACTCTGAGGAGAATAGAGACTGGCCATATTAATAGAGGGAAACCCGTGGTCCATTGCAAGTAATCAATTTTGAAAGAGGGTAGTTCAGAAGTTTCTCTGAAGAACGTTGTTCTTCTACAGCCTCTGTCGAAAGTGAAACTTTTTGTTGTGAAGCAAAATGGAGATAAATTATTATTAATAAAAAATTATGTCAATAATTACTTATTGCACTATTTATCCTAAAGTCATCTGTCTTCCATCTTTGGTGTATATTTGTTCTAAGCTCAGGCAGTGTCTATTTTGACAAATAAAATCTGAGTGCTGAATTTCTTACATAACCTGGTAATTATTTTTTCACTTATAAATTATGGTTTATTTGTGAAGCCCTAGAAGAAATAATTCAGTTCTCAAAAGGCTGTTGTTTAGGGGAGGACAGTGCCCATACAACACCAACAATGAGTCCCTGTTTCAAGTGCAGAACTCCAACTCAGCCTTAACTACAGAGCTCTGACCGTTGCTCCCACATTGTACTCCTTTAACTCTAGTGTTTAATTGCAGTTCTGCTATCATATAGCCCATGATAAGGCTAATCATCATTGATTAATCTAGCTATTTATGGTGATTTGTCTATTATATTCTATAGTTAAAAACATTTACACTTACGTTTACCCATGCAACCTTAATTCATTCCCCTTGTGCACAGCTTTAATTATATAATTGCAAATTGTTAAGGACTACTGCATTAGTCAGAGCACAAGGGGACAGAAATATTATGTGGGCAACCATAAAGCTGGCATTTCCTGATTTTACAAGTGCTTGATTTTTGCAATCTAAATAATTTCCATTGACTTTAGCATTTTTGTATGTAATAGAAAACATACACTTCAGAGATATAGCATTGAAAAGAAAGCACTCGGGAGGGAGAGAATCCATATAGTGGAACCCAGGTGATTATTTAATTGTATAATAAATGTTTGTTGTTCTTACCCCTGCCCATCCTGTATGATAGTATCCTAGGGTGTGTCTAAACTACATGGCTCCATCAACGGAGCCATGTAGATTAGTCAGGACGGCAAAGGGAAATGAAGCCGCGATTTAAATAATCGCGGCTTCATTTAAATCAAAATGGCAGCCGTGCTGTGCCGATCAGCTGATTGTCGGCACAGCGCGGCAGTCTAGACGGGGATCTGCCGATCCCAGAACCCTTCATCGGCAGATCCTTTATGCCTCGTGAGATGAGGCTTACAGGATCTGCCGACGAAGGGTTCTCGGGTCGGCAGATCCTCGTCTAGACTGCCACACTGTGCCGACAATCAGCTGATCGGCACAGCGCGGCGGCCATTTTGATTTAAATGAAGCTGCGATTATTTAAATCGCGGCTTCATTTCCCTTTGCTGAGTAAACAAATCTACATGGCTCCGTTGATGGAGCCATGTAGTTTAGACATACCCTTAGTTAGTATTGTATTTCTGACTCTGTGGTTGAAACTCTAGTTCGGTTTCTATTGTAAATAAAAAAGATCTTTGTATCTTTAAAGAGTCTGAGTTTATCTGTCCATTCTAGTGAAAATGTGCTATATATTGCCTGACTTTATAATTAATGCTATAATGTTGGTGTGTATGGCATTTAGAAGAAAATCAAAATGACAAGCCCTTGCCCTGAGATGTATACTGTCTAAACATAAAATATATAAATAGTGTTTCTTGACTTTTGTGGACAAAAAAACTGAAATACTGCCAAGAATGATAAATTACAGGGATTGTGGGGATGATGCATAGCAATTACCAGAAATAGCACTTTTCATCTTCAAAGTATTTTTCCAATATTAGCTAATTAATTAAATCACATAGCACCTGTTTAGGGAGGTCTAGTGAGTATTAATATATGGTATTTTATAGCTGAAGAAGTTGAGGTGCAAAGTTTTACCAACTCATCCCAGATTACAAAGCAAGCATATGTCGCTCAGGATTCAAACTCTCAACTTCCTTGTTCTAATTCTTAGGATCGTATCGCTCTGCATAGAATCCCTGAATCCAAATAGCTCTCTAGATTGCAGAATCAGAAGGTGTCTCCAGATTGTGTTTAAATATTGGACTGTGTTCTCGTTGATCATTGTAAAAGGATTAAGCCTATATTGTGGTGCCTTCCTCTTACTGGACCAACCAGTGTTGTTGCAGTTTCAGTTCATTGACTTAAGGGTTAGTTCTGTCTGGGCTTTCTGAAGGAATCCAGGGATAGTTGCAGGGGATAGTTGCTTTATTAACATCTTTTTAACAAAATATTATCAAAATCCTTGCTGACTCTTTCCTCAAAGTCTGTGCAGACAAACAGTTTCTTCACTAGGACTCTGTCTCTATCGCACCAGTAATTCCAATACCACAGTTCCTCAGAGACTCAGTCATAAAGGGCTCCAAGCAGTCTTCTCTCCTGTCAGTTAGGTTTTTCTAGAGCAGTTCCTCTCCACAGTAGCTCCAGTGTTTGTCCATTGGAAGCACTAGCCCCTTAGCTTTCTGGAGGGCGATGCAACTTTTGGTCTCTGTTCTCTGCTACCCTTTTTAATAAGGGTGCCAAGTTCCAGCTCTTTCAAAGGTGCAGCAGGCAGGGCTAATCATACAAATAGCTCCAGGCCTAATGGCCCCAGAGGAAAAGTATCCCTTATACCAGGGATCAGCAACCTTTCATAAGTGGTGTGCCGTGCTTTAACTTCTTCACTTCTATTTATGATTTGCGTGCCATTGATACTTTTTAGAGTCAGTAATAGTCCTACTTACATTTTAGTAGCTTCATTAATCTCTCTCAGTAGCCTCAAGTGTGCACCGCATCCTCCTTCACCTCCCTCCTGTCCCCACATTCCTGTTCCCCCAGCGCACACGGCAGCAGCGCTGGGACTTGCAGCCCCATGGGAGCGACAAGGAGTTGCGGGGGCAGTGTCACTTCCCTGTCCGGCCCAGCCCTTTGCTCAGGGCTCACCCCTCACCTGCAGGCAGTGGCTCCGGGGCTGGGGCAGACAGAGCCCAGGGCTGGCTCCAGTCTCTGGCTGAGTGCAGTGGGTGCTGGGGAAGGGTCTCCCCACCCACAGGGTGCAGCCGCAACTGAGCCTGGGCCCCAGCACTCCACAGAGGTGGCAGCAGCATGTGACCGGCCATGCCACCCCCATGTGCGGAGGCCAAGGGAGGAGACGGCCGGACGTGCACAGCTTCGGTCCAGCCCAACCCCCAAGAGGCCAGGGAGAGAGGGCTGAGCTGGCTGCATACGACTTTCGGAGCAGGAGGTGGTCATGTGCCACTCAAAATCATCTTGCATGCCATTTATGGCATGCGTGCCGTACGTTGCCAGCCCCGCCTATACCTTTGCAGTTGTGTATTTCGAGGCCTGAATGTATAAGAGCATAGTCTTCCTAGGCATTGGGGGAGGAAGTAGAATGTATGCTGTAATTACAGGCAATTTGTAATAAAGAAAATTTTTGTGCATGTAGCATTCAAACGTCTATTCCCTGAGATATCCCAGGCATTGGGAGGCTTAGTTTCCAGGACTTGCAAAACTAGGTTGCCTCTCTGATCCTGCAAGTGCTGTTCCACTGCTGGCAGTAAAAGGGAATTTACTAAAAAGTCAAAGCTCCACATTGTCAACATGGTGCTTTAGAGAACAGATTTTAGTACGCTTCCATTCACTGCTAGGGCCTTCAGACTACTAGAGAAGCCATTGTTGGAGAGACTCACAAAGTCGAGTCTTCGCCTAACAGAATGGGAAAGGGGAGAGACTACGTCTCATGAACAGGAAGTTGGGGAAGGGACAGAAAAAGCAAGTGTCTTAGTTGGTGTGATTATACCCTCCCTTCAGTCCCCCCTAAAGGCCAGACAGTGCATCATAGCTATAAGTATAGCTGTGAATCTGTGGTTATACTGTTCTTTATACATCATAGCTACAGTGCAAAGTCTGCCAGTGCTCAGGAGGTTAACCTGAAGTACAGCAAAATATCATCCATTGGGGAGATGTGAGTGTCAGAGGAAAAACATACAGATTTGTCTACCCAGTTAGGGTAACCATATACTGAAGTAAACTATAACTTCTTATAATATTTTCTTGGTTGAAAGTACTTGAATTGCAGAGCTCTCAGATTAAGCAGTTAATGCACTTGTCAATTGAAGAGGCTATCCAGAAAAAGCTCTTAAACCACAGCTGAATTAATACAGTCTTTGGTGTAAGGAGTCCCAGCAAATAAAGGAAGATGTGGGGCTGATACTCTGGCATTGTTTCAGAATGTGGGAATGGATGGAGGAGCATTATCTTACTGGAATGATCATTTCTGTTCTGTACACACTAAAACACCCAGTATACAGATGGGTATTTATGACATCTTCTCCTCCCTTTTAGAAACATTTTTAAGTAAAGCTTCTCCCCCCCCCTCCCCCCATTCAGTTTAATGTTAAATGCTCTGGGGAAAGAGCAGAGAATCTTTTGCAAAACTCACACTGCAAATTATATTTTTCAAACAGATGAACCTGAGATATGCATCTAGGAAGGAGGCAACTGCACACAGAACATTTTCAGTAGGGGTGGTACTTAGAGAGGAAAATCTACTAAGCAATTTAAGCAAACAGTAGGAGGGTGCGATCATCTTTGTGTTTTCACCATACAAGTTTAAACAGAGCTCTTATTGGTAATAGGGATGCTAAAATGCATGTAATTAGGTAATCGTGTAACTGCTGAATGTTTCAGCAGTTACATGGAGGGCAGCAGTCGGCTCCCTGGGAGCCAGTGCTCGCAGGAAACTAGCTTTAAGCTGGCTTCCCACATATACCGGCCGCCCACCTGATCCCCTATCCTGCTGCCTCTGTTTCAGAGGCAGCAGCACAAGGCAGCAGGCGGCTCCCCAGGAGCAGGTGCATGCCAGGAGCTAGCTTTTAAGCTGGGATTTTGGGTGTAACTGTGAATGTTAACTGTTAAGCTCATGCTTATCCTTTAACCATTACACAGTTAAACTTTCACATCCATATGAACATCTGCTGATTACAAATTAGGGAAGGTGCATTCTACATTATCTCCTATACTTTTGCTTTCTGTGTGTTCTTCTGTTGGACTTTCCTGACTTTATTTTGTATGCATCATTGGTTTTATGTGACTTCTCCATATTCTATGTATTGCACAGGATGGTCCCATTATGCACTGTCAACCATGTGTTGCTTTCCTTCTCATGCAGTGCAGAAGCACACTGAGTAATTAGGTACCCTCCTCCCCCCGAGGGCACCCAATCAATTTTTTTCTGGTTAAAGTTAAAAAACTATTGGATTGTTAGAAATCCCAACAATCTTATGTATTGGAAACAAATGAGAGAAAAGCTAAACAACATTGTTCCCAAAGGCCTAAAGAAAGAATGTTTTAATTTTTTAACTTTTCCAGAAGAACAAATATTTCAGAAGCATGGGAATAACAGGCTGTGAATGTGTGAGGAATTAAGATGGGATTTGGAATTGAAACCTTCTCCTGTGCCCCAGATACTAAATTGCATGTGGCTCGTCTGGGCAATCCAGAAAATCCAGTCTCTTAATCCAAATAGTGCTTAAATTGTCCAGAAAAATTGAGTGGGAAGAACCTTTTCCTCACTCTAGACCAGGGTTTTCCAACCTATGAGTCGGGACCCAAATATGGGTCTCCATTACATTTCAAAAGGGTCGCCAGGTGGCTCGCCAGGTGGCTCTTAAGGCACCATTCACACATTCTTTGAATTGCCCTGGGTCACCAAGTCTTCCTGAATTGTCAAAATGGGTCCCCATTTGGAGAAGGTTGGGAACTGCTGCTCTAGACCTTCCCCATATTTTGTCAGGTCATTCCTTTTATTTATAGTTTCCCTGAATCTTTTCCTTTAAAAGTTAACTAGCAGGTGAGGTATGAAAGTGAGCGGTCAAAGCCGAGCAAAAAGGTCAACATGTAAATTGGATCCCTTCTGATTAATTCTTAGACGAGGGGAGTAATTTGTGGTGAGAATTATTAATATGGAGCTGTTTGGGGGGGGCGGGGGAGTTCTAATGACTCGTGGAAAAAGTAGATATAGGGATAGATAATACATGTCTAGGCTTTCTGCTAGCCTCTGAGAAGTGTTGTTTCTCCCTCCCCTGATGTGGATTATGGTTTTGAGGAACTATGGGCCAGAGCTCCTGGGACTCCACCCCTTCTGCGTGCAGTCCTCTCAACCCATGTGCCTGCTGTGGAAATGGGGTTGTGATACAAGGGCAGGGGCGGACTGGCCTGGCGGGATACCAGGAATTTCCCGGTGGGCCATCGGTCCGGTGGACCGTTGTGTCTGCACGCCGTTGCCCCTCACTCCGAGCGGCTCTGCATCTGTGCTGTATGCAGCACGCAGAGCCCAACCCACGACCTGTGCCGCGTGCCGGACATGACGCAGGGGTGACGTCATGGGGAGGGCCGTTCTCAACCCATTTCCCGGGCCTGTTTTGATTGCCAGTATGCTCCTGTACAAGGGCTGGCCCCCCCCTTCAGCCACCTACTGCCCACCCATCTACCAGGGAGCGGAGTAGGGGTCTGGGGACACCCATTTTGGAGGGGTGTCCCCCAATTGGCCAGGGCCCTTGGGCACAGGTCTCGTTGCTCCCATGGCTAATTAGCCATTGCTTCCTCCCCACTTACCTTTGCAGGCAAACACTGTTTAAGGTCACACATTTTGAAAAAAATTTATGATGTCCAGAAGCGTGATGGACAGAAGGGGATGGATCATCTCTTTATCTGAAGTCTTTGGCACCATAAGTCAGGATTTTATCATTCTTTGCATTGATGATTAGCAGAGCACAGTGGCTCTCTCAAAGCTGAGGGGTTATATTTTTGTTCTTTGCTTATGTTCTCAAGTATTAGTGAAATTGGCTATGAGAACCCTGTGATTCTGGTACTCCACTGTTCACTAACTCATAGGCTTCCTTGTTTGTATTGAAATTAAGATGTCTGGTAGGCCCCTACAAATGTTTATTGCCATTTCATTTGAACTAATTGGGATCATTCTTTGCTGTAGCAACAGTGATGTTTCTTTGTGGAAGGGAATAAATGACTGTACAGTATTTCATTGACAAGCTGTATTGTATCACTACAATATGTACAGTATTTTCTGTACATTGTGATGAATCATGTTTGCTGTTCTGCCAAAGTTAAATAAAAAGTGTGATAAGTGGCTTTGAAAACACAAGAATGCCAGAATGTACATTATTATGTGTTGGAACTTGGGGGAAAAAAAGCGCGGGGGGTGGCAGGGGGGAGGAGAGAACTTTCACTAAAGTTACTATGTGCTTATTGGTATAATAAATGGAATGGATTTTGGTGAGATTTGAAAGGTAAATAAACAAAACTAATCTGACAGGGAAAGGGTGCCATACACTCAACTAATCTACATTCTCAAGTATAAAACATACTGCATCTGACTCCAAACAGAACAGCAAGTCCTATCTTGCTGAACCTCTATTGGATAAATGACTATTGATGTTTTTGAATGACAGTAATCTTTGTAAATTTAGCCTTACATATTATGCAACAGCTGGGGTTTTAGGAATATTATGATGTCAAGCACCAAGTATTTATCTAATAACTGATTATTAAGTACAGTTTAAAAATTTAATTTTGAGGTGGAATTGAAGAGTAGCTTTGAAACTCATTTTATTTTAATAGCAGCATGTGTTGCTTTGAGTTCCCATCTTAATGCAGTATTTTTGCACTTTGATTATGTTAGATGTAAGTTTGTGGTGCACACCAGTATATATTGCAGCATCAATAACATTTTAAAATCAATTCTTTGTTACAATTTCCATGTGAGGCTCTCACTGGTTTGTCATGATTAAAGCAAGTAGTGATAAACTGTTGGTGCATTTTAGCTGTTTGGCCAGAGCTCTCTAACATTAGGAATGAAAGCGACTAGCCTAGTAGTTGACTACCCAATAAACCTAGGATTATCGGGTAGTCGAGTCACTATTCGACTACTTGCTACCTCCCCCTCTCCCCCCCCATTAAAAGCCAGTTCCCCCCGAGCAGCATCTCCGTGGAAGGAGGCAGGGGAGGCAAGGCAGAGGTGTGAGCCAGGTCCCCTGCTGTGGTGTAGTAAGAACCAGATGGATCTTACTACATTTAAAAAGCAGAGCCACAGCAATCCTGGAGCTGGTGCAAGCTGGGACTGCTCAGTCCTGGCTCGCGCCACCCCCCATATCGACTAATCGAGTAGTTAATGGACATTGCATGGACTACTCAATTAGCTTATTAACTGCTACTTAACATCCCTATCTCATTGGAATGTAAAATTTCGATTAATTGGCTAATCAAATAGTCAATACAATTTGCATCGCCTATTCAATTAGTTGAAAAGGGTGCCTCCGCCTTTGAAGTACAGTTGCTATAGGGCTGTTGCTACACTTCAAAGGTGAAAGCACTGTGGGGAGCACAGGGCATTTCAAAGTGGCAGCGCCACCTGGAGCCCATGTCAGGCTCCATGTGGTATTTCAAAGCAGCAGCACCACATGGAGCCTGGGGTCAGCGAGTCCCCAGCTGCCCCCAGGCTCTACGCAGCACTGCTGCTTTGAAACGCTGTGTGCAGCCCCGGGGTCTGGCGCCAGGCTTCACGCAGTGCTGCTGCTTTGAAGCAGCCCTTCCTCTCCCCCCTTCCTTGCTGCCTCTTTCTGATAGTGGCAGCAAGGGGAGGGGGAAGTGACTAGTCAGCTAGCATGTTGAATATCTGATAAGCATTTGCTTATTGAGTAGTCGACTAGTCGTTCACATTCCTACTAGGGATTTGAAGGACTAGTCAACTATCTGATAAGCAAATGCTTATCAGATAGTCGGCAAGCTCGTCGACTAGTCGTTCCCCCCACTTTCCTGCCTCTATCAGCAAGAGGGAGGGAAAGAAGAGGGTACTTCAAAGTGGCAGCACCGCGTGGTGTCTGGGGCCAGACTCTGGGCTCCACACAGCGCTGCCACTTTGAAACGCTGCTGGGGGATCCCGGCATCAGGCTCTTCCCATCATTTCAAAGCAGCAGCGCCGCAATCTGGGCTGGGGACTCCCCACTGATCTGGGCTTCCTGCGGCACTGCCACTTTGAAATGCCACAGGGAGCCTGATGCTGAGCTCCCGTGGCGTTTCAAAGTGGCAGCACCACGTGGAGCCCAGGATCAGCTGGGGACTTCCCACTGACCCTGGACTCCCTGTGGCACTGCAGCTTTGAAATGCTGGGATGAGCCTGACTCTGGGCTCCCATGGTGGTGTTTCAAAGCAGCAGCATCGCAGGGAGCCCAGGGTCAGCTGGGGACTCCCCAGCTGATCCTGGGCTCCATGTGGCACTTTCGCCTTTAAAGTCAAAGGCGGAGACACCCTATCGACTATTGGATTAGTCAATTACCCACTATTTAACATCCCTAATATCTGACACTAAACTTTGTTGCAGTAGAACAGGTGAATGTAAGACGGGGGCAAATGCATTCAAACATTATCAAGGTAGCTGTTCATTTGTGGTGTGGTATGTATACTTGGATGTATACTTTCTATATTTTGATGTACCAGAACTGGCATGGTAATCTTTCAAGATATCCAGTCAAAAGCTTTAAACAGATGAGACCACATTGAGTTCATCTAGGAATTTACCATGAACTGTGGCTTTCTGTCCACTTTAACTCTGAACTTAGTGGGCTTTCATCTAAGAGTTAGAACAACACCTTTTAAGGTGGTCAAGCTTCTGAGCAAAGAAAGCTAGAGTCTGGAACAGGGAAGATCCTTTAAGAGGAAATTATGAACTTCCTAAGCCTGGGAGAAGACTAGGATGGAATTCACTAGTAGAACCCCTATAGAGTGAACATAGACTGATGGGTCCGCTGTGGGAATGCCAACTGTTTACAGAAGCACCGAGTAGGAAAATATGAGGCTGAAAAATTAGATGCCTCTGTTACTATAGCAACAGGTGAGTAATGGCTGCTGGCAGGGAGGGGCAATCTGATCCTGGCCTACTTCATCTGTCAAGTCTGTGCTATACTGGGAAAAGGGTGGTGGAGACAGACATCAGTGTCAGATGATGAACAGACGCTATAACCACTTTCGGAGCTGTTTCCATAAAATGTGAAACTACTACTACGTTATAGTTCTTCCAGTGGTAAAGTTGAAAGTTTCTGTTGGTTTCTTTTTTAAGATCTGTAGATTAGAACAAAGGCTATCAGCGTTGTACTTTCATTATACTGAAGATTTGGCATGTGGACTCTATACTTGGCAACCAAGTTCAATGCCAACGTAGGTAGGAGGTCAGGCTTGGACAGCTACGTCAAAGAAAGAACAGTTACCGAAATACAGAATTAATTTATTTACTTATTTCTTTTTAAAAAAATATCTCTCTCATATAAAAGATCAAGGATAGGATTATTCTGAACCAAAGCTGGGTGATTGGCTGTTTGTAATACAAACACTCCTGAAACTTCATCTCCATCATTGTCAAACTTGTCACACCAGTGTGTGGAGTTAAGCTTTGCCATTACTTATTTTGTGGTCTGTCAACACCAATATGTCTGTACATTTATTTGTGGCCTGTCATACATCACACTCTATATGCTTGTGTTTTTTATTACAGTTATCTACATTTTATGAAGATACCAAGAGAATCAGGAATCATGAGAGCTGTTCTTTCCCTCCCTTAATCTGTTTCCCTTGTATCAAAATTCCTATGTACTCAGTCAAAAAAACCAACCAAACAAACAAAAGGCACAATTAACCCCAAACATCCAAGTGTTGAAATGCTGGCCTTTTTGTTACTACTTTTAGTTAGGATTGTTTTTAGAGAAAATCCTGATTTGTCATAGAAAAGGGTTAATTAGGGGGGAAAAACAATTTTACCTCTGCATTTCCATGTACTGGCTGTGATGCAGAGAAAGCAGTGGTCTTGTGTTGCATGGCCTGGATATAGGTTTTAATTGTTTTCATTTTTCTATAGAATGGAGCTCAGGGGAGCCCTATATAAGCTGATGCCACATGAAAGCTTTTATTCTGATGCAATATTTATGAATGGTAGTACTAAGCCACCACTTTGTTGCCATGCGTGAAAACCTAGTACCTGACTTGCAATTTGGTACACTAAGTACAGTGCTGCTAAAACCACTGCTGTAATCTGTGGATCAGAAAACATCAAGTTTCAGATTTATTAATGGAAAAACTGATATCATTGCTGATATAGTATAACTTGTGTTGCAATGCAGTAGCTTTCAGTAGAGGTCTATATGTACTACATCAAAAAAAACAAAAATTGAGGGAAACTTGCCAGGTAAATTACGAGTCACAAATTATTGGCTAGGATTACTTTACGGGTTAAGGAATGCAATTGTTAAAAACAATTGCCTTGGTGTTACCACAACTTCAGTAACAAGCACAGGAGTTCTTTACATAATATTAGCATTAGTCTTTGATTATTGTTAAATATAACCAATGAATACACCTGATTTTCAAGAATCCTTCTTTAAAAAGTTAACTGCTTTGTTTGTTGTTCAAATTTGTTGCAGCTTTATATTAGTGATTGTGTGTTTTGCTTTGAACATCAAGTTAAATTAAGAAATAAATTGTATAGCCAGAGTGTGAATTTTAAGTGTGATTAGTATGTAAAATGCAATTAACACTGAGAATTGCATTGTTGGAATTGGGGGAGCAGGCAAGAGACTGAAATCTTAGTGGTTTTGCTGTAACAGTGATACTTTAAGGGAGCAAGGCATATAACGTGAGAATTTTGAACAAAGTTAATTCTAATTCATGATACAATTATTGTATAGTTTTCCCCAAACTATTTCTTGGTCAAAAACTGTTATCTAAATGTTAGTTTTATTTTGCTCTTGGAAGAGGTATATAAGAGTATACGATTTTATCAGCCTAATTTTACTTATGTTAACTCTTTTATCGAAAAGGCAAGTATTTTTATGCTATATTATTTTGTATTAATGATTATCATTGTTCTGATGATAGCAGCATTCTTTTACATACTCACCTTTGTGATGTACCAACGTAACAGACAAGCTATTTAAAGGTTGCTTTCTGGTATGATATATTTGAAGACTGATTAACTTAAAATATTTTTTCTCTTGACATGATTCTCTGTTCTGTTATCAGTGTTGATGTGCCTAAGTGCTAGTCACATTAATGGGTGTGACACGTGTATGGTATTGGGAGAATAGAACCCCTGGGGCTTTTATTTAGTTGAATCTATCAATCAAGCATTTCTTTTCCTTTCAGAAATGACAGTCAAAAACTAGTCTAATAATGGAATTTGTAAAGTAGACTAAACTAAAGATAGAAGTAGAACTGAAGTATTAACTCACAGCTCTTTTTTATATATAACTCATTTTATCTGTGAATCTAAAAATGCTTCCCCAAAGGTATTTAATTATTATCTCTATTTTGCAGATGGGTAAACTGAAGCAAATAGGTTAAGTTACGTGCCAAAAGTAAAGCACAGTGAATTCTGAGTCCGCTGCTTTAAACATTGGACAACACTAATTCTCAATATTATTAGGAAAACTTCCTTTAAAGTCTAGATCAGTTAAACTGTTGTACTTAACATTGCTGTAGAACTGATGTTACATAAAGTAACAAAGTTTAAAAGCGCATCTAATGTTCAGAATTTCTTTGCAATGAAGATGGCTAATGCCTATTGCTCTTATGAAAAAATATACACTTAAATTGCTTACATCTTTCATTTTTGTGTTGTGCAAATTTCAGGTGTTTGATAGGCTTATGCTGTGTTTCTCAGTGTAGAAGAAATCAGTTAAAAATCTTACCGATGTTTTTTCAGGTACATGCACAACTCGTGGGCTCTGTTGTAAGGCCAGGCCTACATGAGAAAGGGTTGGCCGGTTCAGCTACCCTAGAACACCCTCCTAGTGTTAGATGCATCTTGTAAGCAAGAAAGGTCTTTTGCTAGTGTACCTTGTTCTGAGTTTCCCAAGTGATACTAGTGTAAAAATGTTATAAAAAATCACACTTAACAAACATTACTAGGCTAGCACACATCCAGAGTAGACCTGGCCGAAGTAACATTTAGCAACAGTGGTTTATTTGGCTCAGTTGTTTGGGTAGAAGGAAGTCTCTTTTGAGTGTCACTAGGGTTGTAAGTGACTAGTCAAGTATTCGACTACCAAATAAGCTTAGGCTTATCAGGTTGTTGAGTCAATACTCAACTAGTCACTTCCTCACCCTCTTGCTGCCTCTGTCAGAGGCAGCAAGGGTGAGAGTAGGAGCCAGTGCAGGGAGGGGGCCAGCTTAAAAGCTGGGGGGGGGGGGTAGAGAAGGTAGAGTCACGGGGACCGGGTGTGAGCCAGAAATAAGTTGATTCCCGGCTCATGCCTGGTACCCTGCTGCACCTCTCTGCCTTTTAAATGTAGTAAGAGCCAGGCAGCTTTTATTACATTTAAAAGGCAAACCCTCCGCAGGATTAGTGAGCGGGGACTGCTTAGTCTGAGCTCACACCGCAGCAGAGGGCAGTGAGCACCCCCCTTATCAACTAATGGAGTAGTCAATGGAAATTCCTTCGACTACTCAATTAGCTGATTATCTGCATTTTAACATTCTTAATTGTCACCAAGGTAGCCTTTCATGTCTCTGTGTGAGTTTCTGCTCTCATAAGTTTGTGATCACTATTATTACTTTTGCATTGTTGCTGTGGTTATTCTGATATGTTCAGTATTTACAGAGTGTCATAGGTGTGTATGGTGCTCTGCAAATATAAATTTGCCAAGATCCCTGTTCTCAGGAATGAACAGTCTGATAAATAAAACTTACTGGAATAACTGTGATTTATTTAAATCTTGTACTAACGAGAGTGGAAGGAAGTGCTTTTTAGTGAAATCGTTCTTTCTTGAAACTTCTATTTTGATGGATGTTTTCCAACTACCTCTGGTACTAAAAAAACTTAGTAGCGGGGCCAGTAAGACTCTGCCTTCTTAGGAGGAATAATCACTACGTTCTTCACTTAAAGTGACAGCATACTCACTGAGCAAATATTTTATCTAAAACAAAACCCCCATGCCTCAGTTGTAGGAAGAGGAATGTGTGCTGGGGTGCACTGTTTATTTTGGCACCCATTTACACTAGGGCTGTAATTGAATAGTCGTGTAACTGCACCAAATATTATCGGTTACAGAACTATTGGATGGTCACTGGAGGTGAGGCCATCAGCCATTGTGCTCTGTATCGGATGCAGCAGCAATGGGTGGCAGGTGGGACCTGGTCTGCGAGGGGAACTGATATAGACTGTGAGAGGTCCAAGCTAGGGATGTAAGCGACTATTCGACTATCCGATAAACATATGCTTATTGGATAGTCGCTCCCCCACCTTCCACTTGCTGCCTATATCAGCCTCTGCCAGCTCTTGCTACATTTCAAAGGCATAAGTGCCGCCAGTTCTCCCCCTTCTCCCACCCCTCAGCACCATCTCTGTGGGCAGGCAGAGGTGCGGTGGGGATCTGGCTGCACTTCCACCTTTGAAATGTAGCAACAGCTGGCGGGGCTCTTGCTACATTTCAGAGGCAGAGGCACCCTTATCAAGTAGCCCCTGGAAATTTCCTTGAATATTCAATTAGTTGATTAATCTAAATTTAACATCCCTAGTCTGAGCTCCCACGGTCAGAGGCGTCTCTGTGGGATGTAGAGCAGCCTCTGTCTCTGGGGTTCTCAGACCTGCCGTGCACAGGGGCTGCTGCAGCAGAGCAGCCTCCCCTACCCCCACCCCGCTGCCTCAGATACAGAGGCAGCAAGAGGGGGTGCATGTAGTCAACGGGATTAACCAATAAGCCCAGGTTTATTGGTTAATCGTGTAGTCAGCTACATGTTGAAATCCCTACATCTTACCTGTATTTTTGGTAGTGCAGAGCCAGTAAATCAAGGGTGGGTTAGTGGGGGTTGGGGGCTGGAGTGCCAGCACAGGCTCCCCAATGCTGGGGGGGAGCCCCAATCCTTGGGGCCAATTCAGGCAAGACAGGGGCCACAGGTTCCTCACCCCTGCAGTAAACCATCTGTTGACTAACAAACCCTATTCCAGACTGCTGTTGTAATCACTGAAAATGGTATACAAATTTAATGAAAAGGCTTTGTGAACTTGCAGTCCCATTAGAAGTAATAGGAGAAAATCAGGGTTTCCAACAGTAAAGAACAAAGCCAACAAAAAGAATATTCTTAATTTTCAGATTTATAAAAGGAAATTTCACAAATCAATTATTTCTTCATTTACTGTGACTTTTTTATTTTGTAAGAAACATTTCATAAATATACTTGCAGCTTACTGTAGTGGGCACCATTATTTTAGTTAATAAGTTACTAGGAGGCTATGGCCCCTGCTCGCTCGGGTTCCTGCGCACTCGGGGAGACCTGCAGTGCAGCCCCCAAGTGCTATGGCTAGGCCGGGCCGCACAGAGGAAAGCTGCACGGCAGGTGTGTGGCCAGGCAGGCGGGGGGCAGAGTCTAGAGGCAGGCAGATGCTGCTCCAGGCAGTGTGTAGTGATGGAGCTGCCCACCCTGCCCCCCGGTTTCATGAAGGCTGGTCAGCAGGGAAGCCTGCCAGCGGTGCTGGTAGTGTGGCGAGAGGCTGGGGTGGGTGCACCGGCAGGGTAGTGATTGAGCAGGTTGGGGTGGGGTGTGTGAATGAGAGGGCTGGGAGTAGCGTGCAGAGGGGCTGCAGTCGGTAGGGCTGCCAGTCAGTGTGGAACCCTGCCGGCGACGCTCATAGTGTGGCAAGAGGCCGTTGGCGGGGAAGGGGTGTTTCTGGGCTTGGAGTTGGGAGCGTGGTGATGCAGAGTGACATGATGACATCACTCTGTCATCCCACGGGAAAAAAAACATTTTACATAGAGAGAGAGAGAGAGATGAGGAAACATTGGCTACTCTTTTAAGATAACATTTTTTCTGAAATGGATAGACGTTCCGAAATTCACAAAGAAGTAGGGTAAAAGCTCCTTAACTTCTATATCGTGGACAAAGCATAAAATCTAGGTGCAGAGGGGCAGTGTTATTTTCTTAGCTCTGGATTTTGTTGAATTTTGTTGGTTTAAAATAATTAAAGGTGAAATGTTTTGTGTTTAATTTGTTTTAAATAACCAGTATGGAATGCAGATTAAGCTGGAATTATAGCAGACACCATATATGGCATATGGAGGAGCATCTTTGCCGACTTGAATCAATACATCTTTGGGAGTTTTTATGGAATGCAAAATAAGACACATTTCCCTGCCAGAACTTCCTTTATGCTGGGTTTCCCTCTAATGTAATTTCCATCAGTTAAAGAATAAAGAGAGCATGTTTCTGAGATCGTTTTGCTTGGCAGCGCACAGTGAAAAGAAGGAGTTTTGTTGTTTTTTTTATTATTTTTATTTCTCAGCTGCTTCACACAAAGAAATACTGTACTGCTTTCAAAAATCTCTTAGCACAAATGCCTCCTGTCAGAAATGATCAGCAGTCTGCCATTTTGACATGGCTGGAATAGAAACCACAGTGTTACAAAATTGTTGTCCTAGGCTCAGCACAGGAGACCTGGCACTGTGGAAGAAATCTGTAGATCTTTTCATTGTTTCACATTTGTACTGTAATTGCTAAGGTACGGTCATTTTGATAAACAATTGGTATAGAGTGGGTTTACTCAATGCAGTTGAAGAATGACACTGGACCAATAGAATGTTACAGGAGTCAGTGAAAGTCACAGAAAAATCCTTTTTACAGAGAAGAAAACTCCCTGTATTGCACTATAATGATGATGGTAATAGTTAAGATTGCATCAACACTAATGTTATAAACCCCCTAATAGTTACATAATCTAAAATCCTGTTTTTTCTTGCCTTTACTTCAGTTTAAACCCAATGCACTGGAATGTTTACAGGCCATGGCTTTACAGGATACAAATTGTTTTATAATTTCCCATTTATGTAGGAAGGGGGAGTGTGTGCGCATAATTTATAGTGCAATGAAGTTTTTCCAAACTGAACACTAATACTTCAACATACATTGTGGTGAGTGCTTTTTATTTCCAGAAATATTGTCAGTATATATATGTTCTATGGTGACCATTATGCTATCTTGAGAGACTTAACCTTAGAATTCCGGGGACAAGGCAATATCTACTGCTGGCAAAAGATCGTAGAAGTGGCAAAGGTTTGGGACAAGGTTTGGTTGAGGAAAGCAGTTGACTTGTTCACTTTTAGGGGAGATCTCTAAGCATTCTGTCCAGTGTCACAAGTGGGCAGTGCTGATGACAACAGGACTGGAGCCAGAGCTGCCAGAAGTAATGCTGATTAAAAAGTTCCTACACGTGACTTTGCATGACCTACTCAACAACCATTAATGTAGCCCTGCTGGTTTAACCTAGCACAGGACAAAGGCAGATGCACTGCTAGCTCTCCAAAGAGGTGAAGCTCTTGTGTGATGACTTTAGTTAGTAGGGTGCATGCAGGAGAATGTACTTCTCAATTCCTTATTCCAGCCTCGCTAAACGTACACTTGTGGCACTTCAAAATGATCTGTGCTGTAGTGAAAACAAAAGAATGAATAAGATGTTCAGCTTACTCTATAGCTGTCAGTAAACAAACTGCTCCATGTCTATTCCTCTGATTTCACTGCTGGGGAGCTCTTTGTGTGATGTTGTTTTGATCTCCTGTGAGGGGAAAATTCACATGCTGTTACCAGTTCTGAGTTCATACCACTTTCACTCTCTTAACATCAATAATAGAGTTACTTCAGACTTTCATATGTAAAGGAGAGATGAGAATTGGGTTCCTTGTCTCCTGAGAATCACTAGCACGCTAAAAGAAGGTAAAGTAGGTAATACCCCCCTCCCTCCTGCCCCCGTGCCTTTAGTAGTGAAGTGTTACCTTTTTAGCTTGAAGTAATGAACTTTCACTGTGAAAAAGTCTTGTAAATCAGGCACTTCGGCTTACAACAGAAACTGAAAAATTCCTTGATACAACAAAAATAAGTTACCTAGTTTGCTCAGTATTCTCAGAATTTATTAAGCTAAATATGGATTCTTGGTTTAAAACTAAAGAGGTTTGTTTTCTTAAGAATAGGCTCTGCTCATGTAGTATCTGGTTTGATAAAGCATATTATATTTGTGCTTATACAGTAATTCTTCTTTTAACACTATAGATATGTTTCAGAAAATGATCGTGTTAAGTGAAAACGTGTTATGTGGGGTCAATTTTCCCATTGAAAATAATGGAAAAGGTGCGGGTTGCGTTTCAAGCGGTGGTGTCTGTTGGGACCGGGACATAAGGTTGGGGGAGAAAGGGGACTGGGTTACAGCAGGGAGGGGAGGTGTTTGGCTCGGGGGAAGGGAAGGGGAGGGGGATTGGGTTGGGAGTATGCCCCTCTGATAGGTCTGACGGGACCCGCACTGTGTCCAGCGAGGGGGGGTCGCCGGGGAACGGCGCAGAGAGCGGCTAACCCTCCGCTGCTTTGCAGGGAGACGGGGGGCCCTGCACAGCCGCCGGCAACGGGCCGGCTGGGGAAACCCAGCCGCCGGCCTGCGAGAGGGGGCAAGGCGTCCAGTAAGGGGGAGTCAGCAGGGAACAGCGCAGCGAGCGGCAAACCCTCCGCCGCTTTGTAGGGAGGCGGGGGAAGCCCCGCACAGCTGCTGGCAATGGGCCAGCTGGGGAAATCATGTTATTCCGGGGACGGTCATGTAATTCAAAAAACATTCCCTAAAAAAAAAAATCCTACTATCGCAAAAACGTGTTAAGTGGGCACGTGTTAAATGAGGAATTACTGTATAGCAGAGTTATGTTTCATTATCTTGCTATGGTATGGTAGGTGTGACCATATTTTACAGTTGACATATGATTTCATTAATATTTTCTAGCAAATATTCCAAATGATAGGAATAATTATTTTAATAATGATTTATAATTATTGAATTAATTTTTCTTCCTGGTCTATCATTTCCCTTAATTGTTATTTAACAGTGTTTCCCCTCTTTATTTGGGCTTTTCATACATTCATGGAGGGAAACCAAAAATTTTAAATAGTAAAATGACAGTTATTTTATTTCAGTATTTGAAATGGACCAGATTTTTAAATTTTCCTTAAAGCATGAACTCATACTTGCTTTCATCATAAAAGGGGCACTGAATTAAGTTTTTCCTTTGTGAACTATAGGCTATCAGTGTTGAAATAGGCACAGTATTGTGATGAAGTCTCTTTTTTTTTGTTAAAAAATAAGTTAATATTTTTGTGTGTCATCTTTTTTCATTTTAGGAGTTATACTCTTAAGCTATAAATTCTGTATTTGAATCTTATTTTATTTGTAACTGTATAAAGCTACATCATTTGAAGGACTGCCCATTTTTCTAAACTGTTAAATAAAAAACACTGTACAGTGTGTTTTGTATGTAAAACTATATAGTGTTATGCTAGTATGGTGAATGACACAGATATAATTGTCTTTTTGGAGTATGAAGGAGAGTCAGTTGGTGAGAGATGGTAACCAAATGTCCAAAAACTGCTTTTTGGTCCTCTTCTCTTAAATTGATTTAGCATTAATTAAATTTATGATTTGACATAGCTCTTTTTATACATTTTCTTCCCTTCTTGGATCAGACACTAAAGATGAATGCTGGGGTAGCTAAGGTTGCTCTAACTTGTCAGCAGAAGTGTGTGTGTGTGATTAGGAAAGAATTTTAATTATATTTGAATATGGTCTCTGTAATGGGGCAGTTTGTTGCTAATCTAGTTTATATGTATCATAGGTGGGTGGGTTATAGGACACAAGATGTTACTGAATCTCAGTATTCTCTGGCTTTAGACATTGAAATCTGGTTTGGTTCAGCTCTATCCAGAGTTAGTTTTTTCATAGAGGAAAACTTTTCCAGCTTGCTTTGATGGTAAACATGGTAGGTAAATGTTTAATAAGTATGGCTGTCTTATTGAACAACTGCTGTTTGGAAAATAAGGCTAATTGTGTTTTGTTTTGCTAAATACAGTCCTTGAAATGATTTAAAGCACTTTCTGGGATCCAGAGATGTATCTTAAAGATAAATTCATTTCTAGCTGTAAATATACAAATGGTTACAGTTTCACCCCAAATCCACTTTACAAGTGAGATTTTTTTTTTGTTGGTTTGCTTTAATTTTTATTTAATTTTATGTTCGAGGAAGGTCGCCTTTCAGTACTGCGTGGCATTTCCTGTTCTGCCTGCAAGATACATGATATAGTGTTCTGTGGTATGTGAAATGTAACAGGTTGCCATGGAAATAGAAAGCCTGCCTGAACTAAGGAAGGAAATGCTACAGTCAAGATGTCTTTATTGGGAAAAGCTACATATGTAACAGAATATCACAGTGTTAGGCAATAGAACTGTCTTTCGAGAATCTGAACTGCATGCATAATATTTGAAATTCAATGGCCATAGCTGGTATGATCAGAGGCCACATAATAAGGGTGTTATTTTAGATTTAAGAAGACTTCAAGACTTTCAGCAAAGACATCTCTGCTATTATGTACAAAAATAGAATTTTTCATGTACCATGTTCTTGTCTATCAAGAATATTACCCCTTTTTGTTCCCATATCATGATTCTGATGTTATACTAGAGTTGCAGTAGCACAAATATACACAACCCTGTGGTGTTGTTCTTTTCCTTCTTGGTATGTTAGATTTCAGTAAGTCATACCCAAAATTTAAAACGAATCTTTTAAATTTGCAAGTTTTAAATGGAACATAAGTTACTTGAATTATGCTTGTAAATGTCCGTCATGATTCTGTCTCATTTTGTTTTTATTTAACTCCATGATGATCAGAGTATATGTTTATGATAAATACAGATAGATGTCACTGTATACAGGAAGGTGAGGGGCAGGTATTTAGGCTGTTGTATACCAACTGTGTGTACCAGGAGTTATTCTGTATTTTTCTATCTCTTTTTTGTATCGAGAATGCTTTGGAATTATCACCCTCTCCCCTCTCTTGACCCTCCTCAAAAAAGTAAATGATATTTTTCAGAAGGCAATATCTGAAAATTTCTTATACTAAAAAGCCTGAGCCTGTGTGGATAAAGTGTAATTAAAGCAAAAACTCCTGGACTAATGTTTCTAATCTTGAAAATAGATTAAAAATATATCATCAAAGTTTATTGTTGAAAGCGCTACTTATAAAATACTGGAGCATAAAGATGGAAATCACAGCCAGGATGCACTGTCAATAGTGCAAAATTGTTTTGGTAACTTTAGTGATAATGAGTGCATTTTTTTTTAATGGCATTAGTATTCCAAGCACCAAAATCCTAGGCTAGAGAATTGTAGAAATGATTGCTCATTAGCAAATAGAATACAGATGTTATGTTCATGTTGTCTGAGTTTTTCACAGGAGCACCTTGGGGAGTGACTGGCACACAGTAAAAACCTGATGGCATAACACAGCAATAATCACTTTGGGGCTGGGAAGAGGAGCTGGTCCATAGTCCATATCATGTAACTTTGGAAAATTCATACACTTGGGAAAGCATTTGTAGCTTTTCTGTAATTTGAGAACCACCATACCATAAATATATGGAGCGTGTCCATCAATCAGAGCTGGATGAACCTTGTGAGGTTCAATTCTCCTCTCTGAAGGATTTCAGTTGCCAAAGGAGCATCTTGCTGCCTCCTAACCACCAAAACAAAACAAAAAACCCCTAATCTCATGGGTACTTAGTATTTGTAAATCCTTTGGCTGGAGAGAAGGAGGAGAAGGGTCTATCCCACCACTCACCCATTGTCTCCCTGGCTTCTTAGATGGCTCCAGCTTCGTTTTCACTTTGGTTCTCCTAGGAAGGCCCCTTACACATGTACCCTTTCATCCATCCTCCGTCTCACCAATACAAAATGTTTTTTAAACGGGACAAGAAGTATTTGCAAACCCTCCCAACACACGCAGTGCTAGCGAGAGTGCTTCTGCCATAACTGTCTGTCTCTGCCATAAGTCTAAATGACATCAGGCCCGAACTGATCTGGACCCTGGCTTACAGTCGTAAGGACCAGTGTTCCCTGTAAGCTGTGCACTTGTGCGGTTGCTCAGGAGAGATTCAGATGCTCCCTAGCTGATTAGCAGAGTTCCCGTATCTAGATTTTCTTTCTGTTGGTGGTGCACTTCAGCACATGCCTTGGTGCACATTAAAATTTGTTCTGCATGTAGATGGAAAAACTCTGCACATGATTAGAAAAGATTAGAGAGAACATTGATAATGACATGTGCAAAGCCTGTTTTTGCAGGCTTTTCTGATGTGAGTGAGGTGAATACTGTTGAGTTTCCTTTCAGAATTGTAAGTTTTTTCCCCATTGGAATTATATTCAGATTGTTGATAAGGGCATCTTGAATAAGGGAGCGAGATAGCAGGTAAGAACTCCCTGAGGGCTTGTCTACACTACAGAAAAGATCAAAGCTGCCACACTCAATCTTCTGCGGTTCGAATTAGCGGGTCTAGTTAAGACTAGGGATGTGAAGGACTAGTCCACTATCTGATAAGCAAATGATGGAGACACAACACATCTGTATTTGGGAATGAGGAGGCTGTTAAGCAAGGAAGCAACATTTCTCTTTGTGAATTTTGTCTCCCCCTTTCGAAAAGCATAAGAATACTTTGTGTTAGGTTCCGCTGAAGGAGACATAAAGCTTGTTACATGTTCCCCACTTCAAGTTTTGACCAATTTTATGTCATATGGAAGTAAAAATCCCAAAGTTTCTATTTATACGCTAAAAGTAGTGCTTACTAAAGAGAATCTAGATTAAATAAACAATTGAAGTGAGAAGTCTGAAGTTTTATCTTGGAACATATGACAATTGCTGCAAATATAAGCCAAAGCAACCAGAAGACAGGTTTTTTCTCCAGGGAAGGTTCAAGACTGTGAAATTAACTCTCATAGAAACTAGGGAGGGATCATCACAAACCTCACCATCTTTTGCTATAAGTGCAAGGTTCTCTTCTTTGACTTTGTGTTTTGTAACTTAAATACAGCAATGTGTTTAAATATAAAATTTATAACTAGAATATAAAAATCCAAACCAATGCATTCAGAAGTGTATGCTTTTCCCTCTGGGGAGATGATGAGAAAATGAACATGTGACAGATGTTAGTCATGTTTCATAATGCACTACTGAGAGCTGCTCTAATACTAAGTTGATGAGCACAGTTTAAGAACCTATCTAGGATAGAACAGAATTCCTTAAAAACTCTCTAAAAATCTGTTTTGTATCTCTGTTCTCTTGAGCTTGTGGAAAGGAAATAATGTGGAAAGGAAAAGGAAATAATTTGTGCAATTTAAACAATTCCTTTCAGCTAAATTGTATAAGGAAAGGTTTTTCTTTTGTTTTTTTTTTCAGGTAGCAACAGTATTAAAAAAATAATCAGAGACCGCTTCAGTTTCTTTTCTGTGATCAGAAGAAGCAGGCCATGTAATGATGTTCAGCCTTCTATTTCTCTTGCTTTAAAAGAGGGCTCTCCCTTTAATGAAGACGTATAGTTGTTTTAGTTTCTAAAAATCAGAGTCACATTCTCACTGCTGTGTGTCTTTTTAAAGGAGGAACTTCCGTGCTGTGACGTTACTCTGGCTCCCTGCTATACTGTGTGTTGCTTGCTGGCTGCCAGACTAGGGAGAAAATGAACGTGCTTGGTTAAAGAAAATATTGAGTCCTAGGTTAATTTTTTAAGAGTGAAGATAAAATTAAGAAGATGGTTTTTAATATTTAAACTTGGTTGCAATCTTTGAATTACCCATAGTACAATCCTGGAACTGCAGAGTTGATGCCTCAAAACAGAGCGCAAACAGGCCTATAATCACATTGCTGCCCGTTACAGAAATGTAAATAGACCAGTCATGATTATCTGCTATAGACATCCTCCAAAATCATTATGTAATGTTGGGAACACCTCTTTGTCAAGTAATTAACAAAGATGCTTTAATTTTGATTGAGACCTTTTAGAACAGCTTTTCTTTTTTTGCATCACATTGTAGTAGCACTTTTAAAAACATTATCACCAATAGGGAATGGCTAGTGATACAGATCAGAAAATGAAATTGAGCACCCTGAGAGCTGGTTATAGACTGTTTTTCCCCCCTTCTAAGTGAATACTCTGCTCTAGACAGAACATATTAACATTGCTTTGTCCTGCTGAGTTGAAAACAATCCCTCTAAATGTTGAAAACATGGTTAGCAGATATCAAAGTTAAACCACTTCTAGAGGCGGAATCAAATTAAAGTGAATTGAAACAAGTTGGATCAGCATGAACTGACTCTATTTGTAAAGAGTACTTTGCATTTCTATATCTTTTCACAGCCATAATTGAGAGAAGAATATCAGCAACTTCATTTACAAAGCTGCTGTTTGCTTTTTCCTTTTGCCCTAAAGCAAACAAAATAGGCAGGCTCCCAATTTGGAATTTGTTGAATGAACCTGAATCACTTATTTACTGTTTAGTTGTCATGGCAGCAAGGCAAATAGATGTGAAAAGATTAGCCAAACAAAAAAGGCAAAAAGCCCTGGCCCAGTTTGTAGGGTTTTGGAAATACAGCTAGTCATACATCCTCTGATGAGGCTGCAGAGTAAAGGAATTTAA
The DNA here is from genome assembly GCA_032595735.1 of Pelochelys cantorii. Lineage (NCBI taxonomy): Eukaryota > Metazoa > Chordata > Testudines > Trionychidae > Pelochelys > Pelochelys cantorii. The sequence continues at coordinate 99,063,227 of CM064329.1, read as the reverse complement.
TAAAATCTAGACTGGAAATGTCAGGTCTTCAGGCTGTGTGAAAGTTTGGGATAAGTTTTTAAGGTGTGTGTGTTAGAAACAAGATACTGGTGTTTTCTATTTCATTGCAATTTCAATTAACTTTACTTATTCTTAAATGCATTTTTAATAAATACAGGTTATACCTACCTAAATCAGGGCTCTCTGGTCTGGTAACATCTGTGGTCTGGCACGGACCACGGATGTTCCTGGACCACAGAGCTCAGAAACAAGGAAGTCTGGCGGTGGAGCAGGTAGAGGAGATCGGCAACTCAGCTGGGAGCCCAGGGTCTGGGAGCGGGGTGGATGACATGGCGGGGGGGTTCTGGCCTCAGTGGCTGGAAAGCTCCAGTTCAGCTGTGTTCAGGGAGCTCCAGCCCTGGCCTGTTCTGGCTCCAGCAGCTGGGGAACTCCAGCCCCAGCAGAAGCCAGGGAGCTCTGGCCCTGGCTACAGAGCTCCGGCCCTCCGCCCCCATCCCCATCTGTGGAGCTCCGGCACTGGCTGTGGAGGTCTGTGTCTGGCTGTGGAGCTCCTGCTGTGGCACTCCAACCCCAGCAGGCAGTGGGGCTGGTGGCAGCTAGAGAGCCCCAGGGGTAACATCTATGGTCTGGCATCAGCAGGGCCAGGGGGTTGGGGCATCAGCAGGGCCAGGTTGGAGCCTTTAGCCCGGGGGCAGCAGGGCAGCATGGGCCATAAGAGTAGGGACCTCCCTTGGTCAGGCAAATCCCCTCATTTGGGACCGGTGAGGTCCCAAGGGTGTCGGGCCAGGGAGGCCCAGCCTGTAGTGATAAAATGAACAAAAGCCATGTCAGAGAAAACATGGCAGTGTTTTCAGGAGTGGGAAAAAGTAATGTGGATGCTAAAGGAGAAAGGATCATGAATAGAAAGTTCCCCAAATGAAATGACCTATACTGGCAAAAGGACTTTCTTGCCTATATAGCTACATCTACGCTAAGGCATTTACCCGCATAGCTATGTTGCTTGGGGTGGGGTTTTTTTTTCCACCTCTCCTGCCCACTCTCCTAACCAAAAACTTTTGTGTAGACCAGGCCTGAATCTTACAGGGCCATGCCCACTGCCTGGGTAGATAGGCACAAGCGATCAGATCTCAACTCCATTCAAGCTATGGTCCCTCTAACAGTGAATGCTCCCAAGAATTGTACTGCAATGTCATGAGTGACTGCTGGCTCAGTGCTTAATAAAAGAGATTCTAAATGGACTGGGTGTGTACATCTCCCCACCATGGCTCCATGTTTGACGTACTTTGTTTTGAAAGTGATAAATGGAGTCACAGGGAATTGTTGCTGTGATATGAATTAATCCTACTGCTAAATAATAAACATGACCACAATGACCTGCTCACTCACTATGAGCGAATTCCTGCTGTGGCTTAATCTCAGTAATGGTTTCATATTTGAAGTAAATAATGTCAGGGGTGAGTTGAGACCTGCTAAATAAAGGGTCAGCAGAATCAAGTTGGTGGATTGATATCATATCCTGTGTATCATAAAGTAAGGAAGTAAAAAGCCTCAGGAAATTACATTTCTTGTGCAACATAATCAGAATTGCACTTATACAGAAAAGGTCACTTTGTATTTACTAACTATTTATGCTGCTTTTTCTGATGTTCCTAAATAGGAAAAGCAGATATTCAGAAAACTTTAGGGAATGGAAAATGAGTTCTGGGTCCCAGTCTGTACAGTTTCTTTTGGGAATAGCACAGAGCAAAACGAGTGAGCTTGATCCACTGCACAGCAGATGCCAGGATTATATGATGTGGAAGGAATTTTTTACTTTTAAACCCTTTCAGTGTGATGAAATGCAGGGGAGAGGAAGGAGGGGCTGACATAAGTGTCCTCATTTTTTTTTAACCCTTTTCATGCTCTCACTCAAGAGATTCCATCTATTCATACGTGCACAGCTTATTTGTGTGGGTGTGCTGTAGCGAAACAGTAATTAAATGTAGTGCATGTTTCAGAAACAGAGCTCAAATGCAGTAGCAAATCATAATATTTATTCTGTGGTTTACAGTTATGTTAGTGTAAACTGAAAAGTGAAACTAATAGAGAAATAGCCACATGTACATTGATGTACAGTGCAATCTCTGTATGTATGCATAATTTAAAACAAAGTTTAGAAGAATAAAATTTTTCAATTAAAATTGCTCAGAATGTGTGTCCTCTGCTAGATTGTAAAGTGCCTGAAAATAAGATTAACCAGCTCTTATTTATTTTCAAAATTAACAGGGAGGGTTCTTGAGTCAACTTCTGGGAGGGGCTAATAGCATCAGGATATGTGCCTTGTCTCCACTGCCAGGTGGATTGACACTGTGGCGATCAATCTACCAGATGGACAATTTAGTGGGTAGTGTGTATAATGAAGTTTCTTTCATCAATCCAGCATGGTGTGGACTCTGGTAAATAGTAGGGATGTTAAATTGTGTTTATTCAAGTAAACCTGTAACTGCTGAAATTTTCAAGTGGTTACATGGGGGGGGAAGGAGGGGAGGAAGGGGCAGGCAGCTGCTCAAGAGCTGGTGCGCACAGCTCCTACCTTAATGGCATAATCTGAATATAGCACATTAACTTTGGTTACACTAAACAAGAAATCGGTACGGTAGCAAAGTAGAGATCCTTTGTTAATAATAAAGTGCCAGTTACAAATAATTATTCTTTCTAAATTATAATTTTGCATGACTCTTAATAATACTTCCAGGTTTTACATGCATGCATGATTTTCTATTTGTGTCCAGTTCATTCAGGTTCTGAATGTGCTAATCAGAATAACTAGCTATATAATTAACAAGCACTGAGCAATTTAAGTTTGTTTTTTATATTAAAGTTCTACTTTCTGACCTGGAATCAGTGTTAGGCTGCACAAATGTTGCATTAAAATTAGGAATGTAAAGGGTTACCCAGTAAGCATTCATCTTACTGGCATGCTGTCAGCCGGTGGTCAGGGCAGTGAGTGGTGTGTGTGTATTATACACCCGAGTCTTCAACTGCTGAGACACAAGGCCCCGTTGCAGTGGGCAGTCTAGGTGAGACTGACGGGCGCCCCGAGGAGTTTAACGTCCGTGTCTTTACCGCTAGGATCAGGATCCTTTTGCGACGGGCAGCCAACAGGCCGACAGACGCCCCAGAGTTTACAGGGAGAGCTTATTACACCTCAGATTTTGACTGCTAGGATACACCATCCCTTCGCAGCAGGCAGCCTGGGGAGGCTGAGAGATGCCCCAATGGATCTGTCCCCTGGAAGCGACATGATCCAACGCTCAAGCTCTCCCTATATCTGTCCCTTATGACCGGCTGGAGTTCTTTTAAAATTGTGCTTGGTTCTGTTACAGCAACTGAAGGAGTCAGGTCACAGCTTAAACAGTTACTATTTTATTGTTACAGGGTAAACTTAGCTGTTAAATGCCACTACCGTGTTACAGATAACACAGCCAATACAAAGGACAGGACAGAAATTACACTAATAAGTCACTTACAGGTACCATGAAACCCTTTTGGTTCTCTGAGCTCTTATTAAATGCATGCAAAATAGACACCTAGCAGGTATATATTCTCACCCCTGTGTTCCAGACTTGGCATGGCCAGCGTCTTTCTCTCAATCCCTCGGGAAGAAGTAGGGCGAGGTTGGGCGTCCCACAGACCTCGGGAGACAATCAATACCTGCCAGCAGGTGTAGATGATTGGAGCTCAAATGGGGTGGGCTACTAAACCCCTCTTTATACCCCTTGGGTCATGTAGGCTTCTTCCTGGTCTCAAGTGGCCAATTAGGAAAAATGGCTTTGAACGCCAAGTTTCCCACAAAGGGTGCAAAGCATAATTCACACCTGGGAAAATGCAGACAATGGGCACCTCTGGTATGTGATGGGCGAAGATTCCTCTCCTGGGACAGTGCAGGCGTGTCAATTACTGGTACTAGCCATCAGGGCAGCGGGAGGCCCCAGGTCGTCAGCTAGCCCATTTACTGTCTAGTTTCTGTTTATGGTAGAGTCAGGGACAGGCAGCACACCTGCGTTCCCAGGGCATCAAAGGCTGACTGCCTTTCTCTTGCTCTCGGGAGGGGGGGGACACAAGATGGGGTTCATGTCTGGCTACACATGCTGACCAGAGTAACCTGCACCCAAACTCGCCGGAGCAGCCCCCCCCCCCATCTGTGGGGCGTGGCACAGCAGGCTCAGCCCATCCTAGCCAGAGCAGCCCGTGGTGCAATGCGGCAGGCCTGTTAACCAGTTAAACATACCGTTTAATTGGTTCACATTTTAAATGGGATTTTACATCCCTAATTAAAATAACTATATCTATGTGTCTCATGCTTAGAGACATCGGCTGAAACCCTTGCTTGACATCTTGCAGGGGTCAGAACTGAGCCTGAGTCTTTGAGATCCAGGGGGAATGCTCTGGCTACTGGATTAAAGGTTCTAAGACCATTACGACCACCATCCTCTTTCAAATCTGGTGTTGGAATTGTTTTATTCCATTCAAAACTATTTGCCAATTTTATACAAATGTACAAATAGCTTTGAATTGCCTTTTTTTGGCAAATAAAATATTCATCTGCAAAACAAAAATTGCCCAACTCCATTCAGGAGTGGTGTATTTCATTGCTGGCTCAAGCACTTACTTATGTGACCCTGGGCAAGTCACTGAGCCTTTGCCTTGTTTTCTCCATCTGTAAAATGAAGCTAATGCCTACATGCAAGGGTGACTTAGGATAGTAGCTCTAAGAAATTTAATTACAGACTGGAGTGTAGGGAAGGGGGCTGAGATGTGTGTAGGTATGGAGAAGCTGAGGAGAAGGACCTCGGCCTGGAGGGAGCTGAGAGTGGGCTCTGGGATGTTGGGGGGTGCAGGAGTCAGGGCACAGAGTTAGGAGGTGTGGAGGGTGCAGGGCTCAGGGCAGCTGTAGAGAATGCAGGAGTCAGGGCAAGAGGTGGGGCGGTAGGGGGAACTCAGGACAGAGGGTTGCAGGTGTGTGTGGGAGCTCAGGGTTGCAGGAGAGGTGTGAGGAGTTTGCTCCTTGGGGCAGCCGTAGTTCTGAAAATGGTAGGCCAAATTTTTCTAACATGCCAAGCGACTAAGAACAGGGTGAGGGTGGCATCAGGAAGCTGATTAGGTGTAGTTCAGGTCACATGGGATGAAATTTGAGTTGAAAGTATGGCCCATTGAGAAGGTAGGACCAATGGCATGTATGTTCTCCTTGGTGAATTTTATGTCCAGTTTTGCTTGCTTTGCCTAAGGAAATTTTATAATGAAAACTAAAAGGGTCCAGTTTAGAGGTGAGGATAACTAGCAAGGAAGGATGGTTCAGTGCTCAGGGCACTGGGCAGGCACTTAGGAATCTGTGTTCAAGTTCCTGCTCCATCACAGACTTTCCTGGATAAGTCACTTTACCCTTTTGAGCCTCAATACCCAGTCTGTAAAATGGAGAGAGTAGCACTGCTGCACCTTGCAGGGTTGTTGTGAGGATGAATCCACTGGAGACTGAGAGGCACTCTGATACTATGGTAACGGATGCCATAAAAGTACTTGAAATAGACGGTGGGATTTACATGACAAGAGATGCCCCCCTCCCAAAAAAAAAACAAAGCAACCTGCAAGAAAGGAAGGTGGAGGGATATAATAATTACTTAAGACTAAATAGAATGTAACTAGAAGCAATTCTCTGTGTATTTACCCCTATACCATAGCATCAGAACATCTCACAATTAGTGGATTTTAGCATCACAATGCTCCTGTGAGGTGGGGAAGCAGTGATGACTGGTGAAAGGGACATGGGGGGCCACATGAACTCCCAGCCCAGAGAAGGTCCAGGACAACCACCCTCCACCCCTGCCTCTCCCACTCCCTGCTCTCCCCTCTCTCTGCCCTTGCTCCACCATCCACGCCTGCCTTTCCCACCCCCTGCTCTGCCCTCTCTTTGCTCTTGCTCCACCCTCACTCTTTCTCTGCCCCCACCTGTTCCCCCTTCCCCAAGCGATGTGGTCCGGGGGACTAGCAGTGCCAACAGTGGGGGCCTGACACTTGCACTCATCGACAGTGGCACAGCAAGTGGCATGATGCAGCTGGGGACCAGATATGGCTGGAGGAACAGAGCAAGCTGGGACACGTTGCTCCTCATGCCCTGCCAGTTGCGGAGGGGGACCCCTATTGTGGGTGCCAGGCCCCCCTCGCTGGCCCTCGGGCAGCACAGAGAATCTGGCCCTACTGGCTGCTGGCCAGCCACTTGCCCCTCTGACCCATGGCATTTGGGTGCATGTGTCCCCTGGTGACCCCCACATATCGTCTGTGTGTGCAAGTGTTTATTTCCATTTTACAGACCAGGAATTGAGGCACAGAGTGGATTCAAATGGATCCACGGTTACTCAAGGGCCAAATCTGTAATTCTACCCAGGTCTCTTGAGTCCTAATGTGGTATTCTAGCCACAGCCCATTCTTCCTAGATAGTGGTTCTTCCTTTCTACCCTATTCTGTGAAGAGGGGAAAGGTCACTTACTGAAAGTAATTGCTGATTAAGCTTAGAACATCTAAAAGAAAAACTGTATTGTCAACCTGTGAATTGTACTTCCAGAGGCAATCATTGAATCAAATACTCCATTTGCATCTAAAAAGGTTTCAGCAGTTTTCTGTCTATTAATAGCCCATGCAGTTACACAAATTCAGATAAGACTTATCAAATCAGACTTGGACCATAAGATGATCACATGCAGAGGTCAAGGAGGAATTTTCTCTAGATACAACACTGCACCAGGCGTGTTTCTGGTTGCCGGGAGTTATTTGACTCCCTGTTGAAGACACAGCATGCTAGTCATTATGGGAACCAAGACGCTAGACTCGAAAGACAAGTATTTTAGTCTGGATGACAAATCCAGGTTTCTTGAACATCTGTGTGATAAAAATGAAGTAGGTTGGATGAAAAAAGTACTGCAAAGATCTCTTCTGATGGATAGCCCTCTGATAATTCTGTCCATAGCTTGCAGTGTTTTGGATTCCTTGCAGCTGTTGGAAGCCCATGTTGCTATGGCAGCAAAAAATGCCAAGTAATAGGATTGGTTTGAGACTCGTCATGGAGATCTATGTGTATGTGACTTCCAGCTTTGATTATTGCACCTAGTTGTATGTAAAAGTGGAGTTATTGCCCTGAAAAATCTCTGGCTTTGTCTACACTTTAAACTTTTAAGTGCAGCTATGTCAGTGCTTTAAACTGAAAGTGTGGCCACAGCATGAATCTATGTAAACCACTTCCACTAGGGGAGGAGCCTGGTTCACATTTGCACTTTACAGCACTATAACTTTCTGCACTTGGAGGGGGGTGGGGTGGAGGAGGGGCATTTATATCCCTGAGCCAGAAAGTTACAGTGCTGTAAAGTGCCTTTGTAGTCTTAGCCTCTGACTGATAAAAAAAAAAAAGTTCAACAATCTGTGCATTTAGCAATAGAGGTATGAAGCCCTCCCCTTCTGAGTTCAAGTCAAGGCCTTTGTCTTTATTAACTACAGGAGAGATTGCTTCTTCCTCTGGAACTATGATGTCCCTCAATAGCTACATTTCACTGGAACCATTAAAGAATTGACCAATAGAAGGCACATAGAGAAGATGGAACTTTTATAGGATTTGAACCCAGCCTATGGAACTCAGTCCCATAAAAGAATGTGAGCTAACCATAGAGAAATTTTGTATCCTCATCCACATCTGTATCTGGAAAAATGAGCCACAGATTTCCACATCCATGGATGCGGATATCTCCAGATTTGCAGGACACTAACTATAGACCTTTCTGTGTTCAGAACTAAGTGCAAAGTTCAGCTCCCTGACTTGTCTTTCCCTCCAGTAAGGTTGTGTCACACACACACATCCATTTACTCTATAGTTAGGAATGAAGAGAGAGGGTTTTTTTTTAATTATTTTTAAATACACGAGGGACTCTGATATCACAGGGATGGGGCCTTAGTGGTAACTAGATAGGGGGAGGGAAAAGACCCGTCATCACAATTACCACTAGTTGACACCCTTGTTGACAGTCTCAGCAGAGGGGTCCCATAACTGCATGATCTAAGGAAACTGAGTCATCCTGTCATCTTAAGATGATGATACAGATAATTGGAACAGGATAAAGTATCCTATACTTTTACTGCCTGGGCTGTACCTGCTTTGTAGATCCAAACAGCACAGTCTCCACCTGGAATGCAGATCCTTTTTCTCATTTATTTAATATACATAAATAAAAAGAACGTGCCCTATTACACTCATGAATTTCTAGCTGCAGAACTAGAATAAGGGTAATTATAACTTAGGTCCGTCCACCTCTGATGTTTAAATATGGTTGCACACTTTCCCAAAATTGAACGGTTGGACCAGATGTTTTTGTTCAGGCTCACCTCTAACAGTAGCCAAATGATACTGATTTGTAATACTAAATACTTATTACAAATTGACATGCACTGGGATAATCTTTTTTAGTCTAGCTATTGATAGTTTTTGTACTGCTTTTTAACAATATAATGTCAGAGTGCCTTTGATATGAAACGTAACACGTTATTTTTATGAGACTGAGGATTGCTATAAATATCAGGTTGATATTTCATTCTGGAATTTCTCTTGCAATTAAAAGAGAAACAATATTTTTGTAGTTGAATTGTTGTAGTCTTTTACTAATGAGAAACATTAGTACTCTTTACAATAATGTGCAGTATATTTTACGGAAAGAATATCATATGTGCTGTTTAGCATATTTGTTGTACTAAAGGAAATGTTTATGAAGCAATAAAAAGGGAGCAGTAAGTAATGTCCATAAGAAACAGATCTATGCATCATGCAGTTCCACTTTCTAGTGTATAGTTGGAGTAAGTTTACTTTATAAATTATGGGTGTAACTGAAGAATAAACCAGGGTTTCTCTTTTTAAATATTTTGGAGGTCCATAGTCCTCATTATACTTTGAGATTTTCTACCCCCTACTGGACACACAAAGAAGCATAGCAGGACTATGAAGAATAAGAAGAGAAATATTCTTTCACTGGATGCTTAGGTACCTAGAAACTTTTCATTTTCTAGTCATGAAAGGGCATGAGATCAGGCAAGAGTTCTATTGTGCAGTAGTCATTAGCAAGTCTGTTTGAGTTCCCTAGAGAATAAATAGGTGATCATTAAAAATTAGTGTTCAAAAAGGGCAGAGTTGGGGGTGCAAGGTTAATGAATTCTCTTCATTTTGTGTTCTTATTTTTATAAATATAATTGCCAGATAATTCTTAGATTTGGTTCCATAGATAAGCATTAATTTTAATGCTTTGCTCTATAACATGTAGATGAAGATAGCAAATTACATTTTAAATGAGTTTCTTGTTTTACTGTCCTCAAGGAACTAGTAGAATTATTCTGGACAATGTGCTGTAATTGACACAATTTCACAGAACTGTCTCTGTTTGTTAAAAAAAAAAAAAAACAGGTTGGTCTCACTAAAAGCTATTAGATGTTAAAATAAGTATTCTCTACTCCCTCTCCCCTCCTATTTGGGTATAAAAATAACAGTGTTGAGTGGGGAGGTTTTTAAAAATGATTCTAAAGAAACTCCCCTTCTGTCTTAACAATTTCCCTGGTCCAGTGAACATTGGAGGAGTTATTGGTGGTCCCCAGCAATGTACGTTCAGTGAGCTGTCTGCATTGGAAATTGAGGGCTGCATCAGAGAACCTGAAATGTAGACAGGAGAAAAGAAAAGTATGCGTATGGAACATCAACAATAGTTTCTTACGAAATTCTTGTGGAAATTTTACCAGCCCAGGCACAAAATCTATTTTTCTGCTCTCTGTTATGATTGATAATGAAAGTGCAAAAGATATTTCATTCAGTTGTCAACACCTCATCCTGAGCTGCTAGAATTTTATAAAGCAGCTCTTATCTCGTGTTGTTCTTGCAAAGTGCTAAGTATGGCCCTGGTCCATGGGACTACTCATGTTTTAAGTGTGTTATATAATTTAGAGCTAGTTCAGGACCAATGTGCTCAGCACCATCAGTATCAAGTCCCTGCCAAGGTGTTTTGAATATACAGCAACATAGATGGTTGTTGACTTTATCAACCTAACATTCAATGAAGGTGCCAACAGCTCTTTGTCTGTGTAGATTCTTGCGTTAGTACCCTTCCTATCTAATTGCTGTCCTATGATCCTTATCTGTTTTTTTTTAACTATCCAATCTTTAGGTGCTTATAGATTACCAGTTCTGCCTACTTGTTTTTCTCTTTGATATTTTCATACCCTCTGCTCCGTGTTTCCTGCCCCCTTCCTTTTTTTTCCTTTCCTCCCTCTCCCTTCTCCCCTATTTATTTTGGTCTGCACATCCTAAACTCAAAACTCCAGGCATCTGAAGAAATGGGCTGTGCCCACAAAAGCTCATGATATCATCTACATGTTTTGTTAGTCTGTAAAGTGCTACCAGACCATTTGTTGTTTTTTAAGTTTATAGATGGTTGTGTCTGTGATGGTTTTCATCTGGTTTGCGTTGCATTGCTATTTTCATTCATTATGTAAGGAAACAGGGAAAGTCCTATTAATTAATCTCTTCCTCCTTCTGTTCTCCCTATTAGATAGGTGAATAGTATCCCCATTATTACATATTGGTAAGCCGACTTTATCCCATAGTACAGACCTCAGGCTGGGCCTATATTACCGGGGAAGGTCAATTTAAGGTATGCAATTCCAGGTACGTAAATAACGTAACTGGAGTTAGACATACTTTTTAAGCCGAACTTTGACACCGTTCCCACCGCAGTCAATGGGGGCACTCTCAGTATTCAATTTATTGGTCTTTATTAGACCCGCTAAATTGAATGCCATAAGATCGACCACCCACCGCGTCAATCTTCCCACAAGTCTAGATGTGGCCTGAGTCACAGTAAATCAGCAGTAGAAGGAATGGAATCCTGTCTTCCCTGTCAGTGTGCTCATTTCATTTTTTTCAAAGCATTGTCTCGGTTTTTGTTGCCTTTCCCTCACTAGTGGCCAGATTATGGCACAGTAGAATGATCATGATTATTTAATGATCTGTGAATGTCTTTGAGTTGTAAAGTCATACCCTCAAACTCTGACATTCTGAGTCAGTGTGAAGTGCCCTCTTACAGAATTTTGGAACAGCTTATGAAATCCATTCACATTTTTTCTCTTATTTTATAAAGTAATTTCAAATTTTCGATGTGTCATCAGTCTCGTGTTACTGGTTTGATACGATGCAGTATACAATGCAATAAATAGCAAAGTCTGCAATCTGTTCAATAGGAAGAGATCTGTAACTATAAGGTCAACGAAACAAATACAACAGAACCAAAGAAAATCTTTTAAAAAAAGAAAGGTAAAAATATATTTTATGGTCCTGTAATGGGGAGAGAGGGTGCATGCGTGTGTGTATGTATACAACAGAACTTTCATCTATTAAATATGAGATAAAAAGACAATTTTTTGAAAGTAACAGGATGATTTTCAGTACTTATTAAACTGTGGTGGAGGAATGCCTAAGAATTGTTCTAAACAAACTGCATGCAGTTTGATCTTAACAAAAATGAAAGGCTCCAATCCTATGATTAAAGTTTATACCGGAGGGTTGTTTCAATGATTAGTCAGGTATGTGAGTGTTAGCAGAAGCCTTCACTAAAACAAGACCAACATGTACCCAAAATATGAATCGCTAAGATTGGAAATTAAGTGTATGTAACAACTAGTCTACAACTATAATTAAAAGCTCTCAAAGGGCCTAGCTAATATTCCTTGCTTTAATATAAAGGAAAATATTGAGTATTAACCCCATTAAAAAGAAAATGCTGTCCTAAACATTGACTTAGTGTCAGTTTGCTACAAAAGAGGTAAAAAAGACCAGATGCTAGATTTTCCTCCTTTTTTTTTTTTCTTTAAATTCAAAGAATTTTAGAGGAAGGATTATCCCAGAAAGAATGAAAAGGTTAAGCATTAAAACCTGGTTCCAAACATAGTTCAGTCATACAATGTAACTGTTGCTAGGATTGTCTGCCCTCCTCCATTAATACGCTTCACAGGAGTAGAAAAGCTGCTCATCCCAGCAGCATTCAACATTGCTCCCTGTGGAGAATGCTCAACAATCCTCCCAAGAACTATATATGGTCTTTGGTGTCTGTATGTATAGATTGGGGCTGGCATACTCAGTGCAAAAAGGATTGCCAAGTGTTCTAATGGGAAATGTGCTTTTAATCTCTTTGGGTTTCTGTTCTGAGAACTTTATCTGATCCTTAGGTCTCTAAGCGGAGGATACACTTTCAAAAAATTCATGAGACCCAATATTGTTCTAGCTAAGTTTTGCTTTTGCTTTTGTTTTTGTCTTTTGATTTATGTTTTAAACAAATTGCCAAACCTGATAGTTTGTGTAGTCTAATATTGATTTGTTTATATTCATTAGCTGGATTTTAGTCTTCTAATTCAGGAACAAGTACAGTAAATAGTGCTAGGTGTGAATTTCTTTACATCAGTCTTCCTTGGCATTGAAGAGTTTATTTGGGCGGATCTCACTATATGAACAATAAAAGGGGCTTGTTCTCTCAGGGTGTATCTACACTGCAAAGAATAAAAATCCCACAGAACCAAGTCTCAGAGTCTGGGTCAACTCCCTGGAGTTCAGGGGGCTAAGAACAACAGTGTGGACACTCCTGCTTGGGCTGGTCTGAGGTGTTGGGGACCCCACAGCTCAGGCTTTAGCCTGAATGGAAATGTCTGCATTGCTGTTTCTATCTCTCAGGCGCTGAGACTCACTCCATGGGTTTTTCTTTGCAGTGCAGACTCTTCATTACAAATTTAATCCTGATTCTCACCCAGGTGTGATCCCTAAACCCCCAGACAGCCAAACAAGACAACATTCTCACCTGGGAATGAGGGTATTTTAAACCCAGGCTAGTATACACCCACAGGGATGGGGAGACACATAAGGAGGCCCCCCATTTAGGATTAAGATGTTGGTGAGGCTACTGGGGGCTGGTGCACCTTCCGAGTGCTACCACGAGTCACCTATGCTAGCATACGCAGCAGAGGGTATAGACTTGAGCCTGCTTTGCTTTGCTGACAGCCTTCCTTGTCTGCAATGAGGATGTAACCCACACACCTAGTGGACATAGGCTTATGAAGCTTGGATGCTGATAGTCCTCGAGTGCCTTCCCCAAACTCCACCTGGGCAATATTTTCCTACCTTTCTGGTATGGGAGGGCTAAGCAAGCTTGGGCAGAACGTGCAGTGGAGACGTACCTAAAGATTCATCCCTGTGCTGTGACCCTTAGTATTGCCCCTTCAAACTCTGTTTATAAATTCATAAAAAAGTAGGTTGTTTTCAGTGGAGGTGCTGGGTAAGGAAAACAATGTGTAACTAGTGTATAGGGCTTCTGTGCCCAGAGGTGGATTTCACCTTACCATAATCCTGGCTACCTTAACATGGTTATGACCAGCGGCAGAGAGAAAAAAGAACTTGGTCCGAAAGTGAGTATCTGATAGAAAAAGAGTGACATCCTTGATTAAACCATTTGGGTTAGTGTGGGGGAGCTCAGCATTTGAAAAGAGAAATTTGAACTTGTGAAGCAGTTTTGTTAGTCACAAAATTCTAAATTCTGACAAGTAAGATCATGCAGAACCAAGAAGCCTACTGTGATTTTTGACTAAATTGTAGATGAGTGAATGATGTAATGGCAGATCTTTGCCCAAGAATTCCCTTTTTTTTTTTCCTTTTGATCATGTCCTTACATAAGTTGACTACTGCTTTCTACAGTCCTGATACTATACAGATGGGATGGAAGGCAGACAAGGGCTAAGTCTATACTGGCATTTTACATCACTGTAACTTTCTGGCTTAGCGGTATGAAACACACACACACACACACACACACCCCTCCGAGCACAGCAAGTTACAGCACTATAAAGGCCACTGTAAACCATGCTACAGCAGGGTTCCAAACACTGTAAGCTGCTCTCTTTCTGGAGGTGGTTATATAGAGAGCACTTGTGCCATGGCTCAGTTTAAAGCACTGTGCAGCTGCTCTTTAAAATTTTAAGTGCAGACCAGACAAAGCCAAGATCATACTGGTACCGCTTATAATGGTAAATTTATTCCCTCTTCCTTAAACATTGAAGGAAAAACATTCAACAACACGCAGACAGGAAAAGCCAGTCATAGATTTTATTATTATGCCCCTCAATGTGTTTAAAATGTACGTCTGTCATCTTTTCAGACTTTCTCTAAAGATTTTATCCTGTTTTGACTATAAACTATATCTATACTTTTTACAGCTAACTAATGTTACTCTTTACGGCTAAGATCAAAGGTTATGATATGCAGCTTTCCAGGATAGATTAACCTGTTTAATGAATCTGGAAGTGTGCAAAGTTTACAATTATATGAGGGGAAAAAACACAATAGAAGAAAAAATGCTACAGAATGAGTTGTTTAATGTATGTTAGTTCAATGACAATACATTTTAAAATGCAGATGTTGAGTAGAGAAAGACTTCTGCTATCAGTGTTCCATATTATTTAATGATGAACTTTTAAAAAAAATCCTGAAAAGACTGGTGGTGGTTCATTTGGCATTATGGCAAGTGCACCTATGAATTGCCATAACAAAATAATTTACTGGTCCTTACCAGTTTTCAGTTGCTCTCCCACAAGCAATTCCATTTAGTTAAAAAAAGTCCTACTCAATCTTATTCGGTGTTTGAGTCAGGTTCAGTAATGTCCTGCAACAAGGAGTTTCATAGGTTCTCTCTAGTTGCCTGAAGGTATTTCCTTTTGTCTGCTTGTACTTTATTATCTGTTAATTTTATCAGCTGCCCTTCTCTCAATCACTGGCAAAAGTAAATAAAAGTACTTGATGGGCCTTCATTGTTAATTATTTTGTGTATCACTGAGGTATCTTGAGTTTTGCTTCTCAGTTTTCAAGCTTAACAGTCATCATGTGGGAAGAGAGAGGGTACATCCCTTGAAGACAAATTAAGCAAGGAGAAACTATGAGTTGACCTGTTGGGACTCTGAGCCTGAGGATAAAAGGTGAAGAGAGCATGGTTGTTTTCGCAGAGTTCCATTGCTGAAAATGGATAATGTCAAGAAAAAAGATTAAAGATTAGCAAATACGGTGTGGTGGGAGTTGGGTGGGGAATGTGGTGCCTGATACTATGGACAATGAGGCATTAGAGTTGCATGTTTTGTACACAGTGGAAGAGAACATGCTTAAATAATTAGATCCTGCAGTAAAGAATGCAATGGACAGGCTAATGGAAAACTAGAAGTGAGTGAAACACATAAATCAACCAAATATTACAATAAAAGCTGTTAAAATTGTTTAATAGAAAAACTAAAAGAAAATTTTGTATATTCTTGTCTGTGGCAATGAACGTGATATGGTGATGATCATGGTAAACAGATAATGCAGTATACGTACTGACTTGGCTTTTTACATGAGTTGTCAGTGAAATTAAATAGTACATCTGCCTTGATGCATTGTATAGAATTAATCAAAACTCAGACCCAAATGCTCAAACTTCAGCCGAAGGATGTAATAGTATAGTCGATTAACTGATAAGCAAAAGCTTATAGGTTAATGCTATAGATACACACATTTCCCCCTCCCCCCTCCCAACCAGTAAATTTTTTAGCTGGCTGGCCAGCAGCCCAGCTCAGTTCTGGCTCACACCATATGCAGGACCTACACCTGCTGTGGCTCTGCATTTAAAGTGTATTAAGAGCCAGGCGAGCAGGCAGCCCGGCTCAGTTCTGGTTCGCACCGGGTCTGGGAGCTCAGACCCCACCCCCCCACAGACAGGGACTGCTGCCACCCCGCACCAGAGGCAGAAGCACAGGGCAATAAGCAGCTGGTTTCCAAGAGGAACTCGTTTTCAAACTGCCTGGCACCCCGCACTGCTGCTGGCCCCGGGGACTACAGAATAGTTTGACTAACAGATAAGAATGCATGAGGTTACTCAACTATTCAATTAACCAATATTTAACATCCCTACTTTGGCCCTAATCTTGCAAATATATATGTGTATAGTCCCATGGACTTCAATGGAGCTATCCAAATGCATAAAATCACTCATGTGCATAAGTGTTTGCAAGATGGAAGCCAGAAATGCCAAAAGACTTGCATCTCTGCATTTAGACATTGTCAACTACCTAAGTTTTTAGGTGCTAAACTATGGATTTAAGTGCCTCGTTCTTGGAATTTGAGCTTTAAATTTCAGGATACAGTTGCTTAAAATACTTAAATTGCTGTTTTCTTTATTTTGGAATAAATTCAGTGTGGTGCTGTAACGATTTAATGGAAAATGATATACTGTATAGTCATATACCATATAATTTTGTTAGGAATAATATTTTGAAGGAACATCGCTGCTTTTCATTTTTGTACCTGTTTTGTTTTTATAGATGTTTCAGTGATGAGGGAAGAACTAGCATTTTGGCAGGCCTGGAATGTATTCCTTCAGTAGCCAAAGAATTTGAAATTAAAAACTTTATTGTAAATAATAAACCAATAATTTTAAGATAAAATGTTTTTTCCTTCTGTGTGAAATTGTAAGTCAAAGATCTGAACAACATAATAGACAGACAGCTGGCACATTAGGGTTTCTCAGGTGCCACCTTTTGTTTTTAATTATTTTTTTGTCACTTCTTGAATAAACAGTCTACCAGTGAAGGTTACCCTCTGGCTTTCTGGCTTTTTGTGACCAATTTTATGCCAAGATACTTCATGATGATTACTTGACCATTCTGCATTACTGTATAGAACATGTTGTGATCTGAACATACCTTTAATATAAACAATATAGCTTTTAAAGTGAATGTTGGCAACAAACATAACTGAAAAAATAACCAATGCTCTGATACAAGAAAGGATTTAAGCACATTAACTTTAATGAAATACTTACTGTTTAAGCACATACTTCAGCACTTTGCAGAATCAGGGAATGGGTCTGAAGTCCAGCAAACAGATCCTTTAATGGGTTTAAAACTCTAAATTTGTATGCACGTGTGTGTTTTTGTCTTTGATGTGTCAAAGGAATCCTCACTTTTGAGTACAATGCAGGATAAAGTTTAGTAGCAGAATTACAAGGACAGTCCATCCAAAGTGTATACCACATCAGCGCCTTTTAGGCTATGCCCATTCAAGCTGTTACATGCTCTTGTGTTACTGTTTACGGCAATGGTGGGTATCCTGTGGCCTGCAGGTCCAGTGGGGGTTTTATGCGTGGCCCAATAGACCTATTGTTTACTGTTGCCCATGCACAGGCCTACCAGGTTTCGCTGATTCTACCCACGTAGGTTTTTACTGGTATTACTAAAGTGGCATACACACAGAGCATTATGAAGTGAGGTGCGTGAGGATTGCACACACAAACACTGACTGAGAGAGCCATGCTTTCCCTGTGCATCCAATCAATGTGCTGCTATGGTTCAATCAGCACACCCCACACATTCTAAGTATGGAAGTACAGTTAGCAAAACTACTCTGTCCCAGGAGACTGTTTTGGTTACAACAGTCTTGCAGCCCACTGAGATGAAGGAGGGCCACTTACACAGTCCACTCACTAGCATAGGTAGTCCATCATTGGCTTATGGTCTGTTGCTGCTTTCTACTACCTTTTTGATGGTATTTACAGGGCTTTCAAAGAATGAGGAACCGACCCTTAGATTTAGGATTATAGTGTGGAGCCTGGAGTGGAGGCATACACTGCAAATACACGTTGGGAGTAAGGATGTTAAGGACTAGTTGCTCCCCCCCCTTGCTGCCTCTATAGCAAAGTGGGGGGGAAAGGGGGTACCACAAAGCAGCAGCACCTCATGGAGCCCAGAATACAGGCTCTGTGCAGTGCTGCTACTTTGAAACACCGATGCAGCGTTTGAAAGGGGCAGCGCTGCACAGCTGATCCTGGGCTCTGTGTGGCGCTGCCCCTTTGAAACACCGCCATGGCATTTCAAAGTGGCAGCACCACATGGAGCCCGGGATCAGCTGTGCGGCGCTCCCCCTTTGAAACACCACTGCTGATCCCGGGCTCCGTGCGGCATTTCAAAGGGACATGGAACCCGAGGTCAGCAGAGGACTTTGACCCCAGGCTCTATGTAGGTGTGTGTGCATTTCAAAGTGGAAGCACCCGTGTGGAGCCCGGAGTCAGCGAGAGTTCCTGCTGGCCCAGGCTGCATGCGGAGTTCCAACTTTGAAGCGCACAAGAGCCCACACTGGGGCTCTTGTACATTTCAAAGGAGGAATGCGGATGTGCCTATCAACTAGTCGAGTAGTTGATGGAAATTCCATCGACTGTTCAACTGGTAAATTAATCGATATTTAACATCTTTAGTTGGGAGATCAAACTACAATTGATCATTTGCTTTTGCTGTTGCCTTTTCAGAGCTCTGAGTCTGAGCCCATTTTGACTTCTTCCTCATGCACTTTATAGCACCCATCACCTTTCCTTCATCTCCTTCTTGTCCTTTTCCCATTTAGATGGATTTCTTCTACTTCCACCTTGTGAATCTCTTTCACTCTCTGTGGTTGTCTATTCTAGTTTCTCCTTTTCTAGATTAAAAAGAGATCAAAACACGCCTATTTTGTTTTTATAGCTAAGGTAAAATTAAAAATAAAAGCATTTTTCTGATTACAATTCTGTTTTCCCCACTTCTAAAAATCTCCTTGACAACGACATAAAGAGTCCCTTTGACATTAGAGCATGAACTTGCCCTTCCGCTGTCAGTTTGCGCTATTGCACTGGCTATACTCCAACTTTTTACCCTGTTTCTAATCAGGTAATGCAGTGATTGTCACCTATCAGTGTTTTGCCTTTGTCTCTGCTTGTGACCTATGCTGCCATGTGGTATTCTTCATGTAACAAGACTGAGATGCTTTATTCTTTGTAATGGTACAGATGAGGCGTCTGCCCAGGTCATGCAGTTCCCAACTTGGTCCCACTTCTATGTTCAGTATGCCATCCCAATGTGGCTCGTCCCTTATTTTGCTGATACCACCCTGTGTGCATATCTTCTGGGTGCTGTGTCCTCTGTTGAGGTGCAGAATAGCTTCTCAGATTTGTCAAAAGTGCAGGATACCAACATGGCTAGACAGCATAGCAGGTGTGGACATATCTAGGAAGCTTGGTTGTATTGTGGAAGATAGCTGCTGTGGACACCCCATGTTTGTTGTAGCAGTTGTGATTAGTGTCCAAGTGATTACAAAACCACCTTTGTTCTTGTAGAAGTGTCAAATCCTAAGACCTATAACATTTTCAAGCTATGCTGGCCACATTGATAGAGACCCAAAATGTAGGAGTTGTTGATAAGCGTTTCCATGGGTATGCTTTTGCTTGTAATTTCACTGGAAAAGATTGTTTCCCCACAGTCTTTGCTATCCAGACACTGGAACATCATCTAAGTTAAGAAGACCAGAAAGTAAGATCATACAGGGACATCCTATAAATAAAGGCTAAAACTGGCTACATGAATAGCAACAAAATACATTGGCATACTAAAGTTCTTTCCATTTTGTTTTCTAAGTTAGTGTTTAACATTGGTAAGATTGTTCTGTTTTAAATATGAATCTCTTCTGGATACTCTTCCTTTTTAGTCTTGCTAAAGAAAACAATATTTGATTTGCTGTTAAGTTAACTTGATCCTGCAAAATGTGGTGTATTAAACACACAGTTCCACCCAAGTGTCATGTGTAAAAGTTAATTTCCATTTCCAAACAGCTCAGCGTCAGCACAGACTTTTGGGACAAACCCTGCCTTTGGCCTGTTTTCAGAGTTAATAATGAATGTGAGTTTGTGAACTCTTTTATGAGGCGTGTACTAGGAGTGACCCTTGGCAGTAGGAAATGCTGATGTGAGCTGAAGTTCAGCAACTGCCATTCTGTATATTGGTACCTGTGCAAATCCAGAGCAGAGGTAGAACCAAACTGGTGTGTAAACTTCTTGGAACTGATTCTGTATTTTTTTAATTTACTGTTACAGGAATCGTAGATGAAGTTATTATACCCATTTATAATACTCTGTGTGTGTCTGTCTGTCTGTCTGTGTATATATATATATATATAGAGAGAGAGAGAGAGAGAGAGAGAGACATTCAAGCTGGAATCAAACTCTTTGTCTTTGTAGGTGGAGTTAATTTATTTTTGCTTAGATATTAGAATCTTTTATGCTCTGCATCATTTGTATTATTAATAGCTTGTAGGGCTTTATAGTATATCACATTTACTTCCCTGGAAATAAAATGGCACATATAAAACTATGAAAAATGTATTTTTAACAGTAAAAAGTAATTTTCCAATGTAATACCCAAAATAAAGTACCATGAAGCTATTAGCAGCAAATTGAATTTTTTTGGTACATAATTTAGTATAAATACTGACAAGTTGTGGGGTTTTTTTTAAATGAGCTCATTAGTCATTCAGTTTAACACTACAGAGGCAGCAGTCGGCAAGGGCGTGCGTTTTTATGTCTGCTTCAATTGCACACTTCATTTATTTGGACATGGCATAGGCGGCTTTCTCTGTCACACAGCATCACTGCACGATTAGCAAGTTTCGCCCCAGGGCAGCTGGGACGCTTTGCTGGGGCAGATGTTCTTTTCAGCTTATTCAGTGGCCATTCTTGGGTTGTTTACTGTTGTCATGGTTACCTCCATTTCCATAGCAGCCGCGCTGCTGCGTCTGAAACAAGTGAATATAGTTATAAAAGGATCATATTTTATTCTGTCTCTCTAACTTGCCATCTGTCAACTGATGGCTCAAAATGGGTTCAGAAACCGATTTACGAATAATGGCAGCCAAGTAACAATTTTTGCTTTCATCAAAAGTAACAATAGGTATGGATGCAAATCTCTTAGGTATCTTCAGTGAAACACTGGTTTTGTTTTCATAGATTTTTAGAGGTTTTTGCTTCCGGCACGTTCTCACAATATTAATTTAAATTCTTATTGACATATGAAAATGATCAAATGTCATCTTTGTGTCTGACTACATGTTTGAAGCTCTTCACTGTGCTATTGTTTATCCCAGTACGTTGACACTCCAACTCATGATACGAGTTCTACTTGCACAGAGCATTAGTATTGAAACCTAAATGCTCCTTACAGAAATTAAGTAGCAAGCTTGAGAGGAATAACAGGACACACTGTGCGCACAAGCATACATTACAGTGATAAATATACTTACCTCAGTGTAGTTAATTTAACAGAAGTTTTGGGATCACGCGCAAGTCTGATCACATGTTGGAATTTTCCAAAGCAAATTGAATCTTTATTCCTCAATGCAGAGATTCGGTCTAGCAGGGGGGTAAAAAGAAGATTAGCCCAGTTGTAAATAATGTATTTATTGGTTGATTTTTCCAGATCCTGACATTGATGCTGCCACTGCCATGATGCTTTTGAATACTCCCCCTGAGATACAAGCAGGTTGTGAGTAGATATTTCTATAGCATATAGTAACGTAGACATATAAAGTTAACATTCTCTTTTTATAAATATACAGCCTACCAAACAACATAGGAGGATCTAATAGAGAAATATAAATTCCCTTGCAGACACTAATTTACACAAAATATTATTTTGTTGTTTTTTAAATAGAACACCCATCTTTACTTGAATAACAATTGTATATCTCTGCGTTAGAGAGATAAGATTGTTGTTATTCATTGAATACATGTAATACACACAAGTGAGCTAAGACCAGAGTAACAGCCAAAAGGAGAGAGAGAGAGAGAGAGAGAGAGAGAAAAGGGATACATAGTTTTTGTTTTCATTTAGATTTGATTTGACTCCATCGTGTGTGTGATTGCCTGGATGCTTTCCAGTGATTATTTCAACTCTTCTCTTGAATGTACACTTCATATTTTGCCTGTGTGCAATATGTGGTCCCTGGGCCCCAGGCAGGCTCCAGGGAATGGGGAAAGTTTTGGATTCCTGCCCATAAGTCCCTATAATTCTCCAACTGGACCCATAGATATTTTTTATTGTTTGGGGCTAAGACCTCATTGTGCTAGGTGCCTTACAAACATGGGACAAAAAGATGATGCCTACCCCTAAAGACCTTACAGTCTTAAGTATAAGGGTAGAAATAACAAATGGATAGAAATGGGGGAGACCAAAGAAACAATGAGACAGTATTGGTCAGTAATACCAAGCAATTCACATCTTTAAATATAAAGACAGAATTTACCCAGTCATCATGAAGCCTGACATTGGCTTGATCATATGAGCTAAATCAGAGCTGTAAGGGGAGTCTTAGTGAGCATTTTTTTTGCTCTATCTGGCAAGAGAACTAATCACAATCCAAAGCATTCCCCACATAGCCAAAGAGTCGTTTGTGGGGAGCCAGCCACTGTCAACCTTCTGCGAAATCCTCCGGGAGACGATCTGCCAAGCATCTCTCCCAAGATACTACTCTCCCCAGAGAAAAACAGATTTGGCCTCACATCCATCTTGCAACATACCAGGGAACAAGGGTGAGAATCTCAATGGGAGAAGAGCATGTGTACATACAGAAATGAAGGAATTTTATTGAAGGCGGTGGCCTTTGGGATTAGTAGCTGAGAGAAGTGGCGGAGGAGGAGAGAATGAGGTGATCCGTTAGGAAAAGATAATTGGTAGGATAGGAGTGTGAGCAGAAGGAAGAGATGAAAAACATGGTGAGAAGTAGAGCAGTTAACACAAGGAATGAGGAGGAGGAGATAGAAGAGGAGGAAAAAGACAAAGAAACGAATAAACACTGAATATGATGTACTAAAATACAGAAAAATGGGAAAGTGAGTGGAATAAAGGATAGGCCAATGACAAGGGAATGGAGACATAGTAAGTTACTCTTCAAAATGCATTGAAGAGCCAAATGTCATAATACAATACATGTGACTATTTCCTGTCTTTTAAGGGAGAGTTTGAGTGCAGGAAGGTTTTGGAGTCCAGTGTCTCTGGCATGTCCATCTATAAATAGCAATAACTCATTTGGTAATAAATAACTTAGTTTATAAAGATACTTCTGAAAAGCCAGTTTCTTATATTGTTGGAATGAACCAGATCCTCCTCCAACTACCCCAAATGGAAGTATTTATTTTTAGAAAATATTCCCACCGCACATACCTCTTTTTCCCACCCCACCTCGTCCATCCCATCCCATCCCATCCCATCCGTCCTGCAACTTACTCATTTTAAACATAGCCATATGTAGAGAGAGATGGGAATATAAAAGAGGAAAGTGAAAACATCACAGCCCTGTCTGCCTTGCCCACAGCAAATAAGGATGGGCTCCCAGGCTGGAATGTATTCCCTAGCTAAAAATTGGTGACTTAGGTGAAATGAACTAAGTGAGATGGGCAGTAGAAAGTGTTAACCCATGATTGGTCCTTTAGATAAAATGTTATGTAATCTCTTTCTAATTGTAAAATCAGGAAAGTCGGATAACCTGTTCTGTGAATTTCAGTGGGCCCTGTCTGTTTACCATATTAGGAAAATCTTAGGCAACTTACCTTAGTTAATACCTGCTGCGCATTGAGAAACTACTCATGGAAAAAAAAATCTGATTTTCACATAAAATGAGAAATGAGAGAGAAGAATTTCACAGCAATCCCGAGTGTCCCTACAGAAGACCACAGTTTAGTCTCTACTCTTGTTACCAACGGTAACAGATTGTAAATCAAGCCATAAATCATCAGTGAAGTAAACATGCTGATGTTGCCTTGAAGACTTAGGACTCTGTCCGCCGTGTCAGGTTACAGTATCACAGGTGTATTCAAATCACAGCTGCAAAATGCCCTCGGTTTGACACAGTGCAGTTTTTTGTATAAAGTTTAAGGGGCATTATGTTCAGTTTTACCGCAGCTGATGGTAGCTGACTGTTGAAAATGTTTTCAGTAGCTGGGCACGTTTGACTACAGGTGTGGCAGCTGCTTTAGCAATAAAGATGAGCAGCTGAAGACAGCGAGGAGCCAAGAGTAATTTCACAATCTAAAAATGTGATAAGATAGTGAATTTAAATCTTTAGCTCATCCAGGCCCTGCCTACACTACAAGAATAACAATACCTAAACAAGATTATGAATCACAGTTGCGGGCAAACCAGATACCACACTCTAATTCACACCTGCCTGGACAGAAAAGACCAACATATTCTAACCATGTTTCAGATCTCTACCAGGCTTAATGTCCTGGAGAAGCAGGATTTGTTTTATTCTAAAGTGTATGAACACAAGGGAAAAAAGTTTGCCCACAGCCACATTTCACAATTGTGTTTTAAGCTATGCTTTTAGATAATAGCCTGGGCTTTACTGTGAGAAATGAATAATATGAGTTCATGTTCATCTCCGGTGGAAAGTACCTCCTCACGTGCACCAAGAGGGCCAAAGACAGAGCAGACCATTCCTGCATTTTAACAGAATTTTTACATTTAAAAATCCATACCCATATTCCAAGTGCTGCTGAAAGCCACAGATGCATTTTAATATTGACTTGTGCTCTTATGATAAATGGCATCTAATCCTATGTTGTCTCTATTCACCATTTACCCCTAGCCTCACCACATTTTAACTATCACTAAAAATATATAAGCCTCTTACTAATTTAGATCATTTTTTCTGGGGTAGGTTACTTTATACAATTTCATTAAATTGATTGATTGCCATTGATGCCAAATATATGAAAATATATATTTAAAATTTTCCAATAAAATACCATAGTAAATAACTTCAGATTTGTAATTTAAAATTAAGGGGGGAGGGGACCAGCAGAGTGCAAAATTGTATTGAAACAACTCAGAACAAAGCATGAAAACTACTACAATAATGTTCAGAGAGATGGTGAAAAACTTGGTTTTAAGCTATTATGTATTCTGCTTGGCATACATAATATACGTAATTAAGTATTGTATTTTACTGAATTTTGTAAAGTTTGAGTATGTAGAACACTTCCTTAAGAAGTAGTAACAATTATCACAAGTCACAAATACTTTGGAACTTAATATTTTAGTTGAAATTCATGTGTTTATTCATTACCAGTGTTTAGATATATGTTTGTAACTTGAGGAAACATGTTGTCTTGTTAGGTCACCTGCAACAAGTCATTTTGTGCCTTACTATTAGCCTTTCAGCACCCTACCTTCCCCAGCATGGATAAGTGAACATCTTAAGCAAGACAAGGAATGAGTTATAGATCTGGGATCAGAATGTATGGATTCTGATCTATTTCATGGGATGTTGTACAAACATTACCTAATTAAGATTTTCAATCATTTGAAGTCATAAGGAACTATATGAATGATAAATATCTTTATTAGATACCACTTACAGCCTTTCATCTCTGATCATTCACGGGCCTTCTACAGTTTCCATTCACCATGCTATATGTAGCTTCTCCAAGTTAGCAGAGTAGGGGGTTCTGAGTAATCTATGGAAAACTGTAATTTGTTGTTTTGCCTGTGACACCTTTGACATGTTACCCTTGCTTTGCTGTACCATAGACTTTCTACTTTTTGCAGTATGTTTGGAGATCCTCAGACAAAGCCTACTATATATGTGTAACATAGTAATACATTATAGTTAATTAATAATGAGTGAATTCATTCCTTAAAACAGTTACTTTGGGGGACAAAACAACTAGCTGGAGTAGTGCACACATCAGTTTATTGCTGCAATTAGTAAAGCCAATACCATTGTTCAAGCATCATAGTAGGGATCCTGGTCTTAATTCCAAAAGGTCCTCATTCAGTAAGGTACTTAAGCAAGTATGTAATTTTAAGCATATAAGTGGTTCCATTGTTCTGTATGGATTACTTGATTAGCTGCAACTACACATACACTTGAGCGTGTTGCTGGACTATGGCATAGCAGCTCAAATGCAAAGAGTGATTTACTAAAGAGAATTCAAGTGTAAACCAGGGAACTGAAGGCTGGGCATTCTCCAGGAGGCCTTTTCAGTTCTGAAAATTGCTCCTTCCTTTCCAACATCTTTGTTTCGAAATAGCCTGACTTTTCAGACCTTCAAGCACTCTGCAAAGTCAGCTGCTTTAGGTGGGATTCTCAGAGGGCTGCGGAAGAAGTTCTTTGGGTGCTGAGTAAAGGATTTTAGGTATTTTCTTTGCATAAAACTGAGTGGGGAGCAGGACTGTCGATTGCTCTTTTTCTGCTTTAGAAAAAAAGTAGTTTTCTTTCAGGGCATATAGGCACAATTTTTAAAGATATTTAGGTATTGCAGTGCTCCGTATTGCAACACTTACCAAATTTAGGAGTCCACATTTCATTTTCAAAAAGGATTTAGACTCTTAGGGGCTAAGATCACATTGACTGTCTTCGTAAGTATACACTGCTCTACAGCCAAAATGCTTCTGAAATAAATGTAGTCAAACTTTACTAATTCTGGGTCACTGAGAACGAAAATGATGCTTAAAATTGTTGATTGGCTCTAGTTTTCAAGATATGCTATTGGGTCAGTATATACGACCCTTGACTTGGGAATGGCGGAGGATAAGTGAGTTATAAAGGGAAGGGATCTCAATTTAAACCAGAAATGACTAAAATACATCTTTGACTGGATCTATGAATAAATCTATGACTGGGTTTGGACAGTACTTGATTTTTAGGCAAAACAATGAATGATGCAATCTGAAGCTGCTATTGCATCATCCATGATATTAATTGTATCATGTTATTCCTAGAAGTCATGGATGATGGAATCATAACGAAGCTTACATCACTCTGCTGAACAAATTGCCCTATATCAGCTCTAGAAATCATACAGTGTCGTGCTCTCTTATTTGTCAGTGTTTGATTTTGGAAAGGGACACATTTCTGTTTAGCCAAAGTGAACAGAGATGCCTCGTACTTGTGTGAACAGTGCAGATAACTTCTGCTATGTTTGTGGTGAAGTGACTTTTGCATCACAAAAGCGCAGTATAACCACTATGGTTAAGAAAGCCTATCAGCTTTATTTTGGCTCCAAAATTGGAGATCAGGACAAGAGGTGGGCCCCACACATATGCTGCAACACTTGTGCAACAAATCTTCGCCAGTGGTTGAACAGGAAAAGGAAATCTATGCCTTTTGCAGTGCCAATGATTTGGAGAGAACCAACAGATCATACCAGCAATTGTTACTTCTGCATGGTGCCTCCAGTTGGGAAAGGTGTGTCAAAGAAGAAAAAGTGGACTGTGCATTATCCAAACATTCCATCAGCGATACGCCCAGTACCCCACGGAGAAGGACTGCCGGTTCCTGATGCACCAGAATTATTCTCACTTGAGTCAGACGAGGAAGAGGATGAAACTTCTGGTCCTGAACTATCAATGTCACAGGACCCACATTTTCTCCCATCCTCCTCCTCTGAACCACACCTCATAACACAAGGTGAACTGAATGACCTTGTCAGGGATTTGGAACTACCCAAGAGTAAGTCAGAGCTGTTGGGCTCCAGACTACAGCAGTGGAATCTCCTGGCAGGTGGTGATAGGGTTTCCATGTTCCGTGACCGTCAAAAGGATCTTGTCCCATTCTTTTTCATGGAAGGTGATCTTGTAGCCTGCAACAACATCGATGGTGTGATGGCAGCCCTCAACATCGTTCACGATCCAGATGAGTGGAGACTGTTCATTGATTCATCGAAGACGAGTCTTAAAGCTGTTTTGCTGCATAATGGCAATGTTTTGCCATCAATTCCAGTTGGTCATGCAGTCCATATGAAGGAAACCTATGACAACATGAAACAACTTTTGAGGTGCATAAACTATGACCAACATCAGTGGCAGCTTTGTGGCGATTTGAAGGTTGTTGCTCTCTTGCTTGGTCTGCAGACTGGATACACAAAGTACTGCTGTTTTCTCTGCGAATGGGATAGTTGTGCAAGAGATTCTCACTACATCAAGATAGATTGGCCACTCCGACAGTCATTGGAGCCTCGGAGGAAAAGTGTTCAGCATCCGCCACTTGTTGAATCAAGGAAGATTTTGTTACCACCCTTACACATCAAGCTGGGTCTGATGAAGAACTTTGTCAAGGCCATGGACAAAACACAAGCAGCTTTCAAGTACCTCAGTGGAAAATTTCCAAGGTTAAGTGAAGCTAAGATAAAGGAAGGTGTCTTTGTTGGTCCTCAGATTCGTGAACTTCTTCGAGATGATGCATTTGACCATGCACTGCGTGGCAAGGAAAAGACGGCATGGAAAGCCTTCCAGTTAGTGGCAATAAATTGTCTCGGAAACAACAAGGCAGACAACTACAGGTTGTTGGTGGAAAACCTCCTCAAGGCATACAAAAGCCTTGGTTGCAACATGTCACTAAAGATACATTTTTTGCACTCTCATCTAGATTTTTTTCCACCGAACTGCGGAGCAGTGAGCGACGAGCACGGCGAGCGATTTCACCAGGACATTGCAACAATGGAGAAACGCTATCAGGGCAAATGGAGCCCATCAATGCTTGCAGACTATTGCTGGACAGTGACAAGAGATGCTCCATTTAATGAATACAAGAGACAAGCCAAGAAGCGCCGAGTCGACACTGAATTAGGACTAAACTATGTACATAATAGTTTTTTGCCTTTTGTTTCATAATAAATTTTATTTATATAGCCCTTTTGCTGATTTTTAAAGTGTTACATAAACAGGACAGGTGAAATATTATCATGTAAAGCAACCATAAACACATGAAAAGACCTAGGTTTACAATTTATGATTAAAACTCTACTATCTACACACTATACATAGACGTAAAATGTAAAAACTTAAATATCTTGGAAACAGTAGCCAATCAGTTGTTTTAATTGTCATATTTGAATTCAGCACATCAAAATACATAATAAATAGCACATTTTATCTCTGAAACAGACAACTTCTAAAAAATTGTAGACCAGTGATATTACATTAAAATACTTAATGAGGTCTGCCTCTTTTCCTCATTGACCTAAAATTTGCTTCTCAGTATGATTTACTGTTTCATCCAGCCCAAGTGATTATGGAAATGGAAGACTTGTTTTCAAGAGTGGCTCAATGCAGGTATAAATTTAAAATAAAAATCGCTAGAAGAAATCCTGCATTTCGACTGATGGGTAAATGGAAAGAGCTGCAATCTTGGCACACATTTACTCTATGAAACCTGATAACCACAATACCCTATCATTACATCTTGTAAACAAACAATAAATAGTAGAGCTAGCTGGGAATTTATTCCGAGAAAATATTTTTCCATTTGAAAGTGCTGATTCACTGAAATGTCACATGTTGCCGAAATGTACTACTTTTAAAACTTGGTCTGAAATTAAAATGGAATAAAAAGCATTTTGATAAGGAACATTTCATATCTGATGAAGTGGATCTTTGCTCACTAAAACTTATGCCTAAATAAATCTATTTTTCTTTAAGGAGCCACACGACTCCTTGTTGTGTTTGCAGATTCAGACTAACATGGCTTCCCCTCTGATACATTTGCTTTCTATTTCAAAAGTACTTTTTTCAGTTAAAAAATATATTATAAAATGAAAAAATGTGGCAACTGGAATAGAACATATCACTTATGCCAAAATGAAATATTTAAATTATTTGAAATACAATTTTTTCCCCAGAACTTGTTTGTGGAAAGTTTTTTGTTTTGTTTTGTCTTGTTGTTTGTTTTGTTTTGTTTTGTTTTGTTCCAGAGCGGAACAATTTTGAAATCAAATTTCACCCAAAACAAAAATCCAGTTCTCACACAACTCTATTGCTGTGGTGTTTGCCTGTTTACTAAAAAACAATGCTGGAAGTGTGCAGTTTCCCACCTCCTACCCCATCCTTTACATGGCAGAAGATTGCAGAAGTTGCATTGATCTGTATAAAGTTTCTTATAGATGTGAGAACAT
This sequence comes from Pelochelys cantorii, assembly GCA_032595735.1. Classification (NCBI taxonomy): domain Eukaryota; kingdom Metazoa; phylum Chordata; order Testudines; family Trionychidae; genus Pelochelys; species Pelochelys cantorii. The sequence goes on along the minus strand of CM064329.1, from coordinate 99,033,363 downwards.
GTCTGGGGTTAAGTGGCAGCAGAGGCTATGTCTACCCTGCACCACAGTTCAAATGACGGGACTGTGGATAGCCGAGTGCACCAGAGTGCTGTTTTATAACTTTCCCATGTGAATTAAATGTTCCAAGTTTCAATGAAGATAGATCTTTTCAAAGAGGACTACATTAAAGTGAACCAGGAATCTTAGTCTGTGCCCACAGTGCAGCATGTTAGTGTGCCTTGCTGCTAATGCTCTAGTAGTGAGAATTTTGGGGCAGTGTAAACGAGCATAGGGATTTGCAGAAACTGGCAAATAGGCACAGGGACAGATGAGTTAAAATTAGGCAGCCTAATGGGGAACTTCGAAATGTCTACAGAATAACCAGGAGGTGTGATTGCAGCATGTGTAGGCTACATGAGATAGAAAGCGAGCTCCATCAAGCTAAGAGTAGCAGTATAACCACAGAGCATGTGGCAAAATGAGCTAGCTGTCAAGAGTACAGTCCCACTTCGGTCTTTATGTATGCATTTCGGTGGCTAGCCCACATCACCATGGATACACTACTACCTAGCTTGACCAAAGCTAATTCAGTTATGTCTCCACGTGCAGTCTCCTTTGCAACGTAAACCTAATCTACGTGGCTAAGAGGTTGCAATCTTATCCTTGAGAAGCAAATGGAAGAAAGTAGGAAGATGGGGCCAAATTCATCACTTGTGTAATATGAAGGAAGTGAGTAGTGTGACACATTATGCAAATAATGTTTGCTTGTAGCAACTACTGATGTCTCATGACTTGCACATCACAGACATTTCTTTACTTTCTGTGTTTGTAGCCTGAGGTTAGGTAGCCTGGCAGATACTGAAATGGAAAAGAAATTAGCAAATGGAGGCTAAAATAGACAGCCATTAGGAGAAGGCTTATATCTCTCTTTTATATACATTTATTTTTTGGTACGGGAGATGGCCCCTGCCTGAAAGCCTGCATCCATGATATCAAAGGAGACATGGAGACAAATCTGCCCTTGCAGAATACCTGTATTGTTTAATGTTCACTTTAAAAACAGACTTTCTTTATAAGCAGATAAGCAAGTTTGGTGTAGTGTAGAGAGCAATTTACCTTGAGCTACAAGAGTTAATAAAACACATATCCATCTCCCAAATGGAATAGGGAAGATGTTTGCATTTATTGCATTAGCCTTTTTTAAGGTCCCTGATTTTAAATATCAGCTCAGGGGTGACCATGGCTTATTGTAACTTCCATGACCTACTGTTTGAAACATGCATTTCAATTCCTTGATTTATTTACTGGATGCTGCTGTGATCTCTGTATGGTGAATGAGTCTATGCACTGCATGTTTCTTGTCCTTTTTTCACCCATCACACTCACTGCGTCTAGTTCTGATGTTAAAAAGCTAAACTCTTCTGGGCAAGGACCTTATCTTTTCTGGGCCTTATGAGTGTTTAACATGCTTCTGGGTGCTATGAAATACTTATGTTGAGGTGGGGTGCTTTAGTACAATAGAGCTGAGATGAGTTCTTTTCCTGTTGGAGAAATACCAGGTTACCGACATCATCTATTAAGGTAGGTGGTAAAGTAAACCACATTGCTTGCAACCTTCAAATCTAAACTGCACCATGTGCTGGAGACTGTACCACAAGGAACAATCCTGCATTGACCAAAGAGTGGCAGCATGATCTAGTAGCTTTCCTGCATCTCTGATTTCTATCTTGCAGCCCAAGTTTTGATGTGTGCGCTTTTAGCCAATCCTTTTAACGTAATGTTCATGGTTTAGTATTATAAATGTTCTCTCAGTATGCTAGACATTTTAATATGGATTATATACAAAAACTTGAAGGGAAGTATAACAAGTTGAGACCCTCCCCCCCACACACAACTTGAGAGAGATGGTTTTTATTTTTTCATTAGATGCTCATTTCTTTCTCCAGTTGATGGTTGGAAATCTTGATAAAGTAAGGAAGGGAAAATATTGAATAATTGCTATGGAGAGGACCTGATTTTACTCATATTGGTGTAAATTGGGAGCAATACCATTTAAGGTTCATTGAATAACACCATTTAGAACAGAATCTCTCATATTAAGAAGAAGCAGAGGGTTAATTTTTAGAGCTGACTTCAGGATCAGGGGCCTGATTCTCCACACATACAAATAGTAACTCTGTTAACTTCCGTGGCAGTACCTCCTGATGCACACTGATGTAGATGAGAGGAGAATCGGGTTCAATACCTGTGTCGTTACACAGTAATGGCAAAAGCTTAATAGTGAAAGATGTGTACGTTATCTTCTTGTCTCATCATCTGGAATTTCTTTAAGGTGGTTGTTTGTGGAGAAGGAAAAAAAAATTTTGGTGTTTCCTTAGCAGTGTGTGTCAAACATAATAAAGTTCTTTAGTCACTTGCACAGAAGGAGGGTAGATTACTTTAAAATGTCTATCAGAAGGCAGTGTGTTGTGCTAGCTAAAGCAGAGGGTTCAGAACTATAGAGTGTTACTCCTGATTGCCAGTGACTTATGATCTAGACAAAAGCTCGGTCTCCACTACTAACTTATGTCGTCATAACTGCATAGCGGTTGAGCAGAGCACTGTGTCAATGGAAGGGCTTTTGCCATCAACCTAGCTACCACTTCTCAGGTAGGTGGAGTACCAATGCTGATAGAAGAAGCGCTCCTATGGAATAAGTGTCACCTTCACTCGGCGCTATAGCAGCATGACTGCCACTATAACACTGTAAATGGTGACCAGCCCTAAATCACTTCATTTCATTTTGCTTTGGATCACCCATCTGTAAAATGATAATAATACTGATCTCAGATGGAGCATGGGGGTATGATCAATTAATTAATAATTGTAAAGAAAAGGTAGGTCCTTATGTGCAAGAGACCATGTGAACACGGTTATTTTTAGTATGACTTAATGGTTGCTCTGCAAGCAATCCCACTTAGTTGCAGTCTGCTTTCTGGTTCCCCATCCTCAGGATGGAAGTACCCTACTCCACATCTGTACCTGTCACAGATTACTTCCTTGGTGCTGCTGTGCAGGACAGTGTATTGGCTGGGTTTGAGGGAAACTGCCACTCAGACCCTACCCATCATCCCAGGGAGGGGAGTAGTGGTCCTGTTGTCCTCATCCTCACATGATATGGGCAATTAGGACAGAGGTAGAAAAGAGCCCTCCTATTCCATTGTACATTGGGTGTTAAGGGCCAGGTGGTGAACCAGTTAACTAAGAGGGCAATGTCCTGCTTACTCAAGGTAATTCTGAATTTTCAAACTATTGGACTATCAGTTTTCAAATGTGAACCATTCTGTTTAAAAAATATCTTTGGAGTGTTATTCTGGCATTGGAGATAAAGAGTATTGGCATCATGTGAAAGTTTACTTTTATAACAGGATTTTAAAAATAAGATAGGAACAAATAATACAAAATAGGCTGCAGGAAAAGGTCCTAGTATATGTGCTAAATGAATTGCCTATAACTAAAAACTTCTACCATTAGGTGGTTATTATTCCCCCCCCCCTTTTTTTTTTTAAATCACGGGCTCAGAAATCCATAGAAACCAATTCAAATGTGTGCTTTCATTGTAGCACTGGCTCATCACTTCTCCCTCTGCTTCCTCTCTCCTCATGACCCCCAGTCATTATTGCTGTTGCTCTGTGCCATCCAACCTTTCAAGTATTTTGTGTGTGATATCACCTGGCCAGTTATATAGTGCTGCTGTTACATCACAATTCAGGAAGTATTGTGAAACAAAGGAATTGGCAGCACAAGAAAATTATGATTGAATCTGGAATGCTGTTTTCAATATACTAGCTACTGCAAGTTAAAATAAGGTCTCTGAATCCTCTAGTAGTCTTACTGAAGACTTTTTGGGATCAGATCCTAAATTAGATCCAAGCATAACAAAACTGGCAATGGTGGGGAAGGAAATGGGCTGGGAACAGGCAGCAATGACTAAAGAGAGACCAGCATTGCTCCCAGGATGAAATTTTTCAGAGGACAGCAGAATTTTGCTTTGCATCTCTCAGGTTTCTGATGGGTTTTACAAACTTTCTCCTCTTGTTGAAAGGTTGTATGAAAAGGATGTGTGTAAAGAGAGAGCTGACTGGCAGAGGAGTAATCTAAGACTGTTCCAAATGTAAGGGTCAGTGTAGTAGAAGATGGTATGATAAGAAGGGATATGGCTATGAAGAGAGCAGTTAAGAGGAAGGCATTAAGGGTTTGGGAGGGAGGCAGTCAAAGTGGAAGAGGACCAAGGTGTTCGCCATAGGAATGGAGAGGAATTGATTTTTTTCATAGACAGAAAAGACAGAAACAGGTTTTTTTTTTTTTTTCCCAAATGGGCTGGATATGAGGGGATTAGAAAAGGAAAGAAGTGAGAGAAGTCAAATGTGACACTGAGCTTGAAGAGGTAGAGCTAGGAAGGAAGAGTTGGGTGCTGATTCCCTCCCCCCCTTTTGTTTTGTTTTGTTTTATATTTCAGTATGCTAGCCTTGAAGTTTCATGAAGTTCTTTAGGCAACACTTGTAGCTAATTAACATAAATCACAAATTCCTCAATAGCCCTCATGGCTGTTGGTCCTTGAGAAGCTTCATTCCAAGGATAGTTGATATGCTAGAATTTATTGCTCTGAAGTGAAGCAGACTTCGTGTTGTTGTTTTTTTTAAAAATACTGCATAATATGTACCCATGTATCGAGACTGATTGTTGAAAAGCCTTGTTGATGTGTGACAGTTTTATCTGTTGCTTCAGGCTGTGTTGCTCTTTTGGGGTTTTCCTAATCTTGTATCTGAATTTTCCTTTAGCTATACATTAGATTCCACTGATATTCAAGCCCCTTTAAATGGGTATTGTTTACACTGACTTGGTCCAAATTTTACATTGTGTAAAAGCAAGCTTGTTTTTGTAAAATATCAACAGTTGTTTTAAGCAAGCAAACATACCATCACAGTGTTCATAAGCTAAACATTAGAGTACTGAGAACCTGACAATGAAAACAATTATTCAGTGAAACTAACTTCATTGATTTTCCGATGTTGGGTGGGAAGTGCAAAAAATAGAAAAGTATAAATAGCAAAAAATATTTAAAATTATTTCAGTTATTGGGATGGGAAGTTAACTGAAAGTCAACTTCCAAACTTCAGCCTAAAGTTAGTCACCTAAAGCTATATTTAGACATGTAAATATAAGTGCTAACACCAAGGGCAGGTAGAAGTCTCAGACAGGATTTTATTAGGTACTACCATGTTCTCAGCAGAAAGGAAAAGATTGTTTTCATAGCAGTATTCTGTGTAGTTTGGAGTTGAAGCAAGGTGAGCATCAGGAAGCCATTTAGGTAGGAACATAGCTTGAAATTGTTAGGAACTGTGAATGCTCAGTACCTTCGAAAATCAGGTCACTTTAGTTTAAGTGCCGAAGTATATATTTAGGTGCCTAACTTTAGGCACCCACTTCTAAAAATGTTGGCATACACTAACTATAAATGTTTTTTAATAGATTGTTTTATTTTTAGGTTGCCAGTCTCCCTTCAATTAGAATAAAATAGAAAGTCTTTAACTATAAAAAGCAGTTACAAGACATGCACAGTAATAATAATGATGGAAATTTAATGAGTCCATCCAAAGCTTTGGGGGTGTAATGACTTATTAAAGGAACAGTGATTCGAAAAGGAGAATTCAGGGCTAAATAGGGACAGTGTTCTGAGACACACAGTTAGATTGGTAAAAGCTACTATTCCATTATGAGATGGCCCCAGTTGTGCCCATATTATAACACATTGTTGCTGTTGAAAATACACTTCCACCATCCCATACACAAAATGAAATTGGGAGTGGTTTTCCCTATTGCTTTGAAAATACCTCAAGTCCTTTTGATTAATTAGCATACAGAATTTATAGTTTTGCAATTTAAATGTTAAGGACTAGGTGGCAACTTGCAATTTGTGCTTTTAATGGCATGTAATGGGGAGTAAGAACCTCCTCTTAAAAACCCCGCATTAGCCAACCAGACCTTGGTTCCACTTGCACAGGATGAGCAAGTGCTGTGAACCCTCTATCTTCAGACAGACTCCTTAGAAAGGACCGGGGAATGCGCAGAGCCTTACTTCCGTCATTTCCTATATTCTTTGGCTCAGATCAGCTGAGATTGTGTTGTGGTTGTCGTGAATTGTTCTTGATATAGACCAGATAGAATGCAAACATATAGCCCTGAAATCCCCATCTCTCTAATTAGTTCATAATAGATAGGTTAGATGTCATGTAAGTGTGATGAAAAGTACTTCTAGTCAAAACCTTATGGGCCAAAGCCACAGTCTGAAACAAATCCCTAAAAATCCAAAGAAGCCTTGTTGTCCAAATAGTCAGCAATTGTACAGTGAGGTGTCGTGTTTTTCTTGAATATGACCCCATGAAGATGGAAGGTCACTGTTCAACTAGTGTACGGTGATAAAAAGTTGTTATTGATGATAGAACAGCTTATAATATGGCTTGTATTTTGGTTATTATATGTTCTTCCTAAAGTATTTGCCATTTTTGCCTTAGATAAATCTCACCTCAGTAACTGCAATGTTACTTACATTTTCCTATGTTTACTATAGGCTGTTGTGTAAGGAATTGTCTATGGCAATTAGAAAATTTGAGGGTGACCTCTGAGAACCAAGTTAATAGTGGTTGCCATTAAATATTTTGCAACCTTTACTTAGCATAATACAGAGGTTACTGTAATGTTAACTACTAACAAAGGTTTTTTTGAAGGTTTTTTTAAAGGTGAGCTCTGTATTCAACTTCCTTATTTAACGTTTTCTACATTTATTTTGAAGAGCGTAACATCAAATGTGTTGTTTAAAATGTTTTCTAAATGTTTATAATCTTTCTTTTAGTTCCCCCTGGAGTGATACAAAATGGAGCTCGTGTTCTGAGTAGAGGAATGTTCCCAGGAGTCAGGCCATTGCCAATCAACCCTATTGGAAGCATGGCTGCTGCAGTAAGGTAAGAGTATATAGGTACAGAATCCATTTCAAGGAATTCGACAATGGATATACTCTGGTTACGGAAGGATTGTCAACAAAAATCTTGCTTATTGTCTTTATTTCTGAGTTTAGATGTGAGGACACAGTGGGCTTTTTTATTTTGTTTTTTGTATATGTAATCCTGGGCCACCATTCTTAATACAACAAGTGCCTCATCATCTGTTGCACCCTGACTTTTCTGAAATAGTGGGATTGTACATTCATCAGTAGATTTTCAGGTTATGGTGATAGCCTAATACCATCAATTTTTTTCTCTGTATAAGCTTTCTGTTGTTTCCATTTATAACAGAAATATTTACTAGATCCTAAATGTTTTCCTAGGGTTAAATATCAGAGACCAGAATATCAATAATAATACTTAAACAAATTCTAAGGGCATGTAAACAGTATAGGTGTTGTTATTAACTTCATAATATGCCTTCTGAAATCCATTTAGTGTGTGTGCTCCACTTTCAAGAGTATTTTCAAATGTTCAAGAATAGAATGCTGTTTTTAAACCATGACTGTTTCCCTCTGACTGGAGGACAATATGAGATACATAAAGTCTGGTGGTACTAAGGACCCTGGTTCAATGGTTTGGTTTACTTAATGAAAGCAATCACAACTTACAATTCAAGACCCAAATTCATCCCTCAAATAACTTCCCTTGCAACAACAGAGTTGCACCATGGAAGAATTTGGCCACCTGTATTGCTATTGTCCTTCTCTTCCAGAGTTCTCAGTATCTGCAAAAAAAATACTTCAGCTGCACCGGTTGGGTGCCCTGGGTGGACTTCCATAATCTGTGCTGATTCTAGTTTGGTGAGGACCATTCCAGCTCACAAGGTCTCAACCAGAGGTTACAAATCCACGGAGAGTACAGTGATTACTATCAGCTTAATTCATTGAATTGCTTCGTTTGTTTGTTTGTTTTTCCATAGTCTGTGCTTATAGAAGGGCTCCCTTTATCTTGATCCTTTGGTATAGTTTATCCAGCTACAGCTAGAGACAGAGTACCCGAGACCTCAGTTTCCCTTTTATATTATACATACACAGAAGGGAAGATAGTAATTCAAGAACAACCTCTGACTGTTTATGGGTAGTTTTTAAATACGTCTTTTCATCTGCTACGTTGAGTGAGGTTCAAACCCAGAGGGTCATCAACCAGAAGTGTAGTTTCCCTCTGTCTGCCTCTGTAGAAGGCCTTTCTTACCCAGCAATGACAGCCCAGACATCTTATGCAGTTGTGATTCCTTTGGCTGCCAGCCAGAGCCTGTGTTCTGCTCCAATGGGGATCATAGAGCCATGGGATTAGTTATTAATTATATTATTTTAAAATATATAATCCAGTCTAAATGGCAAGGAAGGACATAAAAGCTAGAATGACTGTTCCTGAACTTATTCTCCTCCCTCAACTCATGGCCATCATTTGAGCAACACAGATATTGTTTCAGAATCAGAGGAAGCTTTGTGGGGAAGAATGGGATATCTATGTAGAAACATGTTCTTTACACACACACATCCCAAAGACTTCTACATGCTTTGAGTTTGTCTGCAGATAGTTATGACAATACAAACATTTAGTTAAAAACATAAGAATGGCCATACTGTGTCAGACCAAAGGTCCATCTAACCCAGTGTACTGTCTTCCCATAGTGGCCAATTCCAAGTGCTCCAGAGGGAATGAACAGAAAAGATCAAGCAATCCATCCCCTGTCACCCATTCCCAGCTTTTCGCAAACAGAGGCTCTGGACACCATTCTTACCAATCCTAGCTAATAGCCATGAATGGATCTATCCTCCATGAATTTATCTAGCTTTTTATCAAACCTTGTTATAGTCTTGGACTTCACAACCTCATATGGCTTAGAGTTCCACAGGTTGACTGTGTATTGTGTGAAGAAGTACTTCCTTTTGTTTGTTTTAAACCTGCTACCTATTAATTTCATTTGGTGATCCCTTAGTTCTTATGTTATGGGAAGAAATAAATAACTCTTCTTTATTCACTTTTTCCACACCAGTCATGATTTTGTCATATCTCCCCTTACTCATCTCTTATCCAAGCTGAAAAGTCCCAGTCTTATTATTCTCTCCTCATATGGCAGCCATTTCATGCCCCTTATCATTGCCCTTTTCTGAACTTTTTTCAATGTCAAAGTATCTTTTTTGAGAAGAGGCAACCACATCTGCATGCAGTATTTAAGATGTGGGCAAAGATAGCATGGATTTATATAGAGGTAATAAGATATTCTCTTATTCTTTATCCCTTTCTTAGCTCTTCATCCAGTGAGAGGTTGGTGGTCATTGTAGACTCTAAATAGCTGAATTTTTGGACTACTGTTGGCTGTTTTGCATTAAGGTAACTGAAGGATCTTGTCCCAATGCCATCGTTTTCTTGATACTGAAGGTGAGAGCAAATACCTGAAGGCACTTGAAAGGCTGTTTATGAGTTCTTGTAGTAGACCTTCATTATGGGCTATGATGGCAGCAGCATCAGCAAACAGAAGCTCCCCAATTAGCACCTATTTTACTGTAATCTTGGAGTTGCATCAGGACAGGTTCAAGGGTTTCTCATCTGATCTTGTGTGGAGATACGCTCCATCTTTCATGTCCTTAAACGCACAGCTCGAGTACTGAGAAGAAGATTCCAAAGAATGTAGGGGCAAGAAATATCCTTGCGTCACTCAATTTTTCATCTCAAAGCTGTCCCAAATGGACCTATCAGACTAGACAGTTGGTCTTGTTTTGTTGTGGAATGAACATATAAGACTTCCAAATTTTTCTATTATCGTAAATAGACCTGCTCTGCTGACTGTGTCAAATGCTTTGGTTAGGTCCAAAAGGTGATGTACAATAGTCGGTTTTGCTCTCTGAACTTTTCTTGGCATAGACACAGAGGAAGTATCATGTCTACAGTTGATCTTCCAGTTCTGAATCCGTGCTGTGATTCAGAATAGGCAGGATTCGCCAGCTCTTGTAGGTGCATTAAGATGACTTCTGCAAAAGCTTTTCCTGCTACACTTAGTAGTGAGGTACCTCGGTAGTTCTTGCAGTCACCCTCTTCACCTTTGTATAAAAAATAGTGATGTTTGCATCAAACATACCTTGTGCTACCTAACCCTCTTTCTAGCATTTAAGTAGCAGCTGATGAACATATGGTCATAGGCTGCCTTTCCCACACTTGAGGATTTCCACTGGGATGCCACCTTTTCCGGGAGCCTTGCCACTTGACACACCTTGATCCAATAATGATTTGCACACACACCTTGATCCAATAATGATTTGCACAGTGTCTGCTTACTCGTTGTACCTCAGTTTTTGCATGTCAATGTCTGTCTTTGGTGCTTTCTGTCATCGTTTTGTTGTATTCCAGATAGGCTAAATGTTTGTATTGGAAAGGCTGCTACCACATATAGCAGGCTAACTAAAAGAGCATGAAACAATCAAAGCTTACAATCAAGACCAAAATTCTAGTGCACCAAGCTTGTGTCCTCGGTACTCTATTGTATGGGTGGGGAAACATGGACGACTTATGCTCATCAGGAGAAAAGGTTGAACAGTTTCCCCCTACATTGTTTATGCTGTATCCTCAACACCAAATGGCTAGGCCCTGGTTTTCATGGGGGGGCTTCAATCTCCCTGACATCTGCTGGGAGAGCAATATAGCAGTGCACAGAGAGTCCAGGAAGTTTTTGGAGCATGTTGGGGACAACTTCCTGGTGCAAGCGCTTGAAGAACCAATGAGGCATTATGCTCCTCAACCTGCTATTCATAAACAGGGAACACTTGGTAGGGGAAGTAGAAGTAGGTGACAACCTGGACAGCAGTGACTATGCAATGGTTGAGTTCAGGTGAGTTCCAGATTCTGACAAAAGGAAGAAAGGAGAACAGCAGAATACTCAGACCCAGCACCTGCAACCCCAGCCTGCTCCTGCATCCTGCCTCCCTTCCAGACCCTATACCTTCACTCACAGCTCCTGCACACTCCCTTCCACCCAGACCTTGCACCTCCACCCCATTCCTACCTTCGCCCAGACCCTGCACCTGCACCACCAGCCCACTCCTGAACCCTACCTCCCACCCTATCCTCAGCCCGCTCCCCAGGAGCCTCCTCCTACATACTCGGCTAGAACTTAAGGGAATAACCCTGCTCCTGCACCATCCCTCTCGCCCAGACCTTGCACCCACCCCCTTCTGCATCCATTTTGTCATAATGTGTGGTCGGCTGGTGGTCCACAGAAAGGTTTGCATTTAGTGGGGTAGGCTCTGGGCCAAAAGGTGTGAGAACCACCGCACTAGTTTAAACAGGATTTAGTTCAGAAAGTCCTATGGTCTGTGTTACACAAGAAATTAAACTAGATGATTGTAGAATCATAATGTGGTCTTAGAATCTGTGAAATTCTATCTTGAAAAAAATGACACCGGTATTCTAAGAGCCTGGAGTAGCTACAGATTCTACACCAGGGGTCAGCAACCTTTTTTAAACCAAAAAGCCAAACTACATTAAAAAATCAGAGCATGTGGTCAAGAAAGAGCCACTATAAGAATGTCAATTTGCATGACTGAAAATATGCAGCTTAATATTATTGATAGTTGGCATGATGATTAATAACAGCATAAGTGGAACATTGTACACACAGACTTTATTTAATGAGAATTCTGATGCTTCTGGGGTGCAGTTTGTGGATGTAGGGGTGCAGGAGTCAGGGTTGGGGTGTATAAGGGGCTCGGGGCAGGGGGCTGGGGTGTGTGAAAGGTGCAGGAAGCAGGGCAGGGTGCTGGAGGTGGTAAATAGAATATTTGTGGGGGGGCCCTGGGGCTGGATTACCTTACCTGGCCAGGGCTGGGCTGCTGGCAGCAGAGGCTGGACAAGGGGCTGGGCCGGGATCACTGCAGCCAGATCGTAGCCTTCCCTCCTACATGTACCACCACAGGAGGGGCCCACCACCAGCCCTCCCTGCAGCCAGATGGGGGCCAGACTGTGGGGCCTGCCCCACAGTCAGAGCCAGGGACAGGATGCTGTGGCCAGATGGGGTCTGGGCCCTGATTAGGACCTTTTTGGCTAGCCTTCATTTTAAGTAATATAAAAATATTATGTCCAACATGCGAGGTTTCAACATTATCTTTATTTATGGCAGCGGTGGGGAACATTTTTTGGGCTGGGGGACCACACCCTTGAGATGCAAAAAAAAAAAAAACAACCCTCCAAAACCCCCCAAACCTCACTAATGTAGCCCATAACTGAAACACCTCACTCAAACTGCATGGGGAGCAGGGAGAGCTTGAGGATCAAGGCCTCAGACCAGATTAACTCTTCTGGGGTTCCAGGGTAAGTGGATTTTGTGCTCCCCCCACCCCAAGGCTCTGGTGTGAGGCCAAAAATGAGGGGTTCAGTGGTCAGGACAGGTCTGCCAGGGAGTGGGATAGGGACGGGAGGTGCAGGAACTGGTGTGCAGGAGGGGGTGAGGGTGCGAGATCTGGGTGGGAAGTAGGGTAAAGGAGCAGGCTGAGAATAGGGTGTCTGATCAGGGGGAGGAGGCAGGAGCAAGCGAGGATGCAGGAGCAGGCTGGGGGTGGGTAGGGTGTCTGGCCAGGGAGGAGGTGTAGGAGCAAGGGAGGGTGCAGGCATAGGCTGGTGGTAGCATATGGGGCCAAAGGGGAAGGGTGCAGGAGCAGGCTGGGAGTAGGGTGTCTGGCCAGGGGAGGGGGCAGGAGCAAGGAAGGGGGCAGAGTCTGGCTAGGAGGGCGGGTTCAGGAGCGGGCTGCCGGTAGGGTGTCTGGCCATGGGGCAGGTGCAGGAGTGGGCTGGGAGTGAGGGGGTCTCAGTAGAGGGGTATGTGTGAGGATCTAGGGGTGCAGGGTCTTGGCTTGGGGGTATGAGTGAGGGGACTGAGGGTGTGGAGTCTTGGCAGGGTGGTGTATGATGGGGTTCGGGGGAATGTGTGATGGGGCTGGAGATGCGGGGTCTTGGCTTGGGGGAATGAGTGAGGGGGGCTAGAGGTGTGGAGGGCCACTTACTTGATTTTGCACCACTGCCAGCACTGTGGCCTGGGCATGGCCTTTCACCGCTCCCATTTGTTGGATTGAGGCCAATGGGAGCAGCGGGGAAAGTCTTCAAGAAGCATGTCCCTGTGCTGCTGTTCCCCCAGCCAGGGGAGCAGGCGTGCGGAGGCACTTCTAGCTCAGCAAGCTGACTCTGGAGGGGAGCCTTGGGGCTTTCTCCCCTCCACTCGCAGAAAGCTGGTGTTGGCACTCCAGCCTCGCAGGGGGCCACGAGGATGGAGTGCCAGTGCAAGTTCCTTGCTGCAGGGGAGCGAGTGGGGGAGGGACTGAGCTCAAACTCCAAAAGAACCATATCTGGCTCCCTATTGGGCCATAGGTTGCTGACCTCTGTAGTACACAAAGATATGGAGTAGACCAGGGGTGGGCAAAAGGGCCTCCATGGGCCAGAGCCGGCCCGCCAAGCAGGTGGATCCAGCCTGTGGAGGGCCTGCTGCTCCCCCACTCCCCGGCCAATTAGGGCCTGGGGCCAGGGAGCACTCGAAGCCTCCACTCTTCCCCCGCCCTGCACATGGCTCAAAGTGCTGCTTCGCCCTTCCCCAGCTCTGTGAGAAGCCCACGGCATTTCAAAGTGCCACATGCTCCTCGCAAGCCAGGAGGAGGCTTCCCACGCTCCCCCGCCCCCAGGCCGTGATTGGCCTGGGGGCGGGGGGAGCGTGCCAAGTCGCTTTCAGGGCATGGGTGCCTAGTGGGAAGGGTGGGCAAGGGGGCTCCCCCACCCCCAGACCAATCATGGTCTGGGGGTGGGGTAGCCCTGCCCCTTCCCGTTTAGGCCCCACCCCTTCCGGCGTGGCCTGGGGCTACTTCAAAAATTTTTGTAGTGGCCCCTGGGCAAAAATTATTGCCCACCCCTGGAGTGAGGCAATACCATTTGTTTGTAATAGTTTGATCTCAGCACAACTGTGCTTTGCATCATGACCAAGTATGATAAATGTCATTAAATCCCAGGGCATGTATCTAATCATCTTGTTTTAAAATAGTCTGGATTATCCACAAATGCAGATTTTGTATTTCTTTGTTACATCAGATCTGTTCACTGCAATGAGAATTAATTAGGATCACGGACTTTTTAAAAAAAGCACTTGAAAATACTTTTTTGAACTACCTAAAAGCCATTGGCTTGTCTGTCTGATAGACTGTGATCACCCCATCCTTTGTGGAAGAGAAAAAGCCTTCAGGAAGGATCCACTGGATTATAAAACAGAGAACAACCTAAGGGGATTGCCCATGGTTTCAGTGATGTTCTTTCATACAGCAGCTTTTGTATCCACATGGGCTAATCTGTCAGTATCTTTTTGGTGTTGATGAAGTACCCAATACCAAGTTCCCCACTACAGGTTCAGTATGACAGGTACCTTTTAGAGAGTCGGTATTACCTGCCCAGTCTTCGGTTATTACATCCAAAATTGCATTAGATTTCTTCGCTGCCATATTAAATAGCACACATGCTATCTGTGTCTGTGCAATCATAACACGTCAGCATGACAGTTTTCAGGTTTTTTCTTCGTGGTTGACTTTTGTTTTGTTACTTCCTTCCTGCAGTCTAACTTCTGTAGATTCCCCTTGTATTATTTTCTATCTACATTTGAGTTTGCAGAGTTAAACAGTTTAGTATTATCTGTGACATACCTTGGGTTGCTGAAGGTTGCAGCTAAGTATTTAATAGGACGGGTTGATCACAAGTACGTAAGACATTCAGCATATTGCCTCATTGTTTGGGCAGCCGTTAGCATCAAGTTATAGTGACAAAAAGTTAGGTTTTGTGTTGCCATTGCTTTTGATTATTCAAGATCCTTTCTGTAGAAGAGGCCAAAACCTAACACACTGAAATCACTTTGACTTCTGAAGTTTTATCTCACACCAATTCCATCCAGTTGAGCAATTTATTGAACTGTGGCTTTTTAGTGTGTCAAATGAATGTGTTGCATTGTTTCCCAGTTCTGTACAATCTACCATCTACTTGCCTACCTTTTTGCTTCAGGAAGAACAAATTAGGAAGTGATCTCACATAATCTCCTCACGTTTTGTGTACAAAATAAGGTGCAACTGAACAAAATTGTTTGAACAGAATACATTATTGAAAAATACTAAAATCAAGACAAATCCACCACTTCACATGAAAAACATTAGTTATGAGGAGAGAGCTATTATGTTGTAGTGCATCTGGCTTAAATCTTGTAAATAGACCTTTTGTCCCAGACTGATCTGTAAATGAAAAAAGCATCCTATGCTATTTTAGTTTGTGAATCATCGTCTGTTGCTAAATTTGCACAACAGAATGCAGTTGGATATGTTTTGACAGTAGTTCTTATTTACTTTATTCACACCACTTTTAGCTTGTTTGCCACCACTATTTTCCACATTGTGGCTGACAAGTCAAGGAGCCAGCAGAAAATAGCTGAGTGAAATATGATACCAATGTTTTAAAATGTCCCCAGTATGGGAACAATTGTATTATTCTGTTTTAGTATACCCCAGCACTGTGGCATCATATGAGCACACTTGAAAACAAGCACAGTGACATTCTGGCCTCCAGGCCAATACTTTCATTTAACATCTTTGTAACAGATTTTTGTTACAAAATCAAGTCACACCTTAGAGTAGGAAAAGCCTTAGCTGATGGAGGAGCTGTTCACTAGGATTTGAAGATTCAAGTCTGACCACCTGAAGAAGCAAGTCTCATAGTCTGGGATCTACCTTCCCCATTGGAATGTCCAGCCTAAAGTCCTCATGAGAGTATATTTTAGGATCTGTTAGTAGAAGCACCTCATCAGTCAAGATATCATAGGGAGAGATGTTTTATCATAGGTAATCAGGTCCCTCCTCATCATATTAGCTTTTACATAGTGCATTCCTCAGTAGGTATCAGTGTGATTTACAAAAGAGGTTAGTATCATTATTCTCATTTTACAGATGTACATTTTACTGGTTACAGCTGGTGCCTAGAATGGCACATGGAAGGTGATGGGAAAGGAGAGCAGGGCAGGGAATATGGGCGTGATGTACTCACCCTGTCTCTCTCCCCTAAGTAGACATTTGCTGCATTCTGCACTAGCTGAAGGTATTAGTTCCCTTTGGATGGGTCAGTTGTGTTTGGGCAGGGCTCTATGGCCTGTGTGGCATGTCAGATGTATTAGGTTAAATCCTTAACAGGTGTAAATTGGCATCTCTGTTGAAGCCAAATTGAGCAGTGTTAGTTTGTTACTTGGGGCTCCAGCCATTTTCTGGCAGAGGCTCTGGAATTATCGGCAACATTGTCTCCTGTCTGTTGCAATCAAAACAGTCTCCCTATTGTGGTGGTTGTGTAATTAGAGCACATGCATGAGCCTACAGTTTGAGGGTTGCTTTATTGTATCTGTTTATTTAACAAAAACTTAAATGTTGTGGTACACTTGTGTGGGCATTTTAAAACGATGAAGAATTTATGCAACCATTTATGTTTAAGATTCCTCCATGTTTTTTTCATGCATCCGTATTTATTTGAGGTACTACAAATATTAGCAGCATGCCTAGTTTTATTTATAGTGGCATGACCCCAACTTGTGATTGTTTTAACCTTAAATTTTAAAAAGGACATTAGTGGCTTAGGGCATGTTTTCGTATCAAGTGCTGAAGTGACACAGCTGCGTGTCTGGTGAGGACATGATGCTGATGGGAGAGAGCTCTCCGTCAGCATAATAAACCCACCTCTGTGAGCAGAGAGAAGCTCTCCTGCCAATATAGCACTGTCGACGCTGATGTTTGTCAGGGTAACTTATGTCAATCGTGGAGTGGTTTATTTATACCTTTGAGCAACATAAGTTCTGCTGTTGTAAGCTGTAGTGTGCACACGGCCTCAGAGCCCTAACCTAGTTTGCTGTGAAGTTCAACATCATGGTAAGGAATGATGTCCCTGTTTCACTTGCTGGTTTTATATGAGATGTTCTTAATTATATTGTTTATTACTAGAACAATCTGTTTAATGCAAAACAAAAATCTGGGTTGCACGTCAGGCCCATTTCCTGCTGGGTTTTATGTTTGTTGAGTTATTTTTGTAGAGTTGAAGGAAGTGTTCCCTTTACGAAAATATTTGATTGCTGAGTTTAACTTGCCTCCTTTTCCAGAGTGAAAAAGGGCACATTTGTTTAAATTCTAAATCTGATGTTGAGCTAGAGAATGCATTCTTTTCATTAGGATATTTTAGATTTTCAGAAGGTTTTTCACAAAGTCCCTCACCAAAGGCTCACATCAAAGAAAGCTGTCCTAGGATAAGAGAGAGGGTCCTCTCATGGATTGGTAACTGGTTAAAAGATAGGAAACGAAGGGTAGGAATAAATGTCTGTTTTCAGAATGAAAAGAGGTAAATAGTGGTGTCCCCCAAAGGTCAGAACTGAACCAATGCTGTTTAAGATATTAAAAAATGATGTGGGAACAGGTGGCAAAATATGGCAGATGAAATACAATGTTGATAAATGCAAAGTAGTGTGCACAAGAAAACACAGTCCCAACTGTATGTAGAAAATAGTGGGGTCCATATGAGTTAACATTAAAAAGAGATCTTGGAGTCATTTAGGATAGTTCTCTGAAATCATCCATTCAGTGAGTAAATGAACACCAAATCTCCCAGCTTCTCATTGTAAATTATGTGTTCCAGCCCTCTAGTCATTTTGTTGCCCTCTTCTGGATTTTCTTCAATGTGTCCACAACCTTTCTGTAATGGGGGCCAAGAATTGGACATAATACTCCAGATGTGGCCTCACCAGTCCCGAATAAAGGGGAATAATCACTTCTCTAGATCTGCTAACAGTGCTCCTCCTAATGCACCCTAATATGCTGATAGCCTTCTTGGTTACAAGGTCACGCTGTTGACTCATACGCAGCTTCACATACACTATAATCCCTAGGTCTTTTTCTACAGAACTGCTGCTTAGCCAGTTTGTCCCCAACCTGTAGCAGTGCTTGGGATTCTTCTGTTTCAAGTGAAGGACTCTGCACTTGTCCTTGTTGAACCTCATCAGATTTCTTTTGGACCAATCCTCCAATTTCTCTAGGTAACACTGGACCCTGTCACTACCCTCCAGCATCTCTACCTCTTCCCTCTAGTTTAGTGTTATCCACAAACTTGCTGAGGGTGCAGCCCCTCCCCTCATTCAGATCATTCATGAAGATGTTGACCAAAACCAGCCCCAGAACCAACCCTTGAGGCACTCCGCTTGATACAACTGCCAACCAGGCATCGAGCCATTGATCACTAATCGTTAAGATGGACAATCCAGCCAGCTTTCTATTCACCTTCATACAGCAAATGTATTAATTCATAACAGCAGTATAAGAGTCATGTTTTGGAAGTGAATATGCAATGGAAATGGATTTGATATTATCTTAGTTCCACTCATTAGTCTACTAAAATCAAGTATAGGGAAGTTTTTGTATCGTGTATTTGAGCTATTGCCTCAAGGTAAAAATCATTAGTTTACTTTTGCATACATAACATCTGATTATCTTCAAGATCCTAAAATCGTCCCTCTGTTTCACTCACTTGCATTTCTACTGGTACACTGGCCAATTTTCTCCTTGACCTCCTATCTCTCTCTTTTATTTTCTTAATCAGGAATGGTTGGAAAACTTTGAAGAAGAGAAAATATTTTCTGTAGCAAAAGTTATCCATTTCCTGACCAGCCCTAACCCTAATGCTTTTCATTTTGACATTCTTGGTCTACTCTCTCCTTTCTTCTCATTTTTCTAATACTGTTTTTTTCCCCTAATACTGTTTTTTGCACCGTTTTAGGGCCCACCTTGTCTTTCTTTTCCTTCCTTACATTTTGCTTGATCATTGGTTACCAACGGTAATTTATTTCCTCGTATTAGTTTACATTACCTCTATAATCCTAGATTTCTCTGCATTTTTTGTATGCTTTGGGAAAGGATTGACACTTTGAGTAAGTCATTGGGTCTTACTCCAAACTGTAGCCATTCTGTGTCACAATGAACACCAGCGTCTGCTCAGTGTGCCCAAGGGGCAAATCAGCAGATTTTTAGGGAGATGTTGTTGTGAAGCTGTTACTTTTTTATTTAATGGTCTTTCAGAACAAACTATGTCCAGATTTAATAATAAAATGTCAATTAAAAAGCCTGTTTACCAACAGCCTCGTCAGTAAATGTATGGTTTGATTTCCCACCTATTGTGCCCAGTGTTTGTTTCCTTGGTGCAAGAATTTATTGCTGAATTTATACTGAAGATTAGTAGCATGCAATCTTTATTGAGCCACATTGCTAGTCTATTAGCTCCCTAGTAAAATCACATAACTTTAATGTTATGCTAATTTATGATAATTTTGCTCAACTTTAAATGTAAATTTAGCTTAAAAGTGAAGATTTTGCCTTTTAAAATGTGTCCCATGCTTCCTTTTTAATGAATGATTTTAAGGAGTTAGTTATAAATTCACCTTACAACTACTTTAGTATGGATGATTTCTTCTTTTAAGCATTTGGCTTCCTCCAACGACAACCCCTGCAGTGGCAAACCATCTCTAAGTAAATGCAGCTGGCTTGCTGCACAATCATGAATGACACTGCATTTCATTATTAATAATTGAAGGAGCTTTGTCTCTCCCTGCTGGGTCCTGTATATAATTCATGGATCATAAATCTACTCTAAAATCTAGGAAAAATTAAATTTTATTGAGCAAGAGAGGTTGGTGAGAGACTTTATTTGCTAATAGCTAGAGCTTGTATTTACATGTTTTCCTCAAAATATTCTAACTAGAAAATTTAGAATGACTAATTAGCCATCTTCCAGCATTGTGGTGTTATTGGTTCTTGAAAGTCTATTTCCTACTTTAACACCATAAGGTAGGTCTTAGACAAACAGAGAAGTTTACTTCACTCTCTAGACCAGGGGGTCGGCAACTTTTCTGAAGTGGTGTGCCAAGATTTAACCCTCCTGTCCTGGACCGTACCACTCTTCTGGTGGGGGGGAGCGTCTCTCTCCACTGCACACCCTGTGAACCACCTGGCTCAATGCAAACCTTTCTGCGGGTTACCAATTGCTAATGGAAATTCACTGTTAATTACATAATTACGCCCAAGCCATTTTGCTAGTGCTGCAGCGAGGGAGAATGGTTTAATTTAAATTATTAAACAGTCTAAGCACTTTAACTTTCTCGTGTTAGTTTATCAAATTTCATTTTAAATAAAGTAAAATATTAATGTATGTCGAATACAAAAGGTTTCAATGTTTTCTTTACTTATGGCAGGCATGGGGAACCTTTTTTGGGTCGGGGGCCACTGACCCACAGAAAAATCAGTTGGGGACCACACAAGTGAGATGGAAAAAAAAAAAAAAAACCCTCCTCCAAAAACACCAAACCCTCACTGATGTGGCTCTCAACTGAGACGACTCACCCTTCTGGTGTTCCAGCCCCAGGGGGTGAGGGGAAGGGACAGGGAGAACTGAGGTTCAGGACCAGATTTACTTTCTGGGGTTCCATGGTTAGTGGATTTTGGGGACTCCCTTAGGCTCTGGGGTAGGGAACAAAATGAGGGATTCAGTGTTTGAGACAGAGCTGCCAGTGAGTGGGATAGGGATGGGGGTGCAGGATCTGGGCAGGAGGTGGGATGCAGGAGCGGGTGAGGAGGGCAGAGTCTGGAAGAGAGTTTGGTGGCAGGTGGGAGTACAAGAGGGACTTGGGAGGTGTGAGGGGGTTGGGGAAATAACGCAGAAAATGTCAGAGGGGAGAATGCAGCCAAATAGTTGCACATCAAAACTCTTGTGGCTGGTTGATTATTGTGCGAACGGGCTGAAATTCTCATTCACACACAATAAGGTGCAAAGAGGATTGTGCTATGATGAGGAAGGGAGGCAAAAGAGTGGGGAATAAAGGAAAGTGCAGTTTCTACAAAGGAAACTGGTATTCCTCCCCCCTCTCCTCACTCTTCCCCCCCCCCCCCCACATCTTCCCTCTATTCCAGCCTTGCTCCCCTCAGCCCCATGATTCCCCCCGCCCCGCAGCCAGGGGGAGTGGGGACAGAGTCACTTCCCAGCCTGGCCCAGCCCTTTGCTGAGGGCTCATCCCTCACCTGCAGGCTGCGGCTCCGGGCGCAGCGGGGCACTAGGGAAGGGGCTCCCTGCCCCCACATGCACACACCTTGTGGGGAGTAGTGCGGCGCAACCCTGGCCCTGGCGTCCATGTGTGACCAGCTGCCCAGCCCTGATCTGTGGAGCAGGCCCAGCCCCACTTCCTCCCACAGCAGGAGGCAGAACCTGTAGCACAGGAGGGGGGTGTTAACCCCGTAGCTCCCAGGCCAGGCAAGGGCAGGCTTAGGGTTGTGCATGTGCCTCTCCTCCTCCCCCCGCACCAGCAGGAAGCTGGAGCTAGTGCTTCAGCCTGCAGCTGTGCATCTGAGGCTCGAGCTGCAGCACAGGCTCCCCGCTGCTCAGGGTGGAGCTGAGCTCCCGCCCTGTGCACCACAGAAAATTGGCTCATGTGCCGCTGGTTGCCGACCCCTGTTCTAGACATTATTTGTTCTTATAGATATATGGAAACTGTGACTTTATATGCACAGTTTTTCTTTTTTGTATTATAAAAGTTCGTCCTGTCCTCTACAGAGAGCAGGACAGTGTTATCCATTTCTCAAAAGAAACAAGTTCTGGAATGCAGGTCCATTCCCTGGAAATCTGAACGACTTTCCCATAATTGTTCTTTAATTGGAGAGGTGAGCAGACAATTTGATTTAGCAGGGTGCTATTCCTTTTAACATCCTTTTGAGAAACCTTTACATTCGGGGTACTCCTAGGAAGAAACTTGAAGTTAATATGAAGGTGGCAAGACTTGATTTTAAAAGCACTTCATCTAGCGATACTGAAAGCAGTCTAGTATTTTTCTCATTAGTAGTTAGGAGCCTGTAGATTGTAGAACGAGTCTTGAGCATCTTTCTTCCCATTTTGCTCAGTGGAAGTTGAAAGCACTTTGCAGAATCAGGCCTTGCTTTTACAGTGTTACTGAATGGAGGACACTTTCTTTTCCCATGTAAATCAACAGCAAAATTGCCACTGACTTCACTGGAGTGAAAATAGGCTCTAGTGTGCATTAAATATGTATTATTTTGTACTGCAGTAGCACGCGAAGGCCAGGGCCCCTTTGTGCTAAGCATTTGTGTGTGTGTATATGTATGTATAAACATTATCCCAAATGATGTTTTATAGCACACAGAGTTTTACTTCTTATTACCGTTTTTTAAATATTTTGTGGATCACTTATGTTAATAGATATCAAGGTTGACAGGTCTGAGGATGTCCCTCTTTTTTTGATATATTTAGAATAAATGTTGATTTTCTTACTTAGCGTGTGTGTGGTCCAAAAAGTGAGCCTGAAATGGTACATGGTTATTGTTCACTTCTGCTCACTGTGCCTCATCAGAAGCCACAGCATCTTAGCTTATTCACAGAACAAGGTGTTCTCTTTTGTCAGAATCATATAGCTGGAAAAAACAAACACACATTTACCTCCAAACTTACTAGCAAGTTTCTGATTCCAGTCTTTGGTAGTACTGATATATAAAGGAGGAGTTAAATTTCCAAGTCACTGAACTTCCCTTTCTATTAGAATAAACAGTGATGAGATTTTTGTTTGTTTGTAAAACTAAATTAGAGAGTTTTATTGATTAATGTTAAATATGAACAGTTGGAATGTCAATTTTTGTGGTTGTACCACTCACTCCTGTCTGTCTCTTTTGGATTTTTGTATGTTATATATGAGGCCCAATCCAAAGATAATTGAATTTGATAGAAAAGCTCCCGCTGACTATGTGAAAGGGGCTTTGGATCAGGCCTAGAATGATCATTATGTTGGCAGCCATATTGATAAGGTATCTATCCACTGACTCCATTATTATTGCATTTGTGGCATTATGAGTATGTGGTTTCTAAGGACATTTCATATTGTTTTAACAGGAATGGATTAGCAAACTGCCGGATGAGGACAGAAAGTGAACAGTCATGTGGCTCTCCAGTTGTTAGTGGCGACCCAAAGGAGGATCACAACTATAGCAGTGCCAAATCTTCCAACCACAGGAGCACTTCACCTGCCAGTGACTCTGTTTCCTCTTCTTCTGCTGATGACCATTATGAATTTGCTACTAAAGGCAGCCAAGACAGCAGTGAAGGGAGTGAAGTTAGTTTCCAGAGCCATGAGAGCCATAGTGAAACAGAAGAGGACGACAAAAAGCAAAACCGAAAGGAGACCAAGGACTCTCTAGCTGACAGTGGGTATGCGTCCCAGCACAAGAAAAGGCAACATTTACTGAAGGTGAAAAAAGTACCAAGTGACACACTGCCTCTTAAAAAGAGACGTACAGAAAAGCCCCCAGAGAGTGATGATGAGGAGATGAAAGAAGCAGCTGGATCACTCCTGCATTTAGCAGGAATTCGGTCCTGTTTGAATAACATTACCAATCGGACGGCAAAGGGGCAAAAAGAGCAAAAGGAAACCACAAAAAATTAGAACAAATCAGTGATTTGTTTGAACTTACAAAATTTTGTTTTAGCACGTCAGGTGAATTCTAATGATTTGTGGCAATATCAACATTTTTTTTTGTTTTTGTTTTTTTGGGGTTTTTTCTTTCTCTTTTCTTTTTTCTTTTGACCCTTAAGATTTTTATTTTTAAAGGAGATTGAAGCCATAGAACTCATACTGACACTCAGCTAATTTACAAAAGCTTTTCATTACCTGAAGACACAAAGTAAAAAAGCCAAAATCACCATTGCTTTCTCCAGCTTGTCAGAAATGCATGGTTGAATACGCAGTGACATCAACATTATTGTGATGGGCGTACAGTTCGGCCCTTGGAGATCCCTCTTATACCTAGAAGAGATGTGCATAATTTAGTAATCATTCAGGCCTGGCCCTTAGGTTTAAAAAAATGGCCTTATAATTAGGTTTATGAGTGAATGTGAATAGAGAGATTCGGAGGATGGAGGTGGCATGGAGTCCTCAACATCTAACCAAGAACCGGTGGCAGTTGGATCCAGTTGTGCCATAGAAGTCTTTGGACTGCCACTGGAGGCATTTGCGCATACAGTAATGCACTATTAGTGCTCCCTGTACTATATGTGGCTCATAATGTGAAGACTGTTAACTTTTAAGTTGTGGAAAAATTGAACTGTGTATGCAACGGGTTTCGGTGAAATAATGAGGAGAAATGATGCTGGGGGGAGGGAATTGTTAATGGTATTGTTAATCATTGAATTCTGTCTTCTATATTAAATTAAAAGAATGTTCAAAAAGCCATAAGCCTGAAGATTGGCACTGCGTGCAAAAATAATAATAATATGGAAAACAAGCTATGTCTTCTAAACTGCCTGAGTGAAAAGCAATCAAGTCTAAGAAATTACAGTAGATATTAAGGAAGAAAATAAATCAGAATATTTTTCTGTTGATCAAAAATATTTGATCTAATTGGGGACAAATGCTACAAACCCTGCCATTAGTATTATGCTGTGTTTGAAACAAAAAATCAGAAACAAAAAAAAAAAGCATATTGATGGACAAGAAACTAGAATACAACAAAGAGCTCCTATACTGCCCTCAAAACTGAGTATGCAGTTAATGTCAGTCAGGATTCATCTGTGCAAAAACATCAGATTTCCAGATTTAACCAGCGTAGCCAGAAGAAAATTCTGATCCACATTGCATGGATTTTGGGGAGAGGAAATTTTAACAAACAAACTTTTTTTTAAATTCAAAGATAACAAAGTTCTTGTAAGGTAAATAATGTATTTAGCATGAAGCATGAATTATTTTCATATAAATATAGAAAATAGAGAAAAGGCTATGCCTCTAATTTTTAAGCCCTTAGGCTTAGAGTCTGTTTTTGTTTTGTTTTTGGTTTTTGTTTTGGGGTTTTTGTTTCTGTTTTTGTTTTGAAGCAGGTGTTTAAGGTTTAACCTTCTTCAGGGACAAACACTGACTGTTGGGGAACTTACTCTGCAATATTAAAAATATCTTCACACTCTGGTAGGGCTTGGATGGTTGAATTTTACTGCCTTGTCTGCACATTCAGCCCCCTCTCCCTACTTCTGTTTTTAAAAAAAAAAGTATGTTCTTTCTCTGCCTGTACATGTGTAACATGATGCAATAATTTGAGGGCAAATTTAGTAGTGAGTGTGTATGATAGAATCAAGAGACTAACGGGAGGCTTAATTGAGAAAAATAATTTAGATTTGGTTCAGGGATAGGCATGTCAGTGAATAGCTTTGCTAATTTGCCATGAAAAGAAATGAAGTTAGTAAAGGGCCTTATTGATGGTGATCAGAAATATAGCACAGGATTGGAGGAAGCAATTCAGGTATAGTTGTGCTACTCTCATGAAAATGTTGATAATTAGATTGGAACTCCCTAGAATGGGGAGGGGAGCTGTGAAGAAAATACAATCTCTCCCACCCCAATTTGTGAATTTGGCATTAATATTGTCTACACTAAGGAAGTTCTAAAGGCAAAAGGAAAATAATAGGGAATGAAAATCCTTATCATTTTATAAAATACAATTTTTTATCATCATTAAAACTTGAGGCCATGATATTTATCCCTGGTGTAACTGTTTCAATCCACTGAGTTATAGGAGGAAGGAGTATAGCCCATGAACAGGAAGCTATAGTGGGACACGGTTGTCCACACAATGCAATGGAGTAAAATAAAAATTGCACCATGAGGCATTTGGGTTTTTCATGTTATATAGAAAACATACTACAGCGCAAGGCTGCAGCACCAAAATTAGTTTCTTCTGATTTGCCTGAGTGTGTAGCAGGACCCAAAACCCGACTATATTGTGAATTGAATAAAAGTCAATTATGTGGATGCTACAATCTGGGAACTTCAAGCCGAGTAGATTGAGAAGACAGGAGGCAAAGATGGTGAAACCCTTATACTCAGCTGCTCTGTGTGCAGGGTTGGCCCCCCAGGTTTAAATTACAACCCTACTAACAGTTGCTAACACATAACACACTGGCTGCCAGCAGCCCTGAGAAGCAAAAAGTCACAGCTAGGGATTAGTGCAGCATAGAAGTATTGCTTCCTCTGGGTAGAGTCCCTTCATGACTGGGGTCTTTCTCCTGTTGGCGGGTACACCAGCTCTGCAGCCAAAATCCATTGATAGTGTCATACCACAACTGCACCAGAAAGTCTGGCCTCTTGTGTTTCATGGACTTCTGGGAAGAGTAACTGCAAATGAAAATGCATTAACTTGCCTCAAAAGCCAATGCAATACACACTTGTACATATGTTGTTCCATCCCACCAGTTTGTTGAACATTAAATGCAATTAAGAGTAAAATTTAGTGGCATCAAGTACATTTGAAGCGATGGCTTACTCCCCACCTCACCAGAGAAAATGGCATGATCACATAACAGTGTGTAAAAACTGTTCTCAGTCACAAAACTTAATTCCAGAATTATTTCACTGATATAATAGTTACTCCAGATGTACACTAGTGTAACTAAGATCAGTGTCTGTTCTATTACATCTTCTAATTTGGCTAATTATGTAATTATGTAATTATCACTAGCGTTATCCACCCAAGAAAACAAACTTGTGCGTTAATCCCTAATGAAGGCAAGTTACCTTAAATATATTATTTCTATAGGACTTCACTCATTCCTTTATAGATTTGCTGGTATGTTTAAATGTCAGCAGGTGCAATTTGTAGCTCCTAGGCAGGTGTACTTGGAAGATACCAATAGGTCATATTTTACAAAATACTTTCAGGAGATATTAAAAAAGGGGAACTAGCAGTTTGGTTTATGTACTAAAGCCCCCTGAAGACTATTCAAGAAGGACATAAAATATATAAGTGATTAAAACTACCTATTGTTTTATGCTAAAAATATTTTGTCCTGAATTCCCATAAATCCAGCTGGTGACATTCAGTACATAACTATAGATTGGTATGTTTAAAAAAAACAAAACCTAAAAGCCGCCTTTTAAAACACACAAAATATACCTAATTGAGCACAATAGCTTCTTTGGAATTTGTCCTGGCTCCATCAGTTAAATATTAATTATTTAATAGGTGAATTCTTTGTACATTGGATTGGAAGGACTGCTTAAGGTTCATGTAGTCTTATGTAACTAAACATTATAGAGCCAATACAATGCATGTTCATAAATACTCCTTTTAAGTATTAAATAAAAACACATTGCCGCCATCTCAGTGCAGTTAGAATCCTGACAAAACTAACTGGTAATTGGGTCTTCTTATGGACTTAATTATTTGCCAGATTTTTTTTCCTGATAGCCATTTGAGGAAGAACTAAAATCTCAACTTCTATTTTCCCTACTATAGTATTTTCTAAAATCTTTCAAAATGAATGTCCTCAAAGCTGGTGTATATATATAAAAAAAAAAGATATTAGGGCAGCAGACTATTAATGGCAAATTACAAACCTGAGAGGATTTTAAGGGTGGTTTATAATTAACAAACAAATCCTTACATTTTAAAATATTCATTTTGGAGGGAGAAAAGTTTGCAAGCAGACCTAATGCCACAAATAGATTCTGCTAAAGTCTGCAGGTGTAAAGGAATTAACCATTCACTGCTTGTGTGCTGCAGAATATTTGATGTTCTTTTGTAAAATAATTTTGATGAAGTTTTGCCCTTTAAAAATGCTAAGCACAGGTCTTCAGCAGCTTTGCTGTTTCATCAAATGTATCTTTCAAAAAACAGAGCTTGAGTCTGATCTCACACATGTTGAAACCAGAAGTAATTCCAGGAGCATCACTGGAGTTAAAACCAGAATAGGTAAGATTAGACATACACCTCTTTAGCTGTAGTAAATCAGCCTCTGAGCCTAATTCTCATCACACATGGATTATATATTAGTGTGTAACTTGACTAATGTCCTTGGAGCTAATCCTGATTTACACTAGTGGGAGAAGAAAATCCCTAAACAAACACACCAGCCTCCTATATTTGACTGAATTACTGCCTCACTTTGAAAATTCATATGGTAGAAATTTACAGGCCAAATTCCCTACCTATTTGGACTCAGTGGAACTATAATAGAGTTATGTCTATTTACATCATCAGAGAATTTGTCCTAAATCATCCTTGGTAAAATTTCTAAAAATGCCTAAGTCAAGAGTGACCTACTGACTTTTATTGAGAGACGGGCTCCTAAGTCAATAAGGGTCAAATTTGTAAATGTGGTTACGTACTCAAAGTTGCATATAGGCCACTGCTTAGTGGAATTTTCAGACATGCCTGGATGTCTTGCTGCTGTTGAAATCAATGGGAGTTAGTTGCTTAGGGCTTTTGAAAATTCCATGAGAGAGAGATGCCTGGGGATCTGCATCTTTAGGCACCATTACAAATCTGGCCCTATGTGTTTTTGAAAAATATATCCTGATTCAGAAGAAAAGTGGAAAACCACCTTCACGATTTCAGATACAAACTCAATTCATTTGATCAAGCAAGTGAATCAAGTTATTTCAGCTGGGTCACAGCTGTCCGGGATACCTTTTAAAATTTTATTTAGAAAGTTTATTTTTTAAATATCTTCTTGACTTTGCCAGCAAAAGAGCATTTGAATCGTACATACTCTTGATTGTAACAAAGTATCAGTGTTGACATTTGACCGGTTCAGTTTTTAGTGTTGTTCTTCACAGCCCTCCAGTAATATATCAAACACTGTTATGCACATAATGCAGCACTGTGATCTAATTTAAATAATACTTTTTTATTATTTATACTACTCTATGTAATATACATCAACACTTTGCTATATAACCTAAGTGATAACCCTCTTAGTTATCTGCCAGACTTTGAACTTCTGTTTGGTTTATATTGTAGTTAATTCGGCTACAAAGTTGTAATGTCTTTTTCTTTTTAGTCAGAATGTGTAAATCAAACTATATACATCTTGTGTGTTTCTATTTTGAGCTGGAGTTTGAGGATTTACACATAAACATTTGGTGTTCTGTATAAATCTGCATACCTTTGTGAAATCATCTGTTAATCCCCTTTTATTTAGTATTAATTGACAGTGATTTATTAGGGTCTCTTGTTTTTACTTTTTCTATACTGGTTATTCTTGAATTAAGCACAGACTTGTCAGCTGGGTTGCTTTATTATTGATAGTGTATATGACCTTATAATTCTTCCACAGTTCAGCAAACAAGTACCAGCTTCTCTGACCAAAAAAAGAAAAAAATTCTCAACCTGATGTGTCTATGGTGCTGTATTTTGCTGGTGTACATTTAAAATCAGAAATGAGTTAACAAAGGTCACTTCTGAGTTGTTGTGCTAAACAGTATCCTTTCCTCTTTTCTGTTAGAATTGAAACAAAGAGTATTTATCTGAAAATATATAATTGGTTTTTTTTCCCACTGTATCACATTTGCAATGAGTATAGATAGCATGGGGTTTCTATTCCTTTTGCAAAGAGGGTGAAATTTGCCCAGGGCCTGATCCAATGTCTGTTTGAAATGAATGGGAGTGTTTAAGTTATCTTCAGTGGGCTTTGGATCAGGACACCAGCATTGAAGACCCACCACTTAAGCCCAGAATTAAGGATTTAAGTGATGCAAAAGGCCTTGTGCTGACATTCAACACTAGAGTGGATTTCACCTAAAGCTGATACTCCATATTAGATGTTCAGATGCTAATATGGATAATAGATCTTAGCTAGAAATTGGATTTCATCCCTCTATGACTGTGGCCTGAAATCCCAATAGCTATTTTTTTCTAGTTCAGATAAGACTGAAATTTTAAGTTAATTGAACACTGTACATTTCCTGAGTATGTGTGTGGGACAACAGTTAAAAGTAATACCTGCATCTGATAACCAACTTCATGCCTGCATCATTCACACTCACTACTTAAAACTGCCATTATGTAAAATGTTGGGGGAATGATTTGTGTGTGTATGAAAAAGCATTATAAACTTGTACATTTTTATACTCTGATTCTGTAATATTTCTGAAATATTTTGTTTTACAGAAAAAAGTGATAAAGCAATCAAAAGACCAATAGGTTTAATATCAGTGCTTAAGGGTCACATGACCTTAACTGGCCAATGAATTAATTTAGTACAGTAATAAGCCAATTTTTTTTTTTTTTTTTTTTTTTTTTTGCTGTACTTGGAGTATGAAACTGCCAATTTCATACATATTGAAATGAGAACTGTGATGGGGGAATAAACAGTGATGTTAAGTTGTATTTTTGTTTACCTAAATGAGCAGTCCGAAGGCAAGTGCAATCAGCCGATCTTTAGGAAATATGAAAGTGTTGATTTAGAAGCATACTTACATTTTACATTTTCTTGATGTGTAATCATATTGCCAAAGACAAACTATTTCATCAATTATTATTGTAAATAACACTTTCCCAAAACCTACCATAAAGTTTCTGTGATGTATTGTCTTCCAGTTGCAATAAAAATTACTGAGTTGCATCAATTGAATAATAGTAGTTTTGTGTATACTTACTTGCTTTAAAATACATTTCGATATCAAGGAATAGAGTTAATATTTTTAAAACACTAATTGCTGTACAATTGTATTTTTATTCAATTTAAATTAGTTATACCCATGGTATGATCCACTAGATATCAATATATTGCTCACATGCAGTTGAATAAATAGGATATCGAATTTTTCATCTTGCTAAAAAGACTATATGCCTGATTCTCATATGTTTTACATGGCTGTAACATACTTTACTCCTGTTTTACATCCAGTGCAAACCAAAGTCAACTTCAGACATGAGATATTGTCTTATCAAGAATATTTCTAGGTGGTGCATTTGCAGTCTTTGGGCCAGTCTCTAATTTCAGTTACACCAGTGCAAATCCCAGGTCAATTCATGCTCTCATCCTGCTGTTTTTGGAGTTAAAAAGCTGGCCCAGGTGCTCATTTTGAAAATCTTGGCCTCAATATTTTGTTTAGTGGCTGACTGAACAGTGAAGGATAAGCTAAGCTGTTACTAGCCCTTCTCTTCTATCTCCTATTAAAGCCAATCTGAATAGTAAAATCCTATTAATGAGCATTCTCCATTTTAAACAGGCCATATTTCTACAGGCACCCCTAAATATATGTCTAGACTGAGCTGCTAAGAGCAAATCATTTCCACAGCCTGTTTTCAAAGACTTGGTTAAAGCTGGAGGGGTGAGCTTTCCTGCTGTTCAGTGAGAGAATATGGCTACTGGGTGGCCCCCAGCTGTCCTGAAGCCTTTATTACAAACATCCTTTTTCATAATAGATCTTTTATAATGCATGTGTAGTGGTTGGTATTAGATACCACTGATAGGCATCTGGATCTGATAAATGTGGACAGGTATTTCAGGGAAAGGGGGAAACAAACTTCCTGGCTATACACAAAAAGCATGAAAATGCCCCAGGCCAATAACTGGCTGGGCAAT
Source organism: Pelochelys cantorii (assembly GCA_032595735.1). Lineage (NCBI taxonomy): Eukaryota > Metazoa > Chordata > Testudines > Trionychidae > Pelochelys > Pelochelys cantorii. The sequence continues at coordinate 99,001,912 of CM064329.1, read as the reverse complement.
TGATACTTTAATGTACTGTCTGAAAATGCTTCATTTTGTAACCTGTTATTGGTATTCAGAATGATCTCAATAGAATGGAGAAGGGAAAAACCCACAAACAAGGAGATGAGATGAAAAGAGATCAGTGAGAAGGAAAAAACACTTAACTCTGCTCTGGTCTTTCTTTCTCTAATGGATCCCCCCTCCCATACACTGTATGCGAAGCAAATATTTGGCAGCATGTTGTGCAGATGGATCAGCAGTGACATGCATGCAGAAGGGAGACAAGATGATTTTTCATTTCATTAAAAGAAACATGTTTCATTATTGCTCACATTCCTTCCTGCAAAATCTGAAAGAACACTCTTAGGAAGCCATTGCTGGACAAGAAATAAGTGTATCAGGTACAGGAACATATTTACCAGCCTGGGCTAACCAGCAAAAGGGGGAAAGAATGTTTTTTAAGTTTACATCAGAAGGGAAGTGGAGGCCCGATGGATGTGGTCTGTTCCTAGCTTGGTTGTATTCTTCCTGTGCAACCTTGATCAAGTGATTTAATGTCTCCATATCTCATCTGTAAATCTGAACCATGCCTCCTTTACTGATAAATTCATTAATATTTGTGAAGCACTCAGATTCTGTGATGGTGACCATACAAGTACATAGCTAGATGGTAGACCTCATGCTTCGGGGAAGAAGGTGAAGGAAGACCAGGGTACACTTGCACTTTCATTCAATATATATAATATTAGCTACTCACTTGGGAAAATTCTTGTTTGTTGTAACCCAATGTAAACAAGTCACATAGAAAATCGACATTTTAGATAGACTTGGTCAGTGAGTTCTTAATTTTTAGTGGAATAAAGGCTCTTCCCAGACACATGCAAGTCTTCTATTGTGGAATTAGTAAAGCTGAAGCTGATTGCATTTTCCAGGAGAGTCTTACCACATTCTTTTGTATACTTTTTCAGTAGTCTCCTAAATTCTAGATCTTCCCAGAAGTCTCTTGTGAGATCTGCGTTGGCCGGAGGAATAGTAATAACCCCAACATTCCACTTGCTCAGCATCTCATCTTGTTAGTCTTTAAAGTGCTGCATAGTCCTTTCTTTTGTTTCTGAGAATCAGACACTTAACTAGTTAAATTAAATTGGTCACACATTAGTCTTGTGCTATAAGAAATGCTTTAACAGAAATTTCTTGTTAGCTTTAGAGAACCATCCTTTGACACTTGGCTCTTGAGAGGTAATATTAATCTGTGACTTGTACTCAAAAGTTTTAATATCTTGACATTCCAGAGCATTTGTTTATCCTGGACCTTGCTCTGCTGCATGTCTCCAGTGTGTTCAATTATCCTTTCCTCCTATCAGGCTGTAGGTATAAGAGCTGAAAAGATCTTAAGATCATTAAGATCTGAAAAGTGGGATTGGTAATGTTAGTTGGTCTTGGGTTTGCATTCAGAGTTGCAAATGGAACATTAACACACAATGTTCTAACCCCTAAAATTGATGCTCTATCATCTAATCAAAGATTACTTAGGGTGCGCGTCTACACAGCAATGTTATATCAAAACAACAGCCATTATTTCAAAATAACAATGTGAGCATCTACACAGCAATTCCGATATTTTGAAAAATTTGAAATAACGGATGGCTTATTTTGAAATCTGTAAACTTCATTGCACGAGGAATACTGCCTCTTTCGAAATAGCTATTTTAGGGCCTTTGAAAGTAATTACTCTCCAGTACTTCCTGGGGCTCTAAATCAAGATAGCACGTCCACATTAGTGGAGCCTGTCTTGGACTAATTTCTGGCATCTCTGTAGTATGGACGTGTTATTTTGAAATAAGCTATTTAAAAAAAAATTAAAATAGATTATATCGAAATAAGTGTGCTGTGTAGACGTACCCCTAGACTAGCATGAGATTGTTACCTTTCTGTATGTGTAGATACTGGATAAGAGACATCAATAAGGCTGTTCTAAACTTCATACGTGACTTAAATTTCAAAATTTAACTAAAGAATTGTTTATACAGAGTAAATTATTGTGAGGACTCCTAGTAACAGCAATTGGGGACCATGCATGGAGTTATACTTTGCACGACAGCCCTTTGCAACATAATCTCTTTATTATGAACTCCTCCATCTGTGGGAAATCAGTTTTGTGTCCCATATCAACTCATTAAATTGACAACAAAGTGCTTCTTGTGTGTTCACCCCGTAAGATAAAATGAAGCCGCTTCCCTTAATCATCTTGTCCTCCTCATTCCCAGTGTAGAGTGTATTCCTGCTTATCAAGTCCAGCATACAAGTTCTGAACTCTTTGGGGCAGAGCCAAGTCTCCACACATATGTGAAGCACTAGCACTTTGTGCACTGCAAATTAGTGGTGTTATTATCTTTATAACAGCTGATTCATTGTGGCAGATGCAGGTTCTCAACTCCATCTGGAATAACAAGGATGACGGAAGTGTCTCTTGGAGAGACAGGAACTAGGACAGAAGCCCTGAAGGGAAACCCAAAGGATAGCCACACTTAGGGAAGAAGCTGAAGCTGAGATTTATGCTATGCTCCTGCTTTTAACTTGACATTAAAGCCGAACCCCAGGAAAGGAGCGAGTTGGAACATTTTAACTTAGAAACTGTGGACCCTTGCAGGATCCCAGAGCCCAGCTTCCAGAACAAGCCCAAAACATCTATACCACAATTAAATAGCCTCTTACTCTGAGCCTCATGAGCTCAAGTCATCTGGCACAGTCCAGCCGCAGGTGTTTAATTGCAATGCAGACATACCCGCTGGGGCTTAGATTGAGACAGGCGTCTGGATGCCTAGGAGGAGATGGCAGGCCCAGAGGCAGGTGGAAACACAAGTGCCAAGCAAATGTTTACAGTGGAAATGTAGGTGCTGAGTGGATTTAGGGGATACTTCCATGCAGATATCCTGCAGCTCTCTGTGGTGTCTAAAATTAGGATTGAGGTGCCTAAGTACCTTTTCTAGGTCTGAGCGTATGTGCTGTGCTGAGGACAGGATAAGGACTTGCATGCTTATGTGGGAGCTAGGCAAGTACCTAGAAGGATAAATAAACTGAGCCTATTCACAGGGTTTTTCAGTATTACGGCTTCTAAAAAATCAAATTGACTAGCTCTTTCAGTTCACAGCCTGTACACACTCAGTACAAGTTGAACCTCTCTAGTCCAGAACTCTCTGATCCTGAAACATCCATGGTCTGGCAAGATTTTAGTTAGCAGGATGTCCCCTTTTAATGGGTGTGGCCAAGTTTCCTGCAGTCCCATAAATCTTGTTTACAGCCACCAGTCCTGGCTCTCAGTGTTCTGTGCTGTCCTTTAGCTCTTATTTATCCCTAAGGCTACATCTACACTACACTACAAGGTTTTTGCGCAAAAACCTGCAGAGAGTCCACACCTCAAATGAGCTCTTGCGCAATTAAATGGGCTGTTAAACGGCAGAACAGAGGGCTTTTTCCGCCGTAGGTAAACCTCCTTTTCTGAGGCATAACTGCTTTTAGCACTACGGCTATTGCGCAATAAGGCAAGTGTAGATGCTCCAGAGGGAGCATCTATGGGAAAAAGCACAGGTGCTCTGATGGCCATTCTGTGAATGGCCATCAGAGCTTTCTTGCGCAAGAGTAAGAACATAAGAACATAAGAATGGCCATACTGGGTCAGACCAAAGGTCCATCGAGCCCAGCATCCCATCTGCCGACGGTGGCCAATGCCAGGTGCCCCAGAGAAGGAGAACAGAAGACAATGATCAAGTGATTTATCTCCTGCCATCCATCTCCTGCCCTTGTTATGAAGGCTAGGGCACCATACTTTATCCCTGGCTAATAGCCATTTATGGACCTAACCTGCAAAAATTTATCAAGCTCTTTTTTAAACCCTAATAGAGTCCTGGCCTTCACAGCCTCCTCGGGCAAGGAGTTCCACAGGTTGACTGTGCGCTGTGTGAAGAAAAATTTCCTTTTATTAGTTTTGAACCTACTACCCATCAATTTCATTTGGTGTCCCCTAGTTCTTGTATTATGGGAAAAGGTAAATAATTTTTCTATAATCACTTTCTCCACACCATTCATGATTTTATATACCTCTATCATATCGCCCCTCAATCGCCTTTTTTCCAAACTGAAAAGTCCCAGTCTCTCTAGCCTCTCCCCATATGGGACCCTTTCCAAGCCCCTAATCATCTTAGTCGCCCTTTTCTGAACCTTTTCTAATGCCAATATATCTTTTTTGAGGTGAGGAGACCACATCTGCACGCAGTACTCGAGATGTGGGCGTACCATAGTTGTATATAGGGGAAGTATGATATCTTTTGTCTTATTATCTATCCCTTTTTTAATAATTCCTAACATCCTATTTGCCTTACTAACTGCCGCTGCACACTGCGTGGATGTCTTCATAGAACTATCCACTATAACTCCAAGATCCCTTTCCTGATCTGTCGTAGCTAAATTTGACCCCATCATGCAGTACGTGTAATTTGGGTTATTTTTTCCAACATGCATTACCTTACACTTACCCACATTAAATTTCATTTGCCATTTTGCTGCCCAATCACTCAGTTTGCTGAGATCTTTTTGTAGTTCTTCACAATCCCTTTTGCTTTTGACTGTCCTGAACAACTTTGTGTCATCTGCAAACTTGGCCACCTCACTGCTTACCTCATTTTCTAGATCATTGATGAACAAGTTGAACAGGATTGGTCCCAGTACTGACCCCTGGGGAACACCACTAGTTACCCTCCTCCATTGTGAAAATTTACCATTTATTCCCACCCTTTGTTTTCTGTCTTTTAACCAATTCTTGATCCATGAAAGGACCTTTCCTCCTATCCCATGACCACCTAATTTACGTAAAAGCCTTTGGTGTGGGACCGTGTCAAAGGCTTTCTGGAAATCTAGGTATATTATATCCACTGGGTGCCCCTTGTCCGCATGTTTATTAACCCCTTCAAAGAATTCTAACAGATTAGTTAGACACGACTTCCCTCTGCAGAAACCATGCTGACTTTTGCCCAACAATTCGTGCTCTTCTATGTGCCTTGCAATTTTACTCTTTACTAGTGTTTCTACTAATTTGCCTCGTACTGATGTTAAACTTATCGGTCTATAATTGCCATGCAGTGTGGATGTTCTTTTGCACAAAAGCACATCACTTTTGCAATGTGCTTTGAGGTGTGGACGTGCTCTTGCGCAAGAAGTTTTTGTGCAAAAACTCTTGTGCAAAAGACATCTTGCGCAGGAAGCATGTACTGTAGACGTAGCCTAAATGTTCTCTAACAGCACAGACCCGCAGTAATCAGTGGGAGTGTTGATAATGCTGCTAGACAATATTGATCTCCTGTGGTCTGGAAAATTCTCCGGTTTGGAACTGGTCAGGTCCTGAGGGTGCCGGACTAGAGAGGTTCAACCTGTATTAAATTGTGCCCTCATTTATACAGCCACAGCTCCCATTGTTTTCCCTGGAAATGAGGCCAGGATTATGCCCTTCAGTTTTTGCTGCATGTTAACATAGTGTCTGGTATTGTTTGTCCAGGCAAAGGCACAGAATCTAGATAACAAGTTAGGTGATTTTGCTTTGCATAGCTGAGCTTCTGTATTTTGCCAGAAAATCAAACAATGCAATGGCTTCTGTGACAGGTCTGTTTGTGAGAGGGTTTTTAAGTGAAAAATATGCCGGTTTAACACAGCGCAGGGGTTTGATGGGGCATATTCAATCCAGAGCAAAGTTTTAAAACTTCCATCTTAAAATACAGCTGCTTAACAATGGGAGAAAATCTATGGCAAATATTCCCAGGCAAACATTTGTTAGAATTACTAACAGGCATATGGTGTCCTTTAATCTTATGCTGTTTGACATCATTTTGATTGCCTGTAAAACTACATGCCTTGTGTGTATTTCTGCTTGTGTTGAGATTGCTTGCTTCTTTATATTTGATCAGTCATGCTGGTATTCACTGTGCTGTAAGAAATCAAATAATGATTGCCTTTTTAGCAATATAAGGACTACTGTGCAAGAGATCTGTAAACACCAGATTCTTAAACCTTCACTTATAATGACAATCAGTGCTCTTTCTGTGTCTTTAATGACAGTTGATTCCCCAAGTCTTTTCCTAAAGCAACTGTCATCAAGAACAATTGCACTGTTTTGTACATTTGATAACTGGGCCTTGAATTGCAGCATTCTCCTATTGCTGTATGTTTTCAGTCAATTATGCAATACACACACCTATACCATCATCTTTTCTGTGATGCTCTTATAGTGAGTGCTAGTATCTCAGCTTATCAGAGAACAAACACTTTTGGAAGATGCACTTAAATTAATAAGAAGTAAAGTAAAGAACTGTTCATTAGCTACATCTTATACTCAGCTGTGCTTTTGTAGGATGACTGCAGTTTTCTCATGAATTCACCTCTTCTCTCGGTCTCATCCACACACTTCCTCATGAACTCACTACTTACATTTTGGCAAAATATTGTCCAGGAAAATGAAATTCTTTAGAATCACAACTAAGGAGTTGATTATTGCATTTGCCATTCAATTAGTGTTTTCTTGGTATGTGTTTCCTAACACAATTTCCTCTCATTCCTTTATTTTTTACATCTCTAAAACCTGGATCAGACTGATTTTAATATCTTATATAATTTCTGCAATCATAGTAAAGAGCAAAGCTGTTCAGTGATTTTAAAATAGATGTATTCTGCTATATGCATACTAATTAATGCACTAGCTCATTCCAGTCCAGTTCATTCACTGTTTAGTTACAGAGTTCACTTTACACTGAATATAATCAAAATAGGTTTGCTTAATATAATATTGCAGCAAGCAGGTAATCAATAAGGGAAACAGACACTATTGAATTCCTGCTGGACTTTTCCTTTAGCCTCCTACTAATGCAGCAGTGTGGAGGAGTTGTAGCTGTAATATAATCTAGCTGCTTATCCACCGTGCAGAATGCATTTTGGAATACAGCTGGAAGGACTGTAAACAGCTAGTCAGTCCCTGGCACTCATTCATTTTGAATTTGTGAGCTTACCAAGCAAGGAAGGGGAAAGAGAATATTCTTGCTGGTGGAAGGGAAAGGGAGAGGGAAAAGCTGGTGGAAGTTAATGTTCTTAGTGTTTTTTGAGATGGCACAGCAGTCACTGGGCAATGGTTGGACACAAAATATCATTCTGCCGCTGTGCAGGCTTAGAAGGTTGTCTAGTGAAATTGCCACCTGCTCCCTGGACTCTTAGCTACCCTTGGTGGAGCTGCACTGATACCAACAATTGTGGGAACGTTCTCAGAGAAGAGGTGACTGTGGGATTACTAGGATATAGGGTACAGTAGTGGTGGGCCACTTATGGGCCTGTTATGGTGCACAACTCCTTTAAATGCCTCTCCGCCCTCTGTTGTGCCTGCCTGGCTGCTCACTGAAGCATGCTGCCTGTTCTGCAGGACCATGGCTGCTCCTTTTAGGGCTCTTCTCTCTCCAGTCGCTGATGCAGTTATTCCTGTATGGTTCTTTCATCTCAGATTTGGCTGTGAACAGCTCTGAATGGTGCGTCAAATAGGACTGAAGGTGCATTTATTTTCATTTGCTTTTGCTGCTCTGAGTGGGCCAGCAAAATCTCAGTGTAGCAATTGAATGACTCCATGAACACTTGGGCCTATAAGCAGCTACATTTTTTTTTTAAAATGTAGGTCTTGCATTCATATATTCAAATTGGTACCAAAAATCTTTGGGGTACAGGTATGATTTTATAGTAAAATAGTTAAAATCAGTACACCACACACACAAGATTGCCAGGTTATAGTTTTCAACCCAACTCACTGGTCAAAAAGGGACCCTGGTGGCTCCAGTCAGCACTACTTCACCAGGCCATTAAAAGTCCAGTTGGCAGGGCTGGCAGGCTCCCTACCTCACTCCCAGTAGTGTACAGCATGTCCCTCTGGCTCCAAGATGAAGTGATGGCCATGGGGGTGCCACACACTACTCCCACCCTGTATTCCGGTTCCTCAGCTCCCATTGGCCAGGAGCCACAGTCAATGGGAGCTATAGGGCTAGTGCCTGCACACAGAGGCACTATGCGCTGCACACAGCTGCCTGGCCATGCCTACACCTAGGAGCTGAGGGAGATGCTGACCACTTCCTGGAAGCCACATGAGGTCAGTGCCACCCAGAGTCCGCACCATGCACCGCCTCCTGCACTCCAGCCCTTTGCCTCAGCCCAGAGCCCCCTCCCAGACTCCTAACCCCTCGGTTCCACCACTCAGCTCAGCGTCCCTTCCTGCACCCCAAGCTCCTCAGCCCTGGTCCCACCAGCCCAAAGCCCAACCCCTGCTCAGAGCCCCTTCTGAACCACGAGCCCCTTATTCTGCCCCCTCACCCCCTCCTGTACCTCTTTCCCCAACCAAACTTCTTTCCCGGACCAGTAAAAATGAGTGAGTGAGGGTGGGGGAAAGCAAGTGACAAGGGGGATGGAGTGAGTGCGGGGGGGGCGGGGGGAAAGAAGCGGAGCAAGGCCTCAGAGAAGCGGTGGGCCAGGGGCAGGACAAGCATGTTCGGTTTTGTGCTATTAGAAAGTTGGTGATCCTAATCAGACACAGATGCACACGCACGCACACTCACTCGCTCTGCGTGCACTGATCCTGGTGCTTATATGGGTATAGCGACAAGGAGTCCTGTGGCACCTTATAGACTAACAGATGTATTGGAGCATAAGCTTTCGTGGGCAAAGACCCACTTTGTCAGATGCATGTAGTGGACATTTCCAGAGGTAGGTATAAATATGCAGGCCAGAATAAGGCTAGAGATAACGAGGTTAATTCAGTCAGGGAGGGTGAGGCCCACTTCTAGCAGCTGATGTGGAGGTGTGAACACTGAGAGGAGAAACTGCTTTTGTAGTTGGCTAGCCATTCACAGTCTTTGTTTAATCCTAAACTGATGGTGTCAAATTTGCAGATGAACTATAGCTCAGCAGTTTCTCTTTGAAGTCTGTTCTTGAAGTTTTTTTGCTGCAGGATGGTTACCTTTAGATCTGCTACTGTGTGTCCAGGGAGATTGAAGTGTTCTCCTACAGGTTTTTGTATATTGCTATTTCTAATATGTGACTTGTGTCCATTTATTCTTTCACGTAAGGACTGTCCAGTTTAGCCAATGTACATAGCAGAGGGGCACTGCTGGCACATGATGGTGTATATTACATTGGTAGATGTGCAGGTGAATGAACCAGTGATGGTGAGGCTGATCTGGTTTGGTCCTGTGATGTTGTCACTCGTGTAGATATGAAGGCAGAGTTGGCACTGAGGTTTGTTGCATGGATTGGTTCTTGAGTTAGAGTTACTGTGGTGAAGTGTATAATTGCTGGTGAGAATTTGCTTCAGGTTGGCAGATTGTCTGTGGGCGAGGACTGGCCTGCCTCCCAAGGCCTGTGAAAGTGAGGGATCACTGTCCAGGATGGGTTGTAGATCACTGATGATGTGTTGGAGAGGTTTTAGCTGAAGACTGTAGGTGATTGCCAGTGATGTTCTGTTGGTTTCTTTCTTGGGCTTGTCTTGTAGTAGGAGGCTTCTGGGTACATGTCTGGCTCTGTTAATCTGTTTCCTCACTTCCTCGTGTGGGTATTGTAGTTTCAAGAATGCTTGGTGAAGATCTTGTAGGTGTTGGTCTCTGTCTGAGGGGTTGGAGCAAATGCGGTTGTACCTTAGCACTTGGCTGTAGACAATGGATCGTGTGGTGTGTCTGGGATGGAAGCTGGAGGCATGAAGTTAGGCATAGCGGTCGGTAAGTTTTTGGTATAGGGTAGTGTTTAAGTGACCGTCACTTATTTGCACAGTGGTGTCCAGGAAGAGGATCTCTTGTGTAGATTGGTCCAGGCTGAGGTTGATGGTGGGGTGGAAGCTGCTGAAATCGTGGTGGAATATGGGTATAGTGTTTCCCCATAAGGATATAACCTGTACCAATTTATTATAATGTTTGTATTAGTATAACCTTCTTCGCACTTGAGTGGTACACAGATTTTCAGTATAAAAATCACATCAACCCATATATTTAAATTGGTACTAAAACTATGTGTAGGCTAGGTCTTAGCTGAAAAATGTATGTTCCTACCTAACCCCACTCACTAACTCCATCTTCGAAGCACTTGATGCACATCGAGACATAAACTCACATAATATTTCCTGTTCTTTCTTCCTCATTATGTCCATTCATAGATCCAAATTACTTTAATTTACATAGCCCTAGAATCTGACACTGCTTTCTATATACATTAGTGTAATTCCATTGACTTTGTGGGATTAGTCCTGATTCATACCAATGTGTGAGCAGAAGTTGGGTGCTAGCGTTATTCCACTTGTTCAAAATGCTTTAGCTGAGAAAAATTGATTCTTGGGTTTAGCGTTAGGAGACGCTTTCTTTTTTGGCAAACATCACTTCAATCTTCCTTTTTCTTCACTCCTCCTGATTTTGGATCTTTTTCCCAGGTTAAGACCTTGGTAGGCTGACAGCCTCAACTAAAGTCATGGGCAGCTGGCTGTGTTTGCCTTTTGTTATCTTTGTGTAAGCACAGGCAGGCAACTTGAAAGAGGAGCCTTAAATATCCTCAGACTTTACCCCAAGACTATGGAGTGTGGCTTCCTAGAAATGTCTAATCTTCCCAAGGCTCTAAGTTTGCCTTAGTAAACTAGAAAAGTAAACCACTGTGAAAAGACTGGGGAATGCTAAAATGTGGTGAACAAGAGGGCTAATTGCCTCACATTTAACTTTCCCACAGACAGAAGCTGTTTGCTTGTCTTGCTGTTTTACCACTCCCCTCAAATAAGGCTGCAATAAAATTAACATGCTGTGACCATGTATCTAACTGGAAATAAATCACTCACTTCCATCAGCCTAGTAATATTCTCAAGATCATCACTTTGTGTTCACAGTAACCTGGGAAGCACTGGTCTGTATAATAGCTTGATGCCCAAGTAGTAAGTCCTGAGTATGAGTTCACACTCTCAACAAATAGCAAAGGCTTTAAAGAATGTGCTGTGGCCTTTTTCAGGGTTAAATGGGAAAACAAAATAGGATAAATTATTCAGGTTTTTCTAAGCACCAGCTCTTGAAACAGTCGAGTAATAGCTTGAGCCTAGCTGCAGTTGTGAGGTAAAATTATAATGACTTCTGCTGCAGGGTTCAATAACAGATTAAAAGATTATTTGTTCACAGGCAGAAAGAGTTTGCATCTGTTTTAGTGTCTCTGGTAGTTTATGGAGGCTGTAAATGCCAATAAACAACCTTGAGAACTGGTCATGAGGTTCACTTCAAGATGTGTCGGTAAGTGATGGGGAAAGTACTTCTTTTGCTTTCAAGAGAGATTTTTCTCACTGGAAATTGTTGACTGCAAAACACTTGTATAGTAAAATGTTGCCAGTAATCTGCTTGTGTTTGATGGCTATTTTATGGTATTTATGTATACACGGCCTCTCCTGAAAGGTTAGTGGTAGCTGCCATTTGTCAGACCTAGCCATCCTTTGTATCCATAATCTCTTGCTCCCCGGGCTCATAATGTCACAGTGCAGACCATTCCCTAGAATAGTTAAGTCTTCTGTGTCTCTCAACTACAGTCCCTCTGGATGATGGACAACAGGAAAGAGTTTGGCCCCACTTCGAATTTAGTGGCACCAGACACAGGTCCCTATTTAGCCTGGGCAGGAAAGATAAATAACATTATGTATAATCTGTGAGAAGCTTTTGCAACATCAAGAGCATGTCTTGTTTTAGAGCATTCACAAACCTCTTTCTTTCTGCCTCTATACTCTGATTGTTTGAGCTGCAGTGAACATTAAAGGATCCGCTACTTGAAAACATACACACCTTACAGGGTTAAATAAAATGTGATGCCTTTTTAAAATAGCTAAACCCAGCTAGTTAGACTTTCCACTTTAACTCAGGACTACACACACAGTTACTCCTTACATGCAAGCCACGCTGAGTCCAAATTCCTGCTCATCTCCTCCAACCGCTCCTGCCACCAAAAAGACACAGTAAATAGTTAACTTAAAAAGTAATACTAGATTTACAGCAATGCTGAGGTACCCCAGCTCCTACTGCAGCATTGGGAGGATGGGGTATCCAAAGAAAATCTTCAACATTTTCTGAACTTCAGGATGCAAAAGATTTCAGCAGGCCACGATTAATAGTGAAAAAGTAATTTGATCTCATTTACTGCAGAGAGACTTTTCTATATATAGGGGAATAATTTAATATTTCTAATAATAATTGTCCTTGGGAAACAAATAAATCCTTGTATGTATTAAACACTGAGCTTTATTACTCATTAACTGATGGCAAGGCAAACTCTCGTCTTAGGCACCAAATAACAAATTGCAGTTCTGTATTAACACCAGCTGGCCTGCCATGGAAAGTGGTGCCTGGTCAGAAGCTGGATGGCAGGTACCAAAGATAAAGGTAGGTTGTGCTAGAAATGGTATGTGTAGTTCCAATATGTGGTGCTCTTGAAACTAGTGTGGTATTAAGGGAGACCATGTCTTTTTGGATGCAATATCAAACCAAGGTTATAAGCTGAATCTTTTGGGAAGCACGGGGGAGTCTCTTCATGCTCCTAACCTGCTGTCTGGTAGGTGAGGGCACAAATACATTGATTGTCATAGTCCAGTCTAGACAGAGCAGACTCCGTTTCACTGGTGGGTGGAATGGAGTCATTCTTTTGCATGTTGTCGTCCTGGGCCCTGCTTTCTTGTTGTACCTGCACATTATTAGATTTTTACAGCGAGGACTTTTCTGACTAGTAGACCAAAGCTGCCTGACTTTTGTCTCCCTCCTCTCTGGCTATTCTTCACTCCTCCAAAGCTAGGAGGAGCAAATAACAGCCCTGAAAGAAAGTGGCTGAGGATATCTTCATCCTGCTAGACCTAATCAGATAGGAACATTAGCCCTCCCAGAACAGTGACAGAGAAAAGAGGACGAACAAAAGAGTGGAGGTAGTATGTGTACAGTCTGGGTTCTCCCTTCTTCAGAGGGAGCACTCCTTTTCCCTTTACTAGTCTAGGGCAGTTTTTTATATGAACTCTGTCCCATTTTCTTTCTTTCTCTACCTGAGGAGCCTTGTGTTGTGGCCAGAGACAGCATGTGCTTGTCAGAGGGAGAACCCAGATGCCAAGCTACATAATGTATTCCTCCCGCTGTAGCACTAGGTTCAAAGAATCACAGAAGATTAGGATTAGAAGAGACCACAGGATGTCATCTAGTCCTCTGGTCCAATTTGGACCAACCCCAACTAAACCATTCCAGTCAGGGCTAAGTCAAGCCAGACCTTTAAAAAACCTCTTAGGATGGAGATTCCACCACCTTCCAAGGTAACCCATTCCAGTGCTTCACCATCCTCTGAGTGAAATAGTTTTTTCCTAATATCCAAGATAGAACTGCCCTACTGCAACTTGAGACCTTTGCTCCTTGTTCTGCCATCTGCCTCCATTCAGAATAGCCTGACTCCAACCTCTTTGAACACCCTTTCAGATAGTTGAAGACTGCCATCAAATCCCCTCTCATTCTTCTATTCTGAAGACTAAATAAGCCTAGTTCCTTCAGCTTTTCATAAATCATGTGCCCCCCTAAACATTTTTGTTGCTCTTGATGGACTCTGTCCAATTTGTCTACATCTTTTCCTAGTGGGGGGGCCTCAAAACTGGACACCATACTCCAGATGTGGCCTCACCAGTGCTAAATAAAGGGGAATAATCACTTCCCTAAATCTGCTGGCAATGCTCCTACTAATGCAATGCAATATGCCATTAGCCTTCTTGGCAACAAGGGCACACTCTTGACTCATATATGGCTTCTCATCTACTATAATACCTACGTCTTTTTCTGCAAAACTGCCATTTAACTAATTGGTCCCAGCCTGTGGCAATCCATGGGATTGTTCTGTCCTAAGTGCCAGACTTTGCACTTGTCCTTATTGAACCTCATCTGATTTCTTTTGGCCCAATCCTCCAATTTGTCTAGGTCACTCTGGACCCTAGCTGTACCTTTCAGTGTAACTATCTCTCCCAGCTTAATATAATCTGTGAACTTGCTGAGGGTGCAATCAATCCCATCATTCAGGTCATTAATGGAGATGTTGAACAAAATCGGCCCCAGGAGTTACTCCTGGAATACTCTGCTTGATACCAGGTGTCAACTAGACATCAAGTCGTTGATCACTAGCCATTGAGCCTGATGACCTAGCCAGTTTCTTTTTTACCTTATTGTCTATTCATTCAAGCCATACTTCTTTAACTTGCTGGCAAGAATACTTTGGGAGACAGTATCAAAAGCTTTGCTACAGTCAAGGTATATCACATCCACCACTCTCCCCAAATCCACAGAGACAGTTAATTCATCATAAAAACAATCAGGTTTTTCAGCTACGATTTGCCTTTGCTGAATCCATGTTTTCTGTTCCTGATCATCTTCCAATTCTCCAAGGGTTTCATGATTTTTCCAGGGACTGAGGTGAGGCTAAGCTAACCAGTCCATAGTTCCCTGGATTGTCCTTCCCTTTTTAAATGATGGGCACTACATGTGGTTCTATTATTTGTTCCTTGACCTGCTGCCAGCTATGCTTTTGGTCATGTAATTACAGCAAGAGTGTTTTGAGTGATCAGCTGGGAGGCTGGTGTTTGCTGTGTTTGGCATATAAGCTGACTGTCTTCTCAATAAATGTCCTCATTCTTCTAATGACACCACTACCCTGTGGCATATTCTAAGTTGTTTGTAGGTGTATGGGTCGCCTTACATGCTCTCACACAAGAACCTCGACAAATGTGAAGCTAACCCAAGTGCTTGAGTGTAGGGCAGAGCAGGCCAGCCTGCTAAACCATTGTACCCAGCCCACTACCGTCCCACCACCCATTGGGAGGCTAGGACAGGCTCCCTGCCTGCCATACCCTTGCATGCCATTCAGAGCAGCTGACTGCAGAGGCCATGTGCTCTTTGTGCGCTGTGCACCCATGGAGAGGGACTTTGCATGCTGCCCCAACCTCAGTACAATATCACAGCTCCCACTGGCTGGAAACGGTCCAATAAGAGCTGCCAAGACTGTGCTTGCAGTGCAGGCAGCGTGTGGAGGGCACGCCACATGCAGAGATCACATGGCCCTCTGCAGTCTGCTCTGAGTGACATGTGCTGGCATGGCAGGCAGGGAGCCTGCCCAAAGCTCCTGCTGGGCTGCTGGACTGGAGTCATCTAAGGTAAGCGCCTCCCGCCTCCCAGAACCTCCCCGCTGTGCCTCACAGGGTTCTGGTTTTATTTGCAGGAGACAAAACCCTTTGTAAGACTATTTCTTGTCATCAGCAAACTGGATTCAGTAATGCCATAGCAGCCATAGAATTATAGAACCATAGAGCTGGAAGAGACCTCAGAAGGCCATCAAGTCCAGCCACCTGCCCAAGGCAGGACCAATCCCAATTAAATCAACCCAGCCAGGGCTTTGTCAAGCCGAGACTTAAACACCTCTAGGGATGGAGACTCCACGACTTCCCTAGGTAACCCATTCCAGTGTTTCACCATTCTCCTAGTGAAATAGTTTTTCCTAATATCCAACCTGGATCTCTCCCACCGCAACCTGAGACCATTGTTCCTTGTTCTGCCATCCGTCACTACTGAGAACAGCCTTTCTCCATCTTCTTTGGAACCTCCCTTCAGGAAGTTGAAGGCTGCTATCAAATCTCCCTTCACTCTTCTCTTCTGCAGACTAAATAGACCCAACTCCCTCAGGCTCTCCTCGTAGGTCATATGCTCCAGCCCCCTAATCATTTTGGTTGCCCACTGCTGGACCCTCTCCAATGCATCCACATCCTTCCTGTAACACTGCTCTACAGCCAAAATGCTTCTGAAATAAATGTAGTCAAACTTTACTAATTCTGGGTTACTGAGAACGAAAATGATGCTTAAAATTGTTGATTGGCTCTAGTTTTCAAGATATGCTATTGGGTCAGTATATACGACCCTTGACTTGGGAATGGCGGAGGATAAGTGAGTTATAAAGGGAAGGGATCTCAATTTAAACCAAAAATGACTAAAATACATCTTTGACTGGATCTATGAATAAATCTATGACTGGGTTTGGACAGTACTTGCTTTTTAGGCAAAACAATGAATGATGCAATCTGAAGCTGCTATTGCGTCATACATGATATGAATTGCATCATGTTATTCCTAGAAGTCATGGATAATGCAATCATAATGAAGCTTACATCACTCTGCTAAACAAATTGCCCTATATCAGCTCTAGAAATCATACAGTGTCGTGCTCTCTTATTTGTCAGTGTTTGATTTTGCAAAGGGACACATTTCTGTTTAGCCAAAGTGAGCAGAGATGCCTCGTACTTGTGTGAACAGTGCAGATAACTTCTGCTATGTTTGTGGTGAAGTGACTTTTGCATCACAAAAGCGCAGTATAACTGCTATGGTTAAGAAAGCCTATCACCTTTATTTTAGCTGCAAAATTGGAGATCAGGACAAGAGGTGGGCCCCACACATATGCTGCAACACTTGTGCAACAAATCTTTGCCAGTGGTTGAACAGGAAAAGGAAATCTATGCCTTTTGCAGTGCCAATGATTTGGAGAGAACCAACGGATCATACCAGCAATTGTTACTTCTGCATGGTGCCTCCAGTTGGGAAAGGTGTGTCAAAGAAGAAAAAGTGGACTGTGCATTGTCCAAACATTCCATCAGCTATACGCCCAGTACCCCACAGAGAAGGACTGCCGGTTCCTGATGCACCAGAATCATTCTCACTTGAGTCAGATGAGGAAGAGGAAGAGGATGAAACTTCTGGTCCTGAACCATCAATGTCACAGGACCCACATTTTCTCCCATCCTCCTCCTCTGAACCACAGAGTCCCACGGTTGAAGAAACCAAAGCCCTCTCTCCGACACCACCTGCGCAACCATGCATTTACTGCCTCAATTCGACGATCCCTACCCAGTCCTTTCCCTTTAACAGGGAGGATGGATGAGAACACCGCTTGTGCGCCGAATTCTTTGATCCATTGTCCCAACTCTACGTAATCCGCAGTAACCCGCTCAAGGTCATTCTTGGCCGTATCGTTAGTTCCCACATGGAGAAGCAGGAAGGGATAGCGATCCGAAGATTTGATCAGTTTTGTAAGACTCTCAGTCACATCCTGAATTCAAGCTCCCAGTAAGCAGCACACTTCTCGAGATTCCAGGTCCAGACGGCAGATGAATGGCTCAGTCCCTTTTAGGAGGGCGTCCCCAACCACTACCGCCTGCCTTCTTCTTTTGGGGGTGGTGGTCATGGAACCCCCATCCCTCGGACTACGCATCCCATGCCTTCCAGTAGAAGTGGTTCCCTTCCAATTTCTTCCTTGTGAGGTCCCTTCCAAAGCATTCACCATCGCAGAGCCCGTGGAGAGAGCCTAAAAGTGATTACTTACCTCTGTAACGATGGGGGATTCCTGGGGATTCCCTTGTAAGGTATGACTGCCGAAATCTGTGTTCTCAGGAATTAAGTCAAATCACAGCTGCCGAATTGTCAGGATAGGTGCACTGTTTTAGATTTTGGGCATAGAAATCATAGGGCTGGAAGAGACCTCAGGAGGTCATCAAGTCCAACCCCCTGCCCAAACCAGGACCAATCCCAACTAAATCAACCCAGCCAGGCTTTGTCAAGCCAGGACTTAAGAACCTCTAGGAATGGAGATTCCACCACCTCCCTAGGTAACCCATTCCAGTACTTTACCAACTTCCTAGTAAAATAGTCTTTCCTAATATCCAACCTAGACCTCCCGCACTGCAATTTGAGAACAATGCTCCTCATTCTGTCATGTTTCACCACTGAGAACAGCCTCGCTCCATCCTCTTTGGACCCCCCCCTCCAGGTAGTTCAAGGCTGCTATCAAATCTCCCCTCAATCTTCTCTTCTGTAGACTAAATAAGCCCAAATTCCTCAGCCTCTCCTCATAGGTCATGTGCTCCAGCCCCCTAATTATTTTCATTGCCCTGTGCTGGACTTCCTCCAATGCATCCACATCCTTTCTGTAATGGAGGGCCCAGAATTGGACACAATACTGCAGATGTTGTCTCACCAGTGCCCAATAAAGGGAGATAATCACTTCTCAAGATCTGCTGGCAATGCTCCTTCTAATGCACCCTAATATTCCGTTAGCCTCCTTGGCTAACTGTTGGCTCATGTGCAGCACACTGTTGACTCATATCCAGCTTTTCATTCACTGTAATCCTCAGATCTTTTTCTGCCGAACCGCTGCGTAGTCAGTTGGTTCCCAGCCTGTCTCAATACTTGAGATTCTTCCGTCCCAAGTGCAGGACTCTGCACTTGTCCTTGTTGAACCTCATGAGATTTCTTTTGGCCCAATCCTCCAATTTGTCTAGGTCACTCTATACCCTATCCCTAACATCCAACATGTTTACCTCTTCCCCTAGCTTAGTGTCATCTCCAAACTTGCTGAGGGTGAAATCCATCCCCCCATCTGTCATTAATAAAGATGTTGAACAAAACTGGCCCTAGAACTGACCTCTAGGGAACTCACCTCAACACTGATAGCCAACCAGACATCAAGCCCTTATTCGCTACTCATTGAGCCTAACAATATAACCAGCTTTCTATCCACTTTATAGTCCATTTATCTAATCCATACTTCCTAATTTGCTGGCAAGAATACTGTGGAAGATTGAATCAAAAGCTTTGCTAAAGTCAAGAAATATCATGTCCACTGCCTTCCCCATATCCGCAGAGCCAATTACCTTGTCATAGAAGGCAATCAGGTTGGTCAGGCATGATTTGCCCTTAGTGAATCCATGTTGACTATTCCTGATCATATTCCCCTCTTCCAAGTGCTTCAAAATGGATTCCTTTAGAATCTCCTCCATGATTTTCCCAGGAACTGAGGCGAGGTTGACCAGTCTGTGTTTCCTGGATTATCCTTCTTCCCTTTTTTAAAGATGATCACTATATTTCCCTTTTTCCAATCATCTGGGACCTCCCCAGTTCACCATGAGTTTTCAAAGATAATGGCCAGTGGCTCTGCAATCACATCAGCCAACTTGCTCAGCACCTGCAGATGTATTAGATCCAGCCCCATGTGCATGTCCAACTTTTCTAAATATTTCTTAACTTGTTTTTTCTCCACCGAGGGCTGCCCACCTCCTTCCCATACTATGTTGCCTAGTGCAGTAGCCTGGGAGCTGAGCTTATCTGTGAAGGCAAAAAAAGCATTGAGTATTTCAGCTTTTCTCATGTCATCTGTCTCTGATTATCCTCTTATTGTTAATATGTCTGTAGAAACCTTTCTTGTTACCCTTCACATCTCTTGCTAGCTGCAATTCCAATTGCACTTTGGCCTTCATGATTACACCCTTGCATGCTCAAGAAATATATTTATACTCCTCCCTAGTCATCTGTCCAAATTTCCACTTCTTGTAAGCTCCCTTTTTGTGTTTAAGCTCACCAAGGATTTCACTGCTAAGCCAAGCTGGTTGCCTATCATTCTGCTTTTCTTAATGCATATAGAGATGGTTTGTTCCTGTGCCTTCAATAAAGTTTCATTAAATACTGACAGCTGTCTTGGACTCCTTTCCCCTTCATGTTAGTATCCCAGGGGATCCTGCCCATCAGTTCCTTGACAGTCAAAGTAAGATTTTCTGAAGTCCAGGGTCTGTATTTTGCTGCTCTCCTTTCATCAGGATGATACTGTCTGGATCCTGAAATCAACCATCTCATGATCACTGCTTCCCAGGTTGTCACCCACGTCTACTTCCCCTACCAATTCCTCCCTGTTTATGAGCAACAGGTCAAGCTGTGCATGGGCCCCTGGTTGGTTCCTTCAGCACTTGTACCAAAAATGCTTGCCTAAATCCACTGTGTCCATTGTTTGAGAAACCTAACAAAAGTAATTGTTTTATTAAAACTCTAGTGTTACATAGACAACAACATAATTTGGACTCTTGCTCACTAAAGTCAAGAAGTTCCATAAATATTTATTGGGACCTGGTGTCAGTTTCTTAATTTTCTCAAAACAATTGCTTGTCACTTAACATTGGCAGAAACACAGTGCTTTATTGGCTAGCCATCAATTCTGACAACTAACATGGTAGCTAATGGATAAATCCTAGTCTATTTTAAGGCAGTGGCAAATGACTTAAAAGAAAATGGGATTGGCCCCTTAATGATTAACATGTATGAACAGATACATATTTGCATGTTTATAATTGGCGGTTCTCTCTTTTTGTTCTTTACTTTCCCTCCTCTGCCTTCTCATCTGCACAGATTATTTTTATACTATCCCTGCAAAGAAGCTTTGTAGACACACAGAAAATACGACAATGATTTTCTCTCCCACTCTCCTCAGATGCACATTATCTCATTATATTCTAAAGACCTATCTTCCAGGCAGGGTACTGCAGATCCAATTAAATCTGCTTCTGTATCAACACTGCTCTTAAGCAACATATATCGATTAGTGAAGCTTTGGACCCACTTTAATCAAGTAATCTAAACAGGGCTTAAGCTTCAAAAGCCTGGTGATGCTCCTAGCTTCAAAGCTCTTACTTATACTGAATTAATTTATCCTGGATGTTCTAATGCTCCCAGCAACCCTATGGATTATAATGTTAGAGGTTGCAATCATGGCTCTGATAATATTCCCTAAGCTTAGATGCTATTGATTATAAGGTAAAGGCAGAAAGGGGAATGGGAAAGACAGGGAGAAAACAAAAGGCTTTGATTTTACTGAGCAAGACTGACTCCCTCCTGTTGTAGGCTATTGGTTAGGGATATTATAAAGCGCAACTCAGTGCTTTCTTTATTATAGATTTATTCTGTTATGGGCTAGGTGTCAAATCCTCATTTCCAGGTCCTCTCTACTGTAGCTATATTATGCCACAGAAGGTGATACCTTTGTGGGGAGCTTAAATTGCTCCTAGAGAATCTAGCAGTCTAGTACTTGCACAATACCAGCAGAAGCTCTCACATAACATTTACCCACATTTGTAGAGTAATCCCCATTTTACGGATGGGGAAAGCAATGCTCCTCATTCCCCTAGTTTGCAGACTGAGAGTCAGTGATGGGATAGGAATAGAAGCAATGTTTTCTGATGCCAGGTCACCCTGTCCTAATCCCTAGAACACAGAACATCTATATCTCCATATTTAAGATATCTACTATATATTTGAGAGAGTTTGTCTGTCTGCTCAAGATCTCCTCCTAAAAGGTAAGAATTAGGACCACCAGTTTAACATACAGCTTCCTCCGATCATAACTTAAAGCAATGGGGTTGCTTCTCTTAAAGCCATACAGAAAAGAGACAATCACTAGGCAGGTGAAAGAGGCTTGCTGAGGGTGCATCCCACCTCCAAGAATGCTCCAGCCCCAAGTCTCCCACCACCCGTGCACTCTTTAGGGTGGGTGGGAGGGCTGAAACTCCTCCCCCCAATTCAAATGGGAACATTGCTAACTGTTCACCTTCGTCAAGGAGCAAGGGTAAAGTGCACAGTTTGCTGCATTCTTCACTCTGGCTGGGGAGCACAAGGGCAGATAAACCTGGACCTGCCCCAGCTGGGGGAAATGCACCCCTCTCTGGCTGTGCCCATTGGAGCTGCAGTGGCCACCTGGATTCAAGCTGCTGCAGTGAGAGGGGGCTAGGATTGGGCTCTTCCCTGGCCAGCCTGCATACTGAACCCTTCATCGCCAACCCTACCCTAGAGCAATGATTTAAATCAAGCATATACATTTTCATTTTATTTTCCAAAAAACAAAAATTAATTGAGAGAGAGATCTGAGCAACGCCAGGTAAATCTTGTAGTAAGCCAATAAAGAACATCTTTTATTTTTAGTCATGAGTATAGGTCAGTTCATATTCTGGTGGACTAGATGAGTCAGTTGTTCAGTGTATCCTCCCCTGTGGAAGGAAGTCTGGGGAAATATGTGGCTCAAGCAAAGTGCATCTGACACAGAATTTGGTGGAAATGGTCAGCATTAGAGCATGAGGGCAGGAGCTGGTGTTCAGTATATTAGAGTTAACATTTTCAGAGAACTGGCCTGAGCAGTCACTAGTCTATGCCTTTCTCCACCTCCAACTAATTGCCCACTGCTCAGTGTTGAACCTGAGCCCGTTGGGCCTAGGGATGCAAGAACTGGGGCCTCTGGTCAAACAACCTCTCTATCAATAAATCATGGGCAAGCAGCCTTCATTCCATTTTACTTCAGCAAAGGAGATGCTAGGTAGACTGAAATGGATTGCTCATCCTGGAAGAGAACTGACCTGTAAAGCTGGTATCTGTGCAGGGTAGATTACCAATTAATTGATAGTGTAGAGTTGTTAATTGGCAAGGAAAGGATATTAATGGCATCCTGCCTGCTATTAATTTAATGAGATATTGCAAGTGCCAATGAGAGAAATCACAAGCATCCCAGGAAGATGTGCAATAAGTTGTGGACATTTTGCTGCCCGAGCTTACATTATTCTGAGAATGTAATATTGTCAACTGCTGACTCTCCTGGAAGTACCGCCTTTGGAAATCAGTACATCTGGGATTGACATTAACGTCCTGGAATCCATCAGGAAGAATTGACTTGACAGGCAAGGTTAAAAGAACCAATTCTGTATGCAGTAACTTGGACAAAAATGACTAAGACGTGGGTGAAGGGCTATAGAACCAATGTTTGTATCTTATAAATCCCAAGGAGAAAGAGCAATGGTTGTAAGGTGATCCAAAGGGGACTTAACCCTAAGTAATGGCATGAAATTAAGGAAAGGACATTTTGAGAAGATTATCAGCAAAAAAGCTTCCCACAAAAGAGTTTTAAACTGCAGTCTTGTCCTGATAGAAGTGGATCCCTTAAAATTATGCAAAACTGTACAGAACACTGGACTGATTAATATATACTCTGGACACTACTTCAACAGCTGCCTATGTTGGATTAGAAGGGTTCTCAGCATTTTTCTTTCTGACCTCCCAATATACTATATAAACACTACAACCCACCTATGCCACAAGAAGTGCTTTTCTGCATAGAAAAGCCAGGGCTGGTGTTGGGGGACAGCAAGCAAGTCAATGGCTCATGACCCAAAACTGCAGGACTCACGTGAAGCTAAGTGGCTTGGATTTCATCCCCACCATGACTTTAGTCCTGGACTTCAGCCTTCTGGTCTGAGCCCCAAAGAGTCTAACTCCATCCCAGCTTGGCAGCCCCCCTGAAATCTGCTTGTGGCTCTCCAGGGAGCCACAAACACTCAGTTGAGAACCACTGGATTGGATTATTTAGTAGGCCCCTCTATCCCTAGTTCCCATGATTCCTTGAATGTCATTGCCCACGGTAATGTTTTCTGGGAGTTATCTTGAGAATATGTCAGTGAAAGGAGCAGAGGGTAATTTTAAAGTATTTAAATAGCTAATCAGTGAACACGCTCACCAGACATGGACCTATCCAATTTTAATACTGCAGCATCTCGCACCTTATAGAGGAAATGAAAGCCTATGAGGAGATTTCACACAGAGAGCTCTGATTACTATGGTAATAATTTCTTTAAACAGTCATTCAAACACTTCATAATAAAAAAATGATCATTTCATGGGCTGTCTTCCCATTTCACAGCAAATATGAATGGTCACAGTCTGAACTTTAACTAGTCAGGTGGGATTTTAATATCCACAGTTATTAGTGTATTGTCAATTTGGGTTTCTACTGTTATTCAAGTAATCTATTCTCTAAGCATTGCATAGTGCATATGACTTGAAACTGCCAGGTGTGTTCCTTAAATATACAAGTAACCCATGCTGCATGACTGATGAGCTTTTGTGATGCTGTTGGTTGGCAATGAATAACAAGGGATATTTGTCATGATTTTCCACTGCCACCCTGCTCTCTCTCCCAAACTAGAGTGAGTATTGCAGCATCTTTCAGGGCACATCGTGGCAGAGATGTGACTTACCTGCCATAATTGATGCCAAATTCCCCTCGAAAGACTCAAAAGCCCCAATTCTGTGGCCTGATCAAGCTTCACTCAATGCAGGACCTTCAGATTGGAGGACAAGGATTGTTATATGTTACCTTTTGCTTCCCGCTGATCCCTCGAATTCCAAAAAAACCCACTGAGATTTAACCTCATTCACAAATGGGATAAACACTAATTAGCTTAATTGTTGCAAACCTCATTTTGCCCTCATTAGCTCTTAGGGGTCAGCACTGGTTCAGTGACCTTGTTGGTCACTGACTACTGAAGCAGGGCCACTCCTGTATGTAGGAAGACCTCAGAAAACAGTAGTGAGTGAATAAAGTAAAACACCCAGGAATTCTGAAGTCTGGAGAGGAGTATTCAAGACCTATGGATGACTGGAACTCGGGATAAAGCGGGGAGAGTTGTGTGCAGCCGCCTTTGAAAAATTTGCCCTTTAGTTCCCAAGGTCTTGAGACGAGTGAGGAAACACAGCCCTGCTGATGAGTTTTGCCATTGGTGATGTAACAGAGTGCTGGATAAATAGGGAATATGCTCCTCAGACTGTGTGTGTGGCATAGAGGCAAATGGACGTCTGGGCTTCCAATTTCTCCTTTCCTTGTGCTCAAAATAATCCCTTCTTATGATCTCCACAGGGGAAAATGAGAATGTTTCTGCCTCTTGGGCACTGCCTGTCAGGCACTTTTAGAAAAGCATCCCTTTCTGTTCTCTGCCTCAATCCAGAATGTCCTGTTGGAGCCAGTTGTTGTCTTTAATCACTGAGAGTAAACACACAGATTTCATTCCATTCTGTCGCCAATGTCCAATGGATAACAGACGTGCTGCAGCATCTGTGGCTCTCTCTCTTCTTTGCACTGAGCTCTCTCCTACAAAACATGTTACACTAGCTTATTCCCCATCAGATATAAAGGCTACTATGCCCCCTTCGGCTTCAAGACATCATCCTGCTTCGATCAACTCTCTGCAGCAAGTTTATCATGTCTCTGGAAGTCATTCAAGATTAGGAACAAATTGTGTTTGCAGACTTCAGTCACTCTGGCTCTTTTTCTTATAATGTCCCAGTGTTACTTCTATTAGCCCTGCTCCAACAATGGTAGCAATGGGAAGGAATAGAAGTGTTGTTTGGCTGCTCAGCATTTAAGCACTATGTTGTTTAACCATGCCCAGAATAGGCAATGGGCATAGCAGTTAAAACACCACCAGTCACCAGTGTTTCATTTACACTACAGAAGTGGATCTCAAACTTTTTGGCCCACAGCCCACCCCGCTCAACACAAACCTTCCCACAGACCACCAGCCAACCACTCATGAGGACAAAATGTGTACAGGAGGGGATGGCGTGCCAGGTGGAAAGGGTGAGAGGAAAGGTGCAGGAATGGGCTGGGGGTGAGGGTCTGGCTGGGAGATTGGGTGCAGGAGTGGGCTGGTGGTGGAGGATCTGGGCAGGATGGGTATGTGTGAGGGGGATGGAATAGGGGTCTGGGCATGAGAGGAATGGGGCACTTACCTGGCTCCATGCACCCTGCTGCTCCCAGGCAGGGCTCCCTGCTGCTCCCATTGACTGGGATTTTGGCCAATGGGAGCAGTGGGAAAAGCCTCCAGGTATGCAGTTTTCTGTGCTGCTGTTCTGCCAGCTGGGGGGATGGGGAGAGACAGCACACTGAGCTGCTTCTTTTTGCGCAAAAACCCCTTGCGCAAAAAGAAACAGCAGAAAATATGCTCGTGAAGTTGCGACTTATGCTAACGAGTCCCTCACTATCAGATTTTCTGCCAAAAAAACTTGCAGTGAAGACATAGCCTCAGTGTAGACAAGGCCAGAGTAAGCTGCATGCCAATGTATACATCCTCATGCCTCCTCACTGACAGCTGCAATCAACTGTGTCCTGTGGTCTTTTCCTATCTGGAACCTGAATCTTGCAGGCCTTATTTTTAGAGTCTAGCTGAACAGAAGGACTCTTTACCTGTACACTGGAATTCAACCATATTGTCCAGGTGAATAGCAGCTTCCTAACCAGCCTACCTACTTTTTTAGTGTGACATGCAGTAATGGGTTCTAGTACCAAAGAGAAGATGAAGCATTCCTACAGGCAGGACAGCACTTGAGAAAAGCACCTAATACTGAGGGTAACACTTTCTGAGGAATTCAGAATATCCACACAGAGGTCACAAACTGAGGCAAACAGGACAGGAAAGGTCTGGACTCATGGATCTGTCTACGTCATCAATTTCATAAATATAGTGAAATGGCAGGAGATTATGCATGGTTTCCCTTGCTTCATGCTTTAATCTTTCTCTGCAACAACAAGAGATGAAGAGCAGTGAGAGAGTGAGTTTCATTATCATGTGTAAAAAAGATCCCACATCACTCTAATTTCCAATCCCCTCTCTCCTCTGTTTACCTGCCTTTTGGGGAATTGCTTGCAGTACAGAATAGGCCATGTTTCAAAGACCTGACCTGTATGTGGGGTTTTTGCACTGATTAATCTAAACAGATTTTGTTATAGCAGTGCAGATTTCTAAGGCTAGGGCTAAACTGGCTCAGGGGTATGAAAAAACATACACACACCCTGTGAGCGCAGCAAATTACAGTGCTGTAGAGGTGGTTCACACTCATGCCATGGCCACATTTTCAGTTTAAGCACTGCCATGGTAGCACTTACATTTTGTCTACACTTAAAAGTTTTAACATATGTGCACTTACACTCATTTAAATCCCATGTAAACCAGTTTAGCCTAATCTGGTAAATTAGGCTACGTCTATACTGCAGCGCTATTTTGGGATCCCGGAGGGATCCCAAAATAGCAATTCTGCATTTTTTGAGCATGCCTGTTATTTCAAAATATAATGGGCTCGCTATTCCAACATCTCTGTAAACCTCATTCCACAAGGATTAAGGGATGTTTTGGAATAGTGATTCATTTCGAAATAAGTGCTGTGTCGACAGCACCATATTTCAAAATAAGCTATTTCAAAATTGACTCAAAATAAGCTATGCAATTTGTGTAGCTCAAATTGTATAGCTTATTTTGAGCTACAGGTGCAGTGTAGACTGAAATGAGGGCAGTTTTTAAACCAGTTTAAGTGTGTTTACATTAGGGATTTCTATGGACATAACTAAATTGATTCATTTACACCAGTGCAAGTTTTTAGTTATACTAGTGCAAGTTTCTAATATAAGGAAGCCCTTAGTGATAAACAGGCAACATTGTAGACTGTGTTAATTTTCTATTTGCTTCTTTCTTGCTGTTTCTTTGTCTTTTTTCCCCTTCTTGCAGAGAAGAGAAATGATTGCTAATGAATTGCAAGCATGGGGTATGGGAAGATTAGTTAACACGGCGGCCTCAGTATTCAGAAATACAAATACATTAAAGTGATCAAGCAATGGATAGAAATTGACCCAAAGAGCAGGTTTTACTGAGAAAACATGGGAGAATGTAAATTAATGTGACTTGTTGAAACCTGAAATGCCATAACACAGCAGGGCACACAACACATCAGAGGAAACGTGAAAATTATGCTTTTTCCTGAAAGCATAGCTTTTCAAAAATAAGTGAATTTTTAATTCTTCTAAAAATATAATAAAGGAGTTAGTGTCAAGAAAAAATGTTATTGTTGGTTAGCAGTCAGTGCTGGGGTTGATTTATCAGAAATTTCCTAATTTATTACTTTGACTATGTGGGGGGCAGGCACTCTTTTTATTTGTTTTGATCTCTCTTTTTTTTCAACTTTGCTCAGACAGATTTCTTAGCATAACAGAAGGTAAACTGTATCTTTGCATATTTTTTCTCTTTGTAATTTGTTTTTATTTTATGCAATTTTTAAATATTCTAAATATTAAGAAAAAATGTAGATAGCAAAGATTAAAAGATGAGTTTAGAAATTATGGAGTCCATTCTCTAATCAAACATATTGTAACAAGGATGGATGGAAGGGTCATTAGAAAGAATTAAACAACTACATTGGCATGTTATGAAAAAAATAAAGTTTGACGCATCTTCCCATTTTCTTGTCTGTCTTTGTTAGATAAATGAACAAAAAACCAGTTTCTTGTGAGACAATGGTAAGCCTGTGATCTACTTTCATCATGAAGTAAGAGAGATTCCACTCTGGAATTCTAAGGGTATTTGTAATGCATTCGCAATTTCCAGTTCTTCTCCTGATCCCTGCTTGTTTTCTAACTCCATAGAGTGGATGGAGCAGGAAGTGTATTCCTTGTCACTCTCTGCACTCTATCTTCTTTTCCTTTCTTGCCTCTTGTAAATGGTTATTTTTTCCCTTACCTTTCCATTTTATCCTGGTGCTGGATTTGATACATTGTCACAGTTAGCTGTTCAACACCTACTGATTCAGCTGTTCTTCCTACTAACTGGTTATGGTCATTTATTCAAAGTCACAATGAGGAAGGATTAAAGACAAAGTAGTAGTTAAAGATGGATCTAAATCACAAAGTTAAGATATGGACCTGAACCTTCCCACAGTGTGGGTGGTTGGACCTTGCAGTTTGGTTCAGGCCCCTTCTGTGATAATCAAATGAATTTCTAACTCTCCTGACCTTTTAAGAAACAAAAACAAACCAAAAACCTATAAGACAGATTGCTATCATTCTCACAATTTTTGGTTGTATTCAATGTGTCAGTCAAGGTGACGATGCAAATTACCCTCATTAGACTTTTACAACATTAAAGGTCCATGAGATGTACAAACAAGAGCCTATTGGGGACTAGCAGTTAACTTGTCACAGGCTACATCTATGCTACATGCTTCTTGCGCAAGAGTTTTTGCACAAAAACTTCTTGCGCAAGAGCACGTCCACACCTCAAAGCACATTGCAAAAGTGATGTGCTTTTGTGCAAGAGAGTGTCCACGCTGCATGGACGCTCTTGTACAAGAAATCTCTGATGGCCATTCACAGAATGGCCATCAGAGCACCTGTGCTTTTTCCCATAGGGGTTTCTTGTGCAAGAAACCCCTCTGGAGCATCTACACTTGCCTTATTGCGCAATAGCTGTAGTGCTAAAAGCAGTTATGCCTCAGAAAAGGAAGTTTACCTACGGCGGAAAAAGCCCTCTGTTCTGCTGTTTAACGGCCCATTTAATTGCGCAAGAGCTCATTTGAGGTGTGGACTCTCAAAAAAAAAGCTGTTTTTGCGCAAAAACCTTGTAGTGTAGATGTAGCCACATTGTTTCCCCCCTAATGTCCCTTCTGCTATTTGCTCAAGCTGCAAAATTCAGATTTCAAGTGACCAATGTTTGGATCCAGTGTGTGAAAGAAAGAGAACTCCTGTTAAATCTGGGTTCATATTTCAAGGTGCCGCCTCTGATGTGTAGTGCTTTTAAAACTCTCTTAAATGTCATTAATGGGGAATTAATTAAAACAGGAGGCATGAATGAGATTTGATCCTGAGCACATATAGGTTAGCAATGCCAGTCTGTCTGGGAAGGAGATGCTATCCACATTTAACCTGGAAATAAGGCTGACTTAAATACAGATAGAAAAAGGGTCAGACATGTCCTGGAGCATGACAGCCAGCCAACCGTGGAGGCAGAGGCCTTAGCAGGCCTGGAGATGCCAGCTAGAGAACTCATGAGGCTCCATATCCACAGATTCTGCTATGTGGGACAGACAGCTGCTCCCTAACAAATCATGGGAAAGTAATTGCTGTTTTTATGAGACCCAAATTATTTTCAGCATCTTAAAAAAGGTAGTATGAGAGTGAGTGTGCTGTGCCTTTGCCTTCAGGAATGTAACCCTCTGTGGAGCTTACATTGGTTCCAGGGTGCGTTTATGCCAGTAACTCAGGGAAATGCATTGGGAAGCAAGGTGATGTGATCCAAGCTGGATATACTGGGCTCATAGGAGCAGCCATACTCCACCACTCCACCTGGCAGCCTATGAATGCTTGCTTACCTGGGACACATGAAGCCCAGCCCAAGTTGGAGGCTCTGCCTATGCAGTCTGATTGAGGAAGTCCCTGAGCAGCTGATTGGCCTGCTGGTCCTACTTAAAACATTAGCAAAACAAGAAGCTATCTGAACAATGGGGCTCTACCCATTTCTTTGTGTTTCCTGCTCCCCTGGTTTGATTTCCTGACATCCTGACTGGAAGTGACTCTTGGCATGTGATTTCTGTTTTTGATTTCCAGTTTGACTCTTGACTCGGACCTCCTGGTAACCTGACCCAGCTGACATGATTCCTTGTGACCACAAACTCTGGCTCACATAGCTAGGTCTGGCCACCTATGACCCAGCCATGCTACAGGGGTAGCCAAGGGCTGACTCAAAGGCCTGGTTGCAAGGAGACTGAGAGGAAGAGAGGAGAGACACTATTTTGAGTGATGGGGCCCCTGTCTACCTGGGGGAGCTATAGCACCTGTATCTGGATGGTGACTGCATGCCTGCTCAGAGAAGGAGCAGTGTTTGGGGAAAAAGTGGGAGCAGAGTTCAAATGATTGTCAAGAAAAGCCTGGGAAAGTGAAGCTAGTCTGACCAGTAGCAAAGGCCTCAGTGAGATTCAGGTAGGGTTCCAACTATCTACTCTCACAAACCCAAAAGCCCTTGCCCCACCCCTTCCCTGGGGCCATGCCTCTACCTCACCCTTCTCTGAAGCCCCACCCCTCTCACTCCATCCCCCTCCCTCTGTTGCTTGCACACCCTCACCCTCACTTACTTTTCACTGGGCTGGAGTAGCAGGTTGGGGTGCGGGAGGCAGTGCAAATTCTGGGCTGGAGGGTAGGGCCAAGGGGTTCAGCAGGTGGGAGAAAGCTCTGATCTGAGTTTGGGGCTTAGGAGGTGGCGAGAGCTCTGGGAGTGAGTTTGGGTGCAGGAGGTGGCTCAGGGTTAGGACAGGGAACTGGGAGGGGGTGAGGGTACAGGCAGCACTTACCTGGCATGCCCAGCTCCTAGGCTCAGGGACAGCCAGGTGGTTCTGTGCACTGCCCTGCTTGTAGGCACTGTTCCCACAGCTCCCATTGGCCACAGTTTCTAGTCAATGGGAGGGGCAGAGTTTTTTCCCCTGTGCATGCTTCAGTTACAGATCACCTACGGAATCTGCGCTTATGCATGAGTCCTAGGCTTGCATGTAGGGTTCCCTGAGAACTGGCCTCTGGGTACCTGCAAGCAATATCCCTAAGCTTGTTCCTTTCCCTGTTCAAGGGGGCTCCCAGCTTATAGAATTTTGTTGGAAAAACTCCCTCCTCACTTAGGCTGAGTTAAATCCCTAGATAAATCAGTCCCCACATGGCAAGTACTGCTCTTGCTACTAGTTCAAGATGACCTGCCTGCTGTGATTGGCTCTGAGCTCCAGGAGTTAGGATTTTTTTTTTTTTTTAAGAATAGTCATTAAAATCTGCACCTCATCCCTGCATCCCTGTGTGGTGAGGGGTAATCTCAGGCAAGAAGCGGACTGGTTCCTGTATGAAGTGGATGCCTGCCAACTGTGATTGTCAGCTCCTTTGCTGTCACTGAGGAATCCCAATTCAGGTCTGAACCTGAGGATCATTCATGGAGTAGCAAATGCACCGTCTTTTAGTTAGCTGGTCTGGGGGATGATTTGGGAGATTCCCCCATTCCCTGAATAAGGGGTTGGGGATTTTATTACCTACTATTTATTAAAAGTGTCAGAGGGACTTACCAGCTTATCCCACATGCCAATCTATTGGGCTGTACTGACCTCAGGCAGCCAAATGGCTTATTGCTGCTACAGAAGATATCCTGTGTGCAGGTCAACACGGGTCCCTGTGGAGTATGTGTACTAACAAGGACATTAATTTTTATTCCTGCTATATCAGGTTATGTGACTGGGACTTCAGGGAAAATTCACTAGTATTATCAGCCTGGGGAGGGCACCGGTGACACTAAAGATATTGATTTATCCCAGTCTGTCATATTTTCTTCCTGTTTAATACAGTTACTCAGTTGATTATATTGTGTGTATTTGTGTTGTTCCTTGGGAGTTTCTAACTATCTGGCAAATAACTCGAGGTTATACTGTGGTTCAAATTTTCCTTCAGGTTGCCTGATATCCTGCCAGGAAGGAGCAAGGGGCATGAAGTCACCACAGAGTAAGTTTATCTGGGAAAAGAATAAGGAAGTTACACCCTGCTGCCTTGTAGGCTGTATCCAGATTAACCCAGGCCTAGCCATCAAAACCAGTAAGGAGGTAACCAGGTTGCTATAGGAATAAGACACTAGGTTAGCTGGCTGAAATAATGGTATTACATTACTGTTGCTGGAATCATCTTACACATCATTCTGTATTCATAACATTTCATGACCTTAAGTTTAGATAATAAACACTGAGTTAAAGTTATCTAAGCAACCTTATAGTCCAAGGTGAAAATCCCTGTTGTTCAAAATTTTTTTATTTTCTAAGCAATGTTGCAAATTATCTTGTCCCTTCCCAATGTACACATGTCCTGGGTTTAGAAGTGCCACTTACTAATCAGTGATTACATATGGCCCTTTGTGCCCTTCCATAAAAATTAAAATTCAGTTTCTAATTATGTCCGTGCTCAGGAAAAGTGGTTTCTAATAAGAATTAGCCTGTGATGTGTTAATATAATAAGAGAACTGCAGTTCTTTTCTGTTTAATAGGACTTTTCCATGAATAAAACAATGGCATGATTACAACATTTCCTGAAAATCTGTCTGGCATTAATAAAAGACTTCACCTGCTTTAACTTATCTGGTTTGATTAGAGTGGTTTGAATATAAAATACCTCCAAGTTATGAACAAAGTTCCTATTACACTGAGAGTTAAAATAACATTTTTTTTAAAAGTGTGAATATACTTATTCAGGCAATTTCCTGATCACTCCTATTTTAATTTTTTTTATTCGATGATATATACATTTTATAAAGTCCCAGTTGTCCTTCAGACTGTTCCTCCTACCCTCTTGATGAGAGAGTTTGACTCACTAATATTATAAAACTGTTTGTTTTCTTGCATTAGTTTTCCTTTGGCTACCTATTAATGTATGCTATTTCCTCTGCAAATATATACTATCATCTTGATTTAATATGCATGTAGAGTAGTTTTAGAAAAGTACATGCCCTAGCAGAAAAATGAAAGGAACCTTCAGGTTCAATCCACATAGAATTTATATTGATAAGGACAATCAGGATTACAGCAGATAACATCTTGGCATAAGCTATTGGGTTTGGAGGAAGGTCCCATCTTCCCCCTCACAGGAAGGCTGGTGAGGTCTATATTGGCCAAAGAGAAAGCAGAAGGAGTTGCTTGTAACCAAGCTTATTTACTGATATATGAAAAGAGAGCAATAAAACAGACTATTCTAAAAGAGGAAGAGAACAGGTAAATAAAATTATTAATATGGTGATGAACCAGTCAAGGAGCAAAACTACTCTCAAAACTACTCTACTGGAATATACATTTAAAGTTAAGGAAATAATTTACAAAGTTCTTTTAAAACAAATCCATGAAGTCTACTCTAAAATTAGAAAAATTGATTGAAGTATTTTTTTCTGTGTAACTTTCTTCTGAGATGTTGTGAATGCAAATAAAATTGCCTTCTATTATTGCATGTGTCAGAGAGTGGGAACTAATTGATCCAGTTTAATTGACCACGTATAAGGAAGTGCATAAAGTAAATGACAGGCTCTTGAAACTAGATTTCTTAAAATTCTTAACACATCTGACTATTTTATTTCATATATGATCATGCTCTCTGAAAAAATCTAAAGCAATTTCTCAAATGCATGCAAATAAAAATGATTTTGGTATCCTGAAACAATAGGTGTCAGAAAATGTAACACAAAACAAGGCAAAAGAAAGTACAAGTTTTCAAACTTTTTCCAAGTGACTAAGCAAGTGTTATATGGGAAATTATTGAACAGCTGTTTACCTGAACAATTTACTGATGTGGCTTATTTTCAGCTTCTCAAGTTGTGTTGAAATCTAAAGGAAGCTTATTTTTCATGGGTAAGACTTGTATATAATAGAAATGCAATTCCCATATAAAGTGAACAGACCCTGAAGAATGAGACACTGAATAGCTTGTGCCTTGTATTAAATTTAATCTGAAACATGTAGAAGAGCCTCCCACTCATATTAGAAACAAAACTGCAGTATCAGTGAAAAATATGATTGCTTAGTGTTGTCTGGTTAGGATCCAATTATCCATGGTGTATTTATTTTAAATTTGTATGATGAACACTAGAGATTTCCAGCAACAAAAATGAGGCGAGATTTTGCTGAGCACTGAATCGAAAAACTAAAGGTGTGTGTTACACACCATATATATATTGGAGATTATAGAATAGGAAGGAAAAAT
Organism: Pelochelys cantorii; assembly: GCA_032595735.1. Lineage (NCBI taxonomy): Eukaryota > Metazoa > Chordata > Testudines > Trionychidae > Pelochelys > Pelochelys cantorii. The sequence goes on along the minus strand of CM064329.1, from coordinate 98,967,652 downwards.
TATGGCCACTGCTATTTACACTGTACAATACAGATTACATTAAATGCTCTTTGAAGTGTTGTCTCCTACTATGCAGATATCCCCGTACTTTACCTGAACTTTGAGCATAGTTTATTATGCAATATAAAAGTGTTGCAGTAGAGTAGGCGTGAAGATAACACATATTACAGTAAAACCTAATGTCAACCTTACCCCTTCCTGAAATTAAATCTGTTATGTAGTTTAAACTATGAGGGACAAATTTCCAAAGTGCTCAGATAAACCCCTTCATCTGCTGAGCTGTATGGACAAGTGCTTGTCAGATTTTTAGACTATGCCTACACTGACATCTTTATCACTAAAACTTGTGTGGCTCAGGGCTGTGAAAAAATACCCCTCTGAACGACAAAAGTTTTAGCAATGAGAAGCACCAGTGTGGACAGCACTTTGTTGGTGGGATCTGCACGCTCGTCAATGAAGCTACTGTCCCTCATGGGAGTGGTTTTATTTTGTCTCCAGGGGTTTGTCTACACTACAGAGTTTTTTTTCCAGAAAAATGGTCCTTTTTCTGGAAAAACTACACTTACAACCACACTGCAATTGCGTTCTTTTGACAGGAAGTCGAAAGAATGCAGGGGTTTTTCTGACAGTGGTAAACCTCTTTCTACAAGGAAGAAGCCTTTTTCCGAAAGAGCGCTTTCGGAAAAAGGTGTGTATGGACAGGGAAAAGGGGTTTTTTTTGAAAGAAGAGGCCTCCAGGAAAAAGCACAAGTGCCCTGGTGGCCACTCTGTCCATAGTAATGACAACTTAAATGCAAGATAGCGTCCAATAAATGTGGATGCTGTCTTTCGAAAAAGCAGATTGCTTTTTCAATGCACTTTTTCTGTGTGGACACTTCTTTCAAAAGAAGTTTTTCCGGAAGATCTCTTCTGGAAAAGCTTCTTCCGAAAGAGGCCTGCAGTCTAGACATAACCCAGGAGAGCTCCCTCCCAGCAACAGAGAGCAGCTACACAGCACGCCTTACAACAGCGTGGCTGCAGTGGCACAGCCATGCAGTAGTAAAGAGCTTTGCGTGGACACAGCCTTAGAGAGCACACACTATTATAGCAAGAAGGAGCAGAGCAGGCTCAACAGAGAAGATTCCTTGGCAGAGGAAGGCAGGAAATAACAGTCCATCCAAAGAAGCCTCCAGATGGTATGTGAGCCGAAGCTCTCATTACCTCAGAGAAAGGGGCATTTAGTGGTTGTCTTGCCGTTTTCTGTCCTTCTGTCCTGTGCCCGTCTTCACCTAAGAAAGCTTGGGATTGTCCCACTATGGACAAATTGAAATAGTTGACAGCTCCTGCCTCCCAGAGACAGTCCCCATGACTGAAGAATAGCATGCCAGAGGCATTTGGGAAACAAAGTATCTGTTTTATTTCCCCACAATGGACTGTAGGTTAACAGCTGAACCATGTTAAATGTCATCTTCTTTTCTTTACAGAAACCCATATCTCTTTTCTTTTCAGTCAGTGTGTGTTTTGCATTAAAGTTTTATTTAGCATTGTGGCCTAACACTTGTATTAATTATACTGTGCAAACATCTCAAAAGAAAAAGTCCCCACCCTGAAGAATTTATCTGTCCATGTCTTTCCAAAAGTGTGGTGCCCAGAAATGGCCACAGTACTTCAACTGAGGCCTCATGAGTGCCAGTCAGAGTGGGACAATTGCCTCACATGGCTTACATATGACAGTCCTGCTAATGCAGTCCAGAATATTAGCCTTTTTCATTGCTGCCTTACATATTCAATTTGTGATTTACTGTAACCCCCAGCTCCTTTTCAGCAGGACTACCAGTCAGGCAATTATTTTCCTCACTTATGCAGAATAATGTATGTTTTTTTTATTTAGAGGGCTCAATAGTGAGATATTGTTATAAGAAAATAATATGGTAACAAATATTGTAAAGTCATTGTTGCTGAACAGTTTCCTCACTACTGTTGGCATCTGATAACTCAAACTTCACAAGACTCCTGGAATGAAATCCTGGCACCAGTTAAATCAATGGGAGTTATGCCATTGATTTCCACAGGGTCAGGATTTCATTCCTGATACTTAGCCTCTAACAGGCTCTGGTAAAATCAGTAATTATCCTATAAAATTACCCTGTACTAAATTGGCTAGTAATTTTCTAACCCATAGGCAACTGTTACATTTGCACTAAGAATGAACTATTTTTTAGCAAAACGGCTTTTGAGCATTTTTTTGCATGTTAACTTGTTTTCATTTGAACGCAAAAGCATGAATCAGAATGTAGTTGAAATTGAACAATAGTTGTCAAGTAAAGTACATTTTGTGATGCACAATGCATGCTGTTAATATCATGTTTGGCTACTTACCTGCTAATTCACAAAATATGGCAATTCTCAACAGGTCTACCAGTCATTAGTGTAAGTCAGCAAGGTCCTACTCTTGTCACAGTAGCATCTGAGCACTGGCATTTAAATCTATGTGCTGATGTCACCACCAAAAAAATTAGAACTAAGAAGAGCTTTAATGAAAATATGCAATTTTAAAACAGAGAATGCCACCTTCATTTTATTTCCTTCAGCCTCAAAAGTAATGAGGGGAACAGACGTGAACAAACATTAAAATGTAGGAACAAACACAGAGCAAATGTCAGGATGTTTTCACCTGAAACAGCAGTCTGTTGCCTATCAGGCAAGACAGAATAATTAGCTTGTATCAAGAAGCACTAAAGCCCTGCTACTAGTATTGCAAAATACTGCCATTTAAACCCTCCTCTCCTACTTCCTAACCACATTATTCCTTCATAGTCCTTCACAGACCTCCTGTTGTTTTTCACAGGAAGTTCAAGCTTTTTTTCTCTTATTAAGAACCAACATAAGTCTGTTCCAGCCTATGTTCTCCTTTCTTCCTTCCTAGTCATTCCCTTTGCTCTTTCCACCTAAATATCTCTTTTGTATTTTTCCCCCATGCTTGTTTCCAAGGGTACGTCTGCAACGCTATTTTGAAATTAGCCAATTTGCCCGTCATAAGATGGGATTTTCAGGTCTCTCCTCCACGTTGGTTTTCTCTCCTGAGCCTCCTGTCTCTCGCTCCGTCTCTGTCTCTCTCTCTCCCCTCCTCCTACTGCCTCCCCCCCTCTCTCTCTCTCAGCTCTCCTCCTGCTCCTGCCTCTCTCTCCATCTCTCTCTTTCTCTTCTCCTCCCCCTCCTGCCTCTCACTTGGGGGACCGCGGAGCCCAAACAGCCGTTTGGGCTCTGCACTCCCCGTGCTGCATGGGGAGTGTGGAGCCCAAACGGTCACTTGCGCCACTTGCTCCCATGCAGCGGCCTGGCTGAGTGGTGCAGAAGTCAGCCGAGCACCACAGCGGGAGGCGAAGGGGAGCAGTGACATTCACGGCCGGGGCGGGGCCTGGAGCCGCTGTCACGCCGCACGTCACCGCCCCGTCCCCCTTCACCTCTCGCTGTGGCGCTCGGCTGACTTCTGCGCCTCTCAGCCAGGCCACCACAGGGGAGCAAGTGCCCAGAGGGAACAGCCAGCATTTCAGGCAACAGCGCCGCCCAGAGGGAACAGCCAGCATTTCAGCGTTATAGACTCTCAGACATTGGGCTACTATATATATGATAACAGGCACTATTCCAAAATAACTCAGTCCGCATCTACACAGCAGGCAGTTATTTCAAAATACTGTCAAGCAGGAGGACTTTTTACTCTGACTCCTGTAACCCTCATTGTACGAGGAATAAGGGAAGTCAGAGGAAGAGTGCTCTATTTCAAAATAAGTGCTGTGTAGACGCTCCATATTTTGAAATAAGATACGCAATTGACGTTGCTCAATTTGTGTAGCTTATTTCAAGTTAAGCCCTGCAGTGTAGACACATCCCAAGTATATGCTTCCTTTTAAGCTGCCACAGACACTTGGAATCTTTTCTTTGTTATCCCAGTACTAGTCTTCTTCACCTTTCTTTTAAAAATCCTTCTTTAGTGTTTACTTCCCTGAGACCTAATAACGTTAACACAACCAGCAATATTCATGTGTGTATAATAGGACAGATTCTCAGAGGATGTAAAATCACTTAGCTCTACTGAAGTTACTGAAACTGAAAGAGGCTGGAAACAATGGAGCTATACCAATGTATATTACTAGCTCATTATCTGGTTCACTATTTTAAAAATTTGCACCACTTTAAGCATGAATCATCAGTTGCCTGTGTATGACTTAACACAAGATCTTTGGAGCAGGGGTGGTCTTCTCAGTAAACAGCAATAGCAACATGGCATCCTAGTGTGATTAAAAGGAAGTGAGAAATACAGTCCCAAATGATGTGTTTAATCATATTAGCCAACTCCCAACTTGTCTCCTTTGCTTATTCAGGTATTAAGTCATGTTTTAGAGGTTAAAGAGGCTGATCTCATTCCCACTGAAATCAATGGCACAATTTCCATTGACTGCAATGGGAGAAGGGACAGGACTTCAATAACAATTTTTGATAATCAAGAACCTTATTTCACTCTTTGAAATCCCTCCACCGATTCCATTGTGAATCACCACATCCTTTGTAGAGGATGAAGTATCAGCCCTTTGTTAGCTCTATTCAATTTTATTGTGAGACACTACAGTATTTGAAGCCAACTATTGCATTTACATGTTCAATAATCAATATAGATTTTATGCCACTGTGCTTTTTCATGTCTCATGCATAATTTCTGTAATACTCTAGTTATTACTCCAGCATTGTAATGTTTCTAAATATGTATGATATGAATATATGTATGAATAATATAATGGGGTTATCAGCTTGAGTCTGGGTGACAAAATTATTCACGGGTGGTGAAACCAAGCATGAGCTATGCAAGGAATCCCAGATAACTCTACCAATAAACCTACACTTTACCTATTGTGTAATTCTGAGTGCTATGTATGATACTGAAAGATTATTTTAGGGGTATAAATGTGTATGCTGACTATTTTTCATATTTCTGCGTGTGTAAAGCTAGGCTTCTTTATATACTGATTATCCAGAGTTCAGAGGGAGCTACAAAAACATTACCCAAAACAGCTTTTCTATTTAAAAAAAAGTCACAGTGTCAGAGTCTGATATCTCAGGATCTTCCAGGGCTAGGAGTGCGATATATGGTCTTCCTCTTTAGGATGCCAGGCAACTTCTTCTAATTGTTTGATGTGACAATTGGGGGAATCTGACCACAGACAACTTATAAATTTTATTTGCTGCTCAGTACTCTTTATGGATATCTGTCAGACTCATGGTTCCATTTTGAGCATGGAATTGGTTTGTTGTCTCTCTTACCCTTTTAATTCCATGGAATTTCATGTATTGGGGCACAGGTCTAACAACAGGGTCTCAGAAATTGGCCCAGCAGGTCCCCAGTGCCCAGGCAGATGTCAGATATGAAGTCTGCACCTGGAGTATGAACCCAGAGGCCCAAAGCCAGGGACAGCACCTAAATTCTGCCCAGCTCCCAGCAAGTTAAAGGCATGTGTCCTTCAGTGTTTGGATCTCCTCACCAGCAGTCTGGTGAGTGTCACACAGGAAGAGATCAACCAGATGATGTCACTGCATACCTGGTTATTGGGCTCTGTGACTTTGTCCTCACCCACAACTATTTCCAATTTGGGGACAATTTATGTGTTCACGTCAGCAGCACAGTTATGGGCACCCACATGGCCCCACAATATGCCAACATCTTTATGGCTGACCTTGAACAGTGTTTCCTCAGCTCTCACCTCCTAGCACCTTATTCTACTTTGACAACATCTTCATCATATGGACCCACAGGAAGGAGATCCCTGAAAAATTCCACAGGGATTTCAACAACTTCCACCCTACCATCAACCTTAGCCAGGACTAGTCCACACAAGAGATCCACTTCCTTGACACTACAGTACAATTAAATGATGGCCACTTATACCGGAAATCAACCAATCATTACACATGCCTCTAGCTTCTATCCAAGACACATTTCCCAGTCAATTGTTTACAGCCAGGCCCTAAGATACAACTGGATTTGCTCCAATACCAGAGACAGAGACAAACACCTACAGAATCTCTATCAAGCATTCTTAAAAAGTAAATACCCACCCAGGGAAGCAAAAAACCAGATTGGCAGAGCCAGACAAGTACCCAGACATCAGCTTCTTCAAGACAGGCCCAGCAAACAAAAAACAGAATACCACTGGTCATCATCTACAGCCCCCGACTTAAACCCCTCCAGCGCATCATTAACAATCTATAACCTATCCTGGAAAATGATCCCTAAGACCCACAGGCTTTGGGGGGAGGCCAATCCTTGCCTGCAGACAACCATCTAACCTGAAACAAATTCTTTTCAGCAACCATACAGCATACCTCCACCATACTCACCCAGGAACCCACCCCTGCAATAAACCACGGTGCCAACTCTGTCCACACATCTATACAAGCAACATCATCACAAGACCTAACCATCTATGCCACCACATCAGAGGCTCATACAACTACACATCCACTAATGTGATCTATGCTATCAAGTGCCAGCAATGCCCCTCTATGTATATTGGCCAAACTGGATAATCTCTGTGACAAAGAATTAACGGACACAAATCAGATATTCGAAATGGTAACACACAGAAACCTGTTGGGAAACATTTTAACTTGCCGGGGCACTCACTAATGGATCTAAAGTGACTTTTACAAAGCAATTTCCAAAACCAGCTGGAGAGAATAGCTGTGGAATTTGGTTTCATTTACATATTTGGCACCTGTAATCAAGGTCTGTACAAAGATCTGAAGTGGATGGGCTGCTACATTCCATACCCTAATGACATAAAAAAATTAAGTACCTGGTACTTACAGCCCACTCTGTTAGTCTCATTTAGCATGGACACTCTTCTCTTTCCCTCCACATCCCTTCTCTGCTATTTATTTGTACCCCTGGATCCCTTACTCCATTCTTCTGAAGAAGAGGGTTGTGCCCATGAAAGCTCATGATACCATCTACATTTTTTGTTAGTCTGTAAGGTGCTGCAGGACCATTAGTTGTTTTTGAATTTTTTTCAGTTACAGACTAACATGACTATCCCTCTGAGACTTGTGATATAAATATGAGTCTTTCTTATCTTGTAAGTACCTAGTAATAACATCCTGCCCTCAACCAATGGGAGATTTCACTGCTAAACTAATGTTTGAAATGTGAAATGCTGCTGTAGAGCTTAGTGGCTAGAGTTTCTGTCAGACCAGAGAGAACTGGAGTTATCTGCCGCTTACTTGTGTTATTTCAGTTTGCAAGGCTGCCAAATGTCATGAATCTTGTATCCCACTCCTATATTTGGTAACCCAGTCACACTTCCCTGAAATACATCCCTGAGATGAGCTATAGAGTTCCACTGACCGCCACTAAGGACTATTATTGCATATGACACTAGAGTCCCTAGCCTACAGGCAAGTGGAGGCTGAGCTGGGGGGCGGTGAGATGGGGTGACTATGACGGGTCATCTGAAGGAAGGCTCTGAGAAGGGGAAGAATAGCTATCTGAGAAGGTGGAAGAGGAGCTGAAAAGGGATGGAGGAAGAATGGATTAGGTTGAGAGAGAAGGGGGAGATGGAGGAAGCTGCCTCAGATCCCCCAGGATGTCAGTGCCTCTCGTCCCATGGAGGAAGTGTACCCTGCACTTCCTGACCTACACATGATGGGTAGACTGACTGGAAGGTCAGTTTTATATGTGGAGTGTGGTTTCTGTCTCCTGTTCATACTTACCCGTCATTATTATTCCAAATGCCATATCCTGAGCATCACCTAACTATAATTTGCTAAATTGTCGTAAAGAGCCTTTTTTAGAAAATACAGAAAAAAATTTAGCAGTACAGTTGAAAGGCATGTTCCAAATTTGATATCCCACATGAAAGCAACTGTCTTGTTTAAAACCATTGCATTTTCCTTACATGTTATTGATCTGATGGAATAGTTCCCAGATCAAAGGAACACGGGTAAGTGAGCAGTCAAGGTGGCAATATGCAGAGTGAGGAGCTGATAAGACAGCTGCTTAAATAATTGCTCAAGAATGTATTAGGCAATGTGATTAATGATTATGGAAATATGACGACATGATACCAAAGGGTAGTATGATATGATTGAGTATAAGACCAACCTTAGTAACCAAGTGTATGGGAAGCAATAATGTAACTTGGAACAATGTTATTAAATGTGGTAATTATTTGCTAGGGACCTTTGGTTTTCCATATTTGCCTTCTAACCAGAAGCCAAATTATACTGTATATTGTGTGCATTTTTTCTACTGTAATAAGGTTAGGAAAGAGATCCTACACTTCATTAATAGCATACTTTCATCACAAAACTAATTTAAAGAGGCAATCTCAACTTTAAACCCCCCTCATCTCTGTCTGAAATGTATTACTAGTGATTGTTTTAACTAACATCTAGGATTACTATAAATGGAAGAGATTACAGGAAAAAAATAAAACTGTTTGTTTACTTTGTGCAACTGACAACGCTTTTTATATAGCTGGTTTTCCCCTTCTATTTGTTTGGCTCTTTTCCATAGAAACACTGGCAAGCAAAGCAGTTTTAGAAATAAGAAAATGTGCTTATAAAACTTGAAATATTAGCAGGGAAGTTTAAGAGCAGGTGTAGAACCATACAGTAGAAAATTAGGGGTGAAATACTGGTCCCATGGAAGTCAATGCAAAACTCCTGTTGACTTCTGTATGGGCAGGATTTCATCCTACAAGCATCTAAGCATATTTGACATATAGGTTTAAGCAGAAATATTTGGATTTTGAGGACTCAGGCTGTCTCTAAACTACAAAGAAAAGGCGAAAAAAGATACGCAAATTGTGAACCGCAATTTGCATATCTTTTTTCCATTTTTCTCCCGAAAGAGTCTTTTCCGACATTTGGCCCATCTACACTGGGCCAAATGTTGGGGAAAAAAAGCCTCTTTCAGAACAACTTTTTCCTCGTAGAACAAGATTTATAGCGATGCTGAAAAAAACGCATCTGCTTTACTGAATTTTTTTTTTTGAAAAGCAGACGCATTCATTAGACGCGGCAGAGCTTTTCTGGGATATCTCCGCTATCCTGGAAAAACTCTGCAGTCTAGATGTACCCTCAGTGATTTTGGGGGGTTTGTAATATAAGAGATTTGGTTTTGTCCATTTTAAAAAGAGGGCCATAATCTCCAAAATTCACAGCCAGATTTGAATTTTGAATATTCCCGTAGTCTGAGGGTAGTAGGCCCAACCAAAATTGTAGATCCAATCATTAGTCTGTTACAGTATTGACCTCTATTGTAATTAAATTCAAAAGAGGGAGAGAAGGGAAATGGTAAGGTTAACGGAGGGATTTGAGCCAAGATTTGTCAAATTTGAGCCAAATCTGGGTAAAACAGACAGATTTTACTCAACTCTCTATATTTGAGACCTTGGAAATATTGTTAGTCTTTTTGTTGACTTGTAGCACTTAGAAGAAATTTTTGTAAGAGCTAAGTGAAGTTCTTGTATGCATCTATCAGAATTATATTTTATATGAAGAGACATAATACAGTCCTATTGCAGGTGATCACAGGGTATGAAACTTAAAGAAATTTGTGCATGAAAAAGAATGTGCAGCCTTTCAAATGCACTTTCCAGACATCTGGAAAAACGTGTCCTTTTATAATCAAGGACCTGTAGTGGCCTGATACCTATGCACACATGAGGAATCTGGTGTTACTAAGGTTGTAAACAAGCTTGCAGTGACGGAGGAATGAGCATTTATGGGATTACTGGTTACCCAAAAGTAGGTGAACAGGTTTAATAGCAGAAGGTAAAATATGTATTCACAGTTTCTCCCAGCCTAAATGGGTCAGATTCATTCTTTGGTGTCATTGTGCTGATCTCAATGAAGTTATACCAGATACGATATAAATACCCAGATTCTAACAGCGATTTGAAGTAGTTACCTGTTGAAGCCATTGCACTTTGGATAAATAAATAGAGTCACTGGACCAGAAAGAGAGAGAGTGTGTAACTCTAGAGCCTGGTGATTAGGACTGTCTCTTGGGAGGGTGGAGATCCAGGGTCCAATCTCTCTGCCCCAATGACTCTAAATATTTATCCACAGTGACCACACACAAGTCATGCCACATGTGGGGGGCATCATTTTGAAGCACATGCTGCCCCTCTGTACTCCTGCTGGTGTGATGTTTGCAAGGTCATGCTGCAGGAGAATGTGCCATTTTGAACAGTGTGCTGGCATGGCTTTGTTCACCCAGTGCATGGGACATCATGCTGCTGAGGGCAGAACAATGCTCCCTGCAAAATGGTGGTCCCCATCTGATGTTGGGCAAAAACATCCAGTTTTACCTCAGTACCTGCCAGACACAAAACACTGAAAAAGAAGCCTTGTTCAAAACCAGATGAGTGGCCTCCCTAAGTAGAACAATTTCAGCAGGAGAAGACTAACCTATGGTGCAGTGGTTAAAGCACACTCCTGAGCATTGAAAGACCCCAGTAGAAAGCCTTTCTCTCCATCAAGCAGAGGAGGGAATTGAACCTGGGCCTCCCAGATCCTGGGTGAATATTCCAACTGTTCAGCTCCAAGTCCTACCAGACAGCCCCACTACCTCCTACTGTGACTGGACTTTGATTGGGGTCAACCTGGCAGGCGTGCTCAAAGCTCACTTATTGGATTGGGCTCCACAGGTGCATGTTCCCCTGGTTATCATCCCATCTTCCCCAGGTTTGTGGATCATACTGGGACAATAGATATATTGGAAATAGGCTTCTAAATTCCTAGAGTGCATACCCAGAGGCAGAAATATAGGCACCTAGAGAACTTTTACAGTGACAATTTATTAGTTACAGTGCTCACTGGGCTAGGCAGCAGCTTGAGTGGGTTAGTGGATCACAGATCAAGGAGTCTGGTGCTTAAGTACCTTTGTGGATCAAGGCCTAAGTTACTTACTAGCAGCTAGCTATGGGTGGAGACACATCATCAGGGCAGTGTGGGGATGGCTGTACTGCTGTACCATTTCTTTGAATAAAGTTCAGTCATTAGTGCTGTCACATGCCTGAAATTCACTTAAACAAGAAGACATTTGAAGGAGAATCTCACTCTCCCCCCCCCCCCCCCCACAGGCACATACATTTCTTGATGATGCTTTCAGATAAACAGCCCTGGTAAAGCCTCAATTTCATTTTATCTGTAGAGATAGGCCATGGGGGAAAAAAACAGCACTATCTGCCTGCAGCCCAAACAACTCACTTTGCTGCCAAGAGCCTTCTCAAAAAGGGGAAGAATATAAACTAATTTCATACCTATTCAGTTCAGTAATAGGCATTGTTCTAACTATACCTCCAATGATAAGAGGCAGGAACAGCTTGTTTTTCTAGTGCTAAGCAACTGCTAAAACAGTGTGCGGAATCTCAGCCAGCCTTAATGATCTGATAGGAATCAGTGTCTGAAGTTCTTGTTTGCATTCTGAAGTCAACAATTATTGTAGTTTTCTATTAGTGTACTTCTAAGATGGGTTATGGCTGGACCAGAGCCAGTCAGGATCCTGCCTTAATGGCCATAAAGCATTATAGAGTTTTAATTCACTCATTTCTTTATGATACAATGGGAAACTGAGGTAGGAGGTGATGGGGACAAATTAAGGAAATGAGAAATGTTCTTTTAAAAGTAAATTCCCCACAGGTTATGTGGCACCTCGCAGTACATGGAGTAGTCTGCACTATGTCTATAATGTACTATAAAACTTGACTTTTGTGTCTGAAAATGCAAAGATATCCACAGCTTGCAAGAAACTAGCAAATTAGGAAGGCAGGAAACCATGTGAGACAGGCTACAAAAGCTCTTGTTCACTTGGGCTTTTCCACCAATCCTGAGGTCTGTACACACCTTTAAATAGCAGAACAGGCCAAAGGAAGGGTGGCTGGATGCATGCATACAGAATAAAAGACAGAGCAGAGCATGGCATATGGCAGAACTTTATCCTGCTTTAATGAGTAGGGTTGCCAGGTGTCCAGTATTGAACCGGACGGTCCAGTATTTGTGCCTTCCATACGGTAAAAAAATTAAGAAAATACCAGACATCTACAATGTCTAGTATTTTCTTTTTTTCCCGAGGCCTGGCTTGGGACATGTGGCGCAGCTCACGCTGGCTGGGGCCGGGAGAGCGGCTTGGGAATTAAATTTTTTCTTTTTTGCTCAACAACTTTTCCTGTGCTTTTTTTTTTTTTTTTTTTGCTTAAGAGAATTTTTTCCCGGTGTTTTTTTGTGGGGATTCGGTATTTTTTGTGAAACCATCTGGCAAGCCTATTAATGAGCACTGTTGTGCTACAGTCATATTACTCCTGCTTACTGTCAGGAGTGAGGCCTAGGAGGAGAACACACCACCTGAGCATGATGAGGATCGTACTTGGCTCATATTGCCTCAGCCACACATTCTCTGCCCTTGTGAGTAAGGAGGCAGAAGCACAGGAGACCTGATACTTCCTATTGCTTGTTGTGGAAGTCCTTACTTATTTACAGTAAAACAGTTAAGCACGTGAGTGCCCCCACTGACTTTAGTAGGACTGCTTGTGCTGCGAGTTAAGCATATGCTGACTCAAGGCTTGTCTATACCAAGGGCGCTGTTTTAGGAGAGCAGGGTTGGGGGGAGGCTAGCTACCATGTCTATCGGGACACGGATTGCTTTTCTTCCTGTTCCCGTGACAATAAGGGAGTGATGGGAAAGTACTTGCATTCCGTGCATGCCTCTCACTGGTGGCTGGTGAAGGGAGGGGGCAGAGGAGTAATTCACATAATCCAAGTACTTTCCCCTCGTTCCCTTATCGTCAGGGGAACAGGAATAAAAGCAAACTGCATCCCAGTACTCATGGCTGCTGTTCTCTCTGCTCTCTCAAAATGGCACCCTTGGTCTATACTTACCTGGAGATCGATGTTCCAGAGATTGATCTTCTGAGGTTTGCTTTAATACGACTAGCAAGGACCTGCTAAAATCAACTGCTGATGGCACCTCTATTGTCCCCAGTACTCCACAGGTTTACGAGGAGTAAGAGAAGTCAACAGAAAAATTTCTTCTGTCGACCTCCCAAAGTGGGGACACTGTGGTAAGTCAAACTAAGGTATGTCAACTCCAGCTACGCTATTCATGTAGCTGGCGTTGTATTTCTTAGTTTGACTTTCTCTCCCAGTGTAGACCTGACTTCAGGAGTTAACACTTTGCAGACAAATCCAATACACTTAAATATCCCGTTGTGCACCTTGCAACAATTTTACCAAGGCTTTTATGTGACAGACTGTTAAGAATAACTTTTGAGAATGCTGTGTGGGGATCTCAGCCAGCTAAGTGAGTCAGGAGATTAACACATCACATATTGATTTCAAAATACAGGAGCGTAAAGTTGGGACCATCTCTGGGTACTGCTTACTCCAGTGTTGAATCACCACAGAATATATAAGAAACTGCCAACAATGGCATACAAGGCAGACGTGTGCTGACGCGTCATGTTATGTAACCTTCACTTTATCATCCTGTCTTAAATTTGAAGTCTGTCCAGTAAATAAAGCCAGAAAATGACTTAGAGCCAGTTTTGAAAACAATGTTCTCATTTATGTGTGTGACTCAAATATAACCTCCAACTCTGGACATTTTCAGTCAAACTTTCAAACATTATTGGTTGTTTCATGTGTCATTACTGGCAAGAACTCCCCCTTGTGGAATTATTATGTCTGCTTTCATCATCTCGTGTTCAAGATTCCATAAGAAATCTGATGCTGATAAAGGTTTTATCTATATGAGAATAGTTAGTAATAAGACATAATAAAACCCCACTGAAATAATCTTAAACTCATTAAATGCAAGGGAATGTAGACATGAAACTCATTCCTAATTTAATAATTCCTATCATTATCCCTAGACATTGCAGAACATGGAGACAAACTCTGTTGAGCTGCATTTCTATTAGAAAGGAATATGAGTTGAGGAATAATGTACAAATTGTATTATATATAAATAAGGAATATTCCAGAAACCCAAAATTTGGTAGTGTTGGGATCTGAGATTTTGGTTCAGTCCGTCCTAGACTTATGGTTAGTTTCCTTATTTCCCCAAATTTGGGAGATTTAAGGATGCAGGGTTTTAGACACCTCTATAATTTAAACAAAGCCAGTTCACACCAGTCCATTATAGAAGAGGGGACTTCACTTGAACTTTCCTTAGGTCAAGAACTAAGGGCCAGATTCTCAAAGATATTTAAGTGCTTAGCTGTGTTTTTAGGCACTTCATTCCAACATTTGGATGCCACTGACATTTTCAAAATCTGTGTTCAGCCAGAGGCGGCAGGTTTGTAGAAATGTTGGTGGAGCCCAGAATACCTACAGCCTGCACTCTTCCACCACTTAAACTCCCCCCTCCCCCCCCCACACACACCTGTTTAAGGCTCTGAGAGGGAGTTTGGATGGGAGAGGGATGCAGGCTTTGGGGGGGAGTTGGGTACTGGCTCTGGACTGGGGCAGGGATGAGGGTCCTGGATGCAATCGCTGGGAGGGAGTTTAGGAGGAGCTCATGAGGTGTGGGGAGAGGGTGTCTTCTGGAGGGAGTGTGGTGCACAAGGAGGGTGCAGGGGAGAGGGTCAGAGGTGCCAGGCTTACCTGGGGCACCCAGGAAGCTGCTCTAACCCCACTGCGCTGCTGATGGTGGCAATGGGCCCTCCCAGGGTATTTTAAGTTGCTCAGGGGTGGGCAGAGGCAGGTCTGAAGAATGCATAGAGGGAGTGCACAGGGCAGCAAAGGGGCTAGGGGATGCAAGGTGCAGGGATCACAGGGAGTGGCAGATGACAAGCTTTAGTGGAGCCTGGCCCCAGGCCAGGAGTCCAGGAATATTCCTGGTGCCTGGGCACCAAAGGCCTGTAAAGCTCGTCACCTTTGTGTTCAGCAGATGCCTAAGTCTCCCCTAGTGGGAATGCACAAAACCATTCACATCTTGATGCAGCCCTATTGTTTACGAATCACTCAGAGGTCTAGTTCAAGCCAAAGCGTCGACAGCCCTGAAGGAGGCTTTTGAAACTACATCTTCCCCCACCAATCTCACCAGCAGGTTTGAAACGCCACTCTGCCTGATTGGGAGCAAGAACTTTGATTCCAGGTCTCCCACATTACAAATGATTGGCTTAACTACCTGCCACTGAGTATCATGGGGTGGAATGCTCTCAAATTCTCCTAAGGCCAAGTCTACACTGGCAGGTTACCAGCCCCTGGAGCTGGAGCTTTTGAGGTGTCCACACTGGTAAGGCACTTAGTGCGCACGAGCTCCACAGTTGCTTTGCTCTAGTGTGCACCTTGGCAAGAAGCATAGAGCTTGCTTCTCTTTGGATACTGCGCTGGGATGCTAATGTGGACACCTTTGTGACTGGCCTCTGGCACCCTTCCCACAATGCCTGTTCTTGCCTCTCTGGTCATCTGTTTGAACTCTTCGTCCCTGCTCTCAACTGACCAACCCTCTGACCCAAGCTTTGCATTCTTTTTGAAATTTGAAAGTCCTCTTTCTGTTTCCTTGATGATGTATGGTGGGTTCTCAGCGCATCTCTCCTGCTTGGAGCCATGTCGAGGTACTGGGCCACATCAGTGTTGGGGGGAGGAGGCAGTCCAGTCCCAGCTGCGCTCTAGCCATAGGAATTATGATATCTATGGGTGCATCTCAAGATTCATAACCAAAAGGAGCCATGATGGAATATACTGCAGGGTCAAAATGAAGGAGCTGTGAACTGCCTACCATAAGGGTATGGGAAGCTGTGCCCATACCTGCAGATTCTACAAAAAGCTGGATGATATGCTTGGAGGTGGACACACCTCTACTCCAGAGATTCCCGTGGATATCTGACACTGGCCTGAGACAGAAGGAAGGAGTTGTGGTTGAGTGTACTGAGGGGGAGAAGGACCCAGAGTCAGAGGTGGATAGAAAGCTGACTACACTGTCAGGCCCAACAGCTAGTGATCAGCAGCTCGATGTCTGGTTGGCAATAGTTTTCAAGTGGAGTGCCCCAAAGATCGGTTCTAGGGCTGTTCAACATCTTTATTAATGACGTGAATGAGGAGATGGATTGCACCCTCAGCAAGTTTGTGGATGACACTAATCCAGGGGGATAGGGTCCAGAGTAACCTAGACAAATTGGAGGATTGGGCCATAAGAAATCTGATGAGGTTCAACAAGGACAAGTGCAGAGTCCTGCACTTGGGACAGAAGAATCCCAAGCATTGTTATAGGCTGGGGACCGACTGGCTAGGTAGCAGTTTGGCAGAAAAGGATATGGGAATTACAGTGGATGAGAAGCTGGATATGAGAAACAGTGTACCTTTGTAGCTAAGAAGGCTAATGGCATATTAGGGTGTATTAGGAGGAGCATTTCCAGCAGATCCAAGGATGTTGTTGTTGTTCCTTTTTATTTAGCACCGGTGAGGCCACATCTGGAGTATTGCGTCCAGTTCTGGGCTCCCCACTATAGGATGTGGATGCATTGGAGAGGGTCTAGTGGAGGGCAACCAAAATGATTAAGGGGCTGGAACACATGACCTATGAGGAGAGGCTGAGGGATTTGGGCTTATTTATTCTGCAGAAGAGAAGAGTGAGGGGGGATTTGATAGCAGCCTTCAACTTCCTGTAGGGAGGTTCCGAAGAGGATGAAGAGAGGCTGTTCTCAGTAGTGACGGATGGCAGAACAAGGAGCAGTGGTCTCAAGTTACAGTGGGGAAGGTCTAGGTTGGATATTAGGAAAAACTATTTCACTAGGAGGGTGGTGAACTGGAATGGGTTACCTAGGGAGGTGGTGGAATCTCCATCCCTAAAGGTTTTTAAGTCCTGGCTTGACAAAGCCCTGGCTGGGATGATTTAGTTAGGGTTGGTCCTCCTATGGGCAGGGGGCTGGACTCGATGACCTCCTGAGGTTTCTTCCATCCCTAGGGTTCTATGATTGTATGATTCTAGGAGGAATCTGCATCCACAAAGGCTTTCAGTCAGGAGCTGTTTTGTATCCTTGATGAGGTGAACCATTCTCAGCCCTTGGAGGCTGTGGATGATGCAACTGGTAAGTGGGTTAAGCCTGAGAAAGCACTCATATGATTTCCCGGGAGTGGGAGGGTTACAGAAAGGAGGCTTTTTGGTTGTGTGTGGTGTTGCTACCAGCACAGGGGTCAGTCAGATATGTGAACAGGGCAAGTGTATCAAAGGGGTTGTGGTAGTGCTGTGTCTAGTGTTAACAATGGACATGTTTCACATGTTTCAATTGTGCCTTGAGAGAGCTGACTTTAGAATGCCAGTCTGAGCTCCTAATGCCTGCCGAGAGGCTGAAAAAGACCAGAAAGCACCCACAGAAGAGTAGGGAGCAGTTTTTACATGACGTCCTGAGTCACGCTGCTGCCAAACATAAAGAACTCAAGGAATGAAGGGACAGTGAGAAGAGGAAGCAGAAGGAGAGCACAGGGCAGCTCCTAGACATTATGGAGTGGCAAATGGACACATGGGAGGCGCTGCTGGCATTACAGACTCTCCCCCCACCCAGTTTTACATAACCACTTGTCATAAAGTCTAGTGTCTGGGTTGTGAAACAGGGACTGGGATACCTAAGGAGACTGCATTTCCGACTTCTAGTTAACCAGAGTAGTAAGACAGAAGTTTACTTTTGTTATTGGCTTAGTATATTTTATGGAAGAATAACTATTAGGTTGAGGGGATGAGTGTGTCCCATTTCTCAGCAATTTGTCCTGAATCTGGTATTCACAGCTGTAGAAACATGTACACTTTACCTGACTGTCTACAATTGTTCCATTGCAGACATTGCAATTTGACCAAAATATGAAGGTATGTGCATGGATTTTCCCACTCAATCCATTACTGAGAACAGGATTTAACCATTCTTTCTGAAGAGCCTGCAACCCAATCGTTGCAGTCCTGGGCAATTGCATATGAACTAGAAAATGAGTTTGATTAGTTTAAAAAAAAAAAAAAAAGTGGCCTATTTTCTGTATCCAAGCAGAATTAAATGGAAAAACAACCAAAACAAACTCACACCATTAATAGTAAAAAGAAAATCAGATTTTTTTCTATTTAATTGTCTAAGGTTTCTTACTTGCAAATTTATTTTAAAGCGTATATTTTAGGTTGACAGTTAACACATTTTATTTACTTAAAAACAAACATACTCCTAATTATGCCTCACACCAATATACTCCATTGTTTAAATTGCTTTTTCAAATTTCTTTTTAAAAACAAGAAAGGATTTTTTTACCCAATAGTCTGTCATAACTTAAGTCTATGTTATGGCAAGGAACTAGAGCTGGGGTACTTTGTCATGACTTATTTTCTTTTCAGAGAATGGAATCATAATATTAATGCAGAATTCTTATGAATGTACATGATGCTGTTCAAGAGGTGAAATACACCAAACATATCACAGATACAAACACAAATGGGTTATGCTCTTAAGACACAATAGGACTAATGTGATATAGAACAAACAAAACAGAGTAGTGCGAATATATCAATGAATATGTTAATTTGTGAAATTAACCCTGCCTCCGAAAATGTAATTGGGCACGTACAGTTGACAATTTATATACATTACTAACCTATTTTCTGTATTTGTATATATGTGTATATTTATATATTTGGAAATACTGAAATGACCCAGTTTATGAAATGGATTAGTGATCTGTAAGGTCTTATTTTAAATAGAGGCCAAACCATTCAAAACTGTTTTCTTATCATTTTTGTACTCGTGTAACTTTAAATCTTAGTTTGGGATTTGATTCCTGTTGGCAATACTTCTGAGATCAGAATTCAAGAAGCCTAAACACAAGAGATTATATAAAGAATACTGGCAGGTCCTTAATTCTCACTTAAGGGATAGATTTTAAAAAAAGAAATATATATCATAGGTCCACATTTTCACACCAGTGCTGGAGTCATAATGCTGAGAACATTATGGCAGGTCTTGAATGTGACCTTTTAAATCTTTCCTCTAAACCTTTGAGTAGCAGGTGAGTAAATGGCTTTGTGTCCTGGTAATCAGGCATAGAAGTATTTACCATTATGTTGATGGTTCAAGTGCAGCCCGTGGCAATAATGACTGACAGCAGCAATACTCGGACTGAGGCCCAGGAGCTGCAAATGGCTCTTTAATGTATCTCCTGTGGCCTTTTGTAGCATATGATATTAAAACATTGTGATTTAACTCTTAACTAAGTTATTAACCAGTGAGGATGTTTTTATTATGTTATTAACCAGTTATAGAATACTTGGTCAGTCATTGGGCTGTAAGAAAAAATATACATAAAGAAATACAATGAATTCACATTACTTATGGCTGTTTTGGGTAATGTTGGTTGCTAATGTGGCTCCTGAACCACTGAGGTCTGAGTATCACTGACTAGGAATGTAAGCAACTAGTTGACTAGTCGACTATCGGATAGTCGACTAGTCCCTTGACTAGTTGCTTCTCCCCGAAGAGGCTTTTACGCAAAAAGGAGCTGTGTAGACGGCTCCTTTTTGCGCAAAACTCCCCTCTTGCACAAGAGCCGTCTACACAGCTCCTTTTTGTGCAAAAGTCTCTTGTGCAAAAACTGCCCCTAATTAATTATGCAAATGAAGCACAGCAATATGCTAATCCGCGCTTCATTTGCATAGGCTTTTGCGCAAGAGAGGTGCAGTGTAGACGTAGCCTCAGAGGCAGCAAGGGGGGCAGCAGGAGCCATGCTAGAGGGAGCAAGCTTAAATGCCAGTCCCCCCATCTCTGCAGGGGGCTGGGGAACCAGAGGGGTAGCAGGGACTGGGCACAAGCCAGGAACCAATATAAGCAGGAAAATCTGTTGAATAAGCAGTCATGGAACAATTGACAACAGATAGTGCTAAGGATATGGTGAAGCAGCAGATGGCACTGTTGCCCCAATAAATGCCACAAATGTTTACTGTGCCATGGGCAGGGGTGAAAGGAACTTAAATTTCTTATAGGTACTGTCCTATCACTACCCAAGTCCCTGCCAGCGTTCTAAATAGCTCCCTGCTGGCTTTTGCCACAGCTCAGCCAGTTTTTGCAGGAGCTGTGCACTGGGGGCATCCCCCCCTTATTTTCACCTTTGGCCATGGGCCACAAATTTCAATTACTGTGACATAGTGAGCAGGCAACAGACTGCCATTCAATAAGCCTGTTGCTAATATCCCTGCTGCCTTATGGGTTAAGCTTTTTGAAAAAAAAAAAAAAAAAAAAGGGTAGAGTTCCAAAACAAAAAAACTGATTGCACTTGAATCCTGGAGCTATTGTGGAGTATTATCCCCAAAGTTATGTCATGATAACCTGACCCAATTTCCCTTAAATAACATGCAATCTGACTGGCCCTTGTTAGGCACCAGTGCCCCATATGGCTGGATGTGTGAAACTGACAACTGCAGTGATAGTCACATGAAATTTAAGGGGATTGCATCAACCCAGGAGACTAGCCATATAGACAGTGAGATGGAAACACTAGGCATTAGAATAATGGGATGGAGACATTCTGGAGAAGTCAAGATGACTTTACCAGTCTTCTGTGAAACAATGAACACATAATTATCCATGCAAATGGATGTCAAAGTAGGAGGAGTGGCAATTAAAATGGATAGAGCTGTACCTGGATGGATTGAACAAACAAATCTATCATCTGAACATGTACTGTTAAAAGCGAAAAAGGCAAATAAAAAAGATACAATGATTATTCAAGCATATGTCCCAATAACTGCGGATTCTGATAAGGACATTGAAAATGTTATGAAAACATTGAAGAAGCAATGAAGAAATACGTGGTGCAATAATGGAAAAACAGAGTGGTAAGACCTGCATGTAAACATAGGAAATTAAAGAATAGCTGTGCACTTGGGCCATTTGGGTTGGTGAAAAAAGCAAGAGGAGAAACAGTCACAGAATTTTGTGAGAGACATGACCTAATCTGCAATACTTACCCTTTTTAACAAAAAGAAAGCTCAAGAAAATCACCAGGAGGAATGTATAAACACCAAATTGATCCTTTTCATAATCAACCATAGATACGAAAACAGTTTTAGGAATGATGGGTATTGATGATCAAACTGAAAAAGTTTCAAAAACCCAAACACTATGTAAAAAGGAACCTTTAAACTCTGAGAAATCAGCAGATACAAAATCAAGAAGAAGTGTTCCGGGTCATTAATGAAAACCAAGAGCAAGAGACTTGTGACTGTGCCAGTACCTGGTCTCAAACCTGAGTACAGTAGGTTATTAGAAAAATAGCATTGGTGATTGCATTGTGGGCCAACTCATCTAGTTACCAGGGAATTCACAGAATCTTGTGGGTCTAGTTCTCGGGTTCTGTGACCTGTTTTCTGATTGGCCACATGATCTTGACCATGATTGGTTGGTGACCATATAAGAACTTTCTGCTTCCTTTCTGTCCTTGTCTGAGCAACGAGCCATTGCCTATTAGTTGCTACTTGAACCTTGCCTGACCTTACCTTGCTGCCTTGCCTAATCTATCTTGCTGCCCCACCTGATCCTACCTTGCTGCCTTGCCTGATTTCACAAGTTAACTTGCTGTACATTCTCCTTGAATTGGATCTCCTGGCTATTGGATCTCTTGAGTGAACTCTGACCACTGATATGAACTGCCTTTCAGCTTGTCTGACATCAGGATGTTACAGAATGTTTTAAAGATGCTATTAAAGAAGCCACTGATAAACACATAAGTAAGAAGTTACTTGTTAAGAAAAAAAAACCCTGGATAATGGATAAAATCTTTGTTCTGATGGATGAAAGAAGGAACGTAGAAGCACAAAGATTGACAACAACAAAAAAAAGAATAAATAAAATAACAAAGAATAAATGCAAATTGCCATAGTCTGAATTTCTGGCTGAATGAAAAATGCAAGGAAATTGAACTATGGGATAAAGAGAACAAACAATATGAGATGCATCAAAAGATAAGAGCATTTAATCACAGAAGAAAAGTGAACAACACAAAACTTAAGAACCAAAACAGACAATATTTGATAGACCCAATAGACAAGAACAAGAGATGGCAAGAGTACATCAAGGAACTATATAGTTATAATAGGCCTGAAAACCTCAACTACAGATCAGTCAAGTAAGTCCTCTAATAATGCATGAAGAAATCATGTCAGCAATAAAAAGGCTTCTGAATGAAAAAGCACTAGGTTGTGATGGAATACCAGTTGAATTGTTAAAATGCATAGGGAATGAAGGCTTGAAAGCCCTGTCAGAGGTAATGAAGAATATGTTTGAGAGAGGAGATTTGTCAGAAGATTTTACAATCTGACCTTGCACCCAAATCCTCATAAAGAACAATGCAGTAGATTGTAAATACTATAGAGCAATAAGTCTAATATCACAAGGTTTTAAGATTCTTTTGTAAGTTATTCAAGTCCAAATACAAGAAAAGATTGATAAAGAAATAAGTGATAAATGCCATTATGGACTTGAAGCTCATACTAGAAAGATCAATTGAAATAGGGAAAATGGTATATTTGTGTTTGATTGATTTCCAAAAGCGTTTGAGAAAGTTTACCAAAAATCATTGCTCAATATATTAAGATCTGTAGGGATTGATAGATATGAACTCAAAGAAAGAAAACAATTATAATGAAATCAGAAGGGAATTATAATAGGAGACGAAAATGAAAATCCAAAAGATCAAAAGAGGTGTGAGACAAGGTTGTCTGTCACAAACTTATTCACATATATAGCAAGTGCTTGATTAAATTAATCATTGAAGCATCAGATATTAAAGCTGAATGGAAAATAAGCTATGCAGATGACATAGTGCTGTTGGCTGATTCAGAAGAAGGTGTGATGAAGATATGGAGATTATATACATACATGGCAAAGAATGTGGGTCTAGAGTTGAAGGCGGACAAGACAAAAGCTGTGGCAAGGATCCTGGAAAAACATGCAAGATTCCAGTGTATGAGACAGACATGAGAATAATGAGACATTATTACTACTTAGGAAACAATATTATAGATGATGAAAGATAAGATACTTAAGTCATCACCAAACTAGCAGGAGCCAAATACCCCTGTCTTTGCTCCCCGCCTGCCCACCAAAGCTGAGACCAAGAGCAGGGGCATGTCTCTAGGAGAGGTACGTGATGGGTTAGACCTCCACTCCCCCACATCTGGGATGCCACTGGTGTTCCTTTCAGACTCCCAACCCCTCCCAGCCTGGCTTTCCGATACACTGGGTTGCTGTACCAATACTAGCTTTCAAGCTTGTATTGTGCTATACAGAGGAATCTGCATAGCTTAAGCTCATAAAAATTTCTCTGCCTCCTCAATGTGGAGAGAGATGCACAACTTCTAACACATACAACCTCACATATGAATTGCACAAACTGACTGTGTTATGTTATAAACAAGAAATAAATATATTAACTACCAAAATTGAAGTTTAAGTGATTATAAGGGATAGCAAACAGAACAAATAGATTAATAAGCAAATAAATAAATAAGCCAAGTATTTTGTTTTAAGATTTTAAAGAAACTGGCTTCAAATAGACATTTCTCAACCTAAATGTTCGTTTTGGGGCAGGCTGCAGAAATTTTTGAAGGTTAGCTACCCTTCTGGCAGCTTAAATCTTATTTACAGACCAGATCCCTTTTTCAACCTGGGTTCAGTCCCCTTTTCTCTGTTTCTTTTTTCTTGTTCCTTACGTATTTCCAGTAGACACCCTAGATGAGGATTTAATGAAGAGTGAACCCTAATCAACTTGCTTCCCAGTCTTAAATCAAATTTACAGAAGGAGGGAATCTTTTGTTTCCCAGTCTTGACCTCCTTCTCCTTTTAGTGGGAAATTACTAGAAGTCCAAGATGGTGTTTAGTACCAGGTAACAGGATCACCTGACCCAGTAGTGTCATAGCTACATCCCAGGACACCTCTCAGGAAAGAGAGAGAATAGTTTCTTAAATTCTTTTTGTTTCTCCCTAATGGCCCACCAAGTCTAATGGCCTGTTGTCTGGTGGGTGTCTCCCAAATACATACCAAGTTATAATTGGCACATAGTCCATATTCCTAACCAAGTTCCCT
This sequence comes from Pelochelys cantorii, assembly GCA_032595735.1. Taxonomy (NCBI): domain Eukaryota; kingdom Metazoa; phylum Chordata; order Testudines; family Trionychidae; genus Pelochelys; species Pelochelys cantorii. The sequence goes on along the minus strand of CM064329.1, from coordinate 98,943,562 downwards.
CTAAGCTGTGCACTTGGGAGGCCACTCCGGAAAGAGTCAGGTGCCACCCATCTGATTAGCAGAATGCCCACAGTAAGCAGCATGTGTTTCTACTAGTGGTGCACATCCACTCCTGCAATGGTGCACATTTCAAAATGTATTCTGCACATGGATGGAAAAATTAGAGGGAACAGTGATAGATATATCATATATCAAATAGATATAAAGTATCTATTTTTATAGATATAAAAATAATATATACATACAAATTGGATAATCACATTCAGTAAATTATAACCTTTCCAATGATATCTCACAGGGGGAACCAAGACAGGGGTAAGAGGGCTGAGGCCAGGGCCACAGCTGGGGGCAGGCATGGGGCCAGGAGCCCCTAGGGAGCAGCAAAGGCACAGAGCCAGAACTCTGCATGTAATTAGCAGAATGAATCTTGCAAATGCAGGAGCTGGACTTTCAGAGTTCTATGACAGGAAGGGTTGAGGGAAGGTTATTCTGGTCAGTTGGCTATATGGCCTCCTCTACCTGGACTGATTTGACTTGTCCCCTCTCTCCCTCCCCCCACTCCCACACTTTTCAAAGAACAGAGCGAAATAGACATCATTAGATACCACCTTTCTTATGTTAATTGTGTTGTAGTTGTGTTTCTTCTACCCTGCTTGCTAAGAGTTGAAATCAATGGGAGCTGAAACCACTTGGGACTCATGGGCAGAAATAACAGCCAAGAAATGGGTGGCAGCAGATGATGACTGAAAGCCAGCCTGGTGGCAGAGGAGAGATGCAACAAGTGGCCAGCAGGGCAGCAGCGGAGAAGCATAATGAACGGCCAGCAGAGTAGTGGTGGAGAGGTGAGATGAATGGCCAGGAGGGTGGCATCAGATAGCAGTAAGCTGGCAGATGGTGAATGACCAGTGGAGGGAGTAAAATATTACTTTACTTCCCTCCACTAAGGTGAATTCTGTGGATGCATCTCTGAATTCTGGGTCTGCTCTGCTCTGCTCTGACCCACGGCAGCAACTGTGTGGCTATGTCTACACTATAAGAATCTATTGGAAAAAGGTACGCAAGTTGCGTTCCGCAATTTGCATACCTTTTTCTGATAGTTTTTTCAGAAGAGGCTTTTCCGAAATTTGGCCGTCTACACTGGGCCAAATTTCGGAAAAGCCTCCTCTTTCAGAAGAGCCCTTCTTCATCGTAGGAGGAAGAAGACAGAGCTTCCAAAAGAGCACCTTTGCACTTCTGCCAAAAAAAGCAGAAGAGCAGACACGTTCCCTGGACGCGGCAGAGTTTTTCCGGGATAAATCCCGGAAAACCCCCATAGTGTAGACATAGCCTGAGTGGGGTTCAGGGAAGAGTTGGGCATGTGAAGGGGACATTCAGATTGTTGGACTTAAGAACCTGAGAGGAAAAGGACACTCTCCAACCTGCTTGGGGGCTTTACTCACAACTTTTGTGTATGAACTCCATTTGTGGTGTTTTCACAAATTAATGCCAAGCCACTTCCCTCCCTTTTTATTTAAAAGTCTCTTTTTTCACTCAGACTCTGTGCTTGCGAATGGGGAACCACTGCCTCTCAGAGGCACCCAGTGGTGGTGTGTGAATTTCCCAGGTTACTGGGTGGGGGATCAAACCAGTTCTGTGATGGATAGATGGATGGAGAGGAACCCCTAGATATTGAACCTGGCCCTGGCTGCTGCCGGCTCCACCTGGCACATTTCAATATTGTTAATCATCTCACAGTGTTCAATGTCTACGCAACAAACTTTGGTCAATGCAAGATAAGTCAACATAGAGCCACTTTAGTTAGAATATTGCTTTTGTGCATGCATATTTCATAGAAATCATAGAATACTAGGACTGGAAGGGACCTCAAGAGGTCATCAAGTTCGGTCCCCTGCCCTCATGGCAGGACCAAATACTGTCTAGACCATCCCTGATAGACATTTATCTAACCTACTCTTAAATATCTCCAGAGATGGAGATTCCACAACCTCCCTGGGCAATTTATTCCAGTGTTTGACTACCCCGACAGTTAGGAACTTTTTCCTAATGTCCAACCTAAACCTTCCTTGTTGCAGTTTAAGCCCATTGCTTCTTGTTCTATCCTCAGAGGCCAAGATGAACAAATGTTCTCCCTCCTCCTTATGACACCCTTTTAGATACCTGAAAACTGCTATCATGTCCCCCCTCAATCTTCTCTTTTGTAAACTAAACAAAAGACTCCCTTTTTGACTCCCTTTGCTAGGGCTGTGCATATTCACAAGGAGTGCTTATGTCCATCCACAGTGTGGTACACCAACTAGGTATCCCAAAGCATAACCTGCCACCATAGAGCACACTGTCTTTTGGGAAATGTTGGCAATGCATGGTGGGGCAGAAACACGTCTCACAGGGATGATTTAAAGCAAGGAGGAACATCCTGGCGTGCAACTGTCTCCAGCCCATACTATCATCTACATCCCTTAACGTTTGCACCTTTTAAAAAACCCTACACACCAACAACCTCTCTTATTGTCTGCCATCTTTGACAGAAGCATGGAATCTGCATATTTTTGCACTGTTTTTATAAGCATTGCAAGCATGGGATGTACAATCCTCAAGTTTGCAGAGCATTAAGAAAAATAATCAGCAGGGGACCTGACAGTGTCTTTGAGGTCAGATTGCTGTGGAGCACAGTGAGAACCACTTCAAGGTCATTGTTGGTATGCATGTAACAGTTGCAAATATAGGAGAGCAGGAGTGACTGGTGAGAGAGGACCTGGGGGAACACCAGCCATGTGACCACTCCCAGCCTGGGGAAGGGCTGGGACAATTCCCCTCCATCCTAGGCCCCACCTCTCCCTGCCCCACTTCTTCCTGCCCTTGCTCCATCCCCGCCCTGCCTCTTCCCTCAGCTGAGGCAGCCTGGTGGACTAGTAGGTCGGAGGTCTGGCGCAGGCAGTAGGAGTCTGCCTCCCTCTCCCTGCATTCACTGTAGTGGTGAGGAAAGTGGAGTGAAGTAGCCCTAGCTTGCTCTGCTCCCCCAGCTGCATCACTCCACTTCCCACCTGCAAGTGTGGAGGCAACTTCATCCCTTCCCCAGGCAATGTGGTCAGAAGAAGAGAGAGATCTGGGGCCATTTGTTCGCTTGCCCTGCCACTGCTGTTGAGTGTGGGGCGAAGGGGAGAATCCTTACTGAGGGTACCAGGCCTCCGTACTAGGCACCCCACTGGCAGCTGGCCTAGTTCTTCCCCTCCCACCCATGGTGTTTGGAGGCGTGTGATTCTTAGTGCCTATTATACATCACCCCTCTTGGAGAGCCACTTCTGGATTTGAGAAACAAGCACGGACAAGGGGGTCACCAAATAAAATTAATAGGTAGCGAGTTTAAAACAAAAGGAAGTTTTTCTTCATGCAGCACACAGTCAACCTATGGAACTCCTTGCCAGAGGATGTTGTGAAGATCATGACTTTAACAGGGTTCAAAAAAGAACTAGATAAATTCATGGAGGTTAGATCCATCAATACTTCTTAGCCAGAATGGGTAGGAATGGTGTGCCTATCCTCTGTTTGTCAGATGCTGGAAATGGATGACAGGAGAGGGATCATGTGATGATTACCTGTTCTGTTCACTCCCTCTGAGGCATCTGTCATTGGCCACTGCTGGAAGACAGGATACTGGGCTAAATGGACCTTTGGTTTGACCCAGTATGACCGTTCTTATGACTGGTGGGATCACATCATGATGAAGGTTTTGGATGAAGAGTGGTGGTTGCAGAACTTTTGGATGCAGACGACAATATTCCTGTATCTGTGTGCTAAACTTGCCTCAGCCCTCCAGCACAGGGATGCTAAATTGCAAACTACATTGACAGTGGAGAAGCAAGTAGTGATTGTTCTGTGGAAATTTACAATGCTAGATTGCTGCTAGTGACTGGGAATCTTTCTGGAATTGGAAAATACTGTGTTGGTGCCATTGTCATGCGATTGTGCAGGCCACTAATCATCTCCTGCTATGCAGACCGTGACTCTTGGCAATATGCAGGATATAGTGGATGGACTTGCACCAGTGGTGTTCCTGATGGTGCAATGGATTAATAGACAGCACACAGAGCCCTATTTTGGCACCAGACCACCTTGCCACACAATACATCTATAGAAAGGGCTACTTTTCAATGATTATGCAAGTGTTGGTGGATTACTGGAGATGTTTCACTGACATCAATGTTGGCTAGTCAGTAAAAGAGCATGATGCTTGAATATTTAAGAACACAAGACTGTTAAGAAAGCTATAAGCAGGGAACTTTTTTCTAACCAGCAGATTACACTGGTGATGTTGAAAAACAGTTAGTGATTCTGAGGGACTCTTGCTCCTCTGGCTCATGAAGCTGAATGGCAGCCACATCTACAGCATCAAGGAAAGATTCAACTACCAGTTGAGCAGGTGCAGAATGACACCTGAATGTGCTTTTTGTAGACTGAAGGGATGCTGGAGGTGTTTACTAACAAACAAGATTGGATCTCAGGTTATAGCTGACTGCTGTGTCCTGCATAATATCTGTGAAGCGAAGGGGGAAGGAAAGTGCTACCAGGATAGAGATGGAGTGGCTGCCTGGTGAATTTGAACAGCCAGACACAGGATTTATTACAAGAGCTCAATGTGGAGCTATATGGTACAGGGGGTCTTTGAAAGAGCACTTTAACAGTGAGTCACAGTAATACATCATGACATACTGTGCTCCACCTGGCCCTGCTCTTCTGGGGCCTATTACAAATCGTGTAGCACTTGGTATACATCAATGAATATAACACAATCAATGCATCTATTATTGTGGTGCTCACTGTGTTTGTCACTGATCCTGTGTATAACACATTGAATGTGTGTGTGCGAGAAGATGTATGGAGGTGCTGCAATGAGTACTCCATGGACAGCAAAGGGAGGAGAGTCCTTCGGATTGTTCAACGTAGATTCACAAGAGTTTGCAGCATCTGTGTTTGCTGACAGGGAAGGCTCACTATATCCTGGTGCACCACCTTCTACTTTTCCTATTGGGACTCCTAGGCCTTTCTCCTAAAAACTCTTTCCTTCTTCCAGCTGTATACAAAGTTCACCCTCCCTGTTCATAGTCTGATGCCGCACTTGCTTGTAAGATCTTCCTCAGACGTCATCTTTCTCCTCCTTATCTGGCTCAGGTGTTCCATGGCTGAGGAATGGGAATACCTCAAGGCTGCAATGGCAGCAGCTGCAGATAAAACACATAGGCACCATTGTCAGTATAGTCACAAGAAAACAGAAACTTAAGATTCTGAACTCCCTAGCCTCACTCCCCCAAAATTTTAAAAATGATATGCTTACTGGCACCTCTGCTTCAGAGTGCTTGGGCATGGCCCCACCAGACATGGTAAATATGACCTACCAGCAGTGAAGGAAAGGAAGAGGGAATTGCATGGTTGTATGAACTATGGTTATAGAACTATGACATTGAATATCAGCACTATTTTCCACAGGTGGGGTGATTTTAGCTGAGATCTCACTCTTGAGGTTAGCAAAGGCATAGAGAACACAGCTACTGCTGGCATCCCAAAGTCACCCTGGCCCATATGTTGCAAGCATGTGTACTACTATGGTGCTTGTTGAAGATATTGTTGATTGGCATGAAAAAGTGTCTGGGGAGGAAGAACTAAGATTGCCATACCTAGAATGCTTCCAGTGAGGCTTGCCAAGAATGTCTGTGAAAGTTTCATTGAGATCTCTCAGGATGACTCAAGGGATATCCCTGTGTACATAAACAAACTGTTCCACATGGTCCATCTCAACTAACACTACAAGAGAGTGAGAAGCAGAAAAAACATTACCATTCTTTCTTGTATCCCTACCTCTACTCATGTGAATTAATTAATGAAAAGTTGCCACTCAGAGATGTGGTATTACTGCATAACTGTAACATGGTTCTTGCATTGGTGGGAGGCAAATTTAAGTGTGTACATTTGTACAATTGGGTTGATGCAACACAGGCGTTAGGAAAGGCACATCTATTTTCTTTTTCTCTTTAAAATACTTTACCCTGTAATGAACATATATATAAATTAGGCAACTGATACTTTCCTACATTTATTCAGGAGCAGGATTTGCCTGAAAGGATTTTCAATTTTTCCTCCCATGGGCTTTTTTTGGAGACTATCCAAGAAAATTTTATCCTGCCATGTTGTAACAAAAATATATTGGTGTGATACTGTATTTAATTTGTCTTCCTTCTAAAGTTCCCTTTGAATGACTAATTTTATCTTTCATATTAAGGTTATAGAGTGTTTTTCTTCAGAATATTTTTCTGCTTCAGCAGGCAGAAGAAATTCAGTCCTTGCAAGGACGTTAATATTCAGTCAGACTTCACAAGAACTCATATAGCTATTATTCCAATAGGTGTCACCTTTTCTTCCTGGAGAGAAACCACTGTGGTTAATGCAGTTTTGCAAGTCAGTGTAATATTCACTGCATTTCCTTGACACGGTATAATGGCAGGAGCAGCATGCACCCTGTGTCAGAGAAAATTACCTGTTGACCCTAGATGAAGTGAGATGCCTGTTCTTAACTGAATAGCTATGAAATGATGTGGAAAATCTCACATGAACACCCCTATCCCAGATGGACCTCATTTCCTATCAGTTTGCCCATAAGAAACAACTGTTCTTTTTATAGGATATTATTAAATATACACCAAGGGATTGTCTACCGAGCCTTCCTCCTGGCCCTGCTCCCTAATGAGAGCATAAACCAATAAGGAAAGTGAATACAGAAGAAAATAAAAAGGGGGAAATGTAATGCGGGTGATTTTATTATCCTGATAGAAAACAAAGTGATTGTGGCATTCCTTTTGAAAGAATCAATCTTGACCTGCTCATGGGAAATTCTTTTATATCAGAAAAAAAGCCTAGCATAATAAGAATACAGGTGATGCACTCAATAGCTGTGTAATGCACCAGTGGTGAAAATAACTTAAATTTCTTACAGGTACTGTCCTATCACAATCCGCCCTCCCATGGCAGGGGCTCAGGGCTGGGGTTTGGAGGAGGGCTGTGATATGACAGTACCTGTAAGTAATTTAAGTGTAGTGTGGAATAGGGTTGGTGGGCTTAAGGGCAGAGGGTTGAGGTTTGGGGAGATTCAGAAGTCAGGGCAGGCAACTGGGTTGAAGTGGGGTGCAGGAGTCCAGGGAGGGATGGGGAGCTTAGAGCAGGGGCGTAGAGATGCAGGAGTCCAGATAGGGGTTGGATGGGGGAGGGCTGAGAGGGGGCTAAGAGGGGGTACAAAAGTCAAGGCAGAGGTTGGAAACCCAGGAGTGGGGAGGTGTGTGCAGGAGTCAGGGCATGAGGCAGCTCAGGGCAAGGTTTTGGGAGGTGTGGGGGGAGCTCAGGGCTGGGAGTGCAGCCACTGAGGTGCCTGACCGCCAGATCCTACTCTTACTCTAATGTGCGGCCCCTCCACATGCCACGCCACTAGTGCCTCTATCAGGTTGCTCCTAAGTTGCACCAGGAAGTGGAGCCCACCCTCCAACTGACCGAAAAGAGGCCCTGGCCTTTGAGGTAGCAGAGCCAGTCTTCAGCCTGGAGTTGGACATCCAGCTCCCTCTGCTGCTCCCATGCCTGCAGCACCTTGGCCCTGAACTCGGCCACTCCTTTGTGGTCCACACCGAAGTCCTGGGCCAGGAGGGCCAGCAGCTCCACTCACCAGGGCCACTGTAGGAGTGCTGCAGAGCTTGGCCTGAGGGGGCACCTTCTCCTAAGTCTCATTATGGGCAGTGGCTCAGCAGCTCCTCCATGTCCAGGCTCAGAGCTGCTGGGCCTGAGCCCAGGGAGACAGTGGTGCCTAGTCCTGTAAGGCCTGCACAGGGTCCCGTGACCTGTCTCTATGGAGACACTGCTGTGCTACCTTGGCAGGACCCAGGGCCGATGGAGCAGGAGCAGTGCAAGCAGGAAAGGCCACATCCGGCTCATGTTGGCCAACCTGCACCCCAGCGTGCCCTCGGGCAGTGACGCGAGGCTCCTTGCCACCGCCAAAGAGCCTGGTTGGGTGGCATGGCGGGGACTCCACTTTCCCAGCTACTAGATCCCATGAGTTGTCCAGGAAGGTGCGAGGGGGGGTGTGTGCACTGTGGCTGGGGGGCCCAAAATTCCAGCAGCATCCAAAGCCCTGCCCCCAGCCAGCCAGTCTCTTGCCAGAGCGCCGCACTGAGGCAAACCAGCTTACTTTCATCTTTGAATCCAACAGCACTAAATTATATTTCTCTGGATGAGTACATAGATTAATTATCAGTAATAGAAGGGATATGAATTTCATGTTCTTGAAAGATGCTGCATGATATCAAAATCCTCTCTTGATTCACTGATCAGACACATTAGTCTTTCAAGTACCTCAGTCCTGGCTAAGAGATCAAGTCTTAGGAGCAATGTTGGAAATGAGGTGCCCATAACCAATTGAATCTATTGCTTCTCCATGGAGACTGTCTGCAAGTGACCCAATAGTGATGACTGTAGTGGTGATCTCCAGTGTAATTATTCATTAGAACCGAGAGCAACAAACTCATTACATTAAGGGCCTGACCTTACTCACACTTATAACAAAGTAACCAAGGGATGACTTCCTGAAATGCTGCTGAACTGTCCCAGTGAAAAACTGGCGTAAACAGGATCAGAATCAAGCCCAATACGTATTAAGTTCCTGAAAAGTGCTACTCTTCTTTGGTGATAATTTATAGTAACTTTGCACTGATTTTGCACACATGTAAATGATTGTACCAAATGCAAAGTAGTGGAGACTCATGGCCTAAATTGGCAACCTGCAGTACAATCCTTGTTCTGTAGAGTGATATAAAAGGTCACAAACAAATGATAAATCATGAGCTGGAGGGGCCGTCCCTGCAGTTTGGTTGGGCTCCTAATTTGTAAAGCTACTTTCCTAGTTTCTCCCATTAACCTAACTGCAATCTTTGCCCGGTATGTGCAGATCCAAATTACTCTTCTAGGCCAGGATATTAACATTCACAGCATTAATATACTGGGGCCCTTAAAATGAAGTGTGCTAATAAAAATAAATCTCCTCAGTCCTTTCACATAAATCCCATCATTACGATCTGACAAAAATAAAGGCAATGAACTTTCAGTGAGATTGCATCATATAAAAAGGTGATTAAAAATTCATTTGAGGGACTAGACTTGTCAATACAAATGCACTGAGGGTGTTTCCCAGTTCAGCCAGTGATGGAGTAATTACTATAATTGAATTCTGTAGCTTAACCTAGGGAAGCAGAATTGTCGCTTTTCATGTGGATTACTTCGTCCTGTGACAAAGAGATGGGATACTTACAATTCAGTTAAGATATGGACAAGACTTTGTCCTTTAAAAAGACGCTGCCAACTAGTTTTATATCCAAAATGAGAATTTATTTGAAAGATGTTTGTGGGATATGGTAGATGCGGAGTTGATAGTGGTACTTAAAAATATTCCAATGAATATAAATGTTTTATTGATTTTTGAATTCCAATGAAAATCAGGTTTTTTAGGGGTTTTGAGCAGGCCCTGAAGTGGTGTGAGTCCCATCTCAATAAAAATAATGTTAGTGCATGAGAACCAGAAAGCAAAACTGGCTACAAACTGGAAGTGAATCTTATCCTAAATTCTGGATTCAGAAAACTCCAAATTTCCTGGCTATTTAAGACTTGCCTCTGGATTATGCAATCTCTGATGAAGATCTGAATTTTGTGGCATGAGCCCATTTCTTCTAGGAACAAACAAAGAGCAGCCTGATTTTACTGTCCTAGATAACTAGGTACAAAAACTAAATTAAAAATATGAATGGAAAAAAGGAATCAATGTTTTTAATATTTACTTTTAATAATTTCAGCAAGTGGCAAGAAAGGTAAGATGTAAGTATTAATTATGTGTACTGTTGTCTCTTGACAGTGTTCCTTTTAAAAGGCACAGAAAATGTATTTTGTCATTGGCATTTTGTATTGCTTTAATTTCTGCCCCCCTGAAATGTTTTGGGGAAAAGGCTGAATATTTTTTCCTCTTGCATTTAGTAACTGTTGGTATGGGAAATTGCCAGGTGTCTTGGCTGTGCTGCTAGTTTTTAAACTTTAAAAAAATATATATTTCTTTGTGATTCTCAGTTTTTCTGGATGTTCTAAAAGAATTATGATTTTTGTTCTGTATTACTTATTTCAATATATAAATGTCTTCTTTTTGCAAGTCAATTTAAGTAATGGAAGGGACCATCATTTCTTGATGGCTGGCTGTCTTAAGGGTGTTAGGGCTTTACCTAGTAAATCTGGCTCAATTTTTCCTATTTAAAGGACAGACATCCTTTTTCCAGGACAGCAGGGATGGATGGTGATAGGTCTGCTGTTGCTACCTGCACAGCGTGTGCCATGTTTGTCTTCCTCCCGGAAGAAAGAATGGATTTCATCTGCACGAGGGGCAAGCTGGTCACCATTTTGGAAGAAAAAATTAAAGGACTGGAGGCACAAGTGTCGACCCTACGCTCGATCAGAGAGGATAAAGACTTCCTCGATAGAAGGCAGCGGTTAATCCTACAGGCTCGGCAGGTGGAAGAGCCAGAGACGGCAGTACGGGACCAGGAAGAGAACTGGCAGCATGTAACTTCTAGAAGGGGAAAAAGGCCAGTACGGGAATCCCCCAATGCTATAGAGGTAAGTAATCGCTTTCAGGCTCTCTCCACAGGCTCTGCGGTGGTGAATGCTTTGCAAAGGACCTCACAAGGAAGAAACCGCAAGGGAACACCATCTACTGGAAGGCATGGGATGCGTAGTCCTAGGGATGGGGGTTCCACAACCACCACTCCCAAAAGAAGACGATGGGTGGTGGTGGTCGGGGACTCCCTCCTAAGAGGGACTGAGCCATCCATCTGCCATCTGGACCTGGAATCTCGAGAGGCGTGCTGCTTACCGGGAGCTCGAATTCAGGATGTGACTGAGAGGCTTACCAAGCTGATCAAACCTTCGGATCGCTACCCCTTCCTGCTTCTCCACGTGGGAACTAACGATATGGCCAAGAATGACCTTGAGCGGGTTACTGCGGATTATGTAGCGCTGGGAAGAAGGACCCAAGAATTCGGAGCGCAAGTGGTGTTCTCGTCCATCCTCCCTGTTGAAGGGAAAGGACTGGGCAGGGATCGTCGAATTGAGGAAGTAAATGCGTGGTTGCGCAGGTGGTGTCGCAGAGAGGGCTTTGGTTTCTTCGACCATGGGACTCTGTTCTGGGAACAAGGATTGTTAGGAAGAGATGGGATCCACCTAACGAAGAGAGGAAGGAGCATCTTCGCGGGCAGGCTTGCAAACCTAGTGAGGAGGGCTTTAAACTAGGTTCGTTGGGGGACGGTGACCAACACCCTGAGGGGAGTGGGAAAGTCGGATACCAGGAAGGAATGCAAAGAGGAACAAGCAAGAAAGGAGGACCCCTGATTCGAATGGAGAAGATGGGACGATCAACTGGTTATGTGAGATGTTTGTACACTAATGCGAGAAGCCTGGGCAACAAACAGGAAGAACTGGAGGCCCTGGTCCAGTCCAAGAAATATGATTTAATTGGGATAACAGAGACTTGGTGGGATGACTCACATGACTGGAGCACTGTCATAGAAGGGTATAGACTGTTCAGGAAAAACAGGCAGGGGAGAAAAGGAGGAGGAGTTGCACTATATGTAAGAGAGCACTATGATTGCTCTGAACTCCAGTATATAGAGGGAGAAAAACCTGTTGAGAGTCTATGGGTTAAGTTTAGAGGTGCAAACAACAGCAGTGATGTTGTGGTTGGTGTCTACTATAGGCCACCGAATCAGGTGGATGAGGTAGATGAGGCTTTCTTCGGACAACTGAGAGAAGCTTCCAGATCACAGGCCCTTGTTCTTGTAGGGGACTTTAATCACCCTGACATCTGTTGGGAAACCAATACGGCAGTACACAGGCAATCCAGGAAGTTTTTGGAGAATGTTGGGGATAACTTCTTGGTGCAAGTGCTGAAGGATCCAACCAGGGGCCGTGCGCAGCTTGACCTTCTGCTCACAAACAGGGAGGAACTAATAGGGGAAGTAGAGGTGGGTGACAACCTGGGAAGCAGTGATCATGAGATGGTAGATTTCAGGATCCTGACCAAAGGAAGAAAAGAGAGTAGTAAAATACACACCTTGGACTTCAGAAAAGTAGATTTTGACTCCCTCAGAGACCTGATGGGCAGAATCCCCTGGGATGCTAACATGAAGGGGACAGGAGCCCAGGACAGCTGGCAGTATTTTAAAGAAGACTTCTTGAAGGCACAGAAAGAAACCATCCCGATGCGTAGCAAGAGAGGCAAACATGGTAGGAGACCGGATTGGCTTACAGGGGAAATCCTTGGTGAACTTAAGCACAAAAAGGAAGCTTAAAAAAAGTGGAAACTTGGACAAATGACCAGGGAGGGGTTTAAATGTATAGCTCGAGAATGCCGGGGGGTTATCAGGATGGCGAAAGCGCAAATGGAATTGCAACTGGCTAAGGATGTGAAGGATAACAAGAAAGGTTTCTACAGGCATGTTAACAAGAAGAAGGTGATCAGAGCGGGTGTGCGGCCCCTACTGGATGAAGGAGGTAACCTAGTGACAGATGATGTGGGGAAGGCTGAAGTACTCAATGCTTTCTTTGCCTCTGTATTCACGGACAAGGTGGGCTCCCGGACTAATGCGCTAAGTGATGCAAGATGGGATGAAGATCGACAGCCCTTGGTGGGTAAAGAACAGGTTAGGAACTATTTAGAAAAGCTAAACGTACACAAATCCATGGGTCCGGACTTAATGCATCCGAAGCTACTGAGGGAGTTGGCAAATGTCATTGAGGAGCCTTTGGCCATTATCTTTGAAAAGTCATGGAGATCGGGAGAGATCCCGGATGACTGGAAAAAGGCAAATGTAGTGCCCATCTTCAAAAAAGGCAAGAAGGACGATCCAGGGAACTATAGGCCGGTCAGTCTTACCTCGGTTCCTGGTAAAATCATGGAAGGGATCCTTAAGGAATCCATTTTGAGGCACGTGGAGGAGAGGAAAAGTGATTAGGAATAGTCAGCATGGATTCACAAAGGGCAAGTCGTGTCTGCCCAATCTGATTAGCTTCTATGATGAGATAACTGGCTCTGTGGATATGGGAAAGTCAGTGGATGTAATATACCTTGACTTTAGCAAGGCTTTTGATATGGTCTCCCACAATATTCTTGCCAGCAAGTTAAGGGAATGTGGATTGGATAAATGGACGGTAAGATGGATAGAAAGCTGGCTAGAAGGCCGGGCCCAGCGGTAGTGATCAACGGCTCGATGTCAGGATGGCAGTCGGTTTCTAGCGGAGTGCCCCAAGGTTCGGTTCTGGGACCGGTTTTGTTCAATATCTTTATTAATGACCTGAATGAGGGGATGGATTGCACCCTCAGCAAGTTTGCAGATGACACTAAGCTAGAGGGAGAGGTAGATACGCTGGAGGGCAGGGATAGTCCAGAGTGAGTTAGACAAATTGGAGGATTGGGCCACAAGAAATCTGATGAGGTTTAACAAGGACAAGTGCAGAGTCCTGCACTTGGGACGGAAGAATCCCAAGCATTGTTACAGGCTGGGAACCAACCAGCTAAGTAGTAGTTCTGCAGAAAAGGACCTGGGGGTTACAGTGGATGAGAAGCTGGATATGAGTCAACAGTGTGCCCTTGTAGCCAAGAAGACTAATGGCATATTAGGTTGCATTAAGAGGAGCATTGCCAGCAGATCCAGAGATGTCATTATTCCCCTTTATTCGGCTCTGGTGAGGCCACATCTGGAGTATTGTGTCCAGTTCTGGGCCCCCCACTACAAAAAGGATGTGGACGCATTGGAGAAGGTCCAGCAGAGGGCAACCAAAATGATTAGGGGGCTGGAGCATACGACCTATGAGGAGAGGATGAGGGAGTTGGGTCTGTTTAGTCTACAGAAGCGAAGAGTGAGGGGGGATTTGATAGCAGCCTTCAACTTCCTGAAGGGAGGTTCCAAAGAGGATGGAGAAAGGCTGTTCTCAGTAGTGACGGATGGCTGAACAAAGAGCAATGGTCTTAAGTTGTGGTGGGAGAGGTCCAGGTTGGATATTAGGAAAAACTATTTCACTAGGAGAGTGGTGAAACACTGGAATGGATTACCTAGGGAAGTAGTGGAGTCTCCATCCCTAGAGGTATTTAAGTCTCGGCTTGACCAAGCCCTGACTGGGTTGATCTAATTGGGATTGGTCCTGCCTAGAGCAGAGGGCTGGACTTGATGACCTCCTGAGGTCTCTTTCAGCTCTATGGTTCTATGATTCTATGAAATTGTGCCTCTCAACACCGGTTAAGCAGGCACTCCAGTTTATCACGTACCAAGATTGGATTTTTTTTAAAAATATGTTTTAGGAATTATTTGAGGAAGGTGGTATGGCCTGTATATGTAGGAGGGTTTGACTTGATGATCATAATGGTCCCTTTTGGCCTTGGTATCCTCTAACTTTATGAATCATGCAGAGAAGAATGGTCTCCTATAATTAACAAGCAAGGGATCATTATTAGAATTTACTTGTGATTTTAACAATAATTTTCTAGCTCTCTTCGCTTTCAAATGAAACTCAAATGAAAAACACAATTCAGAGTTTTGTTACTTACAAGTTTACAGCAGAATTAAAGAGAATTTCATGATGAGTTTAAACAATTGTCTTTACAGAATTTGTTTTCACAGTAGTTTGAATTCAAATGGATATAATGAATGTCAAGCAGATCTGCACCGACTGTTTTGTTTACTGCAAGGTTTTTAGCATCTAACTGCCCAGTGAGCTTCCTTTCCAATAGATATGACTAGTCATTTAGTATTTACTCCCATCACTTATTTTAAAATATTAAGAGATGCACATGAAAGGTTTTTCTTTATGGTAAAACTCTTCAGGGCAGGAACCATCTTCCTATAAGTGTATTATGTCCTGGCCACTAAAGGCACTGATTCTGCTTGGAGGACTCTGGATATAACTGCAGTAAATAATAGTAATCTATAAAACTCTCTAATCCAATCATACTCCCTATGTGCTACCTAACTAGAAGAATTATATCTAAAAATATAATTAGGATTAAAAAAATCCTAGTCCAGAACCCATTCAATTAAGCTTTAGGAAAGCATCAGCTTTAATCTGGTTTTTAGGGGCGGTATTAGCAGTAGTTGATGTAGGATCCGTTCAGATGCATCCTGAGGAACTTCTGTTCTCCATTTTGGGAACCACCTTTTAGCCTTCAAAACTGTAAACTCCCAAGGTGATCAACAGGTGGGAAAACGGACAAGAATCTTCTTCTAAAGATGATGTCTACAGCTGCTTGGTAGATGGAATAGCAGGTGTCACTCACCATCCCAAAGCCCAAGTTAATGGCTATCTGTCCTTCAGCAGCCCACTTGAGTAAGACACAAGAGCCTGTCAGTGCTATTCAATGCTGGAATCTCATGTAACTCTAGCTTTTCCCAAGCTAGTCCCCTTCTTGAGGCAACCTTCCCAGGAAATCTGTAAGGGTGTTCAATGCACTACCCAGCTTTGTCGGGTCAGGAGCATCCCAGCTGCTCTGGGTCTTTGAACCTCACAAATGACAACCCTATGCTGCAGCAGGAGAGCCCCTGACTGTCCCTAAGCATTGAGCTCCCAGTCTCTGGGATGCAGAGGGGAGCTAGTGCTGGTGATTTAGGCGGCCTCTCCGAGAAAAGCCCAAGCCCCCAGGGGCGCCGGCCGGGGAACGGCGGATCAGCGCCGCCTCGCAGACTGCGGCCTTCCCGCTCCTTCCGCTGGTGCCGCAGCGACACCCGGTGGCCGACGCTCACTACCGCAGCGCGGGGCCAACCCCGGGCAGCGCGCGCCGCGTCTGCTCCCCGGGCTCCCCACGAAGCCGCTGTAATACCGCGCGCGGGGCAGGGGGCGCTACAACCTCATGCCTGGCTGGGCCGGCGCCACCGTCACTGCTCCAGCCCGGCAGCCGCGGGGCGGGCGCGCTGCTAGCAGCTGAGGCCGGACCTAGTGGCGCGGCAGACGCAAGGCGAGCTCGCCCCTGCCAGTGCGGGCTCCGAGCTCGCCTCGCGACGGAGCTGAGAGCAGCACCTCGGGGGCTTGCAGGCGGACGACGAGAACATTGTTTTAGCAGCTGTTCCTCAAAGCTCGTCTGCCATCTTAGAGAGACTCCGGGAGGCTTTTTAGATGGTGGCTCCATAGCTCAGTGGTTAGAGCACTGGTCTTGTAAACCAGGGGTCGCGAGTTCGATCCTCGCTGGGGCCTTCTTCTCTTTTTTGCGGAATGGTATTGTCTTTGTATTAAATGCAACCAAACTTCTTTTAGGTCATTTTATATAAGGGTTTTTTAATTATAGTGACATTTCTAAATTCCACAGCACTTTAGTGAATATTACAAATGTAAGTGCAGAAATATAATAGTCTAAGGATATTAATGATCACTCAATTCAATTAATAATTAATTATATTAGTATATAAATAATAAACATCAAGTATTACTTTAACATTAATGTAATTAACTCCCTTTGCCTCTATTTACCAAGGGGGATAATGTATCTTTTGAGTGTATTGCGGGAACCAGGAAGTAAATGTTTGTAAAGCACTCTACAATTCTCCCGATGAGAGGTGCTGTGAAATGTTATTATTAAGAGAGTAAAGTAGCACATTGCCCCTAGGGAGGGAATGAGTGGCATAAACGGAATGTATGCTAGCTGGACAAGCTTATCTGCCTCTTCACAGCTTTGTACCGACCCAGGGCTGAGGGGTTTGTGTCTATGTCAGAAGCTGCACTTCTGAGAATTCACTTGTCTATTTTTGCTTTTCTATGGCGGTAGCTTGGCTTCAGAAGAACTAAAGCCCTAGAAGAAAAAAATCTGCTTTTGTATTGACTTGAACTTTTTTTTTTATCAATTTTTCAAAACAACAAGAAAAAGATTCAAATTAATAAAACTACCATTAACAATGTGAAGAAGGGGAAATGAAAACCTGGAAGCTTTGTTCTTTCATTCACTTTTTGACACAGGGAAGGACCAGGACAGGACCACAGGTTCAGTGTGGCCTACTTATAAGTGCAGTAGAAGAATGTAACAGAGGTGTAATAATGGGCCAAAATACTACTAAGAGCTGCTGAGTTTTCTGTGCCTTGATTGTAATATTCTGCTTTTCTTGAGCTGGTTTTTCAGGACAGTCCCAGGGGATTAGCCAGTGATACTAAAATAGCACTTTGCTTTGTCCCAATTTCAGTGTTATTGGTTGGCATACACTATCAACCCTTTCCTACTCATCCCCCACTTGATGGTTCCCCTACAACAGGAGTGGGCAGTAATTTTAGAAAGGGGGGGGGCACTTCACAAATTTTGAAGTGGCCCCAGGCCACCCCGGAAGGGACAGTGCCTCAGGCAGAAGGGGTGGGGCCATGACACTTAGGTGCTCCCTCACTCACGGACCCTGATTTGTCCCTGTCTCCCTCCCCTGGTGCCTAGAGAGAACCGCCAGCTATTCTGAAGAGCTGGCAGTTCACTCTAAGTGCTGCACACCCCTTGCAGGGCTGGAGGACACTTTGCATGCTTCCTGTGCCCCCAGGCCAATCAGTCTGGATGCGAAGTCTCTTGCACTCTGCCCCTCCCCCTCATGCAAGTGCATGAGGTGCCTAGAGTGAACTGCCAGCTGTTCAAAACAGCTGGCGGTTCACTCTAGGCACTGTGCACCCCTGGTGGGGGGAAGAGACTTTGTGTGCTCCCCCTCCCCCCGTCTCCAGGTCTCGATTGGTCTGGGGTCGGGGGAGTGGCAGGACGGCCACAGGCTGGATCAACCTGCTTGGTGGGCTGGATCCAGCCTATGGAGGCTCTCTTGCCCACCCCTGCCCTACAGCCTACCAACCAAAATGAACACGGGGCTCAGCTATGTGGGACCAGAAGGTGCTTGTCCGTTGGTGTAATCGCTAGTGTTCCATAACTAGGTCTGGATTAACCTGGAGAATCTAGTGATTTAGAGAAACATGGATT
This sequence comes from Pelochelys cantorii, assembly GCA_032595735.1. Lineage (NCBI taxonomy): Eukaryota > Metazoa > Chordata > Testudines > Trionychidae > Pelochelys > Pelochelys cantorii. Next base: position 98,925,525 of record CM064329.1, on the reverse strand, counting down.
TTACTGCAGGCAGTTCAACAAAGCCTCACTGCTGCAGCTGAGCCACAAGTTCATGCTGAAAGTTTGGAAAGCCAGCTAGGGAAGGGACTGATAGTCAAAACTTGGTCTTTACCTCTGGAGAGCCCAACTTCCTACTGCAACCAAACTGCCCTGCTCTCCCCATCCAGAACCCTTGGCTGTCAAATGAGTGTCCTCTCCCGACCCAAACATGCACACACCATTAAGGAAGCTGTTTCAGTTTTTTGGGGTTTTTTTTTAACTGCTTAGTGTAATACTATAGCATACTCCAGCATACAGCCAGAGACAATGTTGTCATTGCTGTTTGGGCTGCGGGTATGTCTACACTTGCACTTGAGCAATAAAACTTTTGTTGTTCATGGGTGCTTAACCACCAGAACAACTAAGTTTTGCTTCAGGAAGTGAAAGTATGAATGCTGCTTTGTTGGTAGTGTAGACATACCCTGAGAGGTTGGTTTATTGTGAAGTTGTGTCTAATGTATATATTGGGAGGTAAATGCCTTTTCAGGGTATAACTGTCTGTTTAGACTCAGGAATGGGTTTCTGTAAGGGGCAGAAAACAAAACTGAGGTTTTTGGCAGACCCTTCATATAAATTATTTACGTGTTGTGATGTAATCATAGTGGTGATGTAAACATCTCCATGTGTACAGCTACAGATAAGCAGGACAGTTAAATGTCCAGGAAAGAAATATTTTATTGGGTATGTATTAGGGTAAATAAGAAGGTATTATAGAAAAATTTGAAAACTGTTCCTAATTTCGGTACCAATCAAAAACTTCCATATTCAGAAAAGTACATGTCAATTTATGTATAGTATGTATTACTTTTATGATTAAAATGTTTTCTGACTGGCTGAAGTTTTACAAGTTATAAGTTAGGTGACTGAATAATGGTTAGCTGCCAATCAGCCTGCCTAATTCATTGTCTTTTTGCTATTAAAGTCCACTAGCAATGGGATGGGACTGCTACCTATGGAAAGGTCTTTTGTGCACTCCAAGAAGTTTCTAAAAAAAAAAACTTTTTTAAAACAAATATCTATAAATAGAAAATGACAGACTAGTCAAGAAAGGCTAAGTCAACACTCTTCACAGCAGCTGGAATTAAGCAAGACAGGCTGTGCCTAATTTGTGGGTGGAACAGGGCAGACAGGTTAATTAAGCCATTAGGCAGAGTCCACAAACAGGCATAGGATGGAAGTGGAAAGGAGGAAACAAGGAGGAGAGTGCCAGAGAGCATGAGAGTGATTAATTGATTGCAGAGGTAGGAGGTTTGCAGAAATGTTGATCACAATACACTGAAATGCACAATATGCTTCACGTGACCCAATGGGCTTTATAGCTGAAAATGCTTCATGCACTTTCCATACTATTCAAAATTCATATCTCGTCCTGTATATGAAACAGGCCTGCTGATGGGGGAGGGCAAAAAGGGCAATTGCTCTGGCGCCTGCAGCAGCAGCCAGAGCCCCTGGCCCTTTAGAAACAGTCATGGAAACAAGAGCTTGGGGGGAGAGGGGTCTGCACCATCTGGGTGGTGCTGGGGACTGGCTGCCCCAGTCCTACACCTTCCGTACAAGGCCATGTCCTTTCTGGAAGTGCAGAGTCCCCCCCCCACTCCCCATTGCCCATGGGCTTGGCAGTCCTGTCAGCTCCCCGGATATGAAATTCTTATTGGAATGAAAGTTGATTTTCTAATGAAGGCATAATTCTGTAAACTTGGAATTTAGCAGCTTCATACTTTTATAGAGAGACATTATCCATCTGGGTTTTACATTGTACACAGTGTCATTCTTCAGATGTCAGAGCCCCAGTATCTTTGCTTTCATAAGATTTTCTTGAAACCAGCTTACATCCAAACATTGGAAGCAGTTATGTCAGCACTACTTTTGCTTCCATTTGTTCAAATGACAACAGTTAGTTTGTGGCCCACAGTGCGGTTTGTGAGTCCTCTAAGGCCCTTTTGGAATCATTACACTCTTAACAAGATCTTTGGATTTTTCCCAAACATCATGAACCAGATGTTGCTCCTACTTGCACTTGTTTTTCTCCAGTGACTTCAATGGCACTATTTGGTAGTTATAAAAGAGAAGCCAGAGTTTGGTCTTTAATAATTAGTCCATTTTATTATCCTTTAACTGTTAGGAGCATATCTTCAACTGGTGTAAATAGAACAGTGTGATTTTTTTGACTGAAACTCTTTTTCCATGAAAAATGCAGCTTTAGAGACACTTAAACATTTTTTGCTAATTCATAGTGAATTTCAGTGGAATAAGATCAAACTCTTTAAGTCATAAAGGATAATTAATTAGTTCCCACCTGCATTCCCCAAAATCTTAGTTGAATTTCTTCATTCTGAATTGATTGGTTCTTTCCTATGCATTCCTGCTAAATTGTCTTCACCAGGTCAGCGCACCTGCTTGACATATCTCCAGGGCTGTGCATAATCATGAAAAGTGCCTCTGCTATAATGTTGTGTACAATTCAGAGATTCAAAAATTGGAAAGTTAGACAAGATGTAGGGTTGTGCGTGCGTGCATGCGTGTGTGTGTGTGTGTGTGTGTGTGTATATTGTATATGTATGATATTGGAAAGCAGGAAACAAAATGTGTACATTTGACTCCAGAAAAACTGAATCAATGGTCATTTGTAACAAAGGAAATACTTTTAAATATAAACATTATATTTATAACTAGTTCCTAAACTCAGCAAACCAGTCATGTGTTTGATCTTTTTATGGTTTAAGTTGCCAATTATTATGTGAGATAGCAATTTGGACCAAAACATCGCTTTAGGGAATTATGAGGTTTATTTTAACATGAACATAAATTTAATAAGGGACTGTAAACAGGGAAAGTAAGACTTGAAATTACTGTGTGGATCTTTATTCATCAAGTCACAGTAAGCAGCTTTGTTTACTGCAGAGCATACAGTACAATAGCTAATGTTACATGTACCCCCACTGCCCTCTGTTGGAAAGATCATTTCAGAGCTTGTCTAGTATATATTTGAGGGAGTTTGTGCATCTGTCTGTCTGTCTGCCTGGCTGTCCATCCATCCGTGAGTCTGTTCAAGGACTCCTCCTAAATGTGGTATACCATTTCCTTTTCTCATAACTTAAAAGGTCAGGGTTTGGTTGTGCTATAACAATGGGATAAGCATGGAATGCGAGTGTTTCTCATCAAACAGAAAGGGAACTGTGATAGTTCAGAAAGATCATGGGGCAGTGGCGGGGCATGTTCCTCAGGATGCAATAGAAATAAATAAAAAGAAGCAATAAAATGATTCACTTCCCCAGCTATCAACTGTAAATGCACAGAAACAGCTACCATAGGTAACCTATAAACAGTTTCTCAGCCTGACAAAGTATAGCAGAGGCAGTACAGGGTTACAGAGATGGAATACTAGAAGTGGATTTTAATATAGACACCGCTGGAGTCTTCTGTTGAGATGTCTAGACTGCAGGCTTCTTTTGGAAGAAGCTTCTTCTGAAAGAGAGCGTCCACACTGGCTAAGTGGATTGAAAAAGCGATCTGCTTTTTTGAAAGAGAGCATCCAGACTGATTGGCCACTATCTTGCATAAAAGGCCACCCAGAACCACTTCAGGCAGGGCTTTAGGTCACCAGTTGCTTCTAAGTGCTGGTGCCAGAGCCTAGCTGAAACACATGCTTAAAGGGACCCCCCTGGACAGCTGTTTCTCTGCTTCTGCTGCGTGCTTGCCTACCTCTTCGAGGGACAGCAAAGCTCTCACAGTGTGTGCTGTGGTTGCCCAGCTTTTTTTGGATGCCACAGCTTTTTCCTTTGAGCCATGGAGCTGGAGCTGCCCCTGGGCATGTGATGGCCCCACACGGCCATGCTGCAGTTTCTGCAGCACTTTGTGCTGGCTGCCTTCCTGGTCCTGACTGAGCTTGACCCAAATGCATTTCTGGAGACCCTCTCCCTGGGTGCAGGGGGCAGAAGGCTGGTAGGCAGGAGCAGTGACAGCAGCTGGGTGTGCCATTATGTCGCACATGATGGCACACATGCTAACAGCTGCATGAGCTGGTCCCACACCCGGTTCCGGGACTCTGCGTTCTCTCGGAACTTCTGTGCCAGGGTCTGCTGCATGTCGCGCAGGATGCTGACATGCTGCTGCATGAGGTCTACCTGGATCCTGGCCTGCTCCTGGGTCTCGGGCTCTGGCGGATGGTTCGGGTGGGGTGGCTCGCCCCTCAGTCCCTGCTGGTCTGGCTGTGGAGAACATAAAGAGGGAGAGGCAGTCAGTCATCCATGCAGACACTGTCCCTGAGGCCATGCCCTTGTCTGTGGAGGGGGATGTCCTGGGAGCAAGGCCATGTCTGGGCTGCACAGCAGGCCCTGCCTCACAGAGGCCCTGAGGTTCCCCAGGGAACCATGCTGCCTGCTTCTCAACTCCCCTCCTGGCCCACCGGCAAACAGGCAACAGAAATGTCCAGCCACAGTGGGATCCCTCCCATGGGTGGCAGAGGAGCTGGAAGCAGCCTGGCCCTCCCTGGGGCCTGCACACACACCTGCGCCTGGCAGCGCTGCCCACGGGAGCAGGTTCTGCCTCGCACATGCCGGCTTGAGGAAGTGCGGGGCCCGATTCAAACAATTTCGACGGGGGCCCCACAGCAATTTTGGTTGAGCAAGGAAAAAAAACCAGCACAAAAAAAATCCCCCGCCAACACATACCCTCCCGCGGCACAGGAAAACCCTGCGCTAAACTCACACCTCCTGTGGCGCAGGCAGCTGACGCGCTCCTCCTCCGCGGCCGGCAGATTTGTATAATTGTTGGTGGTGCCCCGTTAGCCACACCCCCTGACCCCTGTTAACCACCCCCTGACACCCATTAGCCACACCCCCTGGCTCCTGTTAACCAGGCCTCTGGAGGTAACATGCTCGGGGCAAGATGGACACATGACCAGAAGTAAAAGGTGTCATGTCACCCCTCTCGAAGGACTTTTCCCACCATCCTCCTACCAACAGGGATTAATTTGGCCCCCACCAAACCCCCCTCATGCAACTAGCCTGCAATTGCATTAACCCAATGTGTGTGACATTAACTCAGGGGCAGAGACACTGGGGGAAGTGTTCCCTCTAAGGCTATGTCTACACTCGTGGCTTCTTACTCAAGTACAGCCGTTCTTGCACAAGAACCCACAGAGCAGCCACACTGCCCACCTGCTCTTGCTCAAGGAAATTTACAGTACGGTGTGGTAAGAGAGGGTAAGAGCTCCGCTCTTTTCTAACAGGTGTAAGCTCTCTTGTGCAAGAGGGCAGTGTGGATGCTCGGCAGGGATTTCTTGCGCAAGAAACCCCTATGGCTAAAATGACCATTGGCGCTTTCTTGCTCAAGAGAGCGTCCACACTGCCATGAATGCTCTTGCACAAAAGCACAGCTCGCACATGGCAGTGTGGACGTGTTCTTGCGCAAGACTTCTTGCATAAGAAACCTTGCGCAAGATGTTCTTGCACAAGAAGCCGCCAGTGTAGACATAGCCTAAGAGTTTCCTCCCATGAACAGAATGGATTTTGTGTTGTGCACCTGTACTGAGTTCATGTGGCTTGTTTGGATGTGCCACTGTGGCACCCAAGTTATTAATAAATATTTTATAAACCTTTACCTTTTCTCTCTACTGCCATGTCTTCCCCCCTTGCTCCATCAGCTCCCCTGGTGCCCGCTGCCCCCCAACTCCTCACCCTCCTCTGCTGTCCTGACTCCTGCCCTTCTCACTGCCCTCAGCCCTCCTGCGACCTGCCCCCCTCCACCAGCCCTTCTCTCCTCCCTGTGCCCACTCCTCCAGTAGCCCCACTCTGATCATGTAAGCTACTCCTCCTCATCCCCTCTTCCAACACCTCCCTCTACACACCTACCCTGCCTCTCTCCTCTGGTGCTGGTCCCTCCCCTGCAGGTGTCTGCCCTTCTGCTTCACCCCAGAATCCCCTGGCACCTGCACCTTCCCTTAGACCTGCACCCTCCTGGTGCCTCCCCCTTCCCTTACTGCCCCTGCCCCCTTTGCCCTCTTTTTCCCTGATGCCCACCCCCTCATCACTCTCTGCCCCGGTCCCCTCCTGCCCCTCTGTGCCCTCCCACATGACTTGCTCCATCCCACCTTTCTCATGCCCACCCCTTCTTTCAAGCCTTCTCCCAGCACCTCCCCCACCCCCCTCTAGCCCCCAATGCCCTTCCCCTCTCCTCTCCTCTCCCAGCATCACCCTGTCCCCCCTCCCACTGACACCTCCCCTCCTGCCCTTTTCCTCATTGTCTGCACTTGGCCCCCTGGCATTTGTCTCTCCTTCACCCTGTCTCTTGGTGCCTTCCTCTTTCTTCCCCCTCCCCCTCCGCACAAGCCCCTCCCCCTCCGCACAAGCCCCTTCCTCTCCCGCCCCCCCCCTCCGCACAAGCCCCTTCCCCCTAGTTTTCCCCCTCCCCTATCTTCTGCCTTCCACTTTGCGGGGCTGGAGTCTGCGCTCGGGCCTCAGACTCCGAACCCGGAGCCACGCCACGCGATGCAACGTGCCTCCGAAGAGTTTTAAAGTCCCGGGCCGTGATGTCACGTCACCCCCAGGCGTCCTCCCCCGCTCACCTGCAAACGCCATGCATGGCAGCAGCAGCAGCTGGCGAGGGGGAGCCGCACTGAGAGCCGCGCATGGCAGGGATGGTCTGGGGCCGGGGGGGACGCTCTGGGGGTGGGGTGGGAGGACACGTGGGGGGGCCAGCAGGGGAGGTTCGGGGCCCGCTCCAGGCAGAGCCAAGGGAGAGACCAAGCTCCACATATTGCTGGAGCAGGGTCCCAGCTGTGAATATTAACTCGCCGCCCATAGTGCCCGGCACACTTCCGGGTTCAGGACGCTGGGCCCCTTTAGGCGCGGGGCCCCCATTTGGGGGAATCAGGCGAATCAGCCTAAGGCTGGCCCTGCAGGCATGCCTGTGTGCTGTGTGCGGCACTCCTCAGTGTGTCTGGGGTTGTGCCTGTGCCCTTGTGGCTAGCCTGCTGCCAACTGTGGCAGGGGTGGGAGGCCGTTCCCCCTCCTCCCCGGGGCCTAACGTGTGTGTGGCCTCCCTGAGCCTGGGAGCAGGATTACGAGTGTGCTCAGTGGTGCACAGTAATGCTGTACGTGGTTTCACATGCACAGACTGCAGCACGATGTCCAGCCTGAGCAGCTGAGTGACGCTCGCACCCCTCCCCCTCTGTGCCCGCCTTCCCCACCCTGTTTGAGTGACAAACTGAGAGCACTCACCTGAAGATCCCTCCCCAGCATCAGATGAGGCCTGGGAGATGTCCACGCTCACATGAACCAGCTCTAACGAGAGCGTGATGATGGCCGCATCGTCCGCCTCCTCCTCCTCCTGCTGCTGGCGCTGGTCCTCCTCCTCCTCCTCTGCTGTGACCTCCGGCTGGGCAATGACAGGCGTCTTGAGACCGGAGTCCACGACGACGGGTGGGAAAATGGCTTCCCCATCCCTCAAGAGTTGGTGCAGCTTCTGCCCCGGAGTGCAAGCTGCGCTCTCTGGCCCTCATGTATCCCTGGTGGAACTCCTTTATCTTACTCCAGACCTGTTCTAAGGTCCAGGGTGGGTGTCCACGCTCCACCAGGGACTCGGCCATGCACTCAAAGATATTGGCGTTACGTCGCTTGGAGCAGAGATCCTGCAATGTCTCCTTTTCACCCCACAGCTCGAGGAGGGACAGGATCTTTGCTCTGGACCAGGAAGGTGCCCCCATCTTGGTCCTCCAGGTGGGTCCTGGAACCCCTGGGGCTGCTCCCTATGAGGGTCAGGCAGGTTTCGGGGTCTTGAGGCTGGGTCATGGGTGACAATGCCTGTGGCAGGGAGAGACGCATGGTCAGGGTGCTGCTCTCAGGCCGGCTTCCTGCCACAAGTCTTGCCCAGGGTGCCTGCAGCTTTAAGAGGGGCCAGAAGACAGGAACTATAGAGTTGTGATTATGTTGGATGGAGTGGCCACCAGGACATCTGTGTTATTTCCTGGAGGCCTCTTCTTTTGAAAGAAACCCCTCTTCCCCATCCTCACACGCCTTTTTCCAAAAGAGTGCTTTTGGAAAAAGCCTTCTTCCTCATACAAAGAGGATTACCAATGCTGGAAAACCCCCTCTGTTCTTTCGATTTTCTTTCAAAAGAACTCTGTAGTGTAGACATACTCTAATAGAAGGAGGGAATATTTACAGGTTTAGTTTACATAGTGATCAGTGCTTGGATTTGTAATTAAATAAATAATTAGTGGCATCTTACCTTTAAGCCACTGGTACATAGAATATCAGTGACCTTATAGACTAGAAGTTGTTTATAGATGTCTCTATACTTTTGTGTGTTGTGTAATAGGAGCTGGGGGCCCTATTAAAGTATTCAATAGTGTTTAGGCTTGTCACTTAGAAGTTGATCAATAATATTTGAATTCACTGTTGCCATTGGATTATATGTGTCTTGCCACAGGATACGTCACAGACACTAATTGTAACCTGTTTGTTCTGGAACCCTGGGAGGAAAAAAAGGCAAGCAATAGGCTAAATTAATAATATCAGTGGCATTTTCTGAAGTGCGCTGGGATGAGGACAAGAGCTCTAATGGTGATGAGAGCAACTGATGGCCCTAAATATGGAATATGAAGGATTTTTTCTTAATACTGAATTTGCAAAGAAACAGAGACAAAACAGGATCTGCATTAGAAATTGTCAAAAGTATCCAGTGTAGAACTTGAGGGATGAGGTATCGAATTGCCCTTTTACATTTTAAATTTCATGTACTCAAACAGAATTTTAAAAAATCAATAGATTTCGTTTCTGGTGCAGAGAAATCTTAAGTAGCATAACTTTCCACCATGAAAAATAGTTGTAGGAGAAAGATAAGATAGGAGAAAACCTTATAAATCTCTCTTTGCGATTTTGAATTTCTGCCTTTATGCTTTTCCTTATTTTTAGTAAGGCTGTGTCTACACTGGTGCGATCTTGCGGAAAAGCGGCCGCTCTTGCGCAAAAACTTGCTGCCCGTCTACACTTGCCACGTGTTCTTGTGCAAGTAAACTGACATTATAATGTATGAAATCAGGGCTTCTTGCGCAAGAACTCTGACGCTCCCACTCAGGAATAAGCCCTTTTGCGCAACTGTTCTTGCGCAAGAGGCCAGTGTAGACAGGCAACATGAATTTCTTGCGCAAGAAAGCCCTATGGTTAAAATGGCCATCGGAGCTTTCTTGTGCAAGAGAGCGTCTACACTGGCATGGATGATCTTGTGCAAAAGCACATCTCTTGCGCAAAAGCACATGCCAGTATAGACGCTCTCTTGCACAACTACTTTAACGCAAGAACTCTTGCGCTAAAGAGTTTTTGCGCAAGATCACGCCAGTGTAGACGTAGCCTAAGGTTTCCAGGATGCCTGGGACCTATTCTTTTGTAAGGATAGTAGAATTGCTGGTATCTTTGAATCTGGTTTAGTGAATGTGTCAGGAACTTCTGTGTTAAACTTGTTCTCCACTGTCTCTTGCTATGAGAATGATGTCTGCTGGGGGAGAACCCCATGAAAGTACAGTGGATCTGTGGCCCAAATCAGACACATGCATTCCAGAAAAAAGTTCACCTTTCTTTGCAAAGGAAAGGCAGTTCGAATTCCCCTAAGCATCTTGAATTAGCAAGCCTGATTTTATTGCATAGGAAGTTCAGGGATGTTTTGCAGTTGGGCCTAATCATTGTAGCATTCCCACAAAGAGATTAAATTATTTGCCTGCAGAACATAACAATCAAAAACCTACAAGCATTGATCAATAGAACTGAAATACTCTCAGGGCTTTCCTGAAGTCATATGTTGTCCTCTGCACACAAAAAACAAACAAAAAACCCCCCAGATGGTTAATTGCCAGTCTGAGTCTACCCTTTTAGCATGTTCTCTGTCCACTGCCCTAAATTTAGGGGCAATGCCAGTGCCAGTCCATTGCAGGCTCAAAATAGGAATATTTTGCCCCTTCTAAACTATATACTAATAATTAATAGGGCGTATGCTGAACTTCTTGGGGCCCTAAGCAATTTTCATCTTATGTCTAGCACGGGCTCTGCCTAAAGGGGATAAAGTCACGGGATGACTATGTCTAACCCTGCTAATGATGGCTATATTGGGACAATTAAGGGTTGTGAGTTCAGAATCAGTTGTTAATACTCATTTCCTTTGTTTTTAGACACATTCTCTCCAATTGCTTGCTGAAGACCTAGCATATTATCCACTTATCGTCATTAAACTACAGCGGTTGAAAGATCAGGACTCGGCAGGGTGGCTGACAGACTTATGGTGTCCTTGGGCAATGTGTGTGTGTGGCGGATCTGTGCTCCTGGAAGGGGCGGGGTCTCGGGTAGAAAGGAAGGACAGGGGCTAGCCTTCCCCCACCAGTCCTTCAGCACCTCCCATAGTGCACGGCCCAGTGCTCTTGCAGTGATTTAAAGGGCTCTGTGCTCTGGCTGGCACAATAGCAGCAATGGCTGGGAGCACTGAGCCCTTTTGAATCTCCAGGCCACAGGGTAACTGTCCGCCCCTTCCCCCCAGTCCTGTCGGCATGCTTGGAACTAGGTAAGTTGAAGAAAACCAGGGAAATTAATTCTTGGCTACTAAAGGTCTATGATTCGCTGTTGCTTATATCAGTGCTGGTGATGTGGGTCAACAAAACAATCCCTCCCTCAGAAACCTATGAGAAAAAATGGGAAAGGAACATGTATTAACTAGCCAGTGGTTTCCCCTGTCATGAAATGCTTCTATGTAGCTGGCAGTGCATTTAATTAGTGTGAAAGTGGCTCTGTCCCTTACACAGGGGGAGAGCTTTCTGTAAAACACCTGCAAAGCCACTAATCTGTTCTGCTTTACATTGCTCCTTAAAGCTCCCTTCTGTCATTATGGTTCCATTACTCAAGGCAGTGGTAAGCCAGCTAGCGTTCTGTAACAGCTGCTCAGTGTGTGAATCATAATAATCTCATTGTTACTAGGGCTGTAAAATCCCATTTAATTGGTTAACCAGTTAGACATTAAGTTTAACAGGTTAACCCATTATAGGGGGGTTGCAGGGGAGTTGCTCCGGGCCAGCTGGGCTGGAGCAGTCTCCCCACCCACCACGAACCAGTTTAGAGCATCTCCACTGCTTTGGACAAAGGCTGTTCTGGCCAGGCTGGAGCATCCCTGCCCACAGTAGACAGGGTGCTGTTCCAGCCCCTATCGGTTAACCGTACTTGGTAAGTCTCACTCTTTAAGGATGAGGCTTACCAGCTAACCAGTTAACCATTAACATCTCTAATTGTCTAATTCTTCTGTTTCTTGTGTCTACCCATTGTCTCTGGCCAGATACTGAGACAGAACTGTTTGGTCTAGAATAGTCTGTTTTGTATGTATAGTTCCCAGCTCAAAAAGCTCTCATCCTATGGAATACATGTAATAATGAAGTGATGAATGGTGTTTTAGGCATGGGCCCAATTCAGATACTGCACTGTAGCCTTTTTGCTTCTGCTACGCTGAGCTAATGGGGCCAAAGAACAAGCATATAGCCCCTGTAGGCAATACCCTGAAGTAGCAGGAATGCCAACCAAGTGCAAGTGCAGACCCACCAATTCTGTGTGCTTTCACAGAAAGTCCCTGCCTTGGCGCAGAGGAGCTTGAGGCAGGGATGGAGGAGATTTGGGCCAGGGTGTTATTTTGCCATGGAAATGTCATGCCTCTGCCTCAGGAATTAGAGCAAGCCTCAGAACTGCTCTAGTTTGTGTCAGAAGCCAAGATGAGTCCAGGGTGCTCATTACTAGGAGAGACAAATGTTGCTTCTGTCCCTTCTCCAGTTCAGGGATGAGTCTGGTCCCTGACTGGCAACTGTGTAGGTAAAATCTTGTACTCAACTTTCTATTAAAACATTTAGCATGCCTACTCCCCATTGTACTTCTTATTGCTTTGGTTAAGCATGTTTCTCTCCCCCTTATCCCTCTGCCTCTAAGCATATATCCTGTTTAGTATGACAGACAGACTGCTGAATCCTCCTCCAGACAGTTGTTGTCACAGTTGGCTGCTTTGATAATTACAAAAGCCTGTCCTAAAGTGGGGCTGCAGCTAAGTAGCCCAAACAGATTTCACTCCAGCCAAGGCACTAAGAAGAATAGCAAGTTGCCCTGCAACAGAGGGCATCAATGATTCTGCAGCCTTCTCCCAGAGCTGTAAAATGCTGGAGGCCATCTTGCCTGGAATAAAGTTGAAAAACAAATCTGAGGAATTAGTAGGCAAATATAATTCTCCCAAACCACCATTGACAGGAGCCCGCACATCATCTATCCCTCAGCAATGCTGTACCTTTGCTACAGTGTGTCTTAAATCCCTCCCACATCCTCTTCTGCTTGACCCTTCATTTGCATTCATCTCTTACAGTCTAATCTCTTTGTAAAGGCTGCTTTCTCATCTGTATCTCTTTGTTCCTTAATCTGATAGCTGAAACTACAGGTGTTTTTCTCCCTTGTCTTTTAAAAATAAAATATCCCCTTAGGAAAAAAAAAATCTCTCCGTTGGGTTTGCCCTTTTCAGTTTGGAAGAAATTTCTCTCCCCACCATTCCTATATTTCTACTGCAGTTTAATATAAAATGTGTCTTTTTTACTTCCTCTGGGCTTTAATTTCATTTTAATTTGGAAGGAGGATCTAGCTGAAGATGTGATGCAGATGGACAATTAGCCACTATAAATAGCTTTTTAAAGGGCTGGGAGATCCATAGACGCCATGAACATTAGATTTGTAGCTGATTTGAGGTTCAACTTCAGCAATTTTGTTAATAATCTGTGTCCCCCTAAATCATTTACTGGGGCAGATTTTTTTTTTAACAAAATCTCCTACACCATATATACAGTCTGTTTAACCAGGGCAGGGGGATTTCTCTATAAGGGTAGGGGCCCAGGGCTAATCAGCTCTGATTACTAAGGAGTCAGACCTGAACAGGGATCATCTGGTTCCCTTATAAATAACAGCAGGAAGCCATAGTGGGAATATTCTCAGGAAGAATAGAATAGGGGACAGAGGCTGCTAGGACTGAACAGGTTTCAGCATGGTGCTTGTGGAGTAAGACAACAGGAAGGAAAGGGCAAGGCGGAGTAAGAGAATAAATGGAAGGACTTGAGAACTTTATTTTGAATGTTTTGTTAATTTAATAAACTAGAGTCCAAGGAGAGCTGTGAATGGACAAATGAGTTATTGAAGAAGCCTCTGGTAGGAGGATACTGAAGTGCGGGTACTTGTAGACAGAGCTATCCTTAACCATACACAGAATATACAGTTGCATAGGGCACCCAGAAATTTGGGGCACCACTGAATCTTAATGTGCACCCACCTCTTCCTGTCCCTGTTCTGTGACTCCTCTTCCTCTGGAGAGTATCGAGTTAACATAAAAGTGAAAAAGCCTGCCAAAGCTATTAGCAGAACTTGTGAAAGAGCCATTCAAGTGGTAATTAAGCCATTTAAAAGGCATTAGCCAACCCTTGTCAGTTTCTGAATTTGCTCTGTTAGGAGTCTATGGGGCCTTCGTTTAAAATTTGTTTTAAAAATATTTCATAAGTGTATTGCTGAAGATTATAAAATCACATCTCTAAAAAATCGTTATCCCTCCTTAGCTGCCATCAGCCATAGGGGCATCAGTTTAATGGTACTGCATAGGGCCCCCTAAATCTTAAGGATGGCTCTGATTGTAGAGCTATTCTGAGGTCATGAGAGGGCACATGAGGAGATGGCCACCCCTTGACAGTCCTCCTAACAGCAATCTTTAGACTTGTAAATACACTTGTTCATAAAGGTTTACAGACTGCGTGGGCTGAAAATGAGAATCTGCTGCTCTCTGACATAGGTCTGTGTTTGTGACTTATTTGAACTAAATGCAGGGGTGAAAGTAACTTACATTTCTTGCAGGCACTGTTTTATCACATCGTGCCCCCCTCCTTGGGGGGGACAAGTGGTTGAAATAGGAAATTACCTGTAAGAATGTTGTTTGTGGGATGGAGTGCAGGGAGCTCAGGGCAAGGGTTGTGGATGTGGTGGGGTGGTTGTGCAGGAGTCAAGGCAGTGGTGAGGACTCAGGTTAGGGGTGTGGAGGGTGTGGGGGTACAGGAGTCAGCACAGGGGGTTGTGAGGTGTGGAGGGGTTTGGGCTGAGAGTGCCGCCACCACGCTTGCCTGACTGCTGAATACCCAGGGCTGGCTGGGACCATGCTGCCTGAGCACTGGGGCTGTACCCTTGCAGCCCAGGGTGCTGGCAGTATCCAGAGCCCTGCACCCAACCAGCCAGTCTTTTACCAGTGCACTGTATGGGGACACATCAGTGTAATTTCACTTTAGACTAAATGTCAAAAATGAAGGGACATCAATCACTTAATCATGTGACATTAAATATTAGAGGGTGTTCATTACCTACTGAACTAGTAGTCCTTGGAACCACTCTGCTCATTCCCTTTGGCTCAGGATGTTTCATGGGAATCAGAACAGTGCCCAGTCAGTTACTCTAATGCTATTTTTCAAGGTGAGTAGGCAGGGCCAAATACTAACTTTCTTGCTCAGATTTTACTCATTCCTTACTCGGAAACTCTTTTTGCTTTATTCCAAGCAAATGCTTAATGAAAATTGAATAAAAACTCTAGGATTCAGCCCATCACTAACAGACTTGCATAACAAAATTGCAATGAGTTGAGCCAGATATGCCATATAAGGTATCTGTGAAAATCTTATTTCCCAGGTATGATAATCTTGTTTATATATTTGTATCACCTTTGCATCGTGAGTTATATATATAATCTTGAGTACTCTGATGAGTCAGCAAGCCATGTAGGGGCTTGCTTATGGATAAAGAATTTTAAGGCTTGACCATGTGACTTGAAGCTTGTGTTTGGAACACAAGAGGTGCAAGCCTTCTGGCAAAAGAATATAGAAGGCAGCTGCATCATCTCCATTTTGTCTTCAGTCTTGCTTCTTACCTCTGGAGTAACTTTGCTACAAACTGAAGCTTTGAACAAAGGACTAAATGACCCATCCAAGCTGTGGATGTGTTCCAACAGACTTTTATGCCAGAATCATAGAATACTAGGACTGGAAGGGACCTCAAGAGGTCATCGAGTCTGGTCCCCTGCCCTCATGGCAGGACCAAATACTGTCTAGACCATCCCTGATAGACATTTATCTAACCTACTCTTAAATATCTCCAGAGATGGAGATTCCACAACCTCCCTGGGCAATTTATTCCAGTGTTTGACTACCCTGACAGTTAGGAACTTTTTCCTCATGTCCAACCTAAACCTCCCTTGCTGCAGTTTAAGCCCATTGCTTCTTTTTCTATCCTCAGAGGCCAAGATGAACAAGTTTTCTCCCTCCTCCTTATGACACCCTTTTAGATACCTAAAAGACTCATCAATGCTGCTAAGAACCTGATATATGGATGTACTCAATTGATTTACCATTTAACAACTCTTCTCTTGTTCTTTCTGTTTTCTTTATAATAACCCTTTAGTTTTAGACATAAAGGATTGGCTAGCAGCGTGTTATTGTAGGTAAGAGCCAGTCTAATACTGACCCAGCAATGTGACTGGCCATTTAAGATTCAGAATAACATTTTGTATAGGGAGCCCAGTTTTTCAAATAACGTCTCACTATGCTGGACCAAGGTGCTCATTGGAAGTCCGAGAACTGGAATGCAATAAAAGGAGTTGTGTAATTTCTTTTTTAGCTTCTTGATAATCATTGTGGGAAATTAGAAGCACAGTTTGTGACTCATTATGGAGTTCATATGTGACTCATTATGGAGTTAACCACCGTTCTTGGGAGTATTTGCTCTCCCTTTTGCAGTCTGTCCTGAATTTAGCATTTACACTGAGGTCTGTCTTCCTTTAAATTGCAGGAGGCTGTTGCATTCTGGGGACATAACAGAGCCCATATTTTTCACGTTGCCTAATAGGCCTATTTCTTGGGCTAGACAACATAAGAAAACTTTTCTGTCTCTGGCCGAAACTAGCACTGAAATATTTTGATGTCTTTTCAATTTGCACCAAAGAATGTGGTGGCAACTGAAAGTGAAGGTAAAGAGGGAAAACTTATTAATAGGGTATGTTTCTCCAAAATCTTTGAAAAACTTCTGAGATCTCAGAGGCACTATAACAGTAAAACATGCAAGCTGATGCTAAGGGTGTTCAGAGCTATAATCTTGATAACACTTGACTACTGAAGAATTAGTGAAGGATATAATTAAACCAAATTGTTGGTTGCATTCAAAATTATTGGCTTTATTGTTAACTCTTTAGCGTAAGTCACCCAATTAATTCAACAGAGCTATTCAAAATACTGCTTTAAAAGTTATTATTATTAAAGTATTAGTACAAATAGCAAACATTCCAAGCTGTAGTTCTAGTGTAGCTTGCAGTAAAATTAATGGCAAAATGTCACGATCCCATGCAAATGAGGCTGTAAAAACTAGAACATAAGTCCCTCCTGTCCAATAGGGTGTGAAAAATTCAAATTTTTATCAGTAGCCAGTATGGCAGCAGAGCTTGGGCTGACAAAGTGAAAGTAGTGATGCCACAATGAAAGATTGCATTTTGACTTCCCAGCCTGAGGCTGCATTTACACTTACATGCTCTAATTCATGACTAGTGTAGCCCCAGTACTGGTATTAAAACTGGAAATTGTAGTGCAGACAGAGTGTGGACATTTTTATCAACTTGACATTAAAGCCTGCTCAGAGCAGCTGTAAGACATTACAGTGGTAACAAAAAACCCAATAGGTGTTTTTGTTTTACACTAGCCTTTAAATTATTGTTACTAGTGATGGCATTGTAATGGTGGGAGCATCCCTCAAAAATTGTGTATTGTGGACAAGGCCTGCACCTTCTCTAAAACAGTCTCACTCACAGTTCCAATATAAACTACCCTCCCTTGACTGGCACCTTGTCTACAACATAGAATCATAGAACTGGAAGAAACCTCAAGAAGTCATCAAATCTAGTCCCCTCACTCATGGCAGGACCAAGCACCATCTCTAGACCACCCCTGACAGGTGTTTGTCTAACCTGCTCTTAAAAATCTCCAGTGATGGAGATTCTACAACCTCCCTAGGCAGTTTATTCCAATGCTTAATCATCCTGACAGTTAGGAAGTTTTTCCTAATGTCCAACCTAAACCTCCCTTGCTGCGATTTAAGCCCATTGCTTCTTGTCCTATCATCAGAGATAAAGGACAATAATTCGTCTCCCTACTCCTTGTAACAGCCTTTAGGTACATGAAAACAGCTATCATGTCCCCTCTCAGTCTTCTCTTTGGCAGACTAAACAAACCCAGTTCTCTCAATTTTCCCTCAGAGGTCATGTTTTCTAGACCTTTAATCGTTTTTGTTGCTCTTTTCTGGATCTTCTCCAATTTCTCCACATATTTCCTGAAATGTGGCATCCAGAATTGGACTCCAGTTGAGGCCTAATCAGTGCAGTGCAGAGTAGAGTGGAAGAATTACTACTTGTGTCTTGCTTACAATACTCCTATTAATACATCTCAGAATGATGTTTGGTTTTTTTGCAACAGAGTCACACTGTTGACTCATATTTAGCTTGTGGTCCAATATCACATGGCCTTCTGTTGCTCTCCAGTCAGCATGCTTTTGACCAGAGAGCACCTTGGTGTATCTAGCTGGCTTGAATGCCAGTCCCTGGTCTCTGCTTGGTTCTTGCCCTGACCCACCCCAAACAACAAGGTGATGCTGTACAGAGGCTTGCCTTGATAACAAAGATAGAATCATTTCAGCCTATTACACTTTGAGAAACTCCTCTTTTCAACTCTGAACACGGTATGATCAACCATTCAACCTATGTATCTTACTGCATTGTTAATTACATTCATTCAGACTCTATGTGGCCTTTCAAGCATGGTCTTGGGGTGCAAATTGAAGTTTTGTCATTGACTTCAATGAGGCCAGGTGTTCACACTGCGTATGCAAATCTTTTATGGAAAGCTTCATATCAACTGCTCATTTCAGTAATACATTTCTTTGCTTTATTTGCCATAACAATATGAGTGACTAAAACTGTGAAGATTAAACCAAAAGCTTCAAAGATGCCTGTTAGTAATGGCCTTCCTACTGTATAGCAGTAGCAACTGTAGATCATTTTCTGCATGAATTTAAATTTAAAAAGGTAAATTATTGTTTAAAACTGTCCCATGGGCAATACTAATCTTGCACAAGCTGGTATCTGTCTTTGACTTTGCTTATTGAAAGAATATGGTAAAAGAAAACAGCTGAAAGAAAAGGAAGCATTTTAATTCCTAAACACTTCCTTTAAAAGATGTGCTTTGAACTAATGGTAAAAATAGAAGCTTTTCACTGCATTCTTGTTTTTAAAAAACAGGAAAATTAGTAGGCAAAACCTTTGTATTCATGAAGAATGCTACAGTTCAAAAGACCTGAGAATCTGGGAAAGACAACGGGTGAGAAGATATACCCAAATTTAATACATACTCAAATGAACATGAGCAAAATAAACCACACGTCACATATTCCACTACAATTTTAATTTTGTTCACATATAATCCATCTAACAGGGCTATGTCAATAGTCATGGGTTTAATTTTTACTGAGTTCTTGTTGTGTGCTGGTGTAATGACAGGCTGAATCACCCTAAAAGCCGTGTATTATCCATTCCTCCATGTTGGACAGGTGGTTAGATTAAATCAATTACTGCAGTGGTATTATCACACTGATTAGGCTGCTACAGCTTAAAAGCCTCAGACTGTTAGTTCCCTCTCTGTTGGTTAATCACATACTGGGGATTTGACTTCTTATAGGGTGGAATTCTTTCCACCTGCCAAAGGAAATGGGATTTTGGAGACTGAAATTCAAGGCAGAGGGCCCTTGGGGAGTGAAATCTGCAATGCAATCTTCCTGACCTGTTCCTGACCACCACTTTAGCCTATGGGCTGGAAAATCACTGGAGCTCTTCTGTGCAATGTGTTCTGGTCACTGCATCTACATATTGATGTATCCTGTGGTCTCTTTGCCAGCTCTGCCCCAATACTGCATCTCACATTGGCCTAAGGTAATGGTGACACAGAGCCCAACCCTAAGCACATGCATGCTCTGGTAATTCTGATTCCACTACATCACATCCAGAGCAACATCATCATGTGACATAAAAGATAGCTATGTGTGAGGACCGGTTGTGAAGCAGTGCTTATTCACCCAGCTGGTGCTTCCCCTTCCAATGAATGCTGTGTGACACACGAAAGTGCCCCTTTGCAAAGGAGTCTGAGATTTTGAAATCTGGCTTCATTCCAAATCAGAATGAAACAGAAGATTTCAAAATACTCCATGAAAGAAAAATTCAAAACCCTTTTCATTTCAGGCCAATTGAAACATATCTTGTTGTCAAAAATAAAAATATTTCATTTTGATCTCTTAAAAAAATGCGTTTTATAATGGGTAATGCAAGACACAATAAAAACACTCAAATTTAAAAGTAATTTTAAAATGGCAAATCAAAACATTTTGCTCTGAAAATATGGAAATGGAATGTTTTTACATTGTCCAATCTCTTTTTCTGCCTTTCTTCCACAATATTCTATCAAAATCCACGCACATTTTCAAAGTTGTTTAGATGTTGATGGAACTGCATATTCCAATGGATTATGGTTCTATCAACATTTCTTTGACCAGCTCTGCTTTTAGTAATAGTTATTTCAAAAACAGACAAAACTTTTAGGGCAGGAGGGAGCAACAAAAAGTGATCTAGCCATAGCTTGAGGAAGTGATCCCAAAGCCCACTCTAGTCTAGGGATGCAGGAATGTACTGTACTAAAGCACTTATTTTACAGATTTACCTGCCATGTAATTTTAGCAATAAAACTTTCCCTGCCTTCTTCAGAATGAGAAAGACAGAGAGAGTGGGAGAGAGAGAGAGAGAGAGAGAGAGAGAGAGGCATTTTGTTCTGAGGACATATCCATGGGAAACCCAGGTTATGTTTACACTACAGAGTTTTTCTGGGATTCTGGAGGTATCCCGGAAAAGCTCTGCCACATACAGGGAACGTGTCTGCTCTTCCGCTTTTTTAGCAGAAGATCAGACACGCTCTTTCGGAAGCCCTGTTGTCCTCCTCTCACAAGGAAGAAGGGCTCTTCTGAAAGAGGAGGCTTTTCCAAAATTTTTTCCCCTGCATTAGGACACATTCCCATGGCGTGAGTTCCATCTGCACCATTGCAGTAAACATTCTAGCAGTGTACAAGCTCCGGGGTAAGGGAGGGAAGAGGTTGGGATGGCACACAAGAAGCAGCTGTATTCTCTTGTCCTTTGTCACCCGCCAGGAGTGAGGTATCAGCCTGTGAAAATATTGGCAATATTCACTGTACTTTCCCTGTACACGTATCCAGGGACACCCAGTATCTATGCAACAGTCCCCCATCCTCCAGTCAGGGCTTACCATTGCTAGAGCTGCAGCACAGTGTTGTAATGAGGTGCTCCAAAGCTAAAGTGACAACTAGTATTTCTTAATAAATGTCTTTATAGGAACAATATAAGGGAGATTAAAGACTTCTCTGGCCCCTTCCACTGTGACTGTCAATCTAATGCTGTAGCTGTCTGTTTTAATCAGCAGCCTCTGATTTGGTGGCCTTGAGGGATGCCCCTGGTGGACCTCTGGCATGGATTAGACAAGGAAAGAAGCGAGAGCTAGCCTTACGGGTGGGTGACCTGAGCTACTGCCTAGGGCGCCATTGTCAAGAGGCTGCAGAAAGGTCTTGCCCATCTAGGATGTGGGGGGAGAGGATAAGGAGGTCTGGGAGGTAGGAACCAGGCACTCCCACCAACCCCTCTCTGCTCTTTTGGCAGCATGACACCCGAAATGCAATTGCCACTCCGCCTGCAACTGCTCTGCCTGCTTGGAACTGTGTTTAAAGGGTGCCAAAGAAAATTCACTCAAGACATTATTTTCCATAAGGCCGATCTTGGGAGCAGGGAGGATGTGTTTTCCAGTCCTCTACAGCTGCTCAAGACAGGAAAAAAGCAGTTGCATCAAGAGAGGTAAAGGTACAAAGAGATGCATCAGGAAGTGCACTAGGACATTGTGGCTTTGCTCAGGCAACAAAGTAATTAGTAAAGTAATTAGGTGATATGAAAATGTCAAAAACAGAACACATAGGCCAGTATTTCTTAGTTTTTAAGGCTGAGAAACAGCAAACAATAATTTTTTGTATGGGGAACATCAAGGATTTTTGTTGAGCAAAAAAAAAAAAAGGAAGCTTGCCCCACTTAAGGATGGCCACTCTGTTCTCTCCGCATATGGTGACCATATTTTCTGAACCTGCACCCCCTGACCTCTGTTTACTATGCCCCTGACTCTCGGGGTCAAGATGGATACATGACCAGAAGTAAAAGTAACCCTCTCTCAGAACTTTTCCCACCATCCTCCTACCCATAGGGGATGAGTTTGGCCCCCACCGAACCCTCTCCCCTCTCGTGCTGGTCTCTCCCCTGCAGGTGTCTGCCCTTCTGCTTCACCCCCAGAATCCCCTGGCATCTGCACCTTCCCTTAGCCCTGCACCCTCCTGGTGCTTCCTCCTTCCCTCACTACCCTTGCCCCCTTGCCCTCTTTCTCCCTGATGCCCATCCCCTCACCACCCTCTGCCCCAGTTCCTCTCATGCCCCTGTACCCTCACACATGACTTGCTCCATCCCCGCCTTCCTCATGTCCATCCCTCCTTTCAACCTTTCTCCCAGCACCTCCCCCTCCCCTGCTTCCTCTTGCCCCCAAAGCCTTTCCCCTCTCCTCTCCCAGCATCACCCTGTCCCCTCCATCCTCCTACCCCCACTGACACTTCCCCTCCCTCCTCCTGCCCTTTTCCTCATTGTCTCCACTTGGCCCCCTGGCATTTGTCTCTCCTCCACCCTGTCCCTTGGTATCTTCCCCTTTCTTCTCCTGCCCTGCCCCCCTCCTCTCAGCACAAGTCCCTTCCTCTCCCACCCTCCTTCCCCCTAGTTCTCTTGGAGCCCCTCCTCCACCTTTTGCCTTCCAGTTTGTGGGGCTGGAGTCTGTGGTTGGGCCCCAAAAGCCCCCGCAGCCCTGGACCCAGCTGCTTCCAAGGCAGGACCTCTGGCCGGACCTAGAGCTGGGCCACCCGCAGTGTTAGTGCCGCATTCCAGTGCAGCATTCCAGTCCCTGCACCAGCTTTGGCTCCCATTAGGAGGAGCGGGGGGAAGGGGAGAGAAAGCCCCCACACTCCCAGATCTGACTTGTGGAGCACGGCAGAGTGAGCGGGTCCATGCACTGCTGCTCCCCCAGCAGAGTAGGAAGGGGTGGGGGGAGAAAGGGCACAGAGCACACTGGCAGAACCCGAACGCACACCACTCTGCAGCGCTCCAGCCGAGCTCCGCGCGGTCTCTGCTGGGACTCTGGTGGCAGCTCCCAGGAGCAGCTCACTGGCTCCAACCAGCACCCCTCCCCCTCTGGCAGTGGTGGCGGCCACCTATGGATGGAGGAGGCCGGGCTGGCGGCACACAGCGGAGGCAGTCCTGCAGTTGGAGGGAAGGGCCATGCGGTGGGGGGAGGTGCATGCTGGACAGTGGCGCGTGCTGCATGGGAGCTCGGAGCGCCAGACACTGCACGCCACCGGCAGCGGCTCTGGTTGCCCGTGCAAAGCACCAAGGGAGCCTGTTGGGTGGAGGGGGGGAGTTGCTGCTGCGCTGTGCTAGCGCTGGGTGTCTTTAAATCCGGGACTGTCCCAGAAAAAAAGGGACGTATGGTCACCATATCTCCATGGCACACATCGGACTGCCTTGTGGTGCACCGGTGTGCCACGGAACACAGTTTAAGAAACGCTGACATAGGCTTTGTCTACACTGCAAGGATTTGGTTTTGTGCAAAAACCTGCAGAGCGTCCACACCTCAAATGCACTTTTGTGCAAGTAAATCAGCAGTAAAATGGCAGAACAGAGGGCTTTTGCCGGTGTGGGTAAACCTCCTTCTACGAGGCATAACTCCCTTTTCTGCTACAGCTATTGCACAAAAAGGCAAGTGTGGACGCTCCTATGGGAAAAAGCCCAGGTGCTCTGATGGCTGTTCTGTGAATGGCTATCAGTGCGTTCTTGTACAAGAGCATCCATGCAGTGTGGACGCTCTCTTGTGCAAAAGCACATCACTTTTGCGATGTGCTTTGAGGTGTGGATGTGCTCTTGCGCAAAAGGCTTCTTGTGCAAGAAGCCTGCAGTGTAGATGTAGCCATAGTGAAATTCATGGTAGGAAAACAATTTTCCCTCCATACATTAATTTCTTTGTTTTTCCCCCTACCCTTACATAACATTATTGACCACATACCCAAAGACCCCAGATACAGCACAGCAGCTCTTCCAATCAATGGAAAATGCAATTGTTGCTGCTCCCAACCAGCCCCCCCCCGCCCCCCCACTCCTTGCTGCAGCATAAAAGGTAGCAATGGGGTATGAACCTTTATCTCTACCCTCCATGCCAGGGTGATATGAAGAAGTGGGTCTGGCCCATGAAAGCTCATCACCTAATAAACTAGTCTTTAAAGTACTACATATTTTTTCCTTTTGTATCTCCATGCCAGGGGAAAATCATGATTACACCTACGTTGACCTGTGATAACCAAACGACCATGCACAGTGCACTATGTTCTTGTAATAGGCACAAACCTTGTAATATGTTTTTATATGTAAACGTGTATGTTATTGTTTGATTTTTATAAATGCTAATACCTGCTGGTAAATAGTGATTTTTTTTGGTCCTCTTTTTGTTGTATATCAAATTCATTTGCATATAAACTATGATTCTCCCATAATCTTCATGAGATTAGCAAAACATGTTTGAATTTTAAGGCCCAGGCATGGAGTCAGCACCTATGGCAAGAGAGATGATACAACCTTGTTCTAATGTTATAAAAGAGAGTAAATAAGAGTGCCCAGATGATCTTTGTTATAGCATTCTTTATTTATAGAACTCTGCCATATCTATCTTAATTTGTCTCCTCTTTCTAAATTTTCCATCATACAAAAAATGACTTCAGAAGGATTCTGCAATTAAAGGACTTATTCTTTCTTCCTAACACTAAAATGAGGGGTTACATTTATATCTGATTAATCCTGATCACATCAGAAGGCAGTGTGAGGTTTTATACCACTGGGTTATGTCTTCAGGTTTTTGGTGTTATTTATGTGTAATGAAAATCTGATAAGAATTATAGTTGAAAGGATGGAAAAGCCTGTATGAAAGAACTTGTTCCTAGGATTCTATTTAGAGCACAAGCTGGAAGCGTTTTGAAGGAAGCATTTAAGATGACCTGGAAAAGGCTTTGTACCAATTTTGGATTCTTTATGACTTATGAAAAAGGACTGAAATAATCTTATTCTCCCAAATAGTTTTTTCTTCAATTATTCATTAGTAATTCAGGTTTTGTCTATCTTGAGCTGGAATATTCTTTGTATGTCTGGAGAACTATTGCAATTTTTGGATGTCACAATTACTAAAGAAATCCAAGCTGAGCAGCTGAGAGGGGAAGAGATTTATACTCAGTCTGGTATAAACATCTCTTTTTTTGCTTTGTATTTTGTTAACATCTATTTGTCTCAAATGCATAACAAATAGTTGAGAGGGAAAATACCATTGTTAAAGGTCCAATCTTGCTCTCCTTGAAGTAAGAGGCTGTGACCCATCAGGGAAACAAAACTTAGTATTTCTGATATTTTAAAATAAAAATCAATCAGGAAAAAATCTTTACCCCCCTAATACATCCCACATTCTATGCTTTCTTTACATATCATAAAGAAGCAAAAAAGGGTACAATCCCATTTCTTCTCTTTGTGGGCTACTTATAGCTTCCCTACTCTCCAAGCCAGAGTTGTGGACTATGTCATCTTTTACCCCTCCTGATCATCTGAAGCTATACTAGTTTCTGCTGTGTTCTTGTTAGATCTCTCTAGGTTAGTGAATGTCAAGTCCACTCAACACATGATTGGGCGGTCCTATGGAAAATCTAGGGCACTGCAGAAAGTGTATAGGTGCTGCAAGGGGTGGCAGTTTTCTCTATAATATGTGCAGGACCAATGATCTAGCACAGTGTTTTTCAACCTTTTTTTATAAAGTACCCCTTTAAAAAAATTATAAGTACCCCCAGTACCTACAGTTTTCAGACACACACAATTTTTTTCTACCATTGCAACACATTTGTTTAAACAACTGAATTGTAGCCAGGCGGGCGATGAAATTTTTCGGTGTAAAAAGTACAAAAATAATAAAGCGCTATAAAACTTAAAACAAAAATTCAGTTTTCTCCAAATTTCAGTTGTGGTGATGTACTCCCTAGGCTTCTCTCGAGTACCCCTAAGGGTACTCATATCACTGGTTGAGAAACACTGCATGCTGATTAAGTTATTTCTCGTTAGGATCACTGCTGTGTTGCTAGTAGAAGACAGTGGGGACCTTAAAAATGGCTGAATGAACATGGGCTCCCTGTTACTGTATAGTTTGTTATGGGGTGATCTGCATGTCCGTATCAAAAAAAAGTCTCCTTCTTTCTTTCCCTCTCTCCCCAGTATAATGCAACATGCCCCATGCCAGCTGGTTGCTGAACTTGATCCACTTGCCAGGCCCTAATATTTGGTGAGCTTTCATCTAGTTCCCATGGGCCAATTTGGGAGCTGCTTAGGAAACAGCTGCTCCCACCTCCCTTTGCTTCTGTTGGACGTATCTCATCTCAGTTAGCTTTGCTGCTCACAAAACTTCCTGTGCCCGCTGCCCACAAAGCTTCCTGTGCCAGCTCCCTCCCGCCAGCATACTGCTCTTCTGCTGTACTTAGCCACAGCTCCTCCTCTGGGCTAGCAAGCACAGCTGCTCCCCTAGCTTCTCTTGTACCCGTATCCACTCTTCTGTCTTGTTGCCTCACCAAATCAGAGTTCTAAAATCATTGCACTGTAGTCCCAAACCTCATGGGCCTTGCCACCCTCCACCCTTTAGCTGGCTTTACTTCAGTCATGTTGTATGTATATGGGTTTTATAGTCCTTTGGGATCCTCTGGGAGAAGAGATATTGTAAAACTGTGAGATTATCTCTCATTACTGTAGAAAGAGCAAATAACATTTCCCTGCTACATTAACATTGCAGGGTTCTTCTTCAGGGGCACAAGAGCTGATTCCCCTCTCCTGTGACTGCTTGACATACTTCATAAGCTGCTCCAAGGACCATGGCAACAAAATTGTTCCAGAACCTCCTTGCACTTGCTGATTGGCCCGACCATTGCCAAGCTATGGGGATAGTAAGATAGACAGCGATTGTTGAGCAACGCCAGTCAGGCCTCCCCCTGTAAATGATTCTGCCTTTCAATTCTGGCCAACTGGTCATTTGACTGAAAAGCCCTGCACCTGAGTGATGCTGGCAAAATTCATGTCTTGTCCTGCAGGCCTTCTAAATATAGCACTCTCATTGACGTTGGTGAGAGATTCAGGAAATACAGCACTGATGACCTCTACGGTAGCCAATATAGTATTTAGGGCAAACAAACACAAGCAGTGAACAATTCCCCACGAGTACATTATTTCAATAAATAAAACATTTTCAGAAGACCCATTTTTATCAGTGTTCCCTGTGAAGATGAAGCTACATTTGTCTGTGGAATGTAATGCCGTACGGTAGAAGGGCTAAGCCCATACAAGCAGTGAGGCTGTACCAAACTACTAACCATCAAAAAGATTTAAGTTACTTTAAATAGACTTGTAGGAATCTGCGATACTTTAATCGCCTAGCTTGCAGCAAAGTATTTGCAGTGTCTGGGTTTATTTATGTTCTCTTAACATCCTCTGGAGCAAGAGATAATGGCTGAGAATATTTTCTTCTATCTCACTAACTTTCTGTGATCATTTCACAAAGATTCTGTGAACAGCCTTCGCCTTGCAGCACAGCGGCAAGACTCCCTGTGCAAAACAGCAACTCTATTTCCAATAATAAATAGGAAGCGAAGAGTTACAATTACTTACATATTTTATGAGCAAGTAAAATATGGAAAACAAACTCCTATCTGGGGAGGAAAGATGATGCTTGCATGCCACAAAGAAAAGTTTGTGTGGTAGATTTTAAAGTCATGATGTTTTATGTCATCACAGGCCTATGACACAATCTGTGTCCCCTGGCCTGGAGTAGGATAATTCTGAGGGGAAAATTCCACATTTACAAGGAGAAAGAAATGTGTGTGCAGGGCCAGATTAAGGGGGGGGCTAGCCAGGCAGCTGCCCGGGCTGCCAACCTATGGGGGGCGCCTGATAGCAGCTGTAAGGGCCGCCGCACGCCCAGCCATGCGGCACCCCTTTGAGCTGCAATCAGGTGCCACATGCCCAGGGCCGGGGGCTGCGCGGTGCCCCTTAGAGCTGCCATCAGGCTCTACGCATCCGATTGCAGCTGTAAGGTGCGCAGCGCGCCGGGGGGCGGGGCCGCGCATGCACCGTGCACCCGGGGGCAGAGCCATGCATGCGTCACGTGTCCACTGCCCGGGGCACAGGAATGGCTCGAGCCAGCCCTGTGTGTGTGTATGTTATAAATTGCTTGCATGGAATTCCCTAAATGTTATCTACAATATTTTTGGGTGCCCCTTTGATTACCCAACCCAGCTGGCTTCAATAAGTGGTGATTTGGAACAAAACCTTAGATCTAGAGTTCAGCTTTCTATGGCTATGTCTAGACTGCAAGCTTCTTTTGGAATAAGCTTTTTTGGAAGAGATCTTCCGGAAAAGCTTATTTTGAAAGAGAGCGTCTACACAGCAAAAGTGCAATGAAAAAAGATGTGCTTTTTTGAAAGATAGTGTCCACACGGATTGGACGCTATCGCTTACTTAAGGCCACCCGGAATCAGTTCAGGCAGGGCATTAAGTCAGCAGTTGATTCTGGATGCTGTTGCCTAAGGCTATCTTAGGGACGCCCCTGGACAGCCGTTTCTCTGCTTCTGCTGCATGCTTGCTACCTTTCCAAGGGACAGCAAAGCTTTAGCAGTGCGTGCTCTGGTTGCCCTGCTTCAGGACACCACAGCATACTCCTCAACATGGAGCCGGAGCTGCCTGTGGGCATGCAGTGGCCCCACACTGCCATGCTGCAGCTTCTGCAGCACTTTGTGCAGACTGTTTTCATCGTCCTGCATGAGTGCAAGTCTGAGCTCATCAGTGAGACCCTCTGCCTGGATGCAAGAGCAATGCCTCTGCAGCCACACTCCACGGAAGAGAGACTGTTTTGGAGGCTGGACACCAGTTCTGACTGGTGGGAGCAACTGGTCATGGAGTGGTGGGATGACCAGCAGTGGCTCCAAAATTTCTGAATGCAGAAGGCCACCTTTATGGAGCTGTGTGCCTGCCTCACCTCTGCCCTCCAACAGGACACCCAGATGCGACCCGCCACCCCCCTGGAGAAGTGGGTTGCCATCGCCGTATGGAAGCTCACCATCCCAGACAGCTACCAGTCTGTGGGCAAACAGTTTGGCATGGTAAAATCCACCATCGGGGCCCTCCTCATGGAGGTAAGGCATTCTCACACTGCAGTGCCTGGAGGCGGGGGAGTCCTGGAAAGGGGGACTCTAGGGAAAGGGGGGATGGGAGGGTGGGGATGGGCCCTGCTGGCGGGGTGGCTTCATAGGGCGTGGCTCCTGAGGTGCTTGAGACGTGGGAAGGGAGGGGACGGGCACCTCCCAAGGGCTCAGGCCAGGGGTGGGCAAAAGGGCCTCCGTGGGCTGGATCTGACCCGCCCAGTGGGTTGATCCAGCCTACAGAGGCCCTGCCGCTCCCCCACCCCCAAGCAGGTTGGCCTGGGGACGGGGGAGCACACGAAGCTTAGAAGCGCCACGTGCAGCTTGCAGGAGGAGCGTGCGAAGTTTCCTCCACCCTCCCCCCCACCCTGCGAGGAGTGCATGACACTTCAAAGTGCTGTACGCTTGCGCAGGGCAGGATCAGGGTGCGGGGAAGCTTCACACAGCTCCCCTGCCCACAGGCCAATCAGGACTTGGGGGTGGGGAAGTGCGTGACATCTCCTCCGGCCCTGCGAGTAGCACATGGCACTTTGAAGTGCTGCGTGCTCCTCGCAGGGTGGGGGTAGGGCGGGAGGGGGCTTCGCGTGCTCCCCTGACCCCAGGCCAATCAGGATCATGGGTGCCTAGTGGGAAGGTGGGGGGCAAAGGGGCTCCCCCCACCTCCAGACCAATTATGGTCTGGGGGTGGGGAAGCCAGAAGCATTCTGACCCCGTCTCTTCTGGATTAGGTCCCTCCCCTTCTGGCCCGGCCAGGGGCCACTTCAAAAATTTTTGAAATGGCCCCCAGCTAAAAATTATTGCCCACCCTTGGCTCAGGCACTCCCTCTGATTCTCTGTTTTGTGTGTTTCTGCAGATGGTGAGGGCCATCAACTCTGTCCTGATGTGCAGGGTCATCTGCCTGGGAGACCTGGACCCTATTGTCGCTGGATTTGCTGCCTTGAGCTTCCCCAGCTGCGGGGGAGCCATCGATGGAATCCACATTCCATCCGTGCACTGCATCATTGAGCCGTCCAATACATAAACCAAAAGAGCTATTTCTCCATGGTGCTGCAGGCCCTAGTCAACCACTGTGGACAGTTCATGGACATTTTCGTCTGGTGGTCGGGCAGGGCGCACAAAGCCTGCATTTTCCGAAACTCCAGCCTTTACCAGAAGGTGGAGGCTGGCACATTCTTCCCTCAGTGTGACTTTGGGGTTGGGGATGTGCAGATGCCACTGTGCATCATAGGGGACATGGCTCACCCCCTCATGCCATGGCTCATGAAGCCCTACACCAGCCACCTGGACCCCAGCAGGGACCAATTCAGTGCCCACCTCAGCCAGGCCTGACTGCAGGTGGAATGCAGCTTCGGCCTGAAGGCGTGGTTCAGGTACCTCCTGACCCTCCTTGATGTGGGGGAGCACAACATCTCCGAGGTGGTCTCAGCCTGTTGTGTTCTCCACAAAATTGTGGAGAGGAAGGGGGAGGCCTTCCTACCAGTGTGGGGGGGCAGAGGCCGGACGGGAAGGAACAGCCTTCGAGCAGCCACGCACAGCTGCAACTCTCCCCAGGGCCTCCCCACTAGGGGCCTGTGTCTTGCCTCCCTATGCCTTTCCCACAGCAACCCCTCCCTTACCCCCTTCCCTGTACACTGAATAAAGACACCAGTTTTGAGTTGAAAACAAAAACTTTGTATTTTTTTCATAATAAAAGTAACTGGGGAGGGTAGAGTGGGGCTGAGAACCTGGATGGGGGAGGGTGGAGAGGGGCTCAGGGCTGGGAGTGGCACGTAGTGTGGCTGGAAGTGCCGCCTCATGTCCGGGGAACCTCGGTGACCTCAGTAGTGGGTGGGACCTGGGATAATGGTGGGGGGCAGCGGGGTAAGCAGGAGGGGGGCTGGAGCAGGGTCAGGTATGGTGGGGGGCAAGGGAAGGGGGCATAGGCATAGCAGGCAGGGCGGTGGGGGAGGCAGGAGCAGGGATAGAAGCCGGGTGTGCCATCATTTCACGGATGGTGGCACATACGTTTTCACCCTGCCTCACAAGCTGATCCCACATGCGGGTCCACCACTGAGCATCATCTTGGACCTTTTGGGCCAGGGCTTGCTGCATGTCATGGAGGACAGCCACATGTTGTCTCATGAGGTCCTTGTGGACCCTCCTGCTCTTGTGGTTCCCCCGGGGTCGGGAGGCTGCCTCGGATGGCATTGATTGCCCCTCAGTGACAGCTGGTCCAGCTGTAGGGAATAAAGAGGGAGAGGTGGTCACTCATCCAGGCAGACACTGTCCCTGAGGTTATGCCCTCCTCTGTGAGCAGTGAGCAACGGTCCTTGGGCCAGAGGACAGGGACGTCCCAGGAGCAAGGCCATGTGTGGCCTGCAAAGTGGGCCTTTGTCTCACCGGGGCCTCGAGGTGCCCAGAGGACCATGTTTCCCCTCATCCCCCATCCCATGGACAAGTAGGCAAGGGAAGTGTCCAGCCACACTGAGATCCCATGGGTGGGAAAGGGGCCTGGAGTAGCCTGGGGCACACACACACACCGGTGCTTGGCACTACTGTCCGCAGGAGCAGGTGGGGCCTCGCACATGCAGGCATGTCAGTGTGCTGTGTGCGGCACTCCTCGGTCTGTATGGGGTCATGCGAGTGCCCTTGTGCCCAGTCTGCTTCCAGCGGTATCTGGTGGTAGGATGGTGTCCCCCCAGGGGTCAGCTGTGTGTGGCCTCCCCTGAGCCTGTGAGCAGGAGCCCGGGGGTGGTCCAGGGGCTGCCTCCTGAGGCCTCATGGCACAGACTGGTGCAGCATGTGCTTCCACGTGCACAGACTGCAGCACGATGTCCAGACCGAGCAGGCTGAGCAACAATCGCACCCCATCCCCTCTGTGCCCGCCTCCCCTGCCCTGTGTGTGTGACAAACTGAAAGCACTCACCTGATGATCCCTCCCCGCCCTCAGAGGATGCCTGGGAGATCTCCAGGCCCTGGGGTATTGGCTCGAGGGTGAGAGTGGCCGTGCTTGCCATCTCCTCCTCCTCCTGCAGCTCGTTCTCCTCTTCCTCCTCACCAGGGAGCCCTGGCTGGGCGACGACAGGCATCTCCAGCCCCAAGTCCACCACCACAGGTGGGGAAGCAGCTGCACCCCCCACCTCAGGATTTGGTGGAGCTCCTGGTAGTAGGGGCAGTAGTGGGATCCTGCCGCGGAGTGAGAGCTACACTCCCTGGCTCTGGCAGAGCCCTGGCAGAGCTCTTTGATTTTGCTCCGTACCTGTTCTAATGTCCACATTGCGCCTCCAGGAGCAGAGATCCTGCAAGGTCTCCTCCTCACCCAGCAGCTCCAGGAGGGACCGGATCCCCTCCCTGGTGGTGCTCCCTGTGATGGCCAGAGGCATCTCAGGGGGCTTGTGGCTGGGCCATGTTTCGAAAGGCCTGTGGCAGTCAGAGCCGCACGGTCAGGTTCAGCTCTCTCCTGCCACAAAGCTTGTCCCAGGTGCCTGCAATTTTAAGAGCTACCAGGAGACAGGAACTATAGAGTTCTGATTAGTTTGGACAGAGTGGCCACCAGGGCATCTGTGTTATTTCCTGAAGGCTTCTTTTTTCAAAAAAACTGCCTCTTCCACATCCACACACACCTTTTTCTGAAAGCTTTTTTGGAAAAGGCTTCTTCCTCGTAGAAAGAGGTTTACCACTGTTGGAAAAACTCCTCCGTTCTGTCAACTTTTTGTTGAAAGAACACAATAGCAGTGTAGACGCAAGTATTGTTTTTCCGGAAAAACGGCTGTTTTTCTGGAAAAACGCTGCAGTGTAGATGCACCCTATCTCTCTAATACACCAATTGCCTAGTCAAAACCCCTGATCCATGCACTTCTGAATTTGGGGTGTGTGAAATCCTAATCTGAACTTGAACTTTTTCACATATCGAGCTTCTAGAAACTATTATTTACATTCAGCAATGAACTCAGTTCAGACCTAGATTTGCAGTTTTTTTCCAGGCCTATATTTATGAGCTTTTAAAGCACAATAGCTATTCTGCACAGGCTAAGGCTTTGTATACACTGCTAAGTTTAAAGCAGAGCCACTGCAGTGCTTTAATGTGGCAGTTCAGTCCCAACACTCTATGTTAAACTATCCAAATGAGAGGCATAGCTCCCAGTGCTTGAAGACTGTTTACACTAGCACTTTACAGCACTGTAACTTGCTGCACTCAGGGGATGTTTTTTCACATTCCTGAGCAAGAAAGTTTCAGCACAGTAAAATGGCAGTGTAGAACATGACTTAATAAGGCCACATGTGGACACTCTTCTTCTGCAGCTATTCTGCAAGTTTTTCCAGGCTATTATCTTCTGTAGAGAAACCCAAACGAATAACCAATATAGCAATTAATTTATGACAGAATGTGAGATTTAGCTTGATTTCACACAATAAGAGTAGCAATGGTCCTTTGTGAACGATCTGTGTTGTGTCTCTTATATGCTTTCAGCTCCCCTCATGAGAGGCTCATGGTATTATTTGCAAAGCACAGAGATCCAAGTCCTGGCATGCAAAGCCACTTAGCCACTATTTTACAAATCAGCTGCTCCATATCTGAATTCACTTGTGGTTCCACATGTGCTGTCATCGCTCGACCTTGCATGCTATTCACTGTGGTGCTGTCATTAACTAGTTGTCTTTATGCCCATTTTCCCCAGGTATTCCCAGCTACCGGAGATCAGTGTTGCGCAGTCTGGTCTCTGCCTGTTTGGGAGGTTGCTGACACACAAAAGATGGCTGGCAACTTAGATAGAATTCTGAAGTTTCTGCACAGAAAATGTCTATTGAGATCCCCTTGTTTCTGTGAGGTAAAAATTATGCAATTCAAGTCTCTCAGTGGAGGGCCTTAATATAGCTGAAGTTTTGGGTAGGTTCTGCTTTGTAGTAGAGATGGCCTATGCCTGAATTCACAAAATCTGGTCCTAGATTTTGAACATCCCAAAGTTTTACAGGTAGCTTGCCCTGAGCCTTTGATTCTGCCCATTCTAAAGACAGGAGCGACTATAAAAATTCAGACTTTGATTCAGATTCTCAATTCCCATGGTTTCAGATCACACTTAGTGTAGTCTCCCCCATGCACACAGATATATACCACTGTCCACAAGGACAGAAATGGAAAACTAACTTGTTACAGGGCTTTAAAGTCTTTAATTCTCAGTAGCACTTAGATGCTATGGTAATCAGTGGTATATAAAATCCTAAGATTCATTCCAACACCTTAAAACATATATTTTGTTTTGCATAAAGAATTTTACTGGTTTTCAAGTGCTGACACAGATGGAAATTGTATATGGGTTGCTGAAGGCAA
Organism: Pelochelys cantorii; assembly: GCA_032595735.1. Classification (NCBI taxonomy): domain Eukaryota; kingdom Metazoa; phylum Chordata; order Testudines; family Trionychidae; genus Pelochelys; species Pelochelys cantorii. Next base: position 98,891,666 of record CM064329.1, on the reverse strand, counting down.
GAAGAGAAGCCAGAAGATGTTCTGATTTAGTTGGAGTTGGTCCTGCTTTGAGCAGGGATTTGTACTAGATGATCTCCTGAGGTGTCTTCAAGGGGAGACATGTAGCTAGGGGGCATTTACAAGGGAGCATATGAGAAGGGGAAAGGGACCAGAGTCTCTGGGTAGCACAGGAGACTAGCAGGGGGCCTGGCACCCACAACAGGGGTTGGGACCTCTGAACTCACTGGCAACGGCAGGGGAAGTGGAGTGACCTGGCCTTAGCCCATCTGCTCCCCTGGGTCCCGGCTGCATTGTTTGGGTGAGTGGGTGGGGTGGCCCCACACTCACTGGAGGGAAGTGGGAGACAGGAGAGTAGAACAGGCTGGGGCCATGTGACTCCACTTCCCCCAGCACTGCTGGTGAGTGAAGGGGGCCACTGCCCAGGGTTACATTGCTTGAGGAAGGGAGCTTGGGAAAGAGACAGGATCATGGTGGAGCAGGGATGGGAAAGAAGTTGGGTGCAGACAGAGCAGGGACAGGGAAGAAACAGGAAGTGTGGGAGGCAGGAGTAGGGCTAAGGCAGGAAGAGGTAGGGTCTGGGGCAGAGGAGAAATAGTCTCCTCTCCCCTGGGTTAGGGGTGGCCTGGGGAAGAGTCACGTGGGGGGTGGTCACATGAGTAGACCCCCCCCCCATGTCCCTCATCAGCAGTCACCCCAGATCTCTTCCAACTCTAAGTGTCCATGATTAAGATCATACAGCTTACTCCATTTAGGGCCAGATTAGATTGCAGTAGGAACCAGGAGATTTTGCCCCTTGCAGGGACCAACAATTACAGCTCTGTGCTTTCCTGTGTGCGAGGACTGCTCAAGTTATAGGGTGACCAGATGTCCCATTTTTAAAGAGACTGTTCTATATTTAAGCCCTCCTACCAGTGTCCCAATTTTTTCTTAGGAATGGCAAATTGTCCCATATTTTCAGTCTTTCCCCCTCGCTCCCCATGAGGACTTGTAGGTCCTGCAGCTGACCAGGTTCCTGCTCAAACCAGCAGGGGGATATAGTGGCCAGCAATGGGGACAGGTATGCAAGGCTGGTGGCAGGGAGAAGATACAGAGCATGGAACTTGATTTTGAACTGATTGTTTGTACTGCTTAGTTCTCATTGATTACCATGGAACTTGCTCTCCTGGAGATGAAATTTGCATATCACTGTCCCTGGCAACTTCCATACCCACCTGGCCTAGTAAGTCTGTCTGTTCATCTCTGTGTGTACATTATTATAAATGATTGGGTCACTTTCTATGGCCGTGGTGTCCAACCAGTTCTGAAGCCGTAACCACTATAGTGGCTATAGCGAACTAGACACACTCAACCAACCAAAATAGCCACATTGTTCAAGCCAACTAGCCACACTCAAACAGCCACATGTGGCTAGTGGCTATCATGTTGGACACCATGGGTCTATGGTATCCACTGCTTACTTTCTCTCCAAGTCTTCTCTCCAGAAACCCCAGTTAGAAGGGTACCCAGCAGAGATACTGCATGTCAAATCTTATAGACAAAATATTTGGCATCAGTGGTAAGATTAGTATTGAAGAGCCAAAAAATAAGATTTTTCTCTCTGGACAGTTAAAGGCACTAACTACTTCCTGATCACACACTGTTTGGGGCCCTCAAAATTTCACATAATATTACATTTTAAGGATTCCAGCTCCTCATTTTACCTCCCCAACACAACTGACATTTATGTGTTGTGAAATTTCACAGCAAATTTTTCACCTCTGCCTTGATTTTTCAGGGACTGCTAACAAAACATACAATGTGCCTTGCTCGTAACACAAGAAAAAATGTTCTACCATTGGAAAGGATAATGTCTGCTACAATTTACCTCGTAAACATTAGTTGATTACAAATAAATAAATAAATAAATAAATAAAATGTCACAAATGTTTATACTAGAGCAAGCCTGAAAAAATTACTTCCCTTTAGATTTTCCCAACATGTTAGTTACCAGCCAAAGCCAGTAAATATATAGATAATTGTAGCTACAACATACAATGAACATTTCTGCATGTTTAATATAAATTGATTTGAATACAGAACATTTGCTATGTGATTAAATCTCCCAATATTTTCCTTTATATTGCATTCTACTTCCCAACAGGACAAATGCTCACAGAATTAATAAAAGGAAAGCAATCAAATAACAAACTGTCCATCAGCAAGTTATTTCACAAGTCGTGCATGATCTGGGGCCAGTAAGCTCATCACACAAGGAAAACAGCAGTTCACATTTGCCTATTTCCCTTGCATCTGCTAAAACTATGCAGATAGCTTCATCTTTTTTTTATCTAAAGACTTAGCTAGAACCAACAGCAGTCACATGCCTGAGCCATGTGTTCTGTTCTCAAAAGAGAAATAAAATGACACATGAAAGGCCTGGTTAATGTGTTGATAAAACACAGGTATTTTGATTCAAACACAATAGGTGCAGCTTTTGTATTAATGTGAGATCCTCACGAAAGTGTTAATTTATCTTGTAATTTTGGTGAAGTGCTATGAGATGAATGGATGAATATTGCTATTTATATGCAAAATACTATTCAATATCTTTAGTTCTGCTGCTCACGGGCACCCTGGAAGTGGTCTTGAAGAATTACAAATGCTTTTACGAAATATTTCACCTCAGGTTCTAAATGAAAAACCTTGAAATGTTTCTGCAAGCTTTGAAAGAGATACAAAATAAGGTAATATTTAAACAAGGCACTAGACCATCTCACCCATGAAGCAAATAAGCTGAATTTCTTCTGTAGCTTACTTTAAAAATATGAGATTGAGTTAACTTCTCTTTACCTCAATTTCTCTATCTGTAAAATGGGCATAATGATATGACCCACTTAACAAGAAACCTGAGGGCTAATGAAGTAATATTTACAGTACGTTAAAGATATAAAATGCTAAGTATAGTCATGTGTTATAAAACTACAGTGTTGCAGAACTAAGAGGTCAAGACCTCCTGAAAATGTACATATCTTCATAATGCACTTCCATAAGAAATATAAATGGCTGTTCCAGTCTAAGCCTTGGTCTACATTAGGGCTTTATTTTGAAATAACCCCCTTAGGTTGAATTTATAAGCAGAGCATCCACACTACCAAGTATGTTATCTCGAAATGAGGGACCATTTATTTCAAAATCTGTACTCTTGCTTTTCTCGGGCCATTAGTGTTATTCTCTGAGGAAAGCAGTACAGATTTTGAATTAAGCGGCCTGTTATTTCAAAATAACGGGCTTGGTAGTGTGGACTCTCTGCTTACAAATTCAAACTAAAGGGGGTTATTTTGAAATAAAGCCCTAGTGTAGACCAGGGCTCGGGAAATAATGCTAATTTCTAAATAGTTATTTCAAAATAGCATTAGTGTGGATGCTGCGGTGCCACTATTTTGAAATAACTATCCCCCAGAGTAGTTCAACTAATTACTCCCCAGTGCTTCCTGGGGCTCTAAGTCAAGGTAGCACGTCCACATTAATGGACTAATTTTGAGGCTTCCCAATAGCGGGGACACACTATTTTGATTTTGTAAAATCGGGAGTTATAAAGTCAAATTTAGTTATTTTAAAATAATTTCCTACTGTACACATGGCCAAAGGGACCTCAGTGGGAATAAGATTGAGTCCCTCTCCCCATACACCTTTATAAAATTTTCTGTTTTTTCATTCAGTGCCACACAGCTGTCCCTACCCATAAGCAGAATACGAAGTTGCATAAGGCATCCGAAAATTTGGGGCACCACTGAGCCTTCACGTCCACCCTCCTGCCTCTTCAGATCCCTGATTTGTGGCTCTGCTTCCTCTGGAGAGGATCTAGTTAACTTAAAAGTGCATGTCAGACCTGCATAGCAGAACACTGAACCTGTGAAAGAGCCAATCAAGTGGTAATGAAGCCATTTAACAGGCATTTGCCAAACACAAGGATATTTTGTCACTTTCTGAATTTACTATGTTGGTTCTACAGGACCTTCATTTAAAATTTGTTTTAAAAATATTTCATTAATGTGTTGCTGAAGATTATAAAATCACATTTCTAAAAAATCATCATCCGCTGGCTGCCATCAGGCATAGGAGCACCAGTTTAATAATACTGCAAAGGGCCTCAGAAATCCTAAGGATGGCCCTACAGTGGAGAGATAGTAGACCAGCTTTGAAATCCACATAATTGATAAATCACAACCACTGAGGCTCAGAGAACAGTTTGATGGACTTTTTTTGATAGACAGAGATTCCAGTAACCCTCAGGCTAGTAAATTCCTAAGCAAGCAGCAAAGTACAGCAATGAAAATTATAGGAAGAGTAATGGAAAGATGTGGCTCATATTGTTACCTGAAAGAGTATGAATAAAAATCCAACCTTTTTTTTTGCCATTGTCTCAGGTAATCAAGTGCCTTAACCCCCCCATCCTCCCATCCCAGCTCACCAGGCCTGTTTCCTTACACTGCACAAATGACCTGCAGAGATTTAAAAAAATCAGTGAAACCAAGCCCAATCCATTTAGAAGGCAACTCCTGCTCAATGTTCCCTCTAATTTTTTCCATCCATGTGCAGAATTAATATTGTTATGTGCACAGATATTGAGGTAGTTTGTGGATGTGTGCCACCAGTAGAAACCAAAAACCTAGATGAATAAAGCACTGGTGGCCCATCAGGGATTATCCCTGGTGAGCTGCATCCAGCCCATGGGCCACTTATTGCCCACTGCCTAGACCTTATTTACATCTTTATTTCTGAAAGGGAAGAGCCAAAAATGTTCAGAGCTGGAGGCTTGCACATTTCAGATGATCTATTTCTATAACAGAGCACATGGCAGAAAAAATGGAATACCGTAATTGTAGCTGTGAAAGCAGTGATGTTGGAAGGACATGGTGGTAAAATTAGTTCAGCAAACATGCAGGGGCTGAATCTCTTGGTCTAAATGTGAACCCTTCTGCTGTTGATATACTATAGTGTAATGTCTTTAGAAATCATGGAAGGAAATTTAGCAGAATGTTTTAAATAAGAAAATATCCATGAACACATCATAAATGAGAGCATTCAGAATAAAACTGAATTCAACTGTGCAGGGCCTATAATTAACTCAGAAGGGATAGACTGGCATTTTCAGGTCTGAACACAAAGCAGGCAGATGGCTATAGCCAACCAGCTCTGAATATATTATTACAGGAGTTGAAATAAAAAGCAGCAAGTAGTAGGAAGAAGATGTTTTTCTCCTTTGCTGCAATGGCTTTTATTTAAACAAATGAAATCAATATTCTGGGTGTATTCTGCCTTTTACTTATGAGAGACTCTTTCCTGGAAGAATGATGGTCTTGTGGTTGAAGCTTGGGCTGAAGATTTGGGTTCTATTCCAAGTTCTGCTCTAAAATTCTTTGGTGACACAAGGTGAGTCATTTAATCTCCTTTGCCTCCATTTTTCCCTCAGTAAACTGGGCATTTTAATAATATTTATTGAGACACACAATATGAGGTTAAAACCATTAATGTTAATAACACACTATAAATCAATACTTAGTATTTTACATGCAAAATGTAACTGGGTCTCTTATGCTGTTGCCTTGTGACTTTTTATTCTTCTCTGCTATCCTAAAATTTGATTTCCCCCCTCTTTATAGAAGCCCACCATGTAGCCTAGGAATCAGTCTGAACATGTTTCTGTTAAGCAGAAAAGGCTTTGTCTGAGTATGATGCAGTAACTTGCCTTACATCAAGGCATTTCACCATTCAGTATGAAACAGAGGAAATACTCATCTGGAATGTTACATTTTATGTACTTGTATCTTATTCTTTCTCCCATTTCTGTTTGGGGAATTCAGTTGACTGAGGTTCGTGTTTGCTTGTAGACCCACTGGAAGAAGTAGTTTTTAGTAGGAAGTGAATGAGGAAATGTTAGAGATCTGTTGCGCTTGGATTATGAGATTTATTCATTTGTCAGAAGTAACAGAGAAGAGGGCCAAGAGATGGGATTATGAAACAGAATCTCCTTGGCTTCTTATGTACATTCTAGGGATGTTAGAAATCAGTTAATTTTAATAAGCATGTTATACGGTTTAATTTAGCGGTTATACGGTTACTTGGTGCTTCCCACCCCAGGGGGCAAGGTTGGCAGCCAGTGCAATCCCAGCTCCCAGCTCTCAGCTCCTCTCCCAGGAAGCCCCCTGCTACCCAATGCTGCTGCCGCTGTATCAGAGGCAGCAGCACGGGGTGGCATGCGGAAGCCGGTCCATGGGCTTGCTACAGACAGAGGCTGCTCTGTAGAATGCCAAAATAGCCTCAGTGACCTGTGCAGATTTGGTGGACTCAGTCCAGTCTTTGTCAGACAGGTGTATTCATCACAACAATAATCACTAGAAATAACACTGAATGCTTCAGATTATTTTGACACTGGCAGACTTACCCAGCGCTGACTGGCTCTGGTCTGGGGAGGTGGGAGGGAGTGTGCAGGCCTCCTGCAGCCCTGCCCTGAGCTGGCCTAGGGTCAGAGGGGAAGGGATGCTCCCCCGAAGGGATGGAGGGGAAGGGGAAGAACTGCGCAAGCCTCCCTTCATGGCGCCCCCTGTGCCCGCCTTCCCCTGCAGATACTCCTTGGGTCTGGCCCAGGGGTTGGATGTAGGGGATGCTGTGCAGGCCTCCTCTGCCAGCATTCCCTGGGTTTGAGGGGGCAGGAGGAAAGGGGGGCCACATAGGGCTTCCCCAGTGTTCCGTTGTCCATGGAGACAGGGGAGAAGAGGAGGGCTGTACAGGCTGGCCCACAGCAGCCACGCTGTACATCCCAGCAGTGCAGTTGGAAGGCGGCCTCCAGAGAATCCTGTAGGAGGTAGTTGGGGCTGGGCTGGCTGGCTCCGGTGGTGCTCCCAATGGAGGCCATGGTAGTGAGGCTTGGGGTTTGGGAGCGAGGTTTTAGGCAGGGAGGCCACTTATCAGTGGCAGGCAAGATGGCAGAGCCCCATCCCCACTGGCCACTCCATTGGTGGTGCGGCTGCCCCCAGTAGTCACTCTACGCTGGATAGCTATCCCCTGCACTCACTGCCCCCAGTAGTGAGTATGAGTATTGCATCCCTCCTCTCTCTCCCTCCTCCCCTGCCATGTTATGGAAAACTATCAAATTCCAGGTACATCCCATTTTCCTGGCACAACCAAATCATGACCTTGCTTTAAGTTAGGATAAGAGGAAGCTGCCTACCAAATTTGGTGGTCCTAGCTCTTACTGTTTAGGAGGAGTTCTTGAACAGACTTGCAGACAGACACACAGACAAAAACATCTAGCTATCTTTCTAGCTATCTATCTAGATTATAACATACCCCCAAATCCACCAGCACTGTCAATAAATAGCACACATATCTATCCTATTATATTTCCATTCTTATAATATCTTGAGTAGAATTTCAGAGTGAGGTGAGACACCACCTCTGATCTTGATCAAAATTCTGAACCGTCTAACATAAATGAAATCTCAGCAGCCACTTTTTATATTTTAATTTGTTCAGATTTGGTGATCCTCATCAGGGAACTAGGTTAATAATTGCTAGTGACACTGGAGGATGCTGCCAGTTTTCCTGACTTCACATGCTGCTGGATGAATCAGAGGAACTATAATGAATGCTTACTTTGCTGTTTTACGTGGACACAATATTAATCAAATTACCATCCCCACTGTGTGCACTATAGGAGGCCCCCAACTTGCGACTGCCTGATTTCTGACCCCCCCGCACTTACAACCATTTTTGTAACTGTGGAAGGGGCTGAAAACCCCCGACTTGCATCTTCTGCCCACATTTATGATGGCACACAGCGCCTATCATAAATGAGGGTTCGAGTTATGACCCCCCCCCCCACTTGCGATGCTTACCCCCGAAACCAATCACGTCGCAAGTCGGGGGCCTCCTGCATTAAAATCTGAGACAAGGAGAAAGCACTTGCACATGGGAATACAATTATAGAGCAATTCTGAAATGCCCAGATTTCTGGATCAGTTTTATTTTGACCCTGATATCCCAGATAATACCAATATAAAGCACTTATAATAAATCATCAATTAAACAGCTCTTCACCTCTCTCATCTTCTTGTCTTTTTAAGCCACTAGGTGGTGCTTTGTAAATAGGCACAAGCTACTTAGGGGCTAATGCACAAGACTGGAAATGAAATCTAGTATCTTCTTCCTGTTTTTTCACAGGCTAGTTATGAGTCCTTGGAACAATTACAATTTTTTTCCCCGTCAAAGTGTCTTTATCTGGAATTTGGGAATGATAAGGCTTCCTGGGGGTGCTATGAAGCTTCATTTGCTAATGTTCAAAAGCATTCATAGTGCCTTCAATCCTATAGCAATGTAAACATTACCATATTATTTTTAGCCACTTATAGTACTTGCATCCAGGTCAGGCATACAGTACATGCAGTAGATTCACCATTACTGTTGTAGGAAGGGGCATTGGATCCAGTTGGAGATTCACAGCCAAGAAAGGACAGGCAATGTTTATACTGTCACCTTCTCTTGTTATTTCACTGACTTAGTGAAAGCTTTGACTTCCTCCCAGAGCTCTATAGATTCCCAGCCAATAGGATTATCAGGAAATCTGGGACACAAGAAGTGTTTCTGTGTGGTCGAGCTGGCAGTGTACACTGACTATCCTTACAGATACCTTGGGACTGCTATTTCAAAAAAAGAGAAGATCCAAGAAAAACTTGGATGGGGGGAGCACTCTTTTCAGTCTGTGGAGGCTGCTAGGCAATCCCCCAATTGCCAAGGCCATGCTACCTTTACTAACTAACTAGCATCTTCCACTGTGAGGACTGCTCTGTTTGCCTGCAGGCCCCCAGAGAAGAGAGATGGAAACCCCTTGCTGGGCAGACTTTCCACACAACCCTGGGGCATTTTACAGAACTGCAGACTGTAGAGGACAAAATGGACTTGGTATATTCTGAAATCCTGGCATTTGTGGTATTGAAACCACATATCAGGACAGCAAAACTGCATTGGATTGCAGTCCCAAGCTTGACAAGAGGCTCTTGGAGCGTGTGTAATGTGACTGTTTTATTCCATGTCATAGCGCCTAGAGATGAACCTGGTGTATCTTTGTTCTCCATACAACATTAATAATATGTGAAAACTACATGGACACAACTGGATTGATATCACTTTTGGTAACTTCATACAAGCATTCAGGCCCAGCTAGATGTGCATGCTACTGCACTAGCAGGGTTCTGGTAACTGATGCAGCAGAAAACAAAACAGGGATAGTAGAGTCCTCCCAAATTATTAAAAGGATACTATTGAATTCCCATACAATCACAGCAGTGATGCCCAGATTTATTACACAGGAGGGCCACATAAACCTAAGAACAACCTAGTGTGGACCAAACAAATTCCACATATTTTAATAACACTTAAAGTCACCTGTACTAACTTTATATTTAAAAAAAACAACAACAAATGGTCTGGTAGCACTTTATAGACTAACAAAACATGTAGATGGTATCATGAGCTTTCATGGGCACAGCGCACTTCTTCAGATGACCGGAGTTTTGAGTTATATATTTTTGAGTTTATATTTTAAGTTCAGCTGGTTTCATATGCAGTTAAATAGATTGTTTCTACAGTATTGTTTATTTATGCACTTGTGTAAACTAATATGATGTAAGCATGATGACAAAATGCTAATGAACTGGCTGTTAGTATATTGTGTTGAAGCAGATCACAGCCCTTATGAAGTTATCTGGTGGGCTGTGTAGTGTATCCAAGGGCCATAGGTTTTGGCTTATAAATGGGGCCTTTGAAAATGTGGGTGCTGATTGGAATTTTGAATGCCCTCCAAAGTTGGATTTTATTGTGATCTAGGGATTTGGTTTGGGTCCTTCTCTATTCAAATAGAATCTGAAACAGTCTGCCAAATAAGCAGTGGAAGCACAGATGGTATTAAGGTATCCAAGGAAAGCACAGTTGTTTACTTAACCTTCCTTAGCATATACAGGTCTGTGTGCTCAGAGCAACTGCACTTGTCAAAAATTGGATGGTGGCCTTGGAGCCCTATGACTCTGTCCAAATAGCAACATATTAATGGGGGTTGGTTAAGTTCCCTCAGCCAGCACTCTGGGGATAATCCCCTCTTTCACTGAGGCCCATGGTTATGGGGGAGAAAAGCTGCAAGCAAAGAAAAAAAGCATCAGTCAGAGAATGTGAGATTTTTAGTTTTCTTTCCCAGCTAGACCAGACAAGAACAGGAAAACACTGATTTTATTCTGTAATATATTATCTTCAACCCTTCAGCCACTGATGGCAAATTTAAATACAGGTAAGATGCTAGGCTCTTCCCTTTAACTATAAAAATATAATCTGATCTGTCCAGATAAGGACAGTATGAACAGTATCCGAGGTTTCTATTATTAGGTTTGTAAGTCCTTTGCCCAGGTTTGATTTCAGTGCAGTGTAGGAGAGATCTGAACTTAAATACTTTGTAGCTTCTTCATCTCGACAGAATGTTGGATGTTTTTGTTTTCTGAACAATGAGACATTAAATCTGTACAAGTCATTAAATATAAACCTCCTCAATTTATGCAGAGTTATTAGCTGCAAGATTTACATATATTTTTTTCAGATGGCTCTACATGTCAACTGTCATAGTTTCTACAGCATTTTAATATTCCACTGTTCAGGGTTAAGAAGGCTTATGAGATCTTAGATCACTTATCAGTCTTTGGTGTGGAGTTTCATTATCTGTAAGATGGATTATAGAGGCACAAACTGTTATTGTAATGGTTTCTTTGAAAGTTACGAATAATGCCTTCTCCAAAGAATTATACGTGGCTGTACAGTACACATAAAATAATATTATGCAACATGTGCGATGGACGAGATATCAGCATTTGTTTTATTTGGATTCTAGGACACAAGGGTATTAAAGGGAAATGAAATGGCAGATGCAGCTGTTGTAGGCATTCCCCAAAAGGGCTAGAGCTAATAGGATATATATCTTCATCCAAAACTGAGTTAATTTTGAAAGCAGAGAATAAAAAAATGAGACTAACCACACAAGAATTTAGGACAATGGAAAACAAAAATGGAATTTTTTAGCCTCCTTCACTAATCTGTGACAGATAATTATGATGAAAAGGATCTCCTTAAGCAAGAAATCCTGGAAGGCAAGATGATGTTGAGCAGCTTACATGTCAGCTTTTTTGAAAAAAAGAAAGAAAAACCCCCTCACATCGGAGAATGGAACTGTATGTCACACAGACAGGCTTTGACAGATCCTGCATGTATATCTAGATGGCTACAAATTTAGTGGCCAAAAAAGAATGACTTTTTTAAAAATCCTATTTAGGTTGATATTAAAGACTTTAATCTGTTTTCTGTTTTTAAGCTCTAGATAAAATATGGTGCTGAAAATACAAAGTCACCACTAAGCTAGTTTGAAAATATTGCAAATCTATTAAAAAAATGTATATTCCAATTTCACTTTTAGTGTGGGGCTGACATCATTGACAGAAAATACTCTATATTTCTTCTAAATTGGTGTAGGTTATTTTTTTATTTTAAGCAGATGAATGCTGCTCTTTCATGTTCTCTTTAAGGAGCTGTCACTCTTGCTCTGAGCATCTGGAGAATATCATTCCCTGGAAATTTGCCAGGTATTGCACAGTGGGAAGAAAATGCCTCAAACTTCAATTTTAATCTGCAGTTGAGTTTCTCCTATTGGGAGTCTGAGTCACTGTGCAATATCCTCAGGTGCAATGATTTCTCCTCTACCTGCTGATAGACTTCAGATGCCAAAGGTGTTTCTATGATGGCAGCTCTCAGGAGCCTTTTTGCACTACCTCTGGGGAGTTAGGGTAGGCTAGGCACAAACATTTTTACCACTGCATAATTTAACCATGCTCAGTACAGGCCTGGAAAAAAATTAATTGTTTGTCATCAACTAGTATCTAAGACCTGATCCACTGAAATGATAAACAGCAATGTGCAGAATTAGGCCCTTAGTTGTTGATTTTCCAAGAATTCTTTTTGCACAGAGACTGTGTAATGTGTAGCTTGTTCAGTAAGCTTTTTTCTGTAGCCTAAAATGGCTCTCAGTTCTGTGAAATATGGGCCTGCTCTTGATTGGACATCACAGATGTGGTAGATAAAGTGTGAACGGGAAGTACTTGTTTGTCCCTCATCTTTGTGTCTTAGCCAAGAATGTTCAGAACTACTAAACCTTGAATACTGCATAGTGAGCAGAGTAAATATTCAGAAAGATATAGATATTATAGATGCATGTCACTTAGGAATGTCCCCATCATCACATTACTTATGTCTTGTTAGTGCATAACATATGCCATTAATATATGGAATATTGAAAAGTGATTGACGATTTCTCTTTAGCAGAAGCCTCAATGCTCTAGAGGCTGCACATACTTTGACCATTTTTTTAGTCTATTCTTTACTTTGTAAGAGAAATTTCCAACATCAAGCAACGGAAGTCAAATTAATTAGGGATGAATGTGCCCAAGGATAATGATGATTGTGTTCTTCCTACTCGTTCTTCGAATGCCTTATTATTCAGCTGCTGTGATTCCATTCCTCTCCGCCCTACCTTCTGTAACAATTCTGGCCAGTCCCCTACTCTCATTTCCCTAGATGAGAGAAGTTATGTCAATTTAAACTAATTATAATCAATAAAATCTTGAGCAGAGATAATACCATACACTGTGATATAGAAACTAAAAGGTGTGCCATACTATTAATAGATAGTACATTTGAAATTGATAAAGATGTACTTTTATCCAACATTTAATTAATGTGTAGAACTGAGCACTGTAGCTATTAGTGAAGGAAATAACTTTGTAAGGTTCAAAAGACATTAAAATCAATAATAATAGTGTCTATTATTATGGAAGGTAGGACCAAAATTAGGGTTATTACTCTTCATGTTTCAGGACATAAACTGATCAGTGAAGGTCAGAAAGAAATCCCTGCCTGTGCACAATTGGCTAGGTATGCCTAGTTTTGTGTTTTAATTTCCTTCTCCTGAAGCATCTTGAAGAGGTCTTGGTCAGAGAGAGACTGAGACTCAGAGGATCATTGGGCTGTTTCATTTTGTTTGGTTGGTTGGTTTCTGTGCAAAGGATATAGAAGCTGTTATTCAAAATGTACAGCAAATTGATGATGGATCTGTAAATATTGCAAGTACATAATCATCGAACTTTAGGGCTGGAAGGCACCTCAAGACTCCTGGCAGGACCAAGTAAATCTAGACCATCCCAGAGAAGGTTTTTGTCCAGCCTGTGCTTAAAACCTCCAATTACAGTGATTTTTACAATCTCCCTCGGAAGCCTATGCCAGAGCTAAACTACCTTTACAGTTAGTCAGTTTCCCCCTATTATTTAACCTAAACCATCGTTGCTGCAGATTATGCTCATTACTACTTGTCCTACCTTCAGTGAAAGAAGAGAATAATTGATCCCTGTTCTCCTTATAATAGCCCTTAACATATACAAAGACTGTTATCAGGTTCTCACTTCAGATTTCTTTTCTCAGGACTAAACAGTTGCAATTTTTTCATCCTTTTCTCACTGGTCAGGTTTTCTAAACTTTTTATTATTTTTGTTGCCCTCCTCTGGACTCTCTCCAATTTGTCCATATCTTCCTTAAAGTGTGGCACCTAGAACTGGACACAGTACTCCAGCTGAGGCCTCCCCAATGCCAAATAGAGAGGGACAATTACCTCCCAGGTCTCACATGCATGCAACAGTCCTGTTAATACACACGAAAATGATATTTGCCTTTTAAGCAACTGCATTACAGTGTTGACTTATTCAATTTGTGATGTACTATAATCTCAAGATTTTTTTCAGCAGTACTTTCACCTATCTAGTTTTGTAGCCCATTTTATAGTTGTGCATTTGATATTTTTTTCCTAGGTGAAGTTCTTTGTACTCATCTTTACTGAATTTCATCTTGTTGATTTCAGAGCAATTCTCCAATTTGTCAAGGTAATTTTGAATTCTAATCCTGTCCTCCAAAGTGCTAGCAATGCTTCTAATTTGATGACATCCACAAATGTTGTAAGCATGTCTTTCATTCCACTATCCAAGTCCTTAATGAAAATATTAAGTAGTTCTGGATCCAGAACCCAGGTACCCCACTTGATCCATCCTCCCAGTTTGACAGCAAACCATTGATATCTACTCTCTGAGGGCACGTCTACACTATAGAGAAGATCAACACTCCAGAGGTCTATCTTCTAGTGTTCAATTTAGTGGGTATAATGTAGACCCCCCAAATCAAACACTGAGAGCAGCCCCCACCGTCATCCTGTATCCCTCATTCTGAGAGGAGTAAGGGAAGCTGACGGGAGCGTGCGTTCCCATCAGCCTCCCACAGTGTAGATGCAGTGGTAGCTCGGCTGAAGGTAAGCTGAATCCATCTACACATTTTGCATTGCTGTATGGTGTACCTTAAGCCAACTTGCCTGGTCTAGTGTAGACCAGGGCTGAGGGTGGTCTTTCACCCAGTTTTGCATCCATCCATAGTAAATTCATCTAGACCACATTTCCCTAGTTTGCTTATGAGAATGTCACTTAGCACTGTGTCAAAAGGTTTACAAAAAAATCAGTGTATCAGGTGTTCAGCTCCACACTATTTATTAGAACAGTAACTCTGTCAAAGAAGAAAATTAGGTTGGTTTGGCATGAAATGTTATTGAAAAATCCATGTAACTATTAATTATCACTCGGTTATCCTCTATATGCTTTCCAAATTGATTGTTTAATAATTTGTCCCAGGATCTTTCTAGGTATTGAAGTTAGGCTGACTTGTTCTCTTTTCCCCCTGTTTAAAGATATACAATGTTTTCCCTTCTACCATTAGGGACTGACCTCTTTGGGACTTCACTCATCCTACACTTGCCTTCCTCTTTCTCTTGTTCCTAATGTATTTATGGAACCTCTTCTTACTGCCTTTTATGTCTCTTTTTATGCCTTAGGCTTTTGGGTTTTGTCCCTTACTTGTCCCCTGAGCAATTTATCCATGTTTCCATATTTCATCGGGTTCCTTTTTTGTTTTGGATCATGAAAGAGTTTCTGATGGAGCCTCATTGGCTTCTTATTATTTTTGCTATCTTTCCTCCACATCAGGTGTGGTGATGAAAGTGTTGTCGACATGCAAATGTCGACAAAACTGAAAAGTTGTCAAACTTGGTTTTATGCCATCTATTATTGCCATTTCATGGCCACATCATTAGCTCCCCTGTCAACAGAGAGAGCAAAGCAATGTGGTTAAGAATCCCAGAGTGCCTCGTGTCACCTTCAATCATTAAGCACTGTGGGAATATGCAATGTAGTGCTAGGCATTTTGGGAATGTGAAAAACATCCTATCAGCCACCTATTTGCTTTCCAGCCCTCCCTGGGCTTCCAGCTTACTTACATGCCACTTGAATGACAGTCCTTGCTGTGAACTCCAGCATCTGCTGTGAGAAATCATGGAGCCAAGAATTCTCTCCCATGTTGTGCTTAGGACATCATGCATTGCAGCAGAGCTACTTATGCAATTAATTGCAGAGGACAAAGACTCGGATATGAGTGACAGGGAGAGCAGCAAAGTGGCATTGTATTGGGCTATCACAGATCAGCTATGCACAGTAGAGCATCACTTTTGGGCTAGGGAAACCAGCACTGTGTGGTGGGATCACATAGTCATGCAGGTGTGGGATGAAGACCAGTGGCTACAGAATTTTCAGATGCATTAAAGCAACCTTCCTGGAGCTGTGTGTTGAGCTGGCCCCTGAACTGCAGCACAAGGACACCCAAATGAGAGCTGCTCTCTTGGTAGAGAAACGTGTTGCCATTGCTTTGTGGAAACTGGTGACTCCAGATTGATACCATTCAGTTGCAAATCAGTTTGGAATAGGGATGTCTACCATTGGGGAAGCACTTAGGCAAGTGTGCAGGGCAATAAATTGTATTTTACTGCATAGGACTGTGACTCTGGAAAATATGGATGACACAGTGGCTGCATTTGCTGACATGGGCTTTCCAAACTGTGGCAGGGCAATTGATGGCGCACATATTCCCATTATAGCACCAACTCAGCTTGCCATTAATCATAAAGGGTACTTGTCCCTGGTGCTTTAGGTGCTTGTGGATCATTTCACAGATATAAATGCCAGGTGGTCTGGAAAGGTGCATGATGCATGCATGGAACACTGGCCTATCCAGAAAGCTGCATGCTACAACTTTCTTTCCAGATCAGAAAATTATAGCGGGGGATATGGAAATACCCATAATGATCATAGGTGATATGGCTTACCTCTTACAGCCCTGCCTCAGGAAGCCTTACATGGGGCACCTGGACAGCATTTCAACAACTGGCTAAGCCGATGTCGCATGGTTGTTGAATGTGCCTTTGGCAGACTGAAAGGGAGATGAAGGTGTCTCTATGGCAGACTGGACCTTCTGAAGGATCATATCCCCAAGGTGGGGGCCGATGCTGTTGCTTACATCATTTGTATAAGAGTAAGGGTGAAGCATATGCCCATGGGTGGGACAATGAGACACAGCTCCTGGATGCACAGTTTGAACATCCAGACACACATGTGGTAACAGGAGCCCATAAGGTGGCCATTGATATCAGGGAAGCTCTGAGGAGTCAGTTTGACAATGAAGGGCACTGACATTTCTGTGTATTGGGGTTGCTTCCCTCTCTCATCCTGCTGCGCATCATGAGCGAGGCATTCCAATGAAACCCAAGGATATTTCAGCCTTCCACAGGAGCCAGAGCAATTGGTGTGGCTTGTCACCCAAAATAAACTCATGGAAACCTGCATCACATTTGTCTTTATTCATATCTTTCAATCAGGATGCTCAGTGATAAGGGTTATTGGAAAACCTCACAATTGTGTTAATGGCCAGCTGTCACAGCTGCTTTCATGGGGAATGGAGTGTGCCGGGGAAAAAAAAACATTACCAGACTATGAAAATGAGTGTGTGGGTGTAAAGGGAGGGATGCTGGATACAGAATTTTGCATGTGTGACCATGGAGGCTGATGTGTGGGCATGGAAGGATGGTTTCTGTGAAAGGAATTCTGCATGTATTGACAGGTAGGCCTTTGGCTCTGTTCACTCTTCATCTTGATAAGATACTTCAGCATCTTATTTTCATCTTCCATGAACTTTAGCATGTGCTCAGTGGTTTCTGTTCTGACTTGCATCTCCATAGCTCTTCTTTGCTTACTTTTTCTCTGTTTGAAGCATTGAATGATGCAACACATCCTTGACCAGATCTTCCTTTGTTTTTCCGTAGTTGACAGAATCTTTCTGCTGGTGAACATGCCTGACTTCTCAAGGTCTGATCTGGAAAATAACCATTAACAACAGAAGGACTCTACTTTTCATGATAAAGATTGTAACATTTCACTAGCATGCACACCTCTGAACAAAACTTGCCACTTTTCTTGTTACTCAAGAGGCAAACATGGATCTCTCCAGACATTCTAATCACGGTGAGTTTTAAAGGTGGGAGGAGCGGGGAAAAGGAGGGTTGGGCACAAGTCCCCAAGAAAGTACAGTCCATGATTGTGCAGCAGGTGTACATGGAAGCAATTTGTAATAATCCTTCACTTGTCCATGGGCTACCATTAGTCTGGCTTACATAACCTTGCACTGCTGAAGGTTAACAGGCAAATCCAGGCTCTGCTTCTGGATGTGCCTTATGCGGCCAAACTCTGTGCCACCTTAGGTTCTGGCAGCAAAGTATGAGGAATGGTTTTGGAGAGTGTTGTACCACTGCTGTGGGGAAATGGCAGCCCAGCCATGGAATCTCTGTGAGAAAACTGATAAGCACCTGAGGCAAAACTTCGACATCAGCTCCCAGCAAGATGCTATTGATATCTCTGTGTACATCAATGCTCTGTTTAGATATAATGCAGACCCAGGCAGGGCTTAGCCAGCTCACAGAAAGACAGCTTCCGGTTGCCCCACACCGGCCCACTCCACCTCAGCTGCAAGAGCAACTTCCTGTGCCACCACCTGCCCCACGCCCTGCTCGCTACAATGAACAGCAACTTGCCACCCTGTGCTGCTGTGGTCCCCTCACCCCTGGCTGCATTAGAGCTATTTATCACCCTGCACCACCAAGTAACACCTCCTCCCCCAGTTGCATTAGCGCAACTAACCTTTCTCACATGGCTGCCAACCTCACCGCTGCCTGCACAGTAACTTACCTTGTATCTCTTCCCTTGCTTCATGGCACTACGTCTCTTCCCTTCCTTCATGCTCCATGTCCAGTTGCTGAGAGTCCTCACAAATATCAGGACTTGAGAACAATTCCTTGCTGCCTGGCAGACAGGTTATCCTGGGTTGAGTCTAATCTTCTTGTCCACTTCTACCTCTTCATCAATAACTTTTCCCTCTGGCTTAACACTTGTTACTGACTCAGTGCTATTGGAATTATTCACATTGTTCTTGGGTGTGGACATGAGGTCCTCACCCAGGACTGCGTCTAGTTCTTTATAAAAATGGCCGTTTGTGGATTCAGCACTAGATTGGCTGTTAGCCTCCTTTGCCTTTTGGTCCACCTGTCGGAGTTCCTGTTATCACCTTGGCTCTGCATTGTAGAGTGTCTTGGTCATACCCTTTCTCACACAGAGCTCGAGAAATGTGACCAGACATGTCCCAGTTCCTATGGGACACTCACAGCTGTGTTTGTACCGATTCTTCACCGTACACACTAAGATCCAAAAGTGTTGTGCTTACAACAATATAATACGTTTTCATAAGTTTTATTCAACTGAGCCTCTGTGATGCCAATTAAGCTGTAATTTTACAAGCAGGAGCTTATGAGCAGTAACCCCCACTGTTTCCCTGAGAAGATGCCACGAGGACCACTACACAATGAGCCAAACACCAGGAAATGGATTTTAAAGTTCCTGGGGTTTGCAGGTGGGAGGGGCGCATCTGTTTACCTGTTTACGTGGCTGCAGAGCAGCAGAGTTCAAAGCACTGGCCAGAGTGGCTAATAGAGCATTATGGGAAACATGCTGGAGGTCAATAAACTTGACCAAAAACCTACTGTAGCACATGTTACATGATTGTTGACAATAAAGAGAGGAGAAGAGACAAAAGTCCATTGTGGAAGTGGAAATTTTTTGTCGCCAAAACTGGGCATTTCTCACAACTTTTGTCACATCGCAATGTGAATGCTCTCTGGATTTTGTCATCAAAAAGGGTTTTTTGGCAACAAAACTTGCCAGCGTAGACAAGGCCAGAGACTTTCAAACATTCTGCTTCTTATCTCCTTTGCCCCTCAGAACAAATGCATATATTCTTGATATATAGTGCAATACCTTCCTTTTTCACTCCCTATCTTTCCTGAACAAGTTATACCTCTCAGTACCAATATTCCTATCATAAG
This sequence comes from Pelochelys cantorii, assembly GCA_032595735.1. NCBI lineage: Eukaryota > Metazoa > Chordata > Testudines > Trionychidae > Pelochelys > Pelochelys cantorii. Next base: position 98,872,252 of record CM064329.1, on the reverse strand, counting down.
TTTTATCCAACTGAGCCTCTGTGTTGCCAATTAAGCTGTAATTTAGCTTATGTCCAGTTCTTCTTGTTTATTCCCAAAACTCCTCGCATTTGTGTATACACATCTAAAATGTTGAGCAGATTCCCACACTGTTATCCCTTTTATTGCTCCTTTGATCCAATTATAATTTTCCAAACTGCCCCTCATCCCCAGTAACATTTAGTTCTCTGTTCAGGTCATTTTTTTTTACCTATTTACAGGTTTTAGCCAATCAGTTTATATTGTACATATTTTGATTTTTTAGATCTTTTTGTTAATAAGAAGGGTGTGCATAGTAACAATTCCAGTGATTAGACAGTCATTGTCATTCTAACCCAGCTCATTGGCCCTTTAACCAAGCCTATTTTAAAAAAGGAAGGATGTCTCACAGCTATCATCTCCAAAAAGCAGAAGAGATACCAACCATGTCCCTAATGAATCAGCAATTGCGCATATGGTGGGATTTACTAAGCTGACAACAGAGGGTTTTGTTGCTGACTATTTTGTATTTTCTAAGCAATTAGTCTCAGAGAAGATTGTCTCTTTCTATCCTGCTGTTCTGTTCCAGGTGTTTTTCAGCACAAATGTGGGTCACTTAGATTCTTGGTGGCGAACCATTGTTTCTAGTTACTATGGGTATATTTGTATCATGACAACAAGGAGAAATGATGTCTAGGCTTGAGTTTCCACTGTTTAGTCTCTAACGAAGCAGGCATTCTGTACCACTGAAACCCTTCTCCCCTACCACTCCAGTGAAGGGAAGGAGGGGCTGGTTTATTCAAATGACTGTAGCTGTCCCCATCATGTGACAAGACTGTGGGTTTTCGATGCACTGTCTGCAGAGGTAGCATAGGCACAGTGCACCTCCCCCGCAAGGACCTCCAGGAAGCACAGAACCTGGCTTGGACACATGCTTCCTGGACTGCTGCATGCTGAGCATGGGCCAGAGACCCCTTGCTACATGCACTGAAAGAGAGTGTGTGCTGCCCAGTCTAACCACTTGCCTCAGCATTTAGTTCAAATCTTCTTCAAAGGGCAGGGAGAGCAATGTGAGCAGAATGGAAAAAAAAAAGGCAAAACTCTTATTGACATCAGTGGGGCCAGCATTCGGTTCTCAGCCATGAAGGGAATTTTATCCAGACATCTTGATAAACACCAGACTCATGTTACAGGTGATAACAAAATGGAGCCATTGTGTTTCACAATATTATAATCCCTTCTGCGGGACCTGCTTGTAACCCTGACCGCTACATCTCTATTTAAAGAGAACAGTGTATCAAGACCAATTACCTGTGTAGAGCAGGTACAATCGCCCTGCTCAGTTCAAGTTATTGTTTTATTAATTCATTGTAATGAGATAATGGGAGATCATATAAAACCCAGCCACTTCTAGCACCTCAAGTACTTTCCTCTGCTCTGGCAGCACTTCTGCGGTAATTGATAGTGACACAGCAGTCTCTTTAAATGGGGAAATGCTCATTCAGGTTACAAGTGTGTCCCGAAGAAGGTGTCATTCGGTGAAACCCACTGGCCCTGTAATTTGTTGCCTGTGGCATGAACTTCATTCACTATGACCCACTATGGTGGTGCTTCCACTGTCACACAGACCTTGTTCATCTCCCCATCCCCCCACTGGCTGGGCTACTTGAGGCAAGGAGTACTCTGGAGACAACAGACTTTACGTGTTAGGAACTAATGTCTCTCTCAGCTATCAGCAAATCATCTGTTTAATTAAGGCATAGCACTGTTGGAGATTACAGTGAGTCCTGTCCCATGCTCCACATTCAGATGTGGGCAGAGTGTGGTATAATGAGGGGAGAGTGTTCTGTGTGGTAGAAGACACTCAATTCCCCATTCTCCCCAAGTAACCCTTAATTAGCTGCTGAAGAATTTGGCTGGAGGATTTAATGTGTATAAGATCCCTGCAAAATCAGCAAGCTTTCAAGTCACATTTGCTTCTGACAAAGTGGGTCTTTGCCCATGAAAACTTATGCTCCAATAAATCTGTTAGGGTATGTCTACACTAGCCCCCTAGTTCGAACTAGGGAGGCTAATGTAGGCATTCGAAGTTGCAGATCAAGCCCGAGATTTAAATATCCCGCGCTTGATTTGCATCTTCCCGGCCGGTCGCCATTTTTGAAATTTACAAGTCCGGACTAACTGCCTGCGTCTACACGCGGCAGGGACCCGGTAGTTCGAAATAAAGCCCTAGTTCGAACTACCTGTTATTCCTCCTGGAATGAGGTTTGAATGCCTATATTAGCCTCCCTAGTTCAAACTAGGGGGCTAGTGTAGACATAACCTTAGTCTATAAGGTGCCACAGGACTTCTCGTCGCTTTTTGCAGATTCAGACTAACATGGCTACCCCTCTGATATTTGTAGCTAGAGTAATCAAGAGCTAATGTGGCCACATGCTGTTCAGATTCTTAGCCTTGCCACTGACTGCAAGTGTCACCACAAGAAATGCACTTAAACAGTATGCTGCCTCAGTTTATCCAGAATAATAGTTAGAAGATCTACATCTCTGTAAATGAGAACAGAATTAGTCCTAATTTCTTAGACACTATGGACCATCTCTGTAGATCCTTAGTCAGGCAAAGTTTCTATTAAAGTCACCGACATGATTTGGACCTATGCCTTTTAAGTGGTCTTGAAATGCTACTCTGTGATATGTAAAGCTCTAGTTCCCCTTGAAAAGAGGAACAAAATGGAAATATATTTTGAAACCAAGCATCAGGTAAGAAGCTCTCTTCTTTGACATCAGGCAGTAATACACCTTGTTACCTCCAACATCTGTAGATAGGGTATGTTTAGTCTCATGTTCATGTCTTCAGAATATTGCTCTGTAGGACAGGTCAGCATTGGAGCAGCTGCACAATTTATCTGATGAGCCTTTTAGATACAAAAATCTTCCAACTTGTTTTCTTCTATAAGTGAAAATTTTAGGAAATGATCAACTTGTCCTGTTTCAGAATTCTCTGTCATTAGGGATTATTTATATGTGCCCAGAAGAAAGAGGAAGAAGCCCTGTGTGTTAAGTACATGGATGAAGTATACCGAAAAAAGCAGCAGTTGTTCTTTAAACCTCTCCAGATCACTGTCAAGTAGAGGAAGTCTGCATTTATCTGTGATCTCAATTCACTCAAACCAGTTATTTGGAATACACTCTAATAGCAATTTCCTGTATTGAGTGCAGATATTCTGATTGCCAGATGGTCTGGAATGAGCTAGTGACTAATTTTGGCTCATAATAAGAAGGAAATATTCTGATAGATATTGGCTGTGCTTTCACCAGGTTCAGGGGGTTAAAACTGTAACAATTTAAAATTTGGCATGTGCTTAGCTGAGGAGGGACCTTTTGGAGCAGTCAGACTCTGGTTCCCACCATGGGGAGCCTTTATGTGTTTGAGCGAAAAAGTGTGATACCTAAAATGTAGATAATAAGTGAGTAAGTGCATGTTGTGAAACAATCACTCCTATTTCCAGATATGGTGGGGGGCACTCTCATACTATCCTGACAAGCCCATTGATTTAATGTTACAGTCCAGAATATTTGGCCCTACAGCTAGAATCCAGTGTCCATATTCAATATTTATCAACTTTCAAAATTATAAACAAATTTGGAAAGATCTTTCAATATAGACAGTGGCACTTCTAGGCACCTTGAAGAGATGGAGTGTATGTAGTAAGTTGTAGTAGCAAAACTAAACTTCTTGAAACTAAAGATGTGCATAAAAGAAGCTTTTGTGTAGAAGGATGATACTGCTGGTTTTCCCTGTGGTGTTGCACCTCTGAAAATATTATTTTTATTTATCATTTTGATGGAATGGCTATTTTTGCATTACAAATACCAATTTTCACCTGTTTTTGTACAAAAAGATTTGAATTGATATCTAGGCCCATGTTTGATGGAAAATTGGCCCATATTCTCTTGAATATTCTTTGTACAGTTTGGAACTCTCTGGTCTGGCACGCTGAGGACCTGATCACTCCTGAACGAGGGAATTTGCCAGACCAGGGGAGGTCTCCTGCTACCAACCCCCCAGCACCCCAGCCCACCTCCCCTCCCTGCTTCCAGATGCTGTGACCCCCCATCAGGCTGCCAGGCTGTTGCAGCCCCAGCAGCCCAGACTGCCATGTTCCCAGCTCCGCCTTCACTACTGGGGCTGTCACATCTGCTGCTTCTCTGGCCCCACTACCAGGGTTGCCGTGGCCCCAGCTGTGCTACTGCGTCTCTGGCCCCGGTCCCAGCCCCAGTGCCACCTGGTTCCAAGCCACCAGCCCTCTTGCCACTGGGGCTTCCAGCCAGGATTCCCTTTACCGGAGATAAGGATCTTGCACAAAAAGGGGTTTTTGCGCAAAAAGGAAACGTCCACACTGCTTGTTTTTGTGCAAAAATCCCTTGCACAACAACGGCTCGGAATAGATTATGCAAATGAAGCGAGACAATATGCTAATCAGCGCTTCATTTGCATTGCCTCTTCTGGCAAAAAATGCTAGCGTAGACATAGCCAAAATAACTGGCTGATATTTATATAGCATCTTCACTGATCCCAAAGTACTTAACAACAATTACAAATAATGAGCTAAATTCTTCACTCATGTCTCAAATTGTCTTCAAAGGGAATTTTGTCCAAGTGAGATTCCAATCCTGCAGTCCTAACTAGTTATCTATTTCCATTGAAATAACAGCTAGAAGCTCCTTCCCCATGGCATTAGGACCTTTGCAAACTTATAACAAAGAGCCGGTCCCTGCCCCCAATGAATATATCTTCAGCCGCTACTGTGGAGCAGATAGTTCCGAAGTGAGACATGGTATCTTTTTAACAGCTTGCAACATCATTACCTGGAATTTTAAGACAGGAATTGACGAGCAATACCAAGGAAAGGGATCTGGGGTTTGTCACGGTACTGGATTTTAAAGGGAGCAGCCAGATCATTGCTGTGCCCACAGGCGGGTGTTTGCCCCAAAGTCTGTACAAATGGGGCCATGTGAGGTGTCAAATGAAAGCTTATGTTCTACTGATTCGGTATATGCTATTCATGTACTTGTGTGATAGCTGTATATGGAGTTATGAATGTGGACTCTGCTGATACTGTGAGTGTTCTCTGCCTGAGACAGAGCAGTGGGCCTGAACTGCCTGCTATAAGGCTATGCTAATTAGCAAGGCTCCAGGGACAATGGCTCTCAAGGTGCCCAATACACACCTGAGGAATGTGTCTGGGACCTGCAAACCAGCCAGGTTATAATGGCTGCCAGCATGTGAAACAGAGATAGATCACTCGACCATGTGACCTGCTCTGGCCAGGAGGACACCAGGAGAGATATATAAGGTCATGAGGCAGACTCCACCTTGCCTTCAATTCTGCTACTGATTCCAGATGCAGCCTTGCGAGGAACAGTGAGCCGGGAAGAATCATTTGCACATCTTGACATAGGATGTACACCAGAGACTTTTAAGATAGCACTTTGTAACATCTCTGCTGGGAGCCTGCATCGAGAACTTGGTGATTTGATGCATGTAATGTATTCTTCTTAACAACCTTACTCTCATGCTTTTCTTTCTTTTATTAATAAACCTTTAGATTTTAGATTCTAAAGGATTAGCCCAGTATGCTCTTGTGGGTAAGATCCAAAGTGTAAACTGACCGGGGATTTGTGGCTGGTTCTTTGTGCCCAGAAAGACCTGTTCGGGGTAGGGGAGATTGGGTTCTATAGCCCCTCACCTGTGTGTTAGGCCCGGGGCTGATTGTGGCACAGGGAGAGCTGAGGTGTCTGAGGGGTTTTGCTCATGAGGCTTCCTGCTGGCCAGATTGGCAGCTGAAGTGTTCTGTGAGACTGGTTTGTGACCTGTTTGGGGAAGGGTCTCCAGTCTGGGGCTGTAAGGAGCCCTGGTTTTGAGCAATTCGCCCTGAGCGGATGCCCTCAGTGGTGCCCAAACCCGGCCTGGCCCGTCACAGGGGTCATAGTGGATCTCAAACTAAATATGAGTAACAATATAACACTCTTGCAAAAAAAAAAAAAAAAAAAGTGAACATCATTCCAGGACGTATTAGCAAGACTCCAGAAGTAATTCTTCTACTTTGTCCACACTGATTAGGCCTCAGCTGGAGTATTGTGTCCTGTTCTTGGTACCCCATTTCTGGAAAGATGTGGAAAAACTGGATAAGTCCAGAAAAGGGCAACAAAAATTATTAAATGTCTAGAAAATTTGAACTGGAAGGGAAGATAAAAAAATAGGGTTTGTTTAGTCTGGAAAAATGAAGACTGAGTGGGTACATGATAACAGTTTTCAAATACATAAAATGTTGTGACAAGGATGAGTGAGAAAAATTGTTCTCCTTAGCTTCTGATTATAGGACAAGAAGTAATGGACTTAAATTGCAGCAAGGGTGGTTAGGTTGGACATTAAGAAATACTAATTGTCAGGATGGTTAAGCTCTGGAACAAATTGCTTAAGGAGGCTGTCGAATCTCCATCATTGGAGATTTTTAAGAGCAGTTTAGACTAACACTTGCCAAGGATGGCCTAGATCAGGGATCATCAGCTTCTGGCATACAGCCCATCAGAGTGGTCCACTGGCAGGCTGTAAGACGTTCACTGTTCCTGGACAATATTCATCAGAACAAGCATACAGTCTTATAAGGCCTCAGTAGGCCCACAGCTCTCTGCCTGTTTTGTATCTTAACAGCAAATGTTATGTTTCTATTTTAATATTGTCCTCTCTTCACAGTTATAACATATTTTGTATCTAGAATTCAGATACCATCTAGACATGGCTACAGGATAATATATATCTGAATTAAAAAAACTCAAAATGCCTCCTCAATTTTGAGATACTAAAAAGAAAAAAAGAACCATTCTTTAATTGTCTGTTTCTGCACACTGGAAGCACATGTTGAGCTCTAGTTACAGTAGGGAACCAGAGTCAAAATTCCTGGGTTCCTTCTCCCTATTCTATTTCTGACTTAAATTTCACCTTAGTCACATGACATGATCTCTGTAAGCCCCCACTTCGTGCCTGTAAGATGCATACAATAATTACCACCACACAGGACTGCAGTATGATACTTATAAATAACAGGACTATTAACTGGGCTGCTCAGCCTCTTGTAAATTGATTCCTAGCAGAGCAGGAGGTGTTGGGCAGTTTTAAAATGAGGTCAGGACCAATGTTCTCATTAATCTTTTCCATCCATATGTGGATTTTTTTCCATCCACGTGTGGAATATATATTTTTATGTGCACAGAGGCATATGCAAATGTGCACCACCAGCAGAAACAAAAAACCTAACTGTGAACACTCTGTTCATCAGCTGAATCTCTCCTGAGCAGTCGCACAAGTGTACAGCCTACTGCTCAAGACTGCATAAGGACCCTACTAAAGGAGGCAATCAAAGGCGCAATTTATGGGGGAATGGGGGCAGCAGCCTGAGTTTGAACCCCCTGCATTTCATACTTGAAGTCTGCTTAAAGCTGCATGCCCTGGCTCCAGAGGCAGGTCTTAACTACAATGGGAGTTTGAGCGGCTTGCAACTTTGCCTTTGGGGCACGGAGTTTGTTATAAAAAGAGGGAGGCGGGGTGATTAAGAATAACAAAAGGCTGGGCATTCATGCAATTGAAGGATCATTAGATCATCATGAAAACATTGCCAGGCACTCTACTTAAAAGATAGGAGAAAAAAAGAATAGGAATGAGTGTTGTGCTGCTGGGCTTTGCATTTGAATCACTGCTGTTAAACTTAAAAAAACTTAAAAAACAATGAGTGGTCCTGTAACACCTTAGAGACTAACAAAAAACTGCTCTTAAATTTATATATGTTCTTGAAAATGGGGTAAATGGTGACTAATCCAAAGCTGACTGCAAAGAGTTACAAAGGGCACTCACAAAACTGGGTGTTTGGGCAACACAAGGACAAATTAATTCAGTGTTGATAATGCACAAATCCCAACTATACATACAAAAATGATAGGGAATCATTGTGGATAGTTCCCTGAAAATATCTGCTCTATGTGTAGTGGCAGTCTAAAAACTTAAAAGCTAACAGAATATTTCAAATCATTAGGGAAAGGAATATTTTGGAAGACAAAATATCATATTGTCTCTATATAAAGTCATTGTATGCCCACATCTTGAATACTGTATGCAGATTTGGTCACCATCTACAAAAAGATATATTGGATTTGGAAAAGATACAGAAAGGGTAACAGAAATGTTTAGGGGTAAGGAACAGCCTCCATATGAGGAGAGATTAACAATAGTAGGACTTTTCATCTTGGAAAATAAATGACTAAAGGGTGAGGGAATATGTTACAGGTCTAGAAAATCATGAATGGCATGGAAAAAGGAATAAGAAAATCTTATTCATTCCTTCACTAACATAACACAAGAAGCTGACCCAATTAAATTTATAAGGAGTAAATTTAAAACAAACAAAATAAATTATTTCTTCACAGTCAACTTGTGGAACTCTTTTCCAGGAGATGGTAGAAAGACCCAAACCAGGGTTCCAATAAGAACAAAATAAATTCAAGGAGGATAGGTCCATCAATGGCTACTAGCCAGAATGGGCAGGGCTGGTGTCCCTAGTCTCTGTTTGCCAGAAGCTGGGAATGGGTGATTGGGGATGGATCATGATGATTGCCTGTTCTGTTTGTTCCTTCTGAAGCACCTGGCATTGGCCACTGTTGGAAGACAGGATATTAGGCTAGAAGGACCTGTGGTCTAACGCAGTATGGCCATTCGGATGTTCTTATATAGAGCCCAAATGTATCTGCCCCTTGCTGTAACCCACTAGACCCCACTCCCCTTCCAGAGCTGAGATAGAGCCCAGAAGTTCTGACAGGGTCTGTCTGTCTATCTGTCTCTCTCTCTACAGAGTTAGTAACAAAGTAAAAATATACATAAAATGTTAAGGATAACTGTTGTCTTCCAACAAAAATAGGGGTTTCCAGTGCCTTAGAAGCCCCTGGATAGAGGCTATGTGTGTGTGTGGTGGGGAAGGGGGTTGGTTTCCCTCTCCCAATTGGGCCTTGGCTTGTACTGAGCATGCTCAGTAACACTGCTGAAGCCTCTGTTCTCAGTATGCCCCCCGTGCTCTCACTCTCTCCCCCCCCCCCATCACAGCATGCAAAGGTCGCCTTCCCCCCTATAAAAATCTGAAATGGTATCCGTGGAGGCAATTGTGGGATGCACTGCTTCATCTCATCTTCCCTCTGCTCTGGCCATTATCTTTCTCCAGCCAGCACTGCCCACTATTGGCCATCCTCACTGAAGCTATGCAAACGCACTGCTGGTGCGGTAAACCATCTTTCCACCACAGTGGTCCCTGCTACATGAGTTACACTAGCAAAATCCAAGGCTGAAGCTAGCCTAATGCCTATACAATGTTTTTAGAGCCTTGCATGGAAGCTTCTATGTAAATGGCTAAGTGTTAGTAGCAGTGGTGTTTTGAAAGTCTCACGTTCATCTTTCCCAGAGGATGTAAAGTCTTGGGTTGCCCGCTGACTTTGGAATAAAAGAAAATCAGGTTTGATGTGAGCGTAGGAGACAGTTACATGTCCCTGTCACTTCTGGGATCCCCTCAAGCAAGTGAATGATTCTCAGAAGGTTGCTTCAAGCATTCATAAGTAATTGTCTAAATATGAACTTCAACTGTGCTGACTCTTTCCCATGCCAAGACCCTTCCTTGCAACAGAGCAAACGGGCAGCACTTGTCATTGCTTGTCAAACACCTTCTTTTCTCAGTTTCAAGTCGTCAGGTAATAAGATGGTATGGAGAGGGAGGACTGTCTCTTCATGGATGGATTATAGTTGGCCGTGTTCACATTGCTACATACAGAAGGTTACATCAGCATTTCTGGGGACTTGGAACTTGGCCATGAAAATTTGCTATTGGCTGAAACTTGTCATCTGAGTTTTAAGCCTGGGAGTAGAATGGTTTGTTACAAGGTCACAAGGACTAGTTGTCAGTTTGCTCTTTGTTTTAAAGACCTGCTGAAATTTGAAAAGCCCTGGGCCTACTTCAGCATGACCTCTGACCTCAGTGGAGTTACTCTGGGATATAAATGGAGTAAGGTCCCAGTGAAACAGACCCCAAGTTTGTGCCATTTTGAAAATAAGAAGTAATTAGCCAGCCTGATGACCCAGCATTACTGCTGTTTGATAAAAGCTGCTGCTGAGATTCCAGTTAAAGTTCTCCTTTTGCTTTTCAGCCAGTAGGTTGGCAGAAGGTTGACAGAAGGCAGAGGAGGGTAAGGCACACATTTTTCTGTTGGATCTCCATATAAAAGTCACCTTTGTACACCTCTGATACTTATATAGCTTTTGTGTAAGGCCATTCCCCACACACCATATTAGAGCAGACCAAGAACTGATGTAAACAATATTGATGATAGACAGCTCCTAAGGGCAAACCACAGTCAAGTGTCATTATGTCATAGGAGTGTACTGGCCACACACACCCTTTTCTCCCTCTGAACTGGTAGCAGGGAATGGGAGTGGCATAAGAGCTCCTACACCAGATCTGCACTATTGGAAGATCATCTTCACGCTGTCTGGGACCATCCTCTCTGGGCCAGTTCAGCCAGTTTTACAGTCAGTTTCAGCTGGTAAGTTTATCACTGTGCTGAATGATCCACAGAGACTGTTGCATTTGGATGGATTTCTTGCCTGTGGGAGTTTGATAAGATTATGTGCATAATTAAGAGCTCACAGACTGATCCAACATGTCTGAAATGTAGAGTCCCTCCTTGATAAAGTGAATGCTATAGAAGGATGATTTTCCTACTCCATAAATGTATACATTACTAACATAAGATGTGTCACTGCCAAATAAACACTGAACCAGAGCCGGATTAAGGCATGGGCTAGCCTGGCAGCTGCCTGGGGCACCAACCTATGGGGGGGTGCCCGGCTCCCGGATCGCAGGCTGCAGCAGCTCCCAGCGGCCACCCTGCAGCAGCCGCCCGGAGTAGGGGCTGCATTAACCCCCGCAGCGCCGGCCAGCAGCGCCCTTCCCCCCCGCAGCTGTGGGGCCCTGCACAGCCACGCACAGCCCACCCCGGGCAGCCCCGGGCCACGCGCCAGCGGTGGTAGCCGGGCTGGGCCGGGTTGGGCACATGCATCCTGCCGCCGCCAGCTCTGCGCGCCCTCCCCCACGTGCCAGGTGCGGGGCAGGGCCACCCATGTGCCCTCCCCCACGTGGCTGCAGGGCCCTGCATGGCCAGGCTTGGCCCGCTCTGGGCTGCCCCGGGCTGTGCGCCAGCGGCAGTAGCTGGGCTGGGCCAGGCCGGCACACATGCATCCTGCCACTGCCAGCTCCGCGCGCCCTCCCCCATGCACCAGGCAGGGGCAGGGCCATGCATGCGCCCTCCCCCACGCGCTGGTGCGGGGGCGGGACCGTGCATGCGCCCTCCCCCAACCCGGGGCGCAATTAACCTGTCTGCCCAGGGTGCCGGAATGGCTCAGTCCACCCCTGCACTGAACAATAGCTGTGGACAACTTTTGTCCCCCTTCAGTTATATGGAAGTCAATGGAAGTTTCGTTCTTATAACTGAGGGCAAAATTTAGGCTCGGATGAGCATATTCATATGATATTATGGTTGACAATCAGTGAGCCAAATTCTCATATCATTTTTACTAGTATAAATATGGGGTAACTCCAATAAAGTAATTGAGACAGATAATGTTATCTCATTTTTACCAATGTAAATGAACTCAGAACATTGCCAATGGCTCTAGAGTTATATTTCCTAGGCTTTGAGAACTGCAGTTATATTTCCTGTACAGTACCACACCTCAGTTGCTAGGTACATCTCCACATGGCATACACACACCAAGCTGTTCCTTCCATCTGCCACACGGCTTCTTCACTTCAGAATTGCTGGGTTTGAGGTTTTTTACCAAAACCTTTTTTGTTTGTTTACAAAAATGAAAATCAGAACCACTGAAAAGAACAAAAATAACTTACATCTGAGAAATCTCTGTTTAATTTGACCTGTTTGCCAAAAAATAATTTTTGAAGAAAATATCCACTTTATATAAAACCAGTTTTATTATATATGGGAAAGATTTCAGTGTTATTGTTCAATCTTGTGCTCTGCTAACTTCCATAACTGCATATTTAATGTAAACAGAGATAGGAATAATGTAGGTAAAACTGTCAGGACATGCTTTGCATCCAAAAATTTCTAAACTTCCCAAGTGCCTCTCTTTTCCATTGGGGACCTGTGTCTTTAAGAATGCTGAAAAAAAAAAAAAGCATTCTGATTGTCACAGTCAAAACCTTGTGACCAATAAAGGAGACTTGTGATCCCTTAAATAAATGAAGCATTTCTTACACTTAGCAGCCAGTTGATAGATAAATATGTTTATCCAGTACATTAAGAGGTGATACAGAGAACCCCAAAGATTCAGACAGGGTAGCTTGCATTCTGAAGAAGATACAGTAGAAGGATACAAGGCTTTTATGGGAAGTTGGAAGAGAGTCTTATGAAATAATCTATAATATTACACCAAATGCATGCTTCTTGTAACTTGTAACTGATACCAGGATAGATTTTGCCCATTTATTCTTGAGAAGATTCTCCTGAGTATTTCATAACTAATATTCCATAATCATAAGCAGCCAGGTAAAGAGTACAATACATACTCCTTCTGGGAAACTGTCTAAGCACATCTACACAGCAGGGCTAACCTCAAAATAAGCTACACAACTTGAGCTATGCTAGCTTAAGTTGAAATAGCTTATTTAGACTTTTGACACTGTCTACACAGCAGTTATTGTGAAATCGAGAACTCTTTCCCCAACTTCCCTTATTCCTCATACAATGAGATTTACAGAAGTCAGAGTAAGAAGCCTGTTATTTCAAATTTATTTAGAAATAATGGACTTGCTGTGTAGATGCGCACTACGCCATTTTGGAATAACTAATGTTTTTCCAAAATAATGCTGCTGTGTAGACGTGCCCTAAGGCACAGTGGTAAAAAAGAATTAATGAAGTATTTATGGGAAAGACAGATGTTTATCTGACATCCAACACACCTGAGTGTCTACCCAGAAAACAGGCTCACCTCTCAAGGAACAGAAGTACTGACAACTGAGTTGTATGAGTTTCTGAGTTGAATAAAGAAAGTAGGCAGTTCACAGAGTCCCGCATAGTCTAAGGTTCGTGTTTTGTTTAGTGAAGGCTGTTATCTTGGATGTTTCCTTTGATTCTTCTTCAAATGGACTGACCTTCCTTTCCTGGTAGGACTATTGTAAATGAAAATAGCAAGAGTGGTGACTGCTCAGTCAAACAGGACTCAATTTTTCCCTCACTCTCCACAGCAAGAAGCTTTTCCTGGGTACTAAAAAGGGCATTTTAGCTTACTGTCTATCCTACAGAGAGCAAAAATATCTGTACTTTAAGTTCTACATAAAGCACTCTGAAGCAGGGAAGGTCAGAAGCAAGGGTGCAATGCAACCTATTTCCATGTTTAGTCATTGTACGGTGAATATTTCAGGAGTAGAAAAAAAAGTGATTTATATTGTTTTTCACTAATCCATACACACTAGAAAGCAGGAACCCTGATCTAACCTTCCCTCAAGCACAGATAATCCTTCAATTCAAAACGAATTTGAAATTGCACCTGAGTTAAAATACCAGCTTTATAAAGCAAGGAGTTTCTTAAATCCAATTTCTTTCCAGAGCCATGAGATTACACAGTTAGGATGGGCTTCTCCTATAGGACAGGGATTGTATAAGGAGCCTCACTGCAGTTCTGCTGTGTGAGAGGTGCATGGCAGGGGAGCAGACAGTCAGGGAGACAGTTCAAACATCTGCGCACAGCAGAATTCAGCTTCACATAGCTGGGGCTTAAATGTAGGGCATGGATGATGCCATAGTCCTTAGGGCTATATCTACATGGACCCACAGGCCACAGACTCATGTACAGCAATTTTTATCTCTGTTGTAGCCTAGTGGTAGGATTATAGCAGGTTTGGGATCTCCCTCACATCTCCCCTTAGTTCTCTGCACACAGCTTATTCAATGTACTTTTGTAGAAGTGAATGAATTTCACCCTTAGGCTACATCTAGACTGCATCCGTCTGGCGACAGAGGGATGCAAATCAAGCACGTCGAAATTGCTAAGGAAGCAGAGATTTAAATATCCCACGCTTCATTAGCATAAACATGGCCACCGCTTTTTTTCGAAATGGAGATTTTTTGAAAAAAAACGCGGCAGTCTAGACACGGATCTGTCGAAAATAAACCCTTTTTCAACAGATCCTGTATTCCTCAAAAATTAGGTTTCCAGGATCTGTCGAAAAAGGGTTTATTTTTGACAGATCTGCATCTAGACTGCTGGGGGTTTTTTTTCGAAAAAGCTGCATTTCGAAAACAAGCGGTGGCCATGTTTATGCTAATGAAGTGCGGGATATTTAAATCCGTGCTTCATTAGCAATTTTGACGTGTCTAATCTACATCTCTCTGTCAACAGAGAAGTGTAGTCTAGACGCAGCCTTAGTGATCAGAAAGACTTGTGAGGTGAATGTGGAGATAATATAGGTGGTTTCCTGAGCTCTGGATAACTTTGATTCTTCCATATTACAGGCATTGAACAAGAAGTGAAATGGCTGATTGTGTGCTAGCATTTCTTTGTCAGTATTTTGCATCACTCTCATTATGGTACAATTGTCATTTGATTTATGGGAAATGGAATAAGCTTTGATTCATAACAGACAGGGTAGGAAACACAAGCAGCTAATTTTAAGTTTCATAAACAGGACTGAGCTCTCCAATGCCTGGTCCATGGCATGATGTGAAAGTGCTTATTCAGAGCTTGTCACCACAACCGAGACTTGTGCAGCAGGAAATTTGATTTTCACGGTTCATCTGCCACATGGAGATGGCAGGGAAATGAGCTGTGTAAATGTGAATGGAGGGTATGTCTAGACTGCAGGCTTCTTTCGGAAGAAGCTTCTTGTGGAAGAGATCTTAAAAAAAAAAACTTCCGAAAGAGACTGTCCACACACAAAAGCACATCGAAAAAGCGATGCACTTTTTTGAAAGAGAGCATCCAGACTGATTAAGGGGAGTATGATAGAGGTCTATAAAATCATGACTGGTTTGTGTTACATAAAAGCCTCCACCTGAGCTATTACTTGATTTTACAGATGGATTTTCTGGAAATACACTAAATTGTAAGGTCCTGCCAACACATGACTTAGAGACTGATAAAAGCCTCCTGCTGACTGCATTGCTGGGGGGGGCGGTAGCAGTTGTCTTTTAAATCACTTTTTTACTGATGATTTGTAAATGATTCTCTGAAGCTTTGTAATTGTTTCAGCTGCATTGCCTTTTAAACTCTGCAACTCATTGTAATCTTTGTTAAACCTTGCAACTCTGTAATCTTTGCAAACCTTGCAATCTTTTTTTAACTTCCATCCACTCTGCTTGTAACTTGCTCTAAACTGCATTCTCCCTTGAGATATGAATGTGTGTGAGTGGAGACTATTGTGTGTTTGGGATTAGAAACTGCAAGGCTGAGCATTGGAGCCAGGTGATGAATCATCAGACCAATTAAGGAGACTGCTGCTCTGCTGGATCAAGGGAAGTCAGGGCATGCTCCCTGGTGACCAATGTGGATGAGTCACAGGGGTTGTACAAAGGCAATAAAAGGAGAGTGCAGGTGGCAGAAACTCTTTTTCTGGGATGCTTTTCTTTCTGCAGCCAGTTTCTTTCCTAACCAGCTCCCCAGCCATGATTAGCAGACAGACCCTTCAGAACCAACATGCCTTGGCTCATTCTGCAACCTATATGCCTGTGTAAGTATATGTGAGTGCCTGAGGGCAGGAATGAATATGAGTGAATGAATGTGTGTGAGAGAGATAGCTGGTTCCCCTTTAGTTTAAACCATTAGTGGCAGCTCTATCCTCTTTATTTTAACCATATAATGCATATAGAGGAGCGTTAATTCCTCAATCAGTAAATCCATACTAGTGTAACCCTGAGTGGTCGCCAGTGGGAATTTTTGGGGGAAACAGTTTGCAGAAAGTAAATAAGGAAAATTATTTACTCCTTCTCATAACCAACAAGGAAGGGTCACCAAATGAAATTAATAGGCGGCAGATTTTAAACAAACAAAAGGAGGTATTTTGTCACTCGACATACAAATGGTGGGACTCTTTGCCAGAGGATGTTGTGAAGGCCAAGACTAACGGGTTCAAAAAATAACTAAATAAACTAATGGAAACTATTTGCCAGGATGGCAGGGATGGTGTCTCTAGCCTCTGTTCGTCAGAAGCTGGGAATAGCAGTTACATGTTTATGCATGTGGAGGAACTGATGAAGCCTGGAAGCATATCATCAACAGCCACCATTATGTCATGGAACTGGGACTTTAGGCAATGATTTGGTGATAATATCATCACCATCTATTGAGTACATTAGAGTGTTTTGAAAATAGTACAGAAAACTCAGCAACAGAGCCCTACCTGCCTTAGAGCTTTCTTCAGACTAGAAGGTTAATGGTCTCAACCAAGTCTGCCAATGGAGTGGGGGGTGAGGGGGGCAACAGGGGCAAATGTCCTGGGACTGAGCAATTTAAAAAAGGCCCGGGGCTCCTAGCCATTGTTATGGTGGCAATGGCAAAGGCTAAACCCTAGGCCCTTTAAATCACTAATGGAACTTTGAGTACCACATGCTGGGTGGCACTGAAAACTGGATGAGGGAGACTAGCCCCAGTCCTGCCCCTACTGCCCAAGGCCCAGAGCCAGCCCCCATACCTTGCCCAGAGCCTGGTGAAGTCTGTCAGCTGCCCTAGTCTCAACATCCTGAAACTTTGTGCATTTGGTGATCTGCAAAACCTGGCCAGTGAGAGTGAGGACACACTGGGTGTATGTGCTGAAAAGTTGATGTATTTGCCTTATACCACCACACATAAAGAAAGGGAAGCCATATGCATGAACATGGTAAATGTTTCACCAGATACAGTACTTCCAAATCCTTAAAGTTATAAGACCATATCCAAATAAACCTTCTATAAGCCTTCTACTGGTACATTAAACAAAATGAATTTCTGGGAACTTCTTCAGAAAACCAGCAGCCAGCCTTCCAGTAACCCCAGGCAAAGGCTTGCATTTTCCTTGAAAAGGAATCTGCTTTTGCCTGTGGTTGCTCATTTGAGTCAGAGTAGCAAAGACAGAGCTTGGGCTGCTGGATCAGTACTGAAGCAGCAGAGGCTTATTTGCTGCACTCCCACTAGGCTACCTTCATCAAATGTGTTTATTACCATTTTTTCCTTAAGTTCCAGCTCCAGCACAATATAGCAGCAGCTGGATGGAGGCCCCGTCCTGTTCCCTGGTCAGTCTTCTATACTGCTTGATTTCTTGTCAGGGTTCTCTAGCTGGTCAGCTGATTATCCCTTTTGCTCATCAGGCTCCCAATAGGTTTAAGTGATTCCTGCTATGGCCAGATCTACACTATAAACCAGTAGATAATAATAATTTTTTGCTGGGGGCCACTTCAGAAATTTATGAAGTGGCTCCGGGCTGCTCCAGAAGGGGCAGATCCTCAAGCAGAAGGGTTGGGGCCAGGATACTTCCTCACCCACAGACCATAATTGGTCTGTCAGTGGGGGAGCACACAGTTTCCTCTGCCCTGTCCCCACCCTTCAAGGAGCATGAAGTGCTTAGAAGTGCTGTGCACTCCTGTCAGGCAAAAGGAAACTTTGTGTGTTTCCCACTGCCCCCAGGCCCTAATGGGCCTGGGGGCGAGGAAGCAGTAGGATCTCTACAGGCCAGATCAACCCACTTGGTGGGCTGGATCCAGCCCACAGAGGCCCTTTTGCTCACGCCTGCTATAAACCTGTATTAGTATAACTCTGTCACTCTGGGAGTGGGATGGAGGGAGGAAGAAAAATCCATATCCTTGGACAGTGTGGTTATACTGACCTGACCCCCAGTTTAGGCATCTCCAGCTAGCATAGCTATTACCTCACAGAGGTGGATTAACTGCGACAATAGGAAAAGCTCTTTCTGCTGCATAGAAACATCTTCAGGGAAGTTCTTCAGCTTCCAAACTCAATCAAGCTACTTTAGGCTCTGTCTATACTAGCACTTTTGTCAGAAAAACTTGTCATTCAGGGGTGTGAAAAAAAATTTATGATACTGAATTTCTTAGCCCAAATGAAATAATCTGTTCAGGTGGGAGGCAGGGAAGGTGGTTTATTGCCAAGTGTCCGATTGGAGACAATATGGCTACTTTAGAACACATTTCATGTAGGAGCTGCTGACTCAATGGACTGTTAAACATTTTAGGCAGTTGAAGAAAATTGCCTGAGTTGCTGTGCTAGAAGCAGTGGCTTTGTCACTTGGATGGACTTCATTTATTTAGATACTACACATCTGAGTAGGAACTCATTTTTGTCTGAGTACAATTGTGATCGTCTTCCAGCTTTTGCTCTCTTATTTGAGATTAAGCCATTTGGACCTGGATCCTGATTGTGAGCATCTGTAAAGGCACAGGTGCTCAGAACTGGGTTTTGATCTTGGCTTATCTGCAATATTCATTTTATTTTGTCACCTTCATACCTCTTGTCTAGAAGTAACTTGCTGCAGTTCTTTTGCATGGGATTTTGCTTTGTGTCAGTGAAATGAGGGAGGTGTATATTAAATACTTGCTGTATTGTTTACCAAGTCACTGCAGCATGGAGAAGTGAAGGCAGTGGAATAGTTCAGTTATGGTGTGACATGGTCTACATACATCACAGCTATAGTTTCACCTTTATGGTAACATTGATAAAACCAAGAAAAAACACAGAATTGCTTCTTCTCTTGTGGAGTTTATGCATATTGCAAATGATGCCCTACTCATGTGTAATCACTATTTTATCCTTTCATACTGAGCTCTTTCCAAGGGGCTGGACGAACGGACGGACACACACACACACACACACACACACACACACACGTTTCATTCTGTAACTGAACCTTGACAAACGCATACAGGCTCCTGTTACGGATACCTAGCCCTAACAGGTAGATGTGGATCACATCCCCCACCAGCACTGTAACTGATACTGCATGTATTGTTTTAACAGCAAAATGTAATTGCATATGCAGGGTGTGGTTTTTTTTTCCTCCTCACATCAACTGATGGAGCCAGAAGATTGGGGCTGAGGCAAGCCGGGATCTTTGAGATTAGGTTATGGCATTAATTCTGTCCCTTTCTCACCCTGTTATTTCTCTTGTGAAGGTATAATGAAGTCTCCACAACAGTCAGAGTTATTCCAGCCTCAGGGCTGTGGTCCAGGTTGTAGAAAATAAACTCTGAACAGCTTACTACAGTATATGAAGGCAGTGGATATTCTTTAATGTTAGCTCAAGATTTGTTTAATTGCTTTTCTGTGTTGTAAATTAAGCATGCAGGACAACATAAGATATACAGGCTTTAATTGGCCTTAAAAACATCTAAAACCCATACATATAATATAAGTAATTACCATTGTGCCCACAGGCATTAAAACTACCAAGTTATACCTCTTATTAAAAATAACAAACAAAACATTTTCCTTTTATTCAGTGACTTGGCACTGATCCTACATCCTATTGCATTAGTTCATAAAGTCTGTGTTGAGTGCCATGATGTGATGTAACTTAAGCAAAGCTGACAAAATGTCACTTCCCTGCACAGGAAAGATGTGTGTTGTAAACTTGGGTAGGAACTGCTGCAATCATCAAGAGCCAGCAATGCCCCTCTCCCATGAATATTGGCCAAGCTGGACAATTTCTGTGCCAAAGGATAAATGGACACAAATCAGACCTCAAGAAAGATAACATTCACAAATCTGCAGGAGAACACTTCAGCCTCCTTGGACACTCAGTAATGGATTAAAAGAAGCCATCTCCTACAAAACAAAACAAAAAAACAGCCTTCAAAACCACTTTATGAAGGGAAACAATGGAACTGCAATTAACGTGCAAATTCAATACAATCAAATTAGGGCTGAATAAGGATTTTAATTGGCTATCTCACTACAAAGGCAATTTCCTCTCTTAGTATTCACACCTCCTCACCACCTGCTGTGAGTGAACCACATCTACCCTGACTAAATTGGCCTCATTAACACTGGTCCTTTACTTGATAAGTAACTTTCTTCTTTTCTTTATATATACCTCTGCCTCTGTAATTTCCGCTCCAATTCATCTGATGAAGTGAGTTTACCTACGAAAGCTTATGCTCCAATAAATCTGCTAGTCTACACTGTGGATACGTCTACACTGTGGGCTGAGGTTTAGTTAAGATTTGCAACTTCAGCCACATTAATTGTGACACGGAAGTTAACTCGACTTTTGGTGCTGACTACACAGCAGGAAGTCTAAGGAAAAACACTCTTCCTTCGACTTCCCTTACTCCTCGACTCCTCGTGAAATGACGGTTACAGAAGTCAGAGTGAGAATCCCATTATTTTGAAATTATTTCAAAATAGTGGGCTTGCTGTGTAGATGCACACTCTTTTATTTTGAAATAACAAAGTTATTTTGAAATAAGTGTGCAGTGTCGACATAGCCCAAGGTGCCACAGCTGCCCTTTTAATTAATCCAGATACAGATTAATATGGCTACCCCTCTGAGACTAAAATATCCATGTTACGTGAGGTTAGACAACTGCTGCCACATTCTAAAGCATTTACATTTAACAGCAAATTATTATGCTTATGGCCAGTGATTTCCCCAGGAATTGAAATTAGGGATGGTGACGTAAGACCATGAAGGGGAAGGTGGGCTATATGGCACAACAGTAAAAACCAATACAATGTTTCTGACCATTTTATTAGATTTAACGAGTGTTTTGAAATCACAGAAACTAAAGTTGCCTACTGAAGCCTACTATGAAGCATTACATCTACATCTCTCTTGGTTCCTTATTGTAGTTTACATAGCTGTTAATGAACTCTCAAATGCAGTAATTCATCTTTGATGGCTTCTTGTATGTCTTTACTTCCAGTCCTTTATGATATCCTCATTATCAGGCAGAAGGCAACTCCTTTGAAAATAGAAATTTCTGTTCAATGAGGAAAAAGAATGCCCAACTGTAGCTATTGTGGCTGGGAGTAGCAACTCTTTTCATCCCAGGAAACATAGCAGAAAGACTGGGTCAAACCGCTAGTAATGATAAAGAAGTTAAAGGCCAATCTTCATTCATTTGTCTTATTTGTAATGAAAGAAGTGCTGGGGCCCAAGCCAGCCTTTTACTTTCATAATTGATGTGAAGCCCAGCGGTCCCGGGGATAATAACTGCCAGCTTGGCAAAAATAGAGCACTGAGAACCCCTCAATCAGGACAGGTTGGCTATGTCTACACTATAGAGTTTTGGCACAAACAGCTGTTTTTGCGCAAAAACTCTCAGAGCATCCACACCTCAAGCACATTTTTGCACAAAAAAATCGAAAGAACAAAGGGGTTTTTGTGCAATAGTTATTCCTCATTCTACGAGGAATAACTCCTTTTTGCACAAGAGTTATTGCACAATAAGATGTGTGTGGATGGGTAACAGGGTTTTTTTTGCACAAAAAGAGGAAAAAGCACAGATGCCCTGGTGGCCATTCTGTGGAAAGCTATCAGTGCTTTCTTTTGAGAGAGTGTCCATGCAGTGTGGATGCTCTCTTGTGCAAAAGCTCATCGCTTTTTTGATGTGCTTTTGCAGTGTGGACATTGTCTTGTGCAAGAAGTTTTTGCAGAAGATCTCTTCAGCAAAAAGCTTCTTGCGCAAGAAGCCTGTAGTGTAGACATAGCTGTTATATACAGTTCTGCTGCCCTTTACTCATACAAGAAGAATAACATCATTTCATTAGCCCTGCATTCAATACTAAAGTGATTTGTAACCCAACACCATCAACACTGATCACTTGTGCAACACAGATCTGTCTGATGGATTCCTGGTCAGAATAGGTGTGTTCCTGTAAATACAGTCTGGTCTTGAAGTCTTTCTCCCTTCAACCCCAGTTCATCATTAGTGGTCAGGAGTGCTCATTCTGATCTTGCTTATAAATTGCAATTTGAAATTATAAGATTGGCCAGTATTACTGAATGAATACACTTGTCAGAAAAAACAGCAGCTGTGTGAGGAAGCTAATGTTTGTTCATACTTATTTTTCTTCACGTACAACTATTTTATCATATACTGTATATGCTTTTAAAATGTGCATAAATGTTTTGATTTTAATTCAAATTTCCCATGAATGACTAAATCAGCAACACTGCATGTAACTAGTTGACCACTATGCGGATGTTGTGGGAAATTCAGAAGGGGGTAACGGGAGTAATGTAGGGAAAACCTTCTTTGTGGTTACTCCAGAAATGAAGGGTTTTGTTTCAGGGCATCGTCACTATCATTGCAGAAGAAAAACTTGTAGTTTTATCTGTCTGCTCTCACACGCACAAGGTGTGACTCACTGATTAAGAAGAAATGCAGCACTGAATGTGAGAAGTACGAGCAAATTATACAGTGTGCCAGGCCCTTCCCACCAAATTAGATACTTCCCTTCCACCACAATAACATTTAAGTGGTAAATAAAACAATGGAGGCTGTGCGAATTTATGACTGTTATTGAGAACAAATTACAGAAGAACATCCCAGATGTAAAGACACTGATAGAAACGCGTAGTGTGCAAAATACAAGATAAAAAATAATGAAAAAATACCAGACTGTAGAGCTAGTTTGTCTGATTTGCAATCAGTGGTGCCTCTTCTACTGATTTCAGTGGGTGCAGTATTAAGCCCCCAAGTATTCAGAATCCAAATGAGATTGGATTATATCTTTATACCATTCCTACTAGGTAGATCCTGACAACTTCAGCCACTAATCAGGTCCCCACAGAGCTTGTATTGTGAATGAATTTACAGAAAATATTGGACACAGAACATCAGACTGGTATTGCAAAGGAAAAACCAGAAACACACTGAAAGGCTATGACTGAGCTTGGGTCAAGATGTTTGTTTGTAAATATACAGATGGTATCAGTTCATCTGATAGTAAAAATCTGTCTGTTTTAGATGCTTATATTTTGTTATTTATGCACAGGTATTAAAAAATCATCAGGAATAGCTAAATATTGTCATCAATCTTATCCTGCCAGCCTTTGGGGCTTGCAGCCTCCCTAGAGCTGGAATAAACCTATCTCACTGAAACAAATATCCTCAGTTCTTGGTTAAAAGATTTGTAATCCCTTGTTCCATGAAGCCTTGAGGATGTCCTAGAAACTGAGGTGGTATCTGCTCAATGCAGTTGCCTGACAGCTTCAATTGGGTGTCCTCATTTCTGCATTTTGTGCTGCACTCAGCATGTTGGGGAGAAAATTGTGTGGCTGCTGCCTGCTGGGACCTGCATGACAAAAGGATGGATATTTTGAGGCTATTTTTGAATAAATGCATTGATGATATGCTGCCATAATGAAGGTACACACAGTAATGGAACAAAGGGAAATACGTGGTGCATTTCTACAGCAAAATAACGTACAGTGTGAAAATGCAAACATACCTTCTATTAACCCTTAAAATGATGGCTAATGCAGATAGATTGTAACCCTTTAATAAGACTAGCTAGTTTTCAAATAATTCTCTTCCTGCATGTGGGAGGGAGGGGAACGCTACAGTGGGAGGGGGGAAGAGAATAAAGGGGTGATAGTGTGTTTGGCTTGGGAGAAGAGGGACAGAGTTGGAAAGTCTGGGAATAGTCATTCCCACCTTCCCTAAAACACACAAGTCTTGAGCATGTGTGAAAGCTTTGTTCCACTTCTGACTGCTGCCAGGGCTGTCTAGTCTCTGGAGAAGAATGGAGATGGAGCCAGGAAGCTGTCCTGGGGTCTGATAGCTTGACTAGGGAGTACAAGTCTCTTCTATCTGCCCAGATGGTAGCCTATTTCACTCTGGGCTGGTGGCAGACTGGCAGGACAAGACAGGTTTGTTTAGAAGCTGGCAAGGGGCTGTGGCCAATGGCAGGGGGCCAGGAGAGGATGAGAGAGATAAGAAGTGGATCTATCTATTCTGAAATAACGGCCTGATATTTTTAGGAGAGCTGAGCACCCACAAAAGTCAATGTGACCCTGTGAGCATTCAGCAGCTTTGCAAAATCACACCACTTATTAAGTCTCCAAAAATGGCTAATTATAGGCATCACAGTGGTGCATTTTGGGTTGAATACATAGTGTAAGGTGAAGGCAAGTAAAACAATATCTTAACAGTCAAAATAGGTATTTGGCAGTGCTCCCTTGTTAGAGACTTACAAATATTCAAACCATCAGACAGCCAGAAGGCTGCACAACAAGAAGAAATAAAAATCAGGATTCTGGAATACATTCAAATAAAGGCACTTTAGTAAAGGATGGGGAATTCTACTGACTGCATGTGAATATAAAGCATGAAAATATTGCAGTCTCCATGGCAGCATCTCAAAAATGTTACAGCAATATTTTGAAATGTAATATAAATTCAAATTTGTTAATCTTAAACCAGCAAATCAGTTTTGCTATAAATATTCACCCAGCTCAACCTCTCAGAGTAAAGCCTGACAGATTTTTTTAAAACTGCCCTACTAAAGGTCTAAACATTTAATTTACATTCCATACTAAAAAACTCCTTGTATTTAGAGAATATTAAGGCTGCACAGCGAAGTAAGCAAAAATCAAATATCAAGGCTGCATGTTCTAACTGGAATATACTCCCATGTGCCTATGGATTATGGTTGCATTTATAATTATTTAAATATCACCAGAAGGTTTCAGATGCTATGAAACGTGAACATTCTTATTACCTGCACTAGGGAGCTTACAATATAGGTAGTAGGTCATGTACAATTGCAGGGAGGTAAAAGAAGGAATACAAGACAGTGTGGTTTAACATATTTTATAATGCCAAGATTTGTTGGTTTTTCTAATCTTTATGCCTTTACTTAAAAGAGGATTATAAGCATTCTGTGTAGGGGCCCTAGGTTGTGTAGGTACATTTGAGAAATGGCAAATTTCCAATAATCCCTGAAACACAAGAGAGCAGTTTCATGTAATATCTCTTGCATACCATAGGTCATTTTCTCTAACTGTACATATAGACTTTCTTATAGTCCGTGGTGCTTTCCCCCAATGATTCTGTTCTCTTGGTTATAGAATACTAGAACTGGAAGGGACCTTGAGAGGTCATCAAGTCCAGTCCCTGCCCTCACAGCAGGACCAAGAGCCATCTAGATCATCCCTGATAGATATCTATCCAACCTGCTCTTAAATATCTCCAGAGATGGAGATTCCACAACCTCCCTAGGCGATTTATTCCAGTGTTTAACCGCCCTGACAGTTAGGAAGTTTTTCCTAATGTCCAACCTCAACCTCCCTTGCTGCAGTTTTAAGATCATTGCTGCTTGTCCTTTCATCAGAGGTCAAGGAGAACAATTTTTCTCCCTCTTCCTTGTGACACCCTTTTAGATACCTGAAAACTGCTATCATGTTCCCTCTTGGTCTTCTCCTTTCCAAGCTAAACAATCCCAATTCTTTCAGTCTTCCCTCATAACGCATGGTCTCTAGACCTTTAATCATTCTTGTTGCTCTTCTCTGGACCTTCTCCACATCTTTCTTGAAATGTGGTGGCCAGAACTGGACACAATACTCCAATTGAGGCCTAATCAATACAAAGTAGAACGGAAGAATGATTTCTCATGTCTTGCTCACCACACTCTTGTTAATGCATCCCAGAATCATTTGCTTTTTTGCAACAGTGTCACACTGACTCATATTTAGCTTGTGGTCCACTATGACCCCTAGATCCCTTTCTGTAGTACTCGTTCTGAGACAGTCACTTCCCATTCTGTATGTGTGAAACTGATTGTTCCTTCCTAAGTGGAGTACTTGCATTTGTCCTTGTTAAACTTCATCCTATTTACCTCGGACCACTTCTCTAGTTTGTCCAGATCATTTTGAATTATGACCCTATCCTCCAAAGCAGTTGCAACCCCTCCCAGTTTGGTATCATCTGCAAACGTAAGTGTACTCTCTATGCCGATATCTAAATTGTTGATGAAGATATTGAACAGAACTGGTCCCAAAACAGACTCCTGCAGAACCCCACTTGTTATGCCCTTCCAGCATGATTGTGAACCATTAATAATTACTCTCTGAGAACAGTTATCCAGCCAGTTATGCACCCACCTTATAGTAGCCCCATCTAAGTTGTATTTGCCAAGTTTATTGATAAGAAGATCATGCGAGATCGTATCAAATGCCTTGCCACGTCCACCGCTTCTCACTTACCCACAAGACTTGTTACATTGTAATGTGCCTTCCGTGTTTTTTCTCCCTTACTGAAATATAAATAAAATGTAAAATAACCCCTTCCCCACACAAGTCTTGATTACACGATCATATACAATATTATTTTTCAGTTAATTCAATGACATCTGACCCAACTGTCTTATAAATCTTGTGATATTTGGTGTTTTCCTATAGGCCCCAATACTTGGAATTGTGAGGATTATGGTTGCAAAGAAAATTTTGAAAATATGTCCCACTTCTATCTTGCAGACTCAGAAACCAGACGGGAAATACAGGGAACTTCCATTATACATATTTTTAAATCTCATGATTCATGGGGTGGTGAGGAACTACCGAATGCTGGGCTTGGCAAAACTGTACTGTTTCCAGAGACCGCTCCCACTTCCAGTCTTTCATGCAAGTGCTGATTAATCAAGTCTCCATAAGAATGGCCCAATGCAGCCACAACTTTGAACCTGAAGCAGGTAACATCTTCCACTGTGAAATGTGATCCAGATCTCCCAGTTTAGAATCTATCTCCCTCCTAATAGAGTTCATCTCTCTTGTCATGAAAACTTGCTGTCTTCCTCCTCTGAACTAGAAACACCACAACAATTTGAATTTGGTGCTGGCCATCCTTCTGAATGCTTTCTAATAATGTTTGAACATGAGATTTCTAAAGATCTCAGGCAGGAGACAGATCATGTCATTCACAGGTTCCCTTTAAAGTCACACTGAAGCCCAGTATCTCCTTTGTTCAGCTGATCTAGAGATGTTAAAATGTGTTTCTTTTTGTAAACTTTTACCTGCTGAAATTTTTTGCTATTACTCATTTACACATGGAGGAGGGCAAGTTGGAGCCAGTACTTGTGGGGAGCTGACTTTTGCACACAAATGGTGGCTCATTAAGTATGCAAATGAGGCACGGCCATATTCACTGCTTTGCCTCATTTGCATAATCTCTTGCGCAAGAAGGGGCAGTCTAGACATAGTTGTAGTGTGATTCACTGTCCCATGCAGTGGCACCTAGACCACAGCAACAGATAAGAACAAGTGACCTCTACAACACAGGCAGAGAGTCAGCTGGCTTTTAACTCAAAGGGTAGAGGCTCCTACACTATGCTTCAGAGGACCTTGGTTCAAATTTGCCCGGTAGCAGTTACATCTACACAGCACCAAATTTTGAAATGAAGTGCTATTCTGAAACATCTCTTAACCGTCGTACAACGTGGTTTACAGGGAGATTGGAATAGCAAGCCTGTCATATTTTGATATAACGGCCTTGCTCTTAAGATGCAGAATAGCTATTTCAGGATACCAGACATTTATGAGGTAACATAATTTGCTTACGCTATTTAATTTAGCCTTGTTACATTGATCATTACAGGCCAGATTTTCAGGTGGCTTCCATTTTTGAAGCTACTGTTCAAATCATTTGGACACCTACATATCTTGATTACACCTACAAATTGATACTTTGATATCAGTTGTGGGTGAGCATAAAATAGGAGCCCAGGTAAAGCCAGGCTCTCCATCTCATAATACAACATAAGGCAATCTACTGTAATCTGTTGCATCTAGGCACTCATGTTATATACTGTGCTAGAAATTATTTTTACAAACAGCTTGGCAGGTTTTGTGTTGCCATCTGTAATACCAGGTACTTCTCAGCTAGCACATCTTTAGGAAAAAAGGGCATATCATTCTTTCTAAGAACCGCAGAAATATACGGAGCCATTAGCAGCTTAGCTACATTACCTTTATAGACTAAGTGACATGCAGCAAATAAAATGAAGGAGTGTAAAAGATAATTATCAGGTGCCAAGAGCGTCACATAAATAAAAAACAGGACTATGTAGCACTTTAAAGACTAACAAGATGGTTTATTAGGTGATGAGCTTTCGTGGGCCAGACCCACTTCCTCAGATCAAATTGTGGAAGAAAATAGGCATGACCATATATACCAAAGGGATACAATAAAAAAAAAAGTGAACACACATAAAAAGGACAAATCAAATTTCAGAACAGAGGGGGGACAGTTTAAGACATGAATTAAACTGTCATTCGTGCTTAAATTTGACACTTTATGCCGGGGTCTTAACAAAGACCCTAATTACCTTACCCATTACAAAGATAGCTTCCAAGGTAATTAGGGTCTTTGTTAAGACCCCGGCATAAAGTGTCAAATTTAAGCACGAATGACAGTTTAATTCATGTCTTAAACTGTCCCGCCTCTGTTCTGAAATTTGATTTGTCCTTTTTATGTGTGTTCACTTTTTTTTTGATTGTATCCCTTTGGTATATATGGTCATGCCTATTTTCTTCCACAATTTGATCTGAGGAAGTGGGTCTGGCCCACGAAAGCTCATCACCTAATAAACCATCTTGTTAGTCTTTAAAGTGCTACATAGTCCTGTTTTTTGTTTCAGCTAGACTAGATTAACACGGCTACATCTCTATTACTATTCTACATAAATAAGAGTCTTAGAGGGGTAGCTGTGTTAGTAGGTAACTAAAAAAAAAAAAAAAAAAACCAACGGTCTTGTAGAACCGTAGAAACTAACAAATATATAAATAGTATCATGAGCTTTCGAGGGCACAACCCACTTCTTCCGATGACAATTAACATAAATAAGAGGATAGCTGAGAGACAAGCTGCCATACAAATTGTATGTAGGGACCTTTTCATTAAATATTACTAAGTAGCTACCTTTTGGGAAAAACATGGCAGCTGTGTTAACAGTGCAGAGTAAACACATACAGGTGGACAGCATGCCACAACATACACATTCAGGTACCAGTGCCAGGTGCTGGTAGATTTATTTAATAAGCAGAGAACACATTTCAGAGCTTGCTTCTCTGGAAAGAGATTTTTCTATCTGTTCTGCAGCAACACTCACTGCTTTTATACATAGCCATTCTTCTTTTGCTCTTGAAATGAATGACATGACACTGAAACTAATTGAGCTGTGTGTCATCAATACAGGTGCTGGTGCTGGTAGAGCTGATTCTGACTGTAATTTCTGCTATACTGCAGAACCCCACAATATCACCTTTTTAGGCTATGGGCAAGCTGCAGGAGGGCTGAAGGAAAGTAATGGAGAATGGCCAGATGAAATGCAGGTTTCTGACGCATGTGGCCAGTAAAGATGAAAAACCGGCAGGTATCAGCTGATATTATCCCAAGGAGAAGCAGACAACATTACATTGAGATACAAGTCAGATATTCACCTTCAAAAATTTCTAGGCAGAAAAAACAGGTGTGTCCTCTAGCCATTTGCAATCCAGCAAATGTCCCTTACGATGACTATTATATTTCAAAATCTCCAAATCCATTTAGAACATCAGAATGCATATATATATAAAGAAACACTTGGAAAATTCAGTTGATGAAGACAAATCTTAGCTCCCAGCTTTGTATTAACTAAAATACAGTCTGTTGATCTAAAATAACCAGGCACTGTGCCCTAGAGTTAAATATGAAATGTCACGGTTCATACTTTACTGAACTTGTGCAGCAATACATGAAATACAAGACGGAGAAAAAGGCATTGAAATCCTGCATTGGGCGGTGCTGCCTGTATCAAGTCTTGTTCAAGCTTGAGGGTGAGATTTGCTCTACAGAAAAGAAAAGGTATGAAAATATATTCAGCTTTCAGCTGTTAAAGTGACTGCAGATTTCAAGGGAGACAAATTGATCCTTTGAGGTTTTTTTTTCATTTTCAAATATGTGATTAAGGACACTGGAGTAATGTTTATTTTAGGGCAAGTCCAGGATAGGGATCCATTAAAAATAAGGTGTCTCCTTGGATGGATGCCGAGAGCTGCAGGACTCTGGTTTTCACGAGCCTATGTAGCTAGTTGATTATTTCTCCTTTTTTGCATAATCAAGTCACAGCACCAAAATATATTTTATCAGATGCCATAAGAGAGGAGAAAAGCATGGTTAATTGCACTTTCTAAATAATTCATGGTGCATAAATTCCTTGAATGCTTATTTCCACATACACACTTTAGGGTGGCTCCTTTTAGTTTCTTATAGAGGCAGCATTAACAAAGCTTTCTCTGCAAAGTATGTCCCAAGAACATCCCCTGGGCTCAAAAATCCTGCTTCATGGGGATGAGGGGAGTAAGTCCACTGGGAAATACATAATCAGCCACATAAGTGGGGGAAACAAAGGATTATGTATGGTCTGCAAATCATCTTGCTGGCCCTTAAACAGAAGCAGCAGTTGGAGGAAGGAAAAAGAGAAGAACCTGATTAAGTGTTCCATTTTGCCCTAGCCTCTACAAGGCTGTGATCAAATTAAAGAAAAAGTCTGTGGTAATGTAATGCTGCCTGAAGCAGCATGAACCTTTGCTGAGTAATTTGTGAATCTCCTCTGCAAAGCATAGATTACAGCTTAGAAGCCTAGCCACTGGTCCTATCATGGCTAGGAGAAGGAGGGAAGACAGAGAAGTTTTTCAATACACATGATAGGATATATGGCCCTGGAACCCCAGCCCTTCAATACCATTCAGGTGCTACATCACCCTCATGGTCTTGCAGATCTGGTCAGAACGGCAACATGTTTGTGTAACCCACACAAGGTGAGTATGGGGTTTTTGTCCTTCAGTAGTAGGTCCACATACATTTGCTAGTGGCATAAGTGGGGTTTGTGCTGAAAGTCTTGGTTTCAAATCCTGCTGTTGATCCATACTATTAGGTACGTGGGTGAGGGTCTCAAGCCAAGGTCCACAAGGTTGCTAAGCAAAAAAGCCTTATTCTCTGCACCAGTGCAACACAGAATGAGTCCAGAAAACTGCAGCTAGAGCCTCATCACCAGCTACACTTGGTGTCGCAGCAGGTTCAGGTGACTAGCAGCAGACTGCTGATTGGACACCTCTGTGTTCCAGTTTCTTTCCTTTTCTGAACAAGTATTTATTAGGCCTGTTGCTGCTCAAACTTCTGAAACCAAGTCTCTGCGTCCATGCTTGGTGTGATGGGGCAATGCACATCCTTTATGGGAATATGGGCATAATTAGACTATGCTTTATGCAAGATATTGCATATGAGATATCGTTGGGAAGGTTGTAATCTACTGAATAAGATTATCCCACATGTATGCATATATCATTCCTATATTTGAAGTTAGAAATACAAAGTTAGAAATATCATTCCTGTATTACTAATGTAGTCATGCTAAGTGAGGGCCATTAGTAATACTCAAGGACCTTAATGGCTCAATACTCAGGACAAAGTTATGTTTTGCTTGTAAACCTGGGAGGTGGGGCTATGGTGGTTCCTACCAAGACATGTGGCCATATCTCCTGATGCTGGGGTCCATTTTGTCTGGATGCCTTGCTCTGACTTCTGCTGTTGACTCCATCTTTGACACTTGGTATAACTTTTGACTGTGACCGTGGCTTAATCCTAGGCATGGCTTCTTATGATGAGTTCATCTTGACCCTTGCTGTGGCTTTGGATTCTGACTCTGGTTTGACCTTTTGATGTGATGTCTGACAATGACCCTGACTTCCTCCTGGCTCTGGCCACTAGCTCAGACTGCCCTGATACAGGCCCTGACATAGTCAGTCTCTAATGGAGCTGTGGCATTTAGGCGTTAATTTGTTCTGCATGGCTTTGCATAGGAGGGAAGCATACATCCCAGAATTTGTAACGGGAAATCATTAAACCTGCTTTGTTTTGCCTGACTGCTGCCTATCAAGTTTAATAAAGTTGGCAAGATCCAAGGGGTCCAGGCCATTTAAAATCTTTTGTAGCCAAATTCATGATTGATAGAAGTAAGATCAACTTCCTTCGTGTCCCTGTGGTTGCACTAGCTTCCAGCAGTGGAGAATTTATCCTCTCATCTATTAAAGTGCTGCAGGAGCGGAACATCATTCTTGGATCAATCTTTATTAGGGTTTCAGCTGTATTGAAATGAAAACTGCAAGCAAGAACTTTAATAAATGGACTGATGAGTTATCTACTTGCACTGCAATTTCTGAATGTATTATATCCTCAGTAGAGTGATGTCTTGAGAACTTTCTAGTCTTCCCCTTTTATGAATCACACTATATATTCTAATGACTCCTAAGGGACAAACACTTTTAAAAGAGCTAGTTGAGGAGCTCACTGGCCATTAAAGTTGACTTTCAACAAGTTTTGGAGTACTGGGAAAGTTCCAGAAGAATGGAAGAAAGATAATGGTTTGCCAGTGTTTAAAAAAAATATATACACAGGCTAATGGACCAGCTGATACTGACCTAGATTAATAAAGAATCAAAGGTGGGTAACATAATGAATGCCAATCAACATGGTTTTATGGAAAATAGATTAAATCAAACTAATGTTATCGTTCTTTGATGAGATGACAGGGTTTGCTGAAAAAGGGAGCAGTGTTTATTTAATATACTTACACTTCTATAAGGTGCTTGACCTGGCACCATGCCATATTTTGAATAAAAAAAACCCCTAAACAATACAAATGTAACATGGTATAAATCTGATGCATTAAAATCTAGCTAGTTAGTAGGTCTCAAAATGTAATTGTAAATGGAGAATGATAGTCAAAGATGTGTTTCTAATTGGCTCCTGCAGAGATCAGTTCTTGGGTCTCTGCTATTTAATATTTTATTGTTTTTTATAAAGTTTGCAGGAGACACGGATTGGGAAATAATGAAGGAACAGGTCACTGATGCAGAGACAGCAGAGTTGTTTGGAAAACTGGGTGCAAGCAAACAACATTTGCAATGTGCCTAAATACATATGTATACATCTAGGAACAAAGAAAAAAGGCTGTATTTCCAGCACGGGTGGGTGGGTGGGGCTATCCTAGAGTGGCCCTGAAAAAGATTTGCAAGTTACGATGGATAATCAGCTGAATATGAGCACTCAGTACATACTGTGGCCAAAGGGCTAATGCAATCTCCGGGTGCATAAACAAGGGAAGCTGGAGTGTTAGTAAAGAGGTTACTCTGATATTTGGCACTGGTGCAGCCACAGATGGAAAGCTGTATCCAGTTCTGGTGTCAACAGTCTGAGAAGAAAATATGATAGACTGGAGAGAGTTCCAACAAGTGCCATGAGAATGATTAAAATATTAAATAGAAAAAAATGCCTTTTTAGAGAGAGACTGAAGCAGCTCCAGAGATTTAGTTTAACAAAAGAGAAAGTTAAGGATGATCTGGTAACACTTTGCAACAAGGGTGGACAATAAGCAACCTGCAGGCCTGGTGCTGGAGCCCCTGGTGAGCCACCACTTTATTTACTTGTGCATGCACAGGTATGGCTGCTTGCGGCTCCCGTTGGCTGCGGATTGCCATTCCTGGACAATGGGAACTGTGGAAAGCAGTGTCCTGGTCTGTGCTGCTTCCCACAGCTCTCATAGGTCAGGAACAGTGAAACACAGCCAAAGGGAGCTGCAAGCAGCTGTACACGTGGATGGGCAGGTAAATAAAGCATCTTGTGGCCCACCAGGGGCTAACCTTGGGGAACTGTCTGGCTCACGGGCCAATTATTGCCCACCACTGCTCTACAGGTACAAGAACCAAATGTTTAACAGTCAATCTAAATTTCTTGTCTGCAGGACTGGGCTAGAGACCAGGCTCTTCCATATTTCACAAGTAAGAATTATGAAAAGAACATCCTGATTTTTTTTGCAGTCCTGGCTGGAAAGAGGCAGTGAAAGACACCTCCAGCCATTTCAGACCCCCTTAAAGCTATATGTTTGGAGTTAAGAACAGGTAAGCTGGATGTGTGGAACTGTTCAATGGAGCGTACAACCTACGGTGGATGCTAGATGGGGCAGTGCTTCTGAGAGCAGATTAACCTGTTGGCCTGAAGAAGTTTTGCCCTAAGGCTATACTTACATGCTAGAGATCGATCTTCTAGCATTTGATTTAGCGGGTGCAGTAAAGTCCTACGAAATCAAACACTGAGGGTGCCCCTGGTTGGTGTGGGTACTCCTTGTAGTCATGGAGGAGTAAGGGAAGCCGATGGGAGTATTTGCTCCCATCAACTTCCCACTGTGAAGAAGATGCCAAGTTTGGCTTAATGTATGTCAACTCCAGCTACATTATATACTTAGCTAGAGTCGCATACTTTAAGCCAGCTTTCCGGGTCTAGTATAGACCTGGCCTTAGAGTAGTTTGATCCCTGGGAGAGGAGAGTCTTTTCCTTTTGCTACTCAGGCTGGGACTCAGTACTGATCCAGGAAAAAAAAAAGCAATATTTAGCTCAAACAGTTTTATGTCCAAACATAACAAGATAGCGTATTAATATCAAAGGCTTTGTGCTAATATTGTATTAACTAGAGGGGGGAGGGATGTTTGTTTATTTTACAACTTTGTACACAGAGTTAATGCTCTTGGTTAAGCATAATCCCTCCAAAGGTCTTTTCGGTACTGAGGAGTTCAGCAGAGGACACTAATGCAATTGTGTGATTAACGTGCATCTATACTTCTGTTTGGCTTGAAATTTGCATTCTGTGCAGGCAGCACAGTACAGTAAGTCATACCAAAAGTGCTGTCTGTCTCTTTACAGAGATGACTGCTGGCTCCGTAGTGCTGGCTTCTTCAAAACAAGTATGAGTCACTGACCTGGGGTAGATAGTAAATGTTATGGTGACGTTCACAATGGAAAGATGCTGAGAGGGAACAAAGAAGCTTATTTTCTTAATAGAAATTTGTTTGGGGAACATGCGGGGCCTAATACTTCTCCTACTGAAGTCAATGGAAAGCTCATCGTTGAAAAGATGCTGTTTTAAAGGACTTTGCTGTCTATGGATGAAACATCTTTATATTCTAGCCAGGGATTATTAATTATTCTATGGAAACAAGAGTAAGCCTGCAGAATAAATTAATAAACACAGTTTGATATGAATTATATTAAACAAGTTCTGCCATTTCAGGTTTAAAGTATGAAGCTAACAAAACAGAGTTAAAGATCTAGCTATTATTATTTATTAAAACTTCACACTTGCAGGCTTACTTCATCAAAGATCTCCATGTCTTTGACCCTTAATCAGTTAAGTATTGTTATTCCTGTTTTACACAGGGATAAAATGAGGCACAGAAGAAATAAATGAGTCTGAGTAGTTTCTCAGAATGTATGAACAATAAAAGATACATAGTGTTTGATAATTCTCATCAGGCAAAAACACAGAGCTGCTTCCTATTCTGTTCTCCATACACCACTTCCATCCTCTGTACAAAGAGACACAAACCCATATGAGAAATACCAGACTAAAATTGCCCATCGTTTATTTTAAATGATTGTGGTTTAATCATGAGTAATGCTTTCTGACCCTCAAAGCTTATCATTCTAAGCTTGTTTGTATAGTGCCTAGCATGATAGGCCTCCATTCTCAGTTGGCCATTACATACTACCATACAAAATAGGATTAATTATTAATAGATAAGTATGTGTAATATGAAACTGTAAAAACTGTATTTATAGTCACATGGATCAAGATGTTCCTTTCTCCCTCCCCCCATGACCTTAGATGTGAGCTAATGAAGATTAGTTTCATCTCTCCTCCTTGGTGATAGTAGAATATTTTCCTCAAGCTTTGTTCTGCTCTAACTATAGATTGCTTACCACCTATTCCTCTTCTCCATGGTTCCCTTCTTTCTTTCATCAGTTACACAATACTAGCTCTCAAAAACTATCACATCAGTGAAGAATGCTTAGTGATATCCCTGCTTAGTGATCTCAATTTGTTGATCTTTCCAGTGTTAGTCAGGAGCAAAACAGCCTTTTAATAGCTATCCCAGCCCTTCCAAAAGTAACCCTGTCCATCTATAAGATCAATCTCTTATCTACCTTGGGTTTGATCCTGGTCTATCATACTCCACTTACCAATTAGAATTAACTTCCTTTCTATTCTCGTTTCTTTCCACTCAAATCCAAGCCTCTCTCATCCACCCCTTTAACTGCACAAATCTACAGATCATCTTCTTAGAAGAGCTGAACAAATATCTTTATAGGTTACAACCCGCCTCCAGCCACCTATTCTTCACCTTCCCTAATCAGTTCCTCACCTAGACTTGCTTCCTATTGGCTACAGGGCTTCTGGGTTACTAGAGGGTGACTCCTCCTCCAGCTTATTCATTGCCATGTGTCCAGCCTGAACACACTGCCCTGCATATGTCAGCACAGCCAGAGCCTGCCATAAACTTTTGACCTTTCCTTAGCTCTCCACAGTCTCATATAGTTCTTCAGCAGAGACAATTGCACTGTTGCTTATATTTAATTACCGTAGCCAGAGAATGCTGGAAAACACTGTGTTACATCTCTCATTACACTGATTGAGGGCAAAAAGATTGTTGAGACAGCAGCTGTTGTGCTTGGGTTTGTTTATCATAGAGCTTTCCTCTTCGCTGACCTGCACGATCCGTTTTCCTATTAATCTTTGTGTTGCTGCTTGGGAATCTACTCTGAAACACTATTTAGCTCAGTGTAGTAATACAGTATAACCTTGGATGAACTGCATGGTTAATCCCTGCTTTAGATGAAGGCAAAGCAGGAAACAGAAAAATAGAAGCATTGCTGGAGTTCTCTGGGGGAGGGGAAGGAGGTAGAGGCTGTAAAAATGTGTCTAGGGTTGGACATTTTGTGATAACAGGTAACATACTATGTCTAGAAACCTTCACTAATGTCAGGGTGGGAGAGTGAAACAAACACTTTTCACTTTAATTTTAGTACATTACTTAGCTCCTGTTGCTGCTTTTCCTCTAAGTCAAAACATGAAGCTGACTTGCTAATATTTGCCAGTGTTTTGCTTTTCTTATCTTCTACACAATATTCTTGCTGAAATCTTCAATCTAGAACACAGGGTTTTAGTCACTTGATTCCTACTGGGAACAGACTGTCATACACTTTGAAAGTTTAGAACCCTGGCATATTCTTCTACGCACTAGTTATAAAGCATTTCCAAAGACGATGTCCACAGTCTTGCCTTTTGTTAAGCAAATCTCTGTGCATCATCAGTTTTCCAGCTTATTTCCAGATCTCCTCAAATTGCTTATCTGTTCACTGTTGGCTTAACTCCATCATTTCTCTTTCTCTTTACTAGCATTTATTACTGATGCTGGCACAGTATTATTTTTGTTGTAAATAATTTTGAGATACAGATGGTATGAACAATGCTATTCAGAGTAAAGGGGCACCATATAGTGCAGTGTATTAGCACCACATGTGGCTTTTAGAAATTTCTTGGAAATCACCTAATGCACTCTCAGTGAGATTAGCCAATGAAAATGAGTTTGGATGATATAAATCTTGTAACTTGCTACCTGTCTTGAAGTGCTTTAATAAGGAGAGCTTCTCTGGATTTGTTCTTCAGAAGAATATAAATCCCACCTTCATTAAGGCAAACTCTATTCCTTCTAGATTGTACGTGACTAACTTGAGCAACCTCAAGTTTTACTATATATCTTCATTTTCCCAGCTCCATTCCCCCTGTTAGTTTAGTATCTTTTCTATTATTGGATTGTAAATTCAAGGGACCATATGTGTTTCTGTAGCACCTAATGCAATGGGATCCCAGCTGGGCCCACCAACCCTACTAACACAACCAAATAAATAATAGTAATACTGTAAAACATATCAGTGTTGCCAAGTGTTGACTTTATTTCAAGTCTTTTGATATTTATTATTTTTCTTGAAGCTTGTATTGTTGAAACTAGAAAACTAGAGCAGGGTGCCAGCTCTCATTTGAAATCAAAAGCAAGTTTATATTTCTCATGCTTTCAGAGAAATCCTAATGGCTCCAGAACCGGAAGGCCAAAAGGACCAAACATTTTAGTTTTACAAATTCCTGATTTTGGGGGGTTTGACTCATGACTTTTGCATGACATGAGTCAGCAATATCTAACCCATTTTAAAGTAGATGTGATTTTTGGATCTTTCCTTTGTGTACTCCTTTTACACAACGTGCATATTTCTATAATGCCACTTTAAATAAAATGCATGGTTACTTACTTCTGCACTTGGAGAATAATTTTCTTTTCTCATAGGTCAATGGTATATCTGTACATCAAAATAAACATGTGCTAACTTTCCAAACATGGCCCCTGAGAGAATTTTGAAATGTTAGGTAATTCTTCAGACATGAAAGCATATACTGTTAATATTTAATTAAAATAACTTCCATTCTTCACTAATATATGTAAGCATTATATGCTTGAAAGGAGTATTTATATCATACAGTAAATTTACCGCAGCAAATTATGACATTTTCAATTATAAATAATACAGTATTGACTTAGTAAATATGTCATCTGTTAATCTATTCACTTGATTAAGTTTAAATTTGTCTTATTTTTTAAAACAGAAGACATACTGTGACTTGGGCACAGACACAGTATTTTCCCATTATTCTTGACATCATTGTCAAGATACTGTGCTATGCATTGTCGTCTTTCATCACAGAAATTGCACTTACAGCTGGGAGGCACGGTGATGTTCAAAAACAGGAGCAGGAGCTACAAATAATAATGTTAAATAAATAATTGTTTCTACATTATTAAAAATAAGCATGCTTTGCACTTCTGTACTTTTACATGCAGATCTCAAAAGTTTTTATTTAATTTTCATGATGCCTGAGGGTGGGGGTGGACAGGGCGTTGTAGGTAAATTGTTGTTTTTTACAGATGAGAAAACTGTGGCACCATGAGGCTAAGTGACATGATCGAGGTCACACTATGACTTCATGGTAGAGCTGGAACTAGATCCCCATAATCCTGACTTCCAGTCTCTGTCTGTAACATTAAACCATACTCTGTTCTACCCTCTTGGATTGTCTCCATTATCTTCCATATATTCACAATCTATTGTCTGAGCAAGCGGTGATTCATGTTTTCTTTAGTAACCCACTGGCTCTCATTATAGTTAGCTAAAAGATAGTCATTCATGAATAATGGAATTTCTTTTCCAACCCCTATTGGATGTAGGAGGTACGGACTGAGCTCAGGTCCCAAATTCACAGGCCCTATGTGGCTAGAGTGCTGGAAAAGCACACAATGTGTTTTGGAGTTCCTTTTTAATGTCTTCAATTAATGTGTTCAGGAGAGGATTAAAGCCTGATTGTGCAAAATTTGCACAGATGGGGTGAAACCTCTGCCTTAATGATGATGATGGGAGCAAGATTTCACACATGCTTAATGAGTATACTTATTGGAAGATCGATGCTCCTTTTGGGAGGAATAAGGGAAGCATTTGCTCCCGTTGGCCTCCTGTAGTGTGGATGTTGCCAAGGCTCGGCTTAAGGTAAGCCTACTCCGGCTATGCATTTTACATAGCTGGAGTTGCATACCTTAAGACAACCTTTCTGGTCTAGTACATCAGGCCATAGTGATTGCACTGAATTGAGTGTCAACAGGATTTCTCACATTTGTAAAGTTCAGCATGTGCATAATTATTTGTACCAAAAAATTTGTCGACTTGTCAAAGAAACATTGATTCTGTAGTACATGCAAATGGGCTTTTCAAAAACTGTAGTCAGAATCACAGGAAAGCATGTGGATAGCTTAAATAATTTTATATACAATTGTATGGGACAAAACAACATAAAAAATCACAATGTGCAAGCAAACAAACCTAAACCTGAAAGTAATAGTGATTTTACCCACATCACTTCACTGTGCTTTGTTAGCGTGACTGGCACATTTAAATAACATCTCAGTCGGAAAAGCAGGATGAAATCAGAGAGTATTAACCCAAAGACCACCAGCAATCACTTTGCACACAGCTTGCTTAATATATAAGATTTACAGCACATCACTGATGTCCAAGCCTTTCAGTATGAAACCTGGCATCTGTCACAGGACTAATAATCTTCATCAACCACTCACTGTAGCTTCTAATGTCCTAATGCTCTGTGATTTCACATTATATATTACTGCCAAGTACCTGGTGCACGCACACGCACGCGCACGCACACACACACTGCAGATTTACATAGTGAAGAAAGAACATGGAGCCACTGAGTGTGCAGGATCATTTCTCCAAATTCCTAGTGAAGACCAGGGTTATGAAGTACTTAATCCATGAAGATAAAGTGTAGAGTTAAAGCAGATCAACCGTTGTTGAGTCAAGCAAATAGATAAGCACCAGTTTGATGAATTTTTTTAGTTAAGTACATTACAAAAAGGCAATGGCATTTCCTGGTACAGTAACAATACCAATGCTATCCAAGACTACAAAGGGTATCTTATCAGACTTTACATCAAGTGTGCCTTTCAAATTATTTCCCTGTCTGTAAACTGTGTTGTACAGACTATTGCATGATATTGTATTTTGGGGACTAATGTGTTGAACAAGTGTAAACTATACTAACTCAGGTGAACATGGCTGGCCCTCATTTCCACTGGGCTGCTCAGTTTTGCAATTGGCAGGTGTTTCTTTTCTCCTAGCTTTCATTTATTCAAATTACACTGCTGGGTGAGACAAATTAATCTGCATGTGTAGTAATCAATCATTGTGTGATGGGCATGTCCTTACTGGGAACAAGTGAAAGAATTAAACTTGTAATTATTTTCTCAAATCACCATAACTTCAGTATGTCCTAGGAAATTTATGCGAGAAAGGTGAAGCTTTGCATGCTGGGAATTGCAGCTTCACTGTACCTCACGTCTATGTTAAGAGTGGAAGCCGCATTTTCTGGTGTAACAGTACAGGGCATGTGGCTTTTTAATCTGGAGATCTGGTTTCTACTCCCAGCGCCACCACTGATTTGTTATGCAACAGTTGCTTGCCTCAGTTTCTGTATCTTTAAAATGGAAATGAATAGTTACTAATCTTTGAAAAGCATCTTGAGATCTTGCATTCAAAAACATTGAACACAGTATGTGCCAGGCATTGTTATTAAAGAGAAGGGGAGTTCCAATCTTTGCTCCACTCTCTGCAAAAAAAGGCAAGTGGTTGGTAAATTGCCATGTCTGCTCTTTCATTTTGTCAAAGTTTACTTTAAGCTGTCCTATTGATCTTTGTCTGGCAGGGTAGGATGCATAGAAGTTGCTTTGAGTATTAGGAGTCTGACAACATATCCCCTATCAGACCTTTTGTAAAAGGGGAAATTGCCTTAGCTAAGGCCTGCTCAGGGTGATCATGTCATCTACGAACTTGGGCTCTTCTGGAGCCATAGAATTTCAGTATCCATAGCGAACTAACAAAAACTGGGTGTAGCAAATTAGTTATTGGGCAGACTTCTATCTGCGTCACTATCCTCCAGCATTACTCCACCATGAGCTAGGATGATGGGGATTTTCTTATATATAAACAAAAAGGGAGTAAGACAGTCTTTTTCCTTCTCTTTTCTTGTAATAACATTGGCCTTGTTCATTCCAAGTTGTCTTAACTAATCATTAATAATCATTGAGAGGCATAACTCCATTTTCTGCCTCCACTCCTAAATATTTCTCCACTGTGCATTGCATGGACTCACACAGGGTAAAATAATTATCATTCTATATATTTGTTCGTAAAATAAAAGCTGCCTAAAATTCAAATGTAATTAATAAATAAAAGGAACCTCAACTTAAAAAAGGAGAATAGTATGCCAGTCTGCTGAGAACTTTTTTTTTTTTTTTTTGAAAGCTGGGGAAGTATTTTTAAGAAAAGGAAAAGTTCCCCTTACTTTTTTCTTCTTTTTGGGTATTATCAGATGGCATTACATTGTTCTGCACTCATCAGGGAGTCACCCTGGGCTCCTGTAAGTCTGACATTATCTTATTCCTGCTCTATTTGTGCCTGGAGTAAAACAATTTTATTTTTTTTCCTGTTGCCACCTGCAAATATAATGTAGCAAATGTGAAACAGCAGGTCCTCTGCAGAAATAGAATTAACAGCACTTCTAGCATGCAACCAAAAGGAGGCTTATTGTCTGACTCCAGATATGTCATGCATTGATAGCATTACTCAGTTTTTGTTTTGTGTTTAAA
This sequence comes from Pelochelys cantorii, assembly GCA_032595735.1. NCBI lineage: Eukaryota > Metazoa > Chordata > Testudines > Trionychidae > Pelochelys > Pelochelys cantorii. Next base: position 98,830,023 of record CM064329.1, on the reverse strand, counting down.
AGTCCTGTTTTTTGCCCCTCCTCAACACTGCTTTTCATTGGCAGACTCTACAGTAAGTACACTTTACAGATATTAAGCCAGAGGTGATTGCAGAGGTAAAAACATCCTGTTTGTTCTGACAAAAGAGAGAAGCTCAGTGAGCAGAGCTAGCCAGTAGTATTTTGTTGTTCTGCAGCAGCAGCTTTTGTCCATGGTTCTCAAAGTGCATTACTAGCATTATTGTGTCAGAAGGTTATTTCAATCTTTGGAGAATTCAGTGCTACGACCCCTACATCTACTTGTTTGTGCTACTAGTTAATAGGACTATCTGCAAGAAGAAGTATTCAGTGGGAATAAGTGTTGCAGAATCTGACCTTGAGATAGAAAAAGATTATCGTCTCATGTTATATAGGGAAACTGAGACAGAAAAATGCAGTAACTTGCCTAAAGCGACAAAGCAAGTCAATGACTGATCTGGCACTAGAACCCAGGTATTCTGACTTCCGTTCACCCGGTCTAACCACAATCAAACCACAGAAGTTAAAGCTAACACAAGATTACTAACAAGCACTGGTTTGTGAATGTGCAGAACTTACTAGAAGATGTGATACATTTTTTGATGCACATTCTCACTCTTGACTTCCTACCAGTCCAGAGATTCAGCCCTCTCAGGGTATGTGTGTACAAAGAGATAAAAAGTCCCACAGCATGACCATGACTTCCATAGCTCGGCTGACTCAGTCTCTCGGGTCTTGGACTGAGAGGCTAAAAATTGCTATGTAGATGTTTAGGTTGACTGGGTTTTTTTCAGCCCCGAGAACCAGAGTCAGCTAATCTGAGCCAGCAACAAAGAGGTTTTTTTAAATCCGTGTGTAGATATGCCCTAGGCGCTTGTCCACACAAAGACTTAGCCTGCGGAAAGCCAGGCTGTGAATCTACAGTGTACTAACCAGCTGCCTGCTAGCTGACTGTATGGATCCTACTACTGGACACACAAAGTTTGGTCAGGATCCACATGGATAGTTAGTTTATGGCTTGTGGGAGTGCTGTAGATTCACATGCTGGCTTGCTGTTCACTAAATCCCTGTGTAGGCAACCTCCTTTACTTCCCCATTAAATCATCTACCATAACTCCCACTCGGCTCTTTCCTTCCCCTCCCTGCTTCCTGGAATATTCCTTTTCTTTTCTAGTAACTTGTCATCACCTGTTCCCCATTGGGGGAGGGAGATGGGGAGAGAGAGAGCGAGAGAGCGTGCACTACTGATCCTGAGCAGGATAAATGAATGTCTAATTGTGATGAGAAAGATTGTCTCCGCAACATCACATGGGATTTCCAACTAAAGTTTAATAAATTGGTTCATTTGAGTTATTTTTTTTTCTTCTCTTTTAAAATACAGCCATAAACACCACATAAAAATATGGAGCAACTGTAACCTTGACAGAAACTGACAGAGCCATGGCTTACCTTTTAATACTCACAAAATCCCTGTTCATCTGCTCGTGAAAATTATGCTTAATGTGGTTATCTACACAGTATCTGAGCCTTTCATTCCATATGTGAGGCTGAGCCAATTAAATCATATTTTCTAATATAGTCCTTTCCTTCATATTTTCCCCTGAATCATTGCGGATCCTATTTATTATCTGTACCTTCCAGCACCTCTGCATCAGAGCACTGTACTGTTTTTCCAAACACTGCATTTGCCACCCTAAATCACTGTCTGCCATTTATCTGCATGATTCATGGAATAATGTTGGTTCATGTGAAAACAAAGGGGCCATCTGACTCGTTTGTAAATTAATGTATCAGATAGTTTAATATTTCAGGGTTTAATGTGCAAAGTTCAAAGTGGTGTGATCCAGCAGATGTGTAGTTATGAGAAGGTAATTTTGCAAGCATTTATATTTCTACCCTACATTTTAGAAACCATCTAATAAATTCTTATGAAGAGATCAGTGGACAGTGCTGTCTCCTCTGTGACCCGGTGTCCCGCTGCGCTGTGATGTGTGATTCCCACTGACTCACGGAGGTGCAGGAATGGGGGGGGAACCCTGACGCGTCATCACACTGAACACCATATGAGGGCAGGTTATCAAATTATAAAATGCTTGGAGTAAAGTTCCCATTATTCCCCCTCAGAGCCAGTGTGATCGATTAAATAGAAATGGTCTTTCATCCAAAGTCAGTCTTCTCCAAATGAATGGAAAGTCTGAATGTCTTCAGGAATTATTGATGACTGTCAGACAAGCCTGATCAGATAGTAGCAATTGATTATACTAAGACTATGTCTAGACTACATCCCTCTTTCAAATGAGGGATGTAAATTAGACAGATCAAAATTGCAAATGAAGCCGGGATTTGAATTTCCTGTGCTTCATTTGCATAATGGTGGCCGTGCGTTCTTTCTAGAATGGGTATTTCGAAAGTGAAATCACTGTCTAGATGCAGTTCTTTTGGGGGGAAAAAAGCCCCTCAGGAGTACAGGATCTTTCGAAAAAGGTTTTTTTTCCCCAAAAGAACCGTGTCCAGACAGCGGTTTCACTTTCAAAATACCGTTTTTGAAAGAACGCACGGCCACCTTTATGCAAATGAAGTGCGGGAAATTCAAATCCCGGCTTAATTTGCAATTACGATCTGTCTAATTTACATCCCTCTTTTGAAAGAGGGATGTAGTCTGGACATGCCCTGTGAGTTGATGGAACTGAATCTTGTCTGATGAATGTATTTCCCTGGACAGTAATAGATATGTAGCCGTGTTAGTCTGGTCTAGCTGAAACAAAACACAGGACTATGTAGCACTTTAAAGACTAACAAGATGGTTTATTAGGTGATGAGCTTTCGTGGGCCAGACCCACTTCCTCAGTTCAAATTGTGGAAGAAAACTGGCACGACCATATATACCAAAGGATACAATCAAAAAAATGAACACATATGAAAAGGACAAATCAAATTTCAGAACAGAAGGGGGATGGGGGGGAGGTAAATGTCTGTGAGCTAATGATATTAGAGGTGATAATTGAGGAAGCTATCTTTGTAATGGGTAAGGTAATTAGTGTCCTTGTTAAGACCTAGGTGTAAAGTGTCAAATTTAAGCATGAATTTCAGAGGATTCTCTTTCAAGTCTGGCATTAAAAGGTCTTTGAAGCAGGATGCAGGTAATCAGGTCGTTGAGACAATGGCCTTTCTGGTTGAAATGGCAAGAAACTGTTTGTTTTTTCTTTGTGATCCTGTCTAATATCTGTTTTGTGTGCATTGATTCTTTGGCGAAGTGTCTGAGACGCTTGTCCAATGTACATAGCAGACGGACATTGTCGGCACATGATAGCATAAATTATATTTCTGGATGAGCAGGAATGTGTGTTCTTGATCTTATAACTCAATTGGTTAGGTCCAATAATGGTATCAGCAGAGTGAATATGTGGACAAAGCTGGCAACGGGGTTTGTTGCAAGGGAAAGTTCCAGGTGTTAGTGGGGTATGTCCTGTGGTTGTCGGTAAGAATCATCTTGAGGTTAGGTGGTTGTCTATAGGAGACTATGGGTCTGTCTCCCAGAGCCTCTTGGAGTTTAGTATCCTGTTCCAGTATAGGTTGTAGTTTATTGATAATGTGTTGGACGGGTTTAAGTTGGGGGCTGCAGGTGATGACAAGTGGTGTTCTATTGTTGGTTTTCTTGGGTCTGTCTTGAAGTAGATGGTTTCTGGGTATTTGTCTGGCTCTTTCAATTTGTTTTTTTATTTCTCCAGGTGGATAGTTGAGGTTTATAAATGCTTGGTAGAGATCCTGAAGTTTCTAGTCTCTGTCAGTGGGATTAGAGCAGATGCGATTGTATCGAAGGGCTTGGCAATAGACGATGGATCGTATGGTGTGTTCTGGATGAGAGCTGGAGGCATGAAGGTGACTGTATAAGTTGGTGGGTTTTCTGTAGAGAGTGGTGTTTAATTTACCATTGGTGATTTGTACTGTGGTATCCAGGAAATGGATCTCTCATGTAGAATGGTCCAGGCTGAGATTGATGGTGGGGTGTAGGTTGTTAAAATCTCTGTGGAATGTCTCCAGTGTTTCTTGGCCATGGGTCCAGATCATAAAGACATCATCGATGTAGCGTAAGTAGAGAAGGGGTAAGAGGGGACGGGATCTGAGGAAACGTTGTTCTAAGTCAGCCATAAAGATGTTAGCGTACTGTGGGGCCATGCGTGTACCCATGGCTGTGCCGCTGATCTGGAGGTATAAGTTGTCCTCAAACTGAAAATAATTGTGGTGAGAACAAAGTTACATAGGTCTGCTGTCAGAGGACACCACTGCCAATCTGACAGCAGACCTATGTCTGATTTAATCTATTTCCCATAACCTCAAACTGGAAGTAATTGTGGGTGAGAACAAAGTTACATAGGTCTACTTCTCCTTTTACAAGTTTTACTCTGGAGCATGAAGACTGTTTCAATTTGATAGGTGTGAGCATGCTCACACTATAGCCTGTTACCTATTTGAGTCCAGGAATGAAGGTCCACAGCTCATTTTCAAAAGCCCGCCTATATCACTGCCACATGATCCCATAAGAGTGGCAGCAATTATACAACACAAAGTTCTCATTCAAACCATCCAAAGGTAAGCGTAAAAAGCAGCTCCCTGATCTCTTCCTGAACAATAGTGATTCTGTTAAAAAGCTCTCACAAAAAAGAAGAGAGATGTTTGGACTACTGGAATCAGAGTTGGGGTTACTGGTAAGAAACTATATAAGTAAATTATCTGTTCTGGGCCCAGCCTAGTATCATGGCAGTGTGGTGGATGTGAGTTCACCAGTCCTGTTATTTGCGCTCCAGTCAGTAAGGACTGAGAGCAATGCTGGAAAGAGCACATTTAGCACCAAGATATAGTGAGAATCTCCTGGGCTGATTCAGAAGTGTTGATACTGAAGGTATACTTATTGCCATGCTGGGCTTTATGGCCTAGAGAAGTAAACACAAAATAGGCTGGCAAAGGCAAGTTAGGAATGCACCAGAACAATTTGCTTTGGGGAAAGAGCAGTTTTAATTAATGCTTCAAACAGTTTTTAATGTGTAAAAAGAAGTATGATCTAATGGAGAATCTAGGTTTTTGGGTTAGGCTGAGTCTGGCCAATGTGTTGGAGCACAAGGAGAAAGCGCAGGTAGTTTTCTCTCTCCTTTCACCCTCCAATGCACAGTTGCTATCTCTTCACTGTATGGGCCTGAAAAGAACAATGCAGCATGCATCCCTCTGTGCCCCAAGAAGCTCTCAAAGGGATAGTGGCAATAGGCCTTATAGTCTTGCAGTGTATATAAGAAAAAAAAATACATCATCATGTCTGTTACATTGTGCTAATTATGGACTCCAGCGAAATGTTAAGAACCCACTACAATATTGATTAAAAACACTTGAACTTGCTGACACCGATATCAGGGTGTCATCTGGTAATCAGAAATTAGTGTACTGTTTTAACTCGGTCAGTGCAAACAGGGCAGGATCTGTAATATACAGAAGAAGCAGAGCTTTGTATAATCCATGCACCTGCTCAGTGTCATTTATCCCAAGAATACTTATGCTTCCTAGGGATGCTTTAATAGACCTAGAGGAAAAAAATCTGACTGTGTGGTAAAAGTTCATGCAGTTTCATTACAGTAAAATGTAATCACACGAAGGGCTTACATGCTAAGAGGTAAAAGTCTCCTGAGACACAGTGATCTATCTCTGTATTCTGTGATGATGTTTTCAACCCACAAATACTGTGTGCTTGCTTGTTTATTTGCTTGTTTGTTTATTTCCTTCTCTCTTGCTAGTAGTTTTTTGTTTAAAAATACATGCTTCCAAAACTCCCTTCCATCTATCTAGGTAAGGCAGATACTAAATCAGAAGGGAATTTGCTTACAGTGCATGCCAGCTTTCCATTGTGTCATTTGGGGTTATACTGCAGCACAACAGAGGCTAATGAGATGATAATATGATGTGAGGTGCAGTTACATGTGGTAATATGGCATGAGACATTGGACATCTTATTTTTTTAAATAAAAGGTCAGGTACCTGTGTTTGCCAGGATTCAATTCCAGCTTTTTAAATGACTAACTAGAGGAAAAGATACCAGTTTTGCTTTGTTGTTTTTTTTTAAAGGCAGCTAATCAGAGCTATGTTTAGATTGAAAATGCAGACAGGTTATAACCTATGTATGAGCTATTATAGCTGAAAATATCTAGGTTTTCCTTTTCAAAAGAGAGAAATTCTCATGCTCAGATTGTTGCATAATGCAAAGAACTTGAATATTTTTTTCAGGTTACAGTGCCATGATTGCTATTTTTAAATGGATAAGTTTGGATAGATGGCTCTATTAATATGGGTAATTTGCCTCCCTACTTTAAGAGCGTCATTAAAATGAGCATGAATATATGATGCCATTAGTACTTAATACCCAAAAACCCAAATAAAAATGGAACCTTGGTGTGCTAACTTAAGAAACCTGGTTCCCACTGTGAAGAGTTACCTACCATTCAGAGGTCTGGTCTTGAAATGAGCAGAACTCACAGAGGGTATGACATTTAAGAACTCATTTCCTAGTAGTAGTGTCCTATACAGTCTGACATGAAAGTGTTCCTGAGTATTTGTATTTGCTCAGAACATTTGAAGATCAGACCATATGCATATATGCAACTTCAGTGGAGGTTATGGCCTTGTCATAAATTGCTGAGTCATGTGATAAATTGCTTTATTGTGCATCTCTTGCCAAATCTACTGGCCCTCTCTCTATCAATCTGTCTTCAAAGGACTTATTTTAAACTTCAAATCCTGGAGATTGTTCAATTAGCTGCCACAATTCTTTTTAACCTGGCAGAGAAATGTATTCTCCTCTTTTTACTCCCTCCCCCTCCCCCAAATCTGCTCCATCACTCATGCAACCCGCATGATGGACTAGATTTGATCTTGCACCAACAATAGCATCTCTGCACATAAAAATGTCACACCTCTTAAGTTTGATTTTTTTTGTGATCCTGGAGGGCTTGAAATAGGAGTCTTACATCATTTGGAACCTTTCAACCATTACCAGTGGGACCCACTATAACAGACTTACAAACCATGACATATTTTTTATATTTTAATTTATTTTATAAAATAAGCACAAGCTATTTTTAAAGGATCATGGTCCCTTGTTAATCCGGTATATTTAGTCCATGTTTCATAAGGCAACTAAACATAATTCTCTTGAAATAATTTAAATTTTGTAACATCCCTATAATGTTTTTTCTGTAATCCTTTATATCAAATGCACTGTGGTATATAGAGGATAAAGGTTTTATTGGCACTTGTGAAAGACCTGAATCTTCAGTGTGTGAAGATTAATTAATTAATGTCTGCTGTGCACAACAAAAGGGTTAAGTATTATAGAATACAGAGTTGGTATGACATGGGTTTGGTAATTATGTAAAATCCTAGGGAGTTTAAAAATCAGAGCCTTGCCAATTATGGTATAGATATCTTTAACAGAGTTAGCTTACAATGAGAGGAGATAGTTTCAGGTAGAAACCATCTCAACTGCGTTTCTGCCTCTTTTAATGGCTTGCCCTTTGTTTAGTCTTTGCACCATCTGTATTCTCCTGTTATTGATACACCTGTCAAAAAGCAAACAGAACATGAAAAGAATTGAATGAGTAGGCAAAGTCTCATTTATAATAAATAACATAATGAGTTGATGCTATCCTTCTGTTAATGTGGTTTGCACATAATTTTGTTTAACATTCATTTGCAAAGGCTTATGATAAATGCAGATATTTGATAATAGTTCATAACCAAAAGGGTAAGGCTGCATGCTAAATAGTTAAATAGCTGCATGATAGGAAGTAGATAAACAGACCAGACAAAGTTGCACATTCCATGCCTAGTGATACAACATAGTTCATAGTGTGTTTGCCTGGTATTTCTTGCTATGAAAATTGAGCACTATCATTATATTTACATATGTCATAGATGAAACCTATTGATAAATGTTGCTAGGGCCAGACTCCTCCTAAGCTGGGAGCTGTAAGCAGGGCTCACCTGCTCTCTAAGGGCACCAATTTAAGAATTGTTGGCTAGAGATTGCAAGCATTAACACTTTTACTGTTTCATAGATGAAGATCAGGGCTTCTCAGTCTTATTCATGCCTCTTGTGGGGTTACATTGGTGGGAGGGGAGGGAAGCCAGACCTGGTACAATAAATAGAAGCAAAATTGAATGACCTTTCCCATTCTGCATCTACCTCCCCACACAGTTACCTTCATTCATGAGCAGAATTGTCAGTAAAATATTAAAGAAGTTTGTTATGCAGAGTTTAACACACACAAAATGTTATCTGCAGGGAATCATAAGCATTCAGGACTCCAACAGTTTACTAAATGTCAAATAGCTTAGCCAACACCATTGCACTCCTGCTGCTCTGGCCCCCTGTTGAAAACCCAACCTTTCCTTTCATTTGATCATCCAGTCCACTCCCGCCAAGGTAGATTCAAACCCTCTGTTTTATGTTGAAGGGTAGTGTCCAATCTAGACAAGTTTTAAAAGTAATATGCTGTGAGAATTCTGCCATGTACCTTTGGGAGATTTTCAGTAGTCTTATTCTGATATTCACCTTGTTGGTTCTTTAGACCTGGCTTCCAATCAAGGATTTGGACCTTCTAATTCTGTTCTTGCTTACTGGCCATACATGGCAGCTGCAGTTATGTTAAGAAGTTCACTGGCAGCCTGAGCAACTACTCCTTACTAGTAAGGGACAGTGAGCTAAGGGGCTCCTATTCGGACACCTTAGCCTGTGTGCAATAGTCTTCTGAGCTCTGCTGACCTAGTGCTGCCTGTATCATCATTGAGGCTGGACACTTGAGTCTACAACAAGGCTATGTCTACACTACAGGGTTTTTGTGCAAAAACAGTGTTTTTTGTGTAAAAAAACTGCAGAGCATATATACCTCAAGCACAAGAAAATCTACAATCAACAGAACAAAGGCATTTTTGCGGTGTAGGTACACCTTATAGAAGGAGGTATAACTCCTTTTTGCACAAGAGTTCTTGTGCAAAAATGCGTGTGTGGATGCTCAACAGGGGTTTCTTGCACCAAAAGACCCTATCAGAAAAAACACAGGTGCTCTGATGGCCATTCAAAGAATGGCCATCAGAACTTTCTTGCGCAAGAGTGTCCATGCAGTGTGGACGCTCTCTTGCGCAAAAGCACATCACTTTTGCAATGCACTTTTGAGGTGTGGATGTGCTTTTGCACAAGAAGTTGTTGTGGAAGATCTCTTTGGCAAAAAGCTCCTTGTGCAAAAACCCTGCAGTGTAGACAAAGCCCAAATATCCTGGATGCTGTGCCATTTTGGGATTTTTGCAGGGGTGTGCATAGATCAGGGGTGGGGAACCTCTGGCCCATGGGCCACCAGATGATTTGTTTACCTAAGTGTCCCAAGACATGAAGTTCTGCAGCACCTGGGGGCCAAGTTTTGCAGTTCCTGGCTAATGGAAAGCTGCAGGAAGCTCCACAATGAGTTAATGTCCCTTCTAGCCTTAAAAACTAGGAATCTATGAAAAAAGTTTGTAGCAAGGAGGGTCCATGTCAATTCTTTGCTCTACAGTGATTGCACCTATACCTAAACAGCAAAGTGATCCTATATTGTGCTATGAGCTTTTAAAGCTAGCTGCAGAATTTATGCATATACTTTCAGAATTTTAGCTAAAACATTTATTTGCACTATTGTTACTGATGCTTCTATTATTTTTTACAAAATATTCTTAATCCTAAACATTCACGGCTTTCAAACAGCCTCAACCCTTAGCAACTTGAAGTCTGTGGCAAAGACTGGAGTCTTTATGGAGGCCTATAATAATGACCTGAGCAGATCTGGCACGGTGGCAGGTGTCTAAATGGAGAGTCCATTGAGATCTTATGATAACACTGGGATGCAGTCTGTATCATCTGCCAGAATACCAGGAGTTGGGCATACTAGCTTGGGCATCATCCTAGAAAGCATAATTGTGAACAGCACCATTGTTTGCAGTGCCAGTGCCCTACAAGCTAACATTGACCCACTCTCACCCCATGCCCCGATGACCGAAAGAGAGCAGAGATTGTATAGGTCCATGAAGGTGGAGAAAAACCTCTTTTACCTGAGCCTAGGGAAACAGCACACACTTTCCCAGCCACAAAGTGGTGAAATACTGGAGCTTGTCAGGATCCACTGCATTGTGCTATATGCTCCTTTCATGGGGTCTGGAAAGGAATTTTTCTTTCATTTCCAGATGGGCCAAGGCAAAATAAAGTTTTTCATCTTCCCCACAGGGAGTTCGGGGGAGCTTAGTTGGAGTGTATGTGAAACAAGAGTTAGGCTGTGATGTTGCAGGGGCTGATGTCCAGTTCAGGTGCTCCATCGATCAGGGATACAGTGATCAGAGAAAATGGATTGGCTAAGGATTTAAAGGTGGCATTCTTTAAAGGAGTGGGAAAAGGGAGCTAGTCCCTGGTACTATATAGCCCCTCCCTTTAATTCTCACTGGGGAGGATGGAGCGGTCCCAGCAGCAGGTTGGCCAGGGACCAGGATGGATAGGGGGATGCCTGATGAAAGCACCCTGGGTATTTACAGAAATGATTATGGAATGACCTGTACTGTACACTTTTGTCTGCTGGGTGCTCCCAAACATTTAAGACTAAAGTTGTGGTCTAATTAAACCGCATTGTGTCTCTTGTCCTCCTTTCAGCATAGCCAGACTTGCTGGCTGCACACAGGTGGGGCTACAGGTTAGAGGAAAAACAATTGCTATGTTACAGAAATGCTGCTTATGCTATTCAGGTCATACCATCCTAACTTGATTTTCCTACAGAGATGGATACAGTTTCTGATGCATCGTGTTATGTTACGTCATACTAAATTAACTGAAGGCTGTTTGCCCTGGGGCGTGCCAATTTGTCTGCTCATTGGTGCGCACACTGAATTAAGTTTTTTTTAAAAAACTGAAATGTTCCTCCATGACTAACAGCCTGGCTCATTCATCTGCTGCTTTCAGCATGTGCTGCATTCTCATTACCACATCTGATCTAATTAGTTGTGTGTTAGTCATGAGCAAATATTGGAATATCCTTGCTTTGGGGCATCAAAGGGTCACAAAGCAAATAGCTACTGACTTCTGGGTAAATAAACCTGAATGCAACATGCAAAATATATTTGGAGTGGCTTCAAATGCTATGCATTAGGATGCTAAAAGGTTTTAATCTTTGTTTAAAATTTGGTGTATACTTTTATTTAGAAATCTGTTTGATTGCCTTTAATCACTGTGTATAGTCTGGCATTCATGTAGATTTAACTGTACTGCACATATTTGATCTCCCCACAATATCCAATATTAAATAAACAGATTAGACTCAGCCTTATTATTTTAGATAAATAATACCTGTTTAAAGAATTATTCAAGGATATAAACTCAGGTGTAGCAGTCATACTATGTTTGGTCATAGAACTGCCAAAGATGGACTGTTCAGCTAATTACACATCAATATACAATTCAAGTACAATAATCAGTGTCCATCCCAGTTCCAATGGTAACTAATATTCTATATTCCTTAATATATTAAATTAAGGAAATATTTTAAATATCTCAGTAGTACTAAGAGTGTGGTACAAACTGGTAAAAGAAAATATTGGCAAGGAATCTGACTCTGTCTTCTTAATTCATTGTTTTGGTCAGAAGAGCATAATAATTGTTGAGGATCAAAACTTAGTACTTTAATCACAGTTTCTCTTTTTCCAGCTGAAAGTAGAATCTTGTTTAGCTTTTGAAGTCATTTTGCACCTAGGATTCTCTTAACTTTGCCACGAATTGGGATTGTGTGAAGAAAATATTTTCCATCTGAAAATTACTATTGTTGCAAGTAATCCTTTCCCCACACCCAAGATTACTAAAAAAAGGTGTTTTTTTTTCAGCTGGTTCAGTTTATGCATTTCACAACACATTGTATATAGCCAGTTTTATTGTTTTGTTGCTAACAATAATATCATTTATGCACAACTGTACAAGAGGCTTCACGTGTCACTTCCCCTGGCTCTTCAAAGGAGAATTGACTATTTACAGTAACAGTAAAGCTGAAATGGAATGTCAGGTGTCTAATGAGAAACAGTTGGGGAAGAGAAGAAAACTGTTCCTGAATATGTTTGCTGTTTTTCTTGAGCCAAAATAATCTTACAAACACAGCACAGGAGCAGAAAGACCACAGTGCTTTTGAATTTTAATTAAAAAATCAGTTGGCAGGTAGTGCAAATTCCTTAGTGCTAGCTAATACAGGAAATCTTTCCTGTCTGAGAGCAAAGGGATACTGTGACCTAGACAGTGTAGCTCTTTAGATGCATGTGAACTCCAGTTCTTCTGAGAGAGCATGAGAGCCCCTTCAGGCAATCACTGAAGAGTTCTGCTTAAAAGAGAAGTGGATGGGAGACCCCTGATTAAAAAAAAGTGAAGGCAGGATATGTGAGATGTAATAATAAAGTAACAATTGGATGACTTCAGAATGAGGCTGTTATCAGAATTCTAACATGTTTCATCAGTGCTTGAACTGAATCAGGACTATAAAAATGGCATTTTCTCACCAAACCAAAGTATCTTCTGACTTTACAGATTGATTAAATTAAAATTTCTACTTTTTTATTGTGTCTGACGACGTGGGCTCTAGCCCATGAAAGCTTATGCATTTACATAGCTGCTCCTCTCCAAGATTTGCATGATAGGTACCCCTCTAATTAAATAACCCATCAAAAGAAAGAAACCTTGTGCAATGGAAATGAAGAACTTTAACAGGAAAGTGTTAATTCTTGCACATTTAAAGGTAAGTGTTGAGTGTGATGATCAGAGATCAGACTTGAAATACACTCCTCTTTCTGCCATTAAAGAGTCCATGTGGGTAGTAACCACAGTTCCATCTAAACTGTCCAGCAGCACAGCTTCAATCAGCCCCACCCAGTCAGTCAGCTGGGTGCATGGAGCCCTGAGCAGATGACTGGGTGGAGCCGATTAATCACCTGTGAAGCTGTGCTGCTGCTCAGCTTAGACTAAGGGAACACTGGTAGTGACCCTGTCAGCTTCTGTTCTCTGAGAAGCAATGAGTGTGAACTCAAAGAAAAGTTCCTCATCTTTGGACTGTCTGGATTATAACAAGACAGCATAACTGAATGAGAAGACTAAGACTCCCAAAGTTATGAGTAGCTCTAAAAGAATTTTGGGTAAACTGGAAGATTACTACAGTCCTGCTACCATTTGGAATTACAGATTGATTCATCTGTATGTATAGTTTTTTCCCTTTTAACCACTAAATAATTCTCATTTCTTTTTCCTAACTAATAAATCTTTAAACAATAAGTCCTGTGGCACCTTAGGGTGTGTCTAGACTAGAGGATTTTTTCGAAAAAAGTGGCAGGTTGCATCGCCCATGATGCACATGGGCATGTCCATGTCCCCAACCCTGATGGTGCAGTTGGGGAAAAAATGTATTGCCGTACAACCTCTGAAAGAGGCTGGAGTTCAAAGGTATGTGGGCATCATGTGCCTTTCCCGACCACACAATGTTAATGTCAGTGAAGGAGCTCCAGTGGTCCACGAGAGCCTGCAGCACTATTGAAAAGTACCCCTTCCTGTTGATCTAATTGGAGGACCAATGGTCAGGGGGTGGGAATGTGGGTGCCATCTAATGCCCCCCTCCCACAGTTGGGGAAGTCCATGGTGGTTAAGTCAGCGATGATGGGATCAACATCGCCCAGGATAATGACCCTACACAGCAGGATGGCAGTGATAGCCCTCACCACCTGTAGAAGGATACAAATAGAGAATCACAGGATTGCCAGAGCCCTTGGGAGGTCCCTGAGCTCAATCCCCTTTCCACAGAAGGAGCAACCCCAACTCTGGCAGGGCTTTGTGAAGGTGGGACTGGAAAACCTCCAGGGAGGGTAAGTCCCTCTTCCCCCTTCCCTAGGGTACCCCATTCCAGTGCTTCATCACCCTCCTGGGATAATAGTAAGAGAGTCATATCTGCATCAGCATGGCTCTGATGGTCTATCTCCCCACGCCAAACTAATTCCTGACAGAGCAGTAGCTGTTCGGCAAGGTGAGCTTCCAAATAACAATGGTGACACGCTTCTGGAGGTAGATGGCAGGATGTATGTGGGTGTCCCATTGCTGGAGGACAGGGGCGAGCCACTCACACAGCTCCAGGGAGGTGTCCTTCTGCATGCAGAAGCTCTGGAGCCACTGCTGGTCGTCCCACCGCTGCATGACAATCCAGTCCGAATTAGTGTCCTGGCACCAAAAGCAGCGGTGCATGGTGCACAGGGGAGGATGTGAGGGGCTGTGGTGCATGAGAAACACGTGGAATGGGGTGAGGAGGTGCCCCAGAGTGAGCTGCTGGTTCTGATCCTGCAGTGCCATGTGGGCAGCCTACATTAACTGTGCCAGAAGGTGCAGCATGACGTCTAAGAGCTAGTGACTGCTTTGCAGCAGGTCTGGCTCCAGGGCAGAAGTGCTGTGGCATCTGCAAGGGCAACCAGCGCACGCGGTGAGAAGAGTTAAAAGGAGTTTAAAGGAAGTTTTCCTTCATGCAGCGCAGTCAAGCTGTAGAACTCCTTGCCAGAGGATGTTGTGAAGACTAGGACTTTAAGAGGGTTCAAAAAAGAGCTAGATAAGTTCATGGAGGTTAGGTCCATCAATGGCTATTAGCCCGGATAGGTAGGACTGGTGTCCTTAGCCTCTGTTTGTCTGGAAATGGATGACAGGAGAGGGATCATGTGATGATTACCTGTTATGTTCACTCCCTCTGGGGCATCTGGCATTGGCCACGGTTGGCAGACAGGATACTGGGCTAGATGGACCTTTCGTCTGACCCAATATGGGTGTTCTTATTTTCTTATGAGTTTGCTATCCCTTCAGGAGGTAGGCAAAGATGAAGAGTGTGAGACACGGCTGTAGAGGGGAGCCCTCTTAAGCATGAACCTCAGATAGCCTCAGGCAGCAGTTACAGAAAGTGCCTTCTGTCCTGATGCCTTTCCCAGAGTGTTCCAGGGGGTTTTAAATGCGTTTCAGCCTCCAATCAGTGTGGACACTCTATTTCAACATAATTCTGCACTATTTCGATGGGGATTTGTAGTGTGGACGTTCTATTTTGAAATAAGTGTATAGTGTTGACATCTCCTAAGCAACTACGGGCATGTCTACACTGGGGAGTTATTTTGAAATGATTCCCCTTATTTCAAAATAACAAGGTGAACATCCACACTACAAAACTTATTGCAAAATAATCGGCTTGTTATTCCAAAATAACAACAACTGCTTGTGAAGAGGAATAAGCTTATTTTGAAATAACCTGGTAGTGTAGACATAGACTAACAGAGTTATTAGGGCATAAGCTTTTGTGGGTAAAACTCACTTCATCAGATGAATTGGACAAACCTTTAGTTACTTTACGATAGAACTGGCTATTAGCTTTGTCTTTGATGTAAGATTTAGGGTGCAAATTGATCTTGCGTGAGTGACTGGTTTCTTGAGACTGGATGTAACCTACAATATTTGTGATTATTTTAGTATGTCTGTCACATAGTCCATCTTGCTTCTGTGGCAAAATAGACCAGAGTGCCTAAGGGCACTGTCAGTGACTAATAATTGTAGCTCTTTTAGGCATTTACATTTGTTACTTGATATAATCTAATTACATAACTAACCAAGGGGATCTGTCCTGCTTTTGACAATCTATCCTGAGAGAACCATACTCAGTTGTGTGCACTCCAGATTGTGTGACAGCTCCCAGTCCCAAACTTAGTCACTTACCACAGGGTCGATTGCACCTTCGATCTCTCACCACTGACATTTGTATCCAATTGTATAATAAAGTATAAAAAGATTTATTAAGTAGGAAAAAGAAGCAAGAGAATTACTTAGTTAAAGCAAGTAAACATATGCATACAAGTTTTAATATAAGGTGTCAAAATTAATAGACGTCTCTATAATAAGTAAGCCCTATGTGTCCTTTGGGGCTAACCCAGACTAAGCACTGGGGATCTCTTGCTTATGTCTAGTAAACCTGCCACTCCAGCCCCAGAGTCCAAGCAACACAGAGATACTGTTTTTACTTGCTACGAATTGTTATCCCTCCCCTTCCCTGTACTCTTGTGAGCTGCAATTCAGCTGACAGGAGAAATCCACGTACATGATTCCTCTTCATGGTGAGGAGGGCAAAACAAATGTCTTTTGTCCTCTAGTTCCACTGTAGTCCATCTGGTGTTGATGAACCTATGCTGAAGGGCAGAATGTGACACCTTTTGTTTCAGACTGGCACTTTGTAATGTGGCTCTACTTTCTGGTGATCATAAGAAACTTACAATATAATCATTCAAATATTACCTTAAAATATAGGATACAGAGGTTGTAAATGAGATTAATACAACTCGGCAACTCAAACAGAGTCTTATAATTCTTATACCTATTTTAACAATACCAACACAGGTGAGCCAAACTGATTCCAGCTATGTACTTCAGCATTCCACTGAGGCATGGGGAGCTAAATGTGGAACTTGGTCTCCCAGCATCACAACCAGCGTCAAAATAGGTTGTTGGGTGAGGTTATGTTGCTCCCAGTTATTTCAGAAGTGCTGTTGTGTAGCTTTGAGACAAACTGAGAGGTTTGCAGTGGGGGGTGGACTCATAAGGGGCTTTGTATAAAACAAAGAGGCTTTGCCATACCTTTGAAAAGGCTGGAGACTGAAATAATGTAGGTCAGACTTTTCTCTCTTCAATAAAAACTCCCAGTTGAATTCTATGGGAAAAATTAATTCATGAGGACAGAAGTTAGAATATGTCAGAGGAATGTCACTATTGTCAGAATTTTACTTATATATAACAGTAAACCCAGAAAGGAAAAAAGATGAAAACTACCAAATTGTTCCTGACATTTTCAGTAATTGGCCCCTCTCAGAAACGATATGATTGCAGTGGATGATCCTTCAATTTTGCATGTGTTTAAAAAAAAAAAAGTAATTGGTAACAGATGTACCCTAATGGGAAGTAGACCAACAGAACTATTTTAAAATGCAGAGAAGAGAGAGATGATCATATTGGCACACATTTTTATATACAACTGATCTAATGCCTTTAACAAATATTCTAGCCACCCTAATTATGGTGGTATTGCTAAACATTAAATGGCATTCACAAGAGAGAGCCAACCCATTTAACAAAGAGAGCCAAAACAGCGGCGGAAAAAATGTGAAGAGCTGCATTAGAATTGTTGAGCAGTAAAAACAAAAAAATTAAAAAAATTTTTTTTTTAAAAGGAGGCTGCCCCTTTAATATGGCCGCCATTTTAAAACCCCACAGCTCCAACCCAGTAAGTACAGGGAAGACGGGGGGGGAGCCAGTGGGGCATTTGGGGGGGGCTCAGGAGCGGCTTTGTGAGATGGGGGGCAAGAGCCGCATGCAGCTCGTGAGCTGTGGGTTGGCCACGGCTGGTTTAGGCGCTGCTACACTCAGCAGTGCAGGACCCATCTTTTAGTGGCCTTGTCACTGAAAGGAACTCAGAACTCTGAGTTAGGATACGTCTACACTGCAACACTATTTCAAATAATAGTGCTTTTCTGAAATAACTTAGTCCGTGTCTACACAGCAGGCAGTTATTCTGAAATAGTGTCAAAATACTGTCAAGCTGGAGGACTTCTTACTCCAACTCCTGTAACCCTCATTGTACGAGGAATAAGGGAAGTCGGAGGAAGAGTACTCTATTTCAAAATAAGTGCGTGTAGATGCTCCCTATTTCAAAATAAGATATGCAATTGATGTATCTCAATTTGCGTAGCTTATTGCGAGTTAAGCCCTGCAGTGTAGACACACCCTTAGATAGCCCACCTCTTCATATGATACATGGAGGCTGCATCTAAACTGGCATGAATTTGAGCAAATGCTTTTAACGGAAAGGTTTTCCGTTAAAAGTATTTGCGCAAGAGAGCATCTAGATTGGCACGGACGCTTTTGTGCAAAAGCACTTTTTGCGCAAAAGCGTCTGTGGCCAATCTAGACGCGCTTTTGTGCAAGAAAGCCCCGATCGCCATTTTAGCCATCGGGGCTTTTTTGCACAAAACAAAACTGAGCTGTCTACACTGGCCCTTTTGCGCAAAAGGTTTTGCGCAAAAGGACTTTTGCCCGAACGGGAGTGTCAAAGTATTTGTGCAAGAAGCACTGATTTCTTACATTAGAACGTCAGTGCTCTTGCGCAAATCAAGCGGCCAGTGTAGACAGCTGGCCAGTTTTTGCGCAAAAGCGGCTGCTTTTGCGGAAAAACTGGCCAGTCTAGACACAGCCGGGGTGTGACAGGTACCCAACAATGGGATTCACAAAAGCCAGCCTGCTGAATGGGGAGCTGCCCAGGCTAGTCAATAGGAAATGCTGAGGTGACGGGGTGTGGCCTATGTCCCCCTACAAAGGGAGTTAGGTACTTATCTCCACTTCGGACTCACAGCTGTGAACACTCTCCCAGAATTAGGCACCTAAGCTAGGTCAATCCTTTTTCAAGAAAAAACTGAGAAGCTGGTGTCCTTATTACTTTTAGCTCAGGGGTAAGGGCACTCCCCTACATTGTGGGAAATCTGGATTCAATTCCCCACCCCCCCCGCCACCTGAGGTTAAAAAGAGAGTTTTCCCTTGGCCAGAAGACTGCCCTAGGCATTGGGCTATGGGGTGTTCTGGGGCTAGTCCTTCTAAATCTCTCCTGTTGAAACTGGTCTCACTGTGAGTAAATAATTGTGAAATCTGCCTTTGAGCAAAGGTACTAGAATTTGGGTCTCCCATCTATTAGGGTTCTAATCGCTAGGCTGTAGTCATTCTTTCTCTCTCACTGACCCAAGGTATACAGAATGGATCAGCTTCAAAACATCCATTTGTTGTTCACATAAGTGTGCTCAGAGTCCAAAGGCAATAGGTAGAGGCCATGTCTAGTCTAAGAATCCCACTGGGGTTTGGGTGCAAGTTAGATGTGGATCTGCAGGCTCATGTCAGGATTTGAGACCAATGTGCATCTGTTTAGGTGCTTTGGAGATTTTAACAGTGGAAAGTTCGGTGCTTAGGGATTTATGGGCACCTATAGGATTAGGATTTTTGTGGTGGCCAGAGGCACCCAAATGGTGGATTGGGTCAATAAAAGTGTCATTTAGGCATCTATATCCCCCTTGTAAATCTCACACTCAAGCATCTGTCCTCTTAATATATTACAATGGACCTAATCCTTGGACTTAGCATTTTGGTACTGAGAGAGAAGCATGCACATTATGCTATTCAATGCAAATTCCACAAGATTTTGCAAAATCTTTCATTTCTTGAAAATAAAAATAAGTGGAAGTAATATAATAATATAACAATGGAAACAGATCAGACATAAAATTTATTTTACATCAACAGAATATAAAAGGGAATATGCTTCTGCTTCAAATAATAAGGAGCATATTAATAAACTATATTCATAAGAATTAAATACACAGATATTCAATAAGAATGTACAGTATAAAAGCCATGCTTGAAAGACAGACATGAAACTTTTTTGCCTCAATGCTGCACTGTCAGAGGAACATTAAAAATGTATTTTATTTGCCAAAACATCAGGAAAAAAAATCCTTAAAATGCTCCCTGAATAGTTGCCCAACACTATTATCAGATAGCTATTTCAATATCCTGCTAGTTGGAATATCTTATTATATATAAAGAAACATGGTGTATATTCTAACCACATGTAAAAAATTAAATGTCTTGTATACTATGATACAAGTCAAATTTTTAAAAACTTTTCCTGCTACCCAGACCAAGCACAGATCTTTTACTATGAAGGGGTTGTTCCCATTTAATTTTACCTAACATTTTTTAAAATGTATTTCATAGTATCTCTGATGTAAAAATCATGTGAGTTGTTTTACATAACAAAGAATCAAAGCATGGCAAAGTGCTGTTTTAATTGTTTGATGAGCTTTCGTGTATCAACGTGGTCTGGAAATGCTTCTTTTGACTTCTGAGCAGCTATGTAACTCCTCTGGAGATCTCCAACCTGCAAGACACATACAAACACTCTAGTCACAAACACTGCACTACTTACTGCATGTTCTCTGGGCAGCACACTTTTTGATGCCATGACACTTCCTTCACTAGTGTCCAAGTAAACTGGTCTCAAAAATGAACAAGTAAGTTTTATATAGACCTAAAACTTCTACTACAAGTGAGGGCTTATGAATAAAAAATCCACTAAGTGATGCAGGATATGTCTAAATAACCTGTGCACCATAGAACAGAGCAGTGTGATGACCTCTTCAGAAAGACCTCCAGAGGGAGAATTTGAGAAGAGGCAGGCTGGAGTCCTGGCTAGAAAGGCTGTCACTATTTGTACACAAGTGTATTGCATTGGGTATAGGGGTTATGTTGGCAGGCTGCATATACATCTGATCTGCCCTAACTCCTGTGAAGTTCCCCTGTCCTCAATCTATGTAAACAGGCCACATGTAGGAATCAGGATGAGGATATGATCTTTAATCAGTAAGTATGGCAAATCATTTTTACAATTTAAATCTTGTGCTTTACAATGGAGAGGGTATGTTTAAGAATCAGTAGGTTATTTTCACCTTGATGCATTCATATAACTCTTTAGTTATATTGGGAGCTGAGCTGTCCACACAGTGGCTTCAAGGTGAAGGCAGAGGCAAAGATCAATTTCTACTTGCAAAACATTGTGTCTAGACTACAGGGTTTTTTCGAAAAAAGTTTTTTCGAAACTTCACCTGCGTCTAGACTGCAGCCGCGTTCTTTCAAAAGTAAATCAAAAGAACGCAGCTGTTTTTTCGATCACGGTAAACCTCATTTTACAAGGAATAACACCGTTTTTCGAAAGTACTCTTTCAAAAAAAGGCGCTATTGAATGCAAACTATGCTTTTTCGAAAGAGAGCATCTAGACTCTCTTTTGAAAAAGCGGCTCGCTTTTTCAAAAAATCTGCTTGTATTCTAGATGCTCTCTTTCGAAAGAGGCTTGTAGTCTAGATGTAACCTTTGAGACCAGTACATACTACTTTTTAATACATGAACTGGATGTCGTATGGGACACTTACAGCCCACTCTATTAGCCTCATTTAGCATAATATAATTGACAGATCTTCCCCTTTCTTTTTCTGCTTTAAATTTGGGGGGTTTCTTCTTTTTGCTCCACTCATCTGAAGAAGTGGGTTGTGCCCACGAATGCTCTTGATACTATATTTTTGTTAGTTTCTAAGGTGCTACAGGATCACTGGTTTTTTTACTCTTTAATATGGCTGAGATTGAAACAAATAACGGGCATGAGTTTAAGAAAAAAAATTCAGAAGTTAGCTCATATAGCACTTAATTCAAAACTAGTTTTCTACTCAATCTAGATCAGGATAGCTCTTCTGCACTTTTCTTTCAAACGAAACAAATAAAAAGATAAATTAGCAGTTCAGAAACTGAAATGTCTCGTATTGCAGAAGTTTAATAAAAAGCAGAAGTCAATGGTACTAAAGCTGAAAAAATATTATATTCCAGGAACAGGTAAAATTATGGCATAAATAATTTTAACACTCTTTTCACTGTTAAGAAATCATAATTTGATGATATTTTATTAAATACAGGTTGAATCTCTTTTGTCCGGCACCCTGGGGACCTGACTGGTGCTGAACCAGAGGATTTGCTGTACCACAGAAGGTCAATATTGTCTAGCAGCATTGCTAACACTTCCCCTTCTCACTGCACTCTTAGAAAACATTTAGGGTAAATTAGAGATAAATAACAACACAGAACACTGAGAGCCAGGACTGGTGTCTGTAACAAACTTTATGGGACTATAGGAAACTTGGCCACACTCGTGATAGGTGAACATTCAGCTAACTAAAATCATGCTGGACAGATGTTGTCAGAACAGTGAGTTCCAGACTGGAGAGGTTCAACGTGTATATGAAATGATCAAATAACTATGCAGACCACAAATGAAGTGAAAATTCTATAGTTCAGTACATTCAAGCAAATCCAATGAATTAGTAAAATTACTATATACAACATCTTCAAAGTTGACACTTATTCTCAAAAGAAATAATTAGATTAATCTGAATTGCAATCCCTGTGCACTACAATGTAGACAAACAAACTTAATCTAAATGGTTGCTACTTTGCATTCCTTCATTCACTTATCTAATATCTTGTTACAGGCAAATTAAAACTTGTTGAGCTTTCATATGACAGAAGAAGAAAACAGTACATTACCTGGTCAGAGAGTGCTGCAAAATTGAAATGTGGCTCATACATATGAGGTGCTAATGATGATGCAGTCTGCAGCAATGCTCTTGCCTACATAAATTAAAATCAAGATTATATTGAAACATGCGAATGGGGGTGGAGAGAGAGAACAAGGAAAAAATGTGTTTTTTGTTCTGTGAAGACATCATCGTGGATTTTTTTTAAAACTCTTCCGAAAATGGGATGGGAAGAAGATATGCAAATTGCACCAAATTTGCATATCTTCTTTCGAAAGCTGTGGCAGTCTAGATGTGCCCTTTATGTGAATTTCAGAGGATTAAACAGTTAATTATCTAATGGCTACAAACTTTCAAAGGTATGTATTTTAGCTCGTTTTCACTGTTAGTGTTACACAAAGTACTTATTAAATTAATGGAAAATATTTGGCCCACGTGTACAGTATAGGCATGTTATACATGGGCATTAAATTTTAAAATGCCAACTTGAAAATAAAATTAAAAGCAACTGAAAATGAGGGATTAAGCTGGAAAAGCGTATCCAGCCTTAGTTATAAACAGTACCCACCTCTCTGCTTAACTGGACTACAACTCCATCTAGGATATAAATTTATGTATGTTGACTAAATGAGAAACAGTAAAACTGAACTTCATCTGTCACAGCAAAGATCAGCACAAAAGTAAGTTAAATGTTACCATGGTGATTGCTAGGATACTTGTATAAATCTAGCTCTGTAAATGACTTGCTGCTTAGGAACAGATTTACATAAGTACTGTATATTATTCTGTAGTGTTAGAGTGTGTGTACATACATGTATGAATATTATATAAACCCACCAAACCAGGCTACCCCCAAACATGCATTTGAGTTAAATTTTGCTAACAAGTAAGCAATCTGGCTGGCTTCTCACTCAACTGAAATGTCCTTGAAATCAAAGCAAGTATTTCACAAAGCTTTAAGAGTTCAGCACCAACCTGCTCAACATGACCCCTCCGCATCTCTAGCACAGCCAAGTTGTTATAAGCCTCTGCGTGGTCATTATTATTGGCTAGGGTCAGCTTGAAACACTGGTAAGCCAAGTTCAGGTCACCTATTCCCTAAAAATATCAACATAGTTTTTCCACTCATCAAAAAGCTTGACAGTAAATTTTGGGTTGTTTGGTTGTTCTTTAAAACAAAACAGGATTTTTTTTCCATCTGAATGTACTGTTACTTCAAATAAGAATACACTGACAGGAACTTTACACACAACTCAAGTTTTTCTCAATTGCCTTTTGCACCTTTCTCGTATGGGGGCTTTTTACCCTAGTACAAATATCAGTACCTCTAGTGTGGGAGAGTAAGCTATTTGCTAATGTTTCAATTTTATGATTTAAGCTGATACAATGCAAGGTCCCCATGAAACTGCCAAACACGGAGAAATAAGTGCATCCTGGCTTTTAAATGTGTGAGTTTGTCAAAATGTATGCATTAAGAGTCTTATCCTAATTCCAGTAAAGTCAGAGGAAGCTTTTCCATTGACATGTTAGAGCACTGTCAAAAGCTAAATGGCAATTAGAAGTCTACTTCCAGGCAGCTAGTTAAATACATTAATGTGTTTATGATATTCTCCTCTACGTGAAAGCATTTTACAATAAACTCTATCAAAACTATAGAAAATTAACATAAATTAGATAACTTAATTATAGATTATAACTATAGCTTTAATAGACAATTACTGTTTAAGAAAGCAAGTTGTAACAGAGATGCATCATCTCAGCCACAACACAGGCACTATTCTATGGTCTAATTCTATCGCCATAAAAATTGTTAATAACATGTAACAACCTAGCACTTTGTCTAATGGAAAGCAGCTGCAGAAGAAACAAGGGAAGGTTACTCACCTTGTGTAGTAACTGGAGTTCTTCAAGATGTGTCCCCGTGGGTGCTCCACTTAGGTGTGTCAGCACCACTGTGCACACGGCCCAGAGATCTTTGGTAGCAGTCCCCCGGCCGCCGGTGCGTGCTGTAATATTGCACAATCACTTAGGCTGACAGTTAGGCATGTGCTGGTGGCCATTCCCTCTGTTCCTTCTCTACGCTGGATTCTCTTAGCCCAGAGCAGAGAGGAAGAGGGTGGGTATGGAGCACCAACGGGGACACATCTCAAAGAACTCCAGTTACTGCACAAGGTGAGTAATCTTCCCTTTTTCTTCGGGGGTCCCCGTGGGTGCTCCACTTAGGTGACTACTCAGCAGTGTTCCTGCTTGGCAATGGGCACTCTGTGATGCAGGACTGGATGTTGGACAGTATTGTACGTCCAAATCTAGTGTCTGTGTTCTGAAAGGTCTGAACTGTGTAATGTGCAAAGGTATTGGCTGAAGCCCATGTTGCCGCTCTGCAGATAATGTCTATGGGTAGACCGTTAAGGAAAGCAGTCGTGGTAGATACTGATCTGGTGGAGTGTGCCCGTATGACTGTCGGTGGCTGTCTTTGTTTCTGGGAGTATGCCAACTGTATGCATGTAGAGATCCATTTGGATATTCGCTGTTTGGAAACTGGTTGACCTCTGGACCTCTCCATGCACGACACAAATAGTCTGGGTGTGCATCAGAAGTCTTTTGTGCATTCCAGGTAAAAGGCTAAGGCCCTGCATACATCCAATGTATGTAGCACTGCCTGGTTGTTGTCCTCATGTGGTTTGGGACTACAAACATGGATGCAGCCATGTGTCCGAATATTTGCAGGCATGTATGTGTGGACAACTCTGTACCGACACGATCAAGTCACATATTCTCAACCATCTGTGAATCAGCAGTGAGGCTATACCCCGGGTGCAGTCCAACTGTGCTCCTATAAACTCCAGTATGTGTGTAGGAGTGAGGATACATTTGTCCAAGTTCAATAGGAGCCCGAGCGTGTCGAATCTTGTTGACTCCAATGCTAGCTCCGTGTCCCCATATGTGGGTGTCACAATCAAACAGTCATCTAGATAGGGAAATATGTTTATTTGGTTTCATCGTAGGTGTGTGGCTACCATGGTGAGGACCTTGGAGAATATTCTGAGTGCTCTCAACAGACCGAACGGGAGCACCCTGTACTGATAATGTGAGTCCTTGATGGTGAAGCTGAGGAATCGTCTATGTGCCGGGTGAATCGATACCTGGAAATGTGTCCTTGAGGTCGAGGGTAGATAGACATGCTCCTCTCTCTAAGGCAGGTATGATCTTTGCCAACATAACCATCTTGAACCGCTGATATTTGATGAACTGGTTGAGACCGCGAAGATCTAGGATGGGCCTGCACCCTCCCTCCCCTGATTTCTTGACAGGAAGTATCAGGAATAAAATCCCCTGCCTCTGTATAGGCTGGGTACTTCCTCTATAGTGTCTAGCTTTAGGAGGCACCATGCCTCTTCCAGGAGAACATTCTCATGAGAAGGGGCCCTGAAGAGGGATGGGGAAGCGGGGTGGGTTGGTGGAACTGCTGTGAATGGTGTGCAGTAACCAGTTCGTATTATTTCTAGGACCCAATCGTCTGAGGTGATGGTTTTCCATGACAGATAGAATTAGGCGAGTTTGTTTCAAATACCTGTTTCCCTAGTTCTGCCTGCCCTGGAGGATTGGGTTCTATCGTACCCTCGACCAACGCCTCAAATATGCTGATGGGAGTTGGACCCCTGGGTTGATGATGTTTGCTCCTTTGGTTGTCTTCGTCTGGTTTGTCTCTCATGTCTCTTGTTCTCATAGGGCCTTTGCTGTTGTGTATACCCTGATGTTCTGAACCTTTGATTATATTGTTTGTATTGTTTTCTCTTGGTTCCAGGCAGCTGAATTCCCAGTGCGTAGCATCGCCCTGGAGTCCTTTGGGGTGTGGAGAGATGAGTTTGTTCCCTCCGCAAAGAGCTTCTCTCCCTTGAATGGAAGGTCTTTGATGTTCGATTGAGCCTCCTTGGGGAACCTGGACAGTTGCAGCCATGCTGTTCTCCTCAGCACCACTGTGGATGCCAGGGATCTGGCTGCTGTATCCGCTGCATCCAATACTGCTTGTAATGCTGTGCAAGAGATTAGAGAATCTTCTGTCACATTTTATTCAAATTGTTCCTTTATGTATTCTGGTATGTACTGAATAAGGCTATGTCCAGACTACACTGAAGTTTCGAAAGAGGATATGCAAATTCCGCGGGATATCTTCTTCCGATCTCACTTTTGAGAGCAGAGCTTTCAAAAGTGAAAGCAGTCAGGATGTGTTTTTTTGGGCAACCTCCCCCCTTTTTCGAAAAGCAGCGTAAACCTAATTTTTTGAGGAAGAGCAGAATTCGCATATCCTCTTTTGAAACTTCAGCGTAGTCTAGACAAGCCCTAAAGAAATTGAAGGCTTTGAATGTCTGGGGTGAATACTTTGCCAATAGCGCTATGTAATTGGCAATTCTTAGTTGGAGGGAGGCTGATGAATAAGGCCTTCTTCCCCATAGCATCCATCCTCTTTACTTCTTTGTCCGGATTCTGTGTTCTGGGTACTGGTGTTGCTTCGCCCTCTGGTTAGCTGCCTCGACTACCAGTGAATTTGGGGGAGGGTGTGAATAGGAATTCTACCCCAATAGGTGCTATGTAGTACTTCTGATCCAGCTTCTTTGATGTTGACCAATGCCAGGGTTTTCCATATGGACTTAGCCAGGTCCATCAGAGTCTCGTTCATCGGCAGAGCCAGTTTGGTATGTTAGGGTAAGCTAAGTATACTCATAAGCTTATGTTTGTTTTGCGTCACGTCGGGGAGCTGTATGTCAAAAGCATGTCCGCTATCCTGCAGAACAGTTCTTGAAACCTTCTAAAGTCGTCCCCTCTAACTGGTGATGTGGATGGACTGTGCTCATCCATCGTGGAGCATGATGTATTAGGAGGAATAAGTGAATCTTGCATTGCCTCCTACATAGATGACTCGCTGTCATGGTTGTCTGGGCTGTAGTGTTGCCCAGACAACACTGGGGGGGGAGGGGGGTGTTGAGTGAGGCTGCAGTCAGCCACAGTATTGTCCATAAAGAGGATTCTCCTCTGTAAATCTCTCACCCTTTTAGATCTGGAAGTGAGTTTCTGGCAGTGGCTTACTGGGTGGTCCTGCCCTAGGCAGTGCAAACACTGTCCATGCCTGTCTGCTGCCGAGATAAATATCCTGCACCCTGTGCACCTTTGGAAGCCAGAAGGTGCTGGCATGATAGGGTTTTGCTGCTTGAGGTGCCATGGGTAAGCGGGATGTGGGGTGGCACTGCACCATGCTCCGCTTGTTCTTTATCTTCTGTGCATTTATCTATGTCAAACAGCTGAAGCTCTTATTTTCTTTTTTTTTTTTTCTTTGCTAAAAGTTTTTAAGGGAGACTGTTCTACTTGCGACTGATGCTGGAGGTGGTTGAGAAGGGACTGAGGGAATGGCTGCTGGTGCGTGCCCAACTGTCAGCCTAAGTGATTGCGCAACAGCGCAGCACGCACCAGCGGTCGGGGGACTGCTACCAAAAATCAGTGGTGCTGACACATCTAAGTGGAGCACCCACAGGGACCCTGGAAGAAAAACTTGGAATCTGCTATCTTATCTAACACCTTCTGCAACACAAGAAGTTCCACCAAGGTTCTGATGGAGAGTCTGTCAGCAAAATGTGATAGCACGCCACCCTGGAAGAATGAAAAGTATTCCTTTTCCTGGGGTTTCATCCTTTTCTGAACTGATAGTAAACCATCAACCCAACTAAATATGTGCTGTGTTTCATTCTATAGTATCAGACTTCCATTCTGTATATTTTTTACAAGCGGCCTTTTGGTCTATCATACCAGTTTCTTTTGCTTCAGCATTCTTGTTTTTTCATTCAGTAAACTCATCATATTTTTCAAAGAAATATTATTTTTTTTCATACCACAGCCACATGTCCCAAGTTGTACCAAACATCTGCTGCCTCCTCCTCATTTTCAGCCAAAGAAAGTGCACGTTCAAGGGAGGTTAGTGTCATATCATACTGTTGAGCATAGAAGCAACAGAGGCCCAGATTGTTAAATAGTTGACAGTTATAAACACCCATCTGCAGAAGACGTCTAGTTCAAGAGAAAGATAAGTAAACATTTTTAGATTTATTGCAAGTATGACTTTATTTCTAAATGGGAAAATTTCCCTCCACCCAACAGGATTAGGGGTGACTAAGTACATTACATAACAATAATATGATATGAAAGAAGTACAAGTGAGTTTAAAGTAAATGTGAATTTTAAAAGTAAAAACCACATATAATCTTGTGTAATGACTATCCTGTTTGGCAAAAACGAGCTAAAAAGCTAAGCTAGAGACAATAGACACAGACTATTTCTATTTGTAGAATCAGTGCTACACAAAATGTTGTGTGTGTAAAAACTTTCACACTTTGGCTTTTCAGATGTGCCACTACTTTTGATTTTACTTGTGTCAGTGTTGGATATACCCCTCATCACCCAATCTTAACAAAGTTGTAAATTGTTGCTATCACTTTTTATTATCATGCTTCATATTTAAATTATTTTGGCCTGACCCTGGGCTTTCAGCAAAAATCAAATGAGATCTTATCTAACTTTTAATTAGGTTTATATAGTATGCATATTAAATGCTGCACATTAACTTTTAACAAAAATGGAAAGAAGTATATGTTAAAAGGAAGCTGTTTTATAAAAGAGTTCTACTTTAATAAGGTTTAAAAGGAAAAATACACTAAGACCACATCTTGGAATGAATGTAGCTGCTTTACACAATGTCACAGGAAAATTCTGGACCTAATGCCAGCATAGCCAATCATAGGAGGATCATCAGAATGTAGGGAGGTCTTCAGGTGACATAGAACTAGCATAGATGCTATAGCCCATATTGCTAGTTTATTATTTTATTTTATTCAGAAGGAACATATAAGGCACATAAGGAACCTACAAGCTTGTATCCTGTAAGACACTGGGGTTAGGCAAGTTAGTAGAAGCATAGTATGCCTGTGATATAAAATGTCCTGACAGTTACCCAAGTTTTGAGGAATTGGAAATAGCTTGCTCAATAGAGGGAGTTGGTAAATAATGGTACCAAGTATCTGCAGGAATACTGAACTGGTACTGGGCTTGGATATTTTAGGATAGAGTCATTGGCAGATGTCTAACTACCAACTTGCCTGAGCAATAGGTGACTATGTGATGAGTTAAATGGCATTAATATGTTAATCTATAGGATAAATGCATTCCTAATATTATGAGAATGTTAGATTTGGACATAAAAGATTATGCATCATAATGAATATTTGCGATAATGTCAGGCTCTGTAACAGGCCAAGTCACTTTGTAGTGGGGGATAGCTTTCTATTGTTGACCCTTCAGCTGTTCTTTGTTATTTGCCACTAAATATGGGACACTGAAAATTGTGGACTATCAGACTTATTTGGTATGCCAGAGGCAGGGCTAATCCTTTGTCCCTCATTGTTAGGTCTCCAATATATGAGCATATGCAAGAATGACACCAAAGATATTTCTAATACTGCATTACTCCATCTGTTTGTGGTTTTGAGCTTTTCTGTCTTTATTATCATTGTTTTAATAAAAATAAAAGAGTCAAAGCTTTGCTTTGCCTTCAACATAAATGTTAAATGTCTTTGTCATACACCCCAAGATTTCCTACAAGACATTCAACTGATCAGTTTTAATTCTGTGGAGCCTGATTCTGGGATGAAAACCATATTACCCCAGCTCATTAATTAGTAATTAATACAATTATTGTTAACCATTAAAAAGGATCAAGTTACAAAGTGCATATTTAGTCCTTCCCAAATATTGGTGTAGGAGCTTATTCACACATTAATGCTCCTTAGGATGCTTAGATTGGTAGCATCTGGCAGAGTTTACAGCAGTCTTCAAATTGCTGAAGTTAAAACGAGGGAAACCCTGACACACAATCAACCTAGGAACAGGGGAACACATGGCTGCAAGCACACCTGTTGCCAAGGATGTGGGCTATGGAGTTTTTCAAAAGCTTTTTTAGTGGCTTAATTCTTCAAGGTGGACTATACCTCCTACTTGTAAAATGAAGTTGAAAATCAGGTCCTCTTGAACCCTCTCTTCGTTCATTAATCAGGTAGCAACTATTTTGATGTAATTTTTATTTTAACAGTCATCCCGCATATTAAGTGCTTATCATAGTATAGGTATAAAAGATACTAGAGCTGGTGACATAATAGACAGTATTTCTCCATTTGCTTAGACACGTCACCCAGCAAATTCCTTGGCATTATCAAAGTTGCAAAAATCTCTCTCTTTAACTTTAATCTTACTTACACGCACCTGTAAAACCGCAAAGCTATCTCAGGTTGGTCTGAATAAAAGTGGTTACTGCCAATACATGCAATGGCTTCCACATGAGTGTTATCTTGTTTTAGGACTTCTCTGTAGTATTCTGCAGCTAAGGGGATGTTATTCATTTCCTGCACATCAAAAATAGAAACAAATAAAGTACAAATATTTTGCAAGCTGTAGTAATCTTGCTGTTTGTCACTTTATTAAACTCTCAAAATGCCATAAATGTACACAGTACTTTACAGGGCATCAGTAAGGAGCTAGCAACCTAACGGTACATGTATACTGCAGCTGGGAGCATGCTTTCCAGTGAAGGCAGACAGACATGAGCTGATTTTGCTATTTTTAGCACAATAGCTCAAACAGTGTAGCTGGAAGTAGCACTGGTGGCAACCTGAATACAAACCTGCCTGGGCCAGTTGGATATGCACTCTGATAGCTACCCTGAGCCACTCCCCATGATGTCTCTGATCATGCTGTTATTTCTAAGTGCACTAATAACTTGAGCAAAGTTAGGATCTCTCTGTCTACCCATGCTGGGAAGCATGGTCCCACTGTAGACATATCAACAAACAAGAAGGGTTTATTACGGTTCTCTGAACAGACAGTACAATTCACTTATTATCCTCTTAATAAACTACATGCCCATTTAATTGAGAAGAAACCCAAAGAACAGAGTTAGTGGAGAACATTTTACTTATTTTAAACCATGGATTAACAGCACACAGTTAGGACAAGTACACTTACAAAGGCACACAGTGGCTACGTCTAGACTGGCATGATTTTCCACAAATGCTTTTAACGGAAAAGTTTTCCGTTAAAAGCATTTGCAGAAAAGAGCGTCTAGATTGGCACGGATGCTTTTCCGCAAAAGCACTTTTTGCGGAAAAGCGTCCGTGCCAATCTAGACGCGCTTTTGCACAAAACAAATCTGAGCTGTCTACACTGGCCCTTTTGCGCAAAAGCTTTGCGCAAAAAGGACTTTTGCCCGAACGGGAGCGTCATAGTATTTGCGCAAGAACACTGACGATCATACATTAGATCGTCAGTGTTCTTGCGGAAATTCAAGCGGCCAGTGTAGACAGCTGGCAAGTTTTTCCGCAAAAGCAGCTGATTTTCCGGAAAAACTTGCCAGTCTAGACACAGCCATGATGTTTTCTAAACCCTATTCACAATAGTTACAAAGATGTAAATAGATGTTTGCTACAATTTATACTATGCTATGGAGTGTACAATAGTTCCCCAAAAATTCAACTGTAATTCCAGACAGTTATTCAGACTTTCAGAACAATTCTTTAAAGATTACTAGGGGCTGTGCCCCCCGCTTGCTATGCTCACCAACCCCCCTCTCACTGGCTGCTTTTGCATCCTGAGAGCCTGTTAATCTTGCACTGAGCCAAGCTGCGTTCTCCCTGACCCTAAGTCACTCACACCCTTCTCCACTCCCATGCCACCACAGCCCTGGATGGGCTCCTCTATCCAAACACTCTCGGCTCATCCCTCCCGCTCGTGCTCTTCCATTGCCAGCCAGCCCCCTCTGCCTGCACCCCTCCTGCTCCTGCACCACCCGCCAATAAAATAGTTAATTCGTGTGCACAGTTCAGAGCCTCTCCTGGCAGCTAGCACAGGGCCACAGAGAAAGTGACCTGTCAGGAAGGGCTATGTTCTGTGGGCTTGTGGGCCTTGTGTAAATGAAAACAAAACACAATCAGTAAAATGGGGCCCAACTCCAAATGAATCCCCTTCATTCCAGGTGCTCCTAGGCATGCAGCTCGTTAGCAAGGGGCAGGGGCTGGATTACATGTGAGCAGCCAGATAGGAGAGAACCTGCACCTGGTTACTGACCGTCTTTGCAGGGTGCCAGGTTGAGAAGGGAGGATAGGAGTCTCTGAGGTGACAGGAGAGGGGCTGAGAACATGGAGGATGGAAAGAAGGCCTAGGGGCCATGCAGGGAAGGGGTCTCCGGGCGCCACCATAAAGAGGCAGGCACCCCCTCCCTGGCTAACCTGTCTCCACTTGGCCGTGTGGGCAGTTGCTCTGAACGCTGCTGGGTCTCCCCTTTGTGAGGCCTTAGGAGTTGATGGGTTACGGTGGTGGGTTCCACTGGGGTGGCTCGGCGCTGGGCTCAGGACGTGGCTAGTTGAGTACAACGGAGGATGGGGTGGTTGGGGACATGGGGCAACTTGCCCTGCACCTGGCGCTGCTCCTGAGCCTGCTGGCCCAGCAGCCCGTGAGCACCAAGAATGGCAGTGATATTGCCCTGGAGCAAGTTGTGGTGGAATTGATAGAGCTGGGTGAGGAGAAGGGCCGGGCCGACTCCCCCATCACACTTATTTGGGGGACAATGGCACTGGAGCTAGGACTGTTAAAATTAGATTAATTAACTTATTGAATAGTCGATGGAATTTCCATCAACTATTCGATCAGTCGATAAGGGTGCTTCCACTTTGAAATGTAGCAAGAGCCCACCGGGCTGTTGCTACATTTCAAAGGTGGAAGTGCCGTGTAGCATTCTGCCTTTGAAATGTACAAAGACTGAAATGCTGCATGGAGCCTGGGGCCAGCAGGCGATTCTGAGTCCCCTGCTGGCCGCAGGCTCCATGCAACTCTTCCACTTTGAAATGTACAAGTGCCACAGTGGGGACTCCTGTACATTTCAAAGGTGGAATGCCACCGCTATGCCCCTACTGCCTCCCACAGAGCTGGAGCTGGGGCGAACTGGCTTTTAAGCCAGCTCCCCTAAGCACTCCCTCCTCTTTCCCCCGCCTTTGCTTCCTCTTTTTGATAGAGGCAGCAAGGTGGGGTGAAGTGACTAGTTGACTAGTGTGTCGACTCTCCGATGAGCTTTTGCTTATCGGATAGTCAATATGTCAATTGCTTACATCCCTAACTGGAGCTGGGATTTGGGCAGCTGGAGCCAGCTGGGCCACTCTGGCTGAGGAGTGGGGTACAGGGGCCAGTGCGTGGCCAGCAGCTGCCGCTGTGCGCACGTCTCCTCCAGCCCAGAGTGTGACCCAAGAGCCTATATACCTGCACATGTGCCCCAGGGCACCAGGCAAAGGAGACCCGGGCCTCTTAGGTCAGTGCTGCCAGGCACCTCCTTGACCGCTTTGCAGAAGCGCCGCTCGCTGCTGCACTCCTACATGTGGCTGGGTGGGAGGAAGCTAGTCTGGGCTTGGAAGACGGGCTAGGCTTGGGTCTCCTACGAGACACCCTTAGCAGTTCCCTTGCTTGCTGTTCCCACAGCAAGCCTGGGGCTGCATTACAGAGCTGAGGGGCAACTGGAAGCCTGCCTCCACTCCTGGTACAAGTGGACCTCCCCCCGGGCCAGGGGACAGGCTGCCTGAAAGGAGGGGGCCAGAGCTGAGCAGGCAGGACCCTTGGGAGGCAGAATCTGCAAAGACAAGACTGCCAGGCAGCTATGCCAGTCCCCGAACAGTGTCCGATGCAGGGAGCCCCTGCGAGGGTGGGGCCTGTCGACGCAGATGACGTGATGATGTCACTGTCACTGCAGGAAATGTTTTGTATATATTTGGAGAGAGATATTCCAAGCAATTCATGAATTAAATGAGCAACAAGTATAACTATGAGCTTCTAAAAACTGGAATTATGGAATAATTTAGCAAGTTTATTTTCTTGAGGAAGTGCTAATTAAAATCATGTTGTATCAAAAAATACACCTGGATGTATGGTATTTGGATGGAGAAGTAGGACAGACTTTTTTGCTTCTTGTAACAATTTGACCTCTCCCCCATGTACTTTGAGGGGTTACTGTCACCAGAGAAACAACCTCCCACAGAATATGTTACAGTAAGATGAGAGTCTGAAACATAAGCCCTCGTATTACAGGTTAGGTATGAGGCCTAAGGCCTAGACAGCAATAGTCAAGACTTTGCTAATATAAAGCAAAGTTAAGCCGTGAGTAATAGGTGGGCCCTGCTCACAGAAATTGGCAAGAACAAGGCTGCTATTACAGAAACACTATACCTAAGAGGTGCTAGATACAGGCTATAAGCACATTCCAGAGGAGCTGTAACAGAACACCTCATTAAGAAACATCTTGGTACCAGCACACACCCCACAAATAACATACATACCGACCCAGGTTCAGGACCTGGTCTAAATTGACAGCATGATGAATAGTAATGGAGACCCCGCTTCTGTGAGCTAAGGGGCAGTAACTAGCTAACAGAGGGTGGCAACCTGGTACATCAGGAGTGATGTGTAACTTGTTTGTACCTGCGTATAAAAATGTATCCCAAAGGGTGATCATCGGCTGACCATGGGGAGACACTAGAATCGAGAGAGTTTAGTTGGGTGTTAGTCCATTGTCACAACTTACATAGGTGTAGTGGTGCAGTGGCAAGTCTGTTTGCTGACAACTATTATTGTATGTCGCTTGGCAATAAATCTACTTGGGTGTTTTCGATCCTTATCTGATTTGTGGTCTCTAGGGTCTCTCTCAGGAGTCTGTCATGTTAACTAATTGCACATGGTTAACACACTAGACAGGGGAGCACATGCATGCGTGCACGCAGCCGAAAGTTTATCATCATTGACGGAGTAGAGGAGCTGTCAGGAACCCATCCAAATGACCCTGCCTGACTGACAACAGATGTGTGAGTATACAAAACTCAAAAGGTTATTCAGAAAGTGTTTTTATTGGTTTAGAGAGCAGTTTGTTCCTCTACCCTATTGCTCAGTAAAGCATCCTGCTAAAATCCTACAGTGTATCCTACTATCACGCTGAGCAACTTAATTGAAAATAGTCAAATTAAAATCTGTTCTGTCACACAACAAAATTGTAGAAAATTAACCTATGCAAACTTACATTTCACTTAAACAAGGAAAGAATACTATGATCATTTAAAAACCTGGAACAGATGGAAAGTGGCAGCCCTTCTCTTTTTTCTAATGCCTAAGGAAAAAGTGACAATAAAGATGCCTGGTACATATGTCCCTCCAGGGAAGTACAAAGAGAGCTGAATGGTTGTATGCCATGGTACGAATCTTTGTTAATTAAGCTATAAATCTGTAGTCATATTACACCCCAAGGCCCATCAGTACAGAAGCAGCATCTTTCTATAACAATGGTGCAGAGAAACATCTAATACAGACCGCAGCACAGAAATTCATAAAAAGGCTGCATAACGTTAACATGTCTACAGCAGGGATCGGCAACATTTCAGAAATGGCATGCCAAGTTTTAACTTATTCACTTCTATTTAAAGATCTGTGTGCCAGGGGAGGCTAAGAGGGGACAGGGGCAGGTTGGGTACAGTGACCATATTTTCTGAACCAGCTGCAGCTAGGGAGAATAGTTTAATTTAATTCATTAAACAGATTAAGAGTTTTAACTTTCTCATGTAAGTTTATCAAACTTCATTTTAAATAAAGTAAAATATTAATTTGTGTCCAACCCAAAAGGGCCAATGTTTTCTTTATTTATGGCAGGATGGAGAAGCATTCTTGGGTCGGGGGCCACTGACCTGCAGAAAAATCAGTTGAGGACCACACACATGAGAAGCAAACCCCCGCCCCCCATTCCTCCAAATAATCCCAAAGATCCCCTGAGACTCTGAGGTAGGGACAAAAATGAGGGGTTCAGTGTGCGAGACAGGGCTGCCAGTGAGTGGGGTGCAGGATCTGGGAGGGAGATGGGATGCAGAAGGGGGAGAGGTTGGGAGGTCTGGGTGGGAGGTAGCGTGCAGAAGCAGGCTGGGAGTAGGGTGTCTGGCCAGGTGGAGGGAGCAGGAGCAAGGGAGGGTGCAGTGTGTGGCCAGGAGGGAGGCTGCAGGAGCAGGATGGGGGTAGGATATCTGTCCAGGAGAGAGTATCTGGCCAGGAGGGAAGGTGCAGGAGCAAG
This sequence comes from Pelochelys cantorii, assembly GCA_032595735.1. Taxonomy (NCBI): domain Eukaryota; kingdom Metazoa; phylum Chordata; order Testudines; family Trionychidae; genus Pelochelys; species Pelochelys cantorii. The sequence continues at coordinate 98,793,587 of CM064329.1, read as the reverse complement.
GGAGGGTGTTGGAGCAAGCTGGGGGTGCAGGGTCTTGGCAGGGGGAGGGAAATGAGGGGGATTGGGGTTTGTGGGTGTGGGCCATTAGGGAGATGCTTACCTGCCTTCGTGCACCCTTGTGGTGGGGAAAGCCTCACGCATCAATGCGCTGCTGCTCCCCCAGAAAGGTGGGGAGGGAGCTCAGCCCAATCTCCCATGCAGTGAGGAGCCCGTGCAGCTGCGAGGCTGCAGCACCAGCTCTGGTTTCCCACTCAGAGGGTATGTGGGGGGTGTATGTGTGTGAAGAAAGCACCGACTTTTCCCGCCAGACCTGGCTTGTGGCACAGAGTGACAGAGTAAGTGGCTCCATGCACAGCCGCTCCCCAGATGGGGTGGGGAGGGGTGAGGGGAGAGAAAGCGGCAGTGCAAGGAGCACACCTGCTGAGCTTGAGCGCACCCTGCCTTGCAGCGCCCCAGCCGGGCTCTGCACGGTCCCTCCTGGGGCTGAAGTGGCAACTCCAAGGAGCTGAGGTCCAGGAGCGGCTCCAACGGGTTTTGCCTCAGACCTGGTGGCAGCTGTAATAACAAGTGGCTGCCTGGAGATGGAGGAGAAGGTGGTGCGGCTGGACTGGGGCCCTGTGCAGTAGAGGCAGTCCTGCGGAGAAAGGTAGGGGGCTGCACGATGGTGGGGCAGCTGAAGTGGGTATCAGAGGCTTGCTGGGACTTGAAAAATGCTCCTGACTCCAGAAACTGTAGCACCACCAGAAACTGCCCCAGCTGCCTGCCAGCAAAGTGCCCAGAGTACCTATGTTCTCTGGGGGAGGAGGTAGGGAGGCCATTGCTGCTGGGCCACGCTAGTGTGAGTCTGCCCCAGCCAGGGGAAGGGAAATGGCGACACGTGGAGCCAGGGAGACTAGTGTTTCCCGCATGCCAGATTGGGCGGGAAGGCTCACGTGCCATAGGTTATCGACCCCTGATCTACAGAATAATATGCCACATTACATAAACACCACTTTCTCAAACTGTGTTTAAAGATTCACACAGAAAGACTAAAGATAGGGACTACAGAGTTTTCCTTATAAAAACCAAAAACATTTACAATGAAAATATATTAATGCGGGTGAAAGGAAAATGCCAAGTATGGATATTAGACAAAAATGGATGACTTCTTTATATTTGGAAGATTTGTTACCATTTCAGTGCTCAAGGCAAACTACAATATATAACATAATTCACTGTTTAATGACTGCATTTCTTAAATGCAAAATAAAAGCAATGACACATCTGATTATTAATCTACAACGAAACCACTGTTCTATTTTAAAACATTGCTAGTTCCATTTAAAACAAACACCACCTAGGCTATGACATATTTTAACTTTACTAACTCACAGTGACTTACAATACTAATGAAGGCAGCACTGATCTGTAGACTACCCTGCTGTTAAATGCTGTTACCAGACTGTTTAAGACACCAGCACTTATTTCTTCTCTTTTAGACCAATGAAAAATGTATGAACCAACCATAGATCTATACGGACAAAAGCTGGAAATGCAACACTTGATTTAATGTAAATTTGTTTATGTATATTTGAACAAGGAAAGACATGATCGGTTTGGTATCATTAACCAGATGAAAAAATAAGCCTGCAAGACTTTCTTTATTTTGGTAGACTTTCTGTATTATTACCTGTTTTGCATTACTAATACTGGAAAATAATGTGGTGAATTGCTGATGACCTTACAAGCATATTGAACCACTGGCTCTTTTTCTTGTTTAAGCAGATAACCTTGTTTGCATTAGGGGTAGTGTAGTACATACATACCTCATAGATTCTGGCAATCCCACAAAGAAGGGTCACTTCTCCAGGAAATCGATCTAATCCTTGCTTGAAAAGATGTAAAGCTGTCAATGGCTGATCCAACCGAAAATACACCTGAATAAAGAGAAAGTGTATATAAATGTCAAATATTGATTTTCATGATCAGACAGCTGTTTGACAAAAGAAATGGTACCTGCTGAGATGGGAGAAACAACAATAGATATATTCTTCTTTTGATACAGAATCCATTATCTCAAATAGGAGTCATATGAGCATAGATAGGAAAAACCCTTGCAGTGATGCTAAAATGTGACAGACTTCATTATTTATGTACAAAAATTATACCAGGAACTGTATAAGAAGCACAGTAATACATTTCCTGCCTCTATTTTTATTTATTACTTATAACATGGATCCCGGGGCTTATTAAACATTTTTTAATCTAAAAAATGAAAGTGGTCACATTTTGAGCTTCCTGGAAGAAGTGAGTCTCAGGAGGAATTTGAAGGAAGAAAGAGCAGAGATCTGTTTAAGTGCATTTCAGAATTCATAAAAGATGACAGACATATTGAAACCTTCTACTCTGGCCAAATGACAAAATATAGCACAGGACAGTGACAGTTGCAAACTTCCTTATACTGCTCTACCAAAATGTCTCCAGTTGTATTTAGACAAGATGATTTCTTAAAGGCAAAAGAGTAGTTCAGTCTCCATGGCCTGTCAATCTTTCGTTTTTGTGCTAATAATACCAATTTGGTGCTCCCTGTGATATGGACACCTATCCCATAGGATTTATAACTGGAAAGAGAACATTAACTAATGTCACAAACACCATTTAAGCAGCACTCAGACAGTATCACTTTCAGAGACTACTGGAATGAACTAGGGATGTAAAAATTAAAAAAAAAAAAAAAAACCAACAACACTAACCATGTAACCAACTGAAATTCAATCAGTTACATGGTTAAACATTCTGTGGACTGCTGACCCCATGGCCTCCTGACGGGTGCTGAACCTGCGAATTGCTGACGCACCAGATCTGTGGGCTCCCAGCAGTGGCTGGGATTTTAACCGGCAAGGTTAACCGATAAGCTAACGTTTATCAGTTAATCAGTTCAACTCTTACATCCCTAGAATGAATCACATGTGGATACCTTACAGAGAAGAAAAAAGCCATATTCTACATGAATCACTCATGTCATTCCAAATTGACTACTCCTGTTTTAATAGATATATGTGTTTTAGCTACATATACTTCAGAGTAAAGCAAAACACAGAATTCTCATATCAGTGGAGTAACATAGTAAATAGTTTGACTGTAATATATGAAAAATGCAAAAATAGCAGCCTTTGTTGTTCCCATTTAATATAATAGGTGATCAAAAGGAGTAAAGTACCATCAGTGCATTACAAATTAAATCATCGCAGCTAGTAGCACAATACAGCTCTTCTGCTTTCAGGATCCATGAAGGGAATTCAGAATGCAAATAATCATGTTATTATGGTCAAATCTTTATTTATATACAGATATATGGTGCTTTAAATGCACACACAGCAGCATTACTTGAAAAGTTATAATGGGGTAATGTTAATGATCTAATTGACAACAATATTTCTCAAGTAGAGACTGCAGTTTCAAACTGACCATAGTAATATTAGAACAGGAGGATCAGTGGAATAAATTTGTCTGATATTTGCTAGCATCTCCTACATTAAGACAAATAATTCCTTCCTGGGGAGATGGAATAAAAGTGATTGAGGCTAGCTGCTGCTTTTTTTTCCTCTTCCCCTTGCTATAGACCCTGACTGCACCAAGTGACAGTATCAATTAAATGGACATTTTAAGCAATGGGACATCAGCAATCTATTCCTAGCACATTCCATCTGTGGATGTCACACTTGTGTTGTATCTAAAGCACCCTTCTGAACATTCACTATATATTTCAGTTTATAATCTGTACAATAGGTTCAAATGGACTTAATGTCTGCATTAAGCCTTAAACTTGAAAGTGATGTCTCCACTGTATCTGTCATGCTCATTTTCCTTTCTTTAATTAACATCTGAATTTATTTTGCATCAACTGCTTTCTACAACCAAATCTCTCTCTAAAGAGCTTCAGCAGAGGATATATAAATGAGAAAATACATGACAATGGCGTATAGCTTTTTAATCAGCAAAAGATTGGAGTGATCATATTACTCAATGAAGCAGACACATGAATGACTCATGCGAGTTATCCCATAAAAATAACCCGTTTCGCACACTACCACTCCACATATCCTATAAATTATATACCATTTTAGAATGGTTTCTGAGTCTTTAAAGTAGTTGTTGATTATTTTGTATTTTTCACCTTAAAGCTCAGCTTTCCTTATACTATGAGTAAAACTGCACAGATCTGAAGGGCATAAAAGTTAATTTTTAATATTTCTAAAAATAGCTCCTCAATACATAAAACCACTATGACTTAAATCTGACATACTGGGTCCTTCTGGGGCTATTTGCAAGTGCTGAATTTGCCCCCTTTTGGAATGCTGGAAACCATCTCGTTCTCTGGTGTAAAAGTCCCATTTCCAGCTCTGCAGTCATGAAACAGTTTGATTCCTGGAAGTTCTTGACTTGTACAAAACAATTCCCTATTTCTTAGTCCCTTTCCCCTGTCCTTAAATGTTTCTCAAAGCACTGAAAAGGAAAGGTCTCATGTAAACATCTATGAGTTAGATTAGATCTAGCTAGATCAAATAACAATGGTAGTGAACCCATGGCAGCAGAGGCTAGTCACAAAAACAGGCTTGCAAAGCCCATGCAGCTATGGCTTCACTGCCATTATTAATTATTATTGTTATTAATTATTATTATAGCTACTAGATCAAAGATACCCCGAGGGCTTGTTTATATAGTCAGTTAGTGCACTGTAAGGCAGCATATAAAGCTTTCACATGCCAACTGGCCATGTGGACCCTTCTACCAGGTAAACATGAACACTTATTCACTGATGCTTCAAAAACCCACCCACCTTAATCTGAGACAATTGTACACAATATATATGTTGTTAACCACACGAATCAACATTTGCATTTCCTCATACCTCAAGCTTGACCCCGGATGTGCAGTGCCTTCCTTTTTATCTTGTATCTTATAAACTATATTTGAAACATTCACTTTATTAAAGTCTTTTAAATTCTGTAGTGTGCTTTGACAGAGGCTTGCTGCACACAAACTGTGTACACAAGTCATTAGACTGCAAGTTTCCTGGAGCAGGCCTGTCTCTTCTTGAAAGCCTAGAAAAATATCTAGATCATCATGTGCATGACCATAAACCACAATTCTGGGACCATAAACAACAATTCTGGTGTTTGAGCTATAACATAGGTTCTTTAAGGAGTTTTGCATAGCTTTGTTGTGATACAACTTTGTCAATTTCAAGGTTTTCTGACTGCCACCAATAAATTCCTCTTATTTTGATGTAAATTGAAAAACTGGTTTTTAGATCCATCTAATCTCCCCTATTTTAGCCATGTAGCTAAATGTAGCGTTATCTAAAGTAAAGTGCCTCAGTGTACTTCACCAGCCATCCTTACAGAAAGCAGAAAGGATCTTTACCTTACCATTGGTAAAAGTGCACTAGCCAGAATATTGTGTCTAAAGCTGATTCCAAGGCAGGGAGAGAGTCTTATAATTTTGTTTTAAGTTTTAAAAATTAGTATTGTGAAATAAGTAAAAGGGCATGATGGTTTTTTAAATTGTAATTTGATGTCTTTGTTCAAATGTGCATATTGCTTTTCTGTAACAAAGGCTGTTTCTCTGTAACAAAGAAATCAACCTTTTTATGTGTGAGAAAGCGAGGAATGTATGAGTGATAAATACGAAGGCCAAATGTTTTAGGAAGAAGCTGAGAACACACATAAAGACGTTGAAGATTGCTGTATATCCCCAACGAGATATAAGCAGTGGGCAAATCGACAGCTCTGAAAGAAGGCAAGCATTTATTAATTGGGACAAAATATTTGTGATCAAAATCAGCTTAGCATGACAAAACAAAGAAGATAAGAAGCAAGAGAAACAACTAGAAATAACAAACATCCAGCAGAAAAGCAGCATGACGATGCATAACACAATGATTCCAATGGGAAAGAACTATTATAAAAAGAGAACTGTTTTGCCATAAGAGTGGGGAAGTCCAGACGGATAGACCCTGCTCCTCTGCCCATGATCAATCCACAGACCATGGACTGGTAAATATAACATTAACTGGTGGGACAGTGGGAGTGTGCGTGTATGCCTGTCTATGTAAGCATGTGCTAACCACTTTGCCACTGTATTCTCAATAAACGCGGAGTATTGCCTTTTCCCCCAATAAAGATCCTGTGTGCTTCTTATAAGCATAAGATCACTGGTTTACTTCATTGCTCTCCTATGAAATCAGATAGCACCTATTAAATACAGCAAAACTGATCAATCTTTATCTGTAGAGTTCTAATTGGGGTTTATTGATGGAGAGAATATAAAGCAGCAGAAGATGATGTCTTGGAGACTTGCAATACCACAAAGAAATCCAATATTTAAACTATGCTCTTGCTTTGGTAAAGAGTTCTGCTAAATATGAAATATCAAATCCATGCAGACATCATGGCCCGAATGTTATTGCTTCAAGCTCAAGCAATCTAGTGAGACTTCTATTTTCAGTGATTGGTATTTTCCATACCAATATGATATTAAAGAACTAGAATTCAGCAAATTGTGGGGCAAAACATACAGCCAAAAATCCTCATTAATATTTCTTTAAAATAAAGCCTTATTCTCACAACATTTTAACAATTTTATAGACTGGAAGTCTGAAAAATAACTTCTTTTATTTGTGTCAGCTGATGTTTCATTTAATTGCACTTTGAAAATACTTGTTTATTTTAATACATTTTAATGGATTTGAAAAGCTACAAAATCTGAAAAATGTATCAAGTTGGACAGTCCTAGTTCTGCTACCCCCTGGATTTTCATGTATATATTAGAATTTCAAGTTATTCTAAAGCACCAAACACATTTGGTTTGAGAATATCTACTTACCTTTGCTAAATACAGTATTGTATCTACCATGTCTTGTTGCTTGAGAGCTGATTTAAATTGTTTTTCTGCTTCACGGTACAATCCTAACCTAACAGATAATAGATACATACAGAAGGTTCTTTATTCAACAATAATATAACTTATTCAAACAAAGCACTCTCAACAAAAAGACCTTAAAGTGCCAAAACTAACGTGTGTGTGTGTAAAAAATTATGCATGTCCACAGTCCTGCTAAAAGAAAATCCAGGTTCAAAAGGAAATGCCAGAATTGCCTTTGTAACCTTAATTTAGGCCCCTTGTGCATATGCACTAACAATCTTTTCATTACATGCTTTTTTTCCTCCCACAAGACTCCTGACTCATTCAGTACACAGGATGGATCTACTCAGAGAGCAAATCAGGGTTATGTGATGAAAGGGACCTGTCTCTAGGACCACAGGCTTCATTTATTCCAAAAGCTGGAATATATATTGTGAATGAGCTGGGACAGTAGGAAGAGGGAGAATGATTTCATCATTAAGGTAGTCAAATTCTACCTAGGGAAATGGGTTTTCTCCCTGTCTCTGCCACAGAATCCCTCTATATTAGGCAAGTTGCTTAAACCAAACTTTTCTGAGATAGTCACTATGTATTCCTGATTTTCTGCAGGAAAGTCTCACTGGAGAAGTGATGAGCACTCACAAATACAACAGAAGTCAACAGGTCCTGAGCACTGATCATATAAAGTGATGTATCATGAAATCTCAGCTCCTAGGTGTCTCAAATTAGGCAGTGAAAATTTGTGGATCCTTTTGATTTTAATGTGTGTTCAGTCCCTCATCTGTAAAATGGGGATAATATCCTTCATCTCACAGGTTGCAGTGAAAATAAATTCATTCATGTTTGTGACACACTCAAAATTTGACAGTCAAATGTCTGACAAACTTTTGGTTAGAAATTTGAAATATAATTCTGGAACTTCCCCAGAAAAGTTCTGCAGCTAAGAGATGTGATTAAGTCAGCCCGTTTCTGTGGAAGGAGAACATGTTTAAAATTTGGCTAAGTTATAAGTGACTGGAAACACGGCTTCATAGGAGGAAGTCTTGGGCAACCTTAATAATAGGTGCTATCAACCCTGCATATAATTATGATAAACGGAAGGAGGAAACTCCAGTGTTCAAAATGTTGCAGTTTTGACATCATCTCAGATTGTAGGGCAGGGTCTGCTCATTTATTCACCAATACTCCCAAACTGTAGTCTTCCTCATTAATTGAATATATATTTGTACTAGTTAGCCTCCTTAACTAAAAGATAAACTATTTTATCCCATTTTATCTAAATTATGAATAAAGTTTAAACCCTGCTCCATCAGAAAATGCCTATTTGTCTAATTCAAAAAATTTTCCAGAAATGGACTGGATTCGGTGAATTTCAGGGGATATGCATGCAGGCTTCAGGCCAGTTCACTTGGTGGGCTGCTGGGAACATGACTTCCAGTATTGATGGCTCCATGGCAACCAAACCATATAGGCTATCTAGATTTCACATATTATTTGCGATGAAACCAGGAGCCTGGATGTGCATCAGCTATCGCAGGGTCTGCTTCCATCTCTGCAGCAGGAACCCTGGGAGCCCAACCTCTAATACTCCTGTCTCAGCTGTGTCAGTCAGGGCTTCTAGGTTCCCAGCCTCACTTGGAGTTCATTGGGTGTTCCCAGGATCAATTTTGTTTCAAAGTATTCTAAACAAAATGCTTTATTTCAAAATATTTGTCCATCTCTATGAATTATAATGCCATCCCTTAACTACTTACTCTTTGAACACCTCTTAGTACTACATAATTTGACCTTGAAGCTTAGGAAATACTGTACAATTACAAGAAGCTAAAGTTGATTGTGACCTAAGGAACACTAATCACCAAAGAATAGAATAATGACTTACCTATAGTAGCATTTTCCAATTTGAACTTTCCACCACCAGTCCTTGTACTGTGCATGCTCTGTAGCAAGTGCTGCCAAATCTAAAGCCTCAAAAATATACACAGACACACACCTGCATCTTAAAACTAGCATTTCCAGATTTCAAGAAAGAATACTAAGAAAAAATACAAACAGTAAAGAACAGCAAAATACAAAAACAAAATACTTTGGTACATACATACTTTTTTATATATAGACTATGGGAGGATTACTGCCTTATTTCTAATAAGCCTGAAACATATCATGTTTGAAAGGATTATAACAGGATGTAATTATACATTCTTTTTAAGTTATATATAATGTAAAGGAGGAACTAGGGATGAAATTGTTGTAAGGGATTTCGAAAGTCTAAGAATGTCATGTTTCCCATCTTAAAACTTAAAAAAAAAAAAAACTGAGAAGGTAGTTTTGCTTGAGATAATGTACAAATTATCTTGGTTTTGGTGATATCCACTGGGATCACTTGAGTACAGTGCACTTCCAAATGTGTACAGTGGCAAATAGTGCTTTCTTTGGTCTTCTGTTTCCCATAAAACAGGAAAAGAGTACAGGAGAAAAAATAGGAAGGCTTCTCTCCCTCCTAATTCTCCACAATCAGGAATGTTTGAAGGCAGGTATGCTATTCAGCACACTTTGCTTGAACAGGGACTGTTAAAAGGGTCATATATTTCCATAAATTTAAAATCAGAAAGAAGCTCCAGTTTCTTTTTTTCTTTAATTTCTGATTCCAGGTCATGGCATATTATACTGACAGAATCACAGTCTGCATTATACTGAAAGGCTACAAAACGTACAAGCTGCCAAATTGTTTGAAACCCCATTTTCCATCGTAATGTAAGATGTTGGAGTAAAAGCTACACTTCTATTATAGTAGTAGCAACAGAAATAGCCTACAAAGCTCTTAAATAAAATGTTATGAAAATATACATATATATATATTTTCTATATTTCTATATTTTTCTATATTTTCCATTTTTCTCTGATTCAGAATTGATTTGATTTCTTCATAACTATTTCATAGAATCACAAAAATCAGAAATGGAAGTCTCCCATTATATAACTAAACCAGGGCAGTGGAGAATTGTTCCCTTATGTATGTGTGCATGTGTGTGTGGTGGTTTTTGTTGTTGTTCTTTTTACCATAAACTAGTAAAGCTCTTGTGTATACAACAAAGAAAAAACTGATATCTGTATACAGTATTTGAAATGCCAATTGTAGATTGACCAAGTGACAAGTGTTTCTGGGTTTTTATTCCCAGTTGCTTGCTCTTGCAGCTAGCACAATTAGGACTGCTTTAAAGGCAGATTTCTAGCTGGTGTAAAATTGTCATAGCTGCATTGACTTAAACAAAGATACAACAATTCACACATGCTGAGGGCCTGTCCCAGCACATTCAAGTCTTAGAAAGAAAGACTTGCTTTATGTAGCCCTCCAGACAACTAAGGAAACATATTGATTCAATCCTATTCTACAAATCCTGGAATCTTTAGTCTCAGTAGTGCTCTGCATGGATCTACCTGTTTCAGAGTTCATTTCAGAATCAGGACTCAATTTCAAACTAACGTGAATGATATTGCCCACAAGTTATACCAATGTAAAACCCCCTCAAAGTTCCCTAAATAAAGGCACTTTAATTGGGGGCGGGGGGAACAGACATACAATTTTGGAAGACAGTTAATGTGTGTATATTGGCATACATAAATATCAAATTACATGCCTGCTCACAATGTATTTGAAATAGATATTACAATGAGAAAAGGCCAAAATGTAATCAATGAATGTGAAGAGAAGTATCTTGAGCGTATTTTGCTAACAAACACAGCAGCTACAAAGGATGCTAATGTTCTTTGCCTTAATAAAATAAAACCTCTGCAGTTATAAAAATAGAACATAGTGTGCTTTCCTCCATCCACCCAGTGTGTGTTTGCTTGGTGTTGGCAAATACCAACACAACATGGATTACTACTAGTACACAGTACATTTGCTGCTATTCCTTAAGACAAATTGTAATGAGTACATCACTAACCTTTCAAGCATGTCAGACTCTGGTGTACCACTCTTTGGTTGAAATGAGCTCAGCAGAAGATGAACAATTTCTGAGCAAGGTTTTTAAAATGCCCCATTGCCACTGACATTTAGCCCACAGTGTTTAGCACACAAAATGAAAAACAAGAACAGTTCAGTGTCTAAAGAGGTCAGTTAGGGCATGCCTACACTAAGAAATTATTTCAAAATTAGGCTATGTCTACACTGCAGAGCTACCTTGACTTAGAGCCCCAGGAAGCACTGGGAGGTAATTAGTTCAAATTACTTTAGGGAGTAGTTATTTTTAAATAGCTGCATCGGAGTGTCCACAATAAGGCTATTTCAAAATAACTATTTTGAAATTAGCGTTATTCCTCAAGGAAAGCAGGAGTACAGATTTTGAAATAATGGGGTTGGTATTGTGGACACTTCGGTTATAAAGTCAACCTAAGGGGGGTTATTTCAAAATAACACCCTAGTGTAGACCAGGCCTTACTGATGAATCATCCCCAAAGGAAATCAGAATGAATAACAATAATGGAAGAATAATTTCCACCAAGAAAAGGCATTCACTTTTCCTTACATAAAGTAAAGGAATACTGGATGCATTTTTTTTAAAAAGTATTAAATACCATATTAAAGAAATACTGTGCTTTACCTCACTCCTATCTCAAAAAGTGGTAGAGCTGGTGGATTTTTGATGTATTTACTATTGGTACAGATAGAATACGTTATATTGTGCATATTTATCAAATGTGCATACAATGTACAATGGTATTCCTTAACTGAAATTGATAAGAAACTCAACAGAACATAAAGGAGTGTTTGAGAACAAAATGGAGATGAAAATATGCTTAAAGCTCATTTATTAAAATTATATTGCAGAAGAAAACAGCACATATCCCTCAAGATGAGCAAAATGAAAGCCAAGGAAGGTCCCCTTTCTCTACTAATACTTTTACATCTTTTTGTAAATAAACCCAGCACTGATGGGGTTAAGATGCCTCAGAAGAAGCCAATTAACCAAATAGGTTGCAGCTTGGGGAGAGCCAGAGACTGATAAAAGGCTGATTGATGATAAAACCCAGCTGGGCAAAGGCAGGCTGAGCTCATATAAAGCCAGGAAGTTTGCAGCAGAAAAGGGCTGTAGGGAGAGAAGTCAGAGCTGGGCTGGAGGAGTCCCAAGAAGGAATAAAACCCTGGGACCTTTCAGGAAGAGTTCATTCAGAGGAGTGGCAGGATGAAAGCCTATGGAATGCAAAGTAGGAAGAAGCCCAAGGAAAGAGTATCAAAGGCAGAGATTGTGTAAAGTTTAGCTGCTGATTACAGAATACCTGGGCTAAAACCCAGAGTAGCAGGCAGGCCTGGGTTCTCCTAACAACTACTGAGAAGGCACAGAGGACTGCCTGATATAGCATCTTGACAGATTATCCAGAGGGATTTTGATACTCTGGAAAGAGAAAACTAGATAGAGGCAGAGTCATGAAGAGAGAACACCCTGAGACCTTGTCATGATTATGAGGGTTAGACAGCAACCTGGGGACTAAGGGGTTAACTACACCTAGCCAGGTGGAGTGGCCAATGGGAATGTAGGTAGGATTTTCAAACTGGGACAAAGGAATTTGGGTTTTTCCCTCCTTTGTCTCACTAAGAGTTCCTCTGCAGTTACAGAGAGGCAGACATACCTCTCTCCCCAAGAAACAATTCTTCACTTTCTGTAAGTAAGGTAAAGTTTAGATAAATCCGTCAGGTTTTATTGTTTTAAAGTTTGGGTATGGGATCTGCTGTCTGTGCACTATTTAGGAAATATTTTGGCTTTTCTTTGTAACTAAGTTCTAGGCCCCTGGAGTTTCTCCACGAGTATATATTGTTACTAGTCTATCTAGTCACAATGCTTGCAACAGGAATATTGTGGTAATAAAAGTTTTCTTTTTATTAACCTAGCATTGGTTAATTGTGTGCCTTGACTTTTATTTTAGGGGTGAGATTTCCCAAATGGTCTCTCCCCTGGCCTATTTATTAATATTTGGGTGGTGGCAATGGGAGTTCTATTCCCAAAATCTAGGGTTTTAAGATTTTGGGGGACGTTTTATACCAAAGCCTGGTAGATAAGGCTTTGGGGTACACTTGCTGGCCCCCACTTCTGCATTTATTGTGCCAGAGTGGGGAAGGAGCTATGACAGACCTCAAAAGCAAGAGGGCCACAGGGCAGTGAGCAAGAACAGAAGGTGCTAGACTGGATAAGAGCTGATCACCATGCCCAACCAGAAGAAGGTGCCCCAACAATGACTAAAACTCTGCTTTTACAACAAGGGACCCTATGCTGGGAGGCAATGACTCAAATATTTGGGGATGAGGGTGGATAATCAGCTGAATAGGAGTTCCCAGTGCGACACTAGCCAAAAGGGCTAATGTGGCTATTTGATGGACAAACAGAGGAATCTTGAGTAGAGAGGCTATATTAACTCTGTATTTGGCAACTGTATGTGGTGATTGCTGGAATACTGTGTCCAGTTCTGATGTCAACAATTCAAGATGTTGATGAATTGGAGAGGGTTCAGAGAAGGGTTACAAAATTGTTGCTGTAAGGCTTGTTTGTGAGATCTGTAATCAGACACAAAGAGTTCAATCTGTCAGCTCAACAAACAGAAGTTTAAGGGATGACTTGATGATAGTCTCTAGGTATCTACATAGAGAACATGTATTTGATAATGGGCGAGCTAAGTAACATGATCCAATCACTGGATCTGGAAGCTGGACAGATTCATACTAGAAATATGGTATAAATTTTAACATAGTAATGAACCTTTGGAACAATTTAGTAAGGACTGGTGGACTCTCCATCATGGGTAACTTTAAAATCAAGGCCTTTTTCTGCCCTACAAAATAAGCTCTAGGAATTATTTTGAGAAAGTTCTATGACATGGGTTTTTTTTAAAATATAGACTACATCTCAACATTCCCTTCTGGCCTTTCACTTAATTTATGAAATCTTGGAAGCCAACTGAAGTTTCAGATTTAGTTCAGCTGGTACCTGTAGACAAGATGCAGAGCAAGTCTGTTCTTTCCCTTTCCACATCCAGGAATAGGTCTGCAGTCCAGTTTTCCCTGACTTGAGTGTATAACCAATTACAGGAAATGCTCCTCCTTGTCCATTGATGCTGAAAACTTGCTTGGACAGTGGCTCTTCAAGCTTGCTTGTCCTCTTCTTCTCCCACCCACAGGACAGCGTCTTAGGTCTTCGAACCAATAGCCTCCACCCTTTTCAAAAAAAGTCAACTTAGGCTGCCAGGATACCCCTGCCCTCCACTGCTGGATGACCAAGTTATAAAGAGTACCCAGCTCAAGGAGAGGCAGGTGGGTGGGTGAGTGAGATGAACAGGTGAGTAAGGGAAGAGTTAAATTCTTTGTATATTTTTTAACTGAGATGAATTAATGGGAGAACTTAGTAGGGTGTTTGAGAAGAAGGGAGAGCCATAAGGAGAGGGTGAAATGAAATATAAAAGCATAAAGAGAAGGGAGATGGAAATGGAAGTGCATGAGAAGAAACACTGCAAATAAGAGGAAAAGAGGAGAAGCAAATGAAAGGAAGATAAAGAACAGAATATTAAACTATTAAAATTTAGATATTTAAAATATAGTACCACAAGTGCAACCACCACTGTAAACTGAGCCATAAAAGTATTTCCTATGAGAGCTTAGAAAGTAAAGATACAGCCAGTTATTGAGATGTGTCAAAACTGAAATGTTTCTGGATCCCTTGGACTCCAAAATACTACCTCCACAAGATTTCTGAAATTTACTGGGCTACTCAGAACATATTGCCTGGGCTCTATGAAGCTGCCTATCCAGCTCTGGAGATTCTGCTGTTAATACCACTGAAACAGTTTACTGATATATTTTCACTTTCATTTGGTATTAATTTCATACCATGCCATGCAAGCCCTTTGTCACTGATGGACTAGAGTTCCTGTCAGCAAACAAGATTCGGTTTCATCATTGTTGGCATCATAAAAATCCCACTTCCTTCATGTCAAAGTAGATTAGAACTAATTAACAGGTTGCACATTCTGTGTTTTTCTTTCAGATGTTTATACTTGATGGTTATATTTTGGATACTAGTACACTGAAATTCAATCATGTCAACAGAGCCCTGTGCAATCAAACTGGCAGACAGCATATGACTGACATAATTTAGTGCCAGATTAAACAATTCATAGCATTTAATCTGAAAACAATTCTGATCTACATCAACCCAAACCATGTATTTTCTGATGATTATTACTTAGCTAGTTGAAAACAGCCAAAATAGCACCACAGAATTTAACTTTATCTTCAGCCCCTTGAATGCACTCCCTGCTCAACACATCTTTAGGTGGTGCAGAAAAACCAGTAAGTGCTTAGTGAGCCAAATAAAATTGATCTGAACTTCTTGTGCTTGGGGTAAAAAATGTTTTACCAAATACCATCATGATGAATGTGCCGGAAATACTTTGTGTGTGGTGATAAACTGTATGTTACTCATCCAACAAAACACACTTCACTTATGTGAGCTGGTAAGACAGGCTTGCACATTTTTTCTTATGTAACTTGAATAGATAAACAAAAGATACACACATTTAACTGAGACTATTCAATATATTATAACAGTGGTTATGCCTACACTTGGATATAAAAGTGCGATTCATAGCACACAGACTTGCTCAAGGTAGCTCTGCTAGTACTTTGCCTGATTTTAAATTCAATCCATTATTACTAATTACATTATTATTCCATAAACCATCCCAAACTATTCTCCCTCACTTGTCATCTGCATCAACACTTGGAAGTAAGGATGTAACATCCATCTTGGGTGGGTATGTCTACACTAGCTTGAGCTAGTGCACTAAAAACAGCAGTGTAGTTGGGGTCACATGGAGAGTGCTGCTTGGGCTAGTTGCCTAAGTACATACTTAAGGACTCCAGGCAGGTATATACTAGAGGCAGCTTGCCTGAGCTGACAATTGTGCTACCTTAGCTACACTGGTGTGCCAGCTCTGCTTGAGGTAGTGCAGGTAAATCTATACAACCCAGGAATCAGACCCCCAGCTACAAGTGCAGACTAAGAGAGGGAGAGAATTGTTTGGGATAGTATATGGGATAATGCTTTATTAGTAATAATGGATTGAATTTAACACCTGGTAAAGCACTGTACAAAGTTTATCCCCATATTTAGCCTAACAAGCAAATCTATAGTTTCTGAGATATTCTACACAAGGAAAAGGTTAGAAGGGTCACCACTGATGATATTTAAAACAAGCCTGAATACATTGTATGGAACAAATTTTACACATAGGAGAATGAACTGTATGATATAACAGTCAGAGCCAGTGTACTTTTCACCACAGTGGAGCCTAAGTCTGCAGCAGTGTTAATTAATGCAGTAATGCTGATGTATCAAGCGTTCATGTATTTCCATGAGGGATCCCTCTCACAGCAACCAACTATGATACTATGGTTAAGAATACTAACTGAAGTACAGTTTGTCAGTGATTGTTTGGACCAGCTCCAGTGGCTTTAGCAATTTCAATAATGTTTGGGTACTACCACTCAGAATCTTCTATCCCTACCTTGGGCATGCCAGAGGAGGGGATGGGGAGAAGCTTGTGGAGTTTCTTGTTTCCCAAGGTCCCAAATGCTCTGTATTTTCCAGGCCACCTACATACCCACAGCATGCTTCTAGCTTCTGCCACACCATGAGTACAAAACAAACTCTAGCTCTGGTTCACTCACCCCAATACTTGGATGGTTCTATACAACCAGGGGAGCACACACTAATCAATTCATTCCTCTTTATGGAGAAAAGAGCAGATTAAAAAACAGCTGCAGGCAGGACCCAGCAGGTACGGGAGAAAAGACTAGGGTTGCCAGGTGTCCAGTTTTGAACTGGACAGGCCAGTATTTAAGCTTTCTGTTCGGGAATCAAATTGAGAAAATATAAATGTCCAGTATTTTCTAAATAAGATGTAATGTAGATTGTGATGTAATGTGAAGTGTGTCTGGTATTTTTGTTGAAACCATCTGGCAACCCGAGAAAAGACAAAATGTTGCATTTGGCTGCAGTAAAATGGTGAATTCTACAGCTCCCCTGCCCCCCCCCCCAAAAGAGCTAAATTCAGTGGTATCTTGGGGGGGGAGGAGGTATGTGGAATGACTTTCTATAGCAATAAAAGTCAAACAGCCTTGGCCCTCTCAGGGAAAATTTTTCATACTTTCTGTTGAATCAGACAGGTATAGGTTTGCACTTGGCTCACACAGAGGTTATCTTTACAATCTAAGGTAGGGATAGAAACTTCATTTTTATCATTTATGAAAGCTGAGATTGTGGAGTGCAATTTTATGGCAAGGGACAGTGCTGCACCAAATTCTGTAGAGTCACTGAATTCATGGGTCCTCCTCATAGGTATCCTCCATCTAACTTCTATGATGTTCCTATGCTATTTTTACTTTTGAAAATAAAGGCATTTAAAATTTTAGTGCTTGTGACTTTTTCATGCTCGTAACAAGAATTTTCTTAAACATGCAATTTTTCTATCCTAAGAACTGAAGTAATACTAGAAGCCTTAGTTCATCTGAAACCTGACAGACATGATAGAATAAGACTTAGTACAAATAAAATGTATTTATATGAATTACTTACATTCTTAACGTCATTTTCATGATGAAAAATATATTCGAACAATGCCTATCAGAAGAACATTTAAGACATTATCATGTGTGAAAAAAACAAACACTTTGAATTCTCAAAACGTAATAACCACCAATTACTACTCTAAAATAGCCAACATAGTTACACATAATCTACAGAAACATTAAATGGACTTATGAGTTAGATGACCGAAAGGTGGAGAGAGACAAGATCCCATTATGCTTGTTGTTCATTGACTTCAAAAAAGCCTTTGATTCAGTGGAACAAAATGCAGCTTTAAATGATCTCCTTTCTCAGGGCATCTCTCCTGTGTATGTGAGAATCATACAACATTCCTTGATGGACACAACTATAGAAATCGCTTGATCATTAAAGTTAAGCGAGGTATAAAGCAGGGGGATGTTTGTTCACTGAAGTTGTTTGCCAGCATCTTAGAAGACACCCTGTGGAAGACTGATGTTAAAGATGAATTTCTGATTGATGGCGAGGTTCTTCAGATGCTCCTTTTTGCAGATGACATTGTTCTAATTGCACTGAAACCTGAACCACTGCAAAGTGTCCTCAATGACATCAGAAAGAATGCAAAGGAGATTGGCCTGACCATCCACACTGGAAAAACTAAGTGGATGAAAAACACATATCGTTCAGAGTACGTCATGCAGCTGGATGGACAGTCTGTCGAGCTGGGGGATTAATATGTATATCTTGGACAGGTGTTGAAGATGGACAGTGAATTAGTCCCGGAGTTGAGCAGGAGGAGGAGGTCAGGTCGGATTGCCTTTGAGAGTCTGCACAGTGTTTTTGTTGATCCCAAACTTTCCACCACGGCGAAAGCCCATCTCTTTAACACCAGTATCCTTCCGTAGTGCTGTATGGCTGCAAAACTGGAACAGGCTGCAAAACTGGAACAGAAGAATTAAAGCTGCAAACCACCCCAAGAGCAATGGAAAGACGCATGGTGGGGGGTAAGTAGGCTACAGCATGTTACTATTGACGATTTGAGTGCAAGAAACAGTGTCAATGATATCATCCAAGTTTTGTACAGTCACAAAAGGAGATGGGCTGGCCATGTAGTGAGACTGAGGGCATGTCTAAACTACATCCCTCTTTTGAAAGAGGGATGTAAATTAGACAGATCAAAATTGCAAATGAAGCCGTGATTTGAATTTCCCGTGCTTCATTTACATAATGGCGGCCGCACGTTCTTTCAAAAAAAGATTGCGGATGACAATAAGCTAGGGGGAAAGGTAGATATGTTGGAGGGCAGGTGTAGGGTCCAGAGTGACCTAGATAGATTAGATGATTGGGCCAAAAGAAATCTGATGATGTTCCAGAAGACAAGTGTAGCATCCTGCACTTGGGACAGAACAATCCCAAGCATTGTTACAGGCTGGGGCCTGAATGACTAAGCAGCAGTTCGGCAGAAAAGGACCTGAGGATTACAGTGAATGAGAAGCTGGACATGGGTCAACAGTGTGCCCTTGTAGCCAAGAAGGCAAATGGAACATTAGGTTGCATCAGGAGGAGCACTGCCAGCAGATCTAGAGAAGTGATTATTCCCCTTTATTCGGCTCTGGTGAGGCCACATCTGGAGTATTGCATCCAGTTCTGCGACTGCCACTAGAGAAAGGACGTGGACACATTAGAGAGGGTCCAGTGGAGAGCACCAAAATGATTAGGGGGCTGGTCACATGACCTGTGAGGAGAGGCTGAGGGATTTGGGTTTGTTTAGTCTGCAGAAGAGAAGAGTGAGGGGGGATTTGATAGCAGCCTTCAACTTCCTTAAGGGAGGTTCCAAAGAGGATGGAGAGAGGCTGCTCTCAGTAGTGACAGATGACAAAATGAGGAGCAGTGGTCTCAAGTTACAGTGGGGGAGGTCTCGGTTGGATAGTAGGAAAAACTATTTCACTAGGAGGGTGGTGAAGTACTGGAATGGGTTATCTAGGGAGGCGGTGGAATCTCCATCCCTAAAGGTTTTTAAGTCTTGGCTTGACAAAGCCCTGGCTGAGTTGATTTAGTTGGGATTGGTCCTGCTTTGGGCAGGGGGCAGGACTTGATGACCTCCTGAGGTATCTTCCAGCCCTATGATTCTATGGTTGGGGGCAGAAGAGAGCTTGAGGTAAAGGACTTGAGTGCAGGAGTGGGTATGGAATCTAAGAGGGAATTTGCGTGAAGGAGGGGATTGTGATCTGGGGCAGGGAAATGGGATACAGAGTTAGGGAGGGGGTATGGGTTCAGGAGAGGATTCTGGCCTGGGGGAGGAGTATACGAAGGGGTGCAGAATCTGGGAAAGAGTTGACCTGGGAGGAGGGGGGAAGGGGTAGAGAGGGTTTGGGTGGTGGGCTGGGGCAGATAGGGGGGTTCCAGAGGTAGATTCTGGCTGGGAGGTGTTTATCTAGGCGGCTCCCAGCCAGCAGCCCTGCAGGAACCTGATCTGTAGTCACTGGCTGTTCCATGTGATTCTGTAATGGGCAAGAGGGAGGGAGAGAGGAAGGCTTCACATGCTGCCCCTGCCCCTAGCAAAATTTCTCAGCTCCTATTGGTTGGAAACTGGGCAATAGGAGCTGAGAGATTTTGCTGGGGGGCAGGGACAGCACGTGAAGTCTCCCTCCTTCCACCCCAGAGTCCAGAGCATAGAGCAGCAAGCCTTTAAAGCGGCTCCAACTGCTCACTGTCTGGATTCAGTGGCTTGGCAGACCAGATACAGCCTACTGTCTGCCTCTTGCACTTCCACAGAAAGGTAATTAAGAGCAAACAAGATAAGATATATACAACTTAATGGTACTGAAAAGATAGATAAGTTACTAATTACCTCCTCTCATAACACAAAACAAGGAACCGTTCAATGAAAGTGAGAAGGAGCAAACTTAAAACTGAAAAATAAACATTTTCTTATATGATTTGCCTGTAAGATTGTGATATTGCCTGCCAAAAACTTAACAGGATTAAATAAGATTGGACATGTATATGGATAAGAATATTTATAGTTACAATAGCAAATCTTTATTTAAAATAAGTTTTGAAAAATATTATAAATCTTCCTGCTTTAGGACATAAATCAACCTTTAGGTACTGAAAATTAGAAGGAAACCTTTCCTTGTAGACAGTTAAGGAATACTCTGCCTTCTGTATGGTTTCTTGCACCTTACTCAGAAATAACTGTTGCTGGCCACTGTTTGGAGACAGAAGACAGGATTAGATGGACCATATGGTTGAGCATGGCTATTCTTATATTCTAAAACATATAGGAAGACATGGCCATGCCATGAAGTTTATAGTTTAAATTGACAAGTTTCAGAGGTGTAGCGGTGTTAATCTGTTTCAGCAAAACTGAGTCTGGCACATGAAAGCTTATGCCCAAACAAATTTATTAAAGTGCCACAGAACTCCTCGTTTTTAATTTAAAGTGATTTTCACCAACGAAGGAGAGAAGGGGAAATATTAGAAGGGCAAGGTTAAGGTCACATGGTTATATACGTGAACTTAATGACTGAGATTTATCATCTGTTTACACACTGAAGAGTTGATACCTCAAAGTTTTACAACTTTAAGCTACAATCCTTAACATAAAATAAAATGAGGATCTTAAACTTCATCATGCTTTGGCTTTAATGTCAATGCTGCTTTCTCCCTTAAAAAAATTGCAAATCTGTAAAGCAGCACATTTTAACTCGAGTCTTACTTTCTATGAGAAATATGAATATCATATTATTAGTTTTCTAACACTAACAATTATACTGTGGATGTGTCTAGTAAGATTCATTAGCCTAAGCCTCTTCTGAACTGAAAACGATGATTCACTTCAGATTTTGAAAACAATACACATTTTTTAAAATGCTGTTTAAAAAATGTTTGCATGTGGATCACAAACTACATATGTAATGCTGTTGCAGAAAAAGCAAACATCATTCTGGAATGTACAACTGATCCTCTTTGGTGCCAGATCATGGATGTTTCCAGACCAGAGAGCCCTAGCAGCTGCTAGTGGGGACTGGCTGGGAGTCCAGTGGCAGAAAGGCTGGCAGTCAGGGGCCAGCCAGAGCTGGGAGCGGAGCTGGGCCAGCGGCTGGCATCCGGGGGACGAGCTGGGCCAGTATCCGGGAGCCTGTCCAGAGCCAGGAGCAGAGCTGGGCTGGTGGCTGGGAGTGGAGTTTGGTGGCTGGGGCCGACTGCAGGGTCGGCAGCTGGGAAGGAAACCTGGAAACTGGGGCCAATGGCAAGGGGGGGAGCAGCATCTGGAGGCTGGCTGCCTCCTTTGAGAGCCCCAAGGCTGGCTGCAGGGGGCTGGCAATGAACTTGTTCAGGACCAGTCAGATCCCAAGGTTGCCAGATCAGGGAGATCCAATTGTATTAGGAGTGTTGTAAGCAAGACACATGTAATTCTTCCTTTCTACTCAGCACTGAAAAGGTCTTCACTGAAGTATTGTGTCCAGTTCTGGATACAACACTTAAGGAAAGATGTAGACAAATTGGAGAAAGTCCAGAGAAGAGCAACAAAAATCAACAAAAGTCTAGAAAACATGATCTGTGAGAAAAGACTGAAAAACTAGGTTTGTTTCTCCTGGATAAGAGAAGACTGAAGGGGGATGTGATGGGCTCATGGAAGCCCACACTGAGGCTGATGCGTCTCTGGCCACGGTCCCGGCGGGGGGGTGGGTGGGGCGAATGGTGCGGGGAGTAGGAAGGCGCGGCGGCAGCTGAAGCCGGGCCACTTGCGTGCGGCCCCGGCGCAAGGGGGCGGGGCACGGTCCAGAGGGCAGGGCACAGGCGGACGCTGGAATGTCAGCGGGGCGGGGCACCGTGCCGCTGTTGCCCACGGCGGCCAATTCAAAAGAGCCCCGACCGCTGCCAAGAAGGGCAATGACCGCGTACTACTCCTACTGCTGTCCTGAGAATCCAAGGTTTTAGCACAATGGCAGGGACCTTATGAAGTAATTCAGAAAGTGGGGGAGGTGGATTACGAAGTACGTCTTTTGGGGCGGAGGAAGGACACCCAGATTTTTCATGTTAATTTATTGAAGAAATGGGTAACCCAAGAGTGCCTAATGATAGCCCCCTCCCGCTCGGAAGATGAACTGGGCCCCTGGGGCAGAGACTGCCTGGAGAGAGATGAAGCCACCTTGGGAGAAGATCTGATGACGGCCCAACGTCAGCAACTCAAAGACCTCCTACAGCGGTACGAATGAGTCCTCACCGCGAGACTGGGCCGTACATCTTTGGGATGTCACAGGATAGTTAAAGTGCAAGAACCCCTCTGAACCCAGCCCCGCAAAGTCTGGAATATGGTTTGGGAAGAGGTCCAGCTGATGAGACAGTAGGGTATCATCGAGGAGTCCTACAGTGAATGGCGGAGCCCCATTGTATTGGTCCCGAAACCAGTCAGTACGGTCCGATTTTGTATCGACTTCCGACGTGTCAATGCCATTTCCTGCTTCGATGCTTACCCGATGCCCCGAGTGGACGAACTACTGGAACGGCTGGGACATGCCCGATATATATTGACTCTTAATTTGACAAAGGGGTATTGGCAGATTCCCCTGGAGCCAGAAGCCAAAGAGAAAACCGCTTTTTCCACCCCATCTTCCAGTTTATAATGATGCCATTCGACCTCCACGGGGTGGCTGCTACGTTCCAGCGTGTGATGGACGAACTATTAGCACCATACAGAGGGTATGCAGCCGCCTATATAGACGACAACATTATATACAGTACTACCTGGGACAACCATCTCCAACACCTAGAAGCCGTACTAGCTGCCCTGGGGAGGGCGGGGTTGACCGTGAATCCAAAGAGATGTCACGTCACCAAGAAGTTTCTTACCTGGGATACACGGTAGGTGGAAGAAGACTCAAGCCCCTTATGGGCAAAGTTCAGGCCCTACGAGACTACCTGGCCCCGAAGACAAAGAGACAAGTAAGGCAATTCTTGGGGCTAGCCAGGTATTATAGGAGGTTCCGTCCTGGTTTGCAACCAGAGCTACACCCTTGATAGAATTGACAAGAAACACAAAACTTTCAAAGGTACAGTGGACCCCCCAGGCCGAGCAAGCTTTCAAGGCCCTGAAGGAATGGCTGACAAGGGCCCCAGTACTAATCTAACCAGATTTTGAAAAACCTTTCTCTTTGTATACAGATAACGCACAAGTCAGACTAGGGGCAGTCTTGGCCCAAGAGTAGCAAGGGGAGGAACACCCCATATTGTACACCAGCCGTAAGCTCCTGCCCCGGGAGCAGAACTATGCTACTATTGAGAAAGAGGCACTAGCAGTAAAGTGGGCGGTTGAATCACTACAGTATTATCTGTGGGGCAATAAATTCCGCTTGATAACTGATCATGCCCCTTTGGTGTGGTTACAGTCTATGAAAGAGACGAACCCACGCATTATGTGGTGGTACCTGGCATTGCAGCCATACTGCTTTGAAATAGTCCACCGCCCAGGAAATAGACACCAAAATGCAGAATTCTTTTCGAGAGTAAACAAACGGGAGAAAGAGGAGGGCCCTGAGCCCCTAAGCGGGGAGGTGTGTGACGGGCTCACAGAAGCCTGCACTGAGGCCAGTGCATCTCTGGCCACGGTCCCGGCGGGGAGGCCGAATGGCATGGGGAGGAGGAAGGCGCGGCGGCAGCTGAAGCCAAGCCACCTGCGTGTGGCCCCGGCGTGAGGGGGCGGGGCAGAGTCCGGAGGGCAGGACGCAGGCGGACACCAGAACATCAGCAGGGCGGGGCGCTGTGACGGACACACTCAAAAGAGCCCTGACCGCTGCCGAGAGGGGCGGTGACTACAGGGCAAGGAGACGCTGGGGAAAGCAGGGAGTGGCCCCCCACTCCCGGAGATGGAGGAAACGGTCACAGGTCGCCTAAGGACTGCCCCTCAGTGGAAGAACTTGGATGCCTGACAGAGGTGGTGGGTCCCCTGGGGGGGACAAGGACAAAGCGGGGGGGGGGGGGAATAGGAAGCAGGGCAGGGCAATATTGGCGCCCGTGGGCTGATGAGTTTCAGGAAAATGCCCCATCAGCCAAGTAAGGGCAAACTGGCCCTTGCTCTTTAGGGCCCTGGGCTGGGACCCGGTGGAGACGGAGGGCCTGGGTCCCCCTTCCCCTCCCAGGAATGGTGAACAAACCAAGCCTCGAACCGACTTGTGGTACCTGGCTGGGCCGAGAAACCTTTGCACTATGGTGAAACCACTGACTTATGGGTTTTTGGGTGGGACACTGAGACAGGCAGAGGACGCAGGGCCCACCTGGACCTAGGGGAAGGGCCCTGGTCGGACACACTGCCACAGGGGACATAACAGTGTTCAGTATGTAAAAGGTAGTGTAAAAGAGAAGGGTGATAAACTGTTCTTCTTGACCACTGAGAATAGGACAAGGAGTAATGGTCTTAAAGGTTAGATATTAGGAAAAAAACTGCCTAACTAAGAGTATTTAATTAATCACTGAACAATTTTTCTCAGGGAAGGGGGGGCTATGTAAAATCTCAGTCACTGGAGGTTTTAAAGAACAAGTTAGACAAACACTGGCCAGGAGTAGTCTAGACAATATTTAATGTTACCTCAGTGAAGGCACTGAAATAGAGGACTTGTTGAGATCCCTTCCAGTCCATGATTCTATGGAAGCTATTACTGCAAGTGAAAGTGTATACCTGGAATGTGAGTATGCAGGAAGCAACCTAGCTATCCATCTCCATGTACAATTTCTGAACCTGCAGTTAGTTGCAGTAAACACTCATTTGCATACAGAACACAATCAGACTGATTAAAATGTTTGTCATGTCATTTTAATTAAGTTTTTGTTTAAGTGTCTTAAGCTTAGAAGAAAAGGGGATTAAGAGTCCAGGAGAAATCCTTACCTACCAAAGCATCAGGAACTGCCCACATATTCCCATTTAAGACATTTAACAAAGAGAAATTTGGTTTTGTACCAACAAGTGTCCTAGAGAGGCTGATTGCCATTAATTGATTTAAAGGCAGATGTGCAATGCTCATCATTGCATGTCTCAAAAAAGGCACTTCCACCTCTAGGTCACTAATCAAATACATGGATTCTCTTTTGACCTGAGATGTATGCGACAGCCTTTCAGTGGTCTATGCAAAGTGAACGGTTAGAATCATTCTACTTTCTTGTGGGAAGATAGCCACATAAAGACACTACCAATACAAATGACTCAGTTGAGAGGTCACCTAATGATAAAACATGGAAAAAAAATCACCTTTGTTAGATTTGTTACAGATGGCAAAGTGATATTTGTCCTGATAGAGGACATCGGTTTCTCTGGCTGTCAATCATGAGAACTAAACTGACTAACAAATAAATTATGAGCACTACTGCTAGTGGAAAAATAGGCCTAATATGATGGAAGTAAGGAAGTAAGTCTGCTTTGAAAGCAGAGGGGAAAAAAATCCATACACTTTAAACCTTTTTTTTCCCCGATCAACAGTGTAGATTTGTATTCCTGCTCCAAATTCATCTACAAACTTCTCTTCTTGGAGACTGAACAAGGTATTTTATTGCCTTCTGTCCATCTTGCATATATGTTCAAGATCCATTAGCTGATGAAATACTTCTTGAAAGTACCTTCATGTTCCATCATCATGACATATTCAACGCCTCTTTTTAAACTTAGATTCAATATTACCTCTTCACAAAGGTTTTCCAGTCTGAATCAGAATGCTAATATTTGTGGACCAAGCATATACACCTTTAAATAAAAACAATTGTTTAAACTGAAAAAAATGTTAAGTTTTCTCACTTTAAGATTACAAATTTATGAATTTAATGTTTTCTTTATGATAGGATAAAATGAGTATGTGGACTGTAATTATTCCCATGTAATTTTTTTCAAGAAAGACACCTAATAGAAGAAACAGAATTATAAAAATATACTTAAAGTGCATATACCACTATGGTCTCAGATTCCAAAGTATCTATTTTTAGTCTGGCAGCCTATGCAGAAGATAGCATTGGCTTTACTATGTTAGGCCGGTGCCCACATACAAAAACTTATGCAGCTTGGATCAGAAGAGGGTGTGTGTGGGGAAATGAACTTATGTAAATGAATTGCCAATATCCTGTCCTGGACCCATTTATTTCCTCTTACTGGGGTTGACAGCCTATTGGACTTTCTTAATCTTTGATCTTGAAAGGGACAGAGAAATAACCACGAAGAATATACTGGTGAGAGGTCTTCCAGCTCCATCAACAGGGCCATAGTAGGGGAAAGACCTAATGTTTTCCAGAAGTCCAGAGGACCTTCCCTCCTTATGATTACAATTTCTTCAAATATGATTTGAGGGAGAAACAGGTGAGGCTTTAATTTAAACAGCCTTTGTTAGTTTTCCTGATAGACACAAAGGTGTGAGAGTACAATGTCTTTGCTCATACAGAGACTTTTTTAAAAAGAAAAATATACAAACAAATAAATAAACAAAAGCTTCCGCATCTAAATGAGATGGGGGAAATAGATGACCCCATATTAGGACAACTGTGGTTCCAAATACTTCTGCTGGACACTTCATTTCTGCAATTATAAGAGAAGCCTATTACCCAAGGGGCAATTTACCACAGTATTGGGTATTTGAGGATTGTAGCAGAGAGAAATACCTACAGGTTGAACCCTCTCTAATCCAGCACTCTTGGGACCTGATCAATGCCAAAACAGAGAATTTGCCGAACAATGGGAGGTCAATATTGTCTAACAGCATTACCAATACTTCCACTTCTTCATGGCTTTTAGAAGTCATTTGGGATAAGAGAGAGCTAAGTAACAGCACAGAACACGGAGCCAGGACTGGTGGCTGTAAACAAACTTTAAGGGACCACAGGAAACTTTGCCACAATCATGATAAGTGGATATCTGACTAACTAAAATCATGCTGGACCACAGAGGTTGGTGGACCAGAGAGTTCTGGACGAGAGGTGTTCAATCTCTACTACAATGTGTTATGACTGCTAACAAGAGAGCAGCTCTTTCTCTGAGTAGCAAGAAGCCTCTTCAGCTGCTGAACCTTGAAAGATAGTCCAGCAGTTGTGGAGGAAATATTAGGCTGGAAAGGGTTCAAAGGTATTTAGGAGAGAGACTAAAGAAATTAACAACTGAAAATTTATTTATAGCAAAACATTGACCAAAATAGTCACATACCTTTGCTAACTTTGGTTTTTGAGCATATTTTGCTAAATTCAATCTGGACAAATTTATGAAAGGACCCTCTGGATTTGTGAGCATAGAGGCCTGAAAAAAAAAAAAGTGTTAAACTGAATGAACCCAGATGGGGGGGGGGGGGGGGGGACCTTCAATGGAAAAAACATGAGTTAAACCGCAGGAGAGAAGGTGAATTTTAAAGAGGCTTTCCTCCTCCCCCCTCAAGATTGGGGAAATACTGCTTATATGCATATATAGCTGGATTTCAACAACAATTTTTGCTTACAAAAACCCCTCATTTAAATTATGCCTTCAAGCCAGACACACTATTGGTGGTTTCTGTAACACAATACAAATTAGTCCGACTTAATCTTGGTAACTCACTGGTGATTTGAGAGCGAAACTATTGCTCTCAAACAGTTACAAAAATTGAAAACTTGGAGAGAGCCCCATCATGCTTCTGTTGAAGTTACCAGTTTTCTTCATGGACTTCACTGAGTGAAGAATCAGGATTGCAGAATTTTTCCTTTTGTGAAATTTTCTGTTTGCATATATTTTATGCATATTTAAACACAGGGGAATTAAAAAGTAAGGGTTGATAGCCACACTTTATATTTTAAAAATAATTTGAATAAAATATTGTCTACTTCCTATAATTTGAGCTAACTTCCCCACGTTTGATATTTTCTTCAGATGTAACTTTTAAGCTCAGCTACAATATCATAGAAGGGAAAGCCATCCTTGACAGTAAAAAAGCCAAGCCACTCACCGTTCCTAGTCTTACATATCTTCCAGAAGCACTAGTAATTGGGCGAGCAGTATGAGCAGTTCTAGGAGTTCTTATAGCCTGTTCCATAGTGCCTGGTCGTCCACTTTGTGTGCTGGGTCGCACAAACCCTGTAATAGGTCTTCCTGACTGAGTCACTGGCCTAAATTAAATAAATGTTAAAAAGAAGATGAGGGTAACATGTTCACAGAATCAGAGAAATGTAGAGCTGAAAGGGACCTCAAGAGCTCTTCTACTCTAGCCCGTCTGAGCTGAGGTTTTCTGGGCTGAGGAAGGACCAAGTGAACTTTGACTATCTTTGACAAGTCTCTGTGACCTGCCATTTCCCACAGCTCCCATTGGCAGGAAATGGCCAACTGCAGCCACTGGGAACTGCAAAGGCTTGTGCCTATGGATCAATGTCAGCAAAATGTCTTGCAGCCTGCTAGCAGATTACCCTAGTGGGCTACGGGTTGCCCACCACTGGCCTAAGCTATTCTTAATAATTTGCAAGGATAGGGATTCCAGAACTTCCCTTGGAAGTCTATTCCAGAGCTTAACTACCTTATAGTTGGAACATTTTTCCTAATACCTAACTTAAATTTCTTCTGCTGCACATTAGGCCCAATACTTGCCCTGCCTACTGAGGACATTGAAAACAAGTGATTACTATCTTTCTTACAACAGCTATTTTCATATTTGAAGACTTATATGTCCCCTCACTTTTTTTTTTTGTCAACACTAAACATGCCTGGTTTTTTAATCCTTTCCTTATTGATCAGGTTTTCTAAACCTTTTATAATTTCTGTTGTTCTCCTGTGGACTTTCTCTAATTTGTTCACAGCTTAAATTGTGATGCCAAGAACTGAATACACTACTCCAGTTAAGATCTCATCAGTGCTGAGCAGAGTAGAACAATTACTTCCCCATGTCGAACGTAAGAGGTAATTAATACATCCCAAATTATATTAACCTTTTCCAAAGTTACATCACACTGTAAAAAACTACATTCCACTGTTGGCTGAAAATCAATTTGTGGTCCATTATAGCCCCTTGATTCTTTACAGCAGTACTACTGTAGTTGTGCATTTGATTTTTATTTTGTAAGCACAGCAATTACACTTGTCTTTACTGAATTTCATCTTGTTGATCTGAGATCAATTCTCTAATTTCTCAAGGTTATTTTGAATGCTTATCTTCCAGAGCGCTTGCAACCCCTCCCAAGCTTGATTTAGCCTGTACATTTTATAAGCATACTCTCCATTCCTTTAGCCACATCACTAATTAAAATATTGACTAGTACCAAACACAGGACAGACCCGAGGGACTCCACTAGATACATATATCCTTTCAGTTTAGCAGCAAACCATTGGTAATTATTCTTTGAGTATAGTCTTTCAACCATTTGTTCATCCACCTTATAGTAACTTTATCTAGAAGTGTGCTTATGAGAATATCACGAGACTGTGTCAAAATCCCTACTAAAATCAACAATAGGTCATGTTTACTACTTCCTCCAATCCACTCTAGGTCAGTAACCCAGATAAAGAAAAAATTAAATTGGTTTGACATGATTTATTTTTGACAAATATTACTTATCCTCTTATTACCCTATATAGGTGCTTACAAATAAATTGTTAAACTTGTTCCAGTATCTTTCTCGGTATCAGAGCTAGGCTGAAAGGTCTATAATTCCCAGCTTCTTCCCCCAATCCCCTTTAAAGACAGGTAACTATATTTGCACTTAAGTCATTCTGGAGTAGAAGTGTTATTTCCACCAATTTATCAATAAAGAATTGCTGCACATTTACACCTAAAGTACTGTAATTTGTTAAACTTATGTTACATTAATGTATTGATCCTAAATTTAATATATGTACAAGTTAAAGCTGCTAAACATAAGGAAATGCATACCTAACAGCTGGACTGGGACCTCCACCCTGACTTGTTCCAGGGAGTTTCAAAGAAGTTCCTGGGCCTATAAAATAAGAGTATTAGCACTTAATATTTGCCAAAAGCACCCTAAGGTTGCATGGTACTTAAAGAGAATGAAGATCTGGTCTTCGAATCAGGGATCTTATAGACAAAATTAGACATTGTGACATTTCCTTATTAGAGCATCCTGAACTTTAAGTCCCTCTGTTATTCTTCTGCCTTAGTACACAAGGGATTTGTTGGTGCTATACAATATGACAGTTCCCTATCACGCTAGTTTGCGGTGTTCCCCTGCAGCATCCACAGAAATACCAAATCTACTGTCTCCAAGTCTGCTGTCTCCAAAGAGATCGCTTATACACCAGTCTGTGGGCTCAGCTGACAAGGCACCCCTCACTTTAGTATATAATAGCACTGAGATTAAATAATAATAAAACAATAAACTTATTAATAAGAACACAGAGTTAAGTGATAGTAAGCAAAGACAAAACAGAAACAGAAAATGGTTACAAATAAAACAAAAACATAATTACTTTTCTGGTAATAAAAATACCTCAACAGGTTACAATCCTTGTTTAAGGCAATTCTCTCGTCTACAGCCACTTCTTAGTGACACCAACTTACGGTTGGGAATCAGACATTCATGAAAAGCAAAGAGCACTATGGTTGGGAATCAGACATTCATGGAAAGCAAAGAGCACTGATCTCTTTGTTCCTTCAGTGATGGATGTCCTTTTGCTTCACCCTCTTCCCCAAAATTCATTGTCTCAAGAGTCAGGATGACTGGCTGGGGTTTAGACTGCCGTTTATTCTGTGGTGTGCTGATGCCATGCTGTTACCTCATCTTCCTGATAACTGGTATTAACAGATGCAAATGAACTGCCCATTGTCTTTGCCATCATCATGCTCAATTTACATTAGAGACATGGGCAGACAAGCAGAACCAAATTTTTTTGTCTGATATGTCAAACTTACATATCAACCCCCCCAACAAAACATATTTTCAGCACAAATACATAACTCTTTATATACCATCCGCACCTCAAAATGGTATTAATGGCCAGTGTCACCAACTTTCATTTGACACTTCATGACAAGAAGAAATACTATGACAGCAATGTGTTGTGTGGATAAATCTCTGTAACATTTCCATATAACCATGTATCATTCTCATATAACTTTGTATTAAGAGATTTTATATATACATATCTTGTTCTTTTAGATATATCTTTGTTCAGCTTCTTATAGAATCCTTGTATTAAGAGAAACCTTGTATCCAGTCTTTTCCATAGAAACTTTGTATCAAGCTCTTTATGCTATAGGTCTTAGGAATAGTTAAGGTAAAGAAAAATGTCTTTTGCTAGGAGTAGACTAGATCTCTCTCCTTTCCTTGATTGTCCTGTTGAAATGAATGAGGTGTGAATGGAGAATGAAAGGTGAGCACCTCCAGCAGCAGTTGCAAGGGTGGAGAGGGGCTGGGAGCCAGATCCAAGACAATACCTGTGAAGTGAGCTCATTGAAAAGAAGACTGGACATACAGACTGCCTTGGGAGTCAAGCAGCAAGTGCCTGCCCTTGGAAGGACTCTCTTTGAAGCAGCATTAAGAAAGGTGAGGTGATCACTAATTGGCTGCATGAGAGGGACCCTGGGTTTTTCATCTTGTCAACATGGGAACATGGATCCGGACTGGCAGAAGCCCAGCTCCACCCCTCCCCCACCTAACTCACCTGGCCAGTGCAGTTAGGGGGAGCAACTATTGGTAACAAGATGGAGTGTGCTTGTGTGTGTGTGTGTGTGTGTGAATGAGGAGTGCATGAGTGTAATGTATCATATGCATATGATTGATCTATGTATGTTCAATAAATGTGGCGTGTTGCTTTATCACCCTGAAAAAAAGATCCCGGGTGCTGCTTTTAAGCACAACATTTGGGTGTAGTGAATGTGTCATGCCTGATACTACAGTGGGCCTTCTGCCAACTGGCATTCAGGAACTCTTAGGGTCACAGATATGAAAGTATATGACTTGAGGAGAGATGACGGCAGATGAAGGGGGATATGAATACCTAACAGAGTTATAAAGATGTTTGTTTTGAATTGTATGCACCATATTGGACACTTTCCTTTGTTAATTAAAAAGATGGCCTTCAGAACAGAGTCAGAGTGAATGTGGAAAAAAGTAGAAGAGACAAAATACAGAGAAGGAAAGAAAACTTGAGTGACATACAGGGTCAGGGAGGATGTGTCATATATTGACAGTATAACCTTTTTCCCTTTGGTCTCCTGTTTCCCTCATGCTTTGTGGTCCTGCCCATGCACCTTACTAACTTCAGTCAAACTTTTAGTTAGACATCTTGGGGAGCATCCACGTCAACAGAATGCTTCATGTCAGACACTGGGATGCTGAAATTTCGAAATAATAGGTGGCTTGTGTAGATGTGGGGTAGCTATTTTGGGATACCTCCGGTATCCCGAAATAGCCATGTAGTGTAGATGTTCCCTCGGAGGATTAGCCGTGTTAGTCTGTAACTTTAAAAACAATGAATAGTCCTGTGGCACCTTAGACACTAATAAAAATATATAACTTTCATAGGTAAAACCCACTTCATCAGATGAGTTGAGTAGAAATAACAGAAACCAATATAGAACAGCAAAAGAAGTACCTGTCAATTGTAGACCCATGTTAACAAGGCTAATTAAGCGGGCTGGATTGCTTCAGGTTAGGGAGTTGTCTGCAGGTGAAGACTGGCCTGTCTCCAGTCCCCCAGCCTGAAGCAAATCCTTTCCAGCTGCTACACATCACAACTCCGAAACACTCGCCCAAGAACCTTCCCCTACAACAAACCGTATTGCTACCTCTGTCCATGTAGCTATATAAGCAACACCATCACAGGACCTAACCACCTAAGCCACAACTTCAGGGGCTCATACAACTGCACATCCTTTAATGTGATATTTGGCATCAAGTGCCAGCAATGCCCCTCTGCCAAGCTGGACAATCTATATGACAAAGGATAAATGGACATGAATCAGACAACAGAAATGGTAACACACATAAATCTGTAGGGGAACACTTTAACCTGCTTGGTTATTTAATCACGGATTTAAAAGTAGCCATTCTTCTATAAAGGAATTTTACTAACCAATTACAGAGACACTGCAGAACTGGAATTCATCTACGAGTTTGACACTGTTACCATGGGCTTAAATAAAGACATTAACTGGTTGGAGCATTGCAAAGCCAGTTTCTCCTGCCTTTAGCATCCTCATTTTCACATCAAAAGCTATGAATGGGACACATCCAGACCACTTAATTAGCCTCATTAACATGGATCCTACAATTGACACACCTAGGCTCACTGTGGACAGAGGCTGCTCCAGGAGATATGAAGCAGCTTGTGTCCAGAGGAAGCTCAGACTCCCCACAGACAGGGTCTGCTAGCACAAAGCAGCCTCTGCCCTTGGTAGGCCCAGGCTCACTGCAGACAGAGGCTGCTCTGGGAGATGTGGAGCAGCCTCTGTCTGCTAGGAGCTCACAACCCCTGTGGACAGGGGCTGCTACTACGAAGCAGCCTCTGCCTGCAGCAGGCCCAATCCCACCATGGACACAGGCAGCCTCACTACAGCCTCCCATGTTCCCCCACCCCCCGCTGCCTCTAATAGAGGCAGCAGCACAGGGGGAGGGGAAGAGCAAGTGGCACTGCAGAGCTGGTGCTGGGGGGAATCAGCCTTTAAGCCACTCCCCCCAGTACCAGCTCCTGCTTCCCTATCCCTAGCTACCTCTGCTACAGAGACACCAATGGGGGGAATGCAAGCAGTCGACAAGATCAATCGATAAGCCTAGGCTTATCGGTTAATCATCTAGTCAACTACTCGTTGACATCCCTATTAAGTAAGCTAACCCCTTTAGTTACAGAACACACAGAGAATAAAAATCTTACATCATTAGAACCCTGTGTTTGTGTGAGTTGCAGAACCAGATAAAGCTCAGATTCCTTCACTAATGGTCATACCACTGTTATTCTGAGTGCTGTGGCAGTTAATACATACATAAAATAGTGAGACCATTTTTTCTGAGGCTGAGTCTCTGCCTTTCATCTATTAGAGGGGTCTCTTGAACTTGCCAACATAGGTAGCTACTTTTTTTAAAGATATACATAAAATCATAGAACACTAGAACTGGAAGGTACCTCAAGAGGTCATCTGGCAGGACCCAGCACCATCTAGAACATCCTTGATAGATGTCTATCTAACCTGCTCTTAAATATCTCCAGAGATGGAAATACCACAACCCCCCTAGGCAATTAATTCCATGATTTAATCACCCTGACAGTTGACTCATATTTAGCTTATGATCCACTATGACCCCTAGATCCCTTTCTGGTGTACTCTTTTCTAGGCAGTCGCTTCCCATTTTGTATGTGTGAAACTGACTGTTTCTTCCTAAGTGGAGTAGTTTGCATTTATCCTTATTAAACTTCATCCTATTTACCTCAGACCATTTCTCCAGTTTGTCCAGATCATTTTGAATTATGACCCCATCCTCCAGAGCAGCTGCAACCCCTCCCAGCTTGGTATCATCTGCAAACTTAATAAGCGTACTCTATTTAAATTGTTGATGAAGATATTGAACAGAACCGGTCCCAAAACAGACCCCTGCGGAACCCCACTTGTTATGCCCTTCCAGCATGATTGTGAACCGTTAATAACTACTCTCTGAGAACGGTTATCCAGCCAGTTATGCACCCACCTTGTAGTAGCCCCATCTAAATTGTATTTGCCTAGTTTATTGATAAGAAGATAATGCAAGACCATATCAAATGCCTTACTAAAGTCAAGGTATACCATGTCCACCGCTTCTCCCTTATCCACAAGGCTCGTTATCCTATCAAAGAAAGCTATCAGATTGGTTTGACATGATTTGTTCTTTACAAATCCATGCTGGCTGTTCCCTATCACCCTATTATCTTTCAGGTGTTTGCAGATGAATTCCTTAATTACTTGCTCCATTATCTTTCCTGACACAGAAGTTAAACTAACTGGTCTGTAGTTTCCGGGGTTGTTTTTATTTCCCTTTTTATAGATGGGCACTATATTTGCCCTTTTCCAGTCTTCTGGAATCTCTCCCATCTTCCATGATTTGTCAAAGAGGATAGCTAAAGCCTCAGATACCTCCTCTATCAGCTTCTTGAGTATTCTAGGATGCATTTCATCAGCCGCTGGTGATGTGCAGACATCTAACTTTTCTAAGTGATTTTTAACTTGTTTTTTATTTTATCTTCTAAACCTACCCCATTCCCACTAATATTTGCTATGTTAGGAATTCCTTCTTCATCGGACTTCTTGGTGAAAGTTCATTTGCATGATATAAACTGCCTCTATTAGCCATAGGCAGTCTATCCCTGAAGTACTAGCTGGAAGGTCATCTCCTTTTCAGTCCTTGTTTTAATTATAGATTGACTATAGTTTTCCACAATGATGGTGAAGAATTTGGAGAGAGGCTGTGTGAAAGAAGCCAGGAAAGGGACAGAGAACAGACCCAGAGATGGAATAAACCTAAAGGGTACGTCTACACTGCTGGCTTTTGCCAGCAGAGAGTATGCTAATGATATGGTCATTAGCAACTTCTCGCACTTCATTTACATAATCTCTGCCCCAGGCTTTTTGCGCAACAACTAGCAGTGTAGACGGATCCGTTTTGCACAAACCCCCCCTTTTGCGCAAGATCTGTATAACTCCTTTTTTGAGGCATAAGGATCTTGTGCAAAAGGGTTTTTTTGCGCAAAATGAAACCATCTACACTGCTAGTTTTTGCGCAAAAACCTCTTGAGCAAAAAGCCTTGGGGAGAGATTATGCAAATGGAGCGCGAGAAGTTGCTAATGAGCGCTTTATTAACATACTCTCTGCCAACAAAAGCCGGCAGTGCAGACATAGCCAAACTGTCAAGTTAGTAAACAGACTATTTTTCTTTCAGCTGAATTTCAATGTACCTTTTACAATGACATGTTATATTATTATTGAACATTTATTGTGACTGTGCCTAAAAATCAACACTAAGTTGATCCCTATAATATTATGTACTGTAAAAGAATTTTCACCTAAATATATTAAAATGATGTAAGTCTTTACTTACGTGCAACTTGAGCAATGGCATTTTCATCAAGCATCATCTCTGCTATTCCCTCCTGATCTACATCAATTTCATCCACATAAACCATTTCTGTTAGAGCTCGTGTTTTCAAAATCCAAGCAGCCTAAGTAAGGATAAAGCAAATAAATAAATTAAATCATACCTTTAAGTCCTGGAAAGGAATCTAAAACACGTTCAATTTTAGTAGGTTTTAACTTTTTAAACTCCCTTTATCTACTACATATTTGTCTGTCTGTCCATGTGTCTGCCTGTTCAAGAAATCTTCCTAAACGGTAAGAGCTAGGACCACCAAGTTCAGTATACAGCTTCCTCTTATCATAACTTAAAACATTATAAGAATTTGGTTGTGCCAGGAAAATGGGATGCACCTGGAATGGGACTGCTTGCAATAAACCCAGAGAAAAGAGACAGAATTACCAGGCAGGTGAAAGGGGCTAACTGGGGGTGTCCCTCCCCCTGGAACTGTCTCAGACTCGAGACCTCCTACTCCCCCAGGTGTCTACATTTAGAAAGGGTAAGGAGGGCTGAAACTTCCCCCTCCCCCAATTCATATGGGAACATTGCTAGCTATTCCCCTTCATCATGGAGCGAGAGAAAAGTGCACAGTTTGCTGCATTCCTCACTCTGGCTGGAAAGCGTAGGGAGTAGTCAAACCTGGACTTGCTCCAGCTGGGGGACATGCATCCCTTCAGCTGTGCCTGCTGGAGCTGCAGCTGCTATGGACAGGCCCGTCTCACCTGGCTCAAAGCTGCTGTGGTGAGAGAGGGCTGGGGTAGTCCTCTCTCCACAGGGAAGCCTGCACACTGAACCGTTCATCACCAACCCTGCCCCAGAACAATGATTTAAATGATGCATGAACATTTTATTTTATTGTTCGTAAAACAAAAATTAATTGAGCAACATCGGGTACATCTTCTAGTATTTTATATTTTGTTTGGGTTGAGAGAGCTAGTGATTTGACTAACTAATGGCAGAATTGTATGTACTATACATTCAGAACATTAGGACTGGTCTTTGGAACAAGCAATTGCTTGAAGTTCTATGGCTGGAAACATTTCCAGACTCAGTTCCAAATCAGTTGTTAGTCATTCTCCCCTTAGCTACACCATTTTGTCTAAACTACATCCCTCTGTCGAAAGAGAGATGTAAATTAGGCAAATTGAAAGTGCAAATGAAGCAGGGATTTAAATATCCTGTACTTCATTTGCATAATGGCGTCGGACCGCTTTTTTGAAAAAGGGTTTTTCAAAATTGAAAGCACCCGGTTCTTTTGGAAAAAAAACCAAACCCCTTTTTCAAAAGATCCTGTACTCCAAGTTTCTTTTTTTTTTAAAGGGGGGGGGTGGGGGGTTCGAAAGAACCATGCCTAGACGGTGCTTTCACGTTCGAAAAACCCTTTTTCGAAAAAGCGCTCGGACGCCATTATGCAAATGAAGCGTGGGATATTTAAATCCCCACTTCATTTGCACTTTTAATTTGCCTAATTTACAACCCTCTTTCAACAGAGGGATGTAGTTTAGACATACCCTATGTACCTTACCCTAGGCAGCTTAGGGCACAGGAAAATAAATCTTCTTACAGTCACTTGGGAACTAAGTTATCAAGAAGGACTCTTAAATGCTAACATAACACCATTCAGTTTCTATACAGGCAGCCTTTAAAAAGGAGAATCTAAATCTACTTTCTTCAGAATATCAGCACTGATACACCTATATGTCTACCACTATACTAAATCTAAGCAAATGCACAATATAACTGAAACATTGGAAGGCAAATTGGACAGGCAAACAGCTCAAGTGAAAAACTTGGAGGATTATATGAAATGATAAATTACTCAAGCAATGGTAAATTATTTAAGGATTTTGTTGTATAAAGAGATCAGCTTAGGCTGTTTCACCTATCAAATCAGAGGAGAAAAGCTCCAGTGGTTAAACAGAAACTCTGGAGTACTAACATTGCAGATACAGTTGCCTTCTTAATAACTTAATATACATGTATTTACAGGCCTAGGATGATAAAAGGGATTGCAAGATCAATCAGTAACTTTCAGGGCTCTTGTATATTTCAAAAGCAAAAGTGTGACAGGGCACATGGGTGAGCATGGATATAAGCTGTACCCGCTCGCCCATGCTCTCTGCAGCACCCCCCCCCCCCGCTGCCTCTATGAGGGGCAGCAAGGGGGGGACAGGAGCCAGTGCTGGGAGGAGCCAGCTTAAAAGCTGGTTCCCCCCAGCACCGTCTCCAGGATGCCACCTACCCCCAACTGCTGCCTCTATCAAAGGCAGCAGGGAGGATAGGGGACACTGCTGGGAAGCAGCACCTGTCCGCAGTGATCCCAGCGGGGAGCTGGGCCCCCCACGGACAGGGGCTATTGCCACCAAGCAGCCCCTGTTTGTGGCAGCCAGGGCTGCTCACTCAGAAGCCACTGTCCATTGCCAGCCTTGGCTGCTGCGAACAGGGGCTGGTCTGACACCAGCCTCTGTTTGCGGCAGATAGGACTGTCCACTGCGAACAGGGGCTGCTGGACTCAGAGTAAACCGGGACCGCTGTGCCTCTGCATTTTAAATGTAGTAGTAAGAGCTGCTGGGCTCTTATTACATTTAAAATGCAGAGCAGCAGCATGGGTGGCTCCAGAGCCAGCTCCTGGAGCTACCTCTGCTGAAGCTCTGCACGGCAGCACTTACCGACTAATTTTATAGTCGAAGCTTCTTTAGTTACAGAGCTTAAGCTAAAGGTGGAGTTGGGAGTGGAACAGGAAGACCCTGAGGATAGGGGGTGGAACAGAACTAGGGGCTGAATGAGGCTGGGGGCAGAGCTGTTCTGGGGCCAAAGTGGGGCTGGGAGCATAGCACTCCCTCCCTGCCTCCCAAGGGCACATGCCTGGCCCAAGAGACAGAGCAGGACTGGGGCTCAATGGAATTAGGGATGGAGCTAGTTTGGGGGCAAAGTGGGGTCAAGCTTGATGCTTCCTCCCCACCCCCATGGGGGCTGGCCCAGGCCTGATGTGTGCCCCTCGCTCCAATGGTCCCTATAGAGCAAACTTCACAATTTGGAGACCACTGCTTGGACAGGTTTTTTTTTTTTTTTTTAAACACAGTATACAGCAATTTTAGCTAGGTGGTTTCTACTAAAATCAATAAAAATGACAAATGTAGCACTGCATACTGCTTTTAAAATGTGTCTTTAACTGACATTGTCAAAAGTACAAATAACAAACCCCAAACCAGAAGAGACAGACTGAATTTTGCATTTCTCACAACAGCATTATTTGAATGTTAATTTTATTTAGCTGTTTGTACAGCAGTGAATGACTGTTTTCTGACATGAGTGCCATTAAATCTTAAGGATAAATCTACAACTGCTACGAGCAGGTATAATTCTGTTTACTTTAATGGACTTATGCTTGGTTATGTTAGCCATGCATTTAAATGTTAAACCTGCATTCATAGGTTTTTCTGTTGCCTTGACGTCTTTTGTCTCTCATATGCAATCCATTAAAAAATTAAGGATGCTTATATATTGGCGAAATTTTAAAATCTCATCACACTTAAGATGGATTGTTCTGGGTTTTTCCAAAACATTTTTGTTCTAATTTCCAAATAGAATCCATCTTCTGGCACAGACCAAGGCCCAAAGATTTTAGCCAATAAAATTTAACATTCTGAAAGCTAAGTAACTAAATACATAGCATCAGAATTGAAAGTTATATGACCTCAGATATAGCAATTGCTATTTTAAATTTTTTGAGGAACTCATTTTTTAAAAAATTAAAACTATACTGGATGGCTGAAGCAACAAAATATAAAAGCTTAGTTATTGGTAAATGTGGACCTTTAAAGAGTGAAAGTTATATCTTAGTGAGGAAAATAGTAAGAAGCATTATGAAAGTGCAGTGTGTAATATGAAGTGTAAAAATATAAATAGGAAGGCCAAAAAACAATTTGAAGAACAGCTAGCCAAAAATTCAAAGTAATAGCAAAAAAATGTTTAACTACATTAGAAGCAGGAAGCCTGCTAAACAACTACTGGGGCCACTGGATGATCATGGAACTAAAAGAGCATTTAAAGACGATAAAGCCATTGCAGAGAAATGTAATTCTTATCAAACGCAAAATGGAAGAATTCTTGTCACCAGGACCAGATAGTATTCACCAAAGTGTTTTGAAAGAACTGAAATGTGAAGCTGCAGAACTACTAACCTATGTATGTAATCTATCATTTAAATCAGCTTCCAAACCAAATGACTGGAGGATAGCTAATTTTAAAAAGGGCTCCAGAGGAGATCCCGGCAATTACTGGCCAGTAGTTCTAACTTCAGAACCAAGCACATTTACTGAAACTATAGTAAAGAACAAAACTGTAAGACACATAGATGAACATAATTTGTTGGGGAAGAGTCAATGTAGTTTTTGTAAAGGGTATTCATGCCTCACTAATCGACTAGAATTCTTTGAAGGGGTCAACAAGCATGTGGACAAGAAGGATCCAGTAAATATAGTGTACTTAGATTTTCAGAAAGCTTTTGACAAGGTCCCTCACCAAAGGTTCTTAAGATGTCATAGGATAAGAGGGAAAGTCCTCTCATGGATTGGTAACTGGTTAAAAGATAGGGAAAAAAGGGTAGGAATAAATGGTCAGTTTTCAGAATTGAGAGAGGTAACTAGTGGCGTTCCGTGAGTCTGTATTGGGACCAGTCCTATTTAAAATATTCATAAAAAATCTGGAGAAACGAACAATTAGTGAAGTATCAAAATTTGCAGATGATACAAAACTACTCAAGATAGTTACGTCCCAAGCAGACTACAAAGAGCTTCAAAAAAAAAATTCTCAGAAAACAGGGTAACTGGGCAACAAAATGGCAGCTGAAATTCAACACTGACAAATGCAAAATAATGTGCATTAGAAAACAGAATCCGAACTATGCATATAGAATGGTGGGGTCTAAATTAGCTGTTACCATTCAAGAAAGAGATCTTGGAGTGATGGACAGTTGTCTGAAAACATCCACTGAACATGCATCAGCTTTCAAAAAAGTGATCTGAATGTTGGAAACCCTTAAGAAAGCAATACATAATCAGATAGACGATATCATATTGCCTTTATATTGGGGGAGGAGGAGACTTTTTGGCTTGAGGGCCTCCTCTAGGTATCAAATTGTATGATGAGCCGAGGTGAGGCAAGAGTACTCACGCGGTGTGTCGTGGGTGGTATAAGGGATGCTAAGGGATGTTACTGAAGTGGGGGGGAAGAGGACTCTGTGGGTTGTAGCATGGGTGGCTCTATAAAGGATGTTATTGAGTTGGGGGGAGAAGAGGGCTTTACAGGGATGGTACCAGGGACTCATAGGGCCTCTGCTAGCAGTGACACAAATGTGGCCGTACCAGGTACTACCAAGAACGGAGACACCCTAGTTGGAATGGGTGCAGTCACTGGATGATTTTGAGGTTCTCAAGGGTGGGGCTGGAGGAGAAGAAGAAGGAGATGGGGTGCACGGCCACTTAGGTGCAGGGTTTTGATGCCAGAAACTGCATGGTGAAGTCACACCTGCGCAGTGAGGCTACGCATATTAGAAGATGATGCACTTCAAGGAATTGTGAGTTGGGTGCTAGAGAGCGTTGAGTGGGCAGAACTGGGCAATCCCCTGACTCCACTCCCTGGTGAGTGTTTGAGGGCCAGATAAAAAGGGTGATGGGCTGGACATGGCCTGTGGTATGTAGTTTGCCCACCCTTACTCTATATAAGTCCATGGTACACCTACATCCTGAATACTGCACACAGAGCTGGTTGCCCGATCTCAAAAATATATATATATAGGAATTGGAAAAGCTACAGAGAAGGGCAACAAAAAATGATTGGGGTATGGAAAAGCTGCCATACGAGGAAAGTTTAATAAAATTGGGACTAAGGGGGTGGGGGAATATGGTAGAGGCCTATAAAATGTGTGGTGTAGAGAAAGTAGATAAGAAAGTGTTATTTATTCCTTCTCCTAACACAAAAACTATGTTTCACCAAATGAAATTAATAGGCAGCAGGTTCAAAACAAACAAAAGGAAGTATTTTTTTCCACACAATGCACAGTCAACCTGTGGAACTCTTTGCAGGGGATGTTGTGAAGTCCAAGATAAGAAAAATAGATAAGTTCACAAAGGATAGGTCCTTCAATGGATAATAGCCAGGATGGGCAGGAATGTCCTTAGCCTCTGTTTACTTGAAGCTGGGAATGGATAACTTAATAATTACCTGTTTTGTTCATTCCCTCTGAGACACCTTGCTTTGGCTACTGTCGGAAGACATGATACAGAGCTAAACTGACTTTTGGTCTAACCCTTATGACTGTTCTTATGTATCATTTCAAGGAGGTGTTGGCTGACTTTAACCAGTTTCAGAACAATAGCTTCAAAGTATAGGGTTAAGACATAGTATAATTTACATATTAGAAAGAAAAAGTATTTC
This sequence comes from Pelochelys cantorii, assembly GCA_032595735.1. Lineage (NCBI taxonomy): Eukaryota > Metazoa > Chordata > Testudines > Trionychidae > Pelochelys > Pelochelys cantorii. The sequence goes on along the minus strand of CM064329.1, from coordinate 98,750,606 downwards.
TTTTCGATTTATTTGCTTATTTTAAATAACTTTAAGGTGTAACTGGAAAGCTTACATGAAGTAGAATCTGAAGCTGCTCTTTTTGGGGCAGACATTGCAATACAGTATGCCACTGTTTGTGCGCATTTAATTATCTTCCTTTTTCAGAGGCTGCCAAGAAGGGCACTCCCCTTTTTAAGGCATTTTTGTTGGCTCCCTACTACAATGTTTTGACTAAGGATATCAACGTGTAGTCAACTATATAATTAACTGATAAGCCTAGGCTTATCGGTTAATCTTCTTGACTACACAAATTCCACCTCCTCACCCTGTTTACAGCCTCTATATCAGTAGGAGCCAGTGTTGGGGGGAGCTGGCTTAAAAGCCAGTTTCCCCCCAGCACCAGCCTCCCCCCCCCGAGGCAGCAGCAGGGGGCAGGGGCAGGGGAGGATGCCGTGAAGCAGCCTCTGTCCACGATGGGCCTGAGCACCCCACAGACAGAGGCTGCTTAGCAGCAGCAGCCCTTATCTGTGGGGGAGTCCAAGAGCCCTATGGACAGAGGCTGCTCCGCATCCCATGGAGCAGCCTCTGTCCGTGGGGAGCTTGGACCCCCCCCAGACAGGGGCTGCTGCCACCTCGTGCTGCTGCCTTTGATACAGAGGCAGCGGCATGGGGGGCAGGAAGCCGGTCTGTGTGGGGAGCTGGTTTTTAAACTGTCTCCCCTTGCAGACCGTCTCTCCCTGCCACCCTGAGCTGCTGCCTCTAATACAGCAAGGGGCTCCCTGGGTGTGGGGCCGGGAGCGCACTGGCTGCTGGCCCCACCCCCAGGGACTATCGAATAGTCATGTAACCACAAAGATTTAATGCGTTTACACAACTATTCAATTTCCCGATATCTAATATCCCTAGCTGTGACCTTGCGCTTTTTGCCATTACCAGCATAGTTCTACCAAGTGAAATTTCCCATTGTACTCCATCCTTTTCACCACACTAGTCTCTGTGGCTCCATGTTTCCTCCACAGTTGTCTCTGCCTTCTTTCATGATGCCTCCTATGCTTCTAACATGCTTCTGAAAGTCATCCATGACATCACCTCAGTCACAACATTTAAATCCATCCTTAAAACTTATTTCTGCCATCTCCCCTATGAGAAGTGTGAGGGAAGAGAAGTAATTAACCAAAAGTAAAACAAAAACTAAAAACCCATCCAACCAAAAACAATAACAGGGGCACACTGGCTCTTCTGAGTAACTACATGAGCCTATCCTCATCATCTTCCTCTTCCCCCTTGTTTACTTAACACTCATAGTTTTAATCAGATTTAATTTAGCCTGTATGCTCTTAAAGGCAGGGGTCATGTCTTTTCTTTTTTTATGACAAACCTAGCACATTTCTGGGCATAGAGGAAAAATTTTTCACATGGATTCAGTAGGAACTGGATTGAGACAAGCTTATTTCACATAAGACACAGAACAGCCATAAGATCAGGGGTGGGCAATAATTTTTGACTAGGGGCCACTTCAGAAATGTTTGTAGTGAGGGCAGGGCCTCAGGCGGAAGGGGCGGGGCCAGGACACTTCCATGCTTCCCCACCCACAGACCCTGATTGGTCTGAGGATGGGGGAATGCACAAAGTCTCCCTCCCCTTCCCCGAGAGAATGACCAGCTGTTCTGAACAACTGGCGGTTCCCTCTAGGTACCTGTGCCCTGGAGGTGGGAGGAGACTTCGCATGCTCCCCCCTCCTGCCCCCTTATCAATCAGGGCCTGGGGAGCGGGAACAAGTGAAGTCTCTCACTCCCTGCCCCCGCCCTGCAAGGAAGCGCCGTGCTTACAGCCAACTGCCAGCTGAGCAGCAGCTGGCGGTTGACTTTAAGGGTGTGTCTAGACTACAGGTTTTTTTTTTTCAAAAAAACTTCCCCTGCGTCTAGACTGCTGCTGCGTTCTTTTGAAAGTAAATCGAAAGAACGCAGCAGTTTTTTCGACGGCAGAAAACCTTGTTTTATGAGGCAAGAACGCCTTTTTTCCAAGTGTGCTTTTTCAAAAGAGAACATCCAGACTGCCTGGGTGCTCTCTTTCGAAAAAGCGGCTTACTTTTTCGAAAGTACTAGTTGTAGTTTAGATGCTCTTTTTCGAAAGAGGCTTTTTTGAAAGTATCTTTCAAAAAAGTCTCTTTCGAAAGAGGCTTGCAGTCTAGACAGAGCCTAAGTGCTGAGACCCTTGCAGGGCGGGAGAAGACTTCATGAGCTCCCCTCGCCTGCAAGCCCTGATAGGCCTGGAGGCGGGGGGAGTGTGCGAAGTCTCCTCCCACCCTGCCTCATCCTGCAAGGTGCTTAGAAGCACCGCACCCTTTCCCACGAGCTGGTTCCCCCCCACCCCCCAACATCTGAGATCAAGTGTGTCCGGTATTTTTGTTTTAAGCCACCTGGTAACCCTATAGATAGTGTAGTATAGTATAAGCATTTTTCTTATATATTTGTAAATCTCTAGGGTGGGGGAGGGAGGTAGGAAGAAGAAAACTTAAGGTATTTCTTCAGCATCGGAATGTACTTTCAACCTAGTTTGTGACAGTTGCTTTACTTCATGGAATCAAATAAACAATTCCTTTTATTACTGAAAAGTGAAAAAAACCCCAAAAACAAAACAAAAAGAGTAAAACTGTACAATCAGAATTTAGTAGTATATATTAGATACAGCTCCACATTATAAGAGTCATTTTTCTCATCACAATTTCTCTTAATTACATACTATCATATAATTTCCCCCCTAAAATCTTGTAAAATGGTACATCTTTCAAAAATGGGCAATAAATATGGCAGTGATCCACTGAAGCCATACTTCATTTACACCTCATCTTGTATTAGGAATATAAAAATTCCCTAAAATAGTTAACTGGTTAAACTTTGTAACTGGCTAACTGCCGTGGCTGGGGAACTGCTCCAACTTGCCATGGGTGTGGGCTCAGTCCAATGGGCCAGGCCCACCACAAGCGGGGCCTGCTCCAGCCCGTGACACCGGTTAACCAGTTTCCTTGTAAGCAGGCCAAAAAGCTGCCGGCTTACCAGATAATTGGTTGAATTCTTACATCCCTATCTTGTATGTAAATTGTCTTCATGAATTGTTTGTCATACCATATGAGTAAACATTAGAAGTCATTTGTACATACGACTGTAGAAAAAGCTGTTCTATATTGTTGTGAGTGGGTTTTTTGTTGTTGTTGTTGTTTTTGAGAAATACACATTCACTTTCTGCTAATCTTATTTACAGATAAGGGTGACTGAGTTGGAGGTAGATTAAATTTTCCAAATTGCTGGCAACATTTTAACATGTACCTATCTATTGGAAGGATGGATAAACTCTAGAGAAAACAAAAACAAATCCCTCCACCTTAAATATTTAAAAAGTAGTCTATTTAAAATACCATTTATCAAATACATTGATCTACCAAGGTTTAAAAACAAATTAAAGATACTAAGAGATTGTCTATACAGAGACTCCACGTGTAGCAAGCTTAGTTGTAAATTTACAGCGCTCTAGTCTGCTTTACCAGGTGGACCCTGCTGCCGGACACAATGTTTCATAGTGCACTTTAATGTGTTGCTGTTAGAAAAAGCTGTCCATTCACTTCCACAGCTTGCCCTACTAAGTCACCATGTAGACAAGCCCTTATGAATTAAAAGAAACAAACATCACTACACAACATGCCATAACCTCTGCTTAGTGTTTATTTTTCAAATACTGGATCTTATGAAATTTTTTACCTGAGAAACTGTGAATTCAGAATCAGGCTCCTAGAATGCACAAGAAAAGAAATGTGAAATGAAAAACAGAATCAAACAAAAAGCCATAAATGGAAAAGCAATGAAACATGCAAACTAAATCAAAATGTTGGATGCGACCTCTCTCGGCCACTATCCACCATAACCAGATTATTTAATCCTCAAGATTTTTAAGACCAAAGAGATGTGTTTCATATCAGAAGTAGATTTACAGCAAATAATATTTCAGACACAGCTTGCTTTGTTGGTTCAGTTTGGTCACAGTTGTAGAGTGCTGCAAATCCATGGACATCTTCTTTATATCTGCAGATGTGGATGCGAATATCCACAGCTCATTTTTGCAGATATGGATGCAGATGTGGATACAAACTTTGTTTCTAGAACGTTGCAAATTTGCAGATATCTGCAGGTATCTGCATCCATGGATGTCAATGCGAATATCTAGGACTCATTTTTGTGAATACAGATTCAGATACAAAATGTGTATCTGCACAGGGCTCTACACATTTGCCAAGTCATAGATTAAACATTATAGATTTTAAAATTTAGGTGAATACCTCATATATATTAGAAAATGCACAACATCTGAAGGGACAGCTAAAATACCACTGTTAAACTTATGTGACACTCAAAATAAATACAAAATTTAAGTCCATGAACATGTAACAAAAATCTCACACATGGCATGCATGAAGAAAAGTGATCCCAAATGTTTCAGGATTTAAACTCTGAAACTTCAGCACTGAAGTACAACTTGAGCTACAGCTAACTATACTGGGGTAAGAACAGGTATTTGTGTGGGACTATAGTAGCTGGTGTCGCAGCCAAATTTCCTGCAACAAACCCCTTGCCAACTCTGCCCACATCTCTACTCAAGCAACACCATCATAGGACCTAATCACATCAGTCACACCATCAAGGGCTCATTCACCTGCACATGTACTAATGTGATATATGCCATCATGTGCCAGCAATGCTCTTTTGTTATATGTACATTAGCCAAACCAGACAATCTCCATGCAAAAGAATAAATGGACTAAATTAATTTGCAAACCAGATACTATTAGTCTGGGTTTGAAGACGGACTGGGAATAGTTGGCTCACTACAAAAGCAATGTTTTCCTTTCTTCCTAGTCACACCTCCTCATCAACTGTTGGGAGTGGGCCACATCCACCCTAACTGAATTGGCCTAAAAGCTTCAGAGGGGTAGCCAAGTTAGTCTAAAAACAAATAATAGTCTAGCAGCACCTTAAAGACTAACAAAACCTGTAGATTAGTAATACAGATGTAGCCGTGTTAGTCTAGTCTCGCGGAAACAAAAAACAGGACTTTATAGCACTTTAAAGACTAACAAGATGGTTCTGAACCCCGACCAGGATTGTTCTATCTGCTTCCCAAAATCCATAAACCTGGACACCCCAGACGTCACATCATCTCAGGTATCAGCACGCTCACCACTGGATTATCCCCCCTCTGTTCTGAAATTTGATTTGTCCTTTTTATATGTGTTCACTTTTTTTGATTGTATCCCTTTGATATATATGGTCATGCCAATTTTCTTCCACAATTTGATCTGAGGAAGTGGGTCTGGCCCACGAAGGCTCATCACCTAATAAACCATCTTCTTAGTCTTTAAAGTGCTACATAGTCCTGTTTTTTGTTTCAGCAAAACCTGCAGATGATATCATGAGCTTTCGTGGGCACAACTCACTTCTTCAGCACTAATCAGATATCCAAAAAGACAACACACAGAAACCGGTTGGAGAACACTTTAACCAGCCCGGGCACTCATTAATGGATCTCAAAGTCACCATGTTGTTTCAGGCCAATTCCACAAGCCAAATACACAGGGAAGCCTTGGAACTTAACTTCATTTATAGGTTTGGGACCCATCACAAAGGTATGAATAAAGACATTATCCAGCTAGCCCACTACCTTCCACATCCTAATGAATTAAAAAAACCAAACAATAGGTACTTAAGAACAATTTGCACCTTCTCTAACAGCTTCATGTAACATGAACACTCTAACTGACTTTTTCTCCCCTTTTTCCCTTCCTTCTCTCCCCCACATCGCCTACTATTTATTTTGGAACTGGACCTTTAATACTCCATTCATCTGAAGAAGTGAGTTGTGCCCACCAAAGCTCATGATACCATCTACATGTTTTGAATTGGCCTAGTTAGCACTGATCCTCTACTTGATAAGGTGGATCCCTTATTTTCATGTGCTAGTACATTTATGCCTGGCTCTGTAATTTCCACTCCAGTGCATCTGACAAAGTGGATGTTTGCTCACAAAAGCTTATGCTGAAATAAGTTGTTAGTGTCTAAGATGCCACAGGACTCCTCGTTGTTTTCACAGATATAGACTAACATGGCTGCCCCTCTAATATGTGATGCTGAGCAGCTCACTCAAAGCAAACTTTCCATAGGTTAAAAAAAAAAAAAAAAAAAAACCCCAAACCCAACAACAATAAACGATCTGGTAGCACTTTGATACCATCTCATGATACCATCTACATGTTTTGTTAGTCTATAACAGTGGTCTCCAACCTTTTTACACCAAAGATCACTTTTTAAATCTCAGAACAGGCGAAGATCTACCGCCCCGCCCCTTCCTTGAAGCCCCGCCCTCTCTATTCTCCTCCTGTCCATCACTTGCTATCCCCAGCCCTTACTTACACACTCTGATAAACACTTTATTTTTAAATTATGCGATATATAAAATTAAAATCATGTGTTTATAGTTATGAAATAAATGGTCTTTTTTTTATTCATGCTATTTAAATCTAAAATGAAGCATTTATAATTATACATTTTGTGGGGACAGAGTTCTGTGGCTGGGGGCAGGGGAGAGGGATCAGGGTGCTGGGAGGGCAGAGGACAGGGTTCTGCAGCAGGGGACAGGGTGCCAGTGGGGACAGAGTTCGGGGAGTGGGGACGGGAATGGGGACAGAGTTCTGTAGCTGGGGACAGGGGAATGGGGACAGAGTTCAGGGAGTGGGGACAGGCGTGGGGACAGAGTTCTGTAGCTGGGGACAGGGGAGTGGAGTCTGGGGAGCGGGGACAGGGTGCCAGTGGCAGCAGAGTCACCTGCATCTGCCTCCTCCCAGGATTCTCTCTCCCTTCCCCCCTGCCCCTGCGGGAAGCCAGCACATGCCTCCTCTGGGCCCCCCGCGGCGCAGGGAAACCCCAAGCGTGCCTGCCCCGGGGCTAACCCCTGCCTCCAAACCCCAGCGGGAGACTGCACCAGGGGCAACTCCCACCCCTCCCGCAGCGGGGCCAAACCCCCCTTCCGCGGCGTGGCATGGCGTGGCGCGGCCCTGCCCCTCCCCTCCTGCAGCATGGCCAACCCCCGCGGGCACCCTCCCCGGGGCCAAACCCCCCTCCTGCGGCGCAGCGCGGCCAACACCCTCCTGCAGCATGGCCAACCCCCGCGGGCGCCTGCTCCAGGGTCAAACCCCCATCACACGGCGCGGCGCGGCCTGGCCCAGCCAACTCCCTCCCCTCCCGCAGCGCGGCCAAACCCCGGGGCCGACTCCCGCTCCTGCGGCACAGGGAAACCCCTGAGCCCAACTCACCCCTCCGGCGCCGGCAACGCAGGGAAGCCTCCGCACTCCTCCTCTAGGGCCAACGCCCCCTCCCCCAGCACGCAACAGAGCTGTGGGAGGGGGAGCAGCCCACGCACTTCCGGAACCCCCAGAAGTGACGCGGGCTTCAGAGAGGACGCCCGCGGGAAGCTGGCACTACACTAGAGGTAGGTAGTGGGGCTTCTCGGGGGTGGGGGGAAAATCGGGGGCGGGGTTGCCCGAACGCCTCGCGATCGACTGGTCGATCGCGATCGACGGGTTGGTGACCACGGGTCTATAAAGTGCTACCAAACCATTTGTTGTTTTTTTTCTGTCCAGACTAACTCGGCTACCCCCTGAAGTTTCCATAGGTAGTTATTAATTGTTAATATTCATTTCTATGGCCCAAACATGAGCTGTCTAGGTCCAGAGTTGCAGAAGTACTAAGCATGTAACTGTAAACAAAGTCAATGGCAGCTGTATTTTAGCACATAACACATGCTATAAAAATGCTAAGCACTCTGGATATTAGACCCTTGGCATCTCAACTTGGGCACCAAAACCAATGGACATCTTTGACAATTTTGACCATACTTGCTCTGTGGTTCAGTTCTTAATTTTAAAATCGAGAATACTGTTACCTTACCTCACAGTAGGGATGTGATAGTGTACACGAGTAAACATTTAACTGATGAACCTGGGCTCATCAGTTAATCTTGTCGGTTAAATGCAACCCCCAACCCATGCTGCTGCTTCTGTATCAAAGGCAACAGCGTGGGGGGTGGGGAGAGAGCAGGCAGGAGCCAGTGCTTGTGGGGAACCGGTTTTAAAGCCAGCTCCTCGGGCGTACCCCCCTCCCACCCAGCACTGCTGCTTCTTACACACAGGCAGTAGCACGGTGGGGCAGGCAGGAGCCGGTATGTACAGGAAGCCAACTTTGAAGATGGTTCCCCATGTGTACTGGCTCCCGCGGAGCCCCCTCTCCTCTCCCCATGCTGCTGCCTTTTAAGCCAACTCCCTGTGAGCACTGGTTCCCACCTGTCCCCTTTCTGTCCTGCTACCTCTTACACAAAAGTTCAGCGAGTACATGTTTACCAAAATAAACATATTTTAACATCCTTACCTCACAGGAATGTTGTAAAGATGAATTCATTAATGTTTTTTTAAAAAAACCTCAGAATTTATGGTGATAACCATAATAGAAAAGTATTCAGTACAGGTTTTGGAACATATGGGATAAATAATGCACGAGGCCAATAGTTGAATAAGAATAAAAAGAAATGCTCTTAGACCATCCTTTAAAAATTCACAACCACTGTAATTTTGAATTACAGAATATTAGAATAAGCATGTAAAGATGTGTGTAGATATTTGAGTAAAGTCCACCACTTGAAGTTCTGACTTCAAAGATTATCACATGCTTTGATATCTGCCCTTTTGAGTGTGTCTTAGAAACCAAATATTAATGTTTATTAAACGCAGAGAAACCAGATTTGTGTATGTAAATATGGCTTTCTTTTTTAATTAATTATTTTCAAGAGGCTCAAAACAATATATATCTTTAGACTTAATTTAAGATAAAAGCGCAAATAAATTAATATAAAAATGCAGACTTGAGGCGTGCTACCCCCTTTTCCCTATGAGCCATGCACCAGGAACATATGACAGACCGGACAAGGTACGTGAGATAATTTTTTGTTGGATCATGTTCTGCTGGTGGACGGTACAAACTTTTGAGCTACACAGAATTCCCCTTCAGGTCTGGGGACAAAAGCCAAATGTCTGAGCTAAATATAAGTTGGGACAGATTGATAAGCAGAAGTGGCAAAATGCTGAAGGAGGCCACTTGCAATGAAATGGGAAATCGGGGGTCAGATTGTTATACAAAGGGTTTGAAGTAGGTAATTAAGAGTAACAGACAGTAGGGATATGAACGGGTACTCAGTGATGCTTATTAGTCTGCTGGTTAACTGGTTAACATGGGTCTGGAGCCAGCGTCAGCCCCAGCACTGGGGCCAGGAGTTTGCCAGCGGCAGTCCCTGGCCCCAGCCTTGGAAGCCGGTTAACCGGTAGGTTAACCTAATGTTTAACCGGTTAACTGATTAATCAGGATTTTACATTCCTAAGTGTATGTTGCAAATTGCTGTAATAAGTCACAAAAGTCAGTGTCCATGTTAAGGCCATGGCTTTTGGTGTCTGTCTATCAGAGTTGTGAATTTAAGTTCCCCTTCTCAGGGTGACCCTTTGAGGGAGTTGTGCAGATTTCCTTTGAGGACACGCACTGAAAGATCAGATATGGAGCAATAGTTTTTTTAAAAGAATTGGTCCACTTGTGGTACAGTGCATTTGTCTTTTATCACTTTTTTTCTGTGTAACCTCAAGTCATTAGAGACCACAGGATTCTCTGGTTTCATCCACACAGTTGTTGGGGAATTTTATGCACTGGTTAAGGTACATTTTTTCCTGTACTGAAGCTAGTACAGTACTTTGGGGTATTTTGGTGGCTCTTTGCATGATAAGATCTACTTGGTAGGGTCTCCCTGTTTACTGAAGGCATTTTAAAATGTGTTTAGGTTAGGGATGTAAAATCCTGTTTAATCAGTTAACTGGTTAAATGTTAGGTTTAACAGGTTAACTCCTTAAGTGGAATCAGCTCCCGGCTCTTCTGGCTCCACACAGGGCTCCCCTCTCCCTGGAAGCAGCAGTTGGGGGGGGGGGAAGGGCAGAAGAAGGAGGGCTGCTGGCTCCCAACCCATGTGGGCTCGCATGCTGGTGGTAGTCAACTTTACACAGGGTGGAAGCGGCAGCGAGTGGGAGAAAACGAGCAGTCCTGTAGCACCTTAGAGACGAACAGATTTATTTGCTTTGGATTCGGGAACCTAAAGTGTATATGCCATCTCATGCCACCAGAACAACAGCTGTCCCTTTGACACTGTTTTAGAGTAAATCTATGGGGGCTTCCCTGCCTTCTCTAGAATGAAAGAAAGATTTAAGGGAAATCAGTGGTACTTGGTCATTTTTTAAGCATTGTTGTCTTTATAAGGAGCCTTAGTATCAAATGAGGCAGCATATATTCAAGTTTGATTTTGACACTTGCTCAATTCTCATGAAGTTATCAAGTTGATAATACTTCTTTGAGATGGACTGATTAACAATACATAAGAGCTAGCCAACATTACTTCGCACCCTTGATGTTGTTGTGTTGATCCCAGGATACTAGCAAGACAAGGTCAGTTAGGTAACATCTTGTTCTGCTCCATTTTCTATATTGATTAAATTCAATCTTGCCTCCAGACAGTCTGGCAAATGTTTCTAGCTGATGCAATTTATTGCTTTATACTCATTCTTCTGTCACCAAGAGACAATCGCCCACTTATAACAGCGATGCTTGGAAGGTCAGAACGGCAACAGGCACCGAAGCAGAGAAGCTGCCCTTGTAGAGCAAGGCTACCCTGCACTTCCTGGAGCAACCCAATTACAGGCTGGACTGGAGACAGGAAAGTAACGGGGACTAGGGCTAAGGTGGGTGCGTCAGGTATAGCGTCAAACCTTGCTGCGCATGCACCCTCCCTCCGCCCACCGTGTGTGTGTGGAGGGGGGGGGGGGGCGCTGACACACTCCCGCCCACCACTCTAGGCCTCCCGCGAGTCTGGCTCCTCCACCTCCACCCCATCCCCATCCCCATCCATCACTCAGGGCGGCCCGGCAGGTACCTGGTGTCCGGGGGATTTCTCCAGCAGCTGGGAGCAGAGATCCGCGCAGAGCTGGAACTTCCGCCGCCTGAAGCAGCTCCAGGCCTGCAGCAGCGGCTCCATCTCCAGCCCCGTCCTGCCAGGGGCAGGTACCCAGCGCCGACCGGCCTCCTCCCACTGCGACTGCTGCCGAGCCGGCGTCTCTCTCGGCCAAGCAACGCCCGGCCAGAGTCGGGGCCTAGCTCGAGTAGAGGTGACCAAGCAACTGCCTGAGAGACAGCGCAGCCCGGCTCGCTCTGCCCCAGCCGATGCGACCCTGCCCGCACTGAGCGGGGCTGGCAGTGGTTCCCGCAGATGCTGCCGCGGCTGCTCCTCAAAGGCACATCTCAGGGGCAAAGTCTGCTCTCCTCACCCCCGGGCCAGCCCTCACTCTGCGCCCCGGGCCTAGCCCCGAACAGCAGCGGGGGTGTGGCAGTGCCCTCTCCAGGGGCTGAGCTCAGAGGCCTCCCGATAAGTGCCACACTAAGCTGGTGCTCTGACCCTCCTCCCCCCGCCCAGGCCCTAGGGGCGAGTACTGTACAGTGGACCATGCCCCATACAAATGGGGGTTGGAGCAGACCGAATTGATGTGCGCGTTGCTTCTGCAGGCGCGTGCTGATTCTGAAATCAGTGGAGCTTAAGTCCTCTGCTTAAAATTAAGCACATTTGGTAGCTGAATTGGAGCTTTATTCTGTTATCTGTTACCAAAATTTATGCAGTGTAGCTTATTGTGCCAACTCATTGCATCTAAGCCGTGCCTAAATACAGTACAGACATCCAGATCTAACTAAAGGGGTTGAGAAACTGAGGTAGTTAAGTCAATGCAGCTATTGTGCAGAAAAGGCCTTATTTACAAAGGAGCGGATGTGGGGCCTGCTTCTGCCCCTTTGAAGTCAGAGGTAAAATTCATATTTATGTTAATGAAAGCTGAATCAGCTCTTAATACTGGTAACTGAACAGAGTTTGGTTGAGTTGCTAATCAGTCATCCCACTGATCCAAAATTCTATTTTTAAAACTGTTGATTGTATCAGACCATTTTCCATTCATAATACAGTAAAACATTTCCTCTTCACTAAGAAGCAGCAGATTCAAAGATTTTTACTATCTGTGTTAAGTAGTTTGGCCCAAGAGAACACCATATATACCAGGTTTTTCTATATGATGTATTATATAGCAGTACAGTTCTTTTGGAGTGGATTAAATTTTACAGCAGATCTCTTTACATCTTATGGAGATGAGAGCTGAGTTTTAAGGGGTGTTTATCACTTGCTGTTACTATTCACCTTAGTGCAGGTTTGGGCAATAATTTTCACAGGCTGGCCACTTAATTAATTTTGGTACGTGATCATGGGCCGGCTCCACCCGTCTGGCAAGCACTGGGGGTTGCTGTGGCTATTTAAAGGGCTCTCGGTCCTGGCCCCTTCCAGGGAAGTGCTGTGACCAGGAGCTGTGAGCCATTTAAATAGGATCCTGCTGCCTGGAAATATGGCGGCCCAGACAGCAGGATATAAATAGGAAGCAGCCAGATGCAGTCTGCTGTCCGGATCAAAGTGTTAGGCAGGACAGATCTGGCCCCCGTGCTGTATCTTGTCCAGCCCTGCTTCACAAGTGAACTCAGCACTTGTGAAAATCTGACCATGAGTGTCCTTACCTGGATTCTAAAGTATAAGACTAGCAAGACTATCTTGGAGTCACACTCCACTCCCAAATTCTAAAAACCCAGATCTACACTCAAGCAAATCATTTTTTTAAAGACTGTGGGAGTTCTGGTTATGAAGAGTGCAGGCTTGGGCCCACTGTGAGCAGCAGTGCTTTTTCCAAGCAGTGCCTTGGAGCCTTCACCCATTCCTTTTCAAATTTAGTGGAGAAAATCAATTAAGAACTAATTTTGGATACTGTAGTGGTGGACAAAAGTTGGAATGGTAACAGTTGCTTTATGATGGGAGGTATTAATGGTGCCTATCAATCATATACCATGTAAAAGATAATTGGTATATTAAACACCTTCATTCCAGCTGAATGAGAGCAATTAAAATGTCCCATTGGTAGTGACAGCTGAAACAATAAAAGCCACTTCCCAAGGCATGGACCAGCCTGGCAGGATTTTGGTGAGACTGGGCTATGGGGATAGATTACAAATATAGAGCTAGGGCATTGACTGGTTGCAGCTGTTTGTGTTCGTCAGAAGGAAAAAGCGAGCAATAAGGCTACATCTACACTGCAGGCTTCTTCCGCAAGAACTGTTTTGCGAAAGAGTTCTTGCGCAAGAGCGCATCCACACTGCCATGTGTTTTTGCGCAAGAGATGTGCTTTTGCGCAAGAGCGTCCATGGCAGTGTGGATGCTCTCTTGCACAAGAAAGCTCTAATGGCCATTTTAGCCATAGGGGTTTCTTGCGCAAGAAACCACTGTTGCCTGTCTACACTGCCTTCTTGCACAAGAGGGCTTATTCCTTATGGGGAGAGGAATAACTCTTGTGCAAGAAGCCCTCTGTTCCCACGCTTTACTGTAAATTTACTTGCGCAAGAACGTGTGTGCAGTGTAGACGCTCCACAAGTTTTTACGCAAGAACGGCCGTTCTTGCGCAAGAAGCCTGCAGTGTAGACGTAGTCAGATACATTCTGAGAAGGAGCAGAGATAAGATCAGATCCACAGGGATTTAAATGCCTAAGTTCCAGCTTTAGGCAGTGCTATGATCCACATGGCTGCTGCCTAACTCTGTAGATGCCTAAACTTTCAACACTTGTTTTTCTTTTAAATTCCTAAGGCAGTACCCAAGTTTCTACTTCAGGTATATGCACTGTTGGCTCACAATAGGCATGAGTAAAGCCCTACCAAATTCATGGTCCATTCTGGTCAATTTCACAGTCATAGGTTTTTAAAATCATAAATGTCATGATTTCAGCAATGTAAATTTGAAATTTCACAGTTGTAAGTTTAGGGGTCCTGACCCATAAAGGAGTTGCAGGGAGGAAGGGGAGCTTGCAAGGTTATTGTGTGTGTGTGTGGGGATGGGGGGGGGAACAAAGATATTACTACCCTGTGCTGCTGCTAGCATGATACGGTATTGCCACTCTTATTTTCAGTTGCTGTCGTCTGATCTGAGCCCTCAGCAGCCACCAATGTCTGGCTGCCTAGCTTTGAAGGCAGTAGGGCAGAAGTAAGGGTGGCATGGTGTGATATTGCCCCCTTACTTCTCTGCTGCTAATGTCAGAGTGCTGCCTTCAGAGCTGGATGCCTGGCCAATAGCCACTGCTCTCCAGCTGTGCAGCTCTGAAGGCATTATAGAAATAAGGATGGCAATACTGTGACTCCCTCTAAAATATCCCTGTGGCCCCTTGTAACTCGCATTTGGGTCAAGACCCCCCAATTTGAGAAATGTTAGTCTTTCCTGTGAAATCTGTATAAAATAGGGTAAAAGCATGCACACGCGCACACACATTTTACAGAGGGTGGCCAAATTTTATGATCCATTACATATTTTTCATGGAATTTGATAGGGTCCTAGGCATGAGATAAGCACCCAGGTGCCTAAGCCCCAGTATGAGCCATAAGCAGGAGAAGGCAAGTGGATGTACCTGTCTTTTGTATGGGGCTTTATCAAATCGGCGTATGGAGCGTACTACAGAATAGAGGAGGTAGTAGAATGGATTGGTGTATGTATCTTTCATTCCAGTGATCAGAGAATTCACCTGTAATATAGGAGAACCAGGTTCAATTCTGCCTTTTTGCTGGAATGGGAGACAGGATTTGAATAAGAATCTCCCACCTGAATGCTTTAACACATGGGCTATAGAATAGTCTGATGGGGTGGGTGGATCAGTTTTTCCTGTTGAATATTATTTAGTTATTGAAGCAGGAGGGCTGGCCCCCCCACCCAGGTGGCTGATTTAACTCTCAGACATTTTCTGTTTCTGTCTGTTCTATTCCACATACACACAAAGTAGAATAGTGTGAGGCTTCCAGTGGAACTCAAGGTTTTGAGGCATCTTGCTAACACTTGCGCTTCGCATGAGGAAGTCTTGACTGTGCCGGTCATGTGCCAGCTGCCTGACTGTGCTAGCCATGGGCAACACAAGTGCTACACTCACCCTCTGCAGGTTAGCAATAGGTTATTTATAACATAAAATCATAGCACACATCATAGAACTTAGGCTTACCTGGACACTTTTTCATCTTATAGAGTAAAACTCACCTTCCAACTTTTTTTATCCAGGCCCAGGTCTGGCTGTGATCCCCTTTTCATGCAACAAAACACTCTGCTATCTTGCACCCTGCATCCTTTACTTAGGATCTTTTGGTACCCTTAGCTATATCAAGACAGTTCTTTTTATTTTTTTTCACAAACAGGATACCCCCTAATGACTGCTTCGCCCCTCCCCCATGGCCTTCCTCTCATTGATTTTTTTTCAGTCTTTTAATCAGTGTCTGTCTCCCTATGGAAATAGACTTATAGTGTGAGACACGGAATACATAATGACCAGAAGGGAAAGCATCTGTCACTTCCTGCTTGTTTATAAAAAAAAAGCTCTAATTAAGACATGCTACCTCTTGGTTACCTGCCTTAACTCTAAGGCTTGGAGAACATAATTTTCAGTATGGATACATAACTTCTTAATTACAAAATGTATGCATGTATAATATTTATTATGTTGAGTGAGTTTTTGGCTTGTGATAAGACCTTATATGCCACTCTTGTGGTGAACTTAATTTGTCCATATCCTACCCAGGATTTCCCAGTAAAATCCCATGCATCTTCTGTGCCCTCTACCAGTTTGCATGAAGAGGACCCTGGGTCACAAATGGCTTGAATGGAAAAGGGCAAGCAGGGAGCTCCTTCCCCCGTTAGGTTATCAGTTATCCCTTAGCTCAGTGGTTAAAACATGCTCCTCAGAGGTGGGGCATCCCTGTTGAAATCATGTTTAAGAGGTAATCTGTTTCCTCAAGAAATAGAGTAATTACTTATCTATTAAATCCATTAAAGAGACTTACCATCTTATCCCACATGAGTCTCTTGGGCTGAACCAAGTGAGCCAAATTGCTTATATCCCTTTTCACAGGTTAGCAAGGACCTGTATGCATACCATAGAGTATGCATACAGATAGGGCACTAACTGTTACTTCTGCTATATCAGGTCACAAGATTGGGAGTGCTGAAGAAATTCATTAGTGTTATCATCATGGGGTGGTACCAGAGACCATGGGAGTATTGGTTTACCATGTTCAGTCATATTGCTTCCTGTTTAATACAGCTCTTCTGTATATATTATGTGTGTCTCTCTGTATATATAGTGTGTGTCTCTGTTTATTCCTTGGGAGTCTCTAGATATTTGAAAAGCAACTCAGGGCTATCTTGTAGTTGAAATTTTCCATTCAGATTGCCTTGTGATCATGCTGGGGGGAGCAGGGATCAGAAGAGGCACCATCAAGTACATATATCTAGTAAGAGAATAAGGAAGGTACACCAAACTGAGCTTGAAGTGGGATCCAGATGAACCTAGTTCCATTCATCAAAACCCAAGAAGAGACTGGTTTTAAAGGAGATAAAAGGTTGGACAGGGGCTCTACAAACCAATCGAATACCTGATACATATAGTTTCTTCTCCTAATGAAAACAAATCAGTAGGGTGCCAAATATTGGCTAACAACTTGAGGGAATGCTATTGCCCTGTCTTGCCCGAAGGGCTACCCCAAGGGTTTTTGGCTCCTTAGAACTATGACTTTGCCCCCACCCCTATATTCAACATAGAAAAAAATGAGGTCTAGAATGAAATTTTACCTTTTTATACTTGGCATTAGAAATGAACAATTGATTTTTTTTCTACTTTTCATTAATCCTAATGCAATTATACTGTATAGGTTAAACCATCCAGTAGATGACACTTTAAAGTTTTAACCGTTTTGAGTTGTACACAATGTTTCTGGTCAGTGCTATAAACAGTTGAAACTTGAATTACAACTATCTTCCTTCCAAAGGAACTGATTTTTGGGAAGCTATTGAAATCTTTCTTTATACCTTGATACTGAATGAAATCTATTTTTGCATTGTAAGCCTTTTATGCTGGGCCATCAATTCGTGTAAACATTTAGAACTTTGCTTTTCATGACTTTGCTTTCTCAAATTGGGCAATAAGTTGATTGAGACAATGTTTTGAAGCTATTTTGTGTTCTATAGAGTAGGAATGTTAAAATGCATTTAATTAATTAACCATGTAACTTCTGAGCTGGTGTGTGCAGGGAACTGGCTTTTAAGCCTTACCGGCATGCTTACTGGTGTAACCAGTTAATTGGCACTCAGCCTGGTGTTACCTGATCTAAGACTATGTCTCAGCCACGAAAATCTGCTAACCTTAGCTTCTGCTGATCTTGCAAACGGCCTGTTGCAGCCTGGACCAAAGATAAAATATAGCCCCATATTACTTGACCTGGACTGTGAGTTCGTGTGTTTTTTCATTTAAGTGCAACCCTGCCCTCTAACTAGTTGTAATGCAGACATGGCACTCATTGGAAAGTACAGTCAGAGGCAGAACTGTTTTGTTATACTCTAGAGCAGGAATCACTGCACTGCAGGGGAACCCGATTCACCAGACAGCCCTTGGGCTGGGCTATACTGTACTTATGCTGCTCCTACGCCTAATGGCATCTGGACTGCCACACGGCCCAGTCAGTGCATGGCACCAACAGGCTTGTGGTTGGCTGTGTGTGGGGAGGCAGGGCATCTGTTTTACCAGCCATGGCCACCATATCAAGCAGCATATGGACACAGGTAAAAGCAGCAGGATGACTAATTTGGGGCTCTTTCAAGACTCTTATTTACAAACATGCCCTGGCCCCAGCTAAGAAAGGGCACGGACCTGTACCCAGGTGAGTCAATGGCAAAGCCCCCCCAAGGAGTTGAGTGCTGCTGTGTTAGTATTCAATGGGCCTTCACAAATTACAATGGGCAGACATAAGGCCTAGAGTATTACACCTGAACCCAGACATGAGTCAAGCTAACACAAAGGGCCTGCAGGAATGCTGAGAGCAGCTTTGTAACTCCCCTGACTGTAGCCCTCTGGCCTGGTAGATATCCCACCACTCCTTCTCTCCCCCCCCCGCAGTTGCTCCAGTCTGAGGTACTGGGCAGGCAGGGCACATTGTGCTGCAGACCAGCCTTTAGCAGATTTTTTGCATTACAACTCTTAACTATTACCTGATTAATCTAAATTAACACAACCTTATTATTAGCATGATAGGCAAGTAACTTGATAGGCTACACTGGTCAGAGCAGCTCCCCATCCATGGCAAGGTGTGGCAGGCCCTGCACATCCGGAGCAGCTCTCCACCTACATTGTGGTAGGCCTGGCCTGGCTAGAGCAGCCTGTGGCATGGCGGGCCCAGCTGGGCTGGAGCAGCACACCAGGCCGAAAGAGTCAAGAGAATTCAACGAGCAATGAAGATGTTCAGAAAGCTGTTTGTGTTCAGAAATAAATATCAGTACATCCTGAGGTTAAGACATCTTGGAAACCATCATGAAATAGTTTTCAGTTCCCACTGCACAAATCTACTGCATCAATATCTTTTGAATTTCCATGTTATAATGTGTTCTTTTTGCTTCAAGCAGTATTCTGATATCTGTTTTGAAGTCTTATCTTGCAATTTGTGCACATCATTGAGGAAACCAAATATTGAATCAAGCTGCTCAATAATTTTTTTACTGACTGGATCACAGTATCTAGGAATGAAAAGAAGGCATTTACTTTGAATTTTTGTTTTGGATCCTGAACTGATTAGTCTTTTGTAGGGATGTAATAGTATAGTCGATTAACCGATAAGCAAAAGCTTATAGGTTAATGCTATAGACTACATGCATTGCCTCCCTGTCCCTTGCCAGTAAATTTTTTTTAGCAGGCTGACCAGCAGCCAGCCTGGCTCAGTCCCTGCTTGCACTGTGTCCTGGCCCTACCCCCACTGCAGCTCTGAATTTAAAGTGTATGAGAAGCCAGGTGGGCAGGCAGCCCGGCTCAGTTCTGGCTTGTGCTGGGTCTGGGAGCTTAGATGCCACCTGGACAGGGGCTGCTGCTACCCAGCGCTGCTGCCTCTGTATCAGAAGCAGCAGCACAGGATGTCAGGCAGCTAGTGTCCTTGTGGACCATCTCCTGCCTGGCACCCCATGTGTTAATCAACTATTCAATTAACCAATATTTAACATCCCTAGTCTTTTGCCTCATATGTGAACTGTTGCTGCTTTCTACAAATACGTGCTGGTTCTGGTTCGAATTATGTTGGTAGTTCGAATTCCTGAGCAAGCTCATGAGCATCTACTAATGCTTTTTCAAATGCTTCATCACTCCTGCATTCCTCCAGAAACATCTTGGTCTGCTGCAGAATGTATGTCAGAGTCATTTGCCTGAAGTTTTTTACTGGTAAGGTTAATCTGAAACATGATATCATACTACCAAAGGAATGAAACTACAGATTTTGAACTTGCAAAGGCCATTTGCTGGAGCTGGTGCATCTGTGCATTCTATATTGCCAGATGCTCTGAGACGGACCGGGCCGGGTCTCGGCACCGCTGAGGATGTCAGCTCAGGATGAATTGCTCAAAACCAGGGCTACTTACAGCCCTCAACTGGAGACCTTTTCCAAATAGGCCACAAACCAGTCACACAGAACACTTCATTTGCCAGTCTGGCCAGCAGGAAGCCTCATGAGCAAAACCCCTCACACACCCCATTTCTCCCTGTGCCACAATCAGCCCCGGGCCTTACACACAGGTGAGAGGTTATAAAACCCAACCTCACCAACTCTAAACAGATCCTCCCAGTCCCAAAGAACCAGCCGCAGTCCCTGGTCAATTTACACTTTAGATCTTACCCACAAGAGCACGCTGAGCCGATCCTTTAGAATCTAAAATATAAAGGTTTATTAATAACAATGTTAAGGAGAATACATTACATACATCAATTACCAAGTTCTTGATGCAGGCTCTTAGTAGAGATGTTACAAACTGCTAGCTTAGAAGTTTCTGGTGTACATCCTGTATTAGGATGGGTCAGCAATCCTTCCCGGCTCTCTGTCCCTACCAAGGTTGCATCTGGAAGCAGGAGCAAGATTGAAGATAAGATGGAGACACCCTCATGGCACTTTTATATTCCTGGTGTCTCCCAAACAGAAGCTGGTCACATGATCAAGTGATCTATCTGTTTCACATGCCAGCACCCATGCGGCACTGGCAAGTCTGCAGGCTTCCAGACACATTCCTCAGCTGTATTGGCCACTCTGAGAGCCATTGTCCATGAAGCAGTGCTAGTTAACGCAGCCATTCACTGAACAATCCTTCCTCACAATAGGCAGTCCAGGCCCATTGCTCCTTCCCAGACAGAGAACATTTACAGTACAAGAACAGGGCCCATATTCATAACTTCACATACAAAAATCACATAAGTACATGAGTAGCATACGTAGAATCAGTAGAGCATAAGCTTCCTTTTGACACCTCACATGGCCCATTTGGTACAGAATTTGGGGCAAACACCACCCCAGGGGTGCAACACTGATCTGTCTGCTCACTTTAAAATCCAATAACGTGACATGTTCCTGTTAGGGTACTAGCGCCAGAATTTTCAATTAGTGCATCATAGATATTTCCAAACTCATAATGAAGAGGCTTCAAGGCATCAATTTAACTCTACCATCTTGTTTGACTCAATGATTTCAGAGTTAGGGAATGCACATGGGCATAAAGAACTTCCCATTGGCATGTTAAACTTGGAAAAAAACATGTATGTCGCACCAGTCCAAAGAAATTATTTGCTTCCAAACAACATCTGGCAGTATCATTGACAACCAAATTCCGGGAATGAGTACTGAGGAAGTATTCATTTCTATTATTCTCTTTGTACACCATTGTCTTTGCTCTTCATATTGCTCCCATTGTCATAGCCTTGGCCATGTAACTTCTCAATACATAATAATATTCCTTCAAGCTCTCATAGAATCCATTCAATCATAAAAGCACCAGTTGTGTCCTTCAACTGTTCAAACCCTGGAAAATGTTCCTTTATGATCACTTCAGCATTATCCTCACTGCAGATTTTGATGCATCTACAAAGTGAATGATCATTTTTTTCTGCTCAATATGACTCACCTCTGGTGTACAATCCAGAATTATTGAAAAGTAGTTTGCAAAATGGGCAGCTTCTAAGCATTTGCTAGGAGTTGAATCAGCTAATTCTGCAGAGTTTTTTTTCCAAGGTAATGAACATGCATTTCATGTCCCTTATTTTACACAGATGCTTCTGGCTGGATCAAACAAATCTAGGTATTCAATACATCTTAAGAAGTTTCCATAACATGCAATGTACAATTTTTCATTTGTCCCACAGAATGCCAAGTTTTGCCCACCAAGAACTCTCACCAAAGCAACCAGATGCTCCAATATTTGGCTTCAGCATTCTCCTTGCTTGATTACATGTACATTTTCTTCATCAATAGTTTTCTGTTTTTTCAGTCATAGTTCGTTCTTTCCAATTTCGTAAATTTTGCAAATGTTCAGGGCTTTTATCATGTGAAGACAGAATTGAAGACATGTTTTTCCAATCCTGTGAACCATTTTCAATAAATGAGATACCAATTGCAGCTTGCAGCAGAAGCAAAACACTGAGCATCTTGACGCTCCGTACTATAACCATTGTTTATGTATTTCTTCCTCATTGGCAAGTTTCATCTTATAGTGATGTGCTGAGAATTTCCGTCTTTCAGGAAGTGAAATTCCTGAACTTGTTCAGGACCATGTTCCACAAGAATTTGTCATACATGATCATCACATAAATGATCTAGAGAAAGGGGTAGACAGTGAGGTGGCAAAGTTTGCAGACGATACTAAACTGCTCAAGGTAGTTAAGACCAAAGCAGACTGTGAAGAACTTAAAAAAGATCTCACAAAACTAAGTGATTGGGCAACAAAATGGCAAATGAAATTTAATGTGGATAAATGTAAAGTAATGTTCATTGGAAAAAATAACCCTAACTATACATATAATATGATGGGGGCTAATTTAGCTACAATTAATCAGAAAAGAGATCTTGGAGTCATCGTGGATAGTTCTCTGAAGACGTCCACTCAGTGTGCAGCGGTAGTCAAAAAAGCAAACAGGTTTTTAGGAATCATTAAAAAAGGGATAGAGAATAAGATGGAGATTTTCTTCTTGCCCTTATATAAATCCATGGTATGCCCACATCTTGAATACTGCGTACAGATGTGGTCTCATCTCAAAAAAAGATATACTGGCATTAGAAAAGGTTCAGAGAAGGGCAACTAAAATGATTAGGGGTTTGGAACGGGTCCCATATGAGGAGAGATTAAAGAGACTGGGACTTTTCAGCTTGGAAAAAAGGAGACTAAGGGGGGATATGATAGCGGTATATAAAATCATGAGTGGTGTGGAGAAAGTGAATAAGGAAAAGCTATTTACTTGTTCCCATAATATAAGAACTAGGGGCCACCAAATGAGACTAAATGGCAGCAGGTTTAAAAGAAATAAAAGGAAGTTCTTCTTCACACAGCACATAATCAATCTGCGGAACTCCTTGCCTGAGGAGGTTGTGAAGGCTAGGACTATAACAGGGTTTAAAAGAGAACTAGATAAATTCATGGATGTTAAGTCCATAAATGGCTTTTAGCCAGTATGGGTAAGGAATGGTATCCCTAGCCTCTGTTTGTCAGAGGGTGGAGATGGGTGGCAGGAGAGAGATCGCTTGATCATTACCTGTTCGATTCACTCCCTCTGGGACACCTGGCATTAGCCACTGTCAGCAGACAGGGTACTGGACTGGATGGACTTTTGGTCTGACCCAGTATGGCCATTCTTATGTTCTTATTTTCTTATCACATCTAGGTCACATAGCAGGGGCTCCATACTGTAACTTGCTTGCAAGTTTATTGTCCGCAGCTCTACCTTCTGCTCCCTTGTTATGTTTTTTTACATCAACCTTGGCACATGTGTCTGTATATTAATACATTTTCTCAGTTTCAATGTTAGTTTGATGCTGTGATGTGAGCTGCCTCCATCTTGTAGTAAGTGAACTTCATCTTAATGTTGTGAACTGCTTCCATTTTGGTGTTTGTCAAATCAAAGATATTTGAGGAAGGAACCTTTTTGCTTTGCTTGTTCTTTTATCTGCTCAGCTTTCCTTTGATGATACTGAGCTCCAGATGGTTTCTTTTGATCTCTCACGGAGTTAATTTTCTGAAATTTTAAGCAACTGTTTCAACTAAATTATCAAAATAGAGAACAATGATAGTAAAGTAGAATACTGTTTACATTATAGAATAAATACAAATAAATGAATCAAGATGATTACTAAGAATGATTACACATGGAGTGAATAATGCATGGCATGAGAAATTATGAATTTGCAATGCATGCCATAGGACAATAGAATGTGTAGATCTTTGCCTATTGAAACCTTTTCTGGTGAGTTACTGCAATTGCATCATAAGTAACATAAATCTGGTAAATTTTAATTTATATTATCATTTCAATATTCACTTAAAACTATTTAAACAATTAAACAGAAGGCCAGAATTTCTATCATTATCAAACATTATTGCAGTTATAATGAAAAGGAATGTATATGTTAAATGGTATTTGTCAACATTAGCAGTCAGGTGTTCAAAATCAGGGCTTTATTATTACTTTAAAAGTAATAGTATACAATAAATACACAATCTTAATCTTACAAGTATTTGTGATTCTTCTTTTACAAAGTTGTTAAAACATCTTACAAGTTTTTTCAAGTGAGGCACAATACAAAAAAAAATTCTTCATGGGCACATTGTCTTTAGGACCACAGCTCATAAAACAGCAGAACAGCTGTTGTGGGTCACTGACTAGCCTAAGCAGCGAGCAACACTGACTCAGCTGTATAACTGGCCAACACTGGGTTACTGAGAATGACTGAACTGCCAGACCTTGCTCTATGGAGCAAACTCAGGTGATGCTCTTTAGAAGGAATGCTGTGATACATTTTAACAATATTTACAAACATGGTCGTTCTGCACAATGCGAAATAAATAATATAACTCAACTTCTGACATAATATTGATGCACGGTTGTAAAACTACAATATTTGATGCTTTTGTTTATACGATACTTGCAGATTTACCTGACAGTGTGTCAGGGCTGTTCCTCACTCTGGCACTCCAAATGTAGAAGGTGGGGCCCCTCAAAGACTTTAAATCAGTGTTTCTTAAACTGTGTTCCACAGCCCACCAGTGTGCCATGAGGCTGTTGGAGGTGTGCTGCGGAGAACAACAGAGTTCAAAATGGCCACCCTTAAAGGGGCAGGCGACTCCCCCCCCCCTTTTTTTTTTTGCTCAACAAAAAATCCTTGGTGTTCCTCAGAAAAAATTATTGTTTGGTGTTCCTCGGTCTTAAAAAGTTTAAGAAACACTGCTTTAAATATACCTTGCCACTAGAGCACTGGTTATAAAAACTTCCCCCAGAATCACAAATGCACAGATTTGGGTGGAGGAGAGCTGCTACCATCAAGTGATTCCCCTCCCCCCCTTGAAACAGGGAAGTGAACACTTGAATTCACCCCAGGAGTACCTCAACTTCCCTTGCCCCAAAATATCTTGAAAAACGAAGAGAGAAAAACAAGCTGCAGTCTCTGGTGGCTGACCTCTCAGTCTGAGGCATGCAGACACACAAACAGACAGACCGCCTGAATCTTCCAGGACACAAGAATCAAATCATCACCTTAAAAAAATGATTTTTATTATAAAACAAAAGATACACTTGATAAAGCATACTTGGTTGCTAGATGTTACAGAGCAACTAAGGAAAACAAATTAAAACAGAGAAAAATCTCTGGGAACAATTCTTAGATGGTAAATGGGGAGGGGAGGCTTAGATTCACACAGAGCAGTTCAAACCAAACAACAAAATAAAGAAAAATACCTTGATCACGACTAGATTCACTTTTTTATTTACTCGCGCTCTTCTCTTTGTTCAATCCACTTCCATACCCCGAATTCCTTGGAGGCATGATAGTCCTGTCTGGGTTTAAATCATTCTGTGTGTCTCAACTCCTGGTTTAACTCTCTCACACAAAGAAAGCAGGCAAGATATCTTGTATAATTCAAATTTCAGCACTTTATTCCTCTTGGTTCTCCAGGCTTCCTCCCAACCGCCTTGCTAGCTACCTAAGTTTAACCCTTTAGTCATTGAGTGCTGGCCAGCATTCCTTCTATCCATTACACAACGGCTGGTTCCTTAACTCAAAAACAATTTTTGGGGGGAAAATTAAAGGAAAATGTACATGCTGTATTAAAATGATTGTGTTTTTCAAAAATAGTGTTGTTTTTATGAAGTTAATTTTGGTAATTTTTTAAAAATTTGAATTCCATCAATTGTACTTCTTCCTTCATCCTATAAACTTTTATCATTTGCTATGTTTTAACAAAAAAGAGCTATAATCATTGGTTTCCAATAACATTGTCTTCTAGTTTTAAAACCTTAAGCATTGATTTAGCTGTGCCAAAACAGAGCACTACTCCAAATTTCTCTATTTTTATCTCTTTTTCTCTAAGGTTTATTGAGAAGCAATCCTGTTCCAGGTTCATCCTTTCTTTTTTCTCACCTTGGTTCATCTCTTTCAACAGCTCTTACCATTTAGGAGGAGTTCTTGAACAATGAGACAAACTCTGTAAAATATATAGTAGACTAGAAGATTTACCTGGTGTTTCTCGAGGGGGAGGGGCACAGTGGTGGAGGCTGCACTGCCCAGCCCACAGCTGCTTCCTACAGGGTCTGTAGTGACAGGGTCACTGGCCAGAAGGGCTGCCCCCTCCCCCCGCCCAGGTCCAGAAATGGGGCGGAAGGCTATGTAGGGAGGGAATGGTTTGTCTCCAACTTTGAGAAGGGGGGCCTCTCACCTGGGACCAACAACGTGCAGAGCCCCACCCCAGCTGGCCACTCTGTTATAGGTGCGGCCAGCCTCCTGTGATCACTCTGCAGTATAACTATCCCCCATGCTTGCTGTCCCCTTGTGGTCATTCCAGAGTGTATCTGTCCCTTCTATCAGACCTCTCCTTTTCTGTGTTATGGAAAAAAATTGGCTTCCAGGCACATCCCATTGTCCTGGCACAGCCAACCCTTACCTTGCTTTAAGTTATAAGAGGAAGCTGCATACCAAATTTGGTAGTCCCAGCTCTTATTGTTTAGCAGGAGTTCTTGAACAGATTCACAGACAGACAGATGCACCAAGTTTCTATATAATTATATTTTACACAGAGAAAAAAATTCACTTCCATCTAATTTGGTGCCCCTGAAAACCTGGCATCCTAGGCCAATGCCTTGTTCACCTATATGGTCATGCTGGCCCTACCTCCTCGTACATTGGTCACTGTGGATGGGAGTGCACACTACATTCCCGTGATACCATGAAAACATAAAAACGGTGGGCTCGTTCTGCATAACTTGTGTTTCAGCCTCTGAGCAAGTATGCTTCTTGGTGTTCCACTTGAAGATGTCGTGCTCTACACTTATTTCAGTGCAGGTTTGTTGCCAGTTAACTATTGAGTTCTTAGCTTGTTTAAAATTGCAAATCCTACAGCATTTATTTAATGGCTTGGCATAGTATCAAAGGATATGCAAGATGTGGCATTCAAAGGAATTATGAACATTTGCCAGTAACTATTGATTTATTAAAAAGATTAGTAGCAGTGCTTCCAAGCATTTTTGTGAATGTTTATAAGACCATGCTTTTGTTAGCATTTAGTACATCTGGGGTGCTCTTTTACAATGGAGCACAAAGTGAAATACAATTGCAATTTGCATTTTGAGTTCAATAGCTTAATTCTAAAGTTACCTGGGACCAAAACTGATTAAATATATGAGCAGACATGGGATGAATATTGAATGAATATTTGATGTTTTGCATATTGCACACGCTACCAGTTAAGTACAATTTGTAAGGGCTATTATGGTATGGATTTACATACAGGATAAAGTACTTTATGTATTTCAGACACTGGCATCAGCTGCCTCAAGGAATTGAGGAACTTTTTTTTATAACTATGGAGCCTTTCATGATTAAATCACTAGTTAACATCTATCTCAAACTGGTGATTTAAAAATGTTACCATATAGTGGCTTATTGAAAGTAGTTCCTGGTTTCAGTAAAATTTATAGTGAATAAGCATCTGTATATTAAATAATTACAATTACTTTAATCACAACTGGCATGCTTGTTTGTAATATCAGAGAGGACAAGGATAAAATAGGTATGGAAACTGATTAGATTCTCATTCACTTCAGTTCAGGATTGAGGTACCATATAGATGAAACTTGAATTGCTTCTGATAGCTTTCTTTGATAGGATAATGAGTCTTGTGGATAAGGGAGAAGCAATGGATGTGGTATACCTAGACTTTAGTAAGGCATTTGATGCGGTCTCGCATGATATTCTTATCCATAAACTAGGCAAATACAACTTAGATGGGGCTACTATAAGGTGGGTGCATAACTGGCTGTACAACTGTTCCCAGAGAGTAGTTATTAACGGTTCACAATCCTGCTGGAAAGTAGTAACAAGTGGGGTTCCGCAGGGGTCTGTTTTGGGACCGGTTCTATTCAACATCTTCATCAGAGATTTAGATATTGGCATAGAGAGCACGCTCATAAAGTTTGCAGATGATACCAAGCTAGGAGGGGTTGCAACTGCTTTGGAGATTAGGGTCATAATTCAAAATGATCTGAACAAATTGGAGAAATGGTCTGAGGTAAACAGGATGAAGTTTAATAAGGACAAATGCAAAGTGCTCCACTTAGGAAGGAACAGTCAGTTTCACACATACAGAATGGGAAGTGACTGTCTAGGAACGAGTAAGGCAGAAAGGGATCTAGGGGTTATAGTGGACCACAAGCTAAATATGAGTCAACAGTGTGACGCTGTTGCAAAAAAAGCCAACATGATTCTGGGATGCATTAACAGGTGTGTTGTGAGCAAGACATGAGAAGTCCAGCCTGCCCCTGCAGCTGTCTCATCCCCACGGGGCTCTCCCTGGCCCCATTACTGCCCGGGCTGGAGCATCATGGCCAGAGCTGCGCAGTCAGGGCAGAGCTCCACAGCCACCTGGCTCCAGGGCAGAGCTCTGCAATTGCCTAGCTCTGCAGCTGGGGCTGGAGCTCTGCAGCTGGGGTGGAGGGACGGACCGGAGCTCTGTGGCCTTGGCCAGAGCTCACTGGCTGCTGCTGGGGCTGGGCTGGAGTTCCCTGGCCACTGGAGCACTGCGGCTGGGGACAGACCCAGCACTCTCTGGCTGCCACTGGGGTTGGAGCTTCGTGGCCAGGGCTGGAGGTCCACAGCCATGGCAAGACTAGAGCTCCACAGCTCTTGGCATTGGGGAGCTCCACTGGAGCCAGAAGTCCCCACCATGCCATCCGTCCACCCTCCCCCTGCCCACACTCTGGGCTCCCACCTTACAACACTCCTGTCCCACTGTCAGGCCTCCCTCTTCTTATGCTCTGTGGTCCAGGAGCATCCATGGTCCATGCCAGACCACGGATGTTGCCAAACAAGCGAGTCCCAGTTTAGGGAGGTACAACCTGTATTTTAGAGGGGATTTTCTTGAGCCAGATGACATAGGGGAAAAAGAGATTTTCTGCTTTTGAAATAGTGACTGCTAGGAAGAGTCTTAATTTAATGCTGCAATTTCTTTTATTTGCAAGGCATTGTTTAGGTGAGGAGATTTTTATTGATTGAAACGTTACAGGAAAATGTGATTTGAATGATTCTGCAGAGGTATTTCCACATCATAATATGAAAAGGAGACTGTCGGCTGAGTGGTTTATAAGAGTGTATTTTGTACTTTCAGAAGGTTTTGTGGTCAAGGCTACTTTATATTTGAAATAATAGAAGGGTTTACTGTGTAATTTGGTGATTATTTTAGATCAAACAGATTTGAATGTATTCATAGATCCAATCACAAAGTTATGTTTTTGTTGTCAATTATGTGTCTTGGGGCAATGCTAGAGAAACATGATGTTATGCATGCAGTAGAAATAAATAAGTGAATTTATTAAGAAATGTAGGTAAATGACATAGGGGAAATTCAGGAACAAAAATTATCCAAAGGTCTTAAAGAGATCCGATTCTTGATCATGTTGGCTAAAAGAAATTCTGGCAATATCCATATGTTTTAATAAATACATCATTGTAATATGTTAGGAGACATCTGTCCTCTGCCTGTATATTCTTATCCTCTCTGAAGAGGAGTAAAATGCGGCAGTATTTCTTGTTTCAAATTCCATGTTTTTGTGATTGTAATAATATCTCATTGGCAAAATTAAATAGTTTGTTTCTGTATTCTAACTGCAATCCTACAAAAGAAGAATTCAAAGTTCAGGAATCAAAATAATTCAAACCCTCTTATGGCTGCTGTTGGGGATTATTTTTCATTTGAGGACTACAATATATACCTCAGGCATGCTGCAGCAAGAACCCTGAATATCATTATCACTAAACTGAAAATCTCAGTTCTGATAAATAGGATCTTACATACATCTCTATTCAGATCTACTTTAATTTTTTCATCTAATGCACAGTTTTCCAATACTGTATTTTAGTCTTACTAGGTATGAAATTTGAAGTCTGAAAGCAAAATATCATTATATCAATGACACCAAGTTTACTACTGTATTGTTAGTGAAGGACAATCAGCAGCCAGCATAACACTCCAATCAGCATTTGATTTAACTGACACAGCAGCCTAGTCCATCTCTACAGCAGTGGTTATGCAATGAGCATTCTAATTACACCTATCTGGCTTCCCTCAGGAAGTAGAGACAACAATAGAGGACCTCCCCTTCAAAGGCACCAAATTGTTTGCCAAGAAGATTAGTGCATCTCCATACACTCAAGGATTCCAGGGCCACTCTGCGGTGATTATGGAGTTGTGTACCTGGACCAAAGAAAATGTAGTCATCTATCTCAGCATAAATCCTGCACAACACATTTTCCCAAATGAATGTTATTATAAGCCCCAAATTTAAACCATCAGGTCCCAGTTTTTCTCTTCACAACCATTTACCCCAAAACATAAGTTTCAAAATCTTGATCAGGGCACCAGCAGACAATTCCCCTCAGCACCAACTGCAGTTGATCAATTCATTGCATTCATCTGGGCACTGCCTTGTTCCACTACTGGAAATGAAATAACATTCGCTTAATGAGTGTTGGAAATTATCTGCAATGGGTATTTGTCAAGGATGTTCCCCACCCTGGCATGACAAATGCAGAAGTGGGGGCCCACAAGAGCACTCCAAAACCTTGTCACTACAGGCTCTGGTACAAAAACTTCCCCACAAAATCCTAATACCTGGATTTTGGGGAATCTGCTGCCACCACCCAAGTAATTCCAGGAAAACCAGGGAAGAGATCATTTGGGAAATCTCCCTAAGGTAAAACTCTCCTCCTACCCCAACCTCCATTTTACTTGGAGTTGTAAAACTGAGGGAATTCAGAGACAACAATGGACTCTGCCCTTGTAACTAGGCACTGAGTCCTAAGGACACAACCAATCCCAGTTAATTAGAAAAGAAAACAACCCTTTATTATCAAAACAAAACTACAGTTGCAAGCATTGTAAAGTGGCTAGATGGAAAGAGCCATCAATTGATATAGATACTCAGGGAAACCCCCGGGGCTAAAACTTAGTTACAAAGAAAAAAAAATACAATTAACATCTCAGACATTATTTCTAAATCCCCAAACAAGGAAAACAACAAATCTGGATGGACTATCTAAAGGTTTCCCTACTTACACATTTTAAGAAGTCCGTCCTTGGAGAGAGAAGTGTCTCCCATCTCCCTCAGTCTTGGAAGAAACTGCTCTGCCTCTCAAACCAAGAACAGAGAGAGGAAAAACCCTCTCTTCCAGTTTGAAAATTCCTACCTGCATTGTTATTGGCTGACCACCTGATACCTGGCTAGGTACAGGAGACATTATTTAACCCCTTAGTCACCGGATGCTGGTCAGCACTCCTGATTATGACAGTATTCCAACCACTTTACCTCCCTGCGCCCCACCCCCCAACACCCTTACCTGTCCCTTTTTAGGGCCCTTTCTCACAAGAATTTACTACAGCAAGATATAGATCATCTGCTCTGGCTACAAGCCATAGAGCCTGTATCTCAGCACCAATGAGGATAAGGTTTTAATCTCAGTATTCCCAGATACCCAAGTAGAGGAGAGGTTGTAGTTCCATACTGGACTTTAGAGCACTGAATAAATTTGTCAAAGCTCAGAAATACAGGATGGTTAAACTAGCAGCAATTATTCTATCACTGGAATGGAGAGATTGGTTTTCGGTTCTATTTCCACATATAGATACAACTTTCCCACAGACAGTTCCTTATATTTACCCAGGGCCTGTGCTATTAACAATACAGAGTGCTCCCTCGAGCCTTTCATCACCTCAGACTATTCTCCAAAGTCCTCTTCACAGTGGCAGTGTACCTACACTCCCAGGAGACTAGGATTTACCCCTACCTGGTTGACTGTCTCCTCAGATCCCACTCCTTCGAGGCCTTCTGGGTCAATCATATTGCTGTAGACTTGTTTGTGGAGAGGGGCCTACAGATCAACATCCAAAAATTGACATTCACTCTGTGCAGCATCTAGAGCTCAGAGGAACTGATTGCAGCTCATCACAGGTGAGGGCACTCCTTCTCAAGCAAAGGTTCTACACCTTGGCCACCATCAGAGAGGCAGTACAAACTAGCCCTTATCTCAGGCAGACACAGCCTCCAAATTCTGGGGTATAGCTGAAGGCACATTCATGATATTGCATTCCAGACATCACATGACGTGCCTCAAGATATGGTTCAGCTCAGTCTATTGGCTGAACAAAGACATTAGACAATCCTCTATTGCTGCCTACTAAAGCCAAATACTCCCTGGACTGGTGGAATGACCCAGCAAATGTCTGCACAGGAATCCACTTCTTGCAAACTTCCCCATCATTGCTCATCATCACCAATACATCCATAGAGATATCTCTTCACAGCAACCTCCTCAAACTCAGTGATCAGGAATGCCTGGACCCACTGGCTTCTGCTAATTAAGGATCTTAACAGACAACATAGTATGCATGTGCTACATAAAGCACCAGGAGGACACCAGATGGCCCTCTCTTTGTGCATAAGTACGCTATGGAATTGGTGCATTTCACACAGCATCACTGTATCAGCAACCTACCTTCCAGAAATACAAAATGCAATAGCAGACAGTCTCAGCTGCAAGATCCCTGACAGCCACAGGAGAGAGAACTTCAGTGGTACTACGTGACATATTCAGACAGTGGTGGGGAGAGGACACCAACTATAAACCTGTTTGCCACTTACCGGAACAAGAAATGGCCATGCTTCTGCTCATAAGTCAACACTCCTTAGGAGATGCTCCCCGTCTTCCGTGGGAAAAGGACTATTTATTTTTTCTTACATTATCTGTGTTTCAAGATCTAGTATGTTTACCACATAATAAGCTTTTAATTTGTAAGACTTTAATGTAGCCAACGATTAAGACTGGGTATAAAAAGAAGTAAAACTATCAAACTTTGTAGTATTGTCTGCTAACATGGAACATAATAGGAGGATGCTGTCAAATTTGATAAGCATAAAAATCAGTCTGCCATGACAATGGTCCTATTTGGCAAATAATACCCGAGGGATTACTGATATGTATTGTTCTTAATTGATCTTTTCTGTAAGAGGAAATATAGGGAGAAGTTTTAATTTCATTTTATTCTCAGAGAGTAGCTAATGCATGTGAGTGTGTCTACAGCAGATTGTACTGAAAATTGTGGGGTAGTGTTCTTCCATCTCTCTATCTTCAGCTGTAGTAGGAATCCATTAACATAAAATCTTTGTAATCCTTAAAGTAAGGCCTATTGTAAAGTCAAATAAATATTTAAGTCTAATACACAAAATCACTGTGCAAACTTTTAAGCTATTTTTCATGCTGATGTAACTAGGCTGTTTGTGTGCGGGGGGAAAGGGGCGCGGGGACATATCCATGGTATGCAATATCTGACTACAATATTTATACAATAAAACAAACAATTGATGGTTTTAAGGATATTTGTAAGTGATTAAATTAGTTTTGAATAGTGTTGCTGCATGTGTTTAATTGCTCTTAGTTTTTGTTGAATATAACTGCCACACATTCTCATCTGTAACTGTATCTTTTTAAAACCTTTAGTAGTGTATTGGCTCTGTAGTGACCTTTATTATAGTTGTGCATTTGCATGATTGTCAAAATGCTTGGCTGAGAAAGATCTATTGTGAAGTCAGTACAGTGGATTGTATTTCCATTTTCTGCTTAATAATATATAGAAACATGTGATCTTGACTTTTAAAATCTAATAATTTGAATCAATCAGTTGATGGTATTTTAAAATAAAATACTGCTTGTGGACTGATCAGCCCACACCATTTTTTAGTTGTAGAGAAATATCTGAAAAGGAGAATAAAACACCACTAATTTTGCATGCAAGTAAGGTATGGCTTTGTCATTTTAGATAGCGTAAGATGGAGCTAGCGATGGTTGTCACGTAAGTTGCATTTAGAATAGAGCTCTATATTTAGTTCAGTTTACAGTTCAAAATCAATTTATTTGGAGTGTTCAGAATCAGATTTTCAGTGTAAGATTATTGATGGAAGAGGCAATGGTATTTAATCAGTCTCACTTCATCGTCTTAATTTAAATCTCTTTATGCTGTCATATGACTTGATGGTGCTTGATACAGATTTCAAAGCTCACCTAGATGGATTACTGTGGTACATATTTAATTGGAAGTGAAATGCACATTGAAGTTAGGTCATTTGGATCTAGAATGTCCGAATGTCAATTGTATTTGCACACTGTGACTCTCGAACATCTCTGCTGAGAAGAATAGTAATACTTCATGCATTGTTTTGAGGTTCTGAAAGCATCTTTTATTGAATTGTAACAATGTGGATTTACGCTGGTCTTGTTCATCATCTTTAGTGCACTGATAAAGAAGTTGTAAGGAAAATAATTAACATTTTAAATAAAAAGATGCATGTCAAATATTTACACAAACATCAGTAGTCTTGGGTCCTTAGCTCAATTAATTATTTTCTTTTGGAAATAAAATGAAAATGCACATGCTTCATTTAAATCCTTGCTCTGGGGTGGGGCTGGGGATGAGGGGTTCAGTATGTAGGCTGCCCTGAGAAGAGAGGACTACTTCAGCAATCTCTCACTGCAGCAGCTTGGAGCTAGGTGAGAAGTGCCTCTCCATGGCCTCTGCAGCTCCAGCGGGCACAGCCAGAAGAGTGGTGTATGGCCCCCAGCTTGTGCAGGTCCAGATTCATCTGTCCACTGTGCTCCCCAGCTAGAGTGAGGAATGCAGCAAACTGCATGAATGGGGAAAAGCCAGCAATTTAATCACTTACAAATATCCTTAAAACCATCAATTGTTTATTTTATTATATAAATATTGTAGTCTGATACTGCATACCATGGATATGTCCCCGTGCTCCCGCACCCCACCCCCCCCCCCGCCGCACACAAACAGCCTAGTTACATCCTTGTCATGGCTCAATTCCCCAACGTGACAAATGCAGAGATTGGGGAGGCTGGCTGTAGCCAGACAGGAACCTCCCCTGTAACATCCATTTTTGCTTGCCTGGAGCATACAGGGCACACAGAGCAGTAAAATAAGCATAGTCTTTGAAAGCCTTGACAGCAGGCCCGGATATGCTGGCTGCTATGACCATGGATGGCTGTAAACAGAGATACGCCGATTGCTGACCTCGAGGCTGCGAGAACTGCCTTGGCTGGCACCTATGTTGATACGAACACACACTGTCCGCGGGGGGAGGAATCTCCCGCCCAGTAAAGAATGTCCAGTACTCACAATTTAGTTATCTCTCTTGCAAGTCTAAATTAAGTTGAAACTCCCTTGTAAGAACTGGCGTCACAAAGACAGACCAACACAATTTGGCATCTTAGATAAGAAAGAGGATACGGGCCCCTATGGGTATAAAGATGGGTCCAGCAGCACACTTCCTCTGAGTGTCAATCTACCATCTGCCTGCTGGTCGGGTTAGGTAATTGCCTCCCGAGGTTTCATGGGGACGCCCACCTCGTAGTCGTCTTTCCTAGGAATTGAGGGACCGGCCCTGGCTTGACCCACTGGAGTCGAGAGGCACAGAAGGGGGTAAATATTGTACCTGGATGTGTCCTTTGTCTTAAGTGTACACATAGACTTAGAGCTCTTTAAAGATTAAGCTGTCACTTGGTACCCTTATTTCTATTTTCTATCTTTATTTTCTTTGTAACCATATGATTTATAAGCTTCTTTAATAAACCTGTAACTGTTTAAGTTTTAACCTGACTCCTTCAGTTGCTGTAACAGAACCAAGCACAATTTAAAAGAACTTCAGCCGGTCATAAGGGACAGATATAGGGAGAAGCTTGAGCGTTTGGATCGTGTCGCTTCCAGAGGACAGATCCGTGGGGCATCTCTCAGTCTTCCCTAGACTGCCCACTGCGAAGAGATCCTGTATCCTAGCAGTTGAAATCTGAGATGTAATAAGCTCTCCCTGTAAAACTCGTCGGGGCGCCCTTCAGCCTTTCCTAGGCTGCCCGCTGCGACGGGACCTTGTGTCCCAGCAGAAAAGACTTGGGTGTATCACACACACACACACACTGCCCTGACCATCGGCTGACACTGGCTAGTAGAATAAATTCTGCAAAACCTGTCTTGGTGACTCCCAGAGACAAACTTATTCAATCTCAGTCCTCCGGAGATCCAAAAAAGACAAAAGACTGGTTTCTTGCTGCCATCACCTAAGTGACTAAAAGAAAATCTTCTTATAAATATTTCCAAAAGTTTGTTTGTTTGTTTGTTTGTCCCGAAACGGTAAGAGCTAGAAACACCAAATTTTGCATGGATACTACTGATTTCCTAACTTAAATAACTGGATTGGTTATATCTCTAAATTGGTTCCCCTGGTTCCCCCAGAGACCCAATTGGGCCCACTGATAATTCTGAAAGATCTCCAAAATGGAAGATCTCTGAAACAGTAAGAGCTAGAAACACCACATTTTGCACGGATACTACTGATTTCCTAACTTGTATAACTGGATTGGTTATATCTCAAAATTGGTTCACCCAGTTCCCCCAGAATCCCATTTGGGCCCACTGATAATTAGCTTTGAGTAGCGCCTGATCATAGGCATTTGCTGGACTCTTCTGTTAAGCATGTCACATAAACTGCAACTACAAGATCCTAGAGGATAAAGCATGTGGGCACCTGCATCATCATCAAGGGAAAGCCCATGGGTGAGAGGCTGCAGTGGGGCAGAGAATCAGCAACCTCCCTCATACTAGGGCACCAGCAGGTCTCCAGGACAGACCCAAATGTGGCTGATGCTGGCTGGGGTCTAACCTTGCTAACTGTGGCTGGGAGAAGCCTCCAGCTATCACAGCCTCTCAACATCTTCACACAGCCGGGCTCCGACTGAACCCCTTCTGGAAATTAAAGTTGCTTTACTCCCCCCACACCCAAACAAACCACCCCACCACTCGCATTCATTTGGGCTGTGCGCATTCTCCTGGCAGGGCTCTGTGTGTTATCAGCAAGTGCTTTGCAGGATTCAGCTCATGGTATAAAGAGGAGGTGGGTAAGAGGACAAGGTTTTGAGCACCGTGGAGCCTGAGGAGGCCATGGTACACTCAGAACAGCCTATTCTCATTAGAACAGGTACGTTCAGATGCTGCATGTTCTGATCATCTAGATATCACTCATTGCACCTGGTCTGAAGGTGTTTCGCTTTGTCTGATCAATGCAACTGGGCCAGCTGCCACTAGGAAGTCCATTCAGGCTGCCCCATGGAGTGTGCACTGAAGGCACTCGGAGAGTGGCTACTTGGGGAGCAGTGATTTGCTGCTGCTGCAGAGCCCAGGAGACATCCCCTCCGTTTCTCAGGGCTTCTGGCAAGGAGGATGCAGGCATTGCTTTGCATACAGTCTTTAAGGGAAGATGGGCCTTCCTGATTTGTGGGGATTGAGAAAAGAGACCCTATGGGATTTGTCGTTTTGTAAGCACATCACTAGCTATGTTAATTTCTTAAAGTAATATATGAGAAAAGTATGTCCAATGAAATATGCTATGTTAATGTAATTGACGTAGTTCATTCATCACACCTTTTACTATATTTTCCCCGGGTAATGCTGGGTATTACTGTTAGTATATAATAAACCTTTTTCCAGGGAAGAGATCACTTGGGAATCCCTTCCCTAAGGTAAAGCTCTTGTCCCTCCTCCTAACCTCTGTTTTGTTTGGAGTTGGGAAAACAAACAGAGGGAATCCCCAGAGAACAATGGACTCTGCTGCATAACTAGGCACGTAACCCTAAGGACACAACAATCAACCAATACCGGTTAATCAAAACAAAAGGAAAACTCTTTTACTATCAAAACAAAACTTCTGTTGCAAGCATAGTAAATTGAGTAGGTGGTAAATAGCCATGAAGTGACATAGACTCAGGGAAAGTCCCCAGGCTATAATCCTTAGTTACAAAAGAGAAAAACAATTAGCCAGCTCAGACATGATTTACCAACCCGCAAACAAGGAAAACAATAAACCCTGACAGACTATTGAAACTTTTCCCTACTTACACATTTCAAGAAGTCCCTTCTTGGAGAGAGAGAGCATCTCTCATCTCCCTCAATACCTGGGAGAAACTGCTCTGATCTCAAACAAAGAAGAGAGAAAGAAAAAACCCTCTTTCCTGGTTTGAAATTCCCATCTGCATTTTTATTGGCTGACTACCCGAACCCCCTCCCTAGGTACATCTCCAGTGGCTTAACACTTTCCTCACTTTTCAGGTCAGTCAGACTCTCCTTAGCAGCTCCTATTATGACAGTCCCCATATGGATTGGGGAGGAGAGAGCTTCAGCCCCCCTGCTCAACATAAAGGGTGCCTGGCATGGGGGGAGGCTTGGGCTGTGGCAGTCCTGGATGGGGGCAGGATGGTGCACCCTGCCAGTCCCTATCACCTGCCTGGTGATTCTGCAGTAGTTTAATATTATAACTGCCCCTTTTCCCAATTACCATTCCTCTTGCTCAGCTTAGGCACTTATAGCCTTTTCTGCAGTTATCAGCCCAACTCTCCCCACCTCAGTACCACTGTTGCTAGCCAACTGTCACCTCTTCATAAGTCACTTAAGATTTTGGGCGCCTTGTGCACCAGTCTTCTGTTCATTCCTCCCCAAACTTCTGCATGCTTTGCTCTGTCAGCTCCTCCTCCTTTTTTGTCTCTCTTCTTCATGCATGTGAATTCAGTCTGTGTGGGGTTACCTGCTAATCATCTCAAGAGGACTCCAGCCTCTTCAGTGAATGGTCTGGTCACACCCACATAAAGATTTAACAGACACCGAACAATTCCAACCTTGCTCTCCCTCCACAAAAAAAAAAAAAAAAAAAAAAGTTTAATGAAAGTGTTAAATGGTACTGTCCATGTACTGATTATTAGTGTATATTTAATTTTATGAAAACGTGCTTAAGGTGAAACAAACATCATTTGTGCTTCTATGTTGTCAATCAGATTAGTGCAGTTATTACACAATTATGTAAGTCCCTCATTATCTCTAAATGAATTCAGATAATTTTGAAACACTTTCATTCAAAACAATATGCACATATAGCAAAAGTGACAAAATTTTATGTAAAGTAATTTCTTAAACAAGTGCTTCATGGAAAAGCTCATTCCAGAGAAGACACATGTAGCGATTGTTTTTTATCTCAGGAAGTGGTTCAAATAGTAATTCTGAGAAATTAAGTAATAGTGATGACATTAATTTTAGTATAGTTGGGGGTGGACAGACAACAAACTAGTATGGTGGCACAACTTCTGAAAGTGAGTTTTCACATAAACAAGGAAATAAATAAAAAGGCCCTAAAGTTTAAAAAATTACAATATTTAAGGTCTGGCAAGAATCAATAGCATTAAGCATACCATCCAAACTTTTGGAGGAAAGAGGAAATAGGAAAGAAAATTATAAACCAGCATGGCTCAAGTGCAAAGCTCAAGAGGTTATTTGAGTCAGAGACCTATCCTTCTGAAAATAGAAATCCAACCCTAATGAGGCCAACAATAAGTGCAGAGAATATGAGCTAATATGTAAGAAAAAATTAAGATGAAATTTTGAGAGAAACACCCAACAACGATTTTTCAAATAGTAAAAGCTGAAAGCAGAATCAGTAGGCCTCCTGAACCATGAAGGAGAAAAGGGAGCAATGGTGTTGTATGTGACAGGAAGTTCTTTCCAAATTTTCAGATTCAGATTATCATTGTGCTC
The DNA here is from genome assembly GCA_032595735.1 of Pelochelys cantorii. Classification (NCBI taxonomy): domain Eukaryota; kingdom Metazoa; phylum Chordata; order Testudines; family Trionychidae; genus Pelochelys; species Pelochelys cantorii. Next base: position 98,711,161 of record CM064329.1, on the reverse strand, counting down.
CAATTTCTTCAAGTCAACCCATTTGTGCAGTTTTGCCAATTCTGTACATTGTCAAGCAAGGCATTCTAAATCAGAATTCAGCTTGCAGATTTTTCCATCCAGATATCTTACTCCTTGAAATCTGCTATTTCCATTTCCAAATCGCTGACTGAGATGCCTGGAATGACTGTCAAATCCAGTTCTTCAAGGGAAGCTTTATGTAGATGAATCATAAATTTAAATAGAGCACTGTGTTTGCAAAAGTCAACAAAATGAGACTTCAGCGCCTTCAGGAGCTCAGAAACAAACTCAGCAAGATGCTACAAATCAAGGCTATTATTCGGATTCTCTCTCTGATACGAATCACAAAACATTCGTAATCTTTCAAAATGTGGGCGTCTGCCTGTTTTGATATCTTTGATGAAGATAGTCAATTTTGACTCAAATCCAAACGCTGACTGCTGTGTATCCTTGGACTGTATTTCCTGGCCTTTGTGGCTTAAAGTTCAACTCATTCAACTAACCAGTAATGTTGATGAGATAGTAAAACTTGAATACGAGTCACAGTTTGAAAGCTTTGGTGTGTTTGATACCCTTCATATCCAAAAATGACTTAATTTCGTCAATGCAGATGGCAAAGCGAGACAAAATTTTGCCACGAGATAACCAGCGAACATTGTTGTACATCAGTAGATCTTGGTATTCAGAATCTACTTCCTCGAGCACTGACTGAAATTGACGGAGATTAAGGACTCATGCAAGAATACAGTTGATAATGTGAACGACCAGTCCCATTACATTTCTGAGTTTGGTTTTACAAGGTTGCGCACAAAGTGCCTCCTGATGTACAAAGCAATGAAAGTTCAAAGGCGGGCGATTCAGCTGTTCTGACAAAAGAGCAAGGAATTCCCTGAATTTGCTGACAATGCCAGGTGAACAGTCCGTACACACAGACACAAGTTTATCCAACTGTTTTTCTTTCTCGTTTACAAAGTTCATCACAGTTTTAAGGATGTCTTCACCCCTTGTTTGATTTTTCATCGGTAATATTGCAATCATTCAGGGATGGTACTTGGTCCTACTGTGAAGGCAGGGGACTGGACTCGATGACCTTTCAAGGTCCCCTCCAGTTCTAGGAGATAGGCATCTTCATTCATTTAAATTAATTTAAATTTCTTTAAATGAGCACAGCATTTCCACTAATATATTGTCCCAGAATACACAACCGATTAATGCAGGGGTGGGCAATAATTTCTAAAAGAGGGCCACTTCAGAAATTTCTGAAGTGGCCCCGGGCCACCCCAGAAGGGGCAGGGCCTTGGGCAGAGCCTCGGGCAGAAGGGGCATGGCCAGGAGACTTCTTCCTGATTGGCCTGGCAGCACGAGAAGTCTCCCTCGTCCCTGCCCCCTGGAGAGAAATGCCAGCTGTTTTAAAGCAGCTGGCGTTCCCTCTAGGTGCCTAGCGGGAGGAGACCTCACGTGCTCTCTCTGCCCCCAGGCCAATCAGCACATGGGAAGGCATGCGTCCCGCAAGAGCATGTGGCAGCTAGAGAGACATGCTGGCTGTTTTAAAACAGCCGGCGTGTCTCTCCAGCCCAGGGATGGGCAAAGGGCCCTCTGTGGGCCGAATCCAGCGCACCAAGCCAGTGGATCCAGCCTGCGGATGCTCTGCTGCTCTCCCACCCCCACCCCCATCAGGGTTGGGGGGTCGGGGAGCGTGCAAAGTCTCCTCACCCCCAGTGGCGGCTATAGAGACAGCCAGCGTGTCTCTCTAGCCACTGTGCACCCCTGGCAGGATGCAAGAGACTTTGCACACTCCCCGCCCCAAGGCCCTGATTGGCTTGAGGGTGGGAAGTGCGCAAAGCTCCCTCCCCCCCCCCCACTGCCAAAGGTGCGCAACAGCTAGAGATCAAGGCCGGCTGATTGGCCTGATGGTAAGGGAGCAGCAGGGTGGCTGTGGGCCAGATCCACTGGCTTGGCGGGCCGGATTTGGCCCGCAGAGGGCTTTTTGTCCACCCCTGGATTAATGTCACATATGTTGGTTGTCTTGTCCAAAGCAAACTAAAAATAAGTAGCTGTACTCTGAGAGTTGAGAGGGCCACACCCCCTTTACCTTACTGGGCATGCTCAGGCTTTACTACTATAAAAGAGAGCCGCTCAGCTCAGTTGGGGCTGGCAGCTGGAGGGAGAGGACGTGCCTGGCCAGTTCTCTGCAAACCCCAGTGACTACCCAAATGCTGAGATGCTACCACACAGGTGGGAGATCTGACGCATCTAGAGATTGCCCAGATTCCAAAAGCAAGTGGAAGTATCCAGGTCCCAGAGGAAGGAAGGGAACTGGAGAGCCACCAGCAAGCGGAGATGTTGGAAGCAGGAAGCAGCCCAGGGATGGCGATGGCTACAGGATGAGTGAGCTGTCATCAGAGAGTCAGCGTGTTGCAGTTGGAATTTCCCTGCTGGCTCAGTGGCTAGAGTAAGCCACTAATAGGGCCCTGAGCTCAGGTCCAGTGGAGTGGGAGAGCCTGGACCCCCCTGCAGGGGGATATAAACCTTTCCCCTATCTACTGCCCCTTAAATAGACTCTGACCATTGGGACGTGTGGGGACTTATTGTCAAAAGGGTTGAGTTATAGACTTCGACCATTGGGTCACCTTGAGACTATTGAATCACACTGCCCTCCCAATAGGATTCCTCCAAGTGGACTAGTGGGAAGGAGTAGATAGACTTTGGGGTGTGAAATTAGAGACACCAGCTGGGGGAGAAAAAGGAACGTCTGAAAGCATGACAGACCTGAGGCGCCCCCCCCCCCAGACAAGTTGTGTGACATGGGCCATTTTCACAGCTCTGTTATGAACTGTTTTTGCCAATAATGGCATATCTTGAACATTCTGTAAGATTTTGTCCTTGTTGTGAAACTTGTCAAGTAGTTTATGACCAATTTTTAGCATGCATCTCTTCACGTAATCCCCATCAGTGAAAGGCTTCCCTTCTTGAATAATGCTGTATGAGCCTGCAAAACTTGCAGAGTTTAAGCTCCCACCTTTTTTTGACCATGCCAGCAGGCTATTTTGTCCAATGTTAATTTTTCACTGCAGCTCCTTGCAGACTTTTTTTTGTGACACATCCTCAGGGTATTTTGTCATTAAATGCTATTCTAAATTTATTTTTTTTGTTTGGGGACAGTCTCTCACTACAAATGAGACTGTGTGGAGATCCAGACCTCTCCACAAATGCATAGAAGCCTGTCCACTCCTTTAGAAAATTTGGTACTCGTCATCGCTCTTTCTTTTCGCCATTTTTACTGTTAGGGGGTCACAGAGTTCACCATCACATATGATGATGGAAAGATTTCTTGACCAATCAAATAAAAAGAGTGGAGAGAATGGGTGGTTGTTAAAATGAACAGTTAAAGGTGAAATAGATAAGAAAGGCCATCTTGACATGAGTAATTACGTGTGTTTAAAACTTTGAATTCATTTTTTATTTTAATGTAAAAAGTTGCATGTATTTTGAGAATGACAAAAGAGCCATGTTTGGTTCCGTATTGAGCCATAGGTTGCAGACCCCTGGGTTAGACAGTAACAACATCCTTAAAGAGCACAAATCAGAAATACACATTAGTTTAGGACAAAAGTGAAGTATACTTATAAAAAAGGAATATCAGTTGAAACAGACTGGGGAATTTCATTAAGGAAATGTAATTACCCAAGTTAGAATTTGGCCATTGAAGTTGGCTTCACTAGTGCCTTGGATTTCTAGCTGGATGAGTGACTAATCTTGAGAACAGTGCCATAAAATCCTTGGTTTAGGTCCTCCATTGTCTTACAAATGTGATTCAGGTGTAAAATGATGGGACATTGAAGTCAATGTTCAACTTAATTATGCATCAGTTACCTATAATAGATTTGTTGGCTTCAGGCTATGGGAAGAAAGAGTCATGCAAGTTGCATTTCTCTCTCTCTCTTTTTTGGCTCTAGTCTGTAAATTTTTGGTACTGCACAAGTATCAGTAGAACATGAGTTTTATACATATTTAATAGACAAGAGACTATGCAGCTTAAGAAAAGAGAATCTGGGAAATTGGGGAGAGGTTGTTGTGTTAATTCTTTTAAGTTTAAAATGTTCAAACTGGTTGTATACATTACTCACAAAAGACATACACAGAGGCTGTGGATAGTCACTGCAAACACTTCTGTTTGTGAAGGAGTTATGGAGGCCACACAAACTAGTCATATTCAAGTTAATAAACTATAAAGGATAGTGGTGCATTTAATATCATTGAGTGGAACTGTTTAGGAATTATCAGATCAGAATACTCAATAGTCTGGCAGGCCTGACCCCTGACAGCCTGGGCTCCCAGGGTCTATACATTGCCCAGGCAGAAAGCTGAAAATATACGTTCTCCTGAAAGAGACTGAAAAATACTCTATCCCTAACTGTGAAAAACATTCTCCTCCTCCCTCTTTTTGTCCTGATTTTGGATTAACATTTTTTTCAAAAATTCAAAACTTTGCATGAGAAGGAAGGACTGATTTCTGTCTTGCTTTACTTCAGTCATAGTTTCAAGATTCATGAGTCTCAATGTAGACAGTAATGCTTCTAGTTTGCTACTACTTTTTGTTGATTTTAATAAGTATAGCATAGAATAGTGTGCATTTTGAGATTAGCATGATTTTAATTAAGGAAAATGATGTCATGCTAAGGACAATGTGTAATAAAATACTGCTTAACGGTAGTTTCATTCTTTTATTTTAAGAATGCAACACAGGAACTGAAGTACCAGTCAGACACAGCATTGCGGACAAGACACGAGGCTGTATTCGGAAATACTATACCTATGCAAACTGATAAGGAATTCTTTTACACACTGCAACCATGTGTGGTAACTCTGGAAGTCTTTTGGGGGTAGAGGACAAACTAATTTATGGAATCAAATGGTCTTTGGCTGGACGATATTAGCTAGAGAAGAACTGCTTAGTCCAGGCATTTGGTTTCCCCCAGATGTAGGCACCACGCACCATAGGGGCTGGTGTTGAGATATAACTTCCAGAAAGGAGCGCAAAGCTTCTCCGCTGCCCACACCGTATATTGGCACCACTGCAGCTGGCTCATCTCATTTGATAGCTTTCATTCCCTTTGCACATTCCCCATCTGCTCCTTTCTTAAGCCCAGCTCCTAGACCTTGTCCTTCACTTTGTCCCTGTTCCCCTCCAACCCTTCCCTCAGCTGTTTCACCCTCCCAGTGCTACCCGCTGCTCCATCCTGGCCGTCCCTCCGCTCGCCCGCTTTCAACCCTCTCTGTGAGCGGGCTCTGGCGGCAGAGAGGGGCAGCGCGTTTAGCAGGCGGCGCCGGGCATGCGTAGTGCATCCCAGCAACCAGTTCGGAGTGGAAGCTGTTTCTGGCGCTAACCGTTCCAGGCGGTGTCTCAGTGCAGCCATGTCTGGCGTGAGGAGACCAGCCCAGCTACTTCGGCGGCGCCCTCTGTGAGGAGGCGGAGGAGAGGCAGTGGAGGGCGTCTATGTCGGCGGCCAGGGATTAGCGTGGGTGATACCGAACCCGGGAGGGGCGAGAGAGTAGCTAACCCCCTCTCCTCTGGGGCTTCGGCGGGGGAGACGCGGAGCCGGCCAGCGGTAGCGGGACATGGCTGACCGGAGCGCCCCCAACTGCCACCTGCGGCTAGAGTGGGTGTACGGCTACCGGGGTCACCAGTGCCGCAACAACCTCTACTACACGGCGGCTAAGGAGATCGTCTATTTCGTGGCGGGGGTCGGCGTGGTCTACAGCCCTCGGGATCACCGTCAGAAATTCTACCTGGGGCACCAGGACGACATCATCAGGTAGAGACCCTCACGCCCTTCCCTGTGCCCTCGGCCCAGAGCCCCGGCTGAAATCCTGCCGGACATCGGGACGTGCCAGCCAGCGGAGATACCTTTCTATTCTGCAACCCTCCCACTCCCACTATGGCCCGTCGTGGGGAACCAGGGCGTCCCTGGGTATCCGAGGCTCCGATTCCCAGAAACACCGGTAGAAATTATACTTGGGTGCCGGTCTGTGTCATGTCCAGTGCCAGGCTCACCCAACCCCCGAGACCTCCTCAACCCTTTCTCCTGGCGCCCAGTGACCACAGAATATTGGAAAGAATCTGAATATGGCAATCACCGTGTGGCTTTAACGCCCTTCCCCCTCCTTACAATTTAGTTTGTCTTGTATAGCAGCAAGAATCCCTCTAGACATGACTTTTGGATCCTGCGGATCACTGCCTGCTTTCCTCAGGTGTTTGGTGCTGAAATTTGTATGCATGGCTGTATGTCAATATTTTGCCAGTGTAAAATGATGTGTCTCGACCGTTGCTTAGTTCCCATGTGTGTGTGAAAGGCAGGGAAGTGGTAGTAGTAATCTGATGTGCATTTCAAAGTCATTCAACACAGGAGGAGATTAATCTGGAGCAGGTAGACCTTTGGCCCACATTAAATATGGAAAGACTTCTGCAACTTTTAAAATAATTTTATAATACCAAACATTCTTGCAGATTTGAATTTTATTCTATAAGTCTATTTGTAGTAGGCTAAAAGGTGAGTCTTATTAGGTGCTAAAGTTAATAAAAAGGATTAAACTCCAGTGGTGTAAAAGGGAGAGTAGATGTCTTGAAGACCCTTATTTCCTAAATACACCACACCAATCTTAACAGGCTTTTGGATACCCAGTTATTGGAATGTGAGTGGCAGTATTTTGAAGTGTATAAAAGGCAGGTGTGAATCTGAATCAGCAATTCTTTCTCTTCCAGTAGGCCTCATTGTGTGTGAATTTTAAATATTGTTCTCATTTGATTGCTGTTTTTATTTAGAGAACAGCTTACAGTATCCATTAATCTTGTAAAAACACATTGCAGACTGTGAATTGCTTGGGATGCTAGAAAGCACTTGGCATATCTTTTATATTTGTTGTACAAATGTATTAACCAGTATTGCACATAGAGAGTAAAATGGATGCTGATGGTTTCATTCATGGTTTAATACAGTCTAGAAATCTGGACCAAAATGGCCACAGATATTTCTGTTTTTTATTTTTATTTTAAAAATCTGCTTAGGGTTTTTTTGAAAATTTGATAATATTCATATGAACTTTTCTTACTGCTAATTCTGTCCCTAAATTAATTCCTAGTCAATGCTCAAAATTAGAAGAAAAAATTAGGTAGTTCATGGAATGCTGTAGTGTACTATGCAATCAAGTGGGATCAGATGTGTGAATTAGTTATTTTTCTGTGGTCTTTTTTTTTTTTTTTTTTGCTTTCTTAAATCTGAAACAAGCACCTCAAGAATAGTCAACTCCTCTGGCAAGGAGGCATTGTGGAAAGTCCATCATAACTTCTGTGAGCCTTTTCTTCCTTTGAACATAGCTCATACTAATGTAAGGCCCAATCTTGCAAAGGTTTACTACAGAGTGCATGTTGACATGAACAGTTCTCATTAATATAAAATCTCAGAGTAGTAGCTATGTTAGTCTGTATCTGCAAAAACAACTAGGAATCTTGTGGCACCTTGGGGATGTCTACGCACAGCCAGGCTAAAGTTGAATTAAGCTACACAATTTGAGCTACGTCAAGTGCCTAGATTAAGTCAAAATAGCTTAATTTGGCTTTTGGCGCAGGCTGCAGAGCAGGAAGTCAAAGGAAGAATGCTCTTCCTCTGACTTCCCTTACTCCTTGTGAAATGAGGGTTACAGAATTTGGAGTAAGAAGTCCTCCAGCTCAACATTATTTCGAAATAAAGGCTTGCAGTGTAGATGGGTACTAAGTTATTTTCGGAATAATGCTGCTGTGTAGACATACTCTTAGAGACTAACAGATTTATTAGGGCATAAGCTTTTGTGGGTAAAACCCACTTCATCAGATGAATTGGAGTGGAACTTACAGAAGCAGGAGTGTATTTAGCCAGTTGAGATCCTTAGTCAGTCCTAAGTTGATAGTGTTGAATTTGCAAATGAATTCTAGTTTAGATGTCTCCCTTTGTACCTGCTCTTTGAAATTCTTTTGCACAAGGTTGGCTACTTTCAAATCCACTCCATTTGATGAATTGGGTTTTACCCATGAAAGCTTATGCCCTAATAAATCTGTTAGTCTCTAAGGTGCCTCATTTTCTCATTGAAGGAGGACTTACTATCTCTTGATTTCAATGGGGCTATTGTAGCATTATACCTGGTAGAAGTGCTGACAGAACTGGATCATGAGAAAAAAGTAATTTATGGCTTCAAATTGTGAAATTTCTTTGGTCTCTATGAAAGTTTGTATGGAGGGCTAATTTCTAAAATATATAGTAAGAAAATGTGCATCTGTCTGTCTGTTTTTGAGCTGTTTGTTCAAGAACTCCTAAATGGTAAGGGCTAGGACTACAAAATTTGGTATGCAGCTTCCTTTTTATCATAACTTAAGGCAAGGTCAGAGTTTGGTTGTGCCAGGATAATGGGATGTGTATGGATTTGACTGTTTCTCATAAAATGGAAAGGGAGGGGTCTGGCAGGAGAAAGTTATACTGTAGAATGATTACAAGGGGGCAGTAAAGGGCCAGAGATGGGAACCGGGACAGCTATAACCCCACGGGGCCATCAGGATGCAAGGATGGAGAAAGGGACCAGCTATCTACTATATGTTTCAGAGAGTGTGTCTGTAGTGGCACTTCTCACTTGACCCTAGGCTGCTGTGTTGAGAGAGAGAGCTGGGGTAGCCTGTATTCTGAACCCCTCATTCCAAACCCTTTCCCAGAACAATGATTTAAATTAGGGTTGTTAACTGTCATTTATTTGTGTAAACATGTAACTGCTGGAAATTCTAGTGGTTACATGTTTACATGCAAGAGGGGACAGGTGGGAGCCAATGCTGAGGGGAGCTGCCTTTTAAGCAACTCTCTGTGGGAGGCAGCAGGGGGAGGCAGGTGGCTCTGTGGAACAGGTAAACATGGAGAACTGGCTCCCGCCTACCTGCCTGCGCTGCTGCCTCTGTGGGAGGCAGTGCGGGAAGAGGAGGTGGCTTTGTGGGAGCTGGCAACACGGAGAGCTGACTTAAAAGCCCACTCACTCTGGGCACTGGCTCTCGCTCCCAACCCTGCTTGCTGCCTCTGATACATGTTGCATATAGTCAATATGATTAACTGATAAGCTTGAGCTTATGGGTTAATTGTGTAATTGCTAACATCCCTAATTTAAATGAAGAAAAACTAAACTAAGTTTTGTTAAGGACCTGAGCAATGCTAGGTAAATCTTCTAGTTTGGGAGAAGGCTAATAACCACTTGTGATTTAAAATGTACTAAAGAGCGGAAAATCTGCAGAGGGGAAATCTTTAGTGACTTGCCTGATTGTTAGTAGACATGTTTTGGTTTCTATGGTATAGTGATCGAACATACAGGAGGTTTTGCTTTACAGAGTAGTGCAGTTATGTTGATCTAATTCTTTATCTGTTTGCTGAGGAAATCCTTGTGGAGTAGTTGACTGTTTTCAGTTGTGTATAGTTCTATATGCCTATCAGACCTGATTCATCTGAAGAAGTGAGTTGTATCCATGAAATCTCATAATACCACCTACATTTTTTGTTAGTATCTAAGGTGCTACAGAACTATTCACGTTTAAGTTTTATATGGAACTGTTAGAAGATGTAGTGAATAGAATGACTGTTTCCAATGATACCATCAATTTTGTTATGATTAATGGGTTACTTTCTGTTTTCTCCTCAACAAAACAAAACCAACCTTGGTAGCATTTCATACCTAACTTTAGGGACTGAAGGCTTTAGTTCTGAAAGATATCTGACTTGTAGTATCTCATCATCCTGAAATATTAAATTAAATGTTTTTGTTCTCAAAGAAGTTAACTATGAGACATATTTAGAAATGTCATTGAAGGTGTGACTATATGAGAGAATAATCATTATAGCCACTTTATTTTCGTCATAAAAAAGTAAGTTTTCAGTGTATTATATTAGCAAATTTTCAGTTTGATAAATGCTGCAATATTGTTATTTACAATCTCTGTAAGAAGAAAACTGCAGGATTGCCATTTCTGTATGCCTACATGAGTTCTCATTTGTAAAGGCAGGTTTGAGGTTTTAGACTTTTTGTTAATAAATTACAGTCAAACTTAAATGCATATTGATATACATCTTTTAAGTTTAAATTGCTTTTAAAACTTCTAATAACTAAGTCCCATAATGCGGGGTAGGTAGTAGGGATGTTAAAAAGCAGTTAATTAGGTAACCTTGTAACCACTGAAAATCTCAGTTGTTACATGGTTGCACGCTGTGGGCTCTGCAGTATATAGCTTATACAGCAGAGCCTGGGTGCAGCTGGCTTCCTGTGAGCAGAGCCGGCTGGTTCCACTCCCGGGGAGCAGGCTGTGCTATGGGCTCTGCAGTATAGTCTTTATGCTGCAGAATCTATAGTACAGGGTGGCAGCCGGTTCCCTGGGAGCCGGTGCGTGCCAGAAGCCAGCTCTTAAGCTGGCTCCCACTTGCCATGCCCGCTCCCGGAAAGCTGGCTGCTATCTCGCACTGCTGCCTCTTAAAGCTAGCTCATGGCATGTGCTGGCTCCCATCCACACTCTCAGGGAGCCAGGAGCCACCCCGTGTTGTGGGATCTGATACAGAGCCAGCAGTGCAGGGTGGCAGCTGGCTCCCTGGGTGCAGGACGGGAAACCTATGTGTAACTGTTAATGGTAACCGATAAGCCCAAGCTAATCAGTTAACCATTTGATTAGTTATACTATTACATCCCTAGTAGATATATTTGTGGTAGTGTTCTGCATATATATATGGCATATTTTGAATGATATCCTGACAATAAGCAGCACTCAGGAAGATAGGAATTGCCATTGCAGATCATACTAATGGTTCCTCTAGACCAGTTCAGTGTCCTATTTCTGTTAGCGGGGGGCACTAGATTCTTGAGAACGGTGCAAGAACTTATTTAGTGAACAATAATGGAATAACCTATCCATAGTAGACAGAGAGTTTCCTCCGGATACCATCAGTTAATAATTAGCACCTGGTGTCAAGATTTAAACCTAGTATTTAAAATAAAACACACAACTGGTTTAATCCTACCTAATTTAGCTAAATGTTCTCATTATCCATATAAAATGTCTAATTTTATTTTTAATCATGGTAAACTCTTGGACTCAGTTTTACTCGTGGGAGTGAATTCCATGGGTTAATTATGCATGAAGAGAGAAAAAAGTTTTCTTTTTATCCATTCATTGCCTTTCAATTTAGTTGAATGTCCTTTTGTTTTTGTTATATGAGAGAGTAATTAGGATCACTCAGATTACTTTCTCTGATGTCCCTCCCCTTGTCTCCACTCTAAAATGACAGCCCAGACTTATTTTCTTTTCATAAAAGGGCTTTCCATGCTTCTAATAATTTTTGTTCCTCATTCTTGGGCTCTGCTTTATTTTTGCTGTGTATCTTCTGAGAGTCAATAGCCAGGAGTGAACACACTATTCCAGGTGAGAGCATATCATTGATGCATATTATATTTTCAGCATTACGTTATCTCATTCTTTATTAGAGTAGTTCAGCTATGCCACTGTAGTTAAAGTTGTGACATAATTTCTGTTTAAAGGCCAATCTTTCTGAATTCCTAAAATTGAGATGCTTAATTGGATTCCTTTTATGTTTGGTGTGGCTGAGCAAAGTGTAGGATAGGGCCAGCGAGCTAACTTTCAGGTCATTTGAACTAGGGTCTCCTTATATATATCAGACTGCTCTCAAATAGTCATTTTTCAAAAAGTTTCTAGGTGGGTTCTCTTTGCAGAGAGCTAAAGTTCAAACTATAGATGTGACGTAGGTCAAAATGGTCTTGGTCTGTTGAGTTTTATTCAAAGTACAGGTTAAAACTCACTAAACTGGGACTCTCTGGTCCGGCAACTTCCATGGCTCTGGCATGGCACTGGTCTGCCAGCTCTGGTGGTGGGGCAGTGGTCAGCCGCAGTGGGGCTGGGAGCACCAGTGGCGGGACTGCAGGCTGCTGCAGCAATTCTGGTGGGGCTGGGAGTCCCAGGTGAGCTGTGGCAGAGCTGGCGGGACCAGGTGCCCTGGCAGCAGGGCTGTGGTCAGCCGTAATAGGGTTGGAGCCCCTGGATTGGGGCTGCTGCAGCAATGCTGGCGGGCCAGGAGTCCAGCATGCTAGTAGGCTGCTCATGGGGCAGCAGGGTGGTGGCAGAGGGGGAGCCAGTGGGGAAGCTGGAGGCTGGCCAGTGGCCACCAGGAAGAGCTGGATTGCAGGGCTAGAAATGACCTCCCTTGTTCTGGCAAAACCCCTTGTTCAGGACCAGTCAGGTCCTGAGGGTCCCAGACCAGGGAGGTCCAACCTGTAGTGTATACCTCCTATTAGTCTCAATTTGACCCAGACAGAGACTTATTTAAAAATGTGCTTTTTTTTTTTTTTACGGTACGTGTCAATATGGTAAAAGAGCTTTTTCCATTCCCACCATTTATATGCTCTAAAATCCAAATGGTTATTTGGATTGCTTTGACATTTGGTGCACCTTGCATGCAGTAGTATTAGTGGTTTAAATTTGGGGTCATTTAACAGAGGGGATTCTGAATTATAGGTCCCCACAAAACACTTTAGTTCTGCTGTGTGTTGCTGTTAAACTTGGAGGTGATAATGATTGGATGAATCACTGACCTTGTTGAGTTTAATGGGTTAAGTTATCATAGCTGGTGGTACATTAGTCACAAGCCCCCATCTAAGCCCGAAACAATAGGAGTTTGGGACTGAATGGCTGGAGGTTGTTGCAATTTGTGATTCAGGGATGTCAATTTTATTTTATCGGTGTTGCAAGACAAGTACCCCGTCACTGTGGGGTGAGGGTGTGATAGTTCTGCAGCACGGAGAGCTGGCTTAAAAGCTGGCTCACCGCATGTATTGGGTCCTGCCAGCCCTCACCCCTGTGCTGCTGCCTCTGATAGAGAGGCAGCAGCGTAGGGCAGGGGACGTGGCTCTGTGGATCTGGTGGTCGTGGGGAGCTGGCTTTTAAGCTGGCTCTCCCCGAATGTCGGCTCCCATCTGTTCTCTCCTGCTGCCTCTCTGGGGGGCAGCAAGGTGTGTGTGTGTGTGTGTGTGTGTGTGTGTGTGGGGCATCAGGGCCATCTCCCAATGACCACTGGCTCCCGCCTCTTCCCCCCTTGTTGCCTCTGATACAGAGGCAGCAAGGGGGTGTGTGTGCACATGCGCGTGTAGTCGTTAGCATTAACCTGGGCCCAGGCTATATGCTAACATCCCTAGTGAGTGATAGAGGGATTGAGGGACAATGGTGCAGGCACACGTATCCCTACAGTCTTCCTCTTCTGTGTCTAAATCTGGGACGGGGTGTTCTTGCCCTTCTGGGATCACCCTCCTCATGAGATGAGATATAGGAGACATTGCCCCATAGGAAGTGTCTGAGCCCCTCTCCTGCTCCCCTTGTCTGTGACAGCATTTGGTGGCCCTGTGCCCATCTGCAGGGGTTGGTACACCTCTGTACTCTACAGTTATGTGAACCGGGTTCTGACCTTGCCCTTTTGGGAGAGTCTGAAGCTCCCTCCTTGCTCCACATGTGATCCAGGATCTGGGGAAGTCCTGTTCCTTTGGATGGATGGAAAGCTGAGAATAGGCATCCTTTATGCATATCATAAGTTCTAAAGCACTCAAGAGTGGAATGAAAACACCTTCTGAGATGCAATTGTTTCAGGTTGTATTTCTCCTCATGGGATATTATCACTCAGCTGAGAACATCACATTGAGATAAATGGGCTGCATCAGACCTTTCAGAATCTCCTATGCTGAAGACAGATGTGCAGAGCAACACTTTCCCTCCATCCATCCTTCCTGTTTTTAGCAAGACACTTCTAGGTGCTCTAAAATCCACATATTTTTATAGATTTTTTTTTTTAAATGTCTATGCCATATGGAAATGCAATGTGATCTAAATTTGGGGTCATTTGAGCCAGGGATTCTGGAGATATAAGTCCTCTCCCAAAATTATATGCATCCTATCAACTTGCCCTGCTTTTTGTCCTCTGATAGTGTTCGATGCGATTCTGTGAGTAAGAGTGAATGTTTTGTAAAAGAGTGAAGAGCTTGTATATTTTAGCAAGTGTGGGATCAGCAGAGTAAAAGAATGTGTGTTAACCAAGATGTGTGTGAAGGTTGTGTGGAAAATTGTAACTTCATATCCTTGTTTTCAGAAGTTTGTTTTGCTCAACTCAATGTTCTTCAGGGGAATGACATATCACCAAGCAACCTTAACTTTGAATTAATGCCAATTTGCCATTAAATAGGTTCTAATGTTTTGTTCTTCTTTGAGGGTCCTCTGTGTGTTCCCACTTGTGTCATATGATACCAAACTGCTCAAGATAGTTAAGACCAAAGCAGACTGTGAAGAGCTTCAAAAAGATCTCACCAAACTAAGTGATTAGACAACAAAAAGGCAAATGAAATTTAATGTTGATAAATGTAAAGTAATGCATATCCTCGCTAGAGGATATGGTGAAGGCCAGGACTTTTAACAGGGTTCAAAAAAGAGCTAGATTGATTCATGGAGATTAGGTCCATCAATGACTATTAGCAGGGCTCGTCAAATCGCTGTTTCTACTCGCCCGGGGCGAGAAGATTTCAGCTGGTCGCTCTGTTTGCCCTGTTCACCAGCGCTGCGCGCATGCGCAGTGCCGGTCTGGCACATGCGCAGTGTGGGGCTGGCGAGTAGATCTCACCGTGGCTTGTCGAGCCCTGACTATTAGCCAGGATGGGTAGGAATGGTGTCCCTAGCATCTGTATGTCTGGAAATGGGTAACAGGGGAGGGATCATGTGACGATTACCTGTTGTGTTCCCTCCCTCTGGGGCATCTGGTATTGGCCACAGTTGGCAGACAGGATACTGGTCTGACTCAGTATGGCTGTTCTTATATGGCACACTAGCACTATGACATGGAGCTGCCTTGCAAAGGTGTGTCTGCTGGGGTTGTACAAGAGTTATTGCTTGAAAGTAATCATAGAACACTAGAACTGGAAGGGACCTTGAGAGGTCATTGAGTCCTCATGGCAGGACCAAGAACCGTCTAGATCAGGGCTACTCAACACGTGGCCCATGGGCCGTATGCGGCCTGCGGCCTGTTTGTTTATTTGCGGCTCACGGTGTGGTTTGGGTTTACTCAGTGCTCAACATGTGGCCCGCGGGTGGGAGCCTTTGAACATAGCCTCCACTGGGAACACGCTCCATAATGACAAGTCAATATAATGGTCTCCTGTTGATATGCGTTTTAGTCGGTCAGTTCCTGGACTGTCATTGCTCATTAAAAGTGCTGTCATATGGGTGGAAATTGGGTAAATATTGCATTTTATTAATATTAGCAGAACTGACTTAAATGGGGCCTGCGTGTTGTATAGTCTTGCCTTAATCTTTGTATTCACGCTGGTCAGTGTGAAAGAAGCTACTTGCATATATTTGTATATATATTTGCATATACATGCAACCACACTTAAGTTGTGGCCCTCGGCATGTGCTGCGAGTATCATTGTGGCCCCTGGGGCTTCCAAAGTTGAGTAGCTCTGGTCTAGATCATCCCTGACAGGTGTCTGTCTAACATGCTCTTAAATATCTCTAGTGATGGAGATTCCTTAATATCATTGCCTTACTCAATATTTATTCCCTTAGTGACCTCTATTCCTTTGCTATTGCCAGAGAGAGTGAATTCACCTTTGTGTCCTCATTCTAGACATTCTGTTATTTACAAATATATTCTTGTAAATAGTTTAGAGGAGTACAGAACACTAAATGTATTTAGAACTTCCCTTTTTCCAGGGATCTTCATTTGGCCCATTACTAGGACCATACAGTGCCCAAAGCCCAGAAATGGCTTCAAGAGGTGCCCCTTCTCACCATCAATAATCATGGAAATCAATGCCTGTATCCAGTAGAGATGTCATCTTGTAGACGCCTATACGATTAACTGATAAGCCTGAGCTAATCGGTTAATCTTATCCACCACATGCATTTCCCTCCCCCTTCCCTCCTGGCAGCATTGGGGGTGGAGCAGGAGCTGATGCTTGGGAGGAGCTAGCTTAAAAGCCGACTCCCCACAAGCACGGGCTCCACCTCCCCTTCCCCCCACACTGCAATGCTGCTTCTGATAGAGAGGCAGCAGCACAGAGGCTAAGGAGGGTAGGCTGGAGCCAATATGCTATAGGGAGTTGGCTTTCAAGCCAGCTCCCTGCACATATAGGCTCCTGTGAGTCCGCCTCCTCCCCCCCCCACTCCCCTTTGCTGCCTCCTACAGAGGCAGTGGGGAATAGGGGGTGGAGAGCAGGCAGGAGCTGGTGCTGGGGGAAGCCACTTGAAAAGCTGGTTCTCCGCAGCACCAGCTCCACGGTGCTGCCTCCCCGCCCCGCGCTGCTGCCTCTATGAGCAGCCTGTGTCCTCGAAGCAGCCCCTGTCTGCTGCGGGTCCAAGCTTGGACCCCCGTAAACAGGGACTGCTGCCACCCAGTGCTGCTGCCTCTGTATCAGAGGCAGCAGTGCAGGGTGACAGGTAGTTGGTCTGTGCACGAAGCTGGTTTTTAAACTGGCTCCCATAGCAGACCGGCTCCCTGCACTTCTGCCTCTGATATAGGGAGAGAGGTTTGAGAGTCCAGGCTCATCTGGCTTCTTAACATTTACAGTTTGATAGTTAGTGTTGCCAGGTGTCCGGTTTTGAGCTTTCTGTTTGAGAAACAAATAGAGAAAATATAAATGAGAAAATATAAATGTCTGGTATTTTCTAAATAAGATGTAATGTAGATTGTGATATAATGTCAAGTGTGTCCAGTATTTTTGTTGAAACCATCTGGCAACCCTATTGATAGTTGAGGCTCACCAAGTGTACTGAGACTGGCCTCCATAGCGAGAGCAAGGAGTTACATTACAGTAACTCTCCCATCTATGTATGTGTGCACGTATTTCTGCCAAACTGAAAATTCCTATTCATTCATCAGATAAAGTGAACTCTAGCCCACAAGTTTATGCCCAAATAAATTTGTTTGTCTTTATGCCAAGAGTATTGCCCAAGAGTACACAAGTGATGAAGGATTTCAGATGCAGTACTGCTGGAGCCGTCACTTTCTATATACCTTCTCTCCTGTTACTGATACCCAGGTTCATAATTTGTATTGGGTTAGACAGAACCAATATTATGTTAATAGCTCCAAAGTGGCTTCATCAGTTCTGGTATTTAGTTTTGTTAACTGATGGGAAACATATCCATTACCTCTTTCTGCAGGCCTTGCGTGTCAAAAGCAAAGGAGAATTAAGTAAAGGTCTAAATTAATGATAGGGCTTCCCTATGTCAAAGGACAGAAACCAGGCAAAGCAGTTAATCTCCCTTACATCCCAGTGGTGTCCCTGGATTTTACTCAGGTTCTCCATGCTTTTGGTCTCTGTCCAGTAGGTGTCTGAATTGCTAATTCTCTATTCTGGTCTATGGAAGGAGTAAGGAATGATCTCTCACTCTTCCTGCTGATCTCTACTGATCTTTTCCTCACACAGACTTTTTAGCAGTCCTTCCCAGTGAATGAACAGGACAGTACCTGTAAGAAATTTAAGTTCCTGTCACCTTGATAGCCATGATATCTCAGTCCCAGGCCCCACTAACATGTGCTCTGGGACTGCAGGCTGTGTTGATGCAAATGCGTACCGTGGTACTTATGGAGGTGCCAGCTACCACAGCACCGACAGTTTGACAGTTTGACAAGTGGCTGCAGCACTGCTGACAGCTTTTTTCATGGCTCTGATGGTGCCTGCGTTGGTGGCACAGATAGATGCATCACCCCCACTGGGTGTGCACTGGGGAATGCCTGCTCCTCTTCACTGCTGTACTGATCTCTGGCAGTGTCAGAAACTGTTCCTCCCTGGTCTGCATCAGACTACACTTCAGGCTGTGCTTGAGGGCTGATTGAGTGGGCTTGGCACTCTGTCAACTCTTGATGGCACCACATGTATTCACAAAGTGCATGGCAGTTGTAGCAGCTTTCTTACACATGCGCTGGGTACAGGTCTTCCCATGTATGGACAATTGGCTCATCAAGAGCAACTCCCGAGAGCAAATACTGGAGCATGTGTCACTGGTACAAGCCATTTTCAACAATCTGGGTCTCGTTCTAAATGTTTCCAAATCCATACTGGTCCCCACTCAGAAGACAAAGTTCATCAGGACCCTCCTGTTCTCTATGCAGCTAGAGCTTCCCTGCCTAAGCCCCAGTTCCAAATCATCAGAACCCTCAGACAGTCTTTAATGGTTCCTGACCACTGTGGGGCATTTGGCAGCCTGCATGTATGTTGTGCAGCATGCCAGCTTGCATCTCCACCCCTCTTGTGTCTGGCTGGCAAGAGTTTACAGGCCAAACTGTGACTCTCTGGACAGACTGGTCACCCTCCGTCCCACAGGTGGCTTCAGTTTCAGGTGGTCTTTGTAGGGGTGCCCGTCATCAAGTCCCAACCTGTACTCTGGTTACGGATGCATTGGAGATGGGTAGGGAGTGCAACTAGGGCCTGTGGTCCCAATCAGAATTATTACTGCACATCAACATTGGGGAGCTGAGAGCAGTTTACCTGGCTTACCAGATGTTCTAGCACCAACTGCAGGGCCAGTGCTGCAGTGTTGTCCATCAGTACTATAGCACAATCTATATTTTAGAAAGCTTGTCTGTTTGATCAAGAACTCCTCCTAAATGTTAAGAGCTAGGACCACCAAATTAGGTACACAGCTTTCTCTTATAATTTAAAGCATAGTAAGGGTTTGGTTATGCCAGGAAAACGGGATGTTCCTGCAATGGGATTGTCTAGTTTCTGTTTGGTTTTATGAGACGCAATCATCAAATCAAGTACAAGACTCAAAATTGACATAACTGAGTATATGTTGAAAGAGACTGAACAAAGATGTGCCAGAAAAATAGGATGAACTTGGAATGGGATTGCTTTTCAATGAACCTTATAGAAAATAGATAAAATGGAAAAAAAATTGGAGTAGTGCTCTGTTTTGGCACAGCTAAATCAATGCTAAAGGGTTGAAAACTAGAAGATGATGTTATTGGAAACCAAATTTACTATAGCCCTTTTATTGTTAAAACATAGTAAATGATAAGAGTTTATAGGGATGAAGAAAAAATATACTTGATGGAATTCTCATTTTAAAAAATACTAAAAAAATTAAACTTCATAAAAATATCACTGTATTTTGAAAAATACAATCATTTAAAGAAAGCATGTACATTTTGTCTTTTATTTAAAAAAATAATTGAGGACCTGAGCAACACCAGGTAAATCTTGTAGTTTTATTATATTTTGAGCCCACTAATCTTAATTAAAAATTATATGTTTTGTGTTGGTGTCCTTTTAAACAGGAGGAAATGGAAAGTGGTAATTAAGCAGAAGAACTTGGTAAAGCATGTATGTTGCAGAGCAGAGACATATGACCAGTTATGAAAAAAGTTTCACATTGGAAAAGGCCTCATGGATGATTCAGATTCAGTTTTTAGAAATGTCTGAAAGGAAGTTGCATGGCCATGATGAAAGTTGTCTTACAGGATGATATTGTGGAGTCTTATTATGACAATGGGAAAACATATTATAAAAGTTGATTTTTGTTTAAGGAATTAAACATTAGATTAACAAGCTAAATAATATATAAATTCCTTGAACAAATGTTCTAATGTTTGAAATAATTTTTCATTTTTTGGCAGCCTTGCTTTGCATCCTGAAAGAGTGTTGGTGGCAACAGGTCAAGTTGGAAAAGAACCATATATCTGTGTCTGGGACTCGTACACTGTGCAAACTATATCGATACTGAAAGATGTTCACACACATGGTATAGCTTGCTTGGCATTTGACTTAGATGGGCAGGTATGTACTCGATATTCTATTTTCAGAATCTGTTTTTAAAAGATAAACTGTCTAAATCTGTTTTTTAATAAAGTCCTCCTATATAACTTCCAGGAGATTAATTGAATCAAAGGTTTTATTTGTTTAGTTTCAGTTTCAGGAAAGTGATGTTAGTATTTATAGACTCTTTTCTTGATAAACATGTAAAAATTTGCAATTTAAGAAAAGATTTGAATGAAAAGATGTGCAGAGCCTACTGCACTTCACTAGGGAGATCATTCCAGGTATAGGAAAGAGCAAGAAAGAAGACACACCTGATGGCAGACTCTTGCCCACCTAACAAAATGTCAGCCATCTTGAAAAGACTTTTTTTTTTTTTTTTTTTTAAATTCACAGATTTAGGGCCAGATTATGTGATTATGATTCTGGCCTTGTAGTGGAGGCAGTGTGAAGCCGTTGCTCCAGGACGGTTTTAGGAGGCACAGTTCCCAGAGTAGAAAATTGCATCTCTGAATGTCTCTAGCACCCTGCATACTTATTCCACTGACCTAGATGGCTCTGCTAGTTGTTGTGGAGCATATTTTAGTTTATTCTCTCTATTTTGGCAGGTAGTCCTAACTACAATTGTGCCTGGCCTCTGCACAGGATGAGGAGAAGGCTCCTTGTGCTACTTCACTTCCCCTTCCCGTTCTCCCCTTTTTACAGACTTGTGCAGAAGCCAGATACAATATGATCCTTAGGCTGTGTTCTTTTCTAGCGGACTTTAATTCCTTCTTTTAGACAGGGAAATTAATGTCTGTTACTTACTAGCTCTACTACTTTCCCTGTTACAAATGTAATCGTGTAGAGACCAAATATTCTTATTGTCTGAGCAAGAATTAAGGTAAGCATGATCCCAAGTGTGGCTTTCATTTAAAAAATCTGGAAATATAAGAGGGACGCCTTAGAGATCATCAGTGTAGTTAGGAATCTTTAGACTCAGAACTGTCCTTACCCATATGCAGAATACTCAGTTGCGTATAGCATCTGAAAATTTGGGGCACCACTGGCTCTTAATGACCAGCCATCCACCCACCTCTTCCTATCTTGTTTTGTGGCTTTACTTCCTCCAGAGAAGATCTATTTAACTTAAAATGAAAAAGCACGCCAGACCTATTAGCAGAAAACTGAACCTGTGAAAGAGCTATTCAAGTGGTAATGAAGCCATTAAATAGGCATATGCCAACCCCAAGTATAGAGGGTCAGTTTCTGCATTTACTGTGTTAGTCTACAGGACCTTAGTTTAAAATTTGCTTTGAAAATATTTAATTAGATTCTAAAATCAGATTTCTAAAAAATCATCCATCCCCCCGGCTGCCATCAGGCATATGGGCTCCATTTTAATAGTCCTGTGTAAGACCTCATAAATCCTAAGGACAACCCTGTTTGGGTTTTAGATTTCTCACTGTGGCGAAGCTTTCAGGATGCATTGTTTGCAAGAACAGCATTCTTTTAACTTCAGTAGGCAAAGAAAACTATGCCTCTACCCTTCAGATGCTGTTTTAGCATCAATCATTCTTGCCTTCATAATCTCTTAGTGCTAGATTAGGATTGTTGCACTAACATTTATTTTAAATCGTTAAAGTCTACCGGAAACTGCCTGTAGTCCAGATTGTACCTGCCTGTCCCCTAAGCGGTTTGGAGTGGTATAAACTTTCATTTTGGCATTGTTACCATTTGATTGGTGTGTGAAATTCAAGGTACTGATTAAGGATGTTAAAAGGGGGGTAATTGGCTAATTGTGTAGTCGATAAAAATTCTGTCGACTACACAGTTAGTTGATAGGGGAAGAAGCACTTAGTCCTGGCTCACGCCAGGTCCGGGAACAACCCCGCAGCAGCTGTGCAGTTTAAATGTAGTAAAAGCTGGGCGGGCAGGCAGCTTGGTTCCTACTCCATTTAAACTGCAGAGTTGCAGTGGGGGTATGTCCTAGACCTGGTGTGAGCTGGGACTGAGCCAGGCTGCCTGCCCGGCCATAGCAGCTCCTGTCTTTGGTGGCCCAGGCCGCCTCAGCTCCCCCTGTCCGCGGGGAGTCCCAGGAGCTGTTGCTGGGACAGCCTCTGCCTGCAGCGAGCCTGGGCCTACCATAGGCAGAAGCTGCTTCGTGGCAGCCTCCTCTCGACAACCCCCTCCGCCCCCCCAGCACTGCTGCCTCTCATGAGGCAGCACTGCGAAGATGCCTCCTCCCTGCACTGGCTCCTGCTCTCCTGGTGTTACCCTCATCAGGAACATAAACAAACTTTTTATATTTGGGGGGAGAAGGACTAGAATTAAAAAATAAAATAATAGCTGTTGAATATTATTTCAGTTAGTAGTTTTGCACTATAATTTAATTTCTTTTTTTTTATTAAAATGAGAGAAAACCCAGTGTGTTCTTCTTAATGCAATTTCTACATTTTTGTGTGTGAAAATGGTGGGACTATAGTTCCCTCAGTCCCCTGTTGTCTGTTCCCATACTCATCCAGTATGTTACAACTTGCTGGCTCCAATGGTGGCAATGACTTTGGAGGATAGAGTCAAAATTCAAAATGATCTGGACAAACTGGAGAAATGGTCTGAGGTAAACAGGATGAAGTTTAATAAGGACAAATGTGAAGTACTCCACTTAGGAAGAAACAATCAGTCTCACACATACAGAATGGGAAGCGACTGTCTAGGAAGGAGTACTGCAGACAGGGATCTAGGGGTCATAGTGGACCGCAAGCTAAATATGAGTGAACAGTGTGACGCTGTTGCAAAAAAAAGCAAACACAATTCTGGGATGCATTAATAGGTGTGTTGTGAGCAAGACACAAGAAGTCATAAAAAAAGAACAAGTTAAAAATCACCTAGAAAAGTTAGATGCCTGCAAGTCACCAGGGCCTGATGAAATGCATCCTAGAGTACTCAAGGAGCTGATAGAGGAGGTATCTGAGCCTCTAGCTATCATCTTTGGAAAATCATGGGAGACAGGAGAGATTCCAGAAGACTGGAAAAGGGCAAATATAGTGCCCATTTATAAAAAGGAAAATAAGAACAACCCCGGAAACTACAGACCAGTTAGTTTAACTTCTGTGCCAGGGAAGATAATGGAGCAAGTAATTAAGGAAATCATCTGTAAACACTTGGAAGGTATCAAGGTGTTAGGGAACAGCCAGCATGGATTTGTAAAGAACAAATCATGTCAAACCAATCTGATAGCTTTCTTTGATAGGATAAGGAGTCTTGTGGATAAGGGAGAAGTGGTGGATGTGGTATACCTAGACTTTAGGAAGGCATTTGATACGGTCTCGCATGATATTCTTATCCATAAACTAGGCAAATACAACTTAGATGGGGCTACTATAAGGTGGGTGCATAACTGGCTGAATAACCGTACTCAGAGAGTAGTTATTAATGGTTCTCAATCCTGCTGGAAAGGAGTAACAAGTGGGGTTCCGCAGGGGTCTGTTTTGAGACTGGCTCTCTTCAATATCTTCATCAACGATTTAGACATTGGCATAGAAAGTACGCTTATTAAGTTTGCAGATGATACCAAGCTGGGAGGGGTTGCGACTGCTTTGGAGGATAGGGTCATAATTCAAAATGATCTGGACAAATTGGAGAAATGGTCTGAGGTAAACAGGATGAAGTTTAATAAAGACAAATGCAAAGTGCTTCACTTAGGAAGGAACAATCAGTTTCACACATACAGAATGGGAAGCGACTGTCTAGGAAGGAGTACGTCCGAAAGGGATCTAGGGGTTGTAGTGGACCACAAGCTGAATATGAGTCAGCAGTGAGATGCTGTTGCAAAAAAAGCAAACATGATCCTGGGATGCATTAACAGGTGTGTTGTGAGCAAGACATGAGAAGTCATTCTTCTGCTGTACTCTGCACTAGTTAGGCCTCAGTTGGAGTATTGTGTCCAGTTCTGGGCACCGCATTTCAACAAGGATGTGGAGAAATTGGAGAGGGTCCAGAGAAGAGCAGCAAGAATGATTAAAGGTCTAGAGCCGTGGTCACCAACCCGTCAATCGCGATCGACTGGTCAATCGCGAGGCCTTGACCAGTCGATCGCGAGGCGTTCGGGCAACCCCGCCCCCCATTTTCCCCTCACCCCCGAGAAGCCCCACTACCTCTAGTGTAGTGCCGGCTTCCCGCGGGGTGGACGGAAGTCCTCTCTGAAGCCCGCGTCACTTCCGGGGGTTCCGGAAGTGCGTGGGCTGCTCCCCCTCCCACAGCTCTGTTGTGTGCTGGGGGAGGGGGCGTTGGCCCTAGAGGAGGAGTGCGGAGGCTTCCCTGCGCCGCCGGTGCCGGAGGGGTGAATTGGGTGCAGGGGTTTCCCTGTGCCGCGGGAGCGGGAGTTGGCCTCGGGGTTTGGCCGTGCTGTGGGAGGGGAGGGAGTTGGCCGGGCAGGGCCGGGCCGTGCCGTGGGAGGGGGGTTTGACCCTGGGGCAGGTGCCCGCGCGGGTTGGTCATGCTGCAGGAGGGGGTTGGCCGCTCTGCACCGCAGGAGGGGGGTTTGGCCCCGGGGCAGGTGCCCGCAGGGGTTGGCCGCGCTGCGGGAGGGGAGGGGCAGGGCTGCGCCGCGCCGCGGAAGGGGGGTTTGGCCCCGCCACGGGAGGGGTGGGGGTTGCCCCTGGTACAGGCTCCCACGGGGGTTTGGCCCCACTGTGGGAGGCGGGGGTTAGCCCCGGGGCAGGCACGCTCGGGGTTTCCCTGCACCACGGGGGGCCCGGAGGAGGCATGTGCTGGCTTCCCGCGGGGGGAGGGGAGGAAGGGAGAGAGAATCCTGGGAGGAGGCAGATGCAGGTGACTCTGCTGCCACTGGCACCCTGTCCCCGCTCCCCAGACTCCACTCCCCTGTCCCTAGCTACAGAACTCTGTCCCCACTCCTCTGTCCCCATTCCCGTCCCCACTCCCCGAACTCTGTCCCCACTGGCACCCTGTCCCCTGCTGCAGAACCCTGTCCTCTGCCCTCCCAGCACCCTGATCCCTCTCCCCTGCCCCCAGCCGCAGAACTCTGTCCCCACAAAATGTATAATTATAAATGCTTCATTTTAGATTTAAATAGCATGAATAAAAAACAGACCATTTATTTCATAACTATAAACACATGATTTTAATTTTATAGATTGCATAATTTAAAAATAAAGTGTTTATCAGAGTGTGTAAGTAAGGGCTGGGGATAGCAAGTGATGGACAGGAGGAGAATAGAGAGGGCGGGGCTTCAAGGAAGGGGCGGGGCGGTAGATCTTCGCCTGTTCTGAGATTTACAAAGTGATCTTTTGTGTAAAAAGGTTGGAGACCACTGGTCTAGAGAACATGACCTATGAAGGAAGGCTGAAAGAATTGGGATTGTTTAGTTTAGAAAAGAGAAAGCAGTTTTCAGGTATCTAAAAGGGTGTCATAAGGATGAGGGAGAAAACTTGTTCATCTTGGCCTCTGAGGATAGAACAAGAAGCAATGGGCTTAAACTGCAGCAAGGGAGGTTTAGGTTGGACATTAGGAAAAAGTTCCTAACTGTCAGGGTAGTCAACCACTGGAATAAATTGCCCAGGGAGGTTTTGGAATCTCCATCTGTGGAGATATTTAAGAGTAGGTTAGATAAATGTCTATCAGGGATGGTCTAGACAGTATTTGGTCCTGCCATGAGGGCAGAGGACTGGCCTCGATGACCTCTCGAGGTCCCTTCCAGTCCTAGTATTCTATGATTCTTCCGCTCTACTCTGCACTGATTTGGCCTCAATTGGAGTATTGTGTCCAGTTCTGGGCACCACATTTCAAGAAAGATGAGGAGAAATTGGAGAAGGTTCAGAGAAAAGCAACAAGAATGATTAAAGGTCTAGAGAACATGAACTATGAAGGAAGACTGAAAGAATTGGACATGTTTAGTTTGGAAAGGAGAAGACTGAGAGGAGATATGATAGCAGTTTTCAGGTATCTAAAAGGGTGTCACAAAGAGGAGGGAGAATAATTGTTCTCCTTAGCCTCTGAGGATAGGAGAAGAAGCAATGGGCTTAAACTGCAGCAAAGGAGATTTAGGTTGGACATTAGAGGCTCGTCTAAACTACATTCCACAAGGAATGTAAATAAGCCTGATCGAAAGTGCAAATGAAGTGCGGATTTAAATATCCCACGCTTCATTTGCCTATTCGTGTCCGATTGCTGTTTCAGAAAAGGGTTTTTCGAAAGTGAAAATGTAGTCTAGACACGGTTCTTTTGAAAAAAAAACAAACCCTTTTTCAAAAGAATCGGTATTCCTGAAAAATTAAGGAGTACGGGTTCTTTCGAAAGGTTTTTTTCCCCAAAAGAACCGCGTCTAGACTGCGCTCTCACTTTTGAAAAACCCATTTTCAAAACAGCGATCGGACGCGAATATGCAAATGATGCACAGGATATTTAAATCCGCGCTTCATTTTCACTTTCGATCAGACTCATTTACATTCCTTTTTCGACAGAGAAATGTCGTCTAGACGAGCCCTAGAAAAAACTTCCTGCCTGTCAGGGTGGTTAAACACTGGAATAAGTTGCCTAGGGAAGTTGTGGAATCTCCGTCTCTGGAGATATTTAAGAGAGGTTAGATAAACATCTATCAGGGATGGTCTAGATGGTATTGGCTCCTGCCATGAGGGCAGGGGACTGGAATCAATGACCTCTCAAGGTCCTTTCCGTTCTAGTTTTCTATGATAACTCTATGGTAAAGTTTATGGTAGAGGTTTATTGATAGAAGAGCTGCACCTCTAAAATACATTGTCTGTGGAAATATAGTTAAGCATAAATCTGCAGGCAGCTGGAAAGCATGAAATTTGGTCTCTTTTTGACATTTGACTCCAAGTTTTGTGTATCATCCAGATCTGATGGTGATTGCTGCTTTTCAAATAATAATAATAGTAATAGATTGAATATATCTTTTTCTTCATTCATTTCTGAGCAGGATTGTTAATGCTACAGCTGTATCAATTTCTGTTTGGAACATTTTCAGCAGAGGGAGTGGATTAGAAAGCTCTGA
Source organism: Pelochelys cantorii (assembly GCA_032595735.1). Lineage (NCBI taxonomy): Eukaryota > Metazoa > Chordata > Testudines > Trionychidae > Pelochelys > Pelochelys cantorii. The sequence continues at coordinate 98,684,295 of CM064329.1, read as the reverse complement.
AAACAGAAAATTTATGGATTTTTGCAAATAGACACTATAGATATCATTTACATATAGTTTCTTTTCTGTGGACTGTGCCCCTTACAGCCCGTATAGTGCTTGTGCTATTGGAGATGAATTTTCCTGGCAGGAAGACTTTTTAAACTGACTACAGTGTTATTGTCTGAGTCAGAAAACAGAAACTAAATTTGCCTCAACTTCGTCCTATGAATGTAAGCATTATCAGGTGAAGGGAGGAAAAATCTTTGCCTCTAAGGCTCACAGGTCAAAATTAAGTCATTCTGTCAAAATTAAGCCATCACCATCTAATTAAGCCATCCCCATCATCACCAGCCATCTTTGTCTGACCTTAGTCCATCTTTAAGATTGTGTAAGATCTTTCTGATCAGATCTTATTCAGCAGCAATTGTGCTGTCAATGGTTAAGATATAGCTAGTAAAGTTAATCTGCAAAGCTGAAATGAGAAGTGAGTTAAACTTAAAAATATACTGAATATTTCCATATATGACTATAGTGATTACTATAATCTCTGTTTAAGTTAAGGAAGGTTTGAGCAGCACAGAAATGTATATTTTTCTAGTTTTATTTTTTGTCATCTCAGGAATAACCTTTTTCGGACTTCCAGATTTGCAATTCATCTTTTGTCTGAGGATTCATTGGATATGCTCACTGAATTTCCTCAGTGCAAGTTTTAGGCCCTGATGCTAAAACAATCATGCAAGACAATCTGCTTTAGAGAAAGAGGCAGCACAAATTATTTTATAACATAACTTATGGAGAGTGATACTGATTAGCTCTCAAAATATAAATTAACCACCATTCTTGCACAGCTCAGGATGCCTGTGGAGGTTTTTAGTGATCAGCAGTGATTAAATGTATAGAATGGAATTTCATCTCTTGTTAAGCATCATCTGGGAAGCTGGATATGCACATGCATACTGTATTCTTTTGTTGCTGTTCATTTCATGCAGCCTCCTTACACCCGAAATGTCTTCTCTTTGGATCTTTTGAGAATTTCAGAAAATAAAATAAAGTTTAATAGGTATAAAATATTAAAAATATTTTTGGGTATTGGCTGAATTGAATTTTAAAAACTCTCAGCTTTAACTTTGTTTTTTTTTTTAAAGAAATACGTTAACAGGTATTTTAAGATGTAAGATTACATGTTTATTCTTTTCACGTCCTTGAAGTTTTAAGATTAATACTTAACATGTTTACAGGATCAAGGTGTATGTACTTTAACTTCAGTGGGACTGCTCGCATACATAATGTTAAGCGCTAGCATTTTTACAAGGTCGGGTCTTAGATATAGAGTAATGTTTTATGTATTTGTACATTGAGGCTATTTCAAGAATGATATTCAGACTACTAATTCAGGTATGTCTGTTAAGGTGACTAGAAGATTTTACCTATTGAAGACTAACACCAAGCCCTTAAATATACGTAACATTCAATTTCTTTTAAAAATCCAGTTTTGGCAAAATGTGTCTCAAAATAAAACAAACTCAATTGAATTACTGATATTTTCCTTTTTCTCTATTTTAAACCTCTTGAAAATGATCAGCGTTTGGTCTCAGTGGGTCTGGATTCGAAAAACACAATATGTGTATGGGACTGGAGAAAAGGAAAAATGTTGTCTATGGCTCCTGGTCATACAGACAGGGTAAGTATAACTACTTAATGGAAGTATTGGTGGAATTTAGTATGTTGAAACCTTTGTGTGTATAAGATGGGAATTTTTGTCTTCTGAGTAAGAGTTGTTTTAGATGATAGAAACTGTTCATGTTAACTTGTTATTTGAGAAAAATATATGCAGCATAAATATCTGTGCTTCATATGATGTGTGTTCACCACATATTTATGCACAGTCTGTGGAGACCTAGAAGGATATATTGAAGGTGTCATATTTGAGGCAGCTGTAGACCCTACCTGTGGTATGAGAGAATCAAAATGTGCCATATTTTTTGAACCCCTGGAGTTCATTAGGTGTGATGTGGCTTAGGAGTTGGGGAATACACCCGGTACTTTGGAGACCATTTTCAAGCAGGCTTATTCATTGCTTTTTGTGTACAATGCAATTTAGCTTCTGAGAGGAGGGATACAAATACTTCCAATAAACTCTGAAATCCTCTAAAATAGCTTTCTGTTGTCTGTAGGTCAGTAGGCTTTGTGCTGTTTGAAGTGAACTCATTCTGTTTTCATTTATATTGAAAATTGTACATTAAAAAAAGGCCATCTTTACTAACATTCTGTTTTATTTGCAGATATTTGATATTTCTTGGGATTTGTACCAACCAAACAAACTAGTCAGCTGTGGTGTGAAACATATTAAGGTACTGTACTAAATTTACACTTCTCTTATATAAATATGTTGAGCTATATTTATTCTATTTTTTTTTTTATAAAACAAGTATCTGTATCGTGGACTATAAAGGTAATATTTTTATTTAATTTAGATAGGAGACTTGTGTTCAGAATCTTACTAATACATTACAAACAAAAATATTATTGCTCAAGAGATATTCTGATAACTTTACCATTAATACAATATATTAGATTCAGTTGCTGCTTAATGTAAATTGAACATGTACATTGGAAAAAGAACATGATTTGTAATTAGACATCTGCAACGGAATTTTTTAAAAGGATATGAGTTTTTCCATGATATACATTTTGAAGTTATTTAAAAATGTAGTAGTATAAAATATACTGTTTGAGATCCCAAGTAAATGGTGACAGTGGTGATGGTGATACATCCTTCTTTTGCCAATGTTGGCACACAGGGCAGAAACCAGTCTCTTCCATCTAGCTCTGTCATTATCTGGTGCTTTCTTCTGTTCTATGGTGTTGAGATTCACTGTTTTGTCCTTCTTGCTAAGAGTGGTGTTTTTTCTCCAAGGTGCCTTTATTTGTTCACACCAGTTGGTTTCCACCTGACAACTTTACGTGGCAGCCTCTGTGTTGGTATGCCTCCACAGTGTCCAACACTTTCTTCTAATTGTAGTGGAGATAAGCTGCTGTTTGACGATTTCTCAGATCTCTTCATCTTTGATAAAGTGTTACTGTCCAGTGGCCAGAATCTTTTGTAGGCATTTATTTTCAAAGGCATCTAGTTTTCTAACCTTTTAAGATCTCCAGCTCTTTTAGATGTATGTTAGCACTGAGATTACATTTAAGCTGAAAGTTTGTTTTGCTTTGGTATTGTATATCTTGGGTTTCCTTATGTTGTTGAGATTAGTGAATGCTGTGGATGCCTTTCATAGCCTTGATATCGCTTATTTCTCAAAATCTCTGTTAGCTAATATGGTGCTGCTCAGGTAAATTGACTGTTCAGATTTCTTTTGTTTGTGCATTCTGGTATGATGGTATTGCTTGACCTCAGGGTTTCAAGGACATTTGCTTGGTGTAATTGATTTTGCATCCTTCTTGGCTTGATATTTTTGTCAACATGTCTGTCTTTTTTTGTTGCTTTCTGGAAATGTCACTCAGGAGCATCATCAGCAAAGTCAAGGCCTTGTAGGCATTTGCCATGTAACCATACTATATCAGTGTTTGGATAATGAAGAAGTGCATTAGTAATAAAATCTATAGCAATCTCAAACAAGAGTGGTGATAGAATGTAGCCCTGTTTCATTCTAGTGTCCATGTTGAAATACTTTGTTTTCTGGTTGTTTATCCTTACAGTGCTGTGTGCATCACTGTATATAGCCTTGATGATATTGACAACTTTAGCTGGAAATTCCTAAGAACGAAGAATATTCCACATTGTGTGTCTGTGCAGTTTGTTAAATGCCTTTTGAAAATAGACTAAATTGATAATAAGGGGAGCCTGCCATTGTATGCATTTTTTGTATAGTCCTTAGCATGAATATCTCCTGTACACAGGATCTCTTTGGCCTAAATCCAGATGGTTCTTCCCTAAGCTTTGCATCCACTTTTTCATCCTATGTAGTAACACATTTGTTACAGAGAGCATTGACTCTTCTCCAGTTGTTAGTCAGTAAAATTAGTATTTTTTAGTATTCTGAGAATTATTCCATGCATCTGTTGGTTCGGAGTGATCTCTCTTTCCTCAGACCTGAATAAACAGCTCTGTCAGTTTGGTTAGGGTCATAGTGTCAAGTGCATTTTTGCTGTGATTTGATTGTCTCCCATTGCTTTGTTGTTTTTCAGCTTCTTGATTGTAGCCTGTACTTCTGACATCTCTGTGGGACCGATGTTGATATCAAGTTGGTCAGGTTTGCATGTTTCACCGAATTCTGTTACTGAGGTACGGTTTGGTCTGTTTAGGATTTATTGCTCTGCTCATTTGTTGCTTTGTTCTACCCCAATTGTAAGCATTTTTTCCTTTTTTTTATTGTTCCATTTCCTTTTCTGATGTTTCCATACAAGTTTTTAGTTACAGATTAAACAACTCTGAAGTTTCCTGTCATAAAAGCAGCTTTAGCTGCTAGGTCTTAAACATAACACTATTTCTTTTCCCTTGTGTTATTTTTTCACTGCTTTGTCTGTTTTTTTTGTACTCCTTCCTTTGCTTTTTCTAATATTTCATTGGTCTTAGCATTCAGGAGTTTTCCTTTCAGTGCTTTGCTTTCCTCAGTAAAATGCCTTTCTCTTGGCTAATCTAATTCTTGTTCTGTTTATGCTGATAACCAACTATATCTTCTGCAGATTGAATCACTGATCACTGCCCACTTTCTTAATGTCCAGTTGTTGCCTTGTTTTCGTCTTCCTCTGGCAATGCCTCAGATCTGTTCCTTACTTGAAGTTGGAATTTCTCATAGTACTTGTTTGTTTTCAGTTTTGGACTGTGGATTTTCTTTGCCACTTTCTGTTTAAAGTTGAATTTTCTCAGTTTTAAATTCAGTTTGGCAATGCAAAGATTGTGGTTGCTGCTAACATCCGATCAGTATGTCCTTATATCTTGGATAAATGACCTGTATCCTGAGCTGATGCAGATGTGATTGATTTTTTTTGTCAACTGGTAAATTTCATGTTTCTCTAGATATGTCTTTAAGAGGGAACAGGGTGCTTGCAAGAGCTGGATTGGACACCATGCACAACTGAATGAATCTCTCACTATTTGGGTTTAATGATTCCCAGCGTATGCTTCCCACTGATCTTTCTGTTCGTTGGTTAACTCATACTTTAGCCATCACAAAGAGTAAATCATGGTTTGGTATTCTATCAGTCACATCTGAAGTCAATTATAGTACTTATGTTTATCCACATCACTATGTTCCAGTGTCAGAGCATAGCACCATATTATTGACATTTTTAGGAATATGATCTGGAGCCTGGCACACATGATGTGTTGGTTGATAGCTTCCCATTTGTTAAGTGATTTTTCCATAGAATGTGCTGTAATAAGTGTTACTTCTGTAAAATGTAAATTGTCACTATGACCTTCACAGATTAGATGTTTCTTTTCTTGCTTATCCACATCTGTCAGTCTGCTCTGACTGATGCTCAGAATTTCAAGTTCATAGTAGTTCATCTTCCTCATGATCTATGAGATCTTTGAATGTTTTCTTGCTGTCTGCATGAACCCTCGAGGAGTCCTGTCTTTAGGAGACTTGCTTTTACTAGGCAACCTCATGTAGTATGAGGGTTTGGCAGTATTGCGACTGAGGAATGATTTTTACGAGAATGATAGCTTGGCCCCATTTCCAATTATTTTTTTAACATAAGTTTAGGTGATTAGAGTTGTGCTCAAACTTTCTCACTTTATCCAGGCTTGGGACAGGCAGTTACATCAAAGTGCAACAGGCAGGATTATACAAAAAGTAGTTTTGATGTGAGTCCAGTTTCTATTGTTTTCCTTGAGCAACAACCTATAGTTAAGAAATGCATGGAGAGATGCACTCCATTGTCCAAAACATATTTCTGCATTGGGGAAATCCCCAAAATAGACTTACTTGTGATAGCCAAAAACAAGAAATGTTTCCAGTACTGCTCCAGAGCTGGACTGGGGGCATCATTTGCTCAGAGACTCTTTCCTCTTTCACTGGAATGAGTCTCCTTTACACCTTCTGTCCAATTCCTCTCATATTGAGGGTCCTACTTAAAATAAGCAAAGAAAAAACAATGATTGTTCTTAGTCCCCATGTGGCCAAAACAGGCATGACTCCTCAATTAATGATACACTTTCCAATCAAACTTCTGCCCCTTCCCCACCTCCTTTTTCAGAATGCCAGACAGATCTACCACCCCAAATTTCAAGTTCTCCAACTCTCAAGGCATGGATCTTCAATGATTTAAAAGCATAGAGATGTCCTACTCAGAGGATGTGAAAGAGGTGCTTACTTACCAAAAAAAAAAAAAAAAATCGACTCATTACATGTATATCCAGAAGTGGAAAAGATTCCAAATCTGGTGTGACTCAAAATATTTTATGCCAACATCCTCCCTAGACTATATCCTAGATCTAAAAAGGTCAGGATTTTCTCAGAATTCAGAGAAATTCTGGCACATCTTCCATCCATATCTGCTTTTCATGGTAAGATAGACAGCTACTTTGTATTCATTCATTCTACAACAAAAAGATTCCTCCAGGGTATGAGTAATCTTTTCCCACAAGTCAGATGCCTGACCTTTAACCTAGACCTTAAGTGTCTTACAAAGTCTCCTTTTGAGCCCAGGACCATATTCTCACTAACATATGTATCTATGAAAACAGCACTCCTAGTAGCCAGCACCTTAGCTTCAAGAAGTGTGGAAATAGTTGCTGTAATAGCACAATCAGCATCTGTGGTGGTGGGTTTTTTAAGAGATCAGGTTTCACTGAGAGAAACTCCATGATCTTCCTGAAAATATCCTCTGCCTGCCACATGAATCAGTTTGTTCACCTCCCAGATTTCTTCCCAAAGTCATATCATGACAAGAGAATCAATATCACATATACTGGAAAACAGGAAAACACTGACATTCTATTTGAATAGAATAAAAATGTACAGAAGATCTCCTAAACTATTCCTTTCTATTGCAGAGAGGTCTAAAGCAGAGGTGGGGAATCTTTATTCTATCAGAGGCCATTGACTCTCAGAAAAAAATCAGTTACAGACTACACATAGCACCATAGGGGTGCATGGAGGCTTGGGGCTTCCTCTAGGCTTTGGGACGGGGCCAGAAGTGAGAGGTTCAGCATGTGGGAGCGGACTCCAGACTGGGGCCAAGGGGTTTAGAGTGTGGGAGTAGGCTCAGGGCTGGGACAAGGCATTGGGGTATAGGAGGAGGTTCGGGGTGCGGACTCTGGGAGGCAGTTAGGATGTAGGAGAAGGTTCTGAGCTGGGCTCAGGCCAGGTGGTACTTACCTCCAGGCAGCTCCTGGTCAGCAGCACAGCAGGCTAAGACAGGATTCCTGCCTGTCCTGGCTCTGTGCTCTTCCTGAAGTGGCTGGTCATGTCTGGCCACTATGTGGAAGAGTCAGGTGGCTCTGCATGGTGTGCACTTCCTGTGCCCACAAGCACTGCTCTAACTGCTCCCATTGGCTGCAGTTCCTACCAAAAGGAGCTGTGGAGTGGGCACTGGGGCAGGGCAGAGCATGGAGCTTCTCTGATCTCCCCTGCACCTAGCGGCCTCAGAAAAAGGCTTGGGGTTTCCAGCCCACATTGCGGAGACTTGCCACAGGTCAGATGAAATGAAGCAACAGGCATGATCCATCCCAAAGGCCGTAGGTTTCCCACTCCTAGTCTAAAGGATCCTCAGTTTTGAAACAAAGACTTTTTAGAGGGTTGTCCCCTACAGGAGGTGGTAGATACTCCTCACAATTGGGGGAAACTCTGCACGCCTCTTCCTCATCCAGAAGTCTCTCCCCCCCCCAATTAATGAGGCAATTCTAGATCCTACCAATTCCATCTTTGTGGATGTGGTTAATGCCTGAAGCAAACAATAGAACACCAATTCAGTCCCACACAATGGGGTTTGGCAAGATGGAGTAGTTGTTGCTGACCTAACTGTTTAGTATTGCAAATTACCAAACTGTTATGGCCAAATATGACTTTATTAATTGTGGAAAACTGAGAGTGTTTCTGGAATATTTACTGGTGACACAAAAGTAACAGTTTTAGGCCATCCTTAAAGAGGATCAGTTAATAATCAGATTGGTACTAGTGACAGCACTGTAGGTAGCTGATACAGCGGCCTGCTTGCTTTTCATGATAGTAGTACTGAGGCGGGCTTCTTGATTATATCTTTCTGGATTGCCTAAATTGTTGCCGAGGACACACTCTTTCTTGGAAAAGACAGATTCTTTACCTCAGTTCTTGATTCCTGGACGACATTACACTTCCTAGGAATCTACACTGTAGGGCAAAAAAGAAGATCTCTCTCTCTGCCACACAATACCCACTATCTCAGCACTGTTATGAGCCATAGGATAGGAGGACCAAGGCTCAAAAAGAGAAGCAGTTTGCACCCTAATCTACTACTTTTCAAGCCACCTCTTGTAAGACCTTTTCATGGGGCAGTTGAGGGCCTAATATCTTGCAATACCTGTCATGCCCCTCCAAATTCACCTATCTCTATTTTCCAGCAATTGTATCACCTTTGACAGATAGGTTCTGGGGATTATTTCGAAAAGTTACACCATTCAATTCATGTCCCTTCCCCACTACAGCCTTATTTCCGTATCCTCCTTCAGGGACCCCGTCTCATGAGAACCTACTTCATCAGGAATTATATAATTTATTATTCCATTGAGTCAGTCCTGGTGCAGCTCAGGAGCAAGGGGGTTTACTCCTATTATTTTCTAATCCTCAAAATGAAGGGAGGTGGAATTCTCATTCTAGATCTAAGGGCATTAAACAAATATGGGAAGGTGCAGATGTTCAAGATAGTCATGCTAGAAGCCAAAGATTTCCTACGCTTTACCTTTGGGCAGGACCATTATCAGTATAGACTGCTTCACCCAGGTTGTTCACCACTGTTCTCCTAATTGAATTGGAGTACCAACCCCAGGACAGCGACTGGAGTTCCCAGCACCACCCTTGATGCAGCACACAGACTCACCACCTTGGGACAGATGCCTTCCTAATAGGCTGGGGAGTTCACCTATGCAGCCACAAGGTTGAGGGCAAATAGCCTTCCACAGAAGTGATCGGGTCCGGACTTAATGCATCCGAGGGTACTGAGGGAGTTGGCAAATGTCATTGAGGAGCCTTTGGCCATTATCTTTGAAAAGTCATGGAGATCGGGAGAGATCCTGGATGATTGGAAAAAGGCAGATGTAGTGCCCATCTTCAAAAAAGGCAAGAAGGACAATCCAGGGAACTATAGGCTGGTCAGTCTTACCTCGGTTCTTGGAAAAATCATGGAAGGGATCCTTAAGGAATCCATTTTGAGGCACTTGGAGGAGAGGAAAGTGATTAGGAATAGTCAGCATGGATTCACAAAGGGCAAGTCGTGCCTGACCAATCTGATTAGCTTCTATGATGAGGTAACTGGCTCTGTGGATATGGGAAAGTCAGTGGATGTGATATACCTTGACTTTAGCAAGGCTTTTGATACGGTCTCCCACAATATTCTTGCCAGCAAGTTAAGGGAATGTGGATTGGATAAATGGACAGTAAGATGGATAGAAAGCTGGCTAGAAGGCCGGGCCCAGCGGGTAGTGATCAACGGCTCGATGTCAGGATGGCGGTCGGTTTCTAGCGGAGTGCCCCAAGGTTCGGTTCTGGGACCGGTTTTGTTCAATATCTTTATTAATGACCTGGATGAGGGGATGGATTGCACCCTTAGCAAGTTTGCAGATGACACTAAGCTAGGGGGAGAGGTAGATACGCTGGAGGGCAGGGATAGAATCCAGAGTGAGTTAGACAAATTGGAGGATTGGGCCACAAGAAATCTGATGAGGTTCAACAAGGACAAGTGCAGAGTCCTGCACTTGGGATGGAAGAATCCCAAGCATTGTTACAGGCTGGGGACCAACCAGATACGTAGTAGTTCTGCAGAAAAGGACCTGTGGGTTACAGTGGATGAGAAGCTGGATATGAGTCAACAGTGTGCCCTTGTAGCCAAGAAGGCTAATGGCATATTAGGTTGCATTAAGAGGAGCATTGCCAGCAGATCCAGAGATGTCATTATTCCCCTTTATTCGGCTCTGGTGAGGCCACATCTGGAGTATTGTGTCCAGTTCTGGGCCCCCCACTACAAAAAGGATGTGGACGCATTGGAGAGGGTCCAGCGGAGGGCAACCAAAATGATTAGGGGGCTGGAGCATACGACCTATGAGGAGAGGCTGAGGGAGTGGGGTCTGTTTAGTCTGCAGAAGCGAAGAGTGAGGGGGGATTTGATAGCAGCCTTCAACTTCCTGAAGGGAGGTTCCAAAGAGGATGGAGAAAGGCTGTTCTCAGTAGTGACGGATGGCTGAACAAGGAGCAATGGTCTTAAGTTGTGGTGGGAGAGGTCCAGGTTGGATATTAGGAAAAACTATTTCACTAGGAGAGTGGTGAAACACTGGAATGGGTTACCTAGGGAAGTAGTGGAGTCTCCATCCCTAGAGGTATTTAAGTCTCGGCTTGACAAAGCCCTGACCGGGTTGATCTAATTGGGATTGGTCCCGCCTAGAGCAGGGGGCTGGACTTGATGACCTCCTGAGGTCTCTTCCAGCTCTATGGTTCTATGGTTCTGTGATCCTCCATGTCACTCTTTTGGAGCTAAGTGTGGCCGGAATGCCTGTATGCACTTTCTGCCTTTCATCAAGAACATCCATGTGAAGGTCATGATAGACTTAAAATAACCTCTATGTTTTACATAAATCACCATGAGGGTGCCAGATTGAGTGTTTCCTTGAAGAGTGAGGGCAGACTGTAGAAATGGTGCATCCCTCACAACATACTCATCCCAGTTATCTATCTAACAGCGATACAGAGCGTGACAATCAACAGTCTCAGTCAGAATTTCTGTCATGACCCAGAATGGGAACTGAACTCAGAGGTGCTTTGACATATATTCGCCTCCTGGGTAACCCAGTCTACAGATTTCTATTTACCGGAACAACTAATGTCCTTGTTACTGCCCCAGATCTGGCTTGGGGAAACATTCATGGGAAGGCACCCTCATCCTCCCATGACACATGACCTGTTGTATGCCTTTTCCCAGTTTTCTCTTCTATCTAAAGCCAAGCTTGAAAATTCATCAAAACAGAGCGAGAGTTATTCTGATTGCACCTTTTGGCCAAGACATGTCTGACTCCCTTACCTGACCCAGATGGCTATATGTTCTTCTGTTCCTCCTCGGCTGATTCTTCACTTAATCTCTCAAAACAAAGCCCTGCTCCTTTACCCTAACCTCTGAGTCCTTCACCTGCATGTGTGACTCTATCTTATTTCCAAGGCTTAGAGGCAAAATTCTCTGATGAACAAAAAGAGGTGTTGCTACACAGCCAAAGTTGACCACACAATATACTTACCTATAAAATGGAAACAATTTCAAGTTGTTATTCATATCTAAACATAGACCCAAACTCATCTTCCCTCCCTCTGATTTTACATTACATTTTAGACCTCAAGAGGTCAAAACTCTCACTCAGCTCCATTAAGATACATCCTGCAGTGAAAACGTCCTTTCACAACCAGAAGGTACATCATGAGGAAGGGAGAGCACATGAGTAGGCTCATTGGGCTCTGCCACCAAAAATCTCTGATTTAGAGGCATAGGGGCGCACATACACCTATAGTGGAGCATCCATAGGGGGACACATCTTGAAGAGCCATCATTACTGCACAAGGTGAGTAACTTCCTCTTGTGTTGCATAATGGGAGACATAGTCTAGCTGAGTTAGACTATCCAATAAAGGAAGTTAATGTTCAAATAACAATGTTAACAAGATTACACTTAATTTGTATGTATTAACATTGCTAATATTCATATTTTTAAGCATAGTTCCCAATATTTCAAGTGGCTAAAGAGGGACATTGCACTGTTCAGGTCGAGCCTTTCTGCCCCTTGACCTCCATAGACAGAGGGATGGCCAGGTCAAACCCAGGGTTTCCAAATTTCTGACTGCAGAAAACGGAACACTGTTGCCCTTCTCCTTCCCCGAGTCCCTGTCCCTAGCCCGGCCTCTGCTCCTCACTTACTTCTTTACCCCTTTCTTTGCATTTACTCATTTTCACTAGGCTGTGGTAGGGGGTTGGGGTGCAGGAGAGGGTGAGGGCTCTGGCTAGAGGTGTGGGGTTAGGAATGAGGCCAAGGATGAGGAGTTTAGAGTGTGGGAGGGGGGTTCAGGGCTGGAGCAGACAGTTGGGGAATGGAAGGGTGTGCATGCTCTGGAATGGGGCCAGGGATGAGGGATTTGGGGTGTAGGAGGGGAATCCAGATTGGGGCTAAGTGGTTCAGAGTGCAGGAGGGAGTGTGCAGTGGGGGAAAGGTTATGAGGGTGCGGTAGGTGGCTGAGGACTAGGGTAGGGGGGTTGGGGTGTGGGCTCTAGATGGCATTCCCAGTTTCCTTGTCTAGCCCGTGTGTGGGGGCCACCAGGAGGTGCTGGCTACTTCTAGGAGCTATGCGCAGCCAGAGCAAGCAGGGAGCTTCCCTTAGCCCTCTGTGCTCCTGACTGGACTTTTAACAGCAGCAGGGTCCCTTTTTAATCAGGCATCCTGATGCCTGGCAGTTATAGCCAAACCTGAGAGGAATGCAACCAGATCACAATGCCACTCATTTTGGGGGCACTCTAAATAGGGGGACCAGGGCAAACTGAATATAAGAAATGTTCTGCTTCAACTAGAATAGGAAACGTTTGGAGGTCAAAACAGGATAGTCCTGTGAAACTCAGGACTGGGAGATCTGAATACAGTATCACTGTAGAGAAAATGTTTGCACTTTATTTTCCTTGCTTTCCCCCTGAAAGACAGAAAAAACCCAAAGCATGGGGAGCTAATGACTATGGAGAGTTCTCCAGGTGTCCTTTAAAAAAAATTATTTCAGTTTATCTGAATTCTCTCTTTCAGAGTTCAGGCTGCATATAGAAAATATTTTAAAAAACAACAACTATAGCATAGGCCAGTTGGCAAAATGGCTGAATTTAAAAATCCTCTCGTATCCAATTCAAAACTAAAACTCTTCCAGCTCCTCTCCTTGTTCGTGTAAACACTTTTCACTTATCTTCCCAAACAAATCCAAAATATCAGGTTGTAATAATGCACCAAAACTGGAAATTTCTGTAATTGTCTCTTTACTGACATGAAGTGTGTGCTTTCTCTTTCTTTCACACTTATTGGTAAAAGAAATCTTCATTATTTATTGGCATATTATTTGAGTTGAGATCTGTTTTAATATTAACTAACAGAGCCAAAGAAACTTCCACCTAGAAAAGAGTAATTTTACAATTTAGATAGTTCCAGATGTTCAGATAATGACTGTGCTTTGTATTTTCCTTGTTGAATAATATGAATGTTGCATATACCTGCTTGAAGTGAAAAACACAAATCATAGTTCTAGCTCCTGAAGATCACATTTCTACTGTTGATTTGAAAAGATGTCACTAAAGCACACAGTATATTTTATGTATTGCATCACGAAGAAATTAGATCATTTCATTATGAATCAACTCCTTCGAATGATTACAAATATAGTACCGTAATAATATTGAACTTAACACTGAAAGTTTGATCAGTAAAGACACTTGAACTTTATTTAAAACTAATATGAGGAAACTTTTTTCACACAAAGTATCATAAATATATGAAAATAGTGTGCTTATTGGGAGTAAAACACTTTGGTTAGCTGAAAAACAGTTGCCACTGGTGGCACACTGGAGAACCAGACTAATGAAAAGTGTACATTACTTTGGATCTCTTGGCTTTAGCATATTTTTCTCTCACTCTGTCTCAAATATGCACGCACTATGTTGTTTGCAGAATTCACAGGACTATATCAAAATAAATACAATTTTTATACCATATGTTTTTATCTAACAGTTCTGGAGTTTGTGTGGCAATTCGCTGACACCAAAGCGTGGTGTTTTTGGCAAGACTGGTGACCTCCAAACTATACTCTGCCTAGCCTGTGCAAGAGATGAAGTGACACATTCTGGTGCACTTAATGGAGATATATATGTATGGAAAGGAATTAATCTCATACGGACAATACAAGGAGCACATGCTGTAAGCATATTTATATTATGCTAATTCTGACTGTTTGAATAATGAACAGTTTTAAAATTTTATTAGTGTGTGATTAATAGCTCAAGGAAGCTTTTTGAAATATCATTGTTCAGATTATTTTTATTTTAAACCAAAATGTTTAAATCCAAATCTTAAGAGGATTTTTTACATTATTTTTCCATATCCTTCTCACATCACTGTAGACTGTATGCTTATGTGGAAGAGAAAAGTGGAGAAAAAATCAATAATCCTGAATCTAATTTCTGCATGCAGATCTGTGCGTCTCTTAGTTACTCCAGGTGTTGTAACTAGCGTGTGTGACAATTAGGGATAGAAGCGACTAGTCGAATAGTTGACTACCTGATAAGCATATTGGCTTTACTCCCCCTTGCTGCCTCTGTATCAGGCTTCCCTCTCTGTGATGTGGGGAAGAGTTGCAGGAGAGGCAGAGCCACAAGGTCTGGTGCAAGCCAGGACTGTTAGTCCCAGCTCATGCTGCCCCGGGCTCTAAGCCCACTGTGGCTCTGCACTTTAAATGTAGTAAGAGCCACAGCGAGAGCACCTCCCCCCTTATCAACGAATTGAGTAGTCTATGGAGATTCCACTGATTACTCGATTAGTCAATTAACCTATAGTTAACATCCCTAGTGACAATACAAGGCAAGATTCATCTTTTTAAGATTTCTCATCTACTATTCCCAAATAAAGCCACTAATTTTTCCAATGTTTTTCATCTAAGCAAAATTTACTTGGTCGCAGTATTAGGAGTATGTCAAACTGACCTTCTGAAATAGTTCATTTTGTTTGAAGGTGGATTTTAATTATGGATAATGTTGTTCCTTACAGATAATATAAAAACTCAGTGTGTTATGAACAAATTGAACCAATTAGATACAGAATGGAAAGAGAAGAAACAATTTTATTACTGTAGTGGAGTGGCAACTGAACAATAATTAAGGTTAAGACCAGCTTTCTGTTTAAAGTTTGACTGTTATAAATGCTCCAAAATCTGTAGTTACTAGGATTGCTTTCAATTTTTGTCCTTTGTGTGGGTGTAGTTGTGTTTGATCAGTGATCCAAATTTGGGGCTGTTGTTCCTGAGATTCAACCCCATTGTGAGGAAAGAAGTTTTTTTAATGTTAACATATTTTAGCAGTGAAATTTTGCTCATAGATAGAGATCAAACCAGGGCAGAGATCATCACACAAGTATCTCAAATGTTTTAGAGTCACCCCAGTGGAGTAAATTCACTGACTAGTCCTGTGGGGAAAATCAAATTAAAACATTATTAGTCAAAGACATATCTTTCAGTGTGCAAGATGAATTACACTGAATATATGCAGAGAAAGGTTATTTGAAAAACTACCTCTACATCATAGGATCTAGTGATTCTGATGTTATGTAATGGCCATTTGAATCTGAGCACCAACCCTGGCACTGTGAATTCAAATCCAACACAGGGCAGAAAGCAGAAGGAAAAAGGCGTCTTATTCTGGTCAGCCAGAAGTAATCTGAACACATCAGAAGGCACTTAAACTATTTATTGAAAATAAATAAATTACACAAGCAAATGCTTGAAGGGAGAGAGTAATATTGCATTAATTTAGCTGGAATGTAGACAGGGGTGCCATTTCAGATTTTGGTAAGGGGGGAGACCTGTGCATGCCCTGATGGCGGGGAAGAAAGAGGGGAAGAGAGGGCATGGGAGAGCAGACTGAGGGCAGAGGCATCTGCAGTATTACTCAGCATGCTCAGTACAAACCAAGCACCAAATGGGGAGGGGGGAACCAACCCCATCCACCCTCTCCCATATACACATCATCTCTATCCAGAGGCTACTGAAGCACTAGAAAACTCTAGGTTTTTTTGGCAGACAACTTAGCAGTTAGCTGACAGGAGCACTGTATCTAATTCTTATATAAAAGAAAGAAAATTAAATAAATAGAATAGAACCACAGAATCCTAGAATCCTTGAACTGGAAGGGACCTCAGGAGGTCATCGAGTCGAGTCCCCTCCCCTCATGGCAAGACTAAGCACCATCTAGATCATCCCTAATAGATGTCTATGCAACCTGCTCTTAGACATCTCCAGTGATGGAGATTCCACAACCTCCCTCTGCAATTTATTCCAGTGTTTAACCACCCTGACAGGCAGGAAGTTTTTCCTAATGTCCAACCTAAGCCTCCCTTGCTGCAATTTAAGCCCATTGCTTCTTGTCCTATCATCAGAGGACAAGGAGAACAGTTTTTCTCCCTCCTCTGTGTAACGCCTTTTTAGATGCTTGAAAACCACCATTGTGTGTCCCCTCAGTTTTCTCTTTTCTAAACTAAACAAGCCCAGTTCTTTCAGTCTTCTCTCATAGGTCATGTTTTCTAGATCTTTAATCATTTTTGTTGCTC
Source organism: Pelochelys cantorii (assembly GCA_032595735.1). Taxonomy (NCBI): domain Eukaryota; kingdom Metazoa; phylum Chordata; order Testudines; family Trionychidae; genus Pelochelys; species Pelochelys cantorii. The sequence continues at coordinate 98,667,792 of CM064329.1, read as the reverse complement.
TCCTCTGGACCTTCTCCAATTTCTTCCCATCTTTCTTGGAATGTGGTGCCCAGAACTGGACACAGTACTCTAATTGGGACCTAATCAGCTTAGAGTAGAACAGTAGAATGACTTCTCGTGTCTTAATCACAACACTCCTGTTAATGTATCCCAGAATCATGTTTGCTTTTTTTGTAACAGTGTCACACTGTTGATTTATGTTTAACTTGTGGTCCACTAAATCCCTTTCTGCAGTACTCCTTTCTAGACAGTTGCTTCCCATTCTGTATGTATGAAACTGATTGTTCCTTCCTAAGTGGAGTACTTTGTATTTGTCCTGATTAAACTTCATCCTGCTTACCTCAGACCATTTCTCTAGTTTGTCCAGATCATTTTGAATTTTGACCCTATCCTCCAAAGCACTTGCAACCACTCCCAGCTTGGTATCATCTGCAAACTTAATAATCGTACTCTCTATGCCCTCATCCAAATCATTGATGAAGATATTGAACAGAACCGGTCCCAAAACAGACCCCTGTGGAAGCCCTCTTGTTGTTCCCTTTCAGCATGATTGTGAACTGTTGTTAACTACTCTCTGAGAACAGTTATGCACCCACCTTACAGTAGCCCCATCTAGGTTGTATTTCCCTACTTTATGGATAAGAAGGTCACACAAGACCATGTCAAATGCCTTACTAAAGTCTAGGTATAAAGTCCACCACTTCTCCCTTATTCACAAGGCTTGATATCCTATCCAAGAAAGCTATCAGATTGGTTTGACATGATTTGTTTTTTACAAATCTATGCTGGTTGTTACCTATCACCTTATTATCTTCCAAGTGTTTGCAGATGGGTTCCTTAATTACTTGCTCCATTATCTTCCCTGGCATAGAAGTTAAACTGACTAGTCTGTAGTGTCCTGGGTTTTTGTTATTTCCCTTTTTATAGATGGGCACTATTTTTGTCCTTTTATAGCCCTCTGGAATCTCTCCCAACTTCCATGATTTTTAAAAGGTGATAGCTAAGGGCTCAGATACCTCCTCTATCAGCTCCTTGAGTATTCTAGGATGCATTTCATCAGGCCCTGGTGACTTGCAGATATCTAAGTAATTTCTAAGTAATTTTTAACTTTTTTTTTATTTTAACTTCTAAACTTGCTCCGCTTCCACTAGCATTCACTATGTTAGGCATCCTGTCACCATCCATCTTCTTGACGAAAACTGAAACAAAGAAGTCATTTAGCACCTCTGCCATTTCCAAATTTCCTGTTATTGTTCCTCCCTCTTCGCTGAGCAATGGGCCTACCCTGTCCTTGCTCTTCCTCTTGCTTCTAATATATTTGTAGAATGTCTACTTGTTACCCTTTATGTCTCTAGCTAGATTTAGTTCGTTTTGTGTCTTTGCCTTTCTAATCTTGCACCTGCATACTTCCATTGTTTGCTTATGTTCATCTTTTGTAATTTGACCTAGTTTCCATTTTCTGTACAACTCCTATTTGATTTTTAGATCATATAAGATCTCCTGGTTGATCCGTAGTGGTCTGCTGCCATACTTTCTATCTTTTCTACACAGTGGAATAGTTTGCTTTTGGGTCCTTTATAATGTCCCTTTAAAAATCTGCCAACTCTTTTCAGACCCACTCAGCTCTAACACTAACATATTCTGACATCTTGTGGCAAGTCACTTAAGGGACACTGGTGAGCCTTAAAATTTTAATGTATATTCTTACTTTGTTACTAACTCTGTGGAGAGAGACGGAACATCAAAATGGCCATACTGGGTCAGACCCAGAGGACACAGTGAGTGAATGCACCCTAGGACTGCATACCCTGGTATGCAGCTCTGATACGGAGGCAGCAAACGAGGGGAAGCGACTAATTGAGTAGTGACTTATGCTTATCGGGTAGTCGACTAGTCGCTTACATCCCTTATTGGAACTTGGTTTGGGCCTTTCCAGTATCTCCTGGCAAAGAGTTCCACTAGTTGATTGTAAAAAAATAATTTATTTTGTTTGTTTTAAATCTGCTGCCTATAAATTTCAGTGGGTCAGCTTCTTGTGTTATGTCAGTGAAGGAATAAATTACATTTCTTTATTCTATTTTTCCACACTATTCATGATTTTCTAGGCATTTAACATATCCCTCAACCCTTTAGTCATTTCTCTTCTAAGCTGAAAAGTCCCAGTCTTGTTCATCTCTCCTCATATGGATGCGGTTCCTTACTTCTAATAATTTGTTGCCCTTTCTGTACCTTTTCCAAATACAATATATCTTTTTTTAGATGGGATGACCAGATCTACTTACAATATTTAAGATGTAGACATAAAATGATTTTATAGAGACAATATGATATTTTGTCTTATTATCTGTTCCTTTCCTAATGATGCCCAATATTCTGTTAGCTTTTTAGTTTTTAGACTGTCACTGCACATTGAACATATGTTTTCAGAAAACTATCCACAAGGATTCCAAGATCTCTTTCTCATGTGGAAACAGCTATTTTAGACCCTATCATTTTTGTATCTATAGTTAGGATTATATTTTTTCATGTGCATTACTTTGCACTTATCAACATTGAATTTCATCTGTCTTTGTGTTGCCCAATCACCCAGTTTTGTGAAATCCCTTTGTAACCCTTTGCTATCAGCTTTGGATTAGTCCCCGTTTATCCCTTTTTCAAAAACATGTATACGTTTAACACAGTGATCCAAATGCAAATCCCAGCAACACAGCACTCGTTCCTATTCTCCCCCATCTTTTAAGTGCAGTATCCAGCAATGTTTTCATGATGATCTAACGATACTTCAGTTACTTGAATGCCCACCCTTTTGCTAGTTTTAATCACCTTGTCTCCCTATTCTTATAAGAAATTCTCTGCCCCAGAGGCAAAACTGCAAGAGGCTCAAAAGCTGTTGCATGTAAGAACTGCCATTGACGCCAGAGCATGGACTTTAAGTAGATCTCAAGCATGAAATCCAAGCTCAGGTGGGGGGCTGCTGCCTCTGTAGCTCCCTATAAACGGTGCACTTGCATGTAAGTGATGAAAGATATTGACATAACCCCATCATTGTCCAACGTGAAAGAATTTTAAGCAAGGTTTGTGTTTGGTGTATACAAAGACATCAACCCCTGCTTTGTGCAGGTTGGACCTCCTTTTTCCGGCACCCTTGGGACCTGACCAGTCCTGAATGAGGGGATTTGCTGGACCAGGGGAGGTTCCTCCAACATGGCCCATGGCCATAGGTCTCCAGCCTGGCCCTGTCCTGCCTGTCCTTTCCAGGCTGCACCTCTGTGGCTGCCCTGGCCATGACTGGAGTTCTGTAGATGCTGCCGGCTCCCACTACTGTCCGGCTGCAGGGGCCAGAACTCCCTGCTGCACTGCCTGCCCCTCTATGCCCCTCCAACACGGGGCTCCTGGCTGAGTTGCCAGCCCCCCCTTGCAACTCCTGCCCTGTGGCCTGACCTCCCTATACCTATGCTGTGTAGTCCAGGAACATTGTTGTTCCTGCCAGTCTATGGATTTTGCTGAACCAGAGATTCCCAATTAAGGGAGATACAACCTGTACTATGCTATTTTAACCTTTTATTAAATATACTAAACAGGTAAAATAGTTAAAGCATTTGAAATTTTGTTAAAATGAATGCCTTACTTTACATTTCTTGTTCCCTTTCTTTTAGTTGGAGAGAGGTTTGAAAGAAAAAACTCTTGTTTGATAGTTTTATATGGTAATAACTTTATTTTGGGGTAAAGAGAAAAAGTTAATTCTCCTGAACTAGAATTGTTATGGCTGTTTTTGTTACACTCTGATTCAGTTTAATCTTGAGTGGTATTTGGAATTTAGCTGTGGCTGGTAGAAGCAGTGATGTTACCTGAATCCCTCTCTGGCACGGCTTGATCAAGACATCCTTCAGGATCAGGACAATGAAGGTCTAACTCCCTGGAGACAGTGGGGGTGGCAGTCATGATGGTGATGCTTGCTCCAGTAGGTTCCATTTGTTCTTGTTTCCTTCCGGAGGCTCTTTCCTTCTGGAGTCTCTTTCACAAAGATCCGCGAAGGGACTGATGGGTAAAATAGCCCATTGCCTCATTGATTTGTCCCCTAATTAGACTTAATATCCAACACACCCATTTTGATAAATTTCCAATTCCATATCTTCTGTTTTTACCAAATATGATTTTAATGTTTTCCTTGAGTTGTATTGGTAAGCCTTTCTGTTTGGACTGATTCTGATTTTCTTGTATCTGTTCCCATCAACATGTGTTAGTTTATTGTGGCATCTTACGAACATACACTCACTTTTTACAGTTGAATTTACAATTAGAGTTAATTTGTAGACCAAATTATTGCAATTGATAGGGAAGAGTTGGTAAGAATAGAGCAAAAGAGTTTGGTGTGCAGTCAGGTGAGAGGTGATTCTGGGGAGGGGGTGAATTGGCAGAGATGCACAGAAGTTGGGTAGATGGGTTAGATGATGGGGTTGGAAAGGTGTTAAGGAGAGTGGAAAGGGAGAGGTAGGACACTAGGAATGGGGACATGGGACCTAAGTGACAGGGAGAAGACTGTGTTATGGGCATTGACCCCATCTGTTTTCCTGGACCCCTCATGTGAGGCAGGTTCTAGATAGGTCTTGTCTAGTGGGCGTTAGGTATGTAAGCAAGTAGTCAGCTACCCGATAAGGCTAAGCTTATTGAGTAGTCAAGTTGACTACTCTCTCCCCCCTTGCTGCCTCCTGTTGGGAAGCAGGAGCTGATGCTCAGGGGAGCCGGCTTAAAACCCAGTTCCCCCCAGCACTGTCTCTGCAGTACTACCTGCCCCCCTGAGTGCTGCTGCCTCTATCAGAGACAGCAGTGGGGTGGGGGTGGGGAGGCAGGAGAGGCTGCCATGAAGCAGCAACTTGGGCTGGCCACAGACAGAGGCTGCTCCATGAGGGCCTCAGGGGAGCTGGCCCACCCACATGGACAGGGGCTGCTGCCGCAAAGCAGCCCCGTCCGTGGTGGTCTGGGCTGGCCACAGAGGCTGCTCTGGCAGTGGCCCCTGTTCGTGGTGGACTGGGCTGGCCACAGGCAGAGTCTGTTGCTGGAGCAGCCTCTGTCTGTGGCCAGCCTGAGCCGCTGCGAAGGGGGGCTGCTGTCAGAGCAGCCTCTGTTCGCAGTGGCCGGGGCTGCCGGTGGACAGGGGCTGCAGGACCTGGTATGAGCTGGGGCTGAGCAAGTCCAGCTCAGGCCTGACTTGTGCTGCTCCAGGACTGCTGCAGCTGGTCTAGGGCCTACCCCTACTGCGCCTCTGCAGTTTAAATGTAGCAGGAGCTGGGGAGTAGTACCTAGACCGGAGTGAGTCAGGACAGAGTGGCTTCCCTTATTGACTAATCATGTGGTTGATACAAATTGTATCGACTATACGATTGGTCAGTTACCCACCTCTTAACATCCTAATTGGGGGTCAGATATCTTCTCTCTACTTTCCCCCTTCCAATGATCTGGGGAAGCCCTGTTCCTTTTGCCAGGGACCTTGAGACTGGCATGCTTGGGGCATATGCTAAGAATTCATTGCTGACAATGGAATAAGGAATTGAGAATGGGCATGCTTAATGCACATCACAGCCTCTGTAGCACTGGATATCAGGGATGAGTGCACCCACTGACATGCATTGTGCTGTTCACACATATCAGAGCTATTGTTTCAGGCTATATTTATCTCCATGGGGTATTCTTTCATCTGAGAACATCTCATTGAAATGTATGGGTCACTTAACACTTCTCTCAATTAATACAGTATTAAAGGAGGGTAATGTAATTAATGTAAAATCAACTTGAGTTTATGGAAAAAAATCCTATCGAACTAAGTTGATATCTTTTTTTGATGAAACTACAGGCTTGGTTGATAAAGGTAATAGTGTCGTAAGAGCCTTCTTTTTAGCATTTGACTTGGTACCTCGTAAAATTTTGATTAAAAAAATTAGAATTAGGGTTGTCAAGTGATAGAAAAAATTGTGATTAATCACACAATTAAAAAGTTTGTGATAAATTGTGTGATTAATTGCATTATTAAACAATAATAGAATACCACATTTAAATATTTTTGCTGTTTTCAAATATATTGATTTAAATTACAACATAGAACATTGAGTATAGTGCCCGCTTTTTATTTTTATTACAAACATTTGTGCTGTAAAAATAAAATAGTATTTTTCAATTCACCTCATACCTATACTGTATGCAGTCTCTTTATTATGGAAGTGCAACTTACAGATGTACATATTTTACACATATAGATGAATTGAAAGATACTATTTCTTCTGATTATCATGTTTTGCTGTGCAAATATTTATTGTAATTGAAATCGATATATTTGAAAATGTAGAAAAACAAAAAAAATTAATTTCAATTGGTATTCTGTTTTTAACGGTGTAATTAAAACTGGAATTAATTGTGGTTTTTGTTTAGTTAATTGTATGAATTAACTGTGATTAAATAGTAGTCCTAATTTAGAATGATAAAAATTAACATGACACCTATTCAATAGATTAAAAACTGACTAGGTGATAGATTTCAAAATGTAATTTTAAGCAGGGAATCGTCATGAAGTAGGTGTATTTTTTCTAGTGAGGCTCAGCAGGGATCAGTTGTTGGTCCTATTTTATTTAATATTTTTGTTAATGATCTGGAAGAAAACACTAAAATCATCACTGATGAAGTTTGGAGACAATACAAAAATTGCAGAAGTGGCAAATACTACAGAGGGCAGGTCTCTCATTTAGAGAGATCTGGATGGCTCGGTAAACTGGGCACAAGCAAACAATGTGCTTTTAATACGATGGTAAGTCAAAAATTATCCACAAAGTATTTATTAAAATTAACACAACAGCAATACAGAACTCATAAGTGTATCATTTTTCAACATAGTTCCCCTGTTTTTCAACACACTTGGTCCAGCGTTGCACAAGCTTTTGTATGCCTTCCGAAAAAAAATGTTTTTGGCCGGGCGGCAAGCCATGTATACACCATCTTCTTCAAATCATGGTCGCTGGCAAAACGACGGCCTCTTAAAGCATCTTTGAGGGGTCTCTCTGATGTTTGCTCTCCGGCTCATAGTGGTGGATGCACGTTTCGTCACTAGTGACAATGCGACTCAAAAAAGCATCACTTTCCTCATGATACCGGTTCAAAAGGCAGTTACAGATGTCCAGACGGTTATGTCTGTGCTGTTCCGTGGGTTGTTTGGGAACCCTACTTGCACAAACTTTACTGAAGCAAAGTTTGTGGTGGATGATTTCATAGGCAGAACCATGACTAATCTGCAGTTGGTTTGTCACTTCATCGACAGTCACCCTCCTTTTTTCGAGAATCAGCGCACGGACTTGTTCAATGTTCCTTTCAGTAGTCGATGTGGATGGGTGCCCTGATCGTTCTTTGTCAGTGACACTGTTCGGCCATTTTTGAACATGTCAATCCATTCGTACATGCTTTGCTGCGGCAAAACACTGTCACAGTACCGTGCTGATAGTCTTCGATGAATTTCCGCACCTTTTACACCTTCAGCCCACAAAAATCGAATCACTGCATGCTGCTCTTCTTTGGTGCATGTGGTAAGCAGAGTGGCCATGTTGACCCCACTAGTGGTGAAAGACATCTGAATGGTCAAGGCCAAATATGTCACTACAATATAGGGAGGTTCCGTGCTTACGGTTGCATGCTAATTCAGCAGTTGGGCCAATCGCAAAAAAAAGATATGAACACTTTGAGGATACTTTTTGACTTACCCTCGTAGAAAGCAGCCAATGGGAGCTGCAAGATTGTTCCTGGACTTGCAGCTGATCACAGACAAACAGGGCCCCACAGCTGGATTTTCTGAATGGTGTGTAGGAGCAGAGCAGGCAGGGAGCCTGGTTGAGGCTCCTGCTACACTCATGGGCTGGATCTAGTGGCTTGGGAATTCTTAAAGAATATGTTGGAAGATGATCAAAAAAACATGATTCTACAATGGAGGATGACAAATTTGGCTAAAAGCCCATCCTATTTCAGTGAAGCTACGCACTAATTAAAAATTAAAAAACATATAAAAATAGAAAAAGGGGGAAATAGGTAGCAATTGATATACATTTGCACTTATGAGGTGCAGAAAATTGGTAGGGGAAGCTAAAGACATTGAAAAAATTCAAGGCTGGCAGGGCTAAAGACAAGAAGGGTTTTTAAAAATACATCAAACAAAAGAAATTGTAGCAATAGTATGGTCCCATTACTAGATGGAGATGGCAAAATTGTTAATAATGAAGCAGAAAAGGCAGATGGGTTCAATAAATATTTCTGCTCTGTATGAGGAGAAAAAAGCAAGACGATTGACACATTATTTGGGGATATTAAAGTACTTTCCAGTCCACTAACAACTGAGGAGAATGTTTGACAGCATTAAGTAGGGATAAACATTTTAAAACTATCAGATTCAGATAACTTGCACCCAAGAGTCCTAAAAAGAGTTGTCTGAGGAGATCTCTAGACCATTCTTAAGATTTATTAAAGATTAGAATAATGGGGAAATTCCAGAAGATTAGAAGAGAGTGCTAAGGTTGTGTCAATATTCAAAAAGGACAAGCGGAATAAACCAGATAATTACAGACTGGTAAATCTGACATTGGTCATGGACGACAAAATAATGGGAAAAGTTGATACTAGATTCAGATCATGAGAGCAATGCCAGTCAATATGGTTTTGTGGAATATAGGTTTTTCAAATAAACTTGATTTATTTTTGCTAAAGGTAACTGGAGATGTATATATTTTTTTCATATTTAGACTTTGTAAGGTATTTAGTTCAGTACCACTTGAACCTTGATTTAAAAATTAGTACTGTATAATATCAGTAGAGCATGTTAAATTGATTAAGAACATATCTGACAATCTCAAAAATAGTTGTCATCAGTGATCTAGAAATAACGTAAAATCACTTAATCATTTACAAATTATAACAGCAAAAATTGGTGAAATGATAAATATTGGAGAAGACAGAGAAAAATCATACAGAGTGATCTGAATCCTTGGAAAGCTTTGCCCATTCAAACAAAACGGGCTTTATCATAGCCAAATGCAAAGTTATACATCCCAGAGCAAGGAATGCAGGCCATGCCTACAGAATGGAGGATTGGAAAGCAGTGACTCTGAAAATGATTTAGGGATCATAGTGTGTGAGTAACTGAACATAATCTCTCAGTGCAATACTGTGGCAGACTGGGCTAATGTAATCTTTGAATGTATAAACAAGGAAGTAGTGAATAGCAGAAGAGATATGACTTTATCATTGTATGTGACATTGGGGAGACCAGTGCTGCTTACAGTTCTGATGATCATATTTTTAAAAGGATGTTGAAAAATTGGAGAGGGTATAGGAAAAAACCACAACAATTATTTTAAGGCTGGAGAAAATGCTTTACATTGAGAGCTCAATCTGTTGAGCTTGTCAAAAAGAGGATTGAAAAGTGGTTTGATTACAGTGTACAAGTAACTTCACAAGGAGAAAATGCCCGGTCTTGCTAACCTTTTACCTAATGGAGAAATGCAAAACAGGAGCCAGTAACTGGATGTTGAAGATGCACAAATTTAAATTTAAAAATTAGGCACACATTTTTTAATAGTGAAGGTGATTAACCCCTGGAGCAAACTATTGAGGGATGTGTATTAAAATCAAGACTGAATGTCTTTCTGGAAGATGTTTTACTGCCAAACAAATTATTGGACTCAATACAGGGATAACTGGATAAAATGTAATGGGCAGTGATATACAGGAGGCCAGAGTAGGTGAGTTGTTAATACAAGCATGGAATCATAGAATGCTAGAACTGGAAGGGACCTCGAGAGACCACCAAGTTCAGTCCCCTGCCCTCACATTGGCAGGACCAATATGGTCTTAAACATTGTGTTTAACAGTCGGTTGTGGTCTTAAATACTGAATATAAGGTGCTGTGCGTATACAAAATGCTTGATGTATACTTTGCAAAGTATTTGCTATGAAACAGTATCTACCAATGAGTATTAATATTATTTGTATTGTGATACCAGTCACAGATCAGGGCCCCAATGTGCCAGACACAAGTACGAACACATAACAAAACTATGATCCTTGCCCCCAAAGAACTTACAGTTTAAATTTTACAAAGGATTTTTTTTCTTCATGTAAAATGGTTGTTAAAGCTGATTGATCACATGTTATGAGAGTTTTTGCACTTCAGACAACATTTATTTTGGGATAGGAGTGCATTTACACTCATGAATGTAGCAAGGACCGTCTCATAGGCTAATGGTTATTTTCTGTGCTGCCACGTAGGGAGATTTTGTTTTGATTCCATATCATGGGCTAGATATTTCAAGCCAAAATTTCAGTCCTCTCTGTAAACAGCTTTATATTTAATTAGAAACACTAAAGATGGAATACTCTGATTACAGTGTATCATGCTGTAATCTTTTTAAATCTTTTTCCTCTGAAAAAGTGGAGTGAGAGAGAGAGTCTATTGCTGCATTACTTTAATTACATGTTAATAACCAAAAAATTAAGAATAAGCCTGCCAACAGCAATTCTAGGGCCAGGGCAGAATATTCAGTGCACACGCTGTATCATGTAGAGGTGGCCTACCTGACATTTGGATAGGACTGCATTGGCTGGTGCCTAGCGAACTGCTGACTGCAGTTCTGGGTGTGCTCTTTCAGCTTGACCAGGGCTTTCACGTGCCTGCCTGGTAGGGTAGCCCACAGTTGGACAGTCCCACAGAGTTCTGAGAGGGAGTATGGGTGCAGGAGAGGGTACAGGCTCTGGGCTTGGTTGGGATGTAGGAGGCGATGCATTAGGATGCACTTATGTTGGATGGGTCCTAAAAGCGACCGGCACACCCCACAGGCAGCACGGCTCCTAGGCAGGGTGAGCCAGGGGAGTCTCCACAGACCTTTGTCCGCAGGCACTGCCCCACAGCTTCCATTGTCAGGAACTAAGAATGAGGGCAGGCAGGAAGCCTGTCTTTAGCCCTGCTGCGCTACCAGTGATAGTGGCTGGGGGCCCTCAGGCCCTTTTAAATTGCCCATGCCCCTGGGCAGTTGCCCCTTCACATCCCCAACCCTGGCCTCCATTGGCAGGCCTGATTAAGAATAAAATAAAATAATTTTCTGTGTATTACATACAATTAGTGTGTTTTCAGAAGAAATGAAAAAGACAGACATGAGATAAAAGAAAAAAGGTTGTTCTAGGCTTCACATATTCCCTCTGATTTTTGCATACCATACAACCCCATACAGGCTCATTCTATTTCAGTTATGCTTCCACAGCTAAGCTAAACATTTTCTTAATATTAAAAGAAACTAATGAAATGTCATAAGCATATCCAGATTCTTAAATGCGAATAGTTGCCAGAAACACTTTCTTGCATCTCTTGCTGATCTGGAGGCTTCTCCCAAAGTTATTGAACACTGATTTGGCCACAGATATTCTCAATGTTGTGTGATTTTTCCATTTTTCGCAAAGGTAACATACTATTCCTAAGTGATGAAAAAATCTCCAACTGTTTCAAGTAGGACCATCGATTAACTGCACTTAACTCATATGATTAGCTGAAATTATTTGCAATTAAAAATGAATCCTGGTTAATCGAGATTCTAATCACACTGTTAATAGAATACCAATTGAAATTTACTAAATATTTTTGGATGTTTTTCTATATTTTCAAATATATTGATTTCAGTTATAGCACAGAATACAAAGTATACACTGCTTACTTTGTTACTGTTTTTTATTACAAATATTTGCATTGTAAAAATGATAAAATAAATAGTATTTTTAAGTTCACCTCATACAGGTACTTTAATGAAATCTTTTTTTGTGAAAGTGCAATTTATAAATATAGATTCTTCAAGTGCTTGCTTATGTCCATTTCACCTAGGTGTGCGCATGCAGCATGCACGAGTTCCAGAAGCTTTTTACCCTTAGCAATATCTGTTGGGCCAGTCAGGGAGACCCCCCCCGAAGTGGTGCCGCTATAAGAGCACATACCTGTATATATCCCACCCCCTCAGTTCCTTCTTACCACCTGTGATGGTTGCTGGAATGCTCGGCTTGCTCTTTGCAAGTGCGCACTTAGAATTCTTTACCTTATTGCTTATAAAGAGTTCAGTCTTATAGATAATTAGTTGTTTAGTAGCTGTTAAGTTAGTGTTATCTTAGAGAAGTTGTAGTTCGCACTTCATTCCCCCTCTGGGGCCTACAGCTTCAAGCCTTGTGTGAGGTCAAAGTGGGAGCATGACTTGCCAGCTGAGGATTTAAGGATGCATCCTCCTCCTCCACCTGCACCCCTAGATTCTGGGCCATGGGTTGGAGTGGTTGAAACTACTGAAAGCCCATGCCCTGTGGGTACCCCCATCGGGAATGCCTTAAGTGCCTAGGAGAGGGACATTTGACTGACTCTTGTAAAATCTGTCGGTCCTTCAAGCCTAGGACAAATGACACTGAAAGACCTGCCCTTTGAGGCGTTGGGGCTCTTTTCGGAGCAGATGGACAGCTGGCTGCACAGCCTTAAGGACTTGCAGGTGACCTTGAAGTCCTTTGGCATACATACTTCCACCCTGCAGTGTCTCCCCTTAAACCTGAGACCACAGAGGCCTTAGCAGCAGGGACGCAGACAGGAAGGGGGCAGGCACCGTAACAGGGGCAACAATGATAGGGATAGCAGGAGGTCACTGTTGACCCCCAGCCAGGTCCTGAGGCCCTCTAACAAGACTCAGGGCCCCAGGTCGGGATTTTGAAGTTACGCCCAAGGGTGGAGCAGCAGTTCCCAGAATAAATCATTCCTTTGTGAACAGAGTATCCCCCTTCCACTGTTCTTGGTGCTCCATCACTATGGATCACTGGGTCCTCAAAACAGGAGTGGTGGGATGATCTATCCCCTTCCTGTCCCTCCCCCCTTTCCCATCCCTCTTCCCCGATCCTCTTCAGGGACCCCTCTCACAAGCACCTCTTACATCAGGATGTCTCTTTGCTCCTGTTATTGAGGGCAGTGTAAGAGGTTCCACATGAATTTCGGGGGGAAGGGTTTTTATTCCTGGTACTTCCTAATCCCAAAGTCCAAAGGGTGCCTGCGCCTCATCCTAGACCTTAGGGGGCTAAATGCCTTTATAAGAAAGTCGAGGTTCAGGTTGGTGACATTGGCCTCCATCATTCCCTTCCTCAATCTAGGGGACTGGCACGCCGTCCTCAAGTTGAAGGACGCATACTTCCATATTTCCATTATCCCCTGCCACAGGAGGTTCCTCCATTTCACAGTAGGCATAGACTACTACCAGTTTATGGTCCTACCATTTGGCCTGCCCATCGCCCCCAGGGTGTTTACCAAGTATATGGCAGTGGTGGCAGGCTTTCTCCAGAGGAGAGGAGTTCAAGTCTTCCCCTACCTATATGACTGGCTCATCAGAGGTTGCTCCAGGAGCCAGGTGTTGAGTCACATAGATCTGGCTGGAGAGACCTTCTCCCATCTAGGGCTTTTGTTGAATGAAGCAAAATCTACTCTCGTCCCCATGCAAGTAATAGAATTTGTGGGGGCAAGACTGGATGCCACCACAGGGCATGTGTCCCTTCTAAATACCAGATTTGTGGCAATGAGGGACATTATTCTGAGGCTCAAAGCCGCACCCCTGACAACCACAAAATGGGTTGGAAATGGGAGGGAGTGTGGGCTATAATAGCAGAGAAAGGAGGGACAAGGCAGAACTGGGAGGCAAGATCAAATCAGTATCTTAGATGCCTATATACAAATGCAAGAAGTATGGGTAATAAGCAGGAAGAACTGCAAGTGCTAATAAATAAATACAACTATGACATCGTTGGCATCACAGAGACTTGGTGGGATAATACACATGATTGGAATATTGGTATAGAAGGGGACAGCTTACTCAGGAAGGACAGGCGGGGGAAAAAGGGAGGAGGTGTTGCCTTATATATTAAAAATGTACACACTTGGACTGAGGTGGAGATGGACATAGGAGACAGACGTGTTGAGAGTCTCTGGGTTAGGCTAAAAGGGTGATGTCATGATAGGCCACCTACCCAGGCAGAAGAGGTGGATGAGGCTTGTTTTAAACAACTAACAAAATCATCCAAAGTACAGAATTTGGTGGTGATGGGGGACTTCAACTATCCAGATATATGTTGGGAAACTAACACAGCGGGGCACAGACTATCCAGTAAGTTCTTGGACTGCATTGAAGACAACTTTTTATTTCAGAAGGTTGAAAAAGCTACTGGGGGGAAGCTGTTCTAGACTTGATTTTAACAAATAGGGAAGAACTGGTTGAGAATTTGAAAGTGGAAGGCAGCTTGGATGAAAGTGATCATGAAATCATAGAGTTCCTGATTCTAAGGTATGGTAGAGGGGAGAACGGCAAATTAGAGACAATGGATTTCAGGAAGGCAGATTTTGGTAAGCTGAGAGAGCTGGTAGGTAAGGTCCCATGGAAAGCAAGACTGAGGGGAAAAACAACTGAAGAGAGTTAGCAGTTTTTCAAAGGGACATTGTGAAGGGCTCAAAAGCAAGCTATTCCGCTGCTTAGGAAAGATAGAAAATATGGCAAAGGACCGCCTTGGATCACCCAGGAGATCTTGCATTATCTAAAAATAAAAAAGGAGTCATATAAAAAATGGAAGCTAGGACAAATTACAAAGGATGAATATAAGCAAGCAATACAGAAATGCAGGGGCAAGATTAGAAAGGCAAAGGCACAAAACAAGCTCAAACTAGCTCCAGGCATAAAGGGAAACAAGATGACATTCTATACATATATTAGAAGCAAGAGGAAGACCAAGGACAGGGTAGGCCCATTGCTCAGTGAGAAGGGAGAAACAGTAACAGGAAACTTAAATGGCAGAGATGCTTAATCACTTCTTTGTTTCGGTCTTCACTAAGAAGTCTGATGAAGGAATGCCTGACATAGTGAATGCTAGTGGGAAGGGGGCAGGTTTAGAAGATAAAATAAAAAAAGAACAAGTTAAAAATCACTTAGAAAAGTTATATGTCTGCAAGTCATCAGGGCCTGATGAAATGCATCCTAGAATACTTAAGGAGCTGATAGGGGAGGTATCTGAGCCTTTAGCTATCATCTTTGGAAAATCATGGAAGACTGGAGAGATTCCAGAAGATTGGAAAAGGGCAAATGTAGTGCCCATCTATAAAAAGGGAAATAAAAACAACCCAGGAAACCATAGACCAGTCAGTTTAACTTCTGTGCCAGGGAAGATAATGGAGCAAGTAATTAAGGAAATCATCTGCAAACACTTGGAAGATAATAAGGTGATAGGGAACAGCCAGCATGGATTTGTAAAGAACAAATCATGTCAAACCAATCTGATAGCTTTCTTTGATAGGATAAGGAGTCTTGTGGATAAGGGAGAAGCAGTGGATGTGGTATACCTAGACTTTAGTAAGGCATTTGATACGGTCTCGCATGATACTCTTATCAATAAACTAGGCAAATATAGCTTAGGTGGGGCTACTATAAGGTAGGTGCATAACTGGCTGGATAACCGTTCTCAGAGAGTAGTTATTAACGGTTCACAATCCTGCTGGAAAGGAGTAACAAGTGGGGTTCCGCAGGGTTCTGTTTTGGGACCGGCTCTCTTCAATATCTTCATCAACGATTTAGATATCGGCGTAGAGAGTACGATTATTAAGTTTGCAGATGATACCAAGCTGGGAGGGGTTGCAACTGCTTTGGAGGATAGGGTCATAATTCAAAATGATCTGAACAAATTGGAGAAATGGTCTGAGGTAAACAGGATGAAGTTTAATAAGGACAAATGCAAAGTGCTCCACTTAGGAAGGAACAATCAGTTTCACACATACAGAATGGGAAGCGACTATCTAGGAAGGAGTATGGCAGAAAGGGATCTAGGGGTTATAGTGGACCACAAGCTAAATATGAATCAACAGCGTGACGCTGTTGCAAAAAAAGCCAACATGATTCTAGGATGCATTAACAGGTGTGTTGTGAGCAAGATATGAGAAGTCATTCTTCCGCTCTACTCTGCACTGATTAGGCCTCAGTTGGAGTATTGTGTCCAGTTCTGGGCACCACATTTCAAGAAAGATGTGGAAAAATTGGAGAAGGTTCAGAAAAGAACAAGAAGAACGATTAAAGGTCTAGAGAATATGACCTGTGAAGGAAGACTGAAAGAATTGGGCTTGTTTAGTTTGGAAAAGAGAAGATTGAGAAGGGACATGACAGTGGTTTTCAGGTATCTAAAAGGGTGTCACAAGGAGGAGGGAGAAAACTTGTTCATCTTGGCCTCTGAGGATAGAACAAGAAGCAACAGGCTTAAACTGCAGCAAGGGAGGTTTAGGTTGGATATTAGGAAACAGTTCCTTACTGTCAGGGTGGTTAAACACTGGAATAAATTGCCTCGGGTGGTTGTGGAATCTCCATCTGTGGAGATATTTAAGAGTAGGTTAGATAAATGTCTATCAGGGATGGTCTAGACAGTACTGGGTCCTGCCATGAGGGCAGGGGACTGGACTCGATGACCTCTCAAGGTCCCTTCCAGTCCTAGTATTCCATGATTCTATGAAACTGTCTGAGACTGCTGGGTCACGTGGCAGCGTGCACGTATGTCATACAATACACCAGGCTACACCTACGCCCATTGCAGGCCTGGCTGGGAAAGGTCTACAACTTGGCCCACGCTCACATTAACACGGTGGTGACTATGATTATTAGATTATTCAGTCATTTTGAGCTTTCTGGTCATATCAGATTTTCAGAAATATTTCAGCAATCACATTTTTAGCTGTAAAGCAAAAACATTTTGGTTTCCAATATTATCCAAAGAAATAATCCATAATATGGTTAGAGAAATAGCATAGTCATTAGCACTACTCGGCAAAGTGGGAATTCAGAGCTATTTATCTTGTTAACTTAGTTTTTGTATGTCCTACTGCACATACTGAGAGCTTTTGAGTGAGTGAGTTAGTGACAAATCTTCCTGGGAGGAATTAGGTCTTCAACTGAATGGAAGAGCAAGTGGAAATGATTCAAAGATTCTGAAGTAGTTTGGGAATGACTGGAGTAGTAGGTGGTAGGAGGAGAATTGCAGTGTGCTAAGAATGGGTGAGGAGGAGGGAATGTAACCGCAGATGTGGGTTGCAGAGTTACATGTATTGGGAACAGGAAAGAAAGATAGGTAAGAGATTGAAATGAGCAAGGGTTGAGAGGCAAGGCATCACCTGAAGAGGTACTGAGCTAAACTGGGAAAGAAGACAGGGAGATATACAAACACACATGTGCCTTTTGATAGCTCCTCAGGAGCTTAGTCATAGGTGGTAGCTCTGTTACAGGAAAATTTAATACTAAAGTCATTAATCAAAACATTATCAAAGTATACTATTATATCAATAAAAACTAGATATAGAAAATTCTTAGTTGCAACATTTTATGAATACTGATTGAGAAATTATCTATGAATTTCAAATCCTTTGTGCAGACATATGAATAGAATACATACATATGAGCTATGTATGAATACATACGTATGAACTATACGGTTTATCATTTAAAAGAAAAAATACAACTCTATATTTAAAGACCATTGCATACAAAGGTTGAACTTTGCATAGTAAGTGTACATCAGATGCCTTCTCAATAGCTGAATAATTTATTTTGGGATACGTTTTCAGAGGTGCATATTAAAGTTGTGTGAATTGATGCCAGAGGCTGAGGTTAAATAACAGGCACCCAGGCATCACACATCCATGGCGGTATTCTGATCTTTAATTAAATATAGATGGAGACAATATAACAGACTTAAATGAATGTTTTACAGCTGGTCTTATGGGCCAACAAAGTTTGTCACCCAGACTTTTGCTCCTATTGTACTGGCTAGTTACGATTTCAAACTATACTGATCTACCTTTATAGTGTAAATATATAGGTAAATGCTTAATTATTTTTAGATTTCTGTACTGAAATCCACTTCTTTCACATGCCATGGAACACATTTCCGCAATGGAATAACATTTAGAGGGTTCTGTATTCTTTCAAGTTAAAAGTTAAAAATGACATTTCACAGGGAAAAAATACCTCCCTATCCTCATCAACTTTCTTCTATAAAAATGCTTGAGAAAAGAGGTTGGCTTTGTCCAATGGCCTTCCCATGGGAATTTGCTTCCCCCGGACTGCTGCAGAGGGGGATGGTTACCTCAGATGTGACAGCCAATGTTTACTGTTGTGCAGGACATAAGTGAGAGGGAAAGGCAATATCTCATACATCCAGGACCCAATCCATATTTGGCTGTAGAGATCGAAGTCTGTGCTTTAAACTGTACCTACCTGTAAAAAGGAAGGCCACTGCTGTTTTTGGGGAACTGATGTGATGTATTTAGTTTCCAGTACAACTTAATAGGTGGGCAATTGTATTTTACACATGCTTGTAATTGTAACATGAACTTTAAACATAGTCTTAATGTGAGATAATTGCAGTAATCCAATGTAGAAATATCATAGGCAGGATTATTATAGTGAGGCATAAAGTTTACATAAAATGGACAACATTGATTTTTGCCCACTGAGATGAGTTCAGATTCTAAAAGCACCAAAGGATCTGGGAATATCTCAACATTGCAAACTTCTTGGGCCTAGTCACAGAAGAAGAAATGGTATCCACCCCTTACCCCTCACAATCCTCCTCCTTTTCCCAAGTATTAGTTCTATTATGTCCAGTTACGTTGCTTCAACCAGTTTGCTCTTATTCCATCCTCTTTGTCAGTGTAATTTTGACCTAAGTCTTTAATAAAAATATTAAAGAAAATTGTTCCCTAGACAGAACCTTGCAGTTTGATAATTCACCTTTCAGCTCAACCCATTGCCTTCCCCCCATTCCTATTTTTTATCCACATTATAGTTCTTGTATGAATCCCCATTTTCTCTTAATTAATAATTTTCCATGTGTTACTGTGTCAAATGCTTTACTAAAATCCCAGTAGATTAAATATGTTGCTTTTTTTTTCCTCTAAAAAAATTGTCTTTTCAAAGAAGGGTATCTGTCTAGTTTTTAGTGATGTACTTTTGGTAAACCCATGTTGTATTATGTTCTCTTTCCCATTTACCTCCCATGAGTTTAATTATTCTTTCCTGAATAAGTTGTTCTAAAGCAGAGGTGGGGAATAATTTTTGAAGGGGTGCCATTTGACAAATTTCTGAAGTGGCTGCAGGCGGCTCTCAAAGGGGCAGAGCCTCGGGTGGAAGGGGTGGGGCCAGGAGGCTTCCTGTGCTCTTCTACCCACAGACCCTGATTGGCCTGGAGGCAGGGGGTGTGCATGAAATCTTTGGGATTGTGCTGGGGGCAGGAGCAGTGCACAAAACACCACTGCCCTCTCCCCCCTGCTCACAGTTTGTAGAGCTCAGCAGTTTTTCTGAGTGGTGTGCAGGGGCAGAGTAAGCAGGGAGTCTGCCTGAGGCTCCCTACTGCATGTATGGCCCAGATCCGGTGGCTTGGTAGTCCAGATCTGGCCCATGGAGAGTGTTTTGCCCAGGTCTGTTCTAAAGCCTTTCATGCTAGTGAAGTCAGACTGCCAGATTATTTCCCCCCCTCTTAGTTATCGGTTTCCAGTCATACATTATCACTCCCAATTAAATAGATTTATTAAAAATCTCGGCTACTGGACTAGCAAAATAATGTGCCATATTCTTTCAGTAGTCTAGAATGGAAATCATCTGTCCTCCCTATTTTGAGTGCATGAAGCTCTTGAAGTTTTTCTTCTATCCCAGATGTGGTAGTTTCCATTTCTATACACTTTTTTCCATCAGTCATCCTGCCTTCATGCACATGCTCCATATTAGCATTTTGAGGCAAAGTATTCACTGAGTTTTAAAAATATACCTAGATTATCTTTAATTTCCTTCCCATCCACACAGCATGGTGGCCCAAGTCCATATAGCCTTATCTTTTATTTATATAATTAAGCCCCTTTCATTATTTATTTTAATTTCTTTGGCAAGAACTAATTCATCTTGACTTTTAGCAATTCTCACTTTGTTCCTACATTTTCTAATCTCCATGATGTAGCTTTCTCTGTTAATAAATCCTTTATTTCCATTCCTTGTAGACTCTGTTAACTCCTAGTAACTTTTTAAAGTGGTTATTCATCCAACTGGGTTCAGAACTTTTCCCTTACAAGTTTTTTCCCTTTGTTTGGGATGCAAGATAATTTTTGTTCACTTGATTGGAAAAATCCCAAGCCTCCTCTGCATTTATGTTCTTGAGCTATTCTTCCTAGTTGACTTCTTTAACTAATTCCCTTTAAGTCCCTTTTGAAATAAACAAACATGATTGATGACCTTGTTTGATGACATGCATGTGACGAAGCGGGTCTTTGCCCATGAAAGCTTATGCTCCAATAAATCTGTTAGTCTATAAGGTGCCACAGGACTTCTTGTTGACCTTGTTTTGGTTATTCTTCTATTTAATTTAAACGGAGTCAAATCACAATCACTCAATTGAAGGTTATTTCCTATGATCATGTCTTTTGTGATGTCCTCACTACTAATCACAACTAAATAATTGCATAGGACCTTTCCCATTCTTATATCCACTAACTCTGAAGGGAATGAATCTAAAGTGCAGATGAAAGATCCTTCAATACTTACAGGACTTTAATGCTTGCCAAAGCTTCTTGAAGCTCATTATGTCCTCTTCAAGATCTGGGTCTGTCTGAAATGGAAGACAGATTAGTTTTGGATATATTTGGTCTTCTTTCCAGAGAACGTGGCCCGTTTTTCACAGCACAAAAGATCTGATTCTTTTAAGTATAAATATCAAGAGTTTTCTAGATATACCTACCCAGCAGAAACCACAACAATAGAGGAAAGACCTGCTACTATCATAACAGAACTTGGGCAGAATTTAATCCATAATACAGAACTAAACATCTAAAACAAAATATGCAAAAATCCCTCTCGCTTTGGATTTGCTCAGTGATGGTTGAAAGTTAATACAGTGAAGAAAGCATACATATGAGTCAGTCACTTGAACATATAGATAGGTACACAGTAGGATTTTCATAAATATTTCACTGTTGAAATCAATGGAAGTTATGTGCCCTGATTGGCTTAATTTCTTTTGAATATTCCATTAGGTTCCTATTACATATGTAGGCATTTAAATACTTCTGAAAATCTGTGTCAAGTGCCAGTGTCCTGGGAGTCAGAAATGCATTTTGAAATATTCCTGAGATTCTCACTTTGATCTTTGAAGTCATTGGTTCATAATTATCTTTGGGCCAGTTAGTACTACTTGTTAGTTTACCTGTGAAAGCATAAACTCAATTAAATTTTGGACACTCATTTCTCATTTCCTGGGAGTAGTAATATTTTCTTTAGCTACATGCAGGCAGGAAGAAAGAACCTCCAAGCATAATCCATATTTTGATGAATTTCTAATCTAGCCTCAGTATTATTTGGAAAGATTTGTTTTTAGTAAGAGGTCTAGTAAATCTCCAGGAATTTTTCACATGCCTCCAAAATGGGTACTGTGACAAATCCAGACCAGCTGGCTGCTGCAGACTAATGGGGGGAAGACATGCTGAGGCTTGGGTGAACAGCTTTCTCTATCCTGAGTAAAAAAAGGCCAAGCTTAAGTGCAGCATAATCAGGCAGGCACCTGGGGTCAATTAGAGGTTGTTAGAAGCTACAGGCTAATTAGACACCTGCAGCCAATTAAGGCCTGCGGAGCTGCTTTAAAATATCTTCCCCCCCCCCCCCCCAGGCAAGGGTGGGGGAAGGAAAAGAACAAAGGACTAGAAGAGGAAGTGTGGGATAGAAGAGCTGTGTGGGTGTGAGCTGAGGTCTGCCTAGTAGGTACCAAAGGAAAGATACAAGGAGGGATCATTTGGGGAAGTGGCCCAGGGAAAAGCTACCAGATTGAGAGTGGCAGTGACCCTGCCTGTTGCCGCAGCCTTAGGGTCCCTGGGCCCATGTGCAGCTAGTATCCTAGGTGGAGGAAGGCACTGCTTTTCCAAACCACCAGCCTGGCCCCACTCACATTCTGCCCTCAGAACTCCTACTTTTCTTTGGGCAAAAACTCAAACATATGTTTGTTTGAATTTTTTTGCCTAATTACCTAAAACTGTAGATTAACGGTAACTAAATTCCTGATCCAAACCCAGTTAAAGGCAGTGGAAGTCCTTCCATTGATATTTGCAGAGGTTAGAGGGAATCCTAAGGCAAAAGGATGTGAAGCAAAACTCTTTTTAGTTATAAGAAGCTGCAGCACTGTGATCATCAGGATGAAAGCAATATTTCAGCAATTCTCTCAACCTACAGAATTTCAGCAAACACATTAATTCTACTATTTTTGAGTTAGGTAGGTAGTAAATAGTCAAAAAATCCATTCAAAGTCCTTTGTCCACATCTGTAAACCAGTTCTAGTTTAGTGGTGTGTCTGCCTGAGAATTTACTCCAGTTCAATTTAAATTTGTGTACTTGGAAGAAAATATAAAATCACTGTTGGTAAAGTCTGCAGATGACTCAAACATTTGTGGAATGGTAAACAGTGATAATTACTAAGACCATGTCTACGCTGCTGGGAAAAGTTGGAAAAAGATAAGCAAATTGCAAACCACAATATGTGTATCTTTTTCTGCTTTTTTCCCAAAAGAGGCTTTTCCAAAATTTGGCCCGTCTACATGGGGCCAAATTTTGGAAAAAAATCTTTGTTTGAAACATTCCTTTTTCCTCTCACCGAGAGGAATACAGGGATGCCGAAAGAACACATTTGCTTTTTCGGAAACTGTTGCAAAAAAGCGGCGCATTCCTTGGACGTGGCAGAGCTTTTCCGAGATACCAGAGGTATCCTGGAAAAGCTCTGCAGTCTAGACATAGCCTAAGAGAAGTTCTTTGGCCTGTATTATGCAGGAAGTCAGATCAGATTATCATACTGTTCCCTTCTGATCTTAAAATGTATGACATTTGAAAATGGTGAAACCTCCGTTCAGTATAAGAATGACTTATCTAGTTTAGCTTAGTCCTATTCCTTATCAATTTAAGCTAAAACAGTATAAACCAAAATAAAGGTATTCACACAGTGATTTGCACTAGTTTAACTAAATCAGTTTAAATTCATACCTTACGTTAAACTAGTGCAATTTTCTCATGTGGGCAAGACCCAAGAACTGATTTAGGGCAGCACTTAATCATATGCTTACATCCCAATTAAACCAATGGGAGTTAAGCACATACTTAAAAATATATATACTTAAATATAATCTTCAAGTTATCAATTCCATTAAAAGGTTGGGAGGAATTCCATAATACTAATTTTTTTATTTAATTATTACATTTATTCTGACTCTGTAAATTATAAAAGGTGTACTTGTGTAATTTGTTGCCTTCTTCAATGTAACAAGAGAGAAATATTTCTTATCTCCATGAAGAAGAATTTTGCTTTGCATAATAGTAACTGTAAACTGTGAGTATTATTAATTTTTTTTTTCTTTTTAGGCAGGAATTTTCAGCATGAATGCATGTGAGGAGGGTTTTGCCACTGGTGGCAGGGATGGATGTGTTCGTCTATGGGATTTAAATTTTAAACCAATTACTGTGATTGATCTCAGGGAAACAGACCAGGGATATAAAGGTAAAAAGGTCTTATCTGATTTTTCGTTACATTGTCAAAGAGGAAGCTCTTCATAGTTTGAAAAAGTAATGCCAATTTTAAATGTATATTCATATGAATAATTTATATATAAGAGTTAATCATTTGAACTTCTGTAATGCCTATATAACCCACATGCCTTCTGGATGTGGGGTACTGTCCCATCTAGTAGCACTGAGACTACTTACAGGGAGAATGAGTCTAATCTACAGCCTTAGTTAATAGTGATCTGGGCTTCTAGCTCATGCGGTGGAGGCTCATGCACTAAGCTTCAGAGGTCCCATGTTTAATTCCGCCTGTCAATGTTACACCTATTCACGTTGGGCTACGTCTAGACTGCAGTGCTTTTCTGGGATACCATAGGTATCCCGGAAAAGCAATGCTGCGTCCAAGGAACTGAAATTTTTTTTGAAAAAGTGAATATGCTTTTTTGCCATCCCTGTAAATCTTGTTCTACGAGGCATAAGGGATGTGTCAAACAAGCAGTTTTTTCCAAAATTTGGTGCCGTGTAGACAAGCCAAATTTTGGAAAAGCCTCTTTCGAAAGAACATCGGAAAAAGATGCACAATTTGTGTACCTTAGTGTCACTAAGAACTTCAAACATTCAAGAAGAGAAACAACTGTTCTGTGAAATAGTTACAGCACACAGAAGGAAAACTTTTCGTACTGCTGTGAGGCAGCCATGCATGTGTTGTAACTCAGCAGCTTTTTCAAGGTATGCAGTGACACTGTATAAAAATATAGGACAGAAAATGAAGACTAGTGTATTGAAACAGAAAGGGGACATTTTGATAGCCAGATTGCAACTAGCTGTGCTGAAATTTGGCTGCTAATAATAATAATAATAGCACTTACCTACTCAGCACTAGTCAGACATAACCATGAGGGTGCCATCTCATATGAAATAATCTCAAGTCCTCAGTTTTATGACGTGTTGAAGAGATGGCATCTCCAGCAATATGTTAGTTTTTCTAACATTGTCCTGAGATATTAATTCAGTACCAACTTGTGAAAGAGTGTAGATATACGGAAAACTACCATCACTTTCAGCAGTATTTGTGTTGCAGACCTCTCAGCCAGTTGCTGAAGCTGCTTGACCTTGTCATTTTTTAAGATTGTGAAAGATCCCGGTACATTGAAAGATGATTGAAGCTAGCTAAATATATTAATATCAATAAACTGCTCATATATATAGTAAAACAGTGGTCTCCAACCTTTTTACACCCAAGATCACTTTTTAAATGACAGACCAAGCCAAGAACTACTGCCCCGCCCCATCCTTGAAGCCCCGCCCCTTCCTTGAAGCCCCACCCTCTCTATTCTCCTCCTCTCCATCACTTGCTATCCCCAATCCTTATACTGCTGCTTTTTTTTCCCAATTCTTCTGTAGGAAGAGGTTTTTCCAACATTAGGCCTGTCTAGACTGGACCACATGTCAGAAAAACCCCTTCTTTTGGAAGCCCCCTTATTCTTCATGCAAAGAGGAATATAGGGGTGACCGAAAGAGCATGTTTGCTCTTCCACTAAAAAAAGCGGAAGAACAAACGCATCCCTGGATGCAGAAGAGTGTTTCTGGGATATCTCCAGAATCCTGAAAAAGTCCTGCAGTCTAGCTGTACCCTCGCTGGGTTGAGACAGGATGTGTAGGCTCTGGGGTGGCAATGAGGGATTTGGGTATGGGAAGGGGTGAGAGGTGCAAGCTCTGGGAGGAAATCTGGATGCAGGAGGAGGTGGAGAAGGGAACACTGGCTCGGGGAGAGGGCTCCAGGCCAGGCAGTGTTGGGGTACTAAGGAAGCCACAGGCTTGTGGATGTGAGGTTGCAGGAATTTGGGTTGGGGTATGTGAGGGGCTCAGGGCAGGGGGTTCCAGTGTATGATAGGCTGAGATCTAGGGTCTGGGGGAAGGGGGACTGCAGGAGTGGTTGTGGCCAGATGGGGGCTTGGCCCCAATTGGGGGTTTGTTGGCCAAGCTTCATTTTTAAATAAAATACTATGTCAAACACAAAAAGTTTCTGCATTGTCTTTATTTATGAGAATGGCAGGGAACCTGTCTTGAGTCAGGGATCACTGACCCACAGAAAAATCAGTTCGGAGCAGGGAACATGGTACTGGGGAAGGGTGCTAGTGGGTTCTGGGGCAGGGAACAGGGTGCCAGTGGGGGCAGGGGACAAGTTCTGTGGGTGGGGGCAGGGGAGAGGGAACAGGGTGCCGGGAGGTCAGGGGACAGGTTTCTGCAGCAGGGGACAGGGTGCCAGTGGGGACAGAGTTCTGTGGCTGGGGGCAGGGGAGAGGAAACAGGGTGCCAGGAGGACAGGTTTCTGCAGCGGGGGACAGGGTGCTGGGGGGCAACAGGTTTCTTCAGTGGGGGGCAGGTTTCTGCAGAGGGGGGACAGGTTTCTTCAGTGGGGGGCAGGGTGCTGGGGGGGCAGGTTTCTGCAGTAGGGGTCAGGGTGCCAGTGGGGACTGGTTTCTGCAGCAGGGGGCAGAGTGCCAGGGGGGCAGGTTTCTGCAGCAGGGGGCAGGGGGACAGAGTTCTGTGGCTGGAGGCAGGGGAGAGGGAGCAGGAGGGCAGGGACAAGGTTCTGCGGCAGGGGAGAGGGAACAGGGTTTGGGGGCAGGGTGCCAGTGGGGGCAGGGAGTCCCCTACACCAGCCTCAGAGGGAAGCCTCCGTTGCACGCTCCCTCTGGGGCTGACCCCTCCTCCCCCATGGAGGAAGGAAGCCCTGTCGTGCATCTCTGCCGGGCCTGACTCCCCCCTCCCGCCGAGCAGGGAAGCCTCCATTGCGCACTCCCTCTGGGGTTGACACCCCCCGCCCCCCGCGGAGGAAGGAAGCCCAGTAATGCGCCTCCGCTGGACCTGACTCCACTCCCCCCCCTCCCCCCCCCACAGAGCAGGGAAGCCCGTGCATGCGACCCCTTGGGGCCAGACACATCCCCCACCGCGGAACAGGGAAGCCTCCATTGCGCGCCCCCTCCGGGCCTGACTCCTTCCTCCTGCAGAGAAGGGAAGTCCCAGCGTGCACCTGTGGGGACTTACTCAGTAAGTTCCCAGAACTCCAGGGAGCTGGGGCAAGGAAGCAGCTAGCGCATTTCTGGAACCCCCGGAAGTGACGTGCAGCTGTAGGACTTCCGTCCACCCCGCGGGAAGCTGCCACTACCTCCATTGTTGCTCGAGGTAGGTAATGGGGCTTCTTGGGAGGTGGGGGGAAATGGATGGCCCAGAACGCCTCGCGATCGACTGGTTGAGGCCTCGGGATCGACCAGTTGATCGCGATCAACTGGTTGGTGACCACGGTAGTAAAATAAACATATTGGCTTTGTCTTGTAATTGATGTTGCACCCTCACTAAGATTCTGAGAGCTCCTAACAAGATGGGTTGTGCAAAAGGCTTCAGAGGGGTAGCCGAGTTAGTCTGTAACTGGAAAAACTTAAAAAACAACGAATAGTCTAGCAGCACCTTAAAGACTAAGTTAGTCTTTAAGGTGCTGCTAGACCATTTGTTGCTTTTTAAGATGAGGTGTGGTCCACTTAAAATGCCCTGGAGTAGGTAGACAGTTTCTCATAACTGAGACAGTTCAAGACAAATAAATAATACAGGTCGGGTGTCCAACTTTCTAATTTGTGAAAGCTGGACAGTGAGTGCTGAAATCTCCCTCACCCTTGCTGTCCACCTCATTTCCTTGAGGTCCAGCCCTGCTGCTCTGCCCTCTCTCTGTCACTCTCCACCACCCTTCCCCTGCTCTGCTCTCTCCACCATCCTCCCCCTGGCAGCTGAGCAGAGCTTTAGAGGTGGAGGGTGGATTGGGGTAGGACATTGGAGAGAGAGTTGGGCTCTAGGAGAAGCGGGTTGACTGAGGCAAGGTAGGGAGGGAAAGATGCACTTAAGGGAGGAGTGGTGCCTGTGGCAGGATGGGAAAGAGAGAAACATGTTCCAAGGGTGGAGGGGTGAGTGAGGTGAGATGTGGAAGGTAGAGCTGTGCTCTGGGGGTGGTGGGGTAAGTGGGGCAGGATGGAGGAGGGATCGTCATATTCCAGGGATGGAGGAGTGAGTAGGGAGGGGGAAGGAGGTAGAGAAGTGAGTTGGGCAGGATGTGACAGGGAGAGTTGTGGTTGAGGAAGGATGGGGAATTTGCTGGTACTTTTCTCTTTACCAGCACCATTCCTCAGTGTTTCACTGCTCCTCCAGGCTCTAGCAGCAGCTGTTGCTCTTCCCATGCCCTCACTCCCTGATGGTGAAGACTGGTTACTTCAGGTAACCGGGCTTTTCATATACAGTCGGCATTACTGACCAACACTGCAAGGTCATAAACCAGACACCTAGGAACCATAATTGCAGTGTCTAAGCAAGAGTCAAATTTATTTAAATCTCTGCTTTTCCCACTACTTCCTCTCCAGGGGAAAGGCAGGGATTTGAACAGTATTTTTTTCTTTTCTCTTCTCTCTCTTCTTTTTCTACCTCTCCCTCCAATCTAGCATCTAACAGGATTAAGGGTTTTTGGATAGCTTAACTAAAATTAGCATCAACTTTCAGATATTACTGAAATTTTGTCAGCAGAACTCTGAGAACGTGGCATTTAATGGAAATATGTTTCAGCTGAGATAAAGGATATCTCCTCATATATCTAATAGGAAAAAAAAGAGAGAAAGGAATTTACAAGTTCTTAAAAATTGTATAACTTTTTCTTTAATTCCCCATTACTCATGTGCATGCATTGAAAGGGCCACCACTATTTGAAATGATTGATACAGATTTTGAAAGACTGATTTTCAAATGTCCTTATATCTCTATCTAAAACAGTGGTTGGCAACCCATGGCCTGAAGGATGCATGTGGCCCATGGGGGTTCTGTGTGTGGCCCACGAGAAATTTTGTTTTCCATTTCCCATGCACAGTGCTGCCAGATTCTGCTGGTTTTCATCTGCATAATTTTTTTTCCTACTGATATTAAAAAATGACATGTACTTAAAGCAAGGCAAGTGAGGTGAGATGCCTGCTGATTACACTCAAAATTGTGAGAACCCAGTGCTCCCTCTGTACCCCTTTGCCTCACTTCAAAAAATAGTGAAAACCAGATCTGTTCTGCAAAGCATGCCATCTGTTTAACAATGTATGATTTTGATCTTCCCATCCATGCAATGACATGTATTGTGTGTGTACAGATGCAATGTAAAGAACATGTGACTGCTTAAAATTAATCACCATAATGAATATGCAAATAAATTAATTACCATAATGAATATGCACATGTTTTAGTGCCAGTCTGCCAAAAAATTTTGAATAAGCTTGCCGCTCCACGTTATGGTTGGGAACCACTGCTCCAGAGAACAGCTAGAGTCCCATGTCCACCTGACTTTTATTCTGTTCTGCTCATTAGGCATTCTCTTCAATGAGGATAAATCCATACTGATTCCTGTACAAAGAACAGAGTTCATTGGAGTGACTCTTGACTCGATTCAGGCAAGAGCCAGTCTGCCCAGCTCCGGATTTCAAATGATGATGGGCATTATATCACCGCTTCCTTAATGTCTGACCACAACAGTAAAGACATGCCTACACCTACTGGGGCACATGGCATTGTGCTGTCATGTAGTAAGGCATACGAGGCTCCG
Source organism: Pelochelys cantorii (assembly GCA_032595735.1). NCBI lineage: Eukaryota > Metazoa > Chordata > Testudines > Trionychidae > Pelochelys > Pelochelys cantorii. The sequence continues at coordinate 98,638,542 of CM064329.1, read as the reverse complement.
CCTCAGATCTCTTCAGGCGTGGCTAACCTCGGTGTACCATCTGTTGTGAGACAGTTTGGACATGGTGATGTCAGGTCCCCAAACAGTAACTGCCACACTCTCATGGTTGTTGGATCCAAGCAATGTCTGCTAAGAGATATCTTGTATACCGTGGTCTCCCACAATGGTGATCATAATGGATGCTTCATACGTCAGGTGGGGAGCCCATCTGTTTAATCGACTAATTGGTTAAACAATATGCTTAATCGATTAGCCAATAAAAAGCTTTACATCTCTAGCTAGTAGAATCTTGGTTTTTACTCTTTCAACTTGGTTATCTTTTTGTGATAATCAGATGATACACTGGTTGTTTTGTTGATGGTTGTGTAAGGCAGCCTTGAGTAGGAAAGCTTGTGAGATGAAATTATACTTGTCCTTTACATTTCTGCTTGTCTGTAATTCTTATGAAAGCTAAGAATAACAGCACCCATTGATATTTTGCTTATGTCATTCATATAGTCATTCATTTACATTAACCACCATGTAAAAGAAGCAGTGAGGGACAAAAAGGCATCTTTCAAGAAATGGAAGTCCAATCCCAGTGAGATAAATAGAAAGGAACATAAACACTGTCAAATTAAGTATAAAACTGTAATAAGAAAAGCAAAAAAAGATTATGAGGAACAGCTAGCCAAAAACTCAAAAAACAATAGCAAAATGTTTTTTAAGTACATTAGAAGCAAGAAGCCTGCTAAAAAACCAGTGGGTCGCCGAGACAATCGAGATACAAAAGGAGCAATCAAGGACGATAAAGCCATTGCGGAGAAGCTAAATGATTTCTTTGCATCAGTCTTCACGGCTGAGGATGTTGGGGAGATTCCCAAACCTGCACCGTCCTTTGTAGGAGATGAATCTGAGGAACTGTCCTGGATTGAAGTGTCATTAGAGGAGGTTTTGGAACAAATAGAAAAACTTAACGTGAACAAATCACCGGGACCGGATGGCATTCACCCAAGGGTTCTAAAAGAACTCAAATGGGAAATTGCATAACTGCTAACTGTGGTTTGTAAACTATCCCTTAAATCGGCTTCCGTACCTACTGACTGGAAGATAGCTAACATGACACCAATATTTAAAAAGGGCTCTAGAGGTGATCCCGGCAATTACAGACCGGTAAGTCTCATGTTGGTACCGAGCAAATTAGTTGAAACAATAATTAAGAATAAAATTGTTAGGCACGTAGAAGAACATAATTTGTTGGGCAAAAGTCAACATGGTTTCTGTAAAGGGAAATCATGTCTTACTAATCTATTAGAGTTCTTTGAAGGGGTTAACAAACAAGCAGACAAAGGGGATCCAGTAGATATAGTGTACTTAGATTTTCAGAAAGCCTTTGACAAAGTCCCTCACCAAAGGCTCTTGTGTAAATTACACTGTCATGGGATAAGAGGGAAGGTCCTTTCTTGGATTGAGAACTGGTTAAAAGACAGGAAACAAAGGGCAGGAATAAATGGTAAATTTTCAGAATGGAGAGGGGTAACTAGTGGTGTCCCCCAAGGGTCAGTCCTAGGACCAATCCTATTCAACTTATTCATAAATGATCTGGACAAAGGGGCAAGCAGTGAGGTAGTAAAGTTTGCGGATGATATTAAACTGTTTAAGATAGTCAAGACAGAAGCAGACTGTGAAGAACTTCAAAAAGATCTCACCAAACTGAGTGATTGGGCAACAAAATGGCAAATGAAGTTTAATGTGGATAAGTGTAAAGTAATGCACATTGGAAAAAATAACCCCAACTATACATATAATATGATGGGGGCTAATTTGGCTACGACAAATCAGGAAAGAGATCTTGGAGTTATCGTGGATAGTTCTCTGAAAACGTCCACACAATGTGCTGCGGCGGTCAAAAAGGCAAATAGGATGTTAGGAATTATTAAGAAAGGGATAGAAAATAAGACACAGAATATCTTACTGCCCCTGTATAAAACTATGGTACGCCCACATCTTGAGTACTGTGTACAAATGTGGTCTCCTCACCTCGAAAAAGATATTTTGGCCTTGGAAAGGGTTCAGAAAAGGGCAACTAAAATGATCAGGGGTTTGGAACAGGTCCCATATGAGGAGAGGCTAAAGCGACTGGGACTTTTCAGTTTGGAAAAGAGGAGACTGAGGGGGGATATGATAGAGGTATATAAAATCATGGGTGATGTGGAGAGGGTGAATAAAGAAAAGTTATTCATTAGTTCCCATAATATAAGGACTAGAGGACACCAAATGAAATTAATGGGTATCAGGTTTAAAACTAATAAAAGAGAGTTCTTCTTCACACAGAGCATAGTCAACCTGTAGAACTCCTTGCTGGGGGAGGCTGTGAAGGCTAGAACTATAACAGAGTTTAAAGAGAAGCTAGATAAATTCATGGAGGTTAGGTCCATAAAAGGCTATTAACCAGGGGGTAGGAATGGTGTCCCTGGCCTCTGTTTGTCAGAGGCTGGAGAGGGATGGCACGAGACAAATTGCTTGATCATTGTCTTCGGTCCACCCCCTCTGGGGCATCTGATGCTGGCCACTGTCGGCAGACAGGCTACTGGGCTAGATGGACCTTTGGTCTGACCCAGTACGGCCATTCTTATGTTCTTAGTCTCTGTCAGCTCCATCAGAAATATGAGTGTGCACTTTGATTAGTAGTTGGTCTACATGATTCATATTCAATATATTATAGATTTAAGGTTAAAATACACACTTTTTTTCTTCAAGTGTCCATATATTGGATCATGCTTTAGTTATATTAAGATTTGACTATACCTTGCTTTCTTCTTCTCTCCCATATGCAAGGCCCATTCTTTCTATTCTGTTAATGGGAGTTCAAGTGTACTGATGGAGGTGTGGTCTGTTATGGTTAAAAGTTTGTTCCTGGCTGAAAGAAGTAAGATGGTATTTATTATGTGGATTAATTTTTGGTTGTTTTCTTTCTTTTGTAGTTTTGCCAGCTATGCTATCTATTACATTTTAAGTAGTTCATAACAAAGTGCATATACATTTATTTTCCCACAGGTCTGTCTGTGAGAAGTGTCTGCTGGCGAGGAGACCATATCCTAGTTGGGACACAAGACAGTGAAATTTTTGAGATCGTTGTGCATGAACGAAATAAGCCTTTCCTGATCATGCAGGGGCACTGTGAAGGAGAGCTATGGGCTCTGGCAATCCATCCTACAAAACCACTGGCCATGACTGGAAGTGATGACCGATCAGTCAGGTTAGCAACAACAGCCCCGCTCCCAACACAGCAAAATGCCAACAATTCAGTAAACTAACCCCCTGCTCCTGCCTGCTTTTTAGACAAGACAAATAAATGATTTATGGCATGCCATACTGAAGTATTGAACCAACATAATTTATTCTTGTAACTATAAATACTGATTACCGTAATTTAGCGAATAGATCCCTGTTATGAGTTCCCCTTGTGGGGTTCGAGTCTTCCCCACTCCCCTCTGTTTACCAAGTACCACTTTAAGCCGCTGTGCACGGTAGCGGTTTTTCAGTTTGTTTTATTCCTATATTACGCTGGTCACACCGTATGGTCGCTTACCCATACAGCACGGGGTTCGCATCCAGGGTACTGGGGAAGGGGGTTTGGGCCCTCCCTCTCTCCGAACCCCGGCCCAGGGCCCTAAGGCAGGGACCTAGGTCCCTGCTCAGCAGAGGGGGCTGCGGCCCCTAAACTCCCCCACTCACGGGGTCCACGAACCTGCCCTGGGCCACATCTTCCCCAGTTCTGCGTTCATGTCTGTCTGGCGGAGGCCGGGTTAAAGCTCACCCCGGTCGTTCACTCTCCTGGGTCCTCCCATTACATGCTCTGGCGTCCGTCTTCTCTGTTCTCCGGTCGCCATCTCCCTTCTCTGATTCCTCCTCCCCTCGGGCTTCCCTACCCCCTTTTAAATTCTCCGCTGTGGCTTCCGGGGCTCTGCCTCCCCTGGCATCCCCGACCCCCCCTTCCTGGCTCATTTGGGTGACGTCCCAAGTGACGTCATCCACCTGCGCCCCCGGTGGCTGACGGGCTGTGCCTCCCACTCTGCTGCCCGCGCTCTCTCCGGCTGTTCCCCGGCTGGGGCTTTCCCGCAGGGCCCTGTCCCTGCTCCGCACCTCCCCGGACTCCCCGATTCGGAGTTCGGGGGGGTTTCCAGTGTGGGGCGGAGGCACCCTGTCACAATCCCGCACCCGAATATACCCCGCGGTTTTTTCTATTTGAGTAAAAAAAATCTTGTATACCCTGTGCACAAATATAACCCACGGGGTATACAAGACTTTTCTGTGCCGGGGGTATATTTGCTGGGGGTATATTTACGGTGCAGGGGGGAGGGGGAGGGATTAGCCACTCACCGCCCCAGGTTCCAGCACAGCCGCCAACCTCCAGGCGGTGGAGCGCTCATCCCACAGGTTTCTCCGCAGCCGCAGGAAGGGGCGGGGGAGCCTCCGGGTGGGGGAGCGCTCACCGCCCGGTTCCTGCGCAGCCGCAGGAAGGGGCAGGGGGAACAGGACCCACCAGCCTCCGGACGGGGGAGCGCTCACCGCCCGGTTCCTGCGCAGCCGCAGGTAGGGGCAGGGGGATGAGCGCTCCCCTGCCCCTTCCTGCGGCTGCGCAGGAACCGGGGGCGGGGGGGGGGGGGGGGGGGAGGTGAGCGATCCCCTGCTCGGAGGCTGGCGGCCAGGAACCGGGGGTTGAGCACTCCCCTACCCCTTCCTGCGGTTTCGCAGGAACCGGGGAGTGAGTGCTCCCCCGCCCGGAGGCTGGAGGCTGGTGGCTGCAGCCACAGGAAGAGGCAACTCACCACCTGGTGAGTAAAACAAATTCTGTATACCCCGCGCGGGGGGTGCGGGGATTGTAAAAACGAATATAACCCATGGGTTATATTCGCTAAATTACGATACTTTGCTGATGGAGGTCTGAAAACAGACACAGAAATGGGTAGTTTGCAAAATGGAAATCAAGGCCTTAATTTGAACTTCTTTGTGGAAGGAAAACTTTCATAAATAAATAAATAAGATGAGTGCCAACATTTTCAAACTTGAAAAACTAAAGTTAGGCATATAAATTTAGATTTGAGTATCTAAGAAGTGATTTAATTTTCAGAGGTGCTGTGAAACATCCTGAAATAAGATTTATAGATTTAACTTTAGCACCAAAGTTGAATAATTTTGACTGACCTCTTTAGCGAACCTTTCATCAATTCTGTGTCATGCATTACTGAGACACCTACTTTTGGGTTTATGTGCTACAGTACTTTGTAATTCTTATATTCACATTATGAGATTAAAAAAAATTGATAGAATCCTAGTAAAATATTCTTATTTACATAGTTTTAATTTTTTAAATCCTCTCTCAAACTAAGAACAGTATAATTTCCTCGCTAATCTGCTAGGAAATACAGTAATATAATAATTTCATTCATATACTATTGTAAAATTCCATGCTTGAAAGGGTACGATTCGTATAAATTAGAAATTTGTATCTGGTCATGTGCAGAAAGTTGTGCTATATTATGAATGATAAATAATAGAAAGGGATGCAGTTTAAAATCTTCAGTTATTCATTTACTAATCTTTAGCTAAATGAATAATATTCACTTTAAATAATAGAAAATTTAGATTTTACAAATAAGTACTGTTCTTTCAGACTAAGAAAATCTGATTTTTGCTGTTTCACCGATTAGCTACTGAGTCCTACTCTTAAATATACAGGCACTCATTGCTGTAAGCAAATCTTGTAATTTTCTTAGTTTTGGAAGTTGTTGATAGCAAATGATGTAAGAATATGGGTGCAGTGCTACATTTAAAATATATTTTACAAAGTACAGATCTTTACTTTTTTCTGTCAGAAAACATCTATTTCTTATATGATTATATTTAATACTTTATTTTAGAATTTGGAGCCTAATAGACCATGCATTGATTGCACGGTGCAATATGGAAGAACCAATTCGCTGTGCAGCTGTTAGTACTGATGGAATCCATCTTGCACTTGGAATGAAGGATGGCTCATTCACTGTACTTCGAGTCAGGTAGGTAAAAAGATTAGAACATTATAAACAAATTATAAATTTTTCTTAAATAATCTGTGCATATTTCTATTTTGTTATATGTTGAAAACATGCTAAGGAAGCATTTAAACTTAAATTTCAAACATAGGTCCACAGGCTATTTAAGTTTAGTTGCTACTCTGAAAACGTTTTATAGCATGATATCATATATATAGTAGCCCAATGTCTGTGAGGCTGTAGCGTTACAGTCTTGCCTCTGGGAGGCACCCTTGCCTCCTGCCGTGATGCTCAGCTGAGTTCTGCGCCACTCAGCCGGGCCATGGCGGGGTAGCAAGCGGTGGCAAGCGGCCGTTTGGGGTACGCGGTCCCCATGCAGCACCCCAAACGGCCGCTTGCCGCCGCTTGCTCCCCCGCCACGGCCTGGCTGAGCGGCGCAGAACTCAGCTGAGCACCACTGCGGGAGGGGAAGGGGGGCGGGGCAGTGCCGCCGCGGGGGAGCCCAAACGGCCGCTTGCTTCCCTGCGGCGGCCCGGCCGAGCGGTGCAGAACTCAGCCGAGTGCCACAGCGGGAGGGGAAGGTGGGCAGGGCAGTGATGTACACGTGCTCAGCCCCCTGGCCGTGTTCATCACTGGGATAGGGTGTAAAAAAAAAAAACAGACGCCCTTGATCAGGGGCGGGAGGGGGGAGGGACTGGCTGGGAGAGGAGCGGGGCTGGCTGGCTGGGGGGGAAGCAGAACTATGGGGGGGGGCAGAGGCAGCGTAGCTGGCCAGGGGAGAACGGGGGAGGGGTGGCCAGCGGGAAGCAAAGCTGGTCGGGGGTGGGGGTCGGATGCCACGGGGCTGGCCGGTGGGAAGCAGAGCTGGTCAGGGGTGGAAGTCAGGAGCAGCGAGGCTGGCTGTGGGAAATCAGGAGGAGGAACTGGCTGGTGGGGGGCGGGGAGAGGGAATTGGCCGGCGGGGAGCCGGACTCACCCGGGCACGTGCAGATCCCAGGGTGCTGCCCGCCCCGCTCATGCATCCCCTACAGAGACCGAGGAGAGTGGAGAAAGAGTGAGAGGCAGGAGGGGGAGGAGAAGAGAAAGGGAGAGTGAGAGGCAGGAGGGGGAGAAGAGAAAGAAAGACGGAGAGAGAGGCAGAAGGCGGAGGAGAGCTGAGAGAGAGAGAGGGAGAGGCAGTAGGAGGAGGAGAGAGAAAGAGATGGAGCGAGAGACCGGAGGCTCGGGAGAGAAGACCGACGTGGAGGAGAGACCTGAAAATCCCGTCTTATGATGGGCTAATTGGCTCGTTAAAGTATATTTCTACAAGGAATAATAAAATTTCTGAATACAAAAAAAGATTTTGTCAGAGATATTCTTGAAACAGCGAGCTAGACAACATAACATTCTCTTTTTTACATGTGACATCTTTTCTTTCTCCATTACAGAGATATGACAGAGGTTGTTCATATTAAAGACAGGAAGGAAGCCATTCATGAATTAAAGTATTCACCAGATGGGACTTTCCTTGCTGTTGGCTCCAATGACAGCTCTGTTGATATTTATGGTGTTGTTCAGCGATACAAAAAAATTGGGGAATGCATTGGTTCTGTAAGTTTCATCACCCATATGGACTGGTCTTCAGACAGTAAATATTTACAGACCAATGATGGCAGTGGGAAGAGACTTTTTTACAAGATGCCAAGTAAGATTTTGTATATTTATAATTTACTTTCTTTTGTAAATTCAGTCTACAATATTTAGTTAATAAATCTTGTTCTTTTTCGAGTAGCATCCCCATGGGTGCTCCACTGTAGGTGTTGGGCCCTGTCCTGGCACCACAGCTTGGAGATTTTTGGTAGCCGTAGTCGGCTGGATTGTGCATGCGCGAAGCGCGTCTTGTGCCATTTGCACTTTTTTGCCTCATGCGCAATCCAGCTCCCACCAGTTCCTCTCAACCGCTTGCAGGTTGCAGATGGAGCTCTCTTTATCTCCTGTTAATCTGTTAAAACTAAAGAAATTATAAATATTTAGTAATAGTTTAGTCGTAGTCAGAAACTCTTTGCTCAGATGAGGTCCTCCACTGGTAAGGACTCCTGGACCACCCTCAGAATGCTAAGGATGTAAACACCTCCCTACCGGAGGAAGAACTACCAGCCTTGCCAGACCACTGGAGGTCAGTATTGTCTAGCAGCATTACAACCACTTCCACTGCTTAGTAGTCTCTTAGAAGACATTTAGAACATAAGAACGGCCATACTGGGTGAGACCAAAGGTCCGACTAGCCCAGTATCCTGTCTTGCCACAGTGGCCAATGCCAGGTGCCCCAGAGGCAACGAACAGAATAGATAATCATCAAGTGATCCCTCCCCTATCACCCATTCCCAGCCTCTGACAAACAGAGGCTAGGGACACCAGTCCTATCCATTTTGGCTAATAAGTATTGATGAACGTATCCTCCATTAATTTATGTAGTTTTTTTCTGAACTCTGTTAAGGTCCTGGTCTTCACAAAATACTCTGGCAAGGAGTTCCTCAGATTGACTGTGCATTGAGTGAAGAAATTTTTCCTTTTGTTTGTTTTAAACATGCTACCTATTAATTTCATTTGGTGACCACTAGCTCTTATGGGGACAAGTACATAACTTTTCCTTACTCACTTTCTCCCACCATTCATGTTTTTATAGACCTCTATAATTTCTAAGATGAAAAGTCCCAGTCTTTTTTAATCTCTCGTCATATGGCAGCTGTTCCAAACCCCTAATAATTTTTGTTCTTCAAGTGATTGCTCATGTGCATTCCAGTTAGATGTGTGCGCGCAGCGTGCACGCGTCGTCAGAAGTGTTTCCCTCAGCAGTACCCTTAGGGCCAGCGGGGAGCCCCCTGGAGTGGCGCCAGTATATCAGACCATATATAGCCCTGCTGGCCCCCTCACCCACTCAGTTCCTTCTTACTGCGTGATGGTCGTTGGAACAACCCTCAGCTCATCTAGCGATAGTTGTCTTCAGTATTGTTCTTTGTTTCTTTAATTAGCTTAAGTACCTGCAGTTAAGTTAAAGACTCTCTTGTTGTCTTGTTGTTTTCGTTGCTATTCCCCGCCGTGGCGCGCCTTGTGCCTGCAGCAGGGCATGCCCGGCCCACAAGACTTTAAGTCCTGCAAAAAGTGCCACAAACCTATGCCCTGTGGCGACCCTCATTCCTTGTGTTTAAAGTGCTTGGGGGAGATGCACCTCACAGAAGCATGCAAAATCTGCAAGGCGTTTAAGCCACACCTGAAACGTGAGAGAGAGTCGCATCTTAAGATCATCCTTATGGAGGCAGCTCTCTGGCTAGTACTGGCATTGGAGTCGGCACCAGGTCCTCAAAGCGCACTGGCGTCGGTGCAGGACTCCCCCCTGCACTGTGCCTCACTGGCACCGCAGAGATCTCGACACCGGTCTCAGTCTCCGGCACCGCAGAAGAAGCGGAGGCCTAACAGGGGACGGTCCCCTGCTAGACATGCGCCCTCCAGTGGGGCATGCGGTGCCCGCAAGTCTAGAGCCCAGACCTTCCAGGTTGGGCAGACCTTCCTCCCAGCATGGGGAGCTGAGCCCATTGGAGGACTTCCCTGAACCCTCCACACCGGACACCTTAGAAGTGGCAAGGGTGCTTATAGACTCTTCCCCCTCACCGCCCCTCACTCCAGCACCCTCCAGGCAACACGGGACTGGTAGTCGAAACAATCCGAGACCACGGCACCTGAGGCCCGGGCCCATCGCCCCTCCCTCCCGGCTACACCAGCACCGCTCATGGCACCAACCAGCGGCGCACCCCTACCCACCCCTACCCTCATCAGGATGCGGCACCTGGATACACCGTGGTACCATGCCCCGACACTGGCTCACACTCCTTTCCGGCACCTACCTCTGCACCGGACGTCCGTACCATCATGCCACCAACTCCGCCTTGGCACTGTGGGAAGCCGTTATCTATGGCTAGGCAAGCAGCTGCTCCGCAGGTGTCTGCGTCGGCTCCTCCCTGGTCCACCTCGGAGTACACGTCTGACTCCGAGGCGGAATCCACCTGGTCTTCTCGGGGCTCCTGGTCCCAGTCGTGGCACTGCTCCCGGCACCATAGTCCGCGTCGTCCATGCCAGCAGCAATGGACACAACCAGTCCCGGTATTGGTGCTCCAGCAATCATGGCCTCCTCAACCTCCAGCCCAGTGGTCATTCTGGATTCCTTGGGTGTATCACCAAGCCCAGGGAAACCCCCCTTCCAGGTTGTCTTCGGTCGCATCAGGTCCTCGGGCCCCTCCTTTGGTGACCCCACTGGTCAGATCGCCCACCTCTGGCCAGTCGTTGCTCCCCAGCCAGCAGTCACCGGGTCCTTCGGGGAGTGCAGCTCCAGTGAGCCAACCTCCCCCACCCTCGTCTCCTGGCACACCACAGGATCCGGCACTTTCGGGGGTACCTGTCAGAGAAGTCCGAAAGGGATCATCGTCCTCCTCCCCTAATGAGGCTCTGGGAGACCCCGGACCATCCATGGCCTCTATGGACGCCAGGGCCCACCAGGACCTCCTCTGATGTCTGGCCCAAAGTTTGGGAGTCCAGAGGGATAGGGTGTCCGATGACTCCGATCCCACGGTGGACATCCTCCACGCGGACGCCCCCTCTAGAGTGGTTCTCCCGATTAACAAAATGGTGGCCAAGATCTCCAAAGCCTTGTGGCAGACTCCCACATCCATCCCCCCTGCAGATAAGCGGGCTGAAAGCAGATACTTTGTCCCCCAGGAGGATAATGAGCATCTTTTTTCCCCACCCTTCACCGGGCTCTCTCGTGAACCAAAGCTGTGAACCAAACAGAGGGGCAAGGTCAGCCTGCCGTTGTCCCTAAGAACAGGGAGGCCAAGAAAACTGACCTGCTAGGCTGGAAAGTCTATGCGTCCGGTGGTATCCAGTACTGCATTGCAAACCAACAGGTCCTCTTGTCATGGTATGCATTTAACACCTGGGTCTCGATGGACAAATTCACGGACCTACTTCCCCGAGATTCCTGTGTAGAATTCAAAGCTCTCCACAAAGAGGGAAGAGCAATTTCCAGGGCAGCTCTCCAGGTGACTCTAGACGTGGCGGACGCTGCTGCCCGAGTAATGGCCTCTGGGGTGGTCTTACGCTGCAGTTCCTGGCTCCAGGGTTCTGGGGTTCCCCCAGAACTCCAGAACACCATACAAGACCTCCCTTTTGAAGGCCCCTTGCTCTTTTCTGAGCAAACTGATCAGAGGCTCCATGGCCTGAAAGACACCCGTGTTACCCTAAAATAATTGGGCATGCACACCCCGGCTACCCAGAGGCGCTCCTTCCCAGTTAGGAATGTTCCTAGCACACCTTCCCAGGGTCCATGTACTGACTTCTTCCGCCGTAGGAGCAGAAGTGGTAACGGCAGGAACAATAGGCACCACCCTCGCCCGATCACAACCACGGGCCCCCCAACAAACCCTCTGGTCCACATCAGAGGTTTTGATGGGACCTACGAGGGCAACCTTCCAGTCTCCCCATTTCTCTTCCGGGACCGTTTATCCCACTTTAGCCCAGCCTGGCGGTCTGTTACTTTGGACCACTGGGTGCTCGAGATAGTGGAAAGGGGTTATGTAATCCCTTTCCACTCCCCTCCTCCTTCCCAACCCCCTACCCCATCCCTTTTCAGGGACCCCTCTCACAAGCCTCTGCTTCAAGAGGAGGTCCAATATCTCCTTACGATAGGGGCGGTAGAATGTGTTTCCCCCCAAGTTTCGGGGGAGGGGGTTCTATTCCCGTTACTTTCTGATCCCGAAGGCCAAAGGGGGCCTGCATCCCATCCTGGACCTAAGAGCCCGCAACTCCTTTATCGCCAAAGAAAAATTCAAAATGGTAACATTGGCGTCCATACTTCCCCCACTAGCCCCCGGAGACTGGTACACTGCCCTCAACTTAAAAGATGCTTACTTCCACATTTCCATTGCCCCCCCCACCACTGCAAATTCCTCAGATTTACTGTGGGCCCAGACCACTACCAATTCATGACCCTCCCATTTGGTATTTCCACGGCCCCTCGGGTCTTCACCAAATGTATGGCGGTGGTAGCCGCTGCGCTCAGGAAAAGGGGTATCTAGGTGTTCCCCTACCTAGACGACTGGCTCCTGAGGGGGGACTCAGAGTCGCATGTGCGAACCCACATCACCATAGTGCGCACACTTTTCGACGATCTAGGTCTTTTGTTAAACTTGGACAAGTCAACGCTAATGCCCACTCTGATAATAGAGTTCATGGGAGCCACCCTGGATTCTACCTCTGTGAGAGCCTCCCTACCCAATTCCCGGTTTCTCATGATAGAGGCAGCAGTCAGGGATCTCCAGAACTTTCCAGTGACCACCGCTCAGACTTGCATGTGCCTCCTGGGTCTCATGGCCGCCTCCACTTATGTAGTGCAACACGCCAGGCTGTGCATGCGCCCGCTACAGATGTGGCTATCGCGAGTCCACAACCCGGTCATCCATTCATGGGACAGGGTGGTGACAGTCCCCGCCCCCCTCCTTCTTGCGCTGAACTGGTGGACCAACCAGGCAGAAGTCTCCACGAGGATACCATTTTCCAGGCTGGTACCATCCACCCGCCTTGTCACGGACGCATCGGGCACCAGCTGGGGAGCCCATCTGGGAGACCTTCACATGCAAGGTGTGTGGTCTGCGGATGAGATCTCTCTGCATATCAACATCAGGGAGCTCCGGGCAGTCTGACTGGCTTGTGTGGTTTTCCTTCCCCGCCTCAGGGGCAAGTCTGTCCTCATCCTACCAGACAACACAACAGTGGTGGCGTATATAAACAAGCAAGGCGGGGCCTCTTCCTTCCTATTTCCTTATCTCCAAATACCATTGTCTTCATTTTATCGATGATTCGTATGGCGTGGATAGCAGACTGTTACGGTTGTTGAAGGATATAAATGATGATGCAGAAGCAGCGGTGAGAATGTGCGGAGAGTTGGGAAGTTGGTTTAGAACGAGTAGAGGTACGAGACAAGGAGATCCGATATCACCGAGTATCTTCATCACGCACCAAGAGAGAGCAATGGACAAGATCAAGGAAGAGGTAGAAGGGATATCGGTGCACAGGATGAGAATTAACAACCTGAGGTTCCTGGATGATATAGTTGTCATCAAGGAGGATGAAGAAAAGCTAGCAAGAATGGTGCTGGTGCTAAATGAGGAAGGGAAGCGGTATGAACTGATTATGAATATCGATAAAATAAAGATAATGGTATTTGGAGACCTTAGACTTCTATTAGTCCTTTGGGCTCCTAATGAAGCATAAGGAGCCCAACGTTAGATTTAGGAGCCCGTAATTGCCAGGATCACCTTTTGAAATATTGGTGTCACATTAGCTATCTTTCAGGCATTCGGTACAGAAGATGATTTAGGATAGGTTACAACCCGTAGTTAGTAGTTCTGCCATTTCACATTTGAGTTTTTTCAGAACTCTTGGGTGATTGCCATCTGGTCCTGGTGACTTGTTACTGTTTATTTTATACATTTGTTCGAACCCTCCTTTAATGACGCCTCAATCTGGGATGATTTGTCAGATTTGTTACCTAACAAGAATGACTGAGGTTTGGGAATTTCCCTCACATCCTCAACCATAAAGACTGATGCAAATAATTCATTTAGTTTTTCTGCGTGTTCTTATCATCCTTGAATGCTCCTTTAGCATCTCAATTGTCCAATGGTTCCATTGGTTGTTTAGGGATAAATTGGAGCTAAATAGCGGCACAGAGCCCTGAGAGCCAGGACTGGTGTATGTACACACATTTTATGGGACTGCGGCAAATTTGACCACACTCTGGATAAATTAACATCCGTCTAACTAAAATCATGCTGGACCATGGATGTTGCCGGACCAGCAAATGCTGGACTAGAGAGGTTCAATGTGTAGATAAATAGTCTGACCATTCATGTTTGTTTTTGCATTTTAGACTTATAGTACTCTGGCTTTTCTGAGCCATAGTTACTTAATTTTAATTAAATATTCTTCTCTTTCTCTTATTGGTAGCATGTTTGTTTTATTACAGTGTTATTTTTAAAATTATGTGAAACCATTTTTTAATTTGTAATTTTTTAAAATCAGTGGATCATTCTGAAGAGTACATTTATCTCCCCCCACATTTAAAATATATCAGTTCTTCTTGGAATGATTGCACATCTTTTCCACATAGGTGTTTTTGCCCGGTATATTGGATTTTCTTAACTGGTGCGTGTCAGGGTGGAATATGCTTTCTGCTCTTCCTCATGGCCCCAGGCAAGTGTAAACAGGGTGACCTGCTCCAAAACCTCCTTCAGTTCTTCAAACAAGCAGCCAGAATCAGTGAGACATTCCTTGTGCTCTGCTATGGTTTTCCTTCTCATATTGAGATGTTTTTTCCTTTGTAAACATATAATTCACAAGTGCAAATAATGAGAGAGTACTACCCATTTAAACAGTTCTTTAGTGCATACTCATAGTACTGTTTTTTTCTGCACCCTTAAAGAGCATCTCTTTCAGACAGAGAGATTGTCAGGCTCTCTGGAATTTACTCATTGCCCCTCTTGCAAGATTTCTGAGTCCATAAAATCCTAGACTAGTTCTGCTGGAAGAGCCTTTTTCACTTTTCTCAAAATATGAAAAAACTTAATCCTCTCAGTGTGAAAAGAGGAAGTACATTATATCTCTGCATCCCTTATTTGTAAAGAATTGAAACAAAAATCTGTCACAAAGACCCAAAACAGCACTTGAGCTCTTTAAAAGGTCACTGAAGTGTCTCTAAGAACTTTTCTTAGGATCTGCTCAGTGCTGAGGTTAAACTACAAACATCAATGCCATGCTCTCCAGTCCATATCTCTATTCCAGTTTTACTGGTATGCTGTTCTCAATCTCCAAAATGCCTACTTTCATTTGTCAAATCATCCAAGCCATAGAAACTTTGTAGGCCTTCATTGCCACTGTACTGTGTTCCTTTTTGGTTTGTCATCTTCCCTAAAAGTGCTTACCAAATGTATGGCAGTAGTAGCAGCTCACCTCAGAAATATTGGCATTCATTTTCATCTGTTCCCCTACCTGAACTGTTGAGTTATCTGTGACCAGGCATCAAGTAGAGATCAGCATTTGAACATTTGTCACCTCATATGTTTACAGGGATGGTTGAAGTCTGTGTATCATCCAATCAAGCATTCTCTGGACATTCCAATTGATGTACCTGCAACAGTGCTTTCCTCACTGAACTGCTGGAAAGAACAACCACCATTTGCAGACATGTGCTGTTTCCCACTCCTTTTCCATCCCTCACTTGATCTTGACAGTGGAGTTGTCACAGGGCACATCACTTACCACTTGGCTAGCATCTTCTCCTGATCACTCTGGCATTAGCTCAAGGAAGACACCTCCTCTTCATTGTAGTTTGCACTCTGCCACTCTGTCTCTGTATTTGCCTTCAGCCCCCCTTGAAGCCTCAGAAACCAGAGTGCCCTTTTTGTGGGTACCCCTTCTGGCCATGTCACCATCAGTGTTTCTCCTTATCAGGGGTGTCACCATGCCTCATTGGGTCACAGCTAAGAATGCTAAATTCAGGACAAACTGTTGAGAAATAGGGCAGACTCACCCCAAACTGGTGGTTATTCTACCATTTTATTATATCAAGCCAGTAACAAAAGTGTATTTCTGTATCACCACACTGGTTAACAAGAATTTAAAAATGAGAGCTCGTTAGGCATTCTAGTCCTTAGCTCACTATCCAAATCCTTTGATTTTTATCATGACTAGTTACTGAAAACAATTTAATCAGATATAGGATCATTCTAATTCTAAGGGATCAGCCATTTAGCCTGGTAAATATATAATTCAGATCTTACCCAATAATCACACTGATGCCAGTCATTTAGTTGCTAAAATTAAAGGTTTAATAATTTAAAAGAAGGAAAATATAGTTATTGAATGGTTAAAGAATCATATAGATACAAGTGATTTTCAGTATTTATAGGTCAGGATCACAGCAGTAATGGAATAAACTGCTAGCTTGGAGAGATGTTTGGGGATTCCCACTGCTGATAAATAGCATGCTATCCATGCCCATAAAATATCCTTTCACAACTTGTCCCTGTTTTCACCTGCTGCTGTATCCCCAGAGCCCATTCTCCCTGTCTGGACATTCTAGCCCACCATTGTCTTCCTCTCTGCTTCTTCACTAATTTGCATTTTAACATGTTAGTCTGCTTTTCCTCCTGCTTCCTGGGTATCAGAAGGGGTTTACTGAGAGAACAGAAGAGAGAGTTTGCCTGTTCTCAGTTCTTGTGCCTTGCACACATGCCCTACCTGTGTTGGTGGCTCTGGGGTGATGCATTCTCAGTCCAGTCAGCATATAAGAGCTGCGTGTGGATGGAGCATGTTCAGCGTAGGTGAAATTATAGGAGAATGTTATCAAATTCTAACAAAGTTGTACTGAGCATGTATAAACTGAGATTTTCAAAGAAATATAATTTGGCCATATTCGTATGGATTTTTAAGTTCTTGCTCAAAATCATGGAAGGCAGTAAGGTGTTTCAATGACAAGTGTGAAAGATTTTTTTTTAACAGTGGCAAAATAACATATTTCCCCCAATGTTTGTTCTTGGAAATAGCTGAACCATTTTTGCTGAAATTTATAAAAATAAATCAGCCTGAGGCAGATGCCCACTATACAAAATTTAAACCAAAAATTTGGCAAAATTATATGCAACTGAAAACAGGGTCTTATAATGGAAAGCATTAAGCAATGTTGACTATAGGTGTTGCCATCAGTACTACCAATACTAAAAAAAAGTTTGAAAAAGGTAGCTTTATTGTACAATTTTCAACTCGATCTGAGCTAATTGTGTTCTGGTCATTTTTCAATAATTTTAGCACTGGATAATTTTCTTAAAAGTAAAAGCAGGAGTGAATTGTTAAAAATAAGTCTTTGCATTTATTTGTAGGTGGAAAAGAAGTAACAAATAAAGAAGAAATAAAAGGTGTCCAGTGGGTTTCGTGGACATGTGTTTATGGCCTTGAAGTTAATGGAATCTGGCCCAAATATTCAGATGTCAATGATATCAATTCTGTAGACGGAAATTTTAATGGTCAAATTTTGGTTACAGCTGATGACTATGGAATAGTAAAACTATTCCGGTATCCTTGTTTAAGAAAAGGTAATAACTTTTTTATCCTTGCATTATCAATGAATATTTATAAAGGTTTTGGGAAAGTAGAAAAGTTTTAACGACTTATATAAATGGGAAAGTTTTAATATTAGAATGTTAAAACATAAATAAGGAAAATAAAGGTTTGATTAAATGAACCATTTAGTAGTGACTTACAGTATTTATGATTTATGTTTTTGTCTATGCTTTGGATAAGATAGTGATTTATATCACAAAATGTTTTACATGGTAGTAGTACATAGTTTCTAGAAATATCATAAAAATAAATGCTCTATGAGCATTCCTTTATAATTATATTTGTTTTCTTATGATTTCTGATCTGTTATGTTTCATGGTATGGGCCAAATTGTGGAATTATGGAAAGAAAGAATGAAAGACCTTTGTGGAAAGAATCTGAGGGCTTCAGAAAAGTGGAGGAATTCACCCCCACACATACACTTAGTGAAGGCACAGTATCAGCACATCTAATCCCATGAGCTGCAGAGTTGTCTGCTGTAATCTCACTCAATTCATATGCAGATCTAGGTCAGTGAATATTGTAATTTTCCAATTAGTCATTCTTCCTTCTCTAGTGCTTGATGGCAGCCAGGATCATTGATTCTGGGTTTGGGGCCAAGACTGTCCTTCAGGAGGAATTCCCAGAGTTCTCTGCCTGCAGTTTTGCACAGGCAGTAGATCTTTAGTCTGCCTATGGCCCTCACAGGGAAGACCCTGCCCCAGGATAAAATCCAGATGGCCGACAGGGCCGGCTTTAGGAAGTGCAGGGCCCAATTCGAACAATTTTGACGGGGCCCCGCAGCGATTTTGGTTGAGCCAAAAAAAAAAAAAAAAAGCACAGGAATTTTTTTGATTGAGCAAGCAAAAAAAAACCAGCACAAAACATCCCCCTTCCACCCACACCCACACCCACACCCACACACACTCCCGCAGCACAGGAAAACCCTGTGCTAAACTCACACCTCCTGTGGCACAGGCAGCCAACGCACTTCTCCTCCGGGGCCGGCAGGGGCGGCAGATTTGCATAATTTTTGGTAGTGCCCCATTAGCCACACCCCCTAACCCCCCTTAACTACGCCCCGACCCCCATTAGCCAGGCCTCTGGAGCAAGATGGACATATGACCAGAAGTAAAAGGTGTCATGTCACCCCTCTTGAAGGACTTTTCCTACCATCCTCCTACCAACAGGGATTAGTTTGGCCCCCACCAAACCCCGCTCATGCAACTATCCTGCAATTGCATTAACCCAATGTGTGTGACATTAACTCGGGGGCAGAGAGACTGGAGGAAGTGTTCCCTCTAAGGCTATGTCTACACTCGCGGCTTCTTGCGCAAGTACAGCCATTCTTGCGCAAGAACCCACAGAGCAGCCATACTGCCCACTTGCTCTTGCGCAAGGAAATTTACAGTACGGCGTGGTAAGAGAGGGTGTCTTGCACAAGAGCTACACTCTTTTCTAACAGGTGTAAGCTCTCTTGCGCAAGAGGGCAGTGTGGATGCTCGGCAGGGATTTCTTGCGCAAGAAACCCCTATGGCTAAAATGGTCATTGGAGCTTTCTTGCTCAAGAGAGCGTCCACACTGCCATGGATGCTCTTGCCCAAAAGCACAGCTCACACATGGCAGTGTGGATGTGTTCTTGCGCAAGTTGTTCTTGCACAAGAAGCCACCAGTGTAGACATAGCCTAAGAGTTTTCTCCCATGAGCAGAATGGATTTTGTGTTGTGCACCTGTACTGAGTTTATGTGGCTTGTTTGGATGTGCCACTTTGGAACCCAAGTTATTAATAAATATTTTATAAACCTTTACCTTTTCTCTCTGCTGCCATGTCTCCTCCCCTTGCTCCATCAGCTCCCCGGGTGCCTGCTGCCCCCCAACTCCTCACCCTCCTCTGCTGTCCTGACTCCTGCCCTTCTCACTGCCCTCAGCCCTCCTGCGACCTGCCCTTCTCTCCCCCCTGTGCCCACTCCTCCAGTAGCCCCACTCTGATCATGTGAGCTACCCCTCCTCATCCCCTCTTCCAACACCTCCCTCTACACACCTGCCCTGCCTCTCTCCTCTGGTGCTGGTCCCTCCCCTGCAGGTGTCTGCCCTTCTGCTTCACTCCAGAATCCCCTGGCACCTACACCTTCCCTTAGACCTGCACCCTCCTGGTGCCTCCCCCTTTGCCCTCTTTTTCCCTGATGCCCACCCCCTCACCACTCTCTGCCCCCGTTCCCCTCCTGCCCCTCTGTGCCCTCACACATGACTTGCTCCATCCCATCTTTCTCATGCCCACCCCTTCTTTCAAGCCTTCTCCCAGCACCTCCCCCTTCCCCTCTAGCCCCCAATGCCCTTCCTCTCTCCTCTCCTCTCCCAGCATCACCCCGTCCCCCCTCCCAGTGACACCTCCCCTCCTGCCCTTTTCCTCATTGTCTGCACTTGGCCCCCTGGCATTTGTCTCTCCTCCACCCTGTCTCTTGGCCCCTTCCTCTCCCCACTCCCCCCTCTGCACAAGCCCCTTCCTCTCCCCCCCTCCCCCTCTGCACAAGCCCCTTCCTCTCCCCCCCCTCAGTTTTTCCCCTGCCGTACCTTCTGCCTTCCACTTTGCGGGGCCGGAGTCTGCGCTCGGACCCCAGACTCCGAACCCGGAGCTAGGCCACACGACGCAATGTGGCGCCGAAGAGTTTTAAAGTCCCTGGCCGTGACATCATGTCACACCCGGGCGTCCTCCCCGCTCACCTGCTGCAAACGCTGCGCATGGCAGCAGCAGCAGCAGCCGGCGAGGGGGAGCCGCACTAAAAGCCGTGCACGGCAGGGATGGGACGGGGCCGAGGGGGACGCTCTGGGGGCGGGGTGGGAGAACGCGCGCGGGAGGGGGGGCCGGCAGGTGGGGTCCGGGGCCCGCTCCAGGCAGAGCTGGGGGAGAGACCCAGATCCACATATTGCTGGAGCAGGGCCCCCAGCTCTGAATATTCACTCGCCGCCCATGGAGCCCGGCACACTTCCGGGTTCAGGGCATGAGGCCCCCTTAGGCGCGGGGCCCGAATCGGCCTAAGGCTGGCCCTGATGGCCGATATATTTTCCCCAGAGCCATTTTAGAGCTGTTCTTACTAGAGAAACATTTAAAGGGATAACATGCAGATACTGAATACAAGTTCTGAGGTTTCTGAGAAAAAAGCACTGCCAATAGAGTGAAAGCTCATTGTGAAAGGAAGGAAAACCTGCAGATGAATTATCCAAATCAAAATTCATGACTCTGGCCTTTTTCTGGTTCTAATCCTAAAAGTTCCTCCATATTACCATCTTTTCTGACAAAGGGGAACTGTCTGGTTCTGATTGTGTGACTCTAGAAAAGGAGCCTTAGCAGAGGTTGTTCCCTTTTCACTTCTTCACTTTCATGCTAAGAAAGGTTCTAGGAGCCCGGGATATGCTGCTGGACCAAATCCCAGGAGCATGACTCACTGGTAAAATCCCACAGAGTGTCTCAGAAATATTTCCTAGCTAGCGCAAATCAGGAGCTTTGTGTTCCTCTACATCAGGGGTGGGCAAAAGGGCCTCCACAGGCCAGATCCGGCCCACCAAGCAGGTTGATCCAGCCTACAGAGGCCCTGTTGCTCTTCCGCCCCCAGGCCAGTCAGGGCCTAGGGACCAGGGAGCGTGCGGCACTTAGTCAACCCTGGTTTGCCTGAGGGTGGAGGAGAGCATGCAAAGTCTCCTCTTACCGCCAGGGACGTGGGCACCTAGAGGGAACTGCCAGCTGTTCAGAACAGCTGTTGGTTCTCTCTGGAGGGGGGTGGGGGCACAGATTTTGCATGCTCCCGCACCCCCAGATCCATCAAGGTCTGTTGGCGGGGAAGCACTGCCTGAGGCCCCGCCCTTTCCACAGTGGCCCAGGGCCACTTCAAAAATTTCTGAAGTGGCCCCTGGTCAAAAATTATTCCTTCCCCCCCCCTCCCTGCTCCACATCCTGCTTCTGAGGACTTGATTAGGGCAGAGTGGGAGCTTACCATCAAGAAGAAGTTTCATAGCTTGCAGACACAAACATTTTAAATATCTCCAAAGACAAAAAGAATTTTGGGATTATTGCCAAAATTGGTGCAGCCTGAAGATGCGTTTTAAACTCTGGCCCACACCCAACAGTTTAATTTTCCTTCAAGCACTAGGGAAAGAGGGACATACACAGTACAGATTGTCAAACATTGGCATTCCCAGAAAGAAATTTTGTATATCAGGCTCACTTTTGCAGTGTCTTCCACTGCCAAATATACCTCAAATTTTAAAGAAGGTTTGAGCTCTTGCTATGGCCTTGTATATACTGCCAGGTCATCTATTCCCAGCTGCTTCAGGTTCTTCTATTTCTTATTCTGAGCAACTCACCCCTGTTCATCCAGGATTAAACATCAGGGAATATGGGGTTAAGTAATTCAGAACTTACTTCTTATGGGAAATGGGCTTCCCCTTTCCTCTCCCTCTTTTCCAGTAGTCTTAAAAAAGGTGATGAAGTAGTTGCCCTTCTCATTAAGGAGACATGCAGGAAGCATGGATATGGGTCTCTATCATAATGCTCCCTCTCTCTTCTAGCCCTTACCCCTCTCTATGGGATTTAGGCCAGAAGCCAGAAAAGATGACTTATCTATCTCCCAGTTAGGGCACTCAACTGCAATATGGGAGACACAGGTTTCCAGCCCCTGATCTGAATTGGGGAAAACATGGTTCTCTCACATCCCTGGTGAGTAGTGTAGCCACAAGATCCTTGACCATTCCTGCATAAGAAAGGGGGTGGGTTTTCCTCTTGTTTTTAAACAAAAAACTTCAAAAAGGTTTCAAGTTTGTCCCGGTGAGAAATGGGAAAAAATGAAATCTCAAAGTTTTAATGCTAGTGGAAAAGCTTTTCCTGCTTGGCTCTATTTCTTGCTTAGCCCTACTACTGAGGGTAAGGGAAAATCTCAGATGAAATTCCTGAAGCTGCAGCCCGAGAGCAAGCTACCTCATACTCTCAACTGAAGTCCCTAAAATGAAAAGTGAGTGTATTTTGGGGGAAGAGAGGAGAGGGAAATCTTTGCAAACTCATACATTTAACAAAAACAAGCTGCTACTGCTTCATGGTTATTCAAAAGTGTATTCCAGAAATCATCCAAATTGAGCAAGAAAAGTGCTCTAAGTTTCAATTGTTTGTTGTATCTTAAAACCTGTGATACCATGATCATATGACACAGTCCCTGAAATACATTTCAGTATTAGAGGAGGTAGAGTCAATCATACTATTTAAAACTAGATTTACCCAGTGCTGCTCAGGTCCTTAACTCAATTAATTTTTGTTTTTTTGGAAAATAAAATGAAAATATATATGCTTCATTTAAATCATTGCTCTGGGGTAGGGCTGGGGATGATGGGTTCTTATTCAAGAGATGTCCCCGTGGATGCTCCACGTCTGGTCTTGGTGTCATCCTGGCACTTGGATCAGATATTTTCAAGCAGTCCTTGCATGGGCTGCGCATGCGTGGCGCCAATAGTGTGTGCCAGTCAGTAACATGCATGTGTGGCCCCAACCCTCCAGTTCCTTCTCAACTGTCCTGGGCCTGAGATGGAGGTCTGCAGTTCTCTGTACTCCTCAGATTTTTTTCTTCTATCAAGATACCTGTCTCTCCAGGCTTCAAAAACTGCATCTCTTACAGAGAGGTGATGCTGGTTTCTGATGGACATTCTCAATGCATCAGATGCTTTGGGGAAGGCCATTTGCCTCAGGACTGCTCTCACTGCACCAAAGTTAGGGCCAGGTCTCACAGAGACAGAGATCTTTGACTCATGCTGAAGCCCTTGAGAAAAATCCACACCCTACTTCTGACCCAAAATCTCAACCTAGGGCAAGAAGGTGCCCAAGAAGAGGAGCTCCTCAGTACCTCATGGGGACTCTTCTTCCAAGAAACAGTCCCGCACAAGGCTGAGGTCGTCAATCATAAGTACTGATGATGCCCCCCGTACCTCAGGCACCATGGCACTGCCTGTCGGCTCAGGTACGGTTCCAAAGAATCCAAACACTGCAAACGGGTGCTGGCAAAAGTTACGGCACTGGCAATGACAGCAGCTTTGTCTTCGGCACCATCAGTACCAACGAAAACTTCAGCACCAGTGTACCCCTTGGCAACGTTAACGCACCCAACGTCTCCAGTGGTGTCCATGAAGTCTGTGGCACCTATGAAGAAATCAGAACCGCCCACACCAGACCAGAGCTTCGGCACCGATCATATCTTCGGTGCTGCCTACCTACTGATGCTCTCTCCCTTTGGCACCAACCGTTCCATCAACACTATATATTCCTACACTGGAGACACTGGCACCAGTACTGGTGGTACTGTCGCCTTACATGTGGCACTCAGACGTCGCCGTTAAATCTGCTCTACAGTCGCCGCTTTTTGGCACCAATATATCACCAAGACCTGCAGCGTCACAACTGGTGTTCCCAGCCCTGTCACATTTTTCAAGGGACTATGAAGCGGGCATACAGGCCTCTCTCTCTCCACACTGCAGCCCTCCAGTACAATATTACAAAATACACTGTGACCCTTGGAGTTCACAGCTATGCTCATGGATTGAGCATCCCTGGATGCCATCTCCAGTACCTCATCCAGCACAATGGCCTTATTGGAGCCCATGGGGTTCTTACAGAAGGTATCACAGCATGCAACCCAGCCCTTATAAGCAGGGCAGTTTCAACATGCCACGCCCAAGTGCATCTGTGCAGCAATGACAGCTTACAGAAGAGCAGGAGGTTCAACCCCAAGATGAATCACCTCCTGATGCCTCTTCCCCGACAAATTCCTCGTCTTCACTGGACGAGGCTGTAATGCCTGAACTGCCTTTGGTAGCTGATGATTTCACGCACTTTCACAAACCCTTTAAGAGTATGGCATCAGAGTTTAGAATTGCTACTGAGGTAGTCTCCAAAACATGAGATTTCTCATAGCCGTGCTCTGCTGGTTCGCACATGCGTGCTTCCCCAGCGAGGCGTTCGCGCCTTTGATCAGCCGCATGCGAGCCGGCAATCGTCAGTTCCTCTCAACCGCCTCAGGTTGCGGTCGGAACTCCCTGAGTATTTCTCTTCAGAATGTTTTTCAGTCAGTTTTTGCATCTGTAAATAGTTAAATTTGTTAGTATTAGTCGTGTTCCTGCTAGTTTGTTCTCCTGTTCATAAGAAAGTTTAAATAAAAAAAAAAAAGAAGAAAGAAGTTTCTTTCCTCAAGCCGCTTCTCTTAAAGCGCTGCGCAAGGTGCTAAAAGTGAAATTGACAAGGCTTCACACGGGGCTTATACAGGCATTTATTCTGTACTCATTTTGAAAATGCCTGGATCGACTGGCTTTAAAAAGTGTTTGGCATGCCGTGAGCCCATGCCAACGGCTGACGGCCATGACACCTGCATTAGGTGCCTGGGGGAAGCTCATGTCCCTGAGAAGTGCTCTCATTGTAGAAAATTAACATCGAGAGCCCGGAGGGAGCGGGAGATGAAGATAAGAATGCTGATGTTCGGGAAGGCGTTGCAGCCTGACCCGATCCCTCCCGCAGCCACAAAGGCCCCCGAACAAAAACGCAGGGCGGCTTCCCCGAGACCAGCTGGCTCGAAGCGATCGAAGCCATCCCAAGCGCGATCCCTCCCTTCAGCAGCTGCAACGGCTTCAGGGGCGTCCAAAATGACCCCCGAGGGGTTTGGACAATCTGCTGGGGCGGCCATCAGAGAGCCCCCACAGCCGAGAGCGAGAGCGGCTTTGGCGCTGGCATCGGGAGCAGTGCCGCAGCTAGCTGGCAACTCTGCACCGACCTCAGCTGTGCACTCTGTGAAATTGACGCCGGTGCCGCAATTAACCAGCCGCTCTGCACCAACTTCAGCGGCATCGGCTGTAACAGCGCCTGCCTCACCGGCCCCGCTTATGGCGGCACCGTCTTCCGACAGCACCGTCTCCTCTGGCACCGGGCTCTGAGGCAGAAGGTCTTGATGCCTCAGCCCCGGCACCGCTGCTGACTCTGGCACCGGTCACTCTGCCAGTACCGGCATCAACGCAGCAACAGCTGCTTTCCCCGGCACCGCTCCACTGCTATTCGGTGCCTGGCTCTCCTGTGGCTGTTAGGGCGGAAGACACCTCCCTACATAGGAAGGCATTATCAAAGACTCATTATAGAGACAGATCCCTGTCTCCAGATTTTTCACCGCCAAGGTACGGTCGCTATCGTAACTATAGTGTTTCTCCCACACGGGTCACGTATGGACAGCGTAATTATAGGGACACAGTGTATCTAGAAACACGTCGGTCCCGTTCACGGTCCCGTTCACCCGGTCGATCCTCAAGATACGAGCCTGGTAGACGCTCCCCATGCCACGTCTATTATATTCAGCATGGTAGTCCACGCTCGTCACGCCACTCATCCCCGTTGCGTTCTGAGCGCTATTATGACAGCTACCATAGACCATATGATGATCGTCCCCGGTGTGATCGTACATCGTTCTCCCGTAGGGGATCCTCCTGCATTTGTCAACCATTAAGTGCAAAATCTCATCAGTCACAGCACCTAGACTCACCTTCTCCATCTAAGAGTCCAACGATCCAACTAGACCAGTCCGAGCCGGAAGAGGGGCAGTTGTCTGATGTTGAAGACCCAAAACCGGAAACTTCGCCAGCAGACTGCTCCTCGTTATCTCCGGATGAGGCGATATTTCCAGCTGACATCTCTCCACCGGATGATCTGAGACAATTCCAAGACCTCTTTAAACGTGTGGCGGGCACACAGGAAATACAGCTAACGGATATTCCGGTTAAAAAGCACCGTCTCTTGAAAAACCTCCGTCCACAACAACGTGCAAAGATCGCCTTACCTATTGATGATGCGATCATGGAAGTGGCAGATGACATATGGCAGACTCCAATATCAGTTACACCTACGAGTAAAAAGGCTGACAGAAAATATTTTGTACCGGCGAAAGGATTGGACTTCTTGTTCAATCATCCTCAGCCTAACTCGTTTGTGGTGGACGCAGCACAACGTAGGGCTAAAGCGCCACAGTACAAAAATACGGTTCCGGACAAGAACAATAAAAAATTGGACATTTTTGGTAGGAAGGTCTACTCCTCAGCCACACTTCTACTGCGCATCGCAAATTATTCGGCCCATCTATCAAACCATAATTTTGATAATTATTCCAAATTAGCGGAGTTACTTCATCATTTCCCGGACAACAAGAAGCCACTCTTGAAGGCAATAATCTAAGAAGGGTACGCATCATGTAGTATAGCACTGCAGATAGCCATGGATGTGGCTGACGCAGCAGCTAGAGCTACTGCCACAGGTATTGCCATGAGGAGATCATCATGGCTGTCATCTGCAGGAGCCCCAAAGGAGATGCGAAGCAAGGTTGAGGACCTACCGTTTGACAAGCTTAAGCTTTTTGCGGCGAACACCGACGAAGTCCTCCACTCGGGAAAAGATTCACACACCACTCTACGTACACTTGGGATGTACACTCCCTCCTTTAAACGTAGACATTATTTTCCTTATTTACGAAGATATGATTTTAATTTCTCCAAACAACAATCACGTCCCTTTGACAATCAACGCCCTAGACAACGTCCTCAGCACAAATGACCCCAACAGGGCCGTTCGACCAATCAATCGTCAACTAAGCAGCAAATTTGACTCGTTTGTCGAGGATGCAAGCCAGCTACCCGCAATCAACATGAAAGACGAGACTATCCATCTTTTTCATCATCGCCTACGGTCATTTTACCATCGTTGGTCTGACATCACCACAGACGGATGGGTACTAGAAATAGTGCAGTCCGGCCTTTCCATTCCCTTTCTCTCTATTCCCCCTACCACTCCCCCTACCCCGTCCCTTTTCAGGGACCCTTCTCACAAGCAACTGTTACAACAGGAAGTTCAAGGTTTGCTCGACATTGGGGCAATAGAGAGAGTTCCCAAGCAGTTCTGGGGGAAAGGCTTTTATTCCTGATATTTTCTCACACCAAAAAAGTCGGGAGGCTGGAGACCCATTCTAGACCTTCGAAAGCTAAATCGACACCTTCGGAAGTTTCGTTTCAAGATGGTAACCTTAACAACTATCATTCCGTCGTTGAACAAAGGGGATTGGCTTGCAGTCCTCAACTTACAAGACGCTTATTTCCACGTAGCTATCCACGTGGCTAACAGACGTTTCCTCCGTTTTCAATCGGGGAACGAGCACTATCAATACAAAGTTCTGCCCTTCGGTCTGGCATGTGCTCCCAGGGTTTTCACCAAAATGTTGGCAGTGGTTGCGGCCTATCTGCGCAGATTGGGAGTGACAATCTTCCCCTATTTGGACAATTGCCTCATCAGAGGCACGACGTTTTCAGAAACATGTCATATGGTTCGAACAGTGTCCAGCACATTTGCTGCTCTGGGCCTTCTCATAAACGTGAAGAAATCATCACTAATTCCATCCCAGAACCTCGTCTTTATAGGCACACGACTCGATTCCACCCTGGCATGAGCATACTTACCAACGGAATGTTTTGCGGCTATCAAAGATCTGGTGCACACTGTAGTACACACTCTGACAATTCCTACGCGCGTCTGTCTACAGTTGATGGGGCATATGGCTGCTGCCACCGTTGTAGTACGCAACGCAAGGTTATGTTTTCGTTGCCTCCAACACTGGCTGGCCACTGTTTACGTTCCAGCGAAGCACAGTGTTCACAGATCAATAGTGGTGCCGCAGTATGTCCGGGAGTCCCTACAGTGGTGGGTCAACCCGGCCAATCTTTTTGCGGGCGTCCCGTTTCATCGCCCACAACCTACAAAACAGATAACAACAGATGCTTCCCTAACGGGTTGGGGAGCTCACATGGACAGTCGCACAGTCCAGGGACGATGGTCGACGCAGGAAATGCTATTGCATATCAATGTCCTCGAGTTGAGAGCAGTACGCCATGCTTGCAAGGATTTTCGGTCGCAGATTCAGAATACAACTACCAGGATTTTGACGGACAATGTGGCGACCATGTTTTATATCAACAGACAAGGAGGTGCCCAGTCTCGTTCTCTTTGTGCGGAGAGCATTCGCTTATGGAATTGGTGTATCAGCAACAACACCATTCTAACAGCTTTGTATCTTCCAGGTGTCGACAACTTAATAGCGGACTCTCTCAGCAGGCGTTTCCCTCACGACCACGAGTGGGAGATTCGCACGGACATACTGACTCGTATTTTTGCCCGATGGGGGTTTCCGACAATAGATTTATTCGCGACGGAACGCAATACGAAATGTCCCGCCTATTGTTCAAGAACCAGAATAGGACGTCACTCTCTGGGGGACACTTCCTTCTCCAATGGGGAAGATCATTACTATATGCCTTTCCCCCAGTAGTCTTGATTTCCAAGGTTCTCGAGAAGATCAACACAGACAGAGCCCGGGTAATCCTTCTAGCTCCGGCGTGGGCTCGTCAGCCTTGGTTTTCAATGCTTCACCATATGTCAGTGAGAGCACCGTATCCTCTGCCTTCTCTTCTGTCTCTGTTGACCCAAGACAACGGATTTCTCAATCACCCGAGACCTGAAGTTCTGCACTTCACGGCGTGGATGCTTGTTGGTTTACCGACTCCAAGCAGTCCTGTTCTCAACGGGTCAGGGAAGTCTTAATGCATAGTAGGAAACAATCTACCCGATCAGCTTATACAGCTAAGTGGTCCAGGTTCCAGGCGTGGTGCGCGGATAATGCGGTAGATCCTCGTTCCGCAACTCTACCTTGTATATTGTAATACCTCTTACAACTGCATGACAACGGCCTTGCAGTCGCATCTCTGCAAGTACATTTGGCAGCAATTA
Source organism: Pelochelys cantorii (assembly GCA_032595735.1). Lineage (NCBI taxonomy): Eukaryota > Metazoa > Chordata > Testudines > Trionychidae > Pelochelys > Pelochelys cantorii. Next base: position 98,609,505 of record CM064329.1, on the reverse strand, counting down.
ATGCATTCCATTGTAGGGGTGGGGATGTCTCCTTGTTTGTGCATCCCATTACAAAAAGATTTTTGAAGGGGCTCTCGAACCTTCATCCTCCGCGGAGACCTCCTCCACCTCTATGGGACTTGGATCTAGTCCTACAAACTTTGACTCGTCCTCCCTTTGAGCCCTTGGCTACAGTACCGTTGCACTTACTTACTGTCAAGCTTCTCTTCCTCCTAGCCCTCACATCTACTCGCAGAGTGAGTGAGATAGCAGCTTTTATGGCCTCACCTCCATATACAATTTTTTCCAAGGATTCGGTGACGTTGAGAACCCATCCGGCATTTATTCCGAAGGTTTCTTCTGAATTTCATATAAATGAGCCGGTGGTTTTACCATGTTTCTCGCCTAAACCCCATACCTCAACGCAAGCAGCGCGGCTACACACGTTGGACGTGAGGAGATCCTTAGCATTTTACATTGATAGAACGCGGGATTTTAGAAAGACAGACCGCTTAATAGTATCATTAGCACACCGTTCAAAAGGACAACCTCTAACTTCTCAGCGCATCTCCAGGCTGATAGTTTCATATATATCCATGTGTCACTCGCTACGAGGGAAGCCTCTCCCTTCTCTTCCGAGGGCTTATTCGACTAGAGCAGTTGCTACGACCACAGCTTTTCGGAGCAGAGTGTCTTTTCGTGACGTTTGCAGAGCAGCAACATGGTCTTCTAATATGACTTTTATGAAGCATTATGCTATAATCAATCAGTTTGCTTCAGACTCTTCTGTGGCTACAGCAGTACTTAATCGTGCTGGTAGTCTTGATTCCGGAGCGCTCTAACTCTGTCCTAGGTACTGCTCTGGAGTCACCTAGAGTGGAGCACCCACGGGGCCACTCGAAGAAGAAGAGTAAGTTACTCACCCTGTCAAGTAACGATTGTTCTTCGAGATGTGCCCCGTGGCTACTCCACGACCCGCCCTTCCTCCCCGCTCCGGAATTATTTGTTTCTTTCAGATGAGCGGGTGAGAGGAACTGACGGTTGCCGGCTCGCGCGTGGCTGATCAAAGGCGCAAACGCCTCGCTGGGGAAGCACGCATGCGCGAGTCGGCGGAACACAGCTATGAGAAATCTCCGAGCCGCGGCGCCGGGATGGGACCCAGCACCTAGAGTGGAGCACCCACGAGGGACATCTCGAAGAACAATCGTTACTTCACAGGGTGAGTAACTTCCTCTTCCCCATGCATATTGGCTCCCACCTGCCCTTGCCTGTACTGCTGCCTCTGATAGAGAGGTAGCAGCACCGGGGGCAGGAGGCTGCACATGAACTGATATGGATGGGGAGCTGGCTTGAAAGCTGGCTTCCCACATGTACTGGCTCCCACCTCCCCCTTTCCTTGCTGCGTCTGACACAGAGGACACATTTCGACTATGTGCGGCTTCTGAAAGAAGATACGCAAATTAGGCTCAAATTTGCATATCTTCTTCCTTTTTTTCCCCCAGAAGAGGCTTTTCTGATATTTGGCCCATCTACACGGGGCCAAATATCGGAAACCCCCTCTTTTTCGAAAGCCCCCTGTAAACCTCCTTTAAGGAGGAATAAGGGGGTTTTCGAAAGAGGGTTTTTTTCTGATATTTGGCCCTGTGTAGATGGGCCAAATATCGGAAAAGCCTCTTCTGGGGGAAAAAAAGGAAGATATGCAAATTCGAGCCGAATTTCCATATACTCTTTTGGAAGCCACACATAGTCTAGACATGCCCTGAGGCAGCAGGGGGTGGTGAATGCATGTAGTCAACAAGATTCACTGATAAGCCTAGGCTTATCGGTTAATCGTGTAAGTCAGCTATACATTGACATCCCTATCCTAGAGCCTTAGATGCATCCTCAGAATCCTCATGTAAATCTGCACTTTATAATCAACTTGTTCTTTAAGAGTCACAGAATCATAGAACACTAGAACTGGAAGGGACCTTGAGAGGTCATCGAGTCCAGTCCCCTGCACTCACAGCAGGACTCAGTACCATCTAGATCATCCCTGATAGATGTCTCTCTAACCTGCTCTTAAATATCTCCAGAGATGGAGATTCCACAACCTCCCTGGGCAACTTATTCCAGTGTTTAATCACCCTGACCGTTAGGAAGTTTTTCCTAATGTCCAACCTAAACCTCCCTTGCTGCAGTTTAAGCCCATTGCTTCTTGTCCTATCCTCAGAGGCTAAGGAGAACAATTTGTCTCACTCCTCCTTGTGACACCCTTTTAGATACCTGAAAACCACTATCATGTCCCCTCTCAGTCGTCTCCTTTCCAAACTAAACAAGCCCAATTCTTTCAGTCTTCCCTCATAGCTCGTGTTCTTTAGACCTTTAATCATTCTTGTTGCTTTTCTCTGGATCTTCTCCAATTTCTCCCCATCTTTCTGGAAATGTGGTGCCCAGAATTGGACACAATACTCCAATTGAAGCTTAATCAGTGCAGAGTAGAGTGGAAGAATGACTTCTCGTGTCTTGCTCACAACACTCCTGTTAATGCATCCTAGAATCATGTTTGCTTTTTTTGCAACAGCATCACACTGTTGACTCATATTTAGCTTGTGGTCCACTATGACCCCTAGATCCCTTTCTGCAGTACTCCTTCCTAGACAATAGCTTCCCATTCTGTATTTGTGAAACTCGTTGTTCCTTCCTAAATGGAGTAGTTTGCATTTGTCCTTATTAAACTTCATCCTATTTACCTCAGGCCATTTCTCCAGTTTGTCCAAATCATTTTGAATTTTGACCCTATCCTCAAAGCACTTGCAGCCCCTCACAGCTAGGTATCATCTGCAAACTTAATAAGCCTACTCTCTATGCCAATATCTAAATCATTGATGAGGAAGATATTGAACAGAATCGGTCCCAAAACAGACCCCTGCAGAATCCCATTTGTTATGCCTTTCCAGCAGGATTGTGAACTGTTAATAACTACTCTCTGAGAATGGTTATTCAGCCATTTATGCACCTACCTTTTAGTAGCTCCATCTAAGTTGTATTTCCCTAGTTTATTGATAAGAATATCATGCGAGACTGTATCAGATGCCTTACTAAGGTAATACTCTCTGATGTTTTTAATTGAAGCTGTAAGAGTGTAATCCACCTAATTGGCTGAAGGAGAAACATTGGGCAAGTTCATATAACTTTTGTGCTATAACTGAAATAGAATTTTACCAGCAATTTGTGCCACTCAGCAAAGGCATGAATAACTAATGCAATTTTGCCTTATTCCCTTTTTGTAACACAAACTTTAAGAAGTCCTTCAGATTTTTTTTTTGCAACCTGAAGGCTTTTGTTATTTGCTCATTGAGATAATCTATATCTTTGAACAAAAAGCCTATCCTAAGAAGAATTTTCAGAAAACCTAAGAGAAAACAGCTTTCTCTTTCTTTTACGTTTTCAACTTTGCTAGTTAAACAGCATATGAATCTGCTGAAGACAAATAATGAGAACACCCGCAGTTAATTCTGTGAAGCCACTTTGTTTTTGACATATATTTGAATTTTGAGTTTGTTATGCAGGATCTGGTAACAGCTAACCAGATGTAATCATAGTGATGTGTATGCATAGCAAGACTTGCTTAACACTCAGAGTTCTTCAGTGGTAAAAGTGGAAGTTGGCATTCCAAGTTTTCAAATAGCCCAGTGAGGGGAACACAATTAAATAATTGTAAATAAGAATTTAAATGCTGTCCCAAAAGGGCAGGGAAAGTAAGCAGTGGGATTTGGTATCAGGTGAGCAAAGTGATCCTAATGTAACGGACATCATGAAAGCCTAGCCTGTGTTTACTTCTTTTCTACCTTTGCTTTATCATCCATTATAAACTGGTGGACAAAGTAAAATTTTACTATTTGATATTCAGACAGATTGGAGGTTGGGAATGGTATAATAATTTGGTGAGTCTTTATCGGTCCATCTTCTTGTTATAAAGCAGTGCCAATGGAATTCTAGTCATACAGAATGGTAGCATCTAGTGAGCAGATTTTTGTTTGTTCGTTTAAAGCATAATGGTTGGGTTTTTGCTCATTGTATAGAAATGTTCCCTGTTTTTAAATCTGTCCTTTTCTTTCTGAACATATTGAAAATACTTTCTTCTTCTCCTCCTTCCTCCTTGTTCTAGGAGCAAAGTTTAAAAAATATCTTGGGCATTCAGCTCATGTGACAAATGTCAGGTGGTCACATGATCATCAGTGGGTTGTTTCTATTGGTGGAGCTGATCATTCTGTCTTCCAGTGGAAATTTATTCCTGAACGGAAGTTGAAGGATTCTCTTCACATAGCACCTCAAGGTGAGATTGCATAACAACATTCTTTTTATGTTTTTTTAAAAAGTGTAAAAGATTAATATAAGTATCAAAATAATTACAATATTCAGAATTATCTAACCTTATGCATTGGTCATCCTTTAAATTTTGCAGTTGGCTAATGCAACTAATAACAACCTCAATATTTGTTGGTGCTTCCTATTTTAAGCATGCAGAAATTTTGCAAATAGTCTTTATCACTTTCTTCATTTCCTGTAAGTCTGGATGAGTAGTTGAACACTCAGGAATGGCTCCAGTATAGAGATGTATCAGTGTCTCCGAAGCCCTGGTGCGCTCACTCCTCCTCTCCTAACATGCGGTCCCACTCATCCCTCCATCTCTGGTGTATGGTTCTCCTTCCCCAACCCTGCCCCAGTCACTCCTACACTCCTGGAGTCTGGCTTTCTGTAATGTCTTGCCCCCGTCACTCCTCCATCCCTCGAGCTCTGCTTAGGTGGCAGGGGAGCGTGATATAGAGAGCAGTGAGGGACATTAGGGTGGGAGGGGAAAGATGAGCAAGGGGCGGGGCCTCAAGAGAAAGAGCTGGATCAAGGAGTGGGGCCTCTAGGGAAGAGGCAGAGCAGGATCCGGAGAGGTTCTTGTGGTCAGTGTTCAATTTTCAGAAATTAGAAAGTTGGCCATCCTATTTGCAAATGAATTAATTTAGTTACTTGAGGATTATATGCTTTCATTGAGTATGTATTCAGGGACATAAGATTTAACATACATCTCTTTAATTATTTAAATTTTAAAACATTAACCTGTGTGTTTGAAATTTCTCAATCCAAGTTGTCATTTCAGAGCAAAATTAAGCTATGGGCTATTCACATTTTGAGGACAGATATCCCATATATTTCATGCATAATTAGTATTAACGATCAGATTAAGGCCTGAATCGTGCAAAGACACATGTGATTAACTTTACTTACAGTCCATAAAATAAAACATGCAACTAAGTCCTTGTGAGACTAGTTTTATTTTCTTTGTCAGCATCAGTGCACTATTTAATCAATGACTTTTATTTAACAGTTTTATGAGGGATTTATTTATATATCTATAAACTAGACTAAATGGGACACTTTGGGTGTGTCTAGACTTCAGGGTTTTGTCGACAAAAGTGGACTTTTGTCGACAAAACTATACCTGCGTCTACACTGCCGCTGAGTTCTGTCGACATAATGTCAACAGAACTCAGCAGTTTTGTCGACGGCTATAAACCTCATTCTACGAGGAATAACGCCTTTTTGTCGACACTGTTGTCGACAGAAGGTGTTATTGCATCTACACTGTCCTTTGAGTCTACATAAGAACAGTCGTACTGGGTCAGACCAAACGTCCATCTAGCCCAGTAGCCTGTCTGCCAACAGTGGCCAGCACCAGGTGCCCCAGAGAGGGTGGACCGAAGACAATGATCAAGCGATTTGTCTCCTGCCATCCCTCTCCAGCCTCTGACAAACAGAGGCCAGGGACACCATTTCTATCCCCTGGCTAATAGCCTTTTATGGACCTAACCTCCATGAAATTATCTAGCTTCTCTTTAAACTCTGTTATAGTTCTAGCCTTCACAGCCTCCTCTGGCAAGGAGTTCCACAGGTTGACTACACGCTGTGTGAAGAACTTTATTTTATTAGTTTTAAACCTGCTACCCATTAACTTCATTTGGTGTCCTCTAGTTCTTCTATTATGGGAACTAATAAATAACTTTTCTTTATTCGCCCTCTCCACACCACTCATGATTTTATATACCTCTATCATATCCCCCCTCAGTCTCCTCTTTTCTAAACTGAAAAGTCCCAGTCGTTTTAACCTCTCTTCATATGGGACCCGTTCCGAACCCCTAATCATTTTAGTTGCCCTTTTCTGAACCCTTTCCAAGGCCAAAATATCTTTTTTGAGGTGAGGAGACCACATCTGTACACGGTATTCAAGATGTGGGCGCACCATAGTTTTATATAGGGGCAATAAGATATTCTGTGTCTTATTTTCTATTCCTTTCTTAATAATTCCTAGCATCCTATTTGCCTTTTTGACCGCCTCTGCACACTGTGTGGAAGTTTTCAGGGAACTATCCACGATAACTCCAAGATCTCTTTCCTGATTTATCATAGCCAAATTAGCCCCCATCATACTGTACGTATAGTTGGAGTTATTTTTCCCAATGTGCATTACTTTATACTTATCCACATGAAATTTCATTTGCCATTTTGTTGCCCAATCACTCAGTTTGGTGAGATCTTTTTGGAGTCCCTCACAGTCTGCTTCTGTCTTGACTATGCTAAACAGTTTGGTATCATCCGCAAACTTTACCACCTCACCGCTTACCCCTTTCTCCAGATCATTTATGAATAAGTTGAACAGGATTAGTCCCAAGACTGACCCTTGGGGGACACCACTAGTTACCCCTCTCCATTCTGAAAATTTACCATGTATTCCTACCCTTTGTTTCCTGTCTTTTAATCAGTTCTCAGTCCATGAAAGGACCTTCCCTCTTATCCCATGGCAATGTAATTTACACAAGAGCCTTTGGTGAGGGACCTTGTCAAAGGCTTTCTGAAAATCTAAGTATACTATATCTACTGGATCCCCCTTGTCTGCATGTTTGTTAACCCCTTCAAAGAACTCTAATAGATTAGTAAGACATGATTTCCCTTTACAGAAACCATGTTGACTTTTGCCCAACAAATTATGTTTTTCTACGTGCCTCACAATTTTATTCTTTACTATTGTTTCGACTAATTTGCCCGGTACTGAAGTTAGACTTACCGGTCTGTAATTGCCAGGATCGCCTCTAGAGCCCTTTTTAAATATTTGTGTCACATTAGCTACCTTCCAGTCATTAGGTACAGAAGCCGATTTAAAGGATAGGTTACAAACCACAGATAATAGTTCAGCAATTTCCCATTTGAGTTCTTTCAGAACCCTTGGATGAATGCCATCCGGTCCCGGAGATTTGTTGACATTAAGTTTTTCTATTTGTTCCAAAACCTCCTCTAATGCCACTTCAGTCCGGGACAGTTCCTCAGATTCATCACCCACAGAGGACGGTGCAGATTTGGGAATCTCCCTAATGTCCTCAGCCGTGAAGACTGAAGCAAAGAAATCATTTAGTTTCTCCGCAATGGCTTTATCGTCCTTGATTGCTCCTTTTATATCTCGATCGTCTAGGGGACCCACAGGTTTTTTAGCAGGCTTCCTGCTTCTAATGTACTTAAAAAACATTTTGTTATTTCTTTTTGAGTTTTTGGCTAGCTGTTCCTCAAAATCTTTTTTTGCTTTTCTTATTACATTTTTACACTTGATTTGACAGTGTTTATGTTCCTTTCTATTTATCTCACTGGGATTGGACTTCCACTTCTTGAAAGATGCTTTTTTGTCCCTCACTGCTTCTTTTACATGGTGGTTAAGCCACAGTGACTCTTTTTTAGGTTTCTTACTATTTTTTTTTAATTTGGGGTATACATTTAAGTTGGGCCTCTCTTATGGTGTCTTTAAAAAGTTTCCATGGAGCTTGCAGGGATTTGGCTCTAGTCACTGTGCCTTTTAATTTCTGTTTAACTAACCTCCTCATTTTTGTGTAATTCCCCTTTTTGAAATTAAATGCCAGAGTTCTGGACTGCTGAGGTGTTCTTCCCACCACAGGAATGTTAAATGTTATTATATTATGGTCACTATTCCCAAGCGGTCCTATAATGGATATCTCCTGGACCTGATCCTGCGCTCCACTCAGGAGTAAATCAAGAATTGCCTCTCCCCTTGTGGGTTCCTGTACCAGCTGCTCCAAGAAGCAGTCATTTAAGCCATTGAGAAATTTTATCTCTGCTTCTCTTCCTGAGGTGACATGTATCCAGTCAATATGGGGATAATTAAAATCCCCCATTATTATAGAGTTCTTATTTTGGTAGCCTCTATAATCTCCCTCAGTCTACACTGTCATGTCGACAAAGCAAGCCGCTTTGTCGACAGAACTGGTTATAGTCTAGACGCTCTTTGTCGACAGAAGCTTTGTCGATGGTGTCTGTCAACAAAACTTCTGTCGACAAAAGCCTGGAGTCTAGACGTACCCCTTGAGAATTGAGTTGTCTCAAGAAGAGAACTTTTTTTGTCTTAAAAATAATTAATTAATTTGGAAAGAAATATAATGTAGCTAGATCATTCACTATAAATCATGAATGTTTTTTGAGAATATTCAGAAAAGTTTTAGTTTTAGCTAATCTCATTCCTGCTTCTTATTTCTCAGGGCACATACAGAAGACAATCCTTTCTTTCTTTCTTTCTTTCTTTCTTTCTTTCTTTCTTTCCCAATGACTTATAGGCTTGACAGTTAATGTGCTAATAAATGTTTTACAGTTCATGCCCATGCTTATCATTAAATATATGAGTAGTCCCATTAAAATCAATATAAAATATCTTAATTTTAAAGAGTTTTTGTTTTAAATGATCAAAAGTTACTACTGATTTGGGGCAACTGACTTTCTGGGTGCTCAACTTAAGACCTTCAAAGATTGCCTGACTTTCAAAGTATAAGTGTTCAATGATTATGAAAATTAAGCTTCTTTAAGTTGTTTCAAGATAGGAACCTTCAAGTTGAGGCACCCAAAGTTAGCGCTTACTTTTGAAAATGTAGTCCTTTATGCTTAAGACTAAAAGGGAATAGAGGGTAGAAAAAAGTTGCTATTTGGAAGGGTATCAAGGCAAAACATTTGTAGTATACTGTTTTTCCTCTAGAAAATTGTCCTTCGTAATAGTGATGCTAACATAAATCAGTTTTTTAAAAAAAGTTCATTCGATTTTAATCTGAAATTGCATTAATATACATTTTTAGATTAAACTGAAGCTATATACAACTGATTTAATTTTCATTCAGGAGATTAATAACAATAATAATAATAATAAACAAAATTTTCTTGCATGGCACTTTTCATCACAGATCTCAAGTAAAATCCATTCTTTAAATTACCTTGATTTAAATCATTTTACTTTGTCAAATAATAGTTATACAATAAAATGTTAATTAAAATTATGCACAAAATGTATGCTAATCTGCATGATTACATTTAGGACAATGATTTTTGATATGCTAGGAGAGCTGTTTAAGCATTTTGATAGTTCCTTGCTCTTTGGCTCAAAAACTGGGTTTTTTTAGCAAATCCAGGAGCATTCTGCTCACATATTTATCTTTGATCTTTGTGCCTAGCAGTGTGATTTTGAGTAATACTTTAATATGAAGCCAGTATTTTCTGACCGATTAGTTCTTTCTGTCAGTAGACAGAAATAAAATATACTGATTTTTATGGCGGTTTTAGATTCTATTGATTGAGGCTTTTTTACTTCCTTACAGAAATCTTAAAAAGGAATGATGAATATTTCCCTTTTTTACCTTTCATTCTCATATCTGGGGACCTTACAAGGTTGCAACTGTACAGTTCTTAGGAAAGATAAATGGTATACTTTGGCTGGTAGTGCAGGTTGAACCTCTAAAATCCAGGACTCTCTGGTCCGGCAACATCTGTGGTTTGGCAGGACCACAGATATTGCTGGATTAGAGAGCCTCAGCTGGCCAGGTTCAGGGGCTGGGCTGGCAGTAGGAAGTGAATACCCACCGGTAGTGGGGCTGGCATGTTGGGGAGCACTGCCCTGGCCAGTGGCCAGGAGTGCAGTCCAGGCTAACAGAGCTGGGAGCCACGGGCCCAGGCTGGGCTAGAGGCAGCAGGGCCAGCATGGCTAGGAGCGAAGGGCTGGCATGTTCAGGAGTGTGGGCCCGGCCAGGGCTGGGAGCAGAACCGAGTGGCCGGGATTGGCATCCAGGAGCAAGGCCAATAGCTGGGAGGGAGGCCTTGACCTCTCGTGGTACAGGAAACTCCATGGTTTGGAACTGCTCGCATCCCGAGGGTTCTGGACCAGGGAGGTCCCACCTGTGTCACAAATAATTAGATGACTCAAATGTTCATTTAATAAGACTCCATCAGATGGAGTCTATCAGGCCTTCTCTACTGCCTGATGGAGGCATTACCCTGAACACTTCCTTGTTTAGGCTGCACTGTCAACAAGGCATAGTCCTCCAGAGGCTGAGCAGGGCTAGAAAAAGACGCTGACCAATCAAGAGCCAGGCCAATTAAGAAGGTTTGTGGTGTTCTTCTCAGAGTCAGAGCTGGTGAATCTGGGACAGATGAGGTGGTTTTCGAAACCCGGGGGGCCAGGCCAGGGCCTTGCCTTCAAGTACTGCAGCTAAGTGCTTTTCCTTGAGGTATCATTTGTTTATTTAAAGATTCAGACATTCAGATTCTGAATGTGCTGTTATTTAACTCCAAGTTTATGGCACAGGCCACTCTGTTCCAAGCATATGGTCCTAATTTGTGGACTAAGGCTAGGGTCACCTACAGTACTATGTTGGATTCCACAGTGCCATCTGATACTGAGATCTTTGTACTTTCACAAAACCTCATGGAAATGAGAGTGGATGTGAGTGAATTGATTAGAGCTAATTTGCAGTAAGATGGAAGTGAATCTAATAATATTGGGAAGGATCTGATGATATGAGCAGTTGCAAAGGTAACATTAGTGTTAACCACTGTGTTTCAGATCAAATAAAATGATAAAATGAATGGAGATTGCCTATCTCCTAGAACTGGAAGGGACCTTGAAAGGTCATCGAGTCCAGTCCCCTGTCTTCACAGCAGGACTAAGTACCATCCCTGACAGATTTTTGCCCCAAATCCCTAAATGGCCTTCTCAAGGATTGAATTCACAACCCTGGGTTTAGCAGGCCAATGCTCAAACCACTGAGCTATCCCTCCCTCTCTAGAGCTTTAGGCCTGTTCACCAAGATCTGTAATATGACTCTGTCTACATCTGCATGCATTTCATTTTTTTTGTTACAATTCCTAAATGATCTAAGATCCATTTATCTTTCTGCTCTTGTAGTACCGCAGAAGTTAAAATCTATTGGGTCATTCTCACTATTGGCTCCAGAATTTAAACTTTATATTTCTGGTAACAGAGCATTGTCAGTGGAGGACCTATGCTTCTGGAATCTGCTCCCAGAACTAGATAAGATGTACTTGCTCCATTAGTCAAAGGTGAATAAACTTGTATCTGAAAAATATGTACAAAAGCATTTATATAATCAGAGCAATGTAGGGCTGGAAGGGACCACAAGAAGTCGTCAGTAAGGAAATGTAAAATACAGATACACCTTGCCCAGGTTCATTTAGTAGGTTGTCCACAAGAACCCAGAATGGAATTTAGGTCTTCTGTATTCCAATCAAGTGCCTTGTCTACTGAATCACTGCTGTGAAGTGAGTTGAATACATGACGCCTAGCTATCAAAAAGAAAGAAAAAAAGCAAGCAGTCCAAAATTGAAAGTTCTGTTGTATTAGAATTGATGATGATATCACAGGGTATGTCTACCAGCAAAGTTATTTTGAAATAACAGCCCTTATTTTGAAATAACTTTCTTAGTGTCTACACAGCCAAACCGCAATTTCGAAATAAATTCGAAATAGCGGAGCACTTATTTTGAATTTGGTAAACCTCATTCTACAAGGAATAACGCTAAATTCGAAATAGCTATTTCGAAATAAGTGCTGTGTAGACACTTATTTCAAAATAGGGGGCCTCCAGCTTTCCCAGGGTGCCCTGGTGGCCACTCCAGCCTCAACCAAGAACACTCCTCTCCCTCCCCCCCTCACCGGAGCCCTTAAAGGGGTAGACTCTGGCACAGTGCCTGTGCCAGCTCCAAGCCTGCCAGCCCAGAGTCAGCAGTCACTGCCCCTGACCCAAAACATGAGCCAGCAAGCCACTGGCAGCCAGCCCTCCACCACTCCCCAGGAGCAGTCTGCCAGCTCCCAGGAGCCTGCCAGGGCCCGGAGGAGGCGGGCGTCTTCCTGGTCCAGGGCAGAGATCACGGACCTTATTCAGGTTTGGGGGGGATGCCCCCAACGTCCATGATCTCCTCACTAGATGGAAGAATGCGGCCATCTATGGCAGGATAGCTGCCAGTCTGGCCACCAAAGGCCACATGCGAACCCAGGAGCAGGTTCGCATGAAAATCAAGTTGGTCCAGCAAGACCCCCAACCCTGAGCCCTGAGCTTCCCCTCCCCCTTCTTCCCCTTTCTTCCCCCTTCTAGCTCCCTCCTCCCAGGTTTTCCCCTCCCCTCTCCCACCCTCTCTTCTCCCCTCTCCCGCCTCCTTTCCCCAGTCTCACCAGAGTTTCATTCCCCCCCTCCCAGTTTTGTTAAATAAAGACAGTTTGTGTTTATGAAAAAAGTGTATTTTATTTGACATCAGGAAGCGGGCTGGGGGGGGAGGGGGGTAAGTGGAAGGATGTGAGGGAGGAATGAGGCACAAGCCCCAAGTGGGGCAGACCAGGGAGACTGTTAGTGCTCCTCAGGGTGGAAGCTCTCCTGCAGGGCCTCCTGGATACTGACAGCCCCCCGATGGACCTCCCGGATGGCAGCCTGCAGAAAGTGCAGCCAGGCTCACAGCAACGTGTCCACGAGAAGCACCAGACTGTCCAGGGGCAGCTCTGGCTCCATGTTGCAGAGTGCTGTGGTGTCCCAAGTGAGGGCAACCACAGCACGCAGAGATAAAATGCTTTGCTGTCTCTCATCGAGGTAGGCAAGCAAGCAGGGAAACCTGAGAACTGGCTGTCCAGGGGGAGTCCCTTTAAGCACAGGCCTCAGATAGCTCAGGCAGTAGCCACACAAAGGAACTCCTGACCTGATGCCCTGCCAGACCTGGGTCCGGCTGGCCTTAAATGCGATTCAGCGTCCACTCAATGTGGACACACTATTTTGAAATAGCAAAACACTATTTTGAAATGCATTTTGTGTGTAGACGCATTATTTCGAAATAACTTATTTCGAATTAACTATTTCGAAATAAGATATTTCGAAATAATGCTGTAGTGTAGACATACCCACATAATCTTAGCATGTTTTAGCAACTCATGTTGTAGTAAATCGTAAGTTAAACATACGCAAGACGTGTTCTAGTATTTTTCTGAAACATGCACTATTTTAATTGTTTCCATCTATGTCTTGTTTTTGGTTTTTTTGTTGTTGTTGTTGATCACAGAAAGTCTGGTTGATTCTAACAGTGATGAATCAGATTCAGATCAATCTGATATTCCAGAGCTGGACTCTGAAATTGAACAAGAGACTCAGATCACATACCGTCGACAGGTAAGACTTGAGTTTTAATGGCACAGGGACAAATCCTGAAATATTTTCGAATGGTTTTCTTGGCCCTTTCTCAAGGAAAATTCTGCAGTCACAGACAACAGAAAGATCGGTGATGGATATATTCATAATACTTTGTATCATGCTGTATTGTTTGTAATTTAAAAGCAAATTATATATCCATTTGGCTACAGTCATTGGTAGTGATGTCAGTATGCCATTTTTGTGGAAAACTGAGATAATCTGTAGGTTTATTTCTCAGATACTTGTTGTTCCTGAAAACATCTTTATTTATATGTGTGTATGCTCTTCCATAAAGGTTTACAAAGAAGATCTACCTCAGCTTAAAGAGCAATGCAAAGAAAAACGAAAAAGTGCGGCTTCTAAAAGGAGAGAGCGAGCTCCAGGGAACAGTATAAGATTACACTTTGTCCATGGGTATGAAAAGTTGAGTTTTCCTTAAAAGCAGACTAGACGGATTCATTTTTTGTTATAGATTTGTGGCAAAAAAATAAACATGTAAGATTTAAATATGTGATGCACCAACTGAAAATCATTAAGATCAGCTGCTTTGTGTTTTACATCATTTTCACAGCTGCACAAGTCGTTAAACTTATTTTATATACAGCAGTGGTATTGCTTCCCAGCTATATTTCACCATGAAATTCCTATTGGTAACTCAGTTGATGTGTCATTATTTTATAGTGGTATCTGTATTTAAGACTTAAATGTCACCTAACCATATTTTTCAGCTCTTTCTCTGGTTTTACCAATTACTCCATAGTTAAGATGGAGTTGAATTTTCCATTCAGTGCAGGGTATCAGCTTCTTTGTTATCTAAGAAAGGTACATCATGTTCTCCCCAAACAACGGCCCATGTTCTTTGATTATAGAACATTTTTGGATAATTTACAAGTAAGTCTTTTAAGTAAATAATTAAATGTAATTCAAAATTGTCCCTTTAAGAAACTTAGCCTCAATTTTTATATTTTTCTCACCTTTAATAAATCCAATAAATGAATAATATTTCATCCTTCCCACTGAAGTCTTTTATCTGGGTTATACCTGAATATTTTTTCAGGATTAATAGTCATTTTCCCCATTATTTTTCATGACAAAGTATTTCTATCAAGAGAAAGAAAGTGGAGGAACTTAAGAAAAATATTATAGTTATATTGGAATAATAGGCAGAAATGTCAATTTTTATTTTCCCTCGGCAGTATCCATAGGGACCAGCTCCAGTGCCCCCTCTAGTGGTGCTGTTGGGCCCCTCCCTTCCCCAGTTTCTTCTTGCCACCAGTGATGGTGCTTAGAACTGTTGGTCTTGCCATAGCTGCAGTGTTTCTTCTGTTAATTCCCTCCTATTGAGTTGTAAATAGTTTCTAGTCTTTAGCTGTTCTTAGAACTTTGTAGATAGTTAGTCCCCTGCTGGGACTCTGCCTGGAGACGGGACATGTCTTGGTCCCTGAGGTTTAAACCATGCGCTAATTGCTGCAGGTCTATGCCAGCTGCCAACTGATATGGCAACTACCTTTGTTGTCTGGGTGAATCCCACATCAGCACCAAGTGCTGTATCTGTAGGTCCTTCTCACTTGGGACCATAAAGGACTCTATTATTCAGCTCAAGGCACTGCTGATGGAGTCTGCCTTAGCTCCCTAAGACCAGTGCTTAGACTTGGTACTGAGTACTAGTGCCTCAGTGTGGAGCACTCTCCCATAGGGATGTAAGCAACTAGTCGATTATCTGATAAGCAAAAGCGTCATTATTTTTCCCTACCTGAATGACTGCCTACTGGGACACATGGCAGCTACAGCCTTTGTCGTGCTATTTGCGAGACTACATATGCACTGTCTACAGTATTGGCTCGCGGCTGTTTATATCCCAAATCGACACAGTCTCGCAAAGCGTCTCACACTTCCACCATCAGTCCTACAGTTTCTCGACTGATGGACTTCTCTAACCAATCCAGATGCATCAGTAGTGATCATGATGGATGCATCACTTCTGGGATGGGTCACCCATTGTGGCACAAGGGAGATGGTCTCAAGCAGAGATGCACCTTCATATCAACATCCTGGAGCTCAGGGCCATCCGCAAAGTGTGCTCACTTCCTCCCCCTGATAAAGGGAAGAACCGTTTGTGTCCTTACAGACAACACACCCTCTGTGTTTTACATCAGTCAAGAGGGTGGGTGGGGGGGTGCCCGATCATGCTCACTATGTGCAGAAGCAATCAAGTTTTGGAACTGGTGTCTCAAGAACCACATAACTCCAACCGCCACTTACATACCAGGACAGAAGACTACCAGGGACAACAAACTGAGCAGACACTTCTCAGAACAACATGAGTGGGAGATCAACATCAATGTTCTCCTTCCAAGTTTTTGCAAATGGGGATTCCCAGGTATAGATCTCTTTGCCACAATAGCCAACCACAAATGCCACAGATTCTGCTCCTGAGCAGGGCAGGGCAAGAGATTGGAGGGGGACACTTTTACTCTACACCTTCCCACCAGTCCCACTAATCTCCAGAGTAATCAACAAGATACGCTCCAACCAAACCACAAGAATTCTGATAGCTCCCTGCTGGCCGAGGCAATCCTGGTTCCTCTATCTACATTACCTTTCAATAAGGCAACCGATCTCTCTCCCCATGGTTCCACACCTGCAAACTCAACACCAGGGCAAAACCCACCACTTGAACATCAAAACCCTGAAACTCACAACATGACTTCTCCATGGCTCCAAAATGAAGAACTTTTCCGCTCAGAGCGAGTAAAATGCATCGTATTGAACAGTCCGCATCCTTCCACAAGATACACCTACTAAAACAAATGGAAATGCTTTCAGCAGTGGTGTATCACTCGTCATTTACATCCAAACACTGCCCCCATACTTGCTGTACTTGAGTAGCTGATGGACCTCAGTGATGCAGGCCTCTCTATCAGCTCTATTCGGGTCTATCTCTCGGCAGTCACAACTTTCTACAAATCAGTCGATGATTTCTCTCTCTTTTCACAACTGATGACGAAGTGATTCCTAACAGGCTTGCAGAAGATGCGCCTAAACTTATGCCCTCCTCGATACCACCTTGGGACCTAAATCTTGTTCTTGACACGCTCACCGCGCCACCCTTTGAACCACTAGCCACCGCCTTACCACAATACTTATCCATGAAAGTGGCCTTCATAGTGGCAATAATATCTGCAAGATGAGTGGGCGAAATTGCAGCCCTCATGGCTGTCCCACCGTACAATACTTTTACTAAGGATAAGGTTATACTCAGGTCTCATCCCAAGTTTCTCCCCAAGGTTATATTGGACTTCCACCTAAATGAACCTATATACTTATCCTCATATATTCCTAAACCTCACACCTCCTTGAGAGAATCCATCTTGCACACTCTGGATGCAATACGAGCCATCGCGTTCTACTTAGATAGAACCGAAGACACCAGGAAGTCAGACAGACTTTTCATCTCATGGTCCAGTCCCAATAAGGGAATAGCCATCTCGGCGCAATGTATTTCCAAAAGGATTGCAAACCGCATATAGACTGCTTACAAGCTTCATGGAAAACAGCTACCACAGATTATCAGGGCTCACTCCACATGTGCAATGGTCACAACAATGGCCTTCCTACATAATGTACCACTAGTGGACATTTGTAGAGCAGTGGCATGGTCCTCCCATCACATTTTTGCACAATATTATGCCCTACAGAGAGGACCCATACCTGCCACTACTCTGGTAGATGTGGTCGTTCCTTCTTTCCATAAAAGACTCCAGTGCCCACCACCATCTGGTGGGTACTGCTACTAAGTCACCTGAGTGGAGCACCCACAGGGACACAACTCAGTGGAGAAGAAGTTACTCACCCTGTGCAGTAACGATGGTTCTTTGAGATGTGTGTCCTTGTGGGTACTCCAGTATCCTCCCTTCCTCCCCTCTGCTTGGATTCCTTTAATGGATTTCATGTAGAGAAGGAACAGAGGGAGGCTCACACTGAGCGTGCACCTAACAGATAACAACAGCACGACATGGTGAGTGCGCAGGTGTGGCATGAGGGGCACTGCTAGGCAAAAATCTCCAATCAGTGGCATGAGGATGCACCGAGACCTGAGTGGAACACTCTCAAGGACACACATCTTGAAGTTCCATCATTACTGCACAGGGTGAGTAACTACTTCTTCCCATCCTCCTCCTGCCATTGGATGTTGTCTCCCCACTGCCGGCCTCCCCCACCTTGCAGTAGGTCTAACAACTGCCATCAGTCCCCAGCTCACTGCTATTGACACTCTCCACGATTCCCACAGTCGCCTTTGTCTGGCAGGTCCCGACACCTGAGAGGCTATAGTACCAACTCTCCATCCTAGGCTTCAGCCAGTGTAAGGTCAGCTATTGTCCTTTGGGAACAGTCCTTCCTCCCAGTGGCATAATCATTGGAACTGCACCCCATGGCATCCAATTCTGCACTGTAGATGGCCTCGCAGCCAGCACCATGACCTTCACAATGGTGCCTCTGGACTCTGTGGGGCTTTCCCATGCAATCACAAGTTGCATGCTCAGTGGCCAGAGCATCTGATGCTCAGTTGGGGGCATATGCTAACCATCTTCTGGTACTTGAGTTGCTTAGGCCAGGTACCGCCATGGTAAAGGGAGAGAGGGAGGATCAACCCCCACTGCCTGAGGAAGAACAAGCCTCCCAGGACTCTGCATCCTCATCACCAGAGGAGGCCACAGTGGCACCTTCTCCAGTGATCCCACAGGACGACAATAGGATGCACCAAGACTTTTTGAAACAGGTGGCTGAGAAGGCAAAGGAGGTGATGGAGTCCACAGACACCCTCTTTGGGGTTCTGGACCAGGTGGCTCTGGCCAGGGTTGCCTTATCCCTACATGAAGGATACCAAAATCGCTAAGGCATTGTGGCAGACATCCTCCTCCATCTCCTCAATCTCAGAGAGGGTGGAATGCAAATACTTTATCCCAGCCAAGTATCTGTATATGCACCCTGCCCTGAATTTGCTTTTGGTCGTATCAGTCGACCATAGTGAGCAATAGGGTCAATCCACTCCTACCCCCAAGAAATTCAAGATGCTCAAACTTTTTGGACATTAACTTTATTCCTCTACAAGCTTCCAGCTGTGTATGGCTTGTAACCAGGTCCTGATTGCCTGGTATGAATTAAACACAATGTTTAAGTTTTAGTTCTTGCTGCCAGAGAACCCAAGAAAGTAGTTCCAGGCTCTTGCCACTGAGAGGGTATCAACAGCCAGGGCAGCACTGCAAACAGCTTCTGATGCTCTGGTCTCTGCAGTCCAGTCCATGGTATCAGTAGTGTCCATATGCAGGTCGATTTGACTGCTCTGGTTGGGCTTGGTCATGGAAGCCCAGCATCCAATCCAGGACCTCCTGTTTGACGGAATGGTCCTGTTTGCTGAAAACACAGACACAAAACTTCATTGGCTTAAGGACTTCTGGACCACCCTAAAAACCTTTGGATTATATGTCCCTGGGACAGAGAGCAAACAATTTTAAACTCTTCCCTTCCCAACCCAGGGATTCCTATACTAGATAGGTCCTAGCCCCAGGGAAGTCTAAGCCCTTCAGAAAGAGTCAAGGTAGGCAATCCCAGCCTTCCTCTAGCCGTTCCAAACCCTCCAACCAGCACCCTTTTTGAAGGTATGCCTGAGGGCAACATACCTCTTGGACCACTGGATCCTCCCCTTTTGTTTTTGTCCCACCTCCGTCCCTTGGAGGGCTATTACTGCAGACTGTTGGGTCCTAGTCACAGTACAGCTTGGCTACACACTCCTGCTCTCCTCTACCCTTCCTTCCCACCCTCTCTACCCATCCCTCTTCAGGGTCCTTCTCATGAGACCCTTCTCACACAAGCTAGGGGAGCTTCTCTGCATGAGAGCATTGCAGGAAGTACAACCCCCAGACAGAAACCAGAGCTTCTACTCCTATTATTTTTTAATACTGAAAGCCAAAAGGGACCTACGCCCCATTCTGGACCTGTGAGATCTGAACCACTACCTGCTGAGGCTCAGATTTTGCATGGTCTCTCTGGCTTCGATTATCCCCAACCTGGATCTAGAGGATTGGTATACTGCCTTTGACCTCAAGGGTGCATATTTCCACATTGCAATCTTCGAAGGACACAGGCATTTTCTTTGTTTCATGGTAGATATGAAACATCAGTTTACACTCCTCCCCTTTGGGCTTGCCGTGGCTCTCAGGGTTTTTATGAAATGCTTGTCAGTGGTCGCAGCTTAACTGAGGTGCAGGGGATCCAAGTCTATCCTTACCTCGACTATTGATTTATCAGGGGCTCCTCTGAGGTCAAGGTCCGATGGGATATAGCTCTTCTGTTGGACATGTACCAGCATCTGGGCCTCCTGGTGAACAAGAAAAAGTCAACGTTGGTTCTGGTTTAAAGGATTGAATTCATCAGAGTGGTGCTGAATGCAATCATAGCCTGAGCATTATTTCCTCTAGAAAGGTTCAAAATTTTTGTGACACTCGTACATCAAATTTCTGCTGCAACATTGACCATGATCAGGATTTGTCTATGCATACCACGTCACTTGGTAGCATTCACTTATGTGATGCACCTTGTCAGACTCGAGATGCGTCCACTATAGCTGTGGTAAGCTTCAGTCTACTCACTGGCCAGACATTCACTAGAAAGGGTAGTGACCAGTGTTCCCTCTAAGATTTTCTATCCGTGAGCAGAGTGAGTTTTGTCTTGTACACCAATATTGAGGCCATGTGCACTCCATCAGATGTGTGCCACCGGGGTGCCCAAGTTATTAACAAACAGTTTTAAAGTGCTTTTCAGAGGGCACCATGGCTTAGCTAGTTAAAGCACCTGGCTAGCAAACAGGCGATCCTGGATTCAACTCTCTGTGTGTGATGTGTTGTATGTCAGGGGTGGGGAACCTAAGACCTCCCTGGATACGGCCCTGCCCCACAGTGGGGCTGGAATACACAATATCTACCAAGCTGGGGCCTCCATGTTCTAGTGTGCAAGGGCAGTGTCTTTCTCCTTCTCAGTCAGGGCCACATCAGTGAGGGTTTGATATTTTTTCTGCTTCTCACTTGTGTGCAGCCACCCCAACTGATTTTTCTGTAGGTCAGCAGCCTCTAAACCCCAAAAAAGGTTCCCTCCACCCTAGTTTTAGGTCTTTGCTCTTCTCTGCTCATGTTTTCCTATGGCCATCTGGGAAACAGAAGAGACCTCCATTGGCCATCCATGGAACTGCTTGTTAACACCTGATCACATGAGGAGAAAGAGAGCTGGAATCTGACAGCTGCGTCTTTTTCTCACTCTGGCTGTAGATGCCCTGGCTGTGCCTGGTGTGGGATTCCCTGTGGAAGTGCTGCCCCCACGCGGCGCAGGAGAGAACCATTTTTAGGACATTTGACATGGTCTTGCATGACATTCTTATCAATAAACTAGGGAAATCCAACCTAGATGGGGCTCCTATAAGGTGGGTGAATAACGGGCTGGATAACCGTTCTCAGAGAGCAGTTATTAATGGTTCACAATCCTTCTGGAAGGGCATAACAAGTGGGATTCTCCAGGGGTCTGTTTTGGGACCGGTTCTGTTCAATATCTTCCTCATTGATTTCGATGATGGCATAGAGAGTATGATTATTAAGTTTGCAGATGATACCAAGCTGTGAGGGGGTGCAAGTGCTTTAGAGGATAGGGTCAAAATTCAAAATGATTTGGACAAACTGGAGAAATGGTCTGAGGTAAACAGGATGAAGTTTAATTCGGACAAATGCAAAGTACTCCACTTAGGAAGGAACAATCAGTTTCACACATACAGAATGGGAAGTGATTGTCTAGGAAGGAGTACTGCAGAAAGGGATCTAGGGGTCATAGTGGACCACAAGCTAAATATGAGTCAACAGTGTGATGCTGTTGCAAAAAAAGCAAACATGATTCTAGGATGCATTAACAGGAGTGTTGTGAGCAAGACACGAGAAGTCATTCTTCCGCTCTACTCTGCACTGATTAGGCCTCAGTTGGAGTATTGTGTCCAGTTCTGGGCACCACATTTCCAGAAAGATGGGGAGAAATTGGAGAAGATCCAGAGAAAAGCAACAAGAATGATTAAAGGTCTAGAGAACATGAGCTATGAGGGAAGACTGAAAGAATTGGGCTTGTTTAGTTTGGAAAGGAGACGACTGAGAGGGGACATGATAGCGGTTTTCAGGTATCTAAAAGGGTGTCACAAGGAGGAGTGAGACAAATTGTTCTCCTTAGCCTCTGAGGATAGGACAAGAAGCAACGGGCTTAAACTGCAGCAAGGGAGGTTTAGGTCGGACATTAGGAAAAACTTTCTAACTGTCAGGGTGATTAAACACTGGAATAAGTTGCCCAGGGAGGTTGTGGAATCTCCATCTCTGGAGATATTTAAGAGCAGGTTAGATAGATATCTATCAGGGATGATCTAGATGGTATTGGGTCCTGCCATGAGTGCAGAGGACTGGACTCGATGACCTCTTGAGGTCCCTTCCAATTCTATGATTCTGCATCTTGAGTTTTTGTGTTACACAGTGAGGGGAATCCAGATAGGATCTCTCACACAGTGATCGCGAGTGGTGTCCTTGGGCTACAGGCCGGTCATTTGCAGGTGCAGCATGAGGTTGGGGTCATCTCTGGGGATGGGAAGGGCCACTTTATTGCGTCATTGTTGTATATCCAGGCGAGCCACTCAAGTCCTTTCCTTCAAGCCTGGTGGACCCAGCTCATCCAATAGCTGCTAAGGTGAAGCCGGAGACTTTGCAGGAGAGGTGCGGAGAGTCTCCGACAGCCCCTTTGGACTGCACCAGCTGCACCTGGGACCAGGCACCTGGGAATAAACATGAATTACAGGGAATGTGAGTCTCTAGGGCAGCAGAATAACCATCTCCTGACTCTCAAGCCCATGAAAAGGGAGGAAAACATCCATAGCTGTTGTGATGAGCACTAGTTATTGCCCCAGGCTCATGCTCCCTATGTTCGGAGAGGGGAGTTCTCAGGAGGGTGTCCAGAGACAGAGACTTCAGATTGTTTGTCTGGGCACAGCTTGGCCAGTGAGGGAGACAGATTTAGATGTGGAATTCTTACCCCTCTCTGCATATCCCCACTCTGTATCAGACACCTTTTTTATCTGCTAGTGCGAACTCATTGTCTTTGTGGGGCTGAGGGAAGGTTGGGCAATGAGTCAAGGGCCTATCACCTCTTTCACAATCGGGATGCTGGCAAGGCTAGACTAGAGCTTCCTGTATGACGATAAGGAGCTAATTCGCATCTTCCGTGTCCCCTCCCTGATTGCCCCCTAACCCTAAGGAGAAATCCAAACCTTTACTTCTGAGTGGATCTCCACCTGAGAACTAAAGGAACAGCTCAGTTATATCCCTAGGTCCTGACTTCATCCCCCAAGGCAATTCCAGCCCCAAATGTGAATTCTAACCCTGACCTTCAATACTTGCCCTCACCCTCCATTCTTACCTAGGAACTGGCCCTAAAGTCCTACCTCAATCCTAATGAGAAAGATGAAGCCAAACCGAACATTTAACTCTTAACTGAAAAGAAACCAAAAGTTGTACTGAAACCCTAATTCCAAGTGTAATAAGGAATCTTAATCTTTACTATTTCCCAAACCCTAGCCTTACATGTGTGAACTAACTGTAACCCTAACTTTGGCCCAGATGCTACCCAGGGTGTGTCACAATCATCTATAACTGCCCCCTGCCCCACAGAATTAGACTGTGCCTCTGAGTCTGAACACTATGTTCAACCCTGCTCAGAACCTCACACCTGAACTCCAAGCCCAAACCTAGAGTGAATCTGAGCCCTACATAGAAATAAGGGTCAATGTGTCACAGAAGGTTTGGGGGAGTATGGGGCCATGCTTTATTCAGTAGGAGCCTTGTTCTGGGTCCTTCCTGTCCTCCTCTCTTTCTCCTTCTTGTCCGGTCCTGCTTCTCCTTGTGCAGACTGAGGTTCCCTAATGCAGAAGGGGGCTCTGCACCATAGGGCCAGCAAGGCTCTAGACAGGAAGGGGCCAGATTGCCCGGTCATGGAGGGGTTAACATTGCTGTGAGGTTTGTGTGACATTCACCCAGGAGCCAGCTCCCTGGGGAGGTCACAGCTTGACTGTGGAGAAGACACAAGCATGCGTGTCTGCTGCCCCCACGCGGCTGTGGGGGAAGAGCAGTTCCGCAGCCTGGATTTTTACAAGACCACAAGCCAGTTTCACGTCATTATGTCCAGAATATGATCTGAGGAAGTGGGTCTGGCCCACGAAAGTTCATCACCTATTAAACCATCTTAGTGCTACATAGCTTTTTCCTTTTGTTTTATCGTGATTGCAGGTGGTGTCCTTGGGCTTCAGGCTGCTCATTGGCAGGTACAGCAGGTTCTTGGAATTTTCTCTGGAGCTGGTGAATTGCCCATTGACTGAGTCTGTGCACAGTTGTTTGCTCCCATTCCAATAAAGGAGTGAGACCTACTCCATCCGCTTCCCGGAAGCCTGCCAGAGCCAGTGCATCCCGGAGCTGCTGAAGGTGAAGATGGAGGCTTTGCAGGAGAGGTGCAGAGAGCCTCTGGGCTTCTTCACATCCCCTTCGGACTCCACCAGCTGCACCTGGGACCGGGTCCTGCAGATAAACCATATTATAAATCATCCCTGTAGCTACAGCATCAATAGAAGTTCTTCTGCCTCTGCAGTATATCTAGGGGGAGAAATCACCTTTCACAGGCATTCCTGTTAACAGTAAAAAGAAGCAAAGTCCCATATGAACAGCAGGGAAATGGGTGTTGCAAGGATAAGAGCCTGAGGATTGTACATTAAGGGTAAGATATGACTTAACCAGGGCTTTAAATCTGTGCCTCTATCTGCCCAGACTGCACCCGCAGAGACAATCTGCAGCCCTTGGTCTATGCAGTGATCAGCCAGTCCCCTGAGAACTTCCCCTGTCCAGAGGGGCTGTCGGAGACTCTCCGCACCTCTCCTGCAAAGTCTCCGGCTTCACCTTAGCAGCTATTGGATGAGCTGGGTCCACCAGATTTGAGGGAAAGGACTTGAGTGGCTCGCCTGGATATACAACAATGATGCAATAAAGTGGCCCTTCCCGTCCCCAGAGATGACCCCAACCTCATGCTGCACCTGCAAATGACCGGCCTGTAGCCCAAGGACACCACTCGCTATCACTGTGTGAGAGATCCTATCTGGATTCCCCTCACTGTGTAACACAAAAACTCAAGATGCAGAATCACAGAATTGGACTCGGCTCATGGACGCAAACTGCTCATGTCATTAAAGGCAATTCACATTGCATGGGCCCAGCCTGACTCACTGACCAGGGGCTTTCAAACCTGCAACCAAAAATCATTTCACTCGCAGGAAAGGCAAAGCGTTTCCCTTTGGTCTCTTGCCTAACACTTTACGGCCTAGCCCAGTGGCCCTGGTGCCTCTGGAGGTTAGCGCTACACAGGGCTGGCCACTGAGCTGAAGGAAACCAAGCCCCTTCTAAGTTGCCTCAAAAGAGGCAAAGAAAAGCTCAGTGACATTAAATAGCTTGTCTCATTGTCCCTGGTGCTGGCAGGGGCTTCAAACCTCCTGTTTTGCAGCCCCTGCCACTCTGCAGCAAGAATCGTAGCATCCTGTGCTCCAGCAGCAAAGTGGCATTTTGCCCTTCCCCGGCACAAATTTAAACAGGAAACTGAAACCTGTATTTGCATATCTCCAGCCTGCTAAGAAACAACAAGTCCTTCCACAAGTCATCCCAGTGTGTGGGGCTGGGGATTCAAGACAAGGGGGAAGAACCATTGCTGGAGAAATAAGGATTGATGGGGATAGATAGATAAGAGCTGCCACATTCACTCAGACCAATGGTCTGTCCAGCCCAGTACCTGTCTGTCAGGCCAGTACCAGAACTGTGGGTAGAGTGCACAGAGCAGTGGACCTCAGACCGAGCCCCACAAAAAGCCCTTCTGCTTGTCTATAGGGACGCTCTGGGTGTTCACGCCGCTGCCTGTCAGTTCCATCTGGTGCGCCCTGGTCTTTGTGCCGGGGAAGGGCAAAATGCCACTTTGCTGCTGGAGCACAGGACACTACGATTCTTAGCGCAGAGTGGCAGGGGCTGCAAAACAGGAAGTTTGAAACGGGCAGGGTAGGTGTGTGTCTGCAGCAGCCTCACCCCCTCTTCCCAAGGGACTGGAGAATCCAACTGGGCATAGATCCAGCTCAGAGCTGATGGAGCAGCATGACCTGGTGGCATGTCTAGCAAGGGCGGCTCCTGTATCTTTACCATAGGGGGCACAGGACTTGATCAAAGCCCTGGTTAAGTCATATCTTACCCTTAATGTACAATCCTCAGGCTCTTGTCCTTGCAACACCCATTTCCCTGCTATTCATATGGGACACGATGTTTGCAAGGGACAAGATATTTAATGTCACTGAGCTTTGCTTTGCCTCTTT
This sequence comes from Pelochelys cantorii, assembly GCA_032595735.1. NCBI lineage: Eukaryota > Metazoa > Chordata > Testudines > Trionychidae > Pelochelys > Pelochelys cantorii. Next base: position 98,583,525 of record CM064329.1, on the reverse strand, counting down.
TGAGGCAATTTAGAAGGGGCTTGGTTTCCTTCAGCTCAGTGGCCAGCCCTGTGTAGCGCTAACCTCCAGAGGCACCAGGGCCACTGGGCTAGGCCGTAAAGTGTTAGGAAAGAGACCAAAGGGAAACGCTTTGCCTTTCCTGTGAGTGAAATGATTTTTGGTTGCAGGTTTGAAAGCCCCTGGTCAGTGAGTCAGGCTGGGCCCATGCAATGTGAATTGCCTTTAATGACATGAGCAGTTTGCGTCCATGAGCTGAGTCACCGTCCAGCATGAAGGGGCTGCTGCTCAGCCTGAGGTGGGTGGCTTTGCCTGGTGGCTGCTCGGAGGAAGCCGCCACTGCCTCCCTGCTCTGTGGGTCCTTTTTGGCGGATCCTGCTCAGTCACAATGCCCCAGGCTCGCCTCCACTCCACCTGGCTCCATCTCAACCGGCTGGGCTCCCCTCTCCGCCTCACCGGCCCATCAGCAAGAGCGCAGTGCCCTACAGGGGAGCTCTGGGGCGTGCTGGGGATGTGCGGGGGCTGGGCTGTCTAGTGGTGGGAGCAGCGATCGCCTGCCCCACAGCCTCCACCAGGAAGCCCTTCTTCGGTCACAGATAAGCTCTGGGGAGCAGCAGGTGCTGCACATTATCTTGGCCCCGTGTGGTTGCCGCTGGAACAGGAAACCTCCGCACCACTCACCTTCCAGCAGGGAAGTGAGTGCTGCTGCGTGGTTCTGTGAAGGAGATGGGTGGGAGGAGAATTTTTTGTTCACGGCCATGCAGGCACGCACCTTAGAGGGGACTATGGTAGTGACCATCCTGTCACTCGTCCTCCAGTTGCTAGCACAATGGACTATGCCAGACAACGTCATGGTGGTCATACCATTCCAGCTGCCACGTTACTCCTGGAGTTGGTTTCAGACATCTCTGATCAGGGATGGGGAGCCCATCTTGACACATTGCAGATGCAGGGAGAATGGGGACCCGACAAGATGAACCTTCATATAAATATCAAAGAGTTCAGAGCTGTATGAAGGGTGTTTCTCCTCCATGTCAGGCAGAGAGGTCCATTTTCTCATGGGCAACATGGCCAAAATGTTCTATATAAACAGGCAAGAGGGAGTCTGCTCTGCAACCTTCTGCCAAGAGGCGATATGGCTCTGGAAATTCAGTGTTCATGATATCTCCTCAGAGGCCCATCACCTTCCTGTGGCCAAGAATGCCATTGCTGACTGCCTAAGCAGGTGGTTCTCCTCTAAACACGAGTGGGCTCTTCACCCAGAAGTGGCTCCCTTGCTCTTCCGAAAGTGGAGGTCTCCGAGTGGATATATTCATTACCAGACAGAATGCAAAGTGACCCAGGTTTTACTCCAGATTGGGCCTGGAGAAAGGTTTCCTCATAAACACCTTTATGTACACATTCCTGCCATTTCCTCTGATCAGCAAAGTCTTGCAGAAGATTAGGCAGGATGTGGTATGAGTAATTCTCATTGTGCTGGTGTGTCTGCGCCAGTGCTGGTATGGCACTCTCATGAACCTCTTTGTGAAGTAGCCTCGCTCCCTTCTGGGAGCAATATGGGTTTCTGGGTTGTCCTTACTTGTTTTGTTTTTGTTTTTCTTAAAGTGAAGTGTAGCTTTCTTGGTTGATCGTATGATATATTTCAATAGTGCTTTTTTGAGTCAAAGGAATAGAATGAAGATATCTTACCTCTTTCTTTTCCTGTTTTTTTTTTGTTTGTTTCTTACATGTGGAGTGCCTTGAAAGATAGGACATTGTTTGTATTGCTTATGAGAGGGCTCTTGACCTGTGTCTACTCCGTGGCTTTGAAAGTGATATAAATGTTCATGTTCTTAGCATAAGCCAACCTCTGGCTAGTAAGGATGAGGAGTAAACTTCACCTCTGATGAACAGGTGGTTGTATAATTTTTGATTATATGGTTTCTTGCAGTTTTGTCTAAAAAACCCAGTATTGGCCGGGGTGCTGGACTTGATGGAATAGTAGTTTGAATTTGTATGGCAAGTCCTGTCTTTTTTCAGACATTAAGTAATATTTAAATCAGGCATGACTCCTGGTTTTGCATTTTCTCTGGTGTGTTGCTGTCTGTCTTTAGGTGGAATTTCTGGAGACTTACGTAAATTGCCAACCAGGGAATGATAAGTTTATCTGAGTTTATCTCGCAGCTGAAGACAATGGGATGTGGGTGAATGCTTCCAGGAAATCACCAATACCACGAGGTTTGGGTTTCTTGCAAATATTTACCATAGTGCTAAAATTCTGGCCAGCTCCTGACTCCTGAGCCTGCATTGGGCTCAAAAATTTCTTCTTGATTTTAAACCTCTGAAGTATTTTCAGGAGCTGGCAAGTTGTGAGTAGGTCTATATTCTGGATAAAGCATTTATTGGTATTGCCCATGTTTGCATATCAATATGTAACTTGAAACCTGATGTTGGTATCCAGGTATCCTGTTGACTCTTCCTGATGTTGTTATCCAGGTATCCTGTTGGTGTTCTAGGTGACAAGAAAGCAGCAATCATTTTTTGTAAATATTCATTTTATGAGGTTATTATTTTCTTTTGGGAATGACTGTCACCACAACCCATAACTTTGTCACCCCATATAGCTTCACTTATGTATAAACTTAAAAAACAACAAATAGCTAGCACTTTAAAGACTAACAAAACATGCAGTTAGTATCATGAGCTTTCGTGGGCACAGCCCACTTCTTCAGATGTATGTTATTCTTGAGCCATCACTTGAAGATGATCTGGAAACTTTAGATCACATTTCAGCTATCCATTTATTTTGTGGTGCTTTGTTTATGGTATATATTGTACCTACCCTGCAGAGATTCCACTGGCCGCTGTTTAGTTTGTAGATATAATTCAAGGTGCTGTTTTTAATCTGTAAAGCCTTTTATTATTTGCATCCTATGTGCTCAAAAAGTGTGTCTCTTCCTGACAATTGAGTTAGATGATGTTTGGACTAAATACCCTTAGATCTGTACATTTTGGAGTGACGGCACGTGTTCTCAGGAAAGAGTCTGGTACACTGGAATTCATTCCCTTTATCTGTCCTTGAAACACTGCAGCCCGTGTCTTTTTTTCAACCTTCAGGGTATGTTGCAAGGTCTATTTGTATACTTGGGCTTTAACTGAAGGTGTGTCTGAGAAGGGAGTTGTGGGGTTTTTGTTTTCTAGTGGAGTAATTGTTTACATTTTTAATATTGGTTTTGGCAACATATACTTTCTTAAATTATAGTTATGCCTACAGGTTGATAGGCATATATTATTAAACTTAGATACAGATAACTATTTGTCATACATTGCTCATATTTTGCATTGTTTTGGTTATCCTTGTGAAATAGAATATTAACATGTTTGATTTCACTACCCTTGATTAAAGTTATACAGGTACAGGTTGGACCTCTCTGGTCCGGCACCCTCGGGATCTGACTGGTCCTAAGCAAGGGAATTTGTCAGACCAGGAAATTTGCTAGGCTGGCCCCTCAGCCCACCTCCACTCCTCTCTGCAGCCCCAGCAGTCCTCGCACCATGCTGCTGCGGCCCAGGCTGCTGCAGCTGCCGCATCGTTGCTCTGGCTTTGCTACCAGGGCTGCTGCATCCCCAGGCTTGCCCCGCTACCGGGGCTGCCGAAGCTGCTGCCTCCCCAGCCTGGCCCCGCTACCAGCCCTACCATGACCCCGGCTGCACTACTGGGGCTCCAGCCTCACCTCCACCGGGCTTCCAGATGCCAACCCTCTTGTCACTGCAGCTTCCAGCCAGGACTCCATGGTCCAGGAACATCCATGTTCCTGCTGGGCCACGGATGTTGCCAGACCAGAGAGTGTCACGTTACTGGATTTTAAAGTGAGAAGCCAAATCACTGCTGCCCCATGGGAGGGGTGTTTGCCCCAAAAGTCGGGACAAACGGGGCCATGTGAGGTGTCACATGAAAGCTTATGTTCCACTGATTCTGTATATGCTATTCATGTACTTGTATAATATCTGTATGTGGAGTTATAAATATATACTCTGTGTTGATGCTGGAAAATTCTCTGTCTGAGACAGAGCAATAGGCAAAGAATGTTCAGCCAGTGGCTGTGCTAATTAGCAAGGAGACAATGAATCTCTAGGTGCCAATACACACCTGAGGAATGTGACTGATACCTGCAAACCAGCCAGGGCATAATGGCTGCCAGCATGTGGAACAGAGATAGGTCACTCGACCATGTGACCTGCTCTGGCCAGGAAGATGCCAGGAGAGGTATATAAGTGCCATGTGGCATCCTCCATCTTGTCTTCAGTTCAGGTCCTGATCCCAGATGCAGCCTTGCAGGGAACAACGAGCCGGAAAGAACCGTGGACCCATCCTGACATAGGATGTACACCAGAGACTTATAAGATAGCAGAGATGTTATAAACTGCTAAGAGCCTGCATTGAGAACTTGGTGATTCGATGCATGTAATGTATTTTCTTTAACAACCTTACTCTCGTGCTTTTCTTTCCTTTAGTAATAAACCTTTAGATTGTAGATTCTAAAGGATTGGCTCTGTGTGGTCTTGTGGGTAAGATCCAGAGTGTAAATTGACCTGGGAACTGTGGCTGGTTTCTTGGGACCGGAAGAACCAGTTCGGGGTAGGTGAGATTGGGTTCTAAAACCCCTCACCTGTGTGGTAGGCCCGGGGCTGATTTTGGCACAGGAACAGCTGGAGTGTCAGAGAGGTTTTGCTCGTGAGGCTTCAGGCTGGCCAGATAGGCAGCTGAAGCGCTCGGTGTGACTGGTTGTGGCCTCTTTGGGAAGGTCTCCAGTCTGGGGCTATAAGGAGCCCCGAGTTTGAGCAATTCGTCCTGAGTGGATGCCCTCAGCCGTGCCCAGACCCGGCCCGGTCCATCACAGAGAATCCCAGTTTTGGGAGGTCCAGCCTGTATTGGAAAAATTCTTCTGCATCGTTCAGGAGTATTCGCTACAGGAGGATTAATCTGGATTCAAATGAGTGAAAGGATGTTTACTACTTTTTACTATGGTCTGTTATTTAGATGATAGATGACTAGTTGTGCTGCTTGTGGCCAAGATGATATCTGTTTCATCAATTTCTATACTTTGAATTTTGTTGAACAGCTTGTAAGAAATTGCTTAATATCCATTATGTTTAAATTATTATCTGTAGGAATGTACTGATTTCTATAACCATTTATTTAAATAAGTTGTTTTGTCCATTCATCATAACCTTAATTACAAATATTTTGCCCATGGTAAAACTTTTGCTTTTACGCTTGCAGAGCTGACTCATATTTTTGTAACAAAGCAAATCTTAAACCATACAAGGTGCATATAGGAGTAATTGTGTATAAGCAAACTAGTCTTTAAGGCTTTCTCTAGTAATAAGCTGAAAAATACTTCTGTAATCATTTATCAATATTATTTTTGAAGGTTGGAGGAATCCTCTATCCTGCATGTGCCCATATTGTGGATATAATATGCATATAATTTTTGTCATGGAACTGAATGACTCATTTTCAAAAAATCAGTTTTCCAATACAGTATCAGTATTGGCACATCTCTGACATCTTTCTTTCTCTTTTATGTCACATTCCTTTACTCCAGCAGCAGCTTCCTTTCTTCCAGTTGTCATTGCTGCTTCTCATGCATTATATGCTCTTACTATAGTTGGAGTTTTTCCAGTTCTAAGTTACAGTCTGTATGATTGCTTAATGGTCTCAGTGGAGTCTCACAGAATCCAGCACATCCTTTTTTAGGTGATTGGGTTCTGGAGTTTGATTCTTCTGCTTGATTCCTTTGGTTTTATCTTGCCACCTCTGTACTATATTATCATTCATCAACTGTAAAACGTTCATGGGAGTTGTTTGTGTCAGAGTCTAACAGAAAGATAGGAGACTATGCTCTGAATAGGATTGTCCCATTACTGAGTCTGTTTCAGCAAATCCTGGTTCAAATTTCCAAACATCTCTAAGCTGTTTTACACTGCAGCGAGGTGGAATGGCCTCCTCCTACCTATGTAACAGGGAGGACTCCCTGCCCTGGGTGGGCAAAGCCAAGCTGGTCCCTCCTGTTCTGCTGGAGTATTGCGTCCAATTCTGCCCCCCCCTTCCATTATAGAAAGGATGTGGACGCATTGGAGAGGGTCCAGCGGAGGGCAGCCAAAATGATTAGGCAGCTCCCCCCACTTCCACTTTTCCTGGGCCAGGCAGCCCTTATGGTTGATGGGAGTCGAGCCCAGCAACATGAGCTGAGATTTGAAACACCCACTCCCTTCCTGTGCAAAACATATCACCCCACCAATCAGCGATCGAGACCTGCAATGGTCCCTCTCCCCTATGCAAGGGGTGGGCGCCCTTTCAGAAGACCTGAAGATTAACCCGCAGTTAGTGGTGGCACCTCTGGAGGCAACCTGGGGAACCCCTGCTCCCGCCCAGGGTGCCCTGGGGCACAGTGCGCTGGCCTCGCTTTGTAGCACCAAAACCTACCCACAACTTCCTACTTACCACGTATCCCACACACATGTAGAGGAAGCTCCCATCTCCCAGGGCGCAATGGCTGCTCCATTCCTTGGCCACACAGAACTGCTGAGGAGGAGGAGGACCCATTGCCATGTTACGAAAGTGGGGGGGATTGGAAGGTGGCTGCTGCAGTGACCATGTCCCGCCACCACCTTCAGGAACATCACGTGCTCACCGTCTCTTGGTCACCCTCCGGCAGATGGGACTTGGAGAGGGTCCAAACTATGGGGAGTCACAGAAGGAGCAGCACAGCAGCGCCCTCTTCCCCTCTCCCCACCCCAAATCAGGCAACCTCTGTGTGCTCATATGGGAGGAAGGAGGGGGCTTGCAGGATCTGTGTGGGGGACCGGGGCCAGGTACAGGGCTATGCAAGCCATGTGGTGGCTGCCCAGCTGCTCCAGTGGCCATGCAGCTCAGCTGCGGAGGTGGGTGGGACTAAAATTTGTGGTGTGTACCCACGCAGGCACATGCCTTAGAGGGACCCTTCCAAAGAGCTGCCACCAGACGTTCATGAGTGATAAAGCCCTATACACAGGTGGGGATAGGAAGTAGCCCAGGGAAACCAGACATTAGACAGGTTGTGTTGCTGAAACTGTGGTCAGCATGTTTGGCAGGATCCTCTCTGATCAAGTGTTAGAATTTCCTGCCATTGTTAAAATCTGCTGTCAGCTGCTACATGGCATAGCAAGGTGAAGTGGCCTCCCTCTGTCGCTGACTGGGAGGACTACTCCAAGTCATTACAGATACTTTTTATTAATAGCATACATTTTATATATCTTGTAATTATATTTTTCCTATACATTCTTTTTCATATTTTCTTGGGACTTTTATGGTGGCTTCAGTGACTTGGGGCACCAAATTATGTTTTTGAATTGCTTTCCACTATCTTTAAACATAGGATAAAAGAAAGCAAAGTGATGAGCAAACCCTGGAATCAGGGAGTTAAGAGTCTGTTGTGGATTATTCATACGCTGTCCAGCAGGCAGTGCTCAAAATTGGGTGGTACTAAGAACACATCTCCACAGTATGAACATATAGTGTCAGTATTCTCCAAGAACTACACTAAGTGCTGTTAAATAGCCTCTCTTTGTTGGTTGGACAGCAGATGTAAAATTGTTCATGAAGTGATATAAGCGTTTCTTCTTCAAGGGTCCCCGTGGATGCTCCACTTAGGTGTGTCAGTGCCGCTGTGCACACGGCTGGGAGATCTTTGCTAGCAGTCTCCTGGTCACCGGTGCACGCTCTGCTATTGAGCAATTGCCCTGATTGACAGGCACGTGCTGGCGGCGGTTCCCTCCATTCCTTCTCAACTGCTGCTGGCATCAGTTGTACTTCAGCCAGTCTCCCTAATACATTGAAAAAAAAAAAAGAATAAATAATAAAAGAAAAGGAAAGGACAGCTTGTGCTGCATCCCACTCCCCCGCAAGACAACACAGACAAATAATCCTGTCATGCCACACTACTGGGCTTTAAAAGGTGTACAGGGTGCAGAACAGCAATTGCAGCAGCAGACGGACATGAGTAGTGTCCATGCTGCTTAGGGCAGGATCATCTGGTCAGTCACTGCCCTCACTGTCAAAACCTCACCACGCGCTCTAAGAGGGGGAGAGGTTTACAAAGAAAACTACGGTTTCTGGATAACATGGCTGAGTCACAGCCTCATTCATGCACCCCCACCCCCCAGAGATAGCCCTCTCGGGGAGGAGGAGTACTCCCTTGCAGGGATGTGCCAGAGACCAGGAGCCGGATCGGAGCAGAGTCCCTGCTGAGCCTCAGCCGTTAAACAACAAAAAAGTAAAGGAGGCTGATAAGAGCACCAGCAAACAGGGCTCCCAAAAGCAGGACAAGGGATCTGGCTTAAAGAAAAGCCATGACCCTCACATGGAGCAAAGGTCTGCTGGACATGCTTCAAGCTTTCCACATAGGAAAGCGGTACCAGCGGAGAATGTGGTACTGCGGGACAGCAGGAATACCGGCAAGCTGCAGAGCAGCAGAATGCCACGTTTCAGCAAGAGCTTGGTATCGCCAGTACAGGTGCACTTTAAAGCGCCAATGGTACAGACGCAGACAGTTGTAGGGAGCTACACAGCACTGCCCCCCCATACTCCAGTACCAAGGTTCATAACAGAAGCGGAACTTGCAGTAGCATCGGTGCCATGCTTGCCACTATTCAGTACCAATGGCATGCCACGCTCCAGATATTCTCTGTTCTCCTCGACACCAGCATCGCAAACATCTGCCAGATTCAGTGAGGACGAGGAGGAACAGTCAATGAGCCAGCACAGAATCCCTCCACATGCGGGATTTCAGCACCAGCAAATGCAGACGTGGCAGATGGCACAGTGGATGCCTCCACCAATTCTGCCACAGTGGGCATATTGGGATCCTTAGCACCTTATAGAACCCAACAGTTTCAAAACAATATACAGGTCCCAGTGACATAGTCAGCTGACATGAACATCCAAAAGAGAGCTGACTGGGACCAAACTGACTATGACAGCGAATCGTCTGTGGAGGAGGCAACCCAGGCTTCCTCTATCCTGTCCAACACCTCCTACTTCACGACAGAGGAACACAGTCTCCCCACATCACCAATGAAAGGGGACGACTTCAGGAAGTTCCAAGATTTGTTCAGGAGGGTGGTGGACACACTTGCCATAAAACTCTCCAACGTAATGCAGAACAAACACGAACTTGCGAGCATACCTCAACACAACAGGATGGCTTTACCAATGAATGAAGCCTTGATGGATCCTGCCAAGGCCATTTAGAAAACTCCAGCATCAGTGCCTCCAGTGTCAAAAAAGCTAGACAAGAAATACTACATCGCTCCCTCAGAGGTTGAATTACTATTCTCCCACCCTGCCCCAAATTCACTTGTGGTCAAAGCAGCTAACAAGAGGGGTAAACAACAACAGTACTCCAGAACACTGAGTCGTGATAAAGAGACTAAAAGGCTGGACACTATGGGGAGGAAAGCATACTCATCAGCCTCCCTTCAGCTAAGAATCGCTAATTATGTGGCTCTACTAGCAAAATACTCGCACAACATGTTTGAATAATTCAATTCCTTTATTCAGTATATACCAGAGGATGTGAGAAAACAGTTCAAATTTAAATATCAGAGAGGGTTCACTGATCTCTCAAACAGCTTTATAGGCAGCATTAGATGCAGCTGACGCAGCCGTCACGTCGATGTCATCTGCGGTAGTAATAAGATGGATGTCATGGCTGTAGCTGTCGGGGTTCCCCAGGGAGGTTCAATTGAATGTCGAGGACCTTCCATTCGAGGGGGAGACGCTCTTTGCAGAGGCCACAAACTCAGCCCTCCACACATTAAAGGACTTCAGGGCAACACTCCGTATGTTAGGAATATAATCGCCTGGAGCCAAGAGAAAACAATACAAAGGGTATGTCTAAACTACATCCCTCTTTCGAAAGAGGAATGTAAATTAGACATATCGAAAGTGCAAATGAAGCCGGGATTTGAATCTCCTGTGCTTCATTTGCATAATCACGTCACAGCGTTCTTTCATACAGGATCTTTCGAAAAGGCTTTTCTTTTTGAAAGAACCATGTCTAGATTACGGTTTCACTTTTGAAATAGCGTTTTTCGAAAGAGCGCTGTAATGCAATTATACAAATGAAGCATGGAAAATTTAAATCCCGGCTTCATTTGCACTTTTGATATGTCTAATTTACATCCCTCTTTCGAAAGAGGGATGTAGTCTAGACATGTCCAAACAGTATAACTATAACCAAAGGTTCAGAGCGCCAGGGTACATGCAACAACAAAGACTCTATGACAACAAGAGGCGCATGAGACAAACCTGATACAGACAACTATATGAGCAATCATCAACTCAGACATCCACCTCATGTCAGCAGATTTCAGGATTTGGTCGACGGTACAAAATCTCCCGATCTCCCAGGGCAGGTACATCCAAGCAAACAAACATTTGGAAACACACTCACCACATTCTACCTGGCATGGACAGCCATCACATTGGACCAATTGGTCCTGGAAATAATATGAACCGGATACTTCATACCATTCGCAGCAGTTCCACCAACCCACTCCTCTTTCCTGTCCCTTTTCAGGAACTCCTCTCACGAGTTCGTCCTCCTGGAAGAAGCACAGCACCTCCTAAAACTAGGTGCCATAGAGGAGTTACCAAGCAGTTACAGGGGGAAGGCTTTTTATACCCGTGCTTTCTAACTACCAAGAAATCGGGAGGATGGAGACCCATCTTAGATCTCCAGGGGCACAACCAGTTCGTCAAGTACCAACGATTCAAGATGGTCATGTTGGCGAAGATTATATCTGCCTTAGAGAAAAGAGCATGGCTAGCTACCCTCAACCTCAAGGACATATATTTCCATGTATCTATTCACCCAGCTCACAGAAGATTCCTCAGGTTCTCCATCAAAGACTTACACTATGGGTATATCTAGACTACATCCCTCTGTCGCCAGAGGGATGTAAATTAGACATACTGACATTGCAAATGAAGCGGGGATTTAAATTTCCCGCGCTTCATTTGAATAAAAATGGCTGCTGCGTTTTGCCGAGTCAGCAGTTTGTCGGCAAAAAGCGGCTGTCAAGACAGGGATCGGGCAACAAAGAAAGCCTTTGTCGGCCGATCCTGTAAACCTCATTTTGTAAGGCATAAGGGATCGGCCAATAAAGGCTTTCTTTGTCACTCCGACACAGACATTGGAGTTCATAGGTGCACAGCTGACTGCAATTGGGGCATAGCCTCACTGCCGACCCACAGATGGTCAAGAATGCATGATTTGATCGTGTCCATACAGAGTTGTACACATACCACGGTACGGACATGCATGCAAATATTAGGACACATGGCTGCATCCACGTTCGTAGTCCCCAATGCCCGATTACATGAGAGACCATTCCAGGCATGGCTACACAATCCATGTGTCTAGACAGGTCAAGGACATCCTAAACTGGTGGACAGACATAAACGCCTGCATAGGGCTTCCATTCCGCCTCCATCTGTCACTATCACGACAGACCCATGCCTACTGGGATAGGGAGCCCATATGGGGAGCGTGATTTTACAGGGACAATGGACATGTGAAGAGTCCCAACTTCACATCAATGTGTTGGAACGCAGAGCAGTGAGGAGGACATGTGCTCAACTACTTCCACACATATGAGACAAACACATGAGAATAATGTCGGACAATGCTGCGATGACATATTACATAAACAAGCAAGGGGGCACAAGGTCTCAAAGCCTACGTGCAGAAGCAATGAAACTATGGCGATGGTGTATTATACACAACGTCATACCTACTGCAATGCACTTACCAGGCAAAGACAATGTCCTAGCGGATGCCCTCAGCAGACAATTCCCACAGAACCACGAATGGGAAATCAACAAATCCCATCATAACCAACTGTTCAGGAGATGAAGATACCCGGTAGTAGACTTGTTTGCAACGCACTTCAACTCCAAGTGCCACCTGTATTGTTCCAGAGTGGGCATTGGACCACAATCTCTAGGAGATGCATCTATAATATATAAAGGAGAAAGTTTGTATGTTTGTGCTTTAATAACTTGGACACTATAAGAGCTACCGCAACCAAACTTTGCATGGGATAACCTTTCATCCAGGAGAAGGTTTTAAGGTACTGTGGGAGGGAAGAGATGAGAGACTGACGCCTCTCCCTGGGGCTGCATGGAGCTTGGCAGTGAGGGTAGAAGCAACTTCCCGGGGGAAGCAGTGGGAACAGTCACTCACTAAGGCCACCGGAGGGCGGGCTCCCTTCCCCCTCCCTCCCCTCAGGCTCCTCCCCTCAGTTATATCAACTTTCGCGAGCAATGCCGGGTAACTCCAGCTAGTTTGCAATACACTGGGATTTCCCACTAGCGTATGCATTTCCACCTATATCTCTAATACACCAAATGGTAATAAAGATCAAACAGAAGGCAGCAAGAGTCAGACTCGTAGCTCCCAACTGGCCAAGACAAATCTGGTACCCCATCATATTACAACTCAGCACACATCAGTCGTACAACTTTTCCCCCATATGAGCTCTATTGACAAGGGGCTCATACCACACCCCAGGATACATACACTGAACCTATGAGCTTGGATGCTTGTTGGCTCTCACACAAAGAGCTAACCCTGTCTCAAAGGGTCAGAGACATCCTGATTAGTTCCAGGAGGCCCACTACGAGACAAACTTACCTGCAGAAGTGGCCCAGATTTGTGGCCTGGAATTCAGTTCACGCATAGGATCCACACAAGGCAGGAATATCAGATGTATTGGAATATATCCTTCACTAGCAGGACACAGAGCTATCGATTAGTTCTATCAACATGCATTTAGCAGCTATATCAGCCATTCACCCACACGTACAAGGGTACTCCATTTTCTCTCACCCTTGCATTAAGAGATTCCGGAAAGGCATACGAAATCTGTACCCACCATGTAGAGAGCCAGTACCATCATGGGATCTGAACCTTGTGCTCAACTCAATCATGAGATGACCTTTTGAACCACTCACAAGTTGCTCACTATTCCACCTCTCAATGAAAGTAGCCTTTCTCATGGAAATAACATCAGCCAGGAGAATGGAAGAGATAGCGACACTCATGGCGGATCCACTTTACACTGTATTCCACAAGGACAAGGTTGTCCTTAGAACCCACCCAAAATTCCTGCCCAAGTTACCTGCTTCATTCCATTGTAATGAACCGATATACCTACCTGTGTTCTTCCCAAAACCACATGAGGACAGCAACCAGGAAGCGCTGCACATGCTGGATGTACGCAGGGCATTAGCCTTTTACTTAGAACGCATTAAAGACTTCTGAAGGATACCCAGACTATTCGTGTTTTGCGCAGACAGGTCCAGAGGTTAACTTGTTTCCAAACAACAAATATCCAAATGGATTTCTACATGTATAGAGCTGGCTTATTCCCAGAAACACAGACAACCATGAACAGTTATCCGGGCACACTCCACGAGAGCAGTATCTACCACAACTGCTGCATTCCTCAAAGGTCTCTAATAGACATCATTTGCAGAGTGGCAACATGGGCCTCGGCCAATACCTTTGCACAGCATTACGCTATTCAGTCCTTTTAGGACTCAGACACTAGATTTGAATGTACCATACTGTCCAACATCCAATCCTGCATCACGGAGTGCCCACCGCCAAGCAGGAATACTACTGCATAGTCACCTAAGTGGAGCACCCAGGAGGACCCTCGAAGAAGAAGAGAAAGTTACTCACTTTGTGCAGTAACTAGAGTTCTTCGAGATGTGTCCCTGTGGGTGCTCCACACCCACCTTCCTCCTCTCTGCTCTGGGCTAACACTGTCCGGCGTAGAGAAGGAATGGAGGGAACGGCTGCTGGCATATGCCTAACTGTCAATCAGGGCGGTTGTGCAATAGAGCAGCACGCGCTGGTGGCTGGGAGACTTCTAGCAAAGATCTCCGGGCCGTGTGCACTGTGGCACTTACACACCTAAGTGGAGCATCCACGAGGACACATCTCGAAGAACTCTGGTTACTGCACAAGGTGAGTAACCTTCCCTTCTTCGCAAGCATTTGAATCCAATGGATACTCTAAATATAAACCAACATGTTGCTCTGAGTTATATGCTTAAGTCTGCTTTACAAAAGAACTTCACTTATTTTCAAAATGTGCCTCTCCTGCTGCCTCCGAGTAGTCATTTTACAATGAGGCAGGTCAATGGTTCAAATAAGTCAGATTGCCTTCTGATGTTATGCTATACAAACTTAAATCATAATTATAGGTTACTGTCATGGGAGTAAGCATGGATATATTTAATGTGGAAGATAACTTTTGGGTGACAAAAGCTGGGAATGATGATAGATCACTATTGGTAACTAGTTTAAAAGCTACAGTGAAATTAATTTATGAGTGTCCTTAAAGTTTAAAACAAGGAGCTTGTATTTGATGTGGAATTGAATGAGTAGCCTGTGAGGGAAACTTAGAGGAGGTTGATTTGGTTAGAGAAACAAGACTCAAAGATTATTTCTTCAGCAGAATTCTAAATAGGTTAGAGGAGTGGAGAAAAGTTGTGGCAGGGAAGCTATGAAAAGATGATTAAAGGATGTTAGATTTCACTTAGTAGTCAGAGGGCATGTCTATACTACGAGATAAGGTCAACCCTAGTACGGTCAATTTCCTACCATCCCATGTTGCAAAGTTGAAGGTCTATGTCCTCACTGTGGGGGAAGAATCAAATGTAGTCTGAAGTAGTATGTCCCCATTAGAGAGCCTTCTGTCTACTCAGACAGTGAGGCACTGTGGGCAGCTTTGCACTCTGGGCTATGTTTATGATGTCCGCTGAGTCCAAAACTCTCCTGTAGGTGGCCAGGGGCTCATGTTGCCAGCATACCATACTCATCTACTCTCTCCACCTTGTGTGATATAAGCAGGAGGCAGTCTGCTTGCTTGTACCTTTTGGTGCCCTGGTTACCCATGTGGACGATATAACAGCTTGAACATGGGGCCTGGTGGGCAGGAAAGCATTGTCGTGCTCATGTGTGTCGTGGTGTGCCTCATGGCACTGTACTTCGAGAGTGTATACATGGCACTCTATCAGAGACAGGACAATGACAAAGCTTAGTACAGCATGGAGGTTATGCTCAGGTGAGGACTGGTGTTCATGCTAGCGTACCCGCCACTCAATCCTCTGGACACAGTGGAATACTGGTCTTCAGGAATTCCTGCCTCTTCCAAAAGATGCATGCCAGAACTTGTTTCCCTGACCAGACAATCAGAGCCAGGGAGGTTGACATGCCCATCGTGATCCTGGGAGACCCTGCCTACCCTTTGCTCCTGTGGCTCATGAAGTCCTGCACGGGCAGCCTGGACCCCACAAGGAGGAGTTAAATAACAGGCTGAGCAGGTGCAGAATGGTGGTGGAATGTGCCTTTGGACATTTAAAAAGGAGGTTCAGGATTCTCCAGATCAAGATTCCCTCTAAGCTTCATGGCAGCACAGCCCCACAGCTGCTTAATCAGCCCCTAACAATCAGGAAGGCTCTGTGCATGGAATTCTGAGCCCCTGACTGGGCAGGGCTGATTAAGCAGCTGTGGGGATGTGCTGCCATGCAGCTTAGAGGAAACTTTGCTCCTGGGACCTCAGTGAATGGAACATTCCCTTTATGGTGGCAGCATGCTGTGTGCTCCATAACCTGTGTGAGATCAAGGGGAAAAATTACCTGGCAAGGTTAGGGGCTGAGGCAGAGTGCCTAGCCAGAGAGTTTGAGCTGCTGCAAATTAGTACCATCAGGATTGCACAGCAAGGGGCAGTGTGAATCAGAGAGGACTTGAAGGACAGTTTTATGCAAAATCGACAAGGAGTCCTGTAGCACCTTATAGACTAACCGATGTATTGGAGCATAAGCTTTCCTGGGCAAAGACCCACTTCGTCAGATGCATGACGAAGTGGGTCTTTGCCCACGAAAAGCTTATGCTCCAATACATCTGTTAGTCTGTAAGGTGCTGCAGGACTCCTTGTCACTTTTGCAGATCCAGACTAACATGGCTACCCCTCTGATACTTGACAGTTTTATGCAAGGTTTCTTTTGAGACTCTGCTACATGGCTCTCCACAAGTTGCCCCTGCATTCCCTGGGTTTCCCTTTATTACCCCACCCCACCCCACTTCTATAGTTCAACCAATAAAGAGACTGTTCAATGAACATGAGTGTTTATTAGGAGAAAACAACAGGGAAGTGCAAGAACTGGGAGCCAGAAGAGGGTAAGGGGGGCTCAGCAATGGGAGTGGAACTGCATTCTGTCTCCTGAGGGCCTGGAAGCTCTGGCTCCCCATAAGTCTGCCCCCCCGCCTCAGTGGCCCCTGGAGACCTTGGGGGTAGAAGCCATGAGGCTGGTGGAGGAGGGACCGGGGGTATCATTAGAGCAGGCGGGGTTCTGAGTGGTGGCCCTTCAAGGCAGGTCACCATGCGCTCCATAACAGCTTTCAGGGAGGAAAACATTGTCTCATGCTGCCAGGCCAGCTGCTCCCTGGCGGCCCTCCTCCCCGGCCACTCCACGAACCGGTCCTGCTGCTCTGCCTGGATATTCACCACAATGGTGTGCATGCAGTCCATTTGCTTGCAGAACATGTCCTCCATCATGTGTTTGCACTTGTGGAGGTGAGCCAAGTATGCAGATGCTATAGGAGGTGGAGGACGCACTGAGCTGGAGATGTGTTCCATGCAAGGCCAGGTATCAGAGGGGTAGTTGTGTTAGTCTGAATCTGCAAGAACAATGAGAAGTCCTGTGGCACCTTATAGACTAACAGATTTATTGGAGCATAAGCTTTCGTGGGCATCTGACGAAGTGGGTCTTTGCCCATGAAAGCTTATGCTCCAATAAATCTGTTAGTCTATAAAGTGCCACAGGACTTCTCATTGTTCATGCAAGGCCAAATGTCTGCGGAGCATTGGGACACACTTGGTCCGGAGGCAGGCAGTAAGGGGCCAATCAGGGCCAGAGCATGTAGGTGGGATGGGGTGGTGGCAGAGGGCAGCTTTCTGCTGTGTCCAGCACACGCGGTTTCCTGGAACATTTCTATTTACTCAGCCAGAGCAGGAGCCTGCAGACAGTGGAGGAGGGGTGGGACAGGTTGCTGCTGTGTCTGGCACACACCAGGTCTGTCACATGCGATCTTCTGGGGGATATTGGTTCCTTTCCTGCCTCTGTGTGTGGGGGGGGGGGGGGGGAGGGACGGGTTGTATGTACAGCACACGTAGCCTCCTGGGGAGAGTGTTAATAGGTTCCTCTCCTCCTTCATGCAGGTTGACATGCGAGATATCAGTCTTCTCCGAATCACACTGAGTGATCCGGGAGTGTTTGCTGACTGAATGTGGTTGTAAACCTGGGCCTTATGCTGCACTGTTTTGTAGTTCAATTATGCCAGTCCATTTATAGTGGCTTGGTGTAGAAAGATGTCCTACTGTGGAGGACAGCATAAGGCTGGCCTCCTCAAAAACCTTGTGAGAAGTATTAGCATTCCTATGTTAGTTTCATGGAGCTGTGCAGACAAGACTCCCGGTCCATCTGCAGACACGTGAACAAGCTGTTCCACACCTCTCGCGCTGCATAGGCACAGAGTGTGCTGCACCTCACACTCCATCACCCTAACCTGCTTGTAGTTAGACAAAGTTTGTGAACTTTCCACAAGTGCCCTCCCTGGAGTGGTGCTGGACTGGGAGACATCCTGGATGGAGGGGACTGGCTCTTGAGGACCATCAGTTGGCTACAGGCTAAGCCAAGCATTTCTTGTCCGGACTTGACAACCATGCTGGGGACTCTGGCCAGACCATCCTCCATAATGGCATCTAACTGGTCATAGAAGCAGCACGTGTGAGGTGCAGTCCTGACCATCCACTCTCTTGCTTCGCCTTGTGGTAGCACTGGCACAGCTCCTTGATTTTCACTCTGCACTGCTGTGCGTTCCTGGAGTATCCTTTAGCCCCCAAACAGCTGGCCATATATCAGCATTCTTCCTGCTGGTTTGGACCTCATTAAGGATGGGTTTATCCCTCCACACCTCAATGGGGACTAAGGTCTCCTGAACACTTCTGGCTGGTGATCTTCTGTGCCCCTGGGAACTGGATCCCATGGGAGCAGAAGTCCTTGAGGTTGTCACACTGTTGTTGGGATTGTTCAGTACTATCTGCATGTGTGCTGCAATATGCTGCTCGCTCGCAGGGGGCTTTCCACACTGACCACATGGGACAGGCCCTTCTACCATTCCTGGGCCTATTTGAGCTCAGTGGGAGAGCAGCAAAGTTGCAAAATGTGGCCAGAGAAATCAGAGCAGGAAGCTGCAGGAGGCCTCTTGGAGGCCAATGACATTGACTTTCTGGCAGCACTGTGTCTACACTAGTGTAAATTTACCATGCAAGGTCGGGAATAGCATTATTCCTTGTGAAAAGCAGGAGTACAGGGATCGACTTTCGTGATCCATAAGGTTGACGCTACAGGCTTGGTAGTGTGGATGCATCGCTTAAATTAATTGTGTGAAGCTAAGATTGATGTAAGGTCCGAGTGTAGACCAGGCCAGAAAGAGGAAAGGCTTGATTTCAGAGATGCTCTCTAAGAAAAAAGAGGGAAGATTTATAAATGGCTTGAATGTGTGGGTGTTGGGAGAACACCAAGTCAAATATGACCCTTAGGTTATGGGCCTGAATGACTGCATTGAGTGCAGTAATGGAAAGTCGGAGCAGAGGGAAGGACATGGGAGGAAAGATCAAGAGCTCAGTTTTGGTTAGATTAATCTTAAGATGCCAACTGGACATCATAAGAACATAAGAATGGCCGTACTGGGACAGACCAAAGGTCCATCTAGCCCAGTAGCCTGTCTGCCGACAGTGGCCAATGCCAGGTGCCCCGGAGGGGATGGACCGAAGACAATGATCAAGCAATTTGTCTCGTTCCATCCGTCTCCAGCCTCTGACAAACAGAAGCCGGGGACACCATTCCTACCCCCTGGTTAATAGCCTTTTATGGACCTAACCTCCGTGAATTTATCTAGCTTCTCTTTAAACTCTGTTATAGTTCTAGCCTTCACAGCCTCCTCCGGCAAGGAGTTCTACAGGTTGACTATGCACTGTGTGAAGAAGAACTTTCTTTTATTAGTTTTAAACCTGCTACTGTCAGCCGACAGTCAGGGCAGTGTGTGTGTGTGTGTGTGTGTGTGTGTGTGTGTGTGTGTGTGTGTGTGTGTGTGTGTGTGTGTGTGTGTGTGTGGAGAGAGAGAGAGAGATACACCCAAGTCTTCAACTGCTGGGACACAAGGTCCTGTCGCAGCGGGCAGCCTAGGGGAGGCTGAAGGGCGCCCCGAGGAGTTTAATGTCCATGTCTTTAACCGCTAGGATCAGGTCCCTTTGCGGAGGGCAGCCAACAGGCTAACAGGCGCCCCGGAGTTTACAGGGAGAGCTTATTACATCTCAGATTTCAACAGCTAGGATATAGAATCCCTTTGCAGTGGGCAGCCGAGGGAAGACTGAGAGATGCCCCACGGATCTGTCCCCTGGAGGCGACACGATCCAAACGCTCAAGCTTCTCCCTATATCTGTCCCTTATGACCGGCTGGAGTTCTTTTAAATTGTGCTTGGTTCTGTTACAGCAACTGAAGGAGTCAGGTTAAAGCTTAAACAGTTATAGGTTTATTAAAGAAGTTTATAAATCATATGGTTACAGTGGCTATTGCTCTATTTCTTAACTGCTAGCAAATATAGATCTTAAAAATGGTTACAAAGAAAATAAAGATAGAAAATAGAAATAATGGTACCAAGTGACAGCTTAATCTTTAAAGAGCTCTAAGTCTATGTGTACACTTAAGACAAAAGACACATCCAGGTACAATTTTTACCCCCTTCTGTGCCTCTCGACTCCAGCGTATCAGGCCAGGGCCAGTCCCTCAATTCCTAGGAAAGATGAATACGAGGTGGGCGTCCCCGTGGAACCTCGGGAGGCCAGTCACCTAACCTGACGAGCAGATAGATGGTAGATTGACGCTCAGAGTAAGTGTGCTGCTGGACCCATCTTTATACCCATAGGGGCCCGTATCCTCTTTCTTATCTAAGATGCCAAATTGTGTTCATCTGTCTTTGTGACACCAGTTCTTACAAGGGAGTTTCAACTTCATTTACACTTGCAAGAAAGATAACTAAATTGTGAATACTGGACATTCTTTACTGGGCGGGAGATTCCTCCCCCCGGACGAGTGTGTGTTCGTATCAATATGGGTTTCAGTCAAGGTCACTCCTCTGCAGCCTCTAGGTCAGCAATTGGCGTATCTCTGTTTACAGCCATCCAGGGTCACAGCAGCCAGCATATCCGGACCTCCTGTCTATGCTTCAAAGACTATGCTGATTTTACTGCTCTGTGTGCCCTGTGTGCTCCAGGCATCTCAGAGAGGGGCAAGCAAGATGTTACGGGGGGGGTTCCTGTCTGGCTACAGCTACCCATTAATTTCATTTGGTGTCCTCTAGTCCTTATATTATGGGAACTAATGAATAACTTTTCTTTATTCACCCTCTCCACACCACTCATGATTTTATATACCTCTATCATATCCCTCCTCAGTCTCCTCTTTTCCAAACTGAAAAGTCTCAGTCGCTTTAGCCTCTCCTCATATGGGACCTGTTCCAAACCCCTGATCGTTTTAGTTGCCCTTTTTTGAACCCTTTCCAAGGCCAAAATATCTTTTTTGAGGTGAGGAGACCACATCTGTACACAGTACTCAAGATGTGGGCATACCATAGTTTTATACAGGGGCAGTAAGATATTTTGTGTCTTATTTTCTATCCCTTTCTTAATAATTCCTAACATCCTATTTGCCTTTTTGACCGCCGCTGCACACTGTGTGGATGTTTTCAGAGGACTATCCACGATAACTCCAAGATCTCTTTCCTGATTTGTCGTAGCCAAATTAGCCCCCATCATATTATATGTATAGTTGGGGTTATTTTTTTCCAATGTGCATTACTTTACACTTATCCACATTAAACTTCATTTGCCATTTTGTTGCCCAATCACTCAGTTTTGTGAGATCTTTTTGAAGTTCTTCACAGTCTGCTTCTGTCTTGACTATCTTAAACAGTTTAATATCATCCGCAAACTTTACTACCTCACTGCTTACCCCTTTGTCCAGATCATTTATGAATAAGTTGAATAGGATTGGTCCTGGGACTGACCCTTGGGGGACACCACTAGTTACCCCTCTCCATTCTGAAAATTTACCATTTATTCCTGCCCTTTGTTTCCTGTCTTTTAACCAGTTCTCAATCCATGAAAGGACCTTCCCTCTTATCCCATGACAATGTAATTTACACAAGAGCCTTTGGTGAGGGACTTTGTCAAAGGCTTTCTGAAAATCTAAGTATACTATATCTACTGGATCCCCCTTGTCTGCATGTTTGTTAACCCCTTCAAAGAACTCTAATAGATTAGTAAGACAGGATTTCCCTTTACAGAAACCATGTTGACTTTTGCCCAACAAATTATGTTCTTCTACGTGCCTAACAATTTTATTCTTAACTATTGTTTCGACTATTTTGCCCGGTACCGACGTTAGACTTACCGGTCTGTAATTGCCGGGATCACCTCTAGAGCCCTTTTTAAATATTGGTGTCATGTTAGCTATCTTCCAGTCAGTAGGTACGGAAGCCGATTTAAGGGATAGATTACAAACCACAGTTAACCGTTCTGCAATTTCTTATTTGAGTTCTTTTAGAATCCTTGGGTGAATGCCATCCAGTCCCGGTGATTCGTTCACGTTAAGTTTTTCTATTTGTTCCAAAACCTCCTCTAATGACACTTCAATCCAGGACAGTTCCTCAGGTTCATCTCCTACAAAGGACGGTGCAGGTTTGGGAATCTCCCCAACATCCTCAGCCGTGAAGACTGAAGCAAAGAAATCATTTAGCTTCTCCACAATGGCTTTATCATCCTTGATTGCTCCTTTTGTATCTCGATTGTCTCGGGGACCCACAGGTTTTTTAGCAGGCTTCCTGCTTCTAATGTACTTAAAAAACATTTTGCTATTGCTTTTTGAGTTTTTGGCTAGCTGTTCCTCAAAATCTTTTTTTGCTTTTCTTATTACATTTTTTCACTTAATTTGACAGTGTTTACATCCACAAAGAGATGTCAGAAAGACAGGCCAAGATACTACATTGGATGAAGAGAGACAGCTCATCAGTAGAGAAATAGATTTGTGAATCATCAGCCATGCTTGTGCACGTTGATGGCAATGGCATACTTACTGTGCTAGATAAAGAGAAGTGGAGCCAGCCTATGCAATGGAGCCAAAGTGGGTTTCAGGAATGAGAAAATGAAGACATCCTTGAATAGGTGTCAGGAGGGATTCCTCTGGGAGGAGCCAGCCATCAGATTGGTGATGGCAAAAGATCTGTAACATTGGGAAGGAGTCAGCCATTAGATGTTTTAGGGTTCTGGTGACGTGATCAATCTTTCATAACATTTTTTAGTATGTACTTGTAGTGAACATATTTTTATTTCTGATCATGATGCACATACTGTCTGGAGTCATCATATTATCTTGTTCTATGATCTTTTTGGATATGACAAACTAAGCAGGTGTGGGCTCACTACCTGAATGACAGACTGCAAGAAACTCCTTGATACTGCAAGGGTTAACTGAGGTACCGCAACTTCATAGTACTGCATGTATCAGTAGGTGGCACTTTGGTTTACTACTGGCTCAGAACGATAGTTCAGCATTGTGCTAATGGAGCTCTTTGTTGGTGGAGTATTGTTTTGAGCCAGAAATAAACCAAAATGCTACCTACTGAATCATGAGCTACATTCAAAACCAAATATTAGCTTTAAATAAGAAACATAATTTCTGTCCTGTAAGAAATTCTGATATTTTAGTGTTTGTTTTTATGTTAGATCAAGACAAAAAATTGAAATATCAAAATCTTTGAAAGAAAAATTCTAAAAAATTTGATTTGGAGATGGCAAAATGTTTTGTCATGTTCAACTGAAATTAAATGCTTTGTTTTCAGTCTTTTGGAGAACTGCATCTGCATATTGTGCACCTTTGCCTTCTTGGAGTTGCATTATTGTGTGTGCTTCACATTTTCATTTCCCTTTATTGCTGGACTGCGTCTCCCATGATGCATCCAGTCACATGACTCTCAGGATACAGCACACATAGTTTGGTTAAAAGCAAATCTGTGGTGCATCAGGAAAGATGTAGTCCACCCCCAAACTGAGGTATGAAGCACTCTGGTACCAAAGGCAGATATAGTTCAACACTAAACTGACTCAGAACAAAATGTTTTAATTCAGTTAATCAAACAGATGTTTTGATTTGGATTGAACCAAACTGAAATAAAATGCATTTTCCATTGAAAAATCACTTTGATGGAAACTCCTGACCAGATTCACTAAGGATTCAGGCCAGTTGTGATGTAAAAAGAAAGTGTTATGCCTAGTACTCTGGACAAATTCCAATCTGTATAATTACATGCAGTCTACCTAAATTTCCCCTGCACGTTCATTTGATAAAAAATATTAGTCTTTGCTTCCTGTTCTAAACTTATTGTGAAGCATTACTATTAAAAACAGGCTCTTTCAAGTTAGGGATAGATGTCATGATCTTTGCATATTAATTTATGTTTGTGAAATGGTATTCTTGGGAATAATGGTATAAATCCTTTTTAATAGAGGTACTCCTTTATTGGTAAGTCAATTGTGTGGTGTTACCTAATTTAAGAATTAAATGTGTCTTGATTGTTTATATATCATTTATTGCTTAGCATATATACTTGTGACCTTAATCTAAAAACTATTTTTTTAAATTAGTTACAGAGGTTATGATTGTCGGAGTAATCTATTTTACACTCAGACTGGTGAAATTATATATCATGTCGCAGCAGTGGGAGTAGTGTACAATCGGCAGCAGAACACACAGCGCTTTTATCTGGGTCATGATGATGACATTCTCTGCCTCGCTATTCATCCCTTAAAGGACTATGTGGCAACAGGCCAGGTAAGATACATGTTTATATGCATTAAAAATCTAAAGTTATACTAAATTAGTGAATTTACGCTGCAGGATTTTGCAACCTACAGATATCCAGGTGAATTTTTGATATTGTGTTGGGGACAGAGATTAAGTCTAAAAAATTGAGACACTCATCTTTTTTCCAATTAGATGTATTTGGTCAATTTTGACAATTGACTGAATTTATAGGCCTATGTGTAGACTGCAGCTCTTTTCTGGGATACCGGAGGTCCAAGGAACGCATCCACTTTTCCAAACAAAATTCAGAGAAGCAGATGCATTCTTTTGCCATCGCTGTAAACCTCATTTCATGAGGAAGAAGGGATGGCTCAAAAGAGAAGGTTTTTCCGAAATTTGGCACCACGTAGACACGCCAAATTTTGTAATAGCCTCTTTCGAAAGAAAAGTGGAAAAAGATACGCAAATTGCGATTCACAATTTGTGTATCTTTTTCCAATTTTTCTTTGTAGTGTAGACCTAGCCTAACCGATTAACTCTCAAGTGAGCATGAATAAATTATCATTTTTATTTTATTTTTAAAAATCAACACTATATTGTGTTGCCACTGTAAAATAACAAATAGAAAAAAGCTGAAGACAAGTACATTTTTATATTGTTAAAGGTAGCTGTCAAAATGAATTTTCTTTTCGTCTGGATTTCCAGTGTACACTATTTTATATTGTCATATGAGTGAATTCTGTAAATATGCTCAAAATCTCAGTGCTGTTATTATTTACAATAAGATGCTATTTTTTCAGACAGTACCTACATTTAGTACTTTTTCACAGGTATCCTTTTCTGATAAGCATCTCCCAAAAGCTTAGTTCTCACTTCAAGAATTTATGGCTTGATCTGAGGAGACTATTTTGAGTTTTAATTAGTGAACTCACAGGCTAAGAAACTGGTGGCATAGATAAAGACTAAGGATGTTAAGAAGCGGGTAATTGACTAATTCTGTACGCGATACAATTTGTATCGCATACACAATTAGTTGATAAGTTGCAGCACTGCAGTTTAAATATAGTAGGAACCAGGCAGTCTAGTTCTTACTACATTTAAACTGCAGAGCCGCAGAGGGGGTATGTCTGGGACCGGCATGAGTCGGGACTCAGCGATCCCGGCTTGCGCCGGGTCCCAGACTGCTGCAGTTCTGCTTTTTAAATGTAGTAAGAGTTCCCAAGCTCTTACTACATTTAAAAGGCAGAGCTGCAGAGAGGGACCAGGCTCTTACTGGTCTTACTGCGGCTCTTAGTACAATTAAAAAGCAGAGCCGCAGTTGTCTAGGACCCAGTGTGAGCCTGGACTCTGAGTCTTGGCTTGCACTGGGTCCCCTGCTGCGGCTCTGCCCCCCTTGCCCCCCCCCCCCCCTCCACGCACTGCAGAGACGGTGCTGGGGGGAACCAGCCTTTAAGCTGTCTCTCCCCAGCACCGGCTTGTGTTTCCTGCCCATCTTGCTGCCTCTGTACCAGAGGCAGCAAGGGGCGGGGGGAAGTGAGTAGTCGACTACTCTAGTAGTCGCTTACATCCCTAATACAGACAGATGATTATTAAGTAGATAGCTCACCAAATTCTCAGTTAAGAGTTTATATGTACATTGGTAATAATTATAATTTGAGTAAAAAGTATGATTGAAATAATGTAAACAGATTAGTATAGTTAAGAGATTTTGATTATAAAGTGAATTCCTTTGTTTTATATAGAACATCTTATGTATTGACTTTTGAAAGATGAAAATATTTGAATAAAAATGTGTCTAAGATGCAGTATATTTTAAAATATGCATTAAGTCCATGTTAAGATTGGAAAATCAGATGTTTAATAAGAAATGTTATATTTATGGTTGCTCATGAGGTCTTGATTCAGCTTTATAGGCTTGCATGACATGATGTAGTAAATATATGGCAGAATCAAGTAAAACCCTAAGACCCAGGCTGGTACCTTAAACCAGACTGGAATACTCTTTTCTTTCTGCAGCTGTCTACCTTCTTAACTACCATTTTGTGTATTGAATGAGGCACAGATCCTATAGAACAAATAGTAAGTGATCAGATAGTTAGGCTAGTAATGCCTGCATGCTCAACAGAGCTAAAAGAGATTTTCATCCTAAATTTGAGGAATCTGCATTGACTCAAACTTGCTGAAACTAATAGAATTGCATATGTATTACATAATTTGACCTGCAAAACTTTATTACTGGTAATGATGCTTAAAAAAGGAAAGAAGTTGTATTGGTTTTCGAGCCTAGAGTAGTTTACAACCAATAGTTTTATTTGTAAATAGAAAACAACTAATATAGAAATAACTGAAACAATAAACCTGCAACTCCTCACAATATACTCTTTTAGTATAAAATCACATTATAAGATTAGTTAATTATATTAATTTTTCCAAGTTCTTCTTTCTTTGGAAGGAAGAGAAAGCCAGTAGTGGGAGTGACAGGTGTTAGGCAGGAGGGAGACATTTCATGTAAATACTCCAAGACTTCACCATTTGGTATTTTTATAAACAAAGTGGGAAGGAGATGAACACCATCACTTGAATTTTTTCAATTTAGTGTAATTAAAATTTTATGGTAAAATTATTTTTTTCAGTACAAAATGCAAAATATGATGAATAAAAGCAATACACAAAAGAATGCCTATAACCCTTTATATTTTAGGTTGGTCGGGATTCCTCAGTACACATTTGGGATACAGAGACAATCAAACCGCTGTCCGTTTTAAAGGGCTATCACCAGTATGGCATTTGTGCTGTTGATTTTTCAGGTAAAGTATATATTTCATCTTTCTTTTTCTGTTTGAAGGTACAGTGCTGCTCAGTTTTAATTTGTAAGTGGGATCTCCTCTTTGAGCTTAGATATGGACCACATTCAAGTTTTACAATTAAAAATGCTTTCTGGTGATCACCCTCAAATGACAGAGATTATCTAATAGTAAATATTCTCTGTAGAAAGCTAATGTATTTCACTTATCTGGAACAAGATCAAAAGAGTATGTTGTTTAAAATAAAAGAACTGGAATGAATCACTTTAATAATAACTAGTCCTTTTAACAGACTGGGCAATAGATCCTACACAATGATTCTGCAATGTTTCATGGGAACTTTATATGAAAACCAATCCAGAGAGCCATTGCTATAGGTTAGGCTCTACCTGTAAAAGTCCTTCAGTGTTGTCTTTCTTCCTCTAAAAATGGTCAGAAGTACAAACCTTTCTATGCATATCATTAATGTCTTTTATTTTAATTCCCCAAAATATTACTTCAGAATATCCATTGCAAAGAATTTGGAGCTCAAAATTATTGTGTTTTTAATTGAGCTTTTTGAAGAATTTAAGCCTTTAAGTGCTGCATCTGGAATTTGTTAGTAATGAATAACATACATTAAACACAAATTTTCTTTAAATGTAAAATCTCTATTTTTATTCATTTTTTCTCTTCACTCATTTTTTCTTATCAACATGATGTTTGTAATTATGTTAGTATCTGCTCTGGGAAAATAAACTTTAAAATCTTTTTTGGTAACCAAGTGATGAAATTAATCTATTTGTTGGCAATCCAGTTCATTCTTTAGGAGCAAGGATGAACCATCTCAAACTGCAATAAAACAAAAATTCTAAGTACTGACGTGAAACCATCAGTAAAAATTGGTTAGTGTTGACAAAATGTTGAGCCCCTCCAGGTTCTAATTGAAATACTGGTTGCTTCTGCTAAAGATGAAATTAATACAGAATAGTTTTTAAAATTTGCATTATTATAGCTATTACCTTCATCGTCCAAATTCTTTCTATTTTTTACTGCACAGGAGGAAGTACAAAATTGATATACTGGAGTAGACTGCTGTCTTATTTAGTCCTGTATTAGCTCTCTGATAGTGGCCTCGCTCATTGTTTCAGAGAAAGGTGCAGATCTGCTTGTTCTAGAAGTGCCTCTAACATTCTAACAGTGCCTCTTTGTGTAGGTAATACCCTTTCTCAGCCAGTCTGCAAAGCCAGTACCCTCTGCATATTCATATTCATCCTAAAAGTCCTCTTATATCATGATGCCTGCATGACTCTGGAGAGTGTGTGGGCATTTTGAAATTATCTATTTATCTTTTAAGAAAACAAAATAATGCGGTATATTATTTATCATGCCCAGTTACATCTGTCTCTTTTTATTTGGTTATGTTTGCTTTTGTATTGCTATTTAATGAAAACACTTGAAAAACACATAGCACATAACATTCACTACCAGAAGGAAAAACAATACTTATAACTCTGGAATGGAAATTGATATAAAAGGTTAAAACTTTTTGAGTTCTTGGTTCTTACCTTAAATAATAAATTGTGGCAATGAGTTCCACAGGCTAATCATGCACTTTTATTTATTTCAATCATGTCTCCTTTTACTTGTTTCTTTTCTAAAATGGAAAAGCTCTGTCTTTTCAGTCACTCTTCATATAGAAGTCTTTCCATGCCTGTAGGTCTTTTTCACACACCTCTGAGTCTTGACCTCTTCTGGGTTTTTTTTATATGCTCTTTGAGATCAAAACTGATAGAAGTATTCTGGGTAAAGGCATAACTGATATATACAAACATACTATAAATATATGACACATGGTCTGATAGCACTTCATAGACTAACAAAACATGTATCATGAGCTTTCATGGGCACAGCCCACTTCTTCAGATGACCGGAGTTCTGAGTTTAGGATGTGCAGACCCAAAATAAATAGGATAGAAGGGGGTGGAGGGAGGAAAAAAAGGAGAGGGGTGGGAGACAGGGAGCAGAAGATATAGAAAATAGGGGGGTTAAGGGAATCAGTGAGTATCTGAAGATTGGATAGTTAAAATGAAGCAGATAAGAATCAAGGTCAATTGATAGTATCCTTCCTGACATAGGAATCTACACAAAGAGCTGTTTGCACCTCTATTGAAAGTTAAGTAGATAGTGCCCCAACCAGCCTTCATCATGGTTGAGTCCCTTATGCGCACATGGAGAAATTTTTAAATTTGTGTGTAAAGCTTTGAAGTAGGTTGCTTGTTTATATTTGCAATAGGGAGCTTTATTTGCTTCTGCTTTTTCTTCCTATTTTCTTTATGTTGTGTACTTCATTTTTTTTCGTTGTTTGACAAACAATGGTATTAGCTTTGGAAAAAAGTCAGGTGTTAGTTTGTATCTGCAAAAACAATGAGGAGTCCTGTGACACCTTAGAGACTAACAGAGTTATTATGCCCTAATAAATCTGTTAGTCTCTAAGGTGCAACAGGACTCCTTGCTGTGTTAGCTTTTAATATTTCTGTTTTCACAGTTTAATAGTGCTGCAAGATAAATAATGGCAGATAGTGTGTAATATATTTCTTTGTCTGAATTTGTCTTTGGAGAATCAGATGGGACATACCTGCTTACTAAACCAGCATCATAGAGCACCTCAAGCTCCCTCTTTCTGGGCATTCACCACCCTGCTTTGGGTTGGATCTGAGTACTGGATCTAGCATGCATTTAAGTACACTCAGTCTGAGTAGTGACTTGGTGCTTGGCTTTGGCCAAGCTCAAAGCAGCTCCAGGTATCTTTCTGCGCCATGTGATTGGGGAGCGGGGAGAGACTTCATGAGTTGCCTGTGCCCCCCAGCCCAATCATCAGCCCTATGGGTATTTACAAAGTGTATGTCACCAGTCACCACTTATGTGAGGCATCAAGGCATTCAAGTCTATCCGTACCTCAAAAACTGTCTCATCAAATGAAAATCTCTGGACTGGGTGCAAAAGATCTGCTGTGATCCATCTGTCGTGGTCTGAGTCTGCTGATTAATGAAAAGAAAACAACTCTGATCCTAGTGCTGCATATAGACTTTATAGCAGTGAAGACTTCCTCTCAGAGGGCCGTTTCCAAGTTATGGCCAACCTGATATCTCATGTGACAACCTACCCTCTCACTATCACATGCATGTGCCTAAAGTTGTTGGGCCACATAGCAGTGTGTAGTTAGGTGGTGCAACACACATGGCTTCATCTCTGACCCTGCAAGCATGGCTGTCATTGGTCTGTGTCCCCAACAGACAGGATTTGGACTGTGTAGTCATGGTACCAAGTCACATCCAGTCATCACTGAGGTGGTGTTTGGACCTGACTCAGTGTTCAGGTGAGTTCTCTCTGTGACTGTCTCCCCATCGGTGTCTCATATATTCAATTATTTGGATCTGACTGAGGGAGCTCACCTATGTGATCTCAGCACGCAAAGTCATTGGTCACAAGATGATCAATCCCTGCTCATAAACATCAGAGAGCTCAGAGCAGTTTGCTTGGCCTGCCAGGCTTTCATTTCTCACCTGAAGGGCAAGGAGTTCCTGATCCTGATGGATAATACTGTCGCAATATTTTATAACAACAAGCAAGGCACAGTCATCAACACTTTCCCAAGAAGCTCTCTGGCTGTGGAACTTCTGTGTGCTGTATGCCATTCATCTCACGGCCTCACACCTTCTGGGCACCAGGAACATGTTAGTAGATCTCCTCAGCAGGGTCTTTTATGAATGGGCACTCCATCTTGAAGTGGGTAGCCTGAACTTCCAGAGATGGGGGATTCCTCAGGTGGACTTATTCAATTCCAGACAGAACAAAAAGTGACATATTTTCTGCTCAATTTGTGAGAAAGACAGAGGCTTCTGGTCTAACACCTTCTTCTGTGGGTGGGGGCTTTGCTATACACATTTTTGCCAGTGCCTCAATTCCACAGAATCCTTATGAAAACCAAGCACGACAAGGAGAGAATAATTCTAATAGTTCCTGCATGGCCTCACCAGCAATAGGGTGCAATGCCCTATTGACTCTCTCAGTAGCAGCTCCATACAGCTTCCATTATGGCTGGACTTGCTGTCCAAAGATCACAGATGCCTCTGCATCTCACAGTAAGGTTGCTGCATGGCTGAATGCAGAATAAGAGGTATGCTTGGCCTATGTTCAGTGGGTCCACATCGGTAGCAGAAAACCCTTCACTAGGGCTACTTACCTAGTTAAGTGGAAACAGTTCAAGTGTTGGACTTTGGACTAAGGTTTTTGGCCTGACCAGGCCTCTCTTCA
Source organism: Pelochelys cantorii (assembly GCA_032595735.1). Classification (NCBI taxonomy): domain Eukaryota; kingdom Metazoa; phylum Chordata; order Testudines; family Trionychidae; genus Pelochelys; species Pelochelys cantorii. The sequence goes on along the minus strand of CM064329.1, from coordinate 98,552,403 downwards.
ATTGAGTCCGGACTATCTTCATCATCATAAGCTCCAGGCCTATCTTCCTCAATAATTAGTGTCTGATTGGCAGCTATTTCAGTCTTTCCCCTCCAGTACAAGGCATGTTGGCTTTTGCACATGAGATGATTGTTCAGTTTCTGAAAGGGCTGGAGCAGCTTTGCCCTCAAGTCCATGACCCTCTCCCACCTTGGGACCTGAACCTTGTTCTGTCTAGGCTCATGAGTCCACCACCCTTTGAGTTGTTAGCTTCTTGTTCCCTTTTGCTGCTCTTATAGAGGGTCTCTTTTCTGAATGCAATGATGTCCACCTGCAAGGGACTCTGAAATTAGAACTCTCACCTTGGAACTGCTCTATACAGTGTTTTATGAGGACAAGGTTCAACTGTGACTACATTCAGATTTCCTGCAGAATGTAGTTTCACAGTTTTATATTTATTGGTTTTCTTCCTGAAATCTCATAAGTTACACAAGGAGAACAGACCACACTCTCTCAATGTTAAAAAAGTGCTGGCTTTTTATGTTGAAAGGATTACAGGTAGGACCTCCCTGGTCCAGCACCCTCGGGACATGAGTAGTTCCTAACTATGGAGTTTGCTGGACCAGAGAAGGTCAAGGCTCCTCCCTTGGCTGTTGGCCCTGTTCCCCTGCTGGTCCTATTGCCCCTAGTCCTGATAGGATTGTGCTCTCATCTAGGAACAAAGCTGCGCTCCATAACTTGCTGGGATACCAGGCCTCCCGTCTCTGGCCTGGCCGGGGCTGTACTCCATGCTGCCGGCCCTAGCTGGAGCTATGCTCCTGGGCATTGCTGGCCCTGCTGCCTCCCGTCCAGGCGGGGCTGCGCTCCCTGCTCTGCTGGCCTGGGCGGGGCTGTTTTCCAGGTGCCTGCCCTGCTGCCTGTGGCCCAGGTGGGACTACACTCCCTGCCACCAACCCCAGTTGGAGCTGTGATCACCACTGCCAGCCAAGCCCTGCCCTGATCCTGGCTAGCTGGAAATCTCTGATCCAGCAATATCCATTTTCCTGCTGGACCATGGATGTTGCTAGACCAGAGAGTCCCTGATTTTAGAGGTTTAACCTGTAAACCATTCCAGAAGTCAGTGCAGCTCTTGTTGCAGTAGTGGACAGAATAAAGGGCTTCCCTGTGTCTGCACAGAGGATTCTTCTTTGAGAGATGGCCCCGTGGATGCTCCATGTTTGGTCTTGGGGGTGTCCTGGTGCCTGGATAGGAGATTTTCAAGCAGTTTCTGCGTGGGCCACACGTGCACAGTGCCGATGGCACATGCTGTGCCTGTCAGAACCACTCATGAGCGGCGCGAGCCCTGCAGTTCCTTCTCAACTGTCCTCAGCCTAAGATGGAGCTCTGCAGTTTTCTGCACTCTTCAGATGTTACATAGTTCTTTAGCTAGTTTATTAGATAGTTCTTGTTGTTCTTGTTAGTCTTAGTCTTAGTATGTTAGTTAGTAGTGAGTCAGTTATAAGAAAAATGCTTGTTTTGGTTTTTTTTAATTAAAATGCCTGATTCTCTGGGCTTCAAATGTGGCATTTCCTGCAGAGAGGCAATGCTGGTTTCTGGCTGACAGTCTCAATGGGTCACATGACTCGGTAAAGATCATTCCCTCACTGTGCCAAATGTAAGGCCAGGGCTAGAGTCCTTTGCCTGAAGATGCTTCTCTTGGAAAAGAATCTGCACCCTGCTTCTCATCAGGGATCACAACCTAGGGGGGGACGATCACCCCCCGGTTCTCCTCATGGCAAAAAGGCCCCTAAAAAGAGGAGCTCCTCAGTGCCTCACAGGGACCTTTCTGCTAAGAAACAGTCCCCCACAAGAGAAACAGCAGAGAGGTCTTCATGAGTCAGTATCTATGATGACCCCGGTACCTCAGGCATTACGGCATTGCCTGCTGGCTCAGATATGGATCCCAAAGGGTCTAAACATGCCAAGCTAGTGCCGACAAAGGCCTCAGCACTGATGACTACATCAGCACCACTGTTGGCACCGTTAGTGCCGACAAAGACTATGGCACCGACATGCCCCACGGCACCGATGACTTGCGCAATGGCACCATCAGCACCGATGAAGATGACAGCACTGATCAAGGTTTCAGCAACAGATCATCTCCTTGGTGCTGCTGCTTTTCCGGCGCGCTCTGCCCTCTTCACTGGCCACTCTGTTGGCATCATACGTGCCAATGTTGGAGACACTCGCACTGATACTTGCAGCACCATTGCCATACCAGCAGCACATAGACCTGGCGGTAACATCTGCTCTGCAGTCACTACTCTTCGGTACTGATGTATCACTCATTCTTGCACCATCACAAGTGGTGTCCCCAGTTCCATCACGTTTCTCTAGTGATGAAGAGGAGGGCATACAGACCTCTTTCTCACCTCACCATAGCCCTCCAATGCGCTACTATAAACCACGCTATGGTCCTTGGGGCTCGCAAGTCCCCCCATGGTACGGACACCTCTCCATGGCCATATTGGAGCCCTGGGAGTTCCTACAGGAGTCATCACGGAGTGCAACCCAGCTCTTCTAAGCAAAGCAGTTTCTACACACCATGTACAGCTTCATCTGTGCAGCAATCTCAGGATCCAGAGGAGCTTGAGATTCAAGCTCCAGAGGAATCACCTCCTGATGCCTCACCTCCAACAAACTCTTTATCTCACTGGATGAGGCTGTAATACTTTCACCACTTTCAGCGGCAGACGATTTTGCACATTTCCACAAGCTCTTCAGGAGGTAGCACCAGAGCTCAAAATTGCTACTGAGGAAATGTTCAGGCCACAACATGAGCTCATGGATATCTTCCAAGCATCACCATCAGCCATCTGGCAAACCCCTGCCTCTATACCACCAATGTGAAAGAGGGCAGTTGAGAAATATTATGTCCCCGCTAAGGGTTCAGAGTTCTTTTTTACCCACCCCACACCAAAACCCTTAGTAGTAGAAGCCACACATGAACGTTTAAAGCAAGGATTCCATACTACACCGCCAACTAAGGACAGTAAGAGGCTTGACCTCTTTGGTTACAAAGCCTCTACATCCTTGACATTATAGTTCAGGATTTTGAATTACTCTGCTTTGCTGGCAAATTACAGTTTTAAGAACTGTGCCATATTAATGGACTTTGCGGAGGACATTCTAGAAGTAAAGAAACCACATTTTGGGGCTATTGTGACTAGGGGACAGATCATCTCCTGCACTGCCTTCCCCTCCAAGCTGCGCTGGATGCTGCAGACACAGCTGCCAGGACCACTGCAACCATCATTGTTATGTGCATGGCCTCCAGGTTCTCTCCTGCCACGTTCCCTCAGGAGATCCAGTTTACGGTTGAGGATCTACCCTTCGGTGGTGACAAACTGTTTTCTGGCAAAACTAACAAGGGGCTCAACACCATGAAGGACTCGCACACCACCTTTCACATTCTGGACATCCACAAACCCTCCAACAGACGTTGGCAGTACCATTACCAACCCTACCAATGGCCGCGCTACCCTGCCTACCTTCATCATCAGCCAGACAATAACCAAGTCAGGTAAGATGCAGGCAACCTTCAGGCTCAGTGTCACAACCATCAGCTGGCAATAAGCAAATTCTGAGGTCTTGGTTGAGAGCCTGGAACCTCCCCCCACCCCAATAGTTTGTTTGCCATTTGTAACCATACGTACATTGCAAAACTGCCTCTGCCCATTTTATCGTCAATGGACTGCTATCACCTCAGACAGATTGGTGCTCAATATCATCCTCTCCGGCTACACTATTCCTTTCCTCTCCAGACCACCCACACATCCTCCTTCCCTGTCCTCCTTCAGGGACCCCTCTCATGAGACGCTACTTTGACAAGAGATGCTCCATCTGCTGGTTTTGTCAGCTATAGAACCGGTTCCACTACAGCACAAGGAAAAAGGGTTCTACTCCCATTACTTTCTAACTCAAAATAAATCAGAAGGCTGGAGGCTCATCCTTGATCTGTGCAGACTGTATAGATTTGTCAAGATTCAACATTTTCACATGGTCACGCTATCCACTATTATCCCAGCATTGCAACAGGGGACTGGTTTTCCACCTTCAGCCTCCAGAACGCTTGCTTCCATGTTCTAATACAGCTCACTCACATGAGAGTCCTAAGATTTACACTAGACTCGGACCATTATCAATACCGAGTCCTACCCTTTGGTCTGTTTATGACACCTTCGGTTTTTTCCAAGGTGCTGGCCGTAGTCACAGCTCATCTTCATATTATGGGAAAAACTATATCCCCTTATCTTGATGACTGCCTTCTCAAGGCCCCAACACAGACCAAGGCAGTGCATACAACCACAACAATGATACTTTGCTTCCAGAAGCTTGGCCTCCAGATAAATTGGGAAACACTGTCTATCCATCCCTCCCATATCATACAATTTATCAGGGCTTGTCTAGGCTACACCACAGCATGAACCTATCTACCTCAAGACAAGTTCCTTGCTGTACAAATGCTGGCCACTACGTTCTATTACTCCTTCCGCACTATGGCCAAGGAGTGGCTACAGTTTCTCGGTCATATGGCAGCTACTACCTTCGTGGTGTTGCATGCCTGACACCACATGTGTTACCTGTAAATCTGGTACTCCATAGTGTATAAGCCTCTCAGGCATCCCTTGTTGCTCTCACAAACTCTACCTCATAAGGTCAAGATCTCATCTGGTGGACCAAACAATCCAATCTGTGCATGGGCGTCCCCTTTCTACCTCAACCCCCCTCATCCCTGATCACTACAGATATGACACACACAGGCGGGGGAGTTCACATATGTGAGCAGACTATTCAGGGCCTATGGTCTCTTCAAGAGCTCTTCTTATACATAAAACTGTTAGAACTCCGTGGTGTGTGCAATGACTTCTGATGCTTCTTGCTTTCGATTGCTGACAGACATGTGCGGGTCCTTACAGACAATAATGCCTGTTTTTTCTATATCAGTATGCAAGGTGCTCAATGCTTACGTGATACGCCTCCTGTTCTTCAGATGGGGGTCACCCAATAATAGACCTGTTTGAAATACCGTATAATACCAAATGCAGTTTTGCACCAGAGTAGGCATTGGGCAGGCATCACTTGGAGATCACTTGTTCCATGGCAAGACAAGCTTTGTTATGCCTTTCCCCTGATACCACTTCTCACCAATGTCATCCAGAAGATCAAGATAGATGAGACCACCATCATACTGTAGCCCTTGCTTGACCAAGATAGCTATGGTACCCCTTCCGGCTCAGGATGTCAGTCCATACTCCAGTCACACTTTCCATCCATCGCAATCTCATCATTCTGGTGAGGACATCACAGACCTCTCCAGACCTACATAATCTGCATCTAACAACATGGCCTCTCTATGGCTCTCACATTCCGAACTAGAGTTTTCGGAGACTGTCTGCATGATCCTCATCCATAGCCACAATGATTCCAACTGAACTTCTAATACCTACAAGTGGAAGCTCTTCTCAACATGGTGTACCTCAAAAGGACAGGACCCGATATTAGTACCCCTACCATTCATCTTGGACAATTTCCTTAGACTCAAACAATCATTGTTTTCACTCAGTTCCATCACAGTACATCTACCAGCAATCATTGCCTTACACCACAAAATTGAGGGATTGTCCATTTTTATGCACCCAGCAACCAAGAGGTTCTTAAAAGTGCTGCTCCTCCTCCTTCACCCGGACATCACACAGTCTGTACCTCTGTGGGACCTTGGTTTAGTGCTTTGGGCCCTAACCAGGCCACTCTCTGATCCTCTTGCAGCTTGCTCATTTTTGCACCTCTCTATGAAAGTCACCTTTCTGCTTGCCATCACATCCACTTGTCATGTGGGAGATATGACAGCACTCATGTCCTTAATGATATTTCATACAGACAAGGTTACTCTTTGCACAAACCCTAAGTACTTACCCAAGGTTGCATTCTCTTTCCACATAAATGAACTGGTAAACTTTTTCCCAAAGCTGCACACAAATGCGTTTGAGGTTTCCATGCACACACTCGACGAGCACTGGTATTTTACCTGAAAAGGACTAAGATCTTCAGGGAAACCCCTTGCCCTTTTGTGGTAGTCACTGAATGTTTAAAAGATCAAGCCATATTGAAACAAAGGCTGTCCAAATGGATCACAGACTGTATTAGACTATGCTACACCTCCAAAGGTCTTCAACCACCATTACTCTTGACAGCTTCTTCCATTGGAGCTGTTTCGTAGTCTACTGCATACCTTCACAATGTGCCCCTCTCGGACATTTGTAACGCGGTGTGGCAGGGTCAGGCCAGGGAGCTGCTGCAGAGAGTGGAAAAGGCAGCCCAAAAGGGTAAAAAAAACCCTGTAAGTAGAAGCAGAGAGCTGCAGGCCAATTAGATGCAGCTGGGAGGGAGCTGGCTCAGCCTCATTGGGGCCTGCTGACTCTTCTGCTGGCTGACTGAGGGCCTGTAAAAGCCTCAGCAGTTGGAAGCTGGAGGGAGAGGACGGAAGGGAGGCTGTGGAGAGAGAGAGAGAAACAACATTAAGTGGAGGCAACAAGGGAGGGAGTCTGAGGAGGCATGGCTGGGCTCCCTAGCACAGAGACCTGCAGTGAACCCCAAACTCTGGGGTTAGGAGCGAGAGACCAGGGGCCGGAGTAAGAGGGGCCCTTGCCACAGCGGCTACCTGGGCATCTCATCTTACATTCGCAAAGCACTATGCACTTTCCTATGAGGACAGAGTCCACACTTCACTGGACACTGAAGTACTATTATTGGCTTTCCACAATATTCCCAAGTCCCAGACACCACAGATGTGTTGCTCATGTCAATTTGATTACCTGCCCTCCTATCCCTTTAGCAGAGTTATTAGCAGGAAGGAACAGAGAAGGTGTAGAGCTGGTGGTGCTTTTTTCACAGGTGCAAGAGCATGGCACTCCAGAGCCAACCTTATGGATGTCACTAAGGCAAAAAGTTCTGACACATGGGCACACACACACACACATCTAGAATGGAATGGACACGAGCAACACATCTCAAAGAACAATAGTTAGAGATAAGGATGTTAAGGACTAGTCAACTATCCAATAAGCAAATGCTTATTGGATAGTCGAGTCTATTAGTTGATCTCTCCCCCACCTTGCTGCCTCTGTCAGATAGAGGCAGCAAAGAGGGGGGAAGAGAGGGTACTTAAAAGCGGCAGCATCGCATGGAGCCCATACCCAGGGAGGCATTTCAAAGGGGCAACGCTGAACAGCTGATCCCAGGTGCTGTGCGGCGCTGACCCTTTGAAACGCTGCCTTGGTGTTTCAAAGCAGTAGCGCCGCACGGAGCTGACCCTGGGCTCCATGAAGTGCTTCCCCTTTAAAACACTGTGGTGGCGTTGCAGAGGGGCAGTGCTGCACAGAGCCCGGATCAGCCGTACGACGCTGCCCCTTTGAAATGCTGCTGTGGCATTTCAAAGTGGCAGCGCTGCATGGAGCCCAGGGTCAGCTGGGGACTCCCTAGGTGATCCTGGGTTCCAACGCGGCATTTCAAATCACCCAGACCCCGGGGTCAGCTGGGGACTCCCCAGCTGATCCTGAGCTCCAGTGCAGCATTTCAAAGCAGGGGCTCTTGTGCATTTCAAAGGGTAAGTGCCCTCGTGAAGCCTGGAGTCAGCGGGACTTCCCGCTGGCCCCGGGCTGCATGCGGAGTTCTGCATTCCTCCTTTGAGGAGGAAGAGTCCTGCTGGGGCTCTTGTACATTTCAAAGGAGGAATGCGGAAGTGCCTATTGACTAGTTGAGTAGTCGATGGAAATTCCATTGACTACTTGACTAGTAAATTAGTCGTTAGTTAACATCCTTAGAAAAGATAGGCCACTTGTTTTATTTTACCTGAAAGTAGCAAATTGCACTATTTAATGCACTTTATAAACCTTCAAGCTGAGGAAGCAATAGAAGCAGCAGATGTAATTAAAGGAGCTGTTGGAGTAGGAAATAATGTGAGCACATCTTGTGGTCTTTCAACAAATATAACCATTTTCCTTTCTATGGAGGTTAAAATCATGCCTTCACAGGTCCGATAAGCAAGTCATCTTGCTCTTTTAAATGTATATAAGAAAATATTAGACTTTTCTGGTACTTTTCCAGTTGCATGGGAGATTGTTTAAAAATGATTCCTGACATGCTACTTTGGAAATATCTGAGTAGCTACGAGATGATTAAGGTAATATATCAGACAGATTAACACAGTTTTACATTCTTTCTGCATCAATATACTCTATTGAAATACCATCCTGAAAGGCTAGCTAAATTAAATTTGCATTTGTTTTATAAATAAGCAACCTTTCCTATATTATACTTGTAGGCCTGTGCAATAAAAAGTTGGTCATCCCTGTGCTTCAAACTGTTATACCTTCAGGCACTTTTCATATGAACTTGTTTGGTGTAGGATTGTTTATTATTATAGTAAATGGTCAAACCTATATATGCTTTTACTTCTAGGCCTGTTGTATGCAAGGCAGGTCAATTTGTTTCACGTGCCGAACTTAAACTCTTCCTGTAGACCTATAAAATATTAGATTGTATATATTTGGAATTTACTGTGGCTGCTGTCTAATGTCTTTGTGAAACTGATATGTAAGAGTAAGAGTAAGAATAAGACATTTAGTCAGTGTTTTATTTTTCTTTGTGTAGTGATTTAATCCAGTAAAACTGGCAGTGATTTTGCTACTGTACTTCTCCTCTATCCCTCCAACTTTAATTTTGTGGTTGTCTCTATCACATTGTCTTTTGGAGGCATATGATTAGCTTCTTTGGAACATGAATATTTGGATCAGAACTTTGTAAGGCATTATAGCCACAGACATCTCTGAGATACTTTGGTCACTGAGGCAGTAAAACAAGAACCCACTTCCTGGTCATTTCATCTATCATAACTTTGACTATACATTATTATATTTTATTGTTTCTTGGTAGTGTACGTATACAGACCCTCATCATCATAGTATCTGATTATCTTGGTTTTTTTATTAGTCAAAGTTTACTTTACTAGTAGTTAGTTTTAATTAATATTATTTTAATAGTTGTGTGAGCCCAATGACACTTAAATGAATCTCTGGTTCTATGCTATGGCCTGTCACCCTTTTTTTGTTTGTGTGCTGTATGCCTCAGTTAACCATTTTAAAGGCATATGGCATTTTTGGACCAACAGATCAGTATATTTGACAAGAAATCTCATAATTGTTATAAGAAAAATATGTTCTTCTTTGAATGGTGTCCCCGTGGGTGCTCCAATGTAGGTGTTGAGCTTGTCCTGGTGCCACAGATCGGAGATTTTTCAGTGGTGGCCTGCCGGACCACGCATGCGTGCCAGACATCTCGTGCTATTTGCACCATTTGTTAGAGCGCGCGGTCCAGCTCCTGCCAGTTACTCCTAACTGTCCTTGGCCTTGGATGGAAGGATCTCTCTCTCTCTCGCCTCAGATTCTGAGGGAAAAACCATTCACAGTTAATTCTTAGTTAGTTAGTTATAGTATTAATAGTTTGTTGTTCATTAGTAGTTAGTTGTTATATAAACCGTAAAAAAACCCCAAAAAACAAAAAAGAGAGGCGGCAGACACGTATTGCATCTTCAAAAAAAAAAAAAAAAGAGAGAGAAAAAGAAGAAGAACTACGATAACAAAACAATCGGATGATAACCATGCCGGAATCACCCGGTTTTAAAATATGTGGCGCCTGTTGGGAAGCCATGCCCACCTCAGACGGATACTCCTGCTGCATTAAGTACTTTGGGCCCACAAAAATGCCCCCACTGTTCAAAACTGACAGCACGAGCAAGAAGGGACAGGGAGTGAGGCTCAAAATGCTTTTATATAATAGGGCACTGCAGCCCTCACAATCTAAGCCCTCCCCACCAGAGTCAGACCCCATTCGAACTGAGAAACGTCAGGCCGACTTGCCAGGGTCTGACACTGTCTCAAAAAGGAGTCCCTCTCCAACTCACTCGCTTCCACTGACCTGTATTAGTGTCGGAGATAAGCCTGGCACCTCAGGGATGGCTTTGGCTCGCGATCTGCAGAAAGCGAAGCCAAGTCATAGCACATCAGCACCGGGGCCAAGCTTACCGTAAGAATTGCCGACAACGGCTCTGCCGTCATTCGCGGCACTGCCGCAACCCTCGGCACAGGAGTCGGCACCGGAAATCACATCATCATCACCAGAGCAGATGGCACCGCTAGCACAATCAGAATGGGACAGACCAGCACCATCTCCGGTACTGCAATCGGCACCGGCCCCAACACCACAAGCAGGCCCCGGCCCCAGCACCGACTATACCTTCTACTATAGCACTGGCGAAAGCCAGCCGTAAAACTCATAGGGTCATTACTCCTTCCCCTAGCCCTGTGAGTATCACTTTTTCCCCAGAGGCTCTTTCTCTGTCACCAGTGCCATCTGCTTCGCTTGGGAACTCCCTGCGACACTGTGCCACCATTGAATATTGTGATACGTCGGCATGCGGAGTTCTGTTGCCTCACTGCCATTATTGGTACCAAAGAACATCTTTATCTCCTACCTAGATTGACAAGGCACAGATCCAGATCACCACGATCACCCACTCTTTCAGCCTAGTCTCGATACCATGACAATCGTATGAGTATAGTCTCATCCAGACAACCCTTACCTGTCAGGCACTACCACAGTTGTCATCAGGGTCATGGCTACTATGAGCACTACCGTGATGCACGTCGTTCTCATTCATTGCATTACCCCCGTTGTTGGTCATCGTGGTGTTATCAATCAGAATCCAGACGAGCAGGTGTCAACTCCCGCACCCCAAGACCCCCCACTCTTACGCAAAGTACACCCCAGGATTCCCAGCATTCTGACCCTGAAGAAGGCCAGTTTTCTGACCAAGGTGAACCACAGGGAGTCTCTCCGACGGACCCATCCTCGTTGTCCCCCGACGATGCAGTGTTCCCGGGTGATTCATCACCGACTAATGACATTCAACAGTTTCAAGACCTTTTCAAATGGGTCGCGGACAGTCACGAAATCCAGCTCTCTGAGGTACAGGGAAAGCAGCACCACCTTTTGAAAAATTTGCTGCTCTCTTTGAAGTCCAACGTTGCTTTACCGCTTGATGAGGCTATCCTAGAAATAGCAAATGAAATATGGTAGACACAAGCTTCTGCTCCTGTGACCAACAAGAGAGTAGATAAAAAGTACTTCGTTCGTGCTAAAGGGATGGATTTACTATTTACGCACCCGCAGCCTAACTTCCTTGTAGTGGATGTGTCTCAACAGAGGGCCAGGGCCCCAGAGTACAAGACCAATACCAACGAAAAGGAGAGTAAACAACTGGACCTTTTTGATAGAAATGTTTATTCATCGGCAACTCTAACTTTGAGAATGGCCAATTATGCAGCCCTCCTGGCTAATCATAATTTCGACAACTATACCAAATTAACAACACTGATTGAGCACCTGCCTAATAACAAACGCCAGATCTTACGATCTGTGGTTCAGGAGGGGTATACCATTTCACATACAGCTCTGCAGATCGCGCTAGATATTGCCAACACAGACGCACGATCCACTGCCACTTCAGTGGTAATGTGCAGAGTTTTATGGCTCCACTCCGCAGGAGTGCTGAGGGAACAACAATCGAAGGTGGAGGACCTCCCCTTCAACAGACAAAAACTGTTTGCACAGAAAACAGACAAAGTCCTCCACACTGGAAAGGACTCCAGAACCATGTTAAGAAAGTTGGGCATGTACACGCCACCTTACAGACGAAGCACTATCAACCTTATCAGAGATACAGGCCCTTCCCTTACTCTGCTCCTCAATGTAGGTCGTTTGATCAGCACCGCCTCAGACAACGGCCACAAAAGCGACGTCCCCAAAACAATAAGATGTCTCAACAACAAGATGTCTCAACAACCAAATACCTGGCAGCAAGTTTGATGCGTTGCTCGGGGGTCTGCAAACCTTTCCTCTAATTGGTCACCAAAGCAAAGAGACGCACCTGTTTTATCACCGCTTAAGACCATTCCAACAACAGTGGGCTGCCATCACCACCGATCGATGGGTCCTCGAGATAGTAACATTCGGTTACTCGATTCCCTTTCCTTACCGCCCCGTCCCTCTTCAGGGACCCTTCTCACAAGACTCTTGAGGAGAGAGGTCCCAACATCTCCTCACCATCAGAGCAATAGAGAAAGTACCCGGAGAGTTCAGGGGCAGGGGCTTTTATTTCCATTATTTCCTCACTCAGAAGAAGTCAGGGGGATGGAATGAAGGCCAATATTAGACCTCTGTCATCTCAATTGATACCTGCACAAGCAGAGATTCAAGATGGTGACCGTAGCATCTATTATCCCAGCTCTCGACAGCAGGGATTGGTTTGTGTCCCTCGACCTGAAGGACGCCTACTTTCTTGTCACAATTCCCCTGGTGCACAGACGTTTTCTAAGATTTGTCCTCAGAACCGAACATTTTCAATACCACGTCTTACCCTTTGGCCTGTCCTCTGCACTCAGGGTGTTTTCAAAGACACTTGGAGTTGTCACGGCTCACCTTCACCAAGCTAAGATCATTATTTTCCCTCATCTCAACGACTGTTTGATAAGGGTCCATCCTTTGACGACACACTTCAGTCTGCCACCACCACAAGAGCAGTCTTCGAGGCTCTTGGCCTAATAATCAATCTTCAGAAATTGTCAATGACTCCACAACAGTCTCTGGAATTTATCGGTGCATGCCTAGACTCATCCACTGCCTGCGCATACTTACTGCTGCACAGGTTTCACGCTATTCAGGATCTCGTACAAATCATCTCCACGAGTCCCACTGTTTTGATACTTAACCTGCCTCCAACTCATGGGGCACATGGCAGCTACCACATACGTAGTAACGCATGCAAGGCTTCACCTACGGTGCCTTCAGCATTGGGTAGCCTCAGTCTATGTCCCCAGCAAACACGATATTCACAGGGCAGTTGCTGTACCATCACAAGTGGCGAAATCTCTAACTTGGTGGACTGTCCCCACCAATATGTTAGCTGGTGTACCCTTGCACTGTCCTCAGCCCACGATGCAAATTACCACTGGCGCATCTTTAGTAGGCTTGGGGGCACATCTCAGTGGTTGTCACATTCAGAGCCACTGGTCCATGAGGGAAACCCACATCATATCATCCTTTTAGAACTCAGGGCAGTTTTCAATGCATGCAAGCGCTTTGCTGCTCTCATTCGGGGCCACACCATCAGGGCGTTTACTGACAACATGACCACGGTCTTCTACAGAAACCATCAGGGAGGAACTTGATTGCGCTCCCTATGTACAGCGGCAGTACACCTATGGAACTGGTGCATGTGTCACAATGTGACGATCATAGCATCTTACCAACCTGGCAAAGACAACACAACTGCCAATGCCCTCAGCAGGTATTTTGTTACTGATCATGAATGGGAGCTACACTGCCAACTACTACAAGATGTTTTCCATGTCTGGGGCTTCTCAACTATAGAGCTATTTGCCACACATCAAAACGCGACATGCCGGTACTACTGCTCCAGAATGGGAATTGGACTGAGATCCCTGGGAGATGTTTTTCTACTCAACTGGGGCACTCACTTACTTTACACCTTCCCTCCGACTCCTCTGATACCGAGAGTCTTAGAGAAGATTACCAGAGACAAGGCAACAGTGATCCACATAGCCCCCTTTTTGGCCAAGACAGACATGGCTCCCCTACCTCTTCCACATGTCTCCTCACCCACCCTACCTGCTACCCAGATGCCACAACATGCTGACCCAACATCAGGGAACCATGGTGCACTCTCAGCCCGACCACCTTCACCTAACAGTGTGGTTCCTAGTTGGTTCCCAAGCCTGGAAATGATCTGTTGCCAAGATGTCAAATTGGTCCTGTTACAGAGTAGGAAATCCACCACTTTGACTGCCTAGATTTCATTCCTGGTGCATGGACAACAATCTAGACCCTGTCTCCATCCCCATACAATGCATTCTCAATTGCATCCTTCACCTGAAACACTCTGGTTTAGCGCTATCATCTCTCAAAGTTCATCTCGCTGCGATCGCTGCCTTCCGACAGCCAGTAGATGGCTATTCAATATTCACCCACCCGATCACTAGGAGATTAATGAAAGGGCAGGGGAATATCTACCCACCATACAGAGAGCCACCTCAACCATGGATCTTAGAGCTGGTTTTGGATACCTTAACACAGCCCCCATTTGAACCCATGGTGAGCTGCCCTCTACTGATCTTAACACCAAAGTTGCCTTATTGTTAGCAATAACATCTGCACGCGGGGTAGGGGAGCTCGCTGCTCTCTCTGCTTCACCTCCCTATACATTTTTCATGACTCGGGGTTGTACTCTGCCCTCAACCCAAATTTCTTCCAAAAGTAATCTCAGAATTTCACATTAATGAACTGATCATTCTCCCTACCTTCTACCCAAGCCACACTCCTCGCAACAAGATACAAGGCTCCATACATTAGACGTACAGAGGTCACTAGCCTTCTACATTGATAGAACAAGACCCTTTCGGAAATCTGAATGACTGTTAATCTCGATAGCTGAGCTCTCCAAAGGCGAATCCCTTTCTTCACAACACATCTCTGAGCGCATTGTTTCATGTATAGTCCATTGCTATGCATTACGGAACAAACCTCTACCAGAGACACCAAGAGCCCATTTCACTAGAGCAGTGGCAACTTCCACAGCCTTTTTCAAAGGGGTTCCCTTACATGACATTTGTTGAGTAGCCACATGGTCCTCTAACTATACTTTCGCAAAACACTTCGCAATCTCCAACCATTTCATGGGTGACTCAGCAGCTGCCTCCGCAGCGCTATCCACAGCAGCGAAATCCTTACTCCAAATCCCAACTTTCTTCTCTAAGGCCACTGCCACTACGTCACCTACAGTGGAGAACCCACGAGGACACCACTCAAAGAAGAGGAGGAAGTTACTTACCTTGGTGCAGTAATGACGGTTCTTCGAGATGCGTGTCCCTGTGAGTGCTCCACTACCCGCTCTCTTCCCCGCTTTGGAGTTTCTCCTTTGTCTTTCAGACACTCAGTAATTAGGAGGAACTGGCGGGAGCCAGACCACACTCTCTAACAAACAGCATGAATGGCACAAGGCGCCTGGCATAAATGTGCGGTCCGGCAGACGACTGCTGAAAAATCTCCAATTTGCGACACCGGGACAAGCCCGACATCTACAATGGAGCACCCATGGGGACACACATCTTGAAGAACCATCGTTACTGCATCAAGGTGAATAACTTCCTCTTGGTCTCTGACCAATCTATGTTCTTCCTAGCATGACTGGATGAGGGGTGCCTGCCCTGCTGATGTCTGATATATCAAATTGTTATGCCTTTAATATGGAAACATGGCTCTGTTCAAAAGTGAGGAAAAAGAAGAAAAGAAAGACTAACTTTATTTTTTTCCCATTTCTATTCTTAGAATGGCAACAGCCATGGATCTGGTGGGGTGTTTGGCTGGTGCTGAATGTCTTCCTAGATTCACATTATTTCAGCTGTTATGTTGTTTTGTGTCAAATACTTCAGATTCTGTCTCAGAGGGGTAGCTGTGTTAGTCTGTAACTGTAAAGAAATTATGGGTAGCTGTGTTAGTCTGTAACTGTAAAGAAATTAGTCTTGTAGCATCTTGGAGACTAACAAAAATATTAAATATAGTATCATGAACTTTTGTGGGCAAAACCCACTTCCTCTGATGAGTGGAGGAGGAAGTAGGTTTTGCCCACAAAAGCTCATGATTCTTTCATTCTTTCTTTCTTTCTTTCTTTCTTAGTCTCTAAGGTGCAACAGGATTACTCGTCGTTTCTTCAGATTCAAAGGTTACTGTAGTCCCAGAATCCAGATCCATCCCTGGCACAAAGTGATTTGAGGAACTTGGATCGTATCTCTTTCCTGAAAGGAATCTGGCTTTCTCTTTCTTTATTCCCATCTCCTCATAATAGGGAGCTTTTGCCAATTAATCCTTTTGACTTTTTGCTGCCCAGGAAGTTGAACACTGATAACAAACTATTGACTCCTCCTTCTCTTTTGGTAGGCCTTTGGGGTGGTGTTTGTTTTCACTGGAAAGAATCTGACCTCAGAACCAGCTAAAAAGTGTATGCTGAGATTTTGCATACTGTTGGATCTTGGGCCTCTGTCTTTAAAGTCCTTCTTGCCTCTTACTTTTCAAGATGTTATCTTTCCCCTTTCATTTCCCAATTTCCAGGAAGGAAGCTTTGTCGCTTCAGAAGGCATACACATATCAGGAAGAGATTGGTTGCAAATGAGCATATATGCTGCATCTTCTGACTTGGAGTTAATCCTGACATACTTGAGAGTCAGATCTGCCTCAAGATGTTAATCAGAATTATCCACCTTTGGCAATATCTCATAAGCTTCATAGAAGTACCCCTTAGACACTTCTGTAAACCCAATCTGCAGTCAACCCAGAATTTTTGCTTCTTTAGGACAGGGAGTACTAAAGTCAGTACAGTTTTTTGGTGCTATCTGTATTGAAGGGTTTTGTAGAACTGGTGTCAGCACTTGGTAGAACAGTGTCCTTACCCACCCACCACTATCAGTACATCATGGAGGTTTGTAGTGCCTGAAATGGACATTGTTACCCCAAAAAAATTCCCACTGAAGACCACTCAGGGTTACAGTAGTATGAGTTTATTGCTTGAGGAATTAGCACTCCACTATATGCCCTAGATGGTTAAACTAAAGAAGATAGAGCTGCCACCAAAGGTTTAAACTAAAGAGGGAACCAGTTATCTCTCTCTCACACACACACACCTTCATTCATTCACTCATTCACACACATTCATTCCTGCCCTCAGGCACTCACACACTTACACAGGCATATGGGTTGCAGAAGGCACCAACGCATGTAGATTCTGAAGGGTCTGTCTGCTGATCATGTCTGGGAAGCTGGTCAGGAAAGAGACTGGCTGTTGAAAAAAGAGCTTCTCAGAAGGAGGAAAAAAAAGAGACTTCTGCCACGTGCTCTCTTTCCTTTTATTGAGTTTGTATGGCTCCTGTGACTCATCCACCTCATCACCAGGGAGCATGCCCAGACTTCCCTTTATCCAGCAAAGCAGTAGTCTCTGCTGACTCATCACCATGTGCTCCATGTGCCTCAGCCTTATAACTCCTACCACACAGACACACACACCTTCATCACTCAGGGGAGAATGCAGTTTAGAGCAAGTTACAAGCAAGGTGGTTGAGAGTTACAAAGTTTACAAAGTTGCAGCTTACAGTAAGTTTCTGAACTTATAAAGCAAAGTTGCTGAGAGTTACAAAGTTGCAAGGTTTTACAAAGATAACGAGTTGCAAGGTTTGACAAAGATTACAATGAATTGCCGTTTAAAACCTTAGACCTTACAGTTTAGTGTATTTCGAGAAAATGCATGTGTAAAATCAAGTAAGCTCAGGCAGAGGCTTTTTCTATGCAACAGATATGCTTTCTTTTTAGAAGCCCATCATAGGCACCATAGGGCCTGATTTCCTTTAAAAGAGTCAGCTACCCTGTTACAAAAGGATATTTTTGAGGATGGCTTCTGATGTGGAGGATGTTAAGGTGAAGTATGCTTCTAGTGCAGAGGAACAAGAAGTCAATAACTCTGCTTTAGATGACATTTCCCAAATTTTGGAAAGCTAGCAACACCAATAATTCCTTTGCCAAAACCCCAAACGTCCAAGATTTAGAGATATAACAAAATTAAATGACTAACCTAGGGTATCCCACTAAGTTAATGACACGGGGAGTGTTAGAATTTGAAAATTCATGGCTTGGAAAATCCTATACTCTAGCCATTAGACCATCCATATAAAAGAATCTCCCTACATGCAGCATATCAGCTGTGGTTTATCTATTTATACATTCTTTCATTTCATTATTACAATTAGTGATTTGTATGATTTATAGTATATATCAGTGTTTCTTAAACTGTGTTCCATGGCACACCGGTGTGCCACGAGGCAGTCGGAGGTGTGCTGCGGAGAACAATAGAATTCAAAATGGACACCTTTAAAGGGGCAGGCGACCCTTTTTTGGGGGGGGAGGACTCCTCAATAACTTTCCCCCTGACCCTTTTTCCCCCCTGATTCCCCCTGACCTTTTTTGTTTCTTTTTTGCTAAACCAAAAATCCTTGGTGTTCCTCATAAAAAAAAAAAATATTGTTTGGTGTTCCTTGGTCTTAAAAAATTTAAGAAACACTGGTATAGAGAGAATAATAATTTTATTTCTTGTTATTGCAGAATAATGCTCTCTGCTCACTCTCTTACCATACAATTCCTTTTGTAGCGGATGGCAAACGCTTGGCTTCTGTTGGAATAGATGATAATCATACTATTGTGCTCTGGGACTGGAAAAAAGGAGAAAAGCTTTCAGCAGTAAGGTAAAAGTTTAACTTCATTTTGAAATCTATACCAAAATTTAGTTTCAGATGGCAATGAATAGAATGGATACAAAGTTAGAATACTACTGAGACACATATGAGCAGTTTCCCTTGTTTCTTGATGCACCCAGTCAGTAGCTTTTAGCATAGATTTAAAATTTGTTTTGGGAGAAAAACTGTGGGTAAAGTAGAACCATCAACCACTTCAATGAAAGTTAAGTCACAAACTGGAGATAAGAAATAAGAGATTTGTTCTCTCTGGGAGAAGAGATGTTGTATTAACATTTCTTTGATGTGTGAGTAAATGCACAGTACCTTTTGAAACAGTTTCTTTAAAACTCACAACACACACTTCCGTTTGTCATTTCTATAACTTGTCATCCCCCCAAAAAAATTATAGTCACAGACTACATTCAGTTCCCTTCCCAACCTTCCTCCTTACTAGTCACAGCTGTACACTTCTTTGCCTTTTCTGTGGCACATGCATGCACACTACTTGCCTCTCAAACACAACACATATATCTTTCTTTAATGTTCCTATTTCATGCAGCTGGGCTTTTTTAGTGCTTTTTTCCTTTCTGTAGCTACTGGATCTTGAGGCTTTTGCATGCAGCTGCTGCTGTGACTGTTTTTCTGGACCTCATCTACCTTCCATACAGTAGTTGCTTTCACTAATGTACCCTTTCAGACCTGCAGATGTTGGCATCTGCTTTTCTTTTGCACAGAAGGAGTCACTTCTTGTGCTAAGTCTCAAGAAGTGACTCCGTTAGCCTTTTCCTATGTTAGTACTCTCAAATAAGTGCTTTCTCCAGGGATACCCTTTTGTTGCAGTTGCTTACTCCTCCCTTCCTGATCCTCTGCTCTGAGGCTATGGTAACTTGGTCTTGCAGCTAGTAGCTGCAACCAGGGCAACTTTGCCTTCCTCGAATAGTTAGTTTTCTCTTCAAGACAATAGTTCAAGCTCTTTAAATCAGACACTGTCTTTAGAAGGTGGTGCTGCAGTTAGAGAAATTATCCATAATCATCTTAGTTCAACTGGTTCTTGCTAGCAGGTCTCCTGACAAGTTGACTAAGAGGCTTTTATGCTTGCCTCTAACAAGCCTTAGCAGTTACTTACCTCTTAAGGGCTGCTTGTGGGAAGAGGAAAATAGGGTTTCTGTCAGCTTAAATTGTTCAGACATGAATATGCCTTTGTCAATGGCTCTGAATAGTTACTGTCCTTACTTGCTCCTGAAGTCCTTGATGAATCAGGAAAGAGTCTTCCTATATAGTCATTTGACACAGTTCATTGAGATTTGATTCAGTATTATTTATGGGTATGTCTACAGTACAGTGTTATTTCGAAATATCTTATTTCAAAATAGTTATTTTGAAATAGCTTATTTCGAAATAACACATCTACACACAAAATGCATTTCGAAATAGCATTTTGCTATTTTGAAATAGCAAGTCCAAACTGAGTGGATGCTGAATCGCATTTAAGGCTGGCCAGAACCAGTTCCGGCAGGGCACCAGGTCAGGACTTACTGTGTGTGGGGCTGCTGCCTGAGGCTATCTGAGGTCTGTGCTTAAAGGGACCCCCCCCGGACAGCCAGTTCTCAGGTTTCCCTGCTTGCTCGTCTACCTCGATGAGGAACAGCAAAGCATTTTGTCTCTGCGTGCTCTGGTTGCCCTCACTTGGGACACCACAGCATTCTGCACCATGGAGCCAGAGCTGCCCCTGGCACTCTGGTGCTTCTCGTGGACGTGTTGCTGGGAGCCTGCACTTTCTGCAGGCTGCCATCCGGGAGGTCCATCTGGGGGCTGTCAGTATCCAGGAGGCCCTGCGGGAGAGCTTCCACCGTGAGGAGCACTAAGAGCCTCCCTGGTCTGCCCCACTGGGGGCTTGTGCCTCATTCCTCCCTCACGTCCTTCCACTTACCCCCCCCCCCAACCCCCTTCCTGATGTCAAATAAAATACACATATTTTTCTGAACACAAACTCTCTTTATTTAACAAAACTGGTGGGGAGGGAATGAAACAGTGGTGAGACTGGGGAAAGGAGGCGGGAAAGGGGAGAAGAGAGGATGGGAAAGGGGAGGAGGAAACCTGGGAGGAGGGAGCTGCAAGGGGGAAGCAAGGGGAAGAAGGGGGAGGGGAAGCTCAGGGCTCAGGGTTGAGGGTCTCACTGGACCAACTTGATTGTCATGCAAACCTGCTCCTGGGTTCGCATGTGGCCTTTGGTGGCTAGGCTGGCAGCTCTCCTGCCATAGACAGCCCTGTTCCTCCATCTAGTACGGAGATCATGGATGTTGGGGGCATCCCCCCAAACCTGAATAAGGTCCATGATCTCCACCCTGAACCAGGATGGTGCCCACCTTCTCCGGGCCCTGGCAGGCTCCTGGGAGCTGGCAGACTGCTCCTGGGGAGCGGTGGAGGGCTGGCTGCCAGTGGCTTGCTGGCTCATGTTTTGGGGCCACTGGGTCGGGGCAGTGACTGCTGGCTCTGGGCTGGCAGGCTTGGAGCTGGCACAGGCACTGTGGCCAGAGTCTACCCCTTTAAGGGCTCTGGGGAGGGGGGAGGGAGTGGAGTGTTCTTGGTTGAGGCTGGAGTGGCCACCAGGGCACCCTGGGAAGTCTGGTGGCCCCCTATTTTGAAACAAGTGTCTACACAGCACTTATTTTGAAATAGCTATTTCGAATTTGGCATTATTCCTTGTAGAATGAGGTTTACCAAATTCAAAATAAGCGCTCTGCTATTTTGAATTTATTTCGAAATAGCAGTTTGGCTGTGTAGACGCTAGTAAAGTTATTTCGAAATAAGGGCTATTATTTCGAAATAACTTTGCTGTGTAGACATACCCTATGATAAGAAACTCTTCATCAAGGAGTGTTCTGGTGGATGCTCCACCTTGAGTGTTTGAGTGCCACTGAGCTTCTAATTGGAGAATTGATACACTGCATACACAAGGCAGACGGCATGCACCTTTTGAAGTGGCTACTCCGCATGTGGAGCCAACTGTCCTTTCAACTCTTTCTCTACCACCTTTGGTTTCAGTCGGAACCCAGCAGTCGCCTCGCCCTCAAGTGTTAGTTGTTAGTCAGTTAGTAAAGTTTGGTAGTTTATTGCTAGTTCACAGTTAGTAGTTTAATTAGTATAGTTCTATTAAAAAATTAGTTAGCATTTTTCTTCAAGGTGCCTGCTTTCGCAGAAACCATGTTGATGGAAATGCCTGGTTTACCAGGTTTTAAAAGGTGTATAACCTGCAGGCTGTCCATACCTGTTTCAGATGGATACTCTGTGTGTCCGTTGCTTGGGTAAGGAGCACTCAGCTACTCTGTGCGAGGGATGTTAGATTGGGGGTAATAGAATAGTTGATAACCATATGAATTCTTAGCAGTTAATCAGCTATTCTATAGTTCCTGGGGGCCAGCAGCCAGCACGCTCCAGCCCCACTCCTGGGGAGCCCCCTGCCATCCCACACTAGGGATGTGAACGAATAGTCGACTAGGTGATTACTGACTTGCATGAGGGGGATGGATTGCACCCACAGCAAGTTTGCTGATGACACTATGGTAGGGAGAGAGATAGGTATGTTGGAGGGTAGGGATAGAGTGACCTAGACAAATTGGAGGATTGGGCCAAAAGAAATCTGATGAGGTTCAGCAAGAATCCCAAGCACTGTTACAGAAGAATCCCAAGCACAGTTACAGGCTGGGGACCAGCTAAGCTAAGTAGCAGTTCAGCAGAAAAAGACCTGGGGATTACAGTGGATGTGAAACTGGATATGAGTCAAGTGTGCCCTTGTAGCCAAGAAGGCTAATGGCATATTAGGGTGCATTAGGAGGAGCATTTGCAGCAGATCTAGAGAAGTTATTATTCCCCTGTATTCGACATTAGTGAGGTCACATTTCGAGTATTGCATCCAGTTCTGGCCTTGCCCCCCACTATATAAAGGACGTGGACACATTGGAGAGTGTGCCGTGCATGTGCTCTCTCCTATAGTTGGTGCAGGCGCAGATAAATGCTCCGGCGGTCACCATGGCGCCCGTGGGCACCACGTTGGGGACCCCTGAATGAGACAATGCTACAAATGTTGAATCTCATGGCTACTACTGTATTTGTGGTATCCAAGACATATTTGTGTAGGAGGTAAGCTCACCAGACCTTGTAATTCCAGGGTGTGATGGCGCGTCAGGGAGCCCCCGACCCTGCACTCCCATCCGTGGCCAGATGTGACTCCCAGGCAGCCAGTAGAGTAGAAAGTTTTATTGGTTCTCAGTGACACAGTGTAGCATTGGAGCAATGTTAGCATAAACTCCGAGAGCAGAAAGCCTTATTCCTCTTGGGGGGGAAGGGGCTTCATCCCCTTCCTTGGTCTAAAACATCATAGCCCAGCCAAGACTAACTCACCCCCACAACCACTGCTTACTCGCCCCAGGCAGCCCCGTCTCCTCCATTGTCCTCCTTCCAGGTCCAAGGTGTTATCTGCTGTCACCTGGGCCTCAGGATGTGAGAGACTGCACATACTTCCCCAGTGAGTCACACCCAGCCTTCCCCTCCTCATGCAGCTAGTGCTGCACAGCCTGGGGAAACTGAGACACACACATACCCACAGACAGCATCACTACAGAGCAGCATAGGACAGTCGGATCACATATAACCCCATAAGACAAACAGCGAATGCAACACCAGAGCGAACATAGGATTACAAAAGTAGACAGCACCCCCACGACATCACACAGGGAAAGCAAGTATTGCAGGAACTTTCACTTCTCCTTCGAGTGGTCCCCGTGGGTGCTCCACTTTGGGTGCTGGTGCGTCCTTGCGCCGGCAACCGGAGACTTTTCCAGCAGTTTCCACTGCGCTGCGCATGCGCCGTAATGCCCCTTTGTGCCACTGGAATCTGTTAGGCGCGTGTGTGGCGTGGCTCCTCAGTTCCATCCTCGGCAGCAGACAGAGCCTCTTTTCCTCTCAAGACCTTTGTAAAAAATTAGATAAATACCCTGTTAATCCCTCCAGTTACCTCATTATCCAAGGTATTGAACCCCACTATCCAGCCTAGTCAAAAGTTTAAAAAAAAAAAAAAAAAAAAAAAGAAAAGTTTTTCGTTGCGGCTTGCCACTTTCCCCCGCGCCTCATGCTAGGTTCTCCCGGCTTTAAGAGGTGCGAGATGTGCCATGATGCTATGCCCATTTCTGACGTGCACTCCAAGTGTATAAAGTGTCTGGGGGAGTCAAATCAAACAGAAAAGTGCCCCCACTGTTCAAAACTCAGGGCTAGAGCACACCGTGATCAGGCAAACAGATTGAAGACTCTCCTCTACGAGAAGTCTCTTCGACCACCGTCAGAGGACACTACAGCAGCTCCAAAACCGGCCTCCCAGAGCAAGGATATGGATAAATCTCATCCCTCTGCTCCCTCTGGCCTTACGGCATCGAAAACGGGCCTTTCTCCAACCTGTTCACTACCCTCGGCACCAACGACTGCACGGGTCAGCACCGCGGATAGGCCTGGCATGTCTGGTATGGCACCGTCCAAGACGCTGGCACCGCACAAGAGAACCTATTTGGAGCCGAAACAGAGGCCAGCGGCACCGCCCGCACCAGCGGCACCAGGTATACCTACAGCACCGGCCACACCGGCGGGCCAACATAAATATCTCTCGGCACCGAAACACCATGAGCAAATGGCACTGACGTCTGTGCTGAAGAAACCCCGCACTGACATGCCTCCACCGGATCATTCAGCAACGGTGCCGCCATCAGCACCGAGTAAACCACATGCCTTGACACCGACTCAAGAATGAGCGCGCTACCGATCCCCAGCCACAGGCCAACAGCACCAATTTTGCCGGGCTCCTCCATTCAGTCAGTGCGGTCCCGCAGATCGTCGAATGTCTCACGGTCTCCTAGTGAGGTGGGCACGGAATCAAAGAGTAGATTTTCCTCCCAACACTCTAGTCCGGCTCACAGACCTCCCTCCTGGCAACCCGGCCCAGTGCAATACACATATCCTCCTCCTCCACCACTATGGTATGCACAACAGTATGGCTACCCACCACCACCATACACCACTCAGTGGCAGCCGTGGGAACCACGCCCCAAGAAGAGCCACCATCGTGCCCCTTCTACCATCTCCAGACCACCACCGGCTTTGCCTCCTATTACTACTTCGGTAACTGAGACGAATTCTCCAGCTCACTCCAAAATACAGGACTCCCTCTCAGAAGGGGAAGACAGATCCCCCTTGCACAATTCCTTATCCTCACCTGATGAGGCAGTCACAGCCGAAACCCCACCATCCAGCAACGACTCAAGAAAATTCCAGGACCTTTTCAAAAGAGTGGCCTTAGCGCAAGAGCGAGACCTTCAGGAGGTACAAGTGAAGCAATACTGGCTCTTATGCACACTGCAACCTCCTACTACTTCCCGAATAGCACTCCCCATGGATGAGGCTATTATGGATCCTGCGGATAACCTCTGGCAGACTCCTGCGTCCATTACCCTGACTAACAAAAGGGCAGACCGCAAATAATTCATTGCTCCTAAAGACATGGATTTTCTCTTTACTCATCCCCCACCAAACTCATTAGTTGTGGACTTTGTTCGCCATAAAGGAAGACAACCTAATCTCAGGACTACTCCAGAAGACAGAGACCACAAAAAAGTCGACATCATGGGCCGCAAAGTCTATTCCTCCGTCACCTTGCTCCTTAGAGTGGCAAATTCCCACTCCATCACGACCTCCTGTCACAGAACTATGGGCGGAATCTCCATCCAGAACTCCACAAGCTTCATCTTCACGCTGGCTCCTTTATGGCTCCAGGATGCCGAAAATACCTGTTCAGAACAGGTGAAAGAGATACTGATCAACAGTAGAAGACAATCCACCAGGAGAACAAACCTCTATAAATGGAATAGATTTTCTCACTGGTTTAAACGGTCATACACAACACGTCCAGAATCCGCCCCCACCCCACCCTGTTGGACTACCTATTTTCCCTGAAACAGTCAGGCCTCGCTCTTAGCACCATCAAAGTTCACGCTGCTGTCACAGCAGCTTTCCACTACGCCGATGAAGGGGTTTCCTTCCTCGCAAACCCAATAACAAAAAGGTTCCTTTCAGGTCTACAGAACACTTTCCCATCCGTCCGCCCTCCAGTTCCTGTCTGGGATCTGAACCACGTTCTCAAGAGCTTGACAAAGCCACCCTTTGAACCACTAGCCACCTGCTCTTGGTCTCATCTTTCGATGAAAGTGTCCTTCCTGGTTGCAATAACTTCCAGTAGGAGGGTGAGCAAACTCGCTGCGTTGATGGCTGAACCCCCGTACACCAAGGACAGAGTGTTACTCTGACCCTACCCGAAGTTCCTCCCCAAAGTCCCTTCTCCCTTCCACGTCAGCGAACCAATACACTTACCTGCCTTTTTTCCTAAGCCGCATGCCAATCCAGTGCAAGCCACATGGCACACTCTTGACGTCCGCAGAGCACTTGCGTTTTATGTGGACCGCACCAGAGCCTGGAGAGTCTCCCCTAGACTGTTTTTGTCCTACGCAGAACAATCCAGGGGACAAGCAGTCTCATCTCAGAGGATCTCGAAATGGATCTCCTCCTGTATTCGAACATGTTATACATTATATAACAAAGACTTACCTGAAACCATTACAGCACATTCCACCAGGACGATGTCTTCTACAACTGCCTCTTCCTCAGCAACGTCCCTCTTCAAGACATCTGTAATGCCACCACATGGTCATCTGACCACATATTCGCACAACATTACGCTCTCTCCTCTTCAATTGTATCTTCTATGGTGGTGGGGCAGGCAGTATTATCCACAGTGACGACCAGACGGCTCCAAACCCACCTCCACGGGCCGACAACTGCTGTGTAGTCACCCAGAGTGGAGCACCCACGGGGACCACTTGAAGGAGAAGAAAGAGTTACTCACCTTGTGCAGTAACGTTGGTTCTTCAAGATGTGTCCCCGTGGGTGCTCCACTACCCTCCCTCCTTCCCCCACTTTGGAGCCCCAGCTCTAATGGGTAGAGAAGGAATGGAGGAGCCTCGCCGTGCATGCGCCTAACGGATTCCAACGGCACAAGGGGGTGCTGCAGCGTGTGTGCGGCGCGGTGGAAACTGCTGGAAAAGTCTCTGGTCGCCTGTGCAAGGACGCACCAGCACCCAGAGTGGAGCACCCACGGGGACATATCTCGAAGAACCAACATTACTGCACAAGGTGAGTAACTCTTTCATCTTATCTGATGTCAGTCTCCAGGCTACTCTGACCTGTTGGCATTTCACAAACAGTCACCATTTACAAACTGACTTTCAAATACCTCCTCTCCAAATTGTAGCAGCCATGGATATATATCGGTGTTTCTCAACCAGTGGTACGAGTACCCTCAAGGGTACTCGAGAGAAGTCTGGGGGGATATGTCAACACAACTGAAATTTGGAGAAAACTGAATTTTTGTTTTAAGTTTTACAGTGCTTTATTATTTCTGTACTTTTTACATTCAAAAATTTCATCGCCCGCCCGGCTGTGATTAAGTTGTTTAAACAAATGCGTTGCAATGGTAGAAAAAAGAATTGTGTGTCTGAAAACTGTAGGTACTGGGGATACTTATAATTTTTTTTAAAGGGGTACTTTATAAAAAATGGTTGAGAAACACTGATATATATATAACCTAGTAAGGGGAGCCAATAGAGAGGACTACATACCCAGAGAACTTTCATCTCTGTAGGCACTGCACTTGGACATAATTATTCTGGAGGTAAGGTCAGTTCTGCACTGGTGTCTTAAACTTCTAAATGTTTACCAAGTTTTACAAGAATAAGAGTGCTGCGGACACATTGAAGATTGCTGTCTAAGTTGGTGTCTGAATTCCACTTCAATAAGCTGTTTGTCCTGATAGAATGTTTTGCATGTCCATTCTGGAATACTCTTTTCCCTATGTTTGATGTCAAAGGTATTTAGTATTGGGTTTTTTTAAGAAAAAGCCATCAGAAAGTCCACCTTTTTCATTTGATGCCACTTCATTATGCAATATACTTAATAAGAAGGATAACAGTATGTCTGCTATTTCTATTGCTAACAA
Organism: Pelochelys cantorii; assembly: GCA_032595735.1. Taxonomy (NCBI): domain Eukaryota; kingdom Metazoa; phylum Chordata; order Testudines; family Trionychidae; genus Pelochelys; species Pelochelys cantorii. Next base: position 98,524,884 of record CM064329.1, on the reverse strand, counting down.
TGGAATTGCTTGATACTGAAGGCATTGTCAAGGTTCACTCCTTTTGAAGCAGTGTTGTCACCATCCCCTGCTTAAGGTATATTTTCATTAAGAAACCTCAAAGCAAATTCTTGGCCTACTCCAAATACATTTATTAAACGTTTAATTGCTTGGATTTTACCTCCAGAATATTTCAGACTCATCATGTTCAGTAACTTATTTTGAAAGTAGTTAACATTTTGAAGGATTTTCTCTTGCATTTTTTTTTTTTTACTGATTTTTTTTTTTTTTTGTCGGGGCCCATTTTTAATCTTACGTTGATCATTGTGGTTTGGTTTTGCTATCTGGGGAGCTGTGCTATTGGAATTGACTGCAGTATTGGAGGACAGCATTTATACACGACAGATTGTGGTGTAAGGTGATTGGTAAAGGAACTGGCTTGGGGTCTACTCTGTTAATGCTATCATCAGAGTGAAAAATCACAGGAAGCTAAAAGCTAGAGACGTTCTCCCTTTCTTACGCTAAGGAGCAAAAAGCCATGAATGAGAAGCCGTACAAAATGATATTTCAGAGAAGTAGGAAGTAACTTTCTCTTATAGATAGGAGCAGTAGCATCAAAACAGTAGCATCTTTATCTGTGTATTGTGTGTCTGAGGACATAGAAAGAAATAAAAAACATGTCAGCAAATAAAGATTTAAAAAAACCTGCTGAAGATAGGCAAGATAGATATGACGAACACTGTCATACCCACTATTGCTTAAATCCACTAGAATGATGGAGAAGTTCAGTAAAAACACATATGTACATTGACATTCGTTTTCAGAATGAGAAACTAATGTAATAAGGTCTGCTATTAAAGTAACCTGATAGTCCTTAATTTGATATCAAGGTTTACTTCCCAAAGAATAAATATCATTGCATTATTTTGAGTCAAGTATATTCTTTTCCAAAGAAAATGCTGTTGAGTTGCTTGCCAAAGTAGAGTAGTTTCTCCAGCTTTCTAATCTGCAAACTGTCAAATTAAGAGCGAGACAGATAAAAATGCTGGTAAACTCAGTACCTTTAGTTCAATGGTCTGCCTTTCTATTTGTCTTAATAGAAGAGAATTGTTAAGTACTATAGGAATATTGTGTGAGAGAGACATTAATAAGATGAACACTCATGCAGATATAAAAGTGTATACAGTCTCTGTGTATCAGGGCAGTGAAATATTTTACTTTTTATTTCAGAGGCAGCAAAGATAAGATTTTTATTGTTAAGATTAATCCTTACATGCCTGATAAACTGATAACAGCTGGAATTAAACACATGAAATTCTGGCGTAGAGCAGGTAAGGAAAGGCTTGTTTTTCTTCTGTTTTTAATTGTAGCATTTTCTGTTCTAATATGGTAATTGTTATGTATTAATAGGTTATCATTTAATTCCTATTAATAATGAAAAGTAATTTCTGTTACATTAGTGTCAAAGACTCCTTTAGAAAGATCATCTATCCATTGTGCTAGGTGTAGTACAGCATGCACGAAAACATAATGCCTAACTTGGAGAAATTAGTCTAGTTTATTTGTAAATAATAATTATGCCATTAATAGTTGTCACAATCCAAGGAAATCATACCATATTCCCCCATCATAGTCTCTTGAGGGCTCCCAGTCTAGGCTCCAGGCACTTCAGCTGTCATATCTCTTGGATGGAGACCCATGTCTCCCTCCCTCCTGATCAAAGTTTTTTTCCAGGTTACACAGTTCCCTGCTTGTATTGGGAAAGTCCTAGCAAGCCAGGCTGCCTAAACAACCAAGCATCTACACTATCCTTTCTCTTTGAATACTATGAACAACATAATTGACAGCAGTTATAAGTTACCACAGAGCCTTTTATGACCACCGACATTTATCCTTAAGGTGAAGGTATTAGAGAAAACAACTTAAAAAAACAAAAGAACCTACATGCATGTTAATAACTTACCAGAGGCCACCCATTTATCTTATAAGACCATGGTAAGCCAAAGTTCATCCAGCTCTTCCCAGGAAGAATTGGAGCCCCTTAGATAGAAGATCCTGTCCATTTCTTGGATCAGAAAGAAAGGCTGAGTCAGGTTTAAACTCAGGTTATTTATCTCAAAGTCTTTTCTTTCCCTGTTGGTCTCTGTGGATTCTAGTTTGATCTAGTATATGTGAGCCTCTTCAGGAAGTGGTATGTGGTAACTCTCTGGGAAGATTACAACCTGTCTGATTTGCCTTAATCACAACCTGTTTTAGTTCCTATTGGAGCCCTTCCCCAATGAATAGAACAGTCATACATAAACATTCATTTAAAACAATAGACCTCAAACATGTTTCATGGAGTTGCAGCGTTTGTCACATTTCATGAAGAAGTCACATATAGTGCAGCCTACAATAATCCATAAATATATAAGATGTTTCAAGAATATTTCAGGAAATAGCCATATCTGTTTCAGAATTATACAGCTCAAAATATCTCTACTACATCTCTAGCTCTTGGATAAAGTAATAAATCCCGCTCAACATATACAAAAGAATTTTCAAGTGAGACCAAAAAAGACAAGGTAATTTCAGATCTTCAATATTTAATAGGTAAAATATTTGCATAGGTGCATGCATATATAAAATAGAGATATATTAATATAAACCACAAAGAGATGCAATTTTAATAATGTAAGGTCCATGTGTAACAACCAGAAGTAAGATTTCAGAAAAGGCACTTGCGGTGAATATTCCTACTAATTATACTTTGTGTAGCTGTCTTTGTTAAGCATGAGCACAAAAACTCAAGAAGTTAAATAAAAATCTATGTTTCATCTATTTGAAAATCTTTAATTTACAGCAATAGAATAACTCCATCTAAATGGTATTCTGAATTCTGGTGTATCAGCTCTTCAAAGGATATGGAACGAAAAGGGTCATTGAAAAAGATAACCTCCTTTGCTGAAGAAAATTAGTGTTGACAGGACCTCAGAATACTCAGACATCATCGAAATAGAGGAGTCTTTGGCCCCCCGCTGCGATCTGTTTGCAAAGCATTTTGCAAATAAGATCTCCCGCATCCAGTTGGATTTAGACTCTGGTTGCTATGTAAGTGGGGCACAGAATGTGTTGAGTGCACCACCTAGTCTTTTTTCTCTGGATCAATTTCAGCTATTGCAGACTGAGGATGTGGGCAAGGTGCTTAGAGGAGTGCGACCGACCACGGGCTCACTTGACCCCTGCCCTTCATGGCTCATTAAATCTAGCTGGGAAGGGATGACTGGCTGGGTCCAGGGGATTATTAATGCGTCTTTTAGATCTGTTATGGTTCCTGCTGCGTTGAAAGAGGCAGTGATAAAACCGTTACTCAAGAAGACTTCCCTGGACCCACATGACTTAAATAACTATCACCTAATTGCTAATATTCCCTTCTTGGGCAAGGTACTCGAGCGGGCGGTAGCATTGCACCTCCAAGCTTTCTTGGAAGAAACAGACTACTTAGATCCATTTCAGTCTGGCTTTAGGCCTGGTTTTGGAACTGAAACAGCCTTGGTTGCCCTGGTAGACAATTTACACTGGGAGATAGACAGAGGGAGTGCATCTCTGTTGATTCTCTTAGACCTCTCAGCGGCTTTTGATACCATTGACCATGATATCCTTCTTGGACGCCTGGCGGAGTTGGGTATTGGAGGCACTGTTTTGCAGTGGTTCCAGTCCTACCTGTCGAGACACTTTCAGAAGGTGGAGCTAGGGGGCTGCTATTCGACCCCATGGCGATTGTGCTATGGGGTCCTGCAAGGTTCCATCTTGTCCCCTATGCTGTTTAATATCTATATGAAGCTGCTGGGAGAGGTCATAAGGAATTTTGGAGGATGGTGCCATCAATATGCAGATGACACCCAACTCTCTTTCCCTGTGACATTAGAACCAGGTGTGGCGGTGACTGACCTAAGTCGGTGTCTGGAGGCAGTGATGGTTTGTATGAAGTCAAAGAAGCTGAAGTTGAACCCAGATAAGACTGAGGTACTGTGGATCAGGAGGCCATCTGTTCAGGAATGTGGCATGGCACCTGTTCTAGATGGGGTTACTCTCCCCCTGAAAGAACAGGTACGCAGCTTGGGAGTCCTCCTGGACCCTTTTTTAATATTTGAAAATCAGATTTCTTCGGTGCCCAGGAGTGCCTTTGGGCAACTTCGTTTCATCCGCCAGCTGCGACCCTTACTGAACAAGCATGACTTGGCCGCAGTGATCCATGCTCTTGTTACATCCAGACTGGATTACTGTAATGCACTTTATGTGGGGCTGCTTCTAAAGAGCCTTTGGAAACTTCAACTGGTCCAGAATGCAGCTGCTCGAGTTTTAACTAATACTAGTTATACGGAGCACATTATGCCAGAGTTTCGGCAGCTGCACTGGCTTCCGGTATGTTTCCAGGCACAATTTAAGGTTTTAATTATGACCTATAAAGCCTTAAATGAGTTGGGTCCCGGGTATCTGAAGGACCGTCTTCTCCCATATGAACCTGCCCAGGGATTGAGGTCAGCTGGGGAGGCTTTGCTTCGTGTTCCCTCACTTGTGGAGATAAGATTAACATCTATGCGGAACAGGGCGTTCTCAGCTTTTGCTCCCAGGCTGTGGAATTCTCTTCCTCGGGATATTCGCATGGCGCCAACTCTAGCATTGTTTCGGCATTAGGCCAAAGCCACCCTTTTTATTCGTGCTTTTATTAATGTTTGAGTTTGTATGTGTGTGTTCCTCCTCTCCTATATGCTTTTAGCTGGTTATATCCCTCTGGGATCTCATATTTTAAATTTTTATATATATTTGTATTGTGGGTTTTTTTGTAAACCGCCTTGAATATTTTAAATAGAAAGGCGGGGTAAAAAATTCAAATAAATAAATAAATAAATCATCAGTACAGTTTGGACCTCCCTGGTCTGACTCCCTCGGGACTAGGGATTATAAGTGAGCAGTTGAATACTTGCTCCCCTCCTCCCCCACTGCCTCTGTATCAGAGGCAGCAAAGGGCAGGGGAGAACAGGAGCCAATGCTGGGGGGAGCTGGCTTAAAAGCTGGTTCCCCCAGCACCGTCTCTGCAGTGCTGCCTGCCCCTACCTGCTGCTGGTGGTGGCAGAAGCAGCAGGGGGTGGGTACAGGAGGCTGCTCTGGCAGCTGCCCCTGTCCGCGTGGGGGTCCCAGTGGGGAGCTGGGCCCCCCCATGGACGGGCTGCTGCCACAAAGCAGGCCCTGTCTGCGATGGCCCGAGCTGGCCACAGACATAGGCTGCTCTGGCAGCAGCCCCAGTTTGCAGCAGCCTGGACTGGCTGCAGACATGGGTTGCTGCCGGAGCAGCCTCTGCCCACAGGCAGCCCAAGCCACCGCAAACAGAGGCTGCTGGACTCGGTGTGAGCTGAGACCGAGCAGTCCTGGTTTGTGCTGGTCCAGGAACTGCTGCAGCTCTTCATTTTAAATGTAGTAAGAGACACCCACCTCCTACTATATTTAAATTGAATAGCTGCAGTGGGGTAGCTCCTGGTCCGGCATGAGCTGGGACAGAGCACCTTCCCTTATCGATTAATCATGTAATAGATACCAATTGTATCGACTATACGATTCGTCACCCTCCTCTTAACATCCTTATTCAGGACCTGACTGATCCCAGACAAGGGAGTTTTTTGGGGCTAGGGAAGTTCTGGAGGGTGTCAGCCTCTACGCTGGGCTCTTCTCCCCAGCTACCTGGCATTACTCCCCTCAGCCCCTGGCTATGGCAGCCCTGGGGGCTCTGCAACCCTGCCAGCTGTGGGCTGTGCAGTCCACTCCCCATTCCTGGGCCCACCAGCTGTGGTCTCGGTGGCCCCACCAGCTTCCTGGCTTGGCAGCCTCTCCCCTACCTCACAGGCTCTGGTGCTCCCACTGGCTTCCCAGCTCAGCCTGCTGCAGGCTCTGGTGCCTCGTGGTTTCTGCTGCTCCGCTGGCCAGCTCTGCTCCCAGCCACTGGCAACCTCTTGTGCTGGGTGCTGGGGTTCTCTAGTCAAGCAACATCCGTGGTCCTACCGGACCACCAATGTTGCTAGACCAGAGTGTCCTGGACTACAGAGGTTCAGCCTGTAGTTCTGAAAATACATTGGCTCAAATTAATCCTTCCTATTCCTTTTAAGATTCATCCTGAAGAACTATACAACATTTAACTGTGAGGATAACAATCACCTTGGTCATCTCAATCATTCACTGCCCAAGAAATTATCTAGGTTCAACCCAGACCACAGTAGACTATTGCTTAATAAAGTTATTAAAATGCTGGAAGGCTGCTGCTGAGAAGATGAATTTTTTTTGAGAAGTGTCCCTGTGGGTGCTCCACTGTAGGTGCAGCAGCATCACCTGCCCTTGGGATCAGAGCTCTACATTGGTAGTATCCATCAGACCACACATGTTCACCTCTCTTCCTTTGTGCCTTGAATGGGATATGTATATATTGTTGTGCTGTCTGACCACACCCCAGTTCCTTTTCTGCCGCCTTTGCTCTGGGACAGAATCCACAATCTCCATTTTCCTCATTAGAATGGTACATTAGAATAGTTCACTGCCTATCAGTTTTACTGTGATTTAGCACTTCTTTCATCTACCAAAAATTAGTTTTTGCTTGCTGTCCTGTCTTCCCAATAATGGATGACCACCCACAGTGTCATGTTTGCTGTCTTGAAGAGGGATCCACCCCACAAAATTGTTCCCGCTGTCACAACTTTATTGTCAGGGCCAAAGAAGACTAGAACATTCAGTTATGACTTCTCCTCATGGAGAAACGACTGCACCCATCATCAAATCCAGGTTTGGACTCTCCCCCTGTGCAGCTTTCATGCTATGCTAGGTCATCCACTAAACCTCATGCCCCACTTACATCTAAGAAAAAGTCATGTCTTTTTCACTCTGACAAGAAGAAACAGATTCCCTCATCACGCTCTGAGCACAGCCTGCCAGAACACCTTCCCCTATGAGAGCAGTAGCCTCAACATCATCTGAGGGGACATAGCTCCAGTGCCCATCTGAGTACCTCAGTACTGGCATAAAATTGTGGTCTAAGGACCCTTACAGGCAGACCTACAGCTGTCTGCACTATCTCTCAGCTCTGGAGACCAACATAGACTTACTTCAGGAGCTACAGCACTAATAAAACCACCACCACCAGCATTCTTTTCAGTACAGCAGAAGCCATTGATACAGCAAATCCTTGGCACCATCAAAACTGCCAGAACCTCCAAGTTCTGCGCATGAACGAAGCTGCCATCACTGAGCAAGTCCTCAGCCCATATCAAGTCTTCAGCACTCTCTGCTGGCTATTCAGGAGAATGCATCTCTCCCTCAGCACAAAATCATGCACCGGTACCAATGATTCTCCTTCCTCATCTCCAGAAACTGGGATGATGTAAAGACTTGCTTATATGTGATATGCCTGAGTCACCTCTGCTCAGACACAACTCCCCACACTTCCACCCTCCTTTCTGGATTCACAACATTCCTTCTTTTGCCCCCAAGAAGGGTACCCCCTTCCACAGTGATGAAGAGAAAGAAGAGGAGAAAGAGTGCTCCATTGCACTCTCTTATTCAAGACAGGCTTTAACTATTTAATTTACACATCCTCAATATTTACAATCTGCATCCAGACCTGTCTTGGTATGAACCACTGTGGATGCTACTATATATTCCATTCCCTCTACATTGACCATATTGGGACCCTGGGGCCATGTAGAGGGCACAATTTGGGAAGCCTCCAATGGAGCAAATCTGCACCTCTCCCTTCTCTATTGATCTCTCAAACACCAGAGATGGAACCTCCCCCAGTACCATATGAGGAGGAAGAACAGGAGGAGGAAGATCCACCATTATATTTCTCTTTTTGCCCCAATGAGATTATTATGCCCCCACCTTCTTCTGGTGCTAACGAATTCAGGCACATTCAAGAACTATTTTGCAGGATTGCGGACTCCCTCTAGATTCCTTTGGAGGAAGAGAAAGATCAGCAGCATAAATTGCTTGTTGGCCAGCATACATCTTCTGCCGAATTTACCCTACCAGTCAAAAAGGATCTTCTCAATTCTGCAAAAGTTCTCTGGTAGACCCCAGGATCTATCCCTCCAACTTGCAGATGAGCAGACAAAAATATTATATTCCTGTAAAATGCGTGGAATTTTTTTTCTTGCATCCCACGCTAAATTCTCTAGTAGTTAATGTGGTGCAAAAGGGAGGACAATGCCTATCAGTCTTGACCTACCCATCAGGACAGACACAGGAAATTTATTTGGCTGCAAGGCTTATTCATTTGCCACACTCCAATTTTGTATTTCTAATTATGAGGTTCTTCTGGCCAGCTATAACTGCCTCAATTACTCCAAATAGAGGAACTCTTCCATTACTTTCCTAAGGCCAAGAAAAAACAACTCCAGGTACTTATATTTGGCCTGTACAGCCCCAGAAGCCTCGTTAAGCTATGCAGATAACATTCCATCACAATTGCCATGGTCATGAGTTTTGTGTTGTCGTGACTGCACTTCTTGGGCTTTCCAGTTCAGGACCATAGTTGAAGACTTACCCTTTGGAGGGCCTTCCCTAACGTCCCTTTAAGATTCTCAGGCTATTCTCCACTACCTCAGTATTTACACACCAGTGCCAAAGAGACATCTAGGGAAATATTATCTCCTCCTGAGATCCCGACCACAGTAGTACACTCTTCAGTGGCACTGTGACACTCAGAACCAACAACAAAAGCCCCCTAGCATATGCAGAGAGGCCACTCCTCAAAAAGCTACCTCTCACACACCTGCAGCCAGGCAACAATTTTTGAAGGTGTGGTCAAGATCTCAAGAAGTCTACCCCATTTCTAGTTATATCAACCATCTTTGACATCCAATCAGTTTGGTGACTGATTAGCTTGTTCTTTCCATCATGGAGACTAATCATGTCAGACAAGTGGATTTTAGAGATCAACGTGGAAGTATACTTCATCCATTCCTATCTATCCTGCTCCTCCCACCTCCTTCTTCATTCCTTTCCAGGGATCACTCTCATGAACCCATTCTGTGACAAGAAAGAAATAATCTGAAACTGGGAACCATAGAACTGGTCCCTTCGCAACAGAGAGGAAAGGATTTCCACTCCCATTTTTTTCTGATCCAGAAGAAATCTGGCTACTGGTGGCCAGTCCTTGACCTTCAAAACCTAAATAAGTTTGTCAAACTGCAACACTTCAAGATGGTTATCTTCTCTACATTTATCCCAGCATGGGAACGGGGGGCTGGTTCTTGGCCCTCGACCTCTAAGATGCCTTTTTTCATTTCACAATACACCTGGCCCATACATTGGTTCTCCAGTTTTCCATGGGAACCAACCATTATCAGTATAAGGTACTGCCTTTTAGACTGTTGACAGCCTACAAATACACCCCCAAATCCCTGACCAGCAGTTTTCTATCTGCTACTCATGATTCATAATCCTGGAAATCTCAAACATCTCATTATCTCAGGCATTGACACACTCACAGCAGGATTATCCATTTATGTTGACTCTCTCCTCAGACTCTGTTACCAGCACCCCTAGCTACCTTCAGTACACCACTGACTTCCTGAGGAAACTACAGAACATGGGTAGTCTTCCTGAAAACACCATCCTGGCCACCATGAATGTAGAAGCTGTTTATACTAACATTCCACATGATGATGAATTACTGGCTGTTACAGACACTATCCCTGATGATGCCACTGCACATCTGGTGACTAAACTTTGAGATTTTGTTCTCACCCACAACTGTTTCCAGTTTGGGGTCAATTTGTATCTTCAAGTCAGTAGCACAGCAATGGGCACCCACATGGTCCCACAATATACCAACATCTTTATGGCTGACCTTGAACAGCATTTCCTCAGCACTCACCCCTTAGTACCGTTACTCTACTTACACTACATTGATGACATCATCATCATATGGACCCATGGAAAGTTTACCCTGGAAGAATTCCACAGGGATTTCAACAACTTCTATCCCACCATCAACCTTGTCTGGATCAGTCCACACAAGAGATTCACTTCCTTTGTACTGTAGTGTCATAAAATGGTGCCACATTTCCACCACCTTATACAGGAAGCCTACTGACTGTTATACTTAGCTACATGCCTCTTGCTTTTATCCAGGACACATTATCTGATGTATTGTTTACAGCCAGGCCCTAAAGTACAACCGGATTTGCTCCAATCCCACAGACAGAGACAAACATTTACAAGATCTCTGTCAGGCATTCTTAAAACTTAAATACCCACCTAGGGAAGTGAAAAAACAGATTAACAGAGCCAGATGAGTACCCAGGCATCAGCTTCTTCAATATAGGCCCAACAAACAAAATAACAGAATACTCACTAGTCATTACCTATAGCCCCAGCGCATCATTAACAATCTACAACCCATCCTGGAAAACGATCCCTCACTCTCACAGGCCTTGAGGGATAGGCCAATCCTCACCTACAGACAATTCCCTAACCTGAAACAAATTCTTTTCAGCTACCACATTACACCTCAAACATACTCACCCACCCCTGCAATAAACCCCGGTGCCAACTCTGTCCACACACCTGCACAAGAGACATCATCACAGGACCTAATCACATAAGCCTCCACATCGGAGGCTCATACAACTGCACATCTACTAATGTGATATATGCTATCAAGTGCCAGCAGTGCCCCTCTGCCATGTATATTGGCCAAAATGGACAGTCTGTACGACAAAGGATTAATGAACACAAATCAGATATTCGAAATGGTAACATACAGAAACCTGCTGGTGATCATTTTAACTTGCCCCGGCACTCATTAGTGGATTTACAGGTGGCTTTTCTCTTACAAAACAATTTCAGGAATCAGCTAGAGAGAAAATCTATGGAACTAGCCTTCATATGCAAATTTGATACTATCGCACGCGTCCTGAACAAAGCCCATTATATTCAACACAAATTATATCAAAATCTAAGTATCAGGCACTTACAGCCTACTCTCTTAACCTCATTTAGCCTGGACACTTTAACTGATGTTTTTTCCCTTTCTTTCTCCTGCCCCTCCTTTTAAGTTTTTACATTGGAGTAATATGGTCATCCCAAACTTTCTCCATTAAAATCTTTATACCATACAATCATATGACAGAGAATTAGTTTATATGGAGACTCTCTCTCTCTCTCTCTCATGCATGCACGCACACATTCCATCTGATACAGCTGTGTTTGTGTGTGTATAAATTCAAGCCCTGATTCAACTAGAATGTAAAATGAATTCCTAAAAGAGAAATGCATTATTTTTCTTTAGAAGTGCCAAGTGGGGAGGATAGTTAAAAATAATGATTTGTGAAGAACCATCAAAGTATGTTTATTTCAATGCTAAAGGAAAACAGACGTATTATTCTGGATAGATTGCCTTGTAAATTCTTTTGAATGTGGTATTATGCAAGCATTTGATTATTTGTTTTTCTTCTAAACCAGGAGGAGGACTGATTGGGAGAAAGGGCTGCATAGGTGCAATGGGAAGAACTGATACAATGATGTGTGCAGTATATGGTTGGACAGAAGAGATGGCATTTTCTGGAACATCCACTGGGGATGTGTGTATCTGGAGAGATTTGTTTCTCATCAAAACGGTCAAAGCTCATGATGGTCCAGTATTTAGCATGCATGCATTAGAGAAAGTAAGTGAATCATTTGGATTTTAAATGAGATATAGTTTGGATTAATAAGAATCTCTTTGTGTCTAGGCCTAACATGAATGCAGTCTATTACCATATACAGTAGACTTCCGATAATCCGGCACCTTTGGGACCTAAGTGGTGCCGGATTATCGGATATGCCAGAGTATTGGGAGGTACTCCGGCGGGGGGCTGTGATGGATCTGCCGGGACCCGCACTACATTTGGGGGGTGGGTGGGGAACGGCGCGGCGAGGGGCGAACCCTCCGCCGTTTTGCAGGAAGGCGGGGGAAGCCCCGTGCAGCCGCCGGCCTGCAAGCGGCAGCGGAGGAGAGGGGGCGAGAGCTAAGTCCCCGAACTTGCCCTGTTCCGGCTGCGCTCAGCCCCGCGCCACCACCAAGAGTTTCCGGGAGGGGAGTGGGCTCCCCACCGCCCAGACTGCAGTATTTATCGCCGAGCAGGGGGGTGAGGGACGGCGCTGCGGGACCAACCTGACAGCACCCCACCTGCTTTGCTCCGCCGCTTCCCCAAGTCCGCTGCTGCCGCTGCTGAAACTAACGAGCAGCGGACTTGGGGAAGCGGTCCTGGCTCGTGCAGGCTCTTGATATTCCTCTTTGATAGAGGCAGGAAGGGGGTGGAAGTGACTAGTCGAGTTGCTACTCTACTATTCAGTAAGCATTTGCTTATTGGATAGTTGGCTAGTCGCTAACATCCCTACTTGTATTATGATTCCTTAAGAGGAAAAGTAGATAAAGCATGTAAAATCGAGGGATTCTTAGGGGCCTCTCAGGGTTCTCCAATCATTGAGGAAAAGGAAATTCTGTTACATTGCATTAAAATAAACATGCCAGTTATGTTTGTTACTATGTGAAGACTGGAGCAGAAGGAAAATATAGCATTAAGGTTTGCTTCATGTACATGGAACAACCTGTGGTAAGGAAGATGCTGGGGAAGGCTGTGGGGAAGTGGCGCAGGGATTTGTAGCTGTCACACACTGTTACTAGAGACAGTGCAGACAGCTGCTGTCTCAGAGTCCCTGGGCTAGAACCCAGAGTAGTGGATGGGCCTGGGTCACACCCCCTCCAAAACTCCCCAGTTTAATACTATAAAGAGACTGGATTTAGTACAAGGGTTTGCCCTACCCTGTATCGCTTGGAGGGGCCACAGAGACTATGAAATTTGATTTCCCCTTTTTTCCATGCTGGCCAGTGATGAGAGTAGCTTAACAAACAGTCAGCTGGTGTCTAAACTGACGGCTGCTAGGAGCCTCTGAGATAAGTAATCCGCCTGAAAGCGCATGACCCACCAAAGTTGAGAAGGAGCTTGGTCACAATAGTAAAGCCTTGTCTACACTATACCACTTTAACTCCGCTTGCAAAGTTAAAGCAACACAAGCCCTCTAATGTGATAAACTTCTGTTAATATAAAGATATATTGTTATGGTTATTCCAATATGGGAAGTGGAATAAGCTATATCAGTATAAGATACCTTTATATCAGTACAGCTGTGTCCCCATAGGAGTTGTACCTGCATAACTATTTCAGTTTAAAAAACAAACAAAAAATCCCTGACCATAATAGTAACATTAGTACTAAGCTTGTATATAAATCTGACCTTAGTCATCTGGAATTAGATATAAATTTAAACCAGAGTATGTCCTTGTGAGCCAAAGGACCTATAATATTCGTTTTTTTGGTCACAGTTAAAATTAATTTTGGTATAGGAATGGGGAATGTTTAAGACCAAACTCTGTTTTTCCTAATTTATAACATTAAACAATTTTAGCAATATTGCCAATTTATCTATTGTCAATGTGTTCTCCCTTATTAAATAATTTCAGTCTCCTGATCTAGGCAGAAGAATAGAAATGGAGTATTCCTGTTAGAAGAAAGGATCCCAAACCACAAAGTTCAAATACAGTTGTAACCTTTCTCCACTCTCATAAATATGCCAGGGCTGTTATAAAAGCAGGTCTGGGAGATCCAGATCTAGGATCTGGTCTGAATGCATCTCTTGTTTGGTAGTTTACTACAGTTTCTCATACAAGGAATAAGAATTTAAATATTTGAAAGATGCAAACACCAAAGAAAAAAATATTATTGTGTTACCCGGTGTCATTTTGATTTATTGACAGAACTAAGAAAGGGAAAATTCAGATAAACTATCAGGAAAACATTCTGACAGTGAAATGTAGTAGGCCACTGAATAGTCTTCCTTGAGAGTGACAGGTGTCACCACTTGGCACCTTAAAATGCAGACTGGACAAAGCACTAAAAATGCACTATAGAGAATTATACTTCATTGACATGTCTGGAAGATCAAAGAGATCTTTTCCATCTCTAACTTGTATGATTCTATGATTTTACAGCTACATTATTATGTACAAAATATTTTCAGTGTTGGCACAAGTCATTGTAAAAATAAGATACCTTTTTTTTAAAAAAAATCCTAATTTTTCTGCTGATGACAACTTATGAACTAATCCTATTGTACTTTTTGTGGCAGGGATTTGTAACTGGTGGAAAGGATGGGGTGGTGGCTCTTTGGGATGACACCTTTGAACGCTGTCTCAAAACCTATGCCATCAAACGAGCTGCTTTGGCCCCTGGCTCTAAAGGTGATTTTATAGTACATCAAACCTCTCTATTTTATCTTGCCTTTAAACACTGTCTTTAGTAAGGTTTTTCTTCTAAGTTTTCTTCTTCCAGAATAAAAGGAAGTTTTGTGGGAGTAAAAATTGAAAAGGAAACAAAAAAAAGTTGTATTTGAAAATTGTTGGTTCTATTTAAAATGTGCTTCTACTCTGAAAAACGATTAAGTAAAAATAGCAACTTCTAACCTTGCAAATACTCTTCCTTTGTGTATTCTGTCATATCTGTGTTCTTTAAATGGCAACAATAATACTTTTCATGCCTATTAATATTAGAACAAAGCCATTCAGGAGACATTGAATGTGGAGATTCAGTTGTGTAATAAAAAATGAAATTTTTCATTCAGTTTCACTTGTTCACATCCAGGAAGGCAAACTTGTAGTATGGAATCTTAATCACTGGTTAATCACATGTATCAGAAGGAAAGAACCTAGCTTTACACTGATCAGAAGTTAAGTGTGCAAAAAGGAAAAAAAATAGTTTTATTTTCAAACTGAGCATATTTGTAAATCATTGAGGATAAATACGCATTCCAGTTAGGGCATTTTGAATATGGACAAGAAATATGAATGAAAAAAGCTACATTTGTCCTATATGATATTATATTTTAGCCTAGTGCCAACCCATGGTCTGAAGAGAGAATCTGTGCATGGCTTAAAAAATGTAGCAAAGGTTACACTGAATTACAATTGTAAGTTGCAGAAAGTTCATTTCCATATACTTTTCAGAGTGCCTTCTATCTTGCTGAGTCAGCAGGTTGATTTGGAACTAACTGTCATTCCTTCCACAGACCTCTATGGACTACTATGCTACAGAAGTCAGGGTAGTTAAAAAACATTGTGAAGTTGTGCTCTGAAAATTATTCTAAAAATGGCACCATGGGGTTCCATATGTTTAATCTTCCTATTGCTCCTACCTTGCAAAATAAAGGAATGAATAGAGAAAATACATTTTTTCTATTAAAGGTTTAATGTTCTGTCTGGCTTGTTTTCATGTGAGCATGTGTGAGCACTGAAATGTTTTCAGCCTTCTAGTTTCTTCAGATTTCTCCCATTTGCTGGCTGATGTTGGTTCTAATATAAAGCTTTCCCTTCTCCATTCTGGAGATTTCTCTGTCTTCTCTAAAAAACTGAGAGTCTTCTGTTCTTAGCTTACATCATTTGACTGTCAAAAGGATGACTCTCCATTAGCTTATTAAACTTCTTATTATTGCAGTTAAAAAGCAGTTTAACACATTTTACTGATGTATTCCACTCTAAATTTATTATAAAAGCTTCAGAGGGTTAGCCGAGTTAGTCTGTAACTAGAAAAACTTAAAAAAACAACAAATAGTCTAGTAACCCCTTAAAGACTAACAAGACATGTAGATGGTATCATGAGCTTTCATGAGCATAACCCACTTCAGATGACTGGAGTATTAAAAGTCCAGATCCAAGAATAAATAAGGGGGGGGGGGAAGGAGGAAAAAAAAAGACAGTGAATAGATTGTTCAAGTAGTTACAAGAGGCTGATAAGAATAGTTAGCACTTCCTTTTCCCCCCTTCCCTTATTTATTCTTAGATCTGGACTTTTAATACTCCAGTCATCTGAAGTGGGTTATGCCCATGAAAGTTCATGATATCATCTACATCCGTGGTCACCAACCCATCGATCATGATCGACTGGTTGATTTTGGGGGCAGTCCTCCCTCATTTCCCCCCGCCCCCAAGAAGGAAGCCCGTGCTGGCACTACCTCCTGGGAAAATGGAAGTAGTGCTGGCTTCCTGCGGCATGGTCGGGGAAGTCCCTGGCTGCATGCCAGATCTGGCATCTCAGCAAGCACGCATGCTGCTCCTCCCCTCCCCAAAACAGCTGGCGTCCTTCTGAAAAGCTGGATCTGGTACTCAGTCGGGGTCTTCCTTCCCTGTGCTGCCTTCCTTCCTCCCTGCAGCGGGGAAGGAGAACCAGCTCCGACTTCTCAGGCTGTTTGGGGGAGGGGAGATCCCCAGGTACTGGCCAAGTTGTCCCTGTCCCAGACCCCTGGCCAGACCCCCCCCAACAGCAAGCTGCCCCCTGCCGAAACCCCCACCAGCACCCTGGCCAGACCCCCACCAGTATCCTGCTCCTGCCCCCTGGCCAGACTTCCACCTGCACTCTGCCCAGGCCCCCATCAGCATCCTGCCCTGGCCCCCACCAACACCCTTCCCCCTGCCCAAACCCCCACCTGCCCCCTGGCCAGACCCCCAACATCAGTCTTCCCCCTGCTTAAACCCCCATCAGCACCCTTCTCCTTCCCCTTCCCTCCTGGCCAGACACCTACCCCCAGCTTGCTCCTGTACCCTATTTTCCACCCAGATTCTGCACGCCCATCCCTATCCCACTCACTGGCAGCCCTGCACACTGGATCCCTCATATTTTGCCCCACCTCAGAGTGTAGAGGGGCCCACAAATGCCACTAACTCTGGAACCTCAGAAGAGTTAATCTGGCCTGAACCTCAGTCCTACCTACCCTCCCCCTCATGGGGCTGGAGTGCCAGGGGAGTGAGGTGTCTCAGTTGGGGCCACATCAGTGAGGCATGGGTTTTTTTGGAGGGGTTGTTTTTTTGCATCTCACTTGTGTGGTCCCCGACTGATTTTTCTGTGGGTCAGTGACCTCTGGCTCAAAACAGGTTCACTGCCCCTCTCATAAATAAAGACAATGCTGAAACGTGTGTTTGACATAATATTTTATTTAAAAATGAAGCCTGGCCAACAAGTCCCCAATTGGGGCCAAGCCGCCATCTGGCCACAGCATTATAACACTCCTGCACACAAACCCCAGACTCTAACTCTGAGCCTACTATACACCAGAACCCCCTGTCTTGAGCCTCTCATATCCTGAAACTCCTGCACCCCCACATCTCCAGTCTTCTGCCACAACACTCCTGCACCATCCACACACTGCAAATCTGTGTCCTGAGCCCCTCATACACTCCAACCCAAACTCCTGTACCCTCACATCCACAAGCCTGCGGCTTTCTCAGCACCCCAACACTCTCCAGCCTGGAGCCCCGTCCCTGAGCCAGCATCCCTTTCTCCACCTCCTCCTGCACCCAAATTCCCTCCCTGAGCTTGCACCTCTCACCCCTTCCCACACCCAAATCCCTCATTCCCACCCCAGAGCCCGTACCTCCTGTCTCAACCCAGTGAGAGTGAGTAAGGGCTGGGGACAGTAAATGATGGAGAGGAGGGGAACAGAGAGGGCGGGGCCTCAGGGAAGGGGTGGGGTCTTGGGGAAGGGATGGGGTAGGTCTTGGCTTGCCCTGACATTTAAAAAGTGATCTTGTATGTAAAAAGGTTGGAGACCACTGATCTACATGTTTTGTTAGACTTGAAGGTGCTACTAGACTATTTTGTTGTTTTTTAAATGTTTTAATTTATTACAGATAGCATCATAGCTGTATGCACATTTCTCTCACGGGGTTTGTAGCATGCTTCTTAGATAGCTGTGTTACTTCTTTCCTAGTTTGAATCTCAAGGAGAGTCTACTAAGCATGAAGATCATTGACAATTGGTTTATATGGCAGGGCTATTGGAGAAAGCGAGGTAACAAAAACTGGAAGGCTGGCACAGAATACATTATATGGTTTCTATAACAATGAAAGAGAGCATGTTTAAAAATTTGATTAAAGTGTGCTAAATCTCCAAAATGAACCAATTTCTGTAGACAGGAAAATGTTAGGACTTCTTTTATGTTGAATTAGATCTGGCAAAATATGGGTGTAATGAAATTAAACTTCTGAAATTAAACTCATACCTTTAAAAATTTAATGTTTTAGGTCTCCTCTTAGAAGATAACCCTTCCATACGTGCCATATCATTAGGACATGGTCATATTTTAGTAGGAACAAAGAACGGGGAAATATTGGAAGTGGATAAAAATGGACCGATAACTCTGCTGGTTCAGGTACATTTTAAAATATTACTGTTGGAATATTCAACACCAGTGCTTCGTATCTGTGGCGAGAATCTGTGGCTATGTCATCCAGTGGTGAAACTCTGCAGCCAGCAGTAGGGGAACCTGAGCCGTCCCTGTTCCACCAGGTTCCAACCCAGAGCCTGGGATATGTTAGATATGCAGCCTTGGGGGCTGATGCCACCAAGCCTATTCACTTTGTTACTACCTACTGCATTCTGAGCCCCTTCCAAAGTCACAAAAGGGCTCATCTTGTGAACTCACAGGCTGGTTGCGGGGAGTGTCTCACTAGAAACTTTGCCATTTAGTTCTGGCCCTCTGTTCCCGGTCTCCATAGGGGCTTCAGTGGCTATGCAGTGAGATATAGTCCAGACAGTATGGCTCCTGTGGCCTCTCTCCAGGAGTTAACAGTATAGGACTGCTCCTCTGCTCAGTCTGCATGGACTGATCTGAGTTGTTTCCTTTTGAGCTCTGCCTCCACTGTGAGCATACCCAGCAGGTATGGCTAGATGAGGTCTTCAGGGCGCACAGCTGCTCATTTGATCCTTGATTTGCTGGTGTGCGGTCAAAACACCTCATCACAATTACTTATATATTCCCTCCCACCCCTGTTTTCTTCCTAAAATCCACTGGACTTTGAAAGTTTCTATAACAAGTATAATATCGTACTTCAAACAGAAGTAACATAAAATAATAAACATTCTAATTATTAATGAAGTCTGAAAATTATTATAATTAAGAGAGTTTAAGGCCAAAAGAGACCATTATGATAATCCAGTTGGATCTTTTGCAAAACAGAGGCCAGTAATTCCTGCATCAGGTCCATAATTTCTGGCTGAACTAGATTTGTGGTTTTTAGCTAGTGTTCTGTGGCCCTCTGAAGGTCTGCAGGCTACATGAGGGGTCTACACCTCTGTCTGAAATTTTTTAGAGGTCTGCAGAGGAAAAAAGATTGAAAACCACTGGACTAAAACATATTTAGAGACATCTATTCTTGATTTAGATACTTCAGGTAATAGAGAATCTACTATATCCTTCTGGTGAGTTGTTCCCAGTGGTTAATTACCTCACTGTTTAAAGCATAGTGCCTTACCTCCAGTTTTAATTGGTGTAGCTTTAGCTTCTAGTCATTGAATCTTGTTATGGCTTTGCTAGATTGAAAAGCCAGTACAATCATACATTTTCTCCCAATATAGGGTACCTATAAATACAATAAGACATTGATAGCCTTTTCTTTATATTCTAAATTGGCTGAGCTTGTTAAGGCCCTGATTATAACGTTAGTTTTCCAGACCTAGAATCATTCTAATGGTTTTGTTCTTTTCTGTTCATATATACATATTTAATCTGTATGTATGAAGAACTATTATAATGCAAAAAGGCATGAGCAACAGATTTTTAAAACACATACACACACATGTGCCTACATACTATTAAAATTATCTTAGTAGATCCTGAATCAAGAGGCATCTGTCTATACATATCTATATCTCTTTTAAGTCAAGCTCTGCTGCTATAATTTTTATTTATAGTATGTGTTTAACTTAAGCACAAACTTAAAATAATCTATATGTATTTTAAAGAATGATAAAAGAAAGTTTACAAATACCTTTTACAAATTGGGCTTTTTCATAGTAATAGTATGCACATTTATGGTCAGATGGTGAATTCCTAACTCAAAGTAAATTTCAGAGGGGTAGCCGTGTTAGTCTGTAACTTTAAAAAACAAGTAGTTGTCCTGTAGCACCATAATATGTATATATATTTGTTAGTCTCTAAGGGTATGTCTACACTACAAAGTTAATTCGAACTAACAGCCGTTAGTTCAAATTAACTTTAATAGGAGCTACACATACAAACCACTAGTCCGAATTTAATTTGAACTAGCGGAGCGCTTAATTCGAACTAGGTAAACCTCATTCTATGAGGAGTAACGCCTAGTTCGAATTAAGTAGTTCAAATTAAGGGCTGTGTAGCCACTTAATTCGAACTAGTTGGAGGCTAGCCCTTCCCAGGTTGCCCTGGTGGCCACTCTGGGCCAAACCAGAGAAACTCTTCTGCCCCCCTCCCGGCCCCGGAGCCCTTAAAGGGCCATAGTCTGGCTACGGCGCCCGTGCCAGTTGCAAGCCTGCCACCACCCAGCCAGCAGACCCTGCACCTGGCATGCCATGAGCCAGCCACCCGCTGCCACCCAGCCCTCCACCTCTTCCCAGGACCAGGCTGGCGGCTCACAGGAGCCTGCCCGGGGCCGCAAGAGGCAGGCGCCCGCCTGGTCTAGTGCAGAGATCGTGGACCTCATCGAGGTTTGGGGGGAGGCCTCCAATGTCCAGGATCTCTGCACTAGGCACAGGAACGCAGCCGTCTACAGATGCATGGCTGCCAGCCTGGCCACCAGAGGCCACATGCGGACCCAGGAGCAGGTTTGCATGAAAATCAAGTTGGTCCAGTGAGACCCCCGACCCTGAGCCCTGAGCTTAGAACATAAGAACAGCCGTACTGGGTCAGACCAAAGGTCCATCTAGCCCAGTAGCCTGTCTGCCGACAGCGGCCAGCACCAGGTACCCCAGAGGGGGTGGACCGAAGACAATGACCAAGCGATTTGTCTCGTGCCATCCATCTCCAGCCTTCCACAAACAAAGGCCAGGGACACCATTCCTACCCCGTGGCTAATAGCATTCCATGGACCCAACCTCCATGAATTTATCTAACTTCTCTTTAAACTCTGTTCTAGTTCTAGGCTTCACAGCCTCCTGTGGCGAGGAGTTCCACAGGTTGACTATGTGCTGTGTGAAGAAGAACTTTCTTTTATTAGTTTTAAATCTGCTGCCCATTAATTTCATTTGGTGTCCTCTAGTCCTTATATTATGGGAACTAATGAAGAACTTTTCTTTATTCACCCTCTCCACACCACTCATGATTTTATATACCTCTATCATATCCCCCCCTCAGTCTCCTCTTTTCTAAGCTGAAAAGTCCCAGTCGCTTTAGCCTCTCTTCATATGGGACCTGTTCCAAACCCCTAATCATTTTAGTTGCCCTTTTCTGAACCCTTTCCAAGGCCAAAATATCTTTTTTGAGGTGGGGAGGCCACATTTGTACACAGTACTGAAGATATGGCGTACCATAGTTTTAGGCTTCCCCTCCTCCTCCTTCCCCTGGCTTCCCCCTTCCAGCTCCCTCCTCCCAGGTTTCCCCCTCCCCTCTCCCACCTCCTTTTCCCAGTCTCCCCAGAGGTGAATCCCCCCCCCCCCCAGTTTTGTTAAATAAAGAGAGTTTCTATTTTTGAACACACGTGTCCTTTATTTTTTACATCAGGAAGGGGGACTAGGGAGGGGTAAGTGGAAGGGGGTGAGGGAGGAATGGGGCACAAGCCCCCGATGGGGAGGACTGGGGTGGCTCTGCAGGCTCCTCGGGGTGGAAGCTCTCCTGCAGAGCCTCCTGGATCCTGACAGCCCCCCATTGACCCCCCCCAGATGGCAGCCTGCGGCAAGTGCAGCCGGGCTGATGGCCAAGTGCTGTGATGTGCTGAGTGTGGGCACTCAGGGCACTCCAAGACAGGACTGCTTTGCTGTCCCTCATCGAGTTAGACAAGCAAGCGGGGAACCCTGAGAACTGTCTGTCCGGGTTGGGGGTCGGGTCTCTTTAAGCACAGCCCTCGGCTAGCCTGAGGCAGCAGCTCCACATTCTAAGTCCTAACCTGATGCCCTGCCGGCACTGGTTCCAGCCAGCCTTAACTTTGGTTCAGGGTCCACTCAACGTGGACATGCTATTTCAAATTAGCAAAACGCTAATTCGAATTCGTTTTTAGGTCTAGATGCACTAATTCGAATTAGCTTATTTCGAATTAACTAATTTGAATTGTTAGTTCGAATTAGTGCTGTAGTGTAGACATACCCTAAGGTACTACAGGACTACTTGTTGTCAAATTAGGTAATAATTATTAACATGACTTCAGTATTCCAGTTGATTTTAGTGAGGTGTAACTGCTCACCAATGTAAGAGATTGATAATTTGGCCCTTAATTGTTAAGTTAACAAAAAGATTCGATAAATTAGATCAGTGATGGGCAACCTAGGCTAGTGCCGGAGCAGCACTTTGATTTGATACAGAGGGAGTGCATTGCTCTCACAATCAATGTTGTGTGCAGTCAGCACAAACTGCACTTCACATGCCTTGGCTAAATGTGCATGGCACTTTAGTAATACCAGTAGGGGAAAAAAACTACTCAGAAAACAGCAGAATCTGGCAACCCTGCACGTGGAACGTGGGCAACAGTAAGCAAAATGTTTCATGTATCACATAAAGAATCCTGATGGGTCACATGTGGCCCTCCGGCTGCAGATTGCCCACCACTGAATTAGATAGTTTAGTGAATCAGATCATTTAGGCAATTTCCTCAAATACAGTGAAAGCTTTGTTATCCAACACTTTTTGTTAACTGGAAAACTTAGTTAAATGACATTGCCCTCAGCCACAATACCCCGCATCTTCAGGTGAGAGTGTGACTCCTGCCTGTCCAACCAGATGGCTTGATGCTTCAGGCCATTGCGGGGCTTCTGATAGCCAGCATTGCCTGATGACATCATCATAAGGCTTCTCCTTTCTTCTCAGCCTGTCTCAAGCTGCTGGGAGCTGGATTTGCCTGAGGGCTTCCGGGCAGTTTGGCCCACTTGTCTGCCTGCTGCTTAGGAGGAGGACACAATGAAAATACCCTGAATGAGTGAATGTGCGTGTTGGAAGGGACACGCACATTCCTCATTCCTCCAAGCTTTGTTAGTCCTTTCTTTCTGTTGTACAGTACTTCCCTTTCTGGCATAACCAGAGTGACAATGTAACCTTTTGCCTTCAGAACAAACATTCTGAATAATATCCTGAATGGCCAGATGTTCCCACGGGGACAAGGGTTGGTCGTTGAAGTAAGGAGTGGGGGCAGAGCAATAAGCTTGAGAATCCAACACATTCAATTAACCGGCAATCCTCACTCCCTATGAGAGCTGGATAACAAAGATTTTGCCGTATAATAGAATTTTATATTGCATTTTATTCAGAAGCATTTTATTTTTAAGATATTCTGTGCTGATTATTAAATCAAGATTGTTTTCATTAGGAAGTTTTCTTTAGCATCTAGCATAGATTTGCATATTCTCAGTACAGCTTTCATGCTTTCTTTTTTTTTTTTTTCCATATTTGGAAATAAATTTACCTGTTTCATTTTTTTTACAGGGTCACATGGAAGGGGAAGTTTGGGGCCTTGCTACCCATCCTCATTTACCTATTTGTGCCACTGTAAGTGATGACAAAACCTTAAGAATATGGGATCTATCTCCTAGCCACTGTATGTTAGCTGTTCGGAAATTGAAAAAGGGTAAGATTCTAATATGAAAAGAGATTGTAAATTAATTAATTTAACACATATTAGCACTCTAAATATGCCAACTATATGTCCTGGATTTTCTGGGACAGTCCCGAATTTAAATACGGTGTCCCCATCAAGTACTAAAATGTCCCAAAAAGCCCTGCTGCATCTGGGTCGCAGAGAAGCAGCAAGCTAGAAATGGCTCTGTGCCATTTCCCTTCCCCCGGCTGACAGAGCCTCACAGCAAAGACTCACCCCCTAGTGCAGCACAGCAGCAATAGTCTCCTCCCCACCCCTAGAGCAGGTAGGCAGCTCCCTGCCTTAGCGCTTTGCAGGCAGGCAGCTGGAGTGGCTTCTGGTTGTGTGTGGTTTCCCAAGTTCCCCACGTTCCTGTTTGCCACCCGGTGACCCGTCCCTACCTCCTGCCCCACCACTGTGCGCTGCGCAACCCCCTCCTCCCTCCCTCTGTGGGACGCCTCTGTCGCTCAGGATCCTGGTCTGGCTTTGCCACCTCCTCCCATGTGCAGGCGATCGCTTGTTCTTTGTTACAGTGTCCGTTACTGCTGGTGGGGGCGGCTGGGTGCAAGGCAAAATGCTCTGAGGAGCTGCTCTTGGATCTTGGCACCTTGGGGCTGCAGCCTAAGTCCCAGGAAGAGCTGGGCATAGCCCTGGTTGGAGGCTCCAGGATGTGCTCGCTCGGGCTCAGCAGGTGCGCTCCATGTGCTGTTGCTCCCTCTTCCCCCTGCCCCTCTCCACCACTCTGGGGGAGTGGCAGCGCATGGAGTCACTTGCTCTACCACTGTCTGTGAGCCAGATATGGCGGGTCGGGGCTTTCTTCCCCTTCCCTCCCCCTCTATGCACCCTCCGAGCAGGAAGCTGGAGTTGGTGCTGCAGCCTCGCGGCTGCGCAAGCTCCCTACTGAGGGGAGGGGCAGGGACTGAGCTCCCTCCCCCTCCCCACCTCACTGGGGGAACAGCAGCATGGTGTCCAGAAGCTTTCCATGCTAAAAGGGGGTGCAAAGCTAGGTAAGCTTCCCTCTTCATGCTCAGACCCCTGCACCCTAATTCCCCTCTTCCTGCCAATACCTTATACCCCCAGCCTGCTCCTCCACCTTCCCTTGCTCCTGCACCCTACCCCTTTGCCAAACACTGCACTCTTCCTTGTTCCTGCTCCCTCCACCTGGCTAGACACCGTATTCCCAGCCTGCTTCTGAACCCCACCTCTCACCCAGCCCTTGCACCCCACCCCTATCCCGCTTGCTGGCAGCCCTGTCTTGCACACTGAATCCCTCATTTTTGTCCCTACCCCAGAGCCTAAGGGGGTCCATAAAATCCACTAACTCCGGAACCCCAGATAAGTAAATCTTGACTATGGGAAGCCCTGAACCTCAGTCCTCCCTGTCCCTTCCCTTTGCCCTGTGAGGCTGGAACACCAGAGGAGTGAGGTGTCTCAGTTTGGTGCCACATCGGTGAGGGTTGGGGGTTTTTGGAGGATTTTTTTTGCTTCTCACTTGTGTGATTCCCAACTGATTTTTCTGTGGGTCAATGGCCTCTGACACAAAAAGGTTTCCCACCCTGCCATAAATAAAGAAAACATTGAAATCTTTTGAGTTGGACATAAATTAATATGTTACTTTTTTAAAAATGAAGTTTGATAAACTAACATTAGAGTTAAAATGATTAATTTTTTTTATAATTTAAATTAAACCATTCTCCCTAGCTGCAGCACTAGCAAAATGGTTTGGGCGTGATTATGTAATTAACGGTGTGTTTCCATTAGCAACTGATGGTCCTCAGAAAGGTATACAATGAGCCAGGTGGTCCACAAGCCAAAAAGCTTGAGAACCACTGAAATAGAAGCACCCTGAGCCTCTACCCCTGAGAGACTGCCCCGGACTCCCTGCTGTTCCACAAGAGCCCACAGAGAGATCAGGTTTGTTACCACGGTGGTGAAATCACTGTGTCACTCCTGTGTGGATGATAGACAGACTCTTTGTGAGTCTTTCTCATCCAAGAAGTTGTTGATTTAAACAGTGTGTTAAGATGCCACATGAAAACATTTGGCGCATCCACAGGGAGGCAGGTTGTATTGTCTCTTTACAGAGAGAGTTGTCATGACTTTTGTGTCTGGGTAAACAAGTCCTTTGTAAGCTCTGTTGAAGAGGTGAGATGTTTTGACTTCCATTTTGAAGGGATTTGTTTTTCTGTCTTTGGGCTGCATGTTGCCTAGACCTGAATGGAGTTAGCTGTGATAACACATTTCTGAGTTATTCTAACACATAAAGTGAAACCCATGCTAAAGATGCCATGTCCAGTGAGAGAAAGTGCTGTTGTCAGAAGAAGTCAATTCAAAGTCTCTCCAAAGGGGATTCTTTGGTTTGTGGTGAGAAATGTCAGCAGGCGTTTCTACTTTTGGTTCAGAAAATATGGTCACCATAACTCTAAATCAAGTGAATACAAATTATGTGATAAAACAAATATAAGCTGCAAGAAATATTTAAATTTACTAGCACTTCGTAAGATTGTTAGCAATTAAATGCCAGCTAATTTAAAATAAAGGATGAAGCTCCAGCATTAAACCCATCATCTTTTATCTAGTATTGCAGACAGTTTTAAACAATGATTGATTTTATGTAACATATAAATTTTTGCTAAAGGGTGTTTTCAGACAAAGTCACAGCATTGATGCTGAACTCCTTTTTTGTTGTTGTTTGGCATGATCATGATGTTACATCATTTTGTGAGGTATTTTTATTTTGTGTTTAATATTCTCATAATGATCTGCAGGGTAGTATATAAAAGCTGACAGTTCTTCAAGTGGTGTCCCCATGGGTGCTCCACTGTAGGTGTCGGGTCGTCCTAGTGTCGCAGATCGGAGTTTTCTTGAGCAGTGGTTACCTGGACCACACATGCACGGCATGTGCCCCGCACCGTTCACACTCTTTTGATACCTTGTGCGGTTCAGGTCCCATCAGTTCCTTCTTCATTGCCCACAGTCGCAGACGGAGCAAACCTTCTCTCCTCAGAGAAATCCTGTCAGGAATAGAATAGTTAGTTGTTTAGCCTTTTAGTTAGAGTTACAGTTTTTCTTCTAGTTGTTATCATTCATTTTATTACTTAAAAAAAAAGAGAGAGAGTTCATTAGTTAGTATATTGTGCAATTAGCCATTCCAGGCTCTCCCGGCTTTAAGAAGTGCACCACATGCTGTGATGCCATGCCAGCTTCGGATGGTCATGCTGAGTGTATCAAGTGCCTCGGCGAGGTCCACGTGCCTCAAAAATGTGTCCACTGCGCCAAATCGACTGTTAGGGCACATAAGGACAGGGAGATGAGATTTAAAATGATTTTATTTGACAAAGCACTTCACCTGCCGGAGCATTCTCATACAATTTCCACTCCGCGGTCTCCTAGAGCGGAGAAAAAAAGGCCATTTTGCCAGAGTTGACTCCAGCTCGAAAAAGAGCCTTGTCAGCTCAGTCTTTACCTTCAGTGCGAGTAAGTGTCGATGATAAGCCCGGCATGTCAGGCTCAGTGGCGCCCAAACATGAGTCGCTTTTGGAGCTGAAATCATGACAAAAATTGTAACAGTCTGCTGTTCGGCACTGCTGGTGACCATACCATGTACAGCGGTACCAACAACATCGGCACCTTCTGCGTCGGAACCATCAACAAACATACCGGCAACCTTGGCACCAATGACTCCCGTGCCGACAACCTCGGCACCAACCAGCATGGCACTGACCAGCTCGGCATGGGCATCTTCGGCACTATATGCCTCGTCCAGCCCTGTGGTGCTGAAGAAAGCACCTCATAAATCTGCCTCTGTCAGATCAGCGAGCCCAGAACCACTGACGTTCTTACCGATACAGTCGTCCGCACCACCTTCTCCATATTCTCCTCAAATAACAACGAATGACAGTGGTCGCATCTCAGGTGAACAAGCTAGGCACCATGCGCCTAGGTACCATTTGTCACCGTCCCCTTATACAAGATACCTACCTCATTCTCCTCCTCCTTCTTCAAGGAGATCATCACGTTCACCCCGTTCCCCTCATCTACCACCACATCGTCCGGTGTACTACAGAAGCGGTAAGTCATCTCGGCACATTTCACCGGTCCGATTTTACCACAGACAACATAATCCAACATACTACAGATATCACTCTCAGCATGACTCAGCCCATCATCGCTATCATCATTCTGAATACCACTATCCTTGCTGCCACAGTAACCTCATCTCCCGTGCTCCCTCAGTTTCCCCGCAACCCTCACATAGTCTGGGAGTAGCAATGTCACCACCTAATTCTCCCTCTGCAGCTCATCATTCAGAACCGGAGGAAGGTCAACTCTCCGAGGTCAGAGAGCACCCACAAGACATATCACCGGCCACTCAATCATCATCATCCCCTGACGAAGCGGTCATACCTGGTGACCAGTCCCCTCCTGACGACGTGAGGCAGTTTCAGGAGCTTTTGAAAAGGGTGGCTACATCTCAGGACATCACATTAACTGAGGTACCTGAGAAACAACACAGTCTCCTTAAAAAATCTCCAGCCCTCACAACGGGGAAAAGTTGCAATCCCCATAGATGACACCATCATGGAGGCTGCCGATGAGATATGGCAGACCCCAGCTTCGGCAACTCCAACTAACAAAAGAGCTGACAAATGATATTTCGTCCCTCCAAAGGGAGCTGATTTCTTATTTTCCCACCCTCAACCAAATTCAGTTACTCGTCGATGCTGCTCAACACAGAGCCAAATTACGACAATATAAGAACACGACAGATAAGGATAATAAACGTATGGATCTGTTTAGGAAAAAGCTTTATTCTTCAGCCACCTTACTCCTGCGTATAGCAAACTACGCAGCACTACTCTCCAATCACAACTTTGATAACTACACAAAGTTGACCTCTCTCTTAGAACACCTGCCAGACTCTAAAAGACCCATATTAAAAGCCATAGTTCAGGAGGGCTATGCCTCCTCCAGAACAACATTCCCAATAAGTGCTAGACATCGCTGACACAGCAGCCAGAGCTACTGCGACATCAGTAGTTATGAGGAGAGCCTCCTGGTTACAATCTGTGGGGGTTCCTTCTGAGCATCAGTCGAAGGTGGAAGATCTCCCTTTCAACAAGCAAAAATTATTTGCTGAGAAGACGGATGACATGTTGCATTCCAGCAAAGGCTCTAGAACCAACAGGTCGATCGCGATTGATTGGTCGATCGCAAGGCCTTGACCCCCCGCCGCCCCATTTTCCACCCACCCCTGGGAAGCCCCCGTACTTACCTCCAGTGAAAATGGTGATAGTGCCGGCTTCCCGCAGGTGGACGGAAGTCCCGCAGCTTAGCGCCACTTCTGGGAATTTCAGAAGTGCACTGGCTGCTTTGCCAGGCATGCTGCAGGAGGGGGCCCTGGCTCCGGAAGAGGAGCATGGTGATTTCCCTGCACCGGCGCAGGAGGCGTGAGTTGTCCCCGGGGCAGGCGCGTGCAGGGTTTCCCCGTGCCGCGGGGGGGAGGAAGGGGGTTGTTTCGGCCCTGGGGCAGGCACGCACGGGGGGGGGGAGAAGGGGGGTGTTTCGGCCCTGGGGCTTTTTTTAGTGGAAGAGCAAACATGCTCTTTCGGTCACCCCTATATTCCTCTTTTCATGAGGAATAAGGGGGCTTCCAAAAGAAGGGTTTTTTTTTCTGACATTTGGTCCAATCTAGACAGGCCAAATGTTGGAAAAACCTCTTCCTACAGAAGAATTTTTTTTTAAAAAAGCAGCAGTATAAGGATTGGGGATAGCAAGTGATGGAGAGGAGGAGAATAGAGAGGGTGGGGCTTCAAGGAAGGGGCGGGACGGTAGATCTTGGCTTGGTCTGTCATTTAAAAAGTGATCTTGGGTGTAAAAAGGTTGGAGACCATTGCTCTAGAACAACATTGCGTACACTTGGGATGTATACTTCCCCATTCCGCCACTCCATATCAAAAGCAGCGGGAGTTCTCCTACTCCAGATACCAACAACGCTCTTTTGATCAATCAAGGAGCAAACAACACTCATAGAGGAACCACCCACAGGGCGTTTGTAATACCGGAAACCAGGCGAAAAAGCAGCAGGTTTGACCTGTTGGTCAAGGGTCTGCAAAATCTCCCCATCTCGCACGAAACATCACACCCTGCTCTGGCCTTCCACCACCTTCTGAGGCCTTTTCATCATCGCTGGGCGGCCAGCACATCAGACTGTTGGGTCCTCAAGATAATAACATCAGGGTACACCATCCCCTTTACCTTGCTTCCCCCCCACCCTCACCGTCCCTCTTCAGGGACCCCTCTCACAAAGACCTATTAAAACAGGAGGTACAGCAAATGCTCAGTATAGGAGCAGTGGAAATAGTACCAGAGGACTTCAGAGGCAAGGGGTTCTACTCCCATTATTTTCTCATACCAAAAAAGATGGGAGGATGGTGACCTATTTTGGATCTCCACAAATTGAATTGGTATCTTCAAAAGCAACGATTCAAAATGGTTACCCTAGCTTCAGTAATCCCACTGTTAGAGAAGAGAGACTGGTTTGCCTCCCCTGACCTGCATGATGCCTATTTTCACATAACTATTCACCCCGTGCACAGACGGTTCCTATGTTTTGTGGTGGGTACAGCTCACTACCAATACCGAGTACTACCGTTCAGCCTTTCGTCGGCACTGAGAGTGTTTTTAAAAATGTTAGCCGTTGTCGCAGCCTATCTTCACAGATAAGCAGTGATAATATTCCATACCTCGATGATTGTTTGGTAAAAGGTCCATCAGAAGTGGAGACACAGCGAATAGTGGCAACAACCAGGCAAACATTTGATCTCTTGGGTCTTATTCTCAATGCACAGAAGCCAATACTACAACCTACACAAACTCTAGAATTCATAGGTGCCGGGCTGGATTCCGTATCTGCAAGAGCATACCTCCCTATGCAAACATTCCAAGCAATCCAAGAATTGGTTACTACTGTTACTCTGAGCCCCACAGTTCCCATACTTATCTGTCTGCAGCTCATGGGTCACATGGCTGCTACAACCTATGTGGTTGACCACACCCATTTACATCTTCGATGTCTTCAACACTGGCTTGCGACAGTATATACCCATCACAAGAGACAAGTGCACAGACTGGTCTCCCCTCCACTTCACGTCTTAAACTCTCTTACATAGTGGATCAATCTCTGCAATCTTCTAGCAGGCGTACCATTTCATCGGGAACAACCATCCGTTCATATAACTACCAACACGTCCCTCATCCGATGGGGAGCCCACATGAGTGCTATATCAATACAAGGACGATGGACCGCACAAGAGACTACTTTTCATATCAATTTATTGGAGCTCAGAGCTGTGTTCAATGCATGCAAGCGTTTCATTACACACATTCAAGGCAAAAGTGTGAGAATATTGACCGACAACATATCAACAATGTACTACATAAATCACTAGGGCGGTGCCTGTTCTCATGCTTTATGCACAGAGGTGGTCCAATTACACTGGTCTACAATTTTTTAGAAGTAGTCTGCTTCAGAGATAAAATGTGCTATTTATTATGTATTTTGATGTGCTGAATTCACATATGACAATTAAAACAACTGATTGGCTACTGTTTCCAAGATATTTAAGTTTTTACATTTTACGTCTATGTATATTGTGTAGATAGTAGAGTTTTAATCATAAATTGTAAACCTAGGTCTTTTCATGTGTTTATGGTTGCTTTACATGATAATATTTCATCTGTCCTGTTTATGTAACACTTTAAAAATCAGCAAAAGGGTTATATAAATAAAATTTATTATGAAACAAAAAGCAAAAAACTATTATGTACATAGTTTAGTCCTATTCAGTGTCTACTCGGCACTTCTTGGCTTGTCTCTTGTATTCATTAAATGGAACATCTCTTGTCACTGTCCAGCAATAGTCTGCAAGCATTGATGGGCTCCATTTGCCCTGATAGCGTTTCTCCATTATTGCAATGTCCTGGTGAAATCGCTCGCTGTGCTTGTCGCTCACTGCTCCGCAGTTCAGTGGAAAAAAATCTAGATGAGAATGCAAAAAATGTATCTTTAGTGACATGTTGCAACCAAGGCTTTTGTATGCCTTGAGGAGGTTTTCCACCAACAACCTGTAATTGTCTGCCTTGTTGTTTCCGAGAAAATTTATTGCCACTAACTGGAAGGCTTTCCATGCCGTCTTTTCCTTGCCACGCAGTGCATGGTCAAATGCATCATCTCGAAGAAGTTCACGAATCTGAGGACCAACAAAGACACCTTCCTTTATCTTAGCTTCACTTAACCTTGGAAATTTTCCACGGAGGTACTTGAAAGCTGCTTGTGTTTTGTCCGTGGCCTTGACAAAGTTCTTCATCAGACCCAGCTTGATGTGTAAGGGTGGTAACAAAATCTTCCTTGATTCAACAAGTGGTGGATGCTGAACACTTTTCCTCCCAGGCTCCAATGACTGTCGGAGTGGCCAATCTATCTTGATGTAGTGGGAATCTCTTGCACGACTATCCCATTCGCAGAGAAAACAGCAGTACTTTGTGTATCCAGTCTGCAGATCAAGCAAGAGAGCAACAACCTTCAAATCACCACAAAGCTGCCACTGATGTTGGTCATAGTTTATGCACCTCAAAAGTTGTTTCATGTTGTCATAGGTTTCCTTCATATGGACTGCATGACCAACTGGAATTGATGGCAAAACATTGCCATTATGCAGCAAAACAGCTTTAAGACTCGTCTTCGATGAATCAGTGAACAGTCTCCACTCATCTGGATCGTGAACGATGGTGAGGGCTGCCATCACACCATCGATGTTGTTGCAGGCTACAAGATCACCTTCCATGAAGAAGAATGGGACAAGATCCTTTTGACGGTCACGGAACATGGAAACCCTAACATCACCTGCCAGGAGATTCCACTGCTGTAGTCTGGAGCCCAACAGCTCTGCCTTACTCTTGGGGAGTTCCAAATCCCTGACAAGGTCATTCAGTTCACCTTGTGTTATGAGGTGTGGTTCAGAGGAGGAGGATGGGAGAAAATGTGGGTCCTGTGACATTGATGGTTCAGGACCAGAAGTTTCATCCTCTTCCTCTTCCTCGTCTGACTCAAGTGAGAATGATTCTGGTGCATCAGGAACCGGCAGTCCTTCTCCGTGGGGTACTGGGTGTATAGCTGATGGAATGTTTGGATAATGCACAGTCCACTTTTTCTTCTTTGACACACCTTTCCCAACTGGAGGCACCATGCAGAAGTAACAATTGCTGGTATGATCTGTTGGCTCTCTCCAAATCATTGGCATTGCAAAAGGCATAGATTTCCTTTTCCTGTTCAACCACTGGCAAAGATTTGTTGTACAAGTGTTGCAGCATATGTGTGGGGCCCACCGCTTGTCCTGATCTCCAATTTTGCAGCCAAAATAAAGCTGATAGGCTTTCTTAACCATAGCAGTTATACTGCGCTTTTGTGATGCAAAAGTCACTTCACCACAAACATAGCAGAAGTTATCTGCACCGTTCACACAAGTACAAGGCATCTCTGCTCACTTTGGCTAAACAGAAATGTGTCCCTTTGCAAAATCAAACACTGACAAATAAGAGAGCACGACACTGTATGATTTCTAGAGCTGATATAGGGCAATTTGTTCAGCAGAGTGATGTAAGCTTCATTATGATTGCATCATCCATGACTTCTAGGAATAACATGATGCAATTCATATCATGTATGACGCAATAGCAGCTTCAGATTGCATCATTCATTGTTTAGCCTAAAAAGCAAGTACTGTCCAAACCCAGTCATAGACTTATTCAGAGATCCAGTCAAAGATGTATTTTAGTCATTTCTGGTTTAAATTGAGATCCCTTCCCTTTATAACTCACTTATCCTCCGCCATTCCCAAGTCAAGGGTCGTATATACTGACCCAATAGCATATCTTGAAAACTAGAGCCAATCAACAATTTTAAGCATCATTTTCGTTCTCAGTGACCCAGAATTAGTAAAGTTTGACTACATTTATTTCAGAAGCATTTTGGCTGTAGAGCAGTGTTATGGAACTGGTGCATACGAAACAAAGTTACCCTTCTAGCTTCACACTTACCAGGAGTAAACCATATCTCAGCAGACACTTTGCCCCGGACGATGAATGGGAACTGTACCCTCGGGTCCTCTGATTCATCTACCAACAATGGGGTACACCGGAAATCAACTTATTTGCTTCCTACATAAACAAGAAGTGTTGCCATTACTGCTCCCGAGCAGGCATCAGACGGAGGTCTCCAGGAGATGCCTTCCTTCTCAGTTGGAAGGGTCCCTACTCGTACACATTTCCCCCATCCTACTCATTTCCAAGGTGTTGGAGAAGATCGCCAGAGACAGAGCGACAGTTATTCTCATAGTACCATTTTGGGCATGACAGTTATGGTTTCCTTGTCTGTATCTGATGTCTCCTCAGCCTCCTTACCACCTTCCGATTCAGCATGATTTTCTAACTCAGAACAGGGGATCCTTACTTCACCAGCAGCCACATCTTCTCTGCCTAACAGCATGGCTCATTGCTGGTTCCACCAGGAAGAACTACAGTGCTTGAACCAAGTAAAACAGGTACTCTTACACAGCAGAAAACAATCCACCCGAACCACTTACCTTCAAAAGTGGCATAGATTCCTCTCTTGGTGCTCTCACAAGCATTTAGACCCCAGAACAGCACCATTACATACAATTTTGGACTACATACTGTCCCTCAAGGATGCTGGATTATCCCTCTCCTCTTTAAAGGTGCATCTATCAGTGATCACTGCCTTGCACCAACCAGTTGAGGAATGGTCAGTTTTTGCTCACCCCATCACAAAGAGATTTATAAAGGACCTTTCCAACCTATACCCACCACGCAGGCTACCACCACCATCATGGAACTAAGAAATGGTTCTGAACACACTTACTCGGACACCCTTCAAATCTCTAGCTACTTGTCCACTCTAAAGGTACTTTTTCTGTTGGCAATCACTTCTGCTCGCCTTAAGGGCAGTTCTACTGTACACTGTTTTTAATAGAGACAATGTAGTACTATGTCCACATCCTTCATTCGTTCCTAAGGTTTGTTCCGATTTTCACATAAACGAACCCATTGTACTCCCTTTGTACTACCCTAAGTCACACTCAACTACAAAGGATGCAATATCTCATTCATTAGATGTACACAGAGCTCTTGCATTCTATATAGAAAAAAACCCAGTCTTTCCACAAGTTGGATCATTTCCTCATTTCTACAGCGCAATGCAATTAGGGATATCCCCTATCATCACAACTCATCTCCAAACTCATAGTCTCCTGCATTACACAATGTTATATGTTAAGGAATAAACCACTACCTCAAACACCTAGAGCACACTCCACAAGGGCGGTGGCGACTTCTATAGCCTTCCTTCACGGGGGTCCCCTCAAAGACATCTGCACAGTGGCTACATGGTCCACCAATGACACTTTTATGAAGCACTATGCAATCTTGCAGGCTCAAGCAAAAGATACTATTGTGGCCTCCATGGGCCTATCGACCGCTATCAAACCATAAATCCGAGGCCCACCTACTGCTTATACTGAGTACTTTTACACATTCACCTACAGTGGAACACCAATGGGGATACCACTCAAAGAAGAAGAGGAACTTACTCACCTTGGTGCAGTAACAATGGCTCTTCGAGATGTGTGTCCCCATGGGTGCTCCACTACCTGCCCTCCTCCCTATCTTGGATTCTTTTTTCTTAATATCTTCCAGATACTGGGGCGGGCTCGAGGAACTGGCGGGAGCCAGACCGCAAGAGAGATCAAAAGAGCGCAAACAGCGCAAGGCATGTGCCGCGCATGCGCAGTCCGACTGACCACTGCTCAAAAAAACTTCTATCTGCGGCACCAGGACAACCCAACACCTACAGTGGAGCACCCACGGGGACACATCTCAAAGAACCGTTGTTACTGCACCAAGGTGAGTAATTTTCTCATACTGTAATAGCTCTCTGAAGGGTGATTGCTGCTGCTGCTGCTGCTGCTACTACTACTACTACTACTACAAAATATCTAATAAATTATATTATGGGAATACCTAAAAGCCTAATCTGGAGAGGGTCTCCAGTACCCTAAACACTATGGAAGACAGATTCTTTGCCTAGAAGAGCTGATGATCTAATTTAACAGAAGTTGCTACAAGTGAGGGTAACAAACAATAGGAGGGACGTTTCAGAGGTGTAGTTGCGATAGTCTGTAACTTTAAAAACAATGAATAGTCCTGTGGCACCTTAGAGACTAATAGGATCATAAGCTAGTACAGGGAGAATATGGTTAACAACATTGAGGAAGATAGTTTGGTAGCTTTGAAAATTAGTTAATGGAGGTTGTTGCATGTGCAAGGGATGGGATGGAAGAAAGAATGAAGATGCTTGTAGCAAAACCAGACAGGCTGGTGGTACACAGAAAAGGAGGTAGTACAAGAATAGACAAGTAGGGCCAGGTAAAGCTGTAGGATTTTAAAGGTGGGAGCTAGAAGTTTGAATTTGATTTAGCAGAAAAGAGAAAATAGGCAAGACTCTTAGCAACTACTTATTGAATAGACGGGTGTGTGGGTTTCAACAAGGCTAAAGAGTATGTAAATATTTTGCAACTCTATCTACAACAGTGCCATGCAAACTCCTGTTCTCACTCCCTGGTCTCATTGTAAATAAGATGCTAGAAGCATTATATCCCATTAATGTAAACAGACTTGTTTGTCTTAATGATTATCTAAAGTTCTTCATTGTATTGTTTTAGCATGAAGCTACGAAATAAAAATTTACATTTGTAAGTTGCACTTTCACAATAAAGAGATTGCACTGCAGTATGTGTATGAGGTGAACTAAAAATATGGTTTCTTTTATCTTTTACAGTGCAAATTTTTTCTAATAAAAATAATAGTATCAAGTGAACATCACACCCTTTGTACTGTGTTGTAATTTAAATCAGCATATTAACAAATATAGAAAAACATCCAAAATATTTATAATACATTTAAATCAGTATTCTATTATTAACAGTGCGATTAAATCTGTGATTAATCATGATTCATTTTAATTGAATTAATTTGTTTTGAGTTAATCACGTGAGTTAATGAAGATTGACAGCCATAATTGCGAAAAAATAGAAGATAGCACTAAGAGTGTGGGTGAGGATATCTGATCAATAGAAATGGATTTTAAGTTGAGATTTGAATTATTATTAACAATATATATTTGTACTCTGTACAATACACCAAAAATCAGATTCCCATTGTACTAGTCACTGAAAAAAGATGTAATAAGAAATGGTCTTTGGACAAGAGAATAAATGGGAAGAGATAATGAGAAGAGACAAGGTGTAAGAGTGTGGAGTAGGTAGAACAGCATCTGAGTTGCAACAAGGAAATAATTGTTCTTTGAGTATTTGTTCATGTCCATACCATGATGAGTGCATATGCCACATGCACTGTTGCTAACAATTTTTCTGCTAATGGTATCTGTTAGGTTGACTCTAGCACCATGTAGAGTTACACGCATGTGCCCTGGTATAAGGAGCCTCACTGGCCCCACACCTTCTCAGTTCCTTCTGTCTACTTGTAATAGTTGCTGGAACAATCATTTTTTGTTTTGGCAAGCTGCTTCTCAGTGGTTTTGGATTCTCCATTCATAGTGTTAATAGTGTATTTAGTTTTTTTACAAATTGTGGTAGCCTTGTGCTTCTTGTGGCAAACCTGTGCCAGTAA
The DNA here is from genome assembly GCA_032595735.1 of Pelochelys cantorii. Taxonomy (NCBI): domain Eukaryota; kingdom Metazoa; phylum Chordata; order Testudines; family Trionychidae; genus Pelochelys; species Pelochelys cantorii. The sequence goes on along the minus strand of CM064329.1, from coordinate 98,487,491 downwards.
ATGACCCGCACTCGCATTATTTAAAGCTCTTGACGGAAACTCATATTAAGGACAAGTGCAAAATTTGTCCATACTTCAGACCCTGTACCAAGAAGAACTGGAATATCAGACCAAAGGGCTAGCCTCATGGAAGCCACCATCAAGCCTGTCTTCTGACATTAAGCTCTTCCACTCAGCATTCTCAATCCTCAATGCTGCAGAAGAAACACAAAAAGCAGTGCAGCAAGAAAGGGCAATTGCCAGACCAGAAGGAAGATAAGTGGGGAGAGGGAGTGAGACCCCCACTGAGCTGCTCTTTTACCTCTGGATCCACTTTAGCACTGTCAACTCCACCAAGGGAGTTGAATCTGGTGGAGGACACTCCTCTAACACCAGGGAGCCACTGTGGTAGCACTGGACTGAGGTGCCATTGACTCTGGAGGCTTATTGAGCAACTAGGGACATTCTCTCTGTTCTGGTTCCTCCAGCCTCACTAGGAGTTTACCAGCCCTGACAGGCAGAAGAACTGCGGAATGAGGTTCATCAAATGGCTTCTCTGCATTGGGTCCCCCACCACCATCTGGGGACAAGCCCTACCTGATCCCAGCATCCTGCTCCCTGGCTCACCACCAGTTCCTAAAGCTCCTGCATCATATTGAAGCACTGCTCTGCCATGGTCACTGACAGGGTGGATGAAAGTCAATGCAGGATCTTCAGGTTGGTAAATGTTTTTATTTCATACTTCTTTCTTGAGGATTGTCTGTCTTGAATTCTCATGCTTGAGCAAAAAATGTAGTTGTTATTCTATGGTGCTATCATTTTTGATGCAGCTGTGATAAAAAATAAATAGCTGAAATAGGCAGATCTTCCTTTCACAATTTCACCTTTAAAGTAGTACTGAGCATCAGTGAATGCAATGAATAATACTAAATGAGCAGTATGGTAGTAATAATAATAAATAAATAACTGCATTGGCTTATTTTGTTTAGGAGAATCCATCTTCAACATACAAGGATTCTGAAGACTATCCACCTTCAAGATCACCATCATTTTCTGTAGTTTTTCAGAGTTATCTGCCAACAGTGGTTCAGTCCCATCATGTGTGTCACCTAGCCACAGTATATCATCTGTAGCAAAAAATTAAAAAACTCCACCATCCAGTTACAACCATAGATAAGTTTGTGATAAGAAACAGCAGATTACAAAAAGAGGTAATGGATGAAAAGAATTGCCTAGTTTGCAACAAACTCTCCTCTCCATATGATTGACAACTCACACTTTATTAACGTGGTTCAGTTATTAAGACCAGGATATAGTCCACCTAACTAAGCAGATATTGCAGCAAATTGTTGACTAAAGTGTATGAAAGAGAAATTATGCAAAGTGTGCAAAAAGTCTAGAGGGTAAAATTGTTAATTTGAGTCTTGATGGGTGGAGCAACGTCCACAATGATCCTGTTTTATGTGCTTGTGTGACAACAGAAGAAGGGAATGTCTTCCTTACAGAAACAATTGATACATCAGAAAATGCACATACAGTAGAATAGTTAGAAGTAGCAGTAAAAGCTATACCAAACTGTGAAAAAATTCAAAATGTCTAGTACACAGCTTGGCCACAGACAATGCTGCAAATGTATCCTAGATGAGAAGAAATTTAGAAGAGAGTGGAGAGAGTCCCATGTTAATAACATATGGTTGCAGTGCTCATTTGATGCACCTCATAGCCAGAGTCTTAAGTGTACCAGAAATAAAAGCTAATGTTGAAATCGCAAAATATTTCTGTAACAACCGCTTTGCAGCAGCTGCTCTGAAAAAAAAAAGTGGGAGGAACCAAGTTAACTCTTTCATGAGATTTGTGATGGAGCTCAGTAATGTAATGGACTGTTTTGAGCACTATATATAGAAAGGAACATAAACACTCCCAAATTAAGTGTCATAATGTAGTAAGAAAAGCCAAAAAAGAGTTTGAGGAACAGCTAGCCAAAAATTCAAAAAATGATAGTAAAATGTTTTTTAAATACATTAGAAGCAGGAAGCCCGCTAAAAAAGCAGTGGGGCCCTTGGATGATAAAGATATAAAAGGAGCGATCAAGGAAGACAGTGCCATTGCGGAGCGATTAAATGATTTCTTTGCTTCAGTCTTCACGGCTGAGGATGTTACAGAGGTTCCTAAATCTGAGCCAGCCTTTTTAGGTGACAAATCTGAGGAACTCACTCAGATTGAAGTGACATTAGAGGAGGTTATGGAATTAATTGATAAGCTGAATAGTAACAAGTCTCCGGGACCAGACGGCATTCGCCCAAGGGTTCTGAAAGAACTCAAATGTGAAATTGCGGAGTTATTAACAGTGGTTTGTAACCTATCCTTTAAATCCACTTTGGTACCAAATGACTGGAAGATGGCCAATATAACACCAATATTTAAAAAAGGCTCTAGAGGAGATCCTGGCAATTATAGACCGATAAGTTTAACATCAGTACCAGGCAAATTAGTAGAAACACTAGTAAAGAGTAAAATTGCAAGGCACATAGAAGAGCACGAATTGTTGGGCAAAAGTCAGCATGGTTTCTGCAGAGGGAAGTCGTGTCTAACTAATCTGTTAGAATTCTTTGGAGGGGTTAATAAACATGCGGACAAGGGGCACCCAGTGGATATAATATACCTAGATTTCCAGAAAGCCTTTGACACGGTCCCACACCAAAGGCTTTTACGTAAATTAGGTGGTCATGGGATAGGAGGAAAGGTCCTTTCATGGATCAAGAATTGGTTAAAAGACAGAAAACAAAGGGTGGGAATAAATGGTAAATTTTCACAATGGAGGAGGGTAACTAGTGGTGTTCCCCAGGGGTCAGTACTGGGACCAATCCTGTTCAACTTGTTCATCAATGATCTAGAAAATGAGGTAAGCAGTGAGGTGGCCAAGTTTGCAGATGACACAAAGTTGTTCAGGACAGTCAAAAGCAAAAGGGATTGTGAAGAACTACAAAGAGATCTCAGCAAACTGAGTGATTGGGCAGCAAAATGGCAAATGAAATTTAATGTGGGTAAGTGTAGGGTAATGCATGTTGGAAAAAATAACCCAAATTACACGTACTACATGATGGGGTCAAATTTAGCTACGACAGATCAGGAAAGGGATCTTGGAGTTATAGTGGATAGTTCTCTGAAGACATCCACGCAGTGTGCAGCGGCAGTTAGTAAGGCAAATAGGATGTTAGGAATTATTAAAAAAGGGATAGATAATAAGACAAAAGATATCATACTTCCCCTATATAAAACTATGGTACGCCCACATCTCGAGTACTGCGTGCAGATGTGGTCTCCTCACCTCAAAAAAGATATATTGGCATTAGAAAAGGTTCAGAAAAGGGCGACTAAGATGATTAGGGGCTTGGAAAGGGTCCCATATGGGGAGAGGCTAGAGAGACTGGGACTTTTCAGTTTGGAAAAAAGGCGATTGAGGGGCGATATGATAGAGGTATATAAAATCATGAATGGTGTGGAGAAAGTGATTATAGAAAAATTATTTACCTTTTCCCATAATACAAGAACTAGGGGACACCAAATGAAATTGATGGGTAGTAGGTTCAAAACTAATACAAGGAAATTTTTCTTCACACAGCGCACAGTCGACCTGTGGAACTCCTTGCCCGAGGAGGCTGTGAAGGCCAGGACTCTATTAGGGTTTAAAAAAGAGCTTGATAAATTTTTGCAGGTTAGGTCCATAAATGGCTATTCGCCAGGGATAAAGTATGGTGCCCTAGCCTTCATAACAAGGGCAGGAGATAGATGGCAGGAGATAAATCACTTGATCATTGTCTTCTGTTCTCCTTCTCTGGGGCACCTGGCATTGGCCACCGTCGGCAGATGGGATGCTGGGCTCGATGGACCTTTGGTCTGACCCAGTATGGCCATTCTTATGTTCTTATGTTCTTATCAAGAACTGGCCTAATCTGATGACACTTGGTGAACAAAATCATGAAAAATGGATGGAACTGTCACAGCCAAAGTTCTCAACATTGCTCTTAAGAAAATTTTGAACACATGACGAGTACCATGATGCCTATTTCTGTAGCCTTGAACAAAATGCATGGAAGTAGCTGTTTTATTGTTGATGCTGTTGAAATTTGGAAGGAACTGAGTGACATCTTAAAAAGAGAAATATGCAATGACAGAGTTAAATTACAAGCATTTTTAAAAAACGAATGGGACAAGCACTATCTCCTGTTGATTTTCTTGCAAATATTCTCAATACTCTGTACTAGGGTCATACCTTAACTGCTGAAGAAGAGGAGTTGGCTATGACATGGACATCCAGCACTTCCCTCCATAATGCCAACTATAATAAACTTCAGAGCAAAGGGTGAACCATTCAAGAAACATATGTTTGCTGATGATGTTTTAAAGAAAGTCATCCCAGCGAACTGGTGGAAATCACTTAAGCACTTGGATTCAGAGACTGTTGAAGTGATAATCTCACTTTTAACAGCAGTAGCTTTTTCTGCCAGTGTAGAAAGCATATTTTCTTCCGTTGGACTAATTCATTCCAAATTGAGAAATTGTTTAGGACATGAAAAAGCAGGAAAGCTTGTTTTGCTTTTCTAGATTATGAATGAACAAGAAAATGAAGGTGAAGATGATTGAGTTAGCTGCAGAAGTCAGTATTTTAAGTTTCTCATGTTGGCCTGGCTGACATAGTCGATTTAATTTTGGGGTTTTTAAAAAATATTTCATTTCACTATTTTAGTAAAAAGCAATTTTAACAAAAACAAACCTGATATATAAAAAACTTGAATGTTTAACTAAATTAAAAAATTCATATTCTTGCTTTGTTAAAATATGTTTGCTGTTGAAGAAAAAGTTCCAGAATACATAATGTTGTTTTTGTTAAATAAAACAGTTTAAATATCTGTCTTGTGATGTTATACTCCTCATACAGCATGGCAAGAAAATTCTGCAAATATTAATACTTAACCTGTTGAACCTGAGATAGATATTTCTGAAGTCATCGGAAGGTGAACTGTTTCAATTACCTTTGATAAATGAAATAACCATTCATTCATTTTCTGATATAGCTGTAATCTGAAAAGTTTTCAGAATAAATCACTGTTTAAAAATGTGTAGTATGTACCTTCTAAAAATGAAACCTACATCTAATTCTGAGTTGTGAAGAGTATGTATGGCTAGAACAATCCACAAGAATGCACTTTTATGTAGAAAACCGTGATTAAATCGTGTCTTCCTGAATAGTGATTTAAATAATGATTTAAATCTAATGCACCCTGCTGACAGAGAATCCTCTTTGGACACACTTTCCCCATGAATGGATAAAAGCACATCATCAGTACCCAGTCTACACTTCACCAAGTTTCACTGCCAGTGCCCTGGTGGGTGCCTGACTAGCAGATCACTGGCCCTACTGGGACCCTTTTTTTTTTTTCTGGTCCTTAGACCTGGCTGCCACCACTCCTACTCAGTACCCTCTCAGAGACAGGCTACTTTTCCTTCCTGCTCAGCACCAAATCCAGATTCTGGCACCAACCCCCACTACTCAAGACCAGTGAATATAGTCAAAGCATAGGGAAAGTAAGGAGCCACTCTTCCAATGAAAACTGCCCCCTCATCTTCAGCCAGATGAGGCTGTTGCACATCCTCAGGATGATTCTAGGGCATAACAGGACCTTCTGAAGCGGGTTACTTCAATCTTGGGTTTGAAGATTAAGGAGCTCAAAGAGACATTGCACAGCCTTATTGAATGGAGCTGCTACAACCAGGGTATCAAAGTAGCACCGCCCATTAATGAGACAGTGATGGGCCCAGTTAAGGCCCTATGGCAGATTCCTTCTTTCTGGTCCACACTTCAAAGACAGCAGAGAAGAAGTATTTATTATGTGCCAGCAAGCAGGTTGAATTATCTATTCCCACACTTTCCACCACGTAAACAAAAAGGGACAAGTGAGGCCAGGAAAATGCTACTGTGACAAAAAAGGATGTTAAGAACCTGGACCTTTTTGAAAAAGGGGTTTATTCCACAGATAACGTCCAGCTGCATATTTCTAATCAATAGGCTTTTCTGGGGATATAAGATTTTAATCTATGGAACTCCCTGACCAAGATCAAAGTTTTTGCACTCTCAAGAGGCAAGGCAGGAATTTGATCGAAACAAAATCTTTGCTTCTAATATACTGAAAAAAAGTTACTAATCTTTTGTAACTGTAGTTCTTCGAGATGTGTTACTTATGTCCATTACATGCTGGGTGGGTGTGGCCCACTGGAGATTTTTCACTTAGTGGTATCTGTAAAATCCCATAAAATCCTGTTTAATTAGTTAGCTAGTTAAACATTAAGTTCAGTGGTTAACCGATTAATCGGGGCAGGTGATGGAACCACCGCAGCCAGGCTGGAGTGCCCCTACCTGCAATGGACTGGAGCCGGGCCCACCACAGTCAGGGGTTGCTTTGGCTGGGCTGGAGTGCCCCTGCCTGCGGCGTGCCGGGGCTAGACCAACCATGGACAGGGGCTTCTCTTGCCAGACTGGAGCGCCTCTGCCAGTGGTGCCTCAGTCCTGGGTCTGCTCCGGATAACATCCCTAATAGTAATATGAAAAATAACAATATTTATCTTTGCACTGATTATTAATGTAAAATAAATATTGAGATCAGTACAAAATTCAATTTATAAAAATAAATGTAATGCAAATGTAAAGTTGTACCTCTGCTTATCCAGTAACAGAGTCTCTGTACTTTCATAGTAGTGGGTCTGTATTATCTCTGGTGTTCTTTCTGGCAAGAAATTTGTGGCTTATATAGGACTACAGAACTAATTTTTCTTAAATTTTGGACAAATAGGTAAAACAGAAATGGAAAATTAAGGAATAAGTATATAGTTCTTATGTGCGTCTCTTCTAGGGGGGAGATGTTGCTGCTTTTCTCCTGATGGAAAGGCATTGGCTGTAGGTCTCAATGATGGAAGTTTCTTGATGGTGAATGCAGATACTCTGGAGGATCTAGTCTCCTTCCACCACAGAAAGGATGTTATTTCAGAGATTCGATTTTCTCCTGGTGAGTGATACATTCAGGTGATAATTATCAAATATAATGTAATTATCAAAGTTTGAGCTAAACTTCATATTTGTGCATGCACATTGGGATTTTTTTTGTTAACTGAGAACACATGTGTTTCTCCATAATTGTATCAAATCAATTTTTAGCATGTGTTAAAGATCATTTTGCACAGCTATAAAACCTTGACAGTGTTCCTTTATGCACTCTATGGAAATCTGAAAAGAAACAAATTGGACATAAATGTAATTCTTCATCTCTTGTGGACCTTCTGGAGCTCTTTCCAAAGAACAGGAAATTTAAGATTTGTTCTCCTGTTTTTCATGTATTTGTATTTAGTAAATGGAATTAATGTTATCATTTGATATTTCTTGGCTGTATTGCATACTTCGGAGCTTAAGGGCAGGATTATCAGAAGAGCTCAGCTACATTTAGGTAACAATGTAACAATTAGATTATCAAGCTATCCGTTCCCATCGCAAATAATAAGAGCAGCTGTGTGCTGTGAACTCTGGAAAATCTGGCCACTTGAATTAACTATAGATCACTGCAAAATAGTCTCTGTGGCAGTTTACACTATGTAGCTTCATGAAATTTACTCATAGCTCATGAAATCATTTTATTTCAAATGTCATTAATGCTTTAGAGTCAGATTTTCAAAAATGTTCAGCAGCTCTGATGGGGGCCAGCTTTTTGGAAGAGCTCAGCTTCCATTTAGAAATCCATCTTTATAGCCCTAGACATTAACAACACCTCAGTGGAAGCAGTCTTGTTATCTGTAGGTATAGACTGATGCAGTTACTTGTTGCAAAATATCATACAAATACTTTCCTGCTCTTCTCTCAAACTTAATATTATACATTCCATCCTCTGTGAAGGAAAGAATGGTTGGAGTTCCAGATTTTCATTTCTGATTGTTCCTTAAAAATAAGTGGTTATATTTGCACTCTGCACCAAGTTGCAAGGCTAAACACTGCACACACAGCTAGGAGGGGCATAACTAACATTGAAGACCAGTGGCTCTCAACCTTTCCAGACTATTGTATCCCTTTCAGGATCTGATTTGTTTTGCATACCCCAAATTTCACCTCACTTAAAAACTACTTGCTTACAAAATCAGACATAAAAATACAACAGTGTCATAGAAGCTGGGATAGAAGTTTGGGTTTTATTTTTGATACTTTTATGTCCTTACTAATATATGTGAGCAAAGAACAAAGATATGATGTTTGCTTCTGCCTAACTGCGGGGAAACATAAGAAACACTAAAAGCCAGAGAAAAGGTGACCCTGGCTGAAATATAACCTCACACCTTACCCCTCTCATGGAGTACAAAAAAGCTGCCAAACCCCCCAGATACAAGACCATCCAAAATAGAACATGACCATAAATTGTAAGGGGTGGGCCCAACGGCATGCACTGCAGGTGTAATTATGCCAGTTGAGAAAGGGGAGGGGGAGATGATAAGCTCTGGTATGCATAGCTATGGATATGCTTGCTTGATTAACCCCAATAAAGATCACAATGGTTGTCTGTTTTCTGTCTGCTTGACAAGAACCAGGCAAAAGGTGAGGAAAGCCCTAACACAAACTGTTAATGAAAATTTGCTTAGGCTCTCATTTTTACTATATAATTATAAAATAATTCAATTGGAATATAAAAATTTCACATACATTTCAATGTATGTTTAGAGCAGTATAAACAAGCCATTGTCTGTATGAAATTTTAATTTGTAGTGAAAATTGCAACTGTTTTTTGTGTAACCTGTTGAGACCCACTGGTGTAGATGGTGAGGCACTGATTGGGTAAATAGAGTAGAGTGCATGCCTGAACCCTTGGGTTTGTATACCCTACACATGTGCTATACATGCCCAAGCAGTGCACCCCCATTTACACTGCCCTTTTAGCAGTGTAGAGTCTTGCTGCATCCTCCTTGCCTGAGCCTTTCTTCATCACACTGAAAGGCTCCAGCAGTGGGGAACAGCTGGAGCCATGTAGTGAATATGGATGCAGTTTGCCTTTTTTCTGCAATAGGTAGCTACAACTACACTAGATGCCACCACAAGTATAGATAAGGTCTATGACATTTTTGGCTGTTCTCTCATATGGATGCTAATCTGTCAGGGGCTGACTGCGGATTACCACATTTATTTCACAAAGAGCTGGAAATTGAATTAAATTCCAAAAAGATCCAAAAAGTCAAAGGGTAATAGCTTATCTACTAATGCTTAGAACACTGAAATGATTGAAAAATGTCTTATGTTCTCACTAAATCATTTTAGGTGCTGGAAAATACTTAGCGGTGGCATCATGTGACAGCTTTGTAGACATCTACAATGTAATGAGTAGTAAGCGAGTAGGAATCTGCAAGGGTGCCTCCAGTTACATAACACACATGGACTGGGACATCAGAGGTAAGTAATAATCTGCAAATCTAAATTACAACCGAAAGATTAGAGTATAGGTAAAATTTCCAAAAGTGCCTAAATTCTATTGTCAAAAGTCATGTAAGCATCTAGGACCTTAAATTTCATTGGAAGTCAACAAGTTATACTCTGTGTTAACCTAAGCATGCAGATTATGCTTCATTCAATCTGACACAACTAGAATGTGAATTTATGATGCCAGTGGCAGATTCATTTCCTCACTTAAGGATGCAGATGTTATGTGGTAAAAATACCCAACTAGATATCTATTATAGCAGTGGTGGGCACCCTGCGATCCGAAGCCACATGCAGCCCATCAAGGTTCTGTGTGTGGCCCACGAGACATTTTGTTTACCATTGCCCATGCAGATTCTGCTGGTTTTCATCATCATAGGTTTTTTCCCTGATGGTATTACAAAAGTGACGTGAACTTAAAGCAAGGGCACATAAAGTGAGGTGTGTGCCGATTGCACACAACATTGTGAGAACTGCACACTTCCGCTGCATCGAATCAAAGTGCTGCTGTTTAATCGGTACACCCTGCAAATTCTAGGTTCGCAAGCTCAATTAGCAAAACTACCTTATCCCAGAAGACCATCTTGGTGTTAGCCAATGCCCAGGTGCCAGCTAATGGTCGGGTGAGGCAAGGTGTATGCCGCCCAGTAACAATGCTCGGCAGCCAGGACAGGCGGGGGTTCTTTTGTTTGTGTTCAGTTCGGGTACAGCAGCACGGGTTCAAGTCAGAAACTTGACACGCACTTACTTATTTGTAGGAGAAAGAAAGAGAAAGAAAGGAAAGAAAACTTGGTTCAATATATATATATATATATATAGTGAATGAGGGCACAAATTTATTTTTACTATAATTTAGGCAGCGGTCCGAAAAACAAAACAGGGCAGCGATTTGATTAACAGGTTAATTGGGTTTTCACAGTTTATAGCTGAATCACATTACCAAAGGCAGTTTACAATAGAAATGAAACAGTTTGACTTAAGAAACTATAATAGAGTAACTAAACTTATAACATAGTAACAATTAAAGTGTACACATAAAGAAACACATTGCAGGTATAATTCTCACCCCTGAGTTCCAGACTTGGCGTGGCCAGCGTCTTTCTCTCAATCCCTCGGGAAGAAGTAGGGCGAGGTTGGGCGTCCCACGGACCTTGGGAGACAACCAATACCTGCCAGCAAGTGTAGATGATTGGAGCTCAAATGGGGTGGGCTACTAAACCCCTCTTTATACCCCTTGGGTCATGTAGGCTTCTTTCTGGTCTCAAGTGGCCAATTAGGAAAAATGGCTTTGAACGCCAAGTTTCCCACGAAGGGTGCAAAGCATAATTCACACCTGGGAAAATGCAGACAATGGGCATTTCTAGTATGTGATGGACGAAGATTCCTCTCCTGGGACAGTGCAGGCGTGTCAATTACTGGTACTAGCCATCACGGCAATGACAGGCCCCCGGTCGTCAGCTAGCCCATTTACTGTCTAGTTTCTGTTTATGGTAGAGTCAGGGACAGGTAGCACACCTGCGTTCCTAGGGCATCAAAGGCTGACTGCCTTTCTCTTGCTCTCTGGGTGGGGGGGGAGAAGCAAGATGGGGTTCATGTCTGGCAACACTTGGTTATGACACTCTTGTGACCCACTGAGAGGGAGGGTCACTCATGTGGCGCACACACAAATCTAGGTTGCCCCCAGTTGTACCGCAGCAATTTAGACACCTATACAGAATGCAATTTGATGAAGTAAGATAAAAGTTCTGTCTAGATTTTTATTTGTCTTGCATTTTATGTATTGTTTGGTTTCTACCTTCTGAGCAAAGCATTGTTACATCTCTTTTCCAGAAAAACAGATCCATGCTTTGTCTCACATGTGGAAGAATGATTTTTTTCTGCAGTAAATGCATGATTAATTTAAAAATGAATTAAGTGGAAAGAATAATTTGTGGGAAATTGATAACAGAAAATTTCTAAATGGGCATTTGTACAATGAAGCTGAATTTCCTTTTTGGTGTTAACATACTGGCATATAATGTATATATTTTACAGGGAAGCTTTTACAAGTCAACACTGGTGCTAAAGAGCAGCTATTCTTTGAAGCTCCTCGAGGGAAAAGACAGATAATTCCTAGTTTGGAGGTAGGAAAGTAACTTTAGCTGCAGCCTTAAAGAGATGCAACATAAACTATAGCAGCAGAGAATGAGGCTTAATACTACATGCTTAACTGTCTTCTAGAAGGAAACGTGTTATTTATTTACTGTTCTTTGTTGTCCATTAATTCTACAGAATATTTTTGTGAATGTTTCATCCAAATAATATCATTAACAGAATTTACATAAAAAATGTCTTGTTCTCCTCCTGTTTGTATCATTTAGATGTGTATCTAACTATTTGGAAAATAGTGTGTAAATACAATAATATATTTTGAAATAAAAATATTTTGTTTTGTTTGAGATCAGATTGATGAAAAATGGCTCAGGATAAGTATGCTGTATCACAAATAGGTTGTTTTATAGATTGAAAAGATTGGCTGGGCATCATGGACAAGTGTTCTGGGCTCTTGCTGTGAAGGAATCTGGCCAATAATTGGGGAAGTCACAGATGTAACAGCTTCATGCCTCACCAGCGATAGTAAAGTCTTGGCCACAGGAGATGATTTTGGGTTTGTTAAGCTTTTCCGATTCCCTGCAAAAGTAAGTACGTTTCTAACTGTGGTATTAGAAGACTAGTGAAATTGTTTATGCCACCACTTACAAAAATTATTGCTCCATATAGTAATATATGCTGTTAAGTTTTTGTCACCATGATCAGTTAGGGAAATAAGTATGAAAATGTAACTTGTAGTACATTAAACTGTGAAATATATTTATGCCATCACATAGTTCTTCATTTGTTAGTATTATACCATTCAAGTGGTGTCAGCAGTTCACATGCTTATAGTATTTTTGTATGAAGTTTAACAACTGCTATATAGTACTAAATTGCTATATAGTACTAAACTCTTTATTTAATGTTCTTATGCACAGTTCTTAAGTGCTTGCTCATGTCCATTCCAGTGTGGTATGTTCTCTCTGTGAGCACTGCTGCTTGAAAGCTTTTCCCTCAGTGGTATCCATCAAGTAAGCTCTGGTGCCCCCTGGAGTCATAAGCTCATGGTGCCGGTAGAAAGGGCCTCATAGCCCTCTCAGTTCCTTCTTACCATCCCTGGAACTACTTTGTCTTCATGTTCACAAATACTCCTTAGTGGACTTTTGTTTCTAATTTGCTGTATAAAGTTACTGTTATTATAGTTAGGCTTTAATTGCTAGAACAGTTAGTTAGGTTAACAAACCCCACATTATGCAGTTAGTCCTTGCCCAAAATTGGAAGATACCTCCATGGTTTAAGCCTTGTGGTTCTTGCCACAAACCTATGCTGGTAAGTAACTCCCATTCCAACTGTCTGGGGAAAGCTCAGGTGCAGAAGCATTGCAAGAATTTTATGCCCCACAACAACAAAAAATGGGTGTTACACTCATAGAAATAGAACTAGCACAATCTTACTTGGGAGGTAAGGTAATATGTCATGTTTATTGTGAAAACAGAATTAATTTACTGTCCCTAGCTACTAAAATTATTCACTACACATACACACACTCATTCACACAGTTCTACAGATGGGCTATAATTACCAGCCTCAGTTGCTCATGCTATTCTCCTGGCTAGGTGGTGTAGACATGAGGAGGGGAGCTAGGTCATGTCGGTGTGCATTAATGCTCCTGGAGCATGATTATAGAACCGAAAGACCTTATTTTATAGTTTTGCTGCTGGTTTTTTATGTATTTTAGTCTATAGATTTTAGTCTATAGATTTTGTCCTGTGCCACTGTCCTAGGGCACTGTAGGACCATAGTCATCAGTTAATGGCACATGGGATTTTGATCTTTTCTTGATGGGGCTTTGGTCTCTTTTTCTGGGGTGCGTTCTTTTGCAAGGCTCACCCGCATTGTTCTTTGGCCATCAAGGTGGTGCTGACAGCTGGTCACCCAGACAGACTGGCTTCAGGGACTGATCCCTTTACACCAGTGGTCTCCAACCTTTTAAAGCATGAGATCACTTTTTGAATTTAAGTGCAATCCAGGATCTACCTCAAACCCAAACATGCTTGCCCTGCCTCCTTCCCACCCCTTCTCCAAGGCCCTGCCCCTGCTCACTCCGTCCTTCCTCCCCCATTCTCACTCACTTTTATCAGGCTGGAGGCAGGGGTTTGGGGTGCAGGAGGGATTCAGCACGAGGCATAAGGGATTGGTCGGAAAAGGCTTTTCCTTGTCGACCAATCCCCGTCTAGACTGCCGCTTTTTGCTGGCAAAATGCCGCGTTGGCAAAAAGGGGCAGCCATTTTTATTCAAATGAAGCACGGGATATTTAAATCCCTGTTTCATTTGCAATAACAATGTGCCTAATCTACATTCCTCTGTCGGCAGAGGGGTGTAGTTCAGACACACCCAAAGGTTCCAGGATCTATCAGTGGTTGGTGACCACTGCTTTACACACACACACAGCCACATTCACACTTTTAAATGAGATTACAGAGACACATGGAGTTAAAGAAGTACAAAGTTTGAAATGGGGTTTCATTTACAATATGGAGTCACTTTAGTTACAGTGTATTAACAATTTAAAATAGGGTTTCAGTTACAATATATAAAAAGTTACAAAAAAATTCCTCAAAGGCAGTTCTTAACAAGTTGCTAACAAATTAATCCAAATCCCATTCATAAAAATTGGGCTGCATTTCATGAAGTTACATAATGTCACATTGGTAGATAAAATTTATTAAAGGGGCGATTTCATTCTTCAGCCCTACACAGGGATGACAAATTAAGTTTATCCTCATAGAGGCAGCTCTCTGTCTTCCCTTGGAGCTGAGTCCCTAGGACACAGCATTGAATATTTCATCTTCTGTCAGAAATGCCCCAGTGAGTATTAGGACTCAGCACCAGTCTCCATTCCCAGCACTGAGAAGGGATGTTGCTTCTGCGTCTCAGGAGCCTCATCACGGTCTGTTATCTCCAGGGTTGAAGACCACTCAGTCAAATCTTCTAATCTTCATTACTGGTGCCAAAAAAGACATAAAGAGGATGATCCTGAACCGTGATGTTCTAGAGAGACTCTAGCAGAGTGTAACCCATGCCAGGCCACTCTGAGACATCTAAAGCCTGCCTGGTATGTTTACTCTTTCCCCAGAAGAAGCACCATTTAGTTCAGCACTAATGGCTTCCCTAAAGAGACACGGGATGCCTACCACCCTTCAACACTAGAGGCATTTGTGGCTGTGAGGGGCATGCTCTTTCTGCTAGTACTACCATCCCCATCAATATGGGAGAAATCAACAGTAGTACTAACAGGAAGATCTGCCATAGCACCAAGACTCAAGGTGCCTTCAAATGGGAAACTGGCCAGAATGGCTTAGTACCATGTTGCACCAGCTGGGCACCCCTCCATCTTGGTCTCTGGGAAGGTATAGACTCAGAGGCAAACTCATGTCTCCTGCATGAGTTGGCAGTGACACTCCATCTGACCGTGGACTTGTGCTGTGCCAGGACTTCCCATTTCTGGTATGTCCACCAGCACAGGGCCCTTCTGGAATCCCTAGGCATTTCTATCAGCACAGGGATCACATTTCAGGAAATATACTCCATAGCCTCAGAGTCTAAAGAGCATCTTCCAGCATTGCTGCAGGAATCAACTCCCAGTATGAGGAATATCAGGTTCTTCATCGAGTGGTGTCCCTGTGGGTGCTCCATTCAGGTCTTTGGTGTGTCCTCACGCTGCTGATTGGAGATTTTTGGTGAACAGTGTCCCTTGCACCGTGCCTGCGCACCGAGTGTCTTGTGCCCCTGCCGTTTGTCAAGTGTGCACGCGACGTGAGCCCTGTCAATTCCTTTTCTACCGTCCTTGGCTGAAGACGGAGTCAGAGCAGTGGTGTTCTTCCTGTCAGGAAGAAGAAAATTACTATAATTAGTTTAGACTTTTCTCTCATAGTTTAGTCAGTTAATGGTAGTTTTCAATGTTCGTTTATAGAAAAAAAAAAGACATAAGCGCCACCACCACGGCTTTTTTTCTTCAACATGCCAGGTTCTCCTGGCTTTTAAAGATGCGACTCATGCCGAGACTTGATGCCTATTTCTGATGGCCATGCTTCCTATGTTAAATGCCTGGGAGAGACTCATGCAGCACGTAAGAGCCCGCACTGTCAGAACATGACAGCCAGAGCCAGAAAAGACCACGAAATGCGACTCAAAAACCTCCTCTGGGAGAAGTGCCTACAACCTCCACAGGACAAACCTGAGGACACACGGAGACAGCAGAAGCCAGCACACTCATTACCAGCGCTGCCCAGAGCCTCAGATTCCCCGGTGCCGTCAGTCTCTGGCACTGCGCAGAAATGCAACTCTGCACCAGCCAGGAGAGCTGAGTCAGAACCCAAGCTCACCGCACCAGTCGGTGCTGCTGAGGCAGGGGCACCCACAAAGCCACATATGCCACCACCACCAGCTTCCACAGCCGCCTTTACGGTGCCTGAACAGACTGGTCAGACCGAACTTGATAGTGCTCAGGCTGAGTGACCACCTCACAGTTCCAGTACATTCCAATGTCACCTTCCATCACCACCTGAGACCCTTCTACCAACAGTAGGGCCAAATCACTACAGACAAATGGGTCCTGGAAATTATCAAATTGAGTTACATAATCCCCTTCCCATCCATGCCCACTACCGAACCCCTTACCTTGTCCCTCTTCAGGGACCCATCTCATGAGCCCCTATTACGAACAGAGGTGCAAAAATTATTCACCCTAGGGGCAATAGAACCTGTTCCCACAGAATATCGGGCAACTATTTCCTAACAGTCAAAAAACAGGGGGATGGAGACCTATCCTGGATCTCAGGAAACTCAACAAGTTCATCCTCAACACAAAATTCAGGATGGTGACCCTGGCAACTATCATACCTGCACTGGACAAAGGGGACTGATTCTCAGCCCTTGACCTTCAAGACACATATTTTCATATAACCATCCACCCGGCCCACAGGAGATTTCTCAGATTCATCATTGGTCAAGACCGTTACCAATACAGGGTCCTCCCCTTTGGTCTTTCTATGGCCCCTCGAGTGTTCTCGAAGATGCCTAGCTGTAGTCACAGCCTTCCTCAGAAGACAGAACGTTATCATCTTCCCTTATCTCATTGATTGTCTTATCAAGGGCTCTACTTGTCAGCAAACCATAACGATGACAACCACTACCAAGGAATGTTTTTCCCGAATTGGCCTGCTTATCAATATACAAAAGTCCACCATACAGCCCACACCAAAGATAGAATTTATCGGGGCACTCCTAGATTTGGTGACAGCAAGAGCCTATCTGCCACCACAAAGATTCAAGGCAATCTGCAACCTCATTCAGGCGGTCGAGAATACTCCCTTTTCTATGCTCCGGACATGCCTCCAATTATTGGCGCACATGGTGGCCACAATCTTCATGGTCCTATTCGCAAGGCTACACATGCACTGCCTACAGCACTGGCTCACAAAAACCTACATTCCAGCCGAACACAGCCTCGCAAAGCACTTCACACTTCCTCCGCCAGTACTGCAGTCTCTCAGCTGGTGGACTTCTCCAACCAACCTACTTGCCGGTATACCCTTCCATCGCTCAGATCCATCAGTAACTATAATGACGGATGCATTGCTTATGGGCTGAGGTTCCCATTGTGGTGCAAGGTCAATTCAGGGCACATGGTACAAATGGGAAAGACACTTCCATATCAACATCCTGGAGCTCTGGGCCGTTTGCAATGCATACGCCTATTTCCTTCTCCTGATAAAGGGCAAAACCATTTGTGTCCTCATGAACAACACACCCTCTATGTTCTACGTCGACTGACAGGGGGGTGCCCGATCACGCTCACTATGTGCAGAAGCAATCAGATTTTGGAACTGGTGTATCAGGAACCGTTACTACTTCATTCCCAAGGCGAAGGGGCGGACTTTGGCCCATAACACAAGAACTAGAGAATACCAAATGAAATTAATAAGTAGCAGATTTAAACCAAACAAAAAAGTATTTCTTCACACAACACACAGTACACCTCTGAACTCTGCCAGAGGATGTTGTGAAGGCCAGGATTTTAACAGGGTTTTAAAAAGAACTAGATAAATTCATGGAGGATACATGTATCAATGGCTTTTAGCCAGGATGAGCAGGGATGGTGTCCCTAGCCTCTTATTTGTGAGAGCTGGGAATGGGCAACAGGGAATGGAGCATGTGGCATTGGCTACTGACAGAATACTGTCCTAGATGGACCTTTAGTCTGTCCCAGTATGGCCGTTCCTAGGTTCTTATGTACACAGACTTTTGTGGTCATTGCAGACAGAATGAAAGGCCTTCCAGTCTCAGCCCAGGGAATCTCATCATGGATCACTTCCTGTATCTGCACATACTATGACCTGCCCTAAATGACATATTGTACTGGGACTCAAGCATCTTTGGTTTTATAGCTTAAGTTCCTATTCAGGACACCTGTAGAGCATCAGTATGTTTGTTGGTCCAAACTTTTGTGTCTGACTTTGCTGTCACCCAGAAGAGTAGATATTATGTGGGTTTTGGCTCATGTTCCCTGTAAGCTGTGCATTTGTGAGACCATTCAGGAGAGATTCCAGTGCCACCCAGCTGATTAGCAGAGCACCCACAGTTATGTTTGTCTTTCTCCTGGTCGTTGGTGCACATTCAGATATGCTTTAGTGCACATAAAAAAATTATTTTTTACATGGATGGAAAAAATCTGCACATGGATGGAAAAGATTAGAAGAAACATTGGTTTTGGTTGAGAGATATTACAACAGTATGCCAATCAACTCTGAACTCATATCCATTCCAAACTCTACCCTCAGCTGCCTCTCTGTCAAAGTTAGGCAGGAAGAAGAAACTCAGATGGTGGCAGAGCCAGGGATGAAAGTAACTTAAGTTTGTTACAGGCAGTGCTTTTTTTGTGATGGTATACCCTGGGATGGCATACCGGCACCTATTTCCTGGGGCGGCTTGGCTCCTGATGGAAGCTTGCTCGGGACCTGCGGCATGGCTCTTAAAGGGGCCGTGACTGCATTTTGGCCCCCAAAATGTTTGAGCCTGGAGTACCAGCACCTTTTTTCTTACAAAAAAAGGCACTGGTTACAGGTAATGTACAATCACAATCTGTCCCTTTTGGACAACAGTACCTGTAAGAAATTTAAATGTGGGGGGTTCAAGGCAGAGGGTTGAGGTTTGGGGAATGCAGGAGTCAGGGTAGGGGATATATGGGGGTGCAGGAGTTAGAGTTGAGCTGGATGAGGGGCTCAGGGCATGGAGTTTGGCTGTGGGCAGTGCAGGAGCCAGGGTAAGGGGCTGGGAGTGTGGGGGGAGGTGCAAGAGTCAGGGCAGGGGGCTGGGGATATATGGGTGTGTAGGAGTGAGAGTTTGGTGTGTATTAGGGGCTCATGGTAGGGAGTTTGGGTGTGGAGGGGGGCAGGGCAGGGGGCTGGGAGCATGGGGATGTAGGAGTCAGAGTTGGGGTATATGAAGGACTCAGGGTACAGGGTTGGGTTGGGGATGCAGGAGACAGAGCATTGGAGTGTGTGAGGGGGAGAGTGGAGGGAAGGGGGCTGGCCTGGGGCAACTTACTTGGCATGGGCCAGGCCACTGCAGCCAATTCTGCCTTCCTTCTTATCCCTGCTGGGCTGGGGTTGGGGTCAGGCTGCCGCAGCCAGATGGAACTGCTTGTTAACCCCTCCCATGGCAGGAGGAAGCAGACTGTGGGGCCTACTCTGAGGCCTGGCTGCTGCAACCGTGGCTGGACAGGGGCTGATTCTGTCCCCTCCAACCCTCCACCCCCCAGCAGGAGCAAGGCTGGGGCTGGGCCACGGCCACAAGTGGGGCTGCACCAGATGGGGACCAGACAGTAGGGCCTACCCCAAGATTGGGGACAGGAGACAGGAAGCCACAACTGCAGACAGAGCCACGGCCAGACAGGCGAATTCCAGCCCTCCTCTCCGCCTGCAGGAGAGAGGCCAAGGCCAGATGGTCATGAAACAGTTGCTCTCCCCTCCTGCACCATATTGGGGCTGGGGCCAGGGCTGTACTACCGCAGACAGGGCCCAGCCAGACAGGGCCAATTCTGTGCCCCACCCTCCAGCAGGAGCAAGGCTGGGCCACTGCAGCAGGAGTGGGGCTGCGGTCAGATGGGGGCCAGACTATGGGGCCGACCCCATGATCGGGACTTGGGCTTTGCTGCCGCAGTCATCATCACAGCTGGACGGGCCTATTCCGCGCTCCACCCCCTGGCAGGAGCGTGGCCAGGCACTTTGGCCAGACCCTCCCAGTAGCCCAGCTGGGAGCATGCACACCTTCCCTACAGCACGCCCCCAGCCGGCCCCTTTAAATTGCCTGCCTGCCAGAGTTGCCGGAGTGCACCCTACTCTTACCAGAGCTGTGCACTGGGGTGCACCTGGTTATTTTCACCTCTGGGCAGAGCCAATATAATGATGCCATGAACATGCAAATTCAGGGGGTATCAGAGCCAACCTAACAGATGCCATTGAGGGAAAAACTTTCAGGTAGTGGTGCTTGGGGTGAACACATACTTACATTGGAATGGATGTGAACAACGTATCTTAAAGAACAACAGTTATATAAGGTTAGCAAGTGGGCATTTTTATATTTAAATCTAACCGTAGGTGGTCGGTAATGTAGGCAAGGGAAGGCACAGCTTTCATAAAATTGCCTACATGCCGCAGCCACCTGGGAGGGCTGGGGCCATGGCATGACATGGAGGGCTGGAGTCCTGCGCACTTGGGAAGGCTGGGGCCATGGCACAGCATTCCAGCTCCCTGGCCACCGGGGAGGGCTGGGACCGTGGTGCAGCAGTCCGGCTTCCCCAGCCACCAGGGAGGGCTGGGGCAGTGGCATGGCAGCTCAGCTCCTGTTGAGGGCTGGGGTTGAGGCCAGGGTCTCAGCATGGCAGCCCTAGCCCTCCAGGTGGCCAGGAATGATCAGGCTGGGGGTGGGCAGGGTTTGGCTCCAGGGGTGGGCCCTGGGCAGAAGGGGCAGGGCTGGGGCTTGCCTTCCTCAGCTGGGCCTTCACCCACTGCCTATGATTCCAACATTTGTTTTTTCCTTTCCTCACTAAAAACAATATTTGGTGATTGATTCTTGAATGCTAATGCAATAAATCATTGAAAAGATATATTAGAACTGGAGAAGGTACAGAGAAGGGCAACAAAATGTATTAGTTATATACAGCTTCCACATGATAGATTTTTAAAAGTTTGGGACTGTTCAGCTTAGAAAAGGGATGATGAAGAGAAGATATGATACATAGGTATAAAATAATGAATGGTAGGGAGAAAGTGAATAGGAAAGTGTTACTTATCCCTTCATGTAACATAAGAATCAGGTATCATGCAATGACATTAATAAGCAGCAGATTTAAGACATACATAAAGAAGTATTTCTTCGCATAATGCACAGTCAGCCTGTGAAACTCATTGCAGGAATATTGTAAAGGCCAAAAATATAACTGGGTTCAAAGGAGAATTAGATACGTTTCTGGATAATTTATCTATCAACAGCAATTAGATAACATGGTCAGATTCACAACCTATTGCTCCAAATGCTGATTGCCAGAAGCTGGTACTGGACAACAGAGGATGGATCACTTGATATTTGCCCTGTTCTGTTTCATTACCTCTGAAACATCTACCTATCAGAAGACAGGATAACAGGGCTAGATGGACCAGTGCTCTGAGCCAGCATTGTCATTCCCATATTCTTATTGTAAATTAGAGTGATTTTGTTCCTCACTTTCTTAACCAGAGCCCTACTGGAAGTGCTGATATGATTTACATTTCACCAAGTTGCTGGATGTTTGAGGAATTTGTCAAATTATGTGATACAGAATAAATGAAAAACTGCTTTAAAGCGTGTGCTTTTAAAAGGTTAAGAATATAGCAGTGGAAAAAATGTTTTTATTAGCAGTTTATTTTAATGTTATTTATAAGAGTTGATTAAATTTTTGTCTCTATTTTTTCATATTTAGGGAAAGTTTGGAAAATTTAAGAGGTATGTAGCCCATAGTACACATGTAACAAATGTTCGCTGGACTCATGAGGACAGTTTGTTGGTCACTGTTGGTGGGGCAGACACCTCTCTAATGCTGTGGACCTATGAGATGGAGGGACATCGAGAGAGCAGGCAGTATGATAGTGAAGAATCTGATCTAGATTCTGAGGAAGATGGAGGTCAGTAATATTCTTAAGAAATGCTAATTTAAGGGTGCAATTCTTATTTCTTTCAGAAAAATGCCAGTTTAGAAATAAAAATATTTATATAGCTGTTTTTACCCAAAGAGCTCAAACTACTTTAAAGACATTAATTAAACTTTATAACATTCTGTGTCATGGAAAGAACTTTCTTTAGCCAAGATTTGGTGTGTCAACGGAATCTAACTGCCAGAAAGCTATATAAATGTGCAGTCAGCAAAATAATGATCATGTTTCAACACCATTTATTTTAAAAATTATGAGGAAAAGGATATGTATGTGTCATGAAATCTACATAATGAATAAATCTAGTCTTGAGATTTTCTAAAAATTCCTTGTCCATCATATCTAAGCCCAATAGCCTGAAATAAGCTCATGTTAGTATTATCATAAAATTGTAAGATGAACAGGAGTAACAGTATTTCATCACATTTCAGATATTCCTGCAACACTGTATATATGAAAAAAAATATATGAGTTATAAATGGTACCTATTCAAATCATAGCTTGTGAGTTTGTTTGCTCAACATTTCCCCAAGGTCATTAGAACCTAACCTCTGTGCTCCCAAGTGAATTTTGCTTACCTCTGCTTCATTCAAGAATATTAATCACAATCAATCTTCAGATCCTTCTAAACTATCTCTGCTAGATTTGGCTTCTTTTATCCCTAAATATTAGATTCTTCTGAAAGTGAATACACTTTGTTGTCATTGGAATACATCAGATCACACCAAATAGGTATTTTGAATCATTAATTGGGGGGATTCTTCTGCCCTTTTCCCTTGCTTCTTAAACAAGTCTTTAGTTTCTTTGTTGCAAATCTGTCACCATCTTCTAGGCTGCTCAAAAGACCATGGCTATTTTACAGCTATCTACATAAATACAGGGGGAAAAACATTGCCAAAAAACCATAAGCATTTGGATGAGAATCAGCAAGTTGGGAGGTGAGAGTGACAGTATTTTGGTTACAGTTAATATATGTGTGATAGGCAGCTGGAATTTTGGATTCAGATCATAAGGAACCTCAAGAATTTGGAGAACAGTTTGCACTGCAAACTATTATATTACTGTATGAACTGATTTGTTTGGCACAATCTAAAATAAGTAGTTTATCTTTAGAAATGTTTTTCTAAAGCTGATCTTAGGGCTATAGGTACTGAACTAATAGTTAAATACATGCATAAAATAGCATAAACCCAAACAATGTAAGATTAAAATGTCAGAAAGGTATAATTTTAAACATAACCTTTGCCAGTGAGACACATACATCAATTAAATTATTCATCTGGGGAACCTGTGCATTTTAAAGTGTTTGACAAGTCTTGATCTGATAACACCTAGGTATTCTGAGGGGCGTGTGTGTATAAAATGACACTGTGTAACAAACTGATATTTTAATTTTGTAAGCTGTGCAGACACTGGCCCACCACTTTTTATTTTTCTGTTACTTTCCTGGTGGAGTAGATATCTAAACAAACCATAATACAGTGGTTCCCAACATTTTTACCTCATCCACTTTTACCCCTGTCTGTAGCCTTTCACATGTACCCTGGAACTAAGACCCAGAGCTGAGAATGACAGGGAGGCAAAGAGAGGTAAAGGAAGCAGGAGTGGGGCCAATAGCAGACACACCCTGAGGACACACCCTGCAACCTGAGGGCATTAATTCAGGCCCCAGCCACATACTCTTGAACATTAGTCTGCACCCTCAGGGTGCACCCAACAATTTGGGGACTTCTGCCATACTGCTGTCTTGGAAATGCTTGGGACTATAATTACAAATAAACTGCAGCACAGAGCAATCATTCACTGACTGTAAATTAAAGAGAAAAATGCAGACTTTCCCAATATCTCTCTGCCAACATAAGAAATCATGGTGTGATACGGACTTCCTTTATAGCAGTTCATATAGCTGCTAACCAAGCCATAGGGGTAATCTTCCCAGTCACGCCTCTCCCATGATATGCCCTTTATTTGAACTTAATATCAAATTGACATTTACAAGTTTAATGGAATAGTTTTTCAAAAACCTTGTAACAGGAAGCATGGAAATAACTATAAGTGAAGTAATTTGGTTTGATATCTTTATTTGTGATGTAATTAGCAGACTTGTAATTGCAAGTTTGGCATAGAAGACCTTATGGTGGTAGGGTATTACTGCCCTTTAGAAGGATTTCAATGTTGAATTTCCATATTTTAGAGATTGCCTGGTAACTTGTTTTTCTTCTTCGAGTGCTTGCTTATGTCCATTCCACTTAGGTGTATGCGTGCTGCGTGTATGAGTTCTCGGAAACTTTTTGCTCTTAGCACTACCCATTGGGCCAGCTGGGGAGTCCCCTGGAGTGGTGCCAGTATAATCACGCATATAATCCCCTGCTGGCTCTCCATCCCCTCAGTTCCTTCTTACAGCCCCTGAGCTGGAACACTTGACTTGGGATTCCAAGTGTGCCCTGAGCACTCTTATCTCATGTAAATAGTTCTTTAGTGTTGTTAGATAGTTAGTAGATAGTCACAGAGAGGTAGCTGTGTTAGTCTGATCTTGGTTTAAAAAAAAAAAAAAAAAGCAATCATGTACCACTTTAAAGACTAACAAAATAGTTTATTAGGTAATCACCTAATAAACTATTTTGTTAGTCTTTAAAGTGCTATATGACTGCTTTTTTGTTTTAGTTAGTAGATAGTTGTTCCCTTTGTTCCCCCTCCGTGGGGAGGCATGCCGGCCCCCGGGCTTCAAACCATGCCTGCAGTGCTTGAAGCTGAGCTGGGCATGAACACCTTTTTGCCCATCCACCCCCTAGCTCAGTGGTGGTGCAAGCTGTCTGCCAAAAGGAGAGGCAAGGACAACTGGGCCCTACGCCTAAGAGTAAGGACCCCAAAAAACTCGATCTCTTAGGGCAGAAGGCTTATGCAATGGCCGGGCTGAAGCTGAGGATTGTTGTTCTTCGAGATACATTGCTTATGTCCATTCCAACCCCACCAGCCTCCCCTTCATCAGAATGTCCGGCAAGAAGGAACTGAGGGGGTGAGGGTCACGGGATTATATGCGTGATTATTCTGGCACCACTCCGGTGGGCTCCCTGGCTGGCCCAATGGGTACTGCTAAGGGTAAAAAGCTTCCGGAACTCATGTACGCAGCATGCACACACCTAAGTGGAATGGACATAAGCAACACATCTCAAAGAACAACATTTACGAGGTAACTAACCGTCTTTTCCTACTGATGTTTTTAAAATGACTATTATTCACCCTCCCTTTATCTTTCAATCACTTCTGTTTTTAAATGGACTCCCTAATTTATTTTTTAGTTTTTATTTTAAAAAGGTGGTATGCGGTGCTGTTGTAACCTGTTTATCCTAGGATATTAGACAGTCAAGATGAGGCAGGTAATATCTTAAGCTAAAGAAGAGCTCTTGTTCCTTTACCTCTCTCCATCTCCCTATCTTCTTGAGACATGGCCCTTGCTCTAGGGTATATGTGAAAGAGTGCAGACAGGAATAAGGGTGGGTGAGGTAAAAAGTCTGGGAACCACTATAGTGTGTTTAGTTTAAGACAGAGGTGGCCAACCCGTTACAAGCAAAGAGCCAAAATAGTTGAGCATATAGCTCAAAGAGCTGAGGGGGAGGAGGGAGTTGTCGAGCAAAAAAAAAAGTCACCGCCGCATTTGGTCGAGCAAAAAAAAAAAGACACTGCCCCTTTAAAAAAGCCTCAGGTTGTCTTTTTGGCCACATCAGGCTCCTGTCAGCCAGCGCCATCTTGCCAGCGCCATTTTGCTTCGCCGCACCAGACAGCTCC
Organism: Pelochelys cantorii; assembly: GCA_032595735.1. NCBI lineage: Eukaryota > Metazoa > Chordata > Testudines > Trionychidae > Pelochelys > Pelochelys cantorii. The sequence goes on along the minus strand of CM064329.1, from coordinate 98,461,901 downwards.
CCAGCACCCGGTGAGCTCAGGGAACTAGGGGCCAGAGGCTGTTTCTAGGGGCACAGGGGCAGCTTCGCAAGCCACGGGAGAGGCTTCACGAGCCACACTTTAAGGGGGGAAGAGCCGCAGGTTGGCCACAGCTGGTTTAAGATATCTGCTTCCCTAGCAAGAATTTGGTCTAATAAAATATATTATCTCAAACAACCCTGTCTGTTTATTGTATTACTTTTTATTTTATTGTCCAGTGCTCTAGCAGAAGGGAGGCTAAAGAAATAAAATAATTATATATTATTTTTCACTTCCTATTTCTCTTCAACTTGCTTACTATATTGATGTTGTTAGGTTATGATAGTGATGTGACACGAGAAAATGAAATGAATTACACCATCAAAGCCTTATCAACAAACATCAGACCAATGTTTGGAATTAAGCCTCATTTGCAACAAAAGGAGCCATCGCTAGATGAAAGGTAATTTCTAAATTGGAGTCATATTTAGCTAAAAAAGTAATAGGTATATTTTATAATAGAACATAATTACATTGATTCACTGAGATAGAAGGTTCCACATGATGCTTCTTTAAATACTTGGGAACTTACATACATAAGAACAATTAAAGTACTGAAAAACTAAGGATATACCATAATTTAGATCGTCCATACAAATTTAATTTGAACCCCTTGTCAAAAGTACAGTGGTATTGTAAACTAAGTGCTGATCCAGCCCCCCAATGAACTCTGTGTTAAGATTCCTATGATGTCAGTGGGATAAAGGCCTAAAGGATAGGACCAACACCTTCTAATTAGGGAGACTGAAGGAGTAATGGAGATAAAATTTGATTCACTGCATGCATTTTCATATTTAGCCAAAATATCTGCTAGAATATTACTGTAATTCTGTTCTGTTCAAACGTTTTACAAGACCTGCTTAAAATACATTATGATTTTTGTTTTCTCTGTCTTTGTTTTTCCCGTTTTGCTTCTTGTGAAGGCAAGGAGTAGTACGGTAAGTTTCTTATCTTTATAATAATCCAGGATAAAGATTTTTTTTCACAACTTTGAAAACTGGAGTTGTACATTGATGCAGTAATCAATGCTTAAAATAAGGTGCAGTATGCGATATGTTGTTTGTTAAAATTGTTACTGGACAATTTGTTACTGGACAGTGGAGGAATTAAGGGACAAATAAAGATCTCAATACATAGTCTGAGTAGCTGGGATGGGCATGAAGTAGAAGAACATGGAGTCAGGAGTCTTCCCTTCGCTCTTCCTCCTGGTTGAAGAACAGTTCTTTTTTGAGTTCTTGCTCATGTCCATTCCACTTAGGTGTGTGCATGCCACGTGCACGGATTGTTGAAGTGTTTTCCCTTAGTGGTACCTGTCGGGCCAGCAGGGGAGCCCCCTGGAGTGGCGCCGCTATATTGGTGCATATATACCCCTGCTGGCCCTCCACCTCCTCAGTTTCTTCTTACTGCTGGGACAGTTGTTGGCCACATCCCAGCAGTTTTAAACCCCAGACCCAGCGCGTGAGAGATTCACGCTTGAAAATACTGCTACTGGAGTCAGCGCTTCACCCGGCACTGGCGATGGCACCAGAATCTCTCAGAGCACCGCACTCAGTGCAGGTGGCACCGGGATCCTCAGGTGGCCTCGTTGGCATCGAGATGTCCTTCGGCCTGGCATCATTTGCAATCGCTGATCGGGCTCCTGGCATCTGTCTAGGTCCTGGAGTCATTCCCACTCCTGGCACTGCAAGCGGCATTGCAGAGCCTCAGGCCATTTGCTACCGCAGACCTGGCCCCCACAGTGGCAACACCCAAACCAGTGGTCCTTTGGGACTTTATGGGCATACCATCAAGCCAAGAGAGTGCTCCTTCCACTGCGGGATCCTCACATTGGGGGCCCTGAGTGCCACCTTTGGCCATGCCATTATCCAGCACCTCAGCACTGCAGGCCTCGTTGGGGTGAATCCCCTCAGCCCCCATTGGAGGGTGTGGGGGATCAAGGCCCATCGAGTCAGTTGGCCCCCTCTCAGGCTTCATAGTGGCCACATGAACTGGAGAACTCGACAGTGCACGAGTACTCATTGTCTTCTCTGGATGAAGCTTTGGGGCTGGCCTCCCTGTCGATACCAGCCATAGATTCTTGGGCCCATCAGTAGCTTCTCCGAGACTGGTGCAGAGTCTCGGGGTGCAGCCTGAGCAGGCCTTTGAGGACTCTGACCTAACGGCTGATATCCTCAACACGGAGGCACCATCTCGCATGATTCTGCTCCTAAACAAAACGGTGGGCAAAATTACCAAGGCCCTCTGGCAGACGCCAATGTCCATACCACCCATGGACAAAAGGGCAGAGCAGTGATACTTTGTTCCCCAGGCTGGCCATGAGAATTTATTCTCACACACTTTGCCAGGCTCAGTAGTAGTGCAGGCTGCTAACCACCGTGAGCGTCAGGGACAGCCCGCCCTTATTCCCAAGAATAGGGAGGCCAAGTGGTCACACCTATTGGGTCACAAGGCTTACACCTCGGAGGGGGGGGGCGGTCTCCTGCTCAGGATTGCTAATCAGCAGGTTCTCCTGAGTAGATTTGCCTTCAATTCCTGGGCAGCAGTGGACAAGTTTAGAGAGTCGCTATCCCAAGAGGGAAAGGTCATGTCCTGGGTGGCACTCCAGGCGGACTTGGACTCCACGGATGCGACTGCCCGCACTATGGCAACGGGCCTGGTCTTGCGCAGAGGTGCATGACTCCAAGTGTCTGGCATTCTACCAGAAGTCCAGAACACTATCCAGGACCTGCCTTTTGAAGGTGCAGGTCTATTTTCGGAACGGATCAATACCAGCCTCCATGGTTACAAGACTCTAGGGCAGCGGTTCTCAAACTTTTTGGGCTCCGGAGCCCTTTACATGTGTAAAAATTTATGCGGCGCCCCAGCGGTCCACTGATTGTATGTGTTGTACCTATCGATGTTTCCAGTTTGTCAACCACGCGGAGCCCCTGGAGATCTCCGCGGAGCCCCAGGGCTCCGCAAGACCACAGTTTGAGAAACACTGCTCTAGGGCAACCCTCAGGTCCCTCGGCATCCATACCCCTACCTCACAGAGGCACTCCCTCCCTAGGGTCCCATCCTGCCCTTTCCAGCAGGGGAACAGGATGGAGTTCTTCAGGCGCAGAGGCCATAATAATAATAATAGAAGTGGTAGGCAACTGGCCTGCACTTCATTCGACCTGGGGGTGGAACCATCAAATAAGCTCCAGGGCCTTTGGCTGAATCTTTGAAGGTGCAAGAGAGGACAGCGCACCAGTCTCAGACTTGAGGCTCTTTACCGATTGTCTTTTCCACTTCCTCCATGCCTGGACGCATCATGACAGACCACTGGATCCTAGGCACGGTGAGAAGTGGTTATTTCATCCCCTTCCACTCCTGCCCTCCCATCCCCCAACCCCGCCCCTCTTCAGGGAACCTTCTTATGAGGATCTTCTCAGATTAGACATGGGGGCAGTAGAGGAGGTTCCCCAGGACCTCAGGGGGTAGGGCTTCTACTCCTGGTACTTCCTGGTCCCAAAGGCTAAGAGCAGCTTCCATCCCATTCTGGACCTGAGGGATCTCGATAGTTTCATAGTAAACTCAAAGTTCAGAATGATAACATTAGCCTCAATTATCTCTTCCCTAGCAATGGGAGACTGGTACGCTGCCCTCCATCTCAAAGATGCCTATTTCCACATCTCTATCACACCCCCGCACAAGCGATTCCACCGCTTTATGATGGGCTGCGACCATTATCAGTTTATGGCCCTTCCCTTTGGCCTTTCTATGGCCCCCAGAGTTTTTACAAAATGTATGGAGGTAGTAGCCACCTTCCTGAGGAAGCCAAGGGTCCAGGTCTATCCATACCTGGATGATTGGCTTACAAAAAGCTCCTCCCCTTCTCAGATATCTGAAAAGGCAACACACAAAAACTTGTTGGGGAACACTTTAACCTCCCTGGACACTCATTAGGGGATCTCCAAGTTGCTGTTTTGTTTCAGACCAATTCCAGAAGCCAGATACACAGAGAAGGATTGGAAATCCACTTCGTTCTCAAGTTTAACTCTCATGCTAATGGTTTAAATCACGATATCGGTTGGCTTGCACATTCTCAACCAACCAAACAATGAGGGTGCCAATGGTTCTTGATGTCTTTGTAGAATCTGGTGTTAGTACTCTTCCTTTCCTAATGCAAACTAATGGTTCTTATCAGCCTCTTTTCACTATATAGTCTTTAAGATGCTGTGGCAGGCTACTCCTGCCTGTCCCTCCTGCAGGACCTCTTAAGGCTAGGCCCGCTGGCCTGAGTCCGAAACACAGTTTAAGCCTGGCCCTTTAAGGCAGGCCAAGGCCCTCCGGCCTGAGTCCAAAACACAGTTTAAGTCTGGCCCTTTAAGGCAAGTCCAAGGCCCTCTGGCCTGAGTCCAAAACACAGTTTAAGGGTTGTAGCAGGGACGCACCCCAGGTAGGGGGACCCGGGCCCACCCTACTCCACCGGGTCCCAGCCCAGGGCCCTGTGAGTGACCGGTTGGCGTGTCACTCCCTCGGCGGGGCAATCCAGCTGAAACGCGCCCAGGTTCTCGCGGTGGGAGAGGCGGTTCCCGCTCCTGCCCTGGCAACTTCCTACCTGGTTCACTGGGGTTCCTTCCCACGTACTCGTCCAGCTTGCTGTGCCCTCTGGGCCGGCGTCTCCTCGGCAGGCAGCCTCTGGGATGCACCAGCTCACCTGCGCGTCCCCACCGGCCTCTTACGGAGTCTGGTGACAGCTGTGCAGGAGCTGCCTTCACAGGTCCTTCTCCTCCGGCTGCCACCCCTGGCTGAGTCCTTCCCCAGGCTTTTATAGTGGAGCTACAGCCCGGGCATGCTTGGTAGGGCTGCGGGGGAGGGGCCTCTGCAGCCAGGTAACCCTGGCTGGGCTCTGCAGGCTCAGTGCGGGGCTGCCTTGCCCCGTCACAGATGCTAATAGACTCTTTGTTGTTTTTTACGTTTTTCCTGTTACAAACTGGCTCGGCTAACCTTTTGAAACTTATCTACCCAATGTCCTCTTTTTCCCCCCCCTCCAACTTTTTCCTCCCCTCCCTACCATCCTTCCCTTATTTATTCTTGGTTCTGCACTTCCAACACTCCAGTCATCTGAAGAAGTGGGCTGTGCCCACGAAAGCTATGATACCATCTACATGTTTTGTTGGTCTTTAAAGTGGTACCAGACTATTTGTTGTTTAAGTTTTTCACATATCCCTTGTCAGGAGATATTCCTCAGGTTGGGCCTTATCCTAAATGAGGCCAAATCCACCCTGATCTCCACTCAAACGATACAGTTTGTGAGGGCTTATCTGGACGTGATGAGGGCCAGGGCCTCCCTACTCATAGTGCACTTCATTGGCAATAAAGGAGGCCGTCCTGAGGCTCCAATCATTCCCAATCACAATGGCCCGGTGTTGTATGAGGCTGTTGAGGTTCATGATGGCCTGCACTTATGTGGTAATGACATGCCACGTTCAGGTTATGACTGCTCTAGCTCTGGCTGGTGTGGACCCACAACCCAGCATTCCAGCACATGAACACGGTATTAATGGTGCCTGCAGACGTGTTGAAATCCCTCAACTGGTGACTGTGCAAGAAGGTGGTCTGAGAAGGGATGTTGTTTCACAGCCCTTTCCTGTCCATTCAGCTGGTTACAGACACTTCCAATACGGGTTGGGGAGCCCACCTCAGAAAGCTACAGACCTCTCCCTCCAGATCAACGTAAGGGAGTTGAGAGCTATTCACCTCTTATGCGGTGTCTTCCTGCCACAGCTTCGAAACAAGTGCATTTCGATTCTGATGGACTATATGGCAGCGATGTTTTATATAAACAGACAGGGTGGTGCTCGCTCTTATCCCCTGTGCAGGGAAGCCCTCCTCCTCTAGGAGTTCTGCATAGCTCACAATATCCACCCAGTGTCCACTTTCCTCCCTGGGGTCCACCTCAGCAGGTTTTTCAAGGGGCATGAGCGGTCTCTCAGGGTGGATGTAGCCCTGTCTATTTTCCACAGGTGAGGTTTACCCCACTTAGACCTGTTTGTGACTTGCAGCAATAGAAAGTGTCCCTACTTCTGCTCCCTATTCAACCACAGTCTGGAGTCTCTGGGGGATGCCCTCACGATCCCTTGGCCTCAGGGCCTTCTTTATGCCTTCCCCTCTTTCCTGCTGGTCCCCAGGGTGATTCTCAGGATCAGGGAATTTCAGGCCTCTGTGATCCTGATAGCCCCTATGTGGCCTTGAAAGCACTGGTTCCCTCCTCGTGCTTTCAGTAGAGCAACCTCTGGCCCTCCCCCTGTTCCTGGACCTAATATCTTAGGAATTTGGCAGGCTTCGGTATCTGAATCTCTGCTCCCTGCACCTCATGGCATTGAAGCTCGATGTCTGACAGCCATGGAGAGGCAGTGTTCGGAACGGTCCAGGCAGTTCTCCTGGGGAGTCGTAAGCCTTCCACAAGGTCCTCTTACCTGGCGAAGTGGAAACACTTCATTCTCTGGTCAGAGGGTAAAGGGTTCTCTCCTATGGAAGCCCCTGTGCCGGCTATTTTGGATTACTCTCTGGGCCATAGGCTCCAGGGTCTGACCCCTTCCTCAGTATGGGTGTACCTGGCAGCCAACTTGGCTTTTCATTCAGGCTCACGTGGCAGGCCCCATGGTGCACTGCTTTCTTAAGGTCTGGATATGGTCTACCACCAGGTGCGTGAGCCCTTGCCATCTTGTAACCTCAATTTGGTTAATTTGGTTCTCACAAGGCTCATGTTCCCCCCCCCCGCTTTGAACCATTGGTGATGTGTTCCCTCCTGCAGCTCTCCTGAAAGGTCTTTCCTGGTGGCCATTACCTCTGCCAGGCAAGTGTCAGAACTGAGGGCTCTAATGGTGGACCCTCTGTATACGGTCATTTTTAAGGATAAGGTCAGGCCGCGTCCCCACCCTGCCTTTCTGCCCAACGTGGTCTCTCACTTTCAAGTTCACCAAGACATTTTCCTTCCCGTTTTTTAGCCAAAGCCCCATGGCTCTGGAACAGAACAGGCTCTACACACTCTGGATGTGAGGCGTGCTTTAGCTTTTTATTTAGAAAGGACCAAACCCTTCCGTAAGTCCCCCCAATTGTTTGTGTCCATAGCAGACAGGACGAAGCGGCAGCCTGCGGCAGCCCAGCATATTTCATCCTGGATCACAGCCTGCATAAAGGTGTGCTACGAGCTGGCACGGGATCCAGCTCCATCTATCGTGGCCCACTCCACCAGGGTCCAGGTGTCTTCCATGGCCTTTGCTGCTCAGTTGCCCATCGTAGAGATTTGCAGGGCGGCTACCTGGTCGTCAGTGCACACCTTTGCAAACCACTATGCCATAGCACAGTTGGCCAGGGAGAATGCCACTGTGGGTAGGGCTGTGTTTCAGTCAGCCTCTCAGTAAGGCTCTGACGCCACCTCCTGGGATTTGGCTTTGGAGTCACCTAAATGGAATAGACATGAGCAAGCACTCGAAGAAGAAAAAACAGTTACTTACCTTTATAGCTGTTGTTCTTCAGGATGTGTTGCTCATGTCCATTCCACATTCCACCCACCTCCCCTGCGTCAGAAGGTTCAAGCAAGAAGGAACTGGTGGGGGAGGGCCAGCAGGGATATATATGTACCAATAAAGCAACACCACTCCAGGGGGCTCCCCTGCTGGCCGATCGGGTACCGCGACGGGAAAGCTCTCAGACAATCTGTGCACGCAGAGCGCATACACCTAAGTGGAATGGACATGAGCAATACATCTCGAAGAACAACAGTTACAAAGGTATGTAACCATTTTTGTTGAGGTTGCATTAGTCCAATAGCTGAAATAATCTCCTTGGATCTTTTATGCAAACCCCTCTGAGCAAGAGAGATGTAGCATCCATACTGTGTTATATACCCTGGCCACACACCATCCATGTCTCCCCCCCTCCCAACTTTTGAGTAAATTTGGGATCCACACTGTACATGAGGCGGTTGAATCCCTAGCATGCCTGGCCTCCACTTGCATAGTGGAAGCATTGTACTTCCATTGTTAAGAGGTCCTCTGAGGTTTTCAAAGAGAGTGTTGTATTGTCTCTTGGTATGCCATTCCGATCAACACTGTTTTATTCTTATGAAGGGAGAGCAAGTATTTCTAACTTAATTCCACAACACAACAGAGAGAAAGAAGACCATACCTGCTCATGCCTATGGGTATGTCTACACTAGCCCCCTAGTTCGAACTAGGGTGGCTAATGTAGGCATTCGAACTTGCAAATGAAGCCCGGGATTTAAATATCCCGGGCTTCATTTGCATGTTCCCGGGCGGGTGCCATTTTTAAATCCCCTTAGTTCGAACTGACTGCCCGCGGCTACACGGGCAGTCAGAAGTTAATCCGAACTAAGTCCTTAGTTCGGATTAACTGTTACTCCTCCTGCAATGAGGTGTAACAGTTAATCCGAACTAAGGACTTAGTTCGGATTAACTTCTGACTGCCGCGTGTAGCCGCGGGCAGTCAGTTCGAACTAAGGGGATTTAAAAATGGCGCCCGCCCGGGAACATGCAAATGAAGCCCGGGATATTTAAATCCCGGGCTTCATTTGCAAGTTCAAATGCCTACATTAGCCACCCTAGTTCGAACTAGGGGGCTAGTGTAGACATACCCTCAGATAGTGCTCAGATAGTATATGGTATACATCCCAATTCACGTGTTTACCAATGCAGATTTTTGCATAAAGAGTTAATGAGGATTGTTCCTTTGATACTTTCCATGTGTTCACTTACGTTGTAGTTGAGAATACTATATACATCAAACAGAGGGCCTATGACAGTCTGTGGTATGAATAACTATATCTGCCTAAGTATTGCAAAAAAAAGTTTAAAATATCATCTGTAAACTTGTGTGTAAACAAGGCATTATATTTTAGAAGTTATCCTAACCTTTTAAGTATATAGGGCTGCAATATTACATTTTATATAGGACAGAGAGAAATGAATATTGCCAGATAATGGAGTTTAACATTAAGTACATCTGTGATATAGATATTATGACTTCAAGTGTTGTGTTCAAGATGTTTGTGATGGTAACTATGCCTGAGTTTTCTTTAGGGATGAAAAGGGTTAACCAGTTAACTAGCACCCGGTCTGTCCGGAGCAGCCCCCTGTCCACCACCAGAGCTAGGCCTACCACTCCATACTGCGGGCGAAAGGCACTCATGCTCGGCTCAGCCAAAGCAGCCCCATCCATGGTGTGGTGCAACAGGTTCAGCCTGGCCTAGCCGGAGCAGCCTATGGCATGGCGGGAGTAGCCTGCAGTGTGGTGGGCCCGGACAGGCTGGAGCAGCTACTGGGCCTGGCTAACTGGTTAAACATAATGTTCTTCTTTGAGTGCTTGTTAACATTGATTCTAATCAGGTGTGCATGCATTGCATGCACAAGGTTTGGAAACTTTTTCCCCTAACAACTCCTGGAGGGTCAGATGTGGAGACCCCTAGAGTACCGCCATTATATCAGCCCTTATGTACCGCTGCCAACCTGGCACCCCACAACACTGCCTCTGATACAGATGCAGCAGTGCAGAGTGGCAGGGGGCTCCTCAGGAGTGGGGCTGGAGCATACTGGCTGCTGGCCCCACCCCAGAGGTTAATCGACTATTCAATTAACCGATATTTAACATCCCTAATTCAGCACACAACATAGCACCAGGGGACCAAAGTCTGGTGTAGGTGCTGAACTCCTTTTCCACACTGGACATATGAGACCACAAGGAACCTTTGAGATTTCGGAAACTGAGCACCTTCAATGCGAGACAAGCCACCGGTGTCGCCTAGAGCACCACAATCTAGATGCAAGCCAGCTATGCTAAGGTGACCTCAGTCTCCAGACCAGCACTGTTGGAGATTCACTCCTTCGGCCCTGGTTCTTCTGGGACCTCTGCCGACAGCCCTCAGCCATGGTCTCCCAGACTATGCAGGAAGGCATGCCACCCACAGAGGCCCCAGGTCCTACTCCTAGGTAACCACAGAGACCTCCTTCCCAAAAGAATGGGAAAAGTGCAGGGCCAAGTGCATCCTGGACCACTTGCAGACCTCCCCCCTACCTCCTCATTCTCCTCCCCGGATGAGGCAGTGGCAGGGCTTCCTCTAGTTGACCATCGGGCATACCAGGAGCCCCTGAGAAGGGTGGCACACAATATGAGCCTTCCAACAGATGATCCAGTGGTAGACATTTTAGCCCAATAAGGTCCCTCAAGGATGGCGCTTCCCATTATAAAGACCATGCAGACCAATTATAATTCATTATGGCAGACTCTAGCCTCAATACCACCCACAGTGAGGGAGTGAAAAGGAGGCACTTTGTGCCCTTCAAAGGTTATGAATTCCTTTTCTTGCACCCCCATCCCACCTCCCTGGTCGTTTTGGCTGTATATGAAAAGGAGAGAGAAGTTCAACAAGTCTCCTCAGGCCAAGGAGAAAGAAACTTGACCTCTTTGGCAGAAAGATTTATTCAGCTGGAGGTCTCGAGCTGAGGAGAATGAACCAACAGACTATCCTCAGTAGATATTCATATAAGTCATGGGAGGCGATGGTTAAGTTCAAGGAGCTCCTTCCTCCAGACTCCAGGCAGGAGTTCTCGGCACTCACAGAGATGGGCAGAACAGTAGCCAGAACCTCACAGCAGGCCTCGCTTGACTCAGCAGCAAGAACCCTATCTAAAGGGATAGTGATGCCCTGGTTTGCATGTCTTCGGTCTTCGGGACTGTCACCAGAGGTCCAACAGACTCTACAGGAGTTTCCCTTTGAAGGGACTGGCCTCTTTTTAGAGCAAACCGGACTCCAAGCTCCATTCTCTGAAAGATTTGAAGGCTACCATGAAGTTGCTTGGTATGCACACTCTGGCAAACCAGAGGATATTCCCTGCAATTCTCTTTACCCCCACCCTTCCAATCTCCTTCCCCATCCCACTTCAGGGATCCCTCTCTCAGGTATCTCAATCACTCATTATGTTAAGTGTGATTCGAGAAGATCCTCACAGGGTAAGAGTCAAGGAGTTTTATTCCTGATATTTCCTAATTCCAAAGGCCAAGGATGGGCTGAGGCCCATACTAGACCTGCAAGATCTTAACTGGTACATGTAAAAGCAAAAATTCAGCATGGTCTCCCGAGCCTCCATTATCCCGTCTTTGGATCCGAGTGACTGGTATGCTGCCCTCGACATGAAGGATGCATACTTCCATATTGCGATTCTTCCTGTGCACAGGTGCTACCTCAGGTTCCCCAGGTGGTGTCCAACAATCGTTTCACATTCACAGTGTTCCCATTCGGCCTGTCCACTGCACTGTGAGTGTTCACCAAGTGCATGTCAGTGGTGGCTGCCTTCCTTTGCAAGAAAGGGGTCTTCCCTTATCTGGATGACTGGCTGCTAAAATGATGCTCCAGAGAACAAGTACAGACCTATGTCCACCTGACTCTCACTCTGTTCTGCTTGTTAGGCCTCCTCAATTAGGAAAAATCCATACTGACTCCTTCACAAAGAATAGAGTTCATTAGAGTGACTCTCAACTCGATTCAGGCAAGACCCAATCTGCTGAGCTCTAGATTTCAAACGATGATGGGCATTATATCACTGCTTACTCAATGCCCAACCATTAAGGTGAGGACGTGACTATGCCTGTGGGGGCACATGGCATCATGCTGCCATGTAGTTGGGCATGCAAGGCTCTGCTTCAGGCCTCTCCAGACATGGCTAGCCTCGGTGTACCACCCATTGCAGGACAGTCTGGATATGATGGTGTCAATTCCCCAAACAGTAACTGCCACCCTCTCATGGTGGCTGGACCCAAGCAGTGTCTGTGAAGGGGTGTCTTGCATTCCCCAGTCTTCCACAATGATGCTTGTAACAGATGCCTTGGATGTTGGGTGGGAAACCCATCTGGGGAGCCTAAGGACCCAGGGCAAGTGGAACTCCACAGACTCTGCTTTCTACATCAAGGCCAAGGAGTTCAGAGCAGTCAGGCTCACCTGTCAGGTATTCCACTCACAGATGCGGGGCCACTGTGTAATCGTGTGCACAGACCATACCACCACAATGTTCTACATAAGCAGGCAGGGGGGGAGTGAGATCATCACCTCTATGCCTGGAAGCCCAGTGGCTCTGGATATTCTACAGAGAGCACTCGATCCATTTAGAGGCTCATTACCTCCTGGGCCTGCAGAACAGACTAGCAGATGCTCTCAGTTGGTCATTCATGGTACATGAGTGGTCTGTCAGAACAGATGTCATCCATTCAATCTTCCAGAGGTGGCGATTTCCCCAGCTAGACTTGTTTGCCACGAGGGACAACAAGAAGCGCAAAGACTTCTGCTCATTTCAGAACTGCAGTCACGGTTCTATCACAGACACATTCGCAATTCAGCAGGGTGTGGGGAGAGGCAACTGATGTACAACATTTTTCCGATCCTTCTGATCCACAGGGTGCTGCTGAAGGTCTGCAGGGAGAGAGCATACCTTATCCTGGTGGTGCTGGTTTGGCCATGCCAGCACTAGCTCTCCACATTCCTAGATCTGTCAGCAAAGGCCCCAGTAGCTCTCCCATTGTACCTGGACCTTATAATGGAGGACCAGGGGATGTTTCACACACCCAGACCTCCAGTCTCTCTCCACCTCCTGGCATGGAGGGTGAGTGGCTTAACCACCTCAGACCTGCAGTGCTCAGCTCAGGCACAGAAGGTACTGCTAGGTAGTAGGAAGCCCTCCACCAGAGCTGCCTACCTGGCTAAGTGGAAGAAGTTCTTTTGTTGGTGTGAGCAACATGACATTTTACCTGCACAGGCCCCAGTGTTCCTGGTTTTGGATTACCTCCTTCATTTGAGAACCCAGGGGTTGGCACCCTCTTCCATTAAAGTCCACCTAGCAGCTATGCCACCATTGACCCAGGTTGTTCCCACCATTCTGTTTTTACACCACAGGGTGACTTGTTTCAGAAATGGATTGGATAGGCTTTTCCCTTACTCCTGCTTGCTTATGCCTACATGGAACCTCAACTTGATTTTCAGTAAACTTATGGCTCCTCCCTTTGAACCATTGGCTATGTGTTCCTTACTGCACTTTCACTTAAGGTTGAATACCTGGTAGTCATTACATCTGCCAGAATGGTGTCTGAGTCTAGAGTGCTTTCACCAGAGTCCCTATATATAGTCTTCCATAGGGACAAGGTGCAGTGTAAGCCCCACCCTACTTTCCTACCAAAAGTGATTTCCCAATTTCACCTGGGTCAGGATATTTTCCTGCTGGTATTCTACCCTAAGCCTCACGCTAACACTAGACAAAGGTCACACTACACATTCTAGATATGCGTAGGGCTCTGGCTTTTTATATTGAATGAACAAGACTCTTTAGGAGGTCTACACATTTATTCATAGCAATAGTAGATAGGCTGAAAGGTGACCCAGTCTCAGCCCAGTATATATCCTTATGGATAGTGTGATGTATACGCACCTGCTATGACTTAGCAGGAATCATGCTCCCTTTGGTGATGGGACGTTCCATCAGGGTCTATGCTTCCTCCATTGTGTTTCTGGGGCAAGTTCCTGTTAAAAAAATATGCAGGGTGGCAACATGGTCATCAGTACAAATGTTCACAACACACTATGTCATCAATAAGTTCTCAAGGGCTGATGCAGCTGTTGGTAGGGCAGTGTTACAATCACTGATTCCTAACTTCGATCTCACCTCAACAGTGTAGTGGCTTGGGAGTTACCAGATTGGGATCAAGGTGAACAAGCACTTGAAGAAGAAAGGACAGTTACCTTTTTCTCATGACTGATGTTCTTTGAGATGCGTTGTTCATGTCCATTCCAATACCCACCCGCCTTCTCCACTGTTAGAATGGCTGGCAAGAAGGAACCAAGGGAGGGGCCAGGTTGGCAATGGTATATAAGTGCTGATATAACAGTGACACTCAAAGGGTATGTCTACACTCCAGCATTAATTCGAATTATCTTAATTCGAAATAGTTAATTCGAATTAAGCTAATTCGAATTAACGCATCTAAATACAAAATGCAGTTCGAATTAGCGTTTTGCTATTTCGAAATAGTGTGTCCACACTGAGTGGACTCTGAATCGGAGTTAAGGCTGGCCGGAACCAGTTCCGGCAGGGCACCAGGTCAGGACTTTAATGTGTGGGGCTGCTGCCTGAGGCTATCTGAGGTCTATGCTTAAAGGGACCTACTCTCACCCTGGACAGACAGTTCTCAGGTTTCCCTGCTTGCTTGTCTACTTCGATGAGGGACAGCAAAGCATTTGTGTCTCCGAGTGCTCTTCTTGCCCTCACTCAGGACACCACAGCACTCTGCCACAGGGAGCCACAGCTGCCCCTGGGCACTCTGGTGCGTCTTGTGGACGTGTTACCATCAGCCTGGCTGCACTTGCTGCAGGCTGCCATCCGGGAGGTCCAGCGGGAGGCTGTCAGTGTCCAGGGGGCCCTGCGGGAGAGCTTCCACCCCGAGGAGCACTAAGAGCCTCCCTGGTCTGCCCCACTGGGGGCTTGTGCCCCATTCCTCCCTCACGTCCTTCCACTTGTCCCTCCCTAGCCCCCCCTTCCTGATGACAAATAAAATACACTTTTTTTCAAAAATAGAAACTCTGTTTATTTAACAAAATGGTGGGGGGGATGAACCTCTGGGGAGACTGGGGAAAGGAGGCAGGAGATGGGAGGAGAGAGGGTGGGAGAGGGGAGGGGGAAACCTGGGAGGAGGGAGCTGGAAGGGGGAAGCAAGGGAAGGAAGGAGGAGGGGAAGTTAAGCACTCAGGGCTGGGGGTCTCGTCGGGCTACATGTCTCCCAGCACGGCGGGTGCGAGGGCCTCGGCGTCCCCGGGGGGATGAGGTGGGGGGGGTGTGGAGATTGAGGAGGAGGTTGAGGAGGGAGAGGCGGGAGCAGGAGAAGAAGTGGGAGGAGGAACGGTAGCTGGGGGGCAGCAGGCGCTGGAGCGGCACGAGGCAGCACGCTCTGCACCAGGGTCTGCAGATGGGTACAGATGGCACGACCCTGGGCAAGCAGCTCCCTCCGGAACTCCCGTTCTTCCTGTGCCTGCTGCTCCATGATGCGGGTCAGGGCTCACACGGCCCCCAGGTGCTGCTCTCGGTACCCCTGCCGTGTTGCAGTCGTCCTGTGGAGCCCTCTGGTGCGGTGTGCCTTGCACGTGCAGTTGGTGCGGCTGTGGAGAAAGAAGAGAAGTGGTCAGTTCTCCCTGGGGACACAGTGGGTGAAGCCCAGCCCCCCTCTGCGAGGTAAGAATGACTGTGCCCTGCACTGTCAGAGCTGCTGTGCTTGCACAGAGACCATGGTCGGAATGTCCGGCTATCCCTGGGAGTGGGAGCTGCCCTGAGACCACACCCATGCCCCTGTGCTGTGTACAGTGTGGGTGAGGTCGGGGGGAGATGTTAGAGGGGGCTTGTGACGGGAGGGTGTTCTTCTGTGTCCCTCCCCGGGGTCAGGAGCATGTCAGGTCTCTTCACACACATGTGTGGCTATCAGGCCACGGCCCCTGTGTAGCACGCAGCTGGAGCCACCTGCCCAGGGGTGGCACGGCATGTGCTCGCACGTGCACAGGGTTGCTGCGTGATCTGTGGTAAACAAGGCTCACGCGCGTGGTCCCTGGTCTCCCTCCCCACCCCCCCCAGGAAGGGGACAGTGATGGCACTTACATGGTGTGGCCTCCCCGGACGACCCTGCTGACTCTGCAAGTGGGACTGCTCGGGGGGTCCTGGTGGTGTGGTGGCTCCTGCTCCGTGCCCTGGTCAGGGCCCTCTGGTCCCAGCTCGCTGCCCCCCGGGGTGGCACAGATCGTCCCGCCCTCCAGGATGCAGTCCAGTGCCTTGAAGTAGGGGCAGATGTCTGCCCCTGCTGAGGAGCTGCCCTGAGTGGCCCTGGCGTACCCCTGCCGCAGCTCTTTAATTTTCAGGCGCACCTGCGGCCTTTCTGGGCCATGGTGGCAGCTATGCGGCCATAGACGGCCGCATTCCTCCATCTAGTGCGGAGATCATGGACATTGTGGGCCTGCCCCCAAACCTCAATGAGGTCCATGATCTCCTCACTAGTCCAGGAGGGAGTGCGGCATCTACGATCCCTGGCTGGCTCCTGGGTGCTGGGGGACTGGGCGGGGGACGGCTGGCTGGCACTGGCTGCCTGGCTCATCGTGGGGCCACTGGGTCAGGGGCAGAGACTGCTGGCAGGCCTGGATCTGGTACGTGCAGTCTGGCCAGAGTCTACCCCTTTAAGGGCTCCGGGGCTGGGGAAGAGGAGAGGAGTTTTCCTGGTTTGGCCCAGAGTGGCCACCAGGGAAAACTGGGAAGGGCTGGAAGCCAGCTAATTTGAAATAAGTGTCTACACAGCGCTTCTTTTGAATTAGCTATTTCAAATTTGGCGTTACTCCACGCAGAATGGGGTTTACCAAATTCGAATTAAGCACCCCGCTATTTCGATTTTATTTCGAAATAGCGGTTTGCCTGTATAGACGCTATTAAAGTTAATTCGAAATAACGGCTGTTATTTCGAATTAACTTGGCAGTTTAGACATACCCTAAGGGACTCCACAGCCGAGCCTACAGGAGCTCCTAGGGAAAAGAGGTTTTGACACTCGTATGCGCAACGCATGCACACCTGATTGGACTGGATATGAACAACACATCTTGAAGAAGACCAGTTACAAGAAAAAGGTAACTTGTCTATTTAACCGGTTAACTTTTTAACTGGACTTTTACATCCCTAGTTTTCTTTGTGGTCTTATGCATCATTTTTCCTATGCTGTGCTCCTCATATTTAATAGAGAAGAGTAATATAATTTTGTATTATATGCATAATTGATAATGTTTTGACTTAACACGTTTATTTCACCTTTAAGGAACAGATCCTCTCTCTTCTCCTATAGGGCAGAATTTTTGCAGCTTTGTGGTGACTTTTCTACTGCTTCTGCTAACAATCTTGTATAGACATTTGATTCTTCTTTTGTTTTTGAAGCTTTAAATATTTGGAACTATTTGTTCCCCTGTAGTATAAGGGAACCAAAGGACAAAAACTAGAAAGAAAAGAGTTTAAAGGCGTATGAAAGGGGTTGCTAGCCACATGCTAGGATCCAACCTCATGGCATAATTGCCTGCAGTCCTATTGTATAATTACCATTACAAAAGATCAAGACAGGGACAAAGTGGAATTGTCTGGTGAACAGCTGCTTTGTATGACTTGTCTCTCAGTAGAAAAATTGGAAGGTGCAGTTACTCTGAGCAGCATTAACTCATGCTATCAACTGTATAAACCCCAGAAGAGGGCTTACTAGCCAGTAATGCCAGTATCAGGCAAGTGAGACAATGGCAATATAGCAATTCAATCTGTTCTTCTTGGAGTGCTTGTTCATTTCCATTCAACACAGGTATGTGTGCTTGCCACACAGAGCCAGCCCAAGGCACGGGCCAACCGGGCAACCGCCCAGGGCACCCCATTGTAGGGGGCACCACGCGGGGCTACTGGGCTGGGCGGGGGCAGCACCACGCATGCGCTGTGCGCCCGGGGGCGGGGCTGCGGCCACGCATGCGCCGCGCCCGGGGCAGGGCTGCGCATGCGTCGCACTCCGGGGGCGGCGCCGCACTCGCGGGGCGCACAAATGGCTTGGGCTGGCCCTGTTGCCACATTCACCAGTGCCAGAAGATTTTCCCGCAGCAGTACATATAGGAGACAGGGATCAGCACCCCTGGAGTGGCATCCAGGGTGCTCTTGGGCCCCTCCCTCCTCAGTTCCTTCTTGTCTTCAGTGATAGTGCTTGGAACAATGTGCTCCAGCCTTAGCTGTAGCTTTAGTTAACTTTCCCTGTTCAGTTGTAAATAATTTTTCCCTTTAGATAAGTATGTGTAAATAATTGTAGATTACCAGTTAGTCTCCTTCACAGACTGCCTGCAGACGGGGAATGCCCCACTCTCCTGGCTTTAAAGCCTTTGCTATGTGCTGCAGGCCTATACCAGTAAGTGATGCACATGCTGACTGTCTCTGCTGCCTAAGGGAAGTGCATATTTCAGATAAGTGTCAGATCTGCAGATCCTTTCCTAAAGGATAATAAGATAGTTATACGTTTGAAAGCTCTACCCATGGAGTGCACCCTCACTTCCCAGGACCAGCACTCACACTATGCACTGATCACCAAAGCATCGGTGCGGAGTCCTCTCTGAGGGCCAACAACCCAGCACCGGTTATGGTTCCTGACCCTGGCTAAGAGGTCAAAGAAGTTGACTAGGGACATGTCCCCAGGCTTGCAAAAGGGACAAGCCAAGAAAGAGGATCATCCAGGAGACGAGGTGCTGGAGAAAACCTGCTCCCCATTGCCCACCTCAGATGTTCAAATCCCTTTGATACTAGAAGCTTTTCAGGTGGTGCAGGACATTTTTTCCATGCTGGTATCGCCACATCTGGCACTGGTCAGGCCCCAGCATAGAGGGAAGCCACCGTTTGCTTCTTGGTCACCAAGTGCCGGATGGTCTCATTCTCCTGCTCAGTTGGAGAGGAGAGCTCCTCATAGCCCCATTTGGTCCATTAAAGGGAGAGAGACCAGGGGAAGATGCATATATCTCAAGGATTGCTGGAGTCAGAGTGCAGACCTATGGAGGCACGTGCCCCCCCTTCCTGCCAGCAGGAGCGGCACCGTAGGGAGAATCGCTCCCCTTACACACCTCGCTGCTCCAGGAAGGTTTCCCCATGGCCACAGGATTTTCTCCATGCCCCCAATACTCGTCAGCGCCAAGCTACCAGAGGCGTCACAGCACAGCATATAGGTTCTGCTCAATGTGCCAGCATGAGTGATCACCCTCTCGATGCCAGTCATTGCAAGCCAGGAGCAGGTCCTGGGATCATCATAGCGCTGCAAGCAACCAGTCCAGCCACTTCTCTCAGTCACCAAGATCACTGTCATCACCTGGTTTTCAGTATCGTAGAGAGCGCAGCACATGCTCCCCCTTCATGGGCCTCAGCCAGCATTCACTTTGCTAGTGCCACATCAGACTCCACCTCCTTGCTCCCGGTGCAACCATCTGCGTGGCACATGGTGCTGCATCAACTGGAGCTGCAGGCGGCTTCACAGGGCACCCCGTGGCTCCAGGCACAGTGGCCAGCACAGTAGTGCCCATGGACTTTCTAGGGTTTTCTAGTTCAGCTCCAGATTACCCACTTGGTGGCCGGAGCATCGGAGGAGCCTTCAGTACCCCTCCTGGCCACGTACATGCACCAGAAGTAGTTAGGCTACTCACTCAGATGGAGGGAAACAATGGGCAACCAGCCAGCACCAAGGAAAGAGGGACAGTTGGGCCAAGCTTTGTCTTCCTCATCATCAGATGAAGCCGTAGTGGCACCCCCTACTGTGGTCCTGCTTGACGACATGAAAGCCCACCAGCACTTTCTAAAGAGGGTTCCAACCAATCTGGATCTCTAGGTGGACGAGGTGCAGGAGACCTCAGACTCCCTCTTTGGTGTCCTTGGCCAGACTGCACCAGCCAGAATGCTTTGCCGCTGCATGATGGATTGGCCAAGATTGCTAAGACTGTGTGCCAGACTCCCTCCTGGATCCCACCTGTTTTTAAGAGGGCAGAATGGAAATACTTTGTGCCTGCCAAGAACCATAAGTACGTTTGTACTCATCCAGCACCAAACTCCCTCGTGGTGGAATCGGTCAACCACAAGGAGCATCTCCACCTTAAGAAATAAAGACTCAAAATGCTTGGACATTTATGGGTGTAAGCTTTACTCCTCAGCAAGTTTCCAACTCAGGGTGGCAAACCACCTGGCCCTCTTTGCCCACTATGACCTCAATATGTGGCAGGCAATGTCCAAATTTGAGGCACTCCTGAAAGCCTCTAGGAAAGAGTTTCAGGCTCTTGCAAAGAAGAGAGCCTCTATACCGGGACAACGCTGCAAGCGGCTTCTGATGTGGTGGACTTAGCTGCTCACTACATAGTGATTCATCGTGATCTTGACATGGAGGGTAGCATGGTTACTCCTGTTGGATCTGTCTCCTGAGATTCAGAAGGCGATGCAGGACCTTCCATTTGATGGCATGGCCCTATTTTATGAACAGACAGACACAAAATTACATGAGCTTAAAGACTCACTTAGAATCCCAGAACACAGCAGTTTTGTCGACAGCGATAAACCTCATTTTACGAGGAATAACGCCTTTTTTCGAATGTACTCTTTCGGGAAAAAAAGGCACTATTGTATGCAAACTGTACTTTTTCGAAAGAGCATCTAGACTCTCTTTCAAAAAAGCAGCTTGCTTTGTCGACAATACTGACTGTAGTCTAGACGCTCTTTTTCAACAGAGGCTTTGTCGATAGTATCTGTTGACAAAGCCTCTGTCGAAAAAGGTGTGCAGTCTAGACGTAGCCTTAAAGACCTTGGGGTTGTTTGTCTTGGGGCCTGAGAGGAAGATAAGCCCCTGCTGCCCCAATCAAAAGGACCCTACTCCTGCCAAGACCCATCCCAGGCAGGGCCGTTAGCCCCAGTCTGCCTCACAGCCTTACTCCAGCCATTCCAAACTTTGGGGCAAGCGCACCTTTTGAGGATGCACCTGGGGCGACATAGCGGTCACACCAGATCCTCCCCATTTATTTTCATCCCAATTCTCTCAGCCTGAAGAGACATCACCATGGACCATTGGATTCTGGCCACTGTATAGCATGGCTATATGCTTCAGCTGTCCTCTACTCTGCCCTTCCACCCACCTTTCCTGTCCCTCTTCAGGGAACCTTCTCACAAGCAACTCCTTGAGCAGGAGGTTGTGGAGTTCTCCCAGTGGGAACAGTGAAAAGGGTACCCCATTTCGAGAACCAGGGATTTTACTCCCATTATTTTTTAATCCCAAAGCCAGAGGGGGCCTTTAGCCCATCCTCAACTTGTGAGACCTGAACAAATACCTGATTTGCCTCAAGTTCTGCATGGTCTCCCTGGCTTCAATTATCCCCAGCCTAGATCTAGGAGTCTGGTATACCACCCTCAACCTCAAAGACGCCTATTTTCACATCATGTTCTTCAAGGGACATAGGCATTTTCTGCAGTTCAAGGTAGGTCTGAGCCATTATGAGTTCACTTTCCTTTGGCTTGGCCACGGCTCCCAGGATTTTCTTGAAGCATATGTTGGTGGTAGTGGCCTATGTGAGACATAAAGAGGTCCAGGTATATCCCTACCTCAATGACTGGCTCATCAGGGGTCATAATGAACTCAAGTTCCTGACCTGTAAGAACTGTGAATCTTTCAGAAAAATAATAGCTGTGTTAGGAGCATAGGAGCACTCCCTATAGCTCAGAATATTAGGAGCTGGAGTTGTAAGAGAACCTTAGTAGCTTCAGTTCCTTCCTTTCCAACAATTGATGCTGGGACCAGCCATTGTTATCAACCTTCAAACTGGCAAACACTGTGGATCCAGTTCCAAGGTTGGTCAGATGATGTCAGCACTGTGTCTGATGGTGGGGGGTGTCCTTAGTGCCAGGGATTTAGATGATGTCTCCTCTCAGCCATGAACTGCATGCTGCTATTTGTGTGAGTTCCTCACTGTCAAGAGTCTGTCCTAGCATTGCAGAGCTCCAGCTAAGCCATCTCCTGCCTGTGCTCAACTATTTCTCCCAGTATTGGGCCCCATGTTTAGTGAAGTCTATTTATTCTCTTCGGTACTCAAACAAAAGGGCAAACAGACGCTGATCCCAAACAGGAGTTGCAGCAGGGAACTTAGTTCCATTGCAGAGAGAAAAAAAAATGCTTTGGATACAGCAAGTACATTGAAGGTCTGGATTCTGAAGATACTTCTGACCTTTCATTGATGGCAATTCCCAGAATTCTGTCTGGTTGTCCTTACTTTGGAGACAGTGTAGTCTCCCATTGATGATGATGCTCTTTTTGTTTGTCTTTCATTAGATATTTATGCTGTGGTGGTGCAGGGCATATGTGAGCACCTCATAAACAGAAATTTATCCTCAAAACACATCTGTGAAGTATCCTATCCAATTTACAGTTGGAAAACTGAGGCATTGTAATATTAAAAACTTGTCCAACATCATACAGGAAGTCTGTGGCATTGCAAGGAATTGAACTTTGATTTCCTGAATCCCAGCTCAGTATTTTAACCACAAGAATTCCCTTCTTAGAATAGTTATATGCAGATTCCCTTTACTTGTTGCCTCTTTAAACTATAGATGAGTAAGTCATAGCAAAGACCACCCGCAACTTCCTGGTGGTGAGGCAGTCAGAAGGAACCAACTGAAAAGTCTAATCCTTTAACTCACTTTCCTGCATCTCAGCGGGCTAATGTGTGATCTTTGCCACATCTTTTTGTGTATTCTGTCTTTCCTTTATTTTGTTTATATCCGTGATAACTTGCTGAAATTAGATGAGGAAGAAACAGAAGGTTATGTCATAGTCTTTAACTACTGTCAAGAAAACTTGTAGGTGTTCTGGTTCTACTGAAGATTCTATCAGTCTACATTTGTGTTGCCTCATAATGGCCTTCAGCAATCTATCCCAATTACTTCTATAGATATTTGTTTAATCTAGAGGTTGCAACAGTCCAATGAAAGACATTTCCTCATAGCATTTGAAGGAGAAAGGAAGAATGACTCTGCCTATTAGTGATTACCATGCTTCATTATAAGTGACTGACCCCAGCATCTCCATCATTGGTCACCAAGAAGGCAGCTGGTTTATTCCAAGTTTCTTACCAGGATTCCAGTATTGCTTTTCATGTGTAATTCATGGTTGGTTGGTCTCTGTGACCACTGAGAGAGGACTAAGAGTTCCTAAGTAGGCTGCTATACTCCATTGCTTCTCAGCTACTGGAGATGTATGAAATGTGTTGGGAGGTGTCACATCCCATTACGTTAATTGATCCTTCCCTTCCATCTCTGTTGGCTGCTGCTTCAACCTCCTGCCCACCATTACAGAAACCTACACAGTTTGGCAGCTCTTCTATCCTTCCATCTCTATTCCACATCAAGGGAAACATGTCTGAAGAGACTGTACAATTGACTTCACAGCTCTTTGAAGCTACAGTTCCCACTCTCCAGAGCCTTGAGTATCAATGGTTGTGTGTGTGGGGTGGGGAGTCATTTTATTCCTTACATCTTTCTTCATCAGTGACCCAAAAATTGTCTGAAAATCATCTTATTGGCAATCTTTTGTATCTGCCAAATTTCAGAATTACTGCTCCTTTTTGTCTGATGTGCCAGAAACATTGATTTCCTGGGCAGAAAGGTTTTTTTTTTTTCAGTACACTGGAAAACCATTTTGCCAATTATCATGATGTCATGGTACAATATCAGTTCCAGCTTTTGGACTGGAATAGGCCTTTGCTTGATCATATCTCTGAAGAACAAAAGGAAGTAGCAAAAGAGACTGCTGCCGAGGTCTCATATTTTCTAAGCATGCTTTCTTTGCATATTGCATTGATTATTTCTGGGAGAAAAGTGGCATCTGATATCACACTCCACTAGTACTGGCTTAAGTAGTTATGGGAGACTAGCCCTGATCTCGAGCTCTTGTTATGCCCAACTGTTTCATATGGAGACTGTTTGTTTGAATCATGTCCCTGCATTGTAGGTTCAAACTGTCATGGGTTAGAGATAATCCAGTCGGGACACATAATCCAATTCTGCTCCATGCCACATCATCACCCACCGTTTCTCCATCCCCCACCTTTTTTTTTTTTTTTAGATACATCATAAAAGAAGTACCAGATCAGTACAGAAGGAAAGGACTTTTAATCAGTCTACTTTCTTTTGCCAAAAAAGTGAATGTCCTGTGATCAATGTAGTCCTGTATACCGTCTCTAACAGTGGTAAACTGTAGATGTTTTGGAATAAGACGTAAGAAATCCACCAGTGGGCAGGTATGGGATAATCTCTCCCACCTTTTAAATCAATAAAATTTAGAGCTGGTTTATGCCCAGAAGCATGAGGTTATATATCTCTTTCAATATTCTTTTTATCATTAAGTATTATAACTCTGTACATTTTTGTATATCCGGGCTTAAAATAAATTCAAATTCTGTACCCTGACTTTTCCTTCTTTTGCCTGATAAACTCGTTACAGGATTCTTGATCTACCAGATACATACTTGCACAGCATTATCACATCATCTTACCAAAAGTACCCATCTGTATTTTTGTGAAGGCAAACAAATTCTCTGCTTTGCCTTTATTTTCTCTATTAAATGACTGGACAACATGATTCAAGTATCAAAGTATGTGGGTACCCATTTCTAGTTTACAGATTCATTTGAGTTTTTATACCTTAAAGGAATCCCTGGAAAGAACATGCAGTCAGTTTAGTTCCCTAGGCCTCAAAATAAACTGAGGAATGTCTATCTTAAGAGCCGCTGAAAGAATATACTTCAAGAGGATTATCCTAGACTCGGATCAAACTAACGTTTTCCTTGCAGCACAAAAATTTGCTAATATTTGCCTAGTCCTATTTGATTGGAAGTACAGCCCTGAAAAATCTGTGTGATTTCTTCGAAGGTTGATATGCCTTATGATTTCCTTATATGACAGCTTATGGCTGATTGCAACTGAAACCATTGCAACACTAGGTGTCAACAAATTAATCTGTGCACACCCTTGAAGTTCTGATAGTTCTAATCTTTTTATCAGTGAAAATAAAGACAGTTTTGATAGGGTTGTCTCCCTATCAGCAATAGTAATTTCAGAGGCCTGTCATCTGATCACAATAGTCCCTTCTGGCCTTAGAATCTATGAATCTGGAGAGCTCATTTCTGAGAACTGAGAATTCATTGTCTCTGCAACATGTGGGTAGCTAAGATCTACACAAATATTCTAGAACTGTGAACCCATGGAATAATCTGTTCACAAGGGAAATTTCCTCCTAATTCCTGTTAGAGTGAGGTTGTTTTATGATCTCAAGCATGTTTCTTTTTTATATCCCTTCTTAACCAGAGATTAAAGTTTGTTTCAGAAACAATGGAAATAATGTCCTAAGCAAGGAAGAACCTGCTACCTTTCAAGCAGTTCACTTGAAGGATACATAAATAGATAAAAAATGAAAGGGCTGAGATCATTGAACTAGTCCCTCATTAGTCCAGAAGGCAAAGGTATTTGGTGTCTGGTCTCTATTGCACATGCAAGGAAAAAACGCAGACCTCGGTATCAGGGATTCCTTCTTTATCTGGATCTGGATTACCTAATAATTATCAGAACTAAGCATCAAAATAAAAGTATAGTTGAGTAGGGGTTTTCTGTTTGTATGATTATATGATACATTTGGTGTACAGACAAATGAACCAGGAAATGCTACTCATTTATCTGGTTCCCAATTTGTACATCCAGTAAGAGGAAAATAACAAGAATCTCAAAGATTTGGTAATCTTATCTATTATAGTTTCCTAAAAATGGCTTGATTAGGGTCCTATATCAAAACCTTCAATCAGTATGAAGGTGCTACATGAATTTAGTCTAAAAATCACTCCTTACATTACAAAGCATATTCTTTATATTGTATTTAAATTCATGCCTAGTATCTGGGCGCACGTCTACACAGCAGGGCAAAAGTTGAATTAAGCTGCATAACTAGAGCTACATCAATTGTTTACCTTGAGTTGAAATAGCTTAATTCGGCTTTTGGCTTTGTCTACACAACAAGAAGTCAAAGGAAGAACGCTCTTCCTTTGACTTCCCTTGCTCCTTGTAAAATGAGGGTTACAGGAGTTTGAGTAAGAAGTCCTTCAGCTCACCATTATTTCAAAATAATGGCTTTCAGTGTAGACACACTCTTCATTATCTTAGAATAATGTCAGTTATTCTGAAATAATGCTGCTGTGTAGACACAGCCTGACAGTAATAATGCTGCTTTATACTAATCCCTTCCCTACAATTTTTGTGATTCACTGCTTGCTACATTCCACATGATATGAAAGAGGGGAGAAGCTGCAAAGCAAATTAAAAATTACTGCATAATTTCCTTTGTTAACAATTTCTCCCATTTTTCTACCCACCTCATTCGTTTGTTAAATAACCAGAATGCAGTTTATAACTAATTGAATCTCTGCACAAATCCATAAATTTAATTAGTATAATTTCAAGTTATTGTTTTAGTGCTAATAATCAGTAGTTAGAGTTCAACTTCAGCCTGAGATGAAGGGATGTTGCTTAGTTTTGGCGCTCCCATCAGCAACACTGTACTGCCTTTGAATTGCTGGGAGAAGGGCATCATCAGAGCATCTGGGTGTCAACTTCTGATTACTAACAGTAGTGAAAAATAGCAAGCTAACTTTAGTCGCTAAATGAAACAGATATGATCGAGAACACATGTAGGCATCCTGGGTGAAGGACAAAAACTGACAAGGAAGCAGCCTGGTTTTTTTTCAAGTGCTTGCTCATGTTGATTCAAAGTAGATGCATATATATCCCATGAACAGTCACTGGAATGTTTTTCTCTTAGTACTACCCATTGGGTTGGCTCTGGCATCCCCTATAGTTATACCTTCATTGCGCCAATGATGCCCTATTGACTCGCTTCCTCTTCAGTTCCTTCTTACCTCCAGTGATGGTTGTTAAAGCATTATATCTCTCTTGTTCTTGAGCGATCCCCTAGTGGGCTCTCAGTTTTATCTGTAAATAGTTTAGATAGCTATTAATAGTTTCAGCCTTTTGGCTAAAATCAGTGTAATCTTAGTTTAATCCCGATCTTTTAATTGGGGTTCCCTTTCCTTACCTTCCTGGGGACCACAACATGCATTGGTCTCAAGGGTTTAATCTGTGTAGTTTTGTCAGAAACGTACGCCAAAGGGTGATCCTCACATGTCCTGCTTGAAGTGCATGGGGAGAATCCCACCATACTGATCAGTGCAGAATCTGTAGGGGATTCTATTCCAGGACCAAGAAAGAGAGGGACTATAGACTAAAACTTTTGCTGATGGAGGCAGGCCTTCTCCCACAATTGGAGCTTAGCTCTATGGACCCAGCAGTAGGCACTTTGGCATTTGCGCAGTACTCTGGCCTCAGTCAGGGAGGAAGGACTCTGGGTTCAGAAAATGTTGGCACCGTCACTCCATAGCATTGAAGATTTCTTCATGTGCAGTGATTCAGCACCATTCACAATAATTGATGCCTCACAAAAAGCACTGGAAGTCGGTTGGAGGGCACTCACCCACTTGCACAACTGAGCATGAGCTTTCAAGTGGAATGTGACCTGTGCCAGGCCACTCAGCCTCTTCATGACTTCATGCCCACAAAGGGATCTGTCAGGTCCCATGCCAATAGAGGAGGGTGAAGTGGAGGATTTAGATCTCCCCTCCCCACATGAGACCTTTGAAGCAGACAGGAACCTCATAGCCCTGAGAACACATTCTCATAATAGGCATGAGATGGCATCAGCTCCTAAGCATCTGGCAAAGACCTGTGGTGCCATCTAGAGGCAATCCACAGTGACATAGCACCCCTCACCTTTTCTCCAGCACTGCCAGAACCACACAGCCATTGTCTCTGCACTCAGAGTCTTCAGTGTCAGACTCAGAGGCAGACTCTTATGTCTCCAAGAGGAGCCAGCACCAATGGCATCTTCAGAGACAGGAGATGGGACAGTCCTTCCCAGCCATGCTGTGGCCAGTGCAGTGGCAAATGCCAGCACAGTAATCCTTTTGGACCCCATGGGTATATTATCAATCCCAGGGATCATATTCATGAGATCTCTTGGTCGCCTCAGACAAGCGAGCCCTTATACTTCTGCCAGGGCCAGAGACATGCCTATAGTGCTGAGGCTGGCACCAAAGTCAGCACTATAGTTGGCACTGTAATCAGCACCAAGGTAGGTGCAGATACTGAAGATCCACCAGAATCGCTGATGAAGTCCCAGGAATCAGAGGGACACAAATGTCCCATATTTTCTTCAGCCTCTTCAGCTTATGAGGCAGTAGTGGGAACATCCTTGGCCCAGCCCCACATGAAAAGAGCTTCCCAGGAGCTTCTCAGACAGGTGACTCAAAACCTGGGACTCCTGATGAAAGATGTCACCGTCAGTTGGTGGGTGCAGCTGTAAAAGAATGGGAGAGGCTAGGGCAGCAAGGACCCATTCTGTAATGGGTCCTTGGCAGGATGATGTATTCCACTTGGGGGGGGGGGAGAGGGCGGGGGCGGGGGGCAGCCTCTAGCTTCACATTGCTAACCAGCAGCAATCCTCAGCCATAGAAGGAGCAATCCTTAGTGGTACAAAGAGTTTGTACTGGAAGACTCCAAGGCAGAGTTCTTGGACCTACTGAATAAGGGCAAGGTGTTGGTGAGAGCCTCATTGCAGGCCTCACTGGACTTGGCAGACTCAGCAGCCCTTGTCCTTTGCAATAGTCATGTGTCACTGCTCCTGGCTTCAGGTCTTGGACTGCCTGGGTGAGGTCCAACAGACAAATCAAGACCTCCTGTTTGAGGGCTCAACTTTGTTCCAGAGAAAACTGACTTGAAGCTGCATAGCATAAGGACTCCTGAGCCACTTTAAAGTCTTTAGTGCTTGAATAAACCTGCCAAGCAGCAGAAACACTTTAAATTCCAATCCATACACTCATCAGGGTCTTTAACAGAAAATGGGACAGAAATCACAGGCATTGCCTGTCTTAACCCTCTTCCAATGAGGAGCCGCAGTCAATGAAACCAAGTCAACACATTGATACAAATTCTGGACCCATCACTTCTCTTCTCAGCCTGTTTTTCCCATTTCTACTGTGAAAAGTTCCAGATTACCTCAGACTGCTATGTACAATACACAGTACAACTATCCTATTCCTTTACTATTCAGTTCCTCCCCTTGCTTCCACCCCACTTTCACTACCCCTCTTCCAGGACCCCTCTCATGAACACCTCCTAATGTAGTAGGTTCAAATACTTCTATTAGCAGGGGCAGCAGAGGATGTTCTATAGATCTAAAGGGCAAGGAGTTTTACTCCCAGTACTTCCTCATTCCAAAAGCCAAATGAGAGTCTCAGACCTCCTTCTCAACCTGAGAAACCTCAACACATTCATGAAAAAACTGAAGCTTCATATGGTCTTTTGACTGCTATTATCCCTTTCCTGGATCCAGGGGATTGGTATGCCACCTTTGACTTGAAGGATGCATACTTCCATATTTTGACAGTCCCATCCAGCAGAAAGTTCCTCAAAATTACAGTGGGCCATATTCACTACCAATTTACACTCCTCCCCTTCAGCTTGTCAGCAGTACCTTGAGAATTCACTGAGTACATGGCAGTTATAGCCACTTTCCTGAGGAAATTGCAGGTGCAAGTATTCCACCTTCATAATGGTTGGTCAAGGGCCACGACAAGACACAAGTGGAACAACATGTAAGAATGATAAGTTCTATTTTGGACAAACTTGGTCTTCTCATGAACATACAAAAGTCAACACTATCCCACACTCAGAGGATAGAGTTTATAGGGGCAGTGTTGGATTTGGAACAAGCCACAGCATTCCTGCCAGAATCTCACTTTCAGACAATTCACGACATTATAGAGGACTTCAGATAATACCCCACCTCCATATCATGGAATTGCTTGAAGCTCTTCTGACTCATGGCCACTATTTTGGTTTTATACCCAGGAGTGGCAGGTCAATCAGTCTTCATTAACCCAATGGCTGAGGGTTTTCTTAAAGATTACAGTCAAGTTCGGTGACCATTTCCTGTCAGGGATCTCAGTCTGGTGTTTTCAAGGCTATTGCCCCTCTACCCCTTTGAGCCCCTAGCAACATGCTCACCATGCTCTGTCATGGAAGGTGGCATTTCTGGTGACAATAACCTTAGCTAGGAAGGTGTCTGAGGTCAAGGCTCTAACATACAAACATCCATATATCATCTTTTATAGAGATAAGGAGCAGCTGCAACCTCATCCAGCCTTTCTTCCAAAGTTTATCTTTTAGTTTCATGCCAATCAGGACATTTTTCCTCCCGGTCTTCTGCTCTAAGCCACACGCTCACAGCTGGGTACATAGACCTCACTCCCTTGGACATTCAGTAGGCACTGACCTTTTATATTGAATGGCCAAAGCTGTTTCAAAAATTGAACCAGCTGTTTGTCACAGTAGCAAATAGGATGAAGGACAGGTCTCCTCAGCAACATTCATTTCTCAGGTCCTCTTCCAGGAGTTCTGCAGGGCAGTGACATGTTGTCAGTCCCTATTTTGAATATAGTATTCAAAGAGAAAAGTAATAGGGTACTATCAAGTCCCTTCTGAGCTGTCCAGATCTGGAACTATTTTGTAGATATGTCTGGTTGAAGCCTATTTGTTTCACATTAGGATCTTTCTGAGCAAATGCTCTCTTGACTTGGACTCCCAGCAGTCCAGAAGCTAAGCTGTTTACTTGGGAATTTGAATAGAGAATATTGCCTCAACCCTGAGAGAAGAAATCTGGTAGACTGGGAAAGAGAACTTGTGGTTTCAAGTTCTAGAGATTTAGAGAACCAAAACTTCTAGGATTGGGCCAAGATTATCCACAGCATTTTGCTTTCATTCCGTCTGACTTTCTTAATTAACTTCTGGATCAACAGAATCTGAGGGAAATCATAAAGAAACTCTGAACTCCAATCCAGGAGTAGAGTTCCTGTCAATAATGCTGTGTCATGCCTGCTCATGGAGTAAATTCAGATGGATTTGGCACTCTAGTGACAGAGATCTAGCTGAAACTTACCCCTCTAACAGAACAAATAATGAAGCATTTAGTCGGTTGATTGGAAGTTCTGCTCAATTACTTTTAGAACTTGAATTGGGAAAGAGGACTGAAATGTTCGCATTGTAAAGAAATAGTGCAGAAACAAATTGTGACTGGGTCAGTCCCCCTGCTGGGACCCTGACCTCTGTGCTGTCCACTCTCTCTCCCTTTGAGGGCTGCAGCGGGGCCCTCACTTGCCGAGTTTTGTAGCCCTGGGCCAGTTGCAGCTGAGTAGTGAGCCCTCTTCTAGCCCCATGGGGATAGGGAGCCATTCAACATTCCCTGCTCGAGCCCCTCACCTCCCCCTGCAGCCTTTAGCAGGGCTAGAGGTTCCTCCTGTTCTGCTTCTCTGAGTCTCCTTACCCCTGGGTTGTTTGCTCCTCTCCACGCTCCTCCTCCACTCTCTCTCCCTCTCCTTCTGCCCTAGGGAAGGCTTTTAACGAGGCCCTGTGGCAGCCTAATTCCACTCACCTGGCCCTTAATTAGTTTGCAGCTGCCCTGTCTCAGCTGCCCCTTTTCCCTTTTAACAGGCTTTTTACCCTTCCCTGTCACATAATGCATCATAGATATTCTGAGAACCAGAGTCTTGATGACCTGGTGATTCATTTGGAAGGAGAGGAAAAATGGAAAAGATTTTTTTAAAACTTTATTTTATTGTCCTTTAGCTGGTTAATGACCCTATTTGACTTGCTATGGTTTGTGCTTCCTTCTTCTTTTAAGCGACGAGGAGTCCTGTGGCACCTTATAGACTAACAGATTTATTGGAGCATAAGCTTTCATGGGCAAAGACCCACTTCATCTGATGCATGTGATGAAGTCGGTCTTTGCCACGAAAGCTTATGCTCCAATAAATCTGTTAGTCTATAAAGTGCCACAGGATTCCTCATCGCTTTTGCAGATTCAGACTAACACGGCTACCCCTCTTCTTCTTTTAAGGAAATTCTAAATTATTTCTGCTTCATCTGTAAGGAATGATAACTGAGCTAACATCTTTGCCAAACAGCTTGAAAATTCTTATAACAAAAGCAAGTCAGAGCAGAAAGATTGTAGTTGCTATCCAGAATGGAAAATGTGCATATTCACAATGTAGTTATTGAATAATAACCAGAGCAAACCCAAGCACTCTGATTACTAATGATAAAGGCTGTTAACTTGTCAGAGCACAGGAATATGCATTTAATATGGTTGTATGATTTTCTTCAATACTGAATACACGAAATAGAATGCGTACAACAAATCAGCATGCCGAGGATAACTGGGAAACATTACTGTACAGTTTATCATTAACTTAACTACATGCCTGCAGTTTGGTGAGCTGAGATAATTTCATTCCAGTATATCTAATATATTTTGGTATGAACATTTGTACAGGTATTGCATCTGCTTTTATTAGTAACTTGACTCTATATCTGTTTCCTTATTTAGAGAAGTCGCCAGTATTAAGTCATTTTTTATATTGAATGATTCACATACTGTGCTTACCAACTCTGTCAAATGCTTATCATACTTCAGATATTCTCACTTCTGTCTACAACCACGTATGCACACATTTCTTCTTCTTGCTTTTATTAGGAGTTATTCTTATGGGATTACATTCACCCTCCACTGCTTGTGAAGAATTTTAATTTAATGCAATGGTAGTTTTGTGTGCAAAAATCAGTGGTTGTGTTTGACCCATGGAGAGGTGAATAAATCCCTTATTGTCACAACTTCTCTTCTGCTCTTAAAAAAACACTTTCAACTGTTGATTTTCTTTCTTTTCTTTAAATATTTTGCTGATACCTAACATTCAGCCAAATTTGCATAAGTAATTATTCTCTTTTTCTTATCTGCTGCTGAAAAGAGGTTCCAGGTAATGCTTTTATTTTGCATGGCTGTCTATTCCATAGTTTACCATCAGCTCTCATTACCATTAAAAATCCTTATGTTATTTTAGAGTCTCATACAATGCTGTGCTTTACCTAGCAACCTTCAAAATACCACTACTGCTTATCAGTAAATTATCTTAAATTACAAATATAGTTCTGTTCCATATAGTCTACATTATATTTAGGGATGTATTTACCAATAAAATTGGCCTTATGTTCTTTACATTTGTGAGCATTTTAAAAATACTAAATGAATGTGAAATAAGTAGAGGACGTAGGAGTGGACTTCAGTTCTTAGTGGATAGCTATTTGTTATAAACAAAAAACCCCCACCACAACTTACACTCCTTTAGCACTTTTTGACAGCTTCAGCAAAGAGATCGTGTAAAAAATGGTCATAGAGATTGAATTTGCTATGTCAGTCTAGCCTTTATAAGCACTGCTTAAACATTAACAAAATAAAAAATGTGAATACTAGATAACAGTTCTATATGTGTGCACACCAAATTGTCCCTTATCTCCACCTATGCAGTTTGGCTTAGTATGAGTGCCCAGTTTGATTACTGTCAGCAGGGTTAGTACCAAAGGAAGCCATTAATGTTTAATGGAAAGTAGGTTTAGAATGAGTAGAAGTATGAGACAAGGAGATCCGATATCGCCGAGTATCTTCATCATGTACCTAGAGAGAGCAATGGAAAAGATCAAGGAAGAGGTAGAAGGGATATCGGTGCATGGGATGAGAATTAACAACTTGAGGTTCATGGATGATATAGTTATCATTGAGGAAGATGAAGAGAAGCTAGCGAGAACGGTGCAGGTGCTAAATGAGGAAGAGAAGCGGTATGGACTGATTATGAATATCAATAAAACAAAGACAATGGTATTTGGAGATAAGGAAATAGGAAGGAAGATCAGTGTAGATGAGATCGAACTAGAGAACGTAGAGAAGTTCACGTATTTGGGGAGCAACATGACGTATGATCTAGGAAGGAAATAGCAACTAGAATAGTGAAAACAAGAGTGAGTTTGAAGGCGATGGATAAGATCTGGAAAAGTAAAGCGATTAGCCTAGGAACGAAACTGAGCATCTTGAAAACGTGTGTATTTAGCAGCATGTTGTATGGATGTGAGACATGGGTCATAATGAAAGATTCAAAGAGAAGGATATTGGCGTTCGAGAGGAGTTGTTATAGAAAGATCCTGAGAATAGGATGGATGCAGAAGGTCACCAACAAGGAATTATATAGGAAGATACAGCCAAAAAGAGTACCTCCTGCAGAAAGTTATACAATGGAAGTTACAGCTATTCGGGCATATCTGCAGAATGAATGATGAGCAAAAAGTTAAGACCCTGGTATTCAGCATAATGGATGGTCCGAATAGGAGAGGCAGACCCCACAGAGAATGGGTAGCTGATATAGTAGACTGATGCAGAGCTAGTCTACAGAAACTAAGCCACTCCACACTGGACAGGGAAAGATGGAAGGAAATAGTGAGGGAGGCATCGGACACCAACGGGCGTTGAGCCCATGGTGGTTGATGATGATGATGATGAGACACTTAAATTGCATAGGTAATTTTGAAAATCCCAACTTGAATAAATGTAAACCAAGAAATTGTCTTCAATGTCTTCAAGTTAAAAAACTATTTGGAGCTCATTTTTCCCTGAGTGAGGTTCAACCTGGTCTATGCACCATTGAAATCCTTCAGTATAAGTGGTAGTTATGCCATATGGTATCCTTCAGCACAAGGGTGAATTTCTTCATCTGTCCAGACAGCTGCACTTTACACTCTGAAAAATGTTATTAGAAAGTTTACATTTTAACATCAAAATAAAGATATCACCATTGGTATTTTGATATTTATCACTGAATTCAAAGCCAAAAGATTTGTTAGCAACTTTTACTAGTAGAAAAGAGAGAATTGGAAGGATGTCAGAAAAGGTCATGTTTTGATCTGCTAATAGCATTAAATGAAACCTAGGGAGAGACAAATTGTAACATTGTACACGACTATATGTGCATACCAGCATCGATCGTGGAATAAAATGAGATTAATTGTTCTACAGACTTTTAACAAAGAATATTAAAATATAGATGTCCAGTAACACTGACTATATTTTAAAACAAATTACTTACTATTTTTTGAGCATGCAGCCATATTCCTCACATAAATGCATGTCCACTATATATTGCATGTGCAAATAGTGACTCAATTGCATACCAAATGAAAAATCAACATGAAAAACTGGGATTTTTTTAGATTTGCATCCTTAGGGCAGTATTTTGAAAATGTATTCTTGTGTTCTGTACCATGCCTGGCATATGCCTGCTTCTGAAAGCTGAGATTGTTATCCTGAAATATATTTGAATGAAATATGCGCATATGCCATTATTTTTACCTTGCACTCAGTTTCTACTGCGGTAAAACAATATACTACATTTAGAGTGTGTTTTAGATTGATATAAATTAAAATAGACCAAATCAGTTTGAATAAAAAGTTATTTGTTGTACTTAAATTCTAGATGGTCTTCTCACATGGTTTCATAATTGAAAACTGTCATACATTTCTCTCTTCTCCCATTCTACAACAGTGGATTAAGGGACAGACAACATTATGTGATGCCACCTACAGAAAAGAGGCAAAAAGCTCTGAAACCCCACAAATAACTACATAAGCTTGAGCTAGAACTTTTTCCCTTTAAGGTTTTCTTTTCCTTTTTTTCTTTTTGTTTTTTTTCCGTTTTTTTTGGGGGAGGGGGTCTTCTGTACTGGGAAACATTGAGGCTTCAACTCTTCTGCCCTGTCCTTTTTTTTGCCCTTTTTCTCTTATTCTGTCTTTCTCTGTCTTTCAGGGACACAAAAGAAGAAAGGAGACAAGAAAGGGAAAGAAACTGAATGTTCTGCTTCAAACTCAAGGGAGAGAGGAAGGCAGGGCAACAGGCTCTGTAGCAGATCACTCCCCCGGGATGCTTTTGTAGTTGGGCATTCCAGCAGACATTGTAAATACCAGTTTTAGAAGGGTGGCTAGAGGACACAGACTTTCCCCTCGATCTCTAAAAAGGCTTCTTTGATTGAGGTACCTATGCCCCTAGCGTGCTGCCTCCCTAGTATCAACACTCTGCTGCAGCTTGCAACTCTGTTCCACAGCTTATGCAGCTCATCATTAGCTTCTCTGCCTTTACAAGACCCAGGCACTCCTGTGCCTGAGGTCTTCAAGACAATCCCACTTCTGGTAAGCCTTGCTTTGGCAGGTATTTCTTCTGCCTCTCCTCCCTTATTGGACCCTCCTACTATATTCCTCTCTGTGCTTCCCATCCCCAGGATTTTCCTCCTTCACCTGCTGTTCCTGCAGGAATTTCTGCTGCTTCGACTTCAGCCCTCTTAGCCCTCCCTCCTTGGAGCCTTTCCCCATCCGTATGATGCTCCCTCAGCCCTAGATAGTTCTGACATCTCTTTTGTTCCCTGTGCAGACAGCACAAATCTCTCCTCTTAGCGGTCTGATGCCAGGGGGCTTACTCATTCTCCACACTGGAGACCAGCATCTATAGGTGCCTACCTGCTCATTGAGCTGTTCTCTTTAGCAGAGTGTCCAGTTCAGGTTCTCCATTGTCCATGATGTTCTAGTCCTGAGACATCTCCACCTGTCCTAGTCCTGGTAAGCCACACTGTGGCAGTTTTTGTATCTTCCATATTCTGCTTTAGTTAAAGCCTTAGTAAAAATCTGTGCTGGCTGCAAGCTCCAAGGTATTCCCTATATCTTGTGTAAATATTGAGCTGATGACTGACAGGGTCCAACCCCTGGGTTTCATGTCACTACACTCAGGAATTCAAGCCCTACACCATGCTCATCAGCATGAGAATGAAACTGACTACTTCACAATTCATGGCATGTGGCTCTTTCAGTTGAGAAGTAAAACCAAGACTCTGTGTGCTTACAAAAAGTGTTGAGCCCCCTGTCTTCAGACTCTCTCCCAATGTTTCTTCAGCTCTGAGGTCTCTGCCTTCCCTTGCTAAGCTGTTAAGTACAGAAACCAGAACTTTGTCCCTCCATCTTTGGGGAGGGATTTATTTTCTCTCCTTAGTTCCCCAGTAGCAGGTATTCCTTCCATTTTTCTGCTCTTGCCCAGGAAGCTTTGCAGTTCATAGGTTCAGTAGAAACATGGTTTTTCTCTCAGTCTCTGGCTGGAATTCATCTCTTTTCTCTCTCTGGTTTTCTTTGGATGCATAATCTTTTTCACAGGTGCTCTGAATGACCTTGCTGTTCTATCATGCCTATGATCTCCCTTATTGCACCACACATCAACCCCTTACCTTTTGCCTTTCAGTCTCTGATGGTCATATGTTGCACCAGCCTCACAGAGAACTGACTTTAATACTGTCTCCCTTTTGCACAGATAGTGCTTCTTCCTGCAAGACTGCCTGTTCCTACCTTTTTTGTTACTAACTTGACTCCAGTTTAGAAGTACTATGATCCCTCTGCATGCTGTTTAGAAGCTTGTCATGTGAAATATAACCCTGAGATCTGATCCTACGAAGTGATTACTGCACAGGAGGAATAGGTATAATTCCACTGAGAGGTAGATCACATTTGAACCAGCTTCTTGCTCAGAATACCCCAGAACCTTCATTTCTAGATTACTAGGGGACCTTCAATTTTTATTTATATGAAAAGATTGTGAAATATATATCTTGGAAGAATACTTGAATTTGTGCCTCAGTGGTGAGGTTCTAGTTGTCATGCATCTTGTTGTTCCTAATTTCTTCTCCTTACTATTCAATAGGACGACTATATAGTATTGTAAGCTGCCTGCTTTTATCCGTGGCATATCCTTTTGTAGCCATGGGGAAGTCTATATGATAACAGTGTTTTCTGAGGTTCTCAGAGAACCTGGTAATGTTAGTGAGTTAGGATACATGACACAACTGTGAAGTAGGGAAGTCTTGTTTCCATTAAAATTGAGGGAAGTTGAGGCACTGAAAGGTAAAGTGACTCCGGGATCTCTTTTATAATAAAGCTATCTGTCCCTCCAGAGGTATTTGCTTCTAGTTATTTCTGCTCCTAGTTATTTCTTATGCACAAAAACTATGAGGGGTTGCAGTCCTTTCTTTGTTTTATGCCTGTTAAATAACAGCAGAGTTTCTGGCTGGAAACTTCCAGGTCAATTCTCTAGTCACTTTTCTCAGCTGACCATCTCTGCTTGATGGCAGTTCAGAGCACATAGCTGCATGTTCGTATATTTTCAGCTTATTGGAGTCTTTTACCTTTCATCCTCAGAAATAGTCACTTCCTGTATTTAATACCCTGCCATTTATACTTTCTTTAGCTTCCACATCTTTCTGGTACTGGATGCCAGCCTCCCTGGGGCAAACTGAACCCACCCCTTTTGCAGTAATTTGTTCTTCTGTAGTCCTAAATAGCTATCTGTGGAAGCCTATTAAAAGCTTCAGTCCTTACTGAACATGCTGTTGCCAATAAGAGGATCCCCCTTCTCCAGTAAGGAGCATCCATGGGATGTTGGTTTGCTTTGTAGCTTTGTGGACTTAGTTCTATAGATGTGACTAAATCTTTGGCCTTGACCCATGTGGCACTACGTGTCTTCCCTGTGTTGGTTCATCCTTCTTTGAATTGGTGAGTTTCTCCATCCATTCTTTCTTTTGTCAATCACTTCCTGCCTGTTTAGCACCATTGATGTGAGTCTCTTGGGTTGGAATGGTGCATCTGAGTAATCCATCAACCCATGATTCAGGTCTGAGGAGTTATTATGGGTGGACAGGAGCGGCCTGAGGCCGGCTGTGGCAGCTGGCGCCTTAGGCGGAAGGCATGATCGGCGCCCCCGCCTGCTCGGCCGTCAATGGCCATGACATAATTACGGGGCGCCCCGTGATGTCATCATCGGGCGCCGGGGCCGGCGGCAGCGCCCTATGCAACTGCCTGGTCTGCCTAGGCTCACGGGCCGCCCCTGTGGGTGGAGTAATAGGCTCCTAGAACTCTAGGCCTCCTGACTTATTCTCTTTATTGGATAGCTTCCAGTCCTGAGTTCCCACATCCTTATCTGCTGTAACAGTCAAACAGCAATGGATTCTGCCTACTGCTAGCATCATACTTGCAATACAACCCCTATTTTTGGAAGTTATATGTCTAAGAACACTTCTTCTATCCTTGAGTTCCCTGTTTCTTGAGGACCATAACAGCAGCCTTGCATTCAGACTGAATTAAAAACTGTTCTGGGAAAACAGAACCTCACTATCCTGGATTTTGAGGCCATTTTCCAGAGAGAAGAGCGCCTCACCTTGGACTGATTTATCTTGATGTCTGTCATTCATCTCTGATTCAGTTTTCTTATCCCAGTCCCTCACTCTTTTGTGTGATGCCTCCCATGGAGTTGAAGTGGTATATTGAGATGCTGATTCCTCTGCTACTCAAGGTATGAGGAGAACCAGTCAGGATGAAATATTTGTAATCCTTGACCTCATCCCTCATGACTGTGTGTTCTGCTACCACTTCCATCTTAGGTTGAATGGAGCCATTTCTGAAAAGATTTCTCTGCTGATATGCCACTGCCTGGAGGGCAGAAAAGTGCTTTTTTTCCCTTAGGTGTGGAAAGTCTTCCCAGTCTAGTTAGACATCAGAGGGATGACTTTCCAGGGTCTTTGGGATTTTTTTTTATTGGTAATTATGTAAGGTATCAAACTTAGAGGTTGGACCTCCCTGGTCAAGTATTCTTGGGACCTGACTGGTCCTGAATGAGTAAGCTTGCTGGGCCAGGGGAGATCAACGCCGGTCCCCCTGTCTATGGCCCAGCTGGGCTGCTGGCCCCACTGCTGCTACCCTGTCAGTGCTTCCGGACTGCTGCTGCCAGCCTAGAAGGGTTGCTGGCTGCCGGCCCCGCTGCCACTGGCTTTGCTGTTACCACCCGGGCAGGGCTGGTAGGCCCGACAAGGTTGCCAGGCTCTGATGCCAACTGCTGGCCCTGCTGCCACCATCCTGGCACAGCTCTCAGCTACTGACCCTCCTACTACCGGATTCCCTGCTGTTGGGGCTCTCTGGTCCAGGAACATCTATGGTCCTGTCAGCCACAAATGTTGCCAGACACGAGTGTTCCGGTCCAACCTGTGATCCTTCAGTAAATCTTGCACTCACCTTGCAAGTTCTGATTCAGCCCTCATTTGGACTTTAAAGCAGACTTCATTTCTTTAAAATGGTGTTTCTTATTGCAATGATCTGAGCTAGGTGAACAAGTTGACCTCTCCTATATATGCCCATTCTTACCAGAAATACTTTTTTCAGCCATCCTTTGTTCCCAGTTTGTTCCCAACTTGAAGATGGAATTCCCTCTGGAGAAAAGCCAACAGTTTTTCCCCTTGTTCCCTCCAAATCAAACATTGCACCCCAGCCTCTCTGACAAAACATTTCATTTGCTGAAGATTTCAATTTTTTTCCCCTTTCATTCTCATGAGTTTAGAAAGTCAGAACTGCTACTCTGTTTTGAGGATTGCAACAAGGGCAAGGCTGCATCTGAAGACACTTTTTGTTAGGTAGGTTTGAACCTACATTCTTACAGAGTATGCCCAGGCTTGGAAGTCTTGTATTGAGTTTGTAAGATGACATTTGGCAAAAGAAGTCTCACTTCTTGGTCAATGATAGCCGAAGCAGTTGTTTTCTAAGTGTATGCTGTGTCCGTTCCTTTTTATGTCACTAACAGATAAGCCTCTTTGCTTTTCAGGGAGTCCCTTTTGGACAAAGGATCCTGCTAGCAGAAGAATATGGTAGCCCTGCTTCCTGGGTTTATCACTTGCTACATCTCTGTCATTCTATCCACTGTTGTAGGATTGGAGAAGATGGACATATGACAACAGAAAATTACTTAATAGTAATTCTGTTTATCAGAGTCTCCAGTTCTCTCTCCCTACATCCCTCCATTCTCTACTCTGGTGGTTGTTTCTCATTTCTCTTACTGGTTTGTATGCCATGTCCTTTTCTATGTCTGTGGAAGTTTCTTTGACTGGAGAGAGCATTTTCTGGCTAAAGCTGTGTAGTCAGGTTTGGGGTTTCAAAACTCTTTGCATCCCTGCTTCCAGTAGGTGGCACCATAATGCGTCTGTCCTTTAATTCTACATCAGAGGATGATAGAAAAGGTTACTACAACAGAATTGTTGGTAAGTAATCTTCTGATATACAGTACTCTGACATCATTCATCTGAAACAGATAATATTCTAGAGGTCAATGTAGCCATTTCCAGAATAATAATGTTAGTTAACCATTTATTACTGAAAACTAATGCTGTTTTAGAAAAAAGAAGGCATTGAGGTGTGATCTTAGTTTTTTATTAAAAGAGTTGTACAGACTGTCTGATTTTTTTTTTCAACCAGTATAATTGGAGCTAGGCTGTTTGGAAATACCTAACTAAACAACAAAGGGTGGGATTTGTGTTCCTATATAACTTAGGAGCATTTCAAAATCCCACCCTAAATGACAGTATTTCTCTGACAGGAACTTAGTGGCAGTATAATTTGTATCTATAACAATATAATATTTCCATTTGTTGTATTTTATATATTTTTCATATATATACAACTTGCTAGATTTATGTTTTCCTAATATTCCAATAAACAAGTAGTATAATCTGTTACATATGCTAGTTATAAGATACTTGTTCGGGGTTTGGTCAAGGACATAGCACTGAAAAGCCTAATGTGGACATGGAAAAACATTCATTTTCCGTGCAACTTACTGATTGTTTCTATGCCTAACTGGAAATTGTACACCTATTAAAAAGTATAGAATAAAAGAGATAAAAATGTGTTTTTTCTCACAGTAAAACATTGATTTTTTTTTCCCTCTGAAAAAGCATAAATGTGTTAAAGGTTGGTTGTTATTTTGTGAAGATGAGTTATATACCAGAGTTATCATGTGTAAAATGATTAAAAATTGCATACGTTGCCAGGGACTTTTGTGGTTTAATTAGATAGTAAATTTAAAAAATATATTAGTCTAGTGTAATATGCTTTATCATGTTTAATTATAATATTATTGTATTAGTGTTATAAATACATAAGATGCTTTACAGATATCAGGGGAAAATGTTCATTATCAGAAAGCTTATCATGCACAAAACAGTAAGACAACAGCAATGGAATATTTTAAAAATAATACTATAGAGAAAGAATTAACACGAATTAAAGAGAAACCCAAATATGGGAGAGAAGGTGAGAAGAGTCAAACTTGACAGCAATTTTCCATCACCAAGAGGGAAGGGAGGATATGGAAAGAGGAAAGTTGGGAAATTTAGTTTGAATATATTAAGTACAAGAGCAGGAGGAGATGTTTGAGGACAGTTGGAGATGCAAGATGGGTCAGAGGATTGGAGCAATAGGTAGATTTGGGAATCATTAGGGAACTAGACAAAGGTTTTAAAAATGTATAGAAAAAGAGGGAACTGTTGATTTTACTAAGGAGGGGGGGGGGGGGATCCTGCACACTTTCAAAGAAGAGCCATTATTTTGTTTTTGTTTTTGACCAAAATATTTTGAGAGCTGCATCACACACAAAGCTACTTGTACACATACATAAATATAGCAGGCCCTCGGAGAGGAGTCAAGTTTGGGACAAGAGAAGGTGTGAGATGCTGGCTCCGGCAAGGGGGTTAGATGTTCCGCCCCTTAAAAGGGGATCAGGGCTAGGGTTTGGGGTGCAAGAAGGGATTTGGGATGCTGGCTCCAGGAGAGGCATTGGGGTGTGGCTTCCTATCAGGCGGCACTTACCGTGGGTGGCTCCCAGTTGGCAGTGCAGCAAGGCTAAAGCAGGCTCCCTGTTTGCTTTGGCCCCATGATGCTCCTGGCAGGGGCCAATGAGCTCCTGTGACCCCTAAGGGCAGGAGGCATGTGGCTCTGTGTGCTGTCCCTGTCTGCTGACACCACCCTCTTGGGAACCATTGCCCACCATTCCTCATTCCTGGCCAATGTGAGATGCTGGAATGGTGCTTGGCTGGAGCCATGCACAGAGAGCCCTTTCCCCCCCTCCACAATGCCCTTGTGCCATTAGAGCTCTTGAATGACTAAGACAGGGGGCAGACGAAGAGTCACATGTGGGCAGACAAAGAGCCACATGCAGCTCTGGAGCCACAGGCTGATGACTTGTGTTTTAAGGGGTGGTTGAGTGGGGAGTCTGGCCCAGCCTACCTGCCTATC
Source organism: Pelochelys cantorii (assembly GCA_032595735.1). NCBI lineage: Eukaryota > Metazoa > Chordata > Testudines > Trionychidae > Pelochelys > Pelochelys cantorii. Next base: position 98,419,090 of record CM064329.1, on the reverse strand, counting down.
TCACTCTTTGTCCCTGCACTCAGAAGTTGGAAGAGTCCTGCTACATGTCATGGCCACATAAGGAGACATAGAATACTGGAGACAGGTGCTAGGTCCAAGGAAGTGTGGTCAAAGCTGTTCCTCTCCCTTCTCTGTCCTCTCCTTTAGCACTCTGTAGTGTGAGATTCTAATGCAGCTGGTGCCTTTAGGGAAGAAAAAGCAGCGTAATGAGTTTCTGAGAACAAAAATTGTAATACCTTTCCAGTCACTAAGCTTCCCAGCTCAGTTGAAGATCCATATTTGAATTCCTTAATCTTTTTCTGTCTTTCACTTGGAAAACAAGCTGGCAGAAAAACTAGTTTGTGCCATACCCCAACCAGTGGATATCCTTTTTGATCTGTATCCTAGATAGGATTTCTGCCTGCAGAATACTTAAATTAGAAGTTTACCACCATTCATGTTTTAGAGGCATTGTCTTCATGAGTATCTATTGTAGCTTATCCTTCATCTTTGAGGAATATCCCTGTGGGCTCTCCACTGTAGGTGTTTTTGTGCCCTTGTGCTTATAGTTGGATATTTTTAGCAGAAGTACCCTGGGTGCCAACACACATGTGCAGTGCTGTCTTGCTGTGTAGCGAGTGTGCAGGTGCGTGCGTCATCAACCATTCCTCAGTTCCTTCTCAATCACCTCAAGTTTTTGTTGGAACCCAGCAGTGGTTTTCCTTCTTTGCTTCAGAAAAGATTTAATTATAATACCTTCTTAGTTTTTTCATAGGTGCAACATTGGACTATATCTGTGCGCAGGCCAAACTACCATACCATCGTTTCTAAGCACTTACATCTACTCCATTTCTCTCCAAGTTCGAAATCCTCACATTCGTTCAAAATACCAGGCTCTCCTGGCTTCAAGAAATGTGATTCGTGTCGGAACTTAATGCCAGTTTCTGAGCGACAGGCATCCTATATTAAATACTTAGGTGAAAGTCCCGGAGCATAAAATGCCTGCATTGTCAGTATATGATGGCGAGAGCAAGGAAAGACTGTGAAATGAAGCTGAAGAATCTCCTCTGGGAGAAATCCCTCCCACCATCAGGGGATAAGTTCCCAGAGACAAGAATGAGCTCAGCACTCTGTGAGAGGTCTAGTTCATTGCTGCACAGAGGCTCTCAAGTGCTGCAGGCTTCCCCAGCATGATCACTGCCCACTGTGTCCCTGGTGCCATCTACTTCCATCATTGTGGAGAAGCGAAAATCAACTTCAGCTAAGAGAACTGAGTTGGAACCAAAACGGCAAACTACTCCCTTGGCACCCACCAATGCGGCTGACTGACTAGCACCAACAAAATTGAACATGCCGCCGCTGCTGGCACCCACAGGCAATCCAGCACCAATTGAACAAGCCAGTTCCCAGCAGCCAGAATTAAAGTGTGCTCCTGTATCGGAGCATAAGAAAGCGGCTAACAAGATGCACCACTTAACAAAAAGCCCCGCACTCAGGTGTACCATCCGCACTTGTGCAGGGAATAGATTTTCATCGCACCACTCCAGATTACAAGATCTCTTCTAGGACCTTCCTGAAAACGAGATTTCATCTCTAATCCAGCATCAAAGAGGGCCAATCCATAGCAAAATCAGCTCTCCAGACTGCAATGGATGTGGCAGATACAGCAATTAGGACCACAGCTATAGCAATAGTAATGAGCAGGGCGTCATGGCTACAATCATTGGGAGTCCCAAAAGAATTACAGACAAAGGTGGAGGACCTCCCCTTTGATAGGAACCAATTGTTCACTACAAAAACAGATCAGGTGTTACACTCAGTGAAAGATTCCTGCACCACACTGCGTACTTTAGGCATGTACACCCTGCCTAATAAAAGTCGCAGATATGCCCCATACCAAAGACCGAGAGACTTGAACTATCACAGGTAACAGCAGAGGCCATATGACAACAGGCCCAAGCAATGTCCTAATAGAAGGAGGACTCAACACAACCAGTCCTCCAATACTCAACCCACTTGAAACAAACAGCATATTTGAGTTTTGGTCAGGGGTCTGAGTGACCACCCCAAAAAGCCTGTGCATCCGAACACAATTTTACATCACTATCTGAGACCCTTTTACCAACAGTGGATCCTTATTACCAGGGTGCGACAAATAATGTAATCTACTCGCCTATGGCGAGTAGATTACAACCCGGAAGAGCTGGCGCAGAGCGATCTGCGCATGTGCAGAACGCAGAACTGCGCGAAACCACATGGCTGGCGAGTGAGGCTCACCGCCGCTTGGCGAGCCCTGCTTATTACTACGGACAGATGGGTTCTCAAGATCATCAAATTGGGCTACACAATCCCTTTTATGTCTATACTCCCTATCTAACCTGCTACCCCGTCCCTCTTCAGGGACCCAGCTCATGAGCCCCTGTTACAAGAAGAGGTACAAAAGCTGCTCAGCCTAGGGGTAATAGAACCAGTTCCCACACAATATCAGGGAAGAGGGTTCTATTCCAACTATTTCCTAACTGCCAAGAAAACAGGTGGATGGAGGCCAATTTTAGATTTCAGAAAGGTCAACGAGTTTGTCCGCAACAGCAAATCAGAATGGTGACTCTTGCAACTATTATACCAGCACTGGACAAAAGGGTCTGGTTCTTAGCCCATGACCTTCAAGACGCATATTTTCATATAACCATGCATCCTGCCCACAGGAGATTTCTCAGGTTTGTGTTAGGTCAAGAACACTACCAATATCGAGTCCTCCCTTTTGGCCTGTCCAGGGCCCCTCAAATATTTTCTAAGACTTTAGCCGTGGTCACAGCCTTCCTCATGAGGCAGAGCACCATTATTTTTCCCTATCTCGATGACTGCCTAATCAAGGGGCCCACTCATCAACAAACAATAACCATGACAACTATTATCGGAGATTGCTTCATCCAACTGGGCCTTCTCATAAATATCCAGAAATCTACCTTACAACCTACCCAAAAGATAGAATTCATTAGGGAACTCCTAGATGTAGCAACAGCCAAAGCCTATCTCCCACTGCAACGATTCCAAACGTTATGCGACATTATCAGGGGAGTCAAACATACTCCCTTCACCACAGCATGCACATGTCTTCAAATGCTGGGACACATAGAAGCCACAACCTTTGTCATCTTATTCGTGAGACTACATATGTGCTGCCTAAAGTCCTGGTTCACGACTGTCTACATTCCCAACTGACACAGCCTCACAAAGTACCTCACACTCCCACCAGTAGTCCTACAAATTCTCAACTGGTGGACCTCTCCAAGCAATCTGCTAGCTGGTGCATCTTTCCATCACCCAAATCCATCGGTTGTGATCATGCCTGATGCATCACTTCTTGGGTAGGGTGCCCACTGTGGCACAAGAACGGTACAGGGCAGATGGTCTCAACTCGAGATGCACCTCCATCTCAACATCCTGGAACTCAGGACCATCTGCAAAGCATGCGCTCACTTCCTTCCACTTACAAAGAGCAGAACCATTTGTATCTTCACAGACAACACACCCTCTATATTCTACATTAATCGACAGGGGGTGCCCAATCACACTCACTATGTGCAGATTTTAGAACTGGTGCCACAAGAACCAGATAACCCCAACTGCTACTTACATACCAGCCCAACAGAATACCATGGCCGACAAACTGAGCAGACACTTCTCCGAACAACACAAATGGGAACTCAGTCTCAATGTTCTTCCAATTTTCTAACAATGGGGATTCCCGAATATAGATCTATTTGTGACAGCAACCTGCCGCAAATGCCACCGATTCTGTTCCTGAGCAGGTCAGGACAAGAGATCGGAGGGAGACGCCTTCACCATTCGCTGCACTGTTCCCCTACTCTATGTTTTCCCACTGATCCCCTTACTCTCCAGAGTAATCAACAATATCCGCTCCAACTGGGCTGCAGTAATTCTGATAGCTCCCTATAGGCCAAGATAACCTTGGTTCCCTTACCTACTTCATCTATCAATAGTCAACTGATTCCTCTCCCCATGAGTCCTCACTTGCTAACTCAATACCGGGGCAAGACCTACCACCTGAACATTAAAAACCCTGAAACTCACAGCATGGCTTCTCTATGGTTCCAAAATGAAGAACTTATCTGCTCAGAGAGAGTTACGGTAAGCGGATCCTACTAAATAGTTGACTTTCCTCCACAAGGTGCACCTACCAAAATAAATGGAAATACTTTCAGGAGTGGTGTGGCATTCATCTATTACAACCAAACACTGCTACCATACTTATTGTCAGGGCTCGACAAACCGCAGCGAGATCTACTCGCCAGCCCCGCACCACTTATGTGCCAGACTGGTGCTGCGCATGTGCACAGCGCTGGTGAACGGGGAGACCGGCTGAAATCTACTCACCATGGGCGAATAGAAACAGAGATTTGTCAAGCCCTGCTTATTGTACTGGAGTACTTGATGGACCTCAGTGACACAGGTCTTTCTATCAGCTCAGTTCACAACCATCTCTCTGCTATTACTGCTTTCCATGAACCAGTTGACAGTCTCTCACGCTTTGCACACCCAGTGACGAAGCGCTTCTTAACAGGTTTGCGGAAAACACTTCCAAATTTAAGACCACTGTACCACCTTGCGATCTAAATATCATACTTGACACACTCACTGGGGCTATGTCTAGACTGCACACCTCTTTCGAAAGAGGTTTTTTCGAAAGATACTTTTGAAAAAGAGCATCTAGACTACAACCAGTACTTTCAGAAAAGCAAGCCACTTTTTCGAAAGAGAGCACCCAGGCAGTCTGGATGCTCTCTTTCAAAAAAGCACAGTTTGCAGTACATAGCGCCTTTTTTCGAAAGAGCACTTTCAAAAATTAGGCATTACTCCTCGTAAAATGAGGTTTTCCGTGGTCGAAAAAACTGCCGTGTTCTTTCAATTTATTGTCAAAAGAACGTGGCAGTAGTCTAGACGCAGGGGAAGTTTTTTTGCAAAAAAGGCCACTTTTGTCGAAAAAACCCTGTAGTCTAGACACACCCTCGGCCACCCTTTGAACCACTGGCCATGGCCCCACCACAATACCTATCCATGAAAGTGACTTTCAGAGTGGCAATAACATCTGCAGCTCACCCACTGTACACTACCTTTTACTAAGGATAAGGTCAAGGTCAAGCTCAGCCCTCATCCCAAATTCCTCCCCAAAGTTATATCAGACTTTCACCTAAATGAACCCTAATACTTACCCACGTACTTTCCTGAACCTCACACCTCTTCAAGAGAATCCATCTTGCACATCCTAGATGCCAGATAAGTCCTCGCGTTCTACTTAGAGAGAACCAAGGAGACCAGGAAATCAGACAGACTCTTCATCTCTTTGTCCAGTCCTCACAAGGGAACAGTTGTCTCCGCACAACGAATTTCCAAGTGGATTGCCAGCTACAACTACACGGCTTACCAGCTTCATGGAAAATAACCACTACAGATTATTACGGCACACTCCATGCATGCGATGGCCACATCAACTGCTTTCCTACATAATGTGCCACTAGCAGACATTTGTAGAGCAGCAACATGGTGTTCCCATCATACTTTTGCACAACATTATGCCCTACAGAAAGGACCCATATCTACTACCACTCTAGGGGTATGTCTACACTAGCCCCCTAGTTCGAACTAGGGCGGCTAATGTAGGCATTCGAACTTGCAAATGAAGCCTGGGATTTAAATATCCCGGGCTTCATTTGCATGTTCCCGAGTGGGCGCCATTTTTAAATCCCCTTAGTTCGAACTGACTGCCCGCGGCTACACGCGGCAATCAGAAGTTAATCCGAACTAAGTCCTTAGTTCGGATTAACTGTTACTCCTCCTGCAAAGAGGGGAAGTCACACACACCACAGAAGTGTGTTCATTGCCACAGTTTAACTGCCAGGCCAAGAAAGGATCAGGAGGTTAGGCTCCACATGACCCTCCTTGAGAAGGCTTTGCAACCTCTCTCCATTTAGTCTCGTGGCAGACCCTCTGAAACACAGATCTGCCTCCCCAACACCACAGAGACATCAGAAGAACAGGGTCTCACCAGTCAGATCACTGATGTCTCATCCATCCCCGAGAGTGAGCAGGGGAGACATGTCAGGCACCTCCACCACTGCGGTGATGAGATCGGACTCAAGTGCCATGGCTGTGGAGCGCACACCTGCATCACCACACAGTACAGGGCAAATGGTTACTTCATAAGGCCCTACTGCACATCAGTCTCCTGGAGCTCAGAGCTGTCAGGAATGCATGCAGACACTTTGTCTCATCCATCACCAACTGTACCATCCATATACTTATGGACAACACTACCACCATGTTTTACGTAAACAGACAAGGTGGAGCTCATTCCCACTCCCTCTCTGCAGAGGGTGTCCATCTTTGGAACTGGTGTGTACAGCATGGGGTCACTTTAAAAGCAGCATACTTACCAGGAGTCAACAATGTCATGGTGGACATTCTGAGCCACAATTTCACCATAGATCACAAGTGGGAACTCTACCCAGAGGTGACAGGTTCCATTTTTCACAGGTGGGGCTGTCTGGCAACAGATCTCTTCACAACCACAAGCAACACCAAATGCCCTTGTTTCTTCTCCTGAGCAGGACTGGGCAAGGGAACCAGGGGAGATGCATTCCTAATTCCATAGGATGAACTGACTCACTACGCCTTCCTTCCAGTGCCATTGATCCCCAGAATCCTGCGCAAGATCTGCTCAAATGCAGCTCGAGTCATCCTAGTGTCCCCATCCTGGTCCAGACAGACCTGGTTACTTTACCTTCAGCACATGTCCTTCGAGTCACCTTATCCTTTCCCACACCTGCGCAATCTCCTCTCCCAAAAAACTGGCAAACTACCCCCATTCTCGGATCCTTCATCTCCATGCTAGGCTCCTGTCTGGTTCCATGGTGCTGAATCTGTTGCTCTGAGCAAGAACTTTCCTCCTTCATAGCAGATGTCAGTCCACGAAAACAACTTACCTGCAAAAGTGGAAAAGCTTCTCATCCTGGTGTCATCAGATGCATGTTGATCCCAGCAAAGCCCCACTTCATACGGTCCCTGATTACTTATATGTCTTGAAGAGTGACAGCCTGTCTATCTCTTCCATTAAAGTACACCAGGCAGCCATTACAGCCTTCCATGACCACATTGAGGGGTCATCAGTATTTGCAAATCCGGTGACTAGAAGATTTCTCAAAGGACTCCAAAACCTTTACCCTCTTCATAGGGCCCCAGCACCTAAACCTGGTTCTGTATTCCCTTATGAGACTCCCCCCCCCTTTAAACCTATGGCCACATGTTCTCTCCTGCTCCTCACAGTGAAGATACTTTTTCTGGTGGCCATCATGTCTGCTAGGAGGCTCAGTGAGATAGGAGCCCTAATAATGGGCCCACCATACACTATATTTGCCAAAGACAAAGTGACTTTGAGACTGCATCCTGCTTTTCTGCCTAAAGTCAGCACCTGTTTTCACTTCAGTGAGCCCATAGCCTTACCCATGTTTTCCCCAAAACCACTCACATCTCCCAGACACACTATGCTCCATATCCTGGATGTTAGAAGGGCTTTGGCTTTTTATATCGACAGAACTCAGGCATTCCACAAGTCCCCAGGCCCATTCATCTCTATTGCAAACTCCTCCAAGGGCAACCCAATCTCTATACAACGCATTTCCAAACTGTGATATCAGTTTGCATACTCCAGTGTCATTCTCTTTGCAACAAACCTCTGATGATAACACCAAGAATATGCTCCACCCATGCTACAGTAACGTCTATGGCATTCCTGAATAGTGTGCTCCTCGAAGACATTTACTGGGCATCCACTCTTGGTCATCCGACCATACTTTCTCTAGACATTACGCCATCATGCCTCAGCTGGTGGCAGACATGGAGCACCCATGGGGACATCCCCTGAAGAAGATAAGGAAGTTACTTACTCTGTGCAGTAATGACTGTTCTTCGAGGTGTGTCCCCCAGCAGATGCTCCACAACCTTCCCTTCCTTCCCGCTACTCGGAGTCCAATTGCTCTGTGGTAGATGAGGAACTAAAAGGGGGAGTTGGGCCGCACACACACGAAGCATACAGCCACCAGCAGCGTGAGCCACCTGCTGTGCACGTGCAGCCTAACTGCTATGAAAAAGTTCCGATTCTGCAGCTCCGGGGACAACCTGTCACCTTATGTGGAGTACCCACAGGGACACACACCTTGGAGAACAGTCATTACTGCACAGGGCAAGTAGCTTCCTTTTCTTCTTCGAGTGATGTCCCTGTGGGTGCTCCATGTTTGGTCTTGGTGCTATCCCGATGCCTGGATCAGAGATTCCTCTAACAGTCCCATGTGGGCTGCGCACATGCAGTGCCACTACCATCACACATTCATAGCCTGAGCCCTCCTGTTCCTTCTCAACGGCCCCTGACCTAAGACAGATCTCCACAGTCCTGCAAAACAAGAAAAAAATCTTTGTTGTTATTACTCATTACCAGGGCTCGACGATCGCGGCGAAAACCACTCGCCAGCCCCGCACTACGCATCGCGAGACCCACACTGCACATGTGCGAACCGCCGGTGAATGGGGCAACCAGCTGAAATCTACTCGCCACGGGCGAGTAGATAAGGAGATTTGTCGAGCCCTGCTCATTACTATACTTATTACTCTTAGTATGGTTAGTTCCTAGTTAGTTTGTTAATTGTTAATTTCAAGTTTAAAAAAATCTCTTAGTTGCACAATATGCCTGGATTGCCAGGCTTTAAACGCTGCTTCTCATGTATGGATGAGATGCCCATGTCTGACGGACACTCACAATGTGTCCACTGCCTTGGGGAAGCTCATGTGCCTCTGAAATATTCCCGCTGCAGCAAGCTAAAAACTAGGGCATGCAGAGACAGAGAGTTAAGGCTGAAACTAATTCTGATGGAGAAATCCTTCCATCCAGACTTGGACCCAGGCAAACAGCCTCTGAGCTCATCTCATTCTAAAACCTTGTAAAAGAAGGGGATTTCTTCAATGCCACATTCAAAGAAATGGTCACCCATATAATCTGCCACATCAGCACAGAGAGCATTCCGCATCAGTACTTATGATGCTCCAGGCACCTCTGACACTGGCCACAGCACGGCTATCACCAGCACCTAAAGAACTGTCTGTCCCCTCTTTCCCCGCACTACTGCCTTCCACAGAGACAGCAGCGTGGGAGCAGGCAGGTGAGAGCCGATGATTGTCTCTCCCCAAATGTAAATGTGTAACTGTAAATGTGAAAATTTCAGCAGTTACACGTTTATATAAATAAATGCATTTTAACATCCTTACCTGCCTCACTATACCACACACCGTAAAACAGTCACTCAGGTGGTGGACCCAATCAGTCAATTTATGTTCAGGGGTTCCATTTACACCACAGACCCTTTCACGTGTAGTGACAACCAATGTCTCTTGCATAGGACGGGGAGTACACTTCTGAAGCCATACAGCTCAGGGTTTATGGTCAACTCAAGAGGTGACTTTACACATCAATCTCCTAGCACTTTGTGCTGTTCACAATGGTTGCTGCCACTTCCTTTCTTCTGCAACGATCATGGGTGTGGGATGACAGACAACATTGCCTGCATATTCTATATAAACAGGCGGGAGGGAACCAGATCCCAATCAACATGCACCAAAGCAATAAAACTCTGGAATTTCTGCATTCCTCACAATATCCACTTCTCTGTGGCACACATACCAGGCTGTCACAACATCACCACAGATGCATTAAGCAGACACTTTATCTGACATCACAAGTAGGTCCTCAACAACTCTGTTCTGCATTTCATCTTCCTCAGGTGGGTACAACAAACCATCAGTCTCTTTTCAGCTCCCCACAACTACACGAGAATAGGCTTCTGCATGAGGGCAGGCATAAGACAAGGGTCTCACCACCTGGAAGGAGACCCTCTGTTGTGCTTCCTGCCCCCCAATTCCTTTTGTATCCAAGATGATGCAAAAGATTAGAACAGACAAGGTCAGGGTGGTTCCCACCTGGCTAAGGCAACCCTGGTATCCATTTCAGATCACAAAGTCCATCCGGACCCCAATTCCTCTTTCGTCTGCAATGCAATGTGATTATTCTGGGACAGGGAAAGCAACCCTACCTCAACTTCCCAAAACTTCATCTCACAGCCTGGCTCCTTCATGGCTCTCCCACACAGAGCTAGAATATTTAGATCAAGTCCAGCAGGTGTTCATTCACAGAAGGAAACCTTCCACCTGCTTTTCCTATACCTACAGATGGAAATGGTTTGTTGTATGGTGCACATAGAGGCAGGTCAACTCATTGACAACATTTCTCTCTCTTATGCTAAATTACCTTCTTATCCTCAAGCAAGTGGCCTTATTACTTAGCTTGATCAGAGTACATCTGACCAATAGCTACTTTCCACCATAAGATACCAAGTACCTCAGCACGGGACTTGGTACTGGAAATACCTCTGGTTTCGATGCCACTTCCACTGGTGCCATTGCATCATCCAGCACTGAGCATCAGACCCAGCACTGCTCTAGCTACTCTAGCACTAGTGAAAGCTCCACTAACTCATCTCCTACACCGAAGGCACCACGCTCCCCACTCTTTGGCACTGTCTGGTCTCTGTGCAACCTTTAGATTACCCATCTTTATTACCTGCCCTGTCACTACACAGCGATCAGGACATGGACAAGCAGGGAGCAGATTTTCTTCTCAGCACCTCTTTCCCATTCATGGATGGCCCCCATGGCAACATAGATGCCCATTGTAGGTTTGAGCCTTGAGGCATGTTAAGCCTCAACACCCTGCTCAGTGTCAACTGTGGTATGGACAACTGTGACCATTTCTACCTCCCCTTATCCTATACAATGGCCACCATGGGACCCATGGACATGTTATCGGGGTCAATATTCTGCCCCTTCCATTCCAATGAAGCAACTGCTGACAGCTCTCCCATTTGCTGTGAGCATCCCTCCTTCTCAAGCTCAGGATAAGGATGCCCAGCATAGGGATAATCCCTTACAGAATTAATCTCCAGAAACTTCTCCATTGTATAATTCCTCCTTGGCTCCAGACAATGCTGTCATACCAATGACACCCTCACCTTCAGATGACATGAAATAATTTCAGGAATTATTTAAGAGTGGTTGCAAGCCAAGAGATAACTCTCCAAAAGGTATAAGAGAAACAACACAAACTCACCCAGATTTTACAGCCTATTGTACCATCAAAGATCACTTTGCCCATAGATGAAGCCGTTAGGGAAGTATCAGATGATACATGGCAGACTCTGGTGTCCATTACACCAACCAGCAAGTGGGCTGATAGGAAATATTTTGTTCCTGCTAAGCACATGGACTTTTTATTCTTCCATCCTCGGCCCAATTCTCTGGTAGTCGATGCAGTGTTCCACCACAATAAACAGCCTCGCTGTTAAGGTCTGAATGCCACAAGATACCTATGATGCGTGCATGTCCCAGCCAAGTACTGAAAAATCTCCCATCTGCAGCACCAGGATGACCAAAAACCTACAGTGGAGCACACACAAATACATTTTGATCAAATCATTATAATAAGATTTTCCTAGTAAACTGATGGAAGTACATTGCTTGAGACAATTTATAACTAGACTAACCAGAACCCTTGAACATATACTGTAAAGAGATAATAGCAAACATGCATTTATAAAGAGATGGATTGCATGTTAATAGGTCTCTTCTATCTCTAACTTCTGCCACAGTTCATGTCTGTTCTTAATTGAGTAAATAGAAGTGCCTGGGGCACAGCAGAAATGTTTCCAGTTGTTGGAAGAGATGGGTATCTAGGGTCTGTTGAAGGAATGTAGGAAAGGAGGGAGGTAGATAAGTGGGGTCTGTTTGAAGTTGTGGAAATGGGTGGGATAACCTTAAATGGGTTTAGATAGTTCAGACAAGCCTCTAAACTTTTGCAGGTCATCCAACAATAACTTTTGCTTTGAAAGGAAAAGAACATGCTGTTAGAAGTAAAGAATGTTTGTCTGATTCTTATTGGAAAATAAGGATTTGAATTGACTTAATAGATAATTTTAGAATTAGCAAAAACTTATCAAGTTGATCAATGTAAATTATGACACTTCTGCAATCAAATAAAGCTATTATTTTCACAGTGGTCTTTTTTCTTTATGACAAGTTAAGCAATGTAGCGATTTAACAGTTTTCCGTATCCAGATAACAGATTAGACTATACTATCTCTAATACAGAATGGGTGACGGACAGCCTTTTCTTATTCACAGTTCTCTATTTCAGACCACCAGTTAGTAGGGCACTGCCACAGCCTGAAAAACTTCAGACAAATAATGTTGGCAAAAAAAAGAGACCAATAGAGGTAAGGAAAATCACAGACTTTTTTTTTCTATTTTAATGTTCCCTTAGTCCCAATGTTTAGTGTTTTGTCCAAAAAAATTGATTTGCTTATTAATAAAGTGAATGGTTGTATATGGAAAAGTTAGTATAAAGAGAGAAATATTTACTAGCTTATGTGTACAAAGCAGCAAATTTTCTTTTTTTGGGAGGGGATCCTTTAGGATCTTTTATCTTTCATTTTTCTTTTGATCCTTGGAAGGTTCAATGTCACCCCATCCCACAAACGTGTCTGAGCCACAGCTTTCTTCAGAGTCTGTCAGTTACAGAAACAACACTTTCAGCCTATGTGGTATGGAGTTCCTCTTGGGTGAGTGTAGGGTTATCAGTATAATATCACACTTGGACAGAACTCTGATTTTTCCATGTGGCCATGCCTTGTATTACCAGTAGGTCACTAAAACAGATAAACAAATTATCTTTAATTCTGAGGTTTATTCAGAGGAATGCAGTAAATTTATCTCTGCCCTATATTCATGAAATACCCTCCTAGAACTCATCTGTAAATTCACCTGAACTCTTCACTTCAGCCTTCTCCTTTAAAACTTTATTCAAAATTCATCTCTGCTGAAGCTTGTAAGTAATCAGCCAATTAATGATGTCTTTAGGGTTAGGTGGGATTAGACCCTAGTCTTGCAATTATGTCTGGAATTGCAGGATTTGGGGCCTTACTTAGTATTTTTTTCCTCTCTCTCTTTTCCTGTACATATGAGTACCCCATCCTTTCACCTTTTCATATGTGAACTGTTTGCTTAAATTGTAAGGGCTTTAAATTTGGGAGTATCTCTTCCTCTGTATCACTGTCAAGCACAGTGGGGTCCTGATCATCAGTAGGCATCTGAATGCTATTGTAATATTAAATCATATTTTAATAATATTAATAATGTAGATGTTTAATTAATGTTAAAGAATATATTTGGAATATTATGTAATATGTTGGCATGATGCATTAGGAATTTTTAGGCACCATCTCTGCATTCCAGTCCCCCTACTCCTCCAAGCTGAGCATCAGGTAGATTATGGGGATATAAAACTAGTGTAGAATACTAATCATGCTAGTATTCTAGTATTTTGTATATCAAGAATTGTATTCTTTTTGCCAGATGAGGCTGGGTATACTGTGTATTCTTTGTGAAAAATTTGTTTCTATTAAGAGCCACCAAAAGATATAGTTGGAGCCCTATCAAATTCGTAATACATTCTGGTCAATTTCAGAGTCATAAGATTTTAAAAATAGTAAGTTTCATTATTTCAGCCTAAAATTTCACAGTATTATAATTATATAGGGGTCCTGACCCAAAAAGGAGTTGTTGCGGGTTGTAGTACTATTATCCTTATTTCTACACTGCTGCTCATTGTAGCACTGCTTTCAGAGCTGGGCAGCTGCAGAGTGGCAGTTGATGGCTGTGAATCCAGCTCTGAAAGCATAGCTTTCACAAGCAGCAGTGTAGAAGTAAGTGTGGTATGGTATGGTCACCCTCACTTCTGCACTGCTTCCTGCAACTCTGGGCCCTGAATCAGAATCCACCAGTCTCCAGCTACTCAGTTCTGAAAACAGTGCAGAAGTAAAGGTGCCAATACCACATTCCCCACTAAAATAACTTTACAACCCCCCTGCAACTCCCTTTTAGGTCAGGACCCCCAGTTTGAAAAACACTTGGTCTCCCTCATGAAATCGGTTCAGTATAAGGTAAAAGCACACAAAAGACCAGATTTCACTGGGAGAGACCAGATTTCATGATCCATGATGTGTTTTTCATGGCCATGATTTTGGTAGGGTCCTAGATATAGCATGAGATATGGGATATAGCATGAAATACTGGTGTAACAGGCAGCATATCAATCTCAGGTGTTTGGGGGAACCATTAAAAATTCACTTTCCTTTGAATATAGGCAAGTAAACATGTTTTAAAAATAAAGCACTAGGAAAGCTTTCTTTATTCATAAAGAAGTTTTAAACGATTTAATAGACTTACATCTGTTTTCTTAGGATCTAGTGTTGGAGCTGGTATTTGGGTACCGAGGCAAAGACTGCAGGAACAATGTGCACTATTTGAATGATGGTGCTGATATAATTTATCATACTGCATCTGTTGGGATTCTGTATAACGTGGCAACAGGTAGGAAAAACTACTTAGGAAAAGCTCTCTGCTCATGTGTACAGGCAACACCCATGTGAAAAGCAGTATACTTAAAATTTTACTGCTGTCTGAAAAAATTGTAAAATAATTATTTATAGAAGAAAATCTACATAAAACTCTATTATTTGTGCTATGTAGTTAAAGAGATCTGAATAAATCCCTTGGGAACAATATTTGGAAAGAGCTGTACTAATCCAGTTATTTCAGTATCAGTTTTCTTAACTCAGTAGTACTCTACCTCCATTTACCAGCATCATATGTGTTCAAAAGGTAATTGTCTTCACATTTTCAGCTGACAGCAATATACTGTGAAAGAATTTGTAATTTAAGAGACATTGCAATTTGTCACTGATGTTGTGAGACATATCACATATCCCAGGGTCCTGTCAAACCTTCCATGTTATGATTGCCATCTTAGATTCCCTCTTATCAAGTGGAATGAGGTGTGCTGCTACTGTTCGAATTTGCCTAAGTTTTACTTTTCATATATTGTTTGAATTTGGTTTGTAGTGAAAGAGGAATTTCAAAACTAAAATTAAAGTCTCAAAGTAAAGTCTCTGTTCCACCTGCAGGAACAAGCATGGTGCAAGTTTTGACAGTTGCTCATGAGACTAAATGAAACGTTTTTATTTTTACATTTAATACATTTAAAATGTCAGCATTGCTGCATGCAGTTTTCTCTTAAACTAATCCAAATGATTAGTTGGAATATGTACACGTTCCCTAAAAACATGTGGCTATATAATAAAATGTACAGTGAAACTTCTGTGGGTCCTTTGAATTAATCACATGTTTACAAAGTAAAGACAATATAGAAATGCATTGGCTATGATTTTCATTGACTTTTGTTAAAGATGACATGATCAAGTGAATGCATGTGAGTGGCCACATTATTTGGTTATGCACATCTTCCAAAACAAATGCCAATAAAACCTTTGAATCACACAGCAGTTTCATGTTTCCCATCTATGTTACAGAAAAACTGTTTTAGAAATGTTTTATAGAGGTTTTGAAAACACTATTGGAACTATTTTTATGTCTTCATTTTTTAAATTAGTATCTCATCTCTCAGCCTTTCCATGCGTGCACATCAACTACCCCCAGTATTACTGTTCAATGGTAGACTTAGAGTTTCAAAGGACTTACTGTTCCCTATCATTATCAGTGTTTTGAAAATACAGGCAATTTGCCTGGTGGTTCAAATTTGAGAAGCACCACTTTCAGGTTAATAGTGTAGCAGATGCATTACAGTGTCTTAGCAAAATTTGCATCTTATGATATCTTGTACTTAAGAAAAGCTCCACTTCTCTGCAAATGTAGGGCCAATACATCTGCCATCTCCAGGGTTGTTCCTTAACAGAGAGAGTCTGTGGCCCAGTTTTTCCTGGTTATCAGTGCTGTACCTCTACCTACAGTGGCCTCCATGGAATCCCTGGAATGTTGCTCAGTCCAGAGTGAGGTCACTTATTCCTCCAGTAGCCTCTCTTCCTGAACCTCCATTGCTACAGCTGCAGACTGTGTGCTCCAGAATTGCTAGTTGAGCCTGAACCATTGTGACAGGTGACACAGGAGATTCCATGGTCTCTGCTTTCTCTCTCTTTGTTGCCAGATAACTCTGTGATGCTAGATTCTTCCAGATTCTTCCTCCCCTGTACCTGATAATTTTAAATCATTCAGCTTTGGTAGTCAGGCCCAGTTTTGTTCAAGAGGATACCTATAAATGGATGGATATTCTTCAATCCTCAGCTGCCTCACACACAGCTTTCTTACACCTATAATAAAGCATATGAATAAATGATACCATGTGCTTACAAATTGATTTTGGGTGCTTCTACACACATACAGTGCCAAACTCTCTTTTCATGAGAGCAGCTAATAAGTTAAGAGACACCAAAGGGCAAGGACTCTAAAAAATTGGACTTGTTTGGGAAAAATTATTCTGCCTCATCCTTACAAATGCTCATTGCTAATCGCTGGGCACTTTGATAAAAGTATGACCTTCTGAATTGGGAAAGTATTATAAAACTATAGGTAAGTTGCCAGAATCCTCCAGGGAACAGTATAAGAGTTCATTGTAAAAGGACACTAGTGGCAAAAATATCACTGTGGTCAGTGTTTAGGCATGGCTGATACTTCCAGACTTATGCCTGTGCTATACAGTGAGAAGGGTCTCATGTTCCATAGATCTGAGATAGCTCTTGATAGCTACATGATTGAGGACCTATCTTTTGATGATCAAATTTTGTTTTCAGAGAAAACTGAAAAAAATATTACATTCCTTTGAAGATGAGCTCTGATGCATTTGCTGGTGATGTTTACCTCTGCAATAAAGAGTCATCACTTTCCAGGGCAACAGTGTCAGCATCATTATTGTCCTCAGAGGTTCTTTAAGGTTGGATTATCTTATAGAGAGCAGGACTTTTCCAGAAAGGGGCTCAAGTCTTATAGGAGGTCTTCTGATCCCAGTTTTAACCAGTCAGCCTGTTTTTTCACCAGTTTTGGGCATGCAACTAATTTTACTCTGTCTCTCTCTGAAGCTAGCATTCCAGTCAGCAGGCTTCAAGCCATTTCCCCTCCATGTAAGGCTAGGTCGTCCTACTTCTACATGTCTTGGGAGTCCATAACAATGGAGAAGTGGGTCCTGACAAATCCCTGACAAATACATTCTGTCTGTCACTTATCACCCCATTATCTTCTAGATGTTTTCAAATTGATTCCTTAATTATTTGCTCCATTATCTTTCCAAGTGCAGAAGTTAAACTGACTAGTTAAACTGACCAGTCTGTAATTCCTCAGGTTCTCATTACCGTTTTTATAGATTATCATTATATTTGCCACTTTCCAGTCTTATGGAATCCCGTATCCCATGACTTTTCAAAGATGGTTGCTAATGGTTCGGATATCTTCTCTTTCAGCTCCTTGAGTATCCTAAGATGCATTTCATCAGGCCTTGGTGACTTGAAGACCTCTAACATGTCCAAGTAATTTTTGACTTGTTCTTTAATTATTTTAGACTTGGATGCTACCTCATTTTCACTGGCATTCACTATTTTAGATGTCCAATCACCATCAACCTTCGTGATGAAAACTGAAACAAAGTCATTAAACACCTTTGCCATTTCCACATTATCTGTTATTGTTTCTCCCTCTTCATTGAGTAACGGTCCTACCCTGTCCTTGATCTTCCTCTTGCTTCTAATGTATTTGTAGAATGTTTTCTTATTCCCCTTTATATCTCGATATAGTTTGATCTCATTTTATGCCTTGGCCTTTCTAATTTTATTCCCATATAATTGTGATATTTGTTTATATTCATCCTTCATCATTTGACCTAGTTTCCACTTTTTGTAGGACTCTTTTGATGTTTAAATCATTGAAGATCTACTGGCTGAGCCAGAGTGGCCTCTTGCCATACTTCCTATCTTATGCTTGTAATTATATCTCTTTGAAAACCTTCCAATTCTCTTGAACTGTTTTTCCTCTGAGATTTGCTTCCCATGGGATCTTATGCACCAACTCCCTGAGTTTGCTAAAAGCCTTCTTTTTTCAAATCCATTGTCTTTATTTTGCTGTTCTTCCTCCTACCATTCCTTAGAATCATGAACTCTATCATTTCATGATCACTTTCATTCTACCTGCTTTATGGAGTTCAGCATGCAAGATTATGTTTTCATCGTCTTCCAGTGTAGATTAAATTGGTCTGTTGTCTAAGTTATCAATCGCTGGACAGGCTTGAATTTCTTATAATGCTGGGAAGTTTAGAGCAGTGTATGTCAGGATTTTCTCTTTGCTCATCAGTCACCAACAGTGACCATAGCCACTGATGCATCTTCAGTTTGTCAGGGAGCACATCCTGGGACTTGGACAATTTAGGGGCTGTGGTCAGAACAGGAAGTTTTTTTTCATATTAGCATTTGCAGAGCAGATTCTTACGCAGGAGCTCATTTGAGATGACTAAGCTGTTTTTAAAATATATTTTGACAAAGGGCACAGAAAATATATAAGAACACATGTTCCTTTATAAGGTACATTTTCCATGTCACTTTATCTTTTGGTGCACTGATGGTTTATGTTTTCAACAAAGGCATTATTTACTGATGTATATATTGTAAAACCTTTGTTATGTTTATGGTAAGTATTTTAATATAAAACATGGAATATTTTCAAAAGTATTAAAGTAAGAGACACTACAATTATTTACTGCTTTTCAGCTATGGGGCAGGGAAGCAAGTGTTAATGACCCATATCAATAGCCATTGTAACAGCAATGAAGTCTGTGCATTTACACAAGGGACAAATTTGATCCATTATCACAATACACCTAATGAGAAAGCTGAGGGAGAAAGGTTAAGAGACTTGTCCAGTATAGTTGAGGAGTATATATCAAATCCAGATGTAGAATTTAGTGATTGGTGGCTCGAAGTTCTGTAAATAGAATATTATGTCATTATAATGGCATTCTCTATTAAATATTAGATTTTTTCAAATTAATCATTGCCATGTATGCATAACGGTTTTAACATTCTATTAATTATGTTGTACTTTTATTTTAGGTTCTCAGTCTTTTTACCAGGAACATAATGATGATATTCTGTGCCTCACTGTAAATCAGCACCCCAAGTTTACCAACCTTGTGGCAACTGGCCAAGTAGGTATGTTTGTATTTTTTAAATGAAATTAACATATAAGCATGAAGTTAGGGTCATTTGAGTTCATGAATAAAACACAAAGATTATTTGATTCTTCTTTGAGGAGTGTCCCTGTGGATGCTCCACCTTAGGTGTTTGAGCACCACTGTGCCTCAGGTCAAAGAATTATGATAGAAGTGCTCTTGGTAGGCTGAGTATGTGGTACAGCCGGCATGCACCATTTGGAGTGGCTATGCCTCATGCGCAGCCAACTGACCCTTCGGTTCCTTCTCTGACACTGTTGATCTGGGTTGGAACCCAGTAGTCTCCCTCACAGTTTCTGGGGAGAAGAAGTTAGATTTAGTAGTTAGCCTTAAATTGTCTATAGTTTACTTGTTAGTTAATTGTTAGTTATAGTTATTCTCATTTTTTAATTAAAAAATCTTGTTCCTGCTTCTGTGGTTTGTCTGTTTCTTGGACATGCCTGGTTCCCTAGGCTTCAAACATTGTCTGACCTGCAGGCTTTCAATCCCTATGTCGGACGGACACATCCAGTGTGTCCATTGCTTGGGTGAGGTACATTCGACCAACAATGCCCCCACGGCAAGAAATTCACTGCAAGGACCAGAAGAGGTAGAGAGCTTAGGCTTAAGTTGTTGCTCTAGAAAAGTCACTCCATCTAGCCTCTGATACAGAGCACATGACACCGCCAAGGCAACTTTCTCCAATAGCAGAGTCAGAGAAGGCAGCTCCCTCAGGGTCGAGCTCCACAGGCTCTGCTCTGGCAACATCTTAAAAAAAACATTCTTAATCTTCGTTTTGTGGTGATTCCCTGGCAAAAAGAAATCAGCTTCAAAAGCAACAGGCCATGAGGATCTGAGTACATCCAGCACAGAGACCCAAGAAGCAGGAGTGAAAGACTCTGCAGGAGTCAGCTCTAAGTCAGCTTCCCAAGTGAAACCTTTGTTGGCCCCCTCGGCACTGATAGAGCTCCACTCCACTTAGGTGCCAAGTGCCACCATGCCACCACTTGCTTCACCTACTCTGCATACCAAGCAGTCGGCACTGCTGTTGTAGGCGATCTTACCAGCATTTCTCTTGACACCCAGAGTGGCACTGACACTCCTGGTACCACAGTCCTTTACTACAAATGTGGACATCATAGTTACCTCAATGCCTGGAAAACTGCTGTTCATCACTGATGGCACACCAAAGACCTCTCAGTTCAGCCTGTCTATCATACCAAGGTCAGCGCTCCTGCTGTTCAGTGACGAGGAGGAAGATACCTCTCTGGGTCTACACACCCCCCGCCACTCATCACCCAGACCAATTCAGCAATCACTCCAGTGGCAACCTCCTCAGTGGCTGCCCCCACCTATGCCAGTGCCTCCTAATTGGCCAGAATTGAACCCATGGGCCAGGTATAGGGTTCAGCATTCTCAGCCTCTTCCACAACCAGCTCCAAGACACAGATCACAGACACAGAACCCAGCCCCGTGGGTTAACCCATCTGTTGTTGACGCAGAGGAAGATCCAGAAGTGCTGGAAGAGAAAGCAATCATTTACTCACCAGCACTAGCACACACATTCTCTTCTTCACCAGATGACACCCTCATGCCCCCTCACCCCAGACCTCAGGGAATGATTTCAAATCTTTTCAAGAGCTGTACAAAAGGGTGGCTGACTCCTTAGAAATTTATCTGGAACATTTACCAGAGATGCAACACAGACTTATCAATATCCTCCGTGCCTTGCTTGCTGCAAGCTTGCCCTACCAATGAACCCAGCTCTAATGGACCTGGCCAAGATTATATGGCAGACTCCTGTCACCATTCCTCCCTTGTGCAAATGATCAGACAAAAAGTACTACATTGCACCATAGGGAGCAGACTTTCTATTCACTCACCCCACGCCAAACTCTAGTAGTGGATACAATGAATCAGAGAGGCAAGCAGAACACAGCATGTACTACTCTCTATGATAGGCATTGGAAGTGGCTAGATTTACTTGGTAGAAAAGCGTACTCATATGTTACCCTTCAATTTAGGATAGTGAATTATGCTGCCTTACTAGCAAAATATACCCGCAGTGTTTTCGCACAAATGTCATCATTTATTGAAGAGCTACCAGACAACAAATGAGACCAATATAGGAAAAACATAAATGAGGGTTCACTCATTGCCTGCACTGCACTCCAGGCTGCACTTGATTCAGCGGACACCGTGGCATGTTCTGTTTTCACTGCAGGGGTTATAGTGTGTGTCCTGGTTGCACCTGTCAAGTTTCCACAGGGAGGTCCAGTTGACAGTAGAAGATTTGCTGTTTGAGGGCTCCAAGCTCTTTGCCAAATCCACCAATTCTGCTTTACACACCTTGAAAGACTCTAGGTCCATTCTGAAGACTCTGAGCCTACATGTGCCTATGACTAAAAGAAAACAAGGAAAAGTCTTTACTCAAAGAGTCAAGACCCCATTCACACAGAGCCACCCCATTCACACAGTCTCTGAGACACTGAAAACAGGCATCAACATCAAGGCAAACTTTTTGAAGGGTTGGTCAAGGGCCAAAGAGCCCCAATTTCTCCAGTACAGTGTCCTATCACTTCTGTCCCATTTGGGAACTGCCTAGCATCCTTTTATCCCACTTAAAACACCATTACAATGGACAGATGGGTGCTAGAGATTGTTTTAACTGGTTACTGTCTTCCGTTCTCTTCTAACCCCACCTGCCTATCCCCACACACGTCCCTCTTCAGGGACCCATCTCACGAGGCCACTCTCATGCAGGCGCTGAATCATATCTTGCAACTTGGAGCAAGAGAATATGTACCTCAACAACACATGGGAACAGGGTTTTACTCCCATTATTTCCTCATGACCAAGGAAACAGGAGGATGGAGACCCATCCTCGATTTACACAACTCAACAAGTTCATTCTCACACAGCATTTCAAGATGGTAACTCTTGCTACAATAATTCCTGCATTGGGAAAGGGAGATTGGCATTCTTATTCTTGGCCAAGAGGATGTATATTTTCATATCTCGATACATCCTGCGCACAGACGATACCTCCGATTTGCTGTACACAATTACAACTTCCACTACAGAGTCCTTCCTTTTAGTTTTTCTGTGGCCTCTCAGGTCTTTTCCAAAGTCCTCAGAGTGGTAGTAAGTTGGGAATTATCATATTCTTCTAATTGGATGATTGCCTGTTGAAAGGATCATCCCACCATCAGACAGAACAGGCAGTCACCCTTAGTATGACCCTCTTTAACAAGCTTGGCCTGAAGCTAAACCACCAAAAGTATACACTAATACCAACACAGCAGCTAGAATTTATTGGTGCTCACCTAGACAGAGCATCAACCACAGCATCACTGCCTCATCAGAGGTTTCTAACACTCACGGATCTTGTCTCAACAGAACAGAACCAAACAGCCCACCAGTCCTGGCCAAACTCTGTCTACAGCTGCTAGGCCATTTGGCAGCAGCCACATTTGTGGACCAACATGCTTGACTCCACATGAAACCATTACAGACATGGTGAAAAACAATCTACAGACCACACTACCACCACATCAACGAACTGCTTGTTATCCCAACCAAAATAAAATTCTCCCTATTCTGGTGGACAAATCCATCCAATGTCTGCAGCAGGAATTTTTCACCCCAACCTACTGTCCATAACAATTACTACAGACACTTATCTCATAGGTTGGGGCACTCATCTAGATCATCAAAGCAGAGGAGTCCAAACTTCATATAAATCTCCTGGAACTTAGAGCGGTGTACAACATGCCAACATTTTCTGCCCTTGATCCAGGACAAGACGGTTCAGATTTTCAAAGACAACCTCAAAATGATATATTACATAAACCATTAGGGTGGAGCCTGCTCTTGCCCCCATACTCAGAGGAAATTCATCTCTGGAAATGGTGCATTCCTCACAACATATATCTGAAATCTTCATACTTACCAGATAAAAAGAATGTCACAGTGGACAATCTCAGCATACGGTTTGCTCAAAATCACGAGCGGGAAATCAATTCCAAAACACTAGTCCCAGTATTCAACTGTGGGAGTATCCCACAATAGATCTGTTTGCAACCAGCACCGATGCCAAATGCCCATGTTACTGCTCCTGAGCAGGTTTAGGTCCCCACTTCCTACGGGATGGGGGGAAGCACCTCTCATGTACTCTTTTCCACTGCTGCTGCTTCTCCATTGCATATTCCTCAAGATAATGCAGGACAAAACTACAGTCATCCTGGTAGCACCCAACTGGCCCAGACAGACCTGGTTCCCCTACCTTCTCCAAATGATGATAGCGTCACCGTGACACTTTACTCTTGTCCCTGGCCTTCTCACACAGAACGAATGTTGGTTATGTCACCCGAACATAGAGACCCTGCAGCTCTTTGCGAGGCTCTTTATTGGTTAACACCACTGAAAATAACCTGTTCTGCACCTTTTCAGGAGATTCTCTTTAATTGCTGCAGACCATCTACAATAGAAACATATTTGCACAAATGGCTTCGCTTCTCCATATGGTGTGAGGATCACCATATCTCACCCACATCAGCTCCACTTCCCTCTAACCTTGGATACTTTCTATTCCGCAAACATACAGGTCTCTCCCTTAGCTCTCTGAAAGTACTTCTGGCAGTGATAACTGCATTTCATATGCCTGTAGATGACCATTCTGTTTTCACCCATCCCAACATCAAATGCTCTATTAAAAGAGTTCAAAATACATATCCACTCATAAAAACCTCTGCTCCAGCATGAGGCCTCAACTTTGTGCTACAGGCACTTACAGGCAAGCCATTTGAACCTTTGGCCACCTGTTCATTATTACATCTATCAGTGAAAGTAGCCTTTTTGGTAGCCATCACTTCGGCAAGAAGGGTAGGTGAGCTCAGAGCTTTCATGGTAGACTTCTCCCCCCATACAATTGTTTACAAAAACAAGGTTGTTCTTCATCCATATCCAAAGCTCCTCCTGAAGGGACCTACCTACCTCCACTGTAATGAGCCAATATACTTACCTGTTTTCTTCATTTCATTTCATTCATCTGAAGAAGTGGGTTGTACCCACAAAAGGTCATGATACCATCTACATGTTTTGTTAGTCTTTAAGATGCTGCTAGACTATTCATTGTTTTTCAAGTTTTTTCACTTATAGGCTAACTTGCCTACCCCTCTGAAGTTGTTTTCTTCCCAGAGCCTCATATAAACAACAGAGAAACAGCTCTACATACCTTGGCTGTCCACAGAGCTATTGCTTTTTATACAGATAGAACTAAGACATTCTGTAAATCCTCAAGAGTTTTTGCATCTTCTACAGAGAGCCTGACAAGCTCTAAACAAAGACTATCCAAACGAATCTCTGAATGCATCCATCTCTCTTATCATATCTTTAATCAAGAACTTCCAAAAGTGGCGCACTCCACAAGAGCAATGATTTCATGTACAGCCTTCTTGAAAAACATTCCTCTACATGGCATTTGTAGAGTAGCCACCAGGGTTTCCATTCACACTTTTACCAAGCACAAGGCATTAGAGAGATACTCAGCTTCTGAAGCACAATTTGGACATATTATTCTATCTACAGCACAGGCAGAAATTCTAAAGATCCCTCCTTCGAGGACTCATACTGCTTCATAGTCACCTAAGGTAGAGCACCCACAGGGACACTCCTCGAAGAAGAGACGGTTACTCGCCTTTGCAGTAACTGAGGTTCTTCGAGATGGTTATCCCTGTGGATACTCCACCACCCATCCGTACTCTTCTCTGCTTTGGAATATCTTGCTTTTCTGCAGCAGAGAAGGAACTGAAGGGTCAGTTGGCTGCACATGCAGTGTAGCTTCTCCAAACAGTGTGTGCCAGCTGTCCCACATGCACAGCCTACCAAAGACATTGCTATCATAATTCTCCAACCTGAGGTGCAGCGGCACCCAAACAACTAAGGTGGAGTACCTACAGGGACAACTATTTTGAAGAACCTCAGTTACTGCACAGGTGAGTAACCTTCTCTTATACTATCTCTGTTTGTATGAGTGCTACTCAGTTACCTGTCCTCTTTATTTTTTCCTGGAGTATAATTTAATAAAATTAAATAAAAATTGAGAGGCTTAGAAAACCAAAGCCTATATTTTGCTTGGAGAGTTATCAGAAACTAGTTTTGGAAACTTTAAGCCCCACTTAAATTCAGTTGTATTTTCATGTAATCTCCTCACTTGTGCTAGGACATCATAAACAGTTTTTCCAACCAACTCAACAGTATCAATTAATGTAAGGGAGACAAAGGAAAAACATTTAATTAAATAATACCCTACATTTTTATCTTAAATGGAAAAATAGCTGTGAATTTACATGTTATCCCACCATACAGGTTTACAGTATCTACTATTAATGTGCTCATAATAAAAGGGTTTAACTTTCCAAACAGAGCCAAAGCAGTAATGAGTGACCCTCTAGATAATCTAGATTTTTGTAAAATAAATATATATTAAAATGACATTAAAGTTGACAGTACACTCAGGGAAAAAAAAGAGAAATCCTTACAACAATACTCTGTCAACACTATTGTGTCTAGACATTGCAGCACAGTGCAGTTCTCTGTCAGTACTACAACACAAACATATGCTGTGCATATCTTTTATGTTTTATACAAATAATAGCACATATTGAGTGTTTTAGAATTTAGAACATTTAGGAACCAGATTGATTTAACAAGAATAGATTATTTTTCTACAAAAGTTTGTACAGGTTGGATCTCCCTGGTCTGGCACCCTTGGGACCTGATTGGTCCTGGATGAGGGATTTTGCCGGACCAGGGGAGATCATTTTTGGACCCCTGCCACCAGCCCCCCTAGCCCGGCCACTGGCATTCCAGCTGGCTCCCCACCTCTTGCTGGCCCCACTGCCCTGCCGACCAGTCATCACCGCTGGGGCTCCCAAGCAGCCCTGCTGCCACGCACTGGGTGACCCCGCTGTCAGCTCCCTGCAAGTAGCCCACTTCTCCGCTGACCCCGCAGGGATCCTTACTGCTGGCCCTCCACCAGGACTCTCTTGTCCTGTAACATCCATGCCTTATTGAAGTGACTGTGCTAAGAAAACCTGGGCAAATAATGGATTTTTCTGTTCATTGGGAATTTTGAAGACTTAAAAAAAGTTCATGTTAGACTGAAAACAAAAACTTTCTAAAATGTTGGCAAATTGAAAAGTAAAAAATAGCTTGAATGAATATATATTGAAATAAATGAAATATTTCTGTTAGATTTTGAAAAATTTTAAGAAGATTTACTCCAAGAACACAGAATGGGATGGAAGGAATTCAGTGACATTACAAAAGCTATGGTTCTTTGCTTATTTTTTTCCCTCACTGCCTCTTCATCCAGGAGGAAACTTAAGACACTTAATGTTTATCCCACAAGCATTTTGTAAAGTTGCTGCTAATAACATAAATTCTGCTTTGTTTTATAACCTGGATTGAGGAATAAAGAGCAGGAACAGATGACTCCACAGAAATAAAAACTGTCTTTCCATAAATAATCCCAGTAATTGAAGGGTGGAGAACATTTTTTTTAAATGACAAACTTTTTTTTTCCTAAACAAAACAATCTTTAAACCTTTGCATTGAAGTTAAGGTTACTTTATTATACTTATTTGCTTCCTTTATTTAGTAACTTGCATTAGCATTTCTGACATAATGCAATCTCCAGAGATTTACAGAAATATTATTTTAATGTGTTTTCAAATTATAAAAGTACGGCAGTGGGAGTCTCTGTAGACTTGCATTGAAATAGTTTGGACATCAGAATATATCATTGCAGTGTTTTATGATAAAGTCCATTATGTCATGCAGAACTGCTTCCCTAGTTTAGGCATCCTTCTCTGTAATGCTGATCACCCATCCCTCCTACTAATGTAAATGGGAGTAGAAGGGGTTCAATACTTGTTAGGATCAGGCCCTTTATTAATATACCATCTTAAAAGTTATTTCCCTCTGAGAATGTATACACTTCATTGACTAGCATGTCTGAAACCTGCAGAAATGCTATTAATTTAAAACTAGGAAGAGGAGGAACTGAGAGACACACCCAAGTGACAGTTGTACATTCTGCACAGTTGAAGACAAAATGCATTCATGCTAGCTTTTTGTATCTTCAATGTGACTGAAACCACTTAGACTTTAGGCATCAATATTTGTTAGTTCATCATTAACTATAATAGCAGTATTGATACTGCTGTAATGCAAGGAGATGACCTCAAAGCATGTGGTAAGAAATGACACTTTATGTAGCATTTATTTTCTTGAACACTTATCTTATTTCTTATCTAATTATTTTTCTGCTGCTTTTCCATTACAGGAGACTCAGCAGATATGTCAGGTAAGGGAAATATAATTTTAACATCTTCAGGTATAGTTAGATTATTAAGTATTCACCATCTACAACTTTGTAGAGTAGTAAATTCTGAGAATATATTTCAAGTTTATAAAACCACATATCAATCATTTACTGCATCAGCACTTAACATAAAGCATCATAGCTCAGTGGACTGTAAAAATAGAATATTTCCTTTCATTTTAAAATAATTTTTGCTGAAAACATATTCCCTTCTTGCTGCCCAGTGAAAAACTGTTTCTAATATACACTGCTACAGTAGCATACCTATACAGACATGTAGTTTTTAAAAGTTAATGGGGCTGACAACAAATAGTTCTAGACAATTCAACTGAACATAATTTTGTAATGTATATATTTAAAGCAATATTTCCACTGAGGAGGCCTAGGTGACTGAGTGAATAAAATAATCACCTTTCATAGCTACTGTATGATTGTCATGCAGTTACTATCAATGATCCAAAATGATTGTTATGATGTCAGTTTAATTTTGTGATAAATCATTTTCGGTTTTTTGACAACTGAGATTGAGTAATTTTTCGTAATATATTGGTTTTTAACTGTAATTCAAAGCACCATCATTATCATGTGTGAATGAGTTCATTGTCGGACAGTCATTGTAGTTGTTTGTCACACATCAAAATAGAGATGCATAAATGTGCGTTTATATGTATAGAGAGAGTATGATAAAAATATGCAGTGATGGGCATATGATCAGTGAAACATTAAAGTGTGTTCATTTTTTTGGAATATGCCAAAATATGGTTGCATTAGAGATGGAAGAGAGCATACAAGGGAGCCTTTTCCCAACCAATGCTCCTATTTAAGAGGTAACCATAATATGGCTGTATCCTTGAATTCAGTAGGAACCTCTATAGTGCTGCTTAATGCTTCCACCCACTCCCACTTAGGCATTTCTGCTGCCTTATTGATCCTCTTAGAACAGCTTTAATTTGACCTCTGTGTCTTTAATACACCTGTCTAATTCCTGATGGCATAGTCTGCATCCTGCAATATATTCTTTTTTCTTTGTGGAGCTACTAGACTAGAATTTGGATTGCTGCTGCTCTTCATTATGATGTTGCAAGCATCTCTATGCCAAATTGTTTGCCTGTATCCAGATCAGAATGGCACATGAAGAGCTCAATTGACTATGTTACTGGCCTAGTTCCCTCTAGTTCAGTGGAACCTTCACTCTAACTTAAGAGAGGAGACCTCACAAAATGCTTCCCTTTACTAAAACATTTAGCATGCAGACCATGTCCTCCATGAGGGAGAAAAAGATCACAGCAGAGATTTTGAGAAGTGCACAAATAGAGGGAATCACATTATTCTTCCAGGTAACTCTGTTGTGGTAGACTTACTTAACTCCACATTTGTGAAGTGTAGGCGAAGACCATCTGGAGGTCTCCACTTTATCCAAGATCCACAAGCTGTCAGGCAGGCCAAAAGATTAGGGCAGTCCAAGATTTTAGCAGGGAGGATGCTGAAGAAAAAAAAAGTTGTTCAAAGTCCAACATAAAGCCCTGCATCTGTTTCATTTTCCATAAAGAGGTACAGAGGTTTATCAAATAATTCTGGGGCATTCCAGAAGCTTGTTCGGGCCAACAACGATGCATCATTTAAATTACCTGCCTATAATACTCTATAAGATTTTGAGGTAACACTCAAGAATAGACAATGGCAGTAACACCAAATCAAGGTTTATTTCCATGAAAGACAATTATTACAGAAAGCACAGAAGTGATTCCCTAAACAAGATTATGCTTCTTTTTTTTATTTATTAATATCCACACTGAAAGTGGGACACCTCTGATCATCAAAGGCCATAGAACTGTAGTTCCAGGTCAAACAGAGATTGATCACCATTTACTTTAGAATAAAGATTTTTTTGGATGGGTCCTGTACCCAAGTTTCAAAGTCGCACAGATATGTTATCTTTTCCATCTCTTATCTGACAGAGGAGTGAGAGATAATGTTTTCATTGTTTTCTAGAGGTTTACTCTGCTGTTCGCTAGTACAGTGTACTTTTAGATCGGACATCAGTCAGTCCCCTTGTGTCATACAGGAAATTCAAGATAGAGAGAGCTCATATAGTTAAACCAGCAGGTGAATTTACAGGCATCCTCGCTTAAAAAAAAGCATACCTGCATATACATATTACACCATTACATTGAAAATATTTGCTTTGTTCCTGGTCAAAAGCTCTTTTAATTGACACCGTATCCTTGCATTGTTCCCATCCCCAGTAGCACGTTCTGCTCTGTCTCAACAACAGGCTTATGAAAACTCAGACAGCTCTAGAGGTTCCAAAAGTAGTTTATGAATTGGTACAGATGCTTCCTTCTATGGGGTTTATTATTAGCTTTAAGGAGAGTGAATTAGTGTGCTCTCAGAAATTAGACCACTTGGATGCTGTCTTCAAGATGTTCTAACCTCTTATCTATCTGTTCTAGATCTTGACAAGGTGATTTTCTTAGCTGCTCAGGAAGTTGGATGCCTATCCAAACAAATTAATCTTCCCATGATTTTCACAAATTGGATTCTCTGTTTTGTGCTATTTAAGTTTTTTTTTTTTTAAAGGAGCAGGGGGAAGGTTTCTATTTGGTTATAGCAAAGTGGCTGTGTAACTGCCTGAAGGAAATCATAGGAGAAAAGAGCCATCTGGACCCACTTTTTTCAGGACTCTTCATGAGCTGAAGGAGAGTCCTTTTAGTCTCCTTCTGTATAGGTTATTGCTGATTTTTCAGGTAGACTTGGGCTGCTGAATCACTTACACACTTTGGAAAGTCCAACTCCTAATCAGGATTAGGACCTAATTATGCCAGACACTGTACACACATTGCAAGCCATGCTTAGACTGTATGTACTTTTGGAAGTGACTGTCTCTGTGTTGCCTCGTATAATGAGTCTCTGGCCCCAGGTGCTACCAAAAATCATAAATAATCATCATCAATCATCATCACAATAAATAACATACACGCATATTGTGGAAAGACAATTCCTACCTCAGAGAGTTTACAATCAAAGTAACGCCAGTTAGACACCTTTTAGTTTTTCTACCTCAATAAGCCTACCAGTGGTTCAGCTGTCATATTGCTAGATATTATAGCCTGTATTCCAGATTGGTTGGCCCTTTGTAGAATAGGAATTTTGTTTCTGTCTTGTAAACTGATTTTCTGCGGAAGCCACCAGTATATGAGCCTCACCCGGGTATTAAACCTGTGACAGGTTACATACTACTAGATAACGTATGTTTCAAAGTTCTCAGATTTTAAGTTAATGTTTCTAGTTTATGAAAGTTTAACGCAGGTTGAAAACAAGAGAGGATTGCTGAAATTAGGAGCACTGTTGTGTTTCTAAAACTCAACAACCAACTAAAGGGTGGAGCTTATTTCACCAATGTAACATGGAACAATCCCACAGTCCAGACTGGTGGTCTTGTTTGCTAAAGATCAGTTTAAAAGATGAGACCAAAATCTCCTTTTTTTAACCAAAATAATTTTATTTTTCTAGTGTTAAAAACCACATTCAGTAGCTAAATGTTGCCTTTGTTTGTAAGCATATAACAAATAATTGATCATTTTATATTCATTTAGCTACAGCTCCTTCTATCCATGTGTGGGATGCAATGAGCAAACAGACACTATCTGTACTGCGATGCTACCATTCAAAGGGAGTTTGTTCAGTCAGTTTCAGTGCCACTGGCAAACTTCTCCTCTCTGTAGGGCTGGATCCTGAACATACCATTACCATTTGGAAGTGGCAGGAAGGTAGGAAAACATTTTGTGTTTGTAGAATACATTTATATTGATCCTGAGTCAATCAAGAATGCACACAAAATTTCCAACATACAAATACTGGTTATCAACTGGTAAAAAAGACTTTAATAAATGTTACATAGCACATACTGTACAAGTTAAAAATAAGATAAATGTGCTTAACTATTGTTATAATTGCCAAATGTATTTCGAGTGGCACCATCCTTGTATACATTGAATAAGATTTATAATAATGAAAACAAATCTTACATTTCATTAAGTTTTGTATTGATTCTGTGTCTTTCTGCTAAATAGAAGTCTTTACTCTAGAAGGAGTCTGCTAGAGACTTGACTGACTGGATTAATCACACTCACAAAGACCACAAAAGAGGCTGAAACTCTCAGAAATGTGATGCCTAAATTGCTCCCCATGTATAATCTCTGGAATATCACATCATAGGCCCAACTGCAGTAAAACACTATAGTAAATAGCTATTCATAGCAGCTCAGCTCTGCTCTGAGTAAGGCCACAAGACCTTGGGTTTTGTTGCCCATCCTCTCTTCTGCACTATCCTCCTCCTTCTCTCTTTATCATTCACAACTGGCAAGTCTATACCAGACCATGACTGCAAAGTTGCTCGTGTTCTCAGAGTCCAGGGTTGCCAACTTTTTATTCACATAAAACCGAACTGCCTTACCCCGCCCACTCCCACCTCTTCCCTGAGGCCATAGCCCTGCCTGCCCTTTCTCCAAGGTCCCTTCCAAATCACTCCATCCACTCCCCCCCTGTTGCTCGCTGTCACACACCCTCACTCATTTTCACTAAATAAACTTAAAAAACAATAAATGGTCTGGTAGCACTTTATAGACTAACAAAACATGTAGATGGTGTCTTTTGTGGGCATAGCCCACTTCTTCAGATGACTGGAGTTTTGAGTTTAGGATGTACAGACTCAAAATAAACTCCAGTCATCTGAAGAAGTGGGCTATGCCCACGAAAGCTCATGATACCATCTACATGTTTTGTTAGTGCTACCAGACCATTTGTTGTTTTTTAAGTTTATCCTGTACAGACTAACTCGGCTGCCCCCTGAAGCTTCATTTTCACTAGGCTAGGGCAGAGGACTGGGGTCAGGAAGGTGTGAAGGCCCTGTATAGGGGTCTGGGATCTTAGGTGGGGGTAGGGATGAGAGATTTGAGGTTCAGCTGGGGACTCAGAGCTGGGGCAAAGAGCTGAGGTATGGCAGTGAGTGCAAGGTTTTGGCTCTGGGAGGGAGTTAGGGAACAGGAGGGGGTTCCAACCTGAAGTAGAGGGTATGGGCTCTGTCTAGGCAGAGCTTACCTCAGGTGGCTCCCAATCCACAGCACAGCTCAGTTAAGGCAGGTCTCTGTCTGCCCTGTCTCTCCACTGCTCTCAGGAAGCAGCCAGACTATCTAGCTTCTAGGCAGAGGGGCCAGAGAGCTCTGTGTGCTACCCAAGCCCTCAGGCACCATCCTCACAGCTCCCATTGGCCATGGTTCCTAGACAGAGGGAGCTGTGGAGTCAGCACTCAGGCAGGAGCAGTGCACAGAGCCCCTCGTGGTCATCCCTGTACTTAGGAGCTAGAAATACCACCATTTCTGGGAGCCTGCTTTAGCCCCACTGTGATGTCAACTGTACTTTTAGCGGCACTGACCAGAGCTGCCAGAGTCCCTTTTTGACGAGGCATACCGGTTGAAAACAGGACAACTGGCAACTCTACCAGAACCCTGAACCCTGGGTGCAGACATGATACACAACCCACCTTCCCATCTTGTGGTGTCTGTTGACCAGGGAGAAATCCATCAGGAGTGATGAGTGGATACAGTGAAAATGACCCCTCAATATATTTGTCTGTCATCATAGGTAGTTAGTGTCTAGTCAGGTCACTGCAGAGACTGGTACAGTGTCCAACATGGACACGGACGAAGGTAGAGCTTGTGCTCTGTTTAGTGGGGACCTGTCTAGTAAGTTTTTCCTAACCATTTCAGTTAAGATGCCACTGTCCTAAACTTGCTCATCTTCAAGAGTTCATATGGCTCCATCTGGATAGCTACAGAGCCATCAAATGCTTCTTAGATAAGACAAAGTATTTTAGAAAGTCAGATACTTTGTTCATCTGCTCTGCAGGTAAGGACAAAGCATCTAAAACAATCATCTTCAAATGTGTCAGGAGTTAGAACATCTAATTGTGAAAACTATGTATAGTCTGGAGAGGCACTGTCTTCAAGTCTTAGGCTATGTCTAGACTGCAAGCCTCTTTTGAAAAAGAGTGTCTAGACTACAACCAGTAGTTTCGAAAAAGCACAGTTTGCATTACATAGTGCCTTTTTTCGAAAGAGCGCTTCGAAAAAAGGCGTTATTCCTCATAAAACGAGGTTTTCCGCGATCAAAAAAACTGCCGTGTTCTTTCAATTTACTTTCGAAAGAACGCGACAGCAGTCTACATACAGGGGAAGTTTTTTTGAAAAAAGGCCACTTTTTTCGAAAAAACTCTGTAGTCTAGACACCCTTAGACTGATTTTGTTGAATGTACTCTACTCATCTTGGACAGAGAGAAATAGAGCAGTTTGGGAGAAAATCTGTGCAGCAGCCCTCTGCCAATCTCTGCATATATTGATCAGATGCTACAGCTGATATTTTTAGAAAACCTAAGGAACTTAATCTTCCACTTCCCATTGAAATATAGTAGGAGTAAGACCCCTAACATTAGGCCCCTTTGAAAATTACAGCCTAGAAGAAGACGTAATTTCTTCACCAGATGCTATCTTGGTCATTAGGTCTTTCAGTCTGCCATTCTCCTTTGAACTCTCTCCTCATTTCATTCTTCTCCCCCACACCACCTTTCTCTTTTCTGGAAATTTTTTGACTCTAGGTATGTAATTTGTTTATGTCAGTAGTTTTCTAGGGCTTGAAGCATAGGAGATATGCTGTTACAGGATATATATATAGGAGGAACAGTTTGCGGTTTCAGCTATTTTTTATGATTGTGGGGGTGAAACATGAGATTCCAGAGTAAAGAATTCCTCAATTGGGAGAAGATTATTTTTGTGGTAAGTTCAAATTCTACATTTTCTTTTGCCAGGTGCCAAAATTGCCAACAGAGCTGGTCATAACCAACGTATATTTGTAGCAGAATTCAGACCAGATTCAGATACCCAGTTTGTTTCAGTGGGAGTAAAACATGTGAGGTTCTGGACCCTTGCTGGAAGAGCTCTTCTCAGTAAAAAAGGGCTACTGAGTTCAATAGAAGATGCCCGGATGCAGACCATGCTGTCTGTAGCGTTTGGAGCTGTATGTACCTTAAATATTATTTTAAAAATTCATGAATACAAAACATCCTTTTTACATTTTATTCTTCTGTGTGTGTATCTAATAAAATGAGTTATCCTAAACTTTTCTGCCACAGATGTCTATTTGCATAACAGACAGCTCTAACCTGATGATTAGTATATAAACTGTATACTTTAACAAAAACTTCTAGTCATTTAGTGTTGTGTGCTGTTGCTATACACAGATAAAACATCTGTCATTTTCCCCAAAGCTACATTTCAGTCTTGGGTGGCAATAAGTCTTGTAAATACTGTAAATAACATGGAAAGTGATTTGGAATCCCTTGGAATTAAATGTTTTCAATACATATAACATCATCATAATACAGATTGTGATGAGCTCACGTATTATGATAATGGAGGCTATATTGGAGCCTTAGATAGAGATGTGACTTGAAGAGAAACCAGTGACCTATTAAATCAGCAGAATCAGTCAAGGGAATGTAATTTCTCCACATTGATACATTATCTTAAGTATTAAACATCACGAATAATTGTAAACATAAAGAATTTGTACTTCCCAAACATTCAGTTGTTGCTGGTTTTAAATATTTTTCAATATCATAACTTTTTAATACTTAAGATAGTTAAGCTTAACTTTACTACCCCTCAAAAGTAGGAGGCACAGTTAAAGAAAACCATAGTTCTGTACTATTGAGTTAGATTCTTTCTTCTTTCCTTTTTAAACTGACCATCTCTGTACTCTATTGAAGGAAGTCCTGAACCTAATAGCTGGACACCAAAGATGATTTCCATCAAACATTGTGCTTGAAGTAGAGTAGTAACAGTCTGACTTACTGTTTCTGTGTGAAACATACTAGTATCTTAGCTGCTTCTGATTTTTTGGCTGCTCTTCCATAGTTGTACAAAGGGATGATGTGGTATGGACCTAAAACCCCTACACCTTTCACTTTCTCAGTGAAGGAGAAACAAAAGAGAGGACTATGCAGCACTTTAAAGACTAACAAGATGGTTTATTAGGTGATGAGCTTTTGTGGGCCAGACCCACTTCCTCAGATCAAATTCTGGAAAAGAACCATCTTGTTAGTCTTTAAAGTGCTGCATAGTCCTCTCTTTTGTTTCAGCAAGATCAGACTAACACAGCTACATCTCTATTACTATTCAGTGAAGGAGGAAACTGTTCATTCTCCCTGAAGTGCTGAACATCTCAGACTAGGCATGACCTCTGCTCCATCCTTCTTCCACATTGGCTGGTAAAGAATATGTGCCTTTAAAAGCATATAGCAACTGACTCTCTTGTATGTGTTCACCCTGTAACTTGGAGGCTATCTGTCTGTCTTTTAACTCTACAGACAGAGTATCTCTGGAATCTGCTATTGGTCCCAATCCCTCTAGAAACACCACTTGCACAGCAAGAACCAATAAAGCCACAATATAGCCCAAAATGTAGAATTTGTTTGCTATTTATTTATTTTAAAAATGTATTTCAATGTATTTCTTTTTGCTTTATTCAAAATTAAATAAGTATATTTTCCCCTTTTCAGAATAACTTGACATTTACAGGTACCATCAGTGGAGATGTTTGTGTTTGGAAGGATCATGTGTTAGTACGAATTGTGGCCAAAGCTCACAATGGGCCTGTGTTCACAATGTACACCACACTAAGAGATGGTCTAATTGTAACAGGAGGCAAAGAAAGACCGTGAGTCTTTTTTTAAATAATTTAAATATATTTTAATAAGATATTATGTGCTGTGCAAATGTCTTCAGAACATGAAATTCCAGCACTTACCTTCAGTCACTTTATTAAGCACCTGTGCAAGGTATTTCAAACATTTTGTGGTGATTTTGCAATATTAAGATTAAGATTGACTAGAAAACAAATAGTTTTGAAACAGTAAAGAAATAAAAGCCATCTTATAACATTGAAAGCCTGAGAATGGTTGCCGTTGTAGAATCACCAAGGGGAAATATAGGTTAAAGGGCATCTATTCAATAGCCTGGTCCTTGTGTCTATGTTAATCAGATTTCAAAAAGAAGATCCTTTATTGTCATTACCAATACCAGTTTTCTTCCAGTCCCTTTTTACACTTTCAGACCTGGCATTAGAGAGGAAAGCAGCATGATGAGAGGGAGCTATCGTTTGCTCCTCTAGCCTCACTTGCAGATGCCAGTAGCACACAGCAGATTTAATGAGATTGAAAGTTGAACAAGATTCAATATTGCAAAACACTAAATATTTCTTTCCATTTTGGTGAGATTCTTTTCCTTTCCCTTGGAGAGAGCTGTTAATACACACCATCCTAATAGAAAACTCCATCAAATTTATGATTATTTCCCTAAAATAATAGCCTTGTATTTTTAAAGATTTTTCCTTTTAATATGTTCATTTTTGCTACTTATTTCTTTACATGCTAATGTAATATTTAGTGTCACAAAGCTGAAAAGGTATTCTGAGAAAGGGTTGCCAACTTTCTATTGGTACAAAACTGAACACCCTAGCCCTGCCCCTTCCTCAGACCCTGCTCCGCACTCACCACAATCCCCCTCCCTCAGTGGCTTACTGTTTCCCACCCTCATTTTGACTGGGCAGCAGGTTGGACTGAAGGCTCTACATGGGACTTCAGCTGTAAATGGGGGTTCTGGGTGTTGACTCCAGGCTCTCGCAGCTAGTTGCGGTGCAAGAAGGGTAGAGGGCTCTAGCTGGGGATGAGAGGTTAGGGGTACAGGAAAGGGCTCCAGGCTGCAGTGCAGAGGTGAGGCATTCAGAATACAAGAGCAGGCTGCACGTTGAGAAAGGAGGCTGGGGGGTGGGGATGTGGGCTTTTGGGTGAGCCCAGGGATGAGGGTTTTGGGATCCAAAAGAGGCTTCCAGCTTTAGAGAGGGGCTCAGGCCTGGGTGTTAAGGTATAGCGGCAGGTGTGAGCTCTGGATTGGGGATGTGGTCTTTGGGGGTGGGGCCAGGGCTGAGGAGTATTGGGGTGCAGGAAGTGCTCAGGCCTGGGACAGGTGGTTGGGGCTTGGGCTCACCTGGATGGCTCCTGATCAGTGCACTAAAGTAGGCTGTCTGGTGCCTTCCTGTCCTGGGGCACCACCCTACACCAAGAAGCAGCCAGCAAATCTGGCTCCTAGGCAAGGGGACAGGAGGCTCTGCGGCACGCCACGTGCACTTCTGTTGCTTGCAAGCACCGTGTCTCAGATCTTGTTGGCAGGGGAGTTGCTGAGCTGGTGCTCAGGGCAGGAACAGCGTGAGGTGCCCTGCATTGTGCCCCTACCCCCCTAACCCTCTGCTTAGAAGCTGGACCTGCCGGCTGCTTTTGAGGCACAGCACAGTGCCCCAAGACAGGTAGAGGCTAGCCTGCCTCTGCTCTGCAACACTGCTTACTGGACTTTTAATGGCCTGGTCAATAGTGCTGTCTGGAGCCAGTAGGGGCCCTTTTCAACCTTGTGTTCTGCTTGAATACTGGACATCTGGTCACCCTAATCACTTAGGTTCAAAAGAATTAAAGGATATATTGAAAAAGGTAAGTATAAAATCAACTCATAACTACTGTATATTTAGTAGTCCTGAAGAATCTCAAAATACTTTGTACACTTTAATGAAAACACTACACACTACCTGAAAGCACAAAGACATAAATTTTACAATGCGTTTGATAATGGAAATAGCTAGGAAACATAAATTTTGCTGAAAAAATCATGACAACATTATTTTATGATTTGTGTGTGTTTTGGCAGTTAGTCTATAACTAAATTACCAAAACAAACAAACAAACAAAACCAGATCTCCTCTTCTTGGTCCCTGAATTGCATTCTGAGACTCTCCATCTGTCTTACTAATCAAATATAGAAGATGTATGGATGCCTACCTATGAGAATTTGCTGTAAGCAACACATTTTCATACTTGGCTGATGCTTTGACTGTACAAATTTCTGAAGATATGCTACATGACTGCTTTTAAGAGGACTGAAATCCCCAAAACTTACATATCAATATCTGTAACTGCTGAAAAATAGCAGTTGATCATGATAAGCAGTTGAGAAATTTAACAGAAATATAATGCAGTTCTTTGGTCTACTAGTAACACTTATAGTCAAAATAAGTAATTAAAAATAACCTCCATGGAGCATGCAGTCTGTCAAAGTAATCACACAATATTCTTGCCTTGGGTCTCAGTTCTGCTCTAAGAGGCTGCATACAGCTGCTCTGAGTTGTGTTTGGAGCTGGGCAGGCCTCTAATCTGGGCCAAAATTAGGGATGCACAAAAATAACTTAAAAGTCCATACTGACCTTGTTTTCTGCGTCCAGTGCACAAAAGTAATGGTGATTCTGGCCCTTTTTCCTGAATCTCCTTATCCTCATTGTCTATCATCTCATGTCTTTTATATTTTTAGACTGGTAGTGGTTAATATATAGTACTAAGCTAGCACTTTGGGAAACACACTCCTTTCTTTAAATCATATGATTTTAGTCTCTAGGCAGAAGAGTTTTTCAAAATGCCATTTCACTACAGTGGGAACAGGCATTGCAATGCAGGAAATTGAAGAGCACCATATGAATTATAGAATCTGTAATCTAACTAATCATTCAATTTATTTTCCTCCTGACAATAATTCAGGGTGAGACTTCTTCAGTAAAACTGATCATCTTTATAGGATAATACACATAATTAATTCAAATTCAAGAATGAATGTGTTTCTGAAAGATCAGATTGAGTGACTTAAAACAGTCAGAAAGCAAATCTACTTTGGTTTAAAAACTGTTAAGGTTATATAAATAATTATTTATAACCTGAATTGTTATACTGCCATTGTACTTGGCACTATAAAAGCAGAATTGTAGAGAGTATTTACTCTGAAGAGCTCGCAATTCAAATAGATAAGACAGAGAGACAGAGGGCAAAAGGATATAACACACAAACAGTGAACAGTGTAATGGTAGCCTGTGTCCTTTTAGTTCCATGCTTTTTTGCCATGGCTTTTCTTAAGAGGGATTAAGCTAAATGGAGAAAAGTGAGAAGAGTGGTTAAACTACATTAAATAACAAAATATTTTAATTGACTAACGTCTGAGCTAGCTTTCATACTCAATGTCTTTGGCTACTCTCTTATTAGGTCAAAGGAAGGAGGAGCTGTTAAACTATGGGATCAGGAACTGAAGCGATGTCGTGCCTTCAGATTGGAGACAGGACAGATGACTGACTGTGTTCGTTCTGTGTGTAGAGGCAAAGTAAGGCATGTTCTCTTTAATATATTGCTCTCAAGCTTTGGGTTATTATACAGCAAATTGATACACAGAAGCATATTTGCAGAATCTTTTTCTTGTGGTTAATAGTTTGAATAATTCATAGAAGTTGATGCCAATTTGAAGAGTCACTGAAACACATCACTTTAATTTATAATTTAAAATGTTCTTAAATTAAAGGCTTACAATGGTTTATCTGTCAGATAGCAGATTTTTCAGCCCATGCGTAACTACACTTAAGGAAATACTAGTACTAATTAGGATGACGTGTATACAATACGATTAAAAGATAACACAGGATTGATTGCTATGCTTAGCACCAAGGCCATTATAAGGACTGTTGAATAGAATAAATCCTTTTTAAGTTTGGAAGCAGAGAATAATTCAGTTTTATATCTTATGTCTGACTTGTGAACAGAAATTCAGACAATCTGAAGATTTGTATGTTGATTTCTCTGTTAACATAATTTAATCCTTATTTTATTTTAGCAACGCTTCTTGAAGGAATTATACCCATGGTTCATTTGTTACTATTTACTAGGGGGC
Organism: Pelochelys cantorii; assembly: GCA_032595735.1. Lineage (NCBI taxonomy): Eukaryota > Metazoa > Chordata > Testudines > Trionychidae > Pelochelys > Pelochelys cantorii. The sequence goes on along the minus strand of CM064329.1, from coordinate 98,378,643 downwards.
TTTGCCCCCTGCTTGCTATGCTTGCTAACCCCCCCTCTCTCTGGCCGCTTTTGCTTCACTGAGAGCGCCTGTTGACACTGATGAGTTGATGACGTCATGGGCATCTGGTAGCCTAGGCAGGGGAAGGCTTTGTCTTCCCAAACCTCCAGGCATGGCCCCACCCACACTCCACCCCCAGAACACCTGCTATAGGCATTCTGGTCGTGGAGTGTTGCTGCCTCCAGTGCCCGCTCACCCCTGTGCTCCTGGGGCTGAGGAGGCTGGAGCCATGTGGCCTCCTTCTGCCCTGGTACTCCAGGGGCCAGGGAAGCCCAGGCTGCGCAGCCTACTCCCTCCCCGGTGCTCCAGAGCCGGGGAGGCTGGGGCATATGCTTACCCTTCCAGTCCTTCCCCTCTTCATGGGGGGGGTGCACTCAGTGTGCTGCCCCGCATACTCCCTTCCCCATGGGGGGTGGGGCCTCAGTAGAGGGAGCGGGCTATAGATGGGGCTCGGGGAGGCACCCCTCCCCTGAATGATGTCAGTCTCTCATCTGGCGGGGGGAAAATTATGTATAGAGGGAGAAATGCATTAGTTAATGTTTTATTACAGTAATAATTCCTTTGCACTTGTACTAGGGGAAGATTCTTGTTGGGACAAGGAATGCTGAAATAATTGAAGTTGGAGAGAAAAATGCAGCATGCAACATTCTAATTAATGGCCATATGGATGGACCTATCTGGGGACTAGCTACTCATCCTTCAAGAGATCTTTTCCTTTCAGCTGCAGAAGATGGGACAGTGAGACTCTGGGACATTGCTGAAAAAGTAGGTGTAAAGTTAATACTACTAAGCAGCTTTAATTTTAGCAAAAAAGAATCCTATATTATTCAATAGTGAGGATTTAATTGTTGTTACCATAGTCTGAGAAATTAAGCAAGCATAGTGGTTTTAACACTATCTTTTACATAATAAAAATAACATTCAGTGGATACGATGAGAAACTGTTAGTTATGGAACATGCATAAATAGAAATATTTACTCCTCTTTTTCTGTTTTTCATTTCCTCACAGAAGATGCTTAACAAAGTCAGTTTAGGACATGCAGCTCGTACTGTTTGTTACAGCCCTGAGGGGGACATGGTAGCTATTGGCATGAAAAATGGAGAATTTATTGTCTTGTTGGTGACCTCTCTAAAAATATGGGGGAAAAAAAGGGACAGAAGATCTGCTATCCAAGACATAAGGTCAGAAAAATCATGGTTTTTATCTACACTAGAAATATTGAGCTGATAAAGTAAGCAAGAGATAATTTAAAAACAAAAACTCTACCCACATAAAGTGATTCATTTATAAGAAATTCCCATATGCAAAGTTTCTATATACTTGGCTTTCATATACTAAAACATTATGTTAATACCCTCCCAACCCAGTTTAATTTTCAAAGTGTGTATTTTGAGAATTATTTTATAATATGGATACAATAAAAAGTAAATTATACTAGAATACAGGGTACGTCTACACAGCAGCGTTATTTTGGAATAACGTTATTTTGAAATTGCAAAATGTACATCTACATAGCAAGCCATTATTCTGAAATAATGGCAAGCTGGAGGACTTCTTACTCCGACTCCTGTAACAGTCATTTTACGAGGAGTAAGGGAAGTCAAAGGAAGAGTGTTCTTCCTTCTACTTCCTGCTGTGTAGACAGCACCAAAAGCTGTATTAAGCTATTTCAACTTCAGCTACGCAATTGACATAGCTGAAGTTGTGAATCTTAATTTGACTTTTGCCCTGCTGTGTAGATGTGCCCACAGAGTTTTGCAAAATGCTTTGCAGAGAGATAGAATGAATACTTCATAGAGTTTGGTACAATGACTTCAATGAAAAGCATAAAGAGGAAAAGGACATATGAAGATGGAATAGAGCAAATAAAGAGAAAGTTGAAACCTAAGCAATAGAGTTGTCAGTAAGTATTGTCAGATATGACTTACAGTGAAGGGGAAATGGAAGGGTTCTGTTGTAAGTTGAGAACTCTAGATTTAAAAGAGAATAAATCAACTCAGCCTCTTGGAGGGAGAGAAAAGTTCTCTAGAGATAGGGCAGCACAAGAGAATGATTCTTGAGTGAGGAGAGTCACAAAGAGGGGAGATCAGAAGATGACAAAATTTGAAGTAGAATAGTAAGTGATCAGGGAAAAGGTGACTATAAGGTAAGAATATTAAGATGGAGAAAGTATGGGAAATAAGCAGGAGGAACTTGAAGTGCTAATAAATAAACATAACTAAGACATAGTTGGTGTCACAGAAACCTGGTGCGGTAATACATATGATTGGAATATTGGTATAAGGGTACAACTTGCTTAGGAAGGATAGTCACGGAAAAAAGGGAAGAGGTGTTGCCTTATATATTAAAAATGTATACACTTGAACTGAGGTTGAGATGGACATAGGAGACAGACTTGTTGAGAGTCTCTGAGTTAGATTAAAAGGGGTAAAAAAACCCCGGGGTGATGTCATGCTAGGGGTCTACTACAGACCACCTACCCAGGCAGAAGAGGTGGGATGAGGCTTTTTTTTAAACAATTAACAAAATCATCCAAAGTACAGGATTTAGTGGTGATGGGGGACTTCAACTATCCATATATATGTTGGGAAACTAACATAGCAGGGCACAGATTATCCAATACATTCTTGCGCTGCATTGGAAACAATGTTTTATTTCAGAAGGTTGAGAAAGCTACTAGGGGGTAAGCTGTTCTAGATTTGATACTAACAAATAGGGAGGAACTGGTTGAAAATTTGAAATTGGAAGGTACCTTGGGTGAAGGTGATCATGAAATCATAGAGTTCATGATTCTAAGGAATGGTAGAAGGGAAAATAGCAAAATAGAGACAATAAATGTCAGGAGGCAGATTTTAGTAAACTTAGAGAGCTGGTAGGTAAGGTCCCAACGGAAGGAAGACTAAGAGGAAAAACAACTGAAGAGAGTTGGCAGTTTTTCAAAGGGACACTATTAAGGGCCCAAAAGCAAACGATTCCATTGCGTAGGAAAGATAGAAAGTAATTGCAAGAGAACACACTGACTTAACCAGGAGATCTTACATGATTTAAAAATCAAAAAGGAGTCATACAAAAAGTGGAAATTAAATCAAATTACAAAGGATGAATATAAGCAAATAATGCAAGTATGCAGAAGCAAGATTAGAAAGGCAAAGGCACAAAATGAGCTAAATCTAGGTAGAGCAGGCCTGGGCAAAATATGGCCCATGGGCTGGATCCAGCCTGTGGAGGCAGCGGGGAGCCCCAGGCAGGCTCCCGTTTGCCCCCTGCAGAAACACGGCTGCAGGGCTCCGTTTCTGTTTTAAAACTGGAGGGGAAGGGGGAAGTTTCAGGAGTCTCCCCCTCCCCTCCCCCACACACTCTCCCGCAGCATAATTCCATTGGCTGGTTTCTTGCTAGAAACCAGCCAAAGGGAGCTGCTTGTTTGACTAACAGGCAGCCAAGAAGAACCACTCCCTCTCTTCTCAGCTCAGTTATGCAATGAAGCACATAGCCAGACAGGCAGCAAGTTGGCTGGCTGGGAAATGTTTTAATCTCTACAAGCCTTAGCTCTGCAGGCAGGCAAGGTTGGCAGCTAGCAGGTAAGTCTCTTGGCCACAGCCTGCTTCTGGCACCCCAGCTCTTTCCTGCCCCAACCCTTTGGCCCCCCCACTCAACATACCCAACCCCTCTGTCCCCCTCTTGCTCCCACATCTCCTCCCAGATCTGGCACCCCAATCTCCAGCCCTAGATCACAATACCCTCCTACCCTAGGTCGCATCCCAAACCCCTGTGCTCCAGTCCCCTCCCATAGGTCACAATCGCCTCCTTCACCCAAACTCCGTCCCAAACTCCAGTTTCCCTCCTGTACCCAATCCTTTACCCCAAGCTCCCTTCTGTGCCCAACCTCCATCCCAGACCCCACATCTCTTCCATTAATATCATGGAAGAGTGCAGCCCTCAACCACTTTCCCAAATCTTGGAGTGGCCCCCGTCAAAAATTATTGCCCACCTCTGAGCTAGAGACATAAAGGGTAACAAAAGACATTCTACAAATATATTAGAAGAAGCAAGAGGAAGACCAAGGACAGAGTTGGCCCATTGGTCAGTGAAGAGAGAGAAACAATAACAGGAAACTTGGAAGTGGCAAAGCTGCTTAATAACGTCTTTGTTTTGGTTTTCATCAAGAAGATTGATGGTGACAGGATGCCTAACATAGTGAGTGGTAGTGGAAATGCGGTAGGTTTAGAAGTTAAAATAAAAAAAAGAACAATTTAAAAATTACTTAGAAAAGTTAGATATCTGCAAGTCACTAGGGCCTCATGAAATGCATCCTAGAATACTCAAGGAGCTAATAGAGGAGGTATCTGAGCCTTTAGCAATCACCTTTGAAAAATCATGGAAGTCAGGAAAGATTCCAGAAGACTGGAAAAGTGCAAATATAGTGCCATGTATAAAAAGGGAAGTAAGAACAACCCAGGAAACTAGACAAGTCAGTTTAACTTCTGTACCAGGGAGGAATTACTTAATTCCTGCAAACATCTGGAAGATAATAAGGTGATAGGTAACAGCCAGCATGGATTTGTAAAGAATAATGCCAAGCCAATCTGATACCTTTCTTTGATAGGATAACAAGTCTTGTGGATAAGGGAGAAGCGGTATACCTGGACTTTAGTAAAGCATTTGATATGGTCTTGCATTATCTTCTTATCAATAAAGTAGGGATATACAACCTAGATGGGGCTACTGGCTGGATAACCATTCTCAGAGAATAGTTATTAATAGTTCAGAGTCATGCTGGAAGGGCATAACAAGTGGGGTTCCGCAGAGTTCTGTTTTGGTACTGGTTCTGTTCAATATCTTAATCAATTATTTAGATATTGTCATAGAGAGTATGCTTAAGTTTGCAGATGATACCAAGCTGGGTGGGGTTGCAAGTGCTTTGAAGAATAGGGTCAAAATTCAAAATGATTTGGACAAACTAGAGAAATGGTCACAGGTAAATAGGATGAAGTTCAATAAGGACAAAAGCAAAGTACTCCATTTAGGAAGGACCAATCAGTTTCACTCATACAGAATGGGAAGTGACTGTCTAGGAAGGAGTACTGCAGAAAGGGATCTAGGGGTCATAGTGGACCACAAGCTAAATATGAGTCAGCAGTGTGACACTGTTGCAAAAAAGCAAACATGATTCTGGGATGCATTAACAGGAATGTTGTGAGCAAGACATAAGAAGTAATTTTTCTGCTCTACTCTGCGCTGATTAGGCCTCAGTTTGGGGAACTGTATCCAGTTCTGAGAAAGATGTGGAGAAAGTCCAGAGAAAAGCAACAAAAATGAATTAAAGTCTAGAAAGCATGACCTATGAAGGAAGACTGAAAGAATTGGGCTTGTTTGGTTTAGAAAAGAGAGGACTGAGAGGGGACATGATAGCAGTTTTCAAGTATCTAAAAGGGTGCTACAAGGGGGAGGGAGAAAAATTGTTCTGCTTAGCCTCTGATGAAAGAAAAAGAAGCAATGGGGTTAAACTGCAGCAAGGGAGGTTTAGGTTGGACATGAGGAAAAACTTCCTGCCTGTCAGGATGGTTAAACACTAGAATACATCGCCTCAGGAGGTTGTGGACCTCTCCATCATTGGAGATATTTAAGAGCAGGTTAGATAGACATCTATCGTGGATGATCTAGACCAGGGGTGGGCAAAAGGGCATCCGCGGGCCAGATTTGGCTCACCAAGCGGGTTGATCTAGCCTGCGGAGGCCCTGCCACTGCCCCTTCTGCCCTTAGGAAAGTCAGGGCCTGGGGACAGAAGGAGCGCGTGAAGTTTCCTCTGCCATGCCCCTGCCCTGCAAGGAGTGCACGGTTCTTAGAATCACCACGGACTCCTGGCAGGGCAGGAGAAGACTTCGTGCGCTCTCCCATCCCCAAGCCCTGATTGGCCTGGGAGCAGGAGGAGGAAAAGTCTCCTCCCACCACCAGAGGCATGGGTGCCTAGCATAGGGATGGGCAATAATTTTTTGTCAGGGCCACTGCAGAAACTTTTGAAGTGGCCCCGGGCCACACCAAAAGGGGCAGGGCCTCATGCGGGAGGGACGGGGCTAGGATACTTCCCTACTTCCCCACCCATAGATCATGATTGGTCTGTGGGTGGGGGAGTACTTTCCCCCTCCCCTCCCAAGGATCTCCCTAAGTACTCATGCCCCTGGCGGTGGGATGAGACTTCACACACTCTCCCTTCTGTCCCTAGGCCAATCAGGGTTTGGGAATGAGGGAGTGTGTAAAGTCTCGTCCCACCCTTCCAGGAGCGTGTGGTGCTTCTAAATGCCATGCGCACCTCTCAGGACAGGGGCAGGGCAGAGGAAACTTTGTGCGGTTTTCCCCCACTCCCAGGTCCTAATTGGCCTGGGTGGGGGAGTGGCAGGGCCTCTGCGGGCCACATCAACCCCCTTGGCGGGCCACATCCAACCCACAGAGGCCCTTTTGCCCACCCCTGGCCTAGGGAGGAACCTCGGGGGGAGGCAGGCACTCCCCCACCCTAGATGAATCATGGTCTGTGGGTGGGGAAGTATGGAAGTTTCCTGGCCCCGCCCCTTCTGCTTGAAGCTCCACCCCTTTCAGGGTGGCCCAGGACCACTTCAAAAAATTCTGAAGTGGCCCCCAACAAAAAATTATTGCCCATCCCTGATCTAGACCGTGCTTGGTCCTGCCATGAGGGCCTGGGTTGCCAGGTGTCCGGTTTAGAACCGGACAGTCCAGTATTTGAGCTCTCTGTTCGGGAAACAAATTGAGAAAATATAAATGTCTGGTATTTTCTAAATAAGATGTAATGTAGATTGTGATGTAATATCAAGTGTGTCCGGTATTTTTGTTGAAACCATCTGGCAACCCTAGCAAGGGCAGGGGACTGGACTTGATGACCTCTTGAGGTCCCTTTCAATTCTAGTATTCTATGATTCTATGAAAGTTCACAGAGGAATTTGAAAATTAGGACAATCCTGAATTGGTTGTAGATATAAATAGGATTCCATTGATTGCAGTGGCAGATGGGAAAGTGACAATATAGTTCTGATTTGGTGCAACCTGCAGCATTCTGGAGTCTAAGCCATATAATTTAAAATTAAGGATTTAGGAAGACCATACAAACATAATACAAATGTTCTTTGCCCCAGTGAGTTTATAATAAAAATTAGACAAGATTAGACAACAGTTCAAGGAGGGGAGAGTAAGGAAAGATTATTGGTACAAGAAAGAATTGATCCCGAGAAGAAATTAGTTTTAAGAAATTATTTCAAGACTCATGGTTCCACAGACAGAAAGTAGGAGCCTGTATTACTCATAGAACAGATTGAAGTTACAAAATATTATATGTGAAAAGGAAACTATATTGGAACAGCTTTAGGGAACAAACTGTGATTAGAAATATATCAGGAAAAGAGATATGATACATTCAGGCAGTGATATGATCAGATACTTAATAGAAGAACTACAGGGATTTTCACTTACCAAGTTTTGCTTGGAAGATATGCAAAACATTATTAACACTCACCAGGCATGTAAATTATTCTAACATTTTTATTTCAGTTTCAAATCTTGTTCTACATATTAAATTATTCCTCCTTCTTCAGTTATTTCTGTTTGTAAACTATATGTTTTCCGCAATATTTAGCTGACTAGATTTCATTTTTGCCATATTTCATTCAAAGAGTCCCATCCAATGGTTCTTCTCTTCATTCCATCTTCTACTGTTGATAAAAATAAAATTGATTCTATCTTCCGCAAATCTACATTCCCATTTTTCTGAAGTTGTGAAGATTAAATCACAGCAGCTGGAAAATTAGTTTGTGTCTATAATGAAGTTCACTCACACCATGTATAAAATATTTTTGCTATGAGAACTCATGGAGAGAAGCAGTGGTAATTCAAATATACTGTAGAGAAAAAAAATCACATTTTACTTCTTTAAATATCTTTTTTCTATTACTATACCATGCTGAAAGAGTAAGTAGGACCACAAAAAGCTTATATTTTCTCTTGTGCTTTCATCCTTTTAGAATAAGAGCTGGATCCATTTAATAACACTCTCATTGCAAAAATAAATAAAATTCAGAATCATCAATTTTTGTGAATTTCAACCTCTCTTCTTAAACTATTTATCTACTCAGGTTCAGTCCAGATTCTCGTTACTTAGCAGTGGGTACTAGTGAAAATGCAGTGGATTTTTATGACTTGACATTGGGCCCTACGCTAAATCGAGTTAGCTACTGCAAAGATATCTCAAGCTTTGTTATCCAGATGGACTTCTCTGCAGATAGCTGTTATCTCCAGGTATCAGTCATTTTAAGGTTATAAGTGAATGAATTGCTCATGAATATCTATCAACATTTGTTCATGCCAAATATATTAGTGACATACATACACCATGAAAGATTCCTTATGAAGCCCCACTAATTACATCTCAGACCTGACCAGCAGCTCCCCCAGTATTCCAGTCCTGGGCCTATCATGGTTAGAAAATTATAGCTGTGTTAAATGATGAGGTTGTTTTGTGATAGGCATATATACATCACAAATAAAAATAAGTTGTTTGGACTTATCCTTGTATCCAAGTGTCACAAATTAATACAGAAAGCAGAAACGTACTTCAAAATTACTACAAGTGACCCTGACTGTTCACCTGCCCCCTCTTTTTGTTGAAACTGAGTTCTTCTTGTTGAAGTGGAGTGCAGTTTTTCTCCTGAGGAATCATCAGGAAATCATGCCAAACCCTGCAGATTCCTGACCATAATAGAGTTAGTGCCCCTGTGCACATCCAGTTAGTACGAGCCTCTTCTGATGAGCACCCTATCCAGGCTGCCATGGTTTTCACAGTGATCCCTTTCTATGAAGCCACAAGCTCAAGCTTCAGGCTGCTGTAATTTACACTAGCTGCATGGCTTCAACAGGCCAAAAATGAAAAATGGGATCAACATGGAGGAGGTATGTCCTAGTAGCACTCCAGTGTCCCTGCTGCGCCAACATGAGAAAGGAGGAATTGCATATGAGCTCATATGTCACGTCTTCACCACCAATAATCATACGCAGACTGGGGTGAGCCTCTCCAAGCCAATTATGCTACTTTTAAGTCAGGTTTACACCTGCATTACTTACAACAGTTTCTCTTTTAATTGGGTGCTATGTAGTAAGAAATGTAGATACACTTCACTCACATTTTACTGCTAAGAATTTTTTTTAATTAAAAATTGATCACCATTTCTCATTGCTGTCTACTTTTATACATTTTTTAGAAGAAAAAAATCCTTCCACAGAAGATTTCCTCTGATTCTACTGTAAAGTCACAGGCTCTATCAATCTCATCTCTACTTCAGTGCTGTCTATAACAATGTTGAGTGTATAATTATGCCTTTAGCATTTTAAATATCTTCAAACATTTTTAACGCAAATGAACTCTTATTTCTATATGTTCATCCTCAAAGGTTTCTACTGGGTCTTACAAAAGGCAAGTGTATGAAGTGCCTTTGGGAAAACAGCTTATGGACCAGGCAGTGATTGACAGAATAACATGGGCAACTTGGACCAGGTAATTAATTCATAGATTCGCTCTCGCTATTGGATGTCCCCCACCTGGAAAGAAACCCATAGGTCTGGAAATAACCACATTATCATGAAGGATTCAGTAATGCTACAGCATTTGATCTACTTTTTTCTTAAAAACATGCTTGACTGATCTGGCAACAGAATAATTATACATTATACAGTCACATAGGTTTAGGCTCTAGGCAACCTGAGATCATTCATCCCACTCTCCCAGTTAATTGAAATGGGCTGCAAATAGCTGTGAAGTAACAATTTGAGAGTGAGGAAAAATATAAAATTGGTTTCAAATAAAAACTATATAATACAAGTCCATGGTTATATAAGCATTACAGAGCCTGTTAGAGCATGTGTAGTAGATAGTACTATGTATAATCTAGCACTATCTGTATAGTATACAGGGAAATATTATTATTATTGGTACATTCAAAAATATTTTAAAAAATTGTATAAACTGATACACTATATTTAAAATTGTATTTAATTAAGTTCAGTTTCTTTTTTTAAGATACATTGTTTTATTTTACATTTAATTACTTTATTTTAATATTTTATAGAAATAAAAATCACTCATATCTTTCTCTAGGTTTCCTGACAAAGCTGTAAAATCACAATCAATACAAAATAACAAATCCTGCAAAATACTTTCATCCATGCACTAAAGGTTAATTAAACATCAGAATTTTTAAAAACTTAAAAATTACCAGCACCATACATCTGCCACTTTCTCTAAACCCTGAACAAGCGCTAGGATCTGTAGCATGCCCTGAAATTTGGCAGATTTCATCATTGTGGAGAGTGAATTGGTCCTTTAATGAGAGAGACTGTCCTGCCAGCAACTCATTCCTTTACAAAACAAGAGGGTTCCTAATGGGGTAGTGTTAGGGGGAAAATTTTCAGGTCATCAGGTCCCAAGACATTTTTGCACCTATTCATTTTATAATTTGATAGAGTTGATTGTTATATTCCTTGTTTAATTAGGCTTGAAAGGAACACTGTCTGAAATATAATATATATGCAAGCATGATCCAGAAACATTTTAGCATCTCAAATTTTCAGCATATAAATTATAATCCATCATATAATTCAGTGCTGTTTTTATCTTCAGGTTGTAGAATATATATTATAATTAAAACTAACTACAGACCAAAAACTCCATTTCATGAGGTTTGAGTGTAGGAAGAAAACTAAACCTTTAAAAAGTTTTTGCAAAATAGATTGCCAGTTTTTAGAGCAAATGGGTTAGGTTTTGATTTGGGTCTTTTTGCTTTTAAAATGGACCAGCGAGTCTACACTGGACCTTAGAAACCTATTTCAGTCAAAAAATGCTATCAAATTTAATACATTTCCACAAAACATCTTTATTTCACTGAAATCACATTTTCCCATGAAAACATATTTCACCAAAAAAAGTTCTGATTAGCTTTAATTGGAACATCTCTATTTTAGTTCTCTGTGTTATATTTCACATTTATTTTTCTGTCTTTGACAGTTGCCTCATTGGTCCATTTGAACAATCTCAATTTCATGATCTGCTTTTTAGTTTTCTTAGTAGTCATTGTTATATCTTTGTTTAGTAAATTGTTTAGTTTAATTAATTCCAGATTCTCATAATTACAGAACAATATAAAAATCTGTTTATTATTTCTTTACCCGTTGCTTTTCCTATTAGTTGCCAAGAGGGCCCTCTCACCCTTCTATTTCAGTGTTCTAGGGGATGAAGTAGTTGGAATCTGGTCCAGGCATGCTGAAAAAGCTGATGTGAATTGTGCCTGTGTTTCTCACTCTGGAATCAGCCTTGTAACAGGCGATGACTTTGGCATGGTCAAGCTGTTTGACTTTCCATGTCCTGAAAAATTTGTAAGAACCTTTTGTTTGTGTGATTGTAACGCAAAGTGTTTTTGATTTTGTGGCACCCTATAATATCTATGGAGGGACAGTGGCGATAGTGCTTTTTCCGCACTAGGTTTATAGCTTTTTAACGTATGCATTTAATTATAACTCCATAGTCTCACAAGTTGCTTGCTGTGTATGATTTCCTAAAACCTCATACAATAGTTCTAGTCACAATCCATGTGTTCAGATAATCTAAAAACCAGTGATAGTACTGCTTGATATCTTGTATTAATATAATGTCTTCATTCTGATGATCTTAAAGCACTCTACAAAAGTAACACTATCTCCATTTTACAGATAAGTAAACTGAGGAACAGAGGTTAAGGACTTGTTACAGAAACACAATATGAGTGCACAGTATAAATTAACAGCAAAACAGCTGTATTTATGTCCATATCTGTAGCTGATTTCATGATCACAAAGTTACCGTTTGACTGTTAAATCCCGTTAGTCAGAAAAAAACATAATGAAAATGTAGTGGACATTTAGAGTTCATCACTGTTCCTTTAGCAAGGAGATAACTTTCTGAACTGTGAACATAATTTAAAGACCAGTTTAAAGAACAGTTTTTCTTTAAGCCATGTCTTCACACACACAAAGATATATTCTGGTGCGGAGCCTAGGCTTTAACTTGAGCTGCTGAGTGTCTCAATTCCTCTTGTTAAAGGTGATCCACTGTGATATAAATATTTGTAGGAGCAGTGTAACTAGAACCTGGGTCTTCCATCTCCCATGGTGTGTGGGGCTATGTAAAATTCTTTATACCCCACTGGTTTAACCATAGGGAGCGGGGTATACACATGCCCCATAGACATAAGTGAATAGCTTCTGCTTTACAACCCATGGTGGATGCATATCATGAAATGACTCCCGTATCCTAGAAACCTTTTGGGAATTTTAGAGCCTTCTAGATTCATGATGCTAAACATTATACACACACCCTTTAACACTTTCTTTCTAAAACAGGCCAATGAGGGGGACTCATGATCTTTCATCTTATTTTTTAGGCAAAACACAAGCGATTTTTAGGTCATTCAGCCCATTTGACTAATATTCGATTTACAAGTGGGGATAAATACGTTGTCAGCGCTGGAGGTGATGACTGCAGGTAGGCATATCTTTCCATTCTTACTTTCTAAAAAGTAATTAGAAATCTAATGTTTACTCTGTGTGAACAATTCTTAATACTACAGCAACAATGTTCAAGTTCTGAATCTGTGACATTTAACAAGTTATGCGTTTGTTCCTTGTTCGCACAGCAGTCTATTTTTACAACATCTGATTCTTCTTATTTAAGAGTGGTATGAAATACAAAGTTTCACTAAAAAAAATAGATGGTAACGGTCAATATATTTAAAATATTTTTAACGTCTATCGATCGATAGATCTATCTGTATTAGAATGTGTCTGTCTGCCAGTCTGTTTGTTCAAGAACACCTCCTAAAAGGTAAGACCTAGGGCCACCAAAGTTGGTATGCAGCTTCCTCTTCTCCTAACTTAAAAACGGGTCAGGGTTTGGTTGTGCCAGGAGAGCCAGAAGCACCGGGAAAAGCAGAGTTTTCTATAACATGCCAAGGGAGGGGCTGCTGTTCTGAGGGACTCAATATGAGAGTGGTCAGTGGGGGGCAGTGTACCTGCAGGGTAGAGCTATACTGCAGAGTGGTCAATAGAAGTACCCACACCACCAAGCGAGTGGCCATCAGGGCTGAGGCTCCACCACCTTGCCTACTAACCAGACCAGACTTGCTGCCCCAAACCCTTTGCTCCCCTCCTGGCCTTTGACTGTAGCCCCCACCCCCTAAGACAGGCTGCAGGGGGCCAGAGGCGGGGGCTGGTCCTTGGAGCCTCCCATCCCCCGCCCAGGCTGCAGGAAATGGGGAGGGGGGACTGCTGGCGGCCTGGACTGGCTCATAGAGCTTGTCCTGCCCTCAGACAGCCTGGAGGCTGTGTGTGTGTGGGGGTGCTGCTGACCAGGGGCAGCCCCCAGAGCATGCCCCCCACCCCTGTGCAGAGAGCCTGCAGGCCACAGAGGGGCCTCTGGAGGCTGGGGATGGCCCTTGGAGCCCCCGTCCCAGAACAGGCTGCATGAAATAGGGAAGGAGAGGCTGCTGGAGGCTAGGGCTGACACTCCCCCCACCCCCCAGGTTTGCAGCCCCAGCCCCACAGGATGAGCCGCTGGCTGGAGAGTACCCACAAGGTCCCTCAGGATGAGCTGCTTTTACAGCAGCACCACCCTCGTCACCCCAGGTGTCCTCAGTAAGCCCATCCCCTTGCCTCTCAGCCCCCTTCCCTGAGTCCTGCACCTCTCACTCCTTTCCCTCACTCTTGCAACCCCACTCTGTGCCTAAGCCCCCCCCCCCAACCTAATCCCCTGCACTGAGCTCTTCTCTCCCATACCCGTGCATTATACGATCATGTAAATAAAGCATTTACATTTTCCTGTTAATTACAAAAACAAACCCCAAACTTTACTACAGTTAAGGACCTGAGGAACTCTGAGTACATCTGCTAGCCTACTAAGAGTCAGTCTGTCTGTCGGTCAGAACTCCTCTTAAATGGTAAGAGCTAGGACCACCAAATTTGGTATGCAGCTTCCTCTTATCAGAGTTTGGTTGTGTCAGGACAATGGGATATGCCTGGGATGCAATTATGTCTCATAACATCGAAAGAGAGGGTTCTGCTAGCAGTATAAACACATTGGGGGCAGAAGGGGGTAGGGGTGCAGGTAAGGTTCGCATCCTCGTTCTGGGCATAGTTGACCCATCCCTACCATTCTGGCCTCCATTCCCACTGCCAGAGCCCAACCACTCTCCCCCCTGCCCTTGGCCCCTCCCCAGCGTGGGGTGGGGATGTGAGGCTCCAGCCCTGGTAAGCCCAAGCCAGCATGGTGCAACACCCACAGGCCTGACGCTCGAGTGGCTGGGCAGCATTGCCTTGATGCTCCAGCCAGCTCCAGGGATCTGCCACCTGAGCAGCCCAGCCCCCGCTGCCCTGGCCAGCCACAGGGATCCACTGCCCCAGCTTCAGCGGCAGGGCAGCGTGGTCCCCCATTGCCCTGGCCAGCTCCAGCAATCCACCACCCAGGTAGCTTAGTGACCAGAGCCACCACTCCCTAATCCTCTGCCCTGAGCCCACACTCACAGCCAACTTCTCTCCTACATCCCTAGCCCCTGCCCTGGCTGCTATGCTTAGAAAGGGCTGAGGTAGTCCTCTTTCCCCAGGGCAGCCTGCCTACTGAACCCGCTCATCCTTAGCCCATCCCACAGCAATGATCTAAATGAAGAAAAACAAAAATTAATTAAGGACCCAAGCAATGCTGAGTAAATCTTTTAGTGGAAAATAATTTTCATTGAAGTTTCTTTTATATTAATCTATCTCTAACTTTTTAAAATGCAGCTTATTTATCTGGAAATGTGTGCATATGCCTCATTGAGAGAGACATGGAGCCTTTGAAAAGAGGACACTGTGGAAAATTACAGGCATGAAAGACCCAGGAGTGCAATGAGACATTCTACAGTGCCCTGCATGCTTAAGAAATGGTGCTGATCTAAAACAGAGATCAATCTGTCTCTGAAAGACAAGTGTCTATCAGAAGGATAGACTATAACAAGTGTGCTGCACCCCCGAGGTTTGCTATGGTGTTGGATAATTCATGTGTGCATTCTACTCACTGCCAGATATTGGAAAAGAAACACATGGATAAAAGGAAGAAGTGAGTTGTGGAAAATATACAATTTCCCAATAAGATAGTGGGGTTTTAATCAAGGGTTGTTATTTCTGACCTAATGCTGTATGTTGATGCATTTATTGTCAGCACAAATATGTTTCCTTTAAATTCTGGGGATTGAATATCATTGAAACAGATTACTCCTTTTTAATTATTGAAAAGAAAACCATCTAGCAGTTCTTAAATGAAACTACACAGTATTTTAATAAAAGATTAAAGTAATAAAATGAGATACAATATTTCTATGAAGAGACAAAAAATGAAACATTGTCTGGTGCAGCAGTAATAGTAAAGTTTGCTCCTTAGACCTGCAGTATTCATGTGCTTAGAGGCCTGGGTCATAATCCTGTCTGATGAATGCTGTTAGGCATGCATGAACCCATTCTTTAAAGCTAATTTAGTGTTTTGGTTGCACTTAAACATTAAATTAGTTTAATGAGCAGAAAGATTTTGCTCATTTTGCGAGTGCCTTTCCCACAACCTAAAAGTCTAACTCCAGTTTTTGCCTTGCGATAAAAGTGCTCTCAGTAGACAAGAGATTACTGATGTGTAACTTGACTGAGCTGCTAGCCTCTTTGCTGGAAATATGAAATAAGATAAGTTTAGTCTCTGTAAACAGACGGCACTGGGATCCTCACCAGTTGCAAAAATAGAATTTCACAGCAATAGGCATTGTTGATTTTATTTTCTCAGTATCACTTGAGGGATGTAGAGAGAACATAATCTTTCCAAACACTGGTATTTTGCACAGTTTTTTTAACAGGAATAAAACTAGTTGGAAGAGATCTTTCAGCTCTCTCTCTCCTGATTGCAATGTAACATCCAGTCATAACTCTTCTTTAACTAAGCATGTATGTGAAGGATATGGTTTTGCTTGTAACCCTTAGTATAAGAACATACTGTAAATGGTAAAATAACAGAGATTTAAACATTTTAGTGATGATAAACTCCAGCAGAAAGTTTTATTTTTGGTGCAACTGGAAAAGACTGCTTCAATTGTTTGTTTGAAATGGTTATGCAGTGAAGGTATGTTGTGAGCTGTATCTGTTTTTAATTTAAGCAGTGAAGATATTGCTCATGCAACATGAGAGAGCAAAAATGACTAGCTCATGGGTTGCATTAACAAAGTCCTATTAAATGTGAGTAGTCTTGCTATGGTCAGAGTTGTTATTGTCAACTTAAGTCAGTGTTTCTTAAGGATGGCATTTGATTCCAGAGTTGAGATAGCGTAAAATGATAAAAGAGGTGAACAACAGCAGCTATGCTAAGTAAATGTAAAAATGAAACAAATAAACCTCAGCACCCACTGTAAATATCTTGTGTGTGTGGTGAGGAGAAATTGTATAAGTAGATGAAAAAGTAAGAAAAGATTCAGCCAGACATCTGTATTCCTCCATGTCCAACAATGCTTGCTGTTACGTAATATACAAAACTAGTGATCCAACAAATATTCTTATACAATGTTTCCTATATCTAACTAGAGCTGCTTTCACAATACAAAATCCCATTACCACTAGAATACAATAGCTTCACTGTTCTAACGTATAAGGGTGCTAGGACTAGGGGCTGTGCTAGTGTCAAACCACTGACTCAGTGGAACTGCATCTGATTGACACAGATGTGAGACCGAATCGTGCTGCAGCTTTACTCTCAGTGCCCACTGTTATGATAAAATAATAGTTAGCATTTACCTATGCTAGAAAAATCAATTGGTGGTATAGTGATGATCTGTTAGCACCCTTTGTTCCACCACTGAGGCCATGTCTGGACTTACGGAAAAATTGATGCTGAGTGCATCTTCAGTTTGTAAATTGCATACACCCCTATAGGTCTCCAGAGTATCCGCTTCTCACACTGAACATTCCCGACAACCATTTCAATAGTGTCCGTGCTACAGCTATGCCACTCCACTGCTAATTTTGGGTTACTTTTGGACTGATGAACCACAGAGAATACATTACACCACAAGTACTAGCACACAGTGTGCCCACCAATCCCACTGTGGCTCTACCAGGCAGTGCACAGATGCTATCTACACTCACCCTTTCCCAAATTCCTGAGGCATCTGTTCCCTCACTGGGAGCTGGAGAAACAAGCATAGCGCTGCAGCTCAGGAGAGGGGGCAGGGTCCATGTTTTAGAAAGAAACTAAGGCAGTTAGTTGCTGAAGAGCTTTTGGCTTTGACAGCAGTGGGAACTGACAGCTCAGCAATCAGGCTGGTGGAATGTGTATACAATGGCACACAAATCAATTGTGGCCCAATTAGTCCTACTAATTTAGTGGTAATTACAAGCAGTTGGGGCCCATGCTGCTAAGTGAAATGCTTCTGCAGTGACTATAATGGCCAATAGCCTATGGGACATTGTAATTGACTACAGGTGCAGAAAAATGCCTAGCTTGCTATAGCTTTCTAAAACCTGGAAAGAAGCAAGACTGTGAAGGGAGGAGTGATAGAAGTATGGTGGTATGGAGGCTATAATTTGGAGAAAGAGCCTTTCCCTTAGGCTATATCTAGACTATGTATAATTTTCAAAAGAGGATATGCAAATTCCCACAGGAATTTGCATATCTTTTTCCAATCTCAGGATCTTTTGAAAGTGAAAGTCTGGACACTTTTTGGGGAAAAAAACCCTTTTTCGAAAAAAACTGTGTAAACCTCCTTTAAGGAAGAGCGGTTTTTTCAAAAAGGGGTAAACCTTTTTTTTTAAAGTGAGATTGGAAGAAGATATGCAAATTCCCGCAGAATTTGCATATCCTCTTTCAAAAATTCTACATAGTCGAGACATAGCCTTAGCTATGCAGCACTAAAAGGGGTGCCAAGAGCCACCAACTTTTCTTTTTTTAAATCATACAGGTCCATTGTCTCATTTACAATGAATTCAGATCTTTGATACCTTTAAAGTCTTTAAGGTAATCTCTTTATATGTTACTAAAACAGTTATACAGTTGAAAGACCAACACATGCTAGACTCCCATAAATCCATCTGTTCTTGAAAAATATTTAAATGTAAAAAAGAAAACTTGACATACTCTGCACAGAGTGGAAGGCTAAAAAAAAACCCCTCAGACTTAAACATGACCCTATTATAATCATAAGAGCTGAAATATGTGGAAAAAGCTAGGTAGGGGGGAAGGAACCAAATGTATAGAATCATTTTAACCTTAATTTTCTGTCTAAAACATGATTACTGGACATCATCATTTAGATCCAGAAGGGGGGGGGGCAACTTAGTTCAGCATCCCTTTTCACTAACAATGTATGCCACTTCTGATTATGCTTATTACGATTTTTGTTCGAACTAAATACTGACTTTAGAGTTAACCTTAATTACAGAAATCCAGTTAAATGCTGGCTGATATCACCTGAAAAACAGCACACAACATCCAAATAATTATTTACATGCTGTAAGCAGATGGGAAGCCCTAAGAGTATGGAAGGATGAGGGATATGTTTTCAATATATATTCTTTTTACAGCAGCAAAGTGACAGGGTTTCCTGTTTTATTTACCAGCATGATAGGTAAGGCAAGCCTTAAGTTGTGTCAAAATAAAGTGATTTTTGGTTATAGTACATAATGGACAGATGTCTTGTTGCTAATTTTGTTTTGGGTAGTGAGTGAATCATTCTGTAGCCTTCTTCCTGAATGTACCATGCTTACACACAGGGAAGAAATAAATATTGCAGGTCACAATTTAAACTGCCATATTAGTCCTAGAAATCTATTTGTTTGAGCAGCCTGAGCTACGTTTCATGTGCATGATCTTTCATACCTGCAGACTTTCCTGTCTCTTTGTCATGTTCTTTTTTCTTTGTTTACAGTACCACTTGTTTTTACTTATATGGATAAATATGTGAGCATGCCAAAACCTACTATGCACTCTTTGTACCAATCACTGTGGTATTGTTAGACCAAATCCTTTTCTTGATTTTGGTCCTCTTCAGCTCCTAGTCTTAAAACCAAACTCATCTTGAATGTCTGATTATTTAGGAGAAAGAAAACTGGGTGCATAATAATACTGAGAGTGGCTCCAACATACCTGCTTATCAAATCACTCAAATAATTGAATACAATCTCAGCAGTGGTTGGGATTTTTTTTTCTTTTGGTCACATCTACTTGAGTTATCTATAGTAAAGCAGGAGTGGGCTCCAATTGTTATAGTCAATGTAAAAAGAACTAGGAACAGAGTCCATCCACCAACTACAAAAAACAAGGAGGTTGAAGGGGAAGGATGTACAACATATGAACATGGTAATTACAGGCAAAAGTTATTTCCACTTCTTTAATTATGGAGGATGTTCTGAAGGAAACAGCAGAAGAGAAAGAGTAAATAAAAAAATGTGGTGGTGAGAAAAGGAAATAGGAAGGAAAGCTGGAGAGAGGTTACCAATGGAAAGACTGACACACACTGACCACTTTCCCCTTCTGGCAAGCCACCAACCTGCAGATGAAAAATGTCCAGATATCAAACAGAAAACTGGCAGCTGGTGTCACTGGCAGTGAAGAATTGGATAAATAGCAGCTGCTAGGCAGGGAACCCTCTCCTACTTTCTGAGTGAAAGGTCACTTGGCATTGCCCCATCTCTTTGTTGCTTGGGAAGTCACAGCAGCTCCCAAGGGGTAACTTGAGGGTCAGGAGATCCTGCTTTTCTAGACATCTGCCTATGTGACCAAAATGAATGAAGAAATGCTTTATGTTTTGCCCACACCTGGTATTATTTTAACTGGTCTAACTTGATGTCCAGATTTCCTATTGGTGAATAACAGGGGCAAGTAGTCCTGTGGTACCTTAGAGACTTTGGTTAGTCTGTAACTTTAAAAACAAGTAGTCCTGTAGCACCTTACAGACTAAAAGGGCTACCCCTCTGAGATTTAACATGCAAGGGGTGTTTAAACTTTTCTTTAGGAGAAAATAAACCAAAGAATTGTGAATTTCCATAAGCTGTTACATTTTGAAAATGGTGTCCATAAACTGCTTGCACAAATCCTGCTAATGAGCCTGTACTCATTAGTTCTTATTTAAATCACTGACAAATTATACTGAGATGGGAGTTACGATTGAGTGCAAATCAGTAATTTAAGGCTTTAAAAATTAAAGGGATTTTGTGATCAAGAAACAAATAATTAAACTCAGGAAAGAGAAAGTTTAAAGGTACAAGTTAAAATACATACCCAGATGTGTGAAGATATGGGTATTATGAGTCAAACCACCTCAACTGTGCCCTCCAGTGACACCATGCAATAACCATTACTTATGAATGCACAAATGTTTGTAGTTCTAAATTTAATTAAATTGATTTTATAGAATTTCCCCTCCTGGTGGCAGTAGAAAACAGAGGTAACGTTTTGTGTGTCTTAAATATTTAGTTCCATACCTTAACACATTTGGATTCTCTTATATTTAACCTAAATCTGAATTTCCTGGATTTGTAATTCTTGTTTTGAGTAGTATTACAAAATTCCAGTAATGGTTTTCTCTTTAAATTACTGATGTATACTATCAATTTTATCTTTAATATATTTTTTCTGGAGGTTTTTTTATTTAAAATTTCATAGAGCACTAAACAAGAAGCCCAAAGACAAGTGTTGCCACTTAATATTTTTTATCATGTGAAGATATGCATTATTACCCATAAATCTTCTAGGACCAGATTCACCAGTATAATCCCACACAGGAGCAGTGCAAAGCAACTAGAATGTACCAGTCAATTTCCACTAGCATGAAAATATATTCCCCAGAATGCACTTATACAGCAGTTTCCCTTATCCTCTACCCCCCCATTTCCTATGCCTCTTGTATCAATCTGGTGATGGGGTAGTTCTTTAAAATAAATTTGAGTTAGTGTTCACTTTGTCATTTTTCTTATTTATTTTTTCCTGCAGCAGGGGCTGATGAATATTTTTCTTCAAGAATTCCCCTCACTGGGACTGAGACTGTAGCTGAACTTGAGCAAAGATGCCCTCTTTTCAAATGGCCAATGCCTTCCATTGGTGGCCATTCTGAAAGAAGGCATATTTGCTAACTAAAGCACTTTGTCTCACTCCCACAGAACATAAGAGAAAGCAAGGCAGCTATTTTACAAGAATCAAACCCAATTAACAAATTTAATTGTAACTTCTCAAAAAATCATTCTGCACCCAAAAAGGAAAATACTGTAATTAAGGGAGGATATGCTATACCTTCTTGTGTAATGAAGTGGTTGCTTTGCTACCCTTAATACAAGGCTAAAAAACCCACAAAACTTAATGCTCAGCCATAACCATGGAATGGTGACTAGCACTTCTACCATTCCACGATTGTTTCAAACATGTATTACAGCTAGGGACATGGCTTGATTATTGATTTATTTAGAAATTTAGTAAATGCATTTTATAAAGAAACTCTAAGCATCAGCACTGACACAAACTGCAAAATAAAGTTGGTTTACTACTCTCCTGTGAAAGTCGTGGTGGTGTTAGATAATGCTTTCCATATTTCTAGCCTATTTTTCCTTTACTGCAGCTACTTGTCATATTGTTGTGTTTTGGGGGCTGCAATAGTCACTGTAATTTTAAGAGGACAAACAATTGGTAATTATGAGCTTTAACTGACATTTAGTTCATTTTTGGGTTTACAGCATATACTAAGTAATGGAAAAACAGCATTAATAACTTGTGAAAGAAAGGTAAAATGTACATTTTATGTAAAATTTTACATAACAATAAGGCCAAGACCACAGTAGTTACTTAAAACAATCTAAATGGCACTCATTAGAAAACATTCCCCTTAGACTGATTTTTTTTTAACTTCATGAGTTGGTCACCTAGGGTGTGTCTAGACTACAACCCTCTTTCAACAGAGGGATGTAAATTAGTCACTTCGAAATTGCAAATGAAGCCGGGATTTGAATGTCCCATGCTTCACTTGCATAATCGCATCATGGCGCTCTTTCGAAAAAAACCCGCAGTCTAGAGGCAGTTCTTTCGAAAAGGGAAGGCTTTTTCAAAAGATCCTGTAAACCTCAAAAAATGAGGTTTACAGGATCTTTCGAAAAAGGCTTCTATTTTCGAAAGAACCGCATCTAGACTGCGGTTTTACTTTAGAAAGAGCACCATGACGCGATAATGTAAATAAAGCATGGGAAATTCAAATCCTAGCTTCATTTGCAATTTCGAAGTGACTAATTTACATCCCTCTGTCGAAAGATGTAGTCTAGAGCCACCCCTAGGCTGTGACTACACTGGAGTGATCTTGCGCAAAAACTTACTGCCTGTCTACACTGGCCGCGTATTCTTGCGCAGTAAACTGACATTCTAATGTATAAAATCGGGGCTTCTTGCGTGAGAACTCTGACGCTCCCGCTCAGGAATAAGCCCTCTTGTGCAAGAGCTCTTCCAGAAGAGGGCAGTGTAGACAGGCAACATGAATTTCTTGTGCCAGAAAGCCCTATGGTTAAAATGGCCATCAGAGCTTTCTTGCGCAAGAGAGCGTCTACACTGGCATGGATGCTCTTGCGCAAAAGCACATGCCAGTGTAGATGCTCTCTTCTGGAAGAGTTTTTGCACAAGAACTCTTCCACAAAAGAGTTCTTGCGCAAGAAGCTGCCAGTGTAGATGTAGCCCTACAGTTTTTGTTAGAGAAGAACAAACATCAGCAGATTGACGTTATACTAAACTCTGTGCAATAGGTGACAGACATCAAACTGTTGAAATTAATAGGTGCAGGTATTAATCTGTTTTGCTGCCCTATGAAGATTATGATTCACTTTTGTCTCACACCCAGAAGGGAAAGCAGCTCCATGGTAAAGCATGCTTCTGAAAGGTACAGCTAGCTAATGGGTATATTTAAAAATTCTATTAAACTTCACTTGCAGTTTTATTTTTCATTCCGGGGAGTGGAGAGAATGGTCGAAATCAGTGTTTCAGTACAGTTCCTCATGAAGATCCTATGCTCTGCTCAACTGTCTGGTAACTCTTGGAAAATTCTTACTGAAGTTCTTTAAGCTTAAAAATCACTGATCCAGATGTCTTTTTAGATAGTTTGTGTTTCATTATGGTGTTTGTCAGACAATCCCTCTTGCTTTAACCAAAAATGTATTCTGAACTAGTCCAAAGGTGTATGTTCATGTATTACTGTACTAAGGATCATGGTTTTAAGTTTACTCCCATTTTGGTTTTGGCCATGACCATCCAATCCCTGTAATCATACAATATTGTAGTTTGTATGTTATTTTAAAATATTTAAATTAAATCTTCAGATTTTTTGCATTAATTAAGATTTTTTAAATTTGAATATGAGCTAAACTTTGATTACTTTATCTACACAAATAATATTTTCAATTAATTTCTGGAGTGTTCAATTTCAGAATTCAAGAATATATTTGTCAAATCTGAGTAAGATATCTAGTGACATTGTTTTCTGATATCTAATGTAAATATTTGTAAAAAAAAAAAAAATATCTTTTGTATATTTTTGTGAAAATGTGGTTCCCCAAAAGATACAAAAGATTTAATAAAAAAGTGCATTCATGTTACTGTTTAGTTGTTTACATCATTGAACAGATGATTTACAGATTTTAATCTATTTCTACACCGTTACCATTCAAAGGAATTTATCTTTGCTATGGAAGTTATAGGTGCTCCCTGGAGGGAGATGATTACAACAGATTATTCGTCGCAGTGCTGAGTGAAGAACAATATAGTGTCTTGAAGATAAGATTCAAGATGGTGCCTTCTCCCTCACTGATGCCTACACTTATCCTTAAAATTGGATTTCCAGTTGAACTGTGCTGTAATTCAAAAACAATGAAACAACTCATTTTGTTTGCTACCTTTAAAAACAATTTCTTTCTAATGGTGACTTTCCCTCTTATCTTCTATGTCATATTATCAAGGGTCTATCTACTATTCATTGAATAAAAAAATATAACTTTCCATCCCACAAGAGGGTATCTATTGTTTAACCATCAGGTAATAAAAGTAGATGTATGAACTGAAATTATTATTCCACTCAGACATCAATTATGGTAATTTCCCCAAATAAAAGTAATATAATGATCATTTGCATTGGCAGAACAGCCTTTTTAAAAGAAATTGATTCTAGTTTAAAAAAAATGTTTGAGTGGCCCCACTGAATAATTTTTGAGCAAAAAAAGAACAGGCTAAACCAAAGAGTAAAAATACAAACTATGTCTTGAAATTTTTAATGGAATTTAAAGTAAAATTCTTTCCCTCCAGAGATGTTATCTTTACAGTGTAAAAAAAAGTAAAACCAGCTATTAAACTTACAAATTTGGAAAATTAGACATTTCAAGTATGCAATCAATTTCATTTTATGAAAACTATATATATTCAATCTTCCAAAGGTGTGATGAAAGGTTTTGTAGTATCCTCTTTTCCTCTCCATCAGTATTTAAAGGCAGAAACTTTCATCCACAAATAGTGTGATAATTATTCACTGGAGAAAATAAACACACAATAAAAGTCTGTTACTCCTTACAGATGATTTGACAATCATTGTCCTAGCCTCTTAAGATTCAGGTATCAAGACTTCCATTTCAAGTGAGATTAAATGGTGAGAAAAGCTCAAGAGAGATGAAAATGTAAAAGAAAAGTGAACATTTTCAAACATGATGCCTAACATTATCTTCCTAAATCTCTGTTTAGGCTCCTTAATAAAGAGCCTGATTTTTAGACATTTTGAGTGCTTGCAACTTCCACTGATTTTCATTTCCAAATCCTACAACTCTTGCTGACGCAGCAGGATTTAATTCTAAAAACACTTTAATATAAAGAGCTGCAGATTATATACATTTCTAAATGAGTTTTACAACACATTTAATGGGTAACTTATATCTGCTGTCCCAAGAGCTAAGTATGAGGAGGAGGAATAAATTACTATTCACCTTCCACCAATGATTTATGTATTTCTTTTTGTATGTTACTCAAGTTCTACTAATAATTTTGTCAATAGCAATGTCAACTTTCACAGTAAAACATTAAATTCTTAAGCATGAAATTCTCAACAAAAGCTATTTAAAGACTGGCTATTTTACATTATATTTCTTAATCTCTCCCTCTCAGCCAAAACTTTTCCAGGTAAATACATTCCATTTGTGAGGATATTTTCAGAATAAACTATACCAATTTCTTGCTGCAGAGCACTTAAAAAAATCATTGATACTTAGAATAGTGGCTAATTCCCACAGCATTTCAGAGACTAGCCTGTTTGCTAGGGGTCTGTGGGGTCACTGCCAGTGATAGGAAGAGTGGGCTGTTTTGCTATGGTATGAGGAATACTAAAAGGAACATCATATGTGGATATCAAGTACTATGACATGAAAATAGGGACAAGAAAGAACTGATGTGAAGTTTCTGTTCTGACTCAAGGGCAGAGCAGAGCACTCACTCTTGGGGCACAGGTCTGGAACCCTGTTTTCTCTATTTCAGGCCCTCACTGCAGAGCTTTCATTTTTCACTTTTCCAAGGGCTGATATAGTAACTGTTCAGAAACAACACACACAGAATTCTGTCTTTGACCATTGCTATAGAAAAATTACCAATCTTAGGCCCTAACCCAATAAACATTTCTGCATACATGCAACAGGGCTACTCAGATAAGTAAAGTTACACACATTTTATGTATTCAGATGATCAGGGCCTTAACAGCTAACCACAAGTGAAAGATTTGCTTGATTACCTGGTCTGAGTTCGAGTCCATTTCAAGGCATGACGTGGAGGTACAGCAATAGTTGGATGGTAGAATGGACAGTCTGGTCTTGTACATTGGGTGTTAAATCGACAGTGCTAAAATTATTTCAGAGAACACTAAAGTTACCTCTCCTATAGCCACAAGGTATCTAGCACATTTAATACATGAGTACTTATTATTGTATAGTCCAAAATACATGATGGATATCAATGGGTAAATGATTTTGCAAATTAACAGCAGTGTCAACTGACCCCACTAATGTCAGGGGTTCTGTTTTCAATAAAGAAATCTTCTAGTAACAAGATATTTAATAATTGACCATGAAATTATAAAAATCCAAATAAAATGTGCTAAAAAACAAGCTGAAGACTTCTAAATTGATTGGCATTTGGGAGATTGTTGTTTAAGAGGTGGGAAAGAATAATCTGTTAAAATGGCAAATGTGTTCTCACTGTCATAAATAAAAGGAACTAATTTTATTTTTTTCTCATAATACTACTGATCCTGACTGTATTGAAGGCATCAAGATTCTCTTTGCAGTGCACTATATGTTGCAGATGGGATTAATAAATTTAAGAAACAAGTATTCCTCATTCTCATCCAATCCCTCTGTCGCAGAAACCCTGAGTTGGCTTTTACTGTACATACCTTGAAATTTAGAGACTTCGAAACAAGATGCAACCTGGGACCCCGTCTCTAGCATCACCTTTGCTAGGTTAGTTTTGAAAAGATGTGGTTTCTCAAGATTTACTACAGATAACTGGGATTTCTCCTCCTCATGGTGCACCACAAAAGTGAATATTCTTTCACAGCCTTCCAATCATTTCCCCTCACAGAGACTTTAGATGGGTTACTTTTGAGTATTCCAAGAATCACAAGTCCTTGTTAAGGCCAGTAGAATTTCAGTTAGCTACTAGGCCTATGCTACCATATATGGAAGAGCAACAAGAATTAATCTGCAATGGCAAAAATTACACTTCTAGAAGATTTTACTTTCCACTTTTCATCTCCCTAGTGACTTCTGAAATTACATTACTGTCCTGGAAAGCAGTATGTCTTGGGACCATCAGTGATGCTAGAAGAGATTCAATCATATCACTGCCTTCTAAATCTTGCTCTCTTCTTTCATAATGATAAACCAGCAATTACAGACAGAGTATGATTTCCTTATTCAATTTAAATTAGGGTATTTCTCATCTTTTATTGTGCTCCAAATGGACTTTTCAACAAGATCTCAGGCATTATCTCAATGTTGACATAGTGATTAATTTTGTCTAGACGGAAAGTAAGAGTTTAGGAAATATATTGTACTTCATCAGATCCTAGAAATACTGGCCTCTAAACTCTACACAGCAATGTAAGCTTAGGGTTAGAGGGACCTGAAGCAGCTAACATATATCAGGGAACCCTGGGCTTTAGTGTCCATAAAGCATTTTAACCCTGGGTTAAGGATTTTCTGATCAGTTTAGTCCTAGGGCTCTGGTATCCACACTGCACTGCACAGACCTGAATCAAAGTAACCTTATCCCACCATGCTTACCACTCCTCCTCCATTAGTTTCAACAGTCTGGCCCTATGAATGTGTTGTTCTGTGGGGACATGGTACTGCCCACCCTGTTTCCCTAACCGACACTTCCCAGGGATCCCTTATCCCTGTCCCAGTCACACCATGGGAGGCAGAAATTCAAACCCCAGGGGGCTGTGGGTTAGTCTTGGGGCTGGCTTCTGCTCACTGCCCTGACAGTGCACACTGCCAGGACACCCTGCATATGCAGCCATAGGAGGGCCAGAGAGCAGAGACCCAGCAGCTGCCCTGCAAGGAGAGGGAGCAGAGAAGTGTTGGGGGTCATCCTCCCCCAGCCAGCTAAGCTGACAGCTCTGCCACTCCCCCTTGTAACAAGGCAATCACTTAGTCCCTTCTCCACTGTCTGGCTTCTCCACTCTTTCAAGGGCTGCATGTTCAGAAGCATCCAGGCAGCATGCACCAAAATCTGCCTGTGTTCTTGGGACCCAGACGCAGCTCTCTTTGCAAAAAGCTTCTTCCAATTGGTCTCCACTTAAAAATCCTGCAGGTTCCCTGACAGTATGCTTGGAGACCACTGTTCAACAAGAAATGGGTTAACACTGATCTGAGCTGTTCTGTTTACAATAGAGTGCAGCAGTCTGCAACAGAGATTGTCAGCAAAAAAGGTGCCCCAAAGAACTCTGGGATACATCCAGAAGACTTCCAGAACCTGAGTCAAGCCTGGGCCACATGCACATAGGAAAGCTATAGCACTTATACCCTAGGTCCTGCAGGGTCATAGGATCCTAGGTTTGAACCTCAGGTTAACACAATTGGTTTGTGGATGTTAGGTTTGACCCCAGATTCAAGCCTGGGCTTACACTGCTGTGTAGACATACCCTACAAAGATGACTGTATCAAAGATGATTTTTATAACAAAAGAGATTCCCTGTTCACCTTCAATCAAAATTCATCGTACAAAGGCTACAGCTTCCTCTTACAGCAAACATGAAGAGCAGCAATACAAATCTCTAATGTAAAGAAACACAATCTGCAATTAAAAGGCAGCCTTTTCTTTCTTTCTTCCTTCAGCTTGGTAAAGATAGCCATGATCACCTCTTTCTCTGAAGAGAAATATAAACTTCAAATTTGGCCACTTTTGGATGCAATAACCTCAATGGGATAATCATCCAGCTCTACACGTTCTAAACTAACTATAGGGATTTCATTTTTCCTCCAGCTGGAGTCCAAGTCATCCCCTATGATATGCTGCAGAAGTGAATTTTCTTCTGTGTTCTAACCATTCCTCAGAAGCAGAAGAGTTTGGAAAAGTAGCTAGCTGTGAGCTGACACTGAAAACATAACATAGGCCAACTGACTCATTGGGGTCAGTCTGTTGTAACTGAACAAGTCTGATAGTTAACTTTTTCCTGTTTTACTGGACCACCAAAAGAGTTTAGGAAAGCTCATTCACAAAATATACCACTTTATAAATCACTGCTCTTCAGTCTCTCATTTTCAAGCTATAAATTGACTGTTTCAGATTAACAGACATTTCTTACTTTTGGATGATAAAATGGACATTCCATTTTCTTACAAGCAGGGAAAAATCTGCAGAGCTGACTGTTGGAGGTTGCTGGTGGTGCCTGTAGTGGTGCTGTTAGAAGAACAATAATATTGCATCGGTCAAAACAATTGCATTGTCTCAGCAAAAAAGTATGTATTTCCAGAGTACATTTAATCTCAGGATCTCAAATCACTCTGCAACTAATTAAACCTTGTAATAGCCCTAAGAAATATGTAAGATATATCAGGATGTTCCACAAAATTGAAAAGCTATAGATTCTGGGATGGAACATGGCCACTATTCAAGCCACACACAGAAGCACTTCAACAGTTCAGGACAGAAAATGCAGAATATTATTTTCAACAAACTTCAGGGGAATTTAGGCAGACAAAAATGTTCAAATCTTGCATTTAGGCTGCAGCAAGCCTGTAGGTTTTCAAGTAACCAGTAGTGGGACATATTACAGAGGTGGGGCCCTTCCCAGCAACATAAGGAGTACAGGAAGTGGTATTGACGATTGGTATATAGGACTATAGCCTGACAGCAATAAAACCACACCTCGTTGGTGATATTAGGAAACATTAAGCCCCTAGAGATGCAGTCCTTGGGGTGTTTCTGACCACAGGCTTTTGGGGGTTTTTTTTCCCCTATGTTTTGGGAAAATTCCAACTCGGGTTAACTACATTAAGTTGTTAACCTAAATTCTATCAAGTCATTTCTTTACCAAAGGATAGTATCTCTGTTTTAATGAGTGAAAATGGTCACAAACACGTTAAATTACAAGACAGAAAGCAAACTGCCAGAAACTTAAGCCTTCAATTTGTGTTTTCACATCAGAAGATCATTCTTATTATAAAACAGATTAAATCTGGGAACAGTTTAGTTACATTTATTCTTACAGAATTGGCTAATTACTTGATCCATTCAGAAGTGATAGGCTATTTGTGTGTGCCACCATCTCTGCCCCATGTTACTCCATTTGTAGTGAATGAGAGTTTTTGGTGTGCAGCACTCACACAGATGAACTCAGCAATCTGACAATTCATAACAGATTTTTCAGTTATATAGGTTGAACCTCTCTAGTCCAGAACTCGCTGGTCCGGAAACATCCATGGGCTGACATGATTTTAGTTAGCTGGATGTCCACTTTTAATGGGTGTGGCCAAGTTTCCTGTGGTTCCATAAAGTCTGATTACAGCCACTAGCCCTGGCTCTTAACTGTTCTGTGCTGTTATTTACCTCTAATATACCCCAAAATGTCCTCTAACAGCGAAGTAAGTAGTGGAAGTGTTGGTAATGCTCTAGACAATATTGATCCCCCATGGTCTGGAAAATTCTCTGGTTCAGAACCGGTCAGGTCCTGAGGGTGCTGGACTAGAGAGGTTCAACTTGTATTAACTCAAGATGTAATGCCCTGGGGATAACAGAAGTGATGCAAATACTGAATCTCATACAAGTAACGTTTTTCTCTAGATTTCACCAAATCAGATTCTTTGGGGGTAGCTTCAATTCCTCCCACACACTCCTGGCAAATTCACACTAAACTAGCAATAAAAAAAAAAAAAGATTGCTCACCTGGTTTAGGAGGCGGCACTGGGATCCGTCGGCTGGCATGAGTGTAAGGGCAGTCTGGCTTAGTACACTTTGCATCATATTTACAGTTTGGGTGAATAAACAGGCATTTATCTGCAAATTTGCAACTGGGAAAGACCCTGAGGGGAAAAAAACCCAAATTAGTTATTTGAACCATGTTCCATGCAGCATCTAGCACACCCCCCCCCAGGGCAAACCACAGTCTCCGCAAATCTGATATAATCTGAGCCTCAGCAACATTTCCAAATAAGGGTTAGATGATGTAAGGCCATAATTCAAAATGAACTTTTTCAGTAAGAAAACGTCAAGGCTGATACACTCCAAGTCTAATAATGCCTGCCATCTAAAAATAGCATCAATACATCCCCAAAAAGAGAACGAGGGAAGTTTGATTTTAAAACAGCAACTGAAAGGCCAAGCAAGTCAGATAAAACATGTCCAAGATTCAGCTTCTGAGCTCCAACTACAGGAACACTGCATGCTGTAAATGCCCAAAGGGAATTACTTTCACAGGGTACTAAAATACTTGAATCCAACAATATCACCCTTTCAATCTCAGTTTTAGGGTGATAAAAGCACTAATATTCTGATCTCATGTGAATTTTCTTTTCAGAATTACTGTGGAATGGAACCACTTGTTTTTGTCTCCCAGAAATTCAGAGGTAAGGCGGGGCATACGTTATAACATATCACTGCCATGTAGAGAAATGAGAAGTTGCTATAACTCCTTCCAAAATATTATCTTGTTCATGTGTCAGACATGAAGTAGTGCAAGCCACAAAGAATACTTCCATTCATAAACCAAGTGTACTTACTATATAACCTAGAATCATCATATCTTCTTTACTAAGCAACAATACAAAGAATATTCTTTTTTTAATAGTACTGTGGTCCCCTCTGACTTATTTCAGACTGCAAATCTGCTTTCCTGAGCATGGATTCATAGACTACAAATCAAGAAGGGACCATTGTGATCTTCTGGTCAGAGACAATCAATCAGCATCAAGGCATGAATTTTATTCTGTTCCCTCAATGTAGGGATGTGAACATGTATCCAAGTACATGGTTACACCCACACACTGCTGAATTTATAAGCCTGCTCCCCGTGAGCACCGTATAAATTCAGCAGTTATATGTTTACACAAATATATGCATATTAACATCCCTACCCCACTGTGGGACAAAGGGTAGGGGAAAGCAACGGCTAGAGAACCTGTCGGCTAGCCCTACATCAGAAGGATTCCACTTTGCAGAACGAACTGCACAACCGAGTACATTCTCACCGGCGGATCACACCTCCCACTTTTGACAACACATTTGACAAGGTTGCAGATTTCAATACCACTTTAGCAAAACACTGTGTATTAAACTCACAAGTACTCTCCCAGTGCAGGGGATGAGTGTTTTGAGATACCCAAACCTTCTCTAAGGCAACAGTTTCTGCTGTGGCTCAGTTTCCCTTCCTTTGACAGCAGCTAGTAAAGCTGAATGCCTGTCTGGTACCCCAAAATCCAGGAGAAGAGCAGCAGAGAGCAGTTTTGGACAGTTGCTACCACTTGAACAAGAGTTGATAGCACAGCAAAATCTTCAGTACAACTCCTCTGAATCTTTGCTTTTAAGCCAAAAAGCACTGCACCAATGTATCTATGGGAGCAACTGCGCTCAAAACTCTGGGGACAGATAGCTGAGGTTTTGTGGGCTCGATCTGCACCACAGACTTATGTCAGTACAACTATGTCATTCGGGGTACAGAAAATCCACACCCCTAAACAACGCAATTATACTGACCTAACCCCTGGTGCAGACAGCACTATGTCAAAAGGATGGCTTCTCCAGTCAATACAGTTACTGCCACAGCCTTGTCTGGCCCCTGGGCAAGGTGGGAGGAAGGTACAGCTCCATGCTCCCAGATGGGGCAGGGCCCTGGACAGAAGGGGCACGGCTAGGGCAGCCAGCCTGCAGCATTGCCCAGAGCATGCGACACCCGCCCCGCCAGCCCTCAGAGCTGTCTGAGTGAACCACACAGTACTCCAATGGGGATTTAATCGGCCTTGGGCTCACTTGGGCTACAACAACAGTGATGGCCAGGAGCTCTGGGGCCCAGCGATTCAAAAGGGCAACTGCCTCCTTTGCCTCCCTCCCCCCATCAGCAGGCCTGTCACCAGGGCTACAGTAATTAAGGCAACGGAAGAGCATCCACACTTAGTAGTGTTGCAGCTGTGCCACTATGTGTGCAGTAGGGCAAATAAAGCATCACTCAGAGCTTGCCACTAAAGAGCCCAGAAAACAGTGCCCTGCGTGATGGAAAAAAGCTTACTCCTGCAGGAGCTCGGATGTTATTCCACTTATTGTAAATGCCCCTAAATTCTGCCACATGGTGAAAGAGAGGAAGTTACATTTACAAAGCAAAGTTCAACTCCGATCTCCAACCATGAGGCATGTTAACTGAGTAACAGATGTGAAATAACGTACATAAAATTTAGACAAAGAAGGTCACATTTATGGAGCTCTGCAGCACTTACTTGCATGGTAGTGTTGGGTGGTGATATGCACATTCATCTCCATTCTTACAGGCAGGCCAGTACTTGCAACGCTCAAGCACTTTCTCTTGTTTCTGCAGCACAGTCAATTCCTCCATCTCCACTGTGGGGGAGAAATGACACAGGGGCCTTTTTATTACATGTGCAGTTTGGTTTATGAAGCAGAATGCCTTTTAAATTCAGTATGTTCCCTAAACAGAGTGCATTCTCATCAACATATGACAAGCTTTTACACAAACCTGAGATCTCTCAAGACTTCAGATCACTTGAACATACACGGAGTTTAGTCAACCTCAAACTATAGTGGAGAATGTTAGCTGGTGAAAGCTGCAATACTTTATTTAGTGGGTGAATTTCTCAATTACAAAGCAACAAAAACAAGTGCGCACTCAATACTTCCCCAGTGTGTACCCCCGTCCAGTAAAACATGTTTAAAAAACTGTTTTTTCCCCAGATATGCAAACACAAACTGGATCCTTCCCGTCTCTGACTGGATTAAGAAAAAGATTATACAACTGAAACTTCACTACTGTTTTGTTTCAGAGGGGTAGCCGTGTTAGTCTGGATCTGCAAAAGCGACAAGGAGTCCTGTAGCACCTTACAGACTAACAGATGTATTGGAGCATAAGCTTTCGTGGGCAAAGACCCACTTCATCAGATGCATGTAATGGAAATTTCCAGAGGCAGATATAAATATGCAGGCAAGAATCAGGCTAGAGATAACGAGGTAAATTCAATCAGGGAGGATGAGGGGCACTTCTAGCAGCTGATCTGGAGGTGTGAACACCAAGAGAGGAGCAACTGCTTTTGTAATTGGCTAGCCATTCACAGTCTTTGTTTAATCCTGAGCTGATGGTATCAAATTTGCAGATGAACTGTAGCTCAGCAGTTTCTCTCTGAAGTCTGGTCATGAAGTTTTTTTGCTGCAGGATGGCTACTTTTAAATCTGTTATTGTGTGTCCAGGGAGATTGAAGTGTTCTCCTACAGGTTTTTGTATATTGCCATTCCTAATATCTGATTTCTGTCCATTTATTCTTTTGTGTAGGGACTGTCCAGTTTGGCCAATGTACATAGCAGAGGGGCACATGATGGCGTATATTACATAGGTAGATGTGCAGGTGAATGAGCCAGTGATGGTGTGTCTGATCTGGTTCAGTCCTGTGATGGTGTTGCTGGTGTAGATATGTGGGCAGAGTTGGCACCAAGGTTTGTTGCAGGGATTGGTTCCTGAGTTAGAGTTACTGTGATGCGGTGTAAGGTTGCTGGTGAGAATATGCTTCAGGTTGGCGGGCTGTCTGTGGGCAAGGACTGGCCTGCCTCCCAAGGCCTGTGAAAGTGAGGGATCATTGTCCAGGATGGGTTGTAGATCACTGATGAGGCGTTGGAGAGGTTTTAGCTGAGGACTGTAGGTGATGGCCAGTGGTGTTCTGTTGGTTTCTTTTTTGGGCTTGTCCCGCAGCAGGAAGCTTCTGGGTACACGTCTGGCTCTGTTGATCTGTTTCCTTACTTCCTCGTGTGGGTATCGTAGTTTCAAGAATGTTTGTTGAAGATCTTGTAGGTGTTGGTCTCTGTCTGAGGGGTTGGAGCAAATGCGGTTGTACCTCAGTGCTTGGCTGTAGACAATGGATCGTGTGGTGTGTCCGGGATGGAAGCTGGAGGTGTGAAGGTAGGCATAGCGGTCAGTAGGTTTTCGGCATAGGGTGGTGTTTATGTGACTGTCACTTATTTGTACTGTGGTGTCCAGGAAGTGGACCTCCCGTGTAGACTGGTCCAGACTGAGGTTGATGATGGGGTGGAAGTGTTGAAAGCATGGTGGAATTCTTCCAGAGTTTCCTTTCCATGGGTCCAGATGATGATGTCATCAATGTAGCGTAGGTAGAGAAGGGGCATGAGTGGACGAGAGCTGAGGAAGTGTTGTTCCAGGTCAGCCATAAAAATGTTGGCATATTGTGGGGCCATGTGGGTGCCCATAGCGGTGCCACCGGTCCCTTCAGAATTGATTCTTATCAATAAACTAGGCAAATGCAACTTAGTATAAGGTGCATGCATAACTGGCTGGATAACAGTTCTCAGAATAGTTATTAATGGTTCACAATCACGGTGGAAGCGCATAACAAGTGGGGTTCTGCAGGGGTCTGTTTTGGGATCGGTTCTGTTCAATATCTTCATCAACAATTTAGATATTGGCATAGAAAGTACGCTTATTAAGTTTGCAGATGGTTCCAAGATGGGGGGGTAGGGTCTGGAGGGTAGGGTCATAATTCAAAATGATTTGGACAAACTGGAGAAATAGTCTAAAGTAAACAGGATGACATTTAATAAGGACAAATGCAAACTACTCCGCTTAGGGAGGACCAGTCAGTTTTACACATACAGAATGAGAAGTGATTGTCTTGGAAGGAGTACCGCAGGAAAGGGATTTAGGGATCATAGTGGACCACAAGCTAAATATGAGTCAATAGTGTGACGCTGTTGCAAAAAAATCCAACATGATTCTGGGATGCATTAACAGGAATGTTGCGAACAAGACATGAGAAGTCATTCTTCTGCTCTACTCTGCGCTGATTAGGCCTCAATTGGAGTATTGTGTCCAGTTCTGAGCACATTTCAAGAAAGATGGGGAGAAACGGGAGAAGGTCCAGAGAAGAGCAACAAGAACAATTAAAGGTCTAGAGAACACAAGCTATGAGGGAAGACTGAAAGAATTGGGCTTGTTTAGTTTGGAAAGGAAAAGACTGAGAGGGGCCATGATAGCAGATTTCAAGTATCTAAAAGGGTGTCACAAAGAGGAGGGAGACAAATTGTTCTCCTTGACCTCTGAGGATAGAACAAGAAGCAATGGGCTTAAACTGCAGCAAGGGAGGTTTAGGTTGGATATTAGGAAAAATTTCCTAACTGTCAGGGTGATTAAATACAGGAATAAATTGCCTAGGAGGTTGTGGAATCTCCATCTCTGGAGATATTTAAGAGCAGGTTAGACAGACATCTAGCAGGGATGGTCTAGACAGTGCCTGGTCCTGCCGTGAGGGCAGGGGACTGGACTCGATGACCTCTCGAGGTCCCTTCCAGTTCTAGTGGTACTGCGCACCTGAAACTCCATCTTCTCCAAGTTGCTTCACACCCTGGCTCCAATTCTACAACTTACAGCCTTGCTTAGCCTTATGCACTATCAGCAGTCCCACTGAGGCAAACAAGACTAAGTAAGCCAGTGCCAGTGCAGCATCAGTGCCTATCTCTCTCTTTAATACTTTCTGAAACTGTCCTTTGAAAAGACCCCAAGGTATTTCACTGATTTAGGGCCTGATCCAAGGAATGGAGTTGAAGACACTGCACAGTATAGACTTTAGTTTCTTTATATAACTCAGAATAATGTGATGCACTGTTACTATATGAGGGACTGACATTCATGTATAACAAATAGAAAACCTGAATGGAAACTTGAGCTCAAACCAGTGAGGGTATGTCTACACTGCATTCCTCTTTCAAGGGAGGAATGCAAATGCAGGCGAGCAAAATTGCAAATGAAGCGTGGATTTGAATTTCCCGTGCTTCATTTGTATAATGGCATCCAGGCGCTTTTTCGAAATACCCTATTTCGAAAGAACAAACGCAGTCTAGACGGGGTTATTTAAAAAAAACAAAACACTTCTTTCGAAATAACCCTTAAACCTCATTTTTTAAGGAGTAAGGGGTATTTCGAAAGAAGGGTTTTTTTCCGAAATAACCCCGTCTAGACTGTGTTGGTTCTTTCGAAATAGGGTATTTTGAAAAAGCACCTGGGCGCCATTATGCAAATTAAGCGTGGGAAATTCAAATCCCCGTGCTTCATTTGCAATTTTGCTCGCCTGCATTTGCATTCCTCTCTCGAAAGAGGAATGTAGTGTAGACATACCCTGAGTGTTTAAGAAGCCGAAGAGAGGAAAATCTACATTTTAAAGTGAGTTTTACTTTATATTCAGATATCAACATTTCAAAAGCAGAGTTCTAAACAACTTAAAAGAAACCAATGTTCTAAATCCCTGGGCAAGTATTCTGAAAGTATGAAATACTTTTTCAAGTATCTAAAGGGGTGTCACAAGGAGGAGGGAAAAAAATTGTTCTCCTTGGCCTCTGATGATAGGACAAGCAGCAATGGGCTTAAACTGCAGCAAGAGATGTTTAGGTTGGACATTGGGAAAACTTCCTGTCAGGATGGTTAAACACTGAAATAAATTGCCTTGGAAAGTTGTGGAATCTCCATCTCTGGAAATATTTAAGATCAAATTAGATACACATCTATCAGGGATAGTCTATACGGTGGTTGGTCCTGCCATGGGGGCAAGAGACTGGACTCGATGACCTCTCAAGGTCCCTCCCAGTTCTAGTGTTCTATGGTTCAATAAATATTAAGAAAAGCATATAGTGATCATAGGCAAAGTTTCTTCTATTTTAAAAGATTCTACTAATTTGAAAGACAGTCTTTATCATTAAAAATAGCTTTGGAAATTAACAAAACCTGGCAAGAAAGATTATGGTTACCTTCACAATCTGGCACACATTTTCAATGGCTCAATACAATTTAATAAAGTGCATTTTAGAACATGCTGTCCTGCATGGGGCCAATCATGCAACAAC
Source organism: Pelochelys cantorii (assembly GCA_032595735.1). NCBI lineage: Eukaryota > Metazoa > Chordata > Testudines > Trionychidae > Pelochelys > Pelochelys cantorii. Next base: position 98,340,906 of record CM064329.1, on the reverse strand, counting down.
TATGGAGAATGAGGGCATTTCCTGACAAGCATAAGGTCACTGAGGTTTAAAAGAAAACGCTTATTTAATTTTACTGACACAAAGCTGTACAGAGAACAATTTCAGCTACAGCTCTTGGTCAGCAAGCTAAATGTCATTATGCCCTCACAATGCTTCAGTTTCACTTTTCAAAGGGTGCTCTTGTTGCACTCTGAAAAAATATTATAGAAACAAGTGCAAAAGTGATACTTAAAGCTGTTAGGTTTGAGAGTTCTCCCAAATATCGAAGCTCTATATTAAAAAGTAATCTAACTCCAATATAAAGGCCCTGTTGGCTAGGATAATTTACCATAAGGACTCTCCAGCTGCCTGTTTATAACTTGCATCTGCTGTGCTTGAAAGCTTTTTAATCCCTTGTTTGCAGCTACATTTTGGGTAACTGGCTTCACTCCTTCAGTTATACAGATCTCCTCCTCCTCTTGATCAGATATGTACCCTGGTGGGCTGGGGACACCATCCAGTGTCACAATGAACTTGGGGCTAGCAGGTTTTTCTGGTTGTGCCAGCTGCTCTCTAAAAAAAAAAAAAAAATATACAGAAGAAAACACTTTGTAAAAAAAAAAAAAAAAAAAATCATCACAGGATTTTAACTCTAAGAAACCTGAGTAAAGTCAGAGCTGTAAGAATGAGTCCCAAGAGCAAAGTACAGCAGCATCCCATTATCCAGGACTAATTTTTTTGGCCACCCATACAGCTTGTGTACATTGATTCATAAGGACAAATTTGAGGCTCATTAATAGATGCAAAGTTACTAAGGGAGCAGAGTTAAGCCATTTAAGAAAAGTCAATTTTGAGGCATATAAGTGAGCTAACTATTTTTCAAATCTTTTGAAAAAGATATATTTCATATACAATATACATGCACATACCCCCTCAGACTGCCAGTGAAAAATATATCTTGAGGTCTGAAAAGAGTTGGCGAACTTGAGTTTAGGATGGCTGCGTTACTCACAAATGGCAAAGGCAAAAAACTAGTACTAACAACGCCTTTATATCTCTCACCACATCACCCTGTATTCTTTATATGCCACAAATTTACAAGGGGGAAAGAAGCAAGTAAAATTGAATACATGTTTAAAAGAACCTAAAATGCTTTTTTAATGCATTAAAATGTTATAAATGTTAGGCTCAACATATCAAGACTTTCTAGGGCTAGATGTCAGAGCTGGAGCCCACTAGATTGGAGGACTCACCACTTTCCAAAAGTATAAAGATCCAGTTTCCAACCATGCAAGGTCATGAATTGTTAGATGTTAAACATGTCGAGCACAGACTGCATTATGACCATATATGGCCTTGATTAACTGTAATTTTGGTGACAAAAATTCGCTTTTGAAAAGTAAAAAGGAAACACTTCTCTGGAAGGCTGCTTAAAAAAACAAACAAAAACAGAAGTTGCTCGGGTTTGGAATATTAGCAGACTCCTGTAGAAACTATCAGGCAAAGAGCCAGTGAAGTGATGAAAGGTATATACTAAATGCTGTTTATCTCACAGCTTCACTTCCACTCCTGCAGTTTGCATATAAATATGTAAAATATACACATACTACTCCTGATAGAATTCTGCAACAGTACTATGGCTTCAAGTGCCAAAGATGCAGAATTCCAGCAGGAGTAACATACCCCAAAACAAGAGTTACTCCCTACCAGGGGCTACTTAGTACTAGGCTGTACAAAAAGGATTGCTGTCCATTGGGCACTGATTTCTACAGGCCCAGTGGCCTCAATATGGATCATTCTCAACATGAGTCCTGCATTTCCACTGGCCAAATGACTTATAAGGAAACTCACATAAAGCAGGGCTCCCACATACCATTTACCTACTTAACAGCTGTTTGCTGGCTTCTCGGTACAGAGGCTCCAGTTAGGTCAGCTCAGTTTTACACCTGCACTCCCAAGCAAACTCAGTCAGCAAACTGGAATACATTCACTCATTGCTCTTCCTACATAGCTTCTACCATCTAAAATTAGCATTAATTTTGCCATTTGCCTCCATGCTCTACACACCTATGGTTCAAAATGATAGGTAGCTAGTACCACTATAACAAAGAGACCATTTTTAAATGACTACGTGTAGTATGATGGGCTAAGAGTAAATTAATTGTTAAACAAATTAAAATTCCTTAAAAGAGACCATGCATCTATTATTTAGATTTCAGCAAGATGTAATAGATGTAATAAAAATTATAGTGCAAGTGGGCCACGCTCTGCTACCTGCAAGCCACCACATTCTTTTCTCCATTTTCCTAGTAAATGAAAAAATTACTCTAATCACAACCAAGCCTGAAACATCTTTTCAAATTAAAAGAAATGTGTGTCAGGATTTCTGCGTTTTGACTGGGATGTGGGCTCTTTGTCCATGTTTTTATCAGTCTTACTTGGGCTTCTACAGCATGGAAACCAAGAAATGTACTGAATTTGTTCTTCCAGTTATGGAACCTGTTACATTTAAATAATCATACTAACCAATTACAAGATATAAGCCAAGTCTGTAATGTATTTGGTCCTGTTTACTTCTTTAAATGAAGTAAAGAACTGACTTTTTACCTTGTCTGTATAAGACGTCCTGAAAGTGCCCGCATTGCCTCTGCAGCCGTCTTTCCCAATTCCTGGCTCTGTGGCACTACTATTTCCTCAGATAACTTTGGCTTTTTCAGAATAAATGATCTAGTATCAGTGTGGACCATAGACTCCACGTCATAATAATCTGAGTCACAGAAAAATTGGAACAAAGTTGGAATAAAGTGAAACACAGAGGTTCTTTAAATATGCACTGATGTTTTTGAATAATAACTTAGAAGATTATCAACAGACTAGGATTTTGTTTTCAATTCCCTCTACTAGTTTTTAAAATAGAAATTTAGGGCACATCCCTTTCTAGGCACCAACTATGACTATACCAGCTGAAGGCGTAGCAACATATGACCTGATCACTAGGAGTGTGTTACTGAGCTGCCTCTGCAGCAGCAGCTGGATCTGTACATAAATTCTGTTTACATGTAAAAACTACAGGCCATTACAAATGTAACTAATGTAAAACGTAGTGTTATTTTAAACCAAAAATACAATACTCTCTTTGGGACAAACTGAAAACTATCACATTTTCAAAAAAAAAAAAAAAAAAAAAAAGCGCCATCCTTAACCTTGAGTCATTTGCAAAGTTCCTTCAATTAATGGTTCAATCTGAAGTCGGGAAAAGAGCTGCCTTTGTTGAGCTCCTAAAGAAAATATGGATTAGAAGCATATTTTACATAAGAACGGCTATACTGGCTCAGAACAAAGGTCCATCTAGCCCCATTTTCTTGTCTTCCAACAGTGGCCAATGCCAAATGCCCCAGAGGGAATGAACAGAACAGATAATCATCAAGTAATCCATCCCCCATTGCCCATTCCCAGTTTCTGGCAGAGAGCCATTGATGGATCTATCTTCCATGAACTTACCTAGTTCTTTTTTTGAACCCTCTTATCTTTTCCTAGACAACGTGGTCTGGTAAGGAGTTTCACAGGTTGATTGTGCTTTGTGTGAAGAAAAGGTTCCTTTTGTTTTAAACCTGCTAACTATTAATTTCATTTGGTGATCCCTAGTACTTGTGTTACAAGGAGTAAATAACACCTCATCAACTTTTTCCACACCAGTCATGATTTTATAGGCTTCTATCCTATCCCCCTTTTGTCGTCTTTTCCAAGCTGAAAAGTCCCAATTTTATTTCTCTCTCCTCATACGGAAGCTGTTCCATACTCCTAATCATTTTTGTGGCCCTTCTCTGAACCTTTTCCAATTCCAATATATCTTTTCTGTAATGAGATGACCACATCTGCACACAGTCAAGATGCAGGTGTGCCATGGATTTAATCAGAGGCAACATGAAATTTTCTGTCTTATCCCTTTCCTAATGGTTCCGAACATTTTAGCTTTTTTGACTGATGCTGCTTATTGAGTGCTTGTTTTCAGAGAACTGTCCACACTAACTTCCAGGTATTTTTCTAGTGTGGTAACAGTTAATCATACCCCATCACTTTATGTGTATAGCTCGGATTATATTTTCCAATGTGCATACTTTGCATTTATCATCATTGACTTTCTTCTCCCATTTATTGCCCATCACCCAGTTTTGTGAAATACTTTTGAAGCTCTTCTCAGTCTGCGTTTGGGATGTAAATATCCATCAAAACAGTTACATGATTAAAATTACATTGTTTAATTGATTAACCTTTGGTGGGGGCACGGAAGCCAAGGCGGGGGTCTTAGAAGGGTGGTGGCCAGTATGGCAGCGCAGCTGCGTTTGGGCCTAGGGCCACCGTGGCTGTGTCCAGGTCCTGCTTACCCCTACTGGAGCTGCTGGAGTATAACTGGGGTTGGGGACACTGCAGCTGGGGCTGGGTCTCACCTGCCCCTCCTCGGGCCACTGCAGCTCAGCCAGAGCCAGATCTCACCTGTCCCCACTGGGCCACTGTGGTGTGGCCAGGGACCAGGACAGTAGCAGCTGGGGCTGCTGTCCCGTTTGCCCCCCCACCAGGATTGTTGTTTTATCTGCCCCCGCCAGGGCCGCTGTAGCGCAGGTGTGGCTGGAGTCCCCCTGCCCACTATGTGACCCTGCCTACCACCCTGATCTGGCTGGGTTCCTGCTATGGATGTGAAAGTGCAACTATTTACACAATTAACCAACGAGCCTGGGTATAGACTAGGGATATCAACATGTAGATGACTACATGATTAATTGATAAGCTTGGCTTATCAGATAATGCTGTTGACTACACGCATTTCTCCCCACTTCCTGCCTCGGGAAGGCAGAAGCCAGTACCCCGCCCCCACGCTGCTAACTCGGATAGACAGGCAGCAGAGCAGAGGGTAAGGAGGGCAGGTGGGAGCCAATATGCATGGGGAGCCAGCTTTTAAGAGGACTCTCTGTGTGTAATGGCACCGCAGACCCACATCCCCCCCATTTCTGCCTCCTACAGAGGCAGAGGGGGCGGGGGGAGGCAGGAGCTGGTGCTGGGGGAAAACCAGCTTAAAAGCCAGCTCCCCACAGCACCTGGCACCCCTCCTCGCTGCTGCCTCTATCAAAGGCAGCAGTGCAGAGGCGGGGCAGGGGAGGCTGCTGCGCAGCAGCCTCTGTCCACAGGGGGCCCAAGCTCCACGCACACAGGAGCTGCTGCCATGGAGCAACCTCAGTCTGTGGTGGGCCAACCTGACAGCAACTCCACTCAAATCGATTTTACCCTTTAATATAATCTAGATATTGGCTGTAGCCAAGAATTCCTCTCTGAACATTTCACACCGAACGACACTCCATCTCTTCTGGTCACATGTGTGACGTTGATTTTTTTTATAGAAAAGATGCATGGAATATACTGGGCAGTGGCAATTCCTGGAAAAGGTTTCTGTTGCAGTAGCAGCAGATGGGTAAGACCCCGATCCTACAAACATCTACTGGGACCACTCCCAGTAGCAAATTTAAGTGCATGTGCGTTTGCAGGATCAGAGCCTAACTGAACAAAAAGAATTAACAGTAAGTGATAATAAATGTTGAAGGAACTCCACTTTGGTTGGTGTAATGCTGGAAAAATCCCTTTACGTTTGGATTGTACATGCAGTTCCATTGAATCACTGATGAAGATGCATATCTCCTCAAATGCAGAATGCCATAGTTAGAATCCCCAAGAGACAGATACCCCATCAACATGAAATCTGGTCAATTTCACAACATACTGGTAAAGTAAAAAAACAACTGAACAGCCCACACCCAAGACCCCTTGGCAACTTTTCCCTTTAAATGTCTTTCCTCATCACTATGTGAAAGACACACAAACAGACCTCCTATGCAGGAGAAACAATGAAGCTAACTATAAGAGAGAAAAAGCTGCTCTTAAATGCACAAAGTAAACATTGACAAAAAGAAAAACAATTTGTTTCCTCAAATGTCTATCAACTATCATAATTTTGGGTGTTTTTCTAGCAACAGCAAGGAACAATGTTTCAAAGTTGTGGATAGTGTTTCTTTAACATCACTTTCTTTAACATAATTTTTAAAACTATTTTCATCTCAATTTTTCCTTAATTTTTAATAGATACTAAAATTATGAAATACAGATTTTAGAACAAGAATGGGGAAGAAAAATGTTTACTAGTTGCTATAATTTATGTGTGTGTCTAAAAGACATAAGACACCTACTGATAAAAGACACAGGTCCAAATGGAACTTAATGCAGGATTAGGTCTTTTATTACTCCAATCGCTTATTTATATTGTATGTTTTCTAAAATGATATATGGATTAGTTTCTTAGCCATGAAAGCAGCACACAAGCATCTCTCACATCATCTAAGAATGCATATACACGAAGAGTAGATAAAAGCTCTATGGAATGAGCAATCACAGGCTAATTCTAAGTGACTCTTCAAGAAAATGGAAGTACATCATCCCATTGGTAAAGGTTGTATAAAAGATGTTGGACAACCTAGGTATGAAGATACCCAATATTCTGAAGGAGTAAGTCAACAAAGACTTACTCCAGGTCCTCAACTCCTGTCAGGTTCATTAATGGCCATGAAATGCCCATTTTGGTCACTATTGCTAATTTAAACTGGAGAAGTATCTTCCAAGGGAAGATTATTTTTAGCTCAACTGTAAGTCTAGAAAGACAGTTTATATATAAAATGTTGTGCTTTTGGGATTTCACAATTCTAGCATTGCCTCTCATAATTACAACAGGTTCAGGTTTTTTATCCAAGCTATATGGGAGCCAATAATCTTTGAGCCCTTCCCACAATTAACTGGAAGGAAAGCAGAAGAGCTCAATAGTGCCAGCAGGTTTTACTGCCAAACCCTTTTTTTTTTTTAAATGTAATAATTACCTTTGTCAGTGTTTCCAAAGGAGACAATTTTTTTTCCTGCCACATGGCTTTCAAAATCCACTGGTTTCAGAAGGAACACTCAAAACTACCTGTCACACTCACTTGCTGAGGCTGCATATTTTATAACTTTTAATCTCTAAAGCAGATAGATATCAGCTTCATTCTTTGCTACCCTGGTATTCAGGGCAGAAATATCTGCTTAAGATGTTAGAATAATTTCTTTTATTGCCTTAATTTTAGCAATATCTTTAGATATTTTTTCCCGCATGCTTTGAACAGTAACTGAATTCATAGATGCTTCAGTGTGTCACACAACAGCTTCTATTTCAGTTAGTCCAAGTGAGGTGTTTAACTTGTTGCTCTTGTCACTGTCCTTTGATGTTGGAGAAGCTAAATACTCTGCTGACATTTTCAGAGCTACACTCTTTACTGGCTTTAATGTTAAATCACTTTTTCTTTTAGAAATTTTATAAGAAGGATGAAGACAGAACTTGAAGTTTAAGTAACCATTGTCTTACCAGTCATCCAGACTACAGTATGTTTGAAAACCTATACAAAGAAAGCGGTAAAAACTTTTGAGGACAAATCATCTCACAAAGTAGCTCTGAGAATACTTTGTAATAACTAACAGAACACTGCACCTTAACTCTAAATTTCCAATACTGTAACTCTCTCTCTTTTCTAAGATACTAATTAAGCCTTCCCTCCTATGAAGAATCCAGTCAAAAATACTCAGGATGGGGAAATGGTAACCAAACATAATACATCTGCAAATAAGTGCATCCTGATTGATGAGATCTCCAGTATGTGAAATTATTCACTATAAACACGAAGCATATACAAATATCTGCTTCCTGCTTGGCTCATCTGAGGTGAGTATTACAGATTACACTTTTCCCCAGAAACCTGAATGGCTTTCAGCTCACTTCCAGGTATAACACAAGAGGCTGGTTTTGATCTATAAAGTCATTTATGGTTTTGAATCTTGGCTTCTAAAAGTATCCAACAACTACAGAAGCAGCTAGCAAGCCAGAGTACAACTAGAAGATGCTCAAATGTGCTTCTTTTTCTCTGGTGCACTTTTGGTGAAATTTCAGTGTTATATCCTACCATGATGCAAATGTGACCAAACAACTTGATAACCAGCCTGTTAACAGGCATCCATGTTTAAGAAGAGTAACTTTCCCATTTACTAGTTTTTGAACAGTATTATCAGAATTACCTTGAGTTATTTCTAATGTCTGTTCCTTGGGCTCTTCTGCCTCAATCTGGGCTCCCACTCTGGAAGGCCGACTCTGAACATGGATCACTTCTAACAGAGGCTCATCTTGGGCAGTTCTTGTTCTGGGTGCAACTGGAACTGTCTGTTTCTGTGGAACTTAACATAATTCAAACAGTTGAGTATGTTAAAAAGCACATAGTGGTACTATGTTTGCATGTAATCCCAAAATCTTTTCAATCAACCATCTAAGTGTATAACTTTCAAGGAAGTCCAGAGATTGGCCTAGTGGAAGTTCCATGTGTTACAATCTTAGGACACAGTCGCAAGATCAATTTTTGAGCCCTGAAACAGCCAGAGGGAAGCCACATTTGGCCTACAATAGATGCAATCAGACTGACATTGGCAACAACATTCACTCATCCAGCTTTCAGGCCAGAAGAGTGCTGTACTTAAATGGGGGGAAATGCAAATTGGATTCTAGTGACTTTCAGGCTATTTCTTCTTCCAGTATAACTACACTGCAGGTAGACTTGAATAATCCTGAATAGCCAGAATGCTAAAGTTTCCTACCAAACATCCTTGGAAACAGTGCAGAATGTGGCACTAGCAGCATATGGAATTTGAGGGCAGTTTGACATCCTTGATTTACTTTGGTTTGGACCACAAACTGGATGTGAAGAAATGTGGAAGGTTGCTGCACTCTAGGGTACAGCTAGACAGCAAAGCTTTTTCGGTATCCCGGAGATATCCTGAAACAGGTATTCCACATCTTTTACACTCACCCGTTATTTCAAAATAAATTTCAAAATAATGGGTGTGCTAGTCCGGCATCCCGGTAAGCCTCGTTCCACGAGAGTTAAGGGATGTCTCGAAATAGCACATTATCTTGAAATTTGGCACTGTGTATGATGGACCCACCCGATGCTTTATGAAATGGACTTATGGACATGAATATACATAAATCAAAGGTGCTTTGAGCAAATTATTTCATGTTACCCATCAATCTTCATGTCACAATCCTCTGGTTCTGTTTATCTTACTTTGATGTATGTATCATTTTTGTGTGTAAAATTAGACATGTAGAGTGGGGAATACACTGTGGGTTTTAAATGTGTGAATGAAAGACATGGAGGGTGTTACCCAACTGTTAATCTCTTTTGTCCTTAAGTCTGAGCAGTGGTTGGTAGGGAGTGGCCTCAATTCCTTAACAAAAAGAATAGGAAAGCAGAGGCCTAGGTCTTTTGGCTGGGCTGCACCTGAAGGAAAGGAGCCGAAGACCCCAGGGTAGGGAGAAAGCCCTGGTTTGGAGGGGCAGCTGGAAGAGGTTTTAGGGTGAGTTTGAGTAAGTTTGTACTGAGGTTTCAGTGTAGAATTAGCCAAGTGTTTTTGTTTCTTTTGATTTGTAACTTACTTTGCTATGCCTGTTCTCACTTATTACTATTTAAATCCTAGTGCTTTTACACTTAATAAAATCATTTTTTTCCTATCAAACCCAGTGTAAGTAATTGTTACCTGAGGGGGAGGGGGGCAACTAGTGTGCACATTCCCCCTTTCATTGTTAAAGGTAGCTTACCAAATTCTTTGGGGGTCTGATCCCATTTGGGGAGTGGTATCCCAGGAAGCTGGGCCCTAAACTGCACTCCCCTTGGACCTTAAAAGGTTCACTCTCTACTGCTTCTCAGTGGGGGCAGGGTTCTCAGCTCGCTGCCTTGGCTAGGGGAGACCAGCAGAGCTGGCCCAGCAGGACCAGGTGGTGAGGAGCCCCAAAGAGTGGAAAGGCGAATGGCAGTGGCCATGTCAGCACCCTGGAAGGCACCCCGGAAGAGTTGTCTGTGACCACACCCTGTCACACTGTAGACAGCACCAAATTTCAAAATAAACTATTTTGAAATACATTCAAAATAAGCTATGCAATTTGTGCAGCTTATTCCAACATAAGGATGCTGTCTAGAGGCACCCTAAATGAATACCACATTGGCAGTGCTGACCATTCTCTGGCTTGTATAGCATGAAGCACTGCTGAGTGCTGGGATTATCATTCAACTTATGCTATTTTCATTTTCTGTTTAAAATGTTTAAACAAGATATGAAGCATTTGCAAATTGTACTGTATCTGGAGCAAGAGCATCAGCTAACACTTACTTTGTTTTTTAAAAATATAAAATAAAAAAGGCTCTTGCACCATAGGGATTTGGGGTAGGAAGCTGAAATATGGTTTGCAGAGAAATCCAGAATTCAAAGAAGGGCTTTTGCTGTCCCTACTTTGGCCAAGTTATAAGCGACAGAAAATGACTACTCTTGCAAGCACAGGACAGTTTTCACAACTTTTTAAAGTTTCTGGGAGCCTGTGTATAACCGTGAGCCTATGCTCATTGGTTAACCGTGTACCTGGTTACACTTTCACATCCCTACCTCCCAGGTCCACTGAGCCTCTTGGACCATTTCAGGACATCCATAAGGAGCTCTAGTGCCTGCTCCTATGTCTTTTTCTACCAAAATACCCTTTGACATAGCAAAGCTATGGGTAGGACCCAGGAACCAAGAGTTCTCCTAGTATCATCTCTTCCACTAATTTGCCTTAATCATTCTGTTCCCAGACAGTAAAAAAAAGGATAATGCCCTCTTCCCCCAATTTGCAAGGATGTTATTATCACAAGTTCACTCATGTATGGGGAGGTATTCAGACAGCATGGCATGAATGCAGAAAACTCTATAAACAAAATAATTCTTTATTCATCAAAGGGTTTGAATGCTATGCAGTGAATTATATTTAACAATGAAGATTAAACATATATATAGACATATTAAACCGCTTTCTTCACTGGGCACTCAATGAAACGGGGGTCCTATGGAAAAGTTAGTATGCAATACTCTAATTATGATTTTAAGCCACAGCCATTTAGCCAATTAAGGGAGGGACAGGCGGAAGGACCGCTCTAGCCCAGCCAGAGCAGCCCCAGTCTACAGCAGGCTCCACAGGCTTCAAGCAACCCCCTCCCCGTGATGGACAGGGAGCTGCTTCAGCTCCCACCAGTTAACTGGAACTCGTAAGTATCACTTATTAAGGATGATGCTTTCTGGTTAACTGGTTATCCGTTCACATTCCTAATGCCCAAAGGGACATAATTAATGCTACACAGAACACTTTAATTCGGAGGTTTTCTAACTTGTGAGTACTGTACTCCACTTTGCAACCTCAATAAAGTTCTCTTAATACTTTTTTATATAGAAGATGTTTTATAAATAACCAAGTCATGCAATAAATTCTTCTCCAAAACAATTCCAAATTAATTTTCCATTATTGCCTCATTTGTGAGGCTACTGGTAATCCTTGCCCCTTCTTCCATATTTATTACAGTCTCATTCTACCGCTTGCCTTGTATCCAAATTCACTCCAGTGCACAGAATAGCTTTTCCAATGTATGAGTACTGTGAATCACAATAAGATTTCAACAGTTGACACAATGGTGCTTCTTCACTTTGCTCCTCATCCTTGATATATCAGTACAACATACAGTTTCTTAAGGAAGCTTCTGTCTCAAAGACCAGCCTAACATCCGACTCATTCCTCACTCTTACCTCTACAGCATTACTGCCAATAGTGCCTTTTGCCAGCTTCCCAGCTAAAATTAATATTGGGGAAGTCCTCTGAAAATGCAAAGTACTATACTAAAATATTTATGTTAGTGCTCAATATTAAAATCTGGCATTGTACACGCCCTTTTCAAAAACATTTTTCTTAGCTCTCACAGATTTTGTTTTTCAGGAAAGTCTGACAATAGCATGAAATCTGCACCAGGTGAGGAATCTTTGTCTATTCTCATTCCTTTTGATCTAAGAGCACTCTTCAACACTCCAGACCAAACCAGCCTACACAGCTTTACAGTTCCTTCATTTTATCTGTCATCTCATTACCTTTGGGCACCACAGTATGGGGAGGTGGTGAGCAGCCCTCAGTGGTGAAAGAACAGGTTAAGGACTATTTAGGAAAGCTGGACATGCACAAGTCCAAGGGGCCAGATGCAATGTATCCAAGGATGCTGGAAGAGTCTGACTGCAGAGCCATTGGTCATTATCTTTGAAAGCTCATGGCAATCAGAGGAGGTCCTGGATGATTGAAGAAAGGCAAATATAGTGCCTATCTTTTAAAAAAAATGGAAGAAGAAGAATCAGGGGAACTACTGACCAGTCACTCTCACCTCAGTCCCCAGAAAAATCAAGAGCAGGTCCTTAAGGAATCCATTTTTAAATACTTGGAGTAGAGAAAGGAACAGTCAATATGGATTCACTAAGAGCAAGTCATGCCTGACAAACCTAATTACCTTCTATGATGAGACAGCTGGCTCTGGAGATAGGGGGAAAGCAGTAGATGTGATATACCTTGACTTTGGGCAACATTTTGATACTGTCTCCCACAGTATTCTTGCCAGCAAGTTAAAGTAGTATGGCCTGGGTGAAGTTAACCGAATGCTGGCTAGATCATCAGGCTCAATGGGCAACCAACAGCTTGATGACTAACTGGCAGCTGGTATAAAGTGGAGTACCCCAGGGGTCATTCTTGGAACCGGTTTTGTTCAGCATCTTCATTAATGGTCTGGATGATGGGATGGATTGCACCCTCAGCAAGTTCGTGGATGACACTAAGCTGGGGGAAGAGTTTGATAGGCAGGAGGGTAGGGATAGGATGATCTAAGCAAATTGGAGGATTCGGCCAAAAGAAATCTGATGGGGTTCAACAAGGACAAGTGCATAGAAGAATCTTATATATTGCTACAAGTTAGGGAACGACTGGTTAAGCAGCAGTTCTTCAGAAAAGGAGTCTACTATATGCCCTTGATGCCAAGAAGGCTAACAGCATATTGGGCTGCATTAGTAGAAGCACTGCCAGCAGATCAAGTGAAGTAATTATTCTCCTCTATTCGGCACTGGTGAGGCCAGATCTGGAGTAGTGCATCCCGTCTTGGGCACCCTGCTACTGAAAGGATGAGGACAAATTGGAAGGAGCCAAGCAGAGGGCAACAAACATGATCAGGGGTCTGGGGCACATGATTTATAAGGAGAAGCTGAAGGAACTGGACTTATTTATTCTGCAGCAGAAAAGAGTGAGGGGGATTTAACTACCTGAAAGGGGTTCAAAATGATCGAACAAGGAGCAATGGTTTCAAGTTTCAGTGGGGAACATCTAGGTTAGATATCAGGAAAAACAATTTCACGAAGAGGGTGGTGAAGCACTGGAATGGATTACCTAGAAAAGTGGTTGAATCTCCATTCTTAGTTGTTTTTAATACCAGGTTTGACAAAGACTTGGCTAGGATGATTTAGTTAGGGTTAGTCCTACTTTGAGCAGGGGTTGGACTAGATAAACTCCTGAGGTCCTAATCTAAAATGATTCCCTTATTCTAGGATTCTGGTATTAGTGTTACACTGATATTCACCAACTACTGTATACACATCTCTAAGCACTCTCTCTTTCTCCCTTAACTAAGAAAATTTGTGGTTTATCCTTAACTTCATTCAGATAAATAACCTCTCAAAAACAGAACTTAATCTTTGGGCAAAAGGGGGAAATCCTTGAACATAACTCCATCTGCTTGATTCCATTCCATCCCCCTTCACTGTCGACATCTTATTGTTATGCTTTGCCTACAGAATCCTCCACCACATTTCTTATAACATCAAATCTACCTATTAGCACCCATGTAAGTATTTCCCTTCAAAGGACTTAGAATAATGCAGCTTGGGCGAGCACAAAAACAGTATGAATTACCTGTGGAATAGTTGGTTGTCTTTGTAACAGATTCCTGAGCTTCAGATATAGCTTTCAATATTAAATTCTTATTGGCCTGTTTGGAGGGTGGTAGTGAAGGTCTGATGGACAGAGAGAGAAAGATCAATTTTTCCTGCAGATATATGCATTTCAATGGTCACTGTAAATACAGTACGGTGATGTTTCACAACAAAACACTGCATAATTAAGCACCGTGTAGCTAGAACACACAATCAGAAAATACACTGACAAAATCTTTTTATACCGTGTTCTTCAACTCTAATGTTTTTAACTAGTTGGCTCACATACTATACTAAATCTTGAGTTAACCCTGATGTATCCATCACCTCAACCCTTGTCCATACTCCTTCAAAAAACTGTTCACCTCAACCACCCCACAAATTTTAAATGGAACCAACTGAAAGTTCATGGCACTGGGATAGAATTTTAAATCTGTATGAGGTAGTATAAATGTTTATGCTGTGGTTTATGTTATCTGTTCTACAAGAAGAAAAAATGTAATGTTCAAGGAATTATAGAAGCAAAGATAAGGATTTGTTATTTAAGTAACAAAAAAGTCATCTTTGGTATTAAAAATACTTGGGTACAGTGAATGTAATATACACATTAGGGCTGTCAATTTACATGCGTTAACGCCTGTGATATCCTGTTAAATTTTTTAAATGCGTTAATCGCAGGTGTTAATGCTGCACTGCCCCTTTAAAGTGTCACTGTAGCGCTTCAAAGGGGCAGTGCAACATGCAGCCTGGGATCAGCTGGGGACTTCCCCAGAATCCAGGGAAGTGCCATGTGGCACCTGGGGTCAGCTGGGGACTCCCCAGCTGACCCCAGGTTCTGGGGAAATGCCACGCGGACCCTGGGATCAGCTGGGAAGTCCCCAACTGACCCATCGCTTCAGGGTTGCCCCTTTGAAATAAGTGCAGAAGCGGCATTTTAAAATGGCAGCGGCAACACAGCTGCTCCAGCGTCTCAAAGGGGCAGCTCAACACGGAGCCAGGGATCACCTGGGCACTCCAGCTGATCCTGGGCTCTGTGTTGCGCTGCCCCTTGGAAACACTGCTGCAGCATTTCAAAGGGGAGGCGCACGTGATTAATCGCAATTATATTTTTTAATTGCACGATTAATCACGATTAAATTTTTTAATCGCTTGACAGCCCTAATACACATACTGTCAGGTCACCAGTTTATCCTCTCAATATTCTGCCCTCCTAAAGGTTATTAGATGTCTACTGCTGACAGGGATTTAGTTAAATAAACAACATCCTGTGCCTGTTTGAATTTCAATAACCAGGTAGTAGATACAAGAAATTCCATATAGCTGAAAAGATAATATAAACATCACAAGCTCTGTATGAATGCAATAAGAGCTAGGAACATCTCATCCCCAGTAGTCTTCTTATTGCTGACCCAGCAATGACAATGACTAATGAATCCATGTGTAACAACTGACAGCTAATTTTGGCAATGAAACATATGTAAACCAGAAAAAGCAGCTCTGAAGTCTTTTGAAAAATAGCACTGCCTCAAAGAGCAGGCATGAAAGGTGCTAATTCACCAAGAGAGTAAGCTAAACAGTAGGAATGCGAAAGTGTAACTGTCTAGACTCCCGGTATGCACAGGCAACTGGCTTAAAAGCCTTTTCCCAGTGCACACCAATTCCCAGGGGCCACCTGCCCCCCCATGTTGCTCCCTCTGAAATGTTCAGTGGTTACTCGTTTACTTGACTGAACACATTTTAACATCCCTGCTAAACAGGTATCCTGTGGGATGCTGAGGATGTGTTCCCTTCAGTTCAATGCAATATACATTTAGCAGCAATAATGGGTTAAGACTGGAACCATAGTCCAGTTCTACCAAAGCAATAAATCACTTTGTGTCTGAAATAAAGAAAGTAAGGATGTTAAAGAGCGGTTATTTGGCTAATTATATAGGGGGTGGCTCTGCAGAGCCACAGAGGTGGTAGCTCCCGGAGCTGGCTTGAGCTGGGACTGAGCACTACCAGCTCGCGCCAGCTCTGGACTGCTGTGGCTCTGCATTTTCAATGTAACAGGAGCCTGGAAGCGCCTACTACATTTAAAATGCAGAGTTGGAGCGCAGGTGGCTCCCACAGCCGGCACAGGCTGAGATTGAGCAGACCCAGCTCGCACTGGCTCCGCGACCACTGTGCCTCTTCATTTTAAATATAGTGGCCATGGTCCCAGACCAGCATGAGCCAGGATGCTCCTGTTCACGGTGGCCTGGGCTGGCCATGGAATGGGGCTGCTGTTGGAGCAGCCTCTGCCTGCAGCCAGCCTGGGCTGGTGCGAACAGGGGCTGCTGCTGAAGCAGCATCTGCCCACAGCCAGCCTAGCGGCCCCAAACAGGTGCTGCTGCTGGAGCAGCCTCTGCCTACAGTAAGCCTTGGCCCACAGCAGTCTCCCCTATCCACACCCCCCGCTGCCTCTGATAGAGGCAGTGGAGGGGGGGTATAGGTGGCACTGCGGCAACGGTGCTGGGGGAACCAGCTTTTAAGCTGGTTCCCCCCAGCACTGGCTCCTGTTCCCCCTCCTTTGCTGCCTCTCATACATAGACGGCAATGGGGGGGGGAGGGGAAAGAAGTGAGTAGTCGAGTACTCCACTCAACTACCCGATTACCCAATAAGCATAAGTTTGTCGAGTAGTCGACTACTCGCCTACATCCCTAAACAAAACAAAACTTCTTAAACATTATGATCTTCATTAATTAACTGAGCTATAAGAGATCACAAGAAACATTACTTTGATTCACTTTGCTGGGTAAGGTGCTGTGACATAACCTGAAAGTTCAAGAGACTCTTACATTCAGTTGCATGCATGCACACATAATGAGAACAGAATATAAATTAATGAGAAAAAACAGAGCAATACAGAAAACAGCTCACACTGATTATAGGAGGACAATCCAAGAGGGGAATAAAAAATTCCATTAGCAGTTCAATACACTTAAAATATTTTTCAGCCATTGGAAGTATCCCTTTCAATACAAGGTTTTTGTTGCATATTAGATTCATATTAAAAACCAGTACTCTATCATAGAGATCTTCAAGTACCTTCTTTCAGGCTTTGCTGGTACAGACACACTGCTGGAGATACTTCCTATTCGTAACCCATAGTCTTCCTCTTCCTCCTCCTCCTCCCCATCATTACTGAACTTTTTCACTTTGACCACTGAGCTTATAACTGGCAATTTTCTCTTCCTGGAGCTTTCTTCCTGCAACCATTAATCAGATCCACATTAATATGCAAACAAAGAAGACCCTGTGATTCCATCAATAGCCGGATGACAGAGAGCTTCCATTTAAATAATAATCTAGAACACTGAAATACTCTTAAAATCCTGGCTGCCGTGTCCAGGGGGAAAAGAGTACTATAGAAAGAATGAGGTTCAGACTATGACTGACTCACAGTTCCCCCTAAGGAATACCTAGATGGAACTCTGTTATTAAGGTATCATTTATACTGCTTGTACTTTCCTATTTCCCCTATGCAGTAGCATTAGCTTTCTAAAAACAGAGAATGTTCACTAACCAGACTGATGTGCAAAAGGATTTTAGTGACCACGCAGAGGACACATACTATGAGAAATCAATATCTATGGTGAAGAGAAAATGTTTCAACTCACAAAAACTTGAGTAAGGCAAGGCTGAAGATGATGAAATTTCAAATTCTAGGGATCTCTCCATAAATATCCCTCTATTTTTCTAAATACAGGATTACAATATTTTTTTTTAAATTAAGAAAGTAGAATCATAGAATACTAGAACTGGTAGGGGCCTCAAGAGATCATCAAATCCAGTCTCATTACCTCACAGCAGAACCAAGCACTATCTAAATCATCCCTCATAGATGTCTATCCAACCTGTAATAGTAATAACTCAGAGGAACCTGTCTAATATACCCCAGGAAGGGAGGTGACAGGTCTGCTGCAAACTCATGTGTGACACTCGGCAAGTCACATCAGTTCTAATGACCCAGGTACCCTATCTATAAAATTGAAGGATGATGATTACCTGAATTTATAAGGCATTTTGAATTAAAAGTATTATACAAGAGCAAAAATTATTATAATAAAAAAACCCAATACACTTGAATCTCTGTACTCCCGGTGTCACTAGTCCAGGAACAGCCGTGACACAGAGAAGGAAGTGGCTCTGTGCACTGCCGCACCTCCTTCCCCCCAACTGGAGAAATGGTAGCACAGCGACGCGCTTCCCCTATGGCTTTTCCCCGCTGCTCCCATAGTGGCAGCGAGAGGTGCCTGGGAGCGGCAGTGGGCGAAGAGCCATGTTCGCCCCGGGAGCAAAGCACCAGGTAAGCGCCCCATCCCCATTCATGCCCAGGCCCTGTAGCGCCCAGACCCTGTAGCACCCACCCTGGCCCAACAACATCTTTAATCTTTCATATCTATTTCCCAGGATTAAAGAGGTTCAAGTATATTTATAAAAAATAAAAAACAGTTCCACTTAGAATATAAGGCAAATAAGTCTCTTACTGTATTAAGAAGTTAGCCATCCTAAAAATTTGAAAATCAACTATCCATTTTTCCCTTTTCTTTTATAAACAATGCTCCTAAACAAAATAACAGTCGTAGAATTATCTTGCTGCTGATAGGATCATTTTGGCATCCATAGCAAGTGACGCAATAGCCATGACTTTTGAGACTAAGATTCATGTACCCTAAACACAAAGTTGTTTGGCATACTAAAAATACAGAGATACATACACAAATAGGTAGATGAATCATATATTTCCTCCTTTACTCTTCAATGCTAGCCTTTATTCCATAACTAGCAAACTAGAGATTTACAAAATAACTCATTTCAAAAACACAGCTATTCCAAAAACCTACAGATTAAAATGATTATTCTAACCTACCAAATATCCCTGCCAAAAATGTTTATTACTTTAAGTCAGTGAAGCACCAAACAGACATCACAAGTTAGTCAACAACTTGTGAGTTTTTTTCCCCCCAGCACACTGTGTTTTTTGGCCAGCGGACCAAAGCCCGAAATCCTGCCCAACTTGCCTCTATGGCAAAACTCCCATTGACTTTAAAGGGGCCAGGATGCCCTCCTTGGTGTCATCCAAGATGATGGGGACTAATTTGGCTACAACTACTCAAGACAGAGATCTTGGAATCATTGTGGATAGTTCTCTGAAAACATCCACTCAGTGTGCAGCAACAGTGAAAAAAGCAAATAAAATGTTAGGAATCATTAAAAAAGGGACAGAGAATAAGACAAAAATATCTTATTGCCTCTATATAAAACCATGGTACTCCCACATCTTGAATACTGCATACAGATGTGGTCACCTCATCTCAAAAACGATATATTGGCATTGGAAAAGTTCAGAAAAGAGAAACAAAAATGATTAGGGGTTTGGAACGGGTCCCATATGAAGAGAGATTAAATAGACTTGGATTTTTTAGCTTAGAAAAGAGGAGACTAAAGGAGGATATGACAGAGGTGTATAAAATCATGACTGGTGTGAATAAGGAAAAGTTATTTGCTTATTCCCTTAATATAAGAATGAGGGGCCACCAAATGAAATTAATAGGCAACAGGTTTAAAACAAACAAAAGGAAGTTTTTCTTCACTCACTGCATAGTCAACCTCTGGAACTCCTTGCCATAGGATGTGGTGAAGGCTAGGACTTTATCAGGGTTCAAAAAAGAGCTAGATAGCCATTGATGGACGTTACCTCCATGAATCTATTAGCCAGGATGGGTAGGAATGGTGTCCCTAGCCTCTGTTTGTCTGGAAATAGGTGACAGGGGAGGGATCGTGAGGATTACCAGTTGTGTTCCCTCCCTCTGGGGCATCTGGTATTGGCCACTGTCAGCAGACAGGATACAGGGCCAGATGGACCGTTGGTTTAACCCAGTATGGCCGTTCTCATGTTCGGCTTTGTTGACTGTGTGCCAAATAGACATAATTTATATCT
Source organism: Pelochelys cantorii (assembly GCA_032595735.1). Lineage (NCBI taxonomy): Eukaryota > Metazoa > Chordata > Testudines > Trionychidae > Pelochelys > Pelochelys cantorii. The sequence continues at coordinate 98,321,038 of CM064329.1, read as the reverse complement.
GCATACTAACCTCACTGTTGATTTTATCAGCACTCAGTTTGGAAGTAGGCCTGTAACTCTCTGCTAAACTGCTAAATGCTTCTGGATCACATATCTGGATTGTTTCCAAAGACCTGCAGCTTTCCATGTCTAACTGTCTACCACTCTGTAGGCTCCCTTGCTGCGGCAATCTTTGTAAGTGTATATGGCTGTCCATACTTCTGATAGCTGGCGGTCTATAGATTTCAGCAGTAGGACGGGGAGGTCCATATGTTACAGTTACAACAGCTTTCTTCCGAGACAACAATGGATTCTCCTGCACAAAATTTAGGTCTTCATCAATGAGATCATCTGGTTCAGGTTTAATGTCAATCACAGCTTCTGAAGGTGACAGCTCCTTTAGAGGCTTAACTGTTGACATTAAGCGGGATGCAGCTCCATCTTCATAAGATTGCCTGTTGAAAGAAGAGGTTACAAAGTCTTAACTAATTGCCAGATAAAAATTCCTGAACTATAAATGTCAGAAGAACAGTTTAAATGTAAGTAGAAATAAAAACAAGATTTTACTCTTAAAAAATCTGGCAGACTCAACATCTACTTTTAGTTTAGTTAAGATAGGCACACTTATGGCATAAAGAAGTACGAGATAAACTTTCAAGGTATAATATTTATTTTATGCAACACACAGTAGCAAACCTTTTCTGCTTAAGGCTGAAAAAGCTTCAATTCCCCTGTTCTGGTCTCATCAGCTTGTTATTCCCTACTGCTCTTCAAAGCAACAATCCCAGTGACGTATTCCTTGAAGTCTGAGTCCTTCCAATAAGCAGGCAGAAGCCTTACCGGGCAGCAGCAGCTCTCTGCTCCAGTGTACTGGTTGAAACTCTGGAGTCATTTCTTTCAGCCCGAGTGCTAGAGACTGCAAGAGGTGGTAGGATTTCCTCACGCCGTCTCTCATCACTCCCACATGAACTGCTTTTGCTGGAAGGCAGGCTGCTCTCAAAGATGTTAGAGTCTGAAGATTTTAGACTAGTAGGTTCTGTGAAAACAGGTGTGCTTCATCCTTACATCATAGTTCAGTGACTTAGCTTATGTAAATCAATTATACAGCAAGTGCAGCCTTAAAGCCACAAGCAAATGAGCAATTACTCTCTACAGGAATCCTCACAAGCAAACACACTAGACTCAAAAGGCAGCAAGACCCACTTAAAAAGGTCATGTTTACTTCATCCCAAAAGAAACATACAAGACACTTCTTAACACCCTAGAGCCACAAAAATTACATACATTAAATAGCCAATTAAGAACCTTTTTAAAAAACTGGCAAAAATCTATACATAAGTATAAGAAAATACTATACTGATATCGAATTCCAAACCTAATATATTGCTTTCTTGGACAAACTTTACTTACCAGTAGTTACAGACCGAAGTTTATCTAACACACCATGTAGCCTAAAAAGAGGGGTGGGGAGAAGAAAGGTGTAGGAAAAAAGAGATGAGTAATTTAAACTCTTTCAGAACAGATGCCTTTCAAAAGTCAGCCAAGGTTTATAATTCTTTTTTTCATATTAGCAGGCCTCTCATTTGAGTGAATTTCTTTCCACTTAAACAATCATCCCTTTGTACACCCAACCCCTCAATCAACAAGATTTGCACACTTCCAGCCTCAACCAGTTTTATATACAAGGTATATAAACTTTCACTTCTAATGTGAACAGCATCTAAGCCATTTTAAAAATAAAATACTCTCCTCTGTGCACCTGACAGATGCAGGATCCATTTCTCTAGCATGTTACAGTCATACACAATGTTTTTAAAAAGACAGCAGTCAAGAAACACTGCCAAAAAAATTCAGCTAGAGCCCAAATTCAAAGATTTCTAATTAAAAATGTATAAGGAACACCAATAAAGGAAATTACAAGGGAATAAAACAACCCCGTGTAAAATTTCACACTGACCGAACACCTACCTTTAGAGAAAAACAGAAATGCAGGCCCCATTTTAAAATTCAACATACCTACTGAGTTGTAATCATGTTAAAATGCGATTATCTGGCTATTCATATAGTCAATACAATTTATATTGACTATATGATTAGTTGATAAACGCTGCAGAGCAGAACCACAGTGGAGGTAGCTCCAGGAGCCAGCTCCAGAGTCACCTGCACTACTAGTCTGCATTTTAAATGCAGTAAGAGCCCAATGGCTCTTTTAAAATGCAGACTAGTAGTGCAGGTGACTACATTTAAAATGCAGAGGCGCAGCTATCAGTGAGAGCAGGGACAGCTTGGTCCTGGCTTGTGCTGAGTCCAGCATCCCTTGTTTGCGGCAGCCAGGAGATGGTGCTGGGTGGAATGGTGCTGCTCATAGAGGCAGCTAGGCGGGAGGGGGGGGCCTCACTCACCAGGTGCTCCCTGCGGCACTTCTACTTTTGAAACCTACAAGAGCCCTCGATTCAAAAGCAGAAGTGCCTCCAGTGGGAACCAGCGCCAGTGGGGACTGAAGCAGTTCCCAGTCGCGCCATTTTCCTGCTGTGCCTCTGCCTCCCCTGTTTCCCGCGGAGACGGTGCTGGGGGGAACTGGCTTGAAGTCGGTTCCCCCCAGCACTGGCTCGTGCTCCTCCCACCCTTGCTGCCTCTCTCTGACAGAGGCATCAAGATGGGGGGGGGAAGCGACTAGTCAAGTGGCAACTCAACTATCCGATAAGCATTTGCTTATCGGGTAGTCAACTAGTCGCTAATATCCCTACTCAGTTGCAACCAGACATTTTCATAATTTAGGCTGAAAGTCTCAAAGGAGTTCAAGAGAGTTATGAGCCCAAATTTAATTGAAATATAAGGTGAAAAAAGACTGAGTAATACATTTGCAGTAAAAAAGCCAGTGTGAGCCCTCTTGTGTGAATTCTCACTAAAATGCTCCACAAAGTGTAGTCAGCTGACCTCTGCTGATGTCGATATCATGGATCAGTTTTCACACTCTTGAAATAAGGAAAGGTGTGATCTGACATTCAAGGTGCGACTACACTTAAAATGCCAACATGCGTTTTAGCAGTGCAGCCTAAGCCAACAGGACCAATTCTCCTATCAGTGTAGGTAATCCACCTCCCTGAGAAGTGAGAGCTATGTCAATTGGAGAATTTTGCCATTTACCTTAGATGTCTACTCAGTCATTTAGGTTGATTTAATTATGCCGCTTTGAGGGATTGTTTTTTCACAATACTGACAGGTGCAGTTAAACCAATCTCATATAATTAATTTTGTATATATATTTATATTGTGTTTTAAAAAATGTTGTAAGCTACCTCGAATATTTTATATAGTGAGGCAGGGTAAAAGTATTTAAATAAATAAATACAATTTCTAGTGTAGACCTGGCCTCAGCCCTGGTCAGAAAAAGGGCTGACAAAACTGAGCCACAGCTCTGTCATGTCAATGCTGTCATTTTTTTGTTTAATTCCAGAATAAAAATTATACATTAGAAGGGCTTCTCTGGGAATGCCCTGCAAACAACTGGTATTAAAATCTAAGGTAAATCTATTTTAAATTCTTTTTTGCCTTCCTAATAATATATTTTTCACTTTACTTGCCAGAGTTTATACTCCTGGTATTAAAATCTAAGGGAAATCTATTTTGGTGAGAACGGCATTAGGCTGAAAAGCATAAGAACATTGTTTAAAATTTTAGTTTTCCTGGATTTACCATTTTAATTTTTCCCATCATATTTCTAGATTATCACATACATTTAGTCTTCATCTTTTCCATTATTTTTAACAATATATTTCAATATTTGATACAATATTTTATGTGAAGTAAATTTAAATTCACAAACAGATCCAGAGACCTGAGTTACTACATTAAGTTACAGTATTCTCATTTCTTTAATAATTTAGAGGGGCACTGTCAAAATTGGCAATACATCTAAAAATTCATCTATCTTGATATGCTCTCCTTCACTGAAGAATTATTTCTTACCTTCTCTTCATAGCTCAAATTCTCTCACCTCATTACTGATCTTGAGTAAATGTTTTAATTTATTTACATTTAAGGTATTAAAATATTCTCTGTTATATTTAATAATACATTCTGGAATACTGTCTCGCTAAAAGATGCTAGGAAGAATAAGTTCAAGACCTGAAACTTTAACCTTCACATTTGACAGCAAGACACACAGATGAGTGACTAATAAAATGACAAAAAAACAAACACAAACTACACACTCAAAACCAAACAGTTCAGGTATACCAAAATAGAGAATAACTGAGCATGTTCAGATGTGTATAGTTTTCAAAAATACAATATATTCCATACTTTTTTCTTCTGTTTTTGACTAGGCACAGAAGAAACATGTAACGGTTGAGAGGGAGAGGGAACAATTTAAAAGATTAGGGGCACACTAACTGCCCCCCTGCATTGCCTCAGGGTACAGGAACCTTTAAGCTACAGCTCCCTGAGCCAATCCCCCAGCTCCTGGTGAGCTGGAATTGCATAATTGGGGATCACATGCATCTGGGCCAGCACCAATTCCAGGAAAAAGAGGCAGGGATGGACTCACAGCAACAAAGTTTCTCCACTGAGCTCCCAGCACAGGGAGAGGTGCAGGTAATGTGCCTATCTTGGGCTGAGCACAGGAAACCTGCTCCTGACTCCTTTCCCAGAGACCTTGTGCCTGACCCTGGGTGCCACACTCTCCCCTCTCCACCAACCTAACCTGCCCTGTGGCCCCCTACTACCATCTCACCAGCTGGGCTCTCATAGGTAGCCACTGCACTGCATGGAGACAGCAACCCAGAGCGGCCACCCTCTCAGAGGAGAAGCAGCAGCATCCTTCCACCTGGTCCTGGCTAAGTGAGCTGGAAATGTGCTGGAGAGGGGTCAGGGAGGGTGCAGCATGAGAAGGACAGAGCTCCTCTTTCCTCAGCAGACCAAGCACAGCAACCCCTGCAAAGGCAGCTTGGAGTTCACAAAAACCTGGATGGGACATGTAACCCACACAAACCTCCCCATGCCTGATCTCTGCAGCTGCCTAAAATAAAAGCAACACATGACAGCAATCTCAAAATATGTCCTGTAAAGTGACACTGTCATAAATCTAGCCAATTAAAAATTATAAACTAGTTCCAGGTACTACACCTGCCTTTCATTTCCTCCTGTAAATTGTTGTGGTTTTAAAATCATGTTTTCCTTATCTTTTAAAATGTTTTTCTCTTGCCCTATTGCTGGGGGAATCACCTATAGCAGTGGTTCTCAACTGCCAGTCTGCAGATTGGTGCCAGGCCGTGAACCGCTGGCTGCTGGGCCATGGAACACCGCAAGGCCATGCCCATTGCACGTCGTTGGCTAGGAGGGGACAGGACACCTGATAATAATCCTGGGACTTCAATAAGGACGATGAGCGGGGCTTCCTAAGCTGCCCGCGCTCCCCCACGAGCAGCCACTCACACCCTGTAGGCGCAAAGTGGTCTACTGCCCCACCCCCTGCAAGGAGCATGGGCTGGCTTGCCTTGCATCACTATTCGATGCAGGAAGCCCCCAACCTCCCTCTCCACCTATCAGATTGCAGGGACTGGAGGTCCTCTCTTGACCGGGTCTGTTCATCTCAGACACCGAAATCAATATATTCCCTGTTTAAAATAGTCTTCTGCTGTGGGCTTCTATTGCACCGTCTGCTTCATGAAGCACCATGTCCCACCCGGGTGTCCTGGTCTGTGAGATCGGCTTCCGCAAATGATGTGCCCTCACTCACCTTGTCTCTAATAGCCTGTGACCAACACAGGTAAAACACTGCATACCTATAATGCCTACACAGTATCAACATCTCAAACTGAAGCTGTTTAAATCTGAATAAAAAGGAAGTTAACCAAATATAATTACCTTAACCAGATTTGACTGCGTGGTGTGATATTCTCTAGTTCTTATAGAATTTTGCAGTAATAATTTTCTGGGAGCAACTCCTCTGATGAGATTCATAGGTTTGAAACTCATTTTGCTAACCCATATGTCCCAGCTGACCCCTCATTTATTATTAACATTTCAGAAACATAAAGGTCAATTAGAAAAAAAAATGGATAAAAGGAGAACACTAGCCATTCAATCTCCAACTGCGCTGCTCAGGTCCTTAACGTGAAGAAAAACAAAAATGAACTATTTAAATCATTGCTCTAGGGTGGAACTGGGAACAAAGGGTTCAGCATGCAAGCGGCCATGGAGAGCATGAACTACCACAGCCCTCTCAGTGCAGAAGTTTGAGGCCAGGTGAGAAGTGCCCCTTCGTGGCTGCTGCAGTTCCAGGGGGCACAGCAGGAAGAAAGGGTGCCTGTTCACAGATAGACAGACAGACTCATAGAGGGTACGTCTACACAGCAACATTATTTTCAAATAACTAGCGTTATTTCGAAATAACTTAGTCCACATCTACACAGCAGGCAGTTATTTTGAAATAATGTTGAAATACTGTCACGCTGGACAATTTCTTACTCCAACTCCTGTAACCCTCATTGTACATGGAGTAAAGAAGTTGGAGGAAGAGTGCTCTATTTCAAAATAAGTGCTATATAGATGCTCCCAATTTCAAAATAAGCTATTTCGAAATAAGGTACACAACTGACGTAGCTCAATTTGTGTATCTTATTTCTAGTTAAGCCCTGCTGTGTAGACGCACCCATACAGACAAACTCTCTCAAATATATAGTAGATAGCTGTCCTTTTCTTGACCCTTGCCCTCTGCTGCCCCAAAAAGGTTAGAGATGGCCAGGTCCTCATCTCTGGTCCCTTGTGGTCATTCTACAATTTAACTATAGCAGAGCCCTCCCTTTCCATTTTATTGGAAATAATCTCATTCCAGGCATATCCTGTTTTCTTTGCCAAACCAAATCCTTACCTTGCTTTAAGTTAGGACAAGAGGAAGCTGCATACTAAATCTGATTATCCTAATTCTTACCGTTTAGGAGGAGCTCTTGAATAAACAGAAGGACAGACAGAAACACAGACAGACAAACTCTCTCAAATATATAGTAGACATATTAGTGTTACCATTGCCTCAATATTGGAAACCTACAGGTAATAATTTAAAAAATTATCAATTACTATATTATATCACTTCATAAACAAGAAAGAGTTAATTGATGAAATGTTACTTGCATAATGATAAAACGTGTAATTTCTTATATTCTCACGTCCCATTTACAGAAAGCAGTTATGAAATTACTGTAAGAAGTAAGGTTCATGTAAAAAGTAGCTCACAAACATACCATACAGTAAACCTGACAGTGTTGTTCCCCAAAAAAAGGGAAAGATCCTCTGTCATCTGCTCCTGACTCTTCTTGTTGGCCACCATGACCATAATATAATCAGGAAGCTCTTCATCTAATTGGAAGGAAAAAAAAGTTACAAAAAAGTTTCTCAGCAATAGCCTTATTCTCTTTCAGTGTTCCTTTTGCATCTCGATTGTTCAATGTCACTACAGGTCGTCAGCAGGCTTCCTGCTTCTGATGTGTTTGAGGATCCTTTTTAAGTTGGCTAGCTGTTCTTTAAATTCTTTTTAGCCTTCCTAATTGTATTTTTTTACTTTACTTGCCAGAGTTTACACTCCTTTCTATTTTCCTCAATAGGATTTAACTTCAATTTTTTTTTAAATGCATTTTTGCCTCTGCTTCTTTAACTTTGTTGTATAGGCTCAGTGGCCCTTTTTTGGCCTTCTTCTTATATTTTTTAACTTGGATATGCATTTAATTTGAGCCTCTATTATGGTGCCTTTAGAAAGTTTTCATGAAGCTTGTAGGGATTTCATTTTTGGCACTGTACCTTTTAATTTCTGTTTAATAACTTCCTCATTTGCAGTAATTAAGATCAGGGATCAGTAGAATACTAATAACAACTTGGCATGAGAAAAAAGAAATAACTGATTTGAGAGATGTTGTTGAAAAAGAAGCTGTATAATTGAGAAAACCAGAGAACCAAAAGGTACAGTGGGAAGGAAAGTGAGGAATCAAAGAAGACAACCAGACTGCATGGTTGAATGATCAAATATGCAGTAGGGTTGACAAACAAATTAAAGAGAAGACTTGCAAGGAAAAATTATGAGCTCATCCCCTTCAGACATGACGAGCTGAGAAGATGATGGGGCATTCTTTCATAACCACTTTGGGTAAATCAGTTAATGTTTAAATAGGTATCAGGATTAATTCTGGATTCAGCTGCCACCTTTGTACTTGATCAACCAATGACGTGTGATTCCTACACCCATGTAGTCCATTCCCCATTGACTTCAACTATGCTCCAGGGTAAGTGCCAAAGTTTGCAAGTACAATCCAGATTCAGGATTGAAGCCTCTCCCAGAATTGCACGATAATAAATTTGGGACAGGGATTGGGGGAATAGAATTTCCAGGCCCCAAGGCAAGATGGGGGAGGCCCTGGCTCCATGATACCAGAAAGGGAAGAGCCTTGGGCAGGGTAGAGGCTAGCCTTCCTCCACCAACACTTCAGCACTGCCCAGCACTCCAGTAGCGATTTAAATGGTCACTGCCACAGTAGTAACAGGCAGGACCCCAGGCTCTTTTGAATCCCTGGGCCCTGAGGGCAACTACCTCCTTTGCCCTCTTGGTCAGCAGGCCTGATCAAACTGAACTACTCTTGCACTAAAACAAACATCTAAAGTCAAGTGCAGTATCTGAACACCACTCATTATCATGGGAGGAAACCCACCTTGTACTCTTGAAGGAGACAGGAACAAGCCAGCAGGTGTTTTCCATCTTTAACTACAATAAGCCTAAACACAGCTATTAAACTGAGTAAAACTTACCAACATAAGCCCCAAGCTCCTGCAATTTTCCTTTTATAGCACCCTAAAAAGAAAATAAATTAAGATTATTGCATTTAAATTAAGGAACACAGAATGACAGCTGACAAAATGCTGATTGCTAAAACATGTTTGTCAATGCCACTAATACAGATCTTTTACAGGTGCTGACTTTCCAGAGAGCTTATTTTTCCTCTTTTCCACTATTTGTAATGCAAACTTTTAAATGGCCAGGCAGGATAGGCAGCTCTCCTGATGTTAACAACGATCTCAGGCTATGTCTACACTGGCAGCTTATTGCGCAAGAATATCTTGCGCAAGAGTTCTTATGCAAGAAGTCTTGCACAAGAAAACATCCACATTGCCATGTGTGAACTGTGCTTCTGTGCAAGAGCACCCATGACAGTGTGGATGCTCCCTTCCACAAGAAAACTCTGATGGCCATTTTAGGCATAGGGGTTTCTTGCACAAGAAATGGACCACACTGCCCTCTTGTGCAAAAGCTCCTGCGCAAGAGGGCTTACACCTGTTAGAAAAGAGCATAGCTCTTGTGCAAGAAGCCCTCTCTTACCACACCGTACTGTAAATTTCCTTGTGCAAGAGGGGGCGGGTAGTGTGGATGCTCTGCAGATTCTTGTGCAAGAAGGGCCATACTTGCGCTAGAAGCCACCAGTGTAGACATAGCCTCACAGTCTGTGGTGTCTCTTAAAGCCCCAGCTCCTGGAGTCATGAGATTACCTGAAAATCTCCATTTACATTTTTAAATGCCCAGCCTTTCATTGCTGTAAAGAAACACTGGGAAAAGGGAACTCCCGAAATAAAACAGACAATGAAAAGTAACCCCTATTTTAATCTAATTTTTAAACCGATCTCATGACGTGTGTGGGGGAGGAGGGTGTCCACCTCCTGCTTTCTGAATCCGGGTTGGTGCGCACTGGTGATGGGCTCATGCTGCACACTTCAGACCCAGATCTCGATCTCCCCCAGCACGATGATGTTTGGGCCCGAGTGCTGGTTCGGCCTATTACCAGGCCGGGTCTGACTGCGCATCTGGGATGCGGAGGCGGGTCCAAGGGACAAACGCTGAGGGGGGGGGGGGCGCTAGACGGGGGCCCGAGGTTTGGCTTCTCGCTCCCTCACATTTCCCTGGCACCTGCCCCTGCTCGTCTCCCCGCCGCGCGGTTTCCAGCTGGGCCCAGGGCTCATTAGCGACACCAGCCTCGGGCCGGCTCAGCGGCTGCAGCGCGGGAGCCTGGGCCCGCAGCCCTCGGGAACGTGGCGGGGGGTTCTGTGCCCGGTGGGGCGGCCCGGCCCGGCCCGGCCCGGCCCTGGGGCCTCCCGCGCGCCCCTTCCCACCTACCCGGATCTTGCGGCTGATCTCGGTGCCGATCTCCATGGTCGCCCTGACTGAGGCGTCCCGGGCCGCCGCTAGCACCACAGGCCCGGCCGGCACAGAGAGCGCGGCCTCCGCCTGCTGCGCCCTCTGCCGGGCCGCCAGGAACAGCGCACGCCGCCCCGGCACTGACAGCCCAGAGCAAGCGGGCCCCACACCGTGCCGGGCGCATCAGCCTGCTCTGCCCAGCGCCTCCGAGCGGACCTCCCCGGTCCGTCTCCTGCTACTCCTGCCCAGCCCCCAGGCGCTCTCAGACGGGTCACCACTGTTTGCAAAAGGGGTGTGTGCAAATAGCCAGTTTCCTTTCCATTTGAGTCAAGTTGCCTGTTTCCTTCCTTGGTAAATTGGGCGATTTTTAAAAATTAACATAATACCCCCCCCGAAATGCCACACAACTAAGAATGGGATTCACAGAGCTACTTACGCACCTCAGTTTCAGTTTTAGGTTCAACTGTGAGTCTCAAAATTCCCACCGAACCCTCCAGGCACTTTCATTTTTTGAGGGTAAAAGTTAGAAGCTTGTGTGGATGCAAAATTTATATTTGTGAATATAAAGGGCTCTACCAGGAATCACAGCAGCAAAAGCAGCAGCATGTCTGGCTGCCACTCACAGGAGCCAGCATCCATTGTGATCCTACTGTCCCCAGTCCCGCCCACCATAAACAGTTTAACAGATCAGTATATTCTGTGTACTTTGGACCATATGTGGCGAGTTCTGTGGGCTCACGGTGCCTGGGCACGAGGAATATTCCTGGCCTGGGGACCAGCTCTACCAAAGTTCGGGGGTGGGTCTCTCCCGCAGACCCATCTCCCACCCCTGGATGATTTTAAAACAACCCAGGGGACCCCACCGCCATCACCAGCAGCGCAGTTGGGCTAGAGCACCCCAAGCTTAGAGCCAGCACCCAGGCCATATCCCAGAGCCAGCATCCAAGACTCCCTCCACCACACAAACTCCTTCCCAGAGCTTTGGGTGGTAGGGGGCAGGTGGAGTTTGGGGGGGGGGGGGAAAGGAGTCTTGGGTGTGGGCTCTGGAATGGAATCTAGGAGCCTTAGGCAGGTGGGAGAGGGGTGGATGTTCTGGGCACCATCAGAATTTCTGAAAACCTGCCACCCCTGCTTTGGACTGCTCAGAAATGTCATAAAATACTGAGAGTGTACAAGAGATCTGTTCCTAAAAACTGAAATCAAAACAAATTCAGGTGAAACTGCAAATTCTTAAATCATTGTATATATCACATGGTAACTTTTAAAAAGTTGTGTTATAGTGTTGCTTAACAGCTTGAGTCATAGGCTAGAACCTCATGGTGCTAGGTGCTATATAAACATGCAACAATCTCGCCCCCCCCCCCCCCCCGTCCCTGAGATTTTACAATCTAAAAATAAGGTGAAAGTAAACTGGTGCGGCACACCATAAGAACGGCCATGCTGCATCAGACCAACGGTTCACTTAGCCCAGTATCCTGTCTGCCGACAGTGGCCAATACCAGATGCCCCAGAGGGAGGGAACACAACAGGTAATCCTCATGTGATCCCTCCCTTGTTACCCATTTCTGGTAACAGAATGACTGGCTGGGGACAGGGCATGCTGCCAGTATAATGACAAAAATGGCGTTTGTGATTACACCCTGAGCAGCGTGGCCACAATGCACCTAAGCTCCAGCCGCTGGGGATCTGTTGGCTGGGCAGCGCAGTTACTGCATTTTCAGTCCTCTCCCCCCCCTCCCCCCCAAAACTCCAACCACCCTGCCCTGAGTTTCCATACTGCTGACCCCCTGACTCCTGCACCCCCACATCACCACCTACTGCCCTAAATTCTCCACTCCCTTAACCCCCTACCCTGAGCTCCCCTACACCTCTGCTAAGACAAAACATCAGATATCTTCAGACGGATAGGAGAGTACAAGGAAATAATGAGATAGCATTGATCAGCATGAAATGAAATGGTCTTAGTATATTTTATACTATTTTTAATAATTGAAACAAAGATTATTTCCATACAAAAAACTACAGTTAAAGAACATATGACTATCTTAAATGTAAAAACATTAACATTACAGGTTTGTAATTATCCCATAAAAAAGCTTACAAACCCAGAAGTTAAGGTAAAACTTAAAAGAAATACAAACATATTTAAATATGGAAATAAACAGTAAAAGTATTTAAATAACATTAACTCTATCCTGTATCAACACCATGCAATAATTTTTGTTTATGGTCCCACATTATATTAAATTTACTCTAAAGACATTGAGGACAATTGCAAAAATTTACTTATTGGTTCAGTATGGAGCAGAGATGATGTCTGGATAAGGAAGGTCTGAATGCTAAAAGACATATTGTAAAATGAATTTTATCCCAAACTAATTAGTGGATTACTTGTAAATTATCTTTGAATACAGAATGAATTTTCTGATACAATGCTGTAATTCTGGGGAAGATATGCAGTATTCTTCATACATAAATCAAATGATTCACCTCTGTGTTAAGTGCAAAATTCAGTGTTAACTACAAAGCTGCGACTGGAAAACCTCAATAATAATCTCAGAAAATGATGAACTGCACTTCATTGTTTACGAGCCTATTTGGTCCTTGAAAGAGAACCCATCAAACACAGATAAAAGTTTCATCTGCAGAAACATAATGGACACATTCGACTGCACACATTGTAGAACAGGGATAGTGACTATGTCATTTTAGGACTCTATGGCACTTAACACTCTTTTTAAAACTCAACAAATAAATTAGTGTTGCATTTCACATAACTGCCTATGGGCCTTAAAGAGGTCCCTTAGATAGACAAGGTGGGTGAGGTGACAATATATTTTATTGAACCAACTTCTGTTGATGAGAGAGACAAGCTTTTGAGTTACACAGAGCTTTTCTTCAGGTCTGAGAAACTTAATCAGAGTTTTTATCTGCGATACTCTGATTAAGCTTTCCAGAAGAAAAGCACCATGCAAACTAGAAAGCTTGTATCTCGCATGAGGAGAAGTCTGTCTAATAAAAGATATTATCTCTTTCATCTTATTAATATCCTGGGCCTGATAGGACTACAACACTCCATATTTTAAAAGGCTTTGCAATTTTCTGAAAGCTCCGATTTAACCTTGTTTCATGGAGCATCCTGTATTTGTCAGGAATAATACCTTGAGTGGCAAAAAACAAAAAGGAAATTTCAGAGACATACTGTTATGTAGTAAAAGGGAAGAGAATAAGAAAATATATTTGTAAAAGGAGAGAAGATTTTATAAATCCCACAGAGAGTAATTCCCATCCCTGACCCAAACCTTGGAGTCATGCAAAGACACCAAAACACCAGAAAGAGGGCACAGTGAACTCCTGCATTTAACCACCATGCCCTACTTAGCCAAGGTACCCAGCTACATTGCTGGCATTGCTCAAGTTCCACCAAGGATAAAGAAAGGCAAGCCCCTGAGATGCTCAATGGGGCAACACCAGCTCAGTCTAAGCCAGCAAAGGAAGGCACAACCAGCCCCCCTGCCTGTGGTAAGCATGGCAGTAAGTAGTGTCAGTCTGTTGACCATCAGTTCTAGTACAGCCTAATGGCCACATTGCTCACTGGAGGGGTGAGAACCCAACCGGATCAAAGTGTGTACTGGCCTGTGACCTCCCAGGAGATACGGGCCCAGGCCCAGCCCCAGCCCCATTCTCTCGCAGGCCCAAGGACTGAGCGGGGGAGGGAAGGAGCTTGGCTAAGGGTCCCCAGTGCTTGAATTACAGCTGACTACGGAGCCTTCTCCAACTTGATGGAGCATGCTGTAGTGCACATTAATTCACTACCAGCCCTGCTTCCATGAGCAGACTACCTCTGCTAAAGAACCTGCATCAGAGATCCAAGCATGTGCATTAAACAGCAATGAAGCCACAGCTGTCACAAGTGTCCTGAGTGCCTGTCAGACTTGGCTGCAAGAAAGAGGGCTGGGGGAGCACAGAGAGCAGTACAGAACATGTGGGGACATGATATAACAGCAGGAGAGGCGTAGAAGCAGGGAGGGATGGGTCCCTTCTAGGAAACCAAGAGAAACACAGGGCCTATGAAGAAAGGTGGAAATGTAGGCTGCATGTAGTTCCACAGAGGAGCCCACTAGCAAGCTCCATGCACTTGTGCTGAGCTGGGTGTCCAGCTTAGTGTAAGATGCAAAAATAACAGAGATTAAAAATTAGGGAGCTAACAGAGTTCTCAGAGATGTAACTTCAGCACATGTTCACAGTGAAAGCCGGATTTAACAGATAAAATGTAGGAACTCTCAGACACCTGCAGCAAAGGGCAATCACTCCCAATTACAGGGTACTAAATGGGAGGAGGGGGAGAGATTTTTCTCCAGACCTATTAGTGTTGCAATGTAGGGAGGTATTAAATAACTTTCCCTATGTCCTGTAGTTGACTCCATTAGGGAAGAAAAATGGTCTGGGAGGGACCAAATCACAAATGCATTAAGTATAATTGAATGGTTATTGCATGGTATCACTACAGAGTTAAGGTTATTTGGGTGCCTTAGTGTTAATTAGGGGCATTAACATGATGATATTTCTTTTAAAATGAAATTTAAAGTCAGCATATTTTGGAAATCACTGGAATATTCCTGTAATTTTGTACACTTGTTACTTGTATTTACTCCCAACATAAAATCCCTCAGTCTAATTTTTGTCTTGGAATAGACATCTTCCAGTAATCATCATATATATAGCTCAATAGCATTAAGATGGGGGGGGGGGGGAGAAATTGTGTTCAGAATGAAAAAGAGTGATAAAAACCATGTGGGGGCCTAACACATTGAAGAAATAACTCAAGAAAGTTCCTCATTGTGCAAATATTACCTACATTTTGTTGCCACGGATCAGTTATCTGCTGCTTACCCATGGACATTCAAGTAAAAATTACCTAGAGCGTGAAGAAGAGTTCAGACTGTATAATTGACATTTTCTGATAATGACTCAACACTCACTTATTGGTATTTATTTTTCCCCTTCTTCTTGGCCCTTTTTAAGTCAGTGCCATTGCTTACCAATGTCGCACACAACAAGGAGGGTCATTCCATTACAAAAACCTGAAGAGAGGTCAGAACTACTTCTCTGCAGAATTCCCCACTTATTCCCACTCAGCAACTGAGATTCAATCCTTAATATTTATATGAGGCTTTTCTTTAGTCCAAGTTTATGAAGCATTTAACCAATTAGTCTTCATTTAGTGCCTGATCTTACTGTTCTTACTGACTGCAAAATTCCTGTTGACCTCCCTTGGAATTTTGTCTGACCAAGGCCTGGGAGTTCTATCTCCTAATCAATTTTGTGTTCAGCTCAGTAGTGCTGTTGCTGCAAAGAAGGCATCTGAAATAGGGTTCGTACTCCAGAGTCATTTTTGTTTTAAGGCATAGACATTAACATAATGTACAATGGCTACTATATTATATATGTAAACCTAAGTAACATGATGAAAGATTAAAACTATTTCCAAGCAAGGTAAAAATAAAACCACTTGATTTGAAAGGAGCCTTTCTTTCCTGGGAAAGGCATAAAATAAATGATCATATGATTAAAAAAAGAAAGGATTGCCCGCTGTTTGTTGTAAACCCCTATTTCTGTAGAGCCCCTGTAGCCAGAGAAGCAGCTGTCCCATTGCTGACATTCTCCCTGCCAGGCATTCCAACTCTCTGAGGTAATAGGCTAGAAGCATACGGGTTTCGCTTTAATCTGTCAGCGTATCCTTCCGCCTGGCTAGAGCCAGAGGAACGCCTCCAGCAAGAGAAATTACATGCACAGGGAGAGCGAGCGAGAGAGGACTTGGAATACCGTATTGCAGAAAACTCATGTTGTGCTCAAGCCACACAGCGCCTTTTCCTATCTGCAAAGCTTGCTGCTGCGGTAGGTTTATTTGGCTGCAATATTGTTCCCCTCCCCGACTCTTTACCCAGTGGACTGATACCCAGTGGAATGCTATCCAGAGCAAGGGCTTTGAGACAGGAAGTGAGGCGTGTTTTCACTATGAGTGATCTGAGAAGCAGGCGGGTGAGCGGAGGTAGCAGCTGTTCCGTGCAAGGGGCGCACAATACCCCCGTTCCCCAGGAATTTAGATGAGGCGGCTTCGGGGGAAGAGCGCTCAGCGGTGCTGATGGGATGTCACAGCTCACGATGTGGGCAGGGACACGCGGTGGCTTTGGATCACTGCAGCAGGTAATGGGAAAGGCTCGGGCACTGTTGGAAATAGCATGTTCTTCCCCTCTTTGTTCTGTGTGTTCAGGCTACACGGGCTTGGGCATTTCCTTTAAGAGAAATAAAAGCAGTCTAGAGAGGCGAGGTCAGTGTAGCTTTCAGGGCCTTTTCGTTCTGTGTAGCAGAAGTTTGCGATGTGCGCATTGGGCCCTTACTCTTACCGTTAGTCCAGAAGTAAGTAAAACCAGCGGTTGATTGGTAAAAATGTAACAAGACGAGGAAAGTGATTTTATTTTTAGGCTTCGTTCGCCCCGTATTTATAAAATAAGTTTATACATTTAAATAATTGAAATAGCTGGAACCTCATTTCTCCTCCCTGTGTTGCACTTTTATGTTGCGTACTGTCATTCCTGTATGATGAAATGCTTTTACAAAGTTAAATAAATTTAAGAGGTCCTTGGTAATTCCGTTTGGTTCATGGCCAGATTGGGCTAAATTCTTACCTGAACTTTGTGTCACACGAATGGATGAATGTAGCAAGTGAAATTCTTTTTTGGCTGATGTATGAAAATTCTAGGCCTGCTAAATAAAGACTTGTAATTTCAGGAGCATTGATTTCATTTGCAAGCATTGGCACCTTAACTCGGTTCTCTCTCTCTTTTTAAAGCATAACAGTATATATACACACACACATTTGAAGTAATGCCTGAGACAAATATGAAGCGGATGGTAGCTCAGAATGACAGCTGCTAAATGAAAACAAAACTGGCCAGCAATTACTTATTGAATGACTGTTGGGCATTATTCCCCAAATCATGTTCTTATTTGTTCGATACAAGTATATTTTACAATATGTTAGGGGCTATGTGTGTGATATGGATTGAAAATTACATACGTGTAATTACTTAATTTCACTATAGCTTTCCTAAGAATAATTTTATAAAGTGAAAATAAGCATGTTTCATATATAAGCAAAAATTACCAAAAATATAATTCAGATAAAGTGAAAATTAGTTTGTCATTGCCAGGGAAGCATGCAGAGAATACAATATGGCCTTCAGAATGGACCTGGCGTGCTTTGAAAACTCCTTCCTATTTAACAAAGTAAGAAGTCTTATATAAAATTCACTACTGTGCATAAATCTAGTTTTATTAAAGAAATAACTAACACAGTGAGAATCCAGGGAATCTGACACTTTCATTAAGTAAACGTCATTTGTCAGTCATTTTGGAGCTAGTGTGTTACATAGCACCCAAATAACATCTTTTAAAAAAAATCCTTAGAGTTAAAAAGACTGAAAGTTGCTCATGTTTAATTGTATCCTTTTAAAACAATGTAAAACAGACTTAAAGTTCTGAGAAAAACTGACTAAAAGCTCCATAAATTGTTTTTGGTTTTGGTACTAGAAGAATGAGAAGTGCATAATCTGTTCAATAACAAGACACAGGAAACCGAGCTTGGTCAGTGATCTACAAGTTTCACTGCAAGGAATAAATCCACTGGGGGATTCTGCCCTCAACATGCAGAAACGCTGCAAGGTTCTGTCTGTGGAAACTTTCCTGCATAATTCTGCTATATAATGATACCACGTGGATCAGTGTACAGAGCAAACAGGAAAGCCTGGAAACCCCACATCACCCTAAGCAGGGAAATCTAATTCCATCAATTGTTATTGCATTCTAGTAGTATCAGTACTTAGTAATTTGTTAAGTATTGTATATGTGTACAGGGAGACAGTCTGATCCAGCTTACCTAATTACTTGCAAAGTCTTCTGTAAGTATGTTGCATATAATGGCACAACTTGCTCCAAATCATTAGAAGCATGACCATGCAAAAAGGACTTGGAGGGTTTCCTGATGTGGAGACTGAAGTAGGTCACTGAGGTGCTGCTTCACCTTGTCTTCTGTGTCATGGGATTGTCTGTCTGTTTTTGTCTACCTTTATTGCCATCCATAGTGCCTAACAAAAGGGAACATGGAGCTCAGTAGGAGTTTGTTTTGAATTTTCCTGGATTGAGTCAGAATGATCCATAATAAAGATGATAATCTTTATTAATTCAAATATTTATATGTTTTAAGGAACTAAAAGGGAACTGTGTTAGGAGTCTGCCTCCCCCATCAAAATTAATCTGTATTATGGAAATAAGGTATGTGATTTAACAAACTGCAAGGGAAGTTGTCTCAGAAATCAATATTTTAGAAATATAATATTAACACATGCTAGTCCAAAGAAATGTTGTTTGGAAGACTTTGGAAACGAGTTGATGTTTTGATTCTCTCCAAACTGCGAAAGAGAGAAATCGTGTGTAATACTTTGTTGAGAAAATGATGTACATGATTTGACAAACTTGTACATTTTTACCCACAGTAAATATTTGCTGCCATACTACAACACTGCTAAAAATAAGACTTGATGGTAAATACTGACAAGTCTTTAGCCACTGTGATAGAGCAGACAGTTAATAACTGCTATCACAGTTAATGTTGCAGAACATGTTGTCTGTAGCAGTCTGGCGTTTCATTGATGATTGGCTTAATTATTAAATTCCATAGTATAGTAACTAGTGCCTTCAAGACTAGGTTTTTGTAACACTGAAGCTAGGCATATGGCTTGATAATTACAGAATCCCTTTTTGCCTAGGTACAGAGTTAATCTCTAGTTCACAGATACATATTTAATTTGTCTTCTTTGTCTGTAATTCACTCTCACTTTGTCCTGCTTTTTCAGATTTTAAACATTGCTGAAGTAACATTACTTTTAAAAAGATGTCCTCCCTCCATAACTTAAAAAAAAAAACAACCTTTAAAGTTAAGGTGGATATGAATCTGCATTTAAAAAAAAAACTGGCAACCCCCCTCCCAGTCTTTCATTTAAAAGGGTGTTTGTAGGTTTGTGTTATATAAAAGCTGATCCTCCTCCTGAGGTTTCAAGTGTTGAAATAAAACTACCAGAAAACTAGAGGGGACCAAAAAAAAAAAAAAAAAAGCAAGGTGTGTAACATCTGTGGTTTCACATGGGCACCTGAATGACACTTGCCCTGACCTAGACACCAGGAATCTCATCCCTGGGAAAACCAAGAATAATAGGAAAAATAAATTGCACTGGAGGAATCAGCCACACTTGCCCTGTTAACAATGCATAATGCTAAAGGGGAGCACATCTGGAGGCCTAACTAAAATGGGCACTGTTCCTTTAAATGCTTCCCTGCCTTACCCTCCCTTTGTAGGCCAGGGCTCAGGGCAGCTTCTCAGGATTAATGAGTCTCTTATATGTGAAGAAGCTGCTGTGGGTGTGGAGACTGATGCCTCAGCCCTTGCCCAATGCTCAGAGCCTCTGGGGGAGAGTCTCCCTTTGACAGCCCATGTTCTGAGCCCCTCTTCAGGCCTCCCTAAGTAGGGACTGGCTCCCTCCCTATGGATGGGGCTTCTCTGTGCCAAAAGTCAGGGAGACCTTTAGATGTGAACACATCCAGAAGGTCCCCAGAGTCTGACACCAAGTACTTGCGAGTCACCAAGTTCGTGGGGCTAGTCCCAGTGGAGGGAGAATGAAATCAAACTAACTTTTTGAAGCTGCAGGCTCAGGTAATCAGTGTGTTGGTGATGTGTGCAGCGTGTTATTTGTCTTGGGCTGGTAGTTTCAAGATTTATGTTTGGTTCCCTCTTCCCCAGGAATGTGATTGTGTGTCAGCAGTATACTACGTGAAGCCTGCCTCTATGGAGCAATTTCATTCGGAATGGAGTTCTAAATACTTTATAAACCTTACTGATTAGTGACTACCCATACTATTTATACACATGAAACATAGTAGTCATGGCATAGAGAATAAATACTCCTTTAGGAAGTGTTGATACCTTCCCATCCATTATGCATGCACATTTTCTAAACAGTCAATAGTTATAATAAATGATGTGCAGTTTATTATAGGGAATTGGTCTGTGAGAGTATTTGAGAGAGGGTAGTAACTTTCCAGACTTACTTATGGAGGGCTTTCTACTTGTAGGAGGTAGCATGAAAATTGTTTGTGGGAGACGTGACATGATGGATGGTGTTAATGAAATTGTTCCAATTTATACATTTCTAGGAATAAGTCTGTTTTTATAGAGATTTAGAAAATAATTGTTTCAACCACAATTGAAATGTAATCCAATGTGGTGAGATGGAAGGGGGATGACTGGCAATTCCTAGCAACCTGTAACACAGTACCACTGTTTAGGACACGAAATAAGGAACATTGTAGCTAACAAGCTACAAGGGGAATTAAGGAGGTTGGAATATAACAAGCTGAAAAGGAATCTGGCTATGGTTCTCTCACCCTCCCGCACCAAACCAAAAACCCCACCCCAAAGAGGCCACTCCAAACTATGGCATTTCTAATGACCCTATGACTTGGTTCTGCATTTTGTCCAAGATAGTGCCTCCAATTGCATGGAGCTCCTAGGACAATACTGGTAGAGACCAGCAAATCTGCAGATATCCACTTTATATCTGTGGATATCTGCATCTGTGGATGTGAATCTCCATGGCTCATTTTTGTGGATACAAATTTTGTACCTGCTCAGGATTCTGAATTGGAGCACAGATTAAGTCCTGAATTGGAGAAAACAGTGCCACCTACTGACTCTCCCTCCAAAATACCTGAAGCACTTAGCTTTTTCCTAAAGGTGCCTGAACCAAGTATTGATCTGTTTTATGAAATACCTGGCAGTTTTAAAGCTCTTCTTTAATCTTTAAAGTATGTTAGCAGCATTTGTTCAAAATTTATTCCATTATTTGGCAGATGACTAAGATAGAGCCTTTGATAAATTGCGACTTACAAAGGTCATTCTAAGAGTCTATGGCAAACCAAGAATCTTGGTTCCCGTCTCACTGTTATAGACCGCACGCTCACTTGGTTCCCGTCTCACTGTTATAGACCGCACGCCACTCTCTCTAATGGAGGAGAAAAACACTGACTGGGTAGATTTAGAAAACATAAGTTTGGGTGTGGTTTTCCCATGGTTATAATTCCCCTTTCAAGTAAATCGCTTCTGGACTCTCTCCCTTCTTGTAGAGCTGCTCTGGAAACTCCCTCCAGTTAGAGCTTGGTGGAGGACCTGCTCTTCTTTAATGGCTGCTGCTGCTGGTTGATTGGCTGGATACTTCCAGGCTCTTTATTTCTTGGAAGAAGACTTTAACTTCCATTCGTTATCAAGTGTGGCGAAAGCTTTTTATCAGTGTGTGGGGAAAGATGCCGTTACCTTTTGGGCTCAAACTGAAGCGAACTCGACGTTACACAGTGTCCAGCAAGAGCTGCTTGGTGGCCCGCATCCAGCTACTCAACAATGAATTTGTGGAGTTCACGCTTTCTGTGGAGAGCACCGGGCAGGAAAGTCTGGAAGCTGTGGCTCAGCGACTCGAACTGCGGGAGGTAAGCAATTTGATGACTATGGGCTTCTGTATCCATCCCTTGAAAGGGGTTACCCATTACAGTGATCCCCTACCATTTTAGACTAGTGGTTTTCAACCAAAAATGGTTTGTGGGCCCCTAAAAAATTTCAGATGGAAATGTGGACCATTTTGGAAATTTTAGATGTAGTCTGCAGACCTCTGGTGAGAATCACTTGTTCTATGGCAATGGCTGCCTTTTCTGGACCCCTTAGTCTGCAGATCCCCAAGGGTCCATTGACCCCTGGTTGAAACCATTGTTTTATACAATTATATTACTTTACAAAATTCTCTCCTGTACCGGCCACACAAACATGTTCCTTCAACTATGAATGCTCTGATCCCCAGTGGAACTTGGATGGCTTCAAAACCCAGTATTACAGTGTACGTTGTAGGGTTAGAGGCTGGCATGTGGGCAGCAGCAATCTA
This sequence comes from Pelochelys cantorii, assembly GCA_032595735.1. Lineage (NCBI taxonomy): Eukaryota > Metazoa > Chordata > Testudines > Trionychidae > Pelochelys > Pelochelys cantorii. The sequence goes on along the minus strand of CM064329.1, from coordinate 98,298,844 downwards.
CCACGTTTCAATCCACAAGCTTCGTGCCATCCAAAAGAATAATGGTTGTCACTTCTTGTACAGTGCTGAGTCTAAGACAAGTAATGATTATTTTTGCCTGAATAGATCATAACAGAGGGATACAGGAAGTAGTGGGTGCTTTGGAAGCAAGTGTTAATTTAGAGTCTGGTTTTTTTTCCCCTTTTAATCAGTTAAGTGTTACATAGGTTACATGAAAGAAGTGGTTCTTTAAGAAAGAGGTATTTGAATGAGTGAGGTCTCAGCATTGGTGCAAGGCAAAACCTCCCAAAGTACTGTGGACTGAGTGAATATGTGCAAATATACTGATTGTATGTATGTTCAAGCCAGATAGATAAGCTAGCAGATGGCCCATTAATTGCATAGCGGGCCAGGTGCAGATGCTTGACTTCCACTAACTGAGTATTTGCATACACAAATTAGTTTTGAAAATAAGTTTAAACATTTTGGAGAACTCTCCAGTACTCAGATTTACCTCTGTCCCACACAAATATGTTTTTTTCTTTTGATTTATTTACATCTGAGATGCTGAATTGTGAAACTGAGCTTTTAGAATCTTTACCTAAGTAGAACCTTTGTTCTCGCATATCTGTCTTTAAAGGCACACTATTATTGTTGTAACTCCATTAGCTTCAGTCCAGTGGTACAAGAGATGAATTTGACCCCAAGGGCTGGATGCTGTTGACACAGTTGGAAATTTGGCACACTTCCCAGTCCAACTCCTTGCAGTAAGCACTGTCTTGTGTATTTTGTTCAGCATTAATCTGACTTTCTTTGGAGGGAAAATATATACTAGAAAATGTACAAGACAGAATTGGACATATGTTGCTCTGTAAAACTAGAAAAGAGATGCCTCTTAATGTTGCTTTGCATGAGAGCCAAACATAGACAAAATCCTTGCCTGCAATACACAACAAAAATGGAAGAGCAAGCTGGAATGGATATAGGATTAATCTCTTTAGTTAATTAGTAACTTGTTGAGTTCTCCAAAATATTGTAATAATTCTAGAGCAAACAAATGTTCGGGGTCAGTTCTCTAAACAGTTACTGTTGGGCACAACATTAATTACTTTAGGACTGCTTGTGGTATTAAATGTTACACAATAGCAAATATTTCCAGAAATGGGCTCATATTCTGTATTAAAATGTTTTGATAAACATAAGAAAATCCCAGTACAAAACAACTGACTTATCAGTACTTGCTTATTTACTGTGGGATCCATTAGCATACATCTGTTGTAGTTTGCCATCAGTTGTTTTTCTAGACCTTAAATTTAATATAAATTTATTATATAATCACTGTCTTGTGTTGTCACCAAACTTGTGTTGTACCTGGGGTGGGGCAGACATACGAGAAAAGTCGTTATCTTAGGACTGTAGCAGACTGTGTATCTGTTCTTTATTTGCTGCTGATTGATGTGTTAGTGAAGTTTAGTGAGACCTGAAAATAGATTGGCTGTGATTGTCAGTTTAGTCTCTTTACTGTAACAGGTGGAGATCTTATTATATCTAGCTTACAAAAGAGTAGTGTCATGAGCTTGATCTCCCATGGCACCTATTTGGGGTGGGGTAAAACCCTGTGCTTCAGTCTTCAACACTCAAAAGCAGTCATCAGCACAAATCTAGGTGTGAGAATCTCAACCCTCTGGCTTTTCCTTCTGGGGCTCTCCTAGGTCCCCATGGTGACAAAAGAAATCAAACTAACTTCTGGAAACTGACAGCAGGCTACCTGCCTGCAGAAGACTTCCAGCATCTGTAACACAGTTCAGTACCCTCAGGCAAGTCACTCACAGGAGCTCTAACCCAGCCATTCAGGATCTGGCCCACCATGTGCTCAGGGAGCTCAGATTGACCATCATGGCCATGCAAGCAGTCTTTGTCTTTAACTGCTGCACCACACTCTACAAAAGCTGAGGATAGGAGGTCTGCTCTCCTCACAGTACTGCACCCAGCTGAACAGGGCTTGCTTTTTTTTAAAAGGCCCTTGCTCCAGGCCTGAGGTGCCATACAGATACAATGGGGCAGGGCTGCTTAAGTTCATAAATGCACTTAAACATCATCTTCTTCGGTGCAAGGTTTGTATACTCCATCACATGTAGTACTGTCTGCTAGGGATGTGAAATCCCGTTTAATTGGTTAAACAGGGGAGAGAAAAGAGGGGAATGCTCCACCCAGGCTGGAGCAGCTGCGTGCCCCTGGCGGGTGGGGGATTTTATCCAACCCCCGCCAGTTAACCATAACCGGTAAGCCACATGTGTTAAGGGTAAGGCTTACCAGTTAACCTTTTACATCCTTACTGTCTCACCTGCTTGACCTGCTCACATTTATCAAATCATTTACCTGGTGCTGGAGTGTTAGGGCAGGTGTGTTGTGTCCAAGGCTGGCAGTTCTGCCTAGTTGCGATGCCATCAGGCAACTTGGTCAAGGGTAAGAGACTGTGGTTACTTTGCCTAATGGCTAGAGGCATGGCTGGGGGTAGAAGAAACTTGGTTCACTCTGCTCCATCAGCTTCTAACTCGGGTCCCTTCAAATTAATGGTCCAGATATGTGCCCAGAGGCAAGCGCCCTACACCTGTTCCCTGGGTCACTTCCTAACCTGGGTCTATTCCTCTGTCTGCACCAAGGGCGTGTCTTCCCGTGACCAGTGCAACTTCCTAACCCTCAAAATACCAGTAGCTACACGGAAAGTAGCATTTTCTTCACTGAGTTTCCATTATTTCTGCTCCTTTTGGTTTTGCTCATGTAACATCCAGAAAATAATAGCAATTTCAGAAAATGAGATTCATATATAGTAGAACCTAAGGAATGGAAGTTCTTTCTTAAGTCTGAAAGGTTTGTCATGCTGAACAAAACATTATAGTATCCTTTCAAAAGTTTACAACTGAACATTGACTTAATACAGCTTTGAAACTTTACCATGCAGAGGAAAAATGCTGCTTTTACTCATGTTATTTTAAGTGAAATAAGCATGAAAAGTTTTTTATTTTATCAAATCTTTAAAATCTTTTTTAAACTTCCCTTTATTTTTAATAGTTTGTTGTACTTTCTTTGCTGCTGCTTTTTTTTCTCTGTTGCCACGTGATTGCGTACTTCCAGTTCCAAACCAGGTATGTGGTTTATTGGTCAGTTCATAACGCTGGTGTTCATAACTCTGAGGTTCTACTTTATCTCATCTAGGGAGTGTAAAGTTTGATTAAATTCTTCTGGTAATGAATTCTTGCTTAGATTATTTTGGCAGAAAAATGTGGTGTAGCAAAAGGAAGCTGATAAAAATCACCATTCTTGAGCATACCCTCAGAAAGTTTTATTTGCCTTTAAATGCTTGTAAAGTCACTTGTCAGATTTCCTGAGCAACCATTAAAGAACTCCTGAATGCTCATTTAAGTATAAGGCCCTCACAAAGAAAATTTTACATCATTCAGGACCTTGTTTAGTTCAGACATTGTTTAGTTCAACAACAACAGCCTTTAGGCTTTGAGCATGTGAAATGTTAACTGCCTCTTGCAAGATGACACAGATAATTATTAATATACTAGAAGATTTACCCAGCCTTGCTCAGGTCCTTAACTCAATTAATTTTTGCTTTTTGAAAAATAAAATGAAAATGTACATGCTTCATTTGAATCAATGCTTTGTGGTGGGGCAGCATCTTGTAAGATCATGCCTGTTGATTGGGCTGTTAGTTGAGTTTTTGCCCAAGTATCACGAAAAGTAGCAACGTCAGAGCGTGGTTCAGATATTGTATAGGGAATATGCATATGTGATGCCTGAACTATGCATCCAAACTTAACAAATAACCTTTTGCAACATGATTTTTTAAGTCTATGTATTACTAAAGACAAAAAATCAAATAGTAAGATTCCTGAAATGTTCATTCAGTTTACGTTCACTTCATTGCATCATTTAATTACTTTTTACAGGATTTTGAGAAATAGCCTGAGGGTTTTCTATTAATACTGTATTTTTTTTAACTTCAGTGAAGATAATGTCATTAAAAAAGATCAATGTTTAAATCCACGGTTCTCAAACTGTGGGCCACCTGAGCTGGCTTAGACTTGCTGGGGCCGATGGATAAAGCCAACCCACACCACCCATGCCAAAGTGAAGCTAGAGGACTTCAGTTCTGGGTGACGTGGCTCAAAGATTACATGCCCCCAGCCTGCAGCTGAAGCTTTTGTGCCTCCTCCTTCCTTCTTTTCCTCCTACCTGGGGGAGGTGAGGCCCCAGAGCAGCATGGTTCGGGCAGGCTCATGCTTCAGTCCACTCTCCTGGGACTGTGTAGTAATTTTTATTGTGAGAAGAGGGTCACGGTGTAATGAAGTTTGAGAATCCCTGATTTAAATCATAATGTGCATAACTAAACACTGGCTTTTACCAATTCTGGCCTGTATATTAGCAAGATAGTATGATGTACTCATTAGAGCATAGAACTAGGAATCGGGAGACTTGAATCTGTTGTTGACTTCATCTTATGACGTGTGTATTATAAACTTAAAAAGGAAATATATTGAGTGGTGTTCCCAGAATGTGAATCAGAGGCAATATAAATATAATCCTTGTTCTCTTAAATCATAGACTCTGGGCAAGAAGCCAGTCAAAGCATGCTTTCATTAAATTCATCCTTAACAGTGCTTCCATGCAACTATTCTGGATATAATGAAAACCTAGGACCTCCCTTTTATCACAAGAGACAGTTCCAATCTTGCAGATATGAAAAAAGATTAACTGCTCTGGTTGTGAAGCTGTTGATTACAAAAAGAATTAAAGGACACTTGAGGGAATTTTAAAAATAAACTTTCTTTTTTTTACTTTTTTCTTTATTTCTACTTTCTTATTATTATAATACTTCTCTATCAAAATGAAGAGGAAGATCCTGCTGGTTTCATGCAAGTAGAGTCTGGCATCACTGGAGTTATTTATGTGAGTGAGGTAAATATTTGGCTCCAAGGTCTGAAAGTGCTATAACAAGGGAGTCTATCCATAGCTAATGAGATGTTTCAGGAGAGGGCGGGAAGGAGTTGCGTGCCTTTATTTATTCATGTATTTATCTTGGGGCTGGATGGAAAGAGAAAGGATCAGGACAATGCGGAAGTCAGTGAGGCAGAATTCAGAGAGAACAAGAAATAAAATAATTTTACCTGTTCTGTGAATTTGTAAATTTGTTATAAGCAAAAGTGTCCCCAAGGGAATAAAGTATTTTAGTGTTGGTGTTGCTTTTGATTTTGTTTTCATGTACCACTTTATTCAATGTAATTGTTAAGTAATAACATGGACTATGTTGGACAAATTAATCCCTTTTATTGGCTTCCTTAAATTTATTTTACTCCAAACTCAAGGAATTGTGTTTTCATGTACTGATGAATAAATCAAATCTTTCTTTCTAGCCCAGCAACAGAATATATCAGCATTAGAAAGATTGTAATTGCTGCAATATGAAGCATCTTGGGATGTAAGATTCACCAGAATAGGTGGAGATCCTTTGTTTGAAATATATGTTCAAATTGAGAAGTGTTCCTTGTTAAGTTAACGTGTGCTATAAAAATAACATCTCCATAACTAAAGACCTTGCTAGTTAACTTAGCTGTTTTGTCTTTCTGTTATGAGAGAAGCAAATAAAAGGAAAGTTTGGCGGTGAACTACTTGCAGCTGTAGGTGATGGTGGGGGGAGAATGGCCAATAAATAGCTCTCCTCCTCCAACCCTTATGTTTATAAAAGACCATCTCACTTCAAATCCATTCTGCACATGTCTTTGTGAGGGCTTGGGGTACAAACAGAAGCAGCCTCAGAATTAGGGTCCTTGTGACCAGTAGAGAGACTAGATGTCTGTTTTCTGACTGGAACACCGGGATGAGCACTGCCAACTAGGCCAATAAAAATTCGGTCCACAGTGCTGCGGAGCTGAGTCAGGCTGTTCCATACCTGTCCTGGGGCACTGTGCTGCATCCCGAAGCAGGCAGCAAATCCATCTCCTAAGATGGTGGTGGGCCATGGGGCTCTGCACAATGCCCCACCCTGAGCACTAGTTCTGCATGCCCATTGGCTGGTTCCTGGCCAGTGTGAGAGGGGGTGGTGAGTGTGGGCAAGAGCAATGTGCATAGTGCGCCATAGAGACTCCTGCTCCCTCTGCCCAGGAGGCATATCTGCTGGCCATTCCTGGGGTACAGGGCTGTGCCCCATGACACATAGGCACCAGGCAGCCTGCCTTAGTGCTGCTGCCCAGGTAAGCCCTAGCCCTGAGACCCCCAAAACCTAAGCCACCTTCTTTACACCAAATGCCTCATTTTTGGACCCACCCCAAAACCCACACCCCCCCAGCCGAGAGCCCATACCCCTTTCTTGCACCCCATCCCCAGGCATGAGCCCATCCCCAAAGCTAGAACCCTCTCACATCACAAACCACTCATCCGTGGGTCCACCCAGAACCCTCACCCCCTTCTGTACCCAAACCCCTGCCTCAGCCTGCAACCCCCTCCTGTATTTCGAATCTCTTACCCTAGCATGGAGATGCTTTGTACCTCAGACCCTTCATCCCCAGCACTACTCCACAGCCCTTACTCCCTACCGCATACCAACTACCTGCTTCAGCCCAGAGCCCCCATCAATACCTAAACTCACATTTAGAATCATAGAATACTAGGACTGGAAGGGACCTCGAGAGGTCATCGAGTCCAGTCCCCTGCCCTCATGGCAGGACCCAGTACTGTCTAGATCATCCCTGATAGACATTTATCTAACCTTCTCTTAAATATCTCCAGAGATGGAGATTGCACAACCACCCTAGGCAATTTATTCCAGTGTTTAACCACCCTGACAGTTGGGAATTTTTTCCTAATGTCCAACCTAAACCTCCCTTGCTGCAGTTTAAGCCCATTGCTTCTTGTTCTATCTTCAGAGGCCAGGAAGAATAAGTTTTCTCCCTCCTCCTTGGGTATGTCTAGACTACATGGCTCCGTCGACGGAGCCATGTAAACTAGTTTACCCAACATAGTCAATGAAGCGGGGATTTAAATAATCCCTGCTTCATTAAAATAAAAATGGCCGCCGCGCTGTGCCGACAATCAGCTGATCCGGCACAGCGCGGCAGTCTAGACACGGATCGGTGGACAAGGGAAGCCTTTGTTGACCGCTCCTGTAAACCTCGTTTCACGAGGCATAAGGGAGCGGTCGACAAAGGCTTCCCTTGTTGACCGATCCGCGTCTAGACTGCCGCACTGTGCCGGATCAGCTGATTGTCAGCACAGCGCGGTGGCCATTTTTATTTTAATGAATCTTTCAGTCTTCCTTCATAGGTCAATGTTCTCTAGACTTTTAATCATTCTTGTTGCTCTTCTCTGGACCTTCTCCAATTTCTCCACATCTTTCTTGAAATGTGGTGCCCAGAATTGGACACAGTACTCCAGCTGAGGCCTAATCAGAGCAGAGTAGAGCGGAAGAATGACTTCTCGTGTCTTGCTCACAACATACCTGTTGATGCATCCTAGAATCATGTTGGCTTTTTTTGCAGCAGTGTCACACTGTTGACTCATAATTAGCTTGTGGTCCACTATAACCCCTAGATCCCTTTCTGCCATACTCCTTCCTAGATAGTCGCTTCCCATTCTGTATGTGTGAAACTGATTGTTCCTTCCTAAGTGGAGCACTTTGCATTTGTCCTTATTAAACTTCATCCTGGTTACCTCAGACCATTTCTCCAATTTGTCCAGATCATTTTGAATTGTGATCCTATCCTCCAAAGCAGTTGCAACCCCTCCCAGCTTGGTATCATCTGCAAACTTTATAAGCGTACTCTCTATGCCGATATCTAAATTGTTGATGAAGATATTGAACAGAACCGGTCCCAAAACAGACCCCTGCAGAACCCTACTTGTTACTCCTTTCCAGCAGGATTGTGAACCGTTAATAACTACTCTCTGAGAACGGTTATCCAGCCAGTTACGCACCCACCTTATAGTAGCCTCATCTAAGTTGTATTTGACTAATTTATTGGTAAGAATATCATGCAAGACCATATCAAATGCCTTACTAAAGTCTAGGTATACCACATCCACTGCTTCTCCCTTATCCACAAGACTCGTTATCATATCAAAGAAAGCTATCAGATTGGTTTGACATGATTTGTTCTTTACAAATCCATGCTGGCTGTTCCCTATCACCTTATCATCTTCTAAGTGTTTGCAGATGATTTCCTTAATTACTTGCTCCATTATCTTTCCTGGCACAGAAGTTAAACTGACTCGTCTGTGGTTTCCTGGGTTGTTTTTATTTCCCTTTTTATAGATGGGCACTATATTTCCCCATTTCCAATTTTCTGGAATCTCTCCTGTCTTCCATGATTTTTCCAAAGATGATAGCTAGAGGCTCAGATACCTCCTCTATCAGCTCCTTAAGTATCCTAGGATGCATTTCATCACGCCCTGGTGACTTGCAGACATCTAACTTTTCTAAGTGATTTTTAACTTGTTCTTTTTTAATTTTATCTTCTAAACCTACCCCCTTCCCACTAGCATTCACTATGCCAGGCATTCCTTCATCAGACTTCTCAGTGAAGTCATTAAGCATCTCTTCCATTTCCCAGTTTCCTACTACTGTTTCCCCCTCCTCACTGATCAATGGGCCTACCCTGTCCTTGGTCTTCCTCTTGCTTCTAATATATTTATAGAATGTCGTCTTGTTTCCCTTTATGCTTGTAGCTAGTTTGAGCTTGTTTTGTGCCTTTGCCTTTCTAATCTTGCTCCTGCATTCCTGTATTGTTTGCCTATATTCATCGCCAGGGCTCACCGAGCCGGGCTCGCCAGCTGCACTGTCTGGCGATCTGCGCATGCGTAGATCACCCAAACCCGGCTCTTCCGGGTTGTAATCTACTCGCCACGGGCAAGTAGATTACATAGATTGTCGAGCCCTGTTCATCCTTTGTAATTTGTCCTAGTTTCCATTTTTTATATGACTCCTTTTTTATTTTTAGATCATGCAAGATCTCCTGGGTGATCTAAGGCAGTCTTTTGCCATATTTTCTATCTTTCCTACGCAGCGGAATAGCTTGCTTTTGAGCCCTTAACAATGTCCCTTTGAAAAACTGCCAACTGTCTTCAGTTGTTTTTCCCCTCAGTCTTGCTTCCCATGGGACCTTACCTATCAGCTCTCTCAGCTTACCAAAATCTGCCTTCCTGAAATCCATTGTCTCTACTTTGCTGTTCTCCCTTCTACCATACCTTAGAATCAGGAACTCTATGATTTCATGATCACTTTCACCCAAGCTGCCTTCCACTTTCAAATTCTCAACCAGTTCCTCCCTATTTGTTAAAATAAAGTCTCGAACAGCTTTCCCTCAGTAGCTTTTTCAACCTTCTGAAATAAAAAGTTGTCTTCAATGCAGTCCAAGAACTTATTGGATAGTCTGTGCCCCACTGTGTTAGTTTCCCAACATATATCTGGATAGTTGAAGTCCCCCATCACCACCAAATCCTGCGCTTTGGATGATTTTGTTAATTGTTCAAAAAAAACCTCAACCACCTCTTCCGCCTGGGTATGTGGCCTGCAGAAGACCCCTAGCATGACATCACCCTTGTTTTTTACCCCTTTTAGCCTAACCCAGAGACTCTCAACATGCACGTCTCCTATGTCCGTCTCTACCTCATTCCAAGTGTGTACATTTTTAATATATAAGGCAACACCTCCTCCCTTTTTCCCCCACCTGTCCTTCGTGAGTAAGCTGTACCCTTCTATACCAATATTCCAATTGTGTGTATTATCCCACCAAGTCACTGTGATGCCGACAATGTCATAGTTGTATTTATTTATTAGCACTTCCAGCACTTCCTGCTTATTACCCATACTTCTTGCATTTGTATATAGGCATCTAAGATACTGATTTGATCTTGCCTCCTAGTTCTGCCTTGTTCCTCCTTTCTCTCTGCTATTATAGCCCACACTCCCTCCCATTTCCGACCCATCTCCCAGGTCTCCATATTCTTCACGTACCCATGGGCTTTTGTCACCTGTCCCCGTCAAACCTAGTTTAAAGCCCTCCTCACTAGGTTAGCCAGTCTGTATCCAAATATGGTCTTCCCCTTCCTCGAAAGATGAACGCCATCCCTGCTTAGTAGTTCTTCCTGGAATAGTATCCCGTGGTCAAGGAATCCAAAGCCCTTCTGGTGACACCATCTTCGCAGCCATGCATTCACCTACAGGATGCACCTGTCTCTGCCTGGGCCCCTACCTTTGACAAGGATCGAAGAGAATACCACCTGCACTCCAAATTCCTTGACCCGTACTCCCACAGCCCTGTAGTCACTGTTGATCCGCTCAGTGTCACACCTCGCAGTATCATTAGTGCCCACATGGATGAGTAGCATGCGGTAGTAGTCTCATCCAAACCCCTTGCCATAGGCCAGTGAAAATGAGAATTGGGGAGAGCCACTGTGGGAGGGGAAGGGGTGAAACTATGGTGTTTTGTTTTGTGCCACTAAAAAGTTGGCAACCGTAGTGGTCAGTAATGTTAACGTCCACTTATTGTCTGTTATTTCCTTGAGGTGTATTGGGACATCACGTAAATGCATAGAGCACCACTCAAACTCTGGAATGCTGCAAGATTGGAGTTTCATCTCCCTACATATTCCTGGGATGCATGAATTTTAGAGACTATGCATCCTGTCTAATGTGCGGTCCTCTAAATTGGATGGGGAATCTCTGGACAGCATCTGGAAATTCCTCACCCCTGCTCTACATCCTCCCTTCCCAAATGGGTGCATTTATTTGGTTTTTGTAAAATATAAGGGTATATCGACACATCAAATAACAGCTGTTATTTCGAAATAACTTCCCTAGCGTCTACACAAGCCAACCGCTATTTCGAAATTAAATCGAAGTAGCGGAGCGCTTATTTCGAAATAGGTAAACCTCATTCCACGAGGAATAATGCCAATTTCGAAATTGCTATTTCGAAATAAGTGCTGTGTAGACACTTATTTCAAAATAGGGGGTTCCAGCCCTTCCCAGGGTGCCCTGGTGGCCACTCTGGCCTCAACCAACAACACTCCTCTCCCTCCCCCCCTCCCTGGAGCCCTTAAAGGGGTAGACCCTGGCCACAGTGCCTGTCCCAGCTCCAAGCCTGCCATCCCAGAGCCAGCAGTCACTGCCCCTGACCCAGTGGCCCCAAAACATGAGCCAGCAAGCCACTGGCAGCCAGCCCTCCACCGCTCCCCAGGAGCAGTCTGCCAGCTCCCAGGAGCCTGCCAGGGCCCGGAGAAGGTGGGCACCTTCCTGGTCCAGGGCGGAGATCATGGACCTTATTCAGGTTTGGGGGGATGCCCCCAACATCCATGATCTCCGCACTAGACGGGGGAATGCGGCCGTCTATGGCAGGATAGCTGCCAGCCTGGCCACCAAAGGCCACGTGCGAACCCAGGAGCAGGTTCGCATGAAAATCAAGTTGGTCCGGCAAGACCCCCAACCCTGAGCCCTGAGCTTCCCCTCCCCTTTCTTCCCCCTTCCAGCTCCCTCCTCCCAGGTTTCCCCCTCCCCTCTCCCACCCTCTCTCCTCCCTTCTTCCGCCTCCTTTCCCCAGTCTCACCAGAGTTTCATTTCCCCCCCCCCAATTTTGTTAAATAAAGAGAGTTTGTGTTCATGAAAATACATGTATTTTATTTTGCATCAGGAAGGGGGGTTAGGGAGGTGTACGTGGAAGGACGTGAGGGAGGAATAAGGCACCAAGCCCCCAGTGGGGCAGACCAGGGAGGCTCTTAGTGCTCCTCAGGGTGGAAGCTCTCCCGCAGGGCCTCCTGGATACTGACAGCCCCCCGATGGACCTCCCGGATGGCAGCCTGCAGAAAGTGCTGCCAGGCTCACAGCAACACGTCCATAAGAAGCACCAGAGTGCCCAGGGGCAGCTCTGGCTCCATGTTGCAGAATGCTGTGGTGTCCCGAGTGAGGGCAACCAGAGCATGCAGAGATAAAATGCTTTGCTGTCCCTCATCCAGGTAGGCAAGCAAGCAGGGAAACCCGAGAACCAGCTGTCTGGGGGAGTCCCTTTAAGCACAGACCTCAGATAGCCTCAGGCAGTAGCCACACAGAGTAACTCCTGATCTGATGCCCTGCTGGACCTGGTTCTGGCCGGCCTTAAATGTGATTCAGCGTCCACTCAGTGTGGACGTGCTATTTTGAAATGCATTTTGTGTGTAGACACGTTATTTCAAAATATCTTATTTCGAAATAATGCTGTAGTGTAGGCGTACCCTCAGTGAAGAGTTTTCAGGGTCCTTTGTCACTTTTGTGGTTTAAAAAAAAAAAAAAAAAGAGAGAGAGAACATTGTGGCTCTGAAAGTTTATGTGCTGTTTGGTAATTCAGTGGTGGCAAAACATAAGTGAGACACCTTAAATATCTTTAATGGAAGGTATATTATGTGTTTTCTCTTCACCGCCAGCACTCTTCATCTGTCACTTGTGCTTCTACACTCTAAGCTCCTTGTAGACAAGGACTTTCTCTCTTATTATATGCTCCTATGCTGTTTAGCAAGGAGGGGCCTCAGTACTGATTAGGGCCTCTTGGCACTACAGAAATGCAAATGTTTATTAGTAGTAGTAGTAGTAATAATAATAATAATACAGCCGCTCCCCGAGTTACGACCACCTCCACTTACGACCATCCGCACTTACGACCAAAGTGGTCGTAAATGCAGATCCGAGTTACGAACGGCGATCTGTGCTTACGAACAGCGCAGTCACCATGTAACTCTATGGGATCCGAGTTACGAACACTTCGAGTTACGGACCAAGTGTTGGTCCGTAACTTGTTCGTAACTTGGGGAGCGGCTGTAATAATAATTAATGGACAGTAATCAGGAGGGCTTGATCTTCAAGACTGATGTTCTCCAGAAAAAATGTCAATCTACCCATTTTTAATTTTTTGCTGTATATCCATGACAAAGTCCAAATGGTTAATCCGTAAAGATCCACTAATGTAATCCTCTTTTATATCCTGGTCAGACTCTACAATTAATCTGGTGTGTTGTCTCATCTATTTATAGTATCTTTAAAGCAGGCACCTTCTAGTTAATTTAATTTTGCTGTTGTTTAGCCGCCAAGAAAATAAGATTCTCCTTTTTTTCCATTTCTTTTAAAAGGCATTTGATACTGAGTGTTTATTTATCTAGCTGTCATCATGAGTGCTCTAAATATCATATTTGACCACTTTGTATGTCACACAATACATAAGCAACGAGGAGTCCTGTGACACCTTATAGACAAACAGGTTTATTGGAGCATAAGCTTTCATGGGCAAAGACCCACTTCATCAGATGCGTGTCAGATTCAGACTAACACGGCTATCCCTCTGATACACAATACATAATAGGTTGTTAGCTCATTAGTTATTGCATAAATCGCTTCATTATCAAACCTCAAAGGAACATATGATAGTCTGTACTCCATGATATGTGACTTCTTACAGATGGGGAATTTATAATGTGACTGCAGGTTTAACCTCTCTAGTCAGCACCCTCAGGATCTGACCAGTGCTGAACCAGAGAATTTGTCAAACCACAAGAGGCCAATATTGTCTAACAACAGCATTACCAACACTTGCATTGCTTACTGGGCTCTGGGAAAACATTTAGGGGGGTAAATGAGCGCTGAAGAACAGCACAGAAAACTGAGAGCCAGAAATGGTGGCTGTAAACAAATTTTATGAGACCACAAGAAACTTGTTCACACCCATGATCAGTGGCCACCAGGCTAACTAAAAGCATGCTGGACCATGGATGTTGCTGGACCAGAGTGTGCCAAACTAGAGAGGTTCAACCTGTAGTATGTTTGTAACAACATAATAATTTGTACCTATTAAAGAATACTTCAGAGGCAACAGAATTGGATTGAAAAGCCCTGGAGACACAAAGCTTTTCTTGATACTTGCCTTTAGATTCTCTTGAATCAATTCCAGGGATCACTGCAAAATCAAATCCTGGGGTCATAGCAAGAGCTGCAGAGTTCATGTGAAGAAAGGTTACATTTCCGGTTACTGATACATCTTTATACAGGTTACTCTTCAGCTAGCACAAATGCAAACTAGAAATGATCTCAAGACACTATACGAAGTCTAATTCACCTTGGTGTGACTCCATTGAAGTCAATGGAGTTAAATTAGGGATGAGTTTGGCTCACTATGTGTAAGGATTTCTTCACTAACCATTTAAATGAAAGGCAGGAGCTGATTAATAGCAACGACATGAGCAGTGTGGGACAGAAGGGAAGATTATGGTTTTCAGTTGACACGATAGGAGGAAAGAGGCAGAATGAAATGATGAGAGTTGGAATTTGACTAGAGCCCTAGGATTCAAGCTCAATTTTTCCTCTGGGCTCTTAAGAGAGCTTTGAGTGATTTGAGATCTTCGGTTTATATTTCATGTACAAGGAAGAACATCCAACAAGACCTTGCCCTTTAGCATCACATTAGTTTTCTACTGACAGAGAAGGTACAGTAAATCATGACCTAGTATATCAACAGAAATAAAAAGAAGCTCTGTGGCACCTTAGAGACAAACAAATATATAAAATAAAATTCATGGGTAAAACCCACTTCATCAGATGAATTGGAATGGAAATAACAGAAACCAAGATTGTGTATTTATAAATAATTGCAGCACCCATGATAATGAGGCTAATTAAGTGGGATGGGTGTGTCCCATTCATAGCTTTTGATGTAGAAATGGGGATGTTAAAGGCAGGGTAAAGGCTTTGTAATGTGCCAAGCCAGCTAATGTCTTTATTCGAGCCCAGAGTAACAGTGTCAAATTTGTAGATGAATTATAGTTCTAAGACTCCTTTGTTCCTCAGTTACAAACTAACACAGCTACCTTCTGAGACTTTATATCATCAGAAGTTTGTCTCTTCATCTCTCTCCCCTGCAAATACTGATCAAACCCAGCTGCTTAGCTTGTGAAGTCTAGTTGCCTCAAAGCAATGTGACATGTAGGTGAGAGAGGCAGCCTTTTCCCACCTAAAATTCTGGTTTCTGTATTAAATATTTATCTGTAGACCTATTTTATTTCTTTTGTTTTACCATGCATTTTTCAGGTGTCTCACATTTATGTAAGAGTCCTACTATTTCTTTCCATAATGCAGAAAGTAATTAGCTGGAAAGTAATTCAGTAGAAATTCTGCAGTTCTTTTTTTATCTAGGTTTCACTTTCTGCCAGGAGTTGAATGACAAATAAGTTGCTATATTAAACAAACTTCACTACAGTGTTAATCTCAGAAGCTTAACATACTTTAAAAGTTATGTCATGTCACTTTTTTTAGGTTTGTGTAATGTCTTGTGCTACTAATAACAGACTTTTAGCAACGAGTAAAACATTCTATTTTAATCTGCAATGATATTCCAGAGTGCACCATCTCTGCTGAGAACTAATAGATCCAGATGCTACCCCTGAAGCCAAAAGAAGGCTTGCATGTGAATGAGAAGACAGGATTTGGCATGCAGTGTTTTATTTGGCTTTAATCTGTTAATTATGGACGTTCAAATGTAAACAATTTTGGGAGGGGCAGGAGAAAGGTTAACTTCATGCAATTACATTTAATCACATATAAGAATGGAGACGTTTCCTTATTTGTGGTCATAACTTAAATCTGTTTTTATGCAGTGACATAAATGGCCTGCTTTTTAAAGAAACTGATTCACCTTCAAAAACCAGGATACTGGCTAAATATAGATTTAAGTGTCCATTTTGAGCCTGACGGGTTTAAAATGTTGACACGAGTAGCCCAAATCTCAAGGTCATCCCCTCTTCTTTAAATTATAATTCATTTTCTTTTTCATGGTTTAGATTAAGAGTTACAGATCAAAGTCAAAACATTTTCTGGGCGTCATCACAAATACCCATTAGGTCAATTTCCATAAGTATTCATAGGATTTGAGGAGACAGACAGACAGACCCAGAGTTTTGACAATAGGCTACATTGGTTCAGTAATAGTGACCAAAATACTGTTAGATTTCAATGTCCAGGTTTGAATATTGCACTGATCACAGAGATTAGTGGTAGCCCCATAGCTGTTACTCTACTTGCCAGGCCAGCTAAATGCATTAATACCTGGGCAGAAGGATTGTACCAGTAGTAAGAATAGGCTTATATACACAAGCTTATCACAACAGCAGGTGGAATCTGACAACCCTTGGCATATGCTTCCACTTTAATTAAGGTACGAGTCTATAGTTATATTCCTGTAATTCATCTAGCTTAGTTTGTTTAAGGTACTTATAAAGCAATGGTAAAAGATATTAGGGTAGCAAATTCTAGCAGTCATACATTAGGAAATGTTATAATTAAGGTTTAATTCAGCTTTTTGTGTGTGTGTGTGTGTGTGTGTGTGTGTGTGTGTGTGTGTATTATAGTGTATATTCCGTGGGCTTATCTAGTCATACAATTAGATGGCAAGCTGGCTATGGCTTTACCCCACACTCGTCTGCAGCAGACTACCTGTCTTGGTGTACCTTGCTGATGCGAGTTTCCGTCAAAACTTGTGTTCATCTGCAAGATGCACACGGACATTTAGTCTACTCTAGGCTGGTGTGGGGCACTTTCACATCTCAGTTTGCTATGGTCTAGCTGTTTGTGTTGACAAGTCCTTTTAATTACATATTCAGCTACATTTTTTTCCACAGGAACTATGCCTCATTCAGTGCTTGACGGACATTAATAGCTCATTCAATAGGCAGCTGTTCAGTACTTTTTATCCTCTTCATTCAGTGTGTGGCCCTGTCCCTGTATGTTGTTTATTGCATACCATACAAACACTGCACTGAATCCAAAATTATCTTCCTCAGTTTTTCGAAGTTGCTTTTGTCATAGTACCCTAAGCCCAGATCCACAAAGGGACTTAGCCATTATGATTCTGAGCGCCCCTGACTTTTAGATCCATAAAAAAATCACAGAATATCACTGCAATCTGCAAAGCCTGAAATGGATGCCTGGGCACCATGTTCAATGAATGTTGAGAGAGATGCACTTTGTATGCTGGCTTTGTGGATCACAGTACTGTACTATGCAGGGAGCCGACTAAAGCTAGCCAATGGGAGATGCTGGCCTCATGGGTGTGTGCAAACCCCAATCCTCTCACAAAGGGTCTTGAATATAGGCTGCAAAGAGACATTTATCTCTGCTAGTGATCCAAGAACTGAGGAAGATAGGTATTTATCCTCTTAAATTGCATGAGGGGCCAGGACAAAATGGTAGGACACCAACTTCCTTAGGAATCTTTAGCCTAGTCAGTGGATAGTGTACTCACTCGGGATGTGGGAGACTCTGGATTCAAGTCCCCCACCTCCTTTGAAGGTTAAAAAGGGTTTTGAACAGTGTTCAGTTACTTCTCAGGTGAGTGCCTTAACTCAGTGGTTCTCAGCCAAGGGCATGTGCAATCCTAGGGGAGGTCTTTCAGGGTGTATGTCAACTTATCTAGATATTAGACTGGTTTTACAGCAGGCTACATAAAAAGCATGAACAACATTAATGCAAACTAAAATTTCATAGACAATAATTTGTTTATATTGGTCTGTGTACTATATGCTGAAATGTAATTTATATTCCAATTGGTTTATTTTACAATTATATGGTAAAAATGAGAAAGGAAGCAAATTTTCAGGAATAGTATGCTGTTACACTTTTATATTTTTAATACCTTATTTTGTAAGTTTTTAAGTGAGGTGAAACTTGGTGGTACACAAGACTGACAGTGGTCTGGAAAGGATGAAAGCCACTGCCCTACCAAGTAGGCTATTGAGTTATTTAATTCTTCACTTGCCCAATTAATATTTATTTATTCAGTTAACTAACAACTTCAATAGGTGAAGCTGAGGGAGACCATATAAGAATATCCTAAAGTCCAGTGGCTAGTAGGAATGTTAAAAAGCATTTATTTTAGTAAACGTGTACCCACTGAAATTTTCAGAGGCTACACATTTACACGCGGGGGAGGTAGCTCTGCAGGAGCTGGTGCACAGTGAGGCAGCAGCACGAGAGGAGGGTGGACAGGTGGCTTAAAAGCTGGCTCCCCAATGTACTGGCTCCCACCAGTCCTCCCCCCCACATTGCTGCCTCTTAAACAAGGCAGCAACGAGGGGTAAGAAGGCCACATGTAACCGTGAAGGTTAACCAATGAGCCCAGGCTCGTCGGTTAACCGTTTACACTGTCACATCCCTAGTGCCTAGAGCAATTGCCAGAGAGAGAACAGGATCCTGTTATAATACTTCTGTCAGTCAAGAAACTGAAGGTCTCCTACATCCTGGGTGAGGCCCCCATCTGTTAGCACAATCATCTTTGAAACAAGTCAACACCCTTGACAAATTTTAAGCCTTTTCTCCAAAACATGAAGGCTCTAAAGCTTCTCAGGGAACAGTTTTATAAATTACTCAAATGTTGGCAAACTCATTTTTTCCTGCTCTCATTCTCAGAAATGACTGATCCTTTAGTATGGTGGGTAACGGGGCAGGAAATCAACTTGAGGCAGATGCCTGGCACAGGATGTTTCATCCCAGGCAGTTACCTGCAAAGTTGAAAGCAACTGAAAATGTGGCCTTTATAAAGGGAAGCGTTAGGCAATCTGTAGGTGTTTCTTCCTGCACCACTTATAACTGCATATATATAAGCCACATGGGAAAATTCCTTACTGTCACTGATCCCAGTGCACAGCACTGATGCTTTACATTATAAAAAAATACTGATGGTTTGTCTGTCTGATTTTTGTCTCAGAAAGCTAAGATAGGTCTTTTATATCTGTGCCCATGCTCGGTGAGGACTCAATTCTGAAATCTTTACCCACGGGAATAAAGGTTGCCAGATGAGACTCGGGATGTAAAGGGTTAACCAGTTATCCAGTAAGCGGTTAACCAGCAGTCATACTGGCTTGGAGCAGCTACTCGCCTGACATGGGTTGGGGACTGCTCCAGTCCAGCTGAGCCCTGTGCACGGCAGGTGGGAAGCTGTTCCTGCTGGTAGGCTGCACCTTGGGATGCTGGTTAAATGTAATGTTTAACCAATTAACTTAGTAACATTTAACCGGTTAACTTTTTAAACAGGATTTTACATCTCTAGATGAGACATTATTGATCACTTCTTTTATGGTGAAATTTAGATAATGAGTGTAATGAGTCTGATTCTGCATCATGAAGTTAATGCTGGTGTAATGAGCATTAGATAATGAGTGTAATGAGTCTGATTCTGCATCATGAAGTTAATGCTGGATCATGAAATGAGAATGGTCAGAATAATAAAAACTGGTAGTATTTTAGGAATAGGGCTGTTTTATATTAGCAACCAAAAGTGTTTTTTCTGTTGGTTTTGTTATTTCATAATATTTAATATGACATGCTATTACTGTTAAAATATTTCAGTGCTGCTGGTAGTTTGAATCTGAAAGACTATAGGAAGGGCCTTACCAATTTCATAGCTGTGACAAATGTGTCATATTTCATGAAATTAGCCCTCCCTTGTGAAATCTGATCTCCCCTGCTGCTCCTAGCTACTATACTGGTCATTCAAGAGAAGGACAGGCAGCAGTGAAAGTAACTTAACATTTCTTACAGGTACTGTCCTATTGCAGCCCAGGCCCCTGCCAGCTTTTTAAATAGCTCCCTGCTGGCTTTTGCTGCAGCTCAGCCAGCTCTTGGCAGAGCTGCATACCAGGCCACACCCACATACTTTCACCTCTGAACAGGAACTGTCCTTCCCCTGCATGGCTGCTCTTGGTGGGGAGATCAGACCCACCTCCAGAGGCAGTGCCCTTACTTGGTGCTGCAGCAGCACAAGAGCTGGGCTCTAGGTTTCTTTCCCTCTGCCCTTCCCCCCAGGCCCAGCTGCAGCTCCAGATCCAGGTACAGAGCTCAGGGCTTCCTCCTGCTGTGGCTTCCTCTGGGCAGGGGGCTTTCATTCCTGGCAGCAGCAGCCTGGGCTCTGGCCACCTTCCCCTCCTGTTGCAGCTCAGGGCTTCCTTACCTGGGGGCTTCTGCTCCAGACAGCTGCATCTAGGGCAGTCCAAGATTGTGGTGTTTGCCTGGGAGCCACGCCGTTTGGGGCTTCTTCCTCGGCACAGCTCCTGCAGGGATTAAAGGAAATCTGGTAGGAGTTTCTGCCCTGGGGCTTCTTCCAGGGCTGGGGTATGCATTTTTCCTGGGGGAGTCCAAAATGGCCAGGGATGCCTGCCTTAATCTGTCCTTGGTATGAACTATAATCTAGGAGCCCCTGGCTGGGGTGCTCCAAACAGTGTGGCAGGAGAGCCTACCCACCTCCACCTCCCAGTACCTCCTGTAGCTTCCCTCAGAGTTAGGTTCTGAAGGTAGCACAGAAATGAAGATGGCAATTTTGGGGAGCCCTCTACAACTTTACAACCAGACCCTCATGGTTACAACATCATGAAATGTCTTGATGTAAACATCAGAAATCATGAAATTGATTAATTTAAAATCCTCTGCTTGTGAAATTGACAAGAATGGACTGTGAATTTGGAAGGGCCCTAGCTATGGGTTTATAAAGCCTAAATTGTGTTAATCCTGTCTCTCTCGACTTTGGTATAGTGCCAGGTTCATGCTGTATGCACTTTATTTGTCTTTGCAATATTGCCTCAATTTGACTATTGAATCGCTTCACTCTTTTTCAGATTACATATTTCAGTCTGTGGTATTACAATAAGCAGAACCAGCGTCGGTGGGTGGATTTGGACAAGCCTTTGAAAAAGCAGCTGGATAAATATGCTTTGGAACCGACTGTCTATTTTGGAGTAGTGTTTTATGTGCCTACTGTTTCTCAGCTTCAGCAGGAGATTACCAGGTAACTGCATGTGGCTTTAATTTTAGTTTTTAACATTCTAACATGTATGGCTCATCTTAAGGAAGACATAATTGCTTGATTTCCAACCTTTGTGAAAATGGAAATGCAGACTTAAGGCAGAAACTGTGTCCAAACAGTGGTGTTTATTATCCTTTTAGTGTATTTAGAATATATAATAATGAAGTTATTCTTAGGATGAATTTTCCCAGTTATCTTATGAATCCACTGGAACCTAGATGTTACTTACAGACATGCTTGTATAATCTACCTTTCAATTATTATAAAGCTTTCTTTCAGAGCAATACTTTGCTTCAGGAAACCAATCTAATACCTACCACCTGAAGACCTGACAGAAGCAGGTTATCTGCATATATGGTTTATGAATGCCAGAGAGCGCTAAGTCCCAGATAAGGCTATGTGTTTGATTATAGACTTATAGATTATAAAGATGGATACTAGGAAATTGGCATCAATTTCCACTTTTGTATTGTGAGTCAGCTGATCACAGGCACAATTGCTAGGAAGTCCTGTTAATTGCAAAGGAGAATCCAATTCAGCATGTTCACTGTTCAGCTCTTCATAAGGTGAATATCAGTCTGGCTTCCCAATGTACCTTCGTTATTATTATTTTATTGATTTTTTTATAATCAGAAGAAATAAGAAAATGTAAATGAATTAGGATAAGCTCTCTACAAATAGATATGAAGAAAAACTTGTTCCATAAAGCCAAATTCTAAATATCCAAACCAATGGGCCATGTGTACATAGCCTCAATAGGGAGGTAGGGATAGAAAGATTTCTGATTCACCTTGTCCCAGCTGCTCTTGTCCCACTTCTTTATGCTGTTCTAATTAGGACTGATTGTGATTAATCACACTGTTAAACAATAATAGCATACCCTCTATGTAAACATTTGTGGATGTTTTGTGCATTTTCAGATATATTGATTTCAGTCTCAAAGTGTACAGTGCTCACTTTTATTACAAATATTTTGTCAAAAACAAAAAAATTAGTATTGTTCAGTTATCCTACTATAAGTACTGTAGTGCAATCTCTTTGTCATGAAAGATGAATTTACAAATGTAGAATTATGTACAAAAATAACTGCAATCAAAATCAAAATACAATGTAAAACTTTAGGTCTACAAGTCCACTCAGTCCTACTTATTGTTCAGCCAGTTGCTAATACGAATAAGTTTGTTTACATTGACAGGAAGTAATTCAGCCTGCTTCTTGTTTACAATGACATTTGAAAGTGAAAACAGATGTTTACATGGCAGTTTTATAGCTGACTTTACAAGGAATTTACATGCCAGATACAAATATCAAATACAGGATTGGGCAAAATCAGGCCCAGGGGCTGGATCTTGCCCACCAAACATTTCTCTCCAGCCCACTCAGCTGCCCTCTCCCCATCTTGCTCTGTTCTGCAGCCGAGTTGTTCCCAAGATTCTCTTGCTAGCTGTGTGTAGGGGAAGGGAGAAGGAGCAAAGATGCTTGCAAGATTTATTGGCTTCTGAAAAGATTTTTTGGGTATATTATATTGGAACAAAAATGAAAAAACTGATGTGGATTTTTTTTATTTGTAGATACCAGTATTATTTGCAATTGAAGAAAGATATCTTGGAAGGAAACATTCCTTGCACATTAGAGCAAGCAGTTCATCTGGCTGGCTTAGCTGTTCAAGGTACACAAAGGAATTTCATTAAGTAAATTTTAGGGATGGTGACGTGAGATGTATGTTTTATATTAGTTACATGAACACTCGCTGTTATGGTAGATACTTGTGTGGCTCTATGCCTGCTTTTTTTTTAATATAAAATACACAATATTTGCTTTGAATTTATCATTTAATGCACCTGTATTATGATGCCTCAACACTTAGCTGGTCATTAATAACTTGATCCTCAAAAGTGTATTCATTTCAGTGGGACTTACCCAAAGCCACAGAGGGAGTCCAAGGCCCAGGAATTCCTGGCACTCAGTCATGTGCTTAGACCATTGGACCTCATCCTGTCTCAGCTGCTGCAGTCTGCACCTGTTGGTTTCATAGCAGGAGCAGGGGATGCATTTTAATGAATAAGAATGTGTTTGTACACTATTCTTTTCTCAGTGGTCTCCCACGCCAACTCCCCCTACACCTGGAATGTGCTTGCTGACCTAGTCCACAGGACTGTTACCCCACATTTAAATCTCTCCTGAAGACTTCCTTCTGCTATGATGCCTACAAGAAATTATCCATTTAATGCTGGCTCCTGGTAGTTTTGAATCCTAAAGACTATAGGTAGGGCCCATTTAATGTTGGCTAGTTGGGGGTAGGTAGGATAGGTTATACATAGAAACCCCAGATATAATGATTTACCTGACTTCCCCATGACCAGACTAATTATGTGTCTTCCATTCCCACAACCTTTGCCTGCATTTTGTCTTCTGATATAACTACTAATAGATGTAATACCACCATCAGTGGCATGGGACTTGGAGGCATGCATGGTACATGAAATTGTAGTTAATCTTTAAAAAAAATAACTAAATGTACATACTGAGTGTGTCACTTTTAAAGAAGAGAATCTGTTTTCCTGCTGTGTTTTCCAGTGAATTAGGGTGAAATAAAAATACATTTCTAGATGTACAACAGTTTTTTGTAGTGCAGGCTGGGCCTTTAGTATTCTTAATCATCTACAAAGTTCTTGCTAACTCATTTTCATGCTCTTGGGAGAGTATAAATGTCTCTCTGCTCAGCAAGTTGTTTATGGGAATCTTTCTCAATATAATCCTCTTCTCAGATGGAAAATATTTATCCTCTAACTTTTGCATTCTTCATTTGATCTGGCAGGGTTGTAAGAGAGGAATTGTAACACATTGAAAAACAACCACAGAATAAGTAGAGCTTTTGGTTTGGTACTGCTTGATAACTAAGTTGACTTATAAGGTGGGTCGCTTTTAACTCAAGCATTGTCATTATCCCAGCTGAGGAATACCACAGCAGTTTGTAATTTTAATAGTGAGTTCCAAATGCTGGGTTTACTCATGAATTTTAACTGAATGACAAGTATTCCGTAACCACCCTTAAAGTGTGTTCAGAGCTTCACTATCTTGATAGTTATTTTTTCCTAATATCTAACCTAAATCTCCCTTGCTGAAGATTAAGTCCATTATTTCTTGTGCTACCTTCAATGGATAAAAGAATAGTTGATCCCCATCCTCCGTATTAGGGATGTTAAATTTAGTTTAATCAACGAATCGACAAGTTGATGTAATTTCCATCAACTAATCGATAAGTAGGGAAATTTCCATCAATTAATCGATAAGCAGGGGAATTTCCATCAACTAGTCGATAAGCAGGGGAAACTGCAGAGACACAGCGGAGTTAGCTCCTGGCTGGAAGCTTATGCTTATCAGATAGTCAACTAGTCACTTACATCCGTATTCTGTATAACAGCCCTTAACACATATATTTGAGGACTTTTTATCAGAGCCTCTCCTAGTCTCCATTTCTCAAGACTAAATATGCCAGTTTTCTTAACCTTCCCTCAGAGGTCAGATTTTCTAGGACCTTTATCACTTTTATTGTTTTCTTCTGCACTTCCAAATTTATCCATCTCTTCCCTAGAGTGTGGTGCCGAGAACTGGATGCAGTGGTTCAACTGAGGCCTCACTTGTGCTTAGGGGAACAGGGCCATTACCTCCCATGTCTTATATCTGAAACTCCTATAAATACCCCCAGAGTGATGTAGATGGTTTTTTGCATCTTCATCATGCTGTTGACTCTAATTTAAATATGATTATCAGCCCCAGATCCTGTTCAGCAGTACCACTGCATAGGCAGCCATTCCCCATTTTGTAGTTGTGCATTTGATTTTTTTTCCCCTTTTTTAGGTGAAGTAATTTGCACTTGTCGTTATTGCATTTGTCTTTCATCTTCTTGATTTCAGATCAGTTCTCTAATTTGTGAAGGTCATTTTGAATTCTAATCCTGTCCTCCAAAATGTTAGCAATCCTTCCCATTATGGGGTTATCTGCAGATTTTCTAAGCATATTCTCCACTCCATTCCAGGCCTGTCGACAAGCCTGTCGACTACACACTTCCCCCACTTGCTGCCTATGTATCAGAGACAGCAAGGGGTGGGGAGCAGTAGCCAGTGCCTGTGAGGAGCTGTCTTAAAAGCACCAGCTCCCCAGCAGCAGTCCTTGTCCAGGGGAGGGTCCGAGCTGCCCGCGGACAGAGGCTGCTCTGTGCTGGACAGCCTCTGTCCGAGGGGAGCATGGACCCCCCATGAACAGGGACTTCTGCCACTTCATGCTGCTGCTTCTCTATCAGAGGCAGCTGCACGGGATGGCAGGCAGACAGCCTGTACAGGCAGCTGGTTTTTAAAATGGCTCCCCTCGTGGACCAGCTCTGCCTGCCACTCTATGCTGCTGTCTCTGATAGAGAAGCAACAGTGCATGGTGTCAGGGGGCTCCCCAGGAGTGGGGTCAGAGCGCACTGGCAGCTGGCTGTGCCCCGGGGACTGTCGAATAGTCATATAACCACTAAGATTTCATGTGGTTACACAACTATTCAGTTACATATCTAATGTCCCTACACCATTCTCCAAGTTATTAGTGGAAATATTGAATAATATTAAAACCAGGACTGAAGGTGAGTTTGATAGTGAACCACTGATTACTGCTTTTTGAGTATGGTCTTTTAAGCACTGTTGCATCTACCGTATAACAATATAATCTTTGGGCCACATTTCCGTGCTCTGCTCATGAGAATATCACTTGGAACTATTTTAAAAGCTTTACTAAAACCAAAATAAGTCATGTCATCAGCTTCCCCCTCTTCTGTAGGCCAGTAACCTGGTCACTTAAGGAAATTAGGTTTGTTTGTCATGATTTCTTGTTGACAAATGCATGTTGGCTCTTTGTTACTTGTAACCTATTATCCTCTAGGTGTGTAGAAACTGATGGTTGAATAATTTGTTCCAGTAAAGTATCTTTCCAGGTGTCAAAGTTCGACAGACTCCTCTGTAATTCTCTAGGTGTCCTCTTGGTTCTCCTTTTTAAAGATAGGTGCTATGTTTTCCCTTCTCCAGTACTCCTAGAGCAGTGGTCTCCATCCTTTTTACACCCAAAATCACTTTTTAAATGTCAGGACAAACCATCATCTACCCCATCCCTTCCTCGAGACCCTACCCCTTCCTTGAGGCCCTGCCCTCTCTGTTCCCCTTCTCTCCATCCCCAGCCCTTATACACTCTCAGGGTACAGCTACACTGCCGCTTTTTTTCTATCCTTCTGTTGGAAGAGATTTTTCCGACATTTGGCCTGTCTAGACTGGGCCACATGTCAGAAAACCCCCTTCTTTTGGAAGCCCCCTTATTCCTCGTGAAAAGAGGAATACAGAGGCTGCCAAAAGAGCGTGTTTGCCGGAAAAAACTCCGTCTAGCCGTACCCTCACTGGGTTGAGACAGGAGGTGTGGGCTCTGGGGTGGGAATGCGGGATTTGAGTGTGGGAAAGGGTGAGAGGTGCAAGCTCTGGGAGGGAATTTGGATGCAGGAGGATGTGGAGAAGGGGACGCTGGCTCAGGGAAGGGGCTTCAGGCTGGGGAGTGTTGGGCTCAGGTGTTGAGTTGGGGTGCTGAGCAAGCCACAGGCTTGTGGATGTGAGGGTGCAGGAGTTTGGGTTGGGGTGTGTGAGGGGTTCAGGGCAGGGAGGTTGGGAGAATGATGGGCTTCAGGACACAGATTTGCAGTGTGTGAATGGTGCAAGAGTGTTGTGGCAGAAGACTGAGGCTGTGGGGATGCAGGAGCTTGAGGATGTGAGAAGCTCAGGACAGGAGGTTCCAGTGTATGATAGGCTCAGATTTGGGGTCAGGATGGGGGGTTACAGGAGTGTTATGATGCTGTGGCCAGATGAGGGCTTGGCCCCAACTGGGGGCTTGTTGGCCAGGCTTCATTTTTAAATAAAATATTATGTCAAACACAAAAGGTTTCAGCATTGTCTTTATTTATGAGAGGGGCTGTCAGCCGGTGGTCAGGGCAGTGAGTGGTGTGTGTGTGTTATACACCCGAGACTTCAACTGCTAGGACTGGGGTCCTTTAGCAGCGGGCAACCTGGAGGAGGTTGACGGGCGCCCCAAAGAGTTACAGGGAGAGCTTTACACCTCAGACTTTGACTGCTAGGATACACGATCCCTTCGCAGCGGGCAGCCTGGGGAGGCTGAGAGATGCCCCAACGGATCTGTCCCCTGGAAGCGACATGATCCAACGCTCAAGCTCTCCCTATATCTGTCCCTTATGACCAGCTGGAGTTCTTTTTAAAATTGTGCTTGGTTCTGTTACAGCAACTGAAGGAGCCAGGTCACAGCTTAAACAGTTACTATTTTATTGTTACAGGGTAAACTTAGCTGTTAAATGCTACTACTGTGTCACAGATAACACAGCCACTACAAAGGACAGGACAGAAATTACACTAATAAGTCACTTACAGGTACCATGAAACCCTTTTGGTTCTCTGAGCTCTTATTAAATGCATGCAAAATAGACACCTAGCAGGTATATATTCTCACCCCTGCGGTCCAGACTTGGCGTGGCCAGCGTCTTTCTCTCAATCCCTCGAGAAGAAGTAGGGCGAGGTTGGGCGTCCCACAGACCTCGGGAGACCAGCAATACCTGCCAGCAGGTGTAGATGATTGGAGCTCAAGTGGGGTGGGCTACTAAACCCCTCTTTATACCCCTTGGGTCACGTAGGCTTCTTCCTGGTCTCAAGTGGCCAATTAGGAAAAATGGCTTTGAATGCCAAGTTTCCCACGAAGGGTGCAAAGTATAATTCACACCTGGGAAAATGCAGACAATGGGCACTTCTAGTATGTGATGGGCGAAGATTCCTCTCCTGGGACAGTGTAGGCGTGTCAATTACTGGTGCTAGTCATCAGGGCGGCAGGAGGTCCCCTGGTCGTCAGCTAGCCCATTTACTGTCTGGTTTCTGTTTATTGGAGTCAGGGACAAGCAGCACCCCTGCGTTCCCAGGGCATCAAAGGCTGACTGCCTTTCTCTTGCTCTCTGGGGGTGGGGGGGGAGAACAAGATGGGGTTCATGTCTGGCTACAGGGGCGAGGAACCTGTTTTGAGTCAGGGGTCACTGACCCACAGAAAAGTCAGTCGGGACCACACAAGTGAGATACAAAAACACAACCCCTCCAAACTCCTCAAGCCTCACTAATGTGTCCCCAACTGTGCTGGTGGGGGTAGGGGAGAGGATGCTGGGGCAGGGGACAGGTTGTTTGTGGGTGTTGGGGCAGGGGACAGGGTGCCAGTGTGTGCTGGGGCAGGGTGTCAGTGAGTACCGGGGCAGGGGGCAGGGTACTGGTGGGGGTCTCGGCAGGGGGAGGGGACAGGGACCAGTACCTGGGGATTCTGCAGCTGCGTGCCAAGGCCAAGGAAGTGGCGGGCTGCTCCCTGTCCTCCAAACAGTGGCACGGTACCTGAAATGCTGGTCCATCACATACCTGCTGCCTTCCTGCGCGGGGAGGGGCACGAGGGGAGGGGGAATCCCGGACTGTGCCACTTTCAACTGCTCGGACAGCACATGCCTTGCTCCTCTGCTCCCCATGGCAGCGCGCACTCCCTCCCCGCTTCTGTCCCCTGTGCGCAGGAAGGCAGCAGTGGAACAAAGTCCCCAGCGCATGATGGACCGGCATTTTAGGAACCGCACTGGCTGTTGGCGGGGAAGGGGAGGGAGCAGCCCGCGCACTTCTGGGACCTGGTGCGCAACTGCAGAACTCCCCTCCCACCCCTCAGGAAGCCTGCACTACCTCCATTGTCCCTGGAAGTAGCGTCAGTGCAGCGTTCATCTTGGGTGTGGAGGGCAGCAAGGGGAGGCCCCCGAAAGCCTCATGATAGACTAGTCGAGTTCCAAGGCTCGACCAGTCGATCGTGATCGATGGGTTGGTGACCACAGTCCTAGAGCTTCCCTGTCCTCCGTAAGTTTTCAAAGATAATCACTAACTGTTCTGGGATTGCTTCAGATGGTTCCTTAAGGGTCCTAGGATGAATTTTACCAGGCCCTGCTGAGTTGAATACCTCAGACTTATCTAAATGGCCTTTGATCTGTGCTTTCCCTATTCTGGCTTGTGTTCTTTTCCCCTTGTTAATATTAAATGTAAGCCGTGATTAGATACTTCATACAGTTGCAGCAAAACAGACATTAAAAACCTTGGTCTTCTTGAGGTTCTGTATTTAGCTCAATTTATTTCTCTTAAAAACAATGAGCAGTCCTGTGACACCTTAGAGACTAATACATATATTAGGTCATGAACTTTCGTGGAGAAAATCGACTTATTTCTCTTGTTCAACACATGGAACAAGACATAGAGGCAGGTGCTCTAATCTCTTTGTGTTGCCAAAACCTCTCCTAAGTCCCTGTGCTGAATACCCCCAGCATGGGGAAGCCTGCAGTTGGTGCAGAGCATGTACAACTGGCTTCTAGGCCTCACTGCCCACATTTCCGAGTATAGGGGTCATTGTAGGATGTGGAGGGGAAGTGTCCACTGTGATTTAACAATCCCAGTCTGATGTACGGTCTCAGTGAGACCATACCCATTGGAACAAGTCGGAGCAGCCCGTAGTCTGTTCTGTTCTACCTCAGAAGTGGGACTGTGAGTCGGGAAGCTGTGATCATCACCCTGACAGCTATTTCTCTCCATACCACCTGTTCTCCTGCACCCAGTGTGTTGGTTTGGAACAACTGACAGCTCGTGTCCTCAAGAAAAGAAGTTCTAAACCAGTACCAGGCCTACTTGAATCCTAGGGAGGTGAGGGAGGAAAAAGGGAGAGGAGATCCAAAGGCCATCTCCTCAATCAAGGGGAGGGGCCAGAGTACCCAGAATACAGCCGGATGCAAGGATAACAAATGAAAATAGGGGAACAAAAGTGGAGTTTCTGAAGTATTGAGATCAAAAGTATTAATGTTTGAACTGTCTTGTGGGACCAGTCAGAAGAGGAACACAGACTAAGTAGAGTATTTTAGGAGAAAGTGGAAAGAAATGAAGAATAAATGCATCTCAGTCTCACCACACGGAGCATCCCCACCTTTCTGGTATGACACAGCATTTCAGCAATTCTTCCTTGTTCTCCTCCTTGCTGTCTCATTGGTCTGGTGCAGTGGTTAGAACGCTGCACGTCTACAGTTAACCGTTTTATATCCACAGAGATACATATCTTCGGATGCATATCTTCGTTTATAATCTCTGTGGACTGCGGAATGGATGTGGATTCAAATTTTTTTTTTTACCTGTGCAGGGCTCTAGATGATGCATAGGTTCTCAGCTGGTCCAGCTGCAGTTTCAGGGGGTCCACCCATGGGGCTGAAGCCCAGTGCCCCATGTGGCTGAGGACCCCTTGAAACCTGCTCTCAGTTCCCCAGGGGGCCACAAATGTCCTGTTGAGAACCACTGCTGTAGAAGGTGCAGATGCAGATACAGATCCATATAGAAGGTACATGCAGATCAGCTCTAAATATGGTGACTTGGGTCCTACCCAGGTCTCCCTATAGTTCCACCTCTTCCAGAGTAACAGTGCCTCAAACAAATAATGTCCAACAACCTAGTGGCAATCAACATAATATCTTCCATCCCTCCTGAAAATCTTCTTCATCTTCAGGGCAAAGCCCTCTTCAGCCATGCAGGACTTCCCCCTGAAAATCCTCAGCAATACTCAGAAACCAGACAAGAATACAAACTAGAGCAACTTCTGGTGCCCCAGGTTTTTAGTGCATCTTAAGTTCCCCTAGTTCTCTTTCCTGCAAAGCACCAACCTCCAGGACTGCCTTCCTGTAATCTTACTCCCTTTTCAAGTCCTCCCTGCCCTCCCATGCACTAATTCCACTTGTAGCTTCCCCACAATTCTCCCTTCCTTGAGCTTCTGTCTGACCCTTCCCATAGGGCAGGAAATCCAGATCTCCACTCTCATGGTTCTCCTTCCAGCTGAGCTCCTCAGTAAGCCTGATATATCCTTCAGGTATAACAAGTCAGTGCTAACTAAAGCTCTTAGGCCATGTTTACCTTACAAAATTAAGTTGACCTAACTTGTATAGATACAACTGTCATGTAATTACATTGTTTGTGTATGTGTCAGGGCTTTGTGTCAGTGGTGCGGGTCCTATCAGGAATGCATGTGTCGATTGTACTGTCAGTGTGGGGCATTGTGGGAAGGCTCCAGAAAGCCAGTAACAGCTGACATAAGCAACGCAGTGTTACTGATACTGTGTTAATCTAACTACATAGACCCCTTGACTTTACACTGCTCATGAAAGTGAGTTATTAAGTTGGCTTAGCAGTGCAGTTGCATTGGCAGGAGTGAAATGTAAATGTAGACACTTTTATAGTTTGGTGCGTGTAAGATGCCTAGTGTTGACCTAATTGTGTAGTATACAGTGGGCCTCTACCTCTATTTAGCCCCTTTTCAGTCGGGGTGCCATTTATACACTCATCACAAGATGATTTGTTTAACTTTATACTTTGCAAAGTTTACTGACTATTGTACAGTGTCATTCACTGCTTTCAAATGATAGACTTCATCATTATGGAGTTATGCTTTACAGAGCGCATCCGTCACACTGTACTAAATCCTTTCATCATCACAAGTACTTGACTCCTACCTGTTGTTTAATTTCCTTAGCTGACTTTGGAGACTACGATCAGTATGAATCTCAGGAATTTCTACAAAGATTTGCCTTGTTTCCTGTGGTAAGTTCTTTCTTCAGCTGCTTTTCTGACATTACTGAAAGAAAATGTCTGGTTTGGAAACCCCTTCTGTCAGACACAGAAGTGAGCAAATGCTATATTGACTGATATCAGAGAAAGATATCTGCAAAGGGATACATGCTTATGTTAAGGCTGAGAGCTACTACTACTTTGTCATTTACTGCTGCCAGACCAATCAAAGCACAAATATAAGGTGCAGATGTTCTGCACGTATAAATTTCATTAAAGGTAATTTTATCAGGTAATTGAATTACACATGATCTTTAAATTGCACAGTAGAGTCTAGTTTTCCAGGGCATTGCAGGGTTTAAAGATGTTTGTATATTCTAGTGAAGATAAATGGTGGGGGAAAAACCAAAAAGTATGTTGTTTTAGATTTCTGCAGTAATCTGTTCCCAGCTTGCTAGTCACTGTCTCAGCTGGAAGTCAGGATCCAGTTGAGTGAAGGAACTGATAATTTTATCATTTAGAATTCCTTCTACTAGTTCATTAACTAAATGCTGCTCTTTAAGGGTTGGTTACAAGAGGAAAAAGTACTGGAGGAAGCAACACAGAAAGTGGCCTTGCTGCATCAAAAATACAGGTAAGAGTTCATAAATGCAGAAATTGTGAAGCAGTCACTTCGGATCTAAGAGCATGTCTCTACTACAAAATTAAGTCAGTTTAAGTTAGATTGACCTACAGCCATCACAGTAATTGAAATCGGCTCTGTATGTCCATAGCGTATGCTCTTTCTCTCAGCAGTGTGAATCCTCACTAGGGATATTAAAATGCATGTAATTAAGTAACTGTTTCACCGCAGAAAATTACAGTGGTGACACAGGTACATGCAGGGTGGCAGTCGGCTCCCCGGGAGCTGTTGAGTGCAGAGAGCCGGCTTTTAATTCCACTCCCCCCATATGCTTCCACTTGTCACCTGCACTGTTGCCTTTGATACAGAGGCAACAATGCAGGGCAGTAGGCGGCTCCCTGGGAGCCAATGTTCATTGGAGCCAGCTTTTGAGCCAGCTCCCAGCGTGTATCAGGATCCTGCATGTAACCATTAACCGATGAGCCCAAGCTTACTGGTTAACCATGTACACGGTTACACTTTCACATCCCTAATCCTCACCAAGAGCACTTGCACCGACTGAAGTGTGGCGTTGTTGGTCACTGACAGCCGGATCCCCACAGCCCCAGGGCTGACAGCTGGAGCGCTGACTAGGCATCAGCTGGCGTATTGTGTCCATTTCTAGGTGCCCCATTTCAGAAATGATGTGGACAAACTGGAGAGAGTTCAGAGAAGAGCAGCAAAAATTTAAAGGTCTAGAAAATAAGATCTATGGGGAAAGATTGAAAAATTAGGTTTGTGTAATCTGAAGAAGGAGAAGACTGGGAGTAGAGGGCATGATAGCAGTTTTAAAGTACTTAAAAGGTTGTTACAAGTTGGAGGAAGAAAAAATGTTCTTGTTAACCTCTGAAGATAGGAAAAGACACAATCGGCTTAAATTGCAGCAGGAGCAGTTTAGGTTGGACATTAGGAAAAATTTCCTAACTGGCAAGGTGGCTAAGCTCCCAGCCCGTGAGCTATCTCCAGCCAGAACAGTTGCGTAATCTGGTCTGGGAGTCCTGGCAGGCCGGGGGAGGAGAGGCTGTCCATTTCTGCCCTCGTCCCACCCTGTCTCCCAACAGATGTGGCCGCAGGGGTTAGTGGGTGGGTGGGGGTGGGGGGAACTGGTGCAGGGCAGCAGCAGCAGTTGGGCCTCCCCCCACACACTTCCCATAATGCTGGGAGCTGTGGGGAAGCAGAACGAATGTGTCTGCCTAGTATCTGTGGAGAGTGCAAAGGGGTCAAATTTCTGCTGCCATCCCATGCCAGGTGCCCCTTGGTAATCTCCAAGACCTCATCCCTTGGGGATGGGGTGCAATGGGGGAGAGGAGGTGAGACAATGGTGGGAAGGGGCAGGATTTGCGGGACAGGAACTGACAGCCCCCTCAACACACACACATCTCAGCGGAACATCCAGGCCAGATTGTTTTACTGCTCCCACTGGGCTGGGAGTTTGAGACCCCTGGTCATTATTGTATGATGCTGTCTCTCACCAATTTCAGGAGTACAGGTCTCCAAATCACTAAAACTATAGGTGCCACTAACAAGGAAGGAATAATTAGGAACAGCTACTGCTCACCTGCCAGAAGTGTTTCCGCCAAGTCAGAACTGAGGCAGAGCTGGGGATGAGTAGTGTGGGGAAAAAATTGTTTTCTCAGGGCTATGCTGTAAATTTTAAGCTTCTGTGAATTTGTGTGGATATTGACGACTAGGGTGAAGCCATTTTGAAATAGTACAATGTACTTTGTAACATTGTTGCTTATCAGAGACAAAAATAAATATTGTGGCTTCATTGTTAAGGTGTTCATGAAGTCTTTTAATTTAACCTTTTGCTTTAGTGTAATGGAAATTGTGACCACAATTATTGTTGTGTGTTAAGAACTATGAGTGTGCTCAGCACTGTACCAAATCTAAAGGTAATCTTTGTTGCAAGGTGTTTACAGTCTAAGTCACAGAGAATAAGACATGGTGCACTGGGAGTACCAGTGTCAGATGACAGATTCCTTGTGTTGTTTTCCTGATCTCTTTTCTTTTTCTCTAGTTAGAATAATGTTGGGCTGGAGATAGTTTGATGTGGCTCGGTGTTGTGAGTTTATTTTAAGCAGAGTGGAAGCAGTGAGTCTTTAGATGGAATTTGAATGAGGAGGGGCTGAGGATTGACGTCAGGATTGAGGGCTTGTTCTGTACAGAACAGAAAGAAGAATGTAGCTGGGAGTGGGGAAAGTGCAGGAACTGAGGTCAATGTGACTGTAGAACAGAGGAATGAGAGAGGATGTAGTAAGAAGTGTCTCTGTGTACTGTACAGTGCTGCACATACTGTTTGTGCTAAAGAAATACATAATCTGAGATGCAGACTGGAGTGGAATTGTGCATTTCAAGCTTGGACAGCATGCTTCAGAGTAACACATGTAGGAGTGTCCCCAATTGGTACAAATTTAGAAGCTGATTACTAGATCAAAAGTTACTGTTGTGTTTATTTGTAGAGGCCTTACACCTCCCGATGCAGAAATGTTGTATATGCAAGAGGTAGAGAGAATGGAGGGCTATGGTGAAGAGAGCTACCCTGCAAAGGTAAGGAGGGCTTTAATGCTCTGCTGTGTGTAGCCATCTTCATATCTTTCTTCCATTTCAAATAAAAACAAGAAAATCCAATGTATAAGATAGGGATGTAAAATCCCAATTAAAAAGTTAACTGGTTAACTTTGTTTACCTTAGTAAGCATACCCTATACTCTGTCCCTGAGTCACCTGAATCACCCCATTGACATCACTGGGATTATTCTGCATAAGGACTGCTGTATCAAGTCCTGTGTTTGTACTACATGGCAAGGAGAGATCATCATATCAAACAAAAGATTAAGATTTGCATTGCCCATGTAAGAACCCTTCTGTGACATCACTGAAGTGAATAGTTGCTGCTACTATAACTTTGACTCACAAAGTTTCTTTCTTGTGATTTCTGGTTACTGCTTCTAGGACAGCCAGGGAAGTGACATATTCATTGGGGCATGTCTTGATGGTATCTTTGTAAAACACAAAAATGGCCAGCCTCCTGTTATATTTCGGTGAGTATTGTTCCCTGTCAGAAGAATGCAGATGAAATACTTTGGAAATTAACATTATATGCATAGTCCCAGTTGCTTTCATGGTGTTTTGGATGAATACAGATCACTATTCCAAACATGCACCCAATATTACAGCACTTGTGCATACATACTGAAGTCAATGTAAGTTTTAACTATTTAAGTGCGGCAGGATTAGTTCATTTACACCTACATTATATATGTGCCAACTCTAGTTATATATTCCTCTGTTCAAATGCATGTGAATCTAAAAGTAGTATCATTTTGCTAGATACAGGCATATACAAAAAACAAACGTGCACATCAGCTATTTGGGGATGTGCAATCATAAAAGTATGTTAGTGTGATGGACCGGGCCAGGTCTGGGCACCGCTGAGGGCGTCTGCTGAGGGTGAATTGCTCAAAACCAGGGCTGCTTACAGCCCCAGACTGGAGACCTTTCCCAAACAGGCCACAAACCAGTCACACAGAACGCTTCATCTGCCAGTCTGGCCAGCAGGAAGCCTCACGAGCAAAACCCCTCAAATACCCCAGCTCTCCCTGTACCACAATCAGCCCCAGGCCTAACACACAGGTGACGGGTCACAGGACCCAATCTCACATACTCCGAACGGATCCTCCCGGTCCCAAAGAACCAGCCACAGATTCCCGGTCAGTTTACGCTTTGGATCTTACCCACAGGATCATGCTGGGCCAATCCTTTAGAATCTAAAATCTAAAAGGTTTATTAATGAAAGAAAGAATAAGCTGAGAGTAAGGTTGTTAAGGAAAATACATTACATGCGCCAGTCACTAAGTTCTTGATGCAGGCTCTCAGCAGAGATGTTACAAACTGCTATCTTAAAAGTCTCTGGTGTACATCCTATGTCAGGATGGGCCAACAATCCTTTCCGGCTCGCTGTCTCTTGTAAGGCTGCATCTGGGATCAGTAGCAGAATTGAAGACCAAATGGAGTCCGCCTTGTGGCACTTTATATCCATTCCTGGTACCTTCCAAGCTGGAGTGGGTCACATGGTCAAGTGACCTATCTCTGTTTCACATGTCAGCAGCCATTTTGCCCTGGGCGGTTTGCATGTTTCCAGACGCATTCCTCAGGTGTGTATTGGCCTCTCTGAGATCCATTGTCCTTGGAGCAGTGCTCTAAGCATAGTCATCGACTGAACAATCCTTCTTTACAACAGGCAGTGCAGGCCAATATCAGCACAAAGTCCATATTCATAACTCCACATACAAACATCACACAAGTATATGAGTAGCATACATAGAATCAGTAGAACATAAGCTTTCATTTGACATCTCACATGGCCCCCCCTTGTACAGACTTTGGGGCAAAAACCCCTCCCCCCCGGTGGGTGCAGCAGTGATCTGGCTGCTCCTCTCAAAATCCAATAACATGACAGTTAGTATGTGGGAGGTTATTCTATATATGGAAATATGAAAAGGAGAGATGCAATATTATTCTCTAATTAGTCTATAAAGTCCTACCAGACCAGTTTTTGTTTAAGTTTATCCTGTACAGACTAACTCAGCTACCCCCTGGAGCATCTATTTTGAAGTTGTAGATCAGGGGTGGGGAACGTAAGGCCGAAGGGCTGATGTGGCCCTTGAATTGCCTGGATCTGGCCCCCAAGGCTCAGGGCTGTCTCCAATACTGGGGAGCCCTCGCTGGTGCTCCAGCCCCCCCTCTGCCCTCCTGCAGGGCTGGAACACACAAAATCTACTAGCTTGGGCCCCCAAGATTCTGGTGTGCGAGGGGAATGTGGAGAATGTCTTTCTTCTCACTTGGGGGCCACCTCAGTGAGGGTTTTTTGTTGTTGTTTGTTTGTTTTTTCTTCTCACTTGTGTGCGGCCCCCGACTGATTTTTCTGTGGATCAGCGGCCCCTGACCCAGAAAAGGTTCCCCAGCCCTGTTGTAGATCATTTGCTGCTTACAATTAGGCTGTAACTGACAGTGAAGTATGCAGTCTTCTTGGATATTCTGACAGTTAGTTAAACATTTGTTAAATATTTTACCATGTTGAGCATGACATTGAGACATACCTATCTGAAGCCCAATTCCAATAGTCCAGATTTCACCTGTAGATGCAAGCATGAGTCCCAGTGACATGAATAAGGGCTGCATGTGTGCATCCATGGGCAGAATTTGGCCTACCAAGTGAATGTCATGTAGCGACATATGTAGAAGGCTATTTTCAAGGACATTGGTAGCTTGTAGTTATCACTGAGGCCAGATAGACATTGATCAGATAAAATCCACTGTGAACAAATTAAGTTGTTCACTGAACTGGGGATCAAATATTGGAACCTCTCTGCAACTCCATAGTAAGTGGGCCATGTACAGTAACTCTCTGCGGGGCCTTAGTTCTGAACACTGTTACCTGTCTTCTCACTCATTTTAACCAAGTCTTAATAGCTCTGAGCATTTTTAAGCATTGCTAAACATAGTTTTTCTTGTACAAGGAGTGATTAACTTTCAAGCAGTCAAGCCATGCTAATAGCTAGTTTCCTGTCTTAAATGTATTAAAACATGTTAATCCATTATACATATTTACACATCCTCTAAAGAACTACAGTTACATCCCCGTTTTCCTTTTAAGAATAATGAGAATGAAGTTCTAGGAGTGATTAAATAAGTTATACATAACTGTATACATAAACTATTAATCACTGTTGCAGAGTTTGCTAA
This sequence comes from Pelochelys cantorii, assembly GCA_032595735.1. Taxonomy (NCBI): domain Eukaryota; kingdom Metazoa; phylum Chordata; order Testudines; family Trionychidae; genus Pelochelys; species Pelochelys cantorii. Next base: position 98,260,911 of record CM064329.1, on the reverse strand, counting down.
AATTGACTCAAACTTTGATTGTACATGGGTGAGTTAGCAATTAGTCCTCACCCCCAAGATAGGTTTTGTTTTTCATTGATACTTTCTGCTCTATGAAAATTTAGAGCTTACTTGTAGCGTCTTCTTGCTTTGTCCTTAGGTGGCACGACATTGCTAACATGTCCCACAACAAGTCTTTTTTTGCATTAGAACTTTCAAATAAAGAAGAGACAATCCAGTTCCAAACTGTAAGTGAGTGAGTTTTTATTTCTCTCTCTCTCAAGCTACACAGGTTGAAACTCCCTTAACTGGGATGTGGCAGGACCAGAGAGTCCCCGTGGAGGGCCAGTGGCAAGGATCCCTGTGGGGCCAGCAGAGCAGCGGGCTGCCCTCAGTGAGCTGATGGAGGGGCCACCCAGCGTTTGGCAGCAGATCTGCCTAGCAGGGTTGGGAGACATGCGCATGGCTGCCCAGTGGGATCCATGGCACACAGCTGCCTGGTGGGTCCCAGAGCCCCAGTTCAGCGCATGCGGTTGCCCTGTGGGTCCCAGATCCCCAGCACAGTTCATGTGGCTGTCCGGTAGGACCTGGAACCCACTGTGTGGCACGTGCGGCTGCCCTACAGGTCCCGGAGCGAGGGCAGCAATGGCTGCTCAGTGGGGTTGGCAGGGCAGTGGGCCAGCAGGAGGTGAGGAGCCAGCTGGGAGGCCAGCAGACTGGGCGGGGGGGCCAGCATCAGGGGGTCCAGAAATGACCTCCCCTGATCTGGCAAAATCCCTCATCCAGGACCAATCAGGTCCCAAGGGTGCTGGACTGAGGAAGTCCAATCTGTATAAGCAAACTACAAAATAAAACAATCCCCCAAACTATATTTTTGTCCAAAATGTTAATTTTTTCAACTTTATAGTTATGTGGAGATTTTTTAGTTGCTGTTAAAGCATTTATATTATGAGAGTGACACACATACAACATTTTAAAATTCTATGGCTGCTTCAGCCATTTTTATACAAAAGAAAAAAGGCATTAAGAAATTTTGTCTTCCACAAATACAGCAAAAGTGCTGAGCACTCTGATCTAACCCAGCAAAGTGTTTAAGCATGTGTTTAAATGAAGACTTTTTAAATCAATGGGACTATTCACGTGCTTAAGGATAAGTCCATGTTGAAGTGCTTTGCTGAGTCAGGGCCTGAGCGCTCAGTGTCTTGCAGAATTGAGTCTTTAAAGCATTTGTCTATTTCCTTCTTCGAGGCTATAATTTTTGTAATAGTCTTAAAGTGGGAGTGGAGAACCTCTGTGCATCAAGTGGTTTGTCAGGCTTAGCCACAGGTGGGCTGCCAGACAGTTTGTTTACCTGAGCATCTTCAGCCACAACTACTCGAGGCTCCTAGTGGCTGTAGTTCACTGTTCCCAGCCAATGGGAGCTGCAGGAATTGGTGACCCAGCCTCCACCGCTTCCTGCAGCTCCCACTGGCTGTGAACAGCAAACCACGACCCTGGGAGCTGCAAGCCATGTCTGCAGCTGCTCAGGTAAACAAACGGTCTGGCGGCCCGCTGACCCTGATGAAGTGCTTGCTGCCAGTGCGCCAGAGGTTCACTACCATGTTAAAGTGTGATATGCATAGTATGTATGGTTATTCACTGTATTGAGTCATAAGATAGTCTTCAGTAGAAGGCTGCTGTTTTCAACTTGTTTTAGTCTAATGAAATGTTCATGTTTTAAGCAGAGGGATTAGTCCTGCAGATTATATGGTTCGTAAAAAACTTTCATATAGAAGCTGCTACATCAAAATGAATTGTATCAAATCTTGTTCCGATGTAAGTCAATGGTTAAACTTTCACTGACTTCCATGGGGCCAAGAGTTGGGCTTGTATATTTTAGCCTGTGTATTTTTGTTGTATATCTATATATTTTGTTTAACAGGAGGACATGGAAACAGCAAAATATGTGTGGCGGATGTGTGTGGCCAGACACAAATTTTACAGACTAAATAAATGTAGCCTGTAAGTAGAATAGCTTTTTGTGGGGGGAGGGGGGAAGAGATCTCTGTTCCCATAACAAACTTAAATGTTGTGTAACATCTGTTATTTACTACTTTTTTAGAACCATGTTTCTCAACCAGTGGTACAAGTACCTTTAGGGGTACTCAAGAGAAGTCTGTGGGGTACGTCAACACAACTGAAATTTGGAGAAAACTGAATTTTTGTTTTAAGTTTTACAGTGCTTTATTATTTCTGTATTTTTTACACCCAAAATTGCATTGCCCGCCCAGCTACGATTAAGTTGTTTAAACAAATGTTGCAATGGTAGAAAAAAATTTTGTGTCTGAAAACTGTAGGTACTGGGGGTATTATTTTTTTTTTTTTTTGAAAAAGGGGTACTTTATTTTAAAAGGTTGAGAAACACTGTTTTAGAATATACTAATTAGTGACATTGTTTGTTCCTGATGCTTTAATCACATACTTATTCTCAATGCCAAAGTTAAGAATATAATTCTCTTTTTCTAATAACTGAATCTCTATTCTGTAAGTGCATCTACTTGGGCCATTAATGTGAAGGTGTTTGTGAAATACTGAAATCTATGAGACTCTAAATGTGCTTTTGACTGAACTTGTAATAGGACACTGTAGTTAGTTATTTTCAAGGAGCAGGGGAGTGAATGTAGTCTTCTTAGAAGATGCTGGATTGGCAGTCTTATAGTATGAGGCCCTTTAGATATCCACAGAATCCTCATAGCTCAGTAATCATAAGAGCAGAACAAATTAAATACAAGTGAAAAGATTAAATTTAATGGACCAGTCTCCACACTGCAAATCAATTTTTTCACCTTTTTTAATTGTCATGTTATTCTTGATTTACATTAATGCGAGACATATAATTGAGCCCACTAGTCATAATAAACATGATTTCCATTTAATTCAATTTCTTTGGCATAGTCCAGCAATAAATGACTTGTTGTGGGTCTGATTCAGAGCCTATTGAAGTTAAAGGAAAGATGGTGGTAAATATCCACATCACAATCCCCTCCCTCACGAGGCACTAATAATGACACCTTTCTTATCACTCTCAAAATAGTTGAAGAATTGGCTCGGAATAGAGACCAAACTGGCCTCTCATACCTCATGGTGGTTGCCTTCTGGTCAGGGATGAAGCATATTGGGGAGGTGGTGTTGGTCAGAAGCTTTAAAAAATGAATTCCCTAGACCAGTAGTGCTCAGTCTTTCTTGCTTGGGATCCCTATGTCAACTTACTGGGATATCCTCCTGTTTAACAAAAGTGGCAGGTGGGGGCGGGGGAGGGTGCAAGGTAGTGCTGGGCGCCAGGCTAAGAAAACCTCTGTCCCACTCATCTAAGTTCAGTTACAGTGTCTTCTCTGCTGGTAACAAGCACCTTTTTTTCCCAATGTGCTAGTTGACTGTCTCCATTTTGTCTGAACATACCTTGTATTTAGAGACTCCCCAGACTCTCCACCTGTGGAAGGCTCTCAGAAACCTTTCCTCATTCTTTCCTTTCCACGCTTTCCAATTCTTTCTCGTCCTTCTCTTCCCAAAGGGTGAGCTGAGAATAATCTCTTTCTGAAATTTTGCATGCCCTGGGTTGATATTGTGAAGGCCAAGACTATAACGGGGTTCCAAAAAAAACCAGATAAGTTCATGGATGATAGATCTATCAGTGGCTATTAGCCAGGATGGCAGGGATGGCTCTCTTTATCAGAAGCTGGGAATGGATCACTTGATGATGACCTGTTCTCTTCACTCCATGTGAAGTTTCTGGGACTGATCACTTTCAGAAGACAGGATACTGGACTAGATGGACCTTTGGTCTGACCCAGTCTGTTCTTATGTATTTGTATTGCTGTGGTATCTTTCAGGTCCTTGTCTTACTGCACACTGTTGTGGGTATAGCGTGGGGGGGAAATGGGCACTGTTGACCAGTCCAATGCACAGTGATTTGGCAAACTACAATCTTGTCTATACTCTAGAAGCTACAATGTTTGCCTTATCTAAACTTTAGATTGTTTAGGGACCCAGAATAAGCATTCTGCTGCTATTTATTTATATAGCCTAGTAAGTACTGAGGACACATTACAAGCTATTACTGTATAAAGACAGACTTCCAGGACAGAGAGCCTACAGATTACCACTTGGATGAGACTTTATAAGGGGTTGAAATTTGGTGCAAGAGCATGGAAATCCCACCTTTCTCCCTGCCCACTGCATGTGTGAAATTCAGGTCCTGCTCCATTCCATGCACTGCTGGGGGAGCTTGGTGTGCACCTTGCTAGGATACTGAACATGAGAAGAGGCACTGAGATAAACAAGGTGTTTGTCTTTCTCACTCCCATCCTATTTATGTGTTTGTTTTCATTCTAGCCACAGTGGTGATTTGTGCATGTGCGGCACTTGCACATAGCTCTTCCCTCTGGGACTGTGTAACACAGGGCCTGATTCTGTGAAGTGCTGAGTGCCCTGAAATAGGCCCAATCCTCCTCTAAGGTGCTCAAGTTGGCAAAGTTGTAAAAATCTTTGCTTATTGTATGACTTGCTTTGTAGACAAACGCAGGCTGTTACAGTGAATCCAGTTAGAAGGAGGTCCTCTGCCAGGATGTCTCTGGTAAGGTTTTCAAATAGCTCACATTTAAGCTGGTTCTTGTCTTTTGCTAAGTAGTAGTAGAATGTCCTATGAAGGGAGAAATAGTGGTGACCATGTTAATTGTAAAATTGGAGAAGGATACTTTTTCTAGGAATATGCCATTACTACTGAGATTTGAATGTTTATAGTTTTGCATTAGACTTGAGTGCAATCTTTTTTCCTTTAGTGGAAAAGTTGAAGTGATGAAAAGTAAGCTGGGACCAATGCATTAAGCCTACAGGCTTGTCAGAAAACCAAGTGGCAACGTCTTAATAACTTATCTAAAATATATATTTTTGTTTTAGGTATTTTAGATACATCTGTTTTTCAATTTAAGATTCCCCTACATCTAGAGAAAATCTTTGGTGTCTGTATGCACTGCTTTGGTTTGCTTTTACTCTTCACTTGCCGTGAAAATTGATACTTTGTGTTGAACACTGAAGGAATTTGCTTTTAGAATAGCCCCTTGTACAACCTTCAAGACTCCTTAATAGCTCATGTAGAATTTAACTACTTTTAAATATCTTCTTTCTTAGCCCAAGCCACAGCCTTACATGATGCCACCACCACCTCAGCTACATTACAATGGACACTACACAGAACCATATACATCGTCCCAAGGTAAATTATGATGTGGTCACATTGTTTAATTCTTAAGTATATAGACAGTGGGAACAAGTATACACACAGACTACTTGATATCACATTTTACCACTCTGTAAATTATATCACATTAGGAGCTGTTTAAAGAGACCATAGTGTAAATGTGAGTCAGGCCCACAATCAGTTTCACACATACAGAATGGGAAGCGACTGTCTGGGAAGGAGTACTGCAGAAAGGGATCTAGGGGTCATAGTGGACCACAAGTTAAACATGAGTCAGTGGTGTCACACTGTTGCAAAAAAAGCAAACATGATTCTGGGATGCATTAACAGGTGTGTTGTGAGCAAGACATGAGAAGTTATTCTTCCGCTCTACTCTGAGCTGATTAGGCCTTAATTGGAGTATTGTGTCCAGTTCTCGGCACCACATTTCAAAAAAGATGTGGAGAAATTGGAGAAGGTCCGAGAAGAGCAACAAGAATGACTAAAGTTCTAGAGAATATGAGCTATGAGGGAAGACTGAAAGAATTGGGCTTGTTTAGTTTGGAAAGGAGAAGACTCAGAGGGGACATGATAGTGGTTTTCAAGTATCTAACAGGGTGTCACAAGAAGGAGGGAGAAAAATTGTTCTCCTTGGCCTCTTATGATAGGACAAGAAACAATGGGCTTAAGCTGCAGCAAGGGAGGTTTGGGTTGGACGTTAGGAAAAACTTCCTAACTGTCAGGGTGATTAAACACTGGAATAAATTGCCTAGGGAGGCTGTGGAATCTCCATCTGTGGAGATATTTAAGAGCTGGTTAGATAGACATTGATCAGGGATGGTCTAGAAGTGCTTGGTCCTGCCATGAGGGCAGGGGACTGGACTCAGTGATCTCTCGAGGTCCCTTCCAGTTCTAGTGTTCTATGAGTCTATGATTATTTCTCTTATTCTAGTATTTGTTCCTATTCTAAGTATAGAATGATATACGAGGGAGCTAGGATGGCGAACGCTGAGTTATTGACTGTGTACATTATTTGCAGGCCACAGTCTCTCATTACATACAGCCTTCATATCCCTTTAGACCTTAAGGATATCAGAGCTCTGTGAAGTATCAGTGGACTTTGTACCCTCTTTCCCTGACTACTCCAAGGACCCAGCCCATCATTAGAGAAAGTGAGATTTCTTAGGACTATGTGGGACAGATACTAAAGGAAGAGAGGGACCTGTTGTGTGTAGTAGTAGGTATAGAAATCATTGGGATAAACTGGGGCTATAAATTTTGAGTGAGCCCAGCGGATTACAGCTGGTTTGATAAGGAAATCTTAAATGCTGGGTTTCTAAAAGTAAAATAGTTAAATTATGCAGAACTCCCCGTAGGTGCACGTAGCTAGCCTGTGTAATATGCAGTGGATTTACCAGTACCTTCATTTTCCTTCTCTTTTATTGTTAGCCTCATTTTGTGTTTTTAATTAGACCAAGTTCTCTGAAGCAAGGACTGTGTTTAATTTTCCAGTGCAATCAAGCCTTTGACTGCTAGTGTAGTACAAATGTAAACAATATTGGTAATACTGAATTGCTGACAGCTTTGGGAAGTCCTGTAATCTGCTCATTTTTATAGCAGAATGGAGTTGATTTGTTTCCAAAATCATAGTAAAGGTATTATAAAGAATACCAGATTTGTAATAAAATCCTATTTGTGAGAATATGCGTTCAATAACAAAAAGAATCAAAAGCAATTGGCAGCAAAGATGCACAGCTGTCTTTGTTTGCACTACATGTACAAAAAGTACTGAAAGAAGTGACCTCTGTTTATTCTGTTTTGCATTTTGGCATCAGAGCAAAAACTCCACTGTTTTTTATAAATGTTAAATGCATAAAACAAAAAATAATTTTCTTTAATATGTATAATGAAATCTGTAATAAGGACCAACTGTAGTAGGCAACATCCTACTGTACTTTAAAATATCCCAAAGTCTCCAAATAACTCTTGCTTTACTAAGGTCTACCTGGTTAGTTGCTGGGATGGTCAAATAAAGCAGATTTCTTAGACTGTTTACAGAGAGTTAATGTGTGTATATCTTCCTGAGCTGAAGGTGTAATTCCTAGCTCAGAGAGGCGTGCATGCTCTGTTTGAAAAGTATCACTGCAGGAGGGTGGCACAGGCAATGGTTCAGGCTAGCCACTTGAGAACCATTGAATCTGAGATCCTAGGAATGTACTTGGGACAGCTAGGCTGAGCCACTTCCCTTGCTGTCCCCACACACCATGCTGTCTTTTTAGCATGCTGTCTTGACCAGAGCTAGCAAGCATATGTCTTCCTGAATTCAGAATCACATCTCTCAGCTGATTATAGACATGACATTAGTATTGATATTCATTTATACAGTGAGCCAGATTCTTCTATAACCAAGGCCTTGTCTGCATAGGTCAATTGAACTGGATTAACTTAAATTGTTTTTTAAACTAATATAGTTGAACCAATGCAAACGCACATGTGGACACTCTATTTCGGGTGGCTTATTTTGATTTAACATAAACCAATTCCCAGTTGAATTAAGTTACATTGAAAAAAGACAAACATGTGTCTATATACAGGAATTTACACTTGTTTAACTAGATCAGTCTGAATTCACACCTTAGGTTATTCTAGTGCTACTTTGCTATGGAGACAAGACCTTGCATTGGTGTACCTCAAGAATAAACCTGTAAAATTAAGTGCAGTAAACGAGGTAAATAAAATATAAAGAAATAAGATTAGAAGCAGGACCAAAAACTTTTCCATTTTACTCAAGATATGACCCTTTTCCTCCATAGCTTGCACTCTGCCTACTTTGCAGTCGCTGCGGTCACTGCAGGACTTTGAGTATCTTGGTGAATTAGGGATAGTTCCCTCTGCAGACACTGTTAATTAATCCAATTAATTAATCCACACTGGGCTACTAGTGTGGCTGCCCCTGCGGGTATGGTGAGCTCTTCCCCCGAGAGCTGAAATACCATAACTCTGAACTGTGCCCTTGTTTCCCCTGGCCTAGAGAGCTGAAAGCCTGACGTTGACGTGAATGAGTCTCTCGGGGCGGACTCACAGCCACGGCACCTCCAGCTGGGGGCACTGGAGATTAGCTTTTGTCTGCTCGCTGGACTCCTCCCTCTGGCTGGGGTCTCCCTGTGTGCTCGCTTCACTCTCCAATCCAGACCTGCATCACTCTTGGACTGTGGTGTCCTCTTTAAGACTCTGCCCTCTGGCAGTGCCCACTCCAGTATCTCTCGACCCCCTTCCAGGGAGGGTTTATCAGTCTCTGTTCCCGCTCCAGGATCCTCCCCTCCCAGGGAACACCCAGTTCCTCTCTAGGGAACACACAGTTCCAGTATACCCTCCTTGCCTCAGTGACCCCCTGCCAGTCTTCAGCTAGCCCCTACCTCAGGGGCAAACTGCAGTCTGGAATGGCCACTCAACATTGGCAAGAGGGTGTGGACCTGCTTCCTTTGCCTACCCTGGCTGGCTCTCTGCAGCCCTCCTGCACTCAGGTTTGGCCTTAGGCCCTGCAGCCTGGCAGTTTGCCTGGCCAGAGCTTCCCCTGCTCTGCCTCCGAGAAGCCTCCTGCTTCCCAGGCAGCCTGTTCTCCAGCCAGAGCAAGAGTAAGTCTTCCCCTCCATCTCCAGGAGCCCTTCTTTATATAGCCCCCAGCTGGGCCTAATTAGCAATAACTGCCTCAGCTGGGGCTTTGCTCCCAACCCTTGTTCAGGGCTGGGTTTTGCCCTTAAAGGGCCAGTGCAGGGCAGACACCCTGTCACAGTGAGGCTGACAGATTTTATTGATCAACCTTGTCTGGATTCTGTCTCTGGCTGTTACATTACACCCCCGCTTGGTCAAAGCAAAACAAGTTCTGCATGACTTCAAGAGAGAAGGCAAATGTACATCTCTCGTGTTTGCTGGCTGAGTCTTGATGCCAACTCAGTAACATCAGGGTTTCTGAAAACAAATCACATCAGAATTAAATCAGCCTCCAAATAAAGGACTATATTATAGTATCGTTCTGCATGTCAGAAATGTGGCCAGGTAGCAAGAGGTAAAACAAACAGAAGTACTATCATTTGGTGGTAGTTGTGTATTCCAGTGTGTTTAGAGCCGTGCAGCTTTGATGATGCAATCTTTGGAAGGAAAATGTTGCTTGGGAGCAAGCTGTGGCAGAAATATATTGTTAAAGTCAAGACATGGGAGGGATGGGCTGAGGTTTTGATCATTAATCATTGATTAAACATGACTAGTAGAGGAATTTCAATGTTGTAATGTTTGGACATAATGGTTGTTGAACTTTTTTCAGATAACCTTTTTGTGAGCAAGCAGAATGGATTCTATTACCACTCTCAGACTAGCTTGGATAGAGCTCCACATGACTACAATGGCAGAATCCGCAATGGGAGTGTCTACAGTGCACACAGCACAAACTCTTTGAATAACCCACAGCACTACTTGCAGCCATCTCCCATGTCCTCTAACCCAAGCATTACTGGAAGCGATGTCCTGAGACCTGATTATGTACCATCACATCGACATAGTGCACTAATACCACCTTCTTATCGGCCTACCCCAGATTATGAAACTGTGATGAGACAGCTTAACAGAGGAATGATACACACAGATAGGCAGAGTCATTCTATGAGAAATCTTAACATCAGCAATTCATATGCCTACAGTAGGCCTGATACTCTGGTCTACAGCCAACCTGAAATTCGAGAACATGCTCACTTTACCTCCCCCCAGTCTGGTCACTATCCTTTTAACCTGAATTACAGTTTTCATAGCCAGTCTCCCTACCCATACCCTGTTGAACGGCGTCCGGTTGTTGGAGCAGTCAGTGTACCTGAGCTGACAAATGTGCAGCTTCAGGCTCAGGAATACCCAACGCCAAACATCATGAAGACCCAGGTCTATCGACCTCCTCCCCCTTATCCATATCCAAGACCTGCAAACAGTACCCCAGACCTTTCCCGACATCTTTACATTAGCAGCAGCAACCCAGATCTCATCACCCGGCGAGTCCACCATTCTGTCCAGACATTTCAGGAAGACAGTCTGCCTGTTGCACATTCCCTTCAGGAGGTAAGTGAGCCCTTAACATCAGCACACCATGCTCAGCTACAGAAAAGGAACAGTATTGAAATAGCTGGGCTGGCTCACAACTTTGAAGGCATAAGAATTAAAGAGAGAACCATGTCAGCCTCTGCTGCAGATGTGGCCCTTCCCAGGGTCATAGCAGCAGGGTCACAACCTAGTGTTTTTGTGGAAAGAACAAAGCAAGAAGAAACTGAGGAGCAAGAAGGAAGTTTGAACTGTGATCATAAGAAGTCTCTTTCAGATGCCACTATGTTGATTCATAGCAGCGAGGAAGAGGAAGAATTTGAAGAAGAAAACAAAGCTAGTACAACTCTGACTCCTCTCACTGATGACCAGACCCCACTTTCTGCTATTATGAGTGGTTATCCTCATGAATCCTTACTAAGTTACCCCTACAGTTCTGTTGCTTCACCTCCTGGCCCTTTGCATATCCTTGAGCCTAAGTTACATATTTCAGAGCCGGAAAAGAGGATAAAAGATGTGAGCCTGGGACACTTAATGGCTGAAACCCAAGTGCAGAGAAGAAGTGAAGGCTTGCTGACTCCGTCTATGTCGGAATCTGACCTTACGACTTCAGGAAGGTACAGAGTGAGAAAGGATTCTCTAAAGAAGAGACCGGTCTCTGACCTTTTGTCAGGAAAGAAGAATATAGTGGAAGGTCTTCCCCCTCTAGGTGTAAGTGGATATTATTTCTGTCTCTTCTCATAGTGATAGATCTGGTAACATTTGTGTTTTTAAAAATAGTTTTTCAAAGTTTTTGAAGCGTAGCTATTAAATGCAGTAACCTTCTTCTCCATTGCACTCTCTCTCGCTCTGTTTCCTCTCCTTATATGTCTGACCTTTCTCTCTCCTATTTTGTCTTTGTTTCCCTCTCAGTCTGTTCAGCCAGACTTCCTGCCTCCACCCTTTTGTTAGCCTCTGGCTACTGGGACTGGCTCTGAGACTTCCTCACTAGGGTTGCCAGATGTCCAGTTTTGAACCGGACAGTCCAGTATTTGGGCTTTCTGTCTGGGAAACAAATTGAGAAAATATCAGACATATAAATGTCTGGTATTTTCTAATTAAGTAAGTTTTATTATTATCAGGAGTATCAGTACGTAGTTGCATACTGCCCGGCTGGTAGACACGCTCACACTGCGTGAGCGTGTCTACCAGCCAGGCAGTACGCAACTACGCAGTAAAGAGGAGAGGGGCGGGGGCGGGGCGGGATGGAATCCCCGGAGCCAGACTTGCCAGTGCGCCCCGTCAGGACCGTGCATGGGGCGGGCAGCACCCCGGGATCTGTGTGGGCCCGGGTCAGCGCTGCTTCCCGCCGGCCAGTTCCCCCCGGCCAGCCCAGCTCCCCTCCCAGCTGCCTCCCCCCCCCCCCCGTTCTGAGATCATGTGTGTCCGGTATTTTTTTGAAACCCATCTGGTAACCCTATTCCTCAGCCTCATACAGTCCGTGGATGAGCTGTCTAGGGGGTCTTTTTAACAGGCCATGGTTCCTAGAGTTCCCCCATTCACCAGACAGCTGGAGCAGGAGCAGCTACACTGTCTGAGAAGTCTTGTGATGACATTAGACCCATTCCTGTAATGTGAGAATTGGTCTTAACTGCGTGTTCACTTGTGTGTTCTGACACTCTTCCTACTACATCTCCTACTTTAATGTGATGTCGCTAAGCACCTCCCTCCTTTGTATGCACTCCTTGGCTTTTCCCTTTCCCAGGCACACTCTCCCGTCCCATCCTACCTTCTAACCATCCCTACAAACTCAGTCCCTCTTTACCATTCCCTTCCCTCCCACTTCTACCTCACCAGGCCATAAAACATAAACTGAAACTCGTCTCCCCCACAGAACCTCCCACAAGAGGTGTGCAGAACCACACAATATAATTTACTGTCTTCTATATCTACCCGCTTTGATTTTAGTCTGAAAACTTTACAAGTTCTTAGGGCAGGGATTCTGACTCCTGATGTGTTTGCAATGCCTACCTCATTGTGGGTGCTACTGTAATAAAAACAAAATATTCTTTCTTGTAGCCACCGTCTTTGTTTTTGTGTTCCCTATTTGTAGATTGCCTTTTTCTAGTGATCGATTATACTACTTTAACTTCTTCCCCAGCAGCTGCCAAGTAGCTTTTTTCACTGGGAAGAGCTGCAGTGAGAAACAGACTGGTATACTAGTTTTACTGCTTTAGCAGCTGCTATAGCTGACCCTGCAGAAACTAAATACTGTAGGATTAATCTATTTATCTAAACACTTACATGGTCCTCATCATTGTTCTTCTGTCCTCCTAGCAAGGAGCTGGATGAAAAATGAGACCTAGCAGAATAGCACAACCCTATTCAATTTCCTTTAAGAACTCTATAATTGTATATAATTTATTTGTCTCTTCCCCCTCTTTGTTACGCTAGCATCAAGTAAAACTAATGAGGCTCTTTTGTTGATAGGCTTATATTGATAGGTAGCTTAAACTCTTACCTTGTGTTATGAGCCCAAATCCTCAAAGGTTTTTAGGCATCTAACTCCTAATTATTGCAATGTGACCTTTATTTTTAAGCTTTCGAGTCTTGCTCTTTCCATGGTATATGTTTTTGAGACACTTGTGAACTTACCCTGGCTTTTCCTTCTACTCTGTTTATAATTAGATTACTTTCATTGAGAGAGACTCTCAATTCAGTTTTAAACTTAGATGTTCTTCACTCATTGGAAATGTTCTATAGAATACTGTCTTATTCAGCTAGTAGCATTGTTTAGTTATTATAAAACACTGTATAGCTAGAACAAGGTGAGGGAGGTAATATATTATATTGGACCCACTTCCATGGAGCCTGAAAGCTTATGTCTTTCATTAACAGAAGTTGGTCCAGTAAAGGATAGTACCTCACTCGCTTTGTGTGTCTCATATCCTGGGACCAATATGGTACAACAATCCTGCAAACAATATAGATAGAACCTAATTCCTTTCAGTACTTAACACTCAGAGTTTTATATCTTGATAAGACTAGTAGAGGCATTCTTTCCATGACGTCTTTTGCTCCCACTGTGGCCCTTTGTTATTGGGTTTCCATCCATTCATTCATTCATTCTTGCACACAGTCCCATTCTTTTAGCTTTAGCAGTTAGCAGCACTTTTGTTTCTGTTGCTGCCCATTAGCCCTTGGATATATTGACTTTTCACTCAAACATCACAGGTGCCTATGTAGTATTTTAGATTTTTTCACTGTGTTAAATTCCTTAGGTCTATTATTTTTGTTAGCATTCACATTTATAAACTGTAGGATTGAAATATTTGCTTTCTCTAATAGAGTGTTTAAAATATGAAATGGTTCTTAACACAAAAATCCTCCAGGATTTTTTTCTAACCTTTTTATTTAACAGTGAGTGATTGTTACAAAAGTAAGATTCAAACCTTGCTTTTCCAAAAGACCTTAACTCTGCCTCTAAATCTCGATCACATTTTTGCATCTGAAATATGTTGTAGTAGCCACATTTTTTTTTTAACTAATTTGACATAAACTGTAGCTAGGGAAAAGATACTTTAACGCTTACATATCTAAATGCTATAAAAAGTACCCACAAAATTGTATTCTTTGGGGCCACATCTGAAAACTGGGACTGTAAACTATATATAGTTTACACATAATAAGCTTGTGTGTGGAATCCCTTTGTGGTATTTTGCTGTCCTATTCAAACTATTCAAGATTTTAATTCTGTTCAGGACTGTAAATTGCTCAAAATTGCCCCTCACACTGTGACCTAACCTTGGAGAGAACAATATTTGTCATTCTTGTGGTGTTTCAGAAACTAGTGTTTGGAATGAAGTTATACAGGTGTCCTGTCCTAGGAAGGAATGTGGCTTTACCACTGCACTCTCTAACACAAAGAGAAAGGGCTATGCATTATCTTCTGCTTGCAAAAAGAAGATGAAGGATTCCCCCATACTGACCGAACCCCCATGAGGACTACGTAGTAATCTGTTTTGTGGCTATTAACAATTTGAAATTTTTTTCTGCAGGGTATGAAAAAGAATAGAACTGATGCCAAAAAAATAGGGCCTCTGAAGTTAGCTGCCCTAAATGGACTAACCTTGTCTCGAATGCCTTTGCCAGATGAGGGCAAGGAAGAGCCTACCAGAGCAACAAATGATGAACGGGTATGTTAAAAGTTTTCTGGGGTGTTTGGTTTCTCTTACCTGATCAATCTTAAAAATGAACTGCATCAGCATTGTGTTTTGTGCTAATTACTAGATCATCTCACCCTCAAATAATTCAGACACAGAAGGTGGCCGCAAATAGGCAAAAGAGACATCTAATGATTGATAAGTTTTGGTAAAAGTGCCTATTGAAACTAAAGATGAAATTTTATAATTTTTTGCTTTTAGATGTGTAAAATTCACCTGTCATCCAGTTTCTGAACATATGGTCAGTACTGAAAATAGTATTCAGAGTTTTTAAAATTAGAAAATTTCTCCTCCATTTCCCATTGAATTGTGTGGCTGTCTAGAGTGTATGCTCTTCCTAGTAGCGGTTGTGACTTTGTGTGACTTGTATTGTTGGTGCATAACAAATAATATAATTAAACAACAAGTAGCTTAGTTAGAATTCACTTCAGGGTTCAAATCTTTGCAGGTCACATTGATATTTCTCCTCATGGAAAACCCCTAAAAAATAGATGAACTTACACAATGCCCTGAAGATGAGCACATTAATACCATCACAGACCTGTGAGGGAAGCCAGTTCCAAAGTTGAGCATCGTCCAACTGAAAATTTCTCAATCTCAGCTTCTAGCTGTTTAAAGCTCGGATGTGCAGCATAGGCAACAACACTCTGGCTATTCTAAGTCTCATGAGAGGACATGGAATGAAAATAGGCAGGATCTACACTATGTTGGGCTCTATAGAACAATATTATCACCCTGAATTATACCAGGGAGCATAGAGGATGCTGGTATATTCCTTGGAGAAGTAGCGAATAGCGCATCCTACAGCCAACACTTAAGAACATGATTCTTTGCATAATGTACCACATTCTGTACCAACTACAAACTGCCAAATGATTTCCAAAGGTAAACCAGCGGTTGAGCACATAGCAGTAATCCATTTGGAGGAGCTCAAAGGTTTGGATAATTAATTAAGATCCACACACTGGAGAGAGGTGTTGTCGTTTTATGGACAAACTAGCTGGAGTTACCCAGCGTTGCTCGGGAAACTGGGGGAACAAAATGTAGAAAAACAGTAGTCCATTATCTTTTTTTGAATGGTAGAAAAGTTGCACTGATTTCCATAGGGATTAAAATATAGGTCCGTGTCATCCCCAGGGGGGGAGAGGGGAGGGTGCAACCCCGGGTGGAGGGGAGGTTACACGCGAGAGGGGTGCCCCAGCTCGTGCCCGGGGCTGCAGGTGCCGCGGGGGGGCAGGGCAGGTGCCCAAGCCATTGTGCGCGTGGGGGTCAGGGCACTACGTGCTGGCAGGGAGAGGGGAGGAAAGAGGGTCGCTTATGTAACCTCGCGGGCGGGAGGGGGTGAGTCCTGGATGGCGCTGGGGGCCGCAGCGGCGGGCATGAGACCTAGGGTGGGCGGGGCGGCCCCTGCAGTGCAGCACGGTGGGTTACTTTTTTATTTTACAGCTTTGAGCTCGGGCCCAATGAGGTCCAAAAGTACCTTAAAACCTTCTCCTGGATGAAAGTTTATGTTGAATTTATTCAGTTTTGTGTTGAATCTGGAGAGGTTTTTTTCTTCTACCTGAACAACAAAGCTGACCAAATAATACAGTTGGAAAATACCTCTCATAGTCGCTACTGTAACCTGCTATATTAAACAGAAAGGACTGTACACATCCCTATGCAAACATATTTATCTTTGCTGCAAACACCTGAAGAGAATGTGTCCTAACTACCTTGTTTGGCAAAATGTTCCCATGTCTGATTGGATTGTCGATATAGAAATAAGGAATAATTTTTGAATGTTTTTTACTATCACCATCTCCTACTGTTATACCCTTACATTCTTCATCCTTGTTCACTTAGGCAGAATACCCATTAACTTAAATTAGTTTTCTCTGAATTAGTTTTATCTGAATAAAGATTTGGCCACTCCTGAATTACTGTGATTGTAAAAACAGCAGTGGCTGGAGTAGGCTTTTAAAAATTAGAAGTGAGAAAAATGGTACATTTTTTTCTTAAATTCTTTTCATTGCAGTGTTGAGAGTAGAATTGAGCTGGAATGTGACATTGAATGATCATACTATTCTATCTCTTAGTGTAAAATTCTAGAACAACGGCTGGAACAGGGAATGGTGTTTACTGAGTATGAGCGGGTTCAAAAGAAAAGGCTCATAGATGGAGAGTGCTCAATAGCCCGACTCTCTGAAAACGCAGAGAGAAACAGGTTTCAGGATGTCCTTCCCTATGATGATGCCAGAGTGGAGCTGGTCCCAACCAAAGAAAACAACACTGGTTACATCAATGCATCCCATATTAAGGTAAGATTAACGCAAATGAAGAATGTTTTGCACAGTGATTCTTCAATCTCTCATTTTGGAGCTGGTATCAAAAGCCCCTTTTTTGTTCTGTTAAAATAATTCTGTATAGCCTAAAAATGTTACAGTGACCTCTGCATTTTGAAATGTGAGGACACCAGAGCCCATGAGGAGAGTCTTGGTGGTGAAGATCTCAGCCCTCTTGTGGTGCCAGCTTCAGAGCATTATAACACTGCTGGGAGAGATTTTTCTTGCTCTTAGCTGTGCAGGGGATTGCAACTATTGTTGTACTAAGAGAAGAGTTTGAACTGAAGTTGAGAAACTGATGACTGATAAATGAAGGTGTGTAAGTGCCTAGTCTGTCCATCTTTTCCTTTTCATGCTGACCTAATACTCGCTATTTCGAAGAAAAATCTTATCTACATGGAGATTTAGTGCACAGCAGGCTGGGGTGTAAAACTATAGCACTGTAGCCTACTAAGCAACTGTAGACTCTGTTACAAATATACTAAAAGTATGCTTTTTTCGTACCGCTGTTTGAAGTGCAGAACATTACAGCACACAGTGGAACCTTTAAAGCATAGCCACATAGTAAGTGACAAGCTAGAGGACTGTACATTCAAACCTGCCTTGCCACCCGTTAAGTCTCTGTGTAGACAAGCCCTTAAGCATTAAGAGAGACTCAGATATCTGAGGCATCTGCCATATACTGTTGATTCAGTTACTTTATCTTTTTTTCTTTTTTATACATTAATTGAAGGTAAATCAATACTCTGGTGATGTGAAAAGCTGGGTAATAGTCCTTTAAGCACATTGGGGTCCTTTGAGATCAGAATTGGTGTATATGAGTCAGCTATTGTAATTGTCCAATCTGACTCCATTCTCAGCAGAGAAAAAGAGAAACAGAGACACATCCCCAACTGTAAAGAACTGAAATTAAAGGCCCTTTTGTTTCTTCTCCTGTGCATCTGGCCTGGGAGCACAGAAGGTTGAAGTGCTAGCTAGCTTCATGCAGGAACTTTCCTAGCTGATCACAGGAAATGTATGGAGCCAGGTGTGAAACTGCTCTTCACAATATAATCCCCCTCCCCCCAAGCCTTTTTCCTCAAAGTTTCTAAGGTGAACTTCATGGAATTATTGCAAGGTGAACTTCATATAATTTCTAAGGGGGCAGGCCCCTTTGCCCTTTTCCAGTGGGTGTTTCCAAAGGAAGGTGGGGTATAGTCCTCAATGATTTGATGTTTCTAAAGAGGGAGATGGTCTCCTTGCTATCTTGTAGGCAGTTTGAAACAAGGTTACATGGTTTTTAAAGGCCTTTTGGCATAGTACCAAAAAGTTTCCATACTTGATACAAGCTGTAAGTCAGCATTTTTTACTTTCCTGAATCAAAATTAGGAGGAAAAACATATTGACTAGTGTAGACTCGTTCTAATGCTGTAATAACAGCACTGAAATAGAAAATGTCTTTAAAGTTTAATTTGTCTGAATGTATAGAGTTCATTCAATATGAAAGAATGTTGATGTAGACTCAGTTGTTCAGTATGGCAGGTTTTTAAAATACTGTGTGATTATTTGTTTTTTCTCTTCTAAATGTTCATGTAACTTTTTAAAGGACTATATAAATGATGACTACTACATACCAGAGTGCAAATATTAGGTAGAGTCAGATTAATATGCTTTACAAATGACCTCATTTGATTCCCAAATGTTACTTTCAACTCCTATATTTTGAAGTCACTCACTTTGCTAGTTACAAAGAAAGCTATTTGCAATCTAACATTCTCCTTTTGCATTTTTACAGGTCTCTGTTGGTGGCATTGAGTGGGACTATATTGCTACACAAGGCCCTTTGCAGAATACATGTCAGGATTTCTGGCAGATGGTATGGGAACAAGGGATTGCCATTATAGCAATGGTGACAGCGGAAGAGGTGGGTACTTAGGCCAGGTCTGCCTTAAAATTGCTTGTCAGTACAGTAATTCTCATTTAACACTATAGATATGTTTCAGAAAATGATCGTGTTAAGTGAAAACGTGTTATGCGGGGTCAATTTTCCCATTGAAAATAATAGAAAAGGTGGGGGGTTGTGTTTCAAGCGGTGGTGTCTGTTGGGACCGGGACATAAGGTTGGGGGAGAAAGGGAACTGGGTTACAGCAGGGAGGGAGGTGTTTGGCTTTGGGGAAGGGAAGGGGAGGAGAGGGGAGAGGAATTGGATTGGGAGTATGCCCCTCTGACGGGTCTGCTGGGACCAGCACTGCGTCCGGCGAGGGAGGGTCGCCGGGGAATGGCGCAGCGAGAGGCGAACCCTCCGCCACTTTGCAGGGAGGCGGGGGAAGCCCCGCACAGCTGCCAGCAATGGGCCGGCTGGGGAAACCCAGCTGCCGGCCTGCAAGCGGGAGTGGAGGAGAGGGGGCAAGGCGTCCAGCGAGGGGGAGTCAGCGGGGAACGGTGTGGCGAGCGGCGAACCCTCCGCCGCTTTGCAGGAAGGCGGGGGAAGCCCCGCACAGCCGCCGGCAACGGGCTGGCTGGGGAAATTGTATTATTCCGGTGACGGTCGTGTAATTCAAAAAACGTTCCTAAAAAAAAAAATCATGCTATCGCGAAAATGTGTTAATTGGGCACATGTTAAATGAGGAATTACTGTATAATAATGTTAGTTAGGATCATGATCCTTGTGATATTTTTATATTGTCAAAAAATCCCTTTGTTAATATAGTTTTTCATTCAGGGAACTGGCAAAAGTTTTGCCAGTATAAGATGGTCTCCACTTGGGGGATTTGCTGAGAGGGTTAGACTGGCCAACCATTCTAGTGTAGACTAAGCCTTAGAAATGGTTTTCTCACTTAGTAAGTCTGAGTCAAAGTTTGTGGAAAAAGCCTCTTAGCAGTACATTGTGGGGTGGAAATGTTGGGATTGTTACAGCAGCTTCACTCATATGTGCTTCCATGCATTCTGTTCACAATGTATTTGCTTCCAAGGAGGGTGGGCGAGAAAAGAGCTTCAGGTACTGGCCCCGACTTGGCTCAAGGCACAACACTGTCACCTATGGAAGATTTAAGATTACTACACGATTCCGCACAGACTCTGGCTGCTACGCAACGACAGGCTTGAAGATCAAACACCTTCTCACAGGGCAGGAGAGAACAGTTTGGCATCTGCAGTACACAGACTGGCCAGAGCATGGGAGCCCAGAGGATCCCAAGGGATTTCTGTGTAAGTTGTGTCGATCCCCTCTGTCAGCCATATCACCTACTGTGGGTAGAGCATGCTGATATTAAAGGTTTCGGCATGCCAGTGATGGATGCTAGATTGCTATTTTTATTTAGAAGCGTGTGTCTTTCTGGTGCCAGGCTCATGTACCTAATAATAATTAAAAACCATATAAACTGAAACATAATTTGCTGTGTGCTGTCACTTTAACCACTCTATAGCAAAATAGAGTTAGGCTACAAATCACTTCCTCAGAAACTCCCCAAGGCAAACCCCCAAGTAAGTAAATAATCTTCCTTGTTGCTTTGTTGGGTTGTAAAAATGTTTCAATAAATCAATGATAGTTGTCAGGAATGTGACTTGAGGCCCGGCTGCAGTTTGTTCTGACATTTGTTACAGTGGTAGCAATATGCTATGTGCATTTATGTGTCTTGTTCACAGCATACTTGGAGGAGATACAGTCAGTGCGGCGCCATACAAACAGCACAGCGGATCCTCAAAGCTCTAACCCCCCTGTACTGGTGCACTGCAGCGCAGGCGTAGGAAGAACGGGAGTAGTCATATTGTCAGAGATCATGATTGCCTGTTTGGAACACAATGAGGTTATTTTCTTGCCCATGTTTAAAATAAAAGCTTTGGTTTTATGTATGTGGAGTATATAAGGTGTTGTGCGGCTTATCTGTTGAACCCTTATGGCAGGCCTGGGCAAAATATGGCCCGCAAGCCAAATCTGACCCACCAAGCCACCAGATCCAGCCCACGGACTTAGTGGGGATCCCCAGGCAGGCTCCCCAGCTTGCCCCGCAGCCCTGTGCACAGTGCAGAAAAGTAGCTGCAGGCCTCCATTTCTGTTTTGAAACTGGAGGGGAGGGGGGGAAGTTTTAGGAGTGGCCCTGCCCCCAGCACATTCACATTGGCCATTTTCTGGCAAAAACCAGCCAATGGGAGGTGCTTGTTAGAATAACAGGCAGCTAAGAAGAACCACGCCCCCCTCTCCTGGGCTCAGTTATTCATTAAGCACATGGCCTGGCAAGCAGGGTGACTGGCTGGGAAACATTTTAAGCTCTGCAGGCAGGCAGGCTAGTTTGGCAGCTGACAAGTAAGTCTCTTGGCCACAGCCTGCTTCTGGCACCCCAGCCCTTTCCTGCCCCAACTCTCTGTCCCCCCCCCTCCCCACATACCCAAACCCTCTGTCCCCCTCTTACACCCAGACCCCTGCACTCCAGTCCCCTGCCCTGGGTCACAACTGCCTGCTTCATCCCAACTCCCTCCCAAACTCCAGTCTCCCTCCTGCACCCCAGTCCCTTACCCCAGGCTCCCTTCTGCATCCAGCCTCCATCCCAGACCCCGCATCTAGGGTTGCCAGATGGTTTCAACAAAAATACCAGACAAACTTGACATTACATCACAATCTACATTACATCTTATTTAGAAAATACCGGGCATTTATATTTTCTCATTTATATTTTCTCAATTTGTTTCCCGAACAGAAAGCTCAAATACTAGACTGTCCAGTTCAAAACCGGACACCTGGCAACCCTACCCACATCTCCTCCATTAATCTCATGAAAGAGTACAGCCCTCTACCACTTTCCAAAATCTTGGAGTGGGCCCCCCATCAAAAATTATTGCCCACCCCTGCCATAGGGCATATCTAGACTATGCGGAATAGTCAAAAGAGGATATGCAAATTATCTTCTTCTGATTGCACTTCCCAAAGCGCAGCTTTCAAAAGTGAAAGTAATTAAGATGTGGCTTTTTTGGTGAACTGCCCCCTTTGTCGAAAAGCCACTCTTCCTCAAAAAAGTAGGTTTACACGGCTTTTCAAAAGGGGGGTTCGCCAAAAAAGCCGTGTCTTAATTACTTTCACTTTCGAAAGCTCCACTTTCCAATTTCCCATGGAATTTGCATATCTTCTTTTGACCGTTCTCTGTAGTCTAGATGAGCCCATAGAGAGTTAATTATCAGAGCTGATACCTAAGCTCAGGAGTTACTGATACTGTGCCTTGTGCTTACTACTTTTATCTCTTTTGTCTTGAAAGTCTAAACCACAGACTTATTAATCACCCATCATTGTAACAGTTAACATCTTTCTTTTTCCAGATGCTGGACATCCCAAGAGTGCTGGACATGTTGAGGCAGCAGAGGATGATGATGGTGCAGACTCTCTGCCAATACACTTTTGTCTATGGAGTTCTCATTCAGTTCCTTAAAAGTTCTAGGCTTATATGACCTGCCCCTCTACGTCCTGTGGGACTCATTCATTTCAAGAGTTTATAAAAGGAGAATTACAGTTGTCCAGGCAGACTTACCTTTCTGGTGTTCTCTTCAATAGATGATCGTGTGGCATTACCATTTTGGCATGGTGTGGGGATATTAAATCCAAGTGAAAAGTACCAACCTTTGCAAAGCAAGATTTTTTACTGGACTAACTTCTTTCTGTGTTCAGCAGCAGCTAACATAAGGAAGGTCCTAGCATTAAACAACTGTGTTCTTTTGAAGTACCTTCTTAAGATTGTCTTAGTCTACACTGGGCAATTTTGGAAATCACCTATGGTTTAGTCTGAATTTCTTTTTTAAAAACAGAGCATCTGCTCTGAGAGTAGGGAGAAATATCTGTAGAGCTGCATAGCAAGAATATCTGTAGAGTTGCATACCTATCCCCCCAGAATACCAAGGTCTTAAGTAGTCTCACTCTACTTTCAATTTTGTATTTAAAACAATGCTACAATATATTTTTTAAATAAGCTTGGTTTCTTCTGATTCACTTAGCAGGACCAACAGCTGCTAGAAACCAAAAAACTTCAGGGCAGTTATTTTTCTATTTATAAAATTTAAATTTTTTAATCTTCAAAGAGCTATACATTTATAAACAGCACATTTTTTCAGACAATATTAGAAGCAAAGACATTCAAATTAACTTTTCAGGATTTGTACAAAAGTGAAAAGTACAAGAGGAAAGTGTTGGTACCTGCAGAATTCCAGGTAGTAGAATCAACAATAGCAAAGTCTTGTTACCTGAAGAGTGCTAGGTAATAAAATAAGCAAGTAGAAGGCATTGTTGAATTTCTTGGTGAATTTCTCAGTGACCTAAATGGTAAGAGGCACTGTTACCTACGGAGTAGGTAATAATCAGCAAGGGGAAGAGGTTATTGTCAACAGGGCGTTATGTAAAAATAAGTGAACAATAGAATTTAGTTACCTACAGGGTTCTAGGTAACAAAATGGACAAGAGAAGGTATATATTCAGTATTATTCATGTATTTAGAGGACAGTTTGATTTTACTGGTTGAAATCGAAGTGGATGCAAACGATTTAAGCACTTTTTTGCTCTCTTATTTATGTAGCTAAGCATATAAACTGTAACCATATATCATTTAATAGGTTAAAGTACCTTTACTAACCTAACTATTAATTTAGAAAGAGCCTTTTATGAAATGAGAGATAACACAACTTAAAAATAGGAAGTTGCAAGGTGGTGAATGGGTATGTGCAAATAATGGTGCAAGTGTGATGAATAGGATTTTTCGTTGCACTTGGTTAGTGCAAAGACTTCAGTATTAATTTTTATTCTCTCCGCCAAGAAAAGCATAAAAACATCTTAATTTCCCATAGAATTTCTGAGCTTATTTTGTCAGTGAGCAGAAAGGTTTGTTAGACTTGGCATTGTTGAGTTAAGGATGTTAATGATATGTGGGAGGCCATTTGAGAATGATAGCAACACTCAAAAACTGTTATTCATAATGTTGGAGATGTGGGTATTTTAGTGACTTCTTTGCTGAAAGGGAGGCAGAAAAGTTACTGGATGGGGCATGAAATTGGAAGTCAGAAGATCTGAGGTTCTGTTCCCTGTCCTGCCTCTAACTGTGTGACCTAAGTCAGATCACTTCACTGCTCTGTGTCTCAGTTTCCCTGTTTGTAAAACCAGGATAATGATGCTCCCCCAACTTTGTAAAGTGCTTGAGAGCACAAAGAGCTCTATTTAGGAGCACTCCCTGGTATTTGTAAATGGCTCGTTGTAAATTCAGTCCTCAAATTTTTGGAGGGCCAGTCAGTGGACAGAAACATTTTGTACCTCCCCACCAGAGATACCGGCTCCACAGAATGTAATGGGATTAGCATGTCATTGTTAATCATTTTTATGACTGTCAGGATGGTGCTACTGTATTTACTTTTAGTTAGTTGTGACAAAGTTTTAAACCGTAGTGCAAGAGATTAAAACCCCTTTCACAAGAAAAAATTGCCTGAAATTTTAATTAAAGGATAAAAGAAGAGTTGCTTCTGTTTCCTCCCAAAATGACAGACAAGGTCCAAATGACACTGGATTAAAATATCACTCTCATAAAAATTACATTATTTTGCAAGAGCCATTTAATGTTTTTGGTGCCCTTTCCAATTCATATTGCCCTTAGTGAAGATGAGGTTGAGCACTGCAAAGAAAACCCTCTCTTCCTTTTAACTGTGGCCTTAAAATAACACGTTTACATGTCCTTTGCCCAACCAGAACCACACCTGGTAGGAATAATGCCTTGATCCAGAGGAAATTAATCACTGAACACTTGTCCCACTTTAATGCACAACTGCTAACCTGTCCAGCACTCTTAGGACCTGACCGGTAGCAAACAAGGGAGTTTGCCAGACCAGGGGAAGCAGACTGGCTGGACTCCAGCCACCCTCCCCCGCCAGTTGATGGCCCAGCCAGCCTCCCAGCCTTGGCAAGGCTGCCACCCACTGGCACCCTTGCTGCTGTTACATCCAGGCTTTCGGCCCAGCAGGTTTCCCTGTCAGAACATGGATGTTGCTAGCCCAGAGAGTCCTGGTTTAGAGAGGTTCAGCCCGTACAAACAAACCATTTGACATATAAGTTGTGGATAATCAGCATCTCTCAGAATCTGGCCTTAGGGGCTCACTTCTGCAGCTCTTGCATGTATAGACCTTACTTCAGCATGAACATTCATATAAATCAGTGGGATTACTCATGTGAGTAAGAATTTCTTGCTCCAGCTTGGAGAGCATTCTAACCAACCAGTTTCTCTCCAAAAGATTTATCAATCAGAATGAAATTCAACAGCTCTCGCTAACAAAATACAATTTAAAATTGCCATTTAATTAAACTGTGTTTAAGTCTAAATTTATACTCAGATTTTAGCATTCAAATGCTTTGACCCTTCAAAGCCACACATTTGTCCATACAAACTAGATGGATATCTGTACAATGTTTCTTCATAAAGTATTGAGCATTACCAGGGAATCTGTTGCTAAAGCCAGCTCCAGCCAGGGTTGCAGATATGTTTATTTGACAGAGGCTTAAAATTCCATCCAAGAGGATCCAGATTCACCAAATCCACTCTCCTATCCTACTGTTGTAGAAACACTAGGAAGAAATTACAGTATAGTAATCAAAGTTTAAGTTGCATTCTTATGGAAAATCTGGTGAATAAAGATCTTGCAATAAATATCAGGGAAAAGATATGGCTCTTTTTCAGACTTACAATGTCAGATCATCAGGAACAATTAAGGATGCTACTACTGGAAACAAAGGCTACATCTAGACTGCAAGCCTCTTTCGAAAGAGGCTTTTTTTGAAAGATACTTTTGAAAAAGCCTCTTTCGAAAAAGAGCATCTAGACTACAACCAGTACTTTTGAAAAAGCACAGTTTGCATAACATAGCGCCTTTTTTCAAAAGAGCACTTTCGAAAAAAGGCGTTCTTCCTCGTAAAACAAGGTTTTCCGCGGTCGAAAAAACTGCCAGGTTCTTTCGATTTACTTTTGAAAGAAAGTAGTGCCAGTGTAGATGCAGGGGAAGTTTCTTCGAAAAAACCCTGTAGTCTAGACACACCCAAAGAGTGAAGTCTAACTGTATCTTTGGTAGGACTAAATGGAAACTACTTCTTTGGGATCAAATTCTGTAAAACTCTGGAAAGTCTGAGGCCACATCTAGACTATTACAAATAAGTCGACTTAACTTACATAGGCATACAGCCACAGCAGTAATTACATTTTTTTACATTTTTACATTACATTTTAAATTATAATTTGCTCCTTTTATCGGCAGTGTACTTCCTCACCAACAACACTTGCATCAATTGTACTATCAGTGTGGGGCATTATGAAATGGCTCCTGAAAGCTAGCAATGGTTAATGTAAGCAAGACATTGTCTACACTGACTCTGCAACAGCCAAACTACATCGATCTTGATTCCATGCTTCTTGTGGAAGTGGAGTATTAAGTCAGCATAGCAGGCCATTATGTCAGGGGAAATCAAATTTAAGTGTAGACACTTCCATAGTTAAAGCTGCCTTGTGTTGACCTAACTGTAAATTAAATCAGGGATGAGTTAAGAATCACTAGAAAAGCTTGGAGGCTTTAGCAAGGGCTCCTGCCCACTCCCTGGATGTGAGAATTTTGGACAGTAGATTTGTGCAGTCATGGACAAGCTCTTCTCTATGGGCCTGATTCAAATCCTTTTGCAGTCAATGGAAAGATGCCCACTGACTTCAGCGAGCTTTAGATCAGTCTGTAAATCATTCCTCAATAAATCCGGGGAGTGAGTCCAAAGGAGCATTACTCCATGGCATACACAGAGGTCATTTGTCTGGCTTCTGCACAGGAGAACTATGGTGATTCCCCTTCATTTAGGAATGCTCACCTCTGTAACTGGGCCAAATTTAGGCCTTCATATTCCTTGTGGATGAAATACCCTTTGCACAAGTGAACAGGTGAAAAATATAGCTCTAGGGATCTATGGATATTTTTTAGAAATGCAAAGAACCTAGCAGAGCTCATGTGATTTTCTTTTTAAATAAAGGCAGCTGTAAATTGTCATCAGTCTTTTTAAAAAGAAATGTAAATGAGTGTTATGAATATCATGTAGAAAGACTGAAAGAATGTCATTTTACTATTAAATGCTTCTCTGTCTTGCTGTGTAACCTTGCTGAGTTAATACTTGGGGGATGCACAGAATTCTGCCAAAATAGCTTCTTAAATTGATAAGAAGGGCTTAGCAGTGGGGAAAAAACCTATTTGTATTTGGCTTTTCATTACCAGAAGCCATATTCCACTTCTGAAAAATCATTAAATAGCTGATCCAAAGCCCACTGAAGTTAATACAGGAGAGAGGAGGATGTCTGTCTACTGACTCTTTTAGCTCAGGCTCAGTGCTTAATCACTTATCTTCCAAAGAGGTATTTTCATTATGGTGCCTCTGTCTCAACACTGTGCATCCAGGTTAATGAAGTCCTGGGCATTTTGCAAAATCGGACTAATTTGAAATGGTAAAGTAACAAATTTCTTGCATTTGCTTTCTAAGGGTTTCACACGAGTGAACTCTACCCCCTGTCGCCAGTGTAATGCTAATAAATTAAGGAAAGGATTAAGTAATTTATTTTCTTCTCAAATAAGTGAAACTACCACTCAAAGATATTTATGGAAGTAGTGTGGAAAATATTAGTAGAAACTGAGGTTTCCTTGGAGCAGGAGAGGGGATGGGATGATTTTAATCCACAAAACTGACCAGTCCAATAATGAAATTTGCAAACAATTGCAAATTAATGTGATTCACATTTACGAATGTTTGCAAAACCAGGGTCCAATCCTGAAACATGCTGAGTGGTTTCAGTTCTGTGAAATCAATGGTGGCAATTGAAAGCACACGGTACTGATGCAGGCATAAGACACACAAGAGTTTAAATACTCACATCTCCTTTTAAATTTAAATACTGAAAACTAGAATAGGCCAAAACAGTGGATCAGGATTAAAAATGAAAAGGATGTCGGAAAGACAGTTTCTCCCAACCTGTGTATCTTGTACTATCTCTGATATGTGAAATGGGGGGGGATGAGGGTTCAGGGAGTGACGAGAGGCAAATGGAGAAGGTTTTGGAACTATTTTTATCGACACTAGAGCAGCTAGAAGGGTTTGATTCATATAGGATATTTTGTAAGGCATAGTAGGATAAATGACTCTGTAGTCATGGGTTTTGTTTTTGCCGTTTTTTAAAAAGTGCTTTTTGAAACGCTGAACATTTTAGTTCAGAGACTGCATTTATTAAAATAACCAAACTCTCTTTTCCAAGTTTATTCTGAGCTGACAAGTTGCACAGTTTCTGTATACAGATTTAGGATCAGATTTGCAAACACTTCTCTGGTTTTACACTTGCAAACAGCAGAGGAAAATAAGTGTTTATGGATGCAGTTAGTCATTTAGATGTTCAGGTACATGGTTTCTGGGTGTAGTCAAGTATTTACAGTAAATGTGACTGACCTACATTGTTCCAGGTTAAGGCTGGGCTGCAAATCAGGCCTTTAAGCAATAGCATTGAACTATGAACTTAGAAGTCATATTTTAGTACAGCACATGCAGTGATCTTAAAACTTGAGATAATCACAGAAACTTTCACAGCTCTTTCAGGCATGGCTGTACAGTCAAACCTTATTACTAAGATGCTTTTGGGACCAGCTAACTTGGTTCATTCTGTTTTGGTTATGTATATAATGATTTTTTACTAAATCAGCAGGGATTCTGTACTTAACTAAAAAATCTTTTTTTGTTGTTAATGTGTATTTCAAAACAAAAAGTTAGTAAATGAGCTTTGACTGTATTTGTCACAATTTTCCCAAGATGCTGAATTGTGAAATGAAGGATGTGCCTCCACTATATTTTGTCTTCAGGTGTTCTCTCTTTTTTCTGGCTATAAATGATTATGGGAGGCAGGAATTAAATTTTGATGTACAAAGGAGCAAATAAATACAAATGACATTGCAGCCAGCTAGAAAATTGTTTTGTATAAACCTTGTCATATTATTTTGTTTCAAAGATTCATCAGCCAGTCTTACTAAATAATCATCTTTATGAAGCAGTTTCAGAAGATGCCTAACCTTATAAAGGGAAAATAGTTGCCATTTTTCTGTTGGAAAATGCTGAAGCAAAATTTAGACCTGAAATTACTATAAAGAGAAACTTTCAGAACACTGGTTTTCTAGAATCATTGAAATTCAGAGATGGGGAAAGATCTGTTTACTATCTATCTCCTTGCTAATGCTGGAAAATTTTCACAAGGAAGATAAATTTTAGTCCATTTACAGGGCCCTCTCCTGAACGACTTCTGTACCCAAAATGCCCATCATCTGTATTGGTGATATTGGCCAGGATTTCAGTGGGAGTTTTAGGGTCCTGATTCTGCAAAGTCCTGAGCACTCATCAGGTGACTGACTGAGCAATTCTGCAAGTTGCTGAAGTTGCTTAACTTCCACTGATGTTAGTGGGAGTCAAGGGTGTTCAACAGCTTGCGGGATTGAATTCTCAGTGGCAAAGGAATGCAGGATCTGGACTCAGTTGCACCCTTTTCCTTTGAGCCAGTATACAGGGATGTATACACTACTTCTAACAGTAGCACACATGGATTTTCAAGTATTATTTTCTAGTATCAAGCTCATGGTTTTTATGTATGTTTTGCTGTATTGCCATCAATACTGTAAAAATGTATAATCAGTACAGCTTTAATTCTTGTAAAACTGAAATTGGTTTGTAAAACAATGTACAAATTGTGTTTCATAGATGGAAAAGCTTGTATTACTGAATGTAATATATGTGAAATGAATATATCATAGTCTATTTTTGCCATGGAAATAAATATTTGAAGCAATTTTCGATTTTGTTTAAGTTATGGTACTGGAAATCAGTGAACTTATTATGATATTCAGTCTAAATTCTTTCCTATCTCCTAGAGGTGATATATATCACAAATACAAGTAGTGTTCCCCTTTTCTAAAGTCTACAGCATTTGCTGGAATGCACCTAAAAGAGATAGTAAATCTCTTGCTATTGAAGACAGTAATTATCCTCTTTGCAGCAAAAGCATCAAGATTTTTGCCGTGCCATTATTGCCTGATTGTCCCTTTTGAATTATGCAGTGATTGTGATATTAAGGGTGTAAGCAAGACACAAGGCACTGGTCTATTTTAGGACTTTATTTCAAAATAACAAATCCCTCTTCCCCCCCCCGCCCCCAAGTTCGATTTTTATAAGCAGAGTCACAGAATTCAAAATCTGTACTTCTGCTTTTTATTAGGAGCAACGCTAATTCTGAAATAATTATTTCAAAATAACGGTAGTGTGAATGCTCCGGTGCCACTATTTCAAAATAATTACTCCCCAGAGTAATTCAAACTAATTACTTCCTGGGGCTTCCTGGGGGTCTAAGTCCAAGATAGCACATCCACATTAAGGGAGCCTGCTTCAGACTAATTTTGAGGCTTCTTCGTAGTGTGGACACGCCAGTTCCATTTTGATAAAATGGGAGTTAAGTCAAATTTAGTAATTTCAAAGAACTTTCCTAGTGTAGACATATCCAACAAGTAATTCTGCTTTGCTCCATGCTGATTAGGCCTAAACTGGAGTATTGTGTCCAGTTCTGGGCACCACATTTCAGGAAAGATGTGGACAAACTGGAGAAAGTCCAGAGAAGAGCAACACAAAAGATTAAAGGTCTGGAATGTGACATAGGAAGGAAGACTGAAAGGATGATTTAATGAAAGGTTAGAGAGAAGGGATAATATTTGACCCCCTAAAAAGTGTTTTCAGTAGCCCTGAAAGTAATGACTCTAGAAATTAACACAATTTATCATAAGCACTTCAAGATATTAATGTTATATATTTTACAACATAATATAAAAAGTTTGGAGTAGAAGGATCAAGGGTTAATTATGTATGGAACCCCCTGCAACCAACTTGATTAACCATATAATCATGGCCACATGGCATGTTGTCACTGCCAGTAATAGACTATGTAACACAATGCACATTTAATTTTTGTTAATTGTATAACTTCATCACAATCTAATTTCTTTAGATTTACATTTGAGGAAAGCTAGCAATGGTTGCAAGCAAAGAATGAATGAATAACAAACCAGCCATTTGTTAACCAAAGTGGGTTACAAAAAAAAACACCAAAAGAATTCTTAATGGCTACATTTTTAAAATGATTCATAACTTAAGTTACAGAGTTAGTTGAAAAGCTTGAGAAAATTTCATTTTTATCCATAAATTTTTAAAGTTGTAGCTTTAAAAAACACAGTATATCTTTCATATAAACCAGAGGGTGGATCCCTGATTTTAAGTAAATACTGAATCCAGCCTTCCTTAATTAAAATTTAAAAATATAGCATTATACTGTAGGGTATGTCTATATTGCTGCTGCAAGTGAACCTCCCAGCCCAGGTAGACTTGCACTAGCTTTGCTTGAGCTAGTGGGCCAAAAATAGCTGTGTGGACACTTTGGCTCTGAAGGAAGCATTTTATATTACTGAATTGTCTTGGGCTATAGCACCAGTTTATCATGGAAATGGCATGGAAGCCTTATATGTGGACAATGAAGTGAAGCCAATTTTAATATTAATTTCTTTTTCCTACAGTTCCCATTCCATAATACAGATCTGTTAAATCTTGCTGCAATTATTTACTTCCAGTCAAACTAGGATGACCGCTTTTCCAAAAGGGAAAAGTAGGCCACATGCAGCTTCCACCTCTGTCCTTCCTCTTTTCCCCCAAAGCCCTGCCACATGGTGAGGCTGTTAGCCAGAATCAGGCTGTGGTAAGAGCCACCAAGGAACCTGGGCTGCTGTGGGGAGCTCTGAACTCTCCATCTGCCTTGGACAGGGTGGGTGAGAGCAGCCTCCGGTCTGTGTCCTCATCCCCTAGGGCACACTGCCCAAGACAGGTGGAAGTTCTAGGACTCCCAGTACATCTAGACTACGTTCTTCTTTTGAAAGGAGATTTGCAAATTTGGTGCTAATTTGCATATCTTCTTCCGATCGCTTTTTCTAAAGTGGTTTTTTTTTCAAAAAAGCAGTTTAGATACAGTTCTTTCCCAAAAAAACCCCTTTTTCGAAAGAACCCTTCTTCCTCAAAAAATGAGGTGTGCAGGGCTCTTTTGAAAAAGGGTTGTTTTTTTTTTTTCAAAAGAACCACATCTAAACTGCTTTCTTTTTCGAAAAAACTGATTTTGAAAAAGCGATCAGAAGAAGATATGCAAATTAGCACCAAATTTGCATATCTTTCAAAAGTGAAAGCAAGTCTAGACGTGCCCCCACAGTGGCTTGGGCTCCGTTGGCCAATATTACTAGTGCCCAGCTCTGGCTTCTGGCCAAGGGTGGAGCCAAAGGTGGGGCTTCAGGAAGAAGAGGAACAGGGGACAGGACCTTGCAGTGAGGGGAGGCTAAGGCATACCTCAGCCTCCCCACTGGGAAGAAGCTGGCACCTCTCCTGAACCTCAGGCAGGTGCAAAGCGGCACTACGGGGAATCCAGGCCAGATGCTGTACCAGAGACATTCTGCCTGGGACCAAAACTTGAAGTTTGTATTTCAGGACTGTGCTGCCCAATTCAGGATGGTGGTCATGCTAAGGCAAATGTGTTGGACATTGTACAAACTCAAAAGGTGGCACAGGGCTATTTTCATAAAGGGGACTTAGGTCTTATGCCACAGTTCTGAGTTAGGCACCTGACCTTCCCCCACATTGTCTTGAGAGCCTGGGTGCCTAAGAAAGAAGTCAGCCAGTGTGCTGAGCAGCGTGCTGCCTAAGCTAACTAGTAGTGACATGCACAGGAAAGGGATGGGGCTTTGCATACATATTCACAAAGGAACTTAGGGACCCAATTCCCATAGTGGATCTAGGCCTTAGGCCTCCTGACAGGCCACAGAGACATGTCTAGCTCCACTCAGAAGCCTCAGCCATGAATCCTTATCTAGAGGTAGAGCTGATCTGTCTTAGATGCCTCTCACACTCATACAGGCCCACCAAGAGGGCAGCTATGGTAGAAGTGGCAGCCAGAGCCCCAGGCCCTTTAAATCACACTGGAGCCGCAGCTGTTATGCTCTGGGTGGCGTTGATGGGCTGGCAGGGGGAGGCTAGCTCCCAGCCCTGTTCCTTCCACCCAAAGCTCTGCCCCTTCCAGGACCACAGAGTTGCCACCCCCACCTTGCCCAGGGGCCTGGCAATTTTGCCAGCCCCACTGCACACTCAGGAACCTCATTTTAGCCAATTGTCAAGTGGTTGAGGCACTCCTGGACATGTGGGTGACTTGCTTCCAGATCTTCCCACTGCCTGATTTGGAGCAGGGACATGAACCCAGCTCTCCCATAGCCCAGCTGAGAGTCCTCCTACCCAGCCTGTTTCATATTCTAGGGTGAGTCACTCAAGTTCTGCTGTTGGAGCTATTACACTTAGTGGCTGCGTCTAGACTGGCATGATTTTCCGCAAATGCTGTTAACAGAAAAGTTTTTCCGTTAAAAGCATTTGCAGAAAAGAGTGTGTAGATTGGCACGGATGCTTTTGCGCAAAAGCATCTGTGGCCAATCTAGACGTGGTTTTGGGCAAAAAAGCCCCGATTGCCATTTTTGCCATCGGGGCTTTTTTGCGCAAAACGGTTCTCAGTTGTCTACACTGGCCCTCTTGCGCAAAAGCATTTGCGCAAGAGGGCTTTTTCCCGAGCGGGAGAGTCATTGTATTTGCGCAAGAACACTGACGATCATACATTAGATCGTCAGTGTTCTTGCGCAAATTCAAGCGGCCAGTGTAGACAGCTGGCAAGTTTTTGCGCAAAAGCAGCCGCTTTTGCGCAAAAACTTGCCAGTCTACACACAGCCAGTATAAATAATCAAATATTCTCTGAGACAGAGAGAATGGTCCTAGAGCCCAGTGATTAGGGCTCTCACGTGGGAGGGGGAAACCTGGGTTCAAGTCCTGCTCCAAATCAGGCAATGGAGATTTGAACCTGTATGAGTAGTTGGACCCTCAATATGCAAGGGAAGTCAGTATCCTGGTTTCCATTAATTCCTTGGTAGGCCCCCCTAACTTTCTAAGCTTTGTCTAGGGAGCATGGTTACCTACTGCAAATTTCACAACAGGGCAGGGCCCCCTAAATGTTGTGTTGCCATGCCCCAGTGCCCCTTGTGAATGAAATCCTGAGTGCGTGCATCATGTTTGAAAACAATCAGTGGTATGGGGAGGTAGACAGGTTAAGGAACATGTGAGTGTCAGAGCACCCAGCTGGGCCACTCATCTAGCCATTGACCCCCTGGGTATTTAAAGCCTTTGGTCTGAACAAAGTCAAGGCAATGCTGATGTCTTGGGGCCACTGGACACACTCACAGGATGAAAACCTTGTATGTCCCCTCCTGAAAGCTGCAACTATAAGGCTGCCTGCCTAACGTCTAGAACAAGTGCTGCCGACCCCGTACACCTTCTCCCAGAATGCCGCTCTGGTTTGCCTCTTCACGCAAGGCAGGTGCATATAACTACTTATAAACAAGGATCCCTGACTGTCGTGGAAGCAATGGATTCCATTACATCCTGCAACGTCTGTGACTTCTGCAGTGGCCAGTTTGGCTGACCTTAGGGCCTACAGCTCAGGCCCTGGGAACAACTACACAAACTGCTTCAGGAGTGGCTTGACAGTTAGCCATATGGGAGGCCCCAAAGCCAAAGTGGATTACGACCCCATTTTAATGAGGACACCAGAGCTGGCTTAGTCTTGCTGGGGCCAAAGCCAAAGCCTGATCCCCACAACCTGGGGCTGAAGCTGAAGCCTGAGGGCATTGGGGCTCAGAATACAGGTCCCCTGCCTGGGACTGATGCCTTTGGGCTTTGGCTTCCCCTGTCTCCCACCCAAATGGGCTCAGGATTTGGTCCCCAATCTGTGGCCATGTAGCAATGTTTGGAGTCAGAAGGGGATCATGGACCCGATGCAATGAAGTTTGAGAATCCCGCTAGTAGCATATAACCGCCACAGCTGCAGTAGCTATGACCAATTCCGCATGGGCTTGGAAATTGGGACAATGATTTCGAGCAGGACTCTGTATCCATAGGAAAGCCAGCACAGAGAGCAGCATACTGACATGTCAGTAGCGGGCGGTGGCCATTTATCTTGAGATTTCTTTCTCTCTCTGTGTCATATAGTGGTGGAGAGTAGGAAAAACAGAGAGTCCATGTTCTTTATTGAGAGCATTAGTAAGAGTTTTGTCTGGGTAAGGTCATCAGGCTAGACCTATAGCTTGTCAAGCACTCAGGGATGAAAGGGCACAACATAAATGCAGGAGATTATATGTAGCAGAGCTAAGCAAAATTCTCCTGTCCCATTTCTGGGTAATCACAACAGTTCCAAAACTGAGCTGCATGACAAGACCCCAGACAGACACCTAAATTTAAACCAAACATCTGTCATCCCAGACATACCAAACCAGGATTATTTACAGCTCTGCTTATTCTACGGATTTAAGGTATCTACTCTAATAAACAAAACTACTAGGAAAGACTTGCAGGACTTGCTGTCCAGTTTGTCAATCTAGGCTGCTTAGTTCAGATTATTATTTTATTTTTGGCATTTCTAAAGTGACAGTCACATGCTTTACATATATTTAAACATCAAATCCTTCCAAGAAAAAACCCAGACATGCTTCTCTTCAGATGCAATGTAAGAATTTTTACTAGGGTAAGTACCTACAAAGAAACCTTGTGTGTTGGCCCCTATACAAACACCCACCCGCCCACAAAGCTATTCCTGCACTGAATATAATTGAAATGTAAGCCTGTAGTAGACAAACGCTTTAGTGCAATACTTCAGTGAGTCAGTTGGCAGCAGAATGTAGTTTTAGTTAGATTTATGGTGGCTTTTTTGGGCTTTCAGATACCAGATGCTAATTTGTTGCACTTTGTTGAGAGAGAAGTATGTCTACCCATTCTTTAGTGACTTGATCTCTGAGTTTCTAGATATAATGAATGACTTTAGATTTTACAAAATCAGACCTCTTTTGAGGGCTACAGGTCCGCATCATTCTAGATTGCTCGAGTGTAAATCACTGAATTTTCAGTTAACTCTTTTAGTTTTGAGAAGTACTGACTAATGGACCTATGAAGCTAAGGTTCAGGAATCTGGAGATTTTATGCAAATGATGCAGTGCCTCAATTTTCATATATAATGAAAATCCTTTACCTCAGTTGCATATCACACTTATTTTTAATTAAGTTGCTGAAATGTTCTGCTCCTCATAGTATCAACTCCTCTGCTACGGTGACAAGGACTTCTAGAACAATCAGTAAAATAAACAGTATGACTAGACATTTGGTGCTTTTATGCTTCCGTTTTAGGTGGATTTAAACCCAAAGGGAAGGTATTAAGCCTTTGGGTTTGTGATTTGTTCACTGACAAGCCAACGGGCTCTCTCCTATCAGGTGCCCCAGCAGCCACTGAAAGGAGGGGAAGACTGGGGCCCCTACAGGTGGATGGGCAATAAGGGTGTCTCAGCCAAATCAAGCAAATGCCACAAACTCCATTTATAATGCTTCATACAGAGCCCACAGCTGGCAGAGGGCACCTGGTTTCTTCAGGAGGACAGCCTCTCTTTGGGAGGGTATTTCAGACTCACCTGCACAGCTTCCCAAGAGCTAGGATCACAGAGGTTGTATCCCGATAGTATGCCAGAGCAGCTGCTGCTCCTCTTCCCCACAATTGTTGATTCCATTGTGGACTTCCTGCTGTTGCACAAAGGGCATGTGAGGGAGAGCCTATTCCCATCATGCACTGGGGACTCTGCTCTGACAGGAAGTAAGCGAAGCTGAGATACAAACCTACATTGTGCTGGTCTGGTTTTGGAGGCTCAGCCTGCTTGTGCCAGCCATAGGTAGCTTGACATGCGTTTTTCAGTCAAGTGCTCTCAAGATGCAGGCTGCAGTGTGTGAAGCGCAGGCTAAACCACAGCCACTGAACATGCACCTTGAGGAGACTTTTCAAACATGTTAAGTGACTTCAATAGAGATAACACATTTGAAAAAACATAACTTTTTTGCCTATGAAAACAAGGCTTCTGATTTAGTTGAGGGGAGTGCCTTGGTTCCAGGAATTTACCCTCCATTGCTAAAACAATCCTCTATCAACTGCAGCTACATAGAAAGTAACATTTTTTTCCTAATTACTTTTTCCAGGCTGCAACAGTGCATGCTAGAAACAATACATGATCCAAACAGGCACATCAGTTCCCTGCATGGTACAGAGGGGAGAATGGATTATATTTTTCAGGCAATCAAGATCAAAATGTAATAGGAAAAAGCAGCCAAGTGCAGTTGTGCATTAAAATAAAAACATGCGTTGATTGTAAATGACGTGTTTGTCTTCTTCCCAATCGTAGCTTTGAATCAGAGTGCAGAGGGAGCTAGCTGTTCCATAGCAGAATCAGGCACACAGGGTATACAAATCCATACAACTGGTATCAGATGTAATGATTTGGTGCATTGTGGCATGTTAGGAAACTAGCTGCATAAAATAGAAAATATGGTGAGTGCGTGGGTTATTTAATATTTATGTATCACTGAAGTGTAGTCACTGTCTGAAAGAAATTCATCCCTAGTGTCAGCGAGTTAGGAGTTCTGCCAAAGATGACTCTGGCTCTCCAAGTGTATTTGTGCCATCAAGCTGGAAAAATGAATGTTCCATATAAACCTATTTTCATGAACAGAGATTATTCTACTTGTTCTACAGCACACTGTTAGCCCTCAAATACTGGAAGGTAAACAGCAGTGAGGGTAAGTTACATTCTCTGTTAGCCTGCAGAGAAACTGGAGAAAATGTGTTAAATGGCACTGGTGAACATTCAGCTATAAGAGATTCTGATTATACGGAGTACAGAATGATAGCAATGTGAGGCTGGAAGGGACCTCAAGAACTCATCAAGTCCAGCCCCCTGCACTGAGGCAGGACCACATAAAACCAGACCCTCCCTGACAGCTGCTTGTCCAACTTGTTCTTAAAAACCTCCAATGAGGAGGGTTCTGCAACTCCCCCTGGAAGTTATTCTAGAGTTTAACCGTCCTTAGTGTTTCAGAGTTTTCCTAACATCTAACCTGAGTTGGCCTTGCTGCAGAGGAAGCGCATTACTGATCTGTATCAGCAGACAGCTCTGGGGTTAGGTTGTCCCATTCATAAATCATAAAATGCCTGGTTTGCTTGTTCTGCAGTTGGCTTTTTGCTGTCAGCGTGTCCCAGGGTGAGTAGGGAATTGGGGCTCAGACTCACCTTCACCAGGCTTAGCCCTTTTCCCCAGATGGAGGGAATAAATACAAGGGCTACATGACAGGGAGATTGTGACTAAGACCATGGGAGATATGAGGGCAGCCTAAGGTAAGCAGAGGAGACCCTTCATGGAGTATATGCCTTTTAGCAATGGGAGAAGTCAGGAAAAAGCCAGTGAGGAAGTTTAATCTGAGTTACATGCCAGAAGGCCTGACAGACATGCAGGCAGCAGAAACCATCTAAGATGAAACACTTAGGGCTGGAGGAGTCAGAACACTGTACCAAGGGTGTGCATTGGCTAGGAAGGGCTGTGGGGTTCTAAACTTGATGTTAAACCTATTCCTCAAAAGAAAAGATAGGACTATGCAGCACTTTAAAGGCTAACAAGATGGTTTATTAGGTGATGAGTTTTCGTGGGCCAGACCCACTTCCTCAGATCAAATTGTGGAAGAAAATTGGCATGACCATATATACCCAAGGGATACAGTCAAAAAAAGTGAACACATATAAAATTGACAAATCAGATTTTAGAACAGAGGGGGAGTGAGGGGCGGAGGTTAGCGTCTATGAGATAATGATATTAGGGGTGATAATTGGGGATGCTATCTTTGTAATGGGTAAGGTAGTTAGCATCTCTGTTAAGGCCCATTCGTAAAGTGTCAAATTTAAGCATGAATGACAGTTCTGAGGTTTCCCTTTGTAGTCTGGTGTTAAAATCTCTTTGAAGCAGGATACATGTAGTTAGGTCATTGAGACAATGCCCAGTCTGGTTGAAATGACAAGAAACTGTTTTTTCTTTGTGAAACTGTCTGATGTCTGATTTGTGTGCATCGATTCTTTGTCGAAGTGTCTGAGAAGTTTGTCCAATATACAAATGTACAAACCAGTTCCTCAAAAGAAAATATTTGTATACCCAATATACAAATATACACTTTTTTTGATTGTATCCCTTTGGTATATATGGTCATGCCAATTTTCTTCCACAAATTTGATCAGAGGAAGTGGGTCTGGCCCATGAAAGCTCATCACCTAATAAACCATCTTGTTAGTCTTTAAAGTGCTGCATAGTCCTATCTTTGTTTCAGCAAGACCAGACTAACACGGCTACATCTCTATTACAATTCCTCAAAAGGGAGAGTTAGTGAGAATGGCACCTGCAGTGTAAATTTGAGGTCCTGGGGAATATGGGGAAACTGAGGCAGCGGCAGGGTCTGAAGCAGACCTGGCATGCCCTGCTACAACATGTCATTGGCAACTGAGATATATGCACCCTGCCTCATGGAAGCCAAATAGCCAGTATATAGCCCTTTATTATCTGTAGCACCTATATTTCTGACCTATAAAAAGCGAATAAAGCATAAGCCAGATGTCTTTAAACTTGATCCTTGCTGAAGAGTTAGCTGGCTTTGTGAATGTGCTCTGATGGTGACAGGATGACTTGATACCTTACTACAATGAATTTAATTTCTCATATGTATGCATATGTAGAGGACAGTATTGTTGGATTAATCCTATGCTGTGTGATTCATCTTCTGGAACCAGCTTGCTTCTACCCACAGCAGAGGAAAGCAAACTGCAGTCCGTAGGACACATGCTTCAGTTCAGCCTCCAGGCTCCCACTGGGAAGTGGGGTCGGGACAGCCTTGCTGGGAGAAGTCAGCCCAGCGTTTGCGTGAACAGAGGTGGCTAGTCCCTGACCCCCTCCTCTTCTGTCCCCCATTTCCTAAACCATCAGCTCCCCAGTGCCTGTTGCTGCACCTCCAGCCTCAATGCTCTGGGTGGTGCGGTCAATGGGTGGGGAGCAGGGGTGACTGGATAGGGGTCAGAGGTTCTGGGAGGCCAGGGGCTGGGACAGTTGGACACGAAATGAAGGCTGACATAGCCTCTCCCAGCCTTCCCTACCCAGCCCTCCATACAATTTTCATACCCATTGTGGCCCTCAGGCCAAAAGGTTTGCCCAACCTGATCTACTGTGAGTGCTGCAATGTGTAGTAGCATTTGCACAGACACTGGAAGGGCAGCCCGGCATTCTTTATTGTGTTAAATTCCTGGGAAGACTCTGCACAGGATCGTGTGTAATGGATCAGTCTCATGCTGCCCTCTGAGAGTTTGAGTTCACATAGCTCAGTGGGTTGCCTAGCTGGGGATTGTTTTGTTTGTCTCAGATACCTCTCTACTCAATTATTCTAGCCCTTATTGCCATTCTCAAGGGCTCATGTCACACCCTCCATCCTTCCAGCTGAGGACTCTACTGGAGGCTATGTGCACAACTTTGTAAACAGTAAGCGAGGTCACTGTGTGAGTCATGCCTACTCCATAGGGGCTGAGTGTTCAGCTCCTTCAGCATTCTCACCCCACTCTGGCCTGAGAGTGGGCAAGAGAATGGCTCCGGGTAGACAGCCTGAGGGCTAGCTCCATAAAGAGGACTTAAATAGTAAATGTTGTGATGCTGTGCTCAGGCTGATGGAAACTACAGGCCCAAGTTGGGCACCCAGGAGAGTAAGATGCCTAAGAAAAGAACAGTTACTTACCTGTAACTGTTGTTCTTCGAGATGCGTTGCTCATGTCCATTCGAATTAGGTGTGCGCACCGCATCTTCCGGAGCGTTTTCCCTAGTGGTACCCGTAGTGCCGGCAGGACGCCCCCTGGAGTGGCGCCGCTATGGCGGGGCATAAGTACCCCTGCCGGCGCCGCCCCACCTCAGTTCCTTCTTGCCGGACGCTCCGACGAAGGGGAGGTAGGGGGGGAGTCGAATGGACATGAGCAACACATCTCGAAGAACAACAGTTACAGGTAAGTAACTGTTCTTTTCTTCTTCGAGTGGTTGCTCATGTCCATTCGAATTAGGTGACTTCCAAGCCAACCCCACTTCAAGGAGGAGGGGTCGGAGCACTCAGAAAGAGAAGTCCACGAAAGTTGAACAATCCAAACATATTTATTCAACGAACCGAACATAGAAAAAAACTGTAGAAAAAGTGCAACGTGGTACAGATAAACATACATATTTACAATACAGAGCTGAGGACCGCAGAGCCCACCCCTGCGTCCTCCTAGCCTGCTGTGTCAGCGCGTAGTGCACGGTAAAGGTATGGAGAGACGACCACGTGGCCGCTCTGCAGATTTCAGTGATTGGAACCTGCGCCCTGGTGGAATGTGCTGTAACCCGGGGTGGGACCTTCCCGGCTAAGGCATAACACTCCCTGATACACCCTGAGACCCAACTGGACAACCTCTGGGTTGATATGGGAAGCCCTTTCATTCTGTCAGCGACAGCAATAAACAATTGTGTGGATTTACGAAAGGGCTTGGTCCTATCAATATAGAAAGCTAGCGCACGTCTAGCATCCAGGGAATGGAGCACCTGCTCCTTAGGGGAGGCATGGGGCTTTGGAAAGAAAACCAGGAGGTAAATTTCTTGGGACAAATGGAATGGTGACACCACCTTGGGGAGAAAGGCCGGGTGAGGGTGGAGCCTCACATTATTGTCAGAAAACACTAGGTAGGGCGGGTTCACAGTTAACGCCCTCAGCTCGGAGACCCTGCAAGCCGAGGTAATGGCCACAATGAACGCAACCTTCACAGAAAGGTGCTTCAAAGAACATGTGGCCAGTGGCTCAAAGGGGGGGTGACACGAGTCTAGACAAGACAAGGTTAAGATCCCAAGAGGGGAGAGGGGGTCTAACCGAGGGATACAACTTATCCAAACCCTTAAGGAACCTTTTGACCACAGGGTCAGAAAACAGAGAAACTCCTGCCGAACCTCTTGGAAGGCGGAGAGAGATGCTACATGAACTCTGATAGAGGAGATGGAGAGGACCTAAGTTCAAAGAGGTAGTCCAGAATGGAGGGGACAGGTGCACAGGACAGGTGCACTCCCCTTCTGGACGCCCAAGACGAGAACTGCCGCCACTTGGCTGCGTACGACCACCTGGTAGACAGTTTCCTACTACTTAGGAGCACCATCTGTACCTCCTGGGAACATTCCCTTTCCGGTTGGGTCAGCCACGGATAAACCAGGCCGTTAGGTGGAGAGAGCTGAGATTTGGGTGAACCATGGTCCCCCCGTCCCAAGGTTGGGTCAGGAGATCCCGAACCGGTGGAAGTATAATAGGGTCCTTGGTGAGCATGTCCACCAGGATAGGGAACCAGAATTGTCTGGGCCACCTTGGGGCTATCAGGATGACCGTGGACCTGAAGGTCTTGACCCTGGTCAGAACCCTGGGAATTAGGGGAAACAGGGGAAAAGCATAGAGGATGCCTGCTGGCCACGGCACTGTCATGGCATCCCCCCTGGAGTGTTCCCCGAGCCCCAACAGGGAGCAGTAACTCTGGCACTTGGTATTGCGTGCCGAGGCAAACAGCTCTACTAGGGGACAACCCCACCTGTGGAAGACCTGACGAAGGGCCGAATCCTTGAGGGACCACTCGTGGGCTCCGAAGGACCTGCTCAGAGCATCGGCCAGCAAGTTTTTGCACCCCGGCAGGTACTCTGCCTGCAAAACTATGTCATGCTCTACACACAGGTCCCAGAGACACAGAGTCTTGTGGCAGAGGGGAGGCGACCGGGCTCCCCCCTGCCTGTTGAGGTAAAACACAGCCGCCGTGTTGTCCAGGCGCACCAGGACAGAGCGGTGAGAGAGCTTTGACAGGAAGGTCTCGCAGGCTCTCCTGACAGCCCTGAGCTCCCGGACATTTATGTGCAGAGCCCGCTCTGCTGGGGACCACAATCCCTGGGTCCTGTGACACCCCAGGTGTGCTCCCCAACCCAGGTCGGAAGCATCTGTGACCAGCGTAAGCGAGGGGGGAGGTACAGTGAACGGAACCCCGCTGCACACCACCGTCTCTTGGGTCCACCATTGTAAGGAGGCTATCACCTCCGGCGGCACTGTGAGAATCGTGTCCCAGAGACCCCTGGTTTGGTTGAATGCCCTTGCCAACCAGGCCTGCAGAGGCCTGAGCCTCATTCGAGCATGTCGTACCACAAACATACACGCCGCCATGTGTCCCAGCAGCCTGGAGCAGACCCGGGCTGTCGTGATGGGGAACCAGGTTAACGCAGAGACCACCTCCACTATGGATAGAAACCTGGCCCTGGGAAGGAGTGCTCTTGCCACCCTGGCATCCAGGAGGGCGCCTACAAATTCGAGGTGTTGAGAGGGAGTCAGCGATGACTTTTCTTCGTTTAGCATGAGTCCCAGCCTTAGGAAGAGAGCCCGTGTGAGGGAAACATGGGCCTCTACTTGCTCGTAGGAGCGGCCACGGATCAACCAGTCGTCTAGGTACAGAAAAACGTGTACCCCTTTTTTGCGGAGGAACGCTGCTACAACTGCCATGCATTTTGTAAAGACCCTGGGTGCTGTTGAAAGGCCAAATGGGAGCACTGTAAATTGGAAGTGGCATCGGGAAACAATAAAACGGAGAAACCTCCTGTGGCTGGGTCTTATTGCCACATGGAAGTAAGCGTCCTTGAGATCGAGGGTTGCATACCAGTCTCCTAACTGTAAAACTGGGATAACAGAAGCTAGGGTTACCATTCTGAACCTGGACTTCACGACCGTCTTGTTGAGGTCCCTGAGATCTAAGATGGGACGAACCCCGCCCTTGGGTTTCAGGACAACGAAATATCGGGAATAAAACCTCTTGCCCTGTAGATGTGGGGGGACCCTCTCCACAGCTCCCTTTTCAAGACGCGCCAGCACCTCTTGGCGGAGCGTGCCTTTGTGAGAGGTGTCCCTGACAAGCGAGGGGGTGGGCGGGTTGGAAGGGGGCGAGCCCAGGAAAGGGATGGTGTAGCCACACCTGACTATCTTTAGGATCCAGGCGTCGGTCGTGATTCCTGCTCAGGCGTGGGCAAACTGGGACAACCTGGCCCCAAACGGGGGACCAGGGTGGGAGGCTGATGCGCGACCCTCTAGCGTCCCGTCAAAACAGGTGCTTGGATTGCTGGGAGGGACCTTGACCAGCCCCATGAGGGGTATCCCCTCTCGGGCGGCGTCGACAACCCCTTGCGGAGGACGGGCCCACAGCCGCCCCCGTACCCCTACTGGGAGCACGAGGACGGCGTCTCCAGTAATCTCCACGGGGTACCTGGGACTGAGTTCTGCCCTGCTGTCTGTAAAGCAGTTGACGACGCTGGGGGGCCAGTGTATGAATCCCCAAGGACCGTAGGATAGACCTCGTGTCCTTGAGCGTATGGAGCCTGGAGTCCGTGTGCTCCGAAAACAAGGTTTTCCCATCAAAAAGCAAGTCCTGGATTGTGGTTTGGACGTCCGGAGGTATTCCAGACACCTGCAGCCAGGCACCACGGCACATAACCACACCTGATGCCATGGTGCGGGCTGCAGAGTCGACACCGTCCAGGGAAGCCTGGAGGGCCGTGCGGGCAATGATTCTGCCCTCAGAGGTCATGGCCACAAACTCCTGACGGGCCTCGGCAGGCAGCTCGTCCTTGAACTTATCCACGGCCTGCCAGGTATTAACAGCATAGCGGCTCAGCATCGCTTGCTGATTGGCAATGCGGAGTTGCACCCCACCAGTGGCATGCACCTTATGGCCCATCAGGTCAAGGCGCTTGGGCTCCCTAGTTTTCGGGGACGGCCCCGGCTAGGGAAGCCTCTCTTTTTGGGCTGCAGCCTGGACGATCAAGGACCCAGGAACGGGCTGGGAGTACAGGTGTTCGTGTCCCGACTGGGGGACGTAATAGCGCCTCTCGACTCCCTTTAAGGTAGGGGTCAAGGTAGCCACAGGGCATTGGTAATCTTAGCCACGGTTTTATTAAGTGGCAAAGCCATGCGGGCGGGTGCATCGTCCAAGAGGATGTCGATCATTGGGTCCGTGTCCTCCACTGCTGGCTCCACTGGGACACCCAGATTGGAGGCCAGACACCTAAGCAGCTCCTGATGCGAATGGGCATCCATAGTAGGC
The DNA here is from genome assembly GCA_032595735.1 of Pelochelys cantorii. Lineage (NCBI taxonomy): Eukaryota > Metazoa > Chordata > Testudines > Trionychidae > Pelochelys > Pelochelys cantorii. Next base: position 98,215,939 of record CM064329.1, on the reverse strand, counting down.
AATGCCGGTGTGGGATCCGCCAAAGCTTCGTCCAGTGACGATGATGATGATGACTCCTGGACTGGTGCCGGGCCCAGCGCAGGAACTGGTTGAGGCGCCGGCTGGGCAGGCGGCACCGCTTGCGGAAGCGGCTCCAGTACCGAGGCTTGCGGCACAGCAGCTGCGTCGGCAGCAACCGACCTCTGGGGGGAGAGAGGGGGTTTTGACAGCGATGCCAACGGTTGCGCTCGTTGCCCCAAGGCATCGGACACCACAGAAGGGGGCACAGGCCCCTGCCACTGGTGGTAAGCCCACGGTGTCCAAAATGGCCATTGCGGCTGAGGCGGCCAAGTCTGTTGCACCCGCGAACGATCACGCCGGTGCTGGGAACGAGATCTATGCGTCGAGGAAGCTGCCGAGGACCCCAACCTGAATGATGCCGCATCAGAATCAGACGAGTAATCAGACTCAGGCCAGGGAGGCGCAGATGACAAATGTACTGCCGCTGATGGGGGAAGCAAACCTGGCCATGGACTCGGGTTTGCCCACGTGTGCTCGATGCGGACGTGCCGGTACCGGGAAAAACTGTGCCGGTACCAGGAGAACAGGTCCTGGTGCCGTGAGAGGAGCCGACGACTGCGGCACCGGGAAAACCGGTCCCGGTGCCTGGAGTGGAGTCGGTGCCTAGAGAATATATTCCGATGGCCGGGGTGGAGCCGGTTGCGGCACCGGGAGAACTGGTGCCGGTGCCAGTTGAGGTGCTGACACGGGGCATATATGTGGTGCCGTAGTCGGTATCGGTACAGGTTGCGATACAAACCCCGAAGAGGCTGACATCACCGGCGATGGCAGTACCGGCGTGGCCCACAGGGTCGATGCTGGTGCCTGTGACGGTGCCAAAGCGTGCCTCGGTGCTGAAGAAGCTGATGCTGAAGGGCCCGACGATGGTGTCGAAGACATCGTCGCGAGGCCAGGGTGACAGGGCACAGGCACCGCCAAGACAGGGTCTGGAAGGGGTCCCAGCACCGCGGGAGGTCGAGCCCAGTCGAGCGCCGAGTGGGGCCTGGCGGCCTGCGTCGATGCTGGCACCGATACGCTGGCAAGCAGTACTGGTCCCACTGGGGACGGTCCTGCTGCATAAGCAGCCGGTGCCGTTCGGTCATGCCGGTGTGGAGGCGAAGCTGGTGCCAACGGCTTCCGGCGTAGGTGATCTCGACCCTTCCACCTCAACCGATGACGGAGGGGAGGTAGTGAGGCTAATAAGGTCATGGGCCGCCTCAAAGGTGTCCGGCGTGGACGAGCGGTGCGAGGGTAGCTGCCCTGGACTAGATGGACGTCCCGCTCGCTTACGTCGCACCGTGGTGGATGAGGACATGTGCACGGGAGACTTGGTACCATGGTGTAGGCTCGATTTGGACTTCCGGCTCGGAGACCTACCACAAGGCGTTCTTGACCTTTTCGGTGCCGGAGAGTGAGACCGGTGCCGGGACGCCAAGGGCCAGTCCCGAGATGGGGCATCTGGCGTGGACGCCGGTGCACTGTGCACCACAGGGTGCCCAGCCGGTGCTGGCTGTAAAGCCGCCTCCTTGAAGAGAAGTTTTAGGCGAGAGTCTCTCTCCCTCTTAGTGTGAGGCTTAAAAGACTTGCAGATCTTACAAGCGTCTGTAAGATGGCTCTCACCCAGACACTTCAGACAACTGTCGTGAGGGTCTCCTCTGGGCATGAACTTTGCGCAGACAGCGCACGCCTTAAAGCCTTGCGGCCCTGGTATTCCTCACACCCGAAGGGAGAGAAGGAAAGAACAAAGAAACACTAACTACCTAACTGAACTATTCAGGACTATTTACAATACTAATAGAAACGGGAACCATTAACTGATCTAAGAGAGAGACACGCTCCAACAACCGTCACGGGCGGTAAGAAGGAACTGAGGTGAGGCAGCGCCGGCAGGGGTACTTATGCCCCGTCATAGCAGCGCCACTCCAGGGGGCGCCCTACTGGCGCTATGGGTACCGCTAGGGAAAACGTTCCGGAAGACGCGGTGCACGTGGTGCGCACACCTAATTCGAATGGACATGAGCAACCACTCGAAGAAGAACAGGATCCAGAAAAGCCAGCTCTCAGCAGTGAGTAGCCAGTAGGGAATGCTGAGGAAAGGGATTGAGTCCTAAGCCCTGCTGCTCAAAGGGACTTACGGGCCAAGCCCCACGCAGGATTCACAGCTGTGAACTCTCTCCCGGTGTTCCAGTGCCAGGTCAATCCTTTCTTCCAAAAAACTGAGGCAGAACCTCTTTCTCATAACATCTAGCCCAATGGTTAGTTTGCTCACCCAGGATGTGGGAGCCCCAACTCCAATTCTCCACTCTGCCTAACGTGGGGCAAAGATTTAAAACTGCCTCTTGGCAGGGTGCCCTGACCACTGAGCTATGGGCTACCTCCTGCTGAAGCGGTTTTACTTTGTATCACTGATTTAAATGGTCATAGTAGGAGGCAGTGCTGAGTAAGCATGGGTACAACTAGAGCCAGCTGGTAATTAGGGACTGCTCCTGGCATACAGGAGACCCATGTTCAAGTCCCCCCTACACTATTTATGCAAAGTAGAATGGCTTCAATGGGAGAAATTAATAGAGCCACACTCCAGGCTCTCTCATAGCCATCTCCAGAGACGTGGGTTCAGAGCCATGCTCCACATCAGGCACAGGAAGGATTTGACTGAGGCTGTCTACACTAGGAAGGTTTGTTTTCCCTTACTTCTTGTGAGGAGCAGAAGTACCGGTGCCCTTTGATTTCAATCTAGTGAGTCTGTACTAGACCCGCTAAACTGAACCCTAAAAGATCAACCGTGGCAACTTTGATCTTCTGCGTAGTGTAAACATGGCCTTTATAATCTTAATTGGCAGAGACTGACTGCCTCGGAGCCTGCACATGGCATCCACCCTCTCCATCCCACTAACCCTCTGCCCCCCTCCTGTCCCAGATCACATCCTAAACCCTCTGCATCCCCACTTCTGCACCCATATTCCCTACCAGACCTTGCACTCCAATGCCATACCCTATGTCACAACCCAAACCCCTGCATGCCCTTCTACACGCCAGGTCAAAATCCTCTCCTGCACTCATACCTTCTCCCGGATCCTGCAGCGCTTCCTGCACCCCAATCTCCTGCCCCAGGCCACCACCACCTCCTTCACCCAAACTCTCTCCCAGATCCACACCCTCTCCTACACCCCAATTCCCTACCCCAAGCTCCCTTCTGCACCACCCTTCATTCCAGATACCACACTTCCTCCATTAATATCATGGAAGAATGCGGCACTTGACCACTTGCCAATTTCTTGGGGTGCTCCCCCCATCAAAAATTATTGTCCACTCCTGAGCTACAGCATTAAGTTTGCACAGCCACTGTTCAGGCTCTAACTGTACTATAGATAAACAAAGAACTTCAGTCTCTCAACTTGTCAGTGCAGTACATTTCATATGTACTACAATAAATAAATAATTAAATGAAAACTTACCTTCTTTACATTTTCTACACGATGTCTGATGTTTTAGATGAACATTCCTGGTCTTGAATGAATGCCTAACTCTTATCGATTTATTAAAACAAAAATATATGCATTTTAAATCAAGGGCTTCCTCAGTGCAGGGGATTGGGCTGCACATTTTAGTGTTATGCAGTTTGAAAACTTGCAAAATCTCCACCCTCTTAAAATATAAACTGTGTCATAAACATAAAACAATATACCAAGAAACCCAGGCAACTGCAGCAGTTAGCAAAAGATATCTTTTCTCAGCCAAGCAAGACGGCAGGGGGTTAAGTGAAAACTCAGAGATGCTGTTATGAGAGAAGTCTCATTACTTTCTACAGTAGGTAGAGACAGGGTAGAAAATATCCGGCGATGAATACAGGAGGACTGATCACCACCTAGTGACCAGTCACTGCACAGCGAAATGCTTAATGTTCAGACCGTCACTATATATGTACATAGATTATTCTGTCTTGGTTTTTTTATGCTGATCAAACTTGAATTCTTCCTGTAAAGTGATACTGAAATGTTCAGTAACTGCTTACACTGTGATATTAGCTTTTGGTGGCAAAAGTGTATTGTATCACAACTTTACTTTAAACATTGCAGTTATTGCTCTCATTTATTATAAACACAAAGAATAAATAATATAACTTATTATTACATCTCAAATAATTCTAAAAATATATATCTCTAATTTTAGCACTTTCAGCAGTTACTTCTAAATTATACATTTAGATGAAATTATATATAAACTCTTTTTTTTTACCAATGGCATTTGATGCATGAGAGCTGTATATTAGTACTTGGATCAATTAAAGCCTGATTGATAATACTTGTACTTCTGCTGGAGAGGTTATAGCAGCGTCCAAAGAAGAAAGTGAAAGGTAAAATGAACTATTCACTAGCATTTATTTAACAAATGTCAGCTCTTCGCAGCCATCTACTGCTCTGTTCCGCAGCTAGTTCTTGTCTACTACTCTATATAGAGGAAATTTGAAGGGCCTCTGCAAAGTTTTCCTCAAGATCATCAAGTTCCTTATTTGATTCAAAGTCACTGTCACATGTGGTTGAGTTCAGTGTTGGCTCAAATGTGTATGAAATATCAGGGGCTTCTTCAGACTTCACTGAAGAATAAGGATCTGTTCCTACACTTACCACTTCAGTTAGATCTTTTGAAAAGATATCCTTGTCATACATCTGATTTGAAGTTTCATTGTGTAAGGGGGATTTTAGTTTGGTTTCACTTGTTAATAAATCCATGGCTTTTAGGAATTCTTCACTTTTTGTAGTCTTATTTTGTTTCCAATTTTTGCTGGAAAATTGGAGCTGGTCCAAGGTCTCAAATCTTTCTGGATCAAATGGGTCAATCACTTCCATGCCGCCATTGACTCTCTCATATTTCGATGTGTTGCAGCCCAGGTCAACTTTAAGGAGATCCAGTAGGTGGCGCATTTTATTCTAGAATTTAAGGGAAGAAATAAGGTTCTTAATCACTTACAACCCACAGCCCAGCTGCTTGCAGTATTAAGACCAGATCTGTAACAAATTTCATAGTCTACATAGCTGACTGTATTAATTTTTTTTCCAAATTAGCATATTCCATGTAGTTATTTTTAAGGAAATACAGGATGCATAAAATGAAGTAACTTTACTATTCTTACAATTACCTTGCATCAAACAATCCTCAAGTTGCTGAAATGACTATTACCTAGTGTGTGAAAGCTTTCATGATGTGGGTGATCTGGACAAGTCACATTTCCCACCTGTACTGCTGACAAAAGGTGGTTCTATACTGAGGGTTACAGCATCTGCAGCACTTTTAAAGTCTCTCTGAAGTCACTTACACAGACTGAGAACATTACAGACTCCACTGGGAAAAAGGACATACCTCATTCAAACGATGCTTGTTTTGCTCTACATGACGCTCAAACAATCTCTCCAAAACCCTAAAAATATATACATAAATAAGGCTCAGGCATGTCATTATTTGGAGGAGAAAGATACCCTGTCCCAAACAATCCTAGATGAGTAAAGAACCCGAGCTCCAGAGTCTTCAGGCATATACTAGGGGGAAATAATCAGATTGCCTTCATTATACTATGTCACAAAGAGGCCCACACTGTGTCTACATGCCATTAGACATTTGCTCTGTGGGCCAGGCCTTGTCATAGGGCTGACTGAGGTACTCTTGCTCTCCGTTAGCCAGTCTAAGCTCAGGCAGAGTGAGTGGATGCCACAGGTTGAAGCATTCGCAATCCCATAACTCTTCTCCAGAGTGGCTGCTGATGTGCAAGATACACAAGTATAATCAGTTATTCCCAGCAGACACCCTCTCCCGGGCATGGGGCAGGGGAAGAGACAAAACCCAGCTTCAATCACTCACTAGGGCAAGGGAGCAGTGTTCTCTGTAAGCTGAGCATTTGGGCAGTCACCCATCAGAGATTCAAATGCTGCCCAGCTTATTAGCAGAGAGCCCACAGTGCCCACAGCCAGCAGCATATGTTTCTACTGGTGGTGCGCATCCATGCATGACTCAGTGCACATAACGAACCTTATTCTACAAATGGATGAAAAAGATTAGAGGGAACATTGTAAGTGAGAGAAGATCTCTCAGGCCCTAAAAGTCCTCCTGGCCTGCAGGGATAGCACAGAGAAAGAACCTCTGGTCTGTTCTTCAGAGACTAGGGAGAAGAAAATGCAAGGAGAGAGCCAGGAAGGAGATTCTGCTAGGGCACCTCTGTCAGTGCCATGACTGGTATGGGCTGTGCCCCTCTGCTCCACTTGATTTGAAGTAGGGGAGGGGCCAGGGAGGGAAGGAGGAAGTGGAATAGAAGGATGGAGAATGTGCATGAAGGGAACTGGATTGTGAGAAAGGGAGAGAGGGAGATGAAGAAGCAGACAGAGAACAGAAAGAAAAAAGAATTAGTGAGAATGGGAGAAAGAAAGGAGGGATTGGAAAAAAGGAAATGGAGTAAGAGGAAGGGCCAGTTATTGGGAATGAGAAAAAATTAGACAGAAGGAAGAGAATTCAGTGCAGGGAATGAATTTAACAGTAAGGGTGAATAACCATTGGAACAGCTTTCCAAGGGACATGGTAGAATCAGTTGGGGGCTGCACTCAAATGAGAAGCAAAAAAAAAACCAAAAAAACAAAAAACAAAAAACCTCCCTGAGACAGCCCCCAATTGAGAAAGAGAAAGACATTCTACACGTTCCCCTCGCACTCCAGAGCCTTGGAGGCCCAGGCTAATAGATTTTGTGGGCTTCAAGGAATGGCGGGGGGAATGAAGACCTGGAGTATCAAGGTGTGGTCCCCAATGGGGCTGGATCCAAACAAGTCGGGGGACCCCCTGGGTCTTAGGTTCCCCACCCCTGCTTTGTGGTATATCGGAGTTCAGCCAGTTGATTACAATGGTCCCTTCCATGTATCTCTGATAGAGGAAGAGTGACAAGAGATGGAGGAGTATAAAAAGAGATCTACAACAGGAGTAAAAGGAAAGGAGAGAGAACGAAAGCAAAGGGAAGCTATGTTTTGGAGGTGTATTTAATAGGAGATTAAATGCTAAAATGTAATTTAAAAAAAATGTCACCAGGGTCAGAGATACTGCATTCCACACTGTTTACAAAATCCAGTCTGTTCTGAGCACAGTCCAAACACACTTTAAAACAAAGATATCTAACCTGTTGGAAAATAATCCAAGCTTCAGAATTTCATCTGTTACATCTTCAATGAAACTCAAATACTGAAGCTCTTCTTCTCTGCATAGAGAACAGAAAATCCAGTCTGAATGTTTAAAGGTACACGCCTCCATCACACAATGGAGCAGGAAGCTCTACCTGCTAAGGCAGGGGTGGGCAAAAGGGCTTCTGCAGGCTGGATCCGGCCCACCAAGTGGGTTGATCTGGCCCATGGAGGTCCTGCCATTCCCCTCACCCCAAGGCCAATCAGGGCCTGGGGGCGAGGGAAAGTATGCGAAGTCTCTGCCTGCCCTGCCCCTGCCCTGCAAGGAGCATGAGGTGATTGCAGGATGGGGGCAGGGCGGGAGGAAACTTTGCGTGCTCCTCTCATACCCAGGCACTGATTGGCTTGGTGACAGAGGGAGCACGTGAAGTCTCCTCCCGCCCTGCAAGGGGCTCAGCACTTAGAATCAACTGCCAGCTGCTGCTCAGGGACAGACTTGCAGGGCAGGACAGACTTTGCATGCTCCCCCCGTAACCAAGCCCTGAGGGTTTATCTAGACTACACTAAAGTGTTGAAAGAGGATATGCAAATTCCATGGGAATTTGCATATCTTCTTCCGATCTCACTTTCAAAAGCAGAGCTTTTGAAAGTGAAAGGAGTTTAGACGCGACTTTTTTGGCAACTTCCCCCCTTTGTCGAAAAGCTGCTCTTCCTCAAAAAATGAGGTTTACGTGGCTTTTCGACAAGGGCGGGGGTTTGCCGCTTTCGAACGTGAAATTAGAAGAAGATATGCAAATTCCCACGGAATTTGCCTATCCTCTTTCAACACTTTAGTGTACTCTAGATAAGCCCTGATTGATCTGGGAGTGAAGGGGAGCACGCGAAGTCTCCTCCCATCACCAGAGGCACAGGCGCCTAGAGGGGACCGCCACTGTTCTGAATAGCTGGTGGTTCTCTCTGGGCAGGGGGCAAAGACTTCATGGACTCCCACAGACCAATCAGGGTCTGTGGGCGGGGAAGCAGGGAAGTGTCCTGGCCCTGCTCCTTCTGCCTGAGGCCATGCTCCTTCTGGGGCAGCCTAGGGTCACTTAAAAATTTTCTGAAGTGACCCCCCCCCGCCGGTCAAAAATTATTGCCCACCCCTGTGCTAAGAGAAATTACCATGGTCTTGCACCAACTTAGCTTCTTGTTTTAAAGAGGTGGCTAGTAGGACGCAGTTACTTATTTAGGATGAACAAAAATAAGCTCTGTATAAATTATGATGGTATCTGCAGAAATGTTATCTTAGGATTTCAGGGCAAAATTGTCAAGCTTTATGTTAACTACCTGTTCTTGTATAAACTAGTCCAGAACTCCTGAGGTGGCAGTACTGCAGGAGAGCTGACACAGATCACAACCTGCTTTGTGCTGTGATATCTGGAAGGGATCAACACTAATGGGTAGTGCTCTTCAGGTAGAGGGAGGAGACATGATACAGCATAATGCTCTGATTCAACAACTTCCACAGGGGCTAGGGAACACGACTATAACTTCAGTTGCTACGCTCTGGTGGGAAGGCAGTGTTTTCATTGAAAGCCTCCCTTACTTCAAGATAACACCTCCCTGTTTTGCCAAGGCATTGCTGGTACAGGTAGAAGTAACTTACACCTTTCTGAGCCAACTTCACTCATTCTGGTCCTTTCTTTTTAAATTTCAATGAAAACTGCTCTTTAGCGAGATAGAAACATTCCTCTGCAGTGTTTGCAACCCAAATGTTGAACAGTCAGCTATTGCAGGAGAATCAGAGAATGAAACTCTCTAGCACCCAGCACAGTAGGTCCTGCACCATGACCAAAGTTCCTAATCACCATGGTAATACAAGTGAAAAATAATAACAATAATTGATTTTCATCGTAGACTCAGCAAGATACAGAAAGAAAAATGACACCCTGATGAGGACGTTCACTATTCTTTCAGTACTAACAGGCAAAGGTTTTATTAGTACCTATGCTATGAAAATTTTTAGATAAGGGTTCACTGGCAAGGGCAAGTAGCTGTTATTAAGAAATACGCAGAATTAATCTAGCACCAACTCAAAAATATACTGATGTTATGTGCTGTAAAATTTCCCTTCAATAAACAAGTGATATATCTAAAATGAATTGCTTGTATTATGGGAGTTCAACATCACAAATGCCTTGAAGAGTACTGAGATGTTGTGAAGCTCTTTGGCAAACATTCCTTAAAGTAGTGGTGATGCCAATCGATTTGGCTGGGAAAACCTTCAAAAGTTTGCAGTTCTGTTCAGACTAGGAATGTGAAAGCGTAAAAGTGCACATCGTTAACTGGTTAGCTTGAGCTCATTGGTTAACCTTCACAGTTACACACAGAACTCCCCACCCCACCCCCTGAGCTGCTGCCTCTGTATCTGTGTAAGAGGCAGCAACGTGGAGAAAGGGCAGGCTGGAGCCAGTGTTTGCAGGGAGCTCCAGGTCCCGCCTGCCCCCTTGTCCTGACATGGCAGCAGTGAGGAGGGGGGCAGGCGGCTCTGTGTACAGGTGACCCTCTTAAATCCGGGACTCTCTGGTCTGGCAACATCTGTTAGCACTGACCCCCCCCGGTCTGGCTAACTTGCTGGTCCGGGACAGCTCAGGTCCTGAGAGTGCTGGATCAGGGAAGTCCAACCCATATCTCAAACCAAACATTTTTCTAGTCAGTATACAATCTTCTAATAGTGACTAGTGCCAGATGCCTCAGAGGGAATGAAACACAATAGGGCAATTACCTAGTGACCCATCATCTCTTGTCTAGTTCCAATTTCTGGCAGTCAGTGTGTTAGGGATACCTGCACAGGTGCTGAATTTCCAGGTACTTGACCCCTGGCTCTGCCCCAGGTCCTGTCCCCACTACACCCTTTCCTTCATCACCTTGCATCACCACCATGCCATTTCTTTCCATCCTGCTCCATCCCTTACCACCCAGTTCTGTCTCCTCCCCGAATACACCACATCCTTGCTTCTTCCCTTCCCCCAGCTTCCTTCCTTCCTACCATAAAGGGTATGGCTATATACTAAGGGGATTTTTCAGTATACCGGAGGTATCACAGAAAAACTCCGCCACGTCCAGGGAACACGTTTGCTCTTCAGCTTTTTTTTTTTGCAGAAGAGCAAACGCGTTCTTTCGGAAGCCCCCGTATTCCTCATTCTATGAGTAAGAAAGGGGCTTCCGAAAGAGGGTTTTTTCCTGACATTTGGCCCAATCTAGATGGGCCAAAGGTTGGAAAAGCCTCTTCTGACAAAAACTTATAATCTAGCCGTACCCAAAATGGCTAACTAACTGCAGCAAGTGGGAGGGAAAGGGGAAAGGGCTGAACAGTGGGGCCTGCTGGCAGACAGGAGGCACTGGGGGAAAGGCAAAGTGGTGATATGGGAGCTGCTGTTGTTTTTCTCATGGATGCTCCAGCCCCAGAGCATCCATGGAATCAGAGCCTATGGATACCTGGAGCATAGGTTAGTATCCCTGACCATCTTAACTCCTAGCCATTGAAGGACCTATTCTCTATTAACTTACATATAACTGGATCTTTTTTGGATCCAGTTATATGTTTGGCCTTCACAATGTCCGTTGGCAATGAATTCCACAGGTTTACTGTGCATTATGTGGAGAAATACTTATTTTTGTTAGTTTTAAATCTGCTACTGGTTGGACCTCCCTGGTTGGGCCTGAGCTGTCCCAGACCAGGGAGTTTGCCAGACCAGGGGAGGTCAGTGCTCCCCCGCTGGCTGCTCCACTCCCAGGCTCTTCCCCTTGGTGCTCCCTGCCCTTCTGCTGGCCCCCCTAATACTGTCCTGGCACAGCTCCCCATCCTGCTGCCCCAGGGAGTCCCAGGTTCCCAGCGGGGATGCTTGGCTGCTGCTGGCCCTGCTGTTCCTGGGGACTCCCGGCTAGGGCCACTCAGCTGCTGTTGGCTCTACTGCTGCCAGACATTCCCCAGCCAGGGCGCCCGGTCACCTTGCCCCGCTGCTAGAGCTGGCCCCACTGCTGCTCGGGTTTCCAGCTGCCTGCCTCTGCCAGCCCCACTTCTGCTGCAGGGTTCCCTGGCAGAGGCTGCCTGGTCACTCTGAACCCGCCTGGCTGCCAACAGCTCCACTGCAACCAGGGGTTCCCCGGTGCAGTGGGGGCTCCCTGGATACTGCTCGGCCCTGTTCACACAGGGGGTTCCCTGATCAGGGTGGGGGCTCCCCAGATATCACCTGGCCTAGCCAGGGCTCACCAGGGCATTTCTCCTGCCTTCAGGGCTCTTTGGTCCAGCAATATCCGTGGCTCTGCCGGACCACGTATGTTGCCAGACCAGAGTCCCGGATTTGGGTGGTTCAATCTGTACCTAGTAATTTCATTGGGTGACCTCTGGTTCTTATTTTATTTGATGGGGTAAATAACATTTCCTTATTCACTTTCTCCGTACCACTCATGACTTTATAGCCCTCTATCACATCCCCCGTAATTATCTCTTTTCTAAGCTGAACGGTCCTGATCTTTTAAATCTCTCCTTCTATGGAAGCTGCTCCATAGCCCCCCTCATTTTTCTTGCTCTTCTTTGTACCTTTTCTAATTTTAAATTATCTTTTTTGAGAAGGGCAACCAGAAATATATGCAATGTTCAAGATGTTGGCTTATCATGGGTTTATATAGTGGCACTGTGGTATTTTCTGTCTTATCTATCTCTTTCTTAATGGATTCCTAACATTCTGTTTAATTTTTTGACTATAGTTACACACTGAGCAAATGAATTCAGAAAAGCGCGCATGATGCCTGCAAGATCTCTTTGCTCAGTGGAAACAGCTAATTTAGCCCCCACCATTTTGTATACAGAGTTTGCATGTTTTCCAAGGTGCATTACTTTGCACTTACCCGCTTTGAATTTCATCTGCCATTTTGTTACCCAGTCACCCAGTTTTGTAAGAGCCCTTTGTAATTTCGCAGGCAGCTTTGGTCTTAACTACCTTGAGTAATTCTGTATCATGGGCAAACTTTGCCACTTAACCAATTGCCCCCTTTTCCATGTAATTTACTTTCTTTTATGAAATCTGACAATTTATTCCTGATCTTTATTTCCTGTCTTTATTTCAGTTACTAAACCAGGAAGGGAGGGCTGATTACTTTGTTTAACAGCCTTTGTGTGGGACTTGTCAAAGGCTTTCTGAAAGTATGCTGTACCAACTGGATCCCCCTTGTCCACATGCTTGCTGGCAACCTCAGAGAATTCTCATAGATTGTTATAGCATGATTTTCTTTTAGCCCAACTCCAACATATACTCATATGTGTGTCTCATAATACTGTTCTTTACTATACTTTCAACCTATTTGCTTGGTACTGAAGTTAGATTTACTGCCTGTACTTGTCAGGGTTGTCTCTAGAGTATTTAAAAAAACCTGGCGTTTCATAAGTTATCCTCCAGTCATCTGGTACAGTGACTGATTTAAGCAAGAAGTTATATACCACTGTCAGTACCTTAGCAATTTCATACTGGAGTTCCCTCAGAACTCTGGGTTGATACTCTAGCCCTGATGACTTATTACTCTTTAATTTATCAATATGTTCCAAAACACCCTCTACTGAAATTTCAGTCTGGAACATTTCTTCAGATTTGTCACATAAAAGAATGTCTCTAGAGTGGAATTTTCACTCATATCCACTTCTGTGAATGCAAGGAATTCATTAACCTTCTCTGCAATGGTCATATCTTCCCTGAGTGATCTTTCAGCATTTTGATCATCCAGTGGCTTCCTGCTCCTGATGTACTTAAACGTTTTTTGCTATTACCTTTTGTGTTTTGGTATTTGCTCTTCAGCTTTTTTTGGCCTACCTAATTGTACTTTCATATTCTCCTCCTTTCCATTCTCCTCAATATTATCTGACTGCCAATTTTTAAAGGATGCTTTTTTGCCCTTAAATGCCTTTTAATTAAGCTTAAATTTATATTTGTAAAAACTTAAAAGTAACTTTAAATTTGTTTTCATTTTACTCTTTCATCCAGTAAAAGAGAAAGCAAAAATATACTTACTCAGCCTGGATTTTTCTCACTGATGATGTTTCCATAGATAAAAGGGAAGTCATGCTAATAAAAAAAACAGATATGAAAAACAGCATTAGGCAATTTCCTACAAAACTTCCAGTTCAATGTTCCCTCTAATTTTTCCCATCCATGTGCAGAATAAATTTTTATTATGTGCACCAATGCACATCAGATGTGTACCACCAATGGAAACACATGCATCTGGCATTTAAATCTCCCCTCGGTGGCCACCCACACTCTCAGCTTATAGAGAGAACTGCTCCAATTCCCTGCATTTCACTCTCTTTCTGCAGCAACCCAAAATCATAAGATGCCCTCACCCAAAAGTGTCTGCCAAAGAACACTGAACCCCTGTGCTAATAATGTGTCATGTTGGCACAGAAAGGAGACTATCATTTAATTTCTTGTAATCTAAACATCTGCATGGCTTCTTCCATACCATTGGATATATACAGCTGAGCAAATAATTGATATTTTTGGTTTGATGGACACAGAAAAATCCAAGGAAACTTTTGTTCAGGTCAAACTAAATATTTAATTTGATCCAAAATAATGTTTTTCCATTTTTGTTTAAGTTTTCGGGTGTTTTCTATCCTTAAAAACACCTCTAAAAATCTCTAAAATAGCAAAATTTCTAAACCAATTTGCAAATTGTTTTGTTTGACTGAAAATGCATTTATTAGTGATAAGCTATGTGACAAGAAAATAAATCCACCCAACCCTAGCCACATATGCTTGAAACACTGTTCCAGAGTCTACCCACCAATTCACCACTCCTGCCTCTTTAAAATCTCTTCTAGAGACACATACATTTCTACCATAAGAACACAAGAATAGCCATACTGGGTCAGACCAAAGATCCATCTCGCCCAGTATTCTGTCTTCTGACAGTGGCCAATGCCAGGTGCCCCAGAGGGCAAGAGCAGAACAGGTAATCATCAAGTGAGCCACCCCGTCACCCATTCCCAGCTTTCGGTGCATAGGGAAGGGGTGGACAATAATATTTGCGAGGGGGGAGAGGAAGAGGAACTTCATGAATTTTGTTATCTGGTCACTGGGCAAATCCAGGCTCCCCAGAAGGGGCAGAGCCTTGGGTGAAGGGGTAGGGCTGGAGGCTACAGAGAGAGAGAGAGAGAGCAAGAAAGAGTGTGTGTGTGTGTGTGTGTGTGTGTAATACAGATTGTAACACAGATTGTGTGTGTGGCACAGAGACTGGGAGAGTATGTGGCACAGAGACAGAAGCATGTGTGTGGCACTGTGTGTATGACAGTGACTGTGCATGAGTGGCACAGAGACAGTGTGGCACAGACTGGGTGTGTATGAGAGTAATACAGACAGTGTGTGTGTTGGCTGCTGCTGGGTAAGTTTCTGAGAGAGAAAGGTGTCCTGCTCTGTTGTCTCCCCTCCCCCAGCTCTGCAGAAATGGGGTGTGGGAAGGAAGTGTGCATGTGAGAGAGCGAGAATGGTAACTGAAATCTTAGAAACAGTGCACTGCTTCTTAAGACAGGCACTCCTCTGAGTCACTTATCCATGCTTCGGATTGGAGCAGCTCCGCTGTGTGTCTCCCTTTCTCTGACCCCTGCTCTATAGAGATGGGATACAGGGATACCTTGACTTCAGCACTTCTCTCTCCCTTCCCCTCTGCATATTTAGCAGGAGAATCCTGGAAGCAGCTTGGCTACAGGACAGAGCAAGGTGGGGGCAGAGGCAGCTGAACACACGCTGCCAGCTGTAAGTATGCACACCCTGCTAATCAGTTGGGTGGGCTGGAGAGAAATGCTTAGCAGGCCAGATTTGGCCCCTGGGCCTGATATTGCCCACCCCTGGGCTTGGGACACCATCCTCGCCCATCTTGGCTAATAGCCATTAATGGACCTATCCTCCATGAATTTATCTAGCTCTTTTTTCCCTCTGTTATAGTCTTGGACTTTGTGTGAAGAAGTACTTCCTTTTGTTTGTTTTAAACCTGCTACCTATTAATTTCATTTGGCGACCCCTAGTTCTTACATTATGGAAAGGAGTAAATAAATCTTCTTTATTCACCTTCTCCATATTGGTCATAATTTTACAGACCTCTATCATATCTCCCTTACTTGTCTTTTTTCCAAGATGAAAACCCCCAGTCTTATTAATCTCTTCTCAAATGGCAGCCATTCCATACTCGTAATTATTTTTGTTGCCCTTTTCAGAACTTTTTCCAATGCTTTTTTTGAGATGAGGTGATCACATCTGCTCACAATATTCAAGATATGGGTGAACCACGGCTCTATATAGAGGCAATATGATATTCTCTGTTTTATTCTCCATCCCTTTCTTAATGATTCCCAAAATATTGTTTGCTTTTTTTGACTGCCATTGAGTGGATGTTTTCAGAGAACTATCCACAATGACTCCAAGATCTCTCTCCAGAGTGGCAACAGCTAATGTACCCTGTATCATTTTGCATGTATAGTTGGGATTATGTTTTCCAATATGCATTACTTTCCCTTTATTAACACTGAATTTCATCTGCCACTCACCTATTATTGTGAAATCCTTTTGAAGCTCTTCACAATTTGCTTTGGATTTTACTATCTTGAATAGTTTTGTATTATCTGCAAATTTTGCCACCTCACTGTTTACTGCTTTTTCCAGATGATTTATGAATATGTTGAACAGGATTGGTCCTAGTATGTACTCTTGGAGAAAACTGACCATTTATTCCTAACTTTTATTTCCTATATTTAACAAGTTATCAGTCCATGAGAGGATCTTCCCTCTTATCCCATGACAGCTTACTTTGCTTAAGAGATGCTGGTGTGGGATCTTGGCAAAGACTTTTTGGAAATCTAAGTACACTAGATCTATTGGAGTCCCTTTTCCACATTCTTGTTGACCTCAAAGAATTCTAGAAGATTGTTGAGGCATGATTTTCTTACAAAAACCACGCTGATTGACTCTTCCCTTCCAGCCCCCAGCTTAAACCCTTCCAGCACATCACTTGTGCTTTTTCTTTAAATAAGACTCGGTACTTATTTTTAGCCTGTAAGGCAGATCACAGGTGGATTATCAAAAATAATTAGCAATGGGCTCAGCTGGCAATGTGGCTGTGTAGGGTACAGGATGGGATAGGCTGTGGTAATGGGACACATAAAAGCATTATGGTCTCATAGGAGGCAGTCTGCTATCCTGGGCATAGTTAGCATCACAACACAGGTGATGCTGTAGCACCGATAGAGGGATGGGATTGTAAAAAGGGGGGAGAAAAAGTAGCCATGAACAGAAGAGTGAAAGCCTGGTTACTATTATCTGTGGGTACGGCTAGACTACAAGTTTTTGTTGGAAAAAGGTATGCAACACACAGTCCGCATTTTGCATACCTTTTTCTGATTCTTTTGTTGAAGAAGCTTTTCTGACATTTGGCCCGTCTAGATTGGGCCAAATGTCATGAAAAAAACCTCTTTTGGAAGTCCTCTTCTTCCTCATAGAACGAGGAATATAGGGGCTTCCGAAAGAGCGCATTTGCTCTTTCGCAAAAAAAAGAGCATATTTGCTCTTCTGTGTTCCCTGGTATCCTGAACCCTCCCTCCCCCCCGCAGTATCCAGAAAACCCCCTCCAATCTAGCTGTACCCTGTCTGACTTAATATCACCAGTTACTGCTGCATGGAGGTAAGATCATACTGAGTATATGATCTTGCTTCATGGGTAATTTAGACAGTCAGATATTGGCAATCTTTTTCCCTTCAAAAGGTACTTATTCATGCATAACTATGAGACTGTGTCAATAACACCATCACTGCCAACTTAACTAAAGAAATAGCTGGTAAGTTCTGATCTTAGTTCTAGTGCGTGCAAGGAGTAATTAGCTGTGTTAACTCTGCCATACTCACTCCTGCGTAATGGAAATTCTTGCTCAAATAAACATAGGAAATTTGGATGTAAGAACACAGTGACCTACATAAAAAGAGATGCTACAGCATATAAAGATTTCTTCACTTATTTCATATGTCTCATTCATTGGCTTTGTGTTGGAATTTTATCATAAGGAAAATGTGAATATTGCTTTCCTATGTATGCATAAAGTCATTAATCTCCAAAACCTCCTTGCTATAAAACAGGGCTCACAAATAAATGGTAATGCTCGTCAATGAGCCTAGCGACTAGTAATAAAGCAAGCAATAAAGAATGCTTTAAATATTTCCTACTGCAAATCAGGCACCTTGGAAAGGAGTATTGAAGAGCATCCATCCTTCCCTTAGACTCAGCTGGAGCAGACATGTCTTTAGCCTACAAACACAGAGATAACATCTTTATTATTGGTGCAATACTACATAGCAAAAGAAGGGTCAGAACATGATTAGTCATAAGGCGTCAGGAGTGTGGAAGGGACAGGCAGTTTGTGCCAAGTACACAGTCATTAGTAAATTCCACCTTAGAAAAATCAAGAGAAGAATTTTGTTAGAATTTTATCATCTGCATGTGATTTGGCTAATCTATTAACAATAGTTTTAAAACTATGTTTTAATAATCCTTTGCTATAATATGATCATACATTACCTGGTATTCAAGGATCTCAGAGTACTTATAAAAAATATTAATAAAACCTTACAATACCTTTCTCGTATTAACAGTACATGCACCTGGAGATTAAAGACCTAATCTGAATATATGATAATCACCTAAACCATCATCTGAAGTCACGGAAGCTGTGGGAACTCACCTCCTCTGAAAATAAGGACAAAGTGACTTATCTAACCACAAAAGATGTGTCAGTGGTAGACGTGGCAATAAAATCTGATGGTGCAAGTCCATTGCACTGACCACCAGAATATCCTCCTCATATCAGGTGCTCACAGATAGATACTAAAGTTGTCCAGGGCCTGTCTGTTAAACAACAACATTCAGAAAAGGCCATTAAAGCTCCATTACTGTCACTCTTTCAACAGTTAAAAAAAAAAAAAAAAAAAGGCTGATGCGACAAGGGGTTGCCAGTTGGACTAGAGGGGAGCCATCTAATTATTAAAGCTTTGTCTGTATCAATTTCTACCCAGTTCAGATGCAGCCACTCTGTCATTTTGAGGCCAGGTATAAAGCGGCAAATATCGCACAAACATAAATGGAACTATTTGCTTTACTCATAATCTCAGATTTTCAGGATTCAATCCTGTGACCTTTAGTCAGAAGTCCTTACTCATGTGAATAAGTCTATTAATGTTGACAGGACTATTGTTAAGAAGTCTGTGTAGAGGATATAGGATGAGGTCCCAAACTTGACACCTATTTGAAGAATCTCAGTTCCAGGTCATACTCTTCCACAAAAAATGAGCAGAAGTGGAAAATATTAAGATAAAATATCTTCAGAGTTGAAGCCACTTACTCCACATCAATAGGGTGAATTAAAAAATTACTGAAAATTATCCCTTGATAAAAGGCAGACATTTCTGTGTTACTGCAATTATTATCACAAGATCACATAACATATCTGAAAAATATTAGTCAAGTGACAGAAACTGCCCCCCTTCCTCATGCTCATTACTCCTCAAAGTTCTACTGAAGTCAATGGCACTACTTGTAGAATAAGGTGCTATTCAATATGGCTAAGGGCAGCCGAACCTCGCAAAGAGATTTGTTAGTATAAAAGACAAAACTGAGCTTTAACTAATCACAGATGGTTATAAAATCTTCTGCAATGAGAAAATGACTGATGGCATAAATACACAAAAGGCTGAGACTTCTGCCTCAACTCATCCTGTTGTGTATAGGTGTTGTAGCAAATCTAGTACTAAGTTCTCTCTCTCAAATTAACTATGGAAGGAAACAAGGAAATCCTCAAATTATAGCCTGATAAAACAGCTCCTAGAGATCTACAATATGAGAACTATTGCATATTTTATTTACACTTTTTATAAAATGAAGATTCTGTAAAATACTTATTTCAGAGCTTTTGAAACATGATTATTCACTCATCCTAATACACTTGTGGATGTTAAACAGCTATAACCATTTTTCATATAAATACTATTTAGGTCTTTAATATCATGTGATATAGATCTATCAGATTTAACAACTTATATAACAAAAGTCTATAAGAGATAGGTCTCAAGATTCCATTGTGGACAACAGCAGGAATTATTTTTATTTTCAGAGTACTAAAAGCATCTCTGTTACATATTCAAGAACCGGAACAGTTTCACACAAGTTCTTTTTAGTTCTCTAACCTAACAGCATATAAAGGCTCCTTCTTAATATTCTGGTTTGTGTGACAGGCCAGTTCTCAAGTATATCTTCAAGCTCAAGTGCTATAAATCCTTATTCATCTCCAAACAAATTCTCCTGTTCATGATGCTTAAGTACATTTTTAAAAGAAAATAACTGATTTTTAATTCTCCTTGTCCCCACCCCAGATTCTTGTCTAATAGGCTGCTACATTTTAGTGACTTTTTTGTGCTACAGAATTTAAAATAAAAAAGTCACTAGAGATCTGGCTCTGGTGTTCAAATCCCTCTCCAGAAGTTCTAGGATTGTATCCCATGTGCACAAAAATTCCAGACACCAACTGTGTTGTGGATCAGCTATATGCCTATCTACAATACTGTACCAACTTCAAGTGTACATTCTCATGTTTTATAATATTGAGCCAAGTGTCTCCATTTTTATCTCAATTTCATATGTGTATACAGATATATATGAGTGTGCTTCTCTGTACATGTTACATACAGGTTGTAAAACTAGTTTTTCAGATTCTATTTCAATTAAAAAAAATTTTTTTTAACATTCCAGTTATGGCTGTCAAGCCATTAAAAATTAATTGTGTGATTAATTGCACTGTTAAACAATAATAGAATACCATTTATTTAAATATTTGTGGACGTTTTCCTATATTTTCAGATATATTGATTTCAATTACAAAACAGAATACAAGGTGTACAGTGCTCACTTTATATTTGTTTTAATAAGTAATTGCATTATTAAAAACAAAAGAAATAGTATTTTTCAATTCACCTAGTACAAGTATTCGAATACAATTTCTATCATGAAAGCTGGACTTACAAATGGTAGAATTATGTACAAAAAATGTAAAGTTTTAGAGCCAGCAAATCCAATCAATCCTATTTCTCATTCAGTAAAATGCTAAGACAAACAAGTTTGTTTACATTTGCAGGAGATAATGCTGCCCGCTTCTTCTTTACAATGTCACCTGAAAGTGAGAACAGGCATTCTCATGGCACTGTTGTAGCTCGTGGCAAAAGATATTTACATTCCAGATAGGCTAAAGATTCATGTGTCCCTTCATGCTTCAACCACCCAGAGGACATGTGTCCACGCTGATGATGGGTTCTGCTTGATCATGATCCAAAGCAGTGCAGACCGATGCATTTTCATTTTCAACATCTGAGTCAGAAGCCACTGATTTTCTTTTTTGGTGGTTTGATTTCTGTAGTTTTCACATCAGAGTGTTGCTCTTTTAAGATTTCTGAAAGCACACTCAACACCTCGTCTCTCTTTTGGAAGACACTTTATATTCTTAAACCTGGAGTTGAGTGCTGCAGCTATCTTTAGAAATCTCACATTAGTTCCCTTCCTTTGTGCTCTGTGAAATCTGTAGTGAAAATGCTATTAAAACGAACAACATGTGCTGGGTCATCATCAGAGATGGCTATAACATAAAATATATGGCAGAATACAGGTAAAACAGCAGGGGACATAAAATTCTTCCCCAAGAAGTTCAGCTACAAATTTAATTAACACATTATTTCTTTAATGAGCATCATCAGCATGAAAGCATGTTCTCTGGAATGGTGATTGAAGCATGAAGGGACATATAAATGTTTAGCACGTCTAGCACGTAAATATCTGGCAATGCCAGCTGTCATAGTATCACGCAAATACTGGTTCTCACTTTCTGGTAATACAGTAAATAAGAAACGGGCAGCACTATCTCCTGTAAATGTAAACAAACTTGCTTGTCTTAGAGACTGGCTGAACAAGAAGTAAGACTGAGTGGACTCACAGGCTCTGAAATTTTACATTGTTTTGTTTTTGAGTGCAGTTATGTAACAAAAAAAAAATCTACATTTGGAAATTTCACTTTCATGGCAAAGAGATTGCACTACAGTATTTGCATGAGGTAAATTGAAAAATATTTCTTTTCTTTATCATTTTTACAGTGCACATATTTGTAATAAAATATACACTTTGATTTTGATTACAACACAAAAGACATATGAAAATGTAGAAAAATGTTAAAAATATTTAATAAATTTAAATCGGTAGTCTATTTTTTAACAGTGTAATTAAAACTGTGATTAAAAAAAATCTTGATTAATTTTTTGAGGTAATCATGTGAAATAACTGTCATTAATCGACAGCCCTAATTCCAGCTCATGCCTTCAGAGCTCTGCACTCATCAAAAACAACAAGATGTCCTGTGGCACTTTATAGACTAACAGATTTATTGGAGCATAATCTTCCGTGGGCAAACACCCACTTTGTCAGATGCATGGGTGGATCTTTGCCCACGAAAGCTTATGCTCCAATAAATCTGTTAGTCTATAAGGTGCCACAGGACTTCTAGTTGTTTTTGCAGATTCAGACTAACATGGCTACCCCTCTGATACTTGCACTCATCAAGTTCATCTGTCAGCCCACCGAGAATATGAAATTTAATTCAGCTATTCACTATAGTGGCAGAGATAACATATGGGCTCTGATAGCATGGGACAGTGTGTAGTCAAAACAACTCAGTGATTGATAGAAATATTGTTTTTATTACCTGTGTTACGATCTTTTGCAGCACAGTAGTATCTTTTCTCTCTTTTTCTCTTGTCTCAGATTGAAAACTATAAAAGTTAAAAAAAATATTAGCCAGGCCTCTCAGAATATACATGCCTCATAGTTCAAACAGCTGTTTTCTATATGCATGGGCAGACATTTTCAAAACAACTTAGGGGATCTGGACATTTGATTTCTATCAAATGTAAAGGGCATTGGGCATTCAAATTGTTTAGGCATCTTTGAAAATCTTTGTTATAGCTTCTACCGTCATAATGAAGCTAAAAGTCAGTTTTCAGTGTTGGGAATATTTAAGGTAATAAAGTCATTCCTAGATCACCCAATTGATCTGCTGACTGCACAGCAAACAAGGGTAAATAAAACATTCAGAATAATTGTCTGGAATTGGGAGTAAAGTCTGCCCTACACATTAATATAAAATGCAAGGGGGACATTATGTAATCTACACACTGCAAGTCAGTAGTATAAACATGAATGGTAAATTACCACACTTGAAATATTCTGAAATCCAAGATATATGAAATAATATAAGCAAAGATGAACTACCTTCAAGTACAGGGTAGAATAGAGGAGACGCTTGCACTGATACTGTCTATGTTTTTAATAAAGTGAGGACTTGAGTATACATTTTGGCCCATATACCACCCTTCATAAGCATGAAATTAACATACATATGTCACATAAATCACATAAACTTCAACTACTAAGGAAAAAAAATTAAAAATAGGAAATAACTGTAATTCTCAAAAGGGTTTATGAAAGACTTGTGGCAGGAAGCATAAATCGAATGATATTTGGAATCTTGATCTCATTAAAGACTCAATCACCAGTAGTTCATGTATTAGTAAAAAGATATTTGATTAATAAAGCCATTTAAAATAGCTCAATGTAATGTTTCTTCTATATACCTTTTTGCTGCAAATGGAAAGGGGGCACAGGTATTCATTTTAAATATATATTAAAATGCTTATTCTCCTCTAGGTATCAGTGGAAATTCCATCTATTTGCCTATCTATAGAAGGGACTACCTTTTCAGAATTTTCATGTCTAAAGGCATTTTTGCATTTTATCTCTGGTGAAGTATATTTGCCATTAGGCCATATTACTTTAGTAACAATCTTTATCAAAAGGAAGTGATAAAGTTAACATAGGAAGGGAGGGAGGAAGAGCTCACAGAGTTTCTTGCAAATGTGTTTGTTCGATGGTTTAATTACATCCACCAGTCAAGCCCTTATTTCAGATCTGGAACCCTATTTAAATTATCTATGAAATTGATAGAGGCTGAGCTCTTCCTACTTCAGTCTTCCCATGATTTTAAAAAATTACCTTCCTACTTTAAAGTGCTTTTGGGGCTGCTGCACTTGCCACTTGAAATCTAACAGTATGGATTTCAGCCCTGATCTTATGGGGCACTGAGCCCCCTGAGCTCCTACTGATTTCGAAGGGAGTGGTGGCCATTCAGCCGCACTGAGATTATCCTCTATCCCTTGTTTCCTCAAAACATGCACATGCACAGTAGCTCTCTCATTTAGAGGTGTTCAGGTGTCAGGGTGATGGATATCATAAAACCCCTAGATAAGCAAGAGTCAGACCAAATAAGAGAGAGGGACATTAGGGATGTATGCACTGAGGCAATGAAGGTCCCTAAATTTAATTCAGAAGAAAAAAAAATCTGACACCAAAATTCATTTTATGGGAACAATTTATACAAAATAAAATTACCTTCTCTCTCATTAATATGTCCACTCCTCCAAGCAGCAGCACAGTGCACGAGAAAGCAATTTTATCTTGTAAAAAATGTTCACACAAACTGGTCCTAAAATGTTTTAACTAAAATAAAATCACACATCTTAGTGAAAAAGAGGCAGTAAGAGTTGTAGTCAAGAGAAAAAAAGGAATTCAGGGTGAGATTTCTAAAAGAGATGGAGAATCAATTAAGTAGGCTACAGAGTACTCTATAGACTGCAGGAGCTGCAGGAGGGAAGGCTTATGCGTGAAACTGAGAGAAGACAGAGAAACCCAATATAAAAAACAGAAAGAGCAGGGAGAACAGATACTTGAAGAATGAGCCTCCACCTCTTTGTACTTTGTGGGGGCATTGACACCAGTGCAAAGTGCATCTAGAATACTACCATTTGGAATGGGAAGGATTTGAAATCCAGAGTGCACAGGTATAAATAGAGATATAATGTAAAAGGGAGTAGAGAATCAGGTCCATAGCCTATCATACAGACTGCAGCAAGTTCTTGGAGGGTTCTTTAACACAAAAGGTAATATTCTGCTCTAATTTACACCAGTGGTAAGTCTGGAAGAACTGCAGTGATTTCAATTAAATTATGCTGAACTTGCACCTGTGTAAATAGGGGAAGACTTCAATAGAGTATGTTGCTTTATGAAGAGCCTCATGTGATTAACACTTAAATAACACTATTTTAGAATTATATGTTAGTCTCTGTACCTGCTTAAGTCAGTTTGTGTTTCTGCTTCCACCTGCTGCTTGGGGGGGTCCTTCCTTTTTCTTATAGCAGGAGTATAATATCTATACTGTGACAGGAAGGATTTAGCATCTGATTTTAAGGTGCGTGGAGTGAATGGTTGGTGACAGTCAGTAAAGTGGTCAGAATGCCTATCTAAGAGATCCCCAGCGTACACTTTGGATTCAGTATTCCGATGGTTGTGAGAATGACTGATGTTCATAACACTTTCAGCAGAGGAACTGCATGAAAGTCCAGAGTATTTTCTTTGTGGACTTGAAGCATTTGAATTAGAGGTTGAGGCGTTAGATGTTTTCCGAGTATCTTTTCTGGCACATTTTGCAGGGTTGGGAAGATCCAGGCCTTGCCTATCCGAAGATAATAATGATCTAGACAAATACTTCTGCACATTTTGTGCCTGAGGTGGTAGCTGGTCATTTGCTTCTGCTTCAAATGAATTCTAGAAAAACACAAATGGTAATGTTCGATGAAATAACTGCTTACCTTGCTTCTTTTCAAGAGACTACAGGGTACACATCTAAAGTACGAGGAACATAAAGAATGTCAAAGAACTATTTATCTCAGAATAAATTGTGTGCACAATTGGTTTGAGCCAAAATAAAGGAAATATTTAAATATGAAATAATTATAAATTATGAAACTAAAAATTTAATATAAATTTTACTTACTGTTAATACAGTAAAATGTTTGTATCCTTCTACTCTGAAAAGTGTTAAGATAAAAACTGCACAGCCTTATTCAATAGGTAGGCTCCCTGTGGGTTTTAGAGGCAAAAACATAGTAATCTTTAGGATTGCCAGATGGTTTGACAAAAAATACCGAACCCAAACCTGTTGAGCAAAAAAAAGGAAAGGCAGCCCCTTTAATTCCCGGCCCACTCCATCCTCTTCCCACCCCAGCCAGCCAGAGCTGCGTCACATGTCCCAACCGCCCTTCCATCGGATACCCGAGACGGGAAAAACAAAGAAATACTGGACATTTTACATGTCCGGTATTTTCTGAATTTTTTTACCGGATGGAAAGCGCAAATACCGGGCTGTCTGGTTCAATACCGGACGTCTGGCAACCCTAGTAATCTTTATTATATTACCACTGCAGAATCAATATAGACAGGTACTTGCATCCAGTCAACAGAATTGTATACAACATTTCAATCAATTAACACTCACGCAAGAAGCCACTGAAGACAATGAGGTTGTACAGGGGTAACTGAAGGCCTAAGTTGATTTGCAGAACACCTTCATTGCTGAGGATGATGTGTAAGAAAGAAAACTCCCAGCATAATACTAAGATCCCAGGCTGAAGTTTGCAGGGCTAGCAGTAAAAAAGAGTCTCAGCCTCTGCAGCCCAAGCTATAATTTTAATTAAACTGAAGGTGTTTTATATAAAGATTCTACATTTCAGTAAAGTCAAATGTGTTTGCACATCTAGCGCATCTCAATTATGATACTGTATAAACAACATAGTCCATCACTCGATCTAAAAGAGTAACTGACAAAACCTGCCAATTCAATTCATTTTAAACTGATGCGGCTTCTTAAAATGAGGGATTCATTGTTTGTTACACTCAGTGGGACTGCCTGCCTAGTAATCTTATAATTAAATGTTGAAAATGTAAATTTATGTGAATATAGAAAGGGGTTTCTGAAGAGCAGAATTTTATTTATTCACTTAATTAGGTACCAGATTTCTTGTAAACTTCAATTTTAGGTTCAGACAGGTTCAGAAATATAAACTTTTCATATGATAAATATCCAACATATTAATTAGGAATAGGTAGATCAGAAGAGACCAGTATATGACTAAAGATTAGGCAGCAAATACAGTATTTTAAAAGCAATAAAAGAAGGGAGCCAAAGCAATTGAATTCACAAATAAAATACATTCAGGAATGTATATGAGTTTAAAATGATCTTAAACATCTAGCTTCTTTTACAAATTAATTGAAAAATAACACGCAGTTCAGTCCGTCAGCAGGCTTTCATCCAAATGATTACAGATAATTGTGTGACAAAGCCTTGATTCTAAGCAATGTCCTACACAGAAATGCCACATGATTACAACAGTGGCAGGAAGATTTCTGCCATGAAAGGCAAGCAGAAAGTGAATCTGAAATGACTGGACCTTACACTGGGATATATATACATACATATCTTTATGACACAATGAATGTAGAAATTTCTCTTTATCAGCAGTTTTTTGGCAAAAAATGACATATCCTCCCTCCAGTCTTAAACTGACAATGTTAATTTCCATTGTATTAATCTCTGTGTTTTACGATTTTATCATGGCTCCTGCATTTTGGCACCCAATTTCACATCAGAGGGCCAATTAATAACACATTTATAGAATATTTGTCTTCAAGGATACCAAAGTGTTTTTACGAAACTATTTTATTTTTAATATAAACCACACAATATTGAAATGCAGCCACCTTTTATAAAGAAGGCAGTTGCTGTTTCGTGGTACACAAGAGTTCAGAGCAGAAAGTGAAGAATTTCATCACTAGTTCAATTTATTTAACAGGAAAATCAATGGTATGAAGATAGGCACTGAACGACAAAATATTTAGTACTGTTTTATCGCGGAGATTAAAATGATGTTACTTCATCTAAATGTAAACAAAAGACATATTTACTATTGGGCAAAAATACAGTATTATAATTGAATTTAACATGTTCAACTTTTAGGCCCAGATCCTGGGTCATAGTCAAGCAGATTTTAGTGGAGCTTGGAGTCCATTTGCAAAGGTGACTTTCAGCCATATTTATGTCCCCTTATCCTGATACTGTCTGGCCACTTGACTAGTCTTTGGTTTAATCTACACTAGCTGCCAATGGCCAGGGTTGTTCCAGCAGCTAGGCACTGCTCTGGCCATGTTCCCTGTGGTGGGGGCTGAAGGAGGATGGTCGTATTTCAATTGCAAATTCCCATATGAGTGGGAATCCAATGTAGAGTCAACAGTTTATGGCTGCTCTGTGTCTCTAGAATGGAGGAAAGCTCTGGAGGACACCTGAGAGTATCTGGCCATGGGTATTCAAAAATAAACAGCTGAGAAACATGGGCAATGAAGGACAAATGTGTTGTTTCCCCCTCCCCCCACCCCACTAAGATGTGGTATGAACTCAGTCCATCTTAAGAACAGCAATAGCAACTGCAGAACTTTTTTGCTAGCAGTTGTGAACCTTCTACAACCTTCCAGGTGTCTGTCAGAACCATGAAATCCCGTATAAAAAAAGAATGAGGATCTTACAAATTCCTGAACTTTTGTGTTTGTTTCAAATTCAAGTTATTCCATACCTTGATGGTTGACAGAATGTACATTATATAAAAATTACAAAATCAAAAAGAGTTGAAAAAGACCTATTTCTAAAAGTTATTGACAGTATATTTTCTGCTCTCTTGTGTGCACCTAAGAAATGGTGTGCTTTTTTCCAGTCCCAGAAAATGTGCCTTTTTGCTATATAATGATGTTGCACTACCTCCTAATAACACCTATATCTTATTTTTACACTCTCAGAATCCATGTTATTTTAAACTAAAATGTCAAGTGATGAAATGTATGGTATTTTCAGCAGTTCTTGTAATAGCTCAAAAATAAACAAAACCTCTCACTAGAAAGACCATCAAAAACAAATCGCTGTACAAATTGCTCACATATAACATATTTCCCTTTGTTTTCATTACATTTTGTTCCAAATTTAATACAAATGTAACTATCCTACTGAGAACAACCATCTGAGAATGCTGATATGCTAATAACTAGAGCAAACAGCTTGTATTTTTACAATTGGTAGGGAATGCATCCTTCTTCATGGTGTTTCACAAGGACTAAGGGTATGTCTACACTACAGACTTTTTTTCAGAAAAACTAATGTTTTTCTGAAAAAACTTCAATTACATCCACACTGCAATTGTGTTCTTCCAAAAGAAAATCGAAAGAACAGACAGATTTTTCCGACATTGGTAATCCTCATTCTACGAGGAAGAAACCTTTTTCCGAAAGAGCTCTTTCAGAAAAAGGCGTGTGTGAATGGGGAAGAGGGAGTTCTTTCGAAAGAAGAGGAAAAAGCACAGGCGCCCTGGTGGCCACTCAGTCCACAGTAATCACAGCTGAAATGCAAGCTAGGTCCATTCAGTGTGGACGCTATCTTTTGAAAAAGCAGATCGCTTTTTCCATGCTCTGTTGCAATGTGGACGCTCTCTTTTGGAAGAAGTTTTTCCAGAAGATCTCTTCTGGAAAAGCTTGTTCCGAAAGAAGCCTGCAGTCTAGACATAGCCTAACTTTACTACTACAGCACAAATAAGTGTTGAACTGGTAACTTGAAATAACAATGCCAAACAAATGTCTGTGTTAGCAAGCAATATAATAAGGTTCACTATAGTGATTGTTTGGATATCAAATAGTTGCAGCTGTAGTCTGATGCAATATAATAAGGTTCACTATAGTGACTGTTTGGATATCAAATAGTTGCAGCTGTAGTCTGATGCTATGGAAAATATATAAAACTGAAATGTTTCAGAATCCACCTATATCAATGTGTTTTGAAAGCAAATTCCAAGACCTCTAGCATTTACAACTTCATTTTATTGTACAAGATACATTAAGTGCTCTTATTTCTTGCTAATTTCATCTCATGAAAATACAATGGACCAAGTCCTTGGATTCATCTGAGCTGAGTGAAAGATGTGTCAAAACTTGTGCAAAATTCGGCCCTGATGTTTGTATACACTTTACGCAATACAATGTACAACAAACTGATTCTCATCTTTAACAGTTCTTTTTGTATAAGAAATCTAATTCGTAGATTTATATATGTAGGTGTATCTATATTAATTTATTTTATGATGTTATAAATCTACTTAATATTAGAGATTTATCTAACTGTGAAAAAATGTCTAATTTTACATGGATACTACAAATATTCAGACTGAGATTGTATGAGAGATTGTATTCTATCCATCAAAGAAAACTAAACCATTTTAAATAAGTAATGGAAGCCCCATTGTTTGGGACAAAAATAGACTGAACACAGTACTAGAAAATATACTGTAAAAGACAATCCTTAGCTGGCTTTTCTTTCACTTGTATTTTCTATTATCTGACTGTATACTGATGAGTAATTTACAACTTCTGTGTTCTCACAAACACAACCTTATTAAGCGCACAAGAGTGTGATCTAAAGTTTATGTAGACATACCCACACCAGCTTTAATCTAGCAAGCTCACAACAGAACTGGCATATGATGGTGCAGGCTTCGGTAAAGAGTGAACAAGAATGCACCTCGGTATGGTCATGCAGGCTTCTGCATCCTCTCTGTTTTTTTTTAGTAAGCAAGCTAGGTTTCACCTACTGAAGGTTTATCTACGAATCACAGCCTTAAGTACAGTGAAGATATAGCCTGAGACAAGTAGTTTTCACAGCAGTTAAAAAATACTTTCAGAAAATATCTGGATAAATAATACTATTAATAATAATGAGATACTGAGTGTCAGTAGTCACAACTTTGAGACAAGTGTACTAGTTACAGAGCCAAGCCCTGTCCCTGCTGCAAGCTCTGCAGCAGTGGACCTCCATATCTGCATTGAAAGCATGGAAGTGGAGGTCTGACCATCAGAACACAACAAATTGCAGATCAAGGCCTCATCTTGTTAAGTGGTGAGCAAGATATGCACACAAAAAGCCAGGGAGAAAATGAATTTGTCTCTAAATTATTTTTATTTTTAAAAAGACAGTGTTATTGCTTAACCAAAAATCCACCTTGATGTAACAGATGCCTCCTAAAATTGGGCTAATGGTTCATTAGAAAGATCTGCTTTCACACCAGAGTGTAAATTCATCCACAAATGAAGCCAGCAGAATTGCACCAAGATGAATCTGGCTCGAGTAATTAATTCTTGCTGTAGGAGGAGGTCTAGAATAGCACAGTAACATTTTCTAATTGGCAGAAAACAAGCTTCATTATTTATATCTTTGTAAGGACTTAATCACAAAAGTTAGTATTTTACCAGCTAAATAAAGAATGGAATTATAACATGTATTCTCATATTTGCTACAGAAAGCTGTTCATAGATTAATATTCATTTATTTAGTCTGACTAAAAATATTTGCAATAGTTGTGACAAAAACAAGAGCCTTGTGGACTTTAGGTGTTTTCCTTTCATCATATTATTTAGGTACTTTGAAAGCTATACTATCAAAATGTAGAAGCTGCAATTTTGTATCATTTTGAACTATTAGTTCTTTTAGCTTGAGACAACCTGAGTTGTAACAGCTACTGTACTTACAGATGCTTATGACAGGCAAGGGCACTGGAACAATTTTACAGTGGGGATGGCTGGAAGCCATTTAATCAAACTGTAAACCAGGGCTACTCAACTTTGGAAGCCGCAGGGGCCACAATGATTCTCACAGCACATGCTGAGGGCCGCAACTTAAGTGTGGTTGCATATACATGCATATATATGTGCAAACACATGCAAATAGCTTCTTTCACACTGACGGGCATGAACAAAAAGATTAAGACAAGCCTACACAACACACAGCCTTCACTTAAGTCAGTTCTGCTGATATTAATAAAATGCAATATTTACCTGATTTCCACCCATATGACAGCACTTTTAACAAGCAATGACAGTCCAGGAATTTAACTACTAAAACACACATCAACAGAAGACCATTATATTGACTATTTTTTCGTTTTGGCTCCCACCCACAGGCCGCATGTTAAGCACGGCGTAAACCCAAACTGCAATGCAGGTCACAAACAAACAGGCCGCGGGCCGCGTGTTGAGAAACCCTGCTGTAAACCCTGCATATGACAGAAACCACTTCAAGCCACAGGATGTGGCATTAGTAGTTCAGCATCTACAATGGCAGGACTTGTGCTTGACATATCTGAAGAGTAGCTTGTTTTAAAAGAGCAGAGAATAAGATCTCATTCGGTAAATATCAGTATTTTACACAATCTGTGCTCCTATCACCTCTTGTACATACTATCAGTCCATCTAATTACAGTGTGATATTTACTTAATGAGTGAATACAATGAAAGAGCAAATTCACACAAACCTGTTTTGTCATTCAGGACTGGTCAGACTAGAGCCTTAGAGATCTAATTTGTTTACATGCAGTTATATTAACATTCATGGATTTGTCATTTTACAAAAACAGCTGTAGTGTTGATACTCACCTGTACAGTAATATTTGACTAATCTATTATGCAATATTCAGATTGCATAGTGAGATATATTCCTGTCTTCAGTGAATAGACATAGATTAAATTTGTTGATTAGAGAAATAAATATATATGTGAACATGTATGAATTTGGATTCATAGCATAAAAAAAGGAATTTTCTGTTTGTATTTAAGTATTCTCAATGTGAGTATGGGTTTTTATTTTGATACTTGAAATGGTATTTTTGGTTTCTATAAGGGTTCATTTATTTAATTCAGACAGTACTAATCTAAGTTTAACATATCATAAAAGTGTTAATAGCAATATAACAGTGAGTATTTTGAGACATCTGACTGGTCAATTATAGCTATGAATGCATACACAGTGCACCTGAAATGAACAAGATCGCTAAAAACTTAGTATCATTTCCTAATATGTATTTTGTATGCTTACACAGATTTGCACATGGTCATAGCTGTCATTTTACAACTAGATTTTTTAAATTCAGCCAAGTACATACTACACATTAAAAACCACCAACCAATTTTGTGCCATTTTTCTCTGGAAAACCCCCCTGCAACAATAACTGAAAATAGGAAATGTGACCTTTTATTCTCTCTTCATTTAAATGGCTTTTACATAATACTGTAACTTCACTGACTTCAGTATTTTTTCATCCTCTAATAACTTAAATGGCTGAAGGGATTTATTCTCCAGAAGAAAGAACCTTAGAAATGACACTAGTATTCATGCTTGGCTTTTAGCATGGCTGATATCTTGACAATTTCCTCTTCTCATAATCCATCACTCAGATACATCCCCCTGTAACTCAGCAGCAAAAAGGGTGCTCCAAATTGTGCTGACTATAGCAGGTTCCGAAGGACATTTCTGTAACATGAAAAATTAGGCAGAACCTGATGTGTTCCAGCTCACTCCATATGTCCAGTTATCACTTCTCTCTTCTTCTAAGTATAAAGGAAGTGCTTCTAGTATTTTAGATGTCTGTGTGTGCCAGCTCTCAGTAAATGTGGTCTGAGTATGTAATACTGTGATGAGGCATTTTATCATGGTGAGTTAAATGCTTCCTTTTTAAGAGCACTCACTGTACTAAAAATACAATTTGAGCAGTGATCCTCAAGATGCATTAAGAGTGGTCCAATAGATTAATAGGAATAAAAATCTCTAGGCACATCAATGAACATAGTAAAATAAATTTACTGTATGGTAGAAGAAACAATATTTAAACATTGCTTTGGTTTTGGTACAGATATATAAAAGCTCAATAATTACAACTGCTCAGTTCCTAGCAGGAACTCCTCTTGTGGCAACATACTCACTTCTTACTAATTAATGCATTGCTGCTTTGATCCACATGCTGATAAAAAATATTTTGTAAATCTTTAAGCAAGATTTTCCATATTAAGACTGTCATCCAGGCCATGGCTCAGAGGAAAACCTGTTAATGGCTGTATTTTTTGTTCTGAATCATGAAGACAGGGAATTCTTGGGACTCTCCTAATGCCAAGTTTTATCTTTCGGGACATCTGCTTCCTGTCTACATTGATATTAAAAGATCTCTAGAAAAGGGCCCAAAATACATTACATTAAGTATTATCCAATGTTACCTAAACAGGCAAGTCTGCCAAGATCACTTCTAAAATACATTATGATTGCCAGTCAGAACTGGAAATCCTTGCTCAAACATCCAGTTGGTTGAATCACACACTAATGCTGGCAAGAATAAGATGTTCTTGTTGACTATCATTATGCAGTCACCATGTATGAGAGTCAAACACTGATGAACAAGCACCCACAAGTAATTAATAGTAAAAAGTGACACATACTACTTGAGAGAACTCTTGTTTGAGAGAGAGATTAAAACACAGACAAGGAACTACAATGCTAATACATAGCTGTGTCAAGGCACACACTTAAAAACTCTTAAAAAAATAAACTCAGATTTTGTATTTGATGATGTGTACAGACCTCATACAGATAAGTAGGGCCCTACCAAATTCAAGGCCATGAAAAACACGTCTCGAAATAACTGGTAAACCTCATTGTATGAAGAATAAGGGTTATTTCGAGAGAAGGGTTTTCTCTCAAAATAAACGTGTCTTAACAGTGGCTGTTATTTCGAAATAGCGCTATTTCGAAATAGCGCCAAAACACAAATATGCAAATGAAGCACGGGATATTTAAATCCCGGCTTCCTTTGCAATTTCGAATGTCTTCATTTGCATCCCTCTCTCAAAAGAGGGTGCAAGTGTAGACATACCCTATGAGACCATCCCAATTCCTTTTTGAGTCAGGATTCCTACAAGTACAATACCACGAGCTTTCAGATTTAAAAAGCTGACAATGAAATTTACCATTTTTAAAATCTGACGACAATGAAATTGACCAAAATGGACCATGGCTTTGGTAGGGCCCTACAGATAGGAAGGTAGCAGGAGGCCTTTAAAAGGGAGGAAACTGCAGTCAGTAGGGATGGGAAGGAAAGGATCAGGAGACTGCTGGTGTGATCCCAAGAGCCATAGAGAGAACTTCCATCCAGGAGAGCTTCATCCTAATCCTAAGGGGTGTGCGGTCAACTCCCAAGGAGAGACTTAAGGAGGCCCACAAGTGGTAGTGGGTTGCTTGTAAGAAATTAGGAACTAGGGCCAGTGCTGGAGCCAGCCCACACAAGGAAAAAACAACAAATGGTCTGGTAGAACTTTATAGACTAACAAAACATGTAGATGGTATCACAAACCTCAAGGGACTACCTTGTACAATAAAATATAACAGGGACAGTGTGTTAGTAACAGTTGCTCAGGGTTTTTAGATAAGAATCTAAACAAGAGAGAAATTTAGAAAATAACAATGAGAGAAGAAAAAATAATTAAAAGATGAGATCTCAGATCTTTCATCTGACATTTCCCTCCCTTTTCCTAATGAAGGTCTATGCATTCATCCATACCCAAGAATCTTGCATAAAATCTCAATGTATTATACCTGGCACTCTAATAAAGTCACTATTCAAATGGTCTGCTATGAAATACAGTCATGCAGAAAGAAACCAACTAACGATCTGTTCTAAATATTAGCTGGAAATGTACTGTATCTCTGTGAATGCTTTTCACACAGAATAAATTCCAAAGATATCAAGCATTCTGTGCTGAAATCAATACTGTGAAAATAGCATATTCTTCTTTAGGTAAAGCTGGCAAAAGCTTTTGCTGCTGGTTAATACAACAAGGAGTCCTGTGTCACCTGAAAGACTAACCCCTTAATCCAATCTTTGCCCATGACACCTTATGCCCAAATAAATCTGTTAGTCTTTAAGGTGCCACAGGACTCCTCGTTGTTTTTCCAAAAACAGACTAACACAGCTATCCCTCTGATACCTGTCACTGCTGGCTAATGTAAATCTTTCCCATAGTAGTGAATAACGCTTACTAGAATAATATACTTTATTTCAGCAATTTATTTCTATTTTACTTGGAAGTGTATTCAATATATCTGATTAAGCTCTTGCTAACAAAATTCTACTTATGAATACAGACAGCAAGTCTTCACTTATTTGTATAGTTTCAATGGCTTAAGTAGCATGCTGGAAATCAGAAAATTCATTTTCTAGTAATAGCACTTGATTAATGGTATATCTTGCAAACACGTGATTAATGGTATATCTCCCCAAATTAGGAATTTTCTGGCACAGGGAAATAAAAGAATCTTTAATTTGCTGCTTATGTGTACATTACAACAGATCTAGCAGCACATACTTACAAACCTCTGAACGTATATCTATGATAGTTGCACTTGTGTATATTTTGTAAAATGCAAACATATACTGTAACACAGAAACACCACAAACAAATTATTTTTCATGGTGAAGGTAACCTGTAACTGGTTAATCATCAAAAACCTCCCACTGTTTTATTTTGGTGACATCTTCCTAACTTGTTACTGAAATACTGTGGAATAGATTATTTAATGCAAATAGGAAGAGCCTACTTTGTCTGCAAATATGCTATTATTCATTTTATAAATATTTTATTTTCTATATTAACAACATTGAGGACACTGAATTGAAATCTCTTACCCTTATTCTCACACAGTAGTGCTAAACCCTGTGAGAATAGCGTACATACCAGTTCCTCCCATCACCTAAATCCTGAATGACAGCAACACGTGGGAGCGTCTACACTGCTCCTGTAGCTCAAAATAAGCTACATAATTTGAGCTATGCAAACTGCGTAGTTTATTTTGAGTCAATTTCAAAATAGTTTATTTTGAAATTTGGCACTGTCTACACAGCACTTATTTCAAAGTAAATCACTGTTCCAAAATGTCCCTTACTCCTCGTGGAATGAGGTTTACAGGGACTTCGTAATAGTGAGCCCGTTATATTTCAAAATAATAGGTGTGCTCAAAAGACGCAGAATAGCTATTTCGGGATATCTCCGATATCCTGAAATAGCGCTGCAGTGTAGACGCAGCCTCAGAGGATGGTGTCCAGCTGTCTGACTGGTTGTGTACTGGTGTCACTCCCAGGTGCTGAAGAACTGGTCTCAGCTCCAGTCTGTGCAGGCCTGGTGTAGGCAGCTCTTTCAGGGGTGAGGTGAGTTGAGATCCAATGGTAAGCCAGGGAAGGGACCGTGAACCTGCATTTATGCTGCTCCATTGCTCTCCGTGCTGTTAGGGTTGCCAGACATCGAGTTTTCAACTGGAATGCTGGTCAAAAAGGGATCCTGGCAACCCCAGTCGCTAAAAGTCCAGCTGGCCACAATGGCTGACTCCCCGTGACTCCGGGAAGTGGCCGCCATGTTCTACCAGCTCCGAGG
The DNA here is from genome assembly GCA_032595735.1 of Pelochelys cantorii. Classification (NCBI taxonomy): domain Eukaryota; kingdom Metazoa; phylum Chordata; order Testudines; family Trionychidae; genus Pelochelys; species Pelochelys cantorii. The sequence goes on along the minus strand of CM064329.1, from coordinate 98,179,418 downwards.
TGCAGGGACAGCCGGGGGGTTCCATGCATTGCCAATGGGAAGCACTGTCAATGGGAGCTGTGAGGGTGGTACCTGTAGATGGAGGCAGTGCACACAGCTCCCTGGCTTCCCCTGTGTCTAGAAGCTAGAAAGACATGCCAGTTGTTTCTGCAAGCTCCCTGAGGTAAGTGCCACCTGAAGCCTGCATCCCAAACCTCTTCCATGCCATAACTTCCAGCGTTGAGCCCTTTCCTGCATTCTGAACCCCTCAGTCCCAGCCCAGAGCCCCCTCTTTATTCGAAATTCCTCACCCCTAACCCCACCCAAGTACGAGCACCCCTAGTCAGAGCCCTTAGCCCTCCATATCCCAACCTCCTGCCCCAACCCGGAGCCCCCCTCCCACACCCTAAACTCATTTCTGCACCACCCCCAAAGCCCATACCTCCCAGCCCAGAGACTGTGCCTGCTCCCATACCTAAATTCCTGGTCCAGCCCAGAGCGTCATCCTGCACTCCAAATCGCTCATCACCAATCCTAGGTCAGAGCCCACACCCTGAGCTGAAGTCCTTACCCTCTTCTGCACTCCAACCTCTACCCCATCCTGGTGAAAATGAGCGAGTGAGCAAGAATAGAGCCGAGCAAGAGACTGGGGAAGGAGGGATGGAGTGAGCAGGGGCTGGAGCCTCAGAGAAGAAGAGGCGGGTCCATTACTGTGTCTCAGGGAAGAGGCATAACAATGTTGTTCGAATTTCTGCAATTAGAAAGTTGGCAATCCTATGCTCTGTATAACCGACAAAGAGAGGTTATGGAAGTTATTCCATCCCACAGGCTGGAATGGCAGCTGGGGTGGGGTGTGCTGTACAGTAGCCCTCTGTCTTGGAACATATATGGGAATTTCAACTCTTCAATCTTCTCTTTGAAGATTTACCATAAGAAAGAAGGCATTAGGCAGGAGGCCTATCAGGAAAAACGCAAGTAGTAAAAAGGGAACAAGGGAAATTTGGATTGTATAGCATTGTGTGTGTAGATAGCAGCATGGAGACTCTGCCCATTTACACAAAAAGGGCCAAATCCCAACATCTTTACTCGGTTTTTACTCAGTCTGAACTTCTTTAGACTTCTAACCAAGGAGTGGGCACGGAGTGAGTAAAAACTGAATAAGGACTTAAAGTCTTGACCCATAACTTCTAGCTGTTAAATCTTGGTAATTTTGTATGTACAACGGGAATTCTCTGCAATGTGAAACAAGTTAAAATATTTACCTTTATAAAAGTAGATGACAGTGGCCTCCCACTACCTCTGGAGCTAGACCGTGAGGCATTTTTTGCTGAGCTTATCTCTTTCTCACACCTGGCAATTTCCTTCTTCAGTCTCTCTCTCCGTTGCTGGTCTGCAACTTAGGAAAAACAGAACCAAGTAAAATTAGTGAGATTTTATAGGAATGTTACTAGGGATGTAAAGGGTTAAGTGATCACCCAGTAAGCATCAGCCTTACTGGCATGCTTACCTGGATAACTGGTTAATTGGCCAGGCCCACTGTGCCATGGCATGAGCGGGGGGTGCTCCAGCCCAACGATGCAACAGGACCAGCCGGACTGGAGCAGCCAACTGCCCGAGGCAGTCAGGCTGGAGCAGTTCCCCACCTGCAGCACAGTAGGCCCAGCACAAACAGCCCACCGCATCATGCCAGGCTTGGCTTGGCTTGGTCTGGATAGAGCAGCCCCTGGCAAAGGAGGCTTGGCCAGGCTGGAACGGCCCCTTGCCTTCAGGATCGTGGTTAAATCTAACATTTAACATAACATTCAACTGGATAACTTTTTAAATGTGATTTTACATCCCTAAATGTTACCAAGTCCTTCTCCCTAAATGCATTACCTTATATGGCCTTTCATTCACTCCTATAAGTAAAATGTTGCTATAATTCTATACTGTAATCATGAAAAATAACTCCTCCTATTGTCAAATCAAAATATTAAGAACTATGTTGAGACTTAAGAAAGAAGATTTAGCTTCCTTTAGGGCAGGGGTGGGCAATAATTTTTGATAGGGGGGGCACTCCAAGATTTTGGAAAGCAGTCGAGGGCCGCACTCTTCCATGATATTAATGGAGATGCAGGGTCTGGAATGGAGGTTGGGTGCAGAAAGGAGCTTGGGGTAAGGGACTGTGTTGCAGGAGGGAGACTAGAGTCTGGGAGGGAGTTGGGATGAAGCAGGCGGTTGTGACCTAGGGCAGGAGACTAGAGTGCAGGGGTTTGGGATGTGACCTAGGGTAGGAGGGGATTGTGATCTGGGGCAGGAGATTGGGGTGCCAGATCTGGGAGGGGGTATCGGTGTAAGAGGGGGACAGAGGGTTTGGGTATATTGAGTAGGGGGGGCAGAGAGTCGGCGTAGGAAAGGACTGGGGTGCCAGAAGCAGGCTGTGGCCAAGAGACTTACTTGTCAGCTGCCAAAGTAGCCTGCCTACCTGCAGAGCTTAAAATGTTTCCCAACATGCCTGCCTGCTTGTCAGGCCATGTGCTTCATGATAACTGAGCCCAGGAGAGGGGGGCGTGGTTCTTCTTGGCTGCCTGTTATTCTAACAAGCACCTCACATTGGCTGGTTTCTGCCAGAAACTGGCCAATGGGAATGTGCTGGGGGTGGGGCCACTCCTAAAACTTCCTCCCCTCCAGTTTCAAAACAGAAACTCAGCCTTGCAGTTGCTTTTCTGCATGGGGGTGGGGCACACAGGGAAGCCTGCCTGGGTTCCCCGCTGCCTCCCTGGGCCAGATCCGGGGGCTTGGCGGGCCAGATTTGGCCCACAGGCTGTATTTTGCCCAGGCCTGCTTTAGGGTTAGACCTATTAAGTTCTAAAACAACAACAAACAAACAAACAAAAACCAACAAAAAAACTACACTGGAATTGGAAGGCAAAGTTTATGAACATGATATTCTGCTTAAAAGTTCATAGGTCTATTCCCATATATATAGAACTAAGAACCCTTCCAATTTTAATTTTGCTGAACAACAGTACTGAAATTTCTGGTAAAAACCATCACTTATAAATGTTAAATCTTTAAAGCTCTGCAAATTTAAGGATATTTACTTTATATCAATGTGTATTTGCATCCACAGATGTGGATGTAGATATCTACGGCTCATTTTTGCGAATACAGATGCAGATACAAACTTTTGTACCTAGATAAAGCTCCATAAATCTTGGTAAATATATATGCACAAAGGGAATTGGAGGACTCTAAAAAAATCATGGCCAAACCATGGAAAAAGTAGAAAGGCCTCCAATATGGGCATACAAATAACATTGTAAAACCAGCAAACTACATGTCAGGAGCATGAATAGTGTAGGTAGGGTTTGTGTGGAAGGGCCACTGACGGATCAGGAGGGAAGAATCATATAAACTAGTGAACTTTGGCCCAAATGCCTCTCTAGAGCAGAAGCTTAAAGTGTTTTTGCCATCAAGATTTTTTTTGTGGGGAAAGGAGCTGTAGCTTGCAGCAATATGGCCCTGCTTTCTTAATGTTACAAAGTTTTTCATATGCATTCTAGCTGCATAGTGAGATGTCAAAAACATGCATGCGCCAAAGGAGGCAGCCTGAACCACCAACATGCTCATTTCCAAATGAGAAAAAAAGAGGTTCTACAGAAGATGCAGATATCTGTAAAATGCATGCAAAAGGGATCCAATTGTACCCTCAGTCCCATGGGTACAACTCTCATTGATTTTATTTGAGCTCAGTGCAGTTCCCCACTGAGCAAACAGTCTGCCTAAAGTAATCCAGAAGACTGCCATTAATCCAATTTTTACTTATTTCTAGTCTGTACTGAATTTAGCCCATACTCAGCTAGGCCCCAATCCTACAGACGCACCTAATGGTATACAGGAGAGTAATCTTGCAAAGTTCATGGGATCAGCACTTTGGTGATGTTCTCAGCTTTTGCAAAACCATGCCAGGAATCTGAGGGTCAGAACTCGGGTTTTAGAAGGTCTTTAGTCACTTTGGACATGTATTCTTCTGTATGTATTAATCTTACAGATGGATTGTTAATGATTTGGATTAACAAAAAGGTATTTGTTTTATTAGACATTTCAGTCCTCCCTGAAGCCACCACTGGTGCTTGTCAGATCCAATGTTCTTGCCCTCATTCCTTATCCAAATGCCCATTTCTATTTCTTTTAATTCTTACAATTGACATGGAAGATACAAAGCAATGGCTTCTACAGTGCTAATGGCTGCAGCCTTTTCTGTGAGAGTGCTTTATGTTATACGTTGACCTCTATGAGTGAAAATCCATCTACAAAGATGTAAATGCTTGATGCTAAACACTGTAAATCAGAATTAAAACTATGATTTTAACAGAAATAAAATTACATATACTATATGATTAAATTAATGAAAAATCTATGTTCATCTTGCTACACTAAATTCTCATTACTACTCTGATTTACTGTAGTTGTCGATGATATTGGTACTAAGTCAGAGTAGGAGAACCTCAAAAATAACTTAAGAATCCAGTAGAGTAAAAGGAGATAGCCTTTGTGTACCTAATACAAAGAATGACTCAGGATACGTCTACACTATAAACCTAAATTGACCTACATTAGATCAACTTACAGCCATCGTAGCAATTACTGCGGCGGTGCATGTCCACATAACCCTCCTGCGATTGGTGGCGTGTACCTTCACGTGGAGCACTTTCACTGACCTAACAGGGGCAGTGGGGGGAGTTGAAAGTGTGGTCTCAGCTTCTCCAAAGCTGCCTCCAAAGCTCCTGGCAAACTGCTCCTCCCATGTTCCCCAGAGGTAGGGAAAACAGCCCAGAACTTCTTGCCCCCCCAACAATGGCTAGACACTGTGTTGCCCTAAGAACACCAATGTAAGCCCCTACACCTCTTGTGGAGGTGGAGTTATTATGTCATTTTAGAAGGGCACTTTCATCAGTAGGAGGAAGGCTGTAGTGTAGATGCTGACATAATTAGGTTGACATAAGCTGCCTTGTGTTGACCTAACTGTGTAGTGTGGACCAGCATTCAGACTATGCTAATATAGCTAGGATGGGGTGGAGGGTGTTGGAACTGCAAAAATGCATTCTTTATCTGCTGCTCATAATACTGTTGAGATGAGCATTGTACAAGTGCCTAGTGAGAGGGAGACAGATAGAACGACAGGATACTACCAACTCCAAGCACAGACTAAAGAAATCAGTTTAGCCTTTACAAGTTTAGATCTCTCTACCTTTTATAAGTTCAATGAGATATGACTCAGAGGAAACTTACTTTCCCCTCTCCCACAAGGTCATAGAGAACATTTTAGATTGATTCTTCTTCTGTGTCTACATAATACTTATTGGACTTGATGATGCAAACCTTGTGTGTGCTTATACAATTACTCACAGGTGTTCAGAGGGAGAACAGGCATGTCTGAGAAGACATGGGCTTAAGCAAAATGTTTTTCAATATTAATGAGATTCTTAGCTGTACACTCCTATTAATCCTCACTCCTGACACTAGGAAAAAGTGTCTGGGTATCTGTGCATCAGTATCACTATTAATACAGGGTCAGAATCTTCTACTTTCCTTGTCTTATTCATCACGATTTATCTTTCATGTATATGTTGTGTAGGCTATACTACTTTGGCATCTCCCAAAGAGAGGATGGGCACTGCTCCTATCTCAGCATCCAGGGCACAGTCCTCCGCCTGTGTTATTCTTGGCATCTAACCCCCTTACAAGGGGGATGGGAGTGGTAAAGTAATCCAAACAAAAAGCCAGTATGCTTCCACAGCCCACAAAGGGCAGAGTCCTGGGCTGCAAGGAAGACAGAAATAAAAGAAAGGGCCCGTCTCTGTTCTGAGAGGGTTGAGGAAGCCAAAGCTCTCAAACCAATTCTCCAGTCAACAACCCCTGCTTCCAATCTTGCTCTTTCAGCACGTTACACTGGACTAAGCAAGGTCCCTCCCTTTTAAGGACCTCCAGTCTTGACAAGCCTCACAGGAGTGTTGGATTGGGACTGACTGTGCTCAGAGCAGCTCTTTAATCCTTTTCTGCCAGGGATGGTAGTCTTTCTCCCAATATGTTTGCAATATTTCACATCTGAGCAGTAAAGGATTAAGCCCACTAAGGACACCTCTGTTATTAAATTATATGGACAGATCTGGGAAAGGGGACAAAGGGAGTGGCCAAAGTATCTCTGGCTATCCCTAGCTGCCAAAATGATCCCTTGGGGCTATAGGCAGCTAGATATAAGTTCCTGGGTACTGTAAAGCTGTTCCCCTGGTCCACCGATTGCCCAGCTCAGCAAATCCAGAGAATCTGGTCCAAAAGCTGTAAAATCAGATATGGGCATCACATGGCATTATAAAAATATGCTTGCTAGAATGGTAGAAAACTTCAGCCACATGCAAATCCTGAATTGTTATTATGCTACAGCATCTTCAGACCAGCTTTGCAGGTCAAAAGGACTGCAAAATCAGCCATCAAGGAATTGCCCCAGTGTAGAAGGATTCTAGAGGGCAGTAAGCCGTTGGATGCAAGTTAGGGTAGCAACCTCCAATGGCCCCAGAATAAAAGGTAACATAGAGCCACCTGCCTCCTACCTCTAGGGTCCTGCACCAAGTAAAGTGAGAATCAGGTCCTTTAAAGTATGGGTTTACCCAGACAACAAAGGATGTCTGTATAATGGGCCTGCTCCTGTAAGGCATTCAGCTCTCAGAACTCCCTCTGCTACCAACTGGAGCTGAAGACACTCACCACCACTACACAGCATCTGGCCCTAAGACATGAGCCAATGGTGCAGCTATGACTATATTAATAACAGGCATTTGGAAGGGAAGGTAGTACTATGGGGGAGAAACTTTATCAGTTCATTTGATACTTATTCTTCACTTCCTTCTGTTCTAGAAATAGTACAGGCCAAAATAATTCTTGATGTAACCGCAACTAATTTCAATGGGGATGGCTTTATCTCTATGTCCTTGTTATCATTCCATGGACTAAATGTCCATAACTGTCACTAGAATAATTCAATCCAATGAAGATACACCTTGTAACAGATTTAGTAGGAATGTCTTAGAAATGTACTATAACTACCCTTAATTATACAGAGAATCCACAAACTAAAGATCAAAATTCATCAAAAAGATCAAAATGTAAAATGTCTAAATCTGCTTATTTATGAGTTAAAATATCATTTTCATCCACTCTTTAAAAAACAGCGGTTAATATCTGAGTATAAACAATTTCCAAATCTTAATGGAATTTAGATACCAATGATTCTCATCATTTCCTATGTTTATAACCATTGTCAGGCTTAGTAGTAATAAGATAATGCATTATATTACAAGCAAGGCACTGACAGTCAAATTCACAACCTGCAAGAGTAAGTTTGTTAGCTTCTTCTATTCAATCTGTGAACCTGTTCTGTTAATTCTACTGACAATAAAAACTGGGATATGTACAGCAGTAGCATTTTTAAAGACTGTATTGTATAATACACCCATGGCCCGCCACCACTATTTTTTAAAAAGATACCGAGCTATTGGAATTGGAAACAGTTCATAAAAGAGCAACAAAAATGTTTAGGGGCATGGAAAGACTGGCATATGAGAGATTAAAAAGATCGTGAGTTTTAGTTTGGAAAAGAGACGAGTAAGGAGGAGTATGATAGAGGCCTAAAAAATCATGACTCACACGGAGAAAATAAATGAGAAAAGTTATTTAGACCTTTCCATAACACAAGAATTAGGGGTCACCAAATGAAATTAAAACAAACAAAAGGAAAGTACTCCTTCACACTACGCACAGCCAGCATATGGAACTCTCTCTCAGAAGACGTTGTAAAGGTCAAGACTATAACAGGATTCAAAAAAGACTAGATAAATTCATGGAGGATGGGTCCATCAGTGGTTATTAGCCTGGACAGGCCGGGATGATGGACCCAGCCTCCATTTGTTAGGGCTGGGAACGGGCAACAGGAGATGGATCACTTGATGATGACCTCTTCTGTTCATTCCCTTGGGGAACCTAGCATTGGCCACTGTCGGGAGACAGGATATTGAGCTAGATGGACCTTTCTTTGGACTCAATATGACCGTTCTTATGAAATTTCACTAATCTAATTTACTACACTATTCACTTGGCAAATGTCAACTATATGAGAGGCAACAGCGTGGCAGGGGCGGGGAGGAGGGGAAGGAGGCTGCTGGCTCCCTGCACGTGCTGGCTCCTGCAGAGCTGCTTGCCCTCCTCTCACTGTCTCCCACAGAAACAACAGTGCTGGAAACTCCACAATGCTGCCTCTAATACAGAGGCAGCAGCAAGGTGCGGGTGGGAGTAGTGGGGGCTGGTGGGAGCCGATGCCCATGGGGAACAGCTTTTAAGCTGGGTCCCCATGAGCACCAGCTCCCACTCCTCCACCTCCCCAACGCGTAAACATGTAACCACTGAAATTTTCTGCTGTTACACATTTTAATATCCCTACTCATAAGCTTCCTGATTTGCCACTTTTACAAAATAATAAATGTTAGCATTTTATCCTATTTTGAAAAAAAGATGCAGTGTTCTTTCCACCTTTTAATAAATACTATTTGGCAGTACAGTAATTGAGCCCTTAAGCTGAAAGGATAATATAAGATGTCTTGGAGAATTTGTTAGATTTTCTTGTGAGAATGAAGCTGTCGGTCCTGAATCAATCATCCTGTGAGTCACAGAATGGACAATTGTTAACTACAGAGTTACTGGAAATAGACTTGTGAGTACTTTGCACCTCTGAATTTTCCAATCTGGTTTCTTATGGATTATAGTCAGTAACACAAACTTGTTTTTTACTTTTTGGTGTTCCATATGATGTAAAGTGCATTGGTTATTGCAGAAAACCAAGAGCTAGATGGACCTTTCTTTGGACTCAATATGACCGTTCTTATGAAATTCTCACTAATCTAATTTACTACACCTATTCACTTGGCAAATGTCAACTGTATGACTGAGTTTATGCCTACGTAACACACTGATGTATAATTTTATATATAAATATGTATAAAGCTTTTCTCTTTAAAACAATTTTCACGTGCATGACTTTCCATCTTATTTCCTCCAGCATCCATCAATAGAGTATCAATACAATATACTGCACACAAAAATAATTGCAAAATTGTGGGAGAAAAAATAAGAGTCCAGGACTAAGCTGAAAATCAGCTCCTCATCTGTAAAATGCTATTTTCTTCAATGCAGTTTCTGACAATCTTTATTGGGTATTATGTATAAAGTTTAAAAGAGAAGAGCCATAAAAATTATTCATGGAGTGGAAAAAGTGTCTTACAGAAATAGATGTAAAGAACTTGATCTGTTTACCCTATCAAAAAGGAAACTAAGAAGTGACTTGGTTATGGTGTATATGTACTTTTACAGGGAGAAAATAACAGGTTCTAAAGGGATTTTAATCTAGTGGAGAAAGGCATAACAAGAGCCAATGACCACAAGTTAATGACAGTCAAATTCAATTAAGAAATAAGGCACACATTTTTAAAAGTGCGGGTGATTAACCATTTGGACAAACTATCAAGGGATATGGTGGAATCCCTATCTATTGAGGTCTTCGAACAAAGACTGAATTATTTTCTAGAAGATATGCTTAGTGTCAAAAACAAGTTATTGGACTTAATATAGGGATGATGGTGAAATTCTTGACTTTTGTAATGTAGGTCAGATTAGATGCTCCAATGGTCCCTTCTAGCCCTACTTTATGAAAAATATATTATGTTGCTTTAAATAAATTTCTTCCTCAAAGGTACTGCCTTTTACAGAGAACAAAATTTGTATTGACTGCAGAAACATTTCAAATTGCTGTAATTCAAAATGCAAGAGCATGGACATATTTATCCATTTAGTTTTCATATTTATAAGCAAGAAATTCAGATGACAAATACATAAAACAATATTTTCAAAAAAATGGTCTGATTGCTGTGCTCAATTACCCATTGTGTGTGTGTAAACAGCACAGTTTATATGCATAATTTAAGTGGCTTTTTAAGGAAAAGGTATGTATAGTATAACTGGAGGAAACAACAACCACCATGATAATTAAGACTGTCTGAATATTTCTGTTTAAAGAATGCATTTCAGTTACTTTTAACTTTCACCTTTTTGTCTGAAATTTTCAGAATCTGATCTAAGTGGAAGGGTTATTTTTAGGACAGTTTGAGAAAAATGGTTCTGTTGTTTCTGAGTACAGTAATAGTGAAAAATATACCCAGCTTGTAGCAGTTCTAAAAAGCCACTAAGAAGTGACAGAACTTGGAAACTTGATAGCTATAATAAATAAGTTTATCCTCCTTTCTCTGCCATTCTCACTGTTTTGGTGGTACTATCTGTGTATGTAAGAAAACCCCACGTCATTAACAAATGCAGGTGTAGCTGGAATGAGGCCAGGTTTTCTTTGCATAGATACTTTGAAAGTGTGCATTAAATGAGGCAAGATTCATGTGTGAATGATGGAAGAATGGTGCAGGGAAGATCATGTAAACTTCCTGCACTGCAACAAAACACTGCTAAGTTTGATTTTCCTAAGTTTACAGAGAGATTTTATGTTTTTCACAATACAAAGATCATCAGTGATAGTGCACAAACAGGTATGTTCTCCCATGTGGAGGTGATGCTGGAAAAAAAATCAGGCCTAAAAACATAAAAATCCTGAGGAAAAGTAGTAGTTAGACTGCAATATTATTACAGGTTGGACCTCGCTGGTCTGGCACACTCAGGACCTGACTGGTCCCCAACGAGAGGATTTGCCCGACTGAGGAAGGTCCCTCCCCTCGTGGCTGTGCTGTCACAGGTCTAGGGCTCCAGCCTGCCGCCGCTGTTGCCTCAGCCCCCCAGGGCTCTCCCTGGCCCCACTACTGCCGGAGCTGGAGTGCCACGGCCAGAGCTGTGCAGCCGGGGCAGACCTCTGCAGCCACCTGGCTCTGCAGCTGAGGCAGAGCTCCGCAGCCACCTGGCTCCGCAGATGGGGCAGAGCTCCACAGTTGCCTGGCTTGCAGCTGAGGCCAGAGCTCTGTGGCTGGGGCAGAGGGACTGGGAGGGAGCTCCGTGGCCTGGGCCAGAGCTCCCTGGCAGCCGCTGGGGCTGGAGCTGGAGCTGGAGCTGGAGATCCCTGGCCTCTGGAGCCAGAAGGTGGCCAGAGCTCTACGGCCGGGGACAGGGCCAGAGCTCCCTGCCTTCTGCTGGGCTCAGAGGAGCTTCACTGGGGCCAGAACTCCATGCCATGCCATCTGTCTTCCCCTCCTCTCCCCCCCACAACACACACAATTTTGGGCTCCCAGCTGAGTTGCTGGTACTCCTTACAGCGCTTCTGCCCCACTGCCAGACCTCCCTGCTCCTGGGCTCTGTGATCCAGGAACATTTGTGGTGCATGCCACGGATCAGGGAGTCCTGGTTAAGGGAGGTAAAACCTGTAGTACTTTTTTTTCTAAAAAAATTATTTGCAGGTTCATACTTGATATTCATCCACTATGTGTGCTGGATTTCTGGTGGGCAGTTTCTCAGAATGCATATTTTTCCTAGCAGGAGATCTACACTCTCAATCACTAGGTTCAGACTGTACTATCAGTGCGTTCTGTGGAAAAACCTCCAAACATATGGATTGAAAAAGTTATTATTATTGGAATCCAGGCATGTGTAGCAGCACCTGTTTTATTTGGCCAGGCTTTTGTCAAGTTTTCACAAATGCTACAATCATGAGACTTCTAATAGCTACTGGCATCAATCTACATGCTTAGGGTAATTCTGCACATAGAAGTTTCACATTTGAAGAAGTTTCACATTTAACAACTATTTTAAGTCAATAAATCTGATCTACTACACAAGTGCATGCTTGCTGCTTTGTCAGTGGCATGGCAGCTTGCCTGCTTTGCTTCCAGCTAATGTAGTGGGAAAAGAACTGTGGAAACTAAATACACTTTAAGGGCAGACACAATCAGTTGTTTGGAGAAAGTGCCAGCTCCAGGATCATGTTAGTGCTTAAAAACCAATGACTGATCAATAGCTGTAGCCCCAGAGGGAACCTGCTATTTTAGCAGGTCAAGCAGTACACTTTTAGGGGGAAATTTTCAGCATGATGTGCAGGGATTCTGCTTTAAACTATCATTAATAGGAGTCATGCTGATAAATCTCAGCACTTCATCTTTGCTCTCAACATGTGCATTGCAAAGCAATGAGGGGAAGAGAGACCTTCAAAGAAGAATGGTGAAAATTCAGTATCTGAAAAAGTAACTGCAAAGTGGCTATCAAATCCCAGATTATGGCACCACAAGTACAATATTTTCACAGTTAAGAAGTAAAAAGTAGTAAGATGTGGAATGTAAAAGGAAAAAATAGTAAATTAATATGTTCCAAAAGAGGCAATAAATGAATAACTCTGTAACCTCAGGCTCATATGTAAAGGACAATTGATATGAAATTATTTTAAAATTATCTTATTCATATTTTCTTTGTTAGTACCATTCTAGCAATCTCAGTGCTTGTGCTGTTGATTGCTATGACACTACCACCTATTTGCTCAGGAGTGGGCAGAAAAGTTCCACTCCAGTTTGCAAATAAGGTGAAAGAGCAAGTTAGTGAGGATTTAGTGTACTGTTTTTACCAAGCAGATGAGCAAACACAATAGCAGCAGCAAAGGTATAAAGTTTCCATCACACACTGGTAGGAAATTAATTCCAATTTTGTGACCATGACAAAGTTACATAGTCTGAGAGTGGTCTGAGTAAATTGAACTGAAAGGGAAATATACTGTACCTAGGCAAGTTCTATTTCAAATGGACTTTTAGTAACTATGAAATATACCTATTAGTGCCATTACAACTATTTGTTAAGGTTAAGGCTCTGTCCCTGCTTTCAACATGAATTCATATGATCCAGAAAAATGCACTATGGCATGAACCATATCACACACAGGCTCATAACTTAGGAGTATTTTGTTTGTGAAGCTATCAGGCGCAGAAATAAATGGTCAGAAAGTTCAAAAAGGCCAAAGCATTGAATAAGTGTGTGAGAATCATCTTTATCCCGGGGGGGGGGGGGGGGGGGATTCAAAGAAGGGCAGAACGAAGGCAGCAAGAGAAGTCACAGATGTGAACTTTTTTTGGGGTGGGGGTTGTTTGTCTGCCCTTCTCCCAAGCACAGAGAGGTAAATACCAAACTAAAATAGCCAGGCTTGGTACAGAGGAGACATAGATACAGCTGGTGTGCCAGAGGAATCCTATACCCGAAGCTGTGGATCTGCAGGATAGCTGATCTGAAGCTGTTCTTGAAGCCTAGAGCGGTGGTTTTCAAACTTTTTTTCTCATGACCCAGTAGAATACAATTTTTGATGCCCACAACCCAACATAATTTGAACAGAGGGTCAAGTATCAGAGGGGTAGCCATGTTAGTCTGAATCTGCAAAAGCAACGAGGAGTCCTGTGGCACCTTATAGACTAACAGATTTATTGGAGCATAAGCTTTCGTGGGCAAAGACCCACTTTGTCAGATGCATGTAGTGGAAATTCCAGAGGCAGATATAAATATACAGGCATAAGAAAAGAGTACCAATAAAGAGTAAGGCTAAAGATAACGAGGTCAATTCAGTCAGGGAGGATGAGGCCCACTTCTAGCCTCTGATGTGGAGGCGTGAACACCAAGAGAGGAGAAACTGCTTTTGTACTTGGCTAGCCATTCACAGTCTTTGTTTAATCCTAAACTGATGGTATCAAATTTACAGATGAACTATAGCTCAGCAGTTTCTCTTTGAAGTCTGTTCTTGAGGTTTTTTTGTTGCAGGATGGCTACCTTTAAATCTGCTACTGTGTGTCCAGGGAGATTGAAGTGTTCTCCTACAGGTATTTGTATATAACCATTCCTGATATCGTATTTGTGTCCATTATTCTTTTACGTAGGGACTGTCCAGTTTGGCTGATATAAATAGCTGAGGGGCATTGCTGGCACATGATGGCGTATATTACATTGGTAGATGTGCAGGTGAATGAACCTGTGATGGTGTGGCTGATCTGGTTAGGTCCTGTGATGGTGTCGCTGGTGTAGATATGTGGGCAGAGTTGGCACTGAGGTTTGTGGCATGGATTGGTTCCTGAGTTAGAGTTACTGTGGTGCAGTGTATAGTTGCTGGTCAGAATTTGCTTCAGGTTGGCAGATTGTCTGTGGGCGAGGACTGGCCTGCCTCTCAAGGCCTGTGAAGTGAGGCATCATTGTCCAGGATGGGTTGTAGATCACTGGTGATGCGCTGGAGAGATTTTAGCTGAGGACTGTAGGTGATGGCCAGTGGTGTTCTGTTGGTTTCTTTGTTAGGCTCGTCTTGTAGTAGGAGGCTTCTGGGTACACATCCGGCTCTGTTAATCTGTTTCCTCACTTCCTCGGACACGCACTGTAGTTTCAAGAATGCTTGGTGAAGATCTTGTAGGTGTTTGCTTCTGTCTGAGGGGTTGGAGCAAATGCCGTTGTACCTTAGCGCTTGGCTGTAGACAATGGATGATGTGGTGTTTCCAGGATGGAAGCTGGAGGCATGAAGGTAGGCATAGTGGTCATTAGGTTTTCGGTATAGGGTGGTATTTATGTGACTATCACTTATTTGCACTGTAGTGTTCAGGAAGTGGATCTCTTGTGTAGACTGGTCTAGGCTGAAGTTGATGGTGGGGTGGAAATTGAAATTGCGGTAGAATTCTTCCAGAGCCTCCTTCCCATGGGTCCAGATGATGATGTCATCAATGTATTGTAAGTAGAGAAGGGGCACTAGTGGATGAGAGCTGAGGAAGCGTTGTTCCAGGTCAGCCATAAAAATGATGGCATATTGTGGCGCCATGCGGGTACCCATAGCAGTGCCACTGGTTTGGAGGTATATATTGTCACCAAATCTGAAACAGTGTGTGAGAGGATAAAGGCACAGAGCTCAGCCACAAGTTGTGCTGTGGCATCATCAGGGATACTGTTCCTGACAGCTTGTATTCCATCTGTGTGTGGGATGTTGGTGTAGAGAGCCTCTATATCCATGGTGGCTAAGATGGTGTTTTCTGGCAGATCACCAATGCATTGTAGTTTTCTCAGGAAGTCAGTGGTGTCTCGGAGATAGCCGGGAGTGCTGGTGGCGTAGGGTCTGAGTAGAGAGTCCACATATCCAGAAAGCCCTGCAGTGAGAGTGCCAATGCCCGAGATGATGGGGTGCCCAGGATTTCCAGGTTTGTGGATCTTGGGTAGTAGATAGAATAACCCCGGTCGGGGCTCTAAGGGTGTGTTTGTGTAGATTTGTTCCTGTGCTTGTGTAGGGAGTGTCCTGAGCAGATGATGCAGTTTCTTAGTGTATTCCTCAGTAGGTTCTGAGGAAAGTGGCCTGTAGAATGTGGTGTTGGAGAGTTGTCTGGTAGCCTCCTTTTGGTAGTCAGACCTGTTCATGATGACAACAGCACCTCCTTTATCAGCCTCTTTGATTATAATGTCAGAGTTGTTTCTGAGGCAGTGGATGGCATTGCGTTCCGCACGGCTAAGGTTATGGGGCCAGCGATGCTGTTTTTCCACAATTTCTGCCTGTGCACATCAGCGGAAGCATTCTATATATAGGTCCAGACTGTCATTTCGACCTTCAGGAGGAGCCCATGCAGAGTTCTTCTGCTTGTGCTGTTGGTGGGAGGATATCTGTGTGTCAGTGTGCTGTTCAGTGTTGTGTTGAAAGTATTCCTTGAGTCAGAGATGGCGAAAGTAGGCTTCCAGATCACCGCAGAATTGTATCATGTTTGTGTGGGTGGTGGGGCAAAAAGAAAGTCCCTGAGATAGGACAGATTCTTCTGCTGGGCTGAGTGTGAACAGAGTGTAGGCTCTGGTGTAGGGCTGAGGATGAGAGCTTTGGGGCGTAGGAGGAGGCTCCAACTTTGGGGGAGATCAGGGCTGGGGCAAGGGGGGCTTACCTTCAGCAACTCTCGGTTAGCAGTGTAGCGGGATGCGGGAGGATTAAGACAAGCTTCCTGCCTCTCCTGGCACTGTAGACCATGCTGTGCCCCACAAACAGCAAGCAGCAGGTTCCCATTGAATGGGAGTGCGGAGCTAGTGCTCAGGGCAGGGGCAGTGCGCGGAGCCCTGTGCGCTCTCCCCAGTCCCCCACCCCTCCGAGCCGGGGTGGCCACTTCTGGGGTGCTGGCCACTTCTGGGGTGCAGTGCAGTCTGCAGTGCCAGGAGAGGCAGGTAGCCTGCCTTGGCACCCCCACTGATCACCTGATCACCCTGCAGCAACGAAACCCAGTGCCTGATATTCCAAGACCCAATACTGGGTCATGATCCTAAGTCTAAAAACCACTGGCCTAGAGGCTATAGTAATCCTCTGTGATTCTGTTCCAGTTTGGGCTGCACTCTCTGAAGACAGCAGATGATGAATCCACAGATTGTTGTGGACCTTTTGGCCCTACTTAGTTCTTTGCTTAACATCCCTAAAAAGGACATTGTAACAGCTCCAATGAAACTGAGCTCTGCTGCCCAAAGGGTATGTGAACCATTTCTCTTTTCTTCTCACAACACATTGATTTGGCTGTGCCTCGGATTAAGCACAGAGAATGAGGGTCTAAATTCTGCCTGCAGTAGAAAACACATTTCATGGTCTCCTTCCATAAGAAATAACTATTTTAATAAATCAATTATCATCCTCTTTTAGTCTAATTACAATACACACATGGAAACAGTGACACAAATCATGAGTATGTATCTTGCAAGAATAGAATGGAGCAACATATTCTAATGTGAGGAATTTAGATTATGTGCCCTTCTGGAGGGGGACTGGGATTTTTCTTGTCTTTGTGAGGCCCCTACTTCATATTTGAATGTTGTATCATTAATAGCTAGGGTTCTGGGTCTGTCATGGAGATCGTGGAAGTCACGGATCCCTGGAGCAGCTCAAGTAAGCCCGGCTGTGGTGCCCATGGTGGGCAACTGGAGCAGCTGTGTTTCCAGGGTGACTGTCCAGAACAGCTGCTGCTCAGGTAGCCCCTGACAGTGGTTCCTGAGCAGCCAGCTGGAGCAATTGCAGTCAGCAGCCCCTGGCAGATGGTGCCATTGGGTCTGGGCACCCCCCCAACAGTGCCCTGTACCGCAAGATTTAGTAAAGGATATTTACAGTATATGTCATGGACAGGTCAAGGGCATGAATTTTTGTTAATTGCCCATGACCTCTCCATAACTTTTACTAAAAACACCCATGATTAAATCATAGCCTTATTAATAGCAAATAACACCCCAACTTTATAAAAAATTTTTAAGAATTAACATCTCAGAAGAAATACTTACATTTGATGCTGGTTAGCCTGCTTTTTGGTGCTGAACAGTCTACGGCTGCTGAAAATAAGAAAAAAAAATAAAAGTGAGTTTTGCAAGATCCTGTGCTTAATATCTGTTGCAGTTGGAATAATATACTAGTAAAATATCACTAAATGGAGACTTATTTAAATCAAGGCTAAGAGTTTATATTTTTCATTGTGGTATTTGCTTATTGTTATTCAGATCAATGGTTTGTTTTGATGGATTCAATTAAATGTCAAAGTTTTGATGCTGAATTTTATAGGAAATATACATGTTAATGAACATTCCCTATAAATACAGACCATATTATTCATTTGCATCTATGGAAAATGAAGTGTAACTAAAGTATGATATTTCTTGTAACTATATCCAAAGATATTGTTCCCAGTGCAATAAACTCAATAAAAATGGGTTTATTCTGACCTTGAAATTTAATAGATGGCAATGATTGAATATTCCCATATTTAAAGCATGCTCTAATAATGTGATGCATAGGTGAGGAGCAACACAGAAATTATGACACTTGAAATATGCTAATTATATATTCAGTAACCTGATTCTGAGAATAGCTGGAAGAAGATGGAAAAGTGTAATGTATCTAGGGTTGGGATAATATATCATGAGAGAAGAATTTTAAAATTAAGTCTGAACATTAATATTTGCAGGATTGGGACCAGTTTATGCCATGAAGAATGGGAATAGGCTGTGTAATTTAAACAGTATACTAAAAGTCTTTTTTAGTACCATGGGCACAAAATATTTAATACATTCCTAAAGATTTTAGAGTCACTGCCTGGATTCAGCACTTTCTATTCTATTATTTGACCTTAAAAAAAAAAGTTAGGAAGAGTTTTGTAACCTAATTTTTTTCACTCAATTCTTTAATGAAAGGTTGTGTGTAAACACTGCATAAGGACAGCATCACAAGTTTCTAAACTTCAGTAATATTTATTTTTTGGGCATAGCTTTGCCATAATTAAGCAAAATATACTAAGTTTTGCACTAAATGTATATATAAAAAAAGGAGTTAGCTGTTCTATGTAATTTAAATGCTTCAGGGGGTTATAGTGCCTAGTATGAAATCTGAATAGCATTATGCAAAACATTTCCATATACAATACAAGACATAAATTCTTGGGAATTAACCTCTCCAAATTGGAACAACACATTGAAATGTTAAGGAAGCTTGGGAAGCAGCCTGCATAAATGTCTGAGAACTACAACTCCTCAGATCATATCTGAAGCAGATTGTGATATTGAAAATTAAAAAAAATTTGGACAAAATATACATTTCAGTTAATATGTAAGGTAGAATGATGCAACTACTGTTTCACACTATTGCCATATATTATTGTGAGAGCCAGAACTCTCAGTAGGAGATGAGAAGCAAATAGAAACTTTTCATGATATCACGTACTATGATCACATGGACACTGAGGATGCGTGCATATTCAAACAATGTGATTGATGGTAGTATATTTCTGTCAAATATGAATCAGGAGTGGAGAGCATACTTGGAAGCATGCTGCTGCTGCTGCTGCTGCTGCTGCTGCAAGAATGAATGTTTTGGCAGAGATCCAAAGAAAAAGCAAAAACTATAGCTAAACAACATCAATTTGTAGACTGACATTGGCATAGACAAGCCAAAGAGTCAGTAAATAAAGCATATACTGCAGCCTTTGATTCACCTTTCTGTGTTTTCTCTGTGCCTAATATAGTTCTTTGCATTATTTTCTCATTCATACTCTGAATGAGTTTGCATTTTAGTGATTACTAATAACTGAAAGCTAGCAGAATCAACCCTGGCAGGTGACTCTACGCACTGTGTGCCAAAGAACAGGGAGCAAGAGACTTTGTGCTCCTCCCACCCCCAGTCCAATCAGGACCTGGGGGGAGGGTGGGAGAAGCGCATGAAGTCTGCTCCCGGCCTACCCCTGCCCTGCAAGTTGTGCAAGGCAGGATGGAAGGAGACTTCGCGCACTCCCCGACCCCCAAGCCTTGATTAGCCTGGGGGTCCTGGCTCTGACCCATCGGCCTGAGGCCTTGCTCCTTCCAGGGCAGCCCGGGGCCACTTCAAAAATTTCTGAAGTGGCTCTGGTCAAAAATTATTGCCCACCTCTGGTCTATGCATATTACTTAGCATTAGCAATAGAGTGAAACGAAACGAAATTAAAAACAGACTTATAACATTAAACATCATTAAATAAAATAAAAGTAGTAACTTTTTATTATCATCTGAATGAATAATGAAATAAGATGTTAATATGAGAAAAAAACTGCACACAAAGTGTCTAGATCACTTTTCACATTTGTTATTAATGGGAAGCAGCTAAGGGTATGTCTACACAACAGGACAAAACTCGAATTAGGCTATGCAAATTCAGCTACGTCAATTGTGTAGCTTAAGTCAAAATAGCTTAATTCAGATTTTGGCACTGTCTACATAGCAGAAAGCAGAAGTAAGGACACTCTTCCTTTGACTTCCCTTACTCCTCATAAAATGAGGGTTACAGGAGTCAGAGTAAGAATTCCTCCAGCTCGCCATTATTTTGAAATAATGGCTTATAGTGAAGATGCGCTTTGTTATTTCAGAATAACTAATGTTATTCTGAAATAATGCTGCTGTGTAAACATACCCTAACTGACATCATCAAGGAACTGAACCATCAAAAACAAAACTTTCTACAACCAAATTCTAGTTACAGGTATATTCTAATCCAAACTGAAGGAGGAGTTACAACTGGGTGTAGAAGTTTCATTACTGGACACGTTTACCTTTGGCTGAAAGAATTTTGTTATAATGAACAGCCATGTGATCCCTGATCAGGTACTGGTTATTTAGTCTCCGGGAGGAGCCAATGCAAAAAGCTATAAAATTAAAGAGATTTGAATGTTATAAAAAGTAGTGTAAAGATAAATTGTTATTGATTAATTACAGTTCAAACCCAAACACATTGCCAAATAAGAGCTATCAAGCTGATATGTGGTGTCACAAGAAATAGGGTATGGGCCTTTGTCCTCCCGACTAAATAGGTGACATGCACTACAGGACACTTGCTTTTCCTAACATCAGAATCGTGGTACATTTGGGAAAGGGTATCAAGGCTTTCATCTACTCCATTTTAGAATGCTTTCTCTCCCTGTTATGTTTTCTCTTTTCCCTGCAGTGTAGGTTTGCACTACTGCCCCATATCCATTGGCTAAGCACTCTCATTTCATCTTCTACATTATACTGCATCTCTAAACAAACCAAACTGCAATTTGGTAGTCATCCAAGTGTACTAATGCTCTCCCCAGCGCCCCCCCCCCCGCCTTTATAACTGAATAGTGTACATCTGACAGCTTCCAATCCAGGTATGCCAACCGTGACCCTCATGCTCTGGGCTGATTTGGTAGCACTTTCATAGTCAAAATGCTGAGTTGAAAAAGTCCCAATTTTTCCATCACTTCCTCTGCATCCATCAACCCTCACTGAGATTAAGTTGCTGGAATAACAAACCAGTTCTTTGCTTGTAAAGGAGAACAGATTTTTTTTTAAATCTGTATTTCAAACCAGTAACATAATATATATTTAAATTTCAGCACAAGAAGTAAATATGTTTTAAAACAATACCCATTTAGTTATTCTTCCTCTCCATTTAACTGCCAGCCCTAAATATGAGGGTCTGCAAGAAAATGTAATCTACACTATTAAATGTTTATTACCAACTGTTACTTGGGAAACTGAGGTTACTAAACTCAGGATATTTCTGGTTAAGGGCCTGGTGCTGTGAAATGTTGCCATGAATGGGAGTTCAGCACACTCATCATCTTACATGATCAGCATCCTAAATCACTTACAATAATTTATTTTTATTTAAACATAATCTTTGCCATTCATGTTTAAGATATCTTATGAGCACAAAAATTTTAGATTGGACAGAGTTTAAGAAGTTCCTATAAACATAGGCACTATTTTAGAAAGGCATTTAAGCATGTTTAATAGTCTAAAGGAGGAGTAGGGAACCTTTTTTGGGTCGGGGGCTACAGAACCACAAAAAAAGTCAGTTGGGGGCTGCACACAGGTGAGAAGCACTGACGTGGCCCCCTACTGGGGAGAGAGACACTCCCCATATTCCTCTTGCACACCAGAAGCTCGGTGTGGCAGGCTAGTAGATTTTGTGTGCTCCAGCCCCGCATTGTGGCAGTGAGGGGCTGGCATGGCAGCATGGGCTCCCCAATGCTGATGGGGAGCCAGATTCAGGCAAGCCAGGGGCTGCATCCAGACTCTGGGACTGAGGTTCCCCACTCCTGGTCTAAAAAAAAGATTTCTTGAAGTTATCATACATATGCTTAAGTGCTTTGTTCAATGAGAACCACAGATTCTTCATCTATTGAGCCATCTGCTCATAAGAAATAACACTTTTAGGTACTATTTTTACTTTTTTGTAATTTTATGTTTTCTAGCCAGCAAAAGCACCATGACACATAAAACTCTCTTGTGAAATTACCAAATGTCCTTTCATAAAGTACATTTGTGCATTACTAGTATTAAAACCTCAGTAGCACTCAGTTTAAGTCAAAGGTTTTAATGCAATAAACATTTGAAAAAAATTATAAAAATGAACACATCCATTCAAATCAACCATGATAATCCTTTTATCAAATCATATATATTACTTACCATTACTCTGAGTACTTAAATGTCCTTTAAATGGGCTTGCTGGACCATATCTGGGAATGGCTGGGTATTCGCTCACTTAAACAAAAAATGTCAAGCAATTAGAAGGAAACACATATTTTGACAAATAGGATAAAGCAGAATGTTTCTTTAAAGCTGCATACATCTGTTTAGATCTGTTATTATGAGAAATTTGAATCTGTGGCAGTCAGATTACTGGAAGGGTGGACTTTATTTATTTTTATAATGTGAACCTCATTACAGTTCAGTGAGCTTCCCATATTACTTGAAAGCCAAAGTATAACTGTTGAAGTATGGTGTGGGTGAGGTAATATCCTTTATTGAACTAATTTCTGTTGGTGAGAGAGACAACTTTTGAGTCATACAGAGCTCTTCTTCAGGTCTGGGAAAGGTACTCATAGTGTCATAGGTAAATACAAGGTGGCACAGATTGTTTATCACAGGGCAGAGTGTGGGGGACCTTTTTTGGTTGGGGGCTGCTGACCCACAAGAAAAATCAGTCAGGGGCTGTGCACATTCCCCTCCCACACCAAAGGCTGGAGGGGAAGTAGGCTAGTAGATTTTGTGTGCTCCAGCCCTGAGCCCCCAGGGGCCAGATCCAGGCTTTAGACTGCTGAAAGCAAAGTTATTTGCCTTGGTGCAGTAACTGTCATTCTTCGAGATGTGTGTCCCCGTGGGTGCTCCACTGTAGGTGCTGGGCTTACCCCGGCACCGCAGATCAGAGATTTTTCCCTAGCAGTATTTGGCCAGATGGCGCATGTGCGGCGGCGTCTCGCAGCGTTCGCGTTCTTTTGTACGGTTGCGTGGTCTGGTTCCCACCAGTTCCTCAAACCCGCCTCAAAATCTGGAAAACATAAAGAAGAAAGGCTCCAAAGTGGGGAGGAGGGCGGGTAGTGGAGCACCCACAGGGACACACATCTCGAAGAATGACAGTTACTGCACCAAAGTGAGTAACTTCGCTTTCTTCTTCGAGTGATGTCCCCATGGGTGCTCCACTGTAGATGACTAAAAGCAGCAGTATTCAGATCTAGTAGAAAGGCGGGACTTGGAGTCCCTATTTGTTTTCTGTTGAGAGTACTGCTGATGCCAATGAGGTATCTGAGAGCCATCGCTGCTGAATTGTGTAATGTTTTACAAATGTGTCATGTGATGACCAGGTGGCTGCTCTGCAAATGTCTTTAAAGGAAACACCCCTGAGGAAGACTGTTGATGCTGCCATCGCTCGAGTGGAATGGGCCGTAGGTTGCATTGGGAGAAGTAAGCATCTCACAGCGTAACACTCAGCTATACATGCAGTTATAATTTTTGACATGAGCTGACACAATATTGGCTGTCCTTTTGATCGCTCAGAGAGAGAAACAATGAGTCGGTCCGATTCTCAGAAAGATTTCATACGTTCTATATAAAAAGCAAGTGCCCTGCGGACATCGAGGGTGTGGAGCGATGCTTCACGCAATGAAGCATGTGGTTTTGGATAGAAGGATGGTAGAATAACTGGTTCATTGACATGAAATTCCGAATAGACTTTGGGGATGAATGCTGGGTGAAGCCTTAAAACTACTCCATTCTTATTGAAAATTGTATATGGTGGTATTGCCATGAGCACTGATAACTCACTGACCTGCGTGTTGATGTGATGGCGAGGAGGAAGACTACCTTCATGGTTAATATATGCCGGGGTATAATAGCCAACGGTTTGAATGGTGGTGCGGTTAGAGCCCCAAGTACTATATCTAAGTTCCATGCTGGAGGAATGGGTTTGGGAGGAGGACTTAGATTCATAAGTCCCTTCATGAACCTCTTGGTGGTTGGGTGGCCAAACAGGCCTTCAATAGTTTGTCTGAATGCGGAAATTGCCGCGAGGTACACCCTGAGAGAAGCTAAAGTCAATCCCGTGTGTTTTAGGTACAACATGTAGTCAAGGATGACATGAAGAGGAGCTGAATGCGGGAGCAGATGTTGTGTGGAACACTACGAAGTGAACCTGCACCATTTTGAGAGGTAAGTGGTTCTGGTCATTTGTCTTCTGCTGTGGATTAGTATCTCTCTGACCTGTGTAGAGCAGAGGGCTTCGGACGCATTGAGCCAGCTAGGAGCCACTCAGTGAGCCATAAGATGTGTATCTGAGGGTGTCGCAGTGACCCTCAGTTCTGGGTGAGGAGGTCCGGGAGAACTGGAAGTGGGTAAGGTCTGTATGGCGACATGTGTCGAAGGAAGGGGAACCAGTGTTGACGCGCTGACGCTGGTGCTATTAGTATGACGGTGGCTTTGTCCGCCTTGACTTTTTGCAGTACTTTCGGAATGAGAACTGTGGGCAGAAAGGCATACAGGAGAGGCCTGTTCCAGTCGAGGAGGAATGCATTGCCCAGAGACCTGCGACCGAGTCCTGCTCTGAAACAATATTTGCAGCATTTTTTGTTGTGACAGGTGGCAAAAAGATCTATGAGGGGAGTGCCCCAACATCGGACGAGAAGGTGGAGGACTCCATTGTGGAACTCTCATTTGTGATCCGGCACGAAGTGCCTGCTGAGGAAATCCGCTGCAACTTTCGTGATGCCAGGTAAGTAGGATGCCACAGGTGTGATGTTGTGTCGAATGCACCAGTTCCAAAGACAGATTGCTTCCGCACATAGGGAGCGAGAGCGAGCCTCGCCTTGGCGGTTGATGTAATACATTGCTGTGACATTGTCTGTGAGAAATTTTATATGGTATTGCGAATGTGAATGTGGAAATACCTGAAGGTGTTGAAGACTGCACAGAGTTCCAACAGATTTATGTGGAGCTGTGTCTCTTGAGCTAACCATTGGCCCTGGGCGGACATGGCACCCATTTGTGCTCCCCACCCAAGAAGGGAGGCATCAGAGGTGATATGAAGGGAGGGTTGTTGCTGGCGAAAGGGCACGCCGTGGAGGAGATTTGTGTGGTCCGTCCACCAATTGAGGGAATGTAGGACGGATTGTGGAGGTGTCACTGACTTGTATACGTCGTGCTTTGTGTGATTGTATACCAATGCTAGCCAGTGTTGTAGGCTGCGACAGTGTCATTTGGCGTGATGAACCACATACGTTGTGGCAGCCATGTGGTTCATGAGTTTCAAACAAGTGATTATCTGGATGGTAGGGCTGCCTCGAATGACTTCTATCAAATTCTGGATAGACTGAAATCTTTGGAGGAGTAAGTATGCCCTTACAGTGACTGCATCTAGGCGGGCACTGATGAATTTCAGCTACTGAGTAGGATGAAAAGTGGACTTGTGTTTGTTGAATAGTAGTCCAAGGGTATGGAAGGTTTGTATGGTACTCTGGACCATGTCCGCGACTTCGGTGAATGACTGTCCCTTCAGTAGGCAGTCATCGAGGTAGGGAAAGATGATCGCTCCTTTTCGACGGAGGTGTGCGGTGACCACCGCCAGGGTTTTTGAGAATATCCTGGGGGCAGTGGAGAGACTGAAGGGTAAGACCTTGTATTGAAAGTGGTCCATGCCGACTGTGAACTGGAGGAATCTCCTGTGTGCAGGATGAATTGTAACATGAAAATAAGCATCTTGGAGGTTGAGGGCAGCAAACCAGTCATCGCAATCCAGTGCGGGTATTACAGAGGCAAGGGTCACCATTTTGAATCATTGTTTTCGAAGAAACTTGTTCAATTTCCAGAGATCCAATATTGGTCGCCATCCTCCCGACTTCTTTTGTATGAGGAAATAATGGGAATAAAACCCCCTCCCCTTGAACTCGTCTGGAACTCTTTCAACTGCATCTATGAAGAGTAGATGATTGACTTCGGTGCGTAACAAGCCCTCATGAGAAGGGTCCCTGAAGAGGGACAGGGTAGGGGTGGTAGTAGGGGGTATGGTGAGGAAGGGTATGGAGTAGCTGGACTGAACTATTTCCAACACCCACTTGTCTGTGGTGATGGAGGCCCATTGGTGGTAGAAGGGTCTCAGATGGTGGTGGAACAAATGGCTGCGATGTCCGTTGCCAATGTGGGAGACTGTTTACATACCCTCGACCGAGGAGTCAAACCTGCTGCTTGTTGTTCAGCTGGGTCTGCGTACGATTCCCTGGTTTCAACGTCTCTGAGATCTTTGGCGCGTATGTTGTTGATCAAGGCACATTGCTGATGCTGCCATTGTTGTCTAACATACAAGTAGTCGTATCGTCGTTGGTAAGGGGTATAGCAACACCTTCTATATGGTGGGGTACACATCCCCAATGTTTGGAGGGCCATGCGTGAATCCTTTGAGGAGTGTAATACACTGTCTGTCTTTTCGGCAAATAGTTTGTTCCTATCAAACGGTAAGTCCTCTACCTTGTTTTGCAGGTCCTTGGGGACTTCCGCTGATTGGAGGTAGGAAGCTCGCCTCATGACTACTGCCGTAGCCGTTGACCAAGCTACTGTGTCCACCATGTCCATTTCTATTTGGAGCACTGTTCTCGCTGAAGTGTAACCCTCCTGTGCAACTGCTTTTAGTATGGGCTTTTTTGAGTCTGGAAGATGGTCCAGGAGTGGCGTAAGCTTGGTAAAATTGTCAAATATGTGGTTGGACAAATGTGCAGTGTAATTGGCTATCCTGAGCATCAATGTTGCTGATGTATATACTTTTCTGCCCAATAAATCAAGCCTCCTTATGTCCCTGTCAATAGAGGGATTTTTGTACTGTGGTGTTTTAGATCTCTGCTGGGATGCATCTACCACCAAAGACTTAGGCTGGGGATGGGTGAAAAGAAACTCCATCCCTTTAGGTGGGACAAAGTATTTTTTGTCTGCTTTTTTGCTGGCGGGTGGTGTAGAAGCAGGGGTTTGCCAGATTTCTTCTGCCACCTCAAGTATGGCCTCATCCAGGGGTATGGCTATCTTAGACCTGTGTTGGGGATGGAGATTCTTGAGGAGACAGTGTTGCTTCTCTTTTATTTCATCCAACTGTATCTCTGGCTGACCGCTATCCTTTTAAAAAGTTCCTGGAATTGCCTGAAGTCGTCAGGAGAAGAGATGTCCCCAGGAATGATGGCCTCATCCGGAGGGAGGATTGATCAGTGGGAGATACTTCTGGTGGATGCTCCTCTGTGACAGAAGGCTGCGTCTCGTCTGGTTCTGATGGTTGGGGTTGTGGCAATGCAGGTTGCCCCGTTGGTGTAGAAGGGGCTGGGGTCAGTGAATGTCTCAATGACGTGCAGTCACAATAGGATCTCCCGTAAGAATGAGGTCTGTAGTGATATGAATATCTATGAGGTGAGTAACGGCGATGGTAATCGTCGTGATAGTACAGTCTATGAAGCGGTGATCGTCTCTCCGAGTGAGCATGCTGGAAATGTTCCCAGTGTGTCGTCCGCAGTGAGCGTGGTGACTGGGAGTGGGCATATGAGATCCTGGAGGATGCTAGAGACACAGAGAAACAGCAGTGCGGGTAATGGCCATCGTCTCTTTGCGCTGCTAAAAATGGAGAGGGCAGCCTCTGGTGTGGAGAATAAGGAGATCTCTGCTGCCCCACACCATGAGCTCTCAGGGACATCAGTGCTGGTGGAGAAGGCGATGGTGCCGGTGAGAAAGTGGATGGTGAATGAGAAGCACTTTGGTGCCAAGGTGACTTCTTTGCCATCAGCACCATGAAACTTGGTGCCGGGGCGCCTGCCGAAGATGTTGGTACCGCCAGTGCCGATGACGATCACAGCATGGTCGAATCCATTGGCGCCAAGGGTTTGACCTCGGTTCTGTCGTTGGTGCCGTAGTCGCTGGTCTCTTTGTTTTAGGAGCCGCAAGAGTCTTGGAACGTGGCATGGTGGTGACCGAGGTGCCCAGCTTGTCCCCAACACTCACTGTACTCCGCGAAATAGCAGGTAGAGACCTACTTGACGATGCCCTGGGTCTTTTGGACAGAATGGCTGTAGGGGATGAGGTTCTGCGCTTCGGTGGCTAGTCTGAGGAGACCGAACGCTCCAACCCCACCAGCTGGAGAGCCTTGTCAAAGAGAATCATCCGCAGCCTCATCTCTCTGTCCTGGTGGGCCCTCGCGGTTAGCTTTTTGCAGTGTGGGCATTTCTGTGGGACATGAGCTTCGCCGAGACACCGGATACAGGCCGAATGGCCCTCAGAAGTGGGCGTTGCCCCCTGGCATGTGTTGCACTTTTTAAAATCGGGTGAGGCAGGCATTTTATGTTTAAATTTTTTTTTTAAACTGGGAGTTATGAACAGGGGTTCAACTATGTATATATCTATCCATCTATTTATAACTATGCATATTCAATTGTGGAAAAAGAACCAGAGGGGATTTTTTTTAAACGATAACTATGGAATATGAGGGAAAGAACTATTAACACGAATAAACTATAACTAAGACAAAACACTCTCATGAATGAAGAAGAGAACAGAACTTGAGGAGACCAGTTTGCTCCATCTGCAGTCTGAGGCGGTTGAGAGGAACTGGCAAAGGCGGACTGCGCGACCGTACAAAAGAGCGCGAACGCCGCGAAACGCCGCCACGTATGGGCGGTCCAGTCGAATACCGCTAGGGAAAAATCTCTGATCTGCGGCACCGGAGCAAGCCCAGCACCTACAGTGGAGCACCTACAGGGACATCACTCGAAGAAGAACTGGAATTCATTTACAAATTTGACACTGTTATCCTGGGTTTGCATAAAGATATTAACTGGTTATTACACCTACAAAACCAATTTCCCCTGCCTTTAACAGTCGCATTTTCACATCAATGGAACACATGAATGGAACATATCCAGCCCACTTAATTAGCTTCATTAACACAGGTCCTACAATTTACAGGTAACTGCTTTTTATGTTATGTATCCTGAATTCTATTATTTTCACTCCGAGTCATCTGAAGAAGTGGGTTTTACCCATAAAAGCTCATGATCCTATACATTTCTGTTAGTCTCTAAGGTGCCAAAGGGCTACTAGTTGCTTTCAAAGGAATGCTAAACAATATGTGCTAAGGATGTTAAAGACTAGTTGACTATATCCAATAAGCATGTGGGAATGCTGACTCCAGGTTCCACGCAGCACTTCCCTGGAACCCGAGGTCAGCTGGGGACTTCCCAGCTGATCCTGGGTCCTGGGGAAATACCACGGGGAGCCCGAGGTCAGCTGGGAGCCCTCAGCTGACCCAGGGCTCCCCCTTTGAATTTCCTGCTGGAGACTCTTGTGCATTTCAAAGCAGGCACCCATGTGCAGCCCGGAGTCAGCGGGACTTCCTGCTGGCCCCGGGCTGTATGCGGAGTTCCGCATTCCTCCTTTGAATTGTACGGGGGCGCTTGTACATTTCAAAGGAATATGGGGGCTCTTGTACATTTCAAAGGAGGAATGTGGAAGTGCCTACTGACGAGTTGACTAGTCGATGGAAATTCCATCGACTAGTCGACTAGTCAATTAACCACATTTTAACATCCTTAATATGTGCCACTTTGTATTTCGTCACAACATGCCTGAAGAAGAGCTGTGTGTGACTCGAAAGCTTGTCCTCTCACCAACAGAAGCTGGTCCAATAAAAGATATTATCTTTTACACCTTTTTTCTATAATATCCTGGCACAGACACAGCTACGACACCACCACATATAAAGTATGACTGTAATGTTTTCATACAGTCATAGAGTTTAAAGGCAGAAATAATCATTAGATCACCTAGTCTGATCTCCTGTATATCACAAGCCGTTAAATTTCACCCAGTAACCCCTGTACAGGGCCCAGTAAAAAACTTGTGTTTGACTAAAGTATAATTTATTTTAATATTTTATTGCCAGGACTTTAAATCCATTTCATCAAATTGCTGATGTATGTAAAATCCTTTCAGATGATAGATGCTGATATAATTTAGAATCATGTCCATAATTTACATTGTTAAATTTGGAAAGTTTTAAGAAAACAGTATGTGCTTTCTTCTCCAATAAGAAACCATTCTGCCAATAAAAGGAGTTTGTTTCAAGTATGCAGTATTTATAAATACTTGGCATTGCACTGGCTGAGATCCCAGCAGTTTGATGAATAGCACACATTCCATTTGATATCTCTAGATCTAAAAGTCAGCACAGTGGAACTATGATATGACAAATGTTGATGCAACTATTCATTCTAGTACCAATTATTTGGTGCAATAGGAGAATAAGC
The DNA here is from genome assembly GCA_032595735.1 of Pelochelys cantorii. Classification (NCBI taxonomy): domain Eukaryota; kingdom Metazoa; phylum Chordata; order Testudines; family Trionychidae; genus Pelochelys; species Pelochelys cantorii. Next base: position 98,149,328 of record CM064329.1, on the reverse strand, counting down.
ATAAAAGAATCAACATATTCAACTTAGAAAATAAATGTCTTAACATAATATGCAGCAGCTGTTCATTACCAGGGTGAATAAAAATCAATGACTTTAAAATTTTTTTTTTAAAAATCAGATTTTTTATTTAAATTGATTTTTATATTTTTTTAAATCACCAATTAAATACTAAATTTCTTGTTTAAAAATAAGTTGCAATTAAATCTCATCACAGACATGCTTCATCTACACTTACAGTCTCATAAAAATGAATGAATGGCTCTAGTCTGTCCTACCTAACTACTAGTCCTTCCTTCTTAAAAGTTCTGAGCTTTCAATTTCTGTTTCTGAGCAGACTAAAGTAACATGTGCAAAGAAAGACATGAGATGGATAGGATTGTTTTTATTCTGTGCTTAGGTCATGGTGGACCTGGGCCAAGCACAACAGAGGAGTTAGTTAAGACATTGTCTTAAAGACAGAGACACAATATACAGGAAAGGACAGAGATATAAAGCTAGATGGATAACTTCTGAAGATGCTGTTGCTGCCATTGCATGGGTGTACATTTCAAAATCACTCCTCAATTATGCCAGCCATAATAGATTTCAGGGCTGTAGCAAAACCATATAATGAGTACATGTTTATTGATGATGTTGTGAACAAAATCACTTCCCTGAATTTTTGGGACTCATTAGCCAGGTACCTTGAAACAGAATTACCTCAGATGCTAAGCCAAATTTTCATAGCAATAGCTTCCTCTGCAGGCACAGAGAAATATTGTCATTGTTTGATATTATGCACACAAATCTAAGAAATCAACTGTGAATGAAAAAGCAGAAAACTTATATTTCTGTTTCAGTCTATGAATCAAAATGACAGTGGGAGTGGAGAAGATGAGAAGCTGTTGTAGAAATTTTCAGGACACCATACTGAGGTTGTTCTGAGGACTTGTCAGAGTTAATAAAGTTTGAAAATTTAAAGAAAAAGCTCAAGGACAGCCATTAGCCAGCAACTCAGAAAACGGCTGCTATTGCAACTGTGAAACATTTATGTAACATTTAAGATTTAGTTTAAGTGCTATTGTGTTTGTGTGTGTGATTTAGTTTTTACCATTCCTAATGTACTGCTGCTGCATCTGCAGCTTGACACAGGTAAAGAGTAATATGTGCAATTTCCTAATTTAATAAAAATCAAATCATCTAAAAAAATTACACAAAATGATCAGATTTGCACCATTTTTTAGTATGTGAAGAAGTATCAGTGGGAAACTTGATTTAAATAATATTTTTTTCTTGGTGATTTCAATTGAGCCTTCACTCTATGTCTAAGGGCACATCTTGACTCCGTGGAAGATCGTTGCTGCCACGATTGATCTTCTGGAGTTTGATTTAGTGAGTCTAGTTAAGACTTGTGGAATTGAACTCAGAGGGAGCCCCTGCCAGCATCCAGTACGCCTGCTCTTGCTAGGAATAAGGGAAGTTCTCAGCAGCATTTGTTTCCATTGGCCTCCCACTGTGGGGATATCGCCAAGCTTGGCTTAAATTAAGCTGACTCCAGCTATGTATTCTACGTAGTTGGAGTTGTATACCTTAAGACGAGCTGCTGGGTCTAGAGTAAACCTAGCTTAAGTGGTTAGCCCCAAGAATTTAAAATATAAAACAAACAAACAAAAATCTTCTAAAAATCTTCTAAAACAAGATTTCTTTCTTCAAGTGAATATAACATACCTTATCCATTTACTACTGACCATAAAATAAATTGTAGCCAGTTTAAAGGAACATATGATCATGGTCAAGGGTTGAACTAACCCATTCTCTCTCACCTGTAGATGTTAAGAGAGCCTGAAATTATCATGTAAAAGATTGCTTTACGGATATATGACATATGACACTACTGTAGTAAAAACACATGACAAGGTGTATGGTCATAAGCAGACGTACATACACCTCAGATGCTCTGTGAAGAAAGAGACCAAAAGTAACCAATAACTGTGGTTATCTAATACAACTGGACATTTTGGTCTCTGGTACAACTACACTACATGAAACATGTTATATCTGTTGTATCTGATGGTTTCTAAAAACTAGCTAGAAATAATAAGACTTTTGGCTCTTAAAAGCTGTAGTATTAGCACGGTTAATACAATCAAAATAGAAAGGAGAAACTTAAGATGTTTTCATGATTTCTTTTTAATGGGTTTCATGATTTCAATGAGGGCAAACAAGTAAACTTCTTTCTGTGTAGCTACATTAAATACTATAGATCATGGATAGTCTGAGCCATTTTAAGATGGAATCTTTTCGTAATGTTCATTTTATAATACCACAATATTTTGAAACCTGGGATGTCTTAACATTAACTTTTTACTGTATTCCAAATGCAGGCATGTTACATTTTACAGAAATGAAGCATAAATGCTATAGAAATCTTCTCACTAGTTTCAATGAGCTCTGAATAGAGAAAGGAAGGAAGTTTCAAGTCCATAAGCCTAAAAGCATCTATCCAGTTTGTGATGGACTGCAATAGGAACAGCAACTACACTTGAAAAGGATAGAATATATATGTTGCTAATTTACACATGCAACTAAATAACTGTAACATCGATAATTGGGTAACTATATATTTGCCTTGCGAATGTCTACTGTACACACCGATTATTTGTTCCCCGCAAGAAAAAAATGTGCCACATTCAAGCTATTGTCAGAACCTATCCATTCTTCATTTACAATATATTTAAAATATGTCCATTCTTCACTTAGATCACTACTTCTTGGTCCTATCTTAGTCAAGCCTCTCCTTGATTACTGTGCCTCCTTTTCTCTGGTTTTACTACCTCTGACTTTTGCAGCTCCTTTAGTATGTATCAAATATCACTAATAAAGTAATCTGTCTTGGTTAATGATCACATCCTCTCAACCCCTTAAATGAATTGGCTTCCTCTCACCTTCCATATCATGTTAAAATTTCTTAGCCTTACCAGTGAGGCTCTTTACATTTACACTCCTTTCATTTCTGCTCTTGTATCATTCTAAACATTGCTCCTCTGACTTCACTGAAGCCTCCTGACTAATTATCACATTTGGTTGTGTCTGCATTGATTTTCCATCAATTTTCCCACAACTGCACAATCACGGTGCAGATACACTGGGTCAGAACCATCAAGGGCAGGGGCGGCCCGTGAGTATAGGGGCACCCGGGGGCGCCCAGTGATGGCACCCAGGGCGCCCAATGATGACGTCATGCCATTGAAGGCTGTGCAGGCAGGGATGCCAATCGCGCGTTCCGCCTGGGGCACCAGTTGCTGCAGCCCACCTTGGGCTGCCCCGATCACGGGATCAATACTCTGGACAACTGACTACTGGATTTGTAACTATCATGCCACCTACATCTATTCTAAGCAAGCATACACAATTCAATGGTTAAAACACTGGCAGATAGTCTAGAGTAGTACTCCTACCATTATCAGCAGTGGTAGAATGATGGAAGGAAATTTGAAGGAAAATGCTAATGTAAATAAATTATTTGTAGCCTTCCTTGTTAGGATGTAGGCATTCAGACCTGTCTGTGAAGGCCCAGAATTTAAATATGTAGGCATTTTTATCATTTAGCTGGTAATAGATGTATAAAAACAAAGAATCAAAATCACAGTCTATCTGTATATGGTATTTATCTTACAATGATAGTATGAGACCTTCTTCCTAAGTTAAGGCCTTTGGCTAAGCAGCAGGGGCAATCATAAGCTGGGAAATATACAGACACATCCTCACCAGTCCCACTGAAATAAGTTAATAGTAAGATGTTAAGAGGGCAATCCAATCTAACATCTCCAGATAAAGAAAAGAACCTAAAATTTTTTAACAGAAAACTTAGCTCGAGGACCCAGTTATCAATAGTTGTAGAGTTGTGAAAGCCTCATTTCTTTCTTGTTTTTTCTTTATGGCTCCCACTTTCCTATTGTTTGTCTGCATGATCTCGGTCTGATTCTGTGATTATTTCTGTCTACTGTATAATTAATTTTGCTGGTGTAAACCAAGTAAGATAGTAGGTTAGATAATCATGTTTCAATACATTAGGATTGATGAGTTAAATTTCAGTAAAATGATTGGTTAATGTATATCTAAGCAGAACCCAAGTTTTACTATATAGTTTGAGCTCAAACAGGAAGAGAGAAAATAGGAATAATACTTACTAAGGAGTGGGAACAGGGACATAGACAAGGCTCTGTGGTGTCAAAGCTGGGAAGGGAGACATTGGGGAACAGACTCTGTCGATATATAGAGATAAGCCAGGCTAGCATGAAAGGCCTTGGAATCATGCTTGCTGAAAATTAACCCCAATAAACATAGAATTGTCTGCACCTCTGAACTTCGGGTATTCCTGCTCTCTGCTTATGTGAGAAGGATCAGTGAATGGAAGGATAAAAGATAAGCCCGCTAACACTTTCTCTCGTCTGCAACTCATCTTCCATGTTGACCTGATCACTGTTTTGTGTGCCGCTCCATTTCAAAATCATGCTTAACACACTCCTTCTGCAATGTCCTCCAGTGACAATTTATTGTTATAGTTTTAGAATTATAAATAAGACGTAATATTACATAATATAACCATAATTTTGATCCCGCTCAATAAATTGAACACCTTGGATCTGATTTTAGAGGTGTTCACAGCTGTGATGTTTCCATGATCTTCAGCTGGAATTGTGTTTCCTCAGCAGCCCTGAAAATAAGGCACTTTATTTCTCAAAATTAATTTACATATCTATCTGTAAAAGCAGAAAATTGTATCACCAGCAGATGGCACACTGTTCAACTATATTTGGTGTTACTGTATCAGCCTTTTACTATTATGTTACTCGTAAAACACAAAACAATAATCTAGATGTCTACCACAGGAAAACCCAAAAGACAGAGCCAAGAGGAAAATATCGTGCAGAGTTTCCTCTGAATCTGTTTCCTAGGAAGCTGGTTCTGCCTTCAAGTTACACAAACCTCAGGAAGACACAAAGCTATCTAGTAACAGGCCATATAGGTCCCTTTAGACCAGGGTTTCCCCAACCTATGGGTCGGGACCAAATATGGGTCGCCATTACATTTCTAAAGGGTCACCAGGCGTCTCCCCACGTAGCTTTTAAGGAGCCATTCACACATTTTTTGAATTGCCCTGGGTCACCAAGTCTTCCTGAATGGTCCCCATCTGGAAAAGGTTGGGAACCGCTGCTTTAGACCAAGGAAAACAACTTGATGTCAGTTTACACTCAGTTCATATTTCAAAGTTATCTTCACAACCACAAAGACTTCAAAATTAAAATGTTAAGGCTTATATTTGGGAACACACATGTCATATTATTCAGGGAATTCCATGTCTACAGGATATACATAAGCTTAACAATTGGACATGTTTTCTAGGGACCTGGAGTCAGGGGATGGGTAAAGATGACTCATTCTGGGAGGATGAGAAGGGGCATTAGGTACCTAATAAGATTTGTACCTATCACTTCAAATAATCTGCACTGTGTAATATTAGAGCACAGGTGGGCAATAATTTTTGAAGGAATTTTGGAAGTGGTTGCAGGCTGCCCCTGAAGGGGTGGGGCCTCAGGTGGAAGGGGGCTGTTCCTTCAACGTGCAGCCCACCCTGGTGGGGGGAGGACACTTTGCATGCTCCCCGTCTCCAGACCCTGATTGGCCTGGGAGTAGGGGAGTACATGAAGTCTTTGCCCCCCGCCCTGCCAGGGGCACGCGGTGCCTAGAGAGAAACACCAGCTGTTTTAAACAGCTGGTGGTTCCGTCTAGGCGCTATACACCCCTGGTGGTGGGAAAAAACTTCATGTGCTCTTCCCGCCTCCAGGCCAATCAGGGCCTGGAGGCAGGGGAGAGCGCTAAGTCTCTTGCCCCGCCCCGCCCCGCCCCGCCCCGCCCCACCCCACCCCACCCCCCACCAAGGGTGCGGGGCACTTAGAGGGAACAGTTTTGAACAGCTGGCAATTCCCTCTGGTGCTGCGTGCCCCCCCCAGCCCAGGTCTCGATTGGCCTGGGAGCAGGGGAGTGGCAGGGTGGCCTCATGCTGGATCCAGTGGTTTAGCAGACCAGATCCGGGCTGCAGACCCTATCTTGCCCACCCTTGTGTTAGAGAGACACAGTGGGTGAGGTAATATCTTTTACTGGACCAATTTCTGTGAGAGAAAGAGATGTACTTTAGAGCCATACAGAGCTCCCCTTCACATCTGAGAAAGGTACTTTGAGTTTCACAACTAAGTGCCAGATGAAACAGATTGTTAAGTGGTTAGCTTGTATTCTTAAGGATCACTGAAGATAGAGCAACCTCTGCAATCATAAGACAAAAAAGATGGGGTTAGATAGTTACAGATTGTTACCATAAACCATAAATCCAGTTTCTCTGTTCTGTACAATTACACAATGTATAACAGGAGTGGTCAAACTGTGACTCACGAGCCATATGAGGTTCTTTTACAGTTGAAGTATGGCTCACCAAGCATCCCAGGCCTCCCGCCATTCTCCACCTTCCAGACTTAAGAGGGGGAGCTCAGGGCCTCTGTTTTGCAATGGGGCCATGGCGTAAGGTTTGTGCCCAGCCTGAATGGAGCATGTACCCAGCCTGTTGGGCATACCTGCCAGAGACTGGGGCTTCAGCAAGACTGGGACTGCAGCACTGAGCCTCCGCAGCTTCCCTTCCAAGGGACAGAAGCCTCAAACCACAGTAGGTGGGCCCTGGCTCTCTAACTTCTGAAGATAGTTATATGTGATCAGTAAGTTTGGCCGCACCCAACATACAACAATGGAAGTTACAGAATTTAACTGTTTGAAGCTACAACTACTTCTATCTACTGTTATAAGTCTGCTTTGTTTATTTAGGGCCTGAGCCAATACCCATTTGTGTCAATGGGAGTCTTTCCAATGATAGCCCTTCCCCTGACTTCAGTGGATTTTGGATCAGGCTCTCAAACTATAATTTCTCTGAGGGAAAAAGATCACCTTGTTTCCATGTCTAGATCAATGGGTTCTCAGGCCTGACTGGGAACTTTTAACACAATAGCAATATGAGTAATAATGACATTTCTGATTTAAAATGAACCTTTACAACCTGTGCTTTTCTTTCCTTGTAAATATAAATGATTCCACTGTAAACATTGTTGGCCATAGATTTAAACTATATGCTAACACATATGGAGAACTGAACTGGGAACTGTGTAAACCAGTTCTAGCTTTATTTACGAAATTACTCAGATTTAAATGTGTCATTTCAGCAAATGAACTTTTCCCTGACAATAAATAAGTGTGTGTGTGTGTGTGTACACGTACATACAGTGCTTTTTTTGTGACAGTACAGACCAGCATACCGTCACTTTTTTGGGGAGCACTCGCCACTTTCTCCCGGCACAGCCTCCAGCCGGCCCCAGGAGCACTTGCGCCGTGCCGCACGGACGACCGGTCGGGACACGCGGCAACTAAAGGGGCCACGACCGCATTTCAGCCCCGACCTCCGAGGTCTCCGCGGCACTTTTTTGTGTGTTCCTCATGGGTAATTTACACAAGAGTTGTGTTATAAATGCAGCTTCTTAAAGTACACAATGTAAAGAAAATTACATAAGAAACATCAACAAACAATTAAGCCCTTTAGTATATTGTTAATGCTTGTAATTGCTTCCTTTTGTGGGCTTTGCTTGCAAACGCAAAATGCAGTGCAGTACAGAAGGGAAAACTGGAGAGAACCATTCAAAGTTTTTCTCTGGCCAGCTGCGAGAGTGGATATCAAGCACGATTTTTTGTTTGTTTAAAAATATTTTTTAAAACATTTTGTTTAAATTATTCCTCTGTTAAAATGTTTTTTATTTACCAGTTCTTGACTTTCTTTCTGTTTTATAATCTTAAATTGCTAAGGTGGATATTCTGTGCTTCTCTCTTCAATTAGATTCCTAACTGTTAGTAGAATTTCAGAGTTTACATAAAATTTTTAAGAAGTATCATAGTTAGAACATTCATCTGTACTGAAAAAGACAATTCTGTGTCTCATTAACATCCTTCTTGTGAGATCAACACAAACTCAAACATAAAACTGATAAGCAAGTAGATACGCTATTTCTACAACCAACACCACTTTTGGACATACTGAACTGCCGCATATCAAGGTAAAATGACTGGGCTACCCTCTTTTTTCAAAGTTTACAGTTTGAAACCAGTGACACTTTTATTTCTAAGTCATATAGATACCTTTGAAAACTAGGGATGTTAGCATATAGTCATTTAAAAGATTAAGCGATAAGCCTGGGTTTATTGGTTAATCCAAATGACTACATGTGCACATACCCCTTGCTGCCTCTGTATGAGGCAGAGGCAGAAGGGGGGGGGGAAGAGAAGGGAGGTGGGAGCCTGTGCTGCCGTTGAGCAGCCTCTGACCGCAGGGAGCTCAGACACACACACCCCTCCGTGGACAGGAGCTGCTGCCGTGTTGCACTGGTGCCTCTGTATCAGAAGCAACAGCATTGGGTGACAAACGGGAGCTGGTCTGCACGGAGAGGCAATTTTTAAACTGGCTCCCCTCGTGGACCAGCTATGCCTGCCACCCTGCACTGCTGCCTTTGATACAGAGGCAGCAGCGCGGGATGCTAGGGAGCACCCTGAGAGTGGGACTGGGAGCCAGGAGCATACTGACTGCTGGACCGGTCTGGGGGGGGGAGCATTTTAGTAACTGTATAACTGCTAAAAATTGTTGTGGCTACATGATTACTAAAATACACAATATCTAATATACATACTGAAAACCACCTTTTTAAATGCTTAGATATTGGGTTTTGGATCTTAACTGTAGGTTTCTGTTTTGATAAAGATTTTACACTACAAGACTGTATTTATAATAAAAACACAATATTAGCCCCTGAGGCTGCACACACTTTTATGTACACATCTACTTTAAGCAGAAGTTCCACTGAAGATACTGGGTCTATTAATGTGAGTAAACCTACATATCTACTTAAACATTTTCAGGATCAAGGCCTTAATTATCAATATTTTATGTAACATTAAAATAAGTTACCCTACCATTAATGACATTTTAAAAATAAAATTATAATTTAGTTCTTAATTTATTAATAACATTTATAATGATCAGAAGAGACAATTACGATAATCTAATTTGATATCTTATGTAACACAGGACATAGAATTTCATCAAATGACTCCTATGTCAACTTCTCCCTTTTTTTTTGGTTGAGCATATCTTTTAGAAACAGATATCCAAATTTGATTTAAAAATGTAGTTGCACAGACAAGCCAATACATTTCTAGGGAAGTTGTTTCCATGCAGGGTTGCCAGGTATCCTCTTTACAACAGGAACACCCAGTGAAAAGGGACCCTGCTGGCTCCAGTTAGCACTGTTGACCAGGCTGCTAAAATTTGCAGAGTTCTAGATACAAAATTTGTATCTGCATCTGCAAAATCAAGCCGCAAATATCTGCAGATGTGGATATTAAATGTATATCTGTAGATTTGCAGGGCTCTAGACACAGAGGTTCTGTGAGCTGCCTGACCCTGAGCTCTACAACTCCCTTTGGCCAAGAACCATGGCCCATAGAAGCTGTGGGGACAGCATCTGCAGGTGGAGGTGACACTGTGGGCACCGGCAGCACGGAGAGCCACCTGGCTTCTTTGCCTAGGAGCTGGAGGGCAGACATGCCACCACTTCTGGGAGCCACACAGAGCCAGAGCAGGCCAGGAGCTTGTCTTAGCTCTGCTGTGCTGCCAATCGGGAACTGCCTAAGGTAAGCACCATCCGGCCAGAGCCCACACTCCAAACCATCTCCTGTACCCCAACCTTAAGTCGGAAGCCCCCCGCACACTAAATCCCATCCTAAGCCTGGACCCCCACGTACATCCCAAATCTCTCATCTCTGGCTCCACCCCCTAACAGATCCTGCACCCCGCCTCATACTCCAAGCCTCTACCTCAGCAGTGTGCTGACTCCCACACTCCAAACCCTTCATCTCCAGCCTGAGGCCCCTCCCCCCCAAAAAAACTTTGTTTCCCAGCCCACTCTGCAGCCTGCATCCTCAGTCCTCACCCTCTCCTAAACCCCAATCCTCTGCTCTAGGCTGGGGCCCTCTTTTGCACCCAAACCCCTCATTTCTGGACCCACCTCGGAGCCTTCATCCCCAGCGAGAGCCCTCATGCCCTCCAGCACCCCAGCTTCATGCCCCAGCCTGGTGAAAGTGAGTGAGGCTGAGGGACAGCAAGTGGTGGATGGAGGAGGGATAAAGTGAATGGGGCCGGGTCTTGGAGAAGGAGGAGAGTGAGAGTGTGGTCTCAGAGAAAAGATGGGGCAAGAGTGCTTGGTTTTATGCAGTTAAAAAGTTGACAACCCTATTTCCATGTTAAAACCTCTGAAACAGTAAGTAGAGTTAAGGCCAGAAGGAACCATGGTAACTATCCTGTCTGACCTCCTGCATAACACAGCTTTGTTAAAACTGTACAATTTATTTCCAGCCTGAATTTATTTAGATTCAGCATCCAGCCATTGGATTGTGTAACGTCTTTGTCTGCTAAAGTAAAGATCACTTTATTATCAGAATCTTTTCTCTGGATACATACTTATATACATCATGATAGACCATCTTTTAACTTTGTCTTTCACAAACTAATAGGTTGAGCTACTTTAGTCTCTCACTGTAAGGCAGATTCTTAAGGCCTCAAATCATTATCAAAGTTCTTTTCTACATTGTTTTCAAATAGTGGACACAAGAATGGGACAGAGTAAAGTAAATAACACATTCCTGCTTCTATCTGACATTCCCCCGGTTTATTTATCCAAAGATTTCATTTGCACTCAGAAATCATGTACAGATGATTATCCAAAATGATCCATAAATTCTTTCCTGAATCTCTGATTTCTAAAATACAGTCCCCCATCACCTCATGTATGACACACGTTGTTTGTTCCTAGATGTATATATGACCTTTAACTTGTCTGTATTAAAACACAAGTTTGTTCAAGTGAGCCCAGTTTACTATGCAATCCATATCACTCTGCACCCTTTAACTACTCTCACAACTATTATATACTATTCCACCAATTATGATGTGACCTGAACACTTTACCAGAAATTTTTATATTTCCTTCCACAATATGAATAAAAATATTGAATGGCACTGGTCAAGAACACATCCGAGTGGGATCTCTCCAGAGACACCCTCTCCAGATGATTGTCAAATTATTTTTTACAAACACCAGCATGATTTAAGTAATTTTCCTAAACTCTAATGATTTAAATTTCCCCTTCTGCCACTAACCTTCTGAAACTTATTCTTTCCTATAACCGCACATTTAGATCTTTGTTCTTTGCATATGAGCGGATTTTTTAAATTGGTTTCTGCAGTGCTCCAAAGTGGTTGTTGTAGCGCAGTGCTTTATGGGTTAATTCTGATAAAGAATGGGAGCAGGCATATAGGCTTGGACACACCCTCCCCACAGACTGCAAGCCATCAATTTTCAAACTAGGGTCAGGCCCCTAAAGTGAGATCCCTGTTTTAATGGGGTTGCTAGTACAGACATTAGCTTCTTGGGACTTGGAGCCAAAGCTGAAGACCAAGCCATACCACCTGGGCCTGAAGCCCAAGGTCTTCAGCTCTACCCCCCACCCGGTTAGGGTTGCCAGATAGTTTAACAAAAAATACCGAACACCCTCCCCCCCCAAAAAAAAAACCATCGGGAAAAAATTATGTTGAGGAAAAAAAAGGGGGAGACCAAACTTAAGCAAAAAAAAGGGGGGGGAGGCCAAAGTTGTTAAGCAAAAGTTGCACCACTCCCTCCAGTTTGGGGCCACACACTAAGCCGTAATGCACCCACCCCTCCCACTGAGCCAGGCCCCCCACACCTCCCATCCCAATGCACTCACCCCTCCCCCAGAGCCAGGCCCCCCTGGTGCCCCCCCATCCCAATGCACTCACCCCTGCCTCAGACCCAGGCCCCCAGCAGTGTCCCCCATCCCAGTGCACTCACCCCTCCCCCTGAGTCAGGCATCCCCAGCGCTGGGAGCGTCCCCCGCACCTCCTCACCTCCTCAGAGCCAGGCACCAGGGGAACAGGATGGCCAGGTAAGTTAATCTTACTTTTAAAGTCGCTGCTCCTGCCGCCCGGCCTGGCTGCCTCGGCTCACACTGTGTAGAGGGAGGCATCATGTGGCCAGCTCCTGGGTCTCTGCTGGTCATGTGGGCCAGAGCAGCATGCACTACACTCCCAGCCCTGCCCTCCTGCCCCTCTTTGCTACAACTCTGCCACGCTCCTCACTCCCCTGCCCCCGCCAGATGTAGCAGGGGAAAATTGTCCCCGCCGGGCTTCCATCCGAGGGAAACAGGAAATACTGGACATTTCACGTCTGGTATTTTCTGGGTTTTTTCTACTGGATGGAGCCCGCAAATACCAGACTGTCCGGGTGAATACCAGACACCTGGCAACCCTACACTTGGTAAGCAGGACTCATGCTTTGGCTTTGCTTCCACCCTCCCCGGAGAAGGCTCAAGCTTCACATACACACCTTTGTGTGATGTTTGGGGTCAGATAGTAATTTTTGTTGCAAGGGGATTGCAGTGCAATGAAGTTTGAGAACCCCTGCTGTAGGCTAATCCTAGTCATGTGTTAAATAAGTGGCTAATAAGACCCTGTACTTTATAGAAATAGGAAGGGGAGCATTTCATCTTTGTAAGTGTTCATTTTGACAAGTACCAGCCACCTCCAATAACTCTCTCCTCAAGCTTCAAAAATAAATATGGACCCCAGCTCTTCTCAATCCCCCTGATCCATCATCACCTACTAACTGTTGAAAAACTGTCCAAACCTTTCCTTCCACCTCCCATATGAAAGAGAGATTACTGAATTCTAACAGACCAACCCAACAGCTTTTCAAGCAGCTTGCACAGGACCTCACAAACTTAGGACTGTCACAAACACAATCTAAAAAGCTCTGCTTTAGAACTCTAGAGCCTTCACATTCCCAATCCCAAGGTCTTCAACAGGACTACTTGTGCGAATAAAGTGGATAGAATTTGGCCCCGACTCTGTTTTTGAGAAGGAATGCTGAAGGGAAAGACTAACCTGCATCTGATAACTGTAATAATTAAGGGTCTATCAGCATTTCTAACTCAGACCTATTGTCCACAAAAATCTGTTAGGGCCTGAAACGTATGCCACGTCTACACTTAAGCTTACAGCACATAGCTGTATCACTACAGCTGTGCTGCTGTAAGAGTGCTTGTGTAGCTGTGTTATGCTGGGGGAGAAAACTTTCCCATTGACATAATAAAACCAGCTCAATGAGTGGTGGTAGCTATGTAAGCAGGAGATGCTCTCCCACTGCCAGGATAGTGCATATGAGTACTTATGCTGGCAAAACGTACATTGTCCAGGGTGTGTATTTTTTTCACACATCTGAGTGACGAAAGTTTTGCTCACATAAGTACTAATGTAGACATGGTCTTAATAAGCAAGATGTAAGCTCTTACCACTTACGCTTAGACTAGCATGATGATAGCACGCTATCATTTACACAAACATGGAATACATTAATGGAAGAAGTCTGCAAGGATTTATGGTCTCTTGAGGGATTATTCAGCTCCGACCTGCCATTTTAGAGTAATTCACTCTATGAGCCAGCCACCTTGAATGTAATAACAGTTTGTAAAATTTCAATTTCATTTGAACATTAGGCTTGTTTGTGGGCGCTATTAGGGATGCTCTGTACAAAGTGAAAAGTGCCTGGACCTACTTTTAAAGCTACAAAAAAGCTATTATTTTTAAAATCGTAAAGGCCAATTTGAGCACATAATGATCTTAATTATTAATTTTTCTGTTGATGTAAACTGAATAAAAGCAAACTGGACCGAATTCTGGTCTCACTGAAGTAAAAAACAAAACTCCCCTTGACTTAGATCATATTAATGACAAAGACTTGATCATTAATCTGACATAAATGTGGTTAACTTTATGATTTAATATGAGATAAATGGCGCCTGCTGGACGAGAGTTCTTGTAATTTCCTTGACTCTTTGAAATACTTGTTGAATAAAACATATTCAATTCCAAAACATTTCAATAAGATGCATCTACCATAAAATTTCAATTTTGCTGTATTTGAGTTTTGCATGTAATCCACTACACTGGGTATATAAGAGGAAGCTTCCCACAATAGATATAAGTGTCTACCATCTGTACAATGGTAACACTATATATAATTCAATAACTAGATAGGTAATATTAATAGGCATGTTGAATTACATGCAGCAAGCTCTTCTTTACATCTACTACTAATGTCCAACAGCGTGCTACTTCTCTCAGTAATCCAGACAGATACGGAAAGATATTTGGTTTACATTAAAAAAAAAACCTGAAAAGTAAAATAACCTTACCCCATAAAAAACCCTGATTGATTGATTAGAAAATAATACGAGTGAAATAATCCTGTTAAACCGACTCAAACAAAAAGACTCCATAAAAGTCTTTTTAATATGAAATGAACAAATCTTGAAAAAAATCATTACACTTTTTCCCTAATTCTAAGCTTCAGTTGGTTGACTGGAAAAGCTATTGATGAAGCACTATTGCTCTTGCTTTGCAACAGCTGCAGAAACTGCGGCTGTATCAATCAGTGGTTTATTTATTAATGGAACGTAAACAGGAAAAAATAGCCTAAAATGTAACCATATGCCCCCAAAAGTGGTTCTGTTGATCTTAGGGACACAAACATCAGCGAACTGTAATAATTCTTTTAATTGTTCTACAATACTAGCATGACTATCTCTGAGCGCTATAGCTCAGTTTACACTGATACTTTACAGTGCTGTAGCTTGCTGCGTTGGGGGTATTTTTTCACAGCCCTGACCTAGAAAGTTGCTGTTCAGTAAAGTGCCCGTGTAGATTTAGCCTATTGACATTACCTTTCAAACATTACCTTTCTGCTTCTCCCCCATAGACATCATTAATACATTATTCTTCCACTTTCCTGACTAGTCAATGAACATTTTGGAGCAACTTTAATTTCTGAAAAACTCAGACTAGTCCTAGGATAGGACTGTCCTGCTCCAGTTTAAAACTTATTTGTTAGCAAAGTGTTATACAGAGAAATGCACAAGCAACACAAATGGCCATATTTGCATGTAAATAATCAGAATGCCCTTCCATGGTTAGATCAGAACAGTGTCAGTATCTATGCTGAAGGAAGAAACTTAAAGGCCTGGTGTTTCTTTCGTGAATAAATGAAGTATTTTTGTTTATGTTTGGTGCACTTGAAGCTCATTCAAATTACTGTAATATCATAGCAACATCCTTGTGGTAACTGAATGATGACTTCTGTGTTGCTGTAACAGAGCAACATCACATTTGTGTGCATTGATAAGCAATAAGTCTACAATGTTATTACTTTTCAGAAATGTGCCAAGCAAAGGCAGAGGAAGATAAACAGGCAAATTTAGACCACTAGCTTTAAATAATAAAGCTGGTTTTGATGGTAATATTCCTTATATGGCTATAAATAACATGAATCTATGACTAACCTAACTGGTTCTGGGAGCAGTACAGTAAATAACTGTTGGGTTTTTGGAATTTAGAAAAGTGAACCATGTTCTTTTAAAATTAATCCGGGGGGAGGAGGGGGGACCAACTACTCTATATATCAATGGCAATACCAGTACTTCACATTTTTATAAGGCATAAAACTTTACCCTTGTTTGAATTGTGCCAAGACATTTCAACACACATGGTCCTGAAGAATTCCACACCACTAAATAATATAAAATAGCCTAAAGCAATATCCTAAAGCTTGATCTCTGCTTAGAATTCCCACTGACATGAACAGAAGGCCATATATGGAATAAGTGTAAAATTGTATTTAAAATAAAAGGGCCTGATTCTTCCATGCTGGTAACATATTGACACTCTTACACTCACTCATAAAAATCCCACTGTACATTGATAGAAGATGAGGCTATGTCTAGACTGCAGGCTTCTTGCGCAAAAAGCTTTTGCAGAAGAAATCTTCCGCAAAAACTTCTTGCACAAGAGCGCGTCCACACTGCAAAAGCGCATCGGAAAAGCGATGCGCTTTTGCGCAAGAGAGCATCCAGACGCTCTCTCGCAAGAAAGCTCTGATTGCCATTAACAGAATGGCCACCAGGGCACCTGTGCTTCCCGTCCACACACATCTTTTTGTGCAAGAGCTCTTGTGCAAAAAGGAGTTATTCCTCGTAGAAAGAGGAATACCTATACCGCAAAAACCCCTCTGTTCTGTTGATTCACCGTAAATTTTCTTACACAAAAACGCGCTTGAGTTGCGGACGCTCTGTGGGTTTTTGCACAAAAATGGCTGTTTTTGCATAAAAACCCTGTAGTGTAGATGTAGCCTGAGATCTTACAGACTACTAGCCTCAGTTCAAACTCAATGGACAACTAGAACATCACAGAATTCTTACAGGTCCACAGAAAAAAAATATTTTTAAGAAACATCAGTTAGAGATGGAAGAGAATTTGGAAAGGAAGTAAGCTTACAAGTGAATCTTCTTTATATTGAGGGAGTGATCCATTGTATTCCTTATAAAGAATAAAATACTAAAAATATTGGGCAAAGATAGAAAAATGAAATTTGGTAAAGAAAAATACGAAGTATTATTAAAACTCACATTAACACTAAGCTTTTAATAGCAAAACAATGTCTGCAGAGAAATCATCTTGTCAGTGTCACCACAGGTTTGCACTGACACCACTGTTATACTGTATGATAATGTAATGTCATCCCTGTTGACCTGAACTTAGTTATATATCACTATGACATTTCAACATAGTGCAGCAGCCATGGATTAATACTGCCCTCATTATACAATTGTCACAAAAGATGGCTAGAAAATTAACACATACATTTTACTATCTCTACATATGTTTTACACATTTATGCATCTGTCTGCCTGTGAGTCTATTTGTTCAAGAACTCCTCCTAAATAGTAAGAACTAGGACCATCAAATTTGGTATGTAGCTTCCTCTTATGCTAACTTAAAGAAAGATCTGGGTTGAGCTGTGCCAGGAAAATGGAAAGTGTCAGGAATGGACTGTTTTCCATAACATGGAAAGGAAGGGGCACAGTGAGGAGGGTCACAATACTCAGAGTGGCCATTAGGGGCAGCGAGCTTGCAGGGGAGAGCTATACTGCAGAGACCACTGGGGCAGCTGCACCACCAAGAAAGTGCCCAGCAGAGCTGGAGCTCCACCATCTTGCCTGCCTCCAGACTGAGTAAGTAGCCTCTCTACTCCAAACCCCTCTCCCCTGGCCCTTGGCTGCAGCATTGGAAGGGAGAAGGTCCATGCTGGCCAGGGGGAATTAGGGGGAGACAGAAGGCCCTGGTGGCCATGGGAGACTTGGGTGAGACAGAAGGCTCCTGGTGGCCAGGGAGGGGGGCGAAAGAAAGACTCAATGGATGGGACCCTCCACCCTTTACTTCAGCAGCCCCCCCATCCTCAGCCTCCTCCCCTGCCTTGACTCCTGCATCCCCCACACCGCCAGCCTCCCGGCCTGATGAATCTGGGCAAGTCTTCTAGTATTACTATATATTTTAGAAATGTGCATCTGTTTGTCTGTCCGTTGGTCTGTGAATCTGTTTGTTAAAGAACTCCTCTTAAATGGTTAAGAGCTAGGGTCACCAAATTGAGTATGCAGCTTCCTCTTAAGGTCAGGGTTTGGTTGTGCCAGGACAATGGGATGTTCCTGGAAAATGGAAGAGATGGGGTCTAGTAGAACCAAAGTTATACTGTAGAATGACTACAGGGAGGTACCAAGGGACTAGAGATGGGGACATCTATAATCCCATTGGGACAGCAGGAGGTAGGGGTGGAGAAAGGGACAGTTATCTACTGTATATTTCAGAAAGTTTGTCTGTCTGTGTGTCTGTCTGTCCCTCAGCTGGGAGATATGCACCCCTCCCCTGGCTGTGCCCACTGCAGCTGCAGCAGCCATGGAAAGGTGCTTCTCACCTGGCCCCAAACTGCTGTGATGAGAGAGGCTGTCATTTCTTCCTGGGGCAGCCTGAATACTGAACCCCTCATTCCCAGCCCCACCCTACAGCAATGATTTAAATGAAAGAAAAACAGAACTTATCTGAGATAAGGACCCAAGCAACACCAGGTAAATCTTCTAGCACTATATACGCTTTGTTGTTTTAGACCTAAAAATATCTTGAGCACTTTAAAAACAGCTAGGGCCTGATCCTGCAAACATAGATGTGTTTAATTGTACTCTTTTCATTTGTCCCATATAAGCCAATGAGACTATTTTCAGAAATAAAGTTACACATATGCATAAATGTTTGCAGGATCAGGCCACAAAGGATTAAATCCATTCAAAGAATAATTTTAAATGTCTAAAGCTTTTTTATTTTTAAATTAGAATCTGTCCCAAAACCTCAAAGCCACAACAACTGAATCAGAATTCAAGTTATATTTTTATTTCCACCATAAACTATTACAGCAATACCAATTTTAGATAAAAATAAAATGATATTGATTTCAAATACCCTGAGGGTGTGTCTAAACTACACCCCTCTGCCGACAGAGGGATGTAGATTAGGCACATGGCTATTGCAAATGAAGTGGGGATTTAAATATCCCGCGCTTCATTTGAATAAAAACGGCCGCCGCTTTTTGCCAACGTGGCACTTTGCCGGCAAAAAGCGGCAGTCTAGATGGGGATCGGTCGACAAGGAAAGCCTTTTCCGATGGATCCCTTATGCCTCGTGCAACGAGGTTTACAGGATCGGTTGGAAAAGGCTTTCCTTGTCGACCGATCCCCGTCTAGACTGTTGCTTTTTGCCGGCACAGTGCCGTGGCGGCAAAAAGCGGTGGCCATTTTTATTCAAATGAAGCACGGGATATTTAAATCCCCGCTTCATTTGCAATAGCGATGTGCCTAATCTACATCCCTCTGCCGACAGAAGGATGTAGTTTAGACACACCCTGAGAGTCTGAACTCTGAAAACTGGTTATTAGCAAGAAACTCACCTGATACCATTAAAAACGTACACGTGCATTTATTATTAATTATTATAAAACAGACCTTCTAAAACCCTGATCCTGCAAAAACCTTTTGTGTAGGGCCCTACCAAATTCATTATTCATTTTGGTCAATGTCATGGTCCTAGGATTTTAAAAATTGTAAATTTCATTATTTCAGCTATTGATATTTGAAATTTCACAGTATTCTAATTGTAGCAATCTTGACCCAGAAAAGAGCTGGGGCAAGGGCTGTGAAACTGCTACCCTTGCTGGCAGCAGCACTGCCTTCAGAGCTGAGCAGCTGGAGAGGGCAGCTGCTAGCTAGGAGTGGCAGCTCTGAAGGCATAGCCCCTGCCAGCAGCACCACAGAAGTAAGTGTGTCATGGTATGGTATTGCCACCCTTACTTCTGCTCTTCTGCTGGCAATCTGCTGCCTTCAGCAGCTGCCACTCCCTAACTACCCAGCTCTGAGGTCAGCACAGAAGTAATGGTGGCAATACCTTGACACCCCTAAAATAACCCTATGATCCCCCTCACAGCTGCCTTTCGGTTCAGGACCCCCAATTTGAGAAACACTCATCTCCCCCCATTAAATCTATATAGTATAGGGTAAAAGGACACAAAAGACCACATTTCACAGTCCATGATGCATTTTCATGGCTGTGAATTTGGTAGGGCCCTACTAATGTGCATGCTTAACTTTATGTAGAGATAGTCTTTTTGCAGTTAGTGGAACTAATCACAGTGCATAAGTTAAACACACACATAATGCTTCATTGTATTAGCTGCTTATATGCATTAAAGTCACTAAAGTGTCTTTTCTGCAATCTGATCCACAATTATTTACATCCCTACTTGTAACAACTTTTTAAATACTTGAAAGCTGTTGTTATGTCCCCTCTCAGTCTTCTGTTTCCAGACTAAACAAACCCAGTTCCTTTCAATCTTTTCTCATACATCATGTATTCTAGACTTTTAATCATTTTTGTTGCTGTTCCCGGGACCTTCTCCAGTTTGTCCACATCTTTCCAGATGCATGGTGCCTAAAACTGGATACAGTACTGTCTCCCTCCCTTAAATTTCATCTTTCCACTTCCCTCCTGACTCTGGTCTGTCCATTTGACCTGCCTGACAGAGCCTGCATGGAGAGCAGCTTCCATATGAAAAGGAGATTAGAGACTGGACAAGAGATGACTAAGAGAGATTTGACAGAATTATGATGATAAAATCATGAATGGCGTGAAGAAAGTGAATAATGGAATGTTATTGTGCCCTTCACAAAACATAAGAGGTCACCCAATGAAATTAACAGGAAGCAGATTTAAAACACAGAGATGGAAGTACAGCTTCACACAACACACAGTCAACCTGTGGAGCTTTTGTTACCAGGGGATGTTGTGGAGTCCAAAAGAATGACAGAGTTCAAACAAGAATTAGATAAATTCAGGGTGCTTACATAAATTCATTGAGCTTATTAGCCAAGATGAACAGGAATGCCAGAAGTTGGTAGTGAACGATGGGATGGATGGATCACTTGATTACTTTGTTCTATTCATTCACTCTGAAGCATCTAGAATTGGCCACGGTTAGAACACAGGATCCTAGACTAGATGGACCATTGGTTTGACCTATTATGGTAAAATTATGCATGCTGGGATCTGCCCTCTGGGCTCAGGTAGAGCAAGGCATGCTGGGAGCTAGTTTCCCCCATGGTTCTGCCCCCTGGGCTCAGGTAGAGCGAGGCATGCTGGGAGCTAGTTTCCCCCATGGCTCTGCCCCCTGGGCTCAGGTAGAACGAGGCATGCTGGGAGCTAGTTTCCCCCATGGTTCTGCCCCCTGGGCTCAGGTAGAGCGAGGCATGCTGGGAGCTAGTTTCCCCCATGGCTCTGCCCCCTGGGCTCAGGTAGAGTGAAGCATGCTGGGAGCTAGTTTCCCCCATGGTTCTGCCCCCTGGGCTCAGGTAGAGCGAGGCATGCTGGGAGCTCCCCCCATGGTTCTGCCCCCTGGGCTCAGGTAGAGCGAGGCATGCTGGGAGCTCCCCCAATGGTTCTGCCCCCTGGGCTCAGGTAGAGCGAGGCATGCTGGGAGCTAGTTTCCCCCATGGCTCTGCCCCCTGGGCTCAGGTAGAGCGAAACATGCTGGGAGCTAGTTTCCCCCATGGTTCTGCCCCCTGGGCTCAGGTAGAGCGAGGCATGCTGGGAGCTCCCCCCATGGTTCTGCCCCCTGGGCTCAGGTAGAGCGAGGCATGCTGGGAGCTCCCCCAATGGTTCTGCCCCCTGGGCTCAGGTAGAGCGAGGCATGCTGGGAGCTAGTTTCCCCCATGGCTCTGCCCCCTGGGCTCAGGTAGAGTGAAGCATGCTGGGAGCTAGTTTCCCCCATGGTTCTGCCCCCTGGGCTCAGGTAGAGCGAGGCATGCTGGGAGCTCCCCCCATGGTTCTGCCCCCTGGGCTCAGGTAGAGCGAGGCATGCTGGGAGCTAGTTTCCCCCATGGCTCTGCCCCCTGGGCTCAGGTAGAGTGAAGCATGCTGGGAGCTAGTTTCCCTCATGGTTCTGCCCCCTGGGCTCAGGTAGAGCGAGGCATGCTGGGAGCTAGTTTCCCCCATGGTTCTGCCCCCTGGGCTCAGGTAGAGCGAGGCATGCTGGGAGCTCCCCCCATGGTTCTGCCCCCTGGGCTCAGGTAGAGCGAGGCATGCTGGGAGCTAGTTTCCCCCATGGCTCTGCCCCCTGGGCTCAGGTAGAGTGAAGCATGCTGGGAGCTAGTTTCCCCCATGGTTCTGCCCCCTGGGCTCAGGTAGAGCGAGGCATGCTGGGAGCTCCCCCCATGGTTCTGCCCCCTGGGCTCAGGTAGAGCGAGGCATGCTGGGAGCTCCCCCAATGGTTCTGCCCCCTGGGCTCAGGTAGAGCGAAGCATGCTGGGAGCTAGTTTCCCCCATGGTTCTGCCCCCTGGGCTCAGGTAGAGCGAGGCATGCTGGGAGCTCCCCCCATGGTTCTGCCCCCTGGGCTCAGGTAGAGCGAGGCATGCTGGGAGCTAGTTTCCCCCATGGCTCTGCCCCCTGGGCTCAGGTAGAGTGAAGCATGCTGGGAGCTAGTTTCCCCCATGGTTCTGCCCCCTGGGCTCAGGTAGAGCGAGGCATGCTGGGAGCTAGTTTCCCTCATGGTTCTGCCCCCTGGGCTCAGGTAGAGCGAGGCATGCTGGGAGCTCCCCCCATGGTTCTGCCCCCTGGGCTCAGGTAGAGCGAGGCATGCTGGGAGCTAGTTCCCCCGGACCCCCGCCAGCGAGCAGCAGCTTCGTGTTAAAGCTGCGGCCGCAGCCGAGGTTCCCCCACCCCTGGCGAGTTCCTTCAGCCCCGCCCCCTCCCACCGCCGGGGGCGCGCCAGGCCCCGCGCTACCTGGGCTCCTCCTGCTGCTGCCGCCGCTCTCCATCCTCACTCCCATGCTCTGGCCCGGCCCCTGCGCCTCGCGTTCAGCCGCGGCCAGGCCCCTGCGCGGCCGGCCCGGCCCCTTTCCTTCAGCTCCGGAGTAGCTGCGGCGCCTCCCCCGCTCTGGGGCGGGGCTGGGGCGGGGCGGCCCCGGCCGCATGCAGGGTTGCTATGGCCACGGGCACGTCGCCGGGAGTGTTACGTCCCGAGAGCCGGCAGCCCCGTGGGGGGGAGAGGCTAAGGGCGGCCAAGGCCGCGGAGGAGAGGAGAGGAGAGGAGCTGGAGGGGGAAGGGCGTGGGGATGGAGAAGAGAGCGGGGGATGGGGAGATGGCAAAGGGAAAGGGGGATGGCGAAGGTGCAGCCCGCCCAGGCATGAGCATGGAAGAGGCTGGTGAGCCCATGGCTGGTGCAATAATACCCTGTTGTCTTCAGCCCCTCTCTGGGCCGAAGCTAGAAGCCACACTAGGCTGTGGCAATAGGTAATTTAATAGCCTGTATGTCCCCATTCTCTTGGCCTTGGGCTGTGTTTTTCCTAGAGCAGTAACATTAAATGAAGGCCCACCCACACCACCCATTCTAGCAGAAGTATTATTTATTACAGTAGTGTCTGCAGACTAATCCTGCGGGGCCTCGTTGGACCAACACTTCTGGTGGAAGGTGCTGCTTTCATAGTCCTGGGGACTGGCATTATGGTACAAAGCAGTTAATTAGGTAACTGTGTTACTGCTGAAGATGTTAGTGGTTACGCAGTTTCACACTATGGGCTGTGCAGTATAAAGTGCAGCTACCTGGGAGTGGGGCTAGCAGGCAATGTATGCCTGGAGCAGGCTGCTGGCTTCACTCCTGGGGGTGGCTGCACTGCAGGCTTTGCAGTATAAGTTTATACAGCAAAGTCTGCAGGATGGGGCAGCAGCTGGCTTTCCAGGAGCCAGTGCGTACTGGGATGGGGCTTTTAAGCCAGCTCCCTGAGTGCACTGACTCCCACCTGCTGCCCTGCTCCTAGGCAGCCAGCTTCCACCGTGGGATGCTGCCTTTGATATAGGAAAAGGTAATGAATGAATAGGTAAGTACATCTTCAGTCTTGGGAAGACCCTGATTCTGCAGTGGCCAGATACCATCAAAGTTTGACTTCATAGGATGTATGGTGAATCTTCATCTTTCATTGATCTAAAAAGAATATTTTAGTTCAGAGGTCCCCAAACTGTGGGGTTTGCTCTCAAAGGGTTGTGGTAAGGGTCAGGCCCAGCTCCACAAGGGCAGAGAGGGAATATTCCCTAGCTCTGCTCCAGTCCCACTTCAAGCTGCATCGCTGTCTCCCAGCCCTGTGCCTGACCTTGTCCCCATCCTTGGGATGGCTGTGCTGCCAGTTGGAGGGCCTGGCTGCCAGCTACCAACATGAGCTGGTGGCAGCTCTGCTCCTTGCCCCACATCAACAACTGGCCGTAGCTCTGTTTCTAGCCTGGGACTGATGCCAGTGGTTCAGCCAGAAGTGAAGCCACACCTGTTCACAGACCCGGTTGCTGGTACCCACTATGGCTGCAGCTCTACTCCTGCCCCCTGCCACAGTCCCTTGCTGTGACTCCGCTCCTGGCCTCAGACCTACCCTAGCTGTGGCCCCAATTTTGGCTCCCTTACTTCTGTCTACATCTCTCACTCTGCCAGTTCTGTGATTCCATTCCCAGCCTGGCTCCAGGAAGGCAGGGTGGGTTCAGACAGTGGCAAGAGTGGGCATGACCTTCAAAAGTTTGGGGACCACTGCTCTAGTTTAAGTAGGAATTATTTTGGGGGGAGTTGTGTGGCCTGTGTTATGGAAGAGCTCAGACTTCTGGATGATCGTAGTGGTGCTTTCCATCTAGAATTTGATGAGCCCTCAGATTGTTTACTTCTGTGCTGAGGCTGTCAAAAATCTGTGATGGTGATTTTTGTAATGTGGAAAGTAGTCCTCTGGAGACTGGTCATGAGTACATAAAAGTCAATTTTGAAAGCTCTGATTTTTTATGAGAACTCTTTAACAGTGAACTGGAGAACACTGAATCACAGTTGCCCAGAAGTCTTTTTAGTAAAGGTTTTCAAAAGCAGTACATTACAGAAGTGTAGGGCTTACTTTTATTATCAAAAGAATGATTTGTAAGCTGTTACACTGCAACATGCAAATGAAGCCAAATTATGAGTTGCTTATATTTCAGAGGAGTGTGCTGGTGATAGGCTCTCCCAGTAGTATCCTGGACCGTTCCCAGTGTGTTTTACTGGAGAAATCCAAGTCTGCACTTACTCTGTGTTTCAAAATGAATAGCTCTTTAAAAATAAACAACAAAATTAGCCATGTGAAAAGTAGTACTTGTTGCACACACAAATTGTCAATAGTGAATATGTTTAGGGTAATTTGTTTTTTAGCCTTTTAAACTGCTGTTTATACTGATCTGATACTTTTTGTGAGTACATGGTTTTCCTTTCTCGATACAAGATCTGTAAGTGATTTTGGTAGAGCTGCTGTATACATTCTGGGACTTCAGTGGGCCAGGATTTCATCCTCTGTGCCTTCTGAGAAGATGGTACTTTGAATGTAGAACACTTCATACTTTTCACAAAATCACAACAATTATTCCCATTTTTCCATCAGGGTGAAGTTTAGAACAGAAACCCAGGAATCAGAATTCAGCAGGTCCACGTTATATTCTTTCTTCTGAGCCAGATACTGTGTGTGACCACAAGTCACTAAAACTTCTTATGCTTTCATTTTCTTGCCTGCAAAACAGATACAATAATATTTAACTCTCATGATATTGTGGAGTTTAATTAGCTATGTATCTGACATCCCCAGAGGAAAATTCTGTAGAATAAGAAACATTCTTTTTCTGAGAAAGGGAAAGAAGAGAAATGCTTCCTTTAGTCCACCTGTATCTTTTCTTGCCAAGTCATTAAGACTTATTCATGTGCTATTTTTTATCCTATGTTTGTAAACAGCTGTACATCTATGACACTATGTAAATAATAATAAAAAGCACTATTGTATTATTAATCTCAACAATGCAGTGGGAGGAGGGACTACTTTTTGTCCTCTTTTTCCATTGCTGCCACCAATTAAAAATCTACCAGTTTGGGACTCTAGCCCTCTGTATGCTTAGACTGGTCCTGTTTTTACAGTGCTGTCCTAAAAAAAGATTTCTAATCATCTAACATATATAAAGTATTTTTTTTAAATGTGATATTTAAAAAGGGCGGGAGTTTATCACTCGTGGTACAGTAACTATAACAGCACCATTTCTCTATAAAGTGTTAAACTTCAGGTCAGCCAGTGACAATGCAGTCACAAAAAGGCAGTGTTCCCT
This sequence comes from Pelochelys cantorii, assembly GCA_032595735.1. Lineage (NCBI taxonomy): Eukaryota > Metazoa > Chordata > Testudines > Trionychidae > Pelochelys > Pelochelys cantorii. Next base: position 98,123,561 of record CM064329.1, on the reverse strand, counting down.
CTGTCCAAAGACCAAGAAAGAAGGCTTTACAAAAGATTCTCTGTGTGGGGTTGGAGCTTAAAACACTCTTCTCTTGCTGTGAAGTATTTGCATTGCTAGGTTGACCCTACCATGGGGGAAAGTTTGGCTGGTTGATGTCTAGTCATGGACCTACTTGCCATTTTTGCCACCTTTTTCCTGGCTGTTCTTCATTATTACCTTTGTGAAACTCCTGCTGAGCACTTGCTTTCCAGCCCCTCTCCCTTAGTTCCTTGTTTCTGTTGTCCTTTGGTCACTACCCACCTCAGGAAAGGCTAGGATGTTCCCCCAGTATGGCTGAGCTGCAAGTGGAACAACAGAGTTTTGGAAGAAAAATTGTTCTAGCTGGCATCTGCATGTGCTATCTAACTTTCAAGCCACTCAGTGAAGTGGCCAGCTGAGCTAATTATGAATTTACAGATATGAGTGGTAAATCCCTGGTTTACTAGCTAACACTATGGCAGGTGTTTACGTTTGTGCTGAGGATCTAAGGATGGATTAAAATTCTATTCCCCTAGGTAAGAAGTAATTGACGGCTTTATTCACTAACTGATCCTCCATTTTTAGAGAACCATGAAATTACTCTGAAGAAAATCAGGAATATTAATGATATAATGGCTGTGAATTTTCCTGCTTCCCTACATTAATGTGTTTCATTAAAGTCATTCACATCTGAACATGAGATGTCAAAGAGACATGGAAGATTCATTTCAGTGTAGTCAGTTTCCCTGCAAGTAATTCCTTCCCATCATCCAAAGAGATAATTTGATAATGTATAAAATATATGATTTGCTATCTTTCCTGGCATCTCTGGAGAAATGTCTGAATAAACCTGGAACAGTTCAAACTTATTCCAAAAACAATGAAATTGTATTTTGAGGTGCTCTGTTCTAACTTTGAACTCAGACAAGTTTCCCATTAACTTATAGGGACATGGAAATTGTCATATTGGATTGGATCAGCAGTCTATCTAGTCCAGTATTCTGTCTGACATTTGCCAGCAACAGATGGTAAGGTACAAAACTGCAAAATAATTTGTGCTTAGGTAAAGTTTCATCCTAAACTCTCTCAGTGAGTGCTTGGCTTATGCCTTGAATATTAATATATATCCCATTCAACATTTTGAGTTCCTCTGTTTTAAGTCTGGATATTCTTGTTACCTATAGACACAGTGGATCCTTTTTGGAAACTTGATATCTTTTAGGAATTAATTCTCCAGGCTAATTGTGCATTGTATACAAATTATTTCCTTTGATCAGTTTTATATTTGCTGGCAGAAGAGAAGGGGTACACTTTGGGATCCCACAGGTGTTTTACATGTTATGTTTCTTCTAGCTGTGAAAGCAGCAATCCTCTTGTTTCGTCACTGCATATCCTAAACGTACAGGAGCTCTTACACAATGGAAAAAGTGAAATGAATGCTCTATTACATGTTTATAGTAGGGATGTAAGCAACTATTCGAGTAGGCTTCTCGGGTAGTTGAATCAACTACTTGCATCCCCTCTTGCTCTCTTTATATCAGAGGCAGCAAAGCGGGGAGGAAGCAGGAGCAAGTGCTGGATAGAGTCAGCAGCACAGGAGGAGGGGAGGGGACAGAAGAGGCTGCTGGAAATATGACCATTTTATGAAAGAAATAGGTTCAAAGGCTGAGCTGAGTAAGTTTAAAATATTTTGTTTCTCTTAATAAACGGTTTATAACATAGCAAGGGACTGATGGTTTTAAAAATTCCAGCACCTATTTTTAAAACAGAAATAAACCCAACAAGGCATTCCATGGCACTTTATAGACCAGGGCTGGGCAAAATATAGCCTGCAGGCCAAATCTGGCCCACCAAGCCACCAGATCTGGCTCACAGATGCAATGGGGAGCCCCAGGCCGGCTCCCTGCTTACCACCTGCACAGGGCTCAGAAAAGCAGCTGATGTAGCCATTTCTCTTTCACAATGGTGAGCCCGGATGAAAGGGGGGAAGGCTTCATGAACTGCCCCCACCCCCAGCACAATCCCATTGGTCAGTTTCTGGCCAATTGAGGCTATCTGTTTGAAAAGCACTGTGGCCCCCCCTTCCCCTCCAGCTTATAGTTGTTCACACATACACATTACCCCTGCAGATGTAGGGAGGTCAGCCATGGGGCAGAAGCAGCTGGGGGGTGTGGAGACTCAGATAGGAGCCAGGGTGCAGAGGGACAGGTGGCGCAGCAGAGAGTGGCAGCTGCAGAACTCTGGCTCAGGCTGTGGAGCTTGCAGACTGCAGCGGCAGCTGTGGAGCTTGGGGATGGCAGCCACAGCTGTGGAGCTCCAGCAATGGCAGAGCTCCAGCCCCAGTTGTGGAGCTCTATATCTGGCCATGGAGCTCTGGCCCAGCAGCAGCCATGGCTGGGCAGGCAGTAACAGAGCTAGGCTGGAGCCTAGCCCGGAGGGTAACAGGACAGCACAGGCCATACTCAGAGGGACCTCCCCTGGTCCGGCAACTCCCCTCATTTGGGATCAATCAGGTCCCGACGGTGCCAGACGAGGGAAGTCCAACCTGTACTAACAGTCCCACTATGTGTTATGATTATGCCTAATCTTTCTCTTAAATTTTGTTGTTGTTTTATTGCAGCCATCCAAATGGTCCATGAGTGCTTATTTTTAAATGCGGAAAGAAAAACATCTAGATCAGTGTTTCTCAAAGTGGGCCATGTGCCAACCTGGGTAAGCTGCTGGTGGGCCTCTACCCATTTGTTTATCTAAAGTGTCTGTCACCATGGAGCCTCACAGCACCCATTGGCTGAGGTTTGCGGTTCACTGTTTCCAGCCCAGGGGGAGCTGTGTGGCATGGGTTGCCACTTCCCGCAGCTCCCCTTGGCTGGAAACATTGAACCACAGCCAATGGGAGCTGCAAGGCTGTGTGGCTATGGACACTTTAGATAAACTAAGTGGCACAAGCCTGCCAGCTGCTTGCCCAAGCCAGCATGTGTCCCACTTTGAGAAACACTGATCTAGATGATTTAGCAATGCTGCACTCTGATGCAATGTAAAACTTAGCAGATGATGTGGCCCAAGTTCTGCTTACCATTTATTCTTACACTGTACCACTTTCTGTTATCTCAGAAATTCAGACAAGAGATTTGACATGAAAAATTGCTTGTGTACTTTATTTGTGCTGAGAGTGATTCCATTCTCAAATTTAGTCCAACTTGCTTTGCAATTAGAATGGTTTCTTTCATTTTATTTTGGTCTAAAGAGGTACCACTTTACTTGAACTGATAGGTATTAAAGAATTCGGGCAGCAATTAATTGTGTAATTGAAATTTTAAAGAACTTGTGTACCTGTGAATCTAATATCTGTCATTCAGATATATGATATTTCTTTATTGTCTTTGTAAGGTACTATGATTATCTGTTTTGCCATAGGCAAATGCTTATTAGTAATAATAATCAGGAATATTATTACACAGCCAGACTACTGTTTTATATATTGTGTGATGCTGTATGATTGACAATGACCATTTATATCTTTGTTGCCACCGTTGCTAGACAGTTGCAAAGTGTATCATGTAAGGTGCCAATGGAAAAGTTATCTGTCAAGTATGATTATACTGGTTAAGTCCCTTTATCGTCATTGTGTCTGAGTTAGGAATATCAGCTATGTATTTGTAACTCAAATGTGTTTGTTCTTGGGGTTACACCCACAAGATATTTGGCATTCTGTGTCCCCAGCCCATTGTGAATGGGCAACTCAAGCTTGATAGGCCATTAAGAAGAATCAACTCTCCAGATAGCTCTTCCTGAGGATGCCTCAAACAGCAAGGAGCTAGTGGCTACGCCAGTGATTCAGTAAAACATATGTAAGCAGGGGCTGAACTGCTGCTTGCTATCAGCCAGCTAAAAGAAGAGAGCTGTCCTGGGCGTGGGTGTGCCCACTACAATTGTTTAGCTCTGCAAGATAATTAACTGTTAACTGTTGATATGTAAATACAGCTCATGCCAGGAGGGGGAGGGAATATGAGGTGTGGCTATGTAAATCCAATTCAGCCAGGGCTGATAGAGGATCAGTGTTGGAATGGAATGTGGTGTATTGTAAATAATTTGGGGCTGTTGTGGGGTCGCAAATCATGCTACCCCTAAATGTGGCAACTGTAAAACATGACACCAGTGCTTGCAGGAGAGACACCATCACTGTAAGAGGTCTCCGAGGAACAAGCCTCCCCCCTTCCAGAGTTGCGTGAACTGAGCTGGGGGGAAGGGTTAAAGGGCTTGAGTCAGCCTGCTTCACACCTGCCAGGTGTGAGCTGTAAGACTGACCCAACCTGCCCCTTTCCCTCTTTGTTTTAAGGACAGACCTAAAGCAGACTCCATGAGGAGTCTTTTTGCTAGTCCAGTGGAAGCTGGAATCCTTTGCCAGTCAAGGTGGTGGCTAAAGAGTTGAAATCACTAAGGGTATGTCTACACTGCCACCCTAGTTCAAACTAGGGTGGCTAATGTAGGTATTCGAAGTTGCAAATGAAGCCCGGGATTTAAATACACGCCGGCACGGAGTAGGTAGTTCGCGTGCTACACGCGGCACGGAGTAGGTAGTTCGAATTAGGATCTCTCATTCGAACTACTGGCAAGCCGCGGGCATGGAGTTCGACCTAAGGGGATTTAAAAATGGCGCCCGCCCAGCAAGATGCAAATGAAGCTCAGGATTTAAATATCGGGCTTCATTTGCAACTTTGAATGCCTACGTTAGCCACCCTAGTTCGAACTATGGTGGTAGTGTATACATACCCTAAGAGCTGAAATCACTGGTTTGGCTGGGAGCCAGACCCATTGCAGCCAGCAAAGGGGCGACGGTCAGCAGAGTGACTGGTAGGAGCAGCGGCAGGCGACCAGTGGCATCGCGTGACCGGTAGGAGCGGCGGCAGGCGAGGAGCGGCGACCAGCGGTGTGGCGTGGCACAGCGGCAGGCGAACGGCGGCAGGTGAGTGGCGACCAGCGGTGTGGCGTGGCGGCAGGCGAGGAGCAGTGGCAGGTGAGGAGCAGCAACCAGTGGCATGGCGTGGCGGCAGGCGAGGAGCGGCGGCAAGGTGACCAGCGGCATGGCGCGGCTGGTAGAAGTGGCGGCAGGCGACCAGCGGCACGGCGCAGCTGGTAGGAGCGGCAGCAGGCAACCAGCGGCGCGTCCAGTGGAGTGGAACGAGACAGCTGGTGGAGCGTGGCGGAGTGGCTCGCATTAAAGACTGCAGCAGAACCCTACAGAGAGCTGGGGCCATTGGCCTCAGACCACGTAAGGTGCCCCCTATCTATCCCTCCGCCCCCATTTCTACCCAGGTTGGGAGGTAAAACCCTGCGGGTGAACTTTTGGACTCTGGGCGGCATTGACCAGGGACAGAGACTTTTGGGGTGTCAGACTTTGGAAGTTCGGGTGATTCTTGGCTGGGGGGGTGGGGGCTTAGCTCATGTTTGGGTTATGAACTCTGTTTGTGGTATTTTCCCAAGTTAATGCCGTATGACTTCTCTCTCTGTTTCATTAAATGTTTCTTTCCTACACTCAGACTCTGTGCTTGCGAGTGGGGAAGCATTGCCTCTCAGAGGCACCCAGGGGTGTGTGAATTTCCCAGGTTACTGGGTGGGGGCTCGAGCTGGTTCTGTGTGAGATGGACCCCTAGATATTGAACTCGGCCCTGGTTGCTGCCAGGCCTACCCGGCAGAAGGGTTCACATATAAGAGCAAGTGATAATGACATGTGACCTTAGATTCCATCTTTGTCAGTAAATTTCCAAAGATAGCAGTTGTGGACTTTGTTTTTGATGATAAATTTCTATGCACAGGGCAGAGGATATAAAAAATCAGGATCATCTCCATTTTGTGTAATTCCCGCTCCGATTTTCTAGAATATGGATTTACAGCTAAATGGACTATTTTAAACAACGGACCAAGGACTTTCTAATCTTTTGAAAGTTAAGACAAACATTATTCCATCACTGCTACAAGCCTGATCAGAGAACTTTACAAACATTTATGTGTGTGTGTATATAATGTATAACTATTCTTTTATTAATAAATTGGCTAGTTTACCAAGGATTGGCTAAAAGCATGATATGTGGGTAAGATCTGAAATATGTGTTGATCTGGGGGTAAGCATCTGATCCTTTGTGATTGGTAGGACCTTATGTATGGTGAATTAGGTTGTCAGTAACCTCTCACTGTGTAAGATCAATTTGTCAGAATGGGAACCAAGAGTTAGAATGCCTAAAAGGGATTGTGTCTGGCTTCTTGTTAATCAGTTTGGTGCTATGGAAGCTCTTTTGTTACTGGCTTGGTGAATTTAATTACAGAATAAGCCTCTAGGTTTTGGGATGTTTGCCTTGCTTCTTGTAGTTTGCCCTGAGGTGGCATTCTCTGTGGTGATCCATTCTAGGAATCAGTCACATCAAGTATTTAATGAAATAACAGAATTATTCATCAGATTAGGCCTGAAGTAAATAATACATGACATAGAAATTACACCTGCTTACCCCACAGCTGAATTTGTCACCATATAAAAAAATTAAAACATTTTTACTAATTGCATGGCTTTGTGCATGATCATAGTCTGTAGTCCTATAAAAATTACAGCATAATTTAGTCCAACTTGCTTTCCATTTAGAATGGTTTGTTTCATTCTAAAGAGGTACTACAATAAGCAGCATGCATAATGGTTTGTTTCATCCCAAAGAGGTACTACAATAAGCAGCGTGCATATTGATGGATGGTGAACAGACTGGGGAGTAATCTCTAGCAAACTTTGTTTTACAAGCAATAGCAGTTTCTGTCAGATGAAAGATTTGTAACTGTGTATGTGAAAGAAAGCAATATTCAATACATTTTCAAGAATCAAAAAAGGGAGAGTCTGAAATATAACAGTGAAATCTCTAAGGGCATGTCTATACTACAACGTTATTTCGAAATAGTTATTTCGAAATAACGCATCTACACACAAAATGCATTTCGAAATAGCTTTTTGCTATTTCAAAATAGCACGTCCACATTGAGTGGATGCTGAATCTCATTTAAGGCTGGCTGGAACCAGGTCAGGAGTTACTTTGTGTGGCTGCTCCCTGAGGCTATCTGAGGCCTGTGCTTAAAGGGACCCCCTCCCCGGGCAGCCAGTTCTCAGGTTTCGCTGCTTGCTTGCCTACCTCAATGAGGGACAGCAAAGCATTTTGTCTCTGCATGCTCTGGTTGACCTCACTCGGGACACCACAGCACTCTGCAACATGGAGCCGGAGCTGCCCCTGGGCACTCTGGTGCTTTTTGTGGACGCGTTTCTGCGAGCCTGGCTGCACTTTCTGCAGGCTGCCATCCGGGAGGTCCATCGGGGGGCTGTCAGTATCCAGGAGGCCCTGCGGGAGAGCTTCCACCCTGAGGAGCACTAAGAGCCTCCCTGATGTGCCCCCCTGGGGGCTTGTGCCTCATTCCTCCCTCACGTCCTTCCACTTACCCCTCCCTAACCCCCCTTCCTGATGTCAAATAAAATACATGTATGTTCATGAACACAAACTCTCTTTGTTTAACAAAACTGGGGGTGGGGGATGAAACTCTGGTGAGACTGGGGAAAGGAGGCGGGAGAGGGGAGAAGAGAGGGTGGGAGAGGGGAGGGGGAAACCTGGGAGGAGGGAGCTGGAAGGGGGAAGCAAGGGGAAGAAGGGGGAGGGGAAGCTCAGGGCTCAGGGTTGGGGGTCTCACTGGACCAACTTGATTGTCATGCGAACCTGCTCCTGGGTTCACATGTGGCCTTTGGTGGCCAGACTGACAGCTATCCTGCCATAGACAGCCACGTTCCTCCATCTAGTGCGGAGATCATGGACGTTGGGGGCATCCCCCCCAAACCTGAATAAGGTCCATGATCTCCACCCTGGACCAGGAAGGTGCCCGCCTTCTCTGGGCCCTGGCAGGCTCCTGGGAGCTGGCAGACTGCTCCTGGGGAGCGGTGGAGGGCTGGCTGCCAGTGGCTTGCTGGCTCATGTTTTGGGGCCACTGGATCAGGGGCAGTGACTGCGGTCTCTGGGCTGGCAGAGTGGCCAGAGTCAACCCCTTTAAGGGCTCTGGGGAGAGGGGAGGGAGAGAAGTGTTTTTGGTTGAGGCTGGAGTGGCCACCAGGGCATCCTGGGAAGGCTGGAGGCCCCCTATTTTGATATAAGTGTCTACACAGTACTTATTTCGAAATAAGTGCTCTGCTATTTCGAATTAATTTCGAAATAGCGGTTTGGCTGTGTAGATGCTGGTAAAATTATTTCGAAATAATGGCTGTTATTTCGAAATAACTTTGCTTTGTAGACATACCCTAACAGTGACTTTTTCCACTAATAACTTCATAATAAATGAAAGGCTAACAAAAATTGCAATTGACACATTCTAATGCAGTGAAATAATCCAAGACCTTAAATCCATTTTTTAACATTCACTAACAAAATCTACTCCCACTGGATTGGCATTTAAATACTGACATGATAAGCACTTTAGGAATAACCTAGATGAATGTAGATAGTAAAACTCAGTTTCTAGCCATGTCCAAGTTCATTACAAAAACTTTCTGTAAATGTTGTTTTTATTCCATGATGAAAATTTCATCAGAAAAGGAAGGGAATACTGTTTTATGGATAGGTCACAGAAATACTTGTCTACACTACTGTGTAAACCCAGATTAGTGGGACTCAAATTGGTTGCGTCTGAGGTTATGCCTATACTGCAATACTATTTCAAAATAACTAGCGCTATTCCGAAATAACTTAGTTCGCGTCTACACAGCAGGCAGTCATTTTGAAATAGTGTCAAAATACTGTCAAGCTGGAGGACTTCTTACTCTGACTCCTGTAGCCTTCATTGTACAAGGAATAAGGGAAGTCAGAGGAAGAGTGCTCTGTTTCGAAATAAGTGCTGTATAGATGCTCCCTATTTCAAAATAGCCTATTTCAAAATAAGATATGCAACTGACATAGCTCAATTTGCGTCGCTAATTTTGAGTTAAGCCCTGCAGTGCAGACACACCCTGAGTTAGAGAACCCGGACATTGAGTGTCTACACTGATTGTTAATATACTATTCCATATTTTCTAAGAGTGTATCTGGACGGCAGTGCTATTTCAGGATACTTTCGGTATCCCAAAATAGCATTTTCTGCGTCTTGACAGCGTGTCCATTATTTTGAAATAGCTTTCGAAATAGCAGGTACTATTCTGATGTCCCTTAATCCTCGTGGAACGAGGTTTACAGGGATGTTTCAGAATAGCTCTCTATTTCAAAATAAATTTCAAAATAAGCTACGCGATTTGTATAGCTCAAATTGTGTAGCTTATTTTGAGCTGAGAGTACAGTGTAGATGCACCCTAACACAGGCTCAAACCTGAGGCTCTAGAGTCCACACAGAAGCACACAGCTCTGATTCAAACCAGCCGTATGTCAGATGTCCTCCCATCTTCCTGAAATGTGGGTGCTCTAGCTCCTTGAATATGCTGTACTGTAGGAAAACTTGATTGTCCACCCTGCATATGACAGGAGATTTGAACAACCTGCCAAATAGTTATTTTGGTCTGTGTGTTCCCAGCTACTTGAACCAGAAAAATGGAAGAGGTGCATTTTGAAGAACTTCTCAGGCTTGCACTTTCTCCCATGTCAGGAAATGGGCAGAGCTTCCATGAGATGCTGGTGCACATTTTGGTGGTGTTTTCTAACACACCAAAGACATCTGACAGCTGTGATAGAGCTGGAGTAGCAGGAAGAGGGAGAGGACACAGATATGGCAGATGTCAACTGGGTGATGCTGCTCAGGACACCCAGTACAGCCACTGATGCTCCCTACATAAACCAGCTCTTCTGAAGCAGGTCCACAATCTTAGACTGGGGAGACTACTTAATTATGAAGATCTGGGATGAGCAACAGAGAGTCCAGAAGTTTTGCATGAAAAAATACTTTCATTTCTGAAGCTTTCTGAGCCCCTTGCCCTGAGATACTCATAGAGAATCTCTACAGAGATACTCACGAGGACAGCCATCCCTGTCCAAAAGCAGATTGCTGTAACCATCTGGAAACTGTTACATTGCCAACCAGTATAGTGTTGGAAAATTGACCGTGGATAAATTTGTGGCAGAATTTTGAGGCAGCCAAGCATGACAAAGAGTGACTTAAGGCTGCTTTCTGTTTGTCGTTATAAAAGAATAAGCCTCCTTGACTTGGACTGAATGAGGCACTTCATGCTTGAAGCTGGGGGGTACAATGGCAGCCATCAGCTGACACAGAAAAGACACCATTCCACAGGGTATCATGGGGGACAATAGGGTGCCTAGACCCTGTGCACCAGGTTTTCTGCAAGCAAAAGCTCTCTCAAGGAGGACTTCAGACACTATCAAAAGCAGACAACTGTGCAAACGCTCCACTCACAGCTCCTTACTATATTTTGACATCTTGAGTAGTTCTTGAATTGCACAATAATCAGTCTTGTTATCTGAAAACAGCTAGAATGCTTTAGTTTGTTGATTGCTAATAATATTCCCCACTTGGAAAGTTCAACAAGCATATTATTGGTATCTCTATAGTCATTTGAGGATAAAGAATTAGTGGGGGGCTAATGATTTGCTGTATGATGGCTTGCTATACTGTTACTGATTTGACAACTTGATGCTGCCAAATGATTAAATGTATAGCAAAATGCATATATTTTCATCTGGGAAACAGAGAATCAGTTCCCATGGCAGCCTCTCCAGCTGTAACATTGCAATACGCTGTCAGTGTTATGAATCCACTGTTTGCAACAGCTGGATTTCCTCCGCCTCCTAATTGTGAGTAAGATACAAATGCAAAGAAGAGGAGGTTGGCTGCCTTCTATTACTAACCCTTGATTAATTAATAGTATAGCAAGCATAAAATAGGCCAAAAATAGACCATACATTTAGTTACATGTTCTCTAAATCCTAAATTTGAGAAGTTATTCATTTTGAAAAGTTTCATGACAAAGAGCTGTACATATAAACGAGCTCCATGCACACAAATCCTGGTGTCTTCAAACCAATTTTTTCATATGCATACAACCCTAACCATTTAAAAATGCATCTGCCTATAAATAAAGCTCCTTAAATTCTTAACCTACTTCCCATCCACCTCCACAAAAAATTCGGATGTGTAGGAGATTGCCTGACCTTCAAGGACAGAGGGAATAGTATATTCTGAAGGGCTTAGAAAATTCATGTTAGTGAATTAACATGTGTGCAACTCCACCGGCTTCCACCGGTTAAAATTACAGCTGGAAACTGCATCCCTGAATTCTTTGGAGAGAATTCCAACAATTACCCAGGGAATGAATTGACTCTCCAAGAGCAAAACCTCCCCAGTAGGAGGGGGTGCTATGCAGTAGCTCCCAATGCTTCACAGGAGCTACTGCATCAGTGTGTACACACTTTAACATCAGTGTGTATTGTTACCAATATTCTCAGCAGCAGTGCCTCCTGCAGGCCATCTGCCTTTTGCTGGGACTTCCATAGCATGGCCCTTCAGCCAAGTCAGTCCTCAAACTCCTTCCTGGGTATCATGAACAATTCAAAATGAATCCGAATACATCTTTGACTTCCTTAGGTTACTGGAGTCTTCTGTTTCTAGTAACATATGCTATCTCAGGGGTCTCTTCCACAGGAGCCTACATTACTCCTTCTGGGGTTTTCACCCCAGAAGAATCTTGCTTCCTTTGTTGCCTGCCTCTAGATCTTGTCCCCTTTCCATCATCCTGCAAAGGACTCAGTTCTGTCCCTGTAGCCTTCCTCAATCTGCCTTCCCAGAGGGCAGGAACTCCATGGGTTTTCTTATAACGCCTACCTCTGCCACTTCTGGACAAGAGGCAACTAGTTAATTTAGGTGCACAGCATGACTAATTAGGGTTTTTCCCCTTGCATAGCTGGTGATGGGAATTAAACCACATCACAGACCTTTCTGGGCATAGACTATTTTCCTGCTTGGTTTTATGGTACCTGGCACACAGTGGGCTACATAAATCATTAATATTATTTATTATTCCTAAATAACTTGTAATTTACACTCATTAGATTGCCTCCAGAGTTATCTATTTTAAACTGTAGAATAGAAATGGTATAATTTATTTAATTTTGCTTCAAATATAAATCTTTTCCAAAGTCACATCACCATTTGGAGATATGGCATTGCATGTGCAGATCTGGAGATGAATGAAGTTAGAATGCCAACCTTTCAAAGAGTGGAACGAGGTGTTGCCCTCAGTCTGCATGTGCTCCACGTGGAAAAAATATATGCTGTAATAGAGAATGTAATAAAGCTCCTCAGGGCAAGGACTTCATGTTTTATATGTTCTGTAAAATACTTTTGAATGCTGTAAAAAGAATTATGACGATTAATACAAAAGTGGCAGTCAGCTCTTTAAATTTTCACTATGATGCAAATGCTTCTCCCTGCTATTCAGGAACAAAGTGCCAATGAAAGCCATAGTGTGGCTGTCTCAAGGACAATGATGGTTATACAAGCTGCTCCCCACATTCTATACTTGTATTAACCTCCAGCTACAAAAACCTGTATAGCCTATATTCCCTGTGGGAAAATAGAGAGATTGATGGGGCTAGAGGGAGTAGTTGCACTAAAAGGCATGCTCTGTCTCAACATCTGAATGAAGCTTGCAGTAAAACGTGTGGCAGAGAATGCTGCTTGAACCAGTATTAACCCACCTCTGCTGTGAACACTGCCCTTACTAAGTCATGGAATGCAAGTGGGGCCCAGCAGCCAGTTTTGCTACTATGATTAGTGGGTACATGGTAGAAGAGAATCATGGTCTGAGATCCTGCATGTAGTTGGCTGAGATTTGTGGCTATGTGGGCTTGGATATGCCTGGCCCTGTGTTGCAGCTCTTGGCCCTGTCTCCTGCTAGTGCTACACCTCTGCTAGTCCCCTGGATCGGGGGGTAAACCTACAAACTCCGTGATTCATACAGAGCCCCAGAGTTTTCATATTTGTTTGTTCCAATCTGTGTGTGTGTGTGTGTGTGTGTGTGTGTGTGTGTGTAATTGGTTGAATTGAGCTATTAGAGCCTATGAGTCTCTCACTGGGCCATCTGAAAAGTGTGTAAGTTTATTCATTGTAAGGGTTCTTTACACCTTACCCACTACATATATGATTGGCATATGTTGCAAAATGTCTAGATGAGATCTACATATTTGGGAGGGAAGGGGGGCTTGTGCCAAAAATGGCATTAACTAAGCCTTGAGTGCTACCAACCTAAATCACAAATCTGGAGACATTATCATAAGATACTACTGACACTGAAAACTGTAACTTCTGTACTGATTTGAAAACTATGATGCCTTCACATCACCTACATTGCAAGAGACTGAAAAAACATTAATATAAAGAAATGTCAAGGTGGATGATGGCATCCAACTCTTGAGGATGCAGCATTAGCAAGATCTGATGGCTTTTATCTATATCCAGCTCATGATGAAGCTCATATTCCCCATAGTTTCACCATTTGATTACTTTTACTAACACAGATGTAATTCCAGTGACTTCAGGGAAATTACTCCTGATCCTCATCAGTTTGAGTTCAGAATCAAACCTCTAATACTTATACATTACAAGTATTTGTTATGAACATGTCCAATTTGTTCAGATGGGATTATGATACTGACAGACCAGATCAGAGCAACAGGATAGTTCAGGAGTGTGTGAATATATAAAAAAATGTTGTGTAGTAATTCACTCAACTGTTAATTTAGTTCAAAAGAAATGTGAATGATATTGTGTTCACTAATATATAACTTGTTGATTGCTTGGGATTACTTCATGTATACCTGTCATTAGATAACCCTAGACTAAAGTATCTGTTAGTGCTAAGTCGAGATGTTTGATATGTAAAGAGCATGAAAACTAATGAAATGCTACCTGTTTTGTTTTCACTTCTCTATCCCTATTATAATGTAATGTCAGGAAATTGCATTATGTATATCAGTGTAACAAGATTACTTGTGAATGCAAAGGAAGTAATGCTAACTTCAAGGTAAAGATTGTTGCATTCAGCAATGGAAATTCTAAGATTCATCTGATGAAGTGGGTTTTACCCATGAAAGCTCATGATCCTCTACCTTTGTTAGTCTCTTAGGTGCCATAAAAACTCATTGTTTTTAAAATTACAGACTAACATGGTTACCCCTCTGAAGATTCAGTATGCATGCCTTACAGCCAACAAAGGAAGGCCCACATTGGTACAGAAACAGTTGGCTTGCTCTCTGTCAGTGGCTATCAATATGGATTCAGAAAAAGATCCAGCATTTCTGAATTATTTGGATGCTCACAGGAACATGGTTATCTCTTGCCCAGAGTTATTTTGGGTAACCCTGAGAGATTTATGGAAAACAAGCAGATTGCTAGTAGATTATATTAATGGGTGAGACTAAGTTTGTGTTTTATGTGGTTTAACCTCTCTTTCTTAACTAACAAATATTTATTTAGTATACTAGACAAACTGAATGCCAGCATTATTTAAAAAAAATGGTCTGGTAGCACTTTATAGACTAACAAAACATGTAGATGGTATCATGAGCTTTCATGGGCACAGCCCACTTCTACGAAAGCTCATGATACCATCTACATGTTTTGTTAGTCTATAAAGTGCTACCAGACCATTTGTAGCATTATTTTTGTTGTGAGATTGAGCTTATCCATTGACCTGGGGTAAATGACTGATCTTTTGGGGGTTGGAAGTAACCTAATATCACGTGATATTTGGCATACAGACTGGTATGACAAAGTCCCCTTTGTCTGGGTGGAGAGCTTAAGGAAACTGTGGCTATGTCTACACTGCACAGCTTTTCCAGGATACCTCCAGTATCCCAGAAACGTTCTGCCGCATCCAAGGAATGCATCTGCTTTTCCAAAAAAAAAAAAATCAGAAAAGCAGACTTTTTCAGCATCCCTGTAAACCTCGTTCTACAAAGAAGGGATGTTCCAAAAGAGGGGTTTTTTTTCCCAACATTTGGCCTCATGTAGATGGGTCAAATGTTGGAAAAGCCTCTTTTGGAAGAAAAGCGGAAAAAAATATGCAAATTGCGGTTTGCAATTTGCGTATCTTTTTCTGACTTTTCTTTGTAGTGTAGACATAGCAGGACTGAATATTTCATTTACTGGCTTGGTGAAATCTAATTACAGAATATACCACCAGTTTGGAGTGTCTTCCATTTCCTGACAGTCTAGCCTGAGATGGACACTCAGCTGTAAACCTCTGCAGATAGCATGACAGAGCTATCTGCTATCATGACAGAGCTATCATGACAGAGGTTAAATGTTATTAACCTGCACTGGAATTGCCCTTCTGAACCATGTTGATGAACATGATCTGAAGTCTAGCTCAGGATCAGTGCATAGTTCCAAATACCCCGATTACAAAAGACTGCATACTGTTCAGGAGAACATAAATATACTTGGGGCCCACATTCTCTAGCCTCTTATGCTCCCTTTGCCCTGGTCATCTGGGGGAGGTTGAGCAATATGCTACTTCTTACATAGAGCTACGCCTAAAGGTACAATCTAACCCTGTGTAGTTCTCTAGAGCACTAACTTTACAGAGTTTAACCTTGGAAGAACATTTTCACTTTGTTGATTTTGAATATGTTTGACATATGTCTAGCACTTATTTTGCAGACATGATGATAGATCTGGCAGATATTTTTTCTTCTATGATCCATATGGTATCAGGGCTTATTCATAATTATATAAATAAAGACAAAGAAAGCAGTACTGTAAGAGAATGTGGTGTGATTGCTCCTAAACTTGGCTAGAAAAATCAGTTTCCTTCTGCTAAATAGATTGATGATCATTCAAAGTACATGGTGTATGCTTATTTTGTGATAGATTCAGTGAAGAATGAAGTAGGCTAAAGATTAATTTTTAATCTTATGGCTGCTTGCATAATGAAACTATATGCAAATCTCTGAGCATTACACTGGGAAATGAAGACTTGTTTCTTTAAACAATAATTTAAATAAAGGGGAAGAAAGTTTACATGGCTTGTAAACTGAACACTTGTTTCATGGGAAACAATAATGGAAGTAAGTCTTACTTTTTAATGAAGATTCAAGTTCTTCCCATCAACAGCTTCCTTTCAAAAGTGCAAAATAGTTGCTGAAAACTATGAACCCCCACTGAGATCAATAGTTCTGTGCATAGAGAGATGTCAGGATTAATCTTCAGAAATACACCAAAAACATCTCTGGCATCCAAAAAATTTCTTTAACCGATGATCAATGTGTGGAATCCATAAATGTATTTCTGGAAATTGGAATTGTCTTAAATAACTGATTATCTGCACATGCTGGGATCCTTATCACTTATGAGACTGGCCTGGATTAGTGATATGGTTACTTTGGTGTGCATCAGAATGCTGCTTTAGTTCCCTACACCTGAGTGTCTTGTGACAGAGCTGATTAGCTAAATTAGGGAACATCACCCACAGAGAACTTCCTTATTCACTGAGGGTGCATCTACATAGCACAGTTATTTCAAAATAACAATGTGAGCATCTACACAGAAATTCTGTTATTTCAAAATTATTTTGGAATAAAGGATCGTTTATTTCGAAATCTGTAAACCTCATTCCACAAGGAATAACGCTTATTCTGAAATAGCTATTTCAGAATAGCAATAGTGTGGATGCTCCACTGCTGCTGTTTTGAAATAGCTCCTCCCCAGGGCCATTCAAAGTAATTACTCCCCAGTGCCTCCTTGAGCTCTAAATTGAGGTAGCATGTTCACGTTAGGGAAGCCTGCCTTGGACTAATTTTGAGCCTTCCCTGTCGTGTAGACATGCTATTTCAAAAATTGTTTTCCAAAATAGCTTATTTCGAAATAAGCATGCTGTGTAGAGGTACCCTGATGGATAAATCACCTGCTTGTTGCAACAGAAAATGTAGCTATACAATAAAATGTTGACATTGTTATAAAAAATGATTTTTAAAGTCTTATCTTTTTTTTCACTATCAACTCACTGTATTTATTAAACAGACTTTTTCACTTTCCCCCAAAATAGGAAAAAAATAAAACAAAGACATTCTGTGACCTTTTAAACATGATCTGTCATTCCACTCTCCTGCTTTGCTTCTCTCATTGAAAAGCAGCAGAATTGAGGATTTTTTCCCCCTCCAAGATCTGCATACACTAAAGGCTTACACATTTTTGTGGACTGGGCTCCCAACACACACCAGGGGCTCCTTGTGCTCTCCATTCCTCCACAGGCTCCCTGTGTGCCACCTTGCCATCCCCACCTCTTTCAGGGATTCCCTGCAATGCCCTTCCTTTCTCTCGTGCCAGGGGCTCAGGTGCCCTGTGTTAATAATTGGGTCCGAGAAGGCCTACCTCACTTGTGCGCTGTTGTATTGATCTCAATGGCCAAAAGAGTTTAAGGTGTTTAAACTTTCACAGTCCAATATTAAATCAGTGATTTAAAGCTTTAGTGTCTTTTAGAGACACCCTGGTTTACTAGGTTCCTTGGCAAACAGCCAGAAGCATTCATTCTTAAGTTGAAAGTTTATTGATCAAACGCAAGAAATCAAAACAAGCACTTACACTGAAACTGAGTACTTATGCAAAGCTAATTTAATTAAACCTGCTAAAGTCTCTTGTCTTTGGGAGACAAAATATCAGTCTTTTATTTTCATGAACAATCTTCCTTTGATGAAAAGAAAAGGGTTAATTTTACTCTCAGTTCAGATATGTGAGGAGTATTCACTTCTGTCTTTAACAGGCAGAAAGTGGAGGAGAGACAGAACAGACGAGGTTGGGGAATTATGGTTTTGGTGGTGATCTTGGAATACCAGCTAGTTGATCAGTTACAAACAGATGCGTAAGGTTGGCAAGTCAATGACAGTCTGTTGCTTGGAACCAAGCTCACATTCCAGTTAGGGATATTGTTTGGTTGAGTCCTTTCTGCTTATATAGGGTAGGGCTGAATAGTCTGTTTCATTTTTCTGTGGTAGTGCATGCAGTGCAGTTGATTTTTTTGGATCCATTGAAAGACTGAGGGAGTGAGAGATAGGAGAGGAGGGAAAAATGGGGGCAGAAAGTTATGCATAAAGGAAGGGACACAGATCTAGATCTTATGTGACTCTTACAGTGCTGCCAGTTAGGTACCCCACTGATGGGCTGTGTACTGGCTGTCATAATAAAATGACTTTTGGACTCACAAGTGAAAGCAAAGTGACCAAGAACAAGGCCTGCCGGCCTTCCTCTTGGGTAGAAAATCTTCAGACACATGAATGGAGACTCCTGGTTGGTACCACTTTATCAATGGAGACTACAGCTATGGATATGTGGATCCTGTTTTGTTTCTGTTTTCCATCTGATCTGCTCCTAGCATCACCTATATTACCACATGGTACTAGGATAGGTATGTTCTTAATACAGTCCTTGAGTTTTATCAGCAAAGCCCTTTTGTTTAGAAGAATGCCCCTGTGATAGTCTAAGTTGGACTTCAGTTACCTTTTTTTCTACATTTGGTAGAGGTGACTAAATGATTTTATAAACTTTCATCACTTTTCCACGGTTGGGCTCACCTAATACCTGAGTTAGGCCTTCTAGGCCCCAATTATTACAATATTCCCCCTTCTCTATGCCAGAGGCACTATGTGCCTCCCCATTATCTCCTCTGCCATATGCCAGAGGTTCTTTATCCGCTATGCCCCTTTCCTCATATATCATGATCATCCATTATCCCTCTTACTCATGTCAAGGATTCTCTGTGTCACCCATTCCTCCTTTCCCATTATCATGATCTTCCATTCTTGTGGCCATTTTCCCTTTCCTCCTATGCCAGGGACTTTGAGTTTCCCCATGTCTGGAGGATCACATGGTCACATGGTTCACTGTGTCTGTAGTCTGAGTTCACTGCACACATAGTGGTTACTTGCATCCTCCCCACCCCTCCTATACCTTCCCATTCCCCTTTATTTCAAGTATCTTTCTGGAAGATAAATTATTCAAGGTGTCAACATTTTAAATTCCATTGTGCAGAATTGTGATGGGGGTGTTACGCCAGAAGGGTTAATAGCTGTCACCAACTGGCTTTTGATCTATAGACAAACACAGTTCTCATTAAAAGCTGAGTCTGCTAACTAGATGCAAGGAGCTCTGTGCGTACCTGATTATTCTGTTTTTTTCCTGTCATTTACATAAATCGGTAGTGTTCTGTCCATTTATGCATAGAACAGTCCCTCGAATTTTGGAATTGATCTGATATAGCATTACAGATTGATATTACATCCAGACAGACAAAAAGAGAAAGGCTCCCAAGTTGAGTGTAGGGTTCTGTTTAGATTGGTCAGTCATTCTAGATGTATAAAGCCTTGTGTGGATACAAAATTTTGTATATGCATCTGTATCCACAAAAAAAGCTGTGGATATCTGCAAACACATCTGTGGATGCGGCTATCCATGGATTTGCAGGGCTCTATAGATGTTCACATGACTAATATAGGAAATGTGAATGTGCTTTTTTAACTGTCCAGGGTCCTGAAATACATCAAACAGATTTTCTTTATTTTACACATATTCTTCCATGATTCTATTTGACTTTTCCTTTCACATCACCAAAACATTCCTTAGGCATCACTGGAATTTGAACGCCAAACTTCCTGTTTAATAAATGTCATCTGCTAAACTATGGCATTACATATTAAGCAGGTAAGAAATCTTTTGGAGGAAAGTGTCAGAAGAGAACAGAACGGTGCCATAAAGCCACCTTGTCTTTATTAATCTTGTTAGCTATTTTGTTTCAGATATTTGTCTTTGATCCAGAGAGAACTCTGCAGGGATAACATGTAAAACTAAAAGCCAGATTCTGATCCCACAGCACTGGGAATGAGATATAATTCCATTCAAATCCTGTTACACAAAGTTAAACAGGTGTAAGTGGGATCAGAGCCAGGCCCAATATCTAGGCTGCACAACTTGTGGTAAGGAGACTCTTGTACTATGCAGAAACTTTGCTGAAAGGGTGTGATTAGATTGACAATAATTATTTCAATGATTAATAATACTGTTGTATAGTCAGTGTCATAAATGTAAAGTGCCTTATAGAGAGATGAAAAGACACGGAGTGGGATTCTCACTGCTGCCTAAGCCCCCTGTCTGCTATGTAAAGGGCCTGGAGTGGCATGAAGGGGCTCTAAAAACCCTGAATCTGGCACTCTAGTGCTGAGATGGAGGATGAAGGTGACAACCACAGGCTGACTCTCTGGGACACCCTCACAAATCCTAGCATTGGAGGTGTGTCCAGGGTGGGGCATAGTAGAGGTCAAAGGAGGATGGAGTTGTAGTACATAGTGTTGTGGAGGTTTGTGTGGTACTGATGCCCATAGACAGCAGGGGAAGGCTGCCATATCTTAGGCAGTGCTCTAGAGTTTGTTTGCCACAAATTTCCTCAGCCCCTTGAGCAGCCTTCAACTGGGAAAGTGCTATGCCACCTTAAAGCTGCTTTAGCTCCCTCTTCCCCTAGCCTGAGTCCTGTGCTGCACCTCTTAGAGACACAGAGCAGAATCTCAGTCGGGGTATTTTACCTTAGTAGTTTACATCTAGGGGCTCTAGCCTGCAAACACATGCTGCAGGGGGATAGTATTTTTTTGCACTGAGTAGTATCATTAATTTCAGTGAGCCTACTCACAGAAATAAGCATTACATTCAGAAGTTAATGCTTGCTGGATTAATCCTTAAATATGTTGGGTAATTCATTTAACACCTAGCTGCTAAGAAGATGGATACTGCAGAGAGATGAAGAATAAAGATGTGAGGTTACTTCTGCTAGCACTGTACATAGTAGGTTTGATTCCCAGTTACTGTGAGATCCTGTTACACTGTTGTGGCACCATCAAAAGTTCTTCAAGGAGTATAAATGGACCTCTTAGAATACTCTGCACAGAGAGGGCTACTTGACTAGTTTAGAACTGGTGTAAGGGCTCTACTCCAGACCTTCTCCAAATCCTCAGCATAATGGGGTGGACCAATAGCATATCTCAAGTGTGACCAGAATGCACTTCACTGTGCTTATTCTGTTTCCCATGGCCAGAGTGTAAAGTCCTGTAGCTGCCTTAATTCACACTAATGCCCTGCATGGCTCCAGAATCTGTGAAAAGCAGAGGTTCCTAAAAGTTGTCCTTCCCCCCATTCTGTACCAAGTAACTGAGAATCTGGCCTCTTGTGTTAGCTCCCCTATTCATTTTATTTTGGTTAAATTGTGTGTGTGATCTTTGAAGAGCTGGTCTAAAGACATAGCATTTGAGGAGGAATTTGAAGAATGGGCAATTTGAGTCCATACATTGATGTGAGGGTTAATCACTTCCGTTTGGATTTTCACAGAATATGAAACATCTTAGTGGGACATCAGCAGGAGCTCTAGATGGATTTCAGCTTTTTCATGACACAAGAGAGCAGCACCAGCAAACATGACACATGGAACAATCATCTCTATCAGAGATGCCAGATTTCAGAAGACAATTTTATATTTAGTGTCCATATCTGAAAAATGGATAGATCATCTCACAGCAGTAGTATGATGTCTCAAAAACTGATACATATTTTAAATCTAATAATGTCTAGTTTATCAATGCATCAAAGAAATAGCAGCATTTTATATAGAAATCATCCATTTCTTGCACCAATAAACCTTTAATTATTATTCTTCCCAAATTCACCCTTGAAACATCTAAGTATGAATAATCAATATTCAATAGTCAGCTGTACCACTGCAAGTTTTTGTATGATACATTGCAGGTGTCTAAATCGCTAATGCCATATTGCTAATTAATAGTAAAAGGGTGCTTAGCATTTTTCTTCCTGTAAATAATATTCTGAAAGCAAACCGTGTTGCCCTTTTTCTTATGATGGTAATGCCAATCCTGCAAGACACTTGAGTGTTAACTTCCAATAGAATCAATGGGAATTAAGGGCACTCAGCACCTCTTCCTATTGGGCCTTAAATGAAAATACAGTTTAAAGCCCAACCACCCTGTTGAGCTACTGCTATAAGCCCAATCCTCCATGCTCTTATTCAAGTAGTAAGACTGATCCTGAACTACTTGGAATTTTTTATAAAGACAATGTAGGCAGTGAGCAGTACCATGACTGCTGCATTTATAAGAGGTGCAACAGGTTGAGGCACTAGCTTGCTCTTCCCTGAGAAATCAACATCACTGAGGGGTGAAAGGCCTCATTTGGATATGATGTGTGTTAAGTTCTTATGCAACAGCTTCATAGTTTGTGAGAGGAGATTTCATTGTGCTAAATTCATCCGTGGTGTAACCCCCCATAAATTTTAGTGAAGTTATATCCCAGCGATCAATTTGATCCACTAAGTAGAAATCACAGTCCTGCGGCACTGAAATAACTGAACAAAATTTGTCTGTTCATAACATGGTAACTAATTGCAAAGAAGTTATATGACATCATGTGGTTCAGTATCTGATTGTATTTTTAAATGAACCTTATTGATTTGCCTCTTAAACCATATGGCTGGTAGCAAGACAAATATTTATACAGAGTTTTCAGATGCATTTGGGAACTGCATTTACAACAGTCAGAGGCAGGAGACAGGAATGTGATATTACCACAACAGTAGAATTTTTAAGATTATTGTAAAACTTCGCTCAGGTGAGTTTTACTAAAACATTAATATGAACATATGAAAATCCCTCTTCATAGGCTAACACTGACAAGCAGCATCCTGCTGCATCAGGAGTTTAGTAACTCCCTCCTAGGGTACAGATTTAAATCCAGCCCAGGCTGGCAGGAATTGAAGGCTGTTGGATTTCCAGTAGCCTCTGTAAAATGAGTTTGGTGATCTCAGGCCAGTTCTTAGGCAGATGTCCATAGCAAAGAATTTCCCACAGCAAGTGCTGGTG
Organism: Pelochelys cantorii; assembly: GCA_032595735.1. NCBI lineage: Eukaryota > Metazoa > Chordata > Testudines > Trionychidae > Pelochelys > Pelochelys cantorii. The sequence goes on along the minus strand of CM064329.1, from coordinate 98,100,651 downwards.
TTCATAGAAGGAAGGTGAAACAGGGAAGGGGCTATGGAGACCCAGGTAGCTAAAGATGGTGCTTCTAGTTCACAGGTGTGCACATTGCAATTGTTCTGTGGGGGAAATAGAGGCCTTAGTCTCCAGGGGTGGCAAGATGGCATCTTTCCTGAGTGCTAGGGAGAAAAAGAGAACAACACAAAAGTTCATTTAAAAGCTCTTGCATGGCATCAGCAGTCCTTCAGTGATGTGCAGACTCTGGGTTTGGAATTCTCCAACAGCTTGCTTAAGCTAAATCATCAAAGGTTTCCTGTTCATGATCAAAGTCAGTGAAACACGACGGTATAGCACAGATGCAAACCCTAATTTGAGATTTGTTTCCATTTAGTTTTGCTGCAGTAATGTCAACAAGAATCCCAAAGCCTCTTTAGAGTGCAGCGGGATTTGCTTTCTCAGGAAATACTCCTTGTTTCTGATGTCATCACTGCAATCATGTTAAAGTCAAGTCTGACTGAACAGGCTCATTATCATTCCTTCCATGTCTTCCCTCACAGCAACCTCCTCTCCTTTTTAACAAACACCACTAGCTGCAGGGGAGTTGAGATTAGGGGAAAGGAAGGAAGTGAATAGCTTAACTCCTTGAAAACTTGCGGCATTTCTTTAAACTAGTTTCTTAAAACTAAGTTTCATTTTAGGGTCTTCCCCCACGACAGACACCTTGCAGTTAAAGAGGTGCCCATGCTATTTTGGTTTTCCTTTCTTGTTCTGTGTTGGACAAAGATTAGGGCACTTATGCATGCTTCTGAAATTGATTTTTAAAAAGCAAAATTGAGGCTCTGTTACTAGCCAGAACTGCAGTTTGGAGTAGGAGAAAGTTTGGCAGGCACACTCTTTATGAAGCTTTGGTTTTCTACAACAGGGATTTCATATTACCACTTACCCAGGTCTAACCCTGAGAGCAGTAACCATGACAGCTCCTGAAGGACAGTGGAGACGATCATTCAACAGCAGAGATGGGGCAAAATGGACAATTTCCAGCTTGGCTCAGCACATTTGCATTATGAACCCTCCTCTCTTGGCAATGGAGAGCACAGATGAAGGAACTCGGAGTGCAGGGACTAAGGGGGCTGCCACACCTTCTGTCTTGAAGTGGTTTCCATTATACAGAGGGTTAATTGGTTGGTTCAATGGCTCTCTGCATCCCCACTATACAAGTTGTTTTAGCATTCCTGCTGGAGGGGTGTTGAGAGCAGGGGTTCTGACCCAGCCCCTGACAAAGCCAGGCTTCTAACAATTGAGATCTACCAGGCAGATGTAGATTGCTGAGACACCCATCCCCTGAAAGTTTGAAGGCTGCAGGAAGCCAGCTGGCCTGTTCCCTATTCACTCCCATTTCTTGTCACTGCTCCATGCCAACACAGGTTGGTCTCCCCTGTCTAAAAAAGGGGACAGGTCAAGCCTCACCCTGAGCATGGAGGGAACTCCCATCCCTTTCATCCTCTCTGTGGAAGCGTCTAACACAAATGATGTGACTTTAGTTCAAGATGGAGTTGAGTGGGGCCCACCTATCTTTGGCTGGACGTGGGCGTCAAAGCTTGTCACCTGAAACAGGGACAGAAGAGGAAGGACGCAGAATTAGCGGGGACAGCAGGTGTCTAGTAACTGCGACACAAAAATAGAGCCCAAGGGCCCCCTTCCTCCCCACCCCAGGGCCCCCTCCGGGCGCTGAAGGGCAGAGGAAAACACAGCTCCAGCGCGCTCTGTTCCCCTCCTCCCCCACAGGCCTACCCAAGAGCCAGCTGGACCTCATCGCTTGCTTCAGGCTTGGGTCTGTCCTGTGCCAGCGCTTTGTGGGTATGTTAAAGGGGGAGGGGGGGAAGCCCCTGGATGGAGTGTGCCCTGTCTTGGTGCCCCCGCTGTGAGGCTTCCGCCTAGCACCCAGGGCTGGAGGATGCACGAGAAAGCCCACACCCGTCTGCTGCAAGGGTTCTCCACGCTGCTTGCTCCTGCCATGTGCTGCTGCTGCTAGTAGCTAGTCAAGCGTGTCTCCAGCTGCAAACTCCACCAAACAACACTGCAGCCTCCTCCTCCCCCAGGGAAAGGAGCCAGTAAGTATTCGCCGAGCGCCCTCCCCGCTCCACCCCAGAGCGCCTCGGCTCGCCTCACAAAGGGAGTCGATTTCTCTTTGCCTCGCCGGGCGCCCGTCCCAACTCACCCAGCAGCTGCCCCAGCCCGTGCCGCGAGGAGCGCCCCGGTATCCCAGCCACAGCCAGTGAGCGCGACTCGCCTCCCCCAGGCTGCCTCGTCTTGGCTGTGCGAGCCGCTGCTGCATTCAGATGGGATGGTCGCCTCCATCCACCCACCCACGCGCCAGGCTGCTGCAGCTTCCAGCATCAGACGGATGAGTTCTCTGTTTGCTACTGGTGCCTGGTGCAGAGCTCAGCGGGGCTGGGTCCTGGCGGTGCCGAGGTTCGGGGGGGAGGAGTGTGTGTGTGTGTGTGTGTGTGTGTGTGTGGTGTGCGCTTCCTTCTCACTAGACGCAGTTGCTGGGAGGGAAGCAGGCAGGCTGGCTGTTTTTCCGTGGCACCCTCAGGTCTGCATCTCGCTAGCCTGTGATCCATTCACGTGCGCACCAGTCAAATGTGTAATGCTGCAGTGGGCAGTCCACCGCCACTACCGGAACAGCTGCAAATGGACTGGGCGAGCCAACTGCTGAAGGACTCTGCACCCGAGCGAGCAACACCTCGGATCTGACACCCCCGCTCAGTGCAGTTCCTGTATTTCCTCTTTCAATCAGACCCCTCTCTTACTTTACCCCCCATCTAGGTGCTCCCCTCCCCCACTTTATTCACCAACCCTAAACCTCCATTCCATCCTTCCACCTTCCCTCTGTACGTTTCTTTGCTTGGCAACCACCGGCTTCCCTCAGTCAAACGGCGCAGACTGCCCATAATTTGAAATTAATTTGACTGCAGCACCGAGACTGGAAGGTTGCGAAATTTATTTGATCCCTTTCCCTCCCTGTGCAAAAGGAAGCGATGAAATTTCCAATCGAGACTCCAAGGAAACAGGTGAACTGGGATCCTCAAGGTTGGTGTTCCTGACTTTATTATTCTTGCTGTTATTTATGATTCCTCCGGCGTGGTGACGGGGAGGAAAGTGACTCGGAATTGGAGTAGATGCTGCTTTATAGCCCGCTCCCCATGTGCACGGACTGCTCAGAATGTCTCATTCTTACCAGTGTGTCTTCTAGAAGCTCGGAAATGTTACTAGGATCTGGGGGAGGACAGACAAGGCTTTTTTCCTATCTGATCTCCTCTCCCTCCCCTCAGTATTTTGGTATTTCCATTGAAAACTTGCCTGGGATGGCTGGGTTCACTGCACTGGTGCATTGTTTGTTTTGTTTTCTCCCTGGCTCCTTTGTTGCTTCTGGCGATCATTGTCTCCAGTCCATGGGTGGTGTAGTGGTGGTCACAGAGGTGACTGTCTGGCTCTGGTGCCCCTCGGTGGTGACTGTCTCTTGCAGGCAGCTGGGGGTAAAAGGCTGCGGCAATGTGTCCTATCGAGTGGGCAGGGAGGACAGGTTCAATAATGGAGCCCAAAGGGACCTTTCTACGCTTTACTCCATCCTATTAACAATCGATCAGCAGGAGCTGGCAGATTGATTAACTTGATACTTAGGCTTCAGCGTGTTGGTGGGGTGGGGGAAGGGAATACGTCTATGCCAGTAAGGTGGTTCGCTGAAAACGATCCAAGTTGTGTGTGTGTGTGTGTGTATGTGTGTGTGTTTCTTTTTAAATACTTTCAGCGCCCGATGGGGTAAGTGTGCAATCTATTGGATAAGTGCCTGAGAAGATCCTGATCATTAGCATCCGGATGTGTGATCTCTCTTTAAACGATCAGTAGAGGATCTGAACAAGTTGAAGCCCCAGGTCCAGGTTTGCGGTCAGTGGCTATTGAATAGCTCTCAGAGGAACCGTGAAAGGATGTCATAGGTTTGGATTATTGGTCTTTCTACTGCGGGGCTGGTTTTGATTTTCTGTTACCCTGCCCTGCCTAGCGACAAAATGGGACATTTAAAACATTTCTCCTAGTTCAGACCAACCAAAATAAGAGCCATATCCTCAGGCGGAAGAGATGTGGGATGTAGTGTTTGAATAATACAGAACAATAAGCTTCAGTTTAAGTGCTACTACCTGCTTAATATGGTGAAAGCTGAAATAGATGCCTAAAAACCCGCCCTGTGGTTCACAATGGGTATGTGAGCATCAGTATCTCTTAACTTCAATAGCAGTCAGTGAGTATAAGGCAGCAGGTGTTCAGAAGGGCATATTCTTTCAGAATTTGGCAGTATAAGAACTTGTAGAACTAGCGTGAGAGCGTTTTTCATTGTTTATTTTCTGCAGTCTCTTTTTTAGAATTTGATCTTACTGGAAATTGCACCAAAATTTGAAGAAAAGAAATTCCCATGGCAAATCACACATGGAATTGTGGAATGGTGCTATCATGATGGTCCAGTGTATACAGTTCCATTATCTGTCAGTCAGCAATAAGAGTGTGGGACCACACCAAGTGGTTGGTCACCAAGCACTTTCAAATTCTCAATTTGCCACATTTGGTGAAAACCAGCCAGAATAGATAGTGGGTTTCTTCTCTCCTGAGTTGAATCCCTAGTGCGGACTGCAGGATTGGACCTATTATTTCCCCCAACTGTACTGACATCAGTCAGACATCAAGGATGCTAATGGATAACAAGGAAATAGGCATGTTAATTTATAGCTTTATAACAAACAAAGGAAATAAATGTTACATAAGAACATAAGATCATAAGAATGGCCATACTGGGTCAGACCAAAGGTACATCTAGCCCAGTATCCTGTCTTCTGATAGTGGTCAATGCCAGATGCCCCAGAAGGAGTGAATCATCAGGTAATCCCTCTCCTGTCACCCATTCCCAGCCTCTGAAAGAGGCTAGGGACACCATTCCTACCCTTTCTGGTAAATAGCCATTGATGTATTTAACCTCCATGAATTTATCTAGTTCCTTCTTGAACCCTGTTAGGGCATGTCTACACAGGAGGGCTAAACTTGAAATAAGCTACACAACTTGAGCTACGCTTATTGTGTAGTTTATGCTGAAATAGCTTATTTCAACTTTTGGTACTGTCTACACAGTAGTTATAGAGCACTTTCCCCTGAACTTCTCTTACTCCTCATACAATGAGGTTGACAGAAGTCAGAGTAAGAAGCCTGTTATTTTGAATTTATTTTGAAATAACAGGCTTGCTATGTAGACATGCACTACATTATTTCAAAATAACTAACATTATTATGAAATAATGCTGCTGTGTACACATAGCCTTAATGTCCTCGTCTTCATAACCTCCTCAGGCAAGGAGTTCCACAGGCTGATCGTGTGCTGCATGAAGAAAAACTTCCTTTTGTTTGTTTAAAACCTGCTACCTATTAATTTCATTGGGTGACCCCTAGTTCTTATGTTATGGGAACAAGTAAATAACTTTTCCTTATTCACTTTTTCAAACCAGTCATGATTTTATAGACCCCTATCATATCCCCCTTTAGTCTCCTCTTTTCTAAGCTGAAAAGTCCCAGTCATTTTAATCTCGCTTCATATGGGACACATTCCAAACCCCTAATCATTTTTGTTGACGTTTTCTGAACCTTTCCAGTGCCAATATATCTTTTCTGAGATGAGGCGACCACATATTGAATACTGCGTATAGATGTGGGCATACTATGGCTTTATATAGAGGCAATAAGATGTTCTCTGTCTTATTCTCTATCCCTTTTTAAATGATTCCTAATATTCTGTTTGCTTTTTTGACTGCCGCTGAACATTGAGTGAATATTTTCAGAGAACTACCCACAATGACTCCAAGATCTTTTTCTTGAGTAGTTATAGCTAAATTACTCTCCATCATATTTTGTGTATAGTTGGGATTATTTTTCCAATGTGCATTACTTTACATTTATCAACATTAAATTTCATTTGCCATTTTGTTGCCCAATCACTTAGTTTTGTGAGATCATTTTGAAGCTCTTCACAATCTGCTTTGATCTTAATTATCTTGAGCAGTTTAGTATCATTTGCAAATTTTGCCACCTCACTGTTTACCCCTTTCTCCAGATCATTTATAAATAGGTTGAATAGGATTGGTTCCAGTTGAAGTAAGGATTGGTTCCAGTTGGACCCTTGGGGAACACCACTAGTTACCTTTCTCCATTCTGAAAATTTACCATTTATTCCTACCCATTGTTTCCTGTCTTTTAATCAGTTATCAATCCATGAGAGGACCTTCCTTCTTATCCCATGACAATTTACTTTACTTAAGAGCCTTTGGTGAGAGACCTTGTCAAAGGCTTTTTGGAAATCTAAATACACTGTATCTACTGGATACCCCTACTCCACACGTTTGTTGATCCCCCTAAAAGAACTCTCAGATTAGTAAGGCATGACTTCCCTTTACAGAAATCATGTTGACTTTTCCCCAACAAATTATGTTCATCTATATGTCTGACAATTTTATTCTTTACTATTTTCAACTAATTTTCCCAGTACTGACATTAGACTTACTGGTCTGTAATTGCCAGGGCCACCTTGAGAGCCCTTTTAAAATATTGCTGTCACATTATCTATCTTTTAGTCATTAGGTACAGAAGCTGATTTAAAGATAGGTTACAAACCACAGTTAATAGTTCTGCAGCTTCACAATTGAGTTCTTTCTGAACTCTTGGATGAATGCCATCTGGTCCCAGTGACTTGTTACTGTTAAGTTTATCAATTTGTTCCAAAATCTCCTCTAATGACACCTCAATCTGGGACAATTCCTCAGATTTGTCACCTAAAAAGAATGGCCCAGGTTTGGGAATCTCCCTAACATCCTCGGCCATGAAGACCAAAGCAAAGAATTCGTTTAGTTTCTCCACAATGACCTTATCATCTTTGAGTGCTCCTTTGGCATCTTGATCATCCAGGGGCCCCCGTTTAGCAGGCTTTCTTCTTTGTTGTACTTTAAAACATTTTGCTATTACTTTTTGAGTTTTTGGCTAGCTGTTCTTCAAATTTCTTTTTGGCGTTTCTTCTTCTATTTTTACTCTTAATTTGACAGAATTTATGTTCTTTTCTATTTTCCTCACTAGGATTTAACTTCCACTTTTTAAACTATGCCTTTTTATCTCTCACTGCTTCTTTTACTTGGCTGGTAAGCCATGGTGGCACTTTTTTTGTTCTCTTACTGTGTTTTTTAATTTGGGGTATACTATTTAAGCAAAGCCTCTATTATGGTGTCTTTGAAAAGTTTCCATACAGTTTGCAGGGATTTTGCTTTTGTCACTGTACTTTTTAATTTCTGTTTAACTAACCTCCTAATTTTTGTGTAGTTCACCATTCTGAAAATAAATGCCACAGTGTTGGGCTGCTGAGGTGTTTTTCCCACCACAGGGATGTTACATTTTATTACATTATGGTCACTATTTACAAGAAGTCCAGTTACATTTACCCCTTGGACCAGATCCTGCACTCCACTTAGGACTAAATCAAGAATTGCCTCTTCCCTTGTGGGTTCCAGAACCAGCTGTTCCAAGAAGCAGTCATTTAAGGTATCAAGAAATTTTATTTCTGCATCATGTCCTTAGGTGACATGTACCCAGTCAATATGGGGATAGATGAAATCCCCTGCTATTATTGAGTTTTTTATTTTGATAGCCTCTCTAATTTCCCTTAGTATTTCATAGTCACTATCACTGTCCTGGTCAGGTGGTCGATAATATATCCCTACTCCTATAGGGTATGTCTACACTACAGCATTATTTTGAAATATCTTATTTCGAAATAGTTAATTCGAAATAAGTTATTTCAAAATAACACGTCTACACACAAAATGCATTTCAAAATAACATTTTGCTATTTTGAAATAGCACATCCACACTGAGTTAACGCTGAATCGCATTTAAGGCTGGCTGTTACCAGGTCCGGCAGGGCATTAGGTCAGGAGTTACTTTGTGTGGCTGCTGCCTGAGGCTATCTGAGGCATGTGCTTAAAAGGACCACCCCCTGGACAGCAGGTTCTCAGGTTTCCCTGCTTGCTTGCCTACCTTGATGAGGGACAGCAAAGCATTTTGTCTCTGTGTGCTCTGGTTGCCCTCACTCGGGACACCACAGCACTCTGCAACATGGAGCCGGAGCTGCCACAGGGCACTCTGGTGCTTCTCTTGGACACGTTGCTGCGAGCCTGGCTGCACTTTCTGCAGGCTGCCATCCGGGAGGTCCATCGGGGGGCTGTCAGTATCCAGGAGGCCCTGCAGGAGAGCTTCCACCCTGAGGAGCACTAAGAGCCTCCCTGATGTGCTCCCCTGGGGGATTGTGCCTCATTCCTCCCTCACATCCTTCCACTTATCCCTCCCTAATCCCCCTTCCTGATGTCAAATAAAATACATGTATTTTAATGAATACAAACTCTCTTTATTGAACAAAACTGGGTGGGGGGGGGGAGGGAATGAAACTCTGGTGAGACTGGGGAAAGGAGGCGGGAGAGGGGAGGGGGAAACCTGGGAGGAGGGAGCTGGAAGGGGGAAGCAAGGGGAAGAAGGGGGAGGGGAAGCTCAGGGCTCAGGGTTGGGGGTCTCGCCGGACCAACTTGATTGTCATGCAGACCTGCTCCTGGGTTCACATGTGGCCTTTGGTGGCCAGGCTGGCAGTTATCCTGCCATAGACGGCCACGTTCCTCCATCTAGTGCGGAGATCATGGACGTTGGGGGCATCCCCCCCAAACCTGAATAAGGTCCATGATCTCCACCCTGGACCAGGAAGGAGCCCACCCTGGCAGGCTCCTGGGAGCTGGCAGACTGCTCCTGGGGAGCGGTGGAGGGCTGGCTGCCAGTGGCTTGCTGGCTCATGTTTTGGGGCCACTGGGTCAGGGGCAGTGACTGCTGGCTTTGGGCTGGCAGGCTTGGAGCTGGCACAGGCACTGTGGCCAGAGTCAACCCCTTTAAGGGCTCCGGGGATGGGGGAGGGAGAGAAGTGTTCTTGGTTGAGGCTGGAGTGGCCACCAGGATACCCTGGGAAGGCTGGAGGCCCCCTATTTCGATATAAGTGTTTACACAGCACTTATTTTGAAATAGCTATTTCAAATTTGGTGTTATTCCTCGTGGAATGAGGTTTACCAAATTCGAAATAAGTGCTCCGCTATTTTTCAAATTAATTTCAAAATAGCGGTTTGGCTGTGTAGACGTGAGTAAAGTTATTTTGAAATAACAGCTGTTATTTCAAAATAACTTTGCTGTGTAGACATACCCATATTCTTATTATTAGAGCATGGAATTACTACTGATAGAGATTCTATGGAACATTTTGGTTCATTTAAGATTTTTACTTCATTTGATGCTACATTTTCTTTCACATATAGTGCCACTCCCCCACCAGGATGACCTGTTCTGTCCTTCCAATATATTTTGTACTCTGGTATGACTGTGTCCCATTGATTGTCCTCATTCCACCATGTGTCTGTGATGCCTAATACCATATCCTCCTTAAATAAGAGGCACTCTAGTTCACCCATCTTATTATTTAGACTTCTAGCATTTGTGTAGAAGCACTTTAAACATTTGTCACTGTTTATCTGTCGGCCATTTCCTGATGTGTTAGACTCTTTTTTATTTGATGTTGGCTTAGTGAAAGACAAAATTTGTATGGAAAAACATCTTGTGGCCAATCCTGTAACCTTTACATGAGTACTCCCATAACATGTACTCTGTTGAAAAGTCTCATTGAAGAACTAATCATGTGAATTAGGGATGCAGATTGGAATCCATAGGGTTCATTTTGAAAAGAAAGTAAAATAAAAATAGTCCATTCAAAAGCTCTAGGTACCCTAATAATTAATTAGACTTATAGTCACAGATGCTGTATGCACTGTTATTGTAGCCATGTTAGTCCCAGGATATTAGAGAGAGAAGCTGGGTGAGGAAATATCTTTTATTGAACCTACTTCTTTTGGTGAGAGAGACAAGCTCTTGAGTTACATCAAGCTCTTCTTTAGGTCTGGGAAAGGTACTTAGAGTGTCACAGCTGAATAGAAGGTCAAACATATGGTTGGCTCACAGTTTGGTCTACAATGGATGGGATGGTCCACCATATTGATGCTAGCCCACAGGTGTGTGTGTGTGCATGTGTGCAGAGTGGCCTGGAGAATTACCAGGGTAGCCTGGTGTGGTGCCGCAGTGGGGGTCTGGTCCCCCTGCACTCATTGCAGCAGCAGGAGCCCAGCAGCCTGCTCCACTCTGCTGCCATCTTCCAGCCACATCACTATGATTCACTGTGGTGGTGGTGGGAAGCAGAATGACCCACCCCCAGCCCTCTTCACTCTCTCTAGCGACAAGGGCTTGGAGGAGCAGAGTGGGCTGGGTAGCTCTGCTTCCCACTGTTGTGGTGAAGTGGAGCGAACTGCCTGGGTGACAGATGGTGGAGCAGAGCAGGCTGCTGAGTCAATCCACTTCTTGTAGCTCCTACCACCATGGTGAGTGTGGGAACACCCAACCCCTGCTGATACCCTGCACCAGGTTCCCCATAATCTCCTAGGCTACATCTTTCAGGGGAGAGGGCTTTGGGGAAGGGTTGTAATGGGAGTATGTGGGAGCAGAGCAGGGGAGGAGCACAGGTGGAGCAGAGGCAGGCAGAGACAAGGTAAGCAGCAAGGCCTGGGTAGAGAAGGGGTTGTCACGGGCCCTACATCCCTCCCCTCCCTAGGGACAGCCCTGGGTATAGATGTGAGGGGGAACAGAGCTCAGCAGGAGAGTCTGGATGTGGGGGACTTTTAGGAGGGTCCAGATGCTGGGGGAGTGGGGCTCAGTGATTAGAGATCCAAGTGCAGCTGGTTGAGGCTTGATGGAGTTGTGATCTGGGTGTGGGTGGCTCATTGGTGTGGTACAGATGCAACAGGAGTGGAGGTTCATTGGGAAGGATAATGAGTGTGGGGGGTGAGGCTCTGTGGGAGGATCTGGGTACAAGGGGGTCTAGATGCACGGGGATTGGGTGCACAGGGGTTCAGCTCCCTATACAGGGATACCTCCCTCTGCAGTTGAGGAATGATGTATGCAGGAAGTGCGGGTGGGAGAGTTTGCAGAGCTTCCTGCAGTGAGGGGGAGAAATCTGGGGGTGCTGTGCAAGGGTAGAGAAAGTCTCATCCTCCCTAGCCCATCCAGGACTAGCAGCTGAGCCTGGTGAAGCTTAGGAGCCACCAATTGGGTCTTCCCCAGTTCCACCTCCTGGCCCACAGGGATTTTCCTCTCTGCTGGATGCCATGCACACCAAAAACATACTGCTGGGGTGGATCACATGATAACTGTTGTGGCTTCCCTTTGCTTTCCCACCAGAAAGTCATTTTTTTGGAAGGAAGCAAAGAAATCAACAGGGGACATAACTTCTGTGTATGCACAGTGGCACAACATTCCCCAGGAGTAACAAAAGCTGTCTGTTTGGTGATTTGCATGCATATATATGCAAAAAAAATGGCAAGAATGCTTCCCAGCTTGGGTTGACAGACATGCCTCAGTTTTACTTGAGCAAGGACACTAAAAATAGCCATGTTGCTATGGCAGCAGGGGCAGCAATTCTGGCTAGTTATGGGAACACAAGCCTGCCTGATCGCATGGGTATATACACAGGAGGCTAGCTTGAGTTACTCCTGCAGACACAATGCTATTTTTAGCACATTAGCTCCAGCAGAGCTATCGCGTCTGTCTACTCACACTGGGAAGCATGTTTCCAGCTGTAGTGTAGACATACTATAAAGATCCACATCGAGAAAAGCTATTAGTAAGAAGTCTGTGAAAGGGATTAAGAGATCTTAACTATTAAAATATGTGATTGGTTTTCAATTAGTAAATAGCTTTATATATCTGGCTTCATTTAAATGTATATCAGTTCAGTATGCCTTGTTCTGGTCGTCAGACATGTAGCCAGAACCGTTTTGTTTAGCATGAATTTAACCAGAATACTGTACTCACTTGGGGCTAGATCCACAAAGTGATTCAGGTGTTTTAGGTGCCTGCTGCCCAATGAAATCTTTAGCCCTGAGCTAGGTGCCCATATGATGCACGAGGAGTGTTATATGCTGAGAATGGGAGAAGCCAGGAGTCTAAGTTAGCCAGTAAGAAATGGTGAGGAGCGTAGAGTTTAGGCACCTATGTTTACTCAGCATTCACAGCTTTGAACCCTGTCCTAGAGTTAGATGCCTAACCCAGGTCTGTCTTGAGACAGAGAGACGGAGTGAGAGAGTGACCATTACAGCCAACATCCCAGTGGCTAGGGAGCTCAGCTGGGATATGAGAGCTTTGCTTTCATATTCCTGCTCGCTTCATATGGAGCAGGAGCTTGACCGTAGGTCTCCCACATTCCGGGTGAGTGGTCTTTTGCTAGGCCAATAAATATTTTATTTGTTATATGAAGTGGAATCATTTCAATAGAAGAGACCAAGAGACCCACCTCAGAACACTCAGCTTTCAGGGCAATTATGCTAGAGATGGGATATTGGGTTCAAGACTCTGCCCCAGTCAGGTGGGGGAGGAAGGGCCTTGAAAGAGATCTCCCACATCCCAAGGGAGTAGTATGATCTCTAGGCTATTATTCCCAATTCATGTACCCATGGTTATCTTTTGTGTGAGGCCTGATCCAGAAGGCATGCCAGAGAAAACCTGCTGGATGGGGCCCCACAGATGAGATCAGGGAGGGAATGCCTATTTCCCACCCAAGTTTAGTTGTGAGAATGGGAGCCAAGCAGCTCAGTAGGATTTAAGCAGTTTCATGCATGACCATCTACAGAAACTGAGGCACCCAGGGAGTTTAGACTCCCACAGTGTTAGGTGGCAGCTAAGCAGAGATTCTGAGGATCTCAGTGGATGTTGGATTTATATGCCTAAAGTAGCAGTGAGACACGTATGTACTCTTATGGATCTACAATGTCTGAAGTACTCCCATTTATGTTTCTTTGCTTGCAAGCCAGTAATTGGAAGATGTAACATGCTGTAATGTGAGTGATGAGCACTATATTTAGAAACCTACAGTTATTCCCAAGATAATTTTATAACAAATTATTTCCAGTGATGTTTTTCAGAAATGACATATATCTTCCAAAGGCCAAAGATCATGTAAAGGAAGATTGCAATAAATCAAGGGATTGATGAGGATGCTGGTTTGAATCCAGGTCAGGATATTAATCACTTAAATTAATTAGTGCTCGGATACCACAGTGCTGGTTGCACTGTAAATGATTAGACAGGTAAATAAATTACCATTTAATGGCTCTTTTTTGGGATTTATCTGAAATTGGTGTTCTCAATCCATACAACAAACATTCCTGCTCCAATATTATCATGAAAAGACTTTCCGAAAGGACATACAGGGTATACGGCTAGAAACTGACAGAAGAGATGCCGGTGGTTTGTTAGCAGACAGCAAATGTGGCACTGTTTAGGTTCTCAGCCATAAGGCAAAGGAAAGAATAGATCATAGAAACTGAATCTTACCCTTACACCTCCCATGGCTCCCCTTGACTGGAAATGGTGAGCCAGGGCTAATGGGAACTGCCAGGCTCTGTGGCTATGGGCCCTTTAGTTAAACAAAGCAGCGCAGACCCGCTAGCGGCTTTCCCAAAGTGGGAAATACCACACTAATTGCCATAATACCACTATATAAATCCACTGTATGTCCATCCTTTGAGCACCTGCAGGCAGTTCTTGCTCCCATCTCAAAAAGGATAGATTAGAATTGGAAAAAGTACAACGTAAAACAATGAAAGTGAGTAGGGCTATGGAACAGCTTCTATATGAGGTGAGATTAAAAAGACTGGAACTGTTCAAGCAGGAAAAAAGAGGATTAAAAAGGGATATGACAGAGGACCATAAGATCATGAATGGTGTGGAGAAAGCATGTAAGAAGAGTTATGTATTCCTTCTCATAACACCAGAATCAGGGGGCGCCCATTGAAATTAACAGGCAGCATGTTTAAAGCAAACAAAAAGCATGTTTAAAGCAAACACACAACACACAGTCAGCCTCTGGAACTTGTTGCCAGGGGATGTTGTGCAAGATAAAAGTAAGATAGAGGTCAAAAAAGAATTAGATTAATTCATGGAGTATAGGTTCCTCAATGGTGATTAATCAAGATGGTAAGGAACACATGCCCTGGGTTCCTTGAATCTTGGACTACCACATGTTGGGACTGAATAACAAGAGATAGATCACTTGATAATTTCTCTGTTCCATTTATTCCCTTTGAAGCACCACTGTCAGCAGACAGGATGCTGGGCTACATGGATTGTCAGTCTGACCCTGTATGTCCATTCTTACTATAAAATAAGGAAATATAAATAATGGAAAATATGAATAAAACCAGGTAGGTGCTTCAGATCTGGACCTTAATGTCAGTGAGAATTTGGCCCACTGACTTCAGCAGGAACTTGGCCTCTCTCACTATTTGGCTTCACACATTTTTTTTAAATCCCTTTTCTTGAATTTTTAAAACATGTAAGTTACCTGTTACTGTTACTTGCTTGTTCGTTTATTACATGCTACCCTCATTTTGGGCAATCAAGAACCTGATCCAATGTTCACTGAAGTCAGTGGCAAGTCAAGTTGTTAGTCTCACACATGTAAATGTCTCAGACCATTAAGATGTACCTCTAGTTACTTATGCAGACACTTATCGTTATAACTTCTAATTTCATCCTCCCTCTCCCATTCCTCTGTTTGGAATGCACTCAGTGTACTTGTTTTAAATTAGATTGTAAACTCAACTTAAAATCAGGGACTGTAATTTCATGTACATTTTTATAAAGAGTAGCAAAACAGGCCTCTGATCCCATCGGGTGCTACCTTAATACAAAACTATTATTAATAATTAGCAGATACTTCAAGGCAATAGTTGTCTGCTTAAATAAAACAATCTTTTCCATTGGAAAAACTGAAACACTATTTCCATAAGAACATTTGTACTGATTTTAGGTCTGGTAAAAGATAGTTTAGTTAACCAAATCTAAAACTGGCACCAAATTTGACTTGACAGTGCCCTGTTTAGGTATTGTTTTTAAAGCTCCAACATAATTGTCATCTGAGCATAGGGGATGCCTCCTTTTCCTTTCTTTGCTTCCTCACCTTCTAAGGGGAGTGACCTTTGGCCTGAAGAGTGTTGGATGTGACTCCTTCCAAAATACACTAAATACACCCTGGAATTGCTGATGCTTTACAGAGTGATTCAAGGTGTGCTGTCCCCTTCAGGGGAAGAATATGTTTTCTTTGTGAAGCCTCCAGTAGGTGGAAGGCCAAGTTTAATCTCGACTTGGAGCTGAGAGACTTTGCATAAATGAAATATAGTAAAACTAATATTCAAATGACAGTGATTGGAAAAGTCCTTTAAAACTCATGTTATATGTGCAATTCCAACGCAATTTATTTACACTCTGGATCCACTGAAGCTATAATGTGACTTTTTGGCTTCTCTCATAAAGTCACTTTTTGTGTAAGATTAGTTCATACTACTTGGGAGACAACGAGGGTATGTCTACACTACAAAGTTAATTTGAACTAACAGCCGTTAGTTCGAATTAACTTTCATAGGCGCTACACACGCAAACCGCTAGTTCGAACTTAATTCGAACTAGCGGAGCACTTAATTCGAACTAGGTAAACCTCATTGTACGAGGACTAACGCCTAGTTCGAATTAAGTAGTTCGAATTAAGGGCTGTGTAGCCACTTAATTCGAACTAGTTGGAGGCTAGCCCTTCCCAGCTTGCCCTGGTGGCCACTCTGGGCCAAGCCAGGGAAACTCTTCTGCCCCCCTCCCAGCCCCGGAGCCCTTAAAGGGCCACGGTCTGGCTACGGTGCCCAAGCCAGGTGCAAGCCTGCCAGCACCCAGCCAGCAGACCCTGCACCTGGCACGCCATGAGCCAGCCACCCGCTGCCACCCAGCCCTCCCCCTCTTCCCAGGACCAGGCTGGCGGCTCCCAGGAGCCTGCCCGGGGCCGCAAGAGGCGGGTGCCCTCCTGGTCTAGTGCGGAGATCGTGGACCTCATCGAGGTTTGGGGGGAGGCCTCTAACGTCCACAATCTCTGCACTAGGCACAGGAATGTGGCCGTCTAGGGCAGGAGAGCTGCCACCCTGGCCACCAAAGGCCACATGTGAACCCAGGAGCAGGTTTGCATGAAAATCAAGTTGGTCCAGTGAGACCCCCGACCCTTAGCTTAGAACATAAGAACATAAGAATGGCCGTACTGGGTCAGACCAAAGGTCCATCTAGCCCAGTAGCCTGTCTGCCGACAGCAGCCAACACCAGGTATCCCAGAGGGGATGGACCGAAGACAATGACCACGCCATTTGTCTCGTGCCATCCATCTCCAGCCTTCCACAAACAGAGGCCAGGGACACCGTTCCTACCCCCTGGCTAATAGCACTCCATGGACCCAACCTCCATGAATTTATCTAACTTCTCTTTAAACTCTGTTCTAGTTCTAGCCTTCACAGACTCCTGTGGCAAGGAGTTCCACAGGCTGACTATTTGCTTTGTGAAGAAGAACTTTCTTTTATTAGTTTGAAGCCTGCTACCCATTCATTTCATTTGGTGTCCTCTAGTCCTTCTATTATGGGAACTAATGAAGAACTTTTCTTTATGCACCCTCTCCACACCACTCATGATTTTATAGACCTCTATCATATCCCCCCTCAGTCTCCTCTTTTCTAAGCTGAAAAGTCCCAGTCTCTTTAGCCTCTCTTCATATGGGACCTGTTCCAAACCTCTAATCATTTTAGTTATCCTTTTCTGAACCCTTTCCAAGGCCAAAATATCTTTTTTGAGGTGAGGAGACCACATCTCTACACAATACTGAAGATATGGCGTACCATAGTTTTATACTTCCCCTCCTCCTTCTTCCCCTGGCTTCCCCCTTCCAGCTCCCTCCTCCCAGGTTTTCACCTCCCCTCTCCCACCCTCTCTCTTCCCCTCTCCCACCTCCTTTTTCCAGTCTCCCCAGAGGTTAATCCCCCCACCCCCAGTTTTGTTAAATAAAGAGAATTTCTATTTTTGAACACACGTGTCCTTTATTTTTTACATCAGGAAGGGGGGCTAGGGAGGGGTAAGTGGAAGGAGGTGAGGGAGGAATGGGGCACGAGCCCCCGATGGGGAGGACTGGGGTGGCTCTGCGGGCTCCTCGGGGTGGAAGCTCTCCTGCAGAGCCTCCTGGATCCTGACAGCCCCCCGAATGACCCTCCCCCCCCGGATGGCAGCCTGCGGCAAGTGCAGCCGGGCTGATGGCCGAGTGCTCTGATGTGCCAAATGTGGGCACTCAGGGCACTCCAAGTCAGGACTGCTTTGCTGTCCCTCATCGAGGTAGACAAGCAAGCGGGGAACCCTGAGAACTGTCTGTCCAGGGTGGGGGTCGGGTCCCTTTAAGCACAGCCCTCGGCTAGCCTGAGGCAGCAGCTCCACGCTCTAAGCCCTAACCTGATGCCCTGCTGGCACCGGTTCCGGCAACCTTAACTTCGGTTCAGGGTCCACTCAATGTGGACATGCTAGTTCGAATTAGCAAAACGCTAATTCGAATTAGTTTTTAGGTCTAGATGCACTAGTTCGAATTAGCTTAGTTCGAATTAACTAATTCGAATTAAGTTAGTTCGAATTAGTGCTGTAGTGTAGACATACCCCAACTGATTAATAAATCAAGAAGCCAAGAAAGTTCTACAGATATCAGAGCAGTGACTGGGAGCATGGACTCCTTGATTCTGCCAGTGATGTACTGCAGGACATTCAATAAGTCACATAGAACCAGATCCAGATAGGTATTTGGGCATCTAACCCAGCTATGGGCATCTAAGTCCCAGTTTTGGCTCCACGGTGTCCATAAATCTCCTCCTGGACCTTGAAGGCACCTAAACCAACTTGGAATCAAAGTTTTCAGGGTAAAGGTTCCTTTGTTATCTAAATTTCTGCCTCCGGGCATGAGCACTGCTGCCTCACTCTAGATGGCCAGACACAGATCTCCTATCTAAGTCTCAGAGGGTATGTCTGCACTAGCCCCCTAGTTCGAACTAGGGAGGCTATGTAGGCATTCGAAGTTGCAAATCAAGCCCGGGATTTAAATATCCCACGCTTGATTTGCATCTTCCCGGCCAGTCGCCATTTTTGAAATTTACAAGTCCAGACTAACTGTCCGCGTCTACACGCGGCAGGGACCCGGTAGTTCGAAATAAAGCCCTAGTTCGAACTACCTGTTATTCCTCCTGGAATGAGGTTTAACAGGTAGTTCGAACTAGGGCTTTATTTCAAACTACCGGGTCCCTGCTGCGTGTAGACGCGGGCAGTTAGTCTGGACTTGTAAATTTCAAAAAATTGGCGACCGTCCGGGAACACGCAAATCAAGCGCGGGATATTTAAATCCCAGGCTTGATTTGCAACTTCGAATGCCTACATTAGCCTCCCTAGATCAAACTAGGGGGCTAGTGTAGACATACCCAGAGTGATTTATAAAGTAGGTGAAGATAGACAGTTCTCCACCTAAATAGTGTGTGAGCTCTAATCAGACAGGTGTACTAATCAGACAGGTGTATTCAGGAGCTGCCTGCTGGATGAGGTCTCATTCAAAATCTATCTGGAGGAAGAAGTGGTACCTAGCCTTTTTTCGGAAAAAGCTACTCAAATTGCGCTCTGAAATTTGCGTAGCGTTTTCCGATTGCCTTTCCAGAAGAGGCTTTCCCCCATTTGGCCCCATCTCCTCTTTCAGAGGAGCCCTTATTTCTCATAGAATGAGGTATACAGGAGTCCCTGAAAGAGCGCGTTTCTTCTAGGCTCTTAAAATTTAGGCACCACAACATTCAGTTTTGCAACATCTAAATCACTTTGATGATCCAGGCCTTAACCTCTCAAAGCCTCTGTTTTTTTCCTCCTTATCTGTAAAATAGTACTTCTAAATCTCATCCACTTGAAAGGGGTATGGTGAAATATAATTAACCTATCTAAAGCAATTTGAGGTCCATAGCTGAAAGGAACTGTGTAAGTGAAATGCTACAACAATTAAGAAAGAGCTAAATAGCATCATTCCTTGCACACTGGAGACTCCAAATCACAGCATTTCAGAAGTTTTTTACAACTACACTAAACCACAAGCTCTTTTGAAAACACACTTTTTTGTTGCTTTTGTTAATGCAGGTTGGAGGACTAGATATTTCTTTTCTGGATGATGTTTGGAAGAAACCTGTATAGTAAAATTAACGCTGACATTAGTGTAAGGTACAAAGTGTTCTGACTGGTACTTTGTTTTGATCATTAATTTTAAAGAGGATGTCATGATGTCTCACAAACTGTGAGTGTCAACTTCAGGACAGACTGTCGTTAAAACAAGGAAGAAAACCCAAACTAGTGGTATGTTCTATACTTAGATTTTACCAACTCAGCAACAAATGTGAACTCCTGAAGCACTCTATGGCTATGCCTACACAGCAGCGTTATTTTGGAATAACTGACGTTATCTTGAAATAACATTGTCTGTGTCTAAACTACAAGCAGTTATTTTGACGTAATGTCAAAATAATGTTGAGCTGGAGAACTTCTTACTCCAACTCCCGTAACCCTCATTTTACGAGGAGTAAGGGAAGTTGAAGGAAGAGTGCTCTTTCTTGGACTTCCTGCTGTGTAGACAGCGCTAAAAGCCGAAATAAGCTATTTCGATTTAAGCTACAAAATTGATGCGCCTTATCAATCTTTCTATGGAGTTACAGAGAGTTCCCTGGGGCACATTAATGTATCTTGCCAGCCAGGAAAGCTGGATTTAGTGATAAATGGTCACTTACACTAAAGATCTCAAAATATTCATGTTATTCTGAGTACGAAGAGACCAGTCAATCAATCTGTGAAATCAAAATTACCCCAGATTAATTTGTGCCTTAGATCTAACACAAATGACAACTCTGATAGCTAATCCCGTAGTATATGAACCAGGGCTTTGCCTATACTACAAAATTGTGTCATCAAAACTTATCTTTTGGTGACAAACTGTGAGAGTATCTACACTGTAATGGGACTTTTATTGGGAAAAACGCTCAGTTTTGGCAAGAAGAAACTTCCACCCCATGAAAGACTTTTTTTGTAAAAAAAAAATCTGCTGTGGTACAAATCCCATCACTCACTCCAAAGAAAAAACAAACAAACAAAGTGAGCTCAACCCTTGACAAATACTGCTCTACCTAGGAGACAGTTCCATAAGCTAGGTAAGTGGTGGTGAAGAGTTCAAATTAGGGATGTGAAAGTGTAAAGTGTGTAAATGGTTAACTGATGAGCCTGGGCTCATTGGTTAACATTCATGGTTACATTCAGGCTCCTGGTACATGCAGGGAGCTGGCTTGAAAGCCAGCTCCCCACACACATGGGCTCCTGGGGAGCCACCCGGCACTGCTGCTTCTGATACTGAGGCCCATGTGTTCCATGCTGTATTCTGATGCCACCCCATGTGTAACCATGAGTTGCAGGTCAGGCTTCAGGCTTACAGCCCTGTCATCATCGGGGTCGCCCAACCCCCACATGTTTTTCCACCAGCCCTAACCCTGTGTTTCCACCCTTTCTTAGTCCCGTGGTCTATCAGTCCCCAGGTCCCGGTGAGCCCACTCCTTAGCTAGCAGGGCCTGCTTAGCCCTAAGTGTTGCGGAGAAGGAGGGGGACTCGGGCCCGCCCGCACTCCGGGTCCTGGCGCAGGACCCTAAAGACAGCGAAGTGGGTACACTGTCTGGTTGGTGGGGGATTCCCCGTAACTCACCAACCCTCGGGGTGTGGAGTGATTCCTCCTCCTGTCCCCATCCTGGGCCACTTCCTCCTTCTCACAGCGGTCGTTGGCCCAGCATCCGGCCTGCCTCTGGTCCTCCGCATTCCTCTCCACCGGCGTTCTCCCCTGGCTCCTTCCCTTTGGTCTCCGGGCTCTCCCCCGGAGACCTCTCCTTACTCACCGGGCTCTCCCCCGGCTTCCTCCCCCTGCTCTCCGGGTCCAGGCGCCATTTGAACGGGCCGCGGGACACGGGCCGATGACATCAGCCAACGTCCCCCCCTTGGCTGGCCTCCGTCGGGCCCCCAACTGCCCCAAAACAGGCCGGACAGGAGCGCCGGGAGGTCGCACGGGTGCCTGGGCGTTCAGCGGTCCCTGGGCTTCCCGCCCCCTCCTTCAGGCTCCTGCTGGCCCGCTCGCCGCCAAGCGCCTCTACTGGTGGCTGAGGAGTGCGGGGCACCATGGGCTTTGCTTGCCCGGAGCCCGGTGCCCCATCACACCATGTCACTTTCTAGAGAGGTCCAGACATCCTTGTAGCCATATGAAGGTGGAAAAGAGTGCACACATCTTTCCCTTTTATTTATTACCATTTCTTTGAGGCTTTTGTGTAGCTGGAGACTGTTTTGCCACAGTCTTAACTACCACTAATAAATACAAATTTTGTTTGCTATTTTTGTAGACATGGTTCGGAGCCTCAAATCTGAGATCCATACATATATGATATTGGACCGTTTATGGCTTTTTCTATCTGGTGTTTTGGTTTAGCCCTTTCTAGAGATAATAGCTAGCTGTGAAGTTTGGATCTAGAGCCAGACTTTCTTATTGTTTAGGCCTCTTTAGATGAGGAGCTTTGGTCTGGTTATATTACTTACGTTTTAAGAGAAGATTTGAAAAGAGATGGAGACCTAAAGGGGACAGACACAGGGAGACTGCTCCAAGTGGAAAGGGCTACAAAGGAAAGAAATTTTTGATGTTATGTAAGCAGAGGATGTGGAAAGAAGAGTAGAGATAGCGGCTCAAGTGAGTCCATGAAGAGTGTGAAGAACAAGAGAGTCACAGAATTGTTGCCAGTTACTAAAACCTTCCTTTTTAAATTAAACTGTACTCGATATTCAGGATCTCAGGGCACAAGCCTATAAGAAATAAGCATCTAAGCTAATGCATATTTGCAAAAACTGCAGTATCTGTATGGTGGCTACTAGTTTCTCACATTCATATATTATTGAATTCATATATTATTACCAACAAAACTGAGAGCAGAGGCCTAAAGGATAAGGAATGGGATGTAAAAGTCTCCCCATAATCAATTGCATTTTGTTAGGCAGGCTGTAGTTTAAAAATAATTGTAAATATTTTTATGGGACTATTACAAAATGTCTGAATTTAATGAAGCAAAATATCTTTTTAGGCAATGATCATATTCCTCCTTAGAAGAGACATATGTGGATATTCTCTTCTGTTTAGTCCTTATACTTCCATGAAAGGTATGTAGGGTGAATGAGCTTTCAGATCCTTTATGGTTATGTCTGTCTGAGAGCTACTAAGCTGTTGGTGACCAAATGTAAATTGTTTTGAGTTTGCTGAAGGCAATGTAAGCAACCAAAAAGTAACAAGAATTATCCTCCCCAAAAACATCCTATTGAGAAAGTAATTTGGCTTATATAGCAACAGTAGATCAGCAGGTCAACTTAGTGTTTTTAAACATCATGTTCTGAATAGCTAAACTTGCTGGTTCCACATGTTCATATCCCAGCAGGACTGATTCAGTCCTTCATCTTTTTGAGGAAGATAAATTAACTACCATGCAGTTAGCTGCATGGGGGTTCTTTGGAACAAGACTTTAAAACAGGTATCCTGTCTGCTCTGTGAAGTCTCTAAAAAGCCACAGCATTTATCATAAAAGTAGTGTGTGGGGGGGGGGGGGAAGAAGGGGTGGTTTACTTCATGTCCTTGGGCAGTATTTTCACTCTCTCTGCCTAGTGCAGGCATGTCAAACAGGTATCTGGTGGGCCGCATGCGACCCGATCGAAATTTTTTGCAGCCCGCCACTACATTTTTATAAAAGAATAAAGTGCGGCCTACTGGCTGCTCAGAGTACGTGGCCGAGTGCAGATCACAGCCGGCCAACCAGCCGCTCTGAGCATGGCACCGTAGCGACTTCTCATGGCCGGCTGGGCCGCTCTGTGCTGGGTGCTCCAGCGACTTCTCACGGCCGGCTGAGCCACTCTGTGCAGGCATCAAGCTGGCCGCTTTGCTCACAGCGCCCCAGCGCCTGAGGAAGAAATGTGTGGTGGCAGCGGCTCTGGGAGCCAGGCATTAGGTTGGGGGGGCTGGGAGTGCTTGGCTCTGGGAGGCATTGAGTTAGAGGGGGGTGTGACTGGTTCTGGGGGAGGGATGAGGCATTGGGTTAGAGTGAGGGGGGATCTGGGGGAGTGGAGGGGATTGGGTTAGAATGGGGGTATGGCAGTGCATGTCTCTGGGGGAGAAGAGGGAGATATTTTGTTTTTTATTTATTTATTCCCCCCCAAAAATCACAAAATGTATATTAATTTTATATCAATAAATATGTCAATTTTTTTTCAATTGCCTGAATATTATGTTTATGCAAAATCTCAAACTTACAAAGTATCTGAAATTTTCACAGAAACCTGTTCTATTTGATTAATCACAGTCTATACTTGTTTTTATTTCAACAAAACAACTTATGTATCATATAAAAATTACCTTACATTTATATTTAAAATTAAAAATTATTTTTATGGGCAAATAACAATTTTACACATCAAATTATTGTATTACATTAAAACAAGACCTGAAAAATTATAAAATATACCTAAAACATAATCTATAATAATAAATAATTATGACTTTCTGATAGAAGTACATTTTCTTTGGTGGCCCTGAAAGCTATCAGTTTTTGTTTGTGTGGCCCTCAGTAGGCTTTGAGTTTGATATGCTTGGCCTCGGGTGATCAGATGTCCTGTTTTTAAAGGGACAGTCCCATGTTTAAGCCCTCCTGCAGGTGTCCTGACTGTTTCTTAAGAAAGAGCAAATCGTCCTGTATTTTCTGTCTCCTTCCTCCCATCAGTACTGTAAGTCCTACTGCTGGCTGGATTTAGTCTCTGCCCATCTGCCCACCGGTGGTGAATGGCAGGGACCAATGACTGATGATGGGGGTGGGTGTGCAAGGCTAGTGGTGGGAGAAAATGCAGTGTCTTGGCCAGCAGGGTCCCTGTCCACCCCCATCCTGTTTCTAGCCAGCATAAGCTGTGAGCTGTGGTGGCTGGTGAGCTAGGCAAGCACCAGGTGGCAGCCTGTTACATGTCCCTTCTGCTGCCCACTTATCAGTCCTTTATGTGATCCCTCTCTTGCTGACCTCCTCTCCCACCTGTGCCCCTTCACTTCCATTCCTAGCTCCACTGCTTCTCCATATCCCGCTGGTGGGGCATCCCGCTTCCAGTGGTGTGTGGAGAATCAGCCTCTAGTCAGAGCACTCAGTTAACCAACAACCTGGCCAGCAGTCTCTGTTCTTCCCTCATTGCCTATGGCTAGGCTGGTGCCCAGAAATTCCCAAGACACTCTGTCCAGGGGTGCTGGCCAGGAGGAGCTGAGTGTTGCATGTACCAAAGCCCTGTGTAGCACTAGTATGGGGCATATCTCTGTCCCTCAGCTAAGCTCTGGAATGGTATGGAGGTTCAGCCTGTTCACGCCTGAACCTGCAGGATCCACAGTAGCCCCCAAAGTGGGGGCCTAGCCCCCTCTTCTCCCATGCCTCTCCCTCACTCCCCCTAGGTCCTGCCCTCAGGGAGTGTGGGGCTTCTTCATTGCCTAGGCACCCTTCACTGCTGAGCCACCTCTCTGTGTTTGCTGAAGCCCCTGCAGTCAGGTTTCCTGGACTTTTGTACACAGTGCATTCTTAGGGCTTACCCCACCTCCTGTCTCCCAGCTACAGTGCTGGCAGGAAGGGGGTAGGTTGGTGGTCAGCAGCAGCCTGGAGGTGTTAGCTGCCTCTCAGTGCTATGCAGGCAGGAAGGGACAAGCTGTTTCAGCCACATGGTGGGAAGGGGTACCGGGGGGGGGGGGGGGTAGAGAAGAGAAGAGCTCTTAAAAGACATGAATCAGGCCATCTTATCTTCCTTCTTCTCCCATGCAGTGAGAAGCAGCTCTCATTCCTTCCCTCCTGCACAGTTCCAAATGGTTGGTGCTGGCCACATTCTAGTGTGAATCCTAGCAGAAACGGGGTGTGTGTGTGTGTGTGAGAGAGAGAGAGACCCTGTGTGCCCCTGCACAAGTTACCTCAGGAAGATGCAGTGCCAGGCACTAGGAGAGGTAGGTCCATCCTGGGAGCTCAGACAGGTATTGAGGGCAGAGAGTGCTAGGCAGGGAAGGTTGTATTGGTCAGTCACCTCCTCCCCCTGATAGAGGTGTTTAGGGGTGTGAGTTTGTGACCTCTTCCCATGTGTGTGGGGATTAGGGAGGACTTTACCCTTCACTGTATGAACCCTAAAGTTTTGGAGATAAATAAAAAGAATCCAACTAAACAATATTTCTTTTTAAACAGGGGATAGTTCAACTTGATGTTAATTTTAATATTTGTACAATTGATTACTGTTGAACTCATTTGAATACAAGTAGTTTTACTAGGTGTCCTGTATTCAATATAGGGAAATATGGTCACTCTATCTCTACATGGTTCACTCATACAGGCAGGGCTTAGAAACAGCTAGTGCACATCTATATGCTTTACTGACATTTCTGTGAAGCCACTCTCTTGTTCTGAAGGGTTTCAGTATTCATATAGGGGGAAAAAATAAGGCTTTTTCATAGCCATAAAAAAACCTAAAAAATGTAAGTTAAATGTAACCGAATGAAAGATGAGTCTGCAGAGAGCCTGGGACAATAACTTGGGGAGGTACAAACTGCCATATTCTTTTCAGTGATGGTCATTTAAATGTCGGCACTGTAGCTGCTTCATTCCTCTTGTAAGAAATGAGATGGAGAGTTACAGATCTGCACAATTTAGTGTGAGTACATTTTGGTGCCAGAAGTGAATGGAATTTGGTAGATACTACCACTTGTTCTCTCCTGCCCCAAGTCAGGAAGTAGCCAAGCCCAAAAAGCCTAGTAAACGCAGTGGGCATATTTGAACCCCACTAAGAGAGAACCAAGCAGCACAGGATCATGTTTTGAACATCTGAAAATACTGTGAGTGGACTCTCATTGTGGCTCTTCATATGGATGGAGCTTATTTTCTGGTCAGAGCATAGAAGGGGATCATTCTTTTCCCCTATCCTAAGCAGTGGTGCTGATGGCTGCATTTTAGTGGTACTGTCTAGTGACCCAATTATGAAATGCTTTGGAATGAAAGGTGTCATACAGACTTTATTATAGTTTTTATTTAAGATGGTATGTCCATGCTATGGGCCAAATGAGGAGCAAGTTTAAGTACGTCTAGAGTTGATCTTGGATTGTGTCACCTACACTTTTTCCAGTGCCCTCCACCTTGTAATGCTGCTGGCAGACCCTGAACAACCCCTTACAGTATGGCAATGCGTTTTACGTTAACAGTTTAGAAAAAGGAGATGCCAGCAGATGCTGAGTAAATGCCATGTCCCTTTAATACACTTCAGGCCAGGAAGCATTACCACGATTAAGTCATAGTCCAGGAGTCATTACTACAATTGTTTAATTAGGTCCCGGGTCCAGGGCTTCCAAACTCACATTCTGCACCTAAGTCTCTTAATCAGGCTTGTCAACAAATGCTCCAGGGAATAAATGCCTGTGCTAGATATACAACTTACCAGCCTTCTATTTATCTCTCTCTCTGATTCTGCTTCCTCTTCCCGTTTACAGTTCAGTCCCAAGTGTAGGGTGGGTCCTTACTGACTGGCAGACTATAGGAGTATGGGGGGCGAGAGGTAGGATGAGAAGAGATACAGTGATGGGATGCTGGGGTGCTGGAGGGGCCTAGGGGGTGGAAGTTGGGATGGGGAGGGGTGCAGTGAGGAGTATGTGTATGCAGTCCCTTTCCCAACTCTCAGAGAATGGCATACACATATCTTGAAATCTTGAGTGCCACTGAAGGAGTGACAGATAGATTTCACTTGCCGCAGCACGAGCCCCACTATAACAGGAGCATGAGGGCTGCCACTGGGCAGCATCTGTAGAGACGTGCAACACTGCAACCTCAACAGCCGCCTATTGTATTCTTGGGTGGTGCTCCTCTCCTGCCCTGACCCAGCCAATGGGAGCTGTGCCTATAGGCAGGCGGCAGGACAGCACAAGGACACTCCCATCTCTGGCATCCCGAAGGCTAGGAGCTGGACATGCTGGCTGGGCTGCTTCCCTATGGTCTGTGAAGCCACTCTTAGGGAGCCTGCCAGCCCCGCCCAGGGCTCCTGGGCCCAGAGCTGCTCATTAACCCTTAATTCACCACCAATGTGTGGCTTGTGCATTCTGGCAGGAGATCAGGAGAGACATGGAGCAGCCACTGATATGGTGCAGTCTCTCATGGTGAGCTCCGATAAAAAAGCAGGATCTGGACTTCTAGATCAAGAGCCCTGAGAGACGTTCAGCTGAGGAACTGAGCTGGAGAAATGTAAGAGAGGTGAATGGTCAGGCCTGAAGAAGGCAGACATTGGCTCAAGTTTTCTACTTTTGTTTTAGAATTCTGTTGGTGGATTCAGAGCACAGCCCTGTGAGTTATGGATCTGGAAGAACCATAAACCTAAAGAGACTCTGACATGAAGGCCTGGAAAAAGCTACAGTAGGAGGAAGTCTAGGGAAATATCAGCAAAGAATCTGATAGAACAGCCCTTTGCTCTAGGATCCCAGGGTAGACGGTGGATATGGGCTTGTCTAACAACCCCTGGAAAAGTGGAGTGAAGTTGTTGACATGACGCAATAAAGACTATTCAAAGCCTTGAGAAAGAGATGTAAGGACTATGGGGCCAGAAGAGGGGGCCTGCAATCAGATGTAAAGACTAGAATCTGCAAACATTAGTAAACCTTGGGTTTATAATGAAATTTGAGGTCACATGAATTTCATTTGATTTGAACTTCATTCATCTAAGTATTATGTAGCTTTTGAATATATAAAATAGTAGTTAAGACAGGAAGTGTTACAAGTAGAGTCTGGTGGGAACTTTTTCAACTAACTTAAGAATAATTGAAATATGCTTTTTTGTCAAAACTAAAATGCTTCACAAAGAGAGATGTGATGTGGAAAAATCTTTGCCATTAAACTATTTTGTAGAAACAAAAGATGAACAATTATGAATTTTAAGAAATAATTGATTTTCAAAAGACCAAAACTAGAGCTTGTGCCTCAGTTTCTATATGCCTTAAAAAGCACAATACCGGGAACCTGAAGACCAGCTTTCTGTTCCCACCTCTGTCATCCATTTGCTGTGTGAGCTTGGATACATAACTTTGCCTTGATCTCCCCACCTGTAAAATTGAGCTATAATGTGCTTTGATATTATATAGCTGAAAGGCACCCTGTACATGTTAATTATTTGTATCACAGTAGTGTATTCAGGTTTGGAGCCCTTCCCCCTTGTACTAGGCTCTGTACAAACAAGTGAAGAGTGGATCCATATTCTGAAGAGCTTACAGTCTCTGAGGTTATTAATTACCTATCAATTAACATTAAGTGCTTAATTAAAATAATTGCCTAGTTATTCATCAAGATGTCAATAAACCGAGTTGGAATTTGGTTTGTTAACTTGAATAAGTGTTTTTGCATGATTAATGGAAGTGGGATTATTGGCCCCATAAGCTTTTTAAGCAGTTATTGTAGGACTTTTCTTTTCTTGCTTGGAAAGACCCCAATCAGCTGGTTGCTTGAATTGCTGTTTTGTGCTCCTGAAATATTTTTTGTAAATAGCAGCATCATTGGAAGGCATTGTTAGTATTGAAATGTTATTCAGAGTCTCCTTTCTCTCAAATTACATTGCTATGAGTAAAATTAAATCAGACTGCATCCATTTCTTTTAAATCTCTGCAGGGAAATGAGCCATAGGATTCTTAAATTGAAATAACAGAATTCCACAGAAAAGTCTCTTTAATACCCTGACTAACATCTGTCAAAAGAAATAAGAGAACTGGATGGCTCAGTGAATTGGTAATAACTTTAAAGGGAGCATTTTTAATATCTGTCACTTGTTAAAACCATCACTCCCAGGTTAACAGTTAATAGAACTGAGCAAATAACTTGCCCAACAAATTTATCTTCTTTTTTCCAATTGCATTATCCTTGCAAGCAGATTATGATTTTTTTGACACTTGTTGAGTTGTATCAGTTGTAATTGGTTAGATAAGTCACATGGTGTGGTTTTCTTTCTTTGGATGGTGGCAGTATACATACTCCCAGTATGAGATATAATAGAACTTTGACATTTGATTTGTGTGAAAATGTGTGCCATTAAAGTTAACTCATTGAATGTGTACAGAAAGTGAACAAAATAAGTATGCGTGTGGTGTCTGTGTGGAGGGGGTACGGAATGTGAGAGAAGCAAATTCCTTCAAAAAGTTGAGTGAATGCTTTTTGTTCAGTAATCACCCAACTCTAGCAGTGAGCAACAGAAAGTCATTAGCATGTGAAGGTTGTCTGCTGGCTACATCCATGTTCATCACTTTAGTTTGAGTGCTGACCTATGTATTGATCATCTTAAATCATTATCTAGTCAATGGACAGGTGTGTACATCACAAAAAAGCATCATGTTCAGAGAGTCTCAGAAGAGAAGTCAGGTATTGAGTTACCCCTATTGAACTCTATTCTTATCTGTACTGTCTCCCCTCCCAGTCTGGTATAGGACAGATGTCAGTTACAACACTTAATGAGCTATGATGATGAGAGAGATATCAGAATCTATACAGTATAGGAATAGAACCTGGAAGTCTTAAATATTTGGTGGTAATCAGAGGCCAATTCAGTCTGTGACAGTATTAAGGGATGTTTCCACAGTGCACTCCACTAGTTGGGAAATCTTTGTAGATGATTCCCAGTGAGCACAATTATTCCATGGGAAGGGCTACTCAAAGATGGGGAGGGCAGTGCCATTTTAGTAGCACACAAAATTAATCTTAAGTGCCTGCTGTGTAGTGTCTAAACTGCTTCACTGTTCCTACAAGGCTTTCATACCACAGGATAGGAAGCTTAAAATCTTCTTAGCTCTTTCTGCCTGTGAGTTACCTCACCTGCAGCTTTGCAGGACTCCCTTCTGGTAGTTGGGAAGCCAACTCAAATGGGATGGCAAGCTTTGTCTCAGACCACTTTGCTTAGTTGGTTTCTACTGTGTAGTCCCATTTTGGGCTTGCTTTGTTATCTTTTAGTGTCTTAACCACTACTTTCTAATAAAGAAGGGAGAAAACAGCATTACAAACAGTGGTATTTTTCCTTTTCTCTTTATAAGTGCATTCCAAATCAATTCAGCATTGTATTATTCCAAGAGCTACTAATTACAAGTTGTCAATTATAACCAATTAAGTAAATAATGTAGATTGGCTGGAAATCAGTGTTCCCTGTAAGCTTTGCGCTTGTGGGGCCACTCAGGAGAGATTCAAATGCCACCCAGCTGATTAGCAGAGCACCCACAGCTAGCTTTTTTGTTTCTACTGGAGGTGCACATCTGTACATGCTTTGGTGCATATAAAACATTTATTCCACACATGAATGGGAAAACTCTGCATATGGATAGAAAAGATTAGAGGGAACATTGCCGGAAATTACTGAGAATTATATTGTCAGCACCTGATATAGCCCCAAAATTGCAGAATTGTTAGTACATTACACTTTTCCCCAAAGCTGCTGGCAGGGATGAAAAATTAGATTTCATTCCCAGGTGGAATACACTGCTGATATTTCTTTCTCCCAAAGCAAAGCCCTGTAAATGTAATCACCACCAGGCAAATTTGAACCTGGGACCCCTGAAGTGGAGTATAGGAGCCTCTACCCTCTGAACTAAAAAGCTAGCTGACTCCCAGCCTATGCTGTAGAGGTCTCTTGGTCTTAACTGTTGCTGTGGTCTAGGTACCACTTGCATTGCTCAGTAACCACACTAGGTGTGTGGGTTACATAAACACCTACAAAAAACCAATTTTGGGCAGAAGCCTTTGGGGTGGGGCAAGCTACATATTACTTTGTTTTTAACCTCACACTAGGCCTCTTTGTTTTAGGTTAGGTCACCATTTATGCCTCTTCTATTCATCTCCTTATTTCGGTCCTTAGTTGGATTTGTTGTCACTGAGGAATGCCTTTGCGGCAGATTGTTGAGATGTTGCCGATGGCAGCAACACTAATACTGCATTAGAGAGTCCTGGTTAGGTAAAATGATGTTAGACTTCACCCATGGAATGCTGTTGGAGTGCAAAGACATTTGCTCTGAGGCACTATGTGCATTCTCTGAGCAAGTGATGTGTTCAGCTTTGTTTTCACTGAAAGCAAATATAATAGTAACACTTTGCTCTTCTATAGCACTTTACAGCAAAGTACTTTAGAAATACTAGAGTGTGAAATTCACCCTGGTGTGGAAGGCTAGCACCAGATCCTCTGCCTTGCTTAAGCCTTGCAGTTGGATGCTACTAGAGGTGTAGCCCCGGGGAATATAGGGTGTCCATACTGGTGTTGCATAAGCCAACACAGAGAGCAGGCATTTATATGGATCCAGTGCTTCACAGAGGGGCTGTGGTTGCTATTCAAATTCAAGCTGAAACAAGTCATGCTGGGCTGCAGTCCTGTACATTGCCACAGCCAGAAGGGAAGATTTTGTCTTCCGTATCTTCATCACAACCTGAACTTCACCCATTAATTATTTTGTACTTGTGATAGTGCCCACAATGTACTACGGTGTTGTTCAAAGACAACAGAAGGCACAGTCCTTGTCTCCTGAAATTCACCCTCCTGACAGCCAGATTTTCAGAAAATCTCAGGTTCAGATTTTCTAGTGCTCAGTGCCCACAATTAGGGCCAGATTTTCAGTAGAACTCCAAACTCAACATGTGAAAATCTGGTCACTTATTTTGCTGCTAAATTGATGCTGAGCACTTCACGTAACCACTTCTGGCCCTAAAGGACATAGCAGACAGCGATGGAGAGCAGTGGAAAGTGGAACAAACAGGTAAGTGGCTGGATGGTGATTAGCCATGTAATGATAATGCAAAGTTCTAATGGCACAAAAGGGGTTTTTTTTGGAGAGGGCTATATGTATAGACACTCCCAAATCACTTACATCACACCTAAGCCTATTACAACCTCCCCCTTATTGCATAACATGTGCTTCCTCCTTCCGTTAAACCATCACTCTCCTTTCCACTTCACATAAACGAATGGGTAACATATGTGGCTAATACTTAATGCACTGATTACTTCATTGTTTCCTCTTGCATACTCCTTCCCCACACGCACAGCTCCATTATCTTCCCCTAAGCAATCAGTTTAGTTGAGATCACTTCAGAGTTTGTTGTGTGTGCCTTTTTTTGAGATGTAGAAGCAAATGATACAAACCCATTTCCCTCAGGAACTTCTATTTGGAGACTAGCCCAGGCTTTAGTGGTGGAAGATCAATGTATTCTCCACTGTTGGGATGCTCACCTTTCAGTCCTTTCACACTTTTAAATGGGAAAGTCTTTGGATATTAGTTTTTCAATGTGGTGAGTGGGCCATTGAGAAGAAAAAACACTTCTGAAGAAGGAAACCTGTTCGTTATGTCTTCTGCACTGAGGCTACATCTAGATTACGTTCCTCTTTCCACAGAGGAATGTAAATGAAGGACTGTGAAATTGCAAATGAAGCGCTGATTTGCAAATTTTGCACTTCATTTGCATAATGGATTCTGATCGCTTTTTCGAAAAAGGATTTTTAACCCCTCCCCCCCACGGTCTAGATGCGGCTCTTTAAAAAAAAAACCCCCTTTTTCAAAAGAACCTGTAACCCTTTTTTCAGGAATTAGGGTTCTTTCAAAAAAGGTGGGGGTTTTTCAGAAGAGCTACGTCTAGACCGCTTTTTAAAAAAAAAATCCTTTTTCGTAAAAGTGATCAGAATCCATTATGCAAATGAAGCGTGAAATTTGCAAATCAGCGCTTCATTTGCAATTTCAAAGTCCTTCATTTACATTCCTCTGTCAAAAGAGGAATGTAGTCTAGAAGTAACCTGTGAATAGTTTGATAGGTCAAAACTGAATGTGGACCTCTCCTCAGGGCACCCTGATCCTCAATGGTGGGGGAGCTCTTTATTCCTTCTGCTTCCTGGGCTGGATAACCCTTAGAACTAGGACCCTAGGTTCTTAGTACTGGGTCAGGGAGAACCTAGCTGTTGCTGAGGGGTCAGTTGGCTCACAGTCCAGGTAAGAACACCAGAATCTTAGGGCTCAGTCTCTATTGTAGATCTAGGATTCCAGCTCAGTCTCAGGAGTGACAATGGTCACTGACTTCTTTTGCTGTCTGGAGCACATCTAAAGCTGCTTCTCCCCTGTTCCCCCCAGCATGATTCCTTGCAATCAGCTCAGGATTTCTTCTTGTATCCTAACTGTTTGTAGGCTCTCAGGCTGCTCATGCAGGCATGCCAGTGAGGGCCTAGGTCTGTGGTGTTTTGAAGGATGTGTTGGAATTGCAAGCTATCTCTTGAAGCAATTGCATGTGTGCAGGGGAGGGGGAGGAGGAGTGTGGTTGAGGTGAGGGGAGGGTGGTGAGTCCTGGTTAGAATGCTCTGTAGAAAAGTGTCCAATCAGTCAGTATGTAGAGCCAGCAGAAAGCAAAGTGGGATGAGTTGTGTCTAGGGAGCAGCATGTTTTTCTCTGTCTCTGTGTGTTTTGAGTTCTTTTGTGTCATCCTTCTGAATTCTCAGAAGTAAGGTGTTACATTGCAACCTTCCAGCAAGAGTGTTTATTTTATGGTGTGAACATAATCAGATCCACCTCCTCCCAGCTTGTCTGTATCCCTCCAGGCCAGGCAGGCAGTCTCAGTTCATATTCCAGTCTCATCTTCAGGGCTATTTTGTGGAAGCTGCTCCTTGGAGCTTCCCTAACTGGCAAGGGGTGATGCAAACTTTGCAAAAGATTGTGTTTTTTAATTGCTTCAGGAGGGACATACCAAGTGTATAGATCAGTGCTGCAGAAGAGCTGTCTGAGTAGGTTTGGTGGAATTTGAATTTTTCCTAATTTTGGTTATTTTTCTTTTTTATAATTTTTTAAAGAGTATTTATTTATTTTCTAGAAGTTAAGGGAGGGGCTACAGTTGGCTTAGGGCAGGATTGACAGCAGAGCTGCAGGAGGTTATCTGCATAGCTGAAGGGCCCAAGACCCTGGGGTGGAAGGTGCAGGGGGTGGCTGTGGTCCTGGCAGCAGAGCAGAAATACCCCATTGGGAGGAAGTGGAGAGACAGGCCATCCTGTTGCCAGATGGCTTCATTTCCCAGGCAGTGGGGTGACCAAGCCTGAGGTTGGGATCTTGTTGTTCTCCTTGTGGCTCTGACTAGAGATTCTGCTCTGCTCCCTCAGCTCCCAGAACCACAATGTTCCTTGCAGCAACAGGGATCAGATATCAGCGCTGTGGCCACGCAGACAGTTCTTTGCAGCTCTGCTGGCAACTAAGGAAGGGCCCATGTGGGGATGGAGAGGGGGCTCTGTACTGCTGCATGGCACAAGGCAGCAGGTTAAACTCCCTAAAGTTACATCTACACTGCACCTCTCTTGCACAAAAGCCTATGCAAATGAAGCGCAGATTAGCAAATTGCCACACTTCATTTGCATAATTAATTAGGGGCCATTTTTGTGCAAGAGGCTTTTGTGCAAAACCCCCCTCTTCTGCAAGAGCCATTCTTTCTGAAAAAATCAGAAAAGTCTACACAGCTCCATTTTGCGCAAAAGCCTCTTGTGCAAAAATACCCCTTAATTAATGCAAATGAAGTGTGGCAATATGCTAATCCACACTTCATT
The DNA here is from genome assembly GCA_032595735.1 of Pelochelys cantorii. NCBI lineage: Eukaryota > Metazoa > Chordata > Testudines > Trionychidae > Pelochelys > Pelochelys cantorii. The sequence continues at coordinate 98,065,923 of CM064329.1, read as the reverse complement.
TGCATAGGCTTTTGAGCAAGAGAGGTGCAGCATAGACGTAGCCTTAGTCTGTTACTGATTGATATTCTTGTGCAATCAATTGCCTCCCGGAGCTGGGGATTTAAGAGAAATACCAATAGGAGACGTGCTAAAACTGAGAGTAGGCAACAATGAGAAAAATCTTGGAGACAAGCTAGATGACCTAACAAGGGGCCAGTGCTTTTTGTTCCCTACTGTACATTCCTACAGGTTATTTATTCCCGAAACCTGCTTTAGACCCCTATCCAGACAACACCACAACTGACTTTAGTGGAAGTAGGATCAGACTTTTAGCAGGCAAAGCTGTCTTACCCATGATCAGTCAGGGAAGGTTTCATGTTCTTACTTGGCACATAGAACAAAATCTCCAGATCCATGCATTCAAGTCATCAACTACTTAATTCTTAGCCACAAATACATGATTAAAGCAATATATCCAGGCTATATACATAAAAAAGCTCTTAAATCAATGTGGTCCACACAATGTTCATCCAGATAGTAGTAATAATATCTTACATTTCATCCTTTTGCCCAGCCCTAACCTGCTTGCCCATGGGTGGCTGGGGTTTTGCAAGGTTAACTCTTACTCTGTTGTTAAATGTCTCCTGTATAAGCCCGGCTGCACTAACGCAAAGCCTGGCTATTCTGTTCAGGAAAGTGCAGAAGATTTTCCAAGGCTTGGCTGTGGCAACTTGGCTCTTAGAGAGGTTAATGGCAGTGCAGAAGCTGACATTTAATGCAGCTGGTAACATTAGTGTCTTCTCCTTGTTTCACTCTGAGGCTCATCCAAACAAACAGGATCTTGCTTTCCCCACAGGCATCCTCTCACTGGGAAAAGGCCTGTGTCAAAACACACTCATCCCTTTGAGGGCTGCATATTTGCCAGTAAAGTGTGTGCCTGTGTGAATGGAGATTCATCATTGCTTTTAATGAGGCAGATTAATTCACCTTCAATGTGGTTTAATGAACAAACATTGCCCTGGGAAAAGCCCATTCTGATAGTGGCTTATTTTGAAACACAATAAGGGATTAATAGAAATGGGATTTTGTTTTGCATTTGCTAATACACCCTTCCCTGTTTTTGTGCACTACCTTTGTCTTATAATAAAGCAACTTGTAATGCCTGTGAAATGAATTCATTTATTCCCATGCAGCCAATCAAACCTATTATATGTAGAGCTGGTAGTAATGCTTATGTTGAGGTTCCTTGGCATTACAAGACTATATTTTCAGTTGCTTATAACTTTGCCAGCCTTAAATTATTGAGGTTGAAATTTTCTGTATGGGGTAGCTGCCTCATGTGGAACTTTTTTTTGTGGGGGCGGGAACTTCCCCTAAAATGTTGGAGCCCTATCTGAGAAAGGTGAGGGAAAAATACATTTTTTCTTTTCTATATTTTTAGAAAGAACACCTCTCCCCCCATTCTTACAGTGATTTCACTAAGAGGCTCTCATCTCTCCCCGCTTTGGAGCAGGGATTTGAAATTTGTCAGGATGAGTTGCCCTGGTGTTAGTTGCCTTGTGCTGTTTCTGTGAAAATTCACCCACATTTGATCAAGTTATAAGCTTCTGAAAATTGCAGTTCACACATGATCAGCAGAGCCTTGGTAGGTTCTGGCAGCCGGATTTTTAAATTCCATCTGTTTAGGGTATCACCCATCCCTTCATAAGTCCTGTTTGCTGACTGTACTACACCATCCTCACGATCACTGAGCATGCTCCAGTGCAGGGCTGCAGGGGCTGAGTAGGACATTCTTTGTAATATCTCCTTGTGACTGCAAGGCACTGTGATGCCAGGCACAGAACTGAGAGCTGGGATAATGGATTCTGCCACACGGAGCTCTTTTTCAGGTCCTCTGAGCTCTGTAATGGCTTGAAAGCTTGTCTCTCACCAATAGAAGGAAGTCCCATAAAACATATCCTCATTCACCTTGTCTCTCTTATCTCATGGGATTGATACAGTTACAGCTGCACTTCACTAGGGATAGTGGCTATGTCTACACTGCAGAACTTTTCCGGGATACCAAGGAACGCGTCCGCTTTTCTGAAAAAAAAGTCAGAACAGTGGATGTGTTTTGTTGACATCCCTGTAAACTTTTTCATGAGGAACAAGGGATGGCCCCGTGTAGATGGGCCAAATGTCAGAAAAGCCTCTTTCAGAAGAAAAGCGGAAAAAGATACGCAAATTGCAATTAGCAATTTGCGTATCTTTTTCCTACTTTCCTTTGTAGTGTAGACATAGCTACTGTCTCTCTTGTGCACTTAATGCCTCCCCTGCTGGCATCCAGATGACTAAGATCAGTGAGACCCATGCTCTGAGTATATAAAATGGTACAAAATGCTGAGTACTCTCAAAAAAATCAGGCCCTTGGCCTCTCATATGGGAAACTTGAAATTAGTTGACATTTTTGGCCTTACTTTCTGTGCTTCAGTTCCCCATGTGTAAATGAGAATAAAGCCACAGCACCACATTTGGGTAATGTGTAGATAAATTATAAATATATAGGACTCTGATACTATGGCTAGAGCACCACAGGGAAAAAAAACGTGAAGCAATTAATAATTCTGTATTCTGTGCAGGGTTTGATGTGCTGAAAGTAGTACATGGGACCGAACACTTGATGATGAGAATGAAGAGAACTACTGAATGGCTGCCCATTCAATGAGAACCAACTGTCCTATACACTGAAAGAGACCCTATGGTAATAACAGTATGTGGTCATGTAATCAAAGACTGTATCATAATTAAGGATGTGAATGGGTAACCGGTTCACCAATTAAATGGGATTTTACATCCTTAATCATAATACATATGCACAAAGAGACTAAATTAAGGTGGCACAGGCAACCTGACATCAGGCATTTAGATCAAAGGTCTCCAAAGTGTGGGGCATACCCTTTATGGGGACATGGAGGAATGTACAGGGCATCACAGAAAGGCCCTGGCCAGCCCACTGAGGGGCAGGCAGGGGGGGAGAACTACCCAGCTCTGCTCCACAACTAGCTGCAGCCCAGCCCAGCCCAGCCCACACCCCCATTTCCTGGCATTGCGCCTGGCTCTGCTCCCAGCCCACACCCAACCTCTGATCTTGCCAGGGGCTGTGCTCCTGGATCCATCCCCAGCCTTGGGCCCTGGCTGGTACTCCACTTCCAGCCCTCATCCCTGCCCCTTCCACAGCCTTGGACACCAGACACAGCCTCAGCCCTGGCCGCAGCCCCAGTGCTGCCCCAGCTGCACCCTCAACCTTGGCTCTCTTACCTCTAGCCACAGCCCTGCTCCCAGCCCACGTGGAAGGGACAAGAGTAAGAAGGGGCATGATCCAGAAAAGTTTGGAGACCACGGGTTTAGATCATCAGTCAATGAGACATCAAATAGCTCAGCTAAAATGATTTTATTACATCATATGGTTCTAGCTAAAGTCAGCTTATCACAAATACAGAATATAGGAAGTCAAGATTGCTCTAATTTACTCTTCCAGGGATGCAAGTCACAGCAGTCCTGTTCCAAATTGGTCATAATTTCATGTTTTAGTTTTACCTTTTTTCTATAATATGCAGTTAGCTACACATGTAGCATCATCCAATCACCATCAAAGGTCATCCTTGCAGTCAACAGTCTAGACAGCATTGATTCCATTATGTCCTAATAGATGCAAGTTTTCAACTTACAAAACATCGTAACAACTGTGACCTATTCAACACCCGTCTATCTTGTGTGGCTAGCTGCATAACACTTTTTTATTAATCATTTCATTTTGTTCTTTGCAGTTGGAGCACCCTGTGCATCTGCAAGATTTTTTTCTTTCTTGTGGTTTTGAAAGAAAATCTTATACCTGTACTGTTCAAATAGTTGAGCCAATCACAAGCACAAAAACAACCATAAACTTCTGTAAAAATCAGTTATGCCATAGATCCCCCTTCCGTTTCTTTTAGGGCAGGGCACCTGCTGCTTAAATTTAATATGCTCAAAGCCAAATATATCGTTTGTTTCCTTTGACACAACCATGAGGGATGCTAGGAGCTCTCTGCATGGCAACACTCCTTTCAAATGAAATGTAAAAACCTCATGACCAGTTGTTGTTACTAAAGATCCCATGTCTCCTTTTTAGATAAATGAGAGTGTAAATCTGAAATTCCAGTTTGGGAAATCACATTGTGTGGTAATTGTAAATCCATCTTTGCAGTATCAAGTGGGCGTGGAAATCTTCACTTTCCTAAACTGTTTTGTAGTGCTGCAGTGTATTTTTAAACTGTCTCTCCATTTCATTCCAGAGGTGATTGCATTTCAGTAAAACTCAGCATTTTTATAGCCCTTTATATACTTAAAGCACTGTGCAGATCCTAATTATTCCCATTTTACAGATGGGGAAATTGAGACTGAAAGGTGAAATGACTTGTCCCAAAATACAGGGAGGTTGCAGCAGAGCTGGGATTAGAATTCAGGACTAGGGTTGCCAGGTGTCGGGTTTTGAACCAGACAGTCTGGTTTTTGAGCTTTCTGTCCGGGAAACAAATTTAGAAAATACCGGACATATAAATGTCCGGTATTTTCTAATTAAATAAGTTTTATTATTATCATGAGTATCAGTACGCAGTTGCATACTGCCTGGCTGGTAGACATGCTCACGCTGCGTGAGCGTGTCTACCATCCAGGAAGTATGCAACTACGCAGCAGAGGAGCGTGGGGGTGGTGGGGCTGGGGCGGGATAGAATCCCTGGGACCGGATTCACCCGTGCGCCCTGCTGGGACCATGAGTGGGACAGGCAGCGCCCCGGGATCTGCATGTGCCCGGGCCAGCCCCGCTTCCCGCCGGCCAGTTCCCCCCGGTCTTCCCTCCCGGCCAACCCTGCTCCCTGCCGACTGGTTCCCCCCCCCCCATCTCCCCCGGCCAGCCCCGCTCCTCCCAACCCTCTCCCTGCCAGCCCTACTCCCCACCGGCTGGTTCCCCCTGATTTCCCCCAACCAGCCCCGTTACCCCCTCATCCAGTTCTCCCCCTCCCTCATCTGAGATCAAGTGTGTCTGGTATTTTTGTCAAAACCATCTGGCAACCCTATTCAGGACTCTGAATCCCCTCATTATGTTCATACCAACAAATCTGTGAGATGTGGGGGAAAGCAGAGAGGGGAATAGTGGCAGAAAAGCTGCTTTCTTTCTGATTCCTAGGTAGAAGCTGTTTTTGTGTGTTAGCTCAGCGTTAAACTTACATGTGAAAAAAACTACAATCAGTAGAATTCTATTGTATGTTGGTTACTGTACATATGGAAGATCCATCCTCAATGTAATGCTTAAGAAAGTACCCCGTTTTAGTAAAATTAGATAGTAGACAGCAGTTTATGTAAATTATTCTGTACCCACAAATTGTTCTTCTGGTGGGAGAGAATTATAGCCCATTGTCTAGTTAATGGTGCAGTCACACTGGTGTGTTCAAACTGAATGTCAGTGACCACTTCAGAGTATTGCTTCACTATAGATGTTGTAAACATCTAAGTGCAGTTCTTAATTTGAAGAGGCTAAGGTACTTTGAGAGTAAAGGCAGTCTTGGTTTAGCACCAGAGGTTATATTTTTGTCATCTGGTTTGATTTCATTTGTAACTTAAACCAGTGGTTCTCAACTAGAGGTATGTGTACTACAAGGGATATGCAGAGGTCTTCCAGGGGATACATCAACTCATCTAGATATTTGCCTAGTTTTACAGCAGGCTAAATTATAAGCATTCGTAAAGTTAACAGTTTAAAATTTCATACAGACAGTGACTTGTTTATATTGCTCTATATACTATGCACTGAAATGTAAATACAATATTTACATTTCATTTGCTTTATTTTATTATATGGTAAAAATGAGAAACTAAACAATTTTTAGTAGAAGTGTGCTGTGACACTTTTTTGTAATTTTATGTCTGATTTTGTAAGCAGGTATTTTTTAATTGAAATTAAACTTTGGTTATGCAAAATAAATCAAACTCCTGAAAGGGGTACACTGATCTAAAAAGATTGAGAAACACTGGAAAACCAAAGAGGTCTCAGAGTGATTGTGGACTAATGATAGCAACCTCCACAGTAAAGGTTGCAACAGAGGTTTTGTTGGAGAGAGAGAGAGAATCAATTTGAAAGGTAGCATGCCCTGTTCTGAGGGCTTAAGCAGGACTTTAGTGATACCTTGTGTTGATTCTCTGCATGATGGTGAATTTCACCCTTCATAAACAGTAAATGTCTGGCACAGATTATGTTTCATGCTAAAATCTTTAAAACTCCCAGGATTCACTCACATTTTCACAAAAACCTGGTGGCTTTCTGAGTACTTATGAATCATATGGTACCACAAAATCATAGTAAATCAAACAGTCTTCTGATATTCAAAAAGAATTTTTTCACCAGCTCTATCTTAACCACCCCATCTGGTCACTAATGACCTCATAATAATACTAACACCAATTCATAATTCTTATTTAAGAATCCCCTATTAATTCCAGTGTTCTGACAAAACTCCATTTTGTGTGCTAAACATTTTGCTGACTTAAATTCCACTTGGTGGTCTAATTGGATAAATATTTCTCCATTTCCTTCCTAAATGGTTACATCAGCTGATGTGTTTTTGTGAATGTCTACACAGCAGCGTAAAAGTCAAATTAAGCTACACAACTTCAGCTATGTCAATTGTATAATTGAAGTTGAAATAGCTTAATTTGGCTTTTTGGTGTTGTCTACACAGCGGGAAGTCAAAGGAAGAACACTCTTACTCCTTGTGAAATGAGGGTTACAGGAGTCAGAGTAAGAAGTCCTGCAGCTTGCCATTATTTCAAAATAATGGCTTGCTGTGTAGACATGCTCTTTGATATTTTGGAATAACATCAGTTATTCCAAAATAATGCTGCTGTGTAGACATACCCTATAGAAGTAATGGATGAAATGATCTCTGTGTAGAATTTGTATATATTAATACGTAAAATGCTGATGAATCCTTCATGAGGGAAGATAAAACATCAGTTTGAGATTATCAATATATTGTAACAAGTTTCTTCTGTGTGTCTTGGATATAATACAAAACTGTTTGTGCAGATATATAAAGAACCAGGCCATGATTTAAGTCAGAGATTTTATTTTTTAACAAGAGTTGGAAGGATTACATTTTTATTGGTAAATGTCCATTTCACCATACATACACAAACTGCTTTTCCAATGATGAAAATTGAAAGGCAATCTTAAAAAAATAGTTTGAGAATTTTTTAATATTTAAGGATATGTACTCTGTATATTTTGGCATGTGATATTGACAGCTTCACATGTATGTTAAAGGACTTTTCAAATGTCAGTGTCTATTGTTATTAAGTAATTATTTCCTACAACAGTAAAAATGTTTTTGGATGTTTTTCTTCCTTTTAAATTACATTGATTTCAGTTACAACACAGAATTCAAAGTGTACAGTGCTCACTTTATATTTTATTACAAATAATTGCACAGTAAAAAAGATAAAACAAAGAAATACTATTTTTCAGTTCACCTCATGTAAGTCCATTCGGTCCTACTTCTTGTTCAGCCAATCACTAAGACAAACAAGTTTGTTTACATTTACAAGAGATATTGCTGTCTACTACTTATTTATAATGTCTCCTGAAAGTGAGAGCAGATGCTCACATGGCACAGTTGCAGCCACACTGCAAGGTATTTATGTGCCAAATATGCTAAATGTTTAAGTGCCCCTTTATCCTTTGACCTGAAGGTGCTAAAGTTTTACGTTAATGGCACTCAAAAGAAAAGTAATCTACATTTGTAAGTTGCATTTTCATGATAAAGAGATAGTATTACAATATCTATATGAGGTGAATTGAAAAATATTTTCTTTTGTTTCAGGAGGGGTCAGTCTGTATCTGCAAAAACAATGATGAGTACTGTGCCACCTTGAAGACTAACCAATTTATTTGGACATAAGCTTTCGTGGGTTAAAACGACTTAGTTTAATACACTTTACCCCATGAAAGTTTATGCCCAGATATATTGGTTGGTCTTTAAGGTGCCATAGGATGCCTTGTTGTTTCTTTTGTTGTTTCTTTTGTTTATCTTTTGTACAGTGCAAATATGCTCAATAAATACCAAGTGACCACTGTATATTTTGTGTTCTGTATTGTAACTGAAGTCAATACATTTGAAAATGTAGAGAAACATTCAAAATATGTATAATTCTATTGTTAAAAGTGCAATTAAAACTGGCTAATAGCAACTATATTTAATCTAGCAATTAATTACAATTTTTTAGTTGTTTGACAGCCCTAATATATATTTAAAATCAAAATTTTCCAAACCTATTTTTAACATCCTTTGTTTTGCATTTCAGTGGCTGTTCCCTCAGCCATGCCAGCTTGTGAGCCCAAGACTAATGGGCACAATCCAGCTCCACGTCTCTCTGTTTCTTCCCGGACCACTGTGGTCGCCACCATGGAAACCACCTCCCAGGGCTTGCAGACAGTCATGAAGTGGAAAACAGTGGTAGCCATCTTCGTTGTGGTTGTTGCTTATCTGGTAACTGGAGGCCTTGTCTTCCGTGCACTGGAGCAGCCTTTTGAAAGCAGCCAGAAAAATACAATAGCCTCAGAGAAGGCGGATTTCCTTCGGGAACATATTTGTGTGACCCCAATGGAGTTGGAGACTCTGATTCAGGTGAGACAAATGAGGACGATAACTCACAGTGAAGGAGGAAACTTTTTTTGAGCTTCTTCCTGGAAGTTCTGAGAAATGAGTTGGTATTTCATTGCTAAACCCCAAACCACAGGGTGACTGGATGGCTCAGGGGGATTGGCAGTGAAGTGGGGAGCTTTCCAGTTTGAAGTTTCTGGTTTCAATTCAACACAAATGGGTAGTGACAAAAGTTATCATTTCACCGCTGTTCAGTGACCTATGTGAAATGAATTGGTCTCGTTCTAGGTTCCACTCAAGAAGTGTCTGAATTTCCAGCATTCACCATCCTGACTGCCAGCCTCAGTAGAGGGGGCAAAGAGCAAATGTGTACAGGGACTTGATAACCCTTTTTCTGTTCTTTTAGTGGTGTCTACTAGTCAAGATATTGTGAAAAGGTCTGCTGCCTGCGCTGTACATGTTCCTATTTGCAGTGCATCTAATCTGGCAGCTTTCACCAACGCTGAATTCACATTAAAGTATCTAGGGGAGGCTTCTTTGGTTTTTAGTTCTATGTACACAAATGTGAAAACATTTCCTGCTGGTTTGACTAACAAAGGTAGGGTTCATGAATAAGGTGGCTGTTCATTTCGTAAAGTCCGACTCATACACAAAAAATTCTGAGGTCTTGTATTGAAAATCTATTTTGATGAGGAAGATTAGAATTTCACTTCAGAAGAGAGTGGCAACACTTTAGGGGGCCATATCAGTGCTGGTGTAGCTCATCTGAAGTCAGTGAATATACACTTGGTTTGAATGTGCTGAACTTAGCAGCCTGCTAGGCAAGGCTAAGAGCTTCTTAACAAGGCTTTGACCCCTAAGCCTTTTAGCACCCATCAACCCTTAACCATGGGGCAGGGCTACTCAGGAAGACCAGGACTTTATAAAGCTCACTCCTAAGCGACCAGAGGAGGTAGTGGACAACAGTGACTAACAGGAGAGGGGTGTGTGTGTGTGTGCGCGCACGCACACGCAGGGGGAAGAGAAGCTAGATACATTTAATTTTCTTTAAACTTAAAGCCAAAGAAACCCCTGATAAAAACAAAACAATAAAGTAACAAGCTTCAAGAATAAAAAGATAATGCAGGCAGAAACCCAGCAGTGGGCTCTATCCAGTTTCTTGTATCCAGTGCACGATGTATGATTACCTGCTCTATGGGCAGGTGACATATGTATACATTTGGTGCAAGGAGCTCCTGGCCCTTAGAGACTGTCTGTGGACTTTGGAGACCAGAGTAGATGAACTAGAGGAGCTAAGGGAGAAACATAGATGAGACTTTCTGGGACACTGAAAAATGGTCTCATCTCCCGTCTGAAAGCCCCTGTACTGCTGAGGAGGAAGAAAGTCTCAGGGAAGGAGAAGACCCTAATGGAGCAGAGGGAAATGATCCCATAGTTGGGACCTTCCTTCCAGATGATGATGTGGTATCCTCTTACTCTGAGGATACCTTTACAGGGAAAGGAATTCTAATTATTAGGAACAGCAGGTAATAGTTATGGGGGATCTGATCATTAAAAACAGAGATAGCTGGGTTTGCAATGACAGGATTTGCAATGACAGGAAGAACCACATGGTGATTTGCCTGCTTGCTGTGAAAGTTGCAGCTCTCTTGAGACATCTATGTAGACTTTTATGTAGTTCTGGGTAGGAGGTGGGTGGGTTGTGGTAGCTGTAGGTACCAATGACATAGAGAAGGATAGGAGAAAAGTCTGGAGGTCAAATTAAGGGTGGTAGGTAAGAGATAGATGTCCAAGACCTGACCAAAATGAGGACAGTGACTGTGAAATGCTCAGGGAGATTAGAGAGGCTATTAAAATAAACTCAGTAATAATGGAAGATTTCAAATATCCCCATGTTGACTGAATATGTGTCAATTTAGGACAGGATGCAGAGATGAAATTTCACGACACTTTAAATGACTGCTTCTTGGATCAGCTGGTCCTGGAACCCACAAGAGGAGAGACAATTCTTGATTTAGTCTTAAGTGGAGCACAGGATCTAGTCCAATAGATGACCACTTGACAATAGAGACCATAATATAGTTAAATTTAACATCCCCATGGCAGGAAAAACACTATTGCAGTGCGACATTACAGTATTTAACTTCAGAAAAGGAAACAGCACAAAAATGAGGTTAGTTAAACCAAAAATCAAAAGCCATAGTGCCCACAGTGAAATCCCTGCAAGCTGCATGGAAATTTTTTTAAGACACTATAATAGAGTATGGCAGGGTAAGTTCCACTCCTGGGCCTCAGAACCCTGTTCAGTCCACTAACTCACAGGCTTAAGTACAGCAGCACAGGTCATGCTTGTCCTTGTCAGCATTGGGCTTCTGTCCTTCAGTTAAAGGGCACTGGGGCTAGTGCCCCTGGTCAGGGTAACAAGTCCTTCCCAGCTACAGGTCAGGCTGTCAGACTACTTGGGTAAGGAAGTCCAAACCCTCCTGGTAGGAGCCCCTCACCTACCCTGTTGTCTCTGGCAACGTTGCTGTTCTCTATCTCAGCTTTTCTCATTCTTTTCTTAGCCATTATGACTTTTCTCATTCCAAACTCCTCTACCAGTCTCACCTAACATCCACTGACCCACAGAAAAGTCAGTTGGGGCCACACAAGTGAGATGCAAAAAAACAACCCCTCCAAAACCCCCACTAATGTGGTCCCAACTGTGCTGGTGGGGGCAGAGGACAGAGTGCCAGTGGGTGCTGGGGCAGGGTACTTGTGGGGGTCTGGGTGGGAGGGAGGAGACAGGGACCAGTACTTGGGAGTCCTGCAGCTGTGCACCAAGGCTCAGGAAGTGCACGGGCTGCTCCCCCGTCCCCCAAACAGCAGTGTGGTACCTGAAACACTGGTCCGTTGCATGCCTGATGCCTTCCTGCAAGGGGGGGAGGGGAAGTCCCGGACTGCGCCAGCAACAAATGCTCAGGCAGTGTGCGCCTTGCCCCTCTGTTCCCCAGGGCAGCTTGTGCCGCCTGAGCAGCTGGAGCCAGTGCTCTGGAGACTTTATTCCCTGGCTGCCTTCCCGTGCGGGGGGATGGGAGAAGGGGTGTCCCGGACTGCGCCAGCCCCAAATGCTCAGGCAGTGCATGCCTTGCTCCTCCACTCTCCACGGCAGCGTGCACCACCGGAGCAGCCGGAGCCAGCACGGTCCTGGACCCCACCTCCTCCCCTGCACACAGGAAGGCAGCAGGGGAACAAAGTCCACAGCATGCAACGGACCGTCGTTTTAGGTACCGCGCCAGCTGTTGTGGGGGGCGGGGAGAACAGCCCGTGTACTTCCAGGACCTGGTGTGCAGCTGCAGGGACCTCCTGTCCCTGGAGGTATTATCAGCATGGAGTTTGTCTTGGGGGCAGCGCAGTTGAACACAGGGAAACCAGGGGCCGTTGCAGGGGGGAAGCTCAGGGGCAGCTTCACGAGCCGCACTTTTGTGGGGGAAGAGCTGCATGTGGCTCGCGAGCCGCGGGTTGGCCACCCCTGGGCTAGCTGCTCCTGGCTGCCCTGAAGTAAGCCTCTCTAGCCCTCTAACCTGTCCTGTCACAAGAGGTTTAAGTTAAATGTATACCCCAAATTAGAAAACATAAAAAGGAAACCAAAGTGCCACCATGGCTAAATAACAAAGGTAAAGAAGCAGTGAGAGGCAAAAAGACATAGTTTAGAACCTAGTAAGGAAAATAGAAAGGAACATAAACTCTGGCAAAGGAGTGTAAAAATGTAATAAGGAAGGTCAAAAAAGTATTTGAAGAGCAGCTAGCCAAAGACTCAAAAAGTAATAGCAAATTTAAGTACATCAGAAGCAGGAAGACAGCTAACAACTAGTGGTGCCACTGGATGATGGAGATGCTAAAGGAGCACTCAAGGATGATAAAGCCATTGAGGTGAAACTAAATGAATTCTTTGAATTGGTCTTAATGGCTGAAGATGTGAAGGAGATTCCCAAACCTGAACCATTCTTTTTAGCTGACAAATCTGAGAAACTATCCCAGATTGAAGTGTTACTAGAAGAGGTTTTGGAATAAATTAAATTAAAGAAATTAAACAGTAACAGTAACTGGGACCAGATGGCATTCACCCAAGAGTTCTGAAGGAACTCAAATGTGAAATTGTGGAACTACTAACTGTGGTTTGTAATTATCCTTTAAATCAGCTTATGTACCAAATGACTGGAAGAGAGCTAATGTGATGTCAGTTTTTAAAAAGGGTTCCAGAGGTGATCTTGGCAATTACAGGCCAGTAAATATGACTTCCTTACCAGGCAAAATGGTTGAAATGATAGTGAAGAACAATATTGGGGAAGAGTCAACATGGTTTTTGTAAAGGGAAATCATGCCTCACTAATCATGCCTTACTAATCAATTCTTTGAGGGGGGTCAACAAGCACGTGGACAAGGGGGATCCACTGGATATAGTGTATTTAGATTTTCAGAAAGCCATTGACATCAATGGTCAGTTTAGGCATAAATAGTCAGTTTTCAGAATGGAGGGAGGTAAATAGTGGTGTTTCCCACTGGTCTATTCTGGGACCAGTCCTAATCAACATATTCATAAGTACCTGGAGAAAGGGGACAAAATTTGCAAATGATATAGAAGTGTTCAAGATAGTTGAGACCAAAACAGATTGTGAAGGGCTCTCATAAAACTGGGTCACTGGGCTCTAAAATGTCCGATGATATTCAGTGTTGATAAATGCATAGTAATGCACTTTGGAAAACATAATCTCAACTATACATATAAAATGATGAAGTAAATTAGCTGTTACCACTCAAAGAGAGATCTTGGATTCATTGTGGATAGTTCCCTGAAAATATTCCCTCAATAAGCAGTGACAATCAAAAAAGCAAACAGAATGCTGGGAATCATTAAGAAAGGGATGGAACATAAGACAGAAAATATAATATTGCCTCTATATAAATCCATTATATCTTGAATTCTGCATGCAGATATGGTTGCCCCATCTAAAAAAACCAAAATTGGAACTGGAATAGATTCAGAAAAAGGCAACACAAATGATGAGGTGTATGGAACGGCTTCCATATGAGGAGAGGTTAATAAGACAGGGACTTTTCAGCTTGGAAAAGAGACAGCTAACTGAGGTCTATAAAATAATGACCAGTGTAGAGAAAATAGATAATTAATAGGTAGCAATTTTAAAACAAAAGGAAGTATTTCTTCACTCAACACACAGTCAACCTGCATAACTCTTTGCCAGAGGATGTTGTGAAAGTCAGGACTATAACACTGTTTAAAAATAACTAGATAAATTCATGGAGGATAGGTCCATCAATAGCTATTAACTAGGATGGGCATGGTCCCTAATCTGTTTGCCAGAAGCTGGGAATGAATGACACGGAATTCTCTTGCTCTGACACAATATGCCTGAGGATTGCCTGTTGTGTTCACTCCTTCTGGTGCACCTGGCACTGACCATGTTGGACAACAGGATACTGGGCTAGATGGACCTTTGGTCTGGCCTAGTATGGCTGTTCTTATTTTCATATGTTCTTATGAATTTGGCCCAATGTGTTTAGCATTTCAGTCTGAAAATCTGTGTCTTCATTTACTGGGAAAAGCTCAGTTTACATCAACGAACTTCAACAATGAGGTACATGAGTGAGCTTTATTGATGAGGTGTGCAGTGCACAAGTATTCAGTCACTAAAACATAGCTCCCAACATTTGAAATGGCTGAAGTCGGATGCAGCACCACTTGCATTTGGCCCCTCCCTGCAAAGATAAACAATTGTGTATGGGCTAAATTTGATCAGCACTGGAATCTAACAACCTATCCTGCAATACCAATCAAATTTGGCCCCTGAGCATCTCCATTTATGTCCATGGAGAGGCAGATGGGCCAGTCCTGAGTTGTGCTGCAATCCTATGTGCCAGGTCACAATGCCACTTGATTTGCACATCCTGTCAAACAGGGAGCCTGGACACTCCAACCTCCCACTCCAACTGACCCTGAATGCAGAAATATTCACTTCAACTATGTCAGGAGGCTTGGGGAATCAAATTGGGATAGTCCTGAAAATCTTGGGACTTCTGGGAGGTCTACTAAAGTCCTGTCCTATCATTGGCTGGGCTCAGTGCAAAATCTGTGATGGATGTTGTGGAGGACAGCCTGTATTTTGTTTTCCAAAGTTTTGACCTGGAGTCTGCAGAGAATGTTTCCAAAACATTGTAGATGGAAGTTCAGATCTATTTAAAACTATTTCATACACACTGGGATTAGAGTTTTATGACAAGTCCAGAGTTCAGCGATGTTAAATTTAGTTCAATCAACTAGTTGATGGATTTTCCATTGACTAGTTGATTAGATGATAAGTAGGGCAGCTGCAGTGGGGTTAGCTCCTGGCCTGACAGCTAACCTCATTGAGTCTCTGCCTTTAAAATGTATTACAAGCTTGTCGGCTCTCAATACATTTAAAAGCCTAAAATACAGCAGGAGGGACCCAGCTTGAGCCAGGACAGCTGATTTCCAGCTTGTGCTCTGTTCCCCCCCGCCCCCACACACACTGTGATTTAGTCTTTCAAATGTGTTAAGAGCTGACAGACTTAATACATTGAAAAGGCTGGTGCACAGCAGGGCGGGGACCCAGCATGAGCTGGGAATCAGCTGATGCCTGGCTTGCACTGAGTCCACCCTGCTGCTCATTCTGATTTTAAAATGTATTAAGAGCCGCCAGGCTCTTAATACATTTAAAAAGCAGAGGTGCAGTGTCTGGGACTGGGCACGAGCCAGGAATCAGCTGATTCCCAGCTTGCACTCAGTCCCCACTACCCCCTGCCTCCCCTGCCACCCACAGAGACAATGCTGGGGGGAAATGGCTTTTAAACTGGCTCCCTCCAGCACCAGCTCTGGCTTCCCCCCTTGTTGCCTTTGATAGAGGCAGCAAGGGGGATGAGGAACTGACTGGTTGAGGGACTGGTCGACTATCTGATAAGCTTTTGCTTATCAGATAGTCAACTAATCTCTTAGGGTATGTCTACACTACAGCACTAATTCGAACTAACTTAATTCGAATTAGTTAATTCGAAATAAACTAATTCGAATTAGTGCATCTAGACCTAAAAACTAATTCGAATTAGCGTTTTGCTAATTCAAAATAGCATGTCCACAGTGAGTGGACCCTGAACCGAAGTTAAGGCTGGCTGGAACCAGTGCCAGCAGCGCATCAGGTTAGGACTTAGAGTGTGGAGCTGCTGCCTCAGGCTAGCCGAGGGCTGTGCTTAAAGGGACCTGACCCCCACCCCGGACAGACAGTTCTCAGGGTTCCCCGCTTGCTGGTCTAACTCGATGAGGAACAGCAAAGCAGTCCTGTCTTGGAGTGCGCTGAGTGACCACACTTGGCACATCACAGCACTCGGCCATCAGCCCAGCTGCACTTGCCACAGGCTGCTATTCGGGGGGGCCAATCGGGGGGCTGTCAGGATCCAGGAGGCCCTGCAGGAGAGCTTCCACCCCGAGGAGCCCGCAGAGCCACCCCAGTCCTCCCCATCGGGGGCTCATGCCCCATTCCTCCCTCACCTCCTTCCACTTACCCCTCCCTAGCCCCCCTTCCTGATGTAAAAAATAAAGGACACGTGTGTTCAAAAATAGAAATTCTCTTTATTTAACAAAACGGGGGAGGGGGATTAACCTCTGGGGAGACTGGGAAAAGGAGGTGGAAGAGGGGAAGAGAGAGAGTGGGAGAGGGGAGGGGGAAACCTGGGAGGAGGGAGCTGGAAGGGGGAAGAAGGAGGAGGGGAAGTCTAAAACTATGGTACGCCATATCTTCAGTACTGTGTACAGATGTGGTCTCCTAACCTCAAAAAAGATATTTTGGCCTTGGAAAGGGTTCAGAAAAGGGCAACTAAAATGATTAGGGGTTTGGAACAGGTCCCATATAAAGAGAGGCTAAAGAGACTGGGACTTTTCAGCTTAGAAAAGAGGAGACTGAGGGGGGATATGATAGAGGTCTATAAAATCATGAGTGGTGTGGAGAGGGTGAATAAATAAAAGTTCTTCATTAGTTCCCGTAATATAAGGACTAGAGGACACCAAATGAAATTAATGGGCAGCAGTTTTAAAACTAATAAGCGAAAGTTCTTCACACAGCACATAGTCAACCTGTGGAACTCCTTGCCACAGGAGGCTGTGAAGGCTAGAACTATAAAGAGAAGTTAGATAAATTCATGGAGGTTGGGTCCATGGAGTGTTATTAGCCAGGGGGTAGGAATGGTGTCCCTGGCTTCTGTTTGTGGAAGGCTGGAGATGGATGGCACGAGACAAATTGCTTGGTCATTGTCTTTGGTCCATCCCCTCCGGGGTACCTGGTGTTGGCCGCTGTCGGCAGACAGGCTACTGGGCTAGATGGACCTTTAGTCTGACCCAGTACGGCCATTCTTATGTTCTAAGCTCAGGGCTCAGGGTCGGGGGTCTCACTGGACCAACTTGATTTTCATGCAAACCTGCTCCTGGGTTCGCATGTGGCCTCTGGTGGCCAGGCTGGCAGCCATGCGGCTGTAGACGGCTGCGTTCCTATGGCTAGTGTGGAGGTCGTGGACATTGGAAGCCTCCCCCCAAACCTCGATGAGGTCCACAATCTCTGCACTAGACCAGGTGGGTGCCCGCCTCTTGCGGCCCCGGGCAGGAGCCTGGTCCTGGGAAGAGGCGGAGGGCTGGGTGGCAGCGGGTGGCTGGCTCATGGCGTGCCAGGTGCAGGGTCTGCTGGCTGGGTGCTGGCAGGCTTGCAGCTGGCACAAGCACTGTAGCCAGACCATGCCCCTTTAAGGGCTCCGGGGCTGGGAGGGGGGCAGAAGAGTTTCCCTGGTTTGGCCCAGAGTGGCCACTAGGGTAACCTGGGAAGGGCTAGCCTCCAGCTAGTTCGAATTAAGTGGCTACACAGCCCTTAATTCGAACTACTTAATTCGAACTAGGCATTACTCCTTGTAGAATGAGGTTTACCTCGTTCAAATTAAGGGCTCCACTAGTTCGATTTAAATTCGAACTAGCAGTTTGTATGTGTAGCCCCTATTAAAGTTAATTCGAACTGACGGCTGTTAGTTCGAATTAACTTTGTAGCATAGACATACCCTTACATCCCTACCAGAGCTCAGGCAAGAAGCTTGCTTAGGCTATGTCTAAACTACAAACTTGTATCAGAAAAAAGGTATGCAAATTGCGCTCCACAATTCCTGTCCCTTTTTCCGATACTTTTGTTGGAAGAGGCTTTTCCAAAATTTGGCCCATCTACGCTGGTCCAAATTTCGGAAAAAACCCTTTTTTGGGAGATTCCTTCTTCCAGCAAAAAAAAAAAAAAAAAAGCTGAAGAGTAGATGCAGTCTTGACATGCCCTAACATTCACAAAACGTTTTCATGAACTTGGATCTAGATCCTCCTGCCTTGTTAGACTGATGAGAATCTCACAACTCCATAGTTCACAAGCGGAGACAACATATTTTAAAAGTGTGTACATTTTGACAATTTGCAGTTCCTTTTCCTGTTTGTTGCAAGGTATGTGTCTTATACCATGAGATTAATTTAAGGCCTATATACATATTACTGATGGGCCTAACCAAAATATTGAAAATCTTAATTTGTATCTGTACCACCCCAAAGCATAGCGTGTTCAGCTGCAGTGTTTTTCTTTATCCCACTCTAACTAAAGGGGTTTAGCTATGAGTGTGCAATCTGGACTTGAATCTAAACTTTTTCAAGTTGAAAGCTTCTGTTCTGGGATTTTTGCTCTGATCTGTTTCTAATACATATCTTGAGGGGGCTGCTAAGGTTAACATTTCCTGCTATTCTTGAGGTGCAATACATAATGGAACAGTGCTAGTTATGAATATTAAAGAAAGACATTTGCATGTTATGTGTGTGAAGGTCATTTTTGGTGAAAGATATGCAAAGTCCTTGTTTTTCTAACAAACAGAATTTCTAATAGGCACAAAAAAGTATCTCAACGTGAAGCTAAAGACTGCTGCCTATAGGGTGTAACACCAGGATATTCCTTAATATCATGTAGTCTGAACCAGATCTCAGGTCTCAAGTATACACAACATTTTGTCCTTTCTTTTACCTCAGAGGTAGTGGCATTAACCTAGTATACAGGCATATTGTGTCACAGCAAGTGAGATATTCTAAACAAACCTTATCTCTCCTGAATTCAGTTTGCCTTCAGGCATTTCAGTGGCTAACTGGGAATCATTTCTAAAAAGTAAATTAAACAAGTTTAGTGCTTAACATAAGGAATGGCTTAAGGCCAATTAGTGGAAAATACAAAAATGTGTTTTGTCAATAAAGAATAATTTCTATTTGATTCTTCTGAGTGCTTGAAAATAGGTGAGCATGGCTCACAGCTGCGTGAAATATGATGACAAGTATAAAGCTGCACTTGTAACTGTCTGAGTGTAAGAAGTCAAGAACACAAAACAATGTTTCAGATTATTGAGAGATTAACTTTTTTTGTTTTCTACCCTTATGCTGATGATTTTAAAAAAATACATCTTCCTCAGCTGGCCCAATGGATCACTACATTGCAGTGAATTCTGGCCTGGCTGTAAGACCAGGAGTTCAGAATAAAGGAACTGATGTGGGAACCTCCATGGGTTTTGGTGGTGTGACACGTTTTCATTGCAAAGCTACACCTCAGGGCGGTATTTCTTATGAATTCCATCAGACTGACATTGTATAGACAAATGCACAGTTCGTACTCCTCAGAGTTCCAGTGATGACTCAGCTCTGAGCTACTGGAGGACATTTCCATGGAACAGATCCAATAGGGGAATGAAAAGAGACTTTAATCATAGGGCACCTCTGTGTTCTATTGAGTTGGAATAGCCTTTGGTGGGGGTGGGGAGAAAGGAGAGGTTGTAAAGAGAGGAGGGATGCAGCCTGTGATGAGTTTGCAATGTCGGATTTCAGCCACAGGTCCTATACCCTGAAAGAGTCTTGCCTTGGGAGACAACACCTATAAAGAAGACACATGGCAGCTATGAGTCTGGGAGAATCTTGGTGTGATTGAAAGATCTCCTTTATACTGATTCTTTCCTCTTCATTCCAAAAACATTTGTATTATTGACACAGCACTACTTGTTTTATTGAGAGTGACCAGAGATTATCCCAGACTGTGAATTTCAGATTTGCAGCTACTCAGATATGATAGTGACAAGTTCAGTATAAATGCCTAGATAAGTAGTGGGCAACCTATGGCCCATGAGAGTAATCTAAGTGTAGGCTGCAATATATTTTGCTGACATTGGTTGTCCACAGGCACCGCCTCCTGTACTGCCCAGTGGCTGCGATTTGCCATTCCTAACCAATGGGAGCTGTGGGAATCAGCAACCAGCACATCCCTGTGTTCCCTTCAACTGCAGGCACCACCCCCACAGCACCCATTGGCTGGGAATGGTAAATTGCAGCCACTAGGATCTGCAGGGGGTGGTGCCTACGGATGGTCAATGCCAGCAAAATGTTTTGTGGCTCACAATCAGACTACCCCGATGGGCCACAGGTTGCTCACCACTGGTCTAGCTAGAGGAGAATTCAGATCCAAATAGCCTCAAAGTTTATTCATGGTCAGATATAGGGGTGTTTTTTCCCACTTGTTATAGAGATAGGGTTGTCCATGAAAAGAGTAAAACTTCTCAAAGTTTGTGTTTGCCAATGGAGTTCAGGCCAGGCCCATCTCAAATCGTGATGCTTGCTGTAATACAGGGTACAGAACAGTTTCTCCAGGAAATAACTTCATTGTCTCACTGCACATTTGGTGTTATCCCAGTTCGCCTGAAGTGGAAGTTTGTAATTTTGTCAGCTCACATCTGCTTTTGAAGATGAATATACTGTAGTGAAATTAACTCATTAATTAGTGCTTCATGCATTTTACAACCTGGCTTCAATGGTATTAATGAACTATTGTACAAATAGAGGAGTGAGGGATGAAAAAAACCAGCTATGCACTACTTTCTAATTGCAGCCCTTTTTGGGATGTGGAGACTTTCATTAGATTGATCTGGAGCTGAATTTTGAGAGGGAAAAATCTATTGTCGTTAAAGGGCAACAGACCTGATTGCCTCTATTGTGTTTAGTTCTCTAATTCCCATTTGGCCAAAGCATTGAGAGATTCAACAGAAGATTAGATGATTATTTTAATAAAAATAACATCTGCCATTACAATTGCTAAGGTACAATTACCAGGGTTACTAAACTGAATGGTTCATGGCATAAGATGATCAGTACACTCTCTTCAGAGTGTTGCACAATTTGCATGCATTATGACGAGGTTATACCTCTTTCCCATGTATTAGGGATTTTGTCGTGACAACAGCAGGGGTGTTATATGCCATCCCTCTCAGAGAGATGGGCACCTATCTCTGCTTGGTGATCCATGAATGGGAACCCATCTCCTGGAGTCTGGTGGCTTAGATGCCTAACCAGTTTCTTGCAGGATTGAGTTTGACACCTTCCTTACTTCATGGAAAAACATACAGTGAACGAGGAGGTGGTGGTGACTGGAGCAGGGAACTGACTCTGAGTCACTCATCTCTTAGTGGATGTCCGTCTGAACACTGAACTTTAGACACATTCTCTCTCTTTCATTATTCAGATACAGTGAAGTAGCTTCATTCTACATCAGCATATTCCACAGCTTAGCAGTTTGTACATGTGGTTCAGAGGCAAGACAGTCTAGTTCAAATTCTTTCTAAGGGTACATCTAGACTGGCGTGTTTTTCCGGGATACCAGAGGTCTCCTGGAAAAACTCCACCGCGTCCAGAGAATGCGTTTGCTCTTCCACTTTTTTTTGAGGAAGAGCAAACGCACTCTTTCGGGGAGCTCATTCTCCAGAAAAGCTATCAGAAAAAGCTACATAAATTGTGCTTTGCAATTTGCATAGCTTTTTCTGACAAAGGACCGTAGTCTAGACCTAGCCTAACAGAGAGGCAGGAATTGAACCAGGGTCCGCTACATTGCAAGTGTAGTTGCTAGCAACTGGATCATATGTGCAGCAGTTGCCATATTTTGAATGGTCCCTGATTCAATAGACAGCCTTTGAATTTACCTACTGGATCAGACACCACATGCAGGTTAGGTGACTGGATACTGATCTTCCCTGGCTTGTGGATTGCTATGCGGCTTAGATAGGAAATAGGCATGGAGCCCATGTCTTCATTATGGGGAAGATTGATGCTGCTGTGATTGATCTTTTGGAGTTCAATTTAGCGGGTCTAATAAAGACCCGCTAAATTGAATTCAGAGGGCACCTCCGTCAGCACTGGTACTTCTGCTCCTCGTGAAGAGTAAGGAAGCCAATGGAAGTGTTCGATCCTGTCGACCTCCTGCTGTGGAGGTCACGCAGAAACTCCAGGTATGCAATTAATGTGTATCTTAATTTGATCCTCCAATTAAGTATAGACAAGGCCTGAAACATCTACAGGCAGGCAGCAGCGGGCATGCCCGGAGACTGAAACTGAAGGAACTTTTATCCTGAAAACCAGGAGCGTTCAGCAGGAGGCACCAAGAGGGTTCAGCAGGAGTTTTGTAGATTGCAGCAGAGTCAAAACTGGGACTTAGGTGTCTATACCCTAGGCTAAATCTGGGTTTTAGTAGATACTGAAATACCTTTGTAGAGCTTGGTTTACCTGAGTACTTTTGTTATAAGCCAACCGACTTTTGCTGGCCATTTGACAGTAGAACAATGATAAATTGGATGACTTGAATGAGATGGGAGAAAAAAGCCATAAATAGAGCAGAAAGAGAGTCTTTTGAAAAAAAATACAGTTTTTTGTTGCTGAAGGAGGAGTGGAAAGACTGTCTGTATAGTATAGAAAAACAACTGTAAACTTTTAAGAGTTGACTGTTTTGGGTATCCTGCTTATGGAAGCTATTTTCTCTACATGTCCCCATTTCCTTTCTGTTCATATTCTTCATGTCTTAGATTAAGCTTTTGGAATTCTCCAAGTGACATGTGATCTATTTCTTATAAGAGTAAGCGGACAACATTCAGATAGCTTTATAATATTAGACGGGTAGATTTTAAGTAGTGCTTGGGTTGTGAATTCTTGCAGGGAGTGTGAGGTCTGATGGTTAAAATATAGGATCAGAAGGCAAGAGATTTAAATTTAATTCCTACTTCTATTACTGATGTACACTGACAGTTAAACATTTTGTCCTGCAGTCTCCCCATCTATAAAATGCATAAAACAACAAAGAGGGGTTGTGAAGTTCAGTTAAATAAAAAAGTTGTGAACCAAAAGCACTTTGAAATTCTCAAATAGAAGATGCTGGAGAAGTGCAGTGCATTAGCAGCCAGAGTCAGCTTCTATTTGGAGGGCCTGGAGAAGTTATCAGAAACCTCTGCTTTCATTCTAAAAGAAAGTAACTTTCTAAAACTTTTTTTCCTTGTAAGGAGACTTGAAAATGTAATCAGAGCAAACTGGTGATGGAGTCAGAAAATTTGGAACTGATTGTTCCTGAAGATCATATTCCTCGCGTTTGAAGTTTGGGCTAGTCTTTAAGTGTGCTGCGCTTCTGGTAATCAAGCCACTTGCAGTATCTGAGGGTACGTCTAGACAGCAGCGCTATTTTGGGATACTTCTGGTATCCTAAAATAGCTATTCCTCATGTTTTAAGCAAGCCTGTTATTTCGAAATATAACGGGCTCGTTGTTCTGACGTCCGTGTAAACCTCGTTTCCCGAGGATTAAGGGACATTTTGGAATAGTGATTTATTTTGAAATTTGGTGCTGTGTAGATAGTGCCAAATTTCAAAATAAGCTATTTCAAAATTAACTCAAAATAATCTACATAATTTGCGCAGCTCAAATTGTGTAGCTTATTTTGAGCTAAGGGTGCAGGGTAGATGCACCCTGAGTGTCTAAAATATGGCTTTGGAACCCAACTTTAGGCATACATTTTTAAATATCTTGGCACTTGGCCGGAACATCTCTGTGCCTCAGTTTCCACCTATCTAAAATGGGGATAATAATTGTCTATTTCTTGGGAGGATTATAGTAATGTACTAGTTAATGTTGTAAAAGCCTATACAAATCCTAAACTCACCCAGCTGTCTACAGAATGTTTCAGTGGTTGGCGACTATACAGGTCCCAGAACAGCTGCTTATTTAGGCAGTTGTTCATTGCAAAGCTTTTCTAAAAGCTGTCAGCACCTGGGTTCTATTCCAGCAGGAGGATAGGAGAAAGGAACCTGAAAATTGGATGCTTACTTACTTTTTTGAAACAGGTCAGCTACAGTTAGGATGCCTGCTGAAGGATTCTCATATTTACTCTCTGAGCTGGACTAATGACTCAGTCAGTGGAAGATGAACAGTTCACATTACATATGCATTAGAAGCACTACAGTGGCACAGCTGCAGTGATGCAGCTGCAGTGCATCTAGTGAAGATACTCCATGCTGATAGACGTGAACTTTCCCATCAGTATAACAAAGCCACCTCAGTGAGAGGCGGTAGCTATGTTGTGGGAGAAGCTCTCTTGTAGACATAACACTGTTCACTCATGTCTCTTAAGGGGATTGCTTATTCACACCTCTGAGTGATGTCAGTTACACTAAAATAAGTGGTAGCGTGTACAAACCCTAGGACTCTGCAAGTGTGGGAGGACTGGCATGAGGGGGATGCTTACTCAGAGATTTTGTGGAGGGGACAGGTTGGTAACACTACTGTGTGAAAGTCTGTGGTTTGGTTCATGAGGTGAATATGTGCTTACGCAGCCTGCTGTCAGTTTCACCAGCTCAGTAGGCTGGCAGTCCCTTCAGGACCCTTCTAAGTTTTAGAAAAGACTGAGTGAAACAAGTTCTAAAAGCAACAACTTTTGTGCTTTCAGAGATACGATTTCCACTGACCATTTACAAAATCTGAAGTCATGATGTTCATTCATGTTAGGGTCCAGGGGGATGTGACCATAGAAGGGATAAAAGTCAGGGTTTTTCTTCAACTTAGGAGGCATGGGACACAAGTTAGTACTATACTTTTTGTTGTTTGTTTGCAAGAGAGAAGCTTGAAGGCAAAGGGTTTAATCTGAAGTTCACTGAAGCTGGAGCAAATCTCCCATTGGGGCCTGATTCAAAGCCCACTGAAGTCAATGGGAATCTCTGGACCAGCTTTAGTGAACTTTGGGTCAGGCTGTATATGTTTTGCAGACCTGACAAAAATGCTAAGGTCTGGCCTGTTGTTATTGTATAAAATTAGATATGGAAAAGATTCATCTCCTTGACATCAGAGGCGTGTTTAATACAGGCAGAAGCCTTAGTACGGTATGTTTTGTTTACTTACTGGCTCTGCAGCTTATGGCTCCCATTGACTTCCTGCAGCTTCCCTTGTCTTCAAACAGTGAATCGGAGCCAATGGGAGCTGCAAGGCTCCATGGCTGCAGACAGGGCCAGTCCTAACCAATTGGCGGCCCCAGGCGACTGCCCGGTTCGCCCGTAAGGTTTCCAGATGGTTTAAAAAAAATACCAGACAAAAATTTGTCAAGCAAAAAAAAAAAGGGGGGGGGTGTCGGGGAGGATTCAGGAGGTCAGGCTGAAATATGGTCGTGGCCCACCCCTAGGACTGGCTCTGTTGGCAGCCCCTTGAAAAAGGTGGTCCCGGGCGACTGCCTGGCTCTCCCGTCCCTAAACAAACTGGCTGTGTCTAGACTGGCATGATTTTGCGCAAATGCTTTTAACGGAAAAGTTTTCCGTTAAAAGTATTTGCACAAGTGAGAGTCTAGATTGGCACGGACGCTTTTGCGCAAAAGCGTCCGTGGCCAATCTAGACGCGCTTTTGCGCAAGAAAGCCCCGATCGCCATTTTAGCCATCGGGGCTTTTTTGCGCAAAACAAACCTGAGCTGTCTACACTGGCCCTTTTGCGTAAAAGGTTTTGTGCAAAAGGACTTTTGCCTGAACGGGAGCGTCAAAGTATTTGCGCAAGAAGCACTGATTTCTTACATTAGAACGTCAGTGTTCTTGCGCAAATTCAAGCGGCCAATGTAGACAGCTGGCAAGTTTTTGCGCAAAAGCAGCTGCTTGTGCGGAAAAACTGGCCAGTCTAGACACAGCCACCGAGTGGCCCATTAGTAGCTTTCTCAGAGTGGGTCAGTGGACCACTTTGAGAAACACTGCCTTAGACTCATAGACTGCCAGGTCAGAAGAGACCATCATGATCATCTAGTCTGACCTCCTGTACATTGCAGGCCACAGAATCTCACCCACCCACTCCTGTAATAGACCCATAACTTGTGACTAAGTTACTCTCATCTTCAAATCATGATTTAAAGATTTCAAGTTACAGAAAATCCACCATTTACACTAGTTTAAACCTGCAAATGATCCCTGCCCCATGCTGCAGAGGAAGGCAAAAAAACCCCCCCACAAAAAACAAAAACAAAAGCAGGGTATCTGCCAATCTCATTCAGGGAAAAATTCCTTCCTGACCCCAAATATGGCGATCAGCTTGATCCTGAGCACCCGGGCAAGACCCACCAGCTAGACACTAGCCTTATTTAGTTCTTAGGGCTGAGCAAAAATCTGAGGAAGGACTTCAAGATTTGTCCCACCAGTACTTGTTGCATAGAAACAATTTCTCCAGGAGGAGAAGCCATACAAATTAGCAGTGATATCACATTTACATGCATTTTAAGAATTTATAATGAGTTTTTAAATAATTTCATTTTTTCATTTTCTTAGAGAAAGTTTTGTAACAGCGATATCCCAACATGAGGTGCAGTGGAGTTAAACTTTTTCATTGTAATGTATTGTATCACAATGAAGACAAAGCAGCTATAGGAAGAATATATTATGTGAGAAACAATCATTAGGATCAGGAGTTTTGAATGACCATATCTCAAAAAGAGAGAGGCTACTTCGTAATACGTATTAGGAAAGAATGATAGCTACTTTAAAAAAACATTGTTAGATCTCATTTTCCTTGAGATGCTCATGAAATGACAGCCATACAATATGGATATCACCTTGTGTCACTATTTCTTGAATCCTATTAACTTTTCCATTAGTACCTCTTCCTAAATCCTCTCTCTCTCTTTCTCTCTTTTTTGGGTGGCGTGGGGGGGTTCCATGTGGCTATAATGTCACAGAGTTGAAAACCTAACAGATTAGAGATCATCTGACATTCTGTTAATTATACTTCCCATTAACTGGAAGGCTCAGAAAATTAAACTATGAATCACAGTGAAGCTTATTCCCAGTTACATCTTCTATCAGTTTAAGGATCCCTTGCTGCTATAAATTGGGCTATGGGGGACTCCAGAAGATATGTGGGAAACTGGTGGCACCATGTGTGACAGGGTAAGGTCACAGAAGATCTCTCGGGGGTGCCTCCAGGAGTGCTGACAAAGCCACTGCCACTTGCCTTCCTGCTCTCTGGGACTCCTCACTGCCCTGTCCTGCTGGGCCAGCTCCCTGGTCTCCCCCAGCCAAGACACTGAGCTGAGATCAACACCCCCTTTAGAGGCAGTACAGACACTGAATTTCTTCAGGTCCAAGAAAAGTGCAGTTTAGGGCCCAGCTTCCTGGGATACCACTCCCCAAATGGGATCAAAACCCCCCAAAAATTATTTAGGTAAGCGCCCTTTAACAATGAAAGGGGGACTGTATACACGGATTGCTCCCCCAGGGAATAATTATTTACACTGGGCTTCATAGTAAATAAGAGTGATTTTATTAAGTACAAACAGTAGGATTTAAGGGGTTATAAGTGAGAACAGGCAGAGCAAAGTAGATTACAAACTCAAAATAACAGAAAACGCTTAGCTAACTCTAACACTGAAACCTCAGTACACAAACTCATTACAAACTAATCCTGAAACTGTTTCTTTTCCAGCAAAGCCTTCCAAACCAGGGCTGTCCCTCACCCTGAGGTCTTTGGTTCCTTCCCTCAGGTGTGTCAGCCAAAGACAAAAGACTCCTACTTTCCTATTATTTTTAAAGATTCCCTTTTTGCATGGGAAGTCACCTGGCCAGTTGGTGTGGACATGTGATTTCCCCAGACCAACCACTGCTAAGGCTTGAAGGACAAAAGAGATTGTTTAACAGTTAGCCATCAAGACATTGAAGGTAACCTCTGTGATGGCTTTCATTCACACATTTAAAAACCATAAAGCATTCCACTCTCCATATATCTAATTTTACACACAAGAATGATACATACACCAAAATAAGATAAACAGATCCAGCAGATTATGACATGAAGATTGATAGGTTACGTAAAGCAATTTGTCCAAAGCACTTTTGACTTATGTGCATATGTGTCCATAAGTCCATTTCCAAAAGCATGGGGGTGGGGTCCGTCACACCATGTAGGGCCTCAGTGTGCTTTCACTTACCCTGGAGTAAGTCCTGAAGAAGTCCAATAGTCTGTGTAAAACCAATGTAAGAGAAGAACCAGGCTCATGGTCTCCATAGCTATCCCAGGCATTCTAGTACAGCTACTCGAGAAATGCAGGCTGAGACAATGCCTTCTTGTATTTAAATGTAAAGAACTGATCCCTGAGGTACTTAACTGAAAATTATACTCCCATCTGTAAGAAATTTGCTTGATTAAAGCAATTTTTTGGCTTTCATCTCTCACGCTGACTTCAATGGGAGTTTGGCCCAAGTCAAAAGTGAATAAAAACAAAATTAGTATCCTGTGTTTGTCCTGAAATAGTCTCTTTAATCAGTGTTTTGTTTGATAATGTTTCTTTTTCAATATTTAACAATTCAGTTAGCTCAGTTGGCTTTTTTTCTCCCTGTGCAATCCTCAGAAGTGTAGTTAGGAATGGTGAGGCACATTTATCTGAAGTGGAATTCCACTACTGATAAGGGCATGTATATGGTTCAGTAATTAAGACAGAGAGGCATGGTGGTTCCAATCAGGATCATCCAGCTGGTGCAGAAATATATTTGAAATTAAATGCCATTTTCTGAGACCTAAATCTGAGTGGTAGTACATCACCTAGCAAAATGGATCCATGTCCATGACTAGGGCTCCTGGGTCATGTCTACACTAGGGAGAAGATTGACCCTTCAGAGGTCGATCTTCTAGCATTCGATATAGTGGGTCTAATGTAGACGCATAAATCAAATGCTGAGGGCAGCCCCTGCCATTGTCCGGTACTCCTCGGTCTGTGAGGAATAAGGGAAGCCAATGGGAGTGTTTGCTCCCATCAGCCTCCCGCTAGGTGGACGCTGCCATGGCTCAGCTTAAGGTAAGCTGACTCCAGCTACACATTTTGTGTAGCTGGAGTTGCCTACCTTAAATCAAGCTGCCTGGTCTAGTGTAGTACAGCAGACCAGGCCCTAGGCACTACAATAATACTACTGCTACTAAGTCAACCTTACTAGGTCTAGGAAACATTCTTGTAGTTGATGAACAGCTTAACCCTGCATTCCTGACACAGACAATGGCACATTTATATTAGAACTGTGGGATCAGGCTGTTACAAAGATGATATTCTAAAAGGCAATATTATTAAAATCATGGTTCTTTAAACATTCTTTTGATCCAATCCATGTTTACACAGATTTTTTTTTACCCTGTGGTCATTTAAATTATTTATCCAACCTCCTCTATCCCCCAGGTGTGCATAGTATTTTACTGACAAAGAAAGAACTATGACGTGGGGCTTACAAAATGCCAAATCCTGCTCATGACATTCACATGAGTAGGCCCTGCTGAAGCTTATGGGGGCCTTCCTTCAAGAAAGGTGTGAGAAACTGATGATCAATTAGAAATAATGCAGGCAGGACTGTCCATAGATACAGGGTGTGGAAAGGGGGAGTGTCCAAGGATGAAGGTAAAAATAAAGCTCATAAAATGCACTTAATGCTACACTGATTGTGCTGATTCCATGTTGTTTTTAAATACATTCTTATAGTGAAATGTTGCTGGAATGAAGGTCACAGTGGAGGTCAGGGAAGGAAGGTCTGTGTGTAGTACTTGCCCTACGATACCTGGGTGAAACTGTGAAGTCTATAACAACTTTCAGTGATGTCAATGTGGCTAGGATGACACCCTTAGGCTTTTCCTCTGTCTAAGCATTGCAGTTTCTTGGATGGGCATGATTTCCATAGAATGCCATGCAGCATGCCGACTTAGTAACCTTCAAGGAAAAGTCTGATTGTGATTTTGTTTCAGATTTACTTGGCTGCTTCCTCGGGATTGCATGGTAGGAATTCATGAGGCAGATTTATGAATCTTATACCTAGTAGAGAAAATGGAAAAGCTGACCTGAAGCAGAAAAATATGATCAGCAAAAATACAGAATGTATATGGAAAATATGAGCTAATTAATTTCCAGTCACATTAGATAATCAGGAAATGACAACAACATTAATATTTACAATTGTGTGGCACCTTTCAACTAAGGATAACAAAGCACTGGACATGCACTAGACTAAATAATTGAGCAGGATGGCTGTTCTGCCTGAGTGAAGGCCCACTCATTGCTATTTGTCGGTAGAATTCTTTCTTGGATTCTGATCTCTTATACTTTTTCAGTGTAAAGGATTCTTACAGTGGGTGTACATTTTATTTATGCTCACTTGAAGTCCCCTTTACATGGCTAGAACAATCTAAATGGTCCTTTATGTAAATGAGAATCAAGTCTTGTGCATTACAGTTTTTAAAATTATTTGCCCTAAATTGCTGTTTTGTATATAGTTAAACAGCTGCTAATTGCCAGAAAGGTGGCAGTACTTCTCTGATGGCTCACATAATTCATAGCATGATGACTTGGGCATTATCTTAATTTCCAGCACTGCTCCATTTCTTTTGACCTCCCTCATTGCTATGATGCAAGGTTATGTTTCTAATTTGTAACAGTGACAGTACATAGCTCTTATATTGTACCTTTCATCCACAGTTCTCAGCATGAATAAGGCAATTATCATTAGCTCCATTGTATAGATGGGGAAACTAAGGCACAGAGAAGGGAAAATTATTTGCGTAAGGTCACTGGCAGAGCCAGTTATAGAACCCAGCTCTTCTGAGACTTGGTCCAATAGTCAATAGATCACATTACCTAGGATAGTAGATAGTAGTCTTGCAAGAAAGGGATTATTTTTCTTATTTGGTAAGCAAAAAACCCAAGCAACAACAAATGTATGTATGTGTTTGTATGTATGTCTTTATATGTGTTTCTGTATTTCATTGAGTGAATTATAAGCATGATTGTATCTAAAGCAGATAGACTTTTTTTTCTAACAGATCAGTTCTTATATAGAGACATTTTAAAGAAATAGCCACTCTAGTTAGTATATAAACCTAACACATTATTCATTTTAAATTGGCAATCAACAAGTTTAGGCTTGAAATGAGCAGATTTGTAATCAGAGGAGTGAAGTTCTGGAACATCATTCCACAGGAAGCAGTGGGGGCAAAAACTACCTGGCTTCAAATTCTGAGCTTGATAAGTTTATGGAAAGGGTGGTATGATGGGACTGATTACAATGACACATGGCCCATTGGCTATTGTGAGTACAGGCTGAACCTCTGTTCTGGGACTGTCTGGTCTGGCAACATCTGTGATCTAGTAGGACCACGTTGTTGCTGGAGTAGAGAGCCCCAACTGCAGAGGTTGAGAGTGGCTGGAGGTGGAGCCCGTTTGCCCTGCAGGCCAGTAGCCTGGGGGCAGGGAGCCTAGCCATCAGCTCATGGGACCAGCAGCCAGGAATGGAGCCCGGCTGGCAGGCCATGCGGGGCTGGGTGGCTGGGAGCAGAGCCCCAGGAGTGGTAGCCACCCTGTGTGGGGATGGGCCCCCAGAAGCAAGGCCATGCAGCTGGGAGCAGAGCTCTTTGAGTGGGGCTGGCAGCTTGTGGGGCCTGGTGGCTGGGAGCAGAGGCCTGCAAGTGGTCCGGGTACAGTGGAGCCAGGCAGTTGTGCCAGTGCAGCCTGCTGGCCAGGGCAGTGGCCAACAAGGGAGCCCGAGAGAACCAGAGGCCTGACTGGCAAATGCTAGGATTCTTGTTCTACTTAAGTGTATTTTTGTATTGGCCTAAAGCTTCACAAGACAAAAGAAAGATAGATCTGTGTTATCTTTTATTTATTTAATGAAATCATTATGTAAAATTCCATTACTTTGTTCAGAGACTCTGATCATGAAATTACTTTGGGATGCATGACATGGCTTACAACTTAGCAAGATGCTTCTGCTACTAATATCTGAGGCTTAATCCCAGTGAATATTTGGTTCTTATTATGATTCTCTTGCTCCCTACTAATACAGTCAGTGTCACATCCTAGCAGAAGCTATGAGGTGTGAGGTTACCTCTGCTGTACAAGACAAAGCATACAGTCATCATTTGGCATAGACAGCACTGTTATTGTTATTTGGATGCATTGTTGATTTTGCCTATGAAAAGCAATAATTGAACCGAAGAAGATATAAAATGTTTTTCGGACAAAAATTAGAGAGCATGGTAATTAATGTGGCCACAGCTCCAGAAGCTGAACTGAATATTATGGCTGTGGTTGTCGAAAGAAAGAAGTTATATAGGAAGGTAAAAGATGCAAGAGGAGAGCATTGTAGACAGAGTTGGAAATGGTGTAGTTATCTTCCACATACCATTTGTTTATGTGATGTCCAAAATGTGTTGGATGCTTTATGGACAATGACCAGGCCCTCATCGCTTATGAGCTTACCATTTAAACAGAAACATAATAGGACAAGTGAATACAAAAATAAAGGAAGCAGGTATGTAAGTGAAAGACAAGGGTTACAATGAGTTAGCTTTGATGATTCTACAAATATCCGGTGTCTTGTTATTTTGTTGGATTGGTTAAGGTTGAGCTGACAAAGAAACTAAAAAGTTGTCTAAAAAAATCTTGGCAACTTATCGAGTCCTCAGAACATTATTGTAGGACTGGGAATAAAGATGAATCTATAGCAAACATCCCTTAATACTCACTAAAGGGTCAAAAAACAAGGAGAAGAAGAGTCTAGAAAAGAATTATCTTCCTCCTAATGAAAAGTCATTGCAATAGAGGAACAAGTGCAGCAGGAATATCCTTTTGTATGCTTGATGATAAGAAATGTACGGGAGAATGATGGTGAGGGAGACAGTGATTTGATATAATTGGAAAGGAAGGACAAAAGTGGTAGAGCTTTGTTTTTCTTTCACTTTCACTTTTTTGGCCACATTTCTGCCCTTGGGAACATTTGTACTACTTCCACTGAATAACCCTCCAAATACTCAAGAGGGTTTGTCCTCTGATGGTTAAGAAAAACAGTTTTTCTTAGCTTGGACTCTTGAAGAAAGGAGCTGGAATACCAGATGAGCCAAATTATAGCGCTTCCCTCCAAGCAACCCAGAATCAGTTCTCTCAGTACCTCATTCTCCGTCACATCAGCAGTTCAGCTCTCCTGTGCTCTATGGGCTTCTATTCATGAGACTTTTTAAAATCTCAAATTAATTGTCAATTTAATGGAGGTATGTCACATATTTATAAGGCCTAGTATTCACAAACATATACAGATGTGTGTCACCTGGATCAAATGTAGGCAGTGTCCACGCTAGCCTTGACAAATATAAGTTCCTTGATTGAATTGGCAATTGAGGGGGCAAACAGCTGAGTGTAGACACGTACTACCTGAAGATGGCTGTCTGGATTAACTAGCTAAGGCCAAGCAGCAAGTGATGTTAGTGGAAAAAGGAAACATACCACAGGGCTGTCCAAAACTGTATCCTTCTTAGTTGAGGGAGTGACCCTCTGATCGTCAAGACAGTTCATAATTTCAGGGTTTGCCCCTGAAGGAGTTGGGGATAGTTGTGATCTTGTCAGATGGAACAAATGTTCCTGAAAGAGAGTGGAGAAGACTGCCAAGGGAAGTGCCAGTGGGGCAGAGTTGGGGGTCAGAGACAGGTGCGGAAGGGGCAGGGAGGGAAGGAATGATGCAGCTGGGGTGGTGTCCGTGGATCTGTTAAAAACCAGAGGTATTGAAGTTATACTTTAAATCTATCAATCCAGGTATTTCCCTGCTATGTGGGCGGACTCCACACTTCAGTAACCATCAGATGCTAAATGCGCTCTAGGCTATATGAAGTCACATGATTGTATTGATACATAAATATGCAGAGAATAAATACAGGAATCCGCAGGGATTTTTCAGTGTTAACCTGCTTTGAATTTGTAATCCAATCCCATGCTACAGCCAAGCCACTTTTACACTTTTTCTTGGCATGGCATGGATCCATTGCCCATGCATGAAAAGCGCCATACCACTAGTGTCTATAGGCAACACTGCCAGCCTCAGAATGGGATCAGACCTGCTCAGATGTGTCACGGCTATTGATGAAGGCTGAGTTTTGTACCAGATGGCAGGCACCTGTGCTATCAGGAGAGGCAGATCTATCACCACTAGTACTATAAAATCCCAAGGATCCATGGTGTGCATCATAGTGGCAATTGGGAAGTCCTAGATATTAAGCAGACCTTTTTTTCCATTCATATTAGGTATCCTGTACTTTATTTGGCATCTGACATTAACAACTTTATGTAATGTATTTAATTACCTGGTAATTAAAACCCTTGACTGACTAGATTCAGATGTCTCAGTACATACTATTTCTATTTACCACCCTCTCTGTTACCTTTAACATCCACCTCATCCCAGTCCACCGTTAGAGAGCTTCTTTACTCTTCAGCTTCTGCCTCTGGAATAGCATTTCTGCAGTTCTCTGCTGCATCAATTTTCCATTTGATTTCAAGCCTCATTGTATCTTTCTTCACTTGGCTCTTAATTTTTCTACCCCTTTGATATTTATTATTTAATTCTGTAGAATACTTGGGGATACAATTTGTATGGAGGATGCTACTGGACTTGGAACATCAGTTACAGAATTCAGATCTAAGTTTCCCCACTGATGAGTGGAGCTGGGGTTCCTGTCTCTAACTGTACCATGTTTAAGAAGGCACTTTGCAGACCAACTTGTTATCTCTTTCCTTGCAGCATGCCATTGATGCAGATAATGCAGGAGTCAGTCCCATAGGAAACTCGTCTAACAACAGCAGTCACTGGGACCTTGGAAGTGCCTTTTTCTTTGCTGGAACAGTCATCACAACCATAGGTATCTTTATATTTTAAGGTAGATGGTGACACTGAACAGTGTAGAGTGAAATAAGATTCACCATATTTCAGAGAGACAGGCAAAGCAACAGAACTGCACCATTTGGGTTGCTCTGACTGTATCATTATGTGGTGTATCTGACACTGAGCCGTGGGGTGCACATCAGGAACTCCTTATATAATGAGAGTTCAAGAAAGCAAGGCTGAACCAGAAAGCAGAAATTTTCACAGTTCTGTAGCCTTGTTACTCCTAGTACAGGTGGCTGCCTACTTGGCATGGCTATGCAAACCAACTCAGTCTCTGAAGGTCAAGCACAAATGCCAGATGCTTCAGATGTAGGTGTAGGAAACCCGGTACCGGTCATTAATGGAATAACTTTCCTCCAAAGGTAATTTATTTCTAATCACATCAGTCAGTAATTGGCTTATGCTCTGAAGCACGAGATTTTATAGCCCTCATAATTTTTTCCAGATTCTAGTTATTTTAACTAGTGGTATACTCATTGTCCCTATAAAGGTTTAATCATTTTAAAAATCTTACAAAACTTTTGCCTCAATGATAACTGGCAGCAATGAGTTCAACAAGTTAATTATGCACTGTGGAAAAAAAAACAAAACCCCACAACCCTTTTCTTTTACCAGATTTAAAATTGTTGTCTTTAAATGTCACTGAATGTCTCCTTGTTCCTGAACTTTGTGAAAGACTAAATAGGAATGCTCAATTTACCTATTTTATGCCACTAATATTTGTATTAATCTGTCAGGTTCCCTCTTGTATTGTCCTAAATAGCCCCAATCTTTTCAGTCTCTCTCAATTTATGAATGAATTCTTTACCCATCTAATGACTTTTGTCACTGTCTTTGATTTAATTCTTCTGAGGACACTCAATTGATGATTTTTGTGTTTACCAGCAGCTCATAGTTCTGTGGAAAGTCAATAATGGAGGTGTTATTCATACTGATTTATTTTTATATAAAAATGTTTGGAATCTTCGTAGATGGCATATTATAGTTCACAGCCTGATTCAGAAAAGCATTGAATCATGTGTTTAGACTTTGTTGATTTCAGTAGGATTTAAGTATACACGTAAAGTCAAGCATGTACTTAACTGACTTTCCTGAATATGGATACTGTCCTGAATCAGACCCTGTGATTGCATCAATTAGGGTCTTGTTTACAAAAATCAACACTAGGATTTATCAGTTACAATTTTGAATTTAATCTGATTTTTCCTTTATATTTTTAATTAATTCATTTGTGGGTGTGTGGCAATTTTTGGAGTAGACGAGCAACAAACCACTATAATGAATGGTTTTAATGAAGACCCTAAAATAATCATAACTCTAATATTGAGGGTGATACAGTGAAGAGTACTGTTTCCTCTCTTTAATGGTAATCATGTTTCCCAAATAGAATTGCAATGAACACTGAAGTAATAAATCACTGTCCAGAGGCACATGGAGAGTGGAGAGAAAGGAGGAAAGTGTACATACTGCAGTGGCTGAAGGTGTTTCACTTGTTTGTGCAGAGGCATTATTACTCTTCCTTCCCTAGTGCTGGGAAAATGCGCTCATTATTGGCCCTGGCTAAATTGTTTAAAATGTCACAGCGTGTTCTCCTTTTCTACACACACAAGTCTTCTAGCACCTTCCAGGTATGTCTATGCAGCAAAGTTATTTAGGAATAATGGCCGTTATTCCCAAATAACTATGCAAGTATCTACACAGCATTTCCATTATTTCGAAATAATGGACGGCTTATTCTGAAATCGGTAAACCTCATTCTACAAAGAATAACGCCTAATCTGAAATAGCTATTTCAAAAAAAGGTGTGTAGAAGCTCCTTTGCTGCAATTTCGAAATAGCACCTCACGAGGGCCATTCTAACTTATTCGTCCCCAGTGCCTCCTGGGGCTCTGAATCAAGGTAACATGTCTACATTAGGGAAGCCTGCCTCAGACTAATTTTTAAGTTTCCCTGTAGTGTAGACATGCTATTTCGAAATAAGCTATTTCAGAATAACTATTCTGAGATAGCACATGGAGGCTATGTCTACACTATACATCAATTTTGAAATAAGCTAAGAGGCTGATACCTTCCCTATGGTTTCCAGGCAAATTACTCTCTAAGGGTACGTCTACACCATGGCGATATTTCGGGAATACTTCCAGTATCCTGAAATAGCTATTCTGCGTCTTTTGAACAAACCTGTTATTTTGAAATATAATGGGCTCGCTATTCTGACGTCCCTGCAAACCTCGTTCCACGAGGATTAAGGGACATTTCAGAATAGCAGTTTATTTCAAAATTTGGCACTGTGTAGACAGCACCAAATTACAAAATAAGCTATTTCAAAATTAACTTGAATTGCATAGCTTATTTCGAACTACGGGTGCAGTGTAGACACACCCTAAGGGGTATCTTATTTTGAGTTATTGTGCAGCTTATTTTGAGTGTATTTCAAAATAGAGCGCTATTCTGTAAAATCCCTTAATCATTGTAGAACGAGGTTTACAGGGGTGTTAGAATAGTGAGCCTGTTATTTCGAAAGCTATTTCAAAATAATGGGCTTGTTTAAAAGACACAGAATAGCTATTTCGCGATACTGGAAGTATCCCGAAATAGTACTGCAGTGTAGATGTATCCTTAGGGTGCATCCACACTGCACCTTATCTAGAAATAAGCTACGCAATTTGAGATACGCAAATTGCATAGCTTATTTCAAATTAATTTTGAAATAGCTCATTTCATAACTTGGAACTGTCTACACAGCACCACATTTTGAAATAAACCACTATTTCAAAATGTCCCTTAATCCTCATGGAACGTGGTTTACAGGGACGTCGGAATAGCATGCCTGTTATTTTGAAAGATATTTTGAAATAATGGGCTTGCTGTCAAGACGCGGAATAGCTATTTCGGTATACTGGAAGTATCCTGACATAGCACCGAATGTAGACGTACCCTCAGAATCCAATCCTATTGCCAGTTAGCCTCCCACAGCCCCCTGGTGCTCTGGCTGTAGTAAGTTTGTGGGGACCTTTGGGCAAAGGGCTTCTTGCACTTAGAGCAGTTGGTATGAGAGTTGTTCTTTGTACTCGAAGGCCTCCTACACTGATAATGAGTTCTGAAGTTTGAAACCAGAGCTGGAGTCCAAACCAAACTTGACCTAAGGTGTTCAGTCTGAACAGAGAGCTTCAATTTAGCACAAACACAAGCTAATTATGTGTTAATTAGTGTTTGCTTTCTGTTGAGGCAGCCCTGTGAGTTACCTAACAATGAAGAACATGAAGACATATAGGAGTCTTTATTACCACATTAACAATGCTATTTAAATGTAAACAATCTCCAGAGAGAATTCTCAAAGAGCAGCTTGTGAAAGCCCATTAAAAATAATGAAAAATAAAACTTAGGCTTTTTTTATTATTAAATTGAAAAGAAGAGTGAATAAAAGAAGTCCTTGAAGGCTCATGCTAGCACAGCAGCAAGGACTTGAAATGGCAATTTGTATAGTCTGTATGGTAAGGAGCCTATGTAATTCAGAACTGAAAACTGCAAATGAGAATATTCAGGTGAGTCATCCTCCCATCAGGAAGCAATTGACAGAGTTCAAATGTGGTAGCAGCATGGAAGAGATAGGCCAGGGCTCTAATCTAAAGCTTTCCTGTAGCGTACTGTGCAGCTGCCACGCTGAATAAATGTAGCGCAGTTACTCAAACAACAACTTTAGTTGGGAAGATGAATCCAGAGGAAAATAGTAGTAACTGAGGGTTGCATGTGAATAACTAATACTGGTTTCCAATGGGCACCACTAAAACAGCCAGACTGTTTGATCTCTGTTTGATGGACATAATGTGGCAGAGAGCATGTAAGGAAACTTGCTTTTTTTGTTCAGAAATTATTTACAGTCAGGATTTGACATAGAGGTACCTGAAGAAGAGGTCATGTCAGAATTGTAAAGTTATGCTGATAATTTTTCTCTCCAGGGTATGGGAACATTGCCCCAAGCACTGAAGGAGGCAAAATTTTCTGCATTTTGTATGCCATATTTGGGATTCCACTGTTCGGCTTCCTGCTGGCTGGAATTGGAGACCAACTTGGAACCATCTTTGGGAAAAGTATCACAAGAGTGGAGAAAGTTTTCCGAGTAAGCTCATGGTTAGAAATCTTTGGTGGTGTGGTCTAACTTGTTTAACCTCAAATACTGCTAGCACTACATAGAATCTTACAAGGTTTTGCACGTTGGGCACATATATCCTTAACTGCATAGTTTTTTGTATGATCGACATTTCCTGCATTGAAAATGGAGACAAAGTGATACAGATTCTGTGGGACCAGGTATACAGAGTAACCCTCAGAT
This sequence comes from Pelochelys cantorii, assembly GCA_032595735.1. NCBI lineage: Eukaryota > Metazoa > Chordata > Testudines > Trionychidae > Pelochelys > Pelochelys cantorii. The sequence goes on along the minus strand of CM064329.1, from coordinate 98,026,833 downwards.
GCATCAGTTGGGAAAACAGAAAGAAGTTTTGTGAAGCCTGATTTCTGGGGTGAACTATGTAGAACTCAAAATAAGTGGTAGCTGAAAGGTCTCAAAATAGAGAAAAACAGACAGATGGAGCCAGATCCAGAGTTGGTGTAAATTAGCATAGCTCCACTAACTGTGCTGGAGCCAGCTGAAAGTCTGGTCCATAGCTCCTCCCTTTCTTCACAGCTTTCATCACATTTGGTACTACTTACATATTTTATACCAGTTCCTAATGATACAAAGCAATCTGGAGTTGAATGGTCTAAGTGCAATGACCCCCAGAATGTGGTCCATTCTGTTGAATTACATCCCACAGAAGTACTGCTTCTCCATCAAACACTTCACCTGGAAGTGGTATCATAGCACCGGCTAATGCTGCTTTACTGCCATTGTGGTTTCACTACAAGGAGTCACCCTTTAGATGCAGGACTTCCAGGAGTTATGTGACCATATCATAGTTCTCTGGCATGTGGCATAACGGGAGGCAAGTCTTGTTGGGATGCTGTAGATGAGGGATTGTCCAGCCTGACTATTTTAATTAGCCCCCGTATCTGAAACAATCCCACTGATACAAAATACTTTCAGCTGATTTTGGAACTAAAATAATTGATCATTAGATTAGAGTATGAGTAATTGCTCTGTTTAACCACCCATGAAGTGTCCAGTCCATACCTTAGGAATATCTTTTGGCCTCCATTTTCAAAAAATGACTAGTGATTTTGGATAACTCAGTTTTTACATGCCTCACTAGAGACTGCTTGAAAAGTCTTGATTTTCAGAAACTGCTGAGCATCTACTTTCTGAAAATCTGATCCCTTGAAGATGTCTCTCAAGTTGGGCACCCAAAAATCAAGGGATACAAAATTTCTAATCACTTTAGAAAATTTAGGCCCCTCGGGCTCATATTTTCTACTGCAGCCAATTTACTTCAAATCACTCATGGAAGCCTGCCATTGGGATTATTTCAGGGAGAAAACATGGGCCAGTGGGTAAGATATGGGTTTGGGAATCTGGAAACATTGGCTTTGTTCCCAGCTCTGCCTCTGCCTCCCATATTTACAGAGAGGGAGAAACTAAGGTGCTGAGCTTTTAAAGATCCTATCTTCCAAAGACAGGATCCTTAAATTCTTAGCATCTCATTTTTTTCTCAGTAAATATGGTAATTGTATGCACCCATCATAGAATTACTTTGAAACCTTAAAGCTGAATGGAATTGCCACTACTTTCTTGGAATATTATTCTCATTCCCCACCACGGTACATTTTCCTTTTCTTGATTTGATGCCTTTGCTCCTTGTTTCTCTCTCTTCAAACCATTCCCCCATCTTGGTATTTGTATCCTTCCAAAACCTGTGGTGGCAGGTTATGTTGCTCCCTTGCGTTGCAGAGCTACACAGATTTAATCCTTTTATTATTCCCTCTCATATTCATCATTTCAACTAATTAATAATTTTAGTTACCATGGTTCTGCAGTACTTCAGATTTGTCTACACCTGTGTAGCGCTGAGATGGAACAGCTGAGTGCAGCATTTTAGGGGAAGTTCTAAAGTCCCCACACATTCCAATAGCATCTAAGCAGACTATTTTCTGACATCAAAATTGACATCTCATGTTGGCATTTTGAAGCTGTAGCCGAAAGGGTGGGCAGAAAAGAGTCAAAGGTGAATTTAGCTCAACCTAGAAACTCTAAGATATTTCCCCCAAAGAGGAGCAGCCAGCCTGCCAGGCCTGGGGCCAAGCGGGGAGGGCAAGCAGGATGGGCCTTCTGAGAGGAACGTGGGCTGGGCTATGCTGGGCTATTTGGGGAGGCACTGCCCATGCTCTGTGGTGTGTGAGTGTTCATGGTTTTTCTGAATCCTGTTTCCACTCCCTGTGCAGTAGAACTGCACTGGTTCACATGGATGTAGGTTGTTTTGTGGCTGCATAGAGTGGGGTGTGTGTGTGTGTGTGTGTGTGTGTGTGAGAGAGAGAGAGAGAGAAAGAGAGAGAGAGAGAGAGAGAGGCAGGTTTTAGCCTGCAGCGCAGATCTCTAACCATCCAATTCCTTCTCTTAACAACTCCGTTGTTCAGTGCAGCAGTCTTGCTGTGAGCAGCCATCCCACACTTTGTGACAGACAGCTCATCTCTGGCACCCCAAAGCATATCTGGTAAGGTAAAAAGGAGGCTTCCTTCCCAGAGAATAACACTAGCACAGGCCAGTTGTCTAACAAGACCTGGGCATTCTCACAAAGTCTCACTTAGTTAACAGCATAGATTAGAACCTGAGACGTCACATTTCCCTCACACACTAAGCAGCCCATGTGTGCTGCACTCAGAGTCATTTCAAGAGCAGGTTGCACTCTGGGCTGGGGGAGGGGAGCTGCTTTTATGGAATGTGCACGGCACCCACGCTATTGACAGAGAGTGTTTCGGCAGAGGCGTTGGATACGTGCCGCTGCTTAGCTGGCATTCCAAAAGCAATTTTGGCACTGCATCTGAACATATAAATAGCTACCAAAACAGCCATTCATTTGCTTGCAACGTATAGACTTGTTGAGTCCTCTTCCAGGGCCTTAATTATCTTTTAACAGCACACTCAGCTTGGGTGTGACAGGGCAGTCACTGAGGTTTAAATAAATGCCAAGGGCTAAATTCTCCACTGCTGTGTGGGTGCACAGCACTAGTGAGCGGGGGAACATGGGGAGGAGCCTCTTTTTCCTGCTGCAGGCAGCAGAGCAGGATCTCTCCTTAGTGCTGGAAAGCAGTACGTGGTGGACCCTGCCTACTGGGCCCCTTGCTGCAGCCTCAGGAGGTGTGGTCTGCTGGAAGAGGGCTGTGTCCAGGCCTACCACCCAGCTGATACTGTGCTCACTGGCATTCTTATGCCAGGTCACCTGCTGCTGATTCAAAGCAGTATTAAAATGCACCCCTAGGCCCATCTGAGGGAATCCTGTATAAATACGTTTTCTAGTAATGAAGATAATAACAATAATCACTTTTATCTGACAGTGGTTTCCAGGCACTTCAGAAGCGAACTCTGAATCAAGGTGGCATAAAGCCATAAGCTTAACAACAACACTCCTACATTTTTAAAGCTTTCTATGCACAGCCCACGATTGCTTCTGCAACAAACACCAGTGATTTAGGAATCCTTAGCATTAAAAGCAAACTATTTTCTTTCAGTATTTTCCTATACACGCCTAGAGGTTATAAGCTTCTAAAAGTAGAAGGAAAAATCTTCCATAGTCTGCCTACTACAGAATGCACCTGCTGCCATTATATAAGGTTAATTTTAGGGCAAACTAAATAGCTATCTGATTCAGATCTTTAAAAACTGTTTAGAATCAAGTTGAAAGACGATCAGATGAGTATATTGGAGTGAACCTACTCTCAGTCTTAAAGTTTGTTAAAAGAACATTAATATCCAAGAGCTGTGTTATGTCTCTAAGGCAGTGGTTTCTCAACTTTTCTGTACCTGCAGACCTCTAAAAAACTTTGAATGGAAATGCGGGCCCCTTTGGAAATCTATTGTCTGTGTAGTTGAATTCTATTCATTCAGTTTTCAGTCTTTCATGGACCATTAAGACATACTCTGGCAGGCCCCCAGGCATCCACAGATCACAAATTTACAACTACCAGTTTAGGTCATAGCAATACATTGGGAGTGGCACAGAGATGCACTGCCCAATGTGAATTCTGGGAAGTATTCTATAGAGGTAAACTGTCCTTATTGAAAGGGAGGGACTTTACAGATATACTAGATCTATTATCTCTCCTTCAGGGTTTCAATTTTGATATGCCCTTTTGATCTTCCCTTATGAAGCCTGACATAGATACATGAGGTCTGGCCATAAAGTTCTTTGAAAGTAGCATTCACTATTATTCTCTAAATAGTAGTAGGTTTTACACAGCGTTGTTCAAACTTCTTGTCTGCACCACTGAACTTGAGAATAGCCCCATGAAAAGTAGTTCCTAGCAGAAAAATAGGAAAAAAGATACTAAAAAGCTGATGAACTCCTTTCTAAGCAAATAGCATTTACTTCACTTTCTGTAAATTTGTTTCTTGTTTGTCTTCCTGGGTGCATCAGATCTGTCCTCCTTGCTCCACTCTCCCACCACCACTACCTTAGCTGCCCTGGGAATAGAGAACTGTGGCCAATTTGAATTCATTTTCTATAGTGTAAACTAAACCAGGAATGCTTTAGCACTCCCAAGGGTAGAAAATGTGATAAAAGTGATTGCTGGAGCACAAACTAGTGCAGAAGGGCAGCTACCTCAGAGATGAAGCTGTTTAAAACTACTATTGTTTTCCCCCTTTCAGTATCTCCCCTCTTTCCTCCACATTTGCCTTTTCACCTGTCCACATGTCCTTTTTCATTCTCATTTGTTTTTTTCTCTTCTTGTTTTCTCTCTAACACCCATGTTAAACTTGTAATGTTGTGTGAGAATCAGATCCCAATGGAGTTCTGAAACAAAGGTTCATTTCAAATGAGACCACAACTTCCTCGGCACTGTTGAGTATGAAAGCCAGACTGGGGGGAGGTGGTGGTTACTTTTGATGTATCCTGGTTGTCTCTTCTCTAGTAATGTGATGCCAGAATCAAGAGGCTCTGCTTGTTTCCCAGCAAGCAGGCGTTACTCAGTGCTTACACCTCTGTCTGATCCAAATTTGCATCCATTTCCTTTCTCTGTGAGGAGCTAAACCAGACACACAGATGGGAACATTTTCAAACACAGAAGGTCACATCAAGGTCAGAATTGAGCCATGACAATGGTGTCACTGTGGATTTACACCAATGAGATCGGAAAGTGACTCATAGTTAATCAAAGTGGGGAAGTCTCCATTTTAACCTAAACCGATACATTCACTAGAAATCAACTAAATGCATCCCTGAATGCCTGAAGCTGGATGCCATTTCCTCCATGTTTTTTATTTTTCAAAGTTGTTGAAGCTGTGACCTATGTCTGACACAATCCAGAATGGACTGGATTAGTGTTTAAATAAGTGAGAAGCTTTGCATTTCTGTTTCCCAAGTAACTCCTGAAATATACTAAATCAACTTTACCTGTGTCTATAATGAAATTCTGCCACATTTATGTTTTGGGCCAGTATCAATGTATGAAACCAGATCCTCAAAAATCTACAAAGAATCAAATATTTTCTGTAATCTTCTTTTTAAAGCAATGGTGCTCACTGAACTTTCCTATGAGTAGAAGTCATATCATATTTGTGAATTCAAGAACTGCAGCAGCGAGGTGAAACAGAACAATGGCCTATCTCTCTAATCCTGTATCTTGTCATTGATGTTGGCTCATGTCCAGATATGACATAATGCACTTAATGTGCAATATTATTCCATGAGGGTATAAGATGAATAAATTGAGACTTTAGTCTCCCGAGCTGTTAGTCTGGCTCTTCCATCAACATTAATTTCAGCAAAAGAAAAGTTGGATCAGCCACTATTGAAAAGAACAGGTTAAATCATAACATTTAATCTCAACATTTTCATTTCTGAAAACTTGTTGTATTTGTAGGATCAGAAAGAGATATCATTTATTTAATCCAGCAAAGTAGCAAGAGCTGTGATAGTTTTAATTTGATTTCCCTCCTTCTGGTGAAAATGACATTTCTTTTTCTTGATAAACTTGCTAAGTCAATTGTAGAAGTTGAGATAGAAATGATGTAAACCATAATCTCTGGGAAGCAAATACTTCTGACAGACACAAGGTTACCTTGCTATTAAAAACAAAAAAGATGATGTAACCCTTGGAGAGAATCATTACACAAAGCCTTGAGGTGAACTGACATGAAACATATTTAATTTGTCTTGTGATTCTGCCTCTTCATAACAGCAGTTGGGGATTTGCTTCTTTGAAAGTGGTGTGGTTTTTTGTTTGTTTGTTTGTTTGTTTTTGCTTCTCACATAGCAGAGTATCCTGCTTAGAAAGAGTAAATTATGAAGAGAAAACTTGTATGGACAGAAGGAAGATTATTAGTGATCAGATTTATAAGACCATGGTTGTGTAACCCACTCACCTATTGGATGTGATATACTGTCCCATGTAATGGCACCTAGACCACTTACAGAGAGAGAGGGAGAGAGAATGAGTTTGCTACACAGCCTTAGCTGAGAGCCAGGTGGCTTTTAGCTCAAACAGTGAAAACTCATGAACTAATCTCCAGAGCTCCCAGGTTTGGTTCAGCCTATTGGCGTTACACTAGCACCAATTGCAAGTGGTTTTGAACAGTTTCATGTGTTAACTGTCTACCAGTTTACATATCCAGCCTAGAACATCTACACTACAATTCCACGAGGAGGTCATATGTACTAAACAGAAACAAATGGACCTAAAAGGTTATGTGAAATTGATTCAAACAAAAGATGGTCCTGAACCTAACTCTCAGATCTGTGTAGCTGTGAACCCCCTGAAAAATGAAACCTAGAACCAGATCCAAGTTTTGTGAATGGATCCTTATCTTGAAAATTGGCTGAAACAAAACTCTGGATCCAAACTTCCCCAAAAATCTAATTCAAAATCTAGATGGGATCCAAAATTCAAAGATGTTCAGATCTGAGGTTCGTTGTCTAGTCTCTCTGTGATTTTTTTATATGATTGCCATGACTCATGAAATCCTTCATCTGTTTTAAATCTTTCTTATTTCTTTCCCAGACATGAATGCAGAGGGTCTCTACTGAATTATTAACACTACTTCAATAATAGACAAATTGTGTGAAATTTCTGAAAGTAATGTTTTGTGACTGGGCTGGATTGGTTACTGATTCTGTCACCTAATCTATCCTTCTCTTACTCATCATCTTAGTAGATAAGCTTCTGATAGCCAAAGTTTTGAAGATGAATCGAGCAGGACTGAAGTGAAGTTCCAATAGTTTCTTGAAAGGTAAATTTCATTGCAGAAGCAGAATATGACACATCACTTTTGCCCCTTAGATTTTCTGCTTTTCCATAAAGAAGGCTCTGTGCCTTTTTGATTTCATAGTTCCCACTAGATCTCTTCATTTCTTAAAAGTACTTATCTTATTCTAACTTCTTGGTTGGCATGTACACAGGACAAAAGTTTCTTCTTTGCCCCACAGTGTAGATCTTATTTTTCCTTTGATCCCAAGACAAAACATCCATTGACTCCAACTCAGGTTTCACAGAAGGGTACATGTAGAGAACAGAGAGATCTGTAATGCAGTAGGAGGTCTGTAATGGGGTTGTAAAAGAGCTCTTTTGGGTTCTGCACCATCTGTAGTCTGAATCAATCAAATACCAACAAATATGGTCCATTGCTCATATGTTAAACTGCATCATTCTGCAAAGATGAGACCTAATAATGTACTTTGACACATAAAATAATAATAATAATAATACAAGGCTCTTATCTAGGACTTTTAGCAACAGATCCCAAAGTTCTTTACCAGTGAGATCAGCACCATTGTACAGATAGAGAAACTGAGGCATAAAGGGGAAGTGACTTGCCCAAAGTCACTCAGCAGGGGAGGGGCCAACCCAGAACAGAACTTGAGAGTTCTAAGTCCCAATTTAGTGCTCAGCTTATTAGGCAATGCTGACTCTCAGAAAGAAACAGCTTGAGCTTTATCAATCTTTAGAACAGTTCCCAATCTGTATCATGGCTCATATTCTGATCTTAGTTATGCTATTTTAAATCTGGAGTAACGGTTTTGAAAGTCAGCTGCCAATTTATGTGCTTCAAAAGGAATTTAGAAATAAAATTTTCAAAATGCTTAAATGACTTAGGAGACTAAATCTCATTACTTTTCAGTGGGACTTAGGTTAACATTTTCAAAAGTGCCTATTGACCAGATTTTTAAAGGTGTTTAGGTACTTAAAATGCAGATAGGCACCCATAGGGAGTTAGGTACCAGTGTACTTTCAAAAGTCCCAGGAACCTATCTGTATCTTTGGACACCAAATTAAGTTTAAAAAATTTGGCTGTAGGAGCCTAACTTTATTACCCAACCACCCTCAATCCTTTTCAAAATCTCTCACAATTAGCTCCTTCCACGTTTTTCCTGGTCCTGTTATCAACTCCATGTGCATTCTGCTTCAGTTCATCAATAATTTATCCACTATATAGGAAATAATTAATCACCATGGAGTTTATACATCCTTCACTCCTCTTTATCTCATCCGTTACCTAGCTCCCCGGAGCGCCCTTATTAACAAGACTTTCACAACAATCTCATTACAGCTTTTCTAATTGCTCTTCGGGTGGCAAGCTCAATACAAAACCATGGCCATTTGCACACATTAAAGAAGGTTCAGCTTTACCCTGTGTCCAGCGATGGCAGGTGTGGGACAGCTGACTTTTCTAATAGAGAACGTTGTCAACTGAAATATATCTCAAGGATTACTATTGACACAAGTGGTTAAATACACATCATACCATCTCCTAAAGAGTCTTTGATGCTGTTGGCTTTATCAACAGTACCTAGTGGGTCTCCGGGGCATAAGAAAGGGGCAGTTCTAATCTGTGGCAACTTTAAAGAGAGACCTTGAAGAGGGTCCATCTCTATCTCTATGGAGAGCCCAGAAGGTGATGAGCTTGGTGGTGGTTGATAAGTCAGTCCCATAGAGTGGCTCAGAGGGGAGAGACCATGTGTTCTGCAGAGATTTTGCCAGTATCAATCAGAGAGAAGCACCACAATTATTGTTTTACTTTTGGAAGCACATTACTCCTTTCCCTTATGGGGGAAAAGACAGTGTGAAAAGAAAAGGAAAATTCTTGTTGCACAAGAGATTATAGTTTCTCACTGCGCTAGAGGGAATTCAGAGTCCGATCTCTCTTTGTCTTAGGCCTCTCCATTCCACATGGAATATGGGATGTTCAGCACTATCTCCTGTCTTTGCTGATCTCCGTTGCAGTCTAAGCTTCTTCCCACGTCATTTTGGTAGCTTTCGGTTCTGCTTCTATTGAATGTTTCCATGTTACCCTGGAAACATGGTCACCTCTTGCCTTTGGGGATTCTGTTTCAACAGCTGTCTTGTATGTCATTGGGGTATTTCCTCTATGTATGTCCTAGCCATCTCCATTTTTAAATTTCCTGTTCTGTTTATCCTCCTCAGAAGTTCTTTATTCTGGGCATTTTTTCCTGGCTATTTGATACTGAGGATTTGTCTAAAGTAGTGGTTTATTAAGACCTTATCACCTAAACTCCAAGTCTCAGGACCATATCATGACTTTACAATGGTGTTAAATATTTGACCCCAACCAATAATGAATCCTTGGACTTCTTTGAATTCTATTTGCCTACCTAATCATCTATGGTGTTTCTATACCACCTATCCCCATAAATTGTAAGCATTGAACTAGGTGATTAAGAACTACAAAGCATTATCTACAATGGATGTCAGAGTGAATTATGTTCTTTGTTTCTCCAGCCTCCACATCTTCAGTTTGTTGAATTTCTTCTTCATTATATTAAATGACTAATGATGCATGTCTCCAATAACTGTCCTCACCAGAGTCCTCCTCACTTTGCTTTCATTTAACTCTTATGCCCATGGTATTGACTCTTAAAAATAGAATACCCCACAAATATGAATGGGAAATCCATGGCTGATACAAAAGGTTTTTGTTTATTACAGGTTCTATTCTCTCCCTAGATTACAGAAAACTATAGCCATTATGTTTCTCATTTGGGAAGCAGTATGCTTTGCATTGCCTCCTGCTTATGAATATACTATAGCAGCCTAAGCCTAAAATCCCTGTAGCAAATATTCCCCATGCTCCTGTTACTCTTAGATCTTTCCCTAATTTATTCTAGCCTTTCACAGAATGCCTGACATTGTAGTATCCAAGTGCCTTTTGGGTGTGTACTCAGAAATAAGTAAATAAATTGAGAACAGTTTACTAGGTGCTGGCTGGTTACAAAGACACCAGCTAGATCAAGGATCTTATAAACAAGAAGTTGGACTCAAGTGTAAAATAGTTCTCTGTGTTTAACAAGTTATAGGATGGAACATTTTACAAACAGGTGTAGCTGATTTTATGCCCCTCCACAGCAGGGGCAGAGTTTGGGCAGGAGAGAGGGGGCAGTAGCTGTGCATACCAGGTTGCGGCTTGCTTTTCTTCCCATTCCCAGACTAACAGGGAGCGAAGGGAAAGTACTTGCATTCTGTGATTTACTCCTCTGCCTCCTCCCTTCACCAGTCAGGAATAGAGGCATGCACGGAATGTAAGTACTTTCCCCTCGCTCCCTGATAGTCCAGGAATGAGAAGCAAGCTGTGTCCTGGTGTGCATGGCTGCTGCCCCCACTGCCCTCCCAAAACTCCACCCTTGCTCCACACCCCAAACCCAGTGCTCAGAAATGAGGTTGAAGGTCGGAGAAACAATAGAGGCTAGAAAATGAAGTTCTCAGGCAGGGGATTTCTTCCACTGATATTTTTATCAGCTCAGGCACACCAACCTCTAACCATAGGTATTTGACTCTGCCCTCTCCCAGTTCCTGCCTCTTTCCATTAATGTAGGCCCCTAGCCTAAATGCTGAGGCCCAGTGCTGTCCACCTCCAGTTTTAGCCCTGAGTGATTCAAGGATTTGGAGCATGTCATGTGTGTACAAGATTATAGGACACAGCAACTTACGTGACCCCATGGATTTGCCCAGGCACAAATTAATGGGAATCAGCAGTGGTGAATCACAGCTCCAGACAGAGACTGAACATAAAGCTCCCATTAACAAGGGGAACAAAATGGTCACTGACTCGATAGGAAGAAGGACAAGAAGATTATTGGCCTCAGAGGGTCTAGGGTGAAGAGGCTGCTGTCTTGTGCAGGTCTTAACTCTGGCAAATGAATACAGGAGCCTGAAATCATTGAGATTCCTTGTTTTGGGGAGGTAAGTAATTGTTCAGGCTAACACATGGGCCTTTACCTGCATGACTCCCTGATAAAATTAACTGTTAATCACAAAGCTTAAAATCTCAGCGGACTCCACTGAAAACGAACTCACAGCAATTATCCCTGCTGTGGAAGTAGGAGACAAACAGGGTTTGGAAGCATGATTAACCGTTTACAGAACTGCTGGGGTTTCTTTGCTATTCTTTCTGAAGTTTGAAAAAGAAGATGCTGGAAGAGAAACTTCAGGACAGCGTGAAAGAACTCTTGTGAACTCTCCAAACATCATAAATGCCAGAAAGTTTAACTGTCTCCTGCTTAGTATTAGTGATCATTCTTCCTTTTTTATTGCCCTCAATTTGGTCATATTACCATGGCAACATGTTTCAATTTCAAACGGTATGGTGCGGAAATGCCATAGCTAAGTTCCAGGCCTAATATGCAGAATCACTGTTATAGCTGAAAACAACATTTCTATCCTGGGGAAAATTTTGTTCTGAGTCAAGATAATTTAGACTGCCAGTTTGGGGCCCATGATCAGAAACCACCCCCAAAAGAGATAAAACAAGAGGATGCAAATGTAACAGAAAGAAGAAAAGTGATCAGTGAAAATACAATGATCTGCTGCCCCCCTAAATTAAGGCATAGAATGGCTTAGCTAGGTGTCAGACTGTAAAGACACCCAGCACACCCCCCTGACTGGCAGCTGTCACAGCAGTGCCATAAACTGAATGATCATAGGTGGCAAAATGATATGATACAGCCTCTGTTGTATCTGTTCTATGGATAGGGACTTCAATCTCAATGGCTGTCAACTCAAAATCTTTAACCTAAGCTAAATAATTTGTGTGTATATTCTCCATGTACTCCACCCCAGGCCTGCTGACAAAGGAGGTGTGAGGGGGAGCAATTGCCCTGGAGCCTGGAGATTCAGAGGGGCCCAGGACTCCTGGCTGTTGCCGCTGTGGCAGTGGTGGTTGCCAGAATCCCGGTCCCTTTAAATTGCTGCTGAAGTGCGGTGCTATGTGCTCAGGGCAGTGCTAAGGGCTGGAGAGGGTGGGTGTGCCATGCTCTGGGCAGTGCTGAGGGCTGCCTGGGGGCTGGCGCTGTGTGCTCTGGGTGGCACTCCAGGCTGGCTGTTCTGCCCTGCCCCTTCTGCCCGGTGCCCTGCCCCTTCCAGGAGTGAGAACCGGCCTCCCCTCACCTTGCCCAGAGGCCTGCACAGGCTGTTGGAACACCTGTTCTATCCACACCCCAAATAAAATCACTTCAAGAGTGGGACCTATAACATGAGTAGGACCTGAGAGAGCAGCCTTTTGACAGCGCATCAGTAACAACCTGTGCTTTGCCCAAACCATAAATCTGAGAATCAAGGACTTTGAAAAGTTTGGAACTGGTTTCAGATTTGATGTTGTGGTATGGATCCATCTCTAGTAAGAATTCAATAATGGACCATTTTTAGTATTTAAAGCTAAGAGAAATCCATAGCAAATACAGATATAAATGCCAAAGATTTCAGCATCAAATTCCTAGAGGGTATTGGAGAACACTGAACAGTGATTCCTAAGCAACCAAAGAATCAAAGACTTCAGGACAAAGGAAAGTGAAGATGAAAATATACAGCAGCTAGCTAGTTTCAGCACAATCTACATCAAGAAGTCTAGACTGGAGCACAACTTCCTTTTGATGTCCAAAGTTCGCTGTGTAACCTTTGGAAATCAAGTCCAACCAAGTCTCAGCTTTGCTGTCAGAGCTTAGTTCCTCTGTGGTTTTGATGCTTTGTTGGCTGTCACTAGGGAATTGTTCAGTAAAAGAAAAGCTCCTGAAAACACAAACCTGAATGACTTATTTCAGCTGGTAGTAAAAGCCTTTTTACAGCTAACAAAGAAGAGGTAGAAATGTTCAAGCCCTTACACAGGAGAAATTTCCAGGGCCACATTTGAGATTATATTTCTTGCTAAGATTTTGGAAGTGTTCATGTTCATAAACTGGAAAAAAAGGATCTTTCATTGATGTGGCACTGCTGTCTGGATGTGTCTGAGTTGGCTCAGGTAGTTGCAGAGCATTTCTAAATTAGAACCAGCACAACCACCCTTAGGGTATGTCTAGACTACACAGTTTTTTTGAAAAAAGTGGCTTTTTTTCGAAAAAACTTCACCCATGTCTAGACTGCTGCCGCGTTCTTTCGAAAGTAAATCGAAAGAACACGGCGATTTTGTCAACAGCGGTAAACCTCATTTTACAAGGAAGAATGCCTTTTTCTACAGAGATCTGTCAAAAAGCGTGTGTGGATGCGTTTTTTTTTTAAACAGGCCTCCAGGGAAAAGCCCTGGTGGACACTCCATCTGCAGGAAAAATCTCTATTGTGCCTGTCTGTAGCCATGTCTTAAAGGCACAGACACCCTGGGGAGCCATTGTGGCAGGAAGGCAGCCAGAGCAAGCCACTGACCTCATGACTCTCCCTGCATTTCTGCAAAGGAAGCATGGTACAAGCCCAAGACCCCAGAAACTCCTAAGGTTCATCCAAGGAGCCATCCCACGACCCATCCAGGGGCACAAAGAGGCGAGCTCCAGCCTGGTCAGGACCTGAGGTCCTGACACTATTGGAACTTTGGGGAGAGGAGGAATCCCTGCGGGCTCTGCATTCCCGATGCTGGAATGCAGACATCTATGGCCATATGGCTGAAGGGCAGGCAAAGAAAGGCCATCACCAAGTGCAGGCCAAGGTGAAAGAACTGAGACAGGGCTATGCCAGCACCTGTGAGCGCAGCTCCACTTCCGGGGAAGCGCCTCAGCATTGCGCGTACTTCCAGGAGATGGACAAAATCCTGGGGGGTGGGGAACCCCTCTCTGCATGGGTTCTTGTCGAGTCCGGGTTGCAGACACCAATCCAGCACTGCCAGGAGGTGGCTGAGGACAACCCAGAGGAGCAGCAGCTGCAGGATAAGGAGGAGGAGGACCCCAACAGGAGTGTTGTCAGCCTCACCCTGGATCTATTCCCCCAGACACAGGAGGCCTCGCAGGCATCTTCTGACCCTGGTGACAGAACATCAGGTGAGTGCAGTGAGGTTGCCACACACACAGAGCGGGGGAGGTGGGAGCACAGGGGATGCAGCCCAATCTTCACGTGTCATGCTCTGCCTGGACAGCTTGCACCTCTTTATGCATGTGCAAGCACGTTCAGTCCCAGGGCACACATGGGCAGCTGCTCACGGCTCGGGGAGGGGCCCTCCCATGTCTGACCCCAGGGAGAGCTGTCCTCCCCCTGCCAGGTACTGCGGGAAGCAGGCTGGTCACAAGGGTACACGCATGACACCACACAGACCACTGCAAGTGTCACACATAGCACTTGGCCACGTATGCACGTGTGACACAACAATCGCTCCCGCAGACAGTCCTTCACAGGCAGGCAGTGGGTGGGTAGGTGGGTGGGGGCCCTGGGACACCCAAGCTGCTCCAGGCCCCTGTCCTACACCCGGGGACCCACTGTGGCTGGACACTTCCCTGGGCTGCATGGCCATGGTGGAGGGTGTTACAGGGACTGGGGAGAGTGGATGTTGCCCTAGCCACCTTGGGGCCCCTGTGAGGCTGGGGCTGCTGGCCAGGCCACAAGTGGGCTTGCAGTGAGAACATTGGCGTCCCTTGTTCCAGGGACAGTTACTCACTGATCACAAGCAGGGACAGTGTTTGCACGCATGACTGACCACTTCTCCCTCTTATCCTCCTCAGCCGGACCTGCCGGAGCAGACCAGCATGCGACACCTGTCCCACCACCCAACCAGGCCCTTGGAAGCCGCATGCACTGGCAGATCTATACTGACCTCATGCGCAGGCACGTTGAGGTCCTCAAAAGGATGGAGGAAACCATGGCGGAGAGGACGCGGGCAGAGGCTCAGTGACACGACTGCTTGATGGACGAGCTCGTCCAGCAGCGGTCAGCAATCTGTGCCACTATCTGGGAGGCCATGGGTGTCCCAGGTCCTGCCCCCGTTGCCGGTCCTCCCGCTCAACCTGCTCCAGTTCCCCCTTTCTCCCCCTTCGTCCTCCTCACCCGCTGTCCCCCTCAACTCCTTCCCCCCCAACTCTTGCCATCACAGATCCAGCTGCAGCCCCCCCTCCTCTCTAGGCCCCTACTGTCCTAGGCCCCACTCAACCCCTAGCACGTCTAGGGCCATGGACCCGAGGTGGCACGCTATCGTGGGCCAGGTGACACCCTCAGCCCTAAGCCTCCTTCCCCGCTCCAGGTTTACAGCCCCCCTCCTCTCCAGTTAAAGAGACTTTGTTATATTTACAAGAAAGTTTATTTTTGAAAACATTTTGAAAACACTTTTATTTTGTTAGTGAATGTTATTCATTGCACACTGTTTGATGGTTTTTTAATACACAGAATGTTTTTCTCAGAAAACCTGGTGTGTGTGTGTTAACTGTCTGGAGACTGGTGCAAGGATGGGTTATGGGAGGAAAGGTCTTGTGGGGGGGCCAGGCCACAGGCCCCATTGGGGAGGTCCTGGGGAGAGTCATTAGGCTCCTGCTGAGAATCTCTAATACAGGGCATCCCGGATGCGGACCCCTAACTGATGGGCTTGGTGGATGGCAGCTGTCCAGGGCTGCTTGAACTGCCTCCCCTTGACATCAGCCCATGTCCCCCAGCCTGGAGGGAAGGCCTCCCCTTTGCTCTCCACCAGGTTGAGGAGCACGCAACACACAGCCACCGCCTCAGGGATATTGCGTTCCCCCATGTCGAGATGAATGAGCAGGCAACTAAACCTCCCCTTCAGCTGCCCAAAGGTGCATTCCACCTGCACGCGAGCCTGGTTCAGGTGCATGTTAAATTGTTCCCTGCTTGCGTCCAGATGGCCAGTGTAGGGCTTCATGAACCAGAGCATAAAGGGGTACATTGGCGTCTCCACATCCCCAACAGCAAAGTTTTGCTGCGGGAAGAATGTTCCAGCCTGCAGTCTGCGGTACAGGTAGGAATTTCTGAAGATGCGGGCATCATGTGCCTGGCCTGACCACCCAACACAAATGTCTGTAAACTTTCCCTGGTGGTTGACCACGGCCTGCAGCACCATGGAGAAGTAGCCCTTTCTGTTTATGTACTGGGCTGCTTGATGGGGCGGTAAGCGGATCAGGATGTGAGTCCCATCGAGCGCTCCTCCGCAGTTTGGGATTCCCATCCCAGCAAAGCCAGCCATGATGGTATCCAGGTCTCCGAGGCAGATAATCCTGTTCAGCAGCTCCGAGTTGATGGCCCTCACCACGTGCAGAAACAGACACTTAGGGTATGTCTACACTACCACCCTAGTTCGAACTAGGGTGGTTAATGTAGGCATTCGAAGTTGCAAATGAAGCCTGGGATTTAAATGTCCCGGGCTTCATTTGCATCTTGCCGGGCGGGCGCCATTTTTAAATCCCCTTAGGTTGAACTCCGTGCCCGCGGCTACATGCGGCACGGAGTAGGTAGTTCGAATTAGGATCTCTAATTCGAACTACCGGTACACCTCATTCCACGAGGAGTAACGGTAGTTCGAATTAGAGATCCTAATTTGAACTACCTACTCTGTGCCACGTGTAGCCGCGGGCACGGAGTTCGACCTAAGGGGATTTAAAAATGGTGCCCGCCCGGCAAGATGCAAATGAAGCCCGGGACATTTAAATCCCAGGCTTCATTTGCAACTTCGAATGCCTACATTAACCACCCTAGTTCGAACTAGGGTGGTAGTGTAGACATACCCTTAGAAACACACAGAATAGGAAGTTAGAGGGAGTGCCCAAGTCCTTGGGAGGTGCCCCCTCATGCCTCCCTTCAAGACCCCAGGAGCCCCCCCCTCAGGCAGCCCCTCCCAGCAGTAGGTCAGGGTGAGGCCAGGAGCCCTCCCCCACTCCCACTCCATCCCCCACTCCCTCTGCCCTTTCCTGACAGTCCCTCTTTTACAGTCCCCCTACCCCGCATGGGCTATCCCCTGAGAGGTTCTTACCTCCATCAACATGGCACCAACAGTAGATCTCCGCATGCCAAACTGGTGTCCCACCGAGCAGTAGCTGTCGGGGATGGCCAGCTTCCAGAGGGCAATAGCCACCCTCTTCTCTGGGGGGATGGTGGGCCACAGGTGGGTGTCCTGTTGTTGCAGGGCAGGGGCAAGCCAGGAACACAGCTCCTGGAACGTGGCCTTACGCATTCGGAAGTTTCAGATCCAATGCTGGTTGTCCCACCGCTCCATGACGAGCTGGTCCCACCAGTCTGTACTTGTGACCAGCCTTCAAAATCGCCTGTCCAGGAATAAGTTGGGTGGCAAGGGCAGTGGTGCTGCAGCCCAAGCGAAGGGCTCAAGGCTGGATTCTGAATCAAGATCTCGCACGAGCATCATGATGGTCTCATGTAGTTGCAGCAGAACTTGAAGCATGACCGTGTGGGGCCATCGCCTGCCCAGGGGCAGCCCCGGCTCCAGGGCAAAAATAAGATTCTAAAGTACAAAAAGCAACCAAAAACCAAACTGCTGTGGTGTCCCAGAAAGCAGGGCACCCAAAGCAAGCACTGCAGAAGCTTTGCTGTCCCTCTAGGAGGTAGGCAAGCCAGCTGCAGCAGCAGAGGAACGGCTGTCCAAGGGGATCCCTTTAAGCACGTGTCTCTGCAAAGAGCATGCTGCAGGACCCGGAAGTAAAGGCTGCCCCCATGATCTGCCAGACGTGGTTCCGGTTGCCCTTTTTTCGACAGAGCGTCCAGGCAGTTTGCTCTTTTTTGAAAAAGCAGATCACTTTTTCGATCCACTTAGTGCAATCTAGACACTCTTTTTTGAAAGTATCTTTCGAAAGAGGCTTGAAGTCTAGACATACCCTTAGCTATAAAAGTTGTTCTCTAAGCCCAAGTCTACACTAGGGAGTTATTTTGAAATAATTCCCCTTATTTCAAAGTAACAAGTGGAGCATCCACACTACCAGGTCTGTTATTTTGAAATAAAGGGCTGGTTATTTTGAAATAATAACTCCTGCTTTCCATGAGGAATAATGCTTATTTCGAAATAGTTGTGTCAAAATAACAGTAGTGTAGACACTCCACTGCTGCTATTTCGAAATAACTACTCCCCAGTCATTCAAAAGAATTATTCCTCAGTGCTTCCCAGGGCTCTAAGTTGAGGTACTACATCCACATTAAGGGAGCTTGCCTCGGACTAATTTCGAGGCTTCCCTGGATTGTGGACACATTATTTTGAAATATTTATTTTGGGAGTTAATTCAAACTAAGTTATTTTGAAATAATTTCCTAGTGTAGACATGCCCTAACCATGCTATTCATTTTCTTTACACCAGCAGAAGGTACCTTCTCTAAATTTCATCTGTGATCTAGATGAAGGCTTAGAATCAACACCATCCAAAACTGGTGATACCAAAAAGTGGGAGAAAAATGCTATGGTCTCTGTTCTGACATCTGTGTGTGCTTTCTTTGCTAGCATTTCAAGGCTGAAAAGCCAGTGGATCATCCTGCTGGGGAACATCTGGTGTAAAGGAGATTTTGGCATAGTGTAGAACTGGCAGAGCAGTCCCACAGCCTCTGGATTATGGGATGCACAGGGGGCTAGTTGGCAGGAGGAGTATTTCAGAAGGAGAAGGCATGAGGAATGCATTCCCACTATTGTGTCAGTCTTGAGGTTGCTTAAGTTTGTGCCAGGAGCCAGCCACTTGCCTGCCCCAGATTTTGGAAAGTACAAAGGTGAAATAAAGACATCCCCCTCCCCGCTCATTCCTATGGCACATTCAGCTCAGCTAGAACAGAGATTTGGAGCCATTAGTATTCCTCAGATAATATACTAGGCCTACATAGCAGTTTACCAGCATTGTGTCAGAGAAGGTCCATGCCTTGAGGAGCTGTTTTGGACATGATGTACTCAAACAATTGAAGGCTTAAAGTGCAGTTTTACTGGAAAAAGTAGCCAGGAACAAATAGTGTGTTCAGGAGAATATCTGCTGATGGTAAGTAACAAATACAGGTAGGACCTCACTGTTTCGGCACGCTCAGAACCTGACTGGTCCACGACAAGGGGATTTGCAGGACCAGGGAAGGTCCCTCCCCTCCTGGCCAATGCTAAATCGCTGCCCCTGCCCTTCTGCTGTCTGCCCCACTGCTGCCTGGCCAGATGTTGCTCCCTGAGCTGGACTGGCGCTTCCTGACTGCAGCCGGGGCCGGATCTGTGCGGCTGCTGCTTGCCCCCTGCTACTGCCCAGTTGTTGGGGCCAGACCTCCCCACTGTGCTCCCGTCCCCATAGGACTCGTGGGTGAGTCCTTCCCCCCCACTACCACCTTGCAGCCAAACCTCCCTATACCAGGACTCTGTGGTCCAGGAACAGCTATGGATATTGCCTGGATATTGCCAGACCAGAGAGTACTAGTTAAGGGAGGTACAACCAGTACAGCTTTCTAAGGTGTTTTATTCTTGTGCTCCCTGCAGCACTAACATAGCTAAGAAAGTGTATGCTGGATGCTACTCCTGCTTGTGCATCACAAGCAGAATTGTTTTCTAAGGTCCTGTCATTCACAATGTGCAAAATCACTGAATGCAGTGTCATTGCACAGGTGTCAGGCCTGACATTCTCAATCTTTTCTTTTCTGAGGCCCTCCTGGCACACTATCAAATTTCCACAGACCACCTGGGCCAAAACAAATGTTTTTCTGCATAGCTAGTAGGTTAAAAGCCAGGGCTGGGATTAGGGAGTAGCAAGCAGGGTAGTTGTCTGGGGCTCCATGCCATAGGGAGCCATATGAAGCTAAAGTTGAAAATGTTCCACTTTGTGAGAAATACTTAAATTTCTGTTGGAGCAGGGAGAGGGAAGCTACCCCTCCTCCCCCCAAACAAAACAAACACACAAAAACAAGTGGCAGGCTGAAAAGGGCATGAAGTCAAGAGTGAATAAATTGGACAAAGGGAGCAGTCTAGAAGGATGAAATTCATTCACAAAGGCTATGTCTACACTAGACATTTTTGTGGCAGAAATATGCTAATGAGGGACTCATTATCATAAGTCGCAACAGGGTTTTTGCCCAAAACAGAAGTGACTACAAAACGTGTAGCGTAGACAAAGCCAAAGAGATTTATTCTAATTTCAAAGCACCCTGGAGACAGCAGGAGGATGAGCTGTCTGCAGTAGGATGCTATTCAGTCTGAATCATGTGAATTCACACACCTCAGGAAAGAAGACAAACAGCATGGTTAAAATCTGCAGAACATCTACCTGCTCACTGGAAAACAACAACAGCAGATCTAAGAGTGAGTTACACTGTATGAACTCAGAGCGGCAATGGAGAAAAAAGTATCAATAATGTAAATTGAAGGGGATTCTATGTAAAGCTTAAGATGGAACTACAAAGTCTTGGAATAGTGTGTATTATTCTGAATTCTGTAAAGGGTAATTTTCTCTGAAAAGTGACGGTAAAAATGCCAACATTTGGTCCCCTATTGGTTATCTCTTGGTGATTTCTGGATCATATCTGCTCAGTGTCCAAAGGAAGATGTGTTTTTTCTAAGTGCCAGCCCTGAGTCCTCAACCTAGACTGAAAACTCATTTGGGTCCTGTCAATATCAACAATGTTGTAGTAATAATTGCGCTATAGGAGCTAACAGGAAAAAATAGTAAAAAGGTTTTTCAGTCCCAATGAATACTTAGGATGGGGAAGAGGACAGGTAAGTTGAGTGGACACGCCGTTCTTACACAATACATTTCCACTGAACTTTAAGGTAACTGAAAATCAAGAGAGAAATACAAAGAAAGGCAGTGCTGCAAAGATTACTGGAGAGGGCACATGTGGAATGAAGTCTCCTAGGTGAGAACACCCTGTCTCTGGCCTTTGAGATTATATGCGATAGGTTGTTACTTTGTGTCTCTGAGGGTATGTCTACACTAGCCCCCTAGTTCGAACTAGGGAGGCTAATGTAGGCATTCGAAGTTGCAGATGAAGCCCGGGATTTAAATATCCCGGGCTTTATTTGCATCTTCCCGTCCGGGCGCCATTTTTAAATCCCCCTAGTCCGAACTAACTGCCCGCGGCTACACGCGGCAGTCAAACGTTAACTCGAACTAAGTCCTTAGTTCGAGTTAACTGTTACACCTCGTGGAATGAGGGGTAACAGTTAACTCGAACTAAGGATTTAGTTCGAGTTAACGTTTGACTGCCGCGTGTAGCCGCGGGCAGTTAGTTCGGACTAGGGGGATTTAAAAATGGCGCCCGGACGGGAAGATGCAAATAAAGCCCGGGATATTTAAATCCCGGGCTTCATCTGCAACTTCGAATGCCTACATTAGCCTCCCTAGTTCGAACTAGGGGGGCTAGTGTAGACATACCCTGAGATATTATGGCGGTAGGTTGTTACTTTGAGCGTCTGAGATGACCTGAACTGCATTAATATCACATGGGGAGAAATGTGATCACTAATATAGCCAGTACTCTACTCATTTAAAGTAAAAATCAATACTTTTATTTGCACATGGAAATGATGCAGAAGCCAGTGCAGGTCACAGAGTGTAGATGTAATGTTATCCCAGCAAGAGAACACTTTAAGAACTTGCATCCTAGAAATAGCTCCCATTCTCTCTTGCCATTTTCTTTGTCCGTCTCTCTCAGATTGGCTCATTTTGAATTCAAGTTGCAATCTTTCTCATTAGCAGGTACTAATTTATTATTTGATGAGTGTCTCAGAAACACTTTACCTGCTTCCTCAAATGTTTGGGGATTTATTGGGAAAACAACAAAGAAAATATTCCTCTCAAAAGTGTTTTCAGTTTATTTAAAATGGAAAGTAAAGAGCTCTCCTTTTGCAATTGATCTCCTCCAATAGTTTCACTACTACGCCATGATGCCATTTGTGTGGCATTACTTCTTTAATTCTCATGATTATGCCGCATTGGTCTCTCTCTCTCCCCATTCTCAAGGTTAAAGAAATGCGTGCCAGTGATTAGAATAGCCACTCTTTTTATAGTGGTTCCACCCATGATGGGAAGCTATTCCAAGAGACAGAACAGGGCAGAGTAAAAAAAAAAATCTTCTTTTTTCTGGTTTTATTAAAAAAATATAATGTTTAGCACAAGCTTTCTCCCCGAGGTTGGCTGCTTTTAGGGTTCCTCCAGTCCTACAGGACTGCTCAGTCCCTGCCCTAGAACTGTTCTCTAGAGAGCCACTCCCTTCATATTATAATACTTACTTCATATAGCACTTTTCTTCAATAGATGTCCAAGCGCTTTTCAGGACATAGTATCATTATCCCCATTTTTACAGATGGGGAGGCTGACGCACAGGGAAGTGAAGAGGCCTGGCCATGGTCACACAGCAGGCCTGTGATAGAAGGCCAGGAATAGAAACCAGGCCTCCTGAATAGAAGGCCCAATTCTTGCTCCTCTATGCCACACTAAAGTAATAAGCCATCTGCTTTAGTGAGTCAATAGAAGTTGCGTAACTTTTACCCAGCAGGTTCAGCACCTGCTAATAGAAAAGGAGGTTTCAGGAAAACATTGCGCATCTGTTGCATCATTCTGATAAACTAAGAATCTAGCTGAGCCTTCACTCAAAAGTTGCACCAAACTAAATCTGAAATTAGATGTCACTGTTTTTCACTTTCTCACACCTCTTGGTGCTGGTTGTGACTGGATGCTGCTGTGCCGAAAGACCATGAAGACAATTACTCCAAGGGAACTTCTGTGCTGTGTAGCACAGAATAAACATTATTTGTCCCCTCTCCCCAAAGAAGAAGTTTTGAATCCACAAATTCTTCATGAATTTTCCAAATAGTTTCAGCCAATTTTTTGGGTGTAGGGGCTAGTTTTAAAAGAGGATTTAGGTACCATTCACAAAACTGAGGACAGGGTGGTGTCCCCCTTACATAAAAGTCCAGTAATCAAGTTCAGCTACCTATGCTAGGGTAGGAATTAAAATGTCTGTCTCCCCTATTGTTGGTGAGGGTCCTAATGACTGGGTTAGAGGGTCTTCTTGAGTGAGTCAATCTCTCTTGCCCAATGAATACTTAAACGTATGCAGTGGAATAACTTCAACTGGATAGATGGAGAGCCTGTCTCCTTTGAATATTCTATAGCCCAATGGACAGGGCATGCAACTACACTCAAGAAATATGAAAGTTCAAATCCATACTCCAAATCTGACAGAGTGGGAGCTGAAACTCAGATCTCATACATTCCAGGTGAGTGCCTTTAGTTAGAGCATGAGGGGTGGGGGGAGGGTAGAGCACCACCCTCACCTCAGTTTTTTTATAAAACCTTTCCAAATTTGCTTTACTTTTAATAAACAAAGTGGTTAGGAATACCCAAAATTAAAACAAAATGTTTTGTTTGACCTGAAATGAATGTTTTATTTCAATCTGATCTGTAACATTTTTTTGGGTTTAGCCAGCAAACAGAAAAATCAGGTTTTTTGCACATCTGTACCCCTAAATGTAAGCAGGAGTTTCTGGGGAACTTCACAGGCCCTCTTGTGAGATTTCCCACCCAATTTTGCAGATTCTGTAAGTTCAGAAAAAGATCTGAACTTTTGGGTATTTATACAACCCTATGCCAAAGTCTGAACCTTTTGAAGCCTTTAAATCACTAATGTGTATGTGTCTTGTGTTTTCAGCAATAATCCAACATGATTTACAATGTTGCAGTGGTTTAGTTTGTGACTCACCTAAATGTAGCTTGATGTAAAAGCTGTGGTCCATTAGCCCCAAGAATCAGAGCAGCACAGACTGCAGTGGAGTTCCTTGTAGGAAAATGTCAGTGCCAAGAAGCTTACTTGTGAGAAGAATGCAAACTATCAATCATTTTTTATGTAGAGTTACTGCAGTTTTGTAGCATTCCAAATGCACAATGGAAATGATACCATTATTTTTCACTGACATATATTGCTTATACTAAGTTTCTTTAGAGGGTCAAAGTTACAAGTTTCTTTAGAGGGTCAAAACAATGGCCATACTTAGCAAGGAGCAAAATAAATCATGCACATAATTATTGGTAAAGATGGGTTTAAGATGAAAAATTTCAATCTAGATCCACATTTTGCAACCCTCCCCCCAAATTTGGAAGCGTCAGATGATAATTGGTTCTTTATAAAGATAGAAGCCATCTGCAAAATACAAATCTATATTCTGATTGCTAAATACTCACAAAGTTCAAAGAAGTTTGGTTTAGCCCCATATTTAATTCCTATGTAAAACATAATGCTCATGCTTCTCTTAATGGCAGTGTAATAATTGTCATTCATCACTGGAGTGCCTCTTATTGGCTTGATATGGAATCTCAGCCATGTCTTTGCCTCAGTTTCACTGAGTGGGGTCTCAGTAAGTTCAATGAGACTTACATACAGTGAACTATGCCCCTTCAGGGGTCTAATCTATTTAAATAAGCTTCTCACACTGAGTCCCAGCCTTCTCCACAGCTGGGAGCTCAGGGTATTGCCCAGGTTCCCGTGCCTGTGCAGCTTTGTACTTTGTCTTCTCTGGAGCTTTTTCTTTCTGTGGTCAGGAGGCTTTGCTATGCTGCTGGAGTAGTTTCCCATCCAGCTCTCCTGAGCTGCTTGCACTCCAGGATCTTCCTCTATCTTTTCTGGGCTCCTGCCTGTGCACTCATAAATCTCTGTTAGGCCCAGATGTTAGTTAACTAATAACCACTGCCCGCTCTTTAGCCAGTGGTGGATCTGGGCTGGCTCACTCCCCTCAGCAGAGACTGTCACAGGGATGTGGGGTGCCTGACCCCTCAGAGGGCCAGACATCAAGACATTGTCGCTTGAAATGATGTGTACTTACCCGCAGGCTCAAGAAAAGCTAACTCTTGGTCATGTCCTGCAGCCAAGGAGGTATTTCCTGCCTTGCTGCCACAAGAAAGTCTACAAGACCTCTGACAGTCTTTGTATTTTGTCACTGAGGAGCCCAAGAGTGGTGTTTCCCATAGTCCTGTGTAGCTCAAGTGGAGAACCAAGTCCCCCATAGTCTTTGGCATGCCACAGTTCGGAACAACCTGCTCCCTTGGAAGTCAAGCCCTCTGGCAGTAGTCAGAGGTCATCAATAGCACTGAGCTTTCATAGCTGATAAGCCAGCAGTAAAGCTGCCTTGTGGTCTCTTCAAGAGCAGCTGCCCAGGATACACCAACACTCATACCCTTTGGCATCTTGGGTTGTCTTCATCCAGACTAGTGCCTCGTTAGTGTTTCTCATGACAATTGACTGCATCTTTTTGCCTGCAGTTCTTCAGTGAAGGAGCAATGAGAGCCCATTTCTGATCCTCTAGCAGCCACACAACTTTATGTGTGATGTAATCAGCTAGAGAAGCACCTTTACGTCCCTTCCCTCTCGGGGTCGTCTTTTCTTTAGGCTGGATTTCTGTTTAGCCTGACTCTCACAATGGGTTTGCTGTTCCCAGGCCTCTGGTGGGGTCTGACTCTGTATCTTCCCTCTTTATTTCAGTTTCCTCATGGTTGTATGGTTTTACAGCACTGACATGATGGCTTTTCCTTTTAGTGACCCAAAGCCTCACCTCAAGGACCCAATCCTATGCAATGGCTAATTATCAGTAAGTTGCCATATCACCATTAGCCCAGCCAGCCAGATGGTGACAGACAGACTGAAGGATTCAATTGTGGTCTATTTTGCTGGCTTTCAATATCTGGTCTGCAGAGCATTTGCTGGTGGCCCAGAGAGATCTGGGTGCTCACATGGAGAATGGTCCAGATGGTCCCTCAAACTGATTGTTACTCTAATAATTTGATTTACCAGGCCAGCAAAAAAACAGTGTTTACCTGAAGCCAAAAACATAGCCCTCATAAATCAAGCTAGTCTTGGGCTCCCACCCAGACAGCCAAGTCAAATATGATGAAGGTTGCTGAAAATGTCCATCATACATAAAGCTCTACCAATCCCAAGGGATCAGATAAATTTTCCACCAGATCCAGAAATATTTCAAATCTTACCCAAATACATGCTTACAGCCAATTCTTATTAACTGAACTAATATTTACTGAAAAGAAATGAGAGTATTATACATACAAATATGAATCAAGTCCTTAGGTCATTTTCATAGTAGAGGTGGTGAGCTGCTGAATTGTAAAAAGGTCTTTCCAGAATCAGTTCTTCAGATAACAGTCCAAATAGGCAATCCATATACAGAGTTTGTTCATATACTTCCATGAGAATTAACAGGGAAATCCAGACTATATCTGGAAACCTCAGTTTTGTGACTCAAGTGTCCCCTCACTAACTTTAGCAGATCTGAGATAACAGGATCAAGACCCTGCAGTTCTTTTATAGATCTCTGGCAGGCTATCAATAGCCTCTTGACATCAGGTATTCCTTGGGTGAAGCATTGTGACTTTGAAGTAAAAACTCCTATTTCCTATGTATTCACAGGTACTCAGTTACATTCATCAGCATAAGGTAATTTATCCATTAAGCATTTCATGGACAGTTACTACAAACTTCAGACAGAAATATATACAATGATATTACACCTAAGTTTCAGTTAAATGTTAATACTCCCTTTTGATTTCTGAATCAATAGACTGTAGTAATAGACAGGACTTTCTGTTTACATTGTTAACCTCTAACAAGATTTAGGTAAAAGCAGACAAATACAATCACTATATTTTTCTCATTCTCTAACAGTATAAGTCTAGATTTCAAAGCTCTAATCTAGCTAACATGGCTTCATTAGCTATTTATAAGAAATGGTCCTAATTACCATTTATACACTTTTATAATATGCCTTTAAAGGACGAATTTAGTTCATTTAACTTGCTAGTTTTGCAACCCATTTGGGCCCCATGTCACACCATGAGACAAGCTTTCTGCTAGTGTGTTAGTCCATACTGTGAAAAAATAATTGAGCCTGCTGATCTGCTGCTATACTGTATTCCACATATTATCGTTCAGCAAGTAATGTACTTGGGGAGAGTGTTCTTGCTTTTGTGCTATTGTCACTAGCTCTAAAAATGATGGGTTCATCATTGTCCTGCACCTTGCGTAATCATTTCTACTAGTACACAGCAGGGTTCCCTGTAGTCTGTGCACTTGTACAAATGCTGCCCAGCTGATCAGCAGAGCACCCATAGCTAAGTTTTGTTTCTACTGGCGGTGCACATTCACACATGCCTTGGTACACATGAAAATTGATTCCACACATGAATGGAAAAGTTTAGAGGGAACATTGACACACTGTAAGTGAATACACATTCTGGTCTGGTGGTGTTTTATCCTTGTTTTGCCTTGTACACGGAGGTGCAGGGTAGTATGAATGAGGGCATGTTTTGTGAGTCTATAAAGTACTACCAGACCATTTGTTGTTTTTTCTGTACAGACTACCTCAGCTACCCCCTGAAGCTTCTAGTCAATTTTAATTTCTCTTAAAAACCTTTGGCTGTTTTGATTTGTCCATGAAATAGAAGGACTTGTAATGCTGACATAATGATGTCCCAAGTGTTTGCTGTACTGATCTGTACCACCCTGCATCAGCCAGTTATGGTCCTATCGTGATCAAGATTGCATTGTAGCTCACACTGAAATGCATACTGATATGGACATATGCAGACTAGAAGCACCATATTTATGTTTACTTTACTAATATTACATATCTGATCCAAAGCACTTATTTTGCCAAGGATCTCCAAGTTCTTTACAAACATTGCTCAAGCCTCAGGACCTTCAGTATGAGGTGGGGAAGCATGGTATTCCCTTTTTACAGCTGGGAAAACTAAGGCACAGAGCATTTAAGTGACATGCCCAACTTGCAGCCACCAAGTTGGAAAATAAAGCTCAAAATCTTTGCATGGGGCAAGTCTGAATTCAGGTCTTTCAGTGTGAAAGGCTAATGCTCAAAACCATTGCACCAGTTAACTTTTAGAGGATCTTACTTCTTGCTCCAGCCATGTCAGCTACATATCATAGAAAACAATAGCAAGTGGAATCCTGCAATTCTGAGTTTATCTGACTGAGGAACAATTCCTAATGAAGTTATATTAAATTTTAGTGTTTTCAGAAAGCTCCTCAAAACAAAATAATTCCCAAAAGGAAAAAAAATAGAGGGTAAGTTTGAATATTCTAGCATTGTTTATTTTTTTGGTGTTTGAGTAATGATTTTTTTTCCAGGTCTTGTATTTGTTTAGTCATACTTGCCATAATCCTTTTCTGTTATCTCTCTGAAAACAGACACAAGGTAAACACAAATGTTCACAAAAATAACCGAGAGGAAAAATAGCATACAATATCTGTTTTAAAATAGCACTTATGAGACATAGTATATTTAGACTACTACCTGGGTGTTTGTCTGCTGTGTCTCATATTCAAGCAAACTTTCATGATTCAGCTTTGCAGCCTCCAGGGCAATATAGTTTATTTTCTGTTCAGGAAGTGCAATAGCACTGTGCACTAGTTGGTTAGATTGGTAACAGTCCAGTTTAGTCCATAATCTCTAGGGATATTCTAAAGACAATTATGAAACTTTATTTCCTTTCTAGATGATCTAATCTGAAATGAGATCTCATTTCTGGGTGAAGGCACCTAGTTTGGAGAACTAATCTGAAAACATGTAATAAACAACTTGACCTCAACCTTCCCTCTCCAGGATAAACATATACAATTTAAATTAGAGTTTGAATTAATCTACAATACACCAGTGGTTCTCAGAGTTCTTCAGATATTGCACCAAATTCTGTGTTCATTTACAGCATGATAAATTTGGAGCAATTGCATTGAAGTTAACAGTTAATTTAGATTTGTACCAAAATCAGAATCTTGCCTCAACGACTGTGGCCAACCAGCGTTGAAAAATTTTTTTCAACCCAGCGTTGAAAAAATTAATTTTACATTGCTGTCATAGATGTTCAACTTACAGCAGCTAGAATGGTCTTTCTCTCCTTGCTTCGAGGCTCATCAGCATAATCTTACATAGGTGCCCATTGCAGTGTTGCCGGGTCTCACAATGTTATCTCCAATCTTATGATATTTAGTGTTTTCCTTGGAGCCACATCTCTAGCAGTCATTCATTTTAAAAAAATAGTGAATTTCTAGCACTTGTGGTTGCTGTGAAAAGCTGGAAAATATGACCTGAGTGCACCCTAAAGGCTTAAAAATCAAACAAGAGACTCCCAAAGTGTTGTTCGTTAATAATGTCATGATTTTAAGCTAATTTTATTATTTTTTTATATCAGATTCATGATTTTTGACTGCTTGTGGTTGACAACACTGGTTGTGTGAGTGTGTATGTGTGTGTGTGTGTGGTGTGTATACGTGTGTGTATTTATGCACTCCCCATTAATTTTTCTGAACCTGCAGTGGATCCTTAGCTACTCCAAGTCACAATCTCATTTGCTCTGGGATGTGGAGCACCCCAAAATTCGTGTAAATTAGCACACATACCACTGACTGGAAAATAGGGAGCAGCATTGCACTAGAGCCCACCATAGAGGGGAGATGTCGAGAGATTCAGCCTGATGTAGATTTTAAAAAAAAGCAGAAGTACCTGCACCAGCAGAAGCAGCCATGGTTGTGCCTTGTCTGAAACAAGAGTAGTTTTTAAGGGCTTGCTTACACAATCAGGCCTGCAATTTTTGTTAAATTCAGCAACTGGGGATAAAGTGCCAGTAATCTATCAAAAATGTTTTCTCTCTTGCTGTTTCCCTTCTCTAGAAAAAACAAGTGAGTCAGACAAAAATCCGGGTGATCTCCACTATCCTCTTCATCCTGGCAGGGTGCATCGTCTTTGTGACCATCCCTGCAGTCATTTTCAAGCAGATTGAAGGATGGACAACCTTGGAGTCTATTTACTTTGTGGTCATCACTCTAACCACAGTTGGCTTTGGTGATTTTGTAGCAGGTGAGCAATCTGAGCCCTGAAATGCTGCCCTCATTCTAGTGATGCCAGGGATAGGTGTCTTGGCTCCTATATACTTTTCAAAGGTGCAGAGCAGGGTTTTAAACACGTGTTGAACTCCACTGAAAATGATTTTGAATATCTTCATCTGTGTCACTGTGCAACTGACAAATAGCACATAGCAGTACAAGCTAATTTAAACTCCAGGTGCCTAGCCATTTGATGAGCTCAGGTGCTGAGCAGTCTTCCTCTTGGAACCTCTTCTTGTCCTTTATCATGCTGTGAATTATGCATGAGTGAAATTAATTTCCTAGTGAATTCATGACATCTGAATTGTAGTAGTGCCTTTTGCATCACATGGCTAAAGGCCTTAATCGGGGAAGCAAATAGATAAGGTGATGAGGTTTTCCTGATGAGGTTTTCCCCTTGGATGGCCATGTTGGTGTATCTCTGAGCCTTTACATCCAATACATCTGGTAGCTGCTGTAACAGGCGCACAGCTTCCTTTGCATGAGCTGCAGCTTTCTCAGAGACAGCTTGCAGGATTTTACTCTCTAACCATGATACAAATTTTGAAACTGCAGACATCCCATTAAGGAAAACTAATATTGGAAGTGAAAAGGGACTAAGGCCTTGTCTATACTTACCGGGAGATCGGTGCTGTGGGAATTGATCTCCCAAGGATCAATTTAGCAGGTCTAGTAAAGACCTGCTAAATTAACCATTGATTGCACTCCTGTTAACTCCGGTACTCCACCGGAGCGAGAAGAGTAAGGGGAGTCAATGAGAGAGTTTCTCCCGTCGACCTCCTGCGGTGGTGATGCCATGGTAACTCAAACGAAGGTATGTCAACTAGTTGTGTATCTTAGTTCTACATTGCCCCTCAGTGCAGATCTGACCTAAGGAGATGTGTATTTGAGTATTAGGGGGATACTGTATACTTTCTGGGATGAGTACAGTCCTAAACAGGTACCATAAATATTAATCCCCATCAATTACCAGCAAAAGGACTGTCCTGGTATTGATGGTCATAGAAGCTTTGCTGAGGAAAAGGTGGTTAGAAACCAAGAGCATCTATCTTCCCATTGATATGTGCGCTTCATTCCCATTAATTTTAGTGGCTATAACAAATGTGTAGAGACAAGGATGAATCCCTGTGTTGCAAAGACATCACTATGCAGTTGTCCTATTATTTCCCATTACTCCCACTGAAATGTGAGTGAGTTAAAACAATTTAAATTGAACCAGTTGGTGACCAGTTTGCTTGCTAAAAGTTGTTCTTTTATAAACAACCCCCTCACCCTCCCTTTCTTATTTTGGTAGGGAAGACATGAGTTATCTGTGCAGATGGGCCTGAATCAAACCCCAGATCTGAATACACCTGAACTATGGGAAAATTCAGATCCAGATCTGAATTTTTTGACTTTGGTCCATCTTTAACTATTTGAATGTGAAGAATAATGGATAGAAGAATCCACTGATGGTTGGGTTTTTGTGGTATCGTAAGAAGGTAACCAAAGAAATTTGGGTGTTTCACAATATTTTTCCTGGGTCTGTAGAACTTTCCCTTCCCCTCTGTTTTTTTTAAGAAATTTAATTCTAAAACATTAGTTCTTTAAATCTTAAAAAAAAAAATCTGATTGCTAAGAGTGTCCAGAAGAATAAAATCCAGAATCATTCAGCAGCCCACAGCTGGTGTTTTATTAGAGTCAAATGGAATGTAACACAAAAGCCTCAAGGATGATCTCATGATAGCAGCGTTAGAGTGGGAAGCAGGAGATTTGGGGATCTGTTCTGGTTCTGCCACAGATTTCCTGTGCGACTGTGAGGAAGACTCTTTAATTACTGCCTTCCTCAGTTTCCTCATCTGTAAAATGGTGATAAAGATACACTATTAGGTCAAGTAATGACAAGGGAGCTGCACTGATTTATGTCATCTGAGAATTTGGTTCAGTGTCTTTGTAAACTAGAAAAAGTGGTTGCTGTTGCTGAACAAAGTGGGAAATCTGGTAGGCTGGGAAAAGTAGGGTGGCTCTCCATCCATAGCCTAGCTTTTTAATATGACAGACCACGGCAATCCACTTTACAGAAAATTTCCGCTGGGGCATGTATGACCAGAATGGCTTGTATTATAGCAATGACAACCTCCACCTCCCTCTGATGCACATGGAGGAAGACTGGAAAGACAAAGTGATGCAGAGTGTGTATGAAGAAAGATTAGAATAAAAAACAATATTTGACTCTCTGCCAGCACCTGAATGCTGGGCTTTCAAGGGAGTGTTCAATCATTGTAAGAACACTCATGCTCAAGCTCGGTAAAACTCATTTTAAGGGCTCATTAGAATGTATCAGATTGCAAATCGCCTGTAAAAGCTCCAGGGAAAACATTCATTTGTAATTATGATTGTTATTGGTGGTGAAAAATCCTGTGTTCTGTCTGTGGCTATAAACATATAAACACTCACGTGCATCGTCCTTAAATAAATTGAAATATGCTATTTATTACCCAAACTGTAAAACAGGAATATTAGATTCTGTATTTAGATTGAAACTGTTTAAGATAAAACAGAAAATATAACAAGTGAAGAGCCCCAATCCAAATTCTGGCTCTAAATGGCTCTGAATAGTCAGAAGGGTCTGGTATTGACTCACTCTTCCTGCATGTTCCCTTCTTTAGACTGGACCAGGTCAAATCCCCAGATCCAGACATGCCCCAAAGCTCTTTGGAAGTTTGGATCCTAATTATAACATGAGGTTTCAGGTTTGGCTCATGTGTAGAATTTAGTGAAATGTGCTTCAGATAATATTATTTTCTATAATGTATTTTCTATAGGTCCCTTTACTGGCTCATCATTCCTTTAAATATAGTATCTGGTTTATCAGAAAATTATACTCTGTACCTGTATTAGGCTTAGTCTTTGGAAAGTTGTTTGCGCCCTTAACCAAGCATTAAAATTGGGGCCCCAATACCTTCCTTCGAAATATTTATTTAATGTAAAGAAAAAACTTACAGAATATTCTGACCAGCCATATAGCAGCAGAACATTAGACCCTTTTAGGACAGGTCTCAGTTTAGGAAGGGACATGGGGGATTCCAGCTGTTCCTCAGACAAGACAACCTTGTATCTACACATGAACAGAAGCATGTATGCTTATTTCAGGGGGAAATACTGATATCCATTATCGGGAGTGGTATAAGCCCTTGGTCTGGTTTTGGATCCTCGTCGGCCTTGCCTACTTTGCTGCTGTCCTGAGTATGATTGGAGACTGGCTAAGAGTTCTATCCAAGAAGACAAAAGAAGAGGTATGACTGCTAATTGATCAGTAAATTATCACTTTTTAAGATAACTTTAAATGCCAAATCACTGCTGACCAGGGAATGATGGTCCCTTATTTGTACCTGTGCTAAATAATCCCTTTTATTTATCCTTTTGGCTGCTTCTTTTCAAACCTCTTCCTTTTTTGAATCCTTTCATGATTAAACTGCTCCAATCTCTTGATCCCTTAATGAGAGAAAGGTGGGGGGGAGAAGGTGGGGGAAAGGGAATTGACCTCAGGGTTTGGTTTAGCTCATTATGGAGCAAGTGTCACACTTTAATCTTGGATGGATTTTAAACCACTTTTCCCTTACCCGCAAACTCAGGGATAGTGGTTCAGAGTTAGGGTTTGGGTTCAGGCCCAGATCTTCTAAAAATGAAGTAGAAATGCCAGTAGAAAGAGACTTTAAAAAAAAACAGAAGAAACTTTTGCAACATTGGGCAAGAGCAGTTACTGTCCTAGTACTTGCTGTTGGTTAATTTCAGCCAAAACAGTGTCCTCCACAGTTCATGGGGAAGGGAAGACAATATCCTAGTGACTCCTGATAATCAGGGTGGAAAATGAGGTTAGCTGCTTTGGCTGAAGCATTATGCTGTTAAGCATTGGCTCAAGAATTATATGTTAATTTCACCCCCCCCTTACATCCCTAGTGAAATTTACTTTGGCAGATTAGTTAGGGAATGCATAACCCAGTTTGCCAAATTAGTACTGCTGCTCATTATCAAGAGAGTTATTGGTGAAGTTAGCTGAGTCACCTGAGGTCTCTGGTGCATCTCCAAAGATACTAAGTGAGGGTATGTCTACACTACCACCCTAGTTCGAACTAGGGTGGTTAATGTAGGCATTTGAAGTTGCAAATGAAGCCCGGGATTTAAATATCCCGGGCTTCATTTGCATCTTGCCGGGCGGGCGCCATTTTTAAATCCCCTTAGGTCGAACTCCGTGCCTGCGGCTACACGCGGCACGGAGTAGGTAGTTCGAATTAGGATCTCTAATTCGAACTACTGGTACACCTCGTTCCACGAGGAGTAACGGTAGGTCGAATTAGAGATCCTAATTCGAACTACCTACTCCATGCCGCGTGTAGCCACGGGCACAGAGTTCGACCTAAGGGGATTTAAAAATGGCGCCCGCCCGGCAAGATGCAAATGAAGCCCGGGATATTTAAATCCCGGGCTTCATTTGCAACTTCGAATGCCTACATTAACCACCCTAGTTCGAACTAGGGTGGTAGTGTAGACATACCCTGAGATACATCATGGAAGAATTTGGTTTGTGTTGGTGGGCTGATCACAAGCTATATTAGCTTAAATCTATTCTCTCTTTTCAAGATGGACTTTGGGAAAGGCTGCAACATCAGTTAATTCATTTCTTTCACTCTTATTTTTTTCTGTAGTAGAAGACATATTCATACAATACCAAAGCTATGTGAACTCCCTATTCTATTCTATTCTATTCTATGTTATATTATGTTATTTTATGTTTGTTTTTCATGCCAGGCACATGAAGTCATCATTCTGCATTCATGTGCCTGGAGCTAAAAATATAACATAACAATAAATCACATAGGGACATTAGAATGTCTCTTTGAAGCACTCACAGGGAATTTCCCAATTTTTTTCAATCTTGGGGAAAAAAACCCTGATCGGCAGCTGGCATATGGAAGAAATTCCAACATTTTAGTATATAGTAGTTCAATTATGAATTATGGACATTTTTATACTTCCTATTTAAAGCATTTGGTAACTTTCTGAGACAGAATACCAGACTAATTGGATCATATGTTTCTTCCTATGTAAAATAATAAGAATATTGATTTTACCTAAATCAGTCATTGAATGGTTCAATATAGAACCTTCTGTGGGATTGCACAGGTGTAAGTGTGATCAGAGTTTGGGTAGCAGGTTTGTATCTAATAATATTTATGACTTCTCAGTTATTAGAGACCTCAGAAATGCTTGGTTGCTGGTGGTTCTTTGAGCTGCCTGTTTACATGAGGAGTGCACAGAGATTATCAATCACTAGTTTTATTGTTTCCGTAATGAAGGAAGGGCTAGTAAGAGTGTGAGAGTACCTGAACATGCAAGAAGAAAATAAAACATCCACTGATAGCAGCCAAACAATTCACGTGTGTGGGATACAAGTTGTTAGAGCCTGATGCTAGCACTGCCAAATTCTGGGGAAGTTTGGGGCTGGCTCAAGGCTCCAGATCTAGACATTTCATCTATGACCAATCTCTGATTCTATGACATACAATACAAATGTGGTGTTATTCTACAGTGAAAATTTCATTCTTTCCTCAGCATGTTTTTGTTTGTTTGTTTTCTGGAAAGGTTGGTGAAATAAAAGCCCATGCGGCTGAATGGAAGGCCAACGTGACTGCTGAGTTCAGGGAAACCCGGAGGCGGCTCAGTGTGGAGATCCATGACAAGCTTCAGAGGGCAGCCACCATTCGGAGCATGGAGCGTAGGCGTCTAGGGTTGGACCAGAGAGCCCACTCACTGGATATGCTCTCTCCAGAGAAGCGCTCTGTCTTTGCTGCCTTGGAGACAGGACGCTTCAAGGCCTCATCTCAGGAAAGCATCAACAACAGACCTAACAACCTGCGCCTTAAAGGGACAGAACAGCTCAACAAGCACGGGCAGGGGTCATCTGAGGACAACATCGTCAACAAGTTTGGCTCCTCGTCCAAGCTGACCAAAAGGAAAAACAAAGACCTGAAAAAAAGTATCCCCGAGGATGTGCGGAAAATTTATGAGACCTTCCGACACTATTCCTTGGATGAAGAGAAAAAGGAAGAGGAGAATGAGAAGATGTGTAACTCAGAGAACTCTTCTAGCACTGCTTTTCTGACCAGCTGTATTCAGCAGCACTTGGACCTGGAAAATGGAACTATCCCCACTGAAACCAAAGAAAGGGAACAAGAAAACAAAACATTACTTGAAGACAGAAATTAAATGTAAAAGATACTTAACTTTAATTAACTAATGTTAGTGTTTTTATATACATACATATATATATATATATATATATATACATATATATATTGAGACACGTGCCTTATACAGACTCCTTATTCAGTCTGAATTACATAGCATCGAAGAATATTTCACTGTGCCATAATGACTGAAGATTGCTCTGCCAAATTGAATCAGAAACACAGCACTGGAGAATGGCATCAGAAAGCAACACATGGGGAACTTCAGCGTGTGTAAGATTACAATGGCAAATGCAAAGGGAGAAACTTATCATGGCAATACAGCTGGAGTGCTACTGCCATGTCATAATGTTTGCAAAGGACAGCTATGTTAGAGAACCTGTGGGAGGGTGAAAAAAAAAGAAGCAAGAACGGTGTATCTTCTAAATTGATCATGGCTTCCCTGAGCCTCCCTCTGGTGATTGAAAAGAGGAGAAATGATTGGGATCAACTAACAACTTTCAATAAGGATGAGTTTACATTTTGGCACGTGATCCAAGCTAGGTTTTTTTTCAGTTTTAAAATCAGATGTATTATCTTTCTAAAATCCAAAAGCATGTCCCTGGACCTGGAAGTCAGTTGGTCATTGGTTGTGAAATCAAAGTAAACATAATATTAAAGGATGGGATTGCTTTTTCCGTTAAAAAAAATACAAAAATACAGAAAAAAAATTCTTCCCTCCGAGGAAGTAGCTGATATAAACTCAAAAACTCTGAATAAACAAGTTCAAATACTACATGGTGTAAAAGAGGAGGAAAAAGATATACGTGTTTTGCTTGGCTCATCAAATTGTGGGCCATTTTTTAAAAAATATTTCTTGTTCACACTTTATATCACTGAAGCAAGTTCAGTTTTAATGCTGTAATACTACAAAGACAGAAAGAAAGCTATGGCCTTTGCATGATGTCAGCAACTGGCTGTTCTCTGTAGCTCAACTGGAATTTTAAAGAGTAGACTTAAGAGCATTTACAATACTAAAATGAGGACCAGAGCAACCTTAGTATCTCAGGGCCATATGTCCCTTTTGATGGGTTAGGGTTTAGACAGGAGCTGGTCATACCCTCCAAAATCAAACAAAAAACCCTCCCCCGACCCCTCAGAAACAAAAGTTGAAAAAGAAGAAAATAACCAACAGAAGATGATGAAATATGATGGAAATATTTTAAGTGCTTATAGCTTTAAGTGCCATTAATACCATCTTATTTTGTAACTTTTTAAATAAGTACTTTGACTAATTTATTTGATTTCTTTCTCTTTCAGTTTATTTTCTTTATTTGATATTTGCTCTAAATCCCTTTCCTCAATGGACTCCGAACACAAACTCTGTGTGTGTGTTGAGACAATGAAATACAACCAAAATGTGAGAGTTTTGTGTCTGTCGCTGTAACTGGACATTTCAATATGGGAAGCACATATGTCTTCAGATTTCAAAGTGAATGTTAAGAGAAAAGACTGTGAAATAATTCATGGGAATTGCAAACAATACTAAGGCGTTCAGTCTGTGTATGGTGCGTTGCTTGCCATTACAAACCAGAGATTTTTGCATGCTGGAAATGAGACATAAGTAATTGCACAATTTATCCTCCCCAAACCTCCCTCTTCACAAAATTCTCAAATTGCCCATCATGCAAAGTGCTCCAGTTCTAACAGCATTCCTTGTAGGTTTGCTGCTAAAGTAAATGTGAGATAGGCTCCAGACACATTTTGAGCTTTGCTGCGTATTCATACTACCAAGGACTTCCCACTCATGTGGGCAAAGTTTTTCAGAAGTGCATGCCAATAACTGTCTGCACGTAAATGCAAACAATTTTTTTGTTTGCATGTTCTGAGATATCATGTGCAAATGGCCACTTAAACATGTGACATTTGCATACACTGTTACCAGGGCTGTGAATATGTATGTGGTAATTGCACATGAAAATGATTAGTGTGAATATTTACCTATGCAGTTATTTGTGCACAATTTGCAACTCTGAGCTCAAAGTCACTGCTGCAGGAGGCAAAAGGAACTCTGAGTATGTCCTTTCCTTATGGAGTCAAAGCACCTGAAAAACTGTGTCCTAACTTAAATTGGTTATGAAAACCAGCTGTCCAAAAATGAAGGATGAAAAATTACAGGGAGAGTGAGTATAAAATGGATTTTGCTTTGTCCCTGATGAATCTGGTAAGGCTAGATTCTGGCTTGTGTGGAGGAGCCGTGCTCTGTAGCCGGAGACCCCAGAAAGCATTGTGGCTGGTTCAGCTGGGATTGCTCCAATAGTGGGCATACCAGAGCAGCAGCTCTGTTACCCTCTGAATGGGTACAGCGTACATATCCTTCTTTAGCAGATCAGCGCAGAGGGCAGAGGTACATGGCCATGATCAAATCCCAGACCTTCTCCACAGAAAGCAGGATCTATCTAAGGAATGCAAGTGCTTGTGCCTGCTCCTCCTCCCACTCTGGTGGACACCAAATATGGCCCCTAATCAGGATTCTAACATGCACAATATCACATATTAACACATACTTTGCTATCTCATTTTGAAATAAGTGGTATCATATTGCGTTGGCTATATAGCCCCACGTAGATAAATCACGCAGGACTTTGTATCTGGACCCATTCATATTCATGGTTTTTTTCAGATCTGGGGTTTTATGAAATTAGAAACTAGCTCCAAAAGTCAGATCTGGGTTTGGATTCCAGACAACATTAAGGGATATTCAGATCTGGTGTTTGGGTCCTTCTCTAATTAAAGTGCTGTCTGGAAACACTATTTGCACTTTGTTTGCTCTTCTGGAACTGAAGGAGGATTCCTAAAGCTTAGAGTACAGTGGTAGTAATTTGTGTTGCTTAGCAAGTGTAAAAAACCATCCCCTGTCTGATCTCTCTCCTAAACCATACTGTATGGTCTACAGAAAAGCTCCCTGCATAGCTTGCCTGATAATAAGATATAAGAGTTAGCCTATGTCTACACTGCAGAGCTTTTCTGGGATACTGGAGGTATCCCGGAAAAGCTATGCCACGTCCAAGGAACGTGTTCACTTTTTTGGAACAGTTGCTGAAAAAGTGGACACATTCTTTCAGCATCCCTGTATTTCTCATTGTATGAGGAAGAAAGGATGTTCTGAAAGAGGAGGTTTTTCAGAAATTTGGCCCTGTGTAGATAGGCCAAATTTTGGAAAAGCCTCTTCTGAAAAAAAAGGAGAAAAAAAAATGCAAATTGCGGTTCGTAATTTGTGTATCTTTTTCTGACTTTTCTTTGCAATCTAGACATAGCCTTAGTCCTACAAGGTCCATTTACTCTGTGCAGGGTCAGTGAAAGTCAGTGTCAGATCAGTTATTCTTTCTACTACTGCCCTCCTCTTTCCCATGTGGTCAGGCAAGCTGACAGCTTGGGGAAGCTCTTGCAATGTACATCAGCATAAAAACTTTAATTGAATGGATGCAGTGTTGCCAAATTCAGACCTAATGTAAGCAGGCACAGCTCTTCTGAGAGAGAGGACTGGATGATTTAAAATGTATTATACCTCTATGATTGCATGATCCTTTGCGTTTACTATTCATGTTCTAACTATGCTTATGTCTCCTCTTAATTGCTGCGGAGCCATAAGCTACGCATAATTCCTGAGCTGACATTTCGTTAGGGACTGTCTTTGGCATCTACCAGTTTTGAATGTTTTTGATCTAGGAACAAAGGGTGATGCAAACTAAGATTCCAATGAAATACTAAGCAGAACATTGGATGACCTTTCACATGAAAGGCATGGCCACAAAAAATAGAGAATTCTATTCCGCACCCTCTGTCTGTGAAACTTGCAGAGAAAACTGCCAGTCTTGTCTACTAATAGGGACCCTCTCATCTGATTGCTTTCATTGCAATCAGGCATTGAACAGTAAGTAGTTTAATATACATTATTTGGATGATAACGTAGAGAGGGTGGCAGTGACTGCACAAAAAGCCAGAATGAAATTTCTAATCAGTTGATCTTACGTCATAAAATCCTGATTCGCTTCTTCTGTTTTGAAGCACATCCTTTGCATATAGGAGTTTGGGAAACCATCTCAGTTGTAACATTAACTAGTAGCATAGCTAAAATCCATGTCCTCTTGTTTTCATCACTTGTATAAAAGCTTTTAATGTTATTTCTGGTGGAGTTGTTGCACTATTATTGAATGTTTAAATGATATATGGGCTGAACCCAAACCCAAACTCATACCTCTAGGCTGCTGGTTCCCAGCAGTTCTACCAGGATTGGAAGAACAAAGGGATGACTTAAATCCATTTTGTTCCCTGATGCTGTACTGAGCATACTATGGCTAGACATGAGAGTCTGACCTTAAACTACTAAGGAAATTGTCTTTAGTTGCAGACTCCAAATCCAGGAAGTGGAATCACATGTGTCTTTTCCTATAGATTTTAGCCCACTCTGCTCCAGTTTAAATTCACTCTTGTGCAGGAAGATTCTGATGTTTCCCCTGGAGATCCTGTTGAAACACTAATCATTGTTAGCATATTACAAGCAACTGGATTGCCAGGTGGCTCCATTCCATTCTGTCCCTGGCAATATTTGCATGAGCATCTGGCTGTTTTGAGAAAGGGTTTTAACTTCATCCATGAGAGATTTGCCATGAGTTTAATTCACCTTTTCACAGATGATATGGGTTATTAGAAACACGAATTATAAATGAATGGTTACAGTGATTTAAAGTCATTTAATCCTATTTTGGGGACTGGGTGACTTTATAAATCACCCAATCTATTGCTGTCTGGGTTTATGATGTTTCTAGAAACTCTTGGTGGAGTTACGTGCTTGCTTGTTAAATCAGTGCAGCCCCTCCCTTGTCTCTGTATTTTATATACGTGTTGCTAATGTAGGAGGAGTGTTGGTCATGTCCATTTCTTACTCAACACTGGAGATTCCTCCCTAAACCAGAGGAATGAAAAACAGGGCTGTGTATTTGTGTTGGGACAAGCCCTGAGAAGCCTGTATTTCTCTATGTGTTTTTGTATACATTAATTATGGGCTTTTTTTTTTTTTTTGCTTCCACTGCTCATTTATGGTGCCAAAACAACATGGGATCTGCTGCTGAGGCTTTTTCCACCAGCCAGGAAACAACCAGAGTTTGCATTATTTAGCATATTATCATGGAGAAACAATAGCGCCTCAGTGATGTGCTTTCCAGGGAAGTGCATGACACTTGGAGACTGGCTAATTCCAGGATTTTGGGAGAGTCACTAGAAGTCTGTTGCTGCTTTGGACCTGCTGTTTTTAAACCCATCTACAAGATGTCATGCATACTTAATAGCATGGCATCAAATCAGTAATAAATACAGCTCTGTAAATGGGTTCTGAGGCAATACAATATCCATAGCAAAAGGGAAACACATACAAATCAACATAGCTACCTGAACCTCAAAGATATTCCCCCAGTCTACAGCATGCAACTACTTGGCTGGAATAGATAGGGGAAAGAGCTTAGACCCAAATCTTCAAAGGTACTTACTTAGGTGCCTAACTCCCACTGATTTCCATAAGAGTTAGGCACCTAAATACCTTTGAAGATTTGGGCCTTAGTATCTTTCTATTCTGTTTTTCTCATTGTTGTCTCTTTTTCACTGATATGATACAACAACATAATCATGGTGACCAATGTTGCATCATCTCATTTAAATCAAATGCTATCAAGGTGCCAGTGTGAATGCCAAGCTGGAATAGTTTTACAGGAGTAGAGACATGTCGGAGCTGGGCTGGAATAAGTCATGTTAATCACAGGTCCCATTCACATTGCTTATAGGTACTTGGGAACAACATGCAATTTAAATAATTGTAAATAAAACCCCGTGCACATGCACTTCATACTAGCACATCTATGCAGTTCTTGTACAAAACTTGAATGGTGATGTCCCTCACCATATGTAGTTTCCTTTTAAATCTCTGTGCTAGCACATGGCAATATGCAGATCACATATTAGCCTCGTGTTCTCAGTCTGAGATTTAGATGCTGCTTA
The DNA here is from genome assembly GCA_032595735.1 of Pelochelys cantorii. NCBI lineage: Eukaryota > Metazoa > Chordata > Testudines > Trionychidae > Pelochelys > Pelochelys cantorii. Next base: position 97,984,847 of record CM064329.1, on the reverse strand, counting down.
TTTAGCAGAAAAGGGACATCATTGTAGCAGGTGCCTGTCTAGACAAATGAGCTTTGGCTTTCCAGTTGGAGCTCCTGAAGGGTAAATCACTAGCTGGTCTCCATCCTTTTGTGGATGTGTGAGAGGGAATATTTTTCTCTCCAGAATCTATTCCGCCCATACACATTCCCTCCTCATAAGAGCTGTGTGCTTGGACAGAAAAGCTTAATGGTGCCTCATATGATATGCAAACCAAACCTACCAGCCTTCAGATAATTCCTTAGCTATTTCACAGATCCCAGAGCAGTGAACTAAATTACCAGCTATAATTAGAATTAGGTAGGATTTTGGCTTCTGAAGTGAAACTGCCTTACAGTTGGAGTGGGTTTAAATCCAGTGTCCCAACTGACCCATGTGATAGATATGGGCTCAAATCACAAAGTTCAGATTCATATGTAAGCTGGGACTGAATTTTGTCAGAATTCTGAAGGTGTTTCACTCTGATGGTCTGGACCGGTAGACTCAGCTTTGAAGATCTGGTTTGAAGTTTTGAGATGTGGATCTGATAGAGACTTCCTTAGATTTTGGGCGTGGGGATCTGTGTGTGGGTTTTGGATCCAATTTGTCTGTTTCTGGCCCACTTCGGATTAATAATAATAGTCATAATTAATAATTAAATACACTTGCAGAGATATTCTACCTGTTTTTTTCTCTTTCTTTCTGTAAGATTTCATGGTGCTTAGGAAGGCATTTTCAAAAGAGGGAGGCATTCATAAATGTCATTAGCCAGGGTACCAAGCGGAATGTGCGTGTACCATCTAATAAGTTTTGCTGCTATTGTCTTTATTTTATGATGTAATGTTTTTCAATGAAGGGAAAAATCGCAACAAAGACCTTCTGGAGGCTACAAACACTTTTCCTGTTGTTCTTTCTTTCTCACTTGTTCAAACTCCTGGCAAAGACAGAGGTGTTGCTGTTAGGGCACTGATCTCCCTTTTGCATACAGTGGTGGAAAGCCAATGTGTAACTGAAATTATCAGCATCACCTGCTTTGCATTTTCATGTTACCCCAGCCATGTTTGTTATTTGTTCTCGCTTCTATGTCTCTAATACATGTAATGGCAGTGAGCGGAGGATTATGGTATGAAGGAGGAGGGATGGCACAAATCTGCTCACATGAGGGAAATACACTAGGTCAGTATTTTGGAGGGGAACTCCTAAGCCAACAAGATGTTGGAAGGTTCTACATGTGACAAGTAACAGGAGAAATCAGTAGGTGAAGAAGTCAAAGGTCAGAAATTTGGAGGGATCAAAGATATGCTTTCCAGGAAAGTGCATACCTGGATATCATTTGGGGACTAGCTAGCCCCAAAATCTTAGGAATGTCATTAGCAGTCTGTTGTTTTAGTTTACATGGAATAACAGGGCCAAAGGTGTCACATAGCCCAATCACTGTCCAACATGAAATGGTGTTAAACAAGGTCTGGGGTTTGATATGCAGAGCCCTCAGGCTGCTCAATACCATCACAAACACACTATAAAATTCAGATCCTAAAGTAGAATTTTATTCTTTGAAACACACAAAAAGAATCAAAAGAACATTGAAGGTAAAGAACATCGAAGTGAAAATGGATTGTTTATGCAAAACAATCAAAACCTATCAAACTCTTTTTGGAGACACTGAATACCGGTTAAAGTCTGTTATTCAGTGAAGCAGTCCTTCTTGGTGGGGAAGACAGGGTTTGTTTTATTTGTGCAATTCTGAATTGAGAGTGTTAGTAACCTTCTTGCCTTAGAATAAACAGACACTGAAAGAGGAGAAGAGACAGGACAGTACAGGTGAGGGAAATACAGCTTTTGCTGATGTTGTCATGGATATAGTGTGGCTGGTCATCCATGGATGGATGCATTGGGCTGGCAGGTTGGCCACAACATCCGTTGCTTTAGACCCAGGTTCACCTCCTCAGTCATGGATATTTCTGGTTGCTCTGGTCAAGTCCCTCTCCTTTATTGGGCCTTCTCAGGCTGAGCAGAGCTGAACGGACTGTCTTGTCTCCCCATGCATTGCCATTGATTTCAGGATCAGGCGAAAAGCTTAGAGAAAGAGAGATAGGCTGGGAAGAGAGGAGCATGCAAGGGAGGGAGTAGGCAGAGCAGGAGCTCACATGTCAGGTTGGGATCCTTACTGATGCAAGAATGATGGTCGAGTGTCACCTTTAAAGCCTAGTGCCATGGTAACAACTGTTCCACTGCAACCATGGTAATGATAAAAGTTATTGTTGTGTTCTTCCTCAAGGTCTCTTTTTAAGGACCACAAACAGGCAATGGGTGCAATAGTCCATCCTCTCATTATTTTATCCACCAAATAGGCTTAATTTCTGTCACACCAGTTTTGGTTCTTTGATTTCTGCTTTCCTGCTTCTCCTGTTTATCAGGCATCCACTTTAAGAGAGTCCTCCAGCCCTTGGCCCTCTCTGTTTAAACTAGCGAGTCTTTCTATCTCCTTTCATGTCTTTTCTTAATCAGTTTCATATAATAGGTCTTTGTGACAATTCATAACCGTTACCCACTTTTCACCAGTGTAGCTTACAGTGAGGCCCACTTATCACAACAGGTCATTATGGCCGACAGGATGGAAAGTTGCTCCCTCCTGTGAGGCAGAGTGAAGGTCCAGGACTTGCAGTGAATCCTGATTTGCTTCTTTGCCTCCTGCTGGGTGTTGCTTCATTTTCTCCAGCCTGCCTTCCAGATGGAACCTGTTTTCCCTTGCTGCTACCTATGTTCTACCTCCTTCTTGATGAGAAGCAGAAGCTAGTTGCTCCTGGCATGCACTCCAGCCTCTTTCATGCAGGCAGGGTGTGTGAGGCACTTCCCAGCACTTATAGAGAGTTGGAATCTGGGAAGACGCAGAGTCATCTTTCCTGGAAAATGTAGAAACTAAGAACAGAGACGTGTGGTAACTCTGGGATACTTCTATCCCACTACAGGACCTCAGAGCAGGCTCCTCACACCACGGGGTTCTCTAAAGCAGAATTGGCTTGGCATGGATTGAGGTTTTACACAATGACCACTGTCCTTGAAACAACTAGTTACAATGTGGCAAATGCACAAAAGTTTCATTAAAAATGTATAATAGAACTAGGATACCAAAATGGAGCACAGTGTGAAAGAGGAGGCCACACAGACTTCATAGCATACTGCCTGGCCAGGTAGGTGCTAACTCATGGTCCAAAAAGAACAGAAATATTTCCTAATACCTCAGATCCATATCATTTCCACAGAGACTTCTGTAACTTTCCCCCAGCCCGGGGGCATCCAGGGAGGCTGTGCCTATGCTGTTGACCACTCACCACAGGCCTAAGGAAGGCTGGGTGTCAAGATGGGTCCCTGTTGCTCTGCTAAAGAAGGCAGTGCCTCTGGGGAGGAAACCTTAGATGCTATGGCCCTAGACAGGGTTGTGAGGAAGAACTAGAGAATGTAGAGAACAAGCAGTGGGAAGGGGATAGTGTTTGGGATCTGATGAGAAAGGGAGTAATTGAGAGGTGGGTCCTATTACAGTGATTTAAATAACAATTAGCCCTCCTCCCCAAATCCAGATCATCTGCCACAATTTTGGGGTTAACTGCACCTCTAGCTTTTCCATGGTTTGCTTAAGAAACCCCATGTAGAACTCAGGCCTCTTCAGTCACAGGATTCTGCCCTTAAGTGTCTACATGCTTGCTAATGCTCATGAAAAGTCACTTGTTTTCCCCCATGGGGAATTTGGTCCATTTCATAGTTCCTCAAAGCCTTGCAGCAGATTGTTTGGTTACAACCTCCTGTCAGCTGTTGGGTCAAAATGTGGGTTTCTGGCCCATTACAGATTGGGTCATTCTACCACATGTTCTTTCTTTGTTTCCTGGTTTTGAACCTTGTCTGAACCTGAGTATACACAACTCATCTCAGTGCAGGTAGCACTTCTCTGGTGTTGTTTACCTGTCCCAGCATCAACACTAACTACCCCCCATAGTAGCACTGCTTCTTCCACAGAGCCAGCATACGCTGCTGGGCTCAGTGATAGCAGCTAACATTTATAGAAGCTGCTACGCTAGTCTCAAATATACTGTGTCTGTCCATAATATCGGTCACATCACTCTAGTACTGAGCACATCTGCTCACCTCACCCCCAAAGTACATGTAGAGTCTCAAAAATAAATTTTAACTACTTATTATCCCTGCTGAGCTAAGTAGGAAGAAGTGAATCAGATTCCATTCTTTCTTGGGCATTACCAAAAGATTTGATTACTAATTTTCAGTCGGCTCTGGAATTTCAGAATTTGGCCTGCCAAACTTTTATTCTGACTGATGTGTGTGAGAGAGAACACCTAGCTTGAGTCAGAGCTTAAGCCAAGCTTGCAGGCTGGTAGTTAGGAAACCCCCCCAACTTGTCAACTGAGCACACTTCTTCACATGCAGTCACTGAGGCTGCGTCTAGATTGGCATGATTTTCCGGAAATGCTTTTAACAGAAAAGTTTTCCGTTAAAAGCATTTTCGGAACAGAGCGTCTAGATTGGCACGGACGCTTTTCTGCAAAAGCACTTTTTGCGGAAAAGCGTCCCTGGCCAATCTAGACGCGCTTTTGCGCAAGAAAGCCCCGATCGCCATTTTAGCGATCGGGGCTTTTTTGCGCAAAACAATACCACGTTGTCTACACTGGTCCTTTTGCGCAAAAGCTTTGCGGAAAAAGGACTTTTGCCCGAATGGGAGCAGCATAGTATTTCCGCAAGAACACTGATGATCATACATGAGATCGTCAGTGTTCTTGCGGAAATTCAAGTGGCCAGTGTAGACAGCTGGCAAGTTTTTCCGGAAAAGCGGCTGATTTTCCAGAAAAACTGGCCAGTCTAGACACAGCCTGAGAGACAACAAAACAGGGAGGGAGCTACACCATGTCATTTTTATAATGTCACATCACAGTAGAGATGGGCTCTGAGCTATTTTGGGTGAGGCTCTAATTCCTGAAATCACAACACTGCCAAAATGCAGGCAGAGATCGGAACCAACCTAAGTGACCACACCCCTCTGTCTGAATTCTCCAGCACACTTTCACAGAATTCTGTGCATGCCACCAACTCACTCAATAACATGCACACTTAATTAAATGCAAATTCAAGTTATTTTCCCAAACACAACACTTACATTGAGGGAAATCTGCAGTAGAAAGTAGTGCTATCAAACCAAAAGGAAAGTGCAGTCATTTACTCAGTTGACATAGTATCACGAGGGGAGAGGGATGCTGACTTACAGAGTCAATTACATTGTTTTACTACCCTTGCCCTTCTTTAATGTGGCTTATCAAGCTAAGGAAAACACTGTTGGCCACTCTCATAGAAGCCCCTCCCCCCAAATTCCTGTGGCACCGCTATAAGCTGCCTTTAGTTAACGATTTATGAGGGGGAGCTTTCATACACTGTTTGATAGGGAGCACAGTCATGGGAAAGAAAAAAACAATTGGCTACCTGAAATCTAGGATTGTCTTAATCAGCTTGTCTTAAGAGGGTTTTAGGCATCACTGACTAAACTGACCCTTTACAGCATAGACTCTTTTTTCAGACACACAGCTATTTCACTTTTCACTGCTTAGGAGGGGATTTAAAGAAGGAATCAATTTGCTTCTGCATACCAGAGCTTATTTTTCTGACTTAATGGGTCTGTTTTGATGTACCAAAAGGGGCTAACTTCTCCCTCTAAATATGTCTCTCTTTCTGCAAATCACTCCCTAAGACTTGTCCACTCCAGTTTCCAAATACTCTGAAATATCCTGACCTTACTCTGCTTATCTCTTAGTTAGGGAGACAGGAATTGTCAGTTCTCAAACAAACTGCTATCTTGGAAACAGAAAAGTAAGTTCAGGCTGTGCTTGGCATTTCCTCTTTTGCATACAGCCCCACTGTGTTGCTTATTTATGTTCACCTGCTTCCAATTAACACCCCTGGCAAACTGCACACCTGCAATAGGCTTACTATAAGTTCCCTGTGTTGAAAACTTGCAGCTCACAGTACACTCATTTGTTTGGGAGAGAGGGGTGAAGACAGCTGTAAAGACAAAGATTAAAACAAGATGTAGGAAAATGGATGTTGAACAAGGTTGTGGTGGTGTTGACTCTGCTCTTTAAGAAATGCACAACTCAAAAGTTTGCTAGTTCTTTCTCTGGAATGACCTATCTTTGTACTCATGGTCTCATCTTCATAATTTCCAAGCACAGCCTTATCTTTGAAATTTTGAAAAAAAAGAGTAGAATAATACTTGCTTTAGCTGTGGCATAGAAAGCATTCCCAAACGACTGAAAAGTCCATGTAGTGTTATGAGACATTCACACTGAGGGCTAGGAAAATTTGGTCGCAGCTATGCTCTCTGGACTTCCAAAGTTTCTGTAGAAACCTTGTGCTGTGCGTTCAGAGATTCTGGGTAGTGAGAATGCGTAACTGAATCTTCTTTTCTGCTCAGGCTAGCCTTTCATACTGACTTGCCGCAGGTCCTTACTGACCTGTTCATAGTACAGAATCTAAGGGGTTGAACTAACAGCATGCTTGGTATTGGATATTGTCTAGAAGAGACTTTTACTGTTTTCACAACTATAATGGAAACTGAAACTAAGCTTAGCAGCTGAATCATTTGACCTATTCCAAGTGACACCATCTGCACCCTGGCTTCAGTTATATTACAATCACAATGCATCGTGGCTATAGAAGCTTCCCTTTCAAATATAGCACTAAAATATATCTCTGTGTCTAGTCCAAGCAGAGGTTTAAATGTGTTGCTAGGAAAAAGCAAAGTATGAAATATTTGAGTGTTTAGAGTCTACAGTGAAGGGGATCATCTTGATCAATACGAGCACAAAACAATACTTCAGAACAACTCATTTTCTTCCTTCAAGGAACTGGAAAATGAAAGTGGGCTGGGTAGATACAATTGGCTTGGACTTTAAGGTACAAAACAGTAAGATTAGCAAGACACTATTGGAGAGGAAATACTTACTCAGACATCTATTTACCGAGAGGTTGGAGTGCTATCAAAAATGACATACATATCATGTACACATCAGGAGACAGAGATCAGTGGGGACAGGAATGGGAAAAATGTTTGGTCTATTTCATATTATACATCAAGGTCATAAGACAATTGTAAACTATACTTTCATAAACTCTCTTGAAAAGAAAACTGGGGAAAAATACAGGCAAATAGCAAAACAGGTTAACTGGTCATTGGTCAGTGACTGTCTTCTTATACTGTGGCTCTGGTTTAGCACTAGGAAGGTTTTCATTTCTGGGATGCTTGATTTGAGTGCCCTGGGGATCTGGTTGGTAGAAGTATTGGACAATCATAGCTGCAACTCATGTTAATCAGTGCTATACATGTAAAATGCTATTCAGTGATACATACTCTGAAAAACTAGGACCTGTGCATCTCAAAATGGGTGCCTGAAACTGTTCAAAACTTTTGACTTTTTGACATATGTACTTCAAAAACAACAAATGGTCTGGTAGCACTTTATAGACTAACAAAACATGTCGATGGTATCATGAGCTTTTGTGGGATACAGCTCACTTCTTCAGATGACCGGAGTTTTGAGTTTAGGCGGTGCAGACCCAAAATAAATAGGAGAGAAGGGTGGCAGGGGGCGGAGGAAAAAAAAGGATGAGGGTGGGAGACAGGGAGCTGGAGGGAATCAGTAAGTATCTGAAGATTGGGTAGTTAAAACGAAGCAGATAAGAATCAAAGTCAATTGATAGTATCCTTCCTGACATAGGAGTCTACACAAAGAGTCTACACAAATGTACTTCAGTTTTCTATGCGTAAAATAGGGTTAATAACACTCCCTCATCTCACAGGAGTGTTGTGAAGATACATTCATTAATGCTTGTGAAACATTCTGACTTGCCAGGCTCCATAGAAAAGCCCAGGAGAATTAATAATTCTGTTTTCAGAGCAGGGATAGAATAAAGTGCAGTAAATAAGGCCTGGGGAAACTCACTGAGCAGTGAAGATAAAAGAAAGTATTGAACTGCTGCGCTGAATGAGGCAGGGATTCTGTGGAAGAAATGGTATGTGATCTTGTAATTTAAAGGCCCTTTTATAATCCACATGTACAAGGGGGCTGAATTAAGGTTTTACAGGCAATTGTCAGATTTTTTCTAACTTTTGAGCTAGCTTTGCACTCAGCATGTGAAATTTCAGCCCTAACATTAAGTTTGGCAAAGTTATTAGCAATTGAAAACAGGGTCTTTATAATGGGAAGGATCAATCAAATCTCACACTCCCATCAGAGGGGGAGGAGTTAAATAATAATCTTATTGTACATAGGGGTAAACTGAAGCAAAAAGAAGTTGTGAGTAGTTCAACCCTGCAATGAAACTACCTCCAGTCAGAGCACCATGTTTCCCCAGCCCTCAGGCCACTTCCTTTGCTGCTTATGCCTACAGCCATCTTTGCATCTTGTTTCTGTTTCCCTTTCCAATCTCAACTTAATTAAAAAAACATAAGCAATCAAATACAGCTTTCTTCCTTCTCTCCATCATTAACCTCACAATTTAACAATCATAAAGATGTGATCATCCCAAATCTACTCAGGCTACTGTTTGCAGCCTCTGGCATCTACCAGCAACAGCCACCCCAGCAATTCTGCAAGTATTAGAGTCTGAAGGGACTCCTAGGTCATCTAGTCTGACTGCCTGTAAATCACAGGACGCTAAACCAAACAACTGAAGTTAGACCAAAGTATAGAAGCCTTCAGAAGGCTAAACTGCTATGCACCACAGTCAGAACAGGAAGGACTGAGGTGCACTGATGCTTCTGCAATGGCAGGGAAATGATTAAAAACCCTACAGAGCATCCACACCTCAAGTGCATTTTTGCGCAAGAAAATCTACAGTCAATCAACAGAACAGAGGGCTTTTTGTGGTGTAGGTATACCTCCTTCTACGAGGCATAACTCCTTTTTGTGCTACAGATCTTGCGCAAAAAGGCAAGTGTGGACACTCCACAGGGGTTTCTTGCGCAAAAGCGCATTGCAAAAACGATGCACTTTGAGGTGTGGACGTGCTTTTGCGCAAGAGGTTTTTGCGCAAGAACTCTTCTGCAAAAGACTTCTTGCGCAAAAACCCTGCAGTGTAGTCGTAGCCTGAGTGTGTATTAACTGAGTTGACTGCAATAATAGGGAGCAAGTCCCTTTGCCCAGGCTGACTGAATTGCTGCAGCCTATCCACTGTGGAAAGGAAATGTTTCAGCTGAAGCATTTCAACCAGCCGTCCTCACTCCATCGCACAGTGCAGGACCATAATGAGTGCTGGGAGATAGGTGCTTTCACAGTCTCTCAGAATCTCTAAGTTGACAGGAAAAAGTGAGAGCACCAGAGAACAAGGCCAGTGATGTTGGAGAGGAGCGTTAGTACTCAGTGTGCTGCATGGATAACAGGCAAAGCCAATAAAGAGCTCCCAGTTTTTGGTAGTTCCCTGGCTCATGATCTGTAGCCAGATATCACAAGGTGAAGGCCTATCATCTCCCTAATTAAGTAGGGTCAGGCTTAGTCAGTATTTGGACAGGGCATTTCTCTGGGAAACCCAGAGTGCTGCAGGGAGTTGCAATAGTGATTCAGTAAGCTGATGTTTTTCTCTGTCTGAGCAAATACCACAATAATGTGTTAGGTGGGGAACTGTTTCTGGAGATGCCACACTTCACGTGTCCTAAACACTTGCATTAAAGACCCCCCCCCCCAGACCATTTTGATAGCAGTAAGGGGCATGTACCAGTTTCCTTTACAAGTCTCCTACCACAACAGAGGCATGCATTCTTCGAAACATTGTCAGTAGGTGTGTGATGTCCTCTGTGCATTCCCCAGGAACAGACGGTCTAGAATGTCATTCACCAGGCTTTTCCTTTTAAAAGAGATTCTGGGTTCCTCAATTTAATTTTAACCTTCTGTAACATGCATAGTGATCACCATAATCAGTCTGAAAAGAGGAGTTATTACAAAACAAGTATGCGATGCATTGGCTTTTCTCTGGCATGGCAGTTAACCAGTCACATCATATCACTTTGCTCACACACACCTGCACACCTGTGATTGGTGTTAGTTACATTTGGAAAAAATTGAAACACAGTTTAGGTACCTGGAGAATAAGAATTCACCAACATCTAATTTGACTAGATTCAAGTGACAAGGAAATCAAGCATATGGCAAATTAATTAAAGCCATGCAGCAGACTATAGACTGTACATAGAAATGGCTTGTGTGAATTCTGGTTTTCTATTGGGGGACTTCAAATAATTTTTGATGTTGTGATTTTCTGTTGCTGCAGAGGAAAGGAACCTATAACATTCCTGAATTACCATATCTATACACACATACATGGATCCAGCTTTCTGTTGCTTGCATTCAGCAATCTTTTCCTGCACTAGGGACATCAGACATAAAACATCTGGAAAACAAGGAGTTTTAGTGTACTATGTCACCAATTCATCTGTAAGGGCTAAATGTGTCAAATTCAGCGCAAGAAAACGGCTATGTCCTACCACTTGAAAAGCTGCAGCATAGTGAGACTATGTCCCCTAAACTGAGCTTTCAGTGACAGGCTGTAAATATGCAGTCTGTTGGGACAGAGATTGACTACCCCTTCATTTGCAGGTTGGGGTAAAAGTGAAGTATCGTCATATTAAAGACCACTGGTACCTCATGGAAAACTGAAATGCTGTTCTATTTGACAAATTATCCATGTCATTTATTATTTTAATTATACTGTATTTTAAATTATATGTCCACTATCCAGGGCTTCTGGCCTTGCATGCATTAAGCCCCGCAGATCCACATTTGGGAGCCAAAGTTCACTGGAGTCAATTGGAGACTTTCTGTTGAAATCAGTGGCCTTTGGATAGACCACTAAGGCTATGTCTAGACTACACTGATCTATCGGAAAAAGATACGCAAGCTGAGCTCCACAATTTGCATACCTTTTTCCGATAGTTTTTTCGGAAGAGGCTTTTCCAAAATTTAGCCCGTCTACACTGGGCCAAATTTTGGAAAAGCCTCCTCTTTTTGGAAGAGCCCTTCTTCCTCGTGGAAGAAGGAAGACAGGGCTTCTGAAAGAACGCGTCTGATCTTCCGCAAAAAAAAGCAGAAGAGCAGCTGCGTTTCCTGGACGCAGTGGAGTTTTTCCGGTATCCCGGAAAAACCGCTAGTGTAGACATAGCCCCAAGAGAAGAGGAGACTCCATACATAGATCTGCAGTAAGCCATGCAGGAAAAGGCCAGGCTCTTAGCAATACTATACCCCTGTCCTTAGAGATGGATTTCTCATAGGTGCTAGGATCTGAGCATGGGGCAGGGCAGACTCATTTCTCACTTTGCCACAAGCTATCAGCAGCTTAGTGAGGATTTCACATTACTTAGTGAACAGCTGTTGGAAAAATCTGACTTTTTATTTCTGAAGTGCCAGTGGAACACTGCTTTGAGAGGGCAGAACAATTGCTCAGCAAAAATCCTCCCACTTCTTATATGTGTCTCTTGCTCCAGGGGCCCCACTGACATTTTTTAAGTTCATACTGACTATCCCTTTGTGTTTAACAGGGGCCAAGAGAATAGCTAGAGTAGCTGAATAACTTGCAGTAGAGCTCTTGTAGCATGACTTATTTTTTCTCAAGGGCTGAGTCTCCAACAGTTCTTGGTCTCATCTCAGCAGGGAGGGAGAAATGTTGCCAAGTGTGATCATTCTTTCTGTTGTGTAATACAATTTATTGCAAACATCATGAAATGATGGAGAGAAAACATAATGCAGAGTGAAAGTCCTCTCTGTTGCACCCTTGTGACGAGACCCTAAGCTTCACTGCCCCCAGCTTTGTCTACATTATGACAAGGAGCTGTAAGTTGCTGCTTATGCAGCTACAGTTGTGCTAGTTCTCATTTAGCTAGCATAGCCAGAGGCAAGTGGCGGCATAGCTAGCTGCTCTGTATGTACCCAGGAAGTTCAGGCAGGTTGTACGCAGCATGGCTAGGCTGTTCTGCCGTTTGCCACTGCCTATGTTGTTGCAGTTACACTACCATTTTTTGCAGTCTGGCTTGAACAGAGCTAACACAAGTTTACCAATGCAAGCTGAGAATAGCTCATGGTGCAGATGTAGCTTAGAAAGTGCTGGACGGGGGTTGGTGATTCAGTAGGTGGTGCTCTTCCATCTGACTTGCTAGTGGCCTGCCATGGTGCAAGAAGCAACTGTGGGGCAGAGAAGGATGGGTGATTCAGTTAGTAGAGTTGTTCCTCCAGGTCAGCACTGACTGACTGCTGCAGTAGGGTGCTAGTGCCTTTGGGTTATGGGATATGGTCAGGTTTGCATAGTTGGGCATTCGTTGTGTTGCTGTTACTCCCTGCCCTTACATATATTCACAGGTATTCTTATTTCCTTGTGAAGTGGATGGTTTAAGAATCCTGTCTCCCTGCTTACTATTCTGCTTGTTGTGCTGTGCTTGTGATAATACGCAAAAGCTTCCTAGAGTGGGCCAATGCTAGCTGCAGGTGGCTAGACTTCTTTTTACTTCTCAGGTTTCTTTCTCTCAGCAATTACTGGCTTCATTTTTCCTCCTGGCCAGGTATCTATTGCAGTATACTGCTCGCTCTTCCTTAGGACATTCATTCTTGCTTGAACGTGTCTCTGCTTGTCCCTCTTCTTTTTATTACTATAGGTAGATATTTTATAAACAGACACTGGTTAGTCAGTGGGCTTTTTGCTGGCGGTGTTTATTTTGCATAGAAATAACCCCAAATTGAGGGCTCTGTAGTTGAAAGACTTTTAATGCTGGAGACAGGAGGTTTTCCAGTATCAACCATGGATGTGATTCATTCATATTTTGGCATCTATCTCTGCAATGAACTACAGAATAATCCTGGGTCCAAACACCTGAATATTGGAGTGTTTGAAATCTAGACCTGAGGCTGATTGTATATTTACTGGTCTTGATATCAAGTAATCAATTCAATCTTTTTTTTAGGTGCAAAATCTTCATTTTAAATTGCTGAGGGTAGAATTCTTATCTTGTTTCATGGCTATGATGGACAAATAAGTAAAAAAAATGTTAGGTTTTTATCTTTTTCAAGGTTTAATAAAAGTGCAACTGCATAATGGTGTAAGATGTGAAGAATACTGTTAAAACAGAACTAAAACTCAGACTGGCTTTTAAAGAGATTTACTCATGTGTCTAATGGATAATTGATCATGGCATAGAAGGTTGGACTAAAAGAGTCTGATTTATGGTTCAGTTCTAGAGTTCTATGTGGTATAGGGTGCATTTAATTTCAAATCCAAGGAATGGTTTAGGCATAATATAATTTGAGGCCATAACAACCATATATTAAAATACAAGAGGAAAAACTAAAGACTTTTAAAAAAAATTTTACCTCTTTGAATTGGCATATGGTTAAAGCCATTTGAAGAAGAGAAAAAGTAAACGGGTTTTGTGAAATGGAAGGGAATTCACACCTTCAGTTTCACCATGAAATATTGTGATTTAGTGTAATAATAAACTCCAAAGAAATGGAAGCCACACATCCAAAACCCTCTTTATTTGCAGTATTCTCATGTATAAGCTGCAATTTGTGTAGGGAGGGGTCTGGATATATAGATCTGGCATAAATGTACATATACTTCCACAGCAGACTGGTTGCTTGGAACTTGTGAGAAGTGGGTGTACAGATCGCCTTTAAAATATGAAACATTACCAACAACATTTCAAAACAAAACCTCTATGTTAAAAGAATATTATTCTTGCAAAGTTCAAAAGTTAGCAAATGCCAGAATTAAGACTGCCTCTGTAACCTTAATTTGTTCCCCTCGCATTGTGAGACAGTCTTTAATTGCAGAATCACACGCTATATTTCCACAGGACCCTGTCTTGTTCTGTGCACAGGATAGATGGTGTTCACTGAATATGCAGCTATTTGATGCTGTTTTTTTTATTTGCATCATTCACCACATGATCTCAAGCTTTATTACCATCAAAACTCTCATCTCAAGACAGAATTATGAATTTCTTCATGGGTTTTTCTATGGAATTTATTGTTAGAGTATCTAAGCATTTCACAAACAATCTTTGCAACATCTCTGGGATGTAAACCCCCATTTTACACAGAGGTAATGGACGCTAAAATTGCCAAGTGTCCACTAATTTTAGGTGTGAAGATTGTGAGCCTAATTTTTCTGAGTACTTAATAATTAAATGTTTCTATGATCAGAGCTGAATCCCCATTGACTTCAGCTACAGCTGGTCACACCAATGCTTATGTAAATGAGACCCCAGGTGTCTGAAATTGAGTATCTAGAAAATCAAGATCTCATAATTACTGTCTCTGAAAAGTTTGGTTGCACTAGAACAACTTACAGCCCGGCATGGCCTCCACTCCTTCTCCCTGAGCTGAACTAGAACAACTTACTGCCCTGCATGGCCACCAACTGGCCAGGCCTCCCTGCCTGCTCAGCAACTTATCCTGTGTCTCTTCCTTTGCTTCATACCCCACATCTCTTCCCTTCCTTCATGCTCCATGTCCGACTGCTGAGAACCCTCACAAACATCAGGACTTGATAACAGTTCCTCTCTTCCTGATGCACAGGTAGTCACCAGATTGAGCCTAACCCCTTCCTCCATTTCCACCTCTTTATTAATAACTTCTGTCTCCGGGCCAAGTGTTTCTGACTAAGTGCTATGGAAAGAATCTACATTTTCCTTGGGTGTGGATGTGCAGTTCCCCACCCAGTTCTTTATAAAAACAGCATGTTGCAGATGCAGCACCAGACCAGCTGTTTGCCTCCTTCCCCTCCTTCTGGTACTCCTGCCAGAATTCCTTTATCTTGGCTCTACATTATAGAATGTCTTGCTCATACCCTTTCTCACATGGGACTTGAGAAATGTGACCATATGTGTCCAGTTCCTACAGGTCGCTTGGAGCTGTGATTGCACCAACTCTTCACCCTACACACTGATAAGATCTGAAAGCTCTGTGGTGCTCCAAGCAGGAGAGCGTTTTGAGAAATAGCAACCGCCTGTTTCCCTGAGAGGATGCCATGAGGACCACTACACAATGAGCCAGACTCCAGGAAATGGATTTTAAAGTTCCTGGGGATAGCAGGTGGAAGGTTCACATCTTTATGGGGCAGCAGAGGAGCAGAGTTCAAAGTGCTGGCCAGAGTGGCTAAGTGGGAATTGTGGGAAACATGCTGGAGATCAATCAACTCAACAAAACCTATGATAGGACATGCTTTACGACTGTCAACAGTCAAGGGAGGGGGAGAGACAAAAGTCTTGTGTGGAGGTGGAAGTTTTTTGTTGTCAAAACTGGGCATTTGTCATGACTTTTGTCACATCACAATGTGAACGCTTCTTTGGATTTTGTCGCCAAAAAGGTTTTTTTGGCAACAAAACTTGCAACTGTAGACAAGGCCTTAGTAATTGCTATTTCTCTCTCTGGACTTTACATGCAGCAATTTGCCATTGTGGCTAATCACACTAGCCCTCTGAACTGTGGCTAGCCCAAGCCTTAGGAAGTGGAAAGATAGGGCAGTTTCCATGCACATTTATTCTTTGACTTCTCTGCTGTGATTGTAAATAGCAGTGAAAGATGGCCTATGATCAGTAATTCACTTTCCATTGGCTACCCAACAAGGTTAAAGATGGCAAAGGACTTTGATTAATCAATCTGAGCCAAATTCAGCCTGCTGATGTAGGGACTCCTTACGCCACCACCAGTCCCTGGGCCTTCCCTTTCCCCTTCTTCCTTGAAGTTTTTTAATGCATTTTTATTGAGCATCAGTTTTAGAGAAGGCTGTTGCTGTTTATCCTAAGGGACTATCTGTCACAATAAACATCAGGCAGTTACTGATTATCTATCTGGGGACCCTCCATCTCTAGGTTGCTATGGCTGGGGCAGTCAGTAGCAAAGAGCAGATAATATACTCTTTTATATACGCGCACAGGTTTTGTCATAGTGTATAGAAACAATTGACTGTCTTGACAGGAATCCTGCTTTCCCTGGGAGATAGTGAGGGGGAAAAGCCACAAACCACCTAGTTAATTGCTTAATGCTGTTTATGTGTGTGAGGTAGGGACTCCTCTCTGCTTCCTGTGGTGATCAGCTGATGCTGTGAAGCATAAGACCCCTTTACTCTTAAATGCAAGCAGTTTTTTTTAGCTCAGATGTCCCAAAGGAAGGGCGAAGAGGATGCAATTACTAAAGAACAAGGGTCCCTGGTTCTTCAAGGTGAAGGATTCTCAGGTAGATGCCTGAGTAATTCCTGCTTAATTTGCAGTTGCATTGGTCATTGGAAGGACCTTAGGAAACCATATGGCCTCCTAATGGTTTGGGAGCTTTTTTTGTTTACATGTTATAAATTTCATCCTTCACTAAGCATATCGTGCACAGATGGCAGTAAGCATATCGTGCAGTAAGCATATCGTGAACAGATGGCAGAAAACCACAACCTAGACAGCATGACCAGAAGGGCCTTTTTGTGACTGCTCCCAAACACAGTTCCTGGGATACTCCTGGGTTTTGCTTGCCTGCCTGGGTAAGCGTAGCTCTGGCCGCTATCCCACCACCCCGGCTGCAGGGTTCCCATCCGTGCACTGCCCCATCGAGCAGCCTGTTATATTAACAGAAAAGGGTACTTCTCCCTTGTCCTGCAAGCCCTGGTTGACCACCGTGGACTATTCATGGACATTTGTGTGGGATTTTCAGGCTGGGCACATGATACTCGGATCTTCTCAAATTCATACCTTTACCAAAGGCTGGAGGCTGGAACCTTCTTCCCCCAGCGAAACTTTGCTGTTGGACGTGGAGATACCAGTCTGCATTGTGGCCAGTGAGGCATATCTCCTCATGCCCTGGCTCATGAAGCCATACACTGGGCATCTGAACCCAAGCAGGGAACTCTTTAACGCACACCTGACACAGGTGCGTTTACAGGTGGAATGCGCCTTTGGCCAGCTGAAGGGAAGGTTTAGGTGCCTGCTCACGCGCCTTGACATGGGGGAACGCAGTATCCCAGAGATGGTGGCTGCATGTTGCGTCCTCCACAACCTGGTGGAGAGCAAAGGGGAGGCCTTCCTCCCAGGCTGGGGGGCAATGGCTGACATGGAGGGGAGGCAGTTTGTGCAGCCTTGGACAGCTGCCATTCGCCAAGCCCATCAGGTGGGGGTCCACATCCGGGAGGCTCTGCGTGAGCATTTCTCAGCTGGAGCCCAATGACTTTACCCAGGGTCTCCCCAATGGGGCCTGTGGGCCTGGGCTCCCCGTCCCAAAACTTTTCCTCCCACAACCCATCCCTGCACCAGCCTCCAGCCAGATAAGACATGCACATCATGTTAAATCTCAAAAATATAATGTTTATTAACAATTAACATTCAAATAAATAACTGTTTGTAAAAAAATAAAACTGTGAAACATGTATTAAAAATAAGCTGTTCTTTAAACTCTCCAACTGTTTTTAAAACTGGAAGAGGAGGGGGGATGTCAACCTGGAGGAGGGAGGGAGGGAGGGCAGGCAGGCAGTTTAGGGATGATAACGGTCTTTCCTGGGCTGCAAAACTTTGCCACCACAGGTCCGTGGACCCAGCCATCCTCGGGGTCGAGTCGGGCCTGTGATGGTGGGGGGGGGGGAAGGGGGCTGCAGGTGGCTCTGACCTTGCAGGGGGGGAGGGAGGTGGCAGTTGTGGAGGGGTGGCAGGGGCTGAGGGAGAGGAAGGGGGGGCAGAGAGTGCTGGAGCAGGTTGAGCGAGAGGAGTTGCGATGGGGACAGGACCTGGCACAGCCAGGGCTTCTCGGATGCTTGAACACATTGCGGTCCATTGGGGAAGGAAATCCTCCAGCAGACGAGTGTGCCAGCGAGCCTCGTCCCTTGCCCTTTCAGCCATGGTGTCCTCAATTTGCTCTAGGGCCTCCACATGCCTCCTCATCAAGTCATTGTACACCCGCCAATGCCTGTGGGTTCCATGGGACTGGGTGGGTGGGGGCACGGGTGTTGCACAGTGATCAGCCGTGGCAGGTCCGGCTGTGGAGGAAAAGAGGGAGAACTGATCAGTGTTAGGAATTCACAGACACACTGTCCCTGCTTGTGCTCAGTGATTAAGTCCTTACAACAAGGGATGGGAATGTTGTGACTGCAAGACCATGTCTGGCCCTGCCAGCCACCCTGGCCTCACAGGGACCCCGAGGTGGCTAAGGTAATGTCCGTCCCCGCAATAGCTCCCCCCTACACCATGGCCAAATAGGCCAGGGAAGTGTGCAGCTACAGTGGGTCACAAGCATAGGACATGGGCCTGGAGCAGCTTGGGTCTCCCAGGGCCCCCACCCACATACCCACTGCCTGCCCGCCTGCTTGCACATGCACAGAGAGATGCAAGCTGTCCAGGAAGAGCATGACATGTGCAGATTGCTCCGCATCCTCTGTGCTCCCACCTCCCCCCTTCTGTGTGTGTGACCCTGACTGCACTCACCTGATGTTCCCTTGCCAGCATCGGAGAGTGCCTGTGAGGCCTCCTGGGTCTCGGGGACCAACTGAAGGGTCAGGGTCACGTCGTTGGTGTCTTCCTCCTCTTCCTCTTTTTCTCCTAGCAGCTGCTCCTCTGTCTCCTGTGTGCCCTCCTGGCAGTGCTGCACAGGTATCTGCAAGCCTGTCTGCACTAGCACAGGGGCAGACAGGGGTTCCCGACCATCCAGGATGCGATGCAGCTCCTGGTAGTAGGCGCAGTGGTGTGGGGCTGCACCTGAGGCAGAGCTGTGCTCTCGGGCCTTTGCGTAGCCCTGCCTGAGCTCTTTCACCTTCACCCTCACTTGATCGACAGTCCTGGGGTGGTGGCCTTTTTTCGCCAGCCCCTCAGCCATGCGGCCATAAATATCCGCTTTTCTGAGCTGTGTGTGCAGACATTGGAGCGCTTCCTCCTCTCCCCACAGTTCAAGCAGGGTCAGGACTTCTGGCCCTGACCAGGCTGGAGCTCTTCTCTTCCCCCTGGAGGGCAGCTGGGATGGCTCCTTGGCAGGTCCTTGGAGGCCTCGGGGGTCTTGTGCTTGTGCCATGACTACTTTGCAGGGAGAGCCATGTGATGACAGGCTTGCTCTGTGGCTGGCTTCCTGCCAGAATGGCTGCCCATGGTGTCTGTGCCTTTAAAACATGGCTACAGACAGGAACAATAGAGTTTTTCCCTGCAGATGGACTGTCCACCAGGGACTTTTCCCTGGAGGTCTGTTTTTTCGAAACCCCCTTCCCCCCCAAACCCTATGTCCACACATGCCTTTTTTCAACAGAACATTGTTGAAAAAGGCGTTATTCCTTGTAAAATGAGGTTTACTGCTGTCGACAAAACTGCCGCGTTGTTTTGACGTACTGTCGAAAGAATGCGACGGTAGTGTGGACACGGGTGAAGTTTTTTCGAAAAAAGCCAACTTTTTTTGAAAAAACAGTGTTGTCTAGACACACCCACACAGTGCTGGGAGAGGCGAGAAAGGGTAGTGGAAAGGGGAGGTGTGGGGCACTGAGGGAAACCAGTTTTGAGCTATGGGTGAGGAGCCCTAATGTAAACTGGTTGCTAGCACTCACTTGTACCAAGAGGGGGCACCCTGAACTGGTGGAGGGTCCTACTGTTGGAATAGGGAAGGGTCCCAGGTGGAAGCCTGGAAAGGCAGGGGCAGGTTGTTCTGTGCAGGCTGCCAGTTGGAGTAGCACTGGTGAAGCGGAGGAGCACTAGGACCCTGTGGTAGCCAGCAGCCTGAAGAAAAAGATTGCAAGAACAAGGGCTGAGACTGAGCAGCTGGTGGGGAAGGGCGGTTGCAGGCAAAAAAAGAAATAAATGCAGGGGCGGGGAGGCATGGGAGCTACCCCTGCTGCAGGCACTAGCCCCTCCTGCCTCCCTGAATGCCCCTGAGGCGCAGAGCCCACCAAAGCGTGGGGCCTGGGATGTTTGCCCCACCTCATCCTCTGTCAGTGTTGAGACTGACCAAAAACATGGTGACAAAGACACACAAGCACAGATTTCACAGGTTGTGTTCAGAGCTTGCAATGGACTCCAGTAATCACAAAATAGCCCTATTCCTCCTACCTCCTTTCTCTCTCTTTGGCTACGTCTAGCCTGGCATGATTTTGCGCAAATGCTTTTAACGGAAAAGTTTTTCTGTTAAAAGGATTTGCGCAAGAGAGCGTCTAGATTGGCATGGACGCTTTTGCGCAAAAGCACTTTTTGCGCAAAAGCGTCCATGCCAATCTAGACGCGGTTTTGCGCAAGAAAGCCCCAATCGCCATTTTAGCCATCGGGGCTTTTTTGCGCAAAACGAATCTGAGCTGTCTACACTGGCCCTTTTGCGCAAAAGCTTTTGCGCAAAAGGACTTTTGCCCGAGCGGGAGCGTCAAAGTATTTGCGCAAGAAGCACTGATTTCTTACATTAGAACGTCAGTGCTCTTGCGCAAATTCAAGCGGCCAGTATAGACAGCTGGCAAGTTTTTGTGCAAAAGCGCCTGCTTTTGCACAAAATCTTGCCAGTCTAGACGCAGCCTTTTAGTATAGCTGTTCCATTACCTTGTTACCAGAGAGGAATCTACATTCCAATTGGTCAGGGCATTCATTTGATCCGTAAGCTATTGATATTACTTTATATAGCTCATTAATAATACCAGTTGTCCTTAAAAGATGCCATTGGAAGCTCCCTATTTCCTCATCATTTCTTTATTACTCTTATAATTCAGCATTTACTGACAGATCATCATATTCTCAGATAGGACAGGGATCAGATTCCTTTTCTGGCCTCAGAAGCCAGGTCTGGGCTCTGCATTCTCCTTTAATGACTTAGCATGCTGACCAATTTATTCCATCTCAAGGAGAAGGAGGAAAGGTGTTTGCCTCAGATTTCCAAATCATGCTGTGTTGTACATTCTGGTCATAGAACCCAAATGACATTACAGCTAGAAGGTCACTGATCACTAGACTCTTGGAGATTAAGAGTTTGTCTTTCAGCTGCAGTGGGAGACTTGCTGGGGTTAGAGCAGGATAAATACAGCCAAGATGTAGTTATGAAGATCCTTGAGGGATAAAGCCCACTGCAGTGCTTACATTTATTACTTCTTTAACTCACAGACATACAAGTGACTCTTCATTCGGGACTCCTGTGAAGATCACATATATTATCAATCATGATTCTTTTCCCTGAATATTGCCTGGATGTGAGGGAAATGTGGGGAGGAGGATTTCTCTCATCCATTTTGCAAAGATCTTTAAATTGTTCAATGAGCAGATTAATTAGTCAACGATTAATATCTGCCAAGCATTTGCATACAGAGAAAGGGTTTTAGACATCTTAGGGTGGCCAATCCAGGGACAGCAATAACATCATGTGACTGCCAGTTCCTTGTGTTACCCCCTAAAAATGTTCCCAGAAACTTATGAATGGAGAACTTGGATGTGTTATCTGAGAACTGTTATCCGCTCTATACAAAATACCTACCTGCTCTCCAGTGCTGAATTCATGAACACTGAGGAAAAGGAAATATCATTTCAGCCCAGTCAAAGCAATATGAGGATGAAAAAGTTCACTTACCAAATCCTATCCTTAGCATCTCACGTGGCAGAACTTCATTCAAATTCAACTGCCGTCTCTGAGTTGAGAACTCACAGATCTGCCGCTCTGCTTTGGATCTGTCCATGCTAAAATTTCAGCCTGATTCTCTGACACCTCCTTTTGGAAGTTTACCTCTCAGCTCAAATTGAGCATGGTTAACACAGAGCTCTCAAACTTCCACACCTCTCACAAGGCCTACCTGCTGCCTTTTTTCTCAGTAACTGTGGACAACGCTACTATGCTGCCTTTTAGTAGGCTTGTAACCTACGTGGTATCTTTAACTCAGACCTCTTTCAGGGCCCTCACATACAAGCTTTATCTAAATCTTGCCAGTTCTAGATACAGCCTTTCTTATCCATCAGTATAGCTAAAACATTCATCTCACATCTCAATTACTACAACATCTTTCTCTCTGGCCTTGACAAATGCAGTCGTGTGCTGCTCATGTCTAGGCAGACAGCTACTGCAAAGATCATTCTCTTAGCCCATCACTTGTACTGTCATCCTCCACTTTGAATTCTTCCATTGTCTTCCCCTCCATTGCATCATACAAATGGCTTGTCTTCACTTTCAAGCCCCTCATTACCCCTCATAGCCAGTCACCACCCTAAAAATCTCTTACTCACTGTTTTACTGTCAGCTTTTGCCTCAATCAGCCCATGAAGCCAGACTCCGCTGCCCACTTGTTACATTTTCAAATAAGCCCCTATGTACTTTCTTGCATTCTGCTCCTGAAGGTTGGGGGGCACGCCCTATGAACATATGAAAAGCTATTTCACCACCCTCCTTCAGATCCTTTCTCAAACTCTCCTTCGCCATCATGCTTACAAAATGGCTAGTCTGTAGGTGTGCTGAGACCACAGCCTATCATACTGACTAGTATTGTCTCAGTGTTTCCTCTGAGGACCCTGTCTGTAATTGTCTATTGCCTACTGTCTTATGCTTAGAGTGTAAGCTCCTGTGTCAGATATATGGTCCATCTAGTCCATTATATAGCTCCTAATTCCTCTTAGAGTTAGGCACTGTTTTACCTGTTATTAAAATAAGTAAGATGAGATGCAGAAAACATAAGCAACTTGTGGAGAGTGAGTGGCAGAGTCAGAAATACAACACAGATACCCCCTTCCCTGTCCTGTCTGGTTTTAACCAGTGGGATACACTGTCCCAAGCTTGTCTTGCACAGTCAGGAGTCCCTGGCTTGTTTTTTAGTTCTTTATCTCAATATGTGGCAGAGCAGATTGACGGCACTTTTCTTCTCCTTGCAACATTTGAGTAAAGGCTACTAGTGTTAATAATTCAAGCAATCATTC
The DNA here is from genome assembly GCA_032595735.1 of Pelochelys cantorii. Lineage (NCBI taxonomy): Eukaryota > Metazoa > Chordata > Testudines > Trionychidae > Pelochelys > Pelochelys cantorii. The sequence continues at coordinate 97,961,941 of CM064329.1, read as the reverse complement.
ATGATATTTCTTATCACTTAGGTGTCTCAGTAAGTTACCATATTAGTGAAACACAATAAAAGCAATTATTATAGAAAGGCAAAATGCCATATCACCTCAGTGCTAAATTAACAAAGAAACAGTTTGACAGAAATCCTGAAAACAGAAAAGATGGGGCTTCCCTTAGAATTCGGGCCATGATGGTTATGCTGCTAGACAATGAATATGTTTCCCTTTGAAGGCTTCAGTTTCCCTGCTGCTTGCATGGGCTCGTTATAAAAATACACTCTTCTGTGGTGTTTTATGATGCCCTGTAGGATCCATTTTATATTTTCCCCCTCTATGTAAAAAATTCTGTCAGAGATGGCAACTACTTGCTCTCAGGAGGTCAAGGCAAATGGTTGCAAACACACTCCTACAGTAACAGTGTTCCCTCAAGGGGACAACTTCTATGTATGAGGTAATCTGAAGCCAGATTGTAGCTAAAACATAAAATATACACAAAATCCTAGCCCTCAGCCACCCTCAGTCTGTTATAAACATTGAAAATACATATGGTTTGTACTGGGCACTATTCAAACTCATAGGAAGATTGTCCCTGCCTGAACAGTGAACAGTCTAAACAGATAAAGAGAACAGAAGGATGGTCTAGTGGTTGGCATTAGCATAGAGCCTGGGTTCAAGTCGTTCCTCTGTCAGAGACTTCCTGTGTAGCCTTGGCTAAGTCATTTACGCTGCTCTGTTCCCTGTGTATAAAATGGGGCTAAGCAGCAGGGCTGACAGACTCACCAGGCCCAGGGCAAGACATGGGTTTGTGTGTTCTCTGTGCCCCTGGAAAGGGTGGAACCTCAGGTGGAAGATATGGGGCTGGAACTAGGCAGCCCTCGGTGCCACCCGGAGAGTGCCATGCCTCCCGTAGGCATCCTTCTGTATTGCCTGGAGCGCACCATGTAGTACCGACCCTTTTGTATCACTGGGTCCCAGGGCAACTGCCCCATTGTTTTTGGTCAGCCCTCCTACCCCCGTCAGCATGCCCAGAGATAATAATACTTACCTACCTCATGAAAAATTGTGAGGTGCTAAAATACTAAGGCAATGGGAGGCTATATAAGTACCTCAGGTAGATAGAAGAAAGGGAAGCAAAACAATATATCATATAAGTAAAGTGACTAAGGTTAAACTAAACATAAAAATGGGGTGCTGTGAGGAGATGTGTGGCTGTGTAGGGAGGGGCAGAGGTGTAAGGGCCTTGAAGGTGATTACAAGACATTTGAATTTCATGCTGTGAGGGACTGAAAGAGGAGATGATGTTTTGTACAGGCTGTGTGTGGGTCATGAGGTTCAGAGGAGGCCAGTGAGAGGGTGGGTACTGTACTCATGATGGGGATGCTGAAGAACTGGGTGAGAGTTTTAGCAGAGTAGACAGAGACTATGTTAGCTCTTGGAAATGGTGGGGGAAAGTGGTATGATGCGAACACTTCCTGCATATGTGGGGCAATAGAGAAGACTCACAGGCATCCAGCTGCTGGATAGTTGTGCAGCTCAGGTCTATTGGTGTTTGGAGGTTCAAACAGAGGAGATAGTCTAGTGCATTAAAGGGGCATTGTGAAATCTGACAACATTTTTAAAAATTAGGGGGTGTGTACCTTTGAGTGCAAATGCAAGTATTGTGATAGCTAAGGGTATGTCTAGACTATACCTCTTTGTCGACAGAAGATGTAGATTAGGCACGTTGAAATTGCTAAGGAAGCAGGGATTTAAATATCCCGCACTTCATTAATGTAAACATGGCCGCCACTTTTTTTCGACATGGAGCTTTTTTGAAAAAAAACGGCAGTCTAGATGGGGATCTGTCGAAAAATAAACCCTTTTTCGACAGATCCTGTAAACCTCATTTTTTGAGGAATACAGGATCTGTTGAAAAAGGGCTTATTTTTCAACAGATCCCCGTCTAGACTGCCATTTTTTTTGAAAAAGTTCCGTGTCGAAAAAAAGCAGCGGCCATGTTTATGCTAATGAAGCATGGGATATTTAAATCCCTGCTTCATTAGCAATTTTGACGTGCCTAATCTACATCTCTCTGTCGACAGAGATGTAGTCTAGACACATCCTAAGTGCTGCATTAATGTTAATCAGTATTTCACAAGTGATAGATTTTTACATTTATTAATAAAATATAGTGAACAACTTTTTATTGATTTTTTTTGTTTAAATATAGAACTTCACTGTGAGCAGACGTTATCTTCCTTGATTTTAGATCAGACTCTCCAAGTAGAACTCTGTGTATATTGTGCATGGAAACAACTGGGAGAAATTAGTGCTACTTGACTGTAAATAGAGTTTTGCTGTCTCTGAGTTCACTATATGTAGTTGCAGCTGTATTATGAACCTCTAAAAAGACAACAGGATTGAGGAAATGTAATCAACTCCTGACTTATTGGGAGAGGAAGCTATTACTGAGGAAGTCCATTCATCCATCCACCCAAGGAATCATTCTTAAAAACGCTGCTAATGGCAGATATATATTATTTTTTAGAAGATCATATTCAATAAACTCTACTCTGTGTGAATTAGTTTAAGTCAATTGTTAAAGAGCATCTTTTATTCAGTGAATTAGCTACATTTCACTGATTTCCCCGGAGGGGTTGACAGTGTCTCTCAGAAAGGTATTTATTATAGTCCACGTGCTGAGGGCTTATGTCATGCAGCTCACTCTAAACAGACACTGTGAGTGTATAGGCCTTGTGAATGCTGTTTGCTGTTAAGTGTCTTAAAAGGTCCTTGTAGTTTTCCTTTAATTCTCAGGAAATTCCCAGGCATCAGCTTGCTCCATCTCCAGGTTGCCTCTTTTAGATACTGATGAGGAATGAGTGTGTATGCAAAGGCTTTTGTCACCCAGCGCTGCTCTGAAGTGTGAGAGTTTGCATATTCTTAGACTACAGGCACAGAATGTGTGAACAAGCAGGTGACATGAACTCTCTGGTTTATAACGATCAGGGTCCACCTTTGGGAATAGAAGTTTCACAGAGGATGATTTTGCCCATGAGGCCTTTGCCAGGATGCAGAAAGAAGAGAAACAATCCCTTCCCAAAATATCATTCGGCAGAGGCTGCAAGAGCCATCATTGCTTGTATGTAACGTAATGAGACTAAAACCCTCCTGTGAATTGATGAGATACTGTGGGTGAGGTGGTATCTTTTATTGAATCAACTTTCCTTGGTGCGAGACAAGCTTTGGATTTGGGGTGGGTAAGAGGAATGGATGGGGTTTGGGGCTACATTTTTCATGTTTTAATGTTAACAATACACCTCCTTGCCTGCAGTCTGCTTTTCTGTTTCTCTACTAAAATGAATTGCTCCAGAATTTACAAAAACGTTTGCTGAGATTCAAAAGACTGTCTAAAGAACTATGTGGTGGTTAGGGCTTAGCTTAAAACCAGGTGAGTGTGAGCTAGCACAGGCTGCCTTTGGCTGAGGCCAGAAGGCTTTCTGTAAGACCCTATAGGACTAGGACCCTGGTATTTCCACATCACCATTGGGAGCTTAGGCTGGGCTTCTGCTTGTGCTTGAGGATCCTGTAAAGCTAAGCATTACATTAAATACTGCCCAAAAAGCGCCCCCCCCCAGCCCATTGATTGACTCACGTTGCTATATAAATGAAGGATCCATGATGGGTAGCTGTTTTAGCAATGATGCAGACTATCTACTTGATTGTGCCTTGTTGTAGACCAGTGGTCTCCAACCTTTTTAACCACAAGATCACTTTTTCAATTTAAGTGCAATGTAAGATCTCCCTCAAACCCAAATACCCTTGCCCCACTTTCTTCCCGCCCCTTCTTTGAGGCCCTGTCCTGATGCACCCCTTCTCTGAGGCCTCCCCCTGCTCACTCCATCTCCCTTCCTCCCCAATCCTCACTCACTTTCACCAAGCTGGGTAGGGGGTTGGGGAGCAGGCTCTGGTTTTGAGCCATGGGTTTTGGAGTGTGGGAGGGGGTCCCTGCTTAGCCTAGGGTGGGTGATTGGGGTCCAGGAGGGGTTTCAGGGTGAAAGATCTAGGAAGGAGTTTGGGGGTAGAGGGACTCACCTCTGGGGCAGGAGGCTGGGTGCAGGAGAAGGTTCAGGACTGGGATAGGGGTTCAGGAAGCCAGCTCTGGCTGGGCACCATTTAACTAAGATGGCTTCTGGGTGGTGGAGCAGTGAGGTTAAGGGAGGCTTACTGCTGCCCTGGCCCTGCACCACTCCTGAAACAGCTGGCTTGTACAATAGCTCTGTGGCACCATGTGCTGCCCCTCGTCTACAGGCACTGAGCCCACAGCTTCTACTGACCACAGTTCCCCATTACTGATAATGGGACTGCAGGCGCGGTGTCTGCAGACAAGGACAGCACGTGGAGACCCCGTGCTCTGCCCTTCTCAGGGGCTGCAGGCACATGCCAGCCATGTTCAGGAGCAGCAATCACCATAGGGATCATTACTCCAGCCATGACAGGTTAGGCATTTTAGAATAAAAAAGTAAGAACAAACACCCCCCATGGATGTGTTGGGTCGGAAAATGAGAGGGAAAGACAGTCTGTTTGTGAGAATGAGAGACACACACAGTGTGTGAGAGTGACAGAGATTTGCATTGCCAAGCTCCCTCCATCCGCTTCTGTCTGTGGGGAGATGGGGTACAGGAGTAGGGGGAGGAGGGAGACCCTGACATCAGTGCCCCCCTTCTCTTTCCCACACCCTACACAGCAAGCAGGAGGCTCCCAGGGGGTAGCTCCAAGGCAAAGGGAATAACAGTGGGTAGAGGGGCAACTGAAGTGCCAGAGCTTGATGTCAAATCAGTCAAGATCATCTGTCAGAGGCTCCAAGATCTACCGGTAGATCCCGATCTACAGGTTGGTTGATCACTCATATAGACTGTAGATTCCCTGGTATCCTAACCCAGCTTGACTTCTACCCCACTACATGTTGCCAAGTTGCAGTCAGGAGACTGGTGCACATAGACCACCAGTGGCCAGGCCTTGACACTTTCTCAGTGATAACATGGGCAGCCTGTGACATCTCTGCTCCAAGACTGAGGTAAATATGAGAGCAGTAGGATCTGACAGAGCCCTTTGGGTTTCCTGGGACAGAAGTCAGGTCACTGTCAGAAGTGAATAGGGAGAAGAAAGTGGTCTTACCTTTCCAGAGCCATCACCACCACCCTCTTGCCTCACCAGCAGGATGGATTCTTTGGCCTCATCTTTATTAGAATAAAACTTTGTCATCTTGTCCAAGGCAATTTGTAGTTTTTGCCTCAGTCAGGGTGCATCTACACAGCAGGGATTAATTCGAAATAAACTATGCAAATTGAGCTATGTCAATTGTGTAGCTTATTTCAAAATAGCTTATTTTGAAATTGGGAGCATCTACATAGCACTTATTTTGAAATAGAGCACTCTTCCTCTGACTTCTGTTATTCCTCATACAATGAGGGTTACAGGAGTCAGAGTAAAAAGTCCTCCAGCTTGACAGTATTTTGAAACTATTTCGAAATAACTGCCTGCTGTGTAGACATGGACTAAGTTATTTCGAAATAATGCTAGTTGTTTTGAAATAATGTTGCAGTGCAGACGTAGCCTCAGGCTCAAGTAAAGCTTAACATACACACACACCTTGTCTTTACATCCAACTGCTAACACTTGTGAGAACTACAGACTGCTTGTCCTTCACTAGGATTTTACCTCATGCTCATGGGTGCTGTGGATTTTACCTCATGCTCATGGGTGCACCTCCTGGCCACTACAATCAGGTGTTCAGCTGCATGCATGATGTGCTGGGGAGGGGGGGAGCAGAGCAGGCATGGGACAGGAATGGAAGTGTGGCCTTGGCGGAAGGGATGGAGTGGGGGCAGGGCCTGGGGCAGAGCAGGGGTCAAGCACTCCCCAGGAAATTATAAAGTCAACATTTGTGCTTGTGCTACTTAATTCTAGCTAAGAATGCAGCTTTTCCTAATGAGGATGCACCATTTGGAAGTGCAGTGCCCCTGGCAGATCAGAATGCAATGGCTATTTTCCTCCTGGGTTTCCTGTTTTGTTTGTCTGTCGGTGGAGGAAATATTCTAACATCAGGGGTATCTGAATGAAAGAAGCAAGATGTCTTAAAAAATTCAACAGTAGTGCCTGTCTCTCCTCAGAGCCATTCTCAAGAACACTTGTCTCACTTTCTATTCTGCTGCCCTCTCTTAAAGCACCACAGCTACTGCCAAGCTCCCAGGCAAAAGGAAAGCCATAGCAATATTGATTAATGGCAGATTGCCATTGATAAGTTTTGAAGAAAGGTGCACTGAGGTGTCATTTGAATGAAGAGAGGGTGATTGGGCACTTAATACAAATTCTTACTGCCCAAGGCAAAGTAATCCAGCCCCCACATGTCTGTATTATGCTGAAGCTGCTGTTTACGAAATATACAAATCCTGAAGAAAAAAGCACTACTGGATGTTGTACATGGCAGCTGCTTTAGGCACTGGAACAGCATGAGTGTGCGGTTTCTGGTATGTGGATTGCTTCCATGCTTTCACAGCACATCCTATCCATCATGATAATGTGTTTTAGGATATTGATCAGTGGAGATGAGCTGTCTCTTGCCAGAAAAAATTAGCAATTTAAAAAAATTAGCAAGACAAATTCGATCTTTTGCTAATCATTGTAAGATTTAATTTTAATAAAATAAAGCTTAGATAGAAGGCAGAGTGTTTTCATCCAGAAGGGAATGTTTATCAATGCCTGGTATTATTAGCTTCAGTTAATAAATATTAGTTGCTCTAATGAGGAGATACAGAGATTATATCAGCTTCACTATAAATGTACAGGGCGCTGATCTAGGAAAGTAATAGTGACTAAGTTTTGAGAATTTACAGTCTGAGGGCATAGCTATGGGATCAAATGTAATTAACTTAAAAAATAAGAAACAGCCTTTTACACAGGTTGTGTGGAAAGAGCTGGAACAAGTGGCCCTCATGATAATACCAAGAAGGGAAATAAATAACTCACTGGGTCTCTGTTCTGTTCAAGATCAATTTCAAAATTGTCCTCCTTATTTTAAAACCTTCCATGAGCTCCCTCGTGAATATCTTTGATTCAAATTCGTGTACGGCTTGAGTAAGGCTACTTGCATGAGCAGCAGCTGCAGGATCAGCTTAGACTCCATTTGCAGAATAATACTTGTCCATTATATAGCGTTACACCTCTTAAAAGTGCTGCCCAATCCACAATCCTAGGAAGGCAAAAGAGCAGGCATATTAGTTACTTTTCTAATTGAGTGCTTTATATGCTAATGTTGCAACCTTGTTTCAGGGTAGTCCAGTGAACACGCCAAAATTATATTACACTTTCTGTACAAAAGCTCTTCATTATAAAAAAAATACAACCATTTAGAAAATCAAAATGAGCAATTAAAGGATTCAGCCAATCACCACTGCCATAGCTCCTTTATCACTGACAATGCCATTCTCATGATGTACCAGAAAAACTCCTGGGATTAGGATTTGTCACATGTAATTTCAAGACAGTTAGTTTCTGTTTGGGGGAAGTTCTGGCAGGGAGGCAGAGACTGAAGTTTATTTTGGGAAACTTTCTTCAGCTTTAACTACCAAGCATCTGCTACTGCTTCATGATAATGCATCCAATCCTGCAGTCCTCACCAAGGAGAAAGTCCCAATGTAGTGAATGAATTGGGAGTCTGAGTTGGTTTGTGGTTTAAACAGGCAGTATCAGAGCTTGCCTTTCTGCAGCTTTATGCTCTGACCACTAGGCAATAATGCCAACCAAGCATCCAGCCACTTTCTTTTATGAGGAATAGCTGCTGGAATGGAGCAGAGAAAATCCATGAGCCTGTCTTAAAAGCAAAAAGAGGGACTTTGTTTTTTGTTCCACCATTTGTAATATGCTGTCAAGCTACCACTGCTGCTAGTGACTTTCTGACTTTCATAAGGCTCATCTTCTTAGACCTTTCTGCTCTTTGGCCATCATTTCCTGAAACAAATTTACACATCAGTAAAGAGCTATATAAATAGATTTAAGGAAGTCTGGAGCCTGGTCTACCCACAGAGTTGTGCTGATGAAACTAATGATGATGACGTGCTGAGTTAGTTAAACTTGTGTAACTTTGTGCGCATACTGTTATCTGTTTAAAACTTGCCTTATCTCAGTTAAGCTTGTATCAGTGAATTTACAGTCACAAACTAAAGTGATCTAACTGGTTTTACCCTGTCAAAAAGTCAACACACATAAGCCCCAAGCATAAAAACTTTTCTTGCACCCTGTACAACACCCTTTCTCTGAATTAGTGAGTGTGTCACAGAGAGTGCCAGTAGTATGAATCAAAATACTTACTTGGATGAGATTCATTAAAGGAACTTACAGGGCAGTCCTTGCCCTTCCAAACAGCCACTGTAGTCCATAAAACTTTATACATGAAGATGCCTTTTCAGACAAATGTCTTTTCATCAGTGGAATCAGCTTGCTTGTCTTCTGGAACCTCACTTCTAGCTGAGGTTCACACATTTCCTGAAGTAGTTTTCTCCTGTGTGTGGGTGGTATGGAGCTGTGAAGACCCCTCTCTTCACAGAGCTGCTCTGATTACATAGGGAGAGCGAGGGCAGTAAGGCTACTCCGCCAAGATGTTCAACAACACTTGCCTTTCAGGTTGCATATTTTTTTAAAAAATGTGCTGTCTCTGTGACAGCCACAAGCTCAGGATGACATTCTATCATCCCAAATCAATGGCCACTGTGAACAAGCCACCTGGATGCTGCTTATGGGAGGGAGGAGTCTATTGGAGACTCAGCAGAGAGACTTGCCTTCCCAGCTGTGTGACCTGATCTATGTATAACAATGTGGCTCACCTCTTCACTGAGTACTCACCTTGCTCCTGGATTGCCAGGCATGGATGGTAGCTGATAGACATGACCCCAAGTTTCAGAACCAGAGCTTCTGAGGACCAGGTCCTAGAAGCCCCTAACTGTGTATATGAGACATACCGCTGCTTCTGTGAGTTAGGCAATATTGTAGCTGCCAATTTGGACCAAGCTTGTAATAGAGAAATGGAGCTACAGCAAAAGTACTGGAGAGGGGATGGGAGCTGCTCAAGCAGCAGAAGCTCACCAAATTTGATGCATAATGGACCCGAGAACTGTCAGTGGGATCCTGCTGTACCCAATTATTAGTATACAAGATCTGATCAGAGTCTGCAAATAGACCTGAGAAAATTGTCCATTGGAACATGCTGAGGCCCTGACATGTTGAGCCCAAGCCACTAAACAGGATGGGAGATGGAGGTCCTCATCACAGCAGTCATGGCTTGGGACCAGAACAGATCACAGCATCCCACTCATAGGGTGGCTTTCATTGGGGGGAAGCAGTGGAGGAGATATCAGGGCCTGACCATGGCTGGATTTATAATCTTCTGAGAGTGAAGGAAGAAGGGAATTTCAGGTGACATCAAACCAATCTATGAGTGTGGAAATAGCAGCACACTTAAATGTGCCTTTAACCATTCACTCAAAGAAGTGAGCAATGCTAATGTTGATCCCTTAAAACTATTTTAGAAGCATGCAAATGACAATACAAAGGTGCTAATTAAACTGAAAAAGGTAGCTCAAGACAGATAAGAAATGCTAATATATCCATGGTGAAGATTTAAAAACAATAATCAGAAGACAATTGAGGAGGCTCTTTCTGTTTGAAAAGAAAAACTGAAGAGATTATTTCACTAGCCCAGTTTTTTGTTACACCTGATCAGTACAGAACTCCTAAAAAAAACCAACCAGCCAACCAAACAAAGAAAATATCCCAGGTTTGCAGGGACTGGTGCTGGTGGTTCATTAGGTAGAGCTTTCTTCTCTCCAAGTCAATACTGACCCTGCACCACATCCCTAGTAGTGGTATTAAAGTTCTGTGCTTTAGGAGATGCAGTCTCTTTAAGGAGACTAGATATGCTTAGATAGATTTCGTAAGAATGGAGTTGGTGTGTGTTCTGACATACTGGTCAAACTCTGATGTAAGTAACTGCATGCTGCATGTTAAATGCAACCTGTAGTTTTAAGTCTCTTTATTACCTGTCTTGGCCTATGTAGTGTTGCTGTGTTCTGTTTAATCAGTTGCCTATTCCTAGTCAGAGGTGACTGCATTTTAGAGGTGAAGAAAGTAATTCTTGGAAAGCATCTGAACAGCTGAGAGCCTTTATACCAAAAGGTGCTACATAATGTTAGGGAGGGAGAAACAAATACCCTTAAATGGCTGCTTCTGCTAATTCCAAGGAACTCAGTGGACTGTATGGCTTGTGCCACTGATGACCAGACTCTGAACTCTGACAACACCTGTTAGCTGTGTTCTGTACAAGCATTTATTACTCCTCTGCAGGCTCCTGTGAGGTAGACATTATGCCCCTTTTACAGATGAGTACATTGTTGTAGAGATTATAAGTGACTCAAGACTATGTACTAAGTCTGTGAGGGCAACACACTTGCCACTAGTGTGGCTATTTGGCTGGTTGAATGTGACTATTTCACTATAGCAGTAGCCATTATAGTGGCTACTGCTTCAGAACTGGTTGGATACCACAGTACTAAGTAGAGCTGGCTTGAAAATGTGGGCGGTTTTGTTTGTGAAAAACTTTGATGAAAACAACAAACATTTAGATTTTTAGTGAAAAACTGAAAATATAAATTTCATCTGAAACCTCTCCTAAACTGCTTCCCTCCCCTACTCCCCTCTCAAAAAGGAGTCAGCCATGTTGGCGTGGTGCTTCCTGGGAGTTGTAATTTAGGTGTTTCATGCCCCAGTTCTCCTTTATGAGCTTGGGTCACTGCCCAAATACTTTCCCCACAGTGCATGGTTCTCATCTTTAGTTGAGCTGCCATGTTGTGTCATGGCAGTCCGGTGACTGCAGTGTATCATGGGAAATGGAGTCCAGCTGAGAAACTCAGATCATAGAAGAGACAGGGGGCACCTGAACTGTAACTCCCATAAGGACTTTAATAGCACTCCAAAGCAAAATCTTTCTTTTTTTAGTTGAAAATTTTTGAGCTTTTGGTAATTTAGATGATTTTTTGTTGTTGTTGAATGCTGACACCATTCAGAAAAACAGCCCATTTTCAAACCCAGTTCTGCTTTTAAAAACAGTTTGGAAGAAAAAATTGCAACCAGACCAAATAATTTGTCAATGAATAGGTCATTGACAAATTCAGAAATAGAATCCTAAGTCTTGACTCTTTCACAGTGTTGGTTCTCGGTTCCGTAAAATGGCGGGAGTCCCAGAAACTTAATGCCAAATACCCAGTGAAAACACCGAATGATGGCAAGACAACAAGTTTTAACAAAGAAGGAATGATTTATTAAACTGAACAACTTAAACTGAGCAATTACCCAATATTTGCCACAAACAATTGAACCACAACAATTTTTAAAACTCTATCTAAGTTACAGCTAAGTCAAATATATACACATTTCAAAAACTGTTTCTTTAACACTGACAATAGCAATGGTAAAAGTTACAACTGAGCAATATATTTTCTAACCTGTCTCATTTAAACCACTTAACAAACCAGTGAGGGTAAATTAAATACTTAGGAACTCAGCAACAACAACACAAAGACATACAAGGAATCGGAGCATGCTCGAGATTCTTACACCCCTTTTTAGATTCGGTGGGTGGGAGGTGGCCTTTGGGTGATCAGTCCTAAGCCAGACTCAGATTCTGTCTTCCAATATTCAGGAGTCCTCTCTGAGTTTAGGGCTCAGGGGTTTTTACGTTATTGCCTATTACCATATTTGGTATTGTTTGTGCTCTGGGAGTGGCATGGGTGTGGTCTGGGTGTGGTGTGATGCCCATATATGGTGCTGAGTGCTGGACTCTGACAAGCTCCATTTTATTGGTAGATAAGCCTTGTTGCTATCCATGTGACATTGTGAGGTTGCTCAGGTAGATCTAGCTATGTGGGTGAGGCCTGGTCAAGAGAACCCATACTTGACACACAAGACTATCCTTTTCCAAAAGTATAGAATTTAGTATTTAGGTAAGAGGTGTATGTGTACACCATACATTTTTGAATCACATGCCAATTTCAACATAGATACTTTTTTTAACTGGATTCTGATTTAATTTGCCTAAAAAATCTGGAGTTCTAGATGAGGAGAAGGAGGCTCTTACTGCAAATGAAAGATCTATACAAAGGGAAAGAAGATTGAGGCATGGAAAATAATTCCTACCAAGTATTAAAGATAAATGTTTGTATAATATTATTGAATATCTGCTGGCATTCAACAGTCACTTTTTAATGGTACTTTGTGATGCGAAGGAAAGTTATGATTCCTCTTGTCTGACTGTCTATATGTCAGGAGCAGATGAAAAATGAAGTTTCTGAACCACAGTTGCTATTGATCTTTGTGCACTGCAGTGACATTTTTACCAGCCCATTTCAGTTGCAGTTCTAGGATAAGCAGCTAGTTCTATCAATAAAAATATAGGTCAAAAGCAAGTTAGAACCAACTAGATTATAGCTATACAAACTTCTGATTTCATAACTCCTTTTGACTTGATCTGCTTTCTATGAAAATAATTCAAACATCAGTAAAAGAAAGAAGTGATAGGCTATGATTGATAGTTCTTAGCATTTCTCAGTCTGAATTCCTCACATACACATCTGCTACTATTCTTTACCATTATTCTTTTAAAAATCATGTAATTTCTCTGTGATGCTTTAATGGAGTGTCAGGCTAGTTCAGATGGACTAGCTGATAATGAACGCCCTGATGTTAGGAGGACAATAAAACTTGGATGGTTTCTAGGTTCTCTCTCTGAATTAAAGACTCCACTTTTATAATCAATAGCTTTTCATGAAAGCAGCCACAATAGTTATTCCACTGGATTCCTCTTCCTAGTTACATCAGGTGAGGTACTACAGAAAGAGATAAAAAGAGTTTTTTTAAGCTAGTCATTTCTGATGTTTGTTTCAGCATGACAGCTTCCCTCTCCTGCAATCATTGTTTCCAAGTTTCTCACTGGTTTCTAGAAATCAAAACAGTCTGCTGGGGGAGGGAAGAAAAATAGCACTGATGGTAGGAAACCTAGGAGAAGATTGGTTACACTTAGAAATGAACCCAAGACAGAACATTTGTATCCCAATATGAACGTTAAACGCCCTCTGCTGTTGGAAGTGGCTGGATGTAGGCTTTTGGTTTAGTCCCCCTTCTAGTTGCAAAGTGTCTTTCAGGGATCTTGAATGTATTACTCCTAGGTGCCACCTTTCCTAGCTTGCACAAATGTCTTCATTCTGACCCTGTGAAGATGCTGCTAATGAACTGGCCAAGACACTTGTTAGACTGCAAAGTGTGACTCTCCACCAGAGCGGTATGAGTTCATCTGCAATTAAAACCATTGTAATAAAAACAGTTTGGGATTGAATGAAACAGTTCCTTCCTTCCAAAATAAAATGGAAGGAAATTTTGAAGAAAAAAATTCAAATGGAAAAATCAGAATGTTTCAAAAATGTCTATGAAACAGTCTGATGTATTCAAAATATTTTCATCCAAAACAGCTCAATGAAATTGACAGGGATTTGCAAAAATGTCAAAACTGAATTTTTTGCTAAAAAAGTTTTGGCCAAAATTTGTTGGCCATGTGGTGGGGGCCACTGCTCCATGCCTGCTGGAAGGGGTTAATGTAGGCTAGAGGGAACCTTCCTAGAGCTTTGGCCAATAAGCGAGAGGCTTTTTAGTAGCCAATTAGGGTGTGGCTTGCTGGGACAGCCCTGCATATAAGGAGCTGCCTACTAGAAAGAGTCAGTTAGGCCCTGACCAGGGAAGGTACAGGGCCTAGTTCCTGGAGAAGCACCTTTGATAGAGCAGTGCTGGGCAAACTCAGGAGGGCTAGTGAGGGAGGCTCCTGCCTGAGATCTGCCAGGCTGCTGGCCTTGCCACTAGGGCCATGAGAGTGCAAAGGGTCACAGAGAAAGTGGCCCAGGAAACAGAAGGCAGTGATGCGGGGGAAGGAGTACAGAAGGGCAGGCCAAGGCTGTCAACAGAGGGTCCCAGGGTCAGGGCCCAGAATAGTGGGTGGGTCTGGGTCCCTTCCCCATTGTACAACATCTAACCACAGTTGTTTTGTGGCCCGGGAGGACTGTGGCTTGTCCCTGAAGTGAGGGGCTAGGCTAGGAGGCCACAGTCAGCCACTACAGCACCAGAGACACAGGAATGCTGATTCACCCCAGAAGGGGGTGAGAGACAACAGTAGTGGGCACTGCCAGAGGGCAGTGTCCTGAAGAGGACACCGTGGTCTGGGAGTAATGCAGGTCTGGAACTGGAGTGTGGAATGAGAACAGGGTAGACACCAGCCAGAGGGAGGTGCCCTGCAGACAACAGAGCTAATTGCCAATGTTACTAGCAGGAGGTGCCATGGCAGTGAGTTTTCCCTGTGACAGGCGAGTTCACTTCTCCCCTGCATTGCCTCATGTGATAGCTTACACCTGTGCAAAGTAAATATAGAATGTTACCCATGCTGTAACGAAGAATTCTGATTTAGTAATAGTTTACATTCATTTTGCACTTAAATAAATTGTGACATATAGGACAAGAAAGTGGGATTTCAGAACGCACATTCAGACTTGCTGATATCCTTAATTATTTTAGCAATGTGCTGACCCCAAAGGTTGTTCCCCTTTTTCCTTTACATTAAGGATCTTTTTATGAAAAGATTAGTAAGAGTTATTAAAAGATGAATAGATGTTTTTAATAAATAGTTACAGATTGTTAAGCAAGGCAATAGTTTGCTTATTACCATAAGTTGCCATCTATAATGTTTTTTACTGCTGTCTTTATAACATGTTTTAAAACATATTGCTTTAGGTCAGTTACATGATGACATTCATTAATCCTTTATTAACTCTTTATATAGGCATCTTAATATAAAATGTGAGAAAACTTATACAGGAAAAATAATTGGTAGTTACAACAAAAGTTAGAGCATAAACCCAGCCAATATTAGAAACATGGCCAAAATATCTCTTAGTCACAAAAGAAATATCCAGGTGAAATGTATATTAAAATATAGGTTTTTTTCCTAGATACTCAAAAATAGGATAAAGAAAGAAAGCAAACTTACTGGAATCTCACACATGATGTTCCGTGGGTCAATGGGATACATGAGAAGTGAATTTACTATGGTAGACTTGGATACACAATCCCTTGCAAAGGGCTCACTTCTGCCTTCGCTGGTTGTGTATTGGCACCACTGTAAAGCATAGGAGGAAGAGGTGTCTGATTTCTGTTATTCCAGGATGACTTTTTAACCGTGAGAATAAAGGTTGCACCTGATTTCTTGATATTGACTGGGAGCCCTACCTCATTCAGTGTACCCCACACACTCAAGCTGGGTGAGCGTAGCTTGCCAGATGTACATGAAAGTTATTTGGAGTCAGTGGTAAGCATGTGCCTACACATCTTGCTGAATAGGGACAGACTTACAGTTTAGCATGAGCTTATATATTTTGCTGACTAGAGCCAGTCAACAATGATGTGACTCTTGCCAACTATGCAGAGTATAAGAAAGGCCTGTCCCCTTGTGAATATACTTTCACCATTATTATATATGATATCACCAGTCTTGGATAAGCACCCTAGAATATCTGAGTGGACAGTGCCTTTTGAATGAAAACCATGCTATGTGTTTTTGCAGGTGGAACAGCTGCTTCTATAGGATTTTTTTCAAAGTAGATACCTTACACTATTTGATTCCTGCATTGATAATAAATGGGAAGATTTAATTATAGCACTGAAATCCTCCTTAACTCATATGCAAAGTCTTCTGTCCACATCCATGAGGAATCTAATGTGCCACTTTCTTAACAGCTTATAGTAATGAAGCACTATGAATTGTGAGCTGGAATAATTCTGATTAAACTCATGATTAAGCAGCATTTAATTGGTCCAGAATTCCTATTCTGAGCTCCTTTATCAACAATATTGTATTGCAATAATGCCCCAGGTAAATTAAAACAAAAAAAGGTGTCTTATTACAGTGAATCATAACTCCCATGAGATCTTGTGAATGAATTAAGACATTGCTCTATGCATGCAGATGCATGAGCAGTTTACTTTCAACATACGTAGTTTTTCATTTAAACTTCTCCAGCCAGCTGTTTAATTATATATTCTCCACATCAGCAAATATGACATCGTCTGTCCCTTAAAATGTTAATGGGTATCCTAGGACTGATACAACTGTTTGAATTGGCATTAATATAACAAAAATCTCTTACCATGCTAGTAACTCTCTTTTCACAATTGCTTACTGTTATCTGAGTGTAACTAAATTGTGCTACCATTTTGTGTCACAAAAATTGCATGTCAGAAAAATCATAGTGCTGATGGCAGATGCTATGTAGAAATAATTAGTATTTGGCTTTTTGTGAGCTCACAAAAACAATTACATTTGCTTCTGAATGGAGCTGTCCATGGTAGTGAAAACTCAAAAGTTACTTCAATGCTATAGCCCAATGGTCTACAACCTTTTAAGTACAGGATCACTTCTTGAGTTTAAATGCAGTCCAGGATCTACTTCAAACCCAAATACTCTTGCCATTCCTCCTTCCTCACTCCTTCTCTGAGGCCCCACACTGCTCACTCCTCCCCCCTTCCTTCCCCATCCTCGCTCACTTTCACCAGGTGGGGCATGGAGTTGGGGTGGAGGGAGTTGCAGGCTCTGGCCTTGGGCTGAGGGATTTGGAGTGTGGAAGGAGTTCTGGGTTGAGCATGGGGCAAGAAGTTGGAGTGTAGGAGGGGGTTCAGGGTGCAGGCTCTGGGAGAGAGGAGGTTCAGGGCTGGGGCAGAGGACTGCAGTGCAGGGACAGGGGTTCAGGATGTGGGCTCCATCTGGGCACAGCTTACCTCAGGTGGCTCCCGGGCAGTGGTACACTGGGGCTAAGGCAGGCTCACCCATGCCAACAGTGAACATGTTCAGCAGCGATTCCTGGAGCACGGGGAGAGGCAGGTGGCTCTGCATGCTGCTCCCCATCCACAGGCACCACCCTGACACCTACAATTGGCAGTGGTTCCCCATTCCTCACTAATGGGAGCTGCAGGGGTGGTGCCTGCTGGCAAGGGCAGCCTATGGAGACCCTTTCCCCACTTCCCTCAGGGACTGCAGGGGTATGCCAGCTGCTTTCAGGGGGCAACATAGGACCAGGGCAGAGTTAATCTGCCTTAGTTTCACTGTACTGCTGGGTTTGTAGCTGCTGATCTCTTGACCTGGCTGCAAGAGTCTCCAGGAAATTGAGCCCAATTCCAGGAGACTCCTGGTCAGTGATCCAGGATGGAAAAAAATAGAGGGAATGAATTTTGTTATGTGCACTGATATCAGGGTAATGTGCAGATGTGCACCACTAGTAGAAATGAAAAATATATATTTAAAAAATAATACCATAGGGATAACTACTCCAGCCCTGGCAGGTTAGGTACTTTAGAACATACTGCTCAAAGAATTAAATATAAGCATAAGAGAGAAATAAAAATTATTAAATGCACATACCAGCCAAAAACTTGAAGTAATACACTTTGAAAGAAGTAACAACAACAACACTAGTATGTGTTGTGTCAAGCGGTGCGTGTGAATGACAAGTGTGTTTGTGTGTGTTTGCCCCTTTAAGTGTGCTGAGCACATTCAGAACATGGGAGCTGTTACCAGCAAGCTTCCTGCATCCCAAGTCCTGTCATGTTCCCCTCTCTGTGGAGATGCAGAACAGAGGGTGGGGAACACCCTGCCATCAGTGCCTTCATCTTCTGCCTCTCCAACCCTGCTGAGCAAGCATGAGGCTCCCTGAGGCAGAAAGCAGCATGGCAGTTGGGGGCGGGGGAGAGGAGCAGCTGACGTGCTGGCACTTGATAGCCTCCCAGCCAGGATCACCTGCCAGAGGCTCCAGGACCTACCAATATATCTCAAGCTATTGGTTGGTGACTACTGCTATAGCCATTTCTATAGGAGGTAACAAACAGAATGAACCAAAATTATCCCTAGTGGAACCAGTTTGGGCCAGATTTATTTTTGGCATAATTACTTTTGTTTATATTTTTGCTACAAACAAAACTTGAGCCATGAAAATGCGTACAATGCAGAGGCCATAATAATTCATTATTGACAGCACCATAAATACATATAGGCTGCGTCTAGACTGGCAAGTTTTTCCGCAAAAGCAGCTGCTTTTGTGGAAAAACTTGCCAGCTGTCTACACTGGCCACTTGAATTTGCGCAAGAAGACTGACGATCTAATGTATGATCGTCAGTGTTCTTGTGCAAATACAATGACTCTCCCGTTCGGGAAAAGGTCCTCCTGCGCAAATGCTTTTGCACAAGAGGGCCAGTGTAGACAACTGAGAACCATTTTGCGCAAAAAAGCCCCGATGGCGAAAATGGCGATCGGGGCTTTCTTGCGCAAAACCACGTCTAGATTGGCACGGACGCTTTTCCACAAAAAGTGCTTTTGCGCAAAAGCATCCGTGCCAATCTAGACAATCTTTTCCGCAAATGCTTTTAACGGAAAAACTTTTCCGTTAAAAGCATTTGCGGAAAATCATGCCAGTCTAGACGTAGCCATAGTGTTTAGTAATACAGATGAAGATGGTTTCCCTGCCTCAAAGAATTTAAAATATAAGGTCTCAATCCTGAAGGATACTAGAAGTAGGCTAAGTGCTTTCTAATATGAATATGTCTGTTGACACCAGTGGGAGTAATAGGCATTATGCCTGGTAGTAATTGACAAGAACAAACAGAAGGGATGGGGAAGGAAAAAAAGGACAAGTGGGAGATGAGTGTAAGCATGCAGTCATGCTGGAGGTTAATGTATCTTTGTGATAACAGATCATATTTCTAAAGTACTTTAGACTATAGCTTATAAGTGTGGGATGAGCAGGGTTAAGAAGGAGGAGTTAGAATGAAGGTGGTTTTAGGCAGAGGACATAGAATGGTGAAGGCTGGAAACTGGCATGAGAGAAGGAGAGAGATGTACAGATGATCAACTTTGGCTGAGAAGTCAGCATAGTAGACAAATGCATGTGTATGTGGGGGGAGTGGATTCAAGAGGCTGAATTTGTTTTGGGATAAAATAGGGAGCTAATGAAAGGATTATCAGATGGCTGAACATGACCATTAGTGCTGGGAGCAGTAGATTGGAATAGAATGAAGTGGGTGTCTGGAAGGCTAAAGGAGGAGGAGATTGCAGCGGTGATGGCATGAGGTATTTAAGGCCTCAACAGGTTTTTGAAGTGTGGATGGGTCCCTAACAGTGCTTTGGACTAGTCAGTACCATTTATATTGTAGGGTATGATCAGAAAACAGTGGAGTTGAGGAAACTGCAGTAGTATTTTGAAGTATTTTATTTCCTTTTTGGTCCAAATTTTAGCTTTTGCTGGCTAGCTGTAGTTATGAATAGCATTCTGCCCTTACATGGTATTGAAAATATACTTTGCATCCTGAGACCTTTGGTGAAGTTTGCATCTGAACTTGCATTATAGAAGTGTATTCTGTTCTGTTATAGGTTGTGCTGATCGGATTCTTCATTTGAAGGTAAGGTTATTTGTAAATTAATAATGTAAATGTTTTGCTGCCTTCTTTGGTTTATTTTGATTTAAGATGTATAATTTACTAATTCATTATCATTTATCATTAGTGGCTCTACAGTAATTAATACCTGGTTAAATCAACACTTAAGAACTGTATAATTTACTAATTCATTAACATTTATCATTAGTGGCTCTACAGTAATTAATACCTGGTTAAGTCAACACTTAAGAACTCATTTTATTTTCTTAATACGGTCGATAAATTTTCAAGACAAATTCATTCTTACCCACTGTGTGAAACCACAGCCATTTACCTGTTCTACATGGATGAGGTACCATTCATTCTGACTAAAAATTCCTAATTCTGTTCTCTGTTGCCTTATCTATAGCACAGAATTCGTATCCAGCTCTTGGGTTTAGGGCTCTAGGCAGTCAGTTCTGGTTGGTGGGATGGTGGTTGATAATAAGTGCCAAGGATCAAAGCTGCATAAAGTCAGGATGTGTCAGAGGGCAGTGCTGAAACCCAGAACCAGGGTCAGTCTATAGAGAAACCAAATCAGGATCATAGAGTCTGGAAGAAGGTGGAAGCTAGACTAATGGTCTGGAGGTCAGGAGGCAGGTGTGGGGCTGGTGTGGGTCAGAAACAGAGGCGAACTTAGGTCAGAAGTAGGTCTGGAACTAAGCTGGAGTTAGGACAGGAGTGTTGGCAGGATGGAAGCTTAGGGAATCTGTAACACTGTGAGGCAGCAGGATGATTTTTAACAGTGTGTCGCTGTTGTATAGACTAACCTGTAGATCTTGGGGTGAGAGTTGTGCTTGGGTAGTCATCTGATGCAGGAATAGGCAGCTGCAGCATACTTGAGGGATGGGTCGCTGCAGGCTCTGAGGGAGAGGTGACCCATTGTAGCTGAGTGAGGTTCAGGTGCATGTTTGCCTCATGAATGTGTGCAAAAGTGACCTGAGGCCTGAGATGTCTTTTTGAACTGAGGAAAAAGTACAGCAGTGACCGTGCAAGCCACATTGCCTCTCCAATGTTTTCCAACACTCTTCAGGACAAGCATCTTTGGTAAGTGAAAGGATTGTTCAGTCTCCAAAACCCATTTGGTCTTTGATCTCTATGGGCATGTCTACACTGCAATTAAACATCCATAGATGGCCCATGTCACCTGACTTAGGCCTGAGGGGCTCAGGTTGCAGGGCTATCAAACTGGTGTAGATGTTCAGGCTGGAGCTCTGGCCCTGGGACCCACACCCTTACATGCTGGGTTGGGAGGTGAGTGTGAAAGGCAGAGTGTGTTTGTGTGAGTGTCAGAGACACGCACATTGATTCGCATTGCCTCTATAAGTATGCTGAGCACATTCTGACTTGGGAGCTGCTTATGAGTTTCCCCCCCTTAGGGGGTCAGGAAGCCTGCACTCAAATGTCTATACTAATTTTACAGCCCAAACCTTGTGAACCTTAGTCAGCTGATATAGGCCAATTGTGGGTGTTTGCAATGTAGATATCCTCTGATTAATTGACCGCAAGAATTCAAATAACAGTAATGGATTTCTGAGATGAAGGCTTATATACTAGTTAATCAATAGAGACCAGTATCTTATTTTGTATAACATGAATTAGCTATTGGGTGGCAATAACTTTTGGGCATTACTGACCTCAGTGAACTAGAGCTAATATGACAGAGGTGAAATGTTCTGTATCATAGGACTGGAAGGGACCTCGAGAGGTCATCAAGTCCATTCCCCTGCACTCATGGCAGGACCAAGCACCATCTAAACCATTTATCCTATTATATAGTCCATCAAGTTCCTCACCAAAACTAAGAAGATTAACTCTTCTGGCAACTAAGTGTTCTCTACCCCTCTGAAAATTTTTAAAAATGTGAATGTTACTCACTTCCTTATTTCCAAGTACAGGTTGAACTTCTCTAGTCCGGCACTCTCTGGTTAGGCAACATCTGTGGTCCAGCATGGTTTTAATTAGCTAAATGTCTACTTATGGCCACATTTGCTGTGGTCCCATAGAATTTCTTTACAGCCACCAGTCCTGGCTTTCAGTGTTCTGTGCTGTTATTTAGCTCTAATTTACCCCAAATGTCTTCTAAGAGCCCAGTAAGCAGTGGAAATATTAGTAATGTTGCTAGACAATATTGACCTCCTGTGGTTCAACAAATTCTCTGGTTTGGCACAAGTCAGGTTCTGAGGGTGTTGGCCTAGAAAGTTCAACCTGTTTATCTCCACTCATCTATTAGTTAAATAAGACTAAATGGTCCAAATCCTGAGGCACATCTTCCCAAAGTTTTTCTTAGTGTCCAGGATCATGTGGATATGTAAATTGGAGCAGATTAGGGGCCTCTGGTAGGGTGCTGAAATGAGAACAAGAAAATCTTGCTGAAAACATTTTTAGAAAACCCCACTTTTGGAGACTAAGCTTGGGTTTATATTTTTAAAAGAGCCTAAAGGAGTGCACTAAATTTCAAAGTGATTTGGGTGCCTAGCTTCTTGTTCATAACGGTTTGGGTTTTGGTGTAATTTTTTTCAGTGAAATTTGTGTAGACAAGAAGATGAAAAAGATCCCATCAGATTTCTTCATACTCCTGTCAAAATAAGAAAAAGGAGCATGCCTTGAGTGTAAACATGTTGCATGAGTAAAACTGTTGGGTCATGACTAAAACTGACTAAACATGACTAAAACTGTTATGAAACTCCATGTACTAAACAGTCAGTTTAGTGAAAGGTTAAACTGCATGACAGTGTATTAAAAGCACAAATGCACTGTTGCCAAATATGTCTGATTTGCAAAGTTCATTCCTTTTCATTCTAGCTGTTGTGTTCCCAACCTAATCAATCACTGCCCTCAGAAATCTGTTTGGATTTGCAACTATGACCGTTTGTAACTATGACCATTAAACTTCCTCACAATCAGGCTTATTTTTGATCAGTGTTTCCTTTTTAAAAATATAACCTTTATAGGAAGAATCATCCTGACAGTGTTACGATAGTAAAAACAACACAAGAGCTTGTTAGACACTGAGCTATGTCTACACTGGCATGATCTTGCACAAGAACTCTTTTGCGGAGGAGTTCTTGTGCAAAAACTCTTTCAGAAGAGAGCGTCTACACTGGCATGTGCTTTTGCGCAAGAGATGTGCTTTTGCGCAAGAGCATCCATGCCAGTGTAGACGCTCTCTTGCGCAAGAAAGCTCTGATGGCCATTTTAACCATAGGGCTTTCTTGCGCAAGAAATTCATGTTGCCTGTCTACACTGGCCTCTTGCACAAGAACAGTTGTGCAAGAGGGCTTATTCCTGAGCGGGAGCATCAGAGTTCTTGCGCAAGAAGCACTGATTTCATACATTAGAAGGTCAGTGTACTTGCGCAAGAACTCGGGGCCAGTGTAGACAGGCAGCAAGTTTTTGTGCAAAAGCAGCTGCTTTTGCGCAAGATCGCGCCAATGTAGACACAGCCTGAGTGTATGTCTACACAGCACCACTATTTCAGAAAAACTGACATTATTTCGAAATAACATAGTGCACATCTACCCAGCAAGCCATTCTTTTGAAATAATGTTGAGACGGAGGACTTCTTACTACAACTCCTGTAACCCTCATTTCATGAGGATAAAGGAAATAGAAGGAAGAGTGTTCTTCCTTTGACTTCCTGCTGTGTAGACAGCGCCAAAAGCCGAATTAAGCTATTCTGACTTCAGCTACGCATTTGACGTAGCTGAAGTTATGTAGCTTAATTTGACTTTTTCCTTGAAGTGTATACATGCCCTGGGTGGCTAGTTAGATTTAAGGTCTTTCCTAATCCTACAAATATATATATTTCAAAATCAGTTCCTCCTTCAATTACAAGGAGGAGTAAGAAGACCTGATTCAGGTCTTCAGGATTCTATGTCTTGTCATCTACAGCTGATGGCATGTATGGAATTCTCTCCTCTGCCTCCACTTCTGTGAAGGTTTCTGCATTGGTTTAGTGCTCAGTGTGGAGTGAGGGGCATGACCATGGCAGAATGGATGGAGACAATGGCAGCAACATTTCATTTGGAAATCTGAATGGGAGTTAAATGACATTTCCAGGCAACAATGAGAAACCATCGAGGGGTAAAGGCAGAGAATTCATGCTGCCAAAGTTTAATGTATTGTGATATTGAAGATGAGAGGCAAACAAAACCAAAAATCCAGTGAGAATTTTCCTAGACATCACAAATGCAGGAAACTTGTTTTAATCTAAAAGAAGCAGTGTTCACTTAAAGCTAGAAGCACAAAGGCCCAGATGACAGAACAAATAATGATATTTGTTCCAGTATCAGACAAATCTCTGAAAGCATCACAGAATATTTGTGTTTATACAAGGCACATCCGGATCTAGATAACAAGAGACCTACAGGAAAGTCAATGTGAACCTATTGATTTTATGAATGAATCATGCAGGATGTTGCAAACAGACCTTAAAAAGAAATAGCCAGCGAAGGAACGTTAATCTTTTTAAGACTATCCTGGTGACAAAGATAGAAGTCCAGACAATAATTAGAAGGTTTTTCTTGAAATTAGCTTTTTATTAGAATTCTTTCTTTATTAAATCTTTTTTTTTTTTTTTGCTTGGTGTGAGTGGTAGAAAAAGCCATTACTTTTCATAAATTATATTTACATACATTTGGCTCTTCTTATGCATCTCTTGTGCTTTACCTGTCTTCCTCCCTACCCCCACCTTTAAATCAATCTGATTTCAATTTCATAGCAAAATAGTTGGTAATGAAGAAAGATTTGTCTTGCAGATATTTGAGAACGGCTTATTCATAGTAACTAGCGAATGGGTATATGAGAAGAGTCTGTAGAGGGATTAGGAGTAAAATACCTACTGTTCCAAGTGAATTGCATGACAGCTAGAAATACCCAAATGTAATAGGAAGAGTGAAGTGAATAATTTAAATGGAATAATTTGACAAATCTTATCATTTTTGGTTTATGAATTGTCCACAAACAGATTGCAAAATTGGGGCATAGCAGAGATCTCATGGACATGTGCTACTTCATATTTTGTGGAAATAGTGGGCCATGATGAAAGAGGAACAGGATGGTTCTGCTATGCAGGATGTGGCAAGATCTTGTCAAATTGTGTGCAGGGTTCTTTTGCGTGTTGGGTCTCACAAAAGGACAGAGAGGGAGAGAGAGAAAACATACATACATACATAAAATTCCTTCACTCAGCACTGAAATGCAACCACTGCTGGACAGAATTCTGCAGTAGTTGAACAGTGCACAGTAATACACTACAACAGGACATAGGAAGTGAGGAAGAAAATTTTAGCTAATTGAAACTGTAAGGGGAATTTTTGGTAAGAGTGATACAAATAAGAGTTGGAATTTGCTCAAGATACTGAGTTTAACATCTCTCTGTGTGTATGATTTTGTCTAATCCAGAAGACAATATCCTAGCTCCAGGATAGGGCATTACATACTTGAATACTGACTGGTTCCGATGAAAAACTGCTGGCCTGTGAATCATTATTTCCTGTAGTGTGTAGGTGTTTTCTGGAGAGCTAGCAAATGCTGACCCATACTGACCTTCTCAGCATATGTGAGCGCTAACTGCTCATGGTGATATGGCTGTGGGCCAGACACACAAATGACAGCATTTTATAGTACTGATCCAAATCACTGTTGTAACTGTAGCATTGGGCTATTACTGCTGAGTTCTTTTTAAAAAAAAATTAAGGGGAATTTTTGGTAGGTTGATGTATCTTGCTTTATGAAACCTGATACTATGCACCACCTCATACCTTTTCAACAGATAAAATTGAAATAAAGGGTTACATTTATTCCTGGAATAATTGACCACAGTGGCATTGCCAAAGGCATGGATTTAGCTCTAATGACTTGATTCTCTAGCTGTAAAATTGACAATCACAAGGATTGAGTGACTGCTAGAAGCTTTCTCCGTCCATTGCTGAAAACTAAAGGCATTAAAATAGGTAACCATTATTGCCATGGTGACAGTGTTTGTTTATTGTAAAATCTATTAATAAAGCTGAGATCTTACTGTTTTTAAAACTTCTACAACAAAGTGTCAACTGGTGTCAGCACAGCCATTTCTGCGGCAAATGCATGCACTGTTTAAAGCAGTGGTGCGCAACCCATGGCTCGCAACCCCCAAGGGGTCGCAAACATCTTCCTGGGGGGTCGCAGCACTTAGATCTAGCTGGCCAGTGGCTGGTCTTGGCAGTTGGCAGCCCCTGTGGCGCGGTGCCTAGATCTGGCCAGTTGGGGGCTGTGCCCGGCAGTTGGTGGCCTCCGCGGTGCAGGGGTCGCAGATAAAAAAAGGTTGCGCATCTCTGGTTTAAAGGATGAGGAGGCCAGTGCTGCTCATAATCAATGTGCTATAGCAGACTGAAAAAAGGTTTTTATTTTGGCAACTTTTTTGCAATAAAGGTTTAATCTTTAGAATTGAATGCTGAATTATAGCTCATGTGGTGTTGTAAACTTGAGCTCAGAATTTGAGACTCTGCTTCTATAATTACCTGTCACATTGCATTAGGTCGGCATCATGTCTCTGATGGGAATTATCATCCAACTCAATTGTCTAGGATCCATGCTCTACAATTCATTTCCCTGGCCTAAAAATAGCAATTTTATTATTAAATAATAAAAAAGCTTATATATTCCACTTGTGCCTAGTCAAATAGACTAGACAGTCCTGTGCCCCACAGACTGCAATAGAATTTTGTCAAATGTGAACAAAAATCAGTTCCGTGCGAACTACTCTTACTATCTATTAATAGGTCCCAATCCTGCATGCTACTCCACGTTTACAGTAAGGGGGAATCTTGGCCCCCCAGAAGTCAATGGCAAAATTCTCACTCATTGGTACAATCCTGGGCCCATTACGAAGCATTTCATAAGCATGGCGCATCTTGCAGGAGTGGGGGCCTCAGTTTAGACATCAATTGCTACTGAAGAGTAAAGCACAGCAGCATCCTAACCTATGGTTTCATGCAAAATCCTGTTCCACCTGCATGGTTAAATGCTATTGATTTTCATGGGAGTCTCATAGGATACTTGCTTGAGCTATGGATTGCAGGATAAAACTGAAAGTGTGTGTGTGTTTGTGTGTGCGTAAACCCTCTTGTAAACCTGCAAATCTTTCTGTACGCGTGAATAGTATGTATGTGTTATAGAAGCCTGAATAAAAAGTGATGGGTTAGAAATGTAGTCTGAGTACAGTATTCTAAATGTATCATTTGTATATGTGTAAAAATGGTTTACAAGAGGTGATTTGCAAGTTCACAAAAGGCTTTTTGGAAAAAGCCATCTATTTTATTTTATGTCCAATGACACCATTCTTATCAGTCTATTACAAAATGTTGCATGGATTTAATCATTATTACTTAAATAATAGCAATGATAATTCATGTAGGTTCTGATGCAAAGTACACTGAAATCTGTGGGAAAATGCCCACTGACATCAATAAGCTTTGAATCAGGCTCTTCAGGAACTGCAGGTAACTGTATTATAAATAGTACATGAGATTGCTTTAGAAAAGTAAAGAAGAAAAGACCTTAAATACTACTATAGAAGAAAGAGATGAGATAAAATGATTCCTCTTTCAGTATATAGCTTAATTTATTTAACTATTCAAATGTATAGTTTTATATAGATATTAGCTACATTGAAAGACTAGTACATATAATTTGAATGTATTATGAATGTCTAGCACATTATATGCCATATACATGAGAATAAAATAGATATAAGGGATAAGTAAAAATAACTAATTTTGTAGATGGGCATGAGGAGAGTGATTTTTTTTTGCTATCAATGTTTGCATAATTTTCTACTTTTCCATTTTTTATTTGTTACATGAAATGAAATCACTTTCCTATTCAACCTCTATGTATGATGCAGTTTAACAATGCACTGTGTTTGTGAAACAAGAGCCAGGGGAAATCTTTACCATGAAAGTAGTTTTTAAATGGAAATTTGCATTTTCCCAGCTCCTGGCACTTCAGGAGAACGGTAGCAATTTCATGAGGTTGCTAATTTTTTTTAAATGAATTTTCATGAGAAATGCTCATTCCCTGGCTGTGAACAAAAACTCACAGCCACTTTTGTTTGAAAAATTCAGCAGTGCAAACCATGTAGCTCCCTTGCTTTTAATGGAGTGAGGGTCTGTGCCTTTTCAAAACCCGTTTGAAAACCTCCAGAAACCATGGGATCTAGAAGAATGAGAATTTCCCTCATTTCACAGATGGAGAAGTGAGGTGACATACCCATAGTCAAAGTCAGTGTTTTGTGTTTTTAAAAAGGATCAGACGTGATGGCTCCACTAGGCTGTAAGTCAGGGCACGTCTACACAGCAGCATTATTTTAGAATAATGGACGTTATTCTAAAATAACTATGTGAGTGTCTATACAGCAAGCCCGTTATTTTGAAATAATATGAAAATAACGGGCATCTTGTTCCCGATTCTGTAACCCTCATTTTATGAGGAATAACGACTATTCTAAAATAGCTATTTCAGAATAGGGCATATGTAGACAGGGTAGCTGGAGTTATTTTGAAATAAGAGGCCTCCAGAAAATCCCACAGGTGCCTTGCTGGCCACTTTGTTCACACTCATCAGAACTCTATCGTCCCCCTTCCCCTGCAGGCTTTAAAGGTGCAGCCACAGGGGAAAGGGCTTGTGGCACACAGCAGGCCCTGACAGCCGTGTGCCATTTAACAGCAGCCTGTACAGCATTGGCAGCCACAATGAGCGACCTCGTTGCTCTCAAGGGAGCCAGCAGCCAGCTCCCAGAGTGCTGCCTGGGACGAAAGAGGCACGTACCTTCCTGGTCTGGTGTGGAGATGCTTAAATGCGATTCAGCATCCAATGAGTGTGGATGCACTATTTCAATGGGCATGAGCAGCGCATGGAGAGAGGAGAGGAGGTGCCCTGCAATGAGTTGGGGGTCCTCTTCCCGCAGGGCCACGAGGACAGGCCGCAGAAACTGCAGTAGGATGTGCAGCATGGGGGTCTAAGAGCCAGTGACTGCTTGGAGGCAGGTCCAGCTGCATTGCAGAAGTGCTGAGGTATGCACAAGGGCAACCACAGCAGGCAGAGAAAAGGTTTCACTGTCCCTCAAGAGGTAGGCAAAGGTGAAGAGCCAGAGGGTATGTCTACACATCAAAGTTAATTCGAAATAACAGCCATTATTTCGAATTAACTTTAATAACATCGATACAGGCAAACCGCTATTTCGAAATAAAATCGAAATAGCGGGGCGCTTAATTCGAATTAGTTAAACCTCATTCTACGAGGAATAACGCCAAATTTGAAATAGCTAATTCAAAATAAGCGCTGTGTAGACGCTTATTTCGAAATAGGGGGCCTTCAGCCCTTCCCAGGGAGCCCTGGTGGCCACTCTGGGCCAAACCAGGAAAACTCCTCTCTTCTCCCCCAGCCCCAGAGCCCTTAAAGGGGTAGACTCTGGCCACACTGCATGTGCCAGCTACAGGCCTGCAAGCACAGCCAGCAGTCACTGACCCTGACACAGTGGCCCCAAGATGAGTTGGACAGCCAGATCCAGCCAGCCCTCCACCGCCCAGTCCCCCACCTCCCAAGAGCCAGCCAGGGGCTAGAGAAGGCGGGCGCCATCCTGGACTAGTGCGGAGATTATGGACCTCATTGAGGTTTGGGGGGAGGCCTCTACCGTCCATGATCTCCACACTAGACGGAGGAATGCGGCAGTCTACAGCTGCATAGCTGCCACCATGGCCACTAAAGGCCACATGTGCACCCAAGAACAGGTGTGCATGAAAATTAAAGAATTGAGGCATGGATTTGCCAGGGCCACACGGGGCAGCTCCCCAACAGGGACACACACCTGCCCCTATTTCGAGGCCCTGGACCACATCCTGGGGGGCGGGACAGTCTGTGCCAGCCCAGGGGGCAGCAAGCCAGGAGCAGAGGGCCCTGACCAGGGCATGGAGGAGGAGCCACCACGGAGGGTGCCACGAAGGGTGCCATGTCAGCCGGACCCCCGAGCTGTCCCAGCAGCGGAGTCACCAGGGTCGTCCGGGGAGGCCACACCATGTAAGTGCCATCACTGTCCCCTTCCCGGAGGGGACACTGAGGGAGACCAGGGACCGTGCGCGTGGGCCTTGCTTACCACGGATCACTCAGCAACCTGTGTACATGCGAGCATGTGCTGTGCCACCTCTGGGCAGGTGACTCCAGCTGCGTGCCACACAGGGGCCGTGGCCTAATAGCCACACGCGTGTGTGAAGAGACCTGACATGATCCTGACCCCGGGGCGGGACACAGCAGGACGCCCTCCCTTCACAAGCTCCCTCTACACAGAGGCAGGGGACATCTCCCCCCCACCTCGGCCGCACTATACACAGCACAGGGAAATGGGTGCGGTCTCGGGGCAGCTCCCACTCCCAGGGATAGTCGGACAATCCGACCATGGCCTCTGTGCAAGCACAGCGGCTCTGACGGTGCAGGGCACGGTCATCCTCACCTCGCAGAGTTGGGCTGGGCTTCACCCACTGTGTCCCTAGGGAGAACTGACTACTTCTCTTCTTTCTCCACAGCTGCACCAGTTGTGAGTGCAGGGCACACCACCCCGCCTGGGACATCCTCCTGCACCCGAGGGCTCAGCAGGTCCACCGCAACACTGCAGGGTCATAGAGACCAGCAGCTGGGGGCCCTGCGAGCCCTGCTCCGCACCATGGAGCAGTGGGTGCAGGACGAACGGGAGTTCCAGCAGGAGCTGCTTGCCAGGGTCGTGCCATCTGTGCCCATCTGCAGACCCTGGTGCAGAGTGTGCTGCCTCGTGCCGCTCCCTGCCTCCCCAGCTCCTGCTCCTCCTCCCACTCCTTCTCCCCCTCCTGGCTCTCCCTCCTCAACCTCCTCACCCTCCTCCTCAATCTCCACACACCCCACCTCAACCTCCACACCCTCCTCCCCATCCCCCCAGGGACGCCGAGGCCCCCGCACCCACTGTGCTGGGAGACAATTGGCCCGGCGAGACCCCCACCCCTGAGCCCTGAGCTTCCCCTCCCGCTTCTTTCCCTTGCTTCCCCCTTCCAGCTCCCTCCTCCCAGTTTTCCTCCTCCTCTCTCCCACGCTCTCCCCTCCCCTCTCCCGCCTCCTTTCCCCAGTCTCCCCATAGTTTCATTCCCCCCCGCAGTTTTGTTAAATAAAGCAAGTTGATATTTTTGAAAATACGTGTATTTTATTTGACATTAGGAAGGGGGGCTAGGAAGGGGTACATAGAAGGACATGAGGGAGGAATGAGGCACAAGCCCCCAGTGGGCAGACCAGGGAGGCCTCTGAGTGCTCCTCAGGGTGGACACTCTCCCACGGGGCCTCCTGGATACTGACAGCCCCCCGATGGACCTCCCGGATGGCAGCCTGCAGCAAGTGCAGCCAGGCTGATAGCAATGTGTCCACGAGAAGCACCAGAGTGCCCAGGGGCAGCTCCGGCTCTATGTTGCAGAGTCCTATGGTGTCCCGAGTGAGGGCAAGCAGGGCACTCCGAGACACAAATGCTTTGCTGTCCCACAGCAAGGCAGGCAAGCAAGCAGGGACACCTGAGAAGCAGCTGCCCGGGGGGGGGAGGGTGCCTTTAAGCACAGGCCTCAGCTAGCCGCAGGCAACAGCCACACAAAGACAGTCCTTACCTGATGCCCTAACCCGGTTCCGGCTGGCTTTAAATCCGAATCAGTGTCCACTCAGTGTGGATGCGGTATTTCGAAATAGCAAAAAGCTATTTCGAAATGCATTTTGTGTGTAGACACGTTATTTCAAAATAACTTATTTCAAATTAAATATTTCGAAATAAGATATTTCAAAATAATGCTGTAGTGTAGACATACCCAGAGACACACTTGTACGAGGGGTCCCTTTAAGCATGAGACTCAGATAGCTTCAGGCAGCAGCAATGGGAACTGACTTCTTTCCTGATGCCCTGCCTGAAGTGCTTCCAGGTGATCTTAAATGCAATTCAGCATCCAATGAGTGTGGACGCTCTATTTCGAAATAGCTCAGTGCTATTTCAATGGGCATTTGCTGTGTAGACGCGCTATTTCAAAATAATCTTTTTCAGTTTTTCTTCCAAAATAGCTTATTCCGAAATAAGCGTACAGTGTAGATGTGCCCTCATATACCTAACCTACTAGACCACAGTGCATGAAGGAGGTGATGTCAACTTTTTGATCCCTAGTTTCTTCCATTATAAAATGGAAGCCACATTTACTACAGTGATATTTGAAAATATGCAGTCTTGGATACGTTAAGTAGCCTTGTCTTTGCCTAATAGAACTGGAGATTAATGGGTGAAGATCAAAACTGCAACACTCGGTTGTCTAAAGTGATTTTTTGGAAGTTGTAGATGCTCAGCACCTCTGGAAATCAGGCTGTGTGCCTAAATATGTATTTGTATGCCTACACTTTGAAAACTGTAGCCAAAGAGACATGCTTGGTGGCACTGTAGTTTGGGTGTAGAAATGGATACTGAAGAGATTTTGGTCTTATTTGTGGTTCTATGCCTGACTTGATGGACAGAGGACTAGAACAGGCAGTAGTATTTGATGCAAAGGAAATACCAGGAAAGAAAAAAGTATTGGTGCCTCATTCATTTTGGCCTTTACGCTAAGAGTATCTATTAATATCAATGCTTCTGTGGTCTTCCAGGATCATGACTGAGATCCCCTTCCCCACCAGACTCTTTCTCATAGGCCAACAAACAGCTAGCAATACTCTTCTGTCGCTATTAATTTGGGCTGGAACTGAACCAACAAGTTGGAAGGGAAAGGCACTAGTGCATTTGTCCATTCTATTGTACAATACAGGTCCTTACCTCACTTATTATGGTAACATCTGACTGTAATACCAATCCCCTGAGCAATCCAGTTCCCAGATGATAAATACTGAAAAGACATCACTTAAAGATAAATTTGTGGTGTTTGCTGGTGCTAAGCCTGCTGCTATACAGTTACCATCCAATGACATTATATAGTTGAGATATGAAACACTAGCCTGTGGATTTCCATTGCAAAGTGTTAACAGGGTGTCTGATTTCCTGTCTTTTCCACTGCTGCTCTATAATTATTCAGTTCATAACACAGTAAATTAAGTGTGCAGATTTTAGTATGATGTCATAGACAAGGCTAAAATGTTAAACAGGCTGAGGCTTAGTCTATATAAAATCAGGCACCTCAGCAATGGCAAACAGGGAATGGGCTTTGCAGTGTGCTGCAGCTGCAGGTGGCGTGCTCAGATTCCAGCCCAGCATAATTACTTATCTGTAGAGAGCCAATACTAATATGTTATGACAGGGAGGTCACAGGTGAAATTGGAGACTTTTTCCCGCCTAATCTAAGGGAAATTACCTTTCTGATGATATATGGGCACAACCTTCAGCTCCTAACTACCAAGGCAGGGCTTATTCAGAATGGAGAAATTACAAATCAGATGTCAGAGAATTAAATATTAAGTGTTTTGTTTTTTTCATTTGCTGAGTACTTACTGCTTCCACTGAATCCAACTGGACACAGCTTTGAGGGCACGGCATCTCTGGTGATTAGTTACTTGAAGCCTAAAAATTAGAGACTAGCCAAAACAAGAAGACTGACTACAAATTTTCCTGGAAGCTTGTGGAAGAATCTGATCCAAAATGAGAATGAAATCTCAATAGCTTGCAAGATTCAGCAACATAAATTGGATCCCTGGCCTTGGGTGATGGCTTTCCCCCTCCCCTTAAACCTGAATTGCTACCCTCACACTATACTAGATCTGGGTCCAAACGATGTCTCTTGGCCCTTTTCTATTACAGGTTGAAACTCTCTAGTCCAGCACTCTTGGGACTTGACTGGTGTTGCCAAAGAATTTGCCAAACCACAGATGGTCAATATTGTCTAACAGCATTACCAACACTTCCACTGCTTACTGGGCTCTTAGAAGATATTTAGAGTAAATTAGAACTAAATAACAGCACAGAACACTGAGATACAAGACTGGTGGCTGTAAACACATTTTATGGGACTGTGGGAAACTTGGCCACATTCGTGATACGTGAACATTCAGCTAATTAA
Source organism: Pelochelys cantorii (assembly GCA_032595735.1). NCBI lineage: Eukaryota > Metazoa > Chordata > Testudines > Trionychidae > Pelochelys > Pelochelys cantorii. The sequence goes on along the minus strand of CM064329.1, from coordinate 97,928,302 downwards.
AATCATGCTGGACCACAGATGTTGACAGACTAGAGAGTGTCAGAAGAGAGAGGTTCAACATGTGACCATAATCATAGTAACAAGTCTTCTAAAATGTTACTATATTAACCAAAATCTATTGCTGTAACCCTAATAACATTTATGCTTCAGCTAAATATAGCATTTCTGTTCTTGATGTCTTGTCTTTTTGTTGTCAAAGTTTGCCTCTAGGGCTTTGATTGTGAAGGATCCTATTCCTTAAGCTTTTTATCAGATCCACACAATTAGAAGATATCTGATCCCTATACTGTCTACAATGTATTTTGTTCATAGCAATTAATGCATGACTGAACCCCCATTTTCTGCTCTGTTGGAATATTATACAGTTCTGAATAATCCTTCAATAATCCTGGAGGTTTTAGCTTGGGGAATTTCATTATCATGTATGGTGTTTATAGCTGTACTGCGATAGTCCCAGACCATCTGTCAGTATCACTTTTCCTTGATAATAGATCAAAAAATTATAATGATAAGGAATAATTATTGCCAATACAAATGGGGAGGTGGATAGCTCAAAGGATTATTAATGCCTAGAAACAAAATCTTTCACTCTAGGTCTATTGATTCAAATCCTGCATGAGGGACAGAAGTGATGCCCTGCAAATTCTCAGCATCCCAGATGAAATGAGCTGGGTCAGCTAAATTTGATTGTTGCTATTTATATAGCACTATAGGTGTCCGTGGTGCTTTATAGACAAATGAAAAGAAGGCAGGCATGGTCCTTGCATTCTAAATTACACATTACACTGCAGGGAGAGATATACAAGGCTAGAGGAGGGAGTATGTATAAAGGTTAGACATTTTCCTGCTGGATTATATATGCCTGCATCTTATTAGTTCCTTTTCTTTATTTAAATGTAGGGATGTTGTTCAGAGTCCGGGACTTTTCTATTTTATCTGTATAGAGTCAGAGAAGTACATTGGAATAATCAGACAAAACTAAGACGAGGTCCCTGCCTTGTGCAGCTTGCAGTGTAATCCCTACATTGTATCCACATTTAAAATCCCACCAGAGTACTGAAAAAGAACTGTCTGTACTCGGTCAGCCTCAATCCAGAGTCACTCTACTGAAGGCAGGAAGTGGTTTGCCCAAGGGCAGAACTTGGCCCTTTGCCATCTGTGTTGGCATAGAAGTCAGGAAGTGAATGGGCCATAGAGACTGAACTCCATTTGACTGCTCTAGGCAATCTCTCCAGATCCAGACAGAGGTCCATTGGTACTGAGAGGCAGTGTGGGAAAATTCGTGACTGATGTATGTGTGCTGTGGCTAAATGGAGGTGTTTATCTTGCTTCACTTGGCTGGGTTGTATGTGATCTGGATAGTTAAAACCCTGCTTTCTTGTTGGAGATAAATGATAAATGTACTGAACTCAACTCCTGATGCACAGTTGTTTGAAAGCAAATGCTTTATGTTACTCCGGCAGAACAAGAGTCCTTAAAGTAGGTATAAAGAGCTCATAAGAATGGCCCTGGTGCAGAATACTCCACCCACCTCGTATAGAGCTGGCCTAAGGACATTATGCTGGCCCCAGGCTTAGCCCCTGGATTGGGGTCATTTCAGTGGCTGGAGTGTGCACTGCACTACAGCTACTCTTGGATTCTCAAGAGGAAGTTGGAGTATAAGTTACAGCAATCCTCAGAGTGCTCTTATGCCAGAAGTGTGAAGGCCTCTATATTGCCTCTGAATATAGGGAGACCAAAGATAACAGTCACTTTGATCTTGCGCTTCCATTACTCTCCAAGTACAGGGACAAAATTACAACTCAGACTCACGAAGAATCATTGTCTCTTGCACTCATATTTTCTTAAAATAGAAAGTCATGTAGTATATTTTCATCTGATGGCAGGCAGTTAACCTTAATAGTAAATCTAGATCCATGACAGTAATTAATGAATCAACAACAAGACTGCTATCAGTGGCCATGGGAACCCGCCCCCCCTCCCCCCACTTCCATACTGTATAGTAGTTCATGTCTCTCCTAGCACATGTGGGAGGCAGGTGATATGCTGAAGGTCATTAGGAAAGCAACTGGTTTTTCTGACACAATAGAAAAGGCAGCTTGAAGCCAGTGCTCCTAAATGGTTATAGGCAGCCCCCGACTTGTGACACAATCAGTTCCTGGGGAAGCATTGCAAGTCGGGGGCGTTGTAACTCGAACCATCATTTATGATAGACGCTGTGCGCCATTGTAAATGTGGGCCAAGGATATAAGTTGGAGGTTTTCAGTCCCTTCTGCACTTACAAAAATGGTTTTACGTGTGGGGGAAGGAGAGGTTGCAACTTGGGTGGTCATCTCTCGGGGGTTTCCTATTAAAATAAGTATTTATATACAGCCTTTTATCTGAGTATCACAACTTTATAAACACTAGTGACTGAAACCTCACAGCGTTCGGTGTTAATTGTCTTTACCCCATTTTACATAGTTATCTATCAGGTGCATGGGAAGCTTAAGGGTGCATCTACACAGCACTATAACTCAAAATAAGATACGCAATTTGAGCTACAGAAATTGCATCTCTTATTTTGAGTCAATTTTGAAATAGCTTATTTTGTCATTTGGCGCTGTCTAAACAGGGCCAACTTTTGAAAATAAAGTGCTATTCCAAAACATCCCTTACTCCTTGTAGAATAAGGTTTCCAGGGATGTTGCAATAGCGAGCCTTGCTGTGAAGATGTGGGATAGCTATTTTGGGATACTCTGGTATCTCGAAATAGCCCCACTGTGCAGACGTACCCTAAATGACCTGGCCAAGATAAAAGTGTGAGATTGTGTAACAGGAGAATAAAACCAAGAATTCCTACTTCCAGTATCCTGCCTCACCATTAGATTCACTGAGTACATCTACATTACATAGTAAACCCAGGCTCAGACTTGTATTTAAGCCAACCTTCTTGCTACCATTCAAGCATACAGCTTGCTGACCCATGCCCCAAATCTCTGTGAACTTGGGCTTGCAGGGGTATGGGTCCAAAGTTCTCCTCTTCAGGCACACACGGTGCTAATCACTCCTCACCATCCGACAGGCTTTATAGCCCTACATATAGCCTGGCCCCCTTTACTTGTCTCAGTTGGATGCACCTGCTGTGATACATAAGCTGGGCCTACTTTGCTTGCAAGGGACCAGCTATCATGAGACAGTCGCCCGGCCCGTCAGGTTTTTGCGTTGTTGTTTGTTTGCATGCATGTTTAAAATAAAGTGTTCAATTTGCACATGAGGTTATACATGTGGCTTTTATTAAACCTATTAAAGTGGAACTTCATTGCAGTAATCTATAAGTTGTGTGTTGAAGCACATAACAAGGCTCTATGAAATGCACAACACAATAACTATAATCTTCATAATCCAGAATCTGAGTTGAGAAACATGAACAATTTTTTATAAAATGCTCCACAATAAAATGTCATGAAAAATAATCTTCTTGAGCTGCTGGAGCTCCAGAAACTGTGTGGTGAGTATGGCTCTATTACAAATACTATGTCATTCCACCTCATGCTGGACACCTTGCAAAACTACTACGTGGGTGTGTGCACATCCGTGATTTCTGTTGTGCAGGTAGATCCTGCTCCAGTAATAACAGATGCACTTTCCGCTGTATGTACCATCCCAGCAATATCTTAGGTCCATTCCTGGCAAAACCTCTAACCTAACAGACACTGCGGAGTGCACAGCAGACCACAATAAAGCAGATGGCATTGACAGCATTGGCATCCACACAGTTCTGAAGGGAGCACCATCTGGATTTCAGTCTGCCAAATGTACATTCCACCATCATCCTACAGATACTGGGCATGTAGTTGCACCTTCTTTTGTCAGGCTTTCTAAATCTGAGTGTGATTTCATAAGTCATTAACTCATGACCTCAGAGGGAACAAATATCTCCTTACCACTACAATAACAGCAGGGACAGAGACACCATTGATAACAATGGCATTTGATGGGAAAATTGTCCCTACTCGTCAGAACCAAGCTGACGTTCTGATCTGTAGAAAACACTGGCCTCATGCATCCTGCCCGTATAACCTGTGTTGGTGTTCATGAGATTGTTGGGACTGTGGTTGACCAAGCATAATAATGGAGTAGTACCATTTGCGGTTTATGCACTTGTGCTCTTTGCAGAGGGCAAAATAAGGACAAATGACTCCCATCAACAGCCCCAGTGCAGTTTGGAAACCCTTTTCTCTCAAAGCCAGCAATTATTCCTTGAATGTTTTTATGCCCACCGGCTTTGAGTGCTACTTGCTTCACAACTTTTCATCATCACAGCCCATGCAGTTGACGTGTCAACACCAAAAATGGGCCTAGTGGTGGACATGTCATGATGGCTATTGCAACCTGCTTCTGGACTTCCTGATGCTGTAGTTAGGGCAAGCCATACACAGAGCTTCAGACACAATTGCTTCTTAATGTGAAAGCTCTGAATCCACTGCTGATCATACCAGGGCTGCACGGCAATGTAGTCCCACCGATCTGTGCTCGTGGCTCTGCTCCAGAAATGCCAGTCTATATATGGAGCATCTTCAGTTATGGAAACAGGCATGAGCAAATCATCTGGGTCATAGCTGACATATCTCCCCCTCCAAAAAGTGCCTTCATTAGTACAAATGCCACCACCAAAATGCCACAAGCATTTCATAGATGCTCTGCCAGAGTTGTGAACCAGGAGTGAAAGCTCAAGCAGGAAAAGTTCTGCTGCTGAGTAATCAGTGGGGCTGGCTGTGATTTCAGGGAGCATGCAGATTTAAAAATGGCTCTGCTGGATGTGATGATGGGCTAAGAGCATTTCTAGTCATGTACCCTGGGATGGACAGACAAATCCTCCCACAATACACTATGGGCCAAGCTCCCATGCGGTTACAGATAGCTAAAATCTCTGGATCCAGCCCTGAGAAGCCACAACATCTGAATTGTTTCTGCTAGTGCAGCCTGAATACATGGGCACAGGTATGAGGCTCTGGTGGCCATACAGTATGGCTGCTCACCTGTGAGCTTGGATTGAATTGTTCCATAGGTGCGGGTTCCACAGACCCAGGTTTATGAATCTGAGCAGATGCATCCCTGGGCTTCTGAAGGTCCAGATTAGTACATCAAGGATTTCTCATATTATTCATCTGCCCCTTTAACATATGCTATTTGTGGATGATATCCCCCCAAACCTGGTAACTGGCTACCTGAATGTATCCACTTTCTGATTACCAAATGAGATACTGTTTCCAGTGATCTCTCCTTTTTAAATATTGCCAAGGAACGCAACCCCCATCTCTCACACAATAAGCAACTAAAATAGTCAGAGTTATGTCCCAGGACCAGCAACATCAACCCAGAGTAAAGGCCAAAAAAAATTAAATTGTGATTTGAGGATGTGAAGGACCACAGGAAAGGCCCATGATAGGAGAGGAAAAGTTTGGTCTAATACATAGGACAACCTTTTGTCTTTTGGGAAATTGAACTTTCAGGGGGAAAACTTATATTAACCTATCTAATTAAATGGTCAGATTTCTCAGTTCCCTTTTATTAACTGCTGGGAATGTAAAGGAAACTATTTCCTTCTGCTTTTGACATTCACTCCAAGCCCTGATTCACTTTGAGGTATGTTTTTCTTTTTATATATTTGTGGAAACTTTTAAAACAGTATTAAAGTAAGAGCAAAAAGAATCTTTTTTCTGATAAAATGCTGAAATTTCTCCCCCATGTAAACTTTTTTATTCATGTTCAAAGGGAGAGATGTTTTTGTTCACAATGGTGCAAGACTTCAAAATGGACCATTTTATAAAGAAGAAATTGTTTGGTCAGTAGTTTTTCTCCTCTGTGCTGTTATTGAAGGTTTTATACTTTATCAGTTTACCTGCTGCAAGTCCTGTGCTGCTATTCCTCAGCATAGCTCTTTGAAACACTGCAAGCCTGACTCTTCCCTCACTTACACTAGTGCTACACCCAGGCCATTCCATTTTCAGTTCAATTACTCCTCATTTATATGGATGTCAGAGAGGAATCTAGCTCTGGAATTGCAGTTGCAGGTTAGAGATATGAAGCTGGTGTGTTAGCTCTGAACAATTAATAACTGGTTTGTGTCATGTTGATAGCCTCCACTTTCTGTTTGATCCTGCAATGAAGTCAGAATCCTGTACAGCATATCTGTAGTAAGCACAATATTTAGTACTGACTTCAGTATGGGAGGAGAAAAGCCCACTGTTGCATGTGAATAATGTTGACAAATGCAGCAAATGAGGAAGAGAAATCAAGACTTGCACTTGAATGACACTTAGCTCTTCCATCTGGGAAGATTATGGGGAACAGGGAAGGCTTTAAGTTTTCTTGCCAGGCCTGCAAATTCCTTTGCTCTCACTCCCCGCCTCCCAATCATACCCCTATTTCAGACTCTGCCCACCCTTTCTATTCCTTCTTTGCTCTCCAAGAAAATAACTCATTTTTGTTCCTTGAGAACATGTGCAGGATGGACAATACACTTAGGGTAAGTTTTGTGACTAGAACTGGGCAATCCTATGTCCATGAAAATGAGAAATGTCTGGTGGATAGTTTCAAAAGTGCCTAAGGGATTTAGGAGCACATGTTAATGAGACTTGTATTCCTTCTAGACTTTTGGAATTATCACTCTGTTTCTGAGGACCCATACTTCTACCCCTGATGGTTTTATTGAGAACAGTGATCTACCCCCTAATCTGGGGAGAGACCAGGTCTCTGAACTGGTGCACCTGACAATACGCTGGGTGAATGCATCCCCGGCTCTTTCATACCATACTGTTACCATGCTGCCTCCCTCTGAGTGCCCTTCTTGAGCCAGCCTTTCCCACTTGCAGGGATCTTTTCTAGACAATTAAGTCATATTAGTAAATTACCTTAAGGTGCTATGACAAGTCGAATTTTCTGAAGCATGACTTGAGGGTTAGTATAGATAGGACAAGTTGTGATTAACAGTGTGTCAGATAGTGAGGTAGTATACTGTTGAACATGAGCTGAGAAAGTTCTCCAATTAGTACATTTTATTAATCTAAATTAATACATAACATTAATTTGAAAAAGACTTTTAATTTTTTTAAACTGAAATCGAAAGCTTCACTTGTTTGAATGTCACAAGAAGCTGTGGCATTTTTAAAAAGCTGTTTGAAGCAGCTGGAAGACAGAAAATAAACCCAGGGGTCTGGAGATTAGATGTACTATTAAGCCAATTTTAGGTACCAGGCAGCACAAGTCTTTCTGAGATTCCTGTAGGAGGAGAAGCATGTTTTAATAATGAAGTGCCCAGGGTAAAAGAAAAAGCAGCAGTACCTTCACTCAAATTGAAAGTGGATTTCCAAGGAAGAGAAGTAATAAAAGTTATCCACCAGTACTAAAAAGAAAAGCACAAATCTCTTCTTGGAGGGAAATGAAACAAACATTTAGAAGTTTTAGAGGTGTCTGGGATGTCACTGGTGGTAAAATGAAAGTAGATAAAATCAATAGCTTCATTATCAAGAGCTGGGTTTGTGAATGGAAGTCATGTGTGTTTTGGAAATGACTTCTGATTTATAGATTTTTTTATTTGTATACTTACCGTTTTATTTATACATTTGAATTGCATGGAATGTTTTGTGGTACATGTAGCTTTACAACTAGATGTGATTTCTGTGCTTGTGAGAGTTTGTTCAGCTGAAGGAAGCTGTACCAAGTTCAGCTGCACTCTATAACACAAGAGACATGCACTCTGTGCTCTTTCATGTAGAGCTTACTTTGATCTTTTTTGTGGCTTTCCTTAATCTGCAGTTGTTCATTTCAGACTGAAAACACATTTTCTTCTTTTGTGTATGGAAATATGAAATAACTGAAGACAAAATATGTCTAGTGGGAATTTTTGCCTGCAGACTAGGTCCCTCGTGCAGTATACTTCCTAGCTATTTAATAATATCAGTCCACAGTTTTTACAGGCTGTTTGTTTCCTTGGGAAAGGTGGACTTAATGCAATGTGTTATGGACAGCAGGGCTAAAAGGCTTTTCTCAACAAATTGCAAACATAAATTCACATAAAAGTATCAGTTAACCTTTTGTTGTCTTCTCATGAGTCTGCATCAAACATTTAGAATACATAGGCTATAAAATTCTCCTCTCCACAGATTTTCTTGAATATTGAATGAAACTCTCATTTGATTCAGAGACAGTAATATCAGGGAGAACATCTCTTCTGCATTTTGGATGCCTAGCTTTTGTAGCTGTGTCATTTCTATGGTTGACATTTCCTGTCTTTTCATTCATTGTGAACTGGCTTTCTCTTTAACCTTACGGTATCAATGCATTTCACTGGATTTGAAAATAATGCTAGACTGTAACTGGTTATATATCAAGTGTTAAAGGGTATCTTCAGTCATTTATTTTAACATGGTCTGCCTGAAAAATCTGGAATAACCTGATTCATGTGGGAATGTGTATACATATGCTATCTAACAGTATCTTCCAGGCCACTATAGTGAAGGGGCAGTAAACTACATCAATTCTATTCACTCCTCCTCCATAGATTTAGTAGCGATTGATGATAAACATTTGTTGATGGGTGGTGAGTAATAGAATGGGTTTTTCAATGTCTTTTTTTATTGATTATTGTTGGCTAGGGAGCATGGTGACATTGGTGGAGGTGTAGATTCTTACACTGTATTATTTAATATAAGCAGGATTCATAGAGGTATGGATAGTTCCCTTATAATTTGTTGTATCCAGCTAAGTAAATAAATGAACATAACAGTATATTGAAAGGCAGGGTGATCTACTAGATTGAGGGTTGGGCTAGGGGCTGGGAACTCCCAATTATTTATCTAATGTTTACAGAGCACATGCTGTCTGAGCACTGACAACATTATTCAAATAGATGATTTTCCCTGAAGCCTTGAATAAGCCTCCTAATCCCTCTGTGTTCAAGTTTCCCACTTTGCACAATAGAGACAATAACTAGGGCTGTCTGGAAACCAGCAATTCCATGTCACAGGGTTTTGAAATTTGCTTTCCTTCTGCAGGGAGAACTCTGACTCAATCTGACTAATGATTAGGGCACTGGTCTGAGAGAGAGATGGGTTCAAGTTCCTTCTCCAGGTCAGGAGGATCTCCCACATCCCAAGCACTAGCAACTGAGCTATAGAGAATAACAATCTCCCTCCCTCTCAAACACATGTAAGAAACCTTCCTGACAAAGCTGACATTGGGTGACATGACAATTGCCCCATTCTGCTCATGTGTTCTGGTGCATCTGGCACCAGCCACTGTCAGAAGACAAATTACTGGACTAGATGGACCACTGGTCTGACCCACTATGGCTGCTCTTACATTTTTAATTGCAATAGTAAGAGTAATATTGCCACAAAACATTTTGGTTTCAATAAAATAGCATTTTTCAGTTGGAAAAGAGTGTTGCTGAAAATATTTCAGCCAGCTCTAATAATAATGCTAATCCACTTGCCTCACAGAAATGTTGAGAAGCACACCCAAGATGTAAGGTGCTAGGTAAATCCTACATGGTATTATTGCTTTCTGTTGATGGGAGTATCAAAATTAATTAACTCCAGAGGTAAATTTTGACTAAGTACTTGCCTGCACCAAGTCAATCATCACCAAACCAAAACTTAGTGCTTGTATTGTTTCACGCAGTTCCAAAATCAAGGCCACATCGTGTGAGGGACTGTGCAAATGTATAAATAGTAGGTGTATGCTGCACGCTTCTTATGGCAGCAGGTAGAGTGCATTTGTAACCCACACACCTAGTATGGTTCACTGTCCTTATGTAGTGGCACTTAGACCACTTACAGCAAGTGATAAGAACAAGGGAGCTCTGCAGCCTAAGCTGAGAGGTAGCTGGCTTTATAGTTCAAGCTGTAGAGACTCCTATACTAAGTTGTAAAGGTGCAGCATTCATATCTGCCTAGTGGCAGTTACACATTCATGGGTAGGCCCTCTAGGATGGGTATAAAGAGCAGTGTAGATACTGCTGAAAGACCTCTCTGAACCCTGTGGGAATGTGCCTGTGTATATATCCCCACAGCTTTCTCCATGCCCAAGCAGTTCTACCCTTGTTGATGTTCTATTTTTAGCAGTATAGTATCCCAACTGTCGGAAATACTTTGGCAGCAGGGAAAGGCTCTGGTAGGGGGAAGGCAGTAGGGAAAGTCTTCAACAACGGGGAGCTACCCCTGCTATATCACCCTTCTACGGCTTTTCACTGACTCATGTAGCTACACACCCAAATAGCAATGCAGAGATATGGATATCCAACACACAGCTGTCACTGGTGTTCAGTGTAGATGTAGTTAATAATAGACAATCTCTTCCCAGAAGAGGTCACAGTTGAAACAAAGCATACAAAGGCAAAGGGAGACGAAAGGATTTATCCAAGGTCACACAGCAGATGAGTAGTAATAATGTGGGGTAGCAGTGCAGTAGCAGTAGCCCACTCAAAAAGAAGAGGGTTAAAAGCAGCCTTAGGGAGGTTGTGCAAATCCACAGATAATCAGAAAGGGCCTGTGGGGAGCCTATTAGAGTGAGGATAGGAGGCAGCCAGTGAGGGCTGGGCTGGGCCCTATTAAAGAGTGCAGAGCTGAGAGGTGTTCAGATGGATCCTGACCAACAAGGGAAAAGCATTTTGCATAGAGTGGTGCAGTGCAGGCTCAGGGAAGCGGAAAGAGATTAAGCTCCTGCCTGATACCTGCTAGGCTGAGGCCTTGAGAGCTGACAAGATGCAAGGATCATGAGGAGGTGGCCCAGGGAACATTGGCAGTCAAGGGGAGTGAAGGAGAGCAGGAGAGGGCTACCACTAGAAAGTCCCTGGACAGGAATCCAGAGTAGTGGGAAGGCCTGGTTATCCCTGGCAACACAGCTTGCCACGTTGGCTTGCCCAAGAGGTGAGGCGTTAGACTTGGGTTGCAGTTAGCCACTGCGGTGAGTGCGAGAAGTAGGCTGCTGATAGCCCTGGTAGTGGGGAGAACAGAGTGGTGGTCTCTTTTGGAGGGCAGTGTCCTGAAGTGGATACTGTGGTCCAGGGGAGTGATGTGGCTCCAGAGACAGATAGTAGAGACAGGCGAGTGAACAGTGGGCAAGACACCAGCCAAAAGCAGTGCACTCAGGCTGTTCTGAGCTAATTCCCAGTGTAACCAGCAGGAGGCACCCTAATGGTGAGTCTCAGCTTTAGTACAAGTGGGAAAAGAATCTGAACTGATCATGAACTCATTGTCTGAGTTCTCTGCTCCCTCATGGCTCTTCCTGTGCCCAGACTGGGAAGCAGCTGTATAGGAATACTATGTTCGCTCTACTTCCAGCCTTACCCTTCTGCCAAGCTCCCTAATGTGGGAGCCAGGGCTCTCTTGATATGGATTTCCATATATAACACTTTCTTAATCTACTGGTTCTAAATCAGAAAAACTTACACTCGTTTGTATGTGATTATATGCTGATGTGCTTTTTAGTGATGCGAATCATGAATGCCTGTAAATTCAACAATAGTTCCATCATGTGGATTGGTGTTCACTCATTCCTAATCACGCTAGTTTGGGTGACACCTGGCTTTGAGTCCACATTATTCATGCTCTATTACAGGGGAATTGCCATGGTAATACAAGACACAGTCATATCTAAGCTAATGACTAGGGAAGTCACTGTATCTGCTTTATTAAGACTACAGTGGTTTCAGAATGTTTGAATTGCCTGTTTATTTTTTAAATGAAGTTCAAACTTGGATTTATGTACTTTTCTTCTTCCCTACTTCAAGGTTTGGTTTGGTTTCCTTTCCCTGCACGGTATAACAAAAATGGGCTGTGGAATGGAGATCCACACCAGTCTCAGTATCCAAATACCCCCTCAAGAACATGGAAACAGTGAAGTATAGCCCTGGAAGCTATTGAAGCCCTGAGGTCTGGGGCGGCTTGGTGGTTATGAAAGAGACCCCCTCTAATATCAGGCCATATCCATTTATTGGCCCTTAGTCTTAGCTAGCAGATTTGGCAGTTCTCGTGAATCTTGATCAGTAGTTGCATTTTTTCCCCAAATTTCCCTCCCCACCCCAAAAATGGAAATTTCCAATTAAAAATTAAACCTCCAATATGCGAGTATTATGGGGATCATCTTTGCTGAGTGTCCAGAAGTTAATTCCAAGCTATGAATATTTATTTTCAGGATACTTGCCTTTACCTTTTATTTTCATACCAGCATTCGAACAGGGTGTTGCAAAATAATTAAGCTTGATTTTTTTTTTCAAACAAGAGAGATTAAAGGTTCCAGTTCAGGGAAACAGCTTACAAATTTTCATAGATACAAGGGGCCAAATTCTGCTCTCTGTTACCCTAGTGAAACCCCCATAAGCCAATTTCTACTCTATTATATCATTGTCAATCTGGAGAATTAGTAAAATTAGGGAGGGAGAATGAATGTAGGGTTACAGTGCTGGACTGGGACTGAGATGCCTTGGGTTGAGTTGCCAGCTCTACCAGAGACTATGTAGTCTTGGACAAGGGGGTGCCTAACTCCCATCAATCACTGGGAGTTGAAATCAGTTGGAGGCAGGTACTTAAATAACTTTTAGGATCTGGGCCTTAGTCTCTCTGTGCCTCAGGTCCTCCTCTTTATATAGAATTCATAATCCCTACTTCAAAAAGGTATGCTCTGATGGCAAACACGTGAATTTTTGTGAGGCACTCAGACACTACATTGATGGAGACTCCTGTGAAGAAGTAAATAGAATGGTTCAGACTAGCTAACCACTGAAATATGAAGATGGTTGCAACATCTGTTCCTAAACAGAAGCTTCTCCTTTCACAATGTTCTGATAAATATTCGTTGCTATGAAAACTGTCTTCAAACTTTCATTTCACATCAAGCGCGTTGCTGGGGTAGCTTCACCCTCAGCTTGTCTTGTAATTCTATGCTGCTCAGCTAATGCTGTTTCCAAACCTCCACTTCTGAACGAAAAACATCTCTCTTCTCAGATATTTACAAGACCAGTGTCAAAATATTAAATTCTCAATAAAGATATACAGGAACATTCAACATACATACAATATTTCGCTGATTAAAATTAAACAACATTCATGATGTACTCCTGCACAAAATGTTTTCCTATTAATAGAATTGCCTCAAATAAGCCTGATAAATAACTAGTACATTTGCTGAAGTCCTTGAGCCATATTCATATCTGGTGTAAGCAGGTGCAATTTCATTGATTTAGACTTCATATACATTGGTTACACCATGTCTAAATCAGGGCTTTTGGTTTTGGTACACTTTGTAGCCCAGCTCAGTTTCACTGGTGGTGGGGGATCAGAAGTTACCCAGACGTGTATACAGAAGTTAAACTATGTTAAAGTGGATTTCGGTGTATCCAGTCTGATAAGAATGAAAAATGGCAGGCTGAGAAGAGGTGAGGAAATATTTTATAGCTGAAATGGTTCAACCCTGGAGTGTTTTATGATTGTTCCATGAATGAAATCTATCACAGTTATAGTGTTGTCTCCAGGGAAGCTTTCAGAATGAATTCTATTACCTGGAAACTGAATGAAGATCGATTATCTTCCAGCACCTTCACATGTGTAGTATATTTAAATAAGGGCAATCACATATAATGGAAACATAGGGAGAAATAATCTTTCTCACTAAATACATGAGCCATATTAATAGATTTATTTCTGCTGTGTCCTATAGATTGAAGTACATGAGTAAGGTGCTTCAAATAAAGCTGGGGATGAACATTAGCTTTATCCATTTTTTTTTTTTTTTTTTGCTAACGAGGTGCTGAAGAAATCAAGGAATGTTCCAGACAGAAAATGGGTCTCAATACTTCAGTGTGCCAACACAAGTCATCTTTTAGTTATTTTATTTTTTTAATGAAAAAGCTAATGAAGTCCAAACTTGGATTTATGTACATTTTTAGTTATTTTAAATAGGCGCTTATTTTTATTTATTCATAAGTTTATTCTGTGGTCCAGATTTATGACGTTTAGTGACTTTTCAGGCCTGGCGACAGGGGGAGGAGCAAAGGGAGCAATTAGACTCATAGACTCATAGACTTTAAGGTAAGAAGGGACCATTATGATCATCTAGTCTGACCCCCTGCAAAATTGCCCTGGAGCCTGGTGTTTCAAAGGGCTCCAGAGCTCCCTGCCATTGCTTCTGCGGCAACTGGAGCCCTAAGCCCCTTTGAATTGCTTCTGGAGCATCATGCTGGATGTTCCGCATGGCTTTGAGGGCTGGGTGGAGAAGCAGCACCATGCTGTGGGTGGTGCTAAGGGCCGACTGCCTTAGGCCCTGCTCCTTCTACTCAAAGCCCTGCCCCTTCTGGGATGCTGAGCTGGGCTCCCCCACCCCTCCTGGGCCTGCGATGGTTCTTGGCCCCACTGTGAATGTTCATAGAGAGCGAGGAAAAATATTTTCTAAAACACACATTGGTATAGTTATTTTAAGTAACCAGTTACCTCTGCTAGTTTTCTTGCTGTCCTTTGTGTTCTGTTCTTTAGCTAAAGACTGGAGAATTCATTTAAATTAATACATTTTATTAGCTAAAGCAGAATTTTAAGTAAGAAATTACAGCAAGCAAAATAAATGTTTAGATGACAGCATTAATAAAATAAGAGAATTCAACATTAGATGCTACAGATAATCATTAAATAATAAATTATATACATTAATTCAAGGTCTTATCTCAGTCTTATTAAACAGAAAAACTTTATTCTACTTGTCCAGTATACTGGGTGGATGGTTTTGATACTAAAATGGAACATTGGATCTTTAAATACAGATTCTTTTAAATAAATGAATGGATTTATTCCAATAAATGGATCTTCCAGTGGAATTATGGGACTGTCCATTGCATTTTAGCAGATTACTCTAGGGTAGGGGTGGGCAATAATTTTTGAAGGGAGGCCACTTCACAAATTTCTGAAGTGGTTGTGGGCCACCCTGTAAGGGGTAGGGCCTCAGGCAAAAAGGGTGGGGCCAGGAGACTTTGCGTGTGCTCCCAGCCACAGACCCTGATTGACCTGGGGGTGGGGAAGTGCATGAAGTCTTTATCTCCTGCTCCCGTTTTGAACAGCTGGTGGTTCCCCCTGGTGTCATGCTCCCCTGGTGGGGGGGAGGAGACTTCACGCACCCCCATTGTCCCCAGGTCTCATTGGCCTGGGGGCTGAGGAGAGGCAATGCAGTCACAGGCTGGATCAAAGGGCTTGGCAGACTGGATTTGCCTTGCAAGAGGCTGTCTTGCCCATCCGTGGAGTACAGGGTCTGGGAGGGGATTGTAACCTAGTGCTGGAGGGGGGTGCATGGTCTGGGAGGGGGTTGTATCCTGAAGCAGGAGTGCAGGAAGGGGTGCAGGGATTTGGGCTGTGACCAGGGACAGTGGATTGGGGTGCAAGGTCTGGGAGGGGGTTGTGACCTGAGGAAGAGTATAGGAAGGGATGCAGCGTGTGGGAAGATGTATGAGGACTGGAGCAGGGGTGCAGAAGATTTGGATTACATGGGATAGGGATGTAGGAGGGGGGCAGAGGGTTGGGAGAGGGAGGGGCTGGGATGCCAGAGGAAGGCTCTGGCTAGGAGACCTTGCCTGGATGGCTCCTAGCTCGCAGGTTCTCTGCCTTCCATTCCCCTGTTCTGCTCACAGCAGTTACAGGGGCCATGTGCTGCAAACACTGTGATCCTGGAGGGATAAGGTTGGAGGGGTACTTTGCAGGCTGCCTGTCCTGCAAACAGGCAGCTGCTATTGGCTGGAAATCGGACAAAGGGAGGTATTGGGGGCATGAGCAGTGTGAGAAGCCTTTTGCCCCCTTCCTCTGGCTCTCAGCATTCACAGAAGCACATGGCTCTGTAGCAGCCAGCTTCACTGAGTGCCAAGTGGTGGCAGGGCAGCCAGGGAGTTGACTGAGGCTCTCGCAGGCTGGATCTGGAGACTTGGCAGGCTGGATCCGGCGCATAGATCATATTTTGCCCAGCCTTGCTCTAAGGTTTAGGTGCAGTGTTGTTGTAGCTAGGATGGTCCTGTAAGATTAAAGAGACAATGTTGGTAAATAATATATTTTAATGGACCAACTTCTGTTGGAGGATTTAGCTCAGATACTATGATTTCATTCCTGAGACCCAAAGAAGAGCTCTGTGTAGCTTGATAGCTTGTACCTTCCACCAACAGAAGCTGATCCAATAGATAAGGGAATATGTTCTACCTTGTCTCTCATACTGTAAAGTTTGAAATGTAAGCAAATTGCTTAATATTCAAGAAAGTCTGTTCAATTTAAAATTACCTAATCCAAGTGATAGTCCAACTTTACCAGCAAAATTCCACATATTAAGTCCTAAATATAATATATGGCAATGCGCGTTGGAGTGCAAGAACTACAGAACAATTGCCTTAACGAGTCATCTAGGCACGGTGCTTATGATGATACTGATGGAGAGATTGAGATCGCAGATAGAAGAACATCTAGCAGATGAGCAAGCGGGATTCAGGAAAGATAGAAGTACCATACAGCAGATATTGGCACTAAGACTGATAGCAGAGAAAGCTCGGTGAAAGAACAAGAACATCTACAATTGCTTCGTCGATTTTCAAAAGGCATTTGACAGTATAGATCAGAAAGTGACTTGGGTGGTGTTGGAGTCGTACAGAGTGGATAGCAGACTGATACAGTTGTTGAAGGATATTGATGATAATGCAGAGGCAGCGGTGAGAACGTGTGGAGAGTTGGGAATTTGGTTTAGAACGAGTAGAGGTACGAGACAAGGAGAGCTGATATCACCGAGTATCTTCATCATGCACCAAGAGAGAGTGATGGACAAGATCAAGGAAGAGGTAGAAGGGATATCGGGGCACGGGATGATAACTAACTTGAGGTTAGCAGATGATATAGTTATCATTAAGGAAGAGGAAGAGAAGCTAGCAAGAACGGTGCAGGTGCTAAATGAGGAAGGGAAGTGGTATGGACTGATTATGAATATTGATAAAAAGAAGACAATGGTATTTGGAGATAAGGAAATAGGAACGAAGATCAGTGTAGATGGGATCGAACTAGAGAATGTAGAGAAGTTCACATATTTGTGGAGCAACATGACATATGATCTAGACTGTAAGAAGGAAATAGTGACTAGAATACTAGAATAGCAAAAGCAAAAGCAAGTTTGAAGGCGATGGATAAGATCTTGAAAAGTAAAGTGATTAGCTTAAGAATGAAGCTGAGCATCTTGAAAATGTGTGTATTTAGCAGCATGTTGTATGGATGTGAGACATGGGTGATAACGAAAGATTCAAAGAGAAGAATATTGGTGTTCGAGAGGAGTTGTTACAGAAAGATCCTGAGAATACGATGGATGCAGAAGGTCACCAACGAGGAATTATATAGGAAGATACAGCCAAAAGAGAACCTACTGCAGAAGGTTATACAATGGAAGTTACAGCTATTCGGGCATATCTGCAGAATGAACAACGAGCAAAAAATTAAGACCCTGGTATGCAGCATAATAGATGGTCTGAATAGGAGAGGCAGACCCCACAGAGAATGGGTAAATGATATAGTAGATTGGTGTGGAGCTAGTCTACAGAAACTAAGCCACTCCGCACTGGATAGGGAAAGATGGAAGGAAATAGTGAGGGAGGCATCGGACACCAACGGTCATTGAGCCTATGGTGGGTAAGTCTATGGTGGCTAATCTTTAGCTTACAAGCAGTTTAAAGCTTCTTTCTCATTTTCCTTAAGAAACTTTCAGTGCTGCTTTATCACACAAATATGTGATATTTCTTTAGAACATTTAGAGTTACTCTCAGCTATCTGTTGCTGTAGGTAATCACTATTTCCTGTTAAGAATTATGTTATGCTAAATTAGT
The DNA here is from genome assembly GCA_032595735.1 of Pelochelys cantorii. NCBI lineage: Eukaryota > Metazoa > Chordata > Testudines > Trionychidae > Pelochelys > Pelochelys cantorii. The sequence goes on along the minus strand of CM064329.1, from coordinate 97,910,439 downwards.
GCAATGAGTTTTTCTGGCTTCAGCATTCAGTTACCTATTGGTTTATCATAATTTCTACACAACTAAGATTAAATGTGCTAATGAAACAGAAGAATGCTTCCTTCATTTTAGAGACAAAGTGGGTAAGGTAATATCTTTTTTTTATTGGACCAACTTCTGTTGGAGAAAGAGATGAGCTTTTGGGCAACACGGAGCTCTTTTTCTTGGATATAAAAGATATTACCATACCCACCTTGTCTCTTTAATATTCTGGAACCAACATGGCTAACACACTGCATCCTACATTTTAGTCATCTGCAGGATGTAACTTTGGTATGTGTTATCTGACAGTATGTAGCTTAAAGTAATTAAGTCTGCACTTGGGGAAACAAAATATACACATGAAAGGGGTTTAGCTACTTATGAATTGGAACTGGAATACAGGTGGGTTCTCAGGATCAGATCCATTGTTTCAGTGGCTGGTTTCTTAAGATAGATAGAAAGTGGATCATTCGAGTAGTTCATTCAGAAGGTTATACTGGCTATATTCTTGCTCCATTTCTAGATTTCATTGGAGTCTTCCTAAATGTGTCTCTGAAGGAGCAGTTAATAAGATGCTTGTTAGTTGTAAAACTTTTACAAACAGTCCTGCTGTCAGTGTCTTTTGTTCAGGTGTTTGGCTTCAGGAGGTAACATTACGAACACAACACCAGGTTTTATGCACTTTTTTGGGTGATGCAGCCTGGCTTCTCCTCCTTGTTACAGCTAATATGGGCCAGTCACAAAGTGATCCATGCTTTGTGGTAAAACATAAACCTACAATTTTAACTTAATTGTGAGCTGAACTGCAAGAAAGCTTATAAAATGTAACGAGTAGTCCTGCAGCACCTTAGAGTCTCTCTCTCACACCCATAGTATCACTTCCTCAGATGACCTTGAGCTTATAAAATGTGGCAGTAACCTATAACAATCAATGTTGATTGAAAAAGGTAGTCAGATGGACAAGATTAGTCTGAACAAAAAGGTCTGCTAAATTCAAGGAGTATGTTATCATGGTGCTCAGTAAGCAAGAGGAGTGTGAGAATGGGAATGGAGGAATGAACCAAACTTGGTGTGCTGGACATTAGGCCTAATTGATGGGAAAATGCTGAGGGATGGGCTATTTTCCCCAACACTACTTTCTATGTTTCTTTGGGGAAGATTAAATCCTGAACATCAACTAGGATGTAATATTTCATCTCCTCTCACCCTCCCCCCCACTCATCATGTGCTGTTTTTCTTCCCTACAGTATTTATTTTTTCTGTTCTCTCTCCTTTTTCCTTCTGTCTAATAAGAGTGTGGCTTAGCTGGCTAAGACTGCATATATTGCAACCCTGCTGTGAGCCTGTGACTGGAAAGGCAGCTAATGTATTGCCCTAAACAGTCTGATGCTGGTACAAATTTGCCAGAATTTGGAGTGGCTAATAAGGCCATGTGCTGTGCATGAGTGTGAGTCAACCTGTGAGACAGAAGTTTTCTGTCTTTGCTGTTCTTTTCTCTCCTCATGTCTGGGTGTTTGTCTTATTTTGCTTTCTAGGAAATGGGATTGGACTTTAACAAGAAGATCAACAATGACAGCTCCAGTCCATCTCAACTAACTGCTGATCTTTTCACTAAAAGGACTGTTATTACTATCTTTAATACAAGCTAAATGACTGTCACAAACAAGAGTTTGTTTATAAAAACTCTTTCCAGCTAAAGTGAACAAGGGATATCATTAAAATGAAAGCCTTACTTAATACTTTATATTTCAAGAACTTTAACTGTATTTTTCTTTTCTATATCTTTATGAAATTGTTAGAAGTCTCATAGGGATAGCTGTGTTAGACTGTAGCTTTAAAAAAATGAGTAGTCCTGTAGCATCTTAGGATATGTCTTCACTACATGGCTATTTTGGGATATCAGAGGTATCCTGAAATAGCTACCCCACGTCTACACAATCTGCCCGTTATTTCAAAATATTTTTCGAAATAATGGGCATGCTATTTTGCCATCCTCATAAACCTCATGAAGGATAAGGGAAAATAACTCATAATAGTGCATTATTTTAGCACTGTGCAGACACACCAAATTTCAAAATAAGCTATTTTGAAATAGTTTCAAAATAAGATACACAATATATATACTCTGATAAGTGGATTTTGCCCACAACAGCTCATGATACTATATATATATATATATATGTATATATATATATATATATATATATGTTAGTCTCTAAGGTGTTACAGGACTACTTGTTGTTTTATGAAATGGCTAAAGAATTTTACTCGTGTGTTTGCCATGGTGCTAAGCAGTCTGAGGTCTCTGTACAACAAACCCTGAATCCTGTTTAATGTTGGAGCATTTCAGGGTTACTTTAACACATTCGACTTTTTGGATCCGTATATCTAATATATAAAGGAGAATGTTTGTAAGTTTGTGCGCTAATAATTTGGACACTATAAGAACTACCACAGCCAAACTTTGCATGGGATAACCTTTCATCCAGGAGAAAGTTTTAAGTTACTTTTGGACCCAATCAGGCCCGAGCTCAAGCTGTAAAAATAAAAAAGTAACCCGCGCGCTGCGCTGCAGGGGCCACCAGCCACCCTAGGTCCCGTGCCTGCCACCTGCAGCCCCCAGCGCTATTCAGGACTTGTGCCCTCCTACCTGCGAGGTTACATAAGTGACACTCTTTCCCCCCCCCCGCGCTGCGACCCCCATGTGCACAACGGCTCGGGCACCCGCCCTGCCTCCCATGGCACCTGCAACTCTGGGTGCGAGCTGGGGTGCCCCTCCCGCGTGTAACCTCCCCTCCACCTGGGGTCGCACCCCCCCCCCGCCCCCGGGGATGATGCGGACCTATATTTTAATCCCAGTAGAAATCAGTGTAACTTTTCTACCATTCAAACAAAGATAATGGACTACCGTTTTTCTACATTTTGTTCCTCCGGTTTCCCGAGCAACGCCAGGTAACTCCAGCTAGTTCCATCTAAATTAATATGCCAGCTCCTAGCGAAGATTTGAAATTTACAACCAAAATAAAAGTTTTTTCCCTCATCATCCAATGAGAAAACAAGGTGTCTTTTTGATATTTAGCAGCTTTATCTCTGAAATTCCAATATTGTTATGCAAAATATCTTGTCCCATCCCATTTTGTTCAAAACTTCTTGGTATATATGTCAAGGGCCTTCTGGTTTAGCTTCTGTTAGCAATCTACTTCCTCATATTACTTTCCATGGGCTTTGCTTCAGTGTGATCTTCTGGCTAACTTTATATATAGCTTTATCTTCTTTCCAAATTCAAAGTTTCTTTGCTATAGGATTATATAATTGTAATAAATATAAACACTTTATCTAATGTGTATGTCTCATAGGACAAATTTCTAAGAATGAAGCATACAGTATAAGAGGAAGTTACTTCTCAATTTTGGGAATTGCAGGACAGAGGGAAAGCGAAATAAATTAGAGAGAACGGCGAATTAAAAGGTTCAAAACCTTGGTTTCTTTTCTGAAACTTTTCTGATTTTAGCTGAACCTCTTTGGTAAGACATCTTGCAAGATCAGCTTTCTTTGTTTTCTCTGTAATGCCTCTGTTCATGGTTACATGTAGTAGGCACACGTTATATTAGTTTCATTCCTTCCTTTCCAGTCATTTGGCCCTTGATGTCATGGCTCCAGATGGCTGATCAAAATGCAAGATTTAAATATTTTGTGTCCTGGAAATTCTAAAAGGAAAGCAATGTTAGGGTATTTCTCTTAAATAATATTTAACTCCTATTCAGGACAGAATAAGAATGAAGTCCAATATTTGTTCTAATGAGTCAATATTAAAAAAGAGCTAAATTTGCGGCAATAAGAGTCTGCAACAGTATACACTCATGGATCATTAAATCTTGACCATTCCTGCATGGTATTGAACTACTCTGACACCCTTCCTTTTCCTAACCTCCCCCCTTCCAAAAAATCCCTTCTTCCTACAGAGCAGATGACATTTCAAGGCTCCAAAACCCTCTCTCTCTCTCTCTCTCTCTCTTTATATATATATATATAAAGGATTTGCTATTTGGACTAATATTTCTGTTTCAAAGGGCTTATATTTAAATAATGATCTTGAGTACTGTGTACAGCAATATTATTCTAAAAGCTGTTAATATATTTATTGGCGTGATCTAGCGCTAGGAAGTTGTTGGGGGTTGCTGTCAATTAAAAATTAATTTCTTCCACTATATGTAGGATTGGCAGATACACATCAATATTTATATATGAGAGCCTTTGGGTATCATGATCTTAAGTTTTTAAATTCATGGACACACTTGTGGATTTTACCTTCTGTGACTTATTTGATGAAAGTGCTGATGGGAAAATGAGATGAACTTGGTTGTTACTACCAGTTTATTTTTCCCTCTAGGCATCAACCTCATCAGCATTCTCATTTGTATTGTTGGCACCTGTTTAGGCTGAAAGCGGTCTGACAAGATGCTCTCTTGTAGTGATCAGATGAGTGGGTTTTTTTCCTCTTTTGGGAGTCTACCTCTTTTCTATACTAGCAGAAGAGGATTTAAGAAATCTCTGCTCCGTTAAATCAGCATTTGTGGTGAGGATAATAGCGTATAACTGGACTGGACTGGGAATGTTTGAATCTTCCCTCTCAGGAGAAGGATGACGACCATGCATCTTCATATCTCAGCAGAGAGACAATTCAAACCTTTCAGGACCCAGTAACCATCCTACTTGAAAGTCAAACAGAGATAATATTTTATTTCACATGGGCAAAAATGAGTTTTTTCCAACTGTAGCTCATATAAGCTCTCTTCACTAATCCATGGCCAGAGTGTCTCATGATCCATTGAGAGCTTTACTTATTTATGAGTGTTATTCTTCAGAGGAGTTCTCCACAGGAATTGCTAAGATGCAGTCAGCCATGCTTCTGCAAGATTTGGATTAAACCTCACAGACTGATTTCCAGTTATTCCAAGTGAAAATTCAATAATTCACCACTAATCCTCTGTTTCCCTTATACCAGCAAAGTTTGGTCTTTGATTTCATCCTTTTTGTCTGAAAGGTCAGTGTTCTTTCATAGGTGTCAACTAGCTTGAATTCTTGCTGTACTAATTCATTAAATGCTTAATGGTTTTCTGTGTCCATGATGATCACCATGGACCATACTGTATAACCATCTGTTACAAAGGGATACAGAGTATCCAGAAAGAATTATGACTAATTCTGATGCAACATTCTATGGATAACATAGAGCAGTGTAGCAGATGGAAAAGTGAATTTGAATGTATTATTGAGCAGATGGACAGGGATATGGGTAATGTCACACATATTGACGTACAGTAGGGCTGCGCAAGGGGGCATCTGGACATTGTGGCTTATTTTGCCAGAAGTAACAGTATACAAATTACCATTCTGAACAACTAACAACTAGTAAAAAGATTACTCAACCAGAAATCCAAAATTCCCATCACTGTACATTCTGGACTGAATTCATTCAGTGGGGTTGCATGGAAGTAGTTGAGGGTAGAATTTTACCCACTGCATAGTATTTGTAGTGGTATAATATGAAGACAAAATGTATACCAATTGTTAAACTATGAAACAGCTGATCACATCTAGATTTGGTTTTGGTTGACTGAAACTGCTTTGTATGGTCCAACAAATATTGGTCAAGTCACTCTAGATGGACAGGAAAGTGTTTGCTTTAATAAATACTTTTTATGCCGAGGTTGGCACAGTAAACACATTTGTCAGGAAAGTCAAAAGTTGATAGTTGGAGTTGAAGTGCTTTTATCACATTGCATGTTTGTTCTTTAAGATTACACCAAAAGAGAGGCACTATTCTTCATGGAGCACTGTGAAAAGATAAATCTCATCTACTGATACTATTTAGATGTTAAATTTGAACTTGCTGCTACTAATAACTCATAATAGTTACTTATCAGTTAAGGCATGATATAGTGCTGGCTTGTGCCTTTTATATAATATTATAAATCTGTGCATAATTTTTGAGTAAGAAACATTCTTTGCTTGAAAGTTTAAAATCTGAGGAAAAGTGACAGACCAGTGATGCTTCTGGGTAAAAATGTGATTAAATATGGAAGTCCTGTAATTCTGGTACACATACACAGAATTAAATTGATGGATGAGTTTGGGAAGGAATTGCTCCTTAGGTACATTGACAAGGATGTTGGGCCAAGGTTCTGCTCTTAAAGACAGGGGTATAAATCCAAAGTAATTCCATTGACTTTGAGTATGGAATCTATACACTTGGAATGTTATTTTTCTTTCTTTTACTCTGGAGCAATGATCACAACCATCTATTGTGATTAAGTTCATGTTGGGACGCTTTATGTCATATTCTTAGAAATATTGTTATTATATGAATATGGCATAACTAAGATGTTTTATGCAAGATGGGTCATGTGAGATTGAAAAGGTTATTTACTAAATAAGATTTTTCCATTTGTATGCATGTATCATTTCTGTATCTGAAATTAGGAATAAAGACTATGTAACAATTTCAAAAGTGCTTGCACCTAGGGACTGCCCACCCAACAGTAGGCAATCAGCCTGGAGGGGCCATTAGGAAGGACAATAGGATTTTGCTTATGCTGATCTCCCTTTTTCCTGGAATGCTACATTGACATAGAAGGTCAGGTGATCAAATCACCATCCTCAACTGGTGTATTTTTTCCACTGGAAGGGGGTGAGACTCAAATTAGGAAAACAGGATTCCCACAAAATGCAAATCCTATTTAAGGTGGGGAGTGAGTTAATTTTGGTTCTTCTCCACTGCTTTGCTGCCCAAGTAAAACACCTGAAGAAATAAAGGAACTGAGTGGGGAGAGGGGGAAGGGGGAAAGGAGGGTGGGGAGCTGCAAAACTTGCACTGAGTTTCAGTTCAAGGAACATTTTAGTGCTGGAATTTTCAGTATTGGTTGGTTATCTTCTGTGGCGGCATGTCGGGGTCCCCCGGCTCCTGCACCCCTGTAATGGCACGGATAGACTCCACCAGCCAGTAGAATAGAGGGAGTTTATTGCTTCTCCAGGATACAGCACAGCACAGATGTCATCTGGTTACAGGAACCGGGCCTAGGATGCCTCAGCCCCCCTTGAGATGGGGGATGCTGGGCCCCTAAATTCCAGCCCCTCTGGGCCTAGGCTGTCTCCTCCATGATCCCAGACAGAAAACTAACTCCCTCACTTCCAGCCCTGCCCCCAGCCAGGTCTGGCCTCGCCCCCTTCCTTTCCATTGTTCCGCTCCATGGGAGATAACTGTCTGACGAGTTTCGAAGCCCCCTTGCATAATGACTCATCCCCTGCCCTGCTGGGTCGTGCTGCAGACAGCAGCCAGTGGAGGTCACTGACAACCCACTGCCCAGCATAGCAACCAGCAAGGTACCCACACTACGTCACATTTTCATATTAGACACACAGTTCCTGGGGTTAATATGCTCACAGTCTGAGAGTGTTTCTGCTGAAGCCTACTGAATACCATCTGTGACAATCTGGTCAACTGTCCTGGAAGCTGAAATGGCCAAGAGTTTGTGTCTGCCTCTGAGGCAAAATTGACCAATGAAGCTTTGTGAAAAGACCACCCTGGTATTGTGTGCAATGGTAGCAAATGTAAAATTGGTGCCTGGAACGTCTAAACATTATTGAAATAGCTAAAGCCATCTTCTTAATCATGCAGTTGGAAAAAGACTGAATATTCATATATGCCCCTTATCAGAAGTATGGTGGTCAGGAAGAGGTGAAAAAGTTGAGAATACATGTTCTGTTTTCAGTCTGTTTTCCTATCTTGCTCCTGTAAGACATGGATGAAAGTACAATGACCATGTCCTAAAGGAATTATAGGGTTGGCAGATGATCCATGAGTGACTTAGCATTGAGTTCTATACCAGCTGTGGCAGTCTTTACTACCCTCACAGTGTATGGTCCCATTAACAAGACCAACAACTATAGATCATCCTTAATGAAACCCTGAGAAGAGTTGCCTTTATGATCCTGGGAAACTATAATGTGAAAGTAGGAAAAGTACCCTGGTGAGGCCACTTAGGAAGTTTAGTACTGGACAGAAGAAAATTAACAGGCAAAAGCTGCTGGAATTTGCAGCTGCCAGTGACAATGGACATTGCTGATATGCTCTTTTGTCACCCAGAGATTCACAATAGCACAGCTGGTTTTACTAGGTCTGTTATCAACTGTTTTTGTTAATGATCATTGACAGTCAACAGTTACTGATGTACAAGTTCATAGATATATTGAATATGACATAAGCCATGGGTTTCTGCTGACAAAAGTTGTCATAACCAGGAGTGCTGACCAGCACCCAGTGACTAAGGGATTAACTAATGCCTCCTGTACCTAGCCAGCTATCGGGTGGTCAGCCAATAACAATGCAGGTAGGAATTTCAAACGGGAAGAGAGGGGTTTATCTCTCTGTTCTTTGTCTGACAGGCTGAGTTTCTTCCAAGACTGAGGGAGATGGGAGACACTTCTCTCTCCAAGAACCAACTTCTTACGAGGTGTAAGTAGGGAAAAGTTTAGATAGTCCATCAGGATTTGTTGTTTTCCTTGTTTGGGAATTTGGAAATAATGTCTGAGCTGTTAACTGTGTTTTTCCTTTTTCTTTGTAACTAAGTTTTAGACCAGGGGGTTTCCCTGAGTATCTATATCCATTGGTGGCTCTTTCCATCTAGCCACTTTACTATGCTTGCAACTGTAGTTTTGTGTTGATAATAAAGGATTGTTTCTTTTTTCTAATTAGCCAGTATTGGTTGATTTTTGTGTCCTGGAAGATCCGTCTGTGTGTATCTGCATGCCTCTGACTGAGGGGTCAGCTACCATAGACTGCAGCTTGTTTTTCTCTTTTCTTTTTCAAGCTCTTTTGGGGAAAAAGAGTTTGGGGGTACCCCTGGGGTTGGTTTCAAGTGTCCACCCCTGTTTGTGGGTTCAAAAGCACTTGATGGTGTCAGCAGATTTCCCCAAATCTGGGTATTAGGATTGGGGGGGAGGAGTTTTTGTACCAGAACCTGTAGAGGTAAGGTTTTGGAGTGCTCTTGTGGGCCCCCACTTCTGGATTTGTCATGCTGGAATGGGGAACAGCCTTGACAAAAGTGTATCTTCATTTTCACTGTCAACTAGTTAATACTTCTTGCCATAGTGCAAAGCCTCATTTTCATATTAGTTTCAGTTTTACCTCGTTTTACCTTACTTTATGCCTCGTAAAACGAGGTTTACCGGAACAGTCGACAAAGGCTTCCCTTGTCGACCATGCCGCGTCTAGACTGCCGCGCTGTGCCGGATCAGCTGATTGTCGGCACAGCGCGGTGGCCATTTTTATTTTAATGAAGTGGGGATTATTTAAATCCCCGCTTCATTGACTATGTCGAGTAAACTACTTTACATGGCTCCGTCGATGGAGCCATGTAGTCTAGATGCACCCAAGGAGAGGAGAAACCACTTTAGCTTGTGTTGGGAGTCTTTAAGCAGCAGAGGGAGCCCAAGTGCAACCAAAGGCAGTAATCTGTATTCCTCTGGATAGACACAGCCAGTAGAAAGAAACCAGGGACAGATAGTGCATAGTTTAAAAAAAAAAAGAGAGAGAGAATTTTCCAGTGTAAGACATCCAGAGGTGTGAAATCCAATAGGAAAGCAGAAAAATAACAACTTTTGTGATCAATGACAGTGAATTAGATGGATATCACAAATCATTGGCTATGTACCTTGAACATTTTGAGAAATTTGTAGCTTGCAACTCCATTACACAGGCAAAGAATTTCAACTTTGTTGAAGGTGGACTACTGCATGATCTACTCTCGCCAACTTTTCCCAGAACTGCTTTGTACTCTGCAATTACTGCAGCAGCGCAGGATCACTTTTTTCCTACCCCATCAATGATAGAAGAATGATATCAATTCTATCAGCAAAGTGAAGAGTCAGTAGGAAGTTGTCAGAGCATTGGAAGTTCAGACAAACATTAAATGGGTGCACTGAATGACTAATGCATTACTGGATTATGCAATGACCTGATCCAGAAAAGGTTAATCTGTATCTACATTTACATTCAAGAAGACTGTTAAAGTTGCTATTTTCATGGGGTCTCTGGAGAGAGAGTCTCTAGACTTTAATGTGAACCGAGAAGCTCACCACTTGCATTGCTGCTGATCATCTACAGAAGACCATGTGACTGTAAGGAATTTCTTTGTAGCCACTATGCACTAATTATGCATCCTGAGAAGTATATTTTGGTATGCTGGATTATGTGCAGAAGGTGCCAGAAGAAAGGACACATTTCCATGACTTGTCAGACAGATCAGAAATCAGAAACAAAGAGTAACTATCTATCCAAGAAGACACCTATGAAGAATGATGGAAGAAAGATGGAAGTCAGGAATTCATAATGTGGAAAAAGTCAAGAGCTTTAGTGACAATCATCAAGACCTAATAGTACACGTGATATCGGAAACTGCAGTTGGAGATGGCAACTGTGTGGTCAATTAGTTCATTTGATCATTGATTATATACGACCTATTTCCCCATGACAATAACACACTTCAATGTGTGATGGATAGATATAAGTGAGATAGAACTATCGGATTGGACTGACAAGTATTTGAGTATTTAGTAACCACCTCCAGCAGTAGCGTTTCAGTTTTGGTGCATTTCTGGTATGGACATAATATCGGGATGAGGATGAATAAATCAGATAAAGTATATTTACCAAGAAATGTAGCTATCTGATTGGCAATTCAATGGTTGTCAACAGCTTTGGTGCTATAAGATTGCTCATGACAGATATAAATTGACTGACTTAATGACCTAGCTTGAGATTGGCAGGTGGCATGGACTGTGCAAAGAGGTTACATCCCTTTGGGATTTCCCATGGTGTTGCTATTAGCCAAACAACAAACCCATGTGCTGGGGTTTGGCAATGAAAGCCCAATCCTGTGAGGTATTGTGCACCTCCTGCCAGGCACTGAGCAACCTCAGTTCCAATTAACTCTATGTTTTTTCTTAGATTCCAACTGCTTCAGGGCATCAGGGTGATTCCCTTATATAAACAATTAATAATGCAATAGGAGCTGAAGGATGGTCAGCAGCTCTCAGGCTCTGGCCCACTACTTTCCACTGGAGTTGCAGATGCTCATGAAGCCCTAAATGAAAAACAAAGTTACAGAATAAGATAAATTTGATAGACTCCTAGGTGGCCTTTTATTACTATAAGTCTCATCAGAAGTTCTGAAGACAAGTGGTAGCTGCTGTGAAACTGCACATTGATGGTAGTTTCAGATTTTATATTTATATTTTCCCCCCAAAAGGCTTGTTGTTATAATTAGGTTCCCCTTTGGTACTTTAGTCCTTTCCTCCCAAACCAGGAATCCTCTTCTACACCGCAGAGGATGTCAGTCACCAAGCAGCTTTGAGTATTTTAGGAAATATAATTGTCAGTTTATACACAGAAGCAGAAATTGCCCTACTAAGTTAATCAGAGCAAATCTTGTACTTCTGATAATATATTGGTTTCCTTTCATCCAATAATGTATGTCTTCAGCCAGCTCAATAAGGCACTCTCCTTGTTTCTTCACAAGGACTATTGATCATTTTGGACATTGAGGTCATATTGACAAAAGAATGAGACCACTTTTTCTTGCTGGATGACAATCGGTGTATGCCTGGTTTTGAACAAGACTGAGTGTTATTGCAAATGGATGAATTTTTGCACAGAAAGCACTATAACACACCCAGGGGAACTCAATTTTTTTATAGCTAACAGCTGAATTAATTTATTTTATTGGCACATGCTATATTTAAAGGTCACCATATAAGCATAATTTCCAACAGTTGCAGCTTCTTATATGAATTCCCAAGTGTCCATCAATAGAAAAACGAAAGGCAGTAGGGGAGGAATTGAAACCCTGCATTGTATATTTAGTTAAAGATTTTGCAATATCTATTTTTGTGAGGACAGCTCTTAGGCACTGTCACAGTTTAGCCACTGATATTAAATGTAATGTATTTTCATAAATGGCTGACAGCAAGGAGGAAATACAATTTACTTATGTGAATCTGAATCTGAGCACAAAAAGGTTATTTTGGGAGTAGTATAATGCCTTCTGGGAAATTAATTCTATTTTACGTAGGACTGACTTCCTATTATCTACATCATGCTAATTGGAATGACTGATGTACCATATTCCCACCCTAGTCATATCTGTATGATTAATATGATGGTGGTTTGTTTTCTCTTACATACGACTGTGGTGATTGTGGTTTTCCAAGGGTGTGTGGGTTTTTTTTTTTTTTTTTTTTTGTTCTCTGGGTACATCAAATATTGAAGATGCATGGATAGAATCTGGTAATGCAAGGTTCTATAGCAGTGTAGTGCTAAAATAAGTACACAACAACAATTATTTTAAAAAGGAAGACTGTTAGATTCTATGTCTGTTATCATTAGAAAACAGTGACTGTGCTAGAGAACTGGGTTTGAGATGGTACCAAGGAAGGATAGAATTCTGACTAGCTATGGCTAGGAACATGGGGGAAAGCTCTGTTTTTTAATGATATCCAGAGGTCCGGCCAGGGAAGCAGGAACAAGGAAGATATATGCATTGTTGGCCACGGACATTCCCTACCGAGCTACTTTGCAGCTATGGCAGGCTGTTTCCTCTCTTCAGCTGTTGTAGCAGTGCACTCATGCTCAAAGAGGAGTAAAGCTTTGGAGCACAATGTAGTAAAATAGCAGCCTCAAATGAGACGATAAGATGAAAAGGGAAAGTCTCCTGAGCCTTATTCTTTGGGTCCAATATATATTGAGTCTATACCATAAGCACAGGTAGGTCCCTTATGTCATATGGTCTCAGTTTTGATGGTACAAGTGGCACTAGTACACTTGCTTATACAGGGCCAAATCCTGAACTCTTTCTTTAGGATTTATTGAGAAACATTTATGCTGACTCAGAAGGCACAGATACCTACCTGAACAGACTTTGAACTTTCTGCAATAAAGTTTGCCTACCTTTATTACCAAGTTGCATCAGAGAAAGGCTGAGAGATTGTCTAAGGATCAATTTTCCTTTCAGTGAGTCATACAAGCATTTGCCCAGGAAATTACCAACATGGTTAGCAGAAGCTGTTGAGCATGTTGCCCAAAATGTACTCCTGAGAATGAAACTAAACTAGAGCCAGACATTTCACAGAACACTGCAACCAGACAGTTGCGAAAGATGACCTTCTGGTTTGGGGAAATATTTGTATTCCTGGAAGCCATCAGCAGAACATGCTGATGACCTCAGTGACCTTTCACTGATTTCCATTTTTATCACCAATAAGCCTTTTTTGCAGACCACTAACAGAGAGTCAATATGAACTGAGTGAAGTGTGCATACATACTCCTCACATTTAGCAGTTACTGTTCCATGGATTCAAGGGAGAGAGGTAAAAGGCATTTTTAAAGTTTTCTAGAGGAAGGTGAAAATGTAAAAATGTTAAAATAGTGGGTCAAATCCTCTATTCCTTATTCAGCCCCCTGAATTAGATGAAGGCTTGGCCTGAGTACATGCATTTGGCTCAGCATATGTATGTTTTATTTAAGGATGAGAGAAAGCATGAAATGTCAAAAGATTAACAACCGAAAACATCATAACCTGGCTAAGTATAATAATGGGGTTTTTAATCCATCTACAAATGACAGTTAGAAACACCAAACAGAAGCAAGAATTAGAGGAGTCCAAAAGAGATATCAGGGCATTGGATTAACTGTCGGATCTGGCCAGTGTTTCTTGGCCATGGGTCCAGATCATAAAGATGTCATTGATGTGGCATAAGTAAAGGAGGGGTAAAAGGGGACGGGATCTGAGGAAACGTTGTTCTAAGTCATCCATAAAGATGTTAGTGTACTGTGGGGCCATGAGGGTACCCATGGCTGTGCCGCTGATCTGGAGGTATAAGTTGTCCCCAAATTGGAAATAATTGTGGGTAAGAACAAAGTTACATAGGTCTGCTACCAGATTGGCTGTGGTATCCTCTGGGATAGTGTTTCTTATCACTTGTAATCCATCTTCATGTAGAATATTGGTGTAGAGAGCTTCTACATCCATGGTGGCAAGGATGGTGTTATCAGGGAGGTTATCGATGTTTTGTAGTTTTCTCAGGAAGTCAGTGGTATTTCAGAGATAGCTGGGAGTGTTGGTTACTTAGGGTTTGAGGAGAGAGTCTACATAGCTGGATAATCTGGTAGTGAGTGTGCCAATACCTGAAATGATGGGATGTCCGGGGTGTCCAGGTTTATGGATTTTGGGAAGCAAATAGAACAATCCTGGTCGGGGTTCAGAAGGTGTTTCTGTGTGAATTTACTCTATAGACAACCACCTAACCTCAGGAAGATTCTTACCAACAACCACAGGACATACCACATTAATACCAACCCTGGAACTTTCCCTTGCAACAAACCCTGTTGCCAACTTTGTCCACATATTTACTCTGATGACACCATCACTGGACCTAACCATGCCAGTTATATGATCAAGAACACATATTTCTGTTCATCCAGAAATATAATTTATACCATCACGTGCCAACAGTGTGCTTCTGCTATGTATATTGGACAGACTTCTCAGACACTTCGCCAAAGAATTAATGCACACAAATCAGACATCAGACATCTTCACAAGGAAAAACCAGTTGCTTTTCATTTCAACCTACCTGGACATAGTCTTAATGATCTTACTAGATGCATCTTACTTCAAAGAGACTTTAACACCAGATTACAGAGGGAAACTTCAGAACTTTCTTTCATGCTTAAATTTGACACTTTACAAATGGGCCTTAACAAAAATGCTAATTACCTTAACCATTACAAAGATAGCTTCCCACTTATCACCCCTGATTAGCCATTCATTGACTCAAATAGCTATTCCCTCCTTCCCTCCTCCTCATTCCGCCTTCTGTACTAAATCTGATTTGTCAATTTAATAATGTGTTCACTTTTTCAGTGTATTCCTTTGGTATATATGGTCATGCCAATTCTCTTCCAGAATATGATCTGAGGAAGTGGGTCTGGCCCACGAAAGCTCATCACCTATTAAACCATCTTGTTAGTCTTTAACGTGCTACATAGTTTTTCCTTTTGTTTTAGCAAGATCAGACTAACACGGCTACCTCTCTATTATTATTGCTCAATGATGTTATGCAGTACAAAAATTTGATCTACACACCCCCTTCCTTTATGAAAGCCAGCTTGTTCTCAGTGTATTGCTCCCTTAAATACGGAGGCATCTCCTGCTACAAAGATAGCTGCCATTCTTGCCTCAGATCAGATGCTGGATGTTACATAGCAAAGCCTTGCCTTTGCTAGGAAAAATGTGCAGTTGCTTTGTTGCCAGTGTGGACGCAGCCTTTGTGTCTGCACTTTCTCCTTCTTGGAGACTGTCAGTTTGTGCTGTCTTTGTTTATTTTGGTTTTTCATACTCCTAAAAGTAATTGTGATTTAAAATATATGTTTCTCTCTTTGTATTAGAAATGATAACAGGCACTATGTCCCAGACTATCTGCTTTGGTCCAAGCAATCCAGATGTCTGAGAGGCATAGCATGAGGTGGCTGAACTCTTCTTTTTAAAGCTGAGGAAGCCTGCAGGAGGCAGGCTTCCACAACAAGGGCACGACACTACTTATTAACTGTATGTGCCCCCAATCCAATCTATCACAGGATTTCTCTCGCTCTTCCAGACCATGGTGCTGTTCCAAGAGCACGGAAGCAGAAGTGAACATCCTTGCATGCTCATCTCAGTCTCGGCGTGGCTGGTAGCTTGTGTTCCAAGTGGTGGCTAGTGTGATGTGAGTATGATCAGGGAAAAAACACCCCCCATCGGAGAGGCTAGGACCCTCCCCTTCCACCCAAGGCCCTGCTCCTTCCTGGCCCCTTCTGACTACCCCTTTCAGTCACTGGAGCCAAAGGATCACAGAGCCCCCCCACTGTGGCTAGAGGAGCCCTGGCTGGCCCAGCTAAGCTGCTCCAAAACCTGGGCTCATGGCCACCCTGAGCTACTCCAGACTGCTGGTCATCCTCAGCTGCCCTGGCCTGAGCTCTCCAAGTTTGCCTACCCAAATGTCCGCCAGTTTCCTGGGAGAGGTGGAGTAAGAGTGGGAAGAGGAGCAGCATGGGCTCCAGTCCAGTGAAATGAGTGAATAAGGATATGGGAGAGCAAACATCAGAAGGAGGGTATATGTGTGTGAGGTGAGTGGGGGTTGGCTTTTGGGGCAGGGGCAGAGCAATGGTGCTCAGTTCTGTGTGATTAGAAAGTTGGCAACCTTCTCCTTTGGAGAGGCTCAGAGCCATCCATGTGCTCACACTGGCACCATGAGTGTGTCTAGGCCCTGTGTAGGGGCATGAAGGATTATGTGTATGTGGGGTTCCTCAAATACACATACACATAATAAAAGCATGTTTGAGCATCTCTGATCCCCTGTTAATTTGGGGATTTCCAGTTTTCAAAGTCCAAAATTCAGTATGTGACTTTTGCCCTGATCTAAGCCCTTTTGTCATGCCTGCGGTGGGTAACAGGGAATCGATAATGGTGTGTGTTTTTGGTGTTTAGGGGAATAGTGGATTGTGTTTTCCTGTCAAACAGTAGGAAATAATGGAATACTTCGCCAGGACCATGCTAGGGACCCTTACTGAGCCTTCCGATTCCTTAGAAGGCTCAAGTTGTTATATCTACGGAACTTAGTTTCCGTAACTTGCAGCACTGGATCACGAGTAGCAAACATCACAGTAGCTCCATGGGAGAATAATAAGCTGGGATTCTCAGGCAGCAACAGGTTTGACTTCATGTATGTGTCACATGAAAGGCCACAGTCCTTTGTTTGCCAAAAGGATACAAAATAGTAGGCTTGAAGTGTTACTTTTGATCATACCCACTCCATATTTCCAGAGTCCTGCTTTATGCATTCTTCTGCCTTCACACCAGCCTGCTCACATTTGCTGCTTATTGAAGGATAGCTGGGACTCCTCTGATGATAAGCATACTGCTGACATTGCTACCCAGAAAGAGAACGTTTGCTTTTCTTTTTTCTTTCTTTCTTTATTTTGTTGCAACAAGCAGAATGTGTTGACAAAGCCAGAAACAAAAAGAAAACTAAGGGGGAATTAGTGTAAACTGTGGTTCCTTCATACTTTTGGGGCCTATGGGAATTAATACTACTGCTCCTTATGGTAAAGGTGAGCGTGTTATTCTTTATCGTAATTCAGTGCAGCACAACACCAAAAACCTGCTACGCAGCGACATAACTGAGCTGGGCTCCATTGTTCAAGTGTTTGTGCAGAAAATAAAAATAAATTAAAAATCTGAACTATATTTTGACAACTTTTCCATTTCTTGCACCTGTTGTGACCCATAAGATATTAATTAATGCTTACATTTGGAATGATTTAAATTTAGATTTCACTGTACACCCACAAACTGACAAAAATATTTCTATTGTTAATAATAGAAATTTACAGATGGGAAAAGTATGAAAATTGGGTCAAAATTCAGTGATTTAGAGTTTTAAATTAGGCTTCTTACAAATGTATTATTGACCAAAGTGTAAAAACCAATATGAGTTATTGATTGAAGGATATTTACTTTGTATATTTTGGTATGTGTATTAATGACAGATTGTGTACTAGTCATTTATAAAACTTTAACTTTTGTCTGTCTACTCCATAATTTTCTACTACTGTGGAATTTTAAATTGATAAAAATAAAAATGTTAAATAGATTTTTTTATATTACCCATTAACAAAATAAAAATTAAAAACTGAGTTCTACCAAGATTTAAGGCTGCAGGGAATAGGATGTACAAATGGAAAACAATCACATATGTTCATAACAGGGTCACGCTTCAGAGAATGGAAGAGGGGACAGGAGAATATTTTAAAAACATTGATACCTCTGTATGTATCATGATATGTTTGCTTTGTAACAAGAAGTCTAATTAAATTATGAAAAAACTCAACACTTACATATTATGTTCTTTCAAAGTTCGAACTTTGACTAAGTTTTGCATCATTCCTGTGTAGTAATGAAGTACTTTTATCTCAGTTCTACTAATGGGGGAAAACAAGACTACAAATCTAAAGCTACCCTCATTTATTCTCAAGCAACCCCACTGACCTCCATGGCATTGCACATGTGAAAGCCAGGCCAGAACTTGGCAAAGTCAAGTTAAAATGGCTTTATATTCTGAAAGATGACTAAAAATGGCCCCGTTTTAGAATATTCATAGTTGCTGACATCATTGGGTTATTTTTTACTTCTGTTATTGCTGTAAAACCACTATAGCTAATAGTGAAAGAGTTGGCATTTATTCTGGTTCATGCATCACCAAGACTTGATAACCAAGTTCAAATGGAGGAGAATGGGTGTATGTGGGTGTAAAGGAGACCAACAAATATCCCTCAGAACCTTTCCTACTAGTACTGATGCCTGAGTCAGACAGAGTATATCTTGGCCATAGATCTTACATTGAAGTTTCAGGGCTGGCTAACAAGGTTAAATGCAAATTGTGTAGTTAGTAAAGGGTTGTGTAGTAGACAGTACTTGAAAAGTTCTAGATAACATGTTAAAGAGAATATTTGGAGATACCAAGGCTAGAAGGGATTATTGTGAATCATTTAGTCTGACCTCCTACATAAAACAGGGCACAGATTTCCCACAACATAATTCTTAGACATATCTTTAAAAACCCCACCCAATCTTGATTTTGAAAACTGAGAGTGATAGAGGAGGGTTCGTGATGACGATTGGTGAAACAGAACAAAATTTCCAGAAAGAAGGTATAAAGATTAAATCTGGGTGAGGCCATGGAGAAAGAGAAAGGAGTTAGGAAGGAAGGGCACATAGGATCCTAAGGTGACAAGAATGTGAAATAACCATGTAAGGATCTATTTATTACTTGTGTAACCAAGAGGCACTGGGATCACTGGCAAAGGAGAGTGAAGTCTGCTTTACGGCCTTAGCTGACAGCCAGCTGGCTTTTAGCTCATGCAGTAGAAGCAGATGGCTTTAGCCCCCTAAGTTTGCAGGTTTAACTGGCCCTGACAACGACCAGAGTCCCTCAGCTTTACAACTTGTATTTCAGTAACACCTGGAGGACAGGGCAAAGTGCTGCACAGATGCATAGTAAAGAGTCCCTGTTCCAAAGAGTTCATAACCTAGTTTATGAGAAAACACAACAGGTGGACAAGACAGACAAGCTACTATGATGAAGTAATTAATAAAGCAGATAGACTGTCCTATACTAAATAGCTCCCTTTCCATGCTCAGCTGGTAATACCCGGTAGGCACCGTGTCCAAGGAAAATTTAAAGGAAGAATGTGAAGGAGGAGGTAGTTTTTGCAGAGCTGTCCATTAGATTTACAGGGCTGCCTGGCACTTCCATAGATTCTATCGCCCCAGCTCTGTTTCTGCTTTCTCCACCATATGGATTTTCAGTTGAATCAATTCTCCTATTCATGGGTCTCATGGCAGTGAGTGTGATATAATTTGCCTAGATATAATATTGTGTTGGGTTCAAAGCCTCAAACAATGAATAATGGAGTTTGTAGGTACCCAGGCAGGAAATGGGTGATTGCTACTTTGTTTTAACGAATCAACTTGCATAGAAGGCGAATGCCATCTACTGTGCTGCCTTAGACAAGTAAATAGTGACAGAACAGCCAGCCTTGAGACTGGGTGAAGCATCTCTCCTGGCTGATTACAATTAATGTGCGATCTGTGCATTGTACAGTGCATTAATCCATGTGATTCAACAGGAAGGGCAAAAACTCAAACACAAAGTAGTTTCACCAACCTCTGCAAGTTGTGCAAAACAAAGCCAGTCTTTTTAACAGCTAGTTTTTACCAAACAAATGACCGTCTTATTCTCTTTGCACAGAAGAAGAAGCATCCTGTTTTAAATAGGCTGTTATGCCTGCCTGACACAGCACACCTGCAGTTATTCATGCTGTGTTTATCCCCATATAATTATTAACATGATGTAATGGCTCAGCTGGATTCCTCTCATTATCTTCTTCAAATGAAAGTCAAATGAATTGGCAGAGAGTAACCAGAGAGCTAAAGTAGTGCATAAGAGACCACTGAGGTGCCAAAAGCTACTGGTTCTGTGTTGCTGAACCTCTGAGTGAAGGTGACAGATAGGCTCCAGCAAGTTTGCATGAAGCCGAGTGACAGGTGAAAACTAGCACTGAGAAGTTTGAAGCTTTGTTAAAATAAAAGCATGACAATAGGTTTTGAGTGGGTGAAACAGGTCAGAATTCTTAGTAGCAGCACAAGTGGAGATGATTATCTGAAAGCCAGACCCAGAGCTGTGTAAATTGGTGTTGGACCAATGACTTCAACAGAGCTATGCTGATTTACAAGGTTGAGGATGTGGCCCTGAAGCATTTTTCTCTTGAGTCTGACTGTACCCAATAGAAATTACAAAATGACCCTCTCTGTCCCATGCCACTGTTCATTAACATTCAGCCTCAACCTTCTAGCAACTGAATTTTGACCTCTCCCTTTTCCAAAGGCCTCTCTCCTGTAGCTGCTTTTATGGTGTTTCCTGGGCCTCTTCTCAGTTTGCCTACCTGGACCTCCTATTCTCATCTCTCCTTTAATTACTCTGCTCTGAACAGCTGTGTGAAACCTATGCCTACCTGGACCTCCTAATGTCTCATGGAATCCTTTAAGTTAGGGCTCTGCTGCTGAACCTTTCAGATGTGTTGAAACCTATGATAAGGTTTCAATGTAAATGGAATCCAAGGAGGGCCTGTGCAACTCTTTCCTATATCTGCAGAGGAGAAGGGGTAGTAAAGACAAGGGAAACAGCTTCTTTGGAGCAGGGGCCATCATCTGTGGCTTGCAACTTATCTTTGTAGGCGATTGACCTACAGCTATTTCAGAAGTCACTCCATAGCAAATAAAAGTTTCTTTAATGTGTTCAATATTATATTCATTATAATTATATTGCATGGCTGACTGGGATCAATATTTTTATTGTCTTGCTGGAAGATGTGATGCTGAATATTAAACAGGTGATTGCACTTGTGGCTTGTTGTTTATGTAAATGAACTTTCTTCTGCAACACATTATTATGGAATCACTTGAATTACCACAGCCAGAGACATCTTTAAAATACAGTTTAAAAAACTCCCTGACAAGCTTTAGTCTTTTAAAAGGAAATGATGGATAAGAAAATCAGGTTGTGAAACAGTTTAAACTTCTGCAGCTAGACAAATGACACTAACGTGGAATGGGGGAAATGGATGTATGTAATATGATCCAAGAGAAAAATTATTTTGAGTAGGCAAAGAGGAAGAAATGGAAAGAGATTTTAAAAAAGAGGAACAAATGAAAAGTAACATGAAATCATACAGCCCAACCGTACCTATACTGGTGGATTCAGAGGGGCAGATCCTCAGCTGGTGTATGCTGGCATATCTTGATTGGGGCTTCTAGAAGTACCTCGTTAAGATTGCATTGCCAAACTAGAAAGTGGATTGGGATGATTTGACTGGCCTAATTGCCCCTTATCTGGATACTACTGTGTCCTCCATATTGATAGACCTGGATGGGTCTAAAAATCATTTTAGATTGCTCTGAAATATACAAAATAATCAGGTATCTAAAAATACTCCCATAGCAGGATCCTTTACCCATACCCCGGATTCCTCATTTTCATTTAACCTGGAAAACAAAGGCACAGATTCATAGTCCTTCACCTCTCCTTTGTGTGTACATATACATGCCTTGTAGGGTATAAAATAAAGGAAGGGTGCCAGTTTTGTGTGAGCCGCTTGCTAAATTATTATCAGGACATCTCAAGTTGCTCTACAGTTTTTTATTCCTGTTTCTGTACTGTGCATTCATGTTTCACTGGTAAAACTTACCATAGCCATGCTTCTCTACTCCAGTTTTATACCATTTTAACTTTGTTACAGTGAATTGCCCATGATTTATTAGATCCAGGTATGGAATCCATGAGTCCTGATTTCCATTCATGTCCTTCAACTACTAGACCACACACATTTTCACTTTTATTGTATATGATAAGCAATAAAAATAGTTGCAGTTTTGTACTCAAGTTAAATGCACACAACTCCACTGATTTCAATTTCTTAGGATGTATAGCACTTCACTGCATGCTAATGAGGGAAGAATTTGGCTCTACTCATCACAAGGGCCCTACCAAATTCACAGTTCATTATGGTCAATTTCACAGCCATAAGACTTGAACATTGATAAATTTCATGTTTTCAGGTTTTTAAATCTGAAATCTAGTGTTGTAACTATGGGGGTCCTGACTCAAAAGTGGATTGTGGTGTGCGTGGTGATGGGGGTGCTGTAGAGGGCTTTCCCTTCACTCTCTCCCATTTCTTGTCACACAAACAGAAAGCAGAAGACCCGAAATCCAAAGTGCAGTCAATGTAAGATTTATTGGGGTTTGTTTCCAGCAAGCATATGTTCCATGGGTCCGATGCTTTTCTCAACTATATGAAGCTCCACCCCCGCACTCCCTCAATATTCACTCACTCCATCACTTTGCAGTTGCAAGGGAAGAGGTCAGGATGTGCCGCCCCTTCCAGATACAATTATTAGCTTGTTTCTACATTACTCATTGGTTTCTTCAGATCAATCCGGTGAGTCAGAAAAAAACAACACCACTGTCCGGACACGTAAGAGAAGCATCTAGTTACTAGTAGAGATCAACCCATCCTAAATTGCAGTGTTGCTGTCTGATCTGATTTGGAGGTGGTTTGGCCTGCAGGTTCTGTTAAATTTCCAGCAAAGCTAACGAGAATTTTACCTCTTGGTGTCACTTGTGCAGATGTGTCTAGAGTGACCTTGTGAAGATACTGCTTAAGAGCAGGTCAAGGCATTTATTTGCTAGACAGGCAGAGTGTGAGTCTCCACTGCATCACCCCTTGTGCGATCACTTAAAAGGCTACATCTATACTGCAGCCTTCTTCCGCAAAAGCTTATGCAAATGGAGCGTGGGGTAGAATGTTGCCATGCTTCATTTGCATAATTAATTAGCAGCCGTTTTTGCACAAGAGGCTTTTGCGCAAAAAGGAGCTATGTAGACGGCTCTGTTTTATGCAGAAACCTCTCTTGTGCAAGAGCCGTTCTTCCTGAAAAATTGAGGAAAACTTTGTTTTTTGAGGTTTACAGGATCTTTCAGAAAAGTGACCTGTTTTCGAAAGAACTGCGTCTAGACTGCAGTTTCAATTTTGAAATAGCGCTTTTTCAAAAGAGTGCCAGTACGTGATTATGCAAATGAAGCACGGGATATATAAATCCTCGCTTCATTTGCACTTTCAAAGTGCTCCATTTACATCCCTCTGCCGACAGAGGGATGTAGTCTAGACACACCCTTGGTGGCCAGTCCATAGCAAAATATGGGGCTGGCTATTACTACTAGCTAGAGGAGTTTCATATATTCATACATTATAAGGCTAGAAGGGACTACTGTGTGATCATTTTATCTGGCCTCCTATGTATCTCAGGTCACAGAACTTCTCTGAATTAAAGTCTTAGCTAAGGTGCAGAGGTGCTATTGAAGCTACAGGACCAGGGTTCTAGTTCCAGTTTGCAGTATATGTGTGAGGTGCGTCTCATTACAAATGGGTGTGAGAAATACTTTACAGGATAGATGAATGCTGCCAGACGACACCTTGCAGGCTGTCCTTTGTAAGGAGCAGAATGGAGGTTAAACCTTTGCCCCATGGACTCAGCCAGATTAACTCTTCTGGGGGCCTGGGCTACTAGATGTTCTGGGGCCCCCTTGGCTCTGGGGTGGGGCCAAAAATCAAGGGATCAGAGTATGGGAGGGGGCTGCAGCTTGAGGCAGGAGGGTGAGTGCGGGAGGGGGGAGGGCTCTGACTGGAGGTGTGGGCTCTGGAATGGGGCTGTGGATGAGGTGTTTGGGGTACAGGGGGCTCCTGGCTGCAATCAAGGGATCTGGAGTGTGGGAGGGGACTCGGGGCAGGAGGTAGGGGTGGGAGTGTGGGGTCTGGGAAGGAATATAGTCATGGGAGGGGGCTCAGTGTTGGAGGTGTAGGATCTGGGAGGGAGTTAGGATATGGAAGGGGGTTGAGGTGTAGATGCTTACCTGGGGTAGTTTCCATTTGGTGTGTGGGTATAGGGAGGTGAGGGACAGGTCATTCTGCATGGCCTATGCTTGCTTCCAGGCACTGCCCTCCGTAGTTTCCATTTGCCGTGATTGCTGGCCAATGGGAGATGCAGGGGACAGAGCTGCAGGCAAGGGCAGCGCCATGACAGTTTCCCAGAGCAGTGTTTGCCATAGTGGCACAGCCCCAGGGGGGAAGAGGAACAGTGGCATGTGGAGCCACCTCTTCTTCCCCTCCCCAGCCAGGCAGAGCCAGTGCAGAACACAGCACATAGAAGGTTTAGAGGCTGTGGCTTAGGATCCTTGGCTTAGGGCTGGTCTCAGAGCCGTGGGCAGCAACCCCTAAAGCCCCTTTCTTAGTCTGGCCCTGCCCATGGGAGAAATAAGCTGCAGCCCATTTTCTGGGGCACCTTCCTTTCCCCTTCCTATTGGCATGTCATGGGGGGAGGAAGAACAAGGAGGTGAATGCTAGGCCCTTTCCTCTCCTTGCCCTTGCAGGCCAACGTGCACCAGCTCAAGACTGAGCCTAAGGGATCACTGCTGAATGATGCAACACGTTCCCTCCTTAATGTGAGACCAGGTGCACTGCACCAACAGTGTTTCCAGTCTGTCCTCTGATATAAGAGCCCAGAGTTTGGAATTGCTTAAGATAAAAAGTTTTTCAGCTGTTATAGTCATGCAAGTCTTTCAATCTGTGGTAGCAGGAGCAAAAGCGCCCCTTAGTGGTCATAACATTTTAGCTCACTCATTTAATTCCTTTAGTGACTATGAGGTATGTTTAAATACAGAAGAGAACATACAGGTTCTGTGATGCCTTTCATGGTAAAAGTATTATATGCTTTGCAATAATGAGTTAGGCTTGAATTATTCTGATAAAGTGATAGAAACACAGGCGTTGCCCCATTAAATAGAAAACGATGTTATCTCAGCATCAAGATGGGTGAGGTTGTATCTTATTGAATCAAATTCCGTTGGTAAGAGAGACAAGCTTTCAAGCTAGATGGAGGGTTTTTTTCAGGTTTCTGAGATAGGGATGTGAAAGGTTAATGGGTAATGTTTACTGGTTCCAGTTAACCGGTAACGTGTGGGGGCTGGAGCAGCTCTTCACCTACCGTGGGTAGGGAGCTGCTCCAGTCCTGCAGGGGGCCCACCATAGACAGGGGCTGCTCACATGTCCAGGCACGCTGCTGGCAGCGGCTGCTCTGGATAAGAGCAGCCCCTGTCTGTGGCAGGCTCCCTGAGACATAGAGCCCTGTGTGGATACAAAAATTTGGATCTGCAGTCAACCGCATATATGGTAACTAGAAGACTTACCTGGCATTTCCCAGGAACTCCAGGGCAGGGGATTGATGGTCTGTGGGGTACAGGAGTCAGAGCAGGACCTTGGAGATGTGGGGGCAGGGCAGCGGGCTGGGGAGGTGGGGGTGGGATACGAGAATGAGAGTTGGGAGCTTGAGGAGGGGCTCAGAGTGGAGAGTCCCATCTAGCGGGGAATATTTATTTCTCTTCTTCCAACCCCTTCCCCCGGCTGTCAAGGACCTTCTCTCTTGCCCTCGGCCCCCAAGACTGCCAGGGGCCTTCTGTCTCTCCCCAGATTCCCCAACCTCCAGCCTCCCCTCCCCCCAGCACTGTGATCAAGGGCTGGGGGGAGAGGAGTTTGAGGAGTGGAGGTTACTTACCAGGTCTGGTGGCAGGCAAGACGACAGAGCCCTAGCCCTGCTGGCCACTCTTTTGGTGCTGAGGCTGCCCCCAGTGCCCATTCTCCATATAGCTCTCCCCTATGAGCTCGCTGTCCCCCAGTGGCCACTCTCAGTATCCCCTCCCTCCTCTGTGCCCCTCCTTTTCCATGTTATGAAAAACAGTCCCATTCCTGGCACTTCCCATTTTCTTGGCACAACCAAACACTGGCCTTCCTTTAAGTTAGGAAGAGGAAGCTGCATACCAAATGTGGTGGTCCTACCTCTTACTGTTTTAGGAGGAGTTCTTGAACAAACAGACTCACAGATGCACACTTCTGAAATATATAGATAGATTAAATCCTATCCAACCCATGACCCACACTAGCTTTCATATAGATCTGCCCCTGCATCCTCTAGAGCAGCAGTTCTCAACTGGGGGCTTTAGTCTCGCAGGGGGTGCCAGGGCTCTGGGCTTTGGCCCTGCAGGGGGCACTGAGGCGCGGGGCACCAGTTTCCTGTGCTGTCAGGCGAGCTGGTTGCAGGAGGTCTACAGTCTACAGCTAAAGCTGGGAGCCCTGGCACTCCCTGTGTGGCTAAATTCCCAAGCCCAGCACTCTCCTTAGTGGAGCTTTGGATTTTATCCCCATGGGGGCACCAGGTCTCTGGGATTCCAGAGTTCAGCTCTGCAAGGGCTTTAGTTCTATGGGGAGCACTGAGGCTCAGGGCTTCAATCCTACAAGATATTCTGGGCTCAGGGTTTCAGCCCTGCAAGAGTCACTGGGCTTGGGGCTTCAGTCCCACTGGGGGTACCTGCCTCTGATCCTGTGGGTGAATGCCATGAAACTTGTCCTGTTGGGAGCCATTGACCCCCAGTTGAGAACTGCACAGCTCAAAAAATTTGTATTGGCATCTGATCCACCATCTGCAAAGATGGAAAACAGTAACTGCATCTGCAGTTGCAGATACAGGTATCTGTGGAGGGCTCTCGGTATACATAACAAATTCCTGCAGTAGCTGAAGATTTTAATACACCCAAACTATGGAGTTAACAGTGTTTCCTCCATAATACATTGCAGTATGCTAGTACTGCCTTTGTTCCCATAGCAACATATGATCTGGGTTGAAATAATACTGCTGTGGTCTAAAGACCTATGCAGACTGGAAGGGATGATTACAGGAGGACATGTCCAGATAAATGCTCAGGAAATTGCATTTTACATATCTGATGTTTCATGTGCCATTTCTGTAACAACAGAACTTGTCGGTCTTTGCAAACAAAATCTGTGAACAAACCCAAAGGTGTTTCCCTGTCAGCCAGGGAGAAGGTCTCTATTCTTGCCTGTGTGGGGCTGCCACAGAGATATGCAGGTCTATGGTTTGGCTATTCCCAGGGTTCATCTGCTATGCTGCATTCCAAGGAAATTGAGCAATTCATGCTGGACTTCATTACAATCAGCAAGAAAACTAAGGGTAGGTCTACACTGGGGGGGTATCCCGGAAAAACTCCGCCGTGTCCAAGGAACATGTTTGCTCTTTTTTTTTGCGGAAGAGCAAACGTGCTCTTTTGAGGAGCCCTGTATACATCGTTTAGACTGCTGGGGGTTAAAAGACAGTGCAGGCATACCTGGGGTGAGGGGCCCAGATTGTTTTTTTGGGGGCAATTGCACTCTGCCCCCACAGCCAGCTGCACTCTCCAGCAATGCACTTAATGGTGGGGGAAGGGAGACAGAGACACAAATTGCCCCTTCGGGCTTTGTCTTTTCCTCGTCCAGCTCTCTTGCTGAAGCCTTCAATGGCACCAGCTGCTGCAAATGCCTCAGAAAGAGAAGCAGAGCTGAAGGGACAATCTCCCCATCAGGCAAGTGCAGCTCTGGGATGCGTCTGGGAATTGGATAGACAAATTATTGAGCTGAGCTGACAGTCAGACATTTGAAATCAAAAGTTGAAATTTTCCTCAGACAGCTCTGCCCCAGGGAGGTCTGCTTAGCCTGTCTCCTGCTGCTGGCAAAGCAGCACAAGCAGGTAGGAGACTGAGGAAGTGGGGCACTTCCTGCTGCCAGTGACTGAAAGGTCTGGCTCTGCCCCAGTGCCAGTGAAATGCTCTCTGGACCTTAGCGTGATGAAGAATCCCAACATCACAACTGATGCGACCTGGCACACTCACTAGCAATCTCAGACACGAGGCCAAGGGGCACAGATGTCACCCTTTGAACTCTGAAGTGGCAGCCCAGGACAGAGACTTATTTGCAAAGCAACATTTCAAAGCTTGGCGAGGAGTCCTGTGGCACCTTATAGACTAACTGAAGTGTTGGAGCATAAGCTTTCGTGGGCAAAGACCCACTTCGTCAAAGCTTGTGCACCCACTACCTCTCCTGGTGCTCAATTGAGCACTTCTGTTTTTAGTGCTGTTAATTCAGCCCAGTTAAAAATTAATTTAAACATTTTTAATAAGAAAAGTGGGGGGAGGAGAGTGAATGAGACTAGATGTTCAAAGTTTTCATTCTACAAACAACAGATGAGGAAATCAACCATAAAGCAACCAAATATTCTGGAGTGGGGGAGAGATGATGTGCTGCTATCTGTGACTAGGCACATTTAGTTGGGCTGCATGAGAATAATGAAATCTTGCCTGTGGTATAAAAAGAAGCTGTTTTCAGCCAATAAAGGATGTGTTGTCACGATCCTATCACTGTGTGAAGTGTATTTCCTTAAGAGATAAAGATGTGCAACTCCTGGTCTCCAGCTAGCTACAAGAGGAGTGTGCTAGATGGGGAGAGAAGTTCCTTTTGATTTTGGATGCAAGTTGGATCCCAAATGACTAAAAGATCTGGATCCAGCAGGTTGAACGCTATCCCCTTTCCCACCTCTGCAATTTTGTTTGTATTTATTCTCCAAGTTGGGGTCCATCTTTTGTTAAGAGGGGTAATGAAATATAATTTCTCCAGCCTAAGCTGCAAAGATACAGAATGTAGTAGCTCAAACTAGAATTTGAGAAGGAAAATAGAATTAACTCATCTGCTTTTAAAAACAGTATGTGGTCTTTACTCATCACAAATTAACTTGGTTTTATATCTTATCTCTGAATGTCATCTATCTGTCATACTTATATGGCATCAGTCCTACTCACGAGACATGAGAG
The DNA here is from genome assembly GCA_032595735.1 of Pelochelys cantorii. Taxonomy (NCBI): domain Eukaryota; kingdom Metazoa; phylum Chordata; order Testudines; family Trionychidae; genus Pelochelys; species Pelochelys cantorii. The sequence goes on along the minus strand of CM064329.1, from coordinate 97,881,459 downwards.
AACCCCTGCCACTATTTCTCCTAGGATAGTTAGAAAGGGTAGGAATGGTATCCCTAGCCTCTGTTTCTCTGGAGATGGGTGACGGGGAGGGATCACGTGAGGATTACCTGTTGTGTTCCCTCCCTCTGGGGCATCTGATATTGGCCACTGTCGACAGACAGGACACTGGGCTAGATGGACCTTTGGTCTGACCCAGTATGGCCGTTCTTATGTTTATGATGACAAAGCTGCTTAGGTTGCCATTTGTCTGAGTACTTCTGTTTCCATGTGTAGCATGAAGTAAATGAAGCATATATACCCATATTAATATATGATTAGAGATTAGGAAATTGCATTTGCTATTTTTCTGCCATCTCAACTTCCTATCCCAGAAATACCTCAAAAAAAGAGTAAGAAGATGACAGCTTTTGTCCTTGGCTTTGGATTTGCTAGCAATTAGTTGCTATAGCAATAATTTATCTCAAAATGCTATATTTAAAACACGAACTCTTGTGAGCACCTCACTCCCAGTAACACACTGATCACCAGCTTCCTCACTCACCCCACCGGAGGAATGTGGAAGGTCACCTCTCCTTTTACTGGCCTCGCATGTGCAGCCTCCTTGTAATAAAATGAAATAAAATAAAATGGTTTTCATCTGAGACTTTCATCCAGTCAGTGTGCAGCGGCAGTCAAAAAAGCAAATAGAATGTTAGGAATAATTTTAAAAGGGGTAGAAAATAAGACACAAAATATCTTAATGCCTCTATATAAAACCATGGTACACCCACAGCTTGAATACTGTGTACAGATGTGTTTGCCTCATCTCAAAAAGATATAGTGGCATTGGAAAAGGTTCAGAAAAGGGCAACAAAAATGATTAGGGGTTTGGAACGGATCCATATGAAGAGAGATTAAAAAGACTTGGACTTTTCAGCTTAGAAAAGAGGAGACTAAGGGGGAATATGATAGAGGTGTATAAAATCATGACTGGTGTGGAAAAAGTAAATAAGGAAAAGTTATTTACTTATTCCCACAATATAAGAACTAGGGGGTCACCAAATCAAATTAATAGGCAACAGGTTTAAAACAAACAAAAGGAAGTTTTTCTTCATGCAGCGCATAGCGAACCTGTGGAACTCCTTGCCAGAGGATGTGAAGACTAGGACTTTAACAGGATTCAAAAAAGAGCTAGATAGATTCATGGAGGTTAGGTCCATCAATGGTTATTAGCCATTGGAATGGTAGGAATGGTGTCCCTAGCCTCTGTTTCTCTGGAGATGGGTGACAGGGGAGGGATCACGTGAGGATTACCTGTTGTGTTTTCTCCTTCTGGGGCATCTGGCATTGGCCACTGTTGGCAGACAGGATACTGGGCTGGATGGACCGTTGGTCTGACCCAGTATGGATGGTCTTATGTTCTTATTGTTACTAATACCCCCCGCCCCAACTCTGCATGCTTCCCTTTTATTATTATGGGCTGAACCTCTCTAGGCCAGTAATATCCATGGTCCAGCATGACTGTAGTTAGCTGGATGTCCACTTATCATGGATGTGGCCAAGTTTCCTTTAGTCCCATGAAGTTGCTTATTGCCACCAGTCCTGGCTCTCAGTGTTCTGTGCTATTATTTAGCTCTAAGGGTATGTCTAAACTATATCTGTCTGTAGAAAGAGGGATGTAAATTAGGCAAATTGAAAGTGCAAATGAATCAGGGATTTAAATATCCTGCGCTTCATTTGCATAATGGTGTCCAAGCGCTTTTTTGAAAAAGGGTTTTTCGAAAGTGAAAGTGCCATCTAGACGTGGTTCTTTCAAAAAAACCCACCCTTTTTGAAAGATCCCATACTCCTCAGGGATCTTTCGAAAAAGGGTTTTTTTCCCGAAAAAACTGCGTCTAGACGGCGCTTTCACTTTCAAAAAAACCCTTTTTCAAAACAGCGCTTGGACGCCATTATGCAAATGAAGCGCGGGATATTTAAATCCCTGCTTCATTTGCACTTTCCATTTGCCTAATTTACATCCCTCTTTTGACAGAGGGATGTAGTTTAGACATACTCTAATTTACCCCTGAATGTCTTCTAAGAGCCCGGTAAGCAATGGAAGTATTGGTAATGCTGCTAGACAATACTGACCTTCTGTGGTTCAGCAAATTCTCTGGTTTGGCACAGGTCAGGTCCCGAGGGTGCCAGAATAGAGAGGTTCAACCTGTATTATTATAATTTGCTTTTACTAATGTAAGGGAGCATGAGACTAAGACTAAGCAGTAGCTTAGGGACCCTGGTTTTCAAGGGTGTTTGTGTTGGATTTATCGAGGAATTGTGGGCTAGATCCTCAGGTGATAATTTCAATGGAGCCATGGTGATTTAAAGCAGAAGAAAGTCCAGCCTTTTTGACTGTAGAGCACTGGTTTGTTAGACTGATCTAACTGTCCTGTGTTTCTTGGGTAAAATCTGAGATGGGTTACCTGATGGGTCTTTTCTTTGGTTCTTCCAAAGTCTAAGGAAAAAAGATGGAATCTTTCCCAGACAGCTGAAATTCTAAGGCACTGTTGGTAAAATAGTGCTGTCTTTATTATATCAGTGGTGTGATTGGGAAGATTTTCTAAGCTTCTTAACACTAGTGAGTTAGTGCATGTAGATGAAAAACTAGAGAGAAGAAACTCTATGTAAGCAGAGTCTAAATGAGCTTTCCTGAGCTTTCCTCTGCCCTCTATTACTGGGGGGAGAGGGGAAGGGAGGGTGGAAAAACACCAAGAATAGACCATATTTGTTAGACACACCTACTTTGCCTATGTTATCAGCAGACAGACATGCTTTGGCAAACTGATCGGCTGTGTCTAGACTGGCCACTTTTTCCGCAAAAGCAGTTGCTTTTGCACAAAAACTTGCCAGCTGTCTACACTGGCCGCTTGAATTTGCACAAGAGCACTGACGTTCTAATGTAAGAAATCAGTGCTTCTTGCGCAAATACTTTGATGCTTCCGTTCGGGCAAAAGTCCTTTTGCGCAAAACCTTTTGCGCAAAAGGGCCAGTGTAGACAGCTCAGTTTTGTTTTGCGCAAAAAAGCCCCGATGGCTAAAATGGCGATCGGGGCTTTCTTGCGCAAAAGCGCGTCTAGATTGGCCACGGACGCTTTTGCACAAAAAGTGCTTTTGTGCAAAAGCGTTCGTGCCAATCTAGACACTCTCTTGCGCAAATACTTTTAACGGAAAACTTTTCCGTTAAAAGCATTTGCGCAAAATCATGCCAGTCTAGACGTAGCCTAGACAAAGTTTGACTGTTTGGCTTAAAATTTACTTCAGTCTTGGATCCATGGGGAAATGTCATAGGTGTTGACTCCTGGGGTTGCTGCTGCACCCGTTAGCTTGAAGTGGTGTCCAGGGTTTGCAGTTTGGTTCAAGGGCTCTCAGCACCCCTGCTACACAAATTATTCCAGCACCCCTGCATATCATTGCCCTGATTGTGTGACTAAAAGACTGCAGAACAGTACTTGAGATGCCCTCATTCCAGGGGTCACCCTAACTCTGATATCACTCATTGAGCAGTGGGTACTGAGTCCACATCCAAGTGAAAGCTAGAGGGAGTGGGAAAACTTGTTCCCGCTTGCTTGTGCATGCCTGACTGAAGGGTCCTGGACACTATTTACCTCGCCCCTCCAGCATTTAAAGACAGAGCTTATGAGACTCAATGTGAAGTCTTTGTTACTGATCTAGGAACAGCACTAGCTGTCACATGTTTTAAAATTCTGTCTAGACATACCCCTTGTCCCCGACTGCCCTGAGGTGCTAGTCAGTGACCACAAGAGCTGAAATGACTGATAAGCAAGTCTAGGAGTGGAGACCGAGCTCTGTTGTTGAGCAAAAGTGGGTGTTCCCACAACCCAGTGAAATCACTAAGAACTGAAGTCACTAAGATGTGGGCTAAGTGATGGAACCTTAGCACGTGGCATTGCAGCTAGAGGCAGCTGCAATGGCAGCCACAAGTGGCAAGCCATGACAGAGACCATGGTGAGCAGCAGCAGAAGTGATAACAGGGCCGCAGTAGTGGGGAGAGCAGTGGTGGCAGCAGCAGAGGCTTTGCTTAATTCCCCTTTCAGAAGACAGAGGTGAACCCACATGAATGCACCTCTGAATTTTAGGATCTTGCTGACTGCAGACAACCAACTGTGAATAGTGTGTAGCAGAGGCAAAGGTGTGTGGTGTGTTAAAGGGACATTCATCCACTGGACTTTCATACCACAGGGTGGGAAACGGAGGCTAAAGACTATTGTCCTTCATACTGCGGGGCAGGTGTTTACTTACTGTTCACATCGTTTTCAGTCATTGTTGTGGTGTTTTCTCAAACTAATGGGCTGCGTCTAGACTGGCATGATTTTGCGCAAATACTTTTAACGGAAAAGGTTTTCCGTTAAAAGTATTTGTGCAAAAGAGCGTCTAGATTGGTCCCGGAGTTATCGTTATAACAATGCACTTTTGCGCAAAAGCGCGTCTATATTGGCGGGACGCTTTTGCGCAAAAGCAGAAGCCCGGAACCATTTTGAAGAGGGCAAAAGGGCACCAGCCCTTTCCGGGGGTGGGGGCTGGAGCTCCTTTGAGACACGTGCTTAAAGGGATCTCCCTGGACAGCCGTTTCTCTCCTGCTGCGTGCTATAGGACCTCTTGCAGGGACTGACAGCTGTAGCAGTTTTTGTGGTTGCCCTCTGCCTTTTTGGACACCACTACCTTGTGCCTTTTAGTGCCTTTGCCTGTTTTTTATGATCTACTTTGTTTTTTCTGCCATGGAGCCAGGGGTGGCCTTGTGCCTGCTCTGGCCCCTTCCGGCCATTTTGGAGTGCCTGCAGCTGGTGCTCCAGGCTGCTGAATTCCTCCTCCAGAACCTGGAAGTGCAGATCGCTCTGGACTCCCTCACCAGGGAGGCCATGGCGTCCCTGTGGCATCCCCACCCCACCGTGGAGAGGCCACTGTGGAGACTGGACACCAGTACGGATTGATGGGACCGGCTGGTCCTGGGGCAATGGGACGACCAGCAATGGCTCCGGAACTTTTGCATGCGAAAGCAGACGTTCCTGGAGCTATGTGCCTGGCTTGCCCCTGCGCTCCAGAGAACCACCACCCGGCTGTGGGCACCCATCCTCGTCAACAAGAGGGTCGCCATCGCAGTCTGGATGCTGGCCACCCCGGACAGCTGCCGATTGGTGGCACACTAGTTCAGGGTGGGCAGATTGACTGTCGGTGCCATCGTGATGGAGGTAAGTCCCAGGGGGAGTGGGGTGGGGGGGAGGGTGCTGCACTCCATGCCCAGGGGCAGCCAAGACTCCAGACTGGGTCACCCAGGGGTTTGGGCCATCCCTCCCTTGCACAGGCCTGCTGGTGGGGGGGGGGACATGGGGTGAGGGGGCCCTGATGTGTGTGTGTGCGTGAGCACAGAGGGCATCACGGGGGGGCCCCAAGGGAGTGCACACTCACCCTGCCTTATGTGATGTGTTCCTCTGTGTTTCTCTGCACCCTTCTGTTGGTCGTCCATGCCATCAATGACGTCCTGCTCCCGAGAGTCATCCGCCTGCATGACGTGGACGCTACGGTGGCCGGCTTCGCTACCCTCGGGTTCCCCAACTGCGGGGGAGCCCTGGATGCAACCCACATCCCCGTCCGTGCCCCGGAGCATCGAGCAGCCCATTTTATGAACAGAAAGGGGTACTTCTCTATCGCACTCCAGGCCCTCATGGACCACCGTGGCTGCTTCCTGGACGTTTATGCGGGCTGGTCCGGCAGCGCACACGACTCCCGCATCCTACGGAACTCCGGCCTGTTTCGCAGGCTGGAGGCGGGCACTTACTTCCCCTGGCAGGAATTTACTGTCAGGGATGTGCCCATGCCCATCTGTGTTGTGGGGGACACGGCCTACCCCCTGCTGCCCTGGCTAATGCGGCCCTACACGGGGCAGCCGGACCACAACCGGGCCCGGTTCAATGACCGCCTCAACCGGGCCCGCAACCAAGTGAAGTGTGCCTTCGGGCGGTTGAAAGCCCGGTTCCGTTGTTTGCTCACCCGTCTCGAGATGGGTGAGCAGAATGTCCCAGAGGTAGTGGCCGCGTGCTGCGTGCTCCACAATCTTGTGGAGCGGAGGGGGGAGGCCTTCCTCCCGGCATGGATGGCAGGCGAGGGCCAGGCCTACGAACAGCCCCGCACAGCTGCCATCCGCCAGGCGCACCAGGATGGGGTGTGCATCTGGGAGGCCCTGATGGACATGTTCTCCCAGGCCCCATAGTAGGGTCGCCTCAGTCTCCCTTACAACTTCCTCCCATCTCCTACCCTTCCCGCTTCCCTCCCCTTCCCTCCCAATAAACAACAAACACAGTTTTTTTTTTAATACAAACTTGTAACTTTTTATTTACAATGGGGAGAGGGGAGATCTAGGATGGGAGGGGGAGGAGACTTTGAACTGGGAGGGGGAGGAGCTACTCCTGGGAGGGGTGGCCCCTGTGACTGTTCTGTGGGGGCGGACCTGCACATGGGGGTCAGGCCGCGTTGGGGCAGGCAGCATGGGGAGGTGGGCAGGAGGGACAGGAGCAGGAGCAGGAGGGGCAGGAGTAGGAGGGACAGGAGCAGGGACAGGAGGGGCCATTGCAGGAGGGGCAGGGACAAGAGCAGGAGGGGCCATTGCAGGAGGGGGCAGGGGCAGTGCTAGGGGAGGGATGGTGTGGGCATGGGGCAAGGCCATGCCATAATGAATGGCATGGCCAATGTGTGCGGTGAGGGTGGATATGGCATCAGCCATGCACACGCACTGGGCCTGGAAGGAGCCCCAGGCCTCCTGGCGCCACTGCAGGTCCACCTCCGCACGCCCCGTGATGGCTGCCTCGATGTGTTCGACGGCCTGCATGTGGTGCCGAAGGAGCTGGTCCCGGTGGCGGAGCCACCACTGTGGTGGTTGGGCGGCTGGGGGTGCTGCTGCTGCCGCTGCCACAGGGCTGGAGGGTCCCCGGCTTGTGCTTGGTCCCGCTGCAGGGAACAGAAGAAAGGATGGGTCAGTCAGGCAGCTGTCCCCACACCTCATGCCCTCCACCCCTGAGCCCAGGTGACACCACAGTAGTGTGGCTTGGGCCTACTCGGCTAGCCCTCCTCCTCCCCATGTTGTATGTTTGCATACAGGACTGCCCCTGGAGTAGGGTCCTCCTCCATGTATTGTAACCACCGGTCTGAGTCCTGGCCCCTTGGAGGGTGGGAGGGTGCTGGTGTTGTGTTAACCTGTGGAACCCCCTGCCGGTGGAGGCTGTGAGGCTTTGGGCTAATCAATGGTGTTTGACAGGGAGCGAGATGAATCCCCACACAGTACCTGGGAGCACATCTGGCAGATGTGGTCTGGGCTCTCAGATCCGCATCACGTGGGATGTCTCCTGGATGGAACCAGGAGAGTGACTGGGGAGTGTACCATACTTGCATCAAAACTCAGGCGGCCCTAGGGCTGGCCCGAGCATTTCCCCCCCTCCCCCTCCCGCTAGCCCTCACACATGGTAGCCCAGGGACATGTGTGGCCGCAGTGGGGACTTCCCTCGGGGGGCCAGCCAAGGCACCGGGAGCAGGCGAGGGGCTCATTGGGGGGCCACGCTCATAGGCTGTGATGCTGTGGTTTTACCAGGAGCAGCTGGCTGTGCCTCACAGCCAGGCATGGGACAGTGTGCCGTTCTGTGTGCTGCACCCTTGCGGAGGTGTGGGCTCTGGCCTGAGTCCCCAGGGCCCTGGCTGGTTCCAGCCGGCATCCACCCTTCCCCCCTGGTCCCGCCGGATGTGTGTGAGCAGCACGGTCCCAGGCGTGCCCTGGAGCTGCCTGCCGCGGCCACATGCCGCTCGGTCACCAGGCTGCACGTGGTTGCACGTGCTGCATACTGCCTAATGCTACACAGCCCGTGCGACTCACGTGGCCTGAGTGACGTGCTCTCCCCCTCCCCCCTCCGGGCTCCTGGCTCCCCTCCGCCCTTGTGAGTGCAAAGTGCAACACTCACCGGTGGATCCTTCCCCGGCCTCCGAGGATGCACGGGACATGTCGGGGCCGCCGGAGGGGGCCTGCAAGGTGACGGTGCTGGCCTCGTCCTCCGACCTGCTGGTGGTGTCTCCTTCCCCCGCCTCGCTGGTCCTGGCGATGGGGGGGCACATGCTGGTGTCCACAGGGACGGCCGGTTCCTGCGGTGCTGGCTGGCCCAGGATGCGGTGGAGCCGTTGGTAGTGGGGGCAGGTGTCAGCTCCTGCCCCCTGGCCCTCGTTGGCCCGGACATAGCCCAGGCGCAGTTCTTTTACTTTAGCCCGGACTTGCTCCAGGGTCCGGGCTGGATGTCCCTGCTGGGCGAGCGCCTGGGCCATGCGGTGAAAAATGTCCGCATTGCGGCGCCGGAAGTGGGTGCTGTGCAGGGTCTCCTCCTCCTGCCAGAGGTCCAGGAGGGCCTCCAGCTCCCCCAGGGACCAGGACGGGGCCCTTCTTTTTCTGCCCCTTGGGGCCTCCTGTGCTGGGGGTGCGGGTGGTTGATCCCCCCCGGAGCTGCCATCCTGCTCTGGGTGGTGTTGGGGATGGCAGGGGCCACGTGGCAGAGCTCTCTGCAGAGCGTGGCAAAGCTGCTTCTGCCTCATGGTCTCTGCAGGCTGAGTCTGCCTTTAAGGGGTCTCGGGTTACCAGGAAGTCGGGGCGCTGCCTGCAGCTACGGAGCCTCCAAAAGGCCACTAGGGCTTTTTTCCGTTTAGCCTGCTTTTGCGCAAAACATCTTAGCTGCCTGTCTACACTGGCCCTCTTGCACAAAAACATTTGCGCAAGAGGGCTTATTCCTGAGCAGGAGCGTCAGAGTATTTGCACAAGAAGCACCGATTTCATACATTAGAATGTCAGTGTTCTTGCACAAATACTCGCGGCCAGTGTAGACAGGTGGCAAAATCATGCCAGTCTAGATGCAGCCATGCTGATTCCCTCTCACTTTTCATACATGTCCTTGCAAGTGGAGAAGTAGTGGTTTGTTTTCCCAGATATTGGGATAGGGACTCTATCTGATACTGTCTTGTAATGGTAAGAGGAACCCCTACATATTGGACCACCTTTCTTGCTACTGACACCTCCTGGCCGAAAGTTTACATATGCAGTACTATGTGTGGCTAATAGTGCTTTGATTGCAGTGGTACAAAGGAGTATGGTAAATGGCAAACACAGTTTACCTATAAGCATAACAACTTTTTTTTCATTTTCTTAATTAATGCTAACAAATCGCGATCAATGTATTCATAAGGGTTTCAGTCTTAAAGCTGTAATGAAATAATGAATATGCTTCTTGTGTAGTGGAATAAAGAAATAAATGTTAACCTTTATATTCAAACCACATTCTTTCCTGTTTCTCAAAAGTCACACAGGTTTCATGATGGCTGGGAGTTAACGGAAGGGCAACTTTGTAAATAAAAGCTATTGGCCTGATTCGTTTTGCATGCACACCAACATAAATCTAGACTAACGCACCTGAATTCAAAGGCTCTACAATGCTGTGAGCAGAGAGGAGAACCAGGCCCTATATTCTTAAGAGTGAGCCAGGTGACTAAACTATTATGAAGAATTTTTATAAACTATATGACCTAATTACCTGAAAAACTGATCACTCACATAGCACTCGAGTTATCTCTCTATATATATTAGGGTATGTCTACACAATAGTTAATTTCAAAATAACGCGTCTACACACAAAATGCATTTCGAAATAGCGTTTTGCTATTTCGAAATAGCAGCTATTTCAAAATAGCGCTTCCACACTGAATGGATGCTGAATCGCATTTAAGGCTGGCCGGAACCAGGTTGAGCAGGGCATCATATCAGGAGTTACTTTGTGTGGCTGCTGCCTGAGGCTATCTGAGGCCTGTGCTTAAAGGGACCCCCCCGGACACCTGTTTCTTAGCTTTCCCTACTTGCTTGCCTACCTCGATGAGGGGCAGCAAAGCATTTTGTCTCTGTGTGCTCTGGTTGCTCTCACTCGGGACACCACAGCACTCTGCCACAGGGAGCCGGAGCTGACCATGGGCACTCTGGTGCTTCTTGTGGACACGTTGCTGTGAGCCTGGCTGCACTTTCTGCAGGCTGCCATCCGGGAGGTCCATCGGGGGGCTGTCAGTATCCAGGAAGCCCTGCGGGAGAGCTTCCACCATGAGGAGCTCTAAGAGACTCCCTGTTGTGCCCCACTGGGGGCTTGTGCTTCATTCCTCCCTCACCTCCTTCCACTTACCCCTCCCTAACCCCCCTTCCTGATGTCAAATAAAATACATGTATTTTCATGAACACAAACTCACTTTATTTAACAAAACTGGGGGGGGGGGATGAAACTCTGGTGAAACTGGGGAAAGGAGGTGGGAGAGGGGAGGGGGAAACCTGGGAGGAGGGAGCTGGAAGGGGGGAGCAAGGGGAAGAAGGGGGAGGGGAAGCTCAGGGTGGGGGTCTCGCCGGACCAACTTGATTTTCATGCCAACATGCTCCTGGGTTCTCATGTGGCCTTTGGTGGCCAGGCTGGCAGCCTTCCTGCCATAGACGGCCGCGTTCCTCCATCTACTGCGGAGATCATGGATGTTGGGGACATCCCCCCCCCCAAACCTGAATAAGATCCATGATCTCCACCCTGAACCAGGAAGATGCCCGCCTTCTCCGGGCCCTGGCAGGCTCCTAGGAGCTGGCAGACTGCTCCTGGGGAGCGGTGGAGGGCTGGCTGCCAGTGGCTTGCTGGCTCATGTTTTGGGGCCACTGGGTCAGGGGCAGGGACTGCTGGCTCTGGGCTGGCAGGCTTGGAGCTGGCACAGGCATTGTGGCCAGAGTCAACCCCTTTAAGGGCTCCGGGGAGCAGGGAAGGGAGAGAAGTGTTCTTGGTTGAGGCTGGAGTGGCCACCAGGATACCCTGGGAAGGCTGGAGGCCCCCTATTTCAATATAAGTGTCTACACAGCACTTATTTCGAAATAGCTATTTCGAATTTGGCGTTATTCCTCGTGGAATGAGGTTTACCAAATTTGAAATAAGTGCTCCACTATTTCGAATTAATTTCAAAATAGCAATTTGGCTGTGTAGATGCTCGTAAAGTTATTTCGAACTAACAGATGTTATTTCAAAATAACTTTGCTGTGTAGACATACCCTTAGAGAGTCTGTCGTGTCTATCTGCGAGTCCATTTGTTCAAGAACTCCTCCTAAATGGTAAGAGGTAAGATCACGAAATTTGGTATTCAGCTTTCTCTTACCCTAATTTACACCTCCCTGCACCTCCCATCCCGGCCCCGAGCAGAGGACAGGAAGAGGCCCAGCCTCACCTGAAGGAGAGACTCCTCCCAAGGAGAGCTGGGGCTAGGAACCATGGTCCAACCCCAAACAGGCTGCAGGACAGGGAAGGGGAGCAGCTGGAGGCCAGGGAGGGCAACTGGAGGCTGGGGTGAGCCCCTGGATTCTTCCCCTTGCCCCTGGACAGACTGCAGGGCAGAGAGAGGGAGCTGAAAGCCGGGGTCACTCACAGATTTCCCCCCCCCCACCAATGGACAGACTATAACTGGAGGCTGAGGTCAGCCCCTGGAGCGTCCCCTCCCCCACACACACACTAGCTGCAGGGCCCAGAGTGGAGCAGTTGGAAACTGTAGCTGCTCCCCGGAGCCTCATCCCCCCACCCGCTCCCGCCTCCCTAGACAAGCTGCAGGGTGCGGCAGGGGGAGGGGCAGCTGGAGGCCAGGGCCAGTCCCAGAATCTTGCCCCTGCTGGGCCAGCTGCAGGAAGGGGAGGCAGATGGAAGCTGATGCCAAGCTCCGGAGCCCCATCCCCTTGGACAGGCTGGGGAGTAGGGATGTTAAATTTCAGTTAATTAACTAATGAAATAGTTGATGGGATTTCCACATTCCGCCTTTGAAATCCGTATTGATAACGACTTCCACATTCCACCTTTGAAATGTACAAGAGCCCCAGCAGGGGCTCTTGTGCATTGCAAAGACTGAAACGTCACGTGGAGCCTGGGGCCAGCGGGGGCCTCAGAATCCCATGGGGCCCCAGGCTCCTTGCGGCACTTCCAATTTGAAATGTACAAGAGCCCCCACTGGGGCTCTTGTGCATTTCAAAGATTGAAACACCACGTGGAGCCCGAGGTGAGCAGGAGACTCCCCACTGGGGCTCTTGTACATTTCAAAGTTGGCTGCTGCTGTGCCCCTGCTCCCTCCCACAGAGCTGGGGGGAACCGGCTTTTAAGCCGGCTTCTTCTAGCACCCCCTCCTCTTCCCCCCTTCCCCCGCCACCTCTTTCTGATAGAGGTCGGGGGGGGGGGGGGAAGCAACTAGTCGACTAGTGTGTTGACTATCCAAAAAGCTTCTGCTTATCGGATAGTTGACTTGTCAATTAATCGCTTACATACCTACTGGGAGTGCAGCTAGAGGCTGCGGATGGCCTGTGCAGCCCCTGCCCTCTGGGAGGAGCTGCCCTCCAGGGAGTGGAACCCCGGCCCCTCAGGAGAAGCCGCCACTTGGAGACTGCAGCCCTGGCCCCCTGGGAGGAGACGTTGCCACAGCAGTGCCACCTTTGCTGCCCTGGATAGCCCCTGTAAGTTTCCCCCACCCTGCCTCTCAGCTCCCTGCCCTGGACCCCCTGCACTGTGTCCTATACAACCACTCTCTCCCCTGAGCCACCCACACCGAATGCTGAGCCTCCCACCCTCTGCCCTCAGTCCAGCACCCTCCATCCCCTGCCTTGAGCCTCTGAAACCTCTCGCCCCCCTGCTCTCACTCCTGCATCCCCATCTCCTTTGTATTCTACCAAAAGACAGAAAAAACTTCAAATACTGTCTACAAAGAAGCTCTTCTAGGTAATGTTTGAATCTCTTTCCTTCTTTTATTAATACAAACGTCTTGTCCCTTCATTTTTGAAAAATACAATTATTTACATAAAACATGTACATTTTCCTTTTATTTTCCAAACAAACACACAAAAAATTATTTCATTTAAAGACCGGAGCAATGTCGGGTATTTCTGCTAGTATCTTTATACCTGGGCTGTTGGGACAATAGGCCTACCCTCAGTGAATTACTGAAGTACAAAAAGAACTCTGAAAATATTATGCAAACAGTTTGACTGCTACTTACACTGACAGCTTCAAAGTGCAGTGCAAATATTAACTCACTGATCCTCAGCAGTCACACACCTTGTGAGCATTAGCAGTCTTAGGCCAGGGCCGGCCCACAACATTTTGGCACCTGAGGCGGGGAGCTCAAATGATGCCCCCATGTCCGCTCGCTTGGGCCAAAACTTTGAAAGATCTCAATTCTGCCTTCCTCCTGTTCTACTCTAGAGAAAAGAATACATATGCACCAGCAGCAGACACAATTTTCTATACTCTGTGTCCTAGTGCCGCCCCCCCCCCCCACAGTCTGGCACCTGAGGGGGCTGCCTCAGTTCACCTCATGGTAAGGCCAGCCCTGTCTTAGGCAGAAGCTTGGGAAACTGAGATGAAGAAAATTTCAGTTCAGTGACTTATCTGAGACCATGCATTATCAATGTCACATGCACCAAAGCTATGTCCACGTCTCTCTAAAAGAACTGAGATTAGAATTCATACATTGCTCATTCTTTGCCCTGTATTCAGCCCACTTCATTGTTCTGCCTTGTAATTTTATGGGCCTTTTGTGCATTAGGAGGAATTTCCCTGCTAAGGATAAAATTATCCACTTGGATTTGCACTTATTCTATGAATTTGCTGCCATCAGCAGCCTAACGCGGAATGTGCAATAGCTATCTGCAATCTGAGTAAGTATAGTTAACATGAATGCTTGGAGTTAAGGATGGACCATGTTTGGAATGAATTAATGAAGGGAAGGATTAAGGTGGTAGCAATTAGAGAAAGCCTGAATTCTCTCAGTATTAGATGGTTTGGTTATCTGAAAAGATGATCAGAACAATATATAGGAAACAGGTGTTGAACTTAGAAGTTAAGGGTAAGAGAAAATCTGGAAGACACAAAACTAGATGGATGGCTGTTATACACAAGGACTTGACTAGGTGCAGAGTTTCTGAGGAACTCCGTTGATACAGAATGGAAAAGAGAAGGACTGACAGAGTGGCCCCCATACAGGTGGTTAGAAGAAGAAAAATCTGTGGAATGGGTACGAAGTATGCAGTGTGTATGTCCTGGGGGAGGATTTTTCTCTTAGTTGTTTCTATATTGCCATTTAATCTTATGTAAATATAAACAACATTACCCACTCCTAGATTGCCATGTGAAAGCTCCCCAGGCCAACTTGCCATATCTAAGGTGAACAAACTTAGAGACATTGAATAAAGTAGAAAAATGTATTTTCTCTCCCACTACATGTATTAGCTTTGTAATACTATTAGACAAATGCATCAATAATGTTTAGGTATAACACATTGCATTCTTCACACTTCCAAAGTGCCTTTGGAGCAGGAATTCAGTCTTAGGCAAAGACACTGTGACTGTCAACAAAGCAGTGTCCTAAGGGAATTAGGCACCCAAATCCTATTGAAATTCAGTGGCAGTTGGACTCCTGAGCTCTGTGGGCTCCTTTAAAAATCCCAGTCTCTATGCCTACTTTAAGCACAGTTGCATCTTTTCTTTATTTCCAAATAGCTCCAAAAGAACTTGGAAAATTTAATCAATTTTGGAGGTCATTCTGCAAAAACATATACACATGACTATGCAAGTAGCACTGGATAAAGCCCTTAGATTGTGCTTTGGGGAAAAAATAAAGGCTTTTAAAAGCTAAGGGTCAAATTCAGGCTTATTGTAAAGCAGGGCTGGGGACAGACTTTGCTGGGCCCTATACAATGTGAGCGGGAGCTCTGCTCCAGGCCCTGGAAGGGGCAGGGCCTCGGGAAGAAGGGGCAAGGCTAGGGGCAGCCAGCCCTCATTGCCAGGTGGACAGCATTGCATGGGACTCTGGTGATGATTTTAAATGGCCCAGACCTCTGGATGCTGATGTTGCAGTAGCAGTGGTGGCAGCACAGAGCCCCTGACCTTTTTAAATTACTAGATCCCGGGGCAACTCCCCCCTTTGTCCCTCCTGTTGGCAACCCTGTTGTAAGGAGTTTGGCTATAAATAGATGTGTCTATTTATTCCAAAGCTAAATTTGGCTAAGTTTAGGCTGACTTTGTTGTTTTGTTTCCCCATTCTTTTAAAAATATAACACAAGAATTACATTTATAACAACAGAATGGTTATAATGTGCTGTCCATATAAAGCACTTTGGAATGCATTTCCAGCATTTTACAGATGAGCAAACAGAGGCATGGAGATCTTGCACTGAGACCTACAGGGGCAGGCCACCTGCCCTTGGGTAGCACCATGGTGAAGTCAGTGGGACTCCATGTGAATGCAGAGATTCACCTGTGCAGAACTCGGGGCCAGATCAGGGCTTTAGTGACTTTCCAATTGAGAGACAGGAAGGCTAAAAACAGAACTGAATCCCACTGAAATACTCACGCCATGCTGCAACAGACATGGTGCTGCCTTGCTGCCAAATGAGTGTTACAGTGGCTTAACCTTTTCCAACAGGCACTGAAAGATGTTTACAGGCTAAGGCATTGCAGCAAGGCTGTTCTCTTTCCGATGGCAGCTTATAAAGCTGGACAGTAACCAAAAACCAGTACTTCTTAATACTACTAATACTTTTTAATACTGTTTTAATACTATAGCTGATCTTTTCAGAAGTCAGCCTCTGATATTTGTTCAAAACTATGCACATCATTGCAAATACAGTGAAGGTTTTTTAATTCTTGCAGGGTGATGAAATTTCTCATTCACTTATGAAACCCATCATGTTCCCAAGCCAGCTCTGAGCACTTTGATGAAGCAATGGACAGTGCTGCTTCCTGTACTATGCTGTCCTTTCCTTGTCAACAGTAAAATCATACCCACAACTTAAAAAGTTAAAAGAAAGTTATGGTGGAAGAATCACATTGAAATGCAAAAAGAAATTGTAGAAAAGATGCTAAGATGAAGACCCACCCCCAGACAGCTTTTTGGGGCCCAAGTCCCTATCTATCTATCTATTGATCTATTGATTGATCGATCAAATTTCAGGAAAGATGTGGACAAATTGGAGAAAGTCCAGAGAAAAGCAACAAAAAGTAGTAAAGATCTAGAAAACATGAGAGAAGACTGAAAAAATTGCATTTGTTTAGTTTGGAGTTGAGAGTGCTTTCTGTGCAATTTTTTTCTCTCTGTTGTTGTCGATGTTGCTGGACAATCAAATGATTACAAATTTTCAGTCAAAAAGTGAAGCTATTGGTTTTGGGGTGATTTTTTTTTCAATACAATATCTCCTTTTTTCTGAGAAGATCTAAAAAATAGTACCTTCAAGTAGATGTCACAGGAGGCTCTCAGCACAACATGGAGCCAACTCCATAGTTAGTACCTGTTCCACAGATTATTGCTAGATTCAGGTTTTTGTATAGTTTTTTTTTAAGGCTTTTTTTGTAACCAGACTGCCAACACTGAAGTCTGTATTGTGGACAAATATCTATTCTCAGTGAACTGGTGTAAATCCAGTTACTCTGGCTTTACAACATTATAACCAAGAGCATAGTCTGGCCCTGTATTATTTTAACCCCAAGAGAAGAACAGCATGAGGATTAGCAGTTCAAGCTTTTCTTGTGTTTTGTCTCTATTTCTGTGCCTCTCTGTGTCCTGGAGACACTGGACCACACTGTAAGGAAGGAATAATTCCAACAGAGTTGCACCAGGGTGAGTTTTACGTGTGTTTCAAGAATAATTAACTTTTAAGAATCTGAAGCTGGATCTTCCAATTGTAATAAAACCACCTCAAAAGGGGAGCGCAGATATATTAACAAAGGTGAAAGCAGAGAAGTTTGTTTTTTGGCAAGCCTGTGTACATTTAAATCGGTTTAAAAGGTTGCTGAAGACATTGGGGGCTCCTAGAAACCTTCTTGTTAAAATTGCACCATCACATTAGAAGGTAGAAAAGAATGAGTTCCCTATATAGTGATACTCTGTCTGGCTATTGCAGTATAATTCCAGTCATAATTGTAGCATTTATCCCTGGAATTCATAAGCCTTTTCCTTTGGAATATGATTTGTATCAAAAGACCAGGTATTTAAAAAAATCCCATGATAGGATCCTTTCCCCACAATCTTCAGATGTACATTAAAATTGGAAGGCAAATAGATTCCTAATGTTTCTGACTTTTTCTTTGTGAGAGCATGCATGCCTGGTTCAAGGTGTATAGAATAAGACAAGAGGGACAATTTTGTGGGGGCCATTTAGTTAAATTATTAGCCGCACAGCACAGGATGAGCTACAATCTTTTTTCCTGTTTGATTTCTGCATTTGCTTTTCACCAGTTAGGCCAATGACAGTTCTATGCTGGTGCAATTTCACTGATTTCAGTGACTTGCCCTGGTCACATAATGAATCCTTGTTAGATCTTTCAGTAATAAAACCCATGAGTCCTAACCAGTGCCATCAATGGGGCAGCAGCAGCTGGAGCCCTGGGCCCTTTAAATCTCTGCCAGAGCTCCAGGAGGCACTGACAGCTGACTGCTCCCTAGCCCCATCCTTCCACCTGAGGCCCTGCCCTTTATGGGGGGGCTCAGAGCCAAGCCCCCACCCACATTTCTCACAAGCCAGTCCTGATCCTATCTCCCATCCACCACCTTTAAATCACTAGACCATACACTTGCTCTTGCATTATATATGCAAAGCAATAAAATATAATGGCTGACTTTTGCTCTCAGTTACACCTAGGCAACTCCACTGAGTTAATATTATATTGATACTATACAGTTATAGTGGTGTTTCTTGGATGTAAATAAGGAAAGAATTCGGCCTGTTTCATCAATTATATATTTATTTCACAGTTCACTGCATTGGGGCATTTTGCAAAGGTTCATTTTCACCTAAAGGTCTGTTGCTAACTTCATTGTCATTACTGAAGCATTCTTTGTAATGCTACTAGTCATAGTGACATCTTTTGGCTGCTGTAACTCAGATTGCCGCAAACCAAAGCAGCACTTGAGCATGTTCAGGATATCCGTACGCCCAGTTTCGCTCACAAAGCAGTACAGAATTGGGTCAGCAATACAATTGAGACTCGTTAAGGCCTGTGTGATTCTATAAGGCTTAAACATACTGGCAGATTGGCTACTGTTTGTCTGATTAAGCATGCTAGCAGATTGGCTAAAGTCTGGCTCAGTGATGCTGCGAATCAGCAACACAACATGGTAGGGAGTGAAGCAAAAGAAGAAAGTAATGGTGATGCTCAATAGCAGCTTCTTGATTTTCTTTTTTTCTCTGTCTTCTGTGGCTTGATTATGCCTCACAGCGTGGTAGATTTGTTGGTAGCAAAACAGCATGACTGCCAAAGGGATCATGTATCCTGAACAGGTCCGGAAGATGTTTTCTATGGCTTGCCAATATTCTAAAGGATGTTTCTCATAACATAGGATATGGCTAGTGGAATTGCAAACTTCTGTAAATGTATCATTCTTCACCAGAATCACACAGTTCAGGCTGGTTTCCAAAATCCAAACAAAGATACTAACAAGCAAGGCAAACCTTCTTGTGCGCAAGTATTGGAATTTGAGAGGGTAAACTAATGCCAGGTATCGATTAAGGGAGATGCAGGTGAGGAAAGCAGCACTGGTATAAAAATTCATATACATAAGGAAGGCGGAAATCTGGCAAAGCAAAGAAGAGAATCGCCAATTATCTCCATGCCAAGTGTAATCAATCCACAGAGGCAAGGTCAGAGAGTATAGGAGGTCAGCTAAGGATAAACTGAAGAGGTATATCGCTAACTCATTTTTTTTCCTCACTTGTATACAAGCTACACAGAGGGATGCACAATTGACAGGAATACCGATCACCATCACAATGATGTAAACAAATGGAAACAAGTTCTGATCCAGATTGTGCTCTTCAATGCACACCATATTTATATTCATATCTCCTTATTACAGCAGTCATTGAGTTAATTCCAGCCCGGATACAGAAGAGCAAGCTCTGTAGTCTTATGGCTCACTTTCTTCTGCTAATTCCCCAGGGAATGGCGACAAGGATCCCATCCAGTGTACTGGAACTTCCTTCTGTTACGAGGGAAAAAAAATGTCATTTGGTTGAGCATTCAGTGAACCTAGTATGCAAAAATATAGTGGTCTTCGAACACTCCAAGTAGGAGTCAAAGAGCTAGACTCACAGGGCTTGATTCGCATAGGGGCCAGTTGCTGCTTCCTGATTTAAAGCTGTCTAGCTCTGGAACAAATAAGTCTATACAGGGGCTGCCCCCAGCTTCTGCCAGTAGAGGAACAGGCACAGTGGAGGCTTCTGTGCAGTGTCCCCCCCTCTCTCTGGCCCACCCATGTCCCACCCTTGTAATAATGTCCCTGACACATCCCTTCCTTCCCCTGACACAGAAGATCAAGGAGGTGGCTAGCACAGATAGCACCAGCTTCAAACTAGTAGAGAGTTCTCATGGACAGACAGGGTTTTTCATTGGCCTTCTCTGGACACTTTAAAGCCACTCTGTGTTTTCTGCAAAGCAATATTAAGAAATAACTAGCAGACTTACTGTAAGGTCAATTTCATGAGGTCAGTATAAATTCTGCACCTTCAAATAATTAATTCCAAGATCACAGTATATGCCGTCCTAATGCATGGGACAATCTTCCAATTCCCATTCATGAAGCCAGCACCTTCCACTCTTCAAATCCCTTCTGAGAAATCCCATCTGTCATATTGCCTACATGAAATAAGTGCATTTTTTTATTTAAAAATGAAGGATTGCCATTTACATCAGTAGGCTTTGGATTAGGCCCATAGCGAATGTACTAAGCGAATGAATCAAATCAGGCTTGAATTGCTGGTATAATTTCAAAGAGAGATCAGAGGGGTCTTTTAAAGCTGTACAGCTGCTCCTATTATCATGCACAGTACTACCCCATGTTACCAGTATGTCCCTCACTGCTGAGATTCCCACCATGATGAATTTCTCCAGTTCTCATTTTCATCTTTTTAAAAAATGGTTACCAATATGGCTCATCTGTGTGAACCAGCCTACCTTCATTTCATTTATTCTCCATGTATAAAGAGAATGGGTATGATCCTGTCCTCAGTAAAGACCCTTTACACCACTCAAGAGGTGACAAGGGCCTTAGCAGGGATAGAAAGAGTCCCATGAATACCCCCGGGCAGGGATGGAACAGAGAGCCCTAAACCACCTACCCACAAAACCCCAGCCTAGAGTTTTACCAAGGAAATGGATAAGGGAAAGCAGGGAGGGGGCTGGAACACTTCATTCAGGCTATTTAGGGCTGTGGAAAAGCTCTGTGGGGCTTCAATAACTTATTGCAGAGGCCATTTTGGCACCTAAAGCAAACCAAATCTGTCCTTACTCTTCTGGGCTGCACCTTCTGTGTTATGAAGTACAGCATGGGATGTGGGCCAT
Organism: Pelochelys cantorii; assembly: GCA_032595735.1. Lineage (NCBI taxonomy): Eukaryota > Metazoa > Chordata > Testudines > Trionychidae > Pelochelys > Pelochelys cantorii. The sequence continues at coordinate 97,861,031 of CM064329.1, read as the reverse complement.
TCCTGTGACTGTATATGAAGGAGTCAGTTCTGATATACTTACAGAGGCTACATCTAGACTGCAGGGTTTTTTTGGAAAAAGATATGCAAATTGTGAACCACAATTTGCATATCTTATTCTACTTTTTTTATTTCAGAAGAAGCTTTTCAGAAATTTGGCCCATCTATACAGAGCCAAATTTCAGAAAAGCCTCCTCTTTTGTAAACCTCCTCACTGAGAGGAATACAGGGATGCTGAAAGAATGTGCCCACTTTTTCGGAAACCGTTCTGAAAAAGTGGACACGTTCCCTGGATGCAGCAGAGTTTTTCCGGGATACCAGCGGTATCCCGGAAAACCTCTGCAGTCTAGACATAGCCAGAGTGAACATATGCACTTTGCAAAAATCATGAGATCTCATCATCTTAATTTGTGTAAATTCCCCTTCTTCCTGCTTATAACATCCCCTTGTGTCTCCACTACAAAGGGTAGGTCAATGTAAGCTGCCTCACATCAACCTAGATGTGGATATGTCTACATGTAAATTTACCTCCTACTGATACAAGTGCTTCATGCCAACATCGGTGGCACTGGAACAATTTTTAGGGACAGAGTGTTGACTTATGCCCCTCCCTCTTGACCTATTTATGCCCCTCTGATAACTGACAGATTGGATTGACCAGATGCCATTTGCCACAAGGGTGCTCAGTTTGTCAGGTCCAGGAGAGTTGTCAACCCTAGCCCTTCATTGCCCCAGGCGGGGGAGCAGCTGGTGACAGCTGCTGAGTCCTGAGCCTGAGCCAGGAGCAGAGCCTCAGGTTGGTGGCAGAACCCTGGCTGACAGTGGAGCCTTCAGAGCCAGTGTTCTGGATCCCTGAGCCAGCAGGTTGCAGAGCCCATTGGTGATGGGACCCTGAGGGTCGACAGAGCTCACGAAGCAGTTGCGTGGTAGGATTCTGGTGGGCTGGTGAAATCAGTGGGGCTGGTGGCGTCAGTATCTATGAGCAGATTGCTTGGGCAATGCAGGACAAGGGGTACAACAGTCATCCACAGCAGAGGGTAGGTCTAGACTGCAATCTAAAATAAAAATAAGATATGCAATTTGTGCTACGCAACTTGCGTCTCTTATTTTGATTTTATTTCCAAATAGGCTATTTCAAAATTTGGCGTGTCTACATGGCACCGAATTTTGAAATAAAGCACTGTTTCAAGTCATCCCTTATTCCTCATGACATGAGGTTTACAGGGATGATGAAACAGTGTGTCCGTTATTTTGAAAATTATTTCAAAATAGCGGACGTGTTCTTTGGATGCAGGGCAGCTATTTTGGGATACCTCTAGTATCCTGAAATAGCCTTGCAGTCTAGACATACCCAGAGCTGAGTGAAAGACAAGAAACTATCAGAAGACCACAAAGGCCAACAATCGATCTGGTGCTGAGCTGCAGACCTGCAGCTTTCTAAAAGGGCTGCATACCATACTTTGTAGTGACCCCACCACCATGAATACTTCCAAGGAGCTCAAGTCACAGGTTTCTGCCATGAACAGCAAGGAAGAGGAGGTGGAGGAGGAAGAGGACTATTAGGGACAAATAAGTGGGGTCCAGCTGTGCTGCAAGTCAGGAGCCGTTCTTGACTCCACTTCAGTCCAGCCAGTTTCTGCAATCAAACCTTAGGTAAATAAATGTGTAAATAAATGTCCCATTACAGTTATGGCTCCTACTACTTAGCAGAGCACAGTGATTGATTTTTTTTCATCAATTGACTTGTACTAGGAGAAGTAGAGTACTATCTACTCAACAAACAGAGGTAGAGTGCTATCTGCTCTTCCTTCCTTTCTAAAGTTGGGCTGGGGACGGAGGATGGACTGTGCAGAGCAGTGTGTTTATGTACACAGGAATGTCCTTTTAAGCCTCCTGAGAGATCTCGATGAAACTTCCATGAGGATAGACTACAATCCTCTCCCACAGGTTTTTAGATTTATTTTTTCCTCTGAGGTAGGATACTTGGCCATTCCAGTCAGCAATAACTTTGACAGGCCCTATTGCTTTAAAGAGGCAGCAAATGGGTCCAAGCAAATCCAGGGCACCAGCAGCAACTGTGCTCCCTTTGCCTTTGTTAGCCTCAGGAGTGAGATATCAGCTGAAATTAACACTACCTGCGGACTATGGTGCCACTATTCAGTTCCATTGCCCTATACTTAGTTTCATGCCATTGAATAATTCCCTATTTGGGTTTTTACCCCTAGCAGGTCACACTCCACATTGCTTGAGCTGAGAGTGGCACTGGGCACAAGCACTCCAAAGCAGGCATGTCAATAAGCACATTTTGTCTAACACTTTAGGGAGCAAGGGAAGGGGAGAGAGCTGTATCTTAAATGTTGCCTTTCATTCCTACTATGCTGATAATGGTACCTCTGTTTTATCAGTTGTTGCGGCTGTTGTGGCCTTGAGGGGGACTTTCCACACCAGTGGAAGGACTCAGATAAGGAGGAGAAAAGAGAGGACACTGGAGGATGTGTTCTGTGAGATTCTGAAAACAAATGTTGCACCAGACCATGAGCTCAAGGTCTGGAGGGTCAGTATTGCTGATTGTGTGGAGAAGGAAAAAGTGGACTGCTGAAAAGGCCAGGAGTTCCAGCAGGAAAAGGAGAGGGAGATGCACCAGGACATAACAAAGCATCTCAGGCAGCAAACACAGATGCCGCAGACTCCAGGTTCAACAGCCCTGGGCTCAACTTCTAATGATGTTTGTAGAGAACTGCAGCATAGTTCATACCTATACCCTCTGTGGGCCCTGACCGCAGGGCCCACAAGCATACCCCTGCCACTTCATTCAGAACTGCAGCATAGTTCATACCTATACCCTCTGTGGGCAGCCATGCTGAGCTTGTTTGGTGTCCCTTATATCTGGCTGTTGGAACTCAGCAGACAGCCATTCCACCTCCACTCTGACAACAAGTTTTCCCCTTTTGCTTCACAAAATTTTGTAGGAGCCAATAGGCAGCTATTACCATTGCACTATTTTTGCACTGAAATCCAATCTGATGAGTAAACAATGCCGGTGCCCTTTCAATTTACCAAAAGCACATTCTGCATCTGCTGCACTTGTACTGAAACCTACCTTGATGATGAAGAGATACGCAGAGTTGTCACTTAGGCTGCATCTAGACTACAGGCTTCTTTCGGAAGAAGCTTTTTTTGGAAGAGATTTTCTGAAAAACCTTCTTCCAAAAGAGAGTATCCACACTGCAAAAAAGTGCTTTTTCGAAAGAGAGCATCCAGACTGAATGGATGCTCTCTCACATGTAAGCTGTGATTGCTATGGACGGACTGGCCACCAGGGCATCTGTGCTTTTTCCTCTTCTTCCGAAATAACTCCCTCTTCCCCGTCCATACACACCTTTTTGCAAAAGAGCTCTTTTGGAAAAAGGCTTCTTCCTTTACCAATGAGGTTTACCAATACCAGAAAACCTCCTCTGTTCTTTCAGTTTTCCTGTGGAAGAACGCAATTGCAGTGTGGATGTTCCTCAAGTTTTGTCAGAAAAATGGCCGTTTTTCCAACAAAAATCTGTAGTGCACACGTACCCTAGTGTAGACAGGAGAAGAACAGAGGACATCTTCTATGGCTACATTTTAGAAAATGAAGCAATGTGTAGTGATTTCCCCTGCTTCATCTGAGGCTTCCACCTATGGCCTCAAAAACTCTGGGAAAGTATGGTTTTTAAAGAGAAATTTTTCAAAGTTATATGCTTCTGCTTAGATCACAGAAATCAACAGGAAAGGCCTGTGGAGTCATATTTGCTCATTACCAACATATATGTGAAGGGAAAGCAGGTCTTCCTGCTATCTGATAAAACACAGATAAGGCTATGTCTATACTGCCCCCTCTTGCGCAAAAAAAAATGCAAATGAGGCGAAGTGTGTAATATCACTGCACCTCATTTGCATAATTAATTAGGTTCCTGGCTTCCTGAAAAAAAGAGGAAGAACGACTCTTGTGCAAGAGGGGTATTTTTGCATAAAAGCCTCTTGTGCAAAAACTGAGCCTAATTAATTATGCAAATGAGGCACGGTGATATTCCACACTTCGCCTCATTTGCATTTTTTTTTGCGCAAGAGGGGGCAATGTAGACATAGCCTCAGGCTATATTTTCCCTTCTCGGCCGCAGACTTCCTATGTGATTTTGGACAGAGAAGGCTCTGTCTACATTACAAATAACTGCTGTATCACTATTCTTGTCTTTTGAGGTAGTCAAAGAATAGTTCTATTTTGCATTGGCCTCTCAAAGTTTGCTCCTTCATGCTCACCACTTGTGAAATATTGTGAATGATGCCTATGCCCTGACAGGGTGATTGGGAAGGCTCAGTTAGCGGTTATAAAGTGCAATGAAGTTAGAAAGCATCATTATAGTGCGAAGTATTATTATTCTGTAGCTCTTGTGCAGAAAGTTATAGAATAAGCTGCCTCTTATCACCCTTGCCATCCTTCTGGTAAATAATGTGTATGGGGAACACAAAGCTATAGTTTTAGGGTTCAACTAGTAAAAGTATCTGATTTCTACTTCTTCCCACCGTCTGGTTGTGAATCAAAATATCTAAAGAAGAGTTAAACATGCCAATGCAGCTGATTTTTAAATTTCCTTTCCCTCTAATCCAAATGTCAAATACAGAGTTAAATTTGAAAAAGCATTGTCTTCTATACTCTCATCTTGAATCTGAGTAACACAATTTAGACTACGGACTGAACAGGGGTCTGGGACCCAGGAGTGGGACTGACCCTGTCACAGACCTCAGTGATACTCTCCCACAAGGGGCCTGTGCATTGCCCCTCTTTGTCTGTTCTCCAGCACCCCTCCCTTCCCCCCCTCCCCTGCAGAGACAATAAAATACACTATTTGTTTTCAAAAAAAAAATTTTTAATTGGGGTAAATGTAACTGGGGAAAGAACCTTGAAGGGGGAAGGAAGAAGTTGGAAGAGGAAGGGCGGGGAGGAGAGACTCAGGGATGGGCCTGGGGTGGCACCTGGCTCTGGTGGTCCCACCACCTCATGTGGCAGCCACGGTACGGGGGTGGGAAGAGAGGAAGGGAAGCAAGAGAGTCAGAGGCTGGTGCAGGAGCAGCAGCAGAAGCGGGCACCATGGTGGCGATCACTGCTTGCAGAGCAGCACAGATGGTCTGGCCTTGCTCCATTATCACCCACCAGGTCTCCCGGCACAGCTACAGGTCTTCTCTAGTCTGCTGTCCTGCTGCTCCATGCAGTGCTGCAGGCCTTGCAGGGCAGCTATATGCTCCCTCTAGAGGTCCTCATGTGGCGGGTCATGTGGGGTCAGGAAACAACTGCGGGAGATGTCGACAGCGCCCCTATCGCAGCTGGTCCAGCTGTGTAGAACAAAGAAAAGGTCAGTCATCCCTGGAGACACTGTGCCTGAAACTTTGCCCTCATCTCTGAGCCAAGACCAAAAGGTCTCAGGTCAGATGAAGGCAATGTGCTTCAAGCAAAGCCATCTGTGGCCTAGACAGGGGTACAGATGTCCCAGGGGGGAGCCTCACTACCCCCACGTCCTGGGGACAAGTAAGTGTATGAAGGTGCCAGCCAGATTAGGATCCTGCTGGTGGGAGGGGGACCACGGGGTGGCTGGGCTTCCCTCTGTGCCACACACATGCCGGGTCTGGCAGTGGCCATGTCTCACAGGGAGAGGACTTGTATCCCTGCCCACTGGAGAAGAGGGGGGCAGGGTGCTGGCGGGAGGTGTGTGTGAGCGGCAGACACTCCTCCACCTCACTGCACTATCCCCGTGAGCAGGTGCTGCCCCATGAGTGTGGGAATGCCTGTGTGCCATGTGCGGCACTGCTGAATGTGTGTGTGTGTGTGTGTCTCCATGTCCCACACCATGTCAGGAGTATGGCAGGCCCCCCAAACCCTGTGAGTCAGAGCACAAGGGTCCTCTGTTGCTGCCTCTTGGAACTGTGTGCTTCAGACTGGTGCTGCACATGCACCCATGTGCACAGGCTGCTGCGTGATCCCCAGGCTGAGAAGGACAAGCAAGGAACATGCCTCAGCCCCTGGCTGCCTGCCACTTCCACCTGTGTTTATGTAAGGAAAGTAATGGCACTCACCTGATGGGCCTTCCCCAGCTTCAGATGATGCCTCAGAGACATCCAGGGTATGGGGTACCAGCTCCATGCCGAGCATGAAGTCCTGACTTGTGGGCACAGAGAATGGTGCTGGCCTCATCGGCTCCTCCTCCTCTTCAGCAGCTGCTGCTCCAGGGAGGGTGACGATGGGTGTCTCCAGCCCTGAGTCCACTGGGGGGGCGGGGTCTGACCCATCCCCTACGATGCAGTGGAGCTCATTATAGTAGGGGCAGATCTGGGGTGCTGCCCTGGAGCGGAAGCTGTGCTCCCTGGTCCTGGCATAGGCCTGCCTCAGCTCCTTTACTTTAATCTGCACCTGCTCCTGGGTGCTGTTGTGTCCCTTGGTGGCCAGGCTATCAGCCATCTCGCTGTAGTCATCTGCATTCGTGCATCTGGTGCGGAGATTCTGGAGGTTTTTCTCCTCATCCCAGACCTCGGTGAGGTCCAGGATCTCCGCACCATACCAGGAAGGCACACATCTCTTCCATCCTGGGAACTGATTGATGGCTCTCTGGGAGCAGTGGAGAGCTCAGTGGCAGCAACGGAGTCACTCATTTCACCCAAATCCGAGGCAGTGGCAGCTGCTGGGTGGCTCAGGGCTGTCAGGGCCTGCTGCGTGCTGTGAGCTCTTTCCCCTGTAGTTGCAGCTTTAAGGGCTCCAGGGGAAGGGGGACTACAGAGTTTTAATGAGTGTGGATTGAGCAGCCAGCAGAGCACCTGTGGGAAGGGCTGGAGACTAATTATTTTGAAATAACTCCAGCTTCCCTGTCTATACATGCCCTATCCCGAAATAGCTTTTTTGGAAGAGGCATTATTCCTCATAGAACGAGGGTTACAGAATTCAGAAGAAGCCTCCCATTATTTCGAAATTATTTTGAAATAACAGGCTTGCTGTGTAGATGCTCGCAAAGTTATCATATATATAGTAGCCCAATGTCTGTGACTCTGTAATGCTGAAACGCTGGCTGTTCCCTCTGGGCAGCGCTGTTGCCTCCCACCGTGGCGCTCGGCTGACTTCTGTGCCACTCAGCCAGGGTGCTGCATGGGAAGCACAGGGCCCAAACTGCCGCTTGCGCCGCTTGCTCCCGTGTGGCGGCCCGGCTGAGCGGCGCAGAAGTCAGCCGAGCGCCACGGCGGGAGGCGGTGACATACCCAGCCAGGGGGCGGGGCCTGGACAAGCGTGCATCCCAGACGGAGACAGAGGAGAGCGGAGAAAGAGTGAAAGGCAGGAAGGGGAGAAGAGAAAGAGAGTTAACTGTGAAAGTTAAATATGGAGTAATATACTTAAGTAACATCTGGAGAAGTGGATTAATCATATCCCTTTGGGGAACTATGTAAAGAAGCTAGTAAAGACCGCCTTCTAATCATTCCAGAGAAAAGTCTATCCCAGCTATGGTATCTCTACAGCTCCCATTTCCATAATATGTGTGTCCTGAACTGTATTTCAGATCCATAAAGCATTGTATAGGGAGTCTTGAAAGATTCTCCTTGCACACTGCCATTTGAAAGCAATAGAATCAGCACAAAATTAGCCTTTGATTTGATCACAATCATAAAGAAACTAGTAACATTCAATTTTTCTAAAAAAAATCCTATTTCAATTTAGTGGAAGAAAGACTTTTTTTAGACTGGAGAATACCTTAATTTTGGGAATCAAAAAACTCCAAGCAGAGTCTGAATACTGGTTTGTATTATGAACAGTAAGACTTATGCATTCATTTCAACAAATCCTACTTTTGTCACTAACCATGAGCTTAATCTCATCTGCAAGAGGCACATATCACTAGGATTCTCACATTTTTAATTAAAAAAATATCCAACTAATTGATAAAAGCAATTTTCAGTATACTGTGCTAGCCTGCTGTAAATAAATGGCTCTGCAGGTAAGATAATGATTAGAGAACTGTGTTGCAAAAGCTGGAAGATCTGTGAGGGCTACTGCCGCAGTAGCATTATGCAAAACAGCAGTAGAGCAGTCAGAAGTTGTAGGTGCATTAAGTTGGTCTGAAATGTCTGTTTTCTATCAAATCCATGTTGAAAACAGTATTGTTTTATGTGCTTAAAATGAGAGACCCAAATTAAACCTTCTAAGAGTAACACCTCCCTAATCTGAATCTTGATTTGAACTTTGCAAGTGGTCCATATCTTTAGATTCAAAAATTCAAGTCTGTATCTGGACAAAGTTTTGAGTGTTTGAAAACCAGATTTTTATGGGAATTTTTATGCTTGAGCCCATATTTAATGTTCGCTTAAAATGCCTCCTATATGAGTATGGCATCTCTTGTGCCCTATGCTTGAAATGAATAGCATCTTATTTCATGAATTGTTACATTTTACTCACAATTGATACAAATGTTGTTTATCTTTATTATGGAGCCAAGGAAATCTACAAAGACTTCTGTTAACTCTGAGATATGCTTACTGTTTCTCAAAGCAATAAAAATCCCCAATTGTTTCTCTGTGTCTATTGGTTAGTTTGTAAGTTCTATGGAAAGAGACTATTTGTTTGTTTGTTTGTTTGGTATAGTATACAGCTACACATATTGTTGGTACTAAACAAATAATAAAGAACAATAATCTGATGAGCTGCTGAAACTCCTTAGCGATGATGATGCTGGGGCAACATTAGAATCATAGAATCATAGAACCATAGAACTGGAAGAGACCTCAGAAGGTCATCAAGTCCAGCCCCCTGCCCAAAGCAGGACCCAATTAAATCAACCCAGCCAGGGCTTTGTCAAGCTGAGACTTAAACACCTCTAGGGATGGAGACTCCGCTACTTCCCTAGGTAACCCATTCCAGTGCTTCACCACTCTCCTAGTGAAATAGTTTTTCCTAATATCCAACCTGGACCTCTCCCAGCACAACTTGAGACCATTGCTCCTCGTTCTGCCATCTGTCACTACTGAGAACAGCCTTTGTCCATCCTCTTTGGAATCTCCCTTCAGGAAGTTGAAGGCTGCTATCAAATCCCCCCTCATCTTCGCTTCTGCAGACTAAACAGACCCAACTCCCTCCGCCTCTCCTCATAGGTCATATGCTCCAGCCCCCTAATCATTTTGGTTGCCCTCCGCTGGACCCTCTCCAATGCGTCCACATCCTTTTTGTAGTGGGGGGCCCAGAACTGGACACAATACTCCAGATGTGGCCTCACCAGAGCCGAATAAAGGGGAATAATGACATCTCTGGATCTGCTGGCAATGCTCCTCTTAATGCAACCTAATATGCCATTAGCCTTCTTGGCTACAAGGGCACACTGTTGACTCATATCCAGCTTCTCATCCACTGTAATCCCCAGGTCCTTTTCTGCAGAAATACTACTTAGCTGGTTGGTCCCCAGCCTGTAACAATGCTTGGGATTCTCCCGTCCCAAGTGCAGGACTCTGTACTTGTCCTTGTTGAACCTCATCAGATTTCTTGTGGCCCAATCCTCCAATTTGTCTAAGTCACTCTGGATCCTATCTCTGCCCTCCAACATTATAGTGACAGAAGCTGTATAGAGTAGAACTTCAGAGTTATGAACTGATCAGTCAACCATACACCTCATTTGGAAATACACGATCAAGCAGCAAAAGCAGTGACATTCCTCCCCCCCCCCCACTGTGTTAAAGGCAAACTACTAAAAAAATAAAGGGAAAGCAGCATTTTTCTTCTGCATATTAAAGTTTACAAACTGTAATAAGTCAATGTTCAGCTGTAAACTTTTGAAAGAACAACCATAATATCTTAATAATCAGGTTGGCATAGTGTAGTAGTAATCTCCCATTCTTTGAAATGATCCACTCACTCTTCCACCTTGTGCCTCTCACACATGTGGTATTAGCATTAGATAGTCTTACTCCACACTCCTGTATGTCTCATTGTTTAGCAGTTCTTGCTGATGTTGTCAGCATTACATTAAAAGAGAACCCGCAGGAGAGCTGTACTAGAGAATAATGCTGCTGATAAAAGTTATGTCCCTGCTGGTTTCTTAGAAGTTCTAGACTTACCTGGAAAGCCATGCATTCCAGTGTTGCAGTTTTTACTCTGATGCCATAATTACTGTGAACAGGAGCTGGTCTTGACATAGAAAACTGCTACAGTAAAGAGAGACATCAGAGAAAGAGGAAACTGCAACCCACGTGTTTCGTAGAGACTACACCAATGAGAAAACAGCTCAATGGACAGGATGAATGTATTCAGATTTGTTAAAAAAAAATCTGCCTTACTTTTCAGGCATTAATTTTTGTTTTCCACTTTGCCGTATTAATCTCTTTTTGGCAGCAAGAAAGTGGACAAAATGACTGAATAAGCCAGGGTGCTGAAACTTTGCCCATCTGAGGTTGCCTTGGCAACTTTACAAGAGCCCAAAATCAGCATCTGATTTCATAAAGTGGAGTATATTGTGGCCACCCTTTTCTATGCTACTGACGTGGAGGCTGCAGAGAGGATAGCTCCATAGATACAGTGCTCCATCTTTTTAATTTTAATGTGCCAAAAATCAGAAGTTCTTACTAACTCCTGCTTGTTGAAGTATCAGACATTCATTTTTTATTCCAGCCTTTCTCAGGCAACCTCATTCAGTTAGTTGGAAATTAGCCTGAACAAAACATAACTGAAACTGAAAAGGACCTGAGGGTTTGACCCAATAAGAACTGAGTCATTTCGAAAGTTGTAAATATGGATTTTAAAACTATATTAATCCATTTACAGAGTCAAGTCTTTGAATGGGAGTTTTGCCTCAATAAGGACTACAGGATTTGACCCACGGCATGAAAGTAAAATATATGTAATATACAGAATATGTAAATGTATATATAAGTAAAAGTTCTATAAACTGCAATTAAGACCTGCTCCGACTGAAGTTAAAAGGAGGAAGTTCAGGCCTTTGAATCTTTTAACAAATAATCCTGGTTTAAACTATTGCACAGTTGGTTAATTTGTGCAGATCCTCTTTTTTTCTCTGTGGGTAAGACCCTTTGTTTTTGTACACATTAATTCTCATAACTTTTGAGTTTGGTTGGTTGTGATTCACTTCTGCATTTTGGAGACTGGTACATCTCAGCAGCAGATTTCTACATACTGGGTAACACAAACAGATGGCCTGTTTGCTGATTCAAATGAAATGAATAGGAGATATTAAATATAGGCCCGTGGTATCATATTTCAAAACCCTGAAATGTATTAACCAGCAGGTTCAGGCTCTGTTGAATCAGAAAACAACACGAGAGAGCTCTTTTCTGTTTGATTTAAAGATCTGAATTCTGTTTACCTGCCAGAACAAGACCCAATATTTCCATTCACCATGTTTGCAGTGATGGGTACATTAAACCTAAATTTTACAGTAATGGATACATTAACCCTAAAATCACTGATCAGTTTCAAACTGAAGGATGCCTACAAAATGAGGTCCAGACAATAGTCTACAATATGGCAATTGGGTGTTTTTTTGCCACCTGAGATGGTGTGCAGATCAGGACTTTATTTGGAAGGAAATCTGTCAGTCTTGCATTCTGCTCACTGATCTAAACATTCTATAGCTCCCAGAGATTCTGACTCACCTTTCATCTGCCCAGTGTGGACTCAGGATGAGATCGGTGGTAGCTTAGTTTTTCTGTTGAAGTTTCTTTTTCTGCAGCGAGAAAGAAGCGATTTGTTTTTATTAATATAAAATGTTCAGATTGCTGTTTTTTTCTTGTATTATGTTGTACGCTAATTATTATTACCATTTTCTTCACTGTGCACTTATCAGAAAAGGAAGCAGAAGGAGAATAGGAGCTGAAGCATCATATACTGTGCAAGAACTTTCTGGGCATATCTACACAGCAGCGTTATTTTGAAATAACATGAGTGCACGTCTACACAGCAAGCCTGTTATTTCAAAATAATTTCAAAATGATGGGCTTCTTACTCCGACTTCTGTAACCCTCATTTCACGAGGAGTAAGGGAAATCAAAGGACGAGTGTTTTTTTCTTCGACTTCCTGTAGTATGGACAGCTCCTAAAGCTAAGTTAAGCCAATTCAACTTCAGCTACGCAATTAATGTAGCCGAAGTTGCGTACCTTAATTCAACTTTAGCCTGCATTGTAGATGTACCCTCACTTCTCTTTGGTGCCCACTTGTACTGAGGCTGAATTTGTCCACTGCTGGGTCTCAAATTACCTACTACCATTCAAAGAGATGCTGTCACTGTTGAAGTGGGCATCTGTCACTGAAAAACTGAAAAGAAAAAAAAAAAAATAATTTACTGTATGCTAAAATGCATTAAATAGGAATGTATTTTGTTTAAAGCTTTAATATTTTTATTTAGTTTTGGATTTATAAGTGTCCCCATATACCCTGGGTTTCATGTACAAAAAATAAAAGCAACAAACGTAATGCAAAGGACAGGACCAAGATTCTCATCTCAGATTAAAAGTCTTCAAGTGCTCTCTATCATTGCCTGTGAAAGAAGAACCTTTTATTACCTGACTATACCTCACTTGGCACTCTCAGCTGCTGACAGGTGAGGGGATTCTGCACCTAGCAGGATCAAGTCATGATTCATGCTCTGAGTTGCAGAGGTGGAAAGTAACTAAGTAGAAATACTTCGTTACACTACTCAAATACATTTTTTTGGTATTTGTACTTTACTCAAGTAATTTATTTTTGTGATACTTCAACTTTTACTCAAGTAGGTTTTTTTTTAGAAAATATTGTACTTTTTACTCCACTACAGTTTCTAGAAGCGCTTAGATACTCACTATTTTCATCACCCCCACTGACTGTTGCGCAAGCCAGCATTCTGATTTGCTAAAGCACAGCTGCATGCGCATGGGTGCCTTTTAGGCGGGGCTAAGTACCAAGTCTGAACCCCTGGATTTCATACTTGAGGTCTGCTTAAAGCTGCATGCCCTGGTTCCAAACGCAGCTTTAACTTCAATAAAGTTTGAGTCCTTGCAGCTTTGCCTTTCCGGGCAGGGACTTCGTTAAAAAAAGAGGAAGGCAGGGTGATTAAGAATGACAAAAGACTGGTCATTCAAATAATTAAGGGATCATTAGATCATCATGAAAACATTGCCAGGTACTTAAAAGCTAGAGAGGGGGGGAAGGAGTCACAATGAGTGTTGTGCTGCTGGGATTTGCATTTGGACCAGTATTGTTAAACTTTTAAATGTTCTTGAAAAGAATAGTGAGATGGCAAAATTTGCAGATACTACAAAATTACTTGAAATAATTGAGTCCAAAGATGACTGCAAAGAGTTACAAAGGGATCTCACAAAACTAGGTAATTGGGCAACACAATAGCGGATGGAATTCAGTGTTGATAAGTGCAAAGTATTGAACATGGAAAAATATAATCCCAACTATGCACAAAAAAATTATGGGATCTAAAATAGCTGTTACCACTAAAGAAAGAGATCTTCGAATCATTGTGGATAGTTCCCTGAAAACATCTGCTCAATGTGAAGTGGCAGTCTAAAAACTAAAAAACTAACAGAACATTGGGAAACATCAAGAAAGGACTAGATAAGACAAAAAATATATTGCAGGCAGAGGTGTGTTGGCCCTGATGCACATCTCCCTAATTGTAGGAAAGGATCATAGCGGATCTTTGCTTCAATGTCCTCTTGAACAAATGAAACTGAAAGGCAGCCTGATAGTTATTTAGCCTGCTCAGCAGACACCATGGATCTGCTGTGGTCCTTTCCTACAATCAGGAAGATGTGCATCAAGGCCAATACACCTCCTGCTTCAGCGGCCAGTGAGAGACTCTTCAGTGTTGCTGCACTCATATTTTGTTCTAAGAGAGCAAGGCTTGACTCTGATCATTTTGAAAATCAACTGCTTCTAAGGTTGAACAAACATTTTTGTAATTAATCATTACAATGCTAAAATGCTAAAAATGCACACTTGTGAAGGTGGACAAAATAAATACATTTCTGTAAGTTGACTCCCTGTATTTAATTTGGTCACTCTTTAGCTTTATAAATGAAGGCTGCAACTGCATTTAAATTCCAGATTTGAAATATAAATGTATAGTATGTCTGTATATAGTATATAATACACACACACGCATATATATATATATACACACATACTTGTAACTATATATATATGCATATATATACATGCACATTATATGTGTGTGTGTGTGTGTGTGTGTGTATAAAAAAATGTGTGTGAAAAATAATGGTGCCCTATGATAACTTGGGTGGTTAACCATGGATGTCCATAGGATGGCTACTTTTTACTTCTGGATACTTGAGTACAATTAAGATGCCATACTTTTGTACTTTTACTCAAGCAGTTTTCCAGAAAGATACTTTGACTTTTACTTAATTACATTTTTTTTCAAAGTAGCTGTGCTTTTACTCAAGTAACTTTTTTGGGTACTTTTTCCACCACTGCGTTGGCCTCTCATGGGCAAATGAGATGATCATTCCAGAGTTTAGGATCTTCTACTGAGAATAATCTGGATTCATTTAGGTGCTGAACGAAACTTATCAAAGTGACTTAATCTGTCACATCATTATGGCAAAATAATGTTACTAAACTGCTCATAATTTAAAGATATGGCAAGATATATAATCTAGTGGATTGACTGGAAGCCAAGAATTCTAACTCTGGTTCTGCCACTGACTCACTTTGTAGCTTTGAGCAGTCACTTAACCTGTTTATTGCCCGCCTCTGCCTTGTAAAACAGAGCTAATAATACTGGTTTATATATCTTGATGGAATGTGGAAAGATTAACTAATGTTTATAATGGTTTGAAATTACAAAATGTTATACACGTGTTCAATGCTGTTAGTAAGGATTAGCAAACAAACAGGAAATATTAGTCACTGTTTAGTCACTTTCAGTTCTTCAACAACATAAGAAGCAGAAGCAATTGCTAGTGCAAGATTAACAATATCCCTTATTCGGATAAAAAGACAAGACCTGGATTTCTATATGAAGATCTGACACTGACTAGCTATTGGATCTTTTCACCTCTTTGTGTCTCATTTTCCCCAGCTGCAAAAGGAATAATTATTCTTATAAAGTGCTTTCAGATCAACAGATGAAAAGTCCCATTTATAGATAAGAAGTACTGTTAATATTTCAGTGCATTACCAATTTGATTCACCTTCCCTTTTTACAGAATGTTTTATTGGATAAAAGCTTCAGAGGGGTAGCCAAGTTAGTTGGTAACAGGAAAAACTTGGGGGAAAGACCATTCATTCCTCACCTACAGACAACCCTGTAATCTCAAACAAATTCTTTCCAGTAACCACGCAACACATCTCCATCATAATCATGAAGGAACTCACCCCTGCAATTAGCTCCGGTGCCAACTCTATCCACACATCTACACAAACGATTCCATCACTGGACTCAACCACATCACTCACCACATCAGAGACTCATTTAACTGCACGACCGCTAATGTGATCTATGCCATCAAATGCCAGCAATGCTCCTCTGCCATGTATATTGGCTAAACTGGAAAGAATTAATGGACACATATCAGATATCCGAAAAGGCAACACACAGAAACCTGTTGGAGAACACTTTAACCTGCCCCGGCGTTCATTAATGGATCTCAAAGTCACGGTATTGTTTCAGGCCAATTCCACAAGCCAAATACACAGGGAAATCTTAGAACTTAACTTCATTTACATGTTTGAGATCCATCACAAAGGTATGAATAAAGACATTACCTGGCTAGCACACTACCTTCCATATCCTAATGACTTAACCAACCACACAATGGGTACTAAAAAATAATTTGCATCTTCTCTATCAGCTTCATGTAACATGAACACTAATTCACTATTTTTTTCTTTCCCTTCCTTCTCCCCCCCCCTCCCCTATTTATTTTGGAACTAGACTTTTAATATTCCATTCATCTGAACAAGTGGGTTGCAGCCACGAAAGCTCATGATACTATCTACATGTTTTGTCTTTATGGTGCTGCTAAACTATGTTTTTTTTAAAAAGTTTTTACGTAAGGGAGGTCAATGTTGGTATAACTGCATCAATCAGGGAGTGCCAGTGTGTATTTTTCACATCCCTGAGCAATGTAGTTATACCTAGAACTAAGTGCATAGTGTAGATCTTGATTTATACTTTTACATTTGATTGCCAGCGCTTGTGCTTCTATTTTTCTGAGTAGGATTTGACTTCCACTTTTGAAAAGATTTCTTTTTGCCTTTAATTGTCTCTTTTACAGTGTTGCTTAGAATTTGTTTATCTTCCTACTATTTTTTTTTGTTTTGGTTATACATTTCATTTGAGCCAATGCTATGGTGTTTTAAAAAAGTTTCAATACAGCTTGCAGGTTTTTCAATGTTATGTTTGTTCCCTTAAACCTGTTTAACCAACCTCCTCATTTTTCTGTAGTTGCCTTTTGAAGTTAACTGCTACTTTGGAATTATTAGATCCCCATCCCTATTTTGATTTTAATTACATTATGGTCACTATTACTAAACAGTTCTGCTAAGTTCACCTCATGGACCAGATCCTGAGTATCACTTAGGACTAAATCAGGACATTTCCTCCATGGCTTCCAGGATGGCAAGCTGCTCCAGGATGCAGTCAGTCCGTTACACTGCTGGACAGCTGTAGGATATTGCTCAGAGGGGTGAATACCTGGCTGCTTGTATCTGTGCTGCCCAGTATATTTACAATTACACCCCCGTGTACTTGGTCTGGTATTTCCCCCCAGCGCTGTGGGGCAGTGATTCATGCCACAAGTGCTGCAGCAGGGCTCTGCGGCCAGACTCCTTCAGTGGGGAGAGGTGCAAATACACACACGGTATTATCAGCCCGACGGGCCGGCCAGCGCCCGGGCCCTGTCCCTGTCTGTCTCGCTGGATGGCTGGTTCTGAACCTGCGGTAGAGCTGAATTCCCGTCGCCATCTCTGCCCTGGGCAGAGCCTCAGGCTCGACTCCAACCGCCCTCCCGCCAACAGGACGCCTCGCGGGCTTCCTTCGCTCAGCCCCGCCCACCTCCAACATGGCGTCCAAGTGGCTTCACTCTGACGCCGGCCTCTCGCAGAGGCACGTAACGTAGCTAGCATCTTTGTGCCCTTATACAACATGGCAACGGCTACCTTCAGCTCGCGTTATCACGTGACCGCTCGAGTTCCTTCCCTCCGCCCCGTTTCTTTCTTTCATTTCGGAAAACGGGGGCGGGTGCCGCAGAGACTTAGCCCATGTCAGGTGACTGCCAGCTGGCGTGGTCATGTGTCAATGACTGCTTGGGTGCCGTGAGAGTTGCTGTAGGAACGGGATGGCTGCCACGGACGCTGCCGGCGGGAAGCGCGTGGGCTGCCCTGGCTGGGAGCTGCTGTGGGGCTGGGCGCTGCTGGGCTGCGCCTGGTGCCCTCGCCCCCCGGGGGCCGCTGCCGCCCGCTTCCCAGCTGGCTACGTGCTGGACGATTCGGGCGGGCTGGGTCGGGAGTTCGACGGCATCGGGGCCGTGAGCGGCGGAGGGGTGAGCGGGGATAGGCAGGGCGGGAGGGGCTTTCGATGGGGCGTGGGGGTAGGGGTAGGGGTAGGGGTGGATAGAGGGTTAATGGGGGACGGAGGGAGCGGGAATATGAGCGAGTGGGGGGTCTGGAGGGCAAGAGGAAGAGAAGTAAGTGTGAGTTGGGGTGACTGGAGGGAGATCAGAGTCTTGGGCAAGTTTTTGGGTGGCCATCCCCTCTCTGGGTTGTGCAGCTGTGTGTGTGGGGAGAGCGAACAAGGCTGAGGAGACACATCTCTTGTGCTGTGTGTGAGGACTGCCGTTGGATTTTCAATGCAGAGTGAAGGGCTTCATAAGGAAAACAAGAAGAAATAGTAGTAAGGCAAATCCAGAAGGATGAGTGTGTGTCTGTGTGTTGAGGGGAATGGGATGGGGGTATTCCTGCAAGTCGTATTCAGGTGCTAAAAGCATGGCACCAAGTTAGTCCTGGAGTGAGACAAGAGTTTCCCTACATGTCAATTGCAGCTCCTGGCTATGAGTAGTATTTGAGGTTGCGAATTATGTGGGACAGTGCTTCTTGTTGGCCCTTGTCCTCTCAAAAGCAAGATGTGGGGTGTATGTGTAGTCTATTTCCAGATAGGACACTAATAATCTTTCTTTAGGAGATTCTAAAGGACAAATTAATCCTTGGCTAACTGGAGTGAAATTCTGGGATTATTTATCAATGACTTACTTTGTTTAAAGACTTCTCTCTATTGTTTTTAAAATATTTAAACCACCAAATGACTACTAAGTTTCCAGGGACCTCTTCCAGTCCAAGGATTAAAGTCATGAGCTTCATTCAAACTCCACTGTGATAGGTTACTGGAGTTAGCTTGGACATGTAGTCTGACTTGGATTTAGGAGGAAGAAAAGCAGGAAAATGTATAGAAGACCATGTTAATTGGATAAAAGGTTTTACTTGGGAAAATGTATCTGTCTCATCATACCCGCGCTGGATTTAATTGTATTCTGCATTATATTACAATTGAGGCTTAGATAGGACTCCCTTTACTATTTGAAATTCAAATAAATAATAACCCTCTACATATATTCTTTTTTTTTCTTTCTTTCTTTTTCAGGCCACCTCTCGACTTTTGGTGAATTACCCAGAGCCTTATCGCTCTCGGATCTTAGATTATCTGTTTATGGTAATATTTGTCTTACTGATATCTCCAACCTCTTGTAGAACTTTAGTGTGTACTCTTATTTTTCATGGCAGTTCTCTATAATGAATTAGGTACTTCAGAAAATAAGGTGGTTTTTTTTTAAGTATTGGAGGGACTGCTTAAATAAAGTCATGCCATTAATTATTATAATGATACGTAGAGCCTGGTTTTTAAAGGTACTGACACACCTGGATGCTTTTGAAATCCTATTAGGCACCTTATACAAAGACTAACCAATACTAATTTACCTCTAATTGTGATTGCAAACAATATTTTGTTGTCTCTTGATGTTTTTTTAATTGAAACAAACATTTGATGTTTGCTTAGTTGTTTTTAATTAAATATCAATACAACATCAATTTCATGTTCATCCATCGAACTCTAGAAATGGTTATTTGTTCTCAGCACTTGTTTTCATTATTTCTCTGTGTAGGCTGTGGTCTTATAATTTCTAAAGCATACTAATATGCTGTGTTAATTGGTATATGTACAATCTGCTGGAGTGAAGGCTTTCTATTTTAACATTACTATAGTGCTGTTAGAAAAGTCCTATGTGAAAGTGCATTAGAGAACATTACAAAAGATTATTCATGATCATATACGAGAGAGCCCCAACTCCTTTCATTTGCCCCCCGGCTTCCTTCTTTATGGATTTTTGGGCATCTGTGTTGAACACACATTGGCTAACAGTAACCACACCCCAGCATACAATAAATAGATATCAGTAAGCATAATTCTTACTGATAAGTGAGCTAATCTATATTATAATTCTGGCTCTGTCATTCGCTGACTTGTTTTAACTTCTTAGCTCCTGAACATGCAAACACTTATGTACTTGCTTGTTCTATACACATAAGCAGTCTTTTTGACTGCAAAGGGACTACTTTTGTGTAAAGTTAAGCATGTTCATTAGTGTTCACAGGACTGGTATCTTCACCTTTCTGAGACCAACTGTCTCTGTGTGTAAAACAGGGAATGCTGGCTTAATTCTGCAGCTTGCTTTGCAATCCTGTCTAATTACAAGATAGTATGGTTATAAACACAGCAACTTGAAGGTAAGTTCTATTAGTGTGGTGGTAACTCTATCTGGGACCTAAATTCTAAGGCTGAATAATCAGATCTTGTTACCCCATGGTATAATAGCTGCCAAGAGTAAACACCACTTTTCCTAAATTAAGACAAAACAAGGAATTATACTGAATAAACTAAACAGTGTGAGGATACTTCCTCTTGGTAATAACCATAATCTAGGCTAATCAACATCTTGTTGTTTCTGTTGGAGTTTAATTTTGAAAATACCAATTACTGAGATTCTGTTTTATTGCTATTCTGAAATAGCTAATCTACTAGATATTTGAGAGTGTGTGTCTGTTCAAGAACTCCTCTTAAACAGTGAGACCTAGGACCACCAAATTTTCTACATAGCTTCCTTTTGTCAAAACTTAAAAAAAGCAAGGCAAGGGTTTGTTGTGCCAGGAAAATAGGATGTGTCTGGAATGGGATTACGTTTCATAAAACCATAAAGAAAAGACTCACCAGGCAGGTGAAAGGGGCTTTCCTGTTCTGGGACTACCCCGGCTCCGAGCCTCATACCCCCTTCCTCTCCCTTCATTCATACGGGGACAATGCTGGCTGTTCCCCTTTGTTAGGGAGGAAGGGGAAAAGTGCTCAGGTTGCTGTATTCCTCGCTCTGGCTGGAAACTGTGCACTTTGCTCTCATTCCCTGTTTCTGAAAATTATAATCATTTAAATAAAGCATGCACATTTTCCTTTTATTTAAAAAACCCAAACCTTAATTGAGCTAAGGATCTTAGAAATTCTAGATAAATATGCTAGTGATTAAATATTTTGGGACATTGGGTTAGACCTAGAAGGTTTGTTTTCTAGTTTAAAGGTGGATAAATGAAGGATTGATGTAGTCACCAAGGTTCCCTCTAAATTTTTCCATCCATGTGTGGAATAATTTATATGCACTGGAGCATGAACAAATGTGTACCACCAGGAGAAACACAAACCGAACTGAGGGAGCTCTGCTAATCAGCTGGGTGTCTCTGGAATCTCTCATGAGCAGCCACAGAAGCATACAGTTTACAAGGAACTCTGGTGGTCATAGCTATTATGGGTTGTAAACCCTGAAGATGATTTTGAATCAGAGGGCAAAAGTATGTATACTTCATGATTGTTCATTGGCAATTGCAGAGTATCCTTGCTCTAGCTTGCTAAGGTTGTTCCATTTCAATAGAATTGCTATCCTAAGATTTGCCTATGGTTCAAGTTTAATTAGTTATGGTTTAGAATTCTTTAGATAAAACAGTAAAAATACCTTTATACAGTAAAGCTTCCCATGCCACTTAATTATATCAATGTCTGCACTGATATAGCTACAGCAGTACCAAAGTTGTACAGACAGGCCCTAAGTTCCAGATAAGAGTGCTGTTCACAGCTTGTGATCTGTACCCTGAGATGGCCAACATACCATTCTGAAGTAGCTATTCCCTTGGTTTCAGCCCCGTAGAACATAGTTTCTGTGTTAGAGAAGTAGCTGTGAAGGTTTTTGATGGGAAGTGGGGAAGAGACATGATGTAGCTGCTTTTGCCTTCTGTGTGCTCGGTCACCTGTGGAAAACGTGAATGTAGCATATGACCTCTTATATGTAGATATTGCCTTACCCACAAAAGAAGTTAATCAGAACTTAAGGTTAAGGTTAGGTTAAGGTTCTGAACTATTTAAATAAATGAATATAAGCACTTTTGTATCAGAAAATCTATCCGTTTAGAAGGCTGTACTGCTTTACTATTTCAGTATCTAAACCAATGTAATTACAACAGTCTCAACCCTCAAGCTTCCAAGTTTTTTTAGTTTTTGAAGGAACACGGTCATCTAGAAATCTACGCAGCTTAAAATAGTATTGTCCTACGTTAGTCTTTGGACTGCTGTACAAAATGTTTTGGCTTTATCTTGACATCTTTCTATTTTAACTTTTCTGTGCTGAAGATCCATGCAAACAGGGAAATGTACTAATAACTAAAGGAGAGACAGTGAAACTGACTAGAAACAAAGTACACTCAGTTACATAAAATACACTGGAAAAAGAGCAATAGCTTTCTGCTCTAATCTTTCAGGTGCATTAATTGTAAGTGATGATGGTAAAAATATTCAGATAGAAAAGGGATGAAGATGATGGTGATACACTTTTTAGTTGACCATTCTTCTGCTTATTCATTTTTTTTCTCCTTTTTTTTTTTAAGCCAAATTTTGGTGCCTCTTTGCATATTCTCAAAGTAGAGATTGGTGGTGATGGACAGTCAACAGGTATGAATTCTTGGGCTTACTGGTTTTATGCAGGTCATTCTTACTTCAAATGGTGTGGTGATGCAATAGATGAAATGCCACCAGTTTAGTGATAAACATTGTGATGAACATTTCACTTCTTTTGAAATACGAAGGCTCTTCATGATATACATGGGATTGCACTGCTATGTCTAAAAATGTTTACTGCTAGCTAGGGATGTTAAATTTAGTTTAATCAACTAATCGACTAGTTGATGGAATTTCCGTTGACTAGTCGATAAGTGTGGGAGCCACAGGGGGATTCGTGCCTGTCCCCGGAAGCTAACCCTGCTTCGGCTCTGCCTTTTAAGTGTATTAAGAGCTGGCAGGCATGCAGTGGGGGAGGAGCTGGGAATCAGGTGATTCCCGGCTCGTGCTGGGTCGCTGCTACCCCCTCTACTGTGCCCCACAGAGACGGTGCTGGGGGGAATCGGCTTTTAAGCCTGCTCTACCCAGCACCCGCTAATGCTCCTTTCCCCCCCCCCCCACACCCCGATGCCTCTGATAGAGGTAGCAAAGCAGGGGAGAGAAGCAGCTAGTCAAGGTACTAGTTGACTCTCCAATAAGCTTATGTTTATTGGAGAGTCGGCCAGTCGCTTACATCCCTACTGCTAGCGCTTTTCTAGCACCATTTCTCAAACTGATATGGGAAGGGTCTTATTTTACTTGAGAACTGTGGTGCAGTCTATTACTTATATTGTTCCAGAAAACCCTATGCTAATATCTGTTCCTGAAGGACAGGGAAACTGCTAGTGAGTAGGGATGTGAAGGACTAGTCGACTGGTCCTAGATAAGCAAATGCTTAATGGATAGTCGACAGTCTAGCTGACTATCTCTTCCCGCCCCTCCTTGCTGCCTCTCTCAAAAAGAGTGGGTGCCCCCAGGCTGCACATGGTGTTTCAAAGTGGCAGTGCTGTGTGGAGCCCAGGATGAAGCTGAGGACTCCCTTGCTGACCCTGGGCTCCATGTGGTGATTTCGACTTTGAAGTGTAGAGACATCCTTAGTGCTGTTGGTACACTTCAAAGGCAGAGGCGTCATATCGACTAATCCAATAGTTAATGCAAAATGCATCGACTAGTCAATTAGTTGATATTTAACATCCTTACTACTGATATGTGTTGTAGTGTTCTAGCCATAACACTGAATAGCTTTAGCGTTGCTCGAGTGTCAGCTCCTCTGTGTGAACTAGATGTAAACCTTACTTAGAAAAAGATACTACTACTTTGAGAGGTCCCTGTGGATGCTCCATGCTTGGTCTTGGTGCTGTCCTGGCACCTGGATCAGAGATTTTGAAGCAGTCCCTGCTGGCCCGTGCATGCGCAGCACGAACCAGTGTGCACTGTGCTAGTAGGCACCGCTCATGCACAGCCCGATCCCTCCAGTTCCTTTTCAACCGCCCTCGGCCTAAAACAGAGCTCTGCAGTTTTTTGCCTTACTGACACTCTTCAACTAGTTATTAGCCATTAGTTGTTAGTTAGTGTTTTTCTTCTCATGTAGTTAGTTAATTGTAGTTAAAAAAAAATTTTTTTTGTCGTACCCAGCGCTCCGGGTTTTAAACAGTGCACCTCTTGCAGAGATGCAATTCTGATCTCCGATAGTCACTCGCAATGCATCAGATGTTTAGGGGAGCACCATTCATTACAAGATTGTCCTCACTGTGCCAAACTCAAGGCCAGGATTCCCAGGGACAGGGACCTTCGCCTAAAACAGAGTCTACCCTGCTTTGGATCCGGGAAGGCAACCCAGGGAGGTATACTTACCCCCAGGCTCCTGTCAGGGCAAGAAAGCTCCAAAAAAGAGGAGTTCCTCTGTGCCTTATCAGCCCTCCTCCAGAAAGCGGTCTCCACCCAAACCATCGGCACAGAGGTCCCGCATCAGCAATTACAATGTGCCGGGCACCTCAGGTGTTCAAGCACCATCAGCTGCTGGTGGCACTGACTGAAAAAGGCCTAAACACCACCCTAAGACCATACCGGTACAGAGTACGCTACAGTTGTCAACATCGGTACTATCTCATGCATCAGCGGTACCCATAACTATGGCACCGATATCACTGTCAGCACCACGCTCGACGGTACCAACCACTTTTTCTGCACCGACGATGTCCCTCGTTCTTTGGCACTGTCAGCGCTGACCAAAGCAGCGGCATCGGTCAAATACTCAGTAACGCAAACATACCAGCGATCTATTCCATCCGTGCCGAACACACCGTCGGCACTGTATAGACATACACTGCAAACCCCAGCACTGATCCTTGCAACATCATTGCTGTACATGTGAAACACTGACTTAGCAGTGACATATGCCCCTCAGTCACCAATTTTGGGCACTGACGACATAAGAACGGTCTTACTGGGTCAGACCAAAAGTCCATTTAGCCCAGTATCCTGTCTGCCAACAGTGGCCAATGCCAGATGCTCCAGAGAGAGGAATCACAACAGGTAATCCTTATGCAATCCCTCCCGTCACCTACCTCCAGAGAAACAGAGGGTAAGGATACCATTCCTACCCATACTGGCTAATAGCCATTGCTGGACCTAATCTCCATGAATCTATCTAGCTCTTTTTTGAACCCTGTTAAAGTTCTAGCCTTCACCGCATCCTCTGGCAAGAAGTTCCACAGGTTGACTGTGCGCTGAGTGAAGAAAAACTTCCTTTTGTTTGTTTTAAACCTGTTGCCTATTAATTTCATTTGGTGACCCCTAGTTCTTTTATTGTGGGAATAAGTAAATAACTTTTCCTTATTCATTTTTTCCATACCAGTCATGATTTTATAGACCTCTATCATATCCCCCCTTAATCTCCTCTTTTCTAAGCTAAAAAGTCCAAGTCTTTTTAATCTCTCTTCGTATGTACCTATTCCAAACCCCTAATCATTTTTTGTTGCCCTTTTCTGAACCTTTTTCAATGCCAATATATCTCTTTGAGATGAGGTGACCACATCTGTATGCAGTATTCAAGATGTGGGTGTACTATGGTTTTGTATAGTGGGCAATAAGATATTTTCTATCTTACTCTTTATCCCTTTTTTAATGACTCCTAATGTTCTAGTGGCTTTTTTGGCTGCTGCTGCACACTGCGTGGATGTTTTCAGAGAACTATCCACAATGACTCCAAGATCTTTCTTTTGAGTAGTTGTATCCAAATTAGTCCCCTATATATAGTTGGGATTTTTTTTCCAATGTGCATTACTTTACATTTATCAACATTAAATATCATTTGCCATTTTGTTGCCCAATCACATATGACAACATTACATGTTCTATCCCTGGTGCTATCACAATTTTCCAGTGATGATGAGGAAGGGGTTCAAGCCGCCTCCTCTCTGCACAGCAGCCCTCCAATGCAATATTACAAGCCCCAGTATGACCCAAGAGTGATTCCCCCTTGGTATGGGCACCATTGGATTCCTCCTCCATTACCACATCCTATAGAATGGCCATATTGGAGTCCCTGGAGCTCATACAGGTGACATCACAGCCTATAACTCTGAGCCCTTACAAACACGCTGCCTCCTATACACCACGCACAACCTCATCGCTGCTGCAGTCAGAACCTCGGGCACCCCAATCGATGGAGGAGTCCCCTCTGGATATATCACTACCTACCAGCTCATCTTCGTCACCGGATGAGGCAGTGATGCTGCCTCCACTGTCCGCCACAAATGACTTTGAGCAGTTGAGCTCAAAATCGCCACGGAAGAAGTGGTGCGACCCCAGAATGAGCTCACCGATATACTCCAGGCTGTTTTATCCTACAAAATTGCTCTCCCCATTTTTGACCTGGCCAACATAATTTGGCAAACTCCTGCATTGATCCCACCTACATGCAAGCGTGCAGACAAGAAATACTATGTACCCGCCAATACCTCGGAATTTCACTCCAATAGGGTTAGCCTTTGCACACATCCAAAATACTTACCAAAGGTTTCTTCATTGTTCCATATAAATGAACCTATAAACCTACCTGTATTCTTCCCAAAGCCACACGCAAATGCAGTCGAGTCGAACATCAACCGTGTGCATGGTAGACAAGTGTCTTTTTACTTAGAAAGAACTAGGCCTTTCAGAAAATCACCTTTTCAGAAAATCGCCTATTCCTCACATTTGCCGATCGAGTTAAGAGACAACCCATATTGAAACAGAGGCTATCGAAATGGATTACAGACTGTATAAAAATTGCTTACACACTCAAGGGCCTACAGCTACCATTACGCTTGACAGCTCATTCCCCCAGGGCCGTATCCGCTTCTACTGCTTACCTACGCAACGTGCCACTAACGGGCATTTGCAAGGCAGCCACCTGGGCATCACAGCTTACCTTTGCTAAGCATCATGCACTGTCCTACGCAGTTGACACCACAGTGGGCTCCATGGTGTTGTCATCTACTCTACCGTAACATTCCAAAGCCCCAACCACCAAGGGACGAAACTGTTTGTTAATCACCAAGTGTGGAGCATCCATGGGGACCTCTCGAAGAAGAAATGAAGGTTACTCAGCTTTGTGCAGTACCTGGAGTTCTTTGAGATGGTGTGCCCGTGGATGCTCCATAACCCACCCTCCTCTCCTCTGCTTCGGCCCTGGGGTTTCTCTGGGGTAAAGAAGGAACTGGAGGGATTGGGTCATGCATGCGTTGTGCTTACTAGCATGGCGTGCACTGGTTCATGCTGCACATGTGTGGGCCTGCTTCAAAATCTCTGATCCAGGGGCTGGGATGACATCAAGACCAAGCTTGGAGCATCCATGGGGACACCCTCTCGAAGAACTCGAGTTAGTGCACAAGGTGAGTAACCTTCGTTTCTTTGCTCGGTGTTCTTAATTGGAAATCGTACCTGCCTATATATCAGACTCTGGTTTTCTTAAATAGGTGAGTAGTATCTTAGTATCCTCATCTGAAAACTGAGGTACAGAGATTAAGCGACTAATGCATGGCAACATATGCAGTCTATGTCAGAGCTAGGATTGGATCTCAGAAGTTTTTGGCTCATAGTTCTGTTTGTTCTTGCATACTCAGGGTATGTCTAATATACACATCATTGTAGATTCTGGGCACCCTTTAAAATGAGATTTGCCATTATCCCTCTACTGGTGAGAACTGTTCTTTCTTTTCACTGATACAACTTTAAATTGTTCAAATCCTAACGGTTTGCCAATTATCTGACTTGCATGTGCAGTGGTGATCGGTGTGAACTACACAAAGTTTATCTGTGCTAAAACAACTGAATGTTATTGAGCGAATCTCAAAACTTCTTCCAGCAGTGGAAAAAACCTGCATAATACTAGTCCTTATGCCTCCTACAAGGAGGTTTACAGGATCTGTCGAAAAAAACGTTCTTTCTCGACAGATCCCCCTCTAGACTGCCGCTTTTTGCCGACAAAGTGCGGAGTCTGCAAAACGCTGTGGCCATTTTTATGCAAATTAGGCACGGGATATTTAAATCCCTGCCTCATTTGCAATGCGGACCTGCCTAATCTGCATCCCTCTGCCAACAGAGAGATGCAGTCTAGACATACCCGTGATGATCATGATTCCTGGGCCCAAAATAATATTGAAGATAAACCTCTCAGTAACTGGGGATGTGAAAGATCTTCTAGATCATTAGATCAATCCTCCTGCAAGGCGAGGGCACAGTCCCTTTGACAGAAAACATGCTGTACTTGGTCCCTGCCAACAGAAATGGGGCTACGACTAAACTTATAGCAGTATGTAAAATACAGACACTCTGCATCCAGCTAGTATGGCTATAAATAGCATTATAAACAGTGAAATGCAGCTTTGTAGAGTGTTGTTCTACACTACTGAACCTCCCACAGTGCGTAGTCCACCCCAGTGTTTCTTAAATTGGGTCTATGGACCCCCAGAAATCCAGAGGGTTCACAGGCCTTACGGATCAACTCCTCTCATTTCCTACCAGTGCCTCTTGGAATCCATGGGCACGTGCCCTACCTTTCCTAGTTCTGTGCGGCTCTCAGAAATAGTTGCCAAGTTCCTGCGGCCCCTTGGCACAGAGCTGGCCAGCGAGGCTCTGCACGCTGCTCCCGCCCAAGTGCCAGCTCTACAGCTCCCATTCTTTGGGTATGGTTCCCAAACAAAGCTGCATGGGTGGTGCTGATGAACTTAGGGGCTATAGAGACCTGGCAAGCACTTCTGGGAGCTCCAGTAAATGCTGCCAGTACCCTACAGTCCAAATCCCCTCCCATATACTAGCCATGGTCTGGAGTCCCCTCCAGCACCCAAACTGTCTCCTGGAGCACCCTCCACCCCAAGCCCCTTATCCCTTGCCCCACCCCAGAACCAACAACCCCACCTGGAGCCCATGTCTCTTGTCAACCTTCCTGTCCCCGTCCGGTGAAAGTGACTGGGGGTCGGCGACACCAATTAATAGAGGGTGGGAGGATGAAGCAATCAAGGGTGGTGCCTCAGAGAAAAGGAGGAGGTCCCCTGAAAAATTTTAAAACAAAATGGGGCCCTTGGGTTGCTATGTGAGTACCATTGGTCTACATGCTCCAGGTGTGCTTCCTACATCAATGCTGCTATTTTCAGCAGTGTAGTGTCTTGCTGCCTGAACCTTTTCCTGTCACAGTCTCTCCAGGGAAATATTGTGGGAAAAGGATATGGCAGCTCCCTCTGGCTTGGAGCATTTCCTCATTTGAGTGAAAGATGCTGGTGGTGATTCACTGCCAGAATCTTTCCCTGCTGCTGTAGCGTTTTGCTGCCATGTGCAGCTCCATGCTGCAGTGACAAGTGTGGATGTAATGTCCATGATCTGCATGCCGCTGTATGTATGGATGTGGCCCAAGGGTATATCTACACTGCAGTAGGAGGAATAAGTGTAACGTGCAGATGTACCTGAGCTAGCTTTAATTTTGCTAACACAAGTATCAGTAGTGGTGCAGCCACAGCAACAGGATCTGTAGAAGCCCACTCAGGATTCTTGGTACTCAGGCGGCTAGCCCATGCTGAAGCCCTTGCTGCTTGTGGTTTCACTGCTATCAGTTCTCATGCTAAATAGATAAAGCTAATTTAGGTGTATGTGTATGTGCTGCAATCATACCTCCTCTTGCAGTGGAGATGTACTTTTAAGGGGGAGAGAAGGCTATTCTTTCATGTTGGTTTTCACTGTTCACATTCCTTACAAATTTACTTCAAAGGATGCATGAATTGTGCTTGTGATATGTGCCTAGCTATTATGGAGATGTGCAATTTTTTTAAAAGCCCCAAGATGCATACAAATTTGTCATGACACAGAAAACAATTAGTGAGATACCTTTGTTGTTTCCTCTCTAGATGGCACTGAACCCTCCCACATGCACTATGAAAATGATGAGAATTATTTCCGGGGCTATGAGTGGTGGCTAATGAAGGAAGCAAAAAAGAGGAACCCCAGCATTAAATTGATTGGTAAGGATTTGGGATTCCTCAGTGGTCTGTCTTCCTGTTTTCAAACATGATTTCATACCTGACTCAATCGTAATTTGCCTCATTAAAGGTAAGGAGCCAACTACTCTTTGTCACATTAGCCAGCGTACAGGCAGTTTGCCTTACCACTTAATTAATATTACCGTGTGAATTTTGTTAGGTTTTATTGTGACAATGCCATGTATTGCTTTTTTTCCCAGTTCTTTCCAGTGTTGGGTGATATTTATGCTTGGCCCAAATCACTAAACAAAAACAGTCAGTATGAGAGTTTTACACTGAGAGTGGTAAAGGCTAGAGACAGTCAATTGAAGCTAAAAATCCTCCACATCGTGCATGTACATTCTTCCTTTTTTCTTGGGTACCCTTTTTAGAAAAAATATTTTCTACTTCTACGCACAACAAACTGTTATTTATATCTTTCAGGGCTCTATTTATTCCCTTCAGTCTTCTGTCAAACACTTTCAAAAACTCGCCCAAGCAGATAGTTCTATGAGGCCTTTACTGTTCTGCTCAATTCAAGGCAGAGTCCTCTGTTTCCAGCAGTGGAATCTGCTTGTTGCCATTGAAAGGTTTCAAAATAAAGGTTGCCATTTAAACTAAAAATTATTTCTATTCTTTGATTGTTCAGTACATGTTTGGAACATGTTTATACATAAACCACTGTAGTGATCTGGAAGGGGATGACTGGGTCACCAAGCTAACCAGCTAAATCCATAATGCCACATTCAACTCCCTTGTGCCAAATGACCCTACAATTTTTTACCCATTTGCCAACACATTTAGCTTCCCCCCTACACATCTTCAACCCAGTTATAAGATGTTAAGTCAAGTTTATGGCAACTTGAAAATGAGACTTGGAGATAGAGTGACTTAAAGTGAAGTTAATACCGAAATAATGAAAATATATATTGTATTATTCATTTTCATGTATAATTCAGTAAAAAGCCTCACTGGAGATTGCTGTGGATTTTCTAATCTACTTCATCAAAACACACCTATAGAATCTTGCTGGAGAGCTGTTTTGGTCCACCTTGCCACTTCATAAGTATTATGCTTACACCAGAGTTACTCCTAAAAAAGACAGGAGCAGCAGGAGAAGGAGGAGACAGTCTCTGCCCTCTCAGTGTGGCACCAGGGACAGTGGAGCTGTCCTTCTCTCCCTCCTTGCTATGAAGAACCCCTAGCTATACTGAACAAATTGTTTGGATGATCAGCAGTTTCTCGTAGCGAGGGTGTACTGTAATTTATGTCTGCACTATTTATGTATTCAATTTATACAGTTTGTCTGTCTGACAAACTCAGTAGGAACATTCACATTACAAAATGAGTTGCCAAAATAAGATTACATACCCGTTTGCAGAGGAAAATCTCCAAATACAGGTTTATAGCAAGTCTGTAGTCTTTAAGTGTTAATACATTTCCTGTTGTAATCTTTTTAATGGCTGAAATAATTTGATTTCTTGTAAACCAATCTATTTGCTGTCTTCCTTCTGGTTGATCACTGGTTTACAGTTTCACCTGTTCTGATACCTTGCACTTTTGTATTTCTTCACCTGTGTAAATGACCACCCTGCCTCCTCTGCTCCCTAAACCACTTGCGCTGTTTCAGTTGTAGCTGTCTTGTAGTGTAGTGTTGCTTAATAGTTTATAGTGAGAAATATTTGGAGAGAATCATTTTTATGTATAAAGAATGAGTAAATGATGGAATTCTTACTCCCAAAGGGAAATTTAACAGTGCATCACTTCAAAGGGGCATAAACTAGATTTCTATGGGATTTGTCTAGTGGCTACAAATGAGGTTTAAAAAATTCATTGTACTATATAAACAGAGTAAAAAACAGTTCCTGTCCAGGAGAGCCCACAGAATCCTTAGATGCAGAAATGTGTGTGTTTTTGGACTACTGAAATAGACCAGTTATGGTAGAAGAATTAATCAAAATAGGGCCAAATCAATTGACTGCAGCGAGTTAAAAGCCTGTGGTGAGCAGAATCAGATGCTTGTATTTAGATATAACAGGATGTATTCTTGAATTGCAGGATCAAGCAATAGTGTTTTTTTTAATAGATCCGTCATTTGAGCCAGTCAGGGGTGAAATGTTGGGGAGCTGATTGCCATTGCCTGAAGATAGATTCTTAGGTGGAAAGATGTTAGTAAGAAAATACACCTGGGGTTAAATTCTCAGCTAGTGTAAATATTATGTAACTTCATTGAAGTTAGTGGAACTCCACTGATTTGTAGTGAGGCCCTTTCCTTAATTCTTGCCATTAATATAGGTGGTGGCTTACTCTTGTTTCCTATTGATGTATGCAGTGCACTAATAATCTTTCTCTCTTGATTTTTCTCTTTGTAGGGTTACCTTGGACATTTCCCGGATGGATAGGAAGGGGACAGAACTGGCCCTATAACGATCCTGATGTCACTACTTACTATATTGTTTCCTGGATTCTAGGTGCCAAACAGTATCATAATTTGGACATTGATTATATTGGGGTCAGTAAAGTACACATCTCAAATTATTTCATAATTGTTCTTTGTTAGTCTCTGAATATTGTTTTTCCCCCTCCCACATTTCCCAGCCACTCTGTAGCAGCCATTTAGCAAATCATTCTTTATCCAGAATCTTTTGCCTCTGTGTTCGGGTGGAGCAGGGAGAAGTCTCATGGGCTGGCATTGTCTTGCTCTTCATAGGGGGCACAATACTGGTTTCATACTCTAAACTGTATACAATGAAAGTCTGACTTTGTCTTGTTCAGTTTGAAGTGTATAGATATTAATTCAAAGTGTATTGTGAGATTTGAGAACTTTCCCAAACCCTGGTTATGTGATCCATATAATGCAGCGATGTGCTGACAGTGTTTTGCAAAGAAGCAACAGCAAACAGCATACAACTGCCTCCTTATCTTGTAATCAACTACAGGTTGTACCTCCCTAAACTGGGACTCTTTGGTCCAGCAACATTTGTGGTCTAGCAGGACTACAGATGTTGCTGGACCACAGAGCCCAGGAATAGGGAGGTGTAGCGGTGAGGCCAGGAGTGCAGCAGGGGGGTCAGCAACTTGGCAGGAGCCCCATGGCAAGATGTGGGTGGGTGGCGCAGCAGGGGCCTTTGGCACCGGCGAGCTTTAGCCCCAGAGACAGGGGGCCAGCAGTGGCTGGGGAGCTCTGGCCTCAGTTGCATCCTGCTGAGCTGGTTGCAGGGACACTGGTGGCAGAGCCCAGTGGCAGGGAGCCTGAGCCGGAGCAGTGGGGCGAGGAGCAGGTCAGAAGCGGCCAGCAGTAGGGAGGGGATAGGAGGGCAATGACAGGGGACCTCCTCTGGTCTGGCAAATTCTGAGGATGCTGAACCAGGGAGGTCCCACCTTTAAACTATCTTGAGATGCATATGTTTGTAAGAGAATAAAGAGGGACTGTGCTGTTTGTTTTCTTACTTAAACAGAAACTTTCTCCTAGCTAGAAAGAAGGAAAATGGCAGATCACCTGAGATTGGGGTCTTTGACTCTGATTTCAGTGGAATTGCACTCATCTGTTAACAGGACTGAACTTGTCCCACTGAACATTGTGAAGAGGTAGCCAAGTGCTCAAGTTGTTAAATATGAAGGGGTGAAAACCTGGTTTGGAGTTGTGAAACTAGGGTCAATGGACCCCCAAATTCATGCATCTTTCTGCAGTATAGAGAAAGTGCTATAGGATCTGTCTGCCTCTGCTGGAGGCTAAGTCCTTCCTGCCTGGATAGGTTTTATATCCCTCATGGTCAGCAGATGAGGATGGTACTTCTAAAGAGCAGTTTTATTTCTTTTTTGCCTTTGGAATATTCACTTCTCTGAGAACAGCATGCAGCTCCTCGGTGCCTACATTTCCCATAATTAGTTGAGTTATGCCATGTTTGGCATCTGCACTGTATATTGTACAGTAAATAATGTTTGACCTATGCAAAGTAGATAGAAGCATTTCTAAGTGGAAATTTAATTTCTAGAGGCCATATGCTTTTGGTGTTAGTTGTATCTTGTGTGATAGGTCTCTGTGGTTATGGTCTCTTCAAAATGGGAAATAGTGAAGGCTGTCTTGAGTAAGAGAAACTCATTGCTAAGAAGCTTTTCTAACGGTTTCATAGCCACCACTTCTTCCCTGTAGTTTTGCAACACGTGGTACAGATTAGATACCATCAATTATTATTTTTTTTATTGTATGATGAATTTCAGAAGCCTTTTCAATACGTGTGTTTTGATGGGACTTCTGAAGTTAGTCCAATAATGTTAGAACTTGCAAGTTCAAACCTTCAGTCATAGGCTTTTGTAAATGTAAAAATCTACTAAATAGGCTAGTTATTCCTTTTCAGAAGGAAGATAAACATGTATTTCCAAGGGCCTTTTAATAAACTGCTTTGAACTGTATTGATAGCTGCTCCCATTAGAGCCAATAACAAAAACAAGTGGAGTTGCTGTCTCCTTAAATAAGAATCTGAAGCCATAGAATTCCGTTACATTAGTGGCTGTATAATTTTGCAGATTAAAACTTTGCTTTTTTTGTACTGATGTGGTTATTTTACTCTTCAGGCTAATGCATTTATTTTTGTAATTGCTTTTTTATGTTTCTTTTCTATAGATATGGAATGAGAGATCATTTAATAGCAAATATATCAAGGTATGTAATTTTTATCTCTCATATATTAATTTTACATACAGCGTTACTTTATCAGTATGTGTAAATGATTTTTGAAACTCAGAAATAAAATGTTTTGGAGTTGTATGTAGGATGATCAACTCTGAATTTGGCTGAGTTAAGATCTAGTTCTTCAGACAGAGCCCCATGTGGGACTTTTTTAAAAATCTTGCACTCATCCCAACCTGAATTGCCCACTATCATGTGCTTCTGCATTTTTTTTTTCTGATTTATCCTGCTCCAACTTGTAAAAAGCTGTAGATCCCCACAAATCCCACAGGAGAGAGTGATTCCTCCATGCCATTGAACACCCTCCTTCCCTAAAGTACACTTTTGGCAGTACACTGCTCCTACTATTATGGCAGTTGGTCATGCAGGACATGTCGCATTGTTCCAAAATCTTGTGGCCAACTGGAACCAGTTGAAACTCTGCAGAACTTCCCTTTGGGTTGATAACATCCTTTAACATACCATGAAAGAACTCACAGAAGGGTCTCCGTGTGTAACCTAGTATAAGTTCTTAATGAAACACAGAGTATATGTTTAATTTTATTTATGCTCACGGTACCAAGTCACAGGAACTACATTACTGCTTTCAAAGCTTAATTTTGCAAGAGGCCAAGTTTCTTTCACATCCATTAAAATAAAGAGAAGTTAAAGGAGCACAGTACTTCAAATGACCAGGCCTTGATAGTGACTTAAAACCAAAACCAAGATGTGGACGAGGGCATGTAATATTAAAGTAGAATTTTATTAAATCAGAAAAATTATTTTACCTTCAATTAAATTTCCTCTGGTTGTTCTCCTCTTAATCTTTAGGAAATGAAAATAATTTCTCTCTAAATTTTTAATATTGGATTATATTCTCTGTGGAGAGACATTGTTCACATCTATGAGAAAAAATCAAGGATTGGATCCCAGACTAGATTACTCTTAATTCTAGAACTGCTAAATATATTTGTTTGCCATAGACTTCTTGTATTTTTTCTACCTATACTAGAAGACTTATCCAGCACTGCTTAGGTCCTTCAGGGCATGGGGCTGGCCGTGTGAGGGATGCAGGAGTCAGGGCAGGGCAGAAGGCTGGGGGACATGTGGGGTGCAGGTGTTGGAGTGGGGGACTGCAACCACAGAGTATTTTAGTTAACTATGTATAAACCTGTTTATTCTTGAAAAGAAAGGACATGATCCTTCAAGGTGACAAGTGCAAGCCCCTACTGTTTAATTCAGTAGGTGCTGAAGATCCTCATCACCTATTGGGTTTAAGTCCTTAGGTAAAGTGTCATCCATTGAAGATGAGGATTTTTATTGTATCATATACTGTCCTTACATTTGCAGCTCCTCATTGGTTAATGGATGGGCTCCAATTGGCTAAAGCATTCCTTTGATTAATGTCTTGTCCCTAGAAGCTGGATTTTGCCTACTTTGCCAGTAGAAGAGAAGATTTTCTCTCTTTCCAAGTGGATGTTTAACTTGTATGAAGAGGGCATAATCCTGTCAGAAGTCACACAGTCTGCCACAGTCTTTATTAACACTACATTTAATACTAAGTTAATGAACTGTAATTTAGTTCTTCCTGTTTTAGTAGCTTGGCTCCATAGACCAAGATTCTCAAACTCACAGCCCAGTTCCACATTCTGGCCTGTGTCTGGGTGCCAGCAAATGAGCCACTGTGGCCCATGGGTTTGTCCATATATTTCCTCCACATCCTCACTGCTACGCCACCTCTGCCTGCCACTGCTCTTCTCTCTCACCCTCTTCCCCATTTCACCCTTTCTCTTAAGCCCCCTCCCCTGAGGGACACAGCCTCAGGGATTACCAGGGGGCTTGCTCATCCTGAATAATAGGGATGTGATATGTAAATGGTTAAGCAAGGAGCTGGCTTCTGCCCAAACACCAGCTCCCATGGAGCTGCCTCCCCCCCACATATAAATGTGTAACCACTGAACATTTCAGCAGTTACATGTTTATCAAAATAAACACCTTTTTATAGCCCTAAATAGTACCTTACTGAAAATTGTTCTATTAAAATCCTAAAAGTAAGGTTAACAGAATCTGTCCCCATAATAAGCAGTTGGTATTACTCCTTAAACCATAAATCTTCTTAAGGACCACCACTCTAGTAGGTGGGATTAGTGCAGAGAGCAGTAGGGCAGTATTTTTGCAATCTGTATGTAGTCTTGGAAGTCATTCCTTTTCACAATGGTATGTGCGCAGGCAGAAACAGGCAAACCTATAAAACATGGAACATGAAATAGGTAATGGTAACTGACAGCCAAAAGTGGGTCAGATGTTCTGCTTTATTGAAAAAAACCACAGAATTGAACCCTCATTAGAGATGGTTTGTCAAATGGAACAATATTTTTATTTTCACAGAAATCTACCTTAATTATTTTAACATAACATTAATTTGTCCTCTTTCAGGGGCTTTCTTGGCTGTGTATGTGCAATTTGCAGGGATTGGTTCTCTACCTACTTGCAAGTTGTGTCTCACATATAGTTATGTAGGAGTTTCCTCAGTATTGACAGGAGGGATACTGAGTGTATGGGTTGTAGTGTGGAACTATAATAAATACATTGCATTCCTTTTTTTTTTCTAGCTTTGGAAAAAAAGCTCCTCAATTGGTAGATTTTTTTTTTTGACTGATAAGTAAAAAGTTAGCACTAAGATTTCAGCAGCTTACCACTCAAGAAGTTTACTGCTTTTGTTCTGAGTGGTGTTGCACCTGTTTGACAGTGGTTCTGTTTGCTGGCAGCCATTTAAAAAATAGTTCATTGTTGTCACAGATATGCCAGTTGTAACAGGGAATTTGGACGTCTTAAATTCTCTGATCCTGCTAAGTGTATTTTGAAGGCAGTCATGTTACTCATCTTTCCTTCTTAGTTTGTTACTGTTTCTTATATCACAAGTAGAAGAGAAAAGTAGAGAGTCAGGACAATGTAATTTGTGTATTTTAAAAAAAAGTTCAGAGTTTTAACAAATAACAGAGGATCATTGACCAGGATTTTAAACCATCTTTTTCTGTAAAGAATATATCGTATTCAGACATAGTGATACCATGTAATGCATTATACTTTCCATGCTATTTATTTTGCCCACCATTCTGTGTCCCTATTACTTACTCTGATGTTTCAGATCAGCATCTTCAACTTAAAATTTGCACCTGCAGTGTCTGCATCGGGAGGTTACAGCATGGATTGATATGCACTGCTACTCGCACCACTATTGGTCTGAATTTCTGGATGTTGTAGATGTATCCCTAAATCAGGAATCGTATTTAAAAGTCCAGTTGTCAAAAATTGTAGCATTCTTCTGGTTTCTCTCCCCTCCTTTTGCTGATAAAAATTACACCATTAAATTAGTAATAGTCAGTCCTTGCTGAGTCAGAGGTTTGTGATTTGATATATCGCAAGAACACTTCAGGGCTAGGAGTGGAAGTGCTATACCAACTATTAGTGAAGATGATTCCTAGTGCTTGCTCTAGCCCATGAAAGACCTGTTTTTAAATGTGCAGTGTTCTATGTAGTCATTTTCTGTGTTTAGGCAGTGCAGAACTCAGAAGGAAAGCATTTACTAATAGAGTCTGGATTTATGTTTGGAGGGATTGAAAATATTCCAATTTGTAAAGCATTTTTTAAAAATAATGGGTAGAACATTCAGGGTTGGTGTCCATGTGATAATGCTGTTAAAAGATTTTTATCCACATAAACTTGGAATGAACTCCCTTATGACTTTTGCACTTGTGAACAATGCAACTCACCTGATTCATGCAGATGAAACCTATATTTCACACTACTCCACACATCGTATTAGCTAGGAAAAGCTACTTTATCTAAAACAGAGTACATATAACTTATAAAAAATTATAGTGTTACGCTTCAGAATCAGGTTTCTGGAATGAAAGCAACTGTTCAAAATGTGCTGTTGGGAAATGTTTTCTATCTTTGTAAAAAAGTCTTATTTTCCATTAAATTCTATGACTTTTTCATGTTACTTAACCATCTCAGAGAATTTTATAAGACTTCTGTGCTATAGAATTCTGTAGTATAATTCAAACAACTTAGAAAAAGGAATTTATTCTTTTTTTAAAATCTAGAAGTTGCTCAAAATCTATATAGAACCCTGTTGCCTTAAATTGTGTAGGATTTTTTCATAGTGGTAATATTAATTGAAAACTCTTCCAAAAACCTAATCCTGCATCCTTTAAAGTCAGCAGGAATTGTGACATTGGTCTCAATTCTGCACTCATTGACGTGATAGTGATTATGACAGCAGTGTTCAGGAATGACTGACTGACAGGTTTGAGAATGGTGTGTGTTTGTCACCTTAGAAATGCCAATCAGATACTGGTAGATGTAAGTACTGGATTGTGGGAGGGGTGAACTTGCTGCCACATCTTCTTACTTGGTGTGGTTTCCATTATATACCGGGTTTAGAAACTTTTTTGGTTAAATGGCTCTCAGCACCCCCAATATAACTTTTTTTTCCATGACAAATATGACACATATGAACTCTGTGCTCTGGCCTGTTAAAACACTTACTAGATATGTTTTACTGTGGTTGGTCTAATATCCGGTGGGTTAGATACAGTGCAGATCCGTTTGATTAGAATTGCTTACTGTTTCATTATGCTCGGTTTTTAGCACATGAAGTTAAATTAAACTGACTGAATTACTTTCCTATGTCTAGAAAAGAATTTTAGGAAGATGTACTTTGAAATCACTGGCAGGAAGTTATTCTGCAGTTGTATGAATCTGTCTTAATGAAGTCACTAAGTCGATTAGTGTCCCTTGTTCTGTAAGCATTGATCATCTAGGTGGTCAGGAGCATATCTAAACTATTTGTATAATACCTAAAAGTGAATGACGTTAAGGATCTTAATGATTAGAGAGCTGACTACAAAATCTTCCTCTCATTCTGTGATGCCGTTCCAAGCTATTGAATGAGTTGCAATGTTTCTCACTGATAGACTAATTACTGATAGTTTTTATATTTTAAGTCCAATTGTTTTTTTCAGCTGTTTGTATTTCTAGGCTTGGACTTCTATTACTGTGTTTCCCTGTGTTATTCCAGAAACGTTGCAGTTTCGGGGGGGTGGGGTGGGGAAAAAGGGGAAAGGAGGGAAAAGGGCGGGGAAGGAAGAGTGAAATATTCCCATATGCTACTCTTTTACTCTAGTTACTCTCCACTTTACCAGTCCTTAAGATTTTGCAAGCAATTTTTTAAAGGGCTTCAATAAACTAATCTTCATATGAGTGGAAGGAGTCTCCCTTGAACCATTATATGTGCTCTTTCAATAGTGAAGACCAAGCCACCTGAGACTGAGGGCACATCTCAGTCCTAAACCTTGTGTTACTAGGCTACTAGGTTAGATTCATAATGTCTCTAAACCAAAGAAACTAGGCCATGCAGTTTCTGGCTGAATTGGTAGAATCAGTAGGGAGGATAATCCCACTGTACAATCCCAATTTAGCTGCCATGGGAATATTGTAAGATACTGGAGAGATGTTATTTCTATAATGTCATTTCTGCAAGCCGATGCAGATACAGCTGGTGCATGATTGCCAAAGGATCCTGCCCTAAAGTACTTTAGTCAGTCTACCTAAAAGCTTGAAGAGACATGAAAAATGCAGTAGTTTGGTCTAAGTATCTATACATACGAATATTTGCCAATATTTTTAAGGTTTGAACATTGAGGAAAGAATGGGGGATTACTTAAGTAGGTAACAGTGTTATGCTTAAAAGAAGCACACAGGATCTTTTTCAGGTGGATAAGGCAACGCACCATATTTATTGATAATATAACAAAGTAACATATGCATTTATGTGCACCCCCCACACCCACACCCCTACACCTGATGGAATAGTTTACCAGTCTCTTGCTTGGCCCAATGTATTGGCCAGATAGGTTGGGTGCGAGAAAGGAGCCGGGTTCTTGTCAGTCCAGACTGATGCTCCATGGTCTTAGCAGGACAGGAACCCGAAGAACCATATGAGACATCCCATCCTTTATAGGATTTTCCTTCTATGCAAGTCTATGCATTTTGCCTTGTCAGGCCTTAATCAGTCACTCAGCATCATAATCAATCTTCCTACGACATGCTTATCGGGAAGAAGTTCTCATAGTCATTTGATATCCATATGCTGATGACCCCTTGGGGGTGTTGTCTTTCCGGTGAAAGTTGTTATTGGTTCGCTGTCAATGGGTGCTTGCCACAAACTTCAGGGTTCATCAGTCTGCCCCGGTAGTCTGCATCTTTAGTGTGATTTCACTTAGTTGATAATTATTTGGTGATTCTGAGTCTCTGGCCCCTTCTTTGACCATTTGAGCATGCAGTAGTCTTCACACTTCTCTCTCCTAAAACATTCTCTCTCTCATTCACACAAACAGCACATTAGGGCTACGTCTAGACTGCCCCCTCTTGTGCAAGAAAATATGCAAATGAGGTGAAGTGGTGAATATTGCGGCACCTCATTTGCATACTTAATGAGCCGCCATTTTTGTACAGGGGACTTTTTATTTATTTATTTTATTTATTATTTACAGTAGATTATCGGAGATAATGTAGGCTAAATATTGGGGAAAAACTGATAGGTCCTTTATTCTGTGAAATACTTTCCTAAAGGAAGTAGTAGAAATACAAACTCTTGAAACAGTGCATTAGAAAGTGTTCCGTAGGGACTAACTCTATGCTTACAAGAAGACTAAATGAAAGTACATCTTTTCCATTTGTAAAATTTAGATCTTGTTTCATTTATCTGGACCCTAAAATAAGGGTATGAACAACTTCCTCATTTCTATATTTATTATGGTGTTTCCAGCTCTAAACTTCATTGTAGGGTAGTTAACCTACGGCCATCACTGACTTTTTTTATTTAGATAAATTCAAATATCCATGGATGCACATATATGTTATAAATAGTACAAGGCTTTCAGAAGTCTTGATTATTGGAGTAGCATCTATTTGGTGTAGGATGTAAAATCCCATTTAATTCATTAACTGATTAAACGTTATGGATCAGACTTGTCTATGCTTTTTCCTTGTAACTTCACTCTCAAACTATAAAACTACTGACATTTTATAAATTGCTGCTCTTCAAATAGACACTTTCATGATAAGTTTGTCATGTCTATTTTTATCTACACTCTGCATGTATATAAGATAATGAGAACCAAATGCTTTTTATTTTCCTAATCTCCCTTATGTACTGTACAATCTGGGACAAACTGAATTTTGGGGTTTGGCATGATAGAAGAACTTTTTGTGTATTTTGAATGCCAGCTTGTAGCTGACAATCTTTTGCTGAGTACGCTCTTGACAACTGTTCCGTATTGATGTGTAAGAGGGAGGTTTTTTTTTAACAATTGTAAAATATTCATTTGATAACCAAGGAAAACTTTCTGTTCCAAACCTCGGTTTGTACCAGTTTGACACAATACTTTTTTCCCCTTTCTCCTTCCTCTTGCAAAGCTATTAAGGTACACCTTGGATAAACAAGGTTTGCAGCGAGTGAGGATCATAGCCAGTGATAACCAGTGGCAACCAATTTCCTTTTACATGATGGTCGATTCTGAGCTTCATAAAGCGGTCGATATCATAGGGTAGGTCACTTCCTTCTTTTTTATTAACTGCTTTCCTGGTAGCTTGCTGTCATGTACATCCACTGTTTGCTTACATATAATTTCAGAGAAGTAGAGTTTGCTAGAAGCTTTGGCTTTGCTAAGCTCTCACTAGAGATTTGATACCTTAACCTTTCTTGCTAAATAATTTGCTCAGTTGGGTTACAGCTTCCTATGGTAGCCTGGCTCCTTTCAAATTCCACCTGAGTGGAGTTAGCCTTAAAATCTGCTGAGTTGCGTGTCCAATCAATTCAGTCACAGACTGTGCCCCCACTGTGACCAGCCCTACCTATTTTAGGGACTGATTTGAACCTCCACTGAGGGTGCACACAACATGCTTTGATGCCAACCTTTGCTGTGGCTGGTTTCCCCTATGGAAACTAGCAAAAACTGTCATAGATCATAGGTTGAATTGAGCCTTATTTCAGCTGTGATCCAATTTAGGGATGTGAATGACTAGTCGACTTGTTGCTGCCCCTGCCCCCGCTTAATGCCTCTATGAGAGAGAGGCAGCAAGGGCGGCGGAGAGGAGAGGGCGCTTCAAAGCAGCAGTGCCATGTGGAGCCCAGGGTCAGCTGGGGCCTTCTCTGCTGACCTTGGGCTCCATGTGGTGCTGCTGCTTTGAAATGCCTCATGGAGCATGATGCTGGGCTCCCTGCACTGTTTCAAAGTGGCAACGCCTCATGGAGCTTGGGGTCAGATGGGGATTGTTTCAGTCCCCCGCTGGCCCCATGCTCCCCGTAGCGCTTTCGCCTTTGAAGTATAGCAACAGCCCTGGGGCCAATTGCATCGACTGTTCGATTAGCCAGTTAATCTAAATTTAACATCCCTAATCCAACTACCAATGCTTGATTCAGTTAATCTACTGAATACTCGTTACCGGTTTAGTTTAGGTAGACGGGGTTTGTTTGTGTGGAGACTTATAAGACCATCAGACTGGTGGATGTGTTTTTCTTAGTTGAGTTTTGTGGGATGATACCAGTGATTTATCTCAGAAGCAGAAAATTAAAATTAACTACAGACCTGTATTGATTCTACAGTACTGTCAATTTTCAATTAAGATTAGATGTTTATTTGAAAGCGATGTTCTAGAATATTTGGGATTGGGGAAATTCTATAGCCTAGTGTCTACCAGCTGTCAGACTGGATTATCACAGATGGTCCCTTCTGGGCTTAGTATCTATGAATGTAAAACTACTGTAAAAAGGATTAAAAGTATCAGCATGTGTTCATCTTACTAGGAACCTCTGAAAGTCTCTTTTCTTTTTAAGCTTGATATTACTGTTGATTTATTCCAGCTGCCATTGACTGAAGGCAGATAGTAATTCTGTTTTTAATAGTGTCTTGGAAATAAAGGCATCAAGTGGTTCCTAGTAGTTATGAATTTAAAATACCTTATTATGAAAGTATCTCTTGGTGGAAGTGACAGCTTGAGGCTCATGTTAACAAATCAGCTTTGAGGGTATATAAGGTTGAGTAAATACATTATTTCAGGAAAGTCTGTTTCCCTACCACTTCTGTCTGGGTTGAGTCAAAGTGGATTAAATAGTCAAAATGAGAAAGGTAAAGGGTGGTAAGACAGAAAAGGCTATATCCTCGTTAAAACTTAAAACTTTCCTCCAGAGATGATATTGCATAATTAAGACTTCAAGTTTTATGGAAACAAGTTTATTTTGTAAAGTCT
Source organism: Pelochelys cantorii (assembly GCA_032595735.1). NCBI lineage: Eukaryota > Metazoa > Chordata > Testudines > Trionychidae > Pelochelys > Pelochelys cantorii. The sequence continues at coordinate 97,817,577 of CM064329.1, read as the reverse complement.
CATCAGGATAGACTTATTCAGACTTTTTCATTAACTTGCAGTCTGTATATCACAATATTGTGCTCATGCATGGAAGTCAAAAAGTAAAATGTTAGTTTCTAGTCCGTTTTCAGTCCAATAGTGAGAAATGCAAAAGTCAAGGAGCATAAATAGTAAATCTGGATAATCTATTTTTTTTTTTCAATGTAGAGAATGGAGGATGAAATTCGAGGTAATGAGAAATGTGTTTCCTAAAAATGTGGTTTTTTTGGTGGTGTGTTTTTTTTTTTTTTACTTTGTTGCTGTAGTTGGAATTTAATTTAGTCCTATCATTCAAAATTTCTGCCACTCACAGAAGTTCTGTTTTTATATGGGAGTGGTACTTCTCCCCTATGATATAAAATACATTTCACCTCAAAAAAGATATTTTGGCCTTGGAAAGGGTTCAGAAAAGGGCAACTAAATTGATTAGGGGTTTGGAACGGGTCCCATATGAGGAGAGGTTAAAGCGACTGGGACTTTTCAGTTTAGAAAAGAGGAGACTGAGGGGGGATATGATAGAGGTGTATAAAATCATGAGTGGTATGGAGAGGGCCGATAAAGAAAAGTTATTTATTAGTTCCCTAAATAGAAGAACTAGAGGACACCAAATGAAATTAATGGGTAGCAGGTTTAAAACTAATAAAAGAAAGTTCTTCTTCACACAGCGTGTAGTCAGCATGTGGAACTCCTTGCCAGAGGAGGCTGTGAAGGCTAGGACTATAACAGAGTTTAAAGAGAAGCTAGATAATTTCATGGAGGTTAGGTCCATAAAAGGCTATTAGCCAGGGGATAAAATGGTGTCCTTGGCCTCTGTTTGACAGAGGCTGGAGAGGGATGGCAGGAGACAAAGCGCTTGATCATTGTCTTCGGTCCACCCCCTCTGGGGCACCTGGTGCTGGCCACTGTCGGCAGACAGGATACTGGGCTAGATGGACCTTTGGTCTGACCCGGTACGGCCGTTCTTATGTTCTTATGTTCTTATGTTCTTATTTAATGTTAAAATGTTTGATAATACCTAGACCAGTATTACTGTAGAATCTAGGAACCCTGGTCATGGATTCAGGATCCCATTTTGCTAGGCACTGTGCAAACACAGATCAAAATGATTGCCCCAGTGTCTTGATTAAAATGCAGCATTGCTCTTTCTTGCTTGAAAGTTTTTGAAATGGAAGGAGGCAATGAAAATACCACTTAGCCAATGGCTGTGGAATGAAGAATAAATGTCAAAAGCAAGAGCAGTTATCTCTCTTAATTAAAAACGTGATGCTGTTAGTATTATACTGCGTTATTTCTGTATTGCCTTTCCAAAACTCATTCTTTCTGCCGATACTCCCTGCTGGTTTGTTAATTTCCTATCATCCTTCATCGTATCTCTTCCCGCCACATTTTCCATTCCATTTATAAATCATCTCTTCATACCATTTTTACCATCTCTCTTCTTAGTGGAATACATGAGTTTACATTCAGAGTTCTCCAAAACTCCACTGCTGCCTATGTCTCACTACCTGCTCTCCATATAAGCTTCTCTCTTGCCCTCCTTTGCCCACTCTTGATATTATGTTGCTGCTTCTTCCATGTGTTTGGAACAGCTTTCCAGTTAAAATGTCACTAGTTCTTGGCTTCTGAATCTTGCCTATTCTGTTGAAGCATCCCAGCTATATGAATCATTCCTAACTTTATCCTGTAAGATTCACATTTGCTGCTGTCATCCAGAGATGGGGAACAGCAAAACACCGGGGAATCAGGGATCCATTTATGGCATTGTAGCACTGTAACTTAATGATCCTCAAACTGTGAGGTGTGGCTCTGACAGGGGGGCATGGAGGAACATTTTTTTTGGAGGTGAAGGGCTTGGCAGAGCCTGGGCCAGTGCCCCTCTCCAACTGAGGGGCAGGGAAGAAGCCCCGTCCAGCCCTGCTTCTCCCCAGCTCTGCTCTGACTCTGGTCCCGGCCCCAGCCTGGGCCCCAGAACATAGTCTGGCAGTGGCTTCCGCTCCTGACCTCCAGCCTTAGCATCTGGCTCTGCTCGCAGTCCCAGCTGTGGCCCCAGCCTCAGCCCCCTTACCTCTGTCTGCCCCACCTCCTGGAGTTGTGGCTCCTCCTTTCAGCTGAGGGTTGGTGGTGCAGACATGGGTAAGGGGAGGTGGCACCATGAGAAGTTTTAGGGCAGGGGTTTTCAAACCCTGGCTTGTGGCATGTAAGGGCAAGCCACTAGCTGGCCTCAAGGTGCTTTGTTTACCTGCCGCTCTGCAGGCATTGGTGATCACAGCTCTCGTTGGCTGTGGATCGCCAATGGGAGTGGCAGGAAATGGCCAATGGGAAGGGTGGGAAATGGTGTCCTGAGCCATGCGACTTCCCACCCTTCCCATTATCTGGGAACGGTGATCTGTGGCCAGCAGACGTGAAAGTAAACAAAGTGCTGCGGCCCAGGATTTGAAAACCCCTGGTTTAGGGACATTACTTTAACTAGTTTATGCACTTCTCAGCACCTGAACTCCATCTCATACCAGCTTGCTAGATAGTGGTTGGTGGAGAACAGTTGTTCACCTGTGTTGGAGCATAAGGAGGGGGGAAGAGGCAAGGGGTGACACTGGAACCAGATGTTTTGGCTCTAAGGAGAGATGGCGACCGCTTGGTCTGTTAAGGAAATTGGAAGATGTGAAGAATCTGGCCTTTTGTTGCTGGGACAGGCACTTGTTCTTTGGCACAGTGCACCTCTTGCTGCGTGCCATATACCTTCTTTGTCTCAGGGTAGCTGAGTGGGTGGGAAAGATAGTTTAAGAGAAGATAGCAACCCTGTGTTGTGTCCTCAAGAGTTTAAAGTAGTTATGGGTTCAGCAGACTGAGGGCATATTAAAGGGTTGTAAATTCTTCTGATGATGAATGCTTATTTGGTGCCATTAGATGGTTTTTAAAAAGTGCCCATTAAAATCTGGTGTTTGGTAATGTGAGTCAATCAGCTAATTACAGTAGCAATAAAAAGTGAGCCTGGGTGTAATGAGGTATGAGGAGCTGAGCTATCGCCTGCTCTATTTGGAGTCATTTAGATCTTAATAAAAGAATCAAAATCACTAAGGATAGTATCTGAGGGTTAGAGAGTTCATGGTCGTTGCTCAGTCACTGGCATCTGAGATCAGAAAAAAAAGTCTCCCGTCTCACTTTTTGTGAAACTGTTATGCTTAAGTATCTACCAACGGCATAAATGAACGTCTGACAAGATGTGGGCTGCAAGTGAATCAAAGCTGCTCGTAAATACAAGCTGAAAATAGCCTGTCTGCCCTTTTTGCAAAATCCAGCTTCAGTCACTCCTTTTTTTAACCTTAACCCTTTGGTCACCCCTTTTCTTATCAGAGTAGTGTTAAGGTTCCTTCTCAGACCTCTATCTAGAGAGTTTATGGTTTTATTTACAGTGTATAGTGAAGTTATCGAAGGGGAAACTAAAACTGCCCCTTATTGTCTGAAATAAGCCTTGAAACTGTTTTGAGGCTAAATTGCATTAGTGAATCTATGATGATCAAACCAGTGTGAGCACCAAAGGTCGTCTTTGATGAAAACAAATATCTGAGTTAGGAGTGGGAAAGATCTGGCAAAGAGAAATGGGCAGAGCTGCTATCGTATTGTGTATATAACCTCCGTTTATTACAGCTGCTCCAAGCTTTCAATTTTTTTTGGCTCTAACAATATACTTGCTGATTGTTCGAAGAATTGATTTCTGAGGAAAGAGTATAAGAGTGAAACATAAATAGCTTGGATAAATGATGACTAAGGGGAGATTAATCTGTATGTATTAGTGATGTAAAATCCTGTTTAATTAGTTAACCGGTTAAACGTTAAGTTTAACTGGCTAGCCAATTTAAATGGAGGTGGATGAGGTCTGCAGCAGCCCCCGCTGGTTAACAGTGACCGGTAAGCATCACCTGGTAAGGGTGATGCTTAACAGTTACCCCTTCACATCTGTAGTATGTAGAGTGATTTCAGGATAATCAGTGCTAAACAGAGGGTATGTCACGTTATGGCGCTATTTCGAAATAACGCTATTTTGAAATACAAAATGTGGTGTAGATGCGGCTATTTCGGGAGAACACCCTTCTTCTGAAATAACTGTTAAACCTCATTTTCTGAGGAATAAGGTTTATTTCGGAAGAAGGGTGTTCTCCCGAAATAGCTGCATGTACACCACAGTTTAGTGTCTTGAAATAGTGTCATAACGCGATTATGCAAATGAAGCACGGGATATGTAAATCCCGGCTTCATTTGCCATTTCGAATGTCTTCATTTGCATCCCTCTATCGAACAAGGGTGCAAGTGTAGACCTACCCAGAGAGAATTTATTCAGGGTGGTACAAGTTAGCATAATTAGCATCAGTGGAATAAAAGTGAGGCTAAAAATCAGGAAAATTGCTTAGGAGGATATGGAGTAGAAAGCTTGATTTGTGTGTGATTATTTAAAACTAGACTTGTTAAAGCATCAGAATACATTCAAAGGAAAAATTCGCTGGCACAGATCGGTCTAAACTATTAAATATTGTAGCTTTTCTCTGGAGCTACCTAGTATGATTCTCTGGAGTGAAATCCATGCAGTGATTTATTTATCTGGCACCAGATAATTGTTGTGCTTTGAGCTAATGTGGCTTGAGTTCTCCTGATTTTCTTGTGTTGAGTGCTGGGGTTTTTTTGTTTTTTGTTTTTAATATTATCCAGGGCTCATTACCCTGGAACAAAAACAGTGTCTAATGCTTTAGCTACTAAGAAGAAACTATGGGCTTCAGAAGACTACAGCACTTTCAATGATGCAGTGGGTGCAGGCTGCTGGGCTCGGATCCTGAACCAGAACTATGTGAATGGAAATATGACCTCGTAAGTCATGCATTCAGTCAGTTATTTTTATAACTTCAGCTTAGTATCAGGATTACAAGGCTAATTGCAGTTCCCTGACCCTGAGTGCGCTCCTCAGGCCTCCTGCCTTTACTTCTCCTGCCTGGAATTTCAACAGTTTAACACTTTTAGATCAGATTGTGACACTTGTAACTGGCTTATCATTTCTTGATGATAATGTAGTCAGACTAACTTGAGATACTTCAGTGAGTATCTGCATCTTCATCTGGTTCTGTTAAACAACTCCACTTACAACCTTTCCCAGACCTCTTGAGAGAGAGACACTTCTACTTTAAATCTGTCCTGTTTTTGGTTTTGATTTTTCTGGTTTTGAGGCCTCTTCCTGTCCTGGTGAGTGTTGGGTGGGAATTGTTTCATGGGGAAAATCTGTTATGAGGAAGAACAAAACCAGAAAAGGTTGGCAGTTTACTACCAAAAAAATAAATTTCAGAGAGGTGAGAGTTGGATTGATCAAAACGTTTTGTTCTGACTTCACTAGTTTACAGTTTAAAAATGTTTGTAATTTAAAATTTTGAAATGAGCAGGAAACTCAGAATAAAAAAATCAATGTTTGTTTCAAAAAATTTCAAAACATTCCATTTTGATGTGAAAATGCTTCATGGTTATTTTTGAAACTGAAATTGGTCAAAATCTACCTTGTCCTTTGAAATGATTTATTGTCGATGAATTGGCATGTGGAGATGCTAAAACAATCCATTGGAAGATTCCAAACTAGTTCTAGCCCTGACAAATGTGTAATATTAATCTACCAAAGGAAGTGGATCCACTGGAATGTTTAATTTATGCCAGTATACATAGGCATTCAATCATAGCACTGAGAGAAATATTTTGTTAAATTCTTTGCATTCAAAACTATTGTGACTTTAAAAATAAAGCTATTTTCCAGAACTATTGCTTGGAATTTGGTGTCCAGTTATTATGAAGACTTGCCCTTTGGTCGGACTGGATTAATGACGGCAGAAGAGCCATGGAGCGGTCATTATGCAGTGGAAGCTCCCATCTGGATCACAGGTAAATAAAAAGTCCAGATAAATCTACTAAAGTACTGACAATACAATACTCTGTTTTCTATACTAAATTAAGCTAGTACAGTGTCCTCTATTTTTGGTGTTTAATGTTTTTCTTTTGTGTTCACTTTCTATTGGATACAGCACTTCTATTGCTCATTTTAACTTTCTTAGCAATAGGACTCTCCCTTATTCATTTTAACTAGAGTGGAGGCAGGAAGCAATCCTTACAGGAGATGAGAACTGATTCTCTAATCTGACTTGTGCACACATACGTAATTTATATTGATGTACTTCCTGGCTTCCATTATTAAAGATCTCCATTTTCATTGCAAACTACAGTTTCTGGGTTTTGTAAAATTCTGTGTTTTTAAAAAAATAAAAAAGGGGTTTGGATCTAAAAGCTAGGACTCTGCCTGATTTTTATTTTCTATTTTATTTATAAAATGTTTGGCTACTTGAATTTTAAGAGGGAGGAAAAGAAACCAAAACATTCTGTTTGTGCTGGTTGAGGTTGTAAACCATGACTTTGCTCTGTGTATACTAAATAAACCTTTTATGTACTTACAATTTGAATATGCATATATGGATCCAGAGACCACCCTCTGGTCCACTCATAACCTTTGCTTATCCCTGCAGATGTGGTGACCAGATTAGATGACCTACCCCTTCTCCTGTGTGGCAGAATCACGGGGCAGGTCCCCTATTTTGGATCTTCTGTTATGCATATGCAGACAGAAAAGTGTATCATATAGCAAGGTGTTCAGATGTAAGAATTCGGCTATACCGATTTTCTTCATTCTTTGATCTCTTTCCAGTTAACTAGCCAGAATTCATGCCTTGCATATTCTATGGGGCTTTCTCTTAAGGTAATGTCTAAGGTTGTAAAAATCAGTGACATGGAAGCTACAAAATGGTAACAGGATGATCTTCCCGGCATGAATGCTGACCTTTCTTTTTGGTTTCTTTTCACTGTTGTGCAGCACACACAACACAGTTTACCCAGCCTGGCTGGCACTACTTGCAAGTGGATAGACATCTAGAACATGGTGGCAGCTATGTAGCTCTGACCGATGGCTTAGGCAACCTTACTATCATCATTGAAACCATGGTAATGTTTACCAATAATCAACAAAGCAGTACATATTTAGGAGGACTTTTTTTTTTTTTTTTTTTTTTTTTTTAAGGCTTGCAGAAAACTCTGTGTGTGAATATTATATGTTCCTTCTTTGTTTGCCAGCTGGGATGGTACAGATACAGGAGGCCCCCGAAATGTGATCACCCGAGTTCCAACCCCCCCTGACTTACAGCCATTTTTGTAAGTGCAGAAGGGGCCAAAACCCCCCAACTTACATCCCTTGGCCCGCATTAACGATGGTGCACTGCGCTTATTGTAAATGAGGGCTTGAGTTACGATGCCCCCGATTTGCGATGCTTCCCCAGGAACAGATCACATTGCAAGTCAAGGGCCTCCTGTATTTAGATCTTCTTGGACATCAGGGTGTGTGTCAGACTTGCATCTCAGCTTTAACTTTCGATGCAGTGCTGTAGAAAATTGTTAGATGAATAATGTATTTACTGTACTACAGTTTTAACCTCTATAGGTACTTTATTCTTTTACCTCTTAAATCACATTAACAAGTTCAGTATGTGCCAAAAGATTACCAGCCTTTTTGCTTTTATAGATAGAATAGCAACTTCAGGCTTTGAAGTATTTGTTTATAATTAATATTTACTCTGCATGTTCTATGATATCCTATAATATTTGTGGGGTTTTCAAGCAAGTATTGGCATCCACCAGCCTCTTCATTGGTGGCTTGAGGGTCAGCACAGTCTTCTTCACCAATCTCTTGTGATAGGGTTCTGGAAGATGGTCTTTTTTCTCTCCTGATCTTTGAAATTTGAGCTCTTGATTAGTTGCGATGGGTCATTTGGAAGGTCCTTCATTTTTAGTTTACTGCCTTTTTTTAGACTTAGAAATTCTCGGGTTACTCAAAAGGTATTTGGCTTTTAGTGATTTTTTTTTTTTTAACCTGAGTTTTGGATCACATAAGTACATGACAATACTAGTTTAAGAAAATATGATACATTATATTAGATATGTTTATGTTTTAAGGTAATCTGTTAAAGTAAAGCTATGTAGAAGTTATATATAGATGCATGCGCATTTTCACGTAATGTCAAGTTCATAAAATAAACCATACCATGAAACTGCTTTTTACTTTCGGTACTCTTACTTTCCTCTATTTATTGCTTTTCTGTCCTCCTGTCTCCAATATTCTTCCAGTAAATTGTGTGTAAAGCTAACTTTTGCACTGTTTTTAACTTTATTTTAATTTTTTGAAATAAACACTGATAAATTCCCAGGAAGATTTACATCAATTAAAAACAAAAAATGAAGGGCTTTGGTCATGTGATATTCTGAGTTCCTTGATTTGAATCAGCATAATATTTTAAAATCAGGAGGAGGAAACAGTAGAAAGGTTATAGTGTGAGAGAGCAACAGATGAAGCAGTACTAGGGTTTTTTAATGATCTTTTCCTTTCTGGGCAACATGCAGGCCTTTATAAGAAGTATCTATGCCAAGATTTCTAAATGTGACTTGGGATTTTTGTGGTCGAGTTTGAGATACCTTAAAGGTGCCTGATTTCAGAGTTCTGAATGAATCCTCATCCCCCAAAATCATTCTTCTTTAAGGTATCTCAAATTGAGTACCCAGAAAGAATCAGTTCAGAAAATCTTCACTGTTGTCCATGCTGTAAGACTTATTATCTGGATGCAGAGTTCATTTAACTTTGTTTCATCTGAACCAGATCAATTTTGTGTGCGTTTTAGTCCTTGGTATGAAGGGGGTGACCTGTTCATTCTCCAGCTCCTTAATTGCTTTGCTTCAAGTAGTCTGTCAAGGAGTCTTGAAAATCCTGCCAAATTGATAATTTAAGCAGCATCCCAAATAAAAATATAAACTGCTTTGCTGACTCTAACTTCCAGTACCCCCAAAACAGCAGTAAACTTGGAATAGGGATGTAAATAACTTTTAATTAGTTAAACAGCAAAAATGATAAAATTTAACTGGTTAGCCTCCTGCTTCCCTTGGGCTGCTGCGGCATGGATGGGGCTGGCAAAGAGGGATCCTGAAGGCCAACCCAGGCCAAGTCAGAGCACTGGAACGGGGGGTACTGCCGGCCTGCCTTGTGCCAGCCTGACACAGGCATGGCCCTGTCTGATGCCCCCACATAGCTGGCTGGGCTCAGCCAGGGCTATTCGAGAGTGTTGTGATTGGCCGTCCAACTGGTTACTCGGTAAGCATTCTGGTAAGCCTAATACTTGCCAGTTTACCTTTAGCATCCCTAACTTGGAACCAAACCAGTTCGTTATCTAATCCCTTTTGTTAATGTTTATGACTTTTGACTTGTACTTGGGGGTCTTGACTCCCGTCAAAATTGGCAAATGACCAATTTCAATTATGTGTGTTCCTATCTGTTCATTTTCTTTCCAGACTTATTCTCACTCTCGGTGTATCAGGCCTCCATTGCTGCCCTTCAGAGTGTCACCTCAAAAAGCAACTTTCTACCTCAAAGGATCCTTTGTAAGTAAATATTTGTTTGTATGCGTCATATAAAGTGTTCAGGGAGATTGGGCTGCTGCATATAATTTGACACGTACACAGGACCTATAACAAAATGTTATGTCACGGCATAATTAATCAACTTTATTCATGTGAATCATGTTGGCTTCTAATTGTGTTCATAAGAACATAAGAATGGCCGTACTGGGTCAGACCAAAGGTCCATCTAGCCCAGTAGCCTGTCTGCTGACAGTGGCCAGCACCAGGTGCCCCAGAGGGGGTGGACCGAAGACAATGATCAAGCAATTTGTCTGCTGCTATCCTTCTCCAGCCTCTGACAAACAGAGGCCAGGGACACCATTTCTATCCCCTGGCTAATAGCCTTTTATGGACCTAACCTCCATGAAATTATCTAGCTTCTCTTTAAACTCTGTTATAGTCCTAGCCTTCACAGCCTCCTCTGGCAAGGAGTTCCACAGGTTGACTACGCGCTGTGTGAAGAAGAACTTTATTTTATTAGTTTTAAACCTGCTACCCATTAACTTCATTTGGTGTCCTCTGGTTCTTCTATTATGGGAACTAATGAATAACTTTTCTTTATTCACCCTCTCCACACCACTCATGATTTTATATACCTCTATCATATCTCCCCTTAGTCTCCTCTTTTCTAAACTGAAAAGTCCCAGTCGCTTTAACCTCTCTTCATATGGGACCCGTTCCAAATCCCTAACCATTTTAGTTGCCCTTTTCTGAACCCTTTCCAAGGCCAAAATATCTTTTTTGAAGTGAGGAGACCACATCTGTACACAGTATTCAAGGTGTGGGCGTACAATAGTTTTATACAGGGGCAGTAAGATATTCTGTGTCTTATTTTCTATCCCTTTCTTAAGAATTCCTAACATCCTATTTGCCTTTTTGACTGCCGCTGCACACTGTGTGGACGTTTTCAGAGAACTGTCCACGATAACTCCAAGATCTCTTTCCTGATTTGTCGTAGCCAAATTAGCCCCCATCATACTGTACATATAGTTGGGGTTATTTTTTTCCAATGTGCATTACTTTACACTTATCCACATTAAATTTAATTTGTCATTTTTTTGCCCAATCACTCGGTTTGGTGAGATCTTTTTGAAGTTCTTCACAGTCTGCTTCTGTCTTGACTATCTTGAACAGTTTAGTATCATCCGCAAACTTTACTACCTCACCGCTTGCCCCTTTCTCCAGATCATTTATGAATAAGTTGAACAGGATTGGTCCTAGGACTGACCCTTGGGGGACACCACTAGTTACCCCTCTCCATTCTGAAAATTTACCATTTATTCCCACCCTTTGTTTCCTGTCTTTTAACTAGTTCTGAATCCATGAAAGGACCTTCCCTCTTATCCCATGACAGTGTAATTTACACAAGAGCCTTTGGTGAGGGACCTTGTCAAAGGCTTTCTGAAAGTCTAAGTATACTATATCTACTGGATCCCCCTTGTCCACATATTTGTTAACCCCTTCAAAGAACTCTAATAGATTAGTGAGACATGATTTCCCTTAACAGAAACCATGTTGACTTTTGCCCAACAAATAATGTTCTTCTACGTGCCTGACAATTTTATTCTTTACTATTGTTTCGACTAATTTGCCCGGTACTGCAGTTAGACTTACTGGTCTGTAATTGCCAGGATCACCTCTGGAGCCCTTTTTAAATATTGGTGTCACGTTAGCTACCTTCCAGTCATTAGATACGGAAGCCGATTTATCGTGTAATGGATAAGGGATTGACTACTACTAGAAGCAGAAAGTTCTCCTTTAACTGATGTGGTGGAGCCCTGTATTTTGGGGGCTGAAAGTTGAGCATTGTAGTTCTCATTCTACAGGGTATAGGAGAGACTTGCATAGTTATTATACTCATAGAAGAATGATTTGTTACATTATGATCACCTTCATCAACCAACAACTGACTTCCCCAACCCTGAAAAGCATTCAGAGAATGTCACTGGTTTTTCCTTAATGTTTTGCTGCAAATACTTTTGATGACACGGGGAAGAAAATATTTTGCCTTATTTGACCTGGAAATCCGCCGGTTTCTTCCTCCCTTAATGGGGACAGATCCTCTTCCTATAAAAGACTATTTCAGTTGCCACCTCCTGTCCCTATTTTGCTGAAAAGGAGAGGCCGTTGCAGTTTAAACAGATACTCTGGCTATCTCTCTGTGGCCAGGTGGGTGGGTGGAGGAGTGTGGCTTGGCTGGGAAAAATGTGAGTAGTGCTCCAATAACCACAGTAACTAGTCTGTGTTAAATGTCAGATTTGGAGAGTTACTTATTAGAAAATGAACATTTTTGAATGCTCTTAAGTTTTAATTTCTAGTAGGAATTGGTTCCCCTCCCTTCCCAGCTGTGCAGGCTGCTGTGTTACTGGGGCATGATTCGCTAAGAGAAGAAATGTGAGCAGCCCTCACACGTTGCTCTTGGAACACAGCCTCCCTTAGTGCTCCAAGTGGTACTGCTTTTACACCATAGAGCTTGCCAGGCAAATTATATAAGAGCTCTTGTAAGAACCGTTTACATGCTGCATCTCTAACTCGAGATTTTCTGTTCACTGTGACTAAATTCAAACTCAAGAATTTTGCTGAATGATTGTGTTTAAGAGAACAATAGTTGCCCTCGTGTTCTTGTAACACTAGGATGCATCAGCTGTGTTATTTAGTGGTTCTAATTAGGCCCAGGCACTAGTGACCAAAACTTATGATCAAGTAGTTATCCAGATTGCCTCATTCATTTCATAGAGCTATATAAGTCAAGCTGCTGGAAGTTAGTGTCTGTATTGGAAACTCCCTCATAGTTGGTACTAATTGACCATCTTGTTGGCATTCTTGACAGAAGCTAAGGATTCAGTGGGCTGTTAAGAGTGAATTCTCCTCTTCCTAAAATCTATTCCTCCATATTGGGGCTGAACCCAACTGACGTGAGGAAATTGTGAACTGCCACTGCCTGTGATAAACCTGTTCTGTGCATAAGCAAAGGATTAAGTTGCCCACCCAACTTGTTTCACTAACTTAGATGACTTTAAATCCTCAGTCTTTCCAAAGAAGAATCTTATGAAAGTTTTTGTATGTTTCTACCTAGCACAAAGTGAAAACCCTGAAAATGTGGTATACTAAGCTTGGCTTCAAATCTGCAAACACTACCTTATTCCATCCACTTCCTCCTGTAAAGGTGAGTTTGTTACTTACTGATCACTGTTAATTCCCTCCCCCTCCAAACCTTTTGTTGTTCTGGGGGATTGATGGGATGTGTAAGGAAAACCTGGTTAAAATTGGTTTTGACATCTCTGGCTTGTTCAAAGATTTATGTACTAGGTTTAATCCTATCCAGCTCAGTTATAGAATGTTATGTGTATAGGTGCAAGGTATAAAAGTGGATTTACTTCAGATTTCCCTCTGTGGGAGAAGAATTTGGCTCATTGGGATTGACAATATGTATTGTAGGTGTGCATTATTTCCTATGTAATCATAAAATGTTGAGCAGGATGGGGAATACTGAGTAGATTGATTCTCCTGTTAGCAAGAGCCTTGCTGCATGACTGTTGCATTACTCTTTCATGGTAGCTGGAGTGAATTTTTAGAGAGGAGGATGTAGTTAAGTGACACATTAGCGAGGTATACCTCAAAAGAAACCCTGTTCTTTCCTCAGGTCTTCCCCTTTTCTTACGTGTATACTTGAGCGCTGGAGCAGGTGCATAGTGGATCAGAGACGTTACTGCACAGTGCAGCAATTAAACTTGCTTACACCACCTATGTATCCCTATCACTTGCATTTTTGCTAGAGTGCATCAACCTCGTGCACTCTTGCACAGGGATTTATAGACTCATAGACTTTAAGGTCAGAAGGGACCATTTTGATCATCTAGTCTGACCCCCTGCACGATGCAGGCCACAGAATCTCACCCACTGCTAGAATAATCCTCTCACCTATATCTCAGATATTGAAGTCCTTGAAACTATGGTTCAAAGACCCCAAGATGCAGAGAATCCTCCCGCTAGTGACCCGTGCCCCATGCTACAGAGGAAGGCGAAAAACCTCCAGGGCCTCTGCCAATCTACCCTGGAGGAAAATTCCTTCCCGACCCCAAATATGGCGATCAGCTGAACCCTGAGCATGTGGGCAAGACTCACGAGCCAGACACCCAGAAAAAAGTTCTCTGTAGCATCTCCTATCTTCCCACCATTGGCCTATATACCACTGATAGTGAAAGGTCAATTAATTGCCAAGATCATGTTACCTCATCAAACCATCCCCTTCATAAACCCATCTAGCTTTATCTTGAAGCCAGATAGGTCTTTTGCCCCCACTACTTCCCTTGGAAGGCTGTTCCAGAACTTCACTCCTCTGATGGTGAGAAACCTTCTCCTAATTTCGAGTCTAAACTTCCTAATAGCCAGCTTATATCCATTTGTTCTTCTGTGCACATTGATATTGAGCTTAAATGTCAAGGAGGGAGAAGAATTATTTATCCCTCTAATATATTTAAAGAGAGCAATCATATCTCCCCTCAGCCTTCTTTTGGTTAAGGTAAACAAGCCAAGTTCCTTGAGTCTCCCTTCATAAGACAGGTTTTCCATTCCTCGGATCATCCTCGTGGCCCTTCTTTGTACCTGTTACAGTTTGAATTCATCCTTCTTAAACATGGGAGACCAGAACTGCACACAGTATTCCAAATGAGGTCTCACCAATGCCTTGTGTAACGGCACTAACACCTCCTTATCCCTACTGGAAATACCTCGCCTAATGCATCCCAAGACCGTATTAGCCTTTTTCACAGCCATGTCACAATGGCGGCTCATAGTCATCCTGTGATCAACCAGGACTCCGAGGTCCTTCTCCTTTTCCGTTACTTCCAACTGATGTGTCCCCAGCTTATAACTAAAATTCTTGTTATTAATCCCTAAATGCATAACCTTACACTTCTCACTATTAAATGTCATCCTATTACTATTACTCCAATTTACAAGATCATCCAGATCTACCTGTATGATATCCCGATCTTTTTCTGAATTGGCAATACCTCTCAACTTTGTGTCATCCGCAAACTTTTATTCGCACACTCCCACTTTTAGTGCCGAGGTCAGTAATAAAAAGATTAAATAATAATGGTCCCAGAACTGATCCTTGAGGAACCCCGCTAGTAACCTCTCTCCAGCCTGACAGTTCACCTTTCAGTATGACTCGCTGTAGTCTCCCCTTTATTTAACCAGTTCCTTATCCACCTCTCAATTTTCATATTGATCCCCATCTTTTCCAATTTAACCAATAATTCCCCATGTGGTACTGTATCAAATGCCTTACTGAAATCGAGGTAGATTAGATCCACTGCATTTCCTTTATCTAAAAAATCTGTTACTTTCTCAAAGAAGGAGATCAGGTTGGTTGGCACGATCTACCTTTTGTAAAACCATGTTGTAATTTGTCCCAATTGCCATTAACCTCAATGTCCCCAACTACTTTCTCCTTCAAATTTTTTTCCAAGACCTTGCATACTACAGATGTCAAACTAACAGGCCTGTAGTTACCCGGGTCACTTTTTTTCCCTTTCTTAAAAATAGGAACTATATTAGCAATTCTCCAGTCAAATGGTACAACCCCTGAGTTTAGAGATTCATTAAACATTTTTGCTAATGGACTTGCAATTTCATGTGCCAGTTCCTTTACTATTCTTGGATGAAGATTATCTGGGCCCCCTGATTTACTCCCATTAAGATGTTCGAGTTTGGCTTCTACCTCGGATTTGGTAATGCTCTTCATTGGCCTCATTAAATACTGAAGCAAAGTATTTGTTCAGATATTGGGCCATGCCTAGATTATCCTTAACCTCCACTCCATCCTCAGTGATTAGCGGTCCCACTTCCTCTTTTTTGGTTTTCTTCGTATTTATATGGCTATAAAACCTTTTACTATTGGTTTTAATTCCCTTTGCAAGGTCCAACTCAACATGACTTTTAGCCTGTCTCACTTTGTCCCTACATGCTCGAACTTCAATAAGGTAGCTTTCTTTACTGATCCCTCCCATCTTCCACTCCTTATATGCTTTCTGCTTTTTCTTAATCACCTCCCTGAGATTCTTGCTCATCCAACTTGGTCTAAAACACCTACCTATACATTTTTTCCTCTTTCTTGAGATACAGGCTTCTGATAGCTTCTGCAACTTTAACTTAAAATAATCCCAGGCCTCCTCCACTTTTAGATCCATAAATTCTTTAGTCCAAGCCACTTCCCTAACTAATTTCCTTAATTTATTAAAATTAGCCCTTTTAAAATAAAAAACCCTAGTCTCAGATTTATTTTTGTTTATCCTTCCATTTAGTTTGAACTGAATTAGCTCATGATCGCTCGAGCCAAGGTTGTCCCCTACAACCATTTCTTCTATGAGGTCCTCGCTACTCACCAAAACCAAATCTAAAATGGCTTCCCCCCTTGTTGGTTCAACAATTACTTGATGAAGGAATTCATCAGCCATCACATCTAGGAAAATCTGAGCCCTATTATTATTACCAGTATTTGTTCTCCAGTCTATATCTGGAAAGTTGAAGTCTCCCATGATTACACAGTTTCCATTCGTATTTACTTCTTTAAAAACATTAAAGAGGTCTCCATCCATATCCAAATTAGATCCTGGGGGTCTATAGCACACCCCAAGCACTATCCCAGGGGAGGATCTAATAGTTTTCTTCCCCAATGTAACTTTTGCCCAGACAGACTCTGTCTTCTCCATTCCTTCACTTTTTAATTCTTTGCAATCTACCTCATCATTGATATACAATGCTACTCCACCACCTTTACCTTTATTTCTGTCTTTCCTAAACAGCGCATACCCTTCAATACCTGTACTCCAGTCATGCCTAGTATTCCACCATGTTTCTGTTATTCCTATAATATCTGGTTTCACTTTCTGGACCAGTAGCTCTAGTTCCTCCATTTTGTTACCTAGGCTCCTCGCATTGGTGTACAAACATCTTAATTTTTGCTGTTTCACCTCACTCACATTCTTTACCCAATTTGGCACGGACATTGTACCTCCAACATAACCTATTAGACTAGTATCCACTCTGCCCTTCCTCCTTATGTACATTCTCCTATCCCCGGCTATATCCTTTCTTACTTCATTTTCCTCCCTCTCAATGCTAAAATCCGGCGTAGAGATTACCTGGACATCTCCCAACCATCTCCCCCAAATTCCTAGTTTAAAGCTCTCTTAATCAGTTGTGCCAGCCTCCATCCTAGAAGTCTGTTTCCTTCCCTACTTAGGTGAAGTCCATCCCGAGAGAACAGTCCTCTGTCCGTGAATGCCTCCCAGTGACCATACATCTTATAGCACCACTGCCTGAGCCACCTATTGAGCATCATAATCCTATCACACCTTTGTTGCCCTTCTCTAGGAACAGGCAGAATCCCACTGAAAATCACCTGAGCCTAGATTTCCTTCAGCGTCCTCCCCAACCTAGCATAGTCTCCCTTGATTCGTTCCAGTGAGAATCTAGCTGTATCATTTGTTCCTACATGAAGGATGATCAATGGATTCTTTCCTGCTCCCTTTAGGATCCTCTTCAACCTTAGTTCCATATCCCGTACCTTAGCACCTGGCAGACAGCACACCCTTCTGTTCTCTGGATCAGCTCTGGTTACAGGCCTGTCTATTCTTCTCAATAAGGAGTCCCCAATCACATAGACCTGCCTTTTCCTGGTGACAGTGCGATTCTCTGGTCTATCCCTTGTTTCCTCTGGCTGCAAGTCCTTTCCCTTCCTATCTTCTCTTGTAATCTTCTTCAACCCATCCTGTATCCTCCTGGTGCTCATTATTGGTGTTGTCTCCATCGACTCTTCCCCTTTATGTATGGAACTAGCCACTCTTCTCTTCTTCCTTGCCTTTCCACCTTCAGTGGCCACCTGCTATATCCCTTCTCCATTCTCCAACTCCGCATACCTGTTCTTGAGCTCTATTTCTCCTTCACTGGCCCATCTTTTCCTCTGCCTGGTTCTCATAGTCACATGCTTCCACTGTCCATTTTCTTTGCCCAGCAGTCCCCCCTCAGAGGCCTTTGATCCTGCTTCAGTCTGCATGTGTAAGCTTTCCGCTTCAGCCGCCTTTGCTCCATCATCTGCTCAAACCCCCTTCTAAACTCGACCAGAGTTTCCACCTGCATCTCCAATCCTCGGATCTTTTCTTCCATCAGTTCTATTAGGCGGCATTTCATACAAACAAAACTCCTTTCAGGTACCCCCTCCAGAATCATATACATACCACAGCTGCCACATCCACTTATGTTTCTTTGGGCAGGATCTCCCACCTCCCGTCTTCTCCGCCTCGACCCGATGTTCTCTTTAGGGCCTGCTTCTTTTCTTGGGTGGTGTTCTTTCCACACATTTAGAAGTAATGTGTGGGAAGAGGGATTGTGGTTGTTAGTGAATCTGTTATATCCCAGATAACGGGAACACGGGAAAACTGAGAAGCTTCTGCAGACCTGGTGCTGATTACCTCGATAAATGCCACCTCTCAAAAAGCTGTTCTCAGCAGTTCTGGACCTTGGTTACTTTCTGTTGTAAATGAGTGTTTCCAGATGGATCCCTGTACTGCTACCTGCTACTTCTCCTCTTCATTGTAACTTTCTGGTGTCTTCATGCTCAGAATGGACAATAGCATTGTGCCTCATTAGCTCATTTACAGGTAGATTGCAATGTTACAGTTAACTGGAGGATGGAGTGATGAACAGAGCTAGGCAGTAAAGCTCAGCATATCTGTAGGGAAATTGCACCCATTAATGGAAGACACTTGATTTGTATTGACTCAAAGCTACAGGAAATGCTGCAGATTTTTAGCTCTTGCTTTCTTTCATTATAGGTAAATGAAGGAATGTTCAGCTTAAATCTGGCTGTGGATGAAGTCTACACTTTAACCACCCTCTTGGCAGGCCAGAAGGGCACTTACCCAGATCCTCCCCAGTCCAAGCCTTTTCCTTCAAATTACAAGGATGACTTCAACATTCGTAAGTTGCCTCTTAATTTCTTAAGGGCTGTGCTGCCCGTGTGAGCAGAAGGGCTTTGGTGCTTAGAGGTTGGCATTAATATGGCCTAGTCTACACTAACAAGTTAGGTTGACCCAGTTGCATCAACTGGATATGAAAAAGTTACTCTTATGAGTGACATAGTTAAGATGAACTAATGCCTGCTGTAGACAGCGCTAGGCCAATGGAAGAATTCTTCCTCTGACCTAGCTGCTACCTCTCAGCGCAGGTGAATTACCTACGTTAATGGGAGAACCCCTCCCATTGGCATAGACGGTATTGACGCTGAAGTGATAGAACAGCTATGCTGCTGTAGTGTTTCAAGTGTAGCTGGTTTGCTAGAGAATGAAATACATCACATGTAATGTAGCCTTCTGGCTGCTGCTAGGTTTCTTTTACTTCTAGTCTGGCAGCTTCTTTCCCAGGTCTCTTCCCCAAACAATCCCTCCCAGTATCTTTCCTATGATGCCTGAATAAGTCAGTCCTTCTTCTCTACAGCATTCTGCCTTTCTTGCAGATCTTCAGCTCTCACACATACAGTTTCACCTTCTCTCTTCCAGATCTTCTACATACACACTGCCCTCTCTGCAGAGATCCCTTGTAAGCAAGCCCCAGCAGGCCTTAATGGACTGCAGGTGCTCTGATTAGGCTGCTGCTTCTGGCAAACTCTTAAATGGCCTCAGGTGCCTGCCTGATAATACAGCACAAGGTTCTGCCCTCTATACTCAGGGAATTGGAAATTGCCCTGTGTACCTGCCCTCCATTAAAGTGCGGCAGCCAGCTGGTCTGGGTCTGTCACATGCTTTATACATTGAAATGTAAGACCATTTATATTCTAAATGATGTATTTTATAATTATATGATAAATGAAAGGTAAGCAGTGTTTCAGTAGTAGTGTGCTATGACACTTTTTTTTGTATTTTTATAGCTGATTTTGTAAGCAAGTAGTTTAAGTGAGATGTAACTTGTGGGTATGCAAGACAAATCAGATTCCTGAAAGGGGTATGTCATGTTGCAAGCAAGCTTTGTCCTGAGGCTGCACAGCCTAATGACTAGAGTTGGTAGGGTTAACAGCCCCAGTAGTGGGAAGCTGGGCTCCCCCTACTCCACCGGGCTCCGACCCAGGCCCCTGTAAGTGGCAGAGTGCTCTACTGCTCACTCAGGAGGGAATTCAACCGCAACACGCTGAGCTCACTCAGGTAGGAGATACGACTCCTGTACCCTCCCAGGTCACTACCTACCCAGAGTCAGCATGAGGATGCTCCGTGTATCTCAGGGTCCTCTGGTTCTTGTCATCCAGGTCTCAGGCTGGGGTGCCTCTGGAGCTCTGGCAGCAAGTCCTTCTTCAGCGTCCAGCCCAGATTGAACTGAGCTACTCTTTTATACTGTTCCAGTCCTTGAAGCATGCTCAGTGTGGCTGGAAGGAGATGGGGGGGACTTCCTCTGCCCACAAAGTATTAAGTCCTCCTGGCCCAGTGTGGGGTATACACATCCCGTCACAAGATAGAGTAGTCTGGAAAAGTTGGGAGCCACTTTCATACACATTACAAGCTGATGTCTTTATAGAAGTCTTTCTACTACAAACACTCTGAGACAACTTGCAAACAGAGAGTACAACAGTCCAGATAAACTCCCCTATCCATCTCTGTTGCCACTAATCATCCCTCCCTGATCAAAGATACTTTTGACAGGATGCTCAAGAAATATAAACCCTGCGCTTCTCCTGCTGAATACTCACCAGGTTGTTGTGTTTGGACACGCAAATTGAGCTTGTGTGCTCTTCTATGCTCCCCTGGTCTCCAACTTCTCTGGCACATTTTCTACACACAATCTTTGTCTAGCAATCTCTTTCTAATGCAGGCCCCACAGCCCAGTTGTCAAGCACCAGTGTTGAGCCCACCCAGACATTCTAGTAGTTTAAGCACATTTTGTCAGACCTCCATTCTTGCAGGCGCTTGGGATTATAGTTTGTCCCTGCAGAAGTGCTTGAAGCAATAGACAGATTTTGCAGAAGGGTTTTTTAAAACAATCACCCTTTGCTTTAGACAGCACAAAGAGATACAGGTCTGGCCAAAACAATAAACACTTGTGTATTATTCAATTCTTCAGTTTCCTCACCAATGTTGAGTGCTTTTTCTGGATTTGGATCAGTGTCCTTTCAGCATTTTAAACTCTCTCTATGGGACTTCACTCCTTCAGGTTGGGCTTCTCTTCCAGTTCATAGTCTCTTTTCTGCCTCCTTCCCCATGCTTGCTGAACATGTTCCCCTTCTCTCTGGAAATCTGACCCTAGTCTGAGGTCCCATCTCAATTTATCAGCCTTTGAGGTTTTTTAAAGGTCTGAACTAGCACCTGTTTTTTATTTTTTCCCTTGTGAAAATCTTCTACAGGTTGAACCTCTCTAGTCCAGCATTCTCTGATCCAGCAATATCAGTGGTCCGGCATGATTTTAGTTAGCCAGATGTCTTGTGTGTGGCCAAGTTTCCTGCAGTTTCATAAAGTTTGTTTACAGCCACCAGTCCTGTCTGTGTTCTGTCTTGTTATTTAGCTCTAATTTACCCCTAAATATCTTCCAAGAGCTCAATAAGCAGTGGAAGTGTTGTTAATGCTGCTAGGTAATATTGACCTCCCATGGTTCCACAAATTCTCTAGTTCGGCACTAGTTAGGTCCTGAGGTTGCTGGATTAGAGAGATTCAAACCTATACTCCACCTTTGAAGATCACCTATACTAAATGTGTTCTTCCTGCACAGGCACCCTTCTTATCACATACCTGTTAGGACAATCATGAAATATTAACAACTTCTTTATGTTTATTCTGTAGCTTCTTCCAAACATGTATGGGGTCCCTGTCAGTGTTCCCTCTAAGCTGTGTGGCAGCACAGCTTCACAGAATCAGCCCCGCCCAGTCAGAGGCTCAGGGGTCCATGTATGGAGCTGACGGACTAGGCAAGGCTGATTAATCACCTGTGAAGCTGTTCATTCTCAAGCACAGATGCGCTGATAAATGAAATTAGAAATATGGAGAATATCTTTGAGAACTGTCTGAAAACTGCAGGGTGTGTGAATAAAAGAAATAAACCTATCTCTAATTGCTGGATTTCTTTCTTCTTTGAGTAGGTAATCCACCCTTTAGTGAAGCTCCATATTTTGCTGATCAGACTGGGGTGTTTGAGTACTTTGTGAACACTTCGGATCCAGGGGGCCATGTTTTCACACTCCGCCAGGTGGTGATTCAGCGACCCATCACTTGGGCTTCTGATGCAGACCAGACCATCAGCATTATAGGAAATTTTAAATGGTATGTCAAATTCACATTAACTAAGCTTTCCAGAATTCAGTTTTTAGGTTTTTTTGTAGTTTGTTGAATAATATAAAAAAAATTAAAGCATTTTTTATTTTTATGTATTTCAAATTTAAATTTGCAATATATTATTGGGAGGGTGTCAGACAATTTATTGATTGAAAAAAAAATAGTTTTATGATGGTTAAAAAGAGAAATTGTCAACATCACATATCAAGCAGTATTTTTTCTTTGCCTATCTCTAAATTCAATTATTAATAGAAATATTTTTGCTGGGCTGTGTATGCATGGTGAAATCAATGTTTACTGACATTCCAAGGCTAATTTTAACCTAGGTATTTCCAATTATGTGCCATCCCATGCCCTCTCACAGGGCAGCTTGTGTCTTGATTTTTCATTCCAAAGCTAGTTTGTGAGACTAATTGATACCTGGGAGTGTACACATCTGTCTTTTTGAAAGCAAAGTATTGCAAGTGATTTTGATTTAGAATGGTGAAAATATTGTAGGCCATATTAGTGGCAGCTTGCAATATTACGGTAGAGATCAGATTTTTGTTTTTAAAATCCAGTGCACATATCTGTCCACGTATTTGTAGCCAGGCTGAATGATTCCACTTAAGATCTGTTGTACAAATAGAGAAGAATGTAAGATGACTATAAGCTTTGGGTCAGGAGTGGTTGTGCGCTGTAATATCAATGTAAATATTTGGTATTACAGAAATATTTTGTAATTGAAAGAGTTAATTTGGTTACATTGGTCTTGGGGTGCCCCCTTCTGTCCAATCCCCAGAATTACACTGACTTGATCGATAGTGCACATGGAATACTGCATTCTAGGTAATGATGGATGTGAATGCATCAGTCAGTGAGGTAAGTCAAAGGACATTCATGATCATATAAACTAAGAGGCAATCCAGTGAGCTAGTATACTGGAGTTGGAGGTCTGTTGACTTATATGAAAAGATTAATTGGAGAAAAGCGGGGATGCAAAACCAAACTTTTTCAAAGGTTGGTTGGTGTAGAAAATAATAGCAGGAATTTGGGGTTCTTTGTTCCATGTTGTCGAAACGTTCCTACTCTGTTACTGTTCTGACCTCTTTCAGATTAGTCGGGCCTATCGTTTTCTTTTTTTTATTTTGCTTAATTTTTTCCCAGAAATGTACTGGTATTTGTCACTGCAGCAACAAAAGCTGCTGAAAATCAGATGCAAAAAACAATTAATTTTTCTGGACAAATATCTGCATTTATTTTGCTGAAGAACACAGTGTCACCTGTGACTTCAAGAGAATAATATATTTTTTTCAACCGCGACCCCCACAGCTAGGCCTGGCTATTGGCGGCCGCGTGGCACGGTGCTTAGATCCGGGTGGCCAGGAGCTGGGCCTAGCCATTGGCAGCTGTGTGGTGACCCCCGAGGAAGATATCCACGACCCTCTTGGGGGTTGCGACCCATGGGTTGTGCACCACTGATTTAGACCACTCATCCTATAATGGCTGGAAGGTGAAGCTAGACAATTTCAGACCAGAAATAAATCTTAAACTTTTAATGGTCATAGTAATTAATGATTGGAACAATGTACCAAGAATCATGGTGGATTTTCTCCATCACTGATGATCTTTAAATCAAGGTAGAATTTTTTTTAAAAAGAAATGCTGTAGAAAATTTTAGGGGAAGTTTTAGAACCTATATTCTGTAAAAGGTCAGACTACGTAATTACAATGGGTAAGTGCTTAATTCCTATAATGCTTTTATTCTTAAATCTTATTGCTTTGCAAAGGTAGTTAAGTATCCTAAGTTATTTCATGGACAGGGAGTTAATGTGATTTACCCCGGTCATATATTGTGTCGGTTGGTTGGGAGTTGGTCTCCTTATATTTGGTTTGTATGAAAATCTCTGTAGAAATAGAGATTAATCTTGCATTTTAGCAGCAGTGACAATAAGACCTGAAAAACTGGGTTTGATTCCATTGCTCTAGACTAAGTTTGAGAGATTTCATGGGATTTGCCAAAGCTGTGCAGCTCACATTGATGATTTGGTTGCGGGACTGAATCGTCTTATTAAAAAAAATACTTATTCCTCCAGTGTGGGTCATTGGAATGTCTGTCGAGCTATACAGAGAAGACTTCTGAATGGCGTAGTACCACCTTTATGCTAATTTCTTTATTTTTCATTAAATGTTACCTTTCTCTTGCAGGGTAAATGTGATAATATCTTGTGACGTATACATAGAGCACTCGGGCAATGGCGGCGTGTTTATTGCAGGAAGAGTGAACAATGGTGGGATATATGTTCGGCATAGCAGAGGTCTTTTCTTCTGGGTGTTTGCAGATGGCACCTACCAAGTCACTGGTGATCTGTGTAAGTAACTCGTTATTAATGTGACCTGACCTCCTTTAAAAGCCTGGCATTTGGTTACATCTCAGCCCAAAATAAAGCCAACTGAACATTTGAAGAAAAAGCTAGAGAAAATGCAGGATGCTTATTTTCATAGGTGGCACTTAAAACTCATTGCAAGACAATGGGTTTATACTGTATCCTTACTGCAGATATTAATCATCCAGTAGCCTGAAGGCATGTGGCTTTTTTTATTGATGATAGGAGTCACTGTCTGTGCTGTATGTGTAGGCTAAATGACGTAAGGTGTCTGTCAAGAGGATGTCCGTGCAATTGCTTAGATACCAGGGTGGTGGATGTGGTATGAGAATGTAGCAGCACTGCACAGTCAGTTTGGTAGGATGATCAGAGGAATTTATCCAGCTGGAAACAAGGAGACTTGAGTAGACAGAACATGCTTCAAACTGGAACTTAGCAAAGTTGTTAGATTGAACCTCTCTAATCTGTGGGAGGATGTTCACTACTTGAAAGAATCATAAATAGTCAAGATGTCAGTTTTATTTCTTACCAGAAGGTATTTCCAACAAAAGAGTATTTTATTACGTAGCACATCAATTCAGTTTTGACTCACAGGAAAGAAGGCTATCTATTGAATCACTTAACACTACTTTCTGTAGTAGTTGGCAATCTGGTCTACTACCAAAATTCTGATCATGCCGTACCTGCTTATCTGGTCAAATCAAAAGCTTAAATATATTCTGGTGTGACTACTTTTCTTTAAAAATGTATTAAACTCCGTTTTTGGCACATACTTAGCACTAATGTTGCTCTCTACTTCAGTGGAATGACCATATTTCTGATGGAACTTTTTAAAAACTTTACTATCTATCTGGGTCAAAACCCTACAAGTGAAAGGGTCCATATCCCAGGGTAAGTCAACTGACTTAAAGCCAACAGAGGCAACTGATCTCTAACAGACACTTGTTGTTGTTATTTTGGATAAAACGATTAGAAGGACAAATGGTCTGGCTAGCCTAATAGGATGTCTTTGTGGTTTTTTAAGGGCCTGACTGTTGTTTTTTTGAGACTCTCCTCCCCCACACACTTGAGTGTAAAGTTGCAGGTTCTCAGTACTTCTGAATATCGGGTGCTAAGTATCCAGGCAAGAAATGGAACATCTCGATTATAAGCTACCCAGAGGATTAGGAATTGCTCGTTATCCACTAATATTGTGTATGTGTTTCAGCTGGAGAGGAGGTCCTGATGAAAGGAGTGTCTGGTGTGCGAGCCAGAGCATGGCACACTCTCACTCTGAAACTCAAGGTAAGGATGCAAGTTGAAAGCCACAAGAATTAACCAATATATTCTTTGTATAGATCACCTTTAAAATACAGCACACAGTTATCCTGTGACTGTATCAGTAAGTGATAGTTAAAATAATACTTCATATGTTACATCTTCAAAGAGCTTTAGAGGTACAAATCCTCACAACAGCCTAGGAAAGTGTTAATCCTGTTTTGTAGAGAGTTGTGGCACAGATTGGTGAAGTGATCAGTGCAGTACTACAGAGGAAGTTTCTGGAAGACTGGGATTAATCTCTACAGTCTTTAGTTCTCAAGAATGAGCTTTAACCCCCCAGACCATGCTTTGCATAAAGTTGTAGTGGAGTTAAAATAACTTGGTTTTGCTTTTTGGCAATCCAGTATTCCATTAAGTGATCTAATCTGCCCTGCTGTATACCACAGGCCTTTGTATTTCACTCAGTACCCCATATTGAACCCAATAACATGGTTTGATTATAGTATGCCTTCCAGAAAGTCATCTAGTCTTAACTTGAAGGTATCCAGATATGTGGAGTCCAGCACTTCCTTTGGTAGTTTGTCACATTGGCTAATCATCCTGTTTTTTTAAATTCTGCATAATTTGAATTTGTCTGGCTTCAGCTTCCTGCCACTGGTTCTTGTATGCCTTTTTCCACGCTATTGATGAGCTCTTTAGTAGTAGTAGTAGTAGTAGTAGTAGTAGTAGTTAGTAAATTCTTCCTTTGAAGGTTCTTATCTACTGCAATCAAGTTACCTCTCCGAGCATGTTTATATGGTAAGTTAGTGTGTAGCAAACTGAAGTGCAAATCCACAATACTTCAGCATGCTACCTGTTACTGTGGGCCTACTGCTATTACACGTAGGCCAATAGTGTGCCAAAAAAGTAAACTTTCTGCACAATATTTTAAAATTTTGCAAAATTCTTCATATTTTATTTGTCACAATAAGGCAATGTAATCATGCTAGGTTCAATTATTTTGGTAACTTTATTTCAAATTAGCTATCAGCAAGTATGTAACCATACAGACAAAAGATTCAGGAAACATTTTTTGACAAATACATTCTAGGCATATTAATAGAGAACCCCAGTAGTAATTTATTTAAACAACAATACAAAAATGTATTTCCTGCACTCTTGGAATCAGTGCAAAAGGTTTGGGGGAGCCAGGGGCCATGGAGATGCTGAGGGAGAGGGAAGTAATTGCTGGGAAGGGAAGGAGCCTGGGAGTGAACCAGGAGAAGGTGTGTGGGAGAATTATGGAACAGATTTTTTTAAGGGAGGCAGAAATTGTTGGGAGTTGTGAATTCTACCCCATGCTGACCTCTATCCTCTTCCATTCAGTGAGGCATATCTGCCCTGTCCCTATGTTTTCCTGCACTCCTGCTCCTTCAGGCATTTGTCGTTACACCCTCACTCCCATTCATCTCACTGATGTTACCCCACTAGCTCCTGTTCCCCTGCCCCTATGTTCCACCCACTTGCCCTTCTGGCATCAGTCTTTGACTCCCCAGCAACTTTTTGTACCCTGCTCTGTTCAGGTCTCCTCCATGTCCTGTCTTTTTCCTGTGTCCAGGATTCTTACAGACTGGTAGTGCGCGGTGAGCTGTAGATTTACATCCCAGCTTGCTTAACACTAATTATTCCAGCTTGCTTAACATTGATTATCTAGACAAGTTATCAGTCATCTTGATAACCTAAACAGACTGAGCTCTCAGTCTTTCACTAACACATTTTTTTTTCTCCAGAATTCAAATAATTTATGTGCCTCTCTTCTGCATGCTTTCACGTTTTTGGCATCTTTTTTAAAATAGGGATTGCTGAATTGGACACAGCATTCTACAGTCAGTCTCACCAATGCTATATAATGAGCTACAGTTGCCTCCCTATACCTGCTTATTACTCCCCTGTTTTAAGAGAAGGGGCTAGAAAAGGTGTCCTAAACATTGTATGCCCCATAATACCTGGGCAGACTACAGTCTACATTTTCTACAGCTGTTGGAAAAAACAATAAAGAACAACAGATTCACCCTAGGACTATGGAATGTTTGCACACTTATGGATAGAGACAATGCACACATTTCTGAGGCTATGTTCTTGTATCCAGAGAACTTGCTCACTGTAATATTGATGTTGCATCACTGTATGAGACTAGATTGGCCACAGAAGATTCCATTAGGGAGCAAGGAGCTTTTCATTTGGAAAGGAAAAGCAGATGATCAAGACAAGATTTATAAAGCTTGATTTGCCGTAAGAACGTCACTCCTGAAACAAATTCCTGGCCTCTCTGTGGAACTGAACAAGTAGCTCATTAAGCTTTGATTTCTCCTGAATCCTCTATGGCATGTAATTGTCATCAGTGCTTTTGTGCCTACACTGACCAGCACTTATCACTGGTGTGTTATCACTTATCAATAAGATGTCTGCCATGTCAGAATTGCCGGAGCCATTTGTGGTGCAGTATACTAGACAGAGCACAGGTTGTTTAGAGCAGTGCTGAACCTGCATATAGTTCCATCACAATGTAAGCATCCCAAACTTAATATAACAGCCTTCATTATAGCAAAACTCAATCACGGCATCTGTCAGATGCAGTGTCAGCAGTCCTATGATGACAAGCTTTGTTCATGCCTGCCAGTCACTGGCAGCTCAACAGAAAAATGGAACCAGTTTAAACATACGATTGTTGATGTAGTTAAATCAGTGTTGGGACCAAAGAAAAGGTTACACCAGGATTGGTTTGAGCACAGTGATGACCTCACCAAATTTCTAAGTGACAAGCAGAAAACATTTGCTGAATGAGAGAATGAAATCACTTCTATCTCAAAGAAAGATAGATTTAAGTACCTACAGAGCAAGACCCAGTCTGAACTATGGAGAATGCAGGATTCATGGTGGGAGAAGAAAGGTGCAGACATCCAGAATTACACAGATACAAAAAAGGCAAAGATGTTCTATGACTCTCAAAGGAGTCTGTGGACCATCTAAATCTGGCACAGCCCCCTTGAAGTGAGCAGATGGCACAACCCTCATCAAAGACAGAGGGAATCATACAGAGATAGTCTGAACATTTCAAGTCTATTCAGTATGCCATCCACAATAGATGCGTCCTTAACCTTTTACCTCCAAAAGCCATGAAAGAGGATCTCGATCTCATTGGATGTAGGGAGGAATTCATAAAAGCCACCAAACAACTGAACTCTGGCAAAGCTAATGGAAAGGATGGTATCCCAGCAGAATTGTATAAATAAGCAGGCCCAAAGGCTATTGAGCTGTTTTGTGGCATCCTATTTAACGTTTGGGAGGAAGAAGAAATGCTGCAAGACTTCAAAGATACTATTATTGTACGGCTGTTCAAAAAGCTGACTCTGGAAACTATGGAGTAATTGCTTTCTCTGTACAACAGACAAAATACTAGCTTGAATTCTGTTGAACAGACTCATTGCAAACATACCGGAGGTGAATCTGCCAGAACTGCAATGTGGTTTTAGACCAGATCATACAACAAAGGTCATATTGATAGTTTTAAGGCAGGTCCAGAAAAACGGTTTCAAGCAGAACATTGACCTGTATGCAGTTGTCATTGATTTGACCACAGTGTTTGATATGGTCAATAGAGGGGGTCTGTGGGCTGTTCTACTAAACTGGACTGCCTCAGAAGGTTCTATGACCACATGCCAGTGAAAGAATTCACCAGTGCTGAAACTTCGGATGCATTTGAAATCTTGAATGGGGTGAAGCAAGGCTGTGTGTTCTCCAGTGCTTGTGTTCTCAGCCATGCGTGAAGGGACTTGGATTTAGGGGATACATATCCACTGCTGACTTCATGGCTCCCTCTTTGATCTTTGAAGACACTGGAGAGGCTTTTCATGGAGGCATTTTTTGCTAATGATTGTGCCTTGATGGTTCATAGACAAGACAAACTTTGGGTCATCGCTGATTTTTCTGAAGTATCCCAGCTCTTTGGCCTCACCATCAGTCACGGGAAGATAGAGGTCTTGTTCCAACCAGCACTTTATTCCAATACCCCAGTGCCAGCCCTCTCCATCCAAAGCACACAGTTGAAACTGTGGATCAGTTCAAATATTTAGGCAGTAGCATTTCAGCTGATAGCTCCCTTGATAAGGACATCTCCAGAATTAGTAAAGCCAGACAGGGCATTGGCTAACTTTGAACAAAAGTTCTTAACCAACACAACATCTGTCTCTCCACCAAATTGAGTATCTACAATGCATCTTTCCTGGACTTTTTATAGACATCACGTTAAACAGCTTGAACAATTTCACATGCACTACTACTGCTTAGTAATGAACATTCTCTGGCAGGATGGAGTGACCAATATTAAGACTCTTGAGGGAGCAAACATAATCAGCATCGAGGAAAAGTTATTGGGAGCACAACTTAGGTGGACCTGGCATGTCATGAGAATGGGAGATCACCATCTCCCAAAACAGATCTTGTATGGGGAGCTGAGACAGAAAAAAGAAGGGTCTCCCTATATGTGTTTCAAAGGTCTGAAAGAGCAGTCTCCAATGGGCTGGGGACCCAGGCCTGCCCACTCCTCTGGCCCTGGGCCAGGGACCCTGCAAATAGCAGTTGCCTGCTGAGTATCAATGGAGTCTGTTGCCAGCCCATTGCTTGGTTTACTTGGTATATAATTACCAAGGCTGTTCCAGTCACACTTTTTTGAATATTGGCACAACATTAACACTTCCACAGTCTTGTGGAATTTCCCTTCTGTGCCATAACTTATTTTAAAAAAATAACATCAGTGGGCCAGAGACCTCTTTTAGAACTTTGGGTGCTAATTATTCATGCCTGCTGATTTTAAAAATGTTTATCTTTAGTGGATGTTGTGTGACACCCTCCTTGGTTACTTAATAGACTGGAAAGTACATCCTCCTCCTTGTATACTAAGAGTACATTGTCCCATTTCTTTTCAGGTATGGAGCAGAAATCTTTATTAAATATGCAGTCTCTTTCTGCATAGCTAGTAAGAATTTTACATAGCACACCATCTCTAGCCATAATTTGGCAACACTTCTTCATTACCTACTGGAGCACTGTCAGCAATGCCTTAAATATTCATATCTAGCCAGCTTTTTGTGGTGCTGACTCATGTAATTAGAAGAATAGATGTGATATGCTTTTCTATGGAACTTCTAAAACCACATTTTCTGCCCTTGTGTGGACTTTGCCATTGTACCTTGTCTGACTCCAGTAAAGCACAGTCTTGAAATAAATCTTTTTTGAAAATTTGTACACTAAGGCTGTACTCTTGTTGCCCACATGCCAGCATGTTTGCTGTAAGACTGGCATATATTGCTTTGTGCGTGTTCTTAGATCACTTTAATCTTCTTAGAGTTGGAGGTTAAAGAACTGTGGGTTCAGTTTCCATTCACCCACAGGCTGTGGGACCTCAAGCAAGATTTTCTTTATGCTTCAGTTCACCTCTGTAAAATGGGGATAATGAAACCTGCATCACAGGGATGTTGAAGGTAAAAATGTGCTATTTGTGAGGTGCTCAGATATTGGCGTGGTAGAAAGAAGATTGCTAGTATCATTTTAGAACTACCTCTTAGACATGATACTGTAATTTTATAAATATTCCCAGATAACCACCTATTTGATGTCATGGTAGAAAAATTGGAACGTCCTCTAAAGAGTTCTGTAGTGGCCAAAGAGGATAATCCCTGCTGGATTGCAGTTTCCTTCTGTTAAATCTTTCTCCTGCAGTGCTTTTCTCTGGTTATAGCAGCCTTTAGAAAAATGTAAACTCTGTAGTTAGTGTGTATTTTTTATTTGTTACTGCCATCTAGTGGAAAAAAGTGGCAGTAATATTGTGACTTAAAATGTTTCTATATTGAAAGTTGTTAATGGCACTATCCTATCCAAAAGAAGTAAAAATGTATTTTAGTTACTATCCTGAGTGCATACAGTTCTAATACTTATAGAGTAGAGCTTTTGACTCCCATTAATGTTGGGGAGTCATTGTGGCTCTCAGAAAGTGAGCTGGATTCCGTCCCTCCTTGTGTCTGGCATTCAAATTAATTCTTTCCATGCAACCACTGAAGACAATTGGGGTTGGGAGTCTAATGGCAGATTTGGCCTACTGGAATTCTTAAGTCACCAGAAATAAGAGGAAAACCCAGTTTAACTCTTAAATTCCAGGTTGAGTTGGTAGGGTTAGAGCTTAGACTGAATACTTCTTTACATGGAAACTATACACATATTTGATTTGGAGTTAACTGAGCTGATAAACATAACCCTATGATGGAGTATTCTAGTCACTTTTCAGTGGAGAACTGCACTTGAAGCACTGTAAAAGGGCTAATGTTTTCACAAGTACTCCAATATCATACTGACTTTCCCAATCTCTCCTCCCTGCCCTCCAAATGATAGGTCTGATTGGGAAACTCATCACTGGATTTGCTAAACTTTCTCCCCTTTCTTCTGACAGGGTTCTTCTGCCTCAGGATTGCTTAATGGTTATCCTCTCTGGGAGAACATCACCATATCTGAGACAAGTCATGGTTGGGCAGCTATTGGAACTCGTTCCTTTGAATTTGCGCAGTTTGACAATTTTCACATTGAGGCCAGCTGAAGTTCCTGGCAAACTTGGCCGAGCCAGTTGTTTTATTACTGCTTTGAATCTGAGCCAGTTCAAATTTTGCAGATAACATGTAAATACTATTTTGAGGTGGTTCTATTAGCCAGATTTCAAAATTCCACCCTTATTCATTACTGTTTGTTAGGCATTTACTTGAGAAGGTACACATGCTTGTGACTTAATCAAAAGGATGCTCTGGGATTTTACCATTTAATTTCTAGAGATAAGCAAACAGGAGTCAAACCCTCTTGAATTTTTGGAATTCAGCCATCCCAGTTAACATAAGTTTTAAGAAATTAACATGCAATACGTAGAAGACCTCAGAAGCTTCATTTTTAACATTTACATGGCTCTGATGTTTTTTCCTTTCACCATCCAACTAAGAATTCATCATCTAAGCGTAGTGAACATAGTCCTAAAAAAGTCATGTTTACTGTTCCTAAATTTCCCTTTCAACAAAATGCTTATAAAGATGTTTTGCCTTTTTTCCTGCCTTAGTCTGAGGTTAGGGAATGCACAACTGCAAGTGCATTTGAGTTACTTGTCCCAGTTGTAAATGAAACCTGCCATTCCCTCATTACGCATATTTTGAGGCTCTGTTCTTTGCACTGGAGTACAAACTCAGCTTACAGTTGATCTGGCCATTTATGAAGTGCCTTATTTTAAAACTACCTCTCTCATTAATGACAATGTAGCAAATGAGCTGAAAGCTGTTTAATGCAATCAGCTATTGATCTCACCAGTCTTTTCTGTGCACCATCTGGGCTGCTTTTGCAGGAGTGGGAGGGGAAAGATGGGTCTCTGAATTTGGTGAAGTGCTTAGATAATATGGCCATGAGCTCTTGAAGTACAGATGAGTATATTTCCTCTAGAGTTGACACCCAAGACAGCTGTGCCACTCACTTAGCTACTGAATGGTCTAATAAGTAAAGATCTCATTCCGAGATGTAGAAATTATCTTTCCCTGGACATTGGCAACAATAAACTTTTCCATTCACGTCAGGGCAGGACTCTGAACTAGCTAATATGTGAAAAATGTGCCTCTTTTCCTAAAAGGTTTGTCAAGTATCTTCCACTTACAATATGGGATTCTATTCTAAAACAAAGAATAAATTAAGTATAATTACATGTTACAAATCCTCAGGGGAAAAAAGCCCTCTCCATACTGCTGTCATTCCTTGGCTTTCCAAGTCGCTGCACCAGCTGCAGAGTTAATTGTTCTTGAACATATAAGTGAGTCTTCAAGTACCGAGTAAAACTCCTTATATATTGCTACTCTAGGTTCTGTAGATTCTTGCATTTTTCTCCTTTTGTTTCTTCATGTTTTGCTAGGTTTAGTTTGGAAATAGTCTTCTGGTAATTCGGTGGTAAGATCATCTTGTCATGCAAGGAGGGAAAACTTTCCATATCTCCTAATTGATTAATACTTACCAAATTTCGCTGTTTTAATTAAGGAAATCAAATAAGATAAGAATCTTAACTCCAGAGTTGATAACACATTTAAAACCTGGACAAGACACATTTTAGGCAATCTCCTGTCATAAAAGCCTGCCTGCCCCAAAGTATCTCTAAAAATACTGAGCAGAGTTCTGATCCACTTTTATTAGAAGACTAACTCTGTCAAGCAACTGATTGTTCTGAATGGTCCCTTCAGACAGACATAATGTATTTTCTTAAACAGTTAAACTGGTACTTCTTGTGACTATTAACAAAACCCTTTATCCACAGTCTCATACGTTGAGGTAACCTTGAATTCACTAATAGTTAAAATCATTTACAATTTTTGTCATGGGCAGTAAGCAAGTTAGTTTTGTTTGATAAATGAGAAAAAAATGTCTAGGCCAATATTCAGATGGGAGATCGGGTTAGATAGGTGTCTAACTTTATATTTACATGCCTAAATAAGTAATCCGATTTCTAGAGAGGTGTAAGTGGGAGCTGCACATGTTCAGCACTTCCTAAAATCAGGTCACACGTGGGTCCCTGAAGTTGGACATCCATTTGAAGAATGTGAATAAGTGTAAGTGAATATATTTCAAGAAAAAATTAGAATAGTTAGAACTAGAGATCTTTTCCTAATGGGGGATTTCTGCAGCAATTCTTGGTAACTCTGTTAGCTGCAGGGTATGTATGTATTGGTGATGGAACAGCACTGATGATGCAACTATTCCAAAGAATACAGTTAATGTTTTGCATTTTTGCAATAGTTTATTAACCAATTGTACTGTTTTGCATTATGGACTAAATGTTATACATTATTGGGAATATAGTTTTTGTTAACTTATAAAA
Organism: Pelochelys cantorii; assembly: GCA_032595735.1. Classification (NCBI taxonomy): domain Eukaryota; kingdom Metazoa; phylum Chordata; order Testudines; family Trionychidae; genus Pelochelys; species Pelochelys cantorii. The sequence goes on along the minus strand of CM064329.1, from coordinate 97,783,183 downwards.
TTAAAGTTATACAGAAAAAATATTTCAAATTATTGTGATACTGTTTAGTGAAGTTTTGTTGTGTAGTCATCTTATACAGCTAATTCCTTCCCCTTGAATGGACTGTAATGCATTTGGCAATAGCAGATAAGCTGTTAAGTGCTTCAGTAAGAAACAGATTTACATGGTTGATTATAAATACTAATGATTCTGAATAAGCAAATAAAACACTTAAAAACCCTTTCTTTTGTGCAGAGCCATTCTGTAAATGCATTTTAACATTCTTCACAGAGAAGATTGATAATTGACATTTTCTGGGGTCTTTACACTTAGCTGAGAGTATGAAACTCTTTTAATGTCCAGTTTTGCAAAGTGTAGAGTGTCTTCAAATGTCTTTTAGCTTCACTGGAAGTTGACCACCTTGCAGGATGAGACCCGAGGTCTGTTTCTCTACAGCTGGGTGCCTAGTTGTTATAAAGGGCTCAAGTTTCATAGAGTTAAGTGACTTTTACCATCCATTGAATTCAAATGTGAAATATATATATATATATATATATATATATATATATATATATATATATATATATATATATATATATATATGGTTAAAACCTTCAAACTCCCACTTTAAAGGAGAACAAAAATTCCCAGCATGAATAGCCAGGTTATCTGGCCTTTTTCTGCCACTTGCCATTTACACCACTTGCCATTTAGGCTGGTAGCTTAAATTTTCAATGCTTGTTCCTGTAAATAATAAGCCTTCAAGTGTCTGAGCATCCCCCAACTTAACAGCAAGAGTGCAGCTTCAGCTACAGTGGAATTTCCTTTTATAGACTATAAATCACTTAAGACACTGTTTCTCAAACTGTGGGTCGCAACCCCCAGGGGTGTCACGACCAACTTACAGGGGAATCGCAGCTGGATCCAGGGTGGGTTTTTTTGTTTTTTTTGTTTTAATTTGTCTCTCCGTGGGCTCCATCCGGTTTAAAAGAAAAACCCCATGAAATACTGGACGGAAGCCCGGCGGGGACAATTTTCCCCTGCCGCATCTGGCAGGGGCGGGGGAGTGAGGAGTGTTGCAGAGTTTAGTGAAGGGGGGGGCAGGAGGGGGCAGTTGCTGGGTGCCACACTAGGGGGGCACCGGAGCGCATGCTGCTCTGGCCAACGTGAGCAGCAGAGACCGGCAGCTGGCCACATGATGCTTCCCCTACAAGCTGTGAGCTGAGGTAGCCGGGCCGGGCAGCAGGAACAGCCACTTTAAAAGTAAAAGTTTCTTCTGTGCTTGGCTCTGTGGGGGGGAGGGGAGATTTGATTGGAGCGGGCTTCCCATGCTGAGGATGTCTGCCTCGGGGAGGGGGGAGTGCACTGGGATTGGGGGGCGCTAGGGGGGGCCTGCCTCAGGGGGAGGGGGGAGTGCACTGGGATGGAGGGGCGCTGGGGGGGCCTGCCTCAGGGGGAGGGGGGAGTGCACTGGGATGGGGGGGCACTAGGGAGGCCTAGCTCTGAGGCAGGGATGAGTGTATTGGGATGGGGAGCCTGGTGGGGCCTGGCTCAGGGGGAGGGGTGGGTGCAGTCCCAAACTGGACAAAGTGGTGCAACTTTTGCTTAACAACTTTGGCTCCACCCTACACAAATTCACAAATGCTTACACAAATTCATTTAGCATTTTAGGGGGTTGCAGTATCACAAAGTTTGAGAACCCCTGACTTAAGTAATGCAGAGGTTGGGTCAGAATAAATTTATCATAGGTGTTGGCCTAGCCCAACAAGCCAGTACCTGCTGGGTTACAAGATATGTAGGCTAGTGTTGGTTCAATCACTATAAATCATTGTTGGGATTTTCAGAATAGTCAAGGAAATGTACACACATGTGCTTTGAAAAATTTCAAGCAGTGTCTTTTCTATTATTTGGACTTTCTAAGATTCTTCAGATGTGGTTTTAGGCATTCATGCCACCAATATGTTGAAACTTTAGCTATTATGACTACTTTCTGTATCTGATGTAAAAGTGAAGATTGTAACTGGGTTCAAAGAATAACTAGAGAAATTCACGGCGGATCAGTCCATGGCTGTTTGCTAAGATGAGCGGAGATGGTGTCCCTAGCCTCTGTTGCGAGAAGCTGGGAAGGGGTGATAGGGATGGATCACTTGATGATTACCTGTTCTGTTTACTCTCTCTGAAGCACCTGGCATTGGCCACTGTTTAAAGATAACATACTCGGTTATTTGAACCTTTTCTCTGACCCAGTATGGTTATTTTTATGTTCTTTGACCAAAACCAATTGTAAAGGCTTTGGATTAACCGAAGGAGAGTTTTTTATGAGAGCTGAAATCAGTTATCTCCTAAATACATGTATGTCAGTTTCCTGACTTTTTTCCCCCCTGTTGCCATGTAAAGAAAAGCATTTGCAATCACATTTTCCATTTATTTTAAAACTGCAGAAATTGGCAGGACAATACAGGCATCTGAAACAACCCTGAATTTGTTTTTTTGGACTTTTTTTTTTTTAAATTGACTGGATTTTAAGCTGACATTTTTCTTTTAAACTATCAGATATATTAATCTATAAACAGGAGGCACATGGAAGAAAGTCAAGTGAGAAGCTGTGGTCTATCTCAGATTGTATCTTTGATTTTTTTTCTAAGTTAGCAGAACCCAAATACAACTGCCTCAAACTGGCTGGCTTGCTGGAGCTGATGTTGCTATGTGAGAGAGATGATGGTTGGTGCTATTTTATGTACATTTACTAAGCCTTATGGGCACTTCACAGGGATTTGTAATGCAACTGTGATTTGCAAATTACATCGATTGTGGGTTAGTGAGGTGTGACTTTTCAGTGGTCTATGTGAATGAAATATTTAGTTACAGTCCAGATCCTAAATGGGTTTCAGAACCACAAAAATGGCTTCAACGTTTATTGCTGCTCTTTTAGGTGGCTAAGGACTCCAAATTATCCTCTTACTTTAGGTCTAATCCCTCCAGGTCAGAAAGAAACTACATGTGCCTGCATAGTGTGCACATCTACACTTCCATTGCTTGGGCTCACTTTGTTGGGTGTTTAACAGGGCGATTAACTTGTAGGGTTGTCAATGCAGCCCCTTTCATGAGCGTGAATTAACACAAGCACAGGACCTGCTTTGTAAAGAAAACAGTTCCCAATTTTGAAAAATCTTGCAAGGCTTTGGTTTTAACAAAGCAGCTTTTTCACTTACCAATGACTGGGATGCAAGCTTTTTTAAAAGTTCCATATAGTATGTTTTGTTCATACTGAAAAGTATGATGACAGTATTCCATTACAATTAATGTGTAAACTTGCGAAAAACAGAAAAATAAAATGGCAGATGCTTATCAGGGACCCTAACAAAGATGAGTTATCGCTGTTCAGTTTCAATACATTGTGTGGAGTTCGAAGCTTCAAAAATCATCCTGTACACAGGGGTAATACGGACAAATAAATTAATATCCAGCAAATTTTGCTTGTTATTTGACATGCTTCTTCCATTTCTTAAGCTCCGTATTATTTAGGCTTCGGTGTCATCCTGATAGTAATGGTCTTGTTTGTAAAATCAATGTGCAAAAGGAGACAAGGAATAATTTCCCAGAGTAAATATAAGAGCCAAACTAAAATTCTGTAAGAGGAGCTGAATGACTTTGAAGCTAATGTTTAAAACACCCCCCTGTTTGCCATTGTACATCCAAAAGTCTGGCTAAACACCACTGTAGGAAGAGGGAAAAATCAGCCCAAATATTTCAAATGAGTTCTTCTCTCTTTTCCCCCAAATGTTTAGTGGTTTAGATTGCATGGCTCCAATTTACAGCTCTTCCACACGGTAAGGGAATATTTATCCCCATTGTACAAAATATAGGGAGGACATCCATCACCAAGATCCCATAAGGAACAGGACTAATATGTGGCATTGTATTTTAAGTCATTGGCTTGGATTAGAACTAAGGCATGTGTGTCCTCAGAAGCTTGCTGCAAATCCTGGACTGCTGTGACACTAAAACTATCCCAGTGCTAGTGGGAAAGAGGCTCACTGGAATCAGTTTCAAGTGGTCTCAATGCAATGTACTTCAATTCACTTACATCATAATCTGAATCTAATAGGTGTTATGTGAATGTGTCTTCTTCGGCCACCTCCTCAATATGAGGATGATGTCTGCCAAAGAGGGGGGTTCCATTAGTGGGTTTTTAAGTGGTCGTTGAGCCCAAATTTTGCCCTGCAGCTTTTCCCACAGAAGTGACCAGTGTAATCTTGGAGGAGATGATGTTGTCTGAAGTGTTGTGCCTTTTCTTTACTCCTTTGTTGCTTCTCTGTCTCATAAATATGCCTCTTTTTCCTCAAGGTGAGCTGGGACTTTGTGTAGGGTATAGTCCCGCTGTGTTCTGTTACACATAGAGTCGTCTCTGTGGGTTGATGCTTCCCTTTTTAAGGTGTACTTTCAATATGTCTTTGAAAAGTTTCTGCTGTCTTCTATGAGCCCTTCTTCCCTGACTTAACTAAGAGAAGCGTATTTGCTTCAGGCAGCAAGTGTCAGGCATACGGGCACAGTGGCCAGCTCAGAAGAGTTGGTATTTCATGACCCAGGCTTCTATGCTACTGATGTTGGCTGCAGAGAGAACGTGGACGTAAGTGCTTAGGTCTTCCCAGCTGGTATGGAGAAAAAAGAAACAGGAAGAATTTTGAAAATGCCAAAGCCTTTCTTTTGGAGAGTCTTAGAATTAAATGTTTTGATTTTTGGTTCAAAACAACTTTAAATTTAGAATTTTTATTTTTTAGTTTAAAAAAATTAAACTAACAGTAAAAGAGTGAAACAGTTTCAAAATGATTGATAAACATTTTGATTGACCAGAATTGATTTTCTTTTAAAGATTTTCTGTTTATGGTAATTTTTTAAATTGACTTCCTGTCCATTTTAGGTGGTAAAACCATCTCCCATGAAGCAGTGATCCAGAATTTATATCTTGGCTGATGTCTTCTCTGCTGTGACAGTGGCAGGGCTATGTGGAGAGGGAAAACATTGTGGCTACGTCTACATTGCGCATTGTTGCGCAAGAAGATATGCAAATGAGGTGTGGTGATGAATATCTAATTTGCATACCTTATGAGCTGCCATTTTTGCAGAAGGGGCTTTTGTGCAAGAAGGAGCAGTCTACACTGCTCCTTGCGCAAAAAACCCCTCTTGCGCAGGAGCTGTTCTTCCTGAAAATAGTGGCAGAACAGCTCCTGCGCAAGAGGAGTTTTTTGCGCAAGAAGGAGCAGTGTAGACAGCCCCTTCTTGCACAGAAGCCCCTTCCTCAAAAATGGTGGCTCATTAGGTATGCAAATGAGGCATGGCGATATTCATCGCCGTGCCTCATTTGCATATCTTGCGCAACAATGAGCAGTGTAGATGTAGCAACAGTTTTAAAATTCTGAACTGAAAGGCTCTGTGGTGTACAGAGTCTGATTACGGAGTACATTATTATTATTTGAATCAGTCTGAAAAGAGCATGCAGCAGTGACAGACAGCAAATCCTATTAAGGATGTCCATTCTCTACTGTAATGTGATTGCTCCCATGGTGGGAGCAATAAATGGCAGTGTTCACGGAGCTGTAAAACAGTGAGAGATCATTTGGGTTTTTTGCTGAGTCGAGGTGAATGCTCATACTTCAGTGTGAGATCTGTAAAGCTGCACTGGGGCGCACAATGGCTATGGCTCAAACAGCCTATTTCTATTCGGTCTGATATGGCTGGCTAATGGCTCAATTTTAATTTTCTTTCATTCTTCTACTGATGCTTTATCCTAAAATGTTTTTTGCCCAGGATCTGTGGACTTCACTCTGCTTAATAGGACAAAATGAACAGTAGAAGATTCATCATCCAATTCACCTCCCAGCCAAAGTAGGATTATTCCCTGTAGTCTATTTTCAAGTGGCTTGCTTCATCTTGTAAAGTGCCATGTTGGTGGTGCTTTTACCTCTTTGCAACATGGGCTTATTCTACAGCTGGTTTGTCTTGCTACTCAGAAAATTTTGCTAAGGTTTAGCTTACATTTTCCCTCTTAATTATTTCCCACTGCTTCACATTATTCATCTCTGAATCACACTAAATTATCTTCCATTTTGGTGTTTAGAACCTTTTCAGAAGTCAATCCCCTCACCATGGCAGGCAATTCTATCTCATCTCATTCATAAATTTATCAAGCTCCATCTTAAAACTGCTTGACCTGTTTGCCTCAACTGTTCCTATTGGGAGGCTGTTCCAAAACCTCTATAATAATAATATAATATATGGAGATATACCATCTCAATGAGAGGTCATTGAGTCCAGTCGCCTGCCCTCACAGCAGGACCAAGTACCATCCCTGACAGACTTGCCCCAGATCCCTAATGGCCCCCCTCAAGGATTGAGCTCACAACCCTGGGTTTAGCAGGCCAATACTCAAACCACTGAGCTATCCCTCCCCCAGATTTAAAAATCTGTGTTACTAGTTAATACATGATATATTGTATTGCATTAAGACCAGATCTTTGCTGTTTGGTAGAGTTCTGGCTCTTATGAGTCAGATGTAGCAAGTACTAGCTTGAGCTGTTTGAAAGGTTGATACATGTATTCTCCAAGGGTAGTGTTAATTTTCTTTTTTATTTGATTTCATATTAAATAGCGTATGCATTGCTCCTTGTTAAATATCCCTTGTTTTAATATATTTTCTTCCACACACATGTATTGCTTAAAATTATGTGTGTGTGTTTTGTTTGTATTGGTGGTGCACATCCACACACACAGTACTTCAATATTGGTGGTACACATGAGAAATTTCAACCTGCCGAAGAACAGAAATGTTAGAGGGAATACTGCTCATAACTCCTTAAATATTATCTGTAGATACTTTTCACACTCATTATGATGATCAGTGGAGTTGCTGGTTATGAGTATAGGTCTCACATGCCATGCTTTGGTTAATTGCTATATATTTGAGAGAGTCTGTCTGCCTGAAAACTTCTAGATGGTAAGTGCTAGGACCACCAAATTTAGTATACATTTTCCTCTTATTTTTACATAAAGCAAAATAAGGGTTTGATTGAGCCAGGAAAATGGGATGTGCCTGGAATGAGAGTGTCTATTTTCTGTATGGTTTTCTTAGAAGCAATTACAAGGCAGGTGAAAGGGGCTGGGTGGGGCATCTCACCCCATCTGGTCCTGCCTTAGCCTCCCACTCTCCAGATGTCCTTTTGAGAGAGGAGGGACTGAAGCTCCCCGACCCCGATTCATACGAGGATGTGGTTGTCTGTTCCCCTTTGTCAGGGATCAAGGGGAAAGTGCACACTTTGCTGCATTCCTCACTCTGAGGCTATGTCTAGACTGCAGGCTTCTTTTGGAAGAAGTTATTTTCGGAAGAGATCTCCTGAAAAAACTTCTTCCAAAAGAGAGCGTCCACACTCACAAAGGTGCATCGCTTTTTCGATGTGCTTGTGTAAGAGCATCCAGACAGACTGGACGCTCTCTCGCGTAAAAGGCCACCTGGGAACCACTTCAGCCAGGGCTTTAGGTCACTAGTTGCTTCCAAGTGCTGGTGCTGGAGCCTTGCAGAGACACACTCTTAAAGGGACCCCCTGGACAGCCGTTTCTCTGCTTCTGCTGCGTGCTTGCCTACCTCTTCAAGGGACAGCAAAGCTCTTGCAGTGCCTGCTGTGGTTGCCCTGGTTTTTTTGGATGCCACAGCTTTTCTCTTGGTGCCACAGAGCTGGAGCTGCCCCTGGGCATGCGATGGCCCCACACGGCCATGCTGCAGTTTTTGCAGCACTTTGTGCTAGCTGCCTTCCTGGTCTTGACTATGCTCGACCCCGAGCTCATTCTGGGGACCCTCTCCCTGGGTGCAGGAGCTACACTGTGGCAATCGCAACCCACTGTGGAGAGGTGTTTCTGGAGGCTTGAAACCAGTTTGGATTGGTCATGGAGCAGTGGGATGACCAGTGCTGGCTCCAAAACTTGCACATGCGGAAGGCCACCTCTTTGGAGCTGTGTGCCTGGCTCGTCCCTGCCCTCCAGAGACGTGACACCCACCTGTGGCCCGCCATCACCATCTGGATGCTCGCCACCACAGCCCACTACCGGTCGGTGGGCAGCCCGTTTGGCATGGGGAAATCCACCGTTGGGGCCCTCCTCATGGAGGTAAGGCGCACTCAGGCTGCAGTCCTTGTATGGGGTGCAGGGAGGGGAAGTCCTGGAAGAGGGGGACCCTAGGGAAAGGGGGGTTGAGGGCTGTGGGGGGTGGAGTGGGGATGGGGGGGAAGCCCTGTCCCCAGGGGGTTGTGCCATCCCACCCTCACACAGCCCTGCTGCTGGGGGGGGTGGCCTGATAGGGGGTGGCTCCTCCGGTGTTAGGGGGAGGGGAGGAGATGGGAGCGGGGCAGGCACCTCCCAAGGGCTCGGGCGCTCCCTTTCTCATTCTCTGTTTTGTGTGTATGTGTTTACTTCTGCAGGTGGTGAGGGCCATCAGCTTGATCCTGCTGTGGAGGGTCATCCGCCTGGGAGGCCTGGATTTGATCGTGGCCAGATTTGTTGCCCTGCAGTTCCTGAACTGCGGGTGGAGCAATTGATGAGACCCACGTCCCGATCCGCGCACCTAAACATCGAGCGGCCCGGTATATTAATCAGAAGGGCTACTTCTCAAGGGCTGAAGGCCAAGGTCGACCACCGTGGACTGTTCATGGACATTTTTGTCAGATGGTCATGCAGGGCACATGATGCCCGCATCTTCAAGAACTTGAGCCTCTACGGCAAGGTGGACACAGGCACATTTTTTGCCCTCCGTGAACTTCCCACTGGGGACGTGCAGATGCCCCATTTCAACCCTCCTGCCCCCCCTACTCCGGTCCACTGACAGTTAGGCAAGGGAAGTGTCCGGCCATAGTGGGATCCCCCGATGGGTGTCAGAGGATCCAGGAGCAGCCTGGCTTCCCTGGTGTCCACACACACATTTGCGGCTTCCAGCGCTGCCCACAGGAGCAGGTGGTGCTTTGCACTTGAGGTATTCCCGCCTGATGTGTGCGGCACTCCTCGGTGTGTCTGGGGTGGTGTCTGTGCCCTTGTAGCTAGCCTGCTTCCAGCCATGGCAGGTGCTAGGAGGGCCCCTCCCTGTGGCAGGATGTGTGCGGCGTCCCCTGAGCCTGGCAGCAGGATCCCACCTGTGCTCAGGGGCTGCCTGCTGCATCTGCATGCCACACACTAACACTGCCTGTGGTTGCACATGCGTGGATCTCAGCATGATGTCCAGCCTGAGCGACCCTCGCACCCCCTCACACCCCCCTTCTGTGTGCCCATCTCCTCCACCTTGTGTGTGTGACAAACTAAGACCACTCACCTGAAGATCCCTTCCTGGTGTCTGACAAGGCCTGGGAGATGTCCTGGCTGACCGCCACCGGCTTGAGGGACAGGGTGATGGTGTCTGTCGTCTCCTCCTCCTCCTCCTTTGGTTGGCCCTGCTCCTTCTGCTGTTCCTGCATCATGACCTCCAGCTGGGCAATGATGGGGTCAGGGGTGTTGCGTGGGACTTGAGGCTGGGTCATGGGTGGCAAGGCCTGTGGCATAGAGAGCCGCATGATGAGGTGCTGTTCTCAGGCCGGCTTCCTGCCACAAGGCTTGTCCAGGGTGCTTGCAGCTTTCAGAGGGGCCAGGAGACAGGAACTATAGAGTTCTGATTAATTTGGCTGGAGTGTCCACCAGGGCACCTGTGTTGTTTTCTGGAGGTCTCTTCTTTTGAGAAAAATCCCTCCTCCCCTGTCCACACATGCCTTTTTCTGAAAGAGCTCTTTTGGAAAAAGGCTTATTCCTCACAGAGTATTACCAATGCTGGAAAAACCCCTCTGTTCTTTCAATTTACTTTCAGAAGAATGCGACTGCAGTGTGGATGTAACGTAGGTTTTGTTGGAAAACTGGCTCTTTTTCCAGCAAAACTCTATAGTGTGGACATACCCTGACTGAGGAGCTCAGGGAGCAGATGAATCCGGACTGTCCCTGTCTGGGAGACCTTCACCTCTCCCCTGGCTGTGCCTGCTGGAGCTGCAGCAACCATGGAGAGGCGCTTCTCACCTGGCCCCAAGCTGCTGCAGTGAGAGAAGATTGGGGTAGCTCCACTCCGTCGGGTAGCTCTCACTCCCTTGGGAAGCCTGCATACTGAACCCCCCCATCCCTAGATCAACCCAAGAGCAATGATTTAAATCAAATATACATTCTTATTTTATTTTCCAAAAAAACAAAGTTGAGTTACGGACCTGAGCAATGCTGGGCAAATCCTCTTGTTATGTATATATTCAGTAGAGGGGATCCCTGTAAAATCCTGCAGATGCCCTTTGTCAGTTGGCACCCTGGTTCACAACTATTCAGCTCATTAGATTTCAATACCAGGAATATTTTCCTAATATGTACCCTAAATATACCTTTATTATGCTTGCTACTATTCTAAAGAATTTCTGTCCATATATGTTGTTTACACCTTCCAAACTACAAATATTTATAGAGGCTTATCATGTCCCTCCCCATCCAAATAATTGTGTAGCCAAACTAGGGAGATTTCAGTGCTTTTTGCCTGTCTCTTAAAAATCAAAAGCTTCAGGGGGTAGCTGAGTTAGTCTGTACAGAATAAACTTAAAAAACAACGAATAGTCTGGTAACACTTTAAAGACTAACAAAACATGTAGATGGTATCATGAGCTTTTATGGGCGCAGCCCATTTCTGTCACTTCTTCGGTCACTCAAGCGCCAATGTTAGAGCTAATTTAACTTCCTTCTACTTGTTCATTTTACTAGTTACTTTGGGTTTTCCTTTATCAGACTGCAGTTGGTAGGACTGAAAATTTTCATTGTAACCCAGCTTTTCTAGTATGTATAAAATTAAACTACTGTATTCTTAAGAGGTGTCACAGATCCTGTCCATAAGAAAATGAAGATAGTTCAGCTAGTGGGTTATCTGCCATTAACCACTGGAAAGCTTTGGCTCATCCTCTATGCTTTTGTATCTCTCACAAACTACATGATGACTACAAGGACAAAATTTCTGAATGCTAATTTTCAGTTCATATGACATACACTGTGTGGGATAGAGATCTACTGTACATGTCTCTTGCTTTTGCCTGTTCTCTAGAGAACATTGGGAATTACACCCCTTTTTTTCTAATTAAATCAAGTGCAAAAATAGTTTCTGATCATTTCCCCACCTCTTCTTTGTTCTCACCCTCCCGCCCCCCCTTAAAAATAACTTCTGGATTTAGAAACATTTGGGGTCAGTCTTCCCAATATGTTGAGAACTGTGAGGTGTTAATAGTCTCAAAGGTATTTTTCCTTCCTTTTCAGGTTTCTGTTTCTCATCTCTGTGCCTTTACCAGCAAAATCTTTAGCAAGCAACTTGGTTAATGCAGCCTTGTGCAGGAAAGGTGCTGCCTTGCTTTTATCATTTCAAAGACTGATTACGGCAATTCTCTGCCTGCCAGCCTCCCTGATGCCTTTTGAAGGCTTTTGCTAGGGGTACTTAGTGATTCTAGGTCATTTCAAAAGAGAAACCACTTTGCAGAAGTTTCTTTGGCTTTCATTTAAGTAACATGTTGATTAAAATATCAGTGGGTTGTTTTGTGCATCTCTGTGCATGTCTTTTAGTCTTATGCCTTCATACCTGAATGTTTTTCTCCATCTGTACATGGTTGGTTGTTCAGTGTTGTTGGGCAACTCCCACCCTTTCAATTCTGTAGTGAATTGGCAATTGTGTAGGTGTTACCACTGCCCTCAACTACATATAATTCACTGTGTGTCATAGGCCCTGTAACTGTTAAGAGCTATTCAAGATTCTCCTTCAGCTCAAGTAGCAGGAGTCAAAGCTTTAAGAGCAGGATGGCCTGAATTTTATCCCTGAAACTTCTAAGACATTAGTGAAATGACTATACTGCACAGTGTGCGGTCCTAGATGATACTGAATGTATTGTATTTAAAGTTATACAGCTTTTTAAAGTCTTTTTGAAGGTCTTGGCTCTTCAACTTGACATTTGGAACATGCCAATCGACTGATGAAAACTCTAACTTTTAAGTAAAAATTACTATGCAAATTTGTTTTAATAGGAGTGATTTAAATTAATTTTAAAATCTAGTATTGAGAGGCTCACAGGGTGTTGTTCCTGACATTGTGTCTCAATTTCCTCATTAGGAAATAGGTACAGTAATGCAAGATGCTATCAAGTCATAAGCTGTCTCAAGTGAATCTGAAAGTTGGATTTTTCTTTTTCAATGAGCATGTATAAGGTGCTTGTGAGAGCCTGCTGGGGCCCACAGCTTCTTTAGACTCACAATGGGTTTTCCCGCAGATGGTCCTGCCTTCTGGTGTTTCCCCCAGGAACTGCACAAATCCCTGAAAATCTGACAGAGTTCTCTAGAAGGAAGGGGAAGTACAAGACCCTAGCAGTCTGTTTGTGGGGAAATCCACAGCACACTCAGGGTACAGCTAGACTGTGGGGGGGTTTTGGCAAACTGGAGGTATCCCGAAAAAACCTCCACCGTGTCCAGGGAACACGTTTGCTCTTCCGCTTTTTTTTTTGCGGAAGAACAAATGCGCTCTTTCGGAAGCCCCTGTATTTCTCATTCTACAAGGAAGAAGGGGGCTTCCAAAAGAGGGTTTTTTTTCTGACATTTGGCTCAATCTAGATGGAAAAGCCTCTTCCGACAAAAGAATTGGAAAAAGGTATGCATTTCTGACAAAAACTTGTGTAAGCAGGGGCTGAACTGCTGCTTGCTATCAGCCAGCTAAAAGGAGGGGTGGGTGTGCCCACTACAATTGCTTAGCTCTGCAAGGTAATTAACTGTTAACTGTCGATATGTAAATACAGCTCAGGAGAGAATGCGAGGTGTGGCTATGTAAATCCCATTCAGCCAGGGCTGATGGAGGGTCAGTGTTGGAATGGAATGTGGAGAATTGTAAATAATTTGGGACTGTTGTGGGGGTCACTAAGCATGCTATCCCTAAATGTGGGAACTGTAAAACATGCCACCAGTGCTTGCAGGAGAGAGACCACCATCATGGTAAGAGGTCTCAGAGGAACAAGCCTCCCCCCTTCCAGAGTTGAGTGAACTGAGCTGGGGGGAAGGGTTAAAGGGCTGGAGTCAGCCTGCTTCACACCTGCCAGGTGTGAGCTGTAAGACTGGCCCAACCTGCCCCTTTTCCCCCTTTGTTTTAAGGACAGACCTAAAGCAGACTCCCTGAGGAGTCTTTTCTTTTGCTAGTCCAGTGGAAGCTGGATTCCTTTGCCGGTCCAGCTGGTGGTTAAAGAGTTGAAATCATTGAGAGCTGAAATCACTGGTTTGGCTGAGAGCCAGACCCATTGCAGCCAGAGAAGTGGTGGCAACCAGCAGAGTGGCTGGTGGGAATCACTGGCTGGTGGCGTAACGTGGCTAGTAGGAGCGGCGGCAGGCGAGGAGTGGCGACCAGCGGTGTGGCGCGGTGACTGTCGGCGTGGCAGGCGAGGAGCGGCGACCAGCGGCGTGGCGCGGAGCGGTGGCAGGTGAGGAGGGTGACCAGCGGTGGCAGCAAGCGAGGAGCGGTGGCAGGCGACCAGCAGAGCGTCTGGTAGCGTGGGACGAGACAGCTGGTGGAGCGTGGCGGAGTGTCGTAAGGTGCCCCCTATCTATCTCCCCACCCCCATTTCTACCCAGGTTGGGAGGTGAAACCCTGCAGGTGAACTTTGGGACTCTGGGTGGCACGGACCAGGGACAGAGACTCTTTGGACTTCAGGTGATTCTTGGCTGGGGGGGGGGGGGCTTAGCTCATGTTTGGGTTATGAACTCTGTTTGTGGTGTTTTCCCCAAGTTAATGCCGTATGACTTCTCTCTGTTTCATTAAATGTTTCTTTCCTACACTCAGACTCAGTGCTTGCGAGTGGGGAAGCATTGCCTCTCAGAGGCACCCAGGGGTGTGTGAATTTCCCAGATTACTGGGTGAGGGCTCGAGCCGGTTCTGTGTGAGATGGACCCCAAGATATTGAACCCAGCCCTGGTTACTGCCAGGCCTACCCGGCAGAAGGGTTACACTTGTAGTCTAGCCATACCCTCACAGAATTGTCTCTCCCCCCCCCCCCCCCCCCCCCCGGCTCCTCCTGTGGGTTTCACACTATGAGGGCAAAATTTGGCTCTTGATTGAGCAAAACTTCCAACTAAGTTTTTTTTTCTATAAAAAAGTATCTGGCCAGCATGAGAGCCCTTGATGGTCTAAGAGCAAAACCAAAGGCCCAGCCAATATGCTCATATCAGTGGCCTCCTTTTAAAAATCCTTGAAGTTAATGAACACTGATCACGTTATTCCTTAGTTACTGGTGCAACTTCCACACTGACAGCCTATTCACCCATGTAAAGCCTCTTAGCCCTAACTAAAAACAGATAAACAGCAGTGCTATTCCAGTTCATTGAGTATGACTGACAATATTTGAAAAACACCACTCAGCCAAGGCAGTCAAGAGGGCTAGCACATACTTCAGGCCACAAGAAAACCTCATTAAAGCTAGCCTGAGCTATACTCAGAAGAATCTATAGCAGTATCACACAGATTGGCTTCCAAATGAAAAATAGAGGGTTGACAGGAACCTTACAACTTTTTATCTTTTTGTGACAAATTCATGAAGGCAGAAAAACTTGTTTTGTGCCAGAGCCACTAGATGGCAATGTTATCAAAACTAAGACATATGTGGTATTTTCAGTAGGTTATGATTCAGCCTTTGTCAGCCATGAAAACATGAAACAGATGCAGTTTTATTTGTGGGGAAAGATGAGGTTGACGCTATGGAAGACTCCATCCGCACAAAACCTGTTGCTGCTCACACAAGGAATATTCATTCACTTCTTACTAATTCTGTGTCTGCTCTACGAAGATTAAACTAAACAAAGCATCTGTTGCCCATGTGAGCTTGTCTGGAGTCATTAAAAGAAAGAAAGACCTCCCCCCCCCCAAAGCCTTCCAGTGTTGCCAGAAGTTGCCAGGTGTAAGTTGTTGCGCAAGCCTCAAAAATCCACCCCCCATCTTCCTATTAAAAAATGTAGGATTATTATTTCTAAATCATCATGTGTTTGCAGTTTGCTCTTGAAGCAGTTAGGAAGCATAGTTTCTGCCCTAAAGAGCTTGACATTGTAAGGCTCTGGCCCTTCAAAAAAATCCACCAGCCAGACCCTTAACACTGCCAAAAATCTGCAGTTGTAGGATGGAGGCCCAGATTAGACAAAACCATGATCATGGGCAGCAGGTAAGAGAAGGGTGAGTTTTACACAGATTCGGATTATGAGTTCACTAGTTCTCATAATGTCTGTGTCTGGGTGATTGTTTTTTTGAGATGGAGATTTCATTGTATTTAAAAAGGTACTTTAATATTTTTGTGATGGGGGTGAGCAGCAATGTCAGACGAAAGGGGTAGGGTAGGGTTTGATTGCAAAGGAAGTGGTTGTGTGATTTAACCTGTTTAGGGAGTGTCCGTATTTAAAGAGGTGGATCTGGACTGGGGGCAGTGGCTTGGTGGGAGAAGGCATGTATTCAGGTATAGGAAAAGGATGTGAAGTAGAAATGGCAGAGTGCATCATAGATGAGAGGCAGGAAATGAGAGCTGAAAGGTCAACAGGGAAGATTCTTGATGGCGAGGATGGTTATGAACAGTATGCAGGGTCATCAGGAGAGCACAGAAGGCTGTCAGAAATGCTTAGTCAGAGAGGTCAGGGAGGCAGACTTCCTCTTCAAGTCCTGGGAAAGCAACTGACTAATTCATGTCAGGCTTCCAAAGGATCAATGGGCCTGAGGTTAATGGTCAGCTCCTCACTTCTGTAGTCATTATGGACTAGCTTCCTTTTCAGCAGAGATGACAAGTCCCTGACACTAGGAGGGTGGTGAAGCACTGGAATGGGTTACCTAGGGAGGTGGTGGAATCTCCATCCCTAGAGGTTTTTAAGTCTCTTGAGGTCTCTTCCAGCTCTATGATTCTATGACATGTCACTTGAATCAGGGTGTTTGAGAGGAAAGCTGGGAGCTGGCTAAGTCAGCTCAATTCTGTTGAGAACATCCCCGATGCTAGGGGAATCCCCAGTTTGAGGGAAATGGCCAGTCTCTGCTCCCTGAACATTGGCTGGCCAGCATAAAGGGAGCCTTGCAGGGAACAAAGTGATAGTGAAATTGAAATACACAATGGAATTTAGAATAAATATCTAAGAATCTAGACATGAAAAGTCATTTTGCATTGTTCCCCCAGAAGTCTGACATGAGAAGTGTTACAATTACAGCAATATGCATAGCTGGAATCAGTGCTAGCTCAGTGGGGGCTCTAAGCAGGAATATTTTTGACCTTCCTTTACATAATACTGTACGTCTTTAAATAAAAAGCCAATTCCCCTCCCCCGGCTGCTTAGAGCCCTAAGCAAGTCTTTCGTCCGCTTACTTCTAGCGCCAGCTCTGCCCATAGAATCTGGTAAACTTGAAGGAGAGTCATTCTTTCTAGAGTATGGATCAGCCTGTGAGCCTGACTTTCTGGAGAGGAAACTTTCAATTTAAGGGATCTGAAGGTTTTGGTGTGACTTGGCTAAGTGACTCTCATGGCTGGCTGGTAATGCACATGTTTGCAGAGAAAGGGAGAGGAAGAGGGTATCTTCTTTCAGGTGTGTCATCTCTCTGGTGATGATGATTTATTTGTAGTGCCATGGAGCCGCGGGGGTTGATCTGCTTTGAAGAACTGCAAACATTTGGCTTATAATCATAATATTGCTCATTGATGCTTAGATGTATTTCCTTGTTGAAATCCCATTGAATTTTATTGGACTGCTTTTATAGTTCTGTAGATATCCTGTACTCTCTTGTCATGACCCTTTCCCCTATTACTTTCCTTTGATGGTACGCGCTCTTTTGACAGTGTTTCAAATCTTCATTTTGTATTTCTCTGCTCTTGTTCCTGGGACTAACGGGCTTCTACTGCATAAGGACCAGAAACCAAAATTTCCATTAAGTAGTGAGGTACTGAAATATGATCATTAAATCTTGATGGGCTTTTCCTTTTGCTTACAGTAATCTGAAGTCCAATTGCTTACCAAAAATAGCTTAGACAAGCAAAGAATATATGGTACAGCAGAAGAGGGATCCCAAGGCATCATAGGGCCTATGGAAGACAGCAATTATTTACAAGCATCTTTGGAGCCAGGTGAGTTATATAGGTGGGTCTCACTAAGCAAGTTAACATTAAGTTACTGATCCTGATTATGGCCCTGTTTGTGGAGTCAGCACAGGGAGGCAGCTTCAGTGTGTTTTTGATGGTTTGAGTTGCTCTGTGTGAGATTAGTTAGTGAGGGATTTTACTTAAGGTGGAACTTTATTTCCTGAGAGATGAGAGAGCGCCAAGGTGAGCTGCTGATGTCAATCAGTGGTTATCTGCGGCAGGTATGGATAACAGTGCTTATACTTTTGGGCTCCCATTCTGTAATGCTGAGCCCCATTGTCTGGTCCCAGTGCACCACTGGTGGCTAGCATTTGGGCTGCTCTCCTATACAATACTAGACGATTTACCTGGGTCCTAAACTCAATTAATTTTGGGGTTTTGGATAATAAAATAAAAAAGGTTATTTCATTTAAATCCTTGCTCTGGGGTTGGGACTGAGGATGAGGGGTACAGTATGCAGGCTGCTTCAGCTCCAGCGGGCACTGG
Source organism: Pelochelys cantorii (assembly GCA_032595735.1). NCBI lineage: Eukaryota > Metazoa > Chordata > Testudines > Trionychidae > Pelochelys > Pelochelys cantorii. Next base: position 97,765,520 of record CM064329.1, on the reverse strand, counting down.
AAGTACATCAGTGTTATGTATCTGTGTGATACGCTTTAGTGAAGACAGTACTATTACTTCTATGATCGCTGAATTCAGTGTAAGATGGTAGAACATCTGAAGAGACAGACAATAGAATTATGCCATCTTAACATGTCATTTGTTGTGAGGTCTCCATTTGACATGCAGGGCCCATTGGTGGTGTTACTGAGCTACAGGCTTGACACAGCAATGTGTTGTGGGCTAGCAATGGAGCAGTTATGGGCAGTAAGACATCTGTGACTTGCCGTCAGTGCACAGGACACCAGATCTATAGGTAGGAGATGTGGCGTTTTCTGCCACCAATTTGGGTAAGACTTTTATGTGTCTCAGGAGGTTCTATATCTGTAAAATGGGGTTAATGAGACTATCCCACCTTTCAGGCCTGCTGATAGAGGGGGATTGAGGGACAAAAGAAGCAGCTGCATGGGGCGTGGTAGTTCAAAAGGGCCCAGGGCTCTGCTACTGTGGCATCAGTGGAGGCCAAAACCCCTGACCCCTTAAATCACCATTGAAATGGTGTGCAGTATGCTCCATGCAGTTTTGAGAGCTGGCTGGGGTAGGGCATGGTACAGCATACTCCGGGCACCTGCCTCTTCTGCCTGTGGCCCTGCCCCTTCTGGGAGCATAGAGTCAAGCTCCCCCCATCTTGCCTAAAAGCTCAGAACATCTGTCAGTCTCACTGCCCCCTTTCAAGACTATGGATGAAAAGTTCTGGGAGGCTGCTAGATATTAATATAAGAGTAAACATATGATTGATAGATGATTTTCTATTCTCTGGTATAAAGTGCTTTATATACCCCTGGTCCAAACATGTTGTCTTCTGAAGAACTTGAGAGGCTTATATGGGAGAGAGTCAGTGTTACTCAATGGAATTAAATGTCTGGGACTATAGTGAGATAATGTCAGTGCAGCAGTTTTGAAATAAAATGCCATGGCCCTTCTGTGTTCGACAATGGCTCAAGCACAGCTTTGGGTGCTGAAGATTTCTGCTGCTAAGAGACAGAGTTGTGATCAAGATATCAGAGAAATCTGTCAAACAGCTGTTGGCTCATTTAACTTTCATCTGGAAAACACCCCAGAATAGGTTGAAAGGGCCCCCTTTTCATATTGCATTTGATTGGGCTTCCCTCCCATCCCATCCCTGGAACTAGAGCAAAACCAGAGAGGCAATGGAATTTCTCTCCAGTGGAAAATTCCCTCTCTTTGGAGGGTGTGGTGGGTGGGTGGGTGGGTGTGGGTGTGTGTATGTGGATGTGGATGTCAGGCAGCACAGGGAACAGCTAGCTGCCCAAGAGTTGGAAACCACTTCAGTTCCCAGAGATGGGCCCTAGAAAGGAATGGACCAGAAAAAGACTCCTCTTTGTGAAGCTAATTTATTTTCCAAAGTAAAACTCCCACAAGACAACTTAAATCTCTTATAACCTAAGTCACATTGCTCAGATTCTCTATGTACATAACTGGATCTAGTACTTCCTTTCTACCTAATCTAATCTGAGGATGAAATCCTGGCCTCATTGTGACTTCAGTGGGTGTTTTGCCATTGATTTCACTGCAGCTAGGATGTCACCTGAGGTATTATCTTTTACTCACCACTGTAGCATGTGACCATCTTCCAGAATTACATAAATTCTTGTGAGCAGCCTACAAGAAGTCTTCTGTTTTGTTTTTTCTCTTTCCCATCACAGTGAGAATTATAGGAAACTTCACTCTTGTCCTTCCCTCCTCCATTCTCAGAGCAGGCAGAGAAAAGGCACGTTAGTGTCACGAGGGTGCTGTGGCAGAGAGGTGGGTCTTGCCTATTGCACAGTGGTCATTTTTGGCTCTAGGGGGAAGTAGTTCTGAACTCATTTACTCCTTTGTTAATAACAGGCATTTATTAAACACCATATTTTGTCCCAGAGCAAATTAACTAAATAAACCACCATGGTGTATTCAAACATGGCCTTTAAGATACTTTATTAAAAACAATAAATCAAGTGCTATGACGGCCATTATTGAACTGGCTTTTATTGAGTTCTTCCGTTATCTTTGCCATCCTCCTTTAACTCCTCCCTTGACTCCTTTTGCATTTATGACTTTGAAACTCACTATATCACACAGACCCACATGGCACTTTAATCTAAGGCCACATTTTTGGGGAGGTGTTTGCATCACTGAGAAACATATTGATCATTTTATGAGCCTATTGTTTTATGGAACTGTGTTCACTGCCTTTAATTCTCTGACTCCCTTTCTCTCCCAATCTGGTTATAATTATTAATAGCTTTTTTAAAGAACACTAGTGGAAGACTGAATACCAGGCACACTGGTTTCTCTTAGAATGCCGCAATCTATCTATTTATTGAAAAAATATTATAAGATGAAAAGGTTGGACAGTCCTGTTGAGAACAAAACCAAACAGCATTTTCTTATTTTTAAATCTGCCTTAAACTATACCAGCATCAGTATAATGGTCAAGGGAAAAATCCCAATGTATCGACAGCAATAAAATCCATCTATACGCCTCCTTCCCCCCCCCCCGAATTCCATAGAAACTTTGCAGACTCTAGTAACCAAACACAATTTATAGCTCATACTATCTGCATTATAAATGGTTTTACATCTCTAGGTAGGAGATTGGTGCTTCTATATCTCCAGCATTAAAATCTTGCCAATATTCATCCCCATGTTCTCACTGGATCTTGGATTATAGGTATAAGAAGTCTTTTTTCCCCCCCAAACTATGCCAGTCAGATACAGTTTAAAATTCCAGAGGTCGATTTTTCATATACCATGAGCCTCTGGGAAGTCAAATGTCAAAGAAATGTCAGATTATTTATGTATTTATTAGGTCTATGGTGCATTTCTGAGGAGGCTGTGTGGCATTTGGTCATCACATTCTTCGAAGACATAACACAGAGCAACAGCCCTGTAAGTACATCAAAAGAATTTCAATATTAGCCACAGTACAATAAATCTGGATTGCACTTAAGACATCAGTGTGTTGAAGAAGTCACTCTTCCTTCTTGGGCATTTTCCTTTGCCAAACAGTTCTCTCACTTTTGTACTTTCAAAAAGTGCATATAAGCACCTGTTTAGAGCAAGCAGAAGCCAGACTGGTTTTGGATGTATGTTATTCATTTCATAGGATCATTTTATCTGAATTGCTTCCAAGTGCTCCAGACTTGTTGGTACCATATGTGAAATAAGGACCATAATAAAGAAGAGTTAGTACTTTGATGTCAATACAATAATGAAGCCCTTTCCAGGACCGCTAGATAAATGATTTGTGGCTATCTCATTGGCAACAGCTTTATTCCAGGATTACCTAGGCTGCTTATGAAGGATTTCTTCCTGCATCTTGCATAGTGGTTACCGAGCACAGCAAGGTCAGCACAGATTTTGCCCAACCATGAGCAAGGTTCCCTCTAAGCTGCACGATAGCACAGCCCTGCAGATGCTTAATGAGCCCCGCCCAGCCATGGGCTCAGGGCTCCGCGCATGGAGCTGCCTGGCTGGGGGAGGGGCACTTCAATGACAACAGCAGTTCCCTGCTGAGGACAAAACAGTGAGTCTCTCCCAGCTAGTAGGGACACGTTCCCTCCCTACTAGCTCGAAGAGACTCGCTGCTCTGTTCTCAGCAGGGAGCTGCTGCTGCTGAGGGAGGAGTGCTCTTCCCCTGCCAGACACTCAGTGCATGAGTCCTGAGCCCCTGGTTGGGCGCGGTTCATTAAGCAGCTGTAGGTCTGTTCTGCTGTTCAGCTTAGCGAGAACCTAGGCCATGAGCAGTGTTGGCACTATAGGGCTCCATTTAATTTGTGTGAAATGGAGCAGATTGGAGCCCCTTCATCTTTAATAACAACGTTTCACCAATGGAGGGGAAAGACATGCACTTGCAATGCTGCATCATGATCTCCGTGGAAGTCACATGGATTCTGCAGTCTTTGGAAAAGAGAGAATAATGCACATGGACCACGTTTTTAGAATTCTGTTAGCTCACGGATTGCTCAAGTTGTCCCTGGAATAGACAATATATAATGCCTTTCGTATGTCAGTAATGTATAATATGAAATCTTCATAAAAATAATTTCCATTTATATAAGTCCTTTCATCCTGGAGTATCACCACATGCTGTGCAAGCTGTTATCTTTCTCTGTGTACAATAAATACCTTTGTTTTGATGAGTAACTAATCAAAAGTAGAGAACAGTCTCCTTTCACAGTCTGCATTGAGCTCTCAGAAGAAAATGGAAGAGAGAGAGACTGCTCTAAAATTTAAAGATGTGGTGCACAGGAAACAAAATACTCACAATGGGCTAACTACTATACATCCACCTTACAATTTCTGGGGACAAGAGGGAGAGATAATTGGCAGACAACATAAGTATGCGTAGGAATTCTAGCCAAGGATACCTTTTGATTACACTGTTATTTAATTTAAAAGAGAAATGTGATCATTAATAGCCATACAGAACAGACCTTGCTTTTTAATTCTCATCTGAAAGACTTAGGGCACGTATACACTATGGGGCAATGTCAACTTAAGGGACTCAACTCCAGCTACATGAATATAGCACAGCTGGAGTCGATATACCTTAGATTGAGTTGCCACAGTCTCCAGTGCAGGGGGTCAAGAGTGTGATCAGTGGTTGAAATAGCGGTTCTTTGCTAGACCTTCTAAATTGACCCCCGGGGAGTCGATTACTACAGTGCCAATCTCCCAGTATGTGTAGACCTGCTGTTCCATTAAGTATTCTCCCTGGAACTCAATGCATCTACTGCAGAGGAATGAAAGGTTGGGTTGATGTTTGAATTCATGTCGGTGGATCATTGGCTCAAGACATTTCAAATGTGCTATGCTTAGATTCCTAAGCCAACTGCTCTTGAATGTAGCATCTGCTACGACATTAAAGTTAAAATGTGGCAAATGATTAATATTTATTAAATGAATTTCATTTTGTGAGTTATCTGCCAATAGACTTTTATTTGAATTTGTCCATTTGATCATTTTATGTGGACATCTTTCAGTCTATGGGCTGTTTGTAAGTGATTTCACTTTTTTGACTGTTTTGTTTCTAGTGTGCTAGCACCAATTTGCATGATATCGCTTCTGCTCCTTGATTAGATGACCAAAATATTTATACCATGGGGGAAGGAAATAGAAGAAATAGCAAGATGGTCACAAACATTTCTGGGCACATATCATATGTGAACATTCTCAGGCTTTCTACAAATGTTCCTGTGGGGAAAAAAAATCACCCATGAATGCTTATGGAACCTGAATAAGACAGGATACTATAGTGGAAGTGCATTGGTGATTCTCTATTCAGTTAAATGTTCACAAATCCTTATTGTTGTCCTGTATTATTTTTAGGTAGCAGATGCCTTCCTGGATAGATTTCAGGGCAAAGAACTTGTCTTCTAGAGTTTACACTCTAGTCCGTGACATAACATGGTAAGTAAAAAGTACAACAAGCTGTAAGAAAAGGGTGCCTAGAGTCAGAACAAAGGCTACAGGGATCAGATTAGTTGTTCATTTTAGATATGTTCACAAATTGGTGCTTTAATTAGTTAATACAGACATATGTGTGGAAACAGCACATGTGGATGGGTGTGAGTGTATAGTTTTCTTGCCTTTTAACAGTACCAATTTAAATAATTCCAAGAGATCTTCAGTGGAGTTTATAACTCTGGTCAATGAATAGTAATGGTATATGTAGGCTGCCAAGGTGACTATGGTGTCCTTTCACAGAAGACGAAGGTGGTTATTTAATACTCTACTCTGGAGAATTAGTTTCTGGATAGACAAGAATGAAATAAACTGGGAAAGAAGTTTATTACCGCAAGAGTCTTTACTATGCTAGTTGTAAATTTATTAAGCACTGTACTGCACCATTTGTGTCAGCATATTGTTAGAGCCCTGCAAATGTATAGATTTCCACTTTATGTCTGCGTGCCATTTTTGTCGATCGCAGATTGGCTGCAGATACAAATTTTGTATCTGTGTATGGCTCTACATATTGTACCATTTCCCCAGATCATATAATAACGTTGCTTTGTACTTCTATAGAGCTGTTCCTCTGAGGAACTCCTCAAAGAACTATACAAGTATTGATGACTTATCACAATGCCTGTGGGAGGCAAAAAGAAATACTCTCTTTCCCTAAGGGATATTCAATATGTTGCATAGTGTACATGAAGTAATATGCCCAAGGTCACACTGCATATCATTGGCAGAGCTGGGCAAAGAGAGGAAGGTTGGATTTTGTTTAAGGGACTGGACTGAAGTGTGCCCACATGGAAATGTAATGCACAGTTACTTAGGGGGTAAATCTATAACACTAATCCACTGTGTACTAAGTGATGATATGGACCCTGCTTCTGGTGCACTAAAAGTTCCTTTACAGTGTTCGCATGGCCAGCTAGTGTGTGCACTGTAGATTCATATGCTAGCTTGACAAACTCTGTGTTCACAAGCCCTCAGACTTGAGGGATATGGGTTCCAGTTGTGACTTTGTCACAGATTTTCTGCAGGATCTTGGGAAAGACACTTAATCTCATTGTGCCTCAGTTTCCCGGTTGTTGGGATAATGATACTTCCTTTTCCCATTCTTTGTGTTGTGTATTCAGACTGCAAGCTCTTTGGGGCAGGGGGTGTACAATGCTTAGCACAATGAACCAGGACCACTGCCTCAATACAAGTAACACCAGTTTTCCTGTTCTTTGGTCATTCTTTCTTCCACTGGTAATCATAATATTTTCTCTCTACAGTGTAGCACATGCATAGTTAAGCTTGGGTATGTTGATGGAACCCTTTCTGAGATTAGAGCTGAGAGTTTTTGATTAGCCTGAAGCCATAGCATCTTGAGCTATAATCTTGTCAATTTTCATAAGTTGAGCAGGGTGAGGACTGGTCAGTACTTGCACAGGAAATTTTAAGGAAAATTCAAGCTGCTGCAGAGAGCTGAACTGGGTGAATGTCAGTCTTCCCTGTTACCCAGGGTGAGCCTATACCACAACATGACACTAGGGGGCACTGTGCTGCTACAGGCACTTCCAGATAGGCGTGGCATAAAACTGAGGTCCTGACTATTTGTGGTATTAATCGTCCCATGGCATGTTTTGCATAAGTAGAGGTGTTGGCCCTGAACGTCTTGGCTAACTTCCAGGCTAGTCCATTGCATTCTCCTTGCCCAAATACCATAATGTATGGTGCTTTATTTCTTGTTGTAAACTGATAGGCAGTGTTGCTGTGTATTCTTAAACAGCTGCTGTGTTCCACACTAGAGAAGGGTGTGTTTCATTGATAAGTGAAATTAGTCCTGTTTGTAAGGAGCTCAGGGATTTAATATGTTGCATACAGAAGATGCAGCTTGGTATTGTAATACTCATTACTGCATTGAAGAAGCAGCTTGTCTGTCCCACATCCTCTGTTGTGCAAAGCCTGGCTCTTATTGTGCAGGTGATCCAAGAGATGGATGAGAGGAGGGGGAAATTATCCTCCACTCCAGTCAAGTCACACTGTTGTCACAGTAGTAACTGCTATAGTAGGAAGGGAACTCCTGTGTTGTGTAGACAGAACACAGGAGGATTGGGCTTGTTGTGCCTCAGCGCCGAGTCCCCTTTATTGACCCTTTTGTGGCTTGCCTTTCCAATGCAGTTGACCCACACAAGTTTGGCTGTCTAAACCATGGAAGGGGGTAGGGACCACTGGGTCCATTCAATTTAACCTCCTGTGTAACACAGTCTAGAGAACTCCCTCAATTGAAATTAAAATTTCTCAGTGATGGAGAATCACGGTTAACAATTTATGTTTTATTTCTAGTCTGAATTTGTCTACTTCAACTTCCAGCCATTGGATCATGTTATATGATTCTCTGCAAGATTGAAGAGCCCATTATTACATATTTCTTCCCTCAAGTTGATACTTAGCCTGTGATCAAGTAACCCCTTAATCTTCTCTTTGTTAAACTAAATAGATTGAGCTGTCTGAGTCTATCACTATAAGGCAGGGTTTTTTAATCCTTTAATCATTCTTATAGCTTTTTTGAGCCCTCTCCAATTTTTCAACATCCTTCTTGCATTGCGGACCTTACAACTGGATACACAGTATTCCAGCAGTGATCCCAGCAGTATCAAACACTGAAATAAAATAACTTTTGTATTCCTACTAGAGATTCCCCTGTTTATGCATCCCAGGGTTGCATTAGTCCTTTCAGCCACAGAGTTGCATTGAGCGGTCTTGTTCAGCGTATCTCCCCTCTGCACCCTGACTTCCGAATCTTTTTCAGGGTCGCTACATTCCAGAATAGAACTTCCCCATCCTGTAACTGTGGCCTACATTATTTATTCCTAGATGTATGTTTTTACATTAGCTGCTTTTAACACACACATTGTTTGCTTGCACCCAGATTACCAAGCCATCTGGGTTGTTCTGTCCTCATCACTATTTACCATGGCACAGTTTCTGTATCATCTCTAAACATGATCAGCGGTGAATTTGTTTTCTTTCAGGTCATTTATAAAAACATTAAATAGTGCAGGGCCAAGAACCGATCCCCGTGAGACCCTTCTAGAAATATACCCACCTACTTGATGTTGATTCCCTTTTACAATTACATTTTGAGGCTTCCCAGCTGGATTCTTTTACTCCATTTAATGGGTGCCAAGGTAATTTTGTTCTAGTTTTTTTAATCAAAATGCTATGTAGTATCAAGCCAAAGTATATTATGGCAGCACTGTTACCTTTATCAACCAGACTTGTGACCTTATAAAAAAAATTGTCAGGTTAGTTGGTAGAATCAATTTTCTTTAAGCCCATGTGTAGTAAGGCAGAGTGGCCTCCCTCTGGATCTGAGTGAGGGACCACTACATACCTCCTGGTGGGTGGAGCCTAACCCACCCTGCCCCCTAGTCAGAAGTGTTAACACAAACCAAGAAGTAGAAAAGGAGGGCTCTGTTCCTCAGTTGAATTGTAATCAGGGAGGGAGATGGATGCCTACCCTCCACTGTGGCACCTGGGAGCTGAATCTGTGCTCTGTAGCACCTGCCCCCAAAAGAAACTGACTGTGAAGGGGAGTTGCCAAGAGTACTGTGCTTTGTGTACCTGGAGGAGTCAGAGGACCTGTGCATTAAAAAGATACCAAATCCCAAGGAGGTAGGACATAGTCCAGGGGCAGTTGACCATACTCTGGCTATACTTTAGACCAGCATTTAATGGTTGGATCCCTGCTGACCCAGTGGTTGACCACTTTGCTAATATTAGGGCCCTGGGCTGAGACACAGTGGAGTTGGGTGGGCCTATTTTCCCTCTCCACATTCCACTTGTGGCTGACAGCCTCCCCTTCTAGGCCAAAGGACTTAACTTTGTCTACAGTCCACCTGAATTGAAACGTCAGACTTTTTGTTGCTCCTTCCTGTGTGAGGGTCAGGATATCTTAGACGATTAGGATTAGGGTCAGGTTTACTTTTTGTCAGCCCCAATTAGAAGTTGATGGGCTAAAGCCTGCTCAGTGGCACAGGCAGGACCAGAGCCCCTTTAGTCAGGAGGCTTAGGGTAAAGCCTGTTCCCTGCTCTGCTCCACCCACAAGGACAGAGCCTTAGATTGTTAATTACTGCCAGCCCAGCCAAGAGGCTGTGGGCTAAACACTGCTTTGGGTTCTGCCCATCTGAAGGTGGGTGAGTGTCTCCACTTATTACTAGTTGGTTGTCTCTACTAGGCAGCCACAGAACCATCAGCTGCCTATGTCTCGGCCCTGCTAACATGATCTGAGCCAGAGAGCTGATTCCTGATACAGCAAGGCGGAGTGGTCTCCTTCCTCACTTGAGAGTGAGGGACCACCACATTTGGAGTAGAATGTGGGCATTCATTCCTCTCCTGGGACGGTATGAAATGGAACTACTTTACCATCTTCTGGTCTGGGAAGGATAGTGGTCAAGAAATTGATCAAATGGCTTTCTCAGCGCCAATAGCAATGTCAGGTAGCCAAATTCCTGCAGCAACAACTACTGAAACTATGAGGAAATCAGTAACGTCAACTGATTTGAGAACTGGGGGCCCAAAATTGTGAGCTGCAACAACAGTGCTTACAGCAACCTGCTGCACTTGTACCAACACCTGGGGATTCCAAGTTCAAGGGTGCAGCAGCTCCCACTAACACTACAGTGCCAATGTGCTTGGTAAAAAGGGGCCCTGAGGATGATCCAAAGTCCCTCCTCATAACAGTTGAGAGGGTTGTATAGGCAGCTAAGTGCTCCTTGGAATAGTCACCCTATTGGCCCTGTATTTGATGGGTCTGGCCCACGTTGCCTATTGGGAGCACCCGGCAGGGGGAAGCCCAAGACTATGGATGGTTGAAGGCCACACTCTTTGATGTGCTTGAGATCACACCAGATACATTCCTGCAATGACTACAGGAGAAGAGCTGCCCACTCAGGGAATGACAGACCTGTAGCCCAACAAATGAAGGATGCAAACTGGCAATAGTTACAGTCCAAACAGCGTACTGGCACAGAAGTCACTGAACAAGTGTCGTCTTAAACAGTTCATACGTATCATCCCAAATCGAGAATTAACCTGGATCCTTTGCCACAGGCCAGTGACTCTGAGCGCAAATGCTACCCTCATGCAGGATTTTTTGGCTTCTGAGACTGCTGACAGACCTAGGGTTTGGCCCATGTCCCTAATGACTGTGAACCCCAAAGAAAAGAGGGCCTGGAGACAAAGGAATGTACAATAGACCAGCCCAAGATGCCCTGATGGATAGGATACTGTCAATCCCTGGCATACAGCCCATAATACCTGAAGAACCGAGAGGGTGGTGAAGCCCCAAATTACAGGCAAACCCTCACCTTCAAACAACTCTACAGACCAGATACCCCAAAATTAGCCCTTGTTTTAGCTGCAACCAATTTGGATACTGTGACAGAGCAGGGGTGATACAGCAGGTTAAAGAGCTTGGTGGAAGGGGAAAAGAGGCAGCTTTTGCAGAGAGAGTCATCAATCCTGTCTAATTAGGGGCAGCTGGGACAGGGCGGCTGCAAAATCAATTAAGGCCCAGGTGAAACTAATTAGGGCTGCCTGGAGGCCTATTGAAGAACCATCCCTGTGGGCGAGGGGGGAGAGAGCTGTGAAGGAGTTTGGAGAACTAAGAAGGAGTTTTGGAGAGTGGAGGAGTTTGGAGAGAGGGGGACACCGGAGGAGCCAAGAGAGCAGCATCGGCCTTGTTAAAGATGACAGGGAGACAACAAACCCCAAACGAAGGTGAGTGAGCCATATACTGTGACTCCTAGACTGTGGGACAGTGGGCTGAACAGGGGTCAGGGGCCCAGGAGTGGGACTGACCCTGCCACAATACCTTGGATGTGTCTGAGTCTGCTCTGGTGAGTCTTGGGCCTGTAAGCTGCTTGCAGGTAAACTGACCATCCCCCTTGATGTGAATGGAATCTGAGCCTTGGCCTTCATTGACTTAGGCTGTGGGATGACTCTTGTCCACCAGGCTCTCATCCAGGCCCTCAAGCTGACCTGGGTGTCATTTAGCAACAATGAATCAACAGGGATTTGAAGCCTAATCCTAAGGCCCAGGTCACAATGTCAGCAAGAGAGGGGACACCAACCATGATGATCCTGTCATCCTGGGCCATGACTGGAAGTGGTTCATAGAAGTCCTACATACTGCACACCTGGGAGCCACAAAGTCTGAAGTAGTCCTTGAGGGGAAGTCCTTTACGGAAGCAGACGAGACACCCAGAACTCAAATACTTAAAACCCAGAGACTTTGGCCAGGACCCCCTAGTTGAAGAAGCTGATGCCAGGCAACCCACTCAGGAAGAGGCCCTGAGTTTGAGCATGGATTTCAGCCAGGACACATGGGAAGAGTTCTCTTTTATTTGGGCTTATAAACAGGTGGTTCATGTTAATGGGACCCTGGCAGAGCCCCACTGGGCAACAATGTACTCCGACTTTGAATTGACCAGGGACCACCTTTACTGGATCAACCATGACCACTGGATATGTGAAACTGAAGCTCAGCTAGTGGTATCTCAGTGCCATCAAAGTGCAGTCTTATGATACTCCTTTGTCAGTGGCTAGGCGCTTGGGTCATGAGAAAACACTAGCATAACTCTTGGCCTGATTCTTCTCATCCAGCGTGCACAGGAGGGTAATGGATTTCTGTGACTCCTCTCCCAAGTGTCAGCTGGGATCCTGGCTGGGAATACCAAGAGCTTCCCTCATTCCATTGCCAGGGATTGGCATCCCACTTGAGAGGATTGTCATGGACCTTATAAGGCCCCTCCTGAAAAGTATTGTGGGATTGCAATACATCTTGGGGATCTTAGATTATACCACTCTGTTTCCAGAAATGGCCCCCCTCTGAAACTTCACAGCCCGAACTTTTGCTGCAGAACTTTTGAAAATTTTTGCCCCTGTAGGCCTCCCTGGAAAGTCCTGATGGACCAAGGCACCAATTTTAGACTAAAGCTCCTTTGACAGGTGTATAGCTTACTTGGAATAAAAAAAATTGTGGACATCTGTGTACTACCTGCAGATGGATGGGCTTGGGGAATGTTTTAAAAGGACACTGAAGGAGATGCTGTGAAAGTTCCCTCTAAGAAAACTTTGCCAGTGGTACCAACTTATTTCACCTATTACTGGCCAGCTTAGAGGTTCCCTAGTCATCAATCAGGTTCTCCCCCTTTGAGTTGATATATGGCTGGCAGCCAAAGAGATTGCTAGACCTTGTGAGGGAGAACTGGGAACAAACACAGTCACCATCAAAGGGCCTCCTCCAGAGTTTCCTGTGGCTTCAGGGTTGCTTGTCCAGGGCAGCAGATCTGGCAAAGAAAAACCTATGAAGCGCTCAGAGCACAGGAGCACATATAATGGGACCCCAGGGAAGAACCTTTGAGCTCAGTGAAAGGATACTTCTACTCCTACCCTCTGAGGGAGGAGTCAAAGCTCCTGGCATGCTGGAAGGGCTCTTATGAAATCATTTGCTATGTCAGGCCTGTAATTTATGAAGTGTTCCAACCCAACTGGAAAAAGACAGATTTATGATGTCAGTCTGTGAAGGCATGATGGGATTGCAAGAGGCTGTTGATTGTTCCAGAATAACTAGAGCTAGATTTAGGGCCCCACCTACTAGACCTAACTGACTCTGAAGGGCCACAGCTTGGTGATACCTTGACTGAGGAGCAACAGAGCAAGTCAGGTGCCTGCTGACGGTGATTCCTAAAATTTTTATGGCTCAGCCAGGACAGACTATGCTCATCCAACACAGACTAAAGACTGACTCGGGAGAAGTCATCCAAGAGACCACCAGACCATTGCTATACCAAACCTGCAAAGTAGTTGAGATACACATCCAGCCATACTGGAACTAGACATAATTGAGAGGTCCTAGAGTGAGTGATGCAGCATTATCATTCTGGTCCTGAAGCCTGATAGGACCCTTAGGTTCTACATCGACTTCTGAATACTCAATACCATCTCTAAATTCAATGCATACCTGCTGCTATTGATTGATTGAGCTGCTAGACCAACATGGTGATGCCCAGTACATCAGCACCCTGGATCTCACAAAAGGGTATTGGCAAATTCCCCTTGACATAAGCTCCAGCGAAAAGATTGCTTTTGCCACCCTGGTCAGGTTGTACCATTTCACCTGGATGGATCTGGATCTCTGCAGCACCCCTATCATCCTCCAGTGGCTGATGGACCAGGTTTTATAATCCCTGTGTGCTTACAACTTCTGTCTTTCTCAGTAACATAGTGATTTACAACAGCCATTGGGAAGACAACCTCAGTGAGGTGGCTACTGTTCTTACATCAAGCTGAGCTGATGACCAACCCTCAAAAGTGTAAAATTGGGTGGCAGGAAACCACATACCTGAGGTACACCCTTGGATGAGGTCAAGTACAACTGCTGATAAGAAAGGTCCAGGCTCTGCAGGCTAACTTGGCCCCAGGGCAGCAGGTGCAGCAATTTTTGAAGCTTGTGGGATATTATCAATGTATTGTTCCCAATTTTGCCTTGATCGCAGCCCCTAATAGAACTCCTGAAGAAGGACAGTCCCCAATGGATGTGTTGGACAGATGAGTGTGACTGAGCCTTTCAGATCTTCAAAAACTAACTGTGCTGAGAATCAATGTTGTTCAGCCCCAACTTCAATTGGGAGTTCCTTTTACAGAAAGACATTTTGGAGGAGAGATTGGGAGCTATCCTCTCCCAGGAGGCAAATGGGCAAGAGCCCCCCATATTCTACATCAGCCACAAGTTTTTGTTTCCGTGAGACCAGAACTACTTTGTTCTCAAGAAGGAATCTCTGGTGGTCAAGTAGGTCATGAATGCCTTGATACGACCTCCTGGAATCCCCTTTCATGCTTGTGGCTAACCATGTTCCTCTGAAGTGGTTAAACACAGTCAAGGAAACAACCCTCCAATTGATATATTGGTATTTAACCCTGTGGCCCTACGCTTTTGTGGCGTGTCATTGTGCTGGCAGGAAATCCACCAATGTTGGTTTCTTTTCTCTATTGGGAGGAGACATTGCCATCTCTGGTAGCCCAGAGATGGTTTTGAGAATGTGTGTGTGTAGTGACACAGTCAGGCCTCATTTATGAATATATTGAATAGAACTGTTTCTAGAGCAGACCTCTAGGGGACACTGCTAGTTACCTCACTCCAGTCTGAAAACTAACCATTTATTCCCACACTTAATTTTCTCTCTTAACCAGTTACCAGTCCATGAGAGGACCTTCCGTCTTATCTGATGACAGCTTACTTTGCTTAAGAGCTTTTGGTGAGAGAATTTTTCAGAGGCTTTTTAAAAATTATGTACACTATCACCACTACATCCCCCTGGTCCACATGCTTGATTTCCCTTTATAAAAGCAGTGTTGACTCTTCCCCAACAAATTACATTCTTCTACACGTCTGACAGTTTTGGTTTCTATTGTAGTTTCAACCAGTTTGCTGGGTAGTGAAGTTAGGCTAACTGGCCTGTAATTGCTAGGATCTCCTCTGGAACCCATTTTAAAAATTGGTGTCATTGTAACTGTTCTCCAGTCATTTGGTACAGAAGTTGATTTAAATGGCTACAAACCACAATAAGTAGTTCTGAGATTTTTGCATTTGAGTACCTTCAGAATTCTTGGGTGAATGCAATCCGGTCCTGGTGACTTGATACTGTTTAGTTTACCAATTTGTTCCCAAACCTCCTCTAATGACACCTCAGTCTGGGAGAGTTCCTTAGATTTAGGGTATGTCTAGACTACATGGCTCCGTCAACGGAGCCATGTAGATGAGTTTACTAGACATAGGAAAATGAAGCGGCAATTTAAATAATTGCCGCTTCATTTACATCAAAATGGCCGCTGCGCTGTGCCCATCAGCTGTTTGGCAGCACAGTGGGGCAGTCTGGATGCTCCGTGGTCGACAAGGGAAGCCTTTGTCAACCGCTCCATTATGCCTCGTGAAATGAGGTTTATTGGAGCGGTCGACAAAGGCTTCCCTTGTCGACTGCAGCGCGTCCAGACTGCCCCGCTGTGCCGCCAAACAGCTGATCGGCACAGCACGGTAGCCATTTTAATGTAAATGAAGCGGCGATTATTTAAATTGCCGCTTCATTTTCCTATGTCTAGTAAACTCATCTACATGGCTCCGTCGACGGAGCCATGTAGTCTAGACATACCCTTATATTCCAGAATGAATAGCTCAGGTTTGTGAATTTCTCTGACATCCTCAACTCTGAAGACAAAAGAAAAGAATTAATTTGTTTTTTCATCAATATCCTTCTCTTCCTTGCGTGCTCCTTTAGCACCTTAAATCCAGTGGGCCCATTGATGGATTAGCTGGCTTCCTGCTTCTGATGTACTTAATTTTTTTTTTTTTTTTGCAATTACATTTTGAATCTTTGGCTAACTGAGCTTCGAATTCTTCGTGGCCTTGCTAATTATATTTTACACTTCACTTGCTAGAGCTTATGCTCCTTTCCATTTTCCTCACTAGAATTTAGCTTCCACATTTTAAAGCATGCCTTTTGTCTTTCACTGCACTTTTACTTTCTTGTTTAGCCAGGAAGTCACTTTTTTGGTTCTCTTACTATGTTTTTAAATTTAAATTTATTTTTTTAAGAAACCAGTCAGGTGATGCACTACTTTTCAGTTACTTTACAGCTGTAGGTGTGGAAGCCTGCTCATTAACAGAGGCTCTGAACTGCCACATTTGCTATGTCATTATTCTTTCAAATATCTGCCTGACAGGCTTGTGAAAAGTTAGTCGGAAGTTACTGCCTGAAAGTCCCACTGGTTCAGCCTAAGGAAGCTTCTCTGTCTAGTTCTGTACCCAGAAACACCCCATCCAATCCTCAGTGTTGGTTCTGAATATATTGAAAATGCTCTTAATGCCAACATTAATTGGCCGCCTCCTTATGAAGAGATCTGTCAAATCCTACCTATCTCTACATCAAAACCCCTTCTGATTTCTCCAGTTCATTCCTACTAAGCAGTTCAGTTCATGCTATCATAGTATCCCACTCCCTGTCTAATATTCCTATACTCTGAGTCAATTATCTTTATTTAGTCTTTCTTTGCAAAATGAGTACATAGGAGCTTGAGCCTGCACGCTACTTTTATTGAGCCATCAGCGATGGTCTTTGCCTGAAATGAAAGGATATTATTCTTCAGTCTTTTTTAAAAGTTAATGTCAGAGCTTCCTTGCAACAGAAACAAGCATAATTTTTTTTTTATTTCAACAGCTGTAGTAACAGCCCCTTGTTAAAATATTTCTTGCTATACAGTACTTGTGTTGTCTCCAATGTATTTAAATTGCTATTACTTCCCATAGTGGAAATGCCGTCCTGTTGTGTTGATATTTTACCTATTAAGTGTGTGTAAATTAACTGAGAATTTTCCTTTAGCCTTTAAGAGTTGTCTTTTCCTGCTTGCCAGGTAGTAACTGGTTGAATTCAAGCTCTCCCTTAAATGTCAGGCAAACAGATCTAAACCTTGCACTGTTGCCTTCATGCATGACCTGCTGCCTTTTGCATTCTCCTTTTTATCTAATTCCCAGGCACTAACACAGAAATGTTCAGGGCTGTTGAGCATGGCTGGTTGTGAACTTTATTTCTCAGTGCATCTTTGGTGTGCTTGGGGTATAATCGCCTGGCAGGCCAATTGATCATTTTGCTCCTGTGATTTCTGTCTGCAACTGAGACTGCCACTGTGCTTCAGCCCTTTGTCAAATATGTCATGTGACAATGCAGGGCAGCATTTCAGAGTTCATTCTGAAAGAGTTGCTTGGGCCTTTTTCTTCATTACTCTGAGATGGGCTGGTTTCAACCAGTTATAGGAATAGCTAGCTGATGGTGAGAGTAATAATCCAATTTGCTGGCAGCACATTAGCTATTTAACAGTAATAAAGATTATCTTATTCTTCCAGCTTGGAGTGCCTGACCCTGATTTAGATGTCTCTGGTGGAGTGGCCAACAGGAGACATTAGCATAAAAAGTTTTCACCTTTCCACTCTGCCTTGCCTGCCCAACCCCTCCTCTCAGTTAGAGGTCGAACTGTCTCCTTTTGTTCAATAGCAAATACGTTTTTTTTAGATGACTGATCCCTGGATGTAGTCAGCTGAGCCTGAAATAAGCAACCAATAGAATGAAATTTAATAACGGAACCAGAGCCTGCTTAGTGTTTAATGGAGTTGGTAGGCAAATCAAAGGAAAGACTTGGTGAACTGATTTGAACAAAGCAAGACCTGCCCTGAGCATTGATCCAGAGTTTTCATCAGACCTTCCAAGCTTTCAATAATTTGGTTAATTTCCCCCCATTATTTTAATTTCTGTGCTGCATCTGCACTCCTGGGTTCTGACTGGCAGTGGAAGCATCAAAGAAAGCTCATGGTATTGTTGGGCTGTGCAGAAGCAGCAGCTGTTGGAAACTTCCCAACAAATCCTGTTCTTTGGGAGATTTCCAGTCCCGTCTGGCAGATGCAAAGGGTAATATACACACAATTCCATGATACTTAGAGGCACCAGAGAGAGTGTATCCCCATGTAGAGGAGGCACTGTACAAGCACAAAGGAGAACAATGATCCCTGACTGAGGAGCTCATCAGAACCTGAGTTTTGCACCAGCCTTAGATTATGATGGTCAAACCGTTTCTGTGCTACATCTTCTACTCCAGAGAGGCTAGAGAACTCCCATATGGTTCATTGCCTCTTCAGAACTTCATTTGGGTGAATGAAATGGTGCATTTTATGCACTGGTCTGAATAAAGGATGCTGTGTTGGCTCAGTAGAGAGCATTACATTTCACCGAGACACAGTTCTTCCTGAGACCCACCCCTTGGGGCCAAATACTCTTGTGCAACCTTTTTCCATGAGGCAGCTCCTTCCTTCTACATGGCCAGCCATCATCACTGGTGACAGCATCAGAGGTAGTACCAGGACTTGGCAAACTATTCACCCATTTCCTACCTTCTTGCTTCCTGGAGGAGCATCTGAAATTCAGGCTCTCTCTATGCAAAGCTGAGTAACCGCAGTATAGTCACCCAGAGGGGGAAGTTTGCTTCCTTGCATGCCCATGTTAAGGAGAGTTAGTAGCCTTCGGGCTGGTCAAACAACTGCATTAGGTCAGTTTTTCTAAGCAATCAGTCCATGCCACCAAGCTCGTTCTGTCCATTGTAAGGGCTGTTAAATTCTATTTCTGTACTCCTGCTTTCACGAGGAGTAACTGCTAAATTCAACCTTTGAGGTAGTACAGACACAGCTCTTTGAAAGCTGATATTCTTGGCCTCCAGGACGTGTCCCACAGTGCCCTGTGGTGACCACTCTGGCCACAACTTTCAACTCTACTGCTCTCCAGGTGAATAGGAAAAGCCTGGGAAAATTTGAATTTCAATTCCTGTGTGGCCAGCATGACTAGCAGACCTCAGAGCAAGCTGAACACCTGACCATGTGTTCAAGCTCCATGAGTTCCCCAGGTTGCTGATGAGCACCAGAATGGAGTATGCAGGAGATCCTGGACCTCGTTGTGTGCGGAGAAGAATCAGTTCAGGCAAAACTACAAAATAAATAAAAAAGCACGATTTCTGAACAATAGTCTCTTTATTGCTTGTATTGAAAGGGTGGGGTTTACAGGCAAGCACACTGAACGCAGAGGCACCTCGTAGAGAGCAACATGCATGGCTCTCACAACTGGCCATTCATAAAACTCTCTTTTAAAGCCTCCCTGATTTGCATTGCTCCTCACTGTGCTCTGCTTATCGTCCTGTTGTCTGGCTGCTCAAAATCTGTGGCTAGGCACTCCACCTTTGTCCACCCCCCTTTCCTCTCAGCACATAACTTTCTCCCTTGCTCTCGCAAAAATTATGGAGCACACAACAGGCTGCCACCGCAAAGAGAATGTTGCATTTGCTGAGGTCTTAGACTGCGGAACCTTCTCTTTAAATGCCCCAGAGTACATTCTACTTCCATCTTGCACTTGCTTGGCCTATAATTGAATTGTTCCTTACTGCATTCCAGGCTGCCGTCTATGGCTTCATGAGCCATGGGAGCAAGGGGTAGGCTGGGTCACCAAGGATCGCTATTGGCATTTCAACCAAATTACCATCAATTACTGTGATGGTAATTTTCCAGCCTGGGAAGAAAGTTCCAGCTTGCAGCTTTCGACAGAGACAGTAGTTCCTAAAGATGTATGCATCATGCACCAACCATCCCATGTTGAGGTCAGTGAAATGGTCCTTGTGTTCTACTAGGGCCTGTAGCACCATCGAGAAATACCTTGTGTGGATTATGTACTCCTTGGCAAGACGGTTGGGAGTCAAGATGGGGATGTTCATTCCATCCATTGCCCCACCACAGTTAGGGAACCTCCGTGCAGCAAAGCCCTCTGCTATGTCCTTCACATTTCCCAGAGTCATTACCCTTCATAGTGGCAGAAGGGTATTGATTGCCTTGTCTATTTGGACCACAACAACCCGCACTGTAGATTTTCCCACTACACGTTGATTTCCAACTGACGGGTAGCTGTGTGGCATTGCAAGCTTCCACAGGGCAATTGCCTCTCATTTCTGCACTGTCAGAGCAGGTCTCATTCAGGTATTCTTGCACTTCAGGGTAGGGAAAAGCAATTCACAAACTTCTATTAAAGTGGCCTTATATATATGGAAGTTTTGCAGCCATTTTTGATTGTCCCACACCCACATACCAATGCGGTCTCACCAGTCTGTGCTTGTCTAATGACGCCAGAACTAGTGTTCTACTATGTCAAGAGGATCAAATGCCGACAGCATTTGCAAGTCACGCAACTCAAGTGTGCCACAGAAAAGTATGTTCATGGCATCCTGAGATTCTTTCTCATTATGATTAGATCCTGGATATGCTCCCGTGTTAGGCACACCCTGGTTATCATCATCATCATGCTTTGCTCAATGGGATCCATGATGGGTGCCCATGCTTATGCTACTATGGTGTCTGCATGGACAACCAAGTGACAAAATGGCGTGAAAAGACTGTTTGGCATTGTTCTTAAGCAAGGGGGAGGGAGAAAATGAGTGCATTATGGGATGTTGACAACATGTAACCAGAACCATCTGTGGCACAATTTTGGTCCCAGCATGCACTGGGAACATAACCCAGAATGCAAAGGGGTGCAGGCACTGTGGGATAGCTAGCCACAGGGCATTGCTTTCAAAGTTGATAGAAAGCCACCCTACTGGGGACATGCTACTTCAAACTCTGTCAAATTCTTGCACACTGTAGGGACATGCACCTTTCACTTTACAAAATCGGGTGCTAAAAAGTTAATGGTAATAAATTCGACCTTATCTCATAGTGTAGACATAGTCTTAGTAGTTCATTGTCCATTCATGTACAAGATTTCCTGCTCCTTCTCAGTAGAATGTTTCCTTCTAGCCAGTCCCTTTCTTGTCACATGAAATGCAGGTGGCTGTTTTCAGAACTGTATGGATGACTGTGGCATTAAAGATGTTCTTTAATCAATGAGTATTTTTAGCCATGATTATATTTGGTTTGTGCTTTTGTGGTGTTCAGAGGTATTTTTAAACTCTGAGCCGGTACTCTTCTGAGCTCATTGGGAGTTCGGCATGTTGTACCAAAGAGCCATAATTACCAACTGCAAAGCTCAGCTGCAGGCGAAAAAAATACCCATCGTGTTTCACCTCTGCTCCAACTAATTTACTTGGTCTGCTGCCGCCTGTATTATTTTTTAAGTAAAAGGATACAATTTGTTTGCTGACAATATGCTGATTTAAATATGCCTTCAGGTATAGATTTTCCATAAGCCAAGAAAAAAACCTGGTATATCTGTTCGGCAGTTAATGCTGAAATTTACTAGCTCTCCATATCCATTGCAGATACAAACACAGTCTTAATTGTTCCATTTTTATTCTCACTGAAAACACAGTAAATCTTAATGGTTGTGCTTCATACATTAAGAGGGAATGTTGTAGCTGTAGGAAAAAATATTCAAAACACATTAAATTAGCAACTGTGTAATAATGTTTTCATGCTGTTCATCAGAATTTATATTGACTTTGAAAGAGCAATTGTCCCGAAGTATTCTTAAAGTGGTTGGTCCGATGAAATTGTTTCTCTACCCCAAGATATTTCCATAATATGGTTTCCCCCTCTCCTTCTTTCCTTCTCAGATTTTCAGAACTTGAAAACGAAATTTTTCCACGTTAATTACAGTGCTGGTGGAGAATGCGTTCTGTTGTTTTGGCTACAATACCAGCTCTCACACTGTTTGTTTATAGCTCTCTAAAAAGCCATTTTAATAAGGTCAGATTTGCAATTTAAATTAACTTTAATATTACTTGCAAGTGCCAGCATTATTTGTTTACACAAGGGGTAAACATACTGAAAATTTATCATTTAAAAATACATTCCCTTGTTTTCTTTTCAAAATGGTGCATCTCAAGTAATAAACAGCCATGATTTTGTATAATATATTGCTTTTTGAAATGGGAGACAACTTAAAACAGGGAGATAAATCAGATAGTCAAGCTAAGCATTTGAGCTGAGGGAACAATTCACAGCAAACAATTTATTCTGCAAATTGAGCCCTTTTCCCTCCTCTTATGTATTCTGCAAGGAGCCTGCCATTTTAAAATGAATGTGATGACTATTTGGGATTGTCAGACAAATGTTTTTATAGACATATATCTGCTTATAGCTTACTTATGAACTGTTCACTGTGAATGGTCATCCCTGTACATGGTGGTATATCTTTGAGCTGTATGACTGATCACCTAAGTCATGTGATATTGTTTTTGTTCTCATGTGAGATGACCTAAACTTTATAGGCCACTTCTGCTTTCACTCAAAACAAATTTGGTTTCATGCTTATCCATCTCTTTACCATAGATATTTATAAAGTGTCTGGCCCACTCAAGCTCATCTGAAGAAGCAGGGTTTTTTCCCCACGTAAGCTCATGATGCTATATTTTTGTTAGTCTCTAAAGTGCCACAGGATGACTCATTTTTAAAGTTACAGACAAACACAGCTACCTCTCTGTAGCTGTAGTGTGGCTATGTGCAGTATTTTTCATAGAAGAAACCAATTGCAGATTTTGAACATGAAATGAAATTTTGTTTTGCATTGAAATGAGTCTCAGCAATGGGCCAGAAATTTGTCTCTTGCAAAACTCCAGTGGCCCAACTTTGCAAACAGCATCTAAATAGGGCTGTGATTGTGGTCAAATTAAATTCTGTTTAGAAGTCTCTGAAATGTTTACCAGCTTTACTGAGCAATGTTAGTTTTTTACTTCAGAGCTAAAGGCGTAAGGTGCTGGATCCACAAAGCTACTTTCGTGCCTAAGTGCCATTTTTAAGTACCACTGCAAACTACAAACTCCTGCTCGGCTGTTGCCCAGTTGTGATGCTGAGTTCATGGCATCTCACTTCTAGGCATTCAGAAAATGAGTGTGATTCACAAAGCCTGAAAGAGGCACCTGGGCTCCTTATACAATGAAAGGGAACCATAGGTACTTTAGAACAGCTTAAAAGCCGGCTCCCCACGCATATCGGCTCCTGTGTCCCCCCTCCCTTGCTGCTTCTGGAACAGAGGCAGCAAGGGCGGGGAGGAATGTGTGTAGGCAATAGGATTAACCAATAAGCCCAGGCTTATTGATTAATCATGAAGTCAACTACACGTTGACATTGTTATTCCCAGCATCCAGGAAACAGAAGCTAGGAACACTTCACAGTATGGCCGTGAATCCTTGCACATCTTGGGTAATAAGCCATTGATAGACCTATCCTGCAGGAACTTATCTAAATCTTTAACCCAGTTAGAGTTGTGACCATCACAACATTCTCTGGCAAGGAGTTCTACAGTTTGATTGCGCATTGTGTGAGAAAAAATACAATAAAAATTACAACAAATATTATTACATGATCCCAAATGGGGGCTGGGGTGGAGCCCAAGCTCCGATGTCCTGGCTGAAGCCCTCGGGCTTTGGCTTCAGCCCTGGCCAGCATGGCTTAGGCTTCAACTTTAGTCCCACTAAGTTTAATACTGGTCTTGTTGACCCCATTCAAATGGGGTCATGATTCACTTTGGGGCCCAGAACTACAGTTTGAGAACTGCTGTTTTAGAGCAGCCACTGCTGAAGAATATATTTTATATGTTGTTACTTTTAAATTTAATTTAATTTAGTTTTGAATTGAGTCAAGGACGGAGATCAAATGGACAGCTGTGGAGACTGAAGTTATTTATCCATAAAACAGATCTATTACAAGCCATGGAAGTTCAAATAGCTCTACCAACATGCCTGCCTTCATTCAGAAGGACTACTACTATGGTTGAGATGATAGTTAAGTCTACATGTTTCATCAGAGATTGCCAGCCTGGGTACCTGTCAGTGATTGTGGTTTTGTGTGGGGGGACACCTGTCTGCTGAGTTTCCTGATGCTATATAGGTCACCATAAAGCCATCTGGTAGGAAGGACTTTTGGGTACTGCTGGGGCTAGAGTCTAACTGAGTGACTTATTGGTGAAGAGACCTTTATTGCATTTCTTGGACATGGTGCAAAATTTTGGCCTTTAGTTCTCTGTGCTGACATTATTCACAAACGACAACAAGCGACACACAATCTCAGCTGCGCTGAACATTATGCTATCCAGAGTCTCAAAAACAACCCGGACATTATAATCAAACCAGCTGACAAAGGGGTTGCTGTGGTCATTATGAATAAGTCCGACTATAACCAGGAGGCAACCAGACAACTCTCCAACACCACATTTTACAAACCTCTCTCCTCTGATCCCACCTCAGAATACCAAAAGAAACTACACTGTCTCCTTAAAGACCTCCCTACATCTACTCGGGACCAAATCCACACAGAAACACCTTCTGAACCCCGACCAGGATTGTTCTATCTGCTTCCCAAAATCCATAAACCTGGACACCCCGGACGTCCCATCATCTCAGGTATTGGCACGCTCACTACTGGTTTATCCAGCTATGTAGACTCTCTTCTCAAACCCTACGCAACCAACACTCCCAGCTATCTCCGAGATACTATTGACTTCCTAAGGAAACTACAAAACATTGATAACCTCCCCGATAACACCATCCTTGCTACCATGGATGTAGAAGCTCTATACACCAACATCCCACATGAAGACGGATTACAAGCAATTAGAAACAGTATCCCAGAGGACACCACTGCCAATCTGACAGCAGACCTATGTAACTTTGTTCTCACCCACAATTATTTCCAGTTTGAGGACAACTTATACCTCCAGATCAGCGGCACAGCCATGGGTACACTCATGGCCCCACAGTACGCTAACATCTTTATGGCTGACTTAGAACAACGTTTCCTCAGATCCCGTCCCCTCTTACCCCTTTTCTACTTACGCTACATTGATGACATCTTTATGATCTGGACCCATGGCCAAGAAACACTGGAGACATTCCACAGAGATTTTAACAACCTACACCCCACCATCAATCTCAGCCTGGACCATTCTCTACAGAAATTAGACACCACTCTCTACAGAAAACCCACCGACTCATACAGTTACCTACATGCCTCCAGCTCCCATCCAGAACACACCATATGATCCATTGTCTATAGCCAAGCCCTTCGATACAATCGCATCTGCTCTAATCCCACTGACAGAGACCAGAAACTTCAGGATCTCTACCAAGCATTTATAAACCTCAACTACCCACCCAGAGAAATAAAAAACAAATTGAAAGAGCCAGACGAATACCCAGAAACCATCTACCTCAAGACAGACCCAAGAAAACCAACAATAGAACACCACTTGTCATCACCTATAGCCCCTAATTTAAACCCGTCCAACATATTATCAATAAACTACAACCTATACTGGAACAGGATACTACACTCCGAGAGGCTCTGGTAGACAGACCCATAGTCTCCTATAGACAACCACCTAACCTCAGGATGATTCTTACCAACAACCACAGGACATACCACACTAATACCAACCCTGGAACTTTCCCTTGCAACAAACCCCGGTGCCAGCTTTGTCCACATATTCACTCTGCTGATACCATTATTGGACCTAACCAATTCAGTTATAAGATCAAGAACACATATTCCTGCTCATCCAGGAATATAATTTTTGCTATCATGTGCCGACAGTGTCCGTCTGCTATGTACATTGGACAAGCGTCTCAGACACTTCGCCAAAGAATCAATGCACACAAAACAGATATTAGACAGGATCACAAAGAAAAAACAGTTTCTTGCCATTTCAACCAGAAAGGGCATTGTCTCAAGGACTTAACTACCTGCATCCTGCTTCAAAGACACTTTAACACCAGACTTGAAAGAGAATCCTCTGAATGTCATTCATGCTTAAATTTGACACTTTACACCTAGGTCTCAACAGAGACGCTAATTATCTTACCCATTACAAAGATAGCTTCCCCAATTATCACCTCTAATATCATTAACTCATAGACATTTACCTCCCCCCCCCCAACCCCCCTCTGTTCTGAAATTTGATTTGTCCTTTTCATATGTGTTCATTTTTTTGATTGTATCCTTTGGTATATATGGTCATGCCAATTTTCTTCCACTATTTGATCTGAGGAAGTGGGTCTGGCCCATGAAAGCTCATCACCTAATAAACCATCTCTTTAGTCTCTAAAGTGCTACATAGTCCTGTTTTTTGTTTCAGCTAGACCAGACTAACACGGCTACATTTCTATTACTATTTCCCTTGTAATGAGGTACATGTTACTTCTCCAGATCTGTTGTCACCAGCCTGCATTGCTGGAAGAGATCCCCATTGCTAGCGTGGGTTTAGGCCACCATCTTCTGCTTGAAGATTCTTTCCTGCCAGACTGGGATTGGCCATTGCCTGCATATCACAGAGAATCTCCATCTTGCTATGGGAGGGGAGGCATTTGGCCATTAGTTGCTTTCTCTTGTGGGACTTGCTGCTGCTGAAAGGTAAGTTATCAGGCCACAAACTGCCTTTCACAGAGTTTTCTGCTGTGAAGGAAGCTCTAGGCTCCCAGCCGTTAGCCCCCCAAAATCCAAGCAGACAATGCTAATGTGAGCCCAGAGGACAGTGTTCCTCCCCTGAGGATCCCTGCTCTTGGACCAAAGTCTCAGTTGGCTTTCCCTTCATATACCCAGTCAATAGGAGTCTGCTGTCACATGCCCTGGTAAGGGAGTGTGGCAATTCTGGCTTAGTTTATTAATATATTTCATAAATATCCATGTGACTTTCCCCTTTGTGTAGCTATGTATTGCTTAAGGCTATGGGAACTGTATAAGTCTGATGATTTTTTTGTTGTTTGTGTCTATGCAGAATATATTTAATATCTTGTTTGTACTTAAGTGGAAGATGAGAAGAGATGTTAATTCCATTCAAAATGTCACGTCTGTCAAAAGAATTGAGAGAATTTAACAAATCCCCTGCCTGGTTCTTCCTTTAGCAGAGTCAGAAGATAGTCTTTAAATTATTCAAGATTTTGTTGTTAAAACATTTTGCCTCACTCTTTTAATAAGTCAGAGGGAGAAGGGTGCTGCATAGGTGCTGCAACAATATATGTACTGACAAATAGTGCTCTGAAAAGAAAGGGGTTAAACAGCTTTCATTAGATTTTTAGGGTAAAAATGTTCACTCTAATATGAAATTATGAAATCTGCCTGTTAACCACTCCTTGGTCATTTTTGAAATATACATGAGCCATAGCAGCTTATCCAAGCTTTTCAGATCCAAGTTCTTTCAAAGTTTCTGTAGCGTTTGGGATCTGAATAGTCAGCTTGTGATAGAGGGATGTACAGTGATAAAATTCAGATTCAGATCAGAATTTCTCAAGTTCTAGGGTATGGATTTTGATGTTTTCAGTCCAGTCCTCTCTGCTTTTCACATATACTTCCTAAGCCCTCAGTATTTCTAATCAAACCCTTAATGCCATGGCTAAAGGCAGATTGAGGGGCAAATGTTCAGAACACAGTGCAATGGGGGAAATCAGAACAGTGTACACTTGTAGGATTTGGAGCACACAACATCTGAGAGCCCAAACCAGGTGAGAGTTCTAACTACCCTCTTGGGAGACCTGCTTTACTCTTCAAATAACATTTCTTTTTGTGCTGTTGTGTATAAGTGGTGTCATCATACAGACAATAGTAAAGAGAACTCCTGTAAATAGATTCACAAAAGGACTTAGGCATCGAACTGCCACTTAAGTACCCAAATCCCAGAATCAGTTCCTCAGTGGGAGTCAGAGCCCGCCTCTTCAGTTGCCCCCAAACCTTGTAGGTATTTAAACTTATTTGATGCCTATTTTTTTGTTGTATAAGTTCCCTCTGTCTGTGTTTCTGCATTTCAGTGATGCATAAACCAGGGGAAGATAGACATTGCTCTGCCAACTCAACTGTGCTTTCTGCTCTGACCTCACCTACTAGATGGGGCCTCTTTAGAAAAGTGGATGCTAATTAGCTGTGGGGGAGGGGGAGATACAGCCGCTCTTTCATATTTAATTTAGTTATCCACAGAGTGAGGGGTTCAGCAAGAGACATTGAGGAAGCCTCCTGCCAATATCCTGTAGCTCTGTGCCTAGAGCGCTCATATGAGAGGTGGGAGATCATCGTTCAGATCCTTTCTTCTCCTCAGGAAGAAGGGGGAATTGAAAGGGTCTCCCACACCACAGCTGAGTGATGGGTGGTGGGCATTTCTCATGCAGTTATCCATAGCTGAACAACTTCAACAGGAGAGACTTGGGGAGCCCCACATCAGAATATTCTATAGCCCAGTGCTTTGGGCACCCTCCTGAGGATGGAAGATCCCTGTTCAAATCCCTTCTCCCATCTGAGGTGGAGAGGGGATGAAAACTGGGGGGGCGGGTTGCCACAGCCTAGGTGAGCACCCTGAGACTATGCATTTTTAAAGAAGGTCCAGGTGTTCCTCTGTCCCACCTGCTGGCTTCTTGCTATAATGGGGTAGGCATCATGTGCCAGGAGAGGGTTTGCAGTTAGGGAAGCATCTATCTTCAAGAGAGAGGGCCGAACATGCACCCTTGGCATCTCCCATTGGCTATCTTAGCCATCCAGCTGCCTAGTGTGCTGGCTTTCATGAAGTCTCTTTCAAGATCCCAATCTCCATCTCTCCTCATGCATTGTATAGGGACCCTAGGCACTTAACCCAGGCTTTGTGAATCCCAGTGATTTTTCTAGGTGCCTAAAAGTTAGGTGGAGTAGTGCTCAGCATCACTGCACCTACGTTCCTTTGCAAATTTGCCGACAGGGAGGGTAAAGTGGGGCAACTGCCCCAGGACCCAGTGATTCAAAAGGGCCCAGGGATCCTGGCAGCAGCAGCAGTTACAGCCCCGCGTCCTTTAAATTGCTGCCAGATCCCCACGTGGCTTTGAGGACTGGCTGGGAGGGGGCGGGAGGACACAGCACAGAGGGCACAGCCAGAAGCCCCATGCCTTCTGGGGGCACAGGACTGCCCTCCTTCCCACCTTGCCCAAGGGCCCAGCAAGTGTGCTTTTTTTACACCTTTCCCTGAAACATTTAGTCTTGGGCTCCCCTGGAGATAAGATACCAGACTTGATCGTCCAACAATGTGTTTCATTTTGGGAATTTTTCTGTTCCTTAGAAGACATTTGCTCATCTGACGTTACTTACTTATATTTGTGCTGCTTGTTTCCATGTGTCTCACTAGAGGCTACTTCACCATTGTGCAGAGGGCAGGGTGGGGGCAGGCAGCGTGTGAGTGGCCCTTGGAGGAGCGCTCAAGAAGTCTGCTGCCATTGCCCAGTTGTTCAGCACCCTTCCACGACAGGAGCTGCTGAGCTCTCCATGTTTAGGGACATGCAGAGAGAAGTCACTTTCAGGGCTGTGGAGAAACTTGCCAGGCCCCTGGACAATGTGGGAGGGGGCCTGGCTTTTTGCCTCCAGAGGGGAAGGGGCACGGCTAGGGCTAGCCTCCCTTAGCCAGCCTGTCAGGGTACCCAGAGTGCACCTCACAGGGCTCCATCAGTGATTTAAAGGGCCTTGGGCTCCAGCTACTTCCATTGCCGCTATAGCAGCAGTGGCTAGGAGCTCTGGGCCCCAAGGCAGCTGCTCCCCTTGACCTCCCCACCTCAGTGGCTCTGGTCATTTTTATCACTCACTTGGAGTTCTAAGTAGTGAAACTGAGGAAGGGAACAGTGGATCATGACCCCAGCGTCTCTGCATTGACCCCTAGAGTAGGATTGACATTCCAGGAGGGCCATCTGCTGCATGCTATACTATACTCAGGACTGCCATCCTATACTCAGGATTGTGGTACGAATGCAGTGATCCATCCCAGTGCAATGAACCTAGGACTCCTGCCCAGTCTGTTCACTGACTTGCTGTGTGACTTCAGGCAACTTACTTAATCACTGTGCCTTAAATCCTTCATCTGCAAAAAAGAGGCTAATATTTACCTACTTCAGAGGAAAGAGCTGGGCTTTAATGATTATTTGCGAAGTGCTGTGTGATCCTGTGATGAAAGGAGTTATACTAGTATGCACATTATTATGCTCTGTTCTTCCCCTATTTCATGAATGACCAGCAATTTGCATAACTGTGCATAAAGTCTTAAACTAGTCACAATTTGGCCATTTTTTTTACCTAGACCACTCTGGTCACCTATTTATTCACTTGGCATGGCATGCAAGGGATGATCAGACACTGTAATGAAACAGATGCCAGCTCCAAAAGCAGTTGAGCCAAGAACACTTAGAATAAGTGATTTTTCCAACTTAACAGACTGCTGATAAAAAGGGAAAGACAAATGAAGCTCATAATTCCTCCACCATTTGCACTCTCTGGTAGTGAGGCATACCGAGTTGCTGAGCAGGATTTGAAATGCACCCATCTCATTATTTGTCATAAAAAGCACCAGGTTAGATAAAATACGGTGAAAGCAATGTTTAAAATGAAGTGCAACCAAGCACTGCAAGTCAATGAGACTACTCTCCTTGTAGGTTTGTTACTTTTGATCAGTTATTATGTGATGAGAATTTGAAACTAAATTAAAAAACTCTGTGCCACAGAAAATGTAAATGTAAAAATGTTAATTGCTGTTTGATTACATATCAATTATTGACATGGCTGTCATGACCACTACTTCTGGAGATAGTGTAAGGCCAGATTCTGAATTTATGGCTTAAAAAGAAGCATTGTCTCCTTTGGGACTATGAAAAGATGGCAAGATTTAACTCATTGTTTGGTGAACTAATTTTGAATCCACTTGAACGTGTTGGGTTGGAAAGTTTGACTGGAACTGGGATCTTACTGGGTTCACATTCCACTTAAGAGGTGAAAAGGAAGAGAGATGAAGAAAGAGGAAAAATATACAATCACAGATGGCATGAAACATTGATAATCAGATGGGGAGTGTGAAAAATGAATACAAGGTAACTGAGCATAAAGTCAGAGTGAGGGCCAAGAACAGAATTCTAAGAGAAATCCCTATTGTCCTATGCACAGGGGCCAACTTTGCTTTCTGAGATCTTTGTTTTGTCCTTGATTCAGAGCATGGGCTTCCCTCTAGCTTATGGAACATGTTGCAGTTTAAATTATGGGATACAAATTTTTGAGAGACTGCCTACTTTAGGAAGCCCCAAAATTATTTGGCAAGATACAGCATACTTCATTAAACTAACCCTTCCCACTTATGGAAACTTTGTAAAATGCATGGTCAGTAATACACAGACATCAGGTGGAAGGGTTGTAGAGGGAAATCAGTCATAGAATCATAGAATACTAGAACTGGAAGGGAGCTTCAGAGATCATCAAATCCAGTCCCCTGCCCTCATGGAAGGACCAAGCACTGTCTAGACCATCCCTGATAGATGTCTGTCCAACCTGCTCTTAAAAATCTCCTGTGGTGGAAATTCCACAACCTTCTTAAGCAATTTATTCCAGTGTTTAACCACCCGGGCTATGTCTACACTACAGTGTTTTTTCGGCAAAATGGCTATTTTTCTGAAAAAACTTCATTTACATCCCCATTGCAATCACGTTCTTTTGGAAAAAAATTGAGAGAGGGTTTTTTCCGACATTGGTAAATCTCTTTCTACGAGGAAGAAGCCTTTTTCTGAAAGAGCTCTTTCGGAAAAAGACGTGTGTGGACGGGTAAGAGGCAGTTCTTTTGAAAGAAGAGGAAAGAGGAAAAAGCGCAGGTATCCTGGTGACCACTCCGTCCATAGTAATCACAGCTTAAATGCGAGAGGGTGTCCATTCAGTGTGGACTCTATCTTTCGAAAAAGCAGTTCACTTTTCGATGCACTTTGACAGTGGCTGCTTTCTTTCGGAAGAAGTTTTTTTCAGAAGATCTTGTCCAGAAAAGCTTCTTCCTAAAGAAGCCTGCAGTCTAGACATAGCCCCTGACAGTTTGGAAGTTTTTCCTAATGTCCAGCCTAAACCTCCTTTGCAGCAACTTAAGCCCATTGCTTCTTGTTCTATCCTCAGAGGCCAAGGAGAATAATTTTTCTCCCTCTTCCTTGTAACACCCTTTTAGATACTTGAAAACTGCTATCATGTCCCCTCTCAGTCTTCTCTTTTCCAAACTAAACAAACCCAATTCCTTTAGCCTTCCCTCATAGCTCATGTTTTCTAGACCTTTAATCATTTTTGTTGCACTTCTGTGGATCTTCTCCAATTTTTCCACATCTTTCTTTCTTTCTTTCTTTTTCTTTTCACCTAACAATTTATTCTTTTACATAATGGGGGTGACATCTACAATGTAAGATTAAGATCATGAGCTTATGAATGTAGAGACTTAAGTTGTGTGAGAGAGAGATTTTATACGGTGAATATATATATTTTTAAAACTAGGGGCATTTCCAGCAGCTAACATAGGACCACATCATCCCTATTCTGATCTTAAAGAATAGGATTTTGTTGGACAGATCCTGAGAACTTACTTTAATGCAGCATCATAACAAGGGCAGAAGAGAGTTTGATTTAAAATAATTTATTATAGAGTCATAGATTTTAAGGTCAGAAAGGACCATTATCTAGTCTGACCTCCTGTATAACAAAGGCTATCAGATTTTAGACAGTAATTGCTGCACCAAGACCAATACTTGTGTTCCAGCTAGACCATATATTTTAGAAAGAGAGTAAATCTTGATTTAAAAGTAAACAATGAAGAATCCTTCACATTCTGATGGTTAATTACCCTCAGTGTTAAAAATATAGTCTCCATCCAACTCAACCATTTGTATTTCCCTGCAATATATAGATCTCTTCAGCACTGATGTTGTCTTTCACATGGTTGAAAGACCATGCTCAAAGAGTAGTCAATGGTTTGCTGTCAAACTGGGAGGATGTATCTAGTGGGGTGTTACATGGTCAGTCCAACATCTGCAACTTGTCAATATTTTCCTTAATGATATAATGCAGTGGAGCGTATGCTTATAAAATCTGGGAGGGGCCACAAGCACTTTAGAGGACAGGTGTACAGTTCAAAACAACCTCAACAAATTGGAGAATTGACTTGTAATCAAGATGAAGTTCAAAACAGAAAAGTGCTAAATACTTCACTTAGGAAGGAAAAATTAGTCACAGGTATAAATGGGAAATAAATGGACAGGCAGTAGTATGCTGAAAAAGATCATTCTGTTATATTGGGTCACAAATTGCAAATAAGCCAACAGTAGGTTGCAAAAAAGGCTAATATTCTGCGGCGTATTAACAGGAAAGTTGTACATAAGACACAGGAAGTAATTGTCCCTCTGTAGTGAGCACTGGTGAGGCCTCGGCTGGAGTACTGTGTGCTGTTCTGGGTTCCACACTTTAGGAAATATGTGAACATATTAGAGAGTCCAGAGAAAAGCAACAAAAATAATAAAAGGTGTAGAAAAGCTGATCTCTGAGGAAAGGTTTAAAAAAAACTTGATATGTTTAGTCTTGAGAAAAGAAGAGTGAGTGGGAGCCTGATAACAGTCTTCAAATACATTAAGGTCTATTGTAAACAGGACAGTGTACAATTACTCTCAATGTTCACTGCAGATAGGGCAAAAAGTAATGGGCTTAATATGTTGCAAGGGAGACTTATGTTACGTATGGGGGGAAAAAAAGCCTTTTAACTATAAAAGTAGCTAAGTTATGGAATAGGTTTAGAATGGAGATTGTGGCTTCCCTGTCAGTGGAGGTTTTTAATAATAGGTTGGACAAAGACCTGCTAAGGATGGTCTAGATGTACTTGGTCCTCCTTCAGTGCAGGAGACTGAACTTGGTGATGTCGAGGGGACCTCCGGAAGGGAACTCGCTTTGTATGCCGGAGTTGGGATGAAATTACATTACACCTACCAGCATGACTGCTGTTACCAGATGCTGGAGGCTAATTAGGATGGGCAACAACTATTTTGGGTGAGACATGCTGTGATCTCTATCTGGCACTGTGAATCAGCTCTGAACATAAATCAAACCTGAAGTGCAGCCAGCCATGTCTGATTCCTCACTTGCTTTGTGTCTGGCAGCTTTAGCTTTGGTGGCAATCATTCCCAATGTCATTGCTTGTGTATGTGTATACATTGACTAGGAGGGGAGCTTTCAGGCAGATGACTTTGCTGTGTTAGGAATCATAAGAAGCCTTATTTCTATATTATCTTGCCATGATCAGGTCAAGCAGAGAGTATTTGAACTGAATTATCTTAGGCTGTGTGTATGTTAGTCTTTTCCCTTAATGGCTAATACTGGTGGAACTCCACTGGTGGTGAAAACAATGGTAAAAGACCATGTTGTCTAACCTCGCTGATAACCAAGATATGTGATAGTCACTGTGGTAATCAACAGGCCAGCTGCAATGGTGGAAAATATTAAGTTTTTTTTTTTTAAAAGCTAGTGCAGAGAAAGCCTCAATGGGGTTGAGCTGCTCTCTACTGAACACAACTCATGCAGAAATGCATCAACACACATTGTGGCAAGCCAGGAGAAGAGAGAGTGCAATTTCTTTTTCATTCTTGCTTCTTGAGTCACAGAGCATATCTACTTTTACACCAGTTGTTTCACTTCTTTTATTTTAGGTCTGGGCTTATAGCTTTCAGGCACAGTCTGGATTGATGAATTTTAGGGGAATGTAACAACCATGAAACCACCTTGGATAGAGGTGGGGAACTTTTTTTGGGTTGGAGCCATTGACCCACAGAAAAATCAGTCAGGGGCCACACACAAGTGAGAAGCAAAAAACCCCAAACAAACAAACCTGCCCCTAAACACTCACTCCAAGAAGGAGAAAGACACTCCCTACATTACTGTTGCACACCAGAGCCTAGGGATGCCCAGGCTATTAGATTTTGTGTGCTCCAGCCCCATGGGGGAGTCAGTGTGGGGGCTGGAGTGCCAGCATGGGCTCCCTAATGCCTGGGGGGAGGAGCCCCGAGCCTCGGGGGCTGGATTCAAGCAAGCTGGAGACTGCATCTGGCCCCTGGGCCTTAGTTTTCCCACCCCGTACTTAGGAGTTTCACAATTGTCATGGCCACAACAGGGACATTTTGCCGTTCCTGGTCACAGCAAGGCTAGAACTCTGATCCTACTACACACTTTCTGTCTCTGTGTGTGTCTCCATGTAATAATATATTTTCATCACCATTTTTATGGTCTAGGCTGCAATGAGCACTTATGTGAGTACTTACTTGAAGAGTCCAATTGCTTCAGACTCCTTGGGTGAGTAACTGCTCATCAGAGTGAGACAGGACTTCATGGTCTAGCCCTGTAAAGGACCCAATCCTGCAGTCCTCACTCAAGCAAATCTGCTATTGAAATTAGTGACGACATTGCCAATGGGCTACACCAAGTGATGAAAGACATGCTGGCTCCCGAGAAGGATATTTGGTGCTACTGTCTGTCTAGGGTAGATGTCTATCAACAATTAAATATTTCCAGTTGTCCTCTGCTGCTCAAACCTGACTACTGATTTTCCAGCTGGGAAAGCCACAGCAGCTACTTGGCAGTGAATTAATGGCAAAAAAAAAAAATTTATAGTTTGAACATTTCCTGCCTCCCAAATTGAGCATGAATCCGAGCAGCAGGTGGCTGTTGTATGTCCAGTTACAAGGGGAAACAAACGATGGACAGAATCCTGTGCACCCAAATGAATTCAGAAGTAAAGTTACCAAGAGTAAACATGCGTTGGAATGGGTTAGAATAATGAAATGGTAATGTGTTGCCTTCATCCAACTGGGAAATATACCTGGCCACTTTTTTTATTTGAACCTCTTATGTCTGGATGGATTAGGGGAACTCCAAAGATTTAGAGCTTGAGCGTGATCACATTTATGCCAGCGGGATTGTCGCCCATGTAACCATGCTGGCTTCCATAAAATTACACTTGATTTACATTGACATAAGTGGGTTCAGAGCCAGACAGAATCCAGAACCCATTGTTATCTGGAGGGTGACACTGAGGATGTGGAACAAGGCCATTTTCAGTGAGTGAACTGTATGGAATTGAGGGTGCAGAGAAAGAGGCTATGTGGCAGCTCAGTACACTTGGAGGGCTTCAAAAGCTTTTTCATAGAGTGGACACAGTAGAGCAGAGGTAGGCAAAAGGGCCTCCGCGGGCCAGATCTAGCCCGCCAATCGGGTTGATCCGGCCCGTGGAGGCCCTGCCGCTCCCATGACCCCAAGCCAGTTAGGGTCTGGGGGTGAGGGGAAGCTCAAGAAGTTTCCTCCACCCTGCCAGGAGCACGCGGCGCTTTGAAGTGCTGCATGCTCCTGGCAGGGCGGGAGGAGGCTTCACATGCTCCCTCGCCCCCAAGCCCTGATTGGCCTTGGGGTGGGAGGAGTGTGTGAAGTTTCCTCTGCCCTGCCCCCACCCTGCGAAGAGCACACGGCACTTAGAAGTGCTGCACGCTCCTGGAAGGGCGGAAGGAGGCTTCGTGTGCTTCCCCGCCCCTAGGCCCTGATTGACCTGGAGGTGGGGGAGCACGGGAAGTCTCTACCCACCGCAGGGGCGTGGGTGCTTAATGGGAAGGGGGGGAAAAGGGGCTCCTCCACCCCCAGACCAATGGGTGTGGAAGCCTGAAGCATCCTGGCTCCACCCCTTCCTTTTGGGGCCCCACCCCTTCTGGTGCAGCCTGGGGCCACTTCACTTTTTGAAGTGGCCCCTGGCAAAAAATTATTGCCCACCCCTGCAGTAGAGGGATAGGGTGCTTAAACTTATATAGGCACCTAAATCCCATTTTTAGGTGCCTAAGTTCCCCACTGTGATCCACAAAACTCCTTCCAAACCAAGCTCTAGTTGGCTTGTAGCTTCCACAGGAGAGACTGCCCCCCTGCACATCACAATGTCCCATAACTCATTGGTTATAACTCTCTCTCCTAAGAGATAGGAGACATACTGTTCAAACCTTTTCTCTGCTGGGGAGGCTATGTAGATTTCCCACATTACAGGTGAGTGCTCTAATCACTGGGCAAAGATTTACAAGGTGGCAGCCACAACCATCTCCTTTCACATCCTCGTCTTATGATTTGTGTGGAATGAAGTAGGCACTTAACTCATTCCCAGAAGAAACTGAAGCATCTGTCCAAGGACTGGGGAAAGCGTCTAACTCATGGATTGGTAAGCAGAGCTAGGCCCCTGCTGCCTGGATTTAGGTGTCTATTTCTGAGATGAGGCTGGGGCATTGAATACTGATGTCTCCCACTGGTTAGCTTAGGTGGGGAGCTTGCTAGCATGCTGGCTTTTATGGATCACATTCTCAGGTGCTTGTCTCTCCCCACTTTTATAGGAGACTGGGTGCCTAACTCAGCTTTCTCCGTCATGGTGATGTTCCTGTGACTTTTCTAGGCACCAAAAAGCTGGGCACTATTATGCTCAGCATTGCAATGCCTAAATCCCTTTGTAGATTCCTGCCTTTATTTCCTAACCCTGCCATTTGGGCCCATGTGGACCTCTCTCTCTTTCCGTTTGGGTTTATACATGAGTTGTAGAAGCTGGGTTTCAGAGAAGAAAGTGTAAGTATGTACTCCTGAAAACCCTTTTCTCTGCATCCCCTAAGGAATGCAGTTCTGTCTGGAGAGCATTCACAGCCTGGAACATAGTTGTCAGGGCCATGGAGTTCAAGGAATGTGATCAGAAGAGCTATGAATTGCTACGGTACAGATCTGACAGCCAAGTGTCCTACTCGTGGTCCTACAGAAGCTGTGGCCACTAGTACAACCCATGATATGGAAGACTGATTGCACAGGAATCCCTTCCTCTGCCACTGGGCTGAGGGGAGAAGTCCATTTTGCTTTTTTCTTTGAAATTCTCTGAACAAGACCCATTTTAATTGGTGTTCGCGGAAAAGCATGGTGATGAAGTACTTGAAATAGTTCACTTGATGAGAACTTTTCTTTAAAACATACTGAGATTTTGTTCCACTTCTGGCTTACTCTGCACAGAGGTGTGTTGCTTTATCAGTTACTGAATTAGGGGATGTCCATGCTGGAGTGTTAAATCAGGGAATGACAAGGCAATTCTACTAATGAAAATGACTTTCTGAAGGAATATTGTAACCAGGGCATCATGTCAATAGTGAACGGGTGTGATTCATGTTTAACTGATTTTTGTGATGACTTCCATTTAAAAGGCTTGCTCTATAATTGAACTGGAAGTTGTTAACATATTGCAAAGGTCCTTGTACACAGGCAGACTTCAATGGAAGTGAGTGCCAAACTCATTTAAAGGGGCACTTTACTAAATGGATTTGTAATATATCGTCCTATTACTGTGCATGTCGTCTGACTAATGTATACTTATCTGATTTGTGCTGATTCTCACTTACTTTTAAATTAAAGGGTAATGATAGAATCATAAGAATTAGAGCTGACAAAGACATATTATATCATCTAGTCTATTCCCCCTGTCAGTGTGTCCCTGACTGCTTCAGCCAGTTCTTTTTAAAGAGTGGACTCACCACTTCCCTTGAGAGGCAACAATGCACCCAAAGAGATCATGCTGACGCGAAGTTTGTCCTTAAACTTAGCCCAACTTTTTCTTTACTTATTTTCACCCCCATACATAATGTACAATTATCAGGCTGATCCAAAGTCCTTTGACATTAATGGGCTTGGGCACTGTGTGTGTTCTGTTAGTTCAGTTGCAGAGAAGAACATAAGAACATAAGAATGGCCGTACTGGGTCAGACCATAGGTCCATCTAGCCCAGTATCCTGTCTGCCGACAGTGGCCAGCACCAGGTGCCCCAGAGAGGGTGGACCGAAGACAATGATCAAGCAATTTGTCTCGTGCCATCCCTCTCCAGCCTCTGACAAACAGAGGCCAAGGACACCATTTTATCCCCTGACTAATAGCCTTTTATGGACCTAACCTCCATGAAATTATCTAGCTTCTCTTTAAACTCTATTATAGTCCTAGCCTTCACAGCCTCCTCTGGCAAGGAGTTCCACAGGCTGACTACAAGAAAGAGGATGTAAATGACTAGTTTGCTTCTGAAGCTCATTGTGAGATACCTTTTTGGCCAGCTGCTGCATGAACTCTGAACTCTGCTTTACAGAGACGAGCTGAAAATACAGCTTTGTCATACACTTGGAGCAGCTTTTTTTCTTTCATGTTTCTACACTCTGGTTACGTCTAGACTGCAGGTTTCTCTCAGAAGAAGCTTTTTTTGGAAGCGATCTTCTGAAAAAACTTCTTCCGAAAGAGTGCGTCCACACACAAAAGCACATTGAAAAGCGATCTGCTTTTTGAAAGAGAGCATCCAGACTGATTAGACACTCTCTTGCCTAAAAGGCCACCCAGAACCACTTCAACCAGGGCTTTAGGTCACCAGTTGCTTCCGAGTGCTGGTGCCGGAGCCTAGTGGAGACACTGCGCTTAAAGGGACCCCTCTGGAGAGCCATTTCTCTGATTCTGCTGCGTGCTTGCCTACCTTTTTGAGGAACAGCAAAGCTCTCGCAGTGCTTGCTGTGGTTGCCCGGCTTTTTTGCACGCCACAGCTTTTCTCTTGGTGCCATGGAGCCGGATCTGCCCCTTGGCATGTGATGGCCCCACACGTCCATGCTGCAGTTTTTGCAGCACTTCATGCCAGCTGCCTTCCTGGTCCTGACTGAGCTCAACCCAGAGCTCATTTTGGGGACCCTCTCCCTGAGTGCAGGAGCTACACTCAGGCTTCCGAAAGTGATTAAACCTTCAGATCTCTACCCCTTCCTGCTTCTCCATGTAGGAACTAACGATATGGCCAAGAATGACCTTGAGCGGGTCACAGCAGATTATGTAGCACTGAGAAGAAGGATCAAGGAATTTGAAGTGCAAGTGGTGTTCTCATCCATCCTTCCGGTTGAAGGAAAAGGTCCAGGTAGGGATCGTCAAATTGAGGAACTAAATGAGCAGGTGGTGCTGGAGAGAGGGATTTGGTTTCTTCAACTATGGGACTCTGTTCCAGGCACAAGGATTGCTAGGAAGAGATGGGATCCACCTAACCAAGAGAGGAAAGAGCATCTTCACAGGCAGGCTTGCAAACCTATTGAGGCGGGCTTTAAACTAGGTTCGTTGGGGGATGGTGACCAAAGCCCTGAGGTAAGTGAGGAAGTTGGCTACCGGGAAGAAACACAAGGAGAAATGAGCAACAAAGGAGGAACCCTGGCTCGAATGGAGAAGATAGGGCAATCAACTGGTTATCTAAGGTGTTTGTACAGAAATGTGAGAAGCCTGGGAAACAAACAGGAAGAGTTAGAAGCCCTGGCCCAGTCAAAAAACTATGATTTGATTGGAATAACAGAGACTTGGTGGGATGACTCGCATGACGAGAGCACTGTCATGGAAGGGTATAAACTGTTCAGGAAGAACAGATGGGGGAGAAAAGGAGGAGGAGTTGCACTGTATGTAAGAGAGCAGTATGATTGCTCAGAGCTCCAGTATATAGAGGGTGAAAAGCCTGTTGAGAGTCTACGGGTAAGGTTTAGAGGTGGATGAGGTAGACAAAGCTTTCTTCGGACAACTGAGACGCTTCTAGATCACAGGCCCTGGTTCTCATGGGGGACTTTAATCACCCTGACATCTGTTGGAAGACCAATACAGCAGTACACAAACAATCCAGGAAGTTTTTGGAGAATGTTGGGGATAACTTCTTGGTACAAGTGCTGAAGGATCTGACCAGGGGCCATGCGCAGCTTGACCTACTGCTCACAAACAGGGAGGAACTAGTAGGGGAAGTAGAGGTGGGTGACAACCTGGGAAGCAATGATCATGAGATGGTAGATTTCAGGATCCTGACCAAAGGAAGAAAGGAGAGTAGCAAAATACACACTCTGGACTTCAGAAAATCAGACTTTGACTCCCTCAGAGAACTGATGGGCAGGATTCCCTGGGATGCTTACATGAAGGGGAAAGGAGTCCAGGAGAGCTGGCAGTATTTTAAAGAAGCCTTTTTGAAGGCACAGGAAGAAACCATCCCGATGCGCAGCAAGAAAAGCAAATATGGTAGGCAACCAGATTCGCTTACCGGGAAAATCCTTGGTGAGCTTAAACACAAAAAGGAAGCTTACAAGAAATGGAAACTTGGACAGATGATTAGGGAGGAGTATAAATATATTGCTTGAGAATGCAGGGGAGTTATCAGGAAGGCAAAACACAATTGCTATTGCAGCTAGCAAGGGATGTGAAGGGTAACAAGAAAGGTTTCTAAAGGCATGTTAGCAATGAGAGGGTGATCAGAGAGGGTGTGGATGAGGGAGGTAACCTAGTGACAGATGATGTGGGAAAAGCTGAAGTATTCAATGCTTTCTTTGCCTCTGTCTTCACGGACAAGGTCAGCTCCCAGACAAATGCACTAGACAACGCAGTAGGGGAAGGAGGTGGGACAGCAATTTGGTGTGGAAAGAACAAGTTAGGAACTATTTAGAAAAGCTAGATATACACAAATCCATGGGCCTGGATTTAATGCATCTGAGGGTATTGAGGGAGTTGGCAAATGTCATTGCAGAGCCTTTGGCCATTATCTTTGAAAACTCGTGGAGATTGGCAAAGATCCCGGATGACTGGAAAAAGGCAAATGTAGTGCCCATCTTTTAAAAAGAGAAGAAGGACAATCCAGGGAGCTACAGACCAGTCAGCCTTACCTCAGTCCCTGGAAAAATCATGGAGGGGATCCTCAAAGAATCCATTTTGAGGCACTTGGAAGAGGGGAAAGTGATCAGGAATAGTCCACATGGATTCATGAAGGGAAAGTCATGCCTGACCAATCTGATTAGCTTCTATGATGAGGTAACTGGCTCTCTGGATATGGGAAAGTCAGTGGATGTGATACTCCTTGACTTTAGCAAAGCTTTTGATACGGTCTCCCACGATATTCTTGCCAGCAAGTTAAGGAGTATGGATCGGATAAATGGACTGTAAGATGGATAGAAAGCTGGCTAGACTGTTGGGCCCAATGGGTAGCAATCAACAGCTTGAGGTCAAGTTGGCGGTCGGTTTCTAGTGGAGTGCCCCAAGGATCAGTTCTAGGACCGGTTTTGTTCAACATTTTTATTAATGACCTAGATGAGGGGATGGATTGCACCCTCAGCAAGTTTGCAGATGACACTAAGCTAGGGGGAGAGGTAGATACGCTGAAAGGCAGGGATAGAGTCTAGAGTGACCTAGACAGATTAGAGGATTGGGATAAAAGAAGTCTGATGAGGTTCAACAAGGACAAGTATAGAGTCCTGCACTTGAGATGGAAGAATCCCAAGCATTGTTACAGGCTGGGGACCGAATGGCTAAGTAGTAGTTCTGCATAAAAGGACCTGGGGATTACAGTGGATGAGAAGCTGGATATGAGTCAACAGTGTGCCCTTGGAACCAAGAAGGCTAATGGCATATTAGGTGGCATTAGGAGGAGCATTGCTAGCAGATCTAGAGAAGTGATTATTCCCCTTTATTCGGCTCTGGTGAGGCCACACCTGGAATATTGTGTCCAGTTATGGGCCCCCCAGTATAGAAAGGATGTGGATGCATTGGAGAGGGTCCAGGGGAGGGTGACCAAAATGATTAGAGGACTGGAGCACATGACCCATGAGGGGAGACTGAGGGATTTGGGTTTGTTTAATCTGCAGAAGTGAAGAGTGAGGAGGGATTTGATAGCAGCCTTCAATTTCCTGAAAGGAGGTTCCAAAGAGGCTGGAGAAAGGCTGTTCACAGTAGTGATAGATGGCAGAACAAGGAGCAATAGTCTCAAGTTACAGTGGGAGAGGTCCAGGTTGGACATTAGGAAAAACTATTTCACTAGGAGGGTGGTGAAGTACTGGAATGGGTTACCTAGTGAGATGGTGGAATCTCCATCCCTGGAGGTTTTTAAGTCTTGGCTTGACAGGGCCCTGGCTGGGTTGATTTAGTTGTGATTGGTCCTGCCTGGGGCAGGGGGCTGGACTTGATGACCTCCTGAGGTCTCTTCCAGCTCTATGATTCTGTGAACCCACTGTGGAGAGGCATTTCTGGAGGCTGGACACCTATTTGGACTGCTGGGACTGGCTGGTCATGGAGTGGTGGGATGACCAGCAGTGGCTCCAAAACTTCCGCATGCAGAAGGCCACCTTTTTGGAGCTGTGTGCCTGGCTCGCCTCCACCCTCTGGAGATGCAACACCCACCTGCAGCCCACCATCTCCCTGGAGAAGTGGGTCGCAATTGCCCTCTGGAAGCTTGCCACCACAGACTGCTACCAGTTGGTGGGCAACCACTTCGGCATGGGGAAGTCCACTGTCGGGGCCCTCCTCA
Source organism: Pelochelys cantorii (assembly GCA_032595735.1). NCBI lineage: Eukaryota > Metazoa > Chordata > Testudines > Trionychidae > Pelochelys > Pelochelys cantorii. The sequence goes on along the minus strand of CM064329.1, from coordinate 97,722,317 downwards.
TGGATGTAAGGCACTCTGGGGCTGCAGTCCCTGCATGGGGGCGGGGAGAGTCCTGGAAAAGGGGGACCCTAGGGAAAGGGGGGTTAGAGGCTGTAGGGGGTGGAGTGCGGGTGGAGGGAAGCCCCATCCCTGGGGTGTTGTGCCATCCTGCCTCCCCAACAGGGGCCTCCGGCTTGCTGCCCTATCCCTTCCCCACTGCAACCGCTCCCTTCGCTCCTTTCCTGACCTCTCAATAAACACACCTGTTTGGTTTCCAACAAAATGAAATCTGTATTTATCTTACATTAAGAAAAGATGGCCGGGGGAAGGAGGCGGATAACCTGGATGGGGAGGGAGCTCATAACCTGGAGGGGGAGGGAGTTGGCTAGATGTGCCACCTTGGGTGCGGAGACCTCGTTGGAGATGGGGTTGGGTGGGTCTGGGGACCACAGAGGGGTGAATGGGGGGGGGAAGGGGCAGGGGCAGAGGGCATGGGCATCACTTGGGGAGGGAGCAGAGGCATCTCATGGGGGGCAGGTGGGGAGGGGTTATGGGCATAGCGGGGGGGCAGGAGGGTGGTAGCCAGGAGCAGTGACAGCAGGTGGGTATGCCATCATGCTCGACATGATGGCACACATGGTATCGCAGCACTGCATGATCTGGTCCCATGTACTGTTTCACCACTCTTGAGTCCTCACGGACCTTCTGCGTGGACCCTGGCACGATTTGGGTGCCCCGGGCTCTGGTAGCTGTGTCTGTGTCTGGTGCCACACTCAAAAACATTAACTCTGCCTTTAGTTGCCATCAGAATCTGGTCTTTCCTGTTAACAGTAGCTAAAGTGTAAAGATGGTCAACATATGCGCAGAGTAGAGATGTAAACAGGTAACTGGTTAATCGATTACCTAGTGAGCACTACCCTTACCAGCTGATGCTTAACAATAACTGGTTAACTGGCAGCCAGCCTAGCAGGAGCAGTCCCACACTTGCAGTGTGCCATGGGTGGGTGGGGCTGCTCTGGCTGGGCCAGGCCTGCCGTTAACCATGTAACTGTTGGAGGTTTTAGTGGTTATACAGTTAATATTTTTATATATTTATTTACATCCTTAGCCCAGAGGAGGGTCAAACAGGTGTAGGCAAGAGTAGGAGGGGGCAGGTAGGCAAAATTGACATGAGGGTAGTAAATTCTCACAGGGAGCCCCCCTCCATACCAGGGGATGGGCAAGGTGAAAAGTAGCAAATTGTGTCAGGGTACACTAGATATCAGTAACTGCTATTAGTGGCAAACTCTTATGGCTAGCAGTTTGTAATACTATATCCACACACACACCTGCCCACTAAAATGTTTGATAGGTTCTGTCTTCATAATCCCATTGGCATTAATTATATTGCCATTCTTTAATTGTTTATTAACTGAATCCCATATCAACTGTTCCAATATTTTGTCTAGATTTGTGTCAGGATGACAAGTGTATAATTACCTGGGTTGTCCCACTTATTTTCTTAAAATATCAGCACATTGGTTGTCTTCCTCTCTTCTGGAATGTCCCAAATGTTCTAAGAGTTACTGATAAAAAAGTGTTAATGGTTCACAGGGTGCCTTGTCCAGCTCTTTAAAAACTCTTCAATGCAGGTTATTTGGACCTGCTCATTTTAAAATGTTTACACTTAGCATATGTTGTTTACTATTGTGCTGAATTACTACTGGAATGAAAAGAGTTTCTTCATCTATGATAATGCTCTTTACACCAACATTCCACGTGAGGATGGACTATAAGCTGTGAGGAACATTATCCCTGATGATGCCACGGCACACCTGGTGGCTGAGCTATGTGATTTGCCCTCACCCACAACTATTTCCAATTTGGGGACAGTTTATACCTTCAAATCAGTGGCACTGCTATGGGTACCCTCATGGCCCCACAATATGCCAATATCTTTATAGCTAACCTTGAATGTTTCCTCAGCTCTTGTCCTCTAGCATCCTTCCTCTACTAATGCTACATTGATGATATCTACATCATATGGACACACAAGAAGGAGACCCTTGAAGAATTCACAAGGATTTCAACAATTTTCTCACTGTCAACCTCAGATTGTATCAGACCACACAAACGATCCACTTCCTTCATACTACAATACAAACAAATGATGGTCACATAAACACCACCCGATACCAGAAACCTACCAATCACACTCTTATCTGCATACCTCCAGCTTCTATTCAGGACATATTACACAATCTACAGCCAAGCCCTAAGATAAAATCGGATTTGCTCCAGTCCACAGAGACAAACACCTACAAGATCTTTATCAAGCATCCTTAAAACTTAAATACCCACCTGGGGAAATGAGGAAACTGATTGACAGAGCCTGACAAGTACTCAGAAGTTACCTACTTCAAGACAGGCCCAACAAGGAAAATAACATAACATCTACAGCCTCCAGCTTAAACCCTTCCAGCACATCATAGACAATCTACAATCTATCCTGGCAAAAGATCCCTCATTCTCAGAGACTTTGGAGAACAGGTCAGTCCTCACCTACAGACAACCCCCCAACCTGAAGCAAATACTTACCTTCAGCCACACACTCACACAGGAACCTAACTCTGCAACAAACCCCATTGCCAATTCATACTTAATTAGCTTCATTAACAACTTACAGGTAAATGCTTTGTCTGTTATATATACCTTGGATTCTGTTGTTTCAATTCCTGCTCATCTCATGAACTGGGTTTTACCCATGAAAGCTCATGATTGTATATATTTGTTCGTTTCAAAGGTGCCACAGGACTACTTATTGTTTTTTAAAAAATGTATCATACTTAACCCTGCAGAGCATAGTTTTTTTTCCTTTGGATCCTTTTTTCCCTTATAAATTTTCTAAAATTCCTAGTCTGATGTAAATTCATTACTATTGACTTCCTCCTCCTTCCATTTGTTATGTATGTATGTAGTCTTGTTTTTAATAATTGTCTTTACCCACCCACATTGGGCTGTTTTTATAACCACTGTGCTCATCACTTATATCTGATTTTTTTCACAGACTTAAATTTATTTTCACAACACCCATGTAAGGTGAAGAGATATCATTATTCCCCTTTTACATATGTTGAACTAAGGCAAAGAGGGAATAAGGTTAAACGTATCCTCTTATTTAAAATGCCCCGTTTGAGGCACTGATTTTTCCAAGTGCATAGCATTACAGGGCGCTTAATATGTCATTGCCACATTCTACTGTACTGTCATGTTGACTCTATCCCCATTACAAGCACAATTCCCCACTAATCCCAACTTCAAGGATATGATGACACTTCCCCCCCCCCCTTCCCTAATTTTTTATTCCTTCCCTAGTGCTGCTATTTGGAGAATTCCCATTATCCAGCTGGAAACCAGCTGTTCTCTTCCTACCCACCTATCTTCTGCAGATGAGCTGCTTTTGAGCACACAGCTGCTCTGAGCTCTGTGCCATGAAACACCCACTTTGTCTTCTGCTGCCAGGACATACACCCCACTGCTGTGGCTTCTTCAGAGGCTGAGAGGGAGGGATCCATCAATAGGTCAGAGTGACTCCTAGAAATGGCTTGGGGGAAGGAATGATAATTTGAGGAATCTGTGTTCAGTTTATGAACACTCCCCAACTCCTGGGAATATAATTCCTGACCCCTTCAGGTGACTGGCTGGAGTGCTGAAGCATGAGATTTGATTTTGGACATTGTCTTAGTGCAGCATTGCAAGGGTTATTGATGTATTGAGGGAAATGCAGACCATGTTCTCTTCATGGCCACTGGAAAGGGGGAATATGGCCTGGGCAGGAGAGGAGTTTACGATCTTTCCCTGGTGCTGAAGCCAGGGACACAGATGCAGGAGGTGGATAGGATTAGTATATCTCAAGGGGATAATGTATTGAAAGGGCTCTATGCTTATACAACACAAATCCGACACATCCATGACTTGAAAAGATCACAGACTAAATAAAGCAAGAGAGACAAGCAGGAAAATTCCATCTGATATTCTCTTTGTTGTCTAAGAGCAAAACACAGTCATTGCACTATCCCTGCTGGTGTGTGACGGGCTCTTTCTCTCTCATAGACTGAGGATAGATTATACATTGTTAGAGTTGTGTAAACAAATTATACCATAGTATCCAAAATGTGACGCTCTTCCAGGTACTGACTGTGCCTCCACTTCATTATTATGAATCCCATTGAAGGCGGTGCATCCACACTAGAATATCAATAGTAATAGAAATGGGGAAGAGATTATTGACTCTCATTGACCCATCCTGACACTGCATAACTGAGTCAGAGGAACAATTTGGACTAATGAATTTTTCTGTGGAACAAAAAGTTCCAAACATTTTTTCTAAATTCTGAACTGTTGAAATGTTGGATTTCATTTCAATTTGATTTTAAACTGCATCTGCCCATGGTGCAGCAGTGCCTCATGTGAGTTGTACTTTCAATGCCTCTTGCATTGAATTGAGATTGGATTTTTTTCTAGATATGTACTAGGAATTATTTTAGGGGAGGCCTGTGACCTGTGTTACAGAGGAGGTGAGACTAAATGATCACAATGGTCCCTTATAGTCTTTGAATATGAATCTGTGTTCCTGTTCTCAATATAGATTTAGGTACCTGGCTAGACTAATCTCCTACAATGCACCCACAGTCACATGAATGTCTTGATGTACTAGATGAGTGAGAAGTCAGACCACAGTTCATCATTTACCCTTAGGCTAGACTGGGAACACAAATCCCCTGAACTACAACTCACGTGAGTACCTGGTCTGTTGGCAGATTTAGGTGAATGTCAAACTGACTTAAAACAAAACATTTCCATTTAGTTCAGCAACCTGAAATATTTCATTTCAGTTTTCCCAATGGAAAATTTCAGTTTTGCAGACTGTTAAAAAATCATTTTGACAGGAAATTCCCAACCAACTCTACCAGTCAGTTTTATGGGAAATAAAATCCTGTTAATGACATGACCATTTTTATTTAGGAAACAGGAGAAAGACATGTAACCATTCCTGCCCAGGACAGACTCAGAGTATTGATGGATTTGTGATAAGAAACAAATATATTCTCCTCACAAGCTGAATAAATAGAATCCCCTCTTTTTTTGTGTGAAAATATCTCCTGGAGCTGAAACACGAAGCAGTGAAACTTTACAAGTGTCTGTCAAAACCAGGTTGGCAGAATAAAGATGTATCTCATGATAGCAGTGACAGGTTGTCAGCTAAGTGAGAGGCCCTGAATAAATCTCTATTTCCCAAACATCATTTCTCAGAAAACAAGAGACATAAAAGCAACATAGATTAGAACAAACAAACCCGTTCTCCTAAACCTTTCAAGCCTCCCAAGATCTAAGTGAAAAGAATTAATTCATATCTTATAACCTTTATTTTTACCCTCCCCATATTTGATTTGTGACCTATTCGGCTGGCTGAGGGGTGATGCACCTTTTTCTGGGGCCAGTCAGTGATTCTCCTGTGTCAGCTGGACCATGGAAGAAGAAAGGGTTAGTTAGTAATAGGTTGCATTCTGGAGTGTGATTAATGTGTAGAACTCATTGTTTTATTAGTATTGTATTTAGTCTGGGAGTATCATGTTAGATATCTAGCCAGGGCAAGACAGACTGGGTTTTAAAGGAAATTCAAGGGATGTACAGGCTACCTACAAGAAAACTGTTATAAGAATGTTACATTTGCAAAGTCAAACTTTCAGGAATTAGAAAACTGCCAGAGTTAAGGCTGGCTGTGCAATTGTAATTTTGCCCCCTTATTTATTTGCATCCTCCTTGCCCAGCCATCCCCAGTTCCTGCCCTCATAGCTCTTAGCCCAGTCTGTGTGTCTCATTCCCACTGCTCTTCAGTTATGCCTTCCTGCCCATGTTCCCTAGTCCCAGTGGCTCCTAGTTCCAGTCTCCCTAGGGTCCTTGTCCACTCTTTTCACCCCTCCCATGCTCCTTGTCCCAGTCCTCTCCCATGGCTTCCTACTCCTCCTCCCTCAACCATCTACCATGTCTTTACTCAATTCCCATGGTTCTCAGTCCAGACTCCTTACCCAGCAAGTGCCAGTCTCCCACTTGCAAGCACCCCAACTAATCTCATTCTCCCACCCCACAACCACTGACTCCCAGTTCACTACCATCCCACTGTTTCCATCTTCCACTCCTGGTCTCCTTTCCTTACCCAGCCAGGCACAGTTTCCCATCCCAATGTTCCTTTCTTTCTCTCTCCAGTCCCAGTATCCCCCAAAAGGCTTTCTCTCAGTCTACTGTCCCTGCTGTGTCTTGCCTCCTCCTCTTTGGAATTAAGCAGCTTCCTTCACCACACTGCTTGGGCCCAGTAAGAGGGGAATTTAGCACACAAAAAAGACAGTCTCCCTGCTCTGTTCTGGTCAGACTCAGTCCTAGCACAGTCCAGAGCAGCAATTGCAGTTAATATTAGCTGAGACGGATGGTGCATACTCACTGTGGACAAAAGTCTTCTGAAATTTTAGCTGCTACTCTTACTCTACTGAGCATGTGTTAAGTGAAGTTTTTCAAAGATTTATCACTTGAGTGAATTGTCAAGGGAATGACAAAAATCACATCTCCCCTACACAGGCCAACCTCTGCCAGGTTTCAAATCCCCGCTCTGAAACATGTGGATGCTAGGGCTTTTTGAAGAACAGGTCACCAGAATGTTTTAACACGGGGGAAAAAACGATCTTTTTTCCCTGCCTCATTCTTGGAAATGACTGAGCCATTTTGGCTGAAATTTTCCAAACATATACAGCCTGAGGCAGACATCCAGCATGGAAGGTTGCAACCTATATGGTTTGGCATGGTTATAAGCAAATGAAAATAGTGTCTTCTAATGGAAAGTGTAGGTAACTAGGGATGTTAGATATTAGTTAATCAAATAGTTGAGTAACCACGTGAATTCCTATGGATTACTCGACTATTCTGTAGTCCCCAGGGGCAGGGCTGGCAGCCAATGAGCTCCAGCCTCATTCCTGGGGAGCCCTCTGCCACTTGTGCTGCTGCCTCTGTATCAGAGGCAGTAACATGGGGTACCAGGCAGGAGCCAGTCAGTCCACAAGAAGAGCCAGTTAAAAAAACAGCTCCCCATGAAGACCAGCCGCCTGCTGCCTGTGCTGCTGCCTCTGATACAGAGCCAGCAACATGGGGTGGCTGCAGCCCCTGTCCGCAGGGGATCCGAGCTCCCCATAGATAGAGGCTGCTATGGGGGACAGAGGAGGGGACACGGTGAGGGAGGCTGTTGTGAACTATCCTAGGCTGGCTCCAGACAGAGGTTGATCCAGCAGCAGCTCCTATCATGGGAGGTCTGAGGTCCCCTGGATGGAGGCTGCTTGGCTTTCCACGGAGCAGCCTCTGTCCATGGGAAACTCGGGCCCGCTGCAGACAGAGGCTGCTTCTCGGCAGCTTCCCCTGCTACCCCCCACTGCACTGATGGAGCAAGATGGGGGAGAATGCAAGTTGTTAACAAGATTAACCAATAAACCTAGGCTTATTGGTTGGTTGTATAGTCGACTACACGTCGAACTCCCTAGGGGCCACCTTAATAAGAGAGGGTTCTGTCAGGTCTGCCTATAGTAATGCTGTTACATAGTGCTCATCTGGAGTGCAGCTCTGCTACTATCTGATACCAAAGGGATTCTGCAATATTAAATCCTTTTGAAACGTAATGGATTTTCCCTTAGTACTACATGGAAAAATGGGTTTTGGTCCCTATGCCATAAGCATCTTCTTGAACCATGACTTAAACCTTGGTTTGGAATAAACTAGCACTGCCTCCTAAATAAGCGTGCATTTGCTGTTATGGTCTACTCTGCATTTGGATATTGGAGTTTAGTCTAAATGTTTTCTGACCATGCATTTTTTAGGTTTATATCCAGTGTGGCTTTAAATGTTTTTTTTTGTGGGTAGTGCCTCCCTGTATCTCAAATATTTGAGTGAATCACAGACTGGGGTAACTCCTGTTTCTACTGAAATCAGAGGCAAACTCCCAGTGACTTTAGTGGGACCAGGACTTGGCCTAATGCATTTAATAACTTTTAGCATGTTGTTTCACTTCCCACCAAAGCTATTACTCATTAGCATGCTGCCATATGTTTACACAATAGGGCCTTGTTCTTAAAACCTGTTGCTTTAAGTGAGAAGGCATTGTTCCCTTAGAACTTGGCAAGAAGTTTAGGCCTGATTCTGATTTTGCTTACATCAGTATGAATCCTGAGAAATGTCATTGCTTATTATCAGTGTTACTCCACATTTAGACCAGTGCAATTGAGATCAACATCCGGCTTTGATTTTTAACTTGTTTAAGGAAAGTTATCGTGTTCACAAGAGGCCTGTTCAGAGAGGCCTTTGTGTGCGTGTTACGTAGATAGAGCATTAAATCTTACTCTTTTCATTCACTGGGTCCCTGAAGGCCAACACAATACCTAATTACCTTGGAAAATGATTGATGCTCACTTTGAAAGCCAATGTGCAGGTGGAATGTGTTTTATAATTTTCCATTCTTTAATTTATCTGCTCTTAACAGCCGATTGTTTGCTTTGCACAAGGGATTGCAAAAAGCTTTTCCAAAGGAAATATTTGGATAAATAAAAATTTAAATCACAATTGTATGATAGAAAGGTCTTTTGTTTGTTTCTGCTTTTTATTTATCTATGTACATACAAATTGATTGGTTTCCATTGGCCAATCTGCTAGAGGCTTTTCAGAGAGTAGGCAAGTGGGGAGTAAAGGGCCCCTGAAGCACAGTCAAACAGTGGTGTGAATTAAGTGATATTCTCTCTGTGCCAACACGAGAGACAGAGGTGAGAAAAATAACTTCCTCTTGTAGCCTTTCATTTTACTGAATGGACCACACATAATAAAACAGTACTAAAATACAGATCCTGTATATTCCTCAAAGCCAACTGCACCAGCATTTGTGTCTCTATCTCCCTGTGTATCTCTAAGGGTATGTCTAGACTACATGCCTCTGGCGACAGAGGCATGTAGATTAGGCTACCCGGCATAGGAAAATGAAGTGGCGATTTAAATAATCGCCGCTTCATTTAAATTAAAATGGCTGCCGCATTGAGCCAATCAGCTATTTGTTGGCTCAGCGCGCTAGTCTGAATGCTCCGCAGTCAACATCAAAGGCATTTGTCGATGGCCCTGGTATGCCTCGTGGGATGAGGTTTACCGGGGAGGTCGACAAATGCCTTTGATGTCGACCGCAGATCATCCAGACTAGCGCGCTGAGCTGACAAATAGCTGATCGGCTCAGCGTGGCAGCCATTTTAATTTAAATGAAGCGGCAATTATTTAAATCGCCACTTCATTTTCCTATGCCGGGTAGCCTAATCTACATGCCTCTGTCGCCAGAGGCATTTAGTGTAGACATACCCTCAGATTATAATTTTTGGGCCAAATTTTCAGGAGAGTTCTACACCCAACAGAATACTTTATTCTAAGTAGAAAAAAGGTATACAGGAACCAATGGTTTTATATTTCCTTGACTTTAGATCCTGGAGGCCAAACCTATATGCAGTCACCTCCCCATCCAGCTTGCCAGCTACCAATTTTGATTTGCCTGCAATACTTTGTCCGAAAGCCTGATATACCTGCCTCTAAGCCAGTGTTTCTCAAAATGGTTTTGCAAACCACTTCGAGAAACTTGTGAGCTGGCTGTGCCAGTTTGTTTATTTACTGGTGCTGTGGCCATGGAGCCATGTGGCTTCTATTACCCCCATTTTGCCATTTAGAGCCAAGGGGAGCCGCAGGAAGCAGTGACCCCTTTGGCTGCAAACGGTGAAATGGAGCCAATAGGAGCTGCGAGGCTCTGTGACAGTGGTGCCGGTAAATAAACAAACCGGCACAACCAGTTAACAGGTTTCTCGAAGTGGTGTTGCAGACCACTTTGAGAAACACTGCTCCAAACCTCTAATAAGGGGTATCCTACCATCCAGCAACAACTAAGAAAATCACAGAGAAGAATTAGAAACATCAAAATATCACAAAAGTTGGATAAATTCTGAGTTTCCATGACAACATGATTTAGTTCTGTATTTATGACATAGCTAAGGATCTAGATAAGTCTGGATGACAGAACAGTGTTTTAGCAAGGCAGAGGTTTAATGGATTTCTTGCTGTAAGCACAGGGAGAAGTGGATCTTTCTGACCAGTTATCAGTTTTGTCCGGTTAAGCCCCATAAATGTGTAAAAGGGTCAGAAGATAAGGGCTGGTAACTGATTTCTTAGTTTTGATGTGTAAAGCAGCAATAACATAGCAATCTATTGGTTACTAACTTTGTCATTCCATGAACTGCTTTAAAAGAGAAATGCTCATTTTCTTTTCCACCTCCCCCACACTTTCATGACTCGGTTCCAAATTAAGTGGTTCATCTAGTCGTTAGCGATTACAAATTCTGTTCTGCTATAATGTAGCTAAATGGACTCCATGGCTATCGCTTCTAGCCTAAGTGCTTCAATAATTACTTCAGGCCTATACACAGTCTCATTAAAGAGCAAATGTAGTATTCCTATCAGTGGTGATGTGTGTTACAATTTAGCAATTTAGTTGCCAATCTTGCCATTTTTTCAAATTACAAAATCCCATTGAAATGAATGACACTAGTAGTTTGGAAATAAACATGCTTGCTACTCTGGTATGGTTGTAATTTTTTTTTCTGTCCAATTATTAGTTATATTTTCCTATTATTATTCTGGTACAGTGGTAAGCATGGATTCCTCCCAAACTGATACCATCTAGATGAGCCAGCTCACATGTGACATGTAAATGAGCATTCAGTGCTGAACAAACAGTGAGAATAAAAGAGCAGAAAACCAGTGTCTGCATGGTGTAGCCAGCAGCCAGACTCCTTCATCACTTCATCCAACAGACTCTTCCAACACTGTCTCACCTTGTAATGCCTAGATGCTGCTTCTGTCTGTTTTACTCAAAGCGTTGCTTTCCATACTATGGCTACGTCTAGACTACAGGCTTCTTTCAGAAGAAGCTTTTTTCAGAAGAGATCTTCCGAAGAAACTTCTTCTGAAAGAGAGCGTCCACACTGCAAATGTGCATTGAAAAAGTGATCTGCTTTTTTGAAAGAGAGCATCCAGACTGAATGGATGCTCTCTTGCATGTAAGCTGTGAATTCTATGGACGGAATGGCTATCAGGGCACCTCTGCTTTTTCCTCTTTCCTCTTCTTCCTAAAGAACTCCCTCTTCCCTGTTTACACACGCCTTTTTGCAAAAGAGCTCTTTCACAAAAAGGCTTCTTGTAGAATGAGGATTACCAATGCTGTAAAAACCCCTCTGTTCTTTCAATTTTCTTGCGGAAGAACGCAATTGCAGTGTGGACGTTTCTCGTGTTTTGTCGGAAAAACAAAACTCTGTAGTGTAGATATACCCTATGATTTCACTCATTCATTGTGTGTTTTCTGGATTTTGAGACTTGAGTCTGCATCCTTTATTCCTCTAAAGTTGAGATGCTTAGGAATTTTTCTACAAAATTTTTTTTTGTCACAAAATGTCAATTAATTGAAACTGAAACTGTTTTCGGGAAAGGGACAGTTTTGCCAAGCTTTACAATTTTTTTTTCTGGGGGAAAAATGCTCCGAAGTTGTCAAAGCATCCAATTTCAAATTTGCTGAAAAGGTTTAGTTATGGGGGTGGAGGGATTAAAAGAACTTTTTGTTTTGAAACGTAAGTTAAGTAATAGCAAAAAATGGTAAAAACAAAAAAAATTAAAAACTATTTGGAATCAGAACAAAATATTTTGAAATTATCAAATAAAGCTTTCTGGGAGACTGGAGCTGTTTGTTCAGATTTTCACTCTGTGAACATTTTTAGAGATTTTGTCTCTTTGTTCCAGATTGGAAATGGAAAAAATGTTGAAATCTTAAATTCTCATGGAGAAAAAAACCTGTTTCCTACTCTGCTGTAACCTAAAACTCCTTTTGATCATGTATGTATGTTGAATGTTTCAGGATCAGCTACATAATACATTTTACTCCACTTCAGCTTTTAAACGACATTTCTGTGTTCTGAATGATGTAAGTGGCCATTACTTTGCTTTATGGCTAGACTTGCCCAGATCTCACTTTCTCAACTGTATTTGGTTGTACTCTGGCCTGTGTAATTAACAGCCAGTGTGTCCCAGTGAATGTGATTTGATGACATTATTGTCAGTGACTTCCAGGCCATAGTGCCTCTATGGATTGTAGAAGAGATATTATATTCTCTGTTTCAACAATGTAAGAGAACTTCAGGAGGCAAAGAAGGTGGGAGGGAAACATATTTCTATCTAGTTACAAAAACTGATGATTTAAGTGGAACATGAAGAAGGTCTCCTTGGAGTTGTTTATGCTACTGCAATAGGAGGGAAAGCAATAAAATGAACACTTTAGCACTGTTGGAACAATTTATCACATAGCAGTTGTGAGTGTATTACAATATCTGCAGATACCTGCTTCCTGTATTCACTTGTGGAATTCCCAGGATACTACTTTTCTGTGATATTGATCTCTGGGCTACTTCCATGATGGAAATCAGCATTTCTCCGTGTTTTACTATTGGATTTATTAGAGCCTTGCAGATATCAAATACCTATTATTTCTGCCAGACAACAGTCATAGTTTGGGGAAGGGTGTTATCTAATCTTAATGATTGGTATACATCACCCATCTGAGAAAAAAGGTGCTTTTATTATTACATGATGATGTAAAAAGAAGCAGTAACAGACACGACGAAATTTGAATTCCTTTGATTTTTTTCTTTCATGCAATAGAAAATTGAAAATTTCATAGCCACAGTTTGAAGATCAACATGTAACAGTAATAGAGTGTTTGTTTCAACTAGGAGTTCCTTTATTTTCTGAATCAATCATGTTTGTTTCTTAATAGTTCATTAGGCAAGAAATAAGCATGTGATTCAATTGTGGAAACTTTCCTTTCTGTTTGGTAGCTTTAAAAGAGTAGAGTGATTTTTAGGTCAAGATGGTATGTATCAAAACCTTTTTTATCTCCTTGCTCTGCTAGCGTTTAAGTGCTCGAGAGGGAACAGGCAAGTGCTTCTGTATGTGAAGATTGTGGGCTGTTCAGCTTCTGCAAGGCAGACTGTTAGCCTGGGAAATGGTTTTATAGATCTGAAGTACTTCTCCTTCCAAGCATTTCAGAGCCCTTAAGGACCTGGGAATACCCTGGCTAAAGTGAAGCAATCAAAGATCTGATTAATATCCGTGGCTCTTAAAATGGTTTAGAAACATTGATTAATCCTTACAAAACCCACGTGAGGAATTTTATGGTTTTGCTGATGAAGACTGCAAGGCCAAGAGATATGAAGTGACTTGCAATGGTCACACAAAGAGTCAGTGGCAGTATAGACTGCAGGGCTAGGATTGTATATTGAGCTGGGGGGCGATTCCCTGACCACGAAGACACTTACATTGGCTGTTATTGAATTACAGTACTAAAAATAGCAATGTAGCTATGGTAGTATGGACAGCAATGAGCAGCAGCATGGGTTAGCTGCTCTGAGTTTGTAACCATGGGATACATAGTCTGTGCTCCTGAAGGTACGCTACCGGTTTTAGCATGCTTGTTCAATGAGAGCTAACATGAGTGTGTCTACTCAAGCTGGGAATCACTCTCCCAGCTCCAAGTGTAGACAAAGCACTGCACTCACAAGATTAGACACAAGAGTAAGCCTACTTTCCTGGATGCCCATAGAAATGTGGAATATATGAAAAATATAATCTGTTGTACTAAAACATTAGAGACTATAATGCTCAGTGCTTTTTCTTTTCATTTATTACATTTTCCCATTTGTGTGTGCCAGGAATCCTGAATTATCCTGCTTTCTAATAAAATCATCCTTTTTTTCTGCACTAACAGAGATTCACTGTTTTAATTTTGCTGCCTGTATTGTCTTTGTATGGAGTTTTTGTAGCAAGAATTGATTGGTTTAATTGATGAATAGCCTCTTAGATGCTGTTTTTTGTAATCCCAGCTATTTAGCTTTTGAATAATTACTCTGTTTGTAATTATGTTACAGGATTAATAAATAAACCAGGGAGAATAAACAGGTCACATCATAAAGATAAAAACCAATAAAAAATCTCTTTAATCCACTTTTTTGAGGAAGATTTTCTGCTTAAAAACTTAATCTTTAATTGAATGCCTATATATTTTATTTATAGCTCCTTTTATTATTTTTCCAGAACCTGCTGACACAGCAGTGGTTTTGCTAACAAAATTTGCTATAATAAATATTATAGCAAAAAAAAAAAGCCTCTGGACTATTTCCCCAAGTTTCAGAATGCAGTAGGGTTTGGCCACCATGAATTAAGTCATTGTATATTTGATTGTAAAATCATCATTGTGCAAATATATTGCCTCAGCAGGTCCAGATTTGGCACCCAACAAGAAAGGCAGAGCTAGCAAACAAGGAGAAAAGTTCTTGCATGGTGGCATAGTGCATAGCTTCAGCCAGATGTTCACTAAACTTGCATTGTTCCATCATGGAGGCTTAGTTTTTCTTGGGCTTATCTGGGCTTATTTCCATGTTTGCTCGTTAGGACTGCATCAGCGTTATGCAATGTGATTCTATACGTAGATATTCTTCCCCATCAGCATCAAAGTCGTGGTGTTAGTTTTGGGTTAAGCAGTATTTTATGCAGAAGTTGTTTTGACAGTGAGGGAGTTATGTCAGCAGGAGGAGAGTTTGTCCTTAGCCTTTGGTCTCTGTTGAGATGCAAGTCGAGTTGCTGTGTCAGAACTTGACATTGCTGTTGGACTGAAATTTCTTTGAAGAAGGAACAAGTAGATAGGAAAGAGCAGAACAGCAAGATCTCGACCTTATGTGTCTCCTCCACAAGATGATGTCTTGGAGGATGTTTACTACCAGAGACAGAATGGTTTTGCAGATAGGAGCGGAACCCTCAGAGGAGGCAACCAGAGACCCCTGCAGATGTAAAAAGTATGTCCTTGTTGCAAAATATCTCTAATTGTTTCTTATGAGAGGCGGTCTAGTCAGAGAGGCCAAGAACTGAGTAAGATTGTGCTTCTCTCTCACCCCCTAAAGGATGTTTGACTAATGAGGTGAAAATGCTCTTACCAAGGATACCAGCCCCTCAAGGTTCAGATGTGACACTCATTAATTGTCTATCCCAATCAAGGGAGAACTGGAAAACAATAAAACCTTATCTGTAAGGTCCGAACTTTTGTCAAGTGCTCTATTATTTTAAAGTAAACTAGTTCACCAAGTGGGTTTACAGAGGCAGGACAGTTTCTCCCCTCCCTCTGCCTATTAATAACAAAGTCCTAAATATTTTTATTCTAGAATATTGATCTCCTGAACTTGCCCTTTAAATCCAGCCTGGCTTATATTGGTTGCCTCTAATTCTCCGCATTTTCCCTTTTTGTCTCCTTTATGTTTTTAAGAAGCATTTGTGAAGCAGGCAGCACGAATCCACTTCTCACTGATGGAAAGTATTGTCTGCAGGCTTGCCTTCTTTCTACATGCAGCTACCAGCTGTGAACTCTCAACCAAATGGCAACTTGATTGACAGCACTGGAAAAAAATCTATATAGCTAAATAAAACATTTAAAAAGAAATACGTCCCATTCCAGATATTTGAGAGTGCAAAAAAAATGCGAAACATTCCAAATTTATGAAGGGCCACTGGGGACAAGGAGCAGATTTGCATACACCCATATAATTTATGGACTCATTATATCATGAGTTATATTTATAACACACAGGGAATGAGCTACACCTAACTGTATAAAATAAGGCTGTTTTTATCAGCGGTTTCCAGTGATAAGTTACTCCAGTGGTTTGTTCATGTCATCAGGACCCAGAAATAAAAACTATAGCTTATAATATGTACACTTTGGGTCTATTTTATTATTTCACAGTAAGTTGACAATAATACACCTAATGGAAATTTGTTATACCTGATATAAATTTCAAATTTTGTTCAGTCCCATTCTCTCCTGCCTGGCTCAATATATTTGTTTTGATGTTCTGCAAAATATATTTTTGGTATATTACAAAATTAAAGTATCTGGGCAGTCCTGAAAACATTTTGCACCAGGAGAAAGAAATAATGGTTTGGGGACTGATACTTTTGCTTTAAAGTCAGTGAGATTCTTGCTATCATTTATAGAAATATTTTGAATCCATGGTTCAGAGAAATTGTCATACATAAGAACATAAGAACGGCCGTACCGGGTCAGACCAAAGGTCCATCTAGCCCAGTATCCTGTCTGCCGACAGTGGCCAGCACCAGGTGCCCCAGAGGGGGTGGACCGAAGACAATGATCAAGCGCTTTGTCTCCTGCCATCCCTCTCCAGCCTCTGTCAAACAGAGGCCAAGGACACCATTTTATCCCCTGGCTAATAGCCTTTTATGGACCTAACCTCCATGAAATTATCTAGCTTCTCTTTAAACTCTGTTATAGTCTGTCAAATTCCAAGTTCTTGGGTCCAGAGCTTGCAAATACTTACACACAGACACAAATATGGATATATATTTTTTGTAATTATATGTTAGTAGAACCATTGGAATCCATCCCAAAGTTAAGCACATTTGCAAGTATTGACAGTTTGAATAAAGCTCAATTATCTTAATTCAAGTATGAATTATTGATTTTTTCTAAACTTTCAGAAAGGATTGGTTTGAGTATTGAGTGTAAATTTAGATAGATTTTCATTTTATCTATATCAGTTTGCCCATACTTCATAATACGTGAATTTTCTTTTCAGTAGTTAGCTGTACATTTTCAACACCGTTAGCTAGGTTTTGTTATTAATTTTGCTTTTTTAGAGCACCTTTCATTGTAGATCTCAAAGTGCTTCATAAATGTTTACTGTTCAACACTCTCAAACCCCCATGAAATAATATTATTATATCTGATTTATAGATGGAAACAATAAGAGAGATTACAAAGAAAGATTAATTGACTTGTCCAAGTGGCAAGTCAAACACGTGACCTGGAGCTATTGATTGCCATTCCTGTGCTTCTTCTCAAAGATAACTCTTCCTTCTCTTACTTAATACTTGATGCTACTATGTCTTGGATTCACCAGACCATTCCCATTTAGTAAAATATCCTTTACTTTCTCATTGACTTATAAGGACTTAATAAGCACAAGTTTAACTTTTAAGCTTAAATACTTGGCTAACTCAAAACTTGTTATAGAAGTGGAGCTCAGAATGGAACAGAAAGTAGATTTTTTTAATTGAACAAAAGGAGGCCCACTAAATGTATGTGCATACATTCACCAATATTTGTAAGCCACACTAATGTAAGCATATGCAAAATGGCCATTTAAATATTCACTAGCCCATAAAGTGCTAATAACAGAATGCTAGTTTCTGGCCATTACCTACTGTGTAAAAATATGTTCCTACAGGCTAAAGAAAATGTTTTATAGTTATATGCTGTATGTTAAGTATATGTTTGCTTTTCTACTTTTCAAAAATTGGATAGTTGAGAGCTGAAAATCTAATTGGGAGTGCTGTATAGTGCATATGTTTTATTTATGGTCACACAAATGTTTCATTATATTATCGAAGAGTCTATAGAGAACATGATCTATGCATGTACAAATCTGATTTACATTCCTAGTGGTCCTGCTACAAACTGACCTAATCCTAGTTGAACTACATATCATTAGAGTATAAATGTTAGTTACTACGGTATGACCCTGCTGTGACCTTATACAGCTTCTCTGCTGGAAAGAAGAAATAAAAAAACAGAGCACCAGAAAAGAATTACATGTATTAGGCTTTTTTTTTGTCCCCAGAGAAGACTTTGATTTACCCTCGACTTACAACAATATCATTAGAGTAGTTGTCCACTATTAAAATTAACAGATGTCTTTTGTTCCGAAAGGGAGTATTTCAAGCAAATAATTCCACTTAAAATATTTTATAAAGCACATTTTTGCGGTTTATGCTATTGGAGGTTACGGTGGCATGTTTGATTAATGAGGTGTTTTATTGGTGATGCAAATAATGTGCAATGTTTTAAGACCCATATGTTGTATATTAGAGAGGTATTAAACTTACCTTGGCACAAAGTGGAGAATCTAAAGTATCCCTATGGTAAACTATAACATTCTGGGGTAGGAAGGATGTTGGCATTGCCTATATTTATGCCTTTGATAAATTACATGTCATGTTTACTTGGTTTTAGTACCTAATCAAAATCTGTTACTGTTCATGTTTTTGCTACTCTTTATTTATAAAATTCTTTCTGCTTTTACACATTGTATTTGCAACGATCATCAATTCTTATATAAAAACTGGCTATGACAGTAAATTGAAATATGCGTGGCAGTTATGAACAAAGCTATTATGGAGCAGGAAAAAATGTCAGATTTTCATAAGAAAGTCAATATTGGGCTTATCTGAAATGGTGAAAACAATATTAGAGTTGGAGGGCATATCAGCTGTAAGAGCTGTTTAAAGAATTCCCAGCACAACCCAAACCTTCACAGAATGTATCAGGTTTCAGATTTCATGGGACACTTGAAACAATGGTCAGTGTTTACTAAAGGAGTGAGTGAGGTTTCAGGATCCTTTTGGCAAATGTCAGTCAAGAATTGAGCTAGCATTGCCTGATTTATGGCTTTAGACAGAAACCATGTGAAACTCGTGAACAAAACCAAGTGAACCTCAATGGTTTGGGCTGACTTTTACTTTGAGATTTGGGATTCTCTTGAAGCTGAGAATCTGAGTAAAACTCAGGTGGTGAGCTGGAGCCTTGCACATACCCCAGTGAAATGAACCTGCCAAGTTCTATGTGATCCCATACAGGCATTCATTCAAAAACGAATTATTCTCATAAGTATTTGCACACTTGTCGAAGGGCCAAAGGTGAACATTTCTCATGGTGAGAGCAATGCCAGACTAGAACTACCTCTCACTGGAAAGTCATTGCTGCTTTTTCAGATTTCATGTTGCTCCACCAACAGGGTGGACACTCCATTTGTTTTTTGTTTTGTTTTCATTTACTTGAATTTGCCTTGGTTATCTGGGAGACCACCTCTCTCAGTATGACTGCTCCCATTCATGACACCTATATTCCCCCATAACTGTCAGCCATCAGGGTAAAATCCATACACATGGGAGAGAGTGCTTTTTTTGGCAGCTTACGCTGGAGTTTGATCCCAGACACACATCGGAATGACTGGCTTTCTCCCTTCCTTAAGGACACAGTGCAAAACACTTTGCTTTCTCACAAAATAAACAGAAAATACCTCTCCGTTAGAAGAAATATTTACAGTAAATAATCTGGATTTTTTTTGTAAATGTCTAAGACTCTCAGTTATCTTGGTGATGAGCAAACTAGACCAGAAAAACAAGAGGGATGAGCCTAGTAGATACAGTGGTTGCTAGCGATAGGAAGATCGTTTACCAGAAACTTTTCCATGCATTCAGCTTAACATGAACTCCTGTGTCTCCAGTACCGATCTATATCCTGCATGAGGGATGAAAAGTGATTGGATACTTTTCTCCTATCACTGTATTTTTCTGTGCCAGCCTGGCCTGTAACACCCTGTGACTGTATTGATGAGGTGGAGTCCCTGGTGGCTCCCCATGATGCATATCTCCACTGATATGTCTGTCTCTCAAAGGTCCAGTGTAGTGATGCTTTGGTCCTGAAGCCAAAGTATCCTTCAACCTTTTCCCTTTTGAGGTGTTCAAAGGTAATCAGGAACAAAACACAACTCAAAAAATGGTTGTCCCACAAACTTTTGATGGGGCCCTGCTCTTTTATTCAGAGCCGGTCTCACAAACTCTGCTTCTAGGGATTGCCCTTGGGAGTCTAGTTGTCCCTTGTTGGAGGGCTGATTTGTATGGCAAGCAATCTCCATCATAGGGTTGCAACCAGGCTTCTTTCTTCATAAAAAGCAGAGCTGTTCTCCTTTCTTGATCAGCCCCAACTTCTCTTTTTAGTTCCCCTGGGAAGTTCTTCTTTTAGCTCTTTTCTCCACACCTCACACTTGCAGCAGATGACTCTTTCATGGTCAGCGGAGGGCCTTGGGATATGTCCCTACCCTGTCAGCTCCTCTCCATTCTGATAGGAAAAAAAATCTGTATTTTGGTGAACCCTTCTGTGCTGGACTTGGAACAAGAAGGGCTATAGGGAATGGTACCACCTCATGATTCATTGGCCGTGTCTCCACTGACCAAAGGATTGATGCTCTGGTGATCGATCTTCTGGCGTTTGATTTAGCATGTCTAGTAAAGACCCACTAAACTGAACACTGAGGGCATTCCCAGTGGTGCTAGCTAGGCGTAAGGGAAATTAATGGGAGCATTTCTCCTTTTGACCTCCTGTTGTGAGGCTACTCCAGAAAAATCAATGCAAGGTACGTTGACACTAGTTATGCAATTCACGTAGCTAGAGTTGCGTATCTTGCATTGATTTTCTCTGCTAGTGTAGACCTGGCCACAGCTACAATGACTCAATCCTGCAGCCACTCATCCCTCAGGCATGCTGCAACTGTATATCCTTGAGAAGGCCAGTAACAGATGATTCTTCTCCCCTCCTCCTCCAGCTGCCCACACAGGTATTTGACTCTCACTGACAGAGCCAGAAGTAAGTCTGTAAACAGCAACACTTGGCTAGGAATCCTCCTGCTGCCTCACAGTGTGAGGCTGCTAAGGCTTCTGGCCTGCTTGTTCCTTCTCCAGCCTTACCTGAGCCCTAATCTGACCTGTGACATCCCTGCACCTGCCTGCTGACTCCCGGACGTCAATCCAGCTTTAACTTCAGCTTCCTTCCAGACTCTATGATCCTCGTTTGGCTTATCTACAGACTGACCCTGGTTCTGACACATGGTCTGTTCTCACACCCTTTCCTTCAGCCCAGTCCCAACTCTATATCCATCTTCGACCCTGGCTACATGTTATTGTCCATGGTCCATGCAGCCTCATGGCCTAGAACCCAGATCCTGACACCAGGGTGAATTTATTGCTGAGATGGTAATATCCAAATGTGTTCACTGCTAGGCCTTCTTTTCCATCACAGAGTGGGTGTTTTCTTTTGGGAACAACTTTTAACTGGGGTAAAGTCTGGGATGTTCCTTGCCTTTTACCATCTGGGCCAAGACTGCCACCAACCTCACATCAGGGGCATTAATCTGTTGGAACAGCACTGTAACTAGGTATTTTTGCACCTGGGGCACAATATTAATTATGCGCCCCCTTTACATTTAGCATG
This sequence comes from Pelochelys cantorii, assembly GCA_032595735.1. NCBI lineage: Eukaryota > Metazoa > Chordata > Testudines > Trionychidae > Pelochelys > Pelochelys cantorii. The sequence goes on along the minus strand of CM064329.1, from coordinate 97,701,088 downwards.
AGCCATGCTGTTTCCTTTTGCAACTTATTATTTTTACTTATTGTGTCTTTGCACCCTGGTTATGATGCGCCCAGGGCAAGTGCCCCACTTGCCCTGCCCTTGTTATGGCCCTGTGTAGGAAACATTCTTGAAGAAGTCTTGGGCAGGATAAAATAGGTTTCCTGCACTGATGAGACTTGAGGAGCGTGATCCTGGCAGATCAGACCCTAGTATCAACTGAACACTGACAAATTCATGGTTGGAAACAAGTCTAGCTCACCTGTGTGTTAGTATAGTTAATAGATATTAGTTTTATAAAATGTTTAGTGGTAATGAAACGCTTATAAATCGCTGAATTTATTAATCTTTTTTATAATATTTGAATTCCATGTTATAAAGTTATACTGAGTGTTGGCAAGCATTATAAACCTCTGGAATTGTGCAGCTCACCAAATAGGAAAGAACAGATTAGGGGTTTGTGGAGCCCTGGGCCTGAGGAAGCGGGGCTCTGCCCTACTCCTTCCACCTGAATCCATCTCTGCCCCCCAACACTCCTGCTGGGGGAGCTGGGTCAGGACATGGGGGCTTCTTTCACCCACCAAGCTGTTGCTCCTACTGGGGAATGGGGGCAGGGCACAGGGCCCTTCTCCTGTCCTCAGCAGGAACTCTTTCCTGGGTAAAAATATTCATTACCTTGGTTGCAAGGAGTGTAAAGGTATGGCCTTGGGATATCTGCTAGCAAAATCCACAATACCCAGGTGCTCTTTTCTTGAGTGACCCAAACATGTCCTTTCTAATCTTCTCAAATGGTGTGACAACCAAGGGAACAAGGGCTAGTGGATTTTTCACCACTCTCCAGGGGGCCATCAGTTGACACTCCTGACACAGAAGCTTATAACCTCTTTATGTATTCTTGGTTAGAAAAACCCAGTCATGATCTGAGCAAGGATCTTTTCCTTTTCCAGATGCCCAGCAAATGAAACGGCATGGGCCAAATGCAAGATTTCTTTGTGCACACAGTTGGTGCACTAGGAGTTTGGCTTGGAACTCCCTCCTCCATTGGGCAGTCTTTCTTTAAGTGGTACGACTTCCCACCCTGAACTTCCAAATAGAGGAATACCTCAGTTTGCTGGGGGTCCATTACTTCTCCATGAACAATGGTTGCTTGTGCAGTCTTATCAGTAACATTTTTGCTCCTCTGTAACATTGGAGAATTTAGCATCTCTGATCAGATAGGAAGTGATCACCAACTCTGGACAGGGTTGGGGTTCTAAAGACACATCTGGCTACTTGGAATTACCTGCTTCCAGCTCAACAGTGTCTCCTATACCAGTGAGACCTTCTAATTCCTGAAAAATCAACTGGGAGAACTCCAGTAGCCAGGGCCTCAGTGTTTTGGGTAATTCCAATTATTCGCTCAGGAGATTCTCACAATATTTCCAGTTTTGGCCAATAATGACTGGGTACGCAAGAGACATAGCCAGGCTAACCATTAAAGGACTTGTACATTCCCCCCATGGTAGCTGAATGTGGGTGCAGGATTATAGCTTTATGGCTCTGTACACACACTGTAAGTAGATGATATCCCAGGGTGGTCCTGCATTTGGGATCATGGATTATGAGTCCATGAAGCTCATTTCTTCTAGCCCTTGTCATTGTGCTTAAGCCTAGAGCAGTACAGATTTGACTAAACTGCATTCATAAATGGGCAGTTCTGGTACCAATACCTGGGATGGCTACATGAAAAACAAGGGTCCTTGGCCTGGTTGCTGGTGTTGGGTCTCCCCACAACTCCTGGGTAGATGCTTCTGTGTGGGGTCTCCCTGTTCCTGAGTCCCTTTGGAAGCTTGGGTGAGTTGGAGGATTTTGGAACCGGGACCAGACCAGGCTGCTCAAATTCCTTAGTCCAAGTCGTTCATTCCTCCATGGCTTTCTGGAGCTCCTAAATCCTGGCAAGAGAAGACCTGGGCAGGGCTCCTTGGGATGTCAACCCTGACCAGATTCCTCATTCACCTGAGCTGATCCTTTGGTCCTTTCTGCATGTTGTTGCAGCACACCTAACCCCCTCCCCACCATAGAATTTTCCATTAGTTTGATGGTACCAGCCAGTGTCTTGGACTGGTGACCTAAGATCCAATCTCTTCCTCCTGTATCAGGGTGTCTGTATAAATGGTTTGAGCAGAATTATTTCCACTACTTGAACCCAGAAGCTGTAAATCTGAGCCCTCACCAACACCAGTTTTGCAGCTTTTGGGCCAACATGAGGTGCTGGGATTCCAGAGGATATCACACCTCAGAAAATTGCTAGTGGAATCTTTCCTCCAAGATATTCAATGAAGCCAAATACAACCATTTTGTCTCATGTGACCTTATGCCGTCACTGGGTCTAACCCACAATAAATTGCTTGTGCCATCCTGATCAAATAGGAGGCCAATAAGACTGCCAATAGTTCAGATGGCCCTTGTGCTGCCACTGAACCCGGTTAAATACTTTGAGAAAGGCCTCTGGATCCTCTTCTATTCAGGTTTGGTCTTTCAAGCCATCTGTGCTCCCACCAATTGCCCCATAGATGTCCCTTTTAAGACAGCTGCTCTGTCTGGGAAGCAAGCTCCATCTCAGGACTGCAATAAGCCTTGTCTTCCATCCAGAGAGAAAGTGCTCTGTCCTCCTTCCTGTCCATCCTCCAAGCTGGGATAGGTCATCTCCTTTTAGCTTGTCTCTTCATGCCTGACACTGACTGAAGGTGTAGTGAGATGGGGGTCAGCTGGGTCCACAGGCTTTCCCCGAAGCCTTTGCTAGGGACAAGCCTGTCGGTCTCTTTAACTCCTTCATTGCTACTGTGAGACCATCACATTTTTCAAAAGGAAAATTCTCTATGCAGTGGCAGGTAGTGGGACTGCATTGTGCCTTCCTGCAAATTCCCACCAAGAGGGCATGGATTTAAGCTCTGTGGTGTTTCCACAGGGGTGCCTCTGCCCGGCATTCTGACTGCTGGAGGCAAAGAGCTCCTTTGGCTGGATCTCACCCCAGGAAATTTTCTTCTCTTTCATGGGTGCTGGTGCCATCACTCCACATCCAGCACACACTCACCTGGAAACATCATCTAGGCCCCGATCCTGCAAACACTTGTGCACGTGCTTAACTTTACTACAGTGCATAGCCTCGCTGAAGCCAAAAGGAATACTCACATTAGTTAAATTAAATACATTTGTAAGTGTTTTTGTAAGATCCGCACCCTCATTGGCATGAGAGGATTTTAACACGAGACAGGGAATAAGCAGTAGGAGAAGGTGGCCCCTTCAGCAAAGATCCCATTTCCATGCAAATGTGCTTAGAAACAAAGAGAAAGAAGTACTAGAAATGTACTTTCTGGAAAGCAGAGCTTTCTCCAAGGACTGGCTTGCATAGTTTTCCTGGAGAAGCTGGCATTTCTTTAACAGCAGGATTGGTTTTCCTTTCGTGGTTGCATTGTGACTGCTTAGAAAACCCCCATAACTAATGTAGCCTCCATGCATTACGGGGTGATCATGTCCAAAGAATAGACATTGACAGATTGGAAATAATTATGTAAATTTATTTGGGATCCTATTTAAATGCACATTTTTCAGACGCATGATAAAAAACCCAACAAACCCTCAGTGATTGCTGAGGAAGCGATACCTACGAGTCTGCATTAAACTAAACACAATATGCCATAAAAAGCTCATTACACATCCAAGCTGTCTTTGTATCAGCATTAAGCGCGCTGCCACAGACATTCTGTAAATTATACACTTATAAATTACTCATTTATAACAGCTGCAGGATGACGGTGACAGTGTGAATTACATTTTTTCCTTGCCTTGGCTAGCAGCCTGCTTTCATTGATATCATTTTTGCTTGTCTGAACACCCGATGACCCTGATGTTGCTGCTGGTGGGAGGAAAAATCATGGCTTAAAGATGAGACATAGGGAAGTATTCCTATTACTTCTTTTTCATTTTTAATCCTAGAACGGTCAGATATGGCTGAAACTGGAAATCTTACAACAGCGGATGATAGGGGCTCCATATTTTACTCTGTTCCGCATTGCTGCAGTGAACAGAGTTGGATAGTTTTACATAGGCTGATAAGTCCCAGCATTCTTGCTACCAGAGTTGTGAAGAGCTCCAAGCACTGTAGTTAGCTTGTTAGTGCTTCTAAGTGCACAAAGAAATCTAACGTAGACCTGATGCTTAGCAATCTTGGGGATCAGAGCCCTGACCACGAGAGCAACAAAACACAGAAGAATATAGTTTGTACTTAACTAGGCATGATGGGACCTATTTTCATCCAGAATAAGGTTTTACAGGACTCTTGACTCAGACTTCAGAGAATCTTAAATGTCTAAGCTATGACTTAGCTGTTCTGTTAATACAATTTATTTATATAGTGCTATAAATAGACATGGGGTCTGATTTTGTGCCATCAAAATCAATGGGAGATTTGCCAATGACATCAGTGGGTTCAGGATCAGACCCATCCTCATATATTATGCTTAAAATGAGCTGCAACATTAGGGATGTGATAGTGTATGTGTTTAAATGGTTAACCGATGAGCCTGGGCTTCACCTTCATTGTTACATGCAAGCCCTGCAACCCCACCCCAGCTGCTGTCTCTGCATCAGAGGCAGCAGCGTGGGGCACACTCTTTTAAAAGCGGGCCCCCCACATGTTTAAATGTGTAATCACTGAACATTTCAGCAGTTACACGTTTACAAAAAAAAAAAATCCCCACTTTTTAGCATCCCTATGCAACCTAAGTGTTTCTTGCAATCCAAAGCAAGGGAGGATATAACACCAAACAAAAATACCATGTTTTAACAAAAGGCACATCCCCCAAAGATGTGTGCAACAGGACAGGGCAGTTTAATTAAGAGGACACATTGAGTCACAGGTTTTAAGGCCAGATGGTCTAACACACAGGTCATAGGATTTCACCCATGAATTCTTTCATAAAGATCATAACTTCTGGCTGAGCTACCACATGTTTTTTAGAAAGATTCCCAACCTTGATTTAAAAGCTTCAAGTGATGGAGTGCACCACATCCCTTAGTAATTTTCTTCCAGTGGTTAATTAATCTCACTGCTTAAAAAAAGTGCCTATTTCTAGCATGAATTTTTCTAGCTTGATTGACCTTGCAGCCATTGGTATCATATTCTGCTTTTGTATGCTTGATTAAAGAGCCCTTTACTCTCAGAAATCCTTTCCTCAGGTTGGTACTTACAGATCATGAGCAAGTCATCTCGTAAACCTCTTCCAGATAAATTAAAATGGATTGAGCTTTTCAGGTCTCTTACTCTAAGTTTCCAGACCTTGATTCATTCTTGTAGCTCTTTTCTGAAATCTTTTCATGATTGGTCCAAGTGCAAATGATGGCCGGAGAGAAAACATGAAGCTGAGCATCGGCCAAGGAGATAAAGTAAGCTGAGCACAGATGCTTAGGGAGAAGAAAAATACACGAATGGAGGTAAAACCAGAGAGGTGGTAGCTTAGGGGAGAAATGGAGAAGAGCCAGGAGGATGAAGAGCCTACATTTTAGGTAGAACATTAGTATCTTTATGGACACATCCATTCTGGCTGGACAGCTGATACTGAGCAAATAGTGCAACATTGTTGCAGCGAGTATTTGAATTTTTAAATCAAACGTGCTGCAACTCTGTTCAAAGCCTCTTTGAATTGATTCTCTATGAATATTCCAGGTTTAATGTCAGAAATCATCTTAGGGCATCCAGTTTAAAAAATGTATGATGTCATAGGCTCAGAAAGCAAAGGTCAAATTCACATTTACAAGAATTTGCCCTGGAAACCTAATTCTGAAAGTTACAGCTATGCAAACAAGGAACAGAAATTTAACATGTGATTAATGTATCCAGTGAAAACAGCTCACATTTTGAATTTCAAACAGTGAATATTGATACCAACTGCTTGAAAATGACCAATGGACCAAAGCATCAATAGCAAAAAATGTAAAATGGCAAAGCATTTGGGAAAAATTACAATCTGTTCATAGACAGAAAGAGGCAAAAATCAATGACTATCTTATGGATTAAAATGATTCATTCAGCATTAATGTCCTAATGTATTGTACTGAGATGCTGAGACATGTCCCAGCGTTCACTGAGTCATTTGTATAAAACCTGAAATGGGTAACATGGGATTATATTTATCTGAGTTATTCTGATTTCATGCCTAGGTCCCTGGTAGGAATTGTCTCTGGATTTTATCAAAACCATCAAAGAACTGGGTTCCTGAAATGAGAGAGAGTCTGAATTCAGCCCTAGGACTGCCCTAGTCAGACTTTTACAGTGGGATGGCTGCACTGTGAAATCTAGTTGCTTGCAGCCATTGGTATCATATTCTGCTTTTGTATGCTTGATTAAAGAGCCCTTTACTCTCAGAAATCCTTTCCTCAGGTTGGTAATCTCACTGCTTAAAAAAAGTGCCTATTTCTAGCATGAATTTACTTTTATTACACAATTTATGTTGGACATTTCCTTCAATGGACTTTCACATCTTCCAACACCTTTTTACATCCACATTGTGAATGTCTCTATTTTTGCTTGAAATGTGTCCAGCTGCATAACCTCTAGCTATTGTCAAAGCCTCCCTTTTTACTGCCTCATTCAGCCATGCTTTCTTGCAGACTCCCCCTTTGCAATCTAACTTTGATTTACACACCTCTTCCCTGCTTTCAGTCACTCATTTGATAGCATAGTTGAATCATGTCTTTCCTACTGAGTAGCAGTGCATCAAAATTCAAATAATTGTTGGGATGTCCTGTCTGCCAAGAACAGATTCCAACAGCTTCTGGGCAAGAAGTTGTAGGATAGCTAGTGGGGTTGTGTGGTGAATGAGTGACTGAGGACCATCCCCAATGACATCCATACCCCATGGAATCACTAGATCCATCAAGGAAATTGCTGCTGACTCTATGGTATGTTCATCTTCTGCTGGGCAGATCATAAGAGATCGTAGTGATAGTCTTGCTCCTTGAGCCCTCTTGTGTAACTGACACGTGAACCGAAAAAAAAAAGAGAAGTTGAGAATGCACTCATGTGTCTCTTCGTATCCCATCACACATAAAATAACTTGCAGTTCTATTGCATCCAAGAATGAAAGGGTGTAAAAATTAATTAAGCCTCACAATGCCCTTGTAAGGTAACCATTTTTCAGCTATGTAAATAGAGGCATTGAAAAGTAATGATACATGGTATTTCAATGAGCCCTAGTCTATGCTACAGGTAGATTGAAGTAAGGCAGCTTGTGTCAATCTATGTCACTGTACATGCTACACTTTGCTCCTGCCAATGTAAGTACCCTACTATACCCCAACATAACAACTATGCATCCAGGAGAAGTGCAGACACTGCATTACTTACATTGGTTATTGCCTGTCAAGTTGGAGCTGTGAAATTGACAAGAAAGTCCTCCCATCTCCCAGCTGGTCTGCTGCCCACTGCCCAGGATTCCTACTCAGAGTTGTGCTGCTCCCAGGGTCCTTGTTCCCCACTGCCCCCAGGGTCCTCGTTCCCCCCCTCCCTGCGAGGAGGCCTGCTGTACTGAGACTCCTAGTTTTCTGCTGTGAACCTGGGTGGCTGCCCTGCTCCCAGCAATGAGCGGGGCTGCAAGAGCCCGAGCATGTTGCAAGGACCTGACAGCCCAGTTTCTCAGCCCTCTCTGCTATCCATTGCCCCTCTTACATCAATGGTACAGACATACACCACCAACTGAAGGCAGGCATTGTGTATATGAACTGCCAGAGCAATCATTGCAGTGGTTGTCTTCCTCTTAGTCACCTAATCAGGTGACTTCTGATTAGGATTCATCACTGAATTTAGTCTGCTGGTTGAAATATTAGGTTTCCCATCTTGGGACAGGTACGGATGGAGATCCAACATGAGTGCTGATTCATGCACCCTGCAGTGGCTGTAAGTCACCCTAACATAGGTATGTTTAAGCTTGCAGTGTAGACATGCCTTAAGAGAGCAAGGAATTGAACCCAGGAGTCCTGGCTCTCATTGCCTGCTCTAAATATTTGACAATACTTTTAGCAACATCTGACTTTCAGTCCACAACCCCAAATGTAATGAAGGAAAAAATATTCCAGCAGTGTCTCAAATGATTAACGTGAGGCAGAAATGGATTGCTAAATCTTCCTGGTAAGAAACTTAAGACTTCTATTTTTCTTGTCTTATTCCCAGGTTGAGGATTAATATTTTATCTCTGTGAATAACTTTGTTGCTTTTTATGAAAAGAATGATTCATTTTGAGTTGGAGATGGTGAAGGCATATGAGAAGCTACTGATAGAGAGAACTGAAGGAGTAGAGCGACTGATTTGCCATGACTGGGCTGAAGGAAGCAGCTTTTCTTTAAGAACATAATCCTAGAAATTTTCCTGAGTACATGGTGGTAAACTTGATTTAGGTGAGCTGTGTTTACTTTGGTAAAGCGCAATGTTAAGCCAGATTGTCAGACGGTGCCTCCCGTGCAGCTTTTAGGGTTTCAATAGAACTATGCTGATTTACACCACCTGAGGATCTGGCCCATTATGTTTACAATGATGATTTTTGAAAAGCAAAGGGTGAGCATTTTGGAACATGCTTTTCCCGGGGACTGAATGACCTAGGGGATTGGTTGTGGGAAACAGAGCTTTTTCCTCTTTGAATACCTACGTAAATGCTGCCAGAGTCTTTAGTGACGGAATGTTAGAACCAACTGCTGACTGTTTGGTGCTCTGTGTTGGTGATCTTAGTCTGTTTCTTAATGGGCAAGTGTCTGTGCCATGCAATGGCCACCACAATTGGCATGTTTGTTGTAGTCTTAGCAAAGATGCCAAAGACTTGACGGACCATGGAAATAGAAAGGAGCCCAAATTGGAATGGTCTAGGGTTTACCTTAACCAACTACTCTGAAATAAAACCACAACTAGCTTTGTCTACATTAAGGACATACAATATGTTAGCTATCTCCTGAAAAATCACACCTTTTTCCTAATGTAGACATGGCCTATGAGCTTCTTGCTTGACCATTGAGTTCTACATGACTATGGCACTGCCTACTTCTTCCCCCATCACAGCCCCCTTTTTGGAGAGAGGCGCTGTGGGAAGAGCTCCCAGGGAGTAGCCACTGCATGACTACACAAGCTAAACACAGTCTAACTCCAGATGCATTGTCCATACACAGCCCTCTGTTTCCCTCTGCACTCCTAGCAAAACATGAGATTGCAGTAGGGCAACTTATCACTGGGGGGGGGGGGGGGAGGAGAAGGGGGATTGTTATAACTGTGGAGTAAAGCTGCATGGAATGGTCCAGATGGAAATGTGTCAGCCACATCAGAATCTGCTGAGCTGGAGCACAAATTGCTAAGTAAGAACTGAAATTGCTATCTGAGTGTTTGGATGCTCCAGTTATCATTGACATATTTTTGGGTGCCCTTAACTTTTCATGCACATTAACAATTCATAAATATGTTAGGACAGTTTTCCACATTCAATGCTTTCTCTGGATAAAGGCCCATGAAAAATGCTTCTCTCAATAAAACCTTAATGGCACAGTGGTTCAAAAAGTACCACCTTGCATGCTACATACCTTGGAAATATATCGCTCTTTTATCCTGCCCCCCACCCTATTTAAAGGCAATATAGCAGCACCACAAAGGAAACCTTATCTTTTTAGTAATATAAATCATTCACTTCCCTTCCCAGCCTGGCCCCACCTGTCTGGGAAGCCTTTCACATTTACCGTGCGTGTTATAATCTCTACTGTATTTCTGTCTGCCACATTGATTTATCCTTTGCTAACAAATCAGTCCGTATGGCAAAGCTGCTGCTTTCCAATTCAGCATTTGATGAAACGTTTCGAAGTGCTGTAAATCATAACTGGAATTCAAGCAGAGAGGAGACAGGAGTAAAGATGAGAAGGTGTTCTTTATTTATATGTGTATGGTTGTAAAAAATCCAGTGTCTCGGCCCTTGTCCCCCTCCCCCACACACTGCAGATGAGGTTTTGTTTTTTGTTTTGTTTTTTAATTTATAATAGGGATGAGCCTGTCGTGAATTTTCTCTTTGATTCCTTTTTCCTCCTAGTCCAAAGTGTGGCAAGAAACTGCCAGACAGAATGTGCAGCATGTGGGTCAGAGGTGCACAAGTATGCAAAGCATGTGTCAAACAAGAGTTTCATCCTGCATTTGCTCCAGGTGCACACAACTCACTGGATTGGTGAGGAAGTATTAGGGTGACAAAGAGAGAGCCCCAAATATCAGGACTATCCCTATAAAATCAGGATGTCTAGTCACCCGGGGCCTGGGAAGCATGGTCTTGTGGTTAAAGCAGAAATCAGGGATCTGGCTTCATTTCTCAACTCTGCCTCAGGCTTTCTGTGTGAGCTTACATAGGCCATTTAACCTTTCCATAGTTTCCATATCTGTAAAATAGGTGCGATAAAATATTTCTTTGTCTCATAGCAGTATCGTGAGGCTTCACTGACTAATGTCTTTGTAACCTTTCTGACAGGGGGCCCAGTTTCAGCCAGGGCACAGTTCAGTATCTAGGCTAGGGGTTCCTTTCTACCCACCCAATACAGAACTTGCTTGAGCCCCCACCCAGTAACTGGGGAATTCACATACTAACCCTAGGCACGTCTCAGAGGCAATGCTTTCCCACTTACAAGCAAAGAATCTGAGCATAGAAAATAAACTTTTAATAAAAGGGAGGGAAGTAATGTGACAATAACTTGGGAAAACACCACAGAGTTCATAGCCAAAACCATAAGTAAAAGTCCCACCCCAACTAGGTTGGGCAGTGTCCTTTTCCTCTCAGGGTCTGATGTCCAGCAATCTAAATGTACCCTTAAATGCTCAACCCTTCTCTGAACCATACACACACACACTTGCTGCCTTTGGTCAAAGCAGGCCCAGAGTTTAGAAATGCATCCACAGAGTTCACCTCCAATCCAGAGTGGGGGAAGATAAAGAAGCACCCTACTCACTCTGCTGGGCACTCGCCATCCACCTGCTTACAGCTCTCTGGTGCTGCACCGCTAGCCATTTATCTCATCTCTCTGCTGCCACCCTGCTGGCTCCTCATTATGCCTCTCCACTGCTGCCCTGTTGGCCGCTCTTTGCATCTCTCCACAACCATTCTGTTAGCTCTCAATCACCATTGCTGGCATCCACTTCTTGGCTGCGACACCCGCTCATCAGTCTCAAATGATTTCGGCTCTCAGTGATTTCACCTCTTAGTAAGCAGGGTAGAAGAAACACAACTCCAGCACAATTAACATAAGAAAGGAGGCATCTAATGATGCCTATTTAACTCTGTTCTTTGAACAGGGAGGAGGAAATAGAACAAACCAGTCCAGGCAGGGGAGCCCATGTACCTCCTGAGGATAATAACCTTTCCTCACCCCCTCTCTCTTATAGGGCTCTGAAAGACACACCTCGCACATTAGCAAGATACTTTCTGCTAACTGTGAGCCCTTTCATTTGGAACAATTTAGCACAGTCCAACTTTTCTGTATTCCCACAAAATTACAAAAATTGGTAATCATATTTTAACTATCCCTGCATTAATACAAACATAGTTGGTGTTGGGTCACAAGTTAAGTTGATTACAGTGAGCAAAATATCATTCCATCTGCTGAATATCTAAAAAATCTAAGCAAAGCAGGAGCAAACTATATTTACATAGACATACTCAGGATCTCTCTCCACTTCTAGCTAGCTGTAAGGGATGTATTCCTTCAGATCCTGCTTACATCTGTAAAGTGAATTGAAATCTATGGCTTTAAGTGCAAAGTGTTTAAGTCTCAGAGGAGTAGCCATGTTAGACTGTATCTGAAAAAATGAGAAGTATTGTGGCATCTTAAAAACTAACAGATTTATTTGGGCATAAGCTTCCATGGGTAAAATCCACTTCATCAGATGCATTAAAGTGGAAATTACAGATACATATATGTAAAGTGGAAATTACAGGGATATATATATATATAGATATATATCAAAAGAAGGGAGTTACTTATCAAGTGTAGGAAGCAGCTGATGGGGAGGTGTGAATACCAAGAGAGGGAGAATTGCTTTTGTAGTGAGAGAACCATTCTAAATCCTTATTCAGTCCTAATTTGATCATGTTAAATTTGTGAATGAATTGTAGCTCTGCTGTTTCTCTTTGTAGTCTAGTTGTGAAGTTTTTTTTTTTTAAAAGGATGGCTACTTTTAAATCCATTACTGAGGTTAGAGTGTTCTACTGGTTTTTGCACTTTTTGATGTCTGATTTGTGTCCATTTATCTTTTGGCACAGAGCCTGTCCAGATTGGTCAATATACATGGCAGAGGGACATTACTGGCACATGATGGTATATCTCACACTGATGGATGTGCAGGTGAATGAGCCCCTGATGGCATCACTTATATGGTTAAGTGTTCCTTATGTGATTAGCTTGTATAGATATGTGGACAGAGCTGGCAATGGGGTTTGTTGCAGTTAGGTTCCTGTCTTAGTGTTTGTGTGGTGTGTGGCTGCTGGTGAGTATTTGCTTCAGGTTGGGGGGACTGTCTCCCAAGGTCTGTGAGAATGAGAGAAAATATTTGTTACATACTATTTGTTGGTGGCATATAATTATTTACTCTCTGTAAGAGGTTCACATCATGCTTCTCTATATTTGACCTTTCTCCCCCTCTCCTCAGAGAGACGTCAGGCTGGTGCATCACTGGTGTGTTTATTTGTGATCAAGTTCTCACCACCAGTTCCTAACTATATATAGGCTTTTTACAACAGCTTGGCCTACCACAAGCCTGGCCAGCCACAGACTAGGGAAATCCTAACTCCCTCAGAATTTGAACTTGTCCTTTCCCTCCTGTTCTCTGTTGTTCTCCCCTCCCCTACACCCTATATAGTTGCTGCTAGTGAGGTTTGTAGGTATGATCAGTTACCAGGCAAGCATCTGGCTATTTACCAAACCTGACTGGAGTTGGCTGGCAGGAGCTGATTAAAATTTCTCTAGCAATGTTCCACCATAGCCTCACAAAGTAATATCATGTACAATTAACAATTGGCAGACTCCATAAAGGTTGGTAGTCCATTTGAGATAAGAATCCTGCTTACTCTTTCAAATAAAACCATGGCTGAACATTTCACCAAAGCAGCCTTTCTTGTTAGCCAGGCTGCAGTGGGCATGCAGTGCATACCTATATATGGGTATATCTAGTTGGGGGAGGACAAGAGAGGGAAACACACAGAAGAGCTCCTCCAGTCTGAAGTATGAATGCTGAGTGACTGCCTTAAAGAGACAGTGCACTATTTGTAACACACTCCACCCCTATGTACCCCATCTCTGCACAGTAGGAGAGGGAAAATAACAGAGCAGGCTTATGTGGTTAGGTTCTGTCTCTCTCAGAAACCTATCCAGCAGTAGTTATCACATGCTAACCCTGATGAACTATGTGCAGCCCAGTGGCTGAAGATTCCCCACCTCTGAGCTAAAGCAAGGAGCCACAAAAACTGATAATGTCCAAATTGTGTACAGTGTCGTCTGAACCTCCGCAGTCCTATGCAGACTGACAGTTTGCTCCAATCCCCTCCTTGCACCTGCCTCAGTCTTCCTCAGTCTCTTCAGCTCAGCCTTCTTCTAGGTTTACCCTTTTTAGTCTCCCTTCTTCCCATCTTGTTCACTTCACCCACATTTCCTTTAAAGTCCCCTTCCCTTTAGCTAATCTCTTCTACCTGCTACTGCTGCCTACTCCCGAATCATGGAACCAATATGACATTTATTGCCTTCTCTACTCATGTATTACATCCCTTTCCCTAGCTCGTGACTGGTTTGTTTATATAGAATATTAGCTCTTCAGCTCAGGGTCTAATACTCTAAGTTTATACAGTGCCAAGCACAATGGGGCTCCACTCTGGGTTGGTTCTTAGGCACTATAATAAAGATTATTAATAATTATAAGGGAAGAATTTTCCAGTAGCTTTGATTGGCTTTTTCTTGTATAGTATAGTTCTCCTACCAGGGTAGGAGTCTGTGGTCCTTAGCTTTTCTCTTTCCCTGTTAATGCTTATCTTCCTTTGTAAAGCACTTAGCATGTCTTAGGTGTTTTACATTCACCATAGTGTTATTCCCTGCTAATAAAAGAACATGACTTTTCTTTCCCTTTGAAATTCTTCCCATGCTTTTGCACCTAAAAGCACTGTACAGTAACAAGAAAAAATACACAAGAGCTTGAGGCCAAGGACTCTAAATATTCCAACAATCATGAGGTCATTATATCTGCCTTCCGGATTGTCATCTCTATATGCTATTGTATTAATAAAGCCCCAGAATACCAGTAGGCACTGACAGATAGAGCTGTACATTGCATATTATATAAACTGCTTCATGTAGCCTCATCTGATTGTGGTAGAGACACACAAATTTCCTACATTTCACTATCAATAACCTGCTTCTTAATCGTAACCCAACATCCATTCAAATTAAAGTACTGTAACTCTTTTCACCAGGAGAAAGGATCTTTCAGCTTTTCACAGGTTGATTTATTGTTACATAACAATATTGGGAACATGAAATTTTAATATTGGTGCTGTCACTTTAATCATAAGTCTAATGCTGAAGAGCTCAGAAATTATTTCATTTTAAAAAGGATATTTATTACACTCTATAGGTAGATATGTAATTTCTTCCTTTAAAGAACTCAAGGATTATTTTCCTTGGGATTTGTATTTGCCCTGTCACTTTTGGCAAAGGAAAGAGAGCTAATTTACTGTTTCTTTTGACTTAAATAATCTCCTGTTTGTTTCTCGTTCACCTTTGAGCCACGGAGAACTGACTCCATCTTTCCTGCCTGCTTAATAATAACTAGTGATGGGAAAACTGGTTGGACACTTGACCCAGATCTTAGCCAAACCAAACTCTGTTTTTATATTCAATAAAGATTAAGCTCTTTTCTTTCTCTTGATAACTTTTTCCTTTAGTAACATTTTGATTTTGGCGTGTGTATTTATTAATGTTTATTATTTATAGAATGGTAGCACCTATATGCTCCATATTAGATTCTGGCCCGATTGTGCTCAGAATTGAACATTCTCAAAGTAAGAGACAATCCCTTCCACAAAGATCAGTTAATGTAAGTAAAGATGACAGTTAGTGAGTGGAAGAAAGGAACTATTGTTATCCTAAAGGTGGTGAACAGGGGCACAGAGACATTAACTTAGGGTTGTGTCTCTTGCTCTATATAGAGGAGCCACATAACTGGGGTCCAAATAACTGTGATTTCTGAATATACAGACCATGCAAAGCCTAATTACACATGTACACTGCTGCTCTGATAGCTTCTCAAACACAGAACACGATTGCCATTAGGTGGTGCACAAACTAGTTAAAAAGATACTATCCTGTTCCTATACACTAGAGTCACACATGAAGTCTTATTAGAATCAGGAACTAAATCCATCTTCCGAGTGCCAGTCCAGTGTCTTAAGCAAAAGACTATATATTTTTCATGGTAGGATCCACCATGATACTGGTATCTGGTGTTCTCAGTGGAACACATTCTCCTTTCAACCTGGAATAAAACCCAGGATTCTGTGTTGATATTTGCTTACAGAAGAGGCATGGGGAGAGTGAAACCCATTGGTGAGTGTATGCCTCTCTTCTTCTAGTGATTGTCTTGCATTCAGGATAATAACCTACTACCTCTGTCAGTTACTCTAATTGCTCAAGTGACAGGGATCAGTGGAGTTCATCTAAAGGTTCTCTGACCTAGCTGATCACTCATGTGGGTGTCAATTCGATGCCACATGATAGAATTTTTGCTTTTTAAAAAACTCCTAGGAAACTACATTACAAAAAAATATTAAAAGAGCATTATTACTAAAGTCAAGCATGCCATGCAGAAGTTAGGAAATGCCAGAATAAAGGTTGCCTGTTCAAGCTTAATTTAGCCCCATTGTGTGTATGCATTACAATACAATCTTTAATTACATAATTGCATACCATTCCCCCCCCCCCAGTACTCCTGCCTTGTTTGGTGCCCAGGGACTGAAATTAAACTATTGCTTCACTTGTTGCAGCAGTTGTGAGGTGTGTAGTAAATAAAACAAGGACATGCAGGAAGAAAAAAAAGGTTGGTTTAGGGCTAGGCAGTTCAATACCACTCTGGAGAAAATTTTATCCCTGCCTTTGCCATGGTGTTCCTGTATGCTTCTAGACAAGTTACTGAAACCAGATTTTTCACAGGCAGTCCCTAACTCATTTTCTGGGTGCCCAAGTTGATACATGGCATTTGATTGACAGAAGTGCTGAGTTCTCACAGTTGCAACTGAAGCCAATGAGAGCTGTTATCTGAGCATATAAAATGCTATACAATACTAAAAACTCTGAAATATCAGTCTCTACATCTCTGAAATGGGGTATCCAAAATTAATGGATACTTTTGACATTAATGTCCCAATTCCTCTGATCTCCATCAGTAAAATGGAAATAATACTATCTTACTTTACAGAGGTGTTGCGCAGACAAATTCACCTGTGTGTACAAAGCACTGATTATATAGTGATTGTATCCTCATGAACAATCAGCTAGGCTGAAGAACCTTAGATCCATAGCACTGACCTCTGCCATTATCACTAACTGACAGAGGTAGTAGGTTGTCATCTTATATACGAGCCAGTCATTAGAGGACTAAAAAAGGCAATGAGAGAATATAATAGTTTTATATTCAAATCAGGGTTTCTATGGTGTACAATAAATAAGGTATAGGTCATATGTTGGACAGTCAGGAAAAAAAAATCAAATAACTGTTCATTCAATGAAGCTTGCCCCATCCTCTGTACTAAATGAGGCAGGTGTCCTGTGGACAAAATAATCTGTGATTATGTAATTAATGACTGTATCCATAACCTTAATTCTGGCATTTCCTAACCTTTGCTTAACTTAAGAACATAATGTTCTTTTAATGAAGCCTTTTGTATGGAAACAGCCATATAGTGCCCACGAAGCAGTTTATAATAGATTTGGCACCAGTCTCAAAAAACCCTGAATCTCTGTCTCTAGAGGTTTTATAATGTATGGGAATCGGGATCCATTTTTTTCCCTATCACTATATTCCCATTATCACCTCCCACTTGGTAATGCCATTTAGCAGGATTTATCTATGGAGGAGGAATGTGATATATTGTACAGTAACATGGCCTCATCATGACATTGCTATGCATCCTTCAAATTAATTGCACATTTTTGTATAAATGCCATTATTTTTGTGTTACCTGATCCCTCTGCTCCTCTGAAAAAGTAGGATAATTTCACCAGAGGATTTTAATCTTTCAAAAAAAGTTCAGCCCCATTGCTTAAAATACTGTTGTTTAGAATGTTGACTGGATGCTGGAAAATTTCCTTTAAATTTAGATCTTATAGAAACATACATGCCCACCGATTTGTTATACATTTACTAGGTATTATTATTATTATATTTGTTAATAAAGATAAACTACAACATTCAGATTCAAGGAGTAAGGGATGTTAGGACTTAGACCCAGTTCTCATCTGGCCAAAGAATGCTTGTAGTGCCTTCTGTTGCTCTTGAGTCACTGTCTCCTATCCAGAAAAGTTTATTGATGTGAAATGCTCCCTGTCATAGACACCTGAGTTGGTGACAAGCCCAGGCTTTGCCAGTCAGTCCGGTCATCTGAAGAAGTGGGTTGTGCCCATGAAAGCTCATGATACCATCTACATTAGTCTTTAAGGTGCTACTAGACTATTTGTTGTTTTTTAAGTTTTTCCTGTTACAGACTAACTCAGCTACCCCGCTGAGGGTGAACTAAAGACAGCTCATGGGTGTGATCCCTGATTCTCTGCGCACACTTTGCTCTGTGCTCACTCTAAATGGCTGTAGCAGTTCAAAGGAAAGGATAAACTTAAAAAACAACAAATGGTCTGGTAGGAAACCAAAGAAAAGGAATCCATCTAGGATAGAGATTACAGTAGGGCTGCGTCTACACTGGCATGATTTTGCGCAAATACTTTTAACGGAAAAGTTTTTCTGTTAAAAGTATTTGCGCAAGAGAGCGTCTACACTGGCATGTGCTTTTGTGCAAAAGATGTGCTTTTGCGCAAAAGCATCTGTGCCAGTGTAGACGCTCTCTTGCGCGAGAAAGCTCCGATGGCCATTTTAGCCGTCGGGCTTTCTTGCGCAAGAAATTAACGTTGCCTGTCTACACTGGCCTCCTGCGCAAGAATACTTGCGCAAGAGGGCTTATCCCTGAGCGGGAGCGTGAGAGTATTTGCTCAAGAAGCACTGATTTCGTACATTAGAACGTCAGTGTTCTTGCGCAAATACTCGCGGCCAGTGTAGACAGGCAGCAAGATTTTGTGCAAAAGCGGCTGCTTTTGTGCGAAATCCTGCCAATGTAGACACAGCCTAGGATTGTAGTCAGTGGGGTCACAGGCTACAGTGCTGTGCCCCAAGCACAGGCCACTGTGAACAAGTCTCTGTTGTGGTATGGATCCCCCAGAGACCTTGCCACTCCTTTGGTAAGTGTAAATGAATACTAAGTATATAGTATTCTAAGTACAGTAAAATCTGTGTTATCCAGCATGTTTGGGGACTAAGGCGTTCTGGTTATCTAAAAATTCTGGTTATCTGAGGGTCCCAGCTGCCCGGCCTAGCTCCTGGTCAGCTGGATCATAGTGGCACGCTGTGATGCTGCACCCAGCATCGCACGAACCCGGATCAAAGTGCCGTGCAGCACGGCCATGCCCAACCCCCGGATCAAAGCGCCTCACAAAGCCTCTAGGAAATTTGCCGGTTTCTAAAGTTTTCCAGATAATTAAGTGCTGGATAGCGCAGGTTTTACTGTATACCAGCTAGACTAATCTTTATTTTTGCTACGTGGGCATAATTTTGAAATTAAAAGTTATGTCTACCCAGGAAAAAACAACCACCACCACCAAAAAACAACTCTCCTCCTCCCCACCATCCATATATCAGGGTGGCCATGGTAACTTCAGCATTCCAAGCATCCTGTGCAAGTCTGATTTGTAAACTTTGTGGGAAAGAGTATTGTTGTTATAGGTGTACATAGTACCTCGCAGAGCGTGGTTCTGGATCATGATTGGCATTTCTAGGTGCTACCACAATATACATACTAACAAGCACCCTGAAGTGGTGCCTAGCAGTGAGCCAGAAGCAGAACAAAGCAAACCAGGAGACACGTTAACACACACTTTTGACCACATTCCACTTTATTTCCTCTGTTCTTTTTACAACATGGTGCTACAACCACTTTCAGTCACAGAGTCCCTCGATATTAAATCATACTGCCATTCATAGTGAGTCACCAGCTCTGTACTTGGGTGTCTCAGATGAAATGGAAGTCAGCTCTCCCTCACCCACCAATTCCAAAATCTGGCTTATTGGTCCTTGTCTAGTATTTACACATATTTTGCATAATTAGACATAGCTGTTACGTGCAAAGTCCTAAGCTATAGGACTTCATTTCAAAGCCACATCCCTTTACTAGAGTAGGCAGTTGTGGAATATTTTGCAATTGTATATAACTATCAATGAAGCATAAAAAATACTTTACTATACTGCATTTCTCAATAGCATTCTATTTCAGAAATGAAATTCAGACATCGAAATGAAAATGTCTCCCAATTCAGACTTCATTTTAGACCTGTGTGAATAGAAATGCCACCTTGGTTTCCAGGGAGATCTGAGGAGTGAGAAGTTGGCTGCTCTGCCCTCCTATGTGTTGAAGTTATTACATAAGCAGGTCACAAATCCTTACATTGTTTTCCACAAACACCTATTAGATGAGTTTCCAAACTAATGACTCAGTTGGGCAATGACTGACACATTCCTCATATCTCTTGAAATAGAAGTCAGCCAGCTGACATCTACAGTTTTAGAAACTGTCCATCTACCACATGGTGTATTGATCTTTATGCATTGTAAGGCGGTTTCCAGCATGGAGATGAAACATAAAACATTATTTCCATTATTTGCCCCAGGATACATCAACCTTTTGGTTTGGTGTTACATTTCAAAGGCCAGTATATCAGTTATTTAATTACATGAAGTTACCAAGCATTTTCCCTCCCATTTCATTCCAGTGTTACCAGAGCTTAAAGATGAAAAATAATAATACAGAGCAAAAAACAACAACATAAAGGTCTTATTGACTTCTTTACGGCTGTACAATCATTAAAGGCTGTACAATCATTAACTCACTCTCACAACACTGCTCTGATATGTGATCCACTGGTCTCTACTGGATGTAGTCAGAAATACTCCACTGTGTCACAGGCTCTTTATATGTTTACTATTAAGTGAATAATACTTAGTCCTGCCATGAGTGCAGGAGTCTGGATTAGATGATCTCTTGAGATCTGTGACAGTCCTAAGAGTCAATGATTCTGTATGTTCAGGAGGCAGTGCTCAGATACAGATTATATATGACAGTATTTGTATTGCAATAACACACAGAACCCTAGTCATGAGCCAGGAGCCCACTGTGGTTGGTGATGGACAAATGCAAAACCATAAGCCAGTCCCTACTTCACAGATCTTATAGTCTAAGTAAATATCTTAATCTAAACTAGAGTTAGGCTAAGAGTTCAGAGGTTGGGTTTGAGGCCAATCAGGCCTTTGATTCAGGCTTGGATTCAATAGTACCCATGTAATTTCATGTGTGTCTGCATTGGAACCTGAAGATTAGACTCTGTCTGCTTTTGGATTTAAGCTGGAATCAAAACTATAAGGACGGGTTCAAATCTGAGGATCAAATCTGAATGCTATGTTGCCTGTTCTTGGAAATTGCATAAGGTTCACAATGAAAGTTCCAGTTTTCACCCATATTTTAAGTGTTATCTTTATTGTGGATTTAACTTTTTGGCGTTGGTTCTGTCATCATGCCAGAATTAAGGCTGTGAGAAGAATATGGACTCCTGCTAGCCAGAGCCATGCACTCAATGGGACCCAGTTACAAGTCTAGCTGGGGTGGGGGAAAAAACCTGACCCTCTTAGGCATGGATCAGGTTGGATCCCCTCCATTAGACTGCAGCACAGACTGTGTACCAAGTGGTAGTGGATTGCAGGGGATATGCAACCACTGGTATATGCAGCCACTGCCATGCTAACCCCATGGGCAGAATGAGGAGAACTGATCCCATGAGAAGGAGGTGATGGCAGAGTTGACTTAGGTTTGAGGGGAGGAGAGTCAGGAAAAAGACGTGACTCTATGGGGCTTGGGTTGGATCAGGTGGGGTTGTATTCTGTTTGGTTCTGATTGAAATTAGGCCACAGCAGACCTCTACTGCTAGCTCCATAGCACATAGTGCAATGGGTCATTCCAAAGACAGATCTGCTCCTGTCTAATGGAGAAGCCAGTCTGCATCAACAAGATGGCTCATTATCACTTTGCTTAAACTGGGCTATTTACTTATCAGAATCTAATTCACACTATTCATTTGGTAAATACCCCAGCCTTCAGCTCAATAATGGCAAGTTGATGAGCCTGATTCAGTTAGATGCCACAATTAATTCATCCAAATGTCTGAGCAAAAGGCTATCATCAAACAATCAATTACACAGTGGTGTTTTGTCTAGATGGTTATGTCTGTGTTTTGATTGTTAGTATAGAAGTTAAGGATCCTGCTCTAATGATCAGAAAACTATATCTCTGTTATAGAGAGACTGGTATATTATAAAAGACAAATTCATGCTGGTGCAAATAAATGTCATAGAGATGCAAATATAATGAAAATACTCCGTTTGTTCTATCATTAAAACTTAATGATGTGAGTGTATAATACTTTAAAGTCAAATGTGTTCAAGTGCTGATTAAGGATTGTCCAAAAGCTGGATACAATATTCATGTTAATTCAAATAGCACTGGTGTGCCCTCTGCTGGTGTGATTAAGTGTGAGTTAATGGGAAGAGTACCACTTACTGAATATCAAACATCACTTCTTGCAGATAGCTGCCTTTGCCTGATCTGTGACCACAAGTATTAATCTAGCCTGAGCCAACCTATGAAATTTAATGGGAATGGGAACACAATATGGCATGCCTCTCTTCACCTTATTTAAGTGATTAGATGTAAGATTTAATGTTAGGGCTGCAGAGAAGCTTCCCCCAGCACCATCAGGGTTGTCTTGAATTTTTGGAAGTCTGAGGGGTAGCTGTGTTAGTCTGCAACTTTAAAAATGATCCTGTGGCACCTCAGAGACTAACCAAAAAATATATATATAGTATCATGAACTTTCATGGGCAAAAGTGGGTTTTGCCTACAAAAGCTCATGATACTATATATATATATACACACACATACATATATATATATATATATATATATATGCTAGTCTCTAATGCTATGTTTACACTATGCAATTATTTCAAAATAAGTTATTTTGAAATAATTCCCGAAATAAGTATTTCAAAATAGCGCATACACACTACAAGTCCCCATCAAAATAGTGCAGAATTATGTTGAAATAGAGTCCACACTGATTGGAAGCACTCCGGGCAAGGCATCAGGACAGCACTCACTTCCTAGATGGCTTCAGGAAGAAGCTATGAGACTTATGCTTAAAGGAGCTCCTCTCTACAGCCGCATCTCACACTCCTCTTCTCCATTGCCTACCTCCTTGAGGAACAGCAAACTCACACCGTATTCTCTGGTTGCCCTTGCAGATGCCACAGCACTTTTAACTTGGAGAGGAAGCTGCTGCAAAGCAGTGCCAGGCTCTTTGACCTCCTGCTTGCATTATACTGTCTGTAGAGGTTTTTTAATGGCCTAAGGCTTTTAATGGCCTAAGCCCTTTCCTTTCTGCCTGCAGCTTTAAAGATGGCAGAAGGGAAGCATTAGAGTTGTCAGGGCTATGGCCAGAGTGGCTACCTGCGCAGCTGTGAGAGGCCTCTGGTGGCCAATTATTTCGAAATAACAGCAGTTGAACGTCCACGCTTATGCTATTTCGAAATAACAATTTTGCAATAGGCATTATGCCTCATCAGAAGCTGGGGTTATTATTTTGAAATAACATGCCCATTATTTTGAAATAATTTCAAAATAACAGGCTTGCTATGTGGACACTCACTTTGTTATTTCCAGCTAGGGGGAGTTATTTCGAAATAACTCCCCAGTGTAGACATGCCCTTGGGTTCCACAGGACTACTTGTTTTTTTGAATTTTTGGGGACATATTGGAAGCAGATTTTGCTTTGTGTGTATATATGTGTACTCACATTTTACTGTCTGTAGAGGTTTTTTTAATGGACTTAGCACAATTGCTTCCACAAAGAGACCAATAATACCTCCAGGGAAGGAAGGCAGAGATGTCTGGAATTCATAATGTCTTCTGTTGGTAGGAGAGGGAGGGAGATAGTAGTGAAAGGATCTTGTGCCTTCAAATCCTCCCATCCTCACTCTTCTCATAGAAGCACCATTTCTTTTTTAACATTTGATTTATCTACAAAGCAAATACAGCTTTATTATGCCAATGTTTGCAAGTCTGAGTTCATGTCCTTGTTTAGGCTGAAATCTTTGCCATCTCTCCTGTTCTGTTTACTCAGAATGAACATCAGGTACATGCTGTAATTCACGTTAGCCTTATCAGACATGTGGTCCCATAGTAACAATGGAGAATATCTTCATTATTAATAATATTATGAATACAGCAATCTGCTTGGGAAAGCTGTGTCTGCATATTTTGTAGTTTATCTAGCATTATCTGTCCTCTGCTAATTAGAATTTAGTTGACAAAGGTATGAAGTGAAATGGGGGGGGGGGATATTAATTGGTTTATTGCAGGATTTTTGTGATTACTTATTATGGGGAATTCTTATTTTAACAGCTGCCTAACATTCCCAGAGATGACCACCCTGAACTCCCACCTGTCCATAGTGGGATAGTGTATCAGCCTCGGTAGGGCATATCCAGCCTGCTTCAGTGTCAGCAGCACAGCATGCTTCTCTGTGTATTATTCTTTCTTTTGCCTGGTCCATTCTGTTATGGCACAGAATAGAAAGTAGTGAGCAATATCACCATGTCTTCTTGTGGGTCTGAGTGGGGCTGTACTATGCTTCTTTTCAATCCTGAATATAGAACAACCATGGAAACTTACATAAACGTACATATCATCATAGTTAGTATAGTTAGTACTGTATCTTTATCTCAGTGCTCAGTTGTTGTTTTGTATGTTGTCATGATGTTTCTCTGAAATGGGCAGTTAGCAGCAAGTTCAGTCCTGTGTCTGCGTGCTGAGTTGGAGCTTGTAGTGTAGTGTCTCAACATCAGTGGGATTCTATAAGTGATTATTACACTATTCCAATTCAGAGAGATGCTGTCCACAGGCCCCAGAGGGAGTTTTCAGTGCTCAACCCATCTCGGGATCAGTCCTCTTATAAAAGACTCAGCATCATAAGAAAGCTGAAGATTTCTCTTTCAATAGAATGAAGTTGCATATACTGCAGAAAGTTCAGTCAGAGGTGAATTGCAAAGGTTTCTTTTCTGCAAGTCCTGATGGTCAGGAATCTCTGGAGTAAATTAAATGGCTCCAGAAGAGCCACGCCAGGGATGAATTTGGCCCCAGAAGCTCTGGCTACAGCTGCGAATATTACTGACACTTAGAGCAGTGTTCCCCTCACACCACCTGCCACCAGACTGTGATTAAGGCTGTGCAAAACCCAAGGTAAAGCCAGATGTTAAGTTAGTTATGAAGTTGAATCTTCTGAAGTTCTCAGGAAATCCCCTTGCCCTGTTTGTGAACCTAAGTGATAGGTTTCTTTGTGACTCAGGGCGTATTCAGGTTGGCCTTCAGCAAGGCTGGGCCATAGGTACTTTGACATTCCCTTTCCAACATCCTGTCTCCCAATTAACATCTGCTCTGGTAACCCCTCACATTTAATGGTCCTTCAGAAGGACAGCCTGATGGACTGCAGCCTTCTCTTCTAGATTCTCAAGTCCTCCAGGGGCAGCCAGATGACCTGCTCTCAAATCCTGCTCTCATGGGCAAGGGACATATAACAAGTCCACAGTCCTCTTGTTCCCCACAATTCTGCAAAGGCATTTCACAGTGCACAAAGCGCCTGCAGCAGGTAGGAAAGGCTCCTACTTCCACTGCTGCTTCTCCTGCTTTGCATTTGGGTTCAGAAGTAGTGAAGTGCTATAGCTGGGGGAACCTGCTACTGATTTAAGATCACAAAGAACTCTTTGTAAAAATATGGGGAGTTTTATTTAAAAGCTTTTCCATTCACCTTTTAAACAAAAGGATCATACACTGTGGGACAATAATCTGGGGGCTCTGCTTCTGCCGCTTCACTGTACCCGGTATATCACCCAGTCCTTGCCACGATGGCCTGGTCTACACTACATTGGAAGGTCGAAGTAAGATACACAACCCCAGCTACGTAAATATTCCCATTGGCTTCCCTTACTCCTTGTGAGGAGCAGGAGTACTGGCACCAATGGGGGTCCCCTCTGAGTTTGATTTAGTTTGACCGTTACAGCATTGATCTTCTGTAGGCATGCCTTAGGTATATACGCTCTCCTCCCCATCTGTGCTTCCTGTGATACTCTCTTGCTTCAGATAGCTCTTTGCCTTTGGATGGGACACACTTGATTACCATACAGTCAAAAAACAAAACCTGAATGGGAGGAGTAGCTAAATATGGGGGTTGAGTGGCTGGATCAGAGACAAGGATGCTATTTTATAGGCATTGGACCCACTCATCATGAATTAGCATGATCTAAGTATTGTGATTTTTAAGGTCTGATTTTTTTTCATGTACCAGTCAAGTTATAAAACATTTTCATGTACAAAACAGCAAAGCTGGGACCCCAACTTTTTGGTGGTGCATAGTATTCATTTCTATCAATGGTGCATCATCATAAGATAGACCTTAAAATTACAATTGGTCCTTTGGCCCAGGACCTCTCTAGCCATTTATTAGTCAGATGCTTCCAGCAAATCAAACACCTGAGATGTGTCCACTGCTGTCCAGAGAAACATTACTATTATTATCTAGTATTTTATTTATTTGTGTTGCAGTAGGATCATATAAATTGCCCACTGGATTAGAGCTCAGGTCTAGGCCCATAGCATCTGTGACTGTGACCGCCACGAGATGCCTCAGAATAAGAACTCTGTAATAAACAAATGTGTGATAATCTGTGTCCTCACATAGGTTTCATTCTGATCACGGAAGTACACAATCAAATATCTCCAAATTTTGGGAGCAGGGCCTGATTTAGAAACAGCTGAAGTCAATACTAAAACTCAAAATGAGGTTCCAAATGAGCAGATGTTGCTTAAGATCTGAGCTCTGGTCTATACTATAGAAAGCTATTTTGAAATAACTCCCTTTATTTCAAAATAACAAGCGGAGTGTCCACACTACCAAGCCCGTTATTTCAAAATAACAGGCTGGTTATTTTGGAATAAAAACTCCTGCTTTCCATGAGGAATAATGCTCATTTTGAAATAGTTACATCGAAATAGTGGTAGTGTGGACGCTCCACTGCTGTTATTTTTAAAATAACTACTCCCCAGAGTCATTCAAAAGAATTATTCTTCAGTGCTTCCTGGGGCTCTAAGTCGAGGTAGTGTGTCCACATTAAGGGTATGTCTAGACTGCATCCCTCTGTCGGCAGACGGATGTAGATTAGGCAGGTCGACATTGCAAATGAGGCAGGGATTTAAATACCCCATGCCTAATTTGCATAAAAATGGCTACTGCGTTTTGCCAACTCAGCACTTTGTAGGCAAAAAGCGGCAGTCTAGAGGGGGATCTGTCAAGAAAGAAAGCCTTTTTCAACAGATCCTGTAAACCTCCTTGCAGGACAAAGTGCTGAGTCGGCAAAACATGGCAGCCATTTTAATGCAAATTACATGCGGGATATTTAAATCTCTGCCTCATTTGCAATGTTGACCTGCCTAATCTGCATCCCTCTGCCGACAGAGGGATGCAGTCTAGACATACCCTAAGGGGGCCTGCCTCGGACTAATTTTGAGGCTTCCCTATAGTGTGGACGTGCTATTTCAAAATAATTTCCTAGGGAAAATGATAACACCACAGAAATCTGAAGTAAATTTTGTGTTCAGAGATTCTTTTTTAATCAGTTCAAAAATTGCTTATAACATTAGCAGCCCATATTAGGAAAGCCATAATAACTGGTGTTATTAAACAAAGGGCATATTGGCAAGGAGCTGGCATTTTTGCCTGTAGCTAGAGCATTTGGCAAAGATCATCTATAGGGTTAAAAAGGTGTAGCCCACACAATCCATTTTCTGACCGTAAAAGGGGTGGATGCATTGCTGACTCTCATTCTTCTCTGTTTTCTGCTTCTGCATTTCAAAGATAAAGTATCTGTCTCATATTTGTTAGGAAAAAAAGCAAAGATGAAACACTTGTAGTTCAAATTTACAATTTTGACAGTTCTTTTATCCCCTTTGCACACTCATCTGTTCCAATAAGGACATAATCAAGGGATTTTACTGTCAAAATCAGGACAAAGGAGTAGAAGAATAATATAAATTCATGCAACTCTGAGAATAAAAACAACCCTGGTGGCAACAATTTCCTTATTACTTGGCTAGTATTCCTTACACTGACATTGAGACAAGATTTATGGAGTTTGCTGTTGCTTTTGGTTAACTAATGACTAACTGGTTAATGATTGTAAAGCTCTTGGAAGATATCCTCTCAAAATACTGGATATCATAGGTTTGCATTGTGATTGAGTCTAATATAATCTTGTATGGAAGAGTTACCCTTTTGTCCCTTTAGAGTAGACAGTAGCATTAGACCTGCCCAGATCACAGCTGCTGTCATGCGGAGGTGGGAAAGTGGGGAGGGGGTGGGGAGAGCAGATGCTGTTCCTATTGCCAGCAAGTGGACTAGGAGTGGCATTTTTGACCACAGGTAATTTAAGCAAGCCTGTCTCACTTCGGGCACTTAACATCTGAATCTTGGGCAAACAAATTTCTCATTAGGCAACAAGGTGTCAGAGAGATCCACACAATCTGTGGCATAAACAGTTACCAAAGCCTTTGGAATAAACATGAGGAAACTAATAGCCAATATTTCAAAGCTGAATTGCAAATTTTGCAGCACAACATTACAAATATACGAATCCTGCTGCAAATCTCCCGAGTGATTACATTAAGGTGATTCATGAAGATAAAGGAAATTCATCCTTGTCAGCTGGAGCTGAGAAGGATAAATTACCTGGGGACAGCCTATTATGCCTGTTCTTAGCACTCTTAAAATTACAGGTGACATTTATTTCTAATAAGTTATAATGTAATGGGGGGGGGGATAGCACTCACCTCTTCTATATTTCTGCTTTCACTCAACAGTCATTTGCTCTTCACTCTCACCTTTAGTCCAAGGATTTTACAATTTTTTACCAATACTTGCTAATTAAAGAACACAACATTTTATGCAGTTGAAACCTATAATCTGTATTTGATAGTTGGGTAAACAGAGACACAGAGAGGTTAAAAGATTTGTCCACAGTCGCACAGGAAGTCAAAGGCAATTTCAGCAGAATTAGAACCCAGGTGTCCTGTAGACATACTCTGCATCACTGTTCTTCATGTACATTTCTGTTTAACTAGCGACCAAGGTGAGGCAGAGGGTGGAGGCAGAGGTGGAGCACGGGACTCCAGCAACAGGGAAAGCAAAGCAACCTCTTGTGTTAGGAAAGAAACTCTGTTGGCAGCCAGCCACCCTGCTGCTTTCTCCCTCCCCAGGACACACTGACACTGCCAATGCCTGGGGGAGAGCTGTCTCCTCGCTGCTGGGTGCCCATGCTAGAGATGTCCCAAGAAAGGTGAGTTGGGGCACAGGTACCATGCCTCTGCTCCCAAGCATGAGGAGCAGTGTGGGAGAAAGCATGAAGATGATAATATTTCTGAGGGAATGTCTATGGTACAAACAAAACAATAGACCCCACAACATGCAGCCTAAGTCAACTGACTCAGGCTCAAGCTATGGGGCTAAAGCTAGTGGACAGAAAAATGAGTTTGCTCTACAGCCTTGGCTGAGACCCAGCTGGCTTTTAGCTCATGTGCTAGAGATTCGTGCACTAAGCTCCAGAGGCCCTAGGTTCAATTCTGCATGTCGGTGTTACATAAACATTCCTTCCTTGGCTGGAACCCAGCCATTGAGACCCTCCCCCCATTCTGTGTCTCAGAGCCTGGTAACGTATACACCGGTATTTTTAGCAGTGCAGTGTGAGATGAGTGAGCCTGATTCAGTTGATTTGAGACTGTTGTTGGTTGGTTATTTTTTTGCAATGTAGACAGACCCATTTCTGACTGATATTTAGTGGAACAGTGGTCAAGTTTCTCGGTACCTAATTTATTTATCTGAGAAACTTGAGCTCAAGTGGAATGTCTGGTTTTCATGGAAGCCCTTGCATTACTTTTGTCAGTTTTCCAGCTGGGGCTGAGTGAAGGTCAAATGTCTTGCCTCGAAGGTTGCACAGTGAATCAGTGGCTTGAAATCAACTCAATTCCCCCAGTGTTTAGTTCTTTGTTTGAACAAGCTGGTCTTCCCACATAGTGTAAGAGATGAGAGCTTGCAAGCTCACATGGGTGGATGCAAGAATAACCAGTATTTGCAGGTTGGCATTTGGAGGGAGAAGTGTCATTCTGTGCCTGCAGTATCTCCCTCAAGAGCTACGTGATTTGCCCAGCCTACATTTAATTAACATCTATAAAGCCCTTTAAAGATGAAAAGCTGTCTAGGTGCTAAGTGTTATGATGATTATGACTGTACCTCACAGCTGTGTGCCACATGAGCAGCTGGAAAAACTAGACCGTGATTGCCAAGGAGGTGATGACAGTTCTATGTCCCTAATGCATTTACCCAACATGCACTTGTGCATCTTAAAAGGACTTGGACTTTTCAGCTTAGAAAAGAGGAGACTAAAGGGGGACGTGATAGACGTCTATAAAATCATGACTGGTTTGGAAAAAGTGAATAAGGAAAAGTTATTTACTTATTCCCACAATATAAGAACTAGGGGTCACCAAATGAAATTAATAGGCAGCAGATTTAAAACAAACAAAAGGAAGTTTTTCTTCACTCAGTGCACAGTCAGCCTGTGGAACTCCTTGCCAGAGGATGTGATGAAGACTATGACTTTAACAGGGTTCAAAAAAGAGCTAGATAGCCATTGATGGACCTACCCTCCATGAATCTATTAGCCAGGATGGGTAGGAATGGTGTCCCTAGCCTCTGTTTATCTGGAGATGGATGACAGGAGAGCGATCACTTGATGATTACCTGTTGTGTTCCCTTCCTCTGGGGCATCTGGTATTGGCCACTGTCAGCAGACAGGATACTGGACTAGATGGATCTTTGGTCTGACCCGGTGTGACCGTTCTTATGTGATGATCTGTAGACTGAACCCCCCCCCCCCCGATTTGTCGTGTTTGTTGGTTTGGGCATTTTTGAAGCAGGTAATTATCTCCAGCTAACAGATCCTGGGCCTAATATAATGGAATGGAGCTACTGCATAGGCGAATTTCTCCCCATATGTTACAGAAGAGAGTGTTTTAACTATGCTGCAAAAGTTATGAGGCCCTTTTGTAAGAGTGGTAAGTATTATAAGTGGCTGTACAGATAGATATTTGGACCAGAACAGAAAACGCAACCATGTTTTGAAGAGTTTTAATCCTAGTCTTGCTGTAACTGTATGTCTGGCCTGGAGCAAATCAATTAACTTCTCTATCCTAGTCTCCTACTCTGGAAAAGGGAAAACAATTGTATCTTCTCATAGGGTATTATGTGTCATTAATTACTTAACGTACAATTGACATAGGCAGTTAGGCTCTTAAATCCCTTTTTGGGCACCTAAGTCCTGTTTTAAGGCACCACTGCAGTCCACAAAATTCACACTTGGCTGCTGCCTAACCATTCTAGTCTTGAAGTTTTGTCTCTGGCTACGTACACTGCCATGTAGACTGCAGTCTTCCTCCAGGTGTCTCAGTGTCTATTGTGATGGACACCCC
This sequence comes from Pelochelys cantorii, assembly GCA_032595735.1. Lineage (NCBI taxonomy): Eukaryota > Metazoa > Chordata > Testudines > Trionychidae > Pelochelys > Pelochelys cantorii. The sequence continues at coordinate 97,670,072 of CM064329.1, read as the reverse complement.
CCCCCCCCCCGCTATGCATAATGAAATGGATTTATGGACACAAATATGCATGACTCAAAGATGCTTTGGACAAATTATATCATGTAACCTATCAGTCTTCATGTCATAACTCACTTGACTTGTATATCTTTGTCAGGGCTGTTCCCCACTCTGGCACTCCAAGTGCAGAAGGCAGGGGCCCACAAGAGACCTTAAAAATACCTTGCCTCTATAGGCTTCTGCTTAAAAGCTCCCCAAGGCCACAGATTCCCTGGCCTTGGGAGGTAGCTGCCACCACCAAGTGAAACAAGAGATCCCTTTCTTCTTGAAGCCAGGAAGAAAGCACTTGAACTTCTTCCAGAGAGGCACCCTCATGCTCTTTTACCATAAGAGAGCTTAGAAAAAAAGAGAAAACAAACTCTAGTCTATGGTAGCTGACCTCTCAGTCTTAGGCATGCATATACAGACACAGACCTCCTGTTTCTTTCCAGGACACAAGAATCAAATCATGACCTTAAAAAAGGTGATTTTATTAACAAAACCAAAGAAGATACATTTGATAAAGCATACTCGGTTGCTAGGTGTTACAGAGCAACTAAGAAAAGAACAGATTAAAACAGAGAAAAAATGATATCTCTGGGCACAGCTTAAATAGTAAATGGTGGGGGCGGAGAGGAGGGGGAAGAGCTCATGGATTTTACACAGAGAGTTTTACCAAACAGCAAAATAAAGAAAAATAACCTGATCGTGACTAAGTATATGTTTTCCTTCTACTCACAATCCGTTCTGACCTTTATTTTGAGGCCCAGTTCATTCCTATATCCAATATTTTTTATAGGCCTGGTAATTCTGATTATTGCATCTGCTCCCTCCAGCCCTTAACTTAGAATTTTTTTGTCTCAAAGAGAGCAGGCAAGGTATCTAGATGCAATTCAAATTTCAGCACTGTATCCCATTGGTTCTTCTGGTCCCCTGCCAACACCCTTGCTCGCTATATAAGTTTAACCCTTTAGTCATTGGGTGCTGGCCAGCACACCTCCTATCCATCTCAGTCTTATTTTGGTGTATGTATCATTCTTGTGTGTAAAGTTAGATATAATGAGTATGGAATGGTTTATGGTTTTAAAAGTGTAAAGGTAAGCCATCAAGAGTGTTTCCCTAAAGGTCTGGTCAACTGTAAACAGCCTCTTTTGTCCTTTAAATCTTCGCAGTGGTTGGTCCTAGGAAGTCATGTGACTCCCCACCCCAATTAGTCGGGTCTGACCAGCTGTGATTTTTCCACGTAAGGGTGGAATATAGAAACAGAATTCCCACTCAAAGGTGGAATATATAAAACAATGGGAAGCTAGCAGTTTCTTTGTCTTTGGCTGGCATGGTACTCCCAAGAAAGTGAACCAAAGACCCCAGGGAGAGGAACGTCCCTTGTTTGGAGGCTTAGCTGGAATAAAAACAATTTTAGGGTGAGTTTGAAATAAGTTTGTACTGAAGTTTTAGTGTTAGAATTAGCTAAGTGATTTCTGTTATTTTAACTCTGCCTGTTTTCACTTATAGCCTCTTAAATCCTACTGTTTGTACTTAATAAAATCACTTTTCTTTACTATCAAGCCCAGTGTAAATAATTATTACCTGGGGGAACAATTGGTGTGTACATCCTCCTTTCATTGTTAAAGAGGGTGTATCTAAATAATTCATTTGGGGTTCTGATCCCATTTGGGGAGTGGTATCCCAGGAAACTGGGCCCACAACTGCATGTTCCTTGGACCTGAAGAGTTTCAATGTCTGTACTGCTCCTTGGGGGGCAGTGATCTCAGCTCTGTGCCTTGGCTGGGGGAGACCAGAAGAGCTGGCTCAGCAGGAAAGGGTGGAGAGAAGCCCCAGAGAGCAAGGAGTCAGTGGCTTTGTCAGCACTCCTGGACAGGGCCAGATTAAGGCATGGGCTAGCCGGGCAGCTGCCCAGGGCGCCAACCTATAGGGGGCACCAGATGGCAGCTGTAAGGGGTGCGCAGCACCCCTTGTATTTGCCATCAGGCTCTGCGCACCCGGATCATGGGCTGCAGTAGCTCTCAGTGGCCACCCTGCAGCAGCCACCCAGGGCGGGGGCTGCATTAACTCCCGCAGCACCGGCCAGCAGCGCCCTTCCTCCTGCGGCCACAGGGCCCTGCACAGCCAGGCTCGGCCCGCCCCGGGCAGCCCCGGGCTGTGCGCCGGCGGTGATAGCCAGGTTGGGCCAGGCACGTGCATCCTGCTGCCGCCAGCTCCGCGTGCCCTCCCCCACGCACCAGGCGAGGGCGGAGCCGTGCATGCGCCTTCCCCCAACCCGGGGCGCAATTCAACTGTCTGCCCGGGGCGCCGGAATGGCTCGGTCCGGCCCTGCTCCTGGAAGCATCCCGCAGGGGACTTCTGTGACCGCACTCCATCACATCTGTCTCATTGTCTCTGGCCTGAGCCTCAGAGTGATTTATTTTCTGGGGGAGATAGGTATTCAGCTGACTAAGGCTGGGTACACTAGCATAAATACGTCAATTGCAGGTATGGAAAATTCACACCTTGGAATGATGCAGGTATATTGGTCTAGCCCCACAATGTAGGCAGCACTATGTTGACAGGAGGACTTTTCCATTGATATATTTGGCATGTCTTGGAGAATCTGTGCCAATGGGAGAAGCTCTCCTGTCGGCCTAGCTAGCTTCTTCACTGGAACACTACAGTCTTAAGTATAGACAAGTCCTAAGAGGCCTGATTCAGTAGACATGCACAGAAGTCACCTACAGCTCAGGGCCCTCAGGCAAGTTCACACAGAATAGTTGAGGAAGGAGCTCCCTTTTAGTCTTTAGCCCAGTGGTTTGGGTGCTCATCAAGATGCGGGAAACTCCCCCCCCCCCCCCAGTCCAGAAAGGGGAACAGGGCAACCTTTCAGCTGAGTGCTCTAACCACTAGCCTCTTGAATATTCTGACTTAGTGTGCCCTCAATCTCTCCTATTGAAGTTGCTCTACTTTAACAAATTGAATATTAGTTGGGCCAGTGAAAGAGTGCTGATGACTTTGTAGGCTAGTGACTGGAGCACTCACCTGAGAGGTGGTAATCCCTTTTCAAATCTCTTCCCCCCACTCAGGAGTGGGGAATCTGAATCATGACATCTCCCATATTCTGGGTGAGTACCCTATCCACTAAAGTTATACAGGAGGCTGAATACAGCCTCTTTCTACCAGCTTTTTTATGGAGCTAGTTGGCCTCTGAGCACACCTACTAGACTGGGCCCTGTATGACCTTTCTCCTAGATCAGGAATTGCAAGCAGAGACAGGCATCTATCTCCATGAGAAGGATGGGATTTAGCATCTCTTGTTGGCTAGTTTAGGCATCTCCTTGTCTAGTGTGCTGGCTTTGTGAATTGCAGTCTAAGGCACTCATCTCTCCCCATTTATTGTATAGGGTGCCTAGGTGCCTAACTCAGTCTTCGTGGAGCACAGTAGTGTTCCTATGATTTTCTAGGCATGTACAGGTTAGATGCTGTAAGGTGTTGTGATGCTGAGCATAAATCCCTTCATGGATCTGGACCTTCCTGTTTGTAAATTGCTTTGAAGATGAGATGCAGTAAGCATTAGGCTTGATGGGAATCCTGCAGAACTACTGAGGACCTACATCTATAACTTCATTCACAGTAAATAGTTCTGCCTTATGTGAATAATGTGATCAAGCTAAGCAGGACTATTCTAATTAATAAGCACAACTCACCGAGAATAAGGGCTGCAGAACCAGGCACTGAATAATCAGGAAATATGTGTAGCTGGCTGGTCTTCATGGGGAAGTAAAATATTTCTGTGTTACAGACTACATCTGTCTGTCTTTCTTGGCGTTGCCCCCCACCTTCATATATGAGCAGACCTGCCACCACTCACCATGAAGCAAGACATTTGTCTTCATTAGGAGATTGCTTGTAAGAGTTCAACCACAAATAATTCCCAGCTTCATTAGCAATGAAGTTGAATATAAACAGCTACAGTTATCTGTACACAATAACCAGGGAGCAATCATTGACTTACTGTAAATATGGCCAACAAAAATGCTGGAAATGACCACTTCTCCATGCCTCTAATCCACCATTTGGAGCTACTGTATAAATCATATCCACAGTTCCTCAGAAACACACTTGGAGTGTGGAAAGTCCCTTCACTCCTGTCCCACTTCAAAGCAATGTGACTACTCTGACTGCTGATGCTCTATCCATCATTGTGTTACGAAGTAGCTAAGAGAAAAAGAGAAATAACCCCTACACCTGCTTTAATACAGAGATATTACACCATTCAATCAAATATATGCAGTTCAATGTAACAGTCATATCTAGCAGCCTGGCATATATATTTGTAAGAAGCCTAAAGTTAAGCACTACTAAGGGGGACTATTTGAATTCTGCTATTAATAAACAACTATGGGTTTCAGAAACGTGAACTAATAAATCTGCAAAGAGGGCAAAAAGCCATTTTTTGTAGCCTGTTCATGTAAAATGCAAGAGGGTGTTTGTATGTTTTTAATACAACCCAGGAGCCAGTTAAATAGATTTCTAAATTGAATGGGACTTATTATAGTTCCATAACATATAACATATGTTGTGAATGCTAATGCTTTGCCCTATACATCACTTTGCAAGCAAAGATCTCAAAGTGCTGTGCTAATGTTAATGTCATAGGGCAACTGGCTCTTTGGGGAAGATGCATGGGCAGCTGCTTCACTTGTGACACAGCCAACCCGCCTCCTCAGGTGATTTGATTTGTGAGTCATGTGACCCAGTCAGGCCTGCTGGGTAGGTGTGACAGCAGCCCTGGGAGAGAGTATGGGTAAAGCAGAGGAAGGTAGGAAGGTTCCTGTAGAAGACTGTGAAATACCAGGGGAAACTGCAGTGGGGAAGGCTGCTTGTCTGCTGCCTAGTAATGGCTGGCCTCCAAACTGTAGGCTGCATCCCAGCAGAGATGCCTTGGAGGAAAGACGATTATGAAGGTTTTGTATGGAGTTCTGTTTCCTGAAAGTCTGTTGCCAGCATGAGTGGTACTGGGAGAGGGAGGGCTGTGGAAACTCTTAGCCAAGGGTAAAAGATATGGGCTCAGAAGACTACCAGAAACTGTGAAGACTCAGTAAATTAGTGCCCTGAAGGGGCATTTGTTTTAAATACTCTGGCCTGTGGAAAGTTACTCACAGGAGGGATCTGAGGGTGAGGAACCAGCTTTGCCATTAGTATCCCTGTTACAGTTAATACATGGAAGCTCCTAGCATCGTTGTGAAATACGATACTGTGGCTAGCCTTACTTTTCAGTTGGAAGATCTGAGACACAGATTTCTGTTTGCGTAAAGTTTTTGCCTCAATTTTTAAAAGTGACCTTTACTTTTGGGATCCAGTTGTTAGCTGTGCATTTTTAGAGAGCTGGAGAGCAGGGAGAGCTGATTTTAGGGGTGGGTGAACAGAGCTGTTGCACTGGGTACAGACTGCCAGGGTGCATGAACTGTGTTGCTGCCCTGCTTTTTTGTTTGCTCTTTTCTCATTGGCTGCTTCCTCCTACACATGCCCTGGCTTGTCCACTCTTGGAGCATTGAAAATATTTCATTCCCTGCCTGGATAAACCACTAGGATTGTTCCTGCACCCAGGGTCTGCTTTTCAGAAGGACTGAGCATCACAACTGTACCTAGCTAGCTAAAGCAATGAGTGCTCAGTGCCTCTAAAAATCATGCCATAGAGATCTAAAATCAGGCCTACAAAAACTCAGGCAATTGTTACTAGAAGCCATTTCTGAAAAGCGGGGCCTAACTGTCTTTTCCAAGGTCACATAGCAAGTTAGTGGCGAATCTGGGTATGTAAGCCAGGAATACTGACTCCTAACCTGCTGTTTCAATTATTAGCAGATCTGAAGAACAGCAACAATAAAAAAATGTGTCTGTTCCTTTGCATTTTAAGTGAATTTGCTTCAGACATGATCAGAGCTCTTATGAGCTTGTTTTCCTGCCATGAAAAAGGAATCATCTCCATGAACTGTGGTGATCCAAGTGAATGAAACCTCAAATGGTCAAGGATACACCCACAAACTTCCATTTCCTATAGTTACTTGTCATTAAAGCTAGGATTTTGCCAGAGAGGTGATGGAATTTGTGGGAATTGTGAATTTTTAAAATCCCCCTGGCTCCTCATAATGGCAAATCCCATGAGCCCAGCTCTCCACTGCGAGCATCATGATCTGGCTCATATGGTTGCAGGACCACTCAGATTTGGTGTGTCTGCAGCTCTGTAGATAAGAACATAAGAACGGCCATACTGGTCAGATCAAAGGTCCATCTAACCCCATAGGCCAGACAGAGACATGGATACATCAAAGCTGAGTTTCACTGATAACTAGCATATGGGGTCACCAGAAGGACCTCAGAGTTGGGAGCTAGGCCCAGCTCCATGGGACAAAAGCTAGCATTGGTGGGTGAGTGAGAGATCCTTGCACTCCAACAATGCTCACCCCTGTCCCATGACTGTGGGGTTTTTTTTGCCTGCACCTCTGCTGTGAAATTGACCAAAAACATGTATGACAAATTAGTAGCCTTATTCATCATTCATACAGAAATGTTATGTTGTTACTAATACTACTGAGAAATTGTGCATGGACAATGTTTGCTTTGTCTTTATACTACATAGTAAACATCACTGGACACAGGGCTTCCATCTGTAATACAAAATCTAAGCATTTATTTTTCTTCTAATGAGGTATCCACAGGAATGAGGCAAAATCACATTGTCTAAAAAATCCAGCAAAACCTAGTGTAGCCAAAGCCTGTCCATGAAAGTACATGTCTTCTTCAGAGCTGGTAACATAGGGATACACACCAAAAAGGACATTTTCTTTTAATTCCCATGCCTGTGGCATTTTTTTCAAGTCATACCAACTTGCAACCCTGCCAGTGGGAAAAGGAAAGCCTATAACAATACTAAACCGTTACACAATGCACATTGCACAACGTCAAGGGCGAAAAATATATATTTTCAGATGATCTTTGAAAAAAGAGACTCAGGGTATGTCTAGACTACATCCCTCTGTCGGCAGGTCCTGTAAACCTCGACAGATCCCTCTCTAGACTGCCACTGTTTGCCGACAAAGTGTTGAGTCGGCAAAACGCAGTGGCCATTTTTATGCAAATTAGGCGTGGGATATTTAAATCCCTGCCTCATTTGCAATGTCGACCTGCCTAATCTGCATCCCTCTGCCGACAAAGGGATGCAGTCTAGACATACCCTCAGAGGCAAGGGTGGGTGGTTCTCTATGGTAGGAGAGAAAACTCTTGCATCTACAGTGGTGAGATTGAGTGGAAGGATAGAGAGGAAGCCAGTACTAAAGGAATTGGGAATGAAGGAGGGAATACACATTTTCAAAACTAAGAATCTAAAACATGAAGGTATGAGAGCAGAACAGATTCCGGGCTTATAACATCATTAATTTTAAATCATACTTGACTTCTCATACTTTAGAGTTTCTTCATGTAGTTCCTATGAGGATATGTCATGCTTGATGACTAATACCAGAGAACCTCAGAAAGACCCTTTTGCATTTCTAAGGACATGTTCACAGTGGATTTATAACCTATGTGATAGTGGTTGCCCAAATGTGAATTCTTAAATACAGCTGCTCTAGCAAGGATAGAGAAAACGGGTGAATAATAGAAAGAATAAAGGAGCCACCTGACCAAGTTTAATTAGGAACAATTCTGCTTCACATACCATGTAGCCATGTTGGAGAAAAAGACACTGAGAAGGGAAGGAAAAAGAATCGTGAGTTATGGAATAATGGACCGTTGACTTCTGCAGAGGTTGTTAATGTGAAAGGCTTGGGTAAAAGGGGTATTTACTCTAATGTCCCCCACTTTTACTAAATAAATCAATGCAGCTGTGTGGCATCCTCTCGGGGACCAGAGATGATGGGTCAAAACCTGTTCCCAATGAACCATCCCCAAAACTTGTCATATTCCTTCAAAACACTGTATAAAACTCTTGTTTGCTATGATTGTGGTGATTATATCCTTTCTGGCCTTGGAGTCTCTGAAACTCACAAAAAATTTACAATGGTTAGGCTACTTGTGTATTGTGACCAGTTTGTTTCCCTGAACTCCCTTGTCTATCTATAACCATTAATTGACTGAAGGCCAGGTGCTGATGCTCTTATTCACACTAATTTCTTTAATCCCAGAAAAATTAGAGTCAAAGGGGCTACTCACAGAGCAGGTAGTAGAATCTGGCTCTAAATATTAGGAAAAAAATCCTAACTATGAAGTCAGTTAGCTTGCAGAGTCCAGTCCCTCGTGAAAATGTGGAAGATGCCTTGCTGAGATATTTAAACCTGGACTAGACAAAGGATTAAAGAATATATTTAGAGTTTCAAGGTTTTATTTGATTTTTGTATATTTTCAACCAATATCAATATTTATTTTAAGTGCTTTTTATTTATTTAAATTTTCTCAGCTATGGAAAATTATCGGGGATGGTGGAGGTGTCAATCAAGTACTTAACGACTGTATATGTTGAGATTTGAAAAGTTAAAGCTTTATTCCCATTATAACACAAATTGTCAGCATCACATGAACATTTACAAAGTAAACATCCTTACATTAAACTCTGATTTGTTCTCAAGCAGCGGTTCTTTGTTTGTCTTCTGTAAATATTGATTATTATTGATGAAAATATTTTTGTCACAGTTTATATGGTTATGGTGAATTCAGCATTTACTCATATTTACTAACACAAATCAAATCTGTTCAAGCCTAAATGTATGCTAGGGAACAATCCTGTGTTTGCAAATTATTGGGACTAGAAAAGCTAAAAGGCCATTTCCATTTCTAATGTCTATGATTGGGTGTCAGGTGTATTACTTTTGGCTCAAACTGTTCATTCACTGTATCTCATTTTGTGAAAAGGAAGGGGCTTGTATTTTGATTCCCCTTCACTTTGCCTTGGTTGCATTAAAAATAACATCAGAAGATGGCAGCAGAGATTGCTGACTCCTTCACATTTCCTTGCAATATTTGTCCAGCAGGATACAAATGCTCAGTGAAAGAACACAGGGCAGAGTCTTTTGTAAAAACATATTGATTTCATTCCAGAAAGATAAATTCATGGACTCTAAGAGCTTATTCCTCAGTTCATTTTTTATGGAAGTGACGTAGGAGTTATGAAAGAAAGATTCTCCTGTAATAAAAATCACATTCACGATCACTTCCATATGTCTTCATGGCAACACTCACAGAAAGATAAGATAGGACTTGCAAAAGGCTGTGGATGCATTGCATCTGTACAGTCTCTGTGCCTTATCAATAAGTCATATGTGGGGGCTGGTGCCAAGTTCTTTATAAGAACATAAGAGTAGAGAACTGTACACGTACATTAGACTGAAAATGATTGAGAGATACTGAGGAACTTAATGGAGGGCTGCTGAGCAGCTGAAAAATAACTAATTTAAGCAAGTGATTAATGGGACAGGCAATGGTGCTAAAGAAAGATAAAATGGTACCTTCCCTACACTAGATCTAATAGTAAGTCATTGGAAGGATGTGCATGTAGGCTAACTTAACCTTCTGTTGCATGCAATGCACTCAGTTCTGAGTTCAGGTACACAGAACCATGTCCCTGCATACCTGGTAAAATGAGGGAGGAAAGATACCTATGTTCTTTAGCTAACCTGTCAGGTTCTGTAGTGAGCCGGGACCCAGAGGCTATGTCTAGACAGCACACCTTTTTTGACAGAGGCTTTGTCGACAGTATCTTTCTGTTGAAAAAGAGCATCTAGATTACATTATGCGGATTGAAAAATCAATCTGCTTTGATTTGAAAAAGAGCGTCCAGACTGCCGGACACTCAGTCGACAAAAGAAGGCACCCGAAACTGCTTCTGGCAGGGCATGGGGGCAGCCTTTATTTCCAGGTGCTGCTGCCTGCCCTTTGCAGAGATGCGTGCTTAAGGGGATCCCCCCGGACAGCCGTTGTTCTGCTCCTGCTTCTGGCTTGCCTACCTCCTAGAGGGAAAGCAAAGCTGCTGCAGTTCTTGCTCTGGTTTCCCTGCTTCCTCGGACACCACAAGAGTTTATTTTCTGGGGTTTTTTTTCTGCTTTTCACTGTTTTTGGCCATGGAGCCTGAGCTGCCCCGGGCAGGCGATGGCCCCATGCTGCCATGCTGCAGCTTCTGTCATGAAGCTCCTGCCCCATATGGACCCGGACTGCACCAAGGAGACCCTCCTCCGGGATGCAGGAGCTCTGTCCTTGCCCCCAAACTTTTTTGGGGACAGGCAGATTTAGAGTCACGAGACGAGTTCGGACTGGTGGGACTGGCTCATCATGCAGCTCTGGGACGATGACCACTGGCTCTGCAACTCCCAGATGCGGAAGGCCACATTCCTGGAGCTCTGTGCCTGGCTCTCTCCTGCTCTGGAACACCAGGACACCTACCTACGGCCCGCCATTCCCCTGCAGAACATAGAACATAAGAACATAAGAACGGCCGTACTGGGTCAGACCAAAGGTCCATCTAGCCCAGTAGCCTGTCTGCCGACAGTGGCCAGCACCAGGAGCCCAGAGAGGGTGGACCGAAGACAATGATCAAGTGATTTGTCTCCTGCCATCCCTCTCCAGCCTCTGACAGACAGAGGCCAAGGACACCATTTTATCCCCTGGCTAATAGCCTTTTATGGACCTAACCTCCATGAAATTACCTAGCTTCTCTTTAAACTCTATTATAGTCCTAGCCTTCACAGCCTCCTCTGGCAAGGAGTTCCACAGGCTGACTACACGCTGTGTGAAGAAGAACTTTCTTTTATTAGTTTTAAACCTGCTACTCATTAATTTCATTTGGTGTCCTCTTGTTCTTCTATTTAGGGAACTAATAAATAACTTTTCTCTATCGGCCCTCTCCACACCACTCATGATTTTATATACCTCTATCATATCCCCCCTCAGTCTCCTCTTTTCTAAACTGAAAAGTCCCAGTCGCTCCAACCTCTCCTCATATGGGACCCGTTCCCAACCCCTAATCATTTTAGTTGCCCTTTTCTGAACCCTTTCCAAGGCCAAAATATCTTTTTTGAGGTGAGGAGACCACATCTGTACACAGTATTCAAGATGTGGGCGTACCATAGTTTTATACAGGGGCAGTAAGATATTCTGGGTCTTATTTTCTATCCCTTTCTTAATAATTCCTAGCATCCTATTTGCCTTTTTGACTGCTGCTGCACACTGTGTGGAAGTTTTCAGAGAACTGTCCACGATAACTCCAAGATCTCTTTCCTGATTTGTCGTAGCCAAATTAGCCCCCATCATACTGTACGTATAGTTGGGGTTATTTTTCCCGATGTGCATTAGTTTACACTTATCCACATTAAATTTCATTTGCCATTTTGTTGCCCAATCACTCAGTCTGGTGAGATCTTTTTGGAGTCCCTCACAGTCTGCTTCTGTCTTGACTATCCTAAACAGTTTGGTATCATCTGCAAACTTTACCACCTCACTGCTTACCCCTTTCTCCAGATCATTTAAGAAGTGGGTCGCAATTGCCCTGTGGAAGCTGGCCACCCCCGACAGCTACTGCTCCATGGGACACCAGTTTGGCATGGGGAGGTCTACTGTCGGGGCCGTCTTGATGGAGGTAAGTCACTTTTGGGGGGACAGGCCCTGCTGAGTCGAGAAAGGGGGGACTGCCAGGCAAGGGCAAGAGGGAGTGGGGGATGGAGTGGAACTTGGAGGCCGCTCCTTGGCCACCTCTGCACTGATACGGGGGAGGGAGGCGTCCTGACAAGATGAGGGGTGAGTTGTGGGGGGGGAGGGTTCTCCTCCCAAGCACTTAGGTAACCTAACTCCCTGGTTTCTGTCTGTTTATTTGTCTTGTGCTGCAGGTGGTGAGGGCCATCAATGTGGAGCTGCTGAAGAGGCTCGTCCATCTAGGGGACCTGGACAATATCCTTGCTGGGTTTGCCGCCTTTGGCTTCCTGAACTGCGGAGGAGCCCTCGATGGGACACACATTGCAATCCGCACACCTCCCCATTGAGCAGCCCAGTTTATAAACAGGAAGGGCTACTATTCCATGGTGCTGCAGGCCCTTGTTGACCACTGGGGACACTTTATGGACATTTGTGTGGGGTGGTTGGGGCGGGCACATGATGACCGCATATTCCAGAACTCCTACCTGTACCGCAGGTTGCAGGCAAGAACATTTTTCTCCCAGTGGCACCTTGCGCTCGGGGACATGCAGATGCTGGTGTGCATAGTGGCCAGCGTGGCCTGCCCCCGATGCCATGGCTCATGAAGCCCTACACTGGCCACCCGGATGCGAGCAAGGAGCTTTTCAACACGCATCTTAGCCAGGCTCACATCCAGGTGGAATGCACCTTTGGCTGTCTGAAAGGGAGGTTCCATTGCCTCCTCACACGCCTGGAGATGGGGGAATGCAACATCCCAGAGGTGGTGGCTGCATGTTGCTCCCTCTATAACCTGGTGGAAAGAAAAGGGGAGGCCTTCCTGCTGGGGTGGGGGACAGGTCCTGATGATGAGGAGAGGCAATTTCAGCAGCCCCGGATGGCTGCCATCCGCCAGGCTCACCAGGCTGGTGTCCAAATCCGAGAGGCCCTGAGGGAGAGATTCTCAGAAGGAGCCCACTGACTCTCCCCAGGGCCTCCCCCATGGGGGGTTTGGCCTGGCCCACACTACCTTTCCCTTCTAAACCCTAACTCTCTTCCCATTAAGAAGACATAGACCCGGTTTCCTTTGTGTAGGGAATAATTCTGGACACACTGGGTGCAGGTGAAAACAGGCAGAGGATTTATTGGTTCACACAGCTGGTGGAGCACCCATCAGGAATTAACCTGGTGAGCACTGACTTAACCAAAACATACATTAGATTATATAGGTAGCAGATGGATGGAGGGAAAGTGATTTGATAGGTCTAGCAGCGGAAATGAGATATGCACATAAGCCAATGAACTACGAAAGTTACACAGTATCTCCACCCGTTGCCAATTAAACATGTTATCACTAATACAGGTAGTTATTCCTAACAAGCGAAATGAGCCAACATAAACAGGATGGAAGCCCCCAAAATGGACATGTTGCTGTTAGCTTATTTGCTGAAGTTGTGATGTCTACTGTGAGATGACTCCTTCCTTGTGTTGGCACGGTCCTTGGGATCCAAGCTCATTAATCTGAAATCACAGAAGACAGCAAGAAAAACCGTACAGACTAAGAGTCAGAGTGAGACCCTTTTGGAATGTAGTTGCCAGGGGAACCAGGGTCACAGTAACTGCCTGTCTGTATGCTTCCCAGGCCTGGCCTAATGATTTCGGAGTTGAGTACTCAGTTCTCAGCAACATACCATGGACTGCCTCAGTTTGCCCTACAGTTTGTAAACAGAATTTTTTTTTATTAGAAACACTAGCCATACAGAACAGGTGTGGACTGTGTATAAAACACCTTTCTCTTCTTACTGCTCAACTGTTTATAAACAAAATAAATCTGCCAGTCAAAAATAAAGATTTTGTTACATAACTGAAACGTCCTTTAACTGGCGTGGTAGGGGACTGAAAACCTGGGGGGGGGGGGGGCTCACGTAGGCCGTTGCTTCCCTTCCTGCCATCTTCCTGTGTCCTGGCATCGCCATGGCCTTGGGATTGGGTAGAGCGAGAGCCAGTCCTGGTCTGGGCAGGAGGGGGAGAGGAGCTGTTGGGCCTGTGAGGGCTTGGGAGCAGGAGGGGCTGGGGGGGAAGGGGCGGCAGGAGGAGCTGGAGGGGAAGGGGCCTGGTGTGCAGGAGGAGCGGTGCCTGTGACAGGGGCAGGCAAGCTGAGGACCTTCTGCATTGTGGCAAAGATGGCAGTGCGCTGCTGGACTAGCTCATCCAGCAGCCTGGTGCGCCACTCGGCCTCTGCCTCCATCCTCTGCTGGAGGGTTCTGTTCAGGTCCTGCAGGGCCACTACATGCTCCCTCAGCAGGTTCGTGTAGACCCGCCAGTGCCTGCGGTTGCCACGGGTCCGGGATGGTGGTGGGGTGGGTGTGATGCTCCCCTGTTGGGTAGAGGGTCTGGCTGTGGAGAAAAAGAGGAGGAGACAATCAATGTCTGTGTGCACCCCTGCTGTCCCCGAGGGCATGCCATGGCTGTCAGGGACTCTCATTTGGACAGGAGACTCAGGGGTCTTACACGTGACACTGTGTGTGAGTTGGGCAGGGGGTTGAAAGCCTCACAGGGGCCCCACAGTGGCAATGGGACTAGATGGCCCCCCACACTGCCAACCCATCCATGTGTGGTGACCCCTCAAAGCACTCAGCTGATGATCCCTCCCCGATGTCCATGGATGCCTTGGAGGCCTCTGGGGTCTGGAATACCGGCTCCTGGGAGAAGGTCTTCCTCCTTCTGACTTCTAATTCCTCTTCCTCCTCCTCCTCCTACTCCTGGTGCAGCTCTCCCGCCTCTCCTGCCTCATCTTCATCCCTCAGGGGTCGGTCCACGATGTGGTGGGGTAACCCAGACGCCACCACACACAGTGAAGTCCGGGCTTCCCCACTGCCCAGGATCTGCTCCAACTCCTGGTAGTACGGGCAGTTCTCTGGGGCTACCCCAGAGCGGGAGCTCTGGTCCCAGGCCTTGGCATATCCCTGCCGCAGCTCCTTGACCTTGGCCCTCACTTGTGCCAGGGTACAGGGGTGATGCCCTTTGGTGGTCAGTCCCTGGACCAGGTGCTCATAAATGTCTGCATTCCTGCGGTGTGTCTGCAGGGCTTCTTCCTGGGACCAGAGCTCCAGCAGGTTTTTTATTTCTCACCCAGACCAGGCTGGTGCCCACCTTTTGGTGCCCCTGGGTGGGTCCTCCTCTCTGTCCCGAGAAGGGCCAGGGGGCCTTGAGGCTGGGACATGGTTAGCACGGCTGGCATGGGTGCTCTGGCTAGCTGTCGGACAGCAAGGCCTGTCTGAGTGCCTGTGCCTTTAAGAGGCTGTGGCCAGGAACCACAGTGGTGCTGTACATGTAAAGGCTAGACTGTCTACCAGGGCTTCTTCCTGAAGGCCTTTTTTTGGACAGAACTGGCTCCCTGCATCCACACACATCTTTTTTCGACAGATCTCTGTCGACAAAGGCGTTCTTCCTCGTAAAACGAGGTTTACCGCTGTCAACAAAACCGCCGCGGTCTGTCAATTTACTGTCGACAGAATGCGGCGGTTGTAGACGCAGGTATAGTTTTTTCAAAAAAAGGCCACTTTTTTGGAAAAAACCCTATAGTCTAGACACACCCAGAAAGACCTGTACACTAGTTATGAAGAGAGGGAGTGGACAGAAAGAGATGATTTATGTCTAAAGGCAGAAGGCTGTAAAAGATGCAGCAGAATCTGGACTACAGCTTCTGGCCTCCTCACTGCCATTGCTGCTCTAGTACAATTGAAGCAGCTGCCCCTTGCTTTCACTCCTGCTACTGCACACTAGGGTTTTGCTGCTCCGGCCTATGCCCCAGGAAGTGCACTTGTAATCTGTCCCTGCTTCTGCTGTTTTTCTCATGGCTACATCAGTATCTAGATCAGTGCTTCCCAATTTTATTTGACCATGGAACCCTTAAAAAAAAAAAAACACTGGAAAAAGCAAACAAACAAAAACAGGTTGAAAAACTGTCAAGCAAAAAAAAAAAGCCATCCCATCCCTAATACTGAGGCAGCCGGCAGCCACTTGAAAATGGTGGCCCCGGGCAACCACCCGGCTCACCCATCCCTAAAACTGGCTCTGGGGGTGGGGTGTGATCGGGTTGGTGGGGCGGGTGGGGCGTGATCGGAACCCTTACTTCCACTTTGCGGAACCCCGGGGTTCTGCAGAGTACTATTTGGGAAACACTGATGTAGATAATCTTGCTTTTTTCTCCAATGACTCTGCTTCACAGAGCTGTAAGTTAAGTGTTTGTGGAGCTGTTTTCCCAGGACAAAGAAAAGGGGGAGCAGAAGTGGTGGATGGATTATTCCCAAAAGACCCAAGTGAACTTCTGTTCAGAGAGGGTCTGAATCTTTACTAACCTGCATGTTCCCCTTGAATTCAGAGGTGCTACTGGCATGAGTAAACACCACTAGCAGAAGTATGGACTGAAATTTTGCATCCACGTTACCATCTATAAAGTTCCTAAATCAAGAGGGAAAGTCAACAGCTATGTACCAGCCCCTGGTGTATGTAGATTGTGTTTCTCAGCCATGAATTGTGACAGCAATTATCTGTGCTTTCCCCTGAAGCACCTCTACCAGTCCCAGTTTTAGCTGAAGTCAACTAATCATATGGACAGTGTGGGGCTAAAGAAGCCTTTGAGCACTGGGTTAATATTATTAGCACAGCAGAATATTATTTATCTTGGCTAATATTGCAATGTACCAGCATTTTACCCTGAGGAATAACTCAGCTGTTGTAGCCCAGCTATTTCCTAATAGTGCAGGAGCAGATCAAAATGTTCATGGTCAATGTGCAAATCTGAGAGCAGATGCTTGCAACAGAAACATCAGCTCTCGCTCATATATGATTTGTGATTGTTTGTTTTTTTTTCATTTTGGGGGTTGACATGTTGCTTCTTAACTTTAATTTTTTCAGGGAATTTTCCCGGCAGCCAGTCAAACTAACGTTTTGGAGGATTTATGTGCATGTGTGTGGTCTGTAGGTTTGGAGACTGGTGTCCTCTTCCCATATCTGCCACAAACTTGGACAGTTCACCCAAGCACTGTGATTCCACTTCCCCATTCATAAAATAAGAATCAGAATATTTCCCTAGCTTGGGGTGAGACTAAATTAACAATGGTTTGTGAAGCAAATTGAGAACCAAAGCTGAAAAGTGCTATCTGCATACATACCCAGCCATCTCTTGTTCTGGGTGCTGGAACATTAGTGAAGCTGCAAAATCTGAGAAGGGGCAATAACTGGCTATACCACAGGATACTGCCATTTTGTAATCCATTGGCCAAATTCACAAGCTAGGTTATCATCCCTTTCTGTCGCACTGGAGGTGCAAAGAGGCTATAACCAAACTGAAAATATCCAGCAGCCAATTCTCCTTTTGGAGGTGAATTCACTGCTGGAGCATCTTCACTGCAGCCTGATTTTGTACGTCCATCTTTTATGCCAAGATAGTGGCATGTAGAGGTCATAGAGGGGCCATTGTAGCAGCCCAGGTATGCAAGTTGTCCAACATGAAGCTGGTTGCTGGAAGAGGAAATAATCTAGTCCAATATGTCACCGGGTTTCATCTCAGCAATGCTAGTTCATAGTAATACGTGTGTGAATCTTATATTAGTAAAAAACTTTTGCAATTCTAGATTGAAGATTTCTATTGTTGGGGGAACCTACAAGGGTGTATGAGTTCAGGGTGAGAATGGATAAGGTCCAGAAGGGGATGATGGACTTTTCTGAATGTTCTCTAAAATATTCAAATATCTTGAATTCCTGCTATCTTGGGAGGACTAGTTTTCTCCTATGGCTTATAGTGCTTCCTATTTCTAGTCTATCCCAAAGTACAACAAAGAGCTTCGTTCCTTGTTTGATTGAGGCTCTCCAGGTTTAGGTGGAAGAGCAGAAATCAATCCCAAATATTTTTATTCATCATTTGGGTGAAGATTCTGAGCAATTGCTTTATGTGAACCCTAATTGTTTCATACAGTAAATGTGGAAAATTGAAATGGTTCCTTTCCCCATTATCTGCTGTTTGAATTATGCCCTTTCAAGACTCTCTGTCAATGTAATATGCTGTGCTATGTGTAGCTGTAAGCATAGGGAGAAAGCCTTTTGAACCCCAAGCCATAATGGCTTCATCCCACTCTGCTTATATTGTATCTAGTCTTGGATCTGTTTATACTGATGCCTTTAGAGTGAAATTTACCTCACTGAAGAGGCTACCAACAAGGTCACCAAAATGCCCTGGTATAATTTTGGCTACTCTGAAAGGAAAACAAATGAGTCATTGTTTGATCAGCACAGCTGCTTGTTGTACACCCAAGGCTAATTTGATTATATAAACTGTTCTGGTTTAAAGAAATTCACCAGAAGCCACTTATCTTTTAGAACTTGACTGTTCACCCCTTTACTCCCAATAGGGAGCAGTTATTCAAATGAGTCCCTTTGAAATCAATAGGTCTATTAATTCAAGTAAGTGTTCCTCAGTGACCCACCACTGCTGATTAAGACCATGGAGATACCAATTCTGCGTGGTCACCATTTGATTACATGAGGTGGCTTTTGCAGGTTATTGATTTAAACTGAATTTAGGGGTTCACCTATCATTTGGAGCAAATAAAAACTTCTGTCAGATTGGATTTCACAGCATCAAATAGGAAAAAAATGGTATTCCACTTAAAAAAGTCTTTAGGTGTAAATCTAAATCCTCAAGGTTCCATCAAAACATAGTACTACTGCTTTTGAATTGTAATGGTCAATGGCAGCTCTGGTAAAGATGTGCATGCTTTTTATTGAAAGAGATCCTCCCCCTCTTCTTTTAACTCAGTATTTTCACGCTGTTTCTATTGCTGAGCTGATATCTGTGCCTGCAAGGTTTTGTTGGTGGCATTTGCTCACCACATCTCAGAAATATTTCCCTCATTTTTAAAGTATGAATTTCAAGCTTTCCAGGTCTGGAGTCAAGCTTATTTCAGTAGATCTTCCCATAGAGGCACTTGTAAATATCACATGTATCCCTCTTAAGTCTGGGTGTTCTTGGATAGACTTGGGATGGATGGATCCATCCCTCTTGACACTGGAAGTCCAGATTAGGCTCCTACATTTGTCATCTTGACATACTCATAGTTTTATGTCAGCTATTCCATTCTAAGATTGCAAAGTGCAAAATATCTACAAAGCACTGAACAAACATTTTACAATGGCTACTGAGCCACAAAACTTTTGTCAGCCACGGTTGCTTTCTCCATCTCCAACTGACAAAATTTTTGCTGCAGCAAGTACTAGCATACACAGTGCTTTGTCAGAAGAGAGCTTTCCCACTGACAAAAGAAATTACACTTGTAAGGGGTGGAAGTTTTTTGTCAGCAAAAGTGTTAAACAGTGTTTACACTGCCTGCCTTTTAACACAGCCCTGTTGCTAAAAGCTGTGTACTGTAGACATATCCTAAGCCCCCACAACACACTTCAAGACAAGGAAGTAGTATTAGCTCCATTTTACAGGTATAAAACCAAGGGAAAGAGAGGGTAAGTGAGTTATCTGAGGTCATTCAGCAAATCAGTAACAGGGCTAGGACAAATTCTACATCCTGGAACCTTCCCTGCCTGTCCACACACAATCCCTTAAACCAATCTGCATTATTAAAGAAGCTCCTGTCAAGCGCCTGTCCGAGAGCTTCTCAAACTTGAGGTTGTGCTTCCAAGGTAGGTGGGTCATGAAGTTGTTAAGTGTGGGGGAATGGCAACAAGCTGCCAGTTTCCATCACAAACCCTGCTTCGGTTCCAGCATCTGTAACAGTGTTAAATAAAACAAGCGTTTTTGATATATGGGGGAGAAGGTTGCACCCAGAGGCTTCCTGTGTGACTGAGGTTCCAAAAGTAAGGTGTGGGGTAGTAGGAAGAAGGAACCACTTCAATATATCTAAGATGTAATAACTGTTTTTTTAGAAACATAGAGGAGAAAAATATTTAAACACAGTGTTGGGTCTCTTAGCATTGTTCTTTGAATAATATTTTGTACACCTACTATACAACACCTTTTAGTAGAAGCTCTCAAAGTTAGAGAACCACTGACCTATCCCATTTTGAATGTTCTGAAAATGGATGGCTCTTTATGAGCACAGGAAGTTGACCTTTTTGCTCTGCCATCTGCAGTGAAAGGAATAATTGAGCAATGTTCCTTTTTATGATTTGATAATTACTTCGAGTACTGGTGTTCATGAAAAGTATCAAATTGATAGCATAGGAGGCTGGACACAGAGCAGCAATGCTATGCTCAGTGTTTCATCCTGGCTCCCCACATTGCTATGCCCCAGGTTGGAAGGACCATCTTAAACATTCTCCATGGTGCTTTTTGTAGATGTGGTAATTTGATTAGTCACATTCCTATTCTGCCCCAGGGTTGGCCACATAACAATGAGGGTCAAAGTGACTCCTGTATATGCAGGCACAAATTCTGTGCTTAGTTACAGTGCATGGGTGTGAATCTCAAGTACCTCCAGAGATCATAGAATCATGGAATCCTAGGGCTGGAAGAGAGCTCAGGAGGTGATCGAGTCCAACCCCCTGCCCAAAGCAGGACCAACCCCAACTAAATCATCCCAGCCAGGGCTTTGTCGAGCCAGGACTTAGAGGTTTCTAAGGATGGGGATTCCATCATTTCCCTATGTAATCCATTCCAGTACTTCACCACCCTCCTAGTGAAATAGTTTTTCCTAATATCCAACCTAGACCTCCCCCACTGTAACTTGAGACCATTGCTCCTTGTTCTGCCATCTGTCACCACTGAGAACAGCCTCTCTCCATCCTCTTTGGAAGCCCCCTTCAGGTAGTTGAAGGCTGCTCTCAAATCCCCTCTCATTCTTCTCTTCTGTAGACGAAATAAGCCCAAATTCCTCAGCCTCTCCTCGTAAGTCATGTGCTCCAGCTGGACTTTCTCCAGTGCATCCATGTCCTTTCTGTAATGGGGGAGCCCAGAACTGGACACAATACTCCAGAAGTGGTCTCACCAGTGCCAAGATATTACTACAGATTTGCACTGATGTAACTAGGAGCACCTTAGGACTAGAGTCACAAGGAAATGTAGACGTGGTGATGCTCAGTATCAGCATGCCTAACTTGGAGGCACTGAGATCCACACAGCCTTGGTTAAGTGCCTAGGTACGCTTTGCAATGAATGGAGAGAGATGCTTCAGAATGGGATTCACAGTAAGTGGCTCCTTGCCTAAACTAGCCAATGGGAAGTTCCAAGCCAAGGGGGTATGCACTAAGCCCTGCCCTTCTCTTGGAGAGAGGCAGTGAAGTCAGGGTTACAAGGAAGCACCTTCCTCTGCTTGGGATTTTAGCCCAGTGATTAGAGTCCACACCTGAGAGATTGCTCGTTTAAGTCCTCTTTCTGCCATATAGAACAGATGGAATTTGAGTAGGGATCTGCAGCTTCTCCAGTATGTGCTCTAACTCATTGAGATATTCAAGTGTGAGGCTCCCTCAGCCTAACCTGTTCAAAACTGTTATTCTGGGAATAAATAATGAGAGCCAGAGAGAAAGCAAGTATGAGAGTGACTTTGTAGCTTAGTGGTTAGAGCCCTCAGGAGATCAGAGACCTAGAATCTAATCACCATGTGGCAGTGACCGTAAATCCCTGATAGAACAGCTTTGATAGGAGAGATTGAGGGAGCCGCATGAGCATACATTCATTAAAGTCTGAGGTAGTCACATGCTATAAAGCATTGTAGGCCCAGATTTTAAAAAGTGTCCATTAATTTTGGGTACTCAGCTTGAGAACAGCCAAAAGAGGATGCCCCCAAAATTATTGGAGATGTTTGAAAATCTTGGCATTACTCATCTGTGCCTTAGTTTTCCATTTTGTAAAAAGGTGCTGATGTATTATTTATGTGAGGATTAGTTAGATAATGTTTCTGAAATGCTGTATATATGTGCCAAGAATTACTAGATACCATTTGGTTACTTGGGATTTATGTGACAAAGGGGTAATAGGAAGGAGGAATCACTTAGATATAACTAAGATGTAGTAACTGTTTTTACAAATGTAGAGGAGAAAAATATGTAAACACAGGTTTGGGTCTTTTAGCATTGCTGTTTGAATAATTATAATTCTTTGTACTTGTAGTAGATAACATCTGTCTGAAGAAGCTCTGACAGTGCTTTATATCACCAGATTAGCTCACTAAGTATCCTTATCTCTATTTTACAGATGGGGAAACTGAGGCACAAAGAGGTAAGGTAATTGGGTCTGCGGAGTGGGGCTGGATGTCTTGGGAAAATAGACTTTGTTGGGAGAATTCTATTTTGTTGTACTAAAGGATCCACTTTCTGGGGCATTTGGGTACTTTTTCTGCAGATGAACATAAAAAAGAGAGTGAAAATGGAAAATAAACCCCCCAAACTAAAAAACATTATTAATATGTCAGGCCCTTAAACACATTCCACTTCCATTTGGTTCTAAAAATGAGCAAAGATTCCTTAGAGGGGGAGCATAAGTGGAGATTTTAAGTTGTTATGTTTTTCAGAACTGCTTCTTCCTTCCCTATACACATGCTCCCACTGCTAAGAGCTATGAGTGTATTCTGTCTATCTGGTTAGATGTTGCATATTTCAGTCAGTTAATTGTTGCAGGCTAAGCACCTGCCTGTATCTGCATCGCCTAGAAAATAGCTTTGTGGCTTCCTGAGTGTTTGCATGGGATGCATGAGCTGAATAAACAGAGGAGATAGCATGAAGCACCTCTATTTCTTCTGTTCATGCGAATGCCACTATGATTGATTTCACAAAAGGAAAATTGTTTCCCTTGAGAAATATATTACCATTTGCTTGAATTCCTTAATGCTTTCCTCACTGGATGTGAAGAACAAGGAAGTCTCCTCCTGGGAAGAAGCAAGGTACAGAGTACAATACTTAGAAATTCAATAGCATAAAATGCTGCGTGAACTATAAAATTTGGAATGGGTCAGACAGATTATACTCAAACTGACATTTAGAGGTGATGCTATCCGCTGACAGCTACTGTACTGCACAGAAAAACCAGAAATACACTGGCACAGTGTGGGATTTCTGAGTAATCCTTTACTAGAGCATAACATTTATCAAGAGGATGTTATACTGTGAGGCAATCACAAGATGCTTAGTTAATGAGATCAGACTCATTAATATGATGAGGTGACTTTAAAGAGAAACTGTCAACTCATAGGCTGCATCTAGATTGGCATGATTTTCCGGAAATGCTTTTAACGGAAAAGTTTTCCGTTAAAAGCATTTTCAGAACAGAGCATCTAGATTGGCACGGATGCTTTTCCGCAAAAGCACTTTTTGCGGAAAAGTGTCCCTGGCCAATCTAGACGCGCTTTTGTGCAAGAAAGCCCCGATCGCCATTTTAGCCATCGGGGCTTTTTTGCGCAAAACTATTCTGGGTTGTCTACACTGGCCCTCTTGCGCAAAAGCATTTGCGCAAGAGGGCTTTTGCCTGAATAGGAGCAACATAGTATTTGCGCAAGAACACTGACAATCATACATGAGATCGTCAGTGTTCTTGCAGAAATTCAAGCGGCCAGTGTAGACAGCTGGCAAGTTTTTCCGGAAAAGCGGATGATTTTCCAGAAAAACTGGCCAGTCTAGACACAGCCATATGGTTCAAGGAGGGCTTTGGGTTTTTAACAGGTGGAAGGGAGAGGAGAATGAGATGATGGATTTGCAAAATGTAAGATGAAGAAAATTTTTTCCATTAATTAAAAGGCAGGAAAGACAATATTGAGAGGAAAACATAGTGGCATGAACCCAAGTACAACACCACTGTGCTGGGGAACAAGTGAAGAGAATTGAGTGGAAATGACTAATTTACTTTTGCTGAATGGATCAAAATAAAAAAAGTCAGTGAACTGCATCTGTGTTGAGAAGGAGAGCTGGACTTGAGCCATGAAGGTTGGGTGCAGATGAGGATCAGAAATCCAAACTTTAACCAAGTGTTCTGGTTCAGCCCAGTTTAGAGCAAAGTACAAAATGCAAAGCTTCATCTGGATCTGAACTTCCTCAAACTTGAGAGGAATTTTTTTGGATATGGTTTTCAGTGCATCTGTCATGCAAAATAAATTACATTTTAAAATTCTTTGTGTTAATAATGTAGAGTGGAATGATCGCAAATATGGGGAATTATTTTCAAAAATTTGTATCTCGATGATTTCCCTTTTTCTAAGGAACCTGTAAAAAAAAAAGAAGAGTATTGTGCATTTAATTCAGACACAACAGGGACAGAGAGAATCTGAGACTAGATGGAGCATTGGGATGCCAAAGGGGCTCAGGTAAAGTGTAACTGGAATGTGGGAAAGTTGCCAAACTTGCAAACCAATTCACTTTTTTGCAGTGTGCATTCGAAGGTTTTTGCCTTACAAGCAAAATGCATTATTTGGAATGCATTCCTCCCCACATTACTATAAAAATGGCCCAAACAGGACTATGGCATTTTTTAAAAAATGTCAAAAAATTAGTAGATTTTGAAATAAGTTTGGCATACAACAAAAATTGACAAAATTAAATAATTTTGCTGCAAAGGATAATTACTGGGATTAGTAACTTCTGTGACTAATGGAGAATGTATACAATGAGCTCTTCCTTTTAAGAGGAATCTGAACTAATCGCCAGAGTAATTGGCCTTAGCCAAAGGAGCTAATCAGGGGTGCTGAAGGTAGAAACTATGTACGTGGGTTATTATTACTGCTTCAAGTGTGGTGGTATGTCTGCACCTCCAGTTCTGGCACCTATCCAGTTAAGACCCCAATCATCACTGAGGCAAATCCCAAAGGAACATAGCCTTATTGCACATTGAATACCACCCTCACTGATCTTTAGTTAGGTTTGTAAGACAGCCTGGCTGGTTATTCAGTGCATCAGTGGTGATCTCATGGTGCAGCGAAAGCTTTTGGCCTCCCCATGATCACTGGCTGACTTATGGCATGCCATGGTAATCCACAAGGCACCATAAAAGCTTTAAATGAGTAAAGTAATGAAGATCTCGTTGTTGCCAACCCCATAATTTTATCTCACACTATTTCGTGTTTTTCTTAAAGCTCCAACTGTTGGAATCAGGGTATTGCACATGAATACCAGCTTTCCTTTTAAAAAGGCATGTTTCTAGCCCTTGTGGTTGCAGAAAGACACTTCAGTGTGTGACATGGATGCATCCTAATGGCCCAGAAACCAGAAAAAAAACAGACCTCTCCCCAATCTACCATTTTTGTAAAATCTAATGATTTTATGTTGATGCCCTGATTTTCTGTTTTAAGATTTTTTTGAATGTGTGGAACTAGAAATACTGTCAGTTTTACATCTCATCCAAAGCACAGCCCTTCCAGCAGAGCATTGCCCTCTAGTACCCTGGGAAATCAGTTCAACTCTTGACTCAGAGAAGAGCACCACTGTAGAGCCACCAGTGCCACTTCCTGTAGCCAATGAATATTCCTTAGAGATCTCCCAACCAAATACTGGCACTGCCTAGTACAAATGCGTATGACTTACAAGTTTCCAGGCTGGGTGGTAGAGCCCTTTATTCAACCTTATTAGTACAAAACACTTTGAGGGATTAGAAATCTTTGCCTGGTATCTTAATCTTACTGTTACTTTTATTTTTAAGAATTACGTTTTTATAGGAGTACAGAAGTCAAAATACAGAGACAGGGATGGGTGTTTTTGTTTGCTTCTATTTGAAGGATTGAGGCTGCCGAATCCAAATGAGTTCTCAAGACTCAAGGTCCGATCTTGAGAAGTATATGGAGCAAAGCTAACTTTGTACTGTTGAATCAGTGGGCGTTATGGGTGCTCAGCATCACCTGTGAGGGTTTCTTGTCACTGTTGCATTAGGATGTTGGTGTGGTTGAAGAGACCAAATGTAACAGTCTGTTTTGGGAGGCAGAACTGTGGACTACAGGTTATTCCACATTCTGGTGGCTATTGTATCAGAGTCAGGGTGGGGTGAGGGCAAAGAGGGCAACAGCCTTGAGACTCAGCAACTCAAAAGGGCGTGGGGCTCCCAGCGGCTATGGCAGCCAGAGCACTGGGTCCTTGAAATAGTGTCCAAAAGGCCGGTGGAAAGACACTAGCCCCCAGCCTTTCCCTTCTGCTTGAGACTCCACCTCTTCTGGGAGCACAGAGCCATTCTCCTGGCAATTCTGTCAGCCCCCCCTTCCCCAGTTAGAGTTGTGCAATCCTTACATAAAAGGTAACATAGCTGTTAAATAGACTCTGAGTGCCTTAATAAGGAGAACAGCTCATGGTAGCAGAGTGGTGCTGAGTTGAGAGCAACCAGGCAGAATTTTCACAGCAGTTCCTGAGGCATGATTGCACAGATGCACCCAACAAGGAGGACCAGCCCCAATTAAGGTGTGGAAGCATTGTGGAAGTGTTTCAGACAGACGTTATTGTACATTGCTACAGTGAGTGCAGACCAGGTGAATGTTGCCAGGAGAATTACTTGCAGCTGGTTAGGAGATGCTAGATATTGCAGCTCTCATCAGTGAGACACTAATTTTGATATGGCGCTAGAGCAGTATATAGCTTATTGAGTGCCTAGAAAGAATGCCATCCCTAGAACACAAGAGTGCAAAGTACACAACTGTAAAGCCTAAAGATTGGGGCAGAGCAAATTCATGGCAAAACACAGCCTGTGCCCTGAAGAGCTTATAATCTAATTAGATAAGAGACAGAAATACAGTGGGAAGATGCAAAGCTGAACTCCTACCTGTTTAACAGTCATCAGCGACAAAAAGGATGTAGAAAAGTCCATGGTGGGCTACAGAATTTGGGGCCATTGTGGCATAGCTGTCCTGTCTTCTGGAGATTGGAGTAGATCCTGCAGTGTTTGGAAGAAAGCTGGGATCCTATTTTCATGACTCATTTTTGCATATTAGTAGCAGGCAGAGCACTGGCCTGGACAACATCCCTGTTCTTGGCCTATAGTATTGCTGCTCAGCCATATGTCAGGAAGGAAAACAAAAAAAGCAAAGCCTGAGAGGTGTGCTGAGCCCTTCACTGCCTGTCACTTTTTGGAAAAGGTAGGCAAGTCCTCACAATGTAGGCAACACCATGATTGTGCCTAGCAATGGCACTCAAAGGATTTTGCAAAAACATCAAAGAGCTCTTAATATATTTCACATCCATTCACTGCATTCAGTTCAGGCAAGGGGAAATTTTCTTATGTGAGAATGTTTGACCAGCTCTAATAGACTAATCCCCTTGACATATCTCCAACTGAGAGAGGTGATGGCAGTAAATGGTCAACTGATACAATAAAGGTCTTGTGTTCCCTAAGCTTCTGGGCAAATATTTAAATGCCCATATCAAGCAAGAGTGAAGCACAGAAAACCTCAGATGCAAATAGACACTCACATTCATGCACACAATCAGTCACTGGAGACGTTTTTCTTTCTCAGTAATACTTACACCTGTAGTGTTTCTCTTTGGCTTTCCAAGCTGTTCTTGTGTATGTACACTGCCCTTTAGTAAATGGAATATGCCAGACCTCATTATGAGGAATTAAGCCCACTCTATCAATTGAGCTATTAGAGCTGCTGCTTTGGCATTATCTTTTATTTCCATTTAGGCCTGTCCCACATGTAAAGGGTATAGTGGTACTGAATAGCTCTGGGAATTAAGGTATGAACACCATATTTAATATTTTTAATAACCATCTGTATCCTCCCAATCCCATTTAGTACTTTTGCCTTTCTTTCTCCATCCACAACTGGAATCTTACCTCCTTCTGAAGAGAATTTCAGTTTGTCTATCAATCTGGAAATTATGTGAAATGTTCACCATAGATCGCCTGAGAGTGGGGTCAGTTCAGAGCTTCCCAGCTCTGCCTACCTTTCCCCAGAACTACTCTGTCTCAGGAATCCAATAGTTTTCCTGGCAGCCAGGTTCCTCCTGCTCCATAGCTGAAGCAAGAGGATGCTCTCTTCCATTCCGGGAGCCCATATTTTATACAGCTCCAACTGGGCCCTAATTGGCTTTTACCTGCAACAGTTGTAGGCTCCACAATCTCACCCCTCTCCCAAGGCCTGGGTTTAACCCTTGTTAGGCCAGTGCAGGGCAGCTACCTTGTCTCACTGATAAATAAGCCCTGTGTGTGTTATCTAGCATGACCAAGTCTATATCATCATATATTTATTTAAGATAAAAATATGAGTTACTGTTGTCATGTTACTGGATTTTAAAGTGAGAAGCCAAATTACTGCTGCCCCATGGGGGGGAGGGGGTTGCCCCAAAAGTTGGTACAAAGGGGGCCATGTGAGGTGTCACATGAAAGCTTATGTTCTATTGATTCTGTATATGCTATTCATGTACTTGTATAATATCTGTATGTGGAATTATCAATATGTACTCTGTGTTGATGCTGGAAAATTCTCTGTCTGAGGCAGGCAATGTGCCAGGAATGTTTGTTCAATGGCTATGCTGATGAGCGAATCTCCAGGAACAATAGATCTCTAAGGGTATGTCTATACTTGCACCCTAGTTCGAACTAGGGATGCAGATGCAGGCATTCGAAATTGCTAATGAAGCGGGGATTTAAATATCCCGTGCTTCATTAGCATGATCTCGCCGGCGCGCTAGTTCGAATCACAGCTGATTCGAACCAGGAAGTGCGCGCTGGAACGCAGTAGTTTGAACCAAAGCCCTTGGTTTGAACTAACATTACTCCTCATTTTTTGAGGAGTAACGTTAGTTTGAACCAAGGGCTTTGGTTCGAACTACTGCGTCCCAGAGCGCACTTCCTGGTTCGAATCAGCTGTGATTTGAACTAGCACGCCGGCGAGATCATGCTAATGAATCGTGGGATATTTAAATCCCCGCTTCATTAGCAATTTTGAATGCCTGCATCTGCATCCCTAGTTCGACCTAGGGTGCAAGTGTAGATATACCCTCAAGGATTGGCTCAGCGTGATCTTGTGGGTAAGAGCCAGAGTGTAAATTGACTGGGACCTGTGGCTGATTTCTTGGGACTGGAAGAACCAGTTTGGGGTAGGTGAGATTGGGTTCTATAACCCCTCACCTGTGTGTTAGGCCCGGGACTGGGGTGTCAGAGGGATTCTGCTTGTAAGGCTTCTGGATGGCCAGATTGGCAGCTGAAGCACTCGGTATGACTGGTTTGTGGCCTATTTGGGAAGGTCTCCAGTCTGGGGCTGTAAGGAGCCCCGAGTTTGAGCAATTCACCCTGAGCGGATGCCCTCAGCTGTGCCCAGACCCGGCCCGGTCTGTCACAACTGTCCACTAGCAAAGTGCCTGTTTTAGTTCCAATGTCTCTTTGGCAAAAGTAAATATTTCTGGTAGAATAACTAAATAGAGTAACCTGATAGCAAGTGTAAAAAATCAGGACCTAGTAGGTGGGGGGGAGGGACGGAAGGGGTAATGGGCACCTATATAGGACAAAGCCCTGAATATCAATACTATTCCTATAAAATCAGGACATCTGGTCACCCTATAACTAGATGACCTGATGGAGTATAACCCCCTAGAGAAATAATACACTCCACATGAAAAGAAAATCTACGAAATGTCACCCCACTACATTGAGCGGGGAACACAATCAACCTGAGAGTTAAATAGCATGGAAACCGTTATACACTGTGTTAACCTTTTATTTCTGTGAAGGACAAATGATAAACCTTTTACCCCACTGCCAAGCTAGAGAGGCACTCAGTCTCTCTGCTGGTTCCACTCTAATTAAACGTGGATTTGATGTAAACCACAATTCAGACTTGTTATGAATTCAGAAAACGCTGGCTTCATTATTCTTGTCAGGCAGCAAAACTAGACCATGACAGATGAGTTTCTGAGCATTTGCTGATCATTCATCTACAAAACATAATAGTTTGATTCTTTCACTTAGGGCTATTTACAGGAACAGAAGTTGATTAATTGAAGAACCAATTCTCAGTGAATTCTCTTTATTTCCCCCTCCTTTAAGTAGATTTCAGTGTATCCTAAGAATATTTTCTTTATTAATATGATATAAATGGGAGATCACTGGCACTTTTTCCTAATCAAAGGAACACATGATTTCTTTAACCTTAATATAAGAACAATAATACTTTGAATACCACCCATACACATTTACTCTAAGCCAGCTGAAGGATAGCAATCAACTATCCTGGTGTTATTCATGAAATACCTAAATAATTGAAATAAGTCATATATTCTAGAATCAAATGGAGTACTTACAGCTTCAGCAGGGTTAAGTACAAAAATTAAATTTGTGCTAATCTGTTTTAGAGAGCAGAAACACAAAAATATACTATTTGTATGACTTACCTGTTTTAAACCTAAACCCTCTCCCCAATGATTGGTCCTCTAGCACTTTAGGGTGCGTCTAGACTACATGGCTCCGTCGACGGAGCCATGTAGATTAGGTTTGTAGACATAGGAAAATGAAGCGGTGATTTAAATAATCGCCGCTTCATTTAAATTAAAATGGCTGCCGCGCTGTGCCGATCAGCTGTTTGTCAGCTCAGCGCGGTAGTCTGGACGCTCCACGGTCGACATCAAAAGCCTTTGTCGACCGCCCCGGTAAACCTCATCCCACGAGGCATAATGGGGCGGTCGACAAAGGCTTTTGATGTCGACCACAGAGCGTCCAGACTACCGCGCTGAGCCGACAAACAGCTGATCGGCACAGCACAGCAGCCATTTTAATTTAAATGAAGCGGCGATTATTTAAATCGCCGCTTCATTTTCCTGTGTCTACAAACCTAATCTACATGGCTCTGTCGATGGAGCCATGTAGTCTAGACGTACCCTTAGAGATTAACAAATATATATCTATAGCATCATGAGCTTTCATGGTCTTGGAAGTGGGTTTTGCCCACAAAATCTCATGATACGCTCTCTCTCTCTCTCTCTCTCTCTCTCTCTCTCTCTCTCTGTATATATATTTGTTAATCTCTAAGGGCATATCTACACTAGGAAACTATTTTGAAATAACTAAATTTGACTAAATAACTCCCGATTTTTCAAAATCGAAATAATGTGTCCCCATTATGGGAAAGCCTCGAAATTAGTCTGAGGCAGGCTCCATTAATGAGGACACACTACTTTGACTTAGAACTCCAGGAAGCACTCAGGAGAAATTATCTCAAATTGCTGTGGGGGGTAGTTATTTCAAAATAGCAGCACTGAAGCATTCATACTAACACTATTTTGAAATAACTATTTTGAAATTAGCCTTATTCCCTGAGAAAAGCAGGAGTACAGATTTCAAAATAAGCGGTCTGTTATTTCGAAAAAATGGGCTTGGCAGTGTGGATGCTCCACTTATAAATTTGACCTAAAGGGGGTTATTTTGAAATAAAGCCCTAGTGTGGACCAGAGCAGAATAAGTGTAACAGCACTGAGCCTAAGTCACAGCTACTCATCTGAGTAATCTGAATGACATAAATGTAGCATCAGTGCAGGGAAGGTAAACCAGGGCTCAGGTATTACTGGACTACTCTTTTTTTTTTTTAAGTTACAGATTAACACAGCTACCCCTCTGACATTATTTTAGAGTGTGCTTGTTATGCTCACACACATGCACATAATTTAAGTAGCTATGTATACAACGTTTTTATAATTGATTTAGAAATAATAGTAATATTTTCGTTTTTTTAAATTTAAATTTGAACTTCCTTCTGCAGTTTTGTGCCCATAAATAACAACAGAATGCAGGAGAATCAGACAGGGAAATGGATTATAAGCAAAAGAGAAACTAACCCATCTAAATTTATGGCTTAAGCTGAATAAAACAAAGCAAGGTCATCATAGATCATGTGGAATGAATTTTTGAAAATTAGAAGTTTTAATAATTTACGGTATAACTAGTAATACAGTTATGGGTTTAAAAACAAACAAAAAACAAATACCCAAGAACATAAGGGACATATTCGATCATAGTGTACTGAAATTTCAGGAGGAATACATTTTACTCATGATTTTTTTCTTGAGAATGTCCCTTTGATTTGATGTGGAACATTAGATATATAGAAATATTACAGCAGTAAAATCATTCTCCAGTAGAATGTTAACTGCATATTTAGGATTAAAAAGAGTGTTACCAAACTTTTTGAAATACACAGATGACACATTCATATCAAAAGCATTAAATTATAGTGTAACTTGTGGCCTGTCACGAATATTTTGCACATGAACAAAACAGGAATTCTCTTTTCAAGGTTTCATTCTGTTTTAAGGTTTATGTAAATTATTAACTGTAGTGCAGCAAGTGTGCACAGTGTCTTACAGTCAGGGAAAGAAAAGGTCTTTGCCCCAAGGGGTTTACAATGTACCTTAGAAAAGTAAGGTACATGTTGGAGAACAGTTAAGTAACCTTTCTACAGCTTAGTGAACACAGTGAACTCTATGCATAACACCAAATATAAAAAATGCAAGAGAACCAACTAGCTTACAGAATAAAAGAGGTGATTAGAGACAAAAAATCTTTTAGATATTGACAGTAAAATCTTGCTGAGGAAAATAGATAGGTGCATAAATTCTGGCAAGTCATGTGCAAAAGTACAATTAGATAGGACAAAAAAGACTATGAAGAGCAATTTATAAAAGAAACAAAAACTAGCAGCAATTTATTTTAAATACATGAAACACAGGAAGCCTGCCAAACAGTTAGTGGCGCTATCGGATGACTGAGATGCTAAAGGAGCCCTTAAGGAAGGCAAGGCCATTGCAGAAAAGCTAAATGAATTCTTTGCATCAGTCACCACTGCAGATGAGGTGACGGAGATACTCACATGTTAATTATTCTTTTTAGGTGACAAATTGGAGGAACTGTCCTAGATTGAGGTATCAGTAGAGGATATTTTATAACAAATATGGTAAATTAGATGGTAATATG
Source organism: Pelochelys cantorii (assembly GCA_032595735.1). Taxonomy (NCBI): domain Eukaryota; kingdom Metazoa; phylum Chordata; order Testudines; family Trionychidae; genus Pelochelys; species Pelochelys cantorii. Next base: position 97,637,539 of record CM064329.1, on the reverse strand, counting down.
TCACCAAAACTAGACGATATTTTCTCAAGAGTTCTGAAGGAACTCAAATATGAAATTACAGCACTACTAATTTGATGTAATATATTGCTTAAATTAGCCTCTGTACCAGCTCTCTGTAGGATAGCTAATGTAATGCCAGTTTTTAAAAAAGGTGCCAGAGGCAATCCTGGCAATTAGAGTTCAGTAAGCCTGACTTCAGTACCAAGCAAATTGTTTAAAACTACAGTGAAGCATAGAATTATCATCAGCATAAATGCACACAATGTATTAGGGAAGAGTCATCACAGCTTTTGTAAAGGGAAATCATGCCTCACCAATCTATTGGAACTCTTTGAGGGGGACATGTGGACAAGGGTGATCTATGGCTATAGTGTACTTTGACTTTAAGAAAGTCTTTGCAAGGTCCCTTACCTTTTAAGCAAAGTAAGCTGCCATGGGATAAGAGGGAAGGTCCTTGCAAGAATCAGTATCTGGTTAAAAGATAGGAAATAAAGGAGGAATAAATGGTAGGCTTTTATAGTGGCGAGAGATAAATAGTGGAGTTATCCAAGGATGTGTATTGGGATCAGTGCTCTTCTGCATATTCATAAATGATCTAGAAAAAGGGTAAACAGTGAGGTGGCAAAGTCTGTGGATGATAAAAATGTACTCAATATAGTTAAGTCCAAAGCAGTCTGCAAAGAGTTACACAGGGATCTTACAAAACTGGGTGATTGGGCAACAAAATGTCAGATGAAATTCAATGTTGACAACTGAAAAGTAATGCAAGTTGGAAAATATAATTCCAACTATATAGAATAATTATGGGGGTCTGTTACCCTTGAGAGATCAAGCAGTCATTGTGGATAATTCTCTGAAAAAACATCTGCTCAATGTGTAGTGGAAGTCAAAACAGCTAACAGAATATTTGGAACCATTAGGTAGTGGATAGATAATAAGACAGAAAATAATGTCACTACATATATCTATGGTGCACCCTCACCTGGAATACTACGTGTCATTCTGATGGCCCCATCTCCAAAAAAGATTAGAATGAAAAAGTTAGAGAGAAGGATAACAAAAATGAATGGGGTGTAGAACAGCTTCTACATGAGAAGACTAAAAGGACTAGGACTGCTTATTTTAGAAGAGAGATGACTAAAGGGGAGCAGGGCAGCCCCAAAAGAATTACTCAGCCCCTGGGGCAAACTGGGGAGCAGGGCAAACTGGTGGGCAGAGCTAGTCTCTCCTCACCAGCTCTTCAGTGCCACCTGAAACTTGTGCCTGGGCTTCGGGTGATGATTTAAAGTGGCTGTCACCACTGTCACGATAGCAGCGGTGGGCTAGGGCAGTTGCTCCCTTTCCCTTGCTCCCTTGCCCCCACCCTTAGCGGGCTTGAAGGGAGAATACGCTAGAGATCTATAAACTCATGACTGGGGTGAAGAACGTGAACAAGGAATGGCCATCTAATGAAATTAATAGGCACCAGGTTTTAAACAAACATAAGGAAGTACTTCCTCACTCAACACACAGTCAACCTCTGGAACTTATTGACAGGGGATATTGTGAAGGCCAAAAGTATAACTGGGTGCATGAAGAACTAGGTAAGTTGCTAGAGGACAGTTCCATGGGTGACTAGTAGCTAAAATATTGAGGCAGTTCCATGCTCTGGGCTGAGATCCCGGACAAGCCCCTATATATAATCCACACATCTAGGGTGCATCTATATGGCAGCGTTTTTCCAGAATAACGGTTATTATTCCAGAAAAAGTAATATTTGCCTCCATACTGCTGTTCCTTTCTTTTGAGAGAAAGTCGAAATACTGGACAGCTTTTTCCAACGGTGGTAAGCCTCATTCGATGAGGAATAAGCCCTCTTCCGAAAAAGCTTTTTTGGAAAAGGGTGTGTGTGGATGTGGAATTGGGAGTTTTGTAAAAAAAAAAAAAAAAAAGAGGCCTCCAGGAAATACCACTGGCGCTCTGCTGGCCACTCCGTCCACACTCATCACAACTCTATAGTTCCTGTTCCCCGGCAGCGTTTAAAGCTGCAGACACAGGGGACAGGGCTTGTGGCAGCAAGTCGGCCCTCACAGCTTCCAGCACCTGCGCAGCTGCCCGTGCCACATATCTGGTCACTATGTCCAAGCCACAAGTCCCCAAGAGCCTTCTGCCCATCCCAGGGAGCATGCACAGGGCTCTCAGGAGCCTGCCAGAGGCCGCAAAAGGCATGCGCCGTTGTTGTCTGGAGCGGAGATCCTGGCTCTCCTGGAGGTGTGGGGCGATGAGGAGAACCTCCAGAATCTCTGCTTCAGATGGCGCAATGTTGACATCTATGGACAGATGGCCAAGAGCCTGGCTGTGAAGGGCCACACCAGGACTCTGGAGCAGGTCTGGAGTAAAATGAAGGAGTTCCGAAAGGCCTATGCCAGAGCAAGGAAGTGCAGCTCACACACCGGGGCAGGACCCCACTCCTGCCCCTATTTTGAGGACCTGCACCTGGAGGGGGGTGCAGCCCCTTCCTCACCCCTGGTGGTGGACTCAGGGCTGGAAACACCTGTCGTCGCCTGCCCAGGGTCCCAGCCCATGAGGAGGAGGACGCAGCCAGCACGGTGACCACCATCACCCTGGAGCCAGTACCCCACAGTGTGGATGTGTCCCAGGCACCCTCTGAGGCTGGGGAGGGATCATCAGGTGAATGGTCTTAGTTTTTCACACACACAGGGTGGAGGTGGCAGGCACTTAGGGGCTGTCGTGTGATCGTTGCTTGGCTTTCCCCACCTGGCCCTCATGTTGCACTCTGTGCACATGGACACCCGTGCAGTGCCAGTCTGCACCACACAGTCCCAGGAGGCAGCCCTGGAGCACTCCTGGGCTCCTACTCACAGCCTGTGGGGAGGCTGTCCACACTTCTGACCCCTGGGGGGAACACCCTCCCACCACCAGCCACTGCTGGAAGGTGGCAGGGGACAAGGGCAAACACATAGACTCTGGAGTGCTGCACACAGCACATGGGCATGCCTACACACTCGAGGCAGCACCCACTCCCAGGGACAGCACTGCCAGGTGCAGGCATGTGTGCAGCCCTGATGGAAGCCCAGGCTGCTTGAGGCCCCTTTCCTGCAGTTGGGGAAGCCCTGGGCGGCAATGGGGTCTAGGTTGCCCAGGCGGATGACTCTGAACAGCGGGATGGTGTCAATGGCCCTCACCACCTGCAGAAGGAGACAAACAAAGAAACAAAACAGAGAATCAAAGGGAGTTCCTGAGTCCTTGGGAGGTCCCCTCCCCCTTCCATCCGCCACAAACACCCCAGCAGTCACCCCCTATGAAGACCCCCCCCCCCCCGGGCTGTATGAGAGTGGAACTGCAGAACCCCCCAGGGACAGGGCTTCCCCCTCCATCTCCACCCCACCCTCTCACCCCCAACCTCCCTTTCCCTTGGGTCCCCCTTTCCATACCTGCATAAGAGTGCCATACCTGCATAAGGAGGGCCCCAACAGTCAACTTTCCAATGCCAAACTGGTTGCCCACAGACCAGTTACTATCTGGCGTGGCAAGCTTCCAGATGGCAATGGTGACCTGCTTCTCCAGGGGGATGGTGGGTCGCTTCTGAGTGTCATGCCATTGGAGGGCAGGGGCGAGCCAGGCATACAGCTCCAGGAATATCTCCTTCCTCATGCGGAAGTTTTGGAGCCACTGCTGGTTATCCCACCGCTACATCACCAGCTGGTCCCACCAGTCGGAACTGGAGTCCAGCCTCCAGGAGCGTCACTCTACTGTGGGGTGTGGTTGCAAGAGCCTTGCTCCTGCACTCATGCAGAGGTTCTCCATGATGAGCTTAGGGTCAAGCTCACGCAGGGCCATGAAGGCAGCCTGCAGAAACTGCTGCAAAAGTTGCAGCATGACAGTGTGGGAAGAACAAGGGAGTTGGCTTTTAGCTCAAGTGGTGGTAGAGGCTCCTACACTAAGCTCCAGAGATCCGAGGTTCAAATCCATCCCGTGGTGGCTACAAGTGGGAGGCTTCCTTGTTCTTATCTCTTGTTGTAAGTGGTCTGAGTGCCACCACATGGGACAGTGAACCTCACTACGTATGTGGGTTACACATACACTTCCGATTGCCTGCAGCTGGGACTAGACAACAGGGGATAGATCATTTGACAAATTGCTGTGTTCACTCTGCCTGAAGCATCTGGCCCTGACCACTGGTGGGAGATAGGATACTGGGCTGGATGGGCCTTTGGGTTGCCCCAGTATGTGGTTGTTCTTATGTTCTGCTTGAGAGTTCAAAGCTAAGAACTGTCATTGCTTCTAACATAGGCACCAAAGGTGAAGTAAAGTACAAACACATGCTCTCAGTTGTCAAATACCACATACTCTCCAGAGGATACACAGAACGTCAAACCATTGTGTTTTCTAAACATACATGAGTTAGATCCTCAGCTGCTGTATACCCAGATAGCTCCACTGATGCTGATATATACCAGCTCAAGAACCTCTTCTGTGTTTCCTACATTTTGATTCTTTGTTTTCATTTAAGTGTGTGCTTCTCAGAGGATAAGCAAGCAGTCAGCTGTAGTTCTTAACATACAATAAATAACTGGCTTTGGGATAAACATTTCATTCTTGCCAGATACCTTATGTTTGGGCTTGAACATGCCATTATTAGCCAAGAAAGTTTTATCTTGGAAAGAATTTCCTTGATGTTTGGCTTGGAACATAAATACTGCAAGATCTTTAAAATGCCAAATCATGTGGTCTGCAAAAAAAAAAAAAAAAAAAAAGGAGCAATAAAGTGGAAGGTTGTGAGAATTCAAATCTTTCCCCAAAGGCTTGGGTTAAGAAAAGGCAGGCTTTTCAGAATCAGCTCCTGCATATCTGTTGTTAGAATGGGCTAATCTTAGCCATTCATGCAGCCCAGGGAGATGTTGTGTACTAGTTTTTGCTCCATTTGTAATATTGCAGATTTGTACAAACAAAATGTTCATGGTTTTCTCTGTTGTCATTAAAGTCCTTTTTATGGAGCAAAAGTGACCACTGTAGACAAGGCTGTAGAATTGGTTTCACTGTAATATGTTGCTTTCATTGGCTCATAATGCTCTGAACGATTTTTTTTTACTGAAATTGTCTGAAATTAATTTTTGGCTTGAAAGTGGGCAAAAAGAAAACAGTATTTTGGAGATGAGTGAAAACAATACACTTCTCCCATTCTAACAGGTCTCTCTCTCTCGCTCTCTCTCTTTCTCTCTCTCTGTATTCAGTGTTATTGTGGCCATGTTGGTCTCAGGATATTAGAGAAACAAGGTGAGCCAGGTAATATTTTTTATAGGACCAGTTTCTATAGCGCTATTCTCGGGTCTGGAAAATGTACTGAGTGTGTTTAGCTGTGGCTCTCTGAATACATTTTCCAGATTTGAAGAAGAGCACTTGGTAAGCTCAAAAGCTTGTCTCTTACCAACAGGAGATGGTTCAATAAAAGGTATTACTTCACCCACTCTGTCTCTCTATTTTTTTTAAGAGCTTCCTACCTTAAGAGGCTAAGAATAAGAATTGAAATTTGTCAGTGAGAGAGCTCCAATGAAGTCTGATTTGATTTAACTAGGTACAGCCCTCTCATAATAACATACTGTCTGTGTCTAGACTGGCCAGTTTTTCCGCAAAAGCAACCGCTTTTGCGCAAAAACTTGCCAGCTGTCTACACTGGCCACTTGAATTTGCTCAAGAGCACTGATGTTCTAATGTAAGAAATCAGTGCTTCTTGCACAAATACTTTGACGCTCCCGTTCGGGCAAAAGTCCTTTTGTGCAAAACCTTTTGCGCAAAAGGGCCAGTGTAGACAGCTCAGTTTTGTTTTGTGCAAAAAAGCCCCAATGGCTAAAATGGCGATCAGGGCTTTCTTGTGCAAAAGCGCGTCTAGATTGGCCACGGACGCTTTTGCGCAAAAAGTGCTTTTGTGCAAAAGCGTCCGTGCCAATCTAGACGCTCTCTTGCGCAAATACTTTTAATGGAAAACTTTTCCATTAAAAGCATTTGTGCAAATTCATGCCAGTCTAGACGTAGCCACTCTGTTTTCACAGAATGCGTTATACAAGTGTGTAGTGGTTGTCTGTCTTTGTTTTGTTTTTTATGACCTTCCCCTAAACTTGTTAGGTGCGCTCGTAAAGATGGCTGTATAGAGCCCATGTGTGGTTAGTTCCAAAGGGATTGGAATACTAAGGCTACTAAGACATTAGAAAAGACTGCTGGATATTCTGTGTGGTTTAAAAGAGGATTGTCTGTTACATTGAAACTTTGGAGCACCCCAGCTGAAGGAACTCCCTTGGAATGAGGTACAGAGCAAAGGGACTGCCCTCCAGACGTTGTGAGAGCATTTTGCCCGTTTTGGTCAAAATGGTTTGCCAGTTCTTGGGACATTACTGGGTTATTTTCATTACTGCTAGAGTGGGTTTTTTTTGGCACAGTCCTGTTTATTTTCAAGGAATGTACTCAAGGTCTGGTACCCCTGAAGACAATAGGAACCAATAGCTGCAGCCAATTTTCTTGCTCACCGTTTCACAGCCTGCTTCTCCACCAAGTCCTGTGCCCTGAGGAGCTTTGTCTGTCTGCTCTTTCTCAGGGCCTCTCTCATGACTGGTTCTCTTGCTGTCTTCTAGATCTCTCATGACTTTTGGCCTCTTACACACACAGCTGCAACCAATCCATCTTCAATCCCCTGCATTTGCAACTAGTCCCAGGGAAATCCCCTTAGAACATATGGCTTAACTGAGGCTGCATGGGATGGGGTATTTTTCTAGCCAATCTACTGACAGGTAAAGTTCATTGATTACAAAATCCATCTGTGCAAAAATTATCCTGAGAATGGACTGGATTTGCAATCATATTATGCTTCTGGACAGTGGGAAAGGGTATTTGACACCAAATTTATGACAAACATACTGATCCCTTTCTCTTTTATTAGACTCTGGCTGTGATTCATCTGTGCAGCCTATTTATTCAGGCACCTAGCCATTGGATCGGAGAAATCAAATGGGGATTTGCAAGAACTGGTCACATTGGATAACGCACATCAAAAAGGACTAATAAAACGAGGCTTACTGTGTAAGATGGAGAGTTCAGTATATTTACAGTATTACCAATAAATTGCTGCCTCTCAGAGGGAAAAGGAGAAAAACAAATAGAGCCTTGATTATTCTAAAGACATTTAGCTATTTTCACCCTTTCTTGCTTTAAAACAATAAGTGGTATTTTATTTCAGCAGTTTGGCTCATGTACAGTAATGTTTCAGATTAAGACTCCTAATTATGCATTTAAATAGAAGAAGATTGTGATTTAAATGCTCACTGATTGCTATCAAGATATTTAATATGGATTAACTAGAGTTCAAATGTGTATACTGTGTAGCTGTTCAGTACCTTAAATTAAGAAGGGGTAACTCTTCAAATATTTTGTTGTGATAGCAAGCTAAAAACTCAAATCCTCACTGAAACTATTTGAACTATCCAAGCCACCTGGAAATGCAAATTGGCCTGGGTATCCTCTAAGAGCAGGTTCTTGCAAACTTGCAGTACTTACCTTGTAATCTATTCCATTTAATATAGTTTCTTAGTACTGTAGTGTATGTGAGCATCTTCTAGAAAAGCATTAAATGACATGATCAGCAACAGTTATACGTAGTTTTTCTTTTGCTCATTGTTTCCTTACTATTGTTCAGGTGGGAAATAAATATTAAAACTGATTTTTCTGTTCTCTTTAGTTATTTATTGTGTGACAATCACTATGGCATCTGTATGCCTTAAAGTTAGAGATGGAGATTACCAGATAGATCTTCTAGACTCACAATCTCCAAAGGACAATATGGATCCTGATTCTAATCTTACTTACTCTGCCATGATCCAAGAATAGCCACCTCACTGAAGTCAATTTAGTTACACAGGTTTGAGATCAGAATCAAGCCCAGGGTCTCTAGATATGTGAGAATTTTTGCATGCTATTCTGGCAATTAGTCCTAGAGCTTTAGAAGTGCAAAAAAACCTATGAAACTGATGGGGGGATGGGGAGGGGAAAAGTAGGGGAGGAAGAGTGAGAAGGGAATTAAGTGAACTCTTTTTTTTAGCCCGTGAAAAGGGTTGGTTCCAATTTTCAGTGTTTTGTGTTGGTCCATATTTTATCCAAACAAGTTGACTCATCCACAGACTTAATATATTATGAATAAAGATCCAGGTTTTTAGATCCAGATGAGCTATCCTTGTGCAGAGGGAAGAGGGACATGATGATGGCTAGTATAATCCACCTTTATGCCAGATGTGGAATCCCTGGTTCTGGAGAAATCTCCAACTTCCCAATGAGGCCAGCTTTATGGAACAACACCAAGGGCCATAACACGGGCCCTTAACAAGGGCCATAACATGGATTCTGTTTAGGATATATTTCTGGAAACTCCAGGGTATTCATTGGTTCAGTTTCAAACTGGATCTTGGAGAAGAGGGAACCGATGAATGTTCAAATAAGCCTGCCTAACATAGTGAATGAAGGAATGCCTAACATAGTGAATGCTTGTGGGAAGGGAGTAGGTTTAGAAGATAAAATAAAAAAAGAACAAGTTAAAAATCACCTAGAAAAGTTAGATGCCTGCAAGTCACCAGGGCCTGATGAAATGCATCCTAGAATACTCAAGGAGCTGATAGAGGAGGTATCTGAGCCTCTAGCTATCATCTTTGGAAAATCATGAGAGACAGGAGAGATTCCAGAAGACTAGAAAAGGGCAAATATAGTGCCCATTTATAAAAAGAGAAATAAGAACAACCCAGGAAACTACAGACCAGTTAGTTTAACTTCTATGCCAGGGAAGATAATGGAGCAAGTAATTAAGGAAATCATCTGTAAACACTTGGAAGGTGGCAAGGTGATAGGAAACAGCCAGCATGGATTTGTAAAGAACAAATCATCTCAAACCAATCTGATAGCTTTCTTCGATAGGATAATGAGCCTTGTGGATAAGGGAGAAGTGGTGGATGTGGTATACCTAGACTTTAGTAAGGCATTTGATATGGTCTCACATGATATTCTCATAGACTCATAGACTTTAAGGTCAGAAGGGACCATTTTGATCATCTAGTCTGACCCTCTGCACAATGCAGGCCACAGAATCTCACCCACCCACTGCTAGAATAATCCTCTGACCTATATCTCAGATATTGAAGTCCTTGAAACTATGGTTCAAAGACCCCAAGATGCAGAGAATCCTCCCGCTAGTGACCCGTGCCCCATGCTACAGAGGAAGGCAAAAAACCTCCAGGGCCTCTGCCAATCTACCCTGGAGGAAAATTCCTTCCCGACCCCAAATATGGCGATCAGCTGAACCCTGAGCTTGTGGGCAAGACTCAGGAGCCAGACACCCAGAAAAAAGTTCTCTATAGCAACTCCTATCTTCCCACCATTGGCCTATATACCACTGATAGTGAAAGGTCAATTAATTGCCAAGATCATGTTACCTCATCAAACCATCCCCTTCATAAACCCATCTAGCTTTATCTTGAAGCCAGATAGGTCTTTTGCCCCCACTACTTCCCTTGGAAGGCTGTTCCAGAACTTCACTCCTCTGATGGTGAGAAACCTTCTCCTAATTTCGAGTCTAAACTTCCTAATAGCCAGCTTATATCCATTTGTTCTTGTGTCCACATTGGTATTGAGCTTAAATAATTCTTCTCCCTCCTTGGCATTTATCCCTCTAATATATTTAAAGAGAGCAATCATATCTCCCCTCAGCCTTCTTTTGGTTAAGGTAAACAAGCCAAGTTCCTTGAGTCTGCCTTCATAAGACAGGTTTTCCATTCCTCGGATCATCCTCGTGGCCCTTCTTTGTACCTGTTACAGTTTGAATTCATCCTTCTTAAACATGGGAGACCAGAACTGCACACACTATTCCAAATGAGGTCTCACCAATGCCTTGTGTAACAGCACTAACACCTCCTTATCCCTATTGGAAATACCTCGCCTAATGCATCCCAAGACCGTATTAGCCTTTTTCGCAGCCATGTCACAATGGCGGCTCATAGTCATCCTGTGATCAACCAGGACTCCGAGGTCCTTCTCCTTTTCCGTTACTTCCAACTGATGTGTCCCCAGCTTATAACTAAAATTCTTGTTATTAATCCCTAAATGCATAACCTTACACTTCTCACTATTAAATTTCATCCTATTACTATTACTCCAATTTACAAGATCATCCAGATCTTCCTGTATGATATCCTGATCTTTTTCTGAATTGGCAATACCTCTCAACTTTGTGTTATCCACAAACTTTATTAGCACACTCCCACTTTTAGTGCCGAGGTCAGTAATAAAAAGATTAAATAATAATGGTCCCAGAACTGATCCCTGAGGAACTCTGCTAGTAACCTTTCTCCAGCCTGACAGTTCACCTTTCAGTATGACTCGCTGTAGTCTCCCCTTTAACCAGTTCCTTATCCACCTCTCAATTTTCATATTGATCCCCATCTTTTCCAATTTAACCAATAATTCCCCATGTGGTACTGTATCAAATGCCTTACTGAAATCGAGGTAGATTAGATCCACTGCATTTCCTTTATCTAAAAAATCTGTTACTTTCTCAAAGAAGGAGATCAGGTTGGTTGGCATGATCTACCTTTTGTAAAACCATGTTGTAATTTGTTATCAATAAACTAGGCAAATACAACTTAGATGGGGCAACTATAAGGTGGGTGCATAACTGGATAACCGTACTCAGAGAGTAGTTATTAATGGTTCACAATCCTGCTGGAAAGGTATAACAAATGGGGTTCCGCAGGGGTCTGTTTTGGGACCGGCTCTCTTCAATATCTTCATCAACGATTTAGATATTGGCATAGAAAGTATGCTTATTAAGTTTGCAGATGATACCAAGCTAGGAGGGGTTGCGACTGCTCTGGAGGATAGGGTCCTAATTCAAAATGATCTGGACAAATTGGAGAAATGGTCTGAGGTAAACAGGATGAAGTTTAATCAAGACAAATGCAAAGTGATCCACTTAGGAAGGAACAATCAGTTTCACACATACAGAATGGGAAGCGACTATCTAGGAAGGAGTACTGCAGAAAGGGATCTAGGGGTTATAGTGGACCACAAGCTGAATATGAGTCAGCAGTGTGATGCTGTTGCAAAAAAAACCAAACATGATTCTGGGATGCATTAACAGGTGTGTTGTGAGCAAGACACAAGAAGTCATTCTTCCGCTCTACTCTGCTCTGGTTAGGCCTCAGTTGAAGTATTGTGTCCAGTTCTGGGCACCGCATTTCAAGAAAGATGTGGAGAAATTGGAGAGGGTCTAGAGAAGAGCAACAAGAATGATTAAAGGTCTAGAGAACATGACCTATGAAGGAAGGCTGAAAGAATTGGGTTTGTTTAGTTTAGAAAAGAGAAGATTGAGGGGGGACATGATAGCAGTTTTCAGGTATCTAAAAGGGTGTCATAAGGAGGAGGGAGAAAACTTGTTCATCTTGGCCTCTGAGGATAGAACAAGAAGCAATGGTCTTAAACTGCAGCAAGGGAGGTTTAGGTTGGACATTAGGAAAAAGTTCCTAACTGTCAGGGTAGTCAAAGACTGGAATAAATTGCCCAGGGAGGTTGTGGAATCCCCATCTCTGGAAATATTTAAGAGTAGGTTAGATAAAGGTCTATCAGGGATAGTCTAGACAGTATTTGGTCCTGCCATGAGGGTGAGGGACTGGACTTGATGACCTCTAGAGGTCCCTTCCATTCCTAGTATTCTATGATTCTATGATAAGCCTGAATTTGGTGCCTGATAAACAGGCATTTTGATGTCCTATTTCAGGTCATGATTTTTTTCTGTCCTATGTAGAAACATAGAATTAACCCAAATGACATTATGTCAATTTGGTTTTCTTGTTTTTCATTTTTTTTTTTTAGTCTATCTGTAATATTGGCTTGGATCTTTGAGAATGAATTTCTGGTACTCTCAATTTTTCCCAATTGCATTTATTCCAAGAAATAAAACCAGAAACTTTTTGTACTTTTTCATTGCTTGTGCACTAGCAGCAGGTGTGCAAGCCGTTCTGGATATAATGCTGGTCTTGTTTTTTTCCCACAAATGATCCATGAAATCCCAGGAGATTATGGCCATGTTGAAATCCACCAGGCAAAATTTTAATCCTCCACTGGTTAGCACTGACCTCTAAACTCAGTTGTGCAGTATGTGTCCTGAAATAGATGTGAAGCACAGCCCTTTTTCTTGATTATGCTATTCACCTTTCAGAACTTCTCCTCCACCCCCATTTTTTGCATGTTAAAAGTAACTTAAATCTTTTCAAACAATCAATAAAATTGATTTGTTTAATGGGCTGTATGACTGATGGCGTCAGCTGGAAGATAAGTGATATTTGTCTAGGAGGTAAAGGGTGACCTGTGACCTATAAGGCTGCCCTTGCTTAAATATCAGTATGACAACCAGTTGGGACATATTAAAATGTCTGAGAGGAAATAACATTTTGAACACATTTCAGAAATGCTGGCCATACTGAAGAGGGAGCAGTAATAAAGAAAGAGACTTGAAGGGAATTAGTATCCTGAATTGAAATATAAATCCTTTTAAAGACCATTTGCACTTGAAATGTTTATCCAGTTTTCTGTGAAGAGAGCATCAAGCATTGTTCTTGGAATGAAGTGTATGCTTTAGTAATTAGTCCCTGGTGCATTCATTAATATGGGCAAAATCTTAGCACTAATATAGAAAGAACGTTGACATCCAAAAGCACAAATTAAAGTCAGCGCTTTGAAATGCAAAATAAATTAGTAGGGAAATACAGGAGCTAATGTGATGGTGATAGCTATCACGAGGATATACTTGATGAGCTATATATATTCTTTTCGATAATAGGAACACCATAATCTTGAGACTTAGTCCATTTTTAAAAGTTTGAAAGTAGTTTCAGAAGCCATTTTGTCCCTATGTCCCCTTGGAACATTGTGATTTTAAACTCATATTTTCCTAATTCCTAAATGGTTTTCTCTTCCATGTGGCCATGTGAAAACTCTACACCATTAATGAGGGAAACCGACTGTGGCTCTGCTATTGTGACTGCATAAGGTGCTGATGTGCCAGCATGAGGCCTAGGCTACTGAACATAGAGGAGAAATGGGGAAAATGGCTACACATGTGTTGCTGCTGAATGCAAAAAGGGTTCTTTAGTAAAAGTTACTTATAAGAATGTGGAGGTACAAAATTTGTAGGCAGAACTGCATTTTTTAAATGGGTTTGTGTCCCTTTTAAAACTGTAAATTCTAGTTGTGCTTCCATATTCTTTCTTCCTTTGGGAAGATGAGGACTTAGAGGGTCCTTGGCCTATCTTTAGTTTCTCTACATGCCTAAAATCTTCCCAGTCACCATGATATATTTTTCATTTTTGCTTATAATTTGAACAAATAATCCATACACAAGCTCCTATCATAGGCCAGACCCTGCAAGGTACTGAATTCCCTCCTTTTTCCATTCCCTTAGCATTTTATAGACTTGGCTCTGAAAGTGGCTATATAAGAAATATGGTTTTGAACACTAATGTATGTACAAGGCTTTTTTGTTGATAAATTGGGCCCCTAAGATTTCTTGTGATTAAAAGCCTAACCAGGTGTAGTGAAAATCTAGCGCTACCCATATTGCTGGTATTAGCATATAAATGCTAATCTCTCTCAGAGTTGGGCATAATCATGAAATATGTCATCATTCCAGGATGAAGCTTGGAGTTGCCAAGGGTCCCATAACATTATGGTGACGCTGCAGCAATGCTATTGTTATACTTGAAGAAGAACATTCATTATCAACTTCTGTTTTCTGAGACTTGCAATTTTACAAAAATTTAAAGTTTCGATAAAGTTCTCATACTTGTTTTAGAGGCAAAGGTGATTTTGGTTTTGGATGGGAGAATTTAATCAAATATAATCTGATCTTGTGTGAGTAAAATGGAAAGTTGTTTTTTTCTTCATAATTATTCCAGATTCTTATTTGTTCTCAGATAACTGGCAGATATTTTCTTTGTAATTAAAATGCCATGGACCTCCTGCTCACTTTGGGACAAGCGGTTTTGATTTTTCTCATGACAGAGGGTGTAGAAACATTAAACTTATGTGATCTGATTTTCCAGTGCTCAACACTTAGTAGCTCCTCTTGGAATCCTACATCTGCATGTGCCGCTAGCACAGGTCTGGAGGTAGAGGAGCTGCCCTGGAAGCTCCCTTAAGAGACTTCTGTCTAGGGGAAGTTAGACTTTGCTGTATGAATTTGCAGAAATAATTAGCAGCTCACCAGTCCTGCCTCACCCTGCTTCCAGCACTAGAATATGGAACCCTAACGGGAGGCTTCTGTGATTCAGAGAAAGGTAAAGCTTCTGCAAAGGAAGAACTCTCCTACCCACACCAGGACCGGCCCACAATATTTTGGTACCTGAGGCGGGGAGCTCAAATGGCACCCCCATCCCACCTCGCTTGGGCCAAAACTTTGAAAAGCCTCAATTCTCTGGGTCCTAGTGGCATCCTCCCCCCACAGTCTGGCACCTGAGGCAGCAGCCTCACTTTGCCTCATGGTAAGGTCAGCCCTGACCCACACCCCCATCTACCATGCTAACAAGGGTGGGTTCTGTTCATGCAATTGAAGAATTTAGGTCTTACTGCTGAACTGTAGTTCTGCTAGCCTATATAAACTTTAAGGAGAGGTGTGTCAGTTTAGCTAAAACTGAACAAGAACTCAAAACCCCATTTAAAGTTCCTTTGAGGTTTAAAACAATTAGATCAAATTTTTGTCATGTTTATTTCAGGAGGTCGCAGAAGGCTTGAAATGGCATGAAAGAGGCTATTTTTCCCAGACACAATTGGAAATCTCAGGAGAGAGCTGATCTTGCAAGCTTTCTAGCTCAATTTGCAGGCTGGTAGATATGATTGGCCTCACTATGGAAAAGCGACAAATTTGAATCCTCACCTGAGGTTCTCTTCAGGTTTTCTCATCATCACTTTTCTAAGTATCTCAAGTGGTCTACTTTGTATCAGTTCCCACTCTCAAATCCACCAATGGCTATCCCAGGTTCATGTTCAACAACATGTGGAGAATCCCTCGGTAGCATACATCCCCTTCGCTATTTTTGACACATGCTCTTGAGATTGGATCCACATGTTCATTAATTCCACTAAAATCTGGCTAAAATCTGAGATGGGCAATTTATGCACTCTGAAAAGATTGTGGAAACCTTTTTGCAATAAAATACAGTATGGAGTATTCTGGAATTTTTTTTGTCGCTGATCTTCATAATCATAAATTATTTCATACCTAATTACAAACAGACATATTGAATAATTGTCTTCATTGAAAGCTGTTTGACACTGAGAATATACTGCCTTGTTTTATAAACCTTTTAATGTTCAGCCCATAAATATGTCACAGCTAAGGAGTACTGCATCTTTAAGTATATTAAATTCAGTCTTGTGTAACCAAACATAATAGGATTTTTAAATGAATTATAACTGAAGTACTTAATAAACAACTTTTTAAACTTTCTACATGTGTAAAGCTGTTTGGAACTGACCAATTCAAATTAAATATATAAAAATAAACTGTGTATTTGTCAGCATTGCAACAATTTACGTGATGGGAAGCTATTGTGAGAAATACATCTGAAAACAATAAAAAGGTTACAGAGGAAATGATTTAATGAATTCCCTTTAAAAAACACCTGTAAATGGGATTTCAAAGCAAATACTGAAACTAAAGTAATGTGAGAAACAGGAATTCCCAGGCGTTGTCTATCTGAAGGTCGTATGGCATTTTCTTACAGTTTGAGGGTAGAGTCTGATGTACATGATATGGAGCCAGCTGCATTAGCCTCTCTTTTTAGTAGGCAGTCATGATCCATGATCCTGGGAGACAACAATCCCTATCACAGTGCTCCATCTTGAGCCAAGCAGAAGTTATTTAAGATGCATTCTCAAAGTTTTGCATACTGGGAAGCAGAATTGCTGAGGATATTTTCCTAAAAATTTAGTGAGGCCAAGCAGCTTGATCTCTGCCCAGCCAGATTGGTGATGATCCTTCCCCAACCCAATCCCCTGCTCTGAGTTCTCTCCCATTCCCAACCTCCTGCCTTGACTCCTGCACCTCCCACATTTCTACCATGATCCCCTCACTCCTTGCCGTGACTCCTGCACTCCCATCACCTCTCCTGAGGCCCCCCACTCTCCAACCCTCTGCTCTGACTCCTGCACCCACCATACCCTGCCCTGAGCTCCTCCACACATCTGCCAACCCCCTGCCCTGACTCCTGCAACCCCCACCCTCTGCCCTGAGCCCCTCCCTCCCAGGGCTCAAGCAGTGCTGGGTAAATCCTCTAGTAGATTATAAAGTCAGAAGGACCATAGGATAATGTAGTCTGACTTCCAACATCACATTGGCCAAAGAACCTAACTTCAGTTCTCACAGGTATGTGCTTGAAGTTGAGCAAACACCTAAGTTCTCCAGGACAAGCAAATTTTTGAAAACTGGGCTCCTACAGTTAGCCACCTACATTTCTGTTTAGGTAACTAAACAATGGTGGGATTTTCAAACATGCTGAGCACCCAGCTATTCCATGGAAGCCAGAGTGAGAGGATGGGTGCTTGGGATGTTTGAAAATCAGACTGTTTATTGGTATATGTAAATCTGGAAGTAGAATTCTAATTTAAGGCAGACAATTTCAAAAATCTTGGCCCACATTTTTCATCTGTGCTGTCAAGCACCAAGTGCATGTTGTGGGGGGGTGTTAAGTAATATTACCACATTTAAGGGAACAGACACATTTTTTTTGAATCTGCCATTGAGAGAAACACTTAAGATTTTCTTTTTGACACAAAAATGTTCTCTTTTTGCATCCCAGTGGACTATTATCACCTGAATGAAACTATGACACCCAGAGAAGGAACATTTTGTCCAGTTGCATCTCATTTTGCACTCTGTGAGCTTCTTTGCTTAAGAATATGGAAGATGAAAGAACAATGGAACATCTTTAGACACGCAGCCAGGACTGTACTTCCATGAGAAAAGCCAGGGCTGATGAGCTAATTCCAGCTTTTTCTGCGCCATTGTGATTCTAAATTCTTTAAGCCTGGACAAAGCTTAAAGAAAATGGAGCTGTCTAATGCATTGTGCCAAATGGCCTTTTGCCTGTTTCTTTCAAGCAAGAGCACCAGAGGTAAGACCACACATTAAAATGAAGTTCTGCTTATGCTCTGTATGAGCATATATGACATTTTCTCTTAATGTGTCCAACAATCTATTTTTTCTTTACTTGCTGATGATTTTCTTTCCTTTTGTTCAACAGAGGCTGGATTCTGTGAGGTGCTGAGGACATACAATTTCCATGGCAATCAGGATCACAGGTTCTCAGAAGGTGCTCAGGTCTGTAAGGATTGGGCCCTGCTGTGTTGCCTTCTTCCGTCAGACCTCTGCTGCAAAATCTCTATGGAGTTCAGCTTCCTCATAAAATTGTGTGAAGTGTAAGGACAAAGGTAAAGTCTGTGAATCCTCATGGCATAAATTAATCAGTTTGAAGGTAAAGAACCAGCAGCTTTAACAAACTCATCCAGCTTTTCTGGTGGTCCACCTGGAAGTGATTAGCAAATTGGTCATGCTAATTGGGGGTAATGAGGCATATGCCCCAAGTTTTCCTGCTCCTTTGAAAGGTTTTGGCACACTGCCAGTCTGTCTCCCAAAGCTGTTTCTTGTCTGCCTGCCTCCTTTGAAGTATTTTGTCACGAAAGCAGAGAAAATTAGGAGCAAGTTCTTTTCACGTTGCTTTATTCCTGAATGTTCTCTCATCCTGTTTCTTTGTTTATATCACGGACATAAGACTTTCCATTTTCCTAGCATTCCCTGACACTGATTCTGCTATATCGTGCACTATTTCCTAGCAGATACTCATTCTATTGTAAAAGCTGTTTTGTTTATGAATGGGAACATAAGAGTTGCCCAGCTGGATCAGACCAGTCATCAGTAGATCTCAAAGTGCTTTCCAACAGAGATCAGTATTACTATCCCAGATGGGAAAACTGAGACAGAGAGGTGTCCAGTATCCTGCTTATGGAAATAGCCAGGAGCAGATGTGGTAGGGGACAGTACAAAAACTCCTTGCAGTGGGCCATTATGGATTACTATTTAATAAATACTGAGGAATCAGGCTTATCGAAAGACAGCACAGCACTTATTAACCACCTGAGTACGCCAATAAATCTACGCGTGTCTTATCTTCTAGGCAAATCCACTTTCACATTGAATATGCTTCAGTGCTTACCTGTTAGAATCTAGAGCTGTCAGCCATTCAGTAGGTGCATTTTGCCTGGATCTACCTGAAACCAATTTCAGAAAAGAGATGTGATTTTCTGCATATTGGTGAAAGATCCAGGTGTGCAGGATGCCATGTTCTTAGTGTTGAAGGCAAGGGATGAGTCTTCAGGGACCTGGGTTCTAGTCCCAATTTTGTAACTGACTTGTTGTGTGACTTTGGAAAAGTCACCGCGTCTCTTGGTCTCAGCTTTCCCATCTGGCATAGTGACACTGATTTCTGTTGGAAAGCACATTGAGATCTACTGATGAAAAGACCTCTATAAGTACCAGACATTAGAATTATTCATTATTATTATTATTATTATTATTCCCACCTGAATGTACCTGAAATCATTGACAGTACAACAACCCAATTCCACCTGGATATGTCTGGTCATAGCAGCTTCTTGAAACATCCAAAAACTAAGCAGCATTCTGCTAGGAGGGAGCTGCAATATTTGAAGGTCTGCAAGTGCATTTTACCTGGATATACCTGACCTATTCATCACTTATCAGGTATATTTTATCTGTTCCTGGAACACGTGGCTGCTCTTAAGCAGCTAAAACAAAGCAAATGTTCCAAAGCTGCAGAGCCTGTCCAACAGTAGGGGGTGAGTGCCAGTGCTCCTAGCCCCTGATTCTCCACCTGGCTGGGGTGGAAGGGTCAAGAGCAGCCCTCTAGCCTGTGTCCCTGGCAAGATGGTCCATGGTTCCCCACACATGACTCTTACCTTGTCCCAGCTCTGCCTGGTAGGCTGCAGCCCAGCCATGGTAAGAGCCAGGTCAGCAGTGGTGGGGAGCTGCACTGTGGACTCTCCATTGCCCACGGTGAAGGGACTGAGAGCGGTTCCTGGCCCATGCCCTCACCCTTCATTCCAATGCCACTAACACATGCTTCTTCCCATTTATAACACGGGAAATAGGGTAACATGCAAGGATCTCACATCAAACATAGCTATTTTGCACTATAACAGGTTTTGATTTTATCTCTAGTACATTAAAATAGTGGAATTTTATATGTGAAAAACAATAAGAACAACCAGGTTTTTTTTTTCAGGGTCGCAAAAAGAAATCAGAACATTTTGATTTTCTCTTTTGTTAAATCCGTTGACTTATTGTATGATTAAGGAGATCTTAGGAATTCAACAGCAAGATCAGTATATATGGATACAAATTTAGATGCTTGGGTGTGACTTTCAAATAGTCAGGACAGAGACAAATCCTGAGAAATCCATATTTGGGTTTCACATGGTGTAATAAATCTGTAGCCCAACAAAGCAGAATTTCTGTCTTTCCTATGCATCTTAGTTTCATGAAGTTCATGACTTCAATAAGCTTTCAAGTTCAGTTTATTATATGGAGAATCCAAAATCTTTAATAGTATTGAGACAGCCACCTTCTGAGATAAACTTTAAAAACAACAGATAATCTTGCAGCACCTTCGAGACTGACAAAAATGTTAGTCTCTAAGGTGCTGCAAGTCTATTTGTTGTCTTTTAAGTTTATTAAAAAAATTAGATGATATCATGAGCTTTCATGGGCACAACCCATGTCTTCATATGAATGGAGAAGTAGTCCAGGGGACAAATAAGTAGCAGAGAAAGAGAGGGGATGGGGAAGGAAGAGAAGGAAACAAATGTATTGTCAATTAGAGTGTCCATGGTAAATGAAGCTGATAGAGTGGGTTCTAAGTACTCTAAGTACCTGGTGCTTGGTTTTTATGTCATTAGGTTGTGGAATGTAGTGGGCCATCCAGTTAAGGTCTTCGTTTAAACCACTGTTGCAGGTGTCAGACTTATAAATGAAATCAAGTTCTGCAGCTTCTCTCTCCAGCTGGTTTTTTAAATGGCCTTGTAATAATATTGTCACTTTTAGATCCATTCGTGTGAGGCTTCTACTAGCATAGGGGTGGGCAAACTTTTTGGCCTGAGGACCACACCTCAGTATGGAAATTGTATGGTGGACCATGAATACTCCCAAAATTGGGGGCTACGGTGCAAGAGAGGACAAGGGCCCTGGTTGTGTGTGTGGGCTCTGGGATGGGTCCAGAGATGAGAATTTGGCATGTAGGAGGGTGATTTATGGCCAATGGGAGCTGCAGAGCTGGTGCTGGGGGCAGGGTTAGCGTGTGGAGCCTCCTGGATGCTCCTATGTGTAGGAGCCAGAGGAGGGATCTGCTGCTGCTTCTGGGAGCTGTGCAGAGCCATGGCACATGTGGAGCAGGGCAAGCTCCTGAAACTGCTCCCACGAGGGAAACTGAGGCAGGATTAAACGGTCTGACCAGCCTGTCACAGTCTGCATGCCATTGTTTGCCCACCCCTGTTTTAGACAGAGCTGCACAGAATGCGCCTGCTATGCAGCTGAATGTGCCAACTACACCTTAATGATGTACTTGATTTAACTGTTACTGTAGCTCAGGAAGTGCAGCTAAGAAGAGCAACATGCTTAATAAAAGAGAGGTGTATTTACAGGGGAGTTGGTAGTCAGGCTGAGTGATCTAGTTGTTCTGTACCTGGTTGAGCATGTTATTTTTGAAAATCTAACGTCAGCTGTAGGATAAAGCATTCCTCACTTTTTAAAAAATTGTGTCCCATTTTCTCAAGAGAATCATTTCATTAATAAGAACTGCAATTAAAAAGTTTTGTAACTTATTCAGTTCCCTGAATTTGGGAAATGTTTTTGTATTGGCCTCCATTTTGCCTGATCATTTAAGAACATACCATGCTGAGAACCAAATAGCTTCTTAAGGGGACTTTGATTAGCTAATTAAAGTGCATGTCAGCCTTTCGATAACCGTGGTTGGTGACTAATAGTTTTGATCAAGGATGATTTACTTTCTTTGGTCTGTAGCAAAAACTCCTCTTAGGCACTTGTTTAGAACTGTTAGGATATAGTCTCAGTTGAAAGCTTCCCCAGCAGACAAAACGCTAAATTGTCTAGGGACAGAAGTTCTGTGTTTTAGTGTGATGTGAGAGAGATATGATGGACTTGGAGTGCAGTAGAATGCCAGTGTTGCCATCACTGGCGAGTGAGATAGGGGCCTTCATTCTGATGCTTAGGCAGGGACATTCATGGGGGAAACTTAGGCTGAATTGCCAGTGCCTAATATTTAGGCACCCTGCTGCCAAGTGGAATTCAGAGCCCTGAGGCAGGCTCCCTGACTCCTATGAAGTTTGCAGAAATTTGGTGAACATAAGAATGGCCGTACTGGGTCAGACCAAAGGCCCATCTAGCCCAGTATCCTGTCTTCTAGCAGTGGCCAATGTCAGATGCCCCAGAGGAAGTGAACAGAACAGGGAATCATCAAATGATCTATCTCCTCTCATCCATTTCCAGCCTCTGCTAAACAGAGGCTAGGGCTACCATTCCTACCCATCCTGGTTAATAGCCATTGATGGACCTAACCTCGGTGAATATATCTAGTTCTTTTTTGAACCTTGTTAAATTCCTCGTCTTCACAACGTTGTCTGGCAAGTTGTTCCACGGATTGACTGTGTGCTTCATGAAGAAAAACTCCCTTTTGTTTGTTTTAAACCTGTTACCTATTAATTTCATTTGGTGACCCCTAGTTCTTATCTTATGGGAACAAGTAAATAATTTTCCTTATTCATTGTACCACATCAGTCATGATCTTATAGACCTCTATCATATCCCCCCTTACTCTCTTCTTTTCTAAGATGAAAAGTCCAAGTCTTTTTAATCTCTCTTCATATGGGATCCATTCCAAACCCCTAATAATTTTTGTTGCCCTTTTCTGAACCTTTTCCAATGCTAATATATCTTTTTGAGATGAGGTGACCACATCTGTACGCAGCATTCAAGATGTGGGCATACCATGGTTTTACATAGAGGCAATAAAATATTCTCTGTCTTATTCTATATCCCTTTTTTAATGATTCCTAACATTGTGTTTGCTTTTTTGACTGTCACTGCACATTGAGTGGATGTTTTCAGAGAACTAACCACAATGACTCCATTATCTCTCTCTTGAGTAGTTATAGTTAAAGTAGTCCCCATCATATTGTATGTATAGTTAGGATTATTTTTTCCAATGTGCATTACTTTACATTTATCAACATTACATTTCATTTGCCATTTTGTTGCCCAGTCACTTAATTTTGTGAGATCTTTTTTAAGCTCTTCACAGTCTGCTTTAATCTTAACTATCTTGAGCAGTTTAGTATCTTTTGCAAATTTTGCCATCTCACTGTTTATCGCTTTCTCCAGATCATTTATAAATAAATTGAATAGGACTGGTCCTAAGACTGACCCTTGGGGAACACCACTAGTTACCTCTCTCCAGTCTGAAAAATTACCGTTTATTCCTACCCTTTGTTTCCTGTCTTTTAACCAGCTATCAGTCCATGAAAGGACCTTCCCTTTTATCCCATCACAACTTAAGAGCCTTTGGCTAGGGACCTTGTCAAAGGCTTTCTGGAAATCTAAGTACACTATATCCACTGGATCCTCTTGTCCACATGTTTTCTGACCCCCCTCAAAGAACTCTAGCAGATTAGTAAGGCATGATTTCCCTTTACAGAAACCATGTTGAATTTTCCCCAACAAATTATGTCCATCTATGTGTCTGACAATTTTATTCTTTACTATAGTTTCAACTAATTTGCTCAGTACTGACGTCAGACTTACTGGTCTGTAATTGCCAGGTTCACCTCTTAAGCCTATTTTAAATATTGGTGTCACATTAGCTAACTTCCAGTCATTAGGTAGTGCCCAGGTCATTAGGTGGTGCCCAGAATGCCCAGAGCCCACACTATCCCCGGACACATACAAACTTACACATCCTACACCTGCCTAAGGCTCTGAGAGGGAGTTTGAGTGGGGGAGGGATGCAGGCTTTGGGAAGGAGTTTTGGTGCTAGGTGCAGGCTCTGGGCTGGAGCAGGAGATGGGTGCAAGCTCTGGTACTGAGTTTGGGTGCAGGAAGGGTGGGTGTGGGGCTTTCAGGGGGTAAGGTGCAGGCTCTGGGATGGAGCTGGGTACAGGCACTAGGATGGAGTTGGGGATTGGAGTACAGGTTGTGCAGGGAGCACAGGGGGTGGCAAGTGTTAATTTTTTGTAGAGCCTGGGGCATCATGGACCAATATAACTTATCACCTATGTTGGCTCCTTATGCAATGCACGGGAGGGTTAGGCATCTGAAAAAGGGATTTGAAGAAGTCAGCAAGCTGTGGGGGAACCACATAGGCGAGCTAGTAGCAAATGCTGAGGAGAGAGTTTCATACTAAATCCCACTCCTCAAAGGGAATTAGTAGCCTAACATGAGGCTGGATCTGGGGCTCTGAAACGAGCTGCTCAGTGTCAGAACTGAAGATGGCTACAGGGTAAGTAGATAAATGTTTCTGCCACCATTTTAAGGAGAGGAAATGTGCATCTCAGTGGTCAGGACCAATGTTCTCTCTCATCTTTTCCATCCATATGCAGAATACGCTTGTATGTGTATCGAGGCATGTACAAATGTGCACCACCGATAGAAACACAAAACCTAGTTGTGGGCATTCTACTAATCAGCTGGGTGGCATTCGAGTTTTTCCTGAGCAGCCACACAAGCATACAGCTTACAGGGAATGCTGATAAGGGCCCATTTTTAAAAAAAGTAGCCCCCAATTTCAGATGGTCAGTTTTAAACCAGTACCTCTTTACAGTTCTACACCCCAAAATTAAGGCAGGCACATTTAGAGGCTACTTCTGAAAACATGGCTCTAAGGCATGGCCCACGAAACCACTTTGAGAAACCTATTAACTGGCCACTCCGGTTTTTTTATTTACCGGCACCATGGCCATGGAGCCTCACGGCTCCTATTGGCTCCATTTTGCCATTTGCAGCCAAGGGGAGCCCCAGGAAGGGGCATGGGCTGGGCCACCACTTCCTGCAGCTCCCCTTAGCTGCAAACAGCAAAACAGAGCCAATGGGAGCCGCGACACTGATAAATAAACTAACTGATGTGGCCAGTTAATAGGTTTCTCAGAGTGGTTTCACAGACCACTTTGAGAGACACTGCTCTAAGGGTATGCCTACACTGCAGCTGGAAGCAAGCATCCGTAGTGATGAGGTAGAGAGATTTGCACTAGTAGAGCTCAAGATAGCATGCTAGAAATAGTTGTATAGATGTCTCAACACCAACAGAGACTCAGGCTAGCCACCTGAGCTCAGACTCACCTAAATCCCTGAATCTGAGGTTTGGTGGCTTGCCCATGTCTCTGCCAGAGCCACAATATCTGCACGGCTGTTTTTTTCATGTTAACTTGAGCCTTCATAGCCCAGTCTGTCTAGTCCGCCCTGAGGAGCTGCTCTCACCTGCAATGTAGACATACTGATTTGGCCCACAGCAAAGTCAGTAGCAAACCTGCATTTAGAACTTCCTAGGTTTGACTCCACTGCTCAGTCTCTTAGAACACTCTGCTTTTCACATAGATCTTTGTCTAGCTATCTGTCCACTAGGCTTAGTGTGTACACTCTCATGAAATGTGTAATAGAGTTGGTCAAAAATTGTACCTTGAAAAAGATGAAAATCGAGAACAATTTTTTGCAAACATTCTTCCCAAAAGTTCCTCTTGGTTTTTCACTTGCTCTAATCTCTACCTCCTCTAAGTGACCTTTTGAATATACACTTTAACAAATACAGTAAAAGTGCTGTTATTTGGCACTTAATTAACCAGAAAGCTCAATTAACCAGCATTTCTAATATCTCCTAATAGAGATTTTCAGCCTAATAAGGAGGACTAGCATACTGCTCAGCACATTATTCAATTGCCCTTTTTGCATTCCACTGTTATGCAAAAGAGGCAGAAGACAAGTAAGCAAGCTGATATCAGGGATATATTTTAAAAAAGCAGCTTCCAGGGCATGTCATAAGGTGCTTACATATTCAGCTCAATTTCTTATACCTTCATAGAATCATAGAATACTAGGACTGGAAGGGACCTCGAGAGGTCAATGAGTCCAGTCCCCAAATCTACATCTACAATGATGATTGATGCTGATAATGATAACCCTGAGGCACTCCAAGATCCTGAAGTGCCTTCTGAATCACCAAAGAATGATTAAATTATGTTCAGTATAGTTTTACTGTTAAGTGTATTTTTTAGTGATCTAGGTGTCAGTCATGCACTGCCTATAGTGATATGTAGTATCCTAAGACAGAGGCATAGAAAGAATGGGAGGGGTGGGTGGGAAATGATTGCGTGGCATAGGCAGGGCCATTCTTAGGACTTATGGGGCCCTATGCAGTGCTATTAAACTGGTGCCGCTGTGCCCGATGGCAGGTGGGAGGATGGCAATTTTTAAGAGATGTGGTTTTATAATCTTCAGCAACACACCAATGAAATATTTTTAAAACAAAGTTTAAACTAAGGTCCTGTAGTAGACTAACAATAAATTCAGAAACTTTACCTGGGGCTGGTAGCTGTCTGTTAAATGGCTTCAATACCACTTGACTGGCTCTTTCACAGGTTTAGTGCTCTGCTAATAGCTCTGGCAGGCCTTTTCACTTTTATGTTAACTAGATCCTCTCTGGAGGATGTGAAGCCACAGAACAAGGATAGAAAGAGGTGGTGGGTAGACATTAAGACCCAGTGATGCCCCAAAATTTTCATGTGCCCTAAGCAACTGTGTATTCTGTATATAGGTAGGAATAGCTCTGGGGCCTTGGAAGAGAGAGAAGGATAGATGATCTGGCTGGGGCCAATATAAAAATGTAACCCCCCCATAAAAATGTGCACCCACACCCACTTTGTCCCTCACTGCCCTGACAGGTGCTTAGGGTTTACCCTGCTCTGCCTGCCTGGTGCTCCCAGCAAGGGAGTGGGGTTAGGGCTTGCCCTGCTCCCTGAGTCTATCCAGCTCTCCAGTCAGGGGTGGGGGTGGGTCTCATCCTGCCTGCCCATCACTTCAACTAAGGAGCGGGTTAGAGGCTCTCCCTCCCTAGTGCTCCAGCAGGGTGGGGGGCTTGCCTGTGCTTCTGTCCTGTCAAGGGCCATGGGTGAGTGGAGCAGGGCAAAACCTAGACCCCTTGCTTCAAGAACCAAACATTCTGCAGCGCAGTACTACCTATACTATACTATTTCATTCTTTATTCATTGTATTGTATTCTAATTCTCTGGAAATTAGTCTTCATTTGGTAAAGTATAATTCTTAGTTCACCAGAATATTTGATTGACTGGATCCCTCCCCCGGGACCGCCAACATGACAGATAATAGAAGTTTTTACTCTATAACGAAAATTCATTTTTAGGACAAGAAACAAGTGACTTTAGATCATATTACTCAAACTCAGGTTGGACCTTTCTGGTCTGGCACCCTCAGGAGCCGACCAGTCCCAAACAAGGGGATTTGCCAGACCAGGGGAGGTCCCCTGCTACTGGTCTTCCAGCCTGCCTCCCCTCTCTGCTGCCAGCTCCTTGTGGTCTGTGCCTGCCCCCCCCTGCCTCCAGGCTAAGGCTTGAACACAGCCCCACTTCTGCTGGGCTGTGGACCTAGCCCCCCTGCCACTGGCCCAATTGGGGCTCCCTGGGCCAGAGCATCCTAGCTACTGCCAGCCTTGCTACCACCAGGGCTAGAGCTCCATGACTGGGGCCAGAGGTCCACAACCAAGGCCAGAGCTCCCTGGCCACCTCTGGGACTGGAGCTCAATAGCTGGGGCCAGAGCTCCCTGGCTGCTGCTGGGGCTGGAGCTCCCTGGCCACCACTGGGGTTGGACCTCCATGGCTGCTGAGGCCAGAGCTCTCTACCACATGCCTCGGCCCCCTTGCTCTGGGGCTCCTGGCCAAGTCACCAGCCCCTCCTGTAGCACTTCTGTCTACACCACCAGACCTCCCTGTCCCTGGGCTCTGTGGTCCAGGAATATTCTTGGTCGATCCTTGTTTGGTACAACTGGTACTTGGATTTTTGTAGAAACATTTTTGCAGGTAGAAATGAATGGTTCATAAAAGAAAATAGAAAATCTGAACCTGAGAGCAAAGATGTGGACAGTGGATTCTTTTCATACAACTCTGAGCACTTGCTCAACATTAGAAGTTATTTTATGGTGATGTAAATGTAACAGACAATATTTATTTGAAACTGTTGCTGCAGTTATCAAATATCTTTCCGATCAACAGTAGACTGCTCTATATATTGTGTCATGCTGCTTGTTTTCAATTGTCAAACATAAATCTCAGCTCAAGTAATATCCAGGATAGATGTTCAACTTCATGATTTTGCCAGGCATTCATGAATCCTTTGGATACTAGAGACAGTTCTTTCCTTTCCTCTTTCCAGCAAGATGACATTTTAAGACCATCCATGCTGCATAAACAATTATCTTTTTCTAATCAAATAGTGAGACTCTCTGTCCTTGTTGCAACAAGAACAGCTGAACTGTGTTTCAAAGAGCACATCACCACAGTTTGTTATCTGTGTTTGTGTAACTATAATTATCACTGTGCTTAACTGGTTTTGTATCAGTACATTGTGGGAAAATCTGGACAGCTATCCCATAATGCCCATTCACAAAAAGCATCAGAGACCCATGAATCAATGAATTCTGGGATGTCCTACTACAGGATTTCTGAGACAAAGGAGGACTAGCCAAATCATCTTCACGAATAGGGTGTGGAGTCCTGCCCATCCTGCAGCCCACTCCCAACCCACACAACCTATCTGCTAATACAATAATAGAAAGATGAACATGTAACAACCTAAGCTGCTACCAATGACAAAATACAGTTAGCCCTGATGGAAACCAAATATTATCCATGTTGTTTATAGACACAAACCACAATTAGAACCAACTATATGACTGCTTAGCTCCTAAATGTTGAAAAATATAATGTAGAGAGTGTACAAGATACAAGGTATTTTTATATTCACATGCACCATCAAACCTTTCCTCCAATCAGCTGTGGTTTGTGCTCTATGTGTAGCCTGTATATCACAAATAAATGCTCAGATGTAACCTAAATAGAGGCTCATAACTATTCAGTGACAGCTTCAAAAACATGGAGAACTGGGCTTAAGTGTTGGGGCTGAGATCAAACTTTTCCAGAGAGAGAGAGAAAGAGAGAGAGTTTGGTTCTGACTTTCTCTAGTGGTGGTGTGGGGATTGGGAGGGAATAGATTTTTCTCCAGGAGTTTGGGTCAAGCTAGGTCCTTAATAAACTGGCTTATTAGGCCCATCCACACTATGCAATCATTTTCTAGTCAATCAGTGAACCTGTCCTCTGACCTTGTTGCAACAAACTCGGGTGGACTATGTCCAATGGAGCACAATACAGTCATGTGTAAAATCAGCCACATGGTTTAATGTATAGTACTGAAATATTAGAAGGATTCTGTTTCTGCATGTTCACATGTGGAAATTTGGTTTTATTATATATATGTTTATTGTCATGAAAATAAAAAAATGTTACAGACAAAACAGTACAGAAAATTGGGAGTCGGGGAACCATCACACATTCAGAAAAAAGAACATGCTTTCCTGCAGAATCCTATTACAATAATCTTCAAAGAATGTACTGTGATGCCTTACGCTCCGTATTATGACTTCCTCACATACTCATAGGCTGTGTCTATACTGGCGCGATCTTGCACCAAAGCTATGCAAATGAGGCTCAGCGTGGAATATCGCCGAGCCTCATTTGCATAACTAATGAGCTGCCATTTTTGTGGAAGAGGCTCTTGCGCAAGACAGAGCTGTCTACACTGCCCCTTCTTGCGCAAGAAAAACCCTCTTGTGCAAAGCCGTAATGCCTGAAAATAATCAGCATAACGGCTTTGTGCAAGAGGGTTTTTCTTGCGCAAGAAGGGGCAGTGTAGACAGCTCCGTCTTGTGCAAGAGCCTCTTCCACAAAAATGGCGGCTCATTAGTTATGCAAATGAGGCTTGGCGATATTCCACGCTGAGCCTCATTTGCATAGCTCTGGCGCAAGATCACGCTAGTATAGACACAGCCATAATGAAAATTAGTCAGGAAAGACAGAACTCCAGTTTTCACAGGGGCATTCTGGGCCCAGTTCTGCTCCTGGTGTCTCCAATACATGGTCCCTTGAAATAAAGTGAATCAAACATGGAAAGACAAATTATGAGAAACAAGGGAATGGCTGTATGGTTTGTCTGTTAGAATGAATATTTTTGCAGCATGAAAGCCCTTTAAACACACCACAACAGCACAGAATGCAGAACAAAGTGTTCCTCTCCTGTGTTGCTGCTCTCTGGGAGTCTCAGAACATTTCTGTGAACAGCAAAAATGCAGTTCAGGGTCTTACCCTTTGGGAAATGTCACAGTGAATGCTTCACACAAAAAGCAAGGACTGGTCTATTAAGATCACATTAAATGGCTCACAAATTTCCCATTTTCACAGAAATTGACAAAGTTTGCCTGTTGATTTATTATTCATATGTGGAAAGATGCTTCCCCGAGAAAAGCGTAAATACAATTTCCCCAACCCAATCAGCCTCTCAGGCTTTCTGATGAAGTGATAAGCACAATAGAATTCAGAGGGATTAAGGGATGAGGTGGAAAATGAAAGCTGAGTTGTGTTTCTGTAAGTTGTCTTGCGTGAAGCAGCTGCAGGGAGATAAGGAAAGCCAAATAATGTGAAAATATCTGCATAAAACCCCTTCTAATAGAAAACTGGGACTCCATCAAAACCCTGCTTCAGGAACAGATGACTCAGACTCTCAGTAACAGAGTTAGGAGACTAATCCTGTTACAAGGAATTCTTCCACTTATATTTATCGAGAGGATATGGCCACTGCATACTGGAAAGGATACAAACATCCTTTCCAGATTAGAACGTTTATTCAATGACCCTTCTGAAATGTTTGGCACTTAAAGTTTTATAGTTATTAACTCTCCACTGTTACCACATCTCTTGACTGAGAAGAATTTAATAGGTCTTCAGGAACAGTATGGCCTGGCAGGTAGAAGTAAAGGATTAGGTGTCAGGAGCACTTGCTCTTGTCTCTGGCTTTCCTGATTACTCATGGTATGACCTAGGCCAAGTCAGTTATCTATGTCTTTCTTTACCCATCTGTAAAGTGTGCTTAAGACTAAAGAATGCTTTAATGGGGTTGTGAGACTAAACTCAATGCATCGCTTTGTGATCTTCAGATGAAAAGTTGTCTATAGAGTGGTAAAGTATTATTATTCTTTATATGGACTTTGCAGTGACACGTCATTTTGGTATCATCAGATGAATGTCCATCTTGTGGAGCCTGCAACCTGATTCTACACACTTTGGCTGCTAGGCTGCACTGCCTCAGTGAGAAGGGCATTGGTTACTGAGTCCGGCTGCTAGGGCGCACTACCCTAATGAGAGGGGTGAGTGTTACTGGCTTCCGGCCACTAGGCTGCATGGCCCTAGCGAGAGGGCAGTGTGTTTGGGACAGTAGTTGAATTACTGTATGCATGGAGTTTGGGAGTGATGTCAAGAGCCCAAGGGACTCAATAACTCTCTTGATGGGGCGGGGGAGAGGAGTGGGTACCCACAACAAGTTGATACCAGGAAGTCAGTGCATGTACACATGGCTTGAATGATGCATGCTGTAACATCATCTCTGGAAATAGTTTTCTTAATAGAGAGCCAATTTTAGAGAAATGAAGTTCTCCCATGATATTACTCAGCCTGTGGTACATGAAACGTCAACTAGCAAAGTAATACTTAATTGTCCCTCACGCTGTAGAGTTAGGATTGCCAACTTTTCTGACCGGACACCATTGCTTCAAATGACATCTAGTGGGGAAAGTTGGCACTCTGTGTAGAGTGCCATGAGTCCTGTCAAGGCTGGCTGGCCATTTAATGCAACATTGGGCTCAGTCTTGCCTCTGACCTAGCAGTTACCCTTCAGCCTTACCCATGATCTAGTCACTTGGAACAATTAATGATTCCAACTGGATGTGATGGAGTTAACAGGGGAGACTGACCCTGTTGTAAAGACCTAGGAGGGAGGAACAAGGAGGGGTCTCTTGGTGGGAAAGGATTGGGAAAGTCAGGCTGGATGTAACCCATAGGAAGCATCTTAGGAGTCAGGGGTGGAGTGGAGGGGATGCCTGGGTAGGGTTGCATCTGACAGAGTGGGTCTTTGTCCACGAAAGCTTATGCTCCAATAATCTGTTAGGGTATATCTACACTTGCAGCCTAATTCGAAATAGGGCTGCAAATGTAGGCATTCAAAATTGCAAATCAAGCCTGGGATTTAAATATCCTGCGCTTGATTTGCATCTTCCCGGCCGGGCACCATTTTTGAAATTGACAAGCCCGGAATAACTGCCCGCGTCTACACGCGGCAGTGATACGGGAGTTTGAAATAAAGCCCTATTTCAAAATACCTGTTAAACCTCATTGCAGGAGGAATAACAGGTATTTCGAACTAGGACTTTATTTCGAATGCTCATTTCACTGCTGGGTGTAGACGCGAGCAGTTATTCTGGGCTTGTCAATTTAAAAAAAAAAAAAAATGGTGCCCGGCCGGGAAGATGCAAATCAAGTGCGGGATATTTAAATCCCGGGCTTGATTTGCAATTTCGAATGCCTACATTTGCAGCCCTATTTCGAATTAGGCTGCAAGTGTAGACATAGCCTTAGTCTATAAGGTTCCACAGGATTTCTCGTTATTTATGCAGATTCAAACTAACGCGGCTACCCCTCTGATACTGTGTAGGGCTTGTAAATGACAGGGAAATTCTCTGAGGGAAACCACAAGAATCTCTGCAAATGGAAAGCAGTGCTTAGATCCTGCTAGAGAAACAATAGCCTATGAGGAACTTTGCAGGTCCCAGGAATCTGTATGAAGTAAAGATGTTAAATTGAGGTTATCTGGCTAATTGTGTAATTGATAAAATTTGTATTGACAACATGATTAGTCGATAAGGACTGCTCTGCAGAGACACAGTGGGGGTAGCTCCAGGAGGTGGCTCAAGCTGGGGCTGAGCAGTCCTAGCTTGTGCCAGCTTCGAGAGCCACTGGCACTGTGGCTCTGCATTTTAATTGTAGTAAATGCCACCGGGCTCTTTCTACATTTAAAATGCAGAGGCACAGTGTCCTGGACCAGCGCAAACCAGAACTGCTCTGTTCCAGCTTGCACTGAGTCCAGCAGCCCCTGTTTGCAGCGCAGACAGCCATGTCTGCTGTTCATGGTGGCAAGACCTGGCTGCAGCAGGCAGGGCTGGCCTTGGACACAGGCTGCTGCCAGAGCAGCTCCTACCCACAGTTAGCCCTGTCCACAGTGAACAGAAGCTGCTCTGGTACCAGTGCCTGTTCATGGTAGACAGAGCTGGCCATGGCCAGGGGCTGCTGCCGGAGCAAGCCCTGCGTGTGGCAAGCCCGGGTCACTGTGAACAGGGGCTGCTTGGCTGCTTCACACAGCCTCTCCGATTCCCCCCCCGCCTCTGATAGAGGCTGCAAGAGGGGCAGGGCAGCACCACAGAGACAGTGTTGAGCAGAACCAGCTTTTAAGCCAGCTCACCTCAGCTCGGCTCCTGTTCTCTCCCCCGCCCCTGCCACTGCCTCTCATAGCTTATGCTTATCGGGTAGTTAACTATTCAACTACTCTCTAAGGGTATGTCTACACTACAAAGTTAATTTAAAATATCAGCCCTTATTTCGAATTAACTTCAATAGCGTCTATACATGCAAACCGCTATTTCGAATTTAATTTAATTTGAAATAGCGGCGTGCTTAATTTGAATTTGGTAAACCTCATTCTATGAGGAGTAACACCAAATTCGAAATAGCTAATTCAAAATAAGTGCTGTGTAGACACTTAATTCGAATTAGCTGGCCTCCAGCCCTTCCCAGTTTCCCCGGTGGCCACTCTGGGCACAACCAGGAAAACTCCTCTCCTCTCCCCCAGCCCCGGGGCCCTTAAAGGGGGAGAGTCTGGCTACTGAGCATGTGCCAGAGCCAGGCCTGCCAGCAGCCGCAGCCCCTCACCCAGTGGCCGCACAATGGCAGCCAGTGGCAGCCAGCTGTCCCCCACTCAGTCCCCCAGCACCCAGGGGCCAGCCAGGGGCCGTAGACAGTGCCCACCCTCGTGGACTAGTGCGGAGATTGTGGACCTCCTTGAGGTTTGGGGGGAGGCCCCCAATGTCCACGATCTCCGCACTAGGTGGAGGAACGCAGCCTTCTACGGCCACATAGCGGCCACCATGTCCAAAAAGGGCCACAGGCTCACGCAGGAGCAGGTGCGCCTCAAAGTGAAGGAGCTGCGGCAGGCATACGCCAGGGCCACCAGGGGTGGCGCTGCAGCAGGGGCTGACACCTGCCCCTACTTCCCCGCCCTCGACCGCATCCTGGGGTACCACGCCGGCAGGACCCCCAAGCTGTCCCACACTGGAGTCAGCAGGGTCGTCTGGGGAGGCCACACCAGGTAAGTGCCATCACCATCCCCTAACCCGGGGGCGGGGGGGGGAGGAAGACCAGGGACCATGCACGTGGCCCTTGTCTACCACACATCACGCAGCAACCTGTGCATGTGCGAGCACGTGCCATGCCACCCTTGGGCAGGTGGCTCCAGCTGTGTGCCACACAGGGGCCATGGCCTCATATGCACATGCATGTGTGAAGAGACCTGATACGCTCCTGACTCCAGGGCGGGACACAGCAGGACGCCCTCCCTTCACACACCTCCTCTATACAGAGGCAGGGGACATCTCCCCCCACCTCAGCCGCACTATACACGGCACAGGGGCATGGGTGCGGTCTCGGGGCACCTCCCACTCCCGGGGATAGCTGGACATTCCAAACATGGCCTCTGGGCAAGCACAACGACTCTGACGGTGCAGGGCACGGTCATCCTCACCTCGCAGAGTGGGGGCTGGGCTTCACCCACTGTGTCCCCAGGGAGAACTCACCAACTCACCACTTCTCTTCTTTCTCCACAGCTGCACCACCTGCACGTGCAGGGCACACCACCCCACCCGGGACATGCTCCCGCACCCGAGGGCTCTGCAGGACCACCGCAACACTGCAGGGGTACCACGAGCAGCACCTGGTGGCCCTGTGAGCCCAGACCTGCATCATGGAGCAGCAGGTGCAGGAAGAACGGAAGTACCGGTGAGAGCTGCTTGCCCAGAGTCGTGCCATCTGTGCCCATCTGCAGACCCTGGTGCAGAGCGTGCTGCGTTGTGCCGCTCCCTGCCTCCCCAGCTCCCGCTCCTCCTCCCTCTCCTTCTCCCCCTCCCGCCTCTCGCTCCTCAACCTCCTCCTCAATCTCCACACCCCCCACCTCAACCTCCACACTCACCTCCTCATCCCCCCAGGGACGCTGAGGTCCCCGCACCCGCCGTGCTGGGAGACATGTGGCCCGGTGAGACCCCCACCCCTGAGCCCTGAGCTTCCCCTCCCCCTTCTTCCCCTTGCTTCCCGCTTCCAGCTCCCTCCTCCCAGTTTTCCCCCTCCCCTCTCCCACCCTCTCTCCTGCCCTCTCTCACTTCCTTTCCCCGGTCTCCCCAGAGGTTCATCCCCCCCCAGTTGTGTTAAATAAACAGAGTTTTTATTTTTTAAAATACGTATTTTATTTGACATCAGGAAGGGGGGCTAGGGAGGGGTAAGTGGAAGGACGTGAGGGAGGAATGAGGCACAAGCCCCCAGTGGGGCAGACCACGGAGACTGTTAGTGCTCCTCGGGGCAGACGCTCTCCCGCAGGGCCTCCTGGATACTGACAGCCCCCCGATGGACCTCCCGGATGGCAGCCTGCTGAAAGTGCAGCCAGGCTGATGGCAGCATGTCCACAAGATGCACCGGAGTGCCCAGGGACAGCTCTGTCTCCATGTTGCAGAGTGGTAGGGTGTCCCGAGTGAGGGCAACCAAAGCACTCCGAGACACAAATGCTTTGCTGTCCCTCATCAAGGTAGACAAGCAAGCAGAGACACCTGAGAACTGGCTGTCCGGGGTGGGGGGTAGGGTCCCATGAAGCACGGACCTCAGATAGCCGCAGGCAGCAGACCCACACAGGAGGTCCTGACCTGGTGCCCTGCCGGCACTGGTTCCGGCCAGCCTTAACTCCGATTCAGAGTCCACTCAGTGTGGACGCACTATTTCGAAATAGCAAAATGCTATTTCGAAATGCATTTTCTGTATAGATGCATTAATTAGAATTAGCTTATTTCGAATTAAGTTAACTCAAATTAATGCTGTAGTGTAGACATACCCTAACATCTGTAGTATGAAACAAGGTAAAGAATTTAGGCCATAATTGGGATTAGAACCCAGAAATTCCTACTCCTCAAGTAACCATTTTGGATTTCTCACTAGGCACTGTGGCCCACCTCCACAGAAGCATTTAGTGTCCCCAATACCTTTCTGGACCCATTTGTTTTTCTTTCATTAGTGATCAGTATCATAAAGAGGGACTGTTCATTCTCAGCCTATTATTTAATCATTTATTTTATTTTATTTAAGATTTTGATTAGTGAACAGGGCAAATTGCCTCTTAAATAAAGTAGATTTGGTCTCTGCCATGCCAAGGTGGTATACTTACAATTCTGTTTGGGGGTTAAGTCATTGAGGTTAATGGCAAAATTGCCATTGAGTTCAGTGGGAGATGGATCAGGCCATCAGTTTTTACACACTCTTTTACTGAAATTAATGGGAGTTATATCTGACAAGGGGCTGATGAGAAACTAGCCCTCATCCTAGGAAGTGCTAAGCACCTCAACTCCATTCACTTCCACAGCATCTGTGAGTGCCCAGCTCCCCTCAGGAAGTGTTCAGCATCTTTCAGTTCTGGACCCTACATAAGGACTTTTCCCAGAAGAATTAATAGAAATTGACAAGGCAATCTTCACTTTCAAATAGGCACAATTCCTACCAGGGAAAAGTCAAGGACTGAGCCCTCCACTCCCCCCACCAACCTCCTGACAGGCCAGCCAGGCCAATTAAAATGATTATTATCCAATTTTTTGATCTGTGATGCATCAACCTGTGTCACTGTTTTCTAAAGTGCTACCACTTTCAAATGAATACCTGGCTGTTTCTGATGCACACCATGCCATTCGTTTCTTTAGTTGAATGAAGAGTTTAAGAGATCTCCAAGACATCTTAATAAGAAGCAGCTCAATGATGAAAAACATTTGCTGAAAGCTACATAAATATTGCTGCACTTGAATAGAAATAAAGAGAGATGCAGGCTGGTGATTGTATCCAAGGAAAGCAGTGTTTCTGCAGCTTATAAACTAAGAATGTGCTTAAAAGGACCATGTCAAGTACTTTTTACTTGTACCCTCCAGTGGCTATAAAACTTTCCTAAAGGCTTGGTGGTATACTTACAATGGTATCCCAGAGAAGCAATGCCACGTCCAAGGAACATGTCCACTTTTCAAAAAAATGTTTTGGAAAAATGAACGTGTTCTTTCGCCATCCCTGTAAACCTCATTTTATGAAGAACAAGGGATGGTTCGAAAGAGCAGGCTTTTCCGAAATTTGGCACCATGTAGACATGCCAAATTTTGGAAAAGCCTCTTTCGAAAGAAAAGTGGGAAAAGATATGTAAATTGCAGTTCACAATTTGCGTATCTTTTCCAACTTTTCTTTGTAGTCTAGACATAGCCATAGCGTGCTCATTTTATTCCTTATTTACAGTTGTCTTCCATATTATTTTAAGTTGTTTAGTAATTGAGTAGGTGCATGTGTTAGCTAATAACTTAACTTCATTTTCCTTCTCCAGTGCCTAAAACTCAACTCCCACAGAAAGCAACAGGAGACCCAGAACTCAGTCATTGAGGATTTTCACTAAGGATTGCAAAGGGTCAACCCTCCCAGAATCAAGTCCAGGAGAACAAAAGGAATAAATGTAATTCTTACATACCAACTTTATAGAATATTATGATGAAGAAACATAAATAATATTTTCACAGCATAACATGGCTACTTTATAAGCCTCCTATCTTATCTTCATAAATAAAAGCTCATAAATAAAGAAAACCAATTAAGCCCCACAAAAACAGAGTGAGAAAAAACTCAGAGTTCCCAGAAGTTTGGGTTCAGTTCACCTAAGTCTTTGATCACTGAATCTATACAATCTGCTGATAATGGGGAGAATCATTTACTTTGCTTCATTTGCTTATAGCAAACATCTTCCCTTCATTTGCTAATCGCAATTTTCAGCTGGAATCCATGCAGATTCTTCTTCTTCTTCCTCTGCTGTTAGTCAGCTAACCAGTGAACTACCACACTGTTATGGATCTGTTTTAAAAAAAACCTGTTACAAAACCAAACACACCAAAGAATAGCAAAGTAAATGACTCTCCCCATTATCACATTTAGATAAAAGTTGGCGACTCATATTATTTGAGGCAATTTAACTAAAATCAAGCAACATTTAAAGTAAACAAAATAAATTAGTTTTCCTTTCCAACTTCCTCTTTTAATATTTAACACCACCAGGTATTCTCTACTTAAGGCTTAACAATGTCACTAACCTGTTGCAAAATGCTTCAGATTTAGGGGAAAGCAGCCTGCATTCTGCTCCTGGTCTCAAGGTTTTGCCAGGCCACACAGGAGAGATGGCTAGGGCCCTATCAAATTCATGGTCCATTTTGGTCAATTTTATGCCTGGAGTTTTTAAAATTTGTCAGTTTCATGATTTCAGATGTTTACATCAGAAATTTCAGGGTGTTGTAACCAGGTATCACAAAGCTCTTGTAGGGGGGTCATGGGATTCCTACCCTTTATTCAGCTGGGCTGCTGGCAGTGGTGCTGCTTTCAGAGCTGGGTAACCAATGAGGAAGGTGGTTGGTCAGGTGTCAAGCTTTGAAGCCAGCACCATCACAAGCAGCAGTGCAAAAGTGAATGTTGCAGGGTGTGAGGGGTGCTTACCATATGTCTGGTTTTCTGGCAGTCTCCTGCAGAAGTAGGGGGCTGACAGCTCCAGCTGCAACCTCCCCGAGTGGGGAGATAACTGCTGGAGCCACGGAGCTTCCTGAAGCTGGGAGGAGATCCCAGAATTGGCTCTGATCCACTTTGGAGGAACGTTCCAGCATAGGAAGAGGAAGTCTTGTCACTCCCCATCCCTGGCTGGGAAGAGCAGCTGGAGACTTGCACAGGGTACAGGTCCCTGACTGCATGCCAGATTTCACAGGAGAGATCAGATTTCATGGATCCTGATTCATTTTTCACAGCCACAAATTCTGTAGGGCCCTAATATGGCCTTTTGTAAAGCAGCTGCCCTGAGTGCTTGCCCTCATGGAGCCCGAGTCAAGAAACAGGGAACAGCCACTGAGCATTCCCAAATTACCACACCTAATTCCAGAAACTTTTGAGTGTGGAGAGTTAATTGTGTATCTCCATAGCAACAGTGAGTCCCATACACAACTCATTTCCTCCTGCCCCCCGGCCAGATTTCTTAAAGACAGATTTCCCTACTGGTACATGGGTTACACACGCCCAACACTAGCTCTATGATGGTTGAAGTGACAAGGAGTCCTGTGGCACCTTATAGACTAACAGATAACAGACTAACGTGCCACAGGACTCCTTGTTGCTTTCGCAGATCCAGACTAACACGGCTACCCCTCTGATACTTGTATGATGGTTATCAGTGCTTTTTTTGGTATGACTAAAATCTGGAAGCTTATCTGATTTTATATAAAAAGGAAACTCCTTACATTTTCATAACTGTGCTGGATCTCATGGTGGCGAAAGGGGCCCCTCTTATAGTATTTTGGAGAATTCTGCTTCTGGTGCTTGCTAGAACTAAGTGTTGCAAAGGCCTGTGAAAAACTGAAAATAATTGAGAGGAGGGAAGAGTTTTCCCAAGGGTTAAAAAAGCTTTGATTTGAATTTGGGAAATTCAGTTGATTCCTTGTTTTATCAAACATGGTTTGCTCCAGCCTTAGTTTTAAAGTTTCTCAATGGAAAAATATTGGGTTTTTTTGGAGGTGGGCAAAGGGAAGAGTTTTAAGAATTTGATTCTCCTCTTGCTTATAGCAGTGTAAATCAGTACTAATTTAACTGAAGTCTACGATATTATATCACTGCAGCACTAGTGTAAGTGAGAGAAGAATCAAGCCCTACAAATCCAGAGGAAACTTACCAAGTCGACAACAACTTACAGGTGAGGTAAAACTGAGACGTAATGCCTGATGATAGCCCTTTAAAACAACAAAACTTCAATAAACACAGAAAGTTCAATATATAAAAGTAAGCCTTCTGTCAAAACAGCCATCAACACTGGATGATATCGAAATGCCAAGAAATCAGCTTCCTGGCAACAAAAGAAGGCTAACCAATCACTTCCACATGAATGACACTGGCTCCCAGGAGTGATCAATGCAGACTGTACTTGTCATTGATCTTTGCAATTTACACTCAGCCGATCTGCTGTGTTTCTGTTCTGACTGACAGTTGTTCATATGAGACTTGGGTTTTACAGGACTGATAGCTCTTCTCACAAGGTCTAGTTTGCAAACAAGTTTGTAACCTTCTCTCTTGATTCAGATTTTTATTGCTAGACAGGGCCAAAAAGGTCAATAGTTGTTTATTGTCATTGGGACTTGAAACTACTGCCTTCCCTATTTGCCTCTGATATTCCCCAATTTATGTACCAAAACCTGTCTCTTTCGGGGTTAACTAGAAAGACTAATAACTTCCTATTTTGAAAATAAATTGTTGGGATATTTGAACACTGAAAAACACTACAAACTAGCCTCCAGATTTTATACTTGCAGTTTAGTGGGCAGAGTTGTATGTGGGCATAATTTTGTTGGTGTAAATATTTGCAGGTGAAATATACTTAAATATATTTAGCAATCTTTTAAAAACAAAACCAAATTGAAAAGGCACACAGGCCTTGTTAAATCCAGGTCAGAATACTCACCCTGAAGTATGGCATAATAAAATATTTACCAGTTTATGAATAAAACCAAGAAATCACAGCTCATTCCTCTCATATCAGAAGGCCATTGTTTCAACCCCCAAAAGTTTTATCAATGAATAACTCTTCCAATTTACCCCAGAAGTCTGGCAATGTGCACTGGAGATAAATATAGGCAAATTAATGATCTAACAATCTGATTTGTGAGCACACCCAGGCTATGTCTACACACCCAGGCTATGTCTACAAAACAGATGTTATCCCAAAATAACATAGTCCGAGTCTACACTACAAGCAGTTATTTTGACATAATGTCAAAATAATGTCGAGCTGGAGGACTTCTTACTAATCTTCATTTTACAACGAGTTATGCAAGTAGGAGGAAGAGTTCTCTAACTTGGACTTTCTTCTGTGTAGACAGTGCCAAAAGCTGAAATAAGCTATTTCGATTTAAGCTGTGCAATTGACGTAGCTCAAGTTGTGTAGCTTATTTCACCTTTAGCCCAGCTTTGTAAATGTGCCCCCAGAAAGTAAGGTGTAGAGATAATGTCTCTTGTACAGGTATTCATTTGGTCCTGCAAAACGGGAGTCTTTCTCAATAGCAGTACCTTTAAATTCGTTTGGTTAAATTACAGTGAATAAATGATGCATTTATTAGGATGCATCATGCTGATAAAACTAAGATATTAGGAATTAATTGGACATAGATTGGGATTTTGTATGACTGCCTATCACTGCTGACTCTAAGGGTATGTCTACACTACCACCCTAGTTCGAACTAGGGTGGCTAATGTAGGCATTCGAAGTTGCAAATGAAGCCCGGGATTTAAATATCCTGGGCTTCATTTGCATCTTCCCGGGCGCCGCCATTTTTAAAAGTCCCCTAGTCCAAACTCTGTGCCCGCGGCTACACGCAGCACGGAGTAGGTAGTTCGAATTAGGTTCTCTAATTCGAACTACCGGTACACCTTGTTCCACGAGGAGTAACGGTAGTTCGAATTAGAGAACCTAATTCGAACTACCTACTCCGTGCCACGTGTAGCTGCGGGCACGGAGTTCGGACTAGGGGACTTTTAAAAATGGCGGCGCCCGGGAAGATGCAAATGAAGCCCGGGATATTTAAATCCCGGGCTTCATTTGCAACTTCGAATGCCTACATTAGCCTCCCTAGTTCGAACTAGGGTGGTAGTGTAGACATACCCTAAGGGCTTGTCTATACTTGAAATGCTACATTAGGCAGCACTGTACAGCTTCAGTGTAGACACTACCTTTGTCAATGGGAGGGGTTCTCCCATCAGTGTAGGTAATCCACGTACCTGACAGATGGTAGCTATTTTTATGTAGCACTGTCTATGATAGTGGTTAGGTTGGCTTAACAGTGTCATTTGGGCATGGCGTTACTTCAGTCTAGGCCTAAAAACTCTCAATATAACAACTTAGGCATGGTGATGCTGAGCATCAGTTCTAGAAAATCTCAGGAATTCACAAAGTCTGAGTTAGGCATTCAGGCTTCACAAGACATCGCAGAATGGGATTCAGAAAAGCCAGAAGCTCCCCATCTAAACTGGCTGATGGAGAATGCTGAGGGGAGAGTTGTGTTTTACATAGCCCCTCTCAGTGTAGCAGCTAAAACTGACTTGCAGGGTGTCCCCTCCTTCTGCTTGGAAGTCTCAGCTGCAAACCTTGGTTTGGGCTACATCTACACTATAGCAAAGTTGACAAAAGGAATGCAACTCCAGCTTATGTGACACACATAGCTGGAGTCACTGTACCTTAAGTCAAGTTACCATGGACTCTACACTGCCAGGGGTCAATGGGAGAAACTCCCCTGTCAACTTCCCTAACTTACTTTTCTCATCTGGCAGAGAGTAATAGGGTCAATGGAAGAGCAATCTGTGGTCAATCTGATAGGTCTTCCCTAGACCTGCTAAATCAACCTGCTTGTGAATCTATTTAAGAGCATCCATCCAGACTGTAGTGTAGATGAAGCCTTGGAATTTAGTGTTTCATCTCTTCCCATCCCCAGCTTCTTGCAAAAAATGGCATAAATGCCTATCTTTCCCTGATTCTTGCATCACACTAGGGCAAAGGCATTCAGATGCATAGAGGAAAAGCAGTAGAGCATATAAGCAGAGGAAAAATGTAGGAGCTATGGAACTTCTATTGCAGAAACATAAAAGCTGAGTGACTTTGGGGTTTACAGTGTTCTACAGCCATTAAGTGTGTGGGGAGTTTGATCCCAGTGGGGTCTGATGCTGAGATGTAAGTGCTGAAGTATTTCTGAACCACTTCTTAGTGCCTTATAATGCATACCAGAATTAGTTCTCAGTATATTTTTTTAAGTTCCTAAAAGGTAAGATCCTAAATGTGTGGTCCAATTATAAAAAGTATTGACCCCCCAGATTTGGACTAAAACTAATGTTCAGCAGTTTTGAAAACCAAGCCACTTATTTATGCGCCTATCCCATTGTGCTAGGCACTGTACACCAATAAAATAAAAATTGCACTCCATGCCTCCAAAGAACATTGCAATCTAAGTTTATGATGAGGCAACAAGATCATTCCCACAAACAGGCCAGGAGTGCATAAAGTAAGATTGAAACAGTCATTATTAGTGTAAAAGCTAACAGGCACAATGTGTAGGTTCAGCTTTTGGAGGGACTGGAAGGAGATGAGATAAAGAAACAGGTTACATTTGCACTCTTCAGTTGACTTAGTATGAGCAGTAAGCAAAAATACCTACATACACCTACATACGTTTACGGGGAGGAGTCTCAAACTCGTGGCCCACAGGCCAGCCCTAGTTGGAGCAGTTGTGCAATACGGCCAATGAGTCCAGGCAGCCAGGTGGGGGCTGTCCGTTACAGTTTCCCAAGCCATGCCTCTTCCTGCCATTGCCCCACCCCCAAGAACGTGGCTTTGAGGATTATTGTGGGAGGAGCTGGTATGGGGCAGAAGCAGCAGTTGGGCCCCCTGCACTCCCTGTAGCAACAGGAGCCATGGGGAAGTGGAGTGAGTGCGCCTGACAAGTGCGCGCCACTTCCCCACAGCTCCTACCATCACAGGGGAGTGGGGGACCCCAACTGCTGCTACAGTACTTCACCAGACCCTCTTCTAGTAATCCCCAAAGCTGCATACTTGGAGATAGGGTACCATGATGGGGGAGGGGAAGAGAGCGTGGGGCAATGGCAGGGAGAGGTGAGGCTTGGGGAACAGTAATGGACAGCTCCCCCCATCCCGTTGGGACTCCTGGGCTGGATTACACAACTGCTCTGGCTGGGGATGGCCCATGGGCTGGGAGTTAGAGACCCTTGCTCAAGGGTATATACAGACAATGTGGAATAGGTTTATATACTGTGTATATATATTATATGTGTGTTTGTGTATATATAGGGTATGTATGAAATTAGGAAAACTGCCTTAATGTGTGTACCTACAGAACTTTTCCCTCTGGAAAGATTCTGATGTGAAGTAGTTAGGGAAATGTAACCTGTATCATTAGATCCTGCAGCAAAACATTTTATAGTTTATGATCTGTGCAGCAAATATCTATACAATAGAATCATATTAAAATGCCACCTGCTGACTGAAAGTTTTACATTTCCATGCAGTGCCAATATAAATCAAAACACACAATTTAAATGTATGAAGCCAAAATAGTTTGCTCCAGAGAGAACTAGATACATTCATGGAGGTTAAGTCCATTAATGTCTATTAGCCAGTCTGGGTAAGGAGTTGTGTCCCTAGCTTCTGTTTGTCAGAGGGTGGAGATGGATGGCAGGAGAGAGATCGCTTGATTATTACCTGTTCGGTTCACTCCCTCTGGGACACCTGGCATTGGCCACTGTTGGCAGACAGGATACTGGGCTGGATGGACCTTTGGTCTAACCCAGTATAGCCGTTCTTATGTTCTTAGGTATCCAGATTTAAGCTAATAGGGTCAATTCACTCCTGGTACCTTCACTGCCATTGCCTGAAGCTGATTTAGCTGCATCAAGGTGGATTTGGCCCAGTGAGAGAGCAGAGGGCGTAGGCCAGCATATGATAGGGTTCTTATGATATTGTGAAAACAAATGTCTACTTGGCAATTAAGTATCACTTACAAAAATCAGGTCTGAATCCTCCAGCCTTTGCTTTTAGAATAAAGATCAAAGAGTTCTAAAGGGACTGCTCTCATGAGTATGGGCAACAGGATCAGTCCCTTGCTGATAAGTATTTCTCCTACTATACACTTGAAATAAAGAAGAGTGGATTAGTGCTGCCTCACAGACTCTGGCAAGTACTTTTTTTTTCAGTTTCAAAGGGCATGTCTACACTGCAGTTAGACCCTTGTGTCTGGCCTGAACCAGCTGACTTGGCTCCAGGGCAGTTTAATTGCGATGTAACTGTTCTGGCTTGTAGTGCAGCCCAAACTCTCAGACCCTCCCACCTTGTAGAGTTTTAGGCCATGTCTACACTACGTGGAAGATGGACGCTGCTGCCATCAATCTTCTGGGGTTCGGTTTACT
Organism: Pelochelys cantorii; assembly: GCA_032595735.1. Classification (NCBI taxonomy): domain Eukaryota; kingdom Metazoa; phylum Chordata; order Testudines; family Trionychidae; genus Pelochelys; species Pelochelys cantorii. The sequence continues at coordinate 97,592,896 of CM064329.1, read as the reverse complement.
GCGTCTAATGAAGACATGCTAATTCGAACTGAGAGGGCGCTCCTGTCGGTGCCCGTACTCCTCCACCTCATGAGGTGCAAGGGATGCCAATAGGAGCATTTGCTCCAGTCCACCTTCTGCTGTGTGGACTGTGACTTAAGATAAGTCGACTCCAGCTATGTAAGGGTGCATCTACACTGAACCATTATTTTGAGATAGCTAGCGTTATTTTGAAATAACAACGTGAGCGTCTACACAGCCATTCTGTTATTTCAAAATAATTTTGAAATAACAGACATATTATTCCAAAATCTGTAAGCCTTATTCTATGAAGAATAACACTTATTCCAAAATAGCTATTTCAAAATACGGCGTGTGTAGACGCTCCACTGCTGCTATTTCGAAATAGCACCTCACCAGGGCCATTCTAAGTTATTCCTCCCCAGTGACTCCTGGTGCTCTAAATCGACATAGCACGGCTACATTAGGGAAGCCTGCCTCAGACTAATTTTGAGTCTTCTCTGCAGTGTAGATGTGCTATTTCGAAATAAGCTATTTCAGAATAACTCTTAGAGCCTAGGCTCCAGCCCAGTCCCAGAAGTATACACCATAACTAAACAGCCCTGCAGCCTGAGTCCCCTGAGCCCAGGTCAGCTGGCACTGGTCAGCTGTGAGTTTTTAATTTTAATGTAGATATACTTGGAGATGCTAAAGACCAAATCATGGTTCATTTGATTTTAGTGGTCCTAGAATGTGATTTTTAGAGTGATGAGCAGCCTAGGAAATTATTGTAATATACTGTACAATATGGATTCTAATGTCCCAAAGGCTTTGGAGACCTTACCAAAAAAAGAAAGTGAAAATGTAGTTGACAATAAGTAGGACAGAGGCCTGATTTCCACTTTACTATTTACCTGCCACAGTTCACATTCCTTTCTATCAACCCACTAGGGTTGGATTTCCATTTTTAGAAGGATATCAGTGTGGCTCAAATAATTTCTTGTGCCCTGGCCGTTTACTGTTTCTTGCTTAGCTGCTCATGTTCAGGTGCTCATACCTTCTGTGCCTCTTCTATCCTATCATATATATAGTAGCCCAATGTCTGTGACTCTGTAACGCTGAAATGCTGGCTGTTCCCTCTGGGCAGCGCTGTTGCCTCAGTCATGTCCTTCTCCTCCCACAGTGGGGCTTGGCTGACTTCTGCACCGCTCAGCCGGGCCGCCACGTGGGAGCAAGTGGCGCAAGCAACCATTTGGGCTCCGCGCTCCCCATCTAGCATGGGGAGCGCGGTGCCCAAACGGCCGTTTGGGCACTGTGGTCCCCCAAGTGAGAGGCAGGAGGGGGAGGAGAAGAGAAAGAGAGAGACCGAGAGAGAGGCAAGAGGCGGAGGAGAGCTGAGAGAGAGAGGGAGGGAGGCAGTAGGAGGAGGAGAGAGCGCGAGCGAGAGCGAGAGACCGGAGGCTCAGGAGAGAAGACGGACGTGGAGGAGAGACCTGAAAATCCTGTCTTATGACGGGCTAATTGGCTAGTCTTTAAATAACCAGTAATGTCCTTGTTTCTGACTTTTTGACTAGCTTCCTCATTGTTTGAAATCCCTCTTTTTCAAAATTTAGGGTCTCCATCAGTTTTGGCCAAAATAGCTCTCCTATAGAAATTGAACTTAATATTACTGCGGTCATGATTACTTTAGTGGGCTACTTTACTTTATTACTTTATTGTTGCTTCTTGAACTCTGTGTTACTTTGGACTAATTAAAAAAAACCCAGCTTCTCTTCTTGTGTGCTCTTGAATGAGCTGTTCACCACAAACGTGTACGTTGTCAAGAAATTGCTTTTTTCCCCCTCAATCTTCTCCCATTGTGACATTAACCCCCCATATATAAACTAGTCAAAGTCACACATTATTACTGTTTTTTCTCATTCAACAATGTGCATTCATTCTCTTTTGTAGATCAAGAGGTTGCTAATGTCATTCTGCTAGTACACTTATTTTCTTATGATTTTGAGATTTGTGTTCATTCCAATTCTACTGCATGGTCCCCTCTGCTGAGGACTTTCATCTCTTCAGGCTCTAAAGAATGTATTAGTTATAATGCCACCTCTGACATCCTGCCCTGTTAAATGTTTGGGCACGCTATACTCTGTACAGAGCCTCACCTCCTCTCTTCATTCTTGTTTGTTGCCAGAACAACAAAGTCACCTCGGCACATAGACGTTGGGGGAAGCCGATTTAAATGCAGCTATCTCCTTTATTGCTGGATCCAAATATAACATAGGCAATAAGGATCTTCAATCACACATGGGTCCAGCACATCCACTGCTGGACCAAGTAAGCAAATAACAGTTTAAAAAAATTCATCTAGCAACACAAAGTTGTAAACTGCTGCCTTTGCTGCATGGATCAATTGAGACAGCTAACAAGAGAGCAGGCTTAGGCAAATCAAAATAAAATAGCGCAGTATTGAGGAGATGGCTGCTGTGCTTGCCATTCTGGAACTGCTGAAGATGGAGAAGCAGCCTTCATGCACTCCAGGAACAATCTGCTGGTATCTTGCACTGACAGTCTATAGCTGCAGAAGGACCCTAAGTACAGGCAGAATCAAAGAAAGGAATTATAGTCTTCAGTGTAAACCCCCAATCTCCAGAGGGAGAAGTACAGACAACTTCAGGTTTTTTAAAAAAATTCAGCCTGCAAAGAAAAGCTGCAAACCCAGATGGAAAAGAAAAGAAAAAGTTTCTCTGTAGAAGAGGGCATGTTGAGAAGGTGAAGTTCAACAAGACAGAAGTGAAATAGCAACTTTTGTAGGCAATGTTGGTTAACCATATTAACACTGTGAATTATGGGTGGTTTGCTTTTTGAGCAATTTGTACCCTGCAATTATATTCCAGATGGATGAATTTCAACCCTGCTGAGAGAGAGGAGACTGAAGACATACAGACAGCTGCATGACCTATCGTCTCCAACTCTGGAATGCAGAATAACAGAATTACTATAGCACTGTAGGAACATTTCTTTCTTACCGCATCCGTGATGGCAGTATGATATTGGGCCAGGGAAGTGGAGAATCAGTAGCTTGAGCTGTGGGCGCTCTGAGGAAGTTGTCAGAGCATTGTCAGTTCAGACAAACATCAAATGATTACTTGTGTGGCCAGCCTGTCTCTGGATTATTCAATGATCGGATCCGGGAAAGTTATTGACTGTATCAGCAATTACATTCAAGAAGGTTGTGAGGTAGCTAGTGCCATGGAAACCTCACAGAAGGATACTCTGGAGTTTAGAAATAAATCTCTTGAATTGGTGAGTCAGAGGACTATGAGAACATAATGAAATCTCTATATGGCTGCTGTATGCACATTGCACGCTGAGAAGGATTGCCAGGACAGTTGTAAGAAGTGGCAGAAGAAAGGACACATTGTTAGGACTAGTCACATAGTTTAGCAACCAACAACAGTTATGTATAATAGTCAGCCAAAATATTGCAAGACCAGAGTTGCACCTTATGTCTGAAGCCTCTAAAGTAAGCTGATTTGGACTACACTGTAGTCTTGCAACCAAAGCAGGGCCATGTGCTGCAGTGATCAAGGAGGATAGCTCCATTCAAATTTATGGAGCTTTCAAATGATGCTGAATCCACCTTTATGTGCAGACCAGTGCCCAAACCTTGTACTAAAGATTTGTTTACTATTCTTATTAGGGGACAGTGTATCAGTAAATGGGAGTTGATCAATTCATACCTACAAAGATTGACACAGCATCTCACAATCCATACACCAAAAGGCTTTTGCTACAATAGTTTGCCTTTTGGTATCCCAACAGCACCTGCTCTTTTCCAGAAAGCCATGTATGAAATCCATGAAGGGACTGAATGGAGGTCAGAACTGTTTGGGTGAAAACTTTGTTATAAAAAAAGATCAAGAGGATCATCTTCGCAAGACAGGGTCCAAATTTCAATGTATGAAAGACCGTGAACTGAAAGTACATTGAGACAAATGAGGTATGTTATCTTACAGGCTTAAGGAAATTGTCAAAGAAAGAGAAGGTGATTCTTCAAGTAACACTATCAGAGAATGAGTCTCAATAACACTCATTCTTGGGACTGTTCAACTACTACAGTAAATAGCTGCCTAATCTGACAACAGTATTAGCACTTTTGTTTGAACAGTTAAAACTATTATTTTTAAAAAGGAAATTAACTAGAGCATGTGTATGTAAGCAGGGGGCTGGCAGACCCCCCTCCTTGACAAGGAGGGGAGTAAGCTCCATTCTCCCAGACGGAGTGGAGCCTTGGGTGGAAGGAGCCAAGCCAGGCAGCCTACCATCTCTGTTGCCCAGAGTGCAGTATACCTCACCTCCCAGCCTTCAGGTATTGTCCTATCACTACCCCTCCTGGGGGAGGGCGGGGGAAGGGGGCTAGAGTGGAGGGTTGTGATAGGACAGTGCTTATAAGAAATTTAAGTGTGGGTTGGAGTATGGGGAGTTCATGGCTGGGGTTTAGGGGTGTTTGTGGATATGGGGGAGCTGAGGAGAGGGGTCTGGGGGTATGGAAGGTGCAGGAGTCAGGACAGAGGTTGGATTGTGGGGGGAGAAGAAGTCAGGGCAGCAGTTTGGGAGGTATGGCAGGAAGTGGGGGGGAGTATAAGTGTCAAGTAAGGATGGGGGCTCAGGGCAGGTGGGGGTGCAGGAGTCAGGGCAGGGGTTGTGGTTGGTGGGGGGAGGTTGGGGTTGGTGGTATTTTGGGAGGGAGCTTGGGGCTGGGAGTGCAGTCTTTGCGCTGGCTGGCTGCCGGATCCTTGGGGTAGTGGAGACTGCATTGCCCAGCTGTCTGAACACTGGGGCTAGCCCGGGTGGTGGGGACTGCAATATTCAGGCAGTTGAGCACTGAATTAGTGGGGATTGCTCTTCCCTGCTGCCCAAGCACCAGGCCAGAGCGGCAGGGACTGCACTGCCTCACTGCCTGAGCCCCAGAGCTAGAGTCTGTATGCACTGTAATCATGCAGCCCAGGGTGGCGGCAGAACCCAACGTCCAGCCCCCCAGTCTCTTACTGGTATGCTGCCCCAGGGCATACTAGCTTTCTTTGACTTTTGCATGTTCCGCCACAGAGCTCAATACATTTCATTGGTGGGTGAGGTAGAATAATGGAATCATAGAAGATTAGGGTTGGAAGAGACCTCAGGAGGTCAGAAATCTCAGGAGGTCATCTAGTCCACCCCTCTGCTCAAAGCAGGACCAACCCCAACTAAATCATTCCAGATCTATATAGCATTACTCTTATAGGGTATGTCTACACTACCACCCTAGTTCAAACTAGGGTGGTTAATGTAGGCATTCGAAGTTGCAAATGAAGCCCGGGATTTAAATATCCCGGGCTTCATTTGCATCTTGCCGGGCGGGCGCCATTTTTAAATCCCCTTAGGTCGAACTCCGTGCCCGCGGCTACACGTGGCATGGAGTAGGTAGTTCGAATTAGGATCTCTAATTCGAACTACCATTACTCCTCGTGGAATGAGGTGTACCAGTAGTTCGAATTAGAGATCCTAATTCGAACTACCTACTCCATGCCGCGTGTAGCCGCGGGCACGGAGTTCGACCTAAGGGGATTTAAAAATGGCGCCCTCCCGGCAAGATGCAAATGAAGCCCGGGATATTTAAATCCCGGGCTTCATTTGCAACTTCGAATGCCTACATTAACCACCCTAGTTCGAACTAGGGTGGTAGTGTAGACATACCGACATTACCTATTTAGGTAATTCCTATATAGAAAGTGGAGATCAAACACCTACAAAATTCAGATCTGGATCCACACCCCAAACCTACTTAAATTCAAAGATATTTAGGAGACAAAGTGGGTTAGGTAATATTTCTTTATTGGACCAACTTCTGGATCAACACAGATATGAAAACATTGCATTCAGAGTTCAAGGGTGGGAGCATTAAATCTGGAATTTTAGTTCAGGACACAAAAATGAGGTATAGGTCAGACTTGAATCCTGTAAACCCAAATGTTTGGAGAGATTTGGTTCTAGGGTTTTGGTGTGGAATTGCATATAATGTAAATAACCATCACACAATATCATTGCATTTTGCATCCATGTAAAACTCATTGCCACCAATGAGGGGGGCACAGGTACTACTGCAAGCATACTTGGACCCATAATTCATCAAGAAAAGTGCTAAAAATTTAACATTATGTTTAGCAGCTTTTCTCATGTATTTGGATAAACTTGCTCGTGGTAGTGTTTCTTTAAGCTTCTTCTAAACACCCAAACAAATTCTGGTGCTGTCAGCTGCTCTAACTGATAGCAGCATGGTCCATTCATCAGCCCACATTGTAAATGTCAGTAAAAAGTACAAACTGCCTATTAAAACACACATTTGTTGCATTTCAGGCCATTGCTGAATTTAGAGGGGCCTGTTCTTCCCTGTTATCTCTGGGAAGAATTAGCTCAACTCTGTATGTTACAAAGAGAAACAAGAGAAAACATTTATGGATGTTGGCCCGATTGTCCATCTTGCTGTGAGCCATTCCAGTCAAACTGCTACTGACTGGCTGCCAATAGGATGTGGAAATTGGGCCTGAGAAGTCTAGAATGGGAAGAGATTGAAAGGCTTTTTGTGAGGAAACAGATATCATTTTTATAAGCATGATGCAAGAACCTAAACTCTTGAGAACATTGCTGTTACAAACTAGTTTGCCCGATGGGTCTCTTTTTAAAAATAGATCAGAATAAATTAATCCCCTTTCAGAGTACAGCAAAGTATAACTTTCATACAAAGCCCACTGTGGTAGCATCTCTCAGAGTTCCCTAATGTCCCTGTAGATTAGTGACAAGTGACATATTTGAAATTGCCAGTTGTCCAGTCATTTAAATAAACATGTTGACAAATGAAGGATGGTTTAGAAAAGTCAAAGGATTCAGCTAGAGGCTGCTTTGGCTATACACAGCTACAGAGGCAAACTGGCATCAATGGCAGGCAGTGGGGCTGGCAGGGCTGCCTGAGGAGGGAGAAGTTGCCGGCTGAGGCTCTCAGGAGATGAAAACAACTCCAAGAGAGGCTACTAGGCAAGTGCTCTCAGCCGCTGCTCCTCACCCCCAGAGTGGGTAAGGTCATGACAGTGCCTCAGGTGCTAAGAGATTTGGGACAGCTCTTGTTGGCCCCGAGTGCTACTGGGGCTTTGGTCACAAGCACAGAGATCCACCTGGCTCCCTGTCAGTGTCCGGCCTGCATCTGCTGCTCCATCTGTCTTTGACTCACATTGCAGCCACCTGTGTCTGGGCTCTGGAGGCACTGCCACTGCATGGCATATGAATCCAGCAGTGAGGAGCTCATCTGGAAAGGTGTGGGGGGACAGGCAGGGAGTGCAGAATGCAGCAGGGAGTGGGCTGGGGGAGTGGTGCATGGGGAGTGGGAATGTCAGTGCAAAGCATGAGATGCAGGGCTAGGCCAGGGGAAGCAACCCACGACACACCTCAAGTGGCTTTGCGTGGGGCAAGGTGTCAGCACTGCTCAGTAACTGAGTCCCTATAGGTTGGCAGCTGCCCCCTGCCAGTGCTTGGGTGTGCTTGCCAGTGATTGAACCAAATGGCTCCAGGGAGACCTGCTGCTGCTGTCCCTGGCCACTGAGCTGGAGCTCATTCCCCTCTTGAGCCCTGAACAGCTGATGCTGATGTGCCCAGAATGGGCCATTGTTAAGGGGCCCTCTGCACATAGGATAGTGAGCCCATGAAGCAGGTCTTGGGAACAAGGGCAGAGGGGCCCACTGGGCTTGTAACTAGGGCCCAGAAGCCCCTGATTCCTCAGCTGGGGAGCTGCCTTGTGAGCCTCTAACTTAACTTCATGAGGTTTCAGAGTAGTGGGGCAGGGAGCCTACTGTGAACTTCTAAATCAGGGCTACTCAATTTTGGAAGTCCCGGGGGCCACATACTCACAGCACATGCCAAGGCCAGCAACTTAAGTGTGGTTGCATATACATGCAAATATATATGCAAATATATGCAAATAGCTTCTTTCATACAATGCCCTGGCACTCCTGGCACCTTCTCCCTGGAGCTAGAAATGCTGACACCCAGTACTCATCTGTTCCAGCCAGCCCGTTGCTTGCATTTTTCAGTGCTCACTCTGCCTGGGAGATGTCTCGCTGTTGTGGAGCGTGTTCCCAGTGGAGGCCATGTACAAAGGATCCCACTTACGGGCTATGTGTTGAGCACCACGTCAACCCAAACCGCACCGCAGGCAACAAACAAACAGGCCACAGATCACATGCAGCCTGTGGGCCACTTGTTGAGTAGCCCTGTTCTATATGGTAGGTGGGGGCAGCAGACTGAAGTTTTGCTTTGGATGACAGAGTGGCCACTAAAGCCACAGTCTGAGTCCTTTTTAGTCTTAAGGGTACATTGTTTCAAGCCACTGTATCTTTCCTGACAATATTTGGGGTAGGGTGGATCCCCATTTGTACAAGCAAATGACCATAGGTGCAATTTGCATGGGATTTTGAGTATGCACATGAATTTTTGCATTTTGTAATCCCCCATTGATTTATCCTCCATGAATTTATCTAGTTCTTTTTTGAACTCTGGCCTTCACAGCATCCTCTGGCAAAGAGTTCCACAGGTTGACTGTGCATTGTGTGAAGAAATATGTTTCTTCATGTTTGCTTTAAATCTGCTGTCTATTAATTTCAAAACTAATGCAAAAATATCTGGGAAAATGACCATTAAAGTAAATGACAAAATCCTTCCCTGCCGTGATGTTCATGCATAGGAATAGGTGGTAGATAGCCTTTGTTCCCCACTTCCTTGGGGAGCAGAGTTCCAGTTAAGCACTCCAAGGCATTGGTTTGTGGTTTTGATACCCTGACTGCTTCCCCGAGCCCCACTTCTCGCTGAAATGTGCAACATGTGATAGATAGAGTGCATGAATCTCTTTACAAAGGTGTCTCCTATCGTCTATTTTGATGCAGGTCATTTTGACCTACCTTGATTTGTGTAGGCGTGATGCCTCTTGGATTAATCAAGTATGAGGTTAGTATTAGCACCGTATTGCTCATAGTGTAGTTCCAAAGCCAGGACTTTACTCTAAGCTAAGCTAAGTGGCAAGAAAAGAAATGGTAGAATTCCAAAGTAAACATTTCAGAAGAGCCAAATAAATAAAGACCCTCTCTTTCAGAAAAGAGGCTCCAGTGCATGGAGACTTTAAAAATGTTGCCCCCAGTTTAGTGGTAGTAAGTCTGATACAAATAAACCTCACAATGCACATGGGAAATCTGAAACATGACTGTTTTCATAAGTGTAACCTCTACAAAGGTGCTGTGTTCTGCTGAATGAGGCTTTTTTATAAATTCCAGAAGGGGAAGATGCAAAAAGCTCAATCATTTTAATTGTTAGGGACAGTGATATAAATATTTCATAAAGGCTTAGACCTTTTAAAAAGTTGTAAAATGAACTTGAAAGACTGACTGGCAGAAAGAATAGAGATTAGTTTATGGGGGTGCAAAAGAGATTTTTGTCACCGATTCAAATAAAAATGCTTTTTGTTTTTCACATTGTTGAAATCTTCTGTGGATTTGTATTGGCACTTCCTTCCCAGGCACTAATGTGCCAGTTGAGAGAATATTCAGTAATGAATGACATTGGGCTGATGACAAAGCAGAATGCGAGTAGAGTAAGGGAAGAAAATAAAAAAGCTAGCACTGTCATTAATATGAAACACCTGCTGTGAGCTCAATGAAATGCTGTTGGGGAACAGGCAGCTTTGGAGCAAAGCATCTTCAGAGAGAAGTGAAGAAAAACTCTTTTTGTCCTATGGACTCATTGTTTTCAAATATATGCATTTATTCTCCCATTGCATTGTACATAAGGCTTCTTTGGAGACGGAGGTGTTAATTTTCATTTTTTCAGGGGTTAGTTTTTAGTAATTTTTAAATTCTGTGTAGATGTCTGGAAATGGGGGTTTCTCTTTTTATAATGGGTAATCTTTCTGTAATTTTCACTACTGTGTTTTAATGTTGTTTAAAAAAATTAAACCACACTAGGGAACATAAGAACAAGCATTCTGGGTCAGACTAAAGGTCCAGTTAGCCCAGCGCTGAAAGTGGCCAGTGCTAGGTGCCTCAGAGGGAATTAACAGAACAGGTAATCATCAAGCAATCCATTTCCTGTCACCCATTCCCAGCTTCTGCAAACAGGCCAGGGACGCCATCCCTGCCCATCCTAGCTAATAGCCATTGATGAACCTATCGTCCATGAATCTATCTAGTTCTTTTTTGAACTCTGTTATAGTCTTGGCCTTCACAACATCCTCTGGCAGGGAGTTCCACAGTTTGTGTGTTGTGTGAAGAAATACTTCCTTTTGTTTGTTTTAAACCTGCTGACTATTAATAACATTTGGTGACCTGCTAGGGAGCCTGTAGTGTGCAGGGTCTACATCAGTAGTCCCCAATCTTTTGGGGCTGCCGGGCACCCGGGGGGTGGGGCTGCTCATGCGCCACATGCCCGGGGGCGGGGCCCCTCATGCGTTGCGCGCCCAGGAGCGGGGCTGCTCATGTTTCGCATGCCCAGGGGCGGGGCTGCACACGCGCCATGTGCCCGGGGGCAGGGACACGCATGTGCCGCACGCCTGGCTGGTGCCGCGCATGGGTCATGCAGCCGGGGGTGGGGCTCCTCATGCACCGCGCATCTAGGGCCCGGGGTGCAAGAATGGCTTGGGCCAGCCCTGGTCACTCGGCAGGCGCACATAAATGCCCTGGCGGGCACCATGGCACCTACGGGCACCACGTTGGGGACCACTGGTCTACATGGATCAATTAATACACAAGTGATAGGGTGACCAGACATCTTGTTTTTTAAAGTGACAGTCCTATATTTAAACCTTCCTGCAGGTGTCCTGATTTTTTCTTAAAAATGGATAATAAATGGCTGTGGATGGCCAACTTTCCAAAGGAGAAAGAAAAACAGAGAGTCCAAAAGAAACTCTTTAAAGACACCCTCAAGATAAACCTCAAGCAGTGTGGCATTGATATCACACATCCAGGACAGGGATAACTGATGAAGACTTATGAGAAAGAGAATGTCTTTTGAGGAACACTGCCTTGCCTTGGTTGAAGAAAAACCCCAGAAAAGAAAGAAAAGGCAACTGTTACTCAGCAATCGTGGCCCAACCCTTTCTTCCAACACTGCCTCCAATGTCTGCCAACAAGCCTGTGGCTCGAGGATCACACTCCTCCGTCACCTAAGGACCCATGAAAATGAACTTTTGAGGGTCACCCCCTGCACCTGGAGCTGGGATTGGGTCCTCATTTGGGGGGTGGGTGGGAGGGAGGCAGATGGGGTAAGGAAGCCAAGGCTGTGGCTACAGCTGATGCCGGGAGTGAGGCTGGAGCTGTGACCAAAGGCAGAAGCTGGAGTTGGGTGGGAGCAGAGCTGCATCTGGGCCATGGCAGGGACCAGCAGCTGGGTTTTCAGGTGGGTAGGGCTACACTCTTGGTTCTGCCTCCAGCCTTCATCTTGGGCCGAGATCAGATCTGCAGTCAGGTGCCAAGGATGCAGAGCAGAGTCACAGCCATGCCCTGGTTAGGGCCAGCAGCTGGGCCTCTGGCCAGGAGTAGAGCTTGTGGCTGTGGCTGAGGGTGGGGTGGATCTTGGTGATATACACTCCCCACCTTATGGCAGCAGGCCTGCTGTGCTCCCAAGTGTTCCTCCACACCTGCATCCCACAGTTTGGGGACCTCTGCTTTAAGGTCATAAGGGACCATTGTGATCATCTAGCCTGAGCTCCTCAACACTGCAGGCCAAAGAACCTTGCTCACCCACTGCTGAAATAGATCCCAACTGCTGGCTGAGTTACTGGAGTCCTCAAGGAAAGGTTTAAAGCCTTGACATTACAGAGAATTCACCATATATGCCAGTTTAAACTTGTAAATGACCTATGCCCTGTGCCGCAGAGGAAGGCGAACCTCCCCTCTTATCTCTATCAATCAGACCCAGGAGAAAATTCCTTCCTGATCCCAAACTTGATAATCAGTTAGAGTACGTCTACACTAGCTCGTTAGTTCGAGCTAGGTAGGGTAACGAGGGCAACCGGAGTTGCAAATGAAGCCCGGGATTTAAATATCCTGGGCTTCATTTGCATGTTCCCGGGCGCCGCCATTTTTAAATCCCCCTTAGTCCGAACTCCGTGCCCGCGGCTACATGCGGCACGGACTAGGTAGTTCGAATTAAAGATCCTAATTCGAACTACCGTTACTCCTCGTGGAATGCACTTTCGAAGTGCTTGATTTGCATCCCTCTGTTGGCAGAGGGATGCAGTCTAGACGTAGCCTTGGAGACCAGCATTTCACACTGGTTAATGTGTCTCTCCTCTCTGGTGATTTACAGTTAGGAACTTGTAGTACAAATGCTGAAACATTACCTACATCACAGTATGGGATATAGATATTTTAGTGACACTGTATATAATCACTCACAAACATTCAATAAAGCCTAAACACATTCCTATAATCCTAATTCCTATTTTCACAATACTAATACAGGTGAACCAGATTGATTCCAGCTATGCGTTTGTCCGAATTTGGTTGAGATATGGAGTGTGTCTACACAGAGGGCTTAACTTGAAATAAGCTACACAAATTGAGCTATGTCAATTGCGTAGCTTATTCTAAAATAGCTTATTTCAAAATTGAGAGCATCTACACAGCATTTATTTCAAAATAGAGCACTCTTCCTCCGACTTCCCTTACTCCTCATACAATGAGGGTTACAGGAGTCAGAGTAAGAAGTCCTCCAGCCTGATGCATTATTTTGAAATAATTGCCTGTTGTGTAGATGCGGACTAAATTATTTAAAAAAACCCCACTAGTTATTTTGAAATAATGTTGCTGTGTAGACTTACCCATGGGGATCTTGGCATGAGCTCAGACTTGGTCTGCCAACATCACAGAAGTCTCATCTAACTATGGAGTTTTCTCAGCCTCAATATTCTGCTGGTTTCAGCTAACAGATTGCTTCTGCACATGGCACTTAAGAGGGTAGCGAATCATTCTTCAGTAAAGGTATAGAACTGATATAATAGCCATTTGAGGGTCTAAACACACAGATTGCTCCAAGGATGGTTCCCAGACTTTTATTACATTTGTTAGACAGTGCCACAGAAATCTGTTTCCCATATGTTACTCTTTGTTGGCTCTTTCTATTTTATGTTGTATTTATTGACCACAGGAAAAAAAAGTGATCAAGCCAAAATGAAGTTTTAGTAACAATAGCAGCTGAAATATAGCTACAGTTTGCACTAGACCATCTCTCTATATATTTTAGAGATTTGTGTGTCTATCTGTGAGTCTGACTGTCTGCGAATCTGTTGGTTCAAGAACGCCTCCTAAACGGTCAGAGCTAGGACCACCAAATTTGTTACACACCTTCCTCTTACCCTAACTTAAAGCAAAGCCAGGGTTTGGTTGTGTCAGGAAAATGGGATGTTCTGTTGTGGCTGGCTGGCCTGTACGGATCCCTCTTTCCCCACCCTGTGCTGGACAGGAGAGCACAAGCTGGAGGCCTGCACATTCAACCCAGCCCCTGGGCAGCCCCCCTGGATATGGAACCAGGCCCCCCAATCAGCATCCCCCCCCCCAGCCCAGGCCAGACTCGGGCAATGTTGGGTAAGTCTTCTAGCAGATAATATACGTATGACTTGAGATATAGGCCTGAATGCGCTACCTCAGATCTGAATGTGCCTTTATTTTGTGAAAGTTTAGGTTTGGGTACAAATCAAATCCAAATTGGCTGTTGCAAAATCTTAGGGTCTGAGCATCCTCAAACTTTGGGAACAGTCAGATCCCTGTCAATGCAGTTCAAGCTCCTCACTAATTGTACTCTATTTTTGTAACCCTGACTCTAATATTAAAGTGCTGAATTCAGTTGGCCTTGATGGGGGAGCCATGAATGACATCATCGCCATAATATTGTATCTAACAGATCATAGTGATTTAAGTCTGTATTGTGCACCCCTAAAGTTAATAGGAGTTTATTCCATTGGCTTGAATGGAAGCAGAATCAAGCTCTGATCTGTGAACATTATTTATAGATGGGATGATCTGTTGGCAAAAGATGGCACATGCTGTTCTCTGCAATTTGCCTCTGTAAAACTCATCCATAGTTGGCACTTACCTGGTTACAATGGCATAACACTTTCTAAATGGGCCCAATACCAACCTAGCAGCATGTGCCTGAGCTTTGAGTACTTCAGGCACTCATCCCACCAAGGAACAACTAAACAGCTCTCTCTGCAGTGTGGCAATGACACATGAGCTGTGTAAAAGGGCAAATTTAAAACGGCTTCATCTACCACATATGGCATATTTGGGACTCTGGTGAATTCGCACTAGTGTTTTTGCACAAAGAGTTAGGTAGCATTAAGGAACTCTACCTACTGTTTGGTTTTGTACAGAAGGCACCCATGTGACTTGGCCAAAATGTTGCCTGAGGTTGACTGAATAGCTTGCCTCATAGCATACTGTGATCTAGTTCCATACTCAGAAGCTTCAGGGGGTAGCTGAGTTAGTCTGTACAGGATAAATTTAAAAAACAACAAATAGTCTGGTAGCTAGACTAACAAAACATGTAGATGGTATCGTGAGCTTTCGTGGACACAGCCCGCTTCTTCAGATGACCGGAGTTTTGAGTTTAGGATGTCCAGACCCAAAATAAATAGGGGAGGAGGGAGAGAGGGGAAGGAAAAGAAATGGAAGGGATGGGAAACAAGAAGCAGAGGGCATGTAAATATCAAAGGGAAAACCAAACAGTCAAAACCAAACAGGTTTTGACTGTTTGGTTTTCCCTTTGATACTTACGTACCCTCTGCTTTTGTATACCCTTCCCTTTTTTCCTTCCCCCTCTCCCTTCTCCCCTATTTATTTTGGGTCTGGACATCCTAAACTCCAAACTCGGGTCATCTGAAGAAGTGGGCTGTGCCCACGAAAGCTCATGATACCATTTACATGTTTTGTTAGTCTATAAAGTGCTACCAGACCATTTGTTGTTTTTTGAATAGTTCCATACTAAACTCCACAGGTTTTTTGGCCTTGGCATCCCACACCATCTCTTCTTTTTTCCTTTTAGGTTGTACTTGATGATGGTGAACCCAGTGTGGTTGTGACCTTGACCACAGTGCTTATTCAGTAACATAACAATGCTATAATGAGCTGAAAGGCGTTGTATCCAAACCCAAAGAAATCCCTCACATCACGTGCCTTTAAAAATGTAAGATTGACAAATCACTAAAATACTTTGGAAGTTTGGGCTGCTGCAGCCAATGTGACAATAGGTTTTATGCTGACCTATGGTTTTGAGTTTTCTCTGTACCTCAACTACCACAAAAGGAAACAGAACGGTGGTGATGTCTTAAGTACCTAGTCCTATAAGCCTAACTTACATGAAAACCTTTTGCTCATGTGAATAGATTCACGGACTTCAATGGGACTATTTCTAAAAATCCCACTTGAATAATTAAGGATTTACAAGATCATTCACTTGTAAATTCTTCAGGGAAAAGAATTGTCTGTTTATTGAGCATTGAGTAGATTTGTGGTACTGTATGTAAATGACTATAAATATAGGGTCAAATTAATTCTTGGTGTAATTCCAATGGCTTCAATGCAGTTAAAGCATGCATGAATTTGGCTTACCTCATTTATTTGCTGTCATTCTAAGCTCCTCAGGCAAAAAACATTTGGTATAATACTATGCCTAGTTATGAGAGACAAGCAAAAACATGATTGCTGCTTTCTTGTGAATGAGAATGTATTAAGTATTCTATTTGGAAAAGTTTTGGCTTCGTTCTACTCAAATTGACTGCGCTACTTTAACCTGCTACCTGAGGTCATTTTAATTATATCTGACAAATGAGTTATAGTTACCAAATGAATTAGATTTCTTTTTCATAAGTAATTACAATGCAAATTGTAAGTGTTATGCCCAGTTTCATTGAAATGAATTGGGTAGATATTTCTCTCTCTCTCTCTCTCTCTCTCCCTCTCTCTTAAAAATACTTACTTTGCAAGAAACATGCAAATAACTCTGCAGAAACTAAAGTCAATCAATAACAAAGTTAACTGCCTTTCCTGGGAGCACTAAACAATAATGGTGCTATGTCTGTTCCTTAGGGTGACCACTGACCAGGTGTCTGGTTTTGGACCAGAACACCCGGTCGAAAAGGAATTCTGGAGGCCCTGTGGGCCATTGAATGTCTGATTTGTGGCCTCAGTGGAGCTTGCAGGCTTCCTACTAGCTACTACATGGCCCATAGAGAAGCAGCTCAACTGGCATGTCGGGCTTCTAGCTTCATGGGCCGGCTGGATGGGGGGGAAGGAGTCCATGTGCTGTCCCACTCCCTTCTCACAGGCACAGCTCCCATTGGCTGGGTCACAGCAGTGGAGAAGCACTACTTGAGCACACAACAGGAGGCTGTTAAGGAGTTATATGGAGACAGTGACACATACCTTTCCTTCTGCTGCCCAAAGGCAGCACTCTTCTTGTGCTCCTCATCTTTGGGGCTTGAACTGAGGCACATGCAGTCTGTCACCCCTATCACCAGCACCAGGAGTTCAAAGTATGCATATCCCAGTCTTTGAGTGCTGGGAATGGGGCTGTATCCCCCACCCTCCTCACTGCATCCCTCCCATGCCACCTTCAAACCCCCCTCACATCCCACTCTCCAGTTATTACATCCCTCCCTATCCTACCTCCCACTCGCATACCTTTCATTGCATCCTTCCCTGTCTCAGCCCCTCCATCCGAACCTTCCCATCATTGCATCCCTCCCTGTCCCCCCTTCCACTGCCATCTATCTCACTGAATCCCTCTCTGTGTGGAGGATGACAATGTACATCCTCCATTGCAGAACTTTGCTGGAATGAAAAATAATGGGAACAGGAAATGGCAATAATACAGTGCCCTTCAAGACAGTCAAGGAATACTGATTTAGTAAAGACGCTGAGAGAAAAACAATACCTGCCAAATTACCAAGACTTTTTCCATACTACCTAGGGATTTCTTGGCAAGATTTTTCAGGCAAGTATTTATTGTGCCATACTCTGGCGTGATCATTACCCAGGGGCTTGGCTTCAGTATTAATACTGTTCATGGTGTCTGTAAAATGGAACATCAGCACTCTGTGGTCCAAGATGCTGACAGGTAGTACTGTCCTTAGTTCACAGGGGAGGTCATTGGCATTAACTATGAAAGATATTTTCCGCAAAGTGTAAATTTTATTTGAACTTTCACCTAGGCCCTAATTTAATCAAATTGCTATGGTCCAATGTAAAAGAAAAGGAGGAGGCTAGTATGTTAGGGCTAGATTTTGATACCTTCATTCATGATGTAAAGTAACTCTCTCCCAAGTAAGCAATTGAAATAAGTAGGATAACTCATGGAGTAAGATGCTACTAAATAAAAGTAAGGGCATCAAAATCTTGCTTTTGACAAACAAGTTCTGCACCTTTTTCTCAGGGATGCCATTTCAGATTGCAGTAGGGGGTGAGAGGGGTGCGACCTATGTGATGGGAGGGGGGAAGAGTAAGGACATGGAGGGGGGGATGGAATGAGGACAGAGGCTTCAGCAGTGTTACTGAGCATGCTCAGTACAAGCCAAACACCAAATGGGAGAAGGGAATCCAACCCCAACCACGCTTCCCTTCCCTCACACATCATCTCTCTCCAGGGGCTACTAAGGCACTGGAAAACTCTACTTTTTTTGGCAGACAACTGAGCAGTTAGCCTTAAAATGTTAATGTATATTCTTACTTTGTTACTAACTCTGTGGAGACACAGAGAGAGAGACAGACCTTGTCAGGACTCCTGGGCTCTATCTCAGCTCTGGAAGGGGAGTGGGGTCTAGAGGGTTACGGCGCGGAGCAGATACATTTTAGCTCTATATAAGAACATTGGAATGACCATACTGGGTCAGACACATGGTCCTTGTAGCTCTATAGCCTGTCTTCCAACAGCGGCCAATGCCAGGTGCTTCAGAAGGAACAAAAATAAGAGGCAATCAACATGATCCATCCCCAATCAGCCATTCCCAGCTTCTGGAAAACAGAGGCTGGGGACACCATCCCTGCCCATTCGGGCTAGTAGCCATTGATGTACCTATCCTCCTTGAATTTATTTTGTTCTTAATGGAACCCTGTTATGGTTTGAACCTTTCCAATATCTCCTGGCAAAAAGTTGCACAAGCTGACTGTGAAAAAAATAATTTATTTTGTTTATTTTAAATCCGCTGCCTATAAATTTAATTGGGTCAGCTTCTTGTGTTATATTAGTGAAGGAATGAACAACATTTCCGTATTTTATTTTCCCACACCAGTCATGATTTTCTAGACCTCTAACATATCCCCCCACATAATACATATTTTTTTAGATGGCTTGACCAGATCTGCATACAGTATTAAAGATGTGGGCATACAATGACTTTATATAGAGGCAAAATGGTATTTTGTCTTATTATCTATTCCTTTCCTAATGATTCCCAATATTCTGTTAGCTTTTTAGTTTTTAGACAGCCACTGCATATTGAACAGATGTTTTCAGGGAACTATCCACAATGATTCCAAGATCTCTTTCTTGAGTGATAACAGCTATTTTAGCCACCATCATTTTTGTGTGTACAGCTGGGCTTTTATTTTTCCATGTGCATTACTTTGCACTTACCGACACCGAATTCCATGTGCCCTAGTGTTGCCTAATCACCCATTTTTGTGAGATCCCTTTGTAACTCTTTGATGTGTAGACACACCCTTAGGCTTTGTCTACAGCGGCAGCAGCATAAGGATCTTGTGCAAAATGGAGGCAGCTACAAAAATCCCTTGCACAAAAAGAATCAGCAGAAAATATGCTAATGTCATTGCAACTCATGCTAATGAGTCCCTCATTAGCATATTTTCTGCCGCAAAAACTCACAGTGTAGACAAAGCCTTAGAGACTAACAAAAAGCCTGCTCTTAAAGTTAGAAATGTTCTTGAAAATGGGGAGAACAGGGACTAATCCCAAGATGACTGCAAACTTATTTCGAAATAATGGCTGCTATTCCGAAATAACTATGCGAGCATCTACACAGCAATTCTGTTATTTCAAATTAATTTTGAAATAACGAGCGGCTTATTCCGACTTCTGTAAACCTCATTCCACGAAGAATAATGCCTATTCCAAAATAGTTATTTCAGACACTGTGTAGACACTCGCTATTTTGAAATAGCCCCTCACCAGGGCTATTTTAAGTTATTCTGCTGGGGCTCTAAATCAAGATAGCATGCCTACATTAGGGAAGCCTGCCTCAGACAAATTTTAGACGTGCTATTTCAAAATAAACTATTTCAGAATAGCTATTCCAGGATACTTTATTCCGAAATATCTGTGCAGTGTAGATGTAGCCCAAGGGTGCATCTACACAGCATCCTAAACTTGAAATAAGATATGCAATTTGTGCTATGCACACTGTGCATCTTATTTCAAATCTATCTTGAAAGAGCTTATTTTGGCGCATCTACACAGTGCCAAATTTCAAAATAACACACTATTTTGAGCCATTCCTTATCCCTTGTGCAATGAGGTTTACCAGGATAGTGAAATAGTGAGCCAGTTATTTAAAAAAATATTTTGAAATAACAGGCGGCTTGTATAGACGAAGGATAGATATTTCAGGATACTTCCAGTATCCCAAAATAGTCATGCAGTGTAGTAGATGTACCCTAAGGTGCTACAGGACCATTCATTTTTTAAGGTTTTTTTTTTTAAGTTTAACATCAGTGATTCAAATGCAAATCTCAGCAACACAACACTCATTTCTATTCTTTTTTTTCTCCTATTTTTTAAGTGGAGTCCTTGGCAATATTTTCATGATGATCTAATGATCCTTCAGTTACTTGAAAGTGCAGACTTTTGTTATTCTTAATCTCCCTGCTTCCCTCCTTTTATAACAACCTCCCTGCCTCACAGGCAAAGCTGCAAGCAGCTCAAAATCTGTGGGTATGTCTACACTGCCACCCTAGTTCGAACTAGGGTGGCTAATGTAGTCATTTGAAGTTGCAAATGAAGCCCAGGATTTAAATATCCCGGGCTTCATTTGCATCTTGCCGGGCGGGCGCCATTTTTAAATGCCCTTAGTTCGAACTCCGTGCCCGCGGCTACACGCGGCACGGAGTAGGTAGTTCGAATTAGGATCTCTAATTAGGATCTCTAATTCGAACTACCTACTCCGTGCCGCGTGTAGCCGCGGGCACGGAGTTCGAACTAAGGGCATTTAAAAATGGCGCCCGCCCGGCAAGATGCAAATGAAGCCCGGGATATTTAAATCCCGGGCTTCATTTGCAACTTGGAATGACTACATTAGCCACCCTAGTTCGAACTAGGGTGGCAGTGTAGACATACCCTGGTATAGTTAAGACCTGCCTCTGGAGTCAGAACATGCAGCTTTAAGCAGACCTCAGATATGAAATCCAGGGGCTCAAAACTCAGGACACCCCCATAACGGGTGCCCTTGCCTTTTCTGCGTTCATCCCTTTCTTATTAGCAATGATGTAATTCTGCATATTGAAATTGAGAAAGGATTTAGATGAACATTTCTGTATGAATAGCTTACATTCAAGAGCAGGAGCCATGTTTAGTGAATTTGTGTAGGGTTGCCAAATGGTTTCAGCAAAAATACCAGCCCCGCTCCCCCCAAAAAAAGTGCCATGAAAATTTTTGCTGGTGTGGCCTGCTCTCCTCCCACTCCCCTCACCCCCCTCATTTCCACTGGGGGCCGAGCCGGGAAAAGCATTTTGTATGTCCGGTATTTTCTAAATATATTTACTGGACAGACAGCGCAAATACCGGGCTATCCAGTTCAATGCCGGACACCTGGCAACCCTAAGAGTGTGCTAGGACAGGGATGAATCATGGCAGAGTAGAGAATACAAATATGCTGCAATAGAAATCTATCACGCCTTGCAACTCTGGGGTTACTGTGGGTTCAGGCACAGTAGCAGTTGTAGAACTGCTCTGTAGCTTGGAGCAGAGGACTCCTCTTCATACTGCCTCAGATGTCAGCCATGCCTAGCCTATTGTTCAGAATATGTGCTGTAGAACTGGGCCTACTTACATAACAATGCCTGAAAATAATCGGCATAACGGCTTTGCACAAGAGGGTTTTTCTTGCTCAAGAAGGGGCAGTATAGACAGCTCTGTCTTGCGCAAGCGCCTCTTCCACAAAAATGGCGGCTCGTTAGTTATGCAAATGAGGCTCGGTGATATTCCACGCTGAGCCTCATTTGCATAGCTCTGGCGCAAGATCGCGCCAGTATAGACACAGCCTACATGTGCAATAGTTGTGCTATGTGGATCAAAATGGCATTGGCAGTACACCAGAGATTGCAGCAACCATCTCTCCTGATGGCATGTTATCTAATTTGGGGTTGCAACCCACAGTTTGCCTTAGAGATTCCCCATGGAAACTACTTGATACTATTTTGTCCCAAAAGTTCATTCTTGTCTTGCATGTTCAGTAGAGTCCTTACAGGTTCATAACACTTCTCAGGGCAAATATCCCATGTCCTGCTGAGCGAGAGCGAGAGCGAGAGAGAGAGAGAGAGAGAAAGTGTATGTACAATCCCAACCTACAATCTACTTTATATTTCAGAGAGTTTGTGTGTGAGTGAGTCTGCCTGTTTGTTCAAGAACTCCTCCTAAATGGTAAGAGCTAGGACCACCAAATTTGGTATGCAGCTTCCTCTATCATAACTTAAAGCAAGGTCAGGATTTGGTTGTGCCAGGACAATGGGATGTGCCTGGAATGTGATTGTTTCTCATAAAACTGATAGGGAGGGCTTTGCTAGCAGGGATAGTTATGCTGTATAATGACCACAATGGGGTAGCAAGAGACCAGAGGTGGAGAAAGGGACAGCTATATACTATATATTTTAGAGAGTATGTCAGTTTGTATGTCTGTCTGTCTATCTCCCAGCTGGAGGACATGAACCTCTCCTGCAGTAGTGCCCACTGCAGCTGCCGTGTACAAGTGCTTCTCATCTGGCCCCAAACTACTGTGGTGAGAGAGGGCTGGGGTTGTCTTCTCTCCCGGAAGCCTGCATACTGAACCCTCATCCCTAGCCCCACCCCAAGCAATGATTTAAATAAAGAAAAATTAAGGACCTGAGCAACACCAGGTATATCTTCTAGTACTACAAACCATTAATTTAATACAATGGTTCCCAAACATACTGGAACTTAATGTAGTAAGGTCGCTGAAGGATATTGCAGGAAATTGCCATATCTGTCATGGTATCTTAAAAGTCATGATGATTAAAAGAAGCCCCTATGCACATCTTTTATGTCTATGCATCAATTTGCAAACCAGAATCCTTCCAGATGCAACTACATCACTGTGTGAATTAGGGATTTACTTTTATTATAAACTTCACATGGTAACCTAATCCTTTAATCAATTGTATGAGAGCGCTTGGGAAGAAGCACATAGGCAGTCTAGCTTTAATTTCTATTTTACTGACCGGTCTGTTTTTGCTTTGCTAGATTCTTAGGGACATTTTCTTTTCTTTTGGTTCTGTTATAATGGAAAGATGCCAGGTACCTGTGTGTGTTCTTCCCCCCTCCACCTTCTCATTTCAGGAGGATTGTTCACCTGCACTATTATGGTAGGACATTTTTATGTGTTCAGAGACTTTTTTCTGTCTTCCTTTCCTAACTGTTATGCAGCCAAATCAATGGACTACCCCAGTTATGCCTACTGGTGCTCTTGAACTAGAATAAAACCCTGATCTTGTTTTGAAGGTTGTAAACCTCCTCATTTGCCTGTGGCCATAAGTCAAGTTACATGACTGATGTAGGCTAAACACATACAAACCGATACAAATCGGCAGGAATCCAGGAGAGTTTGCTCTACCTATTTCAGCTCAAGTACTGTAAGATCATATAAACAAGAGGGGACTCATGATGATGACCCTGCTTATTCGCTGCAATTCATAAGGCTATAGGATGATCTGCCATGTTTGTGGGTGGGCCTCACATTGTTGCAGAGATGCACAGGAGGAATTCTTCCCTGCCTTGAAACGGAATGACTAGGGAAAAATCACTGTGAGGTGAACTTTGTGGAGATTTCCTGACATTTACACCCTTCCATGATTTTCCCAGAGCAGGAAGTGACCACACTTTCTGTGTTCTCAGTTCCCACTCCAGTAACATTCCCTTTAATTTTAAAGGGAGTTTTGAATGAGGCTATGTCTATACTACGGGGCTTTATCAGAAAAATGTACAGACCTTTTTCCAATTTTTTTTGGAAGAGGCTTTTCCAAAATTTGGCCTGTCTACACTGGGCCAAATTTCAGAAAAAAACACTCTTTCAGAAGAGCTCTTCTTCCTCATGGGAGGAGGAAGACAGGGCTTCTGAAAGAGCACGTCTGCTGTTCTGCAAAAAAAAAAAAAAAAAAAAAAAGCGAAGAGCAGACACGCACCCTGGATGCGGCGGAGTTTTTCCCAGACACCAGAGGTATCCTGAGTCTAGACATAGCCTGAGTAAAGGGCATGAATTGGCACATAAAACAGATTTGCCTCAGTTGCTTTCTGAAAAGGAAAAGGAAAACTACTGCTAACAACAAAAAAGATATTTTTGATGTCCTAGGCTTGCTTTAGAAATTATCTGAGAAACACAAACTGGTTCCATTTCAAGCGCTTCCTTCTTTAGAGGGAATTACTGTGACTTTAAAAGACATAAATGTGTCTCACAAGTTTCAATGGTATGAAAAATCCTTCAGATTGAGAATAAATGGATCTGATTAGGTAACACTGCTCTCAGTCTGAGGGAAAAAAATCTGAGTCTGAAGTGCTGTGTCAATCATGATTATTATCAATCTCTGAGGCTATTTCTATACTACAGGGTCTTTCCGGAATATCAGAGGTATCCTGGAAAAACTCCACCACATCCAGGGAACGCGTCTGCTCTTCTGCTTTTTTTTTTTCAGAAGAGCAGACATGCTCTTTCAGAAGCCCTGTCTTCCTCCTCCCACGAGGAAGAAGGGCTCTTCTGAAAAAGGAGGCTTTTCCAAAATTTGGCCCAGTGTAGACGGGACAGATTTCGGAAAAGCCTCTTACAAAAAAACTATCAGAAAAAGGTACACAAATTGTGGAGCTGTAGTGTAGACATAGCCTGAGAAAACAGAAGTATAAGGTATAGAATAGGATAAACCATACATTTCAAGTAATACCTTGTTTTGAGGGATCTAGTCCCAAAGTGACTTACACTCCAGAGAAATTCTGTGTTCCTCTCACTATTTTTGTTGGATCTAATCAAAGGCATAAAAAGGATCATGAAACTGAGCTTACAGGAAGAGTTGTTTCCTCTGAGGGTCTGAATCCTTCACTGTTTTCAGATTCGATCCAAAATTATGCCCTATACAAAGGCCTTGGCAGGATGAGAGTATGGGATAGAGACTGGCAATGGTACTCAGGTTATTATTTACTATTAGTGCCCATCAAATCTAGATTAGTGAAGAAAAATGACACAAATCATATTTTTGAAAGAAATAATGCCAGACTACTCCAAACATATTTCACTAGATGATACATTTCCTCAGTCTCCATAATAACATGTCATTTGCTCAGATATGGCCATTTTGGTGGGTGAGAGATTTGGAAGAGGGGAAATATCCATCAGTTCTTTAAGCTGCAGTACATCACACTTAAAAAAAAACCCATCAAAGTTTCTGGCTGCATGGAGAACATGTTTGGAAATGTAACTTATTTCCAAAACACCTCTAGCTGGGGAGATTGAAAAGAGGTGCTGTGACCAGTGGCACTGCCTGTACACAGTTTGAAATCCAGCCACTGCTGGCATTTGCATTCAAGTACAGTTCAGCCACACCCATTGGCACACTGGTCCTGGAGATAATATCTTTTTAGGTCTGTTGTGAGCAATTGCTTAAAATATAGATTTGCAAACACAAGTGGTACTGTACAATAAAACTGATGTTAAATACTGGAAGATTAAAGTACTGGGAGGACATAAAAAACTAACTGAGAAATTATGTAAATAGCATATAAACACTTATACATTGGTGTCAAATGGCTCTCAAAAGGCCAAATGTTCATTCAGGATTAGATAAACTCCCCAAATTAAAATGTTTTTCAGAACTCCTTGGGCCTGATTCACCACTGTTAGTCCAGTTTTGTTAACTTCATATTCACCCTTTTCATTGGGATGAATGTCACATTGTAAGAATAAGCTTACACTGGACAGACTCAGTAGTACATTCTTAGGTCTCATCCTAACATGAATGCCAATTGGTACTCACCTAATGCTAGGAGCATATTGCAATTTTTGCCTTGGAGTCATATACAAGAGTCAAAACTTACAATTTAATATTCTGTCAGGGACCCATGGGTGTGTGGCAAAGACACCCACCTGGAAAGCAAATACAGTCTTAATCACCTTTATTAATACAACTAATAGAGTCAAGAAAACTCTGAACCAATTAAGTAAATAGCAATAATAGAGTATTAGAGAAATCTTAAAGGTTATTCCTTGTTTAGCAAATGCTTATAGACTTATACACTCACACATGTTTCTAGGAGATCTGCTGGTAAGAGATGAAGAGACAAAGGATGGTCACTGGCATGCCAGATAGGTCTGAGTGTCCCAGTCCCCAGTGCTCAAAGACAGATGAGAGATTATAGCACTGAAAAACTGAAGAGGTGAGGTGAGCTACCTTTTTCATATAGGTTCTTGCTTATATAGGCCTGGGAATCAACTTGAAAATTCATATAAACACCCAGCCGCCTCTGTCCATATCCAGCTTCCTCACCCTCATAATAGTGGGTTGCCTTTATTTGATAGGCTTGGATATTAATCTCTCTATATTATTACCATATTGCAAAAGCAAATTCATGGTTAGACATCTGCCAATGATCCAGTCCTAAAATGTCCAAGTTCAGTATCAGGTCAGTATTCCTGTGGTTGCCTAGTCTCATTTTATACCAATTTTTCTTTTAAGCAAGCTATTCCTAAATCCAAAAATCTAGGTTGTCTGTTGGGTCACTTTGTCTATGCTAAAGGTCATACACCTGTAACCCTTCTGCTGGGTATGCCTGGCAGTAACCAGGGCTGGGTTCAATATCTTGGGGTCCATCTCACACAGAACCGGCTCGAGCCCCCATCCAGTAAACTGGGAAATTCACATACCCCTGGGTGCCTCTGAGAGGCAATGCTTCCCCACTCGCAAGCACTGAGTCTGAGTGTAGGAAAGAAACAGAGAGAGAAGTCATACGGCATTAACTTGGGGAAAACACCACAAACAGAGTTCATAACCCAAACATGAGCTAAGCCCACCCCCCCCCCCCAGCCAAGAAGTCCAAAGAGTCTCTGTCCCTGGTCCGTGCCACCCAGAGTCCCAAAGTTCACCCGCAGAGTTTCACCTCCCAGTCTGGGTAGAAATGGGGGGGGGGGGAGGAGATAGATAGGGGGCACCTTACGACACTCCACCACACTCTACCAGCTGTCTCGTCCCACGCCACCGGACGCTCCGCTGGTCGCCTGCCACCGCTTCTTGCTTGCTGGTCGCCGCGCCACGCTGCTGGTCACCACTCCTCACCTGCCACCGCTCCGTGCCATGCCGCTGGTCGCCGCTCCTCGCCTGCTGCCGCTCCACTCCACGCTGATGGTCGCCGCTCCTCACCTGCCGCCACTCCTACCGGCCATGTTACGCCACCAGCCAGTGATTCCCACTAGCCACTCTGCTGGTTGCCACCACTTCACTGGCTGCAATGGGTCTGGCTCTCAGCCAAACCAGTGATTTCAACTCTTTAGCCACCAGCTGGACTGGCAAAGGAATCCAGCTTCCACTGGACTAGCAAAAGAAAAGACTCCTCAGGGAGTCTCCTTTAGGTCTGTCCTTAAAACAAAGGGGCTGCGTCTAGATTGGCATGATTTTCCGGAAATGCTTTTAACGGAAAAGTTTTCCGTTAAAAGCATTTGCAGAAAAGAGCATCTAGATTGGCACAGACGCTTTTCCACAAAAGCACTTTTTGCAGAAAAGCGTCCGTGCCAGTCTAGACACGCTTTTGCGCAAGAAAGTCCCGACCGCCATTTTAGCCATCGGGGCTTTTTTGCGCAAAACAATTCTGGGTTGTCTACACTGGCCCTCTTCCACAAAAGCATTTGCACAAGAAAGCTTTTGCCCGAATGGGAGCATCATAGTATTTGTGCAAGAACACTGATGATCACACATTAGATCATCAGTGTTCTTGTGCAAATTCAAGCAGCCACTGTAGACAGCTAGCAAGTTTTTCTAGAAAAACAGCTGATTTTCTGGAAAAACTGGCCAGTCTAGACACAGCCAGGGGGAAAGGGAGCAGGTTAGGCCAATCTTACAGCTCACACCTGGCAGGTGTGAAGTAGGCTGACTCCAGCCCTTTAACTCTTCTCCCCCAGCTCAGTTCACTCAACTCTGGAAGGGGGGAGGCTTGTTCCTCCAAGACCTCTTACCATGATGGTGGTGTCTCTCCTGCAAGCACTGGTGGCATGTTTTACAGTTCTCACATTTAGGGGTAGCGTGATTAGTGGCCCCCACAACAGTCCCAAATTATTTACAATTCTCCACATTCCATTCCAACACTGACCCTCCATCAGCCCTGGCTGAATGGGATTTACATAGCCATACCTCGTATTCTCTCCTGAGCTGTATTTACATATCG
The DNA here is from genome assembly GCA_032595735.1 of Pelochelys cantorii. NCBI lineage: Eukaryota > Metazoa > Chordata > Testudines > Trionychidae > Pelochelys > Pelochelys cantorii. The sequence continues at coordinate 97,565,194 of CM064329.1, read as the reverse complement.
ACAGTTAACAGTTAATTACCTTGCAGAGCTAAGGAATTGTAGTGGGCACACCCACCCCTCCTTTTAGCTGGCTGATAGCAAGCAGCAGTTCAGCCCCTGCTTACACACCTAAGCTTCATTTTTACTAATTTGCATAAGCCAAAGTCTTACAAGATACAGGCCTTCAGGCTCCTTGCATTATTGCTAGGAAAAGTATGGCTGAGCTGGCCCGAGGGGCTACAGTTCTGTGCTGGAATAGTGGATTTATGTGAACAACGAATTGGTCCCTAATGTCTGCAAGAGCCACTTTTCTCTCACGCACTATGGCTCTGAAAAATTGTCCTTTTCTGCTTCTCTGCTACTCAGTGGAAAGCAGAATGATTGAACTAAGTGCCCCAAGTACCTTTAGAGCACAGAACTCACAGCTGACAACAAATGATTCTTTCTCAACCTTTTTTAAGTGGAGATGAACTTGAAGACAAATGTTTGATCTGAGCTTCTTCAAAATTTGTGGGCCAGACAGAGCTCTAAATGTTACAAGTAGTTCCCATTTTTATTGCCAAAACCTCAGATCCAAAAGCTCCTGGGAACAGATCCTCAGCTAGTGTAAATTACTAAAGCTCTCTAGTGGAGCAATGGTAATTTACATCAACTGAGGGTCTGACCTTAGAACTTTGAAATCTGGATCCAGGACACCTATTTTCTCTTACTCTTTAGTATTTTATGTGAATTTACTCCACAGTCATTTTTATACCCCTAGCTTTTTCTCTAAACCTCTACCCTGGCCCCCCGTAAGATAACCGAGAGAAGCAAGCTATAGAGACTATTGCTATCTATAGAATAAAAAATTTACCAGAATAAAACCCTTTCAAACAGTTGGGCTACATCTAGACTGGCATGATTTTCTGCAAATGCTTTTAATGGAAAAGTTTTCTGTTAAAAGCATTTGCGGAAAAGAGTGTCTAGATTGGCACAGACGCTTTTCCGCAAAAGCACTTTTTGCGGAAAAGCGTCCGTGCCAATCTAGACGCGCTTTTGCGCAAAAAAGCCCCGATCGCCATTTTTGTGATTGGGGCTTTTTTGCGCAAAACAATACCGCATTGTCTACACTGGCCCTCTTGTGCAAAAGCATTTGCGCAAGAGGGCTTTTGCCCGAACGGGAGCAGCATAGTATTTCCGCAAGAACACTGACAATCTTACATGAGATCGTCAGTGTTCTTGTGGAAATTCAAGCGGCCAGTGTAGACAGCTGGCAAGTTTTTCCGGAAAAGCGGCTGATTTTCCGGAAAAACTGGCTAGTCTAGACACAGCCTTGATGTGTAAAAACAATAATAACAACAACTTATATCTGTTACAACAGAAGACATCATGGATAGTTTATATGTGAATTGTGCATGAGCACTTTCATGAAGCACGATGTCTTGAAAGCTCCAGTAAGTGTTTTATAAGCTTCTTTCTAAGCAGTGGATGATAACTTGGTGTCAGATTTCTTTTCCTAACAAAAACACACATACTGAATTATTATATCAGAAGTATTCTCTGCTGAAATTCTATGTTTGCTAGCAGAGGACGGCTGGAAAACATTTTCTATAGTAGCAAGTGTCAGAAACAGAGTTAAAATTAGAAACAAAAGAAACTTACCCCACTGCAACAGAGAATTTCAAAGCTTACATGGAACTGCTGTTTTTGTAACATACTGCAGTGTTCTGAAAAAAAAATCAAAGAAAGAGATACCATTTTAACTACATCTCTACATCTAATTACCAGTTGAACAGTTCTGCCTTTCACACATTGGGATTTATCAATTGATCATAATTTGCTTTTGTTAGTGTTGGAGCCTATCTTGCCATGGCCTGTGACAACATTTTACTCTGCAGCATTCTTAATATTCTGCTTTCACATCCTGGATGACATCCAAAAATACAAAGTGACAGTTGTTTTCTCAAGTTATAAACACAGCATTGAATCCATTAAACACTCCTCTGGTGATTCTTGTGTGACTTCAGCTGTTATGTCACAGAAAGAGCCAGTCAAAGTTCCTTTGCTTCTTGAGTATGTAATACTTCACGGCTCATTTGAAATAGCATCTTCACAAAGAAAAGTTTTATGGCAAAAGCTAAACATAGCATCCTCGGGTGGCATCTGGCAGTTTGTGATATAAAGCAAACAAGATTGGAGATTTTTATTTCCCAAAGCATTTTATGCAAAGGAGCTCAGTCTAAGCAACAACAACTTGAAGTGAAGTGGGTTTCATGTCAGAAGGGGCTGGATTTAAATTTGGTGTTTTTGCTGCCAAGCTCCTAAAATGGATAATGATCTTTTCAGCCTTTTCCTTTGCTGCTACTTAGTTCATGATCAAAATGTTATAAATTAGGAGTGACAAGGGTTGTGTGTGTGTAAGCATACGATATGTACTTCTTCTAGAGAGGCTGAAGGAGCAGGAGATCTGGCCATTGGGAAGTGGTAGCACTATGCCCCTTCCATCCCAGCTTAAAGTTTATTGCCCAGGTGAACTCTCTGCAGCTACTAAGAAACAGTCCAGTATCCCCCCGATGTAGAATAATCAGAATTCCATTAGGTCTAGTGCAGTGAATGCCATTGGCATGTGCTTGAATAAGAGTGGGGGAGTGGGTGGAGGACTTGTATTCTTGATGGCTGTGTCTATACTGGCGCGATCTTGCGCCAGAGCTATGCAAATGAGGCTCAGCATGGAATATCGCTGAGCCTCATTTGCATAACTAATGGGCCGCCATTTTTGCGGAAGAGGCTCTTGCGCAAGATGGAGCTGTCTACACTGCCCCTTCTTGCGCAAGAAAAACCCTCTTGCGCAAAGCCGTTATGCTGATTATTTTCAGGCATAACGGCTTTGCGCAAGAGGGTTTTTCTTGCGCAAGAAGGGGCAGTGTAGACAGCTCCGTCTTGCGCAAGAGCCTCTTCCGCAAAAAATGGCGGCTCATTAGTTATGCAAATGAGGCTCAGCGATATTCCACGCTGAGCCTCATTTGCATAGCTCTGGTGCAAGATCGCGCCAGTATAGACACAACCAGTGAGTGTAGATGATACAGGTGCCAGGGCTCTCTAGCTAACAAGACATTCTGATCTCATGAAGATCCTTTCTCTGTACTCTTGAAAAAAGTATTTTGCTTTCTAAAGGGAAGTGATGGAAGCTCCATTACATAGGTCATTGAAAAACAGATGACACAAAGCCTATTAAACTATGCTAGAGAAAACAACCTTGAACTGAACAAAGGAGTAACATAACGTGATTCCATCTGTTATCAATGCATTAGAAATTCCATGTTTGGCTTTGAGATGTTATATTAAATTCCTTTCACATTTTAAATGAACACTTTTTTGTTTAAGAGCTAGAAAGGTGGCTTCCAAAGAAGCAAACCGCTCGTGTCAGGTGTGTGGGGGGGGGAAGCTTGTTTGTGTTTTGTTTATTTCAATAGCTAGGAGCAAGACAAGGTGTCCCCCCCCCCAGGCTTTGCCATGTTGATATTAATAGGTGCCTCCTCAAAACAGAGTTGAAATGGGACTTTAGTGGGGCATAGGCTTTATGCAGGTCCTCTACATGTTGGTCCTTATCTAACATGCAGTACCACAGTGTCTCTCTCAGCGATGCAGTACAAATACCTAGATCAAATAAGTATGTTCAATCACACACAAACAAACTGTGCAGGAGAAGAGCAAATAGCTCCAGTCAGGCAGCAGAACAAACATCAGTCTAGAACACCAACATAAGAAAGCCTATGACACATTTACTTCCAGATGCAGTCCAATAATTTTGCTGAATTATAGTCCTTGCCTCTTTTTAGTATGATATGGAAACAAAAATATTTCTCTGGCAATTAGTAAAGTACCTCTTGTAGTCTGGTAGTCCCTTCATATCTCGGAGGATAAATTCCATTTATGAAGTTCCCATTAGATCTGCATAACAACACATTGGTGAGTTGGAAAGAATGACAGTAGAAAGCAACTGGTTCTAGAGACACAGACTTGTTCTTACTACAAAAAATAGTGGCTCTAAAAACCAGGATAACTCCTGCAGTATAACATGCTAGGATCAACTCAGCCATGGGCATTTAGTTTTCTTAACAAGCACTCAACAGTTTATCCAATGGAATTATGAATTCAGTAAATGCCCTTTACATAAAAATATCCATTTAAGTTCTTTAGTAGAGTGCACACATTCATGAGGAGTATTTGATGGTACAGAAAACTTAGTATTCTATTGGGATATTAAGACCTTTTCTTCTCCCCCAAATAAAGCTAAAAGATTTTCTCATACAGTTTCAACAGAAAACCTGAAGAAACACATGTAAACTGCTGTAACTATATGTTAATGGACAGTAACTACAAACCTACAATAAATATTGCTTATACATATTTCTCCTAAAGTAATGACATCCTTAACATGAAGCCAGCTATATTTATTGCTAAAGCTACTGCAAAAACTTTAGAGTGGATTAATAGAAGTTGAAAAAGACCTATTAGATTAACTAGTCCTTTCAGAGTAAGATTAAGTCTCCCTTTCAAAGCAAGATTATTCCCTGTTAAGTATTAATACTAGTGCTTCAGCTGAGCTAATTTAAAATTTTAATTTGGTTGAGAGCATCTTCCCTTGATGCTAAAAGAGCATCATATTAAAGCATAAATATATTACCATATGTAGCAAAAAAATGGCAAAACCATTGACAATGCCTGGGCAATTATATATTTGGTTGTAGGCACCTCACTGGTGAAAGACATACAGATAAACTAGAGTGAGTTCACAGAAGAAGAAAAATGGGATTTAATTGATGAGAGATTAAAAGAACTCCAATATATTTCCCAGTTGTCTTTTCAAGAATGGAACCTGCATCTCTTTCCTATAAGATTGATCTTAAGTCTTGTAGATTTTACTCTTGGGTCATTTTTCCTGAGAGAGAAAGAGAGAGAATAGCTTTCACTAAGTAACATGTGGGAGAGAAATGCTAAAGTTGGACCTCTTTCTCCTAAATTCCCCTGATTTCCTTGACCTTGTCCCACCTCCACGATATTCTTGATGGTCTGATCCTTATGACAAGTTCCTTATTTCACCAAATTTTATGCCTGACATAATATTCTAGATTTTTAAAAGTAAACAAAAAAACCCCCAAGGAAACCTATAGAATGCCCCTAATTTCTGGTAAATTTGAAGTGGTTATAGAGTAATTTCTATATACTCCTCTTTAGTATCTATAGATCATTATTAGTTTTATCCCTATTAGATTCAATAGGGCTTTTCTATAATGAGAGAGAGGAAAAACGTAAACATATAGAAGAAGGGAGACACTTGCATCCAACAATGTACTGGAAAAGACAACACTGTTAACAGTATAAAGCTCCAACTAGTTAAAAAAAGCGATTCTTTGTACTTTTCTTGAGGCATTCAGTGAAACCTGTAAAACATACTGTTGGGTTGAGCCTGGTCATTAATATATATGTTAATTAAATGTAATGGTTCTCACTTAAATTTGCCATTGTGTTCCAAGATTTCATTTTCCTGTAGGGAGATGATCACAGAGAGAGTGTTGGGGAGGAACCTCAAAAATTCAGCATTAATCAGAGCAAATTGGATGACATTTTCAAAGAACGTTATCCATGTTGCATATAATGGATGTCCTGCATTTTACCATAAGTAAATACCTATTTTCTCAAAATGGAATCTTCCTCTAAAAGAAGTCTAACAGCTGTTTAAAGCTCCCGTGTCCTGAAAATGGAGAGTCCATCATGTAATCCTATAGATAGCTTTGCAGAATAATTCTGGCAAATAGTATGATATCTTACATTGTACTGTTACCCACACAGATTTCAATCACTTTTTAAATGAACATTTCCCTTACTCCTTGTGAAATGAGGGTTACCATGAGTCGGATTAAGAAGTCCTTAGCTCGACATTATTTCAAAACAAAGACTTGTAGTGTAGATGCGTGCTATGTTATTTCAGAATAACATCCGTTATTCTGAAATTACGCTGCTGGGTAGATATATCCGAAGAGAATTAACATGAAAAAACCTGGCCACAAAGAATTCTGAGAAAATCTGTAGACCCAGGCAAGAGTAAAGATCAACTCTGGCTTGAAAAATATTACCTGAGAGAAGATCAAACCGTTTAGGGTAAGAATTTGTATGCAACAAGTTTCTTAGTATATTAAAATTAGCTGGCATTTTTTATTTTAATTTAATAACTTGCTTTGATCTGCCTGTTTTCACTTGTGATCACTTAAATCCCATTTTTTTGTACCGAATAAAACTTTTTTATTATTAAGCCCAATGTAAATAATTGCTACCTGAGCGGCAGAGGAAAGAGTAACTATTGTTCATATCTCTCTTTCATTGACAGAGAGGGCTGACTTTATGAGCTTTCTCTATGTAAAACTTTTACACAGAGTAAGATGGATTTATTTGGGGTTTTGGTCCCATTTGGGAGTTGGTTTCCTGAGTGCTAAGCCCTTATAGGTGAGCCCTATCAGAGATAACTGGTTCAGCATCTGTGGGCAGTAACTCCAACTCTGGGCTTTAGCCGGGAGAGACCAGAGCTTCTGGCCCAGTAGGACAGGATGGTGGGCATCCTTTGACAGCACACTGGGAGATAACCCCAAGGAGATCCCTGTGATCCAGTCCATCACATCAGAGAAAGCATTCTTTTGCTATAACTGATTGTTAATATAGTCTGTTTACTTATAATGACATAGAAACTCCTACACCCTTAGTGTAACAGTTAACACTCAAAAATATGTTCCATATTAATAGATTGTAACAATGATCGATATCACATTATTTAGGGAACTTCCACAAAAGACTATTACTGCCAACAAGGAGGCAATGAACAGGTAGGAAAAATCACAACCCCATAGATCATAATTAAGGCTGGAGATGAGCTTCAGCACTTGGATCACAATGTGAATTTCTAATGACTAAACGGATCTGGATTTGCATTTTGAACATCCCTTCTGCTCATAGGTCATAGGAGGTTTAGGTTGGATGTTAGGAAAAAGTTCCTAACTGTCAGGGTGGTTAAACACTGGAATAAATTGCCCAGGGAGATTGTGGAATCTCCATCTGTGGAGATATTTAAGAGTAGGTTAGATAAATGTCTATCAGGGATTGTCTAGACATACTAGACTGGTCCTGCCATGAGGGAAGGGGACTAGACACGATGACCTCTTGAAGTTCCTTCCAGTCCTAATATTCTATGATTCTATGATATTTAAGTATTTGGGTTCAGGTACCTCTCTAGTTATAGTTACAGTAAGAAAACAAAAATATTATTACAATATAGAGCAACTGGCTCTTCACTTTGTCACTGCAAGAAACAAAGATATGAATTATTAATACAGCTATCAAAAAAGTGATAAGAGCCACTCATAACTCTTAAGTAAAGCAGCAAATCATTTGCTTGCACTGAATAAGTTTTATCCCTATGTCACTATACAAACAAATTTTCTGTTGAGATACGATAGGAGATTTTTCTTTTTAAAGAAAAATAAAGTTATGCTTCCTGCATGGGTATTGAACTGCTAAACATATTTCTTCTCATTTTCAGTATTTAAAAGCATGATAGTTAACAGCAAATTAGAGGTCATCATGGACATTTTTCTAGGTGTAATTGTCCTTAACCGGCTGTGGTTTACATATTTTAAAAATATATTTAGTTCTTAATCTTTGGAGAAAAAGACTCAGGGTTTAATTTCTCTGGATAAGGTATGAAAATGCAAACTTTTCAGCAGAACAAAAAGTCTGGAATAGGTTCACCAGCTGGAGACCAGATATTCAAAGATATCTGGTACCTAAATTTGAAAATAGGCACCTACTGGAATCTTCAAAAGCACTTAAGCAGGTTAAAGGCCAAACTCATGTTGGAATAACTGCAAAATCAATCCTGGCCTCAGATTGACTAGCTGTCTTCTGAAATCCCTCTTTCTCTCTGTATCTCTAGGCCATATTTAATAAGCAGGAGTAACTCCATTGGTTTCAATGAGAACTTTTTTTAGCCACCCATGATCTCTTTATCACTGTCAGAATCATACATTGTGCTACCAGTTGAATCACTCAATGGCCCACTGGTTGGACCATTTTGTAATAGTAATAAGAACTGTAATTGCTGAAGTGCTAGACCCAAATGGCTCTGGATACTTCACAAAATATAGTAAAACATATGGACAAATGGAAAAAGATCACTATAACTCAATAAACATATGCTGAAATTCACTGTAGGAATAGAGAAGAAGAGTTGATGGAGGAAAACAAACACCTACAAATAAGATACAGTAATGAAGCCAAGAAAAGCTCTCAGTCTGCAACATGGAAATTTCCATATATATATATATATATATATATATACACACACACACATATATATATATCAGAGCCCACTATCTGAGGGCCCAATATATACAGTGTCTGTAAGTACCTCCTTAAACATCAATAAGAGACTTTGTAAATGAATACATTTTTTCACATTACATTTCATTTCTCTGTTTAAATGAAACTAAGCTGAGTTGTTAGTCTGCCTCTCTGCAATGCCAATGAAATTATGAGGCCATGCTTTAGGTTTAGCTTTTTGCACAGGCATTATATCTGAGACACAAATGTGGTTCACATTGCCGAGCTCTCTTGACTCCAGGTTGAGAGAAGAGCTTAATACCATTTTACATAGTTCATTGCTCTTGGGCCCCAGAGTCCTTTTGTTTTGATACTCACTGCCAAATGCTTGTATTAAATTAAACACAAACCAAAACTGTAAACCAAATTCTTTCTGATCCAAGTTTCAACCTTCTCTAGGGAGGAACAGAGGAATCGCCATGCTGATCAAACCAGTAGTCCATCTATTCCAGCATCTTATCTATAGCAATAGTTCGTACCAGATGATACAGAGAAAGGGATTACAAAGCACTGTGCAGACAATTCTCTAGTAGCTTGCCAATAGCAAAAGTTCCTAATCTTCATCAAATGTAAAGTGTCTTATGAGCCAGTCTACAACCTATTACTACTTTTCTGTGGTTGTCATGCCAACAAAGACAGTGACTTGTTCATTACTTGCCTGTTTGTCTATGTTAATCAGGAGGCTGTGCCTTTAAATTAGTATGTGTCCTTTACCTTCTCTTTATTAGATGCTTTAGGTAATGCAAAGATGATTTGCTGGTAATCTTGTTTGTTTGACTCTGCTTCCAGCACATGAAATGGACCCTAGGGCAGTGGTGTGTGTACAGTATGTGTGGGAGGAAGGCAGAGATAAAGAAGCTCTTTAGGAAATCAGAAAGTACATTAAATTACTCCTTGCTTCGCCTCAGCTGTTCTCCTTTCTTGGTCCTTGACTTGGTTGCCAAAGCCATTGGTGGGAGGGGGAAAGGAAAAGAGGGAATGCTAAGTGTTTGTGAATATTATTACCTATTAATAGTTCGGGTTAAATAGTGTGCAAGAACTGCTGCCAAAGCTAGAAACTTAGATGTTTGGCAAAAGAAAAGAAAAGAAAAAAATCCTTCAGCAGCTCATGGCAAACTTCTGAATGCCTAATAAGTAGCTGTCAAAGCAGAAAGCCAAGGCAAGGATGTACTCTTGAACAATAATGGACTAATCTGCATAAGAGAAGTGTGGGTGTATGTGAAAAATGAATTGATGTGAAAATACTCCCTTGGAAAAAATGGAGGATTTGCTGCTATTAAAGATGATACAAATAAGATTTATAAGAAACACCCCTTATTTCTGTATGTGTATGTGTGTGTGTGAGCGAGAGAGAGGGAGATGAAACTACATTTTAAAAAAGCCTGAGTGGGCTCATTGCTTGATTTAGATGGGGACTTAGGGTAGGCTCTAAGGCTCAGTGGATTTTCAGAACAATTCCTTTTTTATACCAACGTCTTCTGAATGTTCTACTGTCTGAGGGTATGTCTGCACTACAAAGTTAATTCGAACTAACAGCTCTTAGTTCGAATTAACTTTCATAGGCGCTACACATGCAAACCGCTAGTTCGAACTTAATTTGAACTAGCGGAGTGCTTAATTCGAACTAGGTAAACCTCATTCTACGAGGACTAACGCCTAGTTCAAATTAAGTAGTTCGAATTAAGGGCTGTGTAGCCACTTAATTCGAACTAGTTGGAGGCTAGCCCTTCCCAGCTTGCCCTGGTGGCCACTCTGGGCCAAGCCAGGGAAACTCTTCTGCCCCGCTCCCGGCCCCGGAGCCCTTAAAGGGGCATGGTCTGGCTACAGTGCCCGTGCCAGGTGCAAGCCTGCCAGCACCCTGCCAGCAGACCCTGCACCTGGCACGCCATGAGCCAGCCATCCGCTGCCACCCAGCCCTCCGCCTCTTCCCAGGGCCAGGCTGGCGGCTCCCAGGAGCCTGCCCGGGGCTGCAAGAGGCGGGCGCCCGCCTGGTCAAGTGTGGAGATCGTGGACCTCATTGAGGTTTGGGGGGAGACCTCCAACGTCCACGACCTCCGCACTAGGCACAAGAATGAGGCCGTCTAGGGCAGGATAGCTGCCAGCCTGGCCACCAAAGGCCACATGCGAACCCAGGAGCAGGTTTGCATGAAAATCAAGTTGGTCCAGTGAGAACCCCGACCCTGAGCCCTGAGCTTGGAACATAAGAACGTAAGAATGGCCGTACTGGGTCAGACCAAAGGTCCATCTAGCCCAGTAGCCTGTCTGCCGACAGCGGCCAACACCAGGTACCCCGGAGGGGATGGACTGAAGACAATGACCAAGCCATTTGTCTCGTGCCATCCATCTCCAGCCTTCCACAAACAGAGGCCAGGGACACCATTCCTACCCCCTGGCTAATAGCACTCCATGGACCCAACCTCCATGAATTTATCTAACTTCTCTTTAAACTCTGTTCTAGTTCTAGCCTTCACAGCCTCCTGTGGCAAGGAGTTCCACAGGTTGACTATTTGCTTTGTGAAGAAGAACTTTCTTTTATTAGTTTGAAGCCTGCTACCCATTCATTTCATTTGGTGTCCTCTAGTCCTTATATTATGGGAACTAATGAAGAACTGTTCTTTATTCACCCTCTCCACACCACTCATGATTTTATAGACCTCTATCATATCCCCTCTCAGTCTCCTTTTTTCTAAGCTGAAAAGTCCCAGTCTCTTTAGCCTCTCTTCATATGGGACCTGTTCCAAACCCCTGATCATTGTAGTTGCCCTTTTCTGAACCCTTTCCAAGACCAAAATATCTTTTTTGGGGTGAGACCACATCTCTACACAATACTGAAGATATGGCGTACCATAGTTTTATACTTCCCCTCCTCCTTCTTCCCCTGGCTTCCCCCTTCCAGCTCTCTCCTCCCAGGTTTCCACCTCCCCTCTCCCACCCTCTCTCTTCCCCTCTCCCACCTCCTTTTCCCAGTCTCCCCAGAGGTTAATCCTCCCACCCCCAGTTTTGTTAAATAAAGAGAGTTTCTATTTTTGAACATCAGGAAGGGGGGCTAGTGAGGGGTAAGTGGAAGAAGGTGAGGGAGGAATGGGGCACGAGCCCCCGATGGGGAGGGCTGGGGTGGCTATGCGGTCTCCTGAGGGTGGAAGCTCTCCTGCAGGGCCTCCTGGATCCTGACAGCCCCCTGATTGACCCCTCCGGATGGCAGCCTGTGGTAAGTGCAGCCGGGCTGATGGCCAAGTGCTGTGATGTGCCGAGTGTGGGCACTCAGGGCACTCCAAGACAGGACTGCTTTGCTGTCCCTCATCGAGGTAGACAAGCAAGTGGGGAACCCTGAGAACTGTCTGTCTGGGGTGGGGGCTCGGGTCCCTTTAAGCACAGCCCTCGGCTAGCCTGAGGCAGCAGCTCCACACTCTAAGTCCTGGTTCCAGCCAGCCTTAACTTCGGTTCAGGGGCCACTCAATGTGGACATGCTAGTTCGAATTAGCAAAACGCTAATTCAAATTAGTTTTTAGGTCTAGATGCACTAGTTCGAATTAGCTTAGTTCGAATTAACTAATTCAAATTAAGTTAGTTCGAATTAGTGCTGTAGTGTAGACATACCCTGAGTGTAGCCAGGGCCTGATCAAAAGGTTCTTAAATATTTCTATTAACTTCAACAGGTTTTGGATCAAAATCCCCAGAAGCTGGGTCCTAGCCAAGCTTTCAGAGTCAGGCTGCTCAGTGAAGATTTGCAGTAGTTCTCAGAGGTCCTTCATGGACAAGTAAGCACTTCTGAGTTTATCATGATGGAGATGCTATCTCGATTTAGAGCTCCAGGAGGGACTGGGGAGTAATTACTTTGAATGGCCCTGGGGAGGAGCTATTTTGAAATAGCAGCAGTGGAGTGTCCACACTACTGCTATTTTGAAATAGCTATTTCGGAATAGGCTTTATTCCTTGTGGAATGAGGTTTACAGAAATCAGAATAAGCCATCTGTTATTTCAAATTTATTTTGAAATAATGGAATTGCTGTGTAGATGCTCACATTGGCCATTATTCCAAAATAACTGTGCGGTGTACATACACCTAAACAGAAAAGAGATTTGGGAAATTTCTTTCCCTTTAATAAAGTGCACCCCTTTTCTGCATACGACTAAAACATCTCTGCCCTGTCGTACAGCAGGTCATCTTGGCCACGGCCTCACACGTATTGCCCATACTGCCACACTAAGGCCCCTCACAAGAAAAACACAGGCTGCTGAGGCAGAGACAGAACTTTAAGTCTCTCGGGTGCTAAGCACAGTCCTCAGTAAACGGAACTGAACTTGGCAAGCACCCGGGCCAGAGGCCTTCAAGCCCCAGCACAGCCCCAGTGAACGGAACTTGAACTTAGCAAGCACCTGGGCCAGGAAGATAAGAGTAGGAAAAAAGCTGAGTTAACGAGCACTAAAAACAGGACAAGATAGGAATAAGGGAAATGAGCTGTCATAATACACCAGTTACCAAGCACCTGGAACAGGGAAAGAAAAAACATAGCTAGCTTTCACATGTGCCAGTCATGTCTGCATCAGGCACTAACCACAAGGCCCTGAGGCAGATGTCATATCAAAAAGGAAGGAACCCTAATACGGTACCGGATATCAAATTATAGTATCAACTAAAGCTGAACCCTAATATGGCACCGGATGTCAAAATTATAGTATAAAGCACCCTGAGCCCTAAGCTCAGGGAGGTTCCGTATCAAGATAGAAGGCACGTATCGTCCAGCCTGGCTGAGGAGCTGATCACCCGAGGCCACCTCCCACCCACCAAATCACGAAAGGGGTGTACGAATCTTGAGCATGCTATACGTTGTTTTTTGTCTGTACATCGTAATCGTTACTGGGCTTGTAAGTATTGCTTATTATGTTGTATTAACCACTTCATATTTAGAGGTTGTTAGGAATAATTAACCATTTCATATTTAGAAGTTGTTAAGTATAAGTAGACTAATGATTAACTCCAGCAGCTGTTCTAAGATAACCATAGAAGGAGTGGCTGTAGGAGGAGTTTTTATTATTACTATATTGTTTTTATTTGTTGTATTTTTTGTTTGCATGCTGCACTGTCTAAGACGAATCAGAGACAGTGACTTAATATAATCAAAACTGTAGTCAATAAAGTTAGTAATTAGTTAAGTACATCTCAGCTCGGGCTTCCTCCTTTGCGGCCCCCAGTCCCTCGCCACAAACGCCACCCCTAGACAATCTTTCAAGCCTCTGGTTCGTCATGCCCAAGATGAGCTATGATTAGGGCTTATAAAACACTTCTGAAGAGCAATGGTATTGCCTTTAGAATCAACTAAATTGTTGGTCCCAGGGTACGTACCCCCTTTATGTCCTCCCCAACACCCCATTGGCAAGCCTGTTCTCAGCAGACATTTGTAAACTTCTGCATATGTTTGTTGCTTATTTACACTGTGTTTGAGTTCTCTCAATCCTCCCACACTGTGGGTGTGTCTAGACTACAGGGTTTTTTTAAAAAAAAAAGTGGTCTTTTTTCGAAAAAAACTTCCCCTGCATCTAGACTGCTGCTGCGTTCTTTCGAAAGTAAATCGAAAGATCATGGCAGTTTTTTCGACTGTGGAAAACCTCGTTGTACAAGGAATAATGCCTTTTTTCAAAAGTGCTCTTTCGAAAAAAGGCACTATGTAATGCAAACTGTGCTTTTTTGAAAGAGCGCATCCAGACTTCCTGGGTGCTCTCTTTCGAAAAAGCGGCTTGCTTTTTTGAAAGTACTGGTTGTAGTCTAAACACTCTTTTTCGAAAGAGGTTTTTTCGAAAATATCTTTCAAAAATGCCTCTTTCGAAAGAGGCTTGCAGTCTAGATGTAGCCTGTAGTATTTGTCATTTGTCTATGTGGACTGTGTATTCTTCAGTAAATGGCCTAACATATTGTTACTCTCTGAAAATAAATGGTAAGGACCAGTCCCACAATGAATTACATGTAGGTACTTGGATCCAGATGGACATCATAGCATGATAAAGTCTTAAATAATAACAACAGTAAGACCTAAACAACCATAGTTAATCAAATTAATATGACTGTTAGTGATTAATATTAATTACAAACAACCAAGAAGTGGAAAACATTAAGTGCAATTTTTAAAATGCTGTTATTTCACTGCACTGTGACCTTAAGAATGGGAAATTAAATTTTAAAATATGTTGTGATATTTTTCATTATTGATGTATTTCAGATTCTAGCACTACACTGACAAAAATGAAAACCAAAATCCAAACCAAAAAACTCCATACTTTTCCACTACGAAAATTTGGGGGTAGGTTGCACTTCTTAGGGTCAATATACCAAGCACACAGGTTCTTGCTGATATGATGAAAGGTTCAGATAAGAGATCTATAGAATTGAAATAGATGCAAAATAATGATATGAATGGCTTCCTGGTTGCACTGTGCTGACTATCTCAGGCTGTGTCTAGTCTACATCCCTCTTTCGACAGAGGGATATAAATTAGACACTTCAAAATTGCAAATGAAGCAGGGATTTAAATATCCCACGCTTCATTTGCATAATCGTGTCATGGAACTCTTTCGAACAAGTGCCATTTCGAAAGTAAAACCGCGGTCTAGACGCGGTTCTGGCAAAAATGGTAGGCTTTTTTGAAAGATCCTCTACTCCTCATTTTTTGAGGCGTTTGTTCGAAAGAGCACCGTGATGCAATTATGCAAATGAAGCATGGGATATTTAAATCCCTGCTTCATTTGCAGTTTCAAAGTGTCTAAGTTACATCCCTCTGTTGAAAGAGGGATGTAGTCTAGCCACAGCCTCAATTATTTCTAAGCTAGATGGACTCCTGGTAGCAGTTATGTAACTGGTTAGATATCTGGTTCTTCATTTGAATCCGTGCAAGTTACAATGAAATTTCATAAATGATCACTCTCCTCCTCACAAAATAAAAAATAAAAAACTGAGAACATAAATTTAATTTGTGTCAGATGTGAAAGGAATTAGCTTCTTCTGGATTTCAGTTCTGTGCCACTGAAATTTCTGAATCAGAATCTCTGATCACCCAGCAAGAAATTTTTAAAAGGAACTTTTTCATGATCAAAGTGTCTTGCTGAGAAAAAAGCATCATCGTCTGTGTCTGCTGCTTCCCTGAGCATCATCGTCTGTGTCTGCTGCTTCCTCCTCGTTCCACGAGGAGTACCGGTAGTTCGAATTAGAGATCCTAATTCGAACTACCTACTCCGTGCCGTGTGTAGCCGCGGGCACGGAGTTCGAACTAAGGGCATTTAAAAATGGCGCCCGCCCGGCAAGATGCAAATGAAGCCCGGGATATTTAAATCCCGGGCTTCATTTGCAACTTCGAATGCCTACATTAGCCACCCTAGTTCGAACTAGGGTGGCAGTGTAGACATACCCTATCTCAGGTTGTAGGGGTTTGCACAAGAGATGCTCTTTAGGAGGAGTTAATTTACGATGCATGACCCTAAACAGTTCTACCAAATTATACCCAGTGAAACTCAAGCTTCTGATTCTCTGCTGTGTTAGCTCCCACACTTGCAGTGACTGAGCTGCCTGATGCCTACATATGGAAACATTAACTGAGGAAGTAGCATGGTCCAGTGGGCTGGACATTGGTCTGACAGCAGACAGGAGTTCCGTTGTTGGTTTCTGACATTGACATGGCACAGTCAAATCTTGAAAAATGGAGACTGGATGAAGTGAAAATCTCTGGGCTTAACTGAGTGGTGAAATAAAGATGGGTGTAAAGTTGGTTGAAAAAACTTAAGAGGCAAACTTGTGAAATGTGCATGAAGTGAGTATTTTACAGAAGTTTCATATGTATGCCACTAAGGCTATGTCTAGACTGCAGACTTCTTTTGGAAGAAGCTTTTCTGGAAGAGATCTTCTGAAAAATCTTTTTCCGAAAGAGAGTGTCCACACTGCCAAAGCAGCTCGCTTTTTCGAAAGAGAGAGTCCACACTGATTGGATGCTATCTCATATATAAGGCCATCTGGAACCACTTCATGCAGGGTTTTAGGTCACCAGCTGCTTCTGAGTGCTGATGCCGAACCTTAGTGAGACACGCACTTAAAGGGACCCCTCTGGACAGCCGTTTCTCTGCTTCTGTTGCATGCTTGCCTACCTCTTCGAGGGAAGCAAAGCTCTTGCAGTGCCTGCATTGGTTGCCCAGCTTTTTTGGACACCACACCTTTTTTGTTAGTGCCATAGAGCCAGAGCTGCCCCAGGCATGCGAAGGCCCTACACAGCCATGCTGCAGTTTCTGCAGCACTATGTGAAGGCTGCCTTCCTGGCTCTGCATGAGCACGACTCAGAGCTCATTCTGGAGACCCTCTCCCTGTGTGCAGGGGCAAGACCCGTGCAACTTCACTCTACAGCTGAGAGGCGTTTTTGGAGGCTGGATACCAGTTCCGACTGGTGGGACCGCCTGGTCATAGGGAGGTGGGACAACCAGCAGTGGCTCCAAAACTTCCACATGCGGAAGACCACCTTTTTGGAGCTGTGTGCCTGACTCGCCCCTGCCCTCTGATGACGTGATACCCGCCTGCAGTCTGCCACCCCGCTGGAGAAGCAGGTCGCAATTGCTGTCTGGAAGCTCGCCAGCCCAGACAGCTACCAGTCAGTGGGCAAACAGTTCGGTGTGGGGAAGTCCACTGTTGGGCCCTCTTCGTGGAGGTAAGGCACTCTCAGGCTGCAGTCCCTGCATGGAGGGAAAGGGGAGTCCTTGAAAAGGGGGTCCCTAGGAAAGTGGGGTGAGGGATGGGGGAGGCCTGGGTGTGTGGGGGGAAGCCCCATCCCCAGGGGGTTGTGTCATCCTGACCTCACACAGCCCAGCTGCTGTGGGGACGGTCTCATAGGGGGTGACTCTAGGGGCTTTGGAGGGGGGGGGAAGGAAAGGGATGGGGAGGCCACCTCCCAAGGGCTCAGGCACTTCCTCTCATTCTCTGTTTTGTATGGTTTTGGTCTTCTTCTGCAGGTTGTGAGGGCCATCAACTCCATACTGCTATGGAGAGTCATCCGCCTGGGAGACCTGGACCCAATCATTGCAGGATTTGCCACCCTGGGGTTCCCAAACTGCAGTGGAGCCATAGATGGGAACCACATCCCGATCCGCACACCTGAACATTGAGCAGCCCAGTATATCACCCACAAGGGATACTTTTCAGTGGTGCTGCAGGCCCTGCTTGACCACCATGGATAGTTTACAGACATTTTAGTCTGGTGGTCAGGAAGGGCACATTACGCCCGCATCTTTCATAACTCCAGCCTCTACGGCAAGCTGGAGGCTGGCACATTCTTCCCCCACTGTGACTTTTTGTTTGGGAATGTGCAGATGCCTCTGTGCATGATGGGAGACGTGGCCTACCCCCGATGCTGTGGCTGATGAAGCCGTACACCAGCTACCTGGACCCCATCAGGGACCAGTTTAATTCCCACCTCAGCCGAGTGAGGATGCAGGTGGATTCGGCTTTCAGCCACCTCAAGGCATGGTTCAGGTGCCTCCTGACCCGTTTTGACATGGGGGAATACAACATCCCTGATGTAGGCATGTTGTGTCCTCCACAACATTGTGGAGAGGAAAGGGAGGCCTTCCCCTCGGGGTGAGAGGCAGAGGCTGGCCATGAGGAGAGACCCTTTGAGCAGCTGAGGCCCACCAGGCCCATCAGTCTGGGGTGCGCATCCAAGAGGCCCTGAGGGAGAGTTTCCCTCAAGGACCCCAGTTACACTCCCCAGGGCCTTTCTACTAGGGGCCTCTGGCTTTCTCCAATAACCCTTTCTCACCACAACCCCTCCCTTTGCCCCTTCCCTGACCTGTTTTGATTTGAACAGAACGATTTTTCATTTAAAAAAAGCTAGGGAGGAGAGGAGGGGTTCATAACCTGGAGGGGAAGGGGGGCTCAGGGCTGGGAGTGGCGTGTGGGGTGGCTGGATGTCCCACCTCGGGTGCAGGGACCTCATTGAACTTGGGGTTGGGTGGGTCTGGGAACCACAGCGGGATGGGCAGGGGGGGGGCTGGAGCGGGATTAGGTATGGCAGGGGAGGAAGGAGGAGGGGTAATGGGCATTGCTTGGGGAGGGAGCAGAGGCATCGCTTGGGGGACAGGGAGGGGGAATGAGCATAGCAGGGCGGGCAGGAGGGTGGTAAGCAGGAGCAGCGACAGCAGCCCGGTGTGCCATCATTTCCAGCATGATGGCACGCATGTTGTCGCCCTGCCACACGAGCTGGCCCCACATGAGGGTCCGCCAGTCTGTGTCTTCCTGGGCCTTCTGTGCCACGGTCTGCTGCATGTCATGCAAGACACCCACATGCTGCCTCATCCACTCCTCCTGGACCCTGGAGCGCTTTTGGGTCCCCTGGGGTTGGGCAGCTGGCACAGGTGGTGTGGCTCGCCCCTCAGTCCTGGCTACTCTGGATGGGGAGAACACAAAGAGGGAGAGGCGGTCAGTCATTCATGCAGTCACTGTCCCTGAGGCTGTGCCCTCCTCTGTGAGCAGCGACCAACAGTCCACGGGCCAGAGGATGGGGGGTGTCCTGGGAGCAAAGCCATGTGTGGCCTGTACAACAGGTCCTGCCTCACAGGGGCCCTGAGGTGCTCAGGGAACCATGCTGTCCACTTCCCCACCCCTCATGCACAAACAGGCTAGGGAAGTGTCCGGCCACAGTGGGATCCCATGGGTGGCAGAGGAGCCAGGAGCAGCTTGGCCCTCCCTGGGGCCCGCACACACACCTGCACATTGCAGCACAGTCCACGGGAGCGGGTTGTGCCTCGCACGTGCAGGCATGCCCGTGTGCTGTGTGCACTACTCCTCGGGGTGTCTGGGGTCATGCCTGCACCCTTGTGGCTAGCCTGCTTCTAGCCGTGGCAGGTGGTGGGAGGGCAACACCCCCGGGGCCAGACGTGTGTGTGGCCTGCCCTGAGCTTTGGAGCAGGATGCTGAGCAGGCTCGGGGCTGCCCGCTGAGTCTGCGTGGCACACAATAATGTTGCATATGCTTCCATGTGCATGGACTGCAGCACGATGTCCAGTCCAAGCAGGTCGAGCAACGCTTGCACCCCTCCCCCTTTGCGCCCACCTCCCCCGCCCTGTGTGTGTGACAAACTGAGAGCACTCACCTGAATATCCCTCTCCGGTGTCAGATGATGCCTGGGATACATCCTGGCTCATGGCAACCAGCTCCAGGGACAGCGTCACTGTGGCCGTGTTGTCCTCCTCCTGCTGTCCCTCATCCTCTTCCTGCTCCATGACCTCCGGCCGGGTGATGACGGGCGTCTCCAGCCCGGAGTCCACCACGATGGGTGTGGAAATGACTTCCCCACACCCCAGGATCCGCTGGAGCTCCTGGTAGTAGGGGCAGGTGTGGGGTCCTGCCCCGGAGCATGAGCTGCACTCTTTGGCCCTCACATATCCCTGGTGGAGCTCCTTCACCTTACTCTGGACCTGTTCTAAGGTCCGGAGTGGGTGTACCCACTCCGCCAGGGACTCGGCCATCTGGCCATACATCTTCACATTGCAGCGTTTGGACTGGAGATCCTTTAAGAGGGGCCAGGAGACAGGAACTATAGAGCTGTGATTACTTTGGACAGAGTGGCCACCAGGGCACCTGTGTTATTTCCTGGAGGCCTCTTCTTTTGAAAAAAAATCCCTCTTCCTCATCCACACACACCTTTTTCCAAAAGAGCTCTTTTGGAAAAGGTGTTCTTCTTCATAGAAAGATGTTTACGGCCATTTTTCTGAAAAAACTCCATAGTGTAGATATAGCCTAACATGGAAGATGACAGCAGAAGGAGCTTTCGGACTTGTAGCAGAAAACACAGGGCATAGAAGAAGGATCCTTCACCACATACACACTTTAATTTATTCTCAATCATAAATTCTCAATCTCAAGTTCAGCTTTGGTGTATGCAAGTGTAAAGCTCTGAGAATTGTTTTTGTTTCTGCTAGGGTTTGATTCTGATTCCCCCAAATCCCACATTGATGTGTGAGAGACACTGGTTTTGCACGCTTTCTGAATGCCAAATCAATGTAAGTTATAATACTTTGCCTCTTGCAACCACTTACCAGTACAGTCATTTTCAGACCCTTTGCTTGATTTGTAATTTATCAGTTTTTACCTCAGTTTTCTCATCGTTAGCTCGGGGACTAATCATACCTCCTGTACTTCACAGGTGCATGATGATTCATTTATCAATGTTTATAAAGTGCATTGAAACTTCCAGATGGATACACTACAGAAGGACAAAGTATTAATTATTGTTAGAATAAAAAGGAAAATGATGGCCACAACTTACTCGCACTCCTGCTGCCCGAGAGCTGTAGAGTTAAACTTTTAAAGCTCCAACTATTCCAATGGGGATATGTCATTTATGGCTAACTACAGTATAATTTTTCATGCAATGATCTTTACTTTCATATTTAAATCTAGTTTTCTTTAATTTCAGTTTTGCTGGAAACAGCCATATTGCCATGAACATAAATTAAGGCAGATGAACATTAATAATGTCAGTTCACAGCTGTTTTTAACTTAAATAATTACCGCTCGCGCCTTATGATCAACATTCTAAATGCCTAAACTATTCAATTAAGAACACAAAGTACTTTGTCTCATTATTATTATTATTATTATTATTAAAATCAGGTTTTAGCTGAAGTACCTGAAACATTCATGTTATACAAAAATATGATGGGGGCTGTTGATTTATTAAACAGAATGGGCTTATTTTTTATAGCAATTTAGAAGCTCTGTAGCTTTGCAAATTTATTACATTTTTAAAAAGCCATTGAAATTAATACTAAATTAATTACTGGTGCTATGAACCATCTAGCATATGTTGCTATTAATTGTGCCCATTATCACAAAATAAACATCTCTTTATAAAAACAAGTGATGTTTCATCTTCATATTCCTGATTGTGATACCCTCCTTCACAGCTGTTGCTGTTTCTGTTTTTGTGCTTTTGCTGTAAAGGGCCACCTGCTATAATAGATATTTAGGTTGTTTTTATCCCAGAGGGGAAATTTTTTTCCAAAACATCAACATAAAAAACACCAGCTACAACAACAACAGAAAGGAAAATGTAAAAGTTGACAACTATAATCTGATTATTTTAAACAGTTTCTGCAAAAAATTAGAATGATTCAGTATTTATGTTGACTGTATTTCAGATTTATTGTCTGTCAGATTTATTGTCTATTTTTAGATATTTTTTTCTTCTTTTATTTTAGCATGGTTCAGAGCAATGTAATGCAAACAATGAAGTGTTTTGCATGGGCTGCTATCCACCCATTTACTACAGTTTTAGAGCAAAGTGTCAGTCAATTTCAGTAGCTTGTTCTGAGTATTTGCAATGTGAATAAAATGTAGTAAAGGTTTTTGTCACTGATGTCAACAGGGGTATCTTGGAATACACACAGGGAGCCAAGTTAGAAGGTATTGTTTTTATACATTTGTTAGAAATGTGTGTCTATTTTAATGAGATATCCTAGGAGTGGAATATCCATGTGGGAGAATTAATCTTGTATCCCAGCCTTTCTTGTTTAATTTTCATTTCCTTTACTTCTTTTGTAATTTACTTGGAATAACACTGACAAAGGTATGCTATTAATTATAAGTATTTGTTCCATCATCTGGACTTTTATCTCTAAATTGTGTCACTCATTGGAACATACCAAAGCAAGTGAGTAGAGTTTAGTTCTAATTCAGATTCTGATATGTTAGTGACCTCATGATCGTCAAGAACTACCTGTCTAACAGACACAAGATTGGGCCTATTGTAGATGTATCATTTTATCTTTCTTAAAAAGAGGCACGATATGTATATAGGTGGGAGGATGAGAAAGCAGAGGGTAACCTGGGTAGAAAAGAGAATGGCAATGAACATTACTGTCTTCTAATACTTAAAAATTAAAAATATGAAGGATAGAGAATTCCTTATATCAGTTCAAGGAGGTGCAACTAGGAATAAGCCTCCCATCAGTGAGATCTACTAGTGTGTGCAGTAACCTCCCAAGGAAAGCAGTGAAAGTTTTATTATTGGAGACATTTAAAATTTGTCTTAAAAAAAAACCTACAAAAATCTACCTTAGGGTAAATGATGCCTCAGTAAGTAGATGGACTAGATGAAATAATGTCTTTTCTTTCTCTAATGTGTGAGATTCTGTGACTCAAGTCTCTTGTACCAAAATGACTAATTTAATCAGGAACTGTTGTTATTACCTATTACTACATGTATCAAATATAGCCTTTTCACTTAGGCCTAATAAGTCAATTTTGTTACATTATTAAATACAAATTGGTTGCTAGGAGAACCGGTAAGTGAAAGTTCACAGTAGGAGTAGGTGGTAAACCTAGCTGTTATGTAATTAACTCAAAATTATAGAGCAGTAAATGTATAGGTAGTTTTGCTGTTACTTAACGAATAACCTCAGCAATTTAATCAGATATTAGTTAGCTAAAATAATATGCAGCTGCTCTCTAAATATGTTAATTGACATCTGACTTGATACATCTAACTTGCTATATACTAATTAAATGAGTTAATATTCTCTCTTAGTAGAAGAAAAATCAATTAATAGTGGCGTGGACATTGAACTAATATGCTACCTGGTTTATCATTTCTTTACACCACCTGTGAGAGCATCACCTCAGAAGGAAATGGATGTGTTGAGAATAAGGTCAGACTCTTGGAGTCTAATGTCATCCTGGCCCTGCGGTTATTTCCTTTTATGCCACCCTCCTTTATGTCCTAATTTTTGTACTAGAGCAGCCCATGCTACGTGCAGCCCATCAGGGATCTACATGCAGTCCATGCAACTTCCCCCTATCCCTTTCTCCCCATGCTTCTCATGCACTAGGGTCCTTGGCCTTATCTACCCCATCCCTGCTCCTTCCCCTCCTTCCCAGAACTTCAGCTGTTTTACAGCACTTCAGATTTATGCCTCATTCCTGCTCTTCCCCATTCCTCCCAAAGCTTGAATGCTGCAAATCAGCTGATTCGTGGTGCTCAAGCTCTGGGAGGGAGGGAGGGAGAGGAGCAGGGATGGGGCATGAAACAACCGATTCCTGGTGCTCTGTAAATGCTGGGAGGGAGGGATGGATGGGGAGGAGAAAGGAGAGGGTACACTTAGGAGAAGATGCAGAGTTTGAGGGAAGGGGTGAAGTGATGGCAGAGCCTTTAGTGGAGGGGAGTGTCGAGCAGCCCCCCGGCAAAATGAGAAGTGACACACACACTTAAAGCAAGGGCATGTGTGAGGCACATGTTGATTGCATACAACATTGTGAGAGCCATGCGATCCCTGTGCTTCTTTGTTACTGTTGCTGGCAATTTAATTTGCCTCTACTACTGGCTCTCTTTGTGTTGAAAAGACATGATAAAGAAGAAGAATCAAATGCAATGTATTTAACCTTATTCTTGGGGCCACGGTTAGTGCACATGCCCAATTTCAATCTTGTGGCCCACTGAGATGAAGGAGGGCCACTCATGCAGCTAATTCACTAGCCTTGGTTGGCCATCGCTGTATCAAACCTTTTTCCCCTTCAACTGCCAATTAGTTTTAATTTGTCTGAATTTTAATGAGGGCATTTTAATGACATTTTAATAGTATTTTAAAAATGAACAGTATTTGAACAATCCAGAAGAGGGCATTAGGGGCACTTATTTATAGTAATAAAATAAAAAATAATGTATAAGAATGAACTGATTATAAACCCGAACATTTATTTAGTCGGTTGATCCTCAATTATGCATGTTGCAATCAGAAGCATGTATTATTATGCAATAATAGTAGGACTTTTCTTCCATAGTCTGTGGCTACAAAGAGGATGGCAATGTTGTATCTTATAATGTAACATCAAATACTTAAACAGTGCTCTTCATTATCCCCATTTTACAGCTAGAGAATATAAGGCACCAAGAGGTGACAAATTGCTCAAGGTAACAGAAAGAATCAATGCTGAGGCTGTTAAACCCAAGTCTTTTAACCATTAGATAACATCACCTTACTAATCTTGTGTTGTATAGAATCATAGAATCATAGAATATTAGAGCTCGAAGGGACCCCAAGAGATCAAGTCCAGTCCCCCACCCCCATGGCAGGACCAAGCACCATCTAGATCATCCTTGATAGATGTTTATCTGACCTGCTCTTAAATATCTCCAATGATGGGGATTCCACAGCCTCTGTAGGCAATTTATTCCAGTGCTTAACCAACCTTGAATTATGAAGTTATGTCCAACGTAAACCCCCCAGGCTGCAATTTAAGCCCACTGCTTCTTGTCCTATCATCTGGGGTTAAAGACAATAATTTTTCTCCCTCCTCTTTTAATAACCTTTTTGGTACTTGAAAGCTGTTATCTTGTCCCCTCTCAGTCTTTTTCTTTTCCAGACTAAACTGTGTAGAACCATGTTGAGCTCATCCTGACCATGCATCCATGAGCAGACATTATATATCACGTCCACAGAATGCAATATGCGCACATAGCACATATTTTGGGAAGACCGACACAAATGCAGTATTTTGCTCAGATTTACCTGTTACTTCTCAATAAGTGCCCTTGTAACAGTTACATGAAATTAAATTGAGTTACAGTAAATGCCTTTTTTAGGATGCAAACACAATGCAGTGCATTACTAAAAGAACTATTTTAACAGTTCTCCAGGTCCCTTCCAGTTCCAGTATTCTATGATTCTATGAACAGATAGGTCAAACAAATATCACTTTGAATTTTCTCTTGTTTATTTTCAAATGTACTTTGTGAAGGATCTCACACTGTGTTTGTTTTACCTTCTCTACTCCACTTCATAACCTCCTGCTAACGAGATGCCTGGATTTTTGAAAGATCTGCAAGTTGCATGTTTATATCTTGAGTTATTTGTAGACCTGTATGCATATTTGGGTTGTCAGTACTATCACAGGTAACACATTAATAACTCACACCTCTTTGCTGCATATCTATTGCTCACATCTCTCCACAATTTACTTTCAGAGAAAGCAAAGCATTCATTTTGCATTTACCGTGGAGAGTAAAAGTGCAAAGACTTTGTTTAAGAAAAATAAAACTACAACATAGGAAACATGAAGGATTCCACATTGCTTATTGAATGTACATTTTGCACATAATTTTCATAGTGCAATAGAAACTAAGGTACCATAAAAGGTAATGAACTCAACATTGATTTTGTTAAATGAAAGATTGTGGCCTGTCTACTGAATACTTTTTTTTACACTGGTTTTCTATTTTGATAGCTATTCTAAATCTCCATTAGTGCCATCTACAGCAGTTTTCAGAGTTCCTAAATGAAGTCTCACATACCCAATCCACCTTACAAGTGACCTTTCCATTTTTGCCATGGAAACAGGATTGAGTTACTAGTTGATGAACTGGTACAAAATGTGAGGGATGGAGAGAAATATTCAGTGTTCAGACAGAAATAATTAAATGCAACTATTCATGTTCTTAATTTCTTTACCCCAAGCAGGAAAATATTGTCTGAGTCAAATGTCACCATCTGCATAACAGCAAAATGCAATTATCTTTATTTAGGCTTTGAAGCATAGAAAAGTAGGTATTGCTACCGCAAAACAGACCAATCAACCATCTAATTCAGCATCCTGTCTACAAAAGAGACCAGTACCACAATTCACAGGAAGATCTAAACTCCTCATAATGCCCTAATTTTGCAAGTATTCCATTTTGTGTGTTTGTGTGAGAGAGTGAGTGAATGGGTGAGAGAGAGAAAGAGAGAGAGAGAGATTCCTTTGACCTCAGCTGGTAGCTTGTGGCTGGCTTTAATTTTACCCTTGTTTAAAATTGCAGATGCTACACTATGCAAATGTATAATGAGAATTTTAATAAAGGATAAATTCTCTTGGATATTTCCATTGTTTCCAAGGCATCTTCTCCATCCCATCATCCACTAATACCAATCTAATTTGACCCTGAACTTATGTAGCATCTTTCATACGGGGATTTAATTGCCTTCTACAAGCATTAATTAATTAACCCTCACAACATGCCTTTTGAGGGAGGGAATAAGGCATTAGTGTCTCAGTTTTATAGATAAATTAAGTGACTTGTTTAAACTTTAAAAAGTGTCAGAAAAGGAATACAGAAGCCTGGGCTACATTTTCAAAAATTGTTAGTTCTTGGGTGCTTTGCTAAAGGGGAGCCTGATTTATGGTCTGGACCAGTGGTCTCCAACCTTTTTACACCCAGGATCACTTTTTAAATGACAGAACAAGCCAAGATCTACTGCCCCACCCATTCCTCAAATCCCCGCCCCTTCCTCTCTATTTTCCATCACTTGCTATCCCCAACCCTTATACTGCTGCTTTTTCCCCCCAATTCTTCTGTAGGAAGAGGTTTTTCCAATATTTGGCCTGTCTAGACTGGACCAAATGTCAGAAAAACCCCTTCTTTTGGAAGCCCCCTTATTCCTCGTGAAAAGAGGAATATAGGGATTACCGAAAGAGCACGTTTGCTCTTCCACTAAAAAAAGCAGAAGAACACACACATCCCTGGGTGCAGAAAAGTTTTTCTGGGATATCTCCGGAATCCTGAAAAACTCCTGCAATCTAGCCTTACCCTCGCTGGGTTGAGGCAGGATGTGTAGGCTCTAGGGTGGGAATGAGGGATTTGGGTGTGGGAAGGGATGAGAGATACAGGCTCTGGGAGGAAATCTGGATGCAGGAGGAGGTGGAGAAGGGGATGCTGGGTCGGGGAGGGGGCTTCAGGCTGGGCAGCGTTGGGGTCAGATATAGGGTTAGGGTACTAAGCAAGCCACAGGCTTATGGATATGAGGGTGCAGGAATTTGGGTCAGGGTATGTGAGGGGCTCAGGACAGGGGGTTCCAGTGTATGATAGGTTCAGATCGAGGGTCTGGGGGAAGGGGGAGTGCAGGAATGTTATGATGCTGTGGGCAGATGGGGGCTTGGCCCCAATTTGGGGTTTGTTGGCCAGGCTTCATTTTTAAATGTGTTTTAAATGTCAAACACAAAAAGTTTCTGCATTGTCTATATTTATGAGAAGGGCAGGGAACCTGTTTTGAGTCAAGGGTCACTGACCCACAGAAAAGTCAGCTGGGGCCACACAAATGAGATGCAAAATAAAAACTCCTCCAAAACCCCCACAAGCCTCACTAATGTGGCCCCAACTGTGCTGGTGGGAGCAGGGGACATGGTATTGGGGAAGGGTGCCAGGGGGTACTGGGACAGGGGACAGGGTGCTGGGTAGGGTGCCAATGGGTGCTGGGGCAGGGGACAGGGTGCTTGTAGGTGCTGGAGCAGGAGACTGGGTGCCAGGGCAGGGGACAGGGTGCTGGGGCAGGGTGCCAATGGGTGTTGGGGCAAGGGACAGAGGGCCAGTGGGTTCCAGGGCAAGGGCCTGGGGCAGAGGACAGGATGTCAGTGGAGGCAAGGGACAGGGTGCTGGGGTGGGGACAGGGTGCCGGCGGGGGAAGGGGCCAGGATGCCAGTGGGAGCAGAGTGCCAGTGGGAACAGGGGGCAGGGTGTTGGTTGGGGCAGGGAATCCTTGGCACGCACCTCCCCCCTCCCCCCGAAGAGGGAAGCTCCGGCAAGAGCCTCCTCCCAGGACTCCTCCTCCCTCCCCCACAAAGGAGGAAAGCCCCAGCACACGTTTCCCCCCGGGACTCCTCCCCCCTCCCCAGCGCGCGCTTCCCCCCGGGACTCCTACCTCCTGCCCCGCAGAGGAGGGGAGCCCCAGTGTGCACCTCCCTTCCTCTCCCCCCCCCCCCGGAGGGAAGCCCTAGTGTGTGCTTCCCCCCGGGACTCCTACCTTCTCCCCCGCAGAGGAGGGGAGCCCCGGTGTGAGCCTCCCTTCCCCTCCCCCCCCAGGAGGGAAGCCCTAGTGAGCGCTTCCCCCCGGGACTCCTACCTTCTCCCCTGCAGAGGAGGGGAGTCCCAGTGCGCACCTCCCTTCCTCTCCCCCCCCCCGCCCAGGAGGGAAGCCCTAGTGTGCGCTTCCCCCCGGGACTCCTACCTTCTCCCCCGCAGAGGAGGGGAGACCCGGTGTGCGCCTTCCTTCCCCTCCCCCCCCCAGGAGGGAAGCCTTAGTGCGCGCTTCCCCCCGGGACTCCTCCCCTCCTCCCTGGCGCGCGCTTGCCCTCGGGACTTCTACATCCTCCCCCCGCAGAGAAGGGGAGCCCCAGTGTGTGCCTTCCCTCCCCCCCACCCCCGAAGACCCAGCACGCACCTTCCTCGGGACTCCTACCTCCTCCTGGTGCGCCACAGACCTGGAGGAGGGGAGTAGGCAGCGCACTTCCGGAAACCCCAGAAGTGGCGCGCAGCTGCCAGACTTCCCTCCACCCTGTGGGAAGCCAGCACAACCTCCATTTTCGGAGGTAGGTAGTGGGGCTTCTTGGGGGTGGGGGAAATTGGGGGGGCCCCGAACGCCTCGTGATCAACTGGTTGAGCCCTCCCGATGGACCAGTCGATCGCGATCGACGGGTTGGTGACCACAGGTCTAGACGGTACTGGGTCCTGCTGTGAGGGCAGGGGACAGGACTCAATGACCTCTTAAGGTCCTTTCCAGTTCTAGTGTTCTACGATTCTAAGTATTGAGAGTCCCCCCTCTGAAAATCATGCCCATTTTCGGTATGTTAAGTTAGGCATTCAAAAGTGCAGGCAGCCAAAATCACTATTACTTTTGGAATATTTAGGCCCTTGACCCTAAATGGCTCTGTCTTTTTCTTCCTCCTCAACTTGTTTTTATCTTATGAAAACGAGAGCAATAGTCCCATTTCTATCTACTGCCAGCTCCTCCTCTATTGTCAGGTCCTTCTTTCCTCAGCGGCTGTACCACCATTACACATATGGACTCCCTGCTTCAAGGAACATTATCAGCCTCCTAGCTCCCAATTCCTTTCTCTTGGAGTTATTAGGTTTTCTTTCTTTCACTGTTCTTGTATCTCAGCTGTTCCATTTTCTTCTCACATCCTTGTGCCAATTCATTTCCAACGCAGAGAAGTAAAAAGGTTGTTTAGATAGTATCAAATTTCTGCGTTTGTGAAACATGGTGTGTCATAGATATCAAATTATGGTCTCCGTTCCATACAGGATTTGCCAGTCTTCTATAAATATAAAAATTCTGTAATGGTTTTCTATAAATGTGGAGTTATGGTAATGATGCCCAGCACTATTGTCTGCTTTCACATTTTAATAGATGTAAATGCTACTTGTTCATTGTTACAATTTGAAGGGTTGGGGAATCTCATCTCCCATCAATGAATCGGACCCTTACAGTTATTGCCTGCAGGTACTTGTCAGTACAGACTTGAGTAAGACCCTGGTGCACAGGGGATTTTAATTAGTCCACCATTATCCTTTCTTATATATTTAAATGATTGTCATTTATTAGATTGCTGCTGTCCTATTAATTATGAATTCACAATGTAACACGTCAGCAGATCACTATCTGTTTATTTTAATAATTGTGTTAAAGAGAGGATGAGGCTTAGGGATATTTATTCATATTTTTATCTCTGGAGAGATGTTTCCAGATTTCAGCATCCCAAGTGAAAATGAATCATAGCATAGCATTTGCTCCTATATTCACAAAACTAGGTCTCCTATCAAACAAAGGCTCAGATCTGGGCTTTCAGGGGTTTGGCAAATCTGGATTGAGGTGCATTGGCAGACAGTGATGGGATGGAGAGACAAATTGTTTGCCCAGGTTAGGCCTGGTCCATCAGTGATCAGCCTCACAGCTTCATAAGCACTGAGGGCAAGTCTACACAGCAGTGCTAAAGATTAAATAAGCTACGCAATTTGAGCTATGTCAATTGTGTAGATTACGTCAAAATGGCTTATTTCGACTTTTGGTACTATCTACATAGCAGGAAGTTCGAGATAGAGCACTCTTCCTCTGAGTACTCTTACTCCTTGTAAAATGAGGGTTACAGGAGCTGGAATAAGAAGTCCTCCAGCTCGACATTATTTCGACATTATGTCAAAATAACTGTGCAGTGTAGTAGTATCCATAGATACAAGTAGTAGCTTGTAGTATCCATACAGATTCTATAGTACTGGTTAATTGATTTCTGATTTTTACTATATCTGACTCTATGCCTTCTTTTCACATTTAGTCCCCCTCCCTCACTTATACCCTGATATTAATGTTCCATTTACAAAAAAACCTGACTTTGGCTGGTGTAAATCAGAGTAGCTCTATTGACTTCAGGAAAATAGCCATCTGAAGATCTGGCTTAGAATTTGGCTGGTAAATAAAATAGTCCAAATCTGGCAGGATCAGTATAGCCCCTTTGCCATGGCTATTTCAAAATTCCATGAGGGATGCATGGGTCTTTTTGAGACCAAATGTATTTAGAAAATCAGATATCAAAAAGGAGATTTCTGGAAACTATCAGTATAATCTTACTGGACAGGATTTTTGGAATAAGATATTCTTTTTTCTTATCTTCTTTTGTCCCACCAGTCACAGAGGGGAATACTTCCAACAGGGTAAGTCAAGAAGATTAATTAATTTGTATGTTAGCTAAATGTGTATTCACTTTGATTTTAACATTTGCCTAGACATTGTGTCCACTCTAAATGGGAACATTCCAAAGGTAGATTGTGCTAGGTGCTGTGAAATGTCTGTTGTACATATTTGCCTGAGACTGCCTTGAAAGAAGGTATAGCATGCAGGTTTGGAACTGGTGTGCTAAAATTGCTTAGCGGTGTAAGCATGTTGTCCTTATGCTGGCAAGTTAGAGTTCTTTCCTGCCAAAGATTATTCCAGTGATGGATGAATAGGGTGAAAAAGAAACCAGTCTTGTTATATCAGGTTCAAATGCACAATGCAAAACTTTATGCCATGTGCACTAAATCTAACTGTTCTCAGATAATACAGGGCACACAACCAGCTAGCTACTACACTAGGCTATCCAGTTCTAAAAACATTATGTCTTCATGCCATAATCTGTGTTTAAATTAAGTTTTTTTCCTACATTGACTCCCTCTGGTGATCTAGACTTTATTGTGGTTCTATATAGACTTAAAGTGGAGAGGTACCTGACATCACTACATATGTCAGATTTACTAATAGTTTTCCTAGTGAAGTTAAATCTAGCACTTCTCATCAACTGCTTGGAGAATTAGGGTGAACAGAAGATTTTATTGCCACTGAAAACAAGATTCATAATCTCTTTTGCTGGAATGAGTCTATCATTCCAGAAGGCAGTTTGCTGAATCAGCTTCTCGTCTGAGCACTGTATGATGTATCCATGCTACTGTGTGGCTACAGAACTCATATTTAAGACAGGAAAAAACTGCTACTGAAGAAAATGGTAGATTCTGCTCTTCTAATCTCTCCAGGTTTATTTATTACTCTTGGGATCTTCTGCTTGGAGGTTTTTTTTAATAGTGAAAATTTCCTTCCAGGTTCTTATAACTGAGTGACCACCACCTGAGCACATCCTCATGGCCAAGGGTGACTCTTCAGTACCCCTTCTTTTAGGGCACCACAAGCAAATTCCACAAGATCATTCTCCATCTATCAAAGTCTTTCTTAGGGGTCTGGTTTCTTTATTTACAAACTTCCAAAAAAGCAAACGCAAACAAAAGAGGAATTTCTCCAGTCATTCACAGAATCCCCCCCCCCCTCCTCTACAGGGTATCTCTACCTGGGGAAGAGGAAATAAGTTCCTTCCCAGAGCCTGTAATCAACTTGCAGTTGCCCTGCCCAAACTGACTCCCTTTGATGATTCTTAGAGCCAGTTCATCCCCATCCCTCTGTCCTCCTGCCCTCCAATTCTTTCAGCTCTCTTATAAGGAGCTAGCTGCTTGAGGGAGCGTCCTGTGTGAGGTATCTCTGGTTTACTTATTTAGCAATCCTGCTCCAGGCTTCATGTCTCCTACAAGCTGCTCTCTCACTGCCTCTCACTCCCTTGGTTCTCTCATAGTATTCAAGTAATATTAAAAATGCACGAAAATGTCAATTATAATGAAGAGAGGACCGAAGTATTTGTTTTGTGTTTGTGGAAACAGCACATGATATATTCATATCATATGAAAAGAATATAATTTCCATTCCAGCTCTAAGGGTATGTCTACACTACAGAGTTTTGTCGGAAAAACGGCCGTTTTTCTGACAAAACTTGAGGAACGTCCACTCTGCAATTGCACTCTTCTGCAAGAAAATTGAAAGAACAGAGGGTTTTTTCCCAGCATTGGTAATCCTCATGCTATGAGGAAGAAGCCTTTTTGCGAAAGAACTCTTTTGCAAAAAGGCGTGTGTGAATGGGGAAGAGGGAGTTCTTTCGGAAGAAGAGGAAAGAGGAAAAAGCACAGGTGCACTGGTGGCCACTCTATCCATAGTAATCACAGCTTAAATGTGAGTTAGTGTCCATTCAGTCTGGATGCTCTCTTTTGAAAAAGCAGATCATTTTTTCAATGCACTTTTGCAGTGTAGACGCTCTCTTTCAGAAGAAGTTTTTTCTCTTTCAGAAGAAGCCTGCAGTCTAGACGTAACCTAACTCAGGAAGATGTTGAATAAACTATTAAACTTAGACATGTGTAAATCATCAGGTCAAGATAACTTCCATCCAAGAGTTGTAAGCAAGTTGGCCAAGGAAATTGCTGGCTCATTAATGTTGTTTACAATAAGTTTTGAAGAATGGGACAGTTCCAGAGGACTGGAAAAAACGTATTTGCCAATATTTAAAATGGATAACAAGACCACCCAAGTAATTTTACTCTGTCTGACCCAAGATCACCCAAGTAATTCTACTCCATCTGACATAGATACCACGTAGAATTGCTGCTATGGTATTCAATCAATATAGGATTTAAGAACAATAAAATGTCAGTCAGCATGAGTTATGAAATTCATTTTATCATACTAACGTGATAACTTTTTTAAGAGATGACAAACTTGGTTGATAAAGGTAACAGCACTGATGTAATATACTTAGACTTTCACAAGGCGTTTGACTTAGTACTGCACAATGTTTTGATTAAGAAATCTGGCTAACGGGTAGGCCTCAACTGTAATTGTAAATGGAGAATCATTTTTGTGTGTGTGTATATTACTAATAGGGTCTCCTAGGGATGTTTTTTGCTGCATATAAGCTAACATTTTTATTAATGACTTTAAAGAAAATGTAAAATAACTACTGATAAAGTTTGCAGATGACACAAAGTTTGAGGGCCAATAAATAATGAAAAGGAAATATCCCTGACACAGAGAGATTTGGATCATTTGATAAGCTGAGTGAAAGCAAACAATATGCATTTTAATAAGGCCAAATGTACTATCATACATTTAGGAACAAAGAACATTGGCGATACTTACAGGATGGGAGACTGTACTGGGTAGCAGTGACTCTGAAAAGAATGTGGGGATGATAGTAGATAGTCAGAACATGAGATCCCAGTGCATTTCTATGGCCCAGAAAGTAATGCAACTCTTGGAAGTATGAATGGAAATATTGAATAGGAGTAGGGAGATTGTATTACCTTTATATTTGGTACTGGTGTGACCACTGCTAGCATACTGTGTCCACTTCTGGTGTCTATAGTTCAAGAAGGATGTTGGTAAATTGGAGAGGGTTTGGAGAAGAACCAAGAGGATGGCTGAAGGATTAGAAAGCACGCTTTATAGTGAGACACTCTAAGAGCCTGCTCTAATTAACTTAAAAAAGAACATGTTAAGGGGTGACTGGGTAACAGTCAATCAGCACCTATATATTGACTATAAATTTGATCATTTCAGTCTAACAGAAATGTGTAACACAATCTGGTGGCAGAAAACTAAACAAATCCAGACAGAAAACAGTATAAATTTTAAACAGAGAGGATAATTAACCACTGAAAGAATTTATCAAGGGTCATGGTAGATTCCCCATCCCTGGCACTTTTAAAATTAAGATTTGATTTAAAAAAATTCAAATGGGAATTAACTGAAGGAAGTTGTGTGGTGTGTGTTATACTGGAAGTCAGACCAGATGGTCACAATGGTCCCTTTTGGGTTAATAGTCTTTGACTTTCTTAATCAGCTTCTACTTCTGAGCTTCCCTTTTGGATATGAAAGAGAGCCAGCTTATCTGTTCTTATCTGTTTACTGTGCATTGTACCTGCACATGGAGACAGTACCACTGCAGAGGCAGCTGCCTTCTCATTCTTTGAATGTTTACATCATTTACACCAGCTACAATGCAGTATTATTATAGACTACTTTTTTGTATCCACACTTCCATCAGGCATATTCAAATAAGTCTTGGGGTTTGTTCTAGGGCTACATAACTAATCAAACAGATGTTCCTCCACCAGCAGGTGTAAATGCCCCTTACCTTAACTACAACCACTGCCCTGGGTATTCTAAGTGACCAAGTTGCTAGGTTCTACATAGCGCAATCTAAAACTGTTAAAAGCACCCTTTCACATTCCTCCTTCCTTTGTTTCCTAGTTTGGCTAGGGTCCCCCTTTTCCACTAGAGCTCAGTTATTTTTCTGACTGAGTTCTATCTTGCTTATGAAGGTGATGATCCCTCACCACTCCTCAAGTTCCTTAGTCTGCCTTTTGTGAATATCTGAGAGTTTCCCATTCTTTGTCTTCAGAATAAGCACTGTTTACCCCACAGTTAATTTCATCCTACAAGCCATCATCCCAGAGACAATGTACAGACTCTGGTTTGGGATCTACTTCACCCCTCCTACAGCCCTCTGAGTTTCTTCCCCAACTAACCCCTCACACTCCAGTGGTCTCAGATCCCTCTTAGGAGTTAGGTCTTCAGTGTCACTCCCTCTTCCAAGCTCCTGTTCTTTCTCTGAGTTGTCCTTTTGTGAGTTGAAGGAAGTTACAAGTGGAGTTCCCCAGGGATTGGTCTTGGGACCAATCTTATTTAACATTTATATAACTGAATTTGGCACTAAAATTATTTTATACCACTAACA
The DNA here is from genome assembly GCA_032595735.1 of Pelochelys cantorii. Classification (NCBI taxonomy): domain Eukaryota; kingdom Metazoa; phylum Chordata; order Testudines; family Trionychidae; genus Pelochelys; species Pelochelys cantorii. The sequence continues at coordinate 97,529,892 of CM064329.1, read as the reverse complement.
TTTGTGGATTACACAAAGTTGGGAGGTACTGACAATATGGAGGAGTATTGAGCTATCATACAAGATAACCTGGATGACCTTGTAAATTGGAGTAAGAGAAATAGGATGCAATGTAATTGTGCAAGGTCAGGCATTAAGAATTTTTGCTATAAACTGAGATCTTACCAGTTGAAAGTAACAGAAAATGAGAATTATACTGATCAATCACAGGATGACTTGGAGCAATCAAAATGATACAGTGTTGAAAAGGGGCTGATGCATCCTAGGATGTATCAGAAGAGGTATTTCCAGGGAAGGCACTGATGAGACTTCATCTGCAATACTGGGTGCATTTCTGGTCTCCCATATTTAAAACAGATTAATTCAACGTGGAACAGGTGCAGAGAAGGGTACTAGGATGACCACAGGAATGGAAAACCTACTATATAAGAAGAGATTCAAAGGGTTTGGCTTGTTTAGCTTAACCAAAAGAATGCTGAGGGGAGATATGTTTGTTTCCTATAAATACATCAGAGGGTAAATACCAAATTAAACTGCGACGTGGACACTAGAAAAATGGAGGTAAACTCCTCATCAGCATGTTTAGGCTTGAAATTAGACAAAGATTTCCAATAATCAGAACAGCTCTGGAACAGTTTCTAAGGGGAGCAATGGGGGCAAAAAATCTAACTGGCTTCAAAACTGAGCTTGATAAGTTTATGTGGAGGATGGAATGATGGGACTGCCTACAGTGGCATCTGGGCCATTGGTGACTTCCAGGAGCAAAAATCTGCAAAGGCTGGAGGTGGGAAGGCTCTGAGTTACAAGAGAGAATTATTTCCCAGATATCTGCCTGGTGGGTCTTGTCTAGATGGTCAGAGTTTAATTGATTGCCCAATTTGGGGTTGTGAAGGAATTTTCCTTTGGCTCAAATGGGCAAAGGCCTTTTTTCTTTTGCCTTCCTCTGCACCAGGGGGCACAGGTCACTTGCATGTTTAAACAAGTGTAAATGGTGAAATCTCTATAACTTGAAGTCTTTAAACCATGATTCAGTAACTCAGCTAGAGGTATGGGGCCTGTAACAGGAATGGGTGGATGAGGTTCTGTGGCCTGCAATGTGCAGGAAGTCAGATTAGATGATACAATGTCCCCTTCTGATCTTAATGTTTGTGAGTCTATGAGTCACTACTTCGCTTTCTCTTTAAACTAAATATATTGAGCTTCTTGCATCTATCACTATAAGGCATGGTTTTAATCTTTAAATCATTCTTGTGGTTCTTCTCTGAATCCTCTCCAGTCTATCAACAGCCTTTTTGAATAGTGGGTACCACAACTGGATGCGATATTGCAATAGTGGTTGCACCAGTGCCAAATGCAAAGCTAAAATAACTTCTTGACTCCAACTCCAGATTGTCCTGTAAGAGTAAATGGTGAATTATTATAATTTAAATAATAATAATTGACTGAGCAAAAGTGCAAATGTAGAACACTTCAGCCCAAATTAGGTTTAATAAGGAAAATGGTAGATATCCCTATCTATACATTTTGTAAATGGTGCCACCCATAAGGATGGAGCTGGAACTGTTAAAACATATGTAAACCTTTGACATGGTGGTAGGGCTGCTTCACAACTGTCTATATGATCTTACTACTGTGTTTAGAATTTTTTCCCCCAAAATCCTATTTCGGCACAGAGTATGGTCAGTCATTGCCCTCTCCTCATTAAGGACATGTGCCAAAAAGCGCAAAGATGCTCAGAACCTTGTTGGGTCAGATTCTGTGATTCCATATGGGAGCCACTCCTCCATATATCAGTAGGGACTAGTCACTCTTGCATGTCAGTGTGTCTTAAGAACATACAATTTTGTATACTCCAAAAATGAAACACTCAAAATATATAGCCACATATAAACATTTTGGCTTGCCCATTGTCATGCAGGAAGTCTTTGGGAGAGCCAGAAATCATGACTCCCAGTTTTGTACTTTGACCTTGAGATTGACCGTCCTCACATGGAAGAGAATAAATCAAATCCATATATCCCCACACCTGTGCCTATATTATTCCTGTGTTCATTTCTTCCTATTATCAAAACCAAATAAAGCTGGATTCATACAATGAAAATATATCCAATGGTATAAATGCAATTGTTCGAAAGTGCTGTCTCTTTAAAGGAGTAGCTGTATAAAGATGTGATCTTCTGCATTTGTCTTTTGGCCCTGGTTAAAACTTCAGGTTGAACCATACAGCTTCTGATTTATACCTGGCAGGTAGCTGGCCAACTGCCAACATTTTTGTCATTGTATGAAATAAAGGAATTTTGAATCAATGCAGCAGTGAAACACTGATTTTTCCATGAGTGCAAAGCTAATTCAAGTAGGTCGCTTTATACTTTCTTGAATACATATTCTTGTTTTTCACCCCTGACCTGGAGAGTATACTGCACTGGAGAACAAAAGACCAGCATGACTGTACTTTATCCAGTTGCAAACTTTTCCTCACTCACATTGTTTAACTGGTTCTCTGTACTCTACATTTAAAAAATGGTAAGGCTCAGTGGCACAGTACCTGTTGCAAAGTAAATGTCTAAGTTGACTCTGGAAAGGAAGGAGAGATTTTCTGTCCTGTCTTTGAAGAAGATCAACTATAGCATTCCTAGCTGAAAGGTAAATCCAATGTAGTGTTATTTTTGAGAAAGAGGTCATTCACAGCCATCACCGAAGCTTTATAGATTTGAAAGTTCTGGTTCTAATTTATTAGGGAGAATGTGGAGAGCTTCCCCTGTATAAATCCAGCAGAGCCAGTAACATTTCCAAATGACTGCCTTCAATCCAGGAGAATGCTGCTCAGATTTTTGTCTTAGTTGAATTAAGATCCATGTACCAGGGCCTCACTTCTTCCCAAAGGCAGAGATGCCCAAATGTTCCCTCTTCTTATGTAGAACACCCATTTTCTGTAATAATTCTTATGTCCTGTTAAGAAAATATATGATGAATTCACAGATGCCTTAGGCATCTCCCAAGGGTGGTGTTGGACGTTTATCCTGTGGGACACATGAAACAAGACTGCACACAAAAGTAGAAGGGAAGGAAAGAATAACAGACTGTCTGGAAGATTAAATGGTTTATCAAACATGTTTTTTTCTTCTGTACTGTACAAGTCTCTGTGTATGATAATTATAGTCCTTCCAGGGTTTTATGTTTCCTCTTGACAGTACTGAGGATGACTATGGTGCTTTAGAAGTAATTGTCAGATGGTGGTGGGAGAATTAGGACACGTGGGCAATCTTTAAGTTGAGCATGAATCAGGGAAACAACTTTTGGAAAAAATCTTGCAAGAAGATGCAATAATGATAATAATCACATGAAGTTACTTACCCTTTTGGAACCTCCAGATAAGTTTGTTTTCAGGCTGAATTTCCAGTTCAAGTTCATATTAGTTCTTGTTTTAAATAACAGCAGTTCACCCGTGTGATGAAACCAACAATTAATCCTGTATCTCCAAGTTTTTTATACCTGAAACCAATAATTAAGCCTGTATCTCCAAGTTTTTTGTACCTGACCTATGTGGTTATAAAAAGTTTCTATTTGACTCTATTTGACTATGTTGCCATAGTCTCACAGATATCTACACCTACCTGGCACAAGTGAGATGGACAACAGAAGGTCCGCAAAGCAGTCGTGAGTCAAGGCCTCTGTTATCCAACCCACAGAATGGTTTGAACCCTATGTTATATGAGTAGAGCAAACATGGCTTAACAGGGTTATGAAGTAAGTGTCAGAACTCCTAGGTCAATGAGGGGCAATGTAGGCTAGAATTTGCAGGTTGTGCCAATTGAACTGTAACATTGCTTTGACTGTATGCCAGAGGCGTGCATAGCTCTCACAATGTTGTGTGCAAATGCCTCGCACCTCATTTCATGTACCTTTACTTTAAGTGCGTATCACTTTTGTAACACTGCTGGGGGATCGGAAACCATGGATGAAAACCAGCAAAATCTGACATCCCTGTGCATGGGCAATGGTAAACAAAATGTCTCGTGGGCCACTCATAGAACCCTAATGGGCTGCATGAGGCCCTTGGGTCACAGGTTGCCGACCACTGTCCTAGGTACTATGTGTGGCCTGTTCACACTAATCTTTGTGCTTTGATTCACCTACCTGTGAAACTGGTGTTGTAATACTTATTCAAAGGGAATCAGGAGACTAGCTATTTACCTCTATACAGTCAGCCCCCGACTCTAAATTACCATACTGACTGTCCACCTCAGACTTTTATGTATTTAGCTTCATAACAGTTGTTTGAAGTAAGGGAGTGTTATCAATTTTACAGGCCACTTCTTCAGTGGGCTGTGCCCACAAAAGTTCATGACACCATCTACATGTTTTGTAGTCTTTAAAGTGCTACCAGACTATTTGTTGTTTTCTAAGTTTACCCTGTACAGACTAACTCGGCTACCCTCTGAAGCTTTTGATCAATTTTACAGATGAGCAACAGGGGCTGGGATAGCTTGGGGAAATGAACCTAACCCCTCAATTTCCAGAATAACATCCTCACTCCTGGGGCACCTGCTCTCTGGGAAAGGAAGTGTGTCCTTTATTTGTCTGCAATGCACCTAGGACAATTTGGCTTCTCTAAAATAATAATGCAGATTGGATCAGTATTTTCATACTTATGCTAATTTCTCCTCTTCTCAATGAAATTCCTCCAAGGTGGACTGAGGCATGGGGGAAGATGAGGGAGCAATAAACTATGGATTAGGGAGTGTGCCAAGATCTGCAGGTATTAGGAGACATTTGTATGTGGCCCACCAAACCTTCTGCCTGTCCAAAGTAATGATTCGAAGGAAAATCCATGAATTGATACAGAAAGATTTTCCAGCTCCATGTATTTGATTTTCCTGCAGTGGGGGCTATCAGGCCCATAGAAATGACTAACAGATATTAGATTCTTGACCCATCTTGAACAACATATTGGTTTGTATCCTGGACTGCATCAAATGTTATCTTGATGCACAGAAGGGAGGGGAGAAAATGGTCATGACTGCAAGAGAACAAGACGTCTAATTTCCAGCTCAGGCAGGCTAGTCTGCTAAAAATAGCTGTGTTGCCATAGTCTCACAGATATTGGGATGGGCCATCTACCTGAGTACATTTCAGTCTGAGACCCTATTTATATACTTGAGTGGTGAGCCTATGCTGCTGCCTGTGCTGCCCAGGCTACTCTGCTATGTTTAGTGAGCTGGCTTGATCAAAGCTTGCTTGGGTATGCCCGTGCTGTTTGGGGAAGAGAAATACCCCAAAGTAACATTTCCATCTCCCCTGACCCTGGGAAGCAGACACAATCTGAATTGTCTCAGGTACTAATTAGAGCAGCTTTGTAACTTTCACCAAGTGGAACTATCCCTTTGGAACTGTTCCACTAACCCAGTATCACCTGAGGAATTTCTGCTTCAGCTTTGACTCCTCTGAGCCTGACACACTCCTGATCTGACCTGGTCCTAGCCAAGGGAGGCTCTGCTGGTTTTATGCTACCAAGCATTCCCCTGTATGGAAGAAATTCTCAGCTGTCTGACTTAGGCAGTTTTAAGTATGGTACTTCTGTCTCTAGTAATGATCATTAATGATGCTTCTAAAGAAGATTACTATTCCCACTCACCCTGTGCAGAGACAGTATATCAGACTAGTTGAATAACATCCTTCCTATCCTACAGTGATCATCTTGTACCCTGCAGCCAGATAGTGTCTATAAATGCTGTTATTGGTCATAACATTCTCATTCCTTTATGCTTTACTTCTTTTTATTTCCTTGCACATTTACTAGACACTGATATAGCAGGTTAAAATGCTATACCAGGGAAAGAATGAACAAATATTAACTTGCAGATAGATATCCAGATGTATATTTTCAGCATAGATTGCAGAGGAAATCCTTATTAGTTAATATGAAAGGTATGAAACTAGGTTTAATTAGATTTCCTTTTAAGTATTTTCCCCCGACATACTTGTCTGCCATGTTTTAGGATCATTTCATAAGTCAGAACCAAATCTCACTGCAAGCAAGTACTAAAGCAGTTTTAATGGACTGGATAATTTTTGGAAGAAAATTAATTTAAGAACCCATTTTCCTGGCGGCTATCAAACTCATGGCTCCCCAAGCCCAAGTGAGACTTTTCTCCTCTTTCAGAATACGAATGTGCCACCAACTTTTATGAAAGTAATCAGACCCTCATGCCCGTGGCTTTTTATGCATTCCATTTTAGGAGAGTGAATGATTATTTATATTGATAAGGCAAGAATTTAGAAATACTCAGAAATCCTCCTGTCAGCCTTTTCTTCTCCTACCCTGTCTAACCAAAGCAGGTTGTATTTTCTAACAAATTAAGTTCTGTTACATCATTAGGCCTTTAAGGTAACTGGTCCTGGGACTTAATTAAATGTTGGACAAATAAATTTGATTCTGCCAGGGAAAGCATATAGAGGTTTTTTTTCAGAAAATCTCAGCATGTACCTTGCTAACTTCCTAGCTGACTGCACATATAGGATGACATGCCACACCGTAATTCTTGAGTATGTTGAGTACATTAGAGTTACTGTGCTGTACCTCCTATCTTGTGATATTGTGTAATTGGGTGGTTACTCTCCTAACACAATAAAATTAAAGCTGAAATCTTGCCATCCATGCTGCCAGCATAAATTTGCTGCTATAATTCACAGCTCCTGCAAGGAGCCTTCCTTGAGATTCCAGAGGCCCTATTCCACATTGGGATATGGTAACTTGCAGTGAAGTCAATGGGAATTACTAATGTCCTGCTGTCAGATAATTTCATAATTGCCTAGTGCATGGATTCTCACTGTCAGATACAAGATACTGGGCTGTGGCAATTGCTATGTTTATATTGGAGGAGTAGACTTCAGATAGTTGCTAAAAGGATCAATGAAAGGTTCCTCTTAAAATGGGAGTAGCAGAGATAGGGGAGAAAATATGTTTTATGCCCATCCAGCAGCTCAGTTCATCTCACTCTCCCATACCCAGCCACTTCCATATAGGTGAGTGAAATTGCCATTGGACTATTTTGTTGACTGTGAAGAAAGAGTTGGGCACTGGACAGGTAAGGGGTGGAAAACCAGGGTTTTTCTGAGAATTCCAGGACTATCAGCAATGTCTTTATATTATACAAAATAATATTCTGTGTCACTTGTTGGCATGCCCTACAGAAGATTTGCTTTCAAATATCTGGCTTGAATAACTTTACAGCAAAATCATGACTTAAGGAGGCCCTAAAGATTAGCAGAGCTTAACAATTGCTTAAGGTCAGTTATTTCCTGTTGGCACTAATTTTTGAAGGTCAGTTTATAGATATATTTGATTGCTATATAACATTGTTTGAGTGATCTGTACAATATGGGATGCAGAGAAGACAGGGTTTTTTCAGGGTTGCATTTTTTTTTTACTAATACCAAATCTTCTTCTCCTCTCTGTAACTCTGATATAAAACTATTACATTTCAGCTCATTTACTCCTGATTCTTACAAGAGAAAGTAAATAAGATCCATTTCAGATCTCAGTAGTGTCCAGCACTCATATAACACTTTTCATCTACAGATCTCAAAGCATTGTACACAGGATATGGTCATCATTATCTTCAATTTACAGATAAGACAGCTGAGGCACAGAGAAGTAAAGTTCAAGGTACATATGATGTGTGCACAGAGAAGGTTGTTCAAGGTTGCCTAGGGTGCCAGCCACCCCAAAGAGGATATGGATGGAGCAAAAAGAGGACGAGTCATTGGTCTCAAATGCCTGCTGCTATACCAGTATGTGAAGCTAGCCAGTTGTGTGGAGCAGAGCACAAACTTCAGTGAAGTGGATTCATAGAACCATAGGCTAGAAGGGAACTCTTGTAGAACACAGGCTACAGGCCTTCTCCAGTGAGCTAAAGAACAGTAAGATAAATATGCTGCCTTGTTTGTTTTGGCTCCCACAATGTCTCCTATATCACCCACTGGGGTTATGTAGTTATGCATTGCTCCTGACATGGGCAGGTACCTAATGGGAGCCACTTGGCTGTTTGATATGGAATTCATTGGCTTTCTTTGTTTTGGAAAGTGGCTGCCACTGTGCATAAAAACAATTATTCAAAATATTTAAAAAGCATTTTTGGTGACTTTACAGCTCTATGTTCCATGTCTGTCCTTTCACACAACAGGTGAGATAATCCTGAAAGGTAAATCAATTTTTCAACAAGCTCCTTAAAGGCTTGGCATCCTCTTGATTCTCATTATAATTCACTTATAACAGAAGGGATGAATTGGAAAACTCGTATCCAAACATATTGACATTTCAAGCCTTTTTCACAGATGTTATTTACAGTTTCTTGCCTTGCTGAGTTTTATTGAAACTCTTATTTTGGTGTTTTGTTCAGCATCTGAAAGTCACTGAGCTGAGAAATATGCAATCTTCACTTTCTGTAATTAGTTCTTAAATGGTTCTAATTTGCAAAGAAACATTTTATACATGTGGAAAAGAACTGTATACAAATTTAATAAAAGCTTTATAAGTGTGTTCCCCATTGCAAAATCAGGAAGCGATTATGGCACCAGTGCTTTGAAATATAATCTTGCTCAAAGCTTAGACAATAGGATGAGCTTTACATAGAGTGTAAATGCCACCACCTTGACTTGATACATCACTCTGCCACTGTTAGAGCTGTGTACCAGAGGCCAGATTTATTTTACTGCTTTAGGACACTCTATTGATAATTTCCTAGACAAAATCTGCCGTAAAGATGCTAGATCCAGCAACCAAGGATTTCCTCCAGAAAATCCTGTAGTTGTGTACAACCACCTTAACGATTACCATCCCTACTCCTCATCTGTGGTGTAAGAGCTGTTTCCAGGAAAGTGGTGCATGGCCAGCATGTTCCTGCACCACAGTATTATTGGTAACTAGTATCTTCAGGTATTTGTTGGCAACCTCTCCTAAAAACAAAACAGAACACCCTCTCTTATAGAGATTGAAAGGATTGATATAGCTTCCCTTGGAAATGAGACAAATAAGCAGAGACATGACAAATGTATGCGAAACAATGGCCTAGAGAAGATAGATCAGGAGCTTCTGTTCTCCCTGTCCTATCATGACACAAGAACAAGGGAACAGTCAATGTAATTAAAGGGTGGGAAAATTAAAATGGCTAAGAGTAAATACTGTTTCACACTGAGAGCCATTGTGATCCAGAATTTAATCTAATTTTTAAAGGATTTGCTATTCAGCCAGATATCAAGACAATTATCATAACAAATATTAGAGGGTGGGGCTTGTGCTTTAAGCCAGTCTGTAACTGTGAGAGATCAGGATGAGACCTAATGTTGGGGGCAGATTACCCCACATCTGCCTACTACAAGGTTCATATACTTTACTGTGAACCATTTGGTTTTTGCCACTCAAGGAGGGTGACTAGAATACTGGGGTAGATGGCCCTCTAGTCTGATCAACCATCGAGCAGTGGCTCCAGTCTGCTTTGGGAGACCAACCCTTCACCGCACCAGGCAAAGATTGCAGAACTGCAAAGGAGAAGCTGATCTCATACTGGCTGGAATCTGAAATGACAAAACCACAAATAATACGTGCCTTTCACTGCCAGGCTACAGCTTTAAATCCAGCTCATATCAGTAGTTATTGAATGTTGTTCCCATTTAAGGCAGCCCAGTGGCTGAAGTGAAAGGGCTGGTGATTTCAGATTTGTTGCTACTGAACACTTTTCAGGATTACAAACCCATCATCACAGTAGGCTCTCTGATTGGTAGGGTGCAAAAGGACAGAACAGAGTGCACAACCTAAATGCTCTTGTAACCTTGTGGTGGTTCCTCCAGCTCAGGACTGATGTTGTGTAAGGGGATGGTTGTGCAGACACTGCCAGTACTATATGCTGTAAACACAAAGAATTTCCATTCCTGTAGCTCTCAATCTGGCAACCTTCATTCACTGTAAGACTAATTGAAAGGTGATACTACACCTATGACTAAATAAAAACTGACAAAGAAGTTCAATAATATGTTCCCTTGATTAGCCCTGTAATCACCCCCCCCCAGAATAATCCATGACATTTTCAAAATACTGTGGGGAAAACTCCTTACATTACCGAGGCTTGCATAAATTTATCTTCATTTTAGAACATTTGAGTCTTGAAAAGCTTGGTACAAAGCCTATTTAACTAGCCCAGTTTCCAAGCCATACTATAGTTTTATTGTATGTTCCATGTATTATCAATATTACTGTCATGATCTGCCTTACCATCTGCAAGCAATCATACTGGTTAAGAACTAATGATGAACAATTCCATGTTTTGAGAGATTTATATAATTTCATATAGTGCTTGTAAGATTAAATTGCTTTGGTGTAAACAGCTAACATCTGTCCAGGTTTAAGTTAATGTAAATGTGGTGCACTGTGGGCTAGTTTGTTAAAGGAAAGTCTAAATCAAAAGTGCTACTGTTAAATGATCATGAGGATTTCCCCCCCAAAAAGTAGCTAAGAATTTCATCTGGTGCTGGGTGTAATAAATGGAAAAATTCCTACTAATGACTTACTGGACAGGTAAGACCGGCTCTTCTTTACAAACTAGGAAAAAGCTGATTAAGGAAAAAATTCCAAAGCAGAACCAAGTTCTATGAACTCTGGGTATGTTTGGATCTTGACCTAAAATTCCATGACCTTCAGGGGGTAGCCGAGTTAGTCTGTGAGGGTATGTCTACACTATAGCATTATTTTGAAATATCTTATTTCGAAATAACTTGTCTAGACACAAAATGCATTTCAAAATAGTGTTTTGCTATTTCGAAATAGTGCGTCCACACTGATAGGACGCTGAATCGTATTTAAGGCTGGCCAGAACTGGTTCTGGCAGGGCATCAGGTCAGGAGTTACCTTGTGTGGCTGCTGTCTGAGGCTATCTGAGACCTGTGCTTAAAAGGACCCTCCTGGACAGCCAGTTGTAAGGTTTCCCTGCTTGTTTGCCTACTTCGCTGAGGGACAGCAAAGCATTTTTTTCTCTGCATGCTCTGGTTGCCCTCACTCAGGACACCACAGCACTCTGCAGCATGGAGCCAGAGCTGCCCCTGGGCACTCTGGTGCTTCTCCTGGACCTGTTGCTGCGAGACTGGCAACACGTTCTGCAGCCAGTAGCAGTCGTCCTGGTGTGCCCCACTGGGGGGCTTGTGCCTCATTCCTCCCTCACGTCCTTCCACTTACCCCTCCCTAACCCTCCTTCCTGCTGTACAATAAAAGACATGTGTTCATTACAACAAAGTCTCTTTATTGAACAAAACTGGGGGGGGGGGGATGAAACTTAGGTGAGACTGAGGAAGAAGGTGGAAGAGGGGAGGAGGGAGGGTGGGAGAGGGGAGGGGAGGGGGAAACCTGGGAGGAGGGAGCTGGCAGGGGGAGAAGAAGCTCAGGGCTCAGGGCTCAGGGTTGGGGGTCTTGCCGGCCCAACTGTCTCCCCACACCGTGGGTGCGGGGGCCTCGGCATCCCTGGGGTTGTGGGGAGGGCGGGGTGGAAAAAGCAGGAGGGGGAGAAGGAGTGGGAGGAGGAGTGGTAGCTGGGGAGGCAGCAGGGGCTGGAGCAGCAGGAGGCAGCAAGCTCTGCCCCAGGATCGATGACCACCTGGGGGGCACAGACCATCCTGCCTCCCAGGATGTGGGCCATGGAATCAAAATAGGGGCAGGGGTCTGGGTCTGCCCCTGGTTGGGAGCTGCCCTCTGTGGCCCTGGCATATGCCTGCTGCAGCTCCTTTATTTTCATGCAAACCTGCTCCTGGGTTCGCATGTGGCCTTTCGTGGCCAGGCTGGCAGCCATCTGCCTGTAGACGGTTGCATTCCTCCATTTAGGACGGAGATCATGGATGTTGGAGGCATCCCCCCAAACCTGAATTAGGTCCATGATTGCTGCACTGGACCAGGCAGGCACCTGCCTTTTCCAACCCCTGGCAGGCTCCTGGGAGTTGGCAGACTGCTCCTGGGGAGCGGTGGAGGGCTGGCTGGCACTGGCTGCCTGGCTCATGGTGGGGCCACTGGGTCAGGTGCAGTGACTGCTGGCTCTGGGCTGGCAGGCTTGGAGCTGGCATAGGCATTGTGGCCAGAATCTACCCCTTTAAAGGCTCCGGGGAGGGGGGAAGGGAGAAGAGTTTTCTTGGTTGTGCCCAGAGCGGCCACCAGGGCACCCTGGGAAGGGCTGGAGACCCCCTATTTGAAAATAAGCGTCTACACAATGCTTATTTTGAAATAGCAATTTTGAAATTGGTGCTATTCCTTGTGGAATGAGGTTTACCAATTTTGAAATAAGCCCTCCCCTATTTCAATTTAATTTCGAAAAAGCGGTTTGGCTGTGTAGATGCTGGTAAAGTTATTTTGAAATAACTTTGCTGTGTAGATATACCCTTACAGAAAAAAACAACAAATGGTCTGGTAGCACTTTATAGACTAATGAAACATGTAAATGGTATCATGAGTTTTCGTGGGCACAGCCTACTTCTTCAGATGATGGGAGTTATGAGTTGGGGATATGAAAACTCAAATTAAATAGGAGAGGGGAGAGAAAGAAAAAGGGAGGGGGGTGGGTTCATGAGTCATGGCCATCTCAGCAATAATTGGTATTTATATTGCAGTAATACCATAGCCACTGGGATTGAGACCCAGCTATGGTAGGCACTTTACAAACATGTAATAAAAAAATTGGTCCTTGCCCCAAAGATCTCAGTAATGGAAATTTTGACTGTGAAGTTACAATTGGAAAAGATACATCTCTGCCAAACTCCCACATTTTCCTTCCATTAGGCTGAAATCCGAACCTCCATAAAATCAATGGGACTTTTGTCATCGATTCTAATGGGGCCACAATTTCCTCACAGATATCTTCATGAATATGGTACCTTGCCAAGTCCTTCACTGCCAGCAGATTTTCACGACATGAAGTTTTACAGTTTACACTACAACATTTTGTCTGTGAAAATTGCCTTTCATAGAAATCACAGATTTTACAGATGGAAAAATTACATCATCAGCATCAGCATCCATGGCAAATGCATGATGGTTTATTACTGTATATTCCCAGCCCTTTTTCCAGTCCTTTTGGAAATGACCCAAACTATGAGCATTCTTCTACTTAATATGTACAATGTTAGGAATTTTGTGCTGATATTAGATCTAAACATTTTGTTCCTTCACACTTCGCTTTTCTTTGAAAATCTTCAGTGGCAGAACTTTTTCAGAATTTCCAAATTACAATATAGTGTTTTCTAAAACAGTCAAACAATGAAATCCAGCAGAGGCATTGTAATGGCATTTAGATCAGGGTGGGCAATAAGTAGCCCGTGGGCTGGACACAGTTCACCAGTGTTAGCCCTGGGCAGAGTGCCAGATGCTTTATTTATCTGTACATCTGCAAGTATAGCTTCTTGCAGCTCCTGTTGACTGCAGATTGCCATTCTTGGCCTGTAAGAGCTGTGGGAAGCGTTGTCCTGGTCCTCGCTGCTTCCCACAGCTCCCATTGGCCAGGAATGGCGATCCACAGCCAACAGGAGCTGCAAGTGGCAGAATCTGCAGACACGCAGGTAAATAAAGTATCTGATATCCCTCTACCTGGTGAACCGTGTCCAGTCCCTGGGCAGTTTATTGCCCACTCCTGATCTAGAATGACTTATCCAGGGATAGATATCATTTTGGCTCACTAGGCAAACCACAGGATCCATGTTAGAATCTCAGTGGCATTATTCTGCAAAATTCTTATTTATTTTTTACATTTCTATTTGAGAGAAAGGATGGGTGCGGGCCTAAGGCACTGGGCTGGGATTCAGGATATAATTGTTTGATGTATCGTTCTGCCACAGACACTGTCACCTTCAGCAAATCATTTATGCCTTGCCTCAGTTCCCCACCCTTTGTATATTGTGTATTTAAATGGTAAATTCTTTAGGTTAGAGTGTCCTTACTATATACATCACCTACCAGAATGGGACTCTGATCTCAAATAGGGCTCTTAGGTACCCATGTAGTCTAGATTATATATATTATTACCAGTGGTTTTCTAGGCACTTTATGAGGGGGAAGATGCATATATAGATGCATGCTGATAATTTCTTAAACTCCCTCCAGTTGGCAATACAGCTTTCACCACTGTGAAATCACAGGGGAAGATTTCTTTGTATGAAACATACCTTTGTGATATAGGTTGAAATCCCGGTCTTATTAAAGTTAGAGAATTTTGCTATTGACATTAATGTGGCCAATATTTTACCATTGTGTCTCTATATACCTCAGTCTACACATTCTCTAGTTCCTATTTTAACTTCTTAACTTCTAGCCTCTGGTAACGTCCTTGTTAGATCTTAACAATTGAGAGTCACATGACTGTATCCAATTCTGGTTGAAATAGAAATGTCTCATCTAATTTCCAACATTTTCTATAGATTGATCCATTTTATGTTCAGGATTTCATACATCACACAATGCAACCGAGTGCTACTGACTATGGCATTTTAAGCCACTTCATAACTATAGCACTGTTCTTCCAGAATTGGAACACCATTATGTACTACATATTTTCCTCCCTGAGTGCTACAAGATGTTTCATTGATCTTTAAAGGTATTTCTTTTGCTTTACTTTTAACTGTCTACTTTCATGCAAAGACTTCATTGTTGGCTTGTCTTTATTGATGCTGAGAAATCTGTATGCAATTTGTGCCCCATTAAAATGTCTGCTGGGGATAATCTGCATTTTTAAAGAGCGGCATGTTATGCCAATAAAGCCAAATTTGGATATGAAGTACACTCATATTCCAGCAGTCTTTTGAAAAGCATGTGCTCCTTTTTCTGTCTTGACATTTCCTTAGTTAGGAAGTACAAGAGTGGACATTGTATCTGAATTCAAAGAGCACTATACTTTAATAGGATTTTTTTGGTTGTTTGTTTCTACTTTCTTTGTTAGGAGAGTTTGGAATATTTGTCCATGGCTAATGAAGCTAGAATCCCAGACCTAATGAACATAGATTTCACATGCCTTGTCACTACTCAGCACTATTCCTAGACTGGCTGGGAAAATACACAGTAATTTAGTAATATCAGACTTCATTGCATGAGATAAACGTGAGCCCAACTGCTTCTGCCATCATTGAAGGGTCATCCTGCATACTCAGGAATTATGAGTCTGTCAGTTTTGGTGATATTCCTCCTCTGACTGATAATTCAGCTCACAGTGAACAATATTGTGCATATGAATCTCTGGACACCCCATGTACTAAGTCTAAGTTAACATCCAGGACACTTGGTTTCATGTTATTTCTGGAGAAATTCTCTGTTTTTGCTGTAGAA
The DNA here is from genome assembly GCA_032595735.1 of Pelochelys cantorii. NCBI lineage: Eukaryota > Metazoa > Chordata > Testudines > Trionychidae > Pelochelys > Pelochelys cantorii. Next base: position 97,514,549 of record CM064329.1, on the reverse strand, counting down.
AGCGGGAAACTGATTCACATTCAACTGAAGTGAGATCCTTTCACAATGTTGCAGTCATGCTCACTCAGAAACAAGAATGCGTACACATATATTAATCTTGGATAACACATTCTCATCATGGAAATTATTCTGCTTTTATTTAAACCAAAGTAAATTAGAAAGAACTCCAGAGAAGTCAGCTAGAGAAACAAACATGTAAATGAGATCAGAATCATGTTCTCAATCTTTATGATTTAATCATACATAGTATTCTAAGGATTTGATTTTTATCAGAAAATGGTGGCAAATGTTAATTTCACCATACACACACAAACTAAAGAAAAATACTTCCCGTGATAATAATAGAAATTTGCAACTAGGCAAGGTAAGAAAAATGTGCTTGAGAACTTATTAGAGTTTCATTTAAGGATATTTACTTTGTATATTTTGATATGCAATGTTGACAGTTTGTGTTTAATGTCTACAGAACCTTAACTTTTTAAATCTGAACTTCTGTCATTAAATATTGTCTAATCCCCTCCATAATTTCCTGCAAATGTGGAAATTTAAATTGATAAAATAATAATAAAATGCTTAAAACATGTAATTTCATACAATTGTACAAACTTAAATTAATACAAATGTTTAAAAATACTTAAAATAAACATTGATTGCTGTCAAAATATTTAAAAGAAATAGAATTCTGCCAGGCTATAGCATTAGGGCACTGCAAATCTGCAGATAGCCACATCCATGGATGGGGGTGCAGATATCCCCAGCCTATTTTTGTGGATAGGCATGTGGATGTGGATACGGATTTTGTCTTGTGCAAATGTATAGCTATCCATGGATCATTTTTAGAGATGCAGATGTGAATACCTATTTTGTATCCATTCAGGGCTCTAATTCTCATATGTCTTTAAATACATTTTAGGATATAACACTATAAATACATGCTGAAAGCATATATCAAGACAGCTGATGTGGACATCACAAACTGGGAAGAGTAAGCCCACCAACTGATCTCAATGGTGCCACTTCCTTCCTCAGGCAGTGGCTCACTTCAAGGAGAAATGCCTTGGCCTTGAAGCTGAAAAGAGAGAGAGAAGGAAGGAAGGAAGAATGTTCTCCCCAGCAGGTACCTGACCCACTAGGAAATGTCTGTACCTACTGTAGACAAATCTGTGGTTCCTGGATTGGACTCCTGAGTCTTCTCAGGACCCATATATAAATCTGTGCAGAGATCACCCTCATATTGAGGGATTGGCCAAGGAGGATGTGTGGCGGGTGGGAGAGAATATCAATATTGAGGATGTTTTATCTAGTACTTGTGTTTTGTGTTTAACCCTTTCATGATTTCATTTGAAATCTGTGAGAACTTTCCTGTAAATGAATGTATTTAAGAATTTGTCTCAGTAACAATACCTGTGGCTATACTAGGGATTAAATAAATGCCTGAAATGATCTACATGTAATTTATGGTTTCTTTCAATTCATTATTAATGTGTCACCAATTTAGGCTCCCTCTAGAATTACTTTGATGCATTTAGACTTAAATAATTTAGATTCCCTTGGACACAAAGGATCAGATTTAAAGGTGACATGTAAATTAAGTATCCCAGATACACTGATTTAGACCATACATTATCTTAGATCACCTCTCCCCACATGATGCTGGCAGACCTGGTTCCAGCTCTTGACAAGGCTTTAGGTGTCATCCAAGCACTGACAAATTCATTGCTCAGAACTACTCTGTTTCACCTACCTGTTAGTATGGCTAAGATAGTATTGAACTTTTAACAATAAGTTAGGCTACGTCTACACTGCAGGCTTCTTGTGCAAGAACTGTTTTGTGCAAGAGTTCTTGTGCAAAAGGTCTTCCACAAGAGCGTGTCCACACTGCCATGTGCTTTTGCACAAGAACATCCATGGCAGTGTGGACGCTCTCTTGCCCAAGAAAGCTCTGATGGCCATTTTAGCCATAGGGGTTTCTTGCGCAAGAAATTCAGATTGCCTGTCTACACTGCGCTCTTGTGGAAGAGCTCTTGCGCAAGAGGGCTTATTCCTCATGGGGGGAGGAATAACTCTTCCGGAAGAAGCCCCGTGCGGATGCGGTGTGTCCACGGCGAGGTCCGAGCCTACCCATCGGTGAGGGTACGGCTGGCGGACGAATGGGCGGAGAGAAAATGGAGAGTGGGGAAAGTCCCCACCCTGCCCTATCCCATGCTACTGGGAAGGGACTGGCCGAGTTTCGCCAAACTACTACAGGGGGAAGACCGAACCCCCGCTACCGGAGGTGACCAGGGCTCAACCGCAATGGAAGGCCTCCTGGCTCCAGGGGAGGATGACGCCCGGGACGGCGGGGCCCAGAACCAGCGGACCGACACGCCTGCAGAGAACGTGGAGGCGGAGATCGAGCAGACCGAGGACTTTGTGAGGGAACAGCGAGAGGATCCGACATTGCGTTATGCCTGGGACCAAGCAGAGGGTGAAGAGAACAACGCCAGGGATGACCCCAATCGACACCAAGGACCATATTTTAACGTACAGGAAGATCGGTTATACCGAGTAACCCAAGAGCCAGGGGAGGGGGGTGAAAGACAACAGCTGGTGATGCCTCTCCGGCTCCGACGATCGGTGCTACGGCTGGCCCACGACAACCCCTGGGCCGGACACTTGGGACGGGAAAAGACACTGGCCCGGGTAACCCAGAGGTTTTTTTGGCCGGGGGTCTATAAAGCGGTCGCGGACTTCTGCGCCTCATGCCCGGAGTGCCAGAGAGTGGCTCTGGCGGAGGTGGCTCGGGCACCCCTCATTCCTCTCCCTGTTATAGAAACGCCCTTCAAGCGCATAGCCTTCGACTTGGTTGGCCCCTTGGAGGCCTCCTGGACGGGCCGGCAGTATATAATGGTGGTAGACTACGCGACCCGATATCCGGAGGTGGTGGCCCTCCAGAACACTAAGGCTCCCACGCTAGCGCGGGAGTTGGTAAAAATCTTCTCGCGGATGGGGTTGCCAAAAGAGATCTTGACAGATCAAGGGCCCAATGTTACGTCTCGAGTGATGAGGGAGCTGTGCCGGATGTTGAAGATCAAGCAGATCCGGACCTCGGTCTACCATCCTCAGACTGACGGTCTGGTGGAACGTTTCGATGAGACTCTGAAGGAGATGCTCCGGCGGCTTGTGAGGGATGACCCCCGAGGTTGGGAAGACCTGTTGCCTGCCCTGTTATTTGCCATTCGGGAGGTTCCACAAGCTACGACAGGAGCTCCTATACGGGAGGCAGCCCCGGGGGATCCTTGACCTCCTAAAAGAAGATTGGGAAGAGCAGACCACCACTTGCTGGGGAACAGCCCAATATGTGCTTCGGTTGAGAGAAAGGCTGAAGCGGGTCGGGGAGTTCGCCCGTGAGAACCTGGTTCACGGCCAGGAGAAGCAGGCCCGATATTATGACCGCACGGCCCGAATCAGAGAATTCCAGCCGGGAGACTGGGTGTTGTTACTACTGCCCACGCTGGGTTCCAAACTGATGGCCCAATGGCAGGGGCCCTATGAGGTGATCCGGCGGGTCGGGGCCGTAGACTATGAAATCCGCCTCTCCGGACGAAGAAAGGATAAGCAGATTTTTCACGTAAACCTTTTAAAAAAATGGACAGTGGCGGAGAACTTGCTAATCACGCCGGAACCTTTCGAGGACGACCTGGGACCCTGGGGCGGCGACAAGCGAGAGGAGGCAGAACCCGACCTGGGCGTCAACCTAACAGATGGGCAACAGCAGCAGCTTGAAACACTGTTAACCCAGTATCGGACCGTCCTCACGACGAAACTGGGATGCACATCATTGGGCTGCCATCAGATTGTCACGGAAGCTGGGAGAATCGTGCGGGAACCTCTTCGGCCCCTGCCCCGCAAGATGTGGAAAACGGTCTGGGATGAGGTGCACCTGATGCAACAGTGGGGGGTGACTGAGAACTCGCGCAGCGAGTGGCACAGCCCTATCGTCCTGGTCCCAAAGGCAGACGGAACGACGAGGTTCTGCATCGATTTTCAGCGAGTGAACGCTATATCCCGTTTCAACACGTACCCCATGCCCTGAGTCGATGAGCTCCTGGAAAGGTTGGGGCAAGCCAAATACCTGTCCACATTGGATTTGACAAAGGGCTACTGGCAGATCCCCCTCGAGCCTGAGGCAAGGGAAAAGACGGCCTTTTCCACCCCGTTTGGCCTCTTCCAATTTAGAATCATGCCCTTCGGCCTCCACGGAGCAGCAGCTACATTCCAGAGGGTGATGGACCAATTGTTGGCTCCTTACCGGACCTTCGCTGCGGCCTACATAGACGACATCATGATTTATAGTAACAGCTGGGAGGAACACCTACACCACATCGGGGCCATATTGACAGCTCTGGAGAGAGCGGGCTTCACGGCGAACCCAAAGAAATGCCATCTCGCCAAGACTGAGGTATCGTACCTGGGGTATACGGTAGGAGGGGGGAAAACTAAAACCCCTGGCCAGCAAGATACAAGTGCTGGAAAACTATGCCCCCCCGAGAACGAAGAAGCAGGTGAGACAATTCTTAGGAGTAGCTGGCTATTATCGGAGATTTATCCCAAACTTTGCCACGATAGCCACACCCATGACTGAGCTTACAAAGAATTCCCGGCCCACGCGGGTTCAATGGACGCCAGAGGCCAAGCAGGCCTTTGAGGTGCTAAAAAGGCGTTTATCTAGGGAGCCGGTATTAATACAACCCGATTTTGAAAGACCGTTTTTTCTTTATACAGATGCTTCTCAAGAGGGCCTAGGCGTCGTCCTGGCACAGGAGTGTAAAGGCGTGGAACACCCGATCTTGTACGCTAGCCGAAAACTCTTGCCAAGGGAACAGAACTACACCACGGTCGAAAAAGAAGCACTAGCGGTAAAATGGGTGGTGGAATATTTAAGGTATTACTTGTGGGGAAATAAATTTCACCTGTTAACCGACCACGCCCCGCTAGTGTGGCTTAATTCTATGAAAGATACGAACGCCCGGGTCATGCGGTGGTACTTGGCCCTCTAGCCATACAGGTTCGAGATAAGCCACAGACCAGGGAAGAAACACCTGAACGCCAATTTTTTCTCCCGGATATGGGATCCGGAGGTGCGGGAAGGTTTGGGAGCCCCAAGGGGGGGAGGGGTGTGATGGGCCGATCCCGGCCCGCACTTGGGGGGGAGCCACGGCTTCCACCCCCCCGGGAAACTCGGGCGGCGCACTGCGGCAGAACCCCCGCAGGGACGCCGCACACCCCACGCCTGGCGCGGGGCAGGGGCAGGCAGCATTCCCCGGCCACGCCGGTGAGTCCGGGCGCGTAGCCCTGCCTCCTACGTTGCCACGTAGGAAGGACAACCATGCCGAGGGTGGGGTGGACGCCGGAGGCGCCGGCCCCGGCGGGATATTTAAACCCAGAACCGGGGCCGGAGCAAAGAGGCAGACGCCAGGCAGGCAAGCCCTCCGACCGTGGCTGAGGAGCAAGCCCCAGACGCCGGAAGAGGACGGAGTTAGCTGGACGCAGGTCATCGCCAGGGAGGTAAGAGCCCCGAGGTCGTGGCCTTGCCAGACCAGCGAGGGGAGGGCTAGGAAGCAGCCCGGGGCAGGGCCATTCTGATGCCCATGGGCTGACGCGTTACGGGGTGGGACCCCGTCAGCCGGGTAAGGGCTAAAAGACCCGAACCCTTAGGGCCCCGGGCTGGGACCCGGTGGAGAGGGAGGGCCTGGGTCCCCCTAGCCCCCATTCCCCTCCCACACTTCCTGGACTTAACCGAATGGTACACACCCCGAATTAACTTACAGGCAGCGGGCTCGCAGGGCCGTGACCCATCCATGGGAGGGTTGCGCGCTCACGCCCGAACTACAGGCCGCCACACCCTGAATTAACTTATAGATGGTGGGCTCGCAGGGCCGTAACCCTGACGTGGGAGGGTTACGCGCTTGCGCCCGAACAGGGAGCCGTCACAGATGCATTAACAGGTGTGTTGTGAGCAAGACACGAGAAGTCATTCTTCTGCTCTACTCTGTGCTAGTTAGGCCTCAGTTGGAGTACTGTGTCCAGTTCTGGGCACCGCATTTCAAGAAGGATGTGGAGAAATTGGAGAGGGTCCAGAGAAGAGCAACAAGAATGATTAAATGTCTAGAGAACATGACCTATGAAGGAAGGCTGAAAGAACTGGGTTTGTTTAGTTTAGAAAAGAGAAGATTGAGGGGGGACATGATAGCAGTTTTCAGGTATCTAAAAGGGTGTCATAAGGAGGAGGGAGAAAACTTGTTCATCTTGGCCTCTGAGGATAGAACAAGAAGCAATGGGCTTAAACTGCAACAAGGGAGGTTTAGGTTGGACATTAGGAAAAAGTTCCTAACTGTCAGGGTAGTCAAACACTGGAATAAATTGCCCAGGGAGGTTGTGGAATCTCCATCTCTGGAGATATTTAAGAGTAGGTTAGATAAATGTCTATCAGGGATGGTCTAGACAGTATTTGGTCCTGCCATGAGGGTGGGGGACTGGACTCGATAACCTCTCGAGGTCCCTTCCAGTCCTAGTATTCTCTGATTCTCTGATTCTATAACTTAGTCTCTTTTACATATAATTGAAGTGGAGGAAGTAATTTTAAAGGCATCAGCATGTAAGGAAATCCGACTGAATAAAAGGTGTTCTAACATGCACCTCACCTCAGAATTTGGAGGAATATGTTCTTTGTGTATGATGTTGTTTTCCCTACACTCGGTCTGCATAGTTACTTATTAATAAGAATTCTTGTTATCTACCATATATTTGAGAGAGTCTGTCTTTCTGTCCATCTGTAAGTCTACTTGTTAAAGAACTCCTCCTAAACAGTAAGAGCTAGGACCACCAAATTTGGTATGCAGCTTCTTCTTATCATAACTTAAAGCAAAATCAGGGATTGGCTGTGCCAGAACAATTGGATGTGTGTGGAATGTGACTTTTTCTCATCAAATGGAAGGGCAGGGATGTGATAGCAGGGACAGTTATACTCCAGAATAACCACAGGATGGCAGCAAGCAAGTGTTCCCTTGCCACCTTGATAGCCCTGGAGAGCCACGGAGCAGCTGCCAGCTGGACAGTGCAGCTCCTGCCGCCCAGGGGAGCAATGCTGCTGACTGGGTTGCCAGCACGGCTTCCAGGAGCAAAGCCACTGGTGGGCCAGACAGTTTGTTCCTGTCACCCTGGGTGGCCCTGGGAAGCAATGCCACCGACAAGTCAGGCAGCGCAGTCCCTGCTGTTCTGAGTCAGCTCCAGGAAGCAGCTACTGTCTGCCCCCATGCCCTGCCCTGAACCCCTCCCCCCTGCCTTAAATCCTGCACCCTACCCCCTTTCAAGCTCCTACCTTGACTCTTATACTCCACCCCCTGCGCTTAACCCTCCTCCCTCTTCCCTGACTCTTGCATCACATCCCTGACCTGAGTCCCCCAGCCCCTGCCCAGCCTCTAGCACCCCCAGTCTCCTACCTTGAGCCCCCCATCCCTAAGCCCCTACTTTGACTCCTGCATCCCCCACATTCCCAGCTCCCTGCCCTCAAGGACCCGAGCAATGCTGGGTAAATCTTCTAGTAATAATAATAAGCACAAATATAACTGGCCAAAACCGGTCGCAGCCCACACTTCTATTTATTTTAACTATGGACAGCTGCTTATTTGTTGTGCATGGAAATTTTGCAGTTAACGGAATGTAGTGATTTCTTAGAGTCAGGAATAATGCAATTGGATTTCGTTTTCTTAATAGGTGGCAACTCTTGTAACTTTACATTAAAAAAGACAAGAGGATTTACCCAGTATTGCTTGGGTCCTTGTGGGGGCTCAGGGCAGGGGGGTGCAGTCGTCAGGACAGGAGATTGGGTGTCTGGGGGGTTCAAGGCAAGGGATGGCAGTACAGGACTCAGGGAAGGGGATGAGAAGTGTGGGGGGGCTAAGGGCAGGATGTGGGGGTGCAGGAGTCTTGGCAGGGAATGAGGGTTCAGGAGACAGGGAAAGAGGTTGGGTGTTTGGGGGACTCAGGGGAGGAGGTGGGGGTGAAGGAGTTGGGGTAGGTAATTTTGGAGGTGTGGGGGGCCCAGTGCAGTGAATGGGGCTGCAGGAGTCAGGTCGGGGTGAGGAGCTCAGGGTAGGGTGTGGGAGATACAGGCATCAGGGGAGGGGGCTGGGAGAGACAGGGAGGGGCTCGGGGCAGGGGGTTGGAAGGTGTGGGTGGGATGCCTGGGGATGGGTTGGTGCCTGGGGCTGGGGCTGCACTGGCCAGCTGGTAACATTTCCCTGGGACTGCCCAGTGGAACAGGAGCTGTGGTGCCCAGCTGGTAGCAGCTTGCCAGGGCAGTCCATGGTTGGCAGGGGCCCTGGTACCTGAGCAGTGAAGGCTTCCTGGGGAAGTGGGGACACCAGGAGCAGTGTCCATCTGTGGGATTAAGTGCAGGGGGGAGTGGTTTGGGCTCTCATTGTAGGGTGTGGGGGCCAGCATGGGAGGAGGTGGGACAACTATACTCAGTATGGGAGGGGGTGGGACAACCATGCCCAGCACCAGGATGAGAATCTTGCCCATGGATGGCAACATCCAGAGTAGGGATGTAAGCAACTAGTCAACTGGTCGAGTACCCGATAGGCAAATGCTTATTGGGTAGTCTAGGAGGAACTTGACTAGTCACTTCCACCCCGCCACTCTTGATGCCTCTATCAGAGAGAGGCAGCAAAGGGGTGGGAGCATGAGCTGGTGCTGGGGGGAGCTCGCTTAAAAGCCTGAAAAGTGCAGGGGAGGCAGAGGGCAGCAGGGAAATAGCACGAGCGGGGATTGAAACAGTCCTGCTCGTGCTGGTCTGACTGCTGCTTCTCTCCCTTTGGAATGTACAAGGGCCACCTGCGGCTCTTGTACATTTCAAAGGAAGAGGCACAGAGGGAAAGGTATGCCAATGGGGACTGCTTTGGTCCTGCTGGCATGGATTCCTTCTGCCTCTCTCCCTTTGAAATGTACAGGAGCTGCAGGCAGATCTTGTGCATTTCAAAGAGGGAGAGGCAGCAGGAACCGGAAGGATCTCTCCCTTTGAAATGTTCAGGAGCCACTGGTGGCTTTTTGTGCATTTCAAAGGAAGATAGGCAGTGGGAACCTGAGTCTCTCCCTTTGAAATACACAAAATCCGCAGGTGGCTCTTGTGCATTGCAAAGGGAGAGAGGCAGCAGGATAGCAAGTGCCCCCCTTATTGATTAATCAAGTAGTCGATGGAAATTGGTGAATTAATCAGTGGATTAATTGAAATTTAGCATCCCTAATCCTAAATCCCTCCTCCAGCTAGCCACTGTCTTACAAGTGTGCCCACCCCCTTGTGGTCATTCTGCAGTATAACTCTGCCTGCTAGCAGACCCCTCCTTCGTGTTTTATGAGAAACAATCACATTCCCAGCATAGTCTGTTTTCCTGTCACAACCAAACCTTGACCTGGCTTTAAGTTAAAATAAGAGGAAGCTGCATACCAAATTTGGTGGTCCTAGCTCTGACTGTTTAGGAGGGAATCTTGAATAAATGGACTCATGGACAGACACACACAGATGCAGAAACTCTCACAGATATATAGTAGATGAGTGCCTTAAATTGTACTTGGGGTGAAATTTCCATTTCCCCTTCTTTCTTTAACACTTACTTCAATTTCTGGTTCCAACGAGGATCGACCAATGACCACTGCATTGTTTGTGTTGAAAAACATCAGTGCTGGTTTCTGTTTTCTTGTGAGTCTCATCCGAACTTGGGGTTTTGCCTCATCTTTTGATACTCTTTGTCCCTATTTTTTTCATAGCAGCTACTACAATCAGTACTACTTTTGCCCAATGTCTTTATTTAAAAAAAAAAAGGGTTTCACGCTCCACATGAAATGCTTTCAGATCAGAGTACACCACTTTTATTATGATGAATCAAAGAAATATTCTTCAGAGGCACCACTCATTCACTGCTGAAATACTAGCCATTGTGCACCAGTGGCACATTAGTGTAATGCAGTCCTGATTTGGCAAGGAACTGAGGCACATATCTAACTTTACACACATGGGTTGTCAGTGGGATAAAGAATAATTCCTTCAGCTGAAATTGCAGGGGAATTTTAGATAAGCAGAATGTGACTACTGACTCTGGAATATAGCCAGGACACTTGGGCTTATATCCCTAACCTTGCATCAAGTAGCTTGAGATCTTTAATGACCACAAATGATCAGGGCTTTGATTTTACATCACGTCTGTCATTTAGTTTACCGTTAACCACATGTCCTGAATCATGATCAAACACAATTACTTAATATGCTGACTAATGGGCTCTAAAAGAAGTGTGGGTTTTTTTCCCGCATGGCTCCAATTTCTGAATTCCTCATTCAAATGTACTGAGAAAAAAATTCCTCCATGGCATAATAAAGTAAAGCAGCTAAATGTATCGAGGCAAAGCAGATTTACTTACACTCCTCTGGGAGTGCCTCTCATAATAAGATTTTTGAATTTACTCATGAGGCAAAAATAAAAAAGAGCAATTTCTCATAATATTTTCACTGGGTTTGTATTTTTATCTGAAGCCAAATGTTAATCTGCTCTGATTAATTTGCCCAACTTCAGTGATTGCTACTAAAAGTTTATACGTTTAATGGAGGAAAAAAAACGCACAAAAATTTGCCAGAATCCATTAAAAAAATAGAATGCCATCTGTCATGAGATTTTACTTACTGTCTAATTACGTCTCATATGTTCCCCTAGTAGAATACCTCTACTGTTCAAGGACACTTATGATAGTGAAAACATATGCTGAACTTCCAGGTTTCTCTGCCTAGTGATGGGTGTTGTGACTCTTTTGGTTAATTAATCACAATAAATGATCAATTTCTCTTTTAAAGCAAGAACAGTATGCAGGCCTGCTAAGGTTCCTGTACAGTCCTTCAGATGTTTCTTTTGTGATGACAAAACCTTTTACTATAAAGGTCATTATAAACTATTAATAAACTAGCCAATTAGCCCGTCATAAGACGGGATTTTCAGGTCTCTCCTCCACGTCGGTTTTCTCTCCTGAGCCTCCAGTCTCTCGCTCCATCTCTCTCTCTCTCTCTCTCTCTCTCCTCCTTCTACTGCCTCCCTCTCTCTCTCTCAGTTCTCCTCCCCCTCCTGCCTCTCACTTGGGGGACCGCGGAGCCCAAACGGCTGCTTGCACCACTTGCTCCCATGTGGCTGAGTGGTGCAGAAGTCAGCCGAGTGCCATAGCGAGAGGCGAAGGGGGGCAGTGACATTCAAGGCCAAAGGGCGGGGCCTGGAGCCGCTGTCATGCCGCACATCACTGCCCCGCCCCCCTTCGCCTCCTGCCGTGGCGCTTGGCTGACTTCTGCGCCGCTCAGCCAGGCCGCCGCGGGGAAGCAAGCAGCTCAAGCGGCCGTTTGGGCCCCGCACTCCCCATGCAGCATGGGCCGCCCAGAGGGAACAGCCAGCATTTCAGTGTTACAGACTCAGACATTGGGCTACTATATATATGATAAGTACAGGTTGAGATCCTACCAAAATGCCAGGCAGTAATGAACAAAGGCATCTTTTACCTATCTGGCCTCTAGGGACTAAAGCATATGTGCACTTGCATACATACATACACACTCAGGTGTTCATTTAATCTTATGTCATCTGCAGTAACTTGGGGAAATGAGTGATCTAGGGACTACTGAGTACCCTCTACTGCCATTGGTGCAGCAGATAGAGAATAGAGCAATCACCTCCCTTGTTCTCAGGGCTGATCTGGACCAACTGAGCTTTGGCCGAAAGTCTGCTCTAACGTACTCCAGCTGGCAACAGTCCCCAAAGGCCTGCATGTCAGTTGGCGGAATCTAAAGACTATCCTGTTCTGAGCTTACTGCAGTTCCACTCTATGCCAATGTGCCTCCTGCCACCAGTGTTGAATGGAGAGCGGGTACAAAAGCTACACCTGCTTTGTACTAGCTGAGAGGTCCCTCATGCCACGAGAATTAGCAGCAGGCTAGATCTGGCTGCTTTCTAGCTCATTGTGCCAGCACAGAGAAAAAAAAAGAAAAAAGAAAAGAAAAGACCACAAAACACTACAAACTAATGAATATTTATTAGTTTTAGGGATATCATTTGCTATCTGATAAGGGGGATAGTTGCCCCTCCAACCTTGGTTCCTCCCACCCCCAACTTTTCATAGACCTATATAATACATTATGGCTTCTACTGTCCTCCCTGCCCCACCTTGCCAGATAGAAAATAATCACACACAGAGCTCGTTAAGTTGACAAAACTTTGTTCCCCCATATCCAAAATTTTTCTGAAATGACATTCCCAATCAGTTGTTTCAGCTAGATGGGCATATTGTACCATTTGGGCCTAGAGTAATGCCCCCTTTCTGAGGGAATTCCAAGAATCAGTGCAACTGAAGAAATCAAGATGCTTTTCGGGGTGTGTCTAGACTGAAGGTTTTTTTTTTTAAAAAACGGCCATTTTTCCAGAAAAAACCTTCACTTACATCCACACTGCTATTGCATTCTTTCGAAAGAAAATCAAAAGAACGCAAGGGTTTTTCTGACATTGGTAAGCCACATTTTACGAGGAGCTCTTTTGGAAAAAGGTGTGCATGGACACGGAAGAGGGAGTTTTTTTGAAAGAAGAGGCCTCCAGGAAAAAGCACAGGTGCCGCGGTGGACACTCCATCCACACTAATCACATCTCTACGGTTCCTGTCTCCTGCCAGCTCTTAAAGTTGCAGGCACCCTGGACTAGCCTTGTGGCAGGAAGCCGGCCTTGCAGCAGCACCCTGACCATGTGGCTCTGACTGCTAAAGGCCTGCTGACCTATGGCACAGCCACAAGCCCCCCGAGATCCTCCTGGCCCACACACAGGGAGCATCACCAGGGCTCTGAGGACCCACCCAAGGACACCAAACACCGGGCACCCTCCTGATCTAGGGCGGAGATCCTGTTCCTCCTGAAGCTGAGGGGGGAGGAGGAAACAATGCAGGATCTCTGCTCCCAGAGGCAAAATGCCAACATCTACAGCTGGATGGCCGTGGCTCTGGCCCAGAGGGGACATCTCCCCACCTTGGACCATGTCAGGAGGAAGGTCAGGGAGCTACGCCAAGGCTACGCAAGGGCCAGGGAATGCAGCTCTCACTCCAGGTCAGGACCACACTACTGCCCATACTACAAAGAGCTGCACCAGATCTTGGGGGGTGGTGAAGCCATTTCCCCACCCATACTGGTGGACTCAGGCATGGAGACACCGGTGCTCATTTACCCAGAGCTCCTTGAGGAGGATGACGATGAGGAACAATAGCTGCAGGAAGAGGAGGACACTGGCAGAGTCTTCACCCTCAGCCTGGAGATGATACCACAGGCCTTGGAGATCTCCCAGGCATCATCTGATGCTGGGGAGGGATCATCAGGTAAGTGATCTCAGTTTGTCTCACACACAGGGTGGGAGAGACGGGCTCAGAGAGGATGGGGTGTGATCGTCGCTCAGCATGCTCAGCCTGGTTAGCATGCAGCTGTCCATGCATGTGCAAGCATGTGCAGTGGCAGTGTGCACCATGTGGTATCCAGAGCCAGTCCTGGAGCACACACGGGCTATTGTTCACGGGCTGGGGGGGAGGCCCCACACACGTCATCCCCCTGGAAGCAGGCTGGGCACAAGGGTGCACGCATGATCCTACACAGACCGAGGAGTGCTGCACATAGCACTAAGCCATGACTGCATGTGTGAGGCACCACCCACTCCCGTGGCCAGCGTGGCCAGGTGCAGGTGTGTGTGGGCCCCAGGGAGGGCTAGGCCACTCCAGACCCCTCTTCCGCACATGGGATCCCACTGTGGCGGGACACTTCCCTGGTCTGCTTGTCCATGGGGGGCAGGGGAGAGAAGCGGGCAGCATGGTCCCCTGGGCACTTAGGGGCCCTTGTGAGGCAGGGCCTGCTGTGTGGGTCACGCATGACCTTGCTCTCGGGACATCACCGTCACCTGATCCAAGGACAGTTGCTCGCTGCTCACAGAAGAGGGTACAGCCTCAGGGACAATGTCTGCATAGATGATTGACTGCCTCTTCCTCTTTTCCTCCATAGCCAGACCAGCAATAGCTGCGGGGCGATCCACGCCATCACAGGCAGCTGCCTGAAGCTGAGGGAGCTGCAAGCACTAGAGGGTCCATGAGGACCTCATGAGAGAGCATGTTGCAGTCCTGCATTATGTGCAGCAAACCCTGGCCCAAAAGGTCCATGATGATGCCAAGTGGCACAATCGCATGTGGGACCAGCTCATCTGGCAGGGTGAAAACATGTGTGCCACCATCCGGGAAGTGATGGCACACCCGGCTCCTGTCCCCACTCTAGCCTTCCCCCCTTCTGCTCTGCCCACTCCTGCTCCTCCCACTCCAGCTCTCCCTGCCATGCCCATTCCCCCTCCCACTGCACCCCATGCCAGACCTGATCCCACTCCAGTCCCTGCTACTGCCCACCCCCTGTTGTCCCAGGTCCTACCCAGCCCCAAGTTTGTCAAGGTCCCCAGACACGAGGCGATACTTGAGGTGCACAACGCACCACTTGCAGCCCTGTTCCCTCCTCCTCACTCCCCCATCCAAGATCTCAGCCCTCCTCTTCCCCAGTTACTTTTTGTTAAAAAAAAATATGAAGTTTTCATTGTTCAACTCACAACTGTGGTTTTTTTGATTGTACAGAGAAGGGGGGCGGGGAGGGGTTGTGGTAGGAAAGGTATGGGGGGCAAGGCACAGGCCCCCATTGGGGAAGTCCTGGGGAGAGTTACTGGGGTCCTTCAGAGAAACTCTCCCTCAGGGCCTCCCGGATGTGCACCCCCAACTGATGGTCCTGGCGGATGGCAGCTATCTACGAATGTTCAAAGGCCCTTTCCTTCCAGCAGGCCTCTGCCCCCCACCCCAGGAGGAAGGCCTCCCCTTTGCTCTCCACAATGTTGTGGAGAACATAACATACCATGATTGGAGTTAATGGGCCTCACAACCTGCAGAAGGAGACAAAGAAACACACAAAACAGAGAATGAGGGGGAGTGCCTGAGCCCTTGGGAGGTGCTTGTCCCCCTACCCCCCCCCACAAACATCCCAGGAGCTACCCCCTATGAGGCTGTCCACCCAGCAGCAGGGCTGTGTGAGGGTGGGATGGCACAACACCCCCAGGAATAGGCCTTCCCCCAGCCCCACTCTATCCCCCACATCTCCCACACCCTTTTCCCTAGGGTCCCCCTTTTCCAGGACTCTCCTCTGTCCCCTCCCCCTGCCCCGCAGGAACTGCAGCCCGAGAGTGCCTTACCTCCATGAGGAGGAGCCTGATGCTGGACTTCCCCATGCCGAACTGGTGGCCCACTGCCTGGTAGCTGTAGGGGGTGGCGAACTTCCAGACGGCAATAGCAACCCGCTTCTCCAGGTGTAACAATATGGTTTTTCTGTAACCATGTTGGAAGGCCTGTAGCCATATTGGTAGGCCTGAACTAAAGCCGTCTTCTGCAGCCAGACTGAAGAGCAGCGGCCATTATCTGTGAAGCCTGGAGTCACATACTCACATTCCATCTAAACTGCATTAAATTAGTGTCACGCTAGGCTGTGAGAAAGTGACCTTGTCCTAATGGCCCCTCCTGTCACCAGATAAAGAAACAGATGGGTAAAGAAAACTTAATTAATAGCATTTCGTCTGGCAAGAAACTGCTTATCAATAGCTGAGGTTGTGGAATCTGCATTCTGTGATTATTGTCCTTACTTTCCTCTTGTTTGTCTGTGTGATCTCTGTCTGGTTTGTAACTGTTTCTGTCTGCTGTACAATTAATTTTGATAGGTGTAAATCAGCCAAGGTGGTGGGGGTATGATTGGTTAGGTAAGTCTGTTACAGTATGTTATGATTGGTGAGGAAAATTATACTAAAATAATTGGTTAAGGTATAGCTAAGCAGGACTCAGGTTTCACCATATAAACTGGGGTCCAAGAAGGAGACCAGCAAGAAGAGCAAAAGTAATAGAAGCAGAAGGAAAGAAAGGAAGACCAAGAAGAAGGGGGAAGATCTGGAAGAAAAACTCACCTCCAAGACACAACCTAAAACCAGAGCTGCCAGGATTTTTCTGCACAACTGTGACATGCAGCAGCTAAGCTCCAGAGAGACTGATCTTGCCTGGCCAACAGGGGAAGTCTGCCTGCCTGTATCAGGATTGATGAGCATGACACCGCGTGCTTAGCATGTGTATTCTGCCTGCTTGGGAATTGTCAGTAAATAGAGAATAAGAATATTACTGTGTGAGGCTCTTTCAATGGCAAAAGATCCTGCAAACCCGCAGGAAGTTCCGCCCTGAGCCCTAGGAATTGGGTAAGGGCGAGTGTGTAAACTAACAGGGTTGCCCCTTGAGCCCTAGAACTGGGGAAAGGTGTATATCCCTAAAATGTGGAAGGGATAGAGAAATCTGTGTGGGTAACACAGGGGGATGGCGTGCTGCAGGCGGGTGTCACGTCTCCAGAGAGCAGAGGCAAGCCAGGCACACAGCTCCAAGAAGGTGGCCTTCCACATGCAGAAGTTGTTGAGCCACTGTTGGTCGTCCCACCACTCCATGATGAGACGGTCCCACCAGTTGGAACTGGTGTCCAGCCTCCAGAATCATCTCTCGACTGCAGAGTGCGGGAGAAAGGGCATTGCTCCCACATCCAGGCAGAAGGACTGGCAGATGAGCTCTGAGTCGAGCTGGGGCAGGATCACCAAGACGGTCTGCACAAAGTGCTGCAGAACCTGTAGCATGGCTGTGTGGGGCCATTGCACGCCCAGGGGCAGCCACCGGCTCCATAGCAAACAAACAAACAAACCAAAAAAGCTTCTGGCTTCAACAAAGCTGGGCAACCAGAGCATGTACTGCTAAAGCTTTTTTGTCCCTCAGGCTACATCCAGACTGCACGCTTCTGTTGAAAAAGAGTGTCTAAATTACATTATGCGGATCGAAAAATCAATTCGCTTTTTCAAAAAAGAGTGTCCAGACTGCCAGATGCTCTGTTGACAAAAGAAGGCACCCGGAAGTGCTTCTGGCAGGGCATGGGGGCAGCCTTTATTTCCAGGTGCTGCTGCCTGCCCTTTGCAGAGACGCATGCTTAAAGGGATCCCCCTGGACAGCAGTTGCTCTGCTCCTGCTTCTCGCTTGCCTACCTCCGAGAGGGAACACAAAGACGCTGCAGTTCCTACTCTGGTTTCCCTGCTTCCTCGGACACCACAGCAGTTTATTTTCTGGGTTTTTTTTCTGCTTTTCACTGTTTTTAGCCATGGAACCTGAACTGCCCCGGGCAGGCGATGGCCCCATGCTGCCATACTGCAGCTTCGGCTGCATCTGCATGACTCTGTCCTTAAGCTCCTGCCCCATATGGACCCAGACCGCACTGAGGAGACCCTCCCCTGGGATTTAGGAGCTCTGTCCTTGCCCCCAAACTTTTTTGGGAACAGGCAGATTTAGAGGCACGGGACGAGTTCGGACTGGTGGGACCAGCTCGTCATGCAGCTCTGGGATGACGACCACTGGCTTTGCAACTTCTGGTTGCAGAAGGCCATATTCTTGGAGCTGTGTGCCTGGCTCACCTCTGCTCTGGAACACCAGGACACCCACCTGTGGCCCGCCATCCCCCTGCATAAGCTCCCCCTGTGGGAGCTGGCCACCCCCGACAGCTACTGCTCTGTGGGACACCAGTTTGGCATCGGGAGGTCTACCGTCGGGGCTGTCTTGATGGAGATAAGTTACTGTCGGGGGACAGGCCCTGCTGAGTGTGTGTGTGTGCGGGGAGGGGGGGGTAGAGAAAGTGGGACTGCCAGGCAAGGGCAAGAGGGAGTGGGGGATGGAGTGGCACTTGGAGGCCACTCCTTGGCCACCCATGCACTGATGCAGGGGAGGGAGGCGTCCTGACAAGGGTAGGGGTGGGGGTTGGGGGGAGAGTTATCCTCCCAAGCGCTTAGGTAATCTGCCTAACTCCCTGGTTTCTGTCTGTCTATTTGTCTCATGCTGCAGGTGGCGAGGGCCATCAATGCAGAGCTGCAGAAGAAGCTCATCTGTCTCGGGACCTGGACAACATCATTGCCAGGTTTGCCGCCCTTGGCTTCCCGAACTGCGGAGAAGCCCTCGATGGGACACACATTGCAATCCCTGCACCACCCCATCGAGCAACCCAGTTTATAAACAGGAAGGGTTACTATTCCATGGTGCTGCAGGCCCTGGTCGACCACTGGAGACACTTTATGGACATTTGTGTTGGGTGGTCGGAGCAGGCACATGATGCCCGCATATTCAGGAACTCCTACCCGTAACGCAGGTTGCAGACAGGAACATTTTTCCCCCAGCGGCACCTTGCGCTCGGGGATGTGCAGATGCCAGTGTGCATTGTGGCCGACTCAGCCTACCCCCTGATGTCATGGCTCATGAAGCCCTACATCGGCCACCTGGATGTGAGCAAGGAGCTTTTCAACACGCATCTTAGCCAGGCTCACATCCAGGTGGAATGCACCTTCAGCTGTCTGAAAGGGAGGTTCTGTTGCCTCCTCACACGCCTGGAGATGGGCGGATGCAACATCCCGGAGGTGGTGGCCGCATGTTGTGCCCTCCATAACCTGGTGGAGAGGAAAGGAGAGGCCTTCCTGCAGGGGTGGGGGACAGGTCCTGATGGCAAGGAGAGGCAATTTCAGCAGCCCTGGACGGCTGCCATCCACCAGGCTCACCAGGCTGGTGTCCAAATCCGAGAGGCCCTGAGGGAGAGATTCTCAGAAGGAGCCCACTGACTCTCCCCAGGGCCTCCCCCATGGGGGGGTTGGCCTGGCTCAGCCCTACCTTTCCCTCCACAACCCTCACTCTCTTCCTATTAAGAACACATATAAGACCCACTTTTCTTTGTAAACAGAAGTTTGCTTTATTAGAAACACTAGCAGTAAAGAAAATGTGTGAACTGTTTAACAAAACTTTCTCTTTTAACTGTTCACCTGTTTATCCACAAACTAAATCTGTCAGTCAGAAATAAAGATTTTATAACATAACTGAAATGTCCTTTAACTGGGGTGGTAGGGGACTGAAAACCTGGAGGGGGCTCAAGAGGGCCGCTGCTTCCCTGATTGCAGGGTCCTGCCACCTTCCTGCATCCTGGCATCGCCATGGCCTTGGGATCGGGTGGACCGAGAGCCAGTCCTGGCCTGGGCGGAGGGTGGGGGGGGGAGGGAAGGTGCAGCTGTTGGACTTGTGAGGGCTCGGGAGCAGGAGGGGCTGGGAGGGAAGAGGGGGCTGGAGGAGCAGGAGGAGCAGGGGGCGCTGGAGGAGCAGGAGGAGCTGGAGGAGCAGTGCCTGTGACAGGGGCAGGCAAGGCAAAGACCAGCTTGTCCAGCAACCTGGTGCGCCACTCGGCCTCTGCCTGCATCCTCTGCTGGAGGGTCCTGTTGAGGTCCTGCAGGGCCACTATGTGCTCTCTCAGCAGGTCCGTGTACACACGCCAGTGCCTGCGGGTGCCACAGGTCTGGGATGGTGGTGGGGCGGGTGTAGTGCTCCCCTGTTGGGTAGAAGGTCCGGCTGTGGAGGAAAAGAGGAGGAGACAATCAATGTCTGTGTGTACCCCTGCTGTCCCCGAGGGCATGCCGTGGCTGTCAGGGGCTCTCCTTTGGACAGGAGACTCAGGGTGTTACACATGACACCGCGTGTGAATTGGGCAGCAGCCTGAAAGTCTCACATGGGCCCCACAGTGGCAATGGGACTAGATGGCCCCCCACACTGCCAACCCATCCATGTGTGGTGACCCCTCAAAGCACTCAGATGATGTTCCCTCCCCAGTGTCCATGGATGCCTGGGAGGCCTCTGGGGTCTGGGTCCCTGCTGCCTCCTCTTCCTCCTCCTCCTGGTGCAGCTCTCCTGACTGGTCTTCCTCCCTCAGGAGGGTTTGGTCCATGATGTGGTGGGGTAACCCGGACTCCACCACACACAGTGGAGTCTGGGCTTCCCTACCGCCCAGGATCTGCTCCAACTCCTGGTAGTAAGGGCAGCTCTCTGGGGCTGCCCCAGAGTGGGAGCTCTGGTCCTGGGCCTTGGCATAACCCTGCCACAGCTCTTTGACCTTGGCCCTGACTTGTGCCATGGTGTGGTGGTGGTGCCCGTTGGTGGCCAGTCCCTGGACCAGGCGCTCAGAGATGTCCGCATTCCTGCAGTGTGTCTGCAGCACCTGCAGGGCTTCTTCCTGGGACCAGAGCTCCAGCAGGTTTTTGATGTCTGGCCCTGACCAGGCTGGTGCCTGCCTTTTGGTGCCCCTGGGTGGGTCCTTGTCTCTGTCTCGAGAAGGGCCAGGGGGCCCTTGAGCTGGGACATGGCTTTCACAGCTGGCATGGATGTTCTGGCTAGCTTCCGGACAGCAAGGCCTGTCTGGGTGCTTGTGCCTTTAAGAGGCTGTGGCCAGGAACCACAGAGGTTCTGTACATGTAAAGGCTAGACTGTCTACCAGGGCTTCTTCCTGGAGGCCTTTTTTGTCAACAGAACTGACTCTCTGCATCCACACACTCCCTTTTGTCATCGGATCTCTGTCGACAAAGGCGTTCTTCCTCGTAAAAGGAGGTTTACCTCTGTCGACAAAACTGCCACATTCTGACGACTTACTGTCGACAGAATGCGGCGGTAGTGTAGATGCAGGTATAATTTTATCAACAAAGGGCCACTTTTGTTGACAAAACCCTGTAGTCTAGAAACACCCTTAGAGAGGTAGGGAAGCATGCAGCAGAACCTGAAAAACAGCTGTCCAGGGGGATTCCTTTAAGAATGCATCTTGGATAGCCTTAGGCAATAGCACCGGGAAACAACTGCTGACCTAATGCCCTGGCTGAAGTGGTTCTGGATGGACTTTTATGTGAGAGAGCATCCAATCAGTGTGGATGCTCTCTTTCGAAAAAGCAGATTGCTTTTTTGATGCGTTTGTGCTGCGTGGACGTTCTCATTCGAAAAAAGTTTTTTCAGAAGATCTCTTCCAAAAAAACTTCTTTCGAAAAAAGCTTGCAGTCTAGACGTACCCTTTGAGTTTCTTGGTGTGAAGCACCAATGTGCCATTTTTGTCACCTTACAGAATCTGGGTGGTCAAGAGGTAGCCATGGTGCAGTGCCATTATCACCTCACCTCCACTCTGTGGGTTGATAGCGTAAGAACTGTAGCTGTGTTTGGTCAGTGTCTGCAGAGGGTGGAAGAGGGGAGCTTTCATGCACTCTTCGATACAAATGGACTGCCTTCTCTCTAGATACTTACATTGTATTCAGCACAATGAAATAAGCACTTAAAGAAAAAGGAATAAAAAGGATATATCCTAATCAATAATAAGAAAAAAATACTATAGGATACTGATTAGTGTATGTGGTCAGTAAAACTATCTCAATATACCTGAGTCATTTTAGAGGGTTTTTTTTATATTTCTATTCACTAGCATTCTTATGTTCACTTTTAATTTTTCTTTACCTTTCCCATTTTCTCTCCTTATTTTATTCCATTTTCTTAAATACTTATATTCAAAAATGACCTCTCAGATTTCAGCCATTTGTGGAGAACAACATCAAACACAAAGGAAGAGAGAAATTTGCATTTGGTGCTGAGAGCCCCTTGAATATCAAATTTCAGAGTTTGATGCAATTGAAATGGCCTGGAGACCCTGGAAAATTACAATTTATAATGGAATCACCAGTTCAACCCGCACTTGAGTAGCAATGATGAAGCCATTCTTCTAAAGCTTTTACTGTAACTGAATGACATTTTAGGTTTACAATAATCCGATATCCTAATGGTAAACACTTAGAGCTCAGTCTCGCAGAAAAATCCTCTGCAGCTTTAGAGCCTGATTTCTTTTTTACATTGGTGTAAATAAGAAGGAACTATTGAAATCAAAGCATTTTCACCAGTGTGAGAAGAAAATCAAGCTCTTAAACTGCATGGGCCTCCTGTGTCTTGCGCCCTTGGGGAATGAGTTATCTAGGGAAATTAAATGTCTTCTATGGGCCTGGGAACACCACATCAGGCATTTTACTTTGCACCATTCTTATCTCCACCATCCTTATTGTCATAACCCTTTGAGACCATCTTAGGCGGGCTGTCACGTACACCAACCATTACTTATCCAATATTGATGGTGAAGTCACTGTCATAAATGGTTATTCTTGCTATTCAAGAGTGGTGCTTGTATTGAATTCATCCATATTTCTGTAAGGTTTTACAGAAGGTTATACATATCCTAACATTCATTGAAGTCAATGGGAGTTTTGCCATTGATTTCAATTGAAGAGGAAGCAAATCTAAAGACAACGGAACAATGTGGTTTGCAACTAAACTACAAGACAAGTCATTTATATGGGTGTCAGCCGGTCATAAGGGACAGATATAGGGAGAGCTTGAATGTTGGATCATGTTGCTTCCAGGGGACAGATCCGTTGGGGCATCTCTCAGCCTCCTCAGGCTGCCCGCTGTGAAGGGATTGTGTATCCTAGCAGTCAAAATCTGAGGTGTAATAAGCTCTCCCTGTAAACTTCTTGGGGTGCCCGTCAACCTCCTCCAGGTTGCCTGCTGCTAAGGAACCCCAGTCCTAGCAGTTTGAAGTCTCGGGTGTATAATACACACATATGCACTGCCCTGACCACTGGCTGACAGAATTGGCGTAGTCGGCAGGATTGTGTTATAGGTTTAAATACAGCAACATGAAGCTAGTCATGGTAAATACTGATTTCAGTAAAGTAGAAAAGAATTTTGCCCAGGAAGGTTGGGGCAACCCAAATGGGATAGAGAAATGTTAGAAAAGGATTGGGGAAATCCTGAGGAGTTGTGGGTGCAGTTCTGTAAGTATAGAACTACCTGCAAGTTAAAGAATGGGACAAAGCCTGAGTCTGTGGAAAAGAGCCACTTTCCATTCAGCAAGGAAAACAGGATCAGGCCCAGACAAGCAGGAAGGTAACAGATAGATTGAAGGCCTTATGGTAGAACTGAGGAAAAGGCAGTAAGTACATGTACTGGAAATCTAAATCCTTAAAATAATACTTACAAGGGTAATATCTGAAACAAGGCCAGGCTTTTTTTTTTTATTTTTAGAGATAAGAAAGTGTTTTAAGAAAAAGAAAACCCACAGAGAATTTAACTCTACAGAGAATGGAGAGAATTGAGCAGTTGTGCAAATGCTAAAATGGTGTAGATAGAAAATTGTGGTTTCTTTGCAGCCATTCTGAAGGAAAAATGGGCTCTTTTTCCAAAGGAATGTCTGGAAATAATCCAGGCAAATTTGACTCAAATCCATACATTTGATTATAGATACTGCTAAAAGAACTCTAAAGGGAGGGGGTTCTATTGGAACTTAACTACCCCAATGAATAAAAAGGGAATGTAATTGTTGTACAGCTATGTAGAAATAGTGTAAGAAAGGTTCAGAGAGAATGTATGTGTATCTGTGTGTATATAATATATATATAGTGTAAATAAGTGAGGTTTTCAAGGTCCAGTAATCTTGTTTGTAGGTTTTAAACAAATTGCTTTGGTTTACTTTTAGTAAGACCATTTCAGTCCAAATTGTTTAATGAAAGTACAGGAAAACTGTAAGCATAAAGAGTTACACCCTATGCAAAGTTTAATGTGGCTAAGTAGTGTTGTAAACAAAGACTGCACATTTTCCTGTGACATGCCATGTACATTGTAGAAGGGGTAAAAACTGCAAACAAATCAAAATCCTGTGGAGGCTCCAGGAGCCACAACAGGTTGTAATTTCCTTTGTGATGCAAATGCCCTAGCTGGCAGCACAAAGAAGCTTTGAAGGTAATGGCTAAGTTTGATCAGCAAACTACCTGAGATCAGAAAGTTCAAATTGTAGCCCTCCAGAAACAAAGATGGGAAAAAGAAGTCAAACATAAAAGTGAGAATCTAAAAGGATTTATGTTTGCACAATGCTAAATGTGAGAACAGATACAGAAGGGGGAGCAACCTTTGGTAACAACAAGACGGAGTGTGCTTGTGGGTGTGTAAGAGTAGATGAGTGTAATGTATCATATGCATATGATAAGTATTGATTGATCTATGTATGTTCAATAAATGTGACGTGTTGCCTTATCCCCTGAAAGAAAGAAAAAAAAAGGAGGTATTGGTATTGCTATTTTAGTCCCAATAGGAGGTTGGGTATACTAGAAAATGTTTAAATGTAAGCAGTCTTTTAAGAAGGCTCCCAGAGAGAGGAGACTGAGAAATTGGCATTTGTAAAAGATGTTACCCCTTCTGAACAAAATCTTGTAAAGGTTCGGGCATAGCCCTTGGTCTGATCAAGTGTTAGCTGCTGTCCATACAATTTCAGACCTAGAAGACAAATTGGCTAACTACTTGTGGATATGTAAACCGTTGGCCCCAATGAAGGGGGAAGCAGCTGCAGCTTGACTTCTATGGAAAACCTGTAATGAGGTGTTCTTCAAATTGACTGAATATAAGAATGCAAATATGAAACTGCAAAAATGTAAAAGCCTCTACTGCAGAAGTGGAGAGGTAGAAATGCATGTCCCTCAGTACCCAGACAGAGCTAGAATCCCTTAAGGATGGGTACTGAGAGTTAAAGCAACTCTCAGATTTTTTTTTTCCTCAGGAATATGCTTAAGAAAAGGACCAGGAGGTATGAGGCTTAGTGAACAAGGCCACCCTCCTTGCTAAACTGGTAATGGGCAAACTGGCAAATTGATTACATTGGCCCATTACCCTCCACCAGACAGAGAAGGAAATATGTTTTGACTGGAGTAGAGATTGTCTTGGGAATTGGCTTTGCCTACCTGACCCGATTAGCAACGGGGTTGTCAACCATCATGGGACTAAACCGCTCAACAGCACTCGTCCCAACACCCCAAGTAATACAATCAGATAAGGACTCCAAATATGCCCCTGGGGATACTGTTGTAGTCAAACACCCCAGCCTGGGCACACATACCTCTGTACTTCAGTCTTATAAAGACAAGGGTGTTTGGATTATTACAAACCCCAACAAGATGCCAATAACTATAACTAAGGCTTGGATTGTATCCAAGACCGGTTGACTTTATGTTTTCTTTTAGAATCAAACTTGGTTGTGTGGCAGACCCCGATCCGAGCGACAGCATGATGTTTGGACTCGTTGTAACGTTCCTCCGCTGTTCCCCGACACCCTTTCCAGAATGCCATCCAAACTAGTACCATGGACTGTTGGACGTGTACACTGCTGAACTTTTCCACAGGACTAGGGATTGAATTTGTTCCTTTAAACTTAAATGACTGGTGGAACAAGAGCAACGTTTTCAAGTGGGGACCAGCCTGGTTTGATGACAGCAGCTCCAGCAGCTACAAACTATTAAATGACTCTGGGAAGGGAACTTGGGGGTGGCATGGACAATGGCAACCTACACTATGGGGTCAAACTCTGGAGTATATAACAGGAAGCTCCAGGGAAGTGTACCCCATCTGCTTTGAGAATAAGAATGGTACCAGACCCCACCTCGGGTGGTTAGGGGATCAGCAGTGTACCCACATTGTAAGTTTTAATGAGAAGGTAAAAGTCTGGGATGTCTATCCCAGAGCAACCCACCAAAAACCCTTAAGGTGCTGGGGATATAACATCTCCCAAGGTGGCACACCACTATCTAGCAATGTTACCATTATTCCCCTAAACTTCAGCCAATACCCGGAAGGAAAAGCCTGGTACAATCAGTCATTATTCATTATTCCTAACACCGGTCAAATATACAACCCCACACTGGTAACTAGTAACACCCTACTCCCAAACCAGTGTGCTAGGGCAGAGCTTATTGCAGTGAATCAGGTCTTACAGGACTTGCTGCTTGCCTTGCATTGCACAGTCGCTAATGATAGTTACTGTGCTCACCCGCGCATTCCTGCCCTGGCTTGGAGTAGCTGAGCTGGAGAAGGCATTAGTGAATAGCCTTAGACACATTTTTAGCCCAGCAGGGGGAAGTATGTGCGATAATTAACCATTCTTGCTGCTTACAAATTAAACAAGATGCATTCGCTATAAAGGGCACTGTTAAGGTGCTACACACTGTAACTGAGGACGGAAAAGCCTCATGGCTAGATTGGCTAGCCCAACACCTAGGATTTTCGTTAACTCCATTCCTTCACTCTACTGTAAATACTATATTAACCATTTTTCTTGTTGTAATTGCTTGCTGCATGCTTTTATGTATTGTTAAGCGTTTGGTGTACACTGCCACCTCCTCTGCGCAAGTCCGGTATATGGCGTTGGGAAGCGATCCTAATCAGTCCCTTGATCCAAAATTATCTGATCAGACCCTGCCGATAGGGCGATTTTAGCTTCCTCCAAGGAGGGCAAAAGGTGCTGGCATCACCGCCATCTTGCGTTCTGGGACATAGTGAGGCGTGTCAAGGTGGTGGAATGTAGCCAGACATGAACCCCATCTTGCTTCCACCCCCCCCCCAGAGAGTAAGAGAAAGGCAGTCAGCCTTTGATGCCCTGGGAACGCAGGTGTGCTGCCTGTCCCTGACTCTAATAAACAGAAACCAGACAGTAAATGGGCTAGCTGATGACCCAGGGCCTCCTGCTGCCCTGATGGCTAGTACCAGTAATTGACACGCCTGCACTGTCCCAGGAGAGGAATCTTCGCCCATCACATACCAGAGGTGCCCATTGTCTGCATTTTCCCAGGTGTGAATTATGCTTTGCACCCTTCGTGGGAAACTTGGCATTCAAAGCCATTTTTCCTAATTGGCCACTTGAGACCAGGAAGAAGCCTACGTGACCCAAGGGGTATAAAGAGGGGTTTAGTAGCCCACCCCATTTGAGCTCCAATCATCTACACCTGCTGGCAGGTATTGGTTGTCTCCCGAGGTCTGTGGGACGCCCAACCTCGCCCTACTTCTTCCCGAGGGATTGAGAGAAAGACGCTGGCCACACCAAGTCTGGAACGCAGGGGTGAGAATATATACCTGCTAGGTGTCTATTTTGCATGCATTTAATAAGAGCTCAGAGAACCAAAAGGGTTTCATGGTACCTGTAAGTGATTTATTAGTGTAATTTCTGTCCTGTCCTTTGTAGTGGCTGTGTTATCTGTAACACAGTAATAGCATTTAACAGCTAAGTTTACCCTGTAACAATAAAATAGTAACTGTTTAAGCTGTGACCTGACTCCTTCAGTTGCTGTAACAGAACCAAGCACAATTTTAAAAAGAACTCCAGCCGGTCATAAGGGACAGATATAGGGAGAGCTTGAGCGTTGGATCATGTCGCTTCCAAGGGACAGATCCGTTGGGGCATCTCTCAGCCTCCCCAGGCTGCCCGCTGCGAAGGGATCGTGTATCCTAGCAGTCAAAATTTGAGGTGTAATAAGCTCTCCCTGTAAACTTCTTGGGGTGCCCGTCAACCTCCTCCAGGTTGCCCGCTGCTAAGGGACCCCAGTCCTAGCAGTTGAAGTCTCGGGTGTATAATACACACACATGCACTGCCCTGACCACCGGCTGACAATGGGACAATGTTGTTTTATTGGTGTGTAATTTTTTAAGACATTCTGATCTTTCTGTCAAATAGGTCAGGCACAGAGAGTCATCAACTTTCTCAAAGAGATTTTTTTTTCCTTGACAAGAGCTCACACTTAGCACAGAATATGGCTTTACCCACATGGGAGGATTCTCACCCATTGGCTCATTAGAACCCTGAGCCTTTGAATGTGAAGGGGTTATTTTTGTAGTAAGGAGGCTATATTGTCTAGTGGTTAAAGCAAAAATGGGATTATCTTGGGTCTTCTTTTATCCTAGTTGTTCTGTAGATTCATCATGTGACTCTGGGAGCAAATAAATTCTGTCCTCATGTCTCCATCAATCACGCCATAAAATAATGGTGAAAAACAGCTGGGTAGAAAAATTCTCATCAAACACTTTTTCCAGATTCATCTAAATCAAAATGTTCTGCATAAGGATGATTTTGACAAAGTCCTCTGGAAGCCAGGCAGGTCTTCAGAGATCTCCCTCATTCTCTGACAGCTGGACCACCCATCTCCTGATGGGTGGCTTGCTAGAGACCCTGAGCTTCCAGGGTCTATGGCTCTGGGACAGACTGCTGGGGACCCAAAGACTTTTCCTTTCATTGAATTATCTACAGCTGTAGTGAAAGGTGAGACTTCACTGAAAACTAGATGCAAATGCCAAAGTAGCACTCTACAATTGTTTTTGCTGTTAATTCTCACTGAGGTTTTTCAAAAAGTCCTTTCTTTACAGTGATGTAAATTTCACAACAGAAAAATTCCTTTCGTGCATATAGATACCCATGTGGGACACAACCATCTTCCTTCAATATTAACTTCATGTACATCAACTAAGTTGGTCCCCAGATATAAGACTGGAAAATGGACTGAGTTTTCCTAAGCATAGTTGTTGAGTAGAGTAGTCACAGAGGTTCAGATGCACTTCAGTTTCGCAGAACTTCAGTTGTTGGGTGATAGATGATGGGCTTTCCAAAAGGTATTAGATTGCCTATAGGAGTTATGCTCCTAAGTCACTGAGGTACTTTTGGAAAGCCCAGACTTAAACACTGTCCTGAAGGGTGTAGAGGGTCTCATGTCTCAGGGTACATCTACACTGCAGCTGGGAGCATGTGGAATACCATGCTATCTCCACCTGAGCCAGTGTAGTAAAAGTACTTGGTACTAACATCAGTGGTGGTGGGAACATCAGTGGTGTAGCTGGTGGTAGCATTGGTGGTGGCTTAGGCTAGCTACTGAGCATATATACAGAGGGTCTGGGTGGGTTCACACTCAGGTGGCCAGGACACACTACCACCTATGCTACCCTACACTAGTACTTTTAGCAGATTGGCTCATATAGAGCTAGTCAGTGTCCTCCTACCTGTGCTGGGATGCACAATTCCAGCTACAGTGTAAATTACACCCTCACTGCTCAAGCAAGCAGCAAAAAGCACTTTGGAAAATTAGACCTTAAAAAAAATACATTAAATCAACAAAACTGAGAGGTGCCCACTGCTTAGACCGATGATTAAAAATGTATGTAAAGCCAGTTTAAAAAAAAAAGGCCAAAGTAGTATTCTACATTTGGTTTTGCTGTTAATTCTCACTGAGGTTTTTTTTAAAAAAATATTTTCTTTACTGTGATGTAAATTTCACATTAGAAAAATGTCTTTCATACATACAGATATCCATGCAGGATACAACCATCTTTCTTCAATATTAACATCATGTATATCAACAATTTTGGTCCCCAGATACAAGACTAGAAAATGGAATCCATATAATGGCTTGGAAGAGTAAAGAGCTAAGTATGATAACGATACATTACATAGTGTTCAATGTATTTCTCAACCATTAACAAGTAAATTGAATATAAACAAATCAATAACAGATCCTATAAAAACATAAAAAGGCAAAACATTATAATTTGAACAATGTTTTTGTCATTGTGTTCCTGGGATTATTCTACAAATATATACCTCAGGGAACTGTTAATTTACTTCTATTGTTGTTATTATAGGTTGCCTGTCCCATGCTAAGGATACAAATGGAGCTGGAAAAGAGGTATATTTGGAGTGTTCTTCCTTGTTTCAAATAAAATTGTTACAATGTTTGCAGCCAGACTGTGAGAAAACAGCAAATATTTGTGGTGTGAAGTAGTCACCATTTCAAATCAAATATCCTAGTATTATTCAAAAACCAAGAACAACAATGATGAAAAAGGCCCTGTTCATCCCCTGAAGCCACACCCTCTGCTGAAGTTACCAACACCTTTTTATAAGACGTGAGTCATCTTCATGGGCTCTCAGGCCATGTTGTTAACTTGCTTGAATCCCAAACAAACTTGCTTGTTTTCTTACCCACAGCTTATCAATCAACCTAGATCTTGAACTATCAGTTTCCTGCCACTCTCCTAATTTTTTTTGTTATCTGCAAACTTTATCAGTGATAGTTGTATGTTTTCCTCTAGGTCATTCATAAAAATATTAATGTCCTGTTGGAATTGGTTCTTGACCCTATCCCAATAAACATACACCCAGTTGTTGACAATTCACCATGTATATTTTGAGACCTATCGGTGAGCCAGTTTTTAATCCATGTAATATGTTAGTTTAATATCACACCAGCTTTATATGTTTTTATGAATCTATAAGTGTATTATATCAACACTGTTACCACGATCAGCCAAATTTCTAACCTCATGAAAAATATATCAGGTTAGTTTGACAGGATCTATTTCCCACAAACCAATGCTGATTCACAGCTATTATATTACCCTCCTTTAATTATTTAATCAAGCCCCACATAAGATGCACCATTATCTTGCCGGGGATCTCAGACAGGCCTATAATTATCCTGGTCATCCCATTTACTCTTTTTAAAAATTGGCACAATATTAACTTTCTTCCAGTCTTCTGGAATGCACCATTGCTTCTTATTGAAAATCAATATTAATGACCCAGCAGTCTCCTCTGTCATCTGCCTTAAAACTCTTGGATGCAAATTAGCCAGATCTGCTGTCCTGAAAATGTCTAATGTGTGTATGTGTGAGAGTGTGTGTGTACCTTCCATTACTTTGCCTCACACTAACATACAGCCTTTCATTTACATTTAGACATAACATAAACATAACTACTTCATGTAATGTATTGAATTTTTCCAAAAGTCAGGATTTTCTAGTATGAATAGCCCAATAGCCAGGTGAAAATTGATAAAAATGAATAGTAGCTTTTGCAAAAAAACCTATGAATTTTTCAGTAAAAATTGAAAACAAAAGTCCATAAGTCCTGAGTTGAGCTTTGGTGAACTCCAGAGGAACCCAGTACCACAGGCAAGTGTGCTCTGCTGCAAATTATCTCCTAGGTGTCTGAGAAAGTGCCATATCCAGAAATGACAGCAGAATGGCTCAGCTGATCTCAATGGCCACACATGAAACAGGGAGTGGCATCTTGGGGTAGCTAGCTCCCAGTCAGTTCAGGGTTATAAAGATCCGAACCAATGACTTGAAATATCAAATGTGTCTCTTCCTAAGCAGGTGAAGTGGTGGGTACGGCTAAGTGTTGTCTAGCTGGAATGTTCCTGTAAAGAAAGAGATAACAGCAACAAAAACCAGTTTTATATATATATATATATATATATATATATATATATATATATATATGTGCGCCATGGAGCACAGTAAATCACAGACTTGATGCTGCACACAACAGTATGATATGAATGCCCTCACAGCACCTTGAGACTACGTCTAGACTGCAGGCTTCTTTCAGAAAAACCTTTTTTCGGAAGAGATCATCCGAAAAAAATTCTTCTAGAAGAGAGCGTCCAGACTGCCAAAACACATTGAAAAAGTGATCTGCTTGTTCAAAAGCTAACGTCCACACTGATTGGACGCTATCTTGCATATAAGGCCACCCAGAACCAGTTCAGCCAGGGCTTTAGGTCACCAGTTGCTTCCGAGTGCTGGTGCCAAAGCCTAGTGGAGACATGCACTTAAAGGGACCCCCCTGGACAGCTGTTTTTCTGCTTCTGCTGTGTGCTTGCCTACTTCTTCAAGGGACAGCAAAGCTCTCGTAGTGCCTGCTTTGGTTGCCCAGCTTTTTTGGATGCCAGAGCCTTTGTCTTTGTGCCATGGAGCCAGAACTGCCCCTGGGCATGCGATGGCCCCAAAAGGCCATGCTACAGTTTCTGCAGCAGTTTGTGCAGACTGCTTTCCTGGCCCTGCATGAGCTAGACTCTGAGCTCATTCTGGAGACCCTCTCCCTGTGTGCGGGAGCAAGACCCGTGCAACCGCACACCACAGAGGAGAGGTGTTTTTTGAGGCTGGACACCAGTTCCGACTGGTGGGACCGGCAGGTCATGGAGCAGTGGCACAACCAGCAGTGGTTCCAAAACTTCTGCATGCAGAAGGCCACCTTTTTGGAGATGTGCGCCTGGCTCACCGCTCCCCTCAATGATGAGACACCCACCTGTGGCCTGCCATCCCCCTGGAAAACTGGGTCGCAATTGCCATCTAGAAGCTCGCCACCCGTGACGGTTACCGGTCAGTGGGCAACCAGTTCAGCATGGGGAAGTCCACCGTAGGGGCCCTCCTCATGGAAGTAAGTCACTCTTGGGCTGAAGTTCCTGCAGAGGGGAGTCCTAGAAAAGGGGGACCCTCTGGAAAGTGGAGGTTGGAAGGGTGGGGGATCTGGGGCTGGGGGGAAGCCCCAACCCCAGGGGGTTGTGCTTTCCTGCCCTCACACAGCCCTGCTGCTGGGGGGGGGGGTTCATAGGGGGTGGCTCCTGGCGTGTTTGTGGGGGGAGGGAATGGTAGGGGGATGGCCACCTCCCAAGGGCTCAGGCACCACTCTTATTCTCTGTTTTGTGTGTTTCTTTGTCTCCTTCTACAGGTTGTGAGGACCATCAGCTCCATCCTGCTGTGAAGGGTCATCCATCTGGGAGACGTGGACCCAATTGTGGCTGGATTTGCTCCCCTGGGCTTCCTGAACTGTGGTGGAGCCATAGATGGGACCCACATCCCGATCCGCGCACCACAACATCGAGCAGCCCAGCATATCAACTGCAAGGGCTATTTTTCAATGGTGCTGCAGGCCCTGGTCAACAACCGTGGACAGTTTACCGACATTTGTGTCAGGTGGTCGGGCAGGGCGCACGACACCTGTGTATTTCGAAACTCCAGCCTCTACGGGAAGCTGGAGGCTGGCACATTCTTCCCCCACCATGACTTTGTGGTTGGGGATGTGCAGATGCCACTGTTTGGAGCAGAGATCCTGTAGGGTCTCCTCCTTCTCCCACAGCTCAAGGAGAGACAGGATCTCTGCTCCAGACCATGAGGGTGCCCACTGCTTGATACCCCTTGGTGGGTCCTGGGAGCCCTGGTCGTGCTCCCTGAGAGGGACAGAGGGCTCTCGGGGGGCTTGTGGCTGTGCCGTGGGTCAGCAGGCCTGTGGCAGGGAGAGCCACACAATCAGGTGCTGCTCCAGGGCCGGCTTCCTGACACAAGGCTTGTCCAGGGTGCCTGCAGCTTTAAGAGGAGCCAGAAGCCAGAAACTGTAGAGTTGTGATTACTTTGGACCGAGTGGCCACCAGGGCACCTGTGTTATTTCCTGGAGGCCTCTTCTTTCAAAAAAAAAAAAAAAACCCTCTTCCCCATCCACAAACACCTTTTTCCAAAAGAGCTCTTTTGGAAAAGTCATTCTTCCTCATAGAAAGAGGTTTCCCGCTGTCGGAAAAATCCCTCTCTTCTTTTGATTTTTTTCCCCGAAGAACGTGATTGCAATGTGGACGTAACTGAATTTTTTTCGGAAAAACAGCTGTTTTTCTGATAAAACTCTTCAGTGTAGACATACCCTGAGATGGGCCATCTGATTTATAGGGACTTAATATGATTTTATGCCATGTAAGCTTTTCATTTACAGTTTATAGTTGCCTTTTTGTTCCTGGTTTCATTAGATGGATGTTTGTTTCAGAAAGAAAAGTCAATATATGAATAAATAATTTACATAATATTTAATAACTGCAGCAGGGAGACCACAGTCTATATTTTAGTTGTATGCATTGTTTTGTTGCATGACATTTCTGACTGCCTAGTACTTAACTCCACAAGTAGTCCGACTGCAATCTATGAGCAAGGTACAGCTCCGTGTGAGGAAGTGTGGTAGGATCTGGTCCTCTGTGCTTCTTCTTACTCAGCTGTAGAACACTGAGATAGAAGGTCAGAACGTCAGCTTGTGTAAATCAGCAGAGTGCCCTTGATAACCCATGGCTACTTATTTGCTTTACAGATGGATATATTAACCAAAGCATCATACTATAGTCATTCCTGAACAGAGTAACCATAGAATTTTACTGTTCTCTAGCCCTTATCGGTGCAATCTGGGACAGAAACAGCATTTTTGGTCTGTTTGCATAGTGAGTAGCACAATGGCATCCTAGTGCCACAGACTGACAAACAAATAATGTGCCACATCTAAAATATAGATTTGTTAGTAATCTGAGGCAGAAACAGAGTCCTTTGTTTTCAGTGAAGAGTCAAATACAGCCTTGGCTCATATAACATTATTATCATTATTAATAATTATTATAATTAAAATCCTTTCTGCCAGATGTTACCAACCATAACAATGAAGGGCAAACTGAAATATCTAATAACTCCAGTTCAATTTAACAAACATCACTGGACTGAGTCTCCACCCAGAAATCTGGCAAAACTACATACTTTACTTGAGCTGTGGGCGAAAAGGCTTCAGGTTCTGGGGCTCCTGGCTGGCTAGGGTCAGCACCAGGTCGGCACCATGAGCTCTGGGGTGCCAGGGTAGCCACACAGCTGGTGTTGGGGATCCAAGACTTCCCGTTGGCTCTGCAGCGTGGGGGAATCTGGGGCTACCATTGCACTCCAGAAGTTCTGAGGCTTCCTCCCACCCCCTATCATCAGGACAACTGGGAGGTTGGGTGCTGCTGGAGAAACATGAAAAACATGGGTCTTAGATCTCTGAGAGCTGACTGAGAACATGAGAGCAATGCAGTGTGATATTAACCAGTTGAAAGCAGGAAGAGGGCCCTATAATCTAGAAAGAACAGACTATACCCTGCTGACTAGCCTTCCCATAGGAAGACAGATCTATAATGTTGGAGATGACCCGTGAAAGCTACTTCCAGTAGAAATGCCCATAGCTGGATGACTCCTGGAAACAGGGAAATTACTATAGGGCGAAGGCCAGGCCCCTGCCTGCAGACCTGCTTGCAGACCAATAGTTTCCAAATAAGAGACAATAATAATGAGAGTGTGGACATCATGGGCAAGATTAGCGGACAACCATGTACAATTCTGGTAGATTCCAGGACACAGGTTTCTATTGAACACTCACAGTTGTGGGAAAAAGCTACCATGGGAGACTAGAGGAAGTTGAGGTTTTTCAGTGGGGTGGCCCAGGATATAAAACCAGATTCAGCTCAAGATCATGGGAATATGGAAAACAGCTCTTACTACCTTGTCCGTGAATATCTGGTAGTGGAAGGAGCCTCCCAGGAAGCTTAGCAAAGTGTGTGGCAAATCTTAGTTTCAAGAGAGGCTTCTGTATCATCAAGGAGACACAGTTTGCCATGACACTTGTAGGGGGTGAAACACGAGTGTTCAAAGATGCTGTATTGAGGACACTTTCCTGAGGAGTGTGAGGGACATTCCTGGAAGGCATCCCAGGCAGTAAAGGAGAGCAAGATGGGGCAAATGCTGGTGTGTGCCCTCCATCAATTAATTTGTTTAAAAAACAGAACCAGTATGTCCACAATAACCAATTCCATGACAGCCAACCTGGCTTAGTCCTGCAAAGATGTACATTGGTGCTTCATTTTGAGTATGTGAGTAATTCTAATGACATCAGCGAGACTGCTCACATGAATAAAGTTAAGCATGTGTACAAGACTTCGCACAATTAGGGCCTAGTTTAATTACTGTAATTGTAAGTTCAGTGTTTAATTTCTAAACAAACTCCACTCCATTCTGAAATAAGTCTTTGTTTTCAGCTTTAGGCTGTTTTCTTTTCTAACAACTGAAGTAATTGTTGTCATGCAGGGCTGATAGTTGTCAAGGCAAAATACAACCAGGTTGGGGAAAAACATTTAGCAAAAATGCCACTTTTTTCCACATGGGAAAAAATCACCCCCAAACAAACTAGTTTGTGAGAGATTTTTTTCACTCCGCTTTCTGCTTTTCTTGTGAACACCTGTCAGTTGTTGTTTAATTGGGCAACAGATGATGTGGATTGATGTTTTTTTCCCCCACTGCATCTCACTTCCATCTTTCAACTTGCTTAGAGTTTTGTTTGATGTTGCTGTAGAAACTTTGAAGCGCTTTGCTGCTAAAATTATTCTTAAAACCACCTGCAGATTGTTGGCTTTGACTGGGATACAGCTGGTGTTGATAGCATCTGAGATGATACTTTTTTTTAACTACATGATTGGCTATTTTCTACAGTTAATCAATTCCTTCCTATGTTTTTTTTCTTTTTCCCCCTTTGGATTGTTCATAAACAGAGACAGGCCTGAACCAAAACATTGGCTCCAATCATTTGTAGTCCTTAAGGGTTAGATATTTTTTTCATATTGCTTCACTCTTTACCAAAGTCTGAATATAAACACAGATTCAAATATTGCTAAATTGTGGGGACTTTAAATTATGGATCTAAAATTTGTGGCTAGGACTCATCTCTAGGCAGAAGCAAATTCCATCATCCTTGTGTAGTGTAAAATGTGGTGCTATTTCCTGGATGGAGATACCTAGGTGGTCTGTAAAATATACTTCAGTATGGTGTTAATTATGACAATAATTCCTGAACAAGATAAAAGGTTTTGTGAGAAAATGTTGCATACATTACACTGAGATCAGAATGAGAACTCAACTATTCATATGTGATGGGTTTGGAAAGTGATCCATAACAAAAGGTCAGAAGTATAAAGCGTAGCCAATTAAGTGGCAAATAGCTATAGGATGGCTGTGTTCACAAGAGAAAAGAATAAATACTCTGGGGCTACATCTACACTACATGCTTCTTGCACAAGAAGGCTTTTGCGCAAGAGTTTTCGTGCAAAAACTTCTTGCACACAAGCACATCCACACTTCAAAGCACATCGCAAAAGCGATGAATAAAATTACCTTTTAACCCAACTGAAATGTGAAGGGCTTTACATTTTTATACATTTGACCCTTTTTTAGGAACAGGTAGAACCTGCCATATAAACTGTTGATAAGATGAGCTATTGCTTTAAGTTTCTCTCTATCAGGAGCTTCATTTCCAAAAATAAGGTGGTCGACTTATAGACCAGCTCTATAATAGAAAGATTAATGCAAAAATGTATATTTGTAGGAAGAATAATGACATTTGATCATAAAATGTCCACATTTCCTTTTAATATTGCTGGAGAATTAATGTTGAGTGACTGCTGAAAAAAAACCTTTAGCATTTAGCTCATTTTATTTGATTTTTGGACTCATCTCAAGGTCTTTTCACCTGGTTAAGACAATGTCCACTTCCTCAAAACAGACTCATGTATTCTGAATTGGTGATGTTTGCATGAATGGGATCACTGATATTTTGGGGGTTAGTCTGTATGACATGTAAAACATTACATATTTTAAAATTGCTGATTTAAGCAGGACTTTCTCCAAAACTGATGATAGTTAAGAATGACCTAACTTACACCTGATTGGACCTACTTGCATGTGAAACCCACACACCTCCTGGGTATGATGTTCTGTTTCATATGGTTGCACTGAGACTACTTAGAGAGAGAGATTGACTCTGCTCCACAGCCTTATGTAAGAGGCAGGAGGCATTTAACTCATGTACTAGAGCAGAGGTTTCAAACTCCTGGCCTGCAGGCTATCCCCAGCCAGAACAATTGCTCAGTCTGACCCAAGACTCCCAGTGGATGGTGGGGGGGAGGGGCAGCTGTCCATTTCTGGTCACCAAACCCTGCCCCTTTATGCCATTATCCCGCCTTCCTCCTCCCATGGCAATCTTTCCCCAAGAATGTGGCTTCGGTAGGAGCTGCAGAGAAGTGGAACCCCCTGGGAAAATGCACTCACTCTGCTTTTCTGCAGCTCCTGCAGCAACATGGAGTGTGGGGGAGCGTGACCACTGCTGCTGTGCATTGCTGGTCCCTCCTCCTCCCCTGGTTATCCCTGAAGCTGCATCCTGGGGAAGAGGGTGTCATGAGGAGAGAGGGCAGGGAGATGGTGGGAAGGGGCAGGGTTTGGAGGCTAGTAGTGGACAAGTCCCCTCCTCCTCCCCACAGCCCGATGGGAATCCTGGGCCAGATTGCACGATTGCTCTGTTAATCTGTTTCCTTACTTCCTTGTGTGGGTATCGTAGTTTCAAATGAGGAAATAAGGAAACAAGGAAGTAAGGAAACAGTCGAGGAAGTAAGGAAACAGATTAACAGAGCCAGTCATGTATCCAGAAGCCTCCTGCTGCGGGACAAGCCCAAGAAAGAAACCAACAGAACACCACTGGCCATCACCTACAGTCTTCAGCTAAAACCTCTCCAAAACATAAGAACATAAGAATGGCCGTACTGGGTCAGACCAAGGTCCATCTAGCCCAGCAGCCTGTCTGCCGACAGTGGCCAGCACCAAGTGCCTCGGAGGGGGTGGACCAAAGACAATAATCAAGTGATTTGTCTCGTGCCATCCCTCTCCAGCCTCTGACAAACAGAGGCCACGGACACCATTCCTACTCCCTGGCTAATAGCCTTTTATGGACCTAAGCTCCATGAATTTATCTAGCTTCTCTTTAAACTCTGTTATAGTTCTAGCCTTCACAGCCTCCTCTGGCAAGGAGTTCCACAGGTTGACTAAGCGCTGTGTGAAGAAGAACTTTCGCTTATTAGTTTTACACCTGCTACCCATTAATTTCATTTGGTGTCCTCTAGTCCTTATATTATGGGAACTAATGAATAACTTTTCTTTATTCACCCTCTCCACACCACTCATGATTTTATATACCTCTATCATATCCCCCCTTAGTCTCCTCTTTTCCAAACTGAAAAGTCCCAGTTGCTTTAGCCTCTCTTCATATGGGACCTGTTCTAAACCCCTAATCATTTTAGCTGCCTTTTTCTGAACCCTTTCCAAGGCCAAAATATCTTTTTTGAGGTGAGGAGACCACATCTGTACACAGTACTCAAGATGTGGGCGTACCATAGTTTTATACAGGGGCAGTAAGATATTCTGTGTCTTATTTTCTATCCCTTTCTTAATAATTCCTAACATTCTATTGGCCTTTTGACCGCCGCTGCACACTGTGTGGACGTTTTCAGAGAACTATCCACGATAACTCCAAGATCTCTTTCCTGATTTGTCGTAGCCA
Organism: Pelochelys cantorii; assembly: GCA_032595735.1. Classification (NCBI taxonomy): domain Eukaryota; kingdom Metazoa; phylum Chordata; order Testudines; family Trionychidae; genus Pelochelys; species Pelochelys cantorii. The sequence goes on along the minus strand of CM064329.1, from coordinate 97,475,701 downwards.
AATTAGCCCCCATCATACTATATATATAATTGGGGTTATTTTTTCCAATGTTCATTACTTTATACTTATCCACATTAAACTTCCTTTGCCATTTTGTTGCCCAGTCTTTTTGAAGTTCTTCATAGTCTGCTTCTATCTTGACTATCTTGACCAGTTTAGTATCATTCACAAACTTGACTACCTCACTGCTTGCCCCTTTCTCTAGATCATTTATGAATAAGTTGAATAGGATTGGTCATAGGACTGACCCTTGGGGGACACCTCTAGTTACCTCTCTCCATTCAGAAAATTTACCATTTATTCCTACCCTTTGTTTCCTGTCTTTTAACCAGTTCTCAATCCATGAAAGGACCTTCCCTCTTATCCCATGACAATGTCATTTACACAACAGCCTTTGGTGAGGGACTTTGTCAAAGGCTTCCTGAAAATCTAAGTATACTATATCTACTGGATCCCCCTTGTCCGCATGTTTGTTAACCCCTTCAAAGAACTCTAATAGATTAGTAAGACATGATTTCCCTTTATAGAAACCATGCTGACTTTTGCACAATAAAGTATGTTCTTCTACGTGCCTAACAATTTTATTCTTAACTATTGTTTCGACTAATTTGCCCGGTACCAATGTTAGACTTACCGATCTGTAATTGCCGGGACCACCTCTAAAGCCCTTTTTAAATATTGGTGTCATGTTAGCTATCTTCCAGTTGGTAGGTACAGAAGCCGATTTAAAGGATAAATTACAAAACAGTTAACAGTTCTGCAATTTCCCATTTGAGTTCTTTTAGAACCCTTGGGTGAATGCCATCCAGTCCTGGTGATTTGTTAACGTTAAGTTTTTCTATTTGTTCCAAAACCTCCTCTAATGACACTTCAATCCAGGACAGTTCCTCAGATTCATCTCCCACAAAGGATGGTGCAGGTTTGGGAATCTCCCCAACATCCTCAGCTGTGATGACTGATACAAAGAAATCATTTAGCTTCTCCACAATGGCTTTATCGTCCTTGATTGCTCCTTTTGTGTCTCGATTGTCTAGGGGACCCACAGGTTTTTTAGCAGGCTTCCTGCTTCTAATGTACTTAAAAAACATTTTACTATTTTTTTTTTGAGTTTTTGGCTAGCATCATCAGTGATCTACAACCCATCCTGGACAATGATCCCTCACTTTCACAGGCCTTGGGAGGCAGGCCCGTCCTCGCCCACAGACAACCCGCCAACCTGAAGCATATTCTCACCAGCAACTATACACCGCACCATAGTAACTCTAACTCAGGAACCAATCCATGCAACAAACTTTGGTGCCAACTCTGCCCACATATCTACACCAGCAATACCATCACAGGACCTAACCAGATCAGCCGCACCATCACTGGTTCATTCACCTGCACATCTACCAATGTAATATACACCATCATGTGCCAGCAGTGCCCCCTCTGCTATATACATCAGCCAAACTGGACAGTCCATACGTAAAAGAATAAATGGACACAAATCAGATATTAGGAATGGCAATATACAAAAACCTGTAGGAGAACACTTTAGTCTCCCTGGACACACAATAGCAGATCTAAAGGTAGCCATCCTGCAGCAAAAAAGCTTCAAGACCAGACTTCAAAGAGAAACTGCTGTGCTACAGTTCATCTGCAAGTTTGACACCATCAGCTCAGGATTAAACAAAGACTATGAATGGCTAGCTAATTACAAAAGCAGTTTCTCCTCTCTTGGTATTCACACCTCCAGATCAGCTGCTAGAAGTGGGCCTCATCCTCCCTGATTGAATTAACCTCGTTATCTCTAGCCTAATTCTGGCCTGCATATTTATACCTGCCTCTGGATATTTCCACTACATTCATCTGACAAAGTGGGTCTTTGCCCACGAAAGCTTATGCTCCAATACATCTGTTAGTCTATAAGGTGCTACAGGACTCCTCATCGCTTTTGCAGATCCAGACTAACAAGGGTACCCCTCTGATTCTTGACACTTAGAGAAAGAGAGCTGAATGTCTACTCTACAGTTTTAACGAACAGGCAGGCTGTTTTTAGCTCATGAAGTAGAGACTTATGTATTGAGTTTCAGAGATCCTAGGTTCAATCCTGCCCACCAACAACTTGGGTCTGTCAGCTTTTCATATGATTCCAAGGCCAGTCTCTCATTTCATTTTCTGAAGATGTTGGAATGAGGTACTGCAATGGTGAAGAAAGCCAAACTGACAAACCATAAGATTCAAGGGTAAGACAGAGAAGCAAGAACCATTGGAGAAAAGACTGATGTTCCAAAATTTCTAAGGCCTGGCTATGCTGCAGAGAGAAAACCAAGACATAAAAAAAATTGAGCACATAAACCTTGGATCCTCTTCTTGTGCCCGAAGAAGGTTACTAATGAGAAGAGCTGTCTCGTCAACATCACTGCCTGTCTCCTTTACTGCAGTTACAGCACCTCTTCCATTAGAGATCAGAAGACTGAAAGATCTGAAGAATTTGCAACCCCCCCATTATCTTACTGTACCTTTCATCTATTTTTTGTCTTTTGTTTTTATTAGCTGGCAGACATCCCAGACTTTTTATTTGATAATTTTAGAGTATGAAAATGTGGTTGTGTGCGTGCATTTATGTGTGAGCAACCATAAAATCCACATGGGCAAGGCATCATGAAGAAAGTTCTCCAGGTTTAAAGAGCACTAAACACTGAATCCTAAAGATATTCATTAAGGTATATTTAATATTCTATATTTAAACATCCCTAGCAACTTAAAACTGTCATATGTAAATAATAGTAGTTAAAAGGTATCAAGTTTTTGCTTAGCAATGTTCTGTTAAATTCAGTACTATAATATATTCGTTGGGTTGGGAGGAGAGGAATAGCAACAACACAAGAATTGAAACCTAAAGAGGCAGCTTTATAATTGGGTTTATTGCCCTTATTTAGACATTAGTTAAAAATTAAAATATTACAAATATTTAACCAGCTCTAAGCTATAGATTTGATTATGTTGGATGAACTTTTTTAGTTAGGAATTATAATCAACCAGACAGTCACTTCCTTATACATTCTAATATGGGAAATAAACATTAATTGTTTGTTGTATTAATCTATTTGTTGTATTAATCTGTTTTTAGTTAGGTAGCAGCAGTTTAGCTTTGGTGGTGTATTTGGTTGATTTTATTTTTGTTTAGTAGCTTTATATATAACATGGATCCAGAATTGTTGAGGATATGGGTAGATACAAGTTGATCAACCTAAAAGCTTGACTAGCTCCTTCCCATAGCCTCTCATTGCTCAATACATTCCTTGTGGTCTAGCATTGATGATGGCGTCTATATGATAAAAGACAGCATCTGTCTAGGGCAGTGGTTTTCAAACTTTTTTTCTCATGACCCACTCGAAGAAAATTGTTGATGCCTATGACCCAGCATAATTTGATTGGAGTGTGGGCTCCAAAGTGGGGCTGAGGATGAGAGCTTTGGGGCGTAGGAGGGGGCTCCAACTTTGGGGGTGTCAGGGCTGTGGCAGGAGGGGCTTACTTTGAGTGGCTCCCAGTCAGTGGTGCAGTGGGGATGCTAAGACAGGCTTCCTGCCTCTCCTGGCACTGCAGACCATGCTGCGCCCTAGAAGCAGCCAGCAGCAGGTTCCTAGCCAATGGGAGTGTGGAGCTAATGCTCAGGGCAGGGGCAGTGTATGGAGCCCTGTGTGCTCTCCTCCCCACATTTAGAAGCCAGGCCTGTTGCCAGCTGCTTCTGGGGTGCAGCACTGTTTGTGGTGCCAGTAGAAGCAGGTAGCCTGCCTTGGCACCCCCATTGATCACCTGATCTTCCTGCAGCAACGAGACCTCGTGCCTGCCATTCCACATCCCAGTACTGGGTCGTGACCCCAGTTGAAAACCATTGGTCTAGCATTTCCCTGGACATAGATGCTGATATGTACCCATAGTGCTGCTTAAGAATTCAAACACAGTTTGTCTTCAAGAAACTACTCTGTGGCACCTTTCATATGAGAAGATATTAAAAGCTACACACCAGGGCTCAAGTGAGCTGTGGTGTGCAATCATGTTTTAATTCTCATTGGAGTTGACAGAGTTATTGTAGATATATACCAGGGAAATGAGAGTATAATATAACTGTGCAGGTTTGAGACTGTAGAGTACAGTCACATGTAGGAGGGCAAGACAATGATGGACAAGATGGAGTGTGCAGGAGAACTCTATTGTCCAGTCAGCAAGTGATTCTTGTCTGGTGGCTGGAGAGAGACCTAAGAGGGGTGCACACAATCAAGTACTGCATTAGCCAGAGAGTCATTCGTAATCCCCTGGCTCTTAAGACATGTCCATTCTCTCTATATATACCCTAAACTTGCTTGATGAGCAAGTGAGTTGCCACACATCACATCTGAGACTAACTAGTTCAGCATGGAGGAACTTTTCCCGGTTCTTAACTTCACTTGTGTGCACAAATATCTTCCATTCACATTTGTACTGGCACACAAAGAAAGGTACTCTGCTGCACACAGTGCACAGAATTACAGCATCAAAATGTACATGTATGTGTTTGTTTCTACAGGTTATTGTTATATTTTGGCTGTTGCACTGTTTCATTAAGCACCCGATGGCCAGTTATGGGTATACATAATGCATCATGTATTTAGGCATAGTTGCTAATGGGGAATATATTCCCACTGCAGTACATTATATCTCCTATAACATTATCACATTTACCTCTTTGACTTTACCACTGATCTCAACATTGATATGTTTCTGATGCATAAAGTCCTATTTTTTAATTATGAAATATTTTAAGAATGCCTTTTGACTTCAGTGAATTGTATTGATTATCTACTTATAATGTTTTAGGATGATCCGTGACTTCACAGTCTCTGGGCAGAATCTTAACATGGAAGGCTTGCAAAAGCTGTGTGGGTAGGTGTTGAATTATTTGAAAATAGATCCTGTAAATTAAAGAACATGTGCAGTGTGTTCTTATAAGCCATATGTGTGATATGCATAAGCATGATAGCATAAGAAGGCAAGGCATTGTGATTAGGAATTGTGGCTTGGAATGCAACAGGATGTTATCAAGTTGATGGTGTATCAGCAGGGGTAATTCATGCCACTTCTAAGCAAAATTATCAGTCTCCCTATTAGACTGGATTGTATAGATTTTTTGGATGCTTATAGGAAGTCATTTGGAAGTACAGCATTGAATCCAAAACACTTGAGTCAGCAAAAGAAGTTTGGAAAGCTCACCAAAACATAATTTCTAACAAGATTTAATTTGTTTCTAGTCAGGTACTCACAAAACATTTTTTCCACTATCTTGGCATTTTTGGTGTTTACCAGAACTATGAAATATAGGCGTGGGTTAAAATTTGGGTTTATAAATATGCATATTCTTGTATGGTGAGCTAAATGGGCTCTAGAACCTGGACAATGTGTAGACTTCCCAAGACAAGGAAAGAACTCTCGCAAAAAAAAATGTTGTTAGTCCACTGAAAAATAAAATGAAAGGCAATCGCAATATACCTGGGAAAAGAAACTGATATTTAGCTGATATTCATGAACTGAGTACATAATTTCTACACCCTAAAACCATGGCAATGCTTTGTTACCAGAGGCAGTTTTGATCAATGAGGTTCAGGACTAATGCAGGAATGGAGTGAAAGGCATTGTCAAAATTGGCTGTGAAAAGCTGGGAAAACTATTGACCTAGCCATATTTTATTGCTGTCTGTGCTGCTCACATCCCATTGTTACAGTAACTAAATTCGCTTTCATGTTTCCCCCCAAAATTAATTGCTTACTAAACTAGAAAATAACCTTTCACTAAACTTGTTCTTTGAATAAATTTATGAGTCAATGACAATCCTACAACTGAACTTTCCCAAATGCTGTCAGATCTGAAATCCGAACCCGTGCCTCAGTCTGAGGTACTGCAGCAGTTCCCACAGCACACTGAAGCAAAACACCAGATAAGAACACTAGTAAAATATGGAATTACCTAAATCCAGAGACAAATATTGTGGCTTGTGTTGCCTGATCTAAGATTACGTTTTAATTTCTAATTACCACCTGTAGGTTTGACAGGTTCTTTGTCCCAGGATCAGGCCTAGTATTCAATTATTCTGTGTTTGGGAACCCTGATGTGCACAGCTGCAACACTCACACTATGGAAACTGTTGTATATTCACAAATATAGTTTATTAATACAGTTAGCGCAGTCATGAACACCCCAATTTCATAAGACAGGGAATGTACATCCATATTTCCATACCATATACTTACATCATTCCTTCTAGAAGAATCTTGGGTGTTAATCCATCATCTTTCTCATTACTTTCACTTTCCCCATCATCACCAGGGGCCATCATTCTGGCCCTTCCAAGGACTACATCTTCTTCTCCCCATCGCACCTAGGCTGGGGTACCACTTTTATACTATGTGACGCTGACATGTTTGATACATATTCAATAGGGGATGTTTCTAGTGTTGAAGTGTCCTTTTCCTATAGGTCAATATATCATTGCTCTCAACTTATTATCATATACGTCAATTTGTTACCATGGGCCTTTGTGGTCATTTATCACATCCTGTGTCCTGATTACTCAGCTCAGCATGAACCAGTTATTTTGGAACCTTAGATTATGCTGATCTTGCAAATGGCCTGTTACAGCCTTTAGCGGATTTCTTGCATTACAGCTCTTAACTATTACCTCTATACTAAATCTACCCATTAATATATTAATTAATTAATCTAAATCAACACAACCATATTATTAGCATGAGAGGCAAGCAACTTGATAGGCTACACTTGGACACATCTCTACCCTACTATATATTTCAGAGAGTTTGTCTGTTAGGAGGGTGGTGAAGTACTGGAATGGGTTACTTAGGGAGGTGGTGGAATCTCCATCTCTAGAGGTTTTTAAGTCTCAGCTTGACAAAGCCCTGGCGAGGTTGATTTAGTTGGGATTGGTCCTGCTTTGGGCAGGGGGCTGTACTTGATGACCTCCTGAGGTCTCTTCCAGCTCTATGATTCTATGATTCTGTCTGTGTTTGTGTTTGCCTGTCCCGCATCTGGGGGACATTCATCCCTCCCCTGGCTGTGCCTGCTAGAGTTGCAGCAGCCATGGACAGGCACTTCTCACTTGGTCCTCAGCTTTGTATTGAGAGAGAGCTGGGATAGTCCTCTCTCCCCAGGGCAGCCTGTGTATTGAACTCCTCATAGAATCATAGAACAGGAAGGACCTCAAAAGGTCATTGAGTCCAGTCCCCTGCCCTCACGGCAGGACCAGGCACTGTCTAGATCATCCATAAGAACATAAGAATGGCCATATTGGGTCAGACCAAAGGTCCATCTAGCCCAGTGTCCTGTCTGCCGACAGTGGCCAATATCAGATGCCCCAGAGGGAGGGATCACAACAGGTAATCCTCACGTGATCCCTCCCCTGCCACCCACTTCCAGAGAAAGAGAGGAACATCCCTGATAGATGTGTATCCAACCTGCTCTTAAATATCTCCAGTGATGGAGATTCCACAGCCTCCCTAGCCAATTTAATTCCAGTGTTTAACCACCCTGAGAGTTAGGAAGTTTTTCCTAATGTCCAACCTAAATCTCCCTTGCTGCAATTTAAACTCTTTGCTTCTTGTCATATCCTCAGAGGCCAAGGAGAACAATTTTTTTCCCTCCTCCTTGTAACACCCTTTTAGATACTTGAAAACTGCTATCATGTCCTCTCTCAGTCTTCTCTTTTCTAAACTAAACAAGCCCAATTCTTTCAGTCTTCCCCCATAGCTCATGTTTTCTAGACCTTTAATAATTTTTGTTGCTCTTCTTTGGAATGTGGTGCCCAGAACTGGTTGCAATACTCCAACTGAGGCCTAATTAGTGTAGAGTAGAGCAAAAGAATGACTTCTCGTGTCTTGCTCACAACACTCCTGTTAATGCATCCCAGAATCATGTTTGCTTTTTTTGTAACAGTGTCACACTGTTGACTCATGTTTAACTTGTGGTCCACTATGACCCCTAAACTGCTTTCAGCAGCACTTCTTCCTAGACAATCGCTTCCCATTCTGTATGTGTGAATCTGATTGTTCCTTCCTAAGTGGAGTACTTTGCATTTGTCCTTATTAAACTTCATCCTATTTGCCTCACACCATTTCTCCAGTCTGTCCAGATCATTTTGAATGTTGATGTTATCCTCCAAAGCACTTGCAGCCCCTCCCAGCTTGGTATCATCTGCAGACTTAATAATCATACTCTCTATGCCATCATCTGAATTGTTGATGAAGATATTGAATAGAACCGGTCCCAGAACAGACCCCTGTGCAACCCCACTTGTTATACCCTTCCAGCATGACTGTGAACCATTAATAACTACTCTCTGAGAATGGTTATCCAGACAGTTATGCACCCACCTTATAGTAGCCCCGCCTAGTTTGTATTTCCCTAATTTATTGAGAAGAAGATCACGTGAGACTGTGTCAAATGCCTTACTAAAGTCTAGGTATACCACGCCCACCGCTTCTCCCTTATCCACTAGGACTGATACCCTATCAAAGAAAGCTATCAGATTGGTTTGGCACGATTTGTTCTTTACAAATCCATGTTGTCTGTTACCTTTCACCTTGTTGTCTTCCAGATGTTTGCAGATGGATAATTACTTGCTCCATTATCTTCCTTGGCACAGAAGTTAAACTGACTGGTTTGTAGTTTCCTGGGTTGTTCTTATTTCCCTTTTTATAGATGGGCACTAGATTTGCCCTTTTCCAGTCTTCTGGAATCTCTCCTGACTTCCGTGATTTTAAATGAGTTCATACACAGGCTCATACTCAGTCCCACCCCAGATCAATGATTTAAATGAAAAAAAATGATTAAGTACATGAGCAATGCTGGGTAAATCCTCTAGTAATAACTAAGTTAAGGATTCTGGTTCTTTTACTTGGGGCTTGCTGAGCTGGAACTGATGGAGGTGGCCAATATTGGCCATACTCTCTGGTGGTCAACTATCCCTGAGTATAAATTTGATCAGCTGCAGCCTTTTACTGAAGATATTTCACTGAGGTGCACTCTATCCCAGGACAGTCTTGAGGCAGTGATGCAGATGTGGTGATGCTGTCTCTCATCATTCCAAAAATTTTCCATGCTAGTGGGGTCCCTAGTGCAGAGGGATTGTAGGATTGCCAGGATTGGCCTCTGTATCTGAAAAACCTGGGCTGCTGTATGCAAATAAAAGCTGTGCTTTTAGCACTCACAGCCACTCAGGTTTAGAAAAGTTTCTATACATACTTTGTCTGAAAAACAAAAGACTCTCTGATCCAGAGATGAAATGACCTGCCCAGCACCATCTCAGGTAGCGAACAATATGTTGTAACTGGCTGTCATTAGTGGTAATTCTCAGCCTGGTAATTAATCTCTCACAGAGCTCTATAGTTAATTCAGGCCTTGAGGAAGACAGAATATTGTGCTTGGAGGGATTCCGAACTCATTTAAACACCTGGAAGCAAGATTATGCCCTTACTTTTTATTTTTCTCAAATAATCACCTCAGGGGAAAAGTGTCCCTTCCACCTTCATTCATACTTCAAATGTGATTTTCAACACCACAGCCCATTCACTACCCGGAATAAATGCAGCTAAAATCCAATTTCTGGGCAATTTCACAAATTTATTTTTGTGAGGTGAAGGTACACTAAGCTCTTATTCCTTAGTGAAACTGTCACCTTCACTTCAGTTCTTCTTTGGCTGACTGTGCTACTGTTATATTAATAATCAAAATAGAATCTCCCATATACTGAGTGCTTATTTTTTTATTCCAAATTTCCCTGCAAGCAATGGACCACACTGGGAAAAACCCATGGAAAAGGCAAATAGGGTACAGTTAAATGGGAAAGTCTCAAAACCCCATATAAACAGAGGTCGTTTTGCAGCTGGAATCAAATGGTGAGCAGGAAAGGTGCTTCCTTTGTGCAAAGCAGAAATTAGTTGATTTTGTTAGATGGGAAAAATAAGGCTATGGATAAGGATAATGGAAAAGCAGTCCTTGGGAAAGCCAGATAGATACATTTAATGAAGGAAAAGTGTCAGCTAGGTGGCTGCTGAAGTAATACAGAATGTTAGATTTATGCTCCTTTAGAGAAGACAGCAGAATGGTTAGGTCATGCAGTCTTGTGATGGCACTGACATGGAGGAATATATGTTGTACACATTATATTTAGCATAAAAACTCAATTTTAATGTGGAGTTCAAGTGTATTGTTGAAAAGTGATATTTTTATTAATGAAGAATGGTGGGATGTTCTGATGTCCTGCATATAAAATGTGATTTTATAACCTCCTTTTCACAGAATCCTAGAATCCTAGAATATTAGAACTGGAAGGGACCTCAAGAGGTCATCAAGTCCAGTCCCCTGCTCTCATGGCAGGACCAAGCACCATCTAGATCATCTCTGATAGATGGCTTGTCTAACCTGCTCTTAAATATCTCCAGTGATGGAGGTTCTACAACCTCCAGAGGCAATTTATTCCATTGTTTAACCACCCTGACAGTAAGTGTTTCCTAGGGTATGTCTACACTACCACCCTAGTTCGAACTAGGGTGGCTAATGTAGGCATTCGAAGTTGCAAATGAAGCCCGGGATTTAAATATCCCGGGCTTCATTTGCATCTTGCCGGGCGGGCGCCATTTTTAAATCCCCTTAGGTCGAACTCCGTGCCCGCGGCTACATGCGACACGGAGTAGGTAGTTCGAATTAGGATCTCTAATTCGAACTACCGGTACACCTCGTTCCACAAGGAGTAACGGTAGTTCGAATTAGAGATCCTAATTCGAACTACCTACTCCGTGCCGCGTGTAGCCGCAGGAATGGAGTTCAACCTAAGGGGATTTAAAAATGGCGCCCTCCCGGCAAGATGCAAATGAAGCCTGGGATATTTAAATCCCGGGCTTCATTTGCAACTTTGAATGCCTACATTAGCCACCCTAGTTCGAACTAGGGTGGTAGTGTAGACATACCCCTAATGTCCAACCTTAACCTCCCTTGATGCAATGTAAGCCCATTGCTTCTTGTCTTATTGCTTTTACTCTCATAAGAAACCCAACTTCACTGGTGTTGTTCATGTGAGTGAGATCTGCTCATTTGGATAACACTTGCAAAATTAGTCCCATATTTTGCAAAACATAAGCATCAAAGTCCTGATGTAATCAGCACATCAGGTAATAAAAATGAGGCAACCAAAACCTCATTATATGTTGCCCATTAATTGCTCTCACTAAATAAGGTCTGGATTTGCTTCTTACATTCCACTGATTCACCCTGATGGAACTCAGGCTGTGAGCCTTTGGTGGTGGTAAATCTGCTTGCGGCTGGGATACCACAGCATCTCACTTTGCATAACTGACACAAAACCAGCCGGTGCAGACCTAAAAATGGTCTTAAGAGCAGGAATGCCAGGTCAGGTGGAACTACTTAGGTTCACTGGCTCTCCTGAATGGTCTCCTTGGAATTTGGCAGGATTTACAGCTGTGCTCTCCCAGCAAAATTCCCAGAGGAAGTTGGCAGTGGTACTGCTATCATTCACTGCCAGAAATGAATCTCTTCTGAGATGTGGATGCCTACACAGGTCTTGGGGGTACAAAATGCAACTTCACAGCATGGTTGAATGCTCAGTCTGGCTGTGTTGTATTAATATAGTATACTGATAATATATTACTTATAAGTAAATGTTCTATTTCTTACAGGAAGTATACACAGGTTGAACCTGCCTACTCCAACACCCTTGGGATCTGACCGGTTCCGAACCAAAGAATTTTCCAGACCACGGGAGATCAATATTGTCTAGCAGAATTATCAACCAATGCTTACTGGACTGTTAGGGTACTTGCACACTGCACAGCTATTTTGGGATACCAGAAGTATCCCAAAATAGCTACCCCACATCTACACAATCTGCCCGTTATTACAAAATATTTTTTTGAAATAACAGGTGTGCTATTTCGGCATCCAGTAGCCTTCATTCCACAAGGGTTAAGGGATGTCTCAAAATAGCATGTTATTATGAAATTTGGTGCTGTGTAGACATGCCAAATTTCAAAATAAGCTATTTTGAAATAAGATATGCTATTTGCATAGCGCAAATTGCGTATCTTATTTTGAGTTTAGGGTGCTGTGTAGATGCACCTTTAGAGGATATTTAGGGGTATATTAGAGCTAAATAATACAGAACACTGAGAGCCAGGACTGGTGGCTGTAAACAAACTTTATGGAACCATAGGAAACTTGATCACACCCATGAAAAGTGGACATCCAGCTAACTAAAATCATAGACAACTGATGTTTCCGGACCAGAGAGTTCTGGACTACAGAGGCTCAGCCTGTACATATAAGATATATATGAGCTTTGCTTATCTCTGTAGAGTAGAAGTTCCCATCTACCTCGACTTTGTTGTAGATCCTTGAACTTTTATTAGGAGCCATGCAGGCATTTTTTGTTAAGTGTTAGATATTTTTCATGGCCACGCCCTTCTATATTTATTGTTTGTATTACAAGGGCCAAACTGAGATCAGGGTTCCTTTGTGTTTGTCACTGAGCTACCACAGAGTAAAGAATCCCTGCTCCAAAATGCTCAATGATCTAAATTGATGGGGCAGATAAAACATGAAAAGGGGAAGCAGACAGATGATGTGACTTGTTCAAGGCTACACAGCAGGTGAATGGCAGAGCCCAGGAATAGAACCCAGTGGTGAAATCCTGGACTTGTTGAAGCTAATGGGAATTTTGCCACTGACTTCAGTGAGGCCAGGATAGGACTTTAGACTTGTACAGTAGTGCCCTATCCATAAGACAGCATGGACTGTCAATGAGCACATACATGGAAGGAACCACAGAAGCTGCTTATCGGTGCTCAGTTATATTATATATCCAGACTGGAGAAGAAGTATAGGCCATCAGGGCCGGATTAAGGGGGGGCTATCCAGGCAGCTACCCAGGGCACGAACCTATGGGGGGCACCTGATGGCAGCTGTAAGGGGCGCTGCACTCCTGGCCGCACGGCGCCCCTTAGAGCTGCCATCAGGCACCATGTGCCCGATTGCAGCTGTAAGGTACGCAGTGTGCCGGGGGGTGGGGCGCAGGAATGTCTCAAGCCGGCCCTGTAGGCCATATCATGTCCCACGGAAATTACAGGGGGCTTTTCAGCTAAGGAATATGCAATTACCTACATTTGGAATTTGAACAGTATTTTGGGAAAAAGAGTGTCAGAGGAACTGCAAGGATTAACCCTGATTATAACCTTGGTTTCATAAAATCTCCATGTCACTGCTTCTGATCTCATCTGAGTCATATCTGCTTAGTTTCTCACTCTAATTTACTTTCATCTTCTTTAAATCATGTACAATGTTCTAATTTTGCTAAGAATAATGTAATTGAAAAGCTTCCACTCCTCATTGCCTTCTCAAACAAACAGTAAAAGGCGTCATCCTTGTCTGTTATCATAACAGCCCGTGAAGCAGAACAAATATTATAGACTGACATTCTCAGAGAGAAATGTGTTGCAGCTTCATCTCAATAAAATGCTAATGCTGCCTTCTCAATCAAAGGCATTACCGCATTTCATGGGTGATAGAGTTATTACCCCAGGCTATCTCTTATGTATATTTAAATTTCTCTTGCGAAGGTTATTTTTTCTCCATAAGATTCACATTCTGAAATCAGCAACTTGTTTCTGTTTCAGACTGGATAAATGTGAGACTGACAGTTTATTCAAGAAGAAATATTTTTGCTTAGTGGCTAGCATACTGGAGTGTGGGACAGGAGATGTAGGTTCAACTTCTGGCTCTTCCACTGCTGGGTGCTATTTGAGGACTCAGTTTCTCCACCTGTAAAATGGATATAATGATTCTGACTTCCTTTGTAAAACTCTTTGAGGTCTACTTATGAAAATTGCTATATAAGAGCTAGATGTTACTATTCCAGCCTCGATCAACTTTTAGAAAGGACAATCAAGAGCTATTTTAAGACCCATGGCATATGTATTTTTGCAACCCTTCCTTAACTGTTACTTTAGATGTTTACAGAATTTGTTCCCTATCTCCATTCTTACCCTGAAAAAAAACAGGCTGATACATCTACATTAATGTAATGTAAATGTTTAGTTTCCCAATATATTATGCCACATCTACTAGACCAATAGTGTTCATTATGCCATCCTTACAAAATAAAAGATATTGTTTCACTGATCTCTCTCTCTCTCTCCCTCTCTCCCTCTCATTCTTCCAAAGCTAACCCATCTCTTTCATATGACACCATACATATGAGGACTTTGTCTCTAGAGATGTAGTTTTTCGCATACATATTGACTGTTAATTTCCTTATGCAGTATGGGTCTTATTATTTGGAAATGAAAAAATATTACAACATTTAGATGATGATAAATTAAACAGACCAGATAAAAATATTAGTCTGCTTAATTATATATAGTAATTCATGGTGAAGCAAATTCTTTTCAATTTATATCAGAAATTCTATTAATGTCAGTAAGATTGCTGATGTAACTAAGACTAACAGAGTTTGGTTTTGGCCCAGTGTAGACATTTGTCAGAATTAGTTGATTAAATAATGAAAGACTAAATGGAATATACATACATGCAGGGGACAGTTAAGGCTTGGAGGGCATGTATATGGAGGGTCAGTGGGAATATGAGGACAGATTTAAATTGGTGATAGAATTCCAATTCACATTTTCTTTATCCTGCTTGAATTTTCATCTTTGATTTTACATTGACAATGTGAGCTTTCTGTGGCAGCGTTACCTTCTTAAGTCAGACAAAGAGGATCTGCTAAGTGAGGGAGCCATGGACAAATAACGTTAAAAATTCAAAACAAATCCTCTGTTAAACTGTTAGCAAGAGCGCAGCTGCCTTCCAAAATGAGTTTCATGCCAGTAATTCCCTGTGTTTCTGGGGAGCATGCACAATTTTTCTCTGCTGATTGGCACATAGACCCTGATCAAACATAGTGGATTAACATGCAAGATGACTATATGAAAAATGCTCCTGACTGTAAAATCATACATCCTGTCATATTTTTAAATGAGATGGCAGGGGGTAGAAGGGATTATTATGTCATTGTCTAACAATGGGCATTGATTCCTTGTTTTGTCAACAAAAGATTTTGAGAAACCTATAAAACCATTTATCCTTGTGATATTTGGTGGTGCGCAGCATGATATGCTAGCAATATGCCATGAATAGTGAGTCTATCATACTGTTGCTATATGCATGGCAGATCAAGAGGCTTCACTGTTACTTAAAGGTTGTAGACTGAATAAATAACAGATATATGTGAATTTCGGGGCTATAATTCCATCAGGGGAATCTGATGTCCAAAATCATAAGTGAGGCTAAATCACCAATATCATAAACTAGGAGTAGAATTCATGTTAGAACGAAGGATTCAGAAGCAGGATTCCAGATATTGTACATTGCTCGGCCATTACTTGGTGTGTGATACTCAGGGAAAGTTGGGGTTGGCCCACCTCCATGCTCCTGGAAGGGGTGGAGCCTTTGGTGGAAGGGGCAGGGCTAGGGGCTAGCCTCCAACCAACCAACCTTCAGTACCACCTGGAGCACACCACGTGGGACTCTGCTGATGATTTAAAGGGCCTGAGTTTCCACCTGTCACTGCTCCTGCAGGAGCAGTGACTGGGAACCCTGGGCCCTTTTGTATCGCCAGGACCTAGGACAACTGTCCTTTTTGTGTCCCCCAATCCCTGGTCAGTGGACCTGCTGATCCCAAGCAGTTTCACTTCATTTGCTGCTTCATGGACAAAACATCAAATCAGCCCTCTACATGGAAACAACTGCACAGGTATCAAGAATCTCTGTGAAGGTAGCTCTGTGCATGTATGGTGTGGGTATATGCATGCATGTGCAATGCAGTTTGCTCTCTCTTGAACAATATAATGATGGGGACAGCTGTTCACAAACCCCTTTTTTCTTCTCCAGTTCAGGTGTGTCTTGTGATTCCATCAAGGGTGCAAATTCATTCATGCAGAAAGCTGAATGCTTCTACCTTGGCTTTGGGTCTGTGTAGCTCTCATCCCACTCCCAAGCAGCCTTGCAAGTTCCCACTCCTAAGTACCATGCTAGCAAGGATTCCTCATCTGATGCCTGCCCTTTACATTTCTGTTTAAGGTAACTCCTCAGCACAGAAGGGACTCTTGCAAACAACTGTGCTTGTCTCATGTGCAAGGGTGCAACACGAGAAAAAGTCCTTGTGCCCTCCTTCCACTTGCTTTCCTATCTAGAAGTCAGTCACAAAAAAAGAGCCCAAAACATGTATTATTGGTATAAGAAACGTGAATATTTTTCAAATATAGCAGTCCAAAAGGGTACACCAGGGAAATAAGTGACTCCAGTGAAAATAGCGTTGGTCAAAGGTTCCAAACATTCAGCTGTGGGTAATGAACTTTGCAATCAGTCTGCAGACTAAATACAGCATGAGTAGTATAAATACAAGCTTAGCCCTCACTGCCATCTCAGTATGTCTCAGTCCTGCTTTTTATTGTTGTCCAATTTCCTTGTCCATTCAATCATTTGTTTCTCTGCTGAGAATCTCAATTAGTGCCAACTGTGGTGATTTTTTTTCCTGCAGACACCTGTTCACTAGGAACTAGTCTATAATTTCCAATACGATGGCTATTGGTCATAGGCTATTGAACAGATGGCAGATGGCTTTGAGACCCTACTGAGACAGGTCAGGTTTAAGCTGGTGAGTTAAACCTGAAAGTTTATTATCCTGCCATTAGTTTTATATGGACTGAGATCACCACCTCATTATGTAGATGCCAACTTTTGGTCACCATTTACCTATGCTAGATGCAAACTGGCAACCAAGTAGTGAAAGATTCTAATTAAAAAAATCCCCTGAGTCATCCAGTCGCTTTGAATGTAGAGTCTAAATAATAGATGGCATGGAGATAGATGAAATTCTCAACACCTACTTAGTTTCAGGCTTCAACACAAAGGGAGAGAAGCGAGAAGACAGGAGGCAGCAAAGTGAGATAAATGTGAATGAAGTTCTGGGAATATGAGAAAAGGGAATTAATAAGAAATAGGTAAAAGAACACTTCAATAATTTAAAATATCTATAAATCAGTGAGGGCCTGATGACATTTAGCCAAAGGTTCATAAGGAACCGTTAGAGGAACAATGACAATCCACTAAGCATATTAGAAAGCCTATAGAGAGCAAGTGACAAGACAGAGTACAGAGATGAATGGCAAAAATACTGCAATAATCTTCAAAAAGGAGAAAAGAAGAGTGATGGGGAAAAGGGAATCATAGACTAATTACCCTCAGTACTGGGTAAGATTGAAGATGATTGATAGTTTAGAGCATGTAGTTGATTGGTTACAGTTACTTATGGAGCCGGATCTTTTTTATTATTATTTGTATTTCTAGAACTTTGAGAAACCCCAGTAATGGGCCAGGACCCTATTGTAGTAGGTGTTGTACAAATACAGAACAAAAGATTGTTCCTCTCCCAGAAAGCTTGCAGTCTGAGTATCACAGAAGACAACTGCTGGATCATGACAGGAAGGGGAGTACAAGGAAACAATGAGTCAGTATTGATCAGTACAGTAGTCAGTGGTCTTCAGTGGAACCCAGATTTCAGACAAAGTTATTTGGATGGTTTTCAGAACTCCATTTTCACAAATTGATAATTAAATACTGCAATACATCCTGCATAGTTACCTCTTGTTTCCATTTGGAGACGAAAGCTGATGAAAAGTTGTGGTGGTTAGAAGTCAGGTATCTTTACTGGGTCTGGGAGTACATGGCACTTGTACTCAAAGCACTACACTGGTTACCTATTGGTTGCTGGGTGAAATTTAACCCAGTTGTGGGTAATCTGTGGCCCATCAGAGTACTCTGATTGTGAGACATTTTGCTGACATTGATGATGCACAGGCATCACCCTCGCCTGCTCCCAGTGACAGAGGTTCTCTGTTCCCTACTAATGGGAGCTGTGGCAAGTGGTGGCCAGCATGTCCCTCTGGCCCCTTCACCTTCAGGAACCATCACCATAGCTCCCATTGACTAGGAACAGAGAACTGCTGCCACTGGGATCTGCGGCGGTGATGCCTATGGATGATCAATATCAACAACATGTCTCATGGCCACAACCACATTACCCTGGTGGGCTGCAGGTTGCCTTCCACTGGTTTAATCTGTTGTTTATGACCTATAACATTCTAACTGACTTGGGGCCCACCTGTCTGAGAGACTGCCTGTCATACAACCAAAGATGAAATCAGGAGAGCTGGGAAAATAACATTGTTCCATTTGCTGATAAGTCCAAAAATTACTTTGGGTATGAAAATAACAGAAAATTTTAAATTTTACAGTGTTCTGATAAGTTGAAAAAAATTAAAACTTTTTGCTCAACCCCCTAAAGTACCATTTGAATTTCAATGAATTTAAAACATTTTTATTTTTTTAATAAAACAAAAGGAAATTTTGAAAAAGTTGTTTCAAACCAAAAAATCAAAAGGAACCATTTTGAGATATGTTCTGGAAGTTAATTTGGGGAAGTGCTAGCACCCGTGTTATACAGGAGGTCAGACTAGGTGATCATAACTGTCCCTTCTAATTTTGGAGTCTATAAATGTAGAGTTCTTTGGAATTTTTCGTTTTAGGGTTTTGTTTTGCTGACTGAAAGAAGTTGGCAAAACAAGCACATTTTTATAAAACATTTTTGTGTCACTGAATATTCATTTTTTGCCACAATAAGTTTCATATGATATATTTGACCTACCTCTAGAAATCATTGGTGGCATTGAAGTTGGATCACCATCAACACAAGAAAGGGGCAATACGTTGTAAGAGCTCTAGGTCTTGGAATTCACTCCTTTCCTTGATCCAAAATAATCTGAATGCAGTGACCTTCCTGTCATGTGGAAAAAGCCATCTATATGACTGGGCTTTGGGTGAAGTGTTTTGTGTTTTGCTGTTCTACATACTGTGTGGAATGTTAATTTTTCTATTCTATTGAGCTGCCAATATTTTGGTCAGCTTTAAACTTAATTGGTGTAAGGACTCTTAAAGCTCATGCATCAGTGTTTTTTGGTTCATGCTTTATATCTAAAGAAGCTGAAGAGTAAGTAAATTAATACTTTTCACAGATGGAAAACTGAGGCTGAGTTTGCAGGCCTGCCAAAGTGGTGGTGGTGGGATCTTCTGCTTTACAAGCTAAGTAAAATCGTCTGAAATCTCCGAGACAAAATAAAAATAGAAACTTTTGGCATCATTTTAGCCACTTTTTTCAGAGCAGCACTTCACTTTCACATTCAAGTGGAGTGGAGTTATATTCCTCTCAATGCTCTACAAATTACACAACAATTATCATGTACAACTGTATTATTACTATAAGCTGTTAAAACAGCTCTGTGTTATTGAGCAAAGTCTACCACAGTGAATATACTTTGGTTTCAAAATGATTTGAAATGCTTTTGCACAGATTGTCTGAGCTCCCACATAAATAGGTGTAGGTTTAAAAAATCCTGTCAAATTGTTAGGTTTTTCTTATGACTGAGAACAAGACAAATGCCTGAAGTCCCAATTCTGTAATTTACAAAGTATGTGTGCACTGCTGTGTCTGCACAGAGCCCCACTGATGTAATTTGCCCAGCAGTCCACCCATTTGCTATAGGTTTCAGATTGAGGGCCTAAATTAGTAACTACTAATGTATTCTATCACATCTTCTCTGCTGTCACCCTTTGGATTTTTTTTTAAACATTGGATCTGACTCACCCTAACTTTAAGCATGTCCTCGAGTTCACTGTGTAAAATCCTGGTCCCAGTGAATTCAACAGGAATTTTTCAATTGACTTTAATTGAGCTAGGATTTATCCCAATAACTTTGGTTGGATTTAAGCACACGTTTCAGCGCTTTGCTGAATCAGGACAGGCTAATGTACACGATTCAGTGTTAGTCAGAATTACATCCCCATTGCATGTTTTTAAAGCACATCTCTGAATTTTCTGGGTCATTAATATACTTGTATAGGCCTATGTGTGTTATGGAGCCCTAATCTCCTTTTGCGCTCCTTATGTTCTAGGATAATAATTATAGTAAACAGTGCAGAGGGATGCATTCCGAACAAAAGCTGCTTAAGATGTTATCAATATCGCAAACTCCATCATGGTCAAACTGAACCCTTTGAGATTCCGCATCTGATTTTTGGGATGAAGCAAGCAAAGGAAATAATTTCAAGACAACTATTTTTTTTAAATAAAAGTATTTATTTGTAGCACATAAACCTTAGGCATTCTGCTAATGATTTCAGATTTCAATCAGTTTCTTTTCTTAAGAATAATAAAAGAAGACCATTTCAGTTCACCTTTAAATATTTCTGCAAATTACTCATAATTACACCAATTTCAAGAGTATTAGTTCTTTACATTGTACAGAATTACAATGACACCTTTGAGGTTTTTTTTTTTTTTGCTATTAAGTGTAATTTAAGGATTTTTCCTCTCCTGGATCAGGTCCATTAAATATTAAATGATTGGTCTTAGTCGCTTCTGGAAGTTAAAGTACATCTTCCATAATTCATTATCTTAGATAAAGGACAGACATCATCATTCTAAATCAATGTACACATAGTCTTTTTTCTAATGAATTTCTCTTATTTGTTCTCTAATCATACATTTTTGGCACTCACAAGAGATAAAGTTAGAGACAGATAGATTTTTAAAAATGCCAGTACTGAGAGAGCTAACAGAAAAATCTTTGGTATATTTTATTTATAGTTCATTGCCAAAATCCACTGAAATGTTTAAGAGGAAGAAGGCTTTTGTTAAAAAAAAATATTGCGCATTAATTTGTAACTGGAAGGATGAGTACATGTAAACACATGTCTGGAAAATGATCCCTTTTTACTAAAAAAAAAAATCTTTCTGGCCATCAGTCTCACAAACACTAATGCTCATCTAGTAAATACATTATATTCCGGAAATGGGCATTCTTCTCTGCATGGTAGCAACATCTCTCTACATCTTCCTCATCATCTCATCAGCATAGCAACTCAAGGTCTCTGCAAATGCAACTTTGAAGAAACCATTTTCCCCAAGCTTGTCTGCCCCTTGCAGCATCATGGGGCTCCTTTGTGCTTGAAGGTTAGCACACATGCAGATATGTGCAGGATTGACGCCATAGTCACTTAAAATTACTGCATAAATGTGCTAGCTTTAATGATGCATATATATGGGAAACTTGGCTGAGCATCTGTGCTGTCCTTTAAAGGGTACAGCATGGAACTTGTAGCCTCAGGGAAGGACAAGTATGGCAGTTTTAAGCCATTCTGACTCCCTCCCAAGCCTAGTATGTTCCAAGGGTTCAAAAGGCCTTTGGCACAGCTCACATACACCTAAAGACCTGATTAAAATTATGGCCATCTCCCTGGGCTGCCCTATGAGCAACAGCATTGCCTGGAATCTCCATGGTGCTTTGGGCAAACCCCTGACACCTCCGCAACCCTCCTCCACCTAAGCACACTACCCACTCTGGGACCTCTTAAAAGGTTGAGAAGTAGCCTTGCAAGTTGTCTCTTCAATGCCTGTGCTTGTGGAAATTCTCCCCAGGTCAAACCTGAGGCCTCTTAATACTGCTCTGGCTCTTTTACATGGTGTAAAGGGGTGGCAGGCACCCCTTGTCACCAGCTATCCTCTTTCTGCTTCCATCCCACCACGAGTTATAGAATCATAGAACTTGGAAGGAATTGCAAGAGGTCATCAAGTCCAGTACCCTTTACGCATGGCAGACCATTCCTGATGGATATTTGTTAGGGAGACAGAATACTTTACTTCTCCTGATTTGCCACACTGGCTTTGATTCTTCTATTATTGTTCCCTTGGCATATGCATCATTCTAGTTTAGACTCATTTAGGCCATGTCTGTAATGCACTTAGGCCGTGTCTATAATGCCTGGTACCAGGGTACACATGGACAATTAGTATGCAGCAGGCTACTGTGCTGTGAATTTACACCCCAGCTTACCAGACACTAACTCGCCATGCAGACAAGCCCTTGGACTCTCTGACTGAAGCCCTTGGACTCTCTGACATCCAGTTAAATGCAGAGGGACAAATTCAGAGAAAGTCATTAAAGGAATATCTGTGTTACATCTTAGTAAGTGTGCGAGCATCCAAATTAGGCTACCATTGTATATGTGAGTCTTAGCTGAGGTAACAGGGATGAGAAAAAGGTGTAAATGATACAAATCAGAATCTCTGCACATTCTTCTGCCACTTTGTTATTGCTGTGTACCATCTTAACACTCAAGCAGTTACAGTCATTTTAGAAAGATTGTTCACAGAAGAAGTGACTGCTTCACATGAATAAGAAAAGCTGAAACAAGCCTTTAAGAGTCAGCTCTGAATTTGCCCCAGAATCTCTGTCAAACAGACTTCAGCAGTATATTTAGTGGACTTAAAGGACCGTTCAAACCTTTCATTTTAAAAATACTCTCCTCAGGTTGGATGTATTTTATCATGTTAATTTATGTTATAAACCAACAGTGTTTTGCAAGATACTGCAATAAAGAAAAAGTCTATTTCCTACAGCTGACAGTATTAGATAAGACTGGAGACATGACTGTGGAAAAGAGGAATGCCTAGATGTTTTAATAATAGCTGGTACAGGTAGCATTTCCAATAGTTAAAAATTACAGTCATTTTTCCATTATAAACTCTATTTTCAGTTGTTTTTTACTGCACTAGTTAGTTAGTATTTGGGAACCTGGGGGAGGAAGTGTCCTTTTAAGAGGACGATGAATTGAGATATCCACATGTCATCTAAGGTGGCTTTTTTGACAAATATTCTTTTCGCAACCACCCACAGTCCACTTAGCACACGTTGACATGAAGTAGCACACACACACAATTACATTTTTTAACCAAGTTATGGGGTCACTAAAACTGACTTCACAAGAACATGCTTTCCCAGGAGACCTCCAATATTGCCCTGCCAACTAAATCATCAGTGCGACAGGACAGACTTTTCTCCGACAGTTTGAAACTTCTTCCAGAACTGCATGAGCCCAGGAAGTGCAGTGGTAGCATCAAAAATGAAAGCTAATGGGGTAAAGAAAATATCTGGACTCTTTTTGAACCTCAGCAAAGCATCTGGTTCAGTGGTGGATGGAATTTTGATTAGGTTGGTTATTATTTCATCCAGGCCATTTCAGATAGATTTCCTTAGGCCCTGTATATTAGGGGAATATCTTTCAGCCCATGTCCTGAACTGGGATCTGACACATGATGGATGAGTTTGTTCATGAGAACTAAAGTGCTGGGATGACCTGGCAATATGCATTCCAAACACATCAATACAAACAGGTTTTAAATCTCATTTAAAGCACCTTTTGAAAAAGAAACAGGGGAAAAAATGATTTCTTTCCCCTTACTGGTATGTTTATTTTTTTAACAGTAGTACAGTCATGTCATCATGACTGCTCATTAAAAACAAGGTCTAGGGGTTGCAGCCTCTCCTGGGCTTGTGAGGATTCAGTGTGTTTCTGCTGGCAGCTAATCATTCTGGGCATTTGAAAAAGAATAATAAGCAGTGACTATCTAGATCATGGTGTTCTTGGCAAAGTGGTAAGACAGAGCAGGGAGAAGCTTGTCGGCTTGACCCAACTTTTTGCTTCTGAAATTGGGGCCGCCTACAGCTACGTTAGTCAGAGGCAAGATCCTGCTGATTAAGGCCGTCCTTACCAAAGCTGCTCAGAGTCTTACTGGTAAAAGCAGCTATTGCTGAAATGTGCCATGTGCACAAAAGCACTATTTCATGAGTTTAAAAACAAGAATAACTAAGGGAAACCAACATATCCAAATTTAAAATATATTATAAAGTGCACCGATACAATTTATTGAGAACAACAGCTTACAGGCATCCCACAGTAAACTCCTATAACACTTCTGCTCTCTTCCTCCCCCTGCCCTGATTATATCCTTTTGTGTTTATCTTTGTTTGTCTTGTCTTTGGTTAGATTGGAAGCTGCCTGTAACAGAATGCACAAGCAGCCCCCTCTACCCTTCTTGGGTGCTGGTTGCCCTCTCAAATCAGACTCAGAGACACTTCAGAGTTGTGTAACACCTGTGTCTTTTTATTCCCTTTAGCTTGTCCCACTGTAACCCACACATCTTCTGGGTGTGGTTCATTGTCCCATCTAGTGGCACCAAGACCATTTACAGAGAGAATAATCAATCTGCTCTACTGCCTTAGCTGAGAGCCAGCTGACTTCTAGCTCATGTGGTAGAGGCTCATATACTTAGCTCCAGAGGTCTCAGCCTGTTACACCACCACTAGTGCCAAACGATATACAGTCTTTACAGAGGTTTTTTCTCCTCTTACAGATAGAGTCAGCACTCAACTAAGAGGCCTCCAGCTCTGTCCCTGAGTGACCTCTTCCTCACTGCCTGTCCCCACTTCTGACCACTTCCAGCCTATGTAGCCGTTGGTTCATCAGTCTGGCAGGTGTTGCCATTCCTCAGAACAGCATCAAACCTTTTCATCAACCTCAGTCTGTTCCCCTGGATTGCAGCTGACAGAGCAGGGGCTAATTAGGTGCTCGTGCAACAGCACCCTGCTACAAGGACTATGTCTTTTATTTGACTTAAAAAACAACAAATAATCTGGTAGCACTTTAAAAAATAACAAAACATGTAGATGGTATCATGAGCTTTTGTGGGCACAGTCCACTCCTTCAGATGACCTCTGAGCTTTTATTTGACTGTAAAAAACCCAGCAGAGTTTGGATACTACATAAATTGCTATAAATTATATAGAACCCATAATATTTGATTGTGCCTTTTATCAAGGATCAAATCCTGAAGTTTCTACTCAGCTTTTATACAGTCTTTGGTCAAGAAATATTTTCATTGACTTTGATGAGCATTTTGCCTAAGACTGAGCAAGGACTTTAAATATGTTTGTCTGTCGGCTTCATGTTATTAAGTCTCTGTGTTGTAGAAAGTTGATGGTGCTCAACAATGATCAAAATATTATTAATTATAAATTATTATAATACATTGCTTTGTTTTTATGTCCACTAGTGATGGATGAGATCGGAAGGGATCAGAAGTCTAGTTTGGTTAAATACTTTTTCCAAACATTCCCCTAACCACTTGGGTTTCTAAAACAGGGCAAAACATCTCAGGTGATTTCTGTTAGCTTCTGCATAATGTTGTTGGTATTCAAACTTAGAAGACATTTCTGTACAGTTCATTGAGATTTTCTGCCCCATTTCAGAAACCCAAGTGGGTTTGGATAAGGTTTGGAAAACATGCTTAGCCAAAGTGGAATTCTGATTCCTTATAATCTTGTTCATCACTAGTGCATTACTATACAAATAAGTTTATTAAAATCTAAGGGTTTTTTTAGAGGATGTCTATATGGGGAATTTTCTTCTGGTTTTGAACTCTTTTATATGGGTTATCTACCACCTCCCACTTTCTACTCATTACAGGTTATACCACTGAGTGAAAAAGAATTTTTAATAGTTCCTGATTAAAAAACACACTAGATGGAGATCATCTCTGCCAATAAAACATGATAAAGCCCTTCAGGTACCCCCATGTAGTAGACAAAGGGCAAAAGCTGACACTTTTCTATATCTTGTGTCATGGTGCTTATACAAAAACTCTGACAATATGGATCTCATAGTCTCTCTCTAAACATGGATTTTCTTAAAGCTAAAATTATTTCAAATTCAGGAATTTGCCAAGTTATGAATGGGTTGTGTTCCAAAAATGTGTTTGTAAGTCAGTTGTTTGGAACTTGGAACACATTTTCCCATATAAACAATGTTACAAATGGTGGCTAGGTTCCCAGGCTAGCCCACAAAAGCCTACTTAATCACTAATGTAGCTCAACTACTGTATATTTACAATGAAAAATAGTACAAATAGTTTTTCATTTAATCCTGAATGCTGGTGCTTGAGGATGAGGAGATAGGTGGACATTCTGAAGGGGATTTCTGGGTATCCCTCAGCTACTCTCCTCCCCTCCACAGGCTCAGCATTGGCTCTTGCAGCCTCTCGCCCCATCCCCCACAGCCCCCCCACCAGGCTATGCCCACTCCCTGCTGATCAGGAGGTGACAAGCAGCGCAAGCTTGGGCTAAAGGACTCTGGAGGAGCAGGAAAAGGTTTTGCAGTCAGTGGCTAGAGAGAAATGGTGCTTTACCCTTCAAAGAACTGCTTCTCTTCAGCCACCAGCTGTGCAGCTGCCCTCTGCTCCCCCAGAATCCTTCATCCAGCACGTGCACTGCTCACTGCCACCTGTGCCTCTTGTCTGCTCTACTGATGACGTAGATGAGCTTTTGTTTGTATGTGCAGATGTTCATAAGTCAGATGTTTGTAACTTGGGGAGTGCCTGTACAATCTCTCCTAAGCTGAGGACAGGGAGCAGCTCTGTAAGATTTAGGACTGGTAATTTCTCTCTCAATGTATAAAACGGTTCACAAGTTGACTGACAGTAATGTAATACTGACAGTTCTGGAGAATCACTGGGGACACGCTTGTAAAAAACTTTTTTTATTTATTGTTTGAACCTAACTTCTCTGTGGCTGCATTGTGCTAATATTACAAGGTTCCTTGAGGATTGCCCAGATGACACAGTAGTTCTCCAAAAACAGTGAGGAGTAGTACTAGTATGTCAAGTATTATACTATGAAGTATTGCTATTTGAGTGTAGGACCAGTGTTAATGAGGCCAGTTCAGTCAGTGTGGACGATGGGGAAGTGTGAATACCAAGAAAGGGAAAATTGCCTTTGTACTGAGGTAACCATTCAAAATCCTTAATCAGTCCTAATTTGATCATGTTAAATTTGCAAATGAATTGCAGCTCTGCTATTTCTCTTTGTAGTCTGGAGTTTTGAAGGTTTCTTTTTTGTTTTGGGGGTTTTTTTTGGTAGAAGGATGGCTACTTTTAAATCTATGTCTGAGTGTCCAGGGAGGATAAATTGTTCTACTGGTTTTTGATGATTGATTTGTGTCTATTTATCATTTAGTGCAGAGACTGTCTTGTTTGGCCAGTACATTATATATTTCCCCACCTCTGTAATTTCCACTCCAATGCATTCCATGAAGTGGGTTTTACCCATGAAAGCTTATGCCCAAGTAAAACTGTTAGTCTTTAAGGTGGCACAGGACTTCCTATTGTTTTTGCAGATAGAGACTAACACGGCTACCCCTCTGAGAATAACATCATCCCTCTGTTCCATTTCCTCGTGCTGATCCATGACTAGGGTGTAGGAGACATGGCCAGGGAATCCCTATACGTCACCATCTTTAATTACATTAGTACTTGCATAAAATAGAGCAGCACCTAGGCTTCTCTACTTGATGCTGGAGGCTGATCTGGCTCCCAGACAGCCAAACGATTTAAAGTCACATTTTCATCCATTCCACTATGCTGCACTAATCACAACCCTGTATCTGAGTGCAATCCAGTTTAAAAGACAAGACATCAAAGGTATTTTCTGCAGACCACTGATCACCCTCAGTTTTGACTATGTTGTAAGCATACATATATGTTTGCTAATCCACCGATTTCATTGTAAAATAAAATAAAACTTTGTCCCTATAGCAATCTGTTTACAGATAGAATGTGGAACTAAAACCAACCATTCATGGCTGAAACAAATTGTGAAAAAGATCATTTTAAAGATTTGCTTAGCTCCTGCCAACATACACAAAAAATCATTTTAATGATTCTGCAAACTCCCTTCCGCCCCCCCCAAGAACATTTAACAGTTTAACTGAGCAAATTAAATATATGACAGTCTCAGTTGTTATGGTTCTAAATAATCTAGGCTTGAAATTAAGATTGGCAAAGCATGACTGCCTTTGGCAAAAAGAAAATTAACTATTTTCTGTCTGAATGTATCTGAATATATTTTCTCTATATCTTCTCTATGTTCTCTAAAGGGGATATGCTGCTGCTGCTGCTTTGGAATTGTTTACACAGAGTTTTCAAACATGTAATATGCAGTAACTTTTATTTCTTTATTTTTTGCCTTGACATTGCACATTTCAATTTGCTTTTAGCTTTGATGCTCCTGATATTGCCAGTGAAATGATATCAATCTCTTGAAACCACATAGAATAATAATAACTTTCCTGTAAAGTATTAACTGATATTTAGAGAAGAGCTTCTGTTCAGAGACTTTGTTAAACAAGTGCACAAAGTTACAAATAACTTTTCAGCTAAGATGGCCTACTTCTGAATTCTAGGGTCTGCTCCTTGTGAAAGCTTTGTCAACAACGCTTTCACGAGAGGGTATTACATTGGTGTACAATTGGTAGTGTAGCCCATTCTTCCAATACTAGGTTTTAAAAATCCAAGTCTTATATTCATGAGAATAAGGTCTTGACTACTATTAAAAATAAAAAAGTCAAGATGCTTTCAGAGATAAGCTTGGAAACATGACTCCTAGTGAATTCACCACCAGAAGGGAAATTTTGAGGGGACTGACTAATGATTTTTGAATGTTTGTAGTTGGCAATAATGATGCTGTGTAAGTTGGATAAGAACCAGACCTTTAGGTTATGTCTACACTGTGGTTAAACAACCACAGCTGGCCCATGCCAGAGCTTGCGAGACTCAAGCTGTGGGGCCGTTTTAATTGTGGCGCAGACATTCTGACTGGTTATAGCCTATGCTGTGAGACCATCCCTCTTCAAAGGGTGCTAGAACCCACACATCTCTACCACAATTAAACATCCCTGCACCCTCAGCCCTGTGAACCCAAGTTAGCAGTCATGGGCCAGCTGCAAGCTTTTAACTGAATTGTTGATATACTCTTAGATCGTATGGACAAAATCTCGGTCTAGTTTGGAATATCACTCCTGTCTTGTGGCTTTGACCCTGAAATATACAAAGTAAAGCTGGGCATCTAACTGAACTAAAAGCTAGAAACAAAACAGTGATCAGGGGATGGCGGGGATTGTAATATTGAAAATGGTTTTGGTATTTAACTGTTGAAATTCTAAATCTCAATTTTGTCAATTCCAAAATCAATAGATTGTAATCATCTCCATCTACTCATAAAAAAGGCTCTTCAATGATTTTCATCTTTTTTAAAAAAATTTCAAACTGTGCACAAATCACTGTAATTTAATTGTCTTCACAACACCTCTATGAGGTAGAGAAATGCTATCCCTATTTTACAGATGGGAACTGAGACACACAGGGACAAACATCCACACTTTTAAATGCATTTAGGAAACTACAGATGTAAATAGGCATCTAAGGGGATTTTTCAAAAGCTCCCACGGGAGTTAAACACAAAGGCTGTGTCTAGACTGGCCAGTTTTTCCAGAAAATCAGCCGCTTTTCCGGAAAAACTTGCCAGCTGTCTACACTGGCTGCTTGAATTTCTGCAAGAACACTGACGATCTCATGTATGATCGTCAGTGTTCTTGCGGAAATACTATGCTGCTCCCGTTCGGGCAAAAGTCCTTTTTGCGCAAAGGTTTTGCGCAAAAGGGCCAATGTAGACAACACGGTATTGTTTTGCGCAAAAAAGCCCCAATGGCTAAAATGGTGATCGGGGCTTTCTTGCACAAAAGCGTGTCTAGATTGGCCAGGGACAATTGTCAGCCGGTGGTCAGGGCAGTGAGTGGTGTGTGTGTATTATATACCCAAGACTTCAACTGCTCGGACTGGGGTCCCTTAGCAGCGGGCAACCTGGAGGAGGTTGATGGGCGCCCCAAGAAGTTTACAGGGAGAGCTTATTACACCTCAGATTTTGACTGCTAGGATACACGATCCCTTTGCAGCCGGCAGCGTGGAGAGGCTGAGAGATGCCCCAATGGATCTGTCCCCTGGAAGCGACATGATCCAACGCTCAAGCTCTCCCTATATCTGTCCCTTATGACCGGCTGGAGTTCTTTTTAAAATTGTGCTTGGTTCTGTTACAGCAACTGAAGGAGCCAGGTCACAGCTTAAACAGTTACTATTTTATTGTTACAGGGTAAACTTAGCTGTTAAATGCTGCTACAGATAACACAGCCACTACAAAGGACAGGACAGAAATTACACTAATAAGTCACTTACAGGTACCATGAAACCCTTTTGGTTCTCTGAGCTCTTATTAAATGCATGCAAAATAGACACCTAGCAGGTATATATTCTCACCCCTGCGTTCCAGACTTGGCGTGGCCAGCGTCTTTCTCTCAATCCCTCGGGAAGAAGTAGGGCGAGGTTGGGCGTCCCATAGACCTCGGGAGACAACCAATACCTGCCAGCAGGTGTAGATGATTGGAGCTCAAATGGGGTGGGCTACTAAACCCCTCTTTATATCCCTTGGGTCACGTAGGCTTCTTCCTGGTCTCAAGTGGCCAATTAGGAAAAATGGCTTTGAATGCCAAGTTTCCCATGAAGGGTGCAAAGCATAATTCACACCTGGGAAAATGCAGACAATGGGCACTTCTGGTATGTGATGGGCGAAGATTCCTCTCCTGGGACAGTGCAGGCGTGTCAATTACTGGTACTAGCCATCAGGGCGACGGGAAGCCCCTGGGTCGTCAGCTAGCCCATTTACTGTCTGGTTTCTGTTTATTAGAGTCAGGGACAGGCAGCACACCTGCGTTCCCAGGGCATCAAAGGCTGACTGTCTTTCTCTTGCTCTCTGGGGGGGGGGGGGAACAAGATGGGGTTCATGTCTGGCTACGACGCTTTTCCACAAAAAGTGCTTTTGTGGAAAAGCGTCCGTGCCAATCTAGACGCTCTTTTCCGCAAATGCTTTTAACGGAAAACTTTTCCGTTAAAAGCATTTGTGGAAAATCATGCCAGTCTAGACGCAGCCTAAGGGTAAGTCTAGACTGCATTGCTCTTTTGGGATTATGGAGGTATTCTGAAATAGCAACGCCGTGTCTTTAAAAGCACCCGCTATTTCCCAAAATAGTGGGCGCGCTATTCCGGCGTCCCTTTAATCCTCATAAGGGATTTTTCGGAAGAATGCCTTATTTGCACTCCACAGTGCCAAATTTCAAAATAAGCTCTTTCGATTTAGACTCAGAATAAGCTACACAATTTTCACAGCACAAATTGCATAGCTTAAACCAAGAGAAGGGTGCTTTCTACATGCACCCTAGGATCCGTTGAAAATTCCACAGGGTGCCTTTCCAGAATTTGTCCTTAGATAACTTGCGCAAAGTCACAACGAAAATTTGTGGCTGAGTAGGTTCCTACAGCCAGATTTCCCACAATTTCCAGTAGTGCCTCAATCAATTGGACATTTATGGGTCCATTGAATTCTGATTTGAATTTGGCATGACTCTGTGAAGTCACTGAAATCATGCAAATTCCATCAGTGTTTCTCTGACATGGTAATATTCAACTGCCTTTCTCCTTCCCATCTCTTCTGGGTGGGTCCATGAAATTTCCCAGCTTCCTATTATCCTGAATTTGGCCTGGGGACTGAGACGTAGTCCCATAATGCATTGTGCCAAAGACAATTTCTGTTATACCAGCAGGCCAGCCCACAGGAGAGGGGGGACACAAGGGACAGTTGCCCTGGGGCCCAGAATCCCAGCCGCGAGTGCCACTTCTGCAGGAGCAGCAGCAGCCAGAGCCCTGGGACCTTTACATTGTCACCAGAGTGCCATGCAGTATGCTCTCAGGGCTGTCTGGCGGGGAGGGGTCATGGTGCGACGTGCTCAGGGCAGTGTTGAGGGCTGGCTACCCCAGCCTCTCCCCCTCTCCCCCTCTCCCTGAGTCCCTGCCCACTCCAGGAGTATGAAGTCATGCTCCCCTTTCCCAGGGGCCCAGCAAGTCTGTTAGCCTCCTCTTCCCCCCCAACATATATCAGTTAGCTGCCCCTTGAAAGTATTGGGAGCTGACCAAGTAACACTTTGAGGGAAGGTTTAATAGAGAGAGAATGGAACTCTTGGGGTGCCCAGCCCATCCTGAGTTTCTCTTGTGTAACCAAACAAAGCTATGTGAATTCCTTATGGATATGGGATTCATTATGACAGTTTTGCTCCAGGATTAATAACTCTGACACTCAGCATATAATCATGCAGGGTCTTGTGCACTGAACTCTCGTTGATATCAGTGGGTATGCTGCACGCAGTGAAGCAATACGTTGGTCTTAGTTCTTCACTGAATGTGTTATGTTTTTCAATCAACACTTTCTTAAAATTGCTGCTGTACAGCTGCATTTCATTTCATTTCCCTTTAGATACCTAACAGGATTTTCATCTAACAGAGGAAGGATTCATGTAAAAGTGTAAACTGACTTTGAAACTTGTAACTGTCTTTCACTATGGTAATGGAGAAATACCTAAATGACAACTAATTAGCTTTCAGCTAAAAATTCCTTTCCTGAGACTGAGATTAACATTAAAAAAAACCTGATCAACTGAAAAGTCTTTATTACTGACTTACTGAGGAAGTTACTGGATGGTTTGATTCACAAATTGGTCTTAATAGGACAAGGGCAGGAAATTTGCTGCACAAAGTGCGCATAAGTCTAGCATTATAAAGACTACATCACAAAGAGTTCACTTACAATAGCAGGGAAGGTGGCTTGAAATCAAATGTGTTCTCCTATTCCTGACTTTCAAACCAAAAATGCTTGTGATGCGAGAGAGGTGTCAAGAAAAATGTCTGCCACTCACGGAATATCTTGTTTCCTTCTCTGGCCTACTTTCTCTTCCCTATGGATCTGAAAAATAGCATCATTAAAGAGAGTGTGTCAGTTTTTATATGCACCAAAATGAGGCTAAAGACAACAATAATTATCCTAATGACTCTGAACAAGACCATGAGGTGAAAATGTTGTTGCGCACAGCCTTAAAGACAATAAAATGTGATATTTGTTTGTAAGATTTATGACTTGTTTTGGCTATC
The DNA here is from genome assembly GCA_032595735.1 of Pelochelys cantorii. Taxonomy (NCBI): domain Eukaryota; kingdom Metazoa; phylum Chordata; order Testudines; family Trionychidae; genus Pelochelys; species Pelochelys cantorii. The sequence goes on along the minus strand of CM064329.1, from coordinate 97,442,790 downwards.
ATTTCAATCTGTGCTTAGTTACCAAGATGCTTTAGAACTATCTGCAAGAGTTAGTTACCTAGATAGCTAGCTGAGTCCTGGACCTTTAAAGTGTTCTGTATTTGGCAGGAAAGGAGTGGGATTCTATAAAACCTCAAGCCTCAGTCCTCAGATTCAGTTATGCTCTGATTGGTAGGGATACAGAGAGGTTTCCGGAACCCCACGGTTGAAACTGAGCCCTACCCTCCTTTCTAAAACCTGATTCCCCTTGGCCCATGAGTTCCTACACCCATATACTCCCAGGAAGCTCTGTCCTCAAGTAAGCCCCACTATTGGTTCCTCCCAGGATCCCCTGGTTCTTACCTTGCCATTCCTTGTTGGTGAGCCTCACCCTTGAATGATGGGTCTATTCTGCTTCCTGGCCATTCCCCAGCACTGGGAAGAGCTGTTGTGGTTTCAGCAGCCAGCAGGTGTGGCACAACTCACAGCACTCTTGATATAGACGTGCTGTAACCCAGTGTGCCAAATCTTGATGCCACTCACTCCAGTTTGGGCCAACCCCCCGCCATATTGATCCATGGATTTGGGGAACAGGAGTCCCAATACAAACTGTCCTTTTTGCCCCTCACTCCTCCCAGGCTGCCCTAGTTTGGTGTAGGAAGAGTGTGTAGGGTGGGGAAGGGTGCTGACCAAGCTTGCTGTTGACCCTTTGGACCAGATTCATAGAAGGATTTAGATGCCTACCTGCCATTTTAGATGCCTAAATCATAGAATTAGGTTGCAATGGGATTCACAAAAAACCCTGCTCATTTCTGAGGGAGCTCTACAACATCATCCTCCCCTCCTCCCCAAACCTGGCCTCTTTCCAACAGGACATAGGTGCCTAATACCAAGAAAGGGTTTGCAGCCAAGTACCCTAAGCAGAGACAGAAGGAACCTAAATCTGAGCTGTCTCCAATAGGAGGCTGGATTTAGGACACACCCTGTGCCTAGCATCTCCTATTGGCTAGTGTAGGCAAGAAACTGCCTAGCAGGCATTTGTGAACCCCTTTCTGAAGCTCCTCTATCTCCCCATTTAGTGCATAGGTAGCTAAAAGCTCAACTCAGGCTTTGTGAATCTCACTGATTGTCTAGGGAACTGAAAGTTAGGCATGACCGTGCTTAGCATCACCATGCCTTTGTTAATCTAGCCTTTTGTGCTCCCAGTCTGACTTTAGTTTGGCTGGAAAAGCGTGTTTTTATTTTGTTTTACTGAATCACCCAAGTGAATTGGGGGGAGACAGAAGGGTTTAAATTAATGATGAAGAAAACCATCCTGAATTTAAATTCCAGGAAGAAAGCCTTCCAAATGCCAACATACTTTTGGCTGCACAAAACTGTGTTAGAGTGATTTGCAAAGTCTCAGACTCCATGTCCTTCTCCTCTCCCTACTTATTCCTAATGCAAATGTCAACCTGCCCCTAGTGAAATTGTTCCTTTCCTTTCAAAATCATTCACATTCCACCCCTTTTTCCACACACCCCCTTCCGTCTCCCCTATTTATTTTGGTCCTAGACATCCAACACTCTGGTCATCTGAAGAAGTGGGTTGTGCCCACGAAAGCTCATGATACCATCTACATGTTTTGTTAGTCTATAAAGTGCTACCAGACTATTTGTTGTTTTTTCAGTTCACAGTATAATGTTATTAGAATTATTATTAGAATATTTTAAAACACTTATTGTGTGTCTAACAATAAATAACCCTTTATGTGTAGCTTGGGAAATGGATATTCCAGACTGAATGTATGCAGTTAGCATGTGCATGCACTATCAGGCCGGTCTGTACTAGACGCAGTTGGAGTTGGCTTACCTTAAGCCGAGTCTTGGTGGCATCCACACAGTGGGAGGCTGACAGGAGCAAATACTCCCATTGGATTCCCTTACTTCTTACAAAAGGAGGAGTACTGGATGTTGGCGGGGGCTGCCCTCAGCATTCAATTTACAGGACTATACCTGATCCACTAAATCAAACACCAGAAGATCAACTTCTGGAGCATTGATATAGGGGTAAGTATAGACGTTCTTTTAGTGACTGCATGCCCAACTCTGACCTGCTGTGAAGCTTGTAGTGAAAGAGGGCTGGAGGTCATGAGGATCCTCATAAGGAGAGAAGGGGCTGTCCATAAATGATATAACACATTTTTGGTGATTTTTTAAGACCCAGCCACTTCATAACATTATACATTAAAAACACATAGAAATAAGAGCCCCGCCTCCCCAGTACATTATGTATATTTTGGATAGACCCCAAGGTTATGTTTGCTCTTCACCTCAGGTGGCATGAAATTCTCCCCTGTGCAAAAGGCCTATAGAATGCCATATAGACTTAAATTTTGTGTTGTACAAACCTTCTACATTGGAGTGAATTTTACCCCAAGCAGGCACACTCTGCTGTACAGGTATTATGGAAATATTCCTGATAACTATGAGTGTCTCAGCCTAGTCAGCCAGTCAGATACAAGTTACATCCATCCATCTCATGCCAATCACCCCCATCGTATAGGTACTGGCCCTCAAACTTCTAATACTTACGATATTTGTTTTGGAGGGGAAATCCTCTCTCATCTCTGGCTTTATGATCTCACTCGTTTGGCGTGGGTGCTTTTCTAGGGCCTTACAGATGTTGCCATTGCTCTCTCCCCCATCCCTAATCAAGTGGATCAGCAGGCGATCCAAAGCATTCCTGAACTGTCCCTGATGATTGGACTCTGTGTTCTTGCTTTGCATCCTCTCATCCATAAAGGGATGGGGAGTTTTCTGTGTGGTGAGTCAAAACTGGAACCTGAACCTCAAATTTGCCTGTGCAAAACTAGAGATCATGTTGAACAAAACTTTTAAAAAACTCGGGCCCCATATGTTTCTCCTCCTACTCTTTATTCACTCCATCAATGTGTCCTTCTGAAGATCCTCCTCATCTCCTCTTCAGTTTTCTGTGGGGACTCCATGAGGCTGTGATTTTGGGCCTCTTCTCATCTTCCTCTATACATTTTCTCTGAATCATCTCAACTGCAAAGAGAAATTCAGCTACAGTGTCTTAACTGAACAAATTACAGCTATACCTCTCTTCTCCAGGCCTGTCTTCTTTTGTGCCAACAAAACATCTCAGCCTGTCTTTGACAATTCCACATTGGTGGTTAGTCATCAGTTCAAGCTCCATATGACTAAAAGAGAACTTTTAATATTCCTCCCGAATAATCTTTCTACTACTTTTTCCCTCAATCACTGTGGACCACCCCACTACCCCACTTATGACCCAGGTCCATAACCTGGCATAATCTTCAACTTAGACATAGTTGTTATCAACCTATTTACCCTTGTGGATCACATATGTGGCCCATAATGTATTATTATGTGGGTCATATCCGACACTACCTGTATGACCCTTGGGATATCATATAGGCGGTAGTTGTGTGCTGACTGGACTGCAAGCCTCCCATGTGTCATGGGTTGAGAACCACTTCTGTAGGTTTTCACTGGCTAAGTCTTGCAGATTGTTCCCTTATGACACCTGTAAGGTACGGCCTTTCCTATCTACCTGTACAGCTAACATTCTCATCTAGGATTTCAGCATCTTGTGTCTTGATTATTGCCACATTTTCTGTGGCCTTGAGAAATGTAATCTTACCTTTCCTGTATCCGGTCAGAATGATGCTGCCAAGATAATTTTCCTAGTCTGATGCTTTGTCCGTGCCACCCTTCTCTTTGCATCCTTGCACTGGTTTCCTCTTCTCTATTGTATCAGATATACATGTATGAGTTCTCTTTCACGGCCAACCTCACCTATCCTCAGCCTACCTGTCCTATCTCACTCCATATTGAAAAGTCAACTTCTGCCTCAAATTGGCCCACCATCCTCTGTTGCTCACTTGTTATATTTTCCAGATCACATCTTTGTGCTCTCCCCCTGATGCTTGAGAAAAGCAACTATAAATATCAGCTAACCTGATTCATTATCCTCCTTCAGAACCCTCCTTAACACTCACCTTTGCTGGAGGCCTTTAATAATTTGACCATTAGGCTGCTGGTGTGCTAGGAGCCATCTGTAAAACTGACTGGGATTGTCTCGTTGTTTCCTTGTACACACCCATCATTGTGTCTGTATCTATTGTTTGTCTTTTGTGTTATACTTAGATTGTACACTGTTTGGGGCTGGGATTGTGTTGCTCTATATTTTTACAACATCTAGCACAATGCCTGGTCTATGCCTAGAGCTCCTAAGTGCTATGGGAGTACAAATAATAAGTAATGCTAAAAACTACCACCAGTGAGCTGACTAGATAATATTCTGGCTTCGGGGTTTAAATGAACCACCTTGAAACCATCTGTGCAAAGTTAAAATGATGCTAACAGACTTATTTAGCACATAAATAATCCATCATTGATTTTCCCCGAATGAGACAAAGTCTAAGAAATAGGACTAAGTATATTGAATTATGTCTGATTATGAAAGCTGTTTCACAGTATTGCATATACTTTCAGTCTAACCAAATGTCTCAAACTTCTATAGGTTCAATGAAAAGAAATTAAAAGGAATAAAATCAATGTTTATTTAGTTTGCACATACTCAGTGGCTGAAAAAGTAGGTTTTCATATTGAATAGATTCAGCCTCTGCACTACTGATTGCTTAAATGCAGGCCTGTTACTATAGTTGTGCATTAATTAACAGCATGCTGCATGCACAATTATACCTAGGGGACAAAAAAATGCAGAACTCTTAATGATGAAATGACTGCTCGTGTTCTGACTACATCAGGGGTGGGCAATAATTTTTGTAGTGAGCCACTTTACCAATTTTGGTAGTGGTTGCGGGCTGGCTTCAGCCCCTAGAAGGAGCAGGGCCTTGGGTGAAAGGGGCGGTTCTTTCTAGGCACTATGTGCCCCTGGCAGGGGGGGGGGTGAGGGGTGAGGGAGGAGACTTTGTATGCACCTCTGCCCCCAGGCCAATCAGGGTCTGGGGGTGGGAGAGTGCGCAAAGTCTCTTGCCCCCCACCCTGATGTGCCAAGGGCGTGGTGCCTAGATGTAACTATGAGATGTTTTGAACAGCTGGAGGTTCCCTCTGGTGCCGCACGCCCTTGGTGGGGAGAGGAGACTTCGTGTGCTCCCCCACCTCAGGACATTTGGGACCAGGGTGCAGGGGAGTGCTCAAAATCATTTGGTGTTCAAAGCAGCTGGCAGCTGCCTCCTGTCACCAGGGGAGCACAGTGCTTAGTGGGAGCCACCAGTCATTTTGAATGGCAAATGACTTTGTGCATTCCCCCGCAACCTGGTCCCAAATGGCCTGGGGCCAGCGGCATGGCAGAGTAGACTGTGGGTCAGAACAAACAGCTTGGTGGGCCGGGATCCAGCCCGTGGGTTGTAACTTGCCCACTCCTGGACTACATAGTTTTTTTTTAAAAAGTGGACAGGTGAATAAAATGAATAAGGGTATGTCTACACAGCAAAGTTATTTTGAAATAACAGCCGTTATTTCGAAATAACTTTACCAGTATCTACACAGCCAAACTGCTATTTCAAAATTAATTCAAAATAGCAGAGTGCTTATTTCGAATTTGGTAAACCTCATTTTATGAGGAATAACGCCAAATTCAAAATAGCTATTTCGAAATAAGTGCTGTGTAGACACTTATTTTGAAATAGGGGGGCCTCCATCCTTCCCAGGGTGCCGTGGTGGCCACTCTAACCTCAGCCAAGAACACTTCTCTCCCTCCCCCCTCCTTAAAGGGGTTGACTCTGGCCACAGTGCCTGTGCCAGCTCCAAGCCTGCCAGCCCAGAGCCAGCAGTCACTGCCCCTGACCCAGTGGCCCCAAAACATGAGCCAGCAAGCCACTGGCAGCCAGCCCTCCACTGCTCCCCAGGAGCAGTCAGCCAGCTCCCAGGAGCCTGCCACAGCCCAGAGAAAGTGGGCGCCTTCTTAGTCCAGGGTGGAGATCATGGACCTTATTCACGTTTGGGGGGGGATGCCCCCAACATCCATGATCTCCGCACTAGATGGAGGAACGCTGCTGTCTATGACAGGATAGCTGCCAGCCTGGCCACCAAAGGCCACATGCGAACCCAGGAGCAGGTTTGCATGAAAATCAAGTTGGTCCGGTCAGACCCCCAACCCTGAGCCTTGAGCTTCCCCTCCCCCTTCTTCCTCTTGCTTCCCCCTTCAGCTCCCTCCTCCCAGGTTTCCCCCTCCCCTCTCCCACCTCCTTTCCCCAGTCTCACCAGAGTTTCATTCCTCCCCTCCCCAGTTTTGTTAAATAAAGAGAGTTTGTGTTCATGAAAATACATGTATTTTGTTTGACATCAGGAAGGGGGGCTAGGGAGGGGTAAGTGGAAGGACGTGAGGGAGGAATGAGGCACAAGCTCTTAGTGCTCCTCAGGGTGGAAGCTCTCCCGCAGAGCCTCCTGGATACTGAGAGCTCCCGATGGACCTCCTGGATGGCAGCCTGCAGAAAGTGCAGCCAGGCTCTCAGCAACGTGTCCACGAGAAGCACCAGAGTGCCCAGGGGCAGTTCTGGCTCCATGTTGCAGAGTGCTGTGGTATCCCGAGTGAGGGCAATCAGAGCACGCAGAGACAAAATGCTTTGCTATCCCTCATTGAGGTAGGCAAGCAAGCAGGGAAAGCTGAGAACTAGCTGTCTGAGGCCCGGGGGTCCCTTTAGGCACAGGCCTCAGATAGCCTCAGGCAGCAGCCACACAAAGTAACTCCTGACCTGATGCCCTGACGGACCTGGTTCCGGCCAGCCTTAAATGGGAATCAGCGTCCACGCAGTGTGGATGTGCTATTTCGAAATGCATTTTGTTTGTAGATGCGTTATTTCGAAATAAGCTATTTTGAAATAACGCTGTAGTGTAGACATACCCTAACTGAGTGTATAGGAGGACAGGAACTGATCTAGAGCCCAGGTAGAGGTACATCAGGTTGCTATTCAAAGAAAAGCTCTTTGCATAGGTGTGCATTGATAGTTATCTATTTATTGCTCTCTTTCAAAATAGAGATATTTATACATACAGTTTGCATTCAGCTCATGTAGCAAAAATTGCTGCTGTGCAGAGTATCTTGTGGAAAATACATGGGCGCTCAAGTAAAAATAAGGGCAGCTTGGAGTAGTAATGCAGAGAATGAATTTTATGGCAGTGGAGTGGAAGGTCTATTTCTCAGCACTTATACAGACTTTCTATGTGACCCTGTGTAACCCTTTTAGGGGAAAGTTTTCAATATTGCCTAAATCAATTACATGCTTTAAAAAATGTTACACTTAATTTCCATGTTTCCACTCCATTCCTTATAATAACACTTCCTTTCTTACAGGCTTTGGCTGTCTAGTCTATTCAAAATGCAAGTTCTTCAGAGCAAGGATTGTCTCCTCCTATATATTTTGCTCAGGGTCTAGTACAATGGGAGCCTTTCACTGGAGCCTTTAGTCACTACTCTAATTACTGTTATTCGGCATACTTGGGTGCGTGAGCATTTGGATTGGATCTAGACTATTAAGAGTTGAATGTTATGGCATATACCTTTGGAAAAGTAATTCTCCCTATGTTTAGCACCATAACTGAGATTCATTTTGACCCTGGTGCCACTATAATTTGTTTACCCACAATACACTGTTCTATATAGATATTTCTATTATATATAGGTATTTATACCACACTCATTGCCAGAGAATCTTTTCCTTGAATGGGTATCTGGACTAATTTTGTGATGGACCTCTGGCTCCAGGCTTCAGCAACCTCCCTCAGCTAGTCAGAGCTACATCTTTTTCTGAGCACTGGCCACAAAGGTACACATTTCTCCCTCTCATCAGACTTTGAATAGGCTGCTTCTATGCCATTGGGATTCTGCTGATTAAAGCAAACCCTTGCATGAGGGCACATAGAAAGCCCTACCAAGGTTTGAAATAGCTATCCCAGGTAGCATAATCCCTAACTGTGCTATGCTGTGGTAGACATACAGGAATGCTAAAACTAGGGGGTAAAATCCATATTCTCAAGGTCAGGATGCTTCCATCATATCATGTAGTGCCAGCGAAGGCTTTGGGAACTTTAGAGTAAATGGGGACATTGACCTTCCATCTCACATAGGGATCCTCCAGTTCTCAAGAATCCTGTAAAGAAACTCAGATCCTTCATGGTACTTTCTAGACTCCACTCCCCTTCTGTTTAATAAATATTAAATTAAATCTGAAGGTACTTAACAAAAGCTCTGTAACAGGCTTCAGTTTATGTATAGCCTAGATATAACCAAACTGCAGTACTGTATAGCCAGAGAAATTTTGTATCAAAATCCTAAACTTGTATTTATGACACCACAGCCCAGTGCCATAGCAATGACTGTGACATTAATAGACGAATAATATCTTTACTGCAGAATCAAATAATAGGAGCAAATGACGGACTGTGAGGGAGGAAAGTCCACTGTGTAAACATACACTGATATAACAGGCCTATAACCTTTTATATTTTTTACTGGACTGAAATAAATAAAGAGCACAAGAAACAAGGATCAAATCTATGTTGTCAGAAGTCAGGAAATGTGAATCTGAACTAGAATTTCAGCTCTTATTGGATTGTCATGACTGAGTCTGCATAAATTTATTGGATCTCATGTTAATTCACTGTAAAAAACGGTGAAAAATTGAGAGAAATTGGTTAATTTTCCCTACTTTCTCTCACTTTCCTACAATTATTGAGTGGAGAATAATGGATTTTTAAAGGTTAAAAGAAAAAGAAAGAGATAGTGAGCGATATTTTCCCTCCACAACTTCAAAAATGTTTAATGTTTTACTGTGATTTTTTTTCTCTTTTGAAATTTAATCAAAATGAAAAATGTCAGTGACATGTTTTTCATTAAAAAGTCATCATCATCATCTTCAAAATCACATTTTTTCAATGAAACACTTTTTCAATCAAAGATATTTCAACCAGCGTTAGACATGTGGACATAAAGCAGAAATTGCTCTGGAGTAGTGACTGTTTTCCTGGAATAACTTCACACCCTGGTTATATCAGTTAGTTAGGAAAAACCTAGAAGTAGAGAGGAAGCCAAAAAAACAAAAGCCCGACACAAACTGTCCATTCAGTGGGAATGGAGTTATAAATGGCAGGATAGTAGTCATCTGGTAGGTCATTGCGTGAAAGATATTCTGCCTGTGAACTAGATTTTTAACTTCATGATGAATCAGGCATAAATATAAGACAAGGGAACAAGAGCACATGAGCATATCGCTAGTACCAACAAAAGTGGTCTCCATGACAAAAATCAGATGACCTTTCTGCTGACTTGGTTGGTCTGCTGTGATGCCAGAGAACCAGATCTTCATCTGATATAAAGTGGAATTGAAGTCAATGAAGCTATGGTGATTTACAGTGGTTAAGGATTCGGCTTTGTATTCTTTAAGATGTCTGTGAAAACTGAGGAGAATTCTCTATTCTATAGTTCTACATAGATAGACTCTAGGTCAGAAAAATGCTTATTTGATAATATATTACACTGCTCTACAGCCAAAATGCTTCTGAAATAAATGTCGTCAAACTTTACTAATTCTGGGTCACTGAGAATGAAAATGATGCTTAAAATTGTTGATTGGCTCTAGTTTTCAAGATATGCTATTGGGTCAGTATATACGACCCTTGACTTGGGAATGGCGGAGGATAAGTGAGTTATAAAGGGAAGGGATCTCAATTTAAACCAGAAATGACTAAAATACATCTTTGACTGGATCTATGAATAAATCTATGACTGGGTTTGGACAGTCCTTGCTTTTTAGGCAAAACAATGAATGATGCAATCTGAAGCTGCTATTGCGTCATACATGATATGACTTGCATCATGTTATTCCTAGAAGTCATGGATGATGCAATCATAACGAAGCTTAGATCACTCTGCCGAACAAATTGCCCTATATCAGCTCTAGAAATCATACAGTGTCATGCTCTCTTATTTGTCAGTGTTTGATTTTGCAAAGGGACACATTTCTGTTTAGCCAAAGTGAGCAGAGATGCCTCGTACTTGTGTGAACAGTGCAGATAACTTCTGCTATGTTTGTGGTGAAGTGACTTTTGCATCACAAAAGTGCAGTATAACCACTATGGTTAAGAAAGCCTATCAGCTTTATTTTGGCTGCAAAATTGGAGATCAGGACAAGAGGTGGGCCCCACACATATGCTGCAATACTTGTGCAACAAATCTTCGCCAGTGGTTGAACAGGAAAAGGAAATCTATGCCTTTTGCAGTGCCAATGATTTGGAGAGAGCCAACAGATCACACCAGCAATTGTTACTTCTGCATGGTGCCTCCAGTTGGGAAAGGTGTGTCAAAGAAGAAAAAGTGGACTGTGCATTATCCAAACATTCCATCAGCTATACACCCAGTACCCCACGGAGAAGGACTGCCGGTTCCTGATGCACCAGAATCATTCTCACTTGAGTCAGACGAGGAAGAGGAAGAGGATGAAACTTCTGGTCCTGAACCATCAATGTCACAGGACCCACATTTTCTCCCATCCTCCTCCTCTGAACCACACCTCATAACACAAGGTGAACTGAATGACCTTGTCAGGGATTTGGAACTCCCCAAGAGTAAGGCAGAGCTGTTGGGCTCCAGACTACAGCAGTGGTATCTCCTGGCAGGTGATGTTAGGGTTTCCATGTTCCGTGACCGTCAAAAGGATCTTGTCCCATTCTTCTTCATGGAAGGTGATCTTGTAGCCTGCAACAACATCGATGGTGTGATGGCAGCCCTCAACATCGTTCACGATCCAGATGAGTGGAGACTGTTCATTGAGTCATCGAAGACGAGTCTTAAAGCTGTTTTGCTGCATAATGGCAATGTTTTGCCATCAATTCCAGCTGGTCATGCAGTCCATACGAAGGAAACCTATGACAATATGAAAAAGCTTTTGAGGTGCATAAACTATGACCAACATCAGTGGCAGCTTTGTGGCAATTTGAAGGTTGTTGCTCTCTTGCTTGGTCTGCAGACTGGATACACAAAGTACTGCTGTTTTCTCTGCGAATGGGATAGTCATGCAAGAGATTCCCACGACATCAAGATAGATTGGCCACTCCGACAGTCATTGGAGCCTGGGAGGAAAAGTGTTCAGCATCCACCACTTGTTGAATCAAGGAAGATTTTGTTACCACCCTTACACATCAAGCTGGGTCTGATGAAGAACTTTGTCAAGGCCATGGACAGAACACAAGCAGCTTTCAAGTACCTCCGTGGAAAATTTCCAAGGTTAAGTGAAGCTAAGAGAAAGGAAGGTGTCTTTGTTGGTCCTCAGATTTGTGAACTTCTTCGAGATGATGCATTTGACCATGCACTGCGTGGCAAGGAAAAGACGGCATGGAAAGCCTTCCAGTTAGTGGCAATAAATTTTCTCGGAAACAACAAGGCAGACAACTACAGGTTGTTGGTGGAAAACCTCCTCAAGGCATACAAAAGCCTTGGTTGCAACATGTCACTAAAGATACATTTTTTGCACTCTCATCTAGATTTTTTTCCACCAAACTGCGGAGCAGTGAGCGATGAGCACGGCGAGCGATTTCACCAGGACATTGCAACAATGGAGAAATGCTATCAGGGCAAATGGAGCCCATCAATGCTTGCAGACTATAGCTGGACAGTGACAAGAGATGCTCCATTTAATGAATACAAGAGACAAGCCAAGAAGCGCCGAGTAGACACTGAATAGGACTAAACTATGTACATAATAGTTTTTTGCCTTTTGTTTCATAATACATTTTATTTATATAACCCTTTTGCTGATTTTTAAAGTGTTACATAAACAGGACAGGTGAAATATTATCATGTAAAGCAACCATAAACACATGAAAAGACCTAGGTTTACAATTTATGATTAAAACTCTACTATCTACACAATATACATAGACGTAAAATGTAAAACTTAAATATCTTGGAAACAGTAGCCAATCAGTTGTTTTAATTGTCATATTTGAATTCAGCACATCAAAATACATAATAAATAGCACATTTTATCTCTGAAGCAGACAACTTCTAAAAAATTGTAGACCAGTGTTATATATTAGCAGAGACTTGTCTGGCAACAACAGCCCTGCTGCCAGATTCTGTGTTCTTTATGAGGTGTTCAGACTCAAATCCCTATATCCAAACTGCACTAAGCTTATGAAGAATTAGGGGCCCACATCAGAAATTTGTGACTTGACTAAACTCTAATTCTAAATGTGTGGCAATTTAATTCACAGCACAGTTTCTAGAGATTGCCCAAACTCTATGGCACCTGGCCACCAGGCTGGTTTTTAGCATGCCCTCTGGGGTAGAATAATAAGCAGTCTACAAAGCTTTTTCCAAAGTTGCATTTACTTTTTGGTGAAATTCCTTTGAGCTGCATAAAGTGTTAGGTCTGCATTCACCTCTGGCATAAAATCATAGCTTCATTGACTTTAATGCTCCATTGACTTCAATAGAGCTATTTTGATTTACACCAGCTGAAGATCTGGTATTATGCAGATATATGTAGGGCCAAAGCCAGGCTAAAGGAGCCCTCTCAGCCCTTCTTAAGGCCAGGGTCTGACAGTCAGCTTCTCTAGGCTGGATTATCAGCTCTTCTGGGGTTAAAGAACACGTTCAGTCCTTGCAAACCAGTTGTACAGGCTGCTACGGCCACTGGATTTATTTAAACATCAGCTTAAAGTCCTTGCCCTTGTTGCCTGTGGGCCCCTTCTATTACATCTTTCTGCTCTATTCTATGCAGAGCCAGTGCACAGAATCTAGTGCAAAGGGTTGGTGTAGGCATCATTGTCTATTTGGGCCACCAGTGCAACCACAATGAAGATGATAAGAGGTGTGTCTTGCTGCAGACTGTCTGCACCATAGGTGAGTTTCATGTCTACACAGCTCTCCTATATCCTGAATTATTTAATGGCTTTTAATTATAACATCCATAGGCTTAATTTATGAGGGTGAACAGAGAGGGAGGAAGGTGATTTCTCAAAAGTCCTGGAAAGAATAGTGAAGATCACAAATCCTTGACTGAACTGTGCTAACATCATTCATCACTGTTATGTGAACCCACATCAGTCCTAGGAAACCCCAGATATTATAATTTGGTGTATGATTAACAAAAAAGTACCATTTGATGTACTAAGTCTTTGACATTTATTAAATAGTCAATCGAATTTTACAATGGGAAAAAAGAAAAATATGAGTTTGACAGATATACAAGTGACCCCACTTTCCCTTTCTAATCAGCTAAGACACTTTGAACTAAGAGAAAAGAGGTGCTAGTAAAATGACATTAAATAATTTTTCTATAAAAATCTTGTTAATCAGCATGATAATCAGTTATCAGAGGAGTATAAATGAAATTGACTTTCTTTTTTTCCTGTCCAACAGAGGTGTGCTGTGATTCATGATTCTTATATAACCCTGTTTACATTTCACTGCCTCCAGGTATATGTAGGCTTAATCATGACTGGGGCAGGCTTTATGACTAATTACTTGAGCTTCTGACCCTGTTCTGCTCAGGAAAGAATGAATATCTATTGACATGTGTGCACCCACCTCTATGTTTTGAATATTGATCATTCTTTGGCAGCTAATGGCTGATGGGAGAGCTACAGCAATTAAGAAAATTATGCAATGATGTGCAGAAAGATATGTGATAATGAAGAAGTGGACTAAACTCTTGCCTTTGAAAGAGATATAGAATCCAAGTTTGTCCTTGTTTGGAAGTAAAACTGCTCTCTAGTAATATTTCCCAAAGCAATCTTCCACATTTGTCATGCCCCAACAAAAACAGATTCCACTATGCTCTTTCCCAGTTTTTGGATTTCTCTTTTTTTTAATCAATGGTGGATTTTTATCTCTTATCTTGAGTCTTCTCATTCATCTAAAACAACAACTGAGGCATCAAACAGAATAAAATGGACACTACCAAGATATTGTCCATATTTTTTATCTCTTACTATTGTTTATAAATAGTAATCGTATCGATCTTAAAAATAAATTCTGTTTCCATACAGAGGGGTGCAGATCTCATTTTTCTTTAACAGTTTACTACTGTCTAAAGCACAGAGCTGCCTGTATTGGTTAGTTTTTTGTAGGATTTTCCACAGCTATTGGTCAGTGCACATTTGTTGTAGAAACATCCAAGAGTTCTGGGCGAATTGTTCAGATTTGTTTTAAAGAACCATTTTAGAATTTCAATGGAAAGGTACAAAGTAGTCAAGGTGAGACCAACAAGATATTTTTTCTTGTAGCCCTACTTTCTTAATTAACACTTTGACCTCAGAGTAGGTAGACTAGAATAGTGTTCATGTAAGATATTGTTAAGTTTTAGAAAATACATGTCCAATGGTTTCGGAGCAGCAGCTGAGATGGTTTCCTTATTGTTGTGTTTGTGAGTAGTGACCTCATAGCCACTGGCACACTCTTACATCTGGCTGCTGAATTTGCTGCGTCCACGTCCAGGACCGTAGCAGAGATGACGCTTGAGCCAGAACTTTTGTGGCCAGGAGGCAACAGTTCTATAAAGCCTGACTCCATTGAAGTCAATGGTAAATTTTCTAATCCAAATGGCTCCCTGTGTGAGCCAAGAGGGAGAAACTTGCTGACCAAACTGTCTGTTAGAGAAACACATGACATCTGCATATTCTGCCTGATCCAAAGCCCACTGAAGTCGATAAGTCTTCCGATTGACATTGATGATCTTTGAATCAACTCATCTCTATTTAAGTAGTAAAATCATTCACTCTCTAGGCACCAGCTGTACAATGAATACTGTATATTCTTCTTGTAGTGTCTGCCAGTGATTATGTTGTAGGTTACAATTATCAGGCTGTTCCTGGTTGATAGGGAATCAGTGTTGTAGTATTTATCTTCACCTCTATCATTATCTCCTTTCATCTGTTTGGAAAAGCCTAGTACAGTAAGACAAGTAAGTGATGCATGCAGTAAGGTACTCCAAAGAGTAGGACCTGTGCACTGAGGATCTTATGCAGTTTGAATAGCTTCATATGGCTTTACATCTTCTTACCTTAAAAAAAAAGCTTTAAAGTTCTCTGCCTTTCTGTTGCTATATTAAAAACTAGATGTGTTCAATTTTCATGAAGATTAGCATCTGAAGTTTTGTTACCTGTTTTATAGGAGTCTTTACTAGACTTTATGACTGCCACTTCCACTCTGTAAAAAATAAAAGTAAGAAAGCATGACTCACAAGAAGCCATTTAGAATGAATGGAATAAAACAGAAGACTGATCTGTTTTGTTACCCAACATTTAACTCACAGATTTCAAATAAAAAGCATTGTTTTCCACTCAGTGCCCCCTTTATTGCCTTTTCTCTCCCCCACCTTTGTTCATTTGCTTTCATTTCATGTCACGAAATGTTATAGGGCAGTCACTTTAGGGAAAGAGAAAGGCCTGAGGACTGGGAGTATAGATGAAACCTATGAACCAGGACCAATTGCAGCTTTTTCAACAGCCCAGTGCCGGTGATTAGTGATGGGCCAAACACTTAAAGAGTTCTTTTTTTAAAAAAATCTTCAAACCTTCACTGCTCATGAGAAGCTTCAATTCACAGGTATTTGTGTGAATAAATGTGGAAAATTTCCATCCAAAAGAATGTGGCTTCTAAAGGTAAGAGGAACTATTCAAGGATTTGTTTTTAATGGAAATCACCATTACAAAATTATCTCAAATATTCACTACAAGGTGGATATTCTGGCATAACTCCTTACCTGGCATAAAGATGCATTGCTTCATTAAAGTCAATAGAGCTATGTCACTTTACGCCAAATGATAATCTGCCCTTATTGTATTTGACCAGAAATTACTATGAATCCTCTTCTTGACAACAGGCCAGCTTGTGGAAGCAGTGAATTGGTTGAAACCTGGTCTGAATCATAGAAATTACATACAGAGGAGATATCTTCATCATTTACACCAGTAAATTTACACCATTTACTGTACTTTTTTTACATCATTTACACCAGTAAATTTACACCATTTACTCTACTTTTTTGATACCAGGAGCCAACTTGCTGCCTTCCTAAACTGTGTCAGGGAGATCTCAAGGATCACAATGGTCCAAGGACTGTTTGTTGAGAAACACTGATTTAGACTGTCCCTGTCAATTCAGGATTGTTCTTCACAGTATATTTTGTTTTCTCCATGCTTTGTCCAGTACTCTTTTAATGATCTCTAATAATGGAACTTGCATTACCTCCTTTTGTAGACTGGGCCAAGGCTGATAGATTTTACTATCAGGAAGCACTTGTGATATGCTCTCTAAAT
The DNA here is from genome assembly GCA_032595735.1 of Pelochelys cantorii. Taxonomy (NCBI): domain Eukaryota; kingdom Metazoa; phylum Chordata; order Testudines; family Trionychidae; genus Pelochelys; species Pelochelys cantorii. Next base: position 97,426,501 of record CM064329.1, on the reverse strand, counting down.
TGCCATTCTCTGTGGATATGAAGAAGGGGGTGGATATGATGTACCTTGACTTTAGCAAAAGCTTTTGATCCAGTCTTCCACAGTATTCTTGCCAGTAAGTTAAGGAAGTATGGATTGCATAAATGCAGTATAAGGTGGCTAGAAAGCTGGCAAGATTGTTGGCCTAAATGGGTAGTAATCAATGGCTCAATGTCTGATTGGTGGTTGGTTTAAAGAACAGTGCCCCAAAGGTCGGTTCTAGGGCCCATTTTGTTCAACACCTTTATTAATGGCCTAGATGAGGGGAGGGTTTGCACCTTCAGCAAGTCTGCAAATGACACTAAGCTTGGGAGAGAGGTAGATACACTGGAAAGTAGGGATAGGGTCCAGAGTGACCTAGACAAATTAGGGGATTGGGACAAAAGAAATCTGATGAGGTTCAACAAAGACAAATGCAGAGTCCTTCACTTGGGATGGAAGAATCCCAAGAATTATTACAGGCTGGGGGCTGACTGGCTAAACAGCAGTTTGACAGAAAAAGACCTGTGGATTATAATGGATGAGTATGATAGGGATATGACAGGCTGGATATGAGCCAACAGTGTGCCCTTGTAGCCAAGAAGGCTAACAACATATTAGGGTGCATTAGGAGGAGAATTGCCAGTGGATCTAGAGAAGTGATTATCCCCCTTTATTCAGCACTGGTGAGGCCACATCTGTGTATTTCATCCAGTTCTGGGCCCCTGTTACAGAAAGGATATGGACGCACTGGAGAAAGTCCAGTGGAGGGAAACAAAAATGATTAGGGGGCTGGAGCACATGACTTATGAGGAGAGGCTGAGGTATTTGGGCTTATTTAGTCTACAGAAGGGAAGAGTGATGGGGGATTTGATAGTAATCTTTAACTACCCGAAGAGGATGGAGAGAGGCTGTTCTTAGTGGTAATAGATGGCAGAATGAGGAGCAATGGTCTCAAGTTGCAGTGGGGAGGTCTAGATTGGAAAAAAACTATTTTACTAGGAGGGTGGTGAAGCACTGGAATGGGTTACCAAGGGAAGTGGTGGAATCTCCATCCCTCAAGGTTTTTAGGTCCTGTCTTGGAAAAGCTCTGGCAGGGATGATTTAGTTAGGGTATGTCTACACTAGCCCCCTAGTTCGAACTAGGGAGGCTAATGTAGGCATTTTTACTTGCAAACAAAGCCCGGGATTTAAATATCCCGGGCTTCATTTGCATGTTCCCGGGCGGGCGCCATTTTTAAATCCCCCTAGTCCGAACTAACTGCCCGCGGCTACACGCGGCAGTTAAAAGTTAATTCAAACTAAGTCCTAAGTTCGAATTAACTGTTACACCTCGTGGAATGAGGTGTAACAGTTAATTCGAACTTAGGACTTAGTTCGAATTAACTTTTAACTGCCGCGTGTAGCCGCGGGCAGTTAGTTCGGACTAGGGGGATTTAAAAATGGCGCCCGCCCGGGAACATGCAAATGAAGCCCGGGATATTTAAATCCCGGGCTTCATTTGCAAGTTTGAATGCCTACATTAGCCTCCCTAGTTCGAACTAGGGGGCTAGTGTAGACATACTCTTAGGGTTGATCCCGCTTCGGCCAAGGAGTTGGACTCGATGACCCCCTGAGTTCTCCTCAAACCCTATAAATATGTGATTCTATGAAATTAATCAGAGGCATTCAACTGCCTGCAGTGGGCACTGAATTAGACTCGTAAGTCCTTGAGTCATAAGACCTCATAAGTCCTCACCAGCCAGTACCTCAAGTCCTGAGGATGGTCAGAAGTTCTTCCCTCTCATATGGCTAGAAGGACCCAGTGACATCAGATCCTGTCACCTCTAATGATAAGGCAGCTTCAAAGGGTTCTGATTTTGGATTCTATTGAGAAAAGCACAAGAATTCAGTTAGTGTGTGCTTCATGTTTTGAACAAAGTTTTGGATTATTCAAACTGGTTCACTTATCTTAATAATTTCCTTGTTACAACAAAAAACAGCACGTATAACATACCATTCTTTTTTAACGGACACTACCAGTCAGAATAATTCTATAACCAATTCTCCAAAGCAAAAAAAGGTGGTTGAGGCCCTCACTGCTTCTCCTTGTGGAGCCTTAATATAAAACATCTCCATATGAATAAAACATTTGTTGATTTACTCTGGAACTGCAGCCCCTGCCTTAATTAAGAGGATTCTCATAAAAGAGGAATCCATTTCCAGAATCCTATCACATCTGAGCAAAGAATAAACTAATATTCATTACACTGAATCCTTGATGTAGAAGCAGAATCCATGAAGGCTACCCTTTGTGTGACCATAATTTGCACCCAGTCTGACATCAATGACTGTGATTTTTGTTACTATTTTAACTGCTACTTTTTCAATCTTAATTCTACCCCCCCACACACACCTCATTTATTCCACCCTTTTTTTTCACTTTCCCAAACTTTGCATTCCTTTTCTATCTTATCTTTTATTTTAATTGGGCCACAGCTGCTTTTTCATAGCTGTTAGTTCTGAAATGTTCCCTCATATTGCTTTGATGGTGCTCTTTACAGAACAGCCTTACCACCTGAGCTTGACTGAACAATAACAATTCATCTTTTCACTTAAGTTCCTTTACAGTATTTTTCTGGAATCCTCAGTCATATTATGGAAGGGAAAATTATTCCTTGGTTCTTTCTTTCATTTTAAGAATAGATTTCAAAGAAGGATTTTGATAGTGAAAGAAATATTTCAGTTACCACTGACTTTAATAATAAATAAATAATAACTACAATAATAATAATAATAATAATAATCCCTTAGACTAGGAACAGGCCATATGCTAAGGTCTTTGGTCGTACTCAGTCCTTACTCACAAAAATCTGCCAATGGCTTTAAAGTGAAAACTGTTTAAACATCTCATCTCAAGATTAGGCATATTCTTATAAATCAGGATTTATTATTACTCTGTCCTGCTGCGCCAGAACCTCTGGTTCCCCCCAGCCAAGGCACAGAGTTGAGGTAACAGCCTCAAGACAACCTCTGGAGTATAACCCATCACACTTTACCTGCAGACCAAATGATTCATAGCCAGTCCAAATGGATTAGTCACCAAAAATCCATTATCTCATGACTAGTGGATGGCTTGTGTGAGGTTAGTTTAGTGCACACTAGAGCTAGCATCCACCTGTGCAGTTCTGCCCTAGACTCATTTTTACACAGTGTTTGGAATTTGGTCAGATTCAGTGTTAAGGTTTAATCCTGTTTTTTTTCCTGAACCAAATCATCACACTGAGTCCTAGCTGGTGAATCTTTGTCAAGATGTCATGCAGTGAATGGACACAGTGTCTGAACTGTTCCTTTTTCCCTCCAAGTCAGGTTGAAGAATACAAACAGGACAGTGTCCACCCAGGCTGCATATAGACAGTCTGGTAATGCTCATGAGCAATGAAACTGAAACATACAATTAAATATAATAAAATACTACTACTACTAGTAATAAATTGTAGTAGTAGTAATGTTTTAGCATACTCTTCCTCAACAAGATTGCCTGGGGAACTTCATGGGCAAGTTAAATAGAGCCGCAATAATAAATAAATACAAGGTGAATGTATCAGAAGATACTACACAGAGCTTAATGTTTCATAAAATGCTCTAAAAACACAATACAAAACTGTGAGTAAATGGATAAATAGAACAACTTAGAGCTAGACTTTCAAAAGTATGTAGGAATGTAAAGATGTAGGTAAGCACCTGGTGGGATTTCAGAAGTGCCTAGCTTCCATTAAAATCAAAGGCCAAAGAAAATCCCATTAGGTGCCTAGCTGTATCTGCAGATACTTGAATGCTTTTAAAAATCTGGACGTTAGGCCTTGATCTTGCAAAGGTTTACCCCCATGCTATGAAGTCCGGCAGACTCCTCACAGTGTGCAAAGTTAAATATATGCACATGTCTTTGTAAGAGTTCAGCTTTAAGAGGCAAAAGACAACTTGTAACATTCACTCTTCCAAAGTGTGAAGTGACAGACAATAAGAGTGGTCACTGCACTCATCTCTTCTGCAAGCTACCCCTTGCCTTGGTACAATTATTAAAGCCATTGCTATACTATCCAAGGCCTTAACTTAGATTTGTAGGACTGTAACCTGAGCTACTCATCAAAGGTATCATCCAATATTCTCTGAAGTGAGTGGGAGTCTCTCCATTGATCTCAGTAGGGACTGAAACATGTACCAGCTCAGGATTCCTTTGAAAGCATCCCTGAGTGCTTTGCTATGGCTGCTAGGCTGTTCTGATAAATCCAGCTGGTGCTTTGGTGCCTCCTGCTAGCATGTGGGCATGTGCCCTTTATGCTGTCAGCCAGATACTGATGCAACTGCTTCTATCAGAACATAGATCTTAGGTCTGGGTTCTTCATCTATAAGAAAGATTTATAAATATTTTTTGTATTAATATCTGTGAACATAGAATCCAGATTAAAGAAACTTTACTCTCATTTTTTCTGAGTGAGGCAATGATAGAGCTTCCTTGGAAACTACCTCTTGGTTTTGCTCGTAACAGTCCATATTCTTTACGAGTTTGACTCTGAAATGTAATTAATGTTTTATCATTACGATCCCAGTCATATCCAGAGCAAAAAACGGTGATGTTGGAAACACAGACTTTGAACTCTAGTGCAGAAAAAGTGGCTGAGGTATGACAGAGAAAATTCTTTATTAAAAGCACAAGTGTCATGAATGAAAACAACAATAATTCAGAAAAATACCACTTAGAATTCATTCATTCTCTTTTATTAGGTCTGATCTAGTATAAAAATGTTCCTATAAAAAAAGCCAAGTCTGACAGCTAAAGCCTGTCTGTTCCCAGAGAATTTACCTTCCTTGTGCAAAATCCATCCCTTTCCCCACTAGACTTTTTTCTCTCTATGTTACTCAATCTATATTGAATTGTAAACCTAACAGTATTAGTTTCAAACCCCCTTTACATTTTACCTCTCTTCAGTATCTCTTTATTGAGGTCAATGATATGATGGTCATTTGACTTCTGGGAAGAACATACCATTATTCAATACTCTATGCACTGGATTCTTCAAGCAGTTTCTTACCTAGTGTCCATTATAATGTCTCCTTCGTTAACTTCTCTGAATAATTTTGTATTTTTCAGAAATAGTTCTTTACATGCCTAAATCTTAGTGGTTCCCAGAAAAGGTCACAACTTTGCAACCCAGGCATCTCCCTAGGACTTTGACTGCGGTTATTGTTAGAAAAGTGACTATACAAAACTGGCGCCTCATTAATAGAACTGCTTATGTGAGTATTTTAGTCCTATCATCTTTCCTTAATGTAAAAAAAGCCCCAGTTGTTATTCCAGCTATTATTACAAACAGTACAACTATTGGATGGCATGATTCCCACCAATATTTACATGAATATTCAACATAGTTTAATAGATTCATAGATTTCAAGACCAGAAGGGACCAATGTGAACATTTAGTCTGATCTCCTGTATAACACAGGCCAAAGAACTTCCCCAGCATCACATCTTGATTTAAAAATTGTCAATGATGGAAAATCTACCATGACACTAGGGATGTTCCAGTTGTTAATGACTCTCACTGTTAAAAATGCACACATTATTCCCAGTATGACTTTATCTATCATACCTTCCAAGCCATTGAATCATGTTATATCTTTCTCTGCAGATTGAAGAACCCATTACTAAGTATTTGTTCCCCCATATGTATTTATAAACTAATCAAGTCATGCCTTAACCTTTTTGTTAAGCGAAATAGATTGAGCTCTTTGTGTCTATCGTTATATTTTTTTTAATCCTTCAATTATTCTCCTGGCTTGTTATAAACTCTTTCTAATTTATCAACATACTTCTTGAATAATGGACTCCAAAACTGAACACAGTATTCCAAAAGCAGTTGGACTAATGCCAAATATAGAGATAAAATAAACTCTTCACTCCTACTCAACATTCCCGTGTTCCTAATGCACGCAAAGTTGAATTAGCTTTTTTGGTAACAGCATTGCACTAGTAATAGAGAGGTAGCTGTGTTAGTCTGATCTTGCAAAAGCATTGCTCTAGGAGTTCACACTCAACTAATTATCCACCAGCATCCCCATTTTTTTTTCATAGTCCCAGGATAGAGCTCTTATTATGTAAGTATTCTTTTTTAATGTATATATTTTCACATTAAAACACATAGGGTATGTCTAGACTGCATCCCTCTGTTGGCAGAGGGATGCAGATTAGGCAGGTCGACATTGCAAATGAGGCAGGGATTTAAAAATCCCGCACCTAATTTGCATAAAAATGGCCACCTCGTTTTGCCGACTCAGCACTTTGTCAGCAAAAAGTGGCAGTCTAGAGGGGGAATCTGTTGAGAAAGAAAGCCTTTTTTGACAGATCCTGTAAACCTCCTTGCAGTAGGCATAAGGGATCTGTCGAAAAAGGCTTTCTTTCTCGACAGATCCCCCTCTAGACTGCGGTTTTTTGCCAACCAAGTGCTGAGCCGGCAAAATGCGGTGGCCATTTTAATGCAAATTAGTCACCGGATATTTAAATCCCTGCCTCATTTGCAATGTCGACCTGCCTAATCTGCATCCCTCTGCCGACAGAGGGATGCAGTCTAGACATACCCATATTGTTTCTGTATGCACAGCTTACCAACTGGTGAGGATCTTATATCTCTCTATCATTTACCTGTCCTTCTAGTTATTTATCACTCCACTAGGTTTTGTGTCATATTCAAACTCTGTCAGTGATGATTTTATGTTTTCATGTCATTAACAAAAGGATAGAGTAGGGCCAAGAGCTTATTCCTGCCAGACCACATTAGAAACACACCTATTGGTTGAGGATTGCCCATTTTCAATTACATTGTGAGACTTATCAATTAGCCAGGTTGTAATTCACTTAATGCTATATCTATCTATGTTTTTTGTAATCAAAATGTAGCAACAAGTCAAATGCTTTATAGACGTCTGAGTATAATATATAAACAGTGTCTGTGCCTCTTTTGTGTTGCTGGATGACATGTGTGTATTTGTTTATTATATGCTGTATATACACATGGACCCTGAATTGTTGAAAAAAAAAAGCCCCCAAATGCTTGATACCACCTTTTGATTCATATGTATGGCTTACATTTTCTAACCTGGGTTCCTAAAGGCAGGCTAAAAAAATGCAGATTTAGAAATCTAAATAAAAGCTGTTGGGTAAGATCCTGGATCCCATAAAGACAATGACAAACCTTCCACTGAATTCAATAGGGCTATCAATAATTGCTGTGAAATAAGATGCCGTATCACGTATTTTCAAAGGTGCTGAGAAACTGTAGCTTCTCTTGGAGTTAATTGCCCATATGCATAAGTAATACATACAAATATGCAAACCACTCACACAGAGTGCAGGCCACTAAAAATGTAATAGTTTGCAATAAATGTATCTGCTGTGCTCTCCTGTTAAATTAACTTACATAAGAAAAGATGTTAGTTTTTATTCTCCGTTACAGTGCATGCATGTGCTTGGTTGTAGTATGGTAAATTGCAGCCATGTAAATAATTGGATTGATCATGCACTTTTGGCTTCCTCACCTGCACAGTAACCTCTTATTCATCTCTGCTGGGACTGCTTCTATAATTCCAAGTCCCTAAACAGCTTTCAGTGGGCATTATTTCAAGAACAAAGCAAAACAAAACAAACAAACAAAACCCACAACAACAAACTGCCACAGAAAATTTCCTCTTTTCCCTTCTGTATGTGAATTTCCTCCCAAATTACACTAATGTGACATGTAGGGTGGGCACTATTCATTTCTTAGTCTCTGACAGGCTTAAGATTCAATATCAGGGCAAAAAAAATATCTGTTAAAAATCCAGAATCTGCTTTTTGGCAAGGTATGGCATATTCTGAGGACCCCATAGATTGTGAGGTATTCAACTTTAGTTCCAACCAGAGTATTCATGTAAAATGTGACATACACAGAGTATCGCCGTGATTCAGGAAAGCACTTAAGCAGTTACTTAATGTTAAACATACAATTAAGGGCTTAATGGATGTGTTGAACAGATGTGATTAAACATATGTTTAGGTCCCACTGACAGCACTGAGTGTTAATCATATTCTTAGGTATTTGCTTTCATACTGGACTGCAGCCCATCTGATTTCTTGGAAACAAGGCACCTTTCTAAACTCATACCAATAAAGCCGTGGTCCCTCAATGAACTCAACACAGAGATAGACCTCTGCCTGGATGGAGCATCACACAGATCAATAGGACTCTGCATGTGTGCAAGAGACAACCCATACAAAGCTTACCGAAGGAATAAGGCTAATTATCTTTCTACCACATCCCAACATCATACATTCTCCCACTCTAATCATTTGATTTATTTAGTAAATACCTCTTGTGTGCCCTTTCTTTTGACCATTCACTCTGGTGAATCTCATATAAGATATGACTGCCACCTGGTTTTTTTATATAAGAATTTTTTATCACTTATTCACCATGTAGTGTTTTTCCAGCTCTCTGTGCAACACTTTAAATAATTGCCCTTCTCTGTTTAACTGGAATGACAAACAGTGGAATGTTAATTAACAAAAAAGTTCACTGCAGGGCAAGATAGCAGAACTGTAAAGAGGCCATGATTTACAGTGTTTGCACAACTTGCTTTTATAAAGCAATTGTTCTGCATTATAATAATGTCAGGAGAGCAAATAAAAAAAAGAACAAACTGTGTTGCCTTCACAAAGAATTAATGGGCATTTGTAGTTCAAAAGAATCCATTTTTGTGTATTATTTCATATAAAGTTTATGGGATTCATGATACCAGAAAATAAATTAAGGTAATGATTTCAAGGTAATGATCTCCAAGGGGGCATGAATACTTAACAAAACTGTAAGTCTTATCTACTTGCCTGGCCTAAAAACCAGGGTTTTTTTATTCCCTAATTTTTCTACTCAGTCTTACATTACAAGATCAAAGTATTCCATTAGGTGAAAGACAAACTGCTACAGCTATTTTATGGTTACCATTAGAACCACCTTTTCTGCTGAAGCTTTGTGAGATCTCTCTTTTTATGTTAAAAAGCATAATTGAAAGCCTTCCTCCAGACAGAGACGTATGTCTAAGGCTACAGCTAGACAGCAGCGCTATTTCGGGATACTAGAAGTAGCCTGAAAGAGCTATTCCCCACCTTAAAAGTGCCTGTTATTTCAAAAAAGATTTCAAAATAATGGGTGTGCTATTCCGGCATCCCTGTAACCCTCATTCCACGAGGATTAAGGGACTTGTTGGAATAGTGCTTTATTTCGAAATTATATTGAAATAAGATATGCAATTTGTGTAGCTCAAATTGCGTATTTTATTTTGACCTATGGGTGCAATGTAGATCACCTTAATTCTCTGAAAGACACTACAGATAATGGCCCTATGTGTTTCCCCCAGACTAGTGTGTCTTATCACAAGCTGTAACTTCCCAAGAGGTGTCCAACATTTCCTTGTGTATGTGAAATAGTTCTTATAACAATCTGCAAAACAAACCACACTTTTCACTTGGCAATCTGCCACCAGATCCCTGCCACCAGTCTCACTGACACTTGTTGTCTGATTATTTCCTTATGCTCTCCAAACCATCTGTCTACATCTACTGTTCGTCTCTTCTCATTTGACTACAGTCTAAGCCCCTTAGGGTACAGACTGTCTATTGGTTTTGTGTTTGTAGAGTGCTCCACCCAAGGGGGTCCTGGGCCATAACTGGGGTTCCAGGTGCTGCTACAATATAAATACATAAAAAATAAAAAATCTATATGAAATATACTTTATTAATTATTATTATTATAACAACCAGGCTGCTATTTGCAGATCTCTGTCAAGACAGAAATGACTCAAACTACTCAGAGCTACTTCTAGTACATATCACATGCCCTGTGTGCCTTTGAATGCCTAGGTTTTGCTTTATGTGATATCAGGGGGTCTAGAATTTGGTCAGTTCTCTGTAAGTGTCCAGTGTCTGTTTCTTATAAAATAGAAATGAAAGAGGGTAACAGTTAGAGGTATGTAGTGATATTCAGAGCTCCTAGGTACTATTTACAGCTCTGTCACTGGCTCACCATATTAACTTCTGCACTTTAATTCACCAATCTGTGCAATGGTTATAATAGTGTTTACTAACTTCAAACTATGAAGCAACCTCTTGGCTAAACAATGTTATATAAGCGCAAAATATATTATTATAAAGCATACAAACGTGGGTCATGAAACATGGCAATGTTGTTCTTGAAGCTTTGCATATATGATTTGCATTCAATAGAGGTATGCATGAGTTTACACTGTGCAGTCTGAAGATGTTGCGGTATCACATGAGAAGATCTCCTCTATTTTCGATAAGGCTACACCTGTGCTGCACAGCAGTGGCAGCAACATGCAGGGGATGTGTAGCTACAGGCCGCAGCAAAAGGCAGGCTGTATCCACACTGTGGTGTTTAGCTACACATGTCAGGGACAAGTTCCAGCATGGGGGAGGCAGTGGGGAAAGGTGGTTTGGGAGTTGGCAGAATCTTTCTCTGCTGCCTCTCCACTGTAAGGGTACATCTACACTAGCCGCCTAGATGGATCTAGGGAGGCTAATGAGGGCGACCGGAATTGCAAATCAAACCCGGGATTTAAATATCCTGCGCTTGATTTGCATGTTCCCGGCTGGTCACCATTTCAGAAATTGACTAGCCCGAAGTAACTGCCTGCGTCTACACGTGGCAGTGGAACGGGATTCCAGAATAAAGCGCTACATCGAATTAGGTGGTATACCTCGTGGAATGAGGTTTACCACCTAATTTGATTTAGGGCTTTATTCCGGAATCCTGTTTCACTTCTGCGTGTAGACACAGATAGTTACTTCGGGCTAGTCAATTTCTAAAATGGTGACCGGCCGGGAACATGCAAATCAAGCGTGGGATATTTAAATCCCGGGCTTGATTTGCAATTCTGGTTGCCCTCATTAGCCTCCCTAGATCGATCTAGGGGGCTAGTGTAGAAGTACCCTAAGAGATTTTCCCTGTGGGGGTACGTCTAGACTACAGGCTTTTTTTGACAGAGGCTTTGTCGACAGATACTGTCGACAAAGCCTCTGTCAAAAAAGAGTGTCTAGACTGCATTACGCGGATCGAAAAAGCAATCTGCTTTGTCAAAAAAGAGAGTCCAGACTGCCAGACGCTCTGTCGACAAAAGAAGGCACCCGGAAGTGCTTCTGGAAGGTCTCAGGAGCAGCCTTAAATTCCAGGCGCTGCTGCATGCTCTTTGCAGAGACGTGTGCTTAAAGGGATCCTCCTGGACAGCAGTTGCTCTGCTCCTGCTTCTGGCTTGCCTACCTCCTAGAGGGAAAGCAAAGCTGCTGCAGTTTTTGCTCTGGTTGCCCTGCTTCCTTGGATACCACAGCAGTTTATTTTCAGGTTTGGTTTTGTGCTTTGCACTGTGTTTTTGGCCATGGAGCCTGAGCTGCCCTTGGGCAGGCGATGGCCCCACACTGTGATGCTGCATCTGCATGAGAGCATCATGACGTTTATGGCAGAGCTGGATTCAGAGCCCAGCTTTGAGCCCCTCATTCAGGCTGCAGTCCCACTGCCCTTGCCCCTGAACTTATTCCTGGAGAGGTGAGTTTGGAGGCTGGACACCAGTTCTGACTGGTGGGACCGGCTTGTTATGCAGCAGTGGGATGATGACCAGTGGCTCTGAAACTTCCGGATGCGGAAGTCCACCTTCCAGGAGCTCTGTGCTTGGCTCGCCCCTGCCCTGCAATACCAGGACACCCACGTGCGGACCGCCATCCCCCTGGAGAAGCGTGTCACTATTGCTCTGTGGAAGCTGGCCACGCCCGCGACAGTTACCACTCCGTGGGACATCAGTTTGCTGTGGGGAGGTCTACTGTCAGGGCCGTCTTGATGGAGGTAAGTCACTCTCGGGGGACAGTCCGTGGGGGCGGGGGTGGGCAGATAAGGGGGATGGTCAGGACCGGGCACAGGGAATGGGGGATGGTGTGGGAGTGGTAGAAGCCTGCCTGGCCTCACTCTGCAGTGGTGCAGGGGACACGGGGGGGGGGGTGTTTGCCTGAGAGGGGGGCTCTTGGGGTCTGGGAGAGGAGGGATGGGGGAGCACCTCTCATCAGCTCACGGAACTCCTCTAATGTCCTGTTACGTGTGTTTGTATTTGTCCCTTTCTGCAGGTGGTGACCGCTGTCAACTCAGAGCTGCTTCTCAGGACTGTTGGCCTCGGATACCTGGATACCAACTTGGCTGGATTTGCGGGGCTGGGTTTTCTGAACTGCAGTGGAGCACTCGACTGGACTCACATCCCGATCCGCACACCACCCCATCGAGCACCACAGTATATTAATAGAAAGGGCTACTTTTCGATGGTGCTGCAGGCTCTGGTTGACCACCGGGGACAATTCACAGACATTTGGGTCGGGTGGTCAGGCCGGGCATGCAATGCCCACATATTCCGGAACTCGTACCTGTACCACAGGCTGCAGGCTGGGGCATTATTTCTGGAGAGGAACTATGCAGTCAGGGATGTGCAGATGCCTACGTGCATTGTGGCCGACGCAGCGTACCCCCTTATGCCCTGGCTCTGAAGCCATTCCCTGAACACCTGGATGCGAGCAGGGAATCTTTAACTCCCGCCTGAATCAGGCTCGCTTCCAGGTGGAGTGCGCCTTTGGCCGTCTGAAGGGCAGATTTAGATGTCTGCTCACTCGGCTGGACATGGGGGAACACAACACCCCCGATGTGGTTGCTGCATGCCGTGTGCTGCACAACCTAGTGGAGAGGAAAGGGGAGGCCTTCCTCCCTGTGTGGGGGACACGGGCTGATGTGGAGGGGAGGCACTTTGAGCAGCCCTAGACAGCTGCCATCCGACAAGCCCACCAGCTGGGAGTGCACATTCGAGAAGCCCTGAGGGAGCAATTCTCTCAAGAAGCTGGATGATTTTCCCTCGGGCCTTCCAGTTGTGGGTTTGCCCCATGCCCCCAGTGCCTTCCTCCCCAAAACCTCTCCCGGCCCCACATTCACATATTGTACTCATTCATCACACACTGACAACGGAGACAGGTGTTAGTGAAAAAATGTTTACAGTTTATTTCACTGTTGGTTTTTTGAAAAAATAAAATAGTCTTTTGTTCAGAAAAACAAAGTGTAAACAAAGTGCTTCCCTTCAGTGACTCTCACGGGTGGGAAGGGGGAATGTCAGCCTGGAATGGGGGAGAGAGGCTCAGGGCTGAGGGTGCTGCCTTGATGAAGAGCCCCTGGCACTTTGGCTGCGGAGGCCTTCTCGCAGACAGCCGCACATGCGGGCTGGGACAGTAGGGGGCTGGCAGGAGGTGGGGCTGTACCTGGGTCTGGGATGGCAGGGGCTGAGGGGGGTCAGGGGTTGAGGCGGGGCAGGGGCTGAGGGGGGGGAGCAGGTTGAGCAGAAGGAGTAGGACCAGGCACAGGACCAGGGAAGTCCATGGACTCCCGGATCGCAGCGCAAATCTCAGTGCGCTTCTGGACAAACTCATCCAGCAAGGGCCTGTGCCACTCTGCCTCTGCCTCCATCCTCTGGTTCATTGCATCCTGCATCCCTTGCAGGACTGAGATTTGCTGGCGTACCAGGTCCAAGTACGTGCGCCAGTGCCGACGGGTTCCCTGCGGCCGTCTGGGTGGTGGGGCAGGTGTGGTGCTCCCCTGCTGGTCAGCTGGTCCAGCTGTGGAGGACAAGAGGGAAAAGTCGTCAGTCATGCATGCCCACACTTTCCCTGAGAGGGCATGCCCTCCTTCTTCTCAGCAGTCAGTGCCTGTCCTAGGGTCAGAGGATGCTCATGTGCATCTCAGTAAGGCATGGTGTGGCCTGGCCAGCAGCCACGGCCTCCCTGGAGCCCAGCAGGTGTGCAGGCCACCATCCTGTTCCCCCTCACACACACCCCATGGCCAAGCAGCATACACAACTGTCAGGCCACAGTTGGGGTTCTTGCAGGTTGCTGAGAGGCCTGAAGCTGTGTGGCAATCCCAGCATCCCCAACCCATGCCTGCACCTGGCATCACTGCAGGAGCAGGTGATGCCTCGCAGCCATGCGGGTGCAGGGGTAGGACGGCCCTCCCTGAGGTCGGCCATATGTGTGCCCTCCCCACCCCAGGCTGTGATCAGCATGACATGTCACAGCACTGCACTATCTTCTTTGCTCCCGCCTGCCCTGCCCTGCCCTGCCCTGCCCTGCCCTGCGTGTGTTGGACCCTCACAGCACTCACCTGATGTTCCCTTCCCGGTGTCAGCAGTTGTCTGGGAGGCCTCCTGAGTGTGGGTGTCTGGCTCCTGGGTCAGGGTCGCTCTGCTCCTGGTGCTGTCTTCCTCCTCCTCCTGGAGCTGCTGGTCCTCTGCTGGGCTCTCACCCTGGAGTTGCAGCCACTGCTGCACAGGGGTCTCCAAACCAGACTCCACAACCCTCCCGGGAGGCAGGAGTTCCCCTGCCCCCAGGATCCGGTCTAGGTCCTCGTAGTAGGCACAATAGTGTGCCATTTCCCCAGAGCGGGAGCTGTGCTCTTGGGCCCAGATGTACCCCTGCCACAGCTCCTTGACCTTGGCTCTGACCTGGGCTATGGTGCAGGGGTGGTGGCCTTTCCTTGCCAGGCCATCAGCCATTCTGGTGTAGATGTCTGCGTTCCTCCGCCTGGACTGCGGGACCTGAAGAGCCTCCTTCTCAGACCAGAGCTCCAAGAGGGCTTTTATCTCAGGCCCAGACCAGGAGGGTGCCCAGCATTTAGTGCCCCTGGCTTCCTGCGGGGATGTGTCCCTGGAAGGGCCAGGGAGGTCTTGGGGGGCTTGTCCCTGGGACATGGCTCCGAGTGGCCCGACCAGAAAGAGCTGCGCAGTCAGGGTCCTGGCTGGAGCTGGCTTGCTGCCAGAATGCTAATCCTGGGTGCCTGTGCCTTTTAAAGATGTCTACAGGCAGGAACAATAGAGTTGAAGGCTGTGGCAGGAGTGTCCACCAGGGCTTCTTCCTGGAGGCCTTTGTTGTCGACATAAATTCTTCCCTGCATCCATACTTACCTTTTGTCAACAGAACTCTGTCGACAAAGGCATTATTCCTTGTAAAATGAGGTTTACCGCCATCGACAAAACTGCCGCATTCTGTGGACTTACTGTCGACAGAACACGGTGGTAATGTAGACACAGGTATAGTTTTGTCGACAAAAGTCCACTTTTGTCCACAAAACCCTGTAGTCTAGACACACCCTGGCAGGGAAGGCTAAAAGTAGTGTAGAGAGAGAAGCAATGACTGGACTATCAGAGCAGTGTAGGGTACATATGCACAGGATTCAGGCATGTTTTTACAGTACTTGCCTCAGTGGAGACTCACTGTCTACAGGGTTATTTGTACCTGTCCTAGGGGGCTGCCCATGTACGTACTCTACAGGTCACTAAAAGAGCTGTGCAGTATAGACATACTTAAGAGGCTAGTTTTTATGAGTAATTCAGGCCAATTATGGAGCAGTGCCTTTCCTTCATTTGCAATTGATGTCCTGCCCTTGGGGAGGAACGATAAACATGCTCTTTGAAATGAATCAGGAAAGTCAGAGCTCAGAGAATGTCAGAGAATTATGTATGTGGCAGAGCCATGGCAACAGTGCTCACTGTGCTGGCAGAAAACATTCATTATGGAGGCTGTATTAGTGTGGGTGGTTTAGATGCCCTTGGTCACTTAAATGAATGCAGCATATTCTGAAAAAAGTCTCTGTGGTGCACAAGTGATCACTGAAAACTAATGTCTGCTTCCAGTCTCTAGGATAACAGGTCTTGAAGATTGTAATTTACAGATCGGGCTGGGTAAAAGACTTTGATGAGTTTATTCATTATTTTGAATTATTCCACTGACACTTTACATGAACACAGTTTAACCTAAGAGTTATTCATGAACTCTTTGCTTAGGGTACGTCTACACTACATCGTTATTTCGAAATATCTAATTTCAAAATAGTTATTTCAAAATAACATGTCTACACACAAAATGCATTTCCAAATAGCGTTTTGCTATTTTGAAATAGCGCGTCCACACTGATTGGATGCTGAATCGCATTTAAGGACAGCTGAAACTGGTTCCGGCAAGGCATCAGGTCAGGAGTTATTTTGTGTGGCTGCTGCCTGAGGTTATCTGAGGCCTGTGCTTAAAGGGACCCCCCTGGACAGCCGGTTCTCAGGTTTCCCTGCTTGCTTGCCTACCTCACTGAGGGACAGCAAAGCATTTTTTTCTCTGCGTGCTCTGGTCGCCCTCACTCGGGACACCACAGCACTCCGCACCATGGAGCCAGAGCTGCCCCTGGGCACTCTGGTGCTTCTTTTGGATGTGTTGCTGCAAGCCTAGCAGCATCTGATGCATCCCAACCCCCAGGCCATCATCCAGACCCTCCTGGGGTACATGGAAGAGCAGCTGCAGCTCCTGGACTCCAGCATGCCCCACCGCATCTGGCGTCTGGACACCAGCAGCGACTGGTGGGACCACATCGTCCTGGGGCACTGAAGAGACCAACAATGGACCCAGAACTTTAAGATGAAGAAGGACACCTTCATGGAGCTCTGTGAGTGGCTCGCCCCTGCTCTGCAGTGATGGGACATGCATATGAGGCCCGCTATTCCCCTCCAGAAGCGTGTGGCTATCGCTCTCTGGAAGCTCTCCACACCAGATAGCTACCAATCCGTGGGGAACCAGTTTGGCGTGGGGAGATCCACTGTCGGAGCAGTGCTCATGCAGGTATGGCAGTATCTGGCCACTATGCCAGGCGGGGGTGTGTGCAAGGAGGGGATGTGCTGTCCTAAGGGGGGAGGTGGTACAAGTACCCTCCATGGGAGGGTTTGTTCTGTCCCAGCCACACTACGGACTGCCCGCGGTGACCAGGATTGCAGGGAGGGTTGCTCCTGGGGAGTAGGGCAGCGGGGCAATGGCAGGGAAGGAGCACTTTCAGCCACTCTGGCACCTCAGTGACTCTTGGTTTTGTGTGTCCCTCTGCAGGTAGTCAAGGCCATCAATAGAGTGATGCTCCACAGAGTCATCCGCCTTGCTGATGTTGACACAGTCATCGAGGGGTTTGGCGCCCTGGGCTTCCCCTACTGCGGGGGACGGGGGCCTATCGATGGGACACACATCCCCATCCATGCCCTGGAACACCAGGCCTCCCTCTATATCAACCGCAAGGGATACTTTTCCACCATCCTGCAGGCTGTGTCTGACCACTGGGGCCACTTTGTGCACATCAGTGTGGGCTGTTCCGGCAAAGCACACGACGCACGTGTGTACCGCAACTCCTCCATTTGCCATAGGCTGCACGCTAGGACTTTCTTTCCTGACCACCACATCAGGGTCAGGGATGTGGACATGCCTGTGTGCCTGGTGGGAGATGTGGCCTATCCCCTACAACCCTGGCTCATGAAGCCCTACACGGGACACCTCAACCCTCCCTGACAGACTTTTAATGCCAGGCTTGGCAGGGCCCGCATTATGGTGGAGGGTGCCTTCAGCCGGCTGAAGGCCTGTTTTGGATGCCTCTTCACCCGCCTGAACCTCTCCAAGCATAATATTCTGCATGTGGTGGCAGTGTGCTGTGTGCTGCACAATTTGTGCAAGAGGAAGGGGGAAGCTTTCCTGCCAGTCTGGATGGCAGAGGCCGAGCACTTGGCCGGCCTGTACATGCAGCCCCACATGGCTGCCAGCCAGGAGGCCCATCGGGGGGCTGGCCATATCCGGGAGGGCCTGCAGGAGAGCTTCCACCAGGACGAGCAGTGAAGTCTCCCTGGTATGCCCCATTGGGGGCTTGTGCCTCATTGCACCCTCACGTCCTTCCACTTACCCCTCCCTAACCCCCCTTCCTGATGTACAATAAAGACACATGTGATGAAGAAAACAAACTCTCTTTATTGAACAAAACTGGGGTGTGGGGGGGAATGAAGGTGGAGAGGGGAGGCGAGACGGTGGGAGAGGGGAGGGGTAAACCTGGGAGGGGGGAGCTAGAAACGGGAGGCAAGGGGAGAAAGGGGGAGGAGAAGCTCAGGGCTCAGGTTTGGGGGTCTTGCCGGCCCACCTGTCTCCCAGCACTGCGGGTGCGGGGGCCTCGGCATCCCCACGGGGAGGGGAGGGAGGAGGAAGAAGCGGGAGGGGGAGCAGGTATGGGAGGAGAAGCGGTAGCTGGGGAAGCAGCAGGGGCTGGAGCAGCAGGAGGCAGCAATCTCTGCACCAGGGTCTGCAGGTGGTTGCAGATGGCACGGCCCTAGGCAAGCAGCTCCCACCCATTCTCCCCACGGAATTGCAGGTCGTCGTGCACCCAGTAGTCCAGGGTGAGGTGCAGGCCTTGCAGTATCCCCAGGTGCTGCCGCTGGTATTCCTCCTGATTACGGGTCAGCCTGTTGAGTGCTCAGGCGCGGGAGGATGTTCTGGGGGGGGTGGTGCACCATGCACTCGCAGCTGGTGCGGCTGTGGAGAAACAAGAGAAGCGGTCAGTTCTCACTGGGGACACAGTGGGTGAAGTCCAGCTCCCCTCTGCAAGATGAGGACGACAGGTCTCCGTACCATCAGAGCCAGTGTGCTAGCACAGAGGCCATGTTCGGGATGTCCTGCTATCCCCGGGAGTGGGAGCTGGCCTGGGAGTGCACCCATGCCCCTGTGCTGTATGTGGTGTGAGTCTGTGTGTGGGGGCTGAGATGTCCCCTGCCTCTGTGTAGAGGGGGCTTGTGGAGGGAGGGCGCCCTGCTGTGTCCCACCCCAGGGTCAGGAGCATGTCATATGCCTTCATAGGGTATGTCTACACTAGCCCCCTAGTTCGAACTAGGGAGGCTAATGTAGGCATTCGAACTTGCAAATGAAGCCCGGGATTTAAATATCTCGGGCTTCATTTGCGTGTTCCCGGGCGGGCGCCATTTTTAAATCCCCTTAGTCCGAACTAACTGCCAGTGGCTACACGCGGCAGTTAAAAGTTAATTCGAACTAAGTCCTTAGTTCGAATTAACTGTTCTACCTCGTGGAATGAGGTGTAACAGTTAATTCGAACTAAGGACTTAGTTCGAATTAACTTTTAACTGCCGTGTGTAGCCGTGGGTATTTAGTTCGGACTAGGGGGATTTAAAAATGGCGCCCGCCCGGGAACACGCAAATGAAGCCCGGGATATTTAAATCCAGGGCTTCATTTGCAAGTTTGAATGCCTACATTAGCCTCCCTAGTTCCAAGTAGGGGGCTAGTGTAGACATACCCAAACAGACACACATGTGGGTAACAGGCCCTGACCCCTGTGTGTCAGCCAGCTGGGGCCACGTGCCCAGGGGTGGCATGGCACATGTACAGGTTGCTGCGTGAGCCATGGCCAGCAAGGCCCATGCGAGTGGTCCCTGGTCTCCCTTCCCTCCTGTCCTGCATAAGGGGACAGTGATGGCACTCACATGTTGTTGCCTCCCTGGCCTTGGACGACACCAGCAACAGGTCCGCTGGGACAGCTTGGGGGCCGTGGCTGCGTGGCATGCTCCCTCCAGGCTCCTGTGGCTCCTGGCCCTCCTCCTCCTCCATGCCCTGGTCAGGGCCCTCTGCCCCAGGGTCAATGACCACATGGGGGACACGGACCATCCCGCCCCCCAGGATGCGGTCCAGGCCATCAAAACAGGGGCAGGTGTCTGGGTCTGCCCCTGTTTGGGAGCTGCCCCCCGTGGCCCTGGCATACTTCTGCCACAGCTCCTTGATTTTCATCTGAACCTGCTCCTAGGTTTGGATGTGGCCTTTGGTGGCCAGGCTGGCAGCCCTGCGGCTGTAGATGGCCATGTTCCTCCATCTGGTGTGGAGATCATGGATGTTGCAGGCTTCCCCACAAACTTCAATGAGGTCCCTGATCCCCGCACTGGACCAGGCAGGTGCCCGCCTTTTCCAACCCCTGGAAGGTTCCTGGGAGCTGGCAGACTGGTCCTGGGGAGAGGTGGAGGACTTGCTGCCTGTGGCTTGCTGGGTCATGCTGTGGCCTGGCTCTGGGCAGCAGCAGAGTGGTTCTGGGCTGGCAGGCCTGGTGCCAGCCACAGAAGACTGTAGCCAGACCCTTTAAGGGCTCTGGGACGGGGAGGGAGGAGAGGAGTTTTCCTGTTTGTGCCCAGAGTGGCCACCAGAGCACCCTGGGAAGGGCTGGAGGCCCCCTATTTCAAAATAAGCATCTAGTGCTTATTTCGAAATAGCAATTTTGAAATAGGTGCTATTCCTCGTGGAATGAGGTTTACCAATTTTGAAATAAGCCCTCCGCTATTTCAAATTAATTTTGAAGTAGCAGTTGGCCTGTGTAGACACTAGTACAGTTATTTTGAAATAACGGCCATTATTTCAAAATAACTTTGCTGTGTAGACATACCCTCAGAACATGAGCCAGGTGCTCATTAAGGCTGCTTTTGTGATGTTCCAGGTCTCAAACATAGGTTGGGGAGTCCCCCAACAGCCACTGAGTTTGCTGAAACCTTGTAAACTGAGACGCTCATAGGACTATTGCCTCAGTCAGTACAACACTCATGGGCCCTCTGATTGGGGGGTCACCTGGATTCATCAATTGGTCCAACCATGCTATTTAAACCAGAAGGAGTCACAAGAATTTTGTCTGAGCAATAAGGTAATTTCCTGTTATAGCTGCACTGGACACTGCCTGTGTCTGCCTCTTGCACTCAACTCTCCTCCTGATTGCTGCTTTGCTCCTGGCTCTGCCTCAAATCTGTCCTCACTCTGTTCTCATCATGCTCCTGCTCTCTCCATGCTTGATCCTTGTCTCTCCTGTCTCTTCCCTTCCTTCACATCTCCAAAAATCAGTTACCAGTCCTGGCTCTGATCCCAGTCTCCAACATCTGAGCCTGATACTGGATTGATGCTTGGCTTTTGTAGTTGATTTGATATCTGACCTAGGCTGTGACCCTCAGATTTGTTCCCAGGTTCTTACTCTGGGTTGACTTCTGGCTCTGGTAATTGGCAATTGATTCTGATGCTGACTCTTGGCTTCATTCTCCAACCTGGATGTCTGCTTCCTCTACTAGATCTGACTCCTGTTCTGACTATGAGGCCAGACTGCCTCAATCTTCTTCCATAAAAGCTTTATGGCACTCCACTGTACAAGGCAGTCTGAAAGCTGACCTAAGTAGTCATCTGAAGATTTTTCTGCACAGGGAAGTACTTAAGAGGGGTAGAGTGGCTGTTGTTAAATATCCTACTTTCTTCACATCCCGTGGAGCAGGGGGATGTGCTGTGAGAGTGTCAAGGAAAACAAGCAGCTAACAGGAGTTTTGGAAGCAGTAACTGTAAACTCAGTGGTTGGAGGCAGTGGAATTTGAGGGGGCGGGGAATTAGTCATCAGTGAGTTGCCTAATTAAAAGTTGGTTTGATCTCTGTTTGTGGGCTGGGTCATGAACCCCAGAGTAAGCAAGGTGCCTTGCTAAAGACCAAGAGGCTCTAACCCATGGAGCTTTGATCAGTGTGTGGCTAAAAAATGCCAGGCTCCAATCCTTGGAGATATTATCAGCTCAGCTGTTTGAATTCCCATTAGTTCAGGTCTACCCCAGACCATCAAGGAGCAACTAATCACTCAGATTTCAGAGGGAGATGAGAGAGGAAATGTTAGAAGCTTTCTTGCCAGGTTCAGTACTATCTGTGATAGCAAGATGGCTAGTGATTGAACAGTGATAGTGACCTGCAATGGATATGCCATGTTCTTTTTCCTCCTTCAAGAGGGGAGTGATTTCATGTGCATGAAGTGCAATCTGGTGGCTGCACTGGAGGAAAAGAATCTGGGACTGGAAGGACAAGTAGAGATGCTGGAGAATTCCTAGATAATCAAGTTTGGGAAACACCAATATCCAAGAATAAAGTAAGTATGGAACTGGGTATTAAAGAATCAAACAGAGAGGACATCAGTGA
Organism: Pelochelys cantorii; assembly: GCA_032595735.1. Taxonomy (NCBI): domain Eukaryota; kingdom Metazoa; phylum Chordata; order Testudines; family Trionychidae; genus Pelochelys; species Pelochelys cantorii. The sequence continues at coordinate 97,404,587 of CM064329.1, read as the reverse complement.
GGAGGCCTGACAGTCCATAAATGCAAGAAGCCATTCTACATGGCTGGTGACAGATGAAGATGAACAAGCTGGTCATCAAAGATAAGGGAAATGAGAGCAAATCTACACATCTAGACATTTCAAATTAATGCCAGGTCCTCAATGTGCAAACTTTGAAAGGCACCTCTCAAGATCCAGCAGTTCCAAAGGAACAAAGAGATATAGGGAACACACACATGGATGACAGTTCAGCCCCACCTATAAGCTTGACTGCAAAGATTTCTCCAACCACCCAAAGAAGACAAACGGTCCTTGTTGGCGATTCAGTACTAAGAAGATTCAAAAGAAGATTCTGCAAGGGACAGGAAGAAAGCAGAACAGTTGGCCTAAATTCCCAGAGCTAAGATATGAGACATCATCCTATGATTGGACAGGCTTCTGAAGTTAACAGGCAAGGACCCATCAGAGATTATTCTTATTGATACTGAAGTGCAGGACATTTTGCACACAGCAGATGACTTAAGGGAAGCAGAAAAACTTCAGGGAACTGAGAAGAGTACTGAAGAGGAAGGTCATTCAGGAGATCTTCTGAGTCACTTCCCATGAGTGAAGGATGAAAAGCAAAAGATTCTGGAAGTGAAGTGCTGACTCAGTGTTTTGTGGAACATTGATCCACCTTCTCTATGGAGAGAGAGCTGAATAGTTTACATGGCTTCCAGCTCTGTAGAAAGGGGACCAATGTCCTCAGAGACAGCCTGGCTAGAATAGGGGATTAAGTTAACAGCAAAAGGGGAAGGTAAAAAGAGGGAAGATATGAGCAATCAGCATAAAATTGAGGCATGAGAACACAATTAATGAAGAAGCCAAAGGACATGAAGAGAAGAAATTCCTGAACTGCCTATATACTGATGCTAGGGGCATGGATACCAAATAAGGGGAACTGAGATTGCTCATTTATGAGCATAAATTCAATCCAGTTAGTATTATTGAGTGGGATGAATCCTATGATTAAAATGTTAAAATCAATAGTAATAACCTATTTGGGAAAGATCAAGTGAGTAAAAATAGAGGAATGGAACTTTGTCAAAAATGACAATATCTGTTTCTGAGCCACTGATAACTAAAGTGGCAAGGAGTCCTGTGGCACCTTATAGACTAACCGAAGTACTGGAGCATAAGCTTTTGTGGGCAAAGACCCACTTCGTCAGTCTTTGCCCATGAAAGCTTATACTCCAACACTTTGGTTAGTCTATAAGGTGCCACAGGACTCCTCGCCGCTTTTGCAGATTCAGACTAACACGGCTGCCCCTCTGATACTGATAACTAAATGATCTTGAATATTAATGGGTCAATATCCTAGCATATAAAGCACAAGAAGGGGTATTAGCTGGTGTTTATTAGAGACTTCCAAATCACACTAGGAACATGATGACCACTTTCTTACACACCTATCTATAATGTGTAGGGGAAAAAATTGTGTGATCATGGAAGACTTCAATCTGAGTGATGTATGTCTGTGGTCACACTTTCCCAGTACTAAGTTATCCTCGGAATTTCTAAAGATTATAGAAGAGAAGTTCCTAATTCAAAAAGTGTTGCTGCCAACACAAAGGAATTCTTTATTAGACTGTCTTAACTGATAAAAAGAAACTGATCACAGAATTAAAAATTAATGGTAACTTAGGTACAAGTGATCATGACTTGATCACATGTATGATGTGTAAGAAAAATAAAGTTTCAGAGGAGTAGCTGAGTTAGTCTGTAACAGGAAAAACTGAAAAAACAACGAATAATCTAGTAGCACCTTAAAGACTAACAAAACATGTAGATGGTATCATGAGCTTTCGTAGGCACAACCCACTTCTTCAGTGGCTTTTGGGGGGCTGTGTTGTAAGCGGGTGGGGTGAATATCAAAGTGTTTGTCCATCTGTGAGCATTTGTTTGATTGTGTGTTTGGCGGTTTGAAAAGAGTGGCAGTTTGAAAAGAGCAGCAGTTTGAAAAGTTTGAAAAGTGTGAATTGGGAATGCTTTGTTCTAGGTGGGCCTTCAGGGGCTGATTGGATTGGAGGCAAGGCTTTGACACGGGCCTAGCCAGTAGCCTTATAAAATGGCAGCCAGAGCAAACGCAGTGAGCAGCCAACAGGGCAGCAGCCAAGAGGGGAGTTTGCCTGGGAGTTCACCCTGGGGGAGCCCCATAGTGTTTGGTGGTGTTTTTCTTGAATTTTGTTTCTCTCCTGCCCTTCAGGGAGGCATTTAAAAACATCTGAGGAATCTCTCAGAAGGAAGGCAGGTATGGATAGTGATAGGTCTGTTGTTGTTACCTGCACAGCATATGCCATGTTTATCTTCCTCCCGCTGATTACCATTTTGGAAGAAAAAATTAGAGGACTTGAGGCCCAAGGGTCAACCCTACGTTCCATCAGAGAGGATGAAGACTTCCTTGATAGAAGGCAGCATTTAATACTGAAAGCACAGCAGGCTGAAGAACCAGTGAGGGCAGTACAGAACAAGGAAGAAAACTGGCAGCATGTAACCTCCAGGAGAAGGAAGACAACTCAGGTATCCCCAATTCTGGTGGAGGTAAGTAACCACCTTCAGGCTTTCTGCACAGGCACTACTGTGCAGAATGCTTTGGCAGGGACCTCTCAGGGAAGAGATCAGAAGAAGACCCCATCTACCAGAAGGCATGGGATGCATAGTCCTAGGGATGGGGGTTCCACCACCACCACCCCCAAGAGAAGAAGACGGGTGGTGATGGTCAGGGACTCCCTCCTAAGACGGACGGAGTCATCCATCTGCCGACCAGACATGGAATCTGGAGAAGTGTGCTGCTTACCAGGAGCTAGAATTCAAGATGTGACTGAGAGTCTTTCAAAACTGACCAAAATGTCGGATCACTACCCCTTTCTGCTTCTCCATGTAGGAACTAATGATACAGCCACGAATGACCTTGAGAGGGTCACTGCAGATTATGTAGCTCTGGGAAGAAGGATCAAGGAATTTGAAGTGCAAGTGGAGTTCTTGTCCATCTTCCCTGTTGAAGGAAAAGGTCCAGGTAGGGATCGTCGAATCATGGAAGTAAACGCATGGTTGCGCAGTTGGTGTCAGAGAGAGAGCTTTGGTTTCTTCGACCATGGGACTCTGTTTCAGGTACAAGGATTGCGAGGAAGAGATGGGATCCACCTAACCAAGAGAGGAAAGAGCATCTTCATGGGCAGGCTTGCAAACCTAGTGAGAAGGGCTTTAAACTAGGTTCATTGGGGCACAGTGACCTAAACCCTGAGGTAAATGGGGAGGTGGGATACTTGAAAGAAACACAAGGAAGAAGGAGCAACAAAGGAGGACCCTTGATTTGAATGGAGAAGGTAGGGCAATCAACTAGTTATCTAAGGTATTTGTACATGAATGCAAGAAGCCTGGGAAACAAACAGGAAGAATTAGAAGCATTGGCACAGTCAGAGAATTATTATTTGATTGGAATAATGGAGACTTGGTGGGATGACTCACATGACTGGAGCACAGTCATGAAAGGGTATAAACCACAGGTGGCCAACCCATTCCAGGGAAAGAGCGTGGATCCAGCATGAAGAGCCGGGGCAAAGTTGTCTAGCAAAACAAAAAACAAACAAACAAAAAGGACTGCCCCTTTAAAAGGAGCCTCTGGCTGCATAAGAAAATGCATTTAGAGGCTTTTTGGCCACATCAGGCTCCCACTGGCCGACACGATCTTTAATACTGCATCTTTAATGGCCGCACTGGATGGCTCCCCTGCCCCGGTGAGCACAGGGAGCTGGGTGGAGAGAGCCATTTTCAGGGGTGTGGAGGCAGCTTTATGAGCTGTGGTGGGGGGAGGAGGGAGCTTCGCGAGCCACATCCTAGGGGGGGAAGAGCCGCATGTGGCTCGCAAGCCGCGGGTGGGCCACGGCTGGTATAAACTGTTCAGGAAGAAAAGACAGGGGAGAAAAGGAGGAGGAGTTGTACTGTATGTAAGAGAGCAGTATGATTGCTCAGAGCTCCAGAGTATAGAGGGAGAAAAGCCTGTTGAGAATCTATGGGTTAAGTTTAGAGGCAGGAGCAATGGGGGTGATATTGTGGTTGGTGTCTGATATAGGCCACCAGATCAGGTGGATGAGGTAGATGAGGCTTTCTTCAGCCAACTAAGAGAAGCTTCCAGATCACAGGCCCTGATTCTCATGGGGGTCTCTAACTACCCTGACATCTGTTGGGAGACCAATACAGCAGTACACAGAAAATCCAGGAAGTTTTTGGAGAATGTTGGGGATAACTTCTTGGTACAAATGATGAAGGAACTGACCACGGGTCATGTGCAGTTTGACCTGCTGCTCACAAACAGAGAGGAACTAATAGGGGAAGTAGATGTGGGTGGCAACCTGGGAAGCAATGATCATGAGATGGTAGATTTCAGGATCTTGACCAAAGGAAGAAAGGAAAGCAGCCAAAATACACACCCTGGACTTCAGAAAAACAGACTTTGACTCCCTCAGAGAACTGATGGGCAGGATCCCCTGGGATGTTAACATGAAGGGGAAAGGAGTACAGAAGAGCTGGCTGTATTTTAAAGAAGCCTTATTGAAGGCACAGGAAGAAACCATCCCAATGCACAATAATAAAAGCAAATATGGTAGGTGACCAGATTGGCTTACCAGGGAAATCCTTGGTGAGCTTAAACACAAAAAGGAAGCTTATAAGAAGTGGAAACTTGGACAGATGACTAGGAAGGAGTATAAATATATTGCTTGAGAATGCAGGGGAGTAATCAGGAAGGCAAAAGCACAATTGGAATTGCAGCTAGCAAGGGATGTGAAGGGTAACAAGAAAGATTTCTACAGGCATGTTAGCAATAAGAGGGTGATCAGAGGGTGTGGGGCCCTTACTGGATGAGGGCGGTAACCTAGGGTGTGTCTAGACTACATGGCTCCGTCGACAGAGCCATGTAGATGAGCGTAGTCAGCAAAGGGAAATGAAGCGGCGATTTAAATAATCGACGCTTCATTTACATCAAATGGCCGCCGCGCTGTGCCGATCAGTTGATTGTTGGCACAGTGCGGTAGTCTAGATGGGGATCAGCCGACCCCAGAACCCTTTGTCGTCAGATCCTTTATGCCTCGAGGAAACAAAGGGTTCCGGGGTCGGCTGATCCCCGTCTAGACTACCGTGCTGTGCCAACAATCAGCTGATCGGCACAGCGCGGCGGCCATTTTGATGTAAATAAAGCGGCGATTATTTAAATCGCTGCTTCATTTCCCTTTGCCGAGTACACTCATCTACATGGCTCCATCGACGGAGCCATGTAGTCTAGGCACACCCGCTAGTGACAGATGATGTGGGAAAAGATGAAGTACTCAATGGTTTTTTTGCCTCTGTCTTCACAGACAAGGTCAGCTCCCAGACTACTGCCCTAGGCAATGCGGTATGGGAAGGAGTTGGGCAGTCCTAAGTGGAGAAAGAACAGGTTAAGAACCAGTGCTTTTTTTGTGATGGTACTGCCCAGTATGCAGTACCGGCACCTCCAGTCAGAGCTTACCTGGAAAGAACAGAGAGTACCAGCACCTCTGCAATGAAAATGGCCAACAGTCGGCTGGATCTTAAAGAATACTGGCACTTTTTTTTTTTTAACAAAAAAAGCACTGTTAAGAACTATTTAGAAAAGCTAGACATACACAAATCCATGGGTCTGGATTTAATGCATCTGAGCATACTGAGGGAGTTGGCAAATGTCATTGCAGAGCCTTTGGCCGTTATCTTGAAAACTCATGGAGATTGGGAGAGATCCGAGAGATCCCGGATGATTGGAAAAAGGCAAATGTAGTGCCCATCTTTAAAAAAGGGAAAAAGGACAATCCAGGAAACTACAGACCAGTCAGCCTTACCAGTAACTGGCTCTGTGGACATGGGGAAGTCAATGCATGTGATATACCTTGACTTTAGCAAAGCTTTTGATATGGTCTCCTCTCCCACAATATTCTTGCCAGCAAGTTTAGGAAATATGGATTGGATAAATGGACTGCAAGGCAGATAGAAAGCTGGCTAGATTGTTAGGCCCAACGAGTAGTGATCAATGGCTCGATGTCTGGTTGGCGGTCGGTTTCAAGTGGCGTGCCCCAAGGACTGGTTCCGGGGCTGGTTTTATTCAACATATTCATTAATGACCTGTATGTGCCGATGGATTGCACCCTCAGCAAGTTTGCGGATGACACTAAGCTAGGGGAAGAGATAGATATGTTGGAGGGCAGGGATAGGGTTCAGAGTGACCTAAACAGGTTAGAGGATTGGGCCAAAAGAAATCTGATGAGGTTCAACAAGGACAAGTGCAGAGTCCTACACTTGGGATGGAAGAATCCAAAGCATTGTTACAGGCTGGGGACTGACTGTTTGGTAGCAGTTCAGCAGAAAAGAACCTGGGGATTACAGTGGATGAGAAGCTGGATATGAGTCAACAGTGTGCCCTTGTAGCCAAGAAGGTGAATGGCATATTAGGGTGCATTAGGAGGAGCACTGCCAGCAGATCTAGAGAAGTGATTATTCCCCTTTATTCGGCACTAGTGAGGCCACATCTGGAGTATTGCCCCTCCCCCTACAGAAAGGATGTGGATGCATAGGAGAGGGTCCAGCGGAGAACAACAAAAATGATTAGAGGGCTAGAGCACTTGACCTACGAGGAGAGACTGAGGGATTTAGGCTTATGTAGTCTGCAGAAGAGAAGAGTGAGGGGGGATTTGATAGCAGCCTTCAACTTCCTGAAGGGAGGTTCCAAACAGGATGGAGAAAGGCTGTTCTCAGTGGTGACAGATGGCAAAACAAGGAGCAATGGTCTCAAGTTACAGTGGGGGAGGTCTAAGTTGGATATTAGGAAAAACTATTTCACTAGGACGGTGGTGAAGTACTGGAATGGGTTACCTAGGGAGGTGATTGAATCTCCATCCCTAGAGGTTTTTAAGTCTCAGCTTGACAAAGCCTTGATTGGGATGATTTAGTTGGGGTTGGTCCTGCTTTGGGCAAGGGGCTGGACTTGATGACCTCCTTAGGTCTTTTCCATCCCTATGATACTATGATTCTATGGACGTGAAGATCAGGGCCTTTGTCTTTAATCATTTATTTTTCATAATGTGCGGGTTTAGAGTACTTACCTGTATCACTTTGCACCCTTTCTGCTCATCCATTTTCATCTGTGGATGGCCAAAACCTCCATTCACTGTAACTTAGTTTGCCACACAGAAAACTGATCCATCCTGAGTAGGTTTAAATAATAAGGTCAATTAGGTATCAGAAGCATGAATGCCATAGTGCATTATGGGCAACTAGAAGCACGACAGTGGAACCTCTCTAGTCTGGCACCCTCGGGACCTGACCTGTGCTGAACCAGAGAATTTGCAAAACCACAGGAGTAAATATTGTCTAGCAGCATTACCAATGCTTCCATTGCCTAATGGGCTCTTTGAAGACATTCAGGGGCAAATTAGAGCTAAATAAAGGCACAGAAGATTGAGAACCAGGAAGGACTGGTGGCTGTAAATAAACTTTATGGGACCATGGGAAACTTGGCCATATCCATGATAAGTGGACATCTGTCTAACTAAAATTATGCCAGACCATGGATGTTGCTGGACCAGAGAAGAAGAGAGGCAGAAGAGTTTTATGAATGGCTCTGACTTCTGGATATCTGTTGTTCTCATGGCCTGAGTCCTTTTCCTGTTCCCAGGTCACTCTGTCCCATAGGCAGTTGGTGAAGGCACAGCTGGGGAAGGCAAGCCCCCAGCCTCACCTTCAGCCCCACCCTTTCTTCTGAGGCCCCACCTCTTCCCCGGCCCCACAGGGAGGTGGGGCAGTGTGCCATGTGTGCACTCCCCCTCCCAACCATGGGGAGAGGAGGCTAGTAGGCAGGAATGCACTTGCCACAGCTTCCCCAGCCTTGGGGAGGGCACAGGGCTCACAGCATGGCCCCAGCATCCCCAGGCCCAGAGGAGGGTACACTGTGCTGCACAACCCGGCACAGCCCAGCCTCTCCAGCCCTGGAGTACCGGGGGAGGAAGGAGGTCACTTCATGTGGTGCGGCCTCTCCAGCCCTGGAAGAGGGCAGAGGGCATGGGGGATGGCCCTGGCCTCCCCAGCCCTGGAGAGGGCTGAGCCACATGGCCTGGCCCAGCCCTGCCTCTCCAGCCCCAGAGCACGGGGAGGGCGGGCGCTGCGGGTAGCAACACTCCACTCCAGAACCCCTACTGCAGGGGTTCTTGGGGTGGAGTGTGGGCCAGGCTATGCCTGGTGGTTTGGGAAGGCAGAGCCTTCCCCCACCTTACATACTGGACACACCCATTCTTTGAACTGAATTTACCATCTCTCTGTCAGCATAGCTAATCTATCTAGGTACTTAGAACCAGCACTGAGTTGCTTACTGCAGTGTAGTTTGAAACCTATTTTGCCCTTCACTTGGTGAAGTGCTACATAAAATATCAGGCTGAGTTAGGCCAGCTGCACAGAATATGGAGTTACATTTGGGGTATGTCTACACAGCAGTGCTAAATTTGAAATAAGCTATGCAACCTGAGCTACGCTAATTGCATAGCTTAAGTCAAAATAGCTTATTTCAAATATGGGCACGTCTTCACAACACTTATTTTGAAATTGAGCACTCTTCCTCCGACTTCCCTTAAACATCAAACAATGAGGGTCACAAGAGTAGGAGTAAGAAGTCCTGCAGCTCAACATTATTTCAACATTGTGTCGAAATAACTGCTTGTATGTATTATTTCGAAGCAATGTCAGTTATTCCGCAATAGACGTACCCTTGGTGAGAGCTGCTGATTCCCCAGGCTGCTGATTCCCCATCTACACAGCAGCATTATTTCAGAATAACTGATTATGTGTCTACATCGTAAGCCTTTGTTTTGAAATAAAGTCGAGCTGGATGACTTCTTACTTTGACTCATGGTAACCCTCATTTCAAGAGGAGGAAGGGAAGTTGAAGGAAGAGTGTTCTTCTTTTGGCCTTCTGCTGTGTAGACAGCATCAAAAGCCAAATTATGCTATTTTGACAAGCTACACAGTTGATATAGCTGAAGTTGCATAGCTTAATTCGACTTTTGCCTTGCTGTATAGACATACCCTCAAAGTAAAGCTTCATGTTAAAATGAAATGGAAAAAAAAGCTGTTTCTTCAAACTGTATGTGGATGTGTGGGGGGAAACAGAAATGATACATTTTCAATGAACAGCTCATACTATCTAAAATTTTGGTATTTTTTATTAATTGACAGATGAATCTGGAGGCAGGACCTGGGAAAGAGATATATAACAAAATAGAATTTTTTGCAGTGTATCCTTCTTAGACTCTCCATTGTCACTCATTTTCATACTTCTCCTCACCTGATGACACTGATTTAATATTCAACATGCATTCTGTCCTATTATTTTCAATTCTTTGAAAGTCAGTTTTTTCTGTTTTCTTAGAATTAACTTTACTTGTCTTGTTCACTTATTCCCAATCTTAAAACAAATGAAAATAACAGGCTGTTAGTGAAGGGAGAATTTCAAAAGTCTGGGAAGTTTGATAAAGGATCCAGAAGTGTCTATGCATGTATAAGCCTGAAGCACTGAGACCACTGACAAGGGAAAACGAAGTCTACCCTACAGTCTTAGCCAAGAGCCAGCTGGCTTTTAGCTCAAGGAATAGCTCAGCCCCTAAGGACACTGGTTCAATCCCTCCTGCCAATGACCAGGGTCTGTCAGCTCTACAGATGTATCATGGGCAAACCTTTCCCTATTCAGTTGGGCAAAGCACTCAAATAACGAAGTCTGTACAAATTATAGCAGGACAGACTCACCACTGGAACTTTTGGTTGTACATCATGTAGAAGTTCTTGCCTGTCTAACATCCCCAGCTGACACCTACTTTGGTCCCTGTGGTGGCTTGTCTTATCTCATGACTCAGCCCACCAGCCAGTTCACATTTATGTCTATCCCTTCCAGAGTAACAAACAGTAATTTTTTGGAGTAACAAACATCTCCAGGATTCTTACATTTGTGCAGAGCCTGAATTGTCAGCCCTGTGGTCCACACTCTTCTCTCAGAATTTTGAATCATTCCTGTGCCCTTTCCCCAAGGGGGTTCACAACTCCTTTCTCTGTTGCTGGGTGGATAACCCAGGTCCTCCTACTACATTAGGTTCCAGTCTAGGGATGCTATAACAAGCAGCCAAGATTTGTTCTATCTGCTGCTCATCCAATCTGCTGCCTCCCCCTGTTTTTCTTCCTAGATTGTCAGCAGGTGTCTACCAAAGCCTCTTTAAGGGTATGTCTACACTACAGTGCTATTTCGAATTAACTTATTTCAAATTAGTTAATTCAAAATAAGCTAATTCGAAATAACACATCTAGACCCAAAAACGAATTCGAAATAGCGTTTTGCTATTTTGAAACAGGGCGTCCACACTGATTGGATGCTGGATCATATTTAAAGGCAGCTGAAACCAGTTTCAGCAGGGCATCAGGTCAGTAGTTGCTTTGTGTGGCTGCTGTCTGAGGCCATCTGAGGCTCGTGCTTAAAGGGACCACCCTGGACAGCCGGTTCTCAGCTTTCCCGCTTGCTTGCCTACCTCGCCGAGGGACAACAAAGCGTTTTCCTCTCCGCCTGTTTCGGTCGCTCTCCTTTGGGACACCGCAGCACTCGGCACCATGGAGCCAGAGCCGCCCCTGAGCACTCTGGTGCTCATGTTGAATGTCTTGCTGCAAGCCTTGCAGCAATTGCTGGAGGCTGCCTGGCACCTTCTGCTGCAGGCCAGCCCCCTGGCCCTCCCCCTGCCCCCCCTGGGGGCCCTGGAGGAGCAGGGCCCGGATGCCAGCATGTCCCGCCGCATCTGGTGTCTGGACACCAGCAGCGACTGGTGGGACTGCATCATCCTGGAGCGCTGGGGAGACCAACAGTGAACCCAGACCTTCAGGATGAAGAAGGACACCTTCCTGGAGCTCTGCGAGTGGCTTGCCCCTGCTCTGCAGCGACGGGACACATACATGAGGCCCGCCATTCCCCTCCACAAGTGGGTGGCCATCGCCTCTGGAAGCTCTCCACGCTGGACAGCTATTGATCCATTGGGAACCAGTTCGGTGTGGGGAGATCCATCGTCGGAGTGGTGCTCGTGCAGGTACAGCACTCACCAGCCACTGAGCCAGGATGGGGGGGCTGCAAGGAGGACATGGGCTGCCCCAGGGTAAATGGGGGGAGGTGGTGTAAGTGCCCTCCCCAGGAGGGGTCGGTCCATCCCGGCCACACTACAGACCGCCCGCAGTGGCCAGGATTGCAGTGGGGGTTGCTCCTGGGAGTGGGGCACGGGGCAGTGGCAGGGAAAGAACACTCCCAGCCACCTGGGCGCCCCAGTGACCCTCAGTTTTGTGTGTCTCTCTGTAGGTGGTGAAGGCCATCAACAGGGTGCTGCTCCGCAGAGTCGTCCACCTCATCGACCTGGACGCGGTCATCCAGGTGTTCGGCGCCCTCGGCTTCCCCAACTGCGGGGGCGGGCAATCGACGGGACGCACATCCCTATCCGTGCCCCAGACCACCAGGCCTCCCTCTACATCAACAGGAAGGGGTACTTCTTCGTGATCCTGCCGGCCATGTCTGACCACCAGGGCCAGTTCACGAACATCAGTGTGGGCTGGTCCGGCAAGGCACACGACGGGCGGGTGTACCGCAACTCCTCCGTGTGCCAGAGGCTGCATGCCGGGACTTTCTTCCCCGACCGCCACATCAGGGTCGGGTACGTGGACATGCAAGTGTGTCTGGTGGGGGATGCGGCCTACCCCCTACAGCCCTGCTCATGAAGCCCTATACGGGACACCTCAGACTCTCCCGGCAGGTCTTCAATGCCAGGCTCAGCAGGGCCTGCATCGTGGTCGAGGGAGCCTTCGGCTGACTGAAAGCACAGTTTAGATGCCTCCTCACCCACCTCGACCTCTCCCAGCACAATATTCCTCACGTGGTGACAGCGTGCTGTGTGCCCCACAATTTGTGCGAGAGGAAGGGGGAGGCTTTCCTGCCAGCCTGGATGGCAGAGGCTGACCGCCTGGCTGGCCAGTATGCACAGCCCCGCACGGCTGCCAGCTGGGAAGCCCTTCGGGGGGCTGTCCGCATCCGGGAATCCCTGCGGGAGAGCTTCCAGGTGGACGAGGCCTGAAGTCCCCCTGGCGTGCCCCACTGGGGCCTGGGGCTTTACATTCCTCCCCCACCTCTTTCCCCTTTCCCCTCCCTAACCCCCCTTCCTGATCTACAATAAAAACACCTGTGTGGCCACAAAAAAAAATGTCTTTATTTCACATAGCTGGGGTGGGGCGAGGGAGGGAATGAGGGTGGAATAGGGGAGGGGGGAAATCTGGGAGGAGGGAGCTGGAAGGAGGAGGCAAGGGGAGGAAGGGGGAGGGGAAGCTCAGGGTTGGGGGTCTTGCTGGATCTCCCGTCTCGCAGCACTGAGGGTGCGGGGGCGTCACGGAGGAGTGGGTGTGGAGGGTGGGGCAGGAGGGACGGGGGGTGCGGAAGAAGCAGGAGGGGGAGCAGGGGTGGGAGGAGGAGTGATAGGTGGGGCGGCCGCAAGGGCTGGAGCAGCAGGAGGCAGCAATCGGTCTGCCAGGGCCTGCAGGTGCTCGCGGAGGGCACGGCCCTGCTCTCGGAGCTCCCTCAGGCTCTCCCGCCACAGCTGCAGGTCCTCTTGCACCCACTGCTCCTGGATGTAGAGCTGCCGTCCCTGCAACCACAGCTGCTGCCTCTGGAACTCCTCCAGGTTGCGGGTGCGCCTGCTGGCCCGGGTGCAGGTGGAGGGTCCAGGCGGGGTGGTGCGTCTTGCACTCCCAGGTGCTGCGGCTGTGGTGGAACAAGAGAAGTGGTCAGTTCTCCTTGGGGACACAGTGAGTGAAACCCAGCCCCCCTCTGCAAGGCGAGGATGGCAGGTGTCTGCACCATCACGTCCTGCTATCCCCGGGAGTGAGAGCTGGACCAGGACTGCACCCCAGCCCCTTTGCTGCCTATAGTGTGGTGGGGGGGGGGGGAGAGGAGATGTGCCCTGCCTCTGTGTAGAGGGGGCATCGGGAGGGAGGGCAGTGTGCAGTCTCTCTCCGGGGTAAGGTCCCTGGGCTCCCCCTCCCCCTCCGCCCCGCATAAAGGGACCATGATGTCACTCACATGTGGAGTCCTCCCTGGTCTCGGATGAGACTGCTGACGGGCTCTTCAGTATGGCTCGGGGTACCTGGGTGCAGGGCAGGCTCCCTGCAGGCTCCTGGCTGCCATCGTCCTCCTCCTCCTCTTCCCCTGTGTCAGGGGCAGGGCCCTCTGCCCCGGGGTCAATGACAACCAGGGGGGCACGGACTGTCTGACCCCCCAGGATGTGGTCCAGGGCCTCAAAGTGAGGGCAGACCTCCAGGTCAGCCCCTGATTGGGAGGCCCTGGCGTAGGCCTGCTGCAGCTCTTTAATTTTGCAGTGCACCTGCTCTTGGGTACGCATGTGGCCTCTGGTGGCCAGGCTTGGAGCCATGCGGCTGTAGACGGCTGCATTCCTGTGCCTAATGCAGAGATCGTGGGCATTGGAGGCCTCTCCCCAAATCTCAATGAGGCCCACGATCTCCGCACTATCTCCATGATCTCCAGGAAGACGCCCGCCTTTTGCGGCCCTTGGCAGGCTCCTGGGAGCCGCCAGCCTGGTCCGAGGAAGAGGTGAAGGGCTAGGTGGCAGCGGGTGGCTGGCTCATGCTGTGCCAGGTGCACGGTCTGCTGGCTGTGTGCTGGCAGGCTGGCAATTGGCACAGGAACTGTGGCCAGAGTCTGTCCCTTTAAGGGCTCCGGGGTTGCGGGGGGAGCAGACGAGTTCTCCTGTTTGTGCCCAGGGTGGCCACCAGGGCTCCCTGGGAAGGGCTGGAGGCCAGCTAATTTGAAATAAGTGTCTACACAGCACTTATTTCGAATGAGCTATTTCGAATTTGGCGTTATTCCTCGTAGAATGAAGTTTACCAAATTTGAAATAAGCGCTCCGCTATTTCGAATTAAATTCGAAATAGCAGTTTGTATGTGTAGACAGCTAGTAAAGTTAATTCGAAATAACGTCTGTTATTTCAAATTAACTCTGTAGTGTAGACATACCCTAAACTCATACTTCATTCAGGGCCCAGACTGACAGGGCTATCCCTGGCAGCCACAACACTATGCCAAACTCACAGTAGAAATGTAAATCCATTTCTGCCTTCCCTAAGCTTGACCTTTCATTTTCATCTGTTCATTACTCAGGAGGGGATGTCAGAATAAACTCACCCCATGGACTTCCTCTATGTTCCCTCATAATGTCTCCAGTTCTGAAGAAAAACTGCAGAGTTTTGCTCTGTTGTCCAAGCTTCCTTTCTTTATAGTCATCACTCAGCTCCTTCTCCAGATGGGCTTCATCTTTAATTAAGCTTAACACACCCTCGAGCCAAGTAGCATTACTGGTCTCTCCGGCTATGTCTAGACTGCAGGCTTCTGCTGACTCTCTCTAACCAAAGGGAACCTGCTATGTCAATGATAAAAGACTTCAGTTTCCGTGATTTGCGGAACCCCATTCAAAGGATATTAGTGTGAGATGATATGACGTATGAAGTAAAACCAAAAGAAGATGTCAGCCAAATGTCTGTAAACATCCAAAGAGGGCCTGGTTTGGTTCTTCCTTTTCCATTAGGACAGTTTGACTCTCTGTAAAAATAAACAAAACAAAACAAAAACACACCATCAAGGCAAACCAGGCAACTTTTTGTCTCAACAACATGCACTGAAACACCTAATCCCTAAATTAGTATCAGCTCAAACAGTACTTGAATGAGGGAAGTGACAATCTATTGTACTTCTTTAGTGAATTCGTTTGTGTGTGTGTCAGTTATAGCATCATAATGCACATTGCATTATTGTTCTACTTAGACAGTGAATTGGCGATGTGTATAATGATGCACCTGTTAGTCAAGAAATCCCTCAGAAGCTAAACAGTGTTATAAAACTGACATACTCTGTCACAGCCAGAACTGTCAGGATGTTTCCTCTGCATTATGCAATATTTTCTGCTTTACGGCCATTAAAGACAATAATAAAACAGCTGTTACTGAGTAGTATGTTGTCATATATCAGTGAAAAGCATGGAAATGATTATAGCAGTGCTATTCACAGTGTTATAGTTAAGGGTGGGTCATAGTTTCCATTATAAATTCTTTTTTGTGGGCAAGTATGAATATATATCTGCCTGGAACCAAACACAATCTCTCTCTCTCTCTCTGACACACACACACACACACACACACACACACACACACGCATTTTATAGTATATACAGGTTGGAAATCCATGGCCTGGCACCCTCGGGACCTCACTGGTCCTGGATGAGGGATTTTGCCGGACCAGGCAAGTCATTTCTGGCTCCCCTGCCATCAGCCCCCCAGCCCTGGCCCAGTTGCTGGCCCTGTTGCTGCAGTGCACCAGGCTTCCAGCCCTGCTGGCAGCTCACTGTCAGCAGCCCACTGCCCTGCCCTCAGGATGCCCAGCTGCTAGCCCCCCACTGGGACTCTTTGGACTTGGGATATCTGTGGTCTGGATATGCTGGATCAGACAGTCCCAGTTTGGAGAGGTTCAACCTATGTATATATACAATGTGTGTGTGCATACTATATTTTTGTTTGAAAATGTAAGTTTCATGTTGGAGTAATAGTGCCAGAAAATGTAGTCTTCACCAAAGGCAAAAAATGAGTACAGCACGAGCAGAACAACAGCACTCCTATTCTTCTGTAGTATCTAGAGCTTGGGTTGTCAGTGGCAGGGAGCGATTTAAGTACAGTGAACTTTCAGTCTTTTGGTTGAGACTACAACATGTCTGTTTATTTAGGGACCTATAGAGCCCCCATCTGAGCACCTCACAGATATATATGACTTTATCCTCACAACATCTTTCTGAGATAAGGAAGTATTATTTATTATATTATTACTAGAAGATATACATGGAGTTGCTCAGGTCCTTCAGGGCAGGGGGCTGCAGGTTGTGGAGGTGCAGGAGTCAGGGCAGGATGTAGGGGGCTCAGGGTAGGTGGCCGCTGACTGCTCCCCGGGCATGGCCTGGGGAGGTGGGAGCCACACTGTCTGACACAGGACATTTTTGCTCCCCAGAACTGGCTTGAGATGGCGGGGGCTGCACTGACCAGCTTGCCAGTGACGTTGCTCCCAGGGGCTGACCCGCGGCAGTGTGCAATGGCAGTATTGCTCCCTGGGGCTGGCCCAGGGTGGCAGGGGCCATGCTTCCTGGCCAGCGGCTGCTCCACAGCACTCTGGGCTGCCAGAGTGGTGAGGATGTACTTGTTTGCTGCCCCCTCCATTGACTTGATGGAATATAATTGTCCACTATGCTTTCTGCCTCCTGTGGTTATTCTAGAGTATAACTGCCCCTGCTATCACAGCCCACCCTTTCTGTTTGATGAGGAACAGTTGCATTTCATGCACATCCCATTGTCCTGGCACAACCAAACCCTGACCTTGCTTTAAATTATTATAAGAGGAAGCTGACTACCAAATTTGGTGGTCCTAGCTCTTACTGTTCAGGGGGAGTTCTTGAACAAACAGACTCATAGATAGATGGATGCACAGACAAATAGACAGAAACTCTCTTATATGTATATACTAGATTAGTTGTAGTAACATTTTTACAATATGGATCAGCAACACAGAGACTTAGTGGCTTACTTGGACACATATAGGAAGTCCATTACAGATCTAGAAATTGAGCCCAAATCTCCTGAGTTTCAATTTAGTGCCCCAATCAGAGAATTATGGTTTTTCTGCTAGATAATCATTTTGCAAATGAAGCTCATTCTGAGGTTCAAGTCTGTAGTGTAGGCAGCAGGAACCAAACCAGCATTAGAGTACCACTGCCCTGCTTTGCACAGGTTATGGCAGTCATTCACCAACACAAGTTAGCAACTATTTGACCTGAGTCTGAATCAACTACTGACTCTTGTTTGATTCAAACCAGAAAGATAGACATGAAAGATTCTGTAACATTCCCAAAGTTGAGAGCATTCAGACACACAAACCTATGGGCCATATACACAAGTGTTCCAGCTGGCTTCACTTTAGGAGGAGAAGGTGTATAAAATACACAACAAACAAATGATAAGAGGACTGATAGGTTAAAACCAGTACCTTAAATTACACCTGGAAATGGAAAGGAAAGTAGACCAATGTGTGGAGCACAAGCATAAAATGCTCTTTGTATGCAAGTGTGCCATCAAGTAAGTGGCAGCCACAGTTTGCAGGATGGGAGTTAATTTACTGAACACACAACTCCATTGCTGAATTCTTTACTTTTACTTGCAGCTGAACTTGCAACTGCGTTTGAATGAATATTCATGGAACCTTTCCTGCCCCTTTGTGGACTTTGCACTTCTGCTCTCTGAGCTCAAGGTAATGGCAATATGGGGCTAGTGGAGCCAGAAGCTCTCCACATCCATTTTAAAATGTGTAGGAGAAGCTGTTTCAGAGCATGGCCTGCAACATGTCCCCATGGGTTATACACCTCCACAATCCACCAGAAAATCCCACTGGCTCTCAAATCTTTAGTACATCCCCCAGAGTTTCCATTCATTAGTCTTCTTTAAACATTCCTTTTAGCTTTTCTTTGCTATTTCCCATGTGTCTGTTTCTACCACCTACAGATAAAATTGTTGAAGTCAATACAATTTGTGAAGCACACGTCCTTAGTTAATTTTGTATCAAAGATGTAATTTTCTCTCTAACTGGGCTTTATAGTCATTACACTACTGCAGGCTACTTAGCCCAAAGGTCTTTGTATTTCTGATAAACTTGGAAATAAAATAATACAACTAAAAAGACATTTACTAGTCTGAGAAGCATTACTCACCTTGGGGAAATGGAAGGATAAAATCTTGTCTGAGCTTTCTAAGCATGCTTAACTGTGGATATCTCCTATTTTGAATTATTCAATTATTATTATATGAATTTCAAATATACACATCATTATAGCATATGGGCACTGAATAAATGCATTAAAAAGAACAACTACTTACTCTTCAGAGAAGAATAAAAATCTCTGCCACATATTCTCCCACTGCTAGATTTAAATGCTACTTAAGAGCTGTCTCAGTTGAAGCCCAGTGTATGGTTCAACTATTTGCCACCTCTCAAAATAGGCATGGTTTGGGTACATCCTGATTCTGGATATTTGTATTGTCCATATAAATAACTAATCCATTTAGGAACCTTTGGCCTTACTGATCTCTTGTGGCAATGAATTCTATAGGCTAATTAACCCTAGTGTATCAAAGTATTTCCTTTTGTCTTTTTGTCTTTTATTGTAAGTGTTTGGTTCCTTGTTCTTCTATTACAGGAAATGGTAAACAGTATTAACTTTTTTATATCACCTTTTATTTTAAATGTTTCCATTATGTACCTGTTACAGTGGCATGAGTGGGAAAGATTCAGGGAGAGTACTGATGGCAAAATGTTTGGCAACCTTGCCAAAAATATTAAAGCTCTGGAGTAACTTAATTTCTGTTAAACCAGTTATGGCTGATGATGCCTTAACAAAGCACATCACTGTAAAATGGAAAGCTTATTTCCCTCAGGAGAGGGTATTTGATCACCTTAAAAATAAATCTTGATTTTTTTTTCAAAAAATCAGAAATACGATGAGGCCCCCGGGTGCTGTTCTGGATGCTTTAGAGTATTTCATGACCTTCATTTGGTTTTTACTGAAAGGCTTCTCCTGGAAACCTAGAAAACACAGCCAATTCATCTATGTGAACCTGACAGAAGTTAATCTAGGAAAGTGCATTTCACTCACAAAAGCCCAAATGACATTTCCATGTTTACTAAAAGGGCAGCGTGAAATGATGCTATAAAAGCACAATGGAAGCTACAGCACGCTGTAGAAAACATGGCGTTAATGGGATGTGTGCTGTGTTGTGGCTTGCCAAGCATTTCTGAGGTGATTTGTGAAGTTAGCTCAGGTTGTAAAGCCATTGTAGTAAGCCCCCCTAGCTCTGAACTGTGTGCCATCGCTCAAATGTATGTCACACTGTTCAAGATTAGATTAGAAGCTTCGGGGGCAAACACTGGATAAATGTTTTTTCATTGGTTGCTTAGGTAATTTGTCAAAAGAAGGGTGGGTTCTAAACTTCAAGGAGAAGAATTAATGCATATCCAGAGAGAGAATTTAATGCCAGCTATTCTATCCAAAATTAAGGGGCTGTTCCCACATAATGCTGAGCAGCCATAGGAAGTGCATATTGATTCTCAGGACTAGACCCCAATAGTTTCGGAAACTTTGAGCAAAGACTGTCCAATGACTGAGCAGAGTGAAAAAGAATAGCTTCATATCTGGGAAATAATTAGTATGTGAGACCAAGAAGTGCCAATATATAATGTCAGGGTCATGATTATATGAAACTCTAGAGGTGAAGATAAGCAATATGGAGGGGATTAAAAAAAACAGGTAGGTGAATTTAAAGGCATAGTGAGAGAGCTAAGAGTGGAGGATATCACTGGCAGTTGCACCGAAGGAATTTTACATAGCCCATATTCTGTGGCTCTCTGATTGGAGTTAAAATCTTTCTCTAGGATGTTTGGTATAGGCTATAGCACTCAACATTTCCCTCTTCGTGGCTTAGTTCCCCACCAGATCAGAGTAGTGTTCTAGCCATCCCAGGCAGGCTTCCAATTTGCTGGCCATCCATGTTAACATATCCCCAGTAGCTAACAAGAGAATATGGGCTAGGGATGTAAGGGTATGTCTACACTAGCCCCCTAGTTCGAACTAGGGTGGCTAATGTAGGCATTCGAACTTGCAAATGAAGCCCGGGATTTAAATATCCCGGGCTTCATTTGCATGTTCCCAGGCGGGCGCCATTTTTAAATCCCCTTAGTTTGAACTGACGGCCCACGGCTACACGCGGCAGTCAGAAGTTAATCCGAACTAAGTCCTTCGTTCGGATTAACTGTTACTCCTCCTGCAATGAGGTGTAACAGTTAATCCGAACTAAGGACTTAGTTCGGATTAATTTCTGACTGCCGCGTGTAGCCGCGGGCAGTCAGTTCGAACTACGGGGCATTTAAAAATGGCGCCCACCTGGGAACATGCAAATGAAGCCCGGGATATTTAAATCCTGGGCTTCATTTGCAAGTTCGAATGCCTACATTAGCCACCCTAGTTCGAACTAGGGGGCTAGTGTAGACATACCCTATGCGACTAACTGACTACCTGATAAACAAATGTTTATTGAGTTGTTGAGTAGGAACTCGACTAGTCGCTTTCCCCCCATGCTGCCTCTATTGGAGAGAGACAGCAAGGGGGTGAGCATGAGCCAGTGTCGGGGGGAGCCGGCTTAAAAGCCAGTTCCCCCCCCCCCAGCATCATCTCCATGGGGGGCAGGGGAGGCAGAGGACAGCAGAGAAATGGTGTGAGCAGGGATTGAAACAGTCCCACTCGTGCCGGTCCAACTGGTGTACCTCCCCCTTTGAAATATACAAGAGCTGCCAAAGGGAGAGGAGCAGCAGTTGGACTGGCGCCATGGGGACTGCTTTGGTCCCCACTGGCGTCGGTTTCCGCTACCTCTCTCCCTTTGAAATGTACAGGAGCCACCCGCAGCTCTTGTATATTTCAAAGGAGAGAGGTAGTGAGTTCCCACTGCCTCTCCCCCTTTGAAATGCACCTGCTGCATCTTTCACTTTGAAATATACAAAAGCCACAGGTGGCTCCTGTGTATTTCAAAGGGAGAGACCCTGTGAGAACCCGCTGGGTCTCTCTCTTTGAAATGTACAAGAGCCATGAGTGATTGGGTTCCTCTGGGTCTCTCCCTTTAAAATATACAAGAACCCCCTTTATCTACTAATTGAGTAGTCAATGGAAATTCTGTTGATTACTTGATTAGTTGATTAATTGAATTTAACATCCCTGATGTGGGCTCACCTTCTTTTCAGGGTTCCAGCCCTGCGACCTGTCAATCAGTGGCTAAAGTCTGCACTCTCCCATACCTTATTGCTGTTTGCTTGGACTGTTTCTTTTATTGTCTCTACCAGCTCCTTCTCCACCCACCTCCAGGTATGCCTTTTCCCTTTGAGTCAGGCTCCGTCCTCTCCTCAGCTTTGTTCCTGCAGCCCCTTTCTGCCCTCTACTACCTGACACATATAAGCTTGTTCCTGTCCAGGTGAGAGTCATCCTTTAATTAGGGCTCATTGCTCCCTGGCTCCTTCTTCAGGTGCAGCCCAGGTGGTTCATCCAGGACCTAGGGGTACGTCTAGACTACAGGCTTTTGTTGACAGAAGTTTTGTCGACAGATACTAGATGCTTTTGTAGTCTGAGCATCTAGACTACATCCAGTTCTGTCGACAAAGCAAGCCGCTTTGTCGACATGACAGTGTAGATGCAAAGGACAGTGTAGATGCAATAACGCCTTCTGTCGACAGAACTCTGTCGACAAAAGGCGTTATTCCTCATGCAATGAGGTTTACAGCCGTTGACAAAACTGCTGAGTTCTGTCAACATTATGTCAACAGAACTCAGCGGCAGTGTAGACGCAAGTATAGTTTTGTCTACAAAAGTCCACTTTTGTCGACAAAACCTGTAGTCTAGACACACCCCTAGTGACCTTCAGAACCTAGTGTTGAGAGAACACCCTATCACACACATACCTTGATAAAAGTTCAGTTCGGGTTCAATTGCAATGTTGAAGCAAATTGTGTAAGTTCTTATTTTATCCATGTAGCTTCACAGATTCCTGGTTATTGATTTGATAACACACTGAGAAACAAATTAAATAAATACAAAACAGCTGAATTTTACATTTTAAAAAAGATATAACAACATATTGAATAAAATTTAGAGAGTCAAGCCCCATAAATTAAAATTCTGAGACAAGACACCTTTGTCTACTCCAGAATACCAGTCTGGATACCCATACCAGAAACACAGAATTGAGGTGAGATCACTTCCTTTGTCATTATTACCAGCCAAGATATTTTCTGCCAAATTAGTTTAGCACCTCATTGGAATGGGTTATTGTCAGATTATTTGCCAGATGGGAAGCCAAAGAATTGATCTGGGAATTCATCATGTAACTTAAAACCCCCTTTCCTGCTTCACAATTAAGAATGAGAACTCCAAGAAAAGGAAAATCTATTTAAAGATTTTTTAGGACAAATCTGAAGGTAAAGAATTTTATGGCTGCCATGAGGTAGAATGTTAACCCACATATGATCAGAATTTTCTGGATTGCTAGCCAAATGAATTCTTGGAAACATAATATATAATCATAGAATGGTAGGGATGCAGGGAACCTCAAGGAGATATATAGTTTTTTCCCACACAAAGGCAAGTATACTTAGACCATCCTTAATAGGTATTTGTCAGAGATTTGACATGTATTTGTCAAACCTGTTTTTAAAAACCTGTAATGATGGGGATTCCATATTCTCCCTAGGTAACTTGTTCTAGTGCTTAACTATTCTTATAGTTAGAAAGCTTTCCAAATATCAGACCTGAATCTCTCTTGCTGCAAACTAAGCCAATTATGTGTTGTCTTACTCTCTGTGGATATGGAGAACAACTTATCACAGTCCTCTTTACAACAAGAATATGTGAACCAATAACAAAAACTGCTCGTTAATTAGTACAGGCAAATAACTTTTTCATGTGCAAAAGGGACCAATGTGCCCCTGTTATGTTGAGAAAATGTAGGATCTATGCACTGAGTGTATGTGGCAGGTTTGAAAATTCCTAATATCAATAGCCTTCAGTTGAGTTAGGAAATCCATTTGAGCTAAGACATCTTGAGAAACAGTACAACTGCTGTGTTCTATGGGCCACATCCCCAATGTAAACTGTTGTTGTTACAGCATTATAACTCTATTGACTTCTGTACAGTTTCTCTCAATTACAGCAAAAGCAAGTCTCAAATATATTTGGAAAATTATGTGCTTGATTGTGTTACAAACAACAATCTAGATTCAGCTATGCCAATTTTGGACATTGAAAAATATGCCCCAAATCACATAAGACAATCCTAAAAACCATCAGCTTTTAAAATAAATAAATCTTAGTTTCTTTTTCTTTGACTCCTAATTTTTGAGCCTTTAAGGTTTCCACAGATCATGTGTTCAAAGTTTTAATGTTTTCTCACAGTTTTTCACAGAGTTGTGTGGGGGCAGAAACGTACTTTTGTACCTATGAAAGCTGAGACTCTCATGTAATGACTTGAAAAATGCTTTCATTAAAACATACTATGTCACAACACTCAGAATAAAATGATGAGAGTTGACAACAGTGTACTTGCCTTTTACCATTTCATGAAGGAAGACATTTCATGGAGGAAGACCTTCACACCTCTTTTTTCTTAGTTTCACTTTGTAGTTCATACATGTGTCAGGCACAACACAATTTTGTCATGTTTAGTTTCTGAACTCTGCAGAAACTCCATCCAGGGATTTTTTTTTAAAATATTTTTATTTGTTAATTTTAGGAAATATTTTCTATTCATATTAATTTTTTGTAGACAGGGTTGAATTAATATGTGGCTGGGTTCCTGATAATATTGACACAAAGTATGGAGGAAAAGTATCTAGTTCAAAAATTCTTTTCAACATTGTCATCTCTCCAAGCTGATTTTTACCTGTTTTCATTTTCTCCAGTTGTTAACAGGCTAGCTCAGAATCACTGTGCCAAAGAGCCAACTAGAGATTTCTTTCAATTCAATGTAAGTATTGTTCTTGTTTTGGCTGTTCAAGTGAACATTACTCTTTTTGCTCTAAGGCCACTGAAAATGTTCTCATAAGGTCAAATTCAATGTAAATGAAAATCTGTATCCTAAAGCAGAAAGAGAAGGTATTTCATTTCTTTATGCTTTCAACCTCTTATTTATTTTTCCCCACAGCCCTCCATGCTCTTTATTAGAAGGCTTCATGCTACTGCGCTGATATTTCTGCTGGAGAATACAGTTGCTGCAGGCTCCTTTTCCTTACAAGACTTGCTGAGTGCCTGTTTAGTAATAAATACAGATGTAAAATAGTTCAGTAGCTGCCTTTTCCGTTGGCCAAATAAATTTTCTGTGCTGACAAGCATGCTGGTAGCTTCCCTGACCTCTGCTCTCACATACACTGTGTTGGGGATAGAGAGCTGGATTTTGCTTTTCACACATAATGCAATTGTTACCTTTACCAATTTCTGGCCTTTCAGTTCTCTCTCTCTCTCTGATTCATGGCCAAAAATCTTTAACAAAGAAGCCACAGGCCAGAATTTTCGAGTGGTGTAAGTTGATATAGCAATCTCTGAACAAGAATATCTCTTTCACAGTATCTGCTAAGATCACTCACTTGGTGGGAAGACAAAGACACAACATGGGTAGGGGGGGCCTTCATTTCTATACTCTCTACAAAGGTATGTACTTCACTACTAGAATAAGAAGCACATCTCAGTGGCCATACAGACCAAGGCTCTTGGTTTCCTCATGAATCCAGGCTGTGCACATCAGTTTACTTTAGCTTTAAGCAGTTCTCAAAGAATGCAAGATATTCCTGCACATCATTTGGTCCACTCATATGCAGGGCATTGTAAGGACATTTCCTCCAGGTTCAAAACCAGAACCTGCCTGGGACCATTAGCCTCCTGTTCCCTCCTGAAAATGACTTTGAAAGAATCCTTTCTGATGGCTATTACCTCTGCCAGAAGGGTGGAGGAACCCCAAAATGCCTACATCCTAAGTTCATACCTAAGGTGCCCTCCAAGTTTTACACTTGCCAGTAAATTTCACCAAAGCCTGGAGGATGCAAGACTCCATTACCTAGATATGCAAAGGGCTCTTGCCTTCTCTCGCCTCCAAATGGCACCCTTTAGAATTCTCCACAATTGGTTGTTACCATCACTGAGAGAATGAAAGGGAAAGCCCTCTCTTTCCAGAGGCTCTTATAGAGCATGTCTACCAAGCAGCGTTATTCCAGAATAACTATGTGAGCATCTACACAGCAAACCCATCATTTCAAAATAATATCAGAATAACAGGCATTTTATTACAGATTCTGTAACCCTCATTGTATGAGGGATAATGCCTATTCTGAAATAGCTATTTCAGAATAGATGTTATTCCTCATACAATAGCTATTTTGGAATGGGGCGTGTACAGGGCAACTGGAGTTATTTCGGAATAAGAGGCCTCCAACCCTTCCCACAGGTGTCCTGCTGGCCACTCTGTCCACACTCATCAAAACTCTGTAGTCCCCCTTTCCCTGTAGCCCTTAAAGTAGCAGCCACAGGGGAAAGGGCTTGTGGCACACAGGAAGACCTGGCAGCCCTGAGCCACACAACAACTTCCAGACCAATGTTTTTGGCTGCCATGAGCCCTCCTCTATTCCTAGGGAGTCTGCAGCCAGCTCCCAGGACCCTGCCCTGGGACGGAAGAGGCCTGGTCTGGTGTGGAGATCCTGGAACTCATCGAGATCTGGGGAGAGGAGGCAAACCTCCAAGATCTCTGCACCACATGCAGAAATGCTGATGTGCACAGCCGGATGGCCAACAGCCTGGCCACCAAGGGCCACATGTGCACCCAGGAGCAGGTCTGCATGAAGGTAAAGGAGCTAAGGCAGGCATATACCAAGGCCAGGAAGCACAGCTCCCACTCTGGGGCGGGACCACAGGCCTGTCCATACAACACTCAGCTCCACCTCATCCTAGGGGGAAGGGCAGTCCCTTGTTCATTGTGGACTCAGGGCTGGAGACACCTGTCGTTGCCCTCCCGGGGGCACAGCCAGTGAAAAGGAGGAAGAGGAGAAGGAGCTGGACAAGGCCAGGACCATATAAATGCCCGCCATCCTGTGCCCAGAATGTCTCCTGGGCATCATCCAAAGCCAGGGAAGGCACATCAGGTGAGTGCCATTACTTTCCCTACACACATATGGGTGGAGGTGGTGGGCAGCGAGAGGCTCTTTGCTTGGCCTTCTCGGCCTGGGGATCGCACAATGGCCTGTGCATCTGGGTGCATGTGGAGCACCAGTCTGGGGCACACAGCCCCAGGAAGCAGCAACACAGGACCCTTGTGCTCTTGTTCACAGGATGGCTAGAGAGGTGTGCCATACTCCTGACACTGCCCCCAACTTGCTCCATCCCCCCAACAGGGCTTTGTGAAGGCAGGAATGAAAAACCTCCCAAGAAGGGGGATTCCACCACCACCATCACTCGCACCACCCCCTTCCCTAAGGAGCCCCACTCCAGCAGTTCACTTCACCAACCTCCTGGGACAATAGCACAAGAGCACCATACCTGCATGACCACAGTCTTGATGGTTGTTCTCCCCACACCTAACTGGTTCCTGATGGATCAGTAGCTTTCTAATGTGGTGAGCTTCCAGAGGGCAATGGCAACCTGTTTCTGGAAGGGAATGGTGGGTCTCATGTGGCACCATCGCCTGATGGCAGTGGCGAGCCACTCATACAGCTCCATGAAGGTGCCCTTCCGCATATGGAAATTCTGGAGCCAATGCTGGTCGTCTCAGCACTCCAGGATGATCCGGTCCCACCAGTCCAAGCTGGTGTCCAGTCATCAGAAGTGGCGGTGCACAGTGTTCAGGGGAGGGAGAGTGGAGTTATACTACATGAGCAGTGCCTGGAGAGAGGTGAGGAAGTGCCCCACAATGAGCTGGGGGCCCTGTTCTTGCAGGGCCAGGAACACAGGAGGTGCGGCATGTGATATAAAAGACATTGACTGCTCGGAGGCAGGTCTGGCTCCATGGCTAGAGTGCTGAGTGCTGAGGTGTCTGCAGCAGCAACCACAGCAGGCAGAGAAAAGGCTTTGCTGTCCCTCAAGGAGGTAGGCAAAGGAAAAGAGCCTGAGACACAGCTGTACAGGGATGTCCCTTTAAGCACAAGCCTCAGATAGCCTCAGGCATCAGCAATGGGAATCGACTGCTGTCCTGATGCCCTACTGAAAGTACTTCTGAGTGGCCTTAAATGCAATTCAGAGTCCACTGAGTGTGGACACTCTATTTTGAAATAGCTCAGTGTTATTTCAATGGACATTTGCTGTGTAGATACACTAATTCAAAATAAGCTTTTTCAGAGTATTTCCTCCAAAACAGCTTATTCTGAAATAAGCATGCTGTGTAGATGTGCCCTAAGTGTATATGCTCTTGAATCTCCTTATGCTAAGATATTATGAATCCCTTCTTCTCAAACCATCACGGCTCATTCTCTGAGAGCTCAAGCAGCACAAATAGCCTCCTTACAGGGAATTCCCTGCATGGAGATATGCAGAGGATCAGCACATAAAGAAGAAAGGAAGATTACTTACCTTATATTGACTGGAGCTCTTTCAGAAGTGTGGTCCCCACCATCCTTCCCCTGTGCTTGAGTTAATCTGATTCACAGTAAGATCAGAACTAGAAGGTGAGCAGTTGGTCCACTCCTTCCTTTATGACTTTGGTGGAAGTATAAGGAGGCAAAGGATATGGCCATGGACCAATGGGCACTACTATGGAATTTCCCAACGAGGCGCATGGAGCATGCTCAAACTCATGATATACCCACAGGGACCACACATCTCAAAGAACTCCAGTTACTATAATGCAATTTTCCTTTTTGATAGCTACCAAGGCATAAAAGGCTCAGTTTGAGTGCAAATCTTATTCTGAATAAGGTTTCTGATTGGCTTTTATTCATCCAAATGAGTTGAACCCACTACAGAACATACATCATTGTTTCAGCTAGCACTACAATGTCTAAACTTTAATCTAGAGCTGGTCAGAACATTTTACATTGAAAATATTTTCAGTGAAAAATGGGGAAAAATCAGGCAGCTCTATTTTTACAACTGACATTTGAAATACTCAGGCATCTTATTAGGTTTCTTTGTCCCATGGTAAACTATTATATCTTTTGCTTCCTAGTTCTGCTTCTATCTAAATAATGCCAGTAATTCTCCAGAGCCTCAGGATGCAAATTGCCGCCAAAAAAGTATTTGCAAATGTGAGCCTATTTGACTTCTTACTTCATTTAGTACAATCCCCACTAGAACAGGGAAATGTGTACTCCCAACATCTCAAGTGAATAAAAGGGTTTGATGGGACACTTGTACCCTGTACCTACTACTGAATGTTTATCTCATGACAAAGATGGGTGAGCATTAGGGAATCATAATAGTAGAAATTAAAAAATCCAACTCTATTGTCTCTGGGATTACTATGGCGTTTATTTCTAAATTATGGACACTACAAGGAAGACATGTGAAGATCTTTAAATATGAGGTCATGCAAGGAAGTTATGGCTTTTGCCCAAGAAATGAGTTATATCTGTAAACTATAGATCAATAATGTCTGATGGCAGTTTCTGAGTACAGGAACATCTGGAAAGGTTAAAACTAGATAATGTATGTTTGTCCAAAATGATGGAGGTTTAGCTATCCTATCCTATACTTGTAGGCTATGTCTACACTGCAGGCTTTTTGTGCAAGAAGCTTTTTGCGGAAGAGATCTTCCGCAAAAACTTCTTGCGCAAAAGCGCGTCCACACTACAAAAGCACACAACAAAAGCAATATGCTATTGCACAAGAGAGCGTCCACACTGCATGGATGCTCTTGCGCAAAAAAACTCTGATTGCCATTAACAGAATGGCCATCAGAGCACCTGTGCTTTTTCTGATAGGCTCTTTTTGCACAAGAAACCTCTGTTGAGCATCCACACACATCTTTTTGCACAAGAGCTCTTGCGCAAAACGGAGTTATTCCTCGTTGAAAGAGGTATATCTATACTACAAAAAGC
Source organism: Pelochelys cantorii (assembly GCA_032595735.1). Taxonomy (NCBI): domain Eukaryota; kingdom Metazoa; phylum Chordata; order Testudines; family Trionychidae; genus Pelochelys; species Pelochelys cantorii. The sequence continues at coordinate 97,375,801 of CM064329.1, read as the reverse complement.
CCTCTGTTCTGCCATTCTACTGTAAATGTTCTTGCGCAAAACCACGCTTGAGTTGTGGACGCTCTGCTGGTTTTTGCGCAAAAATGGCTGTTTTTGCACAAAAACCCTGTAGTGTAGATGTAGCCTTAGAGTTTGCAAAACTGACCTAGAAATCTCTCTAGAACTGGCTTTTCTTGTCTGTGATTTCTGGATAGTATTTCCTTTATCTGGTCAGAACAGAAGCACCAAAAGAATACCTGTATTTTCTCAGCATTTCAGCACTCCTACGTCTGGTCCAAATTGGAACAAGAAAAAATGGAGGTGAGTATAAACAAATTACAATAGTTAATAAAGTTTACTAAACCTTTGTATCCTCAAACAAAGTTTGTCTTGTTCTTAGTTAATACCTGAGACAAGGCCATTATATGATTCCATAACTTTCAGATTCCCCCAGTCTCTACGGAGCCAATGCCCTTTCCTGATATTCTTGTTTTGTTTCATCTGCCCATGGAAACACAATTTTTGCAGTAATTTGTGTGTGCATGTTTTAGTCCATATCATTGCCATTCAATAAGGGTATCCCAAAATAATACAGCTCTAACAAGATTAACAGGTCAACTGCCCCTAAACTGCTTTCTACTTGAAACAAAGGAAAATCAGTGTGTGTATTTAGAATAGTGTATTGACTACTCAAGAAGCATTGCACTGTGTTCGCATGATGAAATACGCATGATCTTGTTTTCATATGATGGAGGGAAACATAGGTGGAGATGTGTGTCTGATTAGCACCAAGTCAGATGGCTCTGGCAGCATCACAGATAATAGGATTTATCTGCTTGACAACTGAACTGCCCTAATGTAAAAATTACACTAGAAAGGAGAGAACATTTGAAATATAGGGAAATCAAAGTCATAATGGTTATTAAAAATGTCTGCTACATTTAGAAGCTGTCATTTTTGTGCAGACATGTAACTGACAAGATAGTTCACAACACTGGTTTGCTCCTACTGAAAGCAATATTAAGATAAACAGGTATGAATAAGCAGCTAGAAAGACAGAGAAGATAAGTGCGACTGACAGATGTAAGGGCTGATAATCTTTGTTCAGTTCTTTACCTGCTATGATAGATGGCAGATGCTCAAATTTTTTTCTTCTTTGAATAATCCCCTAATGTAGTTGGCGTGCACTGCCACTGTGAAGTGGAGAAGCTGAAACATGGAGGGATTAGGTGCCTGACTTTCAAAAGAACTCAGCACCCACAAGCAGGGTTTGATTTTCAGAGGAGTATAGCACCCAGTGCAGGCACCTGAGATAAGTGGCTACATTTTCAAAGGAGCTCAGCTGTTCTGGGACTGAACTGGTTTGAAATCTGACCCTACATATCACAATGGGAGTCAATGGGAGCAATCGGGTCCTTTATGTGGGTGTGTAAACCACAGGTGAAGGTTTTAAAAATCTGTCTCCAACTATGGGCGCTTCACTCTTGAAAATGTGGCCTCATGTGACTTGGCCTATGTCATATATCGAGCCATTGTGAGAGAGACTGTGCCTGACCCCCAGACACCAAAATTTCAGTGTCATGTTCTAATCTAAACTACACGCTCTCCTGTCTTCCTTATTCTGCTGTGTTTATAAATTCTTTTGAGACTAAAATTAATCATCAATATGGCCAATAACTTTACATCTACATGGTCAGATTCTGATTTGAGCCACAGATCAGCAGAATCACTGGATATACAGTACACTAGTATAATTGAGAGCAAACTCTAGCTGGAAGGACTTTTATGCTAAAGGCTTATAGATGCCTAGAAATTTAGGGAAAAAATCCTCTCTCCTAAGAAAATCATTTAGTTTACATGGGAGCTGCTTTAGAGAGTTAAATAATGAATTTTCTGATGAGAAAGTGGAAATTATTCTAATATAAAAGAGCAATAAAGCCAATCATGTTATTTTGGAAGATTGCAATCTAAAATAACAATGAAAAAATAATAGGCTGGCCCACTGAAGCTTAAAAAGGAGAGAGAAAACTCCAATATGCTAAAGCTAAATTCCCTTTGATGTTTCTAATGTTCTGCTCCAATTCCCAATAATCACCGGGATTACTGGTGTATGATTCCTGCAAGCCTTAACAAAATATGTCTGTTAAGGATTTACTCTCATTCACGACATTTCAAGTCATCATTTAAACTGCTATGAAAACAGATAGATGGCCACAAGTATCAGGAAATAAAGAAGAATGCACAGTCCTGCAGAGAAATACATAAAGGGTAAAAAAACCCCTCACCAAAACAATATACATTATATATTCAGACTCGGTCCTGCCTGAGACGTGGCATCAGGATTGTTTCAAAGGGCACTTTTCTTCAAAGATCTAAGTTGTGGTGTTTTTCTTGAGGCCCTGGGTTGGTGTTTATAGCTCCTGCGATGACACAGTTGGAAAGAATGCCTCCCTCCCCCCCTTCCAAATATACAACAGGACAAGAAAAAAATGGAGAAAAATAATGTTGTTGAAAAGCAAACTGTACTTTACTTCAACATCATTCTCTCTCTCTCTCTCCAAAAAACTTTTCCCCTGGGAACAGAGAGTGATATCAACATATCATGCTGCATCTCACAGCCCCTCCATCCTCAGCTGTCTGGCAATCTTCCTCCCTCCCTCCTTCCTTGGTGCTCTGGGTAGCAGATGGGAGCCACTTGGCCTCTCCAATCTCCCTGGTGCTCCAGGGTGGGGCGGGAGGGGGGGGGCAGGAACCACATGGCCTTCCCTCCTCCCCAGTGCTGTAGCAAACAGGGGCACAGCCTCCTAGTTAATGATAGGTGTTCCAACAGCTGATACTGATTAACTGTTTTTATTTCAGTAGCACCTAGAGGCTCCAGCAGAGATTATTCTAGGCTAGACATGGGAACCTTTTTTTTTGGTTTTGGTTCGGAGGCCACTGATCGGTGAGGGGCCACATACAAGAAAAAAGCAAGCAAACAAACAAAAAAAACCCCAAACCCCACAACAACAACAAAAAAACAAAAAACACCAAAAATAAACAAAAAAACCAAGAAAGAAAAAACCCAAATACTCACGGACCTGGCCCCAAATGCGAAGGAGAAAAAAATAATGCTCATAGGTCCACAACTGTGAGGCAGGGAAAAAAGACACTCACCTCAAGCTCCAGTCGCATGGAGCAGGTAATGGTGGAGGGAGGCACCAAAGCTCAGAGCATACCCCTCAGGATAGACCCAGGGCTAGTAGATTTTCTGGATCTCCTCAATGGGTGGGGCAAATATTAGGGGTTCAGTCTGTAGGAGCATACTACCAGGAAGTGGGCTGTGGGTGCGAGATCTGGATGGGAAGTAAAGTGCAGGAGTGGACTTGGGGTGGGGATGTGGGTGTTGGTAAGGGTGCAGGATTTTGATGGGAGGGAGGGTGCAGGATAGGGGTGGGCAGGGTGCTGACAGCCTCTGTGAGCAGATGATGCCCTGGTGCCTTCCTATCTCTCCCATTCACAGTAACCAGATTTTGAGTGTCCAGTCAGTAGATCTGTCAGATCCCCCTTTTGATCAGACTTTCCAGTCAAAACTCTGCACCTGGCCACCCTATTAGGCAGAGGTGACAGAGGAAAGCTTTAGCAGATCTTTAACTTGAACTCGGACCTCCAGAATCCCAAAAGGTCATCTTTCCTACCTTTAAAATGCAACATTTGCCTTGGTGGACTGTCTGTTCCTAAAATGGAAGTGGAAGCCTGGGTTTTAGAACCTTGGTGGAAGCGGGAGGTGCCCAGGGTCTCTGAAAAAAAAAATCATTCTTTTTGTTGGAATGTATTTACATTAGAAATAAAGAATCATGAAACTAAAGTTGAAAAATGGGGCCTTTTACATTACTGGGATGACTCTTACATCTTTTCAAATTTCTAACAGGAATGTTTGGTGTCCCTTGGTTTGGGCCTTTGTCCCATATTTTGGCTTTGGCAAGTGTGAATGTGGGCAAAGTAAAAAGCAGAGCAAATGTTTTCAGACTTCATTCTATTTCATTTTGCGCTGGATTTGTTGATGCATTACAACCTTTTCCATCATGGATTCACCCTGTAGGGTGAAATACAGTCTATATGGTGCTTGAGCTATTTTTTCATCTTAACAGTTGCGAAAGCTTGATATTAATTTCAAGAAGAGCCTGTTGAAAACCTTATAATGGGTTTCTTTAGTGATCGATCACAGAAAGCTGCTGCTGCTGGGGGAACCCCAAAGCTTGGTTATATGTTTATCTGAACTCATCCTTAACTGTGGGAATTTCCTGTCCTTTCAAAGATTGATTTCTGAAATTTTGCCTCTAGTTTTTGGCATGGAAAATAATCTATACATACAAGAGGATTGCCAGAGTGCCTGGCATGTGATGAAAGAGGAGGACAACAGAGATAAACCCACAAAGAGATAAATATATATCCACACATTTCTATAAAGTCCATTTCCTGGACTCACAGGGCATTTCAATAAACATTAATGATATTATTATCATTTACTATTTGCAGTTACAAATAGTGTTCATTGTATTTTACTTTTTGTATTTAGTACTTTGCAAATGAAACTCTGGGACGTAGTCAAATACTTTCTGCTCAAAATCTTGACCTTGGTGATTTTATATTAAAGACCATTACATCATCATTTCAGTTTTTGGCATTGCAGCACATGTACTGGGGCGCCCAACCCATGTGGTATTTGAACAGCTGCTCACCAGGTATGAAATCACACCTCATTTATTGAGTGGACTTACTACATTAGCTTTGAATCTATTTTGACAGGAGCACTTGCCATTAAATACACTGTTTGGACTTGATTTAAATGTTGTATAGATTATATTAAGCATCAGCAAATGCTTTTGGCCTGTGCCTCTTATTATGGTGGTGATTCAAAGGTTACCTTGCTACAAAATACAATTCATTACCTTGCCTCAGAAATTTGGTTCTAAACATCAGGTGCACATAACATCAGGGTCCAAATTCATCCCAGGTGTGTAACTCCACTAATTTCTATTAACTCTTTTTGAGAAAGAGTAATTGTTAATATGCTTTGTGGAAATTGTATTTTGGGTGCTTAATGTTTCCATTCAGATTTGTGGCTGTAAACCTAAATATTTCAATTTGGATATACTGCTGTGGTGATTTATGGAATGGGTGGTTCCACTATACTACATCCCCACTCTCCTCTGAGGGCCAGGCTCCCTGGTCAGACTGTATCTCCCAGGATGCACTACAGTGTGTCCTCTGGGTGAAGGGAAATGGTGCAGCACAGGAAACCCATAGTAGCCCTACATTATGGGATATAAATCTAGACAGGGTACCTGGCCCTCAGAGGAGAGTACATATGTGAGAGTAGGACTAAACATCCCATGAGTCACCACAACATTATCATTAGACCTTAGTCCATGCTGTGCTCTTCAGCACATTGGGCTACCACCATTCTCCATGCAACACTATATCCAAATTGAAATACTTAGGGCTACAGCCACAAGCCTAAAATATTTTGGTTTTTGACTGTTCACTTTCTTTAAATGGAAAATCCAATATTTCCATGGAAAACACACATTTCTTGAAAAAAATATTTTGCCAAAACTGTAATTTGATGTGGACATGGAAATAATGAAATCCATATACAGTAAAACCTGTGTTATCCGGCACGCTCGGGGATTAGGGCGTTCTGGTTATCTAAAAATTTCAGTTATCTGAGGGTACCCATGAACCTAGGAAAAACCAATGGACAACAATAGTAAAAATCAAATTTTTAATATTGGTAGTTTTGTAGTGTGAGGCAGTTGGTCTCACGTTTCTATTTTGAGTTAAAGATGATTAATACTTCTTAAATAAAAAATTGTTAAGCCAATCATGGTAAACCAAGCCAGGCCTGTGCGCCTGAAGATGTGACAGTATTGTGGCTGGGGGCAATGCCGGTTAACAAAGTTTTCTGGTTAACAGAGTGCCGGATAACAAAGGTTTCACTGTAACACAATACAATTCAATGCACAGGTGGCAAATTCATTTGTCACTATTGTCTAACTGGAGTAACCACCTCCAAACTACTCAAAACAGTTGTTCTAGAGCAGAAGCCCAGTGGCACGAATGGCCCAGTACCTGTAAATCTGAGACTGGATGTAATAAGTATTACTTGAGTGGGACTGGTAGAGTCCATCTCAACTTCACTTCTCTCCCACTTTTCTTCTAACAAAAAACCCTACCCATCTACACAATGACCTTTATCAAACAAGCTTGTCATCTCAAGAAAGAACTCTTATTCTTCATAAAAACATGTTGACTGGCATTAATTATATTCCTATTCTTTAATTCTTTGTCAGCTGAATTCTGTGTCAGCTTTTCTATTATATTGCCTCGGACTGATATTAGGCTAACTGGCCTATAATTACCTGGGTCATCCTGCTTGTTCCTTTTGAATATTGACACACCACAAGCACTTTTTCAGTCTCTGTAATTTCCCAAGTTTCATTAAAAATTAACATCAGTTATCCAGAGATCTCTTCAGCTAAAATTTTAAGGAATATTGAGTTCAAGTTTTCTGGGCTTGTTGTATTGAAAATATTTCACTTTAGTAGATGTGTCTAACAGCCTTATTAGTTACTAATAGACTGGAAAGTACCTCATCAGGAGAGTCCTGTGTGGATATAAATGTCTACAGTGGATATGGATATCCATAGATAGAAATCAGTATCTGCTGATCCACGGGGCTCTATTCCTAGGAGAAGTTGTGGCCAAAGAAAGGGAACATGGTGCCACTGCTCCAAAGAGCTTCCCTTATTAGGTTTTTTGTTTGTTTGTTTTAGTCATGTTTTTCTGTCTACATTTCTCTTCCCAATCAATTTTGCCTATAATCTCCCTTAGCTTTGTGAAAGTGAAAGGGTGTTCTTCTTATGAGAAATAACTTCTAAATTGCTTCTTGAAATATCTCCTCAAAAAATACTTTTTCTGCAAAGTCTTTAAAAGTCTAGAAAGTACTTGGACCAGTTCTAACTCTGAAGAGGACACCATCTGTTATTTGGGGCTCATCTCTTTTTCCTTGGTTTAAATTAGTTTGCAAAGTTCTTGAGTCAAGGACATGATTTTTGCTAATTAACAAACAACATCTTTTAAAGTTCCTGTACATGTGCAGTAGGCTATTTGTAAAGGCCCTTAATTCTATCATTTTTGGCTTGAAGAACTGTGTGAAACCTGCAAAATATATAAAAAAAGAAGACATTTTGGAGTTATGAAGTCAAAAGCAAAAAGTAAAAAATGGATACACTTCTAAATTTTGTTCAAATTAGCCAGGAATGTTGTGAAAATGTTATTGTAAATTAAATAAATAAAAAATTCATGCTCTCTTGGGCTGATGCTTCCTATAGAATCATGCAACTAGAAAAGACAAATTACAGAAGATCACTGAAATCCAACTCTTAATCTATTCAGGATTGTCCTTTGTGTCTCAGGGGTTTGATTTAATCCTGCCTTAAATGTATAAGCAATGAGACTTCCATCACTTCGCCATGGAAACTAATCACATATAATATCAGGACATTTTTCCTATAAGCCTACATTTGCTTTTAGATTGATTTTACCCCATTACTCCTACTTACATCCTTTTATATTATTCTAAATAATTCCTCCCCTTTTTTGATATATTTACATGCTTAAATACTTGTATGCAATGCTTCTGAATGAAGAGGACACTTAGTGCTGTTTTCACAAACTCCTAAAAATAGGGATTTAGCATGGAATTCCTGAGAGACCCCCTAAATACACTTAGCAAACACTGCCATAATTAACACCCAATTCTTTTTTTTAGTGAACTGCTAATATTTTTTTTTGTTTGCCTTCCTCATATTTACATCGTCATAATCTCCATTAAGCAGTACTGGACTCCCATATTATTTATTGTTTTGATACAGTGAGCAATTAAATATAATTAGCTGGATGATTATCATTTGCTGGTAGAATTTGCTAAGAATGCATATGCTCCTTTGGGGAATTGCTTTCTATTTCTTGCACCACTGAACTGATGCTGTTTAAAGAGAACTGCCTTTTTTTTTTCCTATTTATTGCTTCACTGATCTAGGGCAGTAAGAAAGTAAGTGTATGAAAATAAGTATGCACTAGCCTGTGAATAGTTCTATCACAGAGAGCTAAAGGATGGTGCTTCAAATCAGCTTTACTGCAATACCGAGATGCACAAACACAAAACATTCATAAGTGGACCATAAAAGGGAGGTCACACGGAGGCAAGGAAAATAATATGAACACTTTCAGTGTGTGAGAGATACAACAGAAATCATTTAACCTGAAAGATTGCAGGAGACATCTTAGTTTGTTCTTGATTTATATTGCTATATGTCTTCATAGTTGTAAATGTTTGGCTGCAGGAGAGGGGGGTGTTTTTATATCATATGGAACAGATAATTTTCTTGGATTATGAATAAAGTCATCCCTGTGCAGAGGGCCAGCATGGAGCCTATGCACTACTTAGTACATACTTAAGACCTCCAAACTGAGTTTATATGAAACTTAAGTGATGCCCAAGTGCACAGATGGCACTCTGCACAGGGGCAAATTGCACCCTATGTGATCAGCTAATGAAACAAGCTGCATCATACCAAAATCTCATAATAGATAATTCCTACAGTATGTTGGGATATGTGAAAAACCCAACCCTCATCACTTTGGACACCTGCAGTCTCTTCCTGTAATGTGGAGGCACTATAGTATTGTTATCCAGTACTTAGTGAGGAGGCACTGTAGTACTGTTATCTACTGCTGAATGGCAAATATTGAGATTTTTTTGTGGTACCTATTGTGATGATACCTCTGGACTGATATCAATACATAGTTGTTTGGCAGCACATAGAGCCAGCACAGGTTTTTTTTTTTCCTCCTTGGCACCTGAAAACTGGAGAGCTGAATATTTTCAGCTCCTTTCTAATCTCCAGGTGGATTCCCATCATTAAATTATCACTTAGTCCCTCTGATCAGAATTCAGGCCCATGTTCTGTATAATGCTCTATTCCTTTCGTGAGTAATGTAAATGTAGTACAGTAAAACATTTACATCCCACCGAGCTTTAGCCTGAAACAATGGAATACAAATGGCTAGTTTGATCATTTATTGAATAAAAGAATGTGGAAGAGTCCAATTCATTGTGGCCCAGAGAGGCCCACGTAAGTCATGCTTGCTTGCTTCTGCTTCTATTTAGTGCTTTAAAAAACCATCTACCCATCAGGCCTTCTTCTCTTTAACTGACATTTCCACCAAGCAATTTACCCTTTTCCTCTTTTCATTTTAGAAACACACCTAATTTCCTTTGATTGCTCTGCTTGTGCTTTTATGTCATGAGCAGGGGGATAGCCAAAATATTGTAAAACTGTACACTTCCCTTCTTCCTGCACTTCAGCATATCTCTTTACTGAAGCACAGGCTACAGTTCTCTTTTTTCTAAACTCGTAAGGAAGCATTTCACAGAATTAACTATAATATGTAAAATGCTGAGAAATGGATATTAATAATTCTCAGTCAGTTTTCAAAGAAAGTACTACACATTTTCATAGTAAAACATTTAGTGCTCATAACACACACTGTGAATAGTATAAAACACTGTAAACAATATCTGAAATACTATGAATAATTTTATTTATATTCCTTAAACTGGGTTTCCTTCCTCTGCCTTCCTCCCAGTGCTCCACATACATTCAACGCTAACATTTTCAATAGTTCTTCAAAAATCAAAACACATTCCCCCATTTAACCTTTTCTCATAGCTTTCTTGATCTTTAGAGAGTGAACATACTATACAGTGTATGTTACCTGGATTCTTCAGAGCGTGAGAAATAGCAGCGTCTCAGTCCTTGCAAGCATTTCAGTACTCTGGCAACAAACAAAACAGTCTTGAGATTCCCGCAACTAGCAGAAGTCCAACTCGTGGGGTTACTGAGCATGGCTGGTAAGTTCAACACACTGCTCCTCACATAGGCTATGTCTACACTACAATACCAGAGGTATGCTGGAAAAACTCCACTGCGTCCAGGGAACACATCTGCTCTTCTGCTTTTTGTGTGTGGAAGAGCAGATACCCTCTTTCGGAAGCTTTGTCTTCCTCATTCCATGAGGAAGAAGGGCTCTTCCGAAAGAGGAGGGTTTTCTGAAATTTGGCCCAGTGTAGCCAGGCCAAATTTTGGAAAAGCTTCTTCTGAAAAAACTTTCTGAAAAAGATACACGAATTGTGGAGCGCAATTTGTGTACCTTTTTCCAATAAATTATGGTAGTCTCAACATAGCCATAGAGTTAATAGATACATTTCAAAATGACATTAATACATCTTAACACGCTTAAAAACACCTTCACCAAAATCTACCAGAGAAGAACAGTCCACACAAATATCCTTAACGAACCTGTTTAAACCAAACCAAACCAAACACACATTCACACACCTACACCTTTGGCAGCACACCCCTACTTTCATATACCATACCAGAACCAATATGAGGTATTATGACACAATTACAACCCATATTCAATGGGACCCTGTCCTGAAGAAATATTTCCCGAACCCCCTTTTCTGGCCTTCAAACAACCACCTTGCCAAACTCATTAGAAGCAAGCTCCCCACAAACCAGGATCCACCAATTCAAAGTGGCACCAGACATTGCCGTTAGAGATGCACAACTTGCAGACTTATCTCTACTGCTACAAAGATCAGTACTTTTCACAATGTTACCCGCTAATTTGGATTGAAGGCATTCTAATACTGTCCTTCCTATAATTGTAATTTTTTGGGTAATGCTGTATGTCAAAATGGTGATGACTCATCATAAAGGAGTTGCCAGGATTTTACCGGGAGGTTTTCTTTGACCCAGAGCAGGCTAATCCTGCTAACCCTTTGAAGGACACAGATACTGCCCTGCACTCAAAGGATTGTTGAAGAAATAGTTAATCAAAAACACAGTCTTATTTATTGAGAGAAAATTATATAATTACAGTATATTCAGGAAAGCAAGAAAGAAGAAGAGAAAAGACTATAAAGCACAATAGGAAAGATCATATCTTTAAATGGTACAATAGACTACATAGGCTCTAAGACAATTAAAATGTTGTAATCTTGGTACGCATTGATCTTTTTCATACATAAACATAGGGTCTCTAGGACAATAACACTAGGTTTATTACAATGTAATATACAAATATTCTATGCTTGCATATAAATCAGTATGACAATATAACAGGAAAGAAACATTAAGCTTGCCATTTTGTGAGAGATGATGAGAAGGTCACAAAATGGGGATGGTGGTGGATCACACTCAGAAACAGTTATTCTGTTATATGTATAGGCATTCTCAGTCATTTGTCAAGAATTATCATAAGACTCACACTCTTTTAATATTCCCTCTGAATTATCTAGTGCCCTTTTGCTTTGTCGGGCATGCTGTTGCAGCTTAAGAACGTAAGAACATAAGAATGGCCATACTGGGTCAGACCAAAGGTCCATCGAGCCCAGCATCCCATCTGCCGACGGTGGCCAATGCCAGGTGCCCCGGAGAAGGAGAACAGAAGACAATGATCAAGTGATTTATCTCCTGCCATCCATCTCCTGCCCTTGTTGTGAAGGCTAGGGCACCATACTTTATCCCTGGCTAATAGCCATTTATGGACCTAACCTGCAAAAATTTATCAAGCTCTTTTTTAAACCCTAATAGAGTCCTGGCCTTCACAGCCTCCTCGGGCAAGGAGTTCCACAGGTTGACTGTGCGCTGTGTGAAGAAAAATTTCCTTTTATTAGTTTTGAACCTACTACCCATCAATTTCATTTGGTGTCCCCTAGTTCTTGTATTATGGGAAAAGGTAAATAATTTTTCTATAATCACTTTCTCCACACCATTCATGATTTTATATACCTCTATCATATCACCCCTCAATCGCCTTTTTTCCAAACTGAAAAGTCCCAGTCTCTCTAGCCTCTCCCCATATGGGACCCTTTCCAAGCCCCTAATCGTCTTAGTCGCCCTTTTCTGAACCTTTTCTAATGCCAATATATCTTTTTTGAGGTGAGGAGACCACATCTGCACGCAGTACTCGAGATGTGGGCGTACCATAGTTTTATATAGGGGAAGTATGAAATCTTTTGTCTTATTATCTATCCCTTTTTTAATAAATTCCTAACATCCTATTTGCCTTACTAACTGCCGCTGCACACTGCGTGGATGTCTTCATAGAACTATCCACTATAACTCCAAGATCCCTTTCCTGATCTGTCGTAGCTAAATTTGACCCCATCATGTAGTACGTGTAATTTGGGTTATTTTTTCCAACATGCATTACCTTACACTTACCCACATTAAATTTCATTTGCCATTTTGCTGCCCAATCACTCAGTTTGCTGAGATCTTTTTGTAGTTCTTCACAATCCCTTTTGCTTTTGACTGTCCTGAACAACTTTGTGTCATCTGCAAATTTGGCCACCTCACTGCTTACCTCATTTTCTAGATCATTGATGAACAAGTTGAACAGGATTGGTCCCAGTACTGACCCCTGGGGAACACCACTAGTTACCCTCCTCCATTGTGAAAATTGACCATTTATTCCCACCCTTTGTTTTCTGTCTTTTAACCAATTCTTGATCCATGAAAGGACCTTTCCTCCTTTCTCATGACCACCTAATTTACGTAAAAGCCTTTGGTGTGGGACCGTGTCAAAGGCTTTCTGGAAATCTAGGTATATTATATCCACTGGGTGCCCCTTGTCCGCATGTTTATTAACCCCTTCAAAGAATTCTAACAGATTAGTTAGACACGACTTCCCTCTGCAGAAACCATGCTGACTTTTGCCCAACAATTCGTGCTCTTCTATGTGCCTTGCAATTTTACTCTTTACTAGTGTTTCTACTCATTTGCCTGGTACTGATGTTAAACTTATCGGTCTATAATTGCCAGGATCTCCTCTAGAGCCTTTTTTAAATATTGGTGTTATATTGGCCATCTTCCAGTCATTTGGTACCAAAGTGGATTTAACGGATAGGTTACAAACCACTGTTAATAACTCCGCAATTTCACATTTGAGTTCTTTCAGAACCCTTGGGTGAATGCCGTCTGGTCCCGGAGACTTGTTACTATTCAGCTTATCAATTAATTCCATAACCTCCTCTAATGTCACTTCAATCTGAGTGAGTTCCTCACATTTGTCACCTAAAAAGGCTGGCTCAGATTTAGGAACCTCTGTAACATCCTCAGCCGTGAAGACTGAAGCAAAGAAATCATTTAATCGCTCCGCAATGGCACTGTCTTCCTTGATCGCTCCTTTTATATCTTTATCATCCAAGGGCCCCACTGCTTTTTTAGCGGGCTTCCTGCTTCTAATGTATTTAAAAACATTTTACTATCATTTTTTGAATTTTTGGCTAGCTGTTCCTCAAACTCTTTTTTGGCTTTTCTTACTACATTATGACACTTAATTTGGGAGTGTTTATGTTCCTTTCTATTTTCCTCACTAGGATTTGACTTCCACTTTTTAAAAGCTGCCCTTTTCTCTCTCACTGCCTGTTTAACATGGCTGTTTAGCCATGGTGGTTCTTTGTTAGGTCTCTTACTGTGTTTTTTTATTTGGGGTATACATTTAAGTTGGGCCTCTAGTATGGTGTCTTTAAACAGTTCCCATGCAGCTTCCAGGGATTTTAGTTTAATTACTCTCCCTTTTAGTTTCTGTTTAACTAGCTTCCTCATTTTAGTGTAATTCCCCTTTTTGAAATTAAATGCCAGAGTGTTTGACCGCTGCGGTGTTCTTCCCAACACAGGAATATTAAAAGTTATTATATTGTGGTCACTATTTCCAAGCGGTCCAGTAACAGTTACCTCTTGGACCAGATCCTGCGTTCCAGTCAAGACTAGGTCGAGAATCGACTCTCCCCTTGTGGGTTCCTGTACTAGCTGCTCCAAGAAGCAGTCATTTAAGGCATCAAGAAATTTAATCTCTGAATCCCGTCCTGAGGTGACATGCACCCAATCAATATGGGGATAATTGAAATCTCCTATTATTACTGTGTTTTTTATTTTGGTAGCCTCTCTAATCTCCCTTATCATTTCAGCATCACTATCACTGTCCTGGTTAGGTGGTCGGTAATATATTCCTAATGCCATATTCATATTAGAGGAATGAATTGTTATCCATAATGATTCTATGGAACATTTTGATTCCTTTAGGATTTTTACTTCATTTGATTCTATATTATCCTTCACATATAGTACCACTCCGCCACCCGCACGACCTGTTCTGTCTTTCCGATATAATTTATATCCCGGTATGATAGTGTCCCACTGATTGTCCTCATTCCACCATGTTTCTGAGATGCCTATTATGTCAACTTCCTCCTTTGATATGAGGTACTCCAGTTCACCCATCTTATTAGACAGACTCCTAGCATTAGTGTAAAAGCATGTTAGAAAACTACCACTATTTATATGTCCGCCTTTCACAGACACATTGGATTTTTTTATGCACGATTGTTTCACATCTGATCTTGCCCATATATTATTTCCCACGTTCCCTATCTGACTAACTTCTAGGGAATCCCTACCTATGGAGCCTCGTGTAAGAGAAGTCTCCGTCCGATCCAGGTGCTCCCCCGCACCAATCGGCTTTCCCCCACCTCTTAGTTTAAAAACTGCTCTACGACCTTTTTAATGTTTAATGCCAGCAGTCTGGATCCACCTTGATTTAGGTGGAGCCCATCATTCCTGTATAGGCTCCCCCTACCCCAAAAGTGTCCCCAGTTCCTAATAAATCTAAACCCCTCTTCCCTGCACCATCGTCTCATCCACGCATTGAGACTCTGAAGTTCTGCCTGTCTATCTGGCCCTGCGCGTGGAACTGGAAGCATTTCAGAGAATGCCACCAAAGATGTTCTGGATTTCAGTCTCTTTCCTAGTAACCTAAATTTGGCCTCCAGAACATCTCTTCTACCCTTCCCTATGGCATTGGTACCAACATGTACCACGACGACCGGCTCCTCCCCAGCACTGCCCATAAGTCTGTCTAGATGCCTCGAGAGATCTGCAACCTTCGCACCAGGCAGGCAAGTAACCATACGGTTCTCCCGGTCATCACAAACCCAACTATCTATATTTCTAATGATCGAATCCCCCACTACTAAAACCTGCTTCTTCCTAACAGCTGGAGCTCCCTCCCCCGGAGAAGTATCCTCGGCACGAGAGGATACAACATCACCCTCTGGAAGGAGGGTCCCAACTATGGGATGGTTTCCCTCTGCTCCCATTGACTGCTCTCCTTCCCTGAGCCTTTCATCCTCCGTAACAGCATCAGGACTGTCAGATTGGAGGTGGGACAGCCCTACTATGTCCCGGAAAGTCTCATCCACAAACACCTCTGCCTTCCTTAGCTCCTCCAGTTCAGCCACCCTGGCCTCCAAAGCACGCACTCGGTCTCTGAGGGCCAGGAGCTCCTTGCATCGAGCGCACACATACGCCACCCCCCACAGGGTAGGTAGTCATACATACTGCACTCGACACAATAAACAGGATAGCCCCACTCTGCTGCTGGGCTTCTGCCTCCATTTCCTACTCTAATTATATATGAGGGTTAATTAAATGTTTCAGATAGAGGTTGTTATAAAGGATTTAGTTTAAGGGCAATAGAAGTCACTGGCTCCCCCCAAGCTCCCCCTCTAAACTCCCCTCTCAAAACTCCCTCCTGTTAGCACTCACCCTGTTCGCGAGCACCCGGTTGCAAAGCTCCCTGGTCGCTTACCAGCAGGGTTTCAGTGCTCGGCCTCCCTGATAGCTCCTCCCTCTGCCTACAGCTCAGCCAATCAGCACACGGTGTTTCAATTCAAACCTAATCAGCTTCCAACTGCCTGCCTGCCTGCCTGAGCACACGGCTCCCATTTTCTTGGGGGTCTATTTTGACCCCCCCCCCCTTTTTCTCCACCTTGGCAGGCCGGACCTTCATCTTTCCTGCTGCTGCTGCTCTCCCCAAAGAAGAGACGGTAAGGGGGCTGCTTTAAAGCAGCCCCTGGGGTTTCCCTCTCCCCACAGCCTGCCTGGTGCTGGGGAGGGGAGATTAGGGGCCCTTTCCATCAGGGCTCCTGGGTGGGGGGGCCGGTGCAGCTCCTTTGGGGTGCTGAGGGCAGGGGGTGGTTTACCTCCCCATAGTTCATCGGCCCTCACACTTCTCCTGCTGCTCCCTCTCCAAGCCCCGGTTGCTGTAGGGGCCTTTCCATTCTCGGCCCCACTGCTTGTCTCCTTGCCCTTCTCTGCTCTTCTGGGCCTTGCAGCAGGTACTGTGGGCCTGCTGCTCAGGTGCCTGTGGGTACACTGTTTCCCTTTCCCTCAGCAGTGTCTCCTCCCTCTTCCCGCCCTTGAACAGGCATCTTTTAACTGCCTGCCTTCCCACTCCACTGCTTGTCCCATCCACCCCTTTGGGTGCCAGTGCTTCCCCCCCCCCCCCGCTTTCTTTTGTTAGGCGCTTGAGCTTCCCCCTCCTTTTAGTTACTCTTCCCACACACACAGCTTCACTTGTCCCCATGTCCTTTTAATGATTATTTACCCCTCATCTCCCCAGTGCAGCCGGAGGAGCCACTCTTTCCATTCTGTGCTGGGAGCTGTATTCCTTACACCTTTTCCCCTTCCCTTTCTTCTGAATTATCACCCTCCCACCCCACTTCCAGCCTAGTGGGGGGGAGTGGTAAATCTCCTTCCTCCCCTCTCTTTCCCTCCCTGTTCCCTTCCCTGGTGTTTTTTTTGGTTCTCCCCTAATTGTTTGTTTTGTCCTTTCCTCCCTACCCATGACCACAATGAAGGGGTTGTCCAATGACACCCCTGCAGAACCTTCCCCACCCCTCCCTAAAAACAACAACTCCTCTGAGGCTGCCGGGCCCCCCGTCACTACGGTAGAGGGGGCGGACATGGACGAGGACCCCGGGGCCTCGACCGCTTCTGCCGCGGCACCTCCGGCTACCATCAAGAATGCCCCCCTGAAGGGTAGGAAGGGCCTGGGGACCAAAAAGGGCAAGAGCCCCGCCCGGAAGGCAAAACCTCCTGAGGCGAGGGCTCACTCCCCGGCCGCGACCCACATGTTGGCCGCGGCTCACCCTCCTTCCCGCTCCCCTGTTCCTTCCACCAGCTCTGGGGGCAACGGTGTCCCGGGCCCCAGGGCGTACGCCCAGGTGGCCGCCACCCCCCTGCCTGTCGCCTCCCAAGCCGCCTCCCGGAATACCATCCCCGGCGGCCGCGGCCCCTTTCCCACCCTGACCAGGAGGCACGGGGTCCGTTGTCTCCTGGTGGCGGCCTCGCCCCACGTGGAGACCTACGTGCGGGCGTTGGCACGCGTGGTGGGGCCCGCGGCCGTGGTGGCGGCCTCTAAGATGTTCGGGAAGGTGGTCTTCTTCCTGGCGTCCGAGGCCGCCGCCCAGAAGGCGGTGGAAAGGGGTTTGGCGGTGGGGGGAGTCCACGTTCCCCTCGAGCCTTTGGAGGACCTGGGCGTACGGGTGGTTTTGTCCTCTGTTCCTCCCTTCCTCCCCAATGCCGCCCTACTGCCTTTCCTCTCCACCCTGGGGAGGCCTCTGTCAGTCCTGAGTCCCCTTCCTCTGGGCTGTAAAGACCCGACCCTCCGCCACGTCCTTTCCTTTCGCCGGCAGGTACAAATCCTACTACTGCCGGCGGGACGTGGCGGAGAAGCCCTGGAAGGGTCTTTTCTGGTGCCCCATCAAGGGGCCCGGTACCGGGTGTACTACACCATGGGGGAGGCCCGGTGTTTTCTCTGTCGGGCGACGGGGCACGTCCGAAGGGACTGCCCCCTGGCCCGGTTTGGAGAGGCACCCGGGACCCCCGATGCCCGGGAGGGCACTGGCCCTACCATCGCCGGTGGCCCTGACGGTCCGGACCCTGGGGTCGCCCCTCCTCCAACCGTGACCGTCGTCAATCCCGCTCGGGTTCCGCAGGGCCCAGACGAGCGTGTGGGTGCTGATGCTGCCACCGCCAAAAGCGGCAAGGCTGGGCCCGCGGAGGAGAGGGCGGCGGGGTCAGTGACGGGACTCGGGCAGGACCTACCTCGGGGGGAGGTATCCTTTTCCCCTGCTGCCCAGCCCCCATCTACCCTTGCCCCCCCGGCGCTGCCCTTGTCCCCTGGCTCTTCCTCCATTCAGGCCCAGCCCTCTTCCTCCGAGGGATGGGAGCTCGCAATGGGGAAGCGCCGAAAGCGTGCTCGGCGTTCCACCCCGCCCTCTGAGGGGGAGGACAACCTCCCTGTACCCATGGGGGTGGACGCTGGAGCCATTCCACCCTCTGAGCCCGCAAGCGATTCACAGCACCACGAAGCGGTCGAGGTGACTGCGGCGGTCGCGGGAGAGGTGAACACCTCCCTCCCGGGGTCCCTGCAAGAGGGGGTGTCCATGGAGGATGCTCCCACTGTTCCCGCCTCCACTGAGGGGGCGGCCGCTGACCTTGCCACCGACAGAGATCAGCACCTGGTGGCGGGCGGCGGGCTCGCCTTCCTCTCTCAGGAGGTGGAGGCTTTGGGGCTGACCCCGGCTGCCTCAGAGGGGGATCATCAGGTCCTGGAGGGACAACAACCGACCTCTCCTTCCCCTTCCGACCCGCTGCTATCCCTTCTCCCTGCCTCTGAGTTGCCCCGGGGTGCGACCGTCTGCCCGGCCATCGACAACACCTCGGCCGCGGCCGCGGAAACCCTTGAGGCTCTCAGCGGGCGGGAGATCCCGTTAATATCTGTCACCCCCGGCGCTGAGGCCTCCGGTGCTGCACTCTCTGTGGCACTGGAGCCCAGCACTGGGGAGACTATTACTACCCCTACCGCTGCCATCGATTCTCTGCGCTGCGAGGAGGCACCGCACCCTGGTGCCTCCTCTGCTGAGGCATCTCGCCCTGCTCCTTCTCCTGCTCCCTATTCAAACGCCCTCTCAATCGAGTTTCCCACCCCTCTTCCTCCTCCCCGCCATTCTTGTCTCTTCCCTAATCCCTCACCTCTTCCTCCCCCTACTCTCCTTCCTCGTCTCCCTCCTTTTCCCGATCCCCTCCCTGAACTCTTTTCCTCCCCTTACTCTGTTACTGCCGCCCCTGGGGTTGCCACGTTTACTCCAGACGTTGGCCCCTGGGAGGCGGTTTTCGTTTCTTCTGCTCCCAGCACATCTGGGGCTGATCTCCCTCCGCCACTGTCCTCTCAGCAGGGACCTCAAACGCCCTGCGTCCCCGTGCCGATGGGTCGCGGGGCTCACGGAGAGGTCTGGCCCCAAGGCGTTCGAGGGCCCGAGGCCCCGACGCCAGACGCGCTGAAGGGCGAGATGCGTGTTTTCTTGGAAGACATCCGTGGCTCCAAGAACAAGGTCGCTCTCGCCCTTCAGCGCTGAGGAGATTTTCATCTCATTTTGCAAATAGTCAGAGCCCTCTTGCGGGAGGGTAAAGGGACCGGGCGGCGGGGGGCTGCGGCTTACCAGCGGGTCCGCAGCTTCCGTGACGCCCTGCTCACTTTTGGGAACGGTCGCGGTTTGCTGCGGGGCCCGATGGGGGCCGTCGGCACTCCTGCCAATCAGGATCTTCCCCAGCCCTCTCGATGCCGCCGCTCATCTTTGCCACTCTGAACACCCGGGGCTGCGGGTCGGGCCTCCGTAGGTGTCAGGTCCTCTCCTTCCTCCGGAGGGGCAGGTACTCCGTCATATTCCTCCAGGAGACCCACACAGCTCCGGCCGCCGAGGCTAGCTGGCGGCTGTAGTGGGGGGACAGGGTTTATTTTAGCCACCTGTCGGCCCGTCAAGCCGGGGTGGCTACCCCGTTCTCCCCGAACTTGCAGCCCGAGGTGCTGGGGACCGCCGAGGTCATGCAGGGTCGCCTGCTGCATCTCCGGGTTCGGACGGAAGGGCTGACACTAAATCTCGTCAACATCTACGCCCCGACGTCCGTCCCGGAGAGGCTCCGCTTCTTTCGGCAGGCGTTGGCCTTCCTCGGCACTTTGGATCCTCGCGAGTGCCTGGTCCTGGGCGGAGACTTCAACTGCACCCTCGAGGAGCGGGACCGTACGGGGCTCGAGCAGTGCCCGGCCGCCGCGGACGTCCTCAGGGAGATAATAGACCATCACTCCCTGGTGGACGTCTGGCGAGACCTCCACCTGGGCGAGGAAACGGTGTTTACCTACGTCCAGGTGGCGGGTCGTCGGTCTTTCCACTCCCGGTTGGACCGCATTTATGTGTCTCGTCATCATCTCTTCCGGGCCCACTCCTCCGGCATTCGGCCGGCCCCTTTCTCGGACCACCACTTGGTGGCCGTACGGGCTTCTCTTTCTTCGGAGAGGCCGGGGCCGGCCTATTGGCATTTCAATAACAGCCTGCTGGAGGACGTGGGCTTCGTAGCGTCCTTCCGGGAGTTCTGGCTGGCCTGGCGCGGGCGGCGGTGCGCCTTTCCCTCGGCGCGGCGGTGGTGGGATGTGGGGAAGGTGCGCACGCGGCTCTTCTGCCGTGACTACGCCCGGGGGGCCAGCCGGCGGAGGGATGCGGCGATAGAGCAGTTGGAACGGGAGGTTTTAGAGCTAGAGAAGCGGCTGGCCACCGGCCCCGAGGATCCGCCCCTCTGCGGAGCGTACCGGGAGAAGTGGGAGGAGCTCCGGGCCCTTGAGGACCTTCGAGCCCGGGGTGCCTTTGTTCGTTCTCGCATCCGTCTCCTTCGGGAGATGGATCGAGGCTCCCGCTTCTTCTACGCCCTGGAGAAAAAGAGGGGGGCCAAAAAACACGTCCTCTGCCTTCTGGCGGAGGACGGCACCCCCCTCACGGATCCGGTGGAGATGCGCGAGAGGGCTCGCGCCTTCTACGCCTCTCTCTTCTCCCCGGATCCGACCGACGCCGACGCCCGCAGGGTTCTCTGGAACGAACTCCCGACGGTCAGCGCGGGCGACCGGGACCGGCTAGAGCTGCCTCTCTCTCTGGCCGAGTTCTCGGAAGCCCTCCGTCTCATGCCCACCAATAAATCCCCGGGCATGGACGGGCTGACCGTGGAGTTCTACCGCGTGTTCTGGGACGTCCTCGGCCCGGACCTTGCTAGCGTCTGGGCCGAGTCCTTGGAGAGCGGGGTCCTCCCTGTATCGTGCAGGCGAACCGTGATCGCCTTGCTGCCCAAGAAGGGGGACCTCCGCGATCTGAGGAATTGGCGTCCCGTCTCGCTCCTCAGCACGGACTATAAAATTGTCGCCAAAGCCATCTCCCTAAGGTTGAAGTCCGTGCTGGCGGACGTGGTCCATCCAGACCAGACCTACACCGTCCCGGGCCGAACCATCTTCGACAACCTCTTTCTGGTCCGGGATCTCTTAGAGCTCGGGTGTAGGGACGGTCTGTCGTTCGCCCTCCTGTCCTTGGATCAGGAGAAGGCATTCGACCGGATGGACCACGGGTACCTCCTGGGCACCCTGCGGGCCTTCGGCTTCGGGCCCCATTTTGTGGGGTTTCTCCAGGTTCTGTACGCCTCCGCAGAGTGCTTGGTCAAGCTCAACTGGACCCTGACCGCACCGGTCAGCTTCGGGCGGGGAGTACGTCAAGGCTGTCCGCTGTCGGGCCAGCTGTACGCTCTGGTCATAGAGCCCTTCCTCCGTCTCCTTCGCAAGAGGTTGACGGGGTTGGCGCTCCGTGAGCCGGAGACGAGGCTGGTCCTGTCGGCGTATGCCGACGATGTGCTCCTCGTGGTCCAGGACCCGGGAGACCTGGCGCGGGTGGAGGCTTGCCAAGCCGTCTACTCGGAGGCCTCCTCCGCCCGGGTCAACTGGGTCAAGAGCTCTGGCCTGGTGGTAGGGGCCGGGTGGCAGGCGGGCTCCCTCCCACCCGCGCTTCAGGCCATCAGGTGGAGCGCGGGTCCGCTGCTCTATCTCGGCGTTTTTCTTTCTGCCACGCATCCCTCCCCGCCGGAGAACTGGCAAGGTTTAGAGGCCAGGGTGGTCGAGCGGTTGCAGAGATGGACAGGACTGCTCCGGTGCCTCTCCCTGCGTGGGAGGGTACTGGTACTCAACCAATTGGTCCTGTCCATGCTCTGGCACCGCCTTGGCACCCTGGTCCCGCCCCCGGGCCTCCTGGTCCGTATCCAGCAGCTCATGCTGCGGTTCATCTGGCCAGGACTGCATTAGGTCTCTGCAGGGGTTCTCCATCTCCCCCCGGAGGAGGGAGGGCAGGGCCTGACGTGTTTGCGCACGCGGGTTCACGTCCTCCGCCTCCGGGCCCTGCAGAGACTCCTATTTGATGCAGGTAGTCCGGCATGGAGCACGCTTGCGCACGCTTTCCTTCGCCGCCTCCGAGGGCTCCGATACGACCGGCAGCTCCTTTATCTGAGAGGTCTTCCGCGAGACCTCTCCGGGCTGCCGGCCTTCTACCAGGACCTCCTCCGGACCTGGAAGCTGCTTGCAGCGACCAGGTCCTTGGGAGCCACCGTGGGGGCAGACCTCCTCGCGGAGCCCCTGCTACACAATCCCCATCTACGTGTGCAGGCGGTGGAGTCCCCCTTGGTGCGCCAGAGGTTGGTCCTGGCAGAAGTCACCAGAGTCGGAGACCTCCTGGACTATGACCGGGGAGACTGGGTGGATCCTCAGGCGCTCGCCCAGCGCATGGGGCTCTCCACCCTACGTACTCCCCGGCGCGTACTTCAGGAGGTGAAGGACGCTTTGCCGCCCACTGCTCGGGTGTACCTAAACAAAGTCCTGCGAGAGGGTGCACCCCGCCCACCCCTTACCCCCGGCCCTCTCGATCTCTCCATCGGCCCCCAGCCCCGCGTACCTTCCCGACCTCCTCCCCTTCGTCACCTGAGCCGGCTGCACTCGCTGCAGCCAGTCCCCTTCCGAACCGCGCCAAAGAGTCACCTGTACACGCTCGTGCTTCACACGCTCCACTTCCCCACCCTCGTGTCCCGCCCAGACACCAAGTGGCGGGACCTCCTACCATCAATAGAGGGTGGGGAGCCCCGGTGGGCCAGCCTCTATTCGACCTTGGTTCCACGACCCACCGGGGACATCTGTTGGAGAGTCCTGCACGGCGCGGTGAGCACGGGCGTGTACTTGGCACGGTTCACCCCCACCCCCGAAACGTGCCTCTTCTGTGGCGTGAGGGAGACCCTGGCGCACATCTACCTCGAGTGCGCCAGGTTACAGCCCCTCTTTCGGCTCCTCCAGAACCTCCTGTTGAGGTTCTGGCTGCATTTTTCCCCCCACTTGTTAATTTACGCACACCCCATCCGTGGCCCCACAAAGTCGCGGGACCTCCTGGTCAACCTCCTCCTGGCAATTGCCAAATCGGTAATCTATAAAACCAGGGAAAAGAGGTTGGCTGGGGGAGGGGCCTGCGACTGTGGGGCCTATTTCCGTTGCTGTATCCGCTCACGTATCCGGGCAGAGTTCCAATGGGCAGCGTCCGCTGGCTCTCTCGAGACCTTCGGGAAGCAATGGGCGCTGTCCGGGGTTCTCTGCTCGGTATCCCCATCCGGCTCCCTCGTTTTAGCCCTTTGACCCTCACACCCGTCCCTGTTTTTTCATTATTTGTCCCCAGTAATTAGTTGGTTCTCCTGGGTTCTGTGGTCCTCCCCACAGGCTGGGGGGAGGTCCTTTTGATGTGGGCGGGCTAATGCCCGCCCACCTCCCGGACACCAAATAGTGCCTGAGCACATGGCCTTTCAAACAAACAAACAAACACACTCAGCTCAGCACTCCAAACGCTCCAAACAAACAAACAAACTCCAAACAAACAAACTCCAAACAAACACACACAAGCCCAAAACCTCCAAATATAAGCAGCCACTTACCCCAAGGTGCTTTAGTTTGCTCCTTCCTTCTCCTCCTCCAGGAGAGCCTCTCAAAACTCCCTCCTGTTAGCACTCACCCTGTTCGCGAGCACCCGGTCGCAAAAAAAAAAAAAAAAAAAAAAAAAAAAATTTGAAAAAAAAAAATTTTGCAAAAATTCTTGCAATTTTTTTTTCTTCTGCTGCTTTTGCTTCTCCCTGGTTTTCTTCTTTCTTCTATTATCTTCTCTGTTCATCTTCTCCAGTCATACTCACATCCTCACACCAACCCCACTTCTAACCAGCCTTATATCCAGTTTCTGGCCTCTTTTGATTGGTTAATCTTTCAAGCAGCAAGTCCCCTGTGTGGGTGGCAGCTGTCCCTGACATCTCCTGCCCTCCCCCCTTTCCCCTTCAGGAATTTTGGGGTGTATTGGATGCAACTTCCTGAACTCTGTTCAATGTTTGTTACTTGCTATTGGTCAGTTCGGTTTGTGCCCTCCATTTTGAGAATCTCTCATAGAAAATAATAGTGGTGGCCATGTTGGATTTTTAATCGCAAACTATCATTAAAATTATAACTTATCTAAAGCCTTAAATCTAAAACTAACTCTAGTGTTATGCAGGCCTAAGCATCATGATTGAGAGAAGTGAAGTTTTGGAAAACTTAAACCCTATCTGAGACTGCCAAATGGGCAGTGGGGCCAACAGCCTCTCCAGGCCAATGGGCAAGGTGGGAGGGGGCCCAGCTCTGCACTTCCGGTAGGGGTGGGGCCTCAGAGAGGCCTGGAGGCAGCTAGTCCTCAGCACCACCCAGAGCATACCATACCATGCCTTCTCTTGGCAGCCCTTGCCTCGAGCATGCTGTGATGATGCTCTGGCAGTAATTTAAAGGGACTACGGCTCTGGCTGCTGTGGCTGCTGCAAATCACTCAGCCCCAGAGCAATTGCCCCACTTGACCCTCCTATTAGTGGGCCTCTATGTGGGTGTTGCCAATGATTACACAGGATTACAGCAGTAATAAAACTTTATTATCAACAATGCACGTTCAAGGTTCCTGGGTCCTACATGTGACAATCACATCATGTGGTATACTTCTTCCAATACAATAAATTCTTCCCCAAACAAATGAAACCAGACAATTCCTAGAGTCTCAAATGAACTCACGCAGAATGATAAAAGAGAAAAACATCAAATCACCTGTGTATGAACATGGTTCAAAAAATGATCACCTCATATCTGACCTCTCAGTCATCTTCTGCAAAGGAAAACTTCAGCATAGCTTTAACAGATGAGCCTTAAAACTTAAAACCCTAACTTTGCCAGAAACTTAAAATTGCGATTTTAATACAAACACTGGATTTAAGGCTTATTTCAACAATTAGTGACTCATTAGCCCTCCTTTTTGGTCTAATGATTGCCACTTCTCTTTTACCATGGTAATCTCTTATCATGTGTTATCTACTTATGCTAAACAATCTGTTCCGCCTTGTATTTAGCTGTGATATTGAGAATCTGTCACAAATCTGAAGAAGAGCTCTGTGCAGTTAGAAAGCATGTCTCTTTCACCAACTGAAGTTGGTCCAGTAAAAGATTACCTCACCCACATTGTCTCTCTAATACCCTGGGACCAACATGGGTTCAAAACTCCAATGACATGCTCTGGAAGTTTCTGTGTATTTCTAAGTGAGTTGTCCTGTCCTGCTCTCTGCATGTGGGCAGAGACATACTAAGATCCTATTAAGAACAACATCTTCTCCCCTGAAAGATGTGTACGTACTACACTTGCTTCAGGGTTTTTTCATGCTATGTTTCAACAATATGCTGAATACTCACAGTATAATAGTTTTCTTTCATCCCAGAGCATCTGTCCAGACAAGGGGAGGAGTATAACCTCCCTATTCATCACTGTTCATGGCTTTTTCCTCCATTAACTCCAACCTGGTTATGTCCCTGCATAGGATGTCCTACCATCTAGTCAGTGATCAGCTTCTATGTCAAAATGACCTTAGTTGTGCTTGCATTATTTTCTTTTGCATCCTATTATGTGCTGGATTATATGATCTAGAGTTAATCCCTTTAGTTTATGCAGATGAAATTATATGACTAGCAGGCACGTTGGAATGAATGATGATACTCTTCACTACGTTACACAATTGAACTTCTGAGAAATGCCTGATCACTGCTGATGATTCCATCGAGGTTGTGGTAAAAAAGAGATGTGCATTAGCTACAAGTGTTGCAAAAGAATTGATGAAATTATGGATTGATAAATACATTACATTTGGCTCAAAAATGAAAATGAATCAAATCAGGTGCACTAACTGTATTACTCTATGATCTGGAAGCAGCTACATTAAATGAAACAGAAATCAGAAAGCTGGAGGCTCAAGATGTGGGAGTTCTTCAAAAGATTGCAGGTATAATGTTGAATGATTTTAAGACAAATTAATAAGTTAGAAGGAGAGTAGGATGTGAAATCAGAGCACATGGTGAATTACAATCAAAGAGACTATAACAGTGGGGTCTCTGCTGAAGACAAGCCTCCTTGCTATCACTGTTCTAAAATTTAGCTTACTTTTTCTGTTCTTAAAATATTGGAATACACTTAATAAATGTCCTTGTTTAATTAAAAACATATATCTTAGGCTTACATTTAATGAAATAAAAGTCAAGAGACCTCTCTCCCTCACAGTTTTTCCATTAAGTTCTGCTATATCCAGTAAAAGTCTCATTCTTTGGATGTGCTGGCAAGCATAGTGTTTAATAATGCTTTACAAAGCTAAAGGGCTTTACAAACATTAAATAATTATATATCATGTCAGAGATAGGAAAATATTCACATTTGTGTAGAAGGAGGAACACAAGCAGAGAGTGCTTTTGTTGCAGAGTTCTTATTAGAACTCAGGAGTTCCTGGATCTACACCTGTGCTCAGTCCATTAAAATTCACCTCTTTTACTCTAGCCTTAATAACTCTGCCTAAGAGGGATTTGCTGAAATGTTGTTAGTTTGATGTGCAGTATTTCTTGCCAGCTCAGTATGCCCAGGTCTACATTAGGGAGTTACTTCAAAATAACCCCCCTTATTTTGAAATAATAAGCAGAGCATCCACACTCCAAGCCTGTTATTTCAAAATTTGTACTCCTGCTTTCCTCAGGGAATAAGCTTATTTTGAAATAGTTATTTCAAGAGTTATTATTTCAAATTTAGTTATTTCAGAATAATTTCCTAGTGTGGACATGCCCTAAGTGTCCTAGAGAGAAACATAGACACATACATTTTAAGGCCAGAAGTACAGGCACTTTATTAGAGGGGCTTCTGAACTTAATTGGGAGTATTCCAGTCTGGAGTCCTACATGCTGCAATCCAGCCTTGGACATTCCCATTCCCATGATGCCTTGGGAAGAGTGAAACTTCCACTTTTCAGTGATGCTGGGAGACCATGTGGTGGGCTTTATTTTGGACAGCTAAGATCCTGGTCAGGGAAGTTGTGTCTAAGCCAGGAGCTGCTAAGCTGCTGAAGAAAGCCAGAATCTGCTGCTGAGAAATTGCTGGGTCTTTGACCATGCAAAAGGCCACAGAAGCTACAGCTGGGCTTTGTAGGAGCCATGGTAGAAACAGTGGTATGCCTAGAATTAACTGAGGTTGGCAGGGCAGGCAGTATGAGTAACTGATACCTTTGTTGTTTGGGAAAGTGCATGTAGGGGAAGAATGATAGCAAAGAGACTTCAAGGGGCTTCCCTTAGTCTGAGAAGAGACAAAGTGATTTTATTATCTAACCAGGATTCAAGGTTACTGACCTGTGATTAAAACAACTCCCATCTTCAGAGGGATTGTGAAGGTTGGAATAATCCCAGATTAGAATTTCTATGCCACTTGTTGCCTTGACTAGACAGCTGTACCTAATCCCCAGCTTCAAGCTCTTCAGATACATCCATACAAGCATCTAGAACTCAGAGATTTATAAGAGTGAATGCTCTGGTGGCACACAGGCCTATCATTGAGGGGAGGGTAAAAAGGGTGCAATTGCCCCAGGGCCTGGAGATTTAAAGGCCCCAGGGCTGCCAGTCACTGATGCCACTTATGTGGCTGTAGCTGTGGCTGTAGTCCCAGGCCCTTTAAATGGCCACCAGAACCTCAGGCAGTGCTGAAGGGCTGGCAGGGGAAAGCTAGCTCCCAGCCCCACCCCTTCCACTCTAGGCTGTGTCTCTTCCAGGAGCATGGAGCCACCGCCCCCCCACCTTGCCCAGGGGCCTGGCAATTCTGTCGGCCCACCTGGAGATGTGTAAATGGTGTCAGTGTAACTGAAAGTTGGATAAATTTCATTTATATTCTGTAAATCACATTCATTAACTGATTTTTGAAGTGCCCTCTATTGAGTTGAAGCAATTGTGACATTTTAGTTAATAGCAGTCACTTATATAGTAGTTTTCTAAATTGTTAAAGGAAGGTGTATTAATACTAATCAAAGAGGATATTGGTTGTGGTTTTGAGTTAGACCTATTGCATAGATCAGCTCAGGTTTATTCTTGGAGGCTCCCAAGGTATGCCAGTGAATGCATATAGGGCCCATCCACATGAAGGCACCTCTTTGATTATTTTTTTTATCAGTAAAAGAACTGTAGCAGAGGGGTGGAAGAGGATTCTTACATATCCAGCATCACCACTGGTATACTGAGGTCTCTTTAAATATTGACAGTCTCAGGTTCCTGGACGCACAGATGAGTGTTGCCAACCTCTGAGAAACCCAGGAAAGAAAGGCGGGGGGGGGGGGAGGGAGGAGGGGAGTAAAAAAGAACTATTATGATAATCTCTTCTGGCCTTCTATATAACACTAGCCATAGATTGCACTCAATGATTCCTGCATCTGGTATAAAAACTCAGGCTAACAATAATGCTCAAATTATACATTGGAATGAACAAAAACATCTTGGAACTTATAAAATTGGCTTTGTTTTTTGCATGCTAATATATTTTAACTCCTCTCCTGTAATGACAGACTCAAATGAACAAATTGTGCTTAAAACAGTCTGCTGCCTCTCCTGATTTGCTTTAGTAAAAAAGAAAGCATGGTACAAGCTAATTAAATAAATTGTATGAAGAACCTTATCTGACTCATTTAGCATCTCTAGCGGATAAGAGAAGTAGCATGAAGTGAACTAAAAGTTGCACAGTGGGATGTTTGTGATAACAAACGCCAGTTCACACTTGTAAACTCGACAGTGAGCAGCACACCTGTGGACATATTTCAATGGCCAGAATGTATCAATAGCTGTTGTTCATTGACACTGAAATTCATTGTATTAAAATTATTCTTTTTCAATGGTTTTCTTGAATGGGCAAGCTGATTAACACCTTTGTCTTTTTAGATATACATATTGGCTAGTGTATTAAAACCCTAGATTAGACATGTAAACAATGTAATTTATATTTTAACATTTTAGCTAGAGAGGGTCAACTCTATGCTGTCTTCTAAGGCTGCCCATAATCAGCTAATACATTTAAAATTACCACAGTGTTGTCTACATCAGGACCATATGTGTTAGTTAACATACATACATGACAACAAAACCTTTATTCCTACTGTTGATATGTCCTCTGGGGAGTCTGGTGTACCATTAGAGAAGTAGTCAATGTCTTACAGACCAACAGAACAATTAATTCTATTGCCACTGCATCCTCTAGTGTTGTGTTTGTCAGTCTCTGTAATGGACCAGTCCAGAGCTCTGGGTTTGATTGAGTCCTATTGTCCAGCATGTCCAAAATCTCATAATCCAGATTTGAGTTGTAAATCGTGGATTCTTCTCTAATTTCACAATCCTATCCTGTGTAGTCTGGGTCCTTATGGTAGCTTGTCAATCCTTGTTAAGTACAGGCAAATATAACTACTGATTAAGGAAAATTTCCAGCTATAAAGTTAACTCATTTTTATACCGTTATTTCTCAATCATGTTTCAATTGCATATTTCCGCTGTCATTCTTATAGGATCTATTGCTAGCACTAGACTAAATATTGTAATCCTCCCTTCTCCTCACCAATTTTTTGCTCTATACATTTCCCCAAGATTCACCAGCAGCTAAGGTATCACAGAAACACTGAAATCTGACAGGAAGATCATAAGCCTTCCCAAATGTCTGATTGCTGACTTCAAGATCCTTTCATTTGTCTTTTCCTCCTGGTAACATCTTGATATTTGCCTTAGGAGGTATAATCGTACCTTGTAAAAGCACTTTCAGTCTCTGTGTGTGAAAAATGAAGTTAAATCTTGTTATGTAATAGAATTAATTAAACCTGGGTATGAGTTGTCCCAGGAATTATTCTGTCAGGCTTATAAATCTTTTATTTAGAGCTCCTTTTGCTGAACTCTTTTAACCTACAAAAATAAGAATGATTTATTTCCATACATTTAAAAAAACAAATGAAACAAATTAGAAATGTGACCAGGGATATTGCTAAATAAATTAGCCACATCTTCAGGGTTATCTATCTATGTTAAAAGTTGTAACCATTCATGGACGTTATGCTTTAGCTCATCGTCACCTATCTAGGTGAAAAGTCCCAAACATATGTATGCTAACTCACCTTAGCTCAACACACGGGATATGTCATGTAGGTCCCTTGCGTTACAGCCAAAAATGCTCAAGTATAAATCTATAAACTTATTATAACCTATTATTATAAAAATAATCTGAAAATAAAAATACATAAGCAAATATATATAGGCACGCAAAAATATATGGGTTTACCACAGTGGCAAATCCTGGCCACTGGGAGCAGTGAGCAGCCATGCCTGTAGATGCCCTGGTAAATAAAGCATCTGGTGGCCCACCAGGGGCTAACCCTGATGAACCGTGTGCAGCTCATGGGCCGGAAGTTCCCCACTCCTGGTATAAGTCATGAAATTAAGAGTCCTGCCAATATGTGACCATAGTCAACTCATTTAAGCAGTTGAGCTTTGTCTGGTGTGTGTCAGAAAACTGGAAAAGAAAGAAAAAAGAGTTCACAGTATGGGGTAAATCTTCTGCCCCACAGCCCTGACCAAATAACATGGAAGGAAGGATTACTGTTGACATGGGAATCAATCATATGTGCCAGATTGCAGAATGCCAGGTGAGTTCTACTGCAGCGGTGGCAGCAGCCAGAGTCCCAGGGCCTTTAAATTGCTGCCAGAGCTCTGTGCAGCATGCTCTGGGAAGTACTAAGGGCAGTCTGGGGAAGCTGCAGCATATTCTGGGTGCCTCTGAGTAGTGACAGAAGCGGTGCTGAAGACTGGCTGCCCCCTGCCCTACTCCTTCTGCTTAAGGCCCTGCCCGATCTGGGAGCACAAACCTACCCCCCCACCTTCCGCAGGGGCCCAGCAAATCTGTTGGCCCCCTAGCCCTTACCAATGTTATTGAAGCCCAGAGGCTATTTGGATGCTTGAGGTGGAGGGGCTCTACACTCACAGAGTGAGTAGCAGAATTGTAAATATAAATCTACAACAGCAATTCCAAATCAGAAAACAAAACCAAAAGCAAACAACAATACCTGCGGTACTTCACATATTCACAAAAATAGATCCCAGGGATTCATCATAACACATTCATGTGTAAAAATTTGGAATGGGCAATTTTAACATGCCAGAGAAAACTGCTCAAGGATTATTGTACTCCCAAGACAAAATATAGTATCTGAGCCGTATGAGTTCAATATTTACAAACAGAATGAAAATGGAATGTTCGTTCAGCTGCTAATGGACCTGCAGCACTCCCCAAAAACAGTGAGCAGACTTCCTGAGGACAGTGAATTTGCAGGAAAACTGTAGGGGAGATTGTGAGTAATGAGATGAGACGAAAATGGTTATATATTAAAAAAAACAGGCTCTGCCTACAGTGCATGTGAATGTACAGTGAGGCAGCTAGACACCAGGCGGCAGAGTAGGCAAAGTGATGACCGGCGTTTACTCAGATGCTGTAAAAAGATAAAGTGATGCTCATGGACAAGTAGGGAAAAATCAGGTGCAAAATATACATCTGTGCAAGACTAAGTAAGTAGGCTGTATTCAGATTATACCATGAGTGGTTTTGAAACTGGATTTAGTGTGGAACACAACATGAGAACAGTACGAGGAATGAAGGAGATACAGAAAACCCCACGTATGTACCAGTGCATAATAAAATATAGCCAGAAAAATGTGCAAGACAGATATATTTATTGACAACATGAGTGATAAAGCGGGGGAGGGCAAATAACTTTGTATTGATTCAACTGATTTAGCTTGATTTCCAGTGTATCATCCTAGCTACTCAAGGAACAAACGTTCATGACAGTCGGAGCTGGATTTCCAATTAAGGCACAGCAAGCGTATTCATAGGGTGCTACATCCTACAGACACCTAAAATATAAAAGTGTGTTAAAAGTTCATTTTTTATGGAAAACTCAAAGGTCAGCCATAGGTAGGGGATGCTGAAGCTCCTGTGGGTAGGGATGCATAAGGTGTAAACTGGGCACCAATGACAGCATCAATAAAATTACCTTCCTGAAGACCTAAATAATGCACTTTTTTTCTCAACATGACACAATCTTTAGCTAAAACTGTTTGGCAACCTCTGTAGTTAACAATGCATAAGGCTTTCTGTTTACACTATTATGTTTCCATATTTATGGGCTGTCACTAAGAAATGACTTATAGATTGAAGAAAACAACAAGCACAATCAAAAGTAAAATCTCTGAGGGAGCACACCCATCTATACTACGATCCTCTTCCACAAGAGGAAATGCAAATGGAGCACTCATTTGCATATGTCGTGCTCTCATTTACATGTCCTCCTCGGATCCCTTTTGCGCAATAGGTTTTTGCGCAAAAAAGCCTGTGTAGAGGTCTTCTTTTTGCGCAAAACCCCCCTTTTGTGCAAGAGCCGTTCTTCCTCAAAAAAGGGGAGTTTTGCACAAAAAGGAGATGTCTACACAGCCTTTTTTGCACAAAAACCTCTTGTATAAAAGGGATCCGAGGAGGACATGCAAATGAGAGCACGACATATGCAAATGAGTGCTCCATTTGCATTTCCTTTTGCGGAAGAGGATCGTAGTATAGATGCAGCCTTCGTGTCTTTTGCTCAGCTGCCATAGGTTGGGGAACAAAACAGACTCGGCACATAGTGGGAGTTCAGAGAAATGTAAGGCTCTGATGTTCCAGTGACAGTTGCAGGGTGCTAGCTGTAGCTCCCTGATCCTCAGCTTCTTGGCACTGTAATAGAACTTGGCTTCAT
This sequence comes from Pelochelys cantorii, assembly GCA_032595735.1. Taxonomy (NCBI): domain Eukaryota; kingdom Metazoa; phylum Chordata; order Testudines; family Trionychidae; genus Pelochelys; species Pelochelys cantorii. The sequence goes on along the minus strand of CM064329.1, from coordinate 97,342,799 downwards.
TGCACTCTCTCCATCCCCCCCAGTCTCACCCTGCCTCTGATTTTTGATGCGATTTCTGGGAACTTACAATGGCACAATGTGAATTAAGTAGCATGAGCATCTGGTCCTAAACGTGCATTATCCAGAAGCAAAGAAAGCAAAGCAACACACTTTCGTGGCTACCTATGTTTGATACTGCCACTTAGCAGGTTCACCTTTCAGGATGAAATTTGATGAACTTCATTCATTCATTCATTCATTCAAGTTGGAACAACAACTAAATTTTTTGTTGTTGAGAATAAGAAGAGTTAAAATATGTAGTTGCCACTAATACAAATGAATGTGATAGTTTGTGTGGAATAGCTTTAGTGGCACTATAGTTAAGGACACGGTGTTGAAAAGTTGCAGACATACATTCTGTATTTGCTATTGTAGGGTGTTATTTGAGAAACAATCTATGATAATGGGATTAAAGGCTGCATTGCAATGCACAAATGCAAACGTGCAGAAGGTAGTATGTAGCCCCTTAGTTTTATAATTACCTGACTTTTTAGTGTTTAATCATTGAGTCTTAGTGCTACATCATGGCTACCCACGATTCCCTAGAGCAAGCCAGGAGAGATTGTCAGTAAGCGAAGCCAAGGTGGGACTACACTATGTCTAGTCTACATTGCATTACTTGCCAGCATGACAGCAGCTCCAGGTACTCTTGGGATTCAAATCCACGTCTTTGTCCATTTCTCTTGCCCTCCCATTCACTCCTGTAATATACACACTCTGCTCCTACTTTTGACCTCTTCTCAAGATGGCACAAGGGACTAAGGGTTGCCTTAAATTCTTTATGCTATTGCACAACAATTTGTTCCTTCATGTTTTCATAATGAGGTCAGTATGCTTCCCTTCCAGAATGTAGAGTTGGAGCCTAAAAAGATTAACAATGTCAATAAGAAACTCATGGTTAAGCCATAAGAAAGAACCACAGGAGATTGATGTCACCTGCATTTTTTTCTAATAAGAATATTGATCTCACTTTGTTATAATGATAAGGTTACAAAAAAGCCCATATGCAAAAATTTAAAAGGCCAAGAAAATGGCACCCTATAAATCTTGTCTATTATAAATATACATGTGACTTATCTGAGTACTTTGTGTGTCAGATTCCATGATCCAAATTACAAGTACCATCCATTATGGGCATTTATCTTGTGAACCACAAATTTATTAGGTCTTTAGAACAAATCTTACACAATGTGAGAAAACAGCAGTATTTAATATATGGCATCAAAATTTATGATACAAAGTTGTAAGGCATAAATATGTTTAGTAGAAAAGTGAGAGCTTATCATGGAGACATCAAGAAAACAAGCGAGGCAAAAATGAACATATGAGGTTTGCTAAGTAAACAAGACAAGGCCTGATTCTGTGTCCTTATATTATGAATGGGGAAGGAGAAGGAAATTAACCTAAGCCTAGAAGTATAATCCACTAGTGAATATGTATTAGAAAGAACCCATAAAAGAATAAGAAATCCATAAGAAAAGATATATAGGTAAGCAAGCAGTATAACCCTATAGGCCAGGGCTACCCAACACACAGCCCATGGGCCATATGTGGTCCCCGGTCCGTTCGTTTGTGGCCCATGGTGCAGTTTGGGTTTACATGGGGCTCAACACACAGCCCGCAGGTGGGAGGGGAGCCAACAGAAAAAAAGTAGTCAATATAATGGTCTTCTGTTGATATGCATTGTAGTAGTTAAATTCCTGGCCTATCATTGTCCATTAAAAGTGCTGTCATATGGGTGGAAATTGGGTAAATATTGCATTTTATTAATATCAGCAGAACTGCCTTAAATGGGGCCTGTGTGTTGTATAGTCTTGCCTTAATCTTTGTGTTCATGCCCATCAGTGCGAAAGATGCTATTTGCATATATTTGCATGTATATGCAACCACACTTAAGTTGCGGCCCTCAGCATGTGCTGTGAGTATCATTATGGCCCCCAGAGCTTCCAGAGTTGAGTAGCCCTGCTATAAACTATATTGGTACACAACACTTACTACTGTACATATACTTCAATATAGAAAATGGAGAGACAGGTTAAAACAAAGCAGGTGATGGAGGCATAGAAGGTGTTGTCCAGCAATGTAACCTATAGGGCTAGCCTGCTTGCTTGTATATATATCTTTTCTTATGGATTTCTTATTTTCTTGTGGGTTCTTTATAACACACATTCATATATGTACTATATATTTGAGAGAGTATATAGAGAGAGTATGCCCCAACCTTGATTCCATGCGGCCAGCCCTAGGAGCAGCTGGGCAGCCGCCTCTGGCTTCCCCAGGGCTAGAGCTGTGGTCATGGCAGGAGCAGCTGGGCAGCCACCACACAACCCACCCTGACTGTGTGCCAGAGCTGGAGCCTGGAAGCTGGTGGTGGCTGCCCGGCTGCTCCCAGGGTGGGAGGCTTGCCCACTTATCCACATGAGTCTTGGAGGAGTAGCTGTGTTAGTCTTTATCTGCAAAAACAATAAGACATCCTGTGGCACCTTAAAGACTAAGGGCTTGTCTACACTAGGAAATTATTTCAAAATAACTAAATTCGCCCTAAGAGACTTGAGAGAGTTTGTCTGTTTGTTGGTCTGTTTGTTCAAGAGCGCCTCCTAAATGGTTAGAACTAGGACCACCAAATTCAGTATATAGCTTCCTCTTATCATAACTTAAAGCAGCATAAGGGTTTAGTTGTACCAGGAAAATGGGATGTGCCTGGAATGGGATTGCTTCTCATAAAACCATACTAAAGAGACAGAATCACCAGGCAGATGAAAGGACTGACTGAGGGTGCCTCCTCAACTGAGACTGCCCCAGCCCTGAGCCTTGCACCTACCAGGCATCCTTTAGGGAGGGTGGGGAGGCTGAAGCGCCCCTCCCCCCCCCCCCGATTCGTCCAGGGTTCTTCCCCTTCTTCAGGGAGCAAGGGGAAAGTGCACAGTTTGCTGCATTCCTCATCTGGTTGGTGGAGTGCAGGTGGCAAATGAGTTGTGCACTTTGTTCTTGCTCCCTGACAGGGTCAGGAAAGGGAAGAGCATGCAGCCCTGGGATGAATCTCGCTTTGGCCCCCACCATCACCAGCTTACTTAGCTATTAGTACTGCACCTTAAAAAGAAATACCTTAACGATTACATAGACTCAAAGACCACATCATTATCTCAATTTTATACAGATTATATAACTAATGTGAAGTGATTTGCTCAAGAATAGTCAGTGAGCAAATAGCAGAGCTGGTGGTAGATTCCAGGCCTCCTAACTCCCTTGGGTGGTGCCTTGATTTATCTTAAGTTTTCTGGAACCAAAGGCTTACCTATGTTAAGTACTGTCTATAAACTTTGTTAATGGAAAAGAAATCAAGAAAATAAAGGTTTCCAAAAATAAATAATTTAACACAAACCAACCTGCTGTCAGTGTCAGCATTAATTACATCATGCCCAGAAGGGCACTTTCCTAAGATGTATGTTGGAGGAGATCATAATACCACAAGCAAACTGGTTATAATGCTAGGACCATTTTTAAACTACTCCACGTTATGAAACACTTGTCCTTTTTCAAACCGAACAGGCTCATCTTTAATTGACCAAAAGACATGGATTTTGGTGTTAGGAAATGGGTAAATTTTTTTAAAAGAATTTTTCATCTACTAAAGGTGTATTGCTTTAAAACATGACTGACATCTCTGAGTGGCCAGATGTGTTAATATTTTTCTTCCTGTTTCACCTGGTAGTAAGCAAAGTCATAAAAAATGCATAATTGTTAGAATTCACTGTCGGGAGCTTTCAGGAGAGCAGAGCACTACACATTTACGTATACACATCTGCCAGTTTATTCAAGTTCATGTTGCATAAATACCCCAGGGGCATAATGTGGGAAAGAAAAAGGAAGCTCCTGTATAAAGCTACTGTTTTTCATTCTGCAATGCTCAGCTTATCTCCTCTGGGCTATAAATTCCAATATTATATATGCATATTTTATAGTTGTGTATAAAATGAGGAATTCAGAGTTAGATATGGTTTCTGAGTAAAGAGTTATTATGGCACATTCAATTTTACTGAATGTTACTACATTTATTTAGCTGTATTAAAAATTTAAAATGTTAGCCTCAAATATATCTCTGTTTTTATTTTCATTTAGCCGCAGCGGAATATCTGGAGGTTGATCATTTGGGGAATGGAAACATTTCTGGGGTGTTAACATTGACTTATGAGCCTACTTGTCAATGCCAAAGGCATCAAGGGCAGGTGTCTAAGAGTCGTTTAGTGCTTGGGCAACTCATTAATGAAAATACAAAAGAAACCCCCTGTCAGTTATTGAATTCTGGTTTTATACCCATGAATTCTGATTCAACTATATCCACTTGGAAAAACACAAAAATGGGTGGTGTGGCCCCATCTGATCCACTGGCCAGGCGGAGGAGCGGGGTGCCACCGGGGAGGGGGAAGTGCGGCGATTCTCGCCGCCGGGCTGCTTGCATGCAGCTCCAGTGCAAGGAGGCGGGGTGCGAGCCAGAGGGCGGGGATGCAGGCAGACGCCAGGACGCTGGCGTGATGTCGTAACGTTGTGACATCACGGCCAGCGACCACCAGATTCAAAAAGGCAGAAGCCAGGTAGGGGAGGGGGGTAGGTGTGGAGAAAGGGGAAGACACCAAGGGGCAGGGTGCAGGAGAGACAAATGCCAGGGGGCCAAGTGGAGACACATGTTTTTTGTTGTTGTTGTTTTTTGTTTTTGTTTTGTTTTGCTCAACAAAAATTATTAGCCGCATGTTTGGTATTTTTTGGGAGAGCATCCCTACTTGCAGCCTGCAGCTGTTTTCTTTGGAGTAATATGGCCCTCATCGCTTTCCGAGTTGTGCAGGCCTGCCATAGAAGTTATAGTTTGGGTACCTCATGCTCTCATTCTTCACTATGGGCTGTGAGCTCTGATCAGACTATGTTTTGCATAATGGATCACTGTCTTCCCTGGGCCATAGAGGAGAATGAGGATCTGAGGCAAATGAACTTCAGCTTCTCTGGGATATCACAGTGATGTGTCTGAATTAAACTTTAAAAAATGGCTGAAATATTTCAGATTTAAGTTTTCAGACACTCAATTTGTTAATGACAAAGCAAAGGTTTCTAAGGAAAGACGACATTTTTTGAAAAAAAAAAAGCCCCTCATGAGTCAAAGCTGCAATTTTTTGTCAAAAAATAGTTGTCAAAAAATTTTTGACTGCTGCTACAGATAACTCTATGTACAAGACATGTTCCAAGATAAAGTCTTCCTAGGAATTTATCTAAGATATGTTAAAATGCATGAAAGGGATAAAATAACACTGCCATTTCAGAAGTGAAAAGGAGGCTCTCTTCATCAAAAAATAAGGCTGATATATACTGAGCTATGAAAAGTCACAGATTTTTAGCAGCCACAGAATCTAATTAGATATTGGAGGCAAACTCTCCTCTTCTGCTGATGTTTGCAGCCTTTGTTGGCACCTAAATTTTCCACAATGGAGTATTCTAGTGGTCCTTCTAGTTCTAGTCTGGTATTCTGTTTTGAAGCTCAGCGATTAATCAACCCAAACCAAAACCAAACTTCCCTAAGTCTGGTACCAACTGAAGCAATAATTCAACACCAAACACCAAAATGTGTTGACATAATGAGATAGATAAAAATCTTTGTGAATCTTTTTTGAATTTACACATTCTGTTAGATATAGGTATTTTTTAGAGAGGTCTTATTATTTAAGGGAGTAAACTCAAAAGGAAATCTCAGGAAGTCCCTTTAATTCAAACTTTCAATCCTGAAAAACTTAGACTTGATTGGTGCAGACTCCTATGTTTTCTAACAGATTTTCAGAGAAAATATGCATTTTTCAGGGGATGTCAAAACTTTTAAGGACTTAAACCCAACACATCTCATTGGTTGAAGTGCTGTGACTCTACCACAGTGCACTTGATTCAGTCTCAAATTCTTGGATGTTGAAAAGCATCCCAATAGCAAAAATACATTACAATTTCCATTTCAAATGACAGTTAACTTAGTAAACTCTCCAATGAAACAAAAATGACACACTGAAGAGGTTATAAAGGGTTACAAGAGCTTTTTCATGTTAGAACCTTAAATGAACTAAAACAACTAATTAATGAGGCCGAGGAGTACTATCAAAATCAAAACAGAATCAAATGAAATCCATTTTATAGTGCCAATTTTGTATATTTTAATATGGAACACCATGTTGGAAATTCATTAGTATGTAGAAAACAATAGGAACCATATGGAAATACATCTTACAAAGGATTAGGATACAATAACTTTTATAAAAAAAGCATAAAAAATCTTTAGGATGAATGATCATTCTAAGAGGCATATGCACTAAAATTGTAGGAGTGGTATTCATTCATTAGTTACATGAAGCCATTAACTGCACAAAATCATCCTTTTTTTGCATAACCATTTGTCATATAAAATCATTAGCTTCCTCATAAAATTGTTAGAAATGTGAAATGATTTTTTTAAAAAAGTCATTAGTTACAGGGTGTTACATTAGAAAAATCACAGACATATTACTTCATCATCTGCTGCATAAAATGTGTCGGTTATGCAAAATCATTTAAGTTGATAAATAATGTTTTAAGTAGCGTTATTGTCCAATAGTCAGGCTATTAGCTGTTCAGTTTCAATGGTAATTTTAATGGCAAAGCCATTTATTAGTTAGGAAAAACTCTGAAATGAACTAGAACAAACATTACTTTTCTATCCAGTTGAAAATGACAGTTTTTAAAAGCAGTCTCATTCCCTATAAATGTGCTTCTCAGAGTTTGAATAGCAACAGCTGTTTCTATTTATTTACTACCATTTTGTCACTGTTTGCATTCTATTCATTAAAGCTTTTGGATTCATGTTCTCACATCCTAAGCTCGATTCAGGTAACAACAGGTTTTTTTTTAATAGTGTCATAGAGTTGTCCAATGAGTTTTACATAGAACATTGTTACACTACGAAGACTAATTTAAACATCAACTTGGAGCACATTACCTCTCTTTCAGTAATCAGGAAACTTTTAAGAATTCTGGGATTGATTCACGCCTGGTGATGCAGGGGAAGAAATTTGCAGTCCCTGTGCTCTGGGAGTAACTGATTTCTCAGAAGGGCAGGTATCAGTGCCAGGGGCCATGGGAGAGGAACTTTTGAATGTATAGCCAAGGCTCATGTGAACTTTGCTGGGGGAAATATGTTGATTCAAAATTACCTTCCAGTGATCTCCTGAGTTAGCCTTGGCTACGTTTTGGGCTTCATATACCAGCTCTTTACCTCTCCATCCCCCACCCCCATGTAGCAGTGTTTGCAAGTACAATGATTGTCATTTTGGCTGACACACCTAGGATGGAAGTAGGGATCTCCAAAACTAAAGGCATGAGCAGCTGTGGCTTAAACTCAAGAGCAAGGCACTCCAGGAGGATGGTGAGAGACTTGTGTCCTGTGGACTGGGCACAGAAGACACACCAACTACTGGATTACATAAGCAATTTGTAGTGTTACAACACCTGTCTTGATGTACCATGTATACTTGATAATATTATAATTGGAATCACACACAGCCTCATCCATCCCCACAGCCATTTATCAGAATTGTTTCAAAGCAGAATACAGCAGTAGGGGAACTCAGGCATTTAGCATGACACCAGAACTACGTACTGGATTGTATCTCAGGAAGATATAACAGCTTTCTCCTCCATAAAACAAACAACATATATGCATGACATTTTGGCAAATACCTTTAGAGGAGGAAATACTGATTTCTGCTGAGTAGTTAAAGTCTCCTAAAGGAAATTTTTAAAACACACTGAGAATTATTAAACTTAAAAAACAATGAATAGTCTAGCAGCACCTTAAGGACTAACAAAACATGTAGATGGTATCATGAGCTTTCATGGGCATAACCTACTTCTAAATGGGAGTGTATAACATCTGAGGATGCCTAGTCACCTGGGGAGTGGGCCACTGTTGTTTCCAATGGGAGCAGAGGAATTCAAAGCAAAAGGTAGCATGGTGAGATGGGGAGGCTAGGAAAATGATCTGAACATCTATGAAAAGAAAGGATTTGTTCAAAATCAAAAAGCAAATACATACCTTTCCAACTTCTCCATATTTCGTTTGTTTGTTTGTTTGTTTTTAGGTTTTCATGCTATGTCCATCTCTGTGAGATGTAGATATATTGGACTCAGGTAGGTTGGGATCCAGGAGTAATTCAGATGGGGTGATGGAAGGAGAAGAGCGAACACTTTGGTGGGAATCACTTGTTAAAATATGGACAGCACATCAGTAAACTGAAGTCTTCTGTTTATCAACTGCCTATGTAGAACACAAGCTGTCAATACCTCCACACAGTGTCATCTCAAAGTCCCTCTGATTGTCTGTCTATTAGGTCTTCCGTCTAACTTAGGATCCAGACCTACACCTTACAGAACATGGGTAAACTGCTGTATCTGTGCAGTCTAATGTCAACAGGGTTCCATTAAGTTTCATCATTCTGTTTGCCTGCTGTAAATTCTAGGATTTGGGTCCCATGCTATGAACTCCTCAGGGCAGGATCCTTGTCTTTTTTTGTTTTTGTTTTTGTTTTTTTGCTCTGCCAATAAATGAAGAAGAACATGAATGGGTGAAAAATAAGGAAAGCAGACTTGGTGCAGCATTTTTCTCTTTTTATGCAGCTAGCTAGAATAGCAGCTTTTTCTTATTATATATATAACTAGAATTTTGGTAGCACACTAGTTAGCACATGTTAAACTCCACTTGAATAATCACGCCACCAAGTTAAAAAAAAAAAAAGAAGCCCTGCAATTCTTTACAATTCACTAGCAAGCTATCCTGAACAGGTAAGCAACACCACAGTGAAGAACAGCTAAGCTGTTGCATTCCAGCAACTCTCCTCACAGCAGAAAGCAGAGAAATCAATACATTTTAAGTACATTATTTTAAAAGTGCTGCAGTTTTATAGTAATTCTATAACTAATAAATAATGTATTATTTAAAAACAATTATGTACTACAGAATAGCCTGCTTCCTTATTTCTACTGAGTAAAAACTCTCTCCCTCTTTTACTTACTACGATGGGTATATAATTGTACAACTGTCTTTTACTGAAATATAGATGAGAACTGCTCATAGAGGTCATGGTTCTTTCCAGCTAGGCTTGCCTCTTTAGCTTCCAGGGTAAAGGGCTTTGTATATATAGTTTACTATCCTTATCTCATCTTTCACCATATGACCTGAGTACCTACCTCTTTAAACTGTAGTCTTCCAAGTCCTCAAAATTATTTTCTTCCAGCTCCAGTTTTACACTAAATGTCATCTCTTTCTAATAAGATGAGCTATATCTTTAAAATCCCAAGCAGGTTTTGAAATTTTGATCTAAATCAAGAAGTTTGATATAATCTGATCTGGGTCTAATTTCCTCATTGTTTTCCTCCAAACACAAACAGTTTTTTGGCAGAAAACACCAAAAGAATAAGTCTAGAATTGGGAAACAACACTTATAAAGTAGTATCCCTTTGACTAAGAAAAGGCAATTATTCTGCAAAAGGGCAAAGAGCTATTTTTTAAGTCTGACACTTATAATTAAGAATCCAGGATGTTGGGGCGGGGACCGTCTCTTCATTTCATGTTTGTCCAGTCCCGGGCCATGACTGGAGCTCCAAGGTGCCACCACAATATAAATAGTAAATAATATTGATTAATACTCTATGCTCCAGTTTTGTGAGACATGGAAGATACCTCCCATTGTCTTTTTCTCAAGATGTCCCCTCAGCAACAGCAAGTATAACTGTTATATAAATTTATGACTCTTTTCTTTTAATGTCAGGTAATAAATTACTTTCCCCCAGTCTTCTGACCACACAAAATAGATAGGTGAGATAGAGGTGAAAGGAAAGGAAAAGGGCCTCTCTAATAACTTTCTACTCAGAGGGTAAGAATACACTTGGGATGCAGGTGACATGCGAGTTCTGTTCCACCATCTCCTCTCAAATGAGTGTTCTACTCATGATATATGAAATATTCTGATGAGGGGTTCCCTTAATTTTTGCTCTTACACTGGACAAATAATAAAAGAGTCATGGAATGGGGACTGGTTCCTAGGTCTCCTACATTCTGGGGCTATGGAGTCATTCAATGGAGCAGTTTCTCCCTCTCTTTTCCCAGCACCCAATGATTTTCTGCAGTGGAACTGCTTCAGTTGGTAAGACTGAGGGGCCACCCATCATACAGGTTAATTCCTTTTGCATGGATCTTGGCCTAAGTAATTAAGAGCATACAAAATTAATGCAACAATCCTGTTGAAACCATAAACAATATCACTGTGCTGTGCCAAAGATGTCCTGAAAACCCTGTTTTGCAAGCCTCATTTAAATCCACTGGATTGCGAAGGTTTTAAAGGATTGTGTCTCATGCACAAATTGTCCCTTTTTTCCTGAAGATCTCCTCAAGTTATGTAGCAACACAAAACTAACCTCTTTTCCATCAGGTAAGAAGTCTGCACCCAAGTGGCCAGTATCTGAGGCTTTGGCAGAACTTGAAAACCCTATAGCCCTAACAAATTACTCAGTACTGCACATGAAGAAATGATTTGGCTGCCTCTAATTAGAAATTAGTTTGAAACAAATCCCCAGATCCTAAAGCCCTCAGATTTTGGACATTTGAATTTAAATCCAGATCGAAATTATATGGACAGAAGATGGGAATGCTCCTATTTCCAAAGCAGTGTTCCTTAAACTGTGTTCCATGGAACACCGGTGTGTTGTGAGGCAGTCGGAGGTGTGCCATGGAGAACAACAGAATTCAACATGGCAGCTCTTAAAGGGGCAGGCGACTCTTTTTGGGGTTTTTTTTTCCCCCCAACCCTTTTTTCCCTCAATAACTTTCCCCCTAACCCCCGCCCCTTTTTTTTTTGCTCAACCAAAAATCCTTGGTGATTCTCATAAAAAAAATTATTGTTTGGTGTTCCTCAGTCTTAAAAAGTTTAAGAAACACTGTTCTAAAGCATAGCTACCCTAATTTTCCATGTGAAAGGTCAAATTCATCAGGAACATTAACAACGAAGAGATCAACATTGACAAACACAATTTATTAATGTTATTATTGAGGCTACTCATGCTGCATCCTAGTTTAATAGCTGCCCCGTAGCACTAATGAAAATTATTTTTTATTAATTCTGTTATTTGACATTTATCATATAGTTGAGTCCTGAAGCCTCTGTCAGCTTATGCAGGGTGAGAAGATTGGTGCAGAGGCCACTGCAAATGCAAAAGCTCTTAGCCTGAAGAGCAAGTCAAAGTCACTTAATGGGAATCAGTTGGGTGACTGTGGACTTAACTCAACTTAATGAGAATAGAATATCATCTTCTGACTTCAGTCCAGTCCCTGGGTATAATGATCTTCTCACAATGGGCAAGTGTCTACTGAGCATATGTAAACTGCAATTGTTCAAAAACTTGTACCTTGACCAAAATTTGAGCATATTTTCACAAAACAGCAAAAAGCATGCTTGAAATACAGTGGCCACCCCTCTGCCAAAGCTCAAGTCCCTACTCTAAAGAACAGGGGTATTAGAGATTCTCAAATAAAAAGTTACCAGAATGTTTTAATATGAGCAAAATGGTGTATTTCCTCTAACCTCGTTCTCAGAAACAACTGGACCCCTCATGGCAAATTTCACACCAAATGATCAAAATTTAACTAGGTTATAAACAACTAAAAATAGTCTTATAAAAGGAAGTGTCAGACAATCTAAATTATTGGTAGTGCACTTGCTCTTGCTAGCCCTAGAAATAATATATAGAACAACACTATATCATCAAGAATAATGTTTTTTATTTTTATTTTTTAAAAACTTATTTTCAAGGCAATCTGACAGGAGGGTATTAGATGAGCACTGCATAATTTGTAGAGGTTTAGGATGAAATAAATGATTAGCTAATATTGCTATGGCTGAATGCTCCAGTAGCATATCTAAGCATGCTGTGAAAGCAGTGATAAACATGATATATTTTTATTACCCTGAATTTTCTACGTGTCAATAAGATACTGGTTAAATTAGAAGAGGGTTCTGCAATGAGCCTATACATCCTGAAGCACAAATCTCAGGCTGGCCAGCCGTCCCATCCAGATGAGAGAAACATCAATCCCATGTGACGGAATTAGATATGTGTAGTTCCGGGCATGTGTGGTGCTATACTGTGAATGGCCTCAGAGTTATTTTAAAATACAAAGCCAGATATAGTTCAATTGCTTATGTTTTGGGAATTGGAACATGATTATAATCTGCCCTGTGAGCTAATTGCTCTTCATTTAAAATTCTGATGATCTTGAAATTCTAACCAGTTGGTCATCCATTTATGTGACATGGACATCACCCACAGAAAGCCAGAACAAGTAGGATTTGTGTAGGTGAAATGCAGAGTATCTGGTAAACGAAAACCCACTCAATCAGTCCAACGTTAGAGTTTAATTCTGTTAGAGTCCAACGTTAGAGTTTAATCCATGCACAGTTGCTCTCCAACAAATGGGCTGAAATAATGACCACAACAATTACATGGATTTTTAGGGCCACTAGATCTGCATGATCTTGTACGCTGTGGCCCTTTCCACAGTATGCCTCTAGTTTGCCCTGAACACTTTCCTTTAAGTCAGTCTATGTAGGACAAAGAGATTAGTGTGGAGACTTCCTTAGGCCATGGGGTATCGAAGCTTCTGGTGCTTCTGAAAAACCCCACCAAGGAGCTTTCCCTGCTCCGAGAGCCTGAGTGGAGCTGCCACAACAAGATGACTTTAACACGTATTTTAAAGGGTCTTTAAATCATCAGCTGGTGGAAAGGAGCATAGCTCCATTGAAGCCAATGTAGCACTGGTGCTATATGTTAGCTGAAATTGGGGTCCTCCTTTTGCTTGTGTGTGGAATATATGTATTTTCCTATTCTCGCGCCTTCCCATCCACCCATCTTGTCCACTATTTTCTACTATTGTAACAGAAAGCAAACATCAGCTAAACCGTTTAAAGGAAAGAGTGGTTTCAGCTTGCTTTTTTACCCATTTCTTTCCTTCATGCTGAGGAAAAGCACCTTTGAAACTGCAGTAGAATGCTCCCTCCCTGAGAGGTTTGAGAGTGTACAACTATTAGCATATGGTCCCGAATGGCAACTCTCGCCAGAATTGCTGGTATTTACATAATAATTCGACATACATTAAGTTACTGAAGGTCAGTGCCCTAACCCACTAATGTATTAAGCACTTGTAGTGGCATGAAATGCAAAGCATTAAGATAGATTTCTGTTCAATTACAGTTCATTTTATTCCAAAGACAGCTTGACACTTTTTGGAGCGTGTATGTTTTGAAGGAAGTGAAGGTCGGGCCAGCTTGATACAGCAGAAAATGCTGTGTATGAGAGATTGGATTCAATATTAGGAATGGAAAGCTGGTGAGGTCTCCTGTAAGCTGAGATCGGAGGCTCATCACATTGGAACTGTCCCCTTCACATTTTGAGAGCCTGTAGGTACAGCAGCGGTCATTGATGGGCTCCTGGTCCACATGGAAATGCATCCCTTGTTAAGAGGAGGCACTTAGGATACTTAGACATCCTTATATAGAAATAATCAGCATTCTGCTGTATATGGGTTATGGAAGAAAACTGCGCCAACCTCTAATGAATTGTACTTTGAGCACCTCAAAAATGAGGTTTACAGGATCTGTTGAAAAAGGGTTTATTTTCAACAGATCTGCATCTAGACTGCTGGTTTTTTTCGAAAAAGCTCTGTTTAAAAAAAAAAAAGCGGCAGCCATGTTTATGCTAATGAAGTGTGGGATATTTAAATCCCTGCTTCATTAGCAATTTTGACGTGCCTAATCTACATCTCTCTGTCGACAGAGAGGTGTAGTCTAGACGTACCCACAGACTTCAGGTTTAGACACTTAGGCTGTGTCTAGACTGGCAAGATTTTGCGCAAAAGCGCCCGCTTTTGCTCAAAAACTTGCCAGCTGTCTAGACTGGCCGCTTGAATTTGCTCAAGAACACTGACGATCTAATGTATGATCATCAGTGTTCTCGCGCAAATACTATGACGCTCCCGTTCGGGCAAAAGCCCTCTTGCACAAATGCTTTTGTGCAAGAGGGCCAGTGTAGACAACCCAGTTTTGTTTTGCACAAAAAAGCCCTGATGGCTAAAATGGTGATTGGGGCTTTCTTGCGCAAAAGCACGTCTAGATTGGCACGGACGCTTTTCCGCAAAAAGTGCTTTTTGCGTTAAAAGCATTTGCGGAACTTTTCCGTTAAAACTTTTCCGTTAAAAGCATTTGCGGAAAATCATGCCAGTCTAGACGTAGCCTTAGGGTATGTTTACACTACAGGATTTATTTTGAAATATCTAATTTCAAAATAGTTATTTAGAAATATCTTGTTTCGAAATAACACATCTACACACAAAATGCATTTCAAAATAAAGTTTTGCTATTTCGAAATAGCACATCCACACTGATTGGATGCTGAATCTCATGTAAGGCCAGATGAAACCGGTTCTGGCAGGGCATCAGGTCAGGAGTTACTTTGTGTGGCTGCTGCCTAAGGCTATCTGAGCATTTTTTTCTCTGTGTGCTCTGATTGCCATCACTCGGGACACCACAGCACTCTGCACCATGGAGCCTGAGCTGCCCCTGGGCATTCTCGTGCTTCTTTTGGATGTGTTGCTGCAAGGCTGGCAGCACTTTCTGGAGGCTGTCTGGCAGCATCTGCTGCAGCCCAACCCCCAGGCCGTCTTCCGGATCCTCCTGGGGTATGTGAAGGAGCAGCTGCAGCTCCTGGACGCCAGCGTGCCCCGTCGCATCTGGCGTCTGGACACCAGCACTGACTGGTAGGACCACATCATCCAGGAGTGCTGGGGAGACCAACAATGGACCCAGAACTTTAGGATGAAGAAGAACACCTTCGTGGAGCTCTGTGAGTGGCTCGCCCTGCTCTGCAGCAATGGGACATGCACATGAGGCCCGCCATTCCCCTCCAGAAGCATGTGGCCATCGCATGGAAGCTCTCCACGCCTGATAGCTACCGATCCATGGGGAACTAGTTCGGCGTGGGGACATCCACCATCAGAGCAGTGCTCATGCAGGTATGGCTGTCTCCAGCCACTGTGCCAGGAGGGGGGGTACAAGGGGGGGATGGGCTGCCCTAGGGAAAAGGGGGGGAGGTGGTGCAAGTCCCCTCCATGGGAGGGTATGTTCTGTCCTGCCCGCACTAAGGACTACCCCCGGTGGCCAGGATTGCAGGGGGGGGTTGCTCCTTGGGAGTGGGGGCGTGGGACAGTGGCAGGGAAGGAGCACTCTCAGCCACCCTGGCACCTCAGTGACTCTCGGTTTTGTGTGTCCCTCTGCAGATGGTCAAGGCCATCAATAGAGTGCTGCTCTGAAGAGCCATCCACCTTGCCGATGTCGATGAGGTCATTGAGGGGTTTGGTGCCCTGGGCTTCCCCAACTGCAGGGGGGCTATCGACAGGACACACATCCCCATCCGTGCCCCCGGACCACCAGGCCTCCCTCTATATCAACCGCAAGGGATACTTTTCCATCATCCTGCAGTCTGTGTCTGACCACCGGGGCCACTTTGTGCACATCAGTGTAGGCTGTTCCAGCAAAGCACACGACACACGTGAGTACCGCAACTCCTCCATGTGCCAGAGGCTGCACACCGGGACTTTCTTCCTTGACCGCCACATCAGGGTCAGGGAGGTGGACATGCCTGTTTGCCTGGTGGGGGATGCGGCCTATCCCCTACAACCCTGGCTCATGAAGCCCTACACGGGACACCTCAACCCTCCCCGATAGGCCTTTAATGCCAGGCTCGGCAGGGCCCGCATCGTGGTGGAGGGTGCCTTCAGCCAGCTGAAGGCCCGTTTTAGATGCCTCCTCACTCGCCTGGACCTCTCCGAGTGGAATATTCCTCATGTGGTGGCAGCGTGCTGTGTGCTGCACAATTTGTGCGAGAGGAAGGGGGAGGCTTTCCTGCCAGTCTGGATGGCAGAGGCCCAGCACTTGGCCAGCCTGTACACGCAGCCCCACATGGCTGCCAGCCGGGAGGCCCATTGCGGGGCTGTCCATATCCAGGAAGCCCTGCGGGAGAGCTTCCACCCGGAGGAGAACTAAAGTCTCCCTGGTGTACCTCACTGGGGGCTTATGCCTCAATCCACCCTCATGGCCTTCCACTTACCCCTCCCTAACCCCCCTTCCTGATGTAAAATAAAGACACACGTGTTGAAGAAAACAAACTCTCTTTATTGAACAAAACTGAGGTGGGGGGGGAAATGAAGGTGGGAGAGTGGAGGCGAGAGTGTGGGAGAGGGGAGGGGTAAACCTGGGAGGAGAGAGCTGGAAGGGGGAGACAAGGGGAGGAAGGGGGAGGAGAAGCTCAGGGCTCAGGGTTGGGGGTCTTGCCGGCCCCCCTGTCTCCCAGCACTGTGAGTGCGGGGGTCTCAGTGTCCCCGCAGTGGGGCGGGAGCGGGGAAGAGGGAGAGGAAGAAGTGGGAGGGGAAGCAGGAGTGGCAGGAGGAGCGGTAGCTGGGAAGGCAGCAGGGGCTGGAGCAGCAAGAGGCAGCAATCTCTGTACCAGGGTCTGCAGGTGGTCGTAGATGGCACGGCCCTGAGCAAGCAGCTCCCTTCCGCTCTCCCGCCGGAGCTGCAGGTCTTCATGCATCCAGTAGTCCAGGGTGCGGTGCAGACCTCGCAGTATCCCCACGTGCTGCCACTGGTACACCTCCTGGTTCTGTGTCAGCCTGCTGAGTGCCTGGGTGCGGGAGGATGTCCTGGGTGCGGTGGTGCACCCTGCACTCGCAGCTGGTGCGGCTGTGGAGAAACAAGAGAAGTGGTCAGTTCTCCCTGGGGACACAGTGGGTGAAGTCCAGCCCCCCTCTACAAGATGAGGACGACAGGTCTCCGTACCATCAGAGCCGGTGTGCTAGCACAGAGGCCATGTTCGGGATGTCCTGCTATCCCCGGGAGTGGGAGCTGGCCCGGGAGTGCACCCATGTCCCTGTGCTGTATGTGGTGTGGGTCTGTGTATGGGGGCTGAGATGTCCCCTGCCTCTGTGTAGAGGGGGCTTGTGGAGGGAGGGAGTCCTGCTGTGTCCCACCCCGGGGTCAGGAGCACTTCATGTGCCTTCATACATACATGCGTGTGGGTAAACATGTGTGTGGCAGCCAGCTGGGGCCATGTACCCAGGGGAGGCACGGCACATGCACAGGTTGCTGCGTGAGCCATGGCCAGCAAGGGCCACGCGCATGGTCCCTGGTCTCCCTCTCCCCCCACACCCACATAAGGGGACAGTGATGGCACTCACATGTTGTTGCCTCCCTGGCCTCGGACGACACCGGTGACAGGTCTGCTGTGATGGCTCAGGGGCCCTGACTGCACGGCATGCTCCCTCTCGGCTCCTGTGGCTCCTTGCCCTCCTCCTCCTCCTCTTCCTCCGTGCCCTGGTCAGGGCCCTCTGCCCCAGGGTCGATGACCACCTGGGGGGGCACAGACGGTCTCACCCCCCAGTATGTGGTCCAAGGTGTCAAAATAAGGGCAGGCGTCTGGTTCTGCCCCTGTTTGGGAGCTGCTCCCTGTGGCCCTGGCATACGCCTGCTGCAGCTCCTTGGTGTTCATCCGAACCTGCTTCTGGGTTTGGATGTGGCCTTTGGTGGCCAGGCTGGCAGCCATGTGGCTGTAGAAGGCCGTGTTCCTCCATCTAGTGTGGAGATCATGGACGTTGCAGGCCTCCCCACAAACCTCAATGCGGTCCCTGATCTCCACACTGGACCGGGCAGGCGCCTGCCTTTTCCAACCCCTGGCAGGTTCCTGGGAGCTGGCAGACTGGTCCTGGGGAGTAGTGGAAGGCTGGCTGCCAGTGGCTTGCTGGGTCATGCTGTGGCCTGGCTCAGGGCAGCAGCAGAGTGGCTCTGGGCTGGCAGGCCTGGTGCTAGCCACAAAAGACTTTAGCCAGACTCTACCCCTTTAAGTGCTCCGAGAGGAGAAGAGAGAAGAGGAGTTTTCCTGTTTGTGCCCAGAGTGGCCACCTGGGCACCTGGGAAGGGCTGGAGGCCCCCTATTTTGAAATAAGCGTCTACACCGTACTTATTTCAAAATAGCAATTTTGAAATAGGCACTATTCCTCGTGGAATGAGGTTTACCAATTTCAAATAAGCCCTCCGCTATTTTGAATTAATTTCAAAATAGCGGTTGGCTTGTGTATATGCTAGTACAGTTATTTCGAAATAATGGCTGTTATTTCAAAATAACTTTGCTGTGTAGACATACCCTCAGTCTCCTGAGTCATTAGTAGATTCTGCCTGGATAACTGACTAGAAAATCTTATGACATGGCAAAGTACAAATGCTGATATTTGACTTGGCCCATGAACTTGTATTACAGCCTGTAGGGTGGAGTGTGTGTGTCCACATACAGCAAAGCCAATCTGGCGTGCAGGTCAAGGACTGCCAAATGTCAATGACATGCTCATGTGAGCTAGCTGTCATGGACATAAATGATCTCTAATAGGTTAGATCATATTAGTGAGGAGCCAGTTCTTTCTTCAGATGTACTATGCTTGGATCCAGGGTTCATGGGCAGTTGCCTACCCTACTCTTATGCTAGTGTTTAGACCCTATTGCTCGGTTTAATTTAACTGTACCTGTGGGATCCTCCTTTAGGATATGTCTATACAGCAGGGCTAAAGTCAAATTAAGCTGTGCATCTTCAGTGACATCAATTGCTTAGCTTAAGACAAAATAGCTTAATTTTGCTTTTGGTGCTGTCTACACAGCAGGAAGTCAAAGGAAGAACACTCTTCTTTCAACTTCCCTTACTGCTCGTGAAATGAGGGTTACCATGAGTTGGAGTAAGAAGTCCTCCATTTTGACATTATTTTGAAATAATGATTTGTAGTGTAGACGCACACTATGTTATTTTGGAATAACGTCAGTTATTCTGAAATAACATTGCTGTTTAGACATAACTTTAGTGGGACCATCTTTCTAGTGATTCTTTTATGGTGATTCTTTTATGTGAGTTCTCACCCCTTTCACCACAGAGAATCTCCATGAAGCTCTGAGACTCCTTGCTAAATGTAGAGTTCATTCTTAGAAAACTTGACCTGAAGCATTTGGAGAGGGGATTGTGGAGGGAGGAGGAAGGCCCGTGGCTATACAGAAGAGGGGCTATGTTGTGGCTCCTGGGAGCCCCTTGATGCTTGCCCAAGAGATCTGTCCCAAGTCTCACCACTGTGAATCCTGCTCAGTACCTTTTGTCAGGAGTCAGGAAGAACATGAAGTTTATTGGAGGTATAGCAGGAGTATGAAAAACAAAACAATTATGGAGGGCTCATACTCAGAGGTCAAGGAGGTAAAGCAAGGGAAGAGAAGGAAGAATGACTCCTGATAAGAGGAGGGGCCATATTTCAATATCTAATGGTCTGTGAGAGAGTGGTTTTTAGAATCCAGGAGCAGAAAGAAAATGGTGGGGCTGTTGGCAGGGGCCAGTGGATAAAAAAGGGATGGAAGTAATGTTAATTTGATTCTTGCTTCTTAATCCGAAGCTCTAAATACAAGCATACTTGTTAGAGTTGTAAGAATTACCACTGTAGTAAACATTGCATACAGATTGAAGCAAATGTTTGTCACATGCACCTACATTTACTTTGTGCCAAATACACATGTGGTTACTGTACATAAGTGCACAAGAATCTGCCAAACATGTCTGGATAAACTATAATGATTGTAAGCAGCCATAGCTCTTGCTGAGGGTTTCATTTACAAATGCACGATTAGTGGTAATATGGCTGATGTTCTCCCTTCAGTGTCATATGACACTAAACTTAGCCAGTAAAAGTCTGCCACTCTTACATACTTTGAGCTCTAGGAGATCCATTTGAGAGCAGAATGCTAGATAATGATATTTTTCTAGAGTTTGTCAACATTTTCTGAATTTGCTTGAGCAGTTTCTCTGGGAACATGATCTAAATTTCTTTGTGTAATTTGCTAGAGCACACTGTATATGCTAATGGGCTGCAAAAGCAGTTTGCACAAGCACAAGCTGAGGATTTGCATGGGAAATATTGTCAGCCTTCTGCTTTGGAAAATACACATTCCGTGTGAGGGAATAGACTCCTTGTGCATGCCAATAGCAAAAACATTTTTTTAGCCTCCTTCCTTTAATGCAAAGCATCATTTTTTTCTTCACATGGGAGTTTGCTCAAGCAATTTTAATAATGCAGACAAACATACCTTTTAGCTTTGTGAAGCTCCAGAGAACCTGGATAAAAACAGAGGCAACATTTAACATAAAACATCCTGTCATTTGATGGGTGATGTAAAGGGCAGCGTTTAATGTAATGGAACCAGCCAATGAGAAAGATGAACCTAAAACAAAGCATTGGAAGAAGAGATAGGTTGTGAAGACCAGTACTTTAAAAGTAGATAAATTCATGGAGGTTAGGTCCATTAATACGTAATAGTCAGGATGGGTAGGAATGGTATCCCTAGTCTCTGTCAGAGCCTGGAAATGGATGACAGGAGAGTGATCATTTGATGATTCCCTGTTCTGTTCACTCCCTCTTGGGCACATGGCATTGGCCACTGTTGGAAGACAGGATACTGGGCTAGATGGACCTTTGGTCTGTCCCAGTATGGCTCTTCTTATGTTGGGGGCATCCTATCCAATTTGATGGTTCCAGTTTGTAATAGAATACTGAGCCTTTTATTGATTCTAATGTATTGCCTATCTGTAATAACTAACCACCACTAATGGTAGCTGAAGATCTCAACCTTATTCTTACCAAAGGGTTGGCCACATCACAAAAAAACAGTAGCACAAATTGCCCAGCTGGAAACTGTGTCAGCCACAAGTATCTGTGAGATGAACTGGAGGCTACCTGCTCATACAATTGACTGAAGGATCTTACGCATAAGATTTGTACCACAGTCCCATTCCATAGAAGATAGGCTGGCTCTGTAGTTTGAAAATAGTGGGATACTGGAACTGTAAAGATTGGTTTGAGGAGGTTTTCCTCAAAGAGGAACTTTTCAGTCACTGAATCCAGCTAACCATTATGCACAAGTGCAATGTTGACCTCTCTCTCTTTTTCTCTCCATGATAAAATGTCCATATTTTAATATATAGATCATACTCAGCTAATTGGCTTGCTATTTACACTATGTAATCTTTGCTGTTCATAATAATCAAATGGCCTCCATCCCCATATATATGAATGTGATGCTTATTGAGAGAAAAGTATAATGATTGCTTTTCTAGTTTGGTTGGATGTTGTTACTGTTAGGAATGAGGAGACGGGCAGAGAGACAGTGTATTACACTTCATAGTCACCTCTCCCAATAACTGCCTTATATTGACAATGGATATTGCATCCACTTCTGATTATTCTACTCAACAAAAGAAATAATAGAGACTGGAGATGAAAGTGATTAGAGGCATGGAAAGATCTCTGAGGAAATCAATAAGATTGGGACTACTTGCTTTAGAAATGAGGTAAACAAGTTTGAGCTTTATGAAATGATTCATGCTACAAAGATGGTAAATTGTTTGCTCCTATTTACTTTTTTCACAACAGAGGAACTTCCTACCTCTCCCATCTCTCCACCAGATGTCATTTGGAGGATCCTTCTCAACCCCTCTCCAACTTTCTGTGGCAGATCCACAAGGGTGTGTGGTTTGCCCCATTCTCTTCACCCGCCACGTATTATCTCTGGGTAATCTAATTTTCCAGCACAGATTCACCCCTCTCTATGTTGATAACTCGTGGACGCGTTGCTGTGAGCCTGGCTGCACTTTCAGCAGGCTGCCATTCGGAAGGTCCATTGGGGGGCTGTCAGTATCCAGGAGGCCCTGCGGGAGAGCTTTCACCCTGAGGAGCACTAACAGTCTCCCTGGTCTGCCCCACTCGGGGCTTGTGCCTCATTCCTCCCTCATGTCCTTCCACGTACCCCTCCCTAACCCCCCTTCTTGATGTCAAATAAAATATATGTATTTTCAAAAATATAAACTCTCTTTATTGAACAAAATTGCGGCGGGGATGAAATTATGGGGAGACTGGGGAAATGAGGCAGGAGAGGGGAGGGGGAAAACTAGGAGGAGGGAGCTGGAAGGGGGAAGCAAGGGGAAGAAGGGGGAGGGGAAGCTCGGGGCTCAGGGGTGGGGGTCTCGCTGGGCCAACTGTCTCCCAGCACAGCAGGTGCGGGGGCCTTGGCATCCCCGGGGGGATGGGGAGGAGGGTGAGGAGGTTGAGGAGGGAGAGGCAGGAGGGGGAGAAGGAGTGGGAGGAGGAGCGGGAGCTGGGGAGGCAGCAGGCACTGGAGCAGCAGGAGGCAGCACGCTCTGCACCAGGGTCTGCAGGTGTTCACAGATTGCACGACCCTGAGCAAGCAGCTCCCAATGGAACTCCCGTTCGTCCTGCACCCAGTGCTCCAAGGTGCGGTGCAGGGCTCGCAGGGCCCCCAGGTGCTGCTGTCGGTACCCCTGCAGTGTTCAGGTGGACCTGCTGAGCCCTCAGGTGCGGGAGGATGTCCAGGGCAGGGTGGTGTGCCCTGCACGCACAGCTGGTGCAGCTGTGGAGAAACAAGAGAAGTGGTCAGTTCTCCCTGGCGACATAGTGGGTGAAGCCCAGCCCCCCTCTGCGATGTGAGGATGACAGTACCCTGCACCGTCAGAGCCGATGTGCTTGCACAGAGGCCATGTTCGGAATGTCTGGCTATCACCAGGAGTGGGAGCTGCCCCGAGACTGCACCCATGCCCCTGTGCTGTGTATAGTGCGGCCGAGGTGGGGGGGAGATGTCCCCTGCCTCTGTGTAGAGGGAGCTTGTGAAGGGAGGGCATCCTGCTGTGTCCCGCCCCGGGGTCAGGAGCATGTCATGTCTCTTCACACATGCATGTGGCTATCAGGCCATGGCCCCTGTGTGGCACGCAGCTGGAGCCACCTGCCCAGGGTGGCACCGCACGTGCTCGCATGTGCATAGGTTGCTGCATGATCCATGGTAAGCAAGGCCTATGCACGCGGTCCCTGGTCTCCCTCCCTGCCTTCCCCCCAGGAAGGGGACAGTGATGGCACTCACCTGGTGTGGCCTCCCCGGATGACCCTGGTGACTCCGCTGCTGGGACAGCTCGGGGGGCCTGCCGGCGTGGCACCCTCCATGGTGGCTCCTGCAGCTCCTCCTCCACGCCCTGGTCAGGGCCCTCCACTCCCGGATCACTGCCCCCCGGGGTGGCACGGACTATACCGCCCCCTATGATGCGGTCCAGGGAGTCAAAATAGGGGCAGGTGTCTGCCCCTGTTGAGGAGCTGCCCCGAGTGGCCCTGGATTACGCCTGCCGCAGCTCCCTAATCTTCATGCACACCTGCTCTTGGGTGCTCATGTGGCCTTTGGTGGCCATGATGGCAGCTATGCAGCTGTACACGGTGGTGTTCCTCCATCTAGTGCGGAGATCATGGACATTGGAGGCCTCCCCCCAAACCTCAATGTGGTCCATGATTTCCGCATTAGTCCAGGAGGGTGCCCACCGTCTCCAACTCCTGGCTGGCTCCTGGGAGCTGGGGGGCTGGGGGAGGACAGCTGGCTGGCATTGGCTGCTCGGCTCATACTAGGGCCAGTGGGTGAGGGTCAGTGACTGCTGTCTCTGTGCTTGCAGGCCTGTAGCTGGTACATGCACTATGGCCAGAACCTACCCCTTTAAGGGCTCTGGGGCTGGGGGAGAGGAGAGGAGTTTTCCTGGCTTGGCCCAGAGTGGCCACCAGGGAAAGCTGGAGGCCCCCTATTTTGAAATAAGCGTCTACACAGCGTTTATTTCAAATTAGCTATTTCAAATTTGGCGTTATTCCTCATAGAATGAGGTTTACCAAATTCGAAACAAGCGCTCCCGCTATTTCGATTTTATTTTGAAATAGCGGTTTGCCTGTGTAGACGCTAGGAAAGTTAATTCGAAATAACGGCTGTCATTTCGCATTAACTTTGATGTGTAGACATACCCTAAGAGTCTTTGGCTTTGGACCTTGTGAAAGGCTTTCAGACATTTAAGTATACTGTATGACTTGGATCCACCATCCACATGCGTGTTGACTCCTCAAAAAATTTATTACATAATGAGGCATGATTTTCCTTTACAAAAGCCTATAATACATTTTTACCTTCACCAAAAAAACCTATGAAATCTGTCTTTGACTACAGAAAAAAGGTGGATGTTTCTATTCTAATGATGTACTAATTTAGCTGTGGCATATAAACCACATGGGACCTGAAAGGATTAAAATCATAATGCTGGTAAAAAATAAAGCATAAATGCTGTTATAGTTTTTAGAGGAGAGAGAACTGAAGAACCTCGTGGGAAAAGGGGCACTTATTTCTCATTATTTTCGTGAGAATGAAACTTTTCAACTGCATCTTATAAAAAAATTTTACAGTATCTATTTTGAGCTGAAAAACTTGTTTGTGACTAATTTGGGTTCAAAAGTTGAGCAACCACTGTAAACTTGCAGTTCTGTTTCTCTTTTCAACAGTCACAGATGTTAATGACTATTTCTTTTCTTCCTTTTGTTGTTTCTTCTCTTGGTGTTATCTGTCTTTTCCTCCTTTCCTTTCTTCCTGATTCTGTTATTGCTTCGTCTCCTCCTTCTTTGAATGGTGTTCTTTTGCCTGATTAGTGCCAGTTACCCATGTCTCCAAGTTGCTGCTTGTGTAGCTGTTTCACTGATAAAGTCCACATCCGTTCCCTTTGATTCCATGGTGTTTTTTTGTTTTTGTTTTTGTTTTTGTTTTATTGTCACGGGGCTTTCTTTTTGTGTGAGACACAGACATGCTCAGCTCCATTCTTAAAAGCAAAACATATCTAGGAAAAACAAAACTAAGCAAAAGTTAACAAACTCCCAAATTAAATGAAAAACCAAACAAACCCAGAGCACCAAGCAAATGACCCTCTTGCCCC
This sequence comes from Pelochelys cantorii, assembly GCA_032595735.1. Lineage (NCBI taxonomy): Eukaryota > Metazoa > Chordata > Testudines > Trionychidae > Pelochelys > Pelochelys cantorii. The sequence goes on along the minus strand of CM064329.1, from coordinate 97,317,791 downwards.
CTAAATAAGAAACAGATAAATAAAGAAACAAATAGTAACACAAGATGTGAGCAAACAGAACATGAAGGATGGGGAAAAACAGCCAAATATGGTCAAGTAAACAATGTTTGATTCTTCTTTCTCCATCTGTAACATACAGGATAAACTGTTTTTAATTGTTAGAAACATGATTTATCAAAGACACAACTATTACATAGATGTATTGACCTTCTCTGGAATGTGCTCCTGCTTCACATCTGTCACTGAACATCTGTGCCGTTCATATGAATGAGGTGCAAGCCTTTCTTCTTTCCTTTCATGTTGTGGTTTTTAAGTGATTGTTTTCTTTATTATACCTTGGGGATGCAATTCAAAATTGTGTTCATGCTAGTGTCAAAATGTATTGGGCCATATTTTTCTAAAAATATACACTCGTATCTGTTTTAAAATATTAAAATATCAATTAGAATTCATGTATCAGTTCCAGAAAATATATAAATGTTAGTGTTTAGAATATTTTTATTATTATTATAATTGCAAGCATAGACAAATGCCTTGTACAAGACACAAAGAAAGATCTCAAACCATCTTGAAAACAAAGAATAAACCAACCAAACAAGATGTTAAACATGTGAATTTTATAACCAAAATGCCAGTAATTGTTAATATAACAATTTGCTAGGAGTTTGTGGTTCTTCTGCCACAGAGCACTTTATCAATACGAATGACTGATCCATCTATATCATCTGTATAGATGATTGGGGGGGGGGGGTTGGCTGAGACACAGCTCTCACTTATTCATTTCCCCCACTTAACTAGCAAATATAAGATCATGAATGGGGATTGCAGGCAATATCTTCTTCAGCTGCCTCTCCTAAATGCAGACCCTCAGTGCCTCTGAGGCCTGCTCTGCCACACACTACTATATTGTCTCCGGGGGCTTCTGCTCTGCCAGCTGTCCTCCAATGCCCGCCTCCCCTCCCCCTCACACACACCATTCCCTCCAACTCTAGTATGGCTGCCTCAGAACCCTAAGGGTATGTCTACGCTGCAGTGTTATTTCAAAATATCTTATTTCAAAATAGTTAATTCGAAATAAGATATTTCGAAATAACGTGTTTACACACAAAATGCATTTCGAAATTGCATTTTGCTATTTCAAAATAGCGCGTCCACACTGAGTGGACTCTGAATCGCACTTAAGGCCGGCCGGAACCAGGTCCGGCAGGGCATCAGGTCAGGACTTACTGTGTGGGGCTGCTGCCTGAGGCTAACTGAGGTCTGTGCTTAAACGACCCCCTCCCACCTGGACAGCCAGTTCCCGGGTTTCCCTGATTGCTTGTCTACTCGATGAGGGACAGCAAAGCATTTTGTCTCTGTGTGCTCTGGTTGCCCTCACTCGGGACAGCACAGCACTCTGCAACATGGAGCCAGAGCTGACCCTGGGTGCTCTGGTGCTTTTCTTGGACACGTTACTGCGAGCCTGGCTACACTTGCTACAGGCTGCCATCTGGGAGGTCCATCAGGGGGCTGTCAGTATCCAGGAGGCCCTGCAGGAGAGCTTCCACCCTGAGGAGCACTAACAGTCTCCCTGGTCTGCCCCACTCGGGGCTTGTGCCTCATTCCTCCCTCACGTCCTTCCACTTACCCCTCTCTAACCCCCCTTCCTGGTGTAAAATAAAATACACATATTTTCGTAAATACAAACTCTCTTTATTTAACAAAATGGGGTGGGAGAAATGAAACTGATGAGACTGGGGAAAGGAGGCGGGAGAAGGGAGAGAGAGGGTGGGAGAGGGGAGGAGGAAACCTGGGAGGAGGGAGCTGTAAGGGGGAAGAAAGGTGAAGAAAGGGAGGGGAAGCTCAGGGCTCAGGGGTGGGGGTCTCGCCAGGCCAAATGTCTCCCAGCACGGCAGGTGTGGGGGCCTCGGCGCCCCCGGGGGGATGGGGAGGGGATGGACGGAGGGGAGGAGGTGGAGGGAGAAGCGGGAGGAGGAGAAGGAGTGGGAGGAGGAGCGGTAGCTGGGGAGGCAGCAGGCGCTGGAGCAGCAGGAGGCAACATGCTCTTCACCAGGGTCTGCAGGTGCTAGCAAATGGCACGGCCCTGGGCAAGCTGCTCCCACCGGAGCTGCAGGTCTTCTTGCACCCAGTGCTGGAGGGTGCGGTGCAGGGCTCACAGGGCCCCCAGGTGCTGCTGTTGGTACTCCTCCACTGCATGGGTGGCCCTGCAGAGCCCTCGGGTGCGGGAGCATGTCCCGGGTGGGGTGGTGCACCCTGCATGCGCAGCTGGTGCGGCTGTGGAGAAACAAGAGAAGTGGTCAGTTATCCCTGGGGACACAGTGGGTGAAGCCCAGCCCTCCTCTGCAAGGTGAGGATGACCATTCCCTGCACCATCAGAGCCGCTGTGCTTGCACACAGGCCGTGTTTGGAATGTCCAGCTATCCCTGGGAGTGGGAGCTGCCTCGAGACCGCACCCATGCCCTTGTGGTGTATATAGTGTGGGTTGGGTGGGGGGGGAGATGTCCCCTGCCTCTGTGTAGAGTGGCCTTGTGGAGGGAGGGGATCCTGCTGTGTCCCACCCTGGAGTCAGGAGAATGTCATGCCTCCTCACACACATGTGTGGCTAACAGGGTAAGGCCCCTGTGTGGTAGCCAGCTGGAGCCACATGCCTAGGGGTGGCATGGCACATGCTCACACATGTACAGGTTGCTGCGTGATCCGTGGACAGCAAGGTCCACACATGCAGTCCCTGGTTTCTGTTCCCCCCTCCACCCTTGCATAAGGGGACAGTGATGGCACTCACCTGTTGTTGCCTCCCTGGCCTGAGATGACACCGGCGACAGGTCCACTGGGGCAGCTCAGAGGTCCTGACTCATCGGGGTGGTGATGATGGCCTCCTCTGGCTCCTGGCTCTTCTCCTCCTCCTCCATGATGCCCTAGTCAGGGCCTTTTGCCCCAGAGTTGATGACCACCTATGGGGCACAGACCATCCCGCCCCCCAGGATGTGGTCTAGGGCATCAAAATAGGGGCAGGTGTATGGGTCTGCCCCTGGTTGGGAGCTGCCCCCTGTGGCCCTGGCATAGGCCTGCCATAGCTCTTTGATTTTCATACGCACCTGCTCCTAGGTGCGCACGTGGCCTTTGGTGGCCAGGGTGTCAGCCATTCTCCTGTAGACGGCTGTGTTCCTGCATTCAGTGCAGACATCATGGACATTGGAGGCCTCCCCCCAAACCTCAATCAGGTCCATGATCTCTGCCCTAGACCAGGAAGGCGTCAGCCTTTTGTGGCCCCTGAAAGGCTCCTGGGAGCTAGGGGACTGCTCCTGGGGAGAGGTGGAGGGCTGGCCACCCGTGGCTTGCTGGCTTATGTTGTGGGGCTACTGGGTCAGGGGCAGTAACTGCTGGCTCTGGGCTAGCAGGCTTGGAGCTGGCACAGGCACTGTGGCCAGAGTCTACCTCTTTAAGGGCTCTGGGGAGTGGGGGAGGGAGAGGAGTTTTCCTGGTTGTGCTCAGAGTGGCCACCAGGGCACCCTGGGAAGGGCTGGAGGCCCCCTATTTCGAAATAAGCATCTACACAGTGCTTATTTCGATTTAGCTATTTCAAATTTGGCGTTATTCCTCGTGGAATGAGGTTTACCAAATTCGAAATAAGCACTCTGCTATTTCGAATTAATTTTGAAATAGCGGTTTGGCTGTGTAGATGCTAGGAAAGTTATTTCGAAATAACGGCTTTTATTTCAAAATAACTTTGCTGTGTAGACATACCCTACGAGTGCTGACTGCAAAAGGAAGAAACAAAATGCTCTAATGTTCATAAAACAAATGTGTAAGCAGGATCTGAATCACTGCTTCAAATGTAGCCAGCTGGAAGGGGACAGGAATCTTAGGTGTGGTTCTGCTCATTCAGTTGTTTAGCCCTGTAAAGTGTTCAGCTGTTGTTATGTAAATAGAGTTCATGCTGGAATGGGGAAGAAATCCTGGGTGTGCTTATGTAAATCCAGTTCAGCCGTGCTATAGGCCTGATGGATGCTCAATTGTTAGAATGGTATTTTGCCTGTTGTAACTAATTTGGTTGTTGTGGGGTCACAAACCACGTTAACCCTAAATGTAGGAATTGTAAAATATGACACCAGTGCTTGCAGGAGAGACACTGTCATTGTAAAGAATCTCAGATAGACAAGCCTTTTCCTTCCGACTCAAGTGGATTGGATTGGGGGGAAGAGCAAAGCAGACCTTAACTCAGCTCTGCACCAGCAGGCTGTATGTCCTCCAGGCATGAGCTGTGAGACTGGTTCAACCTCTTTCTCTTCCCCCCACCCCTGTTCTAATGATAGGACTAAGACAGACTCCATAAGAGGCCTCTTTATTTTCTGCTGGTCTGTACTGTGGGCCAAGAGCTGAAATCACTGATAAGCTGAAATCACTAGGTTTGGCCCAGATCCAAACCCATCAACAGGGTGGCTGGCAGGAGCACATGGCTGGTGGGAGCAGCCGGTGGGAGCAGCTGGCAGAAGCAGTGGTGAGTGGCCAGTGGAGTGGGTGAGATGTGTCCTATCCCCAACCCCCCGAAGGGTGGGAGGTGAGCTCTGAAAATCACCTCTGAGCTCTGGTCTGCCCTGACCAAGGGCAGCAACTGCAGCTGGGGTACGTAGAAAGGTTGGGCATGTGAATGGGACACTCAGGGTATGTCTAGACTACATGGTTTCGTCAACGGAGCCATGTAGATGAGTTTACTAGACATAGGAAAATGAAGCGGCGATTTAAATAATCGCCACTTCATTTACATCAAAATGGCCACCGCGCTGTGCCGATCAGCTGTTTGGCAGCACAGTGGGGCAGTCTGGACGTGCCGTGGTCGACAAGGGAAGCCTTTGTCGACCGCTCCGTTATACCTCGTGAAATGAGGTTTACCAGAGCGGTCGACAAAGGCTTCCCTTGTCAATCGCAGCGTGTCCAAACTGCACCGCTGTGCCGCCAAACAGCTGATCGGCACAGCGCGGCAGCCATTTTGATGTAAATGAAGCGGCGATTATTTAAATCGCCGCTTCATTTTCCTATGTCTAGTAAACTCATCTACATGGCTCCGTCGACGGAGCCATGTAGTCTAGACATACCCTTACATTACTGGACTTGTGAGCCTGAAAGGCAAAGGACATTGCTCAGTCTGCTTGAGCTGGGACATTCACTCGTGGGTTCGTTATGAACTCTGTCTGTTTTCACAAGTTAATGCCATGTTACTTCTCTCCCTCTTTCATTAAAAGTTTCTTTTGTATGCTCAGACTCTGTGGTTGTGAGTGGGGAAGGATTGCCTCTCAGAGGTGCCCAGGGGAGTGTGTGAATTTCCCAGGCTACTGGGTAGGGGCTCAAGCCAGTTCTGTGATGGATGGATGGAGAGGAACCGCTTGATATTGAACCTGGCCCTGGCTGCTGCCAGCGCTACTTGGCAGAAGGGTTACAAATGCATACAAGTGGCAAATGTTCAGGAATTGAGATGCTGAACATATGCAGCTGTAATCTACAGCAGAGTGCAAGCTGCGCACGTTTTGTTCACAGATGTATGACAGGTTACAAAAATCCATTGCCAGCTGCAGGTGACTTCTGCTTCCTTTACAGATTCCCTTCTGTAATTTTGTAATCCCAGAACCTGACAGGAATATGAAGGCCATACATTTCAGATGTTCAGATACTACCATGATGTGGGAGGGAGAGAGAGAGTATGCTAGACAGATGGGACACACTCTTAGAATTTCCAGGGGCCTATGTTTAGTATTAGTAGACTTACAACCTTCATATGACACCTGGTAGTTCAGAGTGCATCTTTCCTGAGTTGTAGCCCTTTTTCCTTGAACTATAATATTTTTCTAAAAAACTCAGCTTTTTAAACAGTGCTCTCAAGAATGCTATTGTAACAGATGTAGCAGATGTTATTGTCACCTACTGCTGAAGAAAAAGTAGGCTGATCCATAATTTCTGCCAGATTCCTAGTTCCACCTATTGGAGAGAAAACATGTGGTTGGAGAAAATCACAAGACACATTGTCTTTCACAGGAGATGGTTCTAGGGGAGGAAATCCACATGGAGCTCTCCTTGCTTAGGTGGTAGGATTGGTCACACTAAAAGAATTTCCAGGACTACCTCAAAACCTTGCACATCTGCAGCGATTCATGCAGATTAAAAAACAAATCCATCGGAAGCCAGCGCCATCTTTTTGGAGGACTTGTGAGTGAACTATAGCTCTGCCCCTTGAGGAGTGGGCCAAGTCTCTGGCTGCAAAGGGTCATGTTTCCCTGTTCAGAGTGGTGTTGTATCCATGTGGAAAGTAAATGGCAAGATGCAGTTTGGTTAAATTTGTCTTTGATTTTTATCACAGAGCCAAATGTTCTTCAGAAGAAACTTTAGCCTACAACATCCAGCAATACAAGTGGGATGAGAGGGAGAGAAATGGTTACTTAAGATGTAAAATAACCATATGCAGCTCTGTGTTATCACCTTGTGGAGTTCTCTTATTAGTTAATGATTAGTTGCTATTCTGGGGCTATGGTAAGACTGTACATTCTGTTCTGGGGTAAGGGTAAGGCTGTCACAAGAATAGCATGATGAAAATAAGCATAAAGGAAAAATATCATTCCCAAGTATTCTTGTAGGTCTTACAGTCTTGAAGGTGATAGAACTGGTTAGAGATGAAAAGAGGCAAAGGACTGAATAAAACATGGTTCAATTTCACAGATACAGGATTGTGCAAATACAAATGGAAAAATTATTTTAAATAAAAGTTTTGTATAAACTCCCAGCAACATTGCATCAGTGGAAAAAATGTAAAGTAAACCAATTTAAATGAAAATCACACTTATGCAGTTATTGTTTGTTAGAAATATCCTCTGCAGAATGGCTGTATTGGAGAAAACAGGTTATTGGACAAATGATATCTGCAGGTATTTGACAGGCATAAACTTTCAGGATGGAAGACATTACTTACTAAGCTAAAAGGGGATATAAATAAGAGAAATAGGATGAAATTAAGAACAGGAAATTTTAATTTGTATAGCAGGGAAAGAAATCTACCTGTTTGTCACATTAGGCTGTGAGGAAAGATGGTCTTGTTAACTAAGCTGGGAGATTTAGGAGATCCGAGTTTAAATTCCTGGCTCTTCCATATATTGGGCAAACTTTTACTCTCGCTCCCTCAAGTTGTCCATCTTTAAATACTAATTTCCTTTATTTGTCTGCCTATTTAGAATATAATCTCTTCAAGGCAAGGACATCCAGTTTTGTTAGTCTTTAAGGTGCTACTAGTCTATTTGTTATTTTTTAAGTTTTTCCTGTTACTCTGTGTGCATGTGTGTGCAGTGCTTACTAGAATGAGTCCTTTATGTACTACTGTAATATTACTACTACTACTACTAACAATCCTTAGCAGTTTCCCAAGAGAAACATTGGAAGCTCCATTCTTGGTGCCATTTAAAGTTGGAATGGACAGTGTTGGTCTTGGCCTACCAGGCCTTTTTAAGATTGCCCTGGAGTTTCCTGGAATTAAAGATTATGTCATGTGATTAAATCTCTAAAAATACATTCAATCAAAACTGTCAGCCTGAGGTCTTTACTATCTTAATTTTTGTGATTACATAGAGGCCTTTCAGACTATCTGTTCAGATGATGGGCTTATTGGCACGCTGTGTGACCTATTGGTCAAGTCTTGCCTCTTGTGAATAGAAGTAGTTTAAACATGGTAATTGTTTTGTGGGAGGGGGAAGGTGTAAAATTAATAGGATCCTGGAATGGCCTTTTTGCATTGGTGGTTAAGGATTCAGCTACAGCAGGCATTATCCTTGGACATATCCTTTTCCTTTGTTTTGTAGTTTAGGACAAAAGGGTCCAGTTGAGACCAGTATTATGTTTTAATATATATATGTCCTTGATCTCTCTCCCTCTGCTTTGTAGCCTAGGAAACCAGATAGGTATGGAGCTGCTCCGCCTTGTGTCTCTTGTTTATCCTCATTGGCTCTGCATAACATTTCCAGGGTCAAATTCCTTGTAATCTTTGTAATTTTTTAGTTTGTAGTATAACACATTGCTGATTTAATTAGAAATTATATAAATGATAATTAGGGGCAGGTATAATTGTATTCATTATTTGCTTATTAATATTCATTTTGTGGGAGTTAACACTACTAAATAAGGCTTTAGGAAAAGTAGTGATAGACATGTGAATTAACATACTAAAATAGATAAAAGATTCTAACTACTGCCAAGTTGTAGCCTCTTGGACAGTGGCTATGTCTGCACTGCAAGGTTTTTGCGCAAAAATGGCCATTTTTGCGCAAAAACCAGCAGAGCATCCACACCTCAAGTACTTTTTTGTGCTAAAAAATATATACAGTAAATCGACAACGACAGGATAGAGGGCTTTTGCCGGTAGAGTTATTCCTCTCCCCACGAGGCATAACTCCTTTTTGTGCTTCAGCTCTTGCGCAAAAAGGCATGTGTGGATGCTCCACAGAGGTTTCTTGTGCAAAAAGAGCTATCAGAAAAAGCACAGAAAAAGCACTGCCATTTTTGCGCTAAAACCCACGGAGCGTCCACACCTCAAGCGTGGTTTTGCACAAGAAAATTTACAGTAGAACGTCAGAACAGAGGGCTTTTTGCGGTATACCTCTTTCAATGAGGAATAACTCCTTTTTGCACAAGAGCTCTTGAGCAAAAAGGTGTGTGTGGACGCTCAACAGGGGTTTCTTGCGCAAAAAGAGCCTATCAGAAAAAGCACAGGTGCTCTGATGGCCTTTCTTTGAAAGAGCTTACTTGCGCAAGAGCGTCCATGCAGTGTGGACACCCTCTTGCACAAAAGCACATCACTTTTGTGATGTGCTTTGAGGTGTGGATGTGCTTTTGTACAAGAAGATTTTGCAGAAGATCTCTTCCACAAAAAGCTTCTTGCACAAAAACCCTGCAGTGTAGACAAAGCCAGTGTGTTGAATGTCCGAGGTAAATGTGCGTAGGCAATAAAGCTGTCCCTTTTATCCCAACCGCTCCTGGGTCACTTGTTTCTTCTTTAACAGTAATCAAATGTAAAATCATTTTCTTACTTTTCAGTTCAAAAAAACCTAAAGGAGAAAACTTCTGATTTTCAGGGGGGTTTTGAAAAGTTTTTTATTTTTGAAATTTTTTTGTCCAAAAGTTTGGAATGTTGCAAAAAATTGCTTTGTTTCTGAAAAAGGACCAGTTCTCAAAGAAAAACAAATATATTAAAAAATTGAATGAATGATTTGAAATAGCTCTGTTTGTAAGATATTTTGTATAACAAATGTATAAACAGAATCTTTATTCTGAAATGTAGGGGAGCATAGCCAAATTGAACAAACAGATAAGTTTCTGGTGTTTACAATGCTGTGAATAAATAATATGTTTCTAAGTAAAATGAAGTGTAAATCTTCGCCAAATGGAACATTAAAAAGTAATTTCACCTCACATGCTTCATTCAGGCTAACTGACTTGTTAGCACTGTACTGATCATTAGGCACCACAGACAGCTTGGAAGGGTAAAGAAGTGACCCGCCTGCTCTTAAAAGATAACTGTAAATGATCATAAACAAACAAAGCTATTTTATGCCTAGCTGGAGTGCAGGAATGGAGGCCCAACCCAGTACAGAGCCAAGTGGCAGGCAAAGTGTTTTGTGAGATATTTTCCTCTTTCAGGAATCATGTGGAGCCAAGCGAGAGCCAGATGGGCAGGTCTCACTCTTCTCTGAGCCTCACTGTTAGTTTAGCTGTAGTATTACTGCTGCAAGCAACACTCCTGAGCTGCTGCTGAGGAACAGCGCAACTTAAATGCTAAGAGAGCTGAGAGGCAGGGGGCAGAGCTCTGCAGGCTTCACTGGTTTGCTAGCCCCCATCCCCTACCTGCTCTGCATTTCTCCAACTCCCTCTGAAAGCAATGTGAGAAAAAAACAAGTGGGCTTTCCTGGGTCCTCTCTCCATCTCCCATATAATTTTCTTTGGGATGCCAAGTATCAGAAGGGTAGCCGTGTTAGTCTGGATCTGCAAAAGTGACAAAATTTGTAGATGAACAAATTTGACACCATCAATTTAGGATTAAACAAAGACTGTGAATGGCTAGCCAAGTACAAAAGCGGTTTCTCTTCTCTTGGTGGTCACACCTCCACATCAGCTGCTAGAAGTGGGCCTCACCCTCCCTGACTGAATTAACCTCGTTATCTCAAGCCTTATTCTGGCCTGCATATTTATACCTGCCTCTGGAAATTTCCACTACATGCATCTGACGAAGTGGGTCTTTGCCCACAAAAGCTTATGCTCCAATACATCTGTTCGTCTATAAGGTGCCACAGGACTCCTCGTTGCTTTTGGGATGCCAGTCTGTTAAAAAGCGGTCCCATCTTCATTTCCTTTGAAGCATCTTCTAAAGCAGGCATGTCAAACTCAAAGCCTACTGGGGGCCACACAAACGAAAACTGATAGCCACGTAGGGTTCCCAGATGGTTTGTCGAGGAAAAAAAAAGGCAGAAGGACCAATACCGGTCACAAGACAACCCTAGGGCCACCAAAGAAAATGTACTTTGTAGTAAAGTTGTAGTTATTTATTATTATAAATTATGCTTTAGGTATATTTTATAATATTACAATAATTTGATGTGTAAAATTGTTATTTGCTCATATTAAATAATTTTAAAAGTAATTTTACATAATTTTTAATTTAAATATAAATTTAAGGTACTTTTAAATTTTGTATATGATACATAACTTGTTTTGTTGAAATAAAAACAAGTATAGACCAGGCTTCTGTAAAAATTTCAGATACTTTGTAAGTTTGAGATTTTGCATAAAGATATAATTATTCATGCAATTACAAAAAATTGATATTTATTTATATAGAATGAATATGCATTTTGTGATTTTATTTGGGAATAAATAAATACAAGACAAATGATTAACAAAATAACCTCTTCCTCTCCCCCAGAACCAGGCACTCCCTTTCTAACCCAATCCTCCTCCACTCCCCCATAGCCAGGCACTCCCAGCCCCCCCAACCTAATGCCTCCCTCCTCCCCCAGAGCCTTCAGCATTACACATGGGCACCTCTTATATTCTGTTTGCCTTCCCTCTGTCAAGTACAATAAAATATTATTATTTTGTATTATCTGTACTGTGAGACCGTAGACAAGAATTTGTTGTGCTAGATGATGTACAAACACCAAACAGGTGACGGTTTGTGCCTTTTCTCTCCCCAGTAGTAGTAACTGTGCATTAGGCTGCTGTTCTTCCTGGTGAATTTTACTCACTTGCTCTGTGGCCTGCCAACATAATTGACAGTAGGTATTGTAAGAAACATGTAAACATATCTGTTTTAAGAATATACTATTGAAAGGGAAAGTAGAGTGCACATATAAGTACCTAATATTTGCTTGTGGACAGAGAGATGCTGTTCTCAGCAAATGAACAATATCTAATCCAAACCAATGCAATCTAACCTATTTATCTATCAAACTTTTTACTCCAAGACCTTCACTATGGTGTTCAAATGCCATATATACATATGAATTCAAGCACATTTCCGTATCTCTCTTTTTTCCCTCCATTCTGTTTTCCTTAAAATGGATAGTTTTGGAGGGATATTGAGGGAAAGTTAGGCTAAAGAAGTTGGAATGAGTTTAAAGCCTTTGTGGTTCTTTGACATTCTGATCTCGTCGACTCTAGAATTCTATAATTGTGGGTCATTTGTAGGGAAAGAGCCACGGTTTCTTGTTTTGTTGCTAAATGGCATTCTTCGGATCAGATTGTGATATACTTGTTCAGTCTTGCAAACTGCACCTTGGCTTTCATGATACCCTTGAGCTGAGTAAGTGCTTGCCAATGTAAGAAAGAGTACTCACAATATGGCCCTTTTTGATTAAAGGGCTTCATAATAAAGCCGAATGAGCTTTTTAAAAACACCAAACGCTGAGCACAAGCACTCAGGTTGGGCACCTATAGCTATAACATTTCTGAATTCTTTGTCATGACAAGAGCATACATCCACATTAAGATCCCAAATAGATAAATGGAGGATACAAATAAAGGTTTATTGGATCAGTCTTTACCCAAAGAATACACAATGACTTTAAAATGGAAATTGATTGATACCAATCAAATGGGTCTCTTATAATTGTTGAATCAGTTGTAACTCCGCTGAAATCAAGTTACACCCCATGTAAAACCAGGATAAGTGAGATTAGAATCAGGCTCATGGAAAGTAGTGAATATTCAGCATTCTTTTGATGCACAGGATGTACTTATGGCTTCCATATTACATGCAGGGAGTTTCTGAACTTTTGTTGGCCTTTTTCTTATTTACAATCCCTTTCTCTGCAAAATTAAAATGAAATTAAAAATACCATCACTTCCTTCAAATTTATCCAGTCTCTAATTCACTTATAAAATATTCACATTGTGATTCTTCAAGCAGTGAATGCTCCTGTTCTTTAAGGAGGACTGGTATTTTGCTTTGACACATAAATTGGAGAGAACTCGCACACACAATTTGTAAGAAATTTTAAACAAGAAAAGTGTGAGTCAGTTCTGACACAATAACAAAATCTTTAACTTTCACCCTTAAAGGAACCTCTCTAAATCTTTGAAAGTGTATAGATCAGCTTTAACTCATTCTTTTTCATTATATTGTTGACTTCGTACCTGTGGGTTTCAAGGAGGACTAAGTAGTCCAATAAACAATGAGAAAGGCGGTTTTACTTTCATATGTCCAGCCTTTCTCCTAGTAAGTAGTAGAAACTCACAGGAGAAAGCCTTTTCTCAAGATTTAGAGCTCAATTTTCAGAAGAGCTCAGCTCCCATTTAGGCACCTAAACAAAGTGACTGGGTTTTTAAGAGAGCTGAGCACCCAGCAGATTCTGTTTTTCTCCCCATCTGGCTTGAACATACTGTGGTGGTAGCTTATCCCCTTCATCCTGCAGCAGTGGGACTAGGAAATATTCCATCTGGTCCTGTTTTATGTGTCCTTTAACACTCTGGAACCTTAAAGAAGCCCAGGAGTACTTTGAACATTACAGCTCTGCTTCTCAGAACTGTATTGGACTATTTAGAGTCTGGACTACCGTGGATAAAGTGTCGTCATATTGCTGGGTTTTGTGTGGAAGGCTCTTTTCTGCGCCATAACTTTTCTGGAGGTATACAGATGGTTTCAGTTACCAGGGCTATGCATTTTTAATCTATCACCAGCACTATCTAGTACACTTTTTAAAACCTAATGGCCAGATTGTGAGATTGGTTTTATTGGTACAAAATCAGGAGTATTTTCACTGGCAGACGTGAGGTTATTGTGTTTATGTAACTGGTGTAATAGAGAAGAAATGAGATTCTAAATCTTTCCTTCTCAATGTGTCACACTGTATAACAGCAATGATTTAAAAAAACAAACCCATGAATCCAAACACAAATATTATGTTATGATGTGAAGTTGTGACATTACATGTCTTTTTGCATAAATCTCACTATAGCAGCTGCAAAAACTTGATCACAGAAATAGTCTGGCTCAGTATCTTGAATGTATAAATACATTCACTCTCAAATTTAATAGGTGTCATCATAAAAGATCTGGAAGAAAGGGCTTTAAAATTAGCAAAAAGTAAACCAACAGTTTTGTATAAATATGTAAATGGCACATTAATATTGTTAAAGGGAGATGGGAATAAATCGAATAAATTCACTAGGGAGATGGGAAAGGATGACATGTTACCATTTCTTGGTGTAATGATCATTAAGAAAGATGATTGTCTTTCACAGTTGAGAGAAAGGAGACCCATTCAGATGCCAATTTAAATTATAAATCAAATTTCTATCCTGCAGTTTCAATGTAAAGTAGTCAAAACATTCATTGATTAAGCACTTAAGATTTGTGAAGCAGAATTCTGGAAGAAAAGGCGCTTAATCATATTAGAGTTACATTGCTAAACAATAGTTTTCTTTTACAGCCCATTAATAAAAAATACAATAAAGTAAAAAGAAATGTTCAACGTGAAGCCATGAAGAAAAAAAGTCCTTCATAAAAACGACATTATACATTATGTGGGATGTTCAAAACCACTTGGCTTGGCCTAACTGCTCCCACTGAAGTCACTGGGAGTTTTAGCTTTGACTTCAATGGGAGCTGATTTAGTCTAAATGCTTTTGAAAACGTCACTTATAGTGTCTATAATCTCTTCATGTGCCCATCATTGTGGTATATGAGCATGGAATATGAGTGATATATTTGGCTCTTTTACAGTGATTTCACTAGGAGTTTTTCCTGTGCCAGTATCATAGGATCAGGTTTTAAAGACAGTAAATTAAATTCTGCCCCAGGAAGCACATACAGGCTCCCACTGGAGTCAATGCAATCCCATGATTCATTAGACAGTATTTCACCCCTGTGTCTCCAAGCATTGTTAAAAGGTCTGGAGACAAATGGCCAGTGGTACATTTCTTTTCTTATGTGACACCTATAGCGGGCTGAGAAGCCCAGATCCTGCCTTGTTCCAAAGATGGTTTCTCTGACTCTGGAATTCCCAAAGACTAGATTCTTGCTTTCTACCAGCCAGTGATGTAGAGCCATAGCAGAGGCTGCACCAGCTGTCAATAGCAAAACAAGGGGCCATTCTGGCAAAGAAGGATTGTGGGAGTATAATCCTTTATAATTCCACAATCCTTCTGTGCCAGAATGGCCCCTTCTCATTATTGGCAGCTGTTGCAAATTAGAACATGTTACTCAAGCTGCTCTCATTTACTTTGGAGAACAAACTGATCTTACATCACCCCCAATATTGGGACAGAGGGTTTAAAACTATTTTTGGCTATGTCTAGACTGCACGCCTTTTTCGAAAGAGGCTTTGTCGACAGTATCTGTTGACAAAACCTCTGTCGAAAAAGAGCGTCTAGATTACATTATGTGAATCGAAACATCAATCCGCTTTTTCAAAAAAGAGAGTCCAGACTGCCAGACGCTCTGTCGACAAAAGAAGGCACCTGGAAGTGCTTCTGGCAGGGTATGGGGGCAGCCTTTATTTCCAGGTGCTGCTGCTTGCCCTTTGCAGAGACGCGTGCTTAAAGGGATCTTCCTGGACAGCTGTTGCTCTGCTCCTGCTTCTGGCTTGCCTACTTCCTAGAAGGAAAGCAAAGTTGCTGCAGTGCTTGCTCTGGTTGCCCTGCTTCCTCGGACACCACAGCAGTTTATTTTTTGTTCTTTTTTCTGCTTTTCACCTTTTATTTGGCCATGGAACCTGAGCTGCCCCTGGGTAGGCAATGGCCCCACACTGCCATACTGCAGCTTCGGCTGCATCTGCATGACTCTGTCATGAATCTCCAGCCCCATATGGACCCGGACTGCACTGAGGAGACCCTCCTCTGGGATGCAGGAGCTCTGTCCTTGTCCCCAAACTTTTTTGGGGACAAGCAGATTTGGAGGCACGGGACGAGTTCGGACTGGTGGGACCAGCTCTCATGCAGCTCTGGGATGATGACCACTGGCTCCGCAACTTCCAGATGCAGAAGGCCACATTCCTGGAGCTGTGTGCCTGGCTCACCCCTGCTCTGGAACACCAGGACACCCACCTACGGCCCGCCATTCCCCTGCAGAAGCAGGTCTCAATCTCCCTGTGGGAGCTGGCCACCCCCGACAGCTACTGCTCCATGGAACACCAGTTTGGCATGGGGAGGTCTACCGTCGGGGCCGTCTTGATGGAGGTAAGTCGCTGTCAGGGGACAGGCCCTGCTAAGTGGGAGGGTTGAGAAAGGGGGACTGCCAGGCAAGGGCAAGAGGGAGTGGGGGATGGAGTGGCACTCAGAGGCTGCTCCTCAGCCACCCCTACACTAATGCGGGGGAGGAGGGCATCCTGACAAGGAGAGGGGTGAGTTATGGGGGGGAGGGTTCTCCTCCCAAGCGCTTAGGTAACCTGTCTAACTCCCTGGTTTCTGTCTATTTGTCTCGTGCTGCAGGTGGTGAGGGCCATCAATGCGGAGCTGCTGAAGAGGCTCATCCATCTCGGGGACCTGGACAACATCATTGCTGGGTTTGCCGCCCTTGGCTTCCCGAACTGCGGAGAAGCCCTCGATGGGACACACATTACAATCCTCACACCGCCCCATCGAGCAGCCCAGTTTATGAACAGGAAGGGCTACTATTCCATGGTGCTGCAGGCCCTGGTTGACCACTGGGGACACTTTATGGACATTTGTGTTGGGTGGTTGGGGCGGGCACATGATGACCGCATATTCTGGAACTCCTACCTGTAACGCAGGTTGCAGTCAGGAACATTTTTCCCCCAGCAGCGCCTTGCACTCGGGGACATGCAGATGCCGGTGTGCATAGTGGCTGACGTGGCCTACCCCTGATGCTGTGGCTCATGAAGCCCTACACTGGCCACCTGGATGTGAGCAAGGAGCTTTCCAACACGCATCTTAGCCAGGCTCACATCCAGGTGGAATGCACCTTCAGCCGTCTGAAAGGGAGGTTCCATTGCCTCCTCACACGCTTGGAGATGGGCAAATGCAACATCCTGGAGGTGGTGGCCGCATGTTGTGCCCTCTATAACCTGGTGGAGAGAAAAGGGGAGGCCTTCCTGCTGGGGTGGGGGACAGGTCCTGATGACGAGGAGAGGCAATTTCAGCAGCCCTGGACAGCTGCCATCCGCCAGGCTCACCAGGCTGATGTCCAAATCCGAGAGGCTGTGAGGGAGAGATTCTCAGAAGGAGCCCACTGACTCTCACCAGGGCCTCCCCTATTGGGGGTTTGGCCTGGCCCACCCCTACCTGTCCCTCCACTACCCTCACCCTCTTCCCATAAAGAATACATACACATGCGGTTTTCTTTGTACACAGGCATTAGGTTTTTTTCATTAGAAACATTTTCAGTAAAGAAAATGTGCTAACTGTTTAAAAAAATTCTCTGTGTACTGTTCAAATGTGTAAAGGTAAATCTTTCACTCAAAAATAAAGATTTTGTTATATAACTGAAATGACCTTTAACTGGGGTGGTAAGGGACTGAAAATCTGGAGGGGGAGGGGTACTGAAAACCTGGAGGGAGGAGGGGGGCTCAAGTAGGCTGCTGCTTCCCTGATCGCAGGGTCCTGCCACCTTCCTGTGTCCTGGCATTGCCATGGCCTTGGGATCAGGTGGAGCGAGACCTAATCCTGGCCTGGGCAGGATGGGGGGGGGCAGCTGTTGGGCCTGTGAGGGCTGGAGTGGCTGGGGGGGCTGGGGGAAGGGGAGGCTGGAGGAGCTGGGGGCGCTGGAGGAGCAGGGGGAGCAGGGGCCTGGCGTGCAGGAGGAGCGGTGCCCATGACAAGGGCAAGCAAGGCAAAGACTTCTCGTATTGTGGCACAGATGGCAGTGTGCTGCTGGACCAGCTCGTCCAGCAGCCTGATGCGACACTTGGCCTCTGCCTGCGTCCTCTGCTGGAGGGTCCTGTTGAGGTCCTGCAGGGCCACAACGTGCTCCGCCAGCAGGTCCATGTACACCTACCAGTGCCTGTCAGTGCCACAGGTCTGGGATGGTGGTGGGGCAGGTGTGGTGCTCCCCTGCTGGGTAGAGGGTCTGGCTGTGGAGGAAAAGAGGAGAAGACAATCAATGTCTGTGTGCTGTCCCTGAAGGCATGCTGTGGCTTTCAGGGGCTCTCCTTTGGACAGGAGACTCAGGGGTGTTACATGTGACACTGCGTGTGAGTTGGGCAGCGGCCTGAAAGCTTCACAGGGGCCCCACAGTGGCAATGGGGCTCACTGACCCACCCGTGTGTGGTGACCTCTCAAAGCACTCACCTGATGTTTGCTCCCCGATGTCCACGGATGTCTGGGAGGCTCTGGGGTCTGGGTCCCTGCTGCCTCCTCCTCCTCCTGGTGTAGCTCTCCTGCCTCTCCTGCCTTGTCTTCCTCCCTCAGAAGGGGTCGGCTCACGATGTGGTGGGGTAACCCAGACTCCACCACACGCAGTGGAGTCTGGGCTTCCCCACTGCCCAGGATCTGCTCCAACTCCTGGTAGCAAAGGCAGGTCTCAGGGGCTGCCCCAGAGTGGGTGCTCTAGTCCCGGGCCCTGGCATATCCCTGCCGCAGCTCCTTTACCTTGGCCCTGACTTGTGCCATGGTGCAGGGGTGATGCCCTTTGGTGGCCAGTCCCTGGACCAGGCACTCATAAATGTCTGCATTCCTGTGGTGTGTTTGCAGGTCCTGCAGGGCTTCTTCCTGGGACCAGAGCTCCAAGAGGTTTTGATTTCTGGCCCTGACCAGGCTGGTGCCTGCCTTTTGGTGCCCCTGGGTGGGTCCTCGTCTCTGTCCTGAGAAGAGCCAGGGGGGCCTTGAGGCTGGGACATGGCTGTCACGGCTGGCACAGGTGCTCTGGCTAGCTGCTGGACAGCAAGGCCTGTCTGGGTGCCTGTGCCTTTAAGAGGCTAAGGCCAGGAATCACAGTGGTGTTGTACCTGTAAAGGCTAGACTGTCTACCAGGACTTCTTCCTGGAGGCCTTTTTTGTCAACAGAACTGGCTCCCTGCATCCACACATACCTTTTGTCGACAGATCTCTGTCGACAAAAGCGTTCTTCCTCGTAAAAGGAGGTTTACTGCTGTCAACAAAACTGCTGCGTTCTGTCGACTTACTGTCAACAGAACGCGGCGGTAGTGTAGATGCAGGTATAGTTTTGTCGACAAAAGGCCACTTTTGTCAACAAAACCCTGTAGTCTAGACACACCTTTTGTGCCAACTGTCCCACCCACAATTTTTACTCATGGGTCTGTCCAGAGGATCAGTGTCATAGACTAGCAAGAGCTGACATAAATATGATAGTAACCATGTTTGTAAGAATAGATTTTATTTTAACAGGATTAACTATGCATTTTATCTCAATTGTAGTGTTGCACTCAGTCATTGCTTAGTAAGTCACGTCTGTTTAAATGATATTTTTTTAAGGTCTTAAGAAAAAATGTCCTATTTGAATTGCATCATGATTTTGCCTTCTAACCCCATTCAGTGTAGCAACTGTTATAAAAATAGCTCTTGCATTATAAGGTCTCACATTTTCATTTCCTTCCTGTTTTTCCAGGCCCTTCATTTTCCTTCTATCCCCTCATTTTTCTGTTTTTTTCCCTTCCTTTTTTTTTTCTTGGTTTCCCTCTTCAGTATCAGATACATAAACTCTAAGGCCTGAGGGGACCATTATCATCACATATTTTGACCTCCTGTATACAGAGAATGCAATTATTTCTCCTCCAGAAACTGGGTTCAACATTTTTTTTAGAAAGCCATTAAATCTCTCCTTAAATAATCCATATAGTAGTGATTTTCAGGTTCTCTATCTATCACCCCTATTTTTGTCTGTTTCTCCATTTTCTTTTCATCCTTTAAACTCAACAGCTTTTAGTTCTTTTCTTAGTCAGAAAAGCATTGCATTTTCTCTCTCACTGATGAAAAAAACCAGGTCTTGCCTTTGGCTATCCAGCCTGCACGAGTGTTAGGACCATGCACACAGACAGCATTCTTATTCCTTGATCTTCTGGGAAGTCGAAGCAGACTACCTGCTGTCTCTCTTCTGTGTGAGTGTTCTCAGTGTGTAACTATGTGAAGGTGTAGGCTGCAGCTGGTCATAATATTTCAAACAAAATATTTTTTGCTGAAAAAACAGCATAAAGATGTTCATGAAAACTTTTCAGTTCCAATAAAATTTTCTGGTGCACAAAATCATTCTTTTTTTTCCTATGGTGCTTTATTCTTTGCACTTATGATTTTTTATCTGGATTTTTGAAATTATTTTAATTTTCAGTGTGTGCCTATGCAGCTTTCAGTTAGGATTGCCAGTGGCATGTAGGCATGTGATTTTTTTCCTGACACCTTTAGTCAACAAATGTGCACATATAAACTTGATATGCTCAATCCGTCTGTGTTTGGAAAGTTTTGCGGGTTCTTTGAAGTTGAAAGTTTTCAGTAACCATGAAAAATTTCATGAAACAAAAAGTATTTCTTCCAAATGGAAGCTATTTTTATATTTGATAATTTTTTTATGAAAACAAGAAATAATTTTGACCAGCTCTTGTGAAGGTCACAGAGAAAGGCATCAGGGCACTCCTGTGCTTAGACATGGGACAACAGTGACAATTCTGCTCCTTGGGGGAGAATCCCCTGCATCCAACTCTGTAGGGCTACGTCTATACTGGCCAGTCTTGTGCAAGAACATATGCAAATGAGGCACAGCGATGAATATCGCCACACTTCATTTGCATACTTAATGAGTATAAGCGGCAGAACGGCTCTTGTGCTTGAGCGGGTTTTTGCACAAGAAGGAGCAGTATGTAAGTATGCAAATGAGGTGTGGCGATATTCATCACCGTGCCTCATTTGCATATGTTCTTGCGCAAGACTGGCCAGTGTAGGCGTAGCCTCGTTGTTTCTGTCTCATAGCCATGGTGATCTTTATGCCCAGTATCCAAAGGCCAGAAGACTACATCTCAAAAGCTGCTATCAAGATCTGTGCACATTGGCAGGCTCAGCATAAATGGCAATGACTGGTGCTCATTCTAGGTGCCTGGATAAGCAGAAGACTCCAGGATCCAGGACTGGCAGCCTGACATGCTTTCACTAGGAAGGTAATTTCTTCTGCTGCTCTAGATCACAATGTCCATTAATAATACCAGGCATAAGGACTCAGATCAAGGGGGTAGGACTGAATTAAATGTCTGTTAATATATTGTGGAAATGGTTAGGGTATGTCTGCACAGCAGGGCAAAATTCAAATTAAGCTACACAACTTGAGCTAAATCAATTGTGTAGCTGAAGTTGAAATAGCTCAATTTGGGTTTTGGTGCTGTCTACACAGCAGGGAATTGAAGGAAAAACTCTCTTCCTTCGACTTCCCTTACTCCTCATGAAATGAGGGTTACAGGAGTCAAAGTAAGAAGTCCTCCAGCTCGACATTATTTTGAAATAATGGCTTGCAGTGTAGACACGCGCTACGTTATTTCGGAATAACGTCAGTTATTCTGAAATAATGCTGCTCTGTGGACATAGCCTTAGAGATTAAAAAAAGGTGAGAGGTGAGAGTTGAAAAAAATCCTGTTAAACATGTAATGAATTATGCTGCCAGTATAAGACTAATCCTCACAACATCTTCCCTAAATCTAATGATGACCAAGGAAGCTGACATTCAAATTCTGGTAACAAGTCCTTTGGGGTTCAAAAGGTGTTGGAACTCCCAAATATAATATATCCAAGCATCATCCTCCAGCCAACAGCCCAAGAGTCTTAAGAACATAAGAACATAAGAACATAAGAATGGCCATACTGGGTCAGACCAAAGGTCCATCGAGCCCAGCATCCCATCTGCCGACGGTGGCCAATGCCAGGTGCCCCAGAGAAGGAGAACAGAAGACAATGATCAAGTGATTTATCTCCTGCCATCCATCTCCTGCCCTTGTTATGAAGGCTAGGGCACCATACTTTATCCCTGGCTAATAGCCATTTATGGACCTAACCTGCAAAAATTTATCAAGCTCTTTTTTAAACCCTAATAGAGTCCTGGCCTTCACAGCCTCCTCGGGCAAGGAGTTCCACAGGTTGACTGTGCGCTGTGTGAAGAAAAATTTCCTTTTATTAGTTTTGAACCTACTACCCATCAATTTCATTTGGTGTCCCCTAGTTCTTGTATTATGGGAAAAGGTAAATAATTTTTCTATAATCACTTTCTCCACACCATTCATGATTTTATATACCTCTATCATATCGCCCCTCAATCGCCTTTTTTCCAAACTGAAAAGTCCCAGTCTCTCTAGCCTCTCCCCATATGGGACCCTTTCCAAGCCCCTAATCATCTTAGTCGCCCTTTTCTGAACCTTTTCTAATGCCAATATATCTTTTTTGAGGTGAGGAGACCACATCTGCACGCAGTACTCGAGATGTGGGCGTACCATAGTTTTATATAGGGGAAGTATGATATCTTTTGTCTTATTATCTATCCCTTTTTTAATAATTCCTAACATCCTATTTGCCTTACTAACTGCCGCTGCACACTGCGTGGATGTCTTCATAGAACTATCCACTATAACTCCAAGATCCCTTTCCTGATCTGTCGTAGCTAAATTTGACCCCATCATGTAGTACGTGTAATTTGGGTTATTTTTTCCAACATGCATTACCTTACACTTACCCACATTAAATTTCATTTGCCATTTTGCTGCCCAATCACTCAGTTTGCTGAGATCTTTTTGTAGTTCTTCACAATCCCTTTTGCTTTTGACTGTCCTGAACAACTTTGTGTCATCTGCAAACTTGGCCACCTCACTGCTTACCTCATTTTCTAGATCATTGATGAACAAGTTGAACAGGATTGGTCCCAGTACTGACCCCTGGGGAACACCACTAGTTACCCTCCTCCATTGTGAAAATTTACCATTTATTCCCACCCTTTGTTTTCTGTCTTTTAACCAATTCTTGATCCATGAAAGGACCTTTCCTCCTATCCCATGACCACCTAATTTACGTAAAAGCCTTTGGTGTGGGACCGTGTCAAAGGCTTTCTGGAAATCTAGGTATATTATATCCACTGGGTGCCCATGGTATTTCTTCACCTTGCCCATGGTATTTCTCTCATCTTTTCCCACTGTTCCTCATGGGAATGGTATTTTATGGTTTTCTAATTTCAACCCCATTAGAAATTTTCAGGGGGCTCATTCCTGGTTTTGCCTTCTTCCTATATTGTCTAGGACAGTGTGCCAGTTATCACACTACGGATATGTCTACAATATAGAGGGTTTTTTTTAAAAAATGGCCGTTTTTCCGAAAAAACTTCACTTATGTCCACACTGCAATCATGTTCTTTCAAAAAAAAATCGAAAGAACAGAGAGGTTTTTCCAACATTGGTAAACCTCTTTCTATGAGGAAGAAGCCTTTTTCTGAAAGAGCTCTTCGGAAAAAGACGTGTGTGATGGGAAAGAGGGAGTTCTTTGGAAAGAAGAGGAAAAAGCACAGGTGCCCTGGTGGCCACTCTACCATAGTAATCACAGCTTAAATGTGAGATAGCGTCCATTCAGTGTGGACGCTATCTTTCAAGAAAGCAGATCACTTTTTTGATGCACTTTGGCAGTATGGACACTCTCTTTCAGAAGTTTTTTCGGAAGATCTTGTCCAGAAAAGCTTCTTCCAAAAGAAGCCTTCAGTCTAGACATAGCTTCAGTATGCCCACAGAACACTTCCTATAAACCCAGACAAGCTTCTCTAGCTGGATTGGATAGTGTTTCTGCTCCACCATGTACCCAACACAGTTCTGCCATTGTTATACTCCTTGGTTGTGGTCTTTTAGCTCCAGGCAGACAGACAGTACATTACCAAAGGAGCTGGCAAATTATCAACCATCAGGGAGGACTGGTAAAAAATAGCCTTGAGAAAAATAACACCAATATTCATGTTGTTCAGCAAATTTAAATATTCAGTTTATCTCTCCCTAGAGCCCTAAAGTAATCTAGGGCAGGGAAGAAAAATATATCATTTATTTAATATTGTTATTCCAAAATCTTATCAAAGTTTTAGATTAAAGCTGGACTTGTTGGCAAGTACATCTGTCTTGTATAACTTGCTGAGGTTTTGTTTTGGTTTTTTTTGTAACTGAATTGCATGCTTTCTCTAGTGTCCCAAGCAACAGATGTCTCATTAGCACCTGTACTATGCCAGGTTCTGTGGAAGGAGGCAAACTGATTAAACACATGCTCCATTTTTATCTTTTTATGAGTCATTACTTAGAGGTTTTAACACCAGATTGCCACATTTAATTACGTGCAACCATAATTAACTGCAAACATTCTTAAAGTTGGCTTTCTATTTCTGTTTAAACCCCAATAAAATGTTAGGCTATTTGCTAATAAAATGCTAAGGGAAAGGAGGGAAATAAAATGCAAAAGAAGAAACCAAATGAATTTTTCCAATGGCTATTTTAAAAGTCTGACAATAGTGCCTTGTGGGGTATTTACAACAGAAGAATTTTTTTGTTTTTGTTTGTTTATGTTTGTCTGTTTTCTGCATAGAAATATCACTTTGTGCATTGAGCAAGTGCAAGGTGGTGAAAAATAGCCAGAGTTTTAAAGATCTTCAAACTATATAAAGCCTGATCCAACAATGAATCCAGGTAAGCAGAAGTCTTGGACAGTGCACAGAGTTGCTGGTGTCTGCACCAATGCTTGGGTCTGCCCATGCAGAACAGAGGCCTTAGATTCCCATGAAAATGCTCAGTCACAGATCTTCAAATCATGGCTTAGGATGGACGTGATCGTGGAAATGAAATTGCCTTAATCTGTAGAACTATAACACGGAAAATCAGTTTGGGTCAGTAGGGTGTATTACATTGTTTGCTTTCCTGAGGTTCTTGAGAGGGAATGTAGAGGAAACAATAGAGGATATAAGTAGTTTAATTATGAATTCTTAAATGTACAGTAGCTAGAAAATGTATCATAAAGATAGGTATCAAGCTAAAAATACAGGAGTGACAATTCTCATGAGATAATGAAATATTAGAATGGGAATGAGATCTAATGAATGTTAAGCATTTGAGTTTACCCAGTCTGAGCAAACCCAGCCTGAGATGATGTCTAAATAGTAGTTAGTCCTGCCTCAGTGCAGTGGACTGGATTAGCTGATCGTTCAGACCTCAATTTCTATATATCATTAAAAGTGTGTGTGTGTGTAATCTTTAAGATCTCCACAGCAAACATTAGTCTTTTTCAAATGCAATTGATACAACTTTTTCATCTAAGTGGGTCTCAAACTTTATTGCACCATGACTTCCTTTCTGACAACAAAAAATATTATATGACTTCAGGAGTGGGGACTGAAGCCTGGGGCTCTCCCAACCTCTGTGCTCCTCTGGGGAGAGGGAGCCAAAGCTCAAGGGTTTCAGCCCCAGGTTGGGGGGGCAGGGCGGTTACCTGAGATTCATTAAAGCTGTCCTACAGCCTGTTAGTGTCTGGGTAATAGGGACCAGAATTTTTATGTTTTACTCCTCATAGCTCCCATAATTTTGTTAAGACTATACACATGAAATTTGCTTCACAGTCAATCAAGATTTCTCCAGGAAAACCTACTCAGTTGAAAATGGTGAATAAAGCTGAAGCCACTGTTTCCGTTTCAATGTTAGATGAGGCTCTGGGCAGATGGTGGCAGAATTCACATTGGAGTTAGTACTCCACCTCCCCCCCCCGCCCCGAGGCAGTAGCTATGTCAACAGGAAAAGCCTTCCTGACTAAATTTCACTGTCTACACGGTCAGTATAACTACCTTGCTCAGGTGTATAGATTTTCCACATCCCTGAGAAATGTTCCTAACATAGACCAAGCCTGAATAATCACCATTGGTATTAACATGTGGCAGTTATACAAGTGAAATGAGATGAAACTACACCTGATAATGAAACCAATGAATAGATGGCTGGTGTGCACATGTACAAGGTAATTATTCAGCAGCCTGGAATAATGAATGCTAGGAAGCCTGCATTGGTAAAATTTTGGGAAACTGTTTATGATGTCTTAGATTAGTAATTGTTCCAGATAGAGGTAGGTCATTTTTTTTATTGAATGGTAAATTTATCAAAAATGCATTTTGAGGACAGAGAGGCTATTTACAATTTGGGTTAAATTTAGCAAATAGTTTTGGCTGACAATAAAAGGGGGGACCTCTTGAAAATGTCAAAACATTTAATTTAGACATTCTGAAAAGAAACCATTTTGCCATTTATTTTCAAAATGGTTTATTGATTCAAAATGACATTTTGTTTTGTTCGAATCAACATACACAATGTTTCAGTCAACCTGAATGAAATGTTTTTGGTTTTATGTTTCAATGAGAAAAAAATGCAGTTTCTCTTTGAAACAGATTCTTTTTTGGTTTGGCCCTCAAACCAAAAAATCAGCTACCCACACAACTCTAGTTCTGCATGCAGCAGCTCTGCAATGCTAAGTCGATAGTGAGAAGTTTTTCTGTGTCCTTCAAGTGAAGTCTCTTTGCCCTGGTCTACACTAGGGAGTTATTTTGAAATTACTCCCCTTATTTTGAAATAACAAGTGAAGCATCCACATTACCAAGTCCGTTATTTCAAAATAACCAGTGCTAATTCCAAAATAGTTATTCTGAAATAGCGGTACTGTGGATGCTCTAGTGCCACTATTTCAAAATAACTACTCCCCAGAGTAATTCAGACTAATTACTTCTCAGTGCTTCATGCGGCTCTATGTCGAAATAGCATGTCCGCATTAAGGGAGCCTGCCTCAGACTAATTTCAAGGCTTCCCCATAGTGTGGACACACTACAGTAAACTTCTGATAATCCGGCACCTTTGGGACCTAGGCGCTGCCGGGTTATTGGATATGCCGGAGTACCAGGAGGTACTATAAGGGGGCATACTCTCAACCCAATCCCCCCCCGCACCTCATGCTCGGGTCCCGGAGCTGCCGGTACAGCCGTGCATCACCCTCCAGGTGCTGGGGCACGTGCGCTGAGTGGCCGGCTTTTCAATGAGCTGTCCAGGACGCCGTACACAACCCAATCCCCATCCTCTCCCCTTCCCTTCGCCAAGCTGAACACCTCCCCTCCCTGCTGTCACCCAATCCCCCTTCTACCCCAACCTTATGTCCGGGTCCCGAAGCAGCTGCCTGTGTTCAGCAGCCGGCTGCTAGCATGTGCAGGCTGGATGCTGTGTGCGCTGGGGACCATGAGCGGAGCGGTGCGAGCTGTGAGCACACATGCGGCTCACAGCGGCCTGGCTGTGAGAGCGGCTGACCTGAGCACTTCTGGGTTCCAGTTGATGCTGGACTATCAGGAGTGCCGGACAACTGGATGCCAGACTATTGGAGTTTTGCTGTATTTTGAAATTATTATTTTGGGAGTTATTATTTCTATATAAGTTATTTCAGAATAATTTCCTAGTGTAGACATGACCTCTGAGACTAACTTGAAAAATCCAACTTCTCCATGTTGGCTAGAAGTATGGTGTCGTTTAGTGGTCATGCTAAGGAAAATGTCAGAGGGCATACTGGGATACACAGGACTACTTAGGAAAAAATACTGGGATATATAAGTTGAAGATGGAAAACACCCAACTAAGGTCACTGTGCCCAACTGGGGAAAGTGTAGGAGACAGTCCTTGATACAAGACGTATCCTTAGAGAAGCAGGCATGTTTTGTGATTAGACACTGAAGATCTCTGAACTCTATTTCTGTCTCAGACTTCTGACATACTCTTGGGAATTCATGTAACCTTTCTACACCTGGACACAACATTTCCAATTCTGCACATCTATTGTTACAATTGCTGGGTCTGGGTCCCATAGCTGTGCTAATACAACTATTCTGAACAATGAAGACTCTCTGACTCAGGTCTGCATCATCACCTACATCCACACTACAAAATGACAGTGCTTAGTGTTGAGTCTCAGGGGGACTTGGGCTCTGACCCACCCTCTGTAGCAGGGTTGTAAGGCCCAGGTTGTGAGTGCTTCCTGATGTGAATTAGACTGCTTTTTGTGTGTGAATGGAAGAGAGGCTTGGGCTCAAACCTGAGTCACAGTCCAGGCTTAACACGCACTGTGGATGTTCTCTCTGTGTCTCAGGTTCTCCACCTCTGAGAACGACCTTCTCTCCATCCTTTCCTTATATCATTGGGATATTGTAGGAACTGATTGATTAATTAATCTTTGGGAGGCACTCACATACTGAAATAATGTGAATATTAAATATCTCCAATGAATACACTGTTTTCTCAATTAGTTTCATCATAATATCAGTTTAAGAAAGAAAAAAAGAAAGAAAGAAAGAAACAATTGTGTGGGCTGAGAGGTGTACATTAGAGAGCTTTTCCTTCAGCACCATGAAATCTCAGCCAGAGAATTGCCACTTTGTTATGAAAAAAAACCATCCTCACTTTTCACAATCCATTCACGTCAACATGTTTTACAGATATTTATCTAAATTGGTGCATCTGTTGCAGATGAATTGCTTTTTAAATGCTGAGAAGACCTAATGATCTCCTGTAGTTAAACAATCCCTCTTCTTGTGACGTCAGCCTTTGGTGCTTCTGAAAAATGTTCAGCACTTAAAAGTCCATTTCTCTGAGAGGGGAACATTGATTCATCCTTTTATTCCCATTAAAAAACCAAATAAGATAAATGCACATTAAAAAGGCCCTTAGGAAAAAGATGCATTGTTTTAATGCAGTATTGTCAATCCAGGAGCCTTGCTTGTCTGTATTTATGTATGTGTCATAGGAAATCAGTATTACTGGTATCTATTTTTGCACCGAAGAGAAGTTTACTCACCTTGTACAATAACTGTTTTTGAAGAGGTGTGCCGTGTGGATGCTCCACTCCAGGTGCATATGTGTCTCTTCAGTCCTTTATTCTTGACTTGGTGGTAGCAGTGTTCATTCGGCCCACACATGCGGTCTTAAGACTTCTCGTACCAGACACCAAGGCTCACCCTCAGTTCCTCTCCTACCATAGTGTTCCTTAGGAAACAGTGTGAAGCAGAGAGTAAGGAGGACAGGTAGTGGCGCACCCATAGGGATGCACATCTTGAAGAAGAACAGTTAAGAGAGAGCAACTGCCTCTTGTTTTCTGAGTAGTGTCCCTGTGGCTCCTCCGCTTCTGGGGACTTCTGAGCAGGATCCCCAGGAAGAGGAGCGAGCTTCAGAACAGAGTCCAGAACTAAAGATAATACTGCAGAACCACATGTTGCAGCAAATCTGACAGCATGGATAAGGGCACAATGTTTCTTAAATGTATGTACTGAATCCCATGCACTGGCCCTACATATCTCAGAAAAAAGTACAACCTGACATCTGTATGAAACTTGAGCAGCCAGTGGCTGAGATACAAAAAGACTAGGATCACTTCCTACTACAGGTAAACCACCATCTTTGCTAAAACCTTTGAGAATACGCTTTGGGCTGATAATTGGCTGAAGTGAAGCACTCAGTATTGGAAATGTTCCTGGTCTATGGGGAAGCACATGCATTTCCTGTATGATAGTTGTATTGATATATGAAAATACATGTCCTGTAGGTCAAGAACTGGAAACCATTCCCCTTCCTCCAAAAAATGAAATATACTTGCCAGAGTCACAATCCTGAGGCCTTTCAAGCTTCAGGCACTTTTGTAAGAGTCTTAGATTTAAGACTAGCCTCTGTCCTTCTGTAGCATCTAGAAATACCTTGATAGACCCCCTCGAGCTTATGAGGGGAAGGGATTGGTTCTATTGATCCTAGCTGGATGATGGAGTTGTCTGTTGCCTCAACATAGGTTTGTGACAGGGGTCCCTGATGAAGGACAGGGGATCGGGTAGAAGGGAGGGGGCAATGTATAATGGATGATATAGTCTGATGCTATGGCTTCCATGATCCACTTGTCCATGGTAATCCATTTCCAACCCTGATAGAAATAAAAAAGGCGCTCTCCAAAGTGGGTGAGATGCACCAGTGGACAAATCTGTAATTCCAGGAGCATAGGAAACTTGAACCCTTGACTAACCATGAAAATTGCTTGTTGGTCAAGGCCTAGATGGTCAAAGAGGGTGGTTAAACAACTCTTTTTCTCTGGAATCTGTTTCTCATTTGGGGGAGGGTTGAATAGGTCTATAGAAACCAGAAAACTGAACAGGATATGAACTCTGGGCAGTTGGTGACCCACTCAACCACTTCTTATTTATGTCGTCATTGTGGGCACCAAACAAATGATACACATCTTCAGCTGGCTCTCAACCATTGCCACAAAAACACAGGAAGCAGTTTCAGTCTATCTTCAACTGTGGTGTCATCCTCATTGTCAGTACCATCAGCATCAGCAACGATGGCTGCAGCTACCACATCAGTACCTGATTCCATCTTGGCATTGCAGGAATTCCTGTACTCTTAAGGATCTTTTGGTATTGGATCAACTGTGGTCCTTCATTCTTGAAGGTATTAAGTGACTTTTGGTCCAAAGCCCCAGACCCGGGTTACTGTCTTCCTGCACCACTTTATGCCAGCAACCTAATGACAGTTAGAGGAGCCAAAGCGGGCACTGCAGCTTAACAGAGGCTTGGCAGAGCAATGCTCTACTCTGTCATGCCACATACTTAGGCGTGGGGTGCCTGTTTTCTGGTAGTGTAATCATCATAAGAAGTTCTGGTGCTAGGAAGTCATTTCCATTATGCCTCTGGATAATGTGTTTTTATTAAAAATAGGAAATGTTCATTAACGAATCTACAAGTGATGAACAAATACTATATCAAAGATGGAAAAACATGCTAAATTTATAGGCTGAAAAAATACCCCAATGTGAAGTGACAGTTTTCAAGGGAAATCTAGTTAAAGTATGTCATAAGACTATAGGTTCAGGACTTCTTAATTACTTGATTAGATGTATGTAGACACATAGCTCACAAATAGACACAAATTATTTCAATCATGTAACTAAGGCTATCTCCAGACTGCATCCCTCTGTTGGCAGAGGGATGCAAATCAAGCACTTTGAAAGTGCAAATGAGCCCGGGATTTAAATATCCCGGGCTTCGTTTGCACACTCACGTTCCGGTGCTTTGCCGATCACGCGCCATTTCGAAAGTGAAAGTGAAGTCTAGCTGCGGTTCTGCCAACAGCGGGGAGCTTTTTCCAACAGATCATGTACTCCTCAAAAAATGGAGGAGTACATGATCTGTTGGAAAAGCTCCCTGCTGTCGGCAGAACCGCGGCTAGACTTCACTTTCACTTTCGAAATGGCGCGTGATCGGCACAGCGCTGGAACGTGAGTGTGCAAATGAAGCCCGGGATATTTAAATCCCAGGCTCATTTGCACTTTCAAAGTGCTTGATTTGCATCCCTCTGCCAACAGAGGGATGCAGTCTGGAGGTAGCCTAAGGAAAGAATAAAGAAAGGAAAGATCAGTGCTGCTTTTCATCCTACTAATTTTGAACCAAGCAAGGAGGGTTGAAGATAAGTTTATGGGCCTGTGACAGGGCGCTGAGGCCCCGCACTGGACCCCGGGAGGTAAGCACCCTGTTGGCGCTGCCGGGGTAAGCTTCCCGGCGGTGTGCCAGCTGCTCCCACGCTGCGGCACGGCTGGGAGAACACCGGCGCAGCTGCGGAGAGGGGGAGGAGCCGACCCCACGGCAAGATGGCGCAGGGTCAGGGAGAGGCCGATGACATCAGGGCGATGCCCGGCCTGACGTCCGGGGCGGCGGGAGATTTAAAAGCTGCTCGGATGGAGCAGAGGGGGAGTGTGCGGAGAGTGAGGGAAGGAGGCACGGGAGAAGGGCAGAAAGCGACTGGGGAGACTCAGCAGGAAGCAAGGGGAAGGCTGGAGGGAGCACCCTGATGGAGAGGTGAAGGAAAAAGGGAGGACAACAAGGAGGAGAGAGGAAGTAGCCCAGGGCAGGGCGGTGAACCAGCCCGTGGGCTGACGTGTTTAGGGTTACGACCCCGTTAGCCAGACTGGGACCTCAGCGTGGTCCAAGTCCTTAGGGCCCTGGGCTGGGGCCCGCGAGTGAGGGCGGGCCCGGGCCCCCCTCTCTCCTCCGTCTCTGGTGGAAGCAAACTGCAGCGAGACACCTGACAACCTAGTTACGCCCTCCAGCTCAGGAAGAGTTGGTCAGCCGGACTGAAGGGGACGGTGCCGGACTCAGGGCATTGGGTTCACCCCCGCCCCCCCGGGGCACCGTCACAGGGCCTAATTGAGGACCTTCCCTATATTGATCTGTGCCACATTTATGCCATTCAGATTACTCAGATGAATAGCTGTGACTTAGGGCTCAGTGCTGCTACACTTACTCTGCCCTGGTCCACACTAGGGCTTTATTTCGAAATAATCCCTCCTTAGGTTGAATTATAAGCAGAGCGTCCACACCACCAACCCCGTTATTTCAAAATAATGGGCTGCTTATTTCAAAATCTGTACTTCTGCTTTCCTCGAGGAAAAATGCAAATTTCAAAATAGTTATTTCAAAATAACTAATCCCT
The DNA here is from genome assembly GCA_032595735.1 of Pelochelys cantorii. NCBI lineage: Eukaryota > Metazoa > Chordata > Testudines > Trionychidae > Pelochelys > Pelochelys cantorii. Next base: position 97,285,828 of record CM064329.1, on the reverse strand, counting down.
AGAGTAATTTGAACTAACTACTCCCCAGCACTTCCTGGGGCTGTAAGTCGAGGCAGTGCATCCACATTAACAGAGCCTGCCTTGGACTAATTTCAAGGCTTTCCCATAGTGTGGACATGCTATTTTGATTTTGTTAAATTGGGCGTTATTCAGTCGATTTAAGTAATTTCAAAATTGTTTCCTTGTGTGGACATGCTCTGTGTTGGGATGAGAACAACAGTGAAGATAACACAAACAAGGATGAGGGAGTTGACGGTGTAGGGTTAAGACTACAAGCTATTTTGGGAGACTAAAGAATGTGTCTTGGTGATAACAATTCTGAACGTTTACTATTTGTTTGTATTTTACTAGAGCTACACTTTCTGTATAATCTGAAACGGTCTTCAGAAAGGAATCAATGGAAGAAAAGTAAAGGCCTGGTGGGCGGAGCCACATAGTCATATCTTCAAAGTCATAGGTTATGTTTTACCGATGATATCCTGGAAAAACTCCGCTGTGTCCAGGGAACACGTCTCTTTTTTTGTGTGAAAATGCAAACACGCTGTTTCAGAAGCCCTGTCTTCCTCATTCCATGAGGAAGAAGGGCTCTTCTGAAAGAGGAGGATTTTCTGAAATTTGGCCCAGTGTAGACGGGCCAAATTTCGGAAAAACCTCTTCCAAAAAAACTATCAGAAAAAGGTACGCAAATTGTGGAGTGCAATTTGTGTACCTTTTTCCGATAAAGCCCCGTAGTGTAGACATAGTCATAGTCAAGTCTCATTTTTAAATTTCTCTGCATCAGAGGAGAAATATGTAGAATATAGGTTTAAAATGCTGCTAGATGCCTGATTCACAATCAGTGTGACTGAGTCCCACCTTTGGACTTTCAGACATCCTAAGGGATGGCAGGGACATTGTGAACAGTATCTGACTGATATCACTCATATGTTTCTTTTTCTCTGTTGAAGTCAATGTCCAGTGTTTTGACTCTCAGAGGGGTAGCAGGTATAACTTTAAAAACAATGCATGGTCCTGTGGCACGTTAGACCTGATCTAAACTAGGGAGTTATTTCAAAATAACAAGTGGAGCGTCCACACTATCAAGCCCATTATTTCAAAATAACAAGATAGTTATTTCCAAAAATTAACTCCTGCTTTCCATGAGGAATAATGCTTATTTCAAAATAGTTATTTTAAAATAGCAGTAGTGCGGATGCTCCACCACTGCTATTTCAAAATAGCCACTTCCCAGAGTCATTCAAAGTAATTACTCCCCAGTGCCTCCTGGAGCTCTAAGTCAAAGTAGCATGTCCACATTAAGTGAGCCTGCTTTGGACTAATTTCCAGGGTTCCATGTAGGGTGGGCACAGTATTTCAAAATAGTTATTTTGGAAGTTAACATTTCAAAATAAGTTATTTCAAAATAATTCCCTAGTGTAGACATGCTCTTCGAGACTAACCAAAATATATGGAATCATGAGCTGTTTTGGGCAAAACTCATAGGCTATGTCTATGCTCGTGGCTTCTTGCGCAAGTACGGCTGTTCATGCGCAAGAATCTGCAGAGCGTCTACACTGCCCGCCCACTCTTGCACAAGGAAATTTACAGTACGGCGTGGTAAGAGAGGGCTCCTTGTGCAAGAGTTACGCTCTTTTTTATCACGTGTAAGCCCTTTTGCGCTGGAGCTCTTGCGCAAGAGGGCAGTGTGGACGCTCGGCAGGGATTTCTTGCACAAGAAAGCCCTATGGCTAAAATGGCCATCAAAGCTTTCTTGCGCAAGAGAGTGTCCACACTGCCATGGGAGCTCTTGCGCAAAAGCACAGCTCGCACATGGCAGTGTGGACGTTTTCTTGCACAAGACTTCTTGCACAAGAACCCTTGTGCAAGATGTTCTTGCGCAAGAAGCCGCCAGTGTAAACATAGCCTTAGTGTTTTGACTGTACATTTAGTAAGTATTTTTGCAGTCGTGTAAGAAGGGATATTAATGTGTTGTCCTGCATTTTTATGAAAACTATTAAAATGGAGCCTAGGATATTAAATTGCCATTGAACAGTTACAGAAAAGCTTAAACAGAGGCTGTGCCTAGTAAACATCATTTACTTCAGTGAAAAAACAATCTCTGCTAGAGGGCAGGAAGCTGAGGCATGAGGATGAGAGGAGGAAAGGGATCTAACTTTCCCATTTGCACATAACTTATCTGAGGGATTAGGCCGCAACTGTGCTTATCATGTTGACCAGTATCATCTTATAATTTCCTTGTATTCTTCCCTGTTTGTTGTGTCCATCTGTCCTCTCTTGTTTTATACTTATTTTGTAAACTATCCATGGCAGGCGCAGTCTTTCATGTAATTGCACAGTGTCTAGAATGAGTCTATGGCTGCTGAGCATTAATGCAAAACCAATAATAATCAATAATAATAGAGTGGAAAAATCATGATATTTGTTTCTATTTAATTTGTGCTAGTTAAAAGAGGCAGTCTGCAGTTATCTTCTTGAACATGATCATATGTGAGCTTCCCATGCTGCTATAGATGGCCTGCTTAAATTTCATAAATGCAATTGGGTGAATTCATCCCTGAGGCAACTCGAGCGGAGCTACCTCACATCAGGAATTAATGTGTCCAGCCTGTTAAATTCCCCACCTCCAACCCCTCCCCTCAATCCAGGGATCATGCTAGAGGAAAAACATCTATCTTCAGCATTTCCAAAGCACCTATCATCATGATATCTATAAGGAGCCTTATTACTTTTGTTTTCTGTTTCTTTTTTAAAATGTTCTCCACATACATCAGACCACAAATCTTTACTTTCAGTTACTTTTCAATCTCTCAGGTGCCTGTATACTGCAGAAGAATAACTCAGACTTTTTTTTTAACTCCATGGCCCACATACACACCCATGGTCTTTTTTGCACACATAGGTCATGAGGAATAGCACTCTCAAATTCTACCTTCCCATATACAGACTTGCTCTCTCTCTTCAAACTTTTATCTTGGGATTAGAATACTCAGGATAACTGTAAGTAAGTTATATTTAGAGATACTAGAGAGCCCTCAGTTTTGGCCCTTTATTTTTCTTATTACTCTCATAAAGCCATGATCTTTTGATATTCAGGACACGATGTCAGCTCACGCAAGCTTTCTAAATAAGTGGTCTGATGGGGTCCAAGTTTTTCTTGAATACTGTGTACAGATGTGGTTGCCTCATCTCAAAAAAGACATATTGACAGCAGAAAAGGTTCAGAAAAGGGCAACAAAAATGATTATGGATTTGGAACAGATCCCATATGAAGAGAGATTAAAAAGACTTGGACTTTTCATCTTAGAAAAGAGGAGATTAAGGGGGAATCTGATAGAGATCTATAAGATTGTGACTGGTGTGGAAAAAATGAATAAGGTAAAGTAATTTCCTTGCTCCCAAAACATAAGAACTAGGGATCACAAAATTAAATAAATAGGTGGCAGGTTTAAAACAAACAAAAGGAAGTTTTTCTTCACAAAGCACACAGTCAACCTGTGGAATGTTATGAATATCAGGACTTTAATAGGGTTCAAAAAAGAACTAGATTAATTCATGGAGGTTAGGTTCATCAGCAGCTATAAGCCAAGATGGGCAGGAATGGTGACCCCAGCCTTTGTTTGTCAAAAGCTGGAAATAGATGACAGGAGAGGGATCATTTGATGATTCCCTATTCTGTTCACTCCCTCTGGGGCATCTGGCATTGGCCACTGTTGGAAGACAGGATACAGGGCTAGATGGACTTTGGTTTGACCCACTATGGCCATTCTTGTGTTCTTATCTTATTTTTAAACATGCTTGAAATGAATAAATAATATTTTAGGTGGGAAAATTCTGTGCTACTCAAAATAAACTTTTCCCCCCAATTTTTTGGAATTTCCAATGAGCCAAAAAATCCATTATTCCCCAGATTTCAATCTGAGCGTAGAATATAGACTGAAGAGATCCTTGATGTCTGTTGAGTGTGATGCAGAGGTTGACAGTCCCAGCCTTAGAAAGGATTCACCCCATACCCTAGCAATGCTCTGAATCTAAACAGCAGATTCTTTTCTGCTCTGATGCCAGTCATCACAAAGCTTGGCCCAGTCCGCTTTGCAATGCCTCACTCCATCAACAAGCTTACTCCACTAACCATAGTGACATTCTGTACTTCTTTTCCAATCATTCAGAGATATTTCAAAGGATCATCTTTGCAAGCTTCCCAAAGTCTGCTTCTCTTTCAAGACCCTTCACCAGCTTCCAAGGACAGCGCACTCTATGGGGATCTTGTGATCTGACATTCTCTTCACGTGTCCAAGACACCTGAGTCTAATCAACATTCCCGTGAATGATCTACCAGCATGATTTAACACGCCCACATTTGACATTTTGTATTACCATCTTATTTGAAGGAAATTATGCAAGCATGTGATACAAAAGCTATTTAGATTTTTGGGATGTTTGGTGTAAGCTGTTCATGTTTTTGAGCCATATAGAAAAGTGGATGAAACATGTCTCATAAATATGGATTTTTCACTAGTTGATATTTATTGTTCCAGGCTCTGTCTTGCTCTGTCCTAGCTGCTTTATCTATTCTACTAGTGAGTTCAGCATCAAGAACTACATGGCTGGTAACTGTAGAGCCAAGGTAGCAAAATAAGTCCACAGCTTTCAGACAAATATCATCTAAGGGATATCTGGAGCTGGTTCTGAAGAGCTTTGGTGCATAATGACAGGTTTTTCAAGCTTATTCCTAACCAAAAGATTTTGCATAAACCAGAGAACTTGGTAATAAGATGTTGTTGGGGCATCAACACTGTGTGACAGACGAGCTGCATCATTTGCAAACAACAGGTCCCTTATGGTGATCTCCCTTGCCATCTTAACGATGAACCTTGCAATATTAAACAAACCTCTGTCATGTCCAATGCTAAGATAGAGGCCCTCTTGAATATCACAGAATGAGTGGAATCCAAGAGAGGTATAAGGACCCAAGATTTCCAAGTAGCCCTGTATAGGAATGGCCTACTTGCCGCATGGGAAGATGATCCTAGAAAAGGTAGGTCAAAGAAATCTAGCTCATTGTCTACATCCTTGCTTAGCTGTTTTGATAAGCAGAATTGCTTGGTGGACTATATGGACTTGGACTCCTGAATACAATTTTTATCTGATCCTGGATTTGTGGAAAATGTCTGTACTGAGTAACGTGCTTGGATGTTTCAGAATTTATATTGCAGCTCTTTCTGAGACTTGGCTCTCAGGGTATGTCTACGCTACCAAGTTAATTCGAACTAACAGCCGTTAGTTCGAATTAACTTTAATAGGGGCTACACATGCAAACCGCTTTTTCGAATTTAATTCGAAATAGCAGAGGGCTTAATTCGAACTAGGTAAACCTCATTCTACAAGGAGTAACGCCTAGTTCGAATTAAGTAGTTCGAATTAAGGGCTGTGCAGCCACTTAATTCGAACTAGCTGGAGGCTAGCCCTTCCCAGGTTGCCCTAGTGGCCACTCTAGGCCAAACCAGAGAAACTCTTCTGCCCCCCTCCCGGCCCCGGAACCCTTAAAGGGCCACGGTCTGGCTATGGTGCCTGTGCCAGTTGCAAGCCTGCCAGCACCCAGCCAGCAGACCCTGCACCTGGCACGCCATGAGCCAGCCACCCGCTGCCACCCAGCCCTCCGCCTCTTCCCAGGACCAGGCTGGTGGCTCACAGGAGCCTGCCCGGGGCCACAAGAGGTGGGTGCCTGACTAGTTTAGTGCGGAGATCGTGGACCTCATCGAGGTTTGGGGGGAGGCCTCCAACGTCCACGATCTCCGCACTAGGCACAGGAACGCGGCTGTCTACAGCCGCATGGCTGCCAGCCTGGCCACCAGAGGCCACATGCAGACCCAGGAGCAGGTTTGCATGAAAATCAAGTTGGTCCAGTGAGACCCCCGACCCTGAGCCCTGAGCTTAGAACAGAAGAACATAAGAACGGCCGTACTGGGTCAGACCAAAGGTCCATCTAGCCCAGTAGCCTGTCTGTCTACAGCGGCCAGCACCAGGTACCCTGGAGGGGATGGACTGAAGACAATGACTAAGCGATTTGTCCCATGCCATCCATCTCCAGCCTTCCACAAACAAAGGCCAGGGACACCATTCCTACCCCCTGGCTAATAGCACTCCATGGACCCAACCTCCATGAACTTATCTCTTTAAACTCTGTTATAATTCTAGCCTTCACAGCCTCCTGTGGCAAGGAGTTCCACAGGTTGACTATGCGCTGTGTGAAGAAGAACTTTCTTTTATTAGTTTTAAACCTGCTACCCATTACTTTCATTTGGTGTCCTCTAGTCCTTGTAATATGGGAACTAATGAATAACTTTTCTTTATTCACCCTCTCCACACCACGCATGATTTTATATACCTCTATCATATCCCCCCTCAGCCTCCTCTTTTCCAAACTGAAAAGTCCCAGTTGCCCTTTTCTGAACCCTTTCCAAGGCCAAAATATCCTTTTTGAGGTGAGGAGACCACATCTGTACAAAGTACTCAAGATGTGGGCGTACATAGTTTTATATTTCCCCTCCTCCGTCTTCTCCTGGCTTCCCCCTTCCAGCTCCCTCCACCCAGGTTTCCCCCTCCCCTCTCCTACCCTCTCTTTTCCCCTCTCCCACCTCCTTTTCCCAGTCTCCCCAGAGGTTAATCCCCCCATCCCCAGTTTTGTTAAATAAAGAGAGTTTCTATTTTTGAACACACGTGTCCTTTATTTTTTACATCAGGAAGGGGGGCTAGGGAGGGTAAGTGGAAGGAGGTGAGGGAGGAATGGGGCACGAGCCCCCGATGGGGAGGACTGGGGTGGTTCTGCAGGCTCCTTGGGGTGGAAGCTCTCCTGCAGGGCCTCCTGGATCCTGACTGCCCCCCAATTGGCCCCCCGGATGGTAGCCTGTGGCAAGTGCAGCCAGACGGATGGCCGAGTGCTGTGATGTGCTGAGTGTGGGCACTCAGGGCACTCCAAGACAGGACTGCTTTGCTGTCCCTCATCGAAGTAGACAAGCAAGCGGGGAACCCTGAGAACTGTCTGTCCAGGGTGGGGGCAGGGTCCCTTTAAGCACGGAGCTCAGTTAGCCTCAGGCAGCAGCTCCACACTCTAAGTCCTAACCTGATGCCCTGCCGGCACTGGTTCCAGCCAGCCTTAACTTCAGTTAAGGGTCCACTCAGTGTGGACATGCTATTTCGAATTAGCAAAAGGCTAATTTGATTTAGTTTTTGTGTATGGATGCGTTAATTTGAATTTGCTTAATTCGAATTAACTAATTCAAATTAAGTTAATTCGAATTAATGTTGTAGTGTAGACATACCCTTCGACACAGGCTTCATAAAGGAGAAGGATTATACCATTTGCTGGCATGGCAAACCTAAAGCAGTAAGGAGAGAATGTGGTGTAAGTTTTGCTATCAGAAATGAACATATGTTGTTGCATGAAGTTCCAACTGCGGTGTCCACACGTACCACGATGCTTTAAGTTAGCTTACAAAAGAGCTTCATCAACATCATCAGTGTCTATGCTCCAACTCTGCAGGCTAGTGTTGATGACAAGAATAGCTTTTACCAACATCTGGAACAACTGATTGTCATGATTCCACAGAAGGAACCCGTCCTATTTCTTGGAGACTTCAATGCAAGGGTTGGGTCTGAAGTTGATATCTGCCCTGGTATTCTGGGTAAGATTGGTACTGGATGTATGGATGACAATGGTTAGAGAGTTCTTGAGCTCTGTGCCAGTCAAGACTTATCAGTGACCAACACCTTCTTTGCTGGTAACATCAGAAGAAGAACATCAAGGAGACATCCAGCTCTAAATGATACTTTCCAACATGCTCTGCATGTTTGTGTGTAAGTAAAAAACTTTAAAAAACAATGAATAGTTCTGCAACACCTTGGAGACTAACAAAAATTTAGATGGCATCATAAGCATTTGTTGACACAAACCACTGGAGTAAGAGGTTTAGGGTACAAATAAATAGCAGAAAAAGAGAGGGGATGGGACGGGAAAAAGAAGGAAAAAATAGGAAAAAATATTGTCAATGAGAGTATCTGTGCTAATTGAGGTTAAGAGACTGGTCTATAAGAACCTGTGCTCAGCTTTTTTTATATCATTAGGGTATGGAATGTAGAGGCCCATCCAGGTCACGTCTTGATTACAGGTGTCAAACATGTAAATGAAACCAAGTTCTGCAGCTTCTCTCTCCAGTTGGTTTTTTAAATTACTTTTTACAGTCACTTTTAGATCCATTAGTGACTGCCCAGGCAAGTTAAAATGTTCCCCAACAAGTTTCTGTGTGTTACCATTAATTCTTTGTCTCAGAGACTGTTCACTTTGGCCAATATACATGGCAGAGGGGCATTGCTGGTACTTGATGGCATAGATCACATTGGTGGATGTGCAGCCGAAAGAGCCTCTGATGTCGTGGCTTATGTGGTTAGGTCCTGTGATGATGTCATTTGTATAGATGAGTGGACAGAGTTGGCACTGTATGTAAGTAGTCATTCCAGAATTCATTCCGTTAAATTTGAGTGCTAATGACTGCAGTTCCTATCAATGTATCTCCTTTTACAACTACTGCAAAGTCACTGTCAGATGTAAATAATGAACAATATTTAACATTATTTGTTGTTATCTGTCATGTAGCATCCAGAGGTCCCATCAAGTTCCATTGTGCTAGGAGCTTCATGATACGAACCTAAATAGGAAGACTGGCCTCTTATCCGTATCCTGTCTCATCTCTACTTTTTACTTTCCAAAAACATGAGAACAAAAATGATTTTCGAAGCTGCATTCCCATGCAGCCAGCTCTTGTGATTTAATTGCAAGCCTCATAGTATGTTGTGTTTTTCTTAAGGCCCCAGGTCTTTATGATTATGTGAGAATCTCAGCTTATGTTTAAATGGAAAAAAGGGTTTCTAGCAGGGAAAAAGATTGCAAACATGAACTCTAAAGTCCAAAAAACCAGAAGGTAATAAAAAATTACACAAATCTCAGAGATTTTAAGCCATTCTTGTTTTCTAGCACACACAGATGGGAAGCCAGTGTGGCCTAGTTGGTAGGCAATTGGTCTAGGACTCAAGATACCTGTGTTTTAATCCTGGCTCTGCCACTGGTTTGCTAGGTGACACTGGGCTTGTGCCTCAGTTTTCCCATCTGTAAAATGTGGTGTCCCATGAGGGCAAGTTAGAAGGCTAGATTAGAGAGAGGGCGGGGAGCTCTTAAAAGCAAAATCTGCCCTGGTTAACCAGGGCTATGTCTAGACTGCAACCTCAATTTGCGTATCTTTTTCCACTTTTCTTTTGGAAGAGGCTTTTCCAAAATTTGGCCCATCTACACGGGGCCAAATGTTGGAAAAACCTCTTTTGACATATCCCTTCTTCCTCATACAATACGGATTACAAGGATGGTGAAAGAACATGTCCGCTTTTTCGGAAATTGTTCTGAAAAAGTGAACGCTTTCTTTGGATGCAGCATAGGTTTTCTGAGATACCGGAGATATCCCGGAAAAGCTCTGCAGTGTAGACATAGCCTAGGAGATAATTACTTCAGGGAGGTCAGGAGTAGATGACCCAGGAGTTCTCACGGGCAGTGGCTGCAATAAATCAATTAGGGCCAGCTGATCTCACTTGAGGCTGCCAAGGGGCCTGTTTAAAAAGCCTTCTCTGCTTTGGGAAGAGGAGAGTGGAAATTAGGTTAGTGTGAGACAGAGAGCTTAACAGATGAGGAGAGAGTCAGAAAAACTGGGTGGGAACATCCGCATTGCCAGAGACAGCAAGGGGGGTGAGGAGCTCCAACAAGGAGTGTTTGGTCTCCCTTCCCCCAAGGTAGCCTGAGAATTCAGCCAGTAACTGGGGAGGACTGTTTACTCTGCCCAGGCTGACAAGGGGGCACCTTCTTTAACCCCCCCCCCTTTTTTTGTTAGCCAAGGGACAGAAGCCCAAACCCTGTCAAGGGCAAGTGGGACCCATGCTGCAGTACCTAGACTGAGAGACTAAGGACTGAATGGGGGTCTGGGACCCAGGAGTAGATAATACTAGTAACTTACTTGTAAAACCCATTAGATTTACTGATAACACTAGATAAGTATTAGATATTGTTATAATAATAATATTATTTGTGACTCTGAACACATGAGGTTGGCAATATTGGGAATTCAAAATTTAAATTCATAGTAATTGGTGGCTTTAAAAAAAACCCAGATAGGCAAATAGGTATTTTCAATAGAAGCATGTGGTTTTCATTCCGGGACCAGAAGCAGTGTCATGTGACTAATGTGACCATTTACAACTAAGCAACAAGGTCCAACTAGTCAATTCATACAGTACAGGCATTTCTCACTAATTTAAACAACAAACATTCAAGAATGTTTGATTTACTTGTGGCTATTTGGCTAGCAGAATTGATTAATATATTATTCATTATGAATTTTTGGGCAGATCTCGAAGACAGATTATTGTCAAACAAAAGTAAATGTTATTGAAAAAGACTATATCAGCTTATAACATTATCAGATTATACAGGAAGCAATAAAAAGAACATATTGTGCTATAAGGCAGGAAAAAGTCCCTTGCATTGGGATTTCACTTGATGGAGTGAGAGAGAGAAAGAGATTTTACCTTCAATATCCTGGTGATTTTTTAAAAAAGCAACACAGTTATTTGCATATTGCATAATTCATGTTTAATATGATAGCGTTATTAGGGCTATTTTTACTATGTAGTCTTAATTAATTATTCTTGTCATTTGATGAGCCAAACTATTCTTTTTCTTAGGAAAGAGTAAAGTAAGGAATTATATAGTTCTGATCACCTCTATTTAAATTTAATTTATTTTAAAAAATTTTTTACTTGAAATTGCTTTTTTACCTTAATAGTAAAATAACAAACGAAAAATAACATGAATAATGTACACTACCTACATGCCCTCCCATCTCTGCTGTACCTCACAATCTTTTCAATGCAATTTTCTTCACAACACCCCTTTTAGAAGGGGAAGTAACCCATTTTTTAGGAACTGAGGCACAGACAGACTGAGTATTTTGCTCAAGGTCACAAAGGAAGTCCTGGGTAGTGGAGGCTAGTGCCCTAATCACTTTACCATCCTTTCTCTAAGGGTATGTTCACACTACTGAGTTTTTTCAGAAAAACAACCGTTTTTCTGAAAAAAATTCAATTACGTCTACACTGCAATCGTGTTCTTTTGAAAGAAAATCGAAAGAACAGAGGGGGTTTTCTAACATTGGTAAACCCTTTTCTAAGAGGAAGAAGCCTTTTTCCAAAAGAGCTCTTTCAGAAAAAGGGGTGTGTGGATGAGGAAGAGGACTTTTTTTCAGATGCGCTGGTGGCCACTCTGTCCAAAGTAATCACAACTCTACAGTTCCTGTCTCCTGGCCTCTCTTAAAGCTGCAGGCACCCTGGACAAGCTTTGTGGCAGGAAGTCAGCCTGAGAAGAGCACCCTGACTGCACAGCTCTCCCTGCAACAGGCATTGCCACCCGTGGCCCAGCCTCAAGCCCCCTGAGACCTCCCTGGCCCTCACAGGGAGCAACCCCAGGGCTCCCAGGACACACCCAGGGACCAAGAGGCAGGCACCCTCTTGGTGCGGAGAAGAGATCCTGTCCCTCCTCAAGCTGTGGGGCAAGAAGGAGACACTGCAGAATCTCTGCTCCACATGCCGCAACGCCGAAATGTTTGGGAGCATGGCCAAGTCCCTGGTAGAGCATGGACACCCACCCCGAACATTGGAACAGGTCCAAAGTAAGGTCAAAGAGCTCTGCCAGGGATACACGAGGACCCCACACCTACCCCTACTGTCAGGAACTCCACCAACTCCTGGGGGGTGGAGAAGCTGTTTCCCTACCCGTCGTGGTGAACTCCAGCCTCGACATGCCCATTGTCACCCGGCTGGAGGTCACAGCGGACAAGAAGGAGGACCAGGGCCAGCAGGAGGAGAAGGAGGAGGTGTATGACAGAGCCACTGTCACACTCTTTTTGGAGCTGGTTCCCATGAGCGTGGACATCTCCCATGCCTCGTCTGATACCAGGGAGGTATCTTCAGGTGAGTGCTTTCAGTTTGTCACTCACACAGGGAGGGGGAGGCGGGCGCATGGGAGGTGGGGTGTGAGTGTCGCTCAGCCTGCTCGAGCTGGACATCATGCTGTAGTCCGAACACATGAAAGATGTGAAGCATTAGTGTGTGTCATGCAGACTCAGCAGGCAGCCCCTGAGCACAGCTTGGATCCTGCTCTCAGGCTCGGGGAGGCCACACCACACACATCTGGCTCTGGGGAGGTGGGATATCCCCCCAGCACCTGCCACAGCTGGAAGCAGGCTAGCCACCAGGGCGCAGGCATGACCCCAGACACACTGAAGAGTGCTGCACACAGCACATGGGCATGCCTGCATGTGCTAGGCAGCACCTGCTCCCTTGGGGAGTTCTGCAGGGTGCAGCTGTGTGTGCAGGCCCCAGGGAGGGACAGGCTGCTCCTGGCTCCTCTGCCACCCATGGGCGCATCCCACTGTGGCCGGATACTTCCCTTGCCTGTTTGTCCATGGGCTGGAGGCGGGTGGGGAGCAGGCAGCATGGTCCCCTGGGCTCGGGGGTGGGAGCAGGCAGCATGGCCCACACATGGCCTTGCTCCCGGGACATCCCTCTCCTCTGGCCCGAGGACTGTTGGTCGCTGCTCACAGAGGAGGGCATGGCCTCAGGGTCAGTGTCTGCATGGATGACTGACCGCCTCTCCCTCTTTGTGTTCTCCACTGCCGGACCAGTCGGGACTGAGGGGCGAGCCACGCCACCCGTGCCAGCTGCCAGACTCCAGGGCATCCAAAAGTGCACTAGGATCCAGGAGATCTGATGTGGCAGCATGTCAGCGTCCTGCATGACATGCAGCAGACCCTGGTGCAGAAGGTGTGGGAGGATGCAGAGTGGCGGAACTGCGCATGGGACCAGCTCATGCAGCGGTGTGGTAGCATGTGTGCAACATGAAGGCACACCAGGCTGCTGTTGCTGCTCCTACCCCCCACCCTCCTGCCCCCCTGCTATGCCCTTTCCTCCTCCCCATGCCCCCCCAAGCCATGCCCATGCCCATGCCCCCTCCCCAAGTGATGCCTATGCCTCCTCCCATACCCCCCCGCCATCCCTGACCCCGCTCCAGCCCCCCCTCCTGCCCATCTCCCTGTGGTCCCAGGACTCGCCCAACCCCAAGTCCGACAATGTCCATGCACCCGAGCTGACACATCGAGCTGGCCCCAATGACACTCTGAGCCCCCCTCCCTCTCCAGGTTATGAGCTCCCCTCCCCAGTTTTTTTTAATGAAAGATCAATACACAGTTCAATTCGTTCAGAAACAAACAGGTGTCTTTATTGGGACGTCAGGGAAGGGACAAAGGGAGTGGTTGTGGTAGGAAAGGGATATTGGAGTAAGCCAGAGGCCCCTAGTGGGGAAGCCCTGGGGAGAGTTACTGGGGTGCTTTTGCGAAAAAACGGCAGTCAAAATATGAGGTATACAGAATCTGTCAAAAAAGGGTTTATTTTCGACAGATCCACGTCTAGACTGCAGTTTTTTTTTGAAAAAGCGCCGTTTCGGGAAAAAAGTGGCGGCCATGTTTGTGCTAATGAAGCATGGGATATTTAAATCCCTGCTTCATTAGCAATTTCGACGTGCTTGATTTGCATCCCTCTGTCAACAGAGGGATGCAGTCTAGACACAGCCTATGTGACAGCTTCAGCTTTCTTTATTTTTCATGTGAATTTCTGAAGCAAAGATATTGAGAATGTGAATTGAGTGAATGTAAAGACTCAAAAAGCAGCAGGTAAATAAACAGAAGACAACATTTCTCATTTTTTTAAATCAAGATTTTAAGCCAATACTATAGTGTTTTCAGGCTTGACACATGTTCTTGGACTCTCCAGTGTTAGCAATACTGAATGAGGAAGAAAGGGCAGGCTATGTTTTTGTAATGGGCTTCCCCTACCACTGTGGTTGAGAATTGGAAATGGGAATTGAAATAAAATATGCTTGTCATAGATGATTCTGCCCTAGTATGTGGGCTCAGGCTTTGTTAAAATTTTATTAGTATTTAGTATTGTCTCATCTGATGTTACAATACTTTGTCATTTACACAATGATAGCATTAAAATGCAGAAGTCTTTAATGTATGAGCTCAGAAGCAGCACATAAGTGGAGGAAGAATTCCTAGTTGTCTAGATATCCTTAGATAAGTCCAATCATTTATAAGTAATGAGAACATTTCTTCTCCTCTATGGGCCTGTTCCAAAACCCAGTGGGATACTCTCCAATGACTTTGCATCAGGATGTATAAGCCCTATTCTGCAATTCATATTTATGTCAATATCTTCAACGGAACTACTAATATGAGGAAAAAGTAAAGTTACTCACAGAAGTAAGGCCCAAGATAGAAAAGCTTTGAGGTAAGCAGAAACCTACACTATCACAGCAGTGAACAAAATATTCTAATTAACCAAAGTTAATAGTCTGTCTTTAGGATTAATTTACTTCACTGTGCATCTATGGAGGACTTCAGTTCAATGTCATACCAAAATAATTACATTTAGTCAGTAAATTTCAGCATATTCTACACATTTATGACAAGCTGAGATCCAGTCTTAGAATATATATATAAATAAAAGAAAAAAGAAAAAAAGCCATTGCAAATCTCTTTACAAGTGCTTGAATTCCATAAAGTGGAAAGAAAAGGTTTGTGAGGCTGATGTGAGATCAGGTATTAATTTCATACACAAATCAAACACACACAATTAGTAATGCCTCATTTTTAAACATTTTGACCAATTACTAATTTCGTTAGAGATAACATATATGCAGGATGTAGTCCAAAAGAATATATTAGCTGCTATCTTCTTGCGGTATTCACATAATTTTAGCTGCTATGAAAGCATCAGAAGTAGTCAAATATTTTTAGAAATTTGATTCATACCCATACAAACAGGGATATAAAGTTTGAATACATCCTATAAAAGAGAGACTTCACTCAGGAGGTTAGAATGGGATACAGAGCCTTTCACCTCTCTGTCACAGTTCAGATCCAACATATTTTGTTAATCTGCACCAGGCCTGAATTACTCATGAAGTCGACACCTATCCCCTGAAAATAGGTGTCTTATTTAGACAGGCAGAGGGATATGCTGGTATTCACATCACTACCCCTTCCACATCCCTTCACAGGTGTTTCTTCTGCATTAAGTTCAGGTTTCTTGTCCACATCTTTAGGACCTGCCATAACCCTATCTTTGCTCATGTGTTTTCCACCATTTTCTTCTTTTCACTCTGTTCATTCCTTTGGACCCTCTGCCAATAATCCCTTTGCATCCTTCTCTTCTTTATCAACACAACTTCATGAAGGATCCCTCCCAGACATTACCAATGCTGCAAGCTTGCACCATCACCTTGGCTTGTATCAGAATGTGCCTTGTATGTTTGTGTCTCAATTAGATGGTAAGGTCCTTATTACTGTGCACACACAAATACCATATTGTGTATGCATGTATAATACAGTGCACGTTGTTGACTCCCAATAGATAATATTTCTGAATATAAAATGTATTAATTCAAAAGGAGACAAATATTGGTGAATATATTTATGCATATCTTGAAACTATGAACTATGGAAAGTAATTTTTATTTATCCCTCTTAAAAGAAATCAATAAGCAAGCGTGGCGAGGCCTTTGTTATGTTTCAACTTGGATTGAAGTTTAATGTCCAAGTTATAGCCAATCTTTCCCTTGCAGAAAAAAAATGTGGTGTATAATCGTAACACTGATAGATACTTAACTAGAGCAGTGCTACTGGGCAAAAGTAAAAATAAAAATTGCCAATAATCGGTAATGACACATGAGAGATTTGTCCCCATCAAACACAGTCCAATTGTTTTCTGTAGTCAGACTAATATATTCATCCATTTATCTTTTAACAAAATCAGTTTGTAGACAGGACAGTATTGAAGAAGCTGCTGGGAAGGGGAAAAGGAAGATCATAAAATGAAATATAGTCAAGAAAAAATTATTTCCTTTTCTTGGAAAGATGTATTTCCCTTTCATAGATTCAAAGGCCAGAAGGGACCACTGTGATCATCTAGGCTAACCTCCTGCATAACATAGGCCATAGGACAGCCCCCAAATAATTCCTAGAACATAGCTTTTGAAAAAAACCAACATTCTCTCTTGAACATGCTACTGAGAACAATGCTTATCTAACATATTAGTAAGTTGGGGAAATTTCAGTAATTTCACATTTCAGAAGCAGCAGAAAGCCCTGTGAAATATATTATCTTTGCGGCTGATGAAAGAGGAATTTTCAGAAGGAAATAACTTCAGACATTGAATCAATGAAGTAGGAATGTTTTTCTTTGCAAGAAACCATGAATGGAGTGAAGAGGATATGTAACAATATGTGCAATATGAAAACACTGTGTGCAATATCCTTACCCTGATATTTTATAGGGACGTGATCTCATGGGAGAACTGTGTTCTTGTGCCATGAAGATGGAGCACAGATTTTAGGCAAGAAACTTCCTGAGGGCTTGTTTAACAAAATAAAATCTTTGATCAGCAGTTTGAAGTTGGAAGTTCAGAGTTTGACTATTGTTTTTCCTTCTTCCCCACTCAGATTTAAATCTTCAACAGGAGCTAAGGTTTATGGAGGTTTGTCCAGGCAAAAGAAATGTCTTATAGTGGAATGAAAGCAGACTGAACAGATCCTTGTGCACTAAGGAGTCAAGTTACTACAACAACTCAGAAAAAGTGATTGCCTAGATATAAAGAACTAAAGACATTGTTGCAGTGCCCTGCTGTTCTCAAGGTCATGTATTGAAAAAGCAGAAATGATAGTTAAGTTTTTGATGCATGCAAATTATCATCACTAACATGACCAATACCTGCTTTCTAAGGCATCTGCTTCATGAATAATCAATGAGAGAGCTGAGAATAAGCAGATGGATTGTGGCTGATGAGTTCCCCCTGGGCAGGCATAACACAGTGTGCAGTTATGTAAAACAAGTATCACATAATACAAGAATCCCTCTTCTACAGGTACATCACTAAAATCAGTGGATAAAGCCAATGGCATCTCTGCATGGAACAGTCTGTGAAAAAAAGAAGGGCGATTCTTAAATGTTGAGCAAGTTAATTTATAATCTGAAGCCAAGTTCTATGTGTGTGAGGGTGTGTGTATATAAAGATATAATGCACTATGCATAAAAAGAGCAGAGGAACTTGAAAACTGACTGTACTGTGTGCAGTTCTATAACTGTAAAGGAACACTTTCTTACTAGTGTCCTGCAAGGATGGCAGACATTAAAGTGGCTTATGTGTTTTTAATGTGCTATGCAGAAATGAGAGGAAAAAACAGAGGAGTGGTTACTTTTGTTATTTCTTTATTTCTCAGCCACAAATAGGCAAATTGTATGTAATTTCTTTAAATACATACATACACACGTACATAAAATTTCCCATTATAAGGTCAAATAAGGCCTCTTATAACTACTGTAGCACAAATAACTACATCATTTGGGTCCCATAAAACAAGGTAAGTTTTGTCATTAACATCAATAGATGCAGGTCATATCCTGTATTCAACTTTTTTTATAGCCACAAACCCAGAACTTATATAATATAATTTATCATTTTATAACCCCTTTAGTCTCATCATCTAAAGGCTTTTTTACTTTTCACTATTCCTTGGTGTGGGAGGTGAAAAAAAATCAGAATAACTGAATTCACAGCTGAAAGATGACCATCTCTTGGAAGGAATACAGAAACTATTTGTGAGCACTCAGTGCCATTCCACTGCAGTTTTGGAACAAGAAGTGAAGAATATCATGTCAAAATGAAAATCCAAGGGGAATTTAACTAGGTAAATGATAATCACTTCAGGTGTAATTCAGCCACGATACTTTATGGAAAAGCACCATGGACATTTTTAATCACCACAAATGGTCAAGACCTAAGTTTTAGGTACTTCCAGCCATGCAGCAGATTACAGGGTGCCATGTGGTGAACATTATTTTCTTCATCCTCATTGTTTTCATAGGAGTGTCCCAATAAAATGCTCACTTGCCCCAGTTATGACACAAGATGTTGAATGAAATGTGGGGCCACAGAAGGAGACACCTGATTCCTAAGGACCCCATCCCATCCTTTTCTCACTTGCTGTAGGAGAGAGATAGTATCTTTTAAATCTAGGGGTCTCCAGTTCATGTGCTTTTGGTGAAGACAAATGTGGCAGTATAGTATGGTGATGAAGGCAATCACAATTAGGAAGGTCCAAAGCTATTTAAAGATTTAAACCAACACCAACACAGTTTTCTTAGGAATAAAATCTCAGCCAATTTTCAGTGAATCAAGAATGACTTTTGGAGCTATATCTCAATGTATTAAGCATATATTAGATTAATTTACTCAGATAAATTAGAATTATGAATTAACAGACCATGCTGGGTATCCAGTCACTTCTTGCTGCTCCTTTTTATTGTTCTCATATTAGGGATAAGACTGAATAAATGGCTACCCTTACAAATGGCTCTGGAGGCATTAGAGAAGTCCAAACCACAGTGGTATCCATTTCAAGAGTTAGCAGGGTGCAACATATTTGTTCTCCATGCCAGCTTAGTATAGGAGCTGGAGCATAGGAGGGCAGACACACTACTGGGACAAGAGTTGGATCAAGAGTTCTCTGTTTCTTACATGCCATGAGCACAAGGACCAAGGACAGTGGTTGTCTCTCTGCACTGCTGTAAAAGGGGAAGGTTGTTTGAAGCCTCTAGCCACCCTTCTAGGCTATGTCTAGAGGATTAGGCAAAACATAGCTTTCTCAGTAGTCAGCAATGAGCTATTCTGCCCCATCTTCCTTGACTGCTGAAAAGTGTGTCCCCCCATAGGTTTAAATCTGTTCATTGGGACTACAAGCTGTTTAGGAAATCTACACCATAAACATCTTCAAAATATTGTAATAGTAAAACTTCAGTTGAGGACATCCAACCACCAGAGAAATACCACCTAAGAGTCCATAAATTGATCCTTTGAACAACGTAGTAATGAATCTGGCTTTTATATTTAAACACTTTTAGTGAAGGAGATGCTTCCTGGGAGATAACGTGAAGATAAAGATAATCTAAATGTTTTCTGGAGATAGTTTAAATCCTACCTGACATGTCTCTTGCTGCTAGAAATTGATACAAAGTGCTTCAGTCATTCTTTTCATTTTCAGATTATGACCTCTTCCCCCCCTCCAGTTTCTAATTAAATTTTCATAGTTTATTCAATACAAGAACAACATTCTGGCTCCTGTTGAAATTTTCATAGTTGGCATGAGGCCTAAGTGTTTCCATAAACCAGACTTAGGCTTTTTTTTCCACTTGGATTTTAAAAACTCTGTGATTGGAGGGGAGGGAGGGTTATTGTGCGTCGCTTTTTTAATTTCATTTTATATTTTATCAGAAATATGATCTCTGCTTACAAAGCCAACTTATTATAACTAAATCAATCTGATAAAGGGAACAAAGCCTCTTTCTGGGGCAGCTTCAGAGACTTTCCTGAATTCTGAATATTTTAACATCCTTTTATTAGAGATCACACACTCCAATCAGGATGTTCTGAGCCACTTGCAGTCCAGAATAACAAGGATCAGAAGACTTTTTACCCACCCTCCTCTGAGCTGCATAGACCACTACTATCACTCTATCCTATTAAAATGTAGAATTTTAAAAGACTTGAATTAATCCTCTGAATAAATGGGGAAAATTGACTGTTGTCTTAATTGCTACTGCTTTCATTTTAGCTACCTCTTTGCAATACTTGGAGCTGGGATAGTTATTGACCCGTTTCATTAAAGAATTATACACCGTTTGCGTGGGTTTGTCAGAGGATTTACTGCTAGGGAAGCAAAGTCTTCCTGAATGAAAAGATATTCTTCCTGTTCCTTTTTACATCTCATGCATATCTGATCTCCTCAGAGTGGTGGGCATTTAAATAAATGTCAGGGTCCTTTAAAGGTGACCTTTAATTTATCATCTCAAATCAAAGAATTGTAGAAATACATGGCTGTAAGGGACATTAAGAGGTCATCTGGTCTGTGCCCCCCTGCACCAAGGCAGGATTAATATGTGTTGACAAACAATACTATGAGTTACAGTGCATTTTAAAACCTATCCAGAATTGGGGCCCTCTCTATTTACAGGAATATAGGGTTCAGCCTTGCATGTAAATACGCTTACCTGTGCAAATGATTCCATTTGCTTTAGACTGATTTTTCATGGGAATAAAAGTTGACTGCAGTGGAGCTTAACACCTGGAATTGGGATTCTATTTTTCTGCCAGAAATAGTCATCATAGAATCGCAGATCAAATGAAACCTCCAAAAACATAATCCACAGCAGTGAGCTTTCCCATCAACCTTCTGTTGTGAGGGATGGGGCTGACTTTGTCCCTTCTGTGAATCAGACTTGAGCACTTTCCACAGTTCTTCAAAAATTCTGGAGGTCATGACTGTGATAGATCCAGCACAGTACAAGATTGCCATATTACCTTGGAACTTCCCTGGCCTCACATGTATAACGATAAGTCAGGATCTAATTTTAATGAAGAACTCCAGGACTTTGTCTTTTATGATGATAGACCACAAATGTTAATTTAAAACAAGATGTGAAAATCACCCTCAGTGACATATCCAGAATAGTGGATATGCAACAGACTATGGGTACATCTACATAGCAGATCTAAAGTCAAATTAAATTATGCAACTTCAGCTACGTCAATTGCGTAGCTTAAGTTAAAATAGCTTAACTGGACTTTTGGCGCTGTCTACACAGCAGGAAGTCGGAGGAAGAAGACTCTTTCGTCAACTTCTCTTACTCCTTGTGAAATGAGGGTTACCATGTTTTGGAGTAAGAAGTCCTCCAGCTCAATGTTATTTTGAGATAAAGCCTTGTAGTGTAGACGTGCAATATGTTATTTCAGAATAATGTCAGTTATTCTGAAATAATGCTGCTGTGTAGACATACCCCAGGTAGCCCTAACTAAATGTTAGCGGTCTCTAAAGAGATTTATTAATTCTATACCTATCAGAAGATAATGTGGCACTTTTAAAATATACATTTCCCTGACCACTAATTATTATTTCCTAGGAAAATTGGCTTGTGATACTGGTGCTTATGTGAAATCACATGAGATAACATGGCAATCAAAAATTAACATATGTCAGTGCTATATGAGCTAAAGTAACAATCAATTCACTCTCTGTTTGGTGTTTATTAACAATTCCTTCAGATCTACATTTTACAAATATTCCTGGGGCTTACCTATGGTTTAATGGTGAATATTAATTTTACTTATAACTGTTCACCAAAGATATGCACAGAACAAAAATGTGCTGAGGTCCAGCTCTGCCCCTAAAGCAAAAATGATGCTGACACCAACAGACATACTTAATGAGTGATTTGAAGAACTAGGAGTCCGTTAAAGGTTCAGATAGCGTGTTGGATTTACTGGCTAGCTGTTGAGTGTTTGATAGATGAGCACATTCCACTGCCAAAGCTGAACAGGCATAAAACATTATAAATGCCATCATTATAAGTTACCAGAGAATGGATAGCTGTGTTATGGTCTGCGTGAGGCAGAAACAATAGCAAGCACCACACTAAACATGGATTGAAACATTCTCTTTTTTTGTTTTGTTTTGCTATTGAAGCTATAACCCTGACAGACCTGGGTTGCTGGTAGGCAGGATTAAACCTGGAACCTCTGGAGCTAAATGCATGAGCCAAAAGTCACATGGGGAAGGGGAGAGGAGGGAGCAAACTACGGCCTGCAGGCCAGATCTGTTCTGTCAGGTCCTTTACTCTGGTTCCTAAACTCCCTCTGGGAAACAGGATTAGGACTGCCTCGTCAGGAGGAGCTAGCCCAACTTTGGGGTAACATGGCAAGCAGGGGCAGCTGCTGGTCCCTCTCTTTTTGCCCTTTCCCCCACAGCCTCAGCTTCCCCAGCACCTGAGTGCTGTAATCGCTCCACCACCAGCTCTGGTACTCTGGGCAGTATGGTCACAGAGCAAGGAGCTGGAGGAATTGGATACGAGAGGTGGTGGTTAATGGGTGGGAAGTAGAGGGCAGGGTTGGATAGGAGGTGAGGGATTCCAAGGGATGATCATGGGATGGGGAGCAGGAGAGAATGGAGGGGGCAGGGCTGCTGGGGGCCAAGGACTGAATAGGGCAAAGGGTAATGAGGAAAGTGACTTCGATTGTGCATTAAAGAGCAGATCAGGGGGATAGGATGAACCAAAAATAATAACAAAGTTACAAAGGGGGTTGAAGGCAAGAAGAGGGGTAGGGTATAATACAAAATACCTGATGTTGAGTTACATGTGTTGAATTACATATCTCATTCTAGAATGAGAGAATTTACACTAATACCAAAAAGGATACAAACTATTAGCAAGCAGAATGACCCTGGAAATGTACCTGAGTTTGGAAGAAGAAAAGAGATGGGGGCAGCTAAGAATAGCTTATTCATAAGAAAGAGGACATTCACATTTGAATGCAAATCAGAAGAAATCAGTGAGTAGCTTCATCTGAAAATAGAACAATATGTCACTGTCTGCTCTATTTAAAAATGGGAGGAAAGAAATAGAAATTAGACATGGCATTTTAATACTATTTAGGGGAGATTACAGAATGTACAGGAAGTTACAGTAGCTAATAATTTTCCTTATTACAGCCATCAGCATGATTTTATTAGAACTCATATAACATTTAGTGTCCTGGTCAGTTTCACTCAGCATGGACAGAATCTAGCTAGGAGGAGGCAGAGTAAAGTTGTTCTTTAAACCATACATTCATTCACAACATTTTATGCAACATTCATTCTTCTACTTTGAAAATTTCAAAGATGTTGTTTATTAATATTGCATCATTCCTTGAACATGTTTTCCCCTAAATTATAATTGAAATATGTTTGATGTTTATATAACTTATGGAACCTGCCTTCTGAAGAGATGTTTCCAACATCATTGCCTTCAAGGCACCTGTCTCAGGAACAGTCACAGCCAGGTATGGAAAATAAACTCTTTTCTTCGTACTCAGAAAATATTTTAAAAGAAAGTCATTTCTTTGGATATACCCCTAAAGGTTTCTCTCCAGAAGCTGACATGTGACATGTGCTAAGGAGAATAAAAAACAAAACCACAACAAAATGAGCACTGTGTGATTTTGGAAATGCTCCAAAGAAATTCATGAATGGATTTTCATTTCAGTTGTTTGCGGTCAGATAAATATTTTATATGTTCCTGAACAGACTATCAGTTAGCAGATTACCATAAAGAAATATATATTAAAGGAATCATTAACATGTTCAAGAGGGAAGTTGGGGTCCTAAAGGATTCTTTAAAATAAAAATACCTCAAATGATTTAGCAGCTTTTTTTAGTTTGTATGTAATCATTTTGAAATGCCATGTTTACTGTTCAACTTGGACTTTATATATTTGTATTAAATGTTTATATTACTGTAGCGCCCAAGTACCCCCATAAGGACCTCATTGTGCTAAGTATCCTACAAAGTAAAGAAGGAATGAGGACTCTTTTCCTGAAGAGTATACAGTTGAAGTCCTCAGTGTTGCAAAAAATTGCAGTTGAAAGATGTGGCACAGCAGGTTTCATTTTCAAAGAGGGGTCAATAATTGAGTTGTACACCACAGCAGCAAATGAGACATTCCCATACATATAGCCTGTTATGCACATGTGCATAATCAGGTGTTTTTGCACATGTAAATTGCACATGACCTTCTTTATAATGCCCAACATGCTTACTACACACTGTAGTGCATGTACAGTGTCATTATTACTAGAACTACAGTAAGACCTAGAAACTTCAACTAAGAATCATGTCCCATTGTGCTATTCCCTGTACTCATACATAAAAAGAGTTTACATTCTAAATAGAAATGCCAGACAAAGTTTGAGAGAAAAGGACAGTCATTATCTCCATTTGACCACTGAACTGAAGCACAGAGTGATTTATGGTCAAATATGGCTTCATTAAAGCCAGCTGGAAGACTCAAACTGAGTGCAGTGGGCATTGGATCCAGCTGAAAAAGTTTTGCCAAAGGTCACATTGGAAGAGTGCAGCACAGTGAGAATTTCAGTCCTGAATTTCTGAATCCTAGTCTGTGCCTTATTTACAAGCCCTTCCTTCCTTAGTATGGCATCACTTTCTCTACTATTTGATGCTTAGCTCTCCATTACAGCTCAGCATCCCAATGCAGCAAATGGACTTAACAGGAGTGTTATCAAGAGCAGAATTTGGTTCATTGCATCTCATTGATCCATGCCATGAGCCACATTTTATTCTTTGCAACTGGAAAATGGGGATCACTTTCCTCTTCTTCTCTTACCATCTTTTCCTGAGAGTCATGTAGGTGTCTGATTGTATATAGATTTGTTTTATGAAAGTCTTAGAAAGCCCCCAAGTTTTGTCTGAGTAATAATGCATGTAAGTATGTGAGAAGTTTGGCAAGTGGAGGAGATGACTTGTTTTTCCATTGTGGTTTTCTACTTTTGACTATAGGACCTTTAAAATTCTTGTTCATTTATTTACAGAGTTCCAGCAACATGGTCCTTTCCATGCAGTACTAATTAGGGTTACTCATTCATTGTAATAACAGCAGCAAACAAAGATGAAAAAATGAGTAAGTCTGCCTCTTGGGTGGAGTATGTATGTTATTATGGTTTAAAATAATGTCTCTTTCTTCTTTTCACTTTCATACTTTAAGGGAATATGTTACAGTATTGTTCTAATTCCTGCAAGAAATATAGTTCTAACCATATTACAGTCTATACAGTGGGAAGACCATTAACAGGATGGTGCCCTATACTGTAAATTCTAATTCCTTGTGCTAATAATTATATTAAAATTATACTAGCAAACCCCCTGTTTTTACCTATTAATACATGAAATTTAATTTTTTCTGCCTGAAATCCATCAGTTCCAGCACATATCCCTGGACAGTAAAATTAAAAACATGGAAAATTGCCTCAGCTTTACTTCTTACTACTCGAAAGACTGCTATAATTCATGAAAGAGACAGTTCTTCTATCCATTTATGGCAAGCTACATTACTAATGGGTTATTGTTTCAGAAACTAAGGATGGTTGGGGAAAAAAAATACTGCACTATGTTCTCCATTTAAAGTGCCAAGAAAGATGGGGAAATAAATTTATTCTGAAATAACCATGCTTATTTTTTCTTATTTCCATATAGACCATTTGATTTAACATTTGGATCTTAGTGGTTAGGAAAAAAGCAATCACATCATTCTCAATAGATTATGCTTGAAACACTATTTGGGACAAAAAAGGAGTATTTTAAGGGTTTTGTTAAAAAATTACTACTTGCAATGTTGTGCAGATGTAACATCTGGCTAACAGTACTGAGAGCAGCTCAGCAAAATATAGGCAGGCAGGGACTGTGCATCTTTCTCACTACCCATATTTCTCTACCTTTCTAAGGGTACATCTACACTATGGTGCTATTTTGGGATACTTCTGGTCTTTGAAACAAGACCGTTATTTTGAAGTATAACGGACTAGCTGTTCCGATGTCCCTATGAACCTCGTTACACAAGGATTAAGGGATGTTTCAGAATAGTGGTTTATTTCAAAATTTACAAAATAAGCTATTTCGAAATTAATTCATAGCTCAAACTGAGTAGCTTATTTGGAGTTACGGGTGCAGTGTAGACGCACCTTAGCTCAGTCGGGAAGGCATCAATCTGCTACTGCTATTGCAGATTTAGACCTACCTTACACAAACCTACTCATACACAACAATCCATGTTTAAGATTCTCTTGTCCATTTCCCTTTCCACACGTGATAAAAAGGTAGGTATCTCATCTAAGACACCTATTTCATTTATCCCCCAGGAACAGCAGAAATATTATGGTAGCACAAACCAGAACAACTTTTTTGAGTAGTACTGAACCATTTCTAGGTCCTTCCCTGTCCCTTCTTTTTCCTGCATAACCCTGATCTATGCACAAAATAAACTTAATCTAGGTAGAGACATAAAAGGTAACAAGAAAACATTCTACAAATCAGGGGCGGCCCTAGACTAGCTGCCAGCAACTGGCGCCCTAGGCGAATCATACAATTGGTGCCCCCACCTCCAAACCCCTCAATGATATTGCACCACCATTTGGCGCCCCATTTAACTTGGCACCCGAGGTGACCGCCTAGTTTGCCTATATGGATGGGCCGCCCCTGCTACAAATACATTAGAAGAAGAAGATCAAGGACAGGGTAGACCTGTTACTCAATGAAGAAGAAGAAATAACAACAGATAACGTGGAAATCACAGAGGTATGTAATTACCTCTTTGTTTCAGTTTTCACCAAGAAGGTTCGTGGTGACTGGAGGCCTAACACAGTGAATGCTGGTGAAAATGGGGTAGGTTCAAAAGCTAAAACAGGAAAATAACATGTTACAAATGACTTAGACAATTTAGATGTCTTCAGGACACCAAGGCCTGATGAAATGCATCCTAGGATACTCAAGGAGCTGCTTGAGGAGATATCTGAGCCATTAGCTATTATTTTTGAATAGTCATTGAAGATAGAATAGAATCCAGAAGACTGGAAAAGGGCAAATATAATGCCCATGGAATAAGGGCTAACCAAGGAATTACAGACCAGGTCATCTTAACTTCTGTATCAGAAAAGATTATGGAGCATGGCTTTGTCAAGAACAATTCTTGCCACATAACTTTGATAGTGTAACAAGCCCTGTGAATAGGATGGGAAATGGTAGATGTGATATATCTAGTCTTTAATAAAGCTTTTGATACTGTCTCCCATGACCTTCTCATTAACAAACAAGGGAAATACAACCTCCATGGAACTATGAAGGTGGGTACATAACTGGTTGGATAACAGTTCCTAGAGAGAATTACTAATGGCTCACAGTCATGTTCAAAAGGGCATAACAAGTGGGATTCCACAGGTATCAGTTCTCAGACTGGTTCTGTTTAATAACTTCATCAATGATTTGGAAAATTACATAGACAGTACACTTAGGGTACGTCTACACTACAGCATTATTTTGAAATATCTAATTTCAAAATAGTTAATTTGAAATAAGATATTTCGAAATAACACATCTATACACAAAATGCATTTCGAAATAGCATTTTGCTATTTCGAAATAGTGTGTCTACACTGAGTGGACACTGAACTGCATTTAAGGCCGGCCGGAACCAATTCAGGCAGGGCATCAGGTCAGGAGTTACTTTGTGTGGCTGCTGCCTGAGGCTATCTGAGGCCTGTGCTTAAAGGGACTGCCCCCGGACAGCTGGTTCTCAGGTTTCGCTTCTTGCTTGCCTACCTCGCTGAGGGACAGCAAAGCATTTTTGTCTCTGTGTGCTCTGATTGCCCTCACTCAGGACACCACAGCACTCTGCAACATGGAGCCAGAGCTGCCCCTGGGCACTCTGGTGCTTCTCTTGGATGCTTTTGCTGTGAGCCTGGCTGCACTTTCTGCAGGCTGCCATCCGGAAGGTCCATTGGGGGGCTGTCAGTATCCAGGAGGCCCTGCGGGAGAGCTTTCACCCTGAGGAGCACTGACAGTCTCCCTGTTCTGCCCCACTGGGGGCTTATACCTCGTTCCTCCCTCACGTCCTTCCACTTACCCCTCCCTAACCCCCCTTCCTGATGTCAAATAAAATACACTTATTTTCATGAACACAAACTGTCTTTATTTAACAACACTGGGGGGGGGGGATGAAACTCTGGTGAGACTGGGGAAAGGAGGCAGGAGAAGGGAGAAGAGAGGGTGGGAGAGGGGAGGGGGAAACCTGGGAGGAAGGAGCTGGAAGGGGGAAGCAAGGAAAACAAGGGGGAGGAGAAGCTCAGGGCTCAGGGTTGGGGGTCTCACTGGGCCAACTGTCTTCCAGGAACGCGGGTGCAGGGGTCTCGGTGTGCCCAGGTGGATGGGGAGGGGATGGAGAGTGGGGAGGAGGTGGAGGGAGAAGCGAGAAGGGAAGAAGGAGTGGGAGGAGGAGAGGTAGCTAGGGAGGCAGCAGGCACTGGAGCGGCAGGAGGCAGCACGCTCTGCACCAGGGTCTGCAGGTGTTGGCAGATGGCATAGCCCTGGGCAAGCTGCTCCCGCCAGAGCTGCAGGTCTTCTTGCATCCAGTGCTGGAGGGTGCAGTGCAGGGCTCGCAGTGCCCTCAGGTGCTGCTGTTGATGTCCCTCCACTGCACGGATGCTCCTGCAGAGCCCTCGAGTGCGGGAGCATGTCTTGGGTCGTGTGGTGTGCCCTGCACACACAGCTGGTGCAGCTGTGGAGAAACAAGAGAAGTGGTCAGTTATCCCTGGGGACACAGTGAGTGAAGCCCAGCCCCCCTCTGCAAGGCGAGGATGGCCGTTCCCTGCACCATCATAGCCGATGTGCTTGCACAGAGGCCATGTTTGGAATGTCCTGCTATCCCTGGGAGTGGGAGCTGCCCTGAGACCGCACCCATGCCCCTGTGCTGTATATAGTGTGGGTGGGGTGGGGGGGAGATGTCCCCTGCCTCTGTGTAGAAAGGCCTTGTGGAAGGAGGGCATCCTGCTGTGTCCCACCCCAGAGTCAGGAGAATGTCATGCCTCTTCACACACACATGTGGCTAACAGGGTAAGGCCCCTGTGTGGCAGCCAGCTGGGGCCACATGCCCAGGGTTGCTGAGTGATCTGTGGACAGCAAGGCCCACGTGCACAGTCCCTGGTTTCCGTCCCCCTAAGCCCCCCACATAAGGGGACAGTGATGGCACTCACCTGTTGTTGCCTCCCTGGCTTTGGATGACAGGTCCGCTGGGGCAGCTCGGGGGTCCTGGCTGCTCAGCACGCTCCATCTGGTCTGCTGAGGCTTCAGGATCTCTTCCTCCTCCTCCTCAATGCCCTGGTCAGGGCCCTCTGCCCCAGGGTTGACAACGACCTGGGGGGGTACGGATCGTCCCGCCCCCCAGGATGCGGTCCAGGGCGTTGAAATAGGGGCAGCTTGGTGTGTGTGCCCCTGGTTGGAGCTGCTCCCTGTGGCCCTGGCACATGCCTACTGAAGCTCTTTTATTTTCATCCGCACCTGCTTCTGGGTGCGGATGTGGCCTTTGCTGGCCATGCTGGCAGCTATCCTGCCATAGACAGCCGCATTCTTCCATCGAGTGCGGAGATCATGGATGTTGGAGGATTCCCCCCAAACCTGAATAAGGTCCATTACCGCACTGGACTAGGAAGGTGCCTGCCTTTTCTGGCCCCTGGCAGGCTCCTGGGAGCTGGCAGACTGCTCCTGGGGAGCGGTAGAGGGCTGGCTGCCAGTGGCTTGCTGGCTCATATTGGGGCCACTGGGTCAGGGACAGGACAGACTGTTTGTTGGGCTGGCAGGCTTGAAGCTGACACAGGCACTGTGGCCAGACTCTACCCCTTTAAGTGCTCCGGGGTGGAGGGGAGGGAGAGGATATTTCTTGGTTGAGGCCAGAGTGGCCAGCAGGGCACCCTGGGAAGGCCTGGAGGCCCTCTATTTTGAAATAAGCATCTACACAGCGCTTATTTCGAAATAGCAATTTCAAAATTGGCATTATTCCTTGAGGAATGAGGTTTACCATTTTCAAAATAAGACCTCCGCTATTTCAAATTAATTTTGAAATAGCAGTTGGCTTGTGTAGACGCTAGTAAAGTTAATTCGAAATAACAGCTGTTATTTTGAAATAACTTTGCTGTGTAGACATACCCTTACAAAGTTTATGGATGATACTCAGCTGGGAGTGGTTGCAAGTGCTTTGGAGGATAGGATAAAAATTCAAAATGATCTGGATGAAGTGGAGAAATGGTCCAAAGTAAATAGGATAAAATTGAGGACAAATGCAAAGTTCTCCACTTAGGAAGAAACAAACCATTACACTCATAGAAAATGGGAAATGACTGCCTAGAAAGGGAATTTGTGGGGTTATGGTGGGCCACAAACTGAATATGAATCATCAGTGCAAAACTGTTGCAAAAAAAATCATTCTGGGGTGCATTAGCAAGAGTGTTGTAAGCAAGACAGGAGAAGTAATTCTTCCACTCTAATCCACACTGATAAGGCCTCAGCTGGAGTATTGTGTCCAGTTCCAGGTGCCATATTTCAGGAAAGATATGGAGAAATTGGGGAAGGTTCAGAGAAGAGCAACAAAAATGATGAAAGGTCTAGAAAACATGGCCTATGAGGTAAAATTGAAAGAATTGGGCTTGTTTAGTATAGAAAAGAGAAAACTAAGGGTATGTCTACACAGCAAAGTTATTTCAAAATAACAGCCATTATTTCAAAATAATTTTACCAGCATCTACACAGCCAAACCGCTACTTCGAAATTAAATCAAAATAGCAGAGGGCTTATTTTGAAATCAGTAAACGAGGAATAGTGCCAATTTCAAAATTGCTATTTCGAAATAAGCGTTGTGTAGATGCTTATTTCAAAATAGGGGGCCTCCAGCCCTTCCCAGGGTTCCCTGCTGGCCACTCTGGCCCCAAACAGGAAAACTCCTCTCCTCCCCCCGTCCCCAGAGCCCTTAAAGGGGCAGACTCTGGCCACAATGCCTGTGCCAGCTCCAAGCCTGCCAGTCCAGAGCCAGCAGTCGCTGTACCTGATCCAGTGGCCCCAGCATGTGCCAGGCAGCCAGTGCCAGCCAGCCCTCCTCCACTCCCCAGGACCAGTCTCCCAGCTCTCAGGAGCCTGCTAGGGGCTGGAAAAGGTGGATGCCTGCCTGGTCCACTGCGGAGATCATGGACCTAATTCAGGTTGGGGGGAAGCCTCCAACGTCCATGATCTCCGCACTAAACAGAGGAACGCAATCGTCTGCAGGCAGATGGCTTCCAGCCTGGCCACCAAAGGCCACAAGCGAAACCAGGAGCAGGTTTGCATGAAAATAAAGGAGCTGCGGCAGGCCTATGCCAGGGCAACAAGGGGCAGCTCCCAACCAGGGACAGACCCAGACCTCTGTCCCTATTTTGATGCCTGGACCGCATCCTGGGGGACGGGATGGTCCGTGCCCCCCAAGTGGTCATTGACCCTGGGGCAGAGGGCCCTGACCAGGAAACGGAGGAGGAGGAGAAGGAGGGCCAGGAGCCGCAGGAGCCTGGAGGGAGGATGCTGTGCAACCAGGACCCCGGAGCTGTCCCAGCGGGCCTGTTGCCGGTGTTGTCCGAGGCCGGGGAGGCAACGACATGTGAGTGCCATCACTGTCCCCTCATGTGGGGGAAGAGGGTGTGGAGGGAGAGGGAGACCAGGGACCACGCACGTGGCCCTTGCTGGCCACGGATAATGCAGCAACCTGTGCATGTGCCGTGCCACCCCGGGCATGTGGCCCCAGGTGGCTGCCACACAGGGGCCTTGCCCTGTTACCCACATGCGTGTATGTATGAAAACACATGATGTGCTCCTGACCCCGGGGTGGGACACAGCAGGACGCCCTCCCTCCAGAAGCCCCCTCTACACAGAGGCAGGGCACATCTCCCCCTCCCCCACCCTCACACTATCTACAGCGCAGAGGCATGGGTGCAGTCCCGGGCCAGCTCCCACTCCTGGGGATAGCAGGACATGCTGAACATGGCCTCTGCAAGCAAATTGGCTCCGATGGTGCGGCGACCTGCCATCCTCGCCTTGCAGAGGGGGGCTGGGCTTCACTCACTGTGTCCCCAGGGATAACTGACCACTTCTTTTGTTTCTCCACAGCCGCAGCAGCTGAGAGTGCAGGGCGCACCACGCTGCCCAGGACATCCTCCCGCACCCGGGCCAGCAGGCTGACCCGTAACCAGGCGGAGTATCAGCGGCAGCACCTGGGGATACTGCAGGGCCAGCACTGCACCCTGGACTACTGGGTGCATAAAGACCTGCAGCTCTGGCGGAAGAGTGGGTGGGAACTGCTTGCCGAGGGCCGTGCCATGTGCAACCACCTGCAGACCCTGGTGCACAGACCGGTGCCTCCTGCTGCTCCAGCCCCTGCTGCCTCCCCAGCTACCGCTCCTCCTCCCACTCCTGCTCCCCCTCCTGCTTCTTCCTCCCCACCCTCCCTGCCCCCCCAGGGATGCCGAGGTCCCCGCACCCTCAGTGCAGGGAGACAGGTGGGCCGACAAGACCCCCAAACCTGAGCTTCTCCTCCCCCTTCCTCCCCGTGTCCCCCCTTCTAACTCCCTCCTCCCAGGTTTACCCCTCCCCCTCCCACCCTCTTGCCTCCTCTCTCTCACCTTCCTTCCCCCTCACCCCAGTTTTGTCCAGTAAAGAGAGTTTGTTTTCTTCAACACATGTGTCTTTATTTTACATCGGGTAGGGGGGTTAGGGAGGGGAAGTAGAAGGATGTGATGGTGGAATGAGGCACAAGCCCCCAGTGGGGCACACAAGGGAGACTTTAGTCCTCCTCCATCTGGAAGCTTTCCTGCAAAGCCTCCCGGATACGGACAGC
Source organism: Pelochelys cantorii (assembly GCA_032595735.1). Lineage (NCBI taxonomy): Eukaryota > Metazoa > Chordata > Testudines > Trionychidae > Pelochelys > Pelochelys cantorii. The sequence goes on along the minus strand of CM064329.1, from coordinate 97,253,334 downwards.
CCCCCAATGGACCTCCCAGCTGGCAACCGTGTGGGGCTGCGTGTACAAGCTGGCCAAGTGCTCGGCCTCTGCCATCCAGACTGACAGGAAAGCCTCCCCCTTCCTCTCGCACAAATTGTGCACCACACAGTACCGTGCCACCACGTGTGGAATATTACGCTCAGAGAAGTCCAGGTGGGTGAGGAGGCATCTAAAACAGGCTGTCAGTCAGCTGAAGGCACCCTCCACCACAATGTGGGCCCTGCCAAGCCTGGCATTAAAGGCCTGTCGGGAAGGGTTGAGGTGTCCTGTGTAGGGCTCCATGAGCCAGGGTTGTAGGGGATAGGCCACATCCCCCAGCAGGCACACAAGCATGTCCATGTCCCCAACCCTGATGTGGCGGTCGGGGAAGAAAGTCCCAGCTGCAGCCTCTGGCACATGGAGGAGTTGCGGTAAGCCTGCGTGTCATGTGCTTTTGCTGGACCAGCCCACGTTAATGTCCAGGAAGCAGCCCCGGTGGTCAGACACAGCCTGCAGGATGATGGAGAAGTATCCCTTCCGGTTTATGTACAGGGAGGGCTGGTGGTCCGGGGCATGGATGGGGATGTGTGTCCCGTCGATTGCCCCCCCGCAGTTGGGGAAGCCCAGGCCGCCAATTACCCTCAATCACCGTGTCCACATCAGTGAGGCGGATTACTCTGAGGAGCAGCATTCTGTTGATGGCCTTGACCACCTGCAGAGGGACACACAAAACTGAGAGTCACTGGGATGCCAGGGTGGCTGAGAGTGCCCTCTCCCCGCCACTGCTCCACTCCCCCACTCCATGAAGGTGTCCTTCTTCATCCTAAAGTTCTGGGTCCATTGTTGGTCTCCCCAGCACTCCATGATGATGTGGTCCCACCAGTTGCTGCTGGTGACCAGACGCCAGATGCGGCAGGGCATGCTGGCATCCAGGAGCTGCAGCTGCTCCTCCACGTACCCCAGGAGGGTCCGGATGATGGCCTGGGGGTTGGGCTGCTGCAGATGCTGTGAGGCAGCCTGCAGAAACTGCTGCCAGGCTTGCAGCAACACATCCAAAAGAAGCATGAGAGTGCCCAGGGGAGCTCCGGCTCCATTCTGCAGAGTGCTGTGGTGTCCCAAGTGAGGGCAAACAGAGCACACAGCGAAAAAAATGCTTTGCTGTCCCTCAGCGAGGTAGTCAAGCAAGAAGGGAAACCTGAGAACTGGCTATCCAGGGGGGTCCCTTAAGCACAGGCCTCAGATAGCCTCAGGCAGCAGGCACACAAAGTAACTCCTGACCTGATGCCCTGACAGAAGTGGTTTCAGCTGCCCTTAAATACGATTCAGCATCCAATCAGTGTGGACGCGCTATTTCAAAATAGCAAAATGCTATTTTGAAATGCATTTTGTGTGTAGACGCGTTATTTCGAAATATCTTATTTTGAATTAACTATTTCGAAATTAGACATTTCCAAATAACGCTGTAGTGTAGACGTACCCATAGAGGGGACATGATAACAGCTTTTAAGTTTCTAAAAGGCTGTTACACAGAGGAGAAAGAAAAAATATTCTCCTCTTGCATCATGGGAGGTTTAGGTTGGACATTAGGAAACATTTCCTAACTGTCAGGATCATTATTCACTGGAATAAATTACCTAGGGAGATTGCGGATTCTCCATCACTGGAGATTTTTAAGAACAGCTTGGACAAACAGCTGTCAGAGATCGTCTAGTTGGTGTCTGGTCCTGCCTTGAGTGCATGGGACTAGACTTGATGACCTCTCGGGGTCCCTTCCAGTTCTGTGATTCTTTGATTCTATGTGTTGTGCTAAATTGTTTTGTGCTCTTAAACAGATGTCACATTTCTCCCAGAATCTACTGCATTTCTTTGATTTGCAGTTAGTAAGCATTTTGTGATCATTCTGATTAAATAAAGGTAGTAAAAAAAGCTACCTTTTTTTTCTGCATGTATAGACAATATGTCCCAGTATCATGTAAAATACTAGGAGATCCAGAGATGGTTCTTATGTGGTGCCAGTCTGTCCAAATCTTTGAATGAAGTCAACCAGGATGCAAAATGCCTTGGCTGAGCCCTGAAAAAGTATCTCAAGGACTGTGAAATATTATTATTTCAATCTCTTTTTCATTTCCTTAAGTATATTCAACTGAACAGTGAAATGCATTTTCTAAGATTGATTATTTTGGCTGAAAAACTTCCCTGAGGATTCTTTTGGTAAGTGCAGTATAACTTCTTTTCCTAAAGCCCTCAATTAAACCATCATATGGGAGATGGATAATATATGGCTGTTAATATATTCTCTGGTTGAAGATATACTATCAGAGGGTTAACAACAACATATAGTAGGTGAGAACATGCAAAAGCAAACAATTGTGAATTACTGAAATTGGAATTTGCTTCTGGGATGTTTAGGGACTATTAGAAATATGAACCTAAGCTCTTTGGTTCCTCCAGAGAGGTAGCATTTTTAACAGCAGTGTATTCCATAACGTGATGGGGAGCATTGGTTCAGGAACTAATAAGAGAGGGCACCACCTATTGGGTCACCATCCTCATTCAAATTTAAACAGGGCAGGGTAATGACTTGGAAGGGAGTATCCCATCCTAGTCATTACCCTGTCCAGTTTAAATTAGGAGCTATAACTCACAGTCCGATGTGAAGGCAAAGATATGGTGTGTCAAAGTTCTCCCCTTTTTCTGCAGACTTTTAACTTCTGTGGCTGAAATTTATTTCTGCAGTCTCTCCAATCTTCTTCTATTGCTTCTTTTCTATTCTACTGTTTGTGTGTAGCAGATCACTGTGAAATGTTCCCCATTTCCAAATATGTTCAATCTAAACTTCACTCACATTGCATAAAACTAACAGTACCAACAAGAGGAAAGCTAGCAGCCAGGTAACCTAATGGCTTGTAAATTAGAGTTGCGTATGTGAAGCAATAACAACAGTTGCATCTTAGTGAAGCAGAAAGAAGAAAATGTACACATTGTCATCTAAACCCAGTAAAACTCTCCTTGTACAACAGACTGCAGAAATATAATTGACTTGGTGTTCAAAAGTGTTACTTTAAGAAGATACGGTGAACATTTCAGTCAGCTGTGATCCATCAGTAATTTATTCTGATTATTAATTTGTATTGTAAAGGTGACCAGAGGCCCCTGTCAGATTAGAACTGCACTGTGTTAGATTCACATAGTTAGAGATATTCCCTATCTGTAGGGAAACACATAGCTAGAGATAGTTAGAGATATTCCCTAACCAGAGCAATTTATAATTTAAAAAAACAAACTCCACCCAAGTCTGACCCTGAGTGAATTCTAAAACAAGTAAAGCCTGAAGCATTTGCTATTGCCTTCTGCTCAGGAGCAGGGCTAGGTGAGTGTGAGAAAATTTCCATTAGCTCTGCCCTAATTTACATACGTGAGCAGAGGCTTCCTACCCAATTCCTATGAGGGAAAAAGTGAAGTCGGGGGGTGGGGGGAAGAGGCGGGTAGGGAGCAGTGTATCCTCCCTGACTCTTCCTGGAAGTTTCTCTCCCAGTTCTCCTGACATTTCCAGGATCCTCGTGTGAGTGGCACAGAAACTGTGTTTGGGGTATGTGATGCTTCCTCCCAGAAATTGCTCTTTAAAGCAGTTACAGTCTTGTCAAACAGCCAGATGGCCTCAAACCCTGCAATAATGTGCCTGCTGGGGAAATAGGAAGAGAAAGGAGGCACAGTATCTCTCAGCTCACAATGGCAGTCAGAGAGAGACGCAGATTAGTAGAGATGCCTAGTCCACAATGTTTGGATCTAGATCCAGATCCATATTTCTCCAGTTTCAGGGGTATTTCAATCTGGAATTTTGGTGTTGAGCCTATCTGTAATAACAATATGTCAGCATTTCTGGTTGCAGCTGCAAACCAAAAGCGAAGAATTATCCAACATGGTGTGGTGAGAGAATAAAAAGAAAGGGAACCAATCATATCAGAGCCTTTCAAATTGTTGGGTGGAGAAATGGGCAAAACTGTAAAACAGCTCTCATGTTAGAGATCAGTTCACCCATTTCTAGGGATTCACTAGCTGATGCTATAGTGTGTGACGGTGCGGGTTTTCTTAAAAATCATAGAAATATTGAATACTAGAACTGGAAGGGACCTCAAGGGATCAAGTCCAGTCCCTGCCCTCACAGCAGGACCACTCATCATGTAGATCAGTGGTCACCAACCAGTAGATCAAGATCTACTGGTAGATCTTGGAGACTTTGACAGGTGATCTTGACAGGTTTGGCTGGGAGGCTATCAAGTGCCAGCACTTCATCTGCCCCCTGCCTTGGAGCTGCCTCCCACCTCTGAGAGCCTCTTGCTTGCTGTGCAGTGCACAGGAGGAAGGGGAGGGCGATGCTGATGTCAGGCTGCCCCTCCCCCCACCCTGTACCCCATCTTCACAGAGCAGGTGGGGGGCAGGGATGAAGAGAGTTTGCTGGCTGCTTTTGGGAGTGGTGCAGGACCAGAGTAGGGGTAAAGCTGCTCTAGTCCCCTGCACCACCACCCAGAAACCACCTGTGGTATGCGGTGCCCAGCTGAAGCCCAGCCCCAGTCCTGAACCCCTCTTGCACCCCAAACCCCTGCCCTAGCCTTGAGTCCCCCTGCACCCAAATGCCCTCCTAGAGCCTGCACCCTGAACCCCTCCTGCACCTCAACTCTCTGCCCCAGGCTCAGCTCAGAACCCTCCTACACTCCAAATCCTTTAGCCCAAGGTCAGAGTCTGCATTCCCCTCCCCCACATCTCAGCCCTCTGCTCCCAGCCTGATAAAAGTGAGTGAGGATGGGGAAAGGAGGGTGAGGCCTCTGAGAAAGGGAAGGAAGAGGTAGAGCAAGGGTGCTTGGGTTGGGTTGCACTTCAATTCAAAAAGTGATCTCTTGCTTAAAAAGGTTGGAGATCACTGATCTAGATCATCCCTATAGAATCATTGACTTGCTCTTTTTACTGTTACTCAGGAATCCCTGGGCGGAGAGAAGAGAAAAAGCTCTTCCCACCTTTCTTATAAGCTGTATTATTGTCTTATTTACATGGTAACATTTCAGCTTCCATCTTCCTCAGGGGTATTCCCTGTGAGATATTCCCGTGTAAATAAGGTATTTATCCGATGGGCGTGAAGAGTGGAATAACAAAGAAAGTGCTTTTTACCCACAAAAGCTTATGCCCAAATAAATCCGTTAGGGCATGTCTATACTAAAGGGGAAGTTTGACTTAGGATACTCAACTCCAGCTATGTTAATTACATAGCTGGAATTGACGTATTTTAAATCACCATCCACACAAGGGAAGGTTGACAGTAGCAAACGCTCCCATAGGCTTCCCTTACTTCTCATGAGGAGCAGGAGTACCAGGCCGGACAGGAGCAGCCTCTTGGTTCAAATTAGCAGATCTTCACTTAACCTACTAAATTGAACCCCTGAAGATCGACCATGCCAGCACTGATTTTCTGCACAGTGTAGACATGGCCTTAGTCTTTAAGGTGCCACAGGACTCCCCATTGGTTTTGCAGATACAGAGTAACCCTGCTACCCCTCTGAGACAAGAGGAGAATAGCACTTGTATTGACTAAGGAATGTTGTAGCTTGGACAAATATAAAGATATTATCATGAAATGTTCTCAGCCATAGAGGAATGGCTTTCCTGCTTGCATAAAGCTCACACTCGACATATTTAGCATTGCATTTAGAATTGCTAATCAAACTCTGCAGTGGATTATATAGTTCAGTAATCTGGAATCACAATATTACTACTTGTACCACTATTACTACTACTACTAAATAATAACTAAGTATAGAAGCTAAGTGACTTGTCAAAGATGAGACAACTTAAAAAATAACAAATGGTCTAGCAGCACCTTAAAGACTAACAAAACATGTAGATGGTATCATGAGCTTTCGTGGGTACAACTCACTTCTTCAGATGAATGGAGTACTAAAAGTCCAGTTCCAAAATAAATAGAGGATGGGGGGAGAAGGAAGGGAAAAAAATAATGAATTAGAGTGAAATAGTTGTGGGTGAGGACAAAGTCGCAGAGCTCTGTAACCAGGTTTACAGTGGTGTCATCAGGGATGGTGTTCCTGATAGTCTGTAATCCATCTTCATGTGGAATGTAGCTGTAAAGAGCTTCTATGTCCATGATGGCCAGGATGGTGTTTTCAGGAAGATTATTAATGTTCTGTAGTTTCCTCAGGAGGTCGGTGGTGTCTCAAAGATAGCTTGGTGTGCTGGCAGCATAGGGTCTGAGGAGAGAGTCAATATAGCCAGATAATCTTGTTGTAAGTGTGCCAATGCTTGAGATGATGGGTCATCTGGGATTTCCAGGTTTGTGTATCTTGGGTGATAGATAGAAAACTCCTGGTCGGGGATTGGAGTGGCAGTGTTTGTGTAAATTTGGTCTTGAGCAGTACCAGAGAGCTTCATGAGCAGTTATTTTAGGGGGTTTTTTTGGTATTCTTTAGTGGGATTAGAGGAGAGAAGCTTGTAGAATCTGGTGTTGATGAGTTGTCTGGTTGCCTCCTGTCTAAGATGAGACAGTGTGCCACTGGCAGTGTGTATAGCCAAAAGTCAGTTCAGCTGTTTTATCTTCTGGCACCCAGTTCTGTCTCCAACTGCTTATACAGTGCATTTTTTCTATATCTGTCACTCGATAGCCTGCAACACTGAAGACACTATGTCTGCATGCTCACAAATCAAAATGAGTAGGAATGGTATCTCAAAATATATGCAGACTCCCTCTTCCTCTCTGTTCTAACACCTGGCAAGTCCAAAACAGATTCGGTGTCAAAGCAAACTTCCTGAACTGACTTCAGGATGTTCTTGTTTGCTAGTTCCCTAGTCATTTTGATTTGATGGAAATCTGGTTATTTATGCTCTCCTTGATGTCCCATTTGAGAGCTGTGGCTGGAGAGTATTATATGGAAAGTAGTTTAAGCTTCTCTCATATTTCATGCATCCATTCAGTGAGGAGGGGAAAAACAAGTAAAAAAAAAGTGAATTTGGTTGTCATGGCAACCAATTGTCTCAGGTGCACTATTCCAATATAACTATTAACCCTTAGTCCATATTTATTATTCCAGGAAAATAATTGACTCGGAAAAAGAAAATTGGTTGTCACAAAAGAGACAAGACACTATGCTAAATTTGAGTAATTTGCATTCAGTGAAAATGAATTAAAGTGAATAAATCCTATTCAGCCCTCAATGATTTACATTTGGGTTACTGCTCTGTTTTTTGCTAAGCTATCAACATTACAGAATATAGGAAGTATTGGGAATAGCAGATTTGGAAAGAAATAACAGTACCCTAAAGCTACAATGCAAAAAGCCTTAGATCTTTATCAAGCTATTCAGGTTAACTTCTTCCAGATACAAAAGGTTGCTCTCAGACATGTTGGGTATAAGAAATCATCTAAAAAGCTATCATTTCTAATCTCTCCTCTTTAAAAAATAGCTTGTATTAATTCAGAAAATTAATTAAAAAAATAGCTTGCAATTAATGTGATGCTAGTAGTTAGCTGAAATTCAGAGTAGTTCGGATTATTTGTGTTAGGAGGAGAAATTCATGACAGAGTCAGGTATTTCTTTCATGTACACTTGTTTATTTACGAGGAAAGTACATAAAGTCCTATTTCTCTGAACACAAGAGTAATTAAAAATAGGGAACAATTTCTTTTTGCTCAATTCCAAGCCTCTTTCCAAGACAGCACACTGTCCATAATTTCTCTTGCTCTCAATATCATGACATAAGTCCTTCTCTGGCTGTCCTTGGGTTCCTGCTACCTCCTCTCTCTGTTTCAGTGGTCTTTCTTCCCTCCCTCCTCTGTCTTGTACACAGCATTGCAGCTGCAATACAATCATTCCTCCTCCCCTCCCTTACATTTGGTATCAGAATGTTGGGACACTTTTTCAGCCATATGGCTCAACTCCTACTCTAGCCTTGCATGTAGCCTGTGTTTTGGGATGAGTCTCCTGCCTGCTCCATAAACAAGATGAACTGCTTTCTTACTTTAATTCTGAACTAGAAGATTTACCCAGCATTGCTCAGGTCCTTAACTCAAATACATTTTGTGTTCATTTAAATCACTGTTCTTGTTCTGGGGTGGTACTGGGGATGAGGGATTCAGTATGCAGGCTGCCCAGGGGGATGAATGTTAGAATGTACATATATCACTAAAATGAGAGGAAATAAACAGTCCATAAAAGATCCCTCCTGAACTTTGAAAAAAGTGACTAGCTTCTTGAACTCATTTGACTCTCTACTCATAATCAAGACAGACATTGAGCAAGTAATTTAACACCTCTCTGCCTCCGTTTATCTAGCTATTATAAGATAGGTATAACAAATAAAAAACTAAGAGAAATAGGAGTCCGTATTAATAAAGTAATTGTGAAGTGTTTGAGATTCTAGAGATGAAAGTGCTCTATAAGGAGAAGGGCTCTTTATCAAGTTAAAGAGAAGTAGAATCTCACATTTCTCCCCCCCCCCCCCCCCCAGTATTAAGGTTATACAATGTACATATCCTGTTTCTCCTGGTCTTCCTTTGCTCTTCCCAGGTAATAATTTATGTACATTGGATAATTCTTAATAATGTGAACTTGCTGTGTTTGAAAGAACAAAGTTCACCCCCCGTTCCCTACAAGCCCAAGATTGTCCTCTCCTTTAAAGCTATTTTTTTCTGTTTGTATATTACACATTTCCATGATCATTACTGTTACTGGCATGTCTAAGAATACCATGAATTGGAGAACAGTACACAGATTCACTTATCAGCCTGACAATCAGTAACACATTGTATAGTATTCTATAGAGTACAGACAGCCATTAGCCTTTTCTGCAGCACAGAACCCTTCCACTTGCAGCATTGTTCTTTTTCTGATCTTTATTTTTTCATGCCGCTTATGCGTGCACGTAGTAAAACTCACCTAAAGGTGGCAGCAAACTTACACTACAAGGTCAAGACCAGACTTTTCAATTACTTTCAATTATGTGTTCATGATACTTTTTTTGTTAAAGGAAGAATTCATAGAAATGTATGATTGTTTTAGACCACAAATCTAAAAGAGAAAAGATGAGGGGGGAGAGCAATCGTGGGCGGGGGGGAATGAGAGGGTGCAAGGGGAGACAAAAGGATTTGAAATCAAAAGCAGAGAGAACTGTTGGACAACTCTACAAGAAGTTTACTTTGCAGATAAAAATCATTAGCTGTTTCCCTATTACCAATCTATCATCTGGGAATTAACCTGTATATTTAAACATTGTCACACTGCAGGTGAACTCCATAGTGTTTGAATATAGTGGCTTTGAGGCTGACATTCTCTCTCATTGATGGTTTTCTGATATAACATATTTAATGCAAACTGTTTTATTTTTATTCCTGTGGCTAGCAAACTGGTGTGGAGATATTTATATTGGGAAATACTCTGCATATATCATAGATGAGGTGGGCATGCTTGAAAGGACCAATTAGCCACTGTATTAGGTTTCAATGGCTAAGAATGATCATTAACTGATCTATTGCCATGGTCTTATTATCTTCTGGTCCTTCTTAAGAATCATTACCCTGTAAAAGAGATTAAATTCAATTTATTGAAAGGCAGGCCATTAAACCCTTGATATGTGCTGCATTGTATGCATCAGATTTCATAGCCAAAAGTGGATTTCTTATGGGAGATAACAGAAGATAATGAAGGTAGAAACAATTATAGAAATCTAGGGTCCAGTGATTATCAGCACCATCAATATTTGCATATTAGGCTCCAAGGAGTTATTTCCACATCTGGTTTATTTAGTGAGCTTACATGAGCCAGAAAGAGTTTTGCTTTGCATTATTCTGTATTAAAAAAAAAAAAAAGTATGGAAAGGAGGGTGCACCTTGACTTTTTTCAGGCTTTCTGCGCTCCAACCAAAACTGATATCGGGTGCCTTTCAGAGTGAAAATAACTAATGCATGATAAAATCCCTTAGACAGATACTATATCTAGATTAAATTTTGCCTTTTGCTGCCTAGGTGAACCAAGATTAGGGCTTGAGAAACTCTGTTTAAGCATTTCATTTTCCCTAATACATTAAAACTTCCCCTTTTGTACATACACTTCTTATGCCCTATCTATCTTCTTAATTCCTGTGCTTCTCAGCTTCCCTTTCCTTTCTTTTCCAATTTTCAGCAGCCACCCTTTTCTTAGCTACTGATCAGCTTTGCCCTGTCCTCTTTGTTCAGATCATTCATTTCCTGAAAATAATCATAGGGCTCTTGAGTTTCTCTCTTTTAAGAGCTCTTATGCCTCTCACACTTACAAACTAGATATTAGACCCTTATACTCCTCCCTGTTTTAAATAATAATATTATAAGTCTTCTTATAGCCAGGTTACTTACACAACTTTGGATGGTAAACTGCATCCTAGGGTATATCTACACTTGCTCCCTAGTCTGAACTAAGCATGCAAAGGTAGCATGGGATTAACAGTTAATCTGAGGGAAGGAGTTTCTTTCGGAATACCGCGTCTACACGCGGCAAGTTAATTCGGACTAATGGATTTTTTTAAATGGCAACCGGATGCAAATATGCTAATCAAGCGTGGGATATTTAAATCCCGTGCTTCATTAGCAACTTTGGTATGCCACATTTGCATCCCTAGTTCAGACTAGGGAGCAAGTGTAGACATACCCTTACAGACTCTTGTGTTCTATTAATTCTACTATTACATTGCCAGTTTTGATTTTCAGATCTTTTAGACCTTGGCTCTTTGGCCCTGAAGGACTATATATACTCCGCTGTGTTTTGTAGTTTAATTACAGTTACTGGTGAACCTAAAGAGATTAAGATGACAAGAATACATAGACAATTTCTCTTTCAACATTTTGAACAGATTTTTCTCATCTGCCATGACCCTCATGGCAGATTAAAAAGGGCCAAACAGATCAATGCAAAGGGATTGGTGCTAGAAGGGCAGGTATTCTGAACTGTTATGCCGAAGTTAAATTAGATAAGTACAGGGGGCTCTGACAGTCTGTGAACTGTTAACAGTAGCAAGCACGTGTGTGGCTGAATCTGTCCCCCACCCCAAAGTGTCATTTTTTAGGATCGTTAAATCTTTGCTACCAGTGGAAGAATGGATTTTTTTTTTAAGTTCTTTTTTGTGCATGTTTCAGTGCACATTTAGAGCCTGCAAAAAGTGCTGGACTGACATGAGAGAAGCTTCTCACACACTCCCATGAAAAAGGAATTTTCCTTTTGAGGAACTCTAAGAAGTGTTGCAGTCCTTAGGGAGTAAGCTTCTTAGAGCAAGACACATTATGATAGCTAGATAAGAAATTTCACATCCTGAAAACACTGAATTACACTTTAGCCAAGAGAATGAGTCCATTCAAAACCTCAGTACTACCCTGCCAGTATATTGGTTCAGTTACTGACCTTCTGGAGAAGGTCAGTGAGTAAATCCTTGCCTTGGAAGCAGTAATGCAGTGGTAGGAACTCTGAACAGCTTAAAACTATATATTTGTAGATTAAGTATCTGAACTTGCAATGGTCTGAGGGGCATCACAAACACAGGGGCCTAGATAATCAGGACTTCTACTAGATAATTGATTCATCCTGAAGGACAAGAGCCATACATAGTAGAATTAAATTAAATAGTACTCATATACATAAACATTTGTATGATTATGTTCTAGCCCACCTCCCACAGCCTTGTCACGGCTCAAATAATTTTAGACTCTAATTGTGCCCAAAAAGCACCTATACCAACAAGCTTAGAACCCACAGACCAAACCTTCCTCTGCTAATATAGGCACTCCACTCCAGTTAGGCTTAAATAGAATCACCTGTCATCCCCAAGTAAATGAGTTTTTCTTACAGCCTCCTCCTTCCCCCATTCATGAGTGGCTACTCTGCTAAACTCTCCTGCTTGTGGTGACTAAAAAGCCACAGTTGAACAAAATGGTTAACCAGCCATCACTTGGGGAATGTGGCAGATAAAAAGACAACAAAAGCTGAAGTAATATAACTGCTCATAGTTATCAGAAGTCTGTGTTTGCAAGCAAATATACACAAATGGCTCTGACAATGTACTCACTAAAGCAGCTGTCTTGGTCTACCTTAATCTTGCTCTTTATTACCCATTGCAAGCAATGCTTTTGGGGTGAAGGTTTTATAAAGGTGAAATCTTAAATCATTACACATTGTTTGTGCTCAGTCAGCTGTAGCTGTTCTTGTCAAAAGTATGTAAGCAGACACATGGTATGTAGGCAGCAGGTGGATTCTGTGATAAGTGTGTAAAAACCAGGTAAGCTAGCCATGTGTTAGCTATCAGTGCTTAGACTGCAAGGTGAGAGATTGATGGATAGGGCTTTATCCGGCTCCAGTGAAGTCAATTAAAAGACTTCTGCTGAATTCTGGGAGAGAAGGATAAGGCTCACAGAATGAGAAACTCAGAGCATGGGATTCTGTGTGTGCCAGAGATGCTTTAGGAGACAAAAATAACAAGATTATTAAAACACCTTGCAGTTTTTAAATGTTTGTAGAATGAAAGGTCCCGTGTGAAAAACTGTGCATATCTAGCTCCAAGGGGAAGAGTTACATTTCAGGAAGCCATGTCATCTTCACTGGCTTATATGGGAGATGTACTATCCAGAGCCCTGAAAGCCAGGACACTGTGGAGTCTGTTCTTGCTACTGATTTGGTTTCTGGCCTTGTTTACAAACCCAAGAACGTCCTTGTGCCTCAGTTTACCTACAGGGAAATGATCATTCAAATATTTCTCTTGTAGGGTATTGCGAGTCATGATGGCTAATGCCTTAAAATATCTGAAAAAAACTTAAATAACAAATAGACTAGTAGCATCTTAAAGACTAACAAAACATGTAGATGGTATCATGAACTTTTGTGGCTGCAACTTCAGAAGTAGGTTGCACCCATGAAAGCTCATGATACCATCTACATGTTTTGTTAGTCTTTAAGGTGTTACTAGTCTATTTATTGTTTTTTAAGTTTTTTCTGTTACAGACTAACTCAGCTACCACTCTGAAGCTCTTAAAATGTTTGGTGGCTGATACTATTCTGACATTGGCTCTGTGCCATTTCACTGACATAAAACTTGCCTAAGTGGGAGAGACTTTTTAGAGGTAAATCCAGCACTGTATTCTGCTAATGTTTAACATACAACAAAGCACAACTATTTTGTCTACCTACGAAAATGAAGTTACAAGAATTTGAAACTAGGATCACTTTATTATTCAGACAGGCAGCATTCAAAATGCCAGGTATGCTTGACCAAATGACCTGAGAATTCTTGTAGTTTTTTTTTCACATCAGTGCTCACATTCGGCACAGATAGATAGTATGTGAATATGGCAGGAAATGGAAGCAACAAGAAAATGGAAAAACTCATTACTGGAAAGATGTTGCATGACCTAGGCTTGAGAGAAAACCACGTTTAATTTCTTTTTTTGTTAAACACTTATATGGACACACAATGGGAACAACATCTCATGGTTCTTGCCCTCAACACAAGAAGTTCTGTACAGGAATGTTATAGTGACATTTAGGATGCAATGAGACCATGGCCAGTTTTGAGGTTTACTTCTGTGAATCACCAGGATCTCTTGATCTGCCTAATGACACTTCTGATTGCAGTTTCACTTTATCTGGGCATCATTATTCTGACATTAACTCCAGTGCCACTACCAGGCCTTCCACACCATTAGAGCCCAATGGTAACAGTGAAGTTTGGTGGGGCACATACTTTGATTACCTAGAGTGGTTGTCTCCCCCTTCCTCCAATTTATTTCACAACAATTCCACTGCACATGGAGAAGGAGCTGATGGGGTGGGCTGACAATAAGTTGAGAAAAGTCTCCCTGAATTCATGCATACAGGAATGAGAAGGGGAGTAAGAGTTTCCCTAACTTCAAGTATATGTATCTTATTCTCCAGGTGAATTCCCACCCAAATCTGTTATTTGCACAAAGCCTGTTAACTTGGTCTTTTTTTTTTCTCTTCTCTCAGTCCGTATTTGTTCCTTGACTTATATGTAGACAGCACAATGAAATGAAACTGCTGTTCTGATATTTAATTCAGCAAGACTCTTCAATTCATTTTATGCACTTTTGAAGATAATTAGCAGGTCTCAGAAATCAAAATACACATGAAATTTTAAGAACACCAACTTTAAGTACAGCCAATCAAATTTAAGTACAGCTGATCAAAATATACCTTATAAGAATCATAGATTTCAAAGCCAGACAGGGTCATTGTGTCCATCTATCTGACCTTTTGTATAATGTAGGCTGCAGAACGTACCCAAAATAAGATGCAGTGTTGAAGTGGTAGGCAATGGACTAGATGACCGCTTCAGTCATTACCTTATTATAGTGAACGAGAAATGAGGTGAAATGGGCTTGGGTAGTACATTGTCTTAGTGCAGGTGATCCTCTTTCACTCTAGCAGATAGTTCCAGCAAGCTTCAGGGCCTACTAGTTGCAGCTAGGGAATGCACTCCTTTAATGCAAGTGGCTTGTGTGGTGGATGTTTAAATTAGCGCTTGATAAGTTTATGAACTGGGCTGTATTATAATATTACTTGTGATAGCAGCGGACTAGAGTCGATGACCCAGGAAGTCCCTTCCATTCAGATATCCCATGTACCTAAAGAAATGGAGCTAACTTGAGTTCTGTAAAATGCCTTCCTATTGGTTTATCTAGGCTAGGACAGGAGTTTAATTTTGAAAACATGTTGTAAATAGTACATTAAAGTTGTACAATAGGCAGGGCAAGTTGTATTTTGATAAGCATTAGCTGGTCAACTTGTATTATTAGCTGCAAGGAGTCTAGCACACATGTCAACCACCTACTGTGTTAAACTACAACTGGTCCTGCCTACACTAGGTTTTTTAACGTGGTTTTAAAAATCACCTATTATTGTAGTGTAGACATGTTGCTCTTAGGGGCTGGCCACTGGCATCTGGAGAACAGATTGGTGGCCTAGTCACAGTAGAGCAGCTGGGTTGGAGGAGATGCAAGCCCTCAATGCCTTGGGTACACAGGATCTGTGCTATGCTGCTCCTTTAAACAGTCCATTGGAGCAACCATTTCTGTATGTCAGGTCTTCTGTGGGTCTCACTTTTCCTTCAAGGTGGGCCATGCAGCCTCAACCCCTCTGAGGCTGAGGCCCTGGGCTCCAGTGCACCTCCTTCACACAATGTGCTTTGCCCACAGAGTCCCTCTGAGATGAACTCATGTTCCGAGACTTTTTTACCTTCAAGTTTTTGCAATGACACCAGGCTGACTGGTTTTTTTTTTTAACGGAGTGAGGTTTATTTAGCAATGGGAACACAGCATTGGAACACAGTCCTTTGGTTAGCATAAGCAAATATTAAGACAGACGGTGTCAGTCTGGCCAGGCTGTTGTAGTTTTGTTTCTGCCTCTCTTTGTCCCTCTGGGTTTAGTGCCATGTGTGAACTGCTGTCTCTCTCTCCAAAGGGCAGTGGTAGACTCACACACATTTTTATTTTGTTTCCCAGCTCTGGGACTTTGTTGCTGCTCTGAAGTGGAGAGAAGTGGAGAAAAAAAATCTCTTTCCTCTTGGCTGTGGGTTGCTATGTGAGAATGCCCCAGTGATTGAGGATTCCAGTGTCATTCCAGGTCTTTCATGGATGTATCTTGGTTTCATACAGTCCTTGAATGACCTAGTCATACTGGCCCAGGCACTTAAGTGAGACACACAGTTTATGTCTCCTGCTCTGCTCCACAGTAGTTTTTTAACCCTTTTGCCCACACTGGATAGCAATCCCTACATAAGCAATATATGCCATGCATGTCATTCCAAAATACCCCAGAAAAGTCCTTCTTTGACACAGTTTTTTATTAGTGCTTCAGAAAGGATGGCTGGAAGGTATAACTAAATACCCAGTGGATGTGTGAAACCATGTTTGCAGAACTTTTGGCAGCGTTTCCAATTATCAGTCACAAACACGGTACAACAAAGTGATTTCCATGAATAGGTGGATGGATCAATGACATGTAGGTGTTTGAACAGCTGGATGGTTTGTCTTTCCTCACCTTGGCTTCCTTATTGACTCAGAATAAAAGGAAAATATAGTTCTTGTAGGGCCAAGGCCCTCGTTTACCCTATCCAGTGACAGCTAGAGTAAATGGTGTTTATGAAAAGGTCTTTAATAAGTTCCTTTGATCTTGGAACTCTGCTTAGGAAGGTTATTTAGTTTAGTATAGGATGTGGATTAATGTGCTCTAATATTTAGATGGTTTGTGTTCTGAAGCATGAGAGATGAAGTCCTAGCCCCACTGAATTCAATGGGAGTTTTGTCATTGACTTAACCTGGGGTAAAATTTTGGCCTCACTGTTTATTGTTTCCAAAACGCTATGTTTTCCCTAATTTTTTATAGCTCTAGATATTGTTATTCATATAAACATTCTCTCTCTCTTTGAACTTGCCAAATCCTTGGTCCCAGTGACATTCTGTGGCAAGGCTTGCATATTTATCTAGCAAAGCAACTGAGTCCCTGATGTTTTCATACCCAAAAGGGAACTGCTTTCCTATATGGCCAGAAACTGCAATAATGTCGAATGGGGCGCTTACAGGGAGACCAACTGAAACGCTACTGCCTGGATTTCTTCTTATATCAGATTCTTATTACAATTATAATAATCATTGAGGTGTGAAGAAATGTTCCTGTAGATTTATAAAACTGAGTCTTGGGGGGGGGAGTTCATTAGGGTATTAGTAAAGGAATCCACATCTCTATCTTCTGTGTTAGGGTAATAAGTTATCTGTTCAAAAACCATGTCACAAGGAGGGTGGGTGTAGAGAATGTAAATATGTAAAAAGGGTGAGAGTGGATGAATATATATAATTGGAATTAATCTTTTCATGACCTCTGAGGGGATGATTAGTTCTTACCTTCTCCAAGGTTCAGGGTAAACTTGGCTTCCAACAGTAAACCAAAGCTCCCTCTCTAATTCAGGTCTCGCTCTAGTTTTAGATCAATTTGTATGAGGAATCAAGAGGCTTTGCTCCTTGTCCTAGTCTTCACAGTTTTGCCCACCAAGTCAGGTTGACACAACAAAAATTAGTATTTCAGTTCCAGGATGTCCCCACACTATGGAGACAGAGGGAATCTTGGTCTCCACATCCTAGAGTTGGTTTACTGCTAGTAAAGGTGATGTACTATTGGTCAGACCTCCCTTGTCTGGCACCCTCGGGACCTGAGTGGTCCCGAACAATGAAGTTTGCCAGACAAGGGGAAGTCAAGGCTCCCTACCTAGATGTAGACTCTGCTTCCAGGTGGGACTGTGCTCCCTGCTGCCTGCTGTTGCCTCCAGCTCCCCACTGTGCCAAGCCTCACCAGGGCTGTGTCCCCCAGCCTTGGACAGGGGCCAGCCCTGCTGCCTCCAGCCCTGACAGTGGCTGCGCATCCTCCCTTACCACCATGGTGCTAGTCTGGGCTGCATGCCCAGCTGACTCCAGCCCTAGCCAGGGCTGAGCTCCCTGCCACTAGCTCCAGCCGGGACTCTGCTCCTGCACTGCACCAGGAGTGCAGCTGAGGCTCTGCTTCCCACAGCACTAGCCCTGACTGGGGCTGCGCTTCTGGCTGCTGGCCCCGCTACCTCCAGCTCTGGCTGGGGCTGTGCTCCTTGCCACCAGCCCTGTCCAGGGCTGTGCTCTGCCCCGTGCTGGCTCTGCTAGGGCTGGGCTCTCCACCGCCAACCCAGCCTGAGCTCTGATTCTGAACCTGGCCAACCACGGCTCTCTGGTCTAGCAATATCCTTGTTCCTGCCAGACCACTGATGTTGCCAGACCAGAGTCCTGGATTTTAGAGGTTCAACCCATAGTTGAAGATCCTCACTTTTCTTAAAGGGCACAGGTCATTGTTCTACAATGTCAGGATAATTGCAAGAGCTTTGTCACAACCCCTCCCTCCCCCCCAAAAAAAACCCAACAAACAAAAAAGGAATTCACTCTGATTATACCATTTCCTTCTATAAGGATGTCCTCTTTATCAGAAGCTAGACAGAAATATAGGCCCCAATCCTGCAAAGACTTCTGCAGTCATTTTAACTATAAACATGTGAGCTGTCCTCCTGAACTCAGTGAGATCATTGATTAGCTTTGAGCTAAATACACACAAATCCTTTCAGAAAAAAAGGCCATAAAGTAAAGCATTGTGTTTTATATTCCATGGAAATTATTAAAAGCAAAGAAAATATTTTAAGGTAAACAGTGGTTTATATTTCGCTTATTACAATAAAATCTCAAGACGCTTTTTAAACCACTTCCCTTGGTGTTAAATAAATTGACAATTACATTTTATTCTTGTCAATAACATGCTAGAAACCATTTCATAGTCTTGGAAAGCACATTAAGTGGAGGAATTCACCTAGATGCGCAAATCATAACATTAACAACGAAATACATTGTGAACCACCCAGAACCATTGAATAGAAATTACAGTCTCAGTGGGGGTATTATCCTTGGATTTCTGGCTTTAAAGCATATTTCAATGCATGAGCTGTCATGAATCTTAGAAAAGAGCAAGACATGTTTCTGATGAAAAACATTTTAAAGTTTCTCTTAAAAATTCTACTATTTTTAGTTCCAAAAACTTCAAAAATATTGAACAGCCAAATGTCCTTTTAATTAACTGATTTTTATAAGATACATTAGGTAAAAGAAAGGTTAGAAAAAGACCTTGCAAACTACCAGGGTTATTGTCCAGCTAGAAAAAAAGTAATTTCTTTCTCTGGGGACTAATCTGCAGATTTTGACTTTGCACATGGGCAATCTGTGCAAAGTGCTCTTCTAGTTACAGTTAGTCTCAGTTAGTCTTGGTTTATACCAGTGTAATCAAGGTTACCCAGCACATGGGGTGTGGGTCAGGATTCCGCCTCCTCCCTGCCATTTGCATAAGGAGAGGGAATGTCAAAATCCCATAGCGATTGTTTGCCCCTTGCTTCTACCTATGATCAGTGTTCCCTGTAAGCTGCACACTTGAGCAGCCACCCAGGAAAGGTTCAAATGCCACATTACTCATTAGTAGAGTGCCTACAGAGCCCACAGCCGGCAAGATGTGTTTCCACTAGTGGTGCACATCTGCACATGCCTTTGTGCACATAACAAAATTTATTCTATACATTAATAGAAAAAATTAGAGGGAACATTGTCCATGATCATCCCCCTTTTACTTTCATGGTTATGCCAGGAAATCTGCAACAAAGTTCTGAGTCTGGGTTTTTTGAGGACTTCATTCCAAAACTTTCTCTCTTGGCTTCTTAGTTCCTTATCCACTGGGACTCTTCAAGATGAGGCACCATAGTACAATAGTTGTAAACATTTACACTGCCTCTGCAGTAGTACTTCTGTGTATAAATAGAGGACTTCTGCCTCTAAGGCTTTTAGTCTGGCACTCTAGACAGCCATGAAATTCACTTCTACAAAAAAAGAGCAACATTATGAATATGAATTATTTTGAATTGAGTGTTTTTTAAATCATGTTTTGACTGAGCACCCTTTAAAGAATAAGTATATATCATGTGCAAATATCTTAAAGTATTTTTCCATTCCCCTGCTGACGTTCCAAACAGGTCCAAGAGGAATACTACATCGCATGTTTTGTTACTCCTTTTCTCTCTCTCCATGAATTTCCATCCTGCTTCTTCAGTTTTGGCTTTGTTGGTACTATTACTGTTAAAGGTCTTCTTGCAAGGTTTGGGGAAGAACAGTTCATGAAGGGTTATCATATTGCTATTGCATGAGAAAAATGGTGTACGAGGCTATCAACAAAACAGATGATATACAAAGTGCAGATCAACATGCAATGTAATTAGACAAAAGCTGGGGAGGGCATTACACTGATTTACACCAACTGACATAGGCCAATTTTTGCTCTTGTTAATCTATCAGGTAAAGTCATATTTCAGGTAACTTGTAATATTGGTAGATAAAGTTACCCCAGATAAAAATGAGGTTTTTAATTAGTGTTCCTCTAAAAATGACATTTTGTATACCATATTTAAATTTTATTTTCATAAATAGCTCATAATGAGTTTTGAAAGCAAACTTCCCACTATGATAAGTTATTTCACAGTGATTATAGGGCTATTCATAGCACTTCAAAATAACAGCAAAATATAGCGTAGGAGCTTATAATTATGCTATACTCAATGCAGAAAATACAGAAAGATTTACATACAGATTACAATAGGAAATGCTTCCTAGTAAATGAATGCCTTATAACACTTTTTACAATATTGTCATCTATGTTCTTGCTATAATTGATTATTTAAAGAAGGACTATGTGTACGTTTAGTAATTGTCATATAACTTGATTGAAGAAAAGCATGTTTTATAGAAGAGGCAAACGCAGTATTTTGTGGTGGCAAAAGTATATGAGGAAAGGTGAACTGCTCATTGTATTTTTTCCAAAGGGATTAGGTTATTATGATCATTTGATGGAGAAACCAGACCATGACTGGCTAAGCTAAAGAGCTGTGCCTTACTTATTAGTGAGAGCTGATAGAGATTTTTCTAAAAACTTCCTAAAGCATAAATGTTTTGTGAATTTACAGAAGTCTAAATGAAACAAATTTTGCTACAATGAGCATAAATATAAACAGGTTATTAAAATAATTGGGGCAGAGAATTTAATCTAAAAGTCCCTTATTAATCTATCTTAATCTCAGAACAAAGCAAGGTTTTTTTGAATATACTATTGTCCCTGGCATCCTTTTCAGTGCATTAAACGTCAGCACTATAAAACGATTTGTCTTGTCAAAATAGCCAGTTATCGTACTTCCTGAAAGTCCCAATATTGCAGAAGTGGTGTGTGGAATAATGGTGGGGTATTAAAATACAGTTAATTGCTTAGCTATTTCATTTTTTATGTCATTTTAAAATAACAAAGGGAAATCAATGTAAAAACAGTGATATGAAAGGGTAGTTTATATATTTGAAAGTTTTACATTTAAAATGATTTATCCAGTGGGAAGGATGGGATAGTACATTTTTGTAAAAGCATGTGCTCTACTATTGAAGAATAGTCTACTGCTTAAAGTACAACCTTCCTATTAAGGTTAAGATAATAATCAGATAATATAATATTTCTCCTCATCAGTCATTGGTGAGTGTATACTAAAGATTGGGAGCAGTCTTATTTGCTAAGGAGTGCTAACTGGTACAATGCTCCAAGGCGAGTTGTTGCCTAGGAGCTTTTGAAAATCCCGGTAGATGCCTGACTGCATCTTCAGGTCTATAAATACCTTGGACAATCTGGCCTTTCTCACATAGGCCATATGCCTTCAAAACATTTTGGAAGAAGTAGAAGCATGTCTACCAGCTCAGGTCAATAGATTTGGAAGACTGGGGTTCATGTTAATGCTCTAAAAATAGCTGTAGAGACAGGACCCTGTGGCTCTGGCTCTGAAGCCACCCTGACATCCACCCCTGTGGGCTTCAGAGCCCAAACTCCAGTCCCAGCTGCAACTTTAAAGTGCTGTATATATAGCTATTTTTAGAGCATTAGCATGGCCTCCACTGGCCTGAGTCTGTTGAAAAGGCTGGTAAGCTTGCTGATGCTTGTTTCAAAATGTTATGTAGACATACTTTTCTGAATTGGGCCCAGAAGTGTACTTGGGTTCCTAGCTTCCATTGATTTCAGTGGAAATTAGAGCATAAGTCTATGTGTTTGGGTGTTAGGCATTTAAGGCTGGTTCTACACTTCAATGTTAAATTGGAAAATAAACGCAATTTGCGGTGCACAAATTGCATATCTTTTTCTGATTTACTTTCAAAAGAGGCTTTTCCAAAATTTGGAAAGTCTACATGGTGCCAAATTTCAGAAAAAAAGTGCTCTTTCAACACATTCCTTATTCCTCATAGAATGAAGTTTACAAGGATGGTGAAAGAGCTTGTCTGCTTTTTCAAAAATTTCTGGTATCCCGGAAAAGCAATGCAGTCTAGACGTAGCCTAAATCTCACTGAAAGAAAAGTAAGGCTTCAAAATGTCTAAATCACTTTTAAAATGGGACTTAGAATGCTGTCACAAAAGTATACATGCTCAGAGGGAGAGGCATAGGGAACTTTTGTAGTAGAAATGTAGCTGCTGAGTGAGTTTAGGTGCCTACAGTGTTAGATGGCAGTAGGGATGGAGTGAGGAACAATGGCAGTGTTTCTGGATTGCAGCAGTTCCTAAAGCCATAGATGTTGGACCTAGATGTGCTGGAGGTCAGAAAGCACCCTCTGGTTTGAAGTGGTTTTCATCATATGCAAGGTTTACAGTTTGATTCAATGGCTGTCAGTCCTCCCATTTTACTAATTGTTCTAGCGCCCCTGCCTAAAACAGCATCTTATGTGCCTTCGTTATCTATGTGCCTTTATGGATCTGGCTTATGGCATGTCTGAAAAATGTATCTTTTATCTTTATTGCAGAACTGGATCCAATAGTTTGTCAGAGTAGTCAGTTTAGTACCCATTCCTGCCTGCCACTTTGTTTTATAGGAGAGCTAGCCCTCTCAAGCCCTGACATCTCATTGCTAAGGATGTTTCTCTTTTATTGCCTCCATCCAGCCCCTGGAGTCATTAAATACACATATACTTTATTGACTCATGCAACATCTTGTCCAGCTGAGAGGTTGAACACTCTTTTTTCTTTCTCTGCAGTCTGTGTTTCTGTCCCTTCAAAGTAAAGCAAAATGTCCTGTTTCCTCTAGACAGTTATAAAAGACCCTCTAAAGGTGGGGGGTCAGGAATAGGAACCATAGACTTTCTGGACAGAAATAGAATGAGGGTCTTGAAAATGTATTAGGGCATTAGTTTAGCTCATGAATAGAGACAGTGACTTCTGAGTGAACAATGATAATGATAGTGTACCCAATGAGTCTGAAGTTTCTCACTAGGATTCACTGAAAGCCTTTAATATTTTCCTAGCTTGTAGCAAATTTCTTCATTATTTGCTGTATTAAATGAGCGCTAAGTGCACTCGTCTAAAAATCTGTCTATCTAAAAATAATATTTTTTAGTAAAGCTACTTAGAGAATAAAAAAGAAGAGGAAAAATACCCACCTGCTTTGACACAAAGTGATTTTACTCTATAATATGCTTTACAGAATGCTAGTGTGGGAAGGAATCTTATTTAACATAACTAAACAGTACTGTAAGGTATCTAGCTGCTGTTGAACAGTATCAGTGAAAGAGAAATTGAACTAAAGAATCAGAAATATTATAAGATGCAAGTCAAACAGGAGACCATTATACATAGCACCTCTGTCTCCAGAGACTCATCTCTAGACAAGAAGCTAGAGATGCTCTTTTAAGAAGTAAATGTATTATTTATTTATTTATTTATTTACTTCGATCCTATATAGCATTTTTCATCAGTAGATCTCAAAACACTTTATGAAGTAAAACATTATCATTGTTCTAGTCTGCATTAGGGGAAACTGAGGCACAGAGCTGAAGTGATTTGCCAAAGTCACCCAGCAGTGAGTGCCAAAGCCAGGATGTGATGGGGTGAGGTCACAGATGACCCCTTGGGGATGCCTCCTGGAGTTCTGACCAGGCCACTGCCACTCGCCTTCCTGCTCTCTGGGGCTCCTCACAGCCTGGTCCTGCTGGGCCAGCTCCCTAGTCTCCCCCCAGCCAAGGCCCCAAGCTAAGGACCCTGCCCCCACCGAGAAGCAGCACAGACACTGAACCTCCTCAGGTCCAAGGAGAGTGCAGTTTAGGGCCCAGCCTCCTGGGGATAGCATTCCCCAGATGGGATCAAACCCCAAAGAATTAGGTAAGCCCCCTTTAGCAATGAAAGGGGGAATGTGCACACTGGTTGCCCTCCCCAGGAAACAATCGCTTACACTGGGTTTGATAGAAAATAAAAATGGTTTTATTAAGTTGAAGCAGTAGGATTTAAGTAGTAATAAGTGAAAGTAGGCAGAGCAAAGTAGGTTACAAATCAAAAGAAACAAAACCGCTTGACTAATCCTACATTGAAACTTCAGTACAAACTTAATCAAACTCACCCTAAAACCTCTTTTCCAGCTGCCACTCTAAACCAGGGCTCTCTACCCCCCTCCCTCCCCCCCCGGGGTCCCTGGCTTCTTCCTTCAGGTGCAGCTCAGCCAAAAAGACCTAGGCCTCTCCTTTCCTATTCCTTTTGTTAAGGAGTTGAGGCCACTCTCTACCAACCACTGCTCAGACTTAAGGACAAAAGATTGTTTAACAGTGGCTTATCTAGAAGTTGTAGGTAACACCCTCCATGTTTCCCATTCACACATTTGAAACTCACCAAGTATTCCCCACTCCATGTGTCTAATTTTCCACACACAAATGATACATACAACAGAGTAAGATAAACAGAACCAGCAGATCATTACATGAAGATTGATGGGTTACATGAAATAATTCACTCAAACCACCTTTGAGTTATGTATATTCAGGTCCATGAGTCCATTTCCAAAAGCATGGTGGGGGGGGGGGATCCGTCACACAGGAATATAATTCATAATTTATAATTGATATCAGTATAGTTTCAGCAGTAAAAGCCCCTCCACAGGCTGATTCTTCAGCATCCTACCTGGAAATATGGAGACTGTCTTTTGTCTAAATAGGCTGTACTTCATGATTACCTGGCATCTTGACAAAAGACTGGGTTTTTTATTTCAGATTTGAGAAGAATGGTACACATCTTCTTCTTTGGTAACATGAAACTGTGGTGTCATATGAACACTTGCAGATCACCAATTTCCTGCTTGCTTTTGACTGAGAGAAGATATACATCTATTTTTCCTTTCTTCCACTTTCTTAAATTCTTCAAATTTGAAAGTTCCAGCCTTGCACAATTCAGAAATATCCAGCTAAAAGAGAGTCAGGAGTGTACATCAGACCTGGGAAGTGACTTTGTCCCAGATGCAACTATCAACAATTACGGAACCTTCTGCTAGTCATGATAGAAGTGTGGTCTAGTGGTTTAAGCCAGGAAACAAAGTTTTCATTCTCAGATCCATCAGCAATTAACTGTAGGGCTGCTATCTTTACATCTTTTCCCCCATTATCATTGTTTGTATAGAAGTAACATCCACAGGTCCCGGTAATGGTTCAGATACCCATTGTGGTAGTTGCTGTATAAACACTGCTGTCCTATCACATAGGGCTGCTCTGAGGACAATTTCTTCCCGTACCAGGGCCATCAATGTGTACCTGAGGGCAGAATGTGACTAAATGTTTGTACTGTGAGGTATTTGGGAAAAAATTGAAAAATATTATTAGATGAAGAGAAATAGTAAAGGTAGTAGAGGGGTCAGATGGGTTTATTAACATAAGCTGCTGTTTTCAATTTAATAGGATAGAAATGTTTAGATTTTTTAATGAGATATGTGACTATAGCTGACTTAAATATAATTATTTCCCAGCACTTAAGTTACAAATGAACAGAGTTTACTACAGAGACTGCACTATTTTATACATATATTTTATACATATATTTGTGTGAATTTAGTGCTTATGGCCCTGATTCAAGGCAGCATCTATACTTCTGACTTAAGCACATTGAAGTACTGTGGACCTCGTCATCTTCTTTAAGTTAATTATGTGTTTCTTGAATTGATAACTAGAACAATGAGGGATTAATGTCATTTATTAATATCAGTAACTACAGACATGTGGAGTGAGGGTAAGTGTGAAAGCTTCCCAGCATCTCTACTCTGTCAGTTCCAGTTGTAGTGTCTCTGAAATTCTCATTCTCTTTCTTGCAGTCCATAATTTACTGCAGTTAGTTGTATCATAGTCAATCCACATTTTTGGGTCCCTACACAGAACTTTGCTACTGCATCTCTATCATGATCCACTTCTAACTGTGGAAGGAAAGAGAATTTGCATTTCTTGGGAATATCAGACATTTCCAAAAATAAAGTTTGAATCAACATGACAAAAATAAAAATTTTAAAATTTCCTTCAAAACAAATTATTTTTGTTTGCTTTGGGTCCATTGCAAATTTCTTATTTCAGTTTAGAAATGTCTGATATATATATTTGGTGGGATTAGTAAATTTGGTGGTCCTAGCTCTTACCGTTTAGGATGAGTTCTTGAACAAACAGACTCACAGACAGACATACAAATGCACAAACTCTCTCAAATATTTAGTAAATATGGTGTCAAAATGAAATGCCATTTTGAAATAAAATATCAAATCTGACCATTTTGGATGCGATCAAAATACTTCATTTTGATTTTCTTTCAGAACTAGTTTAATCAAAATCATGTTCCCAATAAAAGCTCCATTTTGATAAAATGGCATTTCCTGAGAGAAAAAGATCTGTCAGTAAGCTTTTGATTGGTTCAGCCTGCCATTTGCCTGGCTTTTCCTGAGAACTGTCTGTAAAATACTGCGAGTTGTGTGCATTTTGTGTCTGTAAAAAATGAACTATAAAATAGGAAAATATTTTTCATTTCTGATATAATGCCTGGATTTGAACCCAGGTGAAAGGCTGGAGCACTAATGCAGTGTGCCATCTGGATCTCACCTGACCATAGCCAATGAAAATATCTCCTTAAGACAATTATGTCTATGTTAATAAAGGGCTTAGGTTGACATTTCCATTACCATTGATTTTTTTCAGCCTTTGCCTTGAGAAGCATCTTCATCTAACATGGAGGAATCAGCAGAGGCCACATTATGCATTGACATACCCTCTCTTTGATCCCATTAGCATGGTTGCATTTACATTAGGTGCAAATCAGAGAATATGGCCAAAGATTTCAAAATCTTTGCATTTATTGAATTTTCTGAATAATTGTGAATCATTGGAAAGATAGATTTTCTTGTCTTTTGTGGTTGTTTTTTAAGCAAGGATCTTAAATGTACACAGTGTACATTTAACACCGTGAAACTTTATATGAATGAATGGTTGGCCAATAAAGTGTTGATCCAATAGTGACAAACAGAAAACCAGATGTTGTTCACCTCATCAATGGCTTCAGTCATGACCCATATGGAAATCAGCAGTTTTAATACCCCAATGAGTCAATTGTGAAAACTTTTACAAAAATATTTGACATTTAATCTTCTCTCATAATATACATGTAGGAAAAACTATCTCCTTTCCTCCATAAAATATCCAGAGGAGATCCATATTTTATTGTGGCAGATTCTAATGCCTCTGTTTAAACAAACCTTACATTTAGAGTACTGCTACTTCCTGCAGCTTACTATAATTCCAAGTAGTCTCAACTTCTTCCTATTCCTATTAGTGATGTCTCAAAGACTGAACACAGTATATGGTATTCATCTTCTAGTGAATGTGAATATTCTTACTAGAAAATGCCATGAATTGATTATTAAAAAGATGCATTGATTAATCACTGCTTGCCCATTGCACTTTACACAATTAATTCTTTACCTGAAAAAATACATATAGTTTGATTTATGTACAGATTGAAGCTCTCTCGTCTAGCACTCTTGGGACCTGACTGATGATGAACCAGAGAGTTTGCCAAACCACGGAAGGTCAATATTGTGTAGCAGCATTACCGACACTTCCGCTGCTTACTGGGCTTTTAAAAACCATGTAGGAGTAAAATAGAGCTAAATAACAGCACAGTACACTGAGAACAAGGACTGGTGACTGTAAGCAAACTTTACGGGACTGCAGAAAACTTGGCCCCACCCATGATAAGTGGACATCTGGCTAACTAAAATCGTGCTGGACTACAGATGTTGCTGGACTAGAGAGGTTCAACCTATACTTAAAATCTAAAGTTTGGCAAAATACACAGCAGTAAGTATCTGAAGAACAAAAGGTAAAGAAAGAACAATGAATCTCCTGTAAGCATTCAGTCTTTGTTTTAGGATTTAGAGTAATACATGTAGCTCAGAATATTATATAGAAATATACAAATCAAATCTTTGTTAATATTTATATAAACTGAGGGCAATGAAGGATTTCCATTCTAGTCAGAAGCAGAAAGTGGTTTTAAGTAAATCAAACTAGGAAATTATGAAAATCCACGAAAATTAAATGTTCTCCTTGTTTTTGTGGTGACAGTTTTGAAAGGAAATTAATTCTGTAAAAATAAGTGTGAATTTTGTAAAAAGGATGATGGAATTCAAATATACTATCCAAAATATATGGTGCAGAATTGTCAAAAAAATTAAGGACGTGCCCTGCTTCAGAAAGTTTCTTAAGCATTTAATATAGAATATGTCCAGTGAGGTCATTAGGATACTGACATGTTTGAGGTAGGTATGTGTATGTGCTTAGTTAACCTGATAAAGTAGAGTCAAGATTATTGCTCTTGTGCAGACATTCCTGTTTGCAGTGACACACAGAACCTTTTTTTCTTGACTGGGTTCACTCGGTTTAGATCCTTTAAATGTGTATCAGCAGTTTACAAACAAAAGAAGGTCTATCACAGGTGAAAATGGATTTTAACAGAAAGCTAACATTTTATTCTGAATAGTATGGCTACATTAAAATGTTGATCAAATGACTGGATAAGATCCTCCCATATTTTTGCCATCATAAGGTTACTGCAAGCCTTATTTATGATTTGTAAAGCACTTTGACATTCTCTAATGGAAAGAGTTAGAAAACTTCAGGGTCTAGTTGCTTATGATCACTGTTTATTATGTTCACTGTTCCAAAAGATGCATGGCATTTAACATGTGAATGAAAAGCTGTCAGAGGTCAGAGAGGTTAGGCAAGAGACCAAACAGAACAAAAGAAATGGAATGTGTGGGAAGGACAATGCTTAGAAAAAAGGAAGAAGAAACTAGCTGAAGATAATTTTCTTCCACAAATATCATAAGCTAAATGTTGAATTCTTTGTAGATTTCTTGTCTGATTTTGTTCACTTTAGTGACATTTATAAGTATAATTTTTTTAATAAAGGAGCAAAATAATGTACAAGTGGTGGAATTAGAGCTGATAGGTTTTGCAGAAGTGGTTATTTATAAATAGAAATTTAAATGAGGAGATGGTAGTCTTAAACATATCCAGACTTTTGATGTCTTCATTGTTGTTCCATGCCTATATCATAAACCACTGTGCCCACATGGGCTGAAAACACTTGCATTTTAATAACTATGTTTTTTTTGTAACAGTATAGATCTAATGACTGAAATAGAGAGTTTGGCAGAAAATGTCAATAGCAGGAAGTATACAATGTCTGCACTGCCTGCAGGTTTGAGGTTTGGAGATCATTGCATCTCCATGGGTGGTTCAGCACATCTGGATTATTGTAGTCTATAGAGAATCCCAGTTCTTTTCTCCCAGATTCTTACATTACAAAGACTTTATTTCTAAGTCAGAATAAAGTTCTCAGGCTGTTCTATTCCCATTTCATAGGATGTTTAGGAAGGTTGTTAAATTAATCAACACAGACAAAAAAATATATATACATCTCCAAGACAAAATTCAACCAAAAGTTCTGAGTCATAGGTCTATTTCCATAAACTTCAGTTATATCTCAAAGGGGATTAATGTAATCCTATTTTTAGAAAATACAATGAATATTAGTAACTGAATTTTTTGGGAATGTGAACATTACATTAGTGAATAGATAATGTTACAGTGACAGAGACATCTAATGATCAGAAAACCTACAAGGTCTGAAAATTCAGCTTGGTGAACTCATCTAAACTTTTCTTAACCCCTGTGATATGAATAAACATATAGAAGACTGTGAAGGTGCCTGCTTCCAATAGGCACCCCCTCGTGGTCAGAAAAGGAGTGGCTTCCACTATTCTGTCTTCATCCTCTCTATTCAAAGTCATCACTGCCCAGCAGTGGTCTATCAGATATGTAACTCAGTATTCCAGCTGAGCTGTAAGTTCTATATGTGTAAAGAGTATGTCTAAACTGTAATAAAGGAGCTGTGGCATGGCCATCACTGGCCCAGATCAAACTATTCAGATCTTGGTCATTAAGACTCCACAGGGGTTGTGGCTTTCAGAGCTTGGGCTCCAGACTGAGTCCAGTCATCTATACTACAATTTTTTGACCTGCAGCCCAAGCCCTGTAAACCTGACTCATTTGACCCAGGATCAGAAACTCAGTGTCCTGGGTTTTTTACAGTGTTGTCCATAAAAGGTACATGGACAAACCCACAAAGACTAGTTCCACTGTCTGAAAAAGGGCAGCAGGCCTCACCAGGCCAAAGACCTAGTTTCAGGATTTTCCAGGATACAGAGTCTTCCTAGTCTTGAGCCTCTGGCATCAGAGATGGGCTTTTCACCCCTAGCCCTATTAGGCTGTGGTAAGGAAAATCTTCACCAGGTTCTGATCCAGGGTTCCAATGTAAACAGCTAAGTCCTGCATCCTGGAGTTCTATGCAATTGCTTCCCTTGATTACTTCATACTAGCTTTCCCATGCAGGAGGGAATAAAAAGTAACGTGGAAAAAAAAAAGAAAAAAATTCTTCAGCTTTGTAAATGTCACCCATAAGTCTGGTCGACCATCAATAGTCAGGGACCCCAGCAACTGGAACTCCTTTTACAGAACTTCAGCACGTAAGTCTCCTCACCACTGCCAGCTGCCTTTAAGTGAGCTAGTCTGATCCCTGTTTCATCTCCTCCTCCCTCCTGTGCATACATTGCTGGTGAGTCTGGACCCAGAACAGCTCCTTAACACTTTCCTCTTCAGTTCAGGGTTCGTACACCCCATCACAAACACATATATTCTGAGATCTCCTCTGGCATGATATCTGCTCAGGGTAAGCTAACGGGACAGATGAAGAAAGAAGACAATCTGCCAAAAATTATTTGGTATTCTCAGAGGTTCTCTCCTCATTGTCCCCAATCCTTATTTCTTTCTGAGGCTAGAACTAGACTGACTAAAACATGAGAGAGAATATTCTTGTGGCAATTTCAGCTAAGACTGGAAGGGGAGGTTCCAAAGTTTCATGAAACATACTGTTTTCTAGTGCCATAATATATGTGATTTCTGCAACCTCAGATTTCCAGCCCAGTTTTACAAGTTCAAGATACATTTTGGAGAATCATCTGAACTTTTAGATTCCTTTATGTCGTGAAGCCAATTTCTGGGGCTTGGTTCTTCTCTAACACCAATGTGACACCATTGATTTCAACAGAACTTCTCCTGAATTTCACTGGTGTAAAAGAGAGGAGAATCAAGAACTCCACACTTCTAAAGTGACCGCTTCACTAGCATCATCAGTGATGCAAATGTCTTACAAGAAGACAATATTCCTGTGTCACACCATGCAGGCTGTGTTTCTAGTGTTTCCTTTTCACTTGCTACCAGATCTACTCCAAACTAGCTCATCAATCATACATATTTACGGGCTGCACAATATCAGCATTACACAGTAATTAAATATCTTGGGGCTTTTTGACAGAAAGGAACATCCTTGGCTTGTGTAATAGTGTTATCAAGATAAAAAATGACAGCATTGTTCACTGTGTATACTTCCATCTAGCATTGTGCAAACATTGGCCATGTGCTGCTAATATGTCTCTACTGATTCTCCACTGGTAAGATGAGCAAGACTGACAGTATCACATATAGCATATGAACGTTCTGCATGGGATACTGTTGGTGGTCTTATTTTCCTTCCAAAGGGAAATGTGCATTTTACCATTCAAGTACTCAAGTAAAATAACATGCTGAGAGAAATGAATTTGGAATTATTCTCCTTAATCCTGCCTTCTTCATAACACCATATTACCAAATTCTTAAAACCACTGGAAGTGTTCAATACCCAATCACATCTGCTCCCTTTTTAGCAATTTTTAAAACCATGAGTTACATTTACAATAAGGCTACATCTACACTGCAGGCTTTTTGCGCAAGAACTGTTTTGTGCAAGAGTTCTTGTGCAAAAGGTTTTGAGCAAGAACGTGTCCACACTGCCATGTGTTTTTGTGCAAGAGCATCCATGGCAGTGTGGATGCTCTCTTGCGCAAGAAAGCTCTGATGGCCATTTTAGCCATAAGGGTTTCTTGCACAAGAAACCCCTGTTGCCCTTCCACACTGCCTTCTTGCGCAAGAAGCCTGTGGGGAGAAGAATAACTCTTGTGCAAGAAGCCCTCTGTTCCAATGCCTTACTGTAAATTTACTTGTGCAAGAATGCATGTGCAGTGTAGATGCTCTGTAAGTTTTTGCGTAAGAATGGCTGTTCTTGTGCAAAAAGCCTGCAGTGTAGACGTAGTGCCCGATTTTATTAGAAAGGTTTTCTTCACTTGTGACTCAGGATCTGTCATACAATTTGCAATGCATGTCTATCTGTTCTGGGGTAAATCTGACCAGCTCAGTAATACATCCTTCTGAGAGTAAATTTGTGTTACCTCCTCTTTCCTTAAAATAGTTCCTCCTGGAAGTGGCACATTGATGGGATGCTACCAGAGGAGTATTCCACTGTTGCTCCTTACTTTTAAGAGAAACAGAAGACATTGGTCCTCAGGGCTGCCAGTCCAACATCTTTCATGTTCATGAACATTACGTTTTAAGACACTGGAGAATAAGACTGGTCCTATCAGCCTAGTGGTACAACAGCTTCAGGAGCATCTTCCAATGTCTGTTAAGTTTAAATCTGATTTCCAAATACCCCATGGCCCTGAGGTATCTCTCTTAGCTCCAATGTAGCCTAGTTCCTTCAGGGCTTCATTCTATTATGAGCATCTCCCAAATGTTTTCTTTCTTTTTATTCATATGAGCATTACTTATTTTGGGGTGTAGCTTATTACAGGCAAATGAAAAGAGTTCTCACTCCAAGGAGCTTAAAATGTAAATTAGACAAAAATCAGCAAGGAACAATGACATAAAAGAGAGAGAGTGTTTAGAAG
This sequence comes from Pelochelys cantorii, assembly GCA_032595735.1. Taxonomy (NCBI): domain Eukaryota; kingdom Metazoa; phylum Chordata; order Testudines; family Trionychidae; genus Pelochelys; species Pelochelys cantorii. The sequence goes on along the minus strand of CM064329.1, from coordinate 97,220,514 downwards.
ATGAGAATTAAGAGTTGTCAGGCAAAGATGGCTGTGCATGTGTGATGGTACCTCCTACTAGTGGCTGGCCCTTAGAGCATAGGTTTCCAAACTGGAGAAGAAATTCCAGGGAGGGGCACGAGGCGACCCAGCCCCCCTGGTCAATCCCTGCCAAGAAAGAGCGTTACCTCCTGCAAAAATGGAGGTAGCGCCAGCTTCCTGCGGCGTGGGGGAGAGGGAAGTCCCGCAGCTGCATGCCAGAGCCAGCATCTCAGGAAGCGTGTGCACTGATTCCTCTCCCCAAACAGCCAGTATGCTTCCTGAAAAGCCGGGTCTGTTGTGTACCGGCGACTTCCTTCTGCCTGCTGCTTTCCTGCGCGGGGGGTGGGAGAGGGAGTGGGAGTCCCAGGTCTGCGCCAGCTCCATCTCCTCGGGCAGCACACGCCTTGCTCCTCGCTCCCCGTGTGCTGCCTGAGCAGTTGGAGCTGGTGCGGACCTGGAACTCCCACTCCCTCCACCCCCCCCCACAGGAAGGCAGCAGGGGGAAGGAAGTTGCCAGTACACAACAGACCTGGCTTTTCAGGAAGCACGCCGGCTGTTTGGGAAGAGGAAGCAGCACACTTGCTTCCTGAGAACCCAGACCTGGCACACAGCTGCGGGATCCCCAGGTACCAGCCTAGCTATCCCCTCCCCTCACCCAGACCCCCACAAGTACCCTGCCCCCCTGCCCAGACCTCCACAAGTACCCTGCCCAGACCTCCATGAGTACCTTGCCCAGGGTCCCACCAGCACCCTGCCCCCTGCTCAGGGCCCCACTAGCACTCTGCCCCCTACCCCCTGGCCAGACCCCATCTAGAACACTGCCCAGATACCACCAGCACCCTTCCTCTGCCTCGGAGTCAGACACTCACCAGCACCCTGCTCCTGCTCCCTCCCTCCTGGCCACACACCCACCCCAGCTTGCTCCTGCACCCTATTTTCCACCCCATTCCTATCCCACTTGCTGGCACACTGGATCCACTGTCCTGCACACTGGAACCCTCATTTTTGGCCACACCTCAGAGTGTAGAGGGGCCCACAAATTCCACTTACCCTGGAATCCCAGAAGAGTTCATCTGGCCTGAGACCTTGTACCTCAGTCCTACCTACCCCTACCCCCCCTCCATGGGGTCAGGGGAGGGAGGTGTCTCAGTTGGGGCCACATCAGAGGGGATTGGAGGGGTGGGGTTTTTTTGCATCTCACTTGTGTGGTTCCTGACTTATTTTTCTGTGGGTCAGTGACCCCTGACCCAAAACAGGTTCCCTGTCCCTCCCATAAATAAAGACAATGCTGAAACATTTGTGTTGGACATATTTTATTTAAAAATGAAGCCTGGCCAACAAGCCCCCAATTGGGGCCAAGCCCCCATCTGGCTGCAGCATCATAACACCCCTGCATTCCCCCCACACCCTAACTCTGAGCCTACCATACACTGGAACCCCCCTGTCCTGAGCCTCTCACATCCCCAGTCTTCTGCCACAACACTATTGCACAATCCACACACTGCAGATCTGTGTCCTGTGCCCATCATACTCTCAACCCCCCGCCCTGAGCTCCTCATACACTCCAACCTGAACTCCTGCACCCTCATGTCCACAAGCCTGTGGTTTGCTCAGCACCCCAACCCTCCACTTGATCCCAACTTTCTCTAGCCTGGAGACCCCTCCCTGAACCAGCAGCCCCTTCTCCACCTCCTCCTGCACCCAAATTCCCTCCCAGAGCTTGCACCTTTTGTTCCTTCCCACACCCAAGGGTAATTTTGAAAGAAGGGTTTTCTTTCAAAATAACCACGTCTAGACAGCGTTTCTTTTCTTTTCTTTTTTTTTCAAAATAGGGTATTTCAAAATAGCGCCCGGACGTGATTATGCAAATGAAGCACGGGAAATTCAAATCCGTGCTTCATTTGCAATTTCACTCAGCTGCATTTGCATTGCTCTCGAAAGAGGAATGCAGTGTAGACATACCCTTAGGGACTTACCAATTTAATGGCTGTGTGAAGAACAAGTAGGCATGGCCATGACTTCCACCATACCTAGAAACTTTGTAGGAAAGAAAGAGCAGACTTTTGAGGGGCACCTCCTTTCTTTCATACCCTACCCAACAGTAATAGCACAGCCCCTTCAGGTGCAGTACTACAGTTGGTTGAAGGTCTTTCAATCCCATGACCAGCCATACTCCCCATAATTTCAATTTGCTCTATCTTTTTTTCCAAGCTCAAAGAAAAATTTCAGCTTCTGTTGTGATGTGGTTGGTGGTTTAAGCTGGTAGAAAAAATGGGGAAAATTCAAAATTATAACAGTATTTCAATTTTTAGGATTTGAAATGAAACAATTTTTCAATATTATTATATTTTTAATTTCAAATGTTCCGGATTTTTACTCTTTCTCCTTTTTATATCTTTTTAACAATGAGTTCAATAAAATTTATGATATCAACTTTAGCCCCCTTTTTCTTTCTTTGTGTTTACTCTGTAACTTTTTTCAAAACTTACAAAAGTCTGAGTGGCGAAAGGAAAAATGAAACTGTAATTCTGCTTCTTTTTAACTTTTCAAAATTTTCAAGTTGCAAGGTGGCAGAGTTACAGTGTTTCATTTTTCCTTTTGCTATTCTATAGCTTTTGCAGTGTTTCATTCAATGGCATAAAGGAAAGAATCCAAAAGATGAGGGTTTTTCAATGAAACTTCAGGAAACAACTGTTATTTACAAAAGTTCTGAATTTTTCAAATGGACAATTTAAAAAAAAAAAGGCTCAAAACCATTCCGCTAGAGCTACTGATGACTCAGGTGTTTCCTCTGAGAGACAGACCAGGGTGGGGGAAGGAACAAAGAGAACATTTCACAAAAAAATAGTAGTTTAATTGCTTTTTAGTGATTTTTAAATTGATTTCAATTAAGGTCTCTCTTGGTGTATGCCAAATTGTGTGACTTGTGTGTAAAGAAAACTTTACTTTCCAAACAAGTTATACAGCAGGTTCTCCCAATGTGTGGCTCTGTTGCGTCCAAGGGATGCATTCGCTTTTCCAAAAAAATGTCGGAAAAATGGACACGTTTTTTTCGGCATCCCTGTAAACCTTATTTTACGAGGAAGAAGGGATGTTCTGAAGGACGGTTTTTTTCTCCCCCGAACTTTGGCCCCGCAAATTGCATTGCTTTTTCCGATTTATCTTTGTAGTGTAGACGTAGCCTGAGTTAGATATCTGTGCATCAAACTCAGGTACTTCTAACAGTAGAAAGAAAACTCCTAGGTTACGTTTACACTATGAGTTTTCTTGGCAAAAAATATGCTAATGAGGAACTCATTTGCATGAGTCACGATCTCATCTGCATATTTTCACTAAGGTTTTTGTGCAAAAACAAGCAGTGTGGACGTTTTCTTTTTGTGCAAAAACCCTTTTTCCCACTGATCTTGTAGGAAAAGGGTTTTTTGCGCAAAAAGAAAACGTCCACACTTCTTGTTTTTGCACAAAAACCCTAGCAAAAAAAGGGATTGGCAGAAAATATGCAAATGAGTCCCTCATTAGCATATTTTTTGCTGAGAAAACTCGTGGTGTAGACGTAGTCCTATTGACTTCATGAAATGTTTTCTATCTACGTAATTTATCTGGGATGTTAGGTATTTAGAGAGTGCCTGTCATAACATGTGGAATCTGCTTGTACTCATATCCAGGAAGTGTACTCTTTGTTAGAGTGCTGGAGTAGCAGTCAAGCAGTCTTGGTTCTGTTCTTAGTTGTGACTGTAAAACTCTAAATCAGTAAAGATACGTCTACACAGCAGCATTATTTCAAAATAACTAACGTTATTTCAAAACAACAAAATGCGCATCTACACAGCAAGCCATTATTTTGAAAAAATGTCGAGATGGAGGACTTCTTACTCCAACTCCTATAACCTCATTTCACGAGGCATAAGGGAAGTCAAAGGAAGAGTGCTCTTCCTTCAACTTTCTGCTGTGTAGACAGTGACAAAAGCCGAATTAAGCTATTTCGACTTTAGCTATAAGTGACATAGCTAAAGCTGCGTATCTTAATTTGACTTTTGCCCTGCAGTGTAGACATGCCCTAAGACTCCTAATTTCAGCATGTCTCCGAACATTTGTTCTGGCAAATACTTGTGTTTCTGTGTAAAAAGGGAGTGACTTCATGCCTACTTACTTCTTTGCTTTTGTGAATTCCTATGTGTGCAAATATGGCATCTGCGCACAGAGCAAGATGTAAAGACAGCACTGAAGGAGCACTAAATATGTGGAAGTTAATTACTCTGTATTTGGTAAAATGGGGATAACAAACTGGAGTTATCACTAAGACATGATATGGAGATTAATTAATTGTTGTATGGAGAAAGTTTTGAGATCTAACATGGTATCCATGCACAGCAATAGCAGTACATGTTTTCAAATATAATAATAAATGATGCAACTTGTTACCAGTGACTAAGCAACACCATTAATTATAAATGATTTAGCCACCTTTTGGATCTGAGAGATGGTAAATGTGTCTGCCCCAGAAGTGAGATTCTCCTGATATGCCATATCTTAATCACCAGTGTGATCTTAACCCAATAATGACAGACTATGAAATTAGTTTAACCAATATATTGTAAAATTTGGAACACAGCATAAAATACACAGTGATAACAGTAATCCCAAATTGCTCAGTATTATAAAACCAACCCACTCCTGCTAAAAGGAAGAAGACAGAGAAGATCCCAATAACAAAGGTAAATAAACCTTACAGTCCGTAATGACTATGGTAGCTGAGGGGAAGGGAGAGGCCTAGGACCTACTACCCTGGAGCTGATTTAGAGCTCTCGGGGAGGAGTACTAGGGCGATCCCTCATACACGTCTTTGATGTTACAGATGTTAAAGGAGGATCAGCGATACAGTCTCTGCTATCAGTCCTGAGCCTTCTCTACAGGTATTGTAGAAATGTCACTGTTCCTTGGAATGCTTTTTCTGGCTCACCACACTTCCGGGACTTCACCACGGATAAGGACAAAGAAATGTTGTCTTGGTTGCTTTTAAGGTTACAACAGACCCTATTTGGTGTACCCCGAATATCCTTCCCAAGCCTTCGCTATGGAGAATAAGGAGAAGCACCACAGGAATCCAAGCACCTTCTCTGACTATGGTTGAGGAGAGTGAGCCACACTGTCCCTGGAGGGGACAGTGCTTATATGCATCTTGTGGCGGGAAAGCGGAGCGATTGACAGCACCAGCTGTGCCCAACTTCTGAGGTAAACGCAGCCAACCTATCCTTTTGGTGGGAAAAGCTAGTCCAAACCTGTACTTGTTTACCTCAAACTGTCCTCACAAAGTTCAAAATGGAGGCAGTGATTCAAGATGGAGTCGTAATGTTCAAAATGGAGTCCCGGTTATACTATCCAATTAAAATCACTCCAACAAACTAATATATGCATATGTTTTTAGGAAAAAGTAACACATTATATAATAGGGAAACTAGTATTTTTCATTTTTTATTAACTCCACTTACACTTTCAACTCAGTAATGCTAAATCCTGAAAGACAGAGAAATAATGTTTTTGTGATTAAGATGCCAGACACAGACTCCAGAAGCAGGACCCAATTTCCAGCTCTACCTCAGACTTCCTTTGTGACCTTTGCCATCTCACTGTATCTCTCCTCTGTGCTTCAATTCTCCATCAGTAAAATGGGAATATTTCTACTTCCTTCTCATGTTTTCCCAACCATCTATCTTGTCTGTTTAGATTGTGAGGTCTGTGAAGATGAATGTCACTTATTATGTGTTTGCAAAATGCCAAGCACAATGGAGTCCTGATCTCAGCTGGAGAGTCTGGGTTCTACTAAAATACAAATAATTAATAATAATTAGGTGCTGAACATCCTGAAATCCCACTTAAGTAACAGACAACATTCATTGTGGCTTCTGCGGTAAAGAATTAGGAGACTGCTCTTGGATAAATGTATCTACAAGGCTCATAAAAGCCATAACATAAAAAGTCTTTGGATGGGGCTTTATTCTTCTTTGCTTTTGCTTTTTCTTTTAATTATTAATTGATTTCCGACAGCAGCAAAGTGCAATGCTCTGTTTTAGCTGTACTGCAGATATCAACATATATTTAGCAAATCCAATAACACTTTACTGCTAATTCTTAGAACATTTAAAATGTATAAATATGTGAAGCTAAACCCCCTTAGAGAGCCTTGTTTCTCGTGTGCTACAGCGCAGAAGAGTCACTGATTGTAGCAGGCAGCCTGCTTCTTGCTTTTTGCAAATCGATTTGTCTAATGAAATACAATCAATAAGTCACAGACTGAAACTAGTAAAGTGCTAAAGGGTGAAGAACCCAGGGTCATTTTCAGTTAGTTCCTTTAGAATTGGAACATAAGAACAGCCATACTGGATCAGATCAAGGGTTCCGCTAGCTCAGTATCTTGTCTTCTGTCAGATGTTTCAGAGGGAACGAACAGAACCGGGCAGTTGTTGAGTGATTAATCCAATGTCATCCAGTCCCTGCTTCAGCCCATCAGAGGTTTAGGGAGATTGCGATTATGGTGTTGTGTTCGTGATCAACTTCACTAATTGCCATTGATGGACTTATCCTCCATGAAGTTATCTAATTTTTTTTTAATCCAGTTATTGCTTTGACCCTCACAAGATCCTGTGGCAATGAGTTCCACAGGCTGACTGTGCATTATGTGAAGAACTTCCTTATGTCAATTTTCCACCTGCTGCCTATTAATTTCATTGAGTGATACCTGGTTCTAGAGTTATGTGACGGGTAAATAGACACTTCCCTGTGCACTTTTTCCACACTATTTGTGATTTTATAGACCTCTAATCTATCCCCTCACTCATCTCTTTTGTAAGGAGAATAGTCCCGTTTTTTTAAATCTCTCCTCCTTTGGAGTCAGAGTTAGCCTTGAACAATGAAGGAGAATTGTTCCTAAACCTGCTTGTTTTGAATTTGTGATGGGATGTAGGTTTGTAGAATAATAATTAGAACTAAATCACTTCATCTGATCATGTCTTCATCTTAAATCCCCAGTTCAGCAAAGCACTTCAGCATGAGTTTAAATCCACCAATAGTGGGCCAAATACTTGAGCATGTGCTTAAATTTAGGCATATGCATAAGACCCATTGAGTTAAATGAGAGCTAAATAGTCACATACAGCCTCTCTCTGACTTAGGAACCGGTTACGGACCAAGCAATTGGTCATAACTCGGTTTGTTCGTAAGCCGGAGCCCATAGAGTTACACGCGACTGCGCTGTTCGTAAGCGCAGATCGTGTTCGTAACTTGGGGATCCGCCATTTATGACAGCTTCATTCGTAACTGCGAACAGTCGACTTACGACCGTTCGCAACTCGGGGACTGGCTGTAATACTAAATACAGGATTAGGGGCTTTGTTGAATTGAGATGGTTTTGCTGAACTGGGACCTAACTGCTTTAATAAGGAGAGACTCCTATAATACTCTGCTATTTGCTTCCCATTCTGCACAGTTGTCGATTGGTACTGCTGATGAGACAAAAAGCTCTGGTTCTAGTGTAAAGAAAATCACAGTGAAAGATAATGGAAAATAGTATAATGTAAGTAGGGAGCAGGGCTATCAAAAATATTGGTTATTTTATATAACCCTCGAAATCTGAGTGTTCGGTTCAGTTAGTCTTTGACTGAGAGTTTTGCTTTCTCAATTTCTTCTCCTTCTCTATGTCCATTCCTTCTCCCTTGTTAATTATAACCTACTCTAGTCCCTGTCTTGGCCCCTTATTTTTTCCTTCCCCTCTAACCTGGCTCCCTTGACTTGATAAACAACCTTGCTTCTCCCCATCTTCTCTCCTTTTCTCTGAGCCATGTTCAGGTGCTGTCAGAGCTTTGGTTGATTCCCACAATTGCCTCCTTGTGATGTCAAGTGTCCTTTGATGCATACAGTCCTCCCCTTGCACTGTGATAAAGATCATGCAGTATTTACTTTAAATTCAACATTTTACCCAGCATGCAATTTGTGGCACAGGACCCAGAGCACACAAATATTGAAAACAGCAGCTGGGACAGAACTGTGGGAGCCATCCTATATTTGGCATAGTTCATAGGACACCTGATGGTAGCATTAAGCCCCAATCCAGACACTGCTGAGCAGAAAACCTGTCCTGAGATGCAACTCAGGGCATGTCTACACTACAGAGGTTTTTTTGGAAAAATGTCTGTTTTTCCAAAAAAACATCAATTACATCCACACTGCAAATTCATTCTTTTGAAAGAAAATTGAAAAAACAAAGGGGTTTTTCTGACATTGGTAAACCTCTTTCTACAAGGAAGAAGTCTTCTTCCAAAAGGACTCTTTTGGAGAAAGGCATGTGTGGACGGGGAAGAGGGAGTTCTTTCACAAGAAGAGGAAAGAGGAAAAAGCACAAGTGCCCTGGTGGCCACTCCATCCATAGTAATCACAGTTTAAATGTGAGATAGCGTCCATTCAGTGTGGAGGCTATTTTTTGAAAAAGCAGATGGCTTTTTCAATGAACTTTGGCAGTGTGGACATTCTCTTTCAGAAGAAGTTTTTTCGGACGATCTCTTTTGGAAAAACTTCTTCTGAAAGAAGCCTGCAGCCTAGACAGAGCCTCAGAGCACCTAGGAATTCTGAAAGTTGAGTGGGAGATAACAACTCCCAAGGGGCCTTATGGCAGCCAAGGATCAGTTGGCTATATCAAGTAGCACCTAGTCACACCCTTTTCTCTAATGATGTTCTGTACTCCAGAGTGTCAGAAGAGAATGACTACATTGGCTCCATGCCAGGAGACTTATCAGATGATGTCTTTTTCCATATGCCTTATGCTGCCGAGTGGTCTAGGACAGCACAAATGGCAGCTGGAATACAAACTTGTCTGTTTGACTGATGCTCTTAGTTTATCTTCAACTGATTCACCCTGAACATTAAACTTAAATTAGATTGGTCTCTAAATAGCTCATAAAACCATAACTTTTGCTTGACATATAATTTGTATCTACTAGAGAAAATAAGTTTGTCACTACAGCAATACTGCTCAGTTCCAGTTATGACCAAGGACAGTAGGACATATATGATACACATATTATCCTAATTAGCTACTGTCAAGTTGGTTTTAGCACTAGAGGAAATTATTTGCTCCACTGGCAAATTCAGGTGAACAGAATGTCTTCTGTAACACTACAATTCTTCCTCATCTTTTGCTCTGGGCTATGCCTAAGAGGTACAGTTTAGCCCCACTTAAAGACCTTAGAGTCTGGCTTGTTAATTTTGTGAGCTTAGAAACCAGCTGGTAAAGTTGCATTGATTGGCAAAGATTCTCCAGCTTTCATGCATCACAAACAGGCAACTATTTACCTTAAAAATTGGTATTAATAATGTGTGAAAAAAAAGAAAAGAAAAGAAGTAAATTTGGCACATTTCTTTTTCTCCATCCATTTAAGTTTCAAAAGAGAATTAGCTTCTGGTTCATCAGATGTCATCATCTGCCATCATTTTGCAAATAGGCCTAATTTTATGAGCTTCCCCATAATTTTTTATGACTTTCATAGATGAAATGTGATTTCATACCACTACTCTTCACCTTTCCCCCTGAAAACTCAATCAAAAAACTAGAAATCACCATTCTCATTTTAGGTGAAAGTCTTTTTTCATAATTCTAGGGCTTAATTCATATTTTATTGCTGCATTAATACATTCATATTTCTAGGTAGGAAAAGACGCCAGTAGATGGCTCCATAATTCCTGAATTAAAAGCAAGGAAAATAAGCGAGTCTTTGATACCTTTGACTTGTGGCTAACAGCCTTGATTTGATTGTACCAATGACAGGAATAAGCTTCATGCCGCCGTGCTGAAACGGGACACTTCAATTTGTTATGTCATACAGTTTCAGAATGGGCAATTTGTCCTCAACCCACATTGACCTTGATAACTTCCTGGTAAACAAAGAAGGACTCATCAGCAGTGTGAGTTCTTGTGTCCCACAGAGAGAATGGCTATGAGTAGAATCTCAAGCAGAACTACACAAAAATCCATGGGAGGGGGAGTATAACTCCTTCCTGCCATATCCTACTGAAGAAACTTCACTGCAGAGTGATAAATCAGAAATTTAATGGCTGCCACAGATGCTAGAAGTACAGTATCATAGTGAAAATGAATAAATGTTAACAATGGAAATGCAGCATTGAACATATATTTGCACTGAAATTAACAAAAACAACATTCAGATAGAACTGGTTTTGTTTAGTTTTTTAGAAAAAGAATCAGGATGAGAATATGCAGGAAGAAAATGTACCATAACATAATGGCAAGAACAGCCATTTGTTGCTACCTGTAACATCGATACCATATTATGAATTTCCCACTGACCCTGTCAATGGAGTGTAACCTCAGTTATATCTAAGCCCTTGTCTACAGCAGGGAGTTATTTTGAAATAACCCCACTTATGTCAAAACAATAAGTTGAGTGTCTAAACTACCAAACCCGTCATTTCGAAATAATGGGCTGGTTATTTTGAAATATGTACTCTGGCTTTCCTTGAGGATTAAGCTTATTTTGAAATAGTGATTTTGGGAGTTACTATTTAGTTATTTGAAAATAATTTCCCAGTGTAGATATGCCCTCATTGACATGGATAGCTCCTATCTCTGTCCTCTGCGAAGGAATGGGCAGCACATCTCAGGCGTGCATTTTCAAAAGAGGCTTTAAGCCACTCTGGCAGCCTGGAGCCATCATGGCAGCTAAGATCTAAATAAGAATATAGAACATAAGAAAGGCCATACTGGGTCAGACCAATGGCCCAGTATCTAGCCCAGTATCCTGTCTTATGACAGTGGAGCTTCAGAGGGAATGAACAGAAGAGGCAATTATCAAGTGATCCATCTGCTGTTGTCCCCTCCCTTCTTCTGACAAAGAAAGGCTATGGACACTCAGAATATGGCGTTGCATTCCTACCCACCCACTGATGGACCTATCCCCAAAGAAATTATCTAGTTCTTTTTTGAACTATTTAGATCTCCAGAGCATAGTGAAGACCCAGAAATGTTCCTTATACCCATGACAGGGAGCGGTGGTGCAGCTCTGCTGCTCTGGTGATCAAACTGTAGTCAGCTCTCTCAGCTTTAATCACTTTTCAGAGGAGATATTCTTATGCCCTTTGGAGTCCATAAAATTCCTCCATATTCATACTTGTGTACTTTGATCAGAATCTAATGACCAATAGAAGGAATAAAATAATGTACATAGGAGATGAATCTACTGTTTTCTCTCCTATAGCCTATGTATGTTATATGTAGTAGCAGAATACTGATTTTTACACATTTTTTAATGCTACATGTATCTATTGTGTGTTAAGCTTTTTAAAAATCCATCCAATTAATGTGAATGGCCATGCTTTAGAAGAATGGTGTTCTCTAAATTAATAATTGCACATAAACAAAATCATCAACCATTAAGGATATTTTTATTGCCGTGGTTTATGACATCAAACTCCCATCTAAATCTGTTCTTAATTTCCTTCTCCTTCAACCCTTCCCTCTCCCCCAAATGATTCTGGAGATAAGGAAAGTAAAATTGGAAAGAGAGACATCGAAGTGAGTTGATACACAGGGAGGCTTTATTCCACTGCAGAATTTCCATGAGAAAATGCTAAAGTCTTTCACAAAATATTGTGATAATAATGGAATTAAAAGGGAAAATGATCTTTCAAATAATCTGAACACCAACTTTTAAATAAAGTTCATATACCATCTCTACCTGCTTAGATATCCAGCACATACACATGACACTTATAGTTACAAGATGAATAGGAGACTTATGTCATGTTACAGCTATCATCCACATTTCACTGCCTCATCTGTGTTCTGCCCATTAATGCATTTTTACTGTGACTACTGAAATTTCCAACTTTTAAGCAGCTTTGCATTGTCACTATTGAAAAAAAAACACAAGACTGTGGCAATCATTTTTTTTATAAAGATCCACATTTTTTGGTCAAGATACAGTCGAGTTCCACACTACAGAGAAACATGTTTCACACTTCAAGTAACTCTGTTCGCCAAACACATACTACTTTGAGCATTAGTAATATATTCCATTGCTTATATTGTTAGCGCATTACATGAAAAACAAAATCAAACCACTGTTTAAATTAAACATACTGGTTAAGCCTTTGGCCATTGTGGCAAAGCTAAACAAATATCATTCTAGTCTTCTTTAAATGAACAGCTTCACTACAGAAACTGGTTGTAAGTAATAATTGCTCACCCAAAATATTGTTCAGGTAGACTCCTCCACAGGTCAAGTATCCTCCTTCCCCCCGCCTCTCCCACCTCAAAGACAGTTATTGTCCTTTTGTTTCCAGGCATTTTAAGCCATCTCCTTGGGTCAGGAGGTGGAGAAGCATCTGGTCATCCAGATTTAGCCTGTGGTCCATCAAATGAGTACCCCTGAACTAATGAATCCTGACAGAGAAATTCTTCTTTCCCCCATTTTCCAAATATAAATTGTTCTTCTCTTCTCCCCACAATGAAATTGATGTATGCCAAGGGCAGACTTAAGGGATAGCAAACATACAGCTTGTGACCCAATGGTAACATCATGTTAGTGGGCAGTTCCAATTATTGATAAAGCACAAGCGAATAATATTTGCATCCAATTCCACTTTTGTTTTAGGCCTTTGGGTTTTTTTCATATTATATAATATATAATATGATGAAATATTATATATATAATGGAAATATATAGAATGAAAACACACATTTATTTATTTATTTATTTGTGTGGGGTTTTTTAAATAAAAAACAGAGGCTTAAAACAAAAGTGCAAATATACAAAAGTGCAAAACTGGAATCTGACCTAAATTTGTTGGCTTGTGTTTTTCCAATAATTCGCAGTGCCCACCATCACCACTGTTGGATTTGGCAGTTAGTTCTGTAATGTTGTCCACCTTCAACCTTGTTGTCTCATCTTTCTCAACTGCAAGGAGAACAAGGTCACTCAGCCGTGTCCATTTTCCATTTCTGGTAACACATCCGTAAGAGAACTTGACACTATGAAATTCAAGTAGCTCTAGACTCCAGGTGACAAAATGAACACCTCTGTGACCTTTGTAAAATAATACATCTCGAAAGACAATCTCATGAATCAAGTATAAATAAAAATATGATTATTTCCCCAAGAGATTAAATATTTCCTCATTTGACTTTTCTAAAGATATATTTTGTAGCTGCCTAGGATAGAGGAAACCAGACAGAATAAAATCCTCATGTCAAGATTTTAGTTCCCCAATTTGGTTAAGATGGGAAATATTTCCTTCAGTGGTTTTCCTTTATTGCTAACACAGATTTGTGTGCAAATTCATCATCCATGTGGCATACACTTCTCTTCCTGTGACATGCATTTTCAAAACCCATTGCTTCCCGCTTGTTCTGTGATTCTTTTGCAATTTCCTCATACTTTTCTTCAGATGTGAGTTTTTTGAGGTCATTCATTGTGCTGTCAAATGTTCAGTGGACTTAGAACAGGTCACTTTTCTTTGCCTGAAGGATTCCAGAAGCTGCAGCCGTCATAATTAAAAACCTAAGCCATCATCAGAGATTGAAGTAGAACATCCAGACCATCAAGGACAGGTTGCTGTTTGCTCGATGTATGTTCTCACTACTCCTGCATTCAGTAACAGTTTCATCTTCTAGGCATTCAATTATACTCTGAAAATTTACTATTATTGCCTCAGTGGCTTTCATTTGAGTTACCCTTCTTGTGCTTCAGAATACTTGTAGGTGTAAAGGTCTTCCTCATTCTTCAGAAGCTTGTTCAGTGTCATCTGCTGCCTCAATTCTATCAAATTCTTGAGGGGTCTAAAGTGCATTATCAAGTTCCTCTTCTCTTTTGCAAAATTGTAATCTCTTGAGGAAGAGTTTGAATATCAGGATTAAGTTTGCACTTAGTCATTAGGTTTTCCCATCACAGGATGGTCTGAGCAGTATTTATATATTGCCTGAAAGTTACAAAGAAACTTCAGGTCTGGACTGGCCTTATCTTTAGCAGCATGCACCAAAACCAGGTTAATTTAATGTGGTGGGAAATGGATGTTTGATGAGTACAATTTGTCTCCCTTGTCTGCCAGATATTCTCCTATTTTTGCTTTTGATCGTCCATGAGCTCTGGCTATAACACTGGCCCCATCATATCCTTGTATAAATATGTATTCAAGGTCTAAAGCCATGCTTGCAGAATAAAATGCCAGTTAACTGTCACACAAATATGCAACATATGCCCTACTTACTGCCACAAAGCTGACAAAATGCTCATTTATGTCTATTTTTCCACTGATATGATCAGTATCAGTGTGAAGCAAAATGGCTAACATATATGGTTGTTGGTGCAATGAGTGTAAAATGTAGCTCCTTTGCCACTATTAATGATGTGCTTTCTGGTTTCTAAACCTTTTAGAAACCAGAAAACTCATTTTTTGAGGAGTACAGGATCTTTCGAAATAGGGTTTTTCTTTCGAAAGAACCGCGTTTAGACGGTGGTTTCACTTTCGAAATACCCATTTTCGAAAGACTGTGCAGCCACCGTTATGCAAATGAAGCACGGGAAATTCAAATCCCAGATTCATCTGCAATTTCAATCTGTCTAATTTACATCCCTCTTTCAAAAGAGGGTGGGAGGTGGCAGTGGCAGAAGAATAACTGGTGCTGCTACTCAGGGGCTCATGCACTTGGAAATCCCCTGCAGGATCAGTGGTGCTCAAGTGTGCAGAATGTGCCTGGTGCAGCCTGCTCTTCGATTGTTTGTAGCATTGCTGAAATAACTAGCAAGAACAGCATGATATTCCCTAGTGCTGGCATCTGATTGTGCCTTCCAAAATGGTGGTTCTACCCTGGTTCTGATTGGTGGGACATCTAGTGGCAGAGCCTCCATTTTGATTGGAGGAGCCCTCCTCACCTCCCATTGCCCAGTTAAATTCTGCTGTGGACAGCAGGAAGCAGCACCCCACTCTTCTAAGAAGCTCTGTCTCTATCACTGGTGGCAGCAGCAGAGCTCTGGCTCCTATGACAATAATTTTGACTTCAGCAAGAGCAGTGGTGATGATAGCAGCAGCAGCACTGGTTCAGTGCTTAGGCCAGAGAGAGCCTGCAGCACAGCACAGCACAGCAGGGATTGGGGAAATGGGCACAGGTAAAAAGACAGGGCTAAGTTGCGGGGCATTGGGAGTGAAATGAATGGGTGAGGTGGTGGCATGTGGAGGCCTACAGTAAAATCATGGCCCATCGTTTTTTTCCTCTGCTAGTGGAAGATTGGAGAAAGAGATTGGGTGGAAGGAGAGTCCTGGACCAGGGTGGGTCACATTAGTTTTCAGTGACTTTGATGACTTAAATCTGCCACTGCTGCAGGTGCAAGATGGACAGTGTTCAGTCCTATAATAGTGACTGGGTTTAGCCTCTGGCCTCTTGTAACCTGCACAGGTAGGGAAAGGATGGATTCCGTCTTCCCAGCAGGACACCAAGCTTTGGATCCCAAGACATCATACTTAACAAGTGTCATATTGTCAATGCATGGAAAAGTCATTTTGATGTTTTCAGTATTTTCGTGGCTATACATTTCTTCTTTCTCTGACGGGCCCATAGATCCATATCCTCCCATCCATCCACCCAGATACTGTATTCTAACCACTAGACCAAATTCCCATGACAGTGGGTGGTATAATTTTATTATTCCAAGATAAATTTAATCATTTTATAGATGGGTGAAGTGACAGAAGCCAACTTTGTGACTTTCCCATATTTTTTTATAAAATTCTTGACAATATTATTTCTGCCTCTCAGCAATTTAAAAATTACGAACAGATTTTTGTCAAAGTAGGGAGTGCTC
The DNA here is from genome assembly GCA_032595735.1 of Pelochelys cantorii. NCBI lineage: Eukaryota > Metazoa > Chordata > Testudines > Trionychidae > Pelochelys > Pelochelys cantorii. Next base: position 97,204,630 of record CM064329.1, on the reverse strand, counting down.
ACTCCTGATGTCAGTTGCACATATGATTTCTATAATAACTGCTGAAGAATCACACCACATCTCCACATTTTCTCTATATTTATTCCTTTTGAATTTCCAGGCACAAAAGGAAAAAAAAAAACAGAATTGAAACAAATAAACAAACAAGTGTATCTAAAATAAACTCTGTCCAAATGGTCTGAAAGTACTTAAGGACCTAAAGGAGCATGGCAGGCATCACTGCATGAGTTAGACAATGATTCCAAATTTTTAAAAAAGCTGATATCACAACATGATTATTTACTATCGGTGGATTTTCTTCTTGGTAAAGGGAAGACATGTTAGAAGTCTGTAATTGCTTCTCAGTGGTATCAGGTGATTGCTGTGCCCCTGCCCTCAACTTCCGTCAAGTACAATTGGGAGCACAAAGAATGAAAAGCAGATGGTAATGAATAATTAAGAGCCCACCTCACCTGAATATCAGCCCTACTGGAGATAAGTCTATATAGCAGAACAGGAACATCAGAATCCTTCTGTGTGCAGTAGATGCAAGTTATTTCTCTTCTGTACCCCACATTCAGTACTGTCAGCAGAAGCCACATGAGGGTCAGAGATGATGGTGTTGCTATCACAAAAGGATCTCAGAATGATTGTGTTCATATTGAACAGTTAGATGTTGCTGTAAATATGGGGTCACTGTGAAGTCCTTGATTAGAAATATGATTTATTGTTTTTTAAATAAAGCCATATCATATATATGTATATAGTATTAAAAAAGTTTTGGTCATTTATTTGCAAGTTTGTCTATCTCTCAGTAGCGTGTACAGATACTCTGCACAATTTAAAGGCTAGTTTTTGCAGTATACATATCTTAAAGCCATTTTTGATAGCAATATTGGGTGAAAATGCAACTTTTCCTCTTAAAAATTTTCTGTAGATTCTCCTTAAGGAGCACTCATATATGTGTAAATAAAAATATGCTTAACCGGGGACAGGATTGTATGAATGACAGAAGGAAGAAAACCACAAGCCCTGGTAAAAATGAAAGGCTTATGACAATCTACCATTTATTAGCCAGAGGGAATTATAGAATGACCCCTGGACCACTGCCACAGACAAAATTCTATTGATTTCAGTAAACTGAGAGAATTAAACACAAATTAAGATATGTTATTATCATTCAATGGCCTCAAAAGAAAAGGGTTTAAATCAGACCTCCGATTTGCTCAATTGTGGGATGCATTGGCAGCTTACCAGCAGCCAATCTTACTGTTAATTCTTGGAAACTGACATTCTTTTGAAAGATGGGAAAACCGTGAATGCAATAGTAAGGACAGAATATAACATCATTCATAACTTTTCTTAAGGATGACCTTGTTTCTTCAAATGCCAAAGATTTCAAAGAGTGTTAACTATGCTGGATGTTTAAAAGAGAAAAAACCTGCCATTTACAACTAAAATGAATCTAAAGAAAAAGTGAGATGTGAAAAAATGCTTTTTCAATGTCCCCTACTTAATTTTTAAATCACAAAGTGACACATTTGTCACATTTGATTTTTACTTGTAAATGAGGTGCTGTAGCAAAAAGAGCCATATTATTCATACAAAACAAACAGGCTGAATCTTTGTTTAAAGTGAACAACTAAACCAAACCTTAATTATTAATTAAGAAATCTGCCAAACCCAAGCTGAATTACAGAGCTGCTGCCTGCTGCATGCCCACAACCCAGTGCTTGAGTATACAAGGTTTCTACAGGCATGTTAACAAGAAGAAGGTGATCAGAGAGGGTGTGGGCCCCTACTGGATGAAGGAGGTAAGCTAGTGACAGATGATGTGGGGAAAGCTGAAGTACTCAATGCTTTCTTTGCCTCTGTATTCATGGACAAGGTCGGCTCCCGGACTAATGCTCTAAGTGATGTAAGATGGGATGAAGATGGACAGCCCTTGATGGGTAAAGAACAGGTTAGGAACTATTTAGAAAAGCTAAACGTTCACAAATCCATGGGTCCAGACTTAATGCATCCAAGGGTACTGAGGGAGTTCGCAAATGTCATTGAGGAGCCTTTGGCCATTATCTTTGAAAAGTCATGGAGATCAGGAGAGATCCCGGATGATTGGAAAAAGGCAAATGTAGTGCCCATCTTCAAAAAAGGGAAGAAGGATGATCCAGGGAACTACAGGCCGGTCAGTCTTACCTCGATTCCTGGAAAAATCATGGAAGGGATCCTTAAGGAATCTATTTTGAGGCACTTGGAAGAGAGGAAAGTGATTAGGAATAGTCAGCATGGATTCACAAAGGGCAAGTCATGCCTGACCAATCTGATTAGCTTCTATGATGAGGTAACTGGCTCTGTGGACATGGGAAAGTCAGTGGATGTGATATACCTTGACTTTAGCAAGGCTTTTGATACGGTCTCCCACAATATTCTTGCCAGCAAGTTAAGGGAATGTGGAATGGATAAATGGATGGTAAGATGGATAGAAAACTGGCTAGAAGGCCGGGTCCAGTGGGTAGTGATCAATGGCTCAATGTCAGGATGGCAGTCGGTTTCTAGCAGAGTGCCCCAAGGTTCGGTTCTAGGACTGGTTTTGTTCAATATCTTTATTAATGACCTGGATGAGGGGATGGATTGCACCCTCAGTAAGTTTGCAGATGACACTAACCTAGGGGGAGAGGTAGATATGCTTGAGGACAGAGATAGAGTCCAGAGTGACTTAGACAAATTGGAGGATTGGGCCACAAGAAATCTGATGAGGTTCAACAAGGACAAGTGCAGAATCCTGCACTTGGGACGGAAGAATCCCAAGCATTGTTACAGGCTGGGGATCAACCAGCTAAGTAGTAGTTCTGCAGAAAAGGACCTGGGGATTACAGTGGATGAGAAGCTGGATATGAGTCAACAGTGTGCCCTTGTAGCCAAGAAGGCTAATGGCCTATTAGGTTGCATTAAGAGGAGCATTGCCAGCAGATCCAGAGAAGTGATTATTCCCCTTTATTCGGCTCTGGTGAGGCCACATCTGGAGTATTTTGTCCAGTTCTGGGCCCCTCACTACAAAAAGGATGTGGACGCATTGGAGAGGGTCCAGTGGAGGGCAACCAAAATGATTAGGGGGCTGGAGCATATGACCTATGAGGAGAGGCTGAGGGAGTTGGGTCTGTTTAGTCTGCAGAAGCGAAGAGTGAGGGGGATTTGATAGCAGCCTTCAACTTCCTGAAGGGAGGTTCCAAAGAGGATGGACAAAGGCTGTTCTCAGTAGTGATGGATGGCAGAACAAGGAGCAATGGTCTCAAGTTGTGGTGGGAGAGGTCCAGGTTGGATATTTGGAAAAACTATTTCACTAGGAGAGTGGTGAAGCACTGGAATGGGTTACCTAGGGAGGTCGTGGAGTCTCCATCCCTAGAGGTGTTTAAGTCTCGGCTTGACAAAGCCCTGGCCGGGTTGATTTAGTTGGGATTGGTCCCTCCTTGGGTGGGGGGCTGGACTGGATGACCTTCTGAGGTCTTTTCCAGCTCTATGGTTCTATGATTCTATGAAGGTTACTAATTGTAGGACACCGATGACAAATTCATTCATAGTTTTGCTAGAAAACTTTCTCAGAGAATACCCTAGAATATGCCACAGAGCTATTTCTGATGGACAGAACATAAGAAGTTGAGCTATAAATATAATAGTGAGGACTTTGTATGACAGTAAAGAATATGCATCTTTGGAAATGGCCATTTTCAGTACTGCAGTGTAATACAAGTTGAACCTCTCTAGTCTGAAACTCGCTAGACGGGCAACATCCATGGTCTGGCATGATTTTAGTTAACCAGATGTCCACTTATCATGGGTGCGGCCAAGTTTCCCATGGTCCCATAAAGTTTGTTTACAACTATCAGTCCTGGCTGTCAGTGTTCTGTGCTGTTATTTAGCTCTTATTTACCTCTAAATGTCTTCTAAGAACTTGGTGGGCAGTGGAAGTGTTGGTAATGCTGCTAGACAATACTGACTTCCCGTAGTTCGGCAAGTTCTCTGGTTTGGCATTGGTCAGGTCCTGAGGATGCTCGATTGGAGAGATTCAACCTCTACACCCACTATATTGGAAGAGATAAGCAATGTTTCTTGGTATCAATCAAGATGTTTGAACTAGTTGGAAGTAATTTAATTGTCCATAACTAAAATAAAATCCACAGAAACACTACAGCGTTTTCTTGCTTGTTATGATTTACCAAAGTGATGTTCCATAACAGACCAGTGTGGTACAATAGAATGCCATAGACTTACAAAAGTTCAACAAGATGAAATCTACAAGTGATAGCTGTGCCCCTACCTTCTTTGGGAGTACAAAGAATGAAAAGCAGATGGTAATCCTACCTAAAATAGGACTGCTGAAAGATTAGGTGCAATCCCAGAAATTAAGAGCAGATATGCTATTTCTGTTCATTTATGCATTTCTTATTAATTTTAGCATTTGGTTGAGATTGTAATCAAGGATGCTACTATACTTTGTGGTGTTCAATATTTTTGGTATCATGAACTAAATAATGGCATGAAGTACATTCATTTGTCATTTTATTTATTTTGGATGCTTTATTTCCCTCTTGCATGTTTGGTGCATTGTGTCAGTTATTTGCGAGTGTACACAGCCTCGCTGCAATATATAAAAATAGTTTTGCAATAAAAATCTGTGAATTTAGATGAAATAGTTGCTATCAATTGGGACTGTAAAAATCAACTATAAAGATCAGATAAAAATGGATCATTTCAATTTTCAAACTGCCACAGCTTCTGAACAGTTTGCTGACTTCTTTCTCTCTGTAATTTATACTCCTTCCTCTAAAAGTGGAGACAATGAAAATGAAGAACTATCATGAAAAAGAATAGCTATCAACACATTTAGGCTGGTGTAGACCCACTACAAACAGTGGCAGAATGGTGCCTAGTTTGATGGCACTTCAGAGTCAGGTCATATGCACATGGTCATAATATCTATTCTTAATATTTATTAGTATTGCTATAGCTCAGAAGTACCTAAGTCAGCATAGGTGCTTCATTGGGCTAGGCAATGTTCAAACACACAAAAAGATTCAGGGTAACATTTTAAGGTGCAAATCCCATTTTAAAAAGTAATCGACGATCCTAAGTCCCGAGTGCCTATGTCCTATGGCCCAGATCCCCACAGATATTTAGGTACTGAAATCAAATGCCTTTGAGGATCTCATCAAATGTGCCTAAATCAATTTTGAAAATAAGATTTAGGGTCCTGAGTCACTTAGGCAATCATGAAAATTTTGCCCAAACTTTTAAAACTTTACAATATGATTTCAAATAAGAAGCAATAAGTGAGTGGAATAAGCATCAGGGTGGAAAGGAGAGAGAGGATAAGGACAGCACACAATGATACATGATTATATATGTTATTTTTGGGCTTAATCTGAGGGCCTTTGAGAGTACATTTATACTGGGATTAAAACAATCCTTAAAACCCCTGGCCACCCCAGGCAAGGTGAACCTGGTACAGAGGCTGAAAAATTGCTTTGCAGACATTTGGGCTCAGGCTAGTGCCTGAACTCAGGCATCCTGAAAGGGTGGAGGTTCTACACAATAAGTTTTAGCTCCTCAGCCTCTGGCTGACAAACTTGAGTCAGCTGAGCTGGGCCAGCTGCAGGTCTTTTGTCACTGTGTAGACATCCCCTTACTTTCAGTTTTGCTGTGACTCACTCATCAGGTGTGCTGATGATCATTATAAACAGCAGGGCCATCCTGAGGAGGACACGGGGTTGGGGACAGCCCTCTCCCATTGCCCCAGGAATGGGTCCTGAGGCAACTCTCCCCCCCCTCCACAGGCCCCGCTTCACCCCACTCCACTCCTTTTCCAAGTCTTTCCCCTGCTCTGCCCCCACTCTGCCACTTTGCCCCCTTCCTCTAGCAACAGCGGCCTAGGGAATTATGGGGCATCTGGTGCAGCGGCAGCAGAGGTCACCCCCACAGGCATACATGTGGTGAGTGTGCATGTGTGTGCGTGTGTGAAGGGATTCCTGCTGTCACCTCACACCATGCCCTCCGTAATCCCGAGTCACTCCTGTCCCATCCTGTCCTATGGACAGGATGTCTCTGATGGACAGATAATAAAGGGATATGGCTTGAAGTTATTAACCCAGCTGGAGAGTTGATATGTGACCTAGACCCATGGCAAACTAAAATTAGACTACCCCCTTTGTAGACAGGACCAAATACAAATTGTCTAAATTGTCAACAGCAGAGCTGGCAGTCACCGCAGGCTCTGTGGCAAGGTGTGACAAAGGGTAGCTTAGAAGGGGCGGGGTGTCAGGCAGAAGGGGTAGGGCCAGGACCACCTTCTCACCCCCCTCCATGTTCCTCAGAGCCAGTGGCAATTCAAAGCTGCTGCTGCTACCACCCCTTTTAATTAGGATTGCCAGATGGTTTCAACAAAAATAGCAGACATACTTGACATTACATCACAATCTACATTACATCTTATTTAGAAAATACCAGACATTTTTATCTTCTCATTTATATTTTCTCAATTTGTTTCCCGAACAGAAAGCTCAAATACTGGACTGTACAGTTCAAAACCGGACACCTGGCAACCCTACTTTTAATCACCGGGCCCTGCAGCAACTGCCGTTTTTATCTTCCTTGTAGGTCTCCCCAGTGGTCAATGATAGTCAACGGAAAACAGCCCATTGAATGAATGTGTGTGACAGCTATAAGAAATGATGCATAGGTAAAGGGATTGGGACTAGAGCTTGGGAAAGGGATAGGTAATTCTGTTGTCTGGAGGATTTTGATTATTTTGACTTTTCATTTAATTCTGATTTGAGGGAAAACCTGAAAATTCTGAAAATCCCTGTAAAATTAAATGGAGCCACCTAGACTCCTGCCCTAGAGCCTTAGACTTTGAAAGCCCTGGGGTTACAACTCTGAGACTGTGAGACCGTGCAGCAGGGAGGTAGCTGAGGAGCTGTGTGAGCAAGCTGACATGAAACTAAGCAGATTTCTGATGGAGTCGTGGCTCGTTTGCCAGTAGAATGGACTCTAAATTAGTGTTTCAGTGAAAGTTGTTGATTTCAACAAACAGGCAAATTCTGAGGGAAAAAAAGTTTTTGTCCAAATTTTTCTGACTTGCTCTAATTTGGATGTTTAACTCAAGAGTTTCACAAATCTGCCTGGCCAGAGTTCTAGAGCTGAAATGATGTACTGCATTATACAAACAAAGATAGGAGACCACAGGCTATGTAAACTGCACTACACATGTCCATGTGATTCTATGACAAGTAATTGTTGACAGTGCGACATAAAATGAAAAGCAGTCAGTTCAATCCATTCACTTGACAGGTATATTTGAAAATGTGTGTCATGCTGCTGCATGTGAAATGCACACACCAGAAGTTCCCTGAACCCTCTAACCAGAACGCTGGCACAAATACAAATAAAATAAGCTAGACAAAGATTTGACCATAGCCTTTACAACTAGTACCGCACACACTCATGCACACACAATTACTTGGTGTGAATGTGTCAAGAAAAACAGGATTGTAAAGTCTTCTAGACAGCTAATACATCTGGCTTATGTCTCTCTCTCTCTCTCTCTCTCTCTCTCTCCCTGAGTCAGAAAGGAAAATGGCTATTGTAAAATCTGGGGTCCATGTGTTCAGCCAAATAAATACAATATTCTTTCAAGATTTTAAATGTTCTAAAATTCATAGGCCTGTTGATCTCTTGCTATCGACCTCTTCCTAAAACATTACTTCTCCTTGAAACAATAAATGAACCAGTGATTTCTTCAGTCACTTCTGACAGCTCCAGTCTGAGAAAAAAAGGCAAAAACCATGTGGATTCAAATGCCAATCACAGATGCTCTCAGTGACCAGTGCATGAACATTTCTTGAGTTAAAATGTGTTGGTTGGTACATATGACATGTCCAACAATTGCAAAATGGAAACAATTTCATAGAATTCACATGTGTCTGTGTGAATAAACCGTGAAAAGGGAAGAGGGTTAAGTACATGGAATAAATTACTCATTGCTTCTTAGTCAGCCAGCTCCCTCTGTGGTAATATACACTTCCTTTCTTACACTATTGGTACTTTATACACTAATACTTTTGTTTCTTTTCAACATATATTGTTAGCCACAGGGAATGAACATTTAAATTAATCTAAATGGCTACATCTACACTACAATGCTATTTTGGGGTACCGGAGTATCCCGAAATAACTATCCTGCATTTTCACACAAAGCCCATTATTTCAAAATATAATGGACTCGCTATTCCAACATCCAAGTAAACCTCATTCCATGAGGAGTAAGGGATGTTTCAGAATAGCTGGTCATTTTGAAATTTGGCACTGTGCAGATAGCATCAAATTCAAAATAAGCTATTTTGAAATAAGATTGAAATAAGAGATGCAATTTGCATAGCTCAAATTGCGTATCTTATTTTGAGCTATGGTGCAGTGTAGACACACCCAATGTGAACATTTTGGTATGTGCAAAAGTGGGTTTTGGTGCCCAAATTTCATGGGTGCGATTTTCAAGATTGTTTGGAAACATGGACCATTTAGTCCAATACAACATTAAGTCTCACCCCATAGCTTCCCAATACCATTCTGTTCAATAATTCTCCCTGATTAATTATAATTTTGCCTGTTATAACTATTCACCCCCCTGCTTCTACAGATGCCATTTCTATGATGTATCCACTGCACACAGTTTTTTTGCAGTTGATTGCATGTTGTGTTATTCATTTGAAAAAAACGTTTTACTTGAATGACACTAAACAACAAATAAATTGTATTGTTTACTTCTTGTGTTTCAAAATATAAGCATTTCACTGTCAGCATTGTTTTGTGCACTTAACAAAATGTGTTTTGATCACTGCTCTGAATGAGGGATGGAAACATGTTATTGTAGAAAGTTTTGCATAGTGTAAATATGCTGTTTTTTCCGATTTGGTTTGAGCTCTGCTTTTCATCTAGTCTGAACATCATAATTAACTTTAGCAGGTACATTAGAACAGCCTCACAGTATACTAAGCTCAGATCATATTTAAATATCATTTTAACAAGTAAACCCAGAAAATTATGTTCATCTTATTTAAACAGTTGTAACTTTTGGCATATTTTACAATTCTTTCTGCCTCTGCACAGATGGGGTTTTTCAAATAGAAAACAGATGAAAGCAAACAGCAGTCTAACAATCAAAACCTCAAGGTAGAAACTAGCATCCTCAACTCAGAGCTGTAATTAGATCTGTTCTTGTGGTAAAAGTATGTTTCCAATAACTTTGCTGTTATCCTCTTTGGAGTTTGAAAACTACAAATCAGAAGTTGAATTTTTCTTTTCTTTTCTTTCGTTCTTTCTTTCTTTCTTCTACACTGCACTGTTTTTCCAGAATAATGGCTGTTATTCCAGAAAAAACAATACTAGTGTTCACACAGCAATTTCATTATTTCAAAAGAAAATCGAAATAATGGAGGGTTTTTTTTTTTTTTAAATAATGCCTCTTCCAAAAAAGCTCTTTGGGAAGGGGGTGTGTGTGGATGTCCATTGCTGCTACATCAAAATAGCTCCTCACCAGGGCCATTCTAAAGTTATTCCTCCCCAGTGCCTTCTGCGGCTCTCAATCAAGGTAGCGCATCCTCATTAGGGAAGCCTGCCTCAGACTAATTTTGAGGTTTTCCTGTAGTGTGAATGGTCTATTTCAAAATAATCTATTCCGGAAGATATCTTATTTCAAAAGAAGCTTGCAGTGTAGACATACCCTAAGTTGCAAAGGAGAAATATGGACATTTAAATCCCTAAACTATGAATCCGAGAGGGGATCCTTTAGGCAATTTGCCTATAGTACTCAGATTTACTGTGTTTTATAAATCCCATTAACACTTCATTAAATAATTATCTACATCTGTATCAGTCATTGTTCTGAATATATTTTTACCACTGATCAGCAAGGTTTGTTGTCATTGTATTCAACCTTTCTGAAATGTCTGTATCCCTCTCACTGGCTCCTGTAGCTTTTTTACTTATTAATCACCTGCTTTATAAACTCTCCTTTTCATCCAAATCCAAGATGACTGGAAGGTAAAAAGTCATGTTGCATCTTACCCTCTTTTTGCCATAAAACGTCATAGTCATCTAAAGGAAAACAGATGGAATTTCTCTGAGAAAGAGGAGAAGTGGAGGGGAAAAAAACCTCAGAAAGGTAAAGGTTATGTGACTGTGAGCAAACAGCTGAATAAATTCCCTTCACAAGTTTTTTTCCTCATTTGGATATGTCACCAATAGTCTGAAGTCCAAGGGCTAGATTCTCTACCCAAACTAAGGCCCTCTTGAAGAGCTACTCCAGCTGCATAAAGGAGAGTCAAAGCTGCTTTGAAGACATCTGAGAACACTTCTGTTACAGGGGATTCTTACATAGCATAAAGCCAGAATGTGCTTGACTGTATGCCACCTAATACATAACTCCTTATAGAAGCTATCTTGGAGATGGGCAGAGAGTGGAAGGGGAATTGCTAAAAGGCAGGCTGTCCTCTGTGGATCTGGAACTATTAAAGCTAAATAATGTAAATAAGAAAGCTGTCTGGTGAGGCCAGTTTAGCACCCCACCAGTCCCAGGATCAAGGTGGAAAGGAGTCTTAAACGTCCATGTCTCACCACTATGCTTTGGCATGCTAAACAGAGGTAAAGATTGAGCTGTAAGAACATGGATATTGGAGATTAAATCACACTGTCTCAAAACCTGACTTGTTATTCTTCATCCAAACTCCATGCAAGTATTCTCATGGAATTTGTATATGGAATTTTTTCGGCTCTTATTTCTCGCACATCAGAGCACTAAAAGTAAATAGGGCAGACTATCTATTGGTAATTCAGAACTAACATATTGCAGATTAATGCTCAGATTAAATGGGAAATGGTAAGGCAAAGAGGAAAAGGGTGTTCAGGCTGTTGCTTGCTTTGTAAATGTTGAATGGGAAGGCAGATGGACTCTTTATAGTCCTTTGGATCTCTTCTTAAATGTCGGAGAAATGGTTACCATTTTAATTTGAGAGGAAAGTGTATCTGTGTGTATAACAGAGCAAATATGTGATGGAGTAGTACTTTGTTTCTCTCCACATGCAAAAGCCATCTTTCTTAGTTAATAGGAGTTCCCCTAAGGGTGTGTCTAAACTACACCCCTCTGCAGACAGAGGAATGTAGATTAGGCACATCGCTATTGTAAATGAAATGGGGATTTAAATATCCCGTGCTTCATTTGAATAAAAATGGCCGCCGCTTTTTGCCAACGAGGCACTTTGCCAGCAAAAAGTGGCAGTCTTGACGGGGATCGGTCGACAATGAAAGCCTTTTCTGACTGATTCTGTTGCACGATAAAGGATCGGTCGGAAAAGGCTTTCCTTGTCGACTGATCCCTGTCTAGACTGCCACTTTTTGCCGGCTAAGTGCCGCATCGGCAAAAAGTGGTGGCCATTTTTATTCAAATGATGTGCGGGATATTTAAATCCCCACTTCATTTGCAATAGCAATGTGCCTAATTTACATCCCTCTGTCGGCAGAGGGGTGTAGGTTAGACATACCCTAAAAGTCCAGGATGGGGGAAAGGAACACATTTAAATCCAATAAAAGTGACCTAAAATAGTTCTTGATTAAAGAAAAATGTCACTGTTTTAAAATGTAATTATTCAGCTCTTTGGTGGCATGTGAATCCCCTTAAAATCCAGGAATCTTCTCCTTTCCCCCAGTGGGTCATGAGATAACTTTTCCCTAGTTCAGGACTAAATATTGCTCTTTCTGAGCTTCAGATCTCTGGGGAGAAACAAAGCAAAACAAAAATAATGTCTCTGGCACATTGATTTTAAAATACAAAAGGCAGCTTTTGGAATTTGTTCAGAAGTTTGGAATGCAGGAGTGCATTCTGGGGTTAGGGATTAGTTGTGAAAGTACAGGCAGTAAGAGAACTGCATAATGCAATTCATCATCTAGACAGCATGGCCACACACATGGTATATATAAACATACAGGTACATTTCAAGATACTTTGCCATAGATGCAGGTGTCACAAAGATACTCATCACAAGCTTGCTGTGTGCCAGTGCCTACATGGCTCAGCAACACATACCTTTTCTTTTGAATTTGTATAACACTCTTACAACCAAAGGGCCATCATCAAATGTCTCATTGTCTGGGCTAAATCAAGTAAACAGGCCATACTCTCTAAATGGAATCAATTACATTGATTCCTCTTTTTCTCTTTAAATACACATATATATTCAGTCTTCATCAGTGTGGATATCATGTCTGAGATGTCAAGGATAGTGCCAATGCAAGAAATAGAAATCAGGAGTATGTCTGAACTGAAAAATAATCAGGAATGTCTCACTAACCAGAATTGTTTTGCAGAGCAATAATGTCTTATTACTAACAAGAGGTGAAATTCCGTTGCAGTCTGTGGCAAACCTCCCATTGTTTCTGATGAGGTCAGGATTTCACTCCAGGTGGAAAAAATCTGGGCCATGTTTAAAAGCAAAGTTAAACCTGATTCATCTTCATTCTGTGCAGTCTTTCCCCCTGAAAACCCCAAACACTGATTACAAGAATCAGTGTGAAGCCAACTGGCCCTATCCTTAAACTCATTTCTTCCATAAAGGGTAAAGCTTGTATTTGGATCTCACAGGGATAACCAGCCTGTTCACTTTTACTCAGTTTTCTTCTTCATGAACCTAGACATGTTTACATTTTCTTGTCTATTTGCTGATGCTGTGTGGTTGCTGGTTTTCTCATCTTTGGCTCCTAGGTTCTGTTCCTATTTAAAACTTGCAGACAGCCATGTTGTCAAAACTTTTGCTCAATATATTCTTTGGCAGAAAATTTCTGACACGTGAGTTTTCCATTAAGAGGAAATGTTCGGGTTTTGTCATCTGGCTCCACTCCGAAACTCTCCCTATGTTCTCTTTAGAAGGTACTTGGAATGCACATCTTCCAGACTCTTATAAAAAATCATTGATTCTCATGCGGTTCTTCTCAATTTGATACTCAGAAACATAATCACATTTTCTAATGTGAACATGGAGATGCCATGTGGCTAAGTTAGCACATTTCTTTTTTGAGCTAGAAGGATAGTGTTAAGTGAAATGTAAAATGATTTTTTGTGGGGGAGTTCAAGGGATATAAATCCTGCTGTGAAATTATTCTCTTGTAATGCAGATGGGCTCAATAACGGGATTCTCTTCAGCTTCAAGATTTCCATTTAGTTCCTCTAAAAATATTCAAGATGTGGTAAACTTAAAGACTTTGAAATCTGATGCCTGTCTGAGTTTCTTATTGAGCTGATGGTCCTTTGAGTTTTGTCCTATTTTCAAATTATGTGGCAGTGTGTACATAGCTTCATGAAGCCAGATGAATTGTTTAAACCTGCTTGGTCTTTATTAGAAACTAATCCTTTAAAAGAGAGTTACATGGAGTATTTGTAAAATGTATATTCCCATTGAAATGAATATTACAAAAATACTTATTTGGGGAAGAAGTTGCAGGCTGTATTGCTAAAAGGAAGATTCTACCCATGGACAACAAAACATGTCATGTAATCACAACTTCCTGTTCATTAAACAATGTTAGATGCACAGTATGTAACCTCACTGATTTTGTGGATGTCTATTGTCTTATCATGTATTAATATTGTAAGGTTATTGGGATGTTTACTGTAGGAATATGTTGGTTGAGTTTAATGAAAGGGGAGATGTGTAGATTCTACCTCCCTGCTCCAGCCAAGTTGCAAAATTTGTTTTGCCAAACAGGGCATGTCTACAATAGGAAATTATTTTGAAATAACTTATTTTGAAATAATAACTTCCCAAATAATTTATTTTGAAATAACCTGGTAGTGTAGATGTAGCCTAAGAGAGCCCTCTTCGAACTAATTTTGAGACTTCACTGTAGTGTGAACATGCTATTTCTAATAGTTATTTCAAAATAATAACTCCCAAAATAACTATTTTGAAATAAGCTTATTCCTCTTCACAAACAGGAGTTATTATTTTGAAATAACAAGCCCATTATTTTGAAATAATGGGCTTAGTATTGTGGATGCTCGCCTTGTTATTTTGAAATAGGGGGAGTATTTCGAAATAATTCCCAGTGTATACTTGCCCTTAATGTGGTGGATGTGCTACCTCGATTTAGTGCTGGAAGAAGCATTTGGGGGTAATTACTTTGAATGACTCTGGGCAGTAGCTATTTAGAAATAGCAGCAGTGGAGTGGCTATATTCATGCTATTTCAAAATGACTATTTCAAAATAACCAGCCCCTTATTTCAAAATAATGGGCTTGGTAATGTGGACACTCCACTTGTTATTTTGAACTAACTCCCTAGTGCAGACCAGGGATTAGTGTGGATGCACTACCTTGACTTAGAGCCCCAGGAAGCACTTAGAATGTCTCTGGGGTGTAGTTATTTTGAAATAACAGCAGTGGAGCATCCACACTAGTGCTATTTCAAAATAAGCGTATTCCTTGTGGAAAGCAGGAGTTATTATTTCAAAATAACCAGCCTCTTATTTTGAAATAACGGGCTTGGTAGAGTGGATGTTCCACTTGTTATTTTGAAATAAGGGGCCTAGTGTAGGCCAGGGTTTAGACTGCTTAATAATTAAATTGCACAGGTTTGTAATATCATATGCTGCAAAAAGTTTCAGAGAGATGACAAAGAGCCTCCTGTGGCTCTCAAGTCCCAATCTGAGCATCACTGCATTGGACAATAGCTATACCAATCCCAGACAAATGACATGTGCCTAGAAAGAGTTTACAGACTAACCTGAAAATGAGCACAATGCAGTAAGAGAAAAAAACTGAATTTTCAATGTCCATTTTAGTTGAAAAAGTTAATGGGTTTGATGGATTTTTGGTAGGGTTTTCTTTTTCAAGATTGTAGAAGCCTTGGTGTAACAATATTGTTCCGAGGAATCTTTTAGGAACATATGGTATAGTGTGAAAATAAGTATGAAACCCCAGTCTACTATAGTGCTTGATTTGACCCAATTGGACTACTTTCATGCTTAAGTTAAATATGTGCATAAATGCTCTGCTGGATTGGAGCTCAGGTCTCGAGTGCTATCAGGAGATATATACGAATATATCATAGACTCATAGACTTCTTTCACAGCTGTCTGGCTCGCGGGTGTTGCCCACATTTGGGGTCGTAAAGGAATTTTCCCTGGGTCAGATTGGCAGACACCCGTGGGTCGGATGCGGGGAGTTCACTTTCCCCTGAAGCATGTAATGTTGCTGAGAATGGGATGGAGAGTTTCTTTCCAAAATTAATGTTGAGTTCTTAGATACTTGCAAAATCCACTTGAATTCTGGACACTGCCTGCCTAAGATCTGGAGTCTATGTGGTAAATGAGAAGATCAACAAGGAAAAAGGTAAAAAATGGGAGGGTTTGCTCACAGGATTAATTTCTTAATACTACTAATAAAATATGAACTGTTCTATCAAGTAAAACAGAAATTCATCCTTAAAAGGAAAATTATCAAATCTCGAGTGTTATTTCATGAGGCCTTTAACTCATTGCTAATAAGTGTTTCCCTGACTACAATAAACATGGATATAGTGCAAAGGAAAGGTATCATGTGCTTCAGAAACTGACATTCTCTATCCATAGTTAGAGCTATAACTACAACTTGGGCAATGGCAGTGTAAACTTTGCTGAACTGTTTTTCTAATGTGTCTCAAATATGACCATAAACACACCAATTCCAAGGATGAGAAAGTAGTTTTATTTTCAGGTGCGTTCAGCACTTGGCTTCTCTGCTGAGATTTTCAATTAAAGTACTAATTATAGCAGAGGTTTCTGTGATGTGAATACCTTCACACTGGGAACCCATTTTACATAGGCCACTGAACAGCTTTCAAAATGGTAATGATTTTTCCTTGCTCCTATTAGGAAGCAATATGCTGGACCTCAACCAACAACTTAAAGCTGAAAAGCTCCCCATCCTACAACCATTCTCCTGAGCCATATCCTCCAGATCTTGAAGGAAGGAGCTGACGGTAATGTCACAAAGCTAGAAGGAACCATTGTCCTACATCTCCATCTGGGTCATATCAGAATTGTTTTTCTCACCAAATTATAAAGAAAAAACATCATGTTTTCAGTTCTGGCCAGGTTACTGAGGAAAGAGAATAAAAAGGGCTTGTTTGAGCTTGACTCTTTAGTCCTGGGGCTGAGAGCATCATGAATGCATCATAGGGAAATCCTGGATTGAGAAAGCAATTCACATGATTAAACAGCAAACCTGAGCAATGTGGATGGTGTAAATAGTGCATGAGAAGGCCTAGTCTAGTCCTCCTCTGCTAGAATGATAATCGCCACTGTACAGGGAAAGAGAATTAAGCACGGAAAAGTGACTTATTAAATTACATTTCAAGATAACCACTGAAGCTTTCAATAAAAAGGATACAGTGAGGCTGAAAAGACATGGCTGAAGAGGTATAACAATTTGGCTTGATGAAAAGTGACTTGCCCCTTTTCTCACCAAAAATACAAGTCCCATTTTACACCCCTATGGAATGTGAAAATAAAAATATTAGTGTGGAGAAGGTTACCATTATAACTAAGGGTGCATCTACATAGCACCCTAAACTCAAAATAAGATACGCAATTTGCACTACATAAATTGCACATCTTATTTCAATTGAATTTCAAAATTGCATATTTCAAAATTTGGTGTGTCTGCACAATGCCAAATTTTGAAATAATGCACTATTTCAAGACATCCCTTAACCTTCGTGGAACAAGGGTTGCAGGTATGCTGAAATAGGTCTTGAAATAGCTGGTGCATTCCAAATATGTGGGGTAGCTATTTTGGGATACTTCCGGTGTCCTGAAATAGCCCCACTGTGTAGACATACCCTAAAGCTGCTAATATGATGATTAAGCGTCTCAGTTCTCAACACCAAGGAGTGTAATAAAATGGGGTTTGAATTTGCTTTGGGTAGCTGAGGAAGCCACATTGATCTAGAAAAAGTGACAAAGCAACTCAATAGAACAGTGAGAAAACTATGTTTGAAAACCTGTTACGTCAGACCTCACCATCTTCCAGGAACGAAAATGTACATAACAAAAGCTCACACTGAGCTAAGTACATGTGGAACAAATGTAGTAAATCATGACATGCATCATAGGGAAATTTTTATAAACTTAATGTGAGTATGGCAAATTTTTATAAACCGCACTGTCCAGATGAGATAGAAACACCTGCCAATTAGTAACCCATTTCAGAGAGGCCACTGACACTTTTCATAGAGGTACTGTTATCTAGAGGATATGATCCTACATCACAATTAAAAAATGTAAGCTGAAGATAATGGTGATGGAAATTAAGAAAATCCAGGATTTCTTACAGGTTATATTTATTCTGCTCTCCACACACCATGCTATTGATGGCTGAAGCCTTTTACTTTATGTGCAGAGCTTTGGTTCCAAACCTTGGAAACTATTCTCACTTCCTGAGGGGCATCCATTTTCTTAATAGTTACCTTAAGAATATAAGAATGGCCATACTGGGTCAGATCAAAGGTCCATCTAAGCCAGCATCCTGTCTTCTGACAGTGCCAATGCCAGATGTCCAAAGGGAGTGAACAGAACAGGGAGTCATCAAGTGATCCCTCTCCTGTCATCCATTTCCAGCCTCAGACAAACAAAGGCTAGACTCTATTCCTGCCCATCCTGGCTAATAGCCATTGATGGACCTAACCTCCATGAATTTATCTAGTTCTTTTTTGAACCCTTTTAAAGTCCTGGTCTTCACAAAATTATGCTACAGAATGAATAACATGTGCACCACACACACACACAAAAAGGTGCACTGTAGACTTTAGCAGTTGTAAGGCTGTCAATTGCTTGCATTAATCTGCAGCCTTTTAAGTGTGGAAATATCCCTGAAAACATGGCAACCCACCTCTCAAATGCTTGGGTATTGTAAGTCCAGGAAATAACCACACTTCTCTTTATTAGTTCATAATTCTTTTTGTCACTGTTCTTGCAAGCAGTGCTGTTGTAGCTCTGTTGAAGAGACACTATGAGTGAAGAAATTACTTTTAGTGGACTTACTTCTGTTGGGGACAGGGAGAAGCTTTTGAGTTGAGTTTCAGGTCTTGGAAAGCTACTCAGAATATCATAGACAAATAAGAAGAATGAGCAAATAGTTTAGCATAAGGGACCACTCAAGGGGGTGTGGTCCATTAACTTAAACTCATAACTTTTCTGGGCAATAAAAATCATGGTCTGGATTTATTACTCATTACAATCTGTAACCTCTTGACCCCCTCCTTTTTTTGTTCTATGACTACTGTGGTATTAACAGGTCTCTCCTTCTCAAATGGTCACTCAGAATGCAGTAGGTATGTATTAGGCAGTGGTTTTTTTCTGTTAAGATGTAACCCTACTCACATTTTCAGGGTCATAATAACACTATCTCGGAAGTGGGTGTGGTGTGTGAGGGAGGGACAGGCAAAGAATATTAAGAGCTACTGGTGGGAATTTTCCCTGCATTCTTCTTTAATACAATTCATTGACTTTTCTGTGGACAATGATGCAGAACGCTTTGTTTCTAGAAAGGTTCCATGATCTCATAAATTAAGCAGGAACAGGCCATGCTTATATTTAAATGGGAGGGATGGAGGCGATGTAGTAAGCTGCACTGGTGACTCAGTAATGGTGTTTCTCTTTCTGAGTCCACACTGGACCAAAGCTTCATGAGGTTGAGTGTGTTTGTGTAAAATGAGTGTCCCATATATAATGCACTTTAGGTAATTACATTTGGCCTACCTAGTTACTCCTGTTATTTCAAATGAGTATCAATTCCTTCATTTCCTGCCTTAAACTGCTACATAATTGGGACCAAACTGGTTTAGTGAACTGCAAAATCATGTTTCCCACTAGTTGCTGTCCACAGAGAGAGTGAGTGAGCTGTAAACAGTAGACAGTAAAATGAGTAGTTCCTTTAAGACAGCTGAGATTTGGGGACCTGATCCAAACCTGATAAAGTCATTGGGAGATGGGAGTCTTTCCTTTAACTTCAGTGGGCTTTCAATCTGACTTCAGGTGTTGACAGCCCCGAGTTTGAGCCTTACTTTTGGTCTATATATTGCCACGAATTGGAACATAAATTTGTGAGGACATAACTGTTTATCAGCACACAACTGGAGGTATCTGCACTGCGGTAGAGGACAAAGTGATACCTGTATATAAATTGTATTTCTATTTGCATTTGCAAAGTCCTGAAATCCTTTAGGATGAAACATGGCATATAAATGAAAAATGACTTCTTTTTTATTTTATTGGGATTTTGTATGGTTTAACTTGCACTGGCTTCCAACCAAGGTGCTTTCTTTTTATAGACAATATTTTGAATGTGCATAAACATAATTGATGTTCTTTTATATACACAGTTTGAAGCAATGGAATAAGAGTAATGGAAGACTGTTTGAAACACCTTGCACAAGACAGAAATATCAAATTCTACGTAGCCAGTAATATCTGCAATCTCAGTGGAGCAATTAAAATAGGTATATTGGTACACCTAATCTGCTATCCTTTTTATCAATGAACAAATTGCAAATGCTCTTAATGGGCAGTTATGAATTAATCCACTTCTATTTAATGTTTGGTCTGAAGCATAAAATGATATGTCACTCATAACTTTTAAGCCTGTCTATATACTAGTAGATGTTGTAATCATCATATATATTTCTACTTCTTTTTAAAATCCTGCTAAACTCTCGGCTTCAGTATCTTCCAGCAGTGAGTTGCACAGGTTAATTATGCATTGGGTAAAACAAAAATTTTTTGTCAGTTTTTAAAATTTGTTCCCTTTCAATTCAAGTGCATGTCCCCTTGTCCTTGTATTAAGAGTCTGGGTAAATAAGAGGCCCTGAAAGATATTTTCTGTGTCTTTCATCATTTTATATATCTTAGTCACGTCCTCTTTAATTTGTCTCCACTGTCTTTAAACTTACAGTATTACCAGTAGTAGCTAGTGGGAATAACTCTATCAAATTAAGTGAGAAAATTGAAGGAAAAATAGAAATAGAAATCCCTGTATACTTAAGTCTTTATTGCCAAACTTTCCACTGAAATGTATTTGTTAGCATAAACTGCTCAAAAATGGGGAAGAGAGGATAATTCTAGAACACAAGGAGTGATTGCTGGAATTCTGCAATAAAAAATAAACATGTAGTTACTCCTACACCAGACAGGGCAATACCAGGCTCCCCACTCCTTTTCTAGGATACTCTGTCTCACACAACTGAACAAACATCTTTACATATAATTTTATAATGACTTGCATTGCATCCTCCTTCCACTATAAGAAATAACCTAACTCAAAGCCCATTACAATCCAATTCTACATTTATCTATAGTGACATTTCTCCTCGGTAATCTCTATGTAAATTATGGCAATAATTTTTTATGTTTCATTTTATAGCAGTATATATTTATTTTTCCTTTAAAAATATAGTACATAACTGAGTGGACTTCTGTAGCTTATTAGAAGACAATAGAAAGAGGCAGATTCTGCCAACCTACTCTCAGTGAGTTGTCACTCCCTTCTCAGGCAGTCCCATTGATTTAGGTGGAACTACTTAAGAAGTAAGGCACTATTCAATGGGAGAAAGGCAGGCAGAAGCTTGCCCATAATTAGCGACTGAATGTAAATCTAATTCTACTGTAGATTCTGAATGGCACAAACAACAGTTAAACAGAGCATATGTAGACAGTGATTACATACATTGATTGCTTCAATACAATGTAGGTAGACATTGAGTTTCTCACCAGCCTACACCACAATCCAGCAAGGTGCTTAAGCACTTGCAAAATTTAAAGCACACAAGTAGTCCCACTGAGATCAAATCTCAAGGAAGATGGAAGGGGCTCAATCCCATACCCTGTAGGATTTAACAGAGAATTGTCCTAGCCTACTCATTAGAATTCTATAGTATGGCTCAAAATTATAGAAATAAACTTATTTTTGTTGGATTTCATATAATTTTAGAATAGTTTCTATACACTGTAGCTGGTTTCTTTCTAAAATTATATCAAGCTTTCCCATAAGGGATCATGGCAAATACCACATCAATGGCAGTCCATTGCTAGACACATCCCTGTAGGTACTGTACTGCCAACCTACCAGCTCTATGCAGGATACTAAACTTTCCTAGTGGTGTAAAAAGCTTTTTTATGTGCTTACTGCATCTGACTTAAACTGTGCTGTTGACCCAAAGCACAAACAGTTATTTATCACTGCATAAGGAAGAGTTGAAGTAACTAAAATTCAAGGTAAGCTCCTTTTATTTATTCAGGGCATTACCAGCTTTACTGTTCCAATTGCCTCTTAGACTGGAGTATCTTTGAGCCCTCTTCCTTTATTCTGCTAAAACTCCATTTCCTTAACATAATCTTATAGATGCCCGCATTCAGCTGTGACAGCAAAGGATAAGGATTCCAAGGTCAAGTTATTGGTGTTAAAGTACAAGCAGCCCCTGTGAAAAATCAGAAGTGTCACTGGTATCTAAACTGATGTGTAATTATTTATTCAATTGCTGATGGACATGGAAGGACTAAATATCATAGGTGAATTCAGTAATGAAGGCAACACTGAGGGCAAAAGTATTGAAAGAAGTTTGCTTTATTAAAGCTGCACATAAAGTTACAAAATTTGTGACCAGGTTTCTTTCTTTGTTCCGCTCCATTCCTCCATGATTGTCCTCCTCCACCTCTCCAGCTAAACTGGCCACTGCAGCTTCTAGAGCCTTCTACTTCAGAACTCCTGACAAATGGAGCAATCTTCCTTTTGTCTATGGGTGAAATCCTGACTACATTGAAATCAATAGCAAAAATCCCATTGATTTCAAACGGACTGGGATTTCACCCTATATCTCCTTTTCAAATTTGATCATCAAACATAATTTATTTTCCTCTGAATGTCTCTTTCCCTGTACTATAATTGTATTGTTCAACTTTGCCACTGTATTATTTAACACTATAAAACTTTGCATGATCTGGTTATGTGGAAGACACTATACAAAATGATTTCTGAGCCACGGGCCACGTAAGGGAAATCTCACAATGAGCAAGATTTCTCAGGAGATTTCAATCACTTCCACTTTTTCACATGCTTGAACCAGGAAAAAGGGGTGGTAGAACAGTTAACAAAAGTTTTTTCAGATTTCATAAAATGTTCAACTTAGGTTGGGCTGTGGGAATGTCCAAAGTTATGGACAGCTAATGAAACCATGCTGCTTGGAATGGCTTATCAGTTACTTCTCATCTTCATTTTTAAAAGTACACTACCAAAATAAAAATCTTATAATTAAAAGAAATGAAACGTCTTCCCTCAGATAATTAAAAGTTAAATAATGAGTTAGATTCTCAACTGGTATAATTAAAGGTAAATCCTCTGAAGTCAATGCATCTATCAACATTTACACCATGTGTGGATCATGTCAACGCTTAAATTAAATTAATCATTTATGGATTTTTTTTTAATTTTGCACTCCATTCAGGTTATGAAGTTAGACTGGTTGCTTTGTAGAGCTGTCAAGAGAAATTTAGACACAGCCATATTCCATTGGAATATGTTTAACAATGTTAAAACATTCCATGTTGACATTTGTGGAGTTAAATGTTTTATCCTTTTGATATCACTCTTCATGTAGAATTTTTAAACAAATATTTTTGTTTTTATTTTAAAAACAATAAATTGAATATATTTATATAAAAACAAATCCAAAGTTTTGGTGGTTTTTAATTAAAACATTTTGATTATCCAAATTTTTTTTTCTAGAAAATGTTATTCATGTTATGTTTTTTGAATGACCAACACTCTTTAAAGTGGGTTTTCACAGAACTGAAATTTGGGGCAAAAAATATTTGACATTTCATGTTTTGCAACTAATTCTACTTTTGTTAAGCATGGTCCTTCACTACTAATGTTAGAAAAGGGAGGGGCATGAAGTACCCTCCTGTAGGTGTGAATTTGAATGATTTGTAATAACATGATGGTGATGCCACACTTGAAGCACTATCATCACCTTTCTCCTAAAACCATTTCATAGATTGAAATATTTTTTAAAAACTTTTGCATAACAAAGTCCACAGAATTTCACGCACTGATTGCTACAGTTTTTCAGTTAATTTCTGGTTAGTATTTCTATACAAAGCCAAAGTACATTAAAACCTTGATTTGTTAGTTTTTCTTTATTTGTTTCCTAAGAATTGCTGAAAGCAATTTTAAAATTTCAAATTCAGCATTGCCTATTCACACATTGATCTTGGGGATGGGTTAATGACTGTGATAAAAAGAAGACACATATATTAACCTGGAAAATGTGAAATTCTAAACAAGATTTCAGAGGCTGGGAAATTATAAACAATAAATTGTAATGACTCTAGTTTCCTAATAGTTTAATAATAGACTGGGGCAAGGTAATGCCATTTAATTTGCTCTAGTTATCTAATGCACTTTCAGGTTATGTATGCTTTGACACACACGATACAGTGGTACCATATCATTTTGTACCCAAAGATTATGTAAAACATTTTAGAAGTGGAATGAAAAGAGCAGATAAATGCTCTAACTGCCTCTCTGTTCTATATACCTCTAAAGCTCATATCAGATTCAGATGTTGCTTACCAGCTTTCCAAGAGTTCATTTATCATGTGGTAGAAAATATTTATAAATGGAATTAAATCAAATATTCTCACAAACCCTAATCATTATGGGTGATTAATTTTCTATTCTCAACTCCATTAAGTGCCTTTACAGATATTCTTTCCACGGGCTCAGGTCTCTAATTTATTCCCCCCTCTCCCTTCTTCCCCTAACAGTTCAGGGTCATGCTGGGATACTCATTAGTTTTATGCTAGCAATTCTGCCAGGCAGCCTCAGAGGCATCAGCATCACCTCAGAAATCATTAACGTAACTGGCGCTGCAATCTAAAACTGCCAAGCGTAGAATAATCATTTAGGGACTGAAACATGTTCCTCCATAAATGAGCATTTTGGAGGGAAAAAAGTGCATGTGTTTCAATCATTCTCTAGAGACAAAAGAGATCTCAATAAATTAGATCTGAAGTCACATTTCTGCAAAGATCCTTGCCATGTCTGAGAAATAGCAGCAAGCTTTTTAGCTGTGATTTACCATTTGCTGACATAGAACAGAGGCACTGTATCATATGTGATAGCAAGGTGTTTCATCGTGTTTGTGTCCTACCATTGTGTGAGCCATGACCTACCATTGTATCACTTCAGATGAAGCATCACTTCAAATGTCCACTATGTCACTCCTGCTGCCCATTGATGGGACCAACAACAAGTAACGTTTCCACAATTTGTATCTTGCATATAAGCTTATAATCAGAGAAATGTGTAAATTATGCTGCTGCTGGGGACTTCTACATCTTGGGGTTCCTTCCCTACCAGCAACAGTTTGAATCCATAGACTGATCATATTGTATATTTTAGTTTATTAGTTGTGCCATGCTAACATTACGCTGTGGTTATAACTTGGGAACCCCCTCATTGGCTATGGCACATGTCAATTTTTCTAAGCTCTTTGGGTATGTCTACACTACCACCCTAGTTCGAACTAGGGTGGTTAATGTAGGCATTCGAAGTTGCAAATGAAGCCCGGGATTTAAATATCCCGGGCTTCATTGCATCTTGCCGGGCGGGCGCCATTTTTAAATGCCCTTAGTTCGAACTCCGTGCCCGCGGCTACACGCGGCACGGAGTAGGTAGTTTGAATTAGGATCTCTAATTCGAACTACCGTTACTCCTCGTTCCATTTAAAAATGGCGCCCGCCCGGCAAGATGCAATGAAGCCCGGGATATTTAAATCCTGGGCTTCATTTGCAACTTCGAATGCCTACATTAACCACCCTAGTTCGAACTAGGGTGGTAGTGTAGACATACCCTTTCTGTCAATCCCTCTCCCCCATGTGCTCTTTGTCTATCACCTCCACTTTCTATTGCTTATTGTTTCTTCTTTCATCTCCATCCCCACAGAATAGACACCCCACTGCTGATTCCATATTTTGGCATAGCAGTGATGTTTGTAACAGAGGAGAAAAGAAGGTCTTGACCAAAGAAAAAAACTCTCTCTAATCCCTTTGGTCACCCACTTATTTTGTATTTCATAAGCTTGGCTACATAAAGGATGACCAGAGAGGGACACTCTCTAAAGCAGAGAGGGATACTAGTCTGAGATGTCACCAGTGACTTCCTTTGCTCACTATGTACTGTGTACATGTGTTTACTGATAGCTAATCTATCAATACATATTTCAAATGGCCAAAGCATGGGTTTCACGCATCATTGGAAAGGTGACACTTCTCAGCCATCTTTAGTTGGAAATACTAAAACGGGCTGATCCCAGTCTGGTGAAATCAGTGTCATACTTTCCATAGACATCAATGGGCTTTGCATCAGGCTATGTACAAAGAAGACAGAAAAATAATATGAAAATGATCTAATAATCTTTTAAACACCACGCTGAAACAATTCCCTGCTCTTCCATAGACTTCTTGTGTGACTTTGGGCAAGTCACTGTGTGTCTCTGGTACTCAGTTGTCCATCTGTACAGTTGGAATGATAGCACTTCCCTATCTCCGGGGCGGGGGGGCATTTGTTAAGATATATACTTTAACACTGGTGAGATGCTCAGATACTATGTGATGGGTCTATATAAGTACCAAACTTAGATAAATTCCCACTCCCACTTGTCTGATGATTTAGTGTTAATATTTTGAGCTGGAGGATAAAACAATGTATGGAGGAATGCTGGCAGACTCAAAAGTAGCTGTTACGTATTTGGTCTTTAGATGTGTTTCCTTTTATAATAACTACAATAAGTATGTTTTTACTTATTTTTCTTGATTCTAAGGACCAGCTTCTACTGCCCATTGATTTAAATGGCATCACTTGCAGAGTCAGGTATTCTTCATTGTTTGTAAGGATCTGGTAAGGATGGCAGAATCTAGTCCTAAGTTAAGAAAAGAAGACTATATTAACAAAGAGGTGTTTTCAAAAGCTAGCATTGAAGCTGCAGCTCATTAATTAAGAAGTGGAAACATTCAAATGATTGTCTTAAATATTTCTCCATACCAAACACAAATTGTGAACCTATAAATTCACCCATCAGCATATGTTAAATAAGGCAGCACCTGATACACAATTTGCCACTCTAACTTGGAACACATGATAGTGCTCAAGTAATTTAGTATGTAGGGCTTCCAATGGAATTGGAATCAGGACCACAGATTCTGTAGTGATAGCCACAATAGATAACCCTACAGTTAAAATGACCATTTTTACGAGGCCCATCCTAGTTTGCCGTAAAAGGTCCAAAAGACTCAGGAACTTCTTTCAGGACTCCTAAAATGTCCCATTCTCTCCATTGCATCAGTTTATATTTTCCCCACAACTTCAGTCATTTTCAAGATATATTCAAGGCAGCTTTTGTTCTGTGTTTACTGGTAGAAAGAGTGCGATGAATCCTGTTTGAAGTCATGAGAAAAGCCAAATGAGTATAGACTTCTTAAAGCTGCTTTTGCTCAAAGTGAATCTTAAGAACACTTGTTCAGTGGGATAAACTCATTCTGAACATCAAGCCATGCAATAAATACTCTGAGAAATATGCATGTGTCATTGCTGACGCAGAAATTAGCAGTAGCAAAGACAGCATACATATATATCTTTTTTTAAAGTGCAATGGAAGATTTTGGATAACTCTTTTCCAACACAAAATAACTGCCACCAAAAAGTTGCCCTGTTTCTTTTTATTTAAAAAATATGGTCACTTTATATAAAATAAATAAAAAGCCAGCTATTTAAACTGTGAGGGCAGACATTGGGAGTGTTCTTTAAAAAAAAAAACAAAAAAAGAGATGCCAAGTAGTTTTTTTTTTCTTTTAATAGCTCTTCAGAAGTCACACTCCTCAAAAGGAATTCAGAAGTTTCTCCTGTGGTTAAGAAATATGTCCCCTTTTTTATAGCTAATTTCTTTTACTTGTGCTTTGTCACTAGCTGACTTTCTTTTTTGACACACACCTAGCATAACTCAAGAAATGTAAACCCCATGTCCTAGAAATTGCATCATTATATTTTAAACTCTGGATTGTGATTTACTCTTCCAAAATGCATATTGTATAATTATTCTCACATAATGCTCTTCAAGAATATCAAAGAATAAAAATCTATAAAAATATCATAAATAAATTAAAAACAAAATCCTGTGGGTTTGCCAGGGAAAAAAGATATATTATTAGGCTAAGTTGTTAAATTCCAATGAAATAAGCTGTCCCAGGTAGTAAATTCCTTTAGAACATTTAAAAAGTCAGGGGATGAAGTTTCAACTGTTATAGGCTTTATTTCCCTGTCTCTGAATCACTTTGTTGGGTGAATTGCACTGCACAGCCATTACTGCAGACAGAGAAGAAGTGGGGGTCACAGAGTCATTTAGGGTACATCTATACTGCAGGGCAAAAGTTGAATTAAGATACTTCAGCTGTATCAATTGCATAGCTGAAGTCAAAATAATTTGATTCAGCACTTTTGGCACTGTCTATACAGCAGGAAGTCAAAGGAAGAACTCTCTTCCTTTGACTTCCCTTACTGCTTCTAAAATGAGGGTTACAGGAGTCAAAGTTAGAAGTTCTCCAGCTCAACATCATTTGAAATAATGGCTTGCTGTGTAGACACACATTTTTTAAATTTCAAAATAATATCAGTTATTACACAATAATGCTGCTGTGTAGACATGCCTTTAGATAATGGTGTCAAAGAAGAACTCTCATTCTCATCTAAATATCACAAAGGATTAAGAAAATAGAAGTCTGGTCCTAAAGGTACAGCCACATTTTTGCTTTCTTCACTGAACTCCCACACTAGCACTGATGTAAGTGGAAAAAACACCTTGGTATTATTATGCAAATGAACATCTGAGTTTTGATAGAGCATTTCTACTTTATACACTGGCAAGAAATAATTTGTATATTGAGCAACAGTTTAACCAGGATGAGTAAAGCACATCGGATGAAATCTTTTGAAAAATGCTAGAGCTGATTCTGATCTTGCTGTTCTTTCGGAAAGGTATAACTAAGAGTAATTCCAGTGATGTCAATAGAGTTACATTGGTGTGAAATGAAATAGAGTTAGTGCAGACGCGTAGCTGATGTTATTTCGAAATAACTACTCCCCAGAGTCATTCAAAGTAATCACTCACCAGTGTTTCCTTGGACTCTAAGTCAAGGTTAGCACACCCACATTAAGGAACCCTGCCTCAGATATATTTTGAGGCTTCACTGTAGTGTGGATGCGCTATTTAAAAATAGTTATTTTGGGAATTATTATTATTAAATAACTGATTTTGAAATAACCTTATAGTGTAGATATAGCCAAACAGAGTCTTAACAAATACCACCTTCACTGGGCAGGAAGAGTCTTTTTAACTGCTACAATTCTTTAGAACTGCTGTTTCCTAGCATTGACATTGTGCCCTGGTCTACAGTAGGGAGTTATTTCTATACAACTACCTTTATTTCAAAATAAAAAGTGGAGCGTCCACACTACGAAGCCAGTTATTTCCAAATAAAGAGCTGATTATTTCAAAATAACTCCTGCTTTCAATGAGGAATAAAGCTTATTTCAAAATAGTTATTTCAAAATAGCAGTAGTGTGGATGCTCCACCACTGCTATTTTGAAATAACTACTCCCCAGAGTCATTCAAAGCAATTACTCCCCACTGCTTCCTGGGGCTCTAAGTTGAGGTAGCATGTCCAAAGTAAGGGTACATCTACACTGCACCGATATTTCAAGATAATTAGCGTTATTTTAAAATAACAATGTGAGTGTCTACACAGCCATTCCATTATTTCAAAATAATTTCGAAATAACGGACGGCTTATTCAGAAATCTGTAAACCTCATTCTACGAGGAATAACACCTTCCCAGTGCCTCCTGGGGCTCTAAATTGACATAACACATCTACATTAGGGAAGCCTGCCTCAGACTATTTTCGAGGCTTTCCAGCTGTATAGTCGTGCTATTTCGAAATAAGCTATTTTGGAATAATTATTCTGGAATAGTTTATTTTGAAATAGCTGTATAGTGTAGACGTTTCCTCAGGGAGCCTGCCTCGGACTAACTGTGATAATAATAGTTATTTTGGAAGTTATTATTTTTCAATAAGGTATTTAAAAATAATTTCCTAATGTAGACATGCCCTTAGTTATCAACCAATCAGAATGTTTTTAACTGTGTTATTAACCAATTGTAGTTGATAAAATAATAATTCTCGATCAGTCATTTTGCTTTAAGAATTAAATTACAATTATTAATAAGCAAAACCTCACACTGCTCAGAGAAAGATTCTCTGTCATGAAATCATAACTGATGAAGCACTTTTCATTTGTTTGACAAATGTGTGTTTGTGTGTGGAGGGGGGCGAGAATTGTGGCTAATCGTGTTGATTATAAGGATAGCTGCAACTTTCTAGTCTTTAAGAGCATCCACTTCCAGTTCTATGTCCTTATCTGTCTTAGAATGGAATCTTGAAGTTCCCCCTGTACTCCAGTACATTATATGTATACCAATCACTTTACCTGCAGATGTGTCTGAGTTTCAGGCACCTACATTGTTGGAAACCTGACACCAATACTATTGACTAACAGCTTTCTAAAACCAAAACATTGTTAAGTATTTGGAATTACGCTCTGGAGTAAAAAGGATTGTAAACATACAGATTACCTATACATTTAGTCTTGTTTAATTTTACACTTCACTGCAGGCAAAGCTACATAGGCTTTCTTCTGAAGTAACAGGAAAAGACCTAACTCACATTCTCTTTAAAAGGCAAAACATAAGAACATACTGGGTCAGACCAAAGGTCCATCTAGCCCAGTATTCTGTCAGCCTCAGAGGGAGGGAACACAACAGGTAATCCTCACGTGATCCCTCTCCTGTCACCCACCTCCAGAGAAAGAGAGGCTAGGGACACTATTCCTACCCATCCTGGCTAATAGCCATTGATGGACCTAACCGCCATGAATATATCTAGCTCTTTTTTTAACCCTGTAAAAGTCCTAGTCTTCACCACATCCTCTGGCAAGGTGTTCCAGAGGTTGACTCTGTGCTGAGTGAAGAAAAATTTCCTTTTGTTTGTTTTAAACCTGCTGCCTATTAATTTCATTTGGTGATCCCTAGTTCTTATATAAACTATTATATCACCTTTCTACTCACAACAGGCAGTGTGCTTTTTTGGTCATCATCTGGCTCCAGTCTCCTTTGCTTGAAGAGTCTGTTTGACATGGAAGAGAGGCAATCATATTCCAGAAGGAATTTGGTTTTACTAGATTACAGGCTTTCACCATGTCCCCCTTTGGTGAAGGTGTTGAACCTGTCTGAATATAGCCTCAGCCCACCTCAGCAAATTAATCTAACAAACAACTTTAGAGGTCACACAAATAAATCACATTTTGAATACTACTGAAATATGCAAATTAATACATATCCATATGGTTATATTTTATCAGATTAATAAATAATGTCTATAATTTAGGGTCAAGTAGCAAAGAACCTTGGATCACCTACTCTACCCTTTTGGGTGTGATTGTTTCTGTGTTTTTTAAGGATTTGACCCCCTCATATTTGAGAAGGGCTACATAGCAAAGAAGAATAGAATAAACTTTTCATTTGTGGATCTCAAGTTATTTTATGTGCTCATTAAATAAGCTTGTTGTGATTCAACCATAGGCACTGTGATCAATTGGGAGACTTTATTATCAGATAAGATGAAGCATAAAGAATTTAAGTCACTGTCCTGTGCCAACAAGTGTCTGAAAATTTCTCACTTATTCAAATCAATATGGATGTGAGGAGTTCTAACACTCCTAGTTCCATGTTCTAGAAACTAAAATAAATTTCCTTTCTAAAGAGAAAGAAACATGCCCAAGATACTAGAGATCTTTTGGATGACAATCCTTATAAAACATATCCAACCACAGTGTAAGGGACAAAGGAGAAACTGGAGTTATATGTACTGCTGGTGACTGAGTCTTGAGTGTTATGGACAGTTTCTAGAAAATTGGTTGTCATGAAAGTCTGGACTCTCATCCATCATCTACCCATCAGGGACCACTTTGTATTTGCAGGGGAGTCTAACAGAAAAGAGATAATCAACAAGGAGGATTCAGAAGGCAATTCTATTTCTCTGTACAGTATGTGAGCCACTGTAGGATCAGTTTCAAGTGATCACACATTTCTCCCCTCTGTTCCTGACCTGCCAGATCCAAAGCTTTTGAGATGACAATACTGGGGAATAAAAAAACATGAGCTTTAGCTGCAGCTTGCAACCCACTGTCTAACTGCAAAGTGGATATAGCATCCCAAATCCAGTAAATCCCCTTTGGTGCTCTTGTTGAAGGTGAAAAAAATAAAAGACAAATTATAACTGGAGGAAAGGAAGTGCCAGACAGCAGGATATTAGTTTCTGAGTATCTCAAACTGTAGCTGGACCTTTCAAGTCTGTTTCCAATCCCACTTGAGATGTCCTTTTTATCTTGAATTTCTATGAAACAGAGAGAAAGACAGATGTTACAACAGACATTGTCTAAATAAATAGCTTCTTTATCACAGGAAACACTAGTGTCATGTTAAGCACCTTCTCAAAAATCCATCCTCCCCTCCTGGCACTTGCACAAAAAAGGAAACCGATATAAAAACACCCCGTCCCCTGGCAGGATCTACAAAACAGAAACAGACATTTTTATATGCAAAGCATAAAAGAGGGAGAAATATAAAACAAAATAGCCAACATTCACATCCGTCTTTACATAAAAAGAGTTCACAGGGTTCCCCATCTGACTTGTTTTCTTGTTGGCAGACTCTCTAATCCTTACAGCTTGACAACTAACGTCACTTTGCATCAAGTTAACCTATCATTATACAAAGCAATAAAATCAGGAATAAAAAAAGAATATTATGTAGTAAATAAGGCAGTCTTACTGTGACAAGATAAAAATTCACACAGCTACCAAAGGTTTATTTCCCCCTACTGTTTTTCCAAAAGTGGCCAGTCAGAAGAGAGCCAGAAGGTATCTGAAAAGGTCTTCCTCACTGCTGTAGAGACCCAAAATGCTAACGTAATAACTAAACATACTGGTTTCTAAAAACAAGAACAAACAACCGCCTGTAAGCTCCCTCCCCCATAAACTAGCCTCTGAACTTTTTCCAAATCTTTACTGACCCTGAAATGATACTTCTTGTTTTGAAATCTTTGTGCATAACTTTCACTACTCATTTCACATATAGCTACATATAGGTACTGAGTTGTTCTCTCCAGCACTGGGGTTTTCAAAGTCTAAAGTACCTGTTGATTTTCAGTGGATCTAGGCATAGAACTCAGATAGGATCATTAGAGTATCCCAGCCAAAGGGATCTTTTGCATACGCCTACAGAACTTTTGGGTGTGTTGTGAACTGGCCCTTCAACCGTTCTGAGGCTCTCTCAGTACCTCTATGCACGGAAATGTAGTACAGTCAGATTTACTGGAATAAAAGAGCAGAAATTTGATCAAATATTGGTAATGAATTGGCAGCAGATGTAATCTTTTGGGTGCCAGTCATGAGAGTGACTAGTTTATTACTGAGAGTTCTCTTATTATTCTCTTTATTCCCAGAAGCGTAATGAGCCTATATTTCCAAAAGATCTGTAGAATAATTACTTAACCTTAGAACTATGTGAAATTTAATGGATTTTAGTTCCAGGGATCTATGTGCATTCCCTCTGTGTTTTATTTGGAATTCTGGGGCTTTTACAAAAAGTTTTGCACATCAGCAAGCTATGTCAGCAAGCTATGTAATGTATTTTTTTTTTTTTGTGGATGGGCCTTGCCATAAGAAAGCAAAGTACTTAAGTACTTTGACTCTAAAACCTAGCATTAGCATGAGACCCCAATAACTGAATGGATCGCAGGCATATACTTCACTCCAGACTGATCCCTTTTCTTTCCTATTTCCACTGCTCACTCCTTATTCCAACCCCATCCCTCTCCCTCTCCCCCCCCCCCCCCGCCCCGAACATTCTGCAGCAGATGAAAGGAGCTTCCATCAGTCATTATGGAATTGTACTCAGAACCTAAGTGACCAGGAATGCAACAGTTAGATCACTTGTTCCATCAATCACAATAGAGGATTCTAAGGCATGGTGTACACTACAGCGGGAGGTCATCTTAAGATATGCCACTCCGGCTACGTTAACTACGTCAACGTATTTTAAGTTGCATTTTTGCACCATCCACACAGTGGGCTGTTGATGGGAGTGTTTGACCCCATAAGCTTCCTTTACGCCGCATGCGGAGCAGGAGCACTGGCACTGACAGAGGCGCCCTCTGAGTTTGATTTAGTGGGTTTAAGAAACCACAGTGGTAACAGTGATTTCCATGAGACTTAACTGTAACTGGGCCCAAATCTGATCTCAGTAACTCCAATGGAAACAGGGCCTATCGATTATCTTGAGACATGGATTCCTATACTTTCTTAAGAAATATCCAAATATATTGCATTGATTCCATATATTCCATAGACTATTTATTAAGGAATGGAATCTAGCTGTGATTTTTAAATATCCAGATAGCTGATCCTCACTCCCTTAGATAACATGCTTGTATCTGATTATGCAAATTTAATAGTCAGCGTAGATTTGCTATAGTTAGATTCTTTTATCTCTCACAGTATTCTCTCTTCTTTTTTTAGATACTCTGAAGATTTAATATTTTTCTTTGCATGAATTATAAAATAAATTGACATGGCAGCAGCAAGCAAATCACTTGATGTTAGAACATAAGAACATAAGAATGGCCATACTGGGTCAGACCAAAGGTCCATCGAGCCCAGCATCCCATCTGCTGACGGTGGCCAATGCCAGGTGCCCCAGAGAAGGAGAACAGAAGACAATGATCAAGTGATTTATCTCCTGCCATCCATCTCCTGCCCTTGTTATGAAGGCTAGGGCACCATACTTTATCCCTGGCTAATAGCCATTTATGGACCTAACCTGCAAAAATTTATCAAGCTCTTTTTTAAACCCTAATAGAGTCCTGGCCTTCACAGCCTCCTCGGGCAAGGAGTTCCACAGGTTGACTGTGCGCTGTGTGAAGAAAAATTTCCTTTTATTAGTTTTGAACCTACTACCCATCAATTTCATTTGGTGTCCCCTAGTTCTTGTATTATGGGAAAAGGTAAATAATTTTTCTATAATCACTTTCTCCACACCATTCATGATTTTATATACCTCTATCATATCGCCCCTCAATCGCCTTTTTTCCAAACTGAAAAGTCCCAGTCTCTCTAGCCTCTCCCCATATGGGACCCTTTCCAAGCCCCTAATCATCTTAGTCGCCCTTTTCTGAACCTTTTCTAATGCCAATATATCTTTTTTGAGGTGAGGAGACCACATCTGCACGCAGTACTCGAGATGTGGGCGTACCATAGTTTTATATAGGGGAAGTATGATATCTTTTGTCTTATTATCTATCCCTTTTTTAATAATTCCTAACATCCTATTTGCCTCACTAACTGCCGCTGCACACTGCGTGGATGTCTTCATAGAACTATCCACTATAACTCCAAGATCCCTTTCCTGATCTGTCGTAGCTAAATTTGACCCCATCATGTAGTACGTGTAATTTGGGTTATTTTTTCCAACATGCATTACCTTACACTTACCCACATTAAATTTCATTTGCCATTTTGCTGCCCAATCACTCAGTTTGCTGAGATCTTTTTGTAGTTCTTCACAATCCCTTTTGCTTTTGACTGTCCTGAACAACTTTGTGTCATCTGCAAACTTGGCCACCTCACTGCTTACCTCATTTTCTAGATCATTGATGAACAAGTTGAACAGGATTGGTCCCAGTACTGACCCCTGGGGAACACCACTAGTTACCCTCCTCCATTGTGAAAATTTACCATTTATTCCCACCCTTTGTTTTCTGTCTTTTAACCAATTTTTGATCCATGAAAGGACCTTTCCTCCTATCCCATGACCACCTAATTTACGTAAAAGCCTTTGGTGTGGGACCGTGTCAAAGGCTTTCTGGAAATCTAGGTATATTATATCCACTGGGTGCCCCTTGTCCGCATGTTTATTAACCCCTTCAAAGAATTCTAACAGATTAGTTAGACACGACTTCCCTCTGCAGAAACCATGCTGACTTTTGCCCAACAATTCGTGCTCTTCTATGTGCCTTGCAATTTTACTCTTTACTAGTGTTTCTACTCATTTGCCTGGTACTGATGTTAAACTTATCGGTCTATAATTGCCAGGATCTCCTCTAGAGCCTTTTTTAAATATTGGTGTTATATTGGCCATCTTCCAGTCATTTGGTACCAAAGTGGATTTAAAGGATAGGTTACAAACCACTGTTAATAACTCCGCAATTTCACATTTGAGTTCTTTCAGAACCCTTGGGTGAATGCCGTCTGGTCCCGGAGACTTGTTACTATTCAGCTTATCAATTAATTCCATAACCTCCTCTAATGTCACTTCAATCTGAGTGAGTTCCTCAGATTTGTCACCTAAAAAGGCTGGCTCAGATTTAGGAACCTCTGTAACATCCTCAGCCGTGAAGACTGAAGCAAAGAAATCATTTAATCGCTCCGCAATGGCACTGTCTTCCTTGATCGCTCCTTTTATATCTTTATCATCCAAAGGCCCCACTGCTTTTTTAGCGGGCTTCCTGCTTCTAATGTATTTAAAAAACATTTTACTATCATTTTCTGAATTTTTGGCTAGCTGTTCCTCAAACTCTTTTTTGGCTTTTCTTACTACATTATGACACTTAATTTGGGAGTGTTTATGTTCCTTTCTATTTTCCTCACTAGGATTTGACTTCCACTTTTTAAAAGCTGCCCTTTTCTCTCTCACTGCCTTTTTAACATGGCTGTTTAGCCATGGTGGTTCTTTGTTAGGTCTCTTACTGTGTTTTTTTATTTGGGGTATACATTTAAGTTGGGCCTCTAGTATGGTGTCTTTAAACAGTTCCCATGCAGCTTCCAGGGATTTTAGTTTAATTACTCTCCCTTTTAGTTTCTGTTTAACTAGCTTCCTCATTTTAGTGTAATTCCCCTTTTTGAAATTAAATGCCAGAGTGTTTGACCGCTGCGGTGTTCTTCCCAACACAGGAATATTAAAAGTTATTATATTGTGGTCACTATTTCCAAGCGGTCCAGTAACAGTTACCTCTTGGACCAGATCCTGCGTTCCAGTCAAGACTAGGTCGAGAATCGACTCTCCCCTTGTGGGTTCCTGTACTAGCTGCTCCAAGAAGCAGTCATTTAAGGCATCAAGAAATTTAATCTCTGAATCCCGTCCTGAGGTGACATGCACCCAATCAATATGGGGATAATTGAAATCTCCTATTATTACTGTGTTTTTTATTTTGGCAGCCTCTCTAATCTCCCTTATCATTTCAGCATCACTATCACTGTCCTGGTTAGGTGGTCGGTAATATATTCCTAATGCCATATTCATATTAGAGGAATGAATTGTTATCCATAATGATTCTATGGAACATTTTGATTCCTTTAGGATTTTTACTTCATTTGATTCTATATTATCCTTCACATATAGTACCACTCCGCCACCCGCACGACCTGTTCTGTCTTTCCGATATAATTTATATCCCGATATAATTTATATCCCGGTATGATAGTGTCCCACTGATTTTCCTCATTCCACCATGTTTCTGAGATGCCTATTATGTCAACTTCCTCCTTTGATATGAGGTACTCCAGTTCACCCATTCCCACCCTTTGTTCTATTGCTCTACACCTAAATGCATGCCAAAGTGCTTTAGTAGCATCCTTCTGGTCAGGGATGAACTGTTGCTTGTTTAGTTTTATTGCTGAGGATGAAGGGGTCTATGAAATGTAATTGGATGGCTGATTTCTTTCTTTCTTTCTTTCTTTCTTTCTTCCTTTCGTTATTCCCCTTTAACCTTAACTTTAACCTGGGTGGTATGTGGGGTCTTACAAGTTTTTTGGATTAAGAGGAAACATTGATGAAGGAGTCAGCTATTTCTTTGATGCAATCCTTTTTTGTTTTTATTACAAAGAATGTAC
Source organism: Pelochelys cantorii (assembly GCA_032595735.1). Taxonomy (NCBI): domain Eukaryota; kingdom Metazoa; phylum Chordata; order Testudines; family Trionychidae; genus Pelochelys; species Pelochelys cantorii. The sequence goes on along the minus strand of CM064329.1, from coordinate 97,167,459 downwards.
AAAATTCTGTTTCCCTGAACACAATAGGAATCAAACAACAGGAGGCAGTTTCTTTGCTTATTAAGCATTCTTTTCCAGCTAGCACTCTGACCCCAGAAACTATATATGTTTTTATGCCACACTTATCAGTACAGTAGCTGAGCACTTTTGAGGAGAACTTTAAACAATATGACTAACATCTGTCATTTGTTTTTTGTTCACTCTTGTTTGTGTTCTCATCCTTTGGTGTGTGCAATGGAGTTTTTTGGTTTTGTCTCTTCATTAATATACATGTTGCTATGTATTTATATCAGAAAAGAAAATATCAGAGACATGCTGGGGCTTGTCATGGTCCTTAGTTCTTTAGGAAATTAATTCTACAGTCTTGGCCTACTTACTGACGCCTGGTTCTTAGGACCATAGTCCAAAATAAGCCCCCCAAGTCGATTTTGTAAGTGATCCATCCACACTACCAAACCTGTGGAACTCTAGAGTCCTGCTTTTCATGAGGAATAATGTTATTCTCAAACTTGTAAATCCAAAATAATGTTAGTGTGGACACTCCACTACCACTAATTCAAACTCATTGGCCTCTGGGAACCCTCCCGTAGCTCCCCAGAGGGCTTCCTGGGGTTCTGAGCCTGAAGTAGAGTTTCTACATTAACAGAGCCTATCTCAGACTACATTTGATTCTTCCCTGTAGTGAGGACACAGAATTTATAATTTGTAAAATCAGGTGCCCAGAAGTCAAATTTAGTAAATTCAAAATAATCCCCTAGTGTAGACATGGCCTGAGAAAGACGTCTGGTCCTGCATAGATGAGCATTATCCATATTATAGAGAGGATATGAGGACCGTAGATGCCATCTATTATATTCATTGTGGAGCTTCATCATGTCTTTTAGACTCAACATGTCTTGAAGAAAAGAACAGAGACAGCTAATTGGAATTGAAATTTTATGGGAAGCGAATGAGGAGGGATGAGAACAGGTTTGTAGTAGTCTGCGTTGCTCAGAAGAAGTACTGCAGCATTTTGTTTTCAGGCTTCATGCCCAGGCATATCACATTGCTGTAATCCACTATGATGAAAACATGAGTATAGGTCATTGTCTACTAAGATGGGAGAGAGTTACCTACCCAATGGAGATAACAGACAGTATTAATTGTGGAGATTTTTGTATGAGAAGTTAATGTCAGCAAAGAATCCAACAGTTCTAAATTAAGGACTGGATTGACCAGCTGTGGCAATGTGCCTGCAACCGGAGGAGAATATGCCATGGCTGCAGCATTGTCTTCTGCAGGACAATATCACTTGTGTTTTACTGAGGTTTATCTTCAGGCAGCTGTTAGCTTTCTCTCATTTTTCACTTGGAATCACACTACAAGAGCTTCTCTGGTTTTCCTTGGCTTTCTGCTGCCTGCTCTCTCTGTTTCTGTGATGCTGCTGCTGTTTTTGCCCCTAGCCCCAGCTTAACTAAACAACATGCAAAGAAAACCTTCTAACCACTTAGCTCAGTTTCCAACTGGCCTTGCATATGGCATGTGTTTGGGATTGTGATTTCAATTGGTTCTATTATCTTATTCCAAAAGGAGATGACCTTTTTACATTCATCCTGAATTTTAAAAAAATGCTCACCAGCTTTACTGAAGTTTTACATGAACCCTCCCCCCCCCCCGAATAACAATAAATTAGACTGTGGACAACACCTCCCTAAGGAAATGTGAAAACCATACCACTTGGGACATTTAAAAGTATGGTGGACAAAGCAGTGGGAAAATGAGATGGAAGGAACAATGCTGCATTGACAAGAGGATATACTAGTTACTATACATTGAACCTTTCTTGTGCATAGATTCTTTGCAGACATGTAAGAAGATATATTTTGACATATCTACTTTAAAAAAGATGTTGAGGTCGGTGAGTGACAAGTAAAGACCTGTTTTATTAGTGTAAAGCCTGATTAAAGTATTTATATCAAAGGCTGTGATTGAAGGCCCAACAAGATAACCCCAGGTCATAAATTCTTCACTATCATTTGGAGAAACAAACAAGTAACCAAGAAGGATACAGTACATTGCAGAATTCTTCAAGAAATGTGTTTGTGGGGGCTTTTGCATTCTGGTAACTGGGCAATAACTACGTAGTTAATTTGCAGCAATATATAGGGATCAATAAGAAAAAAAGTGATGGAGATTAATGTTACCAAAAATATTCTCACTGGAGACCACCCAGGGTTACACTAGTATGGGTTTATTGCCACTAGGTAAAACTAAAGAGAAAGCAGCCACCAAAGGTTTAAACTAAAGAAGACAGAACTCTCTCTCACACACAAGCAAGCAAGCACACACTCCTCCATTCATTCACTCATTCACACCCATTCATTCCTGCCCTCAGGCAATCACACACTTACACAGACATATGGGTTGCAGAAGGAGCCAAGGCATGTGGATCCTGGAGGGTCTGTCTGCTCATCATGACTGGGAAGCTGGTCAGGAGGAAAGACACTGGAGGGGAGCTTCTCAGGATCAGTGGAAGGAAAAAGAGAGTCTCACATGTGCTCCTTCTCTTTATATAGTGTCTGAATGGCTCCTGTGACTCATTCACCTTGTCATCAGAGAGCATGCCCAGACTTCCCTTTATCCAGCAGAGAGCATGTCCAGACTTCCTTTTATCCAGCAGGGAGCATGCCCATACTGTGATGACTCATTGAAATGTGCTCCATTGTTTCAAGCCTTCTTCAAACACACTCTCACACTCTCACTCTCTCTCCATTCACTCAGGGGAGAATGCAGCTTAGGGAAAGTTACAAGCAAGGTGGCTGAGAGTTACAAAGATTACAAAGTTGCAGTTTACAGTAAGTCTCTGAGAGTTACACAGAAAACAAAGATTGACAAGGATTACAATAAGTTGCAGTTTAAAACCTTAGACCTTACAGTTTGGTGTAGCTTTAGAAAAATCCATGAATATAAATCTAGTGAGCTCAGGTGCAGGCTTTTTTATGCAACAGTTATGAATACAGATAATCTATAGGTGTGATCATGATGACCTGGAATGCCACAAATGGATGGTAAGAAAGTATTAATCATGTTATGGTCCTGGATACTGGTCAAATATTACTGAGTATCTTAGGGTATGTCTAGACTACATGCCTCTGCCAGCAGAGGCACGTAAATTAGACTACCCGACATAGTCAATGAAACGGGGATTTAAATATCCCCCACTTCATTAAAATAAAAATGGCCACCGCGGTATGCTGGCTCAGCTGATCATCGGCACAATGCGGCAGTCAAGACGTGGATCAGTCAGCAAGGAGAGTCTTTGCCGACTGATCCCTTATGCTTCGTGAAACGAGGTTATAGGATCAGTCAGCAAAGGCTTTCCTTGCTGACCGAGCTGTGTCTTGACTGCTGTGTTGTGCCGATGATCAGCTGAGCCGACACAACGTGGCGATCATTTTTATTTTAATGAAGCGGGGAATATTTAAATCCCCGCTTCATTGACTATGTCGGGTAGTCTAATTTACGTGCCTCTGTTGGCAGAGGCATGTAGTCTAGACATACCCTAAGTTACATAAAAATCCAGCCCATATCCCTATTTTTCAGGTGCTCTCTGATTCTTGAACTGCATTAGTTGGTCTTCTGAGGTGCTCAATTAACTTCATATTCATCTCTTTATTTTTTCTAAATGTTTTAAGTATGCTGTGAAACCTTATTAGCTGAACGCAGTTGCTATATTTGAGGCTTTCTGACATTTGGTTATATTAATGAGTAGAATTACATGATTGTTATGTAAAAGGTATAATCAGGTGTATCTCTGTGTTTCACAAATCATTCCAAACCAGTAATGGTAATAAAAACTTCTGTTAAGCTCACTTTGAGAAAGAGCTTATGAAAATTGCTAAATAGTGTAAGTGTGTGATTATTCATTAACATGGTAAGTGTGGAAAGTTCATAGTTTTACTACTTACAAAGAAAGCTACAAGGGAAAATACTCTTTCAAATTTTTCAGTGAATTTAATTAATCTGTTTTCACTATCCAGGAATATTCTGTACCCCGTGACTTTACAAGATAGAATGGTTATGGAAACAGCAAATTTTAAGAGTATTGATTTGAATACTAATTATAGGTAGGTAGATGTATTTATTCGCAGTGGATTCACAGCTCACCAGTCATGGGACAGAATTAGACCTGTGCTCTAGATCTAATGAAAACAGCTCAAATTTTGAGTATTTAAATATATATTACTCAAGAATGTGCTATATTTCTAGATTATACAAAGAGATTATCCAGTAAATGATCTGGGACGTAATCAAATCAAATCAAGGAAAGGGTGTTCATAAACAGAAAAAAAATAGGTGACTGTTGTAGAATTATTCATTCTAGCTCTGCGAATCACAGAATGTGGCAAGGTAGATGTTTTGGACCCCTTTCTATTTTCTTATTTCCCATTTAAACTTTCCTCATTTACTTTGGATTTTCTTTTTTTATACATTTCATCATTATGTAGTTTTATGGTTTTAATCCTTTCCTACTTTTAAAACTTTGTTTTAATTACATGCACCTATACATACTTCTTCCTCTTTAGTTGATGTACTTTCTCTGGGTCTGAGTGCGTAGAAAATAAACATTCAGGACACTTAGTACTGGCATATCTCTCAACCTTTTGAACTCAGTTTCATCACTGAGTTCAGTGGGGGCAGAATTAGTTCAATAGTAGACTTCGGGTATCTCTACACTAGCCCCCTAGTTCAAACTAGGGAGGCTAATGAGGGCAACTGAAATTGCAAATGAAGCACGGGATTTAAATATCCAGTGCTTCATTAGCATGTTCCTGGGCGGTCGCCATTTTGGAAATTGACTAGCCCAGAATAACTGCCCGGGTCTACACGCGGCAGTGAAACAGGAATTCTAAGTAAAGCCCTTAATTAGAATTAGCTGATACCTCATTCCAGGAGGAATAACAGCTAATTTGTGTTAGGGCTTTACTTCAAACTCCCGTTTCACTGCCGCGTGTAGATGCGGGCAGTTATTCTGGGCTAGTCAATTTCCAAAATGGCGACCACCCGGGAACATGCTAATGAAACACAGGATATTTAAATCCCGCGCTTCATTTGCAATTTCGGTTGCCCTCATTAGCCTCCCTAGTTCGAACTAGGGGGCTAGTGTAGACATACCCTTCTTTCAAAGTCTAATCTTATTGTTGGTATTACTCTTGTATTTAACAGAAACATAATTTTGTATTCTGCATGTAGCTCCTGCCTTGAATGTTATGTTACTCCTCTTCACAAATTCACCCATCTAGAATACTCTGTCCAACAAAGAGGAGAATAAAAGAAATATCACTTGAACAATACCTCCCTTTTCAAGCATTCCTCCTGGATCCCAAATGGCTTACAAGGTTTGGAAAGTTTGGAATTTGAGACACTTCAAATGTTGTAAGAAATACTTTAGATCTCTTTTCTTTCTATCGTAAGATTAGAAGCTCTACATTTACATGGAACAAATGGATTATTTACTGGAAAATCAAATGATTAAATGCTAATCCACTTAGAATAGTCCATAACTTATTACAATGCTGTGGATGCTTAAAATACAGCTTATTAGAGTGAATACATTTTAGAGAAAAACATTTAACTGGCTGCATGGTAGCAGAAAAGTTAACTTATCAGGTTTTGATTTGCTAATTTTGTAGCCTGCTGCAATTCTAATTACGAAGATGACTTGAAAAGTAGTGTTTATTTTTTCCAGGGGGTAAACGTTAATTAAAATGCAGGTCCTTTCTTGAACAGAGTTGACTTCCTGCTGCATCAGTTTCATGAGTTAAGATGGGTATAAAGATGTTCAATACACTATATCCATATATTGCAGGCTCACAATGCAGCATTTAAAATCTCATTGGATAATAAAAGGTTCTATTTTAATGGCACTAATCAAAATACACTGTCTGCAGGGTACACACCAAAATAATTTCTTTTCCTCCTTGTTTGAAGTACCTGACTGCAATAAAACTTTTAAGAGTTAAGAATATACTGTGGTAAACATAGTTTCTTTTTCTGTAGCACTTTGATGTAAAAGATAATTACATATTAATATATATCCCCTAGCAGAATAATGGTTTTCTGAATACATACTGAATTTTGGAAAACATAAAGCTATTGTCTTGATTTGGGGAAGGCCTCATGTCTTTTTCTACAGGGGCGCAAATCCCTTCTTTTGGTGGAATAATATAGGGGAACATCTGTAAAGGATTTGCATGGAGACTTTCCTCCACAGTGTTTTTTGTGTTGGGCATTTTTATTACTGGAAGGGATGATAGGTCCCAGCATGGAAAACGTTGCTGTTTTGAGCAAATAAAAATCCAACACTTCAAACAGAAAGGAAGGGAAAGGAAAGGAAAGGAAAGGACTGACTCTCCAGTATCTGTGCAGAAGTGGAAATTTATATGTAAAATAAAAACTATGGCTAAGAAAATTGACTCAGTGACATTAAGTAAGGAGTGGAACCTTTGTCCAAAATTTGAGCTGGACTTCAGCTTGATTTGAAGTTTGAAGATGCTTGAATAACATTAAACCACAATTTATATAGATATATTTAAGTTGCCCCTGTTTTGTGCTGGTTTGACTTGTAAGTTAAACAGCTATGAAAAAGAGGATCAAATTCTGCCTTCAGATACAAATATTTTTATCCATCTACTTCAACAAGAATTGCAACTATATATTTGAGGGCATAACTGTTCCATCATGTTGCCAAGTCAACTGAAACTTCGAAGTAATAGAATCTCAAGAGAGACTCTTTCTTTTTAGATTTCTTGCTAGACTTCAACCACACTATTGCAGATAAAATTAGATGAGCTTCAGGACATATGTCTAAGCTTATTATGATTTTAGTTTTAAATGTATAAATGGACTACTACTATGGAATACATTGACTTTTGTCTACATAATTAGCCTTTTATTCCCTGAATTAGAAATAAATATAATACGGATGTGGCTGCCAGCCCACCTTCAATTAAGGTTGCCTCACACTTTCCATTGTAAGTTGCTACTTTCAGTTGCTTATAACATTGCCAAATTTTGGGGATGTAATTTTCCATGGCAGGTGTCTGCCTCAGGCTGAAATATTTTTGAAAGTTGCAGCTGAAACAATTTAACCATTTATGTAAATGAGATTAGGGGAAAATACACTGTACTGCCAATGTTCAAATAGCATTATAAACATTTCATTGAGAAATTCTAGCGTCTCTGTTTTTGAAACAGTAACTTAAAATTTGGCAGAAGGATCATCCAGATGTCAGGAATGTGCCTCTGTGAAAACACACCCAAGTTTGGCCAATTTATATGCTTCTGAAATCCCGCAATTCCCATGTGTTCAGTAGAGGTTTATTAGAGTCTGAAAGCATTATTCCCAGAAGAGTCCATCTGTACTGAGTATGCTCCACCACCACACACTTCCCTCATACCATCTGAGCACAGGCATTCCTTTCCTACAGAGAGGCTATGCATAGAAGCTGAGCAGCAATTTTCCTTCAATTGCTTCTTCTTTGTGCTTGGGGCTGCTGTGACTCCAGGCACCAAAACTGAGAGCAGGGAGACAATTCCCTGCATTCATTGAGCTTACTGTTGATGCACAGACAGCAAGGAGAAGTAGGAAGGGGTTTGACTTCCTGAATGCAGAGAGGTGAGGACTGGGAAGAGGAGGATAGAGACAAGCTGGAGTATCCTGACTGGGATACACAGACAGGACAAGGCTTGGGTGTGTAGACTGAATTTGATTGGAGCAGTTGGGTATAGGCACAATCTGAGAGGGGAGAAGAACAGAGAGACATAGGAACAGGCTGGGGGAGACACAGTAAGGGATGGAGCAAAAGGGAGAAACTAGGGGTGATGGAAAAGAAGGGTCTGCAACAAGAACATTCCCCTCCACAACCAGCAAATATTGATTCCCATGGTTTGGAGCAATGCAGAGTCTCATTTTAATTCAAGAGGCAAAACTTCTGACACATTTTTCCCTGGAAGTTCATATTCATGAGCTTTTTGGAATTACTTTCAATTTGTGGCCGGTAACCTATCACCATTCTATTAAATAATGTGAATATACTTAGGAAATATCTAGGTGCTGGTACCTACCCTACAGTAGGGTTGAATAGCAAATGGATTTTCCATCCCAAGAAAATACTTGAAATTTTAAAATAGCTTTACCACCCTGAAAAGAGAGAGAGAAAAAAAAAACTACTTTTGGAAAAAATACCCAACAACAATCTAAACCAGAGAACCAAATCCAATCCACAATAAAAGAAACAAAAAGCCCACCTTGTTGGGTCAATAGAAATATTTCCTTTCAATAAATTAAAAATATTTCATTATAACAATTTCAACTATTTATTTTGTTATTAGCTTAAAGTTTCTAAACAAAATCATTTAAAAGCCCAGAAAACTGCAAATTTTTCATTCTCAAAAATGTCAAAACAGGATTTTCACATTTTTGCTAACATTTTTCAAATTGAGAATTCAATAAAACCAATTGTAATTGTATACTAGTCCTTCAAGGTTAGAGGAGGCCAAAAGACCCCCCCCATTCCAGGAATGCTGGCATAAATAAAAGCACTGGAAATGGTCTTATAGCAAAAAGACAGGAAACAGTCCTGAGAAATTACTAGAGAATAGGAAGAATCAGGACACTGTCCCTTTTTAGCACAACCTACCTGAAATGGAATGTGGGGCATGGCTTTCCTCTCTGGGTATATCTACACTGCAGACTTTTTCCGGGAAAATGGCCAAAAGAGCTCTTTCAAAAAAAAGTGTGTGTGGACTGGGAAGAGAGGGTTTTTTCGAAAGAAGAGGCCTCCAGGAAAAAGCACAGGTGCCCTGGTGACCACTCAGTCTGTAGTAATCACAACTTAAATGTGAGATAGCGTCCAATAAATGTGGACGCTATATTTCGAAAAAGCAGATCACTTTTTTGATGCGCTTTTGCTGTATGGATGCTCTCTCTCTTTCGAAAGAAGTTTTTCCGGAAGATCTCTTCCAGAAAGCTTCTGAAAGAAGCCTGCAGTCTAGACATAGCCTCTGTCATCCAGTTAAGAGTAAGCTCTCCAAAGGAGAGAAATATATATATATACTGGCTTATCCCTCAGAACAGAGCGTGAGCTGACAGGGAGAAGAAAACCGGAGTGCTGAGCTCTGACTAGGAAAGATAGGATCAGAGTCTCTGTGAAGGACAGTCTGGGAAATAAAAGTTGTGTGCAGTGGAAGAGTCAGAGATAAGTATCAACTTTTATGTTTATCGAGTGCTTCCAGCTATTAACCCAGCTCAGGCAGTGATTGTTGGTAGACCTGAGAGAGACTGCGATGAGATGCTGCAGAGACACGTTAGCATCAGGGGTACTCAGTAAATGGAACCCTGTTATACTGTCTCTTTCTCAGGAATAGTTTCAATATTGACAAATCCATATCTTTCAATGGGAAAATGCCTTGTCAAAAAATTGGACCTCAGTTCTTCAGACCATTGTTAAAGATCGTTTTCCCTAAAGAGTTGCTATAAAAATTGTCATTATGAACAATGTGTGTTTATCGTTTCTCAGAGACTTTCATGCCAAATATGCTGCGAGGAAAAAGGTTGTTTTCTAAAGATGGTAGCCCTGCAAACTCAGTCTCTGAAAAACAAGCTGTGATTTTTTGGATCAATGCAAACCTCACATTGGTGCAGTTCTGTTGTCTGTGATCTGGTTGTCAGAGTGCAGCTAAGGACACAGCTGGCCCTGAATAGAAACTTAGTTAACAATTCTATTGATGATATAAAAACTAGATAAGCGTCCACCTTGTGCTCTTATAATGCTATGTGAATGTGTATGAAACTAGCCAAATCTTACTTTTCACATTAATTTTACCACCACCCTCAAACCACAGATTACAGGTTTAGCATAATGCTCCTGTGATTTTCCTGTCGCAGCACCTTGTGGTGACAAGGAGATCCTGTGAGCTGAGCCATCTGGAGAAATTCCCCCCTGTTAGGCAGCTTCTCTATTCAGCTTAAGGTCTGAATGACCCCTTAAAATGCTCAGGGTTGAGGGGTCATGCTGGAACCGACAAAGACTGTAAGGAAGCGGTGTTCACAGATCACAACACATGGTGATGATTCATCTGACTAGCTACTTTTTACTTATGTGAGATTTCACAAAGCGACTCATCTGTGGGTTACAGTTTCCTCATATTCAGAGGGAATGTTAATGTAGCTAATTGGTGTCTCGTTTGGAAAAAAATGGGCATTTTTTAAACTTCCACATCTTTACCTCCCATAGTAAGATAGACCATCGAGAAACAGCTATATGGTTTATGCTTCTGAGAATAGGCCATATACCTGGTCAGCTCAGCATCAGCTGCCACACTGACTCAGGTCAGATGTCACCAAATAAGAGACACTCATTCCATATTTCATGCAACCTCTTTTTTCTGAATCTATGGATGTCTAGGCTGAGAAGTGATAGCAGATTGAAAAGTGCTACAGAGGAGGAGAGAAGAAACTTGAAAGCCAATGAGCAACCCTTCCAAAGAACTCAATAAGGTCAGCTGAATGCACTCAAAGACTGAATGTAAAAATTATATTAGTAACGAGAGAGTGGGCCATCTGTGCAGAATGCATTCACTTGACATTTATACCATGCAAAGTAATTGAAACCACACTTGGGCAGTTTAGGTAACTCCATGCATAGTAATAATTCAGTGGGAGATAACATTAATATGGAAAGGAACATTACTAACCTCTTCAATTTTTTTCCCTTTAAGGATTTTTCCCCTTTAGAAAGCATCAAATAGAGAGGAATAAATTTTAGTGCATTAGAAATATTTAGCCAGAGGATATATTTTTTTTGCCAGACACTTTGCTTAAATAGTTTAGATCCAACGTTGGGTTTTGTAGAAAAAGAAATAATAAATCCAGAATATTGAATCTGACCACAGTCCCTGAATTGAAATACCTATACCTGAATTCTTACCTACAGTTTTGTTTATGGACATAAGCCTGTTTTCCAGACATGATTTAGATGAAGGCCTGCCAATGGGGGAGGGGGAATGGGCAGTTGTCTTGGGGCCTGACAATTTAAAAGGGCCCGAGGCTTCCAGGCACCGCCACTACTGCAGGAGTGGCAGTTGCCAGAGCCTGGGCCCTTTAAATTGCTGCTGGAGGGGTAGCTGTGGGAGGAGGTGGGGTGCAGTACACTCTGGGCAGTGCTGAGGGTTTACTGCTCCTATCCCCATTCCTTCTGCCTGAGGCTCTGCTCCTTCCAGGAGTACAGAGCTGAGCTCTCCCATTCCTTGCTCAGGGGTCTGGCAAGTCTGTCGGCCTCCTTGTTTAACTGCAACTGGGGGAAATATGAGACCACCATATGTTGAGAGATTTCCACTCTTTAAATACATCAGCAATATCAGGTATTTGTGGCAGATTTTGATCACTTCAGAACAAAAAAATCAAGTGAGCTTTTGATGCCATCCAATTCAAATTAGTCCATCAAATCTTGACCTTGAATTCTGGCCTTTGCTTATTAGTAGTAGCTGATTACCTCATAAAATGTGACAAATTAACGCTGTTGGCACCCTATGGGGAAGTATCATTATTACCATAATACAGATGAAGAAACTGAAGCACAGCAAAATGAAGGGTGCTTGGTACAACCAGGAGTAGAACACTGATCCCCAGCTAAATGACTTGTTCAAAAGACCTGGTGTGGTTTAGCCTTCACTCTAAATCTGCAGCCACATGCCACTTCCTCAGCTAATTAGCACATTTTAAAAATCCTACATACATACAGTAACATCACAGAATTTTTTTCTTAGTTACTATTGCTGCCTTTCATGTATGTGTAATTGTCTTTTCCTGTGCTCTTTCTATGTTACTTTCTCTCTTTTCTGCCCTCCTGTAAAATTAAGTTTTGCTTATTCCTGATAAAATACAAAGTGCTCCTAGTGTTGTCAATGGAGTTATAGTCTTCCAGTTTTCATTTTTAAATGCTTGGGCATCAATGGGATCTTGGTATAAATTCTACAGGCTTTAATGAACAAATTATAAAGCAACAGCTGATTTTTTTTTAAATTTCCCATTGATCCTTTGAGAATTCATTTGCTCCTGCTGAATATTTCTCAACTCAATTTGTAACCCTTTCTTTGTGACATCATGATCATTTCCGTAGCAAACAATTGTGATGCTACATGTAAATAAGTAATAACTGCCTGAAGGAATTTAGAATATGCTTTAGTTCAAAAAGAGCCATTTCCTCTAAACTAGAGGCAGTTGAAAGAACTATCTCATCCCCTGTGATCTCCTGGGCTGCAGCAGCAGCTTCTTCAGTCTCACAAGCACTTATGTGAGAGGTAAAACCAGGGTGATTTGTATTGATTTCTAGACTTGGGGTGGGGGAGAAAGAAGTTTATCTAGCTTTTTACAGGTCTGCATGTTTGTGATTATCTGTGTTAGTTAAAACCATACATCATGAAATTCACATCATTAATGCAGTATATCTATCACCATTTAATTATATGAGCACTACATATGCATCAATTTTATCATGTTGTGTAAATCTTTATGTGCAGTGTAAAACACTAAAAAGGATTTATACTTTTGTAACAATATGCAAATGGATGGATTTAGTTTGGTTTACAACATACATAAAATAAAAATCCTTATAGCTAGCTAGGCAGCACTAAAAGGAAGTATTCCAAGAGTTTGCTGCTGGCCACTGAAAACAGTGGAGCTTGCCGGTGAGTCTAGGAATGTAGGACTTGCCCAAATGGAGCATAGCTATTAATGGATGCCCACGCTTCAGCAATATATACTGATGGTTGCTTTGGAGGAAAGCATAAGCTATGCTTTTTATATTCCCCATAATATGCCTCATTTCACAATTGAATATCATAGGGTCTTTCCCCCCCAATCAAGCAAATAGCTTATTCCCAGAGGCAAAATGATTGACAACTCTTGTTGTTTTTAGATATGGGTGAAAACCTGTCTGTTTTTCTAATATCCCCTTTTCGTGAATGGTTTGAAAATTCCTGAATCTAAACCAACTCCAAAAGGTTAACAGACCAAACCTGTTTTTGCACTTTAGGGTCAGAGCGTCATTAGCTTTCCCCAAGGTCAAGCTAATTGAGAGCAGGGCATACTAGTTATTCACACTCTGCTGAATGAATGACTAGGTCTCGTAGATGCTCTGGTAATACAAACAAATTATAATAAATAGAGAGAGATCTACTAGCTGTGGTTGGAGCAGCCACTGAGTTTCTATTTTACTTTGGGTAAATCCTTTAGCTTCTCAAAATACCAATTTCCCCATCTGTAAAATTGGAATGACACTTCTATACTTCATAGGCGTGTGGCGAGAGCAAATTCACTTAGCCTGGACTCTTTAATACCAGTCTAATCGTATGTTCACACTATACAGCTTTCAGTGACATGGCTCTGTCGATGCAGCAGTGTCACTAAATGTCAAGTAGTGTAAACACTGTTCGTCAGCACATTTCCTGACAAACACAAATGAGCAATAAAGCTTTTGTCATTCAGGATAGGGAGTTAAGCACCTATAAATGACAAAAGCTTTATCGCTCATTTGTCAGTGTAGACAAAACTTCAATCGGGGTAACTGCAGTGAAGTCATTGGACTTATCCTGAGTCACTGCGGATACAATTCTGCAAGGTGACGGACGCATTTGAGGCTCAAACTAGTGAAGCACTTAAGTGTGTGAGTAGTTCCATGTACTTCACTGCTCAAAGCTGTGCACATGCTAAAGTGTATTGCTGGACTGGTCTAGAGTCAATAAATAAAGATCCTGAGATGGAAAGCACTACAGAAATGCAAAGGGATTTAACTACTTCTGCTAAATAAGAATGCCTAACTTTTAGTGCACTTTGTGCCTTGCTTACCTTAGTAAAACAGTGTTAAAATCAGAATAGTAGACTAAAAACCACTGTTTTAGATATCAACTAAACATAATGACATACTTTACATAGGCAGTTATTTTTATTACAATAAAAGAATCCCATGATGATTTTATTTGTTTTCGTCCCTCAATGTACTCAGTAACTACTAGACTTCAGAAATTATTTGCAGTATATTGCTAACACACCCATCATTACACATTTCATTACTCCTGATTTTATATTAGATAGCTTAGCTCCCCATAGCTCAGGTTTGCTTTTCAGTCTTTGTATATAAATCTTACCAATTACTAGTGTCCTCTTTTTATTGTGTGTGATTATGTATAGATATATAGAATGTCATTCCAATCCTTATGGTTTCCTTCCTACCTTTACAATAATTCCTTCTGTAACATACAAAGTGCATAATATTTCCCCCCTTTTTAGCAGAACTGACAGAAACTACATATATGTTAATAGTTCAATATGTTCGAGTTGTGGGCAGAAATGAGCTTTACCCACAGGATGAATTTATATCTTACATGCCCCTAGACACAGCATCTTCAGTGCTTCCCAGCCCACAGCTGCATTTTTTATGTTGCACATAGTTTTAGAGAGTTAAGGTGGCACTAGTATACCAGGACCCCTAGGAATGAGCATAATGTGACTAATTGGAAATCCGGCCTTGCTTACCCACCTGTTGCTCTTACTAGTACTAGGGTGTTACTGTGCTTATAGGCCACCACTAAATACAAACATTTTGTTGGGTACTAAGTGTAATACTTTACATTTATCTAGCATACTTAAACTTGAAGGCTCTCAAATTGCTTTTCAAGCTACAAAAGAATTTAGTTAAAATGCAGCCACTTGAAAGATAGATGGTGACACACAGCCATTACACTTGGGAGCCACTAGATAACAGAGGTACATACGCTGAACGTTTGCATACCCTTGACAGAAGCTAGTTTAAAAAATAAATCAGTGTTCCAATGTAGAGACTAGATATTTCTTTTCATATTTTTTGGTAATATCTAGATGAAGGTATTAAATACCATCCAATAATCTTTTGACTTTTTTTTCCTTTTTAAAGCACATTAACATTCTGGTCTTCCCCGGTACTGCCCCCTCCCTGAAATACAGTGATTTATAGCTCAATCCTCTTCCCCTTGAAATCATGCAAATTTTGCCATTGAAAATATGGCCAGTCCCCTAATAAGACTCATTTATATGAAGCAAAGTACAGGCAGAGGTTTCCTCATACCACAGATAATTTGTAATGAAGAAGAAAAACATCAGTCCTGAGGCTTTGAAAAATAAGATGCCTTTTACTCGACAGTCAATCCATATGTTTTTCAGAGCCTCAGGCTGTCTCCTTTTATGTCTGACATGGACATCATCACTCAGCAGTGCACTGTATAATACTGTTATAAAGATTTTGGATATTTGTCATCAAATTCTTTCATGGCTGAGTCATGAGCTTATATGTTTTTGAAAAAGAGGTTAATTAAACTCTGATTTTGAAAATTGAATGAATCTCTTTGATCCTCTCTTGGATCAGTAAATGGTTAAAAGGGAGGAAACAAACGATAGGAGTAAATGGGCAATTTTTAGAATGGAAAACTGTAAATAGCATATGAACTGTGACCTGTGATGTTCAACATATTCATAAATGATCTGGAAAAAGGAGTAAACACTGGGGTGGTAACATTTCCAGGCATTACAAAATGAGGGCTGGTCTACACTAGAAAACCAGATGGACCCAACTGTGTTGCTCAAGGAGTATGAAAAATCCACCCCCACCCTCCGAGTGAAGTAGTTAAGGGTACGTCTGCAACAGCAACATTATTCTGAAATAACTAGTGTAATTTCAAAATAACTTAGTCCACATCTACACAGCAAGCAGTTATTTCAAAATAATGTTGAAATACTGTCAGGGTGGAGGACTTCTTACCCCAACTCCTGTAACTCTCATTGTCTGAGAAGTAAGGGAAGTCGGAAGAAGAGTGCTCTATTCCAAAATAAGTGCTGTGTAGACTCTCCTAATTTCGAAGTAAGCTATTTCAAAATAAGCTACGCAATTGAGTTAAGCACAGCTGTGTGGACGCACCCTTAGCTGACCCTATGTAGACAGCTCTAGGTTGACAGAAGAATTCATCTCTTGACCTAAGAATCACTTCTCAGGGAGCTGACTTTACCACAGAGATAGGGTAACCCCTCCCATTGCTGTAGTAAGCGCCTACAACATTGAAGCACTACAATGGAATAGATGCAGTACTGCAGCCATACTGCTGTTGTGTTTTAAATGTAGATTTAGCCATACTCAAGATAGTTAAGTCCAAAGATAATTGTGAAGCATTACAAAGGGATCACGCAAAACTGCATGAATGGGTGCCAAAATGGCAGGTGAAATTCAATGTGAAGTGTAAAGTAATGCACATGGA
This sequence comes from Pelochelys cantorii, assembly GCA_032595735.1. Taxonomy (NCBI): domain Eukaryota; kingdom Metazoa; phylum Chordata; order Testudines; family Trionychidae; genus Pelochelys; species Pelochelys cantorii. The sequence continues at coordinate 97,151,136 of CM064329.1, read as the reverse complement.
AAACAAATCTTAACTACGCGTATTAAATAATGGGGTCTAAATTAGCTGTTTCCACTGAAGAGGTTTTGGAGTCCTTGTGGAAATTCTCTGAAAATGTCTGCTCATGTGTGTAGCAGCAGCCTAAAAAACTAACAGAATGTTAAGAACCATTACTTAGCCCTTTCCTAATTAGCCAGAAAATATCATAATGCCACTATTTAAATCCATGGTATACCCACATATTGATTACTGAGTGCAGTTATGGTCTCCCCATTTCAAAAAAGAGATGGGAAAAGTACTGAGAAGGGCAACAAAAATTATTAAGGCTATAAAACAGCTTCCTTAGGAGGAGAGATCTAAAAGATGGGGACTGTTTAGCTTAGAAAACACATGACTAATTGAGGATATGATAGAGGTCTATGAAAGTGTGACTAGTATGGACAAAGTGAATAGGGAAGTGTTCATTTACCATCTCAAACAACAAAAGATCAGTCCATGATCAGCTGCTTTAAAACTTATATAAGCAAGTATTACTTCAAACAATGCATACTCAATCTGTGGAACTCATTGCCAGGAGGTGTTGTGAAGGTCCAGAGTATAACTGGCTTCATAAAAGAATTAAATGATTTCATGATCATAATTAGCCAAGATGGTTAGGAAGCAGATGGTCAGGATATCCCTAAATCCCTAACGCCAGAAACTGGGATTGAATGAGAAGGAGTCATTCGCTTGGTAATTGCCCTGTTGTGTACATTAGTTCTGAAGCATCTGTCAATGGCTTCTGTGAGAAGATAGGATACTGCAGTAGACGGACCACATCACCATTCTTACTTTTTTATGATCTCTGTAAAAGAACAGTAGCTCTGACTTCTTGGATGAGGCTAAATTAAGATATAATGTTAGCAGCAGTGAATCCTATGCAAGTCTCTGGGCCAAATCCATAAAACAAATTGAATAGTGTGGGGTTTTGAGATGAATTAGGTACCTTCAGAATTATAACAATTCTATAACAAGAGGTTTTTTTTTACAAATAAAGTTTCATTGGTGCAGAAAAACTATAAATAAAGCACCTTTGCTTCCACTATATATATATATATATATATATATATATATAATTCAGCTCCCAGATGACCCATTCAAAGACCCCAGTCACTTTCTGGTCAATATTCTCCAGGGCACAACTTTTATTTAAAAACCCATTAGAAATGCTTGTTAAGTGAACTCTTAGAATGAAGCATGTGTATAAATGCGGCTGGAGCTCAAACAACCTACACCTGGACTAACCCTCCTACTACTCTGCCTCAATTAGTGCTAATAAGATCTTTTATTCAATGGATCCAGCTGTTCCCTCTGGTTTTTTTTTAACTCATAGATTGCAAAAAATGATGCATATTACAAATGAAGTGAATTGCTCAATAATGTGAATGATAAATTAGTGTAACTATTAACAAGATTTTTTTTTAAATTAGAAGGTGATGCTGATTTAAAATCTTATCTGTCATAAGAATAACACTTACAGTACTGATAACCCTTCTACTCCGACAAACCTAAAACAACAAATGAAATACTCCATCCATAGCAGAGTTTTTGACCCTAAAAAAGTGAGAAGTGGCAGAGACTCCATGACATCAACTATGGACTTTGCTACTGTTATTGATTTTACATGGAAGTTGCTCAGATACTGTGATTTTTAGGGATATAAAGCAGTTTCCATAGGAAGATTAAAAAAGGCAGCAGTATATACTCTAAAATAGATGGAATGTCTTATTCCATCATTATTCTTTTAGTGCTGAAGTCACACACACACAGAAAAAAAACTGCATCCTTATTAAATATACAAATTAATTGTTGTATTTAACTACGGGTGCAATAACAAGAATTTGGACTTGCGTGATAATCTTGGCTATTGATGGTTCTGGGATTAAGAAAAAAAACTGACAGTATTTTGATCTGCCTCTTGCAGAGAAGGGGCGACTATAGAATGAAAGATGGGGGATACAGATGATTGACTATAGACTGGGAACTCTCTTATTACCTTCTGAAAAACACAACCAGAGGTGAAAGAGAAAGGGTACCGCAGATCTTTCATTCATACTGGCAATCATTGTGTGTGGTGTTAATTTATATTCAGGCATCTCACCAAAAAGCAGTCCCACATTATGTTTCATCATATTCAGCATGAACATAACATCATAACATAAGAACATATGAATGGCCATACTGGGTCAGACAAAAGGTCCATCTAGCCCAGTATCCTGTTTGCCAACAGTGGCCAGTGCCAGGTGCCCCAGAGGGGGTGGACCGAAGACAATGATCAAGCAATTTGTCTCCTGCCATCCTTCTCCAGCCTTTGACAGACAGAGGCCAGGGGCACCATTCCTTTCCTCCCTGGCTAATAGCCTTTTATGGACCTAACCTCCATGAATTTATCTAGCTCTTTTTAAAACTCTGTTAGGGTATGTCTACACAGCAAACTCATTGCAGGAGGAGTAACAGTAGTTCGAATTAGGAGCTTTAATTCGAACTACCTAGTCCGTGCTGCTTGTAGCCGCGGGCAGGGTGTTCGAACTACGGGGCATTTAAAAATGGTGGTGCCCGGGAACATGCAAATAAAGCCCGAGATATTTAAATCCCAGGCTTCATTTGCAAGTTCGAATGCCTACATTAGCCACCCTAGTTCGAACTAGGGTGGCAGCGTAGACATACCCTAATAGATTAGTAAGACATGATTTCCCTTTACAGAAACCATGTTGACGTTTGCCCAACAAATTATGTTCTTCTACATGTCCGACAATTTTATTCTTTACTATTGTTTCAACTAATTTGCCTGGTACTGTCGTTAGACTTACCGGTCTGTAACTGTCAGGGTCGCTTCTAGAGCCCTTTTTAAATATTGGTGTTATGTTAGCTGTCTTCCTCTCCTTGGGTACAGAAGCTGATTTAAAGGGTAGGTTACAAACCACAGTTAATAGTTCCACAATTTCACATTTGAGTTCTTTCAGAACCCTTGGGTGAATGCCATCTGGTCCCGGTGACTTGTTACTGTTAAGTTTTTCTATTTGTTCCAAAACCTCCTCTAACGACACTTCAATCAAGATCTGAACTAGATATCCTTCTATCTGCAATCTCCTTTATTCCCTTCCTCAGGATGTCTGTGATAAAATTCACGTGATGGCAGATCCCCATTTAGACCCTGCATCAAGAATCAAATTCACCTCTTTGAAGAAGGTAAGTCCAAGGCCAGTGCATTATATATCTCCCACTTAAATCCTCTTTAGAAGGCATAAACACAACATAAGATTTGCCTACTGACTTGCAGTAAGCTCTTTTCTCTAGAATGAAATTCCTTACATATTCCCAGCATATTCAGAACTAGCTTCTTCTGAAAGAAAATATTGTAGCCTGCTTCTATAGAAGTGTTTATTTAAGATTAAAACAAAATATGTTTCAATTGTAAACAGAAAGTTCAATACTGGTACTTGCCTGCATACTGTGCCAGGAGAATTCACATCTGCTAATCACAAACTTAGTTGGGAAATGAGCAGCAGGAAAAACATGACATCAGCAACCTGCTCTCTGTTGGAAAAAAAAGAGCAGATCCTTTTTTCTAAAATGTGTTCATTGGCAGGATGAATCTCACAGAATGTTGCATCATAAACTAGGATGGACTTAGTGATGAAACTGAACTGGAAAGGCTAACCAAGAAGAGATGCAACAGGACACAGAACAGAGCCCATATGAACTTCCGAACATTTTCATGCAAAGCAATTGAGGTTAGAGCCTAGCCATTTGAAACCAATGAGACTTTAAAGGCATGTGAATACACCCATCAACTTCTAATACTTATCAAGAAAAGCTAGTCAAAGCCAGGGCTGATTTTGCAAAATCTTTTCTGTGAGGCTTTAGCTTTATAAACCTAAGCCTAGGGTTGATTTGGATCAGGGTCTCTAAGTCAAAACTTCACAGTCTAGGTGATTGAATAAATTATTCAAGTCGAGCCCTGAGATTTATAGTTTTATTTCTTGCTGATTAAAATACAGGTAACTTTGTTTTTCTTTCTCTTTTAATATAGATTAATGGCTACATTTATTACTATGCAAATTGCATATCTTATTTTGATGCTATTTCAAAATAGCTTATTTTATCATTTGGTGCTGTCTACAGTGCCAAATTTCAAAATAAAGCGCTATTCTGAAACGTCCCTTACTCCTCATATAATGAGGTTGACAAGGAAGTCGGAATAGCAAGCCTGAAATAATGGGCTTGCAGTGAAGATGCGGGATAGCTATTTTGGGATACTTTACAATCCTGAAATAGTGTTGCAGTGTAGACGAACCCTTAGGCAGAATTATGTAGAGCTATGTTTCAGTACCTTTACTGACTTTTAACTCCATGAGTAGTTCCTTTAATTCAGTATCATTTTCAAGATAAGATGCAAGTCAATGTAAGTATCAGAATATGGTCTTCATCCTCATTGTGGTTTTATATCCCTGTCTGTAAAATGGTTATCCTATTTCCTATGTAGAGAGGCTTATTAATGAATTAGAGCACCCTGGATGAAGAGGCCTTGGTCTTTGAGTGTGTGTCTACACAGATGCAGAAAGAAAGGTTCCGAGGCCGGGTAGACAGACTCACATTAGCTTGTGTACATTGCATCTTGGGCTCTTGAGCCTGCTTGACCCACTCCGTCTGAGCTTCAATAGCTAGCCTGAAACTCCAATAGAGCTGCAATGTCCTCACTGTTATTTTTTAATAACACTTAAAAAACACATGAATGGTCCTGTAGCACCTTAGAGACTAACAAAAAAATGGAGATACTGGTTGTAACCTCCCTCAGCCAGGACTCCCTGGTCCAGCAACATCCATGGTCCAGCATGGATCATGGATGTTCCTGCACCACCAAGCCCAAGAAAGGGGGGGTCTGGTGACAGGAGCAGTAGCACTGCAGGGGGCACCGGTGACTCAGCCGGGAGTCCAGAGAGTGTGTGTGTGGGGGGGGTGAAGGGGTGGGAGTTTGGGCCCCATCTGAGCTCCCTGGCCCCAGTGGCTGGGGATCTCTAGCCTAGCCTGGCCACAGCCGTGGACCTCCGGCTCCAGCCAGGGAGCTCTGGCCCCATCCCTGGTCACTAGAGCTCCAGCAGTCAGGGAACTCTAGCCCCAACCCAAGCAGCCAGGGGAGTTCTGGCCCAGATCGCAGAGCTCCCTCCCTTTCCCTCTGCCTTGGCCGTAGGGCTCGAGCCCCAGCCATGGAGCCCAGTGGTTGTGGGGTTCTGCCCCGGCTACAGAGCCATGCAGCTGCAGAGCTCTGTCCCTGCTCTGGCAGTGGCACTCCAAACCTGGCAACAGTGGGGCCAGGAAGAACCCTGGAGGGGGAGGGGCAAGGTACAGTGGGGGGCAGGCTAGAGCCCTTGCCTGGTGGCAGCATGGTCACAAGGAGAGGGACCTTCCTTGGCCCGGCAAATCCCTTTGTCTGGGACCAATCAGGTCTCGAGGGTGCTGGACCAGTGAGGTCCAACCTGTAGTATCGTTTGCTGGTCTGTAAGGTGCTGCATTTGTTGGTTTTAAGTTTTTTTCAGTTACAGACTAACATGGCTATCCCTCCAAGACTGTTATTTTTAGGATAAGGTCCCTCACCAAAGGCTCTTGTGTAAATTACATGGCCATGGGATAAGAGGGAAGGTCCTTTCTTGGATTGAGAACTGGCTAAAAGACAGGAAACAAAGGATAGGAATAAATGGTAAATTTTCAGAATGGAGAGGGGTAACTAGTGGTGTCCCACAAGGGTCAGTCCTAGGACCAATCCTGTTCAACTTATTCATAAATGGTCTGGAGAAAGGGGTAAGCAGTGAGGTGGTAAAGTTTGCAGATGATACCAAACTGTTTAGGATAGTCAAGACAGAAACAGACTGTGAGGGACTCCAAGAAGATCTCACCAAACTGAGTGATTGGGCAACAAAATGGCAAATGAAATTTAATGTGGATAAGTGTAAAGTAATGCACATCGGGAAAAATAACCCCAACTATACATACAGTATGATGGGGGCTAATTTGGCTACGACAAATCAGGAAAGAGATCTTGGAGTTATCGTGGACAGTTCTCTGAAAACTTCCACACAGTGTGCAGCGGCGGTCAAAAAGGCAAATAGGATGCTAGGAATTATTAAGAAAGGGATAGAAAATAAGACCCAGAATATCTTATTGCCCCTGTATAAAACTATGGTACGCCCACATCTTGAATACTGTGTACAGATGTGGTCTCCTCACCTCAAAAAAGATATTTTGGCCTTGGAAAGGGTTCAGAAAAGGGGAACTAAAATGATTAGGGGTTTGGAACGGGTCCCATATGAGGAGAGGTTAAAGCGACTGGGACTTTTCAGTTTAGAAAAGAGGAGACTGAGGGGGGATATGATAGAGGTATATAAAATCATGAGTGGTGTGGAGAGGGCCGATAAAGAAAAGTTATTTATTAGTTCCCTAAATAGAAGAACTAGAGGACACCAAATGAAATTAATGGGTAGCAGGTTTAAAACTAATAAAAGACAGTTCTTCTTCACACAGTGTGTAGTCAGCCTGTGGAACTCCTTGCCAGAGGAGGCTGTGAAGGCTAGGACTATAACAGAGTTCAAAGAGAAGCTAGATAATTTCATGGAGGTTAGGTCCATAAAAGGCTATTAGCCAGGGGATAAAATGGTGTCCTTGGCCTCTGTCTCTCAGAGGCTGGAGAGGGATGGCAGGAGACAAATCACTTGATCATTGTCTTCGGTCCACCCTCTCTGGGGCACCTGGTGCTGGCCACTGTCGGCAGACAGGATACTGGGCTAGATGGACCTTTGGTCTGACCCAGTACGGCCATTCTTATGTTCTTATGTTATTTTTAGTGCTAGCTCAAGTCCCACTAGCATGAATCTGTGCAGTGAGGCTGGAAGACCAGAGAGCCTGATGCTATAGAAAAGCAAAAAGGTATTGATCACATATTCAGAGTAAACCATTTAACAGAGGAACAATTTCTGCCATATTTAAAACAATCAAATCACCTTTGTGCCCAATAAAAAACATGCAGTCCAAATAAAGAGGGAAACAATCCCTCCATGTATAGTAATTTTAGGAGTTTATTTACAATGTGATCCCCAAAAGCTCCACATTCTCTTATATGGAGCATAACCAGACAAAATTCAACATGTTTTGGAACTTAAGAATCTATGAAATTCTAAAAATTATGGAAGTCCTGTGGCACCTTATAGACTAAGGGTATGTCTGCACAACAACGACTGTTATTTTGAAATAACTTTACTAGCGTCTACACAGCCAAACCTGTTTCGAAATTAATTCGAAATAGCAGAGCACTTATTCTGAATTTGGTAAACATCATTCCACGAGGAATAACGCCATATTCGAAATAGCTATTTTGAAATAAGTGCTGTGTAGACACTTATTTCAAAATAGGGGGCCTCCAGCCTTCCCAGGGTGCCCTGCTGGCCACTCCAGCCTCAACCAAGAACACTCCTCTCCCTCTACCCTCCCCGGAGCCAGCAGTCACTGGCACCCAGTAGCCCCAAAACATGAGCCAGCCAGCCACTGGCAGACAGCCCTCCACCACTCCCCAGGAGCAGTCTGCCAGCTCCCAGGAGCCTGCAAGGGCCAGGAGAAGGCGGGCACCTTCCTGATCCAGGGTGGAGATCATGTACGTTATTCAGGTTTGGGGGGGGATGCCCCCAATCGTCCAAGATCTCCACACTGGATGGAGGAAAGCAGCGGTCTATGGCAGGATAGCTGCCAGCCTGGCCACCAAAGGCCACATGCAAACCCAGGAGCAGGTTTGCATGACCATCAAGTTGGTCGGGCGAGACCCTCCCAATCCTGAGCCCTGAGCTTCCCCTCCCCCTTCTTCCCCTTGCTTCCCTTTTCCAGCTCCCTCCTCCCAGGTTTCCCCCTCCCCTCTCCCACCCTCTCTTCTCCCCTCTCCTGCCTCCTTTCCCCAGTCTCACCAGAGTTTCATTCCCCCCCCCCCCCAGTTTTGTAAAATAAAGAGAGTTTGTGTTCATGAAAATACATGTATTTTATTTGACATCAGGAAGGGGGGTTAGGGAGGGGTAAGTGGAAGGACATGAGGGAGGAATGAGGCACAGGCCCCCAGTGGGGCACACCAGGGAGGCTCTTAGTGCTCCTCAGGATGGAAGCTCTCCCTCAGGGCTTCCTGGATCCTGACAGCCCCCCGATGGACCTCCCGGATGGCAGCCTGCAGAAAGTGCAGCCAGGATCGCAGCAACGTGTCCAAGAGAGGCACCAGAGTGCCCAGGGGTGGCTCTGGCTCCATGTTGCAGAGTGCTGTGGTGTCCCGAGTGAGGGCAACCAGAGTACGCAGAGACAAAATGCTTTGTTGTCCCTCGTCGAAGTAGGCAAGCAAGCAGGGAAACCTTAGAACTGGCTGTTCGGGGGAGTCCCTTTAAGCACAGGCCTCAGATAGCCTCAGGCAGCAGCCACACAAAGTAACTCCTGACCTGATGCCCTGCCGTACCCGGTTCCAGCCGGCCTTAGATACGATTCAGCGTCCACTCAGTGTGGATGCGCTATTTCGAAATATCAAAATGCTATTTCGAAATGCATTTTGTGTGTAGATGCATTATTTCGAAATAACTTATTTTGAATTAACTATTTGAATTAACTATAAGATATTTCAAAATAACGCTGTAGTGTAGACATACCCTAACAGATTTATTGGAGCATAAGCTTTCGCGGGCAAAGACCTACTTCGTCAGATGCATCTGATGTGTCTTTTGCCCACGAAAGCTTATGCTCCAATAAATCTGTTAGTCTATAAGGTGCCACCGGGCTTCTCGTTGTTCTTGCAGATTCAGACTAACACAGCTACCCCACTGAAAAAAATTATGGGAAGTCCTGGCTCTACTAAAGTAAATTACAAAACTCTCTGTAACTTCATTGGCACCAGGCCCTCTAAGTTTAGCATTCTGGGTTTTCTCATCCATTCTTTACAGCAGCCTTGTATGTGAGCAGACTGATGTGTGCTGTTTGTGTACAACTACCTCCTATCAAATGAAATGCTGGACTTACATTATTTTTACTCTCTGTTAGCTGCCACACAAAGAAAATAACAGCCTTAATATTATTGCTGCTAAACGAGATGCCTTTTTTAGCTTTTTCAGTAGGGACCTTTGTTTCAGAGCAGAAAGTATGGGATTCTTTATTCCGGTGTCAATCATTACATTTGTGTGGCAAAGATCATTAACAAAGGTCCTCAACCAGTACCAGATGTGTGCTGTGTGGACACAGAATTGTAGAATCATAGGGCTGGAAGAGACCTCAGGAGGTCATTGAGTCTAGCCCCCTGCTCAAAGCAGGACCAATCCCAACTAAACCATCCCAGCCAGGGCTTTGTCAAGATGAGACTTAAAATACCGAGGGCCCTGGGATATTTCAAAGAACAATAAAACGCAATAAAAAAAGAAAGGTCTACAAGCAAACACTGGAGCATCCTCCATCTGGGCAGGGAAAGTCATTGACATACCCTCAATGATTCCTCTCAATGTAGCGTCTATAATAATTTGGGGGTTTTTTTCATTCAAAGCCCTAGAGAAATCTACAGGTGTAACTATAAATAAGATCATTTTGGATTAAAGAATATCCCTTGGTCCTTAAACTGTTACAGGAAATAAATCCATTAATAATATAGAGTCCAAATCCTACTAAGTGATCCAGTAGCAGGACTACATAGTATAGAACTTCATAGGTCAGTATGCATTTCAGCATGCAACAATCTTGGAGCATTCTTCTTGAAGCACATTTAAAATCTTTTGGTAAAAAAAATAAAAGTTACTGATATACAAAGGGGAGGGGGTGATTTGGAAACAAGCAGCACCCCTTTCCTCCCCCCGCAAAACAGCTGAATATTTCACTGTGTGACGTGCTATCCTGATGATGTGTGCCAGGATGGGAAAATTAAAAATGTTGTAGTTTGCAAACACTTTATAGCCTTTTCATAGTTATTAAAAAGAAAAAAAAATAGATTACAACATGTCTCCTTGTCTGACCTAAAATGAATCAGATATTTCATGTAAGGAAAACAAATGTTCTACTATGAACTAATCTGAGATGCAGCAGCCGTTCTTTTACTAGCCTGACTTTCCCTGCTCAGATGGAGAAGGATCCAGTGTCTACTCATAGACCTTTCTTTTTTTATTGCCTTGTATTGTTCTTTGAAATATCTCAGGGCCTTCCGTATTTTGACTATTCAGCTCAGACAAGAGGATTCACTCCAGTCTCACCTACCCCATTTTCTCCAGCACAACGCGCACACAAAGAAACACCCACAACTAGCTAGAGCAAGATGATTCTAGCTCATAGGGCTCAGGCTTCAGAGCCATTTCACTGCTGTGTAGACTTCCAGACTCAAGCTGGAGCCCAGGCCCTAGGACCCTGTGGGATGGGAGGATCGCAGAGCTCAGGCTCCAGCTAGAACCCAGGCATTTACACAGCAATGAAACAGTCCTTCAGCCCAAACCCGGGTCAACCATATGTTTTTCTTTTCTGTGAAGATATATCCTGAGCTACCACTCAGTGGAAAACATCAACCATTGCACAAAGGCAAAACTAATCAATGGTCCAAGAAGAAGAATTCATACAACAAAAAATTCAGGGTGAGCTTAGGCAACCTAATTTAGGTAAGTGGATAACCCACTATATATCTGAGAGAGTATGTGTGTCTGTCTGTCTGTCCATCTGTGAGTCCATTTGTTCAAGAACTCCTCCTAAATGGTGAGAGCTAAGACCACTAAATTTGCTATACAGCTTCCTCTTATCCTAACTTAAAGCAAGATCAGGGTTTGGTTCACCCGGGGTAACCAGATGTTGCTAGAAAGGAAAGAGAGAGGGCTGCTAGGAGGGAGAGTTATGCTGCAGAATGACCACAGCAGAGCAGACATATCAGTAAGACAGTATTAATCTGGGGGAGGGGTTCTGAATGTTGCCAGCCACTGTCCACAGGTAAGGTTCCTGTGCTGGTCATTGGGCATGGTGCCCACCATGCCATGCTGGCCCCCAGCAGCACCCCAGTCCACTCCTCCTCTGGTCCTCATCCCCCATGCCTGACACAGTGGTGGCCTGGGTAGATAGTGCAGTCCCCACCACCCTTGCTGGTCCTGGGAAGCCAACATGGTCAGAGCAGTGTGGCTTTGGGCAGCCACCACCACTGGAACAATGCAGCCATAGGTGGCCCTGCAGAGCCCACTGCCACAGGGGAAATGTGACCCTGTATGCCCCAGGAAGCCACCACTGCCAGAGCAGTGCTGCTCTTGTAACTGCCACCAGGTGGATTTGAACCTGGGACTTCTGGAGTTTAGTGTAGGAGCCTATACTGCTTGAGCTAAATGCTAGCTGCTTCTCAGCTTAGGCTATGTCTATACTGTAACCTTCTTGTGGAAAAGCATATGCAAATGAAGCGTGGTGTGGAATATCGTCACACTTCATTTGCATAAGTAATGAGCAGCCGTTTTTGCGCAACAGGCTTTTGAGCAAAAAGGAGCTGGTAGACGGCTCCTTTTTGCACAAAAACCCCCTCTTGCGCAAGAGCCGCTCTTCCTGAAAAAATGAGGAAGAAGCACCGTGTGTTCCTGGCAGGGTGGGAGGAGACTTTGCTCACTCCTCCTACCCCCAGGCCAATCAGGACTTGGGGCGGGGGGGAGGAGCATATGAAGTCTCCTTCCACCCTGCAAGGAGCTCAGCACTTAAAGTCAACCAACAGCTGCTGTTCATCTGGCATTGCCTCTAAGTGTGGTGCTCCCTTGCAGGGCAGGGTAGGGAGTGAGAGACTTTATGTGCTCCCCCTCCCCAGGCCCTGATTGATCTGGGGGCAGCAGGGGAGAGCCCGTGAAGTCTCCTTCCACTGTCAGGGGCATAGGTATCTAGAAGGAACTGCCAGCTGTTCAGAACAGCTGGTGGTTTTCTCTGGGTGGGGTCTCTGGGTCTGTGGGCCTGTGGATGGGGAAGCATGAAAGTGTGTTGGCTCCATCCCTTCTACCTGAGGCCCTGCTCTTTCCTGCATGGCCTGGGGCCACTTCAAACATTTCTGAAGTTGCCTCCCATCAAAAATTATTGCCCATCCCTGGTCTTGAGAATACTGTGGAGTTATCACAGCTACAATAAAAACCAGGCTCATTTTTTAGTTTAGAAAGCTAATATTGATCCTCTGAATGGAAAGAACTGTGTTCAAATGTTGTCAATTCCAAACAGAAGGCCTGTTACATAATGCCATCTATTTAAGATTAATGAAAAACAGGGGAATGAATGATTCAGAGAACATGAAGCAAATCACCTCAAAAGAAAGATCACTGATTTAAACCCAGCAAAGGCCAATAGTGGCTGAAACAACCTGTTTGTTGTTTAATATAATTTTTTAAATACATTGGTGACCATGGTCTTATTCAAAAGTGGACATCATAAACCCTTCATGAATGGCACCAGTATTGGTAACCCTGGTTGATACTCTCAGAAGATTAGGAATGAATGGGAATGGAGACTGAAAAATGGCTCTTCCATGTCCGAGTTAAGGCTTGTTGGAAGACCGGGAAACTGTGCATTGTCACTTCTGACAATTAATAGAGAATCACTGCCTAGGGCTGTGATTCACAGCACCTGTCACACTATTAAATTGGAAGAATTGCCTTCCCCCATCAATTACACACACACACACACACACACACACACACACACACACAAAGTTTAGCAGGTCCCATAAGTATGCACAAAGGTGACATCAGAAGCCACTTTTTAAAAGCAATCATGGTGCAGACTACCACACTGGAGACACTCTATGGATCAGATTAAGCAGTCCTGAAACAGCAAAGATAATCATATTGATTTGGGAGGAATGTCTAGTTAATTTTTCACAGGGCGTAGATTCCTCAAAAATCAATAACATTCTGCTGTATCTTTATTCTTTGGAACAAACTGTGTCTGTCTAAGAAACTTGATGCCTAAGCTCAATTAGAGCAATAAAACATTCACAGACGTAGACAGCACAAAAGAAATGCAAGCTTTCCCAGGCAGCAGTGAGTATTTAACCCCGAGGTAGGACAAAGAGAATTATTCTCTCTTGATATATTGTTGTCCTTGGACAGATATGATTTTTTTTCTTTAGTGCTATAATTTTCTTTGTTTTTGTTGGCAATGCACATAGCCATCTACTAAGATATTCTTTTTAAAGTCTGTCTTCCCCCAAGAATAGAACATCTATTACATTTTATACATTTAAAGCATGAAAGAAACAGAAAAATCTTACAAACACTGATGTGAGGTGAGAACAGATACACAGCATTCCAGCTACATAAAATTGGCAACAATTATTTGAAGAAAAAGATGTACATTCTGAAAGACTGAGACAGAGAGAGAACACACAAAATATAAAGGCAGAAAATTATACCAAAGAAGGTTATTTGACTATAGGCTAAAGTCTACCTTGAATTACATTTAGTGCAGCCTGACTCCAGAGTGGTTGTGTAGGGCATATGTGAAGGTAGAAGATGGCACTATATGCTTCACAGCAAACCATGGAACTCTACAAACAGACATTCAGATAGTACACCTCTTACAGAAAGATGCCGAACAAAACTGTAAATTTAGGAAATCATAGGACACATCTAGGTTTAAACAGGTTTTTGCTCTTTTTTTTTTTCATTTAGAGGCAATGAGTTAGGTATTTTACTTATAAATCCCCTCAGCCTTCCCCACCAAAGAATCAGCTCTCTGAAGAAAGTATTTGCAGCCTTGAATGAGGTGGCCCTAGGATCCAGCCACTCAGCAGTAAGATTTTCCCAGGTTTTGGAAGGCTCGGATCACAGGCAACTACAAAATGCATGGTAACTGTTATGTTCCTTCAGATAAATGAGAGAAATTAGGAACAAATATGTTAAACAGAAGAATTTTGCTCTGGAGCAGAGATGTATGGTAAAAGCAAGATTATAGATTTCACTCTCTTTTTTATGAGAGATTATATTATATTTTAAGAGAGATTATATTTTACTCTCTAATTCAATATTTACCTGCTGGAGAGAGGTACAGATTTATCAACCTAATATTTATCACCACCAATACATGTAAATATCTGACTTAGGTAACACTTCAAGCCCTCTGAGTCTTGTTTAAATGCAATAACGCTACAGCAACAGTCTGCAGAAGCACTGATATATTTATCCGTTTAACTGGACTTTCTCTGGAACTAGCCAAACCCTTTGATTCTGCCAAAGTGTCTTCAGATCTTGTAAGAACAGGCTTGCTGGTGAGATATCTGATATTTCCTGAATCTGATCATGTTAGAAAAATGTAGTGTAGTTATAGTTGTGTCAGTCCCAGTATATTAGAGAGACAAGGTGGGTGAGGTAATTACCTTTTATTCGACAAAGTTTTGTTGGTGAGAGAGACAAGCTTTTGAGCCACACAGACTACTCTTTCAAGTCTGGGAAAGTTTTCCTCAAAGAAAAATTGCACAACACTTTCTAAAGAAAAGCCTTGGAGTTTAAATTCATTACTCTGCTAGACACCACAAATCACAGACTATGCAGAGACACTGGATTTAGGCTTTTACAACAATCTTTAATCCGCGAATTCCCTCTTTTTATCCTATGACTGCAAAGGTGTTAATGGACCACTTCGCCTTGAAAGGTTCCTTACAATATGCCCTAACTACATATACTAAACAATCTTTTCCACTTTTTTATTTTGTTGTGGTTCTGTGACTTCCTTTACCAGACCTGAAGGAGAGCTCTGAGCAACTCAAAAGCTGATTTCTCTCACTAACAGAGGTTGGTCAAATAAAAGATGTTACCTTGCCCACATAGAAATACAGGTACAACTGTAGTGTCCAAATTTGTTCTTGCTCCTCTCTATGTACAACTGTGGTCACCAACCTGTCGATCGTGATCAACCCGTCGATCGCGAGGTGTTTGGGGGCCCCCATTTCCTCCCACCCCACAGGAAGCCCCACTACCTACCTCCAGCGACAGTGGAGGTAGTGCCGGCTTCCTGAGGGGTGGACGGAAGTCCCGCAGCTGCGCACCACTTCTGGGGTTTCAGGAAGTGCGCTGGCTGCTCCCCTCCCCCAAACAGCTGACGAGGTACCTGAAAGGCCAGGTCTGTGGCTTGCCAGGGACTTCCTGGTGGGGGGGGAGAAGTTAGGAGTGCGCTCCAGGGCTTCCCTCCTTTGAGGGGGGGAGAGGGGGTTGGAGAACCCAGAGGAGGCGCGCACCAGTGCTCCCCTCCTTCATGGGGGGGGGTCGGAGTCCCCAGAGGAGGTGCATGCCGGTGCTTCCCTCCTCTGTGGGGTCCCCGGAGAAGGCGCACGCCGTTGTCTCCCTGCGTGGGGGAGGGAGGGGTAGGAGTTCCCAGAGGAGGTGCACGCTAGGGCTTCCCTCCTCTGCGGGGGGTGGGGAGGGGGTAGGAGTCCCCAGAGGAGGCGTGTACAGGTGACTCCCTGTCCCCTCCCCCACTGGCACCCTGTCCCCTGACCCCACACCCACTGGCATCCTGGCCCCACTGTCATCCTGTCTCCTGCCCCCACCCCAACACCCTGTCTTCTACCCCAACTGGCACCCTTTTTCCTCCCCAGCATCCTGCCGCAGCAACCTGTCCCCTGCCGCAGCACCCTGTCCCCTGCCGCAGCACCCACTGGCACCTTGTCCTCTCCCCAGTACCCACTAACACCCTTCACCGATACCAGTGAAAGCGGACAGGGGGCTGCAGACAGGGGAGTTTGAGAGGGACCGCAAGAGATCCCGCCACTGAACAGGCTACCTGGTGAGAGAGAGTACTCGCTTTTGGTGTGAGTGAGTTTGCTCGACTGTTTGAATTTTGTTGTTTGTTGAATTCTGATTTTGATTTCAGGTGACTGCAGTTTCAGTTTGAGCTGCTGTGGCAGTTAGGACTGAGTGCCTGACCTTTTGTTCCCTTAATTGCTCTCGTGATTGCATCTGGTCAGCCTTCCCCTGTGTGACTCACGAGGGGGCAGGCCTGGCCTAGGCAAGCAGGCTTTAAAAGCCAGAGGCAGAGCGCCCAGGGAATGAAAGCGGACAGGGGGCTGCAGACAGGGGAGTTTGAGAGGGAGTTTGACAGAGGGAGGCCTACTATGGTCAGGAACACCTTTGCCAGCGCTGCTTCTGTCTCCTCCACCTGCGCCTGTAGCCAGACAGAGCGCCTGAGCATGGATGCCTCTACCCAGGTCTTGGTGTGGTTTTGCAGGGACTGTGGCTTGCAATTCCCACTTACTGATATCCAAGCTGGGGAGATCATCCAATGTGAAAGGTGCCTGCTGGTGGAATCTCTCAGGCAGCAGGTGGAAGAGCTACAGGAGGAGGTGTCCAGGTTGAGGAGCACCCGAGCACCCATGAGCAATTCCTGGACCGTGTTCATGAGGAGATTGCTGAGGTAGCTGTCCTAGTACACAGGAGTGCAGACACACCACTGGTGGAGCACGAGACGGCTCAGGGTGGACACTGGCAGCTGGTTACTTCTGGCAGCAGGCATTGCTCCACCCCTGCTCCGAACCCTCCCACTGTGGTACTAGAAAACCGTTATGCTCTTCTTTATACAGGCGATAAGGAATCACCCCCTACAACAGAGGAGGAGAAGCCTTGTACCCCCAAGGCTGGGAGGTCTGCTGCCACCACTGCAAATAGGAAACGTAGGGTAGGGTGGTTGGAGACTCTCTTCTGAGGGGGACGGAGGTGCCCATCTGTTGCCCTGACATTTCATCTCGGGAGGTATGCTGTCTGCCGGGGGCCCATATCCGAGATGTTACGGAGGCATTGTCGAGGATTATCCAGCCCTCTGACTACTACCCCATGCTACTCATCCATATGGGCACAAATGATACTGCGAGGTGTGACACTGAGTGGATCAAGAGTGACTACAGGGCTCTGGGAGTACGGGTGAAGGAGTTTGGAGCACAGGTGGTATTCTCTTCGATCCTTCCTGTCGAAAGTAGCGGCCCAGGCAGAGACAGGTGCATCCTGGAGGTGAATGCCTGGCTGAGAAGATGGTGTCGCCAGGAGGGCTTTGGCTTCCTCGACCACGGGATGCTATTCCAGGAAGGACTGCTGGGCAGAGATGGTGTTCACCTTTCGAGGAGGGGGAAGACCCTATTTGGACACAGACTGGCTAACCTAGTGAGGAGGGCTTTAAACTAGGTTCAACGGGGACAGGCGAGCAAAGCCCACAGGTAAGTGGAGAACATGGAGACCTGGGAGATGGGTTGGAAACGGGAGGGATCATGGGCTATAATGGCAAAGAGAAAGGAGAATCAGGGCAAAACTGGGAGGCAAGGTCAAATCAGTATCTTAGATGCCGATATACAAATGCGAGAAGTATGGGTAATAAGCAGGAGGAACTGGAAGTGCTAATAAATAAGTACAATTATGACATTGTTGGCATCACAGAAACTTGGTGGGATAATACACATGATTGGAATGTTTGTATAGAAGGGTACAGCTTGCTCAGGAATGATAGACAGGGGAAAAAGGGAGGAGGTGTTGCCTTATGTATTAAAAATGAACAGACTTGGAGTGAGGTGGAGATGGACATAGGAGACAGAAGTGTTGAGAGTCTCTGGGTTAGGCTAAAAGGGATTAAAAACAAGGGTGATGTCATGCTAGGAGTCTACTACAGGCCACCTACCCAGGTAGAAGAAGTGGATGAGGCTTTTTTTAAACAACTAACAATATCATCCAAAGCCCAAGATTTGGTGGTGATGGGGGACTTCAACTATCCAGATATATGTTGGGAAAATAACACAGCGGGGCACAGACTATCCAATAAGTTCTTGGACTGCGTTGGAGACAACTTTTTATTTCAGAAGGTTGAAAAAGCTACCGGGGGGGAAGCTGTTCTAGATTTGATTCTAACAAATAGAAAGGAACTGGTTGAGAATTTGAAAGTGGATGGCAGCTTGGGTGAAAGTGATCATGAAATCATAGAGTTCACAATTCTAAGGAAGGGTAGAAGGGAGAACAGCAAAATAGAGACATTGGATTTCAGGAAGGCAGATTTTGGTAAGCTCAGAGAGCTGATAGGTAAGGTTCCATGGGAATCAAGACTGAGGGGAAAAACAGCTGAGGAGAGTTGGCAGTTTTTCAAAGGGACATTGTTAAGGGCCCCAAAGGAAGCTATTCCGCTGTGTCGGAAAGATAGAAAATATGGCAAAAGACCGCCTTGGCTTAACCACGAGATCTTGCATGATCTAAAAATAAAGAAGGAGTCCTATAAAAAATGGAAAGTAGGACAAATTACAAAGGAAGAATATAGGCAAATGACACAGGAATACAGGGGCAAGATTAGAAAGGCAAAGGCACAAAATGAGCTCAAACTAGCTACAGGAATAAAGGGAAACAAGAAGACTTTTTATAAATACATTAGAAACAAGAGGAAGACCAAGGACAGGGTAGGCCCACTGGTCGGTGAGGAGGGAGAAACAGTAACAGGAAACTTGGAAATGGCAGAGATGCTTAATGACTTCTTTGTTTCGGTCTTCACCGAGAAGTCTGAAGGAATGCCTAACATAGGGAATGCTAGTGGGAAGGGGGTAGGTTTAGAAGATAAAATAAAAAAAGAACAAGTTAAAAATCACCTAGAAAAGTTAGATGCCTGCAAGTCACCAGGGCCTGATGAAATGCATCCTAGAATACTTAAGGAGCTGATAGAGAAGGTATCTGAGCCTCTAGCTATCATATTTGGAAAATCATGGGAGACAGAAGAGATTCCAGAAGACTGGAAAAGGGCAAATATAGTGCCCATTTATAAAAAGGGAAATAAGAACAACCCAAGAAACTACAGACCAGTTAGTTTAACTTCTGTGCCAGGGAAGATAATGGAGCAGGTAATTAAGGAAATCATCTGTAAACACCTGGAAGGTGGCAAGGTGATAGGGAACAGCCAGCATGGATTTGTAAAGAACAAATCATGTCAAACCAATCTGATAGCTTTCTTTGATAGGATAAGGAGTCTTGTGGATAAGGGAGAAGCGGTGGATGTGGTATACCTAGACTTTAGTAAGGTGTTTGATACGGTCTCGCATGATATTCTTATCAATAAACTAGGCAAATACAACTTAGATGGGGCTACTATAAGGTGGGTGCATAACTGGCTGGATAACTGTACTCAGAGAGTAGTTATTAATGGTTCACAATCCTGCTGGAATGGTATAACAAGTGGGGTTCCACAGGGGTCTGTTTTGGGACCAGCTCTCTTCAATATCTTCATCAACGATTTACATATTGGCATAGAAAGTACGCTTATTAAGTTTGCAGACGATACCAAGCTGGGAGGGGTTGCGACTGCTCTGGAGGATAGGGTCATAATTCAAAATGATCTGGACAAATCGGAGAAATGGTCTGAGGTAAACAGGATGAAGTTTAATAAAGACAAATGCAAAGTGATCCACTTAGGAAGGAACAATCAGTTTCACACATACAGAATGGGAAGCAACTGTCTAGGAAGGAGTACGGCAGAAAGGGATCTAGGGGTTATAGTGGACCACAAGCTGAATATGAGTCAGCAGTGTGATGCTGTTGCAAAAAAAAGCAAACATGATCCTGGGATGCATTAACAGGTGTGTTGTGAGCAAGACACGAGAAGTCATTCTTCCGCTCTACTCTGCGCTAGTTAGGCCTCAGTTGGAGTATTGTGTCCAGTTCTGGGCACCGTATTTCAAGAAAGATGTGGAGAAATTGGAGAGGGTCCAGAGAAAAGCAACAAGAATGATTAAAGGTCTCGAGAACATGACTTATGAAGGAAGGCTGAAAGAACTGGGTTTGTTTAGTTTAGAAAAGAGAAGATTGAGGGGGGACATGATAGCCGTTTTCAGGTATCTAAAAGGGTGTCATAAGGAGGAGGGAGAAAACTTGTTCATCTTGGCCTCTGAGGATAGAACAAGAAGCAATGGGCTTAAACTGCAACAAGGGAGGTTTAGGTTGGACATTAGGAAAAAGTTCCTAACTGTCAGGGTAGTCATACACTGGAATAAATTGCCCAGGGAGGTTGTGGAATCTCCATCTCTGGAGATATTTAAGAGTAGGTTAGATAAATGTCTATCAGGGATGGTCTAGACAGTATTTGGTCCTGCCATGAGGGCAGGGGACTGGACTTGATGACCTCTCGAGGTCCCTTCCAGTCCTAGTATTCTATGATTCTATGTCCCCTGCTCCCACCAGCACAGTTGGGGCCACATTAGTGAGGCTTGTGTGGTTTTTGGAGGAGTTATTTTTTTGCATCTCACTTGTGTGGCCCCAACTGACTTTTCTGTGGGTCAGTGACCCCTGGCTCAGAACAGGTTCCCTACCCTTCTAATAAATAAAGACAATGATGAAACTTTTTGTGTTTGACATAATATTTTATTAAAAAAATGAATCCTGGCCAACAAACCCCTAATTGGGGCCAAGCCCCCATCTGGTACATAACACTCCTGTACCACCACCCCGATCCCAAATCTGAGCATACATTGGAACCCCCTGTCCTGAACCTCTCACATCCCCAAACTCCTGCACCCATACATCCTCAGTCTTCTGCCACAATACTTCTGCACCCTCCACATACTGCAAAACTGTGTCCTGAGTTCATCACACTCCCAACCTCCCTGCCCTGAGCCCCTCACACACTCCAACCCAAACTCCTGCACCCTCACATCCACAAGACTGTGGCTTGCTCAGCACCACAACACTCCCCAGCCTGGAGCCCCCTCCGCTCGCCAGCATCCCCTTCTCCACATCCTCCTGCACCCAAATTCTCTCCCAGAGCTTGCACCTCTCACCCTTTCCCACACCTAAATCCCTCATTCCCACCCCAAAGCCCGCACCTCCTGTCTCAACACAGTGAGGGTACGGCTAGACTGCAGAAGTTTTTCCAGGATTCCAGAGGTATCCTGGAAAAACTCTTCTGTGTCCAGGGATGCATTTGTTCTTCTGCTTTTTTTTTAGCGGAAGAGCAAACATGCTCTTTCGGCAACCCCTGTATTCCTCGTTTCACAAGGAATAAGGGGGCTTCTGAAAGAAGTGGTTTTTCTGACATTTGGCCCAGTCTAGACAGGCCAAGTGTTGGGAAAACCTCTTCCTACAGAAGAATTGAAAAAAAAGCGGTAGTGTAGCTGCATCCTGAGAGTGTATAAGGGCTGGGGATAGCAAGTGATGGAGAGGAGGAGAACAGAGAGGGTGGGGCTTCAAGGAAGGGGTGGGGTCTTGGGGGATGGATGGGGTGGTAGATTTTGGCTTGTTCTGACATTTAAAAAGTGATCTTGGGTGTAAAAAGGTTGAAGACCACTGATGTACAACATAACAAATTGTCATTGCATTCCATTTCAAGAACTAGACAATAGCCTTCCGGCACATTTTTGCTAGATAGTAGAGGAGCAAACCTCAATATAGGTGTTTTCTGTGTTTTCGCCATTTCTGATGCTCCAAGTAAATTTTCATACTCATTCCACTCAATAGGGTTATTTGATTAGTCTGTAAGGAACGCTTTTGGATTCTCACATGCCAAAGGAAGAAGACAGCCTGATTTTCAAAACTGCTGAATACTCAAAAAGCTCTCATCAGATTGACTGAGTTTAGGGGGAGCCCCTGTGTGCTCAGGTCTTTGAAAATCAGATCATAATGGTCCAATTAATCCAAGATATAGCCACTGGCTTCACTGAACCTACACCAGGGATGAATTTATCCCTACAAATTGAGCTGAAACCAACTATACTTTGAGTTTCAAGATGGAATGAATCCAAAGCTCAAAGGGAAACACAGTTAAAACCACAAAGTTTGCCCAGGTTTTATGTCATGACCCTAAGTTTCACATGGTTTTGACATAAACCCATAAATCAACTCAGGTTTACTCAAAACAGGACCCAGGTTTGTGACTTCTGGTTAACCTTGGATGAATTTTGAGCTTGGTACAAAACATAAATCCAGGTGATCCTAAGGTTACACTAGGAATATTTTGCAAATCTCTAGCTAGAAAAATACAGAATATAGAAAAGTACATTGCATAATATTTTTATTACTGTAGCTCTTCCAAATACAATTTAAAGTCTCTCATTTTATGAAGATATAAAATAATAGGTATGAAAATGTATTTTTTCAACAATAATTGCACATTTCTAGTGTCACTGAACAAAGGCAAAACTAGTTTCTAAGCCATGTTCTCCAATAACAATAGCAACAAGAATAACAAATGCTGAATGCATAAGCAAAATCCCAATGACTGGAAGATTAAGGTTTTCTCTGAACTTTATACAAAACTTTTCACTGTTTGGATTTTATCAGAAATGTGCTCAGTGTGTAACCTTGTTGTAAAGCAGTGGTCCTCAAACTTTTTAGCTCATGGCCCACCTGGCTCAATACAAACCTTTCCACAGACCACCAGTTGCTAATGGAAACTCACTGTTAATTACATAATTATGCCCAAGCCATTTTGCTAGTGCTACAGCTAGGAAGAATGCTTTAATTTAAATTATTAAACAGATTAAGCATTTGAACTTTCATATGTTTATTTAAAATGAAATTTGATGAACTAAGTAAAATATTAATTTATGTTCAACACAAAAGGTTTCAATGTTTTCCTTATTTATAGCAGGGGTGGGGAACCTTTTTTGGGTCGGGGGCCACGGACCCACAAAAAAATCAGTTTGGGACCACACAAGTGAGAAGCAAAAAAACTCCAAAACCTCCCAACCCTTACTGATGTGGCCACTGACTGAGACACCTCACTTCTCTGGCGCTCCAGCCCCATGAGGCAAAGGATAGGAACAGGGAGGACTGAGATTCAGGGCTTCTCATAGGCCAGATTTACTTTTCTGGGGTTCCAGAGTTAGTGGATTTTGTGGACTCCCTAAGGCTCTGGGGTGGGGGACAAAAATGAGGGATTCAGTTTGTAGGACAGGGCTGCCAGTGAGTGCAGCAGGGATGGGGGTGCAGGATTTGGTGAGAGGTGAGGTGCAGGAGGGGGTGAGCGGGTGAGTTCTGGGTAGGAGATAGGGTGCAGAAGTGGGCTGGGAGTAGGGTGTCTGGCCAGGAGGGAGAGAGCAAGGGAGCAAGGCAGGGTGCAGTGTGTGGCCAGGAAGGAGGATTTAAGAGCAAGAGAGGGTGCAGGAGCACCCTGGGGGGTATGGTGGGGCTGTCAGTGGGAATCTGGCCCACCTAGCTCTTTTATCTGTGCTGTGCAGCAGTTCCCAGTCCCACCTTCTGACATGTTGCCTGGGAGCTGGGGACACACGAGTCCTTTCAACTGCTTCTATTTGAAGGGCTTGCAGAGAAGACACAGCTTGCAGCTCCCGGCCCTGCCGCGAGTGCATTGCCTGGGAGCAACCTGGGGAGGCACGAGCCCTTTCACTTGTTTCTTTTAAAGGGCTTGTGCCTGCCAGTAGGCTGCCAGGCAATGCACGGGGGCGGGGGGGGGGTGGGGTGGGGCCGGAGCTGCGAGCCCTTTCAAATACTTCTATTTCAAGGGCTAATGACTTCCCGGCAGTTGCTAAGGTGTGAGCCCATTAAATAGAAGCAACTGAAAGGGTTCCCAGCTCCTAGCCTGCCATGTTACCTGGAAGCTTCAGGGGAGGCATAAGGTCTTTCACCTGTTTGTACGTAAAGGCCCCACCCCTTCCAAGGTAGCCCACAATCATTTTGAAAATTTTTGAAGTGGCCCCCCCTTCAAAAATTATTGCCCACCCCTGGGGTAGGGTGTCTGGCCAGGAGGGTGCAGGAGCAAGCTGGGGGTGCTGGGTCTTGGAGGGGGATAGGGGATGAGTGACGGAGAGGGATTGGTGTGGGGGGGTCTGAGTATGGGGGGGGGCACTTATGTGGCTTTATACCCCGTTGCTCCTAAGCACCATCTCCTGCTGCTCCCATTGGCCAGCCAATGGGAGCAGTGGGGAAAGCCTCTGGACAGCGCGTCACTTCATTGTTGTTCCCACAGAGGGGTGCAGGGGGAACTCAGCCCCTCCCCCTCACAGCACACAGCCTCTTGCTCTGCCTCTCTCTGTGAGCCGGGTCTGGCAGGGATGGTCAGAGGTTTTTTTACCTCCCCACACACCCTCCATGAGCTCTCCAAGTGGGAAATCGGAGCTGGTGCTCCAGCCTTGTGGCTGCCCAGCAATCGCAAGGCTGGAGTGGCAGTCCAGGGTCCTCACTGTGGGGGAAGAGAGGGAAGCTGAACTCGAGCTGCGGACCACCTACAAGTCCACATACTGCACTTTGAGAACCACTGTTCTAAAGGAAAATGTTCCATTTTAACAACCATTCCCTTTTTATCACGAGTTTATTTTTACAATCCATGAGAATTTAGAGTTTTTAGAGAAGATTCTGTATTTCAATAGGGGTGGGAGAATCAGCACTTTTAATACAATCATCTAATTTTCTCTCCTCATGTAAAATACCCTCTTTTAATGTTCCTTTTCACAAGATCATGCATATAAAAGAGAACTTTTATATGGAGAATATTAGCTTCTGCAGCTGACCACAAAGCTCATCAAACATCAGCACATGCAGAACTTTAAAGTAATTAATTCCAATGGAAAAATGAAAAGTTTACAACAATTATTACAAACTTCTTATTGTAATATCATGACTCCTTAGGATTTGATCTTGGTTGCTGTTAAAACTGAGAAGGTTTTGGCTCGGTCCATTCTTGGATGGGTATCTTCCTAGGAAAAACCAGGAGGAGGAGGAGTTGCAGAAAATAGCTTGGGAAATTCACTAAAAAATTAGCAAGGAAGCCTATGGAACCTTAATGACTAATAGATTTATTTGGGCATAAACTACCATGGGTAAAAACTACTTCAGATGCATGTTTTTGTAGATATGGACTAACAAGGCCACACCCTGGAGACTAAAACAATTACTCTTCCCTCTAAATTAATCTCAATCCAATGCTTCAGCAGTGTTAAAGGTCACTGGGCTGACAGCTCCAACATTCAAAATAAAAGGGATATCCTGACTGCATTGAAACCATTGTCTAAGGGAAAGTTTCACCCTGAGTTTCTGACCACATGTCATTATTAAAGATTCATGGCATTTACTGCCAAGGTAGGGGTGTTGATAACCCCAATGTCCTGGCACATCTTTTGTAATCAGAAAGGTAGGGATATTCAATAGAATTTGTCACACAGAATATATCATTCCTTACAGGAGAAACTACCTTTGCAGGGTAGATATAGCCTGGGTTTATACAGGATTAAGCACCATGCATGGTTACTGGCATTGGATATCCCAGAAGAAGGAAGTTGGAGTAGTGAATATTGGCTAAAACTGTACCCACAACTGGAGGATCTCACAGGCAGACAGTGCAGCCCAAAGACCATGCAGCAATTGCTCATGTAGGTAGGTGGAGGAGTGTCTCCTTGCTTCAGTGCCCCTGTGAAGCCCCTTCTGGAAGGCAGCTGGTGATACTATTGCTTACTCTGCCTTTAGAAGGAACTTTTACATCCCGGGTATTCTGACAGTCAAATGCATAATTAGTCTATTTCTCTACCATTAATAAAATCCCAGGTGCAAAGAATATGTTTCTGTAGAGTAAAGATATAACGATGCAGAGAAGAGCAGTAGGGATAAGACAATCTGAAGAATAATAGAAGTAGCCCAAGGCAGCAAGGGAGGCAATGGAGGGGAGAGGGGGGGGAAATAAATTTGAACTGAATGTAAAGATGGAACAGAGAAAAAATATGTTATAAAAAGCCTTGTGATGTACGTACTGTAATAACCAAAACCTCTTCTCTTAGAGACTTTCCAATATTATATCTGATAAATCAAGCAGCTCATGTCTCTCAGCAGCAGCTTTGGCACAGCTACCACAACAGTCAGTGCTTCAGCGAGTGAGTCCTACAACTGTTAGAAGTACTGTAATAATAAAACTAAAATAGATCCTAATCTTAGACTGGGAGAGGTCAAAAGTAGTAACATTTGTAATTACTTTGTAATGTGTACTAAGAGCACAGAGCTTCTTAGGCTATAAGCTAGCACAGACTCTTGCTGGCTTATTAACTGTGTTCAATTACACATTCATTGTTCATTGTTTATAATTGTCGTGATGAGGACGGTGCACATGAACTAATGCAGGCAGAAAGCAAGTGATGTTCTCAACATCCCTTTCTCAATGCACCTCAGTTAAAACCTGTTCCATCTTTCTTGTTTCAATCCTAGGCCCCGTATAGTCTTAAAATGCACCTCACTCTTGCAGCACCACTTGGTATTCTAGGCCTGAGATCTCTACACACTGCTCTGCCAATGTAGGTCAATCCTGGTCTGAAGCAAGCCTTATTATTTCTATCTTGGCCCTTTTTGGAACAGAAAATTCCCCATTATTCTTAATTGTGTTATGTTGCTAAATATATCCACTAGGAATCAAAATGAAACCCTTAAAATCATTTTCATTATGAATCCTAATGTATGAGTTGAACACTAATCTCTAGTAGTAAATGTTTACTACTTTAAACTCCATTTATACTGTTGATTTGTGTTAATATTTTGTTCTTTCCCTTTCCTCCATTCCCAGACTCCTAGATATTCAGCATGCTGATGTCTTGGCAATGCATTTGCATTTAGAGGTACTGTATCTGGATGATAGCGCCGAAGTGTTCAGCAATACCTTTATTAGGCTGCTTTTTGGAGCAAAAATTATACTGATATGAAATGGACTGTCTGTACAATAGGGGTATGATTGTACAAAAACTTTGGGGAAAGCACATGGTGCTTACTAGTTCCCCATTGATTTTTTTCCTAGTAGGAATTATGATCAAGAATTAACTTCAAGTGAAGTTCAGTGTCACTAAGAGGAAATAAAGACTTCTATTAGTTCAGTTACTTCACATCAATCAGGGAGATAACATTCAAAGAACTGTAACTTGTTCAGACTAATTTTGAAATCACAGTGGGACTGTATAACAGCTGGGTAGGATTTACTGATACACTTCAAAACAAACTTCAGTGCTTGGAACACAGCTTTAAAATTAAGACTCTGTCACTTGTGAAAAGACAACTTGAATGTTCTTTACTTCTGGTTAGGCATACGAAATGTACATAAATGTTATCTTGCATTTCTTTGCACATCCAGAATTCCTATTCAGTCTATGAGGGTGTCTACACTACTGTATTATTTCAAAATAGCTTATTTCGAAATAGTTATTTCAAAATAGCTTATTTCGAAATAATGCATCTACACACAAAATGCATTTCGAAATAGCTTTTTACTATTTCGAAATAGCGTGTCCACACTGAGTGGATTCTAAATCACATTTAAGGCTGGCCGGAACCAATTCCAGCAGGGCACCAGGTCAGGACTTACTGTGTGGGGCTGCTGCCTGATGCTATCTGAGGTCTGTACTTAAAGGGACTCCCCTGGACAGCCAGTTCTCAGGTTTCCCTGCTGGCTTGTCTACCTCGATAACGGACAGCAAAGAATTTTGTTTCTGCGTGCTCTGGTTGCCCTCACTCAGGACACCATAGCACTCTGCAACATGGAGCCAGAGCCGCCCCTGGGCACTCTGGTGCTTCTCTTCGGCGCGTTGCTGTGAGCCTGGCTGCACTTTCTGCAGGCTGCCATCCAGGAGGTCCATTGGGGGGCTGTCAGTATCCAGGAAGCCCTGCAGGAGAGCTTCCACCCTGAGGAGCACTAAGAGCCTCCCTGGTGTGCCCCACTGGGGGCTCCTGCCTCATTCCTCCCTCACGTCCTTCCACTTACCCCTCCCTAACCCCCCTTCCTGATGTCAAATAAAATACATGTATTTTCATGAACACAAACTCCCTTTATTTAACAAAACTGGGGGGGGGGAGAGAATGAAACTCTGGTGAGACTGGGGAAAGGAGGCAGGAGAGGGGAGGGGGAAACCTGGGAGGAGGGAGCTGGAGGGGGAAGCAAGGGGAAGAAGGAAGACGGGAAGCTCAGGGTTGGGGGGGGGGTCTCGCTGGACCAACTTGATTTTCATGCAAACCTGCTCCTGGGTTCTCATCTGGCCTTTGGTGGCCAGGCTGGCAGTTATCCTGCCATAGACGGCCACGTTCCTCCATCTAGTGCAGAGATC
This sequence comes from Pelochelys cantorii, assembly GCA_032595735.1. NCBI lineage: Eukaryota > Metazoa > Chordata > Testudines > Trionychidae > Pelochelys > Pelochelys cantorii. The sequence goes on along the minus strand of CM064329.1, from coordinate 97,123,112 downwards.
ATGGATGTTGGGGCATCGCCCTCAAACCTGAATAATGTCCATGATCTCCACCCTGGACCAGGAAGGTGCCCGCCTTCTCCGGACCCTGGAAGGCTCCTGGGAGTTGGCAGACTGCTCCTGGGGAGTGGTGGAGGGCTGGCTGCCTGTGGCTTGCTGGCTCATGTTTTGGGGCCACTGGGTCAGGGGCAGTGACTGCTGGCTCTGGGCTGGCAGGATTGGAGCTGGCACAGGCACTGTGGCCAGAGTCTACCCCTTTAAGGGCTCTGGGGAGGGGGAGAGGGAGAGGAGTGTTCTTGGTTGAGGCCGGAGTGGCCACCTGGGCACCCTGGGAAGGCTGGAGGCCCCCTATTTTGAAATAAGGGTACGTCTACACTAGCCCCCTAGATTGATCTAGGGAGGCTAATGAGGGCGACCGGAATGGCAAATCAAACCCGGGATTTACATATCCCGCGCTTGATTTGCATGTTCCCAGCCGGTTGCCATTTTAGAAATTGACTAGCCCGAAGTAACTGCCCGCGTCTACATGCGGCAGTGAAATGGGATTCCAGAATAAAGCCCCTAAATCGAATTAGGTGGTAAACCTCATTCCATAAGGAATACCACCTAATTCGATTTAGGGCTTTATTCCGGAATCCCGTTTCACTGCCGAGACGCGGGCAATTACTTCAGCCTAGTCAATTTCTAAAATGGTGACCGGCCAGGAACATGCAAATCAAGCGTGGGATATTTAAATCCCGGGCTTGATTTGCAATTCCGGTCACCCTCATTAGCCTCCCTAGAGAGATCTAGGGAGCTAGTGTAGACGTACCCTTAGTGTCTACAGAGCACTTATTTCGAAATAGCTTTTTCGAATTTGGCATTATTCCTCGTAGAATGAGACTTACCAAATTCAAAATAAGCTCTCCGCTATTTTGAATTTATTTCGAAATAGCGGTTTGGCTGTGTAGATGCTAGGAAAGTTATTTCGAAATAAGGGCTGTTATTTCGAAATAACTTTTCTGTGTAGACATACCCTGAGAGAGGAGGACATTAAATACTGAATAATATGAAATTGAACTTCCAGTTTAGATGGTAAATTAGAAAATAAACCATTCCAGCTTATCAAGAAGTTCAGTGAATCTCTATTTTCTTCTTTGATAGTGTGCAGGAGTGGAAAAACACTATTAGGGGAAGTTTGTGAAGTCTAGAATAAATTCTGATGTGTAAACAGTGGTCAAGCGCTGTTTTGATGGTTCCCCAAAAAAAGTTGCAATAGCCACCTGACCTTTCCTCCATTTCTGTTCATCTTGGAGGGAAACAGGCAAAGACAGGAAAAAAATGATTAGTTGGTTTGGAGGAACATGTAAGAAGAAAGCAAAAAAACCATAAACAAACAAACAAAATATAGCAAGGGGATTGCAGTTTCTTTCAGTCATCCCAGGAGATACCATACAATCAATTTAGTTTTGACATTTCACCATCAAACCTTTGCAAAGATCTGAAAACAGCAAAGTTTCATTGTCAACAAAGATCAGAACTGACATAAAAATAGCTATACAGCATGCGGTTATGGTAACTGAACTCCATAATGACTAAGCTCATTGATTTCAGTACAAGGGTATTTTTTGGCGGGGGAGGAAGAAGAAATGTTTGGGGGAATCCACAATTCCATCACTGTACTTAAATTACAAAAGACAGGTTACACATTACATTCTTGCCAGGGAACTTTTACCTATGGATCAAGATGAGTTTGTCTGATGTATTGGCAGAATAAATTTTATCCTGATTGTCAATTTAACCTAAGCTGTATTGTTAGTTAGAAAACACTCATCCCACATCAATAGGACCCTAACTGATCATCTCCAGAGTGCACAAATAAAACTCCATTCATTTAATGTATTTCAGGGGAAAAGTTACTGCCAGATGAAGACACGTTCCTGACAGGGATGGTCTAGATGGTGCTTAGCCAGGCGGTGAGGGCAGGGGACTGGACTCGATGACCTCTTGAGGTCCCTTCCAGTTCTGGTGTTCTATGAGTCTATATATTTAAACCTTTCTTTAAGGGGGGAAAATCAGCAAAGCCTTAAACATGAAATTTTAGGATTTTTAAGATTTGAAGGCTAGCTGGAGCCACTGTGGGTACGTCTAGACTACAGAGGTATCCCAGAAAAGCTCTGCATGTCCAAGAATGCATTTGCTTTTTTGAAAAAATTTTTGGAAAAGCAGACACATTTTTTCATCATCCCTGTAAACCTTGTTTTACAGGGAAGAAGGGATGTCCTGAAAGAGGTTTTTTTTCTGACGTTTGGCCCTGTGTAGACAGGCCAAATGTAGGAAAAGCCTCTTGTGGAAGAAAAGCAGAAAAAGATACACAAATTGTGATTTGCAATTTGCGTATCTTTTTCTGACTTTTCTTTGTAGACACATCCTATGATCCATAGTTTGACTTCCTGTAGAAGGCAGGTCACAGAACCTCACGTAGTGATTCCTTGGGGTAGGCAGTTATCCACTAATCCACTGGCCTTGAGACCTCTTGAACTTATGCCAGCAGCTGAATTAATACATGCCATCCTAACCTCACATAGCCCTAGTGGTTATAGCACTTACATGAGAGGTGATGTATCCTGGTTCACATCCCTTCTCCCACTTATGTGGAGGGGAGACTTGAAGCAGGGGTGTTTCACGTCTCAGTTAAGTGCTCTAACCTCTAGACTAAATGTTATGAGGTTGGTCCTCCTTGCCCAGCAGCTTCTTGCTAACTGAGAGAGAGGGTTTTCATTTGAACATCCCAAACAGATTTTTGATAATTTTGCAATGAGGAGTAACAGTTGATTCGAGAGAAGGGTTTTGGATTGGACTACCGTGTCTACACGTGGCAAGTTAATTCGGGCTACCGGCATTTTAAAATGGCGATCGGCCGCGAATATACTAATCAAGTGCAGGATATTTAAATCCCACACTTCATTAGCAACTTTAGTATGCTTCATTTGCCTCCCTAGTTCGAACTAGGGGGCAAGTGTAGACATACCATAAGTCTTTGAAATAAAAGCAATTAATCCTTTTGTGAAAACTGTATTCAGACTTCACCCAGCTGTGTACATTAGCTTTACATGTAAAGCCCTAAGGATCACAGACAGACCAGCTGTACCTCTCCTTTATTAGAAACTGTCTAGGCCAAAATTGCCTCCTTAACTGTGTTCCTAAGATATGCAAGCACACTCATTTTTACGCTTGGGTAATGTTGCTCAGTGCAGAACAGTGGATATAAGCATTCACTGACATTCTTAGATAGCTGTTCAGTTTGGCAGGGTCTGTATCCTCACTAATCATAATTAACAAACACATACTATACCGGTACAAATGTTTGGGAGTAGATGTTTCTCATACAAATACCAATGCTCACATAGAAATAATGATATACAAGCACAGTATTCATTGTTAGTCATTCACTTTTTGCTATTGGTTATTAGTTATTCTCCTGTGTAAAAAAAATGAATTATCCAGTCTTGGAGTAGAAACATCATGTGGCTCAGATGACCAGTCACACTCTACAAATAATGAAGTTGCAAAGAGAAACAAAGGTTTACAATGCACTCTTCCTCTGTACCCAGTCAAGGCTGGGAAAGCTAATGATCCAACCAGTGGATTAAAATCAGTGGTGAATTTTAGATCACATGACATGTAAGGCATGTTGCATATTTGCTAAGAAGAACACCTGATGGACTTAAGTCAGTTCACCTTAAGTTTTCTGTGAATTCTTATGAACTTATTTATTGGCTGACATCAAAATTGGGTTACAAACACTAATGGATCACTGAGAAACCCTGACAACCACCATAGTTGGAGAGAAACTTACTGCATCACTATGCCATAGGAGCAGATGTTGCAATAGCACTTGTTCCACTGCCCTCCTTGATGAAGAGGAATGGTCCTGAGGGAGAAGCAAAAAGTCACCTTAAATTAAGGGCTGAAAAGTGTTTGTTTGACTAAATTAAGAAAATATAGAGCAGACACTGAGAGAACTCTAAAGAGGACAACATGTGGGGATACATTAATATACCTAAACTTAAAAAAATAGAGCTGCCAAAACAATGTAATAATATTAATTAATATATCTATCGATCAGGCCTGCTGACAGGAGTGGAGGGGCAAAGGGAGCAGTAGACCAGAGGCCCCTGCTTGATGCTGCCAGAGCACCATGTTATGTGCTCTATGCTACTGAAAGGGCTGTGGGGGCCCAACGTGGTGAACTTTGGGCAGCACGGAAGGCTGGGCATCCCAGCCCCACCTCTTCTACCTAAGGCCCCGCCCTTTCCAGGAGCATGGAGTTGGGACCCCCCACACCTTGCCCAGGGCCTGCACAGGCTATTACCTTCCCTGCTATCAATAGCAACTTAAGATCACGTCAACATATATTTGGCTGTTTTACTCAATGTGTTTCACATCCATCTTCTCTCCAATTTGAGATGAGAAATATTTCTAAAGCCTTGACAATTGTCACAGAATCAGACAGGGGTTCAGACTAGATGATCATAATGGTCCCTTCTGACCTTAAAGTCTATGAGTCTATGAGAACTTTCCCAACCATCTCTAATTGATAAACAAGCTTCTTGCAGAAAAAAGATGCATTAAGGACATGAATTCATTCTTTTACTATGAGAAGAATTTCCTTTCTCCAGTAATGGAAAATACAATGCTTAGCACCTGACTGAGCATTCCAATATATATGATTTTATATCTGTCCTCTCCAAGCTGGGAAATATCATTTATAATGCAAACATACAGATGAAAATGCCTTCGACATCCATAATGTCTTTACAGTATTCAGAAAGTTTTGAATAACCCAGCAGTTCCACATAATGTGCATTAAGGTCCCAATCTGGCAAAGCACTTTAGCATGTATTTAATTTTGAGCATATGAGTGGTCTCTTTGAAGTCATGTTCAACAGGGCAGAACAGAAAAGAGAATTTTCCATGATGTCTGCACCACTGACTAAAAGTTGAAGCACTCCAGGCAAATATGATACATGTCCCAAAAACAATAAGCAATGAAGGTGGTACAGCTACAAGAATACTTTAGATCTTGAGGGACATTTTAACTTTTGTCCAGTTTAAGGGTAATAAAATCACTCAACGTCCATATTCCCATCAACTTGATGTAAGCTCAGCACTTTAGACTCCTGAATGCTGATATGCAAAAAAACAAACAACCTCCCCCAAAAAACAAACAAACAAACAAACAAAAAACAAACAATCAACCTCCTCTTTTGTCTAAAGGTGTTCATCAGTCATCTGAAACTGCTTTCCCAGTCTCATCCATTATGTAAATGAGATGTAGTATTTGTTAGGTATCATCTACTCAAACTAATACATTAATATGGATGTTACTGCTTGAGCCCTTGAGAAGAAATTACCTTCACATCATTCAGTGGCTTGAGATCACACCCAATGATTTTTAAAGGCTCTGTGGCATTTAAGTTCACTTGATCATTAATAGAGCAGATTTAGGAGATGCAGTAAGATGGTGACTTTTCCCTCCCCCGACAAATTATGCTATTTCATGCAATTGCATATTACATTTGTTCTGTGCAACTAACTTTTTATTTTACCCTCATACCATTTTACAGTTTGGGGAGTAGAATTGCTGATGAGATCTTTTTCTCAACCAAAACCACACCAGGCAGAAAACAATTAAAGGTATGTATTCTAAAACTTCCTTGCCATTAAAAAATAGATTCAGACTTAACTTGAAAAAACATGTTTGTTATACATCTGATCGTTATATTTTGCCATGTTGCCTGTGAGAAATATATAACAAGTATATAACAACCCTTAGACATGAGTGAACTCAGTTAAGTCACTAGGAATACATGGGCAATATACAGATGAATAAGAATTATGGGCTTGATGCTGTAAAGTGATCTTTGAAAATTTTCAGCAGTCAGCATGCCCACTAAGATTAGTCAGGAGCAGTAAGGTGCTTGAGAACATTGCAGGACTGAGCACTATTGGAACTGAATCCAACTCTGACACAGTGCAAGCATTCCAAACCAACTTCTATGCATGTTTTCGTCTTTGGCTCACTATACCAAACTATTATAGCATGCCCTTGTGGGATTCTTACATATCTACTAAGCAAAACTGTAAAGAGAATAAATAAAGAAAATAAATAAAACTTGTATTGGACAGACAATGTATATAATATTATTTTTCTACATTAATAAATAAATAAAAAGAAATAAGTGTTAGCCAATTTAGGGAATGTTGGTGAGCTTCAAGGGTTCACTTATGCAATGCAATAACTTAAACTGAAAGTATAACCACTGTGATAATTTCATTCCCTCTGAGCTCATGCATAAGGTTGGTATTTAGGTCTTGGCCATACTAACAATCTCATGTATATTCTTTACTCAGCACATGCTATTATCTGAATGGCAGTATATGATATCCACACTGTGTATCTTCAGTAATATCTAATTACAGTCAAAGGAAACATCTTCATTTTTTTTCTCCCATTAGGGGTTTCCAAACTTTTGGACAAATTTCACTCTTTCAGTGAGCTTTCCATCAGTCCCTGAGTTACAATTGTGGAAGTCTATTGTTTTCAAATAGGCTTCTACCTGTGTAACTTAGAGCAGAACTGGGATCTGAGGACTGAAATTGAAAATAACCCCACTATTATACTTTATTCATGATTTATTCTTATGTTGTTATTTATTTGGGCTAAGTGTCAGCTCTCAAAAGGCCCCAATACTCCATTAACAGCTTAATTAGAATGTACATTCATCAAAAAAAGTTTCCCTTGGTATATATGAAAGAATTAAAAAGTGGTCGCCATTTTAAACAGATACTTCTTAGCTGCTTAATAAGACCATCTTGTATTATTAAGTGTAAACAGAAAGGGTATGTCTACACTACAGTGTTAATTCGAGTTATCTTAATTCAAAATATTTAATTTGAATTAAGCTAGTTCGAATTAACGTGTCTACACACAAATGCAGTTCGAATTAGCATTTTGCTAATTTGAAATACTGCGTCCACACTGAGTGGACACTGATTCGGATTTAAGGCTGGCCGGAACCAGGTCAGAGGTAGGGCATAAGGTCAGGAGTGTCTTTGTGTGGCTGTTGCCAGAGGCTATCTGAGGCTTGTGCTTAAAGGGACACACACACACACCCCACACACCTCCGGGCAGCCGGTTCCCAGGTGTCCCTGCTTGCTTGCCTGCCTCACTGAGGGACAGCAAAGCATTTGTGTCTCGGAGTGCTCTGGTTGCCCTCACTCAGGACACCATAGCACTCTGCAACATGGAGCCAGAGCTGTCCCTGGGCACTCTGGTGCTTCTCGTGAACATGTTGCTGTGAGCCTGGCTGCACTTTCTGCAGGCTGCAATCCGGGAGGTCCATTGGGGGGCTGTCAGTATCCAGGAGGCCCTGCGGGAGAGCTTCCACCCTGAGGAGCACTCAGAGCCTCCCTGGTCTGCCCCATTGGAGGCTTGTGCCTCATTCCTCCCTCACGTCCTTCCACTTACTCCCAACCCCCCTTCCTGATGTCAAATAAAATACACGTATTTTCATGAATACAAATTCTCTTTATTTAACAAAACTGGGGGGGAGGGGTGAAACTCTGGTGAAACTGGGGAAAGGAGAGGGAAATCTGGGAGGAGGGAGCTGGAAGTGGGAAGCAAGGAGAAGAAGGGAGAGGGGAAGCTCAGGGCTCAGGGTTGGGGCTCTCGCCGGACCTACTTGATTTTCATGCGAACCTGCTTCTGGGATCGTATATGGCCTTTGGCAGCCAGGCTGGTAGCTATCCTGCCATAGATGGCCTCATTCCTCCATCTAGTATGGAGATCATGGACATTGGGGGCATCCCCACCCAAACCTGAGTAAGGTCCACCCTGATCTCCGCCCTGGACCAGGAAGGTGCCCGCCTTCTCCGGGCCCTGGCAGGCTCCTGGGAGCTGGCAGACTGCTCCTGGGGAGCGGTGGAGGGCTGGCTGCCTGTGGCTTGCTGGCTCATATTTTGGGGCCACTGGGTCAGGGGCAGTGACTGCTGGCTCTGGGCCGGCATGTTTGGAGCTGGCATAGGCACTGTGGCCATAGTCTACCCCTTTAAGGGCTCCGAGGAGGGCGGGGGAGGGAGAGGAGTGTTCTTGCTTGAGGCTGGAGTGGCCACCAGGGCACCATGGGAAGACTGGAGGCCCCCTATTTTGAAATAAGTGTCTACACAGCACTTATTTCAGATTAGCTAATTCGAGTTTGGTGTTACTCCTTGTAGAACGAGGTTTACCAAATTCGAATTAAGCGCCCCTCTATTTCGAATTTAATTCGAAATAGCAGTTTGCCTGTGTAGACACTATTAAAGTTAATTCGAAATAACGGCTGTTATTTCGAATTAACTTTGATGTGTAGACATACCCAAAGAGAATATAGTAAAGTAACATGTCAAAATGGGAAAGAAACAGAATATTATAGTATCTTGGTTTCAGAATAGGCTAATCTGTGAAAAATAAACCAGTCTCTTTGAATGCCAACAGTAAGTGAAGTCTGAACATTAAGGACAGATGACCCTCAGAGTGCAAGGTTCAACAAATTTCCAGTATTGGGTTTGTTCATGAAAATGATCATTAAGGCAGGGTTCAGGATATAAGCTGTGTAAAAATGGGCTTAATGTAACCTGAAGTTTCAAAGGGGAAGGATATAGTAAAGATTTTTTGTGCAACATGAATTTTGAACTACCAGGTTATGAGGACAATTTTTTTTCAGTGAATAAGGGGAAGGTGTATATGTAAAAATGCACACGTTGTCACCACAATTTAGCATGCAGTTCTGGCAGCAACAGTCAAATACTAATCCTCTACCTCAATCTGGGGAGGAGCTATTGCACTAGAACAATTGCCATTCTGCTGTAAAATCAGGGGAGCTGATTTGGAGGAGATGCCAGGAACTGTGGCTTATCCTGAAAAAACCTCTATAAAACTGAATTGAATCCATTTTGGAGGAGTGTGGCAAGAAAGATGCAACTGTCTTCACGCCCGTCCAGATATTTTGGATATTCATATTGCCTTTAATGAGATAATTTTAGGAGAATGCAAATGGGTAATTTTTGATGTGTGCAAATGGGTCTACATCTGTAAAAAGCTTGGCCTCATTAGAGCTTTCTAATGAGATTCATATGTAATTAATTCATTTTCAACTTTCTTCAGTTATAGTGTACTCTGAGAAGAGCCACACACAAACCTTTCTCAGAAATCAAGCTGAAGTCCTATTCAAAGGGGAAGGAAACACTGCTCTGTTTTTTTTCTGATCTTCTTCCAGTTGCCAAACTTTAAAGAGTTACACTGAAAGAATATTATCTTGGAGCTGGTGGAAAATGATTTTGTTTCTGTCACCAGTGGCAAAGACCTTTCAAAATCATTTGCCCTTAAATGACTTAGGAGCTAGAATTCTTCTCACTTTGGCTATGTCTACTCTGCAGCACTATTTCAGGATATCGCCAGTATCCCATAATAGTTATTCCACGTCTTTTGAATGTGCCCGTTATTTCGAAATATAACGGGCTCACTATTCTGATGTCCCTGTAAACCTCATTCTACGAGGAGTAAGGGACGTTTCAACATGGCGCTTTATATTGAAATAAGTGCTATGTAGAGAGAGCCAAAGTTTGAAATAAGCTATTTTGAAATAACATCGAAATAGGATATGCAATTTGCGTCGCTCAAATTGCATATCTCATTTTGACCTGTGGTGCAGTGTAGATGCATGCTTATAAGGAAATACTTTTGAAAGGTGTTAAGGCCAAGAAATAATATAATGGAGCCATTAAAATAAAATTGGAGCAGAATACTAGTTTAAAACTAATAAGCGAAAGTTCTTCTTCACACAGCGTGTAGTCAACCTGTGGAACTCCTTGCCAGAGGAGGCTGTGAAGGCTAGGACTATAACAGAGTTTAAAGAGAAGCTAGATAAATTCATGGAGGTTAGGTCCATAAAAGGCTATTAGTCAGGGGGTAGGAATGGTGTCCCTGGCCTCTGTTTGTCAGAGGCTGGAGAGGGATGGCACGAGACAAATCGCTTGATCGTTGTCTTCGGTCCACCCCCTCTGGGGCACCTGGCACTGGCCACTGTCGGCAGACAAGCTACTGGGCTAGATGGACCTTTGGTCTGACCCAGTACGGCCATTCTTATGTTCTTATGTAATTAAAAAAAATGAATCTTTGTAAAGAGCACCTTGTCTTTTGTTTGCTCCTCTCCTCTGTGGCATCCACTGAAAAGGGAGAATAAAATGGAGATGGAGGAGAAATGTTCCCTACATCAATAGGTCTGAACTATATTAGTGTTTCTTCTCTCAGGGCATGTCTTATTTCAAAATAACAAGGCAAGCATCCACACTACCAAGCCTGTTATTTTGAAATAATAGGATTATTATTTTGAAATAATAACTCCTGCTTGTGAAGAGGAATATTACTATTCCGAAATTGTTATTTCAGGACTTATTATTTCAAAATAACTCACTAGTGTAGACATGCCCTCACTGAGGCAGTGATGTGAGTAGAGTGCATGGCTCTGGCTGGCTGGCACACTAGTGCCTCTATACCTGTCACTACATTTTGTTAGAACAAAGCCATACATATGACACAAAGAAGATGGCAGGCATTTGTGTTCTGTCCCTCTAATCAACATAAGAACTCAACCCAGAAGCTTAAACAATTCATTTTTTTCAGTTCATGACACATTGCTGCAGGTGAACATGACAGCAAATACTTTCAGATCCACCATTAGAAAAAAAGGGCTACAGACAATACCTCTGCTTAGAAAAAACTTCCTGCACCCTCTCCTTCTTTACAACCAGCACTAACTTGAAGATTATTAGCAACATGAAAAGCAGACAGGGAATTTCAAGCTGCTGATGCTGTGGCATTGAATACAGAGAGCTCAGCAGCAAGACGCCAGTAGCTATCTGAAACAACCTTCAGAAGACCCCTCCCCAGCTAATAACTGCGAACTCAGAGCATCATTGGATGTGCAGCCTCCCAAGGTTATTGAATAACAATCCCATCTCTGCTAATAGTAGATGTTCCTACTTGTGTTATAATTAGTCACAGTGGAGTTTTTATAAAGGTCATTGGAGGTGAAATAGAATGCTGTGATTGGGTTTAAGAAATTTTTAAAAAAGAGGAAATTATCCTTCTACAATTCATTAGCGCTAGTGACAGTTACCTGCAGCACTTTTTGTATGCATTGCAGGCCTGTCATGTTCTGCATCCTATGAGTGATTGTTGTGATGGAAGAAGTAGGGATCTGAACACGTGTAGCTCCCTTAAATCCAGCAAGTCAGTGTATGCTGCTGCTTGAGCAATAATGGCCACCTAACTTAAGCAGGGTCTAGTTTCAACCCCCCCCCAAGTAAAAACCACTCTTACATTCGCTGCTGTGGGTCAGTGAGACTATGTATTATAAGTTGGTGAATTGCAAATGGTTGCGAAGAGTATAGCTCTTTTTTAATCAGAGGAGATCTTTCTCTCTTTAAAAGTGGTAAGACTTTACACCGGCTGAATCACCAAAAGCATGTTCTATGCACTTTTGTGGGGTAGCATTGATACCATCTATTTTATATTTTCTTTCTCTGAACAGGGAAAAAATCTAGCTCCGTTATTAAAAACATCTTTCTGTTTTTCCAGCTGATGAGCTGTGAGTCTGTCAATATACTGCAGTGTGTGAATGTGTGCCTGCTTTAATACCCACAAGTAAATCTGCATCAGTAAAACAGAAAGGCTCATTTTTGCTCCTGATATCTCAGGGCAAATATTGAGATGATTAACTTGATCATTATGTGAAGCTGGTTGCATACTCAGAATGGAGAATCCACTTTGATACTGTGTTACATGTAAAGATGTAGGCTGGAACTTGTTGCCTAACTTCATGAGAATTAAGAAATTTAGGTTGGAATGCCACCGAAATCAAGCATAAAAGGGTTGCAAGCAGCAGAGCTCTCTCTTAATTCTATAAGAGTCACACCTGCTGTTTGGCTGCTTAAATCCATGTAGGTTAGTGGTGGGTAACTTGCAGCCCATTGGGGTTCTATGTGTGGCCCATGAGACATTTTGTTTAGCGTTGATCATGGACAGGGTTTCCAGATTCTGCTAGTTTCTGTCTGCATCGTTTTTTCCCTTACAGGATTACCCAAGTGACATGCACGTAAAGCAAGAGCATGTGAAGTGAGAGGTCTACAGCTTGCATACAACATTGATTGGATACAGAGGAAATGCATGGCTTCCATAGTCAAAGTGCTATTACTGTTAAATCAGCACACATCACAATTTCTAGGCATGCAAGCGCAGTTAGCAAAACTACCCTATCCCAGGAAACTGTCTGGGATATAATATCCTTGGGTCCCACTGAGAAGAAGGAGGGCTGCTCATGTGGCCTAGGCTGCCTATCATTGATGTAGATAGATTGATCATGACAGCTGTTATAGCTTTCCCTAACACCGAAACATCCTCTGCATTCCTGTGGACACTGCTCCTACAGACCTTGGCTCAGTGGTATCCACGAGATATGGATAGCCTATCTGATCCCTGGTCTGCTTCTTGCACTTTCACTGCTAGGTAGGGAGCCATGGATTTGGCCTAACATGCCATCAGAAGAAGTGCTACACCATTACAAGGAGGCTTTGAAGACTGCCAGATAGGCCCATGTTTGTAGTGAAAATGGCAATAGCATCAAATTTGTGAATATCTGTGAAAGAGCAGGATTTCACACACTTACAGAAGATGGTAATTTAATTACCACAGCACAATGAATGTATTATATTGCATATGGCTAATCAAAAATGACATCATGATTATATTTTTGATTGGTGTTGATAAATGTACTGTCCATTATATAACAAAATCCCTGCACTCACAGATATTAATTTATTGGTATATACTGAAAATCCCTTTCTTGATTACATGTTTGCTAGGACCCCAATTCCTAGTAAACAGATTTACTTTTCTTGAGCAAGAAGACTCTGAAGACCAATATTAATATACAGATCAATGTTAACATATATACCTTTATCATTTCTGTCCAGACTTAGTCTTTCATTTTTTCTCATTGCATAGAGATTTTTACTTCAAACCTTTCTGCTTTGCATTCTTTTCTGTTTCATCATCCTCAGCCATTATTCCTTCTATTGTGTAATCAGATGTTCGGTAAGTTGACAGCTATTTCTCTGTGCTGATGGAAGATGAAGTCAGAATAATTACATGTAGCTAATCCATGGCTTATGGTATGCATATCACCAGGCTAATAATAGTATTGTGCACCATTTTTCCTGGGCTCAAATTCTTGTTTTTGTAATCTGTCCTGAACTGGTGTGAAAGACAGTCTAATTTTTATCTTTTCCCATTCAAAAATCATTTTAAAAGTTACATATCATTGAGACTTGCTGTGACTTTTTAAACAAGCATTCTCCTCTAGGCAAATGGCCTGTGCCATGTGAATGTGAAAGGATGCAAAAAAAATATAAAAAACCTAGTCTTTTGACTTATTGTTTCATAAAAGGAAGATAAGTTACTTTTAAAAAGAAAACAATGCTTTTCTTAGCATATAAGATTTTTAAAAAATTGTAAAGTGCTAATTTAAGGTTCACACTTTCTAGTTTTTAATAGCTCTTTGCATCTCACTTGTTTTGTAAATATTAGATATTCTAGTATTTCACTATGTATTTAGGTTTATTTTTACTATATACACATGATAACATAACATTACTGTATCATTGTTTCTGATACTGCAGGACAGAATTGAAATTTTTAAATGGGTGCTGAAAATGCCACAGGTTCATTTTGACAGCTCCCTTAAAAATCATAAGATTGACTTAAAATGAGATTTTGAAAAAATAATAGTTAAAATGGTGCTGGGTTTTGGACCTTTAAGTTTGAAAATATGAGTCTATCTTTTGCAAGCAGGAGGGTTAAAAACTTCTTTATTTTCTAATAGAGAGATGGTAATATCACCACATGACCCAAAGAGCTGGGATTTTATGAAAAAACCCTACGCTAAATATTGTGAGGTTCAGGATAAAACTACAGGCAGCACTGAAAAATTAATGACATTTCATTGAAACTTAAAAATTCTGTTTTATTGTATTTAGGAAAAATAGATTGCAAAATCAGTAAAGGCTGTTGTCTCTCTTCAATATTTGTTAATCAAGTTCTGATGCGAATCCCACTGAAATCAATAGAAAGATTTCTGCTCACTTCTGAGCCCTAAAAGTCTCCAGAAATTAAAGTCTACAAAGATGATTATGTCCAGATATTAGTATATCCAAAAATAACTCTTAACCAAACATATATGAATATTCACTAGACATTCGCAGAACAACATAAATGCCACTTAGTATTTTTTTGATCGGATCAGATCTCAAATCTCATTAGGTTTGGGCTCAAACAGTAGTTGGATGGGAGCCCACAATACAGTATGTGATACAATTCCTTCTCAGACATGACATAAGTAATACCTCAGTGCTTTGCTACAGATTTCAGTCAGTAAAAATCTCATCCCACTTTTTGCCAAGACAACATTCTGGCCAAGTTCCATTTGAGTGAATGAATTCTGCCTACCAAAATGCATGCTGCAATTTTCTATGCTAAACTGCCAATCAGTGTCATTATGCATTAGTATGCAGGAGATGTGTTTTGACCTAGAGGTGATGCATTTTAGTGAAGGGTGACCTGATCCCTATACACAGATTTTTTTTTTATTTATAAAGTGTTTTGGGATCAAAGGTGATGAATGAATATACAATTATATTTAATGAATGTCTGAATTTAAATAATGTAAGTCTGATGTAAATATATAAAACCAAGAAAATGTAGACTTAAAGGCTTGTCTAGTTACAAAACTCTTATATAAAATTATATAGTATATGGTCAATTCCCTCTAACATACCTTAAGAGACACTAGTAATCAGAAACCCTCAGTAATTACAAAAATAGGATAAAGGAAAAACAAATGTTCTTTTGTGGTTATTTCAAGACAATTTCCTGTCCCTCCCTCCCCAACATTTTTCACCTTACCTCTAGTATTACTGAATATACAACTTTAAAAGAAATGGACTGACACATTGATAAGTGTTTTTAAATATTTTTTGTACTCGGGACAAACATACACACATAAATGTCCCTATGAAAAGAACTCCTAGCTGACTAAGTATTTCTCTGAAATTGTGACACGAAAGAGAACAATCTCTAGCTTTTTAAAGTAAGACTCTAGCAAAGAAGAGACTTACATTATTTATTTTATAGAGTCAGTGGGGCTTTTTAGTCTAGCCTCTAGACCTGAAACTCAAGATCCATGCAGTGTGAGATTCTGCACCATTAGAGACATCTTCTTTCTGCTCAGAAGTTCAACTAATTTTCTTCCTCACCTACTTAAGTAAAAACTGTATAAAATAAGGTATAAAATGAAAATATGATTAGGCTCTGAATTTCTTATGTGCTTTTTTCCTTTAGTTATCATCTCTTTAAATGGGCAAGGAATGTTTCATTGCCTGAATAATTTAAAACCAAAGACTCAAAGCTTTAAAAAACCAGTCTATTGGTAAGAGCAATCTAGCACTGGCTGGAAGATGGGCAAGATGAGCTACTGTGCTTCTCCCTACTTCAAGCTATAATTGCTCTAATGCTATCATTGGTTTGTTCAATCAACTTTATCTTATATAGAAACTCCCAGTGAAAACTTTTGTTTTGTCCGCTATTGTCATTTAACATTTATTTTATGTCCACTTACTTTATGACTACTTGTCCACTTACAGACCTCAGACATTTTTTCTAGGCACTGTACAAACTTTCAGTAAATGGACATCTCTTCTCCACAGTTGCTTACAGTGCATATGAAGAGAGGGAAAATGTACTAAACATTAGACTTTCTTTGTAGCCTTACCCTTCATTAAATTGGCCACAACAGTGACATCATTGTCTGCCATTTTGTTACTCCCATATTACACATATCCTTTCATATTCAGTTTGAAACCTGACAATAGCCGATACATGTTCGAACCTAGATGATATAAAGCTGCGGTGGCCTAAGCCAGCTATGTATTTAAGCACATGCTTACCTCTGTGCATGTGAGCAGTTTCATGAATTCAGCACCAGATTAATTCAATGGGATTATTCATGTGCTTTAAGTTAAGCATGTGGGTTAAGCAATTTGCTGAATGGAGATGAGAGTGCTCAGAATTCTTCCAGCTGAGTCCTAAGTTAGGGTTCAGAGCGTTAGTTTAAAGACAAATATGTTTTGCAATTTAAAATGTATTGTACATGTTTAGTTTTATTGACTACGTTTTGGACTGGAAGTTAACATGCTACTATGTAATCCTTCATGTAGCTGTAAGGTGTGAGTGCCAGGATTTATTAAATACAGGAATCAGAAGGCACCACAATTCTTTGCCATGGAATTTGTGAGTTAAGAAAAGTATATTTTGACAGCCATTTGCTGAATAGTTTTGGCCCACTCTTCTCAGGCTAATTGTGGGAAAGCATGAGAGGAAAAAAGAATAATGAAAGAAAATGTCTATAATTCCTCTATAGCGTTAATTAATCATGCTTTCAAAATTCTAACAACAGAGATAGCATTATGCTGTAAAACAGTTCAGCAGCTACTGGAGTTTGCAGATTTTAAGGCAATGGCTCTTGTGCAAAGTGTAACATTGTAAGAGCTCCCCTATTAGAGACTTCACTGCTTGTAACCAGCCTGCTATGGAACCATTTCAGTCCCTAATGATTATAACATGGAAGCAGCTTGTATTTGACAATCCAAGTACTTACATGGTATGGGTACCGGAATGCACCTTACTGTAGTGACACTTTCACTACAGTGAATTATTGTCATTTAATTGTACGTTTAGTGGGAGTTTGCTCCCATTACAGGGGATGTTTGAGAAAATAGTAACCCAGAGTCAGCCCATGCATTTGCTGACCTTTATCTGCTTCATTTCTTAGCAGAGAACTTGTCCACTTGTGCCTTTATCCCAAGGCTTGAGCACTGTGTGTCAGGAGGGTTGAAGATGTTTTTAAAGGATTATACTGTTTTAGAATTGAATGGAATCATCCACATGTATGAGGGACAGTAAAGCAGGCATAAATTACAATTAGCTACTTTTAAGGGGATGTTGCAAACAGGAAGATTAGACCCCCAGGAGTCTAAATTCCGCCAATCAACTTTTCAAGTCCAAATTCCATTTAATATTGTCTACTTAAAAGGAGGACTGGGATAAGGATACTGGACCCCAGCTGCTGCAAGTGCACTCACAAATGCATGTTAATGCCTCTCAAACAGCAGGTTCCTAGCAGAAAGAGATCTACAATGGCCTGAAAGAAAGGAACAAGCACAAAAAGTATCGGAAGCATCAGCTAGGAGTGGTGGCGGTGAGTGCAGTGGAAGCATAATGAAGTGAGGTTGGGTGCAAATAGAGTGCCTGCAAACAGTAAAGGACATATTGCATAGGAATATGCAGAAGAAAAAAAAATAGGATTTGAAGGAGAAGAGAAATACTGCAATAGCTACAGTGGCCCAGTTCTTATTTTAGTTCTTATTTTATCCAAGCTAATTTGTTCACCAAAACACTTACGCAGTCTCTCAAGTTATACAATGCACCTATCATGATTTAGGATTATACAAAGGGAACAAGCCTCTGAGTTTCAAACCAAAACTGAAGTATCTTTTAGATAGTATCGTAAATTTAAGTAGCTTTTTGACAACATACACTTTGTCCAGTTTTCTGAAACCCTTTGAGCAAGGGTAACATAGGACCAAAATATAAGATGATGGGCACAACCTCTAAATCTGATGAGTTTCATGAAACCTGTGACACGTTTGAAATGCTTTTGAGTTCATTACATATTGTTGTGTACACATTCATGGAGGCCACAGTCCTTTGCTAGGCAACAGTCTACCTATGGGAGGTTGTAGCTCTAAAACTATAGTTAAAATTATCCACTGTAAAAGGCATAACATTCCAGGTTTCATTCCACAACAGAATGAAACCAAGACCTTTAGAATTTTTTCCAAAATAGAGAAACCTACCCCACAATATCAAATAGCCTGACTAAGAGCAAGGATTTCAAACTTTGGTTTCCCGCATTGCAGATGGGTACCAGTTATCACATGTAGTCTATTTCTCTATTCCAATGAGAATTTATACAGTGGAATCGGTCTCACAGGAGACTCTGAAAGATGTAGCCCAACAAGTGTCCTAATCACCAGACTATTAGCTATTCCTGGGTCTCTTTCTAGTTCTGACCAGAAATTACATCATGCATATTAAAAACCTTCCCAACAAAAGATTCATCAAAATGTGTCAGTTTTGACAAACAAGAATTTTCTGACCAATACTCCTCTCCCCACACACACTACGTTGAAAAATTCTCAACCATCTCTACAACAGATCTGGTAGGGTATGTCTGCACATCAAAGTTAATTTGAAATAACAGCCGTTATTTCGAATTAACTTTCCTAGAGTCT
Organism: Pelochelys cantorii; assembly: GCA_032595735.1. Lineage (NCBI taxonomy): Eukaryota > Metazoa > Chordata > Testudines > Trionychidae > Pelochelys > Pelochelys cantorii. The sequence continues at coordinate 97,104,626 of CM064329.1, read as the reverse complement.
ACAAAGGCAAACCACTATTTTGAAATAAATTCGAAATAGCAGAGCGCTTATTTCGAATTTGGTAAACTTCATTCTATGAGGAATAATGCCAAATTCGAAATAGCTAAATCAAAATAAGTGCTGTGTAGACGCTTATTTTGAAATAGGGGGCCTCCAACCCTTCCCAGGGTGCCCTGGTGGCCACTTTGGGCCGAACCAGGAAAACTCCTCTGCTCCCCCCGCAACCCTGGAGCCCTTAAAGGGATAGACTCAGTTTGGCCACAGGACCTGTGCCAGCAATAGGCCTGCCAGCCCAGAGCCCGCAGGCACTGCCCCTGACCCAGCTGCCAGCATGAGCCAGCCAGCCAGTAGCAGCCAGCCCTCCACCACTCCCCAGGAGCAGTCTGGCAGCTCCTAGGAGCCTGCCGGTGGCCACAAAAAGTGGGCGTCTTCCTGGTCCAGTGCGGAGATCATGGACCTGATCAAGGTTTGGGGGGAGGCCTCCAATGTCCATGATTTCCGCACTAGACACAGGAACGCGGCTGTCTACAGATGGATGGCTGACAGCCTGGCCACCAAAGGCCACATGCGCAACCAGGAGCAGGTGTGCATGAAAATTAAGGAGCTGAGGCAGGCCTATGCCAGGGCCACTGGGGGCAGCTCCCAACCAGGGGCAGACCCAGGCCCCTTCCCCTACTTTGAGGCCCTGGACCACATCTTGGGGGGCCGGATGGTCCGTGCCCCCCAGGTGGTCATTGATCCTGGGGCAGAGGGCCCTGACCAGGGCACAGAGCAGGAGAAGGAGGAGGAGGAGGATGGCCAGGAGTCGCAGGAGCCTGGAGGGAGCATGGCACTCACCCAGGACCCCCGAGGCAAACCAGCAGCAATATCACCGCTGTCTTCCGAGGCCAGGGAGGTCTCAACATGTGAGTGCCATCACTGTCCCCTATGCGGGGGAGAGGGGGAGAGGGAGCCCAGGGACCGCGCATGTGGGTCTTGCTGAGCACGGATCATGCAGCAACCTGTGCATGTGCCATGCCAGCCGGGGCATGTGGCCCCGACTGGCTGCCACAAAGGGGCCCTGGCCCGTTACCCACACACATGTATGTATGAAGGCACATGACATGCTCCGTACCCCGGGGAGGAACACTGCACAATGCCCTCCGTCCACAAGCCCCCTCTACTCAGAGGCAGGGCACATCCTCCCCCCCCGCACACACCCACATTATATACAGCACAGGGGCATGGGTACAGTCCCAGACCAGCTCACACTCCTGGGGATAGCAGGACATGATGGTGCGGAGACCTGCTGTCCTCACCTTGCAGAGGGGGGCTGGGCTTCACCCACTGTGTCCCATGGGATAACTAACCACCTCTCTGGTTTCTCCACAGCTGCACCAGCAGCGAGTGCAGGGCTCACCATCCTGCCCAGGACATCCTCCCGCACCCAGGCCAGCAGGTGCACCCAGAACCAGGAGGGATACCAACGGCAGCACCTGGGGTTACTGCAAAGGCAGGTCCACAGCCAGGAGCACTGGGTGCAGGAAGACCTCCAGCTGAGGCGGGAGAGCTTGCGGGAGCTGCGTGACGAGGGCCATGCCATCCGCGACCACCTGCAGACCCTGGTGCAGAGATTGCTGCCTGCTGCCACTCCAGCCCCTGCGGCCGCCCCAGCTATCGCTCCTCCTCCCACTCCTGCTCCCCCTCCTGCTTCTTCCTCTCCCACTGCCCCCGCTCCATACCTGCTCCCCTCCAGGGATGCTGAGGCCCCTGCACCTGCAGTGCTGGGAGACAGGTGGGCGAGCAAGACCCCCAATCCTGAGCTTCTCTTCCCCCTTCCTCCCCTTGCCTCCCCCTTCCAGCTCCCTGTTCCCAGGTTTCCCCCTCCCCTCTCCCACCCTCATACCCTCCCCCCCCAGTTATGGTCAATAAAGAGAGGGGGTTTTTGACAACACATGTGTTTTTATCTGACATCAGGAAGGGGGGTTAGGGAGGGGAAAGTGGAAGGACATGAGGGTGGAATAAGGCACAAGGCCCCAGTGGGGCATGCCAGGGAGACTTCACTCCTCCTCCATCTGGAAGCTCTCCCGCAGGGCCTCCTGGATACTGGAAGACCCCCAATGGGCCTCCCGGCTGGCAGCCATGTGGGGCTGCACATACAGGCCAGCCAAGTGGTTGGCCTCTGCCATCCAGCCTGGCAGGAAAGCCTCCCCCTTCTGCTCACACAAATTGTGCAGCACATAGCACGCTGCCACCATGTGCGGAATATTCCTCCTGGAGAGGTCAAGGCAGGTGAGGAGGCATCTAAATAGGGCCTTTAGCAGACCAAATGCCCCCCTCCACCACAATGTGGGCCCTGCTGAGCCTGGCATTAAAGGAGGGGCTGAGGTGTCCCGTGTAGGGCTTCATGAGCCAGGGCTGTAGTGGGTAGGCCGCATTCCTCACCAGGCAGACAGGCATGTCCACGTCCCCAACCCTGATGTGGTGGTCAGAGAAGAAGGTCCCACCATGCAGCCTCTGGCACACGGAGGAGTTGCGGTAAACCCGCACATTGTGTGCTTTGCCGGACCAGCCCACGTTAATGTCCATGAACTGGCCCCGGTGGTCAGACACAGCCTGCAGGATGACCGAGAAGTATCCCTTCTGGTTGATGTACAGGGAGACTTGGTGCTCCGAGGCACGGATGGGGATGTACGTCCCATCGATTGTCCCCCCCACAGTTGGGGAAGCCCAGGGCACCAAATCCCTTGATGACCGCATCCATATCAGTGAGGCGGATGTCTCTGTGGAGCAGCACTCTGTTGATGGCCTTGACCACCTGCAGAGGGACACACAAAACCACCAATAGTCACTGGGGTGCCAGAGTGGCTGAGAGTGCTCCTTCTCCGCCACTGCCCCGTTCCCTCTCCCCAGGAGCAACCCCCCTCTGCAATCCTGGCTACCATGGGCAGTCTGTAGTGCGGCTGGACAGAACAAACCCTCCCATGGAGGGGACTTGCACCACTTCCCCCTCTTTTCCCTAGGGCAGCCCATCCCCTCCTCACACCCGCCCCTCCCCCAACCACAGTGGCTGGAGCCTGCCATACCTGCATGAGAACTGCTCCGACGGTAGATTTTCCCATGCTGAACTGGTTCCCCACAGATCGGTATCTGGCGTGGAGAGCTTCCAGAGGGTGATGGCCACACGCTTGTGGAGGGGAATGGTGGCCCTCATGTGAATGTCCCGTCGCCACAGAGCAAGGGCAATCCACTCTCAGAGCTTGAGGAAGGTGTCCTTCTTCATCCTGAAGTTCTGGGTCCGCTGTTGATCTCCCCAGCGCTCTAGGACGATGTGGTCCCACCAGTCGCTGCTGGTGTCCAGACGCCAGATGCGGCGGGGCACCCTGACATCTGGCCGCTGCTCCTCCACAGCCCCCAGGGGTGTCCAGAAGAGGACCTGGGGGTTGGGCTGCCGCAGAAATTGCCAGGCAGTCTCCAGCACTTGCTGCCAGGCTTGCAGAAAGATATCCAAAATAATCACCAGAGTGCCCAGAGGCAGCTCTGGCTCCATGGTGCCGAGTGATGTGGTGTCCCGAGTCAGGGCAACCAAAGCAATCAGAGAAAAAAAATGCTTTGCTGTCCCTCAGCGAGGTAGGCAAGCAAGCAGAAGAACCTGAGGACCGGCTGTCCAGGGGGGTCCCTTTAAGCACATGCCTCAGATAGCCTCAATCAGCAGCCACACAAAGCAACTCCTGACCTGATGCCCTGCCGGACCTGGTTCTGGCCGGCCTTAAATGCAATTCAGCGTCCACTCAGTGTGGACGCACTATTTTGAAATAGCAAAATGCTATTTCGAAATGCATTTTGTGTGTAGACACATTATTTCAAAATAACTTATTTCAAATTAAGATAAGATATTTCGAAATAATGCTGTAGTGTAGACATACCCATTGGCTGTGTCTAGACTGGCATGATTTTCCTCAAATGCTTTTAATGGAAAACTTTTTCCGTTAAAAGCATTTGCGGAAAAGAGCGTCTAGATTGGCACGGACGCTTTTGCGCAAAAGCACTTTTTGCGGGAAAGCGTCCGTACCACTCCAGATGCGGTTTTGCTCAAGAAAGCCTCGATCGCCATTTTCGCCATCGGGGCTTTTTTGCGCAAAACAGTCCTCCCCTGTCTACACTGGCCCTCTTGCGCAAATATACATTTAGATCGTCAGTGTTCTTGCGCAAATTCAAGCGGCCAGTCTAGACAGCTGGCAAGTTTTTCCACAAAAGCAACCGCTTTTGGGGAAAAACTTGCCAGTCTAGACACAGCCATTGAGTCTAACACTAGTGAATCACTCAGTAGGCAAGTTGCCTAACTGCAGTGAGAATTCAATGTCTTTAGCAGATTGGCCTTTCTATACTTATCAGGAGCATTCATCACAGACAGAAGGAACTTACCACAAAGTCTTTAGAGGACTCATGAGCAAATCAAGCTTCCAACTATCATTCAGCTTCTAAGAAAAGTGCTAAAAATATGGTTATTGTTCAAGTTGTTTTCTGGGGTTTACAGTATGTGAGGTTTTCTTCCCCCTCCAACAACTGCCTCTCCTCTAGAGGTCCATGCCAGGAGTATGAGGTTTTCCAGTGTTTGCTGGGGCCAGGAGATGAAAGATCTATTTTTCATATCAAATGAACCTTTTAATTTTTTTTCAAACCATTTATATTGTAAGATATAAAATGAAATGTAGCTTTGGGTTTATTCCTCCCCAAACCCTTTCCTTGCCTGTGCCCTCTTTCCATTTAGCGAGGTATGTAGTACTTTGAATGATACTGTAATCCCTTCTGGCAACAGAATAGAAACATGGTTTCCATTATGGTTTATTACTTTTTTCTTTTTTAATCAAACCTGTGAATCTCAAGAGAATCGGTCCTCTGCTAGAAACCGTAGACAAGACATATTGTCGACATAGTTCTCCCATAAGACCGTATGGATTTAGTCCATGTATTAGGTCACAGTGCATATTTAAAATAAAACAAAGAAAGAACATGATGTGCCCATTTAGTACCCTGAAAATAGATTCTTTTTGTTTCACTGATTGATATTTGAAATCTGTTTCCTGCAGGATTGTGCATGCAGCACATTCAGAAATTTTCTAAGCAGCAAACACAATTTCTATAGGTTAGTAATAGGAGCTAATTTTTATAAACAGATTTTGAACCTATTTAATCTTAGACTTATCTATGTGGTCACTTTTCAAAAAATGAGATATATTGTCATTTAGAGCAGGGGAATAGAATTTGGGCCTCCTAGATTCTATTAATGGATCTATCACTCACTCTATGACGTAACCATGGAAAAAAGTTATTAACCTCACCATTTTCCTCAGTCAGTCCATCTGTAGAATGGGTAGAATAATATTTATCTATTTCCTGGGATAGTGGGTAAGATTAATAAGCTAAAATTTGTAAAGAGGCTTTATGACCCTAGATGAAAAGGAAATATGAATGTGTAAAGTATTATATAGAATGTGTTACCAAACGTTAGAAAGAGAACCTAAATTGTTTTTAAATTATCTAGCATGTCACTGAGCTTAGCAAATCTTGGACTGCAATTCATTATTAAAGAAGAATGAACAAGTGTCATAAAACCCCTTTAAGGGCCAAATTCTACTTTCAGAGTTACAGCCACTGTTTTTACTTAAGGCCACGGGAATTGTACACAACTACCATTTTTAGACTGGCTAATTCATTAGCATATTCATAGATTACAAGAGTTTTGGGGACCATCATGATCATCTAGTCTGACATCCTGTATAACACACATAGATGTCCTAAAATTATCCCTACACCAGATTTTTTTTAGAAAAACATTCAATTTTGATATTAAAATGGTCTGAGATAGAGAATCCAGCACAGCCTTCTTAAATTATTCTACTGGCTAACTGATCTCAGTTAAAAATGTAAACTTACAGCACCTTATTGTGGTGGATCTATGGGTTCAGCTCAATTCTTTCACTTTTGACTCAATTAATCCCTCATCATTTGAACAAATCAAACAAAGAATGTTTAAAAGTGGGATTTTAAAGTCACTGAATATTGGCTTATTTCTAATCTCCTTGAAGTAAATGATAAAACTTCCATTATGTTCAACAAGAGCACCGATGAATGCTCAGAGCCTAAGAAATCAAATCCCACCCTTATTTTGAAAGGTGTTTTTATTCCTATCCCTCCTCTTTCCTTCCTTTACATCATTCTTTGATAATGGGCCCACTTGACTGTATGCATTTTAATTTTAAGATGGAACTATTTTTATTATAGTCCATTAAGAGGATAGAGTTTATTTTGCTGATTGAAAGATTGTTAAATATGAGAACTATTCCTATAGGTTTAATTGTTTTGTTTTAAAAGAATCTTTTTGCATTTTTTGATAATTTATTTGTGTTTCCTGCATTGTTCCCTTTGTAATCTTCATATTCAGTAAGCACTTGTTGTCAGCATACACTAATTCACAAAGTAGAGTAAGAACTTTGGCATATCCATTTGGAAAGAGTGAATATTGATAGCTTCTCCAACTCCCTTTATATGTTGTGTGTGCATTCAACTATCTTTCTAGCTAAAAGAATAATGTGTGTACTTTTTCCAAAGCTTAGTTGTTCTAACAAAGACATACAAAATACTGAGGTCAATGGGTACTTCACCCAATTAAGGACTGGCAAGTACCTCATTAGGCTCATGTGCTGTACAATATTCATTTCAGAGAGTTGTGTGGAGAAATCTCCTTGTTGACTTAGAAAACTTCAACCTTTGGTCTTAAATGTTCAAACTTTTTGGGTTATTCTTCAATCTCTAATTAGCTTGAAAGGATCACCATCCCAGCTCTCCTTAATGTTCTCGAATAGGAAGAGACACCAGAAGAGTTATCCTAAGACCTCTACATAAATTACCAAAAACGTGAAAGTGATCAGGTAGCTCACTAATGATTTTTTCCAGGCGCTTTATGTAATACACATTTAAATTAAATTGTGAGAATATAAAAAGCATGCACATAATCTCTGAACTACAATACTGGGATAAAATATTTTATTCACAAGGGAACAGGCGAGACCAATTTATCTAAGTAAGAGAAATTATTATTAAATGAGAAATAGAAAGGCATTTTCTTAAAATCTATGATTTACTGACTACCAGAAGCTTAGAAACAAAACAAAACAAAGTAAATCTTAAAAAGCTTTTGTGTGGTCTCTGGCATGAAAAAGAATCTGGAGCAAATTAGAGTTGATATAAACAGTAGGATCTGAGGTTTGTCTGACATATGTGGAATTCTAAATTAATATGGAGAGCTGCTGAAGCTGTCAGACTGCAGCAGCAGAAGTAGAAAATTAGGTGAACACCAAAATGTGCATGTCAATCTGAGACTCAAGTTGCATTAAACTCTTTGGACAACCATTTTGTTTACCAAATAATAAAATAAGTTACAGTATTAAGCTTTTTCTGTGCTGTAATGTTTTCTTCTCTCATTAACTATTTATTTAAAGGTCTCTGTGTTGATGAGCACATTTCGGACTGTACCTTGAAGTGCAAGGTGGTTGTCTAATTTGCTCTTAAAAATCTCCAATGATGGAGATTCCACTACCTGCCTGGGCAAGGGTGGTTAGCCACCCTCACAGTTAGGAAGTTTCTCCTAATGTACGAATTAAACACCTTTGCTGCAATTTAAGCCCATTGCTTCTTATCCTGTTCTCAGAGATTAAGAACAATTTTTCTCCCTCCTCCTTGTAAGAACCTTTTATGTACTTGAATAATGTTATTATATCCTCTCTCAGTCTTCTCTTCTCCAGAGTAAACAAGCCCAGCATTTTTAGTCTTCTTTTATAGGTCATGTTTGCTAGACCTTCAATCATTTTTGTTGCTCTTTTCTGGACTTTCTCCAATTTGTCTCCTGGAACTGAAAACGATACTTCAGTTGAGGCCTAATTCATACAGAGTAGAGCAGAAGAATTTTTTCTCATTCTTGCTTACAACATTCCTGCTAATACATCCTCAAAATGAATGTGCGTGTTTTTTTTTGTGATCGTGTTATACTGTTCACTCATATTTAACTTGTGATCCACTATGACACACGGATCCCTTTCTACAGCCTTCCCGGGCAATCATTTTGCATTTAGTATTGTGCAACCAACTGCTCCTTCCTAAGTACTTTGCATTTTTCCTGTTTAAATTTCATCCTATTTACTTCAGAACATTTCCCAGTTTATCCAGAACATTTTGAATATTAATCCTGTCCTTCAAAGTACTTGCAATCCCTTTCCAGCTAGATATTATCCACAAATGTTATAAATGTTTTCTGAACTATGGCATTATCTAAATCATTGATGAAGATATTGAACAGAACCGGGCCCAGAACTCATCTCTGAATGACCCTACTAGATATATTCTTTCAGCTTTACTGTGAACCATTGATAACTACTCTTTGGGAAAAGTTTTCCAACCATTTATGCACCCACTTTATAGTAGCTCAATCTAGGTTGTATTTCCCTAGTTTGTTTGTGGGAAGGTCGTGTCAAAGACTTACTGAAATCTAGATTTACCACAGCTACAACTTCCTCCCTATCCACAAGGCTTCTTACCCCGTCAAAGAAAGCTATTAGGTTGGTTTGGTACAATTTGTTTTTGATGACTCCATACAGACTGTTACATATCATCTTATCATATGCTAGCTGCTTGCAAATAGCTTAATTAGTTGCTCCATTATCTTTCCAGATATTGAAATTAAGCTGACTTGTCTGTAATTCCCAGGGTTTTCCTTGTTTCCATTTTTTATAGATGGGCACTTTACCCTTTTTTAGTCCTCTGGAATCTCTCCTGTTTTCCATGACCTTTCAAATATAATTCCTAATGGCTCAAAATATCTCCTGAGTCAGCACCTTGAATAGTCTAAGTTGTATTTCATCAGGCCCTACTAATTTGAAGACATTTCAACTTGTTTAAATACTTTAAAATTTATTCTTTCCCTATTAGAGCCTCTGATTCTCCCTCATTTTCACTGTCATTCACTAAGTTAGATACCCAATTGCTGCTAAGCTTTTTAACAAAAACTGAGACAAAATCATTTTTCATTTTCTAAATTTGCTGTTACTACTTTCCTCCCATGCCTTGAGTAATGGGCCTTAATCTTCCTTTTGTTTCCAATGCATTTCTAGAATGTTTTCTTGTTACCCTTTATGTCTGTAGCCAATTTGATCCCAAATGTTTTGTGCCTCGGTCTTTTTTCTAGTATGTCTCAACCCTACTTGTGTTATTTTTCTTACATTAATTCTTTGCAATTTGAGATAGTTTCCACTTTTTGTAGGACTTTTTTTGGCGTTTCAGATCATTGAAGATCTCCTGACTAAGCCAGGGTGGTCTCTTCCCATGCTTCCTATGTTTCCTGCACAGTGTTTTTGTTTCCTTAATAACATGTCTTTGAAAAACTGCCAACTCTCTTGATCTATTGATCATATCAATCATTTCCCTGAGTTTGCTAAAGACTGCTAAATCTTTCTTTAAGGTTCTGTTACTGGTGTTTTAGTGACACCTGGCCTGCTGGGCAATGGATTATTTTTATATTTTTCTAATACATGTTATAATTAAAACCTTTTATTTTATTAAGCGAGTTTATTGCTATCACTGAATCACATCATACCATGTGTATGTAAAATAATAAATATGATCAGGAACAATTAGAAATTAGTATGAAAACAGTATGCCTCAATACAGTTAGCTACATCAATCCATACTTCAGTCACTACCTTACATTAATCCATATTGTGAATCAGCGTCTCACACCTATTTGATAAGTGGTCATATCATTTGTAAGTACATTGCATGGGTATCAATGCCCTCATAACTACCCAAACACTGAACCCACCAACCCATAATCAGTCAACCCCATCCCATCCTAAAATCTCTGCACATTCATAAAGGTACTACTCTTCCTCTTCCATTAGACCATGCAGGTCCATAAGACAGGAGATCCAGGAGCATACAGCATCCCTGACTTCTGTTGCCCAGTGAATTGAGCCCTTGCTGTAGTAGGTGCATTTTCTGGCTGAGGGTATCAGATCAGCAGCCCTTTCCCATCCAATTTGGGGTAAATAGCTCAGCTCTGGCTTCAAAAACTATGAAAAGCAGAAAAAGTCACAATAATGCAGACACCACCGATGACAATGGAATGCAAATGGGTTTATAGATATCACCAATGGAATTTCAATCTGACAAAAGTACATTCAATGACCATTCTGTATGTGCTGAGAGTGTTAACAAGTTACCTATTACTGGAGCCTCCTAAAAACGAGGGCAAAAGATTATTTGTGGGTTCCTCCAGAATAATTGTGGGGACAGTAATTCTGTTTATGACAATATCATTTGGTGGCAATGGTGTCTCATCCTGTCCTTGAACTGTAAATGCCCAATCCATGGAAAACCCAGACTTTATGAACTTTTCTGGTACAACATTCATAAACTGTCACCTGCACAATGAAGGCATAGTATCCTTTGTAGTTTATATATTCATGCTCCTTGAAGCAGGCAAACAAGTCCCAGCAATGGCACCAGCACAGTTTCGAAACTCCATATCAAACTCAGCAATTACTCCAGGAATGCATTTTATGCCTGACAGCTGGCTTTCCATTACCAAACTTGCTGGCAATAGACCTGCAATAGTTTGAGTTATCCATATTCTAGCTGGTTACAGAAGTCCGCTTCTGGACCAGCGTATCTGCCTTCATGCATGTGTCTTTATGTTGGAGGGTTGGAGCGAGTTGCCCACCATGCTTCAGAAATATAGCTTTCTTTGTGAGAAAGTTCTGGACCCACTGCTAGTCATACCAGGCCTGCATGATAATATGTTGTCATCAGTCTGTGTTTGTGGCCTTGTTCTAGAAATGCTGGTCTGCATAAGCAATATCAGCAGCTATATCTAATGTCATGAGCAGCAGCAGCCAGTTTGTATCTGGAATGCCTGCATTATCTTCCTTTTTCCTCTTTTTCTATCAAAATGCTTCTGAAATGTTCATCACTGTCTCACGGAAGCTCTGCCCATTTTCTGACATAGCAGTGAAAGCACAAGCAAGAGGAGTTTCTCAAAAGACACTGCCTTCATGTTTCTGACTTTGGTAACTGGGAGGGCACAGGATGTGCTGGTGGGCTGCTGAACCTTCCTCTCATGTGAAGGGTGGACAGTCAAGTTTTCCTCAAAGTACAACACAGTCAATGGGCTAGAACAGGCACATTTTGGAACAGCATTAGGGAGTCTGATATATGGTTGGCTTGAATCAAATCAATGTGCTGCATTATTAGTGCCAGAGCTCCAGGTTCAAGCATAGATTAGAAGAAAACTCTTAATATAGGGTTAATAGCCTTGGATTCTTTTATCCACAGTTGACTAAACCTGGGCTTACATGGCAGTAGAAATATACCCTCTATACCATTTAGGGCTAACCCAGGCTATGCAGTTGGGGATCTCTCACTGATCCCCAGAAAAGCAATCGGGAACCTTTTTTTGTATCGGGGTGATTGACTCACTGAAAAAATGAATGGCAGGCCACACATATTCAACTCACCTGCCTGAGGGATACAGAGGCTTGGGGCTTCCCCTCGCAGCTTTAGCCCTGCAGGCAGGAAGCCCCGAGACTCCATGCCCAAGGAGAATGGAGTCACAAGCACCACCTAACCACACTGCAGAGGGAAGCCCTGAACCTCCATCCCCTCCTCCCCTCCACCGCCAGTGAGTGAGTTGAATATGCGTGGCCTATGGGCCAGATGGAAATAAGTAAGGGGCCAGATGCAGGCCACAGGTTCCCCATCCTAGCCTAGAAACACTTTCTCCCCAGAATCAACATAGCATAGAAATACTAAATTCCTTTGTATCCCTCTCTTGCCCTGAGCTACCCATTCAGCTGATGGGGGAAGTCCACTTGCATGACTCATTTTCACAGGGAGGAGAGCAGAACTGCAAGTTTCTTGTCTTCTTGCCTATAGGGAAATTCCAGTTGCAACATTCTACAATAGTCCATCTGCTATCAGTAGACCTTTCCATTTTGGGGAGGGCATACAACCTTCTGTGGAAGCTCAGCCCTTCATCCTAATTAATGTCTGTCCTGTCTGGTGATTTACAGAGACTCACAATGCAGCCACTCAAGTATTGCAGTAGAATATGAGATACAGATGTTATAACAAGATACCATTCATGAAGCAGTTCACAAGCATTCAATAAAAAAGTCTAAGCACTGAACACATTATAATAATTCTGAAACCAATTTTATCAAATATTAACACATGGGTGAGCCAGCCTGAGTCCAGCTATGTGTTTGCCAGTGTTCAGTGAAGGCATGGGGATCTTGGCATGAGATGACACCTGGTCTGCCAGCATCACAGTTAGTCTGTCTAGTTGCTTGGCTGGTCGTGGAAAATTGAGGTTTTCTGTGAGAGAAGCTGCAACATATTAGAAACCTAGAAAAGCCTTAAACTCTGTACCTAAACCACAAGGGATTAAAGAGGGTGGGGAGGGGTCAGATTACATATTTTAAAAGAAAAATAAAGTCCTAAAGATCATAAACTAAAAGTGTGTGGGAATTCCAGACGTGAAAGTCTTAAGGCAGAAACAAAAAACCTACAATAAATTGATACAATCGGGGAAAAAATAAACTAAGTGCTTGAGTCAAATGGAAGTAAAGTGCTGAAATTGGAGACGTGTGTGACAAAAGAAAGGATGAAGTATCAACATGTTACAGAGTCACGGTTTATTCTCAGAGATGGTGAACACAGGACTAAATAGGGGACCCACCATGAAGAGAATAAAAATCAGAAAAAGGAAACAAAGCCTGGTGTCTAAAGTTTGCATGTTGAAGTCAATGGATAAAATGCTCCTTTTATCAGGGCCTCAACACATTGCAGGATTAGGCTCTAAAGGAATAGCAAAGCCCCACTTCTAGTGGATACAGTGATTCAGTCAAATCTGAGATGATGGATTGAAAAGGAAATGGCAAACAGCAATGAACAAGAGAAGGATGAACAATAAAAGAGAAATTAGGTGCAGTTTTTAAGTGGCTTTGATATTAATTGCAGCCCTTGTGACAAATGGAATAGCAGAGACAGGAATGCTGAACTGGGCTATTGACTGCTTCCTGAATTGAGGTGTCTCTTACGCACTGGCAAATAGCCCATCTTTTCATTTACACTTACCCTATCACAACTAGAGCAAATGAGAAATAAATAAGTTGCTGTGGCCTCGAGTGAAAGCTCAATGACCAAATGCAATGTATTCTGCAAATGGGAAACCAGTGTGATCAAACAATAGAAGGAGCCTTGAGGCCTGATCCTGAACTGTTAAGCCCAATGGGCGTTTTGCCATAGTCTTCAAATGGGAGCAGCATTGAGCAGCCTTGAAAAGGGGCTCTTTCCAAAAAGGACAAGAATTGAAGAATAGAACTAGACAACAGAGCTAGATAAGAATAAAAGAAAGTTCCTTGGAGAGACAGGAATGGGCTTTTGAAAAATTAAGTGTCCAGCTCAAATACAGATAGAGCAATTACAGTGCAAAACAAATAATAAAGCAACTTCCAAGACATCTTTTGAAGCCAAATCATTAAGTTAGTTTAAAATAAAAAAGCAAGAAATGATGCAATGCACACAAGAATAAAGGAAATCCACAATCCACCAGACAAAAGTTATAAAGGGGATGCTAAAAATGGGGGGGGGGGGGATGATAGGAATTTAAAGACACATTATGAAATGAACTTTGCCAGAGATGAAAAATACACCAGAACTGCTTGTTTTTCCTTCTCTTTCAGTGTGGAAGGCTTCCATTTTACCATCACATTGGAGGAGAGAAAGAGTCAGTCAGGCTATGTCTACACAGCAGTGTTATTTTGAAATAACTGACGTTATTCCAAAATAACATAGTCCACGCCTATACATCAAGCAGTTATTTTGACATAATGTCAAAATAATGTTGCGTTGGAGAACTTCTTACTCTGACTCCTGTAACCCTCATTTTACAGGGAGTAAGGGAAGTAGGAGGAAGAGGGCTCTTCTTCGGATTTCCTGCTGTGTAGACAGCGCCGAAAGCTGAAATAAGCTATTTTGACTTAAGCTACACAATTGATGTAACTCAAGTTGCATAGCTTATTTTAGTTTTAGCCCTACTGTGTAGATATGCCCCCAGCAAGGAATACAGTCCCTCTGAAACAATGAATGTTCCCTTTCTTCTTATTTTAAAGGATTCTCTGCTTCCATATTACAGGAAACTCATCTTCTTATGAAAACAAGTTGTTAAAAACTATGTAGGGAGGAATGGATTAGTTTTGGGAGTAGGAAACCCTTCATATCTACATCAGTGGTTTATATCTGCCTCGCATGTTAACTATCTGATGGCTAGTTTGGGGAGCACATACAAAATGAGCTGGAAGCAGATGTGTCTGAAAAAATGAACATTTACTGAAGATCATGAGAGTGCTGTTTTTTTAAGTAAACAGATGTTGTAAAATGTAACTAGCTGGTGCTATAGAAGGCTCTATATCATACATAAAAATAAATGAGAATTTGTAACTTGGATAAATGTAACATCACTTCATGGATTCATTCCTAGAATGCAACAATATATTCTGCATTTCCAAAGAGCAACTGTTTTCTAACAGTCCTGGAATCCTGTCCCCCATGTTGTTAGATGGAGAGACTGAGGGTCTGGGTGACAGATTATCCTGTGCTGCTGAGATAAGTCTGGTACCAAAAACTCCATTAGCCCTCTCAAAGATGAGATAAATTAGGATATAATTGTTGTACATACCAGACTATTGCTGTTAAAAGTAACTTGTCCTTGTTATGTCTCATCTTGTTTATGACTTTTTGAATAAGGGAATTGGGGGAAATGCATATGATAAGCTCTGACCCAAATGAATTAGAAATGCATCTGATATTGATCTCCTGACTCTGCCTCTGCTCTTGAGCAAAAATGCTGGCACATTTTGTTGCTAGACTGAAAAAGCCTCTATTACTGTAGTTCCTCATAAATCGAAGAAGTGTGTTACCATTTCATCCTTCAGAGACCACTTGTATATGAGACTATTTGACCTTCGCAGAGGATCTGCATGGACGTTCTGCTCCCCGATACATGATTGCAACTGGATGAACATAGTGATCTATACACCATTTCCAAACACTCTTAACCTCCATGCATAACTAGATGTAATCAGCTCCCTTCTTTGCTCAGAGAATTATAAACAGTTGTATCATCAGCTAATATCTGAACTATCTGGTTTTGGACCACGAATAAAAATGCCTTTCAGGCCAATGTGTTTGCTCCAAGCTTGAATATATTTATGAGAAGATTCTTTTCTTTAATTGAGTGATAAACTCTGACTAACAGCTTGTTATTTAAATGGGACCTTCCCTCCTCCCCCCCCAACACAATACGGATGCACTGGAGGAGATAAGTATCACTGATGGGGAAAGGGAATGGGAGGATCTGCTTTTTATTACATTTTGAGTTTGTGTCCACATTAGTGTTGAAAAAAAACACACTTCTTTTGTGATACCTACATTCTAAACTTGGTCTTACAGGGGTAGCCGTGTTAGTCTGTAACCGAATAAACTTAAAAAACAACAAACAGTCTTGCAGCACCTCTCAGACTAACAACAAATGTAGATGGTATCATGAGCTTTCATGGGCACAAGTGGGTTGTGCCCACAAAAGCTTATGATACCAGCTACATTTTTTGTTAGTCTCTAAGGTGCTACAAGACTATTAGTTGTTTTTTAAATTTAAATTTGGTCTGTAATTTATGCCCACCAGTGCTGGAGGTCTTTCAACCAAAGATAAATGTACAGAGTCAATTGCCCTGCAAATGCTATTTCAACTTCATTGAGTACAAGCTCTGGAGGTACTGCCACTGCATAGGTTATGAGCCCAACAGTGAAGAGCTCACCTGGAAAGGTGCCAGGGATGCAGGGAGTGAACAGGTGGGCATGGAGGCTGCTGAAGGGCAGATGATGGCTGTGGGCTGGGATAGGCTAGGGGTGTGCAGGACAGGGGGCCAGTAGTGGACTAGCAATACACAGATCACCAACTTCTAAGATGACAGGAGAGGGGAAGCACACTGAAGTTTTGCTGAAGTTAGCAGATTATCTTGATCAGCCTACAAAGGGGATGGAGAGAATCTATGGAATAAATAGAGTACTGCACATCAGGCTCTTAAGTGCATAAGAAATGGTTTATTTCTGACATGTGGTGCTCTGACCAGTGCAGTGCCTCGGAAAATTCACAGTTCTTTCATGTAATCTCCTGGAAAACATTGTGTTATCTTGAACTTTACTGTAGAGACAATCAACCTCTTTCAATCATCTATCCCCTAACAACAACAACAACAGCAATGCCTTATAACCTATGACTGAACAACAATAGTAATGGATTTATTGATTTTTAATGGTTGCTTAAAAGCAAACATTCACTATAAATCCATAATAGGTAGAATTTCTGAATAAAACTGTATTAAATTTTAAGTCTCCTAGTCTAGAAAAAAATGTACATAAATGCAGTTGTATATGCAGTATAAATGCAGTTGTATATGCACGTTTGTACATACATGTATTGGGAAGGTTTTTTAAAAAGTGCTTCAAGTTACCTGAAGTAATTTTCCATTGAATTTAGTGGAGCAGAGTTCTATAACAACAAAGAGGACCTATTTTTAAACCATATGACTTAAAAATTACTAAATTACTTTTTACATTTTTTTTTTTGTAATATAGAAGCCCTTCAAGAGTCTCTGGGCCCATTCATGACTTTAAAAAATACAACGATAATCCACTTGAACCAACTCCAAAGAACACATCTACCCATAAAACCAGTTTATTCTCCTTACACTATATACCTAGAAAAGGCCTGGATAAATGACAGAGTCTTACAAAGCTATGAAAGTTAACAAATGGTAAAAACAACGAGGAGTCTGTTGGCACTTTAAAGACTAACAAATTAATTAGGGCATTAGGGCATAAGCTTTCCTGACATACAACTCACTTGTCCAGATGCTTGAAAAAGAAAAGAAAAGAAAAGAAAAGAAAAGAAAAGAAAAGAAAAGAAAAGAAGAAGGAATATAGAGATAGGAATGTGACATGAGTCCTAATTAAATCAGAGTGGATGTAGTTGGCCTTCAATTGTGATGATAAGGTGAGAGTATCTGAAGGGAAATTACCTACTGTCCTGTGAGAACCACTACGTTTCTATGAAAACCATTTTTCAGGGTATCAAATTTGCATATGAAATCTAGCTCAGCAGTTTTTCCTTGCAGTCTATTTTTGAAGTTTTTTTGCCTGAGAATGGCATCTTGCAAGTCAGGGAGGTTAAAGTGATCCCTTACTGGTTTTTGTATGTTGCCACTCTTAATGTCTGATTTGTGTCCATTTATTCTGTGGCATAGAAGCAGTCTGGTTTGTCCAATGTACATGACATTACTCTTGTCTTGTCCTGACAGAGTTAGAGCCAGCTCGTTTTTATTCAAGCCTCTGTCTTGATCAAACACTAGAAAAGTAATAGCGTCTCGGTCTGGTGAAACAAGAAGCAGAACTGAGTATTATCAGTGATGTTATTGCAGCTCAAGCTCCATTAACTTGTAACTACTTCACATACATTTTAATTGATCAGAAGCCTGAAGAACCCTATAATACCTCACAACAGGGAGGTCTTGGACTTCATTTAATTGAGTGCCTCCATTTCTTGTAATGTAGGGATAAAGGATAGATATTAGTGGTGTTTTCTCTCATAGCAGAGAGTTACTTCCATTAGCACCAATAGCAATCACATACACATAGAAGTGATTTAGAAACAGACTTAGTAAGAAAAGAAAAATGAAGTTTTACTATAAAAAGGAACACCTTTTGGGGGAAAAATATTGAAGATATTTCCCATTTTTCTCATTTCACATATAACCCATTGTGAAAACATAATATGTGAACATTGTGAAGGATACCAAAAGGTCTGTCTGGTATAAGACTGTTCCTTTTGTCCTATTGTTATCCTTTATTGCTGCTTTGGAGCAAAAGCTGTGTAATCTAATTTCAAGTTTGACTTTGATTTTTAGCTATATCATGTGAAGATGATGCTCCATGAAAAAGAAATGTACTTAAATGAGGAAAGGCATACCTGACAAAGTTGAAAATGGCTTTGTTTTTTATATTTACACTTTATTTGATTACGGAACATTATTACTATTTACCTTTTGGGGGAAAAAAGCTAAGTACTCCATGAAAGGTTATAATCACCACATAGTTTTGAAGTGGGACCACAATAAATATATAAATTCCATGTTATCACTTTAAGATGTTTTGACAAATATTTGTACTCTCACAATTCCTGGTATTTAAAAGTAACCTGACTTTATCCCCCCTGCCCCCCCGCCCCCCCAAAAAAAGCAAAACCATGAAAATAAGGTCCATTGTTCCAAAGTTATTGATGGCTAAACCTTAAGAAGTTCAGCAATTAGATTTAGAAAAAAATACAACTCCTTGGATATTTAACCGAATTTCCTGTTTAATCCTCATATCTCTCTCCCATTACCAAGAATCTGAATGCCACACAATCTTTTATTACTATCTTTATCTTCACATTCCTCCTTCAATAAAAGTATAGTTCTTATTTTATAAATAGGGAACACAGGCACAGAATGACTAAGTGACTTGCCTGTAGCATAAAACGGACTTCCTGAGTCCCAAACTAGTTTCCCAAACACTGGACCGTCTCCCACTTGGCTATCTTTCCGCTTGAGTTTTTGTTTTTTAATCTGTTGACTTTCTAAATTTCTTGTCATTCAGAAATGAGCACTTTCCACTTAGAATATTTGCATTTCTGAGCACAAACTTGTGAAGTGAGGCTAGATATTTGACAAATCTGGATGATTTTCAATTTAATTTTCAAAAAGAAATAAAAATTCTCCACAATATGAAATAAAAAACCTCAAAAATGACATAATCTCCCTCTCTTGGCATCCTGGTCCACAAGAGAGATCAAATGCAGGTATATATTTTTTCATTAGAAGAGGAATATCACTATAAATCCATGGTATGCCCACACCTTCAATAATGCATGCAGACGTGGCTGCCTCATCTAAAAAAAGATAACCTGGTGTTGGAAAATGTTCAGAAAAGGGCAACAAAAATGATTAGGGGTTTGGAATAGCTGTCATATGAGGAGATACTAATAAACTGGGACTTTTTTTCCTGTTAGGAAAGAGGAGGCCAAGGGGTGATATGATAGAGGTCTATAAAATCATGACTATTGTGGAGAATGTAGGTAAGGCAAAATTATTTATTTGCTCCCTTAACACAAGATCTAGGGTCAACAAGTGAAATTAATAGCAGATTTAAAACAAACAAAATGAAGTATTTCTTCACACCTTGCCCAGTAAACTGTGGAACTCCTTGCCAGAAGATGTTTTGAAGATAAGGACTGTAACAGGGCTCAAAAAAGAACTAAATAAATTCATGGAGGATAGGTCCATCAATGGCTATTAGCCAGAATAGGTACAAATGGTGTCCCTAGCCTCTGTCAGAAGCTGTGAATGGGTGACAGGGGAGGGATCACTTCATGATAACTGTTCTGTTCATTCTGTCTGGGGCACCTGGTACTGGCCACTGTTGGAAGACCCAATATAGACTTTCTTATGTTCTTGTACATGAAGTGGAATGTGCCCACAAAGCTCATGATACCATCTATATTTTTGTTAGTCTCTAAGGTGCTAAAAGACTATTTGTTGTTTTTTAAGTTTTTCCAGTTGCAGACTAACACGGCTACACCTCTGAAACTTATGTTTTTATGTTCACTAGAGAAAGTTTGCTTTTATTTTTTAGGTAGTACTAATTGAACTTAATCAACCAGAAGTAAAAGGGCAAAAAAGAAAGAAGCTGTACTAAAAGCTTTTCTGCTTTTGGACCAATGCTATTGAAGAGTTCAGAGGGAAATGACCAAAAAACCACATTATTTTGTTAACAATACAAAATTAATTTAGAGTCCAGCTGAAACTTCAGATGCAAGATCAAGAGGAAGAGTCTCGGTGTTCACAGGTGCATCACCTACTGAAATTCCCTAGTAAAACACCGAATTATAAAGTTATTAAGCATTTGCATATTGAAATAGTCTACATTTTTATTTGCATGTAGAAACAGTTGCCTTCTGAATTTTAACACTTTAGCGGCAGACACTTTCATCATTCTTTTTTATTCTCTTAGGTGATTTGAATATACTTTTTCCACATCATGGTGGCTCACAATCAGTTTTTTTATAAACTAACATTTCCTCTGTGTGATATTTATTTAATTATAATGCTCCATTTGAGATAAACTGAACCAAGCAGAGGAACATGATAAAGCTGTTTAGATATCAGGCTAGAGAGGGTTGACTGGAATGTCAGCAGCTTCAAATGCTCAAACCAGACCATTTTTCAGCAGTTATGACTTTGAACACCAATGGACTGGTAATATTATATAAAGACATTCTGTTGATAAGGTTTTGGAGGGGGATGGAGTCAGTCTGTTTTCAAAACTGAGTAGGTAGATTTGTGTTTTCTAACAGGAGTAAGAAGCAGAATTAGGTTTCATCACAGTGATGATTAGGACAAAAAACTGGAAATGTTCCATCAAAGAAAAAGATCCCAATAGTGATTGGCTATGTTCCTGTTGGTATCTATTAGACTCCAATAAGGGAAGTAAGTAAGTGGATTTTAAGGTAATTCCTCTAGAGGCAATATTATCAGGACTATCATCAGAACTGGCCAGTGAGCATTTACAATATGCCAGTGGGATTCTAGAAGGGGGAAGTTTCAGACACAAACTCTGAGAAGAGTGGGACAAAAGAACAACAAAATGATATTTTGAGATTACACACAGAACTTCACTTCCACTATCAGCACAATAGTCCCCCATTCAACAGGCCATTTAGTCTGGAAGTGAGTTCCGTACCACAGCCAGTGGCTCCAATATTCAGTTTCTTCAACTCAGACATCATCCCAAAAGCCTTCCAACCCAGCCGGACTCCAAACTACTGCAAGAGACAGTATTTATTATGGGCCAAGGTGACATAGAAAGATATAGGGAACCCCTGTATAGAGATTATCCGGTATTTTTCCATGCTCCACCTACTAACTAAAATGTTGGATCAGAAGTTATAGGTAATATCAGATAAGTTACTGCCAAAGACCCAGGAGGGGTTTGTGCAATTTTTTGTAAAACTAGCTCTAATTTCATTTAAGATTAAAAAAAAGTGCACAAAATGCCTCAAAGCATTTAAGAAGGTGATAGAAGAAATAATTTGGAGCCATCATTAATTCTGACACCTAATTTCATTTCAATTTATTTTGCACTTTCTAGTCTTGAATTATTTATAATTTCAGTTTCCTGTCTAAAGGGAGAATACATAATTCTTTCCAAGAATGTTGTTTTCAATTCGCAATCAGAAAAATTTAAAAGGTGCTTGTTCATTTTCAGAAGACTAGCTCCTGTTTCCTATGGAAAGATGGACAAAAGCAGGATGAGATGGGAACGTTTGCAGCTACTGCTTCTTCCTACTGATCTCCTGGGGATGGGGAAATATTCGGGTCCTCAGTTATCACTGTGACTTGTAACAGCATAAGAACCTGAAAAAACAGATAGCTCATGGAGACCTATCAGGTCTGATCAAAAGCCACCGAAATAAGCAAAAAGAGTTATCTGATGTCTGTAGGCTTTGGATTGGATCCAGCCAACTGTTGGGTCACTAGAAAAACAACAAATAGTCTAGCAGCACCTGAAAGACTAACAAAACATGTAGATGGTATCATGAGCTTTCATAGGAAGAAGTGGATTATACCCGTGAAAGCTCATGATACCATCTACATGTTTTGTTAGACTTTAAGGTGCTGCTAGACTATTTGTTGTTTTTGAACTTTTTCCAGTTACAGATTAACTCTGCTACCCCTCTGAAGCTATTGGGTCACTAATTTGTTTTGTTTACAAAATTTTTTAAAGAAAAAAAACATTGTGCAATTCCTATTCATAAGATTTATATTCTGGCATTCCATATCACAAACTGCTTGCACCTCACTGATGGGTAATATAAAAGATGACAATCACCACATGCCACAATTTTTGCTTTTCCTTGTTCCCAAGGAAGTAATGGGATGATTCCATTGAAAAAGCCGGTCAAAAAATTTTAATAATAGTTGAAGTTGATCATTATTAAAAACCCAAGTATACAGTATACAAGGCCTACTATGAAAAATTCTTGATGGGTGAGACACTATTATTAATAGCTGACTGTCATTTACAGTTAAGCAAATAATAAATAGAGAAACCCCAAAGGCTGTATGGTGGAAATAGGACAGGAATTCTAGCCAGCAGGGGCATCCCTTTAAATCTAGCTTAGGTTAGTCTGTGTCTGAAATGTTTACAGTCTAGTGACTGTTTGGTAAACTGTGAGAGATCAGTGGTAATCTTAGACCAGTTCACAACAGACAAAGAGATACAATTCAAAGCAATATTCCTAACTGGGATCCTGGTGGGCACTTTCAGAAGTGCCAAGGAGTGATCCGATAGTGGGGCACTATGACGGGGCAATTGTAGAGAAGCTTGAATTTTTGTGCAGAGAAGACTTGGCAATGGGCCATATTTTCTCCTGTCAGTAGGCACATTTCCATTATAAGCTCATGTAAGCTCAGAGAGTTTGGCCCAGTAGATCTAACAAATGCAAATAATTACTCATTTGCATTAAACATGTGATTGTGTATCTGTGGCCAGTTGTTTTGGAGGACAGTTCACAAGACGTCTGAGATGTGTACTTTTTTCCCTGTCTGATATCAAGTTGCATCAGATTCTGTTGTGCCAAGGTATATTAATGCATAGCACATCAGATTCAGTGAAAAAAAGAGAGAGAGAGAGAGAGATCATGACACCGACAGATGGAGGAGAAAAAGATAGAGACCCTGAACAAAATGTGTGTAAGTACTGTACCTGATCTGCATTTTTACAGAGTGAATCAGTGAAATGCCTACTCTTCTCACAAGCTAGTGAGTCATGTCCAGGCTTTGGATGCCAGTACAATTTGGCATTAGAGAATTTATTACATTACTGCCCTTATGCCTAATCCACACTATACTGTCTCAAAAAGCTTCATCATATCCTCTACTTCTCTTTATATTCCTGTGGGTGAAAACATATTTCATGTCAGCTCTTCTACAGAAAGAAAAAAGGAGATCTTTAAAATTTACATCAGGTCAGTTTACCTTGAATGAACTCACTCGTGAAAACATGAATTTCCATCAATGTCAGTGTAAATGTGCATCAGAGGTCAAGTCAGGATGTTTTTTAAAATCTAGCCAGTGAGTGAATTGAATTCCTTCCTCCCTCCTTCCCTCCGCACCTTCCTATTGTTATATTTGGATTGGAATTCCACTGACATGGCATTATTGATTGCATTTCACATAATGCCATCAGTGGCTTGATGTGAAATGACAAGATCTTTTAAAGTGCTCCTCAAAGTACATAATCCATCATGAATGCCCTTAGATTAGAGTTTTTTATTAACTCGTGAAACCCATTTTATCTTTTTATATTATTTCTCATTGAGGTAGAGTATAGATCAAACTATTAGTTTATGATTTGCAGAGTTTAGACATCACCCTTTCTTTCCTAATTTGAAGTATGCTCCTGTTTGCACTGAGCTCTTGTAAAACAGAATAATTGGATGTTATATAGTAGCTTTCAATAGAGATAGACAAATCAGATGAAAAACAGCATTTTCTACATGTTCCTCATTTATTTTAAAAATATCTATTTTCTCTGTGGGCCAGAGATAAAAGGGAATTTTGGCTGACCAGTCAGATCTTCTTTCCTCCCTTCCCCGCATAACTAAACTGAGGATGCCTTCTCTAGCTTAGTTTTTGACAGATGTATATGTGAAGATAGCAACCACACTTTTTCTTTCATATTAATTCCATTTTATCTGTTATAATAAAGCTCAGTTGTATTATAAAATTACTGTTGTCTGGGCAATTTGACTTCTATATAAACATGGAGCAGAGAACCACTTATCTTCAAAGAAGAGGTCCTTATAGGTAGATGGTTTCTGGAATCCACATCCACCTCTTAGGATCAGTCAAGAGGCACAGACAAAGATGTCTTTTCAAAATGTCTTGTGTATTGCCATCTGGCTTTAGTGAGTAAATGCAGGGGAAGAAGCACAGGACAAAAAACCAAATGAAAGCTGGAGGAGATGTGGGCTACTCTTTTGCAGTATCACAGTTCAGAACAGTGTTTAACACTTGTCTTTGAGTTTTGCATATGCTCACAAGATTTGATTAAGAATAATGTTACTGGCACCTGTGGGATTTGAAAAGCACTCAGGATTTGCTGCACTCTGCTCCCATCAAAGACAATGGGATTGATTCGGGGTTAGACAAACCATGAGCATTTTTAAAGGTCTACCCAAAATAAAATGTAACTTGTATACTTACTCTTCTCTATCCAAATAAGAATAGGTGGTTTATAGTTTGGCACTGAATTTCCAGTGTGGAAAAGCATTGGATTTGCACCAGCCAAAGCAAGGAAGAACACAGGTAAAGATAGAGAACAACAGGAGATGGGGAGGATTACACTAAACAAACAAACAAAACCTACCCAACTCTCTGTCTAGGTATCCAGACCTAATTCTCTGGTGATTGCAATCCTAAAACAACTTACTCAGTGTTTATACTTGCGGCAAACTTTCAGGTGATGACGTGGAAAAGATTTAATGCAAGATAATGCAACCACATTTCAAGCCAGACCATCTGCCTTGTCTCTAATCTCAAAAAATGAAAACTTCTCTATGTGAGTCTGTAAATACTATCATTAGTACTTCCAGGAGATCCATCGGCACTGAACTGGTGATGAACAAAGGCAAACTGTCTCATAATTGGAGGAGGGGAGATAAGAGATGTAGATTTTAATCCTAGATTTGGTATAACACTTGGAGAACGTGTAACACCAATAGACCCCAGTTATGCGTGGGCAGAATTGAACCTGGGATCTTTGGAGCTTAGTGCGTGATCCTCTACTGCATGAGCTAAAAGCGAGCAGGTTTGTAGATAAAGGCTGTAGAACAGACTCACTATTCTTTCTGTGAGTGGTCTCAGTGGCACTAGATGGGACAGTACATCACATCCAGAAGGTGTGTGGTTACACATGGGCTGTGTCTAGACTGGCATGATTTCGCGCAAATACTTTTAACGGAAAAGTTTTTCCGTTAAAAGTATTTGTGCAAGAGAGCATCTATACTGACATGTGCCTTTGCGCAAAAGATTTGCTTTTGCGCAAAAGCATCCGTGCCCAGTATAGACGCTCTCTTGCGCAAGAAAGCTCCGATAGGATCGGGCTTTCTTGCGCAAGAAATTAATGTTCCTGTCTACACTGGCCCTCTTGCACAAGTATTCTTCCGCAAGAGGGCTTATGCCTGAGTGGGAGCATCAAAGTATTTGCGCAAGAAGCACTGATTTTGTACATTACAACATCAGTGTTCTTGTGAAAATTCTCGCTGCCAGTGTAGACAGGCGGCAAGTTTTTGCGCAAAAGCAACCACTTTTGCGCAAAATCTTGCCAGTCTAGATGCACCCATGGTGTTAGGCAAATTAGTTATCTGAGTGTTGGTTTCCCCATTTGCAAAATGTGGATGCTACTAATTACCTGCTTTATAAAGGAATGGGGAGGTTGCATTCAGGACTGAATGTAGAATACTTTGAGATCTGTGGATGGATGATACTTCAGAAATATTAGGAATGATCAATTCAATGTGGGTATGTCTACACTAGCCCCTAGGGAAAAGAGAGAGAGGGAAGTGATTGATACTCTCTAAAATGCTCACCTGAATGTCTTTAGACTACAGATTGGGCATTCATCTAGGATGTGGGAAATCTACATTCAAATCTTCACTATGGAACAAGGATTTGCACTCTGGTCACTTCCATGCCAGATGAATGCCCTAACATCTGGTTATAGGCTTGTCTAGGATAGGTTGACACTTTTCCACTTTGTATAAATACTTAAATATTCATTGGCATAGGGGATTGTGTCTCCCCCTCCCCAGCTGAATGATCGGACTATTCTCTTTTTCTCTGTGGTCCAGTAACTATTCATTATTTTATGCACACTGGAACAGCTTCAACGGGATAGACTCCACTCCAGGATACTCTATAGGTAAGAGGATAGTCTAAAAGCAAATATTCTGTTTTGTAGATGGGATGTGTTTATTTAGAATTGTATCGGGGAGAATAACTAGCAGTAACAGGCTTGAATTAGGCTGGATACAAGGAAATAGTTCCTGACAGTCACAAGTGCTAGGTTAAGGAACAGTTTGATGGAAGATGTATAGAGCTATGTGGGATAAAACTTACTAGAAGGCATAATACAGAGTGCATGGGTTGGTTATGATACAATGTCGTCTACTGCATGTCTATTTCCAGTGATTGCCTGGAATAAAGTGATACATTGGCACTAATTCTGGACGCCCCTGTGCAGGAATGAAAAGAGGCAAACGTTCCTTTTCAAAAGGAATTGATTTTTTCGCTAATTGACTGTTAACAAATTATCCATATACACCTAACATTCCATACTATTTCTTACTGTCTAAATTTGAGTACTTAATACTACACGTTTATAGACTCCCTGAATACCTACCTTTATAATTAAAAAATACTCTCACTCACTGTTTTGTACATACTAGATTTGGACTAGAAACTGTTGTGTAAATCTCTTAATCTTTTAAGGTTGAAATAAGGTTAACACAGATCCTAAATTCATAATTTTCATTTTCCAAATACCAAAATTGCCCTTGAGTTTTTGAATATCCAAAAAACAAGTCCATGGACATCAACAAAGTACCTTGTAGCACTCAAACATCTCATTAAGGTCATGTCAAGATCAAAGCAGCCACAGTCAATCTTCCAGGGTTCGGATTTGTGGGTCTAGTGAAGACAAGTTAATTTGAACTGAGAGGGCTGGTAGTCGATGCCCTTAGTCCTGCTTCTACGAGGAATCAGTGAAGTCAAAAGGAGTGTGTGCACCCTTCAACTTCCTGTAGTGTGCCAAAATTTGAGTTAAGATGCTTCAATTTAAGCTACTCAGTTAACATAGCTGAAGTTATTTATATCTTAATTCAAACTTATTCCCTAGTGTAGACCCAGCCCAAGATACTTTGTAATTCCAGAAGAGATCAAGTAGGACTTGTTATAAATAAGGTAAAGCGAAGGTCCTTTCACATGGGAGGCTTTAATTAGGGCTGGCAAGTACTTAGCTAAAACATATTCTGGACTAATACTCAGTGAGAAATGTCAGTTCCCGCTCCTTATTTTTTAATAATAGTAATGAACCTTTTTTCTGCCAACATTTTTTCAGCAGGCCATAGTGTCTTCACAAAAGTGTCACAGTGGAGTAGATTCTTGTTATAATTATAGGTTTGTCAAGTTTAAATAATTTTGGAGGTCTCTGAATTTTAAAATTAAGTACTTAAATCCTCCTTGACTTCACTATTCATATATCGGGAGCAAGCAATAGGAAACCTGCAGCTCCCTCAGAATAATAGAGCATCTCCTAAGATTGCACCCTCATGATTTGATGCATAAAAGCCATTACAGTTCCACAGCAATCTCTGCCCTGGTAAACTTTGTTGTTTGACTCATAAGAGCACTTCCTCGTGAAAGGGACTGCAGCACAAAGAACTGGGTAATCATCCACTGAAGGTTTGCCCTTAACTGTGGTTTATTATATTTTAGCAATGATTCAACACAGTTGAAAAAGAAATAGTGCAAATCAAAAACCTGACATTTCAGCATGCCATCAAGGAGCTGCCATTTCCTTTTTAAGGCACTGAGATCAGAGGCACTTACTCTAGTCTTGTCTCCCCTGATAGGACTAGTTCTGTTAGTAATGTTTCTTGAACATACCAAAATTCTTATCTTCAGAGAGACAGTGTTGCCTAGTAACACTAGACTGAAAGTCAGGACACAGATTCTATTCCTGCCTCTTCTATGTGACTTTGAGTAAGTCGCTTCACCTCTCTGACACTGTTTTCCTTTATAACTAGTGCCTACTTATTAGACTGTAAAATTTTGGGGGCTGTGATTGTCTAACATAATAGAGCCTCTACACTGCTTTGAGCTTTAACATGCAACTAATAATAAAAAATTAAATTAATATTATTTTATTCTTTCAATTGCAACCTTTAAAAATGGATACATAATATCATGGCCAATTAAACATATCTAATGGAAAATAACTCAACAGAATCTTTTTGGGAAAAAAATCACAAGTCAGTTAACTTTGAAAAATTTAAACTGATTACTCTGAGTATATTTGCCATTTGGGTGACCCTCTAATTAAATAAATAAGAAGAGCAAAGTATCATTATTGGTGTGGAAATGGCAGTCGCTGCATTTTAATAAACACTTCATGATAATTTTTATTCTAATAATACTCTATTTTCACTTGCTTCTGTCTTTCATTTTAGGGGGTTCCTAATCAAATGTGAATGTGCTTGGAAAATATGAGCAGAAATGATTCTGCCATTTTTGAGTATGACTGAAAAAAAATTATTCCTCACAATCTTTTCTTGGACAGCTGAAGTATCTGATGGTAGAAAGTTGAGATGTATTTAGGTATCAAAGTTGTCTTCATTGATTAGAGAATATGAAAATAGACTGAATTATATTATAAAAGTAGAATGAATTAAAGAAATGTTGTTTGTTCCTCTAGCAGGAAGAGAGATGTGACGGTAAAGTTGTTTGTGTGTAAGCAGGAAGAAGGATGTTAAGGAAGAGGACAATGGTTCCACTTAAGGGTGATAGTGGGATATTAACAGGAGATTGGTGAGAGTTACTAAGGAAATGAGATATTTGACTGACCCCATGTAACTTTGTCAATTCACGCCCTTTTTCAATCCTTTGTCTGCTCTACTCTTTTATCTGTATAAATAAGGTGACTTGGGTTTGTGTGGGGGTCTCACTTTTTCTGGTTGTATTAGCGAAGCGCTTTGCTAATAAAACAGAGTGGTCTATGAAAATTGTGAGTCCTGAGTCAACTTTGACAAGAATTATCGCTATTATAAATTGCAGTCTTTATAAATAAATTTAACATAAAATGTTTTACTAAGCTAAGAGTGACTTCACTGCATGCTTAAGACTAATTTAGCTACACACTGAAATATATACAGGAAGTATGTTTGGGCTGAAACAAAGCCTACAAAGAAGCCATTAACTTGTCCTCTGAATACCTCTGAGTCAGGTTCATCTGCAGTTTCTATGGCTCACAGGAGAGAGGTCATCCCTGGTAGGACTCAGAAGGTACAATGCTGAGGGACTCCCTCTAGAGAGCAAACTAAGGTACACAGTGGTTAGACATTCTGAAAGGGAATAAGCAAACAGTTATATATTATAGAACTTTTCTCCAACCTTACACGAAATCAAAGCAAGAGGATGGTCATAGTCTTGGAAATGCATACAGGGAAATTCTACATAAAATATATGCTCTTATTACAAATTCTATGTATAATTTTCCAGATTCTGAAAGGTAAATATGGGCAAATTGAGCTTACATATTAGGGAAATAGGCAACCCCTCTCCCCTATTTTTCTACAACTGCATAACTAATTAAGAGTTTGAAGTACTCAGGAAATGTGATAGTGAACATTGCACCTCAATCTTACATTCTCCTTTTCAGCCCAGAGAAAGGGGCTAGCAAAATGTCTTTGTCATCTTTCAAGCCACATATCAAAGCCTTCATGTGGGCTTAAACATATGGTCACCCCAACACTGTAATGAATGTCACCCACAAAAAGGGATCCATAAATTAGCTTTTTAAAGTTTTACTTCCTCTATAACCTGTTGAGCTCCTTCCCTGTTTTCCCTGAGACTGTACTTCTCAAGTGATCCTTGTCTATCAAGGGAAACAAGATTGTATTGTATGCAAAAGCATTTCTATACTTAACTACAACATTTAACTCACTTTAAAATCATGAGAGACAGTCATACATTTACTGCTCCAAATTTCAGAGGGGTAATTGGTATCTGTAAAAACAATGAGGAATCCTGTGACAACTTAAAGACTAACAGATTTATTTGGGCAACAGCTTTTGTGGATCATACCCCTTTGTCAGATGCAACATGCACCTGTTAGTCTTTAACATGCCACAGGACTCCTCATCGTTTCTAAGGTTGAACCTCTCTAATCCAGCACTCTCTAATCCATCACATTCACGTACGAGCATGATTTTAGTTAGCTGGATGTTCACTTACCATGTGGCTAAGTTTCCCATAGTTCCCTAAACTTTGTTTACAGCCACCAGTCCTGTCTCTCATAGTTCTGTGTTGTTATTTAGCTCTAATTTACCCTCAAATATCTTTTAAGAGCCCAGTGTGCCATGGAAGTGTCCGTATTGCTGCTAGATAATATTGACCTCCCATGTTTCGGCAAATTCTCTCCTTCAGCACCGGCGAGGCCCCAGGGTGCCAGACGAGAGAAGCATTTATAAATGTTACCTTGATTTGAAGTGTTGTCATCAGCGAATATGACATGCTGCTCTAAGCTTCTTACTCACCTTCTGTGCTATTTTTGACTGATCTTTGCGTCATCTCATTGGAGTGCACAAAGTTACACACAAAGACTGTGTAACTGAGTATAATAAATGTACACTTATGGAAAAAGTGAGTTTGAGGAGGCAAAAGTCAAGGTCTGAATCTTGGGAATGTGTGTTTATCATAGGTATCCCTGCAAAGTGTGACTATCACCCTCAGCAACACTTAAAAAGTCATCTCTCATTCAAAATTCATTATATTGTTACTGCAAATTTAGTAACAAACTGGCAGTCTCTATTGATTAACCTGAGGATGTTGTCGAAACTTGAAGCATACTGAAAATGCCTTTAAGAGCAGATAACGATTTTAGAATTGGAGAACAGTACATAAACCTGCTGAAAAAAGCTGAATGGTGTGTTTCCTTTACCACTCATGAAGAATAAGATTGCACGAGCCCTAACTAAGATATTTACATAGCCCCTTAGTATCTCTATACTTCTATGAAATAGATGTTTTATGTTTAAGGGCAAACACGTAACTAATTTGGACTCAGTAAGAATGCCCAAGAGTGAAATCATTTGCATTAATTAAAAAGAATAATCATAACTAGAGCTCTTGTTCATCAAGCACCTAGGGCCCGATACAAACTAGCAGCAATAAACAGACAAAATTAACTATATTCCCCACCTGCCAGACTAACTCCATCTTTTTACTTTTCTTCCCCACTGGAGTCTTCTGCTACTTCTTCCATAAGACACTCATAGGTGAAAAACAATGTTAAT
The DNA here is from genome assembly GCA_032595735.1 of Pelochelys cantorii. NCBI lineage: Eukaryota > Metazoa > Chordata > Testudines > Trionychidae > Pelochelys > Pelochelys cantorii. Next base: position 97,073,302 of record CM064329.1, on the reverse strand, counting down.
TCAGAGTGCCGTTTGACTGGTGGTGTGTCATCCTTTGTAATATGTTGAATGGAACAAAACCTAAACTTTTGAAATCCAGGAAACACACAGTTAAGATTCCATGGTCAAACTTAGCTATGCCCTCTTCTGTCAATGACCCCCACCCAATACACCTTATTAATCCACATACCTTTACTCTGCCAACCTCATTGTTGTTGAAATGTATAAATGGAGGTGAAAAGCATTCATTCTTACCCACAGGATTCCATCTAACACTGTTAAGTGGAAAAAAAATCAGGAGGGACAAAATAAGTTATTCATGTCAACTTCTCTGTGAATGGCAACCTTAACTACACATTTCCTACTTTTCAGAAGCTTGTATTTTGCTTAACCCCTACAAAGGGATAACACACTACCAAGCAACATTGATTAATATAGTGCTTTGTCATTTCATTTCCCATTTTTTGACAGGGAAAGATATGATATTGGTAAGACCTAGCAGACAGGCAGCTCTTCGTTGTTTGTTATTTTTCTGTTCAGAAATTGCACTAGCTCTATCTGGAAATAGCAGAATTATCATGTGAGCAATGATTATACAACATGAGCAATGGATAGCAGAGAGTTGGCAAAGGCAGTTCATATTCACTCACATAGGAAAGGTCATACTGAGTTAGATCTATTCCATCTAGTATGATAAGTGCCCCCCTCCCAAATAAAATTGTCACCCACAACTCACACATTGTAGCAGCCTCCAGCCACTCATACCCAAATTCCTGAAGATAGTGATTAGCTTACCTTGGTTATGTTAATGGAAGGGGGAGTTCACAGTCATATTCATCTCATTGTTAGTCTCTCAGATTAACAGTACAATACAACAAAATGAAACTGGGTGTTTTTTGGGGGTGGCTGTAACTTTGTAACCCCTTGGTGAAAAGTCCCCATATCTTGGTCACTTAATGCTCCTCCACAGGGCATACCAAAATTCAAACCAGTCCAATTTACCATTTGAATTTTAAAGCACTTAGTTGAACTTTAAAGCAAATGAAGTGTCAGGAATGGACACCCTCAAGCCATCTTTCTGTATGGCACCCTGTAAAAGCATACATTTGCTTACATACTGTGCTCAGTTTGGGTCCCCCAGTTTTGGGTAAGACCTCACAGATTGTGATAGCTTTTACCTGCAGCTCATCCGCAATTTGATCTTTTGCTCTCATCCAATGCATGCATGCCCAACTCCCCTTTTTTTAAAGATACTTTTTCTTATTCCCAGGCCTTATCTATCCAAAATCTCCTGACTCAAGTGACTCCAAAATTAGGTCACTAACCCTACTCTGCAATGTCCTGTAGCACACCAAGCTTTAAAGCATTCTGACAGTATCAGTTTTAGAGGATTTAGAATAGTAAACGTTTAAACAGATATCATGAAGCAACCTTAACTATAATGGTGCTCACACCACTATACTAGCACAGATTGATGTTGGCTGACACTAAAAGCATGATTTGTTTCTGGGAGTACTATGATTTTTAGGTGCAGTAAAAACATGTAGGAAGGCACAGAATCTGGCCCAAAGTTTAAAAAAAGATTAAAACTTAAAGCTTTTTTTAACTGAACAGCTAAAAAAAGTTAAAGACAGGACAAAACAGAAACACCAGACTTGTTGGGGAACAAAAAGGGAGTCTTCCCAGGATGCCTTGATTGATTTAGGCTCACTACAAAACAAAACAGAGACATCAACAATCAAGGCTTACTACAGACCTCCTCTGCTTTGTGTCAGACATTTTCATTCCCCCCTCAGCCTCTTGTAACATTTTAGATTAAGTTTACTGTGTCAGACTTACTATGACAGATCATTCCTTTGTGCAAGGTGCAGCACTGCAGCATTTCTTCCTCATCTTGTCCTCAGAACTCCCATGGCCTGCTGTTGTGATTTGGCCCTATGACCAGGTCACATTATAGTCTGCTCCTTTTGGGGCATCTATTGCCCACACAACAATGTCACTAGTCATCAGTACAACATCTTTCACATCACCTGGGCCCCTCTTCAGCCCTACTCTTCTTCTAGGGTAGAGGGATTCTAGGCTTCAGTCCAGCATCCTCCATTAGGACTAAAAAATCCCAAACACACCCATACATCTGTAATCCACTTTCTCTGGATTCTCCCTGACATCGTATTCAGAGCACCTACACCCTAAGGTCTTCGCATTTTGTCAAAGCCCACCACAGAAGCATGATTCACTCCAGTAACTTACTCAGTCCCCGTAGACTTATTTCCCCAGTTGGTCTGCTAACAAATTGTATCTAATACCTTCCTGCAGTCCTCGGGGCCACATTAACATTTTGCTGTTAGTGTGAGATGTATACTGCCCAGTTATATTTATAAATAGTTTATGAAGTGCTAAGCATGGTTAATAAACATTTGAATAAATGGTTAAATCAACTGTAATGGAGTCAAAGAGATGGTTTGTAACAACATCTTCCAATGATGTATTTCAAATAAGTATTACCATCTTATTTAATGAGCTACCTAAAGAATACTTAAATACATCAGATTACTCAGGATACATTGTCTCACTCCATACCTGGATGATAAGGTTGTACTACAATTCCCCTTTTAGAGACAGAGGGCTGAAACACAGCAAGATTCAGTGACTTGTTGAAGGTCTATGCAGAAAGAAGGAAAATGAAGAGAGATCATCAGACTCAGAAGTTAATATGCTTCTCTCCAACCAGCACTGCCACATACTACTCACGTAACATGCACATACTATTAGTAATGTATTAACATTTTATTTATGAATGTCCCCTTTATGTAAAATGTAACCATCATTTCCACCACATATAAGAAAGTTATTGAGCTATATTATATTTGACACCTGCAAAATTTCAATATTTCACTATTTTCAGCACTGCTTTTATTTGTTTTGAAAAGTCCTTCATAGATATAACCTATAGCCCCATCTGTTGGTACTTCAAGATTAGAGCTTCATTTTGGGTTGAACTAAAAGCAATTTGTTAGGAAAATTTTTGGTGAATCTAAAAGTAAAAAAAAAAAAATCTTTTTGAGTTGTGTTGAAACTAAACATTTTGTTTCAAACTGACTTGAAAAAAATTGTTTTGATTTTCAGACATTTTCAACAAGAGAAAAAGAGAAGAAGGAGCAACTTCACAAAACAGCCAGTGGAGGAAGCTGCGGTAGAGGCTCTTTTCAGCATCACTGGTTTTTTTACTCCTTTCTAGCTTGATGTCCTCATCTAATAATGGCCCCCTTCTTTCGTGCTGCCCATTTATACATCTGGAGAAAACTTACAAATTATATCTGACAAAATCTTTTCATCTTCCCTGATGCCTTTTCATGTCTTTCTTCCTTTATCTTTTTCTTTGACTTTAACTTTGTAAAGGTATTTAACTTTGTGAAGAATTTGGGGATCTATTTTGTTCGTTGATGCAAAATAAAGCCTGGCTCTTAGAAATGCCTCCACGCAGCTGGAGCCATCACCAGCATGGATGGGATGTGCGATACTTATTGCAGGATGGAGGCTTGACTTTGCCTCTTGTGTTTGGAATTTTCAAAAGTTCTCAGGGTTGGCCTAAATTCTGCTCCAGTTGAACTCAACAGAGTTTTAGCATTGACTTCAATAACAGAAGTGTTAGGCCCATGCTGTGTAAAGGTGAAATGCTCATCCTGTATTGCAGTATTGTTTGTTTCATTAGTAAAATTATCATTAGTGTCAGAAATGAATATACGGTACTATCCATTACACTGAGCCTTAGACAAATTAACTTGTAACATGAGAGAATGTGTAGTTATTCACACCATGAATTGACTGGTTTAAGGGGAGAGTGGAGAACACAAAAAAAGAATGTTAGATAAACATGCCCTTAGTTATTTAAGGCAAGATGATGATTCAAATTTGTGATCTAAGCTGGCATTATTTAACTAGGCTATTTTTTTTTCTTTAATGTGATTTGGTATTTCATCCGCCCAAAATGTTAACAAGGGTAATAAAACAGCAATTTAAGGCTGCATTAAAAACTGAACTAAACGGCACCATACTTCTGAATCTATTAAAACAAAAATCATAGCAACTCTGTTGCTAGATACATGTCTGAAACTTTCATGCAGAAACTTTGTTTTTGGAAAAGGGTATTATGAGTGAGATAAAGGAACCTATTCAGATATTGAGAACTGATGTATGCACATGGAATATTACACAGTTTATCTTGTCTCATCCACTTCTAGTTAAATCTTTGCCTTCTCTTCTTTCCCTTCCTCCATCCCAAATTTTTACAGCACAGCTGTTGAAATGTTTCATTATTAAAAGGTAAATGTTATATTAGAGAGGGGGAAAGTTCACGATGTTGAGAGGTCCAACATAAAGCCCAAAAATTCAAATGCAAATTTGAATGTCTGCTTTGCCTAAATAAAAGCGACAAGGAGTCCTGTGGCACCTTATAGACTAAGGGTATGTCTACACTACAAAGTTAATTTGAAATAACAGCAGTTATTTCGAATTAACTTTAATAGCGTCGACACAGGCAAACCGCTATTTCAAAATAAATTCGAAATAGTGAAGCCCTTATTTCAATTTTGGTAAACCTCATTCTACGAGGAATAACACCAAATTTGAAATAGCTAATTCGAAATAAGTGCTGTGTAGACACTTATTTCGAATTAGGGGGCCTCCAGCCCTTCCCAGGGAGCCCTGGTGGCCACTCTGGGCACAACCAGGAAAACTTGTCTGCTCCCCCCCCCCGTCCCCGGAGCCCTTAAAGGGGCAGACTCTGGCCACAATGCCTGTGCCAGTTGCAAGCCTGCCAGAACACAGCCAGAAGACTGTGCACCTGGCACATCATGAGCCAGCAGCCCACTGCCACCCAGCCCTCCACCGCTCCCCAGGACCAGGCTGGTGGTTCCTAGGAGCCTGCCAGGGGCTGCAAAAGGCGGGCGCCTTCCTGGTCTAGTGTGGAGATCGTGGACCTCATTGAGGTTTGGGGGGAGGCCTCCAATGCCCACGATCTTCGCACTAGGTGCAGGAATGTGGCCGTCTACAGCCTCATGGCTGCCAGCCTGGCCACCGGAGGCCACATGCGTAGCCAGGAGCAGGTGCGGAGCAAAATAAAAAAACTGCGGCAGGCCTATTCCAGGGCTTCCCAACCAGGGGCTGACCTGGAGGTCTGCCCGCAGTTCGAGGCCCTGGACCGCATCCTGGGGGGTCAGACAGTCCGTGCCCCCCTGGTCATCATCGACCCTGGGGCAGAGGGCCCTGCCCCTGACACAGGGGAAGAGGAGGAGCATGGCAGCCAGGAGCCTGCAGGGAGCATGCCCTGCACCCAGGACCCCCGAGCCATACTGAAAAGCCCGTCAGCAGCCTCATCCAAGGCCGGGGAGGCCTCCACATGTGAGTGCCATCACGGTCCGCTTATGCGGGGCGGGTGGGAGGAGGGGGAGCCCAGGGACCGTGCGCGTGGGCCTTGCCGACCATGGAGCAGGCGGCAACCTGTGCATCTGCCGTGCCAGCTGGGACTTGTGGCCCCAGCTGGGTGCCATGCAGGGGCCTTGGCCTGTTCCCCACACGCGTCCATGCATGAAGGCACATGACAGGCTCCTGACCACGGGGAGAGACACTGCACACTGACCTCCCTCCAGATGCCCCCTCTACACAGAGGCAGGGCACATCTTCCCCCCGCTCCCCACACCACACTATAGGCAGCATAGGGGCTGGGGTGCAGTCCTGGGCCAGCTCACACTCCCGGGGATAGCAGGACGTGATGGTGCGGAGACCTGCCATCCTCGTCTTGCAGTGGGGGGCTGGGCTTCACCCACTGTGTCCCCAGGGAGAACTGACCACTTCTCTTGTTTCACCGCAGCCGCAGCACCTGTGAGTGCAGGACGCACCACCCGCCTGGACCATCCACCTGCACCCGTGTCAGCAGGTGCACCTGCAACCAGGAGGAGTTCCAGAGGCAGCAGCTGTGGTTGCAGGGACAGCAGGTCCACAGCGAGGATCAGTGGGTGCAAGAGGACCTGCAGCTGCGGCAGGAGAGCTTGCGGGAGCTGCAGGACCAGGGCCGTGCCCTCCGCGAGCACCTGCAGGCCCTGGCGGACCGATTGCTGCCTCCTGCTGCTCCAGCCCCTGTGGCCGCCCCAGCTATCACTCCTCCGCCCACCCCTGCTCCCCCTCCCGCTTCTTCCGCCCCCCGGTCCCTCCTGCTCCACCCTCCATACCCACTCCCCCCCGGGAATGCCGAGGCCCCTGCACCTGCAGTGCTGCGAGACGGGAGGGCCAGAAAGACCCCAAACCCTGAGCTTCCCCTCCAACTTCCTCCCCTTGCCTCCCCCTTTCGGCTCCCTCCTCCCAGGATTCCCCCGTCCCCTCTCCCGCCCTCATTCCCTCCCTCCCTCCACCCCAGTTATGTTAAATAAAGAGAAGTTTTTGTGGCAACACGGGTGTTTTTATTGTATATCAGGAAGGGGGGTTAGGGAGGGGAAAGTGGAAGGGGGCGGTGGAATGTAAAGCACAAGGCCCCAGTGGGGCACGCCAGGGGGACTTCAGTCCTTGTCCACGTGGAAGCTCTCCTGCAGGGTTTCCTGGATGTGGACAGCCCCCCAAGGGCCTCCCGGCTGGCAGCCGTGCGGGGCTGTGCATACTGGCCAGCCAAGCACGCAGCCTCTACAATCCAGGCTGGCAGGAAATCCTCCCCCTTCCTCTCACATAAATTGTGCAGCACACAGCATGCTGCCACCACGTGCAGAATATTGTGCTGGGAGAGGTCGAGGCGGGTGAGGAGGCATCTAAATTGTGCTTTCAGTCGGCCGAAGGCCCCCTCGACCACAATGTGGGCCCTGCTGAGACTGGCATTGAAGGCCTGCCGGGAGGGGTTGAGGTGTCCCACGTAGGGCTTCATTAGCCAGGGCTGTAGGGGGTAGGCTGCATCCCCCAGCAGGCACACTGGCATGTCCACGTCCCCGACCCTGATGTGGCAGTCGGGGAAGAAAGTCCCGGCGTGCAGCCTCTGGCACACGGAGGAGTTGCGATACACCCGCGCTTCGTGTGCCTGGCCGGACCAGCACACACTGATGTCTGTGAACTGGCCCCGGTGGTCAGACACGGCCTGCAGGATCACGGAGAAGTACCCCTTCCTGTTGATGTAGAGGGAGGCCTGGTGGTCCGGGGCATGGATGGGGATGTGCGTCCTGTCAATTGCCCCCCCGCAGTTGTGGAAGCCCAGGGCGCCGAACCCCTGGTTGACCGCGTCCAGGTTGGTGAGGCGGATAACTCTGTGGAGCAGCACCCTGTTGATGGCCTTCACCACCTGCAGAGAGACACACAAAACCAAGGGTCACTGGGGCACCCAGGTGGCTGGGAGTGTTTGTTTCCCGCCACTGCCCCGCGCCCCACTCCCAGGAGCAACCCCCGCTGCAATCCTGGCCACCGCGGGTGGTCTGTAGCGCAGCCGGGACAGACCGAACCCTCCCGGGGAGAGCACTTACACCACCTCCCCCCGTTTTCCCTGGGGCAGCCCATGTCTTCCTTGCAGCCCCCCCTCCTGGCCCAGTGGCCGGTGAGTGCCGTATCTGCATGAGCACCGTTCCAATGGTGGATCTCCCCACGCCAAACTGGTTCCCCACGGATCGGTAGCTATCCGGCGTGGAGAGCTTTCAGAGGGCGATGGCCACCCGCTTGTGGAGGGGAATGGCGGGCCTCATGCATGTGTCCCGTCGCCACAAAGCAGGGGTGAGCCACTCACAGAGCTCGAGAAGGTGTCCTTCTTCATCCTGAAGTTCTGGGTCCACTGTTGGTCTCCCCAGCGCTCCAGGACGATGCGATCCCACCAGTTGCTGCTGGTGTCCAGACGCCAGATGTGGTGGGGCACGCTGGCGTCCTGGTGCCACTCCTCCAGGGCCCCCGGGGGGGGCAGGGGGAGGGCCAGGCGGCTGGCCTGCAGCAGAAGGTGCCAGGCTTGCAGCAAGACGTTCAACATGAGCACCAGAGTGCCCAGGGGCAGCTCTGGCTCCATGGTGCCGAGTGCTGTGGTATCCCAAATGAGAGCGACCAAAATAGGCAGAGAGGAAAACGCTTTGCTGTCCTTTGGCGAGGTAGGCAAGTGAGTGGGAAAGCTGAGAACCGGCTGTCCAGGGGGGTCCCTTTAAGCACGAGCCTCAGATAGCCTCAGATGGCAGCCACACAAAGCAACTACTGACCTGATGCCCTTCTGGAACCGGTTTCAGCTGCCCTTAAATGTGATCCAGCATCCAATCAGTGTGGACGCGCTATTTCAAAATAGCAAAATGCTATTTTGAATTAGATTTTGTGTCTAGATGTGTTATTTCGAATTAGCTTATTTCGAATTAACTAATTCGAAATAAGTTAATTCGAAATAGTGCTGTAGTGTAGACACACCCTAACAGATGTATTGAAGCATAAGCTTTCGTGGGCAAAGACCCACTTCATCAGATGAAGTGGGTCTTTGCCCACGAAAGCTTATGCTTCAATACATCTGTTAGTCTATAAGGTGCCACAGGACTCCTTGTTGCTTTTTCAGATCCAGACTAACACGGCTACCCCTCTGATATAGTATTTGCCTAGATAGTTTGGCAATTTTACAAGAAAAAAAAGCTTTATAACTCCAAATACTGCTGGGCTTGACTAGACATTAACAAAAATGGGAAGAGAAATATAAACAAAACTTTTATGTAGCAAGGAAATTACCAGGATAAATTCAACTGCTTTTGCAAATAGAATAAATACATGTATGACCTCTGAAAATTGTCACATGATTTAAGTAGTTATGGGTTGGAGTTCAGCTCCAGTGAATCTTATCTTACAAGGACATCTACTGAGAAACTGTAAGTACAATTAGAATTTTGAGGATAGAATTTTGAGGTGGAGAGGTGGAAAGGTTGAATAGAAACCTTTTTATTTATCCTGGCAGAAAACAAATCAGACTGGTAAATTTTCCTAAGATTTATATCAGGATGTCCATGAAGAAATTCTTGGGAAATCAGAGTGCAGTGTTTCCCATTCTGCAATTAAATTTCTTCCAGTGTTTGTTGAAAGATTTCAAATTCAAGACGGAGAGTGTGGTCCTTGACATCTTCCAAAATACAAAGATAGCTCATTTAAACACATACCAAGAAAAGCCTTTGATTGAATTTTTCTGATTTGCAAGAGAGGAGGAACTACTTCCATCCAAGATGTTTGTATTTTTCATGAGTTTTACAGGTTTCAGCAGAAAAAATATGTTTTTCTGGTTATTTTACCACTTTGCCCACTGGCTCACCCAAAAAGATCACCTCCTGGTTTTTTTTTTCATGAGACCTAGAAATATTTGCATTGGGAGTCCATTTTCCAAATGAGTAAGAAGGGGTAATATTTTGTTTCAATATTTGTAGATGTTCATGTTGTGACACTAAGATAACCATGGAGGAAACCCATATGAAAGAGGTGCTTAAGGAAATCTGTGGAACACTACTTTTAGAAGGAGATTTTTAAAAATTATTTTTGGAAATTTAGCCTACCCTAAGGTTTGCAGTTCCGGGGAAAGAAGTAGAAGATAGCCTTGTGGTTAAACCAAAAGATTGAAAGGGCAGGTCTGGATTCTTCTTCACACTTTTCTATGTGATCACAGACAAACCACAGCCACTATATGTCTTTCTGGTGTAAAATGAGATTTAACAATGCTTGACTGAAATGCCAGGAAGCTTAATTGGTTAACAAAGTGCAGAACACTTGTGAGATCCTTGAATGGAAATTTCCATGTAAGTGGAAATGCTATTCTATTCACAGATTACTTCATTTGTTTTTTACACTTGCTGCACTCCATAAAGAAGACTCACTATTTACATAAATTGCATTTTCCATAAACATGTTCTGAAAGGCTTTCAATCTATAGATTCTTCCAGTATAAGGAGATATTTGACTTAAATGTATCTGTGTCATGAACATATTAATGGAGCAGACATTCAATTAGATCAGCGTTTTTCAATCTTTTTAGTTTGCAACCCCCTAAATATGTTTGAACTGACATGTTTGCAGACACTTTTGGAAATCTTAGACATATTCAGCACACCCCTCGAGGAGCACAGATCACAAGACTAAAAATCACTAAACTAGTTTGCTTTATTCGTCATATATTTTATATGAATTAAGAGACAAAAATGGACATTTTGTTAAGCAATCCCTAATCATTCAGATATTTAAAGTTTCAAGAAAAGAATTTTCAGCTGAATTATTAATTCAAAATGTAAGGATTTCAGAAGGAGGAAATCTGTTCTTTGCCTGTTATGTAATTGTAGTGAAGCTGAATATGAAAAGGAATTACACCAAAATTCAATTTGAGATAACTATGAAAGGAAGAAATCTTTTGTGATTATTGAAAAGATCATAAGAGAAATTTCCCTAAATTTTATTAAAATGTGTCTCAGTAGAGAAATCTGAGTTCAAACTACATTTATATTTTGGTTCCATTTTTTGGTTCTTCTTGCTGTTTTTTTATAGATTCTAGAATTCTTCATTAGCACAAAACTTAAAAGAATGTAATAACTAGTATTGTACATTTTTAATCATAGCTCTCATTAATTCATATGGGCCCCAATTAACTTGCATCTATGTCTTAAAAACAATTCTTATTTCCCTAACCAAAGCAATATCAGAAATAAAGAAAAGTAAAAGAATATCTGTTGAGTCATCCTTAACCTATAATCACAGATTATCATGTCGTATCAATTAGAGAGATAATGAATGTGATGCTCTGCTTGTGTAAATCAGTATGGATTTATTGACTTCAATGGTGCTATGTCAGTTTACATTACAGTAGCTGAGCACATGGCCAATCCAGCTAGGTCTACACTGATGGAGAAAATTGATACAAGATACATAACTCCAGCTACATGAATTACGTAGCTGGAGTCGATGTACTATGCACCAATTTTCTGGGGTAGCCCCACAGTGGGAAATTGACAGGAGACATGTCCCCCATTAACTTCCCTTACTCCTTGAGATAATGAGGAATGCCCGCACTGATGGGGGCACCCTCAGTGTTCATTTAGTGTAGGGGTGGGGAACCTATGGCCCGAGGGCCGGATGAAGCCCTTGGCTTGCCAGGATCTGGCCCCCCAAGGCTCTGGGCTCCTCCTCAGCATTGGGGACCCCGGGCTTGCACTACAATCCCCTCTCCCTCCCCCCCCACTATTTCCCCATGGGTCTAGAGCAGGGGTGGCCAACCCATTACAGGCAAACAGCCAAAATTGTTATGAATATAATGCAAAGACCGGGGGGGAAAAGTTGTTAAGCAAAAAAAAAAAAAAAGGACTGCAGGTCCCAGCCACATGTTTAGAGCCTTTTTGGCCACAACAGGCTCCCGCTGGCCAACACCATCTTGAAGACACCATTTTTAATGGCCGCACCGGATGGCTCCCCTGCCCCGGTGAGCACAGGGAGCCGGGAGGCGGGGGCCATTTTCAGGGACTGCTTCACAAGCCATGGGGGCGGCTTCACAAGCCACATCCAGGGCAGGGGAGGGAAGAGCTGCATGCGGCTTGCGAGCTGCGGGTTGGCCATGGCTGGTTTAGAGCACACAAAATCTACTAGCCTGGGCCTGCCTGAGTTCTGGTGTGCAAGGAGAATGTGGGAGTGTCTCTCCTTTTTACACGGGGGCCACATCGGTGAGTGTGTTTTGTTTTGTTTTTGCTTCTCACTTGTGTGCAGCCATGGATTGATTTTTCTGTGAGTCAGTGGCCCCTGACCCAAAAAATGTTCCCCCCCCCCGATTTATTGGGTCTTTAGTATTGTTAGAGCATCAGTCTCCAGCAAGTGAATACATGGCCTCAGCCATCTCTTTCTACATTCAGTAAAATGTATGTTCCTTCAATAGCCAAATGGCTGAGTATCTCCAAGGATGTTTCCAATTTACACAAGAAAGAGGGAAATGTGTAAAACAGGCCCTAAAAATGGTCAGAAACATTTGTGTACATTATTATTATTTTGCAGAGTCTACCATTAGAAATTCAACATTTCCCACACACCACATTTAATTCCTTTGCAACTGTAAGAGGAAACTGACATCCCAGACATGGTGGTAAACTGTTGGAAAATGCTGCCTTTTTAATGATCACTGTACTCTCTTGATAAAAGAATGTTAATATTTTTTAAAAAACAATAGCTTATAAATTAAATTTAAATCTGGGAAGCTTAAAAGGCTAATCCCATAGGTCTTTCTCAGGCAAAACTCCCCCCGAAATGAAAGGAAGTTTTGGCTAGAAGGATCCACCCCTCTAAATGTGCCAGGTAATTCCAGTTCTTACTCATTTTCTCTTTCATATAAACATAACCTCCTAAGAAAGACTTGTCAAAAAACATAATCTCAGTAACTGCTACAGATTCACATATGCTAATGCTTTCATTATTTAAAGTAAAAGTCTGCTGCTTATTCCTTTGTACTGTAAGATGATAACAAAGGTTGCATTCCTGAGATCCCATTAAAATGAGATAAGCATAACATGCAAAGGAAAGGTGACTCAAAAAGGTCCCTTTCAAACATTTGTCTGACAGCCCCTTGGCTCCCTGACTCATTCTAATGTGGCTGCCATATGGCACAGACTCAGTGTAAATGCTGCACTTGTCTAATCCAGTTGTAAATGTTTCAAAGTATTGAGCTCTACCACTCCCTGTGGGAGGATTTTAGGACTTTTCCTTAATATTCATTCCAAATTTCCTTTTTTTTTTTCATATTTCATCCCAGTACTACAAATTATTCTCCCTTGAAGCATGTTAAACAACTCCTCCTCATCGCTGAGACTTACCGCATTCAAATATTTTTAGACACACATTTCCCCATTAATTCTAATTTCTCCAGGCTATGCACTTCTATGATCAGATCGTCACCCAATATAGTGCTGCATTGATTTATATTGTTTGAGGATCTGGCCCTAACTTCCTTTAAATTTTCCCAATAAGTTAATCCTTCTTGACTCTCGTGCCTTCCATTGTTGTTGTTGTTGACCTTTCCTGAATTCCCTCCAGTTTGTCTATATCCTTCTGAAAATCAAATGCCCAGAAAGTACTATTCACGAGAGCAGTGTTTCTCAACCTTTCTTTGTAAAGTACCCCTTTTTCAAAACAAACAAACAAACAAAAAGTAGTACCCCCAGTACCTACAGTTTTCAGACACACACATTTTTTTCTACCATTGCAACACATTTGTTTAAACAACTTAATTGTAGCTGGGCGGGCGATGAAATTTTTGCATGTAAAAAAATACAAAAATAATAAAACTTAAAACAAAAATTCAGTTCACCAAATTTTAGTTGTGTTGATGTACCCCCACCCCCTCAGACTTCTCTCGAGTACCTCTAAGGGTACTCGTACCACTGGTTGAGATACACTGCACTAGAGGTCTCATTATAATCACTTAGGGATCAATCTTGCACCATTTAAGTCATTGGGTCCTGGTCTACACTAGGACTTTATTTTGAAATACCCACCTCCCGCAAGGTTGAATTTATAAGCAGAGTGTCAACACTACCAAGCCCATTATTTTGAAGTAACGGGCTGAGAAATTCTAAATCTGTACTCCTGCTTTTCATTAGGAATAATACAAATTCTGAAATAGTTATTTCAAAATAATGGTAGTGTGGACACTCTGGTGCTGCCATTTTGAAATAATTACTCCCCAGAGTAACCTGAACTAATTATTAACCAGTGCTTCCTGGGGCTTTAAATCCGAGGTAGTGCGACCACATTAACGAAGCTTATTCTAGGACTAATTTTGAGGCTTCCCTGTAGTATGGACATGCTAGTTCAAATTTGTTAAATCGGGAGTTAAGTCAAATTTTCTAATTTCAAAATAGTGTAGACGTGGCCTAGGAGTTTTCCATTATCTTCATTAGAAACAGGATCTGACTTTTTCTCTGCTATATCTTTTCTCTGTGACATGACATTCTATACATATGACCTCCTCCCCTCCAAAAAAATCTGACATAACATATTTCATGCTCTTATAGCTTCCTTGAAATCATCTTGAAAATTCATGAGCCCAGGATTAGAAATTACTTGCCCACTCCTCCATGAAAATGTGTGTGTGTAAAACACAACTTAGCATTAAAATTTCAGTACTAAAGGATAAAATAAGTTAAAACTCACCTTACCAAATCTCTAGTGATATTCTGTAATAAAGTTGATTTAAAAATACTTTTAAAATTCTCATGATACATAACTATGGGAAAGATTCTGAATGACTACCACCCTTATCTGTGGTATCTCTGTTTGAATGCTTGAACCTGAAAGCAAATCTACCACACACACCTCTGTGTGCACTATGTACAGCAGTGTAAGTTCTGTACCAATCAGTCTTATTTGACAATTTAAAGATAAGGTGCTCTTAAAACCTATCATGACAGCTGCTCCTTGCTATCTTTATTTCCATATACTTACTAGCATATCTCTTTTTTATTTCTTTCTTTGAGAAACTCATCTGTATCTTTTTTGAGCTCCCTGATCATTCGCTGGCATGTCATTTCATAAAGTGTGTTCATTATCTGCAAGACAAAACCCACTTAGCCTTTCTGTTTTTCTGCAAAGGTGTAGAAAATGGCCACCTATTTTGCAATGTTTTTTTCCTCTGAAGCATGCAAATGCACAGCCTTGAGCAGAACTGGAACCCCCTCCCCAACATTAATTAGAGTCTCACAAGCCTCAGGTGCATGTGAAATCACAGTTTTGAAAAGATGCCATCAACCCAGCTAAGAACTATCAGCTGTATTCCTGATGATCTATGTTGCATCCAATCAGCAGTAATTACATCCTATGTAATGTAAACTCACCAGTTTTGTAATTTTATGTTTTCTAAAATTGGGCTAATCCTCCCATGTAGTTCAATATTTTATCCTGCCTTTATAATGCAGGCTGTCTAGAAATTCTTCCTTTTCTCCTATTTACTTTCCTCAGCATAACTGCAATTTTGGATGAAGGCTTTAGAGACAGTTGAGGGACAATATTTCTTAAATCTATTTCCTGGTCATTATGCCACAGCACTTTCCCATTTAGTAGCTACTCATTTTATTCCTGGCTTCCAGACTCATTATTCTACTTTTAGCTATACTGAACTGCTTTTGGTATGTATTAACCTAGGTATTTCAAGCCATTTATATAAACAATACAAAAGCTGTATCTATAGGCCATTAGACCAGGCAATGCCCTAGCAGCTAATCTTTTAAGGCTGAAATGCATCAATGGAAGACTTCTATTTTCAAATGGTAGTCAAATTAACAAGTCATCTCTTTTACCAGTCTTGTGATTAATCACATTGGTTGCGTCTAGACTGGCAAGTTTTTGCGCAAAAGCGGGTGCTTTTGCATAAAAACTTGCCAGCTGTCTACACTGGCCGCTTGAATTTGCGCAAGAACACTGACGATCTAACGTAAGATTGTCAGTGTTCTTGCGCAAATACTATGATGCTCCCGCTCAGGGATAAGCCCTCTTGCGCAAATGCTTTTGCGCAAGAGGGCCAGTGTAGACAGGGAAAAACTGTTTTGCGCAAAAAAGCCCCGATGGCGAAAATGGTGATCGGGGCTTTCTTGCGCAAAACCGCGTCTAGATTGGCATGGATGCTTTTCCGCAAAAAGTGCTTTTGCACAAAAGCATCCATGCCAATCTAGACGGTCTTTTCCGCAAATGCTTTTAACGGAAAAACTTTTCCGTTAAAAGCATTTCCGGAAAATCATGCCAGTCTAGACGCAGCCATTGCGTGTTAATGCTTCAGCACTGAAAGATGCTCACACTTCTGTCTGAAAACCTCGGACACCTTTCTCCTTCCACCTTTGTTCTTCCACCTTTATCCTTCATGTTTACACTATATAAAAATTGAATCTATGCTATGTAGGCTGGGGTTTCCTCTCCCTGATTTCATGATGTCTGTTTCTGAATTAAGCATCTCCACTGCCCCACATTTCTAAAGATTTTCCTAATAACAGCTTATTTCTTTGGTGTTGTTGGTTCTTTTAACAACAGAATTAAATCAGGATTGGAGTGGTCAATGGTGAAAAAGTGAGTTTTGCTTTTTATTCAGTATGCATATTTCTTTTGTCACCTTGGGTATATTTTTTAGTCTTCATAGTTTTAAAGCAACCTCTTTCCCTGGCAGGTAACTTCTCTGTAGAGCATTTCTGCTTTGTACAATGTGTACATATTTCATGACAAACCAGATGCACAAAAACTGTTCAATAGCATTGGATTCACTTAATTTGCACCTTGATAAATGCTGTGTCTGGCCTGCTTTAATAAGCAACTGCCAAGGAATAGGTTCAGGATTTGTTTCAGTGACTTTAATCAGTGGATTAATGGCACATCTGACTTGATGCTGTTGTCTGCAAAACTACTCATAGTAGTTAACAAGTGTGAGCTGTTTTCTGCTAGCAATAAACACTCTAAGCTGGAACCTTTGCTCACTTACCAACTCTGTTCTTACTGCTAAAGAAGTCAATTTGACTGAACCTTAGCATTATTCTTCAAAAGTTTTGTTATAATGCTTTTATTCCCCAAAGCCATTTGTGAAATAAAAGGGAATATCTAAGAGAAAAATATGTTCCTAGATGTCTTTGATAATTGGCACATTCCTATTTCCACTGGAACATGCCAATTATTAAGATTCCACTATTTCTCTGCTACTTCTTTATCCTCAGTCTCACATCCTCTGTAAGTCATTGTTAGAAGGCTTAGGGAGTTATCATATCACATTACAGAGTCTAATACATATTTAACCATATTCATGGGTTCTCTCATGTAATGTTCTTTGGTTGTTTAGTTCCTTTAAGCACTTGTTCTTGAAATTTTAGCTCCTCTTTTTTTGCAACATTAACTGTCCTGCAAAAAGTAATATGAAGTTCCCATATAACGTCATCTTTGCATTTTTCTTATGTACTATTCCCATTATCCCTCCCTGCTGATCTCTTTCCTCCCTCAATCAAAATCTACAGGGTGCCTTTAATATATTACATATAATTGAATATTTAGTATTTAGAAAAATTAGAGGAGAACAGATGTGCATGATGTTTTATAGAACAAATACTGATTCCCTGACAAAAAGGGCTAACAAGTAAATTACACCAGGCAACAAATAAAAATAATTCTATTTGTGCATAATCTCTTAGCAACATTGTAAATCTAGAGAAAAATAAAAAATAGGAAAAATGCAACTACTAACTGCAAGAAAGATTATTAAAACTAAAGGTTTGTTCTCCTCTCACATCTTTTACACTGATTTTATTGACATCAGCTGAATTTATTTCTGATTTACTTTCGTGTAAGTGTGACTAAAATCAGGCATAAGAATTCTAACAATCTCTTTTTTGTCATTAGAGGACAGAAGGAAAAATCAAAGTAATACGTAAAATCATCAGAGCAGGGACTTCATGTGGCGACAGCAACTGGTACACTGTTAACATAGTATTATTTCTAGCCTATCCAATGGATCCTATCCAAAAAAATGGTGTATGTCTGCATACTTTGGACAATATGAATGCTGGGGATACAAAATTTATAACAATGGAGCACAAAAATCTAACGTAGGTAAAAATGTTAAATGTAACCAGACTACATTTTCTACATTAATAGCATTGGTCTTATTCTTACCATAAAAAAGAAAATATGGAGGTGGCCAAGTAGAAGTTTTCAAAGTTGTGAAACAGACTGATCTATTCAAAGAGCTGGACTGCAATTTCCATATTAAGTTACATTTAAGTCCTACTTAAGCCCTGCAAAATGCTGAACATCCCTGCAAGTTGCTCACTGCCTTCATCTCCCAATAAAACCAGCAGGAATTGAGGTTGAGCAGCACCTCCCAGGAGAGCTCAGTACCTTGTGCAGTTGACTCCCTATAGGACACACATTAAAATGCTGTGGTAAATGATGTTTATCACAGGCTAAGAGGTGGTAAGAGTCCCACTGAAAAAGAGGCATCATATCCCTGCTGAATTACAAAGGAAGGTGGGTCAATGAAGGAAAATCTAACAGTTCAGAAACAGGTTTCTTTTTAGTGCAATAAAGGGCTAATGGAAATGGTGAATAATCACTAAGAAATCACTACGAATACCCATACAAGAACTCAACATATTTACTTTCGAGTATCATGTGATACAATTAAATCCAGAAATACATCTGCATCATTTGTTTGAGAAAAAAAAGTCATAACCACTAAAATACAGATTGTAGTATATTAGGGAAGTCTCTGCCAATTTTCAACCTAATTTTTACATCCATTTTAATTAGCATTCATTTTAAAAGAAATCCTGTGACATTCACAGTCCAGCTAAGCATGATGAAAGGACCAAGTTGGCTTCAGCTAAATCTGTGGACAGAGCAAAAAGAGCTGGCTATAGTTAGATGTAGAAAGTGACACCTTTACCTTAAAATACCCAAAAGAGTTTTTAAAGAAAGAAAATGAATGATAATAACCTGAAAGGGAACACAGTTACACTTCACTGGCAAGTGACTTTGGCCAGACTACTGTTTTTCCAAACAGAAAGAACAATAAATAAGACAAAGATCAAGGTCATGACTTCGGTGCCATGTGTATTTGCTCTGATCAGAGATAAAAACATTATCCCATAATGCTATCAGGGGCAGGAAGTAAAATAAAAATGCCTCCAGTTCAGATTCTTAAGCAACTTAGAGTACAAGTGTCAAATTTGGCAAACAAGTAAACTTTCATGTACACTCAAGACTGCTTTGGACATAGTAAGCAAGAGATCAGTGGATATAAAGAAAGGCATGATTAGGTTAAATGAAAATAAAAGTCCTGTCTTCCTTCTTTCAGCTAATAAGTATTTCCCTTCACCTACTGGTATTCTAGGACTTACCCCTATAGTTTAATGTCTCAGTGGAAGGCGTCAGGAGGTTTCAAGATGAGTTCAAAGATTCCATGAGTATGTGTGTCAAAAGAGCAAAGGGCAAAATTCACAAAAAGTGAGATTACAGAGAGGTTAACATTATCAGAGTTTGTTTGAACTTATATAACCTGTTAGGTGTGCAAAATTGGCCTGAAGAGTTCAAAAGACTAGACTTGCCACACTAGATTTCCAATTCTTTGTGCTTTTGGTTGATATGGAAATATTGCCAGGACATAGTGTCTTATGAATTATCACCCCTTCAGCTTCAGGCCCCAAGTGTGACTTGGAGAGGCAAAGTATGTAAAAATAATGGGGAAAAGAGTTAAATTAGCATCTTAAAAGGTTTAGTTCAAGTTCTGGGAAAAGGACTGGGCCTACTGCTATATCTGAACTTAGGCTATGTCTAGACTGCAGGCTTCTTTAGGAAGAAACTTTTCCGGAAGATATCTTCCGAAAAAACTTCTTCTGAAAGAGAGCATCCACACTGCCAAAGCGCATCGAAAAAGCAATCTGCTTTTTCAAAAGATAGCATCCAGACTGAATGGACGCTATCTCTCATGTAAGCTGTGATTACTATGGGTGGAACGGCCACCAGAACACGTGAGCTTTTTCCTCTTTCCTCTTCTTTTGAAAAAAACTCCTTCTTCCCCATCCACACACAACTTTTTCCAAAAGAGCTCTTTGTCATAGGAAGAGGTTTACCAATTCTGGGAAAACTCCTCTGTTCTTTTGATTTTCTTTCAAAAGAACATGTTTGCAGTGTGGCTGTAATTGAAGTTTTTTTGGAAAAATGGCCATTTTGCCAAAAAAACCCCTCTGTAGTGTAGACATACCCTTGCTCATCCATTCCTACTTAAACACGAGACACAAGTTGAGAACCAACTGAAGATGCCCATTGGTTCACTTTCAAAGAGACCGGGTCAGAAAACAGAATTTTCATTCCACTAGAAATTCTGATATTTTGATATTTATTTTCATTCCAAATCAGAATGAAAAGTTTAAAACTTAACATTTCTCTCTGAACAAAAATACTGAAAAAAACCTTGTTCAGTAATATGGCACTATGGAACCAGTCATATAATGTTAAGCCACTCATTTTGATAAGGTAAATGTTTTACTTGATAATATCAAAGCATAATTTAATATGAAACATTAGATATACAATATTTTAAAAGAAAATATATTAATAAAATAATGCAATATAGTATAAAATTCAAAATGAAATAATGTGATGAAGTCAAAACATTTTTACTTGATTGAATTAAATGTTTTGGCATTAACAAAATAAAATGAGAATCTCAAAACCATTTATTTATTTATGAGAATCTCAAAGCCATTATAATTTGTTATTATATTGATGTTTCTTTGAAACATGTTGATTCAATTAAACTCCATTTTTCAACTGAAAACTATTCATGTAGCACTTGCTGTGTTAATGGATATTTCATTTTACTGGAAGTTAGAAAAAAACCAAAACAAATCTTTTGGGCAACCCCAAAAATAAATATGTTTAGAATTTTGAGTAAATTGAAATGTTTTAAAAAATTGGGTTGAACCAAAATTTTGTTTTTGACCCAAAAGGTTTTTTAACTTCAAGCTTTTTATTCTTTTAAAAAAATAAAAATTAATTTTAAATTCAAACATTTCATTTAGAAAATATAAAAACTGAACATTTTGACTTTTTTTCTATTTTGGAGATATCAGGGAGAGTCAACAGAAACACCAAAATATGTATATTTCAGTTGACCTAATTTAGGTTTTTTACGAAAAAAAATCATTGAAAGATTTCACACATCTTTACCCATGAGTAAACACACAGCATTCTTTTAAAATCTTTTTATAAGGATAACTCCTGTGAACTAAGGGTACATCTATACAGCAGCGTTATTTCGGAATAACTGACATTATTTCGATACAACAAAGTGCGTGTCTACATAGCAAGCTATTATTTCCAAATAATGTTGAGCTGGAGAACTTCTCACTCTGGCTCCTGTAACCCTCATTTCATGGGGAGTAAGGCAAATCGAAGGAAGAGTGTTCGACTTCCTGCTGTGTAGACAGCACCAAAAGCTGAATTAAGCTATTTCAACTTCAGTTATTCAGTTGACATAGCTGAAGTTATGTATCTTAATTTGACTTTTGCCCTGCTCAAGCTCGGGAAAGACCTTAATGCTGGAGGAAAAAAATCTCTGCAAAAAGTGCTTTTGTACTCTCTTAAAGGTGACAAGGCTTTCCCTTCCCCTCCCTGCCCCCCCCAAGAAACTAAATGTGCTTTTAGGATGGCTGTCTTGCAATATTTAAATGCCTCAATGCTGTTCTGAAGACGATGCAAACAGATCAAAACAGGCAAAGGCAAACATTCCCTTCAAGCTTTAATTTAACAATTAATTGCAAGAAATAAAAGAAAATAGCAAGCTGGATTTAAGTAGATAGTGAATAAGTCAGGTCGGTTACTGGTAGGTTATGTAAGGGAAGAATATGCAAAGAATGATTTATTTAACAGAAAACATTTCTTGGATTAAAAAAAAAGGTGTGTTGAGGGGGGAGAGGGAGGTAATGACAAAGCATAAAAGATTTTTCTAAGATATCTTCAAGGGGGTTACAAAAAGGGTGCAAAAACCTAAAAAAAGAGTAGCTAGCTGTAATTTCAGATAATAGCTGTCAGAGCTTTGTGCATCTTTTAGAAAGAGCAGGAAATATGGGACTTAAAATGTGGTGTGCTTGAAAACAGATAATCCCCTATCTCTGACTCCAGCCTGTGTTCCATGGCAGGGTAAGCCTACTTAGACTCACAGACACTTCATTCTTTTGATTATCTCTGTTGCAAAATTTACTGAAAAGCCATTTATTCCCTTCCCTCCACTTCCATGACATTCCTATAATGATACTACAGGGGTTCACAATTAGGGGGAAAATGCAAAGCAGACAGGGTTATCTGAAGGGTTCCTGGGTGGTCTGGAAGTAGAAAACTTCACGTAATGAGTGTTCAAATGGCCAGTGGGAGCTGTTAAATGTGTGGCCTGCTTGCTAGCTAGCTTCCTCAGTGGTTGTCCAGAGGCAGGAACAGTTGCACTCCAGGAATTCAGTGTATAAAGATGTATATAGTCTGAAGTCTTCATGTATGAATCCAAAGGACTGGAGTAAAACCCAGGGGACAGCTCTGATCTTTGGAAAAAACCAAGGGTGGAGGTTATATGACACTTGGGAAATAGAGTTGACTTACACACAGAAAAGTATTAATAATTAATACAGTTTTGCAATGAACATGCTTGTCTGGGAACTAATACGTTGCCTACCTCTACATATAGTCTGCTTCTTTAACAAGTCTGAGCTTCCTGTTATAAAAGTTACTCCAAGTAATCAATCACATACAATATGAACTACCTTCTGGAGCTCTAATGTTTCATTAGAATTATTGGCAGCTGTAAAAAACATACGTACCAATACATATTTTTTCTGGCTTGCCAAATTTCCATTCATAGTGAAACTGCAATTGTTGTCACACAATAGAGTGGTTAACACACAGTAAAGATGAGAAAAACAAAGAAACCATGAGC
Organism: Pelochelys cantorii; assembly: GCA_032595735.1. Classification (NCBI taxonomy): domain Eukaryota; kingdom Metazoa; phylum Chordata; order Testudines; family Trionychidae; genus Pelochelys; species Pelochelys cantorii. The sequence goes on along the minus strand of CM064329.1, from coordinate 97,050,882 downwards.
TCAAAGGAAACACATGTATGTTCTGAGAAAGGAAAAAAGGTGAGAAAAAAAAGCTAGTCAATGATAGATTCCAAGGAGATTTTCAAATCAGGAGTGAAACGCACAGCACTGGCGATGTAGCAAAACAAGCCTCAGAGAATTTAATGAAGCACTCTGGCATCCAGAGCTAACACTGCATAGACATGAATGCTAAAATTCACAATCAATACCTCAGAATATGTAGCCCCCAGTGATTCTAAACTATCAAAAACTCCCAGATGCACTCATATAATGCAACTTCCTTTATTTTGGTTTCTCAAACAATTCTGGGGGGAGCAATTCTACCTTTGTTTCATGCACCTGATATAAATTATAAATCCAGGAAAAATCTAAATTACAGCATAAAGTAAACAATCTAGTATAAAGATAGTTAGGTGAGTTGGTGCACTGCACTGCAAGATCCAAGTTCAGTTCCTAGTTTACTCAGTCACTCCCAGAGACAGAAAGATTGGGAGTGGTGTGGAAATTCCATGCCCAAAACTGGGGCAAGAAATGCCTTGTCATTGTTCTATATTGCTTAGCAGTGGTCTACCCTTCCCTAGCTGATTAAGGAGTGCTGCTGCTGATTTCTCGTCTCCTCTAGCACAACTAGAAGTTGACATAATAACATAGGGATACAATGAAGCTCCCACCCAGAAAAAATCCCCTGTAATGTGAGAATTCTTATTTATCTGATTAAAAGATTGAAAATGCAGTAAAGAATGAAACAGGTTTTTTTTCCTGGAGGCACAGGAAGAAGAAATTCTTGGTAAGTAAAATCAAAATTGAAATCTTCAGAATGTTCAGAGTTTCAGTGGGTTCATTGGGATAGCATGAGGTTAATTTTCCCCAAATGTAGGAGTTTTGTAAACAAGTCTTTGATAATCTGAAATTCAATTAAAAAGTATAGCTGTGGGAGTTCTTCGTCAATGGGCCTGATTCTGATCTCAGCTATGCCAGTGTCAAACCAGAATTACTCCATACAAGTAAACTGAGTATGTTCAAATATACAATGTTGCATTAAGATCACAATCTGGCCCACTGAGTAGTGTGTAGGTGTGGGTGTGCCTGTATGAATCCAAGAGGGGTAAAAAGTAGCTCTCAGCTGGCATTTGCCAGATTGTTCAAAATACTTGCAGCTTCAGCTTGTGCATGAGTCTTTTTTTCTTCTTCTTTGGCATGTTTGGCACATTCGTTTTAAGAACTGTGAACTGACACAGCTACTGTCATCCAAGAAAAGTTCCAACTTGTCCTTTCATATTCAAGCTGTGAAGCACAAAATGTTGCAAGACAATTTTCTCATCTCCAGTCGTCTGGGAAAGGATTGTACCTTACAAAAAGCCTCAGAAAGCAGGTCTACAAATTGTGCAGTGGCTATAGCAATGGACAGCAGTTTCCTATTCCATTTGGGATTTATTGTCAGCCAAAATGTCACAAAATTGAGATCAGTTTTGAAAAGCAGTTTTCTCCAAATTATTCAATTAATTTAGCTTAACAGAAAAAACAAAAAAACAAAAAACAAGAGACCTTTCCCACCACAAGCACATATTTCTTTTGAATTAATTTACTTATTTTTGCTACCCTATGGTGGAACTTTCAAAGGCAACTAAGTGACTGAGATGTCCTACTTCCATTGAAAGTCCACTAGTATTGGGCCTCTACCTTCCTCAGGTACTTTTGAAAATCCCAACTTTAGTTTTCAGAAATCTATATGGTGCTAAAGTCACATACATTAAGACTCATCCTTCTGCTAAACTCCATGTAACTCTTATTGTGCCCTTGATGTTTCCTTGGAATTTGGGATATTTTTATGGACCGTATAGGAGATCCTACGTATGCTGGATGAGACATTAACATTTTACAGAGAGCAGTTCATTATATTATTTATTTGCATAATACCTGTGGTAATACAGATCTGTTAAGGTGAACTCGAGTATATATTATGCTAGTTATCACTGCAGGGGGGCAGTAGATGAATTGGAACCAAAGAAAGAAATCACACAAGTTGCTGGTTAAAGTAATGCAGTACTTCCTTCTGCATTCAACTAATACCGAAAAGTAATCCATCTCAGAGCTCTAGAACCTACTTTCCATGGATTAGCTTTCACTCAGACTATATTCCTCAGGAGGAATTTAAGCTTCATTTAATTTAATTCATTTAATTGTCTACTGAAGACAAACCTCTCCAGGTATAATTCCCTTAAGAGCAAAGAAGCTTCTACTGAAAAAAACTTCCAAGGAGAGCAAACTTCTCAAAGACACAAGAGAATCAATCAACACATACTATAAATGCTCAATCCACATTGAAAAAAAAAGCAAAAGAGCTGTCTAAAGGGAAAGAGAAAGGAGACATTTTCACAAAGAAAATTATGTTCACACAACTTCAGCTCCCTCAGTTCTACCCTCATGCTCAAAAAAGTGGTTCTCTACCACAGACAGGATTCTGTTTTGCTTTGTGTGGACTTCGGTCCAAAGCTTAGAATGCATTAAGGACTTGAGGCTTCTGTAGAAGAGGGCAGAATATTCCAACAGTTGTGGTAGTAGGGTTTGTTATCCATGCCACTTCTATGATGAGCTGTACTGGGTGCTATCCAGGACGCCCAGTACAGAGACTAAGACTAAAGACTAAATATTGATACATATATCATTTTATTAGTAGTTTTCGCTCCATCATAATGGGCTGCAAAATTTGTCTGAGAAAGAAAGATAAACCTGGAGTGCTGAAAAGTATAAAAAGTGTGGCCTTCTTTTATATGGAGGGATTTCTCTGCCTCTACCATAGGAAATCATCATCATCATCATCATGTTCCTACTATGGCTCTGGTGTTTTGGGCGACTCTTTCAATGGTTCCCCAGATGTGCCCCTGGTTTTTAAGCTCAGTTTCCACAGCTCTTCGCTATGTTGTTTTTAGGCAGCCTCGATTTTGCTTGGCTTCAGGTGTCCATCTTATTACAACTCTGGTAATAGCATCAGTTTCTATCCAAAGCACAAAGCAAGTCCATCTGCAATGCCCACTGGCAAAGATGGTACTTCTACCTTCTTGGCTGCACTGTATGAACAGATCTTGGTTTGAGATGATTCTGGACCAAAAGGTATGGAGGAGTTTTCTGAGGCGGATTGTATGGCATGAAGACAGTTTGGATATGTCATACTTTCTCATTCCCTTGCATTCTCACTATCAATTAAAGTTGAAAGTACACAGCTCTGATAAATCTTGAGTTTAGTTTTAGCGTTGCATTCGGATGATTTCCAGATTGATTTTAAGCTCCTGGAGGTGTTCCTGGCTTTATTGGTTCTGTTCCAGATGTCCTGGCTTGTCCATTGTCCTGGTGCTCCCCAAGTATGTGAATGTTTCTACAGTGGTGAGAACATGATCATCTATGAATACTGGTGATGGTGGGGCATTATTAAATGCCACTATATCTGTCACTATATCCAAGGTTGATATTCCATCCAATTTCCACACTGAATGTGTTGATTTGAGGTTTAGGTGTCTTTTTATTGTATTGGATATGTGATAGGAGAGGAGGACCATCTGTGAAGTCTTCAAGGGATGAGAAAGGGTGTGCATTTAATGCCTCTTGACATGTCTTCTATTGTATACTGCATTACCCAGTTGATGGCAACATTAAAGAGGATTGCAGACATGACGCAGCCCTGATGTACTACTATTTGGACTTCAAAACTGACCTTACTGGGATTGACCCTGCATGTAAAGTTGAAATCGAAGCTTTTGTTGGTGATTATACAGAAAGGGATTCCATATGCCTGTAGATTGTACCATAGGCTTGTCCCATGAATGCTATCCATCTACCTATCTGCTACTCTTGTCTTTGATTTGGCAGGTCTTTCAGCTTGTGAGAGGAATCTATTCCATTAAAATAGCAAGAATACCCCAAAGGCAGTGGAGGTCAGCAGAAAAGGATACTGAAGGACTTGCTTGTCAACATGGACAGGATAAACCAGGACCAGCTTCAGTTTTTTAGATCACGGGAGGATCGGGCTGTGGAACAGGAAGATACAGCAGTGAACCAGTGTAGAAACCATGTAATAGGGATTAGGAGTGTTCCCTAATAGAGAAGCTGATAGGACTAGTTCCCAGATAAATTCAGGTCCTCCTGCTGCTGTGGGCATGGCACTTCTCTGTGAACCGACACCTCCATTTTCTACTTCTCCAGCTGCTATGCAGGGTGCTGCTGAGGTGGAGGACCAAGACCTCCCCGATGTGACCAGGACAAGCATATAGAACTCCTGGGATGACACCCTCTCCCCCGCCCCCGGCATCTGCCTAAAACCCTTCATAGGGGATTGGCCCAAAGCATCCAGGAGGGGAATGATGAGCATGCAGAAGTACCTGATGCTGACAAAGAACAGGAGAATAGGTACGCTCCTGCCCAAAGCAAATGCTGATAAGGTCCTGAAGGGAGGCTGAGTGTGCCCAAAGTTTGTGAACAGTGAGCACAAACCCAGCCCTGAAGTGTTAACCCAGTGGCGGTATCCTGGTAAAGAAGAACAAAAGGCTAATAACTACAGGGGAACACGACACTAACAAAGTTATGTAGCTCCACAAATATGAGAGTTCATCCCTCTCACCAACAGAATGTGGTTCAATGAACAATATCCTGGGAATGACTGGGCTGCAGTAATATTGAATACAATATTCCCTCATGTGCTTTTCTAGCAGCTGCCCAAGATGTGAAGGTGTCCCTCGGTACAGCAAATGTCATCTTCTGCCTCGGTGCCATGCCAAGATGTGTGCATTCCTGATTTCCCTTGCCTACTGGGAACCATGACTGTTTTGCACCTGAGCTGGATTGGCTGCCTATACAGTTTTTAAGCCAAACTCCTGCTGTGTCCACTTGGGATAGAAGCACTCCCCTTTACCATTACAAGCCCCATGTGCATTATGGAATGTGCAGCACATGATGATTATGCAAACAATGTTGACCACACTGCTATCCAGATGGGCGCACTGGCCATGCCAAGGACATTTCAATCTACCAAATGCGCAATCTACCGCCACTCTGTAGCTACTCAGTTTGTAACTGAATTTCCTTTTATTCCAGGGCCACTGATGTTGGACTTTGGTTTCAAGGGCCAAGTTTGGAACAAGAACGTGGGCCTCTCTGAAACAATAACTCACACATACATGTCATAGAGAATCATATCAATTCTGGGGAATAAAGTTCCTTATTCCCCTGTCAATTATTATTCCAATCTCCTGAACACGAAGTCATGAACTTTACAGTGGTTCCCAAGTTGGCATTCATGAATCTGCCTATGTGGGCTACTAAACCCCACAGAACAAGAGTAATTGTTTCAGTTCACATACTCACTCACCCCTTTTGATAGGCACAGTATTAGTGCCTGAGTGCCATTGAGAGCCCAGTTTGGAAACTCCATCCTCTGCAATTCACCTATTACTTCTGAAACTTTTCTTATGGCAACCAGCCCTGTGTAGATCACAATGTTAATTGCCTCATAGTCCTGATCAACTGCAACCCTGACAGTGGACTTCCCAGCTCCAAAGTGGTTTGCCATGGGCCAGTAGTTGTCTTCTGTTGCCAGGTTCCACAGAATTAAAGTTTTTTTAATATACATCTTGTATACGGTAGGTTGTATACTGTAGGGATATTACTAGCAGTTATGGCTTTTGCATCAGATATGGGCTCCTACCCAGCTTCTCATAGAGATATAACACAGATGTCTCTTCCATGAGACACTTTTATGTGCCAGGTATGGCTGAGATTATTTTAAGCTATGTTGCACATAGTGCCACACGGTGGCTAAACTGCATAACACAGCTTAACGTTCTGTTACAGTAGTCACCAGCTTCTGTAGTGGTACAGCTCACCTAAACTGAGTAGTCTGGCACTAGAAGTTTGGTGCTAGCTACTCACACAGCTCCGTGAAGGTCAATTTCCTCATGTGGAAGTTCGGAAGCCCTGGCTGATCATTCCAAGTTTCCAAAAGTATGTGATCCCATCACACTGTGCTGGTTTTGCTGCACCAGAGAAGAGAAGCTCCACACGTGGGCATACCATGGAAATACCAACATTCACTGCAGCTGTACCATGGAAAGAGAATGAATTGCCATTCACCCTTAAGGGCAGCCATCTTTAACATGTCATAAAGTTCTGTGCAACTTTCTGTCCCCTCATCTGACCTGGATGAGGGGATGGATTGCATCCTCAGCAAGTTTACAGAGGAGAGGTAGATATACCAGAGGGTAGGGATAGGGTCCAGGATGACCTAGAAAAAATGGAGGATTGGGCCAAAAGAAATCTGATGAGGTTCAATAAGGACAAGTGCAGAGTCCTGCATTTGGGACATAAGAATCCCAAACACTTGTACACACTGGGGACCGACTAGCTAAGCAGCAGTTCTGCAGAAAAGAACCTGTGGATTACAATGGATGAGAAGCTGAATATGAGTCAACAGTGTGCCCTGGTAACCAAAAAGGCTAACGGCATATTGGTGTTCAGTAGTAGGAACATTGCCAGCAAAACTAGGGAAGTGATTATTCCCCTTTATTCGGCACTGGTGAGGCCACATCTCAAGCAACATATCCAATTCAGGGCCCTCTCCCCCCCATTACAGAAAAGATATGGACACATTGGAGAGTGTCCATCAGAGGGCAAAATAATGATTGGGGGCTGGAACACAGGACTTATGAGGAGAGGCTGGGGGATTTGAATGTATTTAATCTACAGAAGAGAAGAGTGAGGGAGGATTTGATAGCAGCCTTAAACTACCTGAAGGTGTGTGCCAAAGAGGATAGAGAGAAGCTATTCTCAGTGGTGACAGATGACAGAACAAGGAGCAATGGTCTCAAATTGCAGGGGGGGGGATCTAGGTTGGAATGGATTATGTAGGGTGGTCATGGAATCTCCATCCCTAGGCTGTGTCTAATTGGCACGATCTTGTGCCAAAGCAGCCGCTTTTGCGCAAAAACTTGCTTCCTGTCTACACTGGCCGCGAGTTCTTGCTCAAGAACAGTGACATTCTAATGTATGAAATCAGGGCTTCTTGTGCAAGAACTATGATGCTCCTGCTCAGGAATAAGCCCTCTTGCGCAACTGTTCTTGCGCAAGAGGCCAGTGTGGACAGGCAACATGAATTTCCTGCACAAGAAAGCCCTATGGTTAAAATGGCCATCAGAGCTTTCTTGCGCAAGAGAGCGTCTACACTGGCATGGATGCTCTTGCGCAAAAGCACATCTCTTGTGCAGAGGCACATGCCAGTGTAGACGCTGTCTTCTGAAAGCGTTTTTGCACAAGAACTCTTCCACAAAAGAGTTCTTGCGCAAAATCATGCCAGTGTAGACGTAGCCCTAGAGTTTAAAAGTCCCAGTTTGACACAGCAATGGCTGGGATAATTGAATTGGTATTGGTCATGCTTTTTAGCAGGAGGTTGGATTCGATGACCTCCAGAAGTCTCTTCCAACCCTATGACTCTATGATTTTATCATTCTAAATTCCATTCAGCATTTCTCTGATTGCCTACTCCACCACATTTGTCTCACACTTAAGGAGCAAGAGCAGAACCATATAATCATCCAGTTGGTCCATGTCTTCTATGCTCCATGTCTTCTATGCATGAAGAAGGCCTGAGCAATAATTGCAATAAGAAAATGTGTGAAGAAGGGAGCCTAGTACCAAGAACACACACAGCAAAGAGGTTCCTAGACTGCCCCGTCCTGTGTTGCACAGAAATCTGAGGTATTGCTTCTGAAATGGTATTGCAGCATAAAAGCATTGTCAGTGTTGATGTGGGTATATGAATGTACACAGCACTGTTCTTGAGTTCAGCAAAGCATATTGAGACACTCATGATGGGTAGAGAGAACATGCACAAGCATGTACAAGGGCAAGAAACCGAATATATGCATCAGCGTCGACAAGGTGAGTTGGAAAGCCCTTCCATTCATGTCATAAGTGGCTGATACTAAACTCCTTTGTATATAAAAGCAGCAAACGGACAAATTAAATTTCATATAGGAGGGAGCATCATCTAACAGGAAACCAAAATGCTTCTGAATTAAGGAGAAGTAATAGGTTCTTTTTTGTATGCCAATAGCCTTATAATGTCCACCATTGTCCAAAGTTACAGGTGTGCAGAGCGATTTCCCTTTAAGGCTCTGTTAGTTTTAATCTTCTCTGATATGGAAGTTCCCCATCTGAATTGTATCCCATGACACTACTCATTTTTGCCATCCTTCCCTGAACTGCTAAATGTTTTCATTCATGGTCAGGTGGTTACATTTTTACTATGTCATGTATTCTGCAATTTGCAATATTAAACTGCCTTCTTTGCATCCACGTGTAGATACAGGAGCTCATTAATCTTTTTTTTGCTGTTGTTTCCAATTCAAATTACACTATAAACATTGAAATATGTTCATGATCATTATTCCAACAGGAGGAGTTTTTATTTTGTGTTACAAGTAAGCACTGAAAGACTAAAAGTTTTGAATAGATAAAATGTGAGTTTTTATAATCCTGAAGAGACACATCTCATTGTGATAATATAATATTTAATTCACTTGCAGGGATGTAAAACAGATAAAACTTTAAATATACAGTTTTCTATCAATGGATTACAGCTGGCTTTATACTCTCTATTTGGATACAACATAGATTTTAAAACATTTTATTAATTTCTCTTTTTTGTTAGTAACACAAACCATCTGCTATACCTGTCAGAAAGACTTTTTGCATACAAAGGGAGTAGTTATTAAGATACAGAGTAAACAATAAGGCATACAATTGCATTTGCAAATGTGCTTCCCTTACTGTGCCTGTATTGAACATACTAAAGAAGAATTGGTCAATTAAATAGCCCTCCTTAGTTAGTCTGGAACCATTCTAGATATAAATTCTAGAAAAAATAGGGTTCAGTGAAGAGATACAGTACCTCTTATCTGTTTTCCAATTCATCCCTCTCCCTATGTTGGTTTCTAATGATCTTATTCAAAGAAAAGTAAGAAACACTATAAATAAAGTGCTTGGTGTTGAACCTGCCCCTGGTGCACAGAAAGACTGTTAGGGGAGGAATTCAGGGTGAGAGAACCCTCCTGTGATGAGTGAGGGCTTGTCTTGGATTTCCTACTTCACTGCAGAGGAAGGCTGGAGATGGGATCTGATGAGAATGCAGGGCAGACTGATCAATGTGGAGGCACTCATGCACTGGGCCAACAATTCTCTTGGTTGTCCTAGGAACAACAGAATGAGTTACAGAAAATTCTCCAAGTGTTTCAGCAGACCCAGCAGCAAGGGAGACGTATTGATCCCAGAAGAGAGCACAGGACTGTTCCAAAGGAGCTCAAAGGATGACCCTAGTGCCTTTTTATGAACATTTAAGAGAGAAGCATTCAAAGCAGTCTGGGAGAAGAGCTCATGGTCCCTCTGTTTAGCTCCCTACCTCTTGGGAGAAGTGCAAGCAGCATATACAGAGTGATGCACAGACAGCTGAGTACTATATAGTGAAAGCAGCCATTCTAGACTGAATGGTGCAATCTGCCAAATTATACAGGCAGAAGTTTCAGGTGGCAAGGTGGTCAGAGGGAACATGTCTTAGAATCTTTGCCCAAAAATTAACTGATGGAATGGGGGAAGTCATAGATTCTTATTTTGAAGCATGTATTACAAAGTGTTCTTATGTCACCAGATTTTGGTGTAGAAAAATCTACCCAGTCATCATTTTAGAAGCTACTGCAAAACTCACTGAGGAGTTTGTGAAGGTGGGCATCTCTGATAAATAAGCCCATCCATTCAAAGGGCATGGCCCAGGGAGGAAAGGTGAAGAGTCAGTGACAATAAAAGACACCAAAAAAAGAAGAGATGACAAGAAGGAGACCCACACCATGAAATGATGTCTTACCAGTGTCAGGGTTCAGGACACTTGAAAAGGGACTGTCTCTATACAGATGACAATTTGACAGAGTTCTGTCAGGGAACATAAAACTTTGGGTGCAGTGAAAAGAGAAACCCGCCATCTCAGTGAGACTGGGACACCAAAGAGCAACAGCTCTGACAATCACTGTCGTAACGTGCTCATTGGTCGGGATTGAGAGAGTGATGCCCTATTACAGTGGTTCTCAAACTGTGGCTTGGGACCCCAAAGTTGGTCACAACCCCATTTTAATGGAGTTGTTGGTGCTGGTGATAGACTTACTGGAGCCTGAGGCCAATGCCCAAACCCCACCATGCAAAGCCAAAGCCAAAGCCAAAGCCTGAGGGCATCAGCCCTGGATGGTAGGGCTTAGGATCCCTGCCTGGGGCTGAAGCCCTTGGGCTTTGGCTTTGCCACTTCTCCCACCTCCCCCAGGGTTGCAGTGCTCGGGCAGGCTCAGAATTCTGTACCCCCCACCCCTGCCATGGGTTGTGTAGTTATATTTGAGGACCCCAGCTGCACAAGAGGGTGCCAGGACACATAGTCAAACTGACATGTATTCACAGGGAGGAGAAAATCAGTCCACTGACCAGAGTACCTGTGGAAATTCAGGGAACATTTATATGGACGTTGTTTGGGGTGGCCATGATGTTGCCCCAACTGGTATTAATCAAAAGAGATTGAAGACATTTTCCTTTAAGGAAGGTGGGGGCGGAATACAAGAGGAGATAAAATACAAAGGGGGCAAAACTAGACCAAGGTGTGACAGATACAAAAGGCAAAAGGAGAAGTAAAAATACTGAGAAATCACAGGGACCTGAGACAAGAACAAGTAGGTATGGATGTTGGAGTAACCTAAGCAAGATAAGCACAAGGGAGACTTTAGAAGGAGAGGAGGAGTCCCATGGGGCAAAGGGTTAATGTGGTCTGAGAATAATTGAGCAGAAATGGAGATGTGTGTGTTATACCCTTCATTGAAATGAACCTTTTGCAGGTGAAAGAGGGAGTTATCTCCACAGAAATGCCAAAGAGCCAGGGGAAAGACATCTTACTCCTGAGAAGGCACAGTACATTTCACAGGAAAGGCAGAACCTGAGGAGGAGAGGAAATGCCTTGAAAAAGGATAAGAAAGGGAGAGAGGTGTTGAAAGGAGGGTATAAGAGGCAGAGGAAGGCAACGACTTCCCAAATTGCCAGCCTGGCCGCACCCACACTTCACCCCCAGCACCTGCCCCATTCAGCAGTTTCCTGGACTATCTGGGCTTTAGTCCCACCAAGGCTGGAGTCATGCTATCAGCCCTCCTAGGGATGGGGAGGCAGGGACAGGTGCTGCCTACGCTCTGTGTCCAGGGCACCTGCTCCTCACCCACCTTATGCTCTGAGGATGGCTGGAACTGCACATCATAGATTCATAGAATCATGGAATACTAGGACTGGAAGGGACCTTGAGAGGTCATCAAGTCTAGTCCCCTGCCCTCATGGCAGGACCCAGTACTGTCTAGACCATCCCTGATAGACATTTATCTAACCTACTCTTGAATATCTCCAGAGATCGAGATTTCACAACTCCATAGACAATTTATTCCAGTGTTTAACCATCCTGACAGTTAGGAACTTTCTTCTTATGTCCAACCTAAACCTCCCTTGCTTCAGTTTAAGCCCATTGCTTCTTGTTCTATCTTCAGAGGCCAGGAAGAACAATTTTTTCCCTCCTCCTTGTGACACCCTTTTAGATACCTGAAAACTGCTATCATGTCCCCTCTCAATCTTCTCTTTTCCAAACTAAACAAGCCCAATTCTTTCAGTCTTCCTTCATAGGTCATGTTCTCTAGACCTTTAATCGTTCTTGTTGCTCTTCTCTGGACCTTCTCCAATTTCTCCACATCTTTCTTGAAATGTGGTGCCCAGAACTGGACACAATACTCCAACTGCTGCCTAATCAGTGCAGAGTAGAGCTGAAGAATGACTTCTCATGTCTTGCTCACAACACACCTGTTAATGCATCCTAGAATCATGTTTGCTTTTTTTGGCAACAGTGTCACACTGTTGACTCATATTTAGCTTGTGGTCCACTATAACCTCTACATCCCTTTCTGCCGTATTCCTTCCTAGACAGTCACTTCCCATTCTGTATGTGTGAAACTGATTGTTCCTTCCTAAGTGGAGCACTTTGCATTTGTCCTTATTAAACTTCATCCTGTTTACCTGAGACCATTTCTCCAATTTGTCCAGATCATTTTGAATTATGACTCTGTCCTCCAAAGCAGTTGCAACCCCTCCCAGCTTGGTATCATCTGCAAACTCAATCATCTAACCTCCCTTTGCCCTGTGCTCTGGCCATGGCCTGGGAAGGCTGGAGCCACATGCTGCCTACCTTCCCCCCCATGCTTTGGCCAGGGCTTTGGGTTGCCCACATCCATGCTCCAGCTAACCCGGGGAAGATTGGACTTGTATTGCCACCCACATGCCACCCACCCACCCTACTCCCCTATGTTCTAGCTGTGCACCCTCCTCCCATAATCCTGGGCTGATGGGGAGTGGGTAAGGCTAGCATTGCACACCATCCACTGAGGGAAGGTGTGGCTTGCCATTACAGTGGGGGGTTGCTTGTTTCTCATAAGGTCCTGGGTGGTAGAAGCAGGGCATCAGACAGCAGGAGCAGGGCTGGGGGCTTGCCTCCTCCAGCTCTAGGTTCACCCACTACTCATGGAACTGTATGGACAGACCATGAGTACTTAAAGGCTGATTCACTTGTGCACTTTAGAACCCTCCACACATGAGTTAGAGGAAGTAACAGTTTCAGTATTAATTAACTAGAAGACATAGTAGAGAGGGGTAGGTTGGAAGGAAGGGCCAGAGAACCCCAGGAGCTCAGAGAAGTGTGATTTCTCCCCCTTCTCACCATGCACTTAGGAAGACCGTAACAATCTTGAGCTGAGGGGAACTTGTTCTGTTATATTCCCACTGTAAATCTGGTATTGAACTTGCCACTGGTGTGCATGAGGACTGTTCAAAGAGGAATCCAGGGTGAGGAAACAATACTTCTATATAACAGAGGGTGATATAATTTATGCTAATTGACATAGGTTTATGGAAAATAGATCCTGTCAAACTAATTTTTTCATGATGGTACACGTTTGGTTCTAATAGGTAATAGTGTTGATGTGATGTAAGGTATTTGAATTGGTACTGCACAACATTTTGATTAAAAAACTGAAATGATATAAATATAATATGGCATACACTAAATGGATTAAAAACTGACTAACTAATAGCAATGTAATTAAAAATGGGGAAATGCCCTCAATCAGGTGTTTTTAGTGTAGTCCTAGAAGGAGTGGTTCTTGATCCTACACTAATGAATTTTTTTATCGATGACCTGGAAGAAAACATAAAAATCATCACTGATGAAGTTTGCAGAAGGCACAAAAATAAAATGAGTGTTAAATAATGAAAAGGATATGTCACTGATACAGAGCTGTCTGGATTGTTTGGTAAGCTGGTTTCAAGGTAATGACGTCTGTCAAATGGCTACATTTAGGAAGAAAAAAATTAGGCCTTACACACAGGAAGCAGTGGCTCTGAAAAACATTTGGGGATTGTGGTGGACAGTCAGTTGAACATGATCTCCTGGTGTCACACTGTGGCCAAAACAATTAATACAATGCTTGGATGCATATTTTACCTCTCAGTTTGTTAATGGTGTGGCTATTGCTGGTTATTCCAATGTTGATGTTTAAGAAGGATATGGATAGATTCGAGAGGGTTCAGAGAAAAGGCCAAAAGAATGAGTACAGGTTAGAAAACATACCTTATACTGATACACTTAGGGTACATCTAGACTACAAGCCTCTTTCGAAAGAGGCTTTTTCGAAAGAGCTCCTTCGAAAAAGCCTCTTTTGAAAGAGATCGTCTAGACAGCCATAACACTTTCGAAAAAGTGATCTGCTTTTTCAAAAGAGAGCACCCAAGCAATCTGGACGCTCTCTTTTTGAAAAAACCCTGTTTGCATTCAAGAACACCTTTTTTCGAAAGAGCTCTTTCGAAAAAAGGAGTTCTTCCTTGTAAAATTAGGTTTACTGCTGTCGAAAAAAAGCCATGTTCTTTCAAGTTAATTTTGAAAGAATGTGACAGCAGTCTAGACGCAGGTGAAGGTTTTTCAAAAAAGGCCACTTTTTTCGAAAAAACTCTGTAGTCTAGACATAGCCTTAAAGAGTTCAACTAACTTAACAAAACAAAGTCAAGGTGTGACTTGATTACAGTCTGGGAGTACCGACATGGGAACATATATTTAATAATGGATTCATTAAGCCAGCAGAAAAAGTATAATGTGCTCCAATATTTGGAAGTTGAAGCTAGACAAATTTAGACTGCAAGAAGCTGTATTTAAAAAAAAAAATGAGAAGAATTAACCAATGTACCAATGGGTGTGGTAAATTTTCCATCTCTGATCATGTTTAACTCACTATATGTATTTAAAAGAGATATGTCCTAGGAATTATTTTGTGGAATTTCTATGTCCTATGTTATATAGGATGTCAGACTTGAGGATGACAAGTTGTCCCTTCTGGCCTTATAATCTGCGCATTTCACCATAATACAGCCCAGTTTGCCTTTACTTTATGCAAGGAAGTGATAGATACTTAGAATTCTGCTGTAATTTCTTACAGAGGTCCTTGAAGGACAGGCCTGACTGCAAGTGATTTAGAGACTTTTTTCCAGTTTTAGTGACTTTGTTGGAATTCTGTCAGCAAAATGTATCTTCAAAGACATTTTATCCAGAGCATTTATTACTCAACCAGGTTCACAGAGTGAATAATATTCCTCTGTTGTAACACCATTTTTCTTCCATTGAACTTTCTCCATATCATTAGGAAAATGGCCACTGAAATGTCCTGTTTGAAAATGACCAGAAAATAAACGTGATCTTTTGCATCAACTCCTGCACTGAATAAAATGAACCCTTTAACTAAAGGCAGTGACAATATTCTGCTCTCCATTAGAGTGGTATAATACTCTCAAGGTGACCCCACTGATTATATTTGATTTACTCTGGATTTACACCAATGTAACTGAAAGCAGAATTTGGTCCGGTGACTTTTAAATGCCAGGCATCGGGAATGATTGAAAATCTGCAACTGAGGCTTGATTATTAGAAAATACATATTGGATTTCTCTGTGACTGCTCCTGCTACTTAATCCTAGCAATAACCATGGTGACCGTTGTACAGAAATGCACACAGAGGTCAAATTCAATAAAACCTGCTGTGTCACAGAGCACTGACTAATTTAACTCTTCTCAATCTGCTTGTTTCCATTTCCCATGAATTAAACATACAATAGATGCAGCTATTCTTATCCCCCAGCTTATTATGTCTGTATAAAATACACAGATGAGTTTGAACTAGTCTGTGTAAACCAGAAATTGTTTTTACGATAGCATAGATCTTCATACCACTTATCCAGCTGGCATTATGCATTATATGTCACCATACAGCATACATTACCAGCTAAAGGACTTTAGTATTGTTTAATCCCCAATAAAATTATTTACCAATGTTTTCTGTCCTGTTAATCCAAGCTATTCACATTCCACTCAGTTTCCTCTATACAAAACAGCCTAGCTGTCTAAAGGGTTTAAGCTTATGTGCAATAAAATGATATTATCTTTTCTTCTGGTTGGAAAGTTGTGCTATCTAGGGGATTACAGTGGAATTGCAGCAACCATCACACAGACACAGGTGGGGGTGGGGGGAGACAGGAGATTTTGTCAATTTAAAAATGACTTTTGCAGGAGATCAAAGATACAATAAAACAAAACCTGCCAACACTAACCCCCCCCCCCCCCATGTTGACTTTCACATGCTCTAATCCACTTTTGGGTTTTTTCCAAGGGCTTCATGGGCCACTGTATGAAACATACTGTCATACTGATCACACTGCAAGAGAACACTTCGAAAAATAAACCCAGAGAGAACTCGATAACCTTCATTGTCAAATGGAAGGCAAAAAAGGTGGCAAATGCACTCAAGTGAGATTTTTAAGAAAGAAACTAAGTAGAAAGGTGAAGTAGAAAGACAGAAGAGTTTCTCAGCCTGGACTATGTTGCTTGGTGGTTGTCAAGACCAAAAGTTTGTGATGACAGTCTTCTTCTTACTTTATTTTTGGAATTTAAAATAAAGATAATTTCAGATTAAAAGAATGTTGTCCCTACAGGATATATACATTCTTCACGGAAAACTCTTATTTAACAATTAATAAATATTTGGGGAATAAAATAAATCAGATTAGACTATTACCGGCCATTTCCACCTTGCGGGAACAGATTATTTTATGGCAGAAAACCTCTGACTGTTATGGATCCTTCTTAATAAAAATATAACACAACTATGTTTTAATGTAATGGGAGAAAAAATTGTATCCAAGGGTATGTCTATACTACATGGCTCCGTCCATGGAGCCATGTAGATGAGGTTTCTAGACATAGGGAAATGCAGCGGCGATTTAAATAATTGCTGCTTCATTTACATCAAAATGGCTGCCGCGCTGTGCCGATCAGCTGTTTGGCGGCAGAGCGCGGTAGTCTGGATGCTCCACGGTCGACAAGGGAAGCCCTTGTCGGCCGCCCCGTTATGCCTCGTGGAATGAGGTTTACCAGGGTGGTTGACAAGGGCTTCCCTTGTCGACCGCGGAGCGACCAGGCTACCACGTTGTGCCGCCAAACAGCTGATTGGCACAGCGCAGCAGCCATTTTGATGTAAATGAAGTGGAGATTAATTAAATCGCCGCTTCATTTCCCTTTTTCGAGTACACTAATCTACATGGCTCCGTCGATGGAGCCATGTAGTTTAGACGTACCCATAGTCTCCTTTTTCATATATATCAGTTTAAAGTAGAACTTATATAGTTGTAAAACAAAGGAAGATGGACCCTTATTGTTCAAACATCTAGCAACATTATATGTACTTGAAAAAAATGCTAAAAACAATTAAACTAATCTTCTTAAATTAATTAGTTTGCTTAATTTTAACTAGGACTTGTTTTGTTTCCTTCTTCTTTTTGCTGGTTTAAACCCCGTTGTTTAACTGGAGCTGTGCTAATGTTAAATCTTTTCAAAGACAACTGTGATCTTTAAACTAATTTGTTTTCCATTACCTATTTTTTTAGTTTAATATCAGTTAATTCTCTTTTGTGGGATTTCTCTGACCCTTGTGGATCCTCAGATGAATGAAACAATAAATTTTGGAGTCGAAAGTCCACCCACAAAAAGAACAGGGATCAGCATCTTTGTATGTGATGTTTGTCCCAGATCATTCACATTGGTGTATTTGTAAGTGAGGAGTTTGTTCTCAGTATGGTTCTCCATGTTATATTGCACTGCATGAAAACAATGTGATAAGCACACAAAGGAAGATGGCATGCAGTCTAACTACATCCATCCTAAGAACAACTTTCAGTACACATCTTCTTGTCTTAAGCAATGATTCCAACATTTCCCTGTATGGTTTACGGAAAATTGTGTTCAGTTATTAAGAGCTGTGGTTCTACTAGGAGGCCATTTTTTAGAGTCCTGCATGTAGATTCTTAAAGACAAGTATCAGATCGCATATTTTCCAACATATGTTGTGTTCATTAACGTGAAGTGTTAATTATCACTGAGCAGAACTAAACAGCATATAGGGTGCTTAAATCTATGATTATGCCACAGAGGTTATGCGAGTCATGGAATCTGAGACTTCCATTGACCTCTGTGACATTTTCTGCCATGGACTGGACCTCACCATTTTGTCAGGGATATTTTTAGTGAAAGTCAGGTACAGGTCACAGGCTTTTGTGAATTTTTGTTATTTCCCATGACCTGGCTGTGACTTTTACTAAAAATACCCACAACATAAACTTAGACTTAGTGATGCCACTCAAGTGCCACACAAGCTTCCTCCTGCAAAACAGCTTTTTTGTACCAATGAACCTTTTTGACTACTTATAATATTGACTTCCTAGCCAAACATCCAAAAATTAAGAGCCAAACAAACAAACAAACAAACAAACTCCTAAAAGACGTTAAACTTTGATTAACTTTGGTTATTCACCTGTGACCAAATATATATTTAAACCCAGATATCAAAAGATGAAATGCTGGACTGTATATATTTCTAAAATAATTGTATTTTTACCCAGTTTTTCTGAATTAACTTGTAGTACTTTAGTATCATAGCCTCATGAAGAATACACGAGGTACCATCTCTCTCCTCCAAAATTTAAAGAAGGATTATGGCATAAGGCACATAAAACAATTTTGTGGAAGATTTGTAAAGACCACTTGCCCATTTCTCAAATCCTCCCTCCCCCAACACACTCTATTTTAAAGTAGTAAATGCTGAGGTAAGACATTAGTTGGCCTGCTATTCTTAAAACCTTCCTGTTTGAATTTTGGAATATGTTTACTTTAACTAAACTGGCAAGGATCACTCTCCTGATAATTTTCTTCCTACACTCTACCAATGAAATTAATTATGTAGAACTTGTGATGAGTACTTGAAATTAAGCCTTCAGACCCCCATTTCCAGTTTCTTTACAAGGCTGCAACAGAAACAAGCAGGAAATGATATATATTAATAATCTGTAAAACTGAAGAAGTAAATAGCTCTTTTCTCTTTTACTGATTCAGTATCTTGTCTACAAATTACTGCCCCATAGCCTGGCAATTCATCTTCACTCAGTTCAGTTCTGCACTGCAGGAATACCAGACATCCCAGGGAAGTGAAGCATGAAAGCACTTTTTCATGTCACAGCCAGTTTTCCCATGAGCCATAGCTTCACAAATAAAACAAGAATGTATTAGATGCATTTCTGTCTATTTACTTTTAGATCCGTATTATTTTCTCCTCCAAATCTAATGTAAATTAGAATGCACACAGCTCACCAAAGGCTGCAGAATAGCTTCTCTCCTGTGGTCTAAAGTTTACCACCTAAAATATGTTGGCATCTTAACAGTTCCTTACGCCATCCATGGATTGAAGGTTGATTTAGAGCTCTGACTTAAATAAACTGTACAGTGAATCAACAGAGTCAAGGTGAGTGTCTTCGCCTCCCAGTTTCCAATAGAAAGATGTGCAATATCATGAAAACCATGATATCCCATGATACTACCCTTGTTGATAAGCTAAGGATGGAATGTCTAGGGAGATTGATATATTTTCTCTCTAATCAGGAAATTCCTCAAAGTCATGTAGGGTAGGGTGGGGAAACTGCCCATGGTTATTAGTTGTCTACCAGATTTTTAGTCTGTGACGATGTCACCAGCACTAACATTAACAAATATAAGAGGGATAGCCGTGTTAGTCTGAATCTGCAAAAGCGGCGAGGAGTCCTGTGGCACCTTATAGACTAACTGAAGTGTTGGAGCATAAGCTTTTGTGGGCAAAGACCCACTTCGTCTACATGCATCTGACGAAGTGGGTCTTTGCCCATGAAAGCTTATGCTCCAACACTTCAGTTAGCCTATAAGGTGCCACAGGACTCCTCGCCGCATTAACAAATATAGTTTTTAAAAAAGAAATAAAACATTTTCTTTATTCTGAAAAATGTAAATATATGAGCCATATATATCCATATAATCACTCATATTTGAGATAACAGACCTGTTCTGCTTTTTGTCTCAGGTCCTTTTTTCATGAAGAAGGCCTGGTCTTTAGGTATTTTGTTAGGAAAACCTCCTTCTGAATTCCAGGCTGTATGTAAAATAAATGAAGAGGCTTCATAAATATGATCAATATGTTTTGCAATATACACTACAGCAGCAGATGGAAAAGATTAAAAATGGCTTTATTACATGACAGGAAAGTGAACTTGGATGTCCACCAATTGATGAGAATGTGTGCAGAACAGGATAGTAGCTGATGCCAATGTTTCTAAGCCTCCCAGCTGAACTTAAGAAAAAAACAATGATCTGAGAACACAACAATCAAGAAATATGTAGCAACAACCTTTTCATCGACTGAGCACACATTAACAATTTAAGCTTTATGAGGTTTTAAGACACAACTAACCCCTACAGTTTCAAAAAGAGACATTCAAAGACCTAATTAATTTTTCATTTGTTTTATAGCTTGAGCAGATGTTGCATTTTCACAGATTAGCTCATCGCTGAGATGCTTGCCTAAAAAAAAGTCTGTGTTAAAATACAAAATAAAGTATTTTTCAAAACTCATCCAGAATGAAAGCCTTGCCTGAGTGACTGCCGTATTGGATTGACCATGAATATTGTTCTGGGGATGATAAATCTTCAGTGTATACTCTCCTACCACAATATATTTATGACCTGGCAATTAAAAGAGCCAAGAATGCCCTCATGGCCATAGTAAATGTAAAGGCACACCTAAGATAATCCCCTGGAGTGCACTGGAATTGAAAGACTGAAAGCATCTATTAGTGCTTTGCTATGGAAACTGACACAATCTCAGACTTCCACTGATGGCAGAATATTGGCCAACTTACAAAATCAAGATATTGCCATAGCTAAATTAAGCACACACAGTAATTCAGTTAAATATAAAGGAGTTTCCTTAATGATATACAACTCCCTGATGGAGAATCAGTGTGGGTAGCCAAACCTACTGATCAGTTTAGATTAGATAGCAATGTAAAACTAATTGTACTTACAAATGTTATGATTTGCCCATTAAAGGGAACCAAGGTTTTAAAATACACTTACAACAATGCTTGCGTTGGGCATGAATAAATGATTAGTGGCCATGGACAAATCAGGAAGTTAGGTCATATACAGAAAGCTACTAAGTGTGCACATGTAAATTTTGCATTTGACAAGAGAACAGCAAAATTAAGCCACTAACAATAGGAAGTCCCTGGATTTGACTCCAAATTTATTATATTGGACCACTGTCAAAAAATGCCCAGAGAACTTATATATGTCTTGGTCATTGAGGATGCTTTCTTCAAATGTGTAAAACAATCTGGATAGGAAACAACAAGGCATTTACTACTGCAAGGTTCTGCTCAAGCTTAGTGTGGTAAGATGAGGGCCTGGAACATAAGCCCATGTATCATAGGCCTAGTATGAGGCCTGAAGCCTAGATAGCAATGGTCAAGATTTTGCTAATATAAAGGAAAATGAAGTTATGAGCAAGAGTCAGGCCCCTGCTCACAGATATTGGCAAGAACAGGGCTGATATTACAGAAATGCTCTTACCTAAGAGGTACTAAGCATAGCCCATAAATACATTCCAGAGGTGTCGTAACAGAAAACCTTGTAAAGAAACGTCTTGGTGTCAACACACGCCCCACAGATAACAGGAACATACCAAACTAAGTTTAGGACAGGGTCTAAACTGACAGCATGATAGACAGTGATTGAATTCCCATGTAAAACGTAATGGGTGGATCTGATTACATCAGAGGATGGCAACCTGATACGTCAGGAGTGATGTGTAACTTGTTTGTATCTGTCTATAAAATGTACCCCAAAAAGTTGTCTTTGTCCAACGGAGAGGACAGTGTCTCATTCCTATGCTGTGTCTGTGTCCATTGTCAGGGGGTTCATATGCGTAGTGGTTCAGTAGAGCCTACTAACAACTATTATTATAGTTTATTTGACAATAAACCTGGCACAATGCTTTCAAACCTTATCTGATTTTGTGGTCTTTGGGGGCTTCCCCAGAGTCTGCTATGTCTACTACTTACACAAAGTCAACATGGCACACAGGAGGAGCACACGCGCACACACAGTCAAATGATTATCATCACTGAAAAGCAGGAGACCTGTCAGAACACTCTATCAGTGACATCTGACTGCCACATTTACCTATAAAATAATGCATAACATTAGAATAATTATTGGAATAAAACACAAATGTCATATTGCTTATCATCCAGAGTCATCAGAACTGGAAAGAAGAAGTAATAGAACTTTAAAGGTTATGCTTATTACATATTCTAAAGAAAATTAAATGCCTGATGTGAAGTCCTAGGGTCTATGACACCCATCTGTTGCATAAATCTTAGTAATGAGATGGAAACCAATGGAAAAACTAATCTCAGCTGTCTAGTTTGGCTTTGTATTTGGCATAAATATCAAGCATGTGCCACACAGGTGGGAAGTACAGAACACTGTGTGGTTAAACAACAGTTAAAATACATTTATGAAGGGAAGGCATACCCAATCGGTCAGTTCAACTGATAATTTTATTCCTACATTTGAAACTATCATTGGATCAATCAAAAAACCCTTTTGAGCAAGATCCTTATGCCTCAAAAAAGGAGGTATAAGGATCTTGTGCAAAACAGGGTTTTCTGCGCAAAACGGACCCGTCTACACTGCTTGTTTTTTCACAAAACCCTCTTGCGCAAAAAGCATCGGCAAAGAATATGCAAATGACAGCGCAACAAATGCTAATGAGCGCTTCATTAGCATACTCTCTGCTGGCAAAAGCCTGCAGTGTAAACATGGCCTGAGAGTAGTGTATCAGAGTTAATAGGAGCTAATGGATTCTCTGCCTTAATTCCAGCATTTTCTAATTTTCTATTTTTGCAACCTTAATACAATCTGTGTGTGTGCATGTATTCATTCTAATTGCAAACACACATATACCTACATGAACACCATTCCTATCCCTCAGACTGGCCACATCTATGACATTTCATAGGCTACGTCTACACTGCAGTTTTTTTCAGAAGAGGCTTTTCCAGCATTTGGCCCATCTACACGGAGCCAAATGTCAGAAAAACCTCCTCTTTTGGAACATCCCTTATTCTTCATAAAATGAGGAATACAGGGATGCCGAAAGAATGCTTCTGCTTTTTCGAAAACTGTTCGGTAAAAACGGAAGCGTTCTTTGGAGTGGCAGAGCTTTTCCGGGATACCAGAAGTGTAGACATAGCCATAGTGAAGACACAGTGTAGGCATAGTGAAGACACAGTGTAGACATAGCCATAGTGAAGAAATGAACAAGAGAATTTAGACTTTAATGTGGATGAGTAAATTATTTTCCTTGTACATTAGACATTAGTAGACCTACTTCATTGTTCAGTGTCTACAAACAGGCTTACACAGGAATCCACTGAACTCCTTTGAGCTTCTGAAATGAAAGTCACCACTAGAAACATCCCTATTATTTTAAGACATTTCTCATTGAAGAGAGAAGTTTATTTGTATATTTTCAGAAGTTTAGTTTTTACTGTGGAAATGCCGTTGAAGGTCTCTAGATGACATACTGTGACATCCAGTTTTATCATGGATCCATTCATTCATACTGAATTTATTGTAGACCTTACACGTAAGACAGTACATTTTTTTCAGCATTTTTAATCTCTCCTAAATTCAACTGTGAATCTATTCTGGTTGGGCAATCATTTGTAAAGGAATTAACCTACCTGAACTTGAGAGTTCAGGAAAGGAAAGGGAGAAAGAACAATGGCAGACTGAAAAAGAAACTTAATTCTTCACACAGATTCACAGTTTTTTACTGATGTTTTTTGAACTCTTCAGGGAAGAAAGAAGAGAAAGAGCAGAAATTGGTCCACATTTGATGATTTCTGGAAAACTGGAGGCTGGGATTAATAAAAAATGACAGATGTACAACATTATCATTTGGCTTCACAACCACAGGAGCAGAACAGAGAAATGCCTAAGAGGCATTATTGAGTACACCCTGCCATGCAACCACAATGAAACATTTGGGGATTCCTCAAATGACACTGAAGGCCCATTTAATCTCTATGCCCCTCATCTGTTAGCAGGCAAGCTGATAGGTGGGTCTCAGTTAGAAGGATTTTGAAAAGTCTGGATATGTTTAATGTAAACAAGTAGCAAATGCAGCAACTGGTCTCTGAAAGTCCATAGGATGAGCTGTGTCATGCCATAATTATATGTGAAATAAACTGAGAATGAAATTCTTGGGTTAGGAATGGGTGGAAACAAATTGAAAAATGGAGTTCAAAACAAAACAAAATCAATTAAAACAAACATAGATATAAAAATCTTCAAATAGTGAGTTTGGCACGTATGTGTTGACTGATTATCCTGGAGTTTATCTATTATAGGTATTTATATGGTCCCCATTTTCGCAGTATCTGAGCATCTTACAAACTGTAATATATTTCTCCTCTTAGCATACATATTATTAACTAATTAAGAGATAGGAAATAAAATGTACAAATAAATGCTCAGTTTTCATAAGGAGAAATAGTGGAGTCCCCCCACCCCCCAAATCTGCATTGGCATCTGTGCTAACCTACATATTCATAAATGGTCGGGACAAAGTCAGAGAGATGTCAAAGTTTTAAGATGATACAAAATTATCCAAAATAGTTGAGTCCAAAGCTTACTGAAAATATTTACAAAGGGAGCTCACTTGACTGGGTAACAAAATGGCAGATGAAATTTAGTTTTGATGAATGCAAAATACTGAAGATTGAAAAATGTATTTCCAAATATACATATAAAATGATGGGGGCTAAAATAGCTGTTCCCATTCAAGAAAGAGATCCTGGAATCATCATGGAGAGTTCTGTGAAAACACTCAATAAATGTACAGTAGCAGGGGGGAAAAAAACCAACAGACTATTAGGAATCACTAATAGAGAGGTAGCCGTGTTAGTCTGATCTTGCTAAAACAAAAGAAAAAACTAAGTAGCACTTTAAAGACTAACAAGATGGTTTAATAGGTGATGAGCTTTCGTGGGCCAGACCCACTTCCTCAGATCTGAGGAAGTGGCTCTGGCCCACGAAAGCTCATCACCTATTAAACCATCTTGTTAGTCTTTAAAGTGCTACTTAGTGATTCCTAAAACAAAAGGAAAAATTAAGAAAGGGATATATAAGAAAATAGTAAATATCATAATGCCGGTACTCAAAAAAATCATGCTATGTTAACACCTAGAATACTGTCTGTAGTTCTGATTGTTCCATCTCAAAAAAAAAAAAAAAAAAAAGGGAGAGAGATTGGAACTGAGAAAGGTACAGAAAAGGGCAACAAAAGTTATTACAGTTATGGTACAGGAAAGCTTCCCCAGGAGGACTGGCTAAAGCTGGGTGGGACTGTTCAGCATCAGAAAGAGAAAAGTAAGAGGGATAGGACAGAGGTCTGTAAAACCATGGCTGCTATGAAGAAAGTTGATATTTACTCCTTCACATAACACAAGGACAATTAAATGTATAGGTAGCTGGTTTAAAACAAAGGAATGCATTTTTTCATACTCCACATAATCAACCTGCAGAATGCCATAAGATGCTGTGAAGTTCAAAAGTATAACCGGGTTTCAAAAAGTATTAGGTAAGATAATAGAGGTTAGGTCAAACAATGTCTATCAGCATAGATGTTCAAAGATGCTGCACAAATTGCGTATCTTGTTTCGATCTTATTTTGAACTAGCTTATTTCGTAATTGGCGCTGTCTGCACGACACCATATTTTGAAATAACCCACTAGTCCAAAACATCCCTTACTCTTCATGGAATGAGGTTTACAGGAACGTCAGAATAACAAGCCTGAAATAACAGGCTTGCTGTTAAGGCATTGGATAGCTATTTCAGGATATAGTGTTTCAGTGCAGACGTAGCCTGAGAAAGCATTATTTCCACTGCAGATATGACAGTTTCCCAGTAATACCAAGCCTGGAAATGTATCAAATAACTAGAAACTATGAAACTAGAATCAGTAGAATTTAAGGGTTTTTTTTCCCCTAAAGTGACTGGGCAAGCAAGTAGAAAATACAGTTTAATGTAGAGAAGCATAAAATTATAGGCCTTGGGGCAACAAACTAAAATTGAAAGCACATATTAAATAGAACAGACATAGTGAACCACATACAGATCAAAAAGGGATTTAAGAGGTTTTGTAGAGAAATCATTGAAGCCCAGTGTATGATTGAAGTGGGAAGCATCAAAAAAGAAAAATAATACCATTCAATAGTGAATTTATTACACAGCATAGATTTGATGTAATCCATAGTACATCATACAGTGCCAACATCTAAAAAGCAAGTGATGCTAGTGGCTGAATAGGGTTACTGGATTCCAGTGTCAGTTGTCACTAACTGCATTAGAACCTCAGGGTATCTCTACACTACAGGACAACATTGAATTAAGATATGCAACTTCAGCTACATTAATTGTGTAGCTGAAGTCAAAGTAGCTCAACTTGGTTTTGGTGCTATCTACACTGCAGGAAATTGAAGGAAGAACACTCTTCCTGCGACTTCCCTTACTCCTCGTGAAAGCAGGGTTACCAGCATTGACCAGACTGCCCCTCTCATTTTGAATTAGCTGTCTTAACTAAATCTCTAATTCCAACCCTGGAAGATCAACAGCAGCAGCTTTGCTCTTCCTCTGTAGTGTAGACATACCCTCAGTTTCCCCACCTGTAAATACATGTATAATAATATTCCCCTACCTCTTCCTTCTGACTGGAAAAGACAGTGACATAGCAGCAAGGCAAAAAAAAAAAAAAACCCTCATCCATGAAAACAGGGTAATGTTGTGGAAGACAGGGTAATGTTGTGGTCTTTCCTTTCCAGCTACTGTATTCCATAGGTTAAATAGGATAGGGTTTGCTCAATACTTGACTGAATGCATCTCTCAAAAAATGTTAGAATGTCCAGGAGATGGGTGCTGGTAGGATTGTGGAATCCTTTTCTGTGCACATGTGAATAGCCAGATTCTCACTTATGCTAGAACATAGAAAAATATATTTAAGGACATTAATAGTCATAAAAAAACTCCAGGCCAACCATTGGGTTCCAGCCATTGTGTGGGCATTGGACATGTCTGTGATATCCCAGGCCTGGGAGTTCCCAGAAAGTTGCCACATCTTGGCCTCCAAGTACTATCTGCTGAATCCTGGTTGGCCAAGAAGCTAGCTGCACAATAGCCTCAGATGAGGCACCACTGAAAGGAACCCTGACTAGAGGGACTACCCAGCTTCATCCATGGTCCAACTGCACCATTTAAGCCAGAAGGGGGCATGGTAAGTTTGTCTGGGTAGCAAGCTCATTTACTAATGTGGTTGCATTGGACCTTGCTTATGCCTGCCTTCTGCACCCAACTCTTTTACTGATTCCTGCTCCACTCCTGTTCCTGTTCTGCTTGAACTTTCCCTCTCCTCCAGTTCCTACCCGTATGCGTCACTTCAAACCAACAACAAGGAGTTTTGTGGCACCTTAGAGACTGAGGGTATGTCTACACAGCAAAGTTATTTCAAAATAAAAGCCGTTATTTCGAAATAACTTTACTAACATCTACACAGCCAAACTGCTATTTTGAAATTAAATCGAAATAGTGGAGCACTTATTTCGACTTTGGTAAACCTCATTCCATGAGGAATAATGCCAAATTTGAAATAGCTATTTCGAAATAAGTGCTGTGTAGACACATATCGAAATAGGGGGCCGCCAGCCTTCCCAGGTGCCCTGGTGGCCGCTCCAGCCTCAACCAAGAACACTCCTCTCCCTCCCCCCTCCCCAGAGCCCTTAAAGGAGTTGACTCTGGCCACAGTGCCTGTGCCAGCTCCAAGCCTGCGATCCCAGAGCCAGCAGTCACTGCCCCTAACCCAGTGGCCCCAAAACATGAGCCAGCAAGCCACTGGCAGCCAGCCCTCCACCACTCCCCAGGAGCTGTCTGCCAGCTCCCAGGAGTCTGCCAGGGCCCGGGCACCTTCCTGGTCCAGGGTGGAGATCATGGACTTATTTGGGTTTGGAGGGGAGGCCCCCAAAGTTCATGATCTCCGCACTAAATGGAGGAACGCGGCCGTCTATGGCAGGATAGCTGCCAGCCTGGCCACCAAAGGCCACATGCGAACCCAGGAGCAGGTTCTCATGAAAATCAAGTTTGTCCGGCGAGACCCCCAAA
Source organism: Pelochelys cantorii (assembly GCA_032595735.1). Classification (NCBI taxonomy): domain Eukaryota; kingdom Metazoa; phylum Chordata; order Testudines; family Trionychidae; genus Pelochelys; species Pelochelys cantorii. Next base: position 97,023,108 of record CM064329.1, on the reverse strand, counting down.
CCCGAGCCTTGAGCTTCCCCTCCCCCTTCTTCCCCCTTCCAGCTCCCTCCTCCCAGGTTTCTCCCTCTCCTCTCCCACCATCTCTCTTCCCCTCTCCCGCCTCCTTTCCCCAGTCTCACCAGAGTTTCATGACCCCCCCCCCCAGTTTTGTTAAATAAAGAGAGTTTGTGTTCATGAAAATACATGTATTTTATTTGACATCAGGAAGGGGGGTTAGGGAGGGGTAAGTGGAAGGATGTGAGGGAGGAACGAGGTACAAGCCCCCAGTGGGGCACACCAGGGAGGCTCTTAGTGCTCCTCAGGGTGAAAGCTCTCCCGCGGGGCCTCCTGGATACTGACAGCCCCCTGATGGACCTCCTGGACGGCAGACAACAGCAAGTGCAGCCAGGCTCACAGCAACGCATCCAGGAGAAGCACGAGAGTGCCCAGAGGCAGCTCTGGCTCCATGTTGCAGAGTGCTGTGGTGTCCCGAGTGAGGGCAACCGGAACATGCAGAGACAAAATGCTTTGCTGTCCCTCATTGAGGTAGGCAAGCAAGCAGGGAAAGCTGAGAACTGGCTGTCCATGGGGCTTCCCTTTAAGCACAGGCCTCAGATAGCCTCAGGCAGCAGCCACACAAAGTAACTCCTGACCTGGTTCTGGCCAGCTTAAATGCCATTCAGTGGCCACTCAGTGTGGACGCGCTGTTTCAAAATAGCAAAATGCTATGTATTTGTCTCTGCTTAAAATACCCACCCATTGACAGATGAAGAAGACAGAGCTACTCTAACATTCTCCTTTCTTCTATTTTTTTAAATTAAATAGGATTAAGATTGTATATGCATATTCTTCCCTGTGCTTCTAGGTTCTTTTACATCTAAATATCTACTGAACATAAATAAATTAACCCGCAAAATATGTTATAATTTTTAGAATCTGACATCCATATGAAGACAGTAAATACAGAGTGAAAACAAATGTGGTCCTTTATTCATCTTCTTGGGTCTAGCTATTTCATCATATATGGTACCTTAAGCAAGACTTTTTCTTGTTTTGGGGTCCCTTCTCTTCCTGGATACATTGCCATTCCAAAGCAATATATTTGGGATTAATGAAATACATGTAATCATTATCAGATACTGGAGAAATTAGAGGTGACATTCAGGTTTTGGTTCAGCAAGTATATCACAACTTGAACCCAGCCACAAACCCTGCTTCAATTCAATGGCATTTGCATTGTAATTATCATCACCTCTTATCATTATGGTATGCCTTAAAAACAGAGTCCCCAAAACATCACCATTCAATCTGACAGGCTAAAACACAGCTGGTTCATGTTCCAGCCTGAATAATTTGCTCACCTCTTAAAACACAGAATAGTCTCAGATCCAGATGGCAACAGGTTAATGTTCCTTAATTTTTTTATTTTACACATGAAAGTGTATATAAATGATTTAACATCTGTATTGTATCTGTGCTTTATTTTCATTACAGATGATGACCTCATCCTTCAGTTTCCCTGGTACGTACCTTTCCTGATTATTAATAAAACCAAACTCAGTGAGTGGTCACATCTGGATTATTGTATCTGAAGATCAATGGTGGAGCAAAGGGGGAGGTCAGATACCAGCATTACAAATCAAAAGTTATAGTACGTGAAATGGTTTCTGTGTTGCGGAAATCCATATATTCCAGATATCAAACAAGTACACCTTCACTAGCACCCACTACAGCTGAATGCTGCTAGGAATTCAAATTTGGATGTTACACACAAACTTTTAAAAAAAGAGTGGTATTAAGGCCAATGTTGGGATTGGAAAGAGTATGTTAATTTTAACCAGCTTGACATATTTTACTTGGAAATAAAAATTCAAGTTGACTGTAGCAACTGAGATAGGAAAGCAGAGGGTCAGAGGCTATGGAGGAACATATGCAATTAGCTGTGCTAATGGGTCCTAATGGATATTTTTGAAGGGATCTACCCTGTAGTGCACAGGCTCCTGTTTACCCTTCCAATGCACAAACTGTTCAACTTTCTGCCTGCCCTTTAGCCTCAATCTGAAAACATGGACATACATGATCAGCATCATTCACTATCAAAACAGAAGGCAAAGAGGAGAAGAGGCGCTGAAAGAAAAGAGGCAGGAAAACAGCACAAAATGCTTGTTCTTGTTTGTTTTCTCTGGCCTCCCCTGCTCTGAACAAAGTTATGAAATTTAGCATAAGAAGGAGGAAAAACTCAGAATGCTTTTAAAACACACAAGAAATTCTAGTCTGAAATTTTCCTGTGACTATCACTCCAGGAAAATGCTCACTAAACAATTGCTTTTTTATAGTTCATCATGATACTGACTGAGGGCTGTTAGTGCAAATGTAATGTAAAAGTGAAACAAAAATGAACTATTGAGTCCAATGTTGTCATATATATTACTTATCTCTCTTTAAGTAAGGGAGAAGAGATAGCTTTTGGTACATGCTGAAAATCTTAACAAACAAAGGCTCTTGTACCCCAGCAAAAGAAGCCCCATGCACTAGCATTATTAGAGTATTAAATATTTGTGTGGTGGAGGAGAGGGGTAATCTACTTCTGTTCCCCCTAAAAACATGTATCTAAAATACGTATACAGATTCAGTCTGTGCAATAAGTAAACATCGGGTTACAGAAGGAAGCAGAGAACACTGATACAGCTTCACTACAAAGTTCATATTCTCTTTTCAAATGAAAGGAAGCGTGTCTAATTCAAAAGTAAAGGAAAGCCTCTTTTGTCTGACTGGCTGGGGGTAAGGTCATATTAATAGTTAAACAAAATACTCCTTTGTTCTTCCTTATTTAAAATTTATTTTCAGTCTATCTAGTAATTATTATCAACGTCTTAAAGAAAATCATATTGTTCTATTGATTAACAGTGGCTTCATTTTCCAATTATTTCTATAATGAGTTTAGTAGCAATGACCCAGAAAATGGACAAAGACCTCACTATGGATTAATGTTAATTTGGTGTAAATTGTTATTTTTCCCCTCTCTCCAGCAAATGATGATGATAGATTCCTGCTGTTAATTAATCAAAACTTCTCAACATAGAGTTCACCAGGTGGAAATAATTAACAGTTAATTGTTTCCTGTTTATTATTCTTCAGGGAGGTAAACAACAAAGACTAGATTTGTTCCACAGTACTTACTAAAAAGCTCCCTAATAAATAAATCGAGACAGAAATATTGTTATAGATACCAATATGTGTGCTTGTGTAATTGTTTTGTGAGACAATGCTTAAGGAAAAGAACTGCTAATTTCCCTTCAGAAAAAAAAATACAAGCAGGTGTGAATATTTGACATTTGTTTCATCTTCATTCTTCTTTCTTTGTGTTTATTGTTTCTAGACTGCTTAACTGATTGACAAAAACAAACAAAAGAACAACAAAAACAAGTCTTTTCCTGGATGGAACAACTTTCAGTGATGAATCGCAGATCAATAACAGTTTTATGGTGCATCTGCATTTTGATCATGACAATGGCAGTTAAAGTTTGACAACGAAAAAAGCACCGCACCAGAATCATCTTATATAATCCACTCTAGCTAACATGTTTTGCATTTTGTATTTTTTCTTTAATTGATTAAAAATATACTGACTGGATATTTTCTTAATTTCAAAATAAAAATGACTAATGCTTCTGAGAAACAATTCATTGAAAGCTCTTCCCAAAATGACAGCCTATACTCTACCTACCCGTACCATCTCCCTCAGTCAAAAGCTTTAACACTAAGATAAGTCTTGCAGCATCCCCTAAATAAACAAACTTGAGCTTTTGTCCAGTTAAAGGAGAGAATTAATTCCAAAATTAAAGCTCTTCTCCTCCCCCACACAGAGCATGACCTGTATCCCAGAAAACTGCCATCCCACTAGAACTTAAAGAGACATGACAACGAGAGTTGGGCAGTGTTGGGCCCAGTGGGAAAAACAGACTGGTTTGGATTTGTCTGGCTCTTTCTCCTGCCTATGTGATTGGCACTGTAGTGGCTGCATGCCTCACTCCTGCCAGCCACTGCCACCTGGCTGCATTGAGCACAGTGTCACCAACAGCACTCAGGGCTTGTGGGAAGGGGCAGCTCCACGCTCCCAGAAGGTGCAGAGTTTTGGGCAGAAGGAGTAGGCGTGGGCAATGAACATGCCATTCTGCTTCACCCCAGCCCTCAGTGCCGGTCAGAGCATAGCTCTTCCTTCTCCCAGCCCCCTCAGTCCTTACAGCTGCCTGGAGCAGCTGCACAGCCCTCCAGCGGCAATTTAAAGGTTGCAGGACTGAGGGTGCCACTGCAGCTAGAGAAGCGGTGGGGAGGCCAGACTCTCGGGTCCTTTAGAATTATTAGCCCCCAGGCAATTGACCCCACCAGAGGCCCTGATTGTGCGTACTGCAGTGTAAAAGTGCCAATGAGTAGCAGCATCTGTTAATACAGATATTCCAAAAGACTCCATGATTAAAAAACTTCACTAACAAAAGTTGAGCATAGAAGAAGCAGATGCCACCTCTACAATATCCTCTACCAGCCAGCATCACCATTTTATCTGTATTGAGACTCGACCAACTTACTCTCATTTAAGCTTCTATTTCAGCCAGTCACAGGGAAAGAAAAGATACCACAGAGATTTATCTATCTAAGATGAGAAAGAAATGGATTTGAGTGTTGCCATTATAACACATGGCCTCATACCTTAGATCTTTTTTTTAATCTTCCCCAATGGGCTCACATACACATGAAAAAGGAAAGATAACAGAACTAAACCCTACTGTAACCTACCTTAGACAGCCATTGGCACAGACAAGCAGTCATCCCTTACCCTTTAGGTTTTCTCCTAAAAGAAGGTTCAGAGCCCCTTCCGTTAATCTTCACATGCTTACAGAAGTCTATAGCCAACCAATAGAATTTCATGTCAATAGAATCAAAGGGCTAACAGAATTAGCAAGGAAAATAGAATTGGCATTGCTTGAAGGAGACCAATGAAATGCATCAAAATATACACCTATCTATCTCCAATAAATCTATTCATCGGTAGTATGTTTAATCTCAGTACAATTCGAAATATGATACTGTTGGCTGATTTTAATAAAACTTCCTACTTGAGTCAAATCACAAGCATATAATATTTTCTACCTATAAGTGAAATCTGGCCTGTTTTGATTTCAAACACAGCTTTTCATTACCACCATGCTTTAGGTTTGCTATGGGTAAAATCAAATCTATTCTCAGGATTATTCCAGAACAAGGGGTTATTATTTTCATAGAAGTTTTACCATTTTCATAACAAAATATGTTATCTTGTGTCATTAAATTGTATGGGAAAAGGGCACATTTTCAGAATTAGTAACTTTTTTTTGTTAGACACAAAAAGAAGGGAAATAATCAGAAAAATGAGAAGAAACCATAAATTTGGCAAAACTTAGATTTTGCTTAAAAATATATCCCAACTGATTTTGCTGAGCTTTTATTGTTTTCTGAAAACCTGATCTTGAAGCAAAATATCTAGTGCTAAAATCATTTCCCCAAATATCTATTGGGGGGGGGGGATTAGATAATGTTCTAGATAAATTCTCACATTTATCTAAATGTGAAAAATAAACATTTGATTTATCTTCATGTAAAAAAAATCTGCTGTGTATCCTGGAAAAAACATTTGTGCTGGTTTTAATATTGTGCTGGTTCAAATATTGCACTGAAAATGCAAAGCAAGTGAAAACATCAGCAATAGTTTGAAAGTCAGGTCCTCAGTGGTTGCTGCATTGGCGTCTCCTCAAGATCATGGTGCGATTAAGAGAGAGATTGAAATTGCCTTTTGTGACCAGCTGGATCCTTCTGTCCTTGCCCCATCTATGGGGCTGTTCTGACAGTTGTGAATCACTGGGACTTTGGCACACCCAAACCATGTTCTCCTTCTCATGGGAGAACTACAGCATCTTCCTAGATAAGTAAAGAATTCTTTTCATAGTCTTTAGAACAGACTGACTCTTTCTCCTCAACCACAGGAGACAAATTTGCCACTGAATTTTAAATGCCCAGATGAGTTTTGAAAAGAACTTTGGACAATTTTTTCCCTGTCTTTATTATTAAATGAAATAATATTATTTATTATTATTTATTATTGTATTAAATGAAAATTCAAATGAACCATTCTCCTTCAATCTCTTTGCATATTCATTTCAGTAGGATGCCAACTGGAACTCACTGAAATGAGGGGTAATCTAATAGTTTTGTCTGGTACCGTGGCAAACGTATCTTTCACCTTAACAGCACCATGACCGCTCTTTATCAGGGGTTATACCTTTTAAAAGATTCAGTCACTCTTGTATCTGAGCACTGGGTTGAGTGAGGGGCTGTTAGATCTGAACAAAAATGAAAATGGAGAAATTGGATTTTTAAAATTTGGCTTAAAAGTTTTACTGAATTCCTGTTTGTTACTCTTATGTGTGCCTGACAGTAGGGATGGAGGACAGAATAATAGGTTTTCTATGTAGATATATAAAAATTAAAGTATACCCTTCTGGATTATTGCTGAGGCTGTAATTTCATCTTTAGGTTCATTCTCACAATTTATGACATCAACCCTCTGTACGAAATTGCAGTTTGAAGCCCACATAGTGATAGATTTTATTCTCTAGTCAAAAGCTGGCTTGGGTAACACTGAAATATATAGCAGAACCTGCATAAAGGAACCCTACTGATGTCTAACTGATACAGGCATATATAATTCCCTGTCACAGCATTCAGTAGAACTTAATAATAAGATTACTCTAGTTTTATTGTTTTCTCCTTGATTCTTCTCTCCCTTGCTATATGCTTTCATCAATCTCAGCCAAAGATTAGAAACAAAAATCCCAGATTGATTTGCAAGTTTTGTTTTTTAGATTAAAATGAAACATGCAGCATTCCGAATGTCTCTTTTTTTCTTGAACCACCGAATTAGAGGCCCTGAAATTGGAACTGATTTTATACTTTCCTATAATAATATTTTTATGAGTGAAATTGGAAGAACAGCCACTCAATGGGAGAGGAGGGAGAAATGGAGCTGGCTAGTGCTACAGAAATATTTATGGGGAGTTTTGATGTTTAGTTTGGAGCATAAAAGAGAACTTTTATTGCAAAGAACCACATAAAGATCTTTTTGTTCTGTAAACCCCCCTCCAACTAAACAAAAAAGCTCCTTTCTGCTAGGAATGGACTTGCTAATACAAAGACAGAGGTTGGTGCTGCCTTTGGCCCAGTATGTGGAAACTTTTCTATTTTCATACCCACACACTAATAATACCTGACTGTTACATAGCACTTTTCATTTTTGACCTCAAAGTCTTTTCCAAAAGGTGCAAACTGTTTTTATTCTTATTTTGCAGATAGAGAAACTGAGGTACTAAGACTTTCTAAGGTCACTGGTAGAGTCAGATATTAAAAGCAGGTCATCTGAACACCAGTTCACTTAGCTAGCCACTAGGCTATACTGGCTTGCTACACTGTAGAACACTATTGTCCAAGTAAAGGGTGAGAATAGAAAGAAAAGTGGTTTCTGTGCCCATTCTTTGGAATATAATGGAGCCCTGAATACAATACAAGATCATTCTAGTTTGTACAGATTCTTGCATGCAGTTTATAATTATATCCCACACAGAAATAAAATGACACTATATAGCTAGATAACACCCAAGCAAAAACAAGAGGTGAACATAAGAAGGAAATGAAACCCTGGCATCACCGAAGTCAAAGGGAGTTTTGCCTTTGTGCTCAGTATAGCCAGGATTTTGCTCTAGATTTTTAAATGAGATTGGAAAAGAAATGATAAGAGCCAATGAGATGGAGTGAAACAGAAAGGCTGTTCTAAACAACAGGAACTGCAGTGGAAAAGGCTCTCACATCAATAGTAATGAAAGTTTGAGAAAGGACAATAAAGCCAGTGGGTAGGTGAGCAGAAAGCAGTACAGGCTAGTAAGTTGGAGCAAGTACACACATACAAGGATTTTGAAATCATTCTCTTTTCTGGGACATTAATTGTTCCTGTCCAAACAATACCCTTCAGATTTTAGACCTCAAAGTGTTTTATAACTGCATTCCAAACACCTACATAAAGACCTTTTTGATCTGTATATTGTGCCCTCCCTCAGCTAAAAAAAAAAAAAAAAAAGCTCCTTAAAGCTGCTTTCTGCTAGGGACGGGCTTTGCCAGTACAGAGATGGTTGGTTGCATTGTATATACATTGTCCATGACTAGACAAGGCATGCACCAATGGAAAACCAATATCTTACTCTGAGAATCACACACACTTAGAGCCAAGTCAAAGCTCCCCAACCAAATGAATCATCAGGCTGATCCCTTAAAGGCTTATTAATTTCATAGTCAATGGTAAACAAGAAAGGATCAGTGTCACATCCAGTTTTCTCAGCTTAATGGATCATGTATCTGTTTTGGAGTTCAGTGAACTGAAGTTCGACTTTCAGCATGAGATCAAGCAAACCTCAAATCCATAACTTTCAGGACTGTACTCAACACATTTTAATCACTTGGACATCACAGCTCTAAATGCTTTGTGTAAATCTAATAACAAATAAAAATAAATCACATTTATTACTGCTGAAATTGTGTGTTCACTTTCAGCCAAGTATTCCAGCAAAGATGTTCATCAGCAGCAATATTTGCAGAAACAACAAATGATAAGGGAATTTTATGGATTAAGAATTCATTGACTTCAGTGGGAGTCTTCCCTTTGATGTCAATCATCTTTGAATCAGGCTCTATTTGCAGAAAGCAAAGTTTGATTCTGATTCACTGGAAACCAACTACTAAAGGTGGAACCTCTCTAGTTCAGCATTCTTGGAACCTGACTGGTACCAAACCAAAGAATTTGCTGGACCACGTGAAGTCAGTTTTGTCTAGCAGCATTAACAACTCTTCCACTGTTTACTGGGCTCTTAGAGGCATTTAGGGACAACCTGGAGCTAAATAACAGCACGGAACACTAAGAGCCAGGACTCGTGGCTATAAACAAAATGTATAGGACCATAGGAAACATGGCCATACCCACAGTAAGTGGACATCCAGCTAACTAAAATCATGGCAGACCACAGATGTGGCTAGACTAGAAAATGCCCAGCTATAGAGGTTAAACCCGTAGTAGAAACTCATTCTGTGTCTCAAGCGTTCCAGGAAGACTTACCAACACGCCCTAAATATGGAGTAGCAGATATTCTATGTTTACATAGATTGTGCATTCTATGGGCAGGAGATAACCATTTTGGTCTGTGTAGTGCACCCAGCACTATGGGTCCTGCCATATGATTCAGGCTACCACAATATAAATAAATAACAATAATAACAATAATATTCCCAATAATTGGCAGGCCAAGGATTTTGAATGAATTAATTCAAGAAAATGATTAGCATCTCCCAGACAGCTCAAAAACAGAAAGAAAAGCTAAATTCACCAAGTAAATTATTTATTCAGCTCAACCTGATCCATAAACCAAGTTCATTGCTGGTCAGAGACACACCCACACCAAAAGAAAAAAAAACAGACTGACTGTGAGAAGTGAGCTAACAGGTATTGTGTCTGTAACACATTTATCCCAAAACTCAACTACTAAGCTAAGGGTTGTGCTTATTTGTAATTTCAGAGGTATTTAAGTAAGAGAGGAGAATGACTCCCTCAAACATCATTGAAGCAGAAGAGATAGCAAGGAGTTGTGAGGTGTATTGACATGAATGGTAATGGGCTTAACTCATCAGCAGTGAGAGTAGTAAGCACAATAGGAGCCCTGTTAATAGACTTAGGGAATGTCTACACAGCAGAGCTAAACTCAAAATGAGCTACGCAACTTAAGCTGGGCTAATTGTGTAGCTTAAGTTGAAATAGCTTATTTTGAAATTGGCACGTCTACACAGCACTTATTTTGAAAAAGAGCACTCTTTCTCTGACTTCCCTTACTCCTCATACAATGAGATTTAGAGAAATCGGAGTAAGAAGCCCATTATTTTGAATTTATTTCAAAATAATGGGCTTTCTGAGTAGATGTGCAATATGTTATATCAGAATAACATCCATTATTCCAAAATAGCATTGCTGTGTAGACATACCCTAAGAGAGCCTTACCTGCTACTGCCTTTTTCTTCCAAGCCATCAGAAAGGAACATCACATTTATCATATCTTTGGAACACAAATTTAGTGAGAGAAAATAGCATTACATCGGAAATCTAGTATCAAAAGCAGAAGGGAAAAAGTAGTTTTTCTCATGGCTAAGAGACAGAAGGAGAAAGATTATTCTTGTCAGACAAAATAACAATTACAGAAAACACAAAGCGCACATTTGTTTATGGAATATGCAGCCTTCTCCTTGCATTAAGGTAACTATTCAAATTGCTAGATTTCTCCCAATCTATGAGACCCGAAGAGAAATAAATCAGTAAAGCAGTCCTTTCAGAAGGGATCCAGGCTCAGAGTCAGAGAGGGCTAGATGGTTCAGCACAATGAACATTGTCACCTCAATATTATCAAGAACATCTAATGTCAGTTCCTAGTGGTTAAATATCATAATCATCTCAATTAAAATTATTTTACTGTATAAAGAGCCTATGTAGAACAAGACAGTCAATTCAGTTCAAGTATTTGGGACCCCCCCCCAAAATTTAAATATAGCCCACAATCAGTTAGCAGTCTTGGCAGAAAGATACTGGATTAAACATCAGAGGTAGTGTCTGCTAAGTCAAGGATGAGCTGTTATGACAAGACAATATATGGCGAAGCTTGCTTTACCACCACTCTTTCTATATTAGTTCTATGACTCCATTCTCAAGGATTATCAGTCATGGATGATATTTCATTCTAAGGGTGATCATCTGTCCCAGTTTGGATGTGAAAATCCTCTTTCCAAGCTCTGTCTCTGTTTTGACTACACTGTTTGCCATTACTGTTTCAGCTAAACTAGACGTGTTCTATTTGCTCTTGCTCAATGGGGTGCAGAGGAACATTTAGGCAAGAGCAAATGGGACAAATGCCTAGTTTTGCTAAAAAAAATCATGACATTTTTGTTGTCACCTTGAGCGATCAGCCCTGCATGTTACAGTTTGGTAAGCAGCAACGTTATAGCTCCACTATACCGCTTACCCACTGCCCCTTTTTTGAGGTTGCCACTTACCCACTGCCCCTTTTTTGAGGTTAGGGAAATTTGAGAACTCTCATCTTCCCTGAAATCCTAGTTAGAGTCAATTAAAACATTAATCCTATAACTACAATGAAGTGCGTATTAATCTGATAAATGATCCATTTTCCCCCATTTAAATCTCTGTTTTCTTTGCCTTCCCTTTATACCTTCTATCTTAATTTTCTTCCTTACCCTCGCTTCTTTCATGATTTCTTCATCTTTAGAAAACAATATTCTAGCTTCTCTCTGGCCTCACTGTGAATGACTGGGCTGCTGGGCCTGACTGGAAATAACTAGGCCACTAGGCCTGACCCGGTGTGTCTAAGCTGCCAGGGACTATTGGTGAGGGGTCAGTTTACGGGATGTCGCCCCTCAGAAGAGGCACAGGGCAGGAGGCCCCATCACAGCAAGCATGTGGATTACCTCTTTTATTATTCATTTCCCTCGACACAGTGTCAACTCCTTCATTGTACAGAGTGGGTGGTGCAAAAAGGAAACAGGCAAAAGTCAACTGGATAAAGAGCCAACAACTTCAGTATAAAAATAGACTTATCCGTTAACAAAATAATTAAAACAATTACTTAAATAGCCCAGAGTGTATTGTAGACTAGTTTCTGAGTAATTTTTACCTACTTGCTGACAGGTTATGTGGATTTTCACATGCTAATTTATCAGTACGATAAAAAATATCTGAATAGTCCAGTGTGTATCCTTGTCTGGTTCCCAAGCAACTTAACTTACACATTGACAAGTTATGTGGATTTTCACATACTTATTTACCACTTCAAATCAAAATGTACTTACCGTAGTAGCCTCTGTATCATATTACATATAGAATGTTCCTCTTATAGCACTCAATAAATGGTCTCATATGTGTGCCATAAACCTTAGATGTTTGCCAAAGCTGTGAGGAAACAAAGAATCAATGAGATGGTTTTCTTAGAATTAGATTAAAAATGTACTATAGACTGAGGATGCAGAAACAAATTCTGTTTGACTTAGAGGGCTGAATCGCACCAATATGACTGAATAATAACCAGGTTTGCATGTGCTTGCTGCCTTTTCAAGAATTTCAAAATTCTTTATTACAATGGGTTTATTCATCCAGCTCCAGTCCAATGTATACAAGTATCATAACCACCTCTGCAATGGGTAAATCAAAGAAAAGAAAGCTATAAAGCCCTATTTTCATACATGTCCTCTAATTTGGGATGCTTTGGTTCTTGGTTTTCCAGTCTTAAAAACACTTCAAAATTGTCTCAAGCTTGTTATGCTACCCAAAATCTGTTGCCATTTCTGAAAGTCTTGTTCTAAATAATAATACCTATTTCTTATATTGTACTTTTCATCAGTTAATCTCAAAACATATTTAAATGGAAGTAAACATCATTATTCCCATTTCACAGATGGAGAAACGAAGGCACACCGAGGGGAAGTGACTTATCCCAGGTCACACAACAGGCCATTGCCGATGCAGGAACAGAATCCAGGCATTTGGAGTCCACAGCCACTGTGCTACCCATAAATGCCCAAGGAAGCATAGCAATTTACTGGCATAACTGGGGGTATGAAACCCCTGGGTTCCTATTCCCATGATCCATCCACTAGATAATCTTTTATTTCCATAGCTAAGTAGGTAAGAAATCAGAAAAGCACAATTAGTTGTTTTTGAATAAGGGGGGATGGCATTGATATGAGACTGGAAAACGGAAGATACCTTTTTAAATTGTAGACGTTACAGTACCACAGCACTTTCCCATTGATTCTTTCCAGTCTCTAATACAACAGACAATGAAAATCAAATGATAACTTTGAGCACTCTACCAGAAACTGCCCATTTTGCATGTATTCACTCTGAGCATCTTTCATACAACAAAAAAGAAGAAAGAGGGAAGAAAGAGGTCAGCTAAGAGACACTGTGTAAATCAGAACATTGTCCCAGATTAACGAGCCATTCATAAAAATGAGCTGATGTTTTCCAAAGTGTTCCCACTCTGATTTCTGGTAAATGTAGCTACAATGAATTCTTTGCATGGCTAAATACTGGAAAGAATACAGATGTTTAAACACAGATGCTTTCACTCCACATCTCCAAACATATTATACAATCTGTGTATTGGTGTGAAAGCGGGTATATGAGTTTCACAATTCAAACTTGTTTAACTCCCATCAGGATTCAAGTCTGCTCACACAAATGATATCAACACTTTTCAACATTAAAAGTAAGTAAACTTTTTGTTCATATCAACACTATTTCAGAGCACAGCACACACAACACACACAACCCTCTGGCAATTTTTTCACCTGTCACCCATGAAAACTCATGATAGCATCTGCATGTTTTGTTAGTCTTTTAGGTGCTACTAGTCTATTTGTTGTTTTTTAAGTTTTTCCTGTTACAGACTAACTCAGCTACCTCTCTGAATTTTTTCTTTGTTATTAAAAGGAACTTCACCTACTAATCTGAGATCTTATATTTCGAATTTGTCAAAAGTAAAAAAGATTAACAGAATTTAATAGGAACAGAAAGGTTTTAAGTGTTTATGGTTTAAACATCCAGAGGTGTATATTCTAGTCCAAATAAGTAAAAGTGAATAGCAGGAAAGATAATTAGTCCAACTTCACCTTACAAACTGAGCAGGATACAAAAAAAGTAAACAGAATAGGTAGCAAATGTACTTTTCCTTTTAAAATATATTGTGGTTTCAATCATTCTGAGTTGGTTTTTACCAAGAAGACTAAGAATGGTGTTGGGGTTCTTTTTAGTATGAATGTTATTGTGCCAATAGTATAAGTAAGATCTTTGGCTCTTCTCTGGATGCTTTGTGCTATTCTTGTGTTAAGCATCCTTAAAGCCATCTAAACCTACAATGGGAAGAGTTGGATGGCACTATTGATAGGTTCCTCAGAAACCAACATAGTTCCTACATTGGAACCACCCTGACTCCAGGGATGGCCCCTTGTGAGCATAACTCAGGCTTCGCTAACTTATGTCAGGAGCATGAGCAGATGGTTATCAGATTCAGAATCCAGCTGCTACAAAGGTGGTTTAAAGGCACCTCTATCACTCCTTCCACCCCCATCTCAGACTGAACTTAATTCAGCCAGACAAGAATATCTCTCTCCCCCTCCTCGTCCCCTCTACACCATCTCCTAACTGTTCCTATGTTACTAAAGTGAGGAGAAAAATCCCTGACAGTATTAATAATAGAATGTTACTGACTCATTCTGTGTTGTGGTATTTTGTGTCATCACACTGTTACTCTGAAATAGCACTAATGGAACAATGAACCTGCCTCACCATTACAGTAACAATAGTGACTGTTTTGGAGACTAGTGACAGGATTTGGAAAGCACCTTATAGTTATTAAGTGTTACCACATTCTTTCCATGTAGTTATGGTGGTATTTATTTAATCCCATTCACATGACCATGATAATTGCCAATTAAGACATCTTGGAACTCAGCATGTCAGGCAATTAGTGGACCACACAGAATAGTTTGCTGCACTGGCCTTGAATCATCATTAGTGTAAAGTATCACCTTAAAAAGCAGTCCTTTGAAAAATGATGTGTCTGCATGTTGGACTGGTGGTCATGGAAATATGCATGACTATGTGGTATATGGGTAGAAGTCATTTCACCCATCATTTTAACTTCACTTTGTCATAAAATATTTTCCCTTTACAAACTCTCCTTCCATATCCCAGGACATACTTGGCAGTCACACTCGCTGGTGTTCTGAAGGGTGAATTCATTTCTGCATGGAAACCTGTCCTAATAACTGGTGTTCACAGTGGGAAAGTAAAATGCACTGAACCTTTCCCCTAAGAAAGTCTATACTCCCTGCTTTGGCTAGCAGGTAGAATAAAAGTCCTAAAGCCAGGTCCTCCAAGCAGTAAATTACTGTGTTCTCAGAAAGCTCTCAAGATATAACTCCATCAAAATATTATCAGAGGCGAATGGTAGTTTTACCTTTGCAGTGTTCCCTGTGGCATCATTGGCTGTAATCTGATTAGAATAGTACAAAGGGGAATAATTTTGTAACGAATAATACTCAAGATGAGCATGGAATAGAAATGTGTTGGGTGATGTTACTGAGGTGAATGAGAACTATAGACACCACAGGGTTTTAAAATGTACATGCCTCAAAAGTTTTTAAAATGAGCAAACTGGATGTGTTAATATAGACAGTTGTATATGTGTGCTACTGCCCTGTTGTTCAGAATGGATTCATGGGTTCCCAACAGAGAATCTTATACCTTACACAGTTAACTAATAGAATATAAAAGATATGATGGATACATTAATTACGTTACTAAAGCTATGGATAACAATTAAATCACATGAAGGCATACAACTAATCAGTGATAGATTTTTATGAGTGCTTGTATAGAAATGCTGTAAATCTAAATACAGGTTGAAACTCTCTAAACTGAGACTCTCTGGTCCAGCAACATCCATGGTCTGGTGAGTCTCAGTGGAGGGCCAGCAGCAGGCTGCCTGGTGAGTCTGGAAGCCCCAGTATGTGGCTGCCCAGCTAGGCCAGGAGCCATAGTAGAGGCAGCTGCCCAGTGGGGTCAGGAGCCCCAGTACATGGATGGCCAGTGGGGCTGGGAACTATGGCAGCAACGACTGCTCAATGGGGTGCACAGGTCAGCTGGGCTGCCAGGATGCCAGTGGGCCTGGCAAGGGCTGGAGGAGTGGGGACAGGGAGACCAGTAATGACCTCCGCTGGCCCAGAAAAATTCCTCGTCTGGGACCGGTAACAACCTGTAGTAAGATAGGTGAACTGGAGTGACTGATATTTAATAAGGATAGCTATATAATATGCAGCACAGAAACATGGTGGAATGATGGCAATCAATTAATGACATGGTAATATAAAGTACAAAATATATTGGAATGACAACACTCATTAATGGATCTCCAAGTCACTGTGTTATTTCAGGCCAATTCCACAAGCCAAATACACAGGGAAGGATTGGCACTTAACTTCATTTACAAGTTTAATTCTTATGCAAATGGTATGAACAGGGACATCAGCTGGCTGGCACACTACCTTCCCCATCCTAATGACTTAATCAACCAACCAAACAATGGAGGTGCTAATTGTTCTTATCAACCTCTTGTAACCACTTGAAACATCTACTCCCTGTCTCTCCCTCTTTTTTTGTCTCCCCTCCTTTTTTCTCTCTTTCCTCCCACGCCCCCCTTCCCTGATTTATTCTTGGATTTGGACTTCTAATACTCTGGTCATCTGAAGATACCATCATGATACCATCTATGTGTTTTGTTAGGCTTTAAGGTGCTATGAGACTATTTGTTGTTTTTTAAGTTTTTCCTGTTACAGATTAACTCGGCTACCCCTCTGAAACTAGGTCATGTTGGTGGGGGAGAGGCACTATACATGAAAGAAAGCATAGAGTCAAATATAGTAAAAATCTTAAAAATGAATCGAACTATATCATAGGATCTCTATGAAAAAACTCATGCTTGAATAATAAAAGAGTACATCAGTAAGAATACTTGATTACTTTTCTGACCATTCCCTCTGAAAGACCTAGCACTGGGTACTGTTGGAAGACAGGATGTGGGACTAGATGGACCATTGGTTTGACCCAATATGACCTTCCCTATTGTAGTGAATATGAAATGTACTCGCCAACTGTCTACTATTCATTTTTTGTGTTGTGTGACTGGATCGCCAAACTCACCTGATAGTTCTGCTATTTCCTGATGGAGTGGGTGAAACTTTTTGAACAGGAAAATAATGCAAATATGAAGAGCAGTTTCCAGTATGACTCTAAATACTAGGGATCTGTTCAATTTGCAACACTCTTTGAAATAAATGGAAACTTCTGGCACTTGGCATCTCTGAAAATCAGACACTTGGACTAAAAAGTTCAACAAAAATTAGAGACTCACAACATTTCATGAATGCTTAACAGCCATCCATATGATTTTGCTTCTGAGGAATATAACCTTACAACAACAACAAATCTGCTTTTTATGTTACCAAAATATTTACACTTTGCTTTTAGAAGTATTTAGCTTTCTCTGGCATATAGCACAATGACAGCCGTGAAGTGACTACAGAGTTAGTATAAACTTGAATCTATAACTTGTCAGAGGAAGAAGTTCAGCTTTACCCCATTTTTTTTTTTTTTTTAGGAACTACTGAAATATTACTATTCTTGCATGAAGAAGAAAGAAATGTAGGAAATGCCAGTCTATTATGATTTTCAGCCCAGATTTACAGTTTTAAGAGCTCTGAAATTCTGTCAAAAGATTCAGATACTTATTCAGATACAAAGTTAATCAGGGCCAGATTAACTTTTCTGGGGGGCCCAGGAATGTTAGATTTTATGGGGCATCATAGGCTCTGGGGTGGGGCCAAAACGGAGGGGCTCAGATTGCAGGAGAGGGCTATGGGTTGAGGCACCAGTCTGTGGTGTGAGAGGATGTGAGGGCTCTCACTGGGGTGCCGGCTCTGGAGTAGAGCTGGGATTTGGAGTGCAGGAGGGAGTTCAGGGCAGGGGATTAGGAAGGGGGTGTGGGGTCTAGATGGGATTTATGGTATGGGAGGGGGATCAGGGCTAAGGCAAAGGGTTAGGGTGTGGCGCACTTACCTAACCCTTTGCATTAGCCCTGATTTTCCCTTTGGTGTGGCGGGAAGCAGTGAGGGCAGAGCCTGCAGGTAAGGGCAACACCAAGATAAAGCTTCCCCCGCGGCTCACAGTAGCAGGCTCCAACCCAGCAGGGGAGAGATGGTAGTGCACAGAGCCTCTTCCCCTACTAGGCAGGGCTGGATAATGCACAAAGGTGTTAGTGGCTGCAACTCAGGACTTTGAGCTAATGGGGACTGACAAAAAGATCTGCACTTTTGGTGCCTGGAGATCTTTTTTGGGGCCCATCCCTTTAGGCCAGAATCCTGCTCTGCATCTCCTAAAGCTCCTTTCTTAATCTGGCCCTGATATGAGTCAAACTTTTCCACTGTAGCCAGTCTTAACAAAGGGGCAGTATTTATTTATTTAAGGACAGATCATAATATACATACATTGAGTAGCTTTAGTGAAATCAGTGCTATTACTTGAAGAGTAAGGTAATTTGGTGTGTATTAGAATTGCAGTATCTGGTCCATAGTTTAAAAAAATATATATTTTCTAAAACACTGTAATAATGTCTAAATGTGTTCATGGCATGCACTTCTGAAAACCTGAGCCAACAGATAAAAGCACAGGCTATGGACATTTTAACAGATTATTTAATAAAATGAATTATTTGCTTGGTCCCTGAAACAATTAGTTGTTGTTTCTTCCTACACTCAACCTTAATAGAGATTATTTCACCTGTCATATTCATGAAGTGCAATTTCATGAAACAATGTATTTCTGGGCAAGTGACTTCAGACTCAATCATATTCTTATGACATACTTTCATATTGATGTTATGCAATCCATACTTTATTAAAAAACAATACTACATTACTCTCCAGGTATGACCTGAACTATATGGACCAGATTCTCAGGGTAGGTCTATACTTCAATTGTCTGTCCGATGCCAACAGCCTTTCTCTGCTCTAGTGCAGTGAGCAGAAATTCTATGAAGCAGAGAATCTGGGACTGCAGAAATACACAAATGTATTTCTAATGTTTGACTATTGTTGAACAAGTAGTGTAATATTTTATAAGGGTTAACAATAATATTTCTTAGATTGTAAACTGTGGGATACCTGTGTCTAGCTTTGCATTTATACATTGTGTACCAAAGATAGGTCCCAATTCTGATTGGGGTCTCTTGGCACTGCATAATATGAATATTGCTAAAAATGAACATCAGAAGTTGACGGAGAAAAGACAGACTGCTGTCTTTTGGTTAAATCATGGAGCTGGGAGTGAAAACTATTAGATTTTTTTTATATCTGCCCCTGAGCTTATATGAAACAGATTAAATCTGTGCTTCAGTTTACCAGTGAATAAAATGGAGTTGATTAAACTTACCCACTAACAGGGTTTTGTGAAAATGATGTAATTTGACAAAAAGTGCTTTAAGGTTCTCTGATGAAAGGCACTGGAAATGGTAAAGAAATTTAATAAATATCTGTGCTTGTTGGTTTTGTTTCACAAAGTGTATAAAAATCAATGGTGTTTGTTTTGATTTGATATATACAATATTTGTGTCTCTTTCACTGGTAAGATAGAAACAATCAGCAGAGATACTTTGGGTGCATAGAGAAACATGCCTTAGAAATGTGTTGTTCAGTGCAGTGCAGAACTGTGTCAACATGAGACCGAGCATCTGGAGCTACAGAAATACTGAAGAAGTGGGTTGTGCCCACGAAAGCTCATGATATCATCTACATGTTTTATTAGTCTTTTAAGTGCTACCAGACTATTTGTTGTTATTTAAGTTTATCCTGTATGGACTAACTCGGCTACCCCCTGAAGTTTTTCTATTTCTAATGTTTGACTATTGTTGAAAAAGTACTGTAATATTTTATACAGATTAATAATCATATTGCTTAGGTTTTAAACTGTGGCAGACCTGTGTCTAGCTTTCTGTTTCCTGATCAGTTTTACTCATGACATGTTTTGAAGCCAATTTAAAAACACATTTTAATACATTTTTATTTTTCCATTGTCATTTATGACCCCATTCAACACACAGTAATTTGAAATATTCACAAAGGAAATTACATTCTAAAGTGCATAAAGTAGGTAAAATTATATCTAATTGAAATTAATTTCTACCAATATTTGTATTTTAATAGGCTATATAAAATACAAATAGTTTATAAGCTAAGAAAAATATAAAATAGAATAACCTGACCGAAAGGACTGTAGGGTTTTCAGACTTACAATCACTAATGCTTCCTTATCCACTGAGATTTATTGCATTTTACTGCCAGACATAAACACGTTTAGTTGCACCTGAGTGCTACAAAATGATGCTTAATATCTGTTTAGTTGTTCATAAGCTCAGTATGTACCCCTGGCCCCAGTCATTCCTGAAGTACTGTGGCAAAACATTGCAAGAATTGAATACTGCAAATATTATACAGGAACTTAAAAATAAATGGTTTTACAGTATATTTTCCTGATGCTTTTTTTAATATGTTAGTACAATGTACACACCCAATATGCCACACCATCCAAGCTATGCTATATTCAAGCAGTTACAAGTAGAGGCATGAACCCAAATATAGCAGCTATTACTCTTTCAGGAAAACCAATTTTTTTTTCCTCCAGAGGTTAACAAATGGCAGCAACTGGGAACTATGTCAGAGGTAATTACCTCTAAGGTTATTTCCAAATAAGGCACAGCAAACAGTTCTTTCACCTCTTTTTCTCCTTTCAAAATATCTGTGAACATATAAGTTTACCATAATTCATCCATTACACTAATTTATTCACTAAGTATTATTTCAATTTTTGTAACTCTAGGAATTGTCTGAAAATAGTTAAAATGCAAGTTGTACTCCTTAATTCTGCTGATCAAATAAGTCACATATTATTTCTATTTTCTGACTGGATGTACATGAAAGCTGTTCTTAAAAAAAAAAAAATCTGCAAAATTCAGTCATAGGAGTGTTCTCTAATACAAACAAAAATGGGACTCAGCATATACAGCCAAATGGAGTTATTTGAAAATCTGAATGAACATTCAATTATTATTATTACTTTTGAGAGGGAAGGAGCAGATTTGGTTATTTGTCACTTAACATGGTTCATATTATGTTTTAAACAAACTGCCTTCTAGTATGTGGTATATGAATGCATTAACATATGCAATTAGTATAACATGTACAAAATGATATTCTATTAGTTTCATCCTAATTTAGAGCCCATTTATACCCCTGGGATCCATGCACAGAAAGTATGTATGTGTAACATTAGAAAGGCTATGGGACAAAATGAGCTCAATGTAGCTAGAGACAAAAAGGGTAAGAAGAAAACATTTTAGAAATATGTGAGAAACAAGAAAGAATATCAAAGACAAGTCAGGACTGTTACTTAAAGAAGAGAGAAAAACAATAAGAGGAAATGTGGAAATAGCAGAGGAGCTTAATGACTTCTTTGTTTTGGTGTTTACCAAGAAGGTTCATGGTGATGAGATGCTGAGCATAATGAATGCTGGTGCAATTGAGGTAGGTTCAGAAGTTAAAATAGGAAAAGAACTATTTTTCTTAGCCAAGTTAGAGATGTCTTCAAGTAACCAAGGTCTGATGAAATACATCTTAGAATACTCAAAGAGCTGATTGAGGAGATATCTAAGACATTAGCTATCATAATTCTAGGATTTATTAACAGGAACATTGTAAGCAAAACACAAGAATTAATTCTTCCATTCTTCAGTGATTAGGCCTCAACTAAAGTACTGTGTTCATTTCAGTACACCAACTTTCAGGAATGATATGGACAAATTGGAGAAGTTTCAGAAAAGAGCAACATCAATGATCTAGAAAAAAATGACCTGAAGGGAGATTGAAAGAACTGGGTTTGTTTAGTCTGGAAAAGAGAAGACTGAAATGGGACATGATAACAGTTTTCAAGTACCTAAAAGGGTGTCACAAGGAGGAGTGAGAAAAAATTGTTCTCCTTGACCTTTGAAGATAGGAGAAGCAATGGGATTAAACTGCAGCAAGGGAGGTTTAGGCGGGACATTAGGAAAAGCTTCCTGTCAGTGTAATTAAACACTGAAATAAATTGCCTAGGGAGGTTGTAGAATCTCTGTCACTAGAGATTTTTAAGAGCAGGTTAGACAAGCACTTGTCAGGGATTATCTAGATCAGGGGTGGGCAATGATTTTCACAGGGGGGCACTTCATGAATTTTGGAATATGGTCACAGGCCAGCTCCATGGCCCCTGAAAGGGGCAAGGCCTGGAGCAGAAGGTGCGGGGCTGAGGACTAGCCTCCCCCCCAGAGTTGTCTGAGGCTAGAGGCTTTGAATTAAAAACACAGCAAAAGGTTTGCAGATCCTGGCTCCACCTGGCAGCCACCTTGGTTTACTGCTGCTATTTAAAGGAATCATTGCTCTGGCCCCTGCCAGAGTAGCACCATGACCAGGAGCCACAAGCCCTTTAAATAGGATCCTGCTTCCTGATTCACCTCCTAGAAATTCGGTGGTATGGGCAGCAGGATATAAATATAAAGCAACCAGATGCAGTCCATGGGCCAGATCAAAATATTAGGCGGGCCGGATCTGGCCCCCAAGCTACATCTTGCTCAGCCCTGATCCAGGTGGTGCTTGATCCTTGAGTGCAGAGGACTGGACTTGATGACATCTTGAGATTTCTTCTAGCTCTATGATTTTCTGTCAGGAGGAGACAGTCTGGCCCTATATTGCTATTATGTGTAACAGCCATGGAGTTAGCCATAATGAGCAATAGAATAGAATACAATTGAATGTGTGAATCTGCCAGCTCACATGAATCCCAAGTAGTATAGCAGAGGAGAGTATGAGAGCTCAGAAAATGGCATTTGTATTACTAACTACAAGGGAGCAAAACCGGTGAGTAACTTGGGACATTATTGTAATAGTTTCAAGGATGAAAACATTTCGTTTTTCTAGATTTTTTTTTATAAATTGCTGATGGAAAATATAACACTTGCAAGTATAACCAAAATTTGTGAATGAATCTCTGACCAACAATTAAATTAATAGGAATTTACCCTTGGATTTCAACAGGGTCAAGATTTCACCCTCTGTGTCTTAACGAATAAATCCTTACTGTTAATTAGTGAATGCTAATCCTGAGGTGAATTAAATAAAACAATCTTCACATATAGTTTTCTTTCCTCTCTGTGTCAATTAGGCAATTACTTTTTGAACAATGAATTGGTTTTAATGTTCAAAAATATTCTACTCTGAACAAAAATATTTAAACAGCCTTTTTTTGGTAAGCATAGCCAATATACACAATGTACTGTGCAAGACTCTTTTACATGACATTGTAAACAAAGTACAACTAGTTTGTGGCCAAAAGGTTATTAGCAATGGTTCTGTGGATGCACTATACACACAGTAAGAGTTTGTTTAAACTGTGTGGAAACAGCAAGGCTACGTCTAGACTGGCATGAATTTGCGCAAATGCTTTTAACGGAAAAGTTTTCCGTTAAAAGTATTTGCGCAAGAGAGCGTCTAGATTGGCATGGACGCTTTTGCACAAAAGCACTTTTTGCGCAAAAGCGTCCGTGGCCAATCTAGACGCGGTTTTGCGCAAGAAAGCCCCGATCGCCATTTTAGCCATCGGGGCTTTTTTGCACAAAACAAAACTGAGCTGTCTACATTGGCCCTTTTGCGCAAAAGGTTTTGCGCAAAAGGACTTTTGCCCGAACGGGAGTGTCAAAGTATTTGCGCAAGAAGCACTGATTTCTTACATTAGAACGTCAGTGCTCTTGCGCAAATTCAAGCGGCCAGTGTAGACAGCTGGCAAGTTTTTGCGCAAAAGCAACCGCTTTTGCGGAAAAACTGGCCAGTCTAGACACAGCCCAAATGATATCACATTATAGTATTTGAAAACTAACATGACTCAGTTTTGTTCTGAGAGGCAGACCAGTTTAAAGTCAGGGTACGTCTAGACTACATCCCTCTGTCAGCAGAGGGATGTAAATGAAGCACTTTGAAAGTGCAAATGAAACAGGTATTTAAATATCCTGCACTTCATATGCATAATTGTGTCATGGCGCTCTTTCGAATAAGCACCATTTTGAAAGTAAAACCGCATTCTAGACGTAGTTCTTTCGAAAACGGCAGGCTTTTACAAATGATCCTGTACTCCTCAAAAAATGAGGAGTACAGGCTCTTTCAAAAAAGCCTGCCATTTTTGAAAGAACCACGTCTAGACGGTGGTTTTATTTTTGAAATCACGCTTGTTCGAAAGAGCGCCATGACACGATTATGCAAATGAAGTGCAGGATATTTAAATACCTGATTCATTTGCACTTTCAAAGTGCCTCATTTACATCCCTCTGTTGACAGAGGGATGTAGTCTAGACACGGCATCTGGGTAAAGATAAAAGAAGGGGAAAAAGGGTAATGTCATCACTGGGATTTGCTATAAACTACAAAATTAGGAGAACGAATAACAGAAATATCTAAAACAAAAGACCTGATAGTAATGGGCAGAATTTAATTACCCAGAAAACTGTTGGAAAAGTAATATGGCAAAGCACAAAATTTCCAATAAATACTTGGAATGTGTTGGGGATGACTTATTTCAGATGAGAAGATAATCAAGGGAGAAGGGGTTTTAGACTTGATTTTGGGTCACAGAGAGGAATTGACAGTGGAGCTGAAGGTAGACGGTAATTTGGATTAAAGCTATTCTGAAATTACAAGATTTCATGATTCTAAGGAAGTACTGGAAGCAGCAAAACAAGGATAACAGAATAAAAAAAACACAGACAACTCAGTGAACTGATAGGTAATGTCCCATGGGAACAAAAAAATTAAGGAGAAAATGAGTTCAGGAGAGTTGGCAGTTTCTCAGGCTATGTCTAGAATGCATGCTTCTTTTGGAAGAAGCTTTTCTGGAAAAGATCTTTTGGAAAAACTTCTTCTGAAAGACAACGTCTACACAGCAAAAGCGCATCAAAAAAGCGATCTGCTTTTTTGAAAGATAGCATCCACACTGAATGGATGCTATTTCACATTTAAGCTGTGATTACTATGGATGGAGTGGCTACCGGAGCACCTGTGCTTTTATCTCTTTCCTTTTCTTTCAAAAGAACTTTCTCTTCCACGTCCACACACACATTTTTCCGAAAGAGCTCTTTCGGAAAAAGGCTTCTTCCTTGTAGAAAGAGGTTTACTAATGTTGGAAAAACCCATCTGTTCTTTCGATTTATTTTTGAAAGAACATGATTGCAGTGTGGATGTAACTGGAGTTTTTTCAGAAAAACAGCTGTTTTTCTGAAAACACTCTACAGCATAGACATACCCTCAAAGAAACAATATTAAAGACACAACAGCCAACTCTTTTGTTGTGAAAGAAAATATACAGAGTAGTAAGAGGCCAATATAATTCTACCAGAAGTTCTTTAACTTGAAAATCAGAATGGAATCCACAAAACATGGAAACTTGGACAAACTGCTAAGGATGAATAAAAAATGTCATATGCTAGGGAAAAATCAGAAAAGTTAAGGCACAAAATGGGTTATGTCTAGCAAGGGATACAAAATAATTAAGTTCTATGAATACATTAGAAAGAAGAGAAAGATGAAAGGAAGTGTAGGTCTACTAGGCTATGTCTACACTAGGGGGCTTTATCGGAAAAAGGTACACAAATTGCACTCCGCAATTTGTGTATCTTTTTCTGATATTTTTTTGGAAGATGCTTTTCTGAAATTTGGCCCATCTACACCAAATTTTGGAAAAAAAACCCCTCTTTCGGAACAGCCCTTCTTCATTCCCTGGACACGGCAGAGTTTTTCCGGGTATTCTGGAAAATCCCTGTAGTCTAAACGTAGCCCTATTTAGTGAGGAAAGGAGAGCTAATAATGGATGACACCAAGGATATGTTACTGCCTATGATGTTTCAATTTTCATTAAAAGAGTTATTTGCAACCAGATGCTTAACACAATTAATATTAAAAACCTGGAGCAAGGAACACAGGACAGATCGGATGGGGGAAGAACAGATAAAAGATTCTTTAGCTAAATTAGATGTATTCAAGCTGCTAGGGTCAGACGAAATTCAATTTAGGGTAGGGATTCCCAAAGTTAGCACCTCCCCCCAATATGCTATAGAAACTCTATCACCTTACTATATCACAAGAACATTTATTATGCATAGAAAAGTCAGAGCCAACATTAGCGGGTAGCAAGCAGAGAAACTGCAATGTCACAGGGGGTATCACAAAACTAAGTTCATCAGGCTTTGGCTTCAGCTCAGGGTAACGGGGCTTAGAGCCCCAGACTTCAGTCCCAGAAAATGGGGAATCTGCCTTTCTGCCATTAACCTTAGCTCATGGCCCTTCAGTGGCTCTCAGATGCATGGTTGAGAACCACAGATCTAGGGTAATTAATAAACCAAGCAAAGCAAACTCAGAACTTTTAAGAATTGGCTTTGTGAACTCATGGAGGACAGGTAACTTCCTAGATAACTGAGGAGGGGCAAACATAGTATTTAAATGTGTATTAAGGGTGTATTCAGGATGGGCAACAAGATGATTTCTCAAGGTCCTTCCCAGGCCTACATTTCTGTGATTCTATGATACTATTTCATTAATAACTTCATGTTAATGCACCTTCAAAAAATAAAGATTACACATATGTAGTCTTAACTGTAGCATTCACTAAATTTGTAAGACTTAAAGATACACAACTTTAATGAGTCTGATCACATTTTTTGCATCATTTAAACTGCATTTTTCATCAATACAACATTTTATTACCATTTTCCTAAAGATACCAAAACAAATCACAACCCAGGAAAAACAAACAGGTGATCTAAAACAATAAGAACTGAGTCATATAAAAATGTGTTTAAATGGTTTAGTAGAACAAGTAATTCCATTTCTAATATTGTTGTCAGATTGTCCCATTCTACTTGATGTTCTGATAGCAAGAGATAGAACTCTGTTACAGCATAGAGAGAATTACTGGATAGACAGATTGTTGGATAAATTATAGGAGTAGTCTCACTAGGAAAAATGCCTCATGGACACAGATTAACAATTTAAATTCTTTTCAGCACAGCACTAGATTAGAATGGTATGTGCTGGAACAAGAACAACATTCACAATCTGTTTCTTATTTCTTTAAGTTCCTGTGTCATTGCCACAGTCACCACCAGTCTCACACAGTCAGCATCTACAATGTAGCAATTATAGAGACAGTCATTTAGAGAAGCAGACTGAGGCCTCCTGAAAAACAGCTGTTCACTTGTCACTCATTTAGCAGCAACAGCAACTAGAGCTGGGCTTGGTGTCCAAACCAACATGCATTTTTAAATCGGTGCCAAACAACCTTTTTTGGGGTCACAGAAAATATTTTTCAATACGCCAGCTGCATTAGTCATTTATGGAGGGGTGAGGGATTAGCCTCATTTTAAAAATGTGAAACCAAATGTTTTAATATTTTGGGGGGAGGGTTAAATGACCAAAACAAATTGGCAAATTCGATCCAAATTTCTGAACTTCTTTAGTTTATGTGAATCTGCATTTTCTTGTGAAAAAAAATGCTGCATCTGGGCATGTTGCCCAGCTCTAGCACCAGCTTACCAATGGGAGGAACTGCAGCAAGGTGCTAGTGCAGTATATTGGAAGGCAGTGTTGTTGGACACTACGTGGTCAATATTTGACCCGAAAGCAATCATCCTCCCACGAACTCTGCCAAATCACATTTACAGAAGACTTAGAATACAATTTTAATTGTATTGTCATCAGTTACCTTTGTCAACCAAACATGGAATCACATAAAAATAAAGTTTCCCGAAAACCATGTTGACTGATACTAATTAAACCAACAGCTTTTAATTCTTTATGATGGTATCCAATATCAGGCTTTCCATAGTTTGTCAGGAGTGATGTCTAGCAAACTGCCTGATATTTAACTGAAACTTAAACTGAAAGCCCCCTTTTTCCTCATGGAACGGGGAATACGGGGGCTTCCGAAAGAGCGCATTTGCTCTTCTGCAAAATAAGCAGAAGAGCAAACGCGTTCCCTGGACCCAGCAGAGTTTTAAACCCTGCAGTCTAGCTGTACCCTTACAGCTCACACCTGGAGGGCATGTAGCCTGCTGATTCAAGCTGCTTCCCCCCAATTCAATTCACTTGAGTCTGGAAGGGAAAGGCTTGTCCATCCAAGATACTTTACAATAACAGTTTCTCTCCTGTAAGCACTGGTGGTCATATTGTGCAATTCCTACATTTAGGGTTAACATGGTTTGTGACCCCACAACAGCCAAATTAATTACAACAGGCAAAATACCATTCTAACAATTGGCCATCCATCAGGCCTATAGCACCGGCTGAACTGAGTTTACCTAAGCACACCCAGGATTTCTTTCCCATTCCAGCATGAACGGTATTTACATATCAACAGTTGAATATGTTGCAGAGCTAAACAACTGAGTGAGCATAACCACACCCAGGATTCCTTTCCCCTTCCAGCTGGCTGCTTTGGAAGCAGTGATTCAGGCCCTGCTTACACAATACAGTTCAGTGCAGTAATATCATGGTTACGAAGTACAACATCGCAGCAGTCAACATTTTTCCCCTATTCTGAAATAAAAGTAATGAAATGATCAATAATGAAGTCACTGCATAGAGACATGAGGCCTCACAAATTGATATAACAATTCTGTGTGAGGGATATTCCAGCTATATCATATGCTATGAAATATTTCTCAAATGGCATTGGTCCCTTGCTACAAACTGACAGGTACAAGGACCTGATGCTGGTGAAAAAGAAACAATCTCTGCAGATAATGAGGAATCACTGACATGCAAAACCAGTAACTGTCAGGGGAACCTGGTTATTACATTAGATCAGGAATGTGGATTTTATCAGCTCATTATGGCTAACTCCATTAACCAAAGAATACATTTTGCTGTACTCCCTGGAGAATGGGCTACCCATTTAAACACTCAGCTGTTGGCTCAGGGCCAGCATCTGTCATTGATAAAGTTGATCAGCTATGGGTTTTTATTGCTGGTGAATTCAAGCAACAATTAAGTTCAGTTCTTCTAATACAAGGAAATAGCTGCATGTTGATAAAGTATTCCTGTAATTTATACACAAGTTAGGTGTGACCCTTCGGCTTTTCTTTTCCTGTGGTTGACAAAGTGGTCTTCAGTGCTGTGTGTGAACCCAGGGGACCCTTCTCTTCAGTAATCACATTTCAGAGACCAGCACTTCTCTATCTTCTGCCTTCAAAAGCAGCTCATTTTAAAGCTCAGTTTTGAGATCCTAATTAGTGTGATGATAATGAGTTTACAAGTGGTCACTTCGTTTTGAGTTAAAACCGTTCTAATTTCAAAAGGAAAAATTAAGTGAGAAATTAGGGGTTTGTTACAGTAGGAGTACCACATAACCACCTAGGCCTGACAACAGGGGGCAAGGGAAGAGGGCAGTTGCAGCGGGGCCTGATTCATTGAGGCTCAGGGTTCCTAACTGCCAGCAATGCTGCTACAGAGTCCTGAGTCCTGGGCCCCTCTCCAGGCAGCACTCAGGGCTGGGGCAGGATACCCCTTCTGTCTGGTGCCCTTCCCCTTCTAGGGCATGCAGAGCCCGGTGCCCATACACACCGAGTGCATCTAGACTGGCAAGATTTTGCGCAAAAGCGACTGCTTTTGCGCAAAAACTTGCCAGCTGTCTACACTGGCCTCTTGAATTTGTGCAAGAGCACTGACGTTCTAATGTAAGAAATCAGTGCTTCTTGCGCAAATACTTTGATGCTCCTGTTCGGGCAAAAGTCCTTTTGCGCAAAAGCTTTTGCACAAATGGGCCAGTGTAGACAGCTCAGATTTGTTTTGCGCAAAAAAGCCCCTATGGCTAAAATGGTGATCAGGGCTTTCTTGCGCAAAACTGCGTCTAGATTGGCCAGGGATGCTTTTGCGCAAAAGTGCTTTTGCGCAAAAGCATCCGTGCCAATCTAGACACGCTTTTGCGCAAATACTTTTAACGGCAAAACTTTTCCGTTAAAAGTATTTGCACAAAATCATGCCAGTCTAGATGTAGCCACCTTGTCCAGAAGCCCATGGAGGCTGTTGGCTCCCCTGCTGCCAGCTAATACAGTACCAGCCTCAGCCTCAGCCTCAACACCCATCTTCATTTTGCCTGAATCCTTCCTTGGATTTGTACATAGCCATTATCAGTCAAGATAGTGTAGCACAGGAACAAATGCCGTGTTGATATATATATATAAAAAAAGGCAACAAATCATTACAGTTTCATGGTAGTTTTACTAGTGTAAGCAGGGTCAGGATAAGCTCTACCCTGACATCTGGTGGTGAACTGTGGCGAGTGGTGCAAAGAGACTTCAGGGGCTGATCTCATTTGCATAGATACACCCAATTTGCATAGACACACCCACCCTGCTTAGTATGTGCTCACAGCAGCCCAAATGGTCACTTTGGCCACTGTGGGATCCCCAGTCTCTCTGTTATTGAGGCAGGGGGGATAAAAGTGTTGTTACCCTGATTATGTGAATCAAGGACAATGGAATGGTGGAACTGTTTATGACAGAGGGATTCGCCATAAACTAAGTAGCACTCGCTAGACAAGGGGCATGGGTTCCAAACCCAGTCAAGTTAAGAGAAGCTGGGGATAGGCTGTTGTAGGTGGTGGTGGGGTCCTGTCTGAGGGCCTAAACAACACTGATTGTACTCTCTCTGCTGTAGAATATCAGAATT
This sequence comes from Pelochelys cantorii, assembly GCA_032595735.1. NCBI lineage: Eukaryota > Metazoa > Chordata > Testudines > Trionychidae > Pelochelys > Pelochelys cantorii. The sequence continues at coordinate 96,992,592 of CM064329.1, read as the reverse complement.
AATTTGGATTCCATTAGGAGTCTAGTTGTAAGTTGCTGAGTTGACTTCACTGTGGGCCAGTGGAGCACTAACACTAAGGCTCCTCTATTATGAGCTGAACTTGCTGAAGAGCTGAAATCAGTGTGCTGTGGGGAGCCTCGTGCTATACTGCGGAAGAGCTGAAATCACTGTTGCTGAGGGGATACTGGCGCTATGCTGCGGAAAAGCTGAAATCACTATTGCTGTGGGGAGCCTGGCGCTATGCTGCTGAGCTACTAGCAGAGCAGCTTGCAGGGACAACCGGCGAGTGCAGGCGGACAGCAGAGCGGTTTGCGGGGGGTGACCAGCGGGTGCAGGCGGCCAGCAGAGCGGCTGGCGGGGACGACCTGCGGTCGGTAGGAGTGGCAGCAGACAGCCAGTGGAGCAGCTGCAGGAGCAACCAGCTGGCGGCCCGGAACATGGACCAAGACGGCTGGCAGAGCCGGACAGTTTGTGGACAGCTGAGGCGGCTCACTGGATGACAGGCGGAGTGACTCACATTGACGGCAGCAGCAGAACCCTACGGAGAGGTGGAGCCATTGGCGGACCACGTAAGGTGTATCAATCCCTGCCCCCCTCCAGGTTGGGATGGTAAGACCCTGCCGGGTGAACTTTTGAACCTTGGGGCGTCACTGACCCGTGGCAGAGACTTTTGGGATGTTGGACTTTGGGACTTTGGGTGATTTTTTGGGTTGCTGGACTCAAGAGACTCTTGTGCTATGTCTACACTGGCGGCTTCTTGCGCAAGAACATCTTGCGCAAGTGTTCTTGTGCAAGAAGACTTGCGCAAGAAAATGTCCACACTGCCATGTGCGAGCTGTGCTTTTGCGCAAGAGCGCCCATGGCAGTGTGGACGCTCTCTTGTGCAAGAAAGCTCTGATGGCCATTTTAGCCATAGGGCTTTCTTGAGCAAGAAACCCCTGCCGAGCGTCCACACTGCCCTCTTGCGCAAGAGCTCCTGCGCAAGAGGGCTTACACCTGTTAGAAAAGAGCGTAGCTCTTGCGCAAGGAGCCCTGCCTTACCACGCCGTACTGTAAATTTCCTTGCGCAAGAGTGGGCAGGCAGTGTGGACGCTCTGCAGATTCTTGCGCAAGAACGGCAGTACTTGCGCGAGAAACCGCGAGTGTAGACATAGCCTTGGGGTGTTGGACTTTTGGGACTTTGGGTGATTCGTGGCTGGGGGGTGGGTCTTTGCTCATGTTTGGTCTATGAATCCGAGTTGTGGTGTTTTCCCAATTTAATGCTGATGTCGGTTACCTTATGTTATTAAAGGTTTGCTGCTATTCTGAGGCTCTGTGCTTGCGAGAGGGGAAGAATTGCCTCTTTGAGGCGCCCAGAGGTGTATGTAAGATTTCCCAGGTCACTGGGTGGGGGCTCGAGCCGGTGTTGTATTACCTTGTTGGGAGGAGACCCCTAGATACTGAACCCGGCCCTTGCTGCTATTAACTCGGCCTGGCAGAAGGGTTACACTAGTTTTATTTTCATTGTCACTTAAAATGAAAAGGCTTCTTTTCCCATACAGCAAAGGGAACAGGCTACTTTTTTGAAATCTTTGGATGTGTTCTCATTATTATTGTTTTTAGGTAATGGCATTCTTTAACTAGGCCCTGTTATGCAGTTTGTACATTTATGGATTAGCTTACATTTATTTTCTAGCTGCACTTCCAGCAAAGACTCTATTTTGGGTGAGAAGAAGATACTTTCCATTTTATCTGGTTTTCCTTTATTGTAATGTACTTTGGGAAAAAAATCTTTTGTTCATCAATAGCTTTTGTTCACCTATATCTTCTAGTACTGAACAGCCTTAAAAGCCTGTTGAAAAACTCTCTCCATGTTCACTAAAATGAGGCAATGTGTGTGAACTTCAAAAACTTGTCAAAATATCAAATGCTGGAAATCCACCTCCTTTCAAAATTTCAATGCTTGAGACATATGCTATAACTAATGATGGATGAATTCAAAGAAAGGTTGCCTGCCTAGGATTTTATAGCACAACCATCACTGTGAGGCTGGGATCAGAAGTTTATCCAAAATGTTTCTCAACTGGAGACAGGCCCAAGTTGCAAAGTACAGATGCACATTCAAATATGGTGAAATGTGGATATTTTCAGATAGAGGGTTCTGGTTTGTCTCACAGCAGGAATTGAATCCAGCCATACAATTCTGAACAAGACCAACAATCATCCCCAACATCCAGGATGTGTTTGGAGCTAGTATCTTGTCTTGGACCCATTTCTGTTTTCATTTAGCCAAATCAAAAGGATCTGGAAAAAAAGGATGGAAACTCAACAAGAAGAGTTGGCTTTAATGACATTTTGGATCATGTGGTTTTGGACAGAACAAGAGTAGAGGCAGGAGAAAGCAAGAAACGGAGAAAAGGATTAGTCAAACGTTTCAGGACTTTGAAAAGGTCCTAAATTGGGGAAAGGTTCAGGGGAGAGGTAGATTGATATTTTAAAAAATGAAACCATTCCTGCAAAAGATCCTACAAGAAGTATATTCCTCCTTCTGATATTAAATTGGGCCATTGCCTGGTAAATATAATCCAGTGTAGAGATTTATCTGTCAAACTGCTTAGTGATTACTGTATAGCCAACTCCACACAGTATTCATTGCTTCTTTGACCTATATTACATACCAGAAGATTTACCTGGCATTGCTTTGGTTCTTAACTCAATTAATTTTTGGTTTTTGGAAAATAAAATGAAAATGTACATGCTTCATTTGAATCATTGCTCTGGGGTGGGGCCAGGGCTGCGGGGTTCAATATGCAGGCTGCTCTGGGGAGAGATGTCTACCCCAGCCCTCCTTCATTGCAGCAGGTTTGGGTCAGATGAGACACACCTCTCCATAGCCACAACAGCACCAGCAGGCAAAGGGCTCATGTCCCCTGGCTGGGGCAGATCCAGATTCATCTGTCTCCTGCACTACCAGCCAGAGTGAGGAATGCAGAAAACTGCACTTTTCCTTCACTCCCTGATGAAGGGGAACAGCTTGGAATGTTCCCCTATAAATCAGAGGGGAACTTCAGCTCCCCACCCCCCCAAATTTCACCTGTTAGGTGGGAGGTACTGAGTTGGGGCAGTCGGAAACGGGTGAAGCGCACCCCCAGGCAGCCTTTTTCATCTGCTTGGTGATTCTGTCTCTTTTCTGTATGATTTTATGAGAAGCAATCCCATTTCAGGCACATCCCACTTTCCTAGAACAACTAAACCCCTAAGTTATAATAAAATGAAGCTGTATACTGAATTTGGTGACCCTAGCTCTTACGGTTTGAGAGGAGTTCTGGAACAAACACACAGATGGACAGACAGCAGATTATATTCACACACACACACACACACACAAAAGTCCTAAAAAATAAATATACAACCCACAAAACATGGCCTGGTTAAAACAATGTCATTAATAATGTAGCATCAGAGGTATCCAAAAGAAGTAGGTGAAAGAGCATAGCTTTGAGATTCTCCAATTCCTTCAATCTAGTGAGAGCCTTCAATTCAACCTTGAGCTGGCTCCAGGCACCACCATCAAAAACATGTACTTTCTCTTTCAAATCCCCCTAGCCCCTTTCAAGCTGACCAGCAGCAACTCCTCAAGTGGAGAACAAGAATCTTATTCTGCAAAACATGTTCCTCACAAAACAGGTTAGTAAGGGGGTATAAAATCTATATCATTGTCGCCATGGTTCAGATGGTGAAGTTGAAGTTCAGGGAAGATAGGTGATTTTTTTCAAGGACACCAAGCAAGACATTGATCTGGGAACCTTGGCTCGGGTGCTCTAACAACTGGATAGGATTCCCACCTAACATTAAACCATCTTTCACTTGTTTGCATAAGGGAGAAGAGGAACAAAAATGTTTTTTTTTTCTTTCTGAGTATATTTTGGTATTTCCTCTGCACTAGGCTTCAAGAGACTAACCCCACAGCTGTATTTTTTCATAGATGTTCTGCTCCAAACCTTTGCTTATTTATCTTGTAAGCCCTCTGGAATTCAAAGGCTTTTCATTTCTCTCTCCCTTTTGAAAAGCCATTTCCAGTCTATTCCAACCTACAGTCTTATTTTAGATTTCCTGGATATTTTGTTTTTCCAACTATGGGGTCATGTACAACAACATTCTTCTTCCCCTGGTTGAAGATGAAAACAAGAAGAAATTTGATTTCTGGCTGAGAAAAAATAAAATAAATAATAAAAAATAATAATAGAAGTAAAGAACTTTTTCACTGTTCACATCAAAGAAGCCAAGAGGTTCCTAAATTCCATGAACACCAAATGCTACCTTTGGCTTTAAGAATTTACTTGTTTATCTGCTGTGGATGTGGAGAAATGTTTAGACTAAACAAATCCTAACCTGAGTACTGGTATCCATAGTAACAGTCCTGAGAGTAACAGGAAGATATAGCTATCAAGATTGTTACCGTTCCACCATACAGGCATTCACTGGAAAATATACTTAGGCAGGAGTTGGCAAGAGAACTTGACGAAAGATGGAACCCAACCAAATCCTGAATGCAAGTTTTTGGAGATGCAGAGAGTCCAGGGATGAAGCCCTGAGGCTTTGGCTTTTTCCCAGAATGTTGGGGCCCTGGATCCCAGTAAACTAAGCCAGTCCTGGTAACCCCAGTAAAATGGTGTCTCAACCTGCTTTTGGGTCCCACAACCCACACAGGTTGACAACTGCTAGCTTAGATCATGTCCAACCCAACTTAAATCTCTGAAGTGCTAGAAACCTTGAGGGAGATTGTTTCTGTGAACTTTCTAATTGTGAAGACCCTGTGTATAGAGAGGGTTTGGAGTCTCAGCTTTTTCTTTTGTCAGTTTTTAAAGAGAAGTAATAGAACACTCTTTTGCTTCCTCAGGCACCAGTATGAGAATTTTGCCTGGCCTACCCACAGGGCACTAAATGATCTTCTGTCCTCCCCATGTCCATATCACATGAACAACAGGCCCGATAGAAGATCACCCTGAAATGCCAGGATTTTCATTTTTCCAAAATAGGAAACTTACTCATCAAAACATAGACTTGCCTGAAGTTCACACAGTTGTGATGGAGCTAAGAATGGAATCCCACTCCCTTGGGTTCCAGTCCTGTGATTTTGCCACAAGATTAACTTGGTCTATCTAGTTTTTTAATTAAGTCATTAATCCAACATAAAAGCCTTTCTGTATGTTGACACTTCTGTTTCTAATGCCAAATGTAACTCTGAAAGGTTCAGGCAGTCTAATCATTAAAAAAAAAATCAGAAAAACATTAGCCAATCTTTTCTGAACCTCAGACCTGAAAAATACTTTAGGGGCATATATTCGGAGTATTTTTAATTTGTCCCAAGCAGATATTTATTTCCCTCATTATTTTAACTGGAGAATCAAGAAAGAAAATGAACAGTTAAAAATGGACATAGTTGATTCAATAATGGTTCAAGGTTTATTTTAACAGTTAATATATGTGATGAGTGAAAATATGGCAATTATTTTTATGAATTAATGGGGCTGCATACACTACACATCTGATAGCAGTGAACAGTTCCTGAAATGAAAAAGTCCGTATTTAAAATAAAATTGCTGTTGTAAAAGAAGAAATTAACCTCTCTCTCTCTCTCGCTCTGGGTATGTCTACACTACAGTGTTATTTCGAAATAGTTAATTTGAAATAGCTTATTTTGAAATAACACATCTACACACAAAATACATTTCGAAATAGCATTTTGCTATTTCTAAATAGCGTGTCCACACTGAATGGACACTGAATTGCATTGAAGGCCAGCCAGAACCAGGTCCAGCAGGGCATCAGGTCAGGAGTTTATTTGTGTGGCTGCTGCCTGAGGCTATCTGGGGCTTGTGCTTAAAGAGACCCCCACCCCGGGCAGCCGGTTCTCAGCTTTCCCTGATTGCTTGCCTACCTCGATGAGGGACAGCAAAGCATTTGTGTCTCTGCGTGCTCTGGTTGCCCTCACTCGGGACACCACAGCACTCTGCAACATGGAGCTGGAGCTGCCCCTGGGCACTCTGGTGCTTCTCGTGAATGCGTTGCTGCGAGCCTGGCTGCACTTTCTGCAGGCTGCCATCCAGGAGGTCCATCGGGGAGCTGTCAGTATCCAGGAGGCCCTGTGGGAGAGCTTCCACCCTGAGGAGCACTAAGAGCCTCCCTGGATTGCCCCACTGGGGGCTTGTGCCTCATTCCTCCCCCACATCGTTACATTTACCCTCCCAGCCCCCCTTCCTGATGTCAAATAAAATACATGTATTTTCATGAACACAAACTCTCTTTATTTAACAAAACTGGGGGGGGGGATGAAACTCTGGTGAAACTGGGGAAAGGAGGTGGGAGAGGGGAGGGGGAAACCTGGGAGGAGGGAGCTGGAAGGGGGGAGCAAGGGGAAGAAGGGGGAGGGGAAGCTCAGGGCTCAGGGTGGGGGTCTCGCCGGACCAACTTGATTTTCATGCAGACCTGCTCCTGGGTTCGCATGTAGCCTTTGGTGGCGAGGTTGGCAGCTATCCTGCCATAGACGGCTGCGTTCCTCCATCTAGTGCAGAGATCATGGACGTTGGGGGCATCCCCCCCAAACCTGAGTAAGGTGCACCCTGATCTCCACCCTGGACCAGGAAGGCGCCCGCCTTCTCCAGGCCCTGGCAGGCTCCTGGGAGCTGGCACACTGCTCCTGGGGAGCGGTGGAGGGCTGGCTGCAAGTGGCTTGCTGGCTCATGTTTTGGGGCCACGGGCAGTGACTGCTGGCTCTGGGCCGGCAGGCTTGGAGCTGGCACAGGTATTGTGGCCAGAGTCAACCCCTTTAAGGGCTCTGGGGAGGGAAAGGAGGGAGAGGAGTGTTCTTGTTTGAGGCTGGAGTGGCCACCAGGGCACCTTGGGAAGACTGGAGGCCCCCTATTTCGAAATAAGTGTCTACACAGCTCTTATTTCAAATTAGCTATTTCGAATTTGGCATTATTCCTCATAGAATGAGGTTTACCAAATTTGAAATAAGTGCTCCACTATTTTGAATTTATTTCGAAATAGCAGTTTGGCTGTGTAGATGCTATTAAAGTTAATTCGAAATAACGGCTGTTATTTCGAATTAACTTTTATGTGTAGACATACCCTCTCTCTCTCTCTCTCTCTCTCTCTCTCGGCCTTTTCCAAACTAAAGGGCTTGATTCTGCAAATGTTTCTTCCACCGGTAAAAGTAACACAAGAAATGAAGTTGTGTAAATAAGACAATTTGTGTATGTATTGGTCATTGTGACAAAGCTTTGCCGAGCCAGGGTCTAAGAGGGAGTACTAGAGAGAAGGGGAATGACTGCAGAAGGCTTTTCAAGGAAGTCCTAAAAGTTGCTTGCTTTCTTTCCAACTTGATAGGTGACTACTGACCAGGAGTTGGGAAGTACATGCATTAATATTGCTAGGTGAAGGCTGTTTTCATAACAGTATCAGAAAGTTAGAGACAAGAACATGAAATGTAGGAATGAAATAAGTTGAGCATGCCTGCACTAATCACAGCAACATGAGAGATGAATATTACTGTCTCTCCAACCTCCCTTTTGCCATCTGCTTTACTTAACTATCAGTGACACATCCTTTACACAGACACCTCTCAGGAGGTTACAGACAAAAGAAAGTTATCCAGACTCACTTTTTCTCAAGGAAGCACATAAATGAGAGCTTTAAAATAATATGGGAACAATGGAGCACATTCTGGCAAGTGACTACTGTGTGCACAACATCCGCTATGGTCATTTTCTTAAACTAGTAGACCTTAGCTGTATTTGTTTAACCTGGAAGTGATCTTACAGAAGTGGATATCATTTGAGGTGGAACAAGACAATGATGTGCATTATTTCAAACCCCTCCCCCCATTAATATAACATAACAACTGGGAATCACCTTAAATAAAATCTTTAAATTCATCTCATGAGCATTAAGCCTTTGAAGGTAGTGCAGTTTCCACACATTTAGGCTTTATCTACACTACAAAGTTTTGTCATCAAAACCTGCCTTATGGCAACAAAACAGTGAGAGCCTCCACACAGCAATAGGAATTTGTTGGAAAAAATGTCCAGTTTCAGCAACAAAAACTTCCTCCCCTAAGAGAGACTTTTTTCTTTTCCCCTCCCTTTGCTGTCGACAAAGAGCCAGTGTGGACTCTACTATTTGTTTTGGTGACAGAATTATATTACACCAGTATCCCACAATGCCTGCCCTGATGGATCTGCTCAGTTTTGATCTCTGCAGCCCTGCAAGTATGCACCCCTCCCCTTTCAAAGCTCCAGGAAGTGTCTGACAGCTGAGTGAGCTTCTCTATTTGGGGAACAAACACAGAGCAAATCATTGGACTGCTACTGTTCTTCCCTGAACTAGGAACATAGAGGCAGACAGACTGCTGCTGCAGGAGGAGGGGACAGGATGGTGTGCTGCTTTGTCATTCTTCATCATGAAGCGCTCACAGAGCTACTCATGATACCTCTCCACAGATCCACTCAGAAGAGACTGTGGAAGCACTATGGGGAAATCCCAAGATGTGCATGGATCAGCTCTGCCTTTTCACAACATGGCAGTGTGGGATGCATACCCACATTGAATTGCTCACATTGTCCATGATGGTGCTCCCAGTGTGAATGTGATCTGTCGACCGAGGGAACAAGTGGTGATTTTTGTTTGGTCAACTTTTGAGTGTCAACATAGGTTTTGTTGACAAAACTTGGTAGCATAGACATACCTTTACATCCTCTGTCCTAGAACAAAGAGACCCATTTAACGCCAATCCAGTGGTCATTGATATCAGTCAGAGGGCACCCACTGGACACAGAATGGGGCCCTTAGTGCCTACTTCTGTGTCTTCCAGGCTGAAGAGGAGATACAGGCAGCTTTCAGATTCTATGCCACAGAAGAGCTTTAAGAGGAAATATCAGCTAGAAGCAAAAGTAGGGCTTGTGAGTAGAATTGGCTGGGACTTACCCATTGAAAAGGCCTATCTCTGCTTAAGCAGAGTTGTTTCCCAGTCTCTTCACCCATGGAGTTTCAGAGTCTTCCACCCCTTCTTCATCCTTCTAGTTCCAGTCAGTAACTGCTTTTCTCAGGTTGCAGTTCCTTTTGACCGAGCCTGCTGGATTCTAAATGACTGCTTCCCAGCAGCTTTTCTGTATAGTACTGGAGGACCCACCTTCACTACTTCTGTTCTGGGGGAGGGGGTGATAGGACAGCAAGGCATGCAACAGCGGATCCTCAAAGATCCTGCTACACCCCATCACAATATCTCATGACAGTGGCACATCATGCAGTCTAACTTGGGAGTCAAGTCCATAAGACACTTGAACTTCAGCTCTCATGAGGCACCACAGCATTTCAGGCAGATAAAGTTCAATGTTACACCAAGCCAAAATTAAATGTTTCAAATACAGATTAAAAAATGTCAAAGAAAAATATTTCATAATTTCCAAGCAGAAATTTTTGTTGTACATAAACAAATTAACACTTCAGCTTTTCATCCCAATTCAAGAGGAAAACACATGTTGTAATATCAGAATTTTCTATAGAAATTCCAATTTTCAACTAGCTCTAATTTTTAGAAAACACTGACAGATGTCCATGCCCCACTGGCAGGGGAAACATTCCTGTAAGGTTAAGTTTCTCAAAAATTCCCAGATAGCTGGAAAGAGTGGGGGTTAGAAGAAGAGATGGGTCTTTCGCAGCATTCTTAGGGGCTAATCTGTAATTCGTAGGGCTGTAATTGCTGTTTATGTTAATGAAAATGCCATATATATGTTATATTCCTTACAATAACAAAATTGTATGGACATGATCTAATTTTACCGGACTTGCAATTCTTCCTCCTATTCTTACATTAAATATTTACCTGTTTTTGAAAGGTGGGCTTGGCAAATATAGCCATCATCCCACCAGGACCTCCCTCAAATACCAACAAGGGCAGATACACATTGTGTATCAATGCATTGAACTCTTCTCTATAGCTACTGAGCTGCTTAGTTAAATCTATCTTCTCTTAGACTTTCTTTATTGACAGCTTCACTAATGAATACCAATTAGTTATAAACAGGCATTATTTTTAAACATTGTATAGAAGAATGTTAGGGCTTAGTCCATTGTTTCAGAGCTGGAAGGTCCTAATTATACCCTGCACAGTAAACACCAAGTTCTAGCCAGTACCCAGAGCACAATGAACTTAACACAATGTACTGGTTTTCATGAGACTATAATAGCTCCTGTAGCAGCAGAGTGTATGTTAGTCTCTATCCAAGATGACATATTAATCTTGAGTTTCTCCCTTGCATCAATTAAAGAAATGTTAACTCCCCGACCTATGTGTGGGAGGGCCTCTTCATCATCAGTCAAATCTGTTCCAAAAGAATTTTTATCACCCATGGAGGATCAATAACATGCTCAGACTAAATTATGGTGGATGTTCAGGTAGGAAAAAGGTTAACACCAAGGATAATATTTTCCCTTATCTGTTCTTATCCCCTCAACATTAGAATAGTTAATGGTCCCCTTCAAACTTACAGCCCACTCATAGTTGCTGATGCTCACTAATGAAGGAACCTTTTGAAGAGCAAACTGTTTTGAATATCAATGCCAAGGGTGGTGAAGAGAAAGCCATAAGTGACTGAACAGCCAATGTGACTTTTCTTTTTCCCTCATTCCTATTAGAGCTCCCAAGCACATCAAGATTAAATAAGCCAAAAAAAATACAATGAATTTCACACTGACAAAGGATGTCAGACTGACAATCCTGCAGATCACAGTAATTCACAGAAGGAGTAGCAGAGGTGGCATCAGAACAAGCTTCCACTACTGATGTGGCTCAAATCTGGAGGATCACATCTTTAGGATAAACAAAAACAGGCTCTGTATCCACAACTCATGCAGCCTAAGGCTTCTCTTCTCAGACTACTGAAGTGCAATTTCTCGACTTTGTGATGTGGACAACTATATATCATACATAAAAGTGAATAACCAGAGCACTTTCAACACATGAAGGGGGAAGCCCATTCCTTTTTAATACAGATTACAAATGTGTTTGATGATAGCATTTTTTACTTAGGTGGCTGATGTTGCTCGATCCTTTCAATAAGTGTGTGGCTAGATAGATGAATGTGCTGAAAACAGATAATGCCATACAGGCAGCATCTGGAATAGAGATTCAACTGCCCACTCATTCAGGACAGGACCATCTCTTTCAGACATGCCAAGGAGGGAGACCATCAGCAATGGCCACAGAGGTCTTTTTTCTTATCCAAAAGGAAGATATTGGACAAGAGCCATCAGCACCAATTGAGTTCTTCCTCTTCCTCATAAGCAGTTTGCTAGATGAATTTCTCCACAACCAGCGAAGTGGAAACATAAGATGCCTGTTTCATTTAAAATCCATTCTGCTCTGCTAATTCAGATATCAATCTAATGGTATCTGGTGTTTAATATATTTTTTCATTCAGTTCCTTAGTAGTAAGCTTCTCAAGAAAGTGAACGTTCTGAATTATTATTGAGGCATAACAAAATTTAAACAAAACTTGGAGAGAAACTAAATTACTCTCATAAAATATTACTCCTATTTCCAAAGATCTGGGGGGAGGAGAGATCAGACTTCATTTCTGGTCATCTTCCAATTTTCTTTTCCCGAAGCATGTGGCAGTGGAATACAGGAACCTGACACATATCTGCAAACAGCTTTCTCCAGCAGCTTTGTTACTTTGCTTGTATTCACAGAAGCGTGCTCAACTACAGCATGCCTAAAAATGACAGAGTTGGTAACTAGAGAACATGGCTAAGACACATATGGTAGGCATCAGACATAGTTAAGCCTTTTTTCTTCCTTGTACTAACTGTTATTTTCATTTAAATGATTGAAGAATGAGAGAGAGATGAAAAAAAATTACACTGAAATTCAAAGGCTCTGAGGAGAAACCATTATTCCAGTTTCAGAGTTGAAAGGGGCCTAACACCCCTTTGAAAGTAAAATAATATTCTAAATAAGGAGATATCTTGCAACACTATTGTACCCTCTCGCGTGAATTTTCAAAATGAATACCAGTGGCTGCAGTGGCTACAGTGAAGGTAAATCTACTATATATTGAGAGAGTTTGTGTGTCTCTCTATCAGTGTGTCTGTCTGTGCATCCATCTATGAGTCTGTTTGTTCAAGAAGTCCTCCCATACAGTAAAAGCTAGGATCATCAAATTGAGTATGCAGCTTCCTTCTTATCATAACTTAAAGCAAAGTGAGGGTTTGGTTGTGCCAGCACAATGGAATGTGCTTAGAATCTGATTGTTTCTCACCAAACAGAAAGGGAGGGCTCTGATAGCAGGGACAATTATACTCCAGAATGACCACAGGGGAGCAGCAAGTGTGGGAGACAATTATACCCCAGAATCACCACAGGGGGCAGCAAGGCTAGCTGCTGGCCAACACAGTCTGTACCACCACAGGGAGCAGCTGGCCTCAGGGCTGGCCCCAGGGAGCAGCTACCAGCCAGCCATCTAGTGCAGCCCCCACTGCCCACGAGCTGGCCCTGGGGAGCAATTGCTGGCAGCCCCCAACTTCTGCCCTGATTCCTGCACCCTCTACTCCCTTCCCTGAGCTCCCCATGCCTCCCAATCCTCTGTCCTGACTTCTACACCCCCAACTTTTGCCTTGAGCTTCCCACACACACTCAAACTCCGGCCCTGACTTCTGCACCCCCCACACTCTACCCTGACTCCTGAACCCCCATATCATTCCCCAAGCCCCCATACCTCCCAAGCCCCTGTTCCAACTCCTGCACCTTCATATGTCTGCCCTGAGCCTCCTACCTCCTGCTCTGAATCCTTCACCCCTCATCCCCTCCCTTGAGCACTCCCATGCCTCCGAACCCTCTGCTCTGACTCCTGCACCACCATCCCCTGCCCTGAGCCTCCCCTCACTCCCCAACCCTGACTCCTGCACCCCTCACATGCCCAGCCCTATGCCCTGAAGGACCTGAGCAATGCCAGCTAAATCTTCTAGTATTACATATAAGGAAAAGATAATGTGCACCTAAGCACTGTAAACAACATTTGGGATTCAACTATGAAATCTCTCTATCATATATAATATAGATATGGTGATAGATAATCATACTGGTAGAAGCAAATAGCCAACGCTGCATAAAATGAGTGGGGGAAAGGAAATACTTTCCCACACAGAATCAGGGCTGCACTGACTATAAATATTTTACACCATTTTGTCTGAACATACATGTTATTTAGAAAAACAGTTTAATTTGAACTACATTTATTTTATTTTATATTGAGTAGGAGTTTGTCCTCTTTCTCACTGACACACTTATCTATTTGAGGTGGTAAATTATCTATTTGAGGTGGTAAATTTCAAGCAGTTTTTGCTGAGTGCAACTGCTCATACTCATGTCATTACCCCTATATTTTTATGCAGCAAACTAAGCAAAGGTAGGTGTAAATAGTAACCCCAAATAATAATCTGAAAGAATTTACTTTCTGAGTGAAATTAATCAATCTCATGTAACAGGATATAAACAGCTTAGCTTAATGGGTTTGAATGGATTGTTCTGTTCTGGAATAGCATTATAGATTGTGAAGAGCTTCAAAAGGACGTTACAAAACTAGGTGACCGGGTAATAAAATGGCAGATTAATTTCAGTGTTAATAAATGCAAAGTAATGCATATTAGAAAACATAATCCCAATTATACGTACAATATGATGGGGACTCGTTTAGCTACAACTACTCAAGAGAGAGATCTTGGAGTCACTGTGGATAGTTCTCTGAAAACATCCACTCAATGTGCAGCAGAAGTCAAAAAAGCAAAAAGAATGTTAGGAATCATTCAAAAGAGTATAGAGAATAAGACAGAGAATATCTTATTGCCTCTAAATCCATGGTACATCCACATCTTGAATAGTAGATGCAAATGTGATTCCCTCATCTCAAAAAAGATATCTTGGCATTGGAAAAAGTTAAAAAAGGGTAGGAAAAATGATTAGGTGTTTGGAATGGCTGCCATATGAGGAGAGATTAACAAATCTGGAACTTTTCATCTTAGAAAAGCAGAGACTAAGGGGGGGATATGCTAGAGGTCTATAAAATCATGACTGGTGTGAAAAAAGTAGGAAAAGTTATTTACTTGCTCCCATAAAACAAGAACTAGAGGTCACCAAATGAAATTAATAGGTAGCATATTTAAAACAAAAAAAAAAAAGGAAGAATTTCCTCACACAACACAGTCAGCCCATGAAACTCCTTGCCAGAGGATATTGTGAAGACCAGGACTTTAACAGGGTTCAGAAAAGAACTAGATAAATTCATGAAGGATCATCAATGACTATTAGCCAAGATGGGCAGGAATGATGTCTCCAGCCTCTGTCTGTCATAGGCTGGAAATGGATGACAGGGGAGGGATCACTTGATGATTACCTGTTCTGTTCATTCCCACTGGGACACCTGGCATTAGCAACTGTTGAAAGACAGGATATTGGGCTAGATGGACCTTTGGTCTGACCCAGTATGGCCATTCTTATGTTCTTATAATAAGCATGAGAGTGGGATTTCACCACCTACTTGAGATTTTGGTAATAACTACTGTTAAAGGTAGGGTATTAAATCTTGTGTAACTTCATTTTGTCTGATTTGGATTAGACCACCTCACTTTACCCCATAACATGCATGGGATGACACAAAGATAATCCCAATTCCCGTCTCCTGCACCCTCCAAAAACACACCTCCACATACACACAAAGAAAAAAACAACAACACACATGCACGCACAAAGCTTGGTGTAGAAGTGATCCAAAAGAAGTGAGCCTCCAAAAGTAGAAAAGAAGTACATAAGATACAAGCTCAGGAGAGAGGATGCCAGATTTTGTGACCTTGTGATAAAATCAAGGAAGATGAGAGGGTATTGAAAAAGTATGACGGTAACGAAGGTACCTTAGATTGTGATTTCCAAAAGGGAAGATGAGGAATTGGAATGTGATTCTTTCTTGACCTAATTCTTACACAATATGGTACTTCAGTATGTCTGGCTGTTGCGGTTTTTTTTTTTTTTGGAAAAAATAAGTCAGAAAGCAGCATGCTGAACTGAGAATAAGTTTGTCTTGAAATGTGTTTAGACAACCCCTGAATATTGATTGGCTATGTTCAAAGGGGTTGGAAATGTGTTTAAATTTCTAAGCCTTTTTAGTGGAGGATGTATTTTTGGCAAAATTTATGACAAAATATATTGTGTTCTTTTCATTAAATTTTTCATGAAAACAAAAACAGCAGGAGAAGCATACACTTTTCACAAAAAATCATCTCATAAAAACTATCAATTTTCGATTGAAAAAAATGTATTGACAGTGATAAGCTTTTCAACAAGATTTGGTATATCTTGTTTCTGATCAGTTTCTGATTTATTTACAGTAAAATTTCAATAGTCTGGCATCCAGTTGTCTGGCACTCCTGAAAGTCTGGCATCAACTGGAACCCGGAACTGCTCAGGTCAGCCGCTGTCATGGCTGGGCCGCTGTGAGCTGCATGCGCGCTCACGGCCCACGCTGTTCCACTCACGGTCTCCAGCACACGCAGCATCCAGCCTGCACGTGCTAGCAGCCTGCGCTGAGCACAGGCATCTGCTTCGGGACCCAGACATAAGGTTGGGGGAAAAGGGGGATTGGGTGACAGCAGGGAGGGGAGGTGTTTGGCTCTGGGGAAAGGAAGGGGAGGAGAGGGGGATTGGGTTGCGCATGGTGTTCCGGCCAGCTCATTGAAAAGCCGGCTGCTCAGCGCACGTGCCCTAGCACCTGGAGGGAGACGCGCGGCTGTACCAGCGGCTCCGGGACCTGAGCATAAGGTGGGGGGAGGGGATTGGGTTAGGCATATGCTCCCTTATAGTACCTCCTGGTACTCCGGCATATCCGATAATTCGGCACCACCTAGGTCCCAAAGGTGCCGGATTATCGGAAGTCGACTGTACATAGAAATATGGTGTTCATGGCAGTTGATAGACACAGATACAAGGTTTTCTATTAATAGTTATAAGATAGCAATGCAAATAAAAGTAGAGCCAAGTCTGCTCATTTTCAACCTTTACAGGAGTTTGGAATTGAATATAGGGTATGTCTACGCAGCAGGGTTAAAGTTGGAATAAGCTACGCAACTTCAATTGCATAGTTTAAGTCAAAATAGTTTATTTTAGCTTTTGGCACTCTCTACATAGCAGGAAGCCAAAGGAAGAACACTCTTCCTTCAACTTCCCTTACTCTTCATAAAATGAGGGTTATAGGAGTCAGAGTAAGAAGTCCTCCAGCTCAACATCATTTTGAAATAATGGCTTGTAGTGTCGCTGTGCTTTTTGTTATTTCAGAATAACTAAAGTTATTCCGAAATAATACTGTTGTGTAGATGTACCCTCAATGACAGAGGAATTGGCCAATTATGGTTCTGATCCTGACAGAAAGGAAGAAGGTGCACGGACTGAAAATAAATAAAATACACAAAAAATTATCAGAACTGTTTTGAACATCAAGAAAGGTTCAATCTAAATTTTTGATAAACCAACTGTAAAGGCCCTGCAGTTGTGCAATTAAAAAGATACTGGTTTTACCTGTGATAAACAAAGGCAGTTATCTTGGTACTATTTCTTGCAGTTTCTCCTTGGACTCCCCTATCCTATGGATTTTTTGTTTGACATTAATAAGTTTTAAAGGCCACCACTGTATTATAGCTAAAATAATTGTCCATAACAAGTTATAAAAATATCACACATATGATAATAGGTTGTCCAAAATAATCTAGTTATCATTTTTATCCCCAAAGTAGTCTGGATATTTCTTCTACTTTTTTATTGCTCTCAGCAGAATATTTTCAATAACATTATTTGAGGGAGTAAACATCAATTCTCTGAAATGACACTTAGCAGTGTTTGATAACAGAAGTACCAGCAGACACTTAGGAAGAGAGATCCAGTTTCACTGCTGGAATGCTGCTGATCTTACTTTTGATGTATAAAGAATGATTTTTGAGGATGTTGAATTTTTAGAGAGGAAAAACAACTAAATAATGCTGTTTACCTCCATATCGCATTTATAACACATGACTGTGAACTACTCCTTTTCAGTTTACCAACACTACATTCATTACATTTTTAGACATATCCATTGCATCTCGTGCTCTTCAAAATGAACTTTTATTTTTAACAAAAAAATTATTGTACATATTTCAACAAGGGATGGTAATATTAGTGAAATAGGTAACCAAAACCAGAAAATGCATGGGTATGTCTACACCACAGCGCTATTTCGAATTAACTTATTTCGAATTAGTTAATTAGAAATAATGCATCTAGACACAAAAACTAATTCAAAATAGCATTTTGCTATTTTGAAATAGTGCATCCACACTGATTGGATGCTGGATTGCATTTAAGGGCAGCTGAAACCCGTTCCAGCAGGGCATCAGGTCAGTAGTTGCTTTGTGTGGCAGCTGTCTGAGGCTATCTGAGGCTCGTGCTCAAAGGGACCCCCCTGGACAGCCGGTTCTCAGCTTTCCCACTTGCTTGCCTACCTCGCCGAGGGACAGCAAAGCATTTTTCTCTCTGCCTGCTTTGGTCGCTCTCATTTGGGACACCACAGCACTCGGCACCATGGAGCCAGAGCCACCCCTGGGCACTCTGGTGCTCATGTTGAAGGTCTTGTTGCAAGCCTGGCAGCAATTGCTGGAGGCTGCCTGGCATCTTCTGCTGCAGGCCAGCCCCCCGGGCCTCCCCTTGCCCCCCCAGGGGCCTTGGAGGAGTGGCGCCTGGATGCCAGCGTGCCCAGCCGCATCTGGCATCTGGACACCAGCAGCGACTGGTTGGACTGCATCGTCCTGGAGCACTGGGAAGATCAACAGTGGACCCAGAACTTCAGGATGAAGAAGGACACCTTTCTTGAGCTCTGCGAGTGGCTCGCCCCTGCTCTGCGGCGACGGGACACACGCATGAGGCCCGCCATTCCCCTCCACAAGTGGGTGGCCATCGCCCTCTGGAAGCTCTCCACGCCGGATAGCTACCAATCCATGGGGAACCAGTTTGGCGTGGGGAGATCCACCGTCCGAGCGGTGCTCATGCAGGTACGGCACTCACCAGCCACTGGGCCAGAAAGGGGGAGCTGCAAGGAGGACATGGGCTGCCCCAGGGAAAACGGGGGGAGGTGGTATAAGTGCCCTCCCCAGGAGGGTTTGGTCTGTCCCGGCTGTGCTACAGACTGCCTGCGGTGGCCAGGATTGCAGCAGGGGTTGCTCCTGGGAGTGGGGCACGGGGCAGTGGTGGGGAATGAACACTCCCAGCCACCCGGCTGCCCCAGTGACCCTCAGTTTTGTGTGTCTCTCTGCAGGTGGTGAAGGCCATTAACAGGGTGCTGCTCCGCAGAGTCGTCCACCTCACCAACGTGGACGCGGTCATCCAGGGGTTCGGAGCCCTGGGCTTCCCCAACTGCAGGGGGGCAATCGACGGGACGCACATCCCCACCTGTGCCCTGGACCACCAGGCCTCCCTCTACATCAACAGGAAGGGGTACTTCTCCGTGATCCTGCAGGCCATGTCTGACCACCGGGGCCAGTTCATGGACATCAATGTGGGCTGGTCCGGCAAGGCACACAATGCGCGGGTGTACCGCAACTCCTCCGTGTGCCAGAGGCTGCACACCGGGACTTTCTTCCCTGACCGCCACATCAGGGTCGGGGACGTGGACATGCCAGTGTGCCTGCTGGGGGATGGGGCCTACCCCCTACAGCCCTGGCTGATGAAGCCCTACATGGGACATCTCAACCCCTCCCATCAGGCCTTCAATGCCAGGCTCAGCAGGGCCCGCACTGTGGTCAAGGGGGCCTTCGGCCGACTGAAAGCACAATTTAGATGCCTCCTCACGCGCCTCGACCTCTCCCAGCACAATATTCCGCACATGGTGGCAGTGTGCTGTGTGCTGCACAATTTATGTGAGAGGAAGGGGGAGGCTTTCCTGCCAGCCTGGATTGTAGAGGCTGCGTGCCTGGCTGGCCAGGATGCACAGCCCTGCATGACTGCCAGCCGGGAGGCCCTTCGGAGGGCTGTCCGCATCCGGGAAGCCCTGCGGGAGAGCTTCCAGGTGGACAAGGACTGAAGTCCCGCTGGTGTGCCCCACCGGGGCCTTGTGCCTTACATTCCACCGCCACCTCCTTCCCCTCTCTAACCCCCCTTCCTGATATACAATAAAAACACCTGTGTTGCCACAAAAAACTCTCTTTATTTAACATAACTGGGGTGGAGGAGGGGGGGAATGAGGGTGGGAGAGGGGAGGAGGGAAACCTGGGAGGAGGGAGCTGGAAGGGGGAGGGAAAGGGAGGAAGGAGGGGGAAGCTCAGGGTTGGGGGTCTTGCTGGCCCTCCTGTCTCGCAGCACTGTGGCTGTGGGGGCCTTGGCATTCCCGGGGGGGAGTGGAAGGTGGGGCAGGAGGGACAGGGGGGCCGGAAGAAGCAGGAGGGGGAGCAGGGGTGGGAGGAGGAGCAATAGCTGGGGCGGCCGCAGGGGCTGGAGCAGCAGGAGGCAGCAATCGGTCCTCCAGGGCCTGCAGGTGCTCGCAGATGGCACGGCCCTGCTCCTGCAGCTCCCGCAAGTTCTCCCGCCGCAGCTGCAGGTCCTTTTGCGCCCACTGCTCCTCGCTGTGGACCTGCCATCCCCGTAACCGCAGCTGCTGCCTCTGGAACTCCTCCTGGTTGCGGGTGCACCTGCTGGCCCGGGTGCGGGTGGATGGTCTAGGCAGGTGGTGCGTCCTGCACTCGCAGGTGCTGCGGCTGCGGTGAAACAAGAGAAGTGGTCAGTTCTCCCTGGGGACACAGTGGGTGAAACCCAACCCCCCCCTCTGCAAGGCGAGGACGGCAGGTCTCCACACCATCACATCCTGCTATCCTCGGGAGTTTGAGCTGGCCCAGGACTGCACCCCAGCCCCTGTGCTGCCTATAGTATGGTGCGGGGGGGAGGGGAGATGTGCCCTGCCTCTGTGTAGAGGGGGCGACTGGAGGGAGGTCAGTGTGCAGTGTCTCTCCCCGGGGTCAGAAGCCTGTCATGTGCCTTCACGTGTAGACGTGTGTGGGGAACAGGCCAGGGCCCCTGCATGGCACCCAGATGGGGCCACATGTCCCGGCTAGTATGGCAGATGCACAGGTTGCTGTCTGCTCCGTGGTCGGCAAGGCCCATGCGCACGGTCCCTGGGCTCCCCCTCCCGCCCCCTGCCCAGCATAAGGGGACCGTGATGGCACTCGCATGTGGCGGCCTCCCCGGCCTCAGTTGAGGCTGCTGACGGGCTCTCCAGTACGGCTTGGGGGTCCTGGGTGCAGGGCATGCTCCTTGCAGGCTCCTGGCTGCGGTCCTCTTCCTCTTCCCCTGTGTCAGAGGCAGTGCCCTCGGCCCTGGGATCGATGACCACCCGGGGGACACGCACCCTCATAGTGCGGGCAGGCCTCCAGGTCAGCCGCTGGCTGGGAGGCCCTGGCATAGGCCTACCGCAGCTCTTTGATCTTGCTCCGCACCTGCTCCTAGCTGCACGTTTGGCCTCTGGTGGCTAGGCTGTAGACGGCTGCTCCTGGCTGTCCATGTGGCCTCTGGTGGCCATGCGGCTGTAGACTGCTGAATTCCTGTGCCCAGTGTGGAGATCGTGGGCATTGGAGGCCTCTCCCCAAACCTCAATGAGGTCCACGATCTCCGCACTAGACCAGGAAGGCGCCCGCCTTTTGCAGCCCCTGGCAGGCTCCTGGGAGCTGCCAGCCTGGTCCTGGGGAGCGGTGGAGGGCTGAGTGGCAGCGGGTTGCTGGCTCATGCTGTGCCAGGTGCACGGTCTGCTGGCTGTGTGCTGGCAGGCTGGCAACTGGCACAGTCACTGTGGCCAGAGTCTGCCCCTTTAAGGGCTGCAGGGCTGTGGGGGAGCAGACAAGTTTTCTTGGTTGTGCCCAGAGTGGCCACCAGGGCTCCCTGGGAAGGGCTGGAGGCCCCCTAATTTGAAATAAGTGTCTACACAGCACTTATTTCGAATTAGCGATTTTGAATTTGTAGAATGAGGTTTACCAAATTCGAAATAAGGGCTCCACTATTTTGAATTTATTTCACAATAGCGGTTTGGCTGTGTAGACCCTATTAAAGTTAATTCGAAATAACTGCTGTTATTTCAAATTAACTTTGTAGTGTAGACATACCCTAACAGAAAATCTCAGAGGTTACAAAGTTACACGCTGCAAGCTCTGTTCCCAGGGAGGAGGTTTTCCTGCCACAGAGAAGCTGCCTCCCCAGGAGCAGAGCTGGAAAGAACCAGCTTATAACCTATAACGGAGAGCGGGGTGGGCAGGGATCACAATGGACAGAGGTTGCTCCAGCCGGCCAGCTAGATCAGCCTATGCCTGTGGTGGGCCCTGCAGAGCTGAAGCAAGCCTTTGCCAGGGACAGGCGGGGAGCTGCTCCAGCCCCTGTGGTTCGCTGGAATCAGTAAGCATTACCCATTTATGGTTATACTTACCAGTTAGAAGGTTAACTGGTTAAGTTTTCACATCCTTAATTTCAAAAGTTAAAAACATATTTCACTTATATTAAGCTCACACAAAGAGTTCCTACCAGTGATCAGAAAATATTTTAAAAATTAGAGGGTATAATTGTTTGACAAAATGTTCAAAACTTTGGGCCAAAAATTTCAAGACTGGGGCTCTGAATTAAGAGATGCTTAAAGCAGTGCGGGAAATGTAGTCAAACATTTACCGTGTATTTAATTTTCAATTTAATATACATAGTCTAATTTTTTTTGCAAACCTGTAGTCCTTTATAAGTTGTCCCTAAAGGCCTACAATGTACTTAATTTGGAACTTAATATTCTTACTCATAATTAGCTTTCAAGTAACAAAAAGAACAATACCACTTTACAGTTAAAGCAGAGATTCATGGTTCCTGTGTAGAAGAACTTACAGTCTAACTGTAATAAACGGTGTGTAATTAAATCCCTGCATTGGCTTTCCAAATCCCAGACCATAACCCCCTAGTTTCAGGCACCCTCCCCATAGCTATACGTATGATACTGAGTGGAAACTAAAGCATATCTCTAAGTACCCTACCCATAGGAAGGTTGCCCAAAAAACCAAAAAACTATTAGAACACTATATCCAAGTAACCTAGGCACAGGAATCCTACCTCTAAGTACTCTACCCATAGGAATCCCAACCCTAGGGTGGGGAGCCCTTCCCATAGGACCCCTAACCCTAGCTCCAAACACCCTATCCATAAAATCCATAATCTAAACTTCCAAACACCGTACCGTGATATACTGTACCTTAAAATATCATGCTGCAATATCCATCTTCATCTGTATCATATATCGTTTCTATAAGATGAGGATATTTTTAAAGATACCATATAATCAGTCATGATCTATAGAAACCTATTATTCTGTCAAAATATGTGTATCTTCATTGTATATGAAATTTTGCTATAGGGTTGCTATTGAAATATATTGCAAGTTTGGGAGACTAGCTCTGCTAACTCTCTAATATCAACAAAGGTGGTGACCCTCACCCAAACAGTCATTAAGTGATCTGCACAAGCCATTGACCAGCAGGGGAAATGTAAACAAGAGATTTACAATTCTGAGACACTTGTGAAAGAACCACATAATGGGAATTTCTCAACTTGGTGTCTCAGCAAGGCCCACAGGACATGTCTGGGCCAGTATCTTTCCAGGGACATATATTGAGATTATAAAATAAGGGACAGTGGCAACATGGGAAACCCTCCTTCCCCATTTACACTGAAGCCCACAAGAATACTGAGAAGACAAAGATTTCCAACAAAAGAGATTGGACCCAGTCTAAGAAGGCAATTCAGCCTGGGTAGTAAGACGAGGGAGTGAGTTGTCTATTAGGGCGAGAAAAAACTAATTAGAATCTTGCTTAGTCTGATAAAGTTTACTATTTAGACTACATTTCTACTTTTATTTTTTGCAGCTATCTTTGTCCTATATGTCTATCACTTATAATCACTTAAAAATCTATCTTTTGTACTTAATAAACTTATTTTAATGTTTTATTCCTTCCAGGTAGTTTGTCTAAAGTGTCTGGAAAACTGCTCAGATTACAAAGAGTGGTGCATGTCCACTGTCATTTGATGAAGTAGCAAATTGATTTATGAGCTTGCCTTGTTCCAGAGAAGATCTTGATCAGTGTAAAAAAGTTCATTTCTGGGGAGCAAGGCTCGGGGATGTGGATACTTGCTTGTGTCTCCCTTTGTATGAGTGGTTTGGAGAATATTCAGGCAACTTAGATGGGTGGGTCTCTGCATAAGGGCAGCTAATGCCTGGAGAGGTTTCCTGATTGTCACTAGCAA
The DNA here is from genome assembly GCA_032595735.1 of Pelochelys cantorii. Lineage (NCBI taxonomy): Eukaryota > Metazoa > Chordata > Testudines > Trionychidae > Pelochelys > Pelochelys cantorii. The sequence continues at coordinate 96,969,224 of CM064329.1, read as the reverse complement.
AGCATTGTGACAGACTGCTCAGGATGGACAGTTAGGGTGTGTCTACACAGCACCCTTACCTCAAAATGAGCAACACAGTTTGCAAATTGCTTAGCTTATTTTGAGGTAATTTCAAAATAAAGTGCTATTCTGACAAATCCCTTAACCCTCATGGAACAAGGATTACAGGGATGCCAGACTAGCGCGCCCATTATTTCAAAATATATTTAGAAATAACAGGCATGTTTAAAGTTGCGGAATTGCTATTTTGGGATACTTCTGGTATCCCAAAATAGCCCCGCTGTCTAGATGTAGCCTCAGGGAGCACAGTGGACCCATTGCTGCATGTTTTACCCTGGGGATCCTGTCATACTTACTCATGGAAATCCCAATCCCAGGGCAGTGAATCCTACCCATAGGTACCATAATCCTATGGAGGGGGAACCCTACTCGTAGGAACCGTAACCCTAGTGTGGGGAGCCCTATCCATAAAAACCCTAACTTAAACGCCCAATACTTTACCCACAGGAACTGTAACCTTAGCTTCAAGTACTAAACCCATAGATAGAGTCTACCAATTCACAGCCACAAAAAAATGCATCATAGACTATGAAATCTGGTCTTTTGTGTGCTTTTACACTATACTCTTCAGGTATTTCACAGGGGAGACCAGCATTTCTTTAATTGGGAGTCCTGATGCAACAGCAAATTACAGAGGGATTGCAAGGTTATTTTAGGGGCAGTGCCTTCAGAGTGGCAGATGTTGACTGCACACCCAGCTTGAGTGGCAATACTACACCATGCCACCCTTACTCCTGTGCTGGTGCCTTTAGATTTGGCAGTTGAAGAGTGGCATCTGATGACTAAGAGCCCAGCTGTGCAGGTAGCAGTGCAGAAATAAGGATGACAATACCATACCATGTCATGCTTACTTCTGCACTGCTGCTAGGAATGGCTCTTCCTTCAGAGCTGGGCTACCAGCCATCAGCCACTGCTCTCCAGATGCCCATCTCTGAAGACACTGCAGCAGTGGCCACATTAAAAGTAGCAATACCACAACCCCTCACCCCTCCAAAATAACTTTGAAACCTGCAGTAGTTTAGGACAAAATAGACTGTGATTTTAATAGGGCCCTACTCATAGGAACCCTAATCCTTGGGCAGGGATTTCTACCCATAGGGGCTTTAACCCTAAGGCAGAAACTCCTACCCATTGGAAACCTGACCCTAGTTACAAGTACCCTAGACATAAGAACCATAACACTATGGGGAGAGGGGAGTGTTAACCACAGGAACCCTAATCCTGGAGAAGGGAACCCTACATATAGGAAACCTAAGCATAGTTCAAAGTACACTACCCATAGGATTCCTAATCCTAACTCCAAGTACCTACAGATAGGAACCCTAATCCTAGGGTGGAGGTCCATACCTATGGAAACCCTAACTCTAGTTCCAAATCCTACCCTATAGCTTGATATTATCTGCAAACTTATTCTAAGATTAAAGTAACTACTACCATTACAAATTCTACCATAATACAAATGATGTTCTTAAATTAAAGAGCAGTCCTAATGGTAAAAGGGTTACCAAACTGAGTGTTGATGACCCTTCTGGTCTGTTCCTGCCTTAACATTAGTGACAGACAGAGACAGACTATCTGCTGCACCTTTACCAACAGCACTAGGCCATTTCTTTCTGCTAGTCACTGAGGCACATGACATTGCACAAGGCTCATCATTATATTCTTATACAAACACTGAAATATTACATTTTAGCTACACCAACAGGAACTCTAATGCTAAGTACTCTACCAACAAGAACCCTAATCCTAGGGTAGGAATCCCTAAAAACCCCTATGCCTAGGGTATGAAGTCTTTCTCATAGAAACTGTAACCCTCAATCTAGGGATGCCTTAATCATAGGAACCCTAACTCTTTCACCAAGTACTATAAATGTGAGAATCCTAACTCCAAATGCCCTACTTATAGGACTCCTAACCCTAACCTTTAATTAGCCACTGACCAGAACCCTAATTCAGTGATTGTGAGCCTTGATGATATGCATCCTGACCCTCACTCCAAGTACCTTGAACATAGGAACTCCAACCCTAACTACAGGAGCCCTACCCAAAAGAACCCTAATCTAAGTTCCAATACCCAGCCCAGAATGCTACTCCAGGAAGAGGAGTCCTACCTTTTGAAATCCTAACTAGTTCAAGTATGCTACCTACAGGGACCCTAACCCAAGTTCCAACCCTAAATCCTCATTTGGAAACAAATTTTCAAATTGCTGAGTAACCAGCAGAGTAATTTAAAATCCACAGAAATTGCTGGGTGCTTGGCATTTCCTAAAATTCTCTCTCTTTTTAGATGTATGTCATTGCACTTGGGAGCTTCACTATAGGCTGTCATATATGACATTCTTAGCCTCAGTGCTTACTGAAAGTATATTCAATTTACAGTAGTCACTTGGGTCAGTAGAACGGGGCTGGAGACTATGTTGCATGAAGCTTTTTATGAGTTTTCTGGTACTTTGTGATTTCAATCTAGCTGGAAATCAGATGCTTCTATCAAATTGTTTTTCATCTACAGAATGCCTACGGGCAAAGGCTCAGGGCAAAGACAAAGAATGGGGTAAAACAAGATTATTCTGATTTTATTTTATTTTTTTAAGACATACATTTTGGTTCAAGTTTGATCTAATACAGTTCACCCATCCCTAGGTCAGAGCACTTAGAGAATCTTCTTTTCATGGGCTTTGATTTGGCAAGAGATACAATGAGCACGATTTGTTTCAACATCATAATTTGTTCTATAAAATATAGGTTTTTATTTTGTTCTTTGCACTGTTGTTTTCAGTTTCATTTTATTGAATTTCATTCTGCCTTGTCAAAATTTATTTCTGTTTATGATTATTTTTTTTCTTCACAAGAGAATTTAACTTGTTCATAGCTCTATGAAAACATTTTATTTGTGTGTGTGGCCTGAATAGAAAATATTTGTCCATTCTTAGAGGAATTGCCCCCTCCCTCCGCCACTGTAATTCAAACAAGGACAATTCCTGTGGCTACTAGGTGTCCTCTTCTTGACAGCTAATGATGGAAGACAGAGTCAGGAGAGGTGAGGATGTGGGTTAGAGGACTGACACTGAACACAAGATAAGTGGCACTGACTGGCAGCAGCAGAAATATGTGGTCATGAGTCCTGTTAATTTAGCTAAAACACAAAATATAAACAATGGGGCATCTTTCTAAAAGAATTACAACACTACATTAATTTGGAAAGACAGTTTAAACAACTATCCTGAAGTGAGAGTTTTATTGCTCAGCTCTTCACATTTGTACATCATTCTGAATTAGGAGGAAAGCCTTTAGAGTCATTTGAGATCACACTGTGATTGTAGTCCAACCATTAGTTCCATCAGTATAGAAATTGTACTACTCTACATAAAAGTGTAAGTTACAGTTCAGAGTTTGCACTCAATTAACTCCCCCCCCACCCCCGCGAAATTTGGATATGTATATAAATTATCTAAAGGGATGTGCAGTGGCCTGTGATATGGGAAACCCAGGGACAGGTTGAACCTCTCTAATCTGACATTCTCTGATCAAACAACATCCATGGTCTGGCATGATTTTAGTTATCCAGATGTCCACTTATAATGGGTGTGGCCAAGTTTCCTGTCATCCCATAAAGTTTGTTTGCACCTACCAATTCTGGCTTTCATTATTCTGTGCTGTTATATAGCTCTAATTTACCCCTAAATGTCTTCTAAGAGCCCAGTAAGCAGTGGAAGTGTTGGTAATGCTGCTAAATAATATTGACCTCCTGTGGTTCTGCAAATTCTCTGGTTTGGCACCAGTCAAGTCCAGAGGGTGCTGGACTAGAGAGGTTCAAGTTAGCTTTGTCTGACTAAGACAGGAGTTTTCATCCCAGATCACTCCAAATCAAGTTCTCATTCTCTTCAGTGAAAGAGCAATTGGTGAAAATGTTCCAACAGCTCTGTAGTTCAGGGCTATGATATGATCCACAGAAAACCCTAAAATAGATCTGTCAGATGGAATTTCTTTCAGTTATGCACAATTATGCTTCTACTAAAGTGAATAGTAAAATTGCCATTAGTTTCAATAGGAGCAATAGTTGGGCCAGTCCAGAGTGGTTTTCCAAATCTCATCCTTTAAATATTATGCACATAGGGTCAGATTTACAAAGGTATGTAGTTGCTTAATACATGTGTAAGCAGGGGCTGAACTGCTGCTTGCTATCAGCCAGCTAAAAGGAGGGGTGGGTGTGCCCACTACAATTGCTTAGCTCTGCAAGGTCTTCTTCTTCGTTTGTTCATCGAGGTCGATGAGGACCACCTAGTGTCATCAGTTTAGTTGGGAGTGGGTTCGGAGATGGCTGATCAGTCCAATCCGAGCCCGGAATTGACGGTTGCAGTGGGGACATGGGAAATCGGGCTGCCGACCGGAGGAAGAGAAGATACCAGCCCTGAGCTTGCGAAGGAGACGTTTCTCTGCAGCATAACGCAGTCTCTTTTGTTCATAGGCTATTGCACCATCATGTATTTGTCTGCGCCAGGCAGAACGATCATCAGCAATGCTCTCCCAATTTTCAGGATCTATGTTACAGTTCTTGAGGGAGGCCTTGAGGGTGTCTTTGAATCTCTTCTTTTGACCTCCAAGAGATCGCTTGCCGTGTTGTAATTCGCCATAGAGCATCTTCTTGGGCAATCGATCATCAGACATGCGCACAACATGGCCAGCCCATCTAAGTTGTGCCTTGCAAAGCATGGTGTGGATGCTTGTCATATTAGCCTGTAGAAGGACATCGGTATCTGGAACTTTATACTGCCATCTTATCTTCAGCAGTTTCCGTAGGCAGTTCAGATGGAAGTGATTCAGCTTTTTCGCATGACGACAGTAGACAGTCCAGGTCTCACAAGCATAGAGGAGGGTGGGCAGGACGACCGCCGAATAGACTTTTAGCTTGGTCTCAGTCTTAATGCCTCTTCGATTCCAAACATTAGACTGAAGCCTGCACTGGCTCTGGTGATTCTAATGTTCACCTCCTCATCGATGTTGGCTGCCTTTGATAAAGTGCTGCCAAGGTATGTAAACCTGTCCACGTTGTTGAGCTTCTGGCCATTGACAGTGATGGATGGCTCATTGTAGTCACAGCCAGGAGTGGGCTGATGCAGAACCTTGGTTTTTTTGATAGAGATCATGAGGCCGAAGTTCATGCACGCTGCAGAGAATAGATTCATGCAGTGTTGCATGCCTGCTTGTGTACCTGAGTTGAGGGCACAGTCATCCGCAAATAGAAAGTCACGAATGGTCTCGACTTGAACCTTGGTTCTAGTCTGAAGCCTCCTCAAGTTGAATAGCCTTCCGTCAAAACGGTAGCGCAAGTCGATCCCAACATTATTTCCTCTAAAGGCATCAATCAGCACGGCAGAGAACATAAGGCTGAAGAGACTGGGGGCCAGGACGCAACCCTGTTTCACACTGTTTGTAACTGCGAATGGCTTTGAATAATTGCCACGATCTTGGACTCTGGCAAGCATGCCGTCATGGAACTGCTTCACCATTTCAATGAAAGTATCTGGGCATCCAAATTTGGCCATAATCTTCCAGAGGCCCTCACAACTGACAGAGTCAAATGCTTTAGTTAGATCCACAAAGACAGTATAGAGCTGGACATTCTGTTCTTGACACTTTTCTTGTAGTTGTCTGGCAGCAAATATCATGTCAGTAGTACCTCGTTCCTTCCTGAAGCCACACTGACTTTCCGGCAAGAGACCTTGGTCAAGGTGTTGTGTGAGTCTGCTTAGAAGTATTCTGGCGAGGACCTTTCCTGCAACACAGAGCAGAGTGATTCCTCTGTAGTTGTCACAAGAGTGGCAATTTCCCTTGCGCTTGTAAATAATGGACGCATCTTTGAAGTCTTGCGGAACGCGTTTCTGTTTCCACATCTCACAGAACATCTCAGTAAGCCTCTTAATTAACTTGGGTCCACCAGATTTATAGATTTCAGCTGGAATGGAGTCAGCTCCAGGAGCTTTACTGTTGGAGAGCAATTCAGTGGCCTTTTGAGTCTCCAGTACTGTTGGAGGGTCAGCCAAGCTTTCGTTGATCTCCACCTGGGGTAGGCGGTTTATTGCCTCATCGTTGATAGAAGAGGGCCTGTTGAGGACATCAGCAAAGTGCTCTGCCCAGAGATTAAGGATCTTCTCCCTATCAGTGAACAAAGTACTACCATCTGCGCTCAAGAGAGGGGCTGAACCAGATGTGACTGGGCCATACACAGCCTGAAGAGCATTGTAGAAGTTCCTCATATCGTTTCTGTTGGCAAAGGCCTGGATCTCATCGGCTTTCTGGCTCAGCCATGTGTCCTGCATCTCGCGTAGCTTCATCTGTACAGTCTGACGTATCTTGGTGAAGGCAACTTTGTTTGCTGCAGACTTAGGGTCACTGCTGTAGGCATGATGGAGATGATGTTTTTCATCCAGCAATGCCTTGATTTCTTCACAGTTTTGGTCGAACCAGTCCTGGTGCTTTCTTGTGGTGACGCCAATTAACTCGGAGGCAGTGGAGTACACCAGCTGTTTGAAGGCTGCCCAACTGGGCTCTATATCAGCATCAGTTCCAGTGACTTCCAGCTTAGATGCCAAGGTGTCAGCAAGTGATTGTTGGATGCCGCTGTCTTTTAGTCTGGAGACGTTTAGGTGCTTTGGGACCATGATGCCTTGTGGACGTCTGGGGGGCCGAATCCTGAGGTTCATCTTTGAGATGAGCAGTCTGTGGTCCGTCCAGCAGTCGGCACCACACATAGCCTTGGTCACACGGACATCCTGTCGGTGTTTCCTACGGACTATTATGTAGTCGATTAGATTCCAGTGATTTGAACAGGGGTGCATCCAAGTTGTTCTATTACGTTTGGACAGGCGGAACACGGTATTAGTTATCAGGAGATCATTTGTTGCACATGTCCTCAAGAGCAGATGTCCATTGCTATTACAGCTACCAATGCCATGTCTACCGATGACTCCCTTCCACGCATCATGATCAGTACCAACTCTGGCATTGAAATCGCCTAAGACGATCAACTTGTCTGACTTTGGTATTGTAGCAATCAGCTCTTCCAGATCTTGGTAGAATCTGTCCTTGATGTCTTCTGGGTTAGTCACTGTTGGTGCGTAAGCACTAATGAATGTGACTTGCTTTTTCCCAGACAAGGGTAACTTCAGCACCATCAGCCGGTCATTGATTCCTCTTGGTAGGTTGGATAGCTTATTCACCAGATTTGTCTGCACAACTCCTGACTCACAGCATTCGTCTGTTCTTCGCCCACTCCAGAAGAAGGTGTAGCCTGCTCCAACTTCAGTCAGCTGTCCTTCCTCTGCCAGCCGGGTCTCACTCAAGGCTGCTATATCGATCTTGTAGCGAGCAAACTCCTTGGCAATCAGGGCAGTTCTCCTTTAGGGTCTGTCGGCATCTGTATGATCCATGAGGGTACGTATATTCCACGCTCCAAGAATGAGTGGAGTGTTGCTGGTTTTCTTTGTATTTCGACCGCATAAGTGGGATTCCCACCAGCCGCGGTAAGCTGGTCAGGATTGGTGAAGCAGGCATTTTTTAGGGCACCTTTTCTAGCCCCTTCCTCAGACTACGGAGGTAAGCAGCGCTATCCTAAAAAGGACTGCTCAGTTGCCCAGGTGGCTGCCGAAAACCACTGCTGCTTCAGATCAGTGGAAGACGACCCTATGGCCTGAGCTGCCTGCATGCAGGTTCACCACTGCGGCCGCCAGTGTATCCTCACCTGCTGTTTCGCAGCTAGCCCATCGCCGCAGGACTTGGGGTGAAGGGATGAATGATAACATAGGTGATTTGCGAGAAAATTTGATTAAAGTGAGGAAGAGTTGCGCGTCGTCAACCTCACTCTCTTGTCCAGGCTCCATTGCCCCAGTGGCAAGACATAGTCAAGACGGCAGGAATGGAAGCTGGATGCGATGGATGACCAGGGCGTTCTACGTGTCTTGCCGTGCTCTATGCTGTCCACAAAGCATTGCTGGGAATCGCCTTTCTGCCCGTTGACCACATAGTGGTTCCTCCGCACAGTCCGCCGAATCCAGTCTTCACGTGCATTGGGTGACAAGCCCTAAACTCACCGATGGTTTGAAGCCCATCGGCTACCCTCACCTGATTTAGCCGACCAGTTGAAGCCATTGCCCGTGGTGTGGCCGCTGTGCACGCTACAGCTACTTGGAGCCACAGGTGAGAGCTGAGTGTCAAGTGGGGACCAAAGGTGGACAAACTACTCCCGAGGGAGTACGGCGTGTCCTCCGACCAGAGGTGCTACCCCTCCATGAACACCCCATACACCACAGCTCTGCAAGGTAATTAACTGTTAACTGTTGATATGTATATACATCTCAGGAGAGAATACGAGGTGTGGCTATGTAAATCCCATTCAGCCAGGGCTGATGGAGGGTCAGTGTTGGAATGGAATGTGGAAAATTGTAAATAATTTGGGACTGTTGTGGGTGTCACTAAGCATGCTACCCCTAAATGTGGGAACTGTAAAACATGCCACCAGTGCTTGCAGGAGAGACACCACCATCATGGTAAGAGGTCTCGGAGGAACAAGCCTCCCCCCTTCCAGAGTTGAGTGAACTGAGCTGGGGGGAAGGGTTAAAGGGCTGGAGTCAGCCTGCTTCACACCTGCCAGGTGTGAGCTGTAAGACTGGCCCAACCTGCCCCCTTTCCCCCTTTGTTTTAAGGACAGACCTAAAGCAGACACCCTGAGGAGTCTTTTCTTTTGCTAGTCCAGTGGAAGCTGGATTCCTTTGCCAGTCCAGCTGGTGGCTAACGAGTTGAAATCACCGAGAGCTGAAATCACTGGTTTGGCTGAGAGCCGGACCCATTGCAGCCAGTGAAGTGGCGGCAACCAGCAGAGTGGCTGGTGGGAATCACTGGATGGTGGCATAACGTGGCCGGTAGGAGCGGCGGCAGGCAAGGAGCGGTGACCGTTGGCGTGGTGTGGAGCGGCGGCAGGTGAGGAGTGGCGACCAGCAGCGTGGCGCAGCGACCAGCGGTGTGGCGTGGAGTGGTGGCAGGCGAGGAGCAGCAACCAGTGGCGTGGCGCAGAGCAGTGGCAGGCGAGGAGCAGCGACCAGTGGCGCGGCGCGGAGCGGATACAGGCGAGGAGGGCAACCAGCGGTGGCAGCAAGCGAGGAGCGGCAGCAGGCGACCAGCAGAACATCCGGTAGTGTGGGACGAGACAGCTGGTGGAGCGTGGCGGAGTGTCATAAGGTGCCCCCTATCCATCCCCCACCCCCATTTCTACCCAGGTTGGGAGGTGAAACCCTGCAGGTGAACTTTGGGACTCTGGGTGGCATGGACCAGGGACAGAGACTCTTTGGACTTCAGGTGATTCTTGGCGGGGGGGGGGTTTAGCTCATGTTTGGGTTATGAACTCTGTTTGTGGTGTTTTCCCCAAGTTAATGCCATATGACTTCTCTCTCTGTTTCATTAAATGTTTCTTTCCTACACTCAGATTCCGTGCTTGCTAGTGGGGAAGCATTGCCTCTCAGAGGCACCCAGGGTGTGTGAATTTCCCAGATTACTGGGTGGGGGCTCGATCTGGTTCTGTGTGAGATGGACCCCAAGATATTGAACCCAGCCCTGGTTACTGCCAGGCCTACCCGGCAGAAGGGTTACACACAGATACGTACCTAGAGGCATTTTCAAAAACACTTAAATGAGCTAGGCCCCTAACTCTCATTGACTTTAGATCTGCCCACTGGTCTAGAAAATAGTTGCTTCAATAGTTTATTGTTCAGTTTGACCCAGTGCATGTTAATGAGCCAATATTATTTACCCCAAGTTTCAGTCAGTTAAATCAAGTTTTTGAAGCCAAAATGAAGCCTTAAAATCAATCTTTATGCAAGTCCATTGTTACTCTTATAACAAAAAACAAGTAACTTATTTGTTACTTCATAGTCGTGGCTTCATTGCATTGTTCACTAAAAAAGTTCAGACTATAGTGATGCCTAGCTATTTTTTCTCTGATGACCAGACATTTTATTTTATTTAAACAGATAAAGCATTTTGAATTTTAAATTAAGTTGTTGGGAACTGGTTACTCTCTATGAATAGAAATGGCATGTAATAGAAGAACTGTAGATAGGAAACAAACTAATTAAAAAATCTTACCAAATCCCTATTGTACTAAAATCTGTTGGTTAAGAGAGTATGCAAACGAAGTCAATTTAAAGGACTGACACTGGCTCAAGATGAATCAAGTTAGAAATGTTTCACTTCCAGCACAGTCTTTTGGGATCCAGTATTTTTTTAATCAAAGGAAAAAGTACATTACAAAACATTTTCTGAACTGTGAATCATAGTGGGTAAAAATCATGGCTTGTATTTTTTTTTCATGGAAGGAGATGAAGTTAATTTTAAGAATGGATATCTTGGTGGTGAGAATGGAATGGTCCTCACTTATACTGGTACAGATAAAAAATGGGGCAAAGCCTATGGAGTATATAACTTATACTGTATACATAATATAAACAGCTTTATATGGGCAATGCCATAAACCATGACTATTCAGTCCCATGTCCTTTTTTAGACCATTTCTGAAAAGAAGATAGGATCAGAAGAAGAAGGGCAGACAAATAAGCAGTGGCAAATTTTTAAAGTGCTTCTACACAAATGCTAGGAGTCTGACTAATAAGACGGGTGAACTAGAGTACCTAGTATTAAATGAGAAGATTGACATAATAGGCATCACTGAAACCTGGTGGAATGAGGAAAATCTGTGGGACACAATCATACCGGGATATAAAATATATCGAAAGGATAGAGCAGGCCGGATGGGTGGCGGAGTGGCACTGTATGTGAAAGATAACGTAGAATCAAATGAAATAAAAATATTAAGTGAATCAACATGTTCAATAGAATCGCTATGGATAGTAATTCCATGCTCCAATAATAAGAAATTAGCAGTAGGGATATATTACCGCCCACCTGACCAGGACAGGGATACTGACATTGAAATGCTGAGGGAGATTAGAGAGGCTACCAAAATAAAGAACTCTATAATAATGGGGGATTTTAATTATCCCCATATTGACTGGGTACATGTCACCTCAGGAAGAGAAGCAGAGATAAAATTTCTCAATGGCCTAAATGACTGCTTCTTGGAGCAGCTGGTGCAGGAATCCACGAGGGGGGAGGCAATTCTCGATTTAGTCCTGAGTGGAGCGCAGGATCAGGTCCAGGAAATAACCGTTACAGGACCGCTTGGGAATAGTGACCATAATATAATAACATTCAACATTCCTGTGGTGGGTAGAACATCTCAGCAGTCCAGCACCCTGGCATTTAATTTCAAAAAGGGGAATTACACAAAAATGAGGAGGCTAGTTAAACAGAAATTAAAAGGCACAGTGACTAGAGCCAAATCCCTGCAAGCTGCATGGAAACTTTTTAAAGACACCATAATAGAGGCCCAACTTAAATGTATACCCCAAATTAAAAAACATAGCAAGAGACCTAAAAAAGAGTCACCGTGGCTTAACCACCATGTCAAAGAAGAAGTGAGGGACAAAAAGGCATCTTTTAAGAAGTGGAAGTCCAATCCTAGTGAGATAAATAGAAAGGAACATAAACACTGTCAAATCAAGTGTAAAAATGTAATAAGAAAAGCAAAAAAAGATTTTGAGGAACAGCTAGCCAAAAACTCAAAAAGAAATAACAAAATGTTTTTTAAGTACATTAGAAGCTGGAAGCCTGCTAAAAAACCTGTGGGTCCCCAAGACGATCGAAGTATAAAAGGCGCAATCAAGACGATAAAGCCATTGCGGAGAAACTAAATGATTTCTTTGCTTCAGTCTTCACGGCTGAGGACGTTGGGGAGATTCCCAAATCTGCACCGTCCTTTGTGGGTGATGAATCTGAGGAACTGTCGCGGACTGAAGTGTCATTAGAGGAGGTTTTGGAACAAATAGAAAAACTTAATGTAAACAAATCTCCAGGACCGGATGGCATTCATCCAAGGGTTCTAAAAGAACTCAAATGGGAAATTACTGAACTATTATCTGTGGTTTGTAACCTATCCCTTAAATCGGCTTCTGTACCTAATGACTGGAAGGTAGCCAATGTGACATCAATATTTAAAAAGGGCTCTAGAGGCGATCCGGGCAATTACAGACCGGTAAGTCTAACTTCAGTACCGGGCAAATTAGTCGAAACAATAGTAAAGAATAAAATTGTGAAGCATGTAGAAGAACATAATTTGTTGGACAAAAGTCAACATGGTTTCTGTAAAGGGAAATCCTGTCTTACTAATCTATTAGACTTCTTTGAAGGGGTTAACAAACATGCGGACAAGGGGGATCCAGTAGATATAGTATACTTAGATTTTCAGAAAGCCTTTGACAAGGTCCCTCACCAAAGGCTCTTGTGTAAATTACATGGCCATGGGATAAGAGGGAAGGATCTTTCTTGGATTGAGAACTGGTTAAAAGACAGGAAACAAAGGGTAGGAATAAATGGTAAATTTTCAGAATGGAGAGGGGTAACTAGTGGTGTCCCCCAAGGGTCGGTCCTAGGATCAATCCTGTTCAACTTATTCATAAATGATCTGGAGAAAGGGGTAAGCAGTGAGATGGTAAAGTTTGCAGATGATACCAAACTTTTTAGATAGTCAAGACAGAAGCAGATTGTGAGGGACTCCAAGAAGATCTCACCAAACTGAGTAATTGGGCAACAAAATGGCAAATGAAATTTAATGTGGATAAGTGTAAAGTAATGCACATCGGGAAAAATAACCCCAACTATACATACAGTATGATGGGGGCTAATTTGGCTACGACAAATCAGGAAAGAGATCTTGGAGTTATCGTGGACAGTTCTCTGAAAACTTCCACACAGTGTGCAGCGGCGGTCAAAAAGGCAAATAGGATGCTAGGAATTATTAAGAAAGGGATAGAAAATAAGACCCAGAATATCTTACTGCCCCTGTATAAAACTATGGTACGCCCACATCTTGAATACTGTGTACAGATGTGGTCTCCTCACCTCAAAAAAGATATTTTGGCCTTGGAAAGGGTTCAGAAAAGGGGAACTAAAATGATTAGGGGTTTGGAACGGGTCCCATATGAGGAGAGGTTAAAGCGACTGGGACTTTTCAGTTTAGAAAAGAGGAGACTGAGGGGGGATATGATAGAGGTATATAAAATCATGAGTGGTGTGGAGAGGGCCGATAAAGAAAAGTTATTTATTAGTTCCCTAAATATAAGGACTAGAGGACACCAAATGAAATTAATGGGTAGCAGGTTTAAAACTAATAAAAGAAAGTTCTTCACACAGCGTGTAGTCAGCCTGTGGAACTCCTTGCCAGAGGAGGCTGTGAAGGCTAGGACTATAATAGAGTTTAAAGAGAAGCTAGATAATTTCATGGAGGTTAGATCCATAAAAGGCTATTAGCCAGGGGATAAAATGGTGTCCTTGGCCTCTGTTTGTCAGAGGCTAGAGAGGGATGGCAGGAGATAAATCGCTTGATCATTGTCTTCGGTCCACCCTCTCTGGGGCACCTGTTGCTGGCCACTGTCGGCAGACAGGATACTGGGCTAGAAGGACCTTTGGTCTGACCCAGTACGGCCATTCTTATGTTCTTGTGTTCTTATCTGTAATATCAGGCGTGCCCTGGGGCTCGGTGATTCAAAAGGGCCCAGGCTCAGATGCTGCTGCCACAGTGGCTGGAGCTTTGAGCTCTTTAAATCGCTGCTGAAGCCCCGCATGGGGCTCTGGGCAGTGTCGAAGGCTACCTGAGGTAGGCACAGTATGAGCTGGCAGTACTGAGGGCTGCCTGGGGGAGGCTTGCCCTAGCATTGCCCCTTCCAGGGACACAGAGCTGCCACCCCCCTCCTTGCCCAAGGGCCTGGCAAGTCTAAGGGCCCCACTGTGTAATATGCTGGTGGTACTGTAACACTTCCACTTAAAGAACACTATCGGATCTAACAGAGATGTATTTTCTAACTCTCATAATATGTTAAAATAAATGTAGTGCCCACACATAGTGCCAATCTGACCACCCAGCAACTTAGAAGCCTCACAGAACAGGTACACTATGAGCAGCATTTTGCTGGCCTGCCATGTTCAACTATGAAAGTATTTCTCTCATGTCTGGGACAATATACACAAATCAGGGGTTGTGCTGTTGTGGCGTGGAGGAGGTAGGTGATGGGAAAGACATATAGGAAAGAGGATATGGTAAAAAAAATATGTAGTTGGCTCTAATAAACAAGTTATACTAAAATTATGTGTCTATAAATCTTGGAAATTGTATGCCCTCTGAGTCAGATCTTCAGCTAGTGTGAAACAACCTGGCCAGCTAAAGGCATTGCCATGCTGCTGATACTGACAGAATTTTGGATGCACATATACACCTCAGAGACCATTCCCAACATTGTCAATACCATAGTCTGATGTACCATGTGGACACTCTGCCCTAAGACATTATTCATCTGCCTATCCCAGTAATATATTACTGGGTGCAATCATATCTAACAATGGCTGTGACAAACAGTAATGAATTAAACCACGAGCAAGGTTCCAAACCCACCTGTCTCAGAAGCATTACAGGTGCTCTTAAGCAGTTTTTCTGTTCCTTTAAACTTATGCAGACTTCATCTCCTATTGGATATTCAAGTGGATTATATTTCCTTTCTCTCTGTCACAAAATGAGGGGGGAATCTTCTCAGTCCCCATTCCTATTTGTGTTTTCTTCATTTTCTCAAGATGAGGACCTGACAATGGCATCCTGTTCTATGCTTTCACATTTTCTCTTGTGCTGGGGGAAGGGAATAGAGAAATTAAAACACTATCACAATCAGCAGTACTTAGTGTGCTTCTCAACCCTAGAACATCTTATAAGAGAAACTGGGGCTACTCCAAGATATTCTGAGCATCCCTCTTTGAACTTTCTAGGAATACAGCATATGGCAAACCATGTTTGATGTTCTTGGGGTCCCTAGAACCCAATTTGCGTAGCCACTGGCAAATTTGGGCATAATCTATCCAATGCACTAGCCTCATTTTTTTTTAATCTATATGCTGTTGGAGAGCAGAAAAACAGATCTCTGAAACAGTGTTGAAAGAGGTTAGATCAGAGGATAACAAAGGAGAAAACATTGTTTCAAAGGGGACCGTTCAGTCTAATTTGTAATTTAAACAAAGGAAAGCAGTGAACTGAGCTTTTACACCAACAGTGTACAAACCCACTGCATCTTTCCGGGTTTCTAGCAGCAACTAGGTTAAGTTATGAATATTCTCTTAGCTGTTCTAGTCTATTCCTGTCAACAAGCTCTCTCCCATGGCATACTGCTAGATCAAAAGAAAAGTTTCCTCTATGTTCCTACTATCTCCTTTTATGTGATTCAAGACACCTGGCGGCCAGTTGCTAATTAAACGTACTCAAGCTTTAGTTGTCACTCTTTACATTTTCACCAGTCCTGCTAGCAAATACTGAAAATTTCCATGTAATCATATGTCTGTAGCAAAGTAGGGAAATAACGCTTATACTGGGAGCTTATGACCAGATCCACACGGGGACAGGCATAAGGATCTTGCGCAAAACAGGGTTTTTGCGCAAAATAGAAGCGGCTACACTGCTTCTTTTTGCGCAAAAACCCCTTGTGCAAAAAGAATCGGCGGAAAATATGCTAATGATGTTGTGGCTTATGCTAATGAGTCCCTCATTAGTATATTTTCTGCTGCAAAAACTCGCAGTGTAGACAAAGCCTGAATGCATTCTGATGTGTGGATCTCTCCTCATCACTTCCTGTTCAAATCCTCATCTACGTCCAGCCAGATTTTAAAATGGACCTTAACCAGGAGGAGGCCTTTGAGCATGTCCACCAGATTGGGTCTTCCACATGATGTTGTTGGCTAAATGCCTGTCTTTCCCAGGCAGTTCACTTATACTCAGAAGTGGAAACATAGCTCCCTCAATAGCTTTTACTTTGCTAATGTAGGATCTGAGTGAGTTTAGGAAGCCTAAAACTGGAATATCGGCACCCATACTTGCCTAAATTTGAGGGTTAGGTGCTTAAATTCAGATTTGGATCTGGGATTTCACAATTTATCTGCCCTCCTTTTACCATCCCTGTGAATTTAGAGAGGACCAGTCTGAGGTCCCCACTGTGGAACTGGGGACTGGATTTGAGGGAAAAAGCCTCTCAAGGCCCTACAGGAACCTAGCAGTCATGTCCTGGGAGAATACGGGTTGAATTGATAGATGGAAGGCCAAAATGGCTGCCAAATGTACCTTAATAGAAGAGTGTGCTAAGTCTTGATTTTTCAGATGAAACAGGTACTCCAAAATGGCCTGAAAGGAAGCATGCAAAGGTGAAGTGCCCAGAGCAGTCACCCAATGGGAAAATCTGGTCCACTTCTCCAGTTACATCTGTCTGGTTGAGGGCGTCTGACTGCCAAAAGGACTTGTCACACCCCTTCCAAACAGGACTGCTGCTCATGATTTAACAAGGCAGTATCCATCCCGTGAGGTGGAGCAACAGGAGCCCAGGATTTAACAGCTGTCAAGATTCTGTGATGTTGGATCCAGACGATTTGGCAAGGGCCATGAGAGGGAGCACAGCCGTGCTCAGCAGTGTTCTGAAGCACTTAACCTAAGCTTTGTCTTGTTTGACATTGCTCGGGATCTTTTTGATGAGAGAGATTGGTAGGAATGTGTACAGCAGCTCCTCTCTCCTCACCATCCAGGGCAGGAGGAAGGTACCAGAGGGGGAGCAGAACTTGTGACACTTCCTTCTCAGCCTGGTGTTAAAAATGGTACTGGCATCCAGTTGATGTATCTCAAAAATGTAACTACTACAAAGAACAAAGTTCAATGAGAAGTGACAGCATTAGCGGCAGAAGTACAGTTCCAAATACCATAACTGGTGACATAGTCACTATGTCATTTTTTGAGGAGTACAAGATCTTTCAAATAAGGGGTTTTTTTCCCCAAAAGAACCGCATCTAGACAGCTGTTTCACTTTCAAAATACCGTTTTTCGAAAGAAGGCTGTGACGTGATTATGCAAATGAAGTGCAGGATATTTAAATTCCTGCTTCATTTGCACTTTCGATCTGCCTAATTTACATCACTCTTTCAAAAGAGGGATGTAGTTTAGACATGCCCAGGGTGTTTTAGGGCCCTACCTATATTGAGTGTAGATAACCATGTCATAACCCTGCACTTGTGAGATTACCATCAGATACCATGTATGTTTCAGAACATAGGATGTCTGCATGCTGCATCATCATGTTGGCTTTGTGGCATAACCTGTCCCAGCCTGAAGAGCTAGATCCAGTGCATTCTGATACTTAGCTATGATTTTTAGTACTATATTCTATATATTTAATTCTATACTACCATATTTCAAAAATATTATATCTGCTATGTCTCACTTATAATCAATTTACCCTATTGCCAAAGCTAACTTCTCACAGGACAAGATCCCTGCAGGTCTTGCGTTATTGCTAAAATAGAATGAAAACAGTAAAAAGTTTATAGAGAATATATCAGTTTGCAGGCAAGGTTAAGCTTGGAGGCTATACCTATAGCATGACTGGAATACTGCTGCAGCTCCTTGGAGACTGTTGCAAGTGACTCAACTAAGGGCAGCACAGTCTGCTTTAATTGTTTGTTGGGACTGAATCACTGCCAAAGTGTTCTGGGAGTAGAAGAGCTAATCCTCAGACTCTGACCCTCACTGTACATGTCTGTCATGGATTGCATGAGATCAGAAGAGACAAAGTGGAAAAGATTCTAATCTCATGTAAACCAGGAATAACTGCACTGGAATCGGTAGTTACACAGGTGCAAAACTGGTGTGAGAAACTGGAGTAGCAGAGAATGTTGGATGGCCACATATCGAGTTACAATGAGAGGGGAAAAGAGACTTTGGTGTCCAAGGAGCCCCTTTCACAACAATGCCAATTTCCAATTCCCCCTCCCTGTGGGTCCTAGATCTTAGGTAAGAGGGTGAGGTATAGAAAATAGCTATCATAGTGAGGGGAAGCCCTGCTGGTGGGCTTTTACAGAAATAATTAAATGATTCCCATTTCTCCTCAGCTGGCTCTCTATGGGAGCCACTGGGACAGGGTGAAATCATGAGTGGGCTCTGCAAAACTGGGTGGTATTATAAGAACGGCTTTGTGATTAAGCCACTGGACTGAGCCGTAGGAGCCCTTTATTCAAGTGCCTGCTCTGTTACTCCACAGAAGTATTGGTGACCTTGAGCAAGTCACCTCAGTTCTCATGTGAGAAATGAGAATAAAACTTTGCTCAGGCTGTTCTGAGAATAGCTAACAAACACAACTGACTGTATACTACAGTGAGGAAGTCCATAGAGATAGATCTGTAAGCTGCTGGAGTAGCAGGTACATATCTGCAGCCAGGAGTCACTGAAGATTCCAATTCTTTCTGCATTTCTCTTCTCATGTCCCTTCACATTTTAAAAATAATGTATGCCCCTTCATTAACTCCTGGGAGGGGATTGAGAGGAACATGGAGAGAAAAGGAATAGAGGGGTAGCTTGACATGCCCTCACAAAGTAGAACGGAGAAATTAAGTGTAAAGTTATCAAAGCCAGAAGGTTCCCAAACTTTACCAAAAAAAAAAGTAAATTACACTTCTGCATTGCAGTTACATCACTTATATGCATGACAGGAATCTTTTTTTAACCAGACAATATTTTTATAATGCCCACATAGATATAGCCACATATGTGTGAGGACTGCAAGCAGAGGGATGTAGCATCAACACAGATGTGCCAGTAATAAATTAGTCATATTTGAAACCACCTATGGATAAATGGAATTACCAACCGGCAGTGGGTTGCCTGACCTGTATCCATCAAAATGTCAAATAAGATATTGGTAGACAGCAGGTAGGCACCCTAGAAAGAATAAGACACACATCTATCTCTGACACTACTCCATGCTGTTTCAGGTAATTGTGACATAGTATGACTTACAGGTCTATACATGTGACCAGAAAAAAAGGAGAAATAGATTGTCCTTTTCTTTGTTTGTTTTTAGAGCCAATATTCTATTTGCTGCCAAGTGCAACTTCCTGATTTTCTATAGACTGTGTTTGGGCTTGTGGAGTACATTTTTATAAAAGATTTTTTTTACTGAGAAATTATTAAATATTCTGTATAAAAAGTCTTATTGAATTTAATTGATAATTGTAAGGCTTTACATTGAATATTTTTAGTCAAACTATAGAATTAAAGAGTGAATTATATCCCTTCTACAAATTATAAAGCAGAGTTCAAAGATCTTCTGAAAGGAGCTTATTCGGTAAATATATTCTATAGGATTTTTCAATAATTTCAATAGTACACTAATGCATTTTAAAGTATTATACGGGTTTAATCTCTATCATATCATGAAGGAATTTCCTATATGAGTTTTATTAATAAGAACAATTAATATCTCTTTTCAAGCAGATATAGCTCTCCCCCCTGCTCTGAAAAGAATATTTACATACCTCATACAGTCCAATTTAACCACTTCTATAGTTTCTCCCTTTTTGGTTACTCAGATATAAACTACCAGGCATGACATTTAACTTCAGTTTGCTCCCAAAGTATAGTAATAACAATACCCAGTAGTTATATAGCTCTTTTCACCAGTAGGTCTCTGAGTGGTTCTTTACAAAGGAGGTTAATGTTACAAACCCCAGTTTACAGTTAGGAAAACTAAAGTGCAGAGATGCAAAGTGACTTGACCAAGTTACCCCAGCAGGCTAACAGCAGAACCAGGAGTAGAACCTAGACGTTCTGAAGCTCAGTACAGTACTTTATCTACTAGATCACACTGCTCTGCATTGGAACGGGTTTTTTTCCCCTGAAGGCCCTCTTTTTCACACACGAGTCCCATTTGTTCATCCCTAGTTTTAATATTTGAATTCCTGAAGTTGTGTTTCACTATTGGTGCTGAAGTTCTAGTTTCTGAAATACCAATTTAACATCCGTGAGTCAGAAAAATTCTTGATAATTTCCATGAGCACTATCTACTTCAGCGGGCACTATAGGGCTATGTCTACACTGCAATGCTATTTTGCGATACCAGAGTATCCCAAAATAGCTATCCCGTGTCTTAACAGCAAGTCTGTTATTTCAGGCTTGCTAGTCTGACGTCCCTGTAAACCTCATTCCACGAGGAGTAAGGGACATTTCAGAATAGTGAGTTATTTCAAAATTTGATGCTGGGAAAACAGTGCCAAATTATGAAATAAGCTATTTCGAAATACGAACGAAATAAAATACGCAATTTGCATAGCTCAAATTGCGTATCTTATTTTGAACTACAGTGCAGTGTAGATGTAGCCTAGCAGTGCTTCAGGCCCTTGTCCTCTTAGGCAACATTCCTGAGAACACCCAGGTACATGAATAACTACAAGAGAATGGCAGAGGACTGTTCTCATATTTAAAAGTTATTCATTGGTTAAGGGTTTGCAAGCACAGGGACTTAAATTGGAGAACATAAGGTATTTTGGAACATGGAGTCTACAGAGGTGAGAAAAATACATTCACATTATAACATCTGCATATCTGTATTTCTGAGATAGGGGCTATGTCTAGACTGCAGGCTTCTTTCAGGCTGCCAAAGCGCTCTGCTTTTTCGAAAGAGAGCATCCACACTGATTGGGTGCTTCTCGCATAAAAGGCCACCCAGAACCAGTTCAGCCAGGGCATTAGGTCACCACTTGCTTCCGAGTGCTGTTGCCTAAGCCTAGCTGAGAGACATGCTTAAAGGGACACCCCTGGACAGTTGTTTCTCTGCTTCTGCTGTGTGCTTGCCTACCTCTCCAAGGGACAGCAAAGCTTTAGCAGTGCATGCTCTGGTTGTGCAGCTTTTTGGGACACCACAGCATTTTTCTTTTTGCCATGGAACCGGAGCTACCCCGGGCATGCGATGGCCCCACATAGCCATGCTGCAATTTCTGTAGCAGTTTGTGCAGGCTGCCTTCATGGCCCTGTACAAGCTCAACATGGAGCTCATTCTTGAGACCCTCCCCCTGTGTGCAGGAGCAAGACCCGTGCAACCGCACACTACGGTGGAGAGACGATTCTGGAGGCTGGACACCAGTTCTGACTGGTGGGACCAACTGGTTATGGAGTCATGGGACGATCAGCAGTGGCTCCAAAACTTCCACATGTGGAAGGCCACCTTTTTGGAGCTGTGTGCCTGGCTCACCCCTGCCTTCCAATGATGTGACACCCACTTGCGGCCCGCCATCCCCCTGGAGAAGCGGGTCACAATCACCATCTGGAAGCTTGCCACCCCAGACAGTTACCAGTCCATGGGCAACCAGTTCAGCATGGGAAAGTCCACCATTGGGGCCCTCTTCATGGAGGTAAGGCACTCTAGGACTGCAGTCCCTGCAAGGGGGTGGGAGTCCTGGAAAAGGGGGAACCTAGGGAAAGTGGGGTGGGAAGGTGAGAGTGGGGCTGGGGGTGAAAGGGAAGCCCCATCCCCAGGGGGTTGTGCTGTCCTGCCTTCACACAACGCTGCTGCTGGGGAATGGTCTCATAGGGGGTGGCTCCTGGGGTGTTTGGGGGGGGGAGAGCAGGGGGCGGGCACCTCCCAAGAGCTCAGGCACTCCCCCTCATTCTCTGTTTTTTGTGTTTGTTTGTCTCCTTCCTTAGGTTGTGCAGGTTCATCTGCCTGGGAGACCTGGACCCAATCGTGGCTGGATTTGCTGCCCTGGGGTTCCTAAACTGCGGTGGAGTCATTGATGGGACCCACATTCCAATCACGCAACAAGTCATTGAGCAGCCCAGTATATTAACAGGAAGGGCTACTTCTCCATGGTGCTGCAGGCCCTGGACAACCACTGTGGACAGTTTACTGACATTTTTGTCAGGTGGCCAGGCAGGGCACACGACGCCTGCATATTTTGCAACTCAAGCCTCTAGGGTAAGCTGGAGGCAGGCACATTCTTTCTCGACTGTGACTTTGCAGTTGGGGACATGCAGATGCCACTGTGCATCGTGGGGGAAGCAGCCTATCCCTTCATGCCATGGTCGATGAAACCCTATACCAGCCACCTGGTCACCAGCAGGGACCAATTTAATTACCACCTCATCCGGGTGAGGATGCAGGTGGAGTGCACCTTTGGCCACCTCAAGGTGTGTTTCAGGTGCCACCTGCCCTGCCTCGATGTGGGGGAGCACAGCATCCCTGAAGTTGTCTCAGTGTGTTGTGTTCTTTGCAACATTGTGGAGAGGAAAGGGGAGGCCTTCCTACCTGGGTGGAGGGCAGAGGCCGGCCATGAAGGGAGACCCTTCAAGCAGCCGTGGACAGCTGCCATCTGCCAGGCCCATTAATTGGGGGTGCTCATCTGGGAGGCCTCAAAGGAGAGTTTCTCTCAAGGACCCCAGTAACTATCCCCAGGGCCTCCCCACTAGGAGCCTGGGCCTTACTCCATTATCCCTTTCCCCCCGCAACCCCTCCCTTCCCCCCTTCCCTGAGCTGTGAATAAAGACACCTGTTTGGATTTTAACAAAATGATATTTATATTTACATTTCATTAAAAAAAAGCTGGGGAGGAGGAGGGTTCATAACCTGGAGGGAGAAGGGGGGCTGAGAACCTGGAGGGAGAAGGGAGTTCAGGGCTGGGAGTGGTGTGGGGATGGCTGTAAGTGCCACCTCGGGAGTGGGGACCTCGAAAAACTTGAGGTTGGGTGGATCCAGGGACCACAGGTGAGGTGGAGAGGAGAGGGGGCTAGAGTGGGATCAGGGATGGCAGGGGGCAGGGGGAAGGGGCATTGCTTGGGGAGGGAGCAGAAGCACTTTGGGGGCAAGAGGAGGGGGAATGGGCATAGTAGCGGGGGCAGGAGGGTGGTAGGTAGAAGCAGCAACAGCATCAGAGTATGTCATCATTTTGCGCATGAAGGCACACATGTTATTGCCCTGCCACATGAGCTGGTCCCACATGCGGGTCCACCACTCTGCGTCCTCATGAACCTTCTGCACCAAGCTCTGCTGCATGTTGCACAGGACACCCACATGCTGCTTCATGAGGTCTTCCTGGACCTTGGAGCACTTTCGGGTCCCCCGAGGTCAGGCAGCTGGCTCAGGTGGCGTGTCTGCCCCTCAGTCCCGGCTGGTCATGCTGTGGAGAACATAAAGAGGGAGAGGCAGTCAGTCATCCATGCAGACACTGTTCCTGAGGCCATACCCTCCTCTGTGCTCAGCGACCAACAGTCTTCGGGTCAGAGGTGAGGGATGTCTCAGGAGCAAGGCCATGTGTTGCCTGCACAACAGGCCTAGCCTCACAGGGCCCCCGAGGTGCCCAGGAATCATGCTGCTCCCCCCCGCCCCGCCCGCCATGAACAAGCAGGCAAGGGAAGTGTCCGGCCACAGTGGGATCCCATGGGCGTCAGAGGAGCTAGGCACAACATGACCCTCCCTGGGGATTGCACACACACCTACATCTCACAGAGCTGTCTGCTGGAGCAGGTGGTGCCTTTCATGTGAAGACATGCCCATGTGCTGTGTGTGGCACTCCTCGGTGTGTCTGGGGTTGTGCCTGCACTCTTGTGGCTAGCCTGCTTCCAGTCATGGCAGGTGGTGGGAGGGCGTCCCCCCCCCTCGGGGCCATACGTGTGTATGGCATCCCCTAAGCCTGGGAACAGGAGCTTGGGAGTGCTCAGGGGCTGCCTGCTGAGTCCTCATGGCACACAATAACACTGCACGTGGTTCCCCATGCTCGGACTGCAGCACGATGTCCTGCCCGAGGAGGCCAAGCAACGCTCACACCCCATCCCCTCTGCATCCATCTCCCCGGTCCTGTATGTGTGACAAACTGAGAGTGCTCACCTGAAGATCCCTCCCCAGCATCAGATGATGCCTGCAACATGTCCAGGCTCACAGATACAGGTTTCAGGGACAGCATGACTGTCATTGCCGTGTTGTCTTCCTCTTCCTGTTGCCTCTGCTGTCCCTTGTCCTCCTCCTCCTCCTCCGTGACTTCCGGCCGGGCAATGACAGGTGTCTCGAGGCCAGAGTTGATGCCCACGGGTGGGGAAAGGCTCCTCCACCCCCTAGGATCTGGTGCAGCTCACTGAAGTAGGGGCAGGTGTGGGATCCTTCCCCAGAGCAAGAGCTGCACTCTCTGGTCCTTGCATAGCCCTGGCAGATCTCCTTGACTTTACTCCAGACCTGTCCCCACTCTGCCAGAGCCTTGGCCATCTAGCCATAAATGTCTGCTTTGCGGCGTTTGGAGTGGAGATACTGTAGGATCTCCTTCTCCCCCCATAGCTCAAGGAGGGACAGGATCTCTGCTCCAGACCAGGAGAGTGCCCGCTGATTGGTACCCCTTGGTAGGTCCTGGGAGCCCTGGTCGTGCTCCCTCAGAGGGCCAGGGGGGTCTCTGGGGGCTTCTGGCTGTGCCATGGGTCAGAAGGCCTGTGGCAGGGAGAGCCACGCGGTCAGGGTGCTGCTCCAAGCTAGCTTCTCGCCACAAGACTTGTCCGGGGTGCCTGCAGCTTTAAGAGGTGTCAGGAGACAGGAACTATAGAGTTGTGATTAGTTTGGACGGAGTGGCCACCAGGGCACCTGTGTTATTTCCTGAAGTCCTCTTCTTTCAAGAGAAAACCCTCTTCTACATCCACACATGCCTTTTTCCGAAAGAGCTCTTTCGGAACAGGTGTTCTTCCTCATAGAAAGAGGTTTACTGCTGTCGGAAAAGCCCCTCCGTTCTTTCTACTTTTTGTCGAAAGAACGCGATTCCAGTGTGGTCATAACTGAATTTCTTTTTTGAAAAACGGCCATTTTTTTGAAAAATACCTCTGCAGTTTAGACACACTCAAGGTGTCTGAGGTTCTATTTTTATTAGACCAGCTTCTGTTGGTCATAGAGACAAATCTGAAACTCTTAAAAATTTAATAGAGTGCTATAGAAATAATTGAAAACCCCTATAGTATGTATTTACAGAATAAAATCCTTTCAACAGATTTTGACCCAGGGATATATAGCAGGGATTTAACTACTTCCTCAATAGAATGGCTAAAACATTCTATATAAAGCCTTACTATGGCCAATTAATTTCTTTTGGACTTTTCCAGAAGGAATATGTAATAACATATCATAGCATGAATCCTTTAAAACACACAACATACTGAACTAGTCCAAATTAATTTTTGGTTCAGCAGAAAATCAGAATGGTTCATTTGGCACCAAGCTTGGAAGCTTGTCTCTCTCACCAATAGAAGTTGGTCCAATAAAGGATATTACCTCATCCACACTGTCTTTCTAATATCCTGGGACCAATATGACTATAACACTACATATATCTTTATTTATGACATGTCCATTTTCTTCATCTTAGAAGGTCTTCAAATTTAGCTCCCTTTAAAGTGGATTGTAAAAGCGTTCCACTTCTGAAAGCTTTCTGCATGGCACATTGGTTTGATTTTATGCTCTTATATTTTATATTGGTTTTATTGTGTTTTATGTAAAGAAGCCAAGAATATATCTGATGAATAGACATCTAAGAAATAAAATTAATGTTAGTTCAACGAAGACTTATGATTAATTCTTGTTTAAAAATTCATCCTCCATAAAAATAAGTTGTTATTAAATGTAAATCAATACAGGTATCCTATATTAGACAAACTATTTTACAAATGTTACTTTTCAACTTCTTTTTAAACATGGTTTATTCTCTGTCAGCAATTTCTAGGTACAAATAGCCATGGACATCATTTAGGTCATTTAAAATCTGGCCAAATAGTAAGTAAAAATGATTAGCAAATAATTTTGAGTCTACAGCATACTGTAATTTGGAGTGGAGCATTATATCATTTTTACCTGATATTCATGAATAACTTTGTGAATTCTGAAAGTTTCATGAATTTTAGGATGACTCATCCATTATCTGATGTTCACTGGTCACTGTTAATTATTCACCTTTGCTTACAAAATTTGGTCATCTATTCAGAAAGCAGAAGCAGAATCAGTAGACTTAGGTGATTTACTATATGCAGTGAATAACAAATAGAATAAATGAAGCAAGCAGTTTATAAATGAGCCATCATGAAAAGCATTCTTTCATGCTACTGAATGAATCCCCAATGAAAGTTTAAAAAAAAGAAGTCAAAACCAGTCCATAAAAGACTCACTAACCAGAGGGCAGTCTAAATTCATAATGGCTAGTATCCATAAAACATAGTTCAAGCATTTCTAGTTATCTTTGATATCTATGTACCAAACTGTACCTACAGATCAGGTATTTGGAGTCATAGTTCAAGGCTACCTGTGCCTCTGATTCCATCCTGATCTCATCGAGTGCATCCTTCAGGTGTTAGGGCTCTTCCCTTCTCAAACGGCCAACCATAGCTAATAGGAGCCGCAAGACTCTGTGGCTGTGGTGCCTCTGAGAAACCTGTTAACTGGTTGTGCCAGTTTGTTTACTTAAAGTGGTTTCGTGGCCCACTTTGAGAAACACTGAATTAACTAAGCAAAAGTTGTTGAGGAGACCCATTGAGGGCTGCAGTGGGGTAGCTGCCCCACTCTGGCTAACAAAGGGTTAAAAGCAGGCCAGAGGGAGCCAGCACAAACCTAGACAATCAGAGAGAGGCTTATAGGGAGCCAATCAAAGTGTGGCTTGCTGGGGCATCCCTGACATAAGAAGCTGCTCAGCAGAGAAGAGAGCAGTTGGGTCCTGATCGGATGGGTATAGAACTGGCTCCCAAGGAAGGCATAGCACCTTAGACAGAGCAGTGCTGGGCAGATTCAGGGGAGCTGGAGAGAAGCTCCATCCTGATACCTCCCAGGCTGTAGTCCTGATACAAGGGCTGGGAAGGTGCAAGGGTCACAGGCAAGTGGCCCAGGGAATGGGATTAGTCAAGGTGAGAGGATGGCAGGAAATGGCTGATTGTAGAGGGTCCCTGGTTCAGGATCCAGAGTAGTGGGTGGGCCTGAGTCCCCCCTCTTCTGCCTTGTATTGCACATGGCCATGCTGGAGCATGGCCTACACAGACTCCAGCTTGCCCCGGAGGCAAGGGGCTAGACTTTGGAGCTGCAATTGGCCATGGTGGCCATGGGAAGAAACTGGAGTAGTGGGCACTTCTGGAGGGCAGTGTCCTGAAGAGGATGTTGCAGGCCAAGGAATGATGAAGGTCCACAGAGACACAGTGGAGAGCAGACCAGACAACAGGCAAGACTCAATCAGAAGGCAGTGGACTCCATAAAGTGAGCTAATTCCCAGTGTAACCAGTAGGAGGCGCAGCAATAATGAGTTGACCTCATTACAAAGACTTTAAAATCAAGAAGGGTAATATGAAACCTACAATGAATCAGCAATAATACCTTTATTTCATATAGTGCTTTTCATCAGTATATGTCAAAGGTTTTACAAAGATTAGCATCGGAGATGGAAAATCTAAGGTACCATGTGCCAGAAGCCTTCTAGCAGGGCAGTGGCTAAGTCAGGAACAGAGCCCATATTTATTGAGTCTTAATCCTGTGCAGTAGCCAGTAGGGCACAAAATAATTGTTTGAAGAGACTTCTAATGTGTTTGAGATTTACTGTGTGAATTAAATTCTGCCTCTATTGAAGTTGACAGGAGTTTTGCTATTAACTTTAATGGAGGGCCAGGATTTCAACTCAGAGTGCTTCAGACAGGTGCATTGTGCACATGCCGAAATTTAGAGAGCTGTAATTTGGAAGGAACACCACGAGTAAAGAAGAAGGAATAATCAAGAGGTGAAGTAGATTTGGATGACTATTTTGGTAAAGGTGAAATGTAATCAACTGTGTACAAAGGCAATATAAAAGTGAGAGGGGATTTTGGTCTGTGTTCTTTTTCCATGCATGGAAAGCAATAGTGTACTTTCTGTTTGAATTACTTTGATTTTACCTTTAGAGAAGAAAAAACAACAACAACAAACGTTAAGTCTGTGGGAGAGAACAGAATATATGTTTCCTTTCAAAGAAACAGCTTCTATTCCTCTTCACAAAACTCCCCTTCAGAGAAGCAGACTCCTTTTAAGGTACAGCAATAAGGGAATATGTTATATAGCTACACTCACTAGTTTGAAAGCTTTGTGGAAGTGAATTCACTCTAGAAATATTACACAAATGAATCTTAAAACCTGACTGAGTTCCAAGGATTTTAATTACTGGGCATCAGGACCATGAATTTCATTGTGAACTCTATGGCTGAAGATTCTACAAAGCACTTTGTGTAACAGAAGACTCTCATTTTACTACTTCTAAAACTTGTAGCTATGTAGCAGTAATTATTTCTCATAGGCTGTGTCTAGACTGGCGCGATCTTGCACCAGAGCTATGCAAATGAGGCTCAGCGTGGAATATCGCCGAGCCTCATTTGCATAACTAATGAGCTGCCATTTTGCAGAAGAGGCTCTTGCGCAAGACGGAGCTGACTACACTGCCCCTTCTTGCGCAAAGCCGTTATGCTGATTATTTTCAGGCATAACGGCTTTGCGCAAGAGGGTTTTTCTTGAGCAAGAAGGGGCAGTGTAGACAGCTCCGTCTTGCGCAAGAGCCTCTTCTGCAGAAATGGCGGCTCGTTAGTTATGCAAATGAGGCTTGGCGATATTCCACGCTGAGCCTCATTTGCATAGCTCTGGTGCAAGATTGCGCCAGTCTAGACACAGCCATAATGTTGATTTCTACATCCTGTTGGAAGTTACTGATCTTTAGACGTGAGCCAACAAGTCTCTGTTGTCATCACTGTGTCATCTTGCTCAGACACCCAGCACTAAGAGTGTGATGCTGTGTGATTAAAATATGGCTTTTTATATAATTTAATATTGTCACTGTTAGACAATTGCACCAAATGTTGTACCAAATATGTCATATAAAGTATCAGTGGAGAAAAGTTACAGTCTATCAAATATAATTATCCTGTTTGTATGTAGCTATTATCTGTGTATCTAAAGTTATGAATGTTGACTATGCACTAGAATTTCAAATGTGTTTGTTCCTGGGGTAACGTCCACAAGGTAGTATACATCCAGTCTAGACAGCAAATTGTGAATGGATCACTGAAGTTGATGGCCCATTAAAGAACACAGTGGGCCAAAAAAGAAGATTGGACCAGCCCAGTTGATCCTTGCTGTGGACACTTTAGCCAGAATATGGGTAACAGCTACTCCTGAGGGTGAGTTATCAAATCATGCAAAGGCATGTGACCTGCGTGTATGACCCTAGATTCTATCTTGTGCCTGTAATTTTCCACAAACTAAGACTAAGAGAAGTCCCTCCATATAGGAAGATACAAAGAATCCTGGAAGTAACTCAATTTTGCCTCTTTCCTGCTCTGGCCTCTAGCCTATGGATTTTTACTAAAAGGAGCAAATTGACTATGGACTCTAGAGGATCTTCCAATCTTTTGAATGTTATCAGAGACTCTACAAGCCAGTCGTCTGTATACCTGATCAAAGAATTTTGTGATTATGGTATGTATATGATTTCTTTGACCATTTTAACTTATTCTTTTCTCTTATAAATGAACCTTTAGGGTATGTTCACACTTCCTCGTCTTTGAAACAAGCCCATAATTTTGAAATATAATGGGCTTGCTATTTTGACATGCCTACAAATCTCATTCCACAACGATTAAGGGATGTTTTGGAATAGCGGTTTATTTAGAAATTTGGCGCTGTGAGATGGCGCCAAATTACAAAATAAGCTATTTCAAAATTACCTCAAAATAAACTAAGCAATTTGAGCTATTCAGATTGCTTAGCTTATTTCGAGCTGAGGGTACAGTGTAGATGCACCCTTAGATATTAGATACTGAAAGGTTGGTAACTGTATGATTACTGGGTAAGATCTGAATTGTATATTAATCTGGGTATGTGTCTGATCATTTGGAATCAGGAGAAAGCTTTGATGAAATTACTTTTCAGTAATCACTCATCAGAAAATCTTGTGCCTCGATGGTGAAACAAGGGCTGTGATCCCTGAGGAGATTGTGGTTTACAGTTCTTGTTAACCAGTATGGTGAGACAGAGGTTTGATTTGGTTTCTGGTTTGTTTTCTACTATATGTTTTAGAGAGCATGTCTATTTTATCGAGAACTCCTCCTTTACAGTAAGAGCTAGGACCACCAAATTCTATATACAGGTTCCTCTTATCATAACTTAAAGAAACGTAAAGGTTTGTTTGTGCCAGGAAAAAAGGATATGCCTGAAATAGGATTGCACCTCACAAAACTGACCAGTCCACAAAATTGACATAACTGAGTAAATGTTGAAAGAGACTGAACCAAGATGATCCAGAAAAAGAGGACAAACCTCAAATAGGATTGTTTCTCAATTAACCTTGCAGAAAAGAGATAAAACAGAGAAATGTGGAGTAGTCCTCTGTTTTGGCACAGCTATAGCAATGCCTAAAGTTTGAAAACTAGAAGATAATATTATTGGAAACCAAGTTGACTATAGACCTTTTTGGTAAAACATGGCTAATGATAAAAGTTTATAGGGTTGAAGCCAAAAATACACTTGATGTAATTCTCATTTAAAAAAATACTAAAAAAATTAAACAGAAGAATTTGAACAATCCCCTTCTTAAGAAATCTGAAATAAAAATTAACTTTATAAAATAACACTGTATTTTTGAAAAATAATCATTTAAATAAAGCATGTACATTTTTCTTTTATTCCCCTCCTCCCCCCCAAAAATTAATCGAGTTAAGGATCAAAACAATGCTGGGTAAATCTGCTAGATGCCCTTCTCCGGTGTTCAGTCCTTCTCCCTGGATATTCACAGAAGTATTTAAGTTCACACATATCAGACCCACCACTGAAATGGTATTTATAACAAAACAATAATAAGTTTATTATCAATGGACATGAATGTAAGAGATTTCTAGAAAAAGGGAAGGAGATATGAAAGATTACAAACAAAACAAAGAAATCACTAACTTAACTTCATCAAGTTACAATCATTGTCTCAGCAGGTTTCTGATCTATTGTCAGTTCCCAGAGATCCCATCCTGGATTCAAGAATGCTAGTCTCTTGCACCCCTCAAATGATGGATGCCAAAATCACTTACTGTTTCTGCTTATATTTCCCAAAGTCCATTGTCTCACTTTCAAGAGCCAGAAAGGTTTCCAGCAAGTAGAGACTGTATCCATTGTCATAAAAGTTAAATGATCTTCTACTCTATTTGCTAGTTTGGTTGTTTGTTTACCTTTTATATAAATATGCATCCATTGTTTCTGGTGTGGCTTTACTTAATTTACAATGGAGACACAGTCAAATGGGTAAAACAACATTCCTTTGTCTAAGACAAACTGGGCTTAAGCACTGTTTTTCAAACACATCTTTAAAACATATTTCTAGGACATATCTATAACTCTTTATATATCTCCGGCACATACATCACACAATAGTATTAATGATCAGCATGTTATCAGTTTGCATATGATACCTTACATGACACCTTTTAAATTGTGAGAACAGTTTGTTGGAGCAATATGTATATTGGTCTAGAAGTGAATTATAATATGGTGTAACTTCTGCCTGTGGGGGTTGGGTCATAATTACAAGGTAGAAAGAACTTCAAAAACCTACCACCCCTTAACAGTTTATTGGAATAAACTTTTATATCTGTTCCCAATATTTTTTGCAAGACACTGGACAGTGATATCTCCTCCTTGCTCAGGGCTGATAAGGTTCTCTAGAGCAGCTTTAAACTTTACAACTGCCTATCATACATTGAAAACAAACTTACATCTAGCATTTTTTTAAATGAAATGAGCCAATGTCAAAGGCACATTTTATCTCCAGCAAGGTTATGCATCTAACAAGTCTCCTCTGTATTCACTTCTGTTGAGAAAAAGTATTTTTCATAGATCAATATTTCTGCCCATTTGCCTTGTTGAACAGATACCAGTGCATGTGTAAAATCGACTCGGCAGAGGTGACTTTCCAGCCTACCAAACCGGTACATGAGCTGAGAAACATCTAATTGGGCCAACCATCCATATAGCTCCAAGGCGTTCCATTAAATTCTGTATTTCTGCTTGCTCACAAGGGGTTTATGATACCCCAGGCTACAGAGTGTTAATATGTGTTGAGTTTTTTCCAATTTATACTGATACTGTGAAAGACGGGAATACTTTAGCTATTGGATTTTTCCCCTTGTCCATTATGGTGTATTAATCTAGCTGAGAATGACAGAGTTATGCTCTGTTCACTGAATTCTATTGGCAGCTCCTAGCCACCCTGCAGAGAAACTCGTAATGTACACTAAACCTTTGCTTCTGTTTGGCACTTCTGTGTCCTTGTCTGGCCTGCTTCCTTATGTAGATGTTATTGTTAGTTTTCCTGATGGAGTCAGAGATGCTACTTAATTTCCCTATGTAAGGGAAAGAAATTCCATTACTGTTTGTAGCCTGTCAGTGAAGATTTTATCACTGTCTCCTGTAAATTACAAATGTGCTAGTTTGATCAGCTGAACCTGCGGCAGCCAAGGGACTACTGGTAGATAGGATTATGTGTCTCTTATAGACCTCATTGCTTGCAGAAAGCTTCCTTTGCTCAGGGAAGAAGAAGAAGAAAAAGAAAAAAAAAGCTGATACTTCTTCAAGGAAATCCTCAGAGTTCTAGGAAAAGTTTTTTGCTGAGATATAGTGCAAGTAGAGAATTACTGTCTTAAAATTCTCCCTGACCTGTGGGGAGATTTTCTATTCTGCAGGATTAATTCAGAACAATACCTGATTCTGGGAAATATTCAGCTAGCCTTATTCACAATTGAGCAATGCTTTGCTCCATTAGCGGTCCATCACTCCTTTCAAAGCAATTACTCCCAGTATAAAGTATTATTCAGCAGAATTAAGAGATGCAGAGTCTTTCCATATGTGAGGCAGGAATTAGTACCTGTGGTATTCATTTCAGTGGAATAAATGGGCCCAGAGAATTAAACATGTTAGCATGAACCTGTCACAGTAAAATGTTAATGATTTAAAACAAGTGTTAGGTTTCCACATATAGAGACCTTGGTCTCCTTAGTTCCATGGCTAATACAGCATTAAAATTTCTTATAATTTAATCTTTTATTAAAGATACAGAAAAAGAAGGGAAAAAATGGCGTCACAGAGTATTCTGGGGTCCAAGGAGAAATTGGGGGAGACAGTGTAAAGAGTAAAGCTTACTTCTCTCAGTTCACCCATATCTAATTCAGTGATTGTTGTCAGACAACTTAACATCCCACCCCCCCCCCGCCTCGTCTTTTCTTTTAGGAACCCAAAAGGGGAGAGGTGGATGGAATAGACCACAACCTCATTATTTTGTCTAACAGTTTGGCCTAATTTTCAACACACCAATTTTGGACCATTAATTACTGGTACCACACTTTTCTTGTTTACTACACATAATTTTAGTACAATCTTTAAGTTATATTAATAGGTCAATCTGTTTAAATTAATTCCATTTTATTTTGTTTTCGCTCCCTTTTGTATCACCATTGACATTTGTTGTTTTAAGTCAGGGTAAGGAACGTCTGGCTCACAGGCTGCACACAGTTTGTCAGGGTTAGCCACTGGTGGGCTGCAAGATGTTTTGTTTACCAGAGCATCTGCAGCCATGGATGCTCACAGTTCTGAGTAGCCGTGGTTCACCATTCCTGTTCAAAGGGAGCTGCGGGAAGCAGTGGCCTGGCCAACTGGAGCCGAGGGAAGTGATGGCCCTGCCTGTGCCATTTCCTGTAGCTCCCAGTGGCTGGGAATGATGCAGATGGCCATTGAGAGTGGCGAGCAACTGTGCCTGTGGATGCTCAGGTAAAAAAAATGTTGCTTGCTGACACTGCATAATGTTGATGAACCCCACCCTTGTCATAGGTTATTGTGACATTTCATGAATTTTCAGTCACTTCTTAAAGTTAAGCTTAAAATTAGGATAAATGTGTAGGCTGAATTATGACAACATATATGACAGATGCCATAACTGTATTTCTATATTGCTCCAGATTTTCAAACTCTGTGTTTAAGGAGGGGGATATCAATGGTCTAATGCGAAAAGGACTCTCACAAAAATGCATGTGCACCAAAACCACCTACACTGGCACATGCAAACTAGCATTTGGGCAGATAAAATGGATAGTTGCCCCTGCCAGTTGACCTTTGGTCTTTGTCTAAACTGGAATACGGAAGAGATTAGCTAAGGGTATGTCTACACTACCACCCTAGTTCGAACTAGGGTGGTTAATGTAGGCATTCGAAGTTGCAAATGAAGCCCGGGATTTAAATATCCCGGGCTTCATTTGCATCTTGCCGGGCGGGCGCCATTTTTAAATCCCCTTAGGTCGAACTCCGTGCCCGCGGCTACACGCGGCACGGAGTAGGTAGTTCGAATTAGGATCTCTAATTCGAACTACCGGTACACCTCGTTCCACGAGGTTCCACGAGGTGTACCGGTAGTTCGAATTAGAGATCCTAATTCGAACTACCTACTCCGTGCCGCGTGTAGCCGCCGGCACGGAGTTCGACCTAAGGGGATTTAAAAATGGCGCCCGCCCGGCAAGATGCAAATGAAGCCCGGGATATTTAAATCCCGGGCTTCATTTGCAACTTCGAATGCCTACATTAACCACCCTAGTTCGAACTAGGGTGGTAGTGTAGACATACCCTAATAGATGTTAACTGACATGTTAATAGCCTAGTGTACACTTGTTAAACACTGACATGCACTGTCATGTCAAAACATGTGAAAGCGACCCTCTGGGAAATGCTGTTTTGTTTATATCAGACTGTTAACTCAACTAACACATTACAAATCCTCATCTAGACATAAATTTTCACAAATAATTAACTATTTTACACAAACGCACACACAAAGTTTTGCAGCCAGACTAGATACAAGCTTTATGGATGGCATTGGATTAACACGATTCAGCAACTCCCTGTTGTTTCTTATAGAAAAAACAAGGCTACGGCACAATGTGCACTTTTCTTGATAGTTCATTCCTGAGTAAATTCTCATGGTGGAAATACTTGGGCTAAATCTATTTTCAGAAACCATTCAACAGAACTCTTTTATTCAACCACAGAAGTGCCTTTATGATGATATAAATTTGCCTAACAGCAGGTGTTTCAATTTACAGTGTCAATACATAATGTAATGCACACATGGCTGTTTTTCAGTGTTTTCCTTTATTCACATTTCTTGTTTGGCTATTCATTTTCTTACTGTTCAGATGAGTTCTTCATCTTCTCCCACATTCAAGTCACAGGGTTTACCAAACTTAATTGCTTCCATTATTTCAGAAATGTTCAGTTCAGTCACAATAAAGTATATGTTTTCCAACAAAAACAAGATTAGTCTCTCAAGTCTCTTTTTTAATCTAAACCTTAATTGTCTCCTTGCCCCTTCTCTTAAAAGTGGGATTACATTCTTATGTTATGGTCTTTCCGACTTAAAACACTGTGTGGAGATTGAGATTGTGGTATAGAGTAAGGGCATGTCTACCCTAGAAACATTACAATGGCACAGCTGCAGCAGTGCAGCTGTCCAGATTTAATGCTATATTAGAGACATTTACAACAGCATTGGAAGGGTTTTTTCCATTACAGTAGTAAATCCACTTCTCTGAAAGGCAATAATTAGGTTGATGGAAGAATTCTTCCATTGTCTACCATGGGGCTTAGATTGTCTTATTTAAATCACAGAGGCCATGACATTTTTCACAGATCTGAACAATGTAATTATGCCAACTTAACTTTCTAGTGCAGACCAGCCCAAAGTGAGGTTAAGTCTAACCACTGCTATGCTTATTAATTTTGTGGAGTATTGTTCTAGCAGTATATTAACAAAATACATCACCCTCAGATAACTCTCTTCATTCTTCAGTTAACCTAGCATTCAGTTCAAAATTGCTTTTATTTTTGAAGACCCTCAAAGAGTTATCTCAGAAAACATCATAGACCTTAACATCCTGTATTCCTTTACAGCTTTTTTCTGCTCATCTAACATTAGCATCCTCTCTGTTTCGTTCCACAGTTTTGATACAACTGTGGCAGCCTTTCTCTTTGTCACCTGAAAGAATCTTCCTGTTTTTCTCCACCACACTGATTCTCTCATTAGTGAAGATGAGTGTCTACATATTAAGTCTACATATTAAGAACAAAATGAAAGCCACCATGAGAAAGCATAGGATGTGGTTCTCCTCCATTAAAGTCTACTGTAACATTGAATGACTCCTGCACTCTGTGAACAGGAAGGGGTTTTAGAAATCTAAACAGTTAGCATGTAGAAAGCACAAGACGTCATATTTATATTTTCCAAAACATACCGGCTGTGTCTAGACTGGTGCGATCTTGAGCCAGAGCTATGCAAATGAGGCTCAGCATGGAATATCACCGAGCCTCATTTGCAAAACTAATGAGCCGCCATTTTTGTGGAAGAGGCTCTTGCGCAAGATGAAGCTGTCTACACTGCCCCTTCTTGCGCAAGAAAAATCCTCTTGTGCAGAGCCATTATGCCTGAAAATAATCAGCATAACGGCTTTGTGCAAGAGGGTTTTTCTTACACAAGAAGGGGCTGTGTAGACAGCTCCGTCTTGCACAGGAGCCTCTTCCGCAAAAATGGCGGCTCATTAGTTATGCAAATGAGGCTCGGCGATATTCCACACTGAGCCTCATTTGCGTAGCTCTGGTGCAAGATCGCGCCAGTCTAGACACAGCCACCCAGTATAAGTAGTGGTCATTTTATAGAAGCATGATATAGTGACCTAAATCCATCCATTAGCTATTCCTAGTTAGTTACAATAGGGCAGCGTCTAGACTGGCAAGTTTTTCCGCAAAAGCAGCTGCTTTTGCGGAAAAGCTTGCCAGCTGTCTACACTGGCCACTTGAATTTGTGCAAGAACACTGACGATCTAATGTATGATTGTCAGTGTTCTTGCGCAAATACAATGACTCTCCCGTTCGGGAAAAAGCCCTCTTGCGCAAAAGCATTTGCGCAAGAGGGCCAGTGTAGACAACTGAGAACCATTTTGCGCAAAAAAGCCCCGATGGTGAAAATGGCGATCAGGGCTTTCTTGCGCAAAACCGCATCTAGATTGGCATGGACGCTTTTCCACAAAAAGTGCTTTTGCGCAAAAGCGTCCGTGCCAATCTAGACGCTCTTTTCCGCAAATGCTTTAAACAGAAAAACTTTTCCGTTAAAAGCATTTGCGGAAAATCATGCCAGTCTAGATGTAGCCTAGCAGTCCTCTGTGCTAAAGAAGAAAAGAAACAGGATATGTGTTTTAATAGATTTCATCACACTTATATGGGATGCTGCAAAATTAAAAAGAAATGAACAGAAATAAGAATCCCTGTATACTGAATACATTAGAAAGAGCAGCACTGATACAATTATTTTCTGTTAGACAAATTAAAGTCTACTCCTGCAGATCACTTAGTTCATTTTCTTTCTTTCTTTCTTTCTCTTTTTTTAATGGGCAGGGTAAAAGTTAGGGTGACTCTTAGGCGTCAATCTTTCTAAATAATTTGCTTTTTACTCTTGGCTGCTCAACATCAGTGCATTTCAATTATGAAGATGTAAACATTGCAAGGAGACACAACACATGGGCTGTCACAATGAGTTAAAATTGAGTGTCCGATTCCGTGAGCTACCACAGAGAGAGGAAGCGGGTATGTGTGTGTGCGCGTGCGTGCGTGAGTGAGAGAGAAAGAGTGCTGCTTGATCAGGAATTCAGCTGTGTCAATCTGAGGAGGAGAAATGATCATAGGAATGGAAGATATGGATTCCATCAAGTTCGGACATGACCTTCGTCAGCCTTCCACTTTCATTCAGGAGATAGAATCAAATCATCAATGGGCCTGTCAAGCTCATAATCAAATGCCCTCATCTAAGAATGGAACTCAAAACATATTTCAATTGGCCCCTATAGTTTTTAAAACTTAATCCTAAAAGTTACTCTCACCACCCCCAATGCAAATGTATAATATACATGTTCTAAAAGGTTACCAATCAAAAGAAGAACAAATCCTTTAGAGAATGGAGTAGTTAATTTTTTTGTTTTCAGATCATTAGCAATTTGAGGTGAGCACATTGTAAAATTGTCATAGCATCAGGCTATGTTCATTTTTACTCTTTCATTAATAAGTTTACCTGCACATTCTTCTTTATTTTCATGAGCAGGAGAGGATTAGGGATATAGGACTTATCTATAATAGGAACACTTAGTCGCAGCAAACTGAGGTGTAAATCTACTCTGCACTAGCCTGCTGCACATAAAATATCTGTGTGGACTGTGTTACTATGTATTAAAAATTCAGCAATGTGCTTTGACTTACCCTGCTTTCAAACAGGAGTACAGAAAAGCACATTAGGGAACTTCTAATTTATGGCAGTAGGTTCCACAAGGGGAGTTAGTGTATAGTAGGCTATCCAAAGTAGATTCACACCTAAGCTTGCCACAGAATAAGTGTACACAAGTATAGACTAGCCCATAGCTCAGCACTATAATGCCCAATTTTTTGCTCCCTGCTACTTAGTGGAACCCATAGCCCCAAGTTAGCTGCTCAAGCTTCTTATCCAATACATAAGAATGGCCATAGTGGACAATGCTAGGTGCCCTCAGAGGGATTTGAACAGATGAGTTATGTATCTAAGAATGGGATTCATAAAATCCAGAAAGTTGAATGGGGAGCTTCTTAATTTAATAGAAAATGCCAAGGAGAGGGACCTAAGTCCTTCTCCTCAAAGGGACATAGATGC
The DNA here is from genome assembly GCA_032595735.1 of Pelochelys cantorii. Classification (NCBI taxonomy): domain Eukaryota; kingdom Metazoa; phylum Chordata; order Testudines; family Trionychidae; genus Pelochelys; species Pelochelys cantorii. Next base: position 96,930,452 of record CM064329.1, on the reverse strand, counting down.
CTAACTCTATTCCAGAGGGAGGTGCCTATCTCCACTGAGGATTTGCTGTTGTGAACCCTCTCCTGGACTAAGGCACCTAGAGTCTCTTTCAAGCTGAAATCTCAGAAGCAGGAGTCCTTTCCCCTCATATTTCATATGAGGGGAAAGCGCCAAGCAAACTCAATCCTACTGCAGCAAATCTGTTCAGCCCCACTCTGCCTCAGAGAAGCATGGGCTTGAATCCAAGTTTTCTATGTGAGAACCCCAACCACTGTGCTGTGGGGTATTCTAGAAGATGGGCTTTTCTTCAGTGACTCCTGTTGAAGATGTTCCACTTTGTTTCTGGACCAAGACCATATAAGTATTTCAAGCAGAGTGAGAATGACTTTGTAGCCTACTGGTTGAGGCACTCCCCTAGAATGTAGAAAAGCCATGTTTAAGTCCCTTATTTAATGAATATTTATGTATTTAATATTACATTGGAGTAATTTCATTGACTTTGCGGGAGAATGTAAGTGACTATCAGGCTAACAAAAGAGAGTGGTCTATTGGCAACACTTTCTTTACTTCACGTTTTGTTAGTTTGTTTGCAAACTATCTTCATACAGTCTGCAATTTTGCCAAATGCATCAATTACTCAAAATTATTGGACAAACATTTTCTCCAAATACATCCCTAAAAATCTGTATCTGATCATAGAAATTAAAAAGGTACCTAAATAAATCTAATCAAAGGTTCACAGAAAATAGTTTGCCAACTCCTATTTATAATGGTAGTCTCAACCTAGGATCTATATTTCCTTGGGAATTACATGAGCTCTCCCCCTCCCCCAGCTCTCAAACAAAAATAAATCCTTTATGAGCATCATTACAAAATGCTAAGCTTCTTAGTAAAGCAAGATGAAATTTTATGTAGTGTCTACTATTAAAATTGCTCTGATATTTATCTTGACCTATACTGTAAGGTAAGTTTATTTTAACTATAATAGTTAACATTCAGCCATAATTTCTGAAAAGGAGTTAGTTTAATTATTCTCAGAAAATCCCACTATTATTTTAAGATATTTAAGAGGTGACAAAATATAACAACAAAGTTTCTCAAAATAACAAGTAATCATGTTTAGGAAGCCATATTTCCACATAAATTAATAGGATTGGGTTTATTGGATTTTGCATTACTTTCTGAAATTGAAGTCTGCATCTGTTCTAAGACTGCAGAAACAAATGGCACAATTAAGGGTGAAAATGGAAAGCAGTAAATGGTGAAAAGGATAAGAAAAAATGCATTTCTCAACAAGAAAGCACATTATTATTGGGAAATAATTAAAAGAAATCAACTGATCCAATAATTCAACTTAGATTCCAACCAACTGATGAGATATTTGGGTATCTTGTAAAGAATATGCCACTATGCCCTGGTGTGAACTAGGACCTTATTTTGAAATAACCACTCCCCCCACAAGTCAAATTTATAAGCAGTGCCTCCTCACTACCAAGGCCATTATTTTGAAATAAAGGGCCATACAATTAAAACTCTGTACTGCTTTTTATCAGGAGTAATGCTAATTCTGAAATAGTAATGTCAATATAAGGATAGCATGGACACTCTGGTGCCACTAATTCAAACTTATTGGCCTCTGGGAGGCCTCCTGCAGCTCCCCAGAGTGCTTCCTGGGCCTAAGTCTGAGGTAGTGCATCCACATTAATGGAGCCTGCCTCAAAGAAATTTCAATGCTTCCCCATAGTGAGGACAAACTAGTTTGAATTTGTTAAATTGGGAGTTCTTAAGTCAAATTTAGTAATTTTGAAACAGTTTCCTAGTGTAGACATGGCCTATGGTGGTAACTCACCAGTACAATTGCAAGCATTTATTTGGTTCGCTTGCAATTTGTCTTCCCCTATAAAATCCCTATCGAAACAGGTAGATGGAAGAGAACAGAAAAAAAATTCAATTATTTTCCATCCACTAACCACTGTTCACAGAAATGCACAAAATAGCTTGGGTGCACTGGCTACAGAAGCTGAGTGTGAAATACGCTTTCATGTAGAAATAAGAAAACTTCAAGCATGTTTTAATTATTATTACATGTTGGTTATTAGTTTGGTGTATTTGTTGCAGTGGAGATAGTAATCAAATGGGGAATAAAACTAAGCTTTAGTCTCTGCATTTCCTGATTGTTTGCTACATGTAAGTTCTATGGTATATGTAGTGCTAATTATGGTATATGTAGTGCTAATTAGCACGTTATTCTTCTACATCCTCCCTTTCAGGACAGATCTGTCCAATACAAACATGCACTGGGGATGCATAGAAAAGCCCAGTGTGGTGTATCAAATAAAATAAGCACAGACAATTGCTACTTCACCATTTTACTAGGGTCACTGGACCAATATTCTTCTGAAGTTCAGACATAGTACAACATTCAACCAAAATTAACTGCATTTGACAGTGGCCGCTCCTGGATTTGGAAAGCCACATGTTTTAAAGAAGAGAAACTCATACATGGATCATCTCACTATCCCAGAATGTACTGCTTTCTTACCACTGGAGGCAGCTACAGGAAAAGCACGTGTTTAACAGAAACAACTTAAACACCTCTACGCTTGAGTTTTTAGCTGTGTTCTGACGTGTGCTAATTAAGCACATGTTAACAAACAAGATGATACATTCCAGTGTGGGGTTTCCATGAAAATATTTTTTTCTAATCATGTTTAACTCTACGCTGCAATGCCACTAGGGACAGCATCCTGTCTACATCAGACTTTACAACCATGTTAGTTAACATATGCTAAATAACATGTTAAAACATAAAAAAAAGCTGATACTGTCTTTGACAACCTATGATCATGGCAAGCTTTAAAATGAAGAAATGAATAACAATGCTCACATTAAGGATGTTTCAGATATCATGGCGATGGACACAAGATAAATCCCAAACGGAGAAAGATAAAACATAAATCTCCATTTCCATAATCATTTAGCCACAGAGGAAGAAATTGGCATCAGCCAGGTCCGTGCAATGCACTCTGTAAATGTAAATCAGCCATTATCTGATGACTTCTACAATCAATTAACTGGCTACATGGAAAATGGAGTTCACATATTTTACACTGATTAAGATAGATAGTGATTTATAGAGATTTAAATGTGATTTGTCATTAAATCTTGTAATGTATTATTCAGGAACATCTATGGAATTTTGTACAAATTTTCGATTTTCATTTCACACAAATTACTTAAAACAAGCTAGCAATTTAAGATTCCAGCTATGAAAGTAAATATATATCTGATTGGTTTATACCACCTTGCACACTGAGAACCACATACAGTGATAGTTTAAGCCAGTGCAGATGGACTGAACAAAACACAATTATGTCAGGCTGATTTTTGCCTTCATAAAGCCATAGTTAACAGTGTTGTGTGAATCACATAAAGCCTTAAACAGTGATTCAAAACACATTCTACATCCTTCTTTAATAAAACGACATTTGGGATTTTTAATTTATGGGACGGGGTAACAGAGAAGTGGTGAGGTCATCTTTTATGCTATATTTAAGTCCAAATAAATGACAGTTTAAGTGGTTCATGGTTGCATAGTTGTGGAGGGCCAGACACAAGGCATGTGCCCTTTATGTCTCAAACTCTTTGATGCTATCCTCACTATATTTCAACTGTTAACATTTAAACATTTTTGCACCAGAAGAGGGTAAAAACACCCTTAGGGAATAAAATCCTAATAAAAAAAATTGCCAGTCTTTGCATGGTCTACAAAAAAATCCCTCCTGACTCCCACAAGGGCAGTTCCTAAGTCAATAACTAATACTACATTTAACGAGATATTGCAGAATACTGTAGTCATCCCATTTTCTGCGTAAATAATAAACAATGTTCAATTCCACTGTTTCTACTGGAAATCCATTAAACTTTGTAAAATAGTTTCTGTTTAAATTCTCTTGTATATGCCTTCTAAACTTAAGCTTTTATCTCCTAGTTCTACTCTGTCCAACAATCTCAAACCCTAAATCATCCTGTTTAAATTTTATAATAACCCTTAGCTAATTTAAATGTTTCAATCTTGCCATTTCTTAATCATATGAGGCTTTGCCCCTGGCTAAATTATACAGTTAATGGTCAAAAACTCAGTACCAGCTAGAACAAAAGATGTTATCACTGGGCAATATTTCATAAGAGATGGCAAACCCCCACTGATGAATTCAGAACTCTGATTTATAGCTTACTTCAACTGTGAATCAATCAAAATCTGGATCTTTTATTTTCAGAGGGCTGGATAATGTTTAGGACTATGTGCTTTCCAAGGAATTGAGGAGGCATTGGAATGCCCCTCACACTGCAGCATAGCTTATATGCAAGGCTGTTGGATATGGAGTGAGTAGGAATAGGAACAGAGAGGTGGAAACTGATTTACACTCCCCCTTTTCACTGTCCACAGAAGCTGAGCCACTTTGTGGGTTATGGTAATTTTCTGCTGGTATTAGCGAGGGCTGTCCCTGTAATTAATGCTCCATTTTTCTAAAAAGAAAGGAAGAGTTTTGTGCACGTATAGCTGGGACCATTGTGATCATCTGTAGTCCAACCTCCCGCAAGCCATAGAACTTCCCCAAAACTATTCCTAGCACACAAACTTTACAAATAACTTCCACGTGTACATCTATATTAGATATACTTGCAGTTGCATGTGAAGACTGCATAAATGTATTTGCAAATGAGTGATTGGATACTAACTTCTCATTTACGTATTCAATTATTTACCCAATTTTATACGCTTATCATTATTGTACAGACACATTTTTTTGCATTTGGAAATAGGCTTCTTTCATTTAAAAAACAAATGTCTGTTATAGAGCAGCATTTGAATCTCAGGGCCTGGGGCAAAAAAGTTTGAGGATCTTTTTTCAGGATTCCTGTCACAATTTTGCAGTTCCAATAAGTCAGGATAAAACATCCATTCCTTTGCATTCACTCAAAATACAACAATAAGAATAAGAATACCTAGCTGTTATATAGCACTTTTATTTAGTAGATTTGAAAGTGCTTTATAAAGGAGGTCAGTACCATTTTCTATTTTATAGGTGAGGAAATGAAGGCACAGGCCACTACCCAAAAGTACTTTCTTTGGTGCATAACCCCCAGCCTTAGGTGTGTAAATCCCATTCTTTAAGCACTACTCTGATCCACAAAACTCTTGCTCAGCTGTGGCCTGAACCCTGCAGTGAAAGTTAACTAAGTGCCAGTGTTTCTGCCTGTGAGCATATGTGCTGCTACCTCACAATCTCCCACCAAAGGCCCAGATCAATCCTCAGAACAGACTAAGTTAGGCACTTCTCCACCAAAGTCATCTCTGGGGTCCAATCCAGAGGGCACACTCAGAGGCCACATAAAAACAACAACAACAACAACAACAACAAAAACACCACAGCTGGAGAAGGGAAGTAACTCTCCTTTGTAACCTTTAGTCCAGAACCAGGATGTATGAGGCCCTTGGTTTCAAGTCTGCCCTCTGGCTGATTAAGAGAAAAGATCTGAACAAATCTGCCAACTCTCAGGTAAATGCCTTAGCTACTAAAATATGGAATATTCTGATGTGGGGCTCTCCTATTAAAATTGTCCCACTTTAATTAAACAGTTGAATCTTAAATAGGCTGGAGAAAGAATAAAAATTACTTTATTGCTTCATCTAGCATTCTGGCTTTCTGAATAGCAGTCAAATGTGCTCTCTTTGCTCATTATGTAAAAGCGTAGGCATCGAACTCAGACTTCGTGGATCTTGGTGTTGTTTCTGTGATATTTTCTTCTGGGCATCATAATGCTATGCCTAAGTCTCTTTATGAATATGGACTAAAGTGACTTGTCCAGGGTCACCCAGGAGCAGAGCCCAAATCTCCTGAGGGCCAGTCAGAACTCCATCCGGTAGGCAGGGCTGTCTTTAGGGAAATACAAGGCCTCAGGCAACCCCGCCTCTGCCCCCAGTGTGCCAGGCATGGGGCCTGGCCCAATCCTCCTGCACCAGGCCCTGCCCCCACTCTGCCTCTGCCCCTGCCCCAGCCCTGCTCCATCGCATCCCATCCACACCCCTTGCCCAAAGTCCCCTCCTCTGAGTAATGTGAACCGGGGGATTATGTAGAGGAAGAGGAGGGCTGGCATGGGACAGCAGCAGGGGTGGGCCCCGCTTCCTGCACTCACTGTGCCAGCAGGAGCTGGAGCAATCCTGCAGCCTGCTCTGCTCTACCCCTTCCTGTCTGCTGTGCTCCTTTTCCCACTGCTTCAGTGTGAGAGGATACCATAACATCATCTGGAAGGATGGTCCCAACTATGAGATGGTTTCCCCCTCCTCCAACTGAATGTTCTCCTTCTCTGAGCCTTTCACCCTCCTTAACAGCACAGGGGATATCTGACTGGAGGTGGGATATCTGACTGCTGTGGCCAAGGCTATGACATCATCAACAAAATGCAGGTAAGAAACTGTGGCATGGCATCCAAGCAAAGAAACGTGAACTAAATCCAAGCGCTTTCTTTGTTCCTTATGGCTGTTCCCTCCAGCTGGTTGTGTCAGATGCAGCATCATCTTCTTTAGATTCAGTATCTCTCTTCAGAGTATAGCAAACGATAAAAGTCCTGTTGTCAGCATCATCTATCAGGTGGAAGACCCTGAAAGACATTGTTACACATCTGACCATGAAGCCACTAGTGACACTCACTGAGAGAACTGCATTGACAGTGTAAGTTCAGAGAGGTACCAGGTGACTTAGGTTTATGACACCTGGATGGGAATTGGCACAGTCGAGTAAAGACAAGGTTGGAATCCAATATAAAGTGCAAAACCTGGCAAGCCAGATCACTGATTTCAAATTTCTGGTCTTTGTTGTGGTGTTGCATGGTTTCCCATTCCAAGTCAACGTTGTAAGCAAGGCATAAAAAACTCAGTCAGTGGACATCATGAATGCTATTATTTCAATGAGAAGCTGTCTGGATTTCATTGTGGCCTACAGAGACAATGGTTTTGAAGTTGCCATCACTCCTGCCAAAAGAAATTATGAAAAACTTAGGAGCTGAGCCTGTCTTCAAGGAAACTCATATTCATTTTGAAAAAGAGACAGTTTGGTTGCAAGGGCAGAGATAAGGTGCTGACAAGCTCAGAAGAAAAAAATCAAAAGGGAGTTCTCTGCTCACTTGTTGATAATGCACAAATGTCTATTGAATAATGGTTTGGGCAAATAAAGTACCACAAAAAGACGGTGGAGGGGGGCGGGGGGGGAGGAGTTGTATGATGTTAGTCCACTGCTGATGGACAGAAAACGCTTTTGAATGCTTTTATAGAACTTCACAGATACTGACACATAGGGAATGTTTGGAGGCCAGTGATAAAGACCTATATTTACTATATTTATAATTAGTGTTTGCTATTTTATGGCTTGTAAAGGACATTGGCCAGTCTTTAGATCTCTTTGACCCTGTGCTTCAGTTTGTGAGGGCAAAAGAAAGAAAAGTGTTCTTTTGAACTAAAGGTTCAAAACTAGCTAACTAGGTTGAACTAACTAGGGTTAACATTTTAAGGTTGTCATCGACTTTAATACCGGTCCACAAAATGATGGTGTACAGCATACTTTCTTGATGTTAGTACATTTCATTTATTCTGAAAATTTTTCCATAAGCTTATTGGAAATGATTTCATTTGCTTATATATGGCATAAATAAATACAGATTTACAGATCCTATTATGCAAATTGATTGTTTTATATGACAGGGGTAAATCATTCATGCAATGTCATGAAATGAGTTACAAATGCTTTTAAAATAAAGTATTTATAAGGTGTGGATGACTCTAAGATGAGGGAAAGGTAGATACACTGGACAGTGGGGATAGGGTCCAAAGTAACCTATACAAATTCAATGAATGAATAAAAGAAATTTGGTATTGCACCCAGATTGCACCTCCTCTTCCCCCACTATAGAAAGGATGTGGACAAATTGGAGAGAGTCCAGCAGAGGGCAACAAAAATGATTACGTGGCTGGTGCACATGACTCATGGGAGAGATTTGGGGAACTGGGCTTATTTAGTATATAGAAGAGAAAAATGAGAAGGGATTTGATAGCAGTCTTCAATTATATGAAGAGGGGTTGCAAAGGAGATGGAGCCAGACTGTTCTCAGGGGGGACAGATGACAGAACAAGAAACAATGGTCTCAAGCAGAGGGGGAGTTCTAGGTTGGTTATTAGAAAACATCTATTTTGCTAGGAGGGTGGTGAAACACTGGCATGGTTACCTAAGGAAGTGGTGGAATCTCCATCCTTTGAGATTTTTAAGGCAAGATTTGACAAAGCCCTGGCTCGGATGATTTAGTTAGGGTTGGTCCTGCTTTGAGCGGGGGGTTGGACTGGATGACCTACTGAGGTCTCTTCCAATGCTAATCTTCTATTCTATTAAAAAAATTAACAAATGGAAGGGGGCGTCATTTGGTCTAGGGCCAGCCATGCTGCCACTTGCTCTGCGGCAGCCTAAGCCCTGGCTATCAAGATTTGTGTGTTAGGTTGAGTTCAAACCCAGGGTTTGTAGACATATCCTGTGTGTCCCCAGCTGTAGTGATTTTGTCTCACTGCAACCCAGGACTACATATTGATATTAAGAGCCCTGTGCTGCAAGTTATATCAGCAGAGCTAAATTAATCCTATTAAAGGGGAACTGAGAATATGTTCAAAGAGATTTATAATTAGTGTTTGCCCATTATCTTTTCATGTATTCTATATGTGAAATTTCTGAATCATGTTGACAATTGAAGATCAGATATGGTCTTGATTATTCTAATAATTGAGGGTTTTGCCAATTCTTTTCAAAGAATGGTGCAGTGTGAATTTAAAATTCAATCCAACTTAGAAATGTTATATATTTAGTTTAAATAGCACACGTATACGACACTAAAAATAGGAAATGCAACCATTCCTCTTCACAGCAATTACATTTCCATTACATCTTTAAATCATTATGTTTGAAAATGATCATTTATTCATTGAGATGGCACTTTTCAGCAGTATAGTATCAAAGTGTTTTATGTGGAGTATAACATAAAATATGAATTATTCAAGTGTGATTTTCTACTGACAAGCCAAAGCAAAAGGAATAGGAAATATATACAATGGCAGTGTTAACTGTAATTAGAGATTGGCAGACAAATTTAGGTAGAGTTAAAATGGCCTGAAATTTCACCCTAAACTTAATGGAATCTGGAGCTTTTTTCATATAAGAAATTGTTCACCTATCTTCCCTCCTTTCACTCACTATTTCGAAGGTGAACCATTCATGCCATTCCTTGTTCTGGTTAGAATCTGAAGCTAAATAATAATAATAACATAGAACAACACATCTCATTTCCATGGCTTTTAATCCACTGATGTAACAGCACTTTTACAAAGATCAGTATAGTTATTCCCTTTTTTACAAATGGAAAAACTGAGGCACAGGGAAGGAAGTGACTTGCTCAAAGTCACCTTGCAGTCCAGAGCTAGGAATTCAATCCTGATCTCCATAATCATAATAGGGCTGTAAAATCCCAGTTAATCAGTTAACCAGTTAAATGTTAGGTTAACCTAAGTTTAATCAGTTAACTGACAAAGTGGGATCTCACCATTCCTGCCTGTAGGGCTCCCCTTCCCAGTCCCACGCTGGCATGGGGGTTGTCTGCTGGCTCCCAGCACCAGCCACACAGGGCTGGCTGTTGGGGCTATGGCAGCCCTCTGTCTGCAGGCTGCTCCTGGGGAACCGGTTAACCAGTTACCCATTAAACATCACCCAGTAAGAGTGCTGCTTACTCTGGGTAACCAGTTAACTGGTTACCTGTTCACATCCCTAATCCTAAACCAATACCTTTTCTACTAGCCCACACTGCTTTTTGAATGTGACAAACTGACAAAAATCCTGAATCAAAGCCCACTGAATTCTTTCTGTTGACTTCATTACATTTTGGCTCAAATGCATGAAAAAGGCGTTCTTAATGGTTTTTCTAGCCTAACAGGAAGCAGGAAGTATCAGGGTTTTTTTTTTTTTTTTGAGTAGTTCCACAAAAGTGATACAAATAAGGTTACATGGATACTTATACTTTGTAGTGCTTACAGAACCATTCATCTGAGCACTTTGAGGATCCCCAATTACAGATATGAAGTGATGAAAGAAAAAAAATTGCACACAAACCTTCGTCTCAACTGAATTAACAATACAAATCCTTCACATCATTTATTGTCAGTCCTTTTCTCTACAATGTAATTTGTATTTTCCAGTTTTCTTTCATGGAAACTATAGCATTTAAAAATCCCTTCTTGGAGATGTTTTGTTGTCAGCTAATTAAATATAAACTTTTCACATAATGTGAAACACCTTTTTGCATGCAAATTTCATTTGCTAAGGAGTTGTTTGCTCTGTTTGCCTTGATATGTGCAGTCAGTCTTCATTAGTAAATTTCTGTCCATCACAGTGGAGGCTGTTTATAATGAAAAATAAAAATTACAGGTGATGTATCTTTGTATTACTCTCCTGTTTAAAAAGTTTCAGTTATTCTACCAAGAAGCAGAAATTGCAACACATTAATTAGCTGATCTATAAACTCACATATGCAGGAACACACATACTACAAAAAATGAATACCAAGTTGTCAAAATGAATAACTCTTAAACTGAAAATTGTCCAAATTATTTAGCAAATACTTATGAATAGCACATAGATCTGCAGACATCAGGATAGTTTCTTGAATGGCTTAATGTAGTCAGCTACAGCATTAGACCAAATAAATAAACTGACTTATTTTCAATGTCATTAGTAAATAATATAGTAGTAGTAAGTATCTCCTTAAGGTAAATGCTATGTAGAAATACTAAGATATTTCTTAATTAATAGCTAAATCTTTGGTTAACAAATAAAATGATATCATGGGACAACAAACTTAAAGCCCTCTAAATAGCAGTGGCATTGGTACAATATATAGTGTCTGTGAAGCTTTGTCAATATCACTTAACTCAAACAATATTACATTGCCTTTCAAATAATTGTTTTTGCAAATTACAAAGTCTCACCACTCTTTATATACAAAGGGAGTTATCTTTTTTCCACTCAACCAGGGTGAGCACCATGGCTTTGTATAAATTAATATTATTTACTCAGTATGCTTGTGGAGGGCATACCTAGACATTTACATTGTAGTGAAACTTGACTAATGTCAACAAGTAACATTATATCTAGTCAGCATCAGCACAACATTATAGAATAATCTACTTTCAGGTGTTAAAAAAGGATTTTAATTAACAGCCTGATCATTCATTCTTGGATATGATGTTTTTCTCTGCCTGAGTTTTGACTATTCTGGATTTTAGTCATTTAAATAGAGAGTAGTCAGTTAAAATATATTTAATATTTCCTTTATTATTATTATTATTGTACAACATTACAGGTGCCATGAAAATACGTAATAGCTGCTTGTGAGCCTTCAAAAAGAGTTATGAGGCCTCTAGAATTATTCAGTGGCTTATCTTAAATTTCAGCTTCTTAGAACAGTTTCTTCCTCTGTGGATATTTAGGAAGCTCTCTGACATTTTCTTAATCCTTCTGTCCCTCCCCCAAGTCTTGCTTCATATCAGTCTTTCGTCTCATTCTGGTATAGATTGGTATAGATTGAACATCCTAAACTGGGACACTCTAGATCATGAATGTTGCTGGACCAAAGAGCCCAAGCAGCCAGGAGTGGGAGATAGCTGGGAGTCCAGGGGCCAGGAGCCCCATCTGGGGTCATCAATAGAGGGGCCAGCAGCAGTTGGGTGTCCCCAGTTTTAGAGAGCCCCAGCCAGGCTGGCAGAAGTGGGATTGTCCAACCTGTACAGACAAAATCATATCATCCTTCACCCGTAATAAAGAAGAGTTATTTACTCTTTCCCATAACACAACTAGGGGTCGCCAAATGAAATTAATAGGTAGAAGGCTTAAACAAATAAAAGGAAGTACTTGTTCACACAATGCACAGTCAACCAGTGGAACTTCTTGCTAGAGGATGTTGTGAAGGCCAAGACTATTACAGGATTCCAAAAAAGAGCTAGATAAATTCATGGAGGATAGGTCCATCAATGACAATTTGCTAGGACGGGCTGAGATGGTGTCCCTAGTCTCTGTTCTTCAGAAGCTGGGAATGGGTGACAGGGGATGGATCACTTGATGACTCCCTGTTCTGTATGCCACCTGGCATTGGCCACTGTCAGAAGACAGAATACTGTACTAGCTGGACTTTTAGTATGGACATTTTTTAGTATATACTTTTTCCTGGAGATTTGAATTTTCCACTAATTTGTATTACAGAGTTGTAGAAAGGGGATAATTTGCACTGAAATCTTTCTGTAATTTTAAAAACATATAAAAACTGCATGGAATGGTCAGAATTTATGTCCTGAACATTTTGTGCCTCACCCCCTGACATTGAAGATGTGCACTCACAGCAGAACAATCCTCACTGTCCCTGGAAAGAGAACATATTTTCCATAGAATAAAGCAACTCAACTGACTTATTTTTGGTCAGAAATCTTCGAAGATTTAAGGTGAGAAAATAAAAATAGAGCCTGAGCTCCACAGACAGCCTTGAGATTATTGTGACGTTAGCTGCAACCTATTTTTAAGACAGCTGTAAAATCACAGGTTCATTGGAAGTTAGATAACATGACTTTACCTTCTGAGGTCCAGGGTTAATATTTTGAAGCATCTAAGTATTGGGAGGGGAATGGGGTGGCCTTAAGGAAGCCAGAGTTGGAAATATTATCTGAGAAATAAATCTGTGCAGCCTAAACTTCACTCCTGGCGTGCACATCATAAAAATTCACACAGTCAACTCTGTCATTTAAATGGAAAAGAGGGAAAATGTTCTGCAGATGCAGAATCCAAACAATGAAATTATTTTTGATGATATAAAGGGGGAGATTCTTCCTAAAGCCATTATTGTAAGATATTGTGTGTAAATTTTGCGGTACTGCATGTTTTGGCACAAACATAAGAGGATTTGGCCACTGAAGTGGCCAGGAGCCTCGTAACTTCTGTGACACGCATAAAACTATGTGGAGAGCATGATAGGTTTCTTCTCCCCATTAGCAATATTCTTTTAAAGCTTACAAATACTGCTGTTGGAGGCCTTGTCCTTTTTATATCGATTTAAACTCTTTCTATTAGTGTTTACGGTTGCCTGCTGGTTTACAGACATGTTACACCTGAAGTATTAGAGAAATGGAAAGCACTTTCTTCTCATAAATATGATTTCCAGTATCTGGTAGAACAAGGTTGAGTGGGGCGGGGGAAGAAATGAAAGGGTCTATTTTTACATATTAAGAAAAATACTCTATTTGGATATTTTACTAAGTCAGAAGATCCTAGTGAATTAAGGCTAGAAGATCCTGATTTCAGTCTTCACAACCTGAACAAAGATTTCATGCGAAGAGGCTTTCTCACAATATCGCTGGTACTTCCTGTCATGACCCAGAAGTGGAAACAGAACACAGTACTGCAGAGGCATGAAAATGAGAGAGGCCCAGATTTTCAAAGTTATTTAAGAACCAATGTTATTTTAAAAGTCTTAGGAATTCAGTGGAAATTAGGACCTTAAAAACCTTTCAAGATCAGGTGTTAACCATCTCAGAACCTTCACAAGGCATGGGTTCATGTCATTCTAGAAAAAGATAAAGATAAAGGCTGTGAATTTTTTCCTGAGACATTTCTATGCTGCTTTAAACACTCTGATGTGTCCGTAGTACTTTCTTTTGTAAATAAAGCATGTCTTCTTTATTTGAGAAATGATAAGAACATAAGAACAGCCATTGGGTCAGACCAAAGGTCCATCTAGCCCAGTATCCTGATGATGATTTCTATGGATGTGTGGCCATTTTCCTTTGTTGCTTTTGCCTCCCACTCTGTTTTGCATCAGTTAAAAGGCAGAACCCCCCCCAATTCATTGAATATTTTTAAGATGACTGTCACAGTTTTCCCCACCCACCCATTAATTCCCCCTCTATCATCCGGCAAGCACACCTATTTTAGGGCTCCAATTCCAGGATGTCACCTCTCTTGGGTAGAAACCTGCATCTCTCTCCTTCTTGATGAGGGTTGTTCCAGTTCCCTGCCTACACTGTTATTCCCTGAAAACCAGACTGCCTCAATAGGCCCACATCTGTGCTTTGCTTTTGCACTTGCTCTCTATTTCTTTAGAGGAAATCTGTGTTGTACTTGCCCACAGTCGTAAATTACCTCCATAATCATTTCCAAGTAAGCAAGTTTATTCTAAGGTGAGAAAACATTTTAACATAATAAAAATCTCTACGTATACTTACAAAAATCTTATTGGAGATTACTCTCTCTCCCTTCAACCCAACTCCAGCAGGGGTTCTGGGAGGAGTAAGTCCTGCAAGGGTTTTTTCTGTGTTACAAATTTATAACAGTTTTAGCTCAGAACAAGCACATCAACTGTGCAGGTCTGTATGTCTCTTTATATAGCTTGGGCCTTTGAGCTCCAAACTTCAGAACAGATAAGCAGATAATCACCTTCCCCTGAAGAGGTTCCAGAGCTTGGGGCAACATCCCTTTTTGCAGGCCCCACGCCGTCTCTGCTCAACTCCTTCCCCAAACTCCGCCTCTGCCCCCTTCCTCCAAGCAGAGCAGCAGACGGGGAATTACAGGATCCTGGTGTGGCAGCAGCAGGGTTCACTCCCCCTCATTAACCATGTGGGCTGCTGGAGCCAGAGTGGCCTAGCAGCCTGCTCTGTTCTGCCCCTCCATGGTGGCAGGAAGTGGAGCACCCTGTGGTCAGAGCACTCTGCTTCCAGCCGCCACTAAGAAACATGCACAGTAGGCTGGGAGAGGGTGGCACAGCACAGCATTTGCCCCGATTCATCCTATGGACAGGATAGTTCTGTTCAAAGGGCAGTGTTTTTGTTAAACTGAAGATCAAGGAGGGGAAGGAATTCATATTCACTCCCCCCCCCAGATATTTCCAAAGAAGTCCACATCACATATCATAGAATCATAGAATACTTAGGACTGGAAGGGACCTCGAGAGGTCATCGAGTCCAGTCCCCTGCCCTCATGGCAGGACCAAATACTGTCTAGACCATCCCTGATAGACCTTTATCTAGCCTACTCTTAAATATCTCCAGAGATGGGGATTCCACAACCTCCCTGGGCAATTTCTTCCAGTCTTTGACTACCCTGACAGTTAAGAACTTTTTCCTAATGTCCAACCTAAACCTCCCTTGCTGCAGTTTAAGCCCATTGCTTCTTGTTCTATCCTCAGAGGCCAAGATGAACAAGTTTTCTCCCTCCTCCTTATGACACCCTTTTAGATACCTGAAAACTGCTATCATGTCCCCCCTCAATCTTCTCTTTTCTAAACTAAACAAACCCAATTCTTTCAGCCTTCCTTCGTAGGTCATGTTCTCGAGACCTTTAATCATTCTTGTTGCTTTTCTCTGGACCTTCTCCAATTTCTCCACATCTTTCTTGAAATGCGGTGCCCAGAACTGGACACAATACTCCAACTGAGGCCTAACCAGCGCAGAGTAGAGTGGAAGAATGACTTCTCGTGTCTTGCTCATAACACACCTGTTAATGCATCCCAGAATCGTGTTTGCTTTTTTTGCAATGGCATCACACTGCTGACTCATATTCAGCTTGTGGTCCACTATAACACCTAGATCCCTTTCTGCGGTACTCCTTCCTAGACAGTCGCTTCTCATTCTGTATGTGTGAAACTGATTGTTCCTTCCTAAGTGAAGCACTTTGAACAAAAAGACCTTCATATATTACACACAAAGACCTTTCTAGTCACCACATGGTTCAAGATAGTCCTTTGATCACAAAAATGCATAACCTTTTCATTTAATGCAACAATACTTAGATTTAGAATCATAGAATCCTAGGGCTGGAAGAGACTTGATTCAATAAGGTTTTCCAAGGATACTATAGGAAATTGCTATAACTGTCACAATGACTAAAACCTTTTTCTCTAAATTTGTATCTTTTGTGTAAATCACTATGTTGCAATGAGCTTAAGTGACAGAGGAAGAGAGGTGTGTGATGTTTCTTTTAAAGAAACCATTTAAGTTCTCATATTTTATGGGGTAAGTTTTTTACTGTGGCACATGAGGATTTCATCACTTCTTCAATATAGTATGTCGGGATTAACTAACAAGCCCCTATTGGTACCATAAAGCTAAATTCCACAAACTACAATGAAATTATACCTGTTCTTCTTTGTGCCATTTCCCCTTTAGGGGGTGACAACTTTTATAGCCTTCTTCCAAAGCTCATGATTATATGCCAGGCTGCTATGCAGATTTGTCTCCCTGAAGTCTGTTGATATCTGGTCCACATGCTGAATCATTCAACTCCTTCCATTAACAATCAGGGTGAGAGTGATCCCACTGATATAGGTCTTCAGTCCCTGCTGGATATGCCCACACCAATATAGCCTCGCGTCCCTCAACTTGTCTTAATTTGGCATAACATTTATTAAACCCCTGACAACCTCATTTTGTTTCCTGCCTTGCAAGCTATCACTGCTTGTAATTATGAGTGTGGAAGATGCTGCAGGGTTTACAGTTTAGTTTGGTAGCTCTCAGTACTCCCACCCCTGCCCTGTAACATTGTTCCAATACCTCTGCCTTCTGATAATTACTCAGCAGAAATTGATGTGGCATCAAAACAGTCTATGTGTAACAAAAGGAGAGGTATATTTAGAAATGTTCGCTATAGAGTTAGATAATTTGGGAACTTTCTTCCTTTCTGTTTACACATATGTAGGTTTTCTCTCTAGTTTCTTGCATGATGGAATGTGATCTAATATTCAGGTCAGCGGTCTAAGAGTCAGAGTTTGTAGGATCTGTTCCTGGATCTGACACGCTGTGGGTCTTTTAACATGTCATATATCTTCTATATTTCTCAGTGTATCTATCACAGTTCCTGTGCTAAATTAGTATAAGTGCTTTGGGACATTCAGATGAAAGGTTCTCGCTCTCTCTTTATATATATGTTCCTGCTTATTTATATGGAAAGTCATTAAAGGACTTGTGAACTACATTCTGACTTTTTTAGAAAATCACTCTTTCATGTAATCAATAGGGACTGATCAAAGAGATCTCTATGTGCATGTCATTGCAAAAGAGCTTTATAGTCACAAGTTGCAAAAAGGTTCAAAAAACAATATAGCATCTCAAGGCACAGCATTCCTCCAGTATTCAGGTCTATTGTTACTTGAATGCATTCTCTGAGCTGAGAGAAACATAGATGCTGTGTCTTTACAAAAATGATTCAAATTGTTTGCATGGTTTCCTTAAAGATTTTTATGCCCATTCAATATTGTTTTCTTGCATATTAGGGATGAACAAAGGCATTTGGGAGAAAACAAACAAACAAAAAAAACCTTCTCGAGATTATGTCCAGTTCTAGAACTGAACCTAACTGATTTTTTTAAACTGAAGTTTGTTTTTCCCCTTGTTATTTTGCGTATCAGTTTATGCATACTGTCAGGCAAAAGTGCCATAAAACGGATAAAATGGCTGTTCCAGAGCAGGAACAAGATGTGTTGTAACTTCTACAAGTAATCTGTTCTCATGAGATCTACAACTCAAATATTGTAGACTCAAGAAAATTTGACAAGTTCAGATAAAAGCAGCATGTGAAATTTACACTCGTGAAGGTCTTCCCATTGCTAATGTATTATGGGAATGTCGGTCAATCTGTAATGAGAAAAATATTATAGCCACAAATAAGACATGATACCATTCATCACCCCTGGGGTATACAAGCATTAACTGAAGATTTAATTGTGGTATTTGAACAGATGCTTGTGCAAAGGGAGTGTTCAGCTGCTTTACTCTGAGGGAGCATTGGGGGAAATTCTGCTTTAGAAAGCATAGTCTCTGCTATCTTTTGGTGCACCTGGGATGGGAAGGATATTCACCTAGCCCATTTCTTGGGATATTGTGGATTATATCATCCTAGTGTGCTAGTCCTACTCTGTGGGCTGGTGTGGAGGAGGATATGGCCATGGCTGCTTCTCTTCTGCATATCTCATTCTTTTCTGTTTTGCTTGTTTCTCAGAAGAGACAAAAATTGCACCATCTCTGTTTAAAGGCAATGCAATCATCCCTACTATTAGGCTACAGCAGCATTTACAGTACAAAGACTGTACATGCAGCTAGCATAAGTAGAATGAAGACAGTGAGCTGTCTTAAGATAGCAACATACCCTACTCACCTGAATCTCCAGGTATACAACCTATATGGCTCTTTACACACTCAAGCAGTGCCTTCCACATCCACACAACTATTTTTAACAATGTAGACCTGCTACTGAAGCCTTTCTCTGATGTCCTCCCTGAGTTCTTAAATTATTAGGCACTCAGATTGTTCCCCCTGGTTTGCCATCCTGAGTGCATGAAATGACTTCAAAAAGCCCTGGCTGGGATGGTTTACTTAGGGTTCATCCTGCTTTGGGCAGGGCACTGGACTCAATGACCTCCTGATGTCTCTTCCAGCCCTAGGATTCTATGATTCTAACCAGACCTCTTGTCTCCCATGTTCCAGAGGAGCTCTGACACATCTCATGATGGCCATGCCTAGTTTCCCTGCTCCCAGTGACATTCTGGTCCACAGCATTTCCTAGATGTACCATGGTCTCACCAGTCCTAGCAGATTCTGAGCTACAATGCCATCTAATGGTACCACATATATGCTCACCTCTGACTGGCTCATTTTCCCTGGTGAGGGTAGACAGGTGAGTTCACCCCTCAGCAATGGAGTCTGGCCATGACGGGATTGTACTTGAGGCCTTGGGTTTTAATCCTATAACATCAGAATAGAAAACAGCACATTGAGAAAAATAACTACATATTCCCATAATCAGAACCCCAGAAGAGTCTTTAGTATCCATAATGACTCAGACATGTGTGCATATAATAAACTCCATCACTCTGCCTGTAGTCTGTCTACTGGCCCTTGATTGGGCACACCTTTTTGTCCTTCCTCCTGGATCCCATAGGTGTGACTTGACCCACTTTTCCTGTTTCAGCTGCATGCATTTGTTCTGGTTAGTGAGGTTTTTGCTGCTGTGTTTCTGCCTCCTCACTCAGCCATTGGCCTCCAGCTCCATCCATCTCTCCTCCAGAAGCAGTCTGTTCCATGCCTACCTCTACAGCCCTAGACCCCTTGCTATTGCTGCTGACTGCACAACATTGGTATGGAATCATCTGCATAGTCTCTTGCATACCCTCTAGGAGAAAGAGGCTCTTTCCTTCCCCAATGTGAGCACAGCATGGTCACCAGCTCCAATTTCTTCTGACCAGCTGCTGAGAAACCTCACTGTGCACAGAGCTCTTCTCGCTGTTTCTTGGTCAGCTTAGCATATGTCTCTTTGCTCAACTTGCCTTTTCCAATGCTTATTCATCTTATTCTTTCCCGATTTTTTCATTAATATTTTCCACCCTATATGTTCTCAATAAATGGATAACAAAGTATCTTTGTTATCTTCCCTTATACCTCCAAAGTTCATTGTCTTTGCACCCCAGAGACAGGACAACAACAGGTAGTTTAATCTCTGAGGGTATGTCTACACTACAAAGTTAATTCGAACTAACAGCTGTTAGTTCGAATTAACTTTCATAGGCGCTATACATACAAACCGCTAGTTCGAACTTAATTCGAACTAGTGGAGCGCTTAATTCGAACTAGGTAAACCTCATTCTACGAGAACTAACACCTAGTTCAAATTAAGTAGTTCAAATTAAGGGCTGTGTAGCCACTTAATTCGAACTAGTTGGAGGCTAGCCCTTCCCAGGTTGCCCTGGTGGCCACTCTGGGCCAAGCCAGGGAAACTCGTCCGCCCCCCTCCTGGCCCCGGAGCCCTTAAAGGGCCATGGTCTGGCTACGGTGCCCGTGCCAGGTGCAAGCCTGCCAGCACCCAGCCAGCAGACCCTGCACCTGGCACAGCACGAGCCAGCCACCCACTGCCACCCAGCCCTCCCCCTCTTCCCAGGACCAGGCTGGCAGCTCCCAGGAGCCTGCCCAGGGCCGTAAGAGGCGGACGCCCGCCTGGTCTAGTGCGGAGATCATGGACCTCATCTAGGTTTGGAGGGAGGCCTCCAACGTCCATAATCTCCGCACTAGGCACAGGAAAGTGGCCACCTAGGGCAGGATAGCTGCCAGCCTGGCCACCAAAGGCCACATGCGAACCCAGGAGCAGGGTTACATGAAAATCAAGTTGGTCCATTGAGACCCCCCAACCCTGAGCTTAGAACATAAGAACGGCCGTACTGGGTCAGACCAAAGGTCCATCTCGCCCAGTAGCCTGTCTGCCAACAGCGGCCAACACCAGGTACCCTAGAGGGGATGGACCAAAGACAATGGCCAAGCCATTTGTCTCGTGCCATCCATCTCCAGCCTTCCACAAACAGAGGCCAGGGACACCATTCCTACCCCCTGGCTAATAGCAAGCACTCCATGGGCCCAACCTCCATGACTTTATCTAACTTCTCTTTAAACTCTGTTCTAGTTCTAGCCTTCACAGCCTCCTGTGGCAAGGAGTTCCACAGGTTGACTATTTGCTTTGTGAAGAAGAACTTTCTTTTATTAGTTTGAAGCCTGCTACCCATTCATTTCATTTGGTGTCCTCTAGTCCTTCTATTATGGGAACTAATGAAGAACTTTTCTTTATGCACCACTCATGATTTTATAGACCTCTATCATATCCCCCCTCAGTCTCCTTTTTTCTAAGCTGAAAAGTCCCAGTCTCTTTAGCCTCTCTTCATATGGGACCCGTTCCAAACCCCTAATCATTTTAGTTGCCCTTTTCTGAACCCTGTCCAAAGCCAAAATATCTTTTTTGAGGTGAGGAGACCCCATCTCTACACAATACTGAAGATATGGCATACCATAGTTTTATACTTCCCCTCCTCCTTCTTCCCCTGGCTTCCCCCTTCCAGCTCCGTCCTCCCAGGTTTCCACCTCTCCTCTCCCACCCTCTCTCTTCCCCTCTCCCACCTCCTTTTCCCAGTCTCCCCAGAGGTTAATCCCCCCCCCCCACCCTCAGTTTTGTTAAATAAAGAGAGTTTCTATTTTTGAACACACATGTCCTTTATTTTTTACATCAGGAAGGGGGGCTAGGGAAGGGTAAGTGGAAGGAGGTGAGAGAGGAATGGGGCACGAGCCCCCGATGGGGAGGACTGGGGTGGCTCTGTGGGCTCCTCGGGGTGGAAGCTCTCCTGCAGGGCCTCCTGGATCCTGACAGCCCCCCGAATGACCCCCCCGGATGGCAGCCTGCGGCAAGTGCAGCCGGGCTGATGGCCGAGTGCTGTGATGTGCCAAGGGTGGGCACTCAGGGCACTCCAAGACAGGACTGCTTTGCTGTCCCTCATTGAGGTAGACAAGCAAGCGGGGAACCCTGAGAACTGTCTGTCCGGGGTGGGGGTCGGGTCCCTTTAAGCACAGCCCTCGGCTAGCCCTCGGCAGCAGCTCCATGCTCTAAGTCCTAAGCTGATGCCCTGCCGGCACTGGTTCCGGACAGCCTTAACTTCGGTTCAGGATCCACTCAATGTGGACATGCTAGTTCGAATTAGCAAAACGCTAATTCGAACTAGTTTTTAAGTCTAGATGCGCTAATTCGAATTAGCTTAGTTCAAATTAACTAATTCGAACTAAGTTACTTTGAATTAGTGCTGTAGTGTAGACATACCCTGACTTCCCAGCCACTTTTTATTCCATATGCAGATTTTGCTTAAAAGGCTTAGTTTACATTTGACAGAGAGGGACACATCTTTTCTCCTGACTGGGAGAAACCTGTTTATCAGCTCTGCCTTAATACAGACTTGTTGGGAACATATTTTCAGCATATACACATACCTCTTTCCCTAGGGAGATACATAGATTTCACAGAGATTTGAGAAGAACTGCGTGACATAAGCCTTTATTCAATACCTTACAATTGGTCAAATACCATGAAAACAGTGTGTTGAGTGTAGTGACTTTGTCAGGCCTGATAGAATGTGTTGACACAGAACAATGACCCAATGGGTCTCTCTGTTATGCTTTCAAAGCTTACAAAAGGCTGAAGTGTGGCCTGGCTTTTATGGCCATATAGGACATTAAGGAGGCATCTAGTATTCTCTTATCCCCATACACTGGCTATTGATGTTTTGCAGAGCTATGCATGAAGAAAAATTGTCTTCCTGGCATCAGTATGTCCTGCCCCCCTTCCTGCTCATGTCTAAAAAGAGTAAGAGGTATATAGTGGAGGTGGGGAGAATGAGTAGCTACTGCTCTTTGAGCAACAGGAACCTGGGAGAGTATATCTTAAAAGTTACAGTCTACCTCCTGAATAGGTCCTAGGGCTTGTAGCAAAGTCACACTTTAGTCCATAACAATGCAAACTGATATTTGTAAACTCTGGAAACCAGATTTTTAAAAAATATTTCTTTGGATTTTCCCCCCAAATTGTAATTTTAGGACATTATGGTAAGGATATCAATTTATTTATTTCTGATGTTAGAGGTATAAATGAAATATTCACAATATGTTTCTTCTGGGTTTGATACTGAAATCTCACAAATTTTGATTTGCAATCAAAGCATATATTTCTGCTGTTGAACAGCCTGTATCTTATTTATCAGCTCGGGATAATTTTATGTTCCTTAGCATATTAGGAATTTGTTTCTGAATGGAAATCTGAGATAGAACTCCTGAGGGTAGATCTAGACTACAGAGCTTTTCTGGGATATCTCCGGTATCCCAGAAAAGTTCTTCAGTGTCCAAGAAATGTATCTGCTTTTCCGAAAAAAATGTCAGAAAAGTGGATGCATTTTGTTGGTATCCCTGTAAACCTTGTTTTACAAGGAAGATGGGATGTTCTGAAAGAGGGCTTTTTCCTGACATTTGGCTCCATATAGATGGGCAAAATGTCAGACAAGCCACTTTCGGAAGAAAAGCGGAAAAGATAAACAATTTGTGGTTCGTAATTTGCGTATCTTTTTCCAACTTTTCTTTGTAGTGTAGACATAGCCTCACTCTCAGTCCCCTATTCTAACAAATATTTCATATCACTTTCTTCTTGCATCCACTTCTGAATGCAAACATCCCAAAAGACCAAAAGCCACAGATAGTTTTAATTAAAATAATGAACTCCATGATTCTTATAATAACTGAAGTCAGTCTTCAAGCATCACCAAGGAAAAATCAGAAGGCAGTATTGTGTAACCAGCTATCTTTTTTTGCCTGGTGAGTCTGAGGGTTGGGATCATATGGTCTGTCTCTATTTTCTTATGTTAACAAAAGTACAAAATGGTTTTATAAAAGTATTTCCAAAATTCTGTTACATTGTTTTAAATATAATATGCTTTATGGAAGTGAGGAATTTCCATGCCCTTTAAAGCAACCAATTTCTGATGTACAAGTCTGAATGCTCACTGTAAAATAACCAGAGAGAAGTCTTTCTAGTGTAACCCTAGCATTTCCAGCCCCTGCTTGAATCTTACTGAGGGAATCACTTCTCAAGTGTTAGATTTATAGTAGATACTATGATTATTCTTCCCTCTGGGCAAATAAATTATAATGCATGTTTTTTCATATATTAAGGCACATAACAAAATAATCATTCATTAGATAAGGGACTGTAACAGCTCCTTCAAAGATACTTTATGAGCACTGATAAATAATACATGTAAGCAACAAAGTACATATATTACACATTCCAAAACATACGTTGAGCTAAGCTAATACTTTCTGGTGATTTACATACTGGGTATTTTATTAGTTTGGTGAGGGTTTTTTTCTTCTAATGATAACTACGTATTTAATAGTGATGGATTAACCTTAAGTTTGGAGGTGCAATTCAGAAACATCCAAATCCCTTATCCTTCAAATTGCTCGATGTGATTCCACATGTCTGTAGCAATTTGAAGAAGAGGGGGCACAAGCTTGGATGCTTACCCAAAGATTCTGAGAAGAATTTGAAAATTTTATGTCTACAAAGTGGGATGTAAATCTCATAAAAAATAAGCTATATTACAAGATTTAGAGAATGTATGTGAATGGCAAGGAGGGGAACAGAATTAACATGAGAAGAAGCTTTCTGAAGAGATTTCAGTACCTTTGATCTTATCTGGAAATCAGAGTGCAGAGGTATATAAAGCTGAACAAGAAGTGGAGGGGGCAATATTAACACAACTTTTAATGGGGTAACTTTGTTACTTTGTATCTATACAAATAATGAGGAGCCCTGTGGCAGCTTAAAGACTATCAGGTTTATTTGGGCATAAACTTTTGTGGGTAAAAATCACCTTGTCAAATGCATGGAGTGGAAATCATAGAGGTAGGGATATGTGTTTATTTATGTAATATAATGTAGAAGCATATCAAAAGAAGGGAGTTCCTTATAAAGTGAAGGACCAGTGTTAACAAGGCTAATTCAGTTAAGGTGGATGTGGCTCACTCCTAATAATTGATGGGGAGGTGTGAATACTAAGAGTGGGAAAATTGCTTTTGTAGGGAGAATCTTATTCAGTCCTAATTTACTAGTGTTAAATTTGCAAATGAATTGCAGCTCTGCTGTTTCAGTTTGTAGTCTGCTTTTGAAGTGTTTTTTGTTTTGTTTTTTTTGTAAAAGGATGACTACTTTTAAATCCATAACTGAGTGTCCAGTGTAGTTAAAGTGTTTCCCTACTGGGTTTTGTTGTTGCCTTTCCTAATGCCTAATTTGTGTCCATTTTTCCTGTGGCATAGAGACTGTTTGGTTTGGCCAATATAAATGGCAGAGCAGCTTTGCTGGCACATAATAGTATATATTACGTTCATATTTGCGCAGGAGAATGAGCATGATGGTGTGGCTGTTGTGGTGATGGTATTGCTTGTGTAGATATGTGGACAGAGTTGGCAACAGGGTTTGTTGAAGGGATAGGTTCCTCAGTTAGTATTTCTGTGGTGTGGTGTGTTTCTGCTAGTGAGCATTTACTTCAGGTTGGGGGAGGGGAGGCTGTCTGTAGGAGAAGACTGGCTTGCCTCCCAAGGTCTTTGAGAGTGAAGGATCATTTTCCAGGATAGGTTGTAGATTGTCAATGATTCACTGAAAGAGTTTTAGCTGGGGTACTGCAGATGATAGCAAATGGTGTTCTGTTATTTTCCTTGTTAGTCCTGTCCTATAGTGGATGACTTCTGGATACTTTTCAGGCTCTGTCAATCTATTTCTTCACTTCCCCAAGTGGGTATTGTAGTTCTAACAATGCTTGATAAAGATCTTATAAGTGCTTGTCTGAGAGACTAGAGAACATGCGGTTGTATCTTAGGGCTTGGCTGCAAACAATGGATCCTGTAATGTGTTCTGGATGGAAGTTGGAGGCACGAGGGTAAGAACAGTGGTCAGTAGGTTTCTGGTATAGGTGGTGCTTATGGGACTATATTTTATTTTCACTGTGGTGTCCCGGAAGTTGAAATACAGTAGAAATAAATTGAAGTCCAGACGTTTTATAAAACATGCAAAAAATTTCAGCTGAGCATGATATCTAGGAGGAGGGATTCTTGATTTTATTTTGGTAGTGGGAAGGACTTCCTGTTTCATAAAAATGTTCTCTTAGCCCTAATATTTTTATGAATATTCCACCAAACATGTTACCTTGGAATAGTTGGATAATTTTACCTTGCATTAATGTTGAAAAAATACTAGGAAAAGAAATTTCAGTTATATCGCAATAATATTACATAATCATAATTCTGCGTTAAACTAAAATTTGTGTGGAAAATCCAAGTAAAGGTTGTTCTTGACTGCACAAGTGTAAATGCAAAGTACAGTGGAGTCCGGATTATCCGACCTTCGGTAATCCGACACTTCGCTTTATCCAACCCTGCAGCTCCCCGGGACAAAGTGATGCCGGCAGGAGCGGCATCGGCCGCTCCAGGGCGCGGCTGGGAGAATGGTCCCGCTTGCTGCCCTGTCACTGTCCTGGAGCGGCTGATGCCGCTCCTGCTGGCGCCACTTCGTCCCCGGGAGCTGCAGGGTTGGATAAAGCGTGGGCCGGGAGAATGGCCCCACTCACTGCCCCGTCGCTCTCTTGGAGCCGCTGATGCCTCTTCTGCCAGCATCACTTCATCCCGGGAGCTGCAGGCATCAGCGGCTCCATTGGAGCGACGGGGCAGCAAGCGGGGCCATTCTCCTGCCCCGTGCCCTGGAGCCGCTGATGCCTGCAGCTCCCAGGGATGAAGCGGTGTCGGCAGAAGAGGCATCAGCGGCTCCAGGGTGCGGGGTGGGAGAATGGCCCCACTTGCTGCCCCATCGCTCCAATGGAGCCGCTGATGCCTGCAGTTCCCAGGGACGAAGTGGCGCCGGCAGAAGAGGCATCAGCGGCTCCAAGAGAGCGACGGGGCAGTGAGCAGGGGCCATTCTCCTGCCCCGTGCCCTGGAGCCACTGATGCTGCTTCTGCCGGCGCCGCTTTGTCCCGGGAGCTGCAGGCATCAGCGGCTCCAGGGCGCGGGCCGGGAGAATGGCCCCGCTCGCTGCCTCATCACTCTCCTGGAGCCGCTGATGCCGCTCCTGCTGGTGGCCTCTTCGTCCCCTCCCTGCAGTACCCGGGGACGAAGCAGCGCTGGCAGAAGAGGCATCAGCGGCTCCAAGAGAGCGACGGGGCAGCGAGTGGGGGCCATTCTCCTGCCCCGCACCCTACAGCCGCTGATGCTGCTCCTGCCGGCGCCGCTTCGTCCCGGGAGCTGCAGGCATCAGCAGCTCCAGGTCACGGGCCGGGAGAATGGCCCCGCTCGCTGCCTCATTGCTCTCCTGGAGCCGCTGATGCCGCTTCTGCTGGTGGCCGCTTCGTCCCCTCCCTGCAGCACCCGGGGACGAAGCGGCGCTGGCAGGAGCGGCATCAGCAGCTCCAGGAGAGCGACGGGGCAGCGAGTGGGGCCGCGTGCCCGGGAGCTGCAGGGAGGGAAGGGGCCAGAGGCAGGCAGGGATGGGGCCAGGATACATACAGTAGAGTCCCTATCATCCGACATATTCGGTAATCCGACCACGTGTCGGTCTTGTTTAGGTCGGATAATCGGGACTCTACTGTATTCTACATCCACTGAGTGTCCATATACATGGCTCAAGTGCTCCTAACACCCTGCACTACTGGTGTGCAGATGCATTGTTTACTACATATGCAGACAGGAGTATTCAATTTCAGTATCTCTAACAGTACAGGATTCAGGGTAGCAGAGACATATATCAGCCCCACATTGCTTTGTGAAGCATGATTATTTGCAGCATGATTATTTGCATGCACTTTCCAGCTACACAAAGGCACCATGATACAAAGTTACTCAAACAATACTTTTCAAATATTTTTTTTAAACCTTTCAGAGAAAATACCATGCAAAGTTTGAGCCTGGAGAACTTTTGACCCTTTCTAGTAATCCAAATACTATCATTTAATCTCCATGAGAAAATAGGATTCCCAGGCATAATGGAGCAGTCGACAGAGGCTTCCCTGTTGACTGCAGCGCGTGTAGACTGCCCCGCTGTGCCAGGACAGCTGATCCCCGGCACAGCACAGCAGCCATTTTCATGTAAATGAAGCCGTGATTATTTAAATCATGGCTTCATTTGGGTATGTCTAGTAAACTCATCTACATGGCTCTGGCGACAGAGTCATGTAGTCTAGACATACCCCTAGTGTCCCAACTCTGGCCATTAGAGATATTTGCCACTAGCAGGGCCATGTGTTATTGTGAGCAGTTTCATCATCTCCTCCACAAAGTTATCAAGCTCAGCGTTGAAGCCCATAACGTTATTTGAGCTCACTGCACCCCCTGGAATACTGTTCCAGAACTGCACACCTCTGATGGTTAGACACCCTCACCTAATTTTAAGCATAAATTTGTTGATGGCTAGTTTATATCCATTTGTTCTTGTGCATATTTGGTGCTTAAATAATGCCTTACCCTTCCTTGTGTATCCTTTTGATGTATTTATGGAGAGCAGTCATATCTCCTCTCAGCATTTTTTTGGTTAGGCCAAACAAGCCAAGCTCTTTAAGTTGTCTCTTCTAAGATAGTTATGGGGGTGAAGGAGACATGGCAATGTCTTCATTCCACTGCAGAGCCCATAGAGAGTGCTTGTCTATAGAGAATGTTATACAACACATGTCATGGACTTGGTGAATGTAGGTGTTTTACACTGCCTCCAGTATTCTGCCTCTCGTTGTTTCATTGAATCTTTCATGCACACAATCTTTTACTGATTATGAAAAAGAAAAAGTTGTGAAACCCCAAAGCACCTAGCTCACAACTGCTAAAACTTACATATTGTCTACAATCATGATAACTTTATTTAAGAAAATAAGAACAGTCATATCGAGCCAGACCAAAGATCCATCTAGACCAGACACCTGTCTGCCAGGTGTCCCAGAGGGAATGAACAGAAGAGGTATCATCAAGTAATCCAACCCTTGTCGCCCATTCCCAGCTTCTGAGAAACTTAATTTTATGCTATGTAGTTCTAAGATGAGGTAGAGTTCTCAATGGATGAATTGAGGTGGGTGGATAACAAGAATGGAATCACCAAAAACTAAAGAGATACAAAACTCTATATCTTCTGAAAAGTTGATATTGTGATTCTCACCTACCTCATTAAACAGCTAGTTATCAGCATGAGCTCTGGTACATAGGAAGCCTCCTGCTGCTTATTGGACCTCCTGCTGGTGTTGTTGCTGCTCTCCTGGTCCCTCTGCTGTGCCTCCGAAGGTGTTTCCTTGCTATTGTAAGCTGTGAATGCCATGTCTATCTGCTCACCTCCAAAAAAAGTATAGCTACAAGTAAAAGAACTATTCCCTCCCTCGTCATCCCTAAAGTCAGAAGTTGATCCTTGTATTTTCCTGTCATTGAACTATAGTCTGTAACCCAGAGGAGCAAAGATAATCCATAAAGAGGAAGGATTTGCTGGCAAGCACTTTAAGAAAAAGTGAGTTCTGTAGCAGTCTTGACTGTTTGGCTTTCCTTCCAATTATTTCCTGCTTCATGGATAGTGATACCTCTTTTGTGAGCAGACAGCCCTAAGATTCAATGTAAAAAAATGTGGTAACCAGGGCTAAATTTACTTCTCTTCTCACTCTCCTGTGGGTAAAACAAAATGTACTCATTATCATTCATTATTAGAGTTAATACTTAAAGGACCCAATCTGATTCAGAGCCCTTTAGTGCTAGGCACTGTACTAATGGGAAAAGGAAACCTTAGTCAGAGACTCCTTCTGTATCAAGGTGTTGGCAGTCTAAATAGATAAAAGGTGGGAGGAGAAATGGAGGCACAGAAATATAAAATGACTTGCTCCAAATCATAGAGTTGGTCGGTGGCAGAGTCCGAATATAATAAAGGGTTCATGATCCCCCGTCTAAAGCCATGTTAATTAAACTACAGAGCCTCTCTGTCATATAAAGCAACATGTAATTATCATTGGTTATGTTAGAGTAACCACAGACCCCATTGTCAGGGATTGGGATCAAACCTGAGAACTCTGGAGCTTTGTTCATAAGCTTCTGTTGCAGGGGTGGACAATAAAAAAAAAAACTGGTGGTCCACCACGGTACTCCCTGGCAGGCTGCCACCACTATATTTAGCTGTGCCTCTGCAGGTATCAGGTGATTGCAGCTCTTGTTGGCCACAGATCACCATTCACAGCCAATGGAAGTGACAGGAGGAGGCGTGGACCGGGTAAATATAGAGGTAAAAATAGAGGTGGGAGCCCATCAGGGACCACTCTTGCAGACCTAATCTACTGTGTATGAGCTAAAAACAGTCCACATACATATTGCTTGTAGAAGGCTGATTAATCTCTAGCCAATGAAAGAAGAGACAGAGTGTCATAGTAAGCAGGCATGGGTTACATAAGCACTAGTAAGATTTGACTGTTAGATGTTTTTTGTTAATTACAGTTTAATATCTTCAGAGTCTCTTTTTCACTGCTTCCGGAGATAAGTCTGATGCAAGGGATGAAGTTACAGAGAAGAGAACCATGGCAGGACCAGACACTATATAGGGCACCTCAAACAGCAAATGTGAGCTGACTTTGATCCAAAGAGGTGCCCAATATAACTGATGAGGATGGTGCTAGCTGAAATCACAAAAAATGTTAAGATATTCATTTGAATAGTTGAGAAATTAGCTAAATACATTATTAAATGGTTAATTGTACATAATAATTGCTTGATTAATTCCTTCCTGGTAATTTTATGACTGAGTTATGAAATATTCCTGGAATTTCTTTCCTGGTATGTTCAGATAATTTATGTCAGCATTCTCCTATAAGTGAGTTCACCTTTAAATGTTTGTTAACTTGCCAATAACTGTATTGGAAGTTGAATAAGAAAATGTAACACTGTGATTCAATTGGTACCACATACTCGTGATTTCTTGGATGCTTTGAGGGAAGACGGGGCCTGATTCTCCAGGAAAATGCCAAAATGTAAAGATGTACGTGTGTAACATGTGTGTGGGAGAAAAGGAGGATCCCTCTTTCTCTATGGTATCATATAGATATTCATATTTTTTTTCAGCTGAAGCCCAGATCGTATAAGCTATGCAATCTAGAAATGACTATTCTTAAAGGGATGCAATTTCTCTCTGATATTATATTCAGTAAATGCTATGTAAAAGTCAGCCAGAATACATATAATAATTAGGCTTTTGATTAATCATGGTTAAGTGATGTGATTAACTAAACAAAATTAATCATAATTAATTACAGATTTAAATCATATTGTTAAACAATATAATACAAATTTGTATTTATTAAATATTTTGAATGTTTCCTACATTTCTAAATATATTTATTTCAATACAACACAGAATACAAAGTATACACTGCTCATTCTGTATTTTTATTAAAAATATTTTCACTATAAAAAGACAAACAATAACTAATATTTTAATTTACCTTTACAAATACTGTAATTCAACTGCTTTATCATGAAAGTGCAAATTACAAATGTAGATTTTTTTTTGTTACATAATTGCACTCAAAAACAAAACAAAACCTTAGTGTCTACAGGTCCACTCAGTCATACTTCTTGTTCAGCCAGTCACTAAGATAGACAAGTGTTTCATTCACAGGCGAAAATGCTGTCCGTTTCTCATTTATACTATCACCTGATGTTCACATGGCACTTTGTAGCTGTCATTGCAAGGTATTTACCTGCCAGATGTACTTAACATTAGAATAACCCTTCATTCTTCACACATTATTGAAGAGAGCATGCTTCCATGCTGATGAAGTCAGTTAAAAATAACTAAATATGCAACTGAACTACTCAGGGGAGAGTTGTATGTCTCTGACTCTATTTCAACTGCGTTTTGCATATATTTCATGTTATAAAAGTCATGGATGATGACACAGCACATATTCATTTTAAGAACACTCTCACTTCAGATTTGACTAAACACAAAGAAGGAACCAAATAGGGATATTAAATATTGATTATATTGAATAGTCAATTAACCTAATGAATTCTTATTGGTTACTCGACTATTCTATAGTCCCTGGTAGTGTTCCCTCTCAGGTGCATGGCAGCACAGCTTCAGAGGTGATTAATCAGCCCCACCCAGTCAGCTCTGTGCACGAAGCCCTGAGTCTCTGACTGGATGGGGCTGATTAATCACCTTTGAAGTTGAGCTTCCACACAGCTTAGAAGGAATACAGGAACCCAGGAGTGGAACCAGCAGCCAGTGCACACTGGCCCTACTCCCAAGGAGCCCCCTGCCACTCTGCACTGCTGCCTCTGGGTCTGTATCAGAGGCAGCACTGTAGGGTGCTAGGTGAGAGCTAGTCCACAAGGGGAGCCAGTTTAAAAACCAGCTAGAGGCAGCAGCGTGAGGTGGCAGCAGCCCCTGTCCAGGGTGGGAACTGAGCTCCTGGACCCATTGCAAGCCAGAACTGAGCCAGGCTGTCTTCCAGCCTGGATCCTAATACATTTTGAATGCAGAGCCACAGCAGGGGCAGATCCTGGAGCCAACACAAGCTGGGACTGAGCCAGGCGGCTGGCCAACCTGCTAAAAAATTTACTGGCAAGGAGGGGAGAGGGGAATGCATGTAGTCTACAGCCTTAACCAACAAGCTTTTGCTTATCGATTAATCTGTTAATTGACTATACTATTGCATCCCTAGTACCAATATGAGAATTTTAAGAATAGCTACAGCACTTGACCCAACATTTAAGAATCCTAAGGACTTTACAAAATGTGAGAGGGATAAAGTGGGGCACGTGCTTTCAGATGCTTTAAATGAGCAATATTCTAATGGGGAAACTATCAGACCATCAAATAAGAAAATCAACCATCAGTTGATGGCATATGATTCAGATGATGAAAATGAACATGCATCAATCTGCATTGCTTTGGATCATTATTGAACAGAACCTGTCATCAGAATAGAAGCATGTCCCCAAGATGGTGTCTGAAGTATGAAGGGACATATACATATTTAATGTATCCATTACATAAATACCATGCAATGCCAGCTGCAGAAGTTCCATACAAAAACCTGTTCTGGCTTTCAAGTAAAATTATAAACAAGAAGCAGGCAGCATTATCTCTTGCAAATGTAAACCAACTTGTTTGTCTTATCGATTGACTGAACAAGTGGGACTGAATGTACTTATAGGCTCTATAGTTTTACATCGTCTTATTTTGAATGCAGTTATTGTTTGTACATAATTCTATATTTATACGTTCAACTTTCATGATAAAGAGATAGTACTACAGTACAGGTTTCTAGTCTGGCACACTTGGGACCTGACTGGTGCCAAACCGGATGATTTGCCAAACCACAGAAGGTCAACATTGTTTTCAGAGGGTTTTTTTTTATTTTTATTTTGCCAGGGTGAATAAATGGAATGACATACAAATGTGCCCTTTACCAAATTCTGCAACAGCTCCACATTTTATGTATCAGCTCAGCAGTATTATCAACACTTCCACGGCTTGCTGGACTCTTAGAAGACTTACTTAAGGATAAATTGAAACTGAATAACAGGGCTGATGACTATAAATAAACTTTGCCGGACTGTAGGAAACTTGGCTCCACCCACAATAAATGGATATGATGGACCATAGATGTTTCCTGCTATCTGCTCAACCTGTACTTGTATTAGATGAATTGAAATAATATACCTTTAGTTTTTAGAGTAAAAATATTTGTAAGAAAAATAAATATAAAGTGAGTACTGTACGCTTTGTATTCTGTGTTGCAATTGAAATCAGTGTATCTGAAAATCTAGATAATTTCCAAAATATTTAAATAAATGGTTTGCTACTTTTAACACTGCAATTAATTATACAATTAATCAAGATTATTGTTAATTATGCAATTAATTGTGATTTGTGTTTTAATCACTTAGCCCTGAAATAAATACTTCATGAACGTCAGAGGTAGACTTGCACGAGGACAACAACCAAATACATTTTTTGACTTGAAGAATGTCCACTAGGCTCACATTCCTCTTATTTAGTACAATTTCATCAAAGGTCACTGTGGCAACCTGTTAGGTGAGGAAGATTGGAAATTCTACTCTTCGAACCCTTCAAAGATACTCCATCTGTTGACCAGAACATGGCAATACTGAAGTACAGTACAACTGAGTCCTTTCTCTTCTATTAAGTAATAAGAAGTTACAGGACACAGGATACTGTGATTTTCCTTTGCTCCGTACCTGTCAGACTATCTAAAACTTTGGCCTGCTTGCCAACTTGCATAGATTACCAAGCAAGAAGAAACCACTGTGATCATCTGGTGTGTCCTCCTGTATAAAACAGGTGATAAAATATTCCTCAAAATTATTCCTAGAGCATGTTTTTTAGAAAAAAAACCCTTAATTAAAAAATGGTCAATGATGGAGAGTCTGCCATGACTCTTGGTAAATTGTTCCAATGGTTAATTACTCTCACTGTCAAATGTATGCTATATTTCCAATCTGAATTTGTCTAGCTTCCATTTCCAGCTATTGAATTGTATAAAATCTTTATTTGCCTGATTGAAGAGCCCATTATTAAATATTTGTTTCTCATGTGGATATTTATAGCCAATAATTAAATTACATTTATAGTTTGAACTCCTTAAGTTAAAGGCATGTTTCTAATCCTTATTCAAGGCATGTTTCTAATCCTTTAATTATCCCTTTGGCTCTTCTCATTTCAACTGTGGGCCCCACTACTGAACATAGTTTTGCAGCAGTGGTAACACCAGTACCAAATACAGAAATAAAATAATTTCTTATTCCTACTTAATATTCCAAAGATTGCATTAGCTCTTTTGGTGACAGTTTCTGTTGAACTGATTATCCACCACAGCCCCCAAATCTGTTTCAGATAATGAACAGAAATATTTATTGAACATTTCTTCCTTTTCTGCATTATCATTAATTATATCATTTTCATCTAGTAATGGACTGAGAACCCCTCCACGATTCTTTCTGTTCCTAATACGCTAAACTCCCCCCCCCAAAAAAAACCCCACCCTTCCTCATTATTGTCCTTAATTCTTCAGGCCATCCATTTCTCCTTGTGTTCCTTTGCTTTTGTTATTAATATAAATCAAAAGTGAGGAATTGTAGAAAATTGATAACATCAGCTTCTCTTTTCTTGTATTTGTTTTTTATTTTTATAGCTACCTTAACTTCACTTCTCTAAATCAAGTTTGTTTGTTTTTTTAAACACTATGGCCTTCTTCCTTTATCATAGATTTTGGGCTATCTAGTAAGGTGTTCTTAAATGATTCCCAACTATTGTTTACATTTTTGTGATTAAATTCTTCTTTCCAGATGATTTGGCTCGTAATTGTTTTCAGCTATGTGAAATAGGTCTGCTAAAGCACCAGTTATAAATATTACTGGTCTGGATTCCTTTTCTGTTTGCATATTATAAATGTGATCAAACCACAATAATTTATAACTAAACTATCATTAAAATTTTAGTTTTATGATCAGTTCCTCTTTATCTGTTAAGTTTCCCTACCTTTTTCAGTTAGGAAACTGTCACCTCCAATGCTTAGAAATGAACACTGAACATATTTTAAAAACACCAGGAAGCATTTTAAAGACTTTTCTTGACAGCTGGTTCTACTCATCCTTTTTCTAGGGCAGAAAAATTAGCTTTCAAAAGGATTCAGTGCTGCTTGATTTCTTTTCTTCCTTTTTTTTAATGGTAAGTATGTGAAACAAAATGACAAAATGTCAGTTATCCCCAAAACTTCAGCATCTGATTTGCAAAATATTTTAGCACTACACAGAGCAAAGTAGTTGGATACAAAGAGTGTCCTTCCTACTTACCTTAAAAGGATACTCTCAAATGCAGGACATATGTTCTGGTTAGGGTTAATAAAGTTCACTCTGAATAAATCTTAAAACCTTAGTATTTATTCTCTGCTCTTACTCAGGGAAAACTGTTCATTTCAACAAGGTTGATACCAACCAATTGATTGTTTCATATGGTAGTTCTGTATATAGGTGCTATATTTAGGTGACATAATTATGGCAGGCAGGCAGACAGAAAAAAACCTGGAAAAATCAAGGACTTTGGGCCTGTACATTACAGCTATTGTGGATTCAGATAACCCAGTTAGAGCTCAGTTTTCTCCTGCATTCAAACTTTATTGAGCAGAAGGCAGGGTTGTTGACTGGGAGCTGGTTATGGCTGTTCAAGCCAATGCTTGCACAACCCTGTAAAAGTTAGTCACCTGGCAGTTGTGATTTTTTTCAGTAGAGGACCATCATAGCAAATCTCTACTCTGACAGGCCCTCTTTCCTGCCCCTCTTCTGATAGCCACTGCCAGTTCCCCATTTACCTCATCCCTCCTTCAGTATGCCCTTTGTATTAGGGGCAGGTTTGGTGACTGGTGCAAGAGCTGTCTGTACTAGTGGAAAGTTCCATTCCAAAAGGGAATTCTGTGCTGGCCATTTATGGCCAGAATCTAACCACTTTCTGCTACCTGAGTGATCCAAGCTATCTAGATCAGGGCCTCCTTATGCAGTTCATAGCACTGATGAGACCTCAATATCTTAATAATCATGGTGAAACCATGGACAGTTCCAGGCTTTGGCTGAGTTACAGAGCCGTAGTTACGTCCAGTCTATGCTATTACTTGTAACTGTGTCATCAGTTCCCTGATTCAGACATGGCTGTTGCTCAAGCAACAGTGTTGGGCCAGTAAAAAAATAAGATATGGAGTGTAATATCCAAAGCATCTTTAGTTGTACACGTCCCATTGATTACTTTTGCTCTGAAGTCATTTAGGTGCTTTTGAAGATCCCACACAAAATATGTCAAAGAAATGAGCCCAATCTGGATTCTATGCAAGAAAAGATTCCACCAAGAAAAACTATTGTTCCTTATTGGGAATGCTTGCCTTATTTAACATATAACCAGAGTTTAAAATTACGGGAAAATTGTTCAAATTCAGGAAAATTTACAGCTGCTTTTCTAAAAGGACATTGGTGGGAGGAGATAGAGGCATAAAGGGGGAGTTAATTCATGTTAACTTCCTATGTGTCAGACTGTCTGTTTTCCATCATTGGTCTCGATAATATCTCTCAAAGTGCTAAATCATTACAGAGACTTTTATGTCATATTAGCCACATCAAATGCTGATATGAAACAACACAGAGTAAAAGGCTTTCATATGGTCCTAATACAGGAATAGCATGGCCCAAAGGGCTATAAATAAGTGTGTTCAGTGCCAAGAAGGATACAGGGATAGGAAAAAAGTGTTCCTTCTGGAATTTCATATTTCCTTCCTCCTTTATTATTTTTCTTGGCTAAGTATTTCTGATTATTCTACTGTATTCAGATGGATACACTGCTGTAAATGTAGCTGGCCTCTATCCTCGACAGATAATACTCAGTCAAATACATAGATACTTTTTCTTTTGGCTTTACTCCTCCTACTGGGTTAATTATCCTTGTTACTCTATAAGGCAATATTATTGCCAATAGGTGAAACAAATGCAGTCAACTTTTGAATCCTTACATTCCTGCAAGCTAAGAAGCCACAAGAAATTTGTTAGAACTGTGGTGCAAGCATTTTCAGTGGTTAGTGCTGAATCTTTTGGCAATTTTTAAAAGAAGGCTGTCTTGTTTAAGTTTGATTATTTTACACAGTTTGAATCAGGACGTTAGAGTTCCAGTTACCATCTTTCTCTTTTTCCTCAATAAAACATCTCAGATCAGAGAGCAACCACCTTGTGACATAAATGGCATTCACTCCAACAGTGTCCATACACCAATCACAATATTAAATTATTGCACTGAAATGGTGTTATTTGTCATGGTTTCTTAAATACCATAGGCGTGGAAAGTAGAGGTGAAGGATATGCTACAGCACCCCCAGGTTTTGGGCATCTTGGCCACAAGCCCATGTTTCCCAGGTTCCCTGCCCTGTGCCCCTGCTTCCCAGGGTTTTAAGCACCAACCCTTCTGTTCCCTGCCTGGAGTTTCTGCTTCCAGCCCAGGATCTTTCTTGACTGCCGTCCTGGCATGCAGGGGCTTCACCGGTGGTAGGTGAGCCGACAGCCACGCTGGTCCTCTGGGCAAAGTTAGGGGCGGGGGACAGCTCTGCTCTCCTGGAAGGGACAGAGATGGGACAGCTAGACCACAGTTCTGCCCAGAGTGCACCATGCCTGCACCCCCAGCCCTCAGAGCCAGCCAAATCATGCCACACAATGCTCCAGCAGCAATGTAAAGGGCCTAGGCTCCAGGCACTGCTTCTGCCCCAGTAATAGTGACAGTGGTGCCCAGGAGCCCCAGTCTCTTTAGAATCACCAGGCCCTGGGGCAGCCATTCCCTGGGTCCCACTTGGGTGTTAGTCCCACCACCAAGCCCCTCATGCAGGGTCCCAGCCAGCCACTGGGCCCAGAGTTCTGGTTGCTTACCAGGACTGCTAACAAGGGGAGAAAGAGGACAATTACCCTGGGGCCCAGCAATTCTAAAGGGCCAGGGGCTCCCAGCTGCCGCCACTGCTGCTACTTTGGCAATAGTGACAGCTGCAGCCCCAGGCCCTTTAAATTGACAGCAGAGAGTTGTACCATGCACTGTGGGCAACTCTAAAGGCTTTAGGTATCTGTGTGGCATGCTCCAGGTGGCACTGAGGGCTGGCTGCCCCGGCCCCGCACCTTCTGGTAGTGCGGAGCCATCCCCCCACCTAGCCCAGGGGCTTGTTGTGGCTGTCAGCTCCCTTGCCACTGTCCCCACATGTGAGGTCCCAGATGCCAGCCTCAGCTCTCAGAAGCAGCGAGGGGTGCGACAGGGGTAAGAGGTGGATGCAGCTCAGCACCCTGACTCCAAAAATTGTTCCGGCGCCACTGCACATTATGATTTCATTTCAAAAAAGTATGTTGTTAGTAACAAATTCAGATCTTGTGGATCTGATAGTCATAATGGATGCTTAATCTGCAAGTTTGCATATGAATTATTGGCTCTGCAAACCAGTTAACTGCACGTGCAGTGCATATTGCATGTACATTTTATGAAAGTGGAAGGTTTGTGCATGGGACAATAAGCGCTCAAATATTGAAAATGTTCATGCTAGAAGAAAGTAAATCTTTTTTTCTATCATTTGAGATTATTTTCTGCTTTCATGTATTGCATTTGTACAGTAATGCAGCTCAAGATATGAGAAGACAGTAAGGAGAAAATCCAGAATTATCCTTAAACTGTTAACATATCACAAATGTCAGGGAGAATCTGCAGAAATGTCAAACACATTGTACTGTACGCTTGCAACAGACTGGCAGTCAGTAGTTAGCAAATAAACAATCACTTGTGAGAACTGTGCCTTTAAGGGTTGAGCTTACACCATGGTTGGGTGCTACAAAAGCGCATGTTACACACAGTCATTTGGAACTAGTCACAGAATAAAGCAGGTCTTTTTCAAGCACCTGAATCAATGAATGATCACTGAACACCACAGCTAGAAAAGTGAAATAAGCATATCCCATTCTAAAGAATTCCCTTGTAGCATATTTTCTAATGTCATGCCCATACCAGAAACCGAGGCCAATAAGAACAGCTATTCATATATATATGAGCCTTTCAACTAAACTAAGCTGATTTTCAAATTAAGCTGGTTGAACTTCAACAAGCCCCAGGTTGAGCTCAGGTGAGAAAGGGAGTGTTGTTGATTTGTGGTTGAAACCAGGATTATCATGTGGGTGTGACGGACTTCCCTGTGGTGCAATTCGGAAGTGGGGTACTGATGAGTGCTGCCCCTCTCTCACACAGTGATGCTGTGACAAGCTGCAGACCCCTCAATATCTTGCACCAACACAAACTTTTACAGGCAGAGACCAACCCAGCTGCATTTATACAAATGCTTTCATTCATGCACCAATAACAGAGTGGCTTCAGACAGACCTGCCCATCACCCCAGCCTAAGATGCCATAATTGCATTCTCCTGCCCTGATTGAAAACCTAACCAGAGTAAGTTTATTGCCTAATCTGCCCTCCCTCAATGTGAAGAAGAAATGCACAGGTTTTTGTTAACTAAGCCAAGATTTTTCGTGTACTTCACTCAGATTACACTGGGGTGTTTTTTTTGGTGAAATATAAAATGAATTTATTAATTTACAGAGAGATTCAAAGTGATTATAAATAGTGAGCATACAGAGCAAAGTAGATTGCCTAAGAAATAAAACAAAATGCAACCTAAGTTCTATAAACTATACAGGATTTGAATTAAGCACTCGGTCACTCTGATGGTACAATCCACCAATCTTCCATACATAAACAGGGCTTCCTTCTTCCCCACCTCAAAACCTCTCCCGGTCCACTATTTTCCTGAGATGTTTCCATATATTGAGGTGTGGGGTAAGTGAGGATCGGTGATAATGTCCTTTCCCTCTCTAATAGAGGAAAGCAACATGGAGGGAGCTTCCATGGCCCAGCAGAGTTTATGGAAAAGTACAGTCACAAGATGGAGTCTATTATCACGTGATCTAGTGATACATCCTTACATGCTTCACTGTGTCATAACATCCATTACCCATGTACTGGCTAAAGCTAGGCTACTCAACTTTGGAGGCCCAGGGGCCACAATGATACTCACAGCATGTGTAGAGGGCTGCAAATTAAGTGTGGTTGCATAGACATGCATATATATGCAAATATATGCAAATAGCTTCTTTCACACTGATGGGCATGAATACAAAGATTAAGGCAAGACTACCCAATTTTCACCCATATGACAGCATTTTTCATGGGCAATGACAGTCCAAGAATTTAACTACTAGAACGCATATCAACAGAAGACCATTATACTGACTACCTTTGTGTTTTGGCTTCCACCCGCGAGCCACGTGTTGAGCCCCGCGTAAATCCAAACTGCACCACAGGCCGCAAACAAAGGGGCCACAGGCCGCATGCAGCCCATTGGCCACGTGTTGAGTAGCCCTCGACTAAAGCATCCACAGGAAGTCCATCAAATGGGGATAAGCTACTTCTAATGTCTACTGTGTTTCTTAATGAGCCTTGAACTGTGAATGGCTCATCTTCAGTATGCTAGTTCGACCAGATGTAAATTACCTTTGGGTGGTACCCAGGAGCAAACACATTTGAAATACATAGTCAAGATTTATAACTTCAGATACAAAAATGAAACATGACTACAAATAGGATAATCATATTAAGCAAACCACAACTTTGACAATTTCACAACATATTTGTACAAGATTTGTTGCAGTTATATAACACTGATGAACATGGGGGTGGCAGGGTGTTACTATGAGATATGGAATGTCACAGTGGGTTATCCATTTTCAACACAAAAACCAGGCAAAATGTCCTAATTTCTATGGAGCAACTAATGGAGTTAGTGTGCACACTCAGACCCACAACTTCAATGTAAGTCAAACCATAGTGAGCTGAGAAAAAAGAACATCATAATTTGAACTAAACCTACTAGATTTTGAAATGGCTCCAGTAAAGGTAGCTTTAGTTGAAAGCAGGGAAGTGAACTCATTAGGTCGAAGATTAATCAGTAGGTATCATCATTTCTTGAAGAAATACGCAATGTGTGTTTCTTCCCAATCTTGGATTTTCTTCAAACAAAAGTCTCTTATTAGAAAAATCTTTAAGAATAGGGGAGCAGAGGGGGTGAGGGGCGAGAAATAATGTCAACCTTAACTAGCACTATTGCCAAAAGCAGATGTTCACATTTCTTTGAAACAGAGGATCCTTTAAAGAACAGTATGACTGAGCTACCTCAACATCTAATCTTACACAGATTTAAAGTGATAAGAAAAACTGCCTTCAGTTGGGACCACAGATGAAAATAAAAATTTCACCAGTATATCACTGGCTTGTTCTATACTGGAATCTTTAAAAACTTATTTTTTTATTTACAGGAACCTGCACTTTGGTTATATTCCATGTTTAAGAGGTTTCAAACACTGAGATTTAATGAGAACAATACCCAACATATTGATAGCTAGAATTGAAATCATCGCCGCATCTCTCTTGGGAAATTCCTAAAAATATGCTTGCCAATATATCCCATTAATAATTATGTGGGTAAAGTCCAACATCCTTTAGAATGAACTCAGACTAAAAAATTATAAAAGACAAAAACATTATCTCATCCATGGGCAAACAATTTTCACAAAATGATAATTCAGAGTTTCACCTCTCAGTCCTTGCCTCACAGGAAACCTGCACAAAACCAGATGAGCCTGGAGCTTAAATTTGCAACATTGCTGGACACTATAAATCATAGTCTGAATAAAGATGCATTCTCATTACAACAATCTGTGACCCACTAACTTCCCTTTTTTGTCCTCTGACTGCAGAGATGTTAAAAGGATACTTCTCTTTGAATGGTCTCATCGCATACAGCATGTGTGAACGACTTGTGGTAAACTATATGTTCTACCTTGTTTTTAACTGTGATACTCTGTATACCTTTCTCAAACCTGAAGGAGAGCACTGTGTATCCTGAAAGCTTGTCTGATGTTTCTTTACCCAATAAAATGCATCACCTGATCCATTTTGTCTTGCCAATCAACAAGCAGCCTTGAGACCTGGTATTATCTTGCCAATTCTCAGAAAAACAAAGATGGCCCACAATCATTTTAGACTCATAGAATTAGAAGGGATTACAAGGTGCAGTGTTTATTATGTTTTAAATATCCAAGACAGATGGATACCCAGCCACCTTCTGAAAACCTCCAGTGAATGAGCTTCCACAACCTCTCCAGGCAGTCTCCTCCATTGTCCCGCTGTTCTTACGGTTAAGAAATATATCCCAAAATTTAATCTAATTCTGCTATGCTGAAGTTGGAACTCATTTTCTCTTGCCATACTCTCTGTGTTTAGAGAAAAACTTCTCAATCTTTTTAATGGAGGCCAGTCAAATATTTGAAGATTGCTAGCATGTCCCCCCCTTAATATGGTTTTCCAAACTATGAAACTAAATATATCCATTTTCTTCCTTTGCATTCCATCCCTTTGATTATCTTTTGTAGAATCATAAAATCATTGAAGATTAGTGTTGGAAAAGGTCTCAGGAGGTCATCTAATCTAACCTCCTGCTCGAAGCAGGATCAACCCAAATTATATCATTCCAGCCAGGGCTATGTAAAGACTTACTTTAAAATCTCATAAGGATGGAAATTCCACCACCTCCTTAGGCAACCCATTCCAATGTTTCACCACCCTCCTAGTGAAATAGTATTTTCTTATATCCAACCTAGATCTCCCCCACTGTAACTTGAGACCATTTATTCTTGTTCTGTCATTTTCCACCACTGCAAATAGCCTGGCTTCATCCTTTTTGGAAGCCCCCTTCAGGTTGTTGAGGGCTGCTATCAAATCCTCCCTCAATCTTCTCTTCTAAAGACTAAATAAGCCAGTTTCCTCCACCACTCTTCATAAGTGATTAGACTCTCTCCGATTTGTCAACATCCTTTCTGTAGTGGGGCCCCAAAACTAGATGCAATACCCCGATATGACCTCACTAGTGCTGAATAGAGGGGAGTAATCACTTCCCTCAATCTGCTGACAATGCTCATATTAATGCACTCCAATGTGCCTTTAGCCTTCTTGGTATCAAGGGCACATTGCTGACTCATATCCAGCTTCTCTGTAATCTTCAGGTCCTTTTCTGCACAAATGCTGCCTAGATAGTGCAATAGGATTCTACCGCCTTAGTGTGGGACTCTGCACTTATTATTGTTGAACCTTATTGGAATTCTTTTGGGCCAATCTTCCAATTTTTCTATGTCACATTGGATTCCCTCCCAATCCTCGAGCATATTTACTACTCCCCTAGTTTAGTGTCATCCACTAACTTGCTCAGGGTGCAAAGCAACCCATCATGCAGATCATTAATGAAGATGTTGAACAAAACTGACCCCAGGACTGACCCCTGGAGTGCTCAGCTTGATTATTGGTTGCCAACTAGACACTGAGCCATTGATCATTACTCATTGAGCTCAGTGATCTATCCAGCTTTCTATCTACCTAATAGTCCATTCATCCAGGTCATATTTCCTTAACTTGCTGGCAATAACAACACCAACCCTGTGTAACTTCACATGGGACCTCCTTCCAATCTGACATCATTCCATTAATAGCTACACTTTGCTTGCAGCTTTTACTTAATGTTCACTTAATGTTCACTTAATGGCAGTTCTGCCTAGTCCACATTTCTCCAGCATACTTATCAGAATGTCATGTGGGACCATGTGAAAAGCCTTTGCTTGAAGTCCAGGTATATGATGTCTATCACACTCCCTCTATCCACTAAAAAGTTACCTTGACAAAGAAGGAATCCAAGATGGTTTGGCATAATTTATTCTTTGCAGATCCATGCTGGGTGCTAGCAATAACACATTCATCCTCCAAGTAATCACAAATAGGATGTTTTATACATTGCTCTAGTAGCTTCCCAGGTATTGAAGTCAGACTGACAGGTCTATAGTTCCTTAGCTCCTCCTTTTTCCCCTAAGATGGACATCCTAGGCCTTCTCTAGTGTTCTGGGACATTTCCTGTCATCCATAAGCTTGTAAATATAATTGCCAGTGACTCTGAGTATTAATCAGATAATCCCTTTACCTTTTCCTTTTTTCCATACCTAAACCTTCAATGTTGGTACTCTAGGCATGGGAGTTGTCTCATCAAGCCTCTGTAATACCTCTAGACCCTTCACTAGAAATGATCTCCTCCCCTTTTTTTCATTACTTCCTCTAGATTGTGCATTCACAGGATTTTTGTCACAATCCCTCATAGAACCTAGTTTAAAGCTCTGTTTACTGGGTTAGCTGGAAAATGTCTAAAGGTGCTTTTCTAAGACTATCCTGAAGTTTCCAGAAATTAAAAATTAATCTTTAATTAAAGAGTATGTCTTATGATAAAACCTCCAGGAATACATGCAACGAAAACTGGTAATCATAACCCAGTGTTTGATAGATGGAGTCCATGCCAGTAGAGTAATCCTTTTTCCTGGAACATAAGCTTGTTGTAGAAGCAGCCAAGCCCTCTTACTAACATTACCTCCATAGCCACACATTTACTTTCACAATTGAATGGTCCCTGCTTGGGCTTTTTCCTTCAACAAGG
The DNA here is from genome assembly GCA_032595735.1 of Pelochelys cantorii. Taxonomy (NCBI): domain Eukaryota; kingdom Metazoa; phylum Chordata; order Testudines; family Trionychidae; genus Pelochelys; species Pelochelys cantorii. The sequence continues at coordinate 96,885,843 of CM064329.1, read as the reverse complement.
AGGGATCCATTCTCAAATCTTCCCTTCCTAGGCTTGATCATTGAGAAGACAGCGAGAAACTATTTCCAAGATAGCTTCCAAACCTACCAGATTCCCTTTACAAAGTGCTAGTTCTAAGACCCTACAATAGGGCTACAATGCAAACCTGTCAATATAGGAGGAAAATCCACCAGACTGATTTTTTGTTCTTCCCCCACTCTCCTCACAATCCAGGCCACTGCACATGCTGAGAGTCTTCTTCCTTCCACAGCATATGGAGCAGGCTGAGTTTCCTTTCAACCCCATCAAAAGGAATTGGAGTATTCCTGAATTGTTCAGCTATCTTTCTCACTAGTCAGCTTTGTGGCTGGTTCTCTCTAGCTGCAAGAACTTGTCCCCTCCCAATGACTCATTATCACAGACACAGATCCTGCCCTCTGTTTAATGATGGAATCAGTATTCTGCAGCTGCTTCTCTGTAAGTCTTTAATGCTGAGCCATGTGGCAACCTTTCTTTGCCTAGTAAGCCAGCACATCAGATTGGGCCACCCAGGGAACTTCAAGTGGCTCAAATCCTCCGAAGAGCTAAAAGAAAATATATGCAAATTATGGAACTCCACAAAGACTATGTAACTTAGGGTATATCTACACTAGCCCCCTAGTTCGAACTAGGGAGGCTAATGTAGGCATTCAAAATTGCAAATCAAGCCCGGGATTTAAATATCCTGTGCTTGATTTGCATCTTCCCAGCCGGTTGCCATTTTTGAAATTTACAAGTCTGGACTAACTGCCCACGTCTACACGCGGCAGGGACCAGGTAGTTCAAAATAAAGCCCTAGGTCGAACTACCTGTTAAACCTAATTCCAGGAGGAATAACAGGTAATTTGAACTAGGGCTTTATTTCGAACTACCGGGTCCCTGCCGCGTGTCAACGTGGGCAGTTAGTCCGGACTTGTACATTTCAAAAAATGGCGATTGGCCGGGAAGATGCAAATCAAGTGCGGGATATTTAAATCCCAGGCTTGATTTGCAACTTCAAATGCCTACATTAGCCTCCCTAGTTCGAACTAGGGGGCTAGTGTAGACATACCCTTAAAGCTTTACAAGGAGGCTCTGCTGTCTAAAATCAGTTCAATTCCTTCTCTGGGGTTTGGTTGTGATATACAAGTCTCCTTCTGAAATGATTCAGCAGAGACAGGGGACATAATGTCTTTATCAGATTTAGCATTTGGCCACTGCTCAGATTCTGCACCCCTGAAGTACCACTGCCAAACTGCTGGTTCTGCCACTATATCCTCTTTGTTCATGGGTCTTGTTCTTCCTTCTGTTGGCACTATTTAACTGATTCCTTTGGTTTTAAAATGCAGAGTAGGAGCCAGCAACAAGCATCAGCTTAGTCTGTTCTTTTTATGCCATAAAGGAATGCAAACTAGCCATGCTAACGGGGGCAGTGCCATGGAAATTTAGATGCTTATTAAAGCCATTGTTGAGGACAAGAAGAAAAAACACAAAAATAGTCTCACGATTATCCCATGTTGATTAATGGCAGTTTCAAAATATTATGAGTGATATTTTAATGTTGTGTTGAAAAAGTCCTTCACAGCAAGAAACAATTACTATTAATACCAGCCTAACTTAGAGAAGCTCCTGAATTGCAAAGTTCAGTTCAGTGTCCTGAGTCAAAAATGGCTTGGTTTAAAACTATCCTTATCCAGCAAAGATATTAAGTGTATCCTTCACTTTAAGCATGTAGTTAGGTCACATTAACTAAGCAGGACTTAAAAACACATTCTCATGCTCTTTAGATAAATCTGGGGATAGATCAATATCCAAAATGTTTCCAGAATTCAACAATAGGCCAGTGCTATAAATTTTAAATGCAGTTTTGGATGTCTGATCTAAGCTTTCCCCAACTTTGAGGTGTCCGGACACAGGATGTTGCTTCAAGTTCATTTCTGCTAAAAGCAAATCTAAAATGATGGAGTCTCCTTCCAAAGAGTGACGTTTAGTGGTTCGGCAATGATAGAATTGGGGAGTTATTTACAAAAGAGGATGAATTTAAGTCCTATATATACTCTGCTGGCCTAAGTTCATTGTCCACTAAATTACATCTAACAAATGCCCCTTGAGTAGTTTTGGAATCCTTCTGTCATTTAAATCCACTTGTCTTTCCTATATACTTTTTTCTTGCTAAGAATTTAGTCTAGGCAGGCAAGCGAGGGAAGAAATGCTTTTCAATTATTTTGTTTTCAATGTAATTTATTTCTAAGTTCTTAGTCTACAATCATATATCCAGTTAATGATCTGGAATCTTAAACACTTTAAAATTTTATTTTAAATGTGTTTTATTTTGCTGCGAACGGAAATGATTGATTGGGACACAGGCAGCATAATTAATCCCTACAATGAATTTTCAGCAAAAACACTTAGAAAACTTTGCCAGTTACAAATGAGTAAGAGTTCAAAGCACTTAGGGCCACCTTTTTAGATGTATTTACTTAGGCACCCAACACTACAGAAAGGTGGCTACTGGGATTTTCTAAACTGCCTATGATTCTGACTCCCATTAAGGTCCAGGGACATGAGCTTCCTAGGAGCTTTTGAACTTCCCATTACAAAATGGTCTCAATCTTTAGGCACCTAAACGGTTTTTTAAATGTGTTCTTTTGTCTCCAAAATGATATGATTTTCAGTAGGGATCAGTTTGTGTAGTGAATACACTTAACATAACTTTGTGACCTTCCCGTAAAAAGACACACAAGCATCTAGATATCTCTTCTATGCAACTATTCAGTGGGGAAGTGCAAATGTGGAGAGCTGTAATATGAAAGGAGACTCTGAATGCTATTAATTAACAAAGTAGTTATGAACTAGCCATGCAATATGGTAGTGGTTTTCAAATTGTGATCCACTGAACCCTCCTTGGTCCATCAAAAGCTGACTGATCAAATGATGCTGGCTCCTTCTCTTTGTATCTAGCTGGTATATTTTATTATAAGCCATCTAAAATGTAAAATATTTATCCTATTATTAATTCCACTGTACACAATCAATGCAGTTGTTACAGATGTACAATGTAGTCATAACTGTGAGATCGAATGTGCCATACAATCCTGAATGGGAGAAGAGTTTGGTTTCTTTGTTAAAACATGAGCTCTATTACATGATATGGTGATAGTAAAAGCCAATATAATTTTGAACTGTGTACTAAAGGCATCACAGTCCATAACAGAAAATGAAATGTCCCTCTTTTTTACTGGCTTTGATTAAGCTGCCCTGAGACTATTATCTTACATTTTTTATATTTAATTGCCATAAATTAGAGGATATTCAGACAACAGCAACACACATAATTAAGGGTCTGCAGGGATTGATTTATGAACACAGTTTATGGCATGATTAAATAACAATTACAAAATAGTAAGATAAATGTCTGCTGGTATCAGAAAGGTATATGCTGTTGAGAACAATCCTCCATTGGCAGGAGGATGTACTAGCTGACCTTAAGGCCTTTTCCATTTCTAACTCATAATGTGCTTCAGAAATGCAATCTTTGAAATGCTCAATGTGCAAATAATGCCATGGCATACAAACAGGAAAGAGGAGATAATTTTGGCACCCCTCAGAGCAGTGTGAGTGAATGTTTTTGTCATCTTGTCATATGATTTGAAAGTCTAATCTGTCATTTGCATTCCTATAATTCTGCATTTGAAAGAAGGTTGTCTGGATTTCAGTCATTCATTGTCCTACAGTTACTGGGCTATTTCTAGAAACCTGATGTTCCATCTCAGATAGGCTTTCCTTGGTTTAGAGACAAAAAACAAACAAATGAACTTTCCTAAACAAAAGCCTTTTGCTTTATAATAAGAAAATCATTAGATGGAGTAGGAGGACTCATTTTTAAGAGAACTGAGAGAAGAAATGATTTTCTTCATTTCCTATTTCTGGATGGTTTAGATTTGACATTATTTTACTATTTGTGATTCATCCACATTGAGACATTTTCAAATGAAAAAGGAGGTGAAAAAAGTTCCAGAATGGATAACATGTTTTACATAAAACACAAAAAAAATCCTGCTACATCTTTAAGGGCTAGGGGAGAGTTAAAAAAAAGTTGTCAAGGAAAGATTGTTGAATACATTAGGATGAACTGGTGAGAGGCAGTATGGGTGACATGAGTATCGAGGGAAGAACAAGAGCTTAGAAAATGATGTCTTTCTTTGGCTCCTATCCTTCTGAGAAAGCAGAAATCACCTGAAAGAACATGGAAATGATCAGAAGTCGGACATCAAAGTCTTTAAGTACACATCTGGATAAAAAGAATAGCAGAGACTACATAACCATTTGCAAAAACATCTTTTTTCTCCTTGGTGTGGTGATGAATTGCCATGCCTGTGGAGGGGGAGTACCTCTTTGCTAAAGCTGTCCTCCACACAGATCTCTCCCATTATGCCTTAATTCTGATTGGCAATACCCCTTATTCCTGTGCAGTTCCGGTGCCATCCACAGCTTCTCTTATTTTAGTTCTAGTTCCTTCAAAGCTTTTAGTCCTGACCAGCAATTGTGCTTTATGGTGGCAAACAACTGCTCAGTGCTCCTCCAAGATTTCCCATGTCATTCCAATACTATTCTGAATAAATGCCACACATGCTGAATTTTGCCTACTGACTAGGTTTTGACTTATGGAGAAGAAATTGTTGCAGTTAATGCTATTAATGAAAAGTCATGCTAAATTCATGTCAATACATCATGTAGATGGTTTTCCATGACTGGCACTGCTAAACTGGCAAGGCCTGATAATTGCTACTCAAGGACTATAGCTGGTGATGAAATAACTGTACACATAAATTATGCCTAAAAAGAGGGTTGTATGTCTAACTCATTTGAAAGGAAATCCAAAAGTTGCCTTTCCCCAAGTGATGCTTTATGTGGCATCTCACTGATTACTAAGGCTATGTCTACACTGCAGGTTTCTTGCACAAGAAGCCTTTTGAACAAGAGGTTTTGTGCAAAAACTTCTTGCACAAGAGCACGTCCACACCTCAAAGCGCATCGCAAAAGTCATGTGCTTTTGTGCAAGAGAGCATCCACACTGCATGGATGCTCTTGCGCAAGAAACCTCTGATGTCCATTCACAGAATGGCCATGAAAGCACCTGTGCACAAGAAACCCCTCTGGAGTGTCCACACTTGCCTTTTTGCTCAATAGCTGTAGCGCAAAAGGGAGTTATGCCTTGTAGAAGGAGGTTTACCTACACCGGCAAAAGCCCTCTGTTCTGCTGTTTTACTGCTGATTTACTTGTGCAAAAGCACATTTGAGGTGTGGACGCTCCGCAGGTTTTTGTGCAAAACGAGCCATTTTTGCGCAAAAACCTTGTACTGTAGACATAGCCTAAAAGATCTGTTCCATAATGGCTAGAATGAACTTCCTTTATATGCATACTTTGACAGCAGTTCATCCTTGGAAGCTTCTTTTCAACATACACAAGAAGAAAATATTGTGATGTGTCTCACAAAGTGTTTCTTAAGACAAGAATTCAAGCTGTCACCAGTGGACAAGCAAATTGGGAATGGAAGTTGATATTACTTACCCCTGTATGTTATACAAAGAAACGCATATGCTCAAAGGAAAGGATACTATAGCATTTGACTTAATGAGGACATTTAATCATCTGCCAGTAAGTCAGAAGTATGCATTTGTTTTGGTGGACTATTACTGAAAATGGATTGAAATGGTGTACTCATCTTCTGTCAACACCTACACTGTGATAAAAGCTTTTGCAAAATAATATTTAAGAAGGCTTACTAAGGAACTTACAGCAGATAATGGAATGCAACTTACCACCAAAGATATGGAAAAGCACTTGTTGCTGAAAGTAAAACCTGTAAGAGAACTATTCTTTATTACAATAAAAGACAAATAGCCAAGAAGAGTATATAAACAAAGTGATTGAGTAAGGCATATGAGTTGAACACACTGAATCCAACATTGGAAAGAAATGCCTACTAATTCCATGCACAATGTGGCAATAAACCATTTTTGAGGTATTAAAAGGACAGTACACACACTTAATTACATCATTCAAGGTTAAGAAAAGTACAATCAAAGACAAATTCTTTCTAGTGTCGAATTAAGACAAAAGATGGAGCAATAAAGGGAAAATTGTATGAATGAAAAATTTCATACATAAAAGGAATAGGAGTGTTGGAAGCATATAATTTTTAAGGAATTAAAAGGAAAAAGTACATTTTTGAACATGAAAGAAAAGATGAATATATGTAAACTCTTAGTAATTTTGGAGAAGAGTGAGCAAACTTAGTGCTTTAGTTACTGATGAAACAAGTAGTGAGCTAAATTAATTTGTGGCATTAATTCACTTAAATTGCACAGTATATGCCATGCCTGAGTTGGTCTCAACTTTTTAATCATAAACAAAATATTCCAGAAAATAATGAATATTGAAGAAAAACACCAAAAGCCCATCATGTGAAAAAACAAACATATTAAACTGACAGCCTTTCTGGTAAAATAACTATGTAATTTGGAGACTTTGCCCAAGTACTGTGTAATTCTAGAGAGGACCTTAAGGAATTATAATTTGCCTTATCTGTTAATGTTATTCCCTTCTAATTAAAAATGCAATATGATTAAATACAATATTAGATTCTGAAAAAAATGGAGTTATTGATTGGGTCACAGGCTAAATATTTGATTCTTTTGTAAAGTGAGGAGGTGGGTATGCAATGATCATCATTAAAAATGGCCAATTTTTCATTTAGTAAATAAGTTTATTTGCATATTTTCAATATTATCTACATGTCTCTGTATGTATTATAGGGAACAGAAATAATCCTTAAATTAAATATTAAGTTAAAAATACTAGGGTATTTTGTAGTGATATGTTACCCCTAAAACTATGCCAGTTTTATTTTGTATTTTGGATTAAGCTAAATTTTAATAATATGACCACAAACCTGGTGTTTTCAGTAACATTGTTGACCCTGAATTGAACTGTACTTCATAAACTTTTCAACAAATCAGAGACATGTTTTTTGAGAGACTGAACTGGGCACATTTGAACCATCAATGTGTATGTTTTTGGGGAAACTAAATTACACCTTGTTGTTCCATATTGCCTGAATCAGAAACCAGAGGAAGCTAATGGTTTTAGCTTACCTTTGCTTGAATTTTGTAACCCACCACTGAAAAGACCTTCCAGGAGACTGAATGAAGGCAAAGAAAAAGTGGAAATAATATTCCCACAAACTTCTGCAAATCAAACTCATCAGCCACACATATATTTCTCTTTTATCAATAGATCAGTTAGTTAGTGAATATAAATGTATAATGGCCCTAATCCAGCAAAGCACTCAAGTATATGCTTAATTGTAAGCACATTAGCAGTCCTATTACCATCAATATGGTTACTCAGGATCTTAAAGTTAAACATGTTTGAAAAGGTTTGCTTGGTTGGGCCCAGGGCCATTAGATTTATTTTAATTTAACCCCAAACTCTCCAATCCCTTCTTCCTTTCATTTGTCCCTTTAAAAATAATTAAAAGTGAATTAGATAAAACCAAGTATTTTAGCTGTTAAAAAAATTAATGTAAATTAATTAATCCATTGTTAAGCAAGGTAAGTATTGTTCTATGCATTTACCACAGCATCTGCTCTCAGCTGCTCCTGTGATGGTAGTGAAGAATGAAAGTACCCTAACTAGAGTGGAGAAAAGACACCATGCTCAAAGAACTGAGGGCCACAAAATGAAATTAATATAAAACATACTTGTTTTGCCAGCTTCTTTTGTGGCTAACATTTCTGATGGAAATGATTGGGAGGGAGGGGCAGGATTAGACACCAGTGATAGCTCTGAGCAGTGCTATTGGAGTCAAGTTGTGCTCCTGTGCGTGCCATGCTCAGTTGTGGCGGAACGGAGAGCAGAACATACTGACATAGATTGTTCAAGGACTAGCTGTAGGAATCTATTTTTGGAAGCTATTCACTCTTCCCTTTCTGTCTGTCAGATTCAAATAAAGAGAGGTTGAAAGTGGGCACTTCCTGGTAACAGCATAAAATCTTCCAGGTTTAAAAGTGCCTGTAAGTGATCTGGAAATTATGTAACAGGCAGTTGCTTGTAGATATTGCTTTGCTCAAATATTCACAGTTCCTTCAAATAAACCATCTGGTCAGCTAGTAAGGCATAGGAAAAGTAAGATACATGTCAACAATTATCACAGACAACTGTAGTGGAGAGGAAATTGAAAAACTTGATTTAAAGTTAGTTGTTATTTAAAATTGCTTTACTTCCCAAATTTGTAAAATAAATAAACCTGAAAATCACATACTCTAAATATAGAGAAGTAAAGGCAGTTGAACAGAGACCAATTATGAATGCATGAAAGGATGTAGGAAATGAGGTAGCTACTACTTTTATAATCTCATTAGTTTCCTTAAAAAGTAATGTATATATTTTCTACCATTTGTTCACTTGTGTTCCACAGGGAATTGGATGACCCTGTTTAATCTCATTTTAATTCTTTATCTAAGCATGATGTGAGTATCCAGATACAGGCTTTTTTTTTCCTGCACTAACAGTCTGCATAATTTACTTTTCTCTTCCTATGTTTTGCATTAGCTCAATAGGACATGTTGACATACCACCAAGAAGCCTGACCCAGAATTACAGCTTCATAATGCTAGGCACTATATAAACAGAGTAAGAGGTAGCATTTGCCTAGAAAGCTTATGATGCAATCAGACAATTGAGATAAGATACAACAATAAGGTGAAGTAACTAGCAAGGTGAAGAAACAGGTAAGGGAAGGTCCAAGAAAAAAAAAGAACATGTGTTCACATGGGCCAAATAAATATTAGAAATCCCTACTAACCACTTGACATGAGACTCGCCACTATCAGCTAGCAATTTCTTATAGGAAACTCGGTAAAAGAGAGTTTGAAGGAGAATAGGGAAGTGGCTTTTGCAGTCTCATATGGCGAAGGGGTTTCATGCATAAGGAGCAAAATGGGAAGTTCCAAGCAGTGCAAATGTGAGGAGTTTAATTTCCAGGAGGTACATATGATGTATTGATTTCACCAAGGTTTTCTATGTGTCTTGCCATTACTTCAGAGAGCAGAGTTATAGGTTAATATACAAGGGAAATTAAAGTAACATGGTAGATATATATGCATGATGAAGACAACAGATGTGACATAATTAGATTATAGATCATTTTTTAAAAGTGAATTCACTGAAAATTTCTCTCTCTCCCTCTAACACTTTCTTGTTATTTTCTAGAATCAATTAAGGCTTAAGGCTCAATTAATGATCTTGAGGGCACATTTATTCTGAGAATCGTACACAAAATAATTGACAACAATTCTATTAAAACAGTTGAATGAATGAACATTATATGTAAAGATGCAAGGTTATACCTCTGCTATTGAGGCAGCGGGCAGAGCCCAGGGCCCCTTTGAATTGCTGATAGAGCACCACTCTGTGAGGCTTTGAGGACTGCGGGAGGGGAAGTGCGCTGCAGTCTGGGCAGCGCTCAGGACTGAATGCCCTTGGCCCTGCACCTTCTGGGAACGTGGAACTGTCAAACCCACTGCCTCCAGGTGATGAACCCTTGTAAATATTCTGGCGAGTACTTTGAACTCCATTGCTCTTCAGCCAGGTTAACAGGAAAAGCCCCAGGAGCTTTTAGCTGTTCATTTCCCATTGGAGCATTGTGGTGAACTCACCAGCACAGCTGAGCATGCTTACATGGATCTGATTGCTGTGGGGGACAGAAGGAAGAATTTGTGCAGGCAGCGCTCCGAACAGGCAAAAGAAATGCTGATATCTATGCCAAAATCACACAGGGCATAGGGGAGAGGGGTTATAGGATACACCCAAGGCATATAGCAATGCTGTATGAAAATAAAGGAGCTTAGACAAGCATAGCACAGGACAAGGTTGGTTCTGAGCAACGGAGATGGGAGGTTGGCAACATGCACCCATGTCTACCTGCAACAATGTTTTCATCCCAGAAAGCATTAGGACCATAGCCCAGAATTCCAATCTGCTGCAAGGACCATGGCATAGCTCCTTGCGTTAATGCAACCCCTGGCAGCGAGGATGTGCTCTGTTGACCACAGCCACCTAGTGGAGACATGCAATTTGCATTTATTAAATTGGATGCTCAAATTCAAATTAAATATTATTGGCCTAATTTTGTAGCATAGGCATGCCCTAAGTGGTACAGCTGATGTATTCCTAAGGAGCTGAGTAAGGAAACATTTTAGGGCAGTGTGGTTCTGCATTGCTCCAACTCTTTGTCAGAACCTGAATAAATACATTAAAATCAGACACGAACTACTTTATTCCCCCACCCTGCTTTTGAAATAAATCCTTTTGAAAAGATGTGTATAATTCTCCATATTTACTTTGTGCACATCCACTACCTTCTAGGTCCAACCTCAAGCCATTGGGGGATATTCATCTGTCTCTGCAGCATGGGATATGGATTGTCTTCTTGGGCCATTTGGACAGAGGTGTAGTGAGGGGGGAACATAGGGAGGCAGTTGCCACCAGGTGCCATGCTAGGGGGGCACTGGGCTGGGCTGCAATGGGGGGGAGGGAGGTGCGGGGTGCTGGGCTCAGCTGAACTGCAGGAGGAGGGAACCTAGGGCTGGACTCAAGAGGAGGGAGGGAGGGGCAGGGAATCAGAGCTGGGCTCAGCAGGTTTTCATCGTTTGGGCGGAGGTGCAAGGAAACGGAACTTAGCTGGGTTGCAAGAGTGAAAAGGTGCAGGGGGCTGGGCTGGGCTGCGGGGGGGGTGAGGAGGTGCAGAGCTCGGACCTCAGCTTGGCTGCAGGAGGAGCGAGGAGCCGGGAACCTGGAGCTAGACTCAAGAAGAGAGAGGGAGGGGCAGGAAATCAGCGCTGGGCTCAGCAGTTCTGCGGAACTTGGGGGGAGGTACAGGGAAACGGGGCTCAGCTGTACTGTGGGGGAGGCATGCAGGGAACCAGTGCGGGGCTCAACTGGGCTGAGGTAGATGGGGGAAGGCATAGGGAGCAGATGGGCAGCTCAGCTGGGCTTTGAGGGGCTGCAGGAAACTGGTGCTGCATTCCCTTGGATTGTGGGGGATGGTTTTGGGGGAGGCGCAGGGAACCAGCGGGGGTGGGCAGCTCATTTGGTTTGCAGGGGATGGAGGTGCAAAGAAGCTAGTGGGGAGGGGGTGGCACCAGGAGCCCTGAAATGACCTCCCCTGGTCCAAAAAATCCCTCATCTGGGGACCAGTCAGGTCCAGAGGGTGCCAGACCAGGGAGATCCAACTCCTACCCAAGTCCCTTCCTTGCATCCTCCCTCCTAGCCAGACACCTTACTCCCAGTCTGCTCCTGCTCCCTCCCCCTGGCCAGCCACCCTACATCCAGCCTGCTTCTGCACCCTACTTCCCACACAGACCTCGCAAACTTGCCCCCACCTCCCTCCCAGATCCTGCACCCCATCTCTGTCCCGCTCATTGGCAGCCCTCTCACACACACTGAACCCCTTATTTTTGTCCTCAGAAAAACAAATCTAGCCTATGGAAAGCCCTGAACCTCAGTCCTCCCTGTCCCTTCCCCTTGCCCCTTGGGGCTGGAATGCCAGAGGAGTGAGGTGTCTCAGTTGGGGGCCACCTAAGTGAGGGTTGGGGTTTTAGGAGGAGTTTTTTTGTTTCTCACTTGTGTGGTCCCCATCTGATTTTTCGGTGGATCAGTGGCCCCTGATCCTAAAAAGGTTGCCTACCCCTGACATAAGTAAAGAAAACATTGAAACCTTTTGTACTGGACATAAATTAATATTTTACTTTATTTAAAATGAAGTTTGATAAACTAACATGAGAAAGTTAAAACACTTAATCTGTTTAATAATTGAAATTAAACCATTCTCCCCAGCTGCAGCACTAGCAAAATGGCTTGGGCATAATTGTGCAATTAAAGGTGGGTTTCCATTAGCAACTGGCCGTCTGAGGAAAGATTTACATCGAGACACGTGGTCCATGGGCCAAGAAGCTTGAGAACCACTGCAGTAGAGGCACCACAACCTCTCCCCCCAAGAGACTACTGCAGGCTCCCTGCTGCTCTGCAGGAGCCCACAGAGAGATCAAATCTGTTACCATGGTGGTGAAATCATCATGTTGCTCCAGTGTGGATGATGGACAGACTCTTTGTGAGTCTTCCTCATTCAAGCAGTCAATTTAAACAGCATGGTAAGATGCCACATGAAAACACTTGGTGCGTCCACAGAGAGGCAGGATGTTTTGTCTCTCTCCAGAGAGAGTTGTCATGATTTGTGTCTCTGGGTGAACAAGACCCTTTGTGAGCTCTGTGAAGAGGTGAGATGTTTTGACTTCCAGCTTCAAGGGATTTGTTCTTCTGTCTTTGGGGTGCACGTTGCTTTGACCTGAATGGAATTAGCTGTGACAATGCATTTCTGTGATATTCTGAGACATAAAGTGAAACCTGTGCTGAACACCTCACATTCAGTGAGAGAAAGCGCTGCTGTCAGAAAAAGTAAATTCAAAGTCTCTCCAATTTTCTTCAAAGATCACCTCTACCAGGCAGTGGGGCTTTTATTGATTGGTCCCTTATATGTTTGAAGGGTGACTAAATGTTATCTGTATGTTTTTGGGTCATATCAACAGATTGTTTTGGGCTCAATCCTAGATTAAAATTTAAATTGTATCAGGCCCTTTGTAAGCAGGTTGGGAAGTGGTCTCATTTGGCAACTATTATTCGGTATTATTTACCTAACATACACATTGCTATCATGGTATTGACATACATTTCTCAGTACCTTTACATATAAAATAGCTCAGTCCCATTGACCTCCATGGGCAATGTACCTTGTAAGGAGTGATGGGGATATGATGAAGTTGTTTAAACAAATATGTTGCAGTGGTAGAAAAATTTTGTGTGTCTGAAAACTGTAGGTACTGGGGGTACTTATAAATTTTTTTTAAACGGGTACTTTATTTAAAAAAAAGGCTGAGAAACACTGCTCTAAACCATTCCTTTTGGCCTCCCTGTTTCCTTTTTCCTTTGACAAGTTGGGCAGGTAGCAGTTTTGGTAAAAATATATCAGACGTGTGCATAGAGTGCCCGCTCTACCTCAACTGGTGCTGGATAATCAGAGCCTCAATTCTAAAAGAGTTGGCATTACTGAGGTGAGCAATCCTCCCATGTTTTGTTGTGGATTTTCCAAAGAAAATGCTGGTGCTTTCTATACGCCACCCACATCTTCCAGTCATAGCAGAGACTTGGGATTAAACATGGCTTTCTCAACTAAAAGTCTTATACGTATCTGGACATTGTGATTGTGAATATCTGGCGAGGCAGTCTGCCAAGGGCAAGGCTAGCCTTGAATCTTGATATCTATGGCTTCAGTTGAGTGGCTTGCGTGAAATTTGGAAGAGCAGCTCAGAGAGACCTCTCTCCTTTACTTAAGGATAGAATCTCACAGCAGCCTGAAGGAAAAAGTCCTTGTGGCAGACAGAAAGCCACGCTTGCAGTGTATCCTCAGCCTTTGGCTACTTATTGCTCAAGTGCCTTCAAGAAAGCGAGGCTGATTCTCATGTTGTGTGTTAGTTTTATTTAAAAGTATTTTTTTGAGTGTTATTTTCACAGGTAAATTAATCTCTTACATTCACTGACATAGCAAAGGAGGCATGTGTGGGGGTAATTGCCCTTCTGCTCCCTCCTATCATACCTCTGCTCACCTGCTCCTCCTCCGCCCACCACCACCTGCTGAAGCCTCCTCCCTGCCTCTGCACCCCCAGCCCGACCCTTCTCCCTCTTCAACAGTGAGATAGTGCCCACCCCAAACTGGAGGGGGTGGGAGAAGATGCGGTACAAGCTCCCCTCCTCCTTCCAGGGTTGGGCTCAGCTGTGTACCGGGTTTGGGGCCCTGTCACATGGTGGCGGGGAGGGGGGCGCAAATTTTGTTTTTGCCCCTGGGAACATAATACCCTCATTATGCCTCTGCATTTGGATGTATCCCACCTAATCTATTCCTTGCCACTGGAGGGGCCTTTGGCATTGGTGGCACCTTGGTGTCATTTGTTCTTTGTGTCTCATATCAATTTAAGTGTACTTACGACTAAAATGCTTTTGTATAAGTCAATTCTTTGGGCTTAAGATAGGGGTAACTGGGGTGAAATTTAATGACTTGTGCTATCAGTCAAACATGATCTAATGGTCCTTTCTGACCTTAAACTCTATGCAACATGGACTAGGAATAGAAAAATTCATATACTAGCAGACTATCAGGGCTGTTGATAGTTCTGGCCCATTGAGAAGCAGGAAGTACTAAAATCTCACTAGAAAAATCTGTTCCTTATTTTGAACATCAAAAGTCTGCCTGTTTGGGCAAAGTTCAGTTAAACACTATGACCTTAATTTAAATTGAGACATAATACTTTATTACCCATGTTAAGAACAAACTCTATTGTGGGTTTCCCATCTGAACAAAAAACAGTTACACAACTCCCAATTTGGTATTTTTCCTATTCCCATTGTATGGCAAATGCCATGAATCACTCAACATTTGCTGCTCTCTAATGATTGCACTGCCTTCATCTTCATTTAGAATCTCTTAGTAATTACAGGGAGACTCCATAGTTCCTGAAGATTACAGGGGAAGTAAATTTTGAGTTTACAGTGTAAAACACTGTGAGAGAGTGTTAAGAGCTTTAGGTGCCCAAATCCCCATTGCCTTTTGCTGGGAGTTGTGCTCCTAACCCCTTTACTATGCTTTGAAAATCCCAGTCCAGATTCTTAGATAGTATAAACTGACATCACTCTGCTGAAGGAATGAAGCTACACTGATTTGCATTAGCTGACAGCCTTCTCCTACATGTTTTTAAGATTAAAATATAGTTTTCTGTTAGAAGCTCTGAAAAGGATTTTTTTTCCAATCCAAGCAACTGTCTGTGAGTTGCCTATAGTAAATAGAATAACTAGAATTGAATGAATATGTACAGAATAACTAGAATTGAATATCCTAGGTCAAGAGTGTCTCTTGAGTCTGACTGGCCTTTCATGCATGCTGACCAGGAGCCTGACTATAATAAAGTAGTAAAACATGCAGTAAGCCGTGTCTGCTTCATCTTAACTCCAGGTCATAGAATGCAGCACTTCCCAAGATTCTCATTAACTGTGATAGACTAACATAATGGAAATGCAACTTGCCATCTGAATGAGGGAAGCAGCTGAAAAGGTTTGGTCTGTGTCTTGAAGTATATATTTAGGTTTAGATTTTCAAAACTGAGCAAGGGCATGTAGATACACAGCTCCCATTAGAATGCTCAAACTTAGAGTGCAATTTATCAGTTTGTTCTCATAATATACAGGCAAATACTGCAGGTCATGCTCAATCAAAGTTTAGTTTGGCTCCCAATAGGACTTTTGCCTAAGGAAGAACTGCACAATTTCCCTTTTTAGTTATAGGATATAAGTACTAATTCTATATTATGGTGCTTTGCCTTATATATTTTATTTTTGTGTGTGAGTATATGGACCGTTGGGCTGAACATGTGTGCTTATTCTCGATCAATTTTTACATCTCTGAGCAGGAGAAGAAAATGGAGGAACTGTGAAAAGGAAACATGCATATCTTGTTATTAATTAGTAACAGCAACTAGAGGGAAAATACGTTACCTGTCAACAGCATTTGCCACTAATTCAGGCTAAACCCTGCTCTGGACCACCCACCCATGGCACAAACAGGCTTTCATTACTCTGAATACCTTCTCAGGCTTTGGTTCAGCTTCAGTAATGCAGTTTATCACCAAAGCAAGAATAAAAAGCACAGACAAAATAGGTTAATCAATACCACAGCAGTGTGGCTGGCATTCAATTCAACAAAAGCTCAGCATGTAATTTCTGACTACAGGCGTATGCTGCCCTAGGTCTGTGCATGAAACTGCCATTGACATGAATATGGGTTTTTCATGCAGATTTAGGGCAGAATATAGCCTTGAGCTTGAACTACTCATGTATCCCCAACAGTAGCCTGTCACCTTAGTGATTGCAGCTAAAATATGTACATCTTTGCTTGAAAATCTTAGAAAGTTTATTTCTATTGTTAGGAATGGGCAAAGCAGGTTAGATAAATTGCATCAAAATTATGATCCTAAACTTCTATTAAAAATGTGAACCATCCCTATTCCCCCCCCCTTTAAAATCCTCTTGCATTCTCTCTCACTTTGCACCTTCTAGTTTTAACAGAAGAGGAAGTGATAATCTCTAGCACCAAAGCTACATCTAAACTTCAGGCTTCTTTCGGAAGAAGCTTTTCTGGAAGAGATCTTCTGAAAAAACGTCTTCCGAAAGAGATCGTCTACACAGCAAAAGTGCATAGAAAAAGTGATCTGCTTTTTTGAAAGATAGCATCCACACTATGGCTATGTCTAGACTACACAGGTTTTTTTTTAAAAGTAGCCTTTTTTCGAAAAAACTTCACCTGCATCTAGACTGCCGACGCATTCTTTCAAAATTAAATCAAAAGAACACAGCATTTTTTTTCAACAGCGGTAAACCTCATTTTATGAGGAAGAATGCCTTTTTGCGAAAGAACTCTTTCGAAAAAAGGTGTTCTTGAACGCAAACAGGGCTTTTTCGAAAGAAAGCATCCAGATTGCCTGGGTGCTTGCTTTCGAAAAAGCGGATCACTTTTTTTAAAGTATTGTGGATGTCTAGAAGATCTCTTTCAAAAGAGGCTTGTAATCTAGACATACCATGAATGTATGCTATCTGGCATTTAAGCTGTGATTATTATGGATGGAGTGGCCACTAGGGCACCTGTGCTTTTTCCTCTTTCCTCTTCTTGAGAAAGAACTCCCTCTTCCCTATCCACACATGCCTTTTTCCAAAAGAGCTCTTTCAGAAAAAAGCTTCTTCCTCAAAGAATGAGGATTATCAATGTCAGAAAAACCCCTCTGTTCTTTCTATTTTCTTTCAGAACAACACAATTGCACTGTGGACATAATTGAAGGGTTTTTTTGAAAAATGGCCGTTTTTCAAAAAAATCTCTGTACTGTAGACATACCCCAAGTGTCTTGCTGACTATATCTGCAGCAGAGTAACTTAGTGGTATGTGCCTCAAGAATACTCACAATATGTAGAACTTACAAATAGAAGAAATGTTTAGTTGCAGGACCCCAAGCTTGGAAAAAAGAAACAAACAAAAAAACCTCCTTGGAGTCAATAAATTCAAAATCATAGCAAGAATGAGTTAATCTTTCAACTTTCTCAGATGAATTCTTACATGCAGCTGGTCCCTGAGTTATGAGCACGTTACGGACCAAACGCTTGCCCATAACTCAGAATGGTCGTAACTCGGAACCCATTGAGTTATATTGAGACCACACTGTTTGTAAGCGCGGGTCGCGTTCATAACTCGGAGCCCGCATTTACGACCACTTTGGTCATAAGTGCAGATGGTCGTAAGTCGAGGTGGCCGTAAGTTAGGGACCGGCTGTATTACAATGTATGGAGATTGATTTCTTTTTAAATGAAGTCCTGATTTTTTTAGGTTGCAATTAAAGATCCCCAGACATTTTAATAAAGTCGAGGGTTGCTCTTGTGTCTTCATCTCCAGACCTTCCCACATCTTCATCCTTTGTGCAGTCCTGAAAAGCATTTTCTCTTTCTCTCTCTTTTTTTAACATTGCTATGTTAAAAGACATAGGAATGCATTTGGAGATTTGCCTAAACAAGTGCTGCAGCACTGTACTTACTGATGTTACACAAATAGTCACTGTAATTTTTCATGTTTTGTAATGCTTATATCCATTTAGTAGAACTGTGCTAACTGCTTTTTAATTCAGTGGCTTAAATCGAAAAATATAGCTTCAGGTAGAATGAAATAATTCATAGAAATATAGGGCTAAAAGGGAACTTGAGAGGTCATCTACTCCAGCCCTCAGTCCTGAGGCAGTATGAAATACTTCTAACCCGTCCCTAATGCTTAACTACTGTTATAGTTAGAAACTTTTTCCTAATATCTAACTAAGGTCTCTCCTTGCTGCAATCATAGTCCATTACATCTTGTCCTATTTTAATGAACATATAGCAACTGATAACTATTTTCTTTTTATAACAGATCCTTTTAAAATATAGGAAGACTGTTATCAGGTCCCTCTCAGTTTTCTTTTCTCAGGACTAAACATGCCATTTTTTCAACTTTTCTATACTGATCAAAACTGAAATGCATCCTTTTTTTAACTGTTTAAAAATATAACTGAGGTAAAAATTGAAACAAGAAATCATCTCAAACAAAAAATATAAATATTTTGTTTTGAAAATCTTGAAACAAAAATTTTCAATTTTAAAAATATTTTCTACTGAAATTGTTCAATGAACTGACAAATTCATAAACTGTTTTGATCTACCTATATTTGTATTTTTCAACAAAAAATTCCATTCAGTTCTAGTAATTAAAGCTAATTCCTAATAAGGAATGTTTTGATATTATGTATAGCACATACAATTAGTAATCATAGGTTAAATTGATAAGTTTCAGATGAAAATAAAACAAACTGACAGTAATCTGGACTCGAGATCCTCAGTTGGTTTAAACAGGCATAACTCCATTGAAATCAATGGAGATATGCAAATTTAACTAAGTGCAAAAACAATGAGGAGTCCTGTGACGCCTTAAAGACAGAGGGTGCATCTACACAGCAGGGTTTAACTCAAAATAAGCTACGCAAAGTGAGCTATGTCAATTGCGTAGCTTATTTTGAAATAGCTTATTTCAAGTTCTGATGCTATCTACACAGCACTTATTTCAAAACAGTGTACTCTTCCCCTGACTTCCCTTACTCCTTGTACAATTAGGGTTACAGGAGTCAGAGTGAGAAGTCCTCCAGCTTGACAGAATTTTGACATCATTTCAAAATAACTGCCTGCTGTGTAGATGCGGACTAAGTTATTTCAAATCAACGCTAGTTATTTTGAAATAATGTTGCTGTGTAGACATACCCTAACAGATTTATTTGGGCAAAGGTTTCAAGACTTCTTGTGCATCTGATGAAGTGGGTTTTATCCATGAAAATGTATGTTCTAATAAATCTGTTAGGGTATGTCTATGCAGAAAGGTGAAAGTTGAATTAAGCTATCCAACTTCAGCTACATCAATTACGTAGCTGAAATCAAAATAGCTTAACTCGGCTTTTGGCGCTGTTTACACAGCAGGAAGTTGAAGGAAGGATACTCTTCCTTCAACTTCACTTACTCCTCATGAAATGAGGGCTACCATGATCAGAGTAAGAAGTTCTCCATCTAAACATTATTTCAAAATAAAGGCTTGTAGTGTAGATGTACCCTTAGTCTTTAAGGTGCCACAGGACTCCTCATTGTTTTTGTAGATACCCCTTTAAAACAAGTGTAGATGTTTATCCAGAGTTTACCTAAACCCTTCTCATACAGAAAAACAACTGAGAATCTTATAGATTTAGGTTTTCCTACAAGATATCCAATATGTCTGAGTTGGATATTTACCTGAGGGAAGGCTGCAGGATTCTGTTCACAATCCTGCAAACACTTAGGCTATGTCTACACTATGGGGCTTTATCGGAAAAAGGTACACAAATTGCACTCCGCAATTTGCGTATCTTTCTCCAATAGTTTTTTCAGAAGAGGGTTTTCCAAAATTTGGCCCATCTACACTGGGCTAAATTTTGGGGGAAAAAACCTCTTTCAGAAGGGCCCTTCTTCCTTGTAGGAAGAGGAAGACAGGGCTTCCAAAAGAGCGCGTCTACTCTTCTGCAAAAAAAAGCAGAAGAGTGGACATGTTCCCTGGATGCTGCAGAGTTTTTCTGGGATACCCCGTAGTCAAGACATAGCCTTATACATGAGTCACTTCACTCACAAATGGAAGTGTTTGTAAGATTGGGGCCTCAGCTTGGAACTGCTTCTTTTGTTTTCCAGTATTTTGAAATATTTGACTATATTTATTTTTGAAATATATAAGAAGAAAAAGTCAGACTATAATCTTAAGCACCTTCCTTCTTGCTGGCTGATTCTACATGCTTCTATTGAGAGAGACTGAGTTTGCTATGTAGGTGGGAAAGAAGAGATGGAGACAAACTAGACAATCCTGTACATATTAGTTCAATACTTAGCAAGACATCACTGTTAACTTGGCAATATAATAGGTACAAACAATGCCAAAGTTCAGAATACACTGTGAAAGTTAAGGTCACAATAGGCTCATTGCTGAAGAGCAAAGTTTACAAAATCAAGAAGGAATCTCAATGTAAGTCTATAGTACAAGTGCTATAGTGGTACAGCAGTAGAATAAATGCAACAGCAATGGAAAGGGTTTTTTTTTCTCCCAATCACTGTAGTAAATCCACACACACACACTGACAGGTGGTAGGAGGGTCAACAGCAGAATTGATCTGTCGGTCTAGCTGTCTGTACAGTGGGGGTAAGGTCAACCTAAGTATGTCATACAGGGCAGGAAATTTTCCATAGCCCTGAGCAATGTAGCTAGGTCAACTTAAGTTTTAGATGTAGGCCATACCTAACTGTGCTTCTTGCTGAAATCATTTAAAAGAACTATACAGACTCTAACCCAGAGAGAGTAAAGCAGAAGAACAAAATAATGAAGGTGCCAATAAGAAGCATCTTGGACCACCTGATGATTCACCCCCCACTTGAGGTGGAGGCTTATAGACAGACAGACTCAGTACTTTATTGTGATAGATAATAAATCCACCTTTTAGTAGTAGCCCTGATGTTCCCTGGATAAGGACCAATGGGAAAAATATTTAGATGCCATATGCATCAACTTAAAAGTTGGAACAAATTCTTCATTTTTAATAAATAAGCCACTCATGGTCTTCAGTTTTGCACTGCAATTGTAAATGAATTTCTGGAGCATTTGGCTTGCAATTATGTTCTTTTCAGGGGGCAAACGTACTTTAGGAAACAGGCACTATATTACTGTAGATTAAAACACTGACCACTTGGAATCCAAAACCGAGGAACATATTTTGGGATTGTACTGAAAACCACCTGTTTTATGGTATGTGCTTCTGTCTCACTTTTTCTACACTCTGTGTCTTATCCACATTCATGAGAATGAGTTATACTGTGCTATGTGATGTGAAGAGCTAACCAAGGGGAATGATTGTCCTCATGAATTATGAAGTATCAGGCTTGCAAAAATTGAGATGGAGACCAATTGCTAAAAATCCAGGAAGGTTTTCATGTTAATAAACAATTTCCCTGAGTTTTCTGATTATTTATCATTTGGGAGATCCAGGGGTTGTTTCATATTCGTGATACAAGCCACAAATAAAAAGTACTATTCCATTATCAGTCATGATGAGACTAGGGGAAAATAGCACTATGAAACTAAAGATTTTTGGAACACAATGTTGAATCGACTGAAAAGTTGTTACATCACTCCGAGCTGTCCTGGAACGCTGGTATTAAGTTGATATTGATCAGTGAGGCTTGACATTTTTGATTTGCAGGGGTTCATATAAGCCTGTCATTCAGCTTCATTTCATACTGTGAAGGATATGGAACTGCTCTGAAATAATTTATCAGTACTGTATGTGACATGGCTATTGGAATGTTTATGGTGTTAATAAAGATGATTTAGTTCAATAGCAGACTGTTAGAAAAACAAGTAGGAAGGAAAGACAATACTGCCAGATCCCCTCCACTTAACCCATCTATCTGTATCCATCTGTTGTTTCTTGCTTTGCACTTAACTAGTAAGCTCTTGGGGGCAGAGACTCTTTTTTATTCTGGGTCCATACGTTGCCTAACATAATAGGGTTCTGGTCCACCACTGGGGCTGTTAGGCACTACCATACAAATAAACACTGGAGGAGGGGATTAAAAGAGAATGCCTGAGCTATTAATCTGGGAAATATTAATTTCTGGGTCCTAGCCAAGTTACAAAACGTATGACAGTGCTGGAATGAACAGATCGTTAAGGATTATAAGACAGCTATAAGAACTTTCTCTGGCAAGATACAAGAAATCTTTTATATTATACTACTGTTAATGTTCAATAATCCTCTGTCTGAGAAAGATTCATTGGATCATTGTATTTACAGCTGATTACAAGCCATTTCAGGGAAGATCTGCAGGTACCAAACACAGTCGGACCAGTTGAGGTGCAACATAGTGGATCCGCAACATACTGTAACTCAAGACTTGGTCTGTGAGTGGAAGAATCTTGGGATTTCACTTCAGAAAGGTAAAGGATTGGTGATCCAGACCAAAGGTGCACTTAGACCAGAGAAGGGTTGAGGTGCAACTAGCCCCTATAATTGTAATAGAGGCAACCAACTGTCAAAGACCAACTCACAGATGTTTGATCCATTGCTGCTGGTGTCACAACTGTAGCACCTCTCCCTGTCTTATCTTTAGAATCACTTCTTTTGTGGCATCCATCTTTGCAACTGCCCATGGACATCACTTTTCTCAGCCATCATTTCTGTTTCCCCAATAGCAGCATGGTTTCTGGCCTCTCCTATTACTCCATAAGGGGCACCTAACCCAGCATTTACCTTTACTGTTTCCTGCTGCTGTGACTACCAAAAGCACATTGGAAAAAAGATTTTTCACGTAGAGACCCATCTGCAAATTCTGGCTGTCTGTAGGCTGAGTCTAATAGTTTTCTCATTGTTCTAACAGCTGTAATGTTTTTAAATGACTGTAATTACTCTATTTATATTACTGTAGTAATTGCTGCTATAATAATTAGGTGACAAATATTAGCAGGCAATGCCTGAGCCATTATCAATAATCAGGTTATCTAGTGTGTCACAGAGATAATAGAGCATCATTTAACAAGAACTATAAGTATCTGACGGAGTTAGTATAACAAGTGCCATAGAAAAATATTCTCTCCTGTTTCATGTTTGATCCTGTCAAGAGATCATTCTATAAAATGTTGGGTGTTTGAAACCCCTACACAAGATAATTGGAATTGTGGGTATACAGCATTCTTCAGGAGCTCT
The DNA here is from genome assembly GCA_032595735.1 of Pelochelys cantorii. Classification (NCBI taxonomy): domain Eukaryota; kingdom Metazoa; phylum Chordata; order Testudines; family Trionychidae; genus Pelochelys; species Pelochelys cantorii. The sequence goes on along the minus strand of CM064329.1, from coordinate 96,862,848 downwards.
CAGGATCAGGCCAATCATGATATATCTTAATGGGAACATACACTGAAGTTGATGCCATGTTTGAATAAAATTTCCCCTTCTACAAGTAAATATTTAAGCCCACGAAAGCAGAATAAGAACGTAAGACCAGTCATACTGAGTCAGACCAGTGGTCCGTCTCGCTCAGTATCCTGTCTTCCTATGGTGGCCAATACCAGGTGCTTCTGTCATTAAACAGTCCAGCTCACCTAGTGATGAGAATGTTTACAGAATTTCATGCTTCATTTGATCACAACTGTTTTGTACTCTGAGTGCTTAATAATTGTTGATAGAGCGTTTCCGAGAGAAGTACCTACTGAAAAATTTTCTACTGCTCGGTGGACTATTAAACAGACAGCTTTCACAGGATAACACTTTTACACTGAGAAAACCTCTCAGCCTGATGTTCTGACACTGCAATGTTGGGGAAACAGTTTGTCACAGAAATAGAGAAAAGATTTCTTAATCTGAATATTTACTGCCACTGTTTCTCATTGCCAGTTTTGAGAATAATGAGGCCCCGTTTGTCACCTGAGCCAAAAGGTGGCACTTTATCTAGTGAAAATGATCTCCAGTTAATGTAAGCAAGAGTGTGCATGTTGTGTGTATGCAGTCCTGTGGAATGGCTGATCTTGGTCTCTGGCTCTCCACAGATACTGCCAGAATGTCCTTCACCACATTGTCAGTGCAGCCTTGGGAGCTTAGTGACTAGTTTTCAAAAGCTCTAGCAGATGGATTCTTGCCGAGTGAGTGCTGTGCATTTATCCAGAAACCTATTCTGAAAAAAAGGCTTGAGTTGTGTCAGTTGCTGGAGACCTAGGGGAATTCAACCACATCTCCTAGAAAGACTTTTGAAATCTCTCATGAACTGCTGTTTTAGGGAGCTGTGTTCAGAACTGCTGGATTGGTAACTAGGGGGCAGTGCAACTTCAGTGGTGCAATACAGCACAAAAGTGGACATACAGCAAAACAGTGTGGCTAGCTTAGACATGCTACACTGTAATTACAACAGTGCAATATACTGGTTCAACGACCAACAGTTTAATTGTCACAGCCTATGCAATACATAGTATGGTCTGTAAATTGTATGTATAATATATCTGATTCTAGATATAGATGTATGCACACACACGCCAAATGCGGTATATCATATTTATATATCGCAGATATGTAACGGGCCATATACCACAAAGAACAGCTGTGATTAAATGAGGATTTTTAATCACTCTGTATGAAAGCTTTAAGTATAATATATATGTACATATTTTTATAGAGTACTTAAAAAGCTCTGTATTTGACTGCAGTTGTTCCAGTTATCTGAATATATATTTGCATTTTAATCTGAAAAACTGCAAGCCATTGGAGATCTTGACTACTGTAAATCTAAAAAGCAACTTTTCAAGATACTGTTTTCCTTTTTGCTCAGGAATCACTGAGAATTTGGATGTGGAATTAGAGAATGCTCCATTTTGTTATGTAACAAAGTGGAAACATGTATCCTCTGACCCTCTTGCGAAATGCAAGTGCTGGCAGAATAAAATGCCTGTTAAGAAAATAGCTCATAATTAGAACCAGCTTTTACAAAATACCCATGATAGAGCTCAGATAGAGGCAGCCTAATATTTAAGAGAATTTAATTAAGATAGAAGTCTCTTTGTTTAACATTTCCTTGTGTTTCTTTGTCAAGCAATTTTCATTCTTTATACTTGGGCCAACTTCAATACAAAATGTGAAATGCAAAATTGTGCATCATCTGTAGCACTGATTTTTCAGTGTGACTGTATTACAGTATAATAGTCTACAATAACCCTATTACTGCTACTGTGAAGTGAGCTCTCCAGAGTGCAAAGAGTCCAATTATTCACTCTTTTTACCAGGGTATGGATTACTAGAGGTTGGACCTCCCTGATCCAGCCCTCTCGGGTCCTGACTGGTCCTGGATGAGGCATATTGCCAAACCACAGAAGGTCATTTCTGGGCCCCCTGTTGCTGGCCCCACCCTCCTTTCCCTACCCTTCCCCCCCTCCCAACTTGTCAGCACCCCTAGAACTACAGCTGGGTCACATGCTTGGCTTCCTTCGCCCCTGTCTCCCCTACACCCCTCTTCCCGGCTCTACCCCCCACAGCCCAGCTGGACTGCGCGCCATCACTCCCATTCATTGTGATGGGCTCCCAGGGGCCCCCATCCACTGCAGCCAGGTCCGGCTCTAGGCACCAGCAAATCAGGCAGGTGCTTGGGGTGGCACTTTTCCAGGGGCAGCATTTCAGGTAAGCAGCCGGTGCCACTCCCGGCAACGCCTAGCCTCGCCCTGCCGATTTTAGAGGGCCGCAGGCTGGGAAACACTACAACTGCGCAGCCAGCTGGCACCAATGCGCACCCGGAGCCTGCTGGCCGCCCCTGTCTCCTCTCCTGCTCCTCCTCTCCCTGGCGGTCGCTAAGCAGCCGGCGCCGCCCACGGCAATGCCCAGCCCCACCCTGCCAATTTTAAAGGGCTGTGGAAGACACCGCGGCTGCGCAGCCAGCACTGGCACCATGTGCGCTTGGCCCCGGAGCCTGCTGGCGGCCGCTACCTCCTCCAAGAGCCTTTCCACTCCAAGCAGAGGTTCCGTTCCACCAGACCCGCAGCCTGGACCCAGCCATGAGCCACCCCTCCGCCTACATCGTGTGGAAATCCCAGGTAGGACACCCCCATCCCGCCTAGGGTTGCCAGGTGTCCGGTAATTAGGGTTACCAGGTGTCCGATATTCACCTGGACAGTCCGGCATTTTCGCCTCCTGTCCAGTAAAAAATTCAGAGAATACCGAACACCTGAGATGTCCAGTATTTTCTGATTTTTTCCCCGGCCAGGAGGTGAAAATGCCGGGCACCTGACAACACTACAAACACTCAGCGCCCAGCCTCCTCCCCCCCCCGAACCCTTCTGGCCCCCAACACCCCCAACCCCCTGACCCTAGCCCCCATGCTTACCTGGTTCCTCAAGGCTGCTGGCACAAAATGGCTGCTGGCCAAAAGACCAAGGGGAAGCAATGTTTTCCCTGGGTCTTAGTGCTCAACCGCTCCCCTGTTCCTATCCCTGCACTCACTCTTAAAGGGGGGGACATGCTGTTTTAATGCTGTTTTATTTTAATTATTTTTTGGTTTAAATTTTTTTTTTTTTTTTTGCTCAACAACTTTGGACTTTGGTCTCCCTCCCTTTTTTGTTCCTTCAACAGAATTTTTTCCCAGTGTTTTTTTTGGGGGAGGGCCGGGGCAGGGCAAAAGTTTTTTGCTTGGGGCAGCAAAAAACCTAGAGCTGGCCCTGACTGCAGCGCACCAGGATTCTCTGATCCTGGAACATCCATGGTCTGTTGTCATACCTGAAAGTCCCGGTTTATAGAGGTGCAACGTATACTTTGTACAAACCATTAAGGCCTTGTCTCCACTTAAACCTTAGGTTGATATAGCTGCAGTGCTCAAGGGCATGAAAATCCACACCTTTATTATCACAGCTATGCCATCCTAACCCACAGTGCAGACACAGATAAGTCAATAGAAGAATGTTTCTGTTGACCTAGCTACCATTACTCATGGAGACAGAATAAACCATTGTAGGCTAAGCTTACACTACCTGGCTATAGCTACAGCACCATAGCTATCCAGCTGTAGTGCCTGTAGCATAGTCCTGGCCCATTCATCAATTTTAAAAATAATTAGCTCTTCACTGGGTGAACTATTTTAGAGAAAAGAAACCTGTTCTCCAAGCAAAACTTTCTTTGTACTCACCCATTTAAAAAGGGCCACTGAGCTTTCTACCTTAATAGTTCATTTAGTATATAAATAATATGAGGCAAGGGTCATCCTTTTGTTCTGCATTTGCAAAGCACATAATACAAAGGGGTCTTTGTCTACAATGTGGGTATTATGTGCTACTATATTACACATGATAAATGATAGTATTTCTTCTCTGAACGTGTGTCAGTGTGAATCCCACTATAGGTGCATATGCACCTGATGAGAATGAGCTAAGAATCTGTTCTTTATAAGCATCTAGTGGAGCCATACATGCAGGCCTGCTGGGAAAGGAGGGGACAAATGTCCCAGGGCACAGTGACTGAAAAGGGCCCAGAGCTCCTGGCATCACCAGTGGACAGGCCCTTTAAATCATTGCTGGAGCACATGTAGAGTACTCTAGGTGGCTCAGAGGGCAGTTTGGGGGAGGCACAGCACTCTCTGGGCAGAGCTGAGGACTGCCTAGCCACAGCCCCGCCCTTTTTGGGGGCAGAACAGGCCCCTCCTCCTGCTTTGCCCAGGGGTCCAGCGAGGCTGTCGGCCTTGCTGCACCCATGTACTCTGCACCTCCTCATGCTCACAAGGCACACAGGGAGGAACATCTTCATGAAATGACTATTCATCATGCTGGCATGAAGAAGGGCATCAACATTTTTCAATGAATGGCTGATCAGAGACAGATCACATCAGTAAGCTTTCACAGGCCCCTACGATTCCTACCTTTGTTTACCTGGCTGAGTCTCCTGATGAACTATGAAATGTTCTCTCTAATCCCATCCCAGATGATGGGATTCTTGTAAGATTCAGGCAGTCCCCTACAGCAAGAGCTTTGCTCTTTGAACATTTCAGAGATCTTGGCTTAGAGTGGGAAATAAATCAAAAGGCCTCTAGAACTCCATTTCCAGCCCCTCAAACATAATATTTCTTGTCACTGTCACCTCACCCAGAGGCATCTCATAGAATCTCCATATACTTCACTTCACAAAGACAAAGTATTACTAAGACTTCACTGAAGATTCCTTCCCAATGTGTTTTCAGAACTCCATGTGACTCATCAAGTTACTTGTATTCTTCCCAAGATCACATTTCATGCAAAATGACCACACCTTGGATCTGTCTAGGGCCCCTCATTACTATTCTGACAGGAACAATTTTCAGTTGTGGTTGTTATACATTGTTCCAGAGATCAGGCCATTTCATTAGAGATTTTCACAATGGATAATACCGTATATTAGTGTGCAATCAGCTAGCTGAAATACCCTCCCACCAATGATTACATCTCAATCCAGCAAAGTCAAACCATCATCTTGAGGAATCTATCAATATCTGAAATCTGAAAAACTGTTATGTGGAACTCTTACTGCAGCTCAGAATTTCCTTTAACATGCATAAATCAAGAAAGCAGATCTGCCTTGGAATAAACTATAAACTCCTCATCTTTTGCATTGCAACTAAAGGTGAGCAAAGGGGAGAGTTACATTAAACAGAGTATTTTGTGCAATTTTCCCATTTCCTTTGTTCATTGCTTATCTGAATTTCACCATCTCAAGATTTTCATTGCATCCAAACCTGTTATCTAAAAGTCAGCTCATCTCTAATTTCAGCACATGATATGCTGCTGTGAACCAAGGAAGAATATGTGATGCAGCAGGATATCAGACAAAACCCATCAAAACAAACAGATAGCAGACACAGTCTGTTCAAAGTCTATCTGACAGCAATGACAGACATTTCTTTGCTGCATGTGACTCAGCAAAATAATGTAAATATACATGAGATACCCATAAAGAGATCCCCCCATAACAAGCTTTCTTTCCTCAGAAGACCAAGTGCCTCACACCTGTAACTAAGTTATTCTAAAAAGCATCCTTCTCAGTCTTATCAAGGAATATAATTGTGCCCTGCTTGGAATCTGCAGCCCTGACTGGTCTTAGTTCTCAGCCTCTTCTGGGCTACAGATATGTGTGTCCCTGCTCTAGGGCTTTCTCCTTGGAGACTGTTGGACTTTAGCAGTTCTGTGGAGTCATTCATTCTTCTTCTGGGGTAACAAAGTTAACTAATAGTTGGCCATCTCCAGTATCTTCAGCCCCATCTATAGGCCTGTTTACATTTCAGCCCTTTGTGTGGTCTTCAAAAAAGAACGTGTCCCCTTCTTAGGGCTTTTGCCATTTCACTAGTGGGGGGGGGAACCCAAGCCCACCCACTATTCTGCATCCCAACCCAAAGACCCTACAAATAGCAGCCACATACTGCTTTTTTAAAAATTGCTGCAACTGCATTCCCTGGACTGCTCCTTACTCTGTACCATCATGTGCATCTGTTATATTAGAGTTTTAGTCTCGGAGTTCTCTGTCTGTTCCCAGTTTGTGCAGAGCCTTCCCAGGCTCCTTTCTTGGAGAGGTCCTCTGTTTTATTCATCCTTGTCACAGCCAGGAACTGAGCTGATCAGGCCCAGCTCTTTTTTTAAAGGGAGCTTGCTGTGTTCTTATTAGTGGCTTTGCTGCAACCTTTCTAGGCAATCCTGGAGGACACACCTTTACTGCTGCATTTCAAGGGGCAGGCTGTGGTAGGACTATGAGGCTTACCATAGGAGCCCATCACCGTTAATTATTGCAGATAGTATTGTTTCTTTCCTTTCCAAATGTCTTACATTTTATAAAAAATCAACTTCACCCAAAACCCTAAATTATTTTTATGTACTTACAAACAAAATCTGTTTTCATGATTAAAAAAATTCTCAGCTATTAGCTTAAAATTTGCTTTTCTCAGCTATGTGAACATACAAAATATTGGTCTCATGAATATTTGGAAAAGCAAATAAAAAGTGATGAAAATATAATCATGGCGAAATTCTGTTTAGAAGTCACTGAAATGTTTGCAAATATTTTTCTCACTCTTCATCAGCTTCACACAATATTTTCCATATTTTCAAAGTAAGAGTATACCTTTCTGTGTTTCAGATAACTCATCTATCTATTAATCAGAGGTACTTATATGGCCCCACCATTGTAGTAGCTGCCTGACTTGGAATCTTTAATGTATTAATCCTTAAAACATCTCTTTGAGGGATGTAGTGAGGTAGAGCAATGAGACTTTGTAAAAATATAGAACAGAAAATGTGTGGACCACTACACTATAGAAAGTAATAAGTAATTCTTTTGCTCATTGTGGCAAGGTAGAGCAGATAACGTGAGGGTGCTATACTGGAGAAATGTCTTTAATAATGCTGTGAGTTAAAGATTGATGAAAAAGTAGAAATGTGGGCTTGGGATTAAAACAGGCCTTAAAGGACTGGGTGGATATTTATTAGTACTTCAGTAAAAAAGACGAATTCAGAAAAGTTCATGTTGGAAAGGCTAGTAGCATATTCACCTACATTTCCTAAAACAAACTGTCAAGGCTAAATCCCCACTCTAGCATGATGAATGCAGAAGTGGGGGCCTGCAAAAGTACCCTAAAACCTTATCTTTCCAGGCTTTGATATAAAGCTTCCCCCCAAAATCTTAAAAACCTTGATTTTGGGGATAAAAAATCCACTACCACCACTCAAGTAATGGTAAGAAAATGAGGGAAGAGATCATTTGGGAAATATCAGCCCTAAAGTAAAACCAAGACACAAAAATTAACCAATACCAGGTTAATAAAAAAGAAAGAACTTTTATTACCACCACAATACTCCTGTTACAAGCATAATGACTAGATGGAAAAGTCACCAATTAATATACTTGTGGGGGGCTCCCATGGGCCAAAAACTTGGTTACAAAGGAGAGGACGACCCATTTTTAAATGCATGGACATCAGATTCCCATTCCCAAACCATAAAACAATAAAACCTAATGGATTTATCTAAACTTTACCCTACTTACAGATAGTGAAGAGTCTTTTCTTGGAAAGAGACATTTTGTCTGTCCCCCTCAGAATCTGGAGAGAAACTGCTCAGAGACAAAGGAGGGAAAACCCCAAAATTCCTTTGTCTCAGTTTGAAATCCCTATTTGCATTTCTATTGGCTGACTGCTACCTGGCTAGGTACAGTTGACCCCTTAGTCCCCAGGCTGCTGGACATCCCTCATGGTCATGACACAACCCCTGATTATATTCATGTAAGTTATTTGTTTTAATGGATATATAAGAGAAGCTAGGTAAAATGACTTTTCAGAGTCAATGGAACAAACTATTGAATGACATATGAAATTAAATGCACAAAGCATTGGTAATAGCTATATGTAGCTGTTAGATAACTTTTTACTTCAGTTGATATCCAGGCACTTTGCAAAGCTGATAATCCATATTATTAAGTCTGTTTTACAAATGGGAAAACTGAGAGAAAAAGTGGCTTACACAGTTCACCCAGCAAAACAGCGGGGAGCTATGACTAGAACAGAGGTCTCTGGAGTCCTAGTCCAGTGACCTTGTTACTAATCACATCAATATGCTGTCTGCTGTGAGCAGATGAAATTTTAAATAGCTATAAATAGCTATAAAACATGAATAGTGGAGTAACTTGGTCCTTAAATAGGCACCTCTTTCTCTTTCTTTAGCAGTGTTTAAGCTGCCTGCTTGAGAATATGCTTTCCTTCAAATCTTCTTCCTTCTTTTCTGCTCTTAAGCAGTAGGTTTAACTCCTAAAGCCTTTGCCCCAAAATACCACATGAAATTGAACCACCAGGGCCAGGAGGCAGAGTAGGGGCCAGAGGGCCAGGAAATTTGGACCAGCAGAGCCAGCCCTACCTATGGCTGGTGCTAGGCATATGCAACATAAGGTACTTCTAAATTTGGGGCACAGTGTTGCCCTACACACCTGCCTATTCTGCGTATGCCTAAGGACGACCCTGGAGACACAGTGTGTCTGAGTATGTGATACCCTGGCCAATGGACCATAATGCAGAATGGACCCATCCTATAAAACTTAAAGTATGGGGAACTGTTTTTTTGAAGCCTAAGGGTATGTTGACACTGCAAGCTTATTTCAGAAAAAGCTATTGCAGAAGATATCTTTCGGAATAGTTTATTTCAAAATAGAACATCCACACTACAGGAAAGCTTCAAAATTAGTCCAAGGCAGGCTCCCCTAATGTGGACACACTATTTCGATTTAGAGCCTCAGGAGGCACTGGGGAGGAACAACTTAGAATGGCCCTGGTGAGGAGCTATTTCGACATAGCAGCAGTGGAGTGTCCACATAGCTTTTTTGGAAGAGACATTATTCCTTGTGGAATTAGGTTTACTAACATCAGAAAAAGCCCTCTGTTATTTCGATTTTCTTCTGAAAAAACTCAATTGCTGTGTGGACACTAGTATTGTTTTTCCGGAATAACGGCCATTATTCCAGAATAACTGTGCAGTGTAGATGCACCCTAAGGGTCCCAGATAGGAAATCTGGATAGGGTACTATGAGTCTCTTTTTATGTACTTGGGATCTACAAAATCTACTTATCCTATTTCCTCCTATGGTATCTTATACTCACATACCTGTTGTATTAAATTCGGGAACAATTTGTCTACTGTGTCATGTCAAACTGAATCTGAATTGATAGGACTTTTTGTTTTATGTTTGGTTCTTTATCTTAAATTTAATGGGAATGTGGCAGATGGGTTTTTAGTCTCTCCCTCACAAGCTTACCAGACAAGGTACATAAAAAAATACACCATTGTTCCAGACAGGATGATTGACTATGGGAGCTGTATCATAAGGAATGTTAAATATGGATTCACTTGCCATCACTGCAGAATGGGCAGCCAAACCTAGCCACGTCCTGAACACAGATGAAATCTAAGAAGTAAAGAATTTAAAAGCTCTAAATAATTCCTCTTCATGACTCGATTAGCAATTGCTTCTACTATACAGCATGATTTTAGGTTTCAGAGACCAGCTTCACATGTCTAGTTCAATTGGAGGTGAAGTGTAAGAGAGGTTCAACTTTCAAGCTGTGTCACACTGTCTTTTGAAGACAAACTGTCCAAATGAACTGAAGTCTGCAATTTCAAAGTAGCTGGAAGCCAGGAAGCTTTTCCCACAGAACTAGTGCAGTCACATTTTACCAATAACTCGTGGAACATAGAATGAAGATTACCATTAAGACTATATTTCATAATCCAGCTCCATAAGGAAGAGAATCCCAGAATGCTTGAAATGATCCTGTATAATGCTACCAGGCTAGTTGCCTAGATATTAAAAGTATAATTCACCATCACTCTTTGTGGCACTCCGTAGGTCTCCTCAAATTATGAGCATGATAATCATTTTACTGCTGCAACATATAGTAACTTCTTGAAGAGAAAATCAGCCATGCATCGCTCTCCAGTGCTTGATCTACACAAAAATGGGGGTACATTCATTTACAATTTTACACTGAAGGAGAGAGGAAAGAGCCTAAGCTCATGATACACTCTTTCCTACCTTCCCCAGTATCAAAAAGTACTTTGATACTGCAGCGGTGCAGGTAAATATAGTAGTATGGGAGCTCACCGGGGGCTAACCGTAGCAGACCAGATCACCCACCCCTGTGTTAAGGGCCAGAGATGGGGCTGGTGTGTATTGGCCCCGGTCCCAAAAGAAATTGGAACATCCTAGAGGCAGATGGCTATGGGGTATGGTCAGAGCAGAATCATACATCAGTTCAGAATTTCCAGAGCAGAACTACCCCGCCCCATCTCTGGCCCTTAACACAGGGGTGGGTGATCTGGTCTGCTACGGTTAGCCCCCGGTGAGCTCCCATACTACTATATTTACCTGTACCGCTGCAGGTACAGGGGATCATAGCTCTTGTTGCCGTGGATCACCATTCCCAGCCAATGGGAGCTGCGATCCCCCATACCTTCAGAGGTGCAGATAAATATAGTGGCAGTGGCCCACCAGGGTGAATCACCACCATTTTACTGCCCCCTCTGCCTTAACACAACCCTTACCATTCCCTCCCTCCTGCCACCTTCAGGCAGTTGGCACAGGAGCAGGTACACCAGCTTTATATCACTTGAGAGTTCAGTGGGTCAGCTAACACTAGTGCTACCTGAGTGGCATAAAGGAACTAGTTCAGGCAGGGAGACAATCTGGCCCTCTGTCTCAGCAATGATCAGTGACTTTTCTAATCATAAATTAACATCCATTAATTCAGTAACAATTACCTGGAAGCAAGGCTACACTGAAAACTTTGAAATCAGGTAAATGTAAGGCTACATCATCTGTCTCCCAAGGTTCCTGCTTTGGTTTGCACTAATTGATAGTGGATTCAAAGATGTGGGAGACATGGGATGTGACCACTTGAATCATGTAATCTTTTGCCCAGTAGTTGAGCCTACTGAAGCAAGGTTCCTTTTTGGTCTTCATAGACTATTGCCAGAGGCTTTGAAAACTATTTCCCATTATTTCAGTCACTTGATAAAGAATATTACATTCCTCGAGAACTTCCAGGATAAAAGTAATCTATGTGCAAATGAAAATTAGGTATCCCGACATAGTATACAAAGCAATGAAATACAGTACAATGCTGCTCTTCTTTAGCATATTTATACAAACAGTATTCCAAAAACTGTTATTAAGTATTTAAATCATAGGTGGAGAAATAAATGAATAGAGAATAAATGACTACTGTGGACAGAACTTGTTTTTAAATCCTTGTAAAATGTTTAGTTACTACAATGGTAAATGCTATCCAAATGCTGAGGCTACATACAAAAGGTTGAATTATTGAACTTTTCTGCAGAATTTACATTCCAAAAATAACTTATTAGGAAATGTTGAAATGTTTCATTTTGATATTGTCAGTCAGAACAAAACACTTCAATATTTTTTAAACTGATTTTTAAAATTTACTATACATACCCCAAATTTCAACACCAAAATGCAATGTAATGGTGGAACATTGCCTTATTGGAGTTGTAGGGCTTAATTAATTCATTTTTCCCTGAGTTAGCCTCCTTGACTAGACTACATCTTCCATGCAACCAGAGTCCTCTGAATCCCATGATATAGCACCGAGCCTGGTTAGCGGAAATACTATCCTCCAGGAAGCTTTGCCCATAGTACAATATAGGGACTCAACCTGCAATCCCCACAAGGCAATGCCCTGATAGAGAAATATAAACATTTTGTTAATCTGATTAAAAACAACATTTTAGGTTAGTTAAAAATTGAAATATTCCAAGCACTATTTCAAACTGACTTGAAATATTTTATGTCAATTTTCTCAATGGAAAGAATCAGAAGTCTCCTGGGAAATAAAAAATCTCCAGAAATTGTTTTTAAAAATGAATTTTTGAACAGGCACCAAGACTATTTCACTTGACAAGTGCAGAAGAGGGGGCTCTTCATAACGGTAGTAAGTTTGAAAGAAACAAAGAGGCTAATGCTACTTACGCCACAATCACATATCTATTGAAGTCAGTGGGATGCTTCTACAGTATTGCTAACCTTCAGAAATAAAAAAAGCACGAGTTAGAATAATAATAATAATAATTACATGCATTTGTTTAAAGACCATAACTCTTCTGTTCTTTGACTTTTGAACTTGCCCCTGCACATCACCAGAGGTGTGTGTGTCAAAGAGAGAGAGAAAGATGCACAAAGAGTGTTGTCCATTATTGCAGATTTATTGGATAAGATAATTTTGCCCCCTGCTGTATGAGCTATCACCCCTATAATGGCCGGTTTCCAGCCCCTTCAGTTTAGTCCGTCATCTGCTCAGCCCTTCAACCCTCCCTGTTCAGCCTCTCTATGTTCACTCCTCCAGCCACTGGTCTCTCAGTTTTGGTCCCCATTGCAATCCCCAACCCCAGCCTCACCTCTCCTCCTCTTCGGGTTCTCCACCCGCTCTCTGAGGCCTGGAGGGGGGAGGTTGTAGTGGGGTTCCTTGTCACCTTTCCCAGGCCGGGTGAAAGATTCAGGGAACTACATCCCCTCCCCCACCTTTTCCTAGGCCAGGGAGGAGAAGAGGAGATGGGAGAAAAAGCATCATCATTTCCTGCTTGCTCATAGAAGAGGGGACACCCAAAGCTTCAGAGCTCTCTAGTTTCCTCCTGTGATAACAGTTTTGGGTTAGGAGAGTAAGGAGAGAAAGCTCTGCCTAGATTATTCTGACCCAAGAGCTGAGCAAGTGATATGGACTGCCAATCTGAGGGCACAATTTATTTAGTGAGTTGGAGCTTCTTGCATCATGGCCAGACTATCTCTAGCAGCCCCAGCCACAAATGTATCACTAATACAAATGTTGTGAGAGTTGGCAGCTTGTTTCCATGGATTTCAGGGGGAACTGAATCTGGCCATTGCTGAGGGGGCGAAATAAGAAAAGTTTCATGATGTAAGTTGGAATAAATCTAGATGGGTTTTTAAGTACATATCTTTGCTAGTCAGCTTTTGATACATTTTACTTATTATTTAATATTTATAGTGGTGTAGTAGCCAGAAGACCCAATCATGGGGCTAGGTGATGAAGAAATTCTCAGAAAGATATGATGGTGCCCAGTCTTGAAGAGTTTACAGTCTGAGACAGGCACTTGCAGTGTTGTGGCACAGGACTACTCATTGTTTTCATAATACAATAGTAAACTTAAAATTAGTATCTTAGGATGCATCTATACTACACCTGTGGCTCAAAGTAAGCTATGCAATTTGAGCTACGCAAATTGTGTAGCTTATTTTGAGTTAATTTCGAAATAGCTTATTTCAAAATTAAATTTCAAAATAGATTGCCATTCCAAAATGTCCCTTAGTCCTCATGGAATGAGGTTTACAGGGACGTCGAAATAGCAAGCCCATTATATTTTGAAATAACGGGCTTGCTCAAAAGATGCAGAATAGCTATTTTGGATACCAGAAGTATCCCAAAATGGCTCTTCAGTGTAGAAGTAGCCTTACAAGAATAAACCTGTGTTATCCAGGATACCACAACTTTTTCCTTTACTTACTGCTAGGTTGCCAGCTTTCCCGATCAGACAGATCACATGGAATTGCTGTGAATGGTGTCTAGTCCACCTGGTTGGGAAAGTTGGCAACTGTATTTACAACAGGAATAACTATGAAAACTGTGTAATTTCTTCTTAACATGTATTGGTTAACACGGCACTTCCACTGAGAATGTGCTTTAAACTGAGCTGATGAATATTTCAGGGATAGGACGTCCCAGGAGTACACACCTGCTGTGATTCTGAATATTCTTCATGATTTCAAAATTCGAATGGCTTCAGAAGGCTTGGTTAATCACACACACTTGTAAGTTAACAGAAATTCTCATCATTCTTTCTCCTTCCTTATTCATCCTGTTATGCCTAGAACTGCTTTGACACAGCAAAGATGTATGCCTATGCTTAACTGTTAATGTGAGTAGTCTGCTGAGTTGAATGGGACTACTCATAGGTGTAAAGTAAAGCATGTGAGTAAGTCTTTATAGGATTTGAGCCTGAGCCCTGGTCAACACTATGGCTTTATTTCAAAATAACCTCCCTTAGGTCGAATTTATAAGCAAAGCATCCACACTATGAAGCCCGTTATTTCGAAATAAGAGGATGCTTATTTCAAAATCTGTAATCCTGCATTTCTCAAGGGACAACACTAATTTCAAAATAGTTATTGTGAAATAGCATTAGTGTGGATGCTCCAGTGTCACTATTTCAAAATAACTACTCCCCAGAGTAATTCAGACTAATTATTCCCCAGTGCTTGCTGATGCTCTAAGTCAAGGTAAAATGTCCACATTAATGGAGCCTGCCTTGGACTTATTTTGAGGTTTCCCTGTTGGGAGGACATGCTATTTCGATTTTGTAAAATCGGGAGTTATTAAGTTGAATTTAGTTATTTCAAAATGGTTTCCTAGTGTAGACATGCCCTTAGATTAGAAGCTCTTTGGGGTAGGAATCATGTACTTGCATCGATTCATTATTATAAAATAGATAAGTCTCTGAAATTGTAAAACAGGATTTTCAGTTCTATAACCCACAAAAGAGCTGAATTCTAAGAAATGTAGTAAAACTGACATATTAAAGATAAGCATGGGAGCCTCTTCATTCAGGATATACCACTACTGTTATTACAGATACTGATAGACTATGGCTTCTCTGTCACTGAAAGTGATGAGTGGTTTGTAATGTGAGTTCAAGATGTACATGGTATTAGTAAAAAGAAATCCTCTGAACATAAATCCCTTGGCACCACCAAAAGACTTAATGCCATGCCTGGCTTTTATTCATCTTTGTCTTGGAGAAGGCAAAACTCTTTATTGCAAAACTCTTGTGATTATTTAAAATAAAAGTTATTAGTTACTTATGTTTGGGTTCCCCAAAACTGGCTAAGGTTATAGTCCCAAAATCAAAGATGATTAGGTTATTACTCAGATGATAGGATTTGATAATCTTTCTGTAGCAGATAATTTATGGGTCAATTATATATTGAGACTTGAGAAAAGTGTGCAGTTGTGGAGGAATCTAAGGTGACCTGTTCTAATGTCCCAGTAGCATAATACTTTGTTCACTTTTCCTTGAGGGTCTAGGAGTAATTTAGCAGCATTACTTCCATCAAGCTAATACAATCCTGGAAGGTTTTATTCTACCTATTATTCACATAAATAAATGGAGACATTGAGAAGTTAAGAGACTTGCTAAAGGTCACATCAGGAGAATTTATCCCCTTTAAAGAGAGTAAGCACAAGGTTTATGTATGATGGCCTCCCCAGGGTACAACCTGGAACTGGGGTACTGATGTGCCCCCCTTAATTCTATAGCCTAAAATGTCTCTCACACAATGCTTTACTAGTGACAAGCAGCAAACCTCTCCAGGTGCTGTTATCACCTATCACCGTAGCATGTGGAAGGTCATACCCAGCTGAATTACATAAATTCTCCCTTAACCACTCACAAACCACACAGGAAAAAGCACCAGCAAATCTCTCAAGTCCCCATCCTTCTTGCCCCTTCTGGAATATACTGTCTTGCCTTTGTCAGAAGCCTGAGTAGTATAACTTTATTATCCATTCTGCCCTTCCCTTGATATGGAAAGGACACACACTAGCTTTTGCAACCTGAGCAGAAATTTCCCAAGCACTTCAACAAAAACAAACTGTTTTATTAACTACAGAAAGTTAGAATTTAAGTGATTATAAATGGTAGACACAAAAAGTCAGAGATAATTACCAAAGAAAATAAAAATTAAATACATAGTCTGAATCTTAAACCTTATTACAGTAGGCAGTATTTGGATTAAGCAGTTTTTCTCACCCTACTGGATGTTGTAGGTAGCTCACCATTTTTAGTACATAGGCATCCCCTTTAAGTCTGGGACCTGTCTCCTGAGTTTAAGTCTTTATCTTCTAGCATTTTTGTTGCTTTCAACATAGATGGGGAAGGAGAAAGACAAAAAACATGATGCTACTGTTTAATATTTTATACACTCAGTCCATGTGCCTGGGAAATGCTTGCCCAGACATATCTTGGTTGTCCTTGCTAAGTCACAGAGATGAGCAATTCCATAGGGTGATGCTTTTTCTGTCCTCTTAGAGCTCTGTAAATCCCTTGTTTACACACTTCTGCTTATTCATGGTCACTTAACACACTCTTTTGTTGTCACTGGGGAACTAACAAGTAGAAACTCTCAAACTTATATATTTCAGCAACAAACATACAGGAAAAATCTCACAACTTCATACAGACTAATGATATACATATTGGACATAATGGATTTCAGTGGACCATGATCATTCATAGGATATCTTACATGGCATACTTTATATCAGGTGTGGGGGACCTAAGACCCAGGGACAAGTTGCGGATCTAGCCCTTGGGGCTGAGGGCTCCTTCCCCCCAGCACTGGGGAGCCTACACTGGAACTCCAGCTCCCTCTTCCCCATGCCTGACTGATTTTTCTGTGGGTCGGCGGCCCCCGACCCAAAAAAGGTTCCCCACCCCTGCTTTATATGAAATATATCATAATTATATGATAGTGTGAGTATGAGGTTTAAGGTACAGAGTGCCACACTGTTTACTACCTGGGTGCTTACAGAGCAAAGGGGATTTGAGTAGAACCTAGGCCTTCTGTAAAGCAATGCCTTTTAGTTCTTAGGAATTAGTGACAGAGTCACAAGTAGATCCCTTATTCCTGATTTACCAGCATACATACTGGTATGACAACAACTACATAAACAGATTGGTAAGGTATAGTTTCCAGGTTCTCATATGCATTAACCTTGTCTTTCCTACGATTGACTTCAGATCCCTACTTAAATCTCCTGAGCAAGTTCCCTATGACTTTTTTTCAAATTTATTATACTGTGCTGTTTGTTTTCTTCATCTAATGTGAATGTTGCCATTTGTTTTGATTATGCTGTCCTTATGCTCATGAGACTGAAAAATATGGAGAGCTCTACCAGACACCAATTCCCTTAGGCAATGTCCCAAACAATACTTGACATTAAACTTCCTGAATTTAAAACTTCTTGAAGAAATAATTAAATCAGCATTAGTAGTAGCCTGTGTGGAGAGCGTCTGCCTTGTAATTCATTATCACCAGCCCAACTCTAATTTACATGTGTGCATGGCACCCCTACTGTACTGCTAGAGAGGCAACAGATCATTTATATAAATTAAAATCAACAGGGGCCTGAGTTCTGAGCCCGGTGGAATACTCTCTGTGCAAGTGGAAATTTTAGAGACTGAGGGATTAATCTTAGCTGCTTGGCTTCTTTCATCAAGGTAAGCTTTAAATTAATTAATTATAATTTGTGAAATATTAAAAGCCAGGAAGCTTTTGAGTGAAGATATTATGTTTCTGCACTGTCAAAGTGAAAGCTTCTTCAAATTTTAAAATACAACAGCAAGAGGTCCAGTTTTCCCAGCATTAATAAGCTTTTGTTTTCAGACTCATTAAAAACATGTTCCCCTCCCGTCTACAAATGACAAGAAGTAAGGGACACAGCATTTAGCAGAAAGTCAATTTATTGATTAAAAATGTCCTTACTGATGACTTCGAGTGCTTAGAACTGTACTTATTGGCCCCAGAATTTCAGGGATGTTTACATGTTCTAATTCTTCTATAATATTAATTTCATCCATGTTTAGCTAGATTTGCACAAAAGTCTTTTTTCTCATAGCTATAATTTACTCCAGCTGAGAATCAGGTCTAAAGCCTTCATATCAGTCAACGGTAGAAATGTTTTGAGAGTCTTAATGTACATAATTTGATGAAACCGAGTAAATTCCAAAATCAGTTATTACAAATGCCCCATTTTGCTAATTGGTTAAACTGAGATACTAAGTGACTTTGGCAAGGTCATTCGGCAAATTAGCAGCAGCAAGGTCCCCAATTCTCTTGCTGTAATAAGTAGATAATATGTCCTCTGTTTATATTCATATTATAACTGAGAAACAATGAAAAATATACTTTTAATAACTGAATATATAACATAGCACTTACTATTATCTTTGTATCTTTCAGTAGATCTGCATTAGACTCCTAAATCCTTTCACTTGCCGTACCCCTCTTTTACCCCTACCTCATGTTTTTGTCCCTTCCTGTTTGTTTTCACCTTACTTTGGATTATAAACTCTGGCGTAGAGAATCTGTCTTTATCAACATGCTGGCATTCTGTGCACATCTATAGTGCTATATGGGTAGTATATAATAAATGTCTTCGTAAATCTAAACTAAATGATATTCTGAGAACTTTGCTTTGCAGAGTGAACATTTTCAATTGCCTCAAGCTATCAAGCAGCATTTATTTAGAGAATAATCAAATCAGGGCCATCAACAGACAACTGCTAAATAGCCACTGACATCTCATGGAGAACTATTTTGATTCAAAACATTTCTGCCAGTGCAGCTTCCATTTTCTGCACTTTCTGATTCTGTGGATATTGGCATGAACACAGATTACTTTTCCTCGGGAGCTCATCTGTTCCTGCTGCTTATTACTGACTTGAAGTCATAATCCTTTGTTTGTGACTGTAATCATCTCCACAGAAACTAATTGTGATGTCACAGGCAAAGGATTATGACTTCAGGGGCAGAATAAGCAGCTGGAGTAGGTGACCTCTAAAATACAAGGAAGCCCTTTTCATGAAACTGTTCCTGCAAATATTTTTTACAAATGCAATTCAGCTAAAAATGAGATGAACAGAATCTTTTAGAGAAGAAAATGTTTAATTTTTACATGAGGCATTAGCATGCCTGTTAAGAGGTAAGCTAAGACAATTTTCTGGGATATTATATTGAGAAAATATATTCAGTATCACTGAATTATTGAAATTGGCTTCTAATTTCTCATTTGATTGATTCACAAATAAAACTACTGATACAGTGAGCAATTTCTCTGTCTTTTCACATAAAACTGGAATCACATACAACTCATTTTCTTTGTAGCTGACTTTTCCACTGAATGCAAAGTTCGTAAAGTGAGTCAAAAACTTCTCTTCCTCTCAGCACATATCAAAATGATCATAGGGTCCTACATTTGATAGCTTTATTAAGAAGTGTTGGAGCTGATGTAGTGATTTGGAAGACCTTGGTTTGTTAGTCCTAAAGAATCAGTCAACTTTTCATCCATAGAATAGTCAAAGCTACTGCAATGCAAAATTCCCTATATTGCCTGGAATCTCCGCTTTTTATCCTGCATCCAATTCTATGGGTGCATTAAGCTTAAATGTTTCTCAGACTTATCCTATAGTGATGACAGTTTATATAACTCACATCTGATTAATGGTCTAAAATACAGAGGGAGATTTTTAAAGGCATGAAGAGCAGTAAGCTGCACACATTCCATTTAAAGTCAATAGATTACAACAGTGTTACTACTGTGCTTGTGGCATTAATGTAGGGTTTGGTTTTAAAGGACAAGTCATTCCAACTCTATGGTGCATTCTTTCCTGTGTATCTTTCCTCAGATTGAATTTAGTGTTGTGATACCAGTCTACCAGGAAGCTGAGTGAAACCACACACTGGCTCCATAGTGACGATCTGTGATTGAGGTAACTAACAAGAAATGCTATTCTGTTTTTTGTATACTGCATCTTTAAATGTAGAAAGGTTACTGTCTTCTTTCCTAGTTTTGTAAATATTAAATGATGTCCAGACCCCACTCTGTGTCCCTTTGGCCAGAGGTTGCTCGCACATAGATAAAATGGAGTCTTATCTTTGCCACAGACTGAGGGTGCGTCTACACTGCAGGGTTTAACTTGAAATAAGCTACACCAATTGAGCTACGTCAGTTGCATATCTTGTTTCGAAATAGCTTATTTCGAAAAAGGGAGTGTCTACACAGCACTTATTTTGAAATGGAGCACTCTTCCTCTGACTTCCCTTACTCCTCATACAATGAGGGTTACAGAAGTCGGAGTAAGAAGTCCTTCAGCTTGACAGTATTTTGACATTATTGTGAAAGAACTGCATGCTGTATAGATGCGGACTAAGTTATTTTGAAGTAATGCTAGTTATTTCAAAATAATGTTGCTGTGTAGAGGTGCCCTTAGTTTGGTCTTCTACCTAGGCAGATATACCAGGAGTGACTTATTCCTATAACAAAGGGTATGTCTACACTGCAGAGGTTTTTTTGAAAAATGGACATTTTTTCAAAAAAACTTCACTTACATCCACACTGCAGTCATGTTCTTTCAAAAAAAAACCCAAAAGAACAGAGTGTTTTTCCAGCATTGATAAATCTTTCTACAAGGAAGAGCTCTTTCAGAAAAAGGTGTGTGTGGATGGGAAAGAGGGAGTATGGACACTATCTTTCACCATTCAGTGTGAAAAAGCAGATTGCTTTTTCAATGCGCTTTGACAGTGTGGATGCTCTTGGAAGAAGTTTTTTCGGAAGATCTTTTCTGGAAAAGCTTCTTCCAAAAGAAGCCTGCAGTCTAGATGTAGCCTTAGTTTAGCAAACCCTCTTTCTCTGTCTGGACTCTCCTTTCTCCCTGTGGCATTGGGCTCAGGATGGTTCTTTGCCTCTGTGTGTCAAAAATTCTAAAACAGAGTTTGAACCAGAAGAAATAGCGCTGTATGAGCTGTTTTTACAGCTGTTTCTTGCTCTTACTTTGCAAGTAGAAAAGGAGTAGTGGTCAAACTCCAATTTCTGTGCAACTTCTTTGAATTCTTTCAAGGCAAATTGGAGTCAGTTATCAGTGAATACAGTGTCCAGAATGCCATCTTTCACAAAGTAGGCCTTCAGCTTGCCAGTCTACCAAGGAGAGGAGTTGAGTATTCATTTCCAGCCAGAAAACACTCCCAAGACCATCTAAAACAGATATCAATGCCCACATGATTTTCTGAATGACATCCAGACGTACTGAAGCTAGGACCACAGCTTTCTGTCCTCAAAATATGATTCCATCCTGCACACACAACTCATCCTTAATTTGAAAATATGATTGTGCACATACCATTACATGACTTCTGTCTTCTGGCCATCCTGCTAGTATCACTCTGTTGATTGCCTGCAGTTGGATGTACTTTTCTATAACCTCTTTTATTTCCATCAGCTTCAATATTGAAACTGAGATGGAATCCATTAATGTGTTGCACTATGCTCTGATTCCCTTTCCCCATCTCACTCATCTTGGATATCTATTCCCTGATGTGGGTGTCAGCTAGTACCACTAATCATCCTGGACAATATCTGATCACTGCCTGATCATGCTCAAGATGCATCATCAATCATTGCAATCTCTTTGGAGCATAAAGAAGAGGCTTTTCCATGTATGTATGTAGGTTGGTGGAACTGTTAGAGGGTCACCACAGATGTACTAATGGATTTTCCCACTCCGAATTTCACACCAGGGGCTTGTTTCTATTTGGGTGTACTCCTATTGAGTCTGACAGGGCTTTGCTGGCATAAGTGGCTGGCTGCTCATGCAAAAGAAGAGCTACACCCAATCCTTTCTCTGATGCCTTACACTGGAGTCAGTACCTCTCCTGGCTGGTAGTGCTTCTGGAAACTGGCATCCTTTACCATTTCAAGATGTCAAATGCTTACTGTTGAGGACCTGCCTAGTTCCAATCAATATTCTGCCTTGTGAGCTGAGGTATAGGTTTTACTACTGCAGTCAGGGGTGGACATTCGTCATTTGTATGATGTTCTGTACCACCTTCACATCCATTGGAGCCAGCATGCCTAAATCCATTAATAATATTGGGATCTGCCTTCAGTTGCTTTACTGTGACCAGGTGTTTAATGATCATCATTTCATGCTGTCTGACACAGATTTTATTCTGGGTTGAGTTTTCTGTTCCCGTCCCTGCATTGCTGCAAGTTTTTCCCATCTTGTAGTTTCCCCTCATGATCTGGCAGCTTCTATAATATTGTTTCCTTTATCTACAATGAGGATATCATCTGTAATTTCTTTTTCACCCCAGGCAGTCCTTCCAGCACTTGGCTGAATCTTTGAATTACCTCTGGTGTTGGGTTTATGCCCATCAGCGTGTATAACCATCTGTAGTAAACAAATGGTGTAGCAAAGGTTGTCAGCATGCTGGACTCTTTATCCAGGTTCATGTGCCAAAACCTATTCCTCACATAACAGACCATATAGATTCTGGCTTTGGAAAGTTCTTGCAAGATGTCATCAGTTGCAGTCAGAGAAGAGACGCATCTTTTTAATGCCTGTTTCAGTGGTATTATAAATGCATAATTTGCCTGATGAAAGATTTATCAGCAACATGCTGGTTACCCAAGCTGCAGCAGGTGCTATGATATACCCACTGTGCAGACTTTCAGGCATCTTGTGTATTGGTTTCATTAGTGCTACTGGAATTTTCCTTTATGGTAAGCACACAAGTTCCGATATGGGATCACTTCCAGTTGCAGTTTTCCTTCAAAACATTCATCAACTTTGGGGAAAAAATTCCATTTGCTTTTAAAATTGTCTTCATTGTCCATGGGATTCCTCCCTTTGCTTCTTGAAAACAGCAACTAGCAAATCATGATGCTGCATGCTACTTCCCAAAAGGGGTCTGTGGTGCTTACCACACACCACCAAAAACTTCAGTTGGCACCAGCCATTATTTTTCAAGATATTTAATAGATCATATTTTCCTGCTACCCACCTTGTGCTTTCATTGTGCATTATTAGATGTCACCTGCTCTTTGGGTGTGTTAGAATCCAGTTCACATTGAAGAATCCCGCTAGAGGAAGCCCTTCTATCCAGCTGAAATTACATAGGGTATTTCCCTGTTAAAATGATGATGTGCACTGGAATTAATATTTCCCCTTTTTACTTTCCTGTCCTGGGAGCCTGAACCTGACATGGTCTCAGAGAGAGAGAGAGAGGGAGAGACAGAAACTGAGAGTCAAGATACCAGTTTTATGTGCCCTTTACCTCTTATACAGTTATAACTGAAACATTTTGGGAAATTCCTTTGTTCTTGAATACTGCTAACTTGTTTCAACTTTCCATATTCCTTGCAATGCTGGCCTAGTAGGGAAACCTGTCCTGCTCTCCTTTGTTGTTATTTCCCTGTGTATGCTTCTGTGTGGGTTGTCCCTCTGAAGGTGTTCATCCTCTCTCATATCTTACACTGCATACCCCATGTCTAAGCACATGGCTAATGTGAGAGTGCCTTCCTGGAGCATCTACTCCAGATAATTGATCCGACCAATTATCATCCTAAATCAAGGAGTTCATCAAATCTCCAAAATTTCTTTTAGAAACCAGTGTGTAAGGCAATAAGAAAGGTATCGCTCTCCTTCCCTTCAGATTGGTCTCTAGCGAAACACTTTTGTTACTCCACTGTTTCCTTGTCCTTTGGGAGCAGTAGGACCACAGGGCTTCTAGGACTTCTGACCGGCCTTAGGCAGTGGTGAGCTTCACAGTAGTACAGATCTTTCTGCCTTTTCCCCCTATACAGTACAATGATAGATGTACTTTCCAGTTGTTTTTGTGAACATGGGTGGCCCCATCTGTGTACAGCTCAGACATCTCCTTCCATTAGTGGGTGGTTTGTGTCTGCAAAAAACAGCGCTCTGGAAGGAAGGGAGAGCACCTGACTGAGTTGTATTGCTCACACTACCAACTGCTGCACTACAGAAAACTCATATCTCAGATGCTGCCACGATATTTCATGCACAGTGAATGAAGCTGAATGCAGGGTAGATGACTCTATTAAACTCTGTAGCAGCTCTGTCCATATAGCCGAGTTGCTTCCAGACCAACTCCTCAAATTCCAGTGGCATCCCATCAATAACAATCCCTCTGGAGAACATTGGCTTTCTGACCACGGTTCCATTGATCATGATACAGTGAGAGCACTTAATTCTGAAGGCAGAACTATCCAGTGGATAGAACACTGACTTGTGTGTCAAGAGATTAGGATCTACTCCTGGCTTTGCAGTTGGACTACGATGTGATTTTGGGCAAAGCAAAAATCACTTAGTTTAGTCATGTGTAAAATTGGGATAATGAATGCACTTTCCTTCCCTTGTCAAGAGATTTGAGATTAATGGATGAAAAATGACGTATAAGAGATAAAATAAAGATAATGATGAGTGTAAACAGGTATAAACAGTTACCTAATTTGCATGTGCTATTAAAATTTGCCATCCAAATTAAGTGTATAGTTGTATATATAATTGTGTACTCCTGGTTTTGAATATTGTGTCTGATTTGTACATAGATATATATGTAATGAGGTACACGCACTGCCCAGTAATCAGAGAGGTGAACTTGAACATATTCTAGAGATGATAGAGCTAGAGCTAGATAGAGAAAGAGATAGAGATAGAGAGATAGATGGTGGGAAAGGTGTAAATTTTAAATATATTTTTTACAATAGACATTACAACTTGGAGAGCCTGTATAAGTTTATCACCATAAGTTTGTTCTCCCTGACAGCACTATAAAAAGTGCTAGAGATCAGATTACATATTGGTTTAAAAACAATTTTAAAGCCTGCTTTGTGTCTCACAGGCACTGTAAATGGCAGATGACAGAGTTTTCTTCAATAGTACAATAGACCCTCATAAAAGTTACATACCCAAATGGCACAAAAATTAAAAACAGCCCTTATCGAGCTTGAATGTGTAAAAGTATTTTTTGATTAATGTTTTAATTTTCCTTTAACAATCTTGCACATTGGTGGATAGTAAAACTCTCCCAGCATTTCTCCTAACCTTTACAAGGTCTAAAATTATTGCTAACCAAAAAAATCTGTTTCCATTTTAATGTCACTAATTATGATTATTCCAGGGCAGAACACAGTAGACACAATGCTCACTGACATAATAGCAAAGGAGTTGAATAAGAATGCATTTAATAACATTATTTGAAGCAAACCCAAATCTGTTTAAAAATCTATATGATATTTTTCTTGAGTAGAAAAATAGGGCAATAAGGCCTATTATATATATATATATATATATATATTATAAACATTTTATGCAAAACTTAGTTAAAACATTGAAGAACGCAAGAAGAATGCAACCCTCCCCGCACAGTTACAGGCTAGCATATGTGTTTGGCACCCAAAGTTTGTGCTTAACTTTTCTGATATGAGTTGTTTTCTGATAGGAGACAAAGTTACACGTTTAAATTTAAAACTGGTCACAATCTGCTAAATTTTCCTTATATTTTTGTTGTAATTTGAAAAAAAAAGAAATTTTGTGGGAAATAGTTTTGAGAAAAGCCCATTCTGCTTTTTTAAGCTACTTATAGAGTTGCTAGAACATGTCAAAATTCTAAGTTACAAGAAAAAGAACAATGTCAACATTTCGAATTTCACTGAAAAAAATTGATTAACTTCCACAAATGTTTTTATGACAATTTTTTACCAGATTTTGACCAGATGTATTCCAGTATTTGCAGGGTTGGTACTTTAGTCATTATATGTTAAGAGAATTTAGAATTCCCTCTTGCTCACTTAGAACAAAAATAATGTAAAATGATATAATATTTAAATACTTAATCAAATGCTTTTCCAAAATGAATATTAGCAAATGTTGCTTCAAAATACACAGAAGTCCATAAACAAACTGCTTTAAATACCTCCAGCAGAGCCTAGTTAGGGAAGAATGACACAAAAAGGTTGATGTAGTGGCTTTGAGGGCTCCTTTCATTGATGGTTTATCATTATTTATTATTATCATTATTAAAAATGCACTAAATATTTACTAGCACATTATGAATTATCATATCACTAAATATTTACTAGCACATTATGAATAATTAAGACAGACTGCACTTGCCAAAACAAATGAAAAAACCATTTTGTGATGCATTATCTTTGCTTTTCAGTTTGTTTGCTTACAGGTTAATTCACAAATTCAGTACATTGCAAATGGTCTCATAGTCATTAGTATGATTCAAGGAAGTTCTGCTGTGTTAAGAAGATATACAACTCACTCGTAACAAGCTAAAAGCATATATTCTATGTATTGCTTTTTGTTTAAAAAGGTTTTTCTTCATGTTAAATCATTTCTAAACTTATTTTAAGTTGTTGGGGATGCCTGCACCCTTATATTTTGCTGATCAGTGTGCTTTTTGTTTTTCCTTCCCTAAGACATGTAACTAAAAGTCTTTGGCAATAGTGATGTTTTCCTCTTTGTTTAATTTTTAGTTTCTATATTCCTAAATAGATTTTTACATTTAACTATAATTCTTCTCTTTTTTAAATTTAGGTCCAGGTTTATTCGGTCCTTCTGTTTACTTCATCTGGCTTTGGATCAGACCCTTAAAGCTCACTACTTTTTAGTATGCTTTCTAGCTTTGTTCTTCAGGAGTAAGAGTATATCTACAGCAGATGCTCCCAAGACTTCCAAGACTACAGCATTAAAACAGCCCTGGCAAATCACATCCTAAAATAATATGCACAGTGGTGTAAGAATTTAAATGTAGAATACCGGCATTGAAATGAGTACATTGTATTTTAAGTATATACAAACAGAAAAACTTATGGTTCAGTATTTGTTCATCCTAAATGACAGTGCCTGGCATCTTAATTATTATCAATTTCATGTGACTTTGCCATTCAGCTAAAAGTAAGGAATGTATTAATTTAGCCTGTTGCTGTAGATTGTTAGACAATATCAACATGACACGTGAATTTGAATAAGGGAAAACAACTTGATACAAATCCTAGGGAATAGCAATATTTGTCTCAGGGCTGAATTCATTATTTCAAAATCTCTAGGAAGGGCAGTCAAAATGAAGCTGCATGCTACTCCAGGGATTTGCTGCAGAGTTTTACTGTGAAAAGAACAGTTTTACAATTTTCATGATGGTACATTTTTGTCAATAAGATGTATATTTCTCAAATATCTGGAGTTTCAATAATGTCTGCAAAGATTCACAATATTTTCCATGGAGTTAGTTTGCTTGTGGCTCTCTTATTCCCACCAACACCACTCTGGGGGCTGCACCTGCACTCATTAGTGCAGCTCAACCAAACTTCCTCAGACAATTAAGACTACAATTTTGAATATAATCCCCGGCTTGAGTGAACATGGCATCTGGCGAGGACCCTGAGGCTAACAACTTAACTCTTGCAAAATATTCCATACCATAGCCCCTTGAGTGACTATGAGCTGTGAAAAACACTCAGTTAGTATATGGCCATCTGCACCGTGAACACGTGCTGTCACATTCGCGTTCGCACATAATAATTCAGAACTCCCATTTCCACACCAGGACCAACTCTATGATCCCACACCCATCTAGGCAGGAACTAGTTGTGACCCCCCCCTCCCTTTGTGATATGGAAGAGCAGTGTAGTCACAATTCATGACCCTTAGGTTGAGGATCTCTGACCAACACTATATTCTATAACAACTATCTTTACCTTAGAAGTCTCTTCCAACTACTGTTTAGGTCCAGCTATGCTTATTGTAACATCTAGGGAACACACAGCCCAAAGTGATATAAGAGTCTCTAGTAGGCTTGGCTTTTACAGACATCTGTAGAAATTTCAACTTTTTAATTAAAAAAGATTCTACTTTCATATCTCATGAACATTTTAATTATAGTGGAAATTGAAAAGAGTTTAAACTTGAAGGAAGATGTTTTTTCTTCAATCCAAGGTAGAGATTTTATTTCCTAGTTTAAACATGTAGGTACCAAAGATTTCCCAAACTATACTTTCATTTGTTATCTCAGCTATCACATTATGGTGATTGGATAAATGCTTATATTTTAGTGGTACATTAAAACAAGGGAAAAAATTAAAAACAGATTATTGTAACTTTTAAATTTAGAATACAATAGATGCTTGTCTCATTTTCCACTTTCATTATTTTTGCTTCTAAGAATCACTCACAAAAGTTTCCCCTAGAAAGCCACACCATAAGAACAGCCATAGTAGTCAGACCAATGGCCCATCTAGGCCCAGTATCCTGTCTTTACTGAGAGTGGTCAATGCCAGGTACTTCAGAAGGAATGAACAAAACAAGTAATCATCAAGTGAGCCATCTCCTCCTGCCCATTCTAGCAAATAGAGGCTAGGAACAATTCAATGATTTTGCATTCCTACCCATCCTGAATAATATCCATTGATGGACCTATCACCCATGAACTAATATAGTTCTTTCTTGAACTCTCTTAAGGTGTGTCTAGACTACAGGGATTTTTCAAAAAAAGTGGCCTTTTTTCGAAAAATCTTTACCTGCGTCTAGACTGCTGCCGCGTTCCTTCGAAAGTAAATCGAAAGAATGCGGCTGTTTTTTCAACTGTGGAAAACCTCGTTTTATGAGGAATAACGCCTTTTTTCGAAAGTGCTCTTTCGAAAAAAGGTGCTATGTAATGCAAACTGCTTTTTTGAAAGAAGTGGTTCCAGACTAGATGCTCTCTTTCGAAAGAGGCTTTTTTGAAAGACATAGCTTTATAGTCTTATCTTTACAACCCTAAGTTCTACTGCTTGGCTGTGCATTGTGTGAAGAAATATAGGTCAACTTCCGTGGTCCAGCATGATTTTAGATAGCTGGATGTCCACTTATCAGGGGTGTGACCAGGGTTTCTTGCAGTCCCATAAAATTTACAGCCACCAGTCCTGGCTCTCAGTATTCTGTGCTTTTATTTAACTCTAATTTACTTTCAGTTTCTTCTAAGAGACCAGTGTAAGCACTGGTAATGGTGTTAGACAACATTAACCTCCCATGATGTGGCAAATTCTCTGGTTTGGCACTGGTCAGGTCACAAGGGTGCCGGACTAGTGAGGTTCAACCTGTGCTTCCTTTTCTTTGTTTTAGACCAGCTATCATTAATGTCATTTGGTGACCCCTAGTTCTTGTGCTATGAGGAGTAACTAACACTTCATTATTTATTTTCTCCACATAAGTCATGACCTCCATCATATTTCCCTTAGTTATTTTCTAAAGCTGAAGTCCCATTTTTATCAATCTATCCTCAAATGGAAGCTGTTCCATACCTCTAATAATTTTGTTGCCCTCTTCTGTATCTTTTCCAACTGCAGCATATCTGTTTGGAGATGTGGCAGCCACAGTATTGAAGATGTGGGCATACCACGGATTAAAATGGAGACAGTATGGTATTTTCTGTCTTATTATCTATTCTTTTTCAAATGATTCCCAATATTCTTTTCGTTTTTTGACAGTTGCTGCATATTGAGCACATATTTTCAAAGACCGTTCCACAATAACTCCAAGATACCTTTCTTTAGTGGTAACAGCTAATTTAGACCCCACCATTTTATAAGTATGGTCAGAATTATGGTTTACGATGTGCATTATTTTCATTTATTGATACTGAATTTCATCTGCAATTATTTGCCAGTTCTGTGCACCTCCTTTTGTAACGTTTTGCAGTCTATTTTGGGCTTAAATATCCTGAGTAGTTAATTTTTTCCACATCACTGTTTACCTCTTTTCCCATAATTTATGAATCTGTTGAATGCCGTTAGTCCCAGTACACATACCACCATTTACTTCCTTGCATTCTGAAAACTAACCATCTATTTCTAGCATTTGTTTCCTGTTTTCTTATACAAGGACTGATACAAGGACATGTCCAGTTTTCATTGTCAAAGTTTAGAATTTAGAGGTTTGATTCCTTATAAACCAAAATGTCCACTGATATCTGTGGCAGTTCTGTATGAAAGAGATGAATATATTATAAACCCCACAGAGATCATTCTAAATTATTTGCCTTTAAAATTAACCTTTGAATGAGGTTTTGTTAAGATTATTTCCCCTTTACTTGCAACACAAGCCCATTATTCCTTTGCACAGATTCTTTGTGGCTTACAGATCCATTAGTTACATTATTTACAGCCATTGCATTGAATGATTTCTTAAGCCAATGAAAGTATTAAAAAGTGCATTAGGACAAAATTATATTTTCTAAAGTTCTCTTACAATTTTGAAACAGTAATAACCCAATGCCATCTAATCTGTTATATTTCAGACTCTTTGGCTACATACCCTAATTTATGAGTTTTTATTTAAGATCTTTCATTTGGTGAATAAGAGCACAGTAAATGGAACTACTGTACACGTTCATTTTTCTCTTTTGACATATGAAATATAACCTCAGTATACTAATTAATCAAATATTTAAGCATACTGGGCAAGCTATTTTTTCCTGAATGTTTTCACTTCCTCCTCCCACTGACTATGCCTGATGTTCATTGTATTGACCACATAAGGTAGAATTTACATTTTCGAAGTCACTTTAATCTGATTAGAAAGTCAAATTAGTTAGCATCCACCTTGTATTACCAGAATAAAATTGGACAAAGAGACTGACTCAGGAACTCTAAGGTCTCAACAAACTACAGTCCCATAAAGCTAATATCTCCTTAGTCAACACCTTAGCCCTGGTCTACACTAGGGAATTATTTCAAAATAACTCCCCTTATTTCAAAATAACAAGTGGAGCATTCACACTACCAAACGCGTTATTTTAAAATAAGGGGCTGGTTATTTTCCACAAAGAATAACACTTATTTCAAAATAGTTAAGGGAGCCTGCCTCAGACTAATTTCGCGGCTTCCCCATAGTGGGGACACACTATTTCAAAATAGTTATTTTGGCAGTAATTATTTCAAAATAAGTTATTTCAAAATAATTTCCTAGAGTAGACGTGCCTTTAGTTCTTTCAAGTTAGGGGGAAGAGTAAATAAAAAAGCACATCTTTATTTTTTCTGCTTGTCAGTGTGTCTTGCTAAATAAAGCAGGGTGTTAGATGTTATAGTAGTTTGAATATTTGAAAGACCTCCATAGTCCACATAAAATATTTCACATTTATCTAACCTGATGATAACTTTTGGCCACTGAGACCTTATCCACTTAGGAGTATATTGGGATGGCTTCTAAGACTTTTCCATTTGATTCCCAAGAACTCAGCTCAAATCCAAAACTTGTCACTGAGATTTCCTTACTGGCATACAATCAAACTACACATAGTTGCTTAAGCTCAAATAAAGGGGGCAGATACATCATGAAGCTACATAATCATACATCCAGTGTACATAATCATGAACCAACTTATATAAACACTTACAATTAATAATGTTGGTTAATACCTCATATCATGCATTTTATGTTATGATGTCTGGTATAATATTTGTTGTTGATCCCCGCCCAGATCATAAGCTATTTACGAGCTGCACCAAATGTTCAGGCACAGTTGCAAACTCTCGCTTTTCCATTAGCTATGTCTCTTACATGTTTACAGAAATACAGAGCTACTATAAATTCATGCTTTGTTCATTGTTTCAATTCCTTGCTTAAAATAAACCTAAAGTAGTTAAGGAAAATGGACATAGTATTTTTTGTCTAACCAAAAAGGGCAATTGTCACCACTGTCGCTACTTATTTAATTCGTATGAGCCAGGTTACATTCTATGTCAAAAGAAAAAGATTAATGTCTACACTTGCTCCCTTTGCTGTGCTCTTGTTCACCCAATGAAGGATCTTAAAAAGCCTAATAGGAAATCCATGTTATGCCCCATTTTGATAAATGGAGGGCAGAATCTTCAGTAAAGAATGAGGTCAACATACTCAAATTGTTTTTCTCTTTCTGCCAGTATCGCCTTTGTCATTTGTAGCTTGAACTTGAACCATCACTTTTTCATCCATATCTTGTTTCTCATAGGTCCTGTGACATCTGTGCAACAGTGTTAATGGCAAAGAGATAAATCTACTGTCCTCATTGTATTGGTATCATTGCAGCCCTTCTCACAACTTGTGAAGATGCCCTCTCTTCTTGATGTAGAATGTGGTATAAACTAAAGCAGAGACACAACTTGAGGAATCTTCCCTGTTTATGCAAAATCAGTATCTGCTGGGCCAGAACACTTTGTGAATTCAGTTAATCTCTGGCAGACCTTGAATAGAGCCAGGTATTTTCAGTACAACTGCTTAATTTTTTTACCCACTACTATGGGTTAGTCAATTTAAATTCCCAATAATCTGGGATATGGTGCCTACTGCAGTTAAGAAAAAAATCAGGCATTTAGTAAGCCATTAAATATTGCACATTTTCTTAATGTGTAACAATTACAGAAAGGCCCATTCCAAATAACAATGCTAAATGTACTGAACATTTTAGTGTTCAGTAGTCCTAGAATTTTCTCGTTTCTCATTTTTCTCTTTTCTTCAAGAGGTAAAACTTACCAAATAAAAAGCCACCCTGTTGTTTGAGCAGGTAGGTACACATTTGTTTAATATTTAAATCAGCGGAAACATTTCAGATAACTGAGCACATGCAATGCTTTATTTGTTCCAGATTTACAAAATTCTTTTTTTTTTCATTCCTCCCCTAATCTCATACAAAAGTGAAAACAACTGAATGCATCTTAAGTCCTGATCAAGTGTACATGCACACATTTTCCACTTTGATTTGCATGAAATCCATGCAGACTTCAGAGTACGATTCTCAAAATGAGCACAGCAACGCATTTTTTCCCCCCTTGAAGCCTTGATCTCCAGCAAGTTATTCACTGTAACTCCTACCATAAGATATGTAGATATTCATGCTCCAGAAGCCTGTGTTAATCCTGAGAAGACTAAATTGTAGGTTTTCATTCACATTTCAGCATAGCCTCACACCCCTTATGGAAGACCACCAGACAGCAGGTGTCAGAAAGCTGTCATCTCTGCTGATGCTTTATGGCAGGGGTTCTCAAACTTTGTGATATCGTGACCCCCCTCTAAGTTACTCACGACCCCCCTCTAAGTTGCTGCAACACTCCTCTAAGTTGCTCGCGACCTCCCTCTAAGTTGCTTGCGACCCCCCGGGGGGTCGGGACCCTCAGTTTGAGAAAATCAGCTTTATGGGGTTAGGGATGAGCAGTCTGCTCCAGTATAACTATGTTGGCCAGTGCTGATTGCCTGACTGCTTACTGCTTCTATCCAAAATCCTCCTACATGTTACAGAATGCTCTATGCCTTTTTATATATGAAAATATTTATATGTAGATATAGGAGTTGCTGGTCTAGAATATACAGTGTAGGCCCTAGATTTTGGAGGATCCAATAGAATCTACTGCTGTGAACTTTTCATCTGTGAAGCTCTTTGTATCAACTATTAACAAAATCAAAATATCCTTTCAATTTGGGAAGGTTCAGGTGTGGGCCATATTTCTGAATTAGGCTTAACTCAGAGGCCAAATCTGAACACTTCAGGCTTTGAGACTGTTCCTATCCTGGCCCATCCTAAAAGTTGGTGGCTCAGACACACTGCCTAACCATGACCATTGTCACATAAATAGCTGTGACTGACAAATGGTGATGCACAGAACTAGCAAGATGAAGCCAACTGCCATTGTCACTGTATCAAAATCCAGTCTCGCAGTGCATCCACTTCTGTAGTGTATGAATATCCATTCCTGTAGCATCTAGTGACTCAAAATAAAGGTGAGAACTGCTCTAGCTGTGAAGAATTCCAAGTAGCTGGAGAGAGTGGGCAAGACTGGGAGCGAAAAGTGCAAGAATGAGGGTAAGTGAAAAGAAGCTTGGAGTGGGAAGATACTTTTTCAGTGAAAAAAAAAAAAGATTACAGGAGTTGGAGGAAGCAAAGATGTGAAGTTGCTGGAAACAAAACAACAAAAATAAAAGCTATTGTGATGTGATGGGAAGAGTGTGAAACAGGGTGGTGAGCAAAAGAAAAAGAGGGGAATGTTGGAAGTCCAACAGATGGAGCCATATAGCAAGGGACAGGGGAGGAGAATGGTAATGTGGATGATATGATAATGAGAAGACTCAAAGGACATGGATCTGAAAAGGAGTGAGCTATTGTGTACGGTATAACCCAAGAAAGTTGATAGATTTGACTTTATTCCATTTTGGGGTTCTGGTGGTTCAGACTTTGATTTTATGGTTTATATAATCTGTTTGCGCCCACTGCCCAGATGCATTAGAAGCCCAGTCATTCACATCTACCAGACTTTTTTTTTTCCTGTTTGTCTGGCTTGTGGTATCTGCTTACACTGTATGGGCTCTTCAGCTGCAATGGATCACCCACCACCATTTTCTCTTGCATTTTCATCTCGCTTCTGCAGCTTACTATTCACAGGCTGTTTTCAATCCTATACTGGGAGTGGACAGCAGTGATCTTATAAGGCAGCCTTTCTTTTGTCTTAGTTTTGTATTTAAATCTTCCTTATAAACTGGGCTAGTGGAGAATGATTTTGTCATTTCACTATTAGGTTTAAGAATGCAAAGAGCCACATGCCTTTACAAGGTCTGATGTGACAGGGTTACCTTCTGCTACTCTCAGTTCAACACATTGATGTGTACAATAAGCCAATTTCATGCCTGCTATAAGTAGGTTCAGTTCCCACTGACATTTGTTTGGTTTTACTCAGTTCAGGTTTATGCTGATTTGAAACTTGAGCACTGCTACTGCATTGTGAGGCTAATGTGAAAACCAACATATAATAGACCAATTCTGGTACATCCACATTTGACCAAGTGGAGAAAAAGACAAGATTTGGGGCATTGCCTGCAAGTCAACAAATTCAAGATTGAGCTGTGTGCATGGGGGCAAGTTCCAAAGCTTCAGGCCCTTCATGGAGTGCTCTCTCTCTCTCTTCTGTACCAGGAGGTTTCACCTGAAGCAGAATTTCTAATCTCATCTGTGACAGAATGGTGTGGGAAAACCTATCATATAGATAGGTTTCAAGTCACAGAAGTTCAGGTCCACCAGGAGATTGGGGAGGAAGGGAACAATTGCTAAAAGGCCTGGTAATACAAAAGGGGTCTGAGGCTCCTAGCCACCACTACTGATACAGCAGCAGCCATGTTTGGGAACCTGGGCCCTCTAAATTGCCGCCAGACTGTTATGTGGTTTTCAGGGCAGGGTGGGATGGGACACACCTCTGTCAGAGCAGTGCTGAGGGCTGGCTGATCCAGCCTTGCCCTTTCTGCCTGGGGCCCTTCCCTTCCAGGAGCATGCAGCTGGCCCTCCACCTTGCCCAGGGACCTGGTGAGGCTGTTGTCTCCCCAGTGGAGGTCAAACCCACTACTTTGACCTCCATTTCCCTTTTATTCTCACATCACTACAGTAGGATGGATCACTCGGATTATCCTCATTTCACAGTTGAAGAAATTCAGGAGCAACAATCTTGATTAATGGGCAGCAGGTTTAAAATAAATAAAAGGAAGTACTTCACATAGCGCATAGTCAACCTGTGGAACTCCTTGCCTGAGGAGGTTGTGAAGGCTAGGACTATCGCAGGGTTTAAAAGAGAACTAGATAAATTCATGGAGGTTAAGTCCATTAATGGCTATTAGCCAGTATGGGTAAGGAATGGCGTCTCTAGCTTCAGTTTGTCAGAGGGTGGAGATGGATGGTAGGAGAGAGATCACTTGATCATTACCTGTTTGGTTCACTCCTTCTGGGACACCTGGCATTGGCCACTGTTGGCAGATAGGATACTGGGCTGGATGGACCTTTGGTCTGACCCAGTATGGCCATTCTTATGTTCTTATATTCTTATGAGATCCATATTGTGCTCCGCTTCTGTCTGGTGCACAATCACTACATCAGCCCAAGGGATATCCTTGTGATTATGGGGGTGGAAAAATGCCACAAGGCTATTGCTTTTTTCCAACAGCAGTCTTTCCAGGGATTCAGAAGAGGTTTGCCTGAGACTATAATAGGGCCCATATTATGTATCTCACATTGACCTTGACAGAAACATTTTTATAAAGGCAACTCTGAAAAAAATGATCTGCATTGATTTGTGTGTGCAGGTTTTTCGTATCTCTAAGTGATACTTAATTTAAAAATATTCAGGGTTCATTTATGTCAAATGGCCAGGGGAAGAGAACTTTTATAATCCACACTGAATGGACAAGTGGTAACTTGTTTTCTGTAGAACAATTCCTACCAGGAATTAGTAGTTTAAAAGCCAGATTGCATGGAACATAGCCAGCGTGTGCACACATGAACTCACATCTATAGGAACTAAAGTTGAACATTTTAAAATGAGCAAGTCTAGATAACATACATCAAAGACTTTTAACAGAACTGGCTGAGGTTCTTGTTGTACCATTGATATTGTCTTTCAAATAAATCTTGGAGCACTGTGAAAGTTCCAGAAGACTGGAAAAAAGCTAATGTTGTGCCAGGTTTTTTTGTTTTTGTTTTTGTTTTTTTTGGGTTTTTTTTAAGGATAAACAGGATGGTCCATGTAACTGTAATCTGATCAGCCTCACAAGACACTGAAGCAACTGATACAAGACTCCATTAGGAATTAATGCCAATCAACACTGGTTTATGGAAAACAGATCCTGTCAAGCTACATTGATTTTAAAAATGAAATTACAAGATTGTTTGATAAAATGTAAGTGTTGATGTAATATGCTTTGACTTGGTACTTCACAGCATTTTGCTTTAAAATGATATAAAATTAATGTGGCACATATTTAATTGATTAAAAAACTCATAGGACTCAAAATGTAATTGTAAGCAGGGAATCATCATTTAGTGAGTATTTATTGGCCCTATTCTTCTTTATTGGTAATCTGGAAGAAAAAATTAATCATTGATAGAATTTATAGAAACCTGAAAATAGGGGAAGGGTAACCAATGAGAAGTGCAGGTCACTGATTCTGAGCAATCTGGATTACTTGGTAAATGGCACAAGCAAACAATAAACATATTAATAATAGCCAAATGCAAATGTATATCTCTAACAACAAAGCATGTAAGCCATACCTTACTGGAATGGGAACTCTCTCCTGGGAATTTGAGGGTCATGGTAGATAATTAGTTGACTATGAGCTCCCACTATTATACAGTATTGCAATCCTGGATGTAAAAATAGGGAAACCATGAGTAGGAACAGAATGGCAATTTTACTTTTGTATTTTGGCATTGGTGCCGACACTCATAGAATACTGATGCTCACAGTTCAAAAAGGATGTTGATAAATTGGAGGGGGTTCAGAGAAGAGCAGGAGAACGAATGATGGATTAAAAATATGCCATATAATGACTGAGCTCTGCTTTTAGTGTAACAAAGACAAAGGAAAGTAGTGACTTAATAAGGTCTCTAAATAGCTACATGGAGAACAAATATTTTATAATGGACTCTTCATTCTATCAGATGAAGATATAACGTGATTTATTGCCTGGAAGTTGAATCTAAACAAATCCAGACTAAAAATAAAGTGTATATTTTTACTGTGAGATTGAATGATTGAAAAAGGCCTGAGTTTCTCAGGTGCGATCCCTGCTTCTGTGGCAGCGGACAGAGTCCCAGGGCCTTGAAATTGCTGCCGCAGTTCGAAGGGCTGGCTGCCTCCAGCCCCAACCTTTCTTCCAGAGGCCCCACAGCTTGCAGGAACACAGAGTCAAAGTTCCTCCCCCAACCTTACCCAAGGGCCAGGACTAATACAAATCATGATCATCCAGTGCTGTGGTTCTCTTAGATTGTCTTTGTCTGTATACACTCTGCCACCAGCCCTGTCTCCAGCAGGGCACAGTCTAAGGTATGACTCTCTACAAGTGAGTCCACTCTCCCCAGGCCTTTTTCATGTGGAAATAGTAAAGTGCTCTTCCTGACCATTGTGCAATTGGGACTGGAAATAGAAAACTATGAGAATATAGTGTTGGGCAATCATAGAAGGGACAGAAAGCTATTAGTCTTTGATTTTTCTTCTCAGCAACTCATTGTGAACTTGATTCAGGGCACCACCTCTTTTCAAATAGCATTTAACCCCACTGAAGTCAACGTGACAAATTTACAATGTACACTGAAGTGTTATTGTGAGGAAGAGCTGGCTCTGACTTGGTTCAACTCACGTCTTTACACCTCAGACTCTCCATCTTTTGGGATGGGAATAATATTTACCTGCCTAACATGTATCTGGAAAGCTTAAATCATACATGTTCGTTAAAAAAAAACCCAAAACACTGAGAATCTTAAATAAAAGATGCTGTGCAAT
Organism: Pelochelys cantorii; assembly: GCA_032595735.1. Taxonomy (NCBI): domain Eukaryota; kingdom Metazoa; phylum Chordata; order Testudines; family Trionychidae; genus Pelochelys; species Pelochelys cantorii. The sequence goes on along the minus strand of CM064329.1, from coordinate 96,824,753 downwards.
TGCAGAGTATTTATTAATTTTAAGAGATTTGAGGTTAAGATGGTAGCATATGTAAAGAATGAGCTGGAATGGGGTGAGAGATACTGATGGAGGAAGTTGTTTTGACATCAGTCATTTTAATCAAAAAATAATCTGATAGCAGCTCTATGTTTTGATTGTCTGAAAGCTCCCGTTTTTTGTGTAATTAAGAACAATCAATGTGAGTTCCAAATTGTAAGTGCACATTCCATTTAGATTATGTCAGTCATATTGCTATGTCTATTTCTTGATATTTACAGTAATTTGGCTCTCTCAGTTTAGGATTCTCAGCATTTTGACAGTTAAATGGTTCCCCAAATAATGGGTCAGTCAATGATGTTTTGAAGCATATCAATCTTGATTTACTGAACTGTGCAAAGTGAATGCAAAACATTACTTTCCTAAAAAAAAATCAGACATTACACATACAACAAAATGAAGCACTTATATTCCTGAATAGCAGCACCAGGGACTTTAGCAGTTTGTTAATATTCAGTGTGCAGAATGCTAGAGTGTTCAGAATACATTCCAGTTTTCATTGTTCAGATGTGTAAGGTTTCTGGAGATCCCGAATTGCACTTCAACCTCCCAAATAGGGCTAGATCCACAAATGGAACTTTAATATTAGTCATTGCAACGTTTAACCTAGGATCCATGCTGCTCAGTGCAATCCAGTGTCCTGAGTCAGGAGCCCAAGGTTCCATGCAATGCATGGTAAGAGTTAAGTGTCTAAGAATTAGAGCTACAAGAGTCAGCGCACTGAGGGTATGGCTAGACTGCGGGGGCCGGTTCGGGATACTGGAGGTATCCTGAAAAAACTCAGCCGCATCCAGGGAACGCGTTTGCTCTTCCGCTTTTTTTTTTTACGGAAGAGCAAATACGATCTTTTGGAAGCCCCTGTATTGCTCATTCCACAAGGAAGAAGGGGGCTTTTGAAAGAGGGTTTTTTCCAAAATTTGGCCCAGTCTAGATGGAGTGCATTTTGCGTATCTTTTTCTGATAGATCCTTGTAGCATTTCCTATGGGAAATGCTATTTAGAAGCATGTGACCTCAGTCCTATCCCTCTAAGGTACTTCAGCCCTAAATCTGGGGCAGATACACACTTCTCCCTCTGATTGGGATCTGAAAACCCTTTCCTAGAGTTAGATGCCCTTTCTCACAAAAAAACTGAGAAGGCAGTTGTTTCCCTTTCACTCAGCATGTAGGTCATGCAAGGTCAAAGACCCTCTTTACCCTGAATGGGAGCAAGGATTTGAACCTTGGTCTTAACATGAATGTCTTAGTCATTCTCATGCTCTCTGGTCCAATGACTCAAATACTTCATACAAAGTTGAATAGTTTCAACAAGGGAAATTGAAAAAGACATAATGAAGAATCTCATAGCCCAGTTGGCTATGTCCAGTGGGTATAGAGCATGAGGTGATAGGCCCAAGTTTGAGTCTATGTTCTAGTGACTAAAGCAGAAGAGTTTCAACAGATATTGAGATATACATCTCTGGCTAAAACAGTTACACAGGACACCAAAGTGGAAGACTCTGCTTCATATCAGGCATAAGTATTTGAACCTGGGTCTCCCACATCATGGCTGAATGCTAAGTTAGAGGAGGATGTGGCAGCATGATGAGGTACAATGGGTAGCACAACTACAGCCTCCTCTAGCTATGTTTTGTGCACAGCCCAACCTATCATCATGCTCAGTAAATACCTACTTAAATGAGTCCCTCAGGTGACATCTGTGGGATAATGCCAAATTTAGAGATACTTTTGGGTATTAGCTGGGTATCAGGATTTAGGTAACTATGAGCATTTATCGAGGCTCAGAAATAGAGATGCACAGGGAATTTAGGTCCTTACAGGGGTAGGTGGCAGCTTAGTAGGGATTTTGAGAAGCTAAATTATTGTACTATAGCACCTAAATCCTTCTGTGGCTCTCTAGCCCTATAAGCTTTACCTTCTATCCTGTAGGAAGATACTCCATCACTGGCATGTAGCAAAGGATTTTTATTCTAAGCAGTTCCACAGCCCGAAAGGGTATATGAGTATAACACTAATATCAGGAATGGTGAGCCACTTAATTAAAAAAAAAAGTTCCTGAACAAAACCCTTTCCTACTTGAGATATGGAGAATTCACTCTGAATTCCAGAAAGAACTTCCAGATCATGATAGCTATTATGTTATGAGATTATTCCACAAGGAAAATGATGAAAGCTCCATCAATTGAGATGTTAAAAAAATACAGTGAATGATACACTAAAGAAATATTGAAAAGAGCAGTCTTATACTGGCAGGTAATAACCTTGTAAGACTTTTCTCTTTCTGACTTTGTAACTTATTTTATAGAATTCAGCACAAACCAAATCTTTTTGAATATTCTGATATATTCCCCAATATTATTTTTTTAATTTAGCAACTTCTGCATGTTCAAGTGTCATGTGATACTGGGACCATAAATGCTAGTGTATCATGGAAGGCCAATGTTGTCTTGTTTCCGACTTGACTGAAAATACGAAGTAGCAAACAACTTGCAAGAAAGTGTGTTTTCCTCATGAAACTGGCAGCTCAAATTGGTAAGCTAGAAGTCCTCCATAAGCATCCAGACTTGTAGCACAGCAGTTAATGATTGCTGCTATAAATCTAAATATGCTGCTATCTAAGAGAAGCAAAACTTAACTTGGATTTAGATATATGGGTACGTCTAAACAACATGGCTCAGTCGATGGAGCCATGTAGATTAGTTTACGCGAAAAAGGGAAACCCAACCCCAGCCCCAACCCCAGAACCCTTCGTCGGCAGATCCTTTATGCCTCATGAAACGAGGCTTACAGGATCTGCCGACGAAGGGTTCTGGGGTCGGTAGATCCCTGTCTAGACTGCCGCGCTGTGCCGACAATCAGCTGATTGGCACAGCGCGGTGGCCATTTTGATTTAAATGAAGCGGCAATTATTAAAATTGTAGCTTCATTTCCCTTTGCCGTCCTGCCTAATCTACATAGCTCCATCGACGGAGCCATGTAGTCTAGACACACCCTATATGTAGAAAAGTACTGAATATGGTTGCAAGATTCTAGGCTTTGGAAACCAATAACTAATAATGAGATCTCATCATGAAAGACACAGTGTCATAGTCTTCAATAACTAAGGCCCCTGGGCAAAGGGTTCTCTATATTTTTCAAATAATTCTCACCTCAGACCCTACAAACTCATTATGCCAAACACATATTACGATTATTCATAAAGTATCCTGTAACATGTTAGATATCTACAGAAAGCATGTAACTTGTCAAGATTAATAATCATTATGAGATGCATATAAGGGTAATACTTAAGGAATAATGTAATTATACTAAAAACATGCTTTATGGACTTGGATAGAAGTTAGTCACTTGGAGATGATATGTCTTGCTCATTACCTATTCAAGCAAGAGAGAGTTGTCACGTCTCCCTAGTCAGCCAGCAAGGAAATGCAAGATATTATTGTTAATAAAAATGAAAGAATGGTCATTCTAGGTCAAAACAATGGTACATCTAGCCCAGTGTCCTGTCTTCTGACAAAGGCCAATGCTAGGCACTTTAGAGGGTGTAAATAGAATAGGCAATCTTCAAGTGATCTAGCCCCTGTCGTCTATTAGCAACTCCCGGCAGAAAAAATTAGGGACTCAGAGTATGGTGTTGCATCCCTTACTATACTAGCTATTAGTCATTGATAGGCCTTCTACCCTTCGGCTGTGTCTACATTGGCGCGATCTTGCGCCAAAGCGGCCGCTTTTGCGCAAAAACATGCTGCCTGTCTACACTGGCCGCAAGTTCTTGCGCAAGAACACTGACGTTCTAATGTGTGAAATCAGTGCTTCTTGCGCAAGAACTATGATGCTCCCACTCAGGAATAAGCCCTCTTGTGCAACTGTTCTTGCGCAAGAGGCCAGTGTAAACAGGCAACATGAATTGCTTGCGCAAGAAACCCCGATGGCTAAAATGGCCATCGGAGCTTTCTTGCGCAAGAGAGCGTCTACACTGGCATGGATGCTCTTGCGCAAAAGCACACTCTTGCACAAAGGCACATGCCAGTGTAGACGCTCTCTTGCGCAAATACTCTAACGCAAAAACTCTTGCGTTAAAGAGTATTTGTGCAAAATCATGCCAATGTACACGTAGCCTCCATGATTTTACCTAACTCTTTTTTAATCCTATTAGAATTTTGGCCTTCACAACATACCCTGTCAATGAGTTCTACAGTTTGTCCGTGGACAGTGTAAAGTTTTTTTTTTTTTTGCTGTTTTAAGCTTTCTGCCTATTAATTTCATTGTGTGACCCCTATTTACTGTGTTATGTGAATAAGTAAATAACATTTCCTTATTCACTTTTTCTGCCCCAGTTAAGATTATATAGATCTCTATCATATCCTATCTTAGTCATCTCTTTTCCAAGCATTGCAGCTTTATTAATCTCTTCTCATATGGAAGCTGTCCCATGCCTGAAATAAATGTTGTCGCACATCTCTATACCTTTTCTAATTCTAATCTATCTTTTTTGAGATGGGGTGATTAGATCTGCATGCGTCATTCAAGATGTGATTATACCATGGATTTATGTAGGGGCATTAGAATATTTTTGGACTTCTTATCTCTTTCCTAATGGTTTCCAACATTGTTAGCTTTTTGACTACTGCTGCACCATGAATAGAGGTTTTCAGAGAATTATCTAAAATGACTGTAAAGTCTCTTTCCTGAGTGGCAATAGCTAATTTAGACCCCCTCGTTCTGTATGTATAGTTTGGATTATGTTTTCCAGTGTTCACTACTTTGCGCTTATCAATATTGAATTTCATCTGCCATTTTGTTGCTCAGTCACGCAGTTCTGTGAAATCCCTTTTTAACACTTTGGAGTTAACTATTTAAGTCTGCTTTGAACTTAACTATCTTGAATAGTTTTATATTGTCTGCAAATTTTGCCACCTAACTGTTTACCCCTGTTACCAGATCATTTTTGACTATGTTGAATAGTACTGGTCCCTGAAGAGACCTCTGCTGTTTATTTTTCTCCATTCTGAAAACTATTTGTTCCTATCCTTTGTTTCCTGTTCCTTAACATTATATTGATCCATGGGAGAACCTTCCCTCTTATTCCATCATGGCTTATTTTTTTGTGTGTCTTTACGTTCCTTTTTCCCCCCTATGGTCCTTTAGTCCTATGCACCTCAATCATCCAGTGAAACCAATGATTGTTTAGCACACTTCTTGTTTATGATGTACTTAATTTTTTTGCTGTTTGTTTTTAATCTTTCTCTAATTGCCTTTCAAATTTTTTTGGCTTGATTAATTATACTTTTGTGAGAGTTTATGCTCCTTTCTATTTTCCTTGGTAGTACTTAACTAACAGTCTTTAAAGGTTGCCTTTTTTTACTTTAACCTCATTTTTTATTTTATTGTTTTGCCATAGTGGCACATTTTTGGTCCTCTTACCATGTATTTCAATTTGGGGAATTCATTTAATTTGAACCCCTAATGTGGTGTTAAAAAAAAATCAATTCAGTTTGCCTTTCTTTTATCCTTGCCAGATCCCAAGGGCATGTCTACACTACAGAGAAGATTGACCCTCCAGAGGTGGATCTTCTAGTGTTTGATTTAGTGAGTCCAATGTAGACCCCTCAATAGAACATTGAGGGCAACTCCCACCAGAATCCTGTACTCCTTGTTCTGTGAGGAGTAAGGGAAATTGTCAGGAGCATATGCTCCCATCAGCCTTCCGCAGCACGGACACCGCAGTGGCTTGGCTTAAGGTAAGCTGAATCCAGCTATGCATTTTGCATAGCTGGATGGCGTACCTTAAGCCGACCTGCCTGATCTAGTATAGACCAGGCCCAAAAGACCATTTTAGTAGGGAAAAGAACCTGCATCAGTTCATTGGGGAAAACCATGAAGGAGCAGGGGAATTTTCATGGACCTTTGAATCCCGGTGCCTGGGAAATCAGCCAACTCTTCAATAGACTTGCACAGAGGGAAAACATATTTTATTATATAGGAAATGTAACTATCAATAAGTTTAGAGCTAGGTCATTGTTTTATGATTTTCTTTTGTGTTATAACCATTTGTTTCCAGTTGTTTCCACCACTTTCACTTCTAATTAGGTCTTCATGATTTCTTATATAAACTCACTTTTATTATAAGTGCTCACACATGCTGTATAGTTTACAGGGAAAGTATTTTATTGTAAAATTAGGGCAACCTGCACCTCTGGAGATGTAGAAGTTCCCGAGGCTAGATATCACTAGCCAATGTTACAAAGGGACTTGGGAGCACCTACTGTTTACCTGCAAGGTCAAGTTGGGGTTGGCATAGCCCTGAGGAGAGTGCTGGAGTGGTTTAAATGCTAGTGGTACAGGAAGCTGACACCCAGCTACAAGAAAGACTCCCTCTCTCTGGATGCAGGGGGTAACAAGTCTCTGTGCTCTGTGAACTGTAGAAATACAGGGACAAATCCTCCCTCCTCCCCCCCCCACACACACTTTACTCATGTGGAATAGCACCTTATAATGGGAGCAACCCCTTTTGTTTCAGTGAACTAGAAAGAAGAGGATTCTCCCAGAAGGTGGCAGTAAAATTGTAACTCCCTCCACTCTTGAGATATTATTCTATCACTAGACGAAAGCATTAAAATCCACTGGAGAGCTGACAAAAGTGTCTGAGTAGTAGAGTGTCTGACTCTCAAAATGTAGGGCTGGAGGGTACCTCAAGAGGTCATCTTGCCAAGCCCCTGCACCGAGACAGGACATATATCAGAGAACATTCCTCACAGGTATTTGTCCAACCTGTTCTTAACAACCTCCAATGATAGGAATAGGCTTCCAAGGGAGGTTGTGGAATCCCCAATCTTAAGTTACCCTTATAGTTAACAATTTCCCCATCCCAGTGTAGCTAACCTAAACCGCCTTGGTGCAATTGTGCCACTGTAAGGTCTCTAATGTACCCACTCTAAGAGGATGGGAGAGACATCTCCTGTCAGCTTCCCTACTCCAGATCCCATAAGAGGCTCTCCCACCAACTTAGAGCTGTCCACAACAGTGCTTATGTCAGTGTAACTTATGTTGCATATGGAGGTGGCTCATACACACTGTCTCTCCCCCACCCCCAAGCAACATAACTTATGCCAACATAAGATGTAATGTAGACAAAGCCTTAACATTCATTGTCCTTACTCCCCTCTTTGTGAAATGCACAAAAGCTGATTGACAACCAGATTAATCAAAGCCTGGGTGTTCCCAAATGCAATAATTCATTTTCCAAAAAATATTAAACATTTCATACTGAAAAGTTATTGCTAATAATCTTGCTTGTCCAGGAAAAGTTGATTCCTAGGTGTGTATATTTATCATAGTTTTTGTCCTCACGTCAAAGACTGTGCTCCTTTTTCAGGAGGGCAATAACTGGTGAACTGTGAAATACTGTTCCTAGTGTTTGGTGATATTTCTGCCTAAATAACATCACCGAGCCATTCATAAAAATAAGTCTGTTCAGCACAACTGATTTACAATAGGAAACATTGACATTTGCAAGGGAAGGGCAACTTATAACATTATCATTATAACATTATCATTATTCTGATCAGAAACATCCCCAAAAAGACAGATGCACCTTCCGTCCGGAGAGCTATGAATGAAGATTATGGTAGGAGAATAGAGGAGTAGGTCCAAAGGAAAAATGATCCTTCTGCCTAAAGGTGAGGGAAGATTCTACCAGACCATAATCAAAGATTTGGGCTGGGAAAGACCTTAAAATGAGAGCTATCAGGAGATAGACAAGCAGGTATATTACAATAATGGTGGAAAGGCTGTGGCAATAATGTCACATTTGGTTAGTTGCACTTGCCACACATTTTAATAGAATCTTGTTCCCCTAGTCAAGTTTTGCTGGCTCTGCACCATCCTGACATTTCTTCTAGTGGAAATGCTGGACAACCTTCCCATCTATGTGTTTCCCATTATTCTCCATACAGATGACAGATATCTCTTGTTAGATTCCTTTCCAAGATGGGGAGAAATGCATCCTTTCACATGTCCTCTGCATAGGCGCTGATTTTCAAAAGCACCAGGGGGTGCTCCACCCAAGGCCACAGCTCCATACCACAGCTCCACAACACCCCAGCCCTGCCTCTTCCCACCCCCTGCTTCACTCCCACCCCACCTCCTGCTGCCAAGTTCCACCTCCTCCCACAAGCATGTCATGTCCTCATTCCTGCTCCTTTCCCCTCCTTCCAGAGCCTCCCCAAAACTGCAGAACTGCTGATTGTGGCAGGCGGGAGTAACAGGGATGGAGTGACTGATCCATGCATCTCACTTGCTTTGGAGTGGCTGATGGGGGCTACAGGTGGGTGCTCAGCAGCCACAAATTATCCCTGTGGTTGATGCAGCCCCAGAGCACCCACGGAGTTGGCACCTATGCTGTTCTGCTTCTCCCACCTGCACAGGAACACCTTGTACCAGCAAAAATGCAGTAGTGTGGACTTTGCCAGGAATGCAAAGTGATACTTGCAGCTGTAAACTGGTTCGGTAGACCAATGTTACCTTTGTTTTGTGCTCATTTCACCCTCACAAATAAGTTACTATTGCTGTTATCCCTGTAGGCCCAGTACAGCTGTGGAAGACTAGTTTGCCTCATGCATCATTAATTAGATAATGTTTGCACAATACTTTGATTTAAAGGGCTGTACATGATAATTATTTTTGCCACCACACTACCAGCTAGGTGTCAACTGCAAAATGTGGTTGGTTAGCTCCCTAAGAGGCAGAGAGAAAACAGATTTTTTCAGATCGCAGGCTGTGGTACTCACAAACAGTTTAACTAATCTGGAAATAACTGAAAAGGAAATAAATTTAGGAAGTCGCAACACAAAACAACCTGTTTTCTGAAGATAATTGCAACTTTCAAAGAATCTACGCAGAGAAGCTAAAATTTGAAATACATTCTCAGATTTCATATTGCAGTTATATACAGTGACTAAATATGCCATGATTTTTGTTATAGCTTCCTCTTGTACTGCAAATGGCTTTTTCCCCATATCTTTCACACTGCGGCTATTATTGCTAATTCCACTAGCGCCAAAGGCAATAGACATTCAAGCATTAGTTATTGCACAAAGCTGTCTACTAAGCATACATATTTTGGCAGATAGCCTTATGCAGTCAGGCCCTCATTAAAGGGTCATTTATTTTCCATGGATTTTTAAGCCCTTAAGTAGATGATTCCTTGAGCAAACTTGAATTTGGGACTGTCTCTCAATGGGATGAGCTTATAATGAAATAAGCTGAAAATTCCAACAGTTAAAATATACTGGACTTTGAATTCTGTTGATAAGCACCTGATTTGAAGGAAAAAAACAAAAATCTCTGTGGTGATCCAATTAGTTTTTAGTGCTTCATTATCACTTCAGACTTGAGTCTGGGATAAGCAGTTGAGACTTGTAATGCTTTAGAAGCTCAAAGAGGATTTCTTTCAATGCAGATGAGTAATAAGTTTCTTTAGCTGGTATACACTAAATACAGGATATATATTAGGTTGAGGGGCTTAGAAAAAAAAGTCAAAATGCAGTTACCTGTACCTTTAAATAATACATTAGCTTTTAATTATGAAGCACCTGTTTGGGCTGGATTAAAGGGCTTGAGCAGCATAAAGGGGTCCTAAAAATACCCTCTCTTGCTTTGGGGAGAATTCCCTTGGCACAGGTATTGTGAAAATCAGCTGTAAATCTGACTCCAGAAAGACAGGTTTGCTGGATATGGGGCTGGAGGCAGGCAGGATACTTTGGGGGTAGGACTTTAGCACTAAGGGGATTCTGATCAGCCCTGCTGCCCATCTGAAGACAAGCTGCTATGACTTCCTCAGTCCTATAGCAGCCAAAGAGTGAGAGATCACCAGAGTGACTTTGAGCCAACATAACCTCCCCTGTACATGGGCAGAGTTCTGGGTTGTGCCTTTTTGAGACATGGCACAGAATCTCACCCCTGATATTTGGAAATAAGACAATAAACAAGGGGCAGAGCTAGAAACAGAATCAGAATCCTCACCCCTTTTCAAACCAAGAGGCAACACTCCCTCTCTGCTTGTTTTCACCAACAAGCTAGTTGTAGATGTTTTCCATTCCTAGGAAGTGTGTATAATGTGGTCATCAGAAACTACTTAAAATATGACCCAGACTAACAGAAAGCTCTATATAAAGCAGTCATTGTCAGATTACATTAGTAATTTGGTTGTTTTAATCCAAATCACAGTAATAAATAAGGCACTAAAGCAAAAAAACAGTGCGCTGAGTCTCTTTCTGATCTGGAGAAATTGAAATCAGAACAGAATGCAAAGTTAAAGACAGCAGACAAGAACAAAGCCTGTGGAATTTGAGTAAAGCCATTTTCAAATCCTGCTGATTGCCAGCATGCTCTAATTACTGAAGCAGGACATCTGAAGAACAATCAATAGGATCAGAATAATCAAATAATTGCTTAGATATTCATGCTCACTGCTGTAAAGACAAAATATAAGTAACTGTGTTGCTATGTTTTGCTTTTTGATCCTTTGGGGATAAATCCTGAGGTCATTATCCAGCTTTTTACTGAGTAGCGTAATTGTTAAATTGACCATTTATGTTATGGTTTTATTCCAAAGCACTGTACATATTATGAATAATGGCACCCCGATTATTCACAGGTATCTGGGGACACTCACAAGCACTCAATGATTTGGGAAGTCAGCCCAGCAGGCTTTGGAGGGTGAATATGATGCTTTGAGAATGTTACTTGAGAACATATGAGTCTACTGAATCAACAAAGAATGGGAAGGAGGAGACACCAGATTTTTAAGCATGGAATTTCAGTGAGACAGAGGGGAAACTCAAGGTTAGATTTAGGATAAAAGTCATCATTCCCTCTGCTTATCCAATTTTGGAAACTGACCATTTCCTGTAGCCCCTGCAGCAGCACCAGATCCCTATGTGTGAGTTCCTAGATAGCTTTAAAGTTCTAGTGACAATACTGAATTACCCAACCCAGTAATGCATGGAGAGCAAAAGTGGTCATTGACTTTCGATATTTCTCTCTGGACTTTTTCCCAACATTTACATGTGACCACAAGCCTAGGCTTGTTCAGTTATGCAGTTCAGTGGGTCTGAACTGCATATTCATTGTACTGTTATTTCTCATACTATGCATTATATAGAATCATAGAATTATATGTATTTCTATACTCTGGCTAACAGTCTCTTTGAGCCACAATGCTGGGGATTGTGTAGCCATTGAAGTGTTACTTTTCCATAACAATACCATGACTACTGAAATCTTATAGATAAGAGGAGAGTGTGTGGATTACAGCAAAGGGCCCCAGGATGACGTGGACTCAAGTGCTAGCAACAGCAGGCAATAGACAACTCTACCTATCCTTCACTACACATGAACATACCACTATGTCCAAAATGTCCCAGTGGTTGCCTGAGATCAACTTTTAGATGAAGAGAAGCTAGCTGTAGGCAAACTCAGTCAAGAAAAAGGTGATGCTGGTGGGCAGACAAAAATGTTTTGAAAAACAATTGCAGCCCTGGTGTTGTCTCCTTGGGCTGAAGATTCACACTACTGATCAATTTTGTCCATTGTCCAGGAGTACTTTGGGATTCCTCATCAATACTGAGCTCTCACATAGCAGCATCTACAAGTAGTGCTTGCTACTATCTCTGCTTGCCTAAGAAAATGTCTTATTCTAGCAGGGAAAACCTCATTTATTCATTCCTTTTTCTCATCTTAACTGGAGTACAGTGCTGTGAAAGGCTCCATGGACATGTGCATTTAGGAAGCTCCCACTAGTTCTGAATGCTGCCGTATATCTCCTCAACAACACAGGCTTCCACAAATATTTCATCCTTATCCTCCACTATTTATACATGCTTCCCATACAATTTTAAGTGAAGTTCAAAGTCTCAGTCCCTGTATACACAGAGTTCCATGGCCTGGAACCAGAATTCTAAAAGATGGTCTAAAACTCCAAGAAGGTGACTGTAGCTGACAACTCTGTACCCCTGGCACAGTGGAAATTTTAATAATAATAAAAGTCACCTGTGAAGGAGATAAATTTTTCTGTGGGGGCAGCATGAGAGTATGGAATAGGCTCACACTGGAAATAAGAACCATCAAAAACGTCACCAATTTCAGCTCCAAGTACAAGGGGCACAATATATATATATTATATATGAGACAGTATCAAGACAAGACAAGACACTCCACTGCACATGTTTCTCCTTCTAGGGAGAGGATGAGAAAACAAACACATTCCAGATGTGCAGTCACATTGGTTAATGCACCACTGGTAGGCATTCAAATACGGTGGTGATAAGTGTGGCGTAAAAACCATATATAGAATAGAACTGAAATTGTAGGTGCTCAGTATCTTCAAAATTGAGTTCTAGGTGTTTCAGGAAACCATAGAGAATCTATCAGTTCCTATAAAACTGGATTAGCAAAGGGACTCAGACCTTTTATCTTATGCCTAACCTTGAGATTGCCCATGCAAAATTCTATAGGGAACTTTTAGACAAAGTCAGACAGATAAACACACACACCTTCCTCTGGGAAGTGATGGAAGCTGCATTATATGGGGCACCTAACCACTTCCCCAGCTTCCACACCCACCTACCCAAGCAAATGAACATATTAGCAGCTATGTATCTTCATTGAACAAGCTTTCGCCAGTAGGGAAAAGACAAGAGGAGTAGTTAATTCCTGTCCATCTCTGTTTCCTATGATAGAATGCATGGAAAGAAAGTGATTAAAATAGTTATTTTGAGGGGAAGGAGAATGTTTAACTTTTAAAGCCTCTTCCCATTAAAGATCTGATTGTCACCTTATATAACAGACCTCAATAGCACAGGATATTATTAAATAAAAAACACACTTGCCATCTGCCACTGACTCTGTGCCCAGCTAAAAGCATTAGCAATTAGCATCCTTGGCAAGATGTCTGTCAGCTACTCAAGGTGAGTCCCCAAACCCTATCACTCTTCACTAGAAGTGTCTATTCTCTTGGGTTAAAGTATGAAATGATATAACACTATGCCTTTTTATATCACTGATATACCCACTGAGTTTTTGAGACTCACTATATATCAACAAATGACTACGTGATCATCTATGTCGTTGTGCACACAGCTTTGAAGATGCTAGTGTTGGCAGTATTCAGTGTTCCTGTCTATAGAGCAATCTGTTGTGTTCAACATTTCAGTCAGCTAGTTTTGGAGGAAGTTAGTTAGGGGAGTATAATATCCTCTTTATCTTTCAGTGCAGACATGGTCTATTGATTAGAGCGGGGGCCAGGAGTCAGAACTTCTAGATGCTATTTCCAGCTCTGATTTACTGTGTAATGTAATGGAAGTCATTCAGTTTCAAAGAAAAGTGGCCTTCTTATCTGCAAAATGATGAGTTTAAGGCAGTTATGAGGACTAATTAAAGAGCCGCACCAGAAAGTGTAAAATGTAACCCATCAAAACAAATGATATCATGTTATACTTTGGTTTTCAAAGCATATTCACACCTGGACTGACAGGCTGACATTTTGAGGTATTTCTGGAATGCTCTCTTCTCTGGTATTTCTAAGTATTAACTGTGCCTCATTTCCCTTTTCCTTCTTATCTGGAACAAGTGATATTTCACCTGTGCATTTTAAATCTGTTTACATATAGTCTTTCCCTGATATGCTGACAGCTCTCCATCCTTTTGAAAGCCCTGGGTTCCTCCTCCACAAAGAACTCCCATGAATATCTATTCAGAAATTTCCTTGCAGGTGTCAAATCCATTGTGCCAAATTCTTAATGAAGTAGTCCAACAGTAACATAATGAGTATGTCCCTGTGATCAATGAGCTGTAGAATACTAAGTGTCCTTTCTAAGGTATAGTTTCCATCCCCATGTTGTTGGTGAGATGATTGTGGGTATGTCTAAACTGCAGTTACACCTCTGATTGCAGCACGGGTAGATCCAGCTTAGCCTAGCTTTGCTCATGCTAACACACATAAAAACAGCAGTGCAGACAAGAAAGCACAGGCTGCACAGGTACATCAGGTCTCAAGCCCCCCTAACATGAGCACTTCTACCTGAACTCACATTAGCGGGGCTTGAGCTAGCATGCTAAGGATAGCAGTGTGACACCAGTGGAGGCTCAAGCCAGCCAACCGAGTTGGAATCCAGAAGGTCAGTTTGTTCCAAGGTTGAGTGGCTCGCCTAAGTGTCCACTCTCTGCCACAACATCTGCACTGCTGTTTTTAGCACACTAGGTCAAACCCCGGTACAATGAGTCTGCCTATCTGGGTCCGGAGGTTTACTCCCAGCTGCAATGTAGATATGCCCTGAGTACATACTGGCATCGTTAGCCCATGCTGCTATATTGCTATTTTTGGCTGCTCAGGCTTATGCATGTCATGAAATCACCCCTCAGTAGAGAAGACTAATACCTAGAAACTGAGTCTCTTCCTGTGCAGAGAAAGCACATTTAATAGTAATTCTTATCAAGTGATGAACAATTGCAAACCCTATTGGACTTAAGTAGAACTGAGGGTTCCCATGACCTGTGAAAAGCAAGACAGTTGATCTGTGCACAGAATGGTTTCATTGGATAGTCTAACCCATGGAACTCCCCTACAGCAACAAGTCACAGCCAGCAGTTACTGGCCTTCAGAGCACACACTGAACACATTTCTTGGGGCCTGTGTGTGAGCATGAGCCATCACTAAGTTATCTTTATGCTCCACCAAGGTAAGAGGGAGGTTGGGAGCAGAGGCCAGTTTTTACAGTCTATCTTGTGAGCAGTTTAAGCTAAGGTTATGTTTATGTCACACTCCCAAATGCCTCCGTAAATAATATTTTGGTGAATTTTTACTTACTAACATTTTGCTGAGACTTAATAAAGACCTGATGTTGGTGACAAAGAGATTTAGATTTTTCCTCTTATTACTTGGGTTCTAGTAGCATCCCAAGATCCTGGACCTAGAGCCCTATGGCACTGTGCACATAGACATGAAGTAAGAGGAAGTCTTGCAGTCTAAACACACCATAGACAAAGGGAGAAAAAAACAGGGACAGAGAACTGAGGAGAGTTTTCCAAGGTCATACACAGGCCAGTTGCCTATTCACAGATCCTACTGCAGTATAGTCTATGCACTAAAATGTCTTTCAATCAGAGTACTGGTCTCAGTGATTAAGTAAGACATAGTGCAGGTACCTGTAATGCAAGATCACACAGCCTTGCCAATGCCTCCACAACCCACTCTGTAATATGCTTTCCTTATTCCAATACCATGCTTCTTTAAGCAGACTGCAAACAGCAGCTCTGAATTATGTCATAGTGATTGGCAGTTTCATCAGGTAGAGAGCCATGGCCATTATATGCTGAGATCACTAAACTCATTTCCACTTGTGACCCTTGGCCTTTCACCTCCTGAGATCTGGGTATTATATTAACTCACTGTACCACTGACCCCCAATCTTAAATTGCAGAGCAGGAAAAATTGACTTCGAAATTCTAGAGCAGCCAGGAATTTAGGAGCAAGTTGTAACATTTAGAGTGGTTGGGGTGGGGAGGACCATAAAGAATTGCCACAATATATTTACAATCTCTGTTCAAATGGCCTGGAACACACAAGGATTGCACCAACTGCATCACTCAGCTTTCTCCCAGTGGAGTGTCTGTGGACTAGTGTGGAGCCAGAAGTATTCCCAGGAGAATAGTGCCTGGAGTTTAGGGATTGCTATTATGATATTCTGCAGCATGGGCTAAAAAGCAGTAGTTTATTGCAGTCTACTTCCTGAATATACACACATGAAAATCCAGTCCTAAAATTAAGGTGTCAACTTTTTCAAACTAAAGTGGCTAAAATTAGACACCAAAATAAAGTAATTATCATTTCAAGAATGGTCCTTAATTCAAAAAACATAAGAACAGCCATAACCGAGCAGATGGAAGGTCCATCTAGCCCAGTATCCTGCATTCCATCAGTGACCAATGCCAGGTGCCCCAGAGGGAATGAACAGAACAGGTAATCATCAAGTGATCCATCTCCTGTTGTGCATTCTCAGCTTCTCACAAACAGAGGATAGGAACACCATTCCTACCCTTCCTGGCTAATTCTGGATAGTAACACTGAAGCATGCCATCTTGTTATAGCCATCTTTCAAAAGTTATGCCACTAGTAGGCCCAGCCAAAGAGTTCGCGGAGCCCAAGGCAGCACGCTGTGGTTGGCTGAGCTGCACAGCTGTGCGGCTCCAAGTCAGGGCAGTGAGTGAGTGGCTGGGTGGGTGGGGCTGGGAGCGAGGCAGTGTGGAGCCCTGAATGTGCGGGGCCCAAGGCAACCACCTTGCTCGCCTTGCCCAAAGGCCAGGCCTGGCCACAAGACCACCCCCTTGAGATGAAGGCAGTATCTCACTCACCAGGTATGTACTCAGGTGCCTAGTCCTAGCTGTTGTCCATGCTATTGAAGCCACACTGTTTTGGGGGGTTTTGTTTGTTTTTGTTTTTTTAGCACACTGTCAAGAAGAGCTAGCATGTGTTTGTCTACCTGTGATGGGAAGCAATCTCCAACATGCAATGCAGTCACACCCACAGTAAGTCATTGTTAAGAGAAACTCCTGATTTCTTTGCTTTCATTGATTGATAATACATGTAAACAGCACATAACAGAAAAAGCAATTTTAATTGCATATGTTTCTGATTCCATGGTGACCTTTATAACTTATGTTCCTTACAGATTATAGTAATGCTCTATACATAAAAATGTATAGTCAAAAAACTGAGGTTTACACAGCTTTTCGTCAAAGGGGGGGAGTTTGCTGAAAAAGCCACGTCTAAACTATTTTCACTTTAGAAAGCTCCGCTTTCAAAAGTGCAATCAGAAGAAGATATGCAAATTCCTGCTGAATTTGCATATCCTCTTTCGACTGTTCCGCATAGTATAGATAAGCCCAAAGACTGGTTATGCAGCTATGCTTTTGAGACATTTAGACAGGAAGCTCAGTGAATAAAGGAAACAATAAATCACAATTTATTCACCTGATTCTCAGTGTTGTTGCATTTTATTAATTATTATTTCTTTGTTGAGATGCTCCAATGATGTGTAATATTGGAGGAAGACATGAGGGCCAAATCCTGAATACGTTACTTGATCAAAACATCTCCTGAAATCAATAGGAGTGTGAAACTAAGAAAGGAGTATGAAAGAATTGCAGCATTTGCCCTTTAACGTACAAAGATAAAATAAGATTTTAAGTGCAAGCATAAATTGTGTATCTGTACTAGTAATCCCAAAGTGGGGCAGTCCTTTTATTTGTGGGACAAACTCTGTTACTCTTACAAACTTTGAGTAGTACCTTTCTCCAAAGATTGTAATAGGATTCTTTATGGAGTGAGATACAAGGTGTCAATATCTCATCATTTTTTTAAAAATACCTTTCCTAATATAATAGATTAATACAGAAAAATGTGTTTAAAAGAAAGAGGTGAATAAAAAGAGGGTGTTGGTTAGTGGATAGAAAGGGAGGGAGTCGGAACCTAAGCTCCAATCAACAGCTATATAACACATTATGGCTAATTTTCTTAAGAAGGTTTTGTGATTTTACTCTGTATAAAATCACAGATGCTACTCTCCAGAAGAAAGCAGGCAGTGTTTGTTTTTATAGATAAGTATGCAACACTTCCTTGTTATCAGATTTGGAAACTTCTCAGGTGGGTGCCTAAAGACATCCAAGTTAATTATAAATATCCTCCCTAAAGCATGTAACATGGCTCCAAAGATGGTACTCTGATGAGGATACAGTTAGAAAAATTGGCTTTAAAAAACACAATTTCAGCTCACAAATAAATAGTTTCTTTTGAAATCCCTATGGGATTTTCTCACCTACTGGGTTTAGCATTAGACTTCAATGTTATTGTTGAACAGAAAAACTGTTTGTGCTTTCATCTATTTTCTACATTGGAAAAAATGACCACAAAAAAATCCTCCTCTAAAAAAAAGAGAAATTGCTAATGTTTTCTGAGGAGAATGCATTCTACACACAACGATCACCTAGAATTTCTCAGTGTTGGTCATTCTTTTGGCTCCCTTGTTTAACATTTGAAATGTGCAAATAATTTTCAATTATTGTTACTATTTTGGTTATTACTGTCTCTAATTTTAAATCAAGGTTGAAATTTTACATCTTTGGAATTAATTTAGCCTTTTCAGTCTAGGGCAGTCTGATGAGTCAACTTTAACTGTATATGACAATGATGGAGAGGAATGCTGCCCGTACAATAATAAAAGCACTGGTTTTTCTCTCTAGATCATCGGTTCAATTCAAGGTGAAACTTGTAGTGGCTGGCAAAATGTTGACTACTAAATGACCAAAGGCAATTAGCTTCTGTACTAGTTCTTAGTACTACAACAACAAAAATCCACACCACTAGCAGTTCCCAAACAAACAAACCTTCAAAAGTGGGACCTTTTATAGTAGTCTCATTATGATTTATAGAGGCATTAGTACAGTACTTCACTCAGCATTGACTCTATGGGTGCTCCAGGGCTCAAGTTCCCATGGAGAAAAGTTGGTGCTCAGACCACCACCAGCATGGTTGTTTGGCAGGCCACTGATCAGCTGTTTGGCAGCTGGTGGGAGGTTCTTAGGGAAGAGCAGAGAGCAGCAAGTGTTAGGAGGACCAGGGGCTTCATGGGAAAGGGGACAGAACAGAGTCAGAAAGAGGAAGAGTGAGGGCAGGGCCTAGCGGAAAGGGGTGGAACCTGGGGCAGAGGTGATAGTGGAGCACCCTCAGGGGAAAATAAAAGTCAGTTCTTGTGCCTTCACTTAATATTGTAGCACCTCACCTTACAGTCATGCCCTTCTCATTTTTAGAAGCCATTTCCACTGCTCACAGTTGAGGCAAACAGGTGAGATGGATGAAGAAGTTTTCACTGACATCCTTTGCACCTTTGGAAGGAAAAAAAGGAAGACTGTCATCTCCAGGGCTTTCAGTCTATCAACTTCCACCAATTAACTAGTTAAAAGTTCTTATTACAGTAGATAAAATCTCTTGTTATGATATTAAACCCTGGTTAGAATACAATAAAATATATATAATCATTTTATTTATTTATTTACTTGAAATTCTGACTTAGCTATTGGTATTTAAGACATTAAAGGAAATGGATCAATCAGATTAATTCTTTACAAAATTACATTTTCTCCCTGTTAGCAAGAGTACAGTAGATTAATTTCAGAAGGCTCTGGGATAACACTTATACACTGCTTCCTACTAGACACCAAATAAAAACCCCACTGAGGTGTTAATATGAAGGTAATTTTGAACTCTCCTGTTTCTCTGCAGAACAAATTAAATGGTATTTTTAGTAGAGGAAAATATACAACGCTTCATAATTTTTGAAATATTTTCCAAGTTTCACTGCATAATTGTGCAAAACTTTTTGCCATGAAAATATAAACATTTCAAAAGATTATAATGAAATTCACATGGGTCTCCATGAAACAGTGATTAACAAGAACTTGTGACATGCATTCTCTATGATCAGATAATGCTACAGCTGTAACAACCACAAGAAAAATCAAAGGCACAAGACTGGTTCTAATTAAAGGTGGGATGAGAAAATTTTTCATGGAGCTATGGGGCAATGTAAGGTTTAGAAAAATCTACCACCCAGCATTCCATGATTCTCAATAACTTATTTCTTCTGCAATGTGTAGCAAGACAGAACACTGAGTCATAACAGAGTATGGTGGACCAGTCTACAGATGCCTCAGTGTAGTTGTGTTCTTAATCCCCTTTCATACCAATGAAGGGTGGAGTTCTAATGCAAGGCAGAAGAGCAGCAGTGTGGATTCCAAGGGTGTGGACATCTTCAGATGGCATAAATCATAAAAGCTCTGTTCAAATTTATACCGGATGAGGATTTGGTGCAGGGAATCCATATAGGCCAAGGCATATGATACCTTTTTCACAGGTATTACAAGAGCCAATAGCAATTTCATGCTTTATGCAAATATTGCTGGTTCCTTCCACCAATAAACTGTATACTATAGTATGGATAGCAAAATCTTGGAAAGGTTTGCCTCCTCCAGCCCTTCCCCTCCCCCCCTTACTGCCTGTCTTCAACTAGCACTTAGTTCCATAAGAACTGAAGGCACTCAGAACTTTCAGGAGGTACTCATCATTTTACTGGATGGGACCCTTCCTTAATGTAGATGTTAAAAAATCTAAATGGTTCTGCAAACCTTGGCACTCATCATTATTTCTAAGGTAGTAAGCACCCTCAAGCCATGCTTAAATAAATGGTAGTTGAGAGTGCACAGAATCTGGCAGAGTCAGATCCCTCAATTGGCTGAGTCTCCAAAATACAAATAGTCTCATGAGAAAAGCTTTTCTCATTGTACCTTGGCTCCTTCAATTCCAGATAGATTCCCCACACACTAACTTGGGCAATAATAAAAATAACAGAAATAAGTTACTAGAACATTTTTCCACCATAAAATGGCTCATTTTTAGTTTTGGGTAAATGCTACATCATGTTCTTAAAGTAACTTAACAAATTAATCCAGTATTTTGTTTGTATTCCTTTCTGTGTTAGGGGATGGATCCTGAGAGTTACCGATGCCCCTCACTATTGTTGACTTCAGTGGGCGTTTTGAGAAAGGGCAAAAGTCACCTGAAGCATTATCAGGATTTTCCATTAGTTTGATTGTATCTTAACTGCCAATCTAGACAGCTTCCGGTGAGCAGGATGGATCTACCTTTCTTCTTCATCATCACTGTCAGCACTAGCTAAAGTATTTATTTCTCTTATTGAAATGCAGTGATTGACCCTTAACGTTTATTGTTAGGGTTAATATTTTTCAATCCATCAGTAAGTTCTGAAATATTTCAGGTAGTCTCGTTTCTTAGACAGATGATAAAACACCTAGGAGCCAAGTCATGGGGAGAGGACAATGGTGGATTGTTATTATTAATATCTATCTTTGAGAGAACTGACCTTCTATTTTAGAGTGAGTTTCGGTGATTCATCTTCTACCATTTTTTTCTGTGCAACCTTGAAAGAAGTGTACATATAATATAGATATATACATGTGATTCAACTCACTGAAAGGAAAATAGCAATAGACCTGCCAACAGCAATTCTGGGCCCCAGGGCTGAACAGCCAATGGACCCCCATGCATGCAGAAGCCATGGCCACATGGATACCACCTGCCTGATATTTGGGCAGTGCTGTGCCTGCACTGACTGATGTCCAGTGAGCTGCCAACTATGCTGTTGGGTGCTCACTTTCAGCATGCCCAGAGCTTCCACATGCCTATTTAATAGGATTGCCAACCAGCATGCACAAACCCGAGGACCCTTGTACTGCTTCTGCACCTTCTCTGAGGCCTTGACGCTGTCCCACCCCATCTCTGAGGCCCTACCCCACTCAATCCATCCTCTGTCCTCCTTCCTCCCTCCCTCTCTCTCTTCCTTTCACCAGGCAAGGACAGGAGTTTGGGGTGCCAGAGGAGGTGTAGGGTTCAGGCTCTGGGAGAGAGTCTGTGTGCAGGACAGGGTGAGGTAGGGTGACCAGAAGCCTTGATTTCATAGGGACAGTCCCAATATCCAGAGCTATTTCTTATATCACTGTCTATCAACCCTCTCCCCTTGTCCCAATTTTTCTCACTTGCTCTCTTGTCACCCTTGGGGAGAGGTCAGTGTCTGGGAGGCAGTTTGGGTGTGGAAGGAGGAAGGGGTCAGGCCCTGGGAGGGATTTGGGGCTCTGGGCTGGTGGTTGGGGCTGGGGGTGAGGAGATCCATACTGACCTCGGGTGGCTCCTGAAAGTAACTGGCACATCTCTCTGGCAGTGGGTCCTAGGTGAGGAGGCCAGGGGATCTCTGCATGTTGCTGCCTACAGGCATCACCCCCACAGCTCTCATTGGCCAGAGTTCCCAGCTAATAGAAAGTTGGCACTCAGAGTGGAACTCCGGGTGGGGATAGCACATGGAGACCTTCCTTCTTCCCTCTTCCTGAAGGGCTGCAAAGATAGTGATGGCTGCTTGCAGGAGCAGCGCAGAGTGAGGGAAGGCAAGAAGCCTGCCTTAGCCCTACTATGTTGCTGGCTGTGGTTGGGGGCCCCAGGCCCTTTTAAATCAACTGGGCCTCTGGGCAATTGCACTTTTCCCCCTCTCCCTTTGGCAGGCCTGAGTAACAAATACATGCAGCTTAAAACTTTTCTCTGTATGGGGAAGACAGCTTCTTTTTTAGGGTCTGATGAGCAATATGACCTTCCTAAATCTCACATGTTGTCAATTACATATTGAATACACACAGATCTTCATAAATGAGGAATGATTGAGCTGGAGATTTATGACACACAAAGGATTAAGGTTAAAGTGCATTGTAGCAACTGAAGTACAAACATTTTACTTATGGAGGAGTATTAGCAGAATGCATTAAAAAAATTGCATGAGAGTGGGTGAGAGGAAATAATGTATCTAATGGCTCTGTAGCTCTATTTATTTTTTTACTATATTGATTTTCTTGTCATCGACTATGAAACAACCCCTGTAGCTCTGACCTCTTTTCAAGTGACACCTTTACCAAGATAGCAGCACTTTCATTCAAACAGGTATTTGCAATAAAGGGATCACTCATAACTTACTCTAATTCCATTACACTTGTTTGGGTAGATGCTAGCTGCAAGGCTAGTGAAAAGTGGTAATACATATTTTATTTTAATTCCCTGACAGTGAAATCTGGTTAAAGATGAAAGTGTAAGGTCACAAACAGACATACAACAGAGAAGCTGTTTTCTTTGTTCCCATCGAATCCTAGAAGTTAGAGAGAGAAAAGACTTAGCAGTGTACATTGTAAGTGATAGGAATCCAGGTTTCATGGGGGGAGGAATGGCATATAGTGACCAGATTTTTAAAATATTGCCTAGAATTTTGTGCTCAGTGTCAACTGAGAGGATAATTTTGCAAGTGTAGATGGTATTTCTTTTCCTCTGATCATTTTTGTCTTATATGCATAGGCCTTTTCCCCACTATACAGATTATAGAACATAGTGATTGAACCCAGCATGCAACGCAAAATCCATGGAGTACAGTGGGGCTTCAAATGGTATGAGCTCTGCACATGTAACAACCTTCAGAATAGATTTGAAAGTCATTTGGGCAAGGACTGACTCTGTGTGTTTGCACAATGGGGCCCTGATCCTAGCTGGGGACTCTAGGGCTATGTTTACGCTGCAGGTTTTTGCACAAGAAGCTGTTTGCGGGAGAGATCTTACTCAAAAAGTTCTTGCACAAAAGTCCACACCTCAAAAGCACATTTAAATATCATAGGGGTCTATAAAAACATGCCACTTAGGAGGGTAGAATGCGTTTTAGCAAAAAAATAGAATTCCATTTTTATAAGAATTCCAGCAATAATCAATGTGCTTTAAAGATTTTATTTGAATGATTTTTTATTAATGATTTCTTTGTTAATAAGAAATCAAAGGATGCTTATTATATTTGAATATATCGATGCTATGAACTTCTGTTATTTCTTTCAGATAAAATTGTATTTTTTTTTATCATAAGACAAAAGAAGCAGTTTTTTACTTTGGGAGAGGTCCTGACATAAAAAATTGGAAAAAGTCTTACAGGGAAATGTGGTAAGGATTTTGCCTTGAACCAAAGTTTGTTAACTTTTGGCTTATAGAGAACATTTTATCTCTAAAGTGGTTTTGCAGGGACTGTGGCTTACAATACCCACTTACTGATATCCATGCTGTGGAGACCATCCAATGTGAAAGACACCTGATGGAGGAAACTCCCAGTGT
Source organism: Pelochelys cantorii (assembly GCA_032595735.1). NCBI lineage: Eukaryota > Metazoa > Chordata > Testudines > Trionychidae > Pelochelys > Pelochelys cantorii. The sequence continues at coordinate 96,800,886 of CM064329.1, read as the reverse complement.
ACATCTACACAGCAGGGCTTAACTTGAAATAAGCTACACAAATTGAGCTACGTCAGTTGTGGAGCTTATTGTGAAATAGCTTATTTCAAAATTGGGAACATCTACACAGCACTTATTTTGAAATAGAGCACTCTCCCTCCAATCTCCCTTACTCCTTGTACAATGAGGGTTTCAGGAGTCGGGGTAAGAAGTCCTCCAGCTTGACAGTATTTCAAAATAACTGCCTGCTAAGTAGATGTGGACTAAGATATTTTGAAATAACACTAGTTATTTCAAAATAATGTTTCTGTGTAGATGTACTGTCACGAAGCAGGTGGGAGAGCTACAGGAGGAGGTAGCTAGGCTGAGGTGCATCCGAATCCACGAGGAATTACTGGTGAGTGTTCATGTGGAAACTGCTGAGGCTGAGGTAGCTGTCCCATTACAAAAGACTGCTGACACACTACTGGTGGAGGAGGAGAAGGCTTGGCTCAGGGGGGACCTGGCAGCTGGTCAGTTCTGGCAGTGGACAGTGCTCCACCCCTGCTCCCAACCCTCCCACTGTGGTTCTGAAGAACTGTTATGCTGTTCTGGATATGGGAGATAAGGAATCACCCCCTTAAGCAGAGGAGGAGAAGCCTTGTAGCCCCTAAGGCTGGGAGGTCTGCTGCCAACACTGCAAGGAGGAAACGTGGGGTAGCTGTGGTTGAAGACTCCCTTCCAAGGAGGATGGAGGCACCCTCTGTTACCCTGACATGTCATCTTAGGATATAAGCTGCCTGCAAGGGTTTCATATTCAAGATGTTACGGAGCCACTGTTGAGGATTATACGGTCCTCTGACAACTACCCTATGCTACCATGTGGGCACAAATGACACTGCAAGGTGTGACCTTGAGCAGATCAGGGGTGACTACAGAGCTCTGGGAGTACAGATGAAGGAGTTTAGGTGGTGTTCTCTTCAGTCCTTCCTGTCAAAGGTAGGGGCCCAGACAGAGATAGGTGCATCCTGGAGGTGAATGCCTGGCTGTGAAGATGGTGTCACCAGAGGGCTTTTGCTTCCCTTGACCATGGGATGCTATTCCAAGAAGAAGGACTGTTAAGCAGGGATGGGGTTCATCTTTCAAGGAAGGGGAATAGAGTATTAGGACACAGACTGGCTGACCTAGTGAGGAGATGGCTCAGAAATGGGAGCATGGGCTATAATAGCAGAGATAAAGGAGGGACAAGGCAAAACTGGGGGGCAAAATCAAATCAATATCTTAGGGTGTGTCTAGACTACACTTCTCTGTCGACAGAGAGATGTAGATTAGGCATATCAAAATTGCTAATGAAGCAGGGATTTAAATATCCCATGCCTCATTAGCATAAACATGGCCACTGCTTTTTTTCTAAATGGAGTTTTTTCAAAAAAGCCCAGCAGTCTAGACATAGATCTGTCGAAAATAAAGCCTTTTTCGACAGATCCTGTAAACCTCATTTTTTGAGGAATACAGGATCTGTTGAAAAAGGCTTTATTTTTGACAGATCTGCATCTAGACTGCCATTTTTTCTGAAAAAACTCCATTTAGAAAAAAAGCAGTGGCCATGTTTATGCTAATGAGGCACAGGATATTTAAATCCCTGCTTCATGAGCAATTTCAATGTGCTTGATTTGTATCCCTCTGTCAACAGAGGGATGCAGTCTAGACGTAGCCTTAGATGCCTATATACAAATGCAAGAAGTATGGGGGATAAGCAGGAGGAACTTGAAGTGCTAATAAATCAACACAGCTAAGACATAGCTGGTATCACAGGGTATGTCTAGACTTCATCCCTCTTTCAGCAGAGGGATGCAGATTAGGCAGGTCAACATTGCAAATGAAGCGGGGATTTAAATATCCCGTGCTTAATTTGCATAAAAATGGCCGCCATTTTTGCCAATTCAGCACTTTGTCAGCAAAAAGCCTTTTTCGACAGATCCCTTATGCATCCTGAGAAACGCTGTTCTAAGGAATGTTAGAAGGGAAACGGCAAAATAGAGACAATGGATTTCAGGAAAGCAGATTTTAGTAAACTCAGAGAGCTGGTAGGTAAGGTCCCATGTTAAGCAAGACTAAGTGGAAAAACAACTCAAGAGAGTTGGCAGTTTTTTAAAGGGACATTTTTAAGGTCTCAAAAGCAAACTATTCCACTACCTAGGAAAAATATAAAGTATGGCAGGAGACCACCTTGGGTCAACCAGGAGATCTTATATGATCTAAAAATAAAAAAAGGAGTCATATAAAAAATGGAAACTAAGTCAAATTACAAAGGATGAATATAAGCAAACAACACAGGTATGCAGGGGCAAGAGTTAAAAAGGCAAAGGCACAAAACAAGCTAAATCTAGCCAGAGGCATAATGCATAACAAGAAGTTCTACAAGTATATTTGGAGAAAGAAGAAAACCAAGGATAGGGTGGGCCCATTGTCATGAAGAGGGAGAAACAATAACAGGAAACTTGGAAATGGCAGACATTCTTAATGACTTCTTTTTTCAGTTTTCATAGAGAATATGGATGGAGACGGGATACCTAACATAGTGAATGCTAGAGGAAATGGGTTAGGTTTAGAAGTTAAAATAAAAGAACAAGTTAAAAATTACTTAGAAAAGTTAGATGTCTGCAAGTCACCAGGGACTGATGAAATGCATCCTAGAATATTTAAGGAGCTGATAGAGGAGGTATTTGAGCCTTTAGCTATCATCTTTGAAAAATCAAGAAGTCGGGAGAGATTCCAGAAGACTGGAAAATGGCAAATATCATGCCCATCTATAAAAAGGGAAATAAGAACAACCCAGGAAACTACACACCAGTCAGTTTAACTTCTGTGCCAGGAAAGATAATGGAGCAAGTAATTAAGGAATATATCTGCAAATATCTGGAAGAAAAATAAGGTGATAGGTAACAGCCAGCATGGATTTGTAAAGAACAAATCATGTCAAACAAATCTGCTTGCTTTCTTTGATAGGATAACAAGCTTTAGGGATAAAGGAGAAGCGGTGGATGTGGTATACCCAGATTTTAGTAAGGTATTTGATATGGTCTCTCATGACTTTCTTATCAATAAAGTAGGGAAATACAACCTAGATGAGGCTACTATAAGGTGGGGTATATAACTGGCTGGATAACTGTTCTTATAGGCTATGTTGGATTCTTTCAGAAGCAGCTTTTCTGGAAGAGATCTTCCAAAAAAACCTTGTTTTGAAAGAGAGCATCCACACTGCCAAAGACCATTGAAAAAGCAATCTGCTTTTTTGAAAGATAGCATTCATTCAGTGTGGACGCTATTTCACATTTAAGCTGTGATAACTATGGACGGAGTGGCCACCAGGGCACTTGTGCTTTTTCCTCTTTTCTCTTTTTTCGAAAGAACTCCTTCTTCCCCCTCCACACATGCCTTTTTCCGAAAGAGCTCTTTCAGAAAATGGCTTCTTCCTTGTAGAAAGAGATTTACCAAGGTTGGAAAAACCCCTCTATTCTTTTGATTTTTTTTCAAAAGAACGTGATTGTAGTGTGGACATAAGTGAAGTTTTTTTCAGAAAAACATCTGTTTTCTGAAAAAAACTCTGTAGTGTAGACATAGTGTAGTAGTTATTAACAGTTCACAATCATACTGGAAGGGCATAACAAGTGGAGTTCCACAGGGGTCTGTTTTGGGACCAGTTCTGTTCAATACCTTCATCAATGATTTAGATGATGGCATAGAGAGTACAGATGATTAAGTTTGCAGATGATACCGTGCTGGGAAGGGTTGCAAGTGCTTTGGAGGATAGGGTCAAAATTCAAAATGATCTGGACAAACTAGAGAAATGGTCTGAGGTAAAGTTTAATGACAAATGTAAATTACTCCACTTAGGAACAATCCATTTCACACACACAGAATGGGAAGTGATTGTCTAGGAAGGCATATTACTGAAAGCGGTTTAGGGGTCATAGTGGATGACAAGTTAAACATGAGTCAACAGTGTAACACTATTGCAAAAAAAAAAAGGAAACATGATTCTGGGATGAATTGACAGGAGTGCTATGAGCAAGACATGAAAAGTCATTCTTCTGCTCTACTCTGCGCTGATTAGGTCTCAGTTGGAGTATTGTGTCCAATTGTGGGCAGCTCAAGAAAGATGTGGAGATACTGGAGAAGGTCCAGAGAATAGCAAAACAAAATGATTAAAGGTCTAGAAAACATGACCTATGATGGAAGAATTGGGCTTGTTTAGTATAGAAAAGGGAAGACTGAGAGGAGACATGATAGCAGTTTTCAAGTATCTAAAAGGGTGTTACAAGCAGGAGGGAGAAGAATTGTTCTCCTTGGCCTCTAAGGATAGCACAAGAAGCAATGGGCTTAAACTGCTGCAAGGTAGGTTTAGGTGGGATATTAAGAAAAACTTCCTAACTTCCAGAGTGGTTAAACACGAATAAATTGCCAAGTGGGGTTGTGGAATCTCCATCACTGGAGATATTTAAGAGCGGGATAGACAGACAAATGTCAGGGATGATTTAGACAGTGGCTGGTCCTGCTGTGAGGGCAGGGGACTGGACCCGATGGCCTCTCGAGGTCCCTTCCAGTTCCAGGATTCTATGATTTTATTTCTCTTGTAACCATTTCTGACTTCAATATCTTGTATTCACTTAAAATCCAACTCATTATACTTAAATAAACTTGGGGGGGACGGTAGTCAGAACAAAGTGTTGTGTTTAAACTGAACTGTTTGATAATTCCAGTTAAAATAGCAAAGTGTTTCATATTGACCCCTTACAATGGAAATCTAGTTTCTGAACTCCCCAGGAGATGGTTGGATAGGGCAGAATACATGTTTCTGGGGAAAATTCAGGACTAAGAATGGGTTGGAGTCATCCTGAAGGTAGTAAGCAAGGCTGCTGGAAGCCAGAGTCTGTCTGACAGGCTGCTGCTGTGGTCCAAGTTGCTGGAACAAGATTGCAGCTATACATAGACACTTAGGGTGTGTCTAGACTACATGGCTCCGTCGATGGAGCCATGTAGATGAGTTTACTAGACATAGCAAAATGAAGCGGCGATTTAAATAATCGTCGCTTCATTTACATCAAAATGGCCGCCGCGCTGTGCCGATCAGCTGATTGTCGGCACAGCATGGTAGTCTAGATGGGGATCAGCAGACCCCAGCACCCTTTGTCGTCAGATCCTTTATGCCTCGTGAAACGAGGATCTGATGACAAAGGGTGCTGGGGTCGGCTGATCCCCGTCTAGACTACCACGCTGTGCCGACAATCAGCTGATCGGCATAGCGCGGTGGCCATTTTGATGTAAATGAAGTGGTGATTATTTAAATCACCGCTTCATTTTTCTATGTCTACTAAACTCATCTACATGGCTCCGTTGACGGAGCCATGTAGTCTAGACACACCCTCAGGGTGTGACCTGAATGTTGTTTGGCTGTTTGTGAATAGTCCAATTGGAATCAACAGCAGCAAAGCATTGTGAGACACCCAAGGTTGCAGGACAGGGGTGACACATCCCCCACATTATTCTGGATTGTACTCTAGAAAATTCTGTTCTGTTAAGAGTATCACTGTGTTAACAGTTGGGAAAGATTTACAGAATAGATGTCTATGATTCAGCATGTGGTGGCATTTCAGCACAGACTGTTGATCACAGCAGCCAGTTGGAAAGATCGACAGTCAGAGGAAGAATGGGAATATCAGATGAAGAGAGGGCAACAATAACACTCTGAGAATAAGAAGCATGAATAAGGAGTATGAGAGAGCACAGTCAGATTATTATTATATAAGGACATTACCTCTGATGTCCTGGACTAAATCCAGCATGAGTAATTACATTCTACCAGTTTACACTTGAGCTAAAGACAAATAAACAGCCAAGTGACATACTCCTGTGGTTTCAGAGGCATCACAGCATTCTTCCTCACCTCCTGTTGTAGTGTGTGATGCATGTTTTTAGAAAGCTTTTTTGTTCTACCAAGGGACAGATGCATTTCAGGGATGGTTAGTGAAATTCCATCTTTCATAGCCAGCTATCTACCTAGGGCAGTAACTTCTCTCCAACAATGCTTCAGAGAAAGCTGGGGAGACTCCCATAGTTCCGAGTTATGTCCTAACCTGCCCCATAGCAGGCCAACAGACTTTCCAGGACTCTGGGCAAAGCAGGTGGGGCAGCTCTGCACTCCCAGAAGGGAAGAGGGCTCAGGCAGAAGAGGCAAGACGTAGGCTGTCAGCCCTCAGTGCTGTTTGGACCATGTCCCTCCTCCCACACCCACCTTGCAGAGTCTAGAGCTTTGCAGCATGCCATGCCGGGTTCCGGTGAGAGCTAACAGTACTATATAGTAATATACGTTATACTATCCAGTTTTATTCCTTGCTGTTTTTGTTTCAATACTGCCTAAAGGCCCCAATGAGGATTGATTTTCCAACATACAGGGGATTATAATTTATTACAAAAGACAAATCCATAGATAGAGACAACAAAAAAGTAACTTGTCAAAAGTACAGGTTTGTACAACTACAGTACAGTATCTTCTCAGTTTTCCCTTCACATAACCCAAATCCCCTGACAACCTCCCCCGGTGAAAAGATAACTATAGATATTCTTACTCTCCTTCCCTGAATTCTCTTAAAGTCTTGGCTTCCACAATACCATGTTGAATGAGTTCCACAGATGAGTTACATCCTGTGGGAAACATAATTTATTTAATCCTTTTTAAATGTCTTGCCTTTAATTTTCATTGAATGTTCCTTTGCTCTTGTATGCAGAGAAAAATAGGAGTAGGAGTGACTGGCTTACCTTTTCTTTATCATACACCCTTTTATATCTATCTTTTTAGTTTCCTCCCGAGAAAATTAACTCCATACATTTCAGTTTTACTACAGATGAAAGTCTTTCCAAGAGCTTGTCTACATGAACTTTTAGTTCATGGCCAGATGGCTATGAACTCAACCGCAGTAGCTTCCCTCACACTGGTATCCTGGAAAAGCTCTGCAGTCTAGCCATAGCCATACAATGAGGGTTACAGGAGTCAGAGTAAGAAGTCCTCCAGCTTCACAGTATTTTGACACTATTTCAAAGTAACTGCCTGCTGTGTAGATGCAGACTAAGTTATTTCGGAGTAGTGCTAGTTATTTTGAAATAGTGTTTCAGTGTAGATGTACCCTATCAAAACCAGAATGTAACACAATATTCCAGGTCAGGATGGGTTACCATTGCTTTATAATATTCTCTGAATTATTTTCTCACTCATATTTTATATAACAACATTGTGATTTTGACAAGCTTTGGGCCGTTTTGTGCAAAGGCGCAGTAGTATAGCTCAGAAATTTGAGCCATACTATAGAGGGACTGATGCATAAATGATATAGGTGCCTCTTAGTGTCTCAAAATGGGGCTCTTTGGTTGTATATTCTGAGGAGATCTGTCCTGTGAAAGGTTCTTCTCTACCTGAATTGGGACAGAAGCACAGGAACATAAGAATTGCCCTAGGGAATCAAACCATTGGGCCATTGAAGTGGTAATCAATGTCTTACCACAATTATATGTAAAGTAGGCTGTCAGATGACGAGGGCCAGTAGTGGGTATTTGCTTGTGCTGTAGCTATACCCATTGGCACAGAAAGTTTCTGTGATTCACCTAAGGCTACAAAGTACCTCAGCCAATGCAAAGTAATAAAAACCAGGAGGCTTGATTTAAGTCCTTTTGCTCTCTCAACTTCATCACACAGCATTCTCCTCTCCTCCTCCCCCCCCGCCAGCCACAAATTCAAGGAGACAAAAGAGGTGGATTTCAAATAATGGACTCATGACCTGTATACAAAGTAATATTCAGACCCATATTAAAATCCTGAACACAATTGAAAGCTGTCAGCAAAGGCAATTGGATTCTCAGTACTTTACTTCTTAGATTGGAAAAAGAACCAAAACAGTTGGCAGATCACACTCAGACGAACACCTAGTGTGAAGGGTGTTTGCTTTCTTATCAAAACTGCTAATTCAGTTTCAAGCAAGAATAAGGCAGTCTTCTAATTGAGTCTCCAGGAAATAACTGCCTCGGCATATTTCTTTTTAACCTTTGTAGTAATAGGAAGAAAAAACATTCAGCAATAATTTACTGAATGGTATAGAAAAGGTATGGATTTAAATAATTGCTTGCTCATATGTGTTAATATGATATAAAGGAACATTGATTAGGACATTAATAGCCATGCCGAATGCTAAATATATTCACACAGAAAAGAACAAGATTATTCAAAAAGATGACATAGATCTAGTCATCATTAAAATGTGCAAAACAATTTAAATTAAATACAAGTTTGACTACCTTTTACAATAAGTTATTTCATGCATTTACTTTATTATTTATGTGACAGAGTCTCAGAGGGTACAAATTTTCATTGTTCTACTGACTCCAAAGGAGTTGTGCAGACTTGCATCAGTGGAGGATCTTCCTTATTAAGTGCAATGAATAAATCATCATCATCATCACCATTATCATCCATGCTGGGGAGGGATGGATAGAGAGAAAGAGAGAGACAGACAGAGAGAGAGAGAGGTGTGTGCATGCATGCACATGCAAAATAATCCTCCAGGAGGGAAGTAAATGTCATCAGTAACAATGTGTTTATACAATTTTAAAAGTAATTGTGAAATTTTACCTTCGAGTAAAAGTTTGTTGAGACATATATATGAGTAAGCCACCTATTTACTTAAATATATTTTTGCTTCAGATCATACTCTGTGATATTTCAACAAGCAATGCATCATTTATATGAATCATATCACTCAAAAGAGAACTACATTTCTCTTCAGTATTATCTTTCAGAAGGACTGATTTCCATAAGGAAAAACAAATGAGTTTATTTGAAAAAAAAATGCAGCTGGAGTAAGAAACAAAGAGGGAAATACCAACAGACAGTGAATTCAAGATCACCCACACACAAGTACATTCATTTTACCTCAATTAATTGTACAGCTCTGAAAAGATGTCATGTTATTTTATAGATTATGCAATTACCAGTATTGGATTGATAACACTGTACCATAAATATTGCAACAACTAATTAAATTGAGTAGGAAAGAGGTAAGTAAAAAGATATATCTAGAGTTAGAGTAATAAAATATGTAAAGAGAAATACAACAGTGATTTATAGAAACCAAAGTTTTGATAAAGTATACTAAAATGTCATTTTACATTACAAACATGGATGTGTTTAGTATCCTGTAATTTTTCACATTATCAAACAAATAAGTTTTAATATTCCTTTCCTTCTATTTATATATCAATATCATATTTGTACTTTCTGTTGATAATGCACCTTATGTGAATACTTCTATGGAAATTAGGAAAGGGTTAAGTTTGGAAAATGTGCAAACATGAGCTTTGGTTTACATACTAGGTCCATACTTGGCTGATCTATTATGAAAATGTAGTTGAGTCAGTACACCTGAAGGTTAAAATTATACTACATAAAACATAATATGTTCAAGTACATTTTATACATACATTGCAATAGTTGAGTGTGCCTGAAACATATATTTAATTTATTCAATTTAGTGGTAGCATTTAAAACTTCTCAAAAGCTAATGCACACATATACACACAACCTACTTTTTCAGCATCCTTAAATCAGAGCCATAATGCATTTGAAAGGAAAAGGGTGAAAAAGTAATCAGTGCTTGGCTAAGCAAGGCAGTCAAACCTCAATCAGACAGTACTTTAAACATTCACATTTTCAATCAGCTGTCTGCTGTGGTACTTGAACAAAGAGTTCGTTTTCATTTGGAAAGCTATTAATTTAGGGAAATATTGCCATTGGAACAGAGTCTGAATATTTTGGTGTATTCCTGTTTCCATACAACTCCTTCTCTCTGCCAAATCTTAGCAACCCTCTGCCCCTGCCATCAAAGTAATTTAGGGCATAGAGGAGGGTTGTTTGTTTGTTTTCTTAAATACAACCACAGTGGGGTCATTCCCAGTTATTGGAGCTGTTCAAAGTTCTACTGCAAAAGCATCAGCTGTGATCAGTCACAGCTGTTATATTTGAACTTATCCTGCACTTTTTAATACATTTCAGATGTTACCCCATTTTTAATGTGTTTCATACTTTAACATAGATTTGCTTTCAGTTTTATGAATCCAATAAATTTAACAAATTAATTGAGGCTATAAAAAGTACAAAACAAGTACTGATAAGCATAGAAGAAATTTGTTTCAGCTGCTGGATAGGTGAATTTAGCCAAATACACGGCCTGTTTTTAACATGCTATCTTCAGAATTTTGGATGGCCTGTGAGTCTGAACAGTTCTTACTTTGGATTAATAGAGATAGCATGAAAAGTGCCTTTGTTGTGTCCCAGTTTTTCTTGGCTCCAGGTGACACAGCATGAGAAGTATTTGGCCCTGTCTCCCAAGCTGTCACCTGGACATTTTAAGTTTGGGTTTCTTTCTGACTTTCAGGACCTAATTCAAACCATGTCAGCCTTCCTCAGTGATGATGTCATATTCCTCTGCAAAAGTGTTCTGATGCTTTGAAAAATGTGAGCAACCTGTTAGCTCCGTTCTCTCCTATTTCATAAATACCGTACAAGCTCAACAAAGAAAAGTCTAGCATGGGTTCATTGAAACCAACTTATAATCTTTACAAGAAAGCACCAGTGCCAACATTTAATCCTTCATTAATGTAGCATGAAAAATAATTAAAAAGGCCTCCAGCATTTAAATTTAGTCCAACTTAATCATCTAATCATTTCAGTCACTTTGACCTCAATCTTTCAGTTTTGTTTCCAAGGAACTGCACTATTTAATACACAGTAGCAGATATTGTCTCTCTTGGTTTACTCATGAGAGCATTACAATTTTATCATAGATTTCAAGGGAGACAGCCTTTTTAGCTTATTTTGTCCATTCCCTTCTTAGCACATGATTGTTCTCTGTAGCTCATTCTGCAGAGTTCTGTTCAGTCTAGTTTTAAATGGCTGCTGAAATGAGACTTCCATCATTACTTCCCAATTTCAGATGACACTGTAAAGACAAACCTTTCATGTCAAAGTTAGTAGCCATCATCTTAATTAAATCAAAAGAATGAATGCCCAGATGCATATTCAAACTTGCCACCCAACGGCCATTGATATTAAACTAAACAAAATGAGGACCCCCAGTTACCCTTTTTCAAGTTACATAATGCTTAAAATATGTAGTGTTGATGGCACTTAACCATGTTGTTAATGGATCATATAAAGAGGTTACAGACTTGATGAACCCTTATTCCTCTAGCACAGCCTTTCAAGGGAATGTCATGTTAGGACGGATGGTGTATAGTCAGCCTCACTGAATAAGAAAGTTATCTGCATGCATCCAGTACAATGCTCAGCAGTGAAAAAGCTGTCAATGTTGACATTTGTGATCATAATTAGGCTTTAAAATTAACAGCCCATTAAGATGAATGAGGGAAATTTCAATCCTTTCTTGGTATGTAGATTCAGCCTCTCCAGGATCAAAAAAAGACATCAATGCCAGTTCATAATTTAAAGGCTCATTTCAGCTAGAAAATTAGGTACATATTTGTTTTAAAAAAATAGATTCTGCTGAAAACAGCGAAATATTTGGAATAGCCCTAAATCTTCCCAATTCTGCACACTTTCCTCACTTGCTTCTATAGCAACTGCTGTCCTCCTATAATTGATCCAATGACCACCCCCAGAGAGGGGGGCTGAGAGGGGCTTGCCATCCTTTTTTGTTGAATACTACAAGATGACCTTCCCTGGGGGCAGTGTTTATAGCTGCCACAAACATATGCACCATGTCAGGCCTCAAGGTCACTATCACTCAAGAAAGATATTAAAAGAGATGAAAACAGAGGCTAATTTAGTCATCAGATAAACCAGGGTTTAATATTTTGTTAAGCTGTTTTATAGGATACACCAGTGAATCTGACCACATGTGATTATTATAAGTCCTGTGTTGGGAGATTCTGAAAGTAATTTCAAGAAAGTTTCTTTTCTTTACAGTTATAAACAAAGTTTAGACAAATGCATATTACTACATATGGAATAGCATATGAACAGATAAATGTAATTAACTTTAACATAAAGTGATTCTGATGAGGTTTACGTTGGTATATAATGGACTAATGGAATCACATAAAATGTTACAAAAAAACCCTGGGAACAATAATAATAATCACTACTGTAACCTGAAATTATGTGAGCCTCTATAGCTGTTATTTTCATTGCATCACCATTATGCAAAAATATGAAAATTAGCAAAAAATATTTGCAGTTCCACGGTCACCCACAAGAGACATAAGAAATCTATACATCATCAGTAATACTCAAAGATAGGTTACACATATTGCAGTCATAGAATAAAATGTTCCATCTAGTTTGTAGGATTCCATTTTGGCATATTGGCTCCATTTTATATTTGAAATTTCTTTCACATTAGGAATCTTTGTAGCACTTAACATTGCTAAATTTTTGGCTATGCTATCAAAATACTTCATTAACAGAAGTCTGGAGTCTTCACCCAGTCATGAATAGGAAACATACAGTGATTACATGAAGTATCATGAAAAATGTCATAGATCCAACCTGTGGCTGACAAATGGCAGGTGCTTTCTTTTAGTAGAAGCAGTAGCACAAATAGCTGTTTATCCAACACAGTTTCACTTTCCATCCATGAAGGACAAAAAGCTACTCAGGCAGTCATTATATTAGGGAGAGAGAGAGAGAGAGACTTCCTAGCAGGGACTCCATTTGCTAATGCAAAGCAAGACTACAAGAGATGCATTTATTATAGTAGGAGTGACATTGACCAGATTAGCTAAAGATACAACTGTTTCCAGTCATTCCTCTCAGCTTTCAAACTTGCCACTATATCACACAAAGTTCCTTGACAAATGGCCAGAAATGCATAACACTGACAGATTGAACCTGGGACCTTACTGTATGAGCCTCTACTGCATGACCTAAAAGGCACATGACTTTTAGCTAAGTGCATTCATTAATTGCTCTCTCTCCAAGTGGTCTTGCTAGCAATAGAGGGGACAGAACACCACTTCCCAGCAGGTGTGGGGGTTACAAATGCTAAACCATAACTGACATATCTTTTAAAACTACCAAACTGGTTCTTAAAGATTTCCTCAATAATTGAAAGAAAACACAGACTTTTCCAATCTGGTACAGATGATGAGAAGGGAAGGAGAGGGCCAAGGGCATCCTGCCCAAGTTGCATGGTGATCGGAGAGCAGTTGAGGAGAAAACCTTTGTGATAGATTCAGTCACAGAGATTGCCTTTGGTATTGTCCTTTGATGGGCTGAAAATACCACTGAGCTCTCCTACTTATCCTCTTGAGTGCTCCACCATCCTGTTCTATTGAGCCAGACTCTCTGAGCTCCTCCAGTGTTTGCACAGAGTTGGGGTCACAGCCCACAGCACAGCAACACAGATGCTGAGAGCAGCTCAGCTCTGGGAAGATTCATCAAAGAGACTTGCCACAGCACACAGGTGCACAGCCCCAACGGGATCTTGCACCCCAGAAAAATACATCTTAAGCTCTATAAAATTTTATACAGAGCAATCTTCTAAATTGTTCACCCAATGAAAGTGAGATATGCACATTTGTTGTCAACCCTCCCCACCCGTAACAATTATTTACACTGGGTTTATTAATAACAAAAGTGATATTGTCAAGTATAAAAAGTAGGATTTAAGTGGCTGCAAGTGATAGCAGGCAGATCAAAGTAAGTTACTGAACAAAATAAAACAAAACACACCAGCTAAGTTTTATACTCTAAGAACCTTGTTACATCAATTTCTTCCCATAAGAGTAGTTCTAATAATCTTTTCTCCCAAACTTGGAAGCCTGCCATTTGGGCTTGATCCTCCCCACCTCCCAATCAGTCATAAATGTTCCCAGTAGGTCTTAGTTGTTTCTAGCAGTCATTTTAGGTGATGAGTGGGGATGTCCTGGCCACAGCTCCTATTGTTTGGTTTCCACCTTTTTCTCTCTTTCACCAAAATCCTTTGTGTTCAGTTTAAAGTTTTTGCACTTCGAGTGGAAAAGTACAGCATCCAAAATGGATTCCAGCATCAGCTGATCTGGCCACATGCCTCAGCAGGACCAACCATAGTCCAGGCGTACAGGAAAAACAAGACTAGTCACAGATCATTGTACAGGGCCATTAAGTTCCTTGAGTACAACTATAAATCTTATATTGTATACTTACTTATTCAAGCATGAAGTCAATAGGACTAATTGCTCTTCAACATGAATTAGAGTTGTGGAATCTGACCCATACTGACCAGGAATAGTATTTTGCTGGGCTTACTTATTGAATACCTGCACTAGTGAGTTATTTTGAAAAAACTCCCCTTATTTCAGAATAACAAGCAGAGCATCCACATTACCAAGCCTGTTATTTCAAATTAAGGGGCTGGTTATTTTGAAATAATAACTCCTGCTTTCCTTGGGGAATAAGCTTATTTCAAAATTCTTCCTCCTTCCTGGTATACAAATGAAGCAAATGGCAGAAATATTAATCAAATACATTCTAATGCATTACATTGAACAAATGTTTTGGATTACCATTGTTTATATAAATATTAAAAACTCAATAAAGAATAATATTTTTGAGGCCCAATGTTGTAAATCTTATTTTTCTTTTCTTTCTTGAGTTTATAGTCATCAGAGTAGTCCATTTTAGACAAGCCTGTTTCCAATACTAATATATCTCCAGGAGCTAGATTATGATTCCAGTCTTTTTTCACTTTGTTTTTTCAAGTGTTAGTAACAGATATATTATTGAATATTTGCCTTCGTTGCTTTTATTTCTGTTTATAAATATCTTGCTGTTTGTCTTAATTGTTTTGCTCTTTTTCTACTTGGACAGAATTTGTTGTACATTAACTGACTGCTGCTCAAAATACTGTTTCTCTCACATACCTAAAAAGTATGCATTGAGACTAGGCTTTTCGTTCTTCTGTGATCTTCTGCATTGTTATTGCTTTTTGGGAGAACATGAAAACAAAAACAAAAGCACAGCTTGATTTTAATTATCACGATTAGCACTGAATTCTAAATAAGGAATAGTACCTACTGCAGAGTAGCAAAAATTATTTACAAAGTGTTTTTTTCAGAGTTTTTCAGTGTTTGTGTTTTTGTAACTCTTCCTTTAATAATGACGGGCTCGCCTTCACACAAAAGTTGTGCTGCTTTAAATATACCAGTAAAATTAAATTGGAACAACTTCTTACTGGATATGCCAAGGATTAAGCAACAAAGGGCATGCATACCATAAGTGGCACGCAAGATGATTTGCAGTGGCACGTGCAATGAATGGGCTCCCTCTCACTTCCCCCACCTGCAATAGGGAGCCCATGCGGGTGATCCAATATGGTGTCCCCCACAAAATTGGAGCCAGTGCCGGCTTTCTGCAAGGCTGGGAAAGCCCCGAGGCTCCGTGCCTGATCTGGTGTATGGGGAAGCACGCGTACGCTGCTCCTCTTCTCCCCACAGGAAAAGTTGGAGCAGAGCCCAAGGCAGGAGACCAAGCAGGGCACGCAGTGGAGAGAGCCCCTCCTGGGGGAGCAGCGTGGCTCTTAAACAAGTATAAATGTGTTTATGCTGATATTATTTAATCTTGTATATGGCAGGAGGAACTGAACCTACAACCTTAAGGGTTAAAACCATGTGCCTCTACCACATGAACTAAAAGCCAGCTCCCTCTCAGCTAAGGGTGCATAGCAGCTTTCACTCTCCTTTGTCAGTGCACTCTGGGCCTTGGGATTACATATAAATTGGTCATAAACTATACTGATATGTATATTGGTATAAGTGTGCCTACAGTAGTGGTTGTCTGGTTTAATTATATTGGTAAAATAATGACACTAATAATTGCACTAGTGTAAAAACTACGTGTAGATCAGTCTCAATATTCTGTTGACAAAAGTTCAGATTAATACAATGCAAATAATAGCCAGTGGATATGTTGGAGAAAACAAGAATGAATTTCCCAGAAATGGGATGGAATGTATCTTACGGGCAAAAGCAGGGACTGAGACAGAAATCCTGAATACTTCAATCCAGATGGGCCACTAGAAAAGAATTTACATCATTTTGTGCTTCTAAGAAAATTAATATACTTTTTCCTCTTAGTTTATTGGATGGTATAACACTTTACTGACCTCATATTGTGATGAGGCTAAATTAATGTTCATAAAGATCTTCTGATGAAGAATACCAAATAAGTGAAAACATATTTTTTACTATTAGTATTATCGTGCAGGAATAATATCCATCAAATAATATTAGGCCACCAAATCTGTTTTAATAAGAACCTTAATTTTTTTCTTACTTCCAAGAAGAGAATATCTATAACTTCAGTTTGTTCCAACCCCTTAGCTAGATGACTTTATTAGGACATGTCTACACGAGGATAGTATTTCAAAACAACTAAATTTGACTTAACTCCAGATTTTACAAAATTGAAATAGTTTGTCTTCACTATGGGGAAGCCTCAAAATTAGTCCAAGACAGGCTCCATTAATGTGAATGCACAGCCTTTACAGCCCCAGGAAGCACTGGGGAGTAATTAGCCTGAATTACTCTGGGGAGTAGTTATTTTGAAATAGCGGCACAAGCGCATCCACACTAACCCTATTTTGAAATAACTATTTTGAAATTAGATTTATTCCCCGAGGAAAGCAGGCGTACAGATTTTGAAATAAGTGGCACTTTATTTCGATATAACGGGCTTGGTAATGTGGACGCTCCACTTATAAATTCAACTTTCAGTGGGCGTTATTTTGAAATAACACCCTTGTGTAGACCTGAGCTTAACTGACCATGGAAATAGAAATGTCTCTGCATCCTCCCCTGAATATATAGGTCTGCATGCATGGCAGGATATTGACTCTGTACAATATTTATGATAGAACTGTGAAATAAGGCATTCTTACTCAGCATATGTGAACACCCAATATGCAATGAAAGAGGACCTGAGCCTTAGAAAACCAGGATTTAACCAAAAAAAATTATTTTAATCAATTTTTGTAAGATTGGCATTATGTTCTTTAAAGATCTATGAATCTTACTGACATTCAGATAATATGTAAGTCACTCCAGAAATATTATTTTCTCATTAGCTAGATATTCTCAAATTTTCCATTTCTAGACACTGACAAAGAAAAGGACTGCTTCTCCCAGTAGCTGTACAGTTATAATAAAGAAGAAATTCCAGAAATCATACCCGATATCATCAAATGTCAATAATGATTGTAATGAAACAAGCATATGCGCATTCCAACTAAGTTAAAATGAACACCAATCACATGCTATATTTCATGTCTGCTGGCATCCTATTTCAACTTAAAGTATGCTAATCTTTTTTTAAAGCAGTTATTGATTGACTTTTATTCTTTTTTTAAAAGTATAAAAATGCCAGGCTAAGACGACAAAATAATAAGGGATTTTTAAGCTTAGCTGTCTGGATAACAAGGAGTGACTCTGAAAATAAAGAGACTGTGCTTCTCCATTGTTTTCAGGGCCTTGCAGAAGCATCTAGCTTGCTGAAAACTGTAGAATAGTTATCAGTGCCACTTTTATGTTTGGCTTCTTAGTGCTGTCTTATCTCTTTTACTCGTTTATTTATTTTTGCTGTTTCACTGGAAACGCACACAATCTGCATAATTCCCATGTCAAGAATGTGGCAAATGCTACATCAATACAGCAGCATAACCAAGACCAAAAACATGTAACTCATTTTTCATTTTGTAATCTAGAAAACAGAGAGGTTAGGAAATCTTTAGTGTTCTTCTTTTGTGTTCTTCCTGCTGTGCAATCACAAGTCCCTTTTAATAGACTCCAAAATATCACTCAAGCAGGCAATGCAGGAGATTGAAACCTATTAAGCCAGGTAACGCTTCATTTTCCATAGACCTCTAGCAGAGGAAAGGTCATATAAAAAAATCAAGCACTTTTTGTTATGTAGTTAACATTTTATGTTAAATGAAAAATGTAGCCTTTTCTAGTCTAAGCACAGTTGGTCTGGTGGTACAGGTATTTGCTTAGTAGGAAAAAAATATAACCTCCAAAATATAAAAGTGCACATAAAGCCCTATTTTCATATAAAGGCTACTTGTCTGGGTGTCCAAACTGATATTGATTTGCTGTTGTATTTGGACATTGTTAAGTAAACCATATATGAAAACTTGGGGCCTGATCCAATGTCCATTGACTTCAGTGGAATCTGGATCAGTGCTCCCTCTAAGCTGCACAGCTTCACTGGTGATTAATCAGCCCCACTTAGTTAGTCAGCTTCATGCATGGAACCTTGAGCCTCTGACTGGGTGGGGTTGATTAATCACCGCTCAATTTAGAGGGAACACTGATCTGGATCAGGCCCTTGCCTCAGTAGGCCAGAATATGTAAGGTGTGGGGTGTCCTTTGCTCCCACTGAAGTGACTGGGAGATGATGTTTCAGAATATTTTGCACTGGAGACATGAAAAATTAAACCTTAAAATGATTTATTCTTAGCTAGTATCCCAGAGGAATGCTGAGGATTTGGAGCACCTCAAACAGACAGGAACTGAAAAAAGCTCTCATTCAGATTATTGTTGCTGGTCAGCTGTCTTTTGGTGTAGATCTCAGTCAGCCTGGCCACAGAAAAGGTGGATGAGGAAAACATGTTGATACATTACATCTCTAAGGAGAAAGTGAGCAGGACAAAATTATCACATTTCAGTTCCTGACTTGTCTACTACATTTATTTGTTGGAGAATACTGTATAAATGAGCCAAATCACTCTTTAAGTAGCTCTGCCTCTGATGGAGCCACTTAACTAATAACCAGAATCCCTTCCAATTAATAAATAGAACACTACACAGAACAGGATACCAGAAAATATCTAATCAATTTGCGTTGGCAGGATTAGCTTTCTCAATCTATTCATCTACAGTAATTGCAGCATCTCTCTCTGTGGTCCCATGATCCGTCCACTCTGCATTAATAACAAATCAATCATTGGGCCAGAAAGAGAGAGAGAGAGAGAGAGAGAGAGAGAGAGAGAGAGATCCTGGGTCCAGTCACCCTGCTCCAATCACTCTTTCATTATTTATCCACAGTGGAGCAGTTCAGCAGCAGAGTCTGAGAGTGAGGGAGCCCCACAACACAATATCCATAACTCAGGGTTCAACTACACAGCAGCGTTATTTCAGAATAATTAACATTACTCCAAAATAACACAGTGCACATCTACGCTACAAACGTTTATTTCAAAATAATGTCGAGCTGGAGGACTTCTTACTCTGACTCATGGTAACCCTCATTTCACGGGGAGTAAGGGAAGTTGAAGAGTGTCCCTCCTTCAATTTCCTGCTGTGTAGATAGCACCAAAAGCCAAATTAATCTATTTTGACTTCAGTGACACAATTGACATAGCTGAAGTTGCATGGCTTAATTTGACTTTAGGCTTCCTGTGTAGATGTGCCCTCAGTATTTAATGCACCCACCTGAGAGAGAAGATATTTTTGTTCAAATCTTTTCTCTCCCTGCAGGCAGATGGGGGGGGGGGTGGATTTTACCCTGGATCTCCTATAGCCGAGGTCAGCACTTGAGTCATTGGGCTAAAAGTTGCAAAGGTGGCACCATCACCGCCTCCTTCTACTTTGATGTTCTGTGTGATCAGAGACACTGCCTAACTCATTCACACAAGAAATGCATTAGGTGCCTAAGATGCCTGCCTCTGGGAAACATTGATTGGGCAACAAAATTGGAAGCCTTCCTGAAGCTTGGATTTAGGCATCTATATCTGTGAAAGGGGCAGAGCTTAGCATGCATCCCTGTCATTGGCATCATCCACTGCCTAGCATTTGTGGATTGTGTTCTTACATGCCTATCTTTCCCCATTCATTGAACAATGAATGCACCTACATACCTAACTCAGGCCTTATGGATCAAAGTAGCATGCATGTGATTTTCTAGGACACTAGAAGTTAGGCTTTGTTATGCTCAGCATTGTAACACTTCAATCTCTTTATGGATGCCACCATAAGGGTATGTCTACACTGCATTCCTCTTTCGAGAGAGGAATGCAAATGCAGCTGAGCGAAATTGCAAATGAAGCGCGGATTTGAATTTCCCGTGCTTCATTTGCATAATAGCATCTGGGTGCTTTTTCGAAATACCCTATTTTGAAAGAAAAAACGCAGTCTAGATGGGGTTATTTCGAAAAAAAACCCTTCTTTCAAAATACTCCTTAAAAAATGAGGTTTAAAGTGCCCGAACGCCATTATGCAAATGAAGCGCAGGAAATTCAAATCCCCGCTTCATTTACAATTTCGTTTGGCTGCATTTGCATTCTTCTCTCAAAGGAGGAATGCAGTGTAGACATACCCTAAGTGACTTCCTAAAATCTTGCAGCAGAGCTGGGATTGAACCTGGACCATAACTGCCAGACAAGTGCTCTAACCACCACTCCATTAACCATTCCATATTCTAGCTTCTGTGGTGTCGATTGTGACTTGTATTACACACACATGTATGGGGGCAAGAGGAGGTAAGTGCCCCTCCTTCCCCCTTATGTTGGCTATATAAACTAGCATCCAGGCACACTGGAACATGTGGGGGCGACATGCCTACCTCCTTCTTTCCAGAAGCGGATGGATGGTGACTAGGCAGCATCTTGGCTACACTTCCCTTCTCCCTCCAAACCTCAGTATGAGGAACAGAGTAGTAATTCCCTGTTGGCACAGCATGGCATGGTTAGAAGGCTAGCTTTACCTCACTTTGTTTTCTGGCCTGTAAGTGCACATCCTCCAGACATAGGCCTGAATCTATAAAGAAGCAGAACTCTGCAATTCTCCCACTCTTAGATTAGGATCTGGGTTATAGAAACTTGTGTATCAACTGATCTTATTCTGCAGGTCTGACTGAATTCAGAGACCTGCAGTTCCTCTCTTCAGGGGTCTAAGAATAGTGGTATATAGTAACCAGACAGCTTTTTTAAAACAACATATTTTTCAGTAGGAAGAAAGCCTTTAGAGAAAAACACAGGTGCTGGCTTCTCCAGGCCTGGGGATATTCAGCCCCCACTCCACCACAGATCCCATACCCTCCTGATTCCTTTCCCACATCCCCATCCTGCCCCAGCTCTATCTGCCCCTGCTCCTCCCCAGGCCTGTCTCTTCCTGCCCAATCCCACACTTTCCCTTGGGCTCTTAGAAGACATTTAGGGGTAAATTAGAGCTAGATAACAGCACGGAACAGAGAGTCAGGACTGGTGGCTGTAAACAAACTTTATGGGACACCCATGATAAGTGGATATCCAACTAACTAAAATTTTGCCAAACCACAGATGTTGCTGGACCAGAGAGTGTTGGACTAGACAGGTTCAACCTATAGTTCAGGTCTTGTTCTTAACAACTCCTCAGTGTTTGCTAAAGGGGTTGCTGATCCTGGGTCATTCTTTCCTATCTTGCTTATTTTCCACTAAGGTCTGCTATTCAGCTAAACCAGTATATTCATACAGTAAACCTCCCACCACCCAAGTCAATTAATTATTACAGAACAGTTTCAAATTCCTCATATAGGCCTCCAATGAATGACTGTCTCAAGGGAACAAGGAGGAGGCAAGAAAGGAATATTGATACAAGGGATGTCTCTGCAGCACAATGCCTCCTGGGATTATTCTAGTTTACACACAACCCCTTGCTCAGGGCTTTGTCCAAAGTCAAGATCTAGCCTGATGTATCCATGTCTGCCAGTCAAATGAATGTTTAGTCTGTTTCAGAGAACCTGTTTCAGGGAACATTTTGGACTTCTAACTGAATAGACCATCAATTCTGAAGCCATTGATGTGTGGCCGTGTCTATTCTGCTCACTCATTAAGAGGAAAATATACTACCATCTCTGAATGTAATAAAAATGTTTGGATTTAAGAGGCTTAATATTTTTCATTGTTCTTCTGCATGAGCTGATAGTGATTAAACCAATAATGTAGTGGTTAGATTAAATGTATATTAAGTGATTTTATACTAAACAAA
Organism: Pelochelys cantorii; assembly: GCA_032595735.1. NCBI lineage: Eukaryota > Metazoa > Chordata > Testudines > Trionychidae > Pelochelys > Pelochelys cantorii. The sequence goes on along the minus strand of CM064329.1, from coordinate 96,778,863 downwards.
GGAAAAATAATGCTTTCAGAAGTTTAAGAGATCTATAGGCCAGTTCAGTAAAAAAGGAGGGGAAAATAATATAATCCTTTGGGTACTTTATTAATGTTAATTATAAAGAGTTAAACATGCAGAAAATAGCACATATTAAAAAATTAGCAAATCAACAATCTCTTTGTATATTAAAATAATGGTTGAAATAAAGCAAGGAGAGCGTTACTAATAAGTATGCGGTTTGGACTATTTTATTAAGAGCAATAAATTACATTTACACTGATTTTAAAGCCCTTTTGCTCTTCCGTTTTAGTTTAAAGTTGCCTTGGTATAACTGAGAATCAGGCCCCTGAGGAGAATTTGCACAGCACTCTGTCATTATTTAGTGTAGTTGTTTCTATAATCAAAACCCCTGAAACTCCAGCTCCCGTTTGTATTGAATATCTTAGTAATTTGACATACAACTGCCATCAAGGTGCAAATCAAGCAGATGTGGCTCTATGGATCAGAAGTCTGTACAGGGAGTTATTAGCAAAGTGTTTTCCCTCCAGGCATTTTCCCAGCAAGACTTAGTATCCCACCTATGCAGAACTCTTAATATCTGCTTTAGTGTTTTGGAAAGATTCTGTCTATATTCTGACAACCAAATTAGAAATAACTCTGAATTGTCCCTCCCAGGCTTTCCATGTTTACTGCAAGAAGATACCTTGTGACTGCAGTGCAGTAGTTTTCAAATATATTTAAAACTACAGACCTCTGGCAATTTTTATCCAGTATTTGCAGTCTTTAACTTCCCCCCATTAAAATGTTTATTAATTAATCAAAAAAGATCTTGTTCATTTCCTGCCATACAATTCACTGTTGCTGATACATATGTGAACAGTCAAAATCAGGGTAGTCTGTTTATAGTGCTGAAACAGCATATAAAACATGGCTTGGACAATATCTTCTGACAAGCCTTCAGAACAATACATTGCAAGAGGAACATCTAGCCCTTGGTTCAGGGCTGTGGTAGGAGTGTTTTTCCCTCAGTCTGACTATGTCTACACAGCAGCATTATTTCGGAATAACTGACATTATTCCAAAATAACAAAGAACTTGTCTACACTGCAAGCCATTATTTCAAAATAATGGAGAGCTGGAGACTTCTTACTCCAACTCCTGTAACCCTCATTTTACAAGGCATAAGGCAAGTAAAAGAAAAAGTGTTCTTAGGGAGAATTTAGTAGTGGGTGATGAAAGGCAATAATTAACTCCTCTGGAGTCAGAGAAATCAGTCACCTATTTAATAAATACATTTGAACTTAGTGCACACATCCACACATAAGAACGACCATACTGGGTCCAACCAAAGGTCCATCTAGTCCAGTATCCTGTTTTCCAACAGTGGCCAATGCCAGGTGCCGCAGAGGGAATGAACGGAACAGGTAATCGTCAGGTGATCCCTCTCCTGTTATCCATTCCCAGCTTCTGACAAACAGAGACTAGGGACCAATCCTGGTCGATAGCTATTGATGGACCTATCCTCCATGAATTTATCTAGTTCTTTTTTGAACCTGGTAAAGTCCTGGTCTTCACAGCATCCTCTTGCAAGGAGTTCTACAAGTTGACTGTGTGCTGCGGGAAGAAATACTTCCTTTTGTTTGTTTTAAAACTGCTACCTATTAATTTCATTTGGTAACCCCTAATGCTTGTGTTATGGGAAAAAGTAAATAACTTTTAATATTCACTTTCTCCAATACCAGTCATGATTTTATAGACCTCTATCATATCCCTCCCTAAGTCTCCTTTTCTAATCTGAGAAGTTAGAGTTTTACTAATTTCTCCTCATATGGCAGCCGTTCCAAACCCCTAATTATTTTTGTTGCCCTTTTCTGAACTTTTTCCAATGCCATCATATCTTTTTTTAGATAAGGTGACCACATCGGAACACAGTATTCAAAACGTGGACGAGCCATGGATTTATATAGAGGCAATATTCTATTCTCTATACCTTTTAAAATTATTCCTAACATTATGTTTGCTTTTTTTGACTGCTGTTGTACATTGAATGGATGTTTTCAGAAAACTATTCACAATGACTTCAAGATCTCTCTCCTTAGTGGTAATAGCAGATTTGGTCCCCATCATTTTATATACATAGTTGAGATTATATTTTCCAGTATGTATTACTTTGCATTTATCAACATTAAAATTCATGCCATTTTGTTGCCCGGTAACCTAGTTTCATGAGATCCTTTTGAAGCTCTTCACAGTCTGTTTTGAACTTAATCATATTGATTAGTTTAGTATCATCTGCAAATTTTTCCACTTCACTATTTACCCCATTCACCAGATCACTTATTAATATTTTGAATAGAATTGGTCTTGGTACAGACCCCCTGCAGGACACCACTAGTTACCTCTGCATTCTGAAAATTGACCATTTATTCCTACCCTTTATTTCCTATGTTTTAACCAGTTATTAAACCATAATAGGACCTTCCCTCCTATCCCATAACAACTTATTTTGCTTAAGAGTTGAGGGACCTTGTCAAAGGCTTTCTGGAAAGCTAAGTACATTATATCCACTGGATGCCCCTTGTCCACATGCTTTTTGATCCCCTCAGAAAACTCTAGTAGAAAACTCCAGTCATCTGAAGAAGTGGGCTGTGCCCACGAAAGCTCATGATACCCCATTCACCAGATCACTTATTAATATGTTTTGTTAGTCTATAAAGTGCTATCAGACCATTTTTTTTAGTTTATCCTGTACAGACTAACTTGGCTACCACCTGAAGCTTCTAATAGTTTAGTGAGGCATGATTTCCCTTTACAGAAACCATATTGACTTTTCCCCAACAAATTATGTTCATCTACGTGTTTAACAAATCTCTTATTTACTATGGTTTTAATCAATTTGCCCAGGACTGAGTTAAGACTTACCAGTCTATAATTGCTCAGACAGCCTCTGGAGCCCTTTTTGAAAAGTGGTGTCACATTAGCTATTTTCCAGTCATTTGGTACAGATGCTGATTTAAAGGATAGATTACAAACTACAGTTAGTAGTTCCACAATTTCACATTTGAGTTCTTTCACAACTCTGGGGTGAATGCCATCTGGTCCTGGTGACTTGTTACTGTTAAATTTATCAATTTGTTTCAGAACCTCCTCTAATGGCACCTCACTCTGGGACAATTCCTCAGATATGTCACCTAAAAGGAATGGCTCAGGTTTGGGAATCTCCCTAACATCCTCAGCCATAAAGACCCATGCAAGGACCATATCGTCCCTGAGCGCTCCTTTAACATTTCAATTGTCCAGTGGCCCCACTGATTGTTAACAGGCTTCCTGCTTCAGATGTACTTTTTTTGCTATTACATTTTGAATTTTTGCCTGTCTATTCTTCAAATTCCTTTTTGGCCTTATTAACATCACACTCTAACATCACATGTGTGTTTAGTTGGCGTTCAGTTTTCTAGTCAATAATTTGTTTTTTAAAAGTAGCTTGTGCGTATGTTTCTTCTGCACTTTTTCCTTTCCTCCCCTTCTTCACTACATTTTTATTTTCTGTTGTTTATCTTGAGTTTCCTTATCCATCACTCACTGTTTCTTGTTCACTTTCAGTCTTTATTGGACTGGAGATGGAGAATGAGTGTTATCAATGGGGCTGTATTTCAAGCTCTTTCTTTTGTCCTTCCAGTGCCTGTGAGAAGGAACAGAACTGGTCTAATCACCTTCAGTTTGAGGAATCAATAATAGTCATATTTATACTCCTGAAGCTGCACTCAGCTCACAAGTAGCTATGGCACCACTTGTCCTTGTCCACATAACTCCAGAGAGCCACAGCCAGAAATTTGGGTAGTCCAGAGGCGCCAACAGACACGCTGAGCCCTGGGTCAAGCAGGGAGGCTGGCTCCATGTCCCCAGAATGGGCGGGGCCCTGGCTGGAAGAGGCAAGGGGCTACACAGGGCTTTAGCAACAATTTAGAGGACCCAAAGCTCCAGCAGCTGCCACTGCTACAGTATCAGTGTCAGTGGCTGGGAGCCCCAGGCCCTTTTGTATAATCAGGACCCAAATCAGTTGCCTCTTTTGCCCTCTCCTCCCCACTCCCCATTGGCCTATAGATCTCTTAAACTTCTGAAAGCATTATTTTTCCTTTGTTTAGTATAAAATCATTTAATATATATTTAATGTACATAAGAATGGCCATACTGGGTCAGACCAAAGGACCATCCAGACCAGTACCCTGTCTGCCAACAGTGGCCAATGCCAGGTGTCCCAGAGGGAGTGAATTGAACAGGTAATGATCAAGCGATCTCTCTCCTGCCATCCATCTCCACCCTCTGACAAACAGAGGCTAGGGACACCATTCCTTACCCATACTGGCTAAGCCATTTATGGTCTTAATCTCCATGAATTTATCGAGTTCTCTTTTAAACCTTGTTATAGTCCTAGCTTTCACAACCTCCAAAGACAAGGAGTTCTACCAATTGACTATGCGCTGTGTGAAAAAGAACTTCCTTTTATTTGTTTTAAACCTGCTGCCCATTAGTTTCATTTGGTGGCCCCTAGTTCTTATATTATGGGAACAAGTAAATAACTTTTCCTTATTCACTTTCTCCACACCACTCATGATTTTATATACCTCTATCATATCCCCCCTTAGTCTACTCTTTTCCAAGCTGAAAAGTCCCAGTCTCTTTAATCTCTCCTCATATGGGACCCGTTCCAAACCCCTAACCATTTTAATTGCCCTTCTCTGAACCTTTTCTGATGCCAGTATATCTTTTTTGAGATGAGGAGACCACATCTGTACGCCGTATACCAGATGTGGGCGTACCATGGATTTATATAAGGGCAATAAGATGTTCTCCGTCTTATTCTCTATCCCTTTTTTAATGATTCCTAACATCCTGTTTGCTTTTTTGACTGCCGCTGCACACTGCGTGGACATCTTCAGAGAGCTATCCATGATGACTCCAAGATCTCTTTCCTGATGTTAACACTACATTGTTGGTTTAATAACTGTCAGCTCATGCAGAAGCACAATGAAAAATATTAAGCCTCTTAAATCCAAACATTTTTATTATATTCAGAGATTGTAGTAAATTTCTTCTCAATGAGTGAGCAGAATAGACATGACCACACATCAATGGCTTCAGAATTGATGGTATATTTAGTTAGAAGTCCAAAATGTTGGATAGTTTTCTGAAACAGGCTAAACATTCATTTGACTGGCAGACATGGATACATCAGGCTAGACTTCGGACAAAGCCTTTGGACAAAGCCCTACGCACAGGGTTGTGTGTAAACTAGAATAATCCGAGGAAGCATTGTGCTGCAGAGACATCCCTTGTATCAATATTCCTTTCCTGCCTCCTCCTTGCTCCCTTGATACAGTCATTCATTGCAGGCCTATGTGAGGAATTTGAAACTGTTCTGTAATAATTAATTGACTTGGGTGGTGGGAGGTTTACTGTATGAATATACTGGTTTAGCTGAATAGCAGACCTTAGTGGAAAATAAGCAAGATAGGAAAGAATGACTCAGGATCAGCAACCCCTTTAGCAAACACCGAGGAATAGTTAAGAATAAGACCTGAATTACAGGGTCTAGTCCAACACTCTCTGGTCCAGCAACATCTGTGGTTTGGCAAAATTTTAGTTAGTTGGATATCCACTTATCATGGGTGTTCCATAAAGTTTGTTTACAGCCACCAGTCCTGACTCTCTGTTCCATGCTGTTATCTGGCTCTAATTTACCCCATGCAAATTGCCAGTTATGCTGAATATGTTCAATAAAGCTCTTCTGATTTTTAATACAGAATCGTAATGTGCTAACTCAGAATACAGAATTAAAAGAACTGGGAATGTCCACTGATAGAAGACAGAATACTGGGCTAGATGGACCATTGTTCTAACCCAGTCTGACCATTTTTATGTTGTAATTGAAGGCCCTCAAGTAACCTTATAGCCATACATTGACAACTGGAAAATGAGAGACAAATTCAGTGAAAAAATGTGAGACAAAATTCAGATCCCAACATGGCAAAAATGCAGACACGATGGGTACCTCTACACTGCGCAGCTATTTCTGGATATCATAGGTATCCCGAAATAGCTACCCCATGCATTAACAAGCTACCCGTTATTTCAAAATATTTTTCAAAATAATGAGCACACTATTTTGGCATCCCGGTAACCCTCATTCAACAAGGGTTAAGGGATGTCTAAAAATAGTACATTATTTCAAAATTTAGTGCTGTGAAGATGTGCCAAATTTCGAAATAGCCTATTTAGAAATTCAATCTAAGTAAGATACGCAATTTGTGTAACGCAGAGTGCGTACCTTATTTCAAGTTTAGAGTGCTGTGTAGACGTACCCTATTTTGTCTTTTTTATTATTTCAATAAAGTAGACAAGAGAAAAAAGAACTTAAGTAATTACCTTATTGAAATCAAAAGGAAAAGTTTTGTGGCTCTAATATTTCCTTTCCTCAAAATCTCCTGTCTTTTCTTGTTCCCCTTGTAATGTTGTAATAAGTCAAACTCAATTTCCATTCATTCAAAATTTTGAGGAGCTCTAACTTTCCTTTCTCACTATTTCCTTTCAGGTGCTAACCTCTTTCACATTTGTTTTCAACTTATCAAATTGTTGCAGTCAAATTTATCAGGTTTTATGTCTGTCTTCAGAGGCCTAACCAAAAATGACCTTGAAATACCATAAAATGACTCCAGTTTGCTTTCGCTATGCATTAGAATGTCTTCCTGTTTTCAAGTTATCTGCTTCAGTAAATTCTATTTGTTACCTTTGGTTACTCTTTCTGTTTTAATGCCTCTTGTCCACAGGAGTGCTAGAGTAGAAAATCTTTTTTTTTCTCCTATGTGCCAATTCCTAGAATATTCACCAGAAAACTACAAGTTTGATCCGAGAAGCTTAATTTGCCTGAAAATTCTATCAATAGCATAATTTATTTCCCTCTTATCATAATTTAAGCAAGGTAAGGGCTTGCTTATCTGTGTGTGTGTGGGGGGGGAGGCGTTGACACCCCCCCCTCCAATTTGTATGGGAGGGACACATAAAAAGAACTCCGTCTAAATGGTAAGAGCTAGGATCACCAAATTTGGTATGCAGCTTCCTCTTATCATAACTTAAATCAAGATAAGGATTTGGTTGTGGGGGGTGATGAAGCTCCCCGCCCTCCCCCCCCCCCCAATGCATACAGGGATACATAAAACCATACAGAAAAGAGACAATCACCAGACAGATGAAAGTGACCCCATCCCTGAGGCTTCCCCCCAGGTGCTCTTTAGGGAGGGTGGGGAGGCTGCAGCCCCTCCCCCATTCATACAGGAACATTATTGGCTGTTCTCTTTCAATAGGGAGTGATGGAGAAGTGCAGTTTGCTGCATTCTTAACTCTGGCTGTGGAGTGCAGGGGCCAGATGAACTTGGACCTGCTCAGCTGGGGAACATGCATCCATCCCCAGACTATGCCCCCTGGAGCTGCACTGGCTACAGAAAAGTGCTTCTCACCACACGTCAAGCTGCTGTGATGAGACAGGGCTGGGGTAGTCCTCTCTCCCTGTGGAAGCCTGTATCCTGAACCCTTCATCCCCAGCCCCACCTCAAAGAATGATTTAAATGAAGAAAAACAAAAATTAATTGTGTTAAGGACCTCAATAATGCTGAGTAAATCTTCTAGTTTTGTATTATATTGTAAAATAATGATCAAAACAAAACAATGTTGTTGAAAAACGTGTTAATTGACCTGAAATTAATTTTGTGAGGGAGAGAATTTTTTTATGGAAAATTTTGATATGTTCAGGTTTTGTTCTAAATTGAACGAAAAACAATTACGGAGTCTGGAACTCTTTCATGAAATGGAATTTCTGTCCTCTGCACACTCTAACTTGGAGCTTTGTGCATGAATAAAAAAAGGATACCAAGGGTGAACTTCAGGCCCCATTCAAGTCAATGGGAAGTTTACCACTGACTTCAATAGGGCAAGAATATCATCCTTCCTATTTACTGAATAAGAAGTAGAAATGTGTGAACAGCTTCAGATACAGTATAGTCCACTCCGTTTATATCACACTTGAATCTTTGGCTAGGTTCCAAAATATTTTGGTAATCAATTATGGTTTACAACATTTCATTTGCTCGGGTTTTCTGCTTTCAGCTGATAGTAGATGAAAAATAAGAAAACAGAAAAAACTTCCTTGTAGTATCTTGTGAAATGAGGGAGAAGTCATGAAACAATGTAAACATTTCATGAAGCTCTTGTGTAAATTTATATCAGCTTCTGGACTTCCAAACTTTTATAGGGAACAAATCTTTAGAATCAGATTTACTCAACACTGTAAAGGAGTAATAATTTAGACATTGTGACTGATTAGTCAAGAACATATGTGCAGCCTGTTTCAGTGTGAACTTCAGAAATATTGCTGATGGATTTCATGCTTGCATGCACAAAACTAGCAGATAACCTTTAGAAACTAGTTTAGATCAATTTTTGGCCAACAGGGTCATTGAGAAGAAAAGGATATATGGGGGGCAAAGGATGCCCAACTACCCAGTTCTGCCAGAACACAAAGTGATGGAGGACTCTATTCTCTCAGCATGCTGAAAGTTGATAATGTTATAACGCTGAGCCTTTTTAAGGTTACAGAAATAAAATGGTAAAAACAATTCTGCAGTAAATTTTGAAAATTAAAAACTAAACTTATAAATAGAATATATTTTATCTTTACTCCCAAACTCTTTTTCTATTGTTATCAGAAGAAGTATACCTAAAAGAAGACCATATTGTCAATAAAGGAGATATTCCCACAGAGTTTTTGAGACTTTAAGAATAATAGCTTCATTCTTTAAACTTCAGACCATTGGTCTTTGTTCTTCTCAGAGTGATCAAGTATTTACTTTGATATGTTTTGCTTTTCTTATTCTTTTTCTCTTCCTCAGCACAAGGAAGGTGACACAATTATAGGCACTATTACATTTTTTGTTAGGCTTAAAACTTTTTATATAACTTCCTTTAAAAAAAAAAAAAAAGCCCAGCCTTCTTTCTCTGAAGTAATCACTTCAATAGGAGCTGCCCAAAGATTGTTGATGTGGTAAGAAGAGGGCCTGAAACAAAAGCCCATGTAGCACAGGCCTGATTGAGGCCTGAGGCTGAGCTAACAATGGACAACAATTGTGTAATACAAAGCAAAGCTAAGCTGTGAGCAAGAGGCAAACCCCTGCTCACAGAATTTGGCACGAATATGGCTGAGAATGCAAAACACTAATTGGTAATAGGCTCAGGTGTAGAACAGTAATTGGTACTCATCATAAGTTGATAGCACATTCCAAAAGGATGGTAACACCATCTCATTAAAAAAGACCACACTCCCCACAGATACAGACCCAAGTTCAGGAAAGGGTCTAAAATGACAGCATAATGGATGCAGATGTTCTAATTGAACCACGAGGTTCAGGGTGATGAGTGGTATCTAAGTAGTGCCAGCAGGTGGTAACCTAACAACGTCAGAGGGTGGTGACTTGACACACCAGGAGTGATGTGCAACTTGTTTGTACTTGCATATAAAGTAGTGTCTTGGAGGGACAGTCTTTGTCCGGCCTAGAGGGCAGTGGGATCTGCCACTGATTGAACTGGTCGATTGTTATGAGGTACATATGTGTGGTGGTTCAATAGAGTCTACTGACAACAATTACTGTACTTCGCTTAACTATAAACATGGCTGGGCACCTTAGATCCTTATCTAATTTGTAATCTTTAGGGCTTCTCTCATAGTCTGCTGGGTTGACTAATTGTGCAAGTCAACACGCCACACATCACTGAGCACACACACCCATGCAGCCTTCTAGTTATTGTCATTGATGGAGCAGCAGACCTGTCAGGACACCACAATAGTAAATCCTGACCTACTACATCAGTGACCTTACTACAGTTGGATTCAGATTTAAATAAACAAATTATATTGTATGCAACAGAGGAAATTAAAACTATTTTTTTCCTGTAACAAGGAGTGTGGTTTCACAGCGTGCACTAAAATTGGTCTATCTTTGGATTAATCTAATCTCCTCCAGTATTTCATTATATAACTAAATGCACTTACTTCTAGCTTTCATGCACTTGGCCTTAGAACTTTGTGAATTCCAATGCATGAGGGAAGCACAGCTATTGTGGCAAAGCATGAACAGACTTGTAGTCAATAGTTGGTGCTGACTAATTAGTATCTTTTAAAATGTAGATCAGTGTGTTCAATGTAAGCATCAGAGTACAGAAGTATTCTGCTTCTGGGCTGCTATATTCTACCTGAGCTGGAGTCTGTTCTAGATCAGGATGTAGTGATAAGCAGTAGTCAGAGCAGTAATGGCCATGCCTAATGCTCAGGATATCAGTGGTCAGGAGCTGAAAACAAGAGCCAGGGTCAGGGATCAAGCCAATGGTGAGAGCTAGCATCAACAGAAGAACAGAGCTGAAGGAGTCTGGAACAAAGCAGGAATCAGGAGTAAGGTAGGACTCAGAAATCAAGCAAGGAAGCAGAATCCAATACAGCAATTAGTCAAGGATTCATGTAATTTCTCAGACAACTTCCTGTGCAGCCTCTTGGGTGGGGAACCTTTTTAGGGGTGGGGAACCTTTTTCTGGGTGGGGAACCTTTTTAGGGTCAGGAGACACCCACCCATAGAAAAATCAGTCAGGGGCTGCACACAAGTGAGAAGCAAAACAAACAAACAAACCCCAAAGTTCTCACTGACATGGTCCCTGAGTATACCACATTAAAGTCACCATGTCCAGTACAATTTTTTTTTTGATTGAATAGAACAACAAAAAGGCATTTAAGGCAAAAGCACCGTCTAAATTTTTTAGGAAGGTGTATTATTGTTTGTGCCCAGGTAGTTCATGTTTTTGAGGTTTCAACAAGGAAATCTCTAGCTTTGCTGAATATTTAACCACACTCTCTGGGAGTTCAGCAATGGTCACATAAATCAGGCAAAGCAGTCAGCTTACTTACAGTAAAGGAGAAGAAAAAGAGAATAAAATGCAGTTGTAACATGTTTATTAAAGAACAGATGGGTTTTTTCACACTTTGAAAGTTAGGGCTATTATGTTCATGTTGAAAATGGCCTTTTCACCTCCATATCTGGAAATCTGGAATTCTGTTGCATAGGAAATATTACCATTTTATCATTATTTTTCATCTCAAAAAAGGATAGAAAAAATGAAATTTCAATTTTTTTGTGTAATGGGAATTCTGAAAAAAAATTGATCTGGAAATGTTGCAACATCTTGAGTCAACTGTAAAAAAAAAAAAAAGTATTTTGTGATACCTGAAAACAAAATGTTTCCTTTCAGTTTATTGAACTGAACTGAAACAGTTCATGCTGAATACTTGCAACATTAAATTCCATTTCATTATCACGGCAAATTGCCTTATGGGAGTTGTAAATTCAGCATCCAAATGCTAACGCCCACCCCTATGGGCCAGGATCTTTGGCTGAACAACATCTCCCATGTTAAATGAATCCAGAGGCATGTGACTCCTATGATATACCACATAACTCACTCAGGCTAGGTCTACACTGCACAGCTTTTCCAGGATACCTCCAAGGAACGCGTCTGCTTTCCAAAAAAAAAAATTTGGAAAAGCAGACACGTTTTTCAGCATCCCTGTAAACCTCATTCTGCGAGGAAGAGGGGAGAAGGGATATTCTGAAAGAGGGTTTTTTCCTGACATTTGGCCCCATGTAGACAGGCCAAATATTGGAAAAGTCTTTTTCGGAAGAAAAATGGAAAAAGATACGCAAATTGCGGTTTGCAATTTTCTGATTTTTCTTTGTAGTGTAGACGTAGCCTCAGAGTGAGACACATACATTATGGCTACGTGTACACTGGCCAGTCTTGCGCAAGAACATATGCAAATGAGGTGGCCTCATTTGCATACTTAATGAGCTGCCATTTTTGAGCAAGGGGCTTTTGCAAAAGAAAGAGCAGTCTACACTTATTTTCAGGGCAGAACAGCTCTTGCGCAAGAGGGGTTTTTTGCACAAGAAGGAGCAGTGTAGACTGCTCCTTGTGCAAAAGCCCCTTGTGCAAAATGGCGGCTCATTAAGCATGCAAATGAAGCATGGCGATATTCATCGCTGCACCTCATTTGCATATGTTCTTGTGCAGGACTGGCCAGTGTAGATGTAGCCATATATGTGATGGCAAATGTAATCTGCCAGGGGGCCTCGCTCTCAGGAGAGAATAGGGGCTAGAGCTACAACTCCCATAAGACTACACTTCATGACAGGAAAATGCAGTTTAATGTTTTGTTGAACTCACTCAAAACAAGACATTCTGGATCAGAAAAAAAAACCCTGAAACATTCTGATTTTGCTTGAATAGAATTTTTTATCCTGATTTTCCTGATGACAATTTAAAAATATTGATCAGAACCAAAATGTTCTCACAGAAAATTGTCATTTTGTAGAAACTGTATTTTCTGTCCTAAAATCATACCAATGGAACATCCCTGACTAGTTCTACTTGTGACATTTCTGCACCAGAATTTCAGCTACAGCTCAGGAGAATTTGCTCCACCTGAAAAGGGAGATACAAAAGAGTGCTTTGTATTCCCCTTATTCTGGGGCTGCTTTAGACTGGCTTAGTCCCCTGGTGGTGTAGAGAGATGCCTGAAGGCTGCTTTAACTTGTGTCAGCACCGTCAAGTAGCCATTTCAGAAGGGAACTCAGCCCCCCACTTTTTGCAGATGTTAATTTGGTAGCGGAAATACCCAACCATCATCTACTTAGAGTGATTTCTCGTGGATTGATCTACTGGCTCAAGGTCTCTTTGTCCTAGTGGACAAATCCAAAGTGGCTGCAGCCCAACTCAGGACTTTCCCATCTTCATGGGTCCCTTGAATGCATATGTATTGTCCATATATACATACATATAGTCTTTTCCTTTCACTCCCATACAAGTATATGTTTACATACACATAACATTAAAGGAAATATACTCGGAGGTATCTGCTTTTGTCACATCTCGTTTGTTAGTCTATTGTTATTCAGGCTATAATTATGCAGTAAGTAATCTCTGAAACTCACTGGTGTGAACTATTATTGAGAACTATAGCTTAGAAAGATTTTTTTTTAAATCCTAGACATTTATAAGTCTATGAATAGCAGTGGCATGTATCCTGACTTGAACAGAATGACAAACATTATCAATCATTATGCTTTCAAAACATAAGTTGATTGCCATCTGGGTTCTGAAAAGATATTTCCCTCATAGTATTGTGTTGCCCACTTAAGTGCATTGTGAGAGCTTTATGCATTCCCCTGAAGCACCCAGCACTGGCTACTATTGGAGACAGCATACCATGTAGAAGAACCATTGTTGTGTTTGTGGTAATTTCTACAATGGTAAATTAAAGTAAGGCAAATACATATTTTTGGAGGAAATGGCTCCCTTTCCCAAGTTGTTATGTTGTAATACTGACCATCTGATGACTAAGGAATTGCATCAGGCTCAGTACTGAGGCAGTGTTGAGATTATGAAAAGTGAAAATACTGGGCAAGCAAAAGTCTGTCTAGACACAGCTGTGAGAAAGACTAAAAGATATATTACTTGTGATGGCTGCTGTGGCGTTCCACAAGGCTAGGAATATTGAAGGTACATGGAAACGCTAGCCAAGAAAGAGAATGAAACAATACACAGATCACAGAATGTAGCAGAGAACACCAGCAGGATGACAATAGCTAAGCGGATACAAAACACTCAGGTTGGCAAGGGGATAAGTGAACAATACCCATTGAGTCAGAGGGAAATCAGCTGACAAAACTGACCAAGTATGTGATTCAATGTCTTAAAAACAGATGCTGCAAAGGTGAGATTTGATTTCTCCTGCTTTGATTTAGTGCCCACAATATATTTTTTATAGATGTAAAACCTTGGAGGTGTATAATGAGAGTGAATTAATTACACTCTGAAAAATAATGTGAGATGAATAAAGCAAGATCTAATCTGAAACTGCACCTAAAATGCAAACAGAACCGTTTTTGATATTGTGGCATCCCCTATGAGGCAACAATGAAGCAGTTGTTGATTTTCACATGCACAATTTAGGCTACATCTAGACTGCAAGCCTCTTTCGAAAAAGAGCATCTAGACTACAACCAGTACTTTCAAAAAAGCAAGCCGCTTTTTCGAAAGAGAGCACCCAGGCAGTGGTACAGCACCCCTTACCACTTCAACCAGGCGCCCAGGGGTGGGGCCGTGCATGTGCTGCTCGCCCGGGGGCGTGGTGCCCTTTACCATGTCAATCAGGCGCCGTGCACCCGGGGGCGGGGCCGTGCATGTGCCGCGCGCCTGTTGTCCAGGGTGCAAGTATGGCTCAGTCCGGCACTGGTTGAGCTGGAGAGGAAAAACAGAAACTAAGTCTTTTAAACAACAACAACAACAGGTAACTGCCAATTGTAGGACTGGTGCTAATGGGGCTAATTAAGTGAGCTGAAAGTGCCCGATACTCTCGTTTGATGTAAAAAAGAGTTATTTGCATCATGAAAAGCTAGGTACGGGACACTTTAAGGCCACTTAATTAGCCTATTTAGCACCAGTCCTACAATTGACAGGTACTTTTTTTTCTGTTATAAAATACTCGGTTTCTGTTATTCCTCTCCAGCTCATCAGCTGATGAAGTGGGTTTTTCACATGAAAGCTCATGATACTATATATATTTTTATTATTCTCTAAGGTACCACAGGACTACTCTTTGTTTTTAAAGTTACATATTAACATGGCTACCTCTCCGAGACTTTTTTTTGAAAATTCTTTGTTGTGCTTTCTGTGAAGCACCTCACACACTCATGGCTTCTATAAAATAAAGGACATAGCAGCAACCACAACTCTCCGAGCTCAGTCAGGGGCTCCAAACCTCTTTCTTGATAGGATCTGGTCATTTTGATATGGAAAATGACGGAGCTTCTCACTTTGCTTTTCCCCTGATAATGTTCTTATACCAAGTCCCTTTCTCTCTGATAACAGACTTACAAATCTATTCAAGTTACCACAAAAGGGCCACTATAATTCAAGTTCATAGAATCATAGAGCTGGAAGAGACCTTAGAAGGCCATCAAGTCCAGCCCCCTGCCCAAGGCAGGACCAATCCCAATTAAATCAACCCAGCCAGGCCTTTGTCAAGCCAAGACTTAAACACCTCTAGGGATGGAGACTCCACTACTTCTGTAGGTAACCCATTCCAGTGCTTCACCACTCTCCTAGTGAAATAGTTTTTCCTAATATCCAACCTGGACCTCTCCCACCGCAACTTGAGACCATTTTTCCTTGTTCTGCCATCCATCACTACTGTGAACAGCCTTTCTCCAGCCTCTTTGGAACCTCTCTTCAGGTTCCAAAGAACCTCCTCACTCTTCTCTTCTGCAGACTAAATAGACCCAACTCCCGCAGCCTCTCCTCGTAGGTCATATGCTCCAGCTCACTAATCATTTTGGTTGCCTTCCGCTGGACCCTCTCCAATGCATCCACATCCTTCCTGTAATTGGGGCCCCAGAACTGGACACAATACTCCAGATGTGGCCTCACCAGAGCCGAATAAAGAGGAATAATAACATTTCTGGATCGACTGGCAATGCTCCTCTTAATGCAACCTAATATGTCATTAGTCTTCTTGGCTACAAGGGCACACTGTTGACTCATGTCCAGCTTCTCGTCCACTGTAATCTCCAGGTCCTTTTCTACAGAACTGCTACTTAGCCAGGTGGTCCCCAGCCTGTAACAATGTTTCGGATTCTTCTGTTCCAAGTGCAGGACTCTACACTTGTCCTTCTTGAACCTCATCAGATTTCTTTTGGCCCAATCCTCCAATTTGTCTAAGTCACTCTGGACTCTATCCCTGCCCTCCAGCATATCTACCTCTCCCCCTAGCTTAGTGTCATCCGCAAACTTGCTGAGGGTGCAACCCATCCCCTCATCCAGGTCATTAATAAAGATGTTGAACAAAACAGGTCCCAGAACCGAACCTTGGGGCACTCTGCTAGAAACCGACCACCATCCTGACATCGAGCCGTTGATCATTACCCGTTGGGCCCGACCTTCCGGCCAGCTTTCTATCCATCTTACAGTGCATTTATCCAATCCACATTCCCTTAACTTGCTGGCAAGAATATTGTGGGAGACAGTATCAAAAGCCTTGCTAAAGTCAAGGTATATCACATCCACTGATTTCCCCATATCCACAGAGCCAGTTACCTCATCATAGAAGCTAATCAGATTGGTCAGGCACGACTTGCCCTTCATGAATCCAAGCTGACTATTCTTGATCACCTTCCTTTCTTCCACGTGCTTTAAAATGGATTCCTTGAGGATCCCCTCCATGATTTTTCCAGGGACTGAGGTAAGACTGACAGGCCTATAGTTCCCTGGATCGTCCTTCTTCCCTTTCTTAAAGATGGGCACTACATTTGCCTTTTTCCAATCACCCGAGATCTCTCCTGATCTGCACGACTTTTCAAAGATAATGGCCAAAGGCTCCTTAATGACATTTGCCAACTCCCTCAGTACCCTCGGATGTATTAAGTCCGTACCCATGGATTTATGTACTTTTAGCTTTTCTAAAGAGTTCCTAACTTGTTCTTTCCCCACCAAGGGCTTTCGACCTTCGTCCCATATTGCGTCACTTAGCGCATTAGTCTGGGAGCTGCCCTTATCCGTGAAGACAGAGGCAAAGAAAGCATTGAGTACTTCAGCTTTCCCCACATCATCTGTCACTAGGTTATTGCCTTCATCCAGTAGGGGCCCTACACCCCCTCTGATCACTTTCTTCTTGCTAACATGCCTGTAGAAACCTTTCTTGTTATCCTTCACATCCCTTGCAAGTCGCAATTCCAATTGTGCTTTCGCCTTCCTGATAACTACCCTGCATTCTCGAGCGATACATTTATACCCTTCCCTAGTCATCTGTCCAAGTTTCCACTTTTTGTAAGCTCCCTTTTTGTGCTTAAGTTCACCAAGGATTTCCCTTGTAAGCCAATCCGGTCTCCTATCATATTTGCTTCTCTTACTATGCATTGGAATGGTTTCTTTCTGTGCTGTCAATAAGGCTTCTTTAAAATATTGCCAGCTCTCCTGGGCTCCTTTCCCCCTCATGTTAGCATCCCAGGGGATTCTGCCCATCAGGTCTCTGAGGGAGTCGAAGTCTGCTTTTCTGAAGTCCAGGGTGTGTATTTTAGTACTCTCTTTTCTTCCTTTGGTCAGGATCCTGAAATCTACCATCTCATGATCACTGCTTCCCAAGTTGTCACCCACCGCTCTACTTCCCCTATTAGCTCCTCCCTGTTTGTGAGCAGCAGGTCAAGCTGCACACAGCCTCTGGTCAGATCCTGCAGCACTTGTACCAAGAAGTTATCCCCAACATTCTCCAAAAACTTCCTGGATTGTCTGTGTATTGCTGTATTGGTCTCCCAACAGATGTCAGGGTGATTAAAGTCCCCCATGAGAACCAGGGCCTGCATTCTGGAAATGACTCTCGGTTGTCCGAAGAAAGCCTCGTCTACCTCATCCACCTGATTCGGCGGCCTGTAGCAGACACCAACCACAACATCACTGCTGTGGCTTACACCTCTAAACTTGACCCATAGACTCTCAACAGGCTTTTCTCCCTCTATATACTGGAGTTCTGAGCAATCATAGTGCTCTCTTACATACAGTGCAACTCCTCCTCCTTTTCTCCCCTGCATGTTCTTCCTGAACAATTTATACCCTTCCATGACAGCGCTCCAGTCATGCGAGTCATCCCACCAAGTCGCTGTTATCCCAATCAAATCGTAGTTCTTGGACTGGGCTAGGGCCTTCAATTCTTCCTGTTTGTTACCCAGGCTTCTTGCATTGGTGTACAAACACCTTAGATAACCAGTTGATTGCCCTACCCTCTGCATTCGAATCAGAGGTCCACCTTTGTTGCTCGTTCCTCTTTGCATTTCTTCCCGGTATCCAACTTCCCCACTCCTCTCAGTGTTTTGGTCACCATCCCCCAACGAACCTAGTTTAAAGCCCTCCTCACTAGGTTTGCAAGCCTGCCCACAAAGATGCTCCTTCCTCTCTTTGTTAGGTGGAGCCCATCTCTTCCTAACAATCCTTGTGCCTGGAACAGAGTCCCATGGTCGAAGAAACCAAAGCCCTCTCTGAGACACTACCTGTGCAACCACGCATTTACTTCCTCAATTTGACAATCCCAACCTAATCCTTTCCCTTCAACAGGGAGGATGGACGAGAACACCACTTGCGCTCCACATTCTTTGATCCTTCTTCCCACCTCTACGTAATCCGCAGTAACCCGCCACCCATGTCTGCGGTATTCTGTCTACTATCCAGAAGGGGCAACCCTGACCCAGCTCTTCTCTTTGGTTGAGGGAGAGGTAGAGGGAGAATGTAGTTGAATTAACAGGTCACTAGGCTAAGCATCAGAAGACCTGTGTTCTGTACCCATCTCTAAATGGCTGGTGCAATGTGAATGGGAGTAATATCCTGGGATTGGTGTGGCTACAACAGTTCTAAATTGCTGTGTGAGCTGGGGCATGTTGCTTCATATTTCTGAATCTTGATTTCCCCATCTATTAAATATTAATGATGTGTGACAAAGTCCCTTGTTAGCTTCCCAGGGGTTCTGCGCTTCTTGACAGTTTCTTGTGTGCCTCAGAGACTCACGGTGACCCCTTTGCTGCCTTGGGTCTTCCCCAGAGGCAAGATCCCCACTTACCAAGTCATTCTCATCACAGGCAAGTCCTGAGTAAGGGGGGAAGGGCGCAACAAATCCCCTTTTCCTGGCCTTTGGTCTTTTCCTGTCTCCCCAGCAGGGTAATCCTCCAAGAGAAGAGGGGGTGGGAGTCCAGGCCTGCCCACTCCACTGGACTCCGGCTGGCAAGGCTTTTTGCCCTGCCCTAATACAGCTACCTCTCCCTTGGGCCACTTCATCTACCACTTCCTTTTGTTATCTTTCCCCTTTTTACCTTGGACAGGACAGGACAGGACAGGACAGGACAGGACAGGACAGGACAGGACAGGACAGGACAGGACAGGACAGGACAGGACAGTGCACCTCTCAAAACTCTCCCCTGTCTCTGCCTGAGAGGAACCCTTTTATAGGGACCCAGAAGCCTTAACTATCAACAGGTGCTTAATTAACCTCTGTTGCAGGATGACTCCTAATTAGGCCTCCATTGTCTGCCCTGACTGCTGGGCTGTGTTCAGGTGAGTCTAACTGGGAAACAAGAAGGCATTAACCCACCTCCCAAAATAACCCAAGGCTGCCTTCTATAAGATATTTGCAGTTTGAAGGCTGTGGTCTGCCACAGATGATATTTATAATCTGTATCACCTAGCTCTTATGTAACATTGTTCATCTGAAGATAGCTAACTATTATATATATATATATATATATATATATTTAAAATACATAGGCAAAATAAGAGAAACAATATTCTGATAGAAATCTTCAAGAAATAACATATGATGGCTTATTCTCATCCTCCTAAAAAGTAATAAAAAGGGGAGAGATTTTAAAGGCACATAGTGCATGTGCTTTTCACTGCATATAATTTCACTATATGATTTCTAATATCAGTTAGGTATCCGTCTTCTGTGGCTTTGAAATTTTCCTGCTGAACCTATTATTGCAGCTGGATGCAATGGCTCTAAATGATGCCTCATCACTTAGTGTTCTTTGGAGATCTCACAGTAAATGTTGGTTATTACAAATAAGGAGCTAGGCAATAGTATGCACATGCTTTTTTTTTTATTGTGAGCCAATAAAAAGGTTCTGGAAAAACTTACACCAAACCTTGTTGGACATGTTACAGATAAATATCCCCTGAATCCCTTTTTGTGTAAGGTGGAACTTGAAAAGGAAATGTCTCTAGAAGAAGCTGCTTCCATGCTGCTGAATTTAGTCCTGATGAATTGGATTAATCTATTGTTCAACAGATGGATTTCAGGACTTTTTCTTGCATAGAAGATAGAATTCAGAATGGGTGACATGAGGAAGAGTTATGTCTTTTTGGCTGCATATTAGACTCTTGTTTTCACTGGAATTGGACTGGAATTATTTTCATGATGTCATGTCTCACTGACAGTTTCTCATAATTGTGTCCTTTTGTATAAAATGTACAGCAATAATTTAAGAAGGGAATAGTGCAAGAAGCCAGCATTAGACATACTGTAGGCAAGTAGTAGGAGACTCAGAATATCCTGAATTTAAAATAAATTAATGAACCCTCATGAAAATATACTATAGAAAACAATCCAACATAGGGAGTAAATGATGTAATGAGTCATTTCCATCTTAAATCTATATGATGTAACAATCTGGATTGTGTCTCTAGTGAGGAGGAAATTTTAGAGAAAAAGATTAACCTACTCCAGTCTATTATACATATATACAATGATATTATAATAATAATGTATATATAGTTGCTTTAGTGCTTCAGTTTTCAGTATTTACAATGGAACTCATATATGGGTGTAAATTCCCCTCCCACAACACTGTTCAAGTTGCTGGGTTGTGCTTGAGAGTGTGTATGGGGAAAGGTTAGCCCGGATCAAGAAGAGAGTTTGCATCCTGGTAGCTCGGAGTAGACAACTTGGTTCCCCATCATACATGTCTGATCTGCAGATTCAGTCCCTTACATGCAGGATATGTCTACACTGCAGAGTTTTTCTGGAAAACTACGCTTAAGTCCACACTGCTATTGCGTTCTTTTGACAGAAAGTCGAAAGAATGGAGGGCTTTTTCTGACATAGGTAAACCTCTTTCAACAAGGAAGAAGCTTTTTTCCGAAAAAGCTTTTTCGGAAAAAGGCGTGTGTGGATGCAGAAGAGAGTGTTTTTTCGAAAGAAGAGGTCTCCAGGAAAAAGCACAGGTGCCCCGGTGGCCACTCCATCCACAGCAATCACAACTGAAATGTGAGATAGCATCCACATTGAGTGGACACTATCTTTTGAAAAAGTAGATAGCTTTTTTGTTGCACTTTTGCTGTGTAGATGCTCTCTTTCGAAAAAAGTTTTTCCGGAAGATCTCTTCCGGAAAAGCTTCTTCCAAAAGAAGCTTGCAGTCTAGACATAGCCCAGACAAACATAGACAATTTGAAATGATGAAGAAAGTTGATTACTTGAAAATTTCCTAACGCAACAATAATCTAGCCAGAGTTACATTTAATCAGGGCATAAATAGTTGATGGTATAGGATGTGGTGAAAGGATGGTGTAGAGCCATTTTGTTCTTTTATAAAAGCTTTCTCTTTGTGCTCTTTAAAGTAAAGCTCATGCCAGGTGAAAAAATACATGAAATGGATGTTTGCTTTTTAGGATATCAGGCCATCTGACTCATGTATCTCCATCTGAGATAAAAGATTCCAATGAAGTTCTCTGAACTCTCCTACTGACCTCTTCTTTTATAACATCTAGTATTTTATTTCCACTTTATAACCACTTTGGCTTTGTAGGGCTAAATGCCACTCACTGTCCACAGCCTGAGTAAAAGGACCATATTATAGGGGACTTCATTTGCAGGGGAAAAAGCATGTGTAGTGGGGAACCAAATTGTCCACTCCAAGATATCTGCACCAGCTTTTGATCTGGGTTGCGCCCCATGCTGCTCTAAAAGATCACATAGTTACTTGAGTAGTGCCTTAAAGGAAGAATATATATGTAACTTTCACTATAAATACCCCAAATTGATAGCACTAAACTAAACATGTCATTCATTTGGGCTTTTCTATGTCAGAAACAAATGATCTCTAGTGAATTATATTGTTAGATAACTTGGGTAGTAAATACGTCTATGATGGAGCAATGATGGGAAATTGACGATTTTAAGTAATGGTTAAAACACTACATATGGTATATAAAAAAACTATAATGTATATAACAGAGGCACAGATCCTTCCTAAATACATCCCAGACGCAGTAGTAACACAAAATGCAACAAGCATAGCCATTAACAAGAATCTATTTTCTGTTCATATAATGACAATTCAATAACATATTCAATAATTTTCCCTCCAATCAATAACTGAGGTAAGATTAAAGTGTTTACAAAGATAAATGATGCATTTATTTCAGTCTTATGATTCTAACACTGTTGCTGTCTTCTAAGGCATAGTTTAAAGAAATGGAAATCACAGCAGCTAAACTAAAAAAAAAAAAAAAAGGTTTATGCAGCTTTGACCTATCTTGATGGACTGAAGGGAGGGTGTTGAAAACTGCAATCTTAATAAATCTCCTGCAGTTAGAGGTTTAAAACTCATACTGTTTCAAATTAGTGAGGACAGCAATATTTATTTGCTGCTGAATTCTAGCCAGCGTGACATTTCAGCAGGAAACACTTTATAAGACTTAAACTTATGATCACAGAACTTGCAAACTAATACTTAGAGCATCCGTAAATAGGAGGGTTTTATCTTTAACAAAAGCAAAACAAAAATCTCTTTATTGTTCTCCCTATCCCAGAATCAGAAAATGAGATGTTCGTGCAAAATATTTTACTGTTTACAAAGATGACAAAAAGCTAGGAAAATATTGGAATGCAGATAAAGAAATAGACAAATAAATAAAGAAAGGCAGTTCCTTGCCCTGTCATCTCAAGACTTTTAAGAGCAATCACTCAATGTTGCCATCAAAGAAATTAGGTGTTTCCCACAAGCATTTCTGTAAGAGGTAACCTTTTATTACCAGAAAGATTCTGTGTCCAAATGGCAGCTCTTTTTCAAATGGGAGCTAGTAAAGTTATTTGTGAGGAGGCAATTGAGAGTGAAGCTCATCAACAGAAAAAATGGGCAACAAAAACGATAGCAGAAAGCACAGGAACTTCACAGCAATTGCTGCTATATTTTGTTTGTTTAAAACTACCAAGCAGTGCTGCATTTCAGCTGCACTGGAACTCCTGAATTACATTTGTTTGTCATGTTCCCACTTATAAAAGCATGTCCTGCCATTTAGTTCTACGCCAAAGGCGATCTCTGTTTTCAAAGGCAGGCAACATGATTGACCCAAATAATTATCAGCCAATCTCAGTACTCCCATCTGCCTTTGAAATTACTTTAAAAAGTCTAGTTCAGGTTCATTGGGCACCCTGTTTAAGGGACCATGAAATTCTCTTTCCATATCAAGTAGGCTTTACAGCTAACTGCGATGCCCTCCCTGCCATGGATTCACAGCTGTATAGACTTTGCCATTGATAAAGTGTCAAAGTGACAGAGCAATCTTCTCAGGACTGTCACTGTGCGTATTGCTGTCATGGATTCAGATTATTTAATTGTTAAGTTAGTGGATGCTGGAATGAAAGCAGAAGCTCAGTCACCATTGATGAATTGTCACAGGCAAGGAACAGGTTGTTATGTTGAAGAGTAGGAGAAAATACTATTAATTTTTCATTCAAAGGTAACAGCTAAAGTGCCATTTCCTTTTTGTCAGCTGTGTCTGACTGCGTTAGCCATTCCACAGGTGTGATCTTGTTAGATTTCACAAGTTAATTAAGTCAGTATTTCTCTAGGAGAAGTCCCAGGAAAATATTGGTGACTCCATAGGAAATCCTCTAAGTCAGTACTGAGCAAACAGTCTAAAATAATAGAAGACTGTTGGAAATTCTGAGTAGAATTCTGCTGACTTGTATAAACTAGCTATAGCTTCACTGGATCTATACCAGGATAAATCCAGAGTAACTGAATGAAGAATCTGGCTCACTATCATTTCATCACACACGATGTAAAACCTCTGTCCTGACCATATTCCAGTATGGATACATATATTGGGTGCAAGGGAGGGAAACAACTCAGGCAACTCGCGTTTATAGGCATTGACATTATGATTTTAAGTCCCATCTGTGACACTATCGTGATCCATGAAACTCTGCTCATCTGCCACCTAATCATGTAGATACCTATTTTTTTTGCCATCATAGTTCTTTAGGCACCTATGTCTCAGATAGTGGGGCACAATTTTCCCACTCTAGGTATCCTATCACAAGCCCTTGAAGCACATGGGACAGAATGTGGGTCACCAGTAGGTGTATGGTTCCATACTCCATGCATAAAACACTCATGTGAGCCACAGGGAAGTATAGGGCCAGCGTGAGCCAAGAGCCAAGTGCTGACGGTGGGCTAGAAAATAAGCAAGAAGATCTACTCAGGACACAGTGGTTGGGCTGAATGAGGTGTAGATAACAGGGTAGTTCATGAGATGGTGACTTGGCTATCATGGTAGGCAGGTAACTAGTGGGGCATCTAGAGAGGCACAGATTACTGGTCAGGGATATATTGGGTGGCTACATAGTGCAAGGAAGGAGGACCACTGATAAATAGGGCAAGGAGGCAGGGAGAGAATTCTGGGAAGGAAGAAAAATAACTACGAAGGTAGAAGGGATGCTTATGAATGGAACAGGGTGGAGGGAGGGGAAGCAGATATTAAGAAGGGAGGGAAAGACCACGGCTCATGGTCAAGCATGATAAAGAATAGCATATTCATGCTGCAACACTGATGTGGCACCAGCAAGAGGAGGAGGGGGAGAAACAAGTGTAGAAATTGAAGACAACTGAGCCCCAGCCCAAATTTGAGTCTGAACCTGTAGCCAGCCAGAGTAAGTCTCAGGTCCAACACTGGGCTCTCAAGGTACAAAATACGCCACACAGGTATCTGTCAAACACAAGTAGTTTATTTCCTGACAGCTAACAGCTGTGCCCCATAAATGGAAGAACAATATAACAAAGAAGCGGCATTTCTTACGTCCCCTCCTGCAAGCTTGGGACCCCGGGTAGGCTGCGGACGAAGTGGGAGGTTGTCTCAGCTTCCGAGGCGCCGGTACCCAAAGCCCATTGGTGAAGTCCGATTTGCTAGGCCCTGAGGCAGCCTTAAATACAGTTTTCCCTGCCTTGTTTTGCAGTTTGGAAATTTACAGGGGTTACTCATTACGTGCTGATGTAGGGCTTAGCAGTTAGTTATTGATCTGGTTCTGATATGGATCTGCTTGTTCTTTGGCCCTGTTTACGTGATCAGTACGTTAGGGTAAACAGAATTGTTTATGCGTTCTTGCCCTTTACCCTTATCTTATACTTGTTCTTGCTGTACTGGCAACAATGCTTATCTTAAGTGGCGTATGTTCCCAAAGACTTGCTTCTGGCTCATCAGATATAGGGAAATGGGAAAGGGGGGGAAAAATGCAGGCCTCACCACCCCTAAACTAGCACATACAAAGTTCTTCCGCAATTGACCACTACAGAACCTAAACCCAGCTTCCATCTGTGACCAACCCTGACCAGGCTGTGGTTTCATAGGAGGGGGGGGGGGGTCCTAGAGTTCATGGAACCTACACTACAAACTGGACCCAAACACAGCACCTTTGCAATGTTCTGCAGTGTGACCTGTCCATCACCATGCACAGGAGCAAGACATTATCAATTTTCTCACAGGTCAGCACTGCTCTGACCTGTGGCAGTTTCTGGGTCTGTTCAGCAAGTCACTGCACAATTAAGAGCCACCAGTCCACAGCCTTGAGGCCCCTGAACCAATTTTTTGAGGCCATAATCAGACATGTACATGAGCATATTAATTTTCTGACTGATTCAGGCACATGGTCAACTTCCATTGGCTTTTAATCTTCCCATGTGTTCCAGGAGTGGTTGATGGAAGATTCATCAGCATCAGGAAACCGTCTATATGCCTATATTTGGCAACATCAGACATACACAATGAACATGATCATAGAATCATAGAACACTAGAACTGAGAGGGACCTTGAGAGGTCATTGAGTCTAATCCCCTGCCATCATGGCAGGAACAAGCACCATCTAGACCATCTCTGATAGATGTATATCTGTTCTTAAATATCTCCAGAGATGGAGATTCCACAACCTCCCTAGGCAATTTATTCCAGTGTTTAACCACCCTGACAGTTAGGAAGTTTGGTGGTTAAACCTCATGGGGTTTCATGGACATTCATCTCTGGCCCACCATGGAACAGTTATCAGACCAGAGCCAGAGAGATGGGAATGGCTCTGTAGCACTGAGATTATAGTACTCACTCACCGGGATTATGTTATGGGATTATGGAGAAACCCAAAGTGCAGCCCCTCGGATCCAATGATGCTTTCATCAGGAAAGAGTGTGGGAAACCATGTCATCAGGATTGAGGGAGCCCTACATCAGAATAGCTCATAGCTCTATGGCTAGAGCACTTAAATTGAAATATATTAATAGAATCATAGAACTGGAAGGGACCTCGAGAGATCACTGAGTCCAGTTCCCTGTCCTCATGACAGGACCAAGCAGCATCTAGATCATCCCTGATCAGTGTCTGTCTAACCTGCTCTTAAATATCTCCAGTGATGGAAATTCCACAATGTCCCTAGGCAACTTATTCCAGTGTTTAAGCACCCTAACAGTTGGGAAGTTATTCCTAATGTCCAATATAAACCTTCCTTGCTGCAGTTTAATCCAATTGCCTCTTGTCCTATAATCAGAGGCCAAGGAGAACATTTCCCCCCCTCCTTTCTGTAACACCCTTTTAGATACCTGAAAACGGTTATCATGTCCCTTCTCAGTCTTCTCTTTTCCAAACTAAACAAGCCCAATTCCTTCAGCCTTCCCTCCTGGGCCATGTTTTCTAGACCTTTAATCATTTTTGTTGCTCTTCTCTGGGCCTTCTCCAATTTCTCCACATCTTTCTTGAAATGTGGTTCCCAGAACTGGACACAATACTCCAATTGAGACCTAATCAGCACAGAATAGAGCAGAAGACTTCTGTTCCAATCCTTCCTTCCTCTCTGGTAGAAAAGGGAGATTGGATGTAGAATGCACCACATTCTTGATGAGTGAACTAATCCAGGCCTGCTACTGTCATCTCCTCTTCTCTTTCCCATTTTTGTGTAGAGCAAGGCAGATGTCTAACTTATTCATGCAATAAATGACTTTCACACCTTAGCCACCTAACTCCATGAGAAGCGTTCCCATGTATGGATCACTAATAGAGCAAAGTGCCCCTCTGAGGCCCTGTCTTAGGTACCTATGTCTCAGAGAAGGGCAGGGCTTAGCACAAGCCTTTCTGGTCAGTATATCCCATTAGCTGGTGTTAGGGGTTCACTGCTCAGCATAGTGGTTTTGGTGGATTACATGTTTAGGTGCCGAACTCCCCATTCCTCTTATAAGAAGCATTAGGCCTTTAACTCTACTTTGTGAATCACAATGTTGGTCTATAATTTTCTAGATGCCTAAAAGTTAGCTGTTGCAATATTGAACATCTCAGCATCTAAATCTCTTTGTGGATCCCACCTCTTTCTGTTTCACTGAATTCCTCCTGATTCTCTTGTATGCTGTTTCTTCTTTACACAGTTTTAAACCGTTGTTCATATTTTATGTTCCAGGCCTTGGTTTTGTATCTCATTAAAAATCATGCTGTTCATACAACGTGCACCTCAAAATAATAAAAAAATAAAAGCACAACTGGCCATGCAGAAATCTATAATCTCTCACACAGGAAAAATGATTTCACAACAACTCTGCAGTGCTCTTTAAATGCATCCTGAAAGATTAAAAAAAAAATCGAAACACCTGGATTATCAATGAAACACTCAGTTTGAATAACCTCCTGATTATTCATGGAGTAAGTAAGATCTCTTCTGAGCTGACATGGCATGGGCCAAAAGCAAGGACCTTAAAAAGGATCATTTAATTTCCACAACTCTTTGGTGTTTCCTTAATCTATTTTTGGCAAAGCCTGCTACAGTTGAAATGTTGACAATACAGTGTTGCCTGAATTAAATATACAAGTATCGCCAATAGAGATTCTTTTCTCTGAATGTATTTAAATTGGGTCTGAGTATAATGCAGAGAGAATTCAAAATAATCTGGAATAAAAGAAACATAATGAAAACTGTAGTCACAACTTGAGAATCTCACTTAAAGTGCTATTGCTACTACCTCAGCATTCAACATGATAATCCAAATTCTTCCAAATTTTAAGTGTATATGATATACAAAGATCACTGTAAAGTTCATTTTAACTGCAAATTACCATTGCCACATTTCTGGTGGTGCTCCTGGCATGTGGGCTGTTAATTAGCAAACAATTAGTAACCAAATTGCAACTTTTCATGTCTAGTTCAAAATATATATACATGTATGTGTCCTGATCGCCCACAAAATCTCACAGAACTTGAACCTATAAACTAAGATGGAGTTCAGGTGTGCAGATTTCTTCTAATTTGACTGTGGAGAAGAAGCCAGCATTTTCAGCCTCCACACTAAAAGGCTGGAGCTAGCTTTTGAAACATGAAACTCTTTTTAGCAAGAGAATAGTACCCTAATGTCTGCTGAACCATATTCGTTCTGAGAGCAAAATCTTGGATTCATTGTAATTAAAAGCATGAAAGATGTGGGAATGCTCATATTATTTTATGAATATTATATGATCTAGTTGCCTGATTTTTATTATATCGTTTGCAATATGATTACCAGGGTGTAATTCCAGCAACTTGTGCAAATACAGGAATGCAGACAATAAGCTTCAGATTGCACCTTTTATGGATAATTAAAGAATAATGCGGAAAATCCAATGCTTTGGGGATCTACTCCCTCACCATTACCCAGCCAGCCAAGAGCTGGAAGACAGGAAGAGCTGGGGAGTGGTGGAGCTTTGGGGGAGGAGCAGGGCAGCATAAGAAGAGGTGTTGCAAGTGGGGGGCCTTTGGAGAAGGGGTGTAATGGGGTCAGGGCCTCAGGGTAGAGTGGGGGTGGAGCATCCACACAGAAAGAAGAAAGTTGGCACTTGTGGAGCCTTGGATAAAGTAGGCCTATCTAAACTTTAAGAAAGACAGATATGGGTATAAACTGTTCATTGTGTGAAAAACCCTTTGCTCTAGTTTTGCTCTGTTCCTATTGTATAGACAATAACCAATACCTCAATTTGAAAAACCTGGCTCGGGTCACGGTATCCAACACTGGATACCGTGTTGGCCACGGTATATGAATATGGCATTAGGAATATATTACCGACCACCTAACCAGGACAGTGATAGTGATGCTGAAATGATAAGGGAGATTAGAGAGGCTACCAAAATAAAAAACACAGTAATAATAGATTTCAATTATCCCCATATTGATTGGGTGCATGTCACCTCGGGACGGGATTCAGAGATTAAATTTCTTGATGCCTTAAATGACTGCTTCTTGGAGCAGCTAGTACAGGAACCCACAAGGGGAGAGTCGATTCTCGACCTAGTCTTGACTGGAACGCAGGATCTGGTCCAAGAGGTAACTGTTACTGGACCGCTTGGAAATAGTGACCACAATATAATAACTTTTAATATTCCTGTGTTGGGAAGAACACCGCAGCGGTCAAACACTCTGGCATTTAATTTCAAAAAGGGGAATTACACTAAAATGAGGAAGCTAGTTAAACAGAAACTAAAAGGGAGAGTAATTAAACTAAAATCCCTGGAAGCTGCATGGGAACTGTTTAAAGACACCATACTAGAGGCCCAACTTAAATGTATACCCCAAATAAAAAAACACAGTAAGAGACCTAACAAAGAACCACCATGGCTAAACAGCCATGTTAAAAAGGCAGTGAGAGAGAAAAGGGCAGCTTTTAAAAAGTGGAAGTCAAATCCTAGTGAGGAAAATAGAAAGGAACATAAACACTCCCAAATTAAGTGTCATAATGTAGTAAGAAAAGCCAAAAAAGAGTTTGAGGAACAGCTAGCCAAAAATTCAAAAAATGATAGTAAAATGTTTTTTAAATACATTAGAAGCAGGAAGCCCGCTAAAAAAGCAGTGGGGCCCTTGGATGATAAAGATATAAAAGGAGCGATCAAGGAAGACAGTGCCATTGCGGAGCGATTAAATGATTTCTTTGCTTCAGTCTTCACGGCTGAGGATGTTACAGAGGTTCCTAAATCTGAGCCAGCCTTTTTAGGTGACAAATCTGAGGAACTCACTCAGATTGAAGTGACATTAGAGGAGGTTATGGAATTAATTGATAAGCTGAATAGTAACAAGTCTCCGGGACCAGACGGCATTCACCCAAGGGTTCTGAAAGAACTCAAATGTGAAATTGCGGAGTTATTAACAGTGGTTTGTAACCTATCCTTTAAATCCATTTTGGTACCAAATGACTGGAAGATGGCCAATATAACACCAATATTTAAAAAAGGCTCTAGAGGAGATCCTGGCAATTATAGACTGATAAGTTTAACATCAGTACCAGGCAAATTAGTAGAAACACTAGTAAAGAGTAAAATTGCAAGGCACATAGAAGAGCACGAATTGTTGGGCAAAAGTCAGCATGGTTTCTGCAGAGGGAAGTCGTGTCTAACTAATCTGTTAGAATTCTTTGAAGGGGTTAATAAACATGCGGACAAGGGGCACCCAGTGGATATAATATACCTAGATTTCCAGAAAGCCTTTGACACGATCCCACACCAAAGGCTTTTACGTAAATTAGGTGGTCATGGGATAGGAGGAAAGGTCCTTTCATGGATCAAGAATTGGTTAAAAGACAGAAAACAAAGGGTGGGAATAAATGGTAAATTTTCACAATGGAGGAGGGTAACTAGTGGTGTTCCCCAGGGGTCAGTACTGGGACCAATCCTGTTCAACTTGTTCATCAATGATCTAGAAAATGAGGTAAGCAGTGAGGTGGCCAAGTTTGCAGATGACACAAAGTTGTTCAGGACAGTCAAAAGCAAAAGGGATTGTGAAGA
This sequence comes from Pelochelys cantorii, assembly GCA_032595735.1. Lineage (NCBI taxonomy): Eukaryota > Metazoa > Chordata > Testudines > Trionychidae > Pelochelys > Pelochelys cantorii. The sequence goes on along the minus strand of CM064329.1, from coordinate 96,748,138 downwards.
ACTACAAAAAGATCTCAGCAAACTGAGTGATTGGGCAGCAAAATGGCAAATGAAATTTAATGTGGGTAAGTGTAAGGTAATGCATGTTGGAAAAAATAACCCAAATTACACGTACTACATGATGGGGTCAAATTTAGCTACGACAGATCAGGAAAGGGATCTTGGAGTTATAGTGGATAGTTCTATGAAGACATCCACGCAGTGTGCAGCGGCAGTTAATAAGGCAAATAGGATGTTAGGAATTATTAAAAAAGGGATAGATAATAAGACAAAAGATATCATACTTCCCCTATATAAAACTATGGTACGCCCACATCTCGAGTACTGCGTGCAGATGTGGTCTCCTCACCTCAAAAAAGATATATTGGCATTAGAAAAGGTTCAGAAAAGGGCGACTATGATGATTAGGGGCTTGGAAAGGGTCCCATATGGGGAGAGGCTAGAGACACTGGGACTTTTCAGTTTGGAAAAAAGGCGATTGAGGGGCGATATGATAGAGGTATATAAAATCATGAATGGTGTGGAGAAAGTGATTATAGAAAAATTATTTACCTTTTCCCATAATACAAGAACTAGGGGACACCAAATGAAATTGATGGGTAGTAGGTTCAAAACTAATAAAAGGAAATTTTTCTTCACACAGCGCACAGTCAACCTGTGGAACTCCTTGCCCGAGGAGGCTGTGAAGGCCAGGACTCTATTAGGGTTTAAAAAAGAGCTTGATAAATTTTTGCAGGTTAGGTCCATAAATGGCTATTAGCCAGGGATAAAGTATGGTGCCCTAGCCTTCACAACAAGGGCAGGAGATGGATGGCAGGAGATAAATCACTTGATCATTGTCTTCTGTTCTCCTTCTCTGGGGCACCTGGCATTGGCCACCGTCGGCAGATGGGATGCTGGGCTCGATGGACCTTTGGTCTGACCCAGTATGGCCATTCTTATGTTCTTATGTTCTTATGGTCACAGCTCCTGTAAATAAGACTTGCATATAACTGAACCCAATAGGGCCTGCTGAGCAATCACAATTAATACACAAGATGCTGTAGCCCAGCAGCCCAGTTGAGGAGTAAGAGAATTACAGGACTCTACCCCAGAGTAGGTGAAAGCAAGAGACTTATCGCCTCTTGCAGCCACAGAGGCTTGAAGCAGTTTCAATGTGCAGCTAGCCATAAACTGTAACAAATGACACATCTCACATTGACTCAAGAGGCCAGGATTTCACCCTATGTTTGGGCTGAGTACAATAATTACACATGACTCATTTAGGCTGGCATATTTCTGCCTGGACGTGTCAGCTGGTCTGTTTTCTTTAAAAAAAAGTGCTGGAAGTCCTCCTTATTTTACATGTTGTGTGCCACTGATCAAATAATAGAAAAATGTATCCTCAAATACTGTTGCAAAATGTGTCTTGTGGTTCAGTTTGACTGTATTAATGGTCATTTGTTTCTTTTCCAGTGAGCATATGTTTGGGAAGTTCTGTTCATACAGATGTTTGTGGCAGTATTGTCACGTGCACCTGCTTTCATGTGTGGAACAAAGGTTTCTGTGTGCAAACATGCTTTTATTACATCAGTAATTCTTATTGGTTAATTGCTAACTGCTATTCGTTATTCTCTTTTTTCAAAAGGAGTCAATTTCAGGGAACAGGAACAAATCCATGACATGGGAGATGAATCACACATGATAAAGAACAGATAATATTAGCATTCATTTTGTGAGTCTGTACATTTCTGACATTTCCTGGTGGACAATGATAAAAAAATAGCAAGTCTAAGAAAATACTCATCAGTCCATGATCAAGGGGGGGAAAGAGTACAAGGTGATGAATAAATTATTGATTTAAAATAATTCTTTCAGTTCTAGTGTTTATAAATTACTGTGTTTTTATTATTTTCATTATTTTTATGAGTAAACTGCTAATGAGGAGCAAAGATGTATTTTTTAACAAAAGTCCTAAATTTAGAAATCCTGATAAAGTAACTAAAGCACAGCTTTAAAAGAGATACTTCCTGATCATGGGGAGGAGGTCATTGACTTAATCATGAAAGTCATGTCACAACAAACAAGAGAATGTATCCTTAATGGTAAATCTTTATGTATGTAGAGAACAGACAGATGAACTTATACAGTACCTACTATATCCAAAGTGCATCTGTACATAAGTAGGTACTATTTTGGTTTCATCTCAGCAAATCTGGATGTTGGAATACAGAGTTTACCAAATCAAGACACTGATTACAGAGACAGAGGTTTCATTGTTGTTCTTAATAAACACAAAAGCAAAAATGTTTACATGAGTCTCGTGGTATTTTTTTGGCAGGTGTCCTTGGGAAAGTTGTACCTCTTTCCACGGAGGGTTTTAAAACTGGCTTTAAACTTTACTTTTCAAGTTTATTTAGAGCAACATATTCTCCAAATCTTTGGCATGACTGGCTTTTTCATATGATAATCAGACCTGCCATATGTTTAAGAGATTTGCTTCTCACTTAGCTACTTTAACTTGGAGAAATAATCAGCATGATTCAAAGCCAAATACAATGGCTTGATGAAAAGAACACTCATGAAGCAACTGTCCATCAGCTTTTCATACTGTGACAAAATGGTTTTCATTTTATTCCAATTAGTTTGAGCAGTTGCTATTCTGTATTCACAGGATTCTGGGGTATTGGGTTTAAAATTCATTTTGAAAGAATGAGAATGAATTCATGTCAGTAAAACTGCCTCACCTTTCTGTAAATATTGTGGAATGCTCCAGGATAAACAAGGAACGTGCTTTTAAACCCAGGTCAGTTAAGATCACAGTCCTTATTTAAATCTACTTGAAAACCATAAACACACAAAATTATAATTATCATTTTAACTGCCGCAACATGCCTTATTTTGAGGTTAGATATAAATGAGTCCTGAATCACAAAAAAGAATGGTTTTGGTTTTTCAAATAAAGACATTATTGTAAACTTAAAACAAACATTGCTATTATCTTTCTTGATGAAAAGGTTCATAATAGAACAATGGACAAGAGAGAATGATGGAATTTTACAAACAGGGGCACACAATAGAGAAAATTCACAATATTATTTTAAAAGTCCAGAAAGCTTAATCCAAACCCCTCTCAAATCAATGGAAAGGTTTCCAATGACTTCAATGTGCTTTGGATCAAGACTTGAATAAACGTTTCCTTGGTTCAAAGATTTCTTCATAAGTTATATTAAATTATAATGAAACTGTGACATGCTCAGAAAGAGAAGACCATTTGCTGATCCCTTTCCAACAAAACAAACACATACATACATACCCTCTGAAAATATTTCTAAATATTCCACACTTGTTCTGTAATTGTATGAAGTCATTTTCATGCTGAATATCAGTAAAACGCAATCCAAAGAAAATTGTAAACCTGTGCTAATTCGATAAATTTCTCCTCTCTGCTCTCCCACTTCTATCAGTTTTTACTCCTTCTTCAAAATATAAGTATTTTACTGTCCTTGTGTATTTAACTGCCATCTAATCAATAACTACAGTACTTTGTCAAACTAATAGTAGTTTAATTTTCATTATATTTTTATTTTTCCACAATTATATATACATAGTATTTTCACAAAAAGTAATGGCAGGCATTTCACAGCTACACAGAATTATATTTCAAAACCATTTTGGTTACCAATTTAAATAAGTCCCATGGATGGAATATTTGTTCTGTCATGGCAATACCAGGTAAAGTTAATACAGATATAAAGTTACCACTAACAAGTATAGGAAGCTTCAGGGGGTAGCTGAGTTAGTCTGTACAGAAAAAACACCAAATAGTCTGGTAGCACTTTACAGACTAACAAAACATGTAGATGGTATCATGAGCTTTTGTGAGCACAGCCCACTTCTTCAGATGACCGGAGTTTGAGTTTAGGATGTGCAGACCCAAAATAAATAGGAGAGAAGGGAGGGGAGGAAAAAAAAGGATGGGGGTGGGAGACAGGGAGCTGGAGGGAATCTGTAAGTATCTGAAGATTGGGTAGTTAAAACGAAGCAGATAAGAATCAAAGTCAATTGACAGTATCCTTCCTGACATAGGAGTCTACACAAAGAGTTGTTTGCACCTTTAATGAGTGTTAAGTTGATAGTGCCCCAACCATCCTTCATCACGATTGAGTTCATTAGCAATTGTACTCATTAAACTACCCAATCTTCAGATACTTACGGATTCCCTCCAGTTCTCTGTCTCCAACCCCGTCCTTTTTTTCCTCCCCCCCCCCCCACCTTCTCTCCTATTTATTATGGGTGTGCACATCCTAAACTCAAAGTCCAGTCATCTGAAGAAGTGGAATGTGCCCACGAAAGCTCATGATACCATCTACATATTTTGTTAGTCTATAAAGTGCTACCAGACCAAGCTTAGGAAGATATAGTTACCAGTTCTGAATGATTATAAGTGAATATCATTTTTTCAAGAAAAATATTTAATTAAAAATTGCATAACAAACTTACAGAAAATTTAATAATTTCACCAAAATATCTTCCTTTAGATATCTTTTTGTTTATTATCCAGATCGCTCTCATCTTCCATAAAGTTTATTGATTTAGGAAGCTTTCCTGCATCAAATTTATTTATGTTTCTGGTGTATAAGTAACTGTATGCATAACAATATGAAAGAATCCCTTTAAGTAGTCTATGATCTCTCTTCTGAGGCTCACTGTGCTCTATAGATAACAAGCTGTCAAAAACCAGCTGAAGCTATGGCATGTATGTAGGTAGGCCCTTCATGATTATGTATAATTAGAAAAGAGAGTTCTAGAGTACACAAGAGGAGAATTATTCTTCACTCAACTAACATACAGACACTAATTCAATAAGTGCATCGGAAACCACAAAGTGGTATTGACCCATAAAAGCTTATGTCCAAATAAATCTGTTAGGCACTAAGGTGCCACAGGATTCCTCGGGGGCAGGGGGTTTCCAGCTACAGATTAACACATCTACCCCTCTGAGGAATAGCAAGGTCAGGAATGACATTGGCTGACTTAGGGGAAAGCTATCACAGTAACTGTTCACTATAGACACTATGCTTAAAGATATTCAGTGGTCCACCTGGTTCAAGGCAGTGCTATTCACTTTTTGGGAGCCCCAGATGCAATGCTTTTTGTTTATTTATTTATTTTTGGAGCAAAGGAAAATCTTTAATGATCTGGGTCAAGTAAAAGGCAATTCCATTATCTACTTGTTAGTTCTGGTGCTTCACTGCTCCTATAGTTTGATATAGTTGTCTCTATCTGTGATTCTACTTGTCAAACAGGAGGAGAGGACAAGGTAAAGATCAAGGATGGATTGAGGAAAACAACAGCCTCTGGGTTTACAACTCATTGTAATGAGTGCTCTATAGACCAAGGAGAAGGATAATGTGAGAGTTGATTTTCCTGATTTTATTGGTGTAAAGATTCACATTGACTTAATGTATGTTTGTGGAGGAATCATTTATGTTCTGAATTTGTCATTTGTCATTTGCATTGGGGAGGGTCCAGGAAGTTCTAGATGAGTTATTTTTATTAGATTTCATATCCAGTTTCATATCCAATAGTTTTCAGGGCTCCATTTTTGTACACTGGTACAGGTACATCTTCATGCTACATTAGTCAAAACATGCCAACTCAAACCACAGCCACCCTCCAATAGCCCAAATGTATTTAATTTCTTCTATGACTAAACTAGCAGGTGCTTTACTGAAATAGGTCCTTAGTTGGAGGCAGGTAATTTCTCTGTGTACTGTAAAGCACCTAGCAAACCAGAAAATTTGGATGATTGCAAACACCAGTTTTGAATGAGTTGAACACATGGAGGTGAGACGCCCGTTCTGTGTATCTTTTATCAGATGTTAAGCCAGGAAAGGAAATTTCAAAAAAAAAATAAAATAAAATAAAAGGAAAGAAAAAAGTCTGGATCTGGTTAAGCATGATAAAATGGTGTGAACTGAGGACACAGTTTGATGTGTTGTTGAATAATTATCTAGAGGCAGATAAACTGCTTTCTGATGTTCTCAACTTTGTAAACCTGAACACTCTCTTACCTTCCAGTCCCCAAGGGTATGTCTACACTGCATAGTTAATTCGAAATAACAGCCGTTATTTTGAATTGACTTTAATAGCATCTATACATGCAAACTGCTATTTCAAAATTAATTCGAAATAGTGGAACGCTTAATTCGAATTTGGGAAACCTCATTCTACAAGGAGTAATGCCAAATTCGAAATAGCTATTTTGAATTAAGTGCTATGTAGACACTTAATTCGAAATAGGGGGCCTCCAGCCCTTCCCAGGGAGCCCTGGTGGCCACTCTGGGCACAACCAGGAAAACTTACTCTCCTATCCCCCAGCCCTGGAGCCATGAAAGGGGTAGACCCTGGCCACAGTGCCTGTGCCAGCTCCAAGCCTGCCAGCCCAGAGCCAACAGTGGCCACCGGGGCCCCTGACGCAGTAGCCCCAAAACATGAGCCAGCAAGCCACTGGCAGCCAGCCCTCCACCACTCCTCAGGAGCTCTTTCCTGGTCCAGGGTGGAGATCATGGACCTTATTCAGGTTTGGGGGGGATGCCCCCAATGTCCATGATCTCCGCACTAGACGGAAGAATGCGCTTGTCTATGGCAGGATAGCTTCCAGCCTGGCCACCAAAGGCCACATGTGAACCCAGGATCAGGTTTGCATGACAATCAAGTTGGTCCGGCGAGACCCCCAACCCTGAGCCCTGAGCTTCCCCTCCCCCTTCTTCCCCTTGCTTCCCCCCTTCCATCTCCCTCCTCCCAGGTTTCCCCCTCCCCTCTCCCACCCTCTCTCTTCTCCTCTCCCACCTCCTTTTCCCAGTCTCCCCAGAGATTCATTCCCCCCCCCCCAGTTTTGTTCAATAAACCCAGTTTCTATTTTTGAACATACGTGTCTTTTGTTTGACATCAGGAAGGGGGGCTAGGGAGGGGTAAGTGGAAGGACATGAGGGTGGAATGGGGCACGAGCCCCCAGTGGGGAGGACTGGGGTGGCTCTGAGGGCTCCTTGGGGTGGACACTCTCCCGTAGGGCCTCCCGGATCCTGACAGCCCCCCGATAGATCCCCCGAATGGCAGCCTGCAGCAAGTGCAGCCAGGATGATGGCAACGATCCCACGAGATGCACTGGTGTGCCCAGGGGCAGTTCTGGCTCCATGTGGCCGAGTGCTGTGGTGTCCCGAGTGCGGGCACTCAGGGCACTCCAAGACAGGACTCTTTGCTGTCCCTCATCGAGGTAGATAAGCAAGTGGGAAACCCTGAGAATTGTCTGTCCGGAGTGAAATAGGTTTTGTGTGTAGATGCGTTAATTTGAATTAACTTAATTCAAATTAATTATTTGAATTAAATTAACTCGAATTAACACTGTACTGTAGATGTACCCCAAGGTGCCTGCCAGATGCCTTGATTGAAAATTCATTGCATGGGAGAAAATTTAAACAGCAAGCCCCTAAAAATAGGTTATTTATCTTGAGCCTTTGCGAAGACTTGAACCGTCCCAATTCATTTATTAAAAATATTAAAGATGTAAAACATTATTTTAAGTTCCTGTGTTCAAATTAAGTATTTATCCCCATATAATATTTTTCCTCAGCAAGACAAATGTACTTCATGTCTAACTAAATAAAGGGAAAGAAAAGTTTTAAGTAGATAACATCATAAAGCTTGCACATTGCAGAGTAATTAGAGGACATAATATCCCATTATATAAGATCGATATGCACATGAGACCAGGGCAGGATCTGTCTCTGAAATAATATCGCTCATACTGATTTCCATCACATTTTCAGTATTGATCTGATGAGAAGATCCTTGATAGCCTGTTGTTTTGTAGGCATTTTGAGATTTCTTGTGTCTCCAGTGTGAAGGCAAGGCTGTTTCTATGTCTACATAGGCTCCTGTTAGCTGTTCTTGATTGCAAATTCCCCCACAAGTCAATAAAGTCTTTGTGTCTTACAAAATTATTAAAACATAACCTTGATCCTCTTTTTAAAACAAACTCTTTTGGTTGTAGTTTTTTGTAATGCATACAAGAAGTGTGAAATACTTATACCTTTATTGCATTGGTCTGGTTTTTGTATTATTCTATTTCAAGTAAAAGGGAGCAATGTACATAGCATTCTGATACGATAATTGCTGGTGAGGAATTTGGGGAACACTTATGAGGGGACTTGGTTCTAGCTTGATGTTGCTGGTATACACAACCACTTTAGTAATCAAAATTGAAATAAATGAATATGACAATGTATTCCAGCAAATCTTCTAAGGAACATAACACCCTATAGAAGATACCAATCTCATCCTGCTGATACATGAGGATCTTCATCTATGCTGCATACAGAGAATCTTCCCCTGCCCCATGAAAGATGGGTTATTTAGTTCAACTACACCTCTCCTGCTCCTATCCTAATCTTCAACTTCTTTAAATAGGGAGCGTGCTGCTACCTCTCCCCCATACAAATGAAGAAACTGTATTCTGTAAGTACAAATTCCTTCATCTTGTTGCCTAGGCAGGTTATTCCACACAGGGGAAAATTAAACCTTTTAATTCTAAATCCTTCTTTTAAAAGGATATCATGTAATTGAGTTGCACAGCATCAAACACTCATATGATGCTTACATAAACTATTATAAATATGATCAGAAGGTTCTTGTAATATTTCTGGTACATTTCCATTCTTTGGGTTGGAGAATAAAGAGTACAAGAAGCACCTTTTCGGCTGATTAACATCCATAACCCACAAAAAAGAAAAGCTGCATCAAAAAGTTCAGCCACATTTTCTGAGTCTTGTCAAAGTTCATGCTGGAATTTCAGGTGAAAAATCTTGATATGGTATTAGCTCATCCTTATTGCTGTGTCTGATTTGAGTACAAGTTACACCTATAGATGGAAGGCTACATACTTTGTTTAGATAAATCAGTGTTGCTCAATTGACTTCATTAGCATTGTGTTAATCAACACTAGCAGAGGATCTTGCCCAAAATTGAGTTTAGTACTTTATGATCTATGTAATTATTTTTAAAAAAAACTTCAGTTAAACATGGGCAAGATTCTTACTTCCAAATACATTGACATTTTGCTTCAAAACTACACTTTCAAGGTACCAGAATGCAGTATGAGCTGCAAATTAAAGATTTGTAATTTAACCCCAGTGGCTTCCTAGCATCTTAAATCCACAAGATTAAAATGCTCAACTGCCGCAGTTGCCATAGTAAATTAACATTAAAGGAACATTTACTTCATTGAATCATTTAAGTGGCTTAAGACGGTTAATGAAAAAAGAAAACTTGCAGGAGAATCTAGTTAGAAGAGTGGGAACAGGAGACAGCAGTTTTTTTACAAAAAAACTTCAGTCTTATACAAAATTCAGTGTGATTCAAGATGGCACTAAAAAGCTTTTTTTGTCGGGATACATTTCAGAATACAAGAAAAAAGTTTGTTTAGGTTTTTAGTTACTATTTTTATTGATTGCTTTATCCAAGGGCTTTGTACTGTGGGGTAACCAAGAAATATATCAGCAAATATAATAGTTATTACTGTGTTACTAATATACCAAATGCTGAACTTGATTATATGGATGTAAGAGTCAAAAAAATTGGAAACAATGTTTCTGTGCAAGACATGCTTGCTTGGCCAACTCATGCAACAGGACTCCATACATCTCTGAATGCATGATATCCATAACAGGTCTCTACAGAACAAACAGCGCTGATGGGATGATAATCTAGGGAGTGTTTTCAGTTGGATTTGCAGAGGAGCAGAACCACAAAAGATATAGGTTCTTAGAGTCCAGACATAGCTTCCCTTCCTATTATTGCAAGAAACATCTTCAGTGCCTCTAACCTGACTGATTGCAAGAGAATAGGGTCTGGCTGTAGATAGGTGCCTCCTGCATCACGGATTTAGGCACCAAACTCCACAGGAGGTGTGGGAATTAAAACATACCACTCTTGTAAACATTTTCCATTACCTATCTTGGTCAGGGCTCCAGTTAACGTGCTGGCCATTATAGATCCCATTCTCATGTGCCCATTCATTGTAGAAGGAACCTAGTCCAGGATTTGTGTTCACACACTGATTTTCAAGGCTCCTAAATGATTGATGTTGCAATGCTCAGTTTAAGCTCTTTTGTTCATCCAGGCCATATTGCCCAAACCAAAGCTGAAGACACAGTGAGTATGTTTACACTGTGGTGCTATTTTCAGATACTTCTGGTATCCTGAAGTAGCGTAGTCTGCATTTTGACTGTGCACCCATTATTTCAAAATAGCTTTCACGAATATTAAGGGGCATTTTGGAATAGCTGTTTATTTTGAAATTTAATGCTGTGCAGATAGTGCCAAATTACGAAATAAGCTATGCAATTTGCGTAGCTTATTTCAAGCTACGGGTGCAGTGTAGATGCACCCAGAGATAATGTTCTCTACTTCCCCATACTTTACAGTAACTGACTATGGGACAGTCATCAGGATTCCTTTCACAGTCATGGCTATGCTGCAATAGATTAGGCAGTACATTAGGCCAGATTCTGACCTTTGCTATGCCCTTTTCTCCTTCTCTAGTAGGGTAAAGGGACCATGAAATATGTCAAACCAGCCTAACAGGAAACCGAACCCTTACCCAAGCATAGAACTTGTGTAAAAATAGATTTATAGTTGTACAGCTTTTATGTGAGATACTGGAAATTTTAGGCTTCATGGAGTCATAGAATCATAGAACATTAGAACTGGAAGGTCATTAGAACTCGAGAGGTCATTAAGTCTAGTCCTCTGCCCTCACGGCAGGACCAAGAACAATCTACCATCACTGATAGATTTCTATCTAACCTGCTCTTAAATATCTCCAGAGATAGAGATTCCACAACCGCCCTAGACAATTTATTTCAGTGTTTAACCACCCTGAGAGTTAGAAAGCTTTTCCTAATATCCAAACTAAACCTCCCTTGTTGCATTTTAAGCCCACTGCTTCTTGTCCTATCCTCAGAGGCTGAGGAGAACAATTTTTCTCCCTCCTTCTTGTAACACTCTTTTAGGTACCTGAAAATCACTATCATCTCAGTCTTCTCTTTTCTAAACTAAACAAGCCCAATTCTTTTAGTCTTCCCGCATAGCTCATGTTTTCTAGGCCTTTAATCATTTTTGTTCCTCTTCTCTGGACCTTCTCCAATTTCTCCACATCTTTCTTGAAATGTGGTGCCCAGAACTGGTCATGATACTCCACTTGAGGCCTAATCAGCGCAGAGTAGAGCGGAAGAATGATTTTTCATGTCTGGCTCACAACACTTCTGTTAATGCATCCCAGAATCATGTTTGCTTTTTTTGCAATAGCATCACACTGGTGACTCATATTTAGCTTGTGGTCCACTATGACTCCTAGATCCCTTTCTGCAGTACTCCTTCCTAGACAGTCGCTTCTCATTCTGTATGTGTGAAATGGATTGTTCCTTCCTAAGTGGAGTGCTTTGCATCTGTCCTTATTAAACTTCATCCTATTTACCTCAGACCATTTCTCTAGTTTGTCCAGATCATTTTGAATTATGACCTTATCCTCCAAATCAGTTGCAACCCCACCCCGCTTAGTATTGTCTGCAAACTTAATTAGCATACTCTCTATGACGATATCTAAATTGTTGATGACAATATTGAACAGAACTGGTTCAAAACAGACCTCTGAAGAACCCCACTTACTAAGCTCTTTCAGCATGATTGTGAAATGTTAATAACTACTCTCTGAGAATGGTTATCCAGCCAGTTATGCACCCCACCTTATAGTAACCCCATCTAAGTTGTATTTGCTTAGTTTATAGATAAGAAGATTATGTGAGACTGTATCAACTGCCTTACTAAGGTCTAGGTGTACCACATCCACCACTTCTCCCTTATCCACAAGGCTTGTTTCCTATCAAAGAAAGCTATCAGATTGGTTTGACATGATTTGTTCTTTACAAATCCATGCTGGCTGTTACTTGTCACCTTATTATTTTCCAGATGTTTGCAGATGTATTCCTTAATTACTTGCTCCATTATCTTTCCTGGCACAGAAGTTAAACTGACTGGTCTGTAGTTTCCTGGATTGTTCTTTTTTCCCTTTTTTATAGATGGGCACGATATTTGCTATTTTCCAGTCTTCTGAGATCTCTCCTGTCTTCCATGATTTTTCAAAGATGATAGCTAAAGCCTCAGATACCTCCTCTATCAGCTCCTTGAATATTCTAAGATGTATTTCATTAGGCCTTGGTGAATTGAAGACATCTAGCTTTTCTAAGCAATTTTAACTTGTTCTTTTTTATTTTATCTTCTAAACCTACCCCATTTCCACTAGCATTCACTATGTTAGGCATTCCTTCATCATCAAACTTCTTGGTGAAGACTGAAACAATGAAGTCATTAAGCACCCCTGTCATTTCCAAGTTTCCTGTTTTTGTTTCTCCCTCTTCCCTGAGCAGTGGGCCTATCTTGTCCTTGGTCTTCCTCTTGCTTCTAATGTATTTATAGAATGTCTTCTTGTTAACCTTTATGTCTCTAGCTAGTTTGAGCTCATTTTGTGCCTTTGGTTTTCAAATCTTGCCCCTGCATACCTGTATTATTTGCTCATATTCGTAATTTGTCCTAGTTTCCACTTTTTATATGACTTCCTTTTGATTTTGAGATAATGCAAGATCTCCTGGTTAAGCCAATGTGGTCTTTTGCCATACTTTCTATCTTTCCTACACAGCGGAATAGCTTGCATTTGGGCTCTTAATAATGTCCCTTTGAAAAACTGCCAACTTTATTCAGTTGTTTTTCCTCTTAGTCTTGCTTCCCATAGGACCTTACCTACCAGCTCTCTGAGTTTACCAAAATCTGCATTCCTGAAATCCATTGTCTCTATTTTCTGTTCTCCCTTCTGCCATTCCTTAGAATCATGAACTCTATGATTTCATGATCACTTTCACCCAAGCTACCTTCCACTTTCAAATTCTCAGTTAGACCCTCCCTTACTTGTTAAAATCAAATCTGGAACAGCTTCCCCCCAGTAGCTTTTTCAGCCTTCTGAAATAAAAAAATGTCTTCAATGCAGTCCAAGAACTTATTGGATAGTCTGTTCCCCACTGTGTTAGTTTCTCAACTTATGACTGGATAGTTGAAGTCCCCCATCATCACCAAATCCTGAACTTTTGGATGATTTTGTTTGTTATTTAGAAAAAGCTCGTCTACCTCTTCTACCTGTGTAGGTGGTCTGTAGTAGACCCCTAGTATGACATCAACCTTGTTATTTAACCCTTTTAACCTAACTTAGAGAGTCTCAACATGTCTCCTATGTCCATCTCCACCTCAGTCCAAGTGTGTACATTTTTAATATATAAGGCAACACCTCCTCCCTTCTATACCAATATTCCAATCATGTGTATTATCCCACCAAGTGTCTGTGATACCAACTATATCATAGTTGTGGTTATTTATTAGGACTTGAAGTTCTTCCTGCTTATTACTCATACTTCTTGCATTTATATATAGGCATTGAAGATACTTATTTGATTTTTCCTCCCAGTTCTGCTTAGTCCCTCCTTATTCTCTGCTATTATAGCCCATGTTCCTAATTTAAAGCCCTCCTCACTAGATTAGCCAGTCTTCATCCAAATACAGTCTCTTTCCTTGAAAGGCAAACCCCATCCCTGCTTAGCAGTCCTTCTTGGAATACCATCCCATGGTCAAGAAAGCCAAAACCCTCCTGCAATACCATCTTCACAGCCAGTCCTTCACCTCCAGGATGCACCTGTCTCTGCCTGGGCCCCTACCTTTGACAGGAAAAATTGCAGAAAATGCCACTTGTGCTTGAAACTCCTTCACCCATACTCCCAGAGACCAGTAGTCACTCTTGATCTGCTCAGTGTCACACCTTGCAGTATCATTAGTGCCCATGTGGTTGAGTAGCATGGGATAGTAGTCAGAGGGCTGGATAATCCTCAACAGTGCCTCTGTAATGTCTTGTATATGGGCCCCAGGCAGACAACATACCTCCCGAGATGACTTGTCAGGGCGACAGATGGGTGCCTCCATCCCCCTCTGAAGAGAGTGTCTGACCACCACTACTCTATGTTTTCTCCTCTCACTGGTGACAGCAGACCTCCCAGCCTTGGGGGCATAGGCTTCTCCTCCTCAGCTGTAGGGGGTGATTCCTTATCTCCTGTATCAAGAAGAGCATAATGGTTTCCCAGTACCATAGTGGGAGGGTTGGGACCAGGGGTGGAGCACTGCCTGCTGCCAGAAGTGACCAGCTGCCAGTGTCCCCCCTGAGCCATCTCCTCCTCCACCAGTGGTGTGTCAGCAGTCTTGTGTACTGGGACAGCTACCTCAGCATCAGATACCTTCTTTGCATAACAGTGGCAATATATTTATATTTTTCTTTATTCTTGGTAAAATATTGACATTGAAAAGGTGTTCTTGTTTTATTTTTATAGTGAAAAAATCATGGAACCAAAATTTTGCATCAGTAGAGTCCTTCATTTCTGGTTTTTATCTCATTTAATATTTTCCTGGGAATCTCTCAGGGTATGTCTACACTAGCCCCCTAGTTCGAACTAGGGAGGCTTATGAGGGTGACCGAAATTGCAAATGAAGCGTGGGATTTAAATATCCTGCGCTTCATTGGCATGTTCCCAGGCGGTCGCCATTTTGGAAACTGACTAGCCTGGAATAACTGCCTGCATCTACATGCGGCAGTGAAATGGGAGTTCGAAGTAAACCCCTTACTCGAATTAGCTGTTAAACCTCATTCCATGAGGAGGCTTTTTTTCACCACCTTCGCCTCCGAGAATATTTCCAAACTACCAATGAACATCAGTCTGACCTACCAGATCCCCCCTATCAACACCAAAGGAAAAATAATTCTATATGGACTCCCCCTGACGGTCGGAATTACAATCTGGATTTCTATATACAAAGCTTCTGCAACAACGCACAGACTGACATTATTCACAAACGACAACAAGCGACACAATCTCAGCCGTGCTGAACACTATGCTATCCAGAGTCTCAAAAACAACCTGGACATTATAATCAAACCAGCTGACAAAGGGGGTGCTGTGGTCATTATGAATAAGGCCGACTATAACCAGGAGGCAACCAGACAACTCTCCAACACCACATTTTACAAACCTCTCTCCTCTGATCCCACCTCGGAATACCAAAAGAAACTACACTGTCTCCTTAAAGACCTCCCTACATCTACTCGGGACCAAATCCACACAGAAACACTTTCTGAACCCCAACCAGGATTGTTCTATCTGCTTCCCAAAATCCATAAACCTGGACACCCCGGACGTCCCATCATCTCAGGTATCGGCACACTCACTACTGGTTTATCCAGCTATGTAGACTCTCTTCTCAAACCCTATGCAACCAACACTCCCAGCTATCTCCAGATACTACTGACTTCCTAAGGAAACTACAAAACATCGATAACCTCCCCGATAACACCATCCTTGCTACCATGGATATAGAAGCTCTATACATCAACATCCCACATGAAGACGGATTACAAGCAATTAGAAACACTATCCCAGAGGACACCACTGCCAATCTGACAGCAGACCTATGTAACTTTGTTCTCACCCACAATTATTTCCAGTTTGAGGACAACTTATACCTCCAGATCAGCAGCACAGCCATGGGTACACGCATGGCCCCACAGTACGCTAACATCTTTATGGCTGACTTAGAACAATGTTTCCTCAGATCCTGTCCCCTCTTACCCCTTCTCTACTTACGCTACATCGATGACATCTTTATGGTCTGGACCCATGGCCAAGAAACACTGGAGACATTCCACAGAGATTTTAACAACCTACACCCCAACATCAATCTCAGCCTGGACCATTCTACACGAGAAATCTATTTCCTGGATACCAGAGTACAAATCACCAATGGTAAATTAGACACCACTCTCTACAGAAAACCCACTGACTCATACAGTTACCTACATGCCTCCAGCTCCACACCATACGATCCATCGTCTATAGCCAAGCCCTTCGATACAACCGCATCTGCTCTAATCCCACTGACAGAGACCAGAAACTTCAGGATCTCTACCAAGCATTTATAAACCTCAACTACCCACCCGGAGAAATAAAAAAACAAATTGAAAGAGTCAGACGAATACCCAGAAACCATCTACTTCAAGACAAACCCAAGAAAACCAACAACAGAACACCACTTGTCATCACCTACAGCCCCCAACTTAAACCCGTCCAACACTTATCAATAAACTACAACCTATACTGAAACAGGATACTAAACTCCGAGAGGCTCTGGGAGACAGACCCATAGTCTCTTAGGGTATGTCTACACTAGCCCCCTAGTTCGAACTAGGGAGGCTAATGTAGGCATTCAAAGTTGCAAATGAAGCCCGGGATTTAAATATCCCACGCTTTATTTGTATCTTCCCGTTCGGGCGCCATTTTTAAATCCCCCTAGTCCGAACTAACTGCCTGCAGCTACACACGGTAGTCAAACGTTAACTCGAACTAAGTCCTTAGTTTGAGTTAACTATTACACCTCGTGGAATGAGGTGTAACAGTTAACTCGAACTAAGGACTTAGTTCGAGTTAACGTTTGACTGCCGCATGTAGCCGCGGGCAGTTAGTTCGGACTAAGGGGATTTAAAAATGGCACCTGGACGGGAAGATGCAAATAAAGCCTGGGATATTTAAATCCCAGGCTTCATTTGCAACTTTGAATGCCTACATTAGCCTCCCTAGTTCGAACTAGGGGGCTAGTGTAGACATACCCCCATAGACAACCACCTAACCTCAAGATGATTCTTACCAACAACCACAGGACATACCACACTAATACCAACCCTGGAACTTTCCCTTGCAACAAACCCCATTGCCAGCTTTGTCCACATATTCACTCTGCTGATACCATTATTGGACCTAAGCAATTGAGTTATAAGATCAAGAACACATATTCCTGCTCATCCAGAAATATAATTTATGCTATCATGTGCCGACAGTGTCCGTCTGCTACGTACATTGGACAAACGTCTCAGACACTTCGCCAAAGAATCAATGCACACAAAACAGATATTAGACAGGATCACAAAGAAAAAACAGTTTCTTGCCATTTCAACCAGAAAGGGCATTGTCTCAAGGACTTAACTACCTGCATCCTGCTTCAAAGACATTTTAACACCAGACTTGAAAGAGAATCCTCTGAACTGTCATTCATGCTTAAATTTGACACTTTACACCTAGGTCTCAACAAGGACGCTAATTATCTTACCCATTACAAAGATAACTTCCCCAATTATCACCTCTAATATCATTAGCTCACAGACATTTACCTCCCCCCCATCCTCCCTCTGTTCTGAAATTTGATTTGTCCTTTTTATATGTGTTCATTTTTTTGATTGTATCCTTTGGTATATATGGTCATGCCAATTTTCTTCCACTATTTGATCTGAGGAAGTGGGTCTGGTCCACAAAAGCTCATCACCTAATAAACCATCTTGTTAGTCTTTAAAGTGCTACATAGTTCTGGTTTTTGTTTCACTTTAATCCCAGGAATCCAAATAAAACGTTTCATTTAAATAAACTGTTTCCCATTGTAGACTTAAAATTATTAGTCTATAAATATTTACATTTAATAATTGGTACACACCATTCACAGTTTATACACTCAGCTTCATCCTTTCTCCTTTTTTTTTTTAACTTTTGAGTACTTTGTGTTCTGAAGTGTATTCTGATACAGACTTTCATTTTCTTCCCATTCCAGTATCTCGAATCTTTAAATTGTTATTTTCTAACTGTTTGAAATCTATATGTGGTGGGTGTGAGATTTACCAATATGTTCAGATATACATACACTTCAGAGCTTGCATGTGTGGCTGTTTGATTATTGTGTGTAATTTCCAGACTAATATACAGCATTACTTCTAAAGGAAGCTTTGTATATTCAGACAGACAAACATATCACAGGACATATGTCTCATGTATTTTCTCAATAAAAAGTTATTTTTATATATTTGCATGATACAAAATATAAGGTGAAAATCAGAGAAAAATGAATAATACTTGATGTAAAATCTGAGATCATTTTAGTAAAATCATTTTAAATTGAAAATACAGGGGCTTATACATCAGATAAAAATAACTGCATTGTACTTTTACAATATAATAAATTTTTGTACGACAAAAAAGCAGGTTAATTTCAAGTGTGAGCTTCTAGGTATAATACGAGTGAGGCAAATATCACCTTCTCAAACAACTTAAGGAAAATGGTATTTGCCATATATGGTCACTCTTTGTCGCATTTGATTGGATACTGGCCAGTATTTGATTATACAATGATAGATGTGAGGGATGGACATAATTTTTTTTTCTGCAAATAACGATAAAAAATGTTTCTTTAATTCATGTCATATGGCTTTGCAGCCCCAACAATTAGATGTTTCTTAAAATGGTGGAATATTAAACTATGAAAATAATTCAAAAGATCCATATTTGCATGAAAAGTGCATGGCAAAATTCACAAATATGGATTTTGGAAAACACTGCCAAAGTTGTTGCTTCCATCAACATCCACATGAGCTAGTTAGTTAACTATAGTCAGGAGACGGAGTTCTAATCCCTCCTTTGAAACAGAATAAGTTTTCCGCTGTCAACAGTGTATTGCACTATATCCCTAATTCCCTTCCAACTTTCGTTTCCATTTCTCTTCTACTTACACCTGCTTCAATCACTGCTCAAGCTCTCCTCCACATACAAGTGGAGGGAAATCCACTCCCCCTGTGTGACTTTCATTATTCAGGGTGCACACTGACCACTGGATCAGCCTTCCTCCCTTAATCCTTCCCTGATTTCAGTGTTCCCTGTATTTATCTCAGCAGAAATCTAGGAGGCAGCAGAGGTGTAACTATCTGAAAAATCTGTGCAAGAAATTTCAGTCTGCATTCTGGGTGAAGGCTCAGGTAAGCTTTTTATCCTGGCTGATAAACCTAACTCTGATTACTGCCTGCTTGACACACAAATCACATCCCATATACACTACTGATATGGGCTGTCACTTTGGATACTGCGTGCCAGTACTACAGATCTAATAAATATCTTAGATCCCAGATTCTCTTAATTCCTAGCAACTGTGTAAACACAACTGCAATGGATAATCTTGGAGGAAATTAAAAATCAAACAAAACACACTTTCACCTATGAAACCTCTTCTAAAAGAAATAGGTTTCGCTTGGCTTCCATTCATTTCACCTACATCCCAAAATTGTCATGCCTAATTTGATCCAAATTAGTTTAGTTTTGGGAGGAGAAACACAGAGCTCAATTTCCGGAATAGAGTGAATCACCTGGAAGTTATTGTGAAGGAAAGCTCTCCCTCTGGGTCAGGGTGAGAGAAATTAGTCCATCAGCCCTAATTGAGATTTGTCTAAGGAAGAACAAAAGAATTTGATTTTCATATTTTCAACATTACCCATGTTGTAATTTTCCTGACTCCAACTACTCCTGCCCCTCAAATTCTCACTGAAAAAGTAATAATTTGCTCCAGCTAAAATAGCAATATTTCTTTCTCAGTCAGCAGTGGATAGCAGTCACTTTAGTGTTTGGATGTCTCTTATTTCCATGGCTTTGACCCTTACTTCCATCAAAGTTTGCAGAACAAGTCAGCTGTAGTTAGATTATGCATGCCTTTTATTTTTCAACTCCTAGTAATTTTCTCAGCAAATAAGGGAGAGCCATTTTTTTGTTTGTTTGGTTGGTTGGTTTTTTTGGGGAGGGTGTGGGGGTTGGCTGCAGAACATTGCCTAACTTCTTTTGCAGTACAAACACCAGCATTTAATTTGTGATTCTCTCTCTCCCTCTGTAATTTTTGGCATATTCCATTTTTAAATTCTGCAAGGATTTTTTTTAAGCTGTGTTTTTGCAAAGAGATTCTTTGGCAAACGTAGAAACTAATTCTTCTGCTTGTGTACAAAACAGGCACAGTGAAAGTTTTCCACAAAGTCTCATCCATGTACCTTAGCCATGATGTCTAAAAGCTAAAAGGATAGTTCACTCTTAGGCTATGTCTAGACTGCAAGCCTCTTTCGAAAGAGGCTTTTTCAAAAGATACTTTTGAAAAAGCCTCTTTCGAAAAAGAGCGTCTAGACTACAACCAGACTAGAAAACTTATTTCACATACACCACTGAATATCATTCAAATGGTAATCCCTTCTGGTGACTGATCAGTGTAGCTTGTAGGTTTGAACCATAGTTCTATACAGATGAAAGCTTCCTTGATCCCTTTATCAGTACCCTGGGCCAGCTTGTCATCAACAGCATTTTCAACCTGAGATTCTTTCCAATCCATTTATTGTGTCTTTTCATGAAATAATTATTACTAGCACCTAAATGCCTGTCATCATGGTGAAGATCCCATTGTGCTAGATGTTGTACAAACTTAAAATGAGAAACAATCTCTACCTCAAGCTGTTTACAGTCTAAAACTCCTTGAGATCTATGCAGGCATGGAATACTGAATTCAACCACAGTTCTCCTGAGTGGATAACATTTTAGCACTTGGAGCCTGAACATAAGACCTGATATGACCTGGGGGTGGGGAGGAGGGAGCAGTTGGTGAACACTCAGAAGAAGAAGAGGAAGCAAAGAGAAGGGTAGCACTGTTGATATCATGCTGTTACATATAACAGCTAGTGTACAGACACATGAATCTCATTTCACTCAAAATCCTTTGCCTGTGCTTAAATATGCAAAGTACAATTGAGATTTCTTCAAAGCATAATAAAATATGACAAAACAGACAGGCATTAGATTGGGCAGGGGCTAAAGGAAGTCCTAAAATCAAGAAAGAAAAGGAATATTAAGTACCCTTGTTGGTATTTAACACATTAATAAATAGTGTAATTTAAGGATTAATTAGCCCATGACACTTTGTATGGACTCTATGTTTCGTGGTTAGTTTCACCCAGTCCCTTTTCCTTCCAACTTGGCTTTCACCCCTCTCCCACAGGGCACGTCTACACAGCAAGGCAAAAGACAAATTAAGTAATACAACTTGAGCTACGACAATTGCGTAGCTTAAGTCGAAATAGCTTAATCCATCTTTTGGCGCTGTCTATGCAGCAGGAAGTCAAAGGAAGAACACTCTTCTTTTGACTTCCCTTACTTCTTGTAACATTAGGGTTACAGGAGTCAGTAAAAAGTCCTCCAGTTCACCATTATTTCAAAATAATGGCTTGCAGTGTAGACATGCTCTTTGTAATTTTGGAATAATGTCAGTTATTCCTAATAACACAGCTGTGTAGGCACAGCCACAGGTAGCAGCATCTTGCAGAGATGTTCATTAGGTACTTTCAGGCTTCATTTTATATCAAAGAGCAGCTGTCCATTTGGGAGAATAGATCAGCCAATAATAAATTTTTAAGAAAAATGTCATTCAGATCCTTAGGGGTCCACAAAGCTTGCAACATGCCTATTAACCAACCAGTGACCTCAAGTTCAGTCTAACCTCTCAACAGCAGATCAGTTATTACTACTCAGTTGGCTGCTTATTTGCACCAGTTTACTTAGTTAAGCCACAACAATCTGAACTATCCTGAACTTTTACAAGATATGCACATTCAGATATTGAAAAACTGAATTTAGGTTACCCAAGCCCAAAATTTGCCCCTTTTGTTTCATTTTCTTAAATAATCAATCTTTCTTTTATTCACATTTCCCTGCCTAAAGGAAATCACAATTGCAGGGAGAAACTTTGAGGCAGAACAGCAGACTGAAAATGTTCCAAATTGTTTTTCTTGCTATAAAATGCATGTGTAACCCTTCTGCCAGATATCGCTAGCAGCAGCCAGGGCTGAGTTCAATATCTAGCCCAACACAGAACTGTCTTGAGCCCCCACCCAGTAACATGGAAAATTCACACAACAATTCTGGGCACCTCTGAGAGGCAATGCTTCCCCACTCATAAGCACAGAGCCTAAGTGTAGAAAAAGAAACCTTCAATAAAAGGGGAGGGAAGTAACATGCAGTTAATTTAGGAAAACGCCACAGTGTTCATAACCAAAACCATGAGCTCAAGTAGGTTGGGCAATGTCCTTTTCCTCTGTTTCTTAAGTCCAGCAATGTAAACGTCCCCTTCACATGCCCAGCCATTCTCTGCACCCCACTCATAGTTGCTACCTTTGGTCAGGGTAGACCTAGAGTTCAGAGGTGCATATGCAGAGTTCACCTCCCATCCTGAGTGGAAGGGAGGTAGGAAGCATCTTACTCACTCTGCTGGTCACTCTCCATCCAGCTGCTTCCTGCTCTCTGGCCATTCATTGCCCCTCGCTGTTTTTATTCTGCTGGCCACTCCTTACGAATCTCCAACTCTATCCTGCTGGCTGGTCATCATGCTGCTCGTCACATCTTCCACTGGCTTGTGGTGGATTTGGATCTGGGCCAAACCTAGCGATTTTTGCTCTCAGTGATTTAAGCTCTTAGCCCAAAGCACAGTCCAGCCACAATACATTCCAGCATCCACTGGAGTAAATTTAAATACTAAAAGAGACTCCTTATGGAGCCTTTCTTTAGCTCTATTATTGAAACAGTGGGGAGAAACATGTTGAACCAGCCTTACAGCTCATAGAATCATAGAATAGTAGAACTGGAGGGACCTCAAGAAATCATCAAGTCCAAACCCTGACTTCACGGCAGGATCAAGCACCATCTAGATCATCCCTGATAGATGTCTATCTAACCTGCTCTTAAATATCTCCAATGATGGAGATTCCACAACCTTCTTAGGCAATACATTCCAGCGTTCAATCACCCTGACAGTTAGGAAGGTTTTCCTAATGTCCAACCTAAACCTCTATTACTGCAGTTTAAGCCCACTGCTTCTTGTCCTATCATCTGGAGTCAAGGAGAACAATTTTTCTTCCTTCCCCTCCTCCTTGTAGCACCCTTTTAGATACTTGAAAACAACTATCAAGTCCCATCTCACTGTTCTCTTTTGTAAACTAAACAAGCGTAATTCTTTCAGTCTTCCCTCCTATGTCATGTTTTCTAGACATGTAATAATTTTGTTACTCCAGCTCATGCCTGAAGGGCATGCAGCCCATTTACTCAGAGTTCTCTCTCCCCAGCTTAGTCTCGTAGGGCTCTGGAAGTGAAGCCTTTGTACATCGAAGTATATTCACGGACAGGGTCATTCCTTTTGAACTGAGTTAAAAACAGTCTGACATTTTTGCATTCCCACAGTAACTGAAAGCATTGTGATCATATCTCACAATTCCTGCATTTAAAGTTAACACAATTTGTGACCCCACAACAGCAAAATTGGTTACAATGGGCAAAACACCATTGTAATAATTGAATATCTAGCAGGCCTAAGCAAACTGAGTGAATTGTAACTATATGCAAATGCCCAGAATTTCATTCTTTAAACTGAGAGTTTGTGCTAGGTTAAGCACGGACTTTCTTCTTTTGTATTCCCTCAATAATTACAGACATTGCAGTTAGTATTAACACAATTTGTGACTCAACACCAGCCAAGCTGATTATAATGAGCAAAACACCATTGTAACAGCCGACTATCTAACACATCTAAGCAAAGCAGGGACAAACTGTATTTACATAAACACACCCAAGATTTCTTTCCCATTCTAGCTGGCTATAATGGAAGGATTCATTCAGACCCTGCTTACACCTGTTATGTTTGTTAAAGCTCCCACAAACACACACATGTCCATGTCTGCACTCACCATCAGCTGAAGACTGAAGTTTAGTTTCACCCAGCTTAGATTGCTTTGAGACAAATGTCCTCTGTTTATTTATTTGAATACACTGATGCAACATTTTTTTTAGCTTCCATATGTAATCTTTAAATCATTCATAAAAAGGCCTATAAAACAGTTCAATGTACTTAGCTTTAAGTACTATAATTGTACTTCTAGGTTTGGGGAAACAACTTCCAGTTTAACAACAAATGTCACAGGATCAGTATGCTTGCATTGTGATTATCAAAGCAAGCTCAATACACATTTGAAGTGCATGCCAGCCCACTCAGAAATGATTCAACTTGTTGGCAAATTGGCATTGGACTAAATTTAGACTTTATCAACAAGCCATTTAATGTAATGTTCAGTCCTTCATGTGATAGGATGTAGTAAGAGAAAAATGATAATCTTTATTATTTGTATAGCAGTCTAAGTGTGCAAGGCATTTTATGGATAAGAAGGGAGACAGACTCCCTATCATGAGGATCTTACAATCTTGTAAGGGTCTGTGAAGTGGGAGCACTGATAAGGAAGTATTATATTTGAAAAAAGAGACACTTTTACAGTGCAATTGAAGTCTGTCTGTCATCACCACCAGAAAATCCAATACTATGTTAAACATTGCAATACCAAATCAAATAATGGCAGCAATTACAGAATGAGAAGACTAATTGACCTTGATCCATATGCTCAAGGAAAGCACAACAGAGCTCAGAAGAGATGCAAAGATGGTATTCACACTCCCTCTTGGTCTCATGTTCTATGCCAACTCCCTGGGGTAAGTTAAAGCACCTTCAGGTTGAACTCATAGACTCATAGACTTTAAGGTCAGAAGGGACCACTATGATCATCTAGTCTGACCCCCTGCACAAGGTAGGCCACAGAATATCACCCACCCACTCCTGGAATAATCTTCTCACCTATATCTCAGATATTGAAGTCCTCAAATGATGATTTGAAGACCCCAAGATGCAGAGAATCCTCCAGCAAGTGATCCATGCCCCATTCTACAGAGGAAGGCGAAACTAAGTTACATCAGTTAATAACACTACCAAGGGGGCTAATATGGCATATGGGAATTTGGGGGTTATAAGAAATACTGAACAATGACTTCATTTTTGCCCTCCTGGATCCCTGGGAGTTGGATCAGGAGCTGCTGAAGCAGCTTTATACCCTCAGGAGCCCTCTAAAATGGAATGATGTGTGGTGCCCATCTTCACTGGCTTTGCAGCTGCTTCACAATGACAGTGCTGTCCAAAGCAGCTATACTGCATCATGAGATCACAGCTATTGTGTCTTCTGCTCACCCCTGTCCAGATCACAATTATTCCCTGCATTTTATTTTCCATTGCTTTGTCAAAATCCCTTCTAATGATGGGTCTTCCATCACTTTTGGGGAGAGATTTTTCCATTGTTTAATCAGAAATGGTGGAATTATTTTCATTCATCCTTGACATTCCTTTACTCAATATATTATCCCCCTTGTACCACCTTAAATAATTATTCTCCTGACTTGGCATTCAGAACACACTTCAGCCACAGAACCAGGACATGTAAATAGCAAAAGCTGTGCAAACTTCACACATTTTTCAATGGAAATTCATATACAAAGATCTGGCATCTTCTTACACATGATTTTGCAACCCAACATGTAACTTTATTTGTAGTTTTAGAGAAAGAAGTTATTTTAGCAGCTAAAACACATTTTCACACTCACTTAGTAAATGAGTCAATTCTCCCTCAGAAATAGATGGTTTTCCTCAACATGTACAAGATGTGAACTAGAAAATATTATAGCCCAGTGGGCCAGCTTATTTTTATTATATTCATTGTTTTGCATAATATTCTGCTTTATTCAACAGTAAGGTAAGGAACCTCCAGGCTTGTATCCTGTAAGACTTGGCGTTAGCAATTAACATGAGACTTGAAGCCTATGCACTTTGGCAAAGATAAATTTAAGTAACCCACAAGTTATGGAGAACTGTAAGTAAGATATAGGCAGGAGTTTTGCCTATAATGACATCAGCCAACCACAAAGCATAAGCTGACAACAGCTTCTGGAAGGCTCTGGGTGGAACATCTATCCTCAAATGTGCCATGCTTGCTGCTAAATGAAATCCTGGAAGGCAACATTTTGGTACTTTTTCATTATCTGATAATGAAGATATTGATCCTCTGTTCAGATAACAGTGTGATCACATTTGGTAGGCAAGACTTTCTACATTGAGTTAGCAAAACGTGGATATCTTATGTCTCAATGTTTGCTCTGAAGATGGTTAGCTAGCTTGACAATGTCTCTTGAATTCTTTTTGAAACCACATGGCCATAAATCAGCAGTCAACACACTAATGGCACCAATCATGCTGGAGCACTGAAGATTACCATTTTTCTTCCTAAAATGTACTGTACATTAATATCCCATTAATTCTAAGGCCCTGATATCAAATGAGTCTGATCTGTAGCACCTCCTCTGGGTGAGCATAGCTCTGCATGTGCTCCTTGCCTCAGTTTCCTTCCATCAGTGTCCCCAGCAAGTACACACACACTTCAATCTGTGCTGGAAATGTGACTTAGTTCTTTGGTCAAAGCAAAAACACATTTTGTCTCTTTCAGGATAGCAAAAGTCCAGCAAATAAATCCCCAAAAGCAAAAAGTTTCTTCTTCCCTTTAGGGGCTTCTTTTCAATCCGCTCTCTGGCCCCCATTCCCAGCCCCTTTGTGGGTCATCTTTGAGTGTCTTTCTGGCTCTAGGATAGAGCATTTGGTCTCCAGGCTGATTCCCTTGGAATATTCAGCTTCTTGAAGTCCCTGGCTTGGAGCCTTCCACATGAATGAACAAACCTGTGCTTACACCCCTTCATCTCACTCCCTCAAACTGGGAAGCTGCTAACTATGGCACAGATGGGATTGGCACTATCTATTTTAAAGATTCTGATCACCTTCTGATGGCTTGATGCACGTAAGCACATACTTTCCTTGCTTAAGTCCATCCCTATTTAGCCAACTATTTAAGCACATTTTTATGTCCCAAAATCTTGAAAGTTAAACATAGTCTTAAGTGCTTTGCTGAGGTGGCGCTTGAGACTGGAATGTACATGTATGCAGAAAGGTTCTGCAACAGCCTCCTCCCTTAATGTTCTACTTCAGGAATGTCCCCCAGGATTACAATAGATTAAAAAAAACACCACATAGTTCAAATCCTTCAAACTCCAAAAGTGATTTGAGAAAATAATGATTACAATAGGACAGAGCCTGCCGTGGTGTCCTGGGAAACTGACAGATCCAGAGGCAGTTCCAGGGATGTCAATACAAAGGTTGACAAAGCCTGCCAAGGAGCCAGATGCTGCCGTCAGAAAGAAAAATAATGTCCTCCATTTCGTATCTATTTCCTGTGATTAACATCAGCAGCACACCCTGACTGCTCTCTCAGATTAATTAAGAAAATCCTGTCTTAGAAAAATATGTTTCTTCAAAGGGAGGAAAAGCATCTGGTTCACATTTCTTACTATGTCTTTCCTTTAATTCTCATAAATGTATTTTATTTCATTTTGTTTGTGGATATTTGTTTAGGTTACTTGGACAACAAAGATGTTAATGCAGTGGCATACTAGTGTTGTATGCAAGGCATGTGCTGCATGCCCCAGGACCAGCTGTACCCATGGGATGATTCCATCTGGCCCGTGAATGTGCATGGAAGATGCCATTTTGTAGAGTACCATACGTGCAAGGTCAGACCACCTAGAGGAAGCCATTTTGCATGCAAGTGTACAATTGTATACCTGACGAAAAATGTCATTGCACACCACTGTGTCAGGGATTTGTTGATATTTCTACAAGACAATCCTCTAATTATCTGCACCATATGTTGTATCCATTTTGTAACAACTTATTTAGTAATAGGAAATTTCCACAACACAAGAATCATTTTCTGTTCTCGAGCAGGTTGAGTAATATTTGTGAATTGTTTACTTGATTTCCATTCCTCCATCAGTTGATGGATTAATTTATTTACAAACTAAATGTGTTAATTATTTGATCAGCTTTACAGATGGCTGAATAAAATTAAGCAAAGAAATTAGTAGAGGGTTTTTTTTCCTGAATAAATTATTTGTGATTATTTTCTTTTTTTTTAAATGTAGTTATCTCTATTAGATACACAGACTTCACATCAACAGCAGCAGTTTCCTAGCAGGATATTATTTCCCAGAGCTATGAGGCCAGATCTTCAACTGGTGTAAATTATCAAAGCTCTTTTTGACCTCAATAGTGCTACAGCAATTTTCACTAGCTGTGGATATGGCCCATGATATACTTAGGGGAAAACAAAGTTTATTTCCAGTTTTACAGCTAAAAGCATTTGACCCTAAAAGTTTACTGACAGGAGATAAAGAATTGTCTAATGTTTAATATTTTTTTCTTTGGAAAGCCTTTTTTTTTGCCCAAAACTAAAAATGTTTTGGATTTTAGTAGCTAGCTAGCTAGACAGATAGATAGGTTTTGGGACACAACAACTTTGGTTTTCAGTTAAAAATAAAATAAATTTAATACAATTCAATTTCAAATTGTAAATTTAATTGCAAATTCAAATTTTTATGTCTGTGTGTGCGGGGATATGGGGAGGGAGTTGTTTTCCAGCTAGATCTAGCCTTACATCAACTGCTTTTCCTTGCTGAGGTTACAAACTGATACCTTTGTCATCACAATTTCTAGTGTCTTCTTAACACAAATGTCCAAATGTGGGGGTGAATTTGAGGGAGAGGGCATATTGCTCTTTTTCCCTCCTTTAGGTTGGTTTTCCTGCTACTCTTTTGCCCTGCTACTCTTTCGCACTGGGGAATTTACAGCCAATTTATAGCTCATTTGCTGACTCCCATATATTCATGTTTCCACTGATGGCCTGACTGTGCTTGGGATTAACAGCACACATGGAGAAACAATAAAGAACTGAACTGTACCATTGTTACCTCAGCAGCATTCAGCTATTGCTCCACCTTCTCCTAAGGGTTGCAAAATGGAGGTGAATCTACTGTTCCCAGTCCAGGCACTACAATTCTGTGCTGCTGTAATGAAGACTGTGCAGGGATCAAAGTGGGAAGGCTGCATGGCCATGTGAGGGCCAGTTATAGTTTTGCTTTAAATTTGGCCACAAGATGTCCGTTCTGGGTGTACTTGTTTATGTCACGTCTCAATTTGGCCCAGAGACTTATATATAGATGTAAGTCAAAAGGGAGGGGGATAGATATGTTCTTGTATGATTCACACCTGCACAAATAACCTTGGAAGAAACGGGGCCAGATTAGAACATAATGTCTTGTAGGCCACTTTTAAGGACCTAGCTTCTAGTATCATGTATTTACAGGAGAATTGTGTAAATATCTAAAAAAAAAAAATAGATAATCTTGAAAATGTCAGTTGAGCATAATCAAAACAGTGGAGTCTGCCTGAAACTACAGCTCTTGAAGATGAAACATGCCCCATTTATCTCTACGGAGTGTTAATTCCAAGAGCCATTGCTTTGGAAGTACCTTGCCATTAATGTCCCAACTGAGGACCATGGTTGGAGTAAGAGGATAAAAGGATATTGGGCACAGCTCACCTAAGCTTTGTCTCTTGCTTCTCTGGGGATAAGAGAATGGCCCTTCTATTATTACTCTTCAGGGGCCAATGGAATTGTCCTGGCCTCGTTAGGTGAGAAGAAGAGGTTCCCAGCCACTCCCATTGCAAGTGAGAAGCAGGGCATACATGGTCCAGGAATAGAGCCTGGGGTGCCCTATTTTGGGATGTACTTAGATTGCCTTCAACACATCTTTATCTAGAACTATTGTCTGGGCAATACCATTATCATACACCTCACGGCTGTAGGATTACTAATTATTTGCAGGCAGGCTCTGTACCTGTGACATGTCCACTGGTATTTAAGAAGTCTTCCAAGCTCAGAAGCCAATCAGTTTGATAGTTTCAGTTGGAGAGAGGAATCCCAAAGCATGGTTACAAATCTTTCTGCCTAGTAGCTCAGCCAGCAGAGGGAACACTTACACAGTACATAGGCAAGCCAAGCATCTATTCTGGTTTAAATACACAAGCCCTGATCATCACAAACACACCAGGCTGGATATTTGTCTTCTTTGCGCATGGCACATTAGTCTGGCTAGATTTCACATGTCTATAATTAAAGGCAGTGAAAACAAAACTACAAAAATCAGACAACAGATGATATCAGATGTGGGTGAATCAAGTATAACTATCTATGGGCATTCATTTGAATAGAAGCTGCAGGTTGATATTAACTCTATGGAAATTACCTTTTTCTGTGAACAGTATTTTTTGTTTGTTTGCAAAATGTGCATGAAAAGAGCAAGTGTTGTGAATATCATGCAAATGCACTTTTGCACAAGGGTGTCATGAAATTTGTTGATATGAATATGCCATTTAGTCAAATTCTTCTGTTAGCAAAGAGCAAATTGTTCAAGCATGGATGTGTAAAGTTAGGTACCTAGATCTATATTTTCACTGCCAATGTTCCCTCTAATCTTTCTCTCCATGTGCAGAATAAATTTTGTTGTGCACACCAAGGCATGTGTAAATGGGCACCACCAGGAAAAACACAAACCTAGCTATGCTAATAAGCTAGGCACCATTGGAATCTCTTATGAGCAGTTGTACAAGCAGGCAGCTTGCAGGGAGTACAAGCGGACAGCTCATAAAGCAGCTTGCATTTAGGCACTCAGATGAAGTGCCTAGATTGTCAGAAAACAGCACTTTGGGAGTTGCTAGGCACTGAGCACCAGCATTCCCTATATGCTGTGCAGTTGTGTTGCTACTCAGCAAACATTCAAATGTCAACCAGATGATTAGCAGAGTACCCACAGCTAGGTTTTTGTTTCTATTGTTGGGACATTTGCACATGTGTAAGTGCACATAAAAAATTATTCTGCACATGGATAGAAAAAAAATTTGCACGTGGATTAACAAGATTACAGGGAATATTCCTTTATGAAATTCTGGCCTTTTAGGTATCTAAAGGAAACTGAGCACCTTTTGAAAATCTAGGGTAAAATTTTGTGCTCATGGAAGTCAAAAGGAGATTTGCCATTAATTAAATGAGTCCAAGATTTCACCCTTGTCTGTAAGAAGCTTGATTTTCAGAAGGACTCAGCATCTGCATCTCCCAGTAAGACTTCATCAGACTGAAATTACACAACAACCAGTCACTGACCATTTTAATGAGTGTGTCTATTGCATTTTTTACACTTTTTAACCTAGAATTCCTCTCCAAAAGAAGCCACACAGGTTCATTTGACTATAATATAATCCCAACCTAACATTCAACACAGAAATTAACCCTCTTTTCTCAGCTTTGAATAGCCCAAACATTGCTTCAGGTTCCATTCATTCTCTAGGGGACAACTCAAACTTCAGAGGAATAAAAATTACAGTCTGTCTATAGTGATAGTGATGATAACCTAGGCTTTCATTATGATATTATAAATTCCACTCCCTAATCCATCTGTTTCATTGATGTATATTTATTGTCTTGAACTGCGTTGTTTGTGATCGCCATCTCTTCTGACACATCTGTCAAGCATTTCTTGGGTTTCTTAGAAGGTTGATTTGTTTTTGCTTTTTAAGTTTGTTCTTTTTCCTGTTATTCCATGCAATTTCTTTTTACCAGGTACTTCCAGACATTTTGTAGGAAGACAATCTTCTCTTTATTTTTTATTTTGTTGGTTTTGGGTAAAAATGATGTTTACAGGATCTTTCGAAACAGGGCATTTCTGTCAAACGATCCCTGTCTTGACCGCGGTTTTTTTTCAAAAAGCGGCTTTTTGAAAAAAAGCCGTGGCCGCCATTATGTAAATGAAGTGCAGGAAATTCAAATCCCAGCTTCATTTACAATTTTGATACGTCTAATTTACGTCCCTTTATTGAAAAATAAAGTTTAGATGTACCCCATCTGGCCATTTTTGTTTTGTTGACTTTTGGGTGTTGACATAAGTTTTGTCAACAAAACTTGATAGTGTAGATGTACCCCTAGTCTCATATGCATGGCATTGCAATTGCTTTCTTGATTCCTTATTGCCTATATTGTACACAGAAAGTTGTCTGTGTGTATGTTAGTGAGATCAAATTCTGCTTCTGCACTAATGTACATTCAGTATTATTCCTCTAAAGCCAGTGGAATTTGCTGTGCATTTACATCAGTGTAACTGGTAGCATATCTTGCTCCTGAAGATGTATTTTGTCTGGACAGTTTACTAACCCTCTACTGGAAAAGTATATATTCTCTATCTAACCATGCACTGATATTGTGATGGATATTTTTGTTATCTAAATAAATAACTGCTGATTTTTATTGCTCTCATATTACTCAATCATTTAAGTGGGTGATTAACTTATCTTGTGTTTCCATGGTGTTCAGAGGGACCCTTTCAGGAAAGGAAGCAGAAAACACAGTATGTAACCGTCCCCACTTCCAGTGCTTCAGAAGCTACTGTGCATAGGAATGATCACTGTGTGCCTCTCACTTGGTTTTCATCTCATTATATGTGTGCAGGATCAGAGTTATAGCTGGAGGACGTCAATTATACAGTTGACTTCACTGGGCGTTTGGTTAAGTTAGGACTGAATAAAATCTGAGGAGATCTTAGCTGGCCCTGAGTTAGGTTTGGGGGGCTAAGTGTTATGTTGTTATGCTAATTATCTGGATACATTCTTTTCTTTTCACCACCCTATAAAGAAGTAAAAGTTACATCTCTACAGCCAGTCTGACAAAGTCACTTTTATCCCTGTGTGACAGAGGTTTATTGCATTCCATTCAGCTAAGCTTTGGCGCTTGGTTAGAATCAAGCAAAGGAAAATCACATCACAAGTAGCGCAGTGGGAAAGAGCTAGGAAATAACAGAAATCACACTCTATCCCCTCCCTTGCAATCCCTGACAGATGAAAGTCCTTCTAATTCTGAACCAAAGCTTCTTTATATTAAATACCAAGAAAGTATGTTTAGATAACATCAAGGAGCAGACTTAAATCATAAGTCAGGAAATTCAGAATTAAGGCTGGCACTCTGGTCTTAAATCACACAGCAAAAAAGGGAGGGAAAAAGTAGGAACCAAAGCCCAACAGCAGGAGCTGAGAATAGGCTGTTAGCCTGAATTCTGAATCCTCCTGCTTGCACCATTGGAGTCCTGAATGCTGTGGGATTTTTCCTTTTTTCTTAATGTTCTTCATTTTCATACTTTCCTCTTTCTTCTGGCACATTTGGTAAATAAATGTGTATTTTGGCAATTTAAGAAAGTTCTTATTATGTGCCAACCAAAGACTAATGGTTTCTTTTGCAGCAGTTACATGCAGTCGATCCAACATTAGGAAGGATTTTTTCTGAAACCCTTTCTGGCAGAGGGGAAAAGTGCCTAGTAGCCATCCTACTGACAAGTGAAATTTAGCCTTACACAGAGAGAACCAGTTCATGGTCTGTTTAAGTAATAAATAAGTAAAGAATCTGTGGCTATCTAAATTTCTCTCTGTACTTCCAATGGGACACCACTTTTTCCATGTTTTGTCTTAAATTCCATAGTGTTGCTATGTGATGATGGAAAAGCTGCTACTTTCCAGCCCAGCTGTTGGTTAAAATTAGTGGTGGGTGAAATGATTCATATATAAAAATACATTTTTATAGCAGACTTTGGGATTCTCCAGGATGAAAGCACCATATAAATATCCTATATTTATTCAGTGTAAGAGAAATTCTCCATTTTGTAGACAGCCAGAACGAAGCCTACTTATTATTTAAAAGTTATAAAAAGTGTATGTGTATATACCATTATATCTGAGGTGAAAATTAGCAGCTGCTCAATATTACAAAGGAACACTACATCCTTTCTTTGCCAGTCCCCACAATTCATACCTAATAAAAACTCTCTGTTGTACATACACACACACACACACACATACACACACGGAATTTTAAATTATACTGAAGTAACATTATATATTATTATAAGTAATTTATAATTAAGTAGGAAAAGTTAAGGATTTGGAAAGTGTGTCACCTTTACATTTCCTTGGTTTGGCTTTGCCATTTAACTTTGTAGAATTATTATTATTCCTGTGAGAGAAGATGCTATATTTTGGATCTTTCTCCAGCCCTGTAACTTCCGATTTTAATCCTTAGACGACAGATGGTCAAAATGAAAGGGGAAGGAATTGTGAAAATGTAATCAAATCCCCTTTCCAATATTTTTCCATCTCTTTTATTTTTCCATCTCTGTAATGATCAGTCAAGCCAGTAAAAAGGCATTTTTGTCATACTGTTTTGTTTGTTTGTTCCCCTTTTCTCTGTCAAAATTCAAACATTAATAAAAAGTATACTAAAAAATCAAATTAAAAAATTTCTATGGGACTGTAGTCGGTTTGCCCGCCCAGAGGGGTTCCTCCACCTCTGGCTCAGTGGGCTGCCACTCCGACCCACTGCGCTGCCCCTTTAAGACCGGCCCCGTTAGTTCACTGGGAGCGGTCCAGCCCTTAGTTCAGGGTGTGACAGCAACAAACCACCACCATCAGTTCATAAGGGGTGGCCAGGCCCTCGGTGCAGGGCGTGGCAGTAAACCAGCACAATCAGTTTATGACTGGTGGCCAGGCCCTCAGTTTAGGGCGTGGTACCAAACAAACACCGGCAGTTATAAGGAGTGGCCAGCCCCTCAGTTCAGGGCGTGGCAACAAACAAACACAGTCAGGGAGCTCCTTGTTCAGGAGGGGTGCAGGCGGATCGCCTGTGGCAGTGGCGAGGGGGAGACTGCCACCCAATAGGTGGGTGGCGGGGGGGAGGGGCGCAGGCCCACCCACTCCACTGTGCCCCCGGCCCAGGGCCCTAGGGTAGCAGTGCAGGCTGCTTCGGCTCAGCAAGGGCTCCAGCCCAAAATGCACCGGCCCAGGGGCCTTTAACAGCCCCCCACTACCTCTGGCCCACTTCCGTTCTCCCCCTCGGGTGGTACCTGGGTATCGGGTGGTGGAAGCAGGGAGTCCAGGAAGGTCTCATCCCACCGGGGCGGTCCGGTCCAGTCCTCTGCCGCTTGCAGGTCACTGGGGCTCAGCTGGGCTCCAGGTGCCAGCAGTCTCGGGCGGTTGAGCCAGGCCTCCGGGTCAGGGTCCGTGGAAGTCCCCGGCGGTGCCTCCGGTCGAGGTAGCTGGGGCCGCTTCTCCCAGTGGCTCTGCCATTGTGTCTGGGCAAGTAGGCTGGTTACGCTGGGCCTCCGCCTCCCAGGCAGGGAGCCGGTAGTCTTCCTCTGGGGCCTGGCAGGCAGGAGGCCCTGGCCAGGCCTCAGTCCCCACTCTCCAGGCTGGGAGTCCCGGGAAGGCCTCTAGCCTCTTGGCAGGCCCAGCCTTGACTGAGGCTGCTGCTTGGGCTTTTATAGTCCTGGGCCCACCCCTCGGCTTCCGGTCAGGTGACAGGGCGGGGTTAGCTTCAGCCCAACATGGCGTCCGGAGGGCTTCCTCCTCCTCCGGCTCAGTGGGCGGCCACTCTGATCCACTACAGGGACTTTTCTCCAATTTTCCTGTTTGCCTTGTAGGGGCTTGTCTACACTGGCACATTTTGTTATAAAAAACTGCCTTTTGACAACAAAACAGTGACAGCGCTTACACTGGAATGCAACTTTGGTTGGGAAAAACACCCAGTTTTGGTGACCAAAAACTTCCAGCCCTGTGAGTGACTTTTGTTTTTTACCATCCCTTTATTGTCAACAAAGAGCCAGTGTGGACTCTGCTGTTTGTTTTGTCAAGAGAGCTGACTTCTGCTAGTATCTCATAATTCCTCCCCTGATGGCTGTGCTCAGTGATTTCTGATCTCTGCTGCTCTGCAGGCATGCAGCCCCTCCCTTTTCCAAAGCTCCTAGAAGTTGCTGACACCACTAGAGGAAGGCACCCTGGTGAGCAGAGCTAATTCCCATGCTATGTGGCAGGAAGTGCCACAGTGGTGTGTGAAACTCTCTTAGACACAAATGGATACACACACACACTCACACAAATACATATGAACAAACAAACATGTAAGTATCAGGCAGCATGGAACCACTCCAAATAATAAAGCGGACTGCCTTTCCATTGGAATTCAGACACTACAAAGCAAATACAAACTCAAATTAAAGGTACTTCATCAGATATACCGAAAATCATTTGAAGGATTATTTAACTGACAAGCCAACTTCATCCTTATGTCAGAAAGTAAATAATCAAAATCTATAAAATAAGTCTGATTGCATTTTATTTTGATCTTATTTATGTTTATTTATATTTTGACACCTATCCAGACACTGCTCTTACTGTTTTAGAATTTGTAGCTTAGGGTATGTCTGCACATCAAAGTTAATTCGAAATAACAGCTGTTATTTCAAATTAACTTTACTAGCGTCTACACAGCCAAACCGCTATTTTGAAATAAATTCGAAATAGTGGAGCACTTATTTTGAATTTGGTAAACCTCATTCTACGAGGAATAACGCCAAATTCGAAATAGCTAATTCGAAATAAGTGCTGTGTAGACACTTATTTCAAAATAGAGGGTCTCCAGCCTTCCCAGGGTGCCCTAGTGGCCACTCCAGCCTCAAACAAGAACACTCCTCTCCTTCCCCTCCCTCCCCGGAGCCCTTAAAGGGGTAGACTCTGGCCACAGTGCCTGTGCCAGCTCCAAGCCTGCCGGCCCAGAGCCAGCAGTCACTGCCCCTGACCCAGTGGCCCCAAAACATGAGCCAGCAAGCCACATCAGCCAGCCCTCCACCGCTCCCCAGGAGCAGTCTTCCAGCTCCCAGGAGCCTGCCAGGGCCTGGAGAAGGCGGGCGCCTTCCTGGTCCAGGGTGGAAATCAGGGTGGACCTTACTTAGGTTTGGGGGGGATGCCCCCAACGTCCATGATCTCTGCACTAGATGGAGGAACACGGCCATCTATGGCAGGATAGCTGCCAGCCTGGCTACCAAAGGCCACATGCGAATCTAGGAGCAGGTTCGCATGAAAATCAAGTTGGTCCGGCAAGACCCCCAACCCTGAGCCCTGAGCTTCCCCTCCCCCTTCTTACCCTTGCTTCCCCCTTCCACCTCCCTACTCCCAGGTTTCCCTCTCCCACCCTCTTTCCTCCCCTCTCCCACCTCCTTTCTCCAGTCTCACCAGTTTCATCCTCCCTCCCCCAGTTTTGTTAAATAAAGAGAGTTTGTGTTCATGAAAATACATGTATTTTATTTGACATCAGGAAGGGGGGCTGGGAGGGTAAGTGAAATGATGTGGGGGAGGAATGAAGCACAAGCCCCCAGTGGGGCACACCAGGGAGGCTCTTAGTGCTCCTCAGGGTGGAAGCTCTCCCACAGGGCCTCCTGGATACTGACGGCCCCCCGATGCACCTCCTGGAAGGCAGCCTGCAGAAAGTGCAGCCAGGCTCGCATCAACGCATTCACGAGAAGCACCAGAGTGCCCAGGGGCAGCTCCGGCTCCATGTTGCAGAGTGCTGTGGTGTCCCGAGTGAGGGCAATCAGAGCACGCAGAGACACAAATGCTTTGCTGTCCCTCATCGAGGTAGGCAAGCAATCAGGGAAAGCTGAGAACCGGCTGCCCGGGGTGGGGGTCCCTTTAAGCACAAGCCTCAGATAGCCTCAGGCAGCAGCCACACAAATAAACTCCTGGCCTGATGCCCTGCTGGACCTGGTTCCGGCCAGCCTTCAATGCAATTCGGTGTCCACTCAGTGTGGACGCGCTATTTCGAAATAGCAAAATGCTATTTCAAAATGCATTTTGTGTGTAGATGCGTTATTTCAAAATAAGATATTTCAAAATAACACTGTAGTGTAGACATACCCTTAAAGATATCGTAAGTGTTCTTTCCACTCATTTGTTTAAATAGGCCATACATATTCACTCTACCTTTGAGTACCTGGATGCTTAATTTTAGCCTTGGGCTTATTTTTTATGCCACAAATGTAAACCTCTTAGGAAAGAGGCTTATGGAAATGCTGACAAACATTTAACTCTAGAACTGAAAACAGGGATGCTGTAATCAGAGGGAATTAGGTTAATGTCTTTTGATCCTTCCTTATTATGTTTTGCTTCACCAGGTTAAGACAACAATAAAGTGAAGGTACCAACATACATAAAAGTGATCGACACTGCTTTAGATCAATTAATTCTTAATTCTCTCTTTAGGTCCTCTGGATCTGCTTAAATTTTGAAACTGATTCAAAAAATGCCTTAATTATTACAACATGCAGCTTAACGGGTGTTCCACAGTATCTCAGCAGTGAACACCTACCAATCCTGTCTATCCCTGCCCCCAATGTCTGTATTCAATTTCCAGCTTTCCAGATTCCATGCATGCAGTCTCAACAGAGCCACAAAGCACGTTAAATCACTTTTCCACTTTAGTACGCACACATCCTGCCTGTGCTGTTCTGCTGATTTATAAGAAACATATACATCATTCTCTCTCTCTTTCTCTCTCTCTCTGTCACTACCCTGGAATATGAAATTGGCAACATCTTTGCATTAAATAGTGTATGTCACTATTTTCTCTTATTAGCAACTGAATCCTGCATATCTTAATAAACCTTCTTTAGGCAGAACTCATATTGACTAAATAAGAACTAAAGAACGTATTGTGCCAACCACTTTTTAATCAACCTGATTTCAGTGGGGAATTCTGATTAAATCTTGACAGTGTATCTGCAAAATCAGGGCCTATACCTTATTAAGAGCCTATTTAGAGTGACATATTCTTTAGCTGGTCTGTCAGGTGTTTGTTAAATATGCAAAACACAGGCAGCCCTTTTAATGTATTTGGCTATGATGCTTTCTAATTAAGAGAATTGAATGGTCTTAAGCATTCTTTTAATTTGCAGCAATTTTTTTCCATTACCATCATAAAAAAATGAAGAAAAAGGTAATTTGCTGATATGGGGTATAACAAGGCTAACAGAAACTAGGGGCAGGGCTACCCTATGGGGCAAACTTGACCTATTTTACACAACTCCAGCTACATGAATACTGTAGCTGGAGTCAACATAACTTAGGTTGAGTTAATGCAGGGTATCCAATGTGTGTAGGTGGGGGGCAGGTTGATAGGAGAAACTCTTCGACTTCTCTTTTGCTTCTCATTACAGTGGAGTACTGGAGTTGAAGAGTGACCTGTAGTTGATTTTGTGGGTCTTCACTAGACCTGCTAAATTGACCCCTGGCAGATCAATAGTCACAGCACTGATCCCCTGATAAGTGTAGAAAAGCCCTGCCACAGTCCTGCAATTGACACAAGCACCAGGATAGGACAATAAATTAATTAATAAACAGAAAAAGGAAATACTGACTCAAACAAAAAATGGGATAGGATTTTACTGTAATGAATTTGCATACTGCTTTCAGAATATGATACTAAAAACATGTTGACTGCCCAAATGTTCCATATAAAGAGTCTAGGTTTAAATGACTTGAAAGCATTGGTGCTAAGCAGCATCAGTCAAAAACAAAGGAAACAAGACAGACAGTGAGGATTAGCTGATAGGGTACTGGACATAGACACAGAAAACTGATTTTTATTCCTGATTTATTTTATTTTTTATTGTGTTTTTAGCCTACTGCGTGACCTTGGAGAATCATTTCATATCTCATTGTCTGTTTCATCTACCAATCTTTAGCTCTCTCAGGGTATGTCTACACTAGCCCCCTAGTTCGAACTAGGGAGGCTAATGTAGGCATTCGAAGTTGCAAATCAAGCCTGGGATTTAAATATCCCGCGCTTGATTTGCATCTTCTCGGCCTGTCGCCATTTTTGAAATTACAAGTCCGGACTAACTGCCCGCGTCTACACGCAGCAGGGACCCGGTAGTTCGAAATAAAGCCCTAGTTCGAACTACCTATTAAACCTAATTCCAGGAGGAATAACAGGTAGTTTGAACTAGGGCTTTATTTTGAACTACCGGGTCCCTGCCGCATGTAGATGTGGGTAGTTAGTCCAGACTTGTAAATTTCAAAAATGGCGACCGGCCAGGAAGATGCAAATCAAGCGTGGGATATTTAAATCCAGGACTTGATTTGCACTTGGAATGCCTACATTAGCCTTCCTAGTTCGAACTAGGGGGCTAGTGTAGACATACCCTCAGACTAGGTCTGAACTACAGAGTTTTTGCGCAAAAAAGGCCGTTTTTGCACAAAAGCTCACCGAGTGTCCACACCTCAAGCATATTTTTTCACAAGTAAAATGAAAGAACAGAGGGGTTTTTCTGGTTTAGGTATTCTTCATTCTACAAGGAATAACTCCTTTTTGCGAAAGAGTTCTTTCACAAAAAGGTGCGTGTGGACGGGCAAGAGGGTTTTTTGTGCAAGAAGATGGAAGAGGAAAAAGCACAGGTGCCCTAGTGGCCATTCTGTCCATAGCACTCACTGATTACTTGCGAGAGAGCATCCAGGCAGTCTGGATGCTCTCTTGTGCAAAAGCGCTTCACTTTTTCGATGTGCTTTTGCAGTGTGGACGCTCTCTTGCACAAGAAGCCTGTAGTCTAGACATAGCTTCAGAGAGACAAACTTCTCTTACATTGTGTTTATAAGTTTCCAAGACATTATGACTCTGCTTTCAGTTGGTTCCTCTAGGCACTTCCACAGTACATATAATGAATAATAAGTAAATTATACAAGGGAAGAAGTTTGATTGTGAAAGCTTCTACAATTAATTGTAAAGGTCTTAGAGAGAAGTTCTTAAACATACAAAGCATTTTGAGTAGATTAGAAAGTCATCAACATATCCCAGAGTTAACATAACTTATGGGAAATTTTAAAAACAAACAAACTTTTAGCTCAAATTTATACTCCCCTTTGTTCCCCCCATACCTGCAAAACCAATGTAATAATTTCCACTGACATAAATGGAATCAGGATCCATATCACCATAATGAGAAACAAAATTTTGACTCAAGTCATTCTTTTCTTCAAGTGACATCTCCGATACAAAGTTTGCCAACACCACATCCCATCTTTTACAGTTTCAGCAGAGTTGTAAACTTCCACTCTCCTTTGGATATCAGTCCATCTGGTTATCTTTTCCATGTGCCTGGCTCTCTTTTTTCTGCTTTCTAGTTTGTCTGTATTCTTGTCTGATAGTATGAGTCTGGAATTGAATCTCTCTGTGATAAGCAAGCAATATATCCTCAGAAAGATGTTATTCTCTTACCTATGGTCTCAAGTAATCATGCTCTTTTAAAATTCATCCTTTCAACACTTCATCATTCACAGTTTTGGTTACACAGCTAATTATTCAAGAAATTACTTAATTAAATA
Organism: Pelochelys cantorii; assembly: GCA_032595735.1. Classification (NCBI taxonomy): domain Eukaryota; kingdom Metazoa; phylum Chordata; order Testudines; family Trionychidae; genus Pelochelys; species Pelochelys cantorii. Next base: position 96,707,074 of record CM064329.1, on the reverse strand, counting down.
CTGACAAAGTACTTTAAAGAAAGAGAATATTCTGTATAAAAGAAGTAGAGACATGAAGTAGCACAATAAAAGAGAAAAATATAGGGAAAACTATCAGCTCTCAGGCTATGTCTACACGACCAGATTTTTGCGCAAAACTGGCTGTTTTTGTGCAAGAACAGGCGGAGCGTCTACACCTTAAGAGCGTTTTTGCGCAACACCCTCCAAAAAACAGTAAATTGACAGTACAGAGGGCTTTTGCTGGTAGAGTTATTTCTCTCCCCATGAGGAATAACTCCTTTTTGCTCAAGAGCTCTTGTGCAAAAAGGCGTGTGTGGACGCTTTGCAGGGGTTTCTTGCGCAAAAAGAGCCTATCAGTAAAAGCACAGGTGGATTATAAAGTCTGTGAATGGCCATCAAAGCGTTCTTGCGCAAGAGAATCCATGAAGTGTGGACACTCTCTAGCGCAAAAGCACATCACTTTTGCGATGCGCTTTTGAGGTTGTGGACACGCTTTTGCGCAAGAAGTTTTTGCGGAAGATCTCTTGCGCAAAAATCCTTGCAGTGTAGACAAAGCCTCAATGTGTTGAAGTTTCCAATCTACCTTTTCAAGACGTTTACCATTTATTAACTTTTGTCATGTCCCTTCTTTTCCATTTCCTTTGCAAAGTACATTTTTAAATTTTATCTTACTGTAAACAACATATGATAATTTAGCTTTTAATAATCTTAATTTTAATTCAGCAGGATACATTACAAACTTAGAATCTGTTGTTCCAAATATGCATAATCACCAGAGAGCTTTCCTTAAATTAGAGTGGGGAGGTACCAAGTGCTCAGAGCAGGGATCTTGCTTCTTTTCTGTTTGGAGAATGCATCTGGAAATACATACATATATACATATCCACAAGGCGTAAAAATACTGGTTTGGTACTGAGTCTAGTATCACCTGAAGTATATGAAGAATACAGGAAACACAATAATTATTACCACCAGTTTAAAGATGCCTCAGAATATCTTAGCTGGACTGTAGGCTCCTTGACCATAAGGGTTTGTTGTGTAGATGCAATTAACTCCAGATCAATATGAGGCACCTTTTCAAAAACCCAGGAAAACCAAAGATCAGTGACAACAAAAAAGTAGAAATCAAGATGTAATTCAGAGCTGGATTTTGGCACAATTAGAAGAGCAAACCTGGAAGAAATGAATGTTTCAACCCTGGAAAGAGAGAAACAACATGGAAAAAGGAATGGCCAAGCAGAGACTTGCTGGACAACTGAGAGCTTTATTTAAAGAGGAGAATTTATCCAAAGTGAGACTAAAAGCCTAAATAAGGGAGATTACTGGTACTGAAAACATACAAACATAAAAATAGACACAATTATTTTGGACAGTCACAGATAGAAGAAATATCAAGGAGGAAATATGAGTTTAGAAGCATTGGAAGAAAAATATGATTGATTTGGGATTAAGATCATGCAGCAAGTAAGAGACCGTGAGTACTGACAAATGCTAGCAAATATGAAATTTGTAGTACAGAAAAGACTGGATGATATATAGGCACTCCTTTTACCCTTAAAGTGCAGCTCACAGAGCTCCTCATATCTCTTCATTCTTCACCTACCAAAACTGAGCAGGGAGCTCAGTACTTCTGCTTTGCAGGAAGATGGTGTGATAGGGGCTTCTGCCCAGCAGAGAGAGTGGTCTTGGGGCTTCAGCCCTGTGGGGCACACCTGCCTGGGCTTGGATCTTTAGAAAGAGTGGGCTGAAACCCCAACCCTAGTTCCTGGTAGGCAGGCCCTGACCCTTGAACTATTGAACATTGTTATATGTGTCTTGGAAGGCCAGGAAGTTTGCCACCTTAGTTCCCTCTAGAGTGTGTGCCTACATGGGTGTGCACAAGAATTTAAAGCCCACCCATCTTCTCAGCAGAGCTGTGCAGCAGCATTCACCTTCTTGGAAGGTAAGCTGCTGGTGGGGAGTTCAGTGGGAGAGTGGGGGGCTCAGTTGCTCCCACGGTGGGCTGCATGGTGGGAGCTGCCCCGGGTGGGCAGCTGCCCGAGGTGGGCAGTCCCACCCAACCCTGGGAGCAGCTTGGCAGCCACCACACAGCCCTGGCTGTAGCTCCACATGGCAGTTGCGGGAGCTAGACTGGGGCTGCATCCCGGCCCCAGCTCCAGCCCTGCCCTGGCTCACAGGGGAGATGCCCACCACACAGCCCACCCCAGAAGTAGCCAGGCAGCCACCACAAGGCCCTAGCCATAGCGCCGGCCTTTTAGGGTTGGAGCTATAGACAGGGCTGCATGGTGGCTGTCCAACTGCTCCAGTGGCTAGGGCCACATGGTGGGTAGCTGGGGCTGCTCCAACAACCAGTGCTTCTCTGGTGTCTGGAGCCACGTGGCAAGGGGGCTGCTCAGGTGGCCCACTGCTCCAGTGGCCAGGGCTGCTCCAGGTGCTAGCTCCAGCCCTTCCTGTGGGCTTAACCTATGGCCAGGGACACAAAGGGTGTGTCTAGACTACATGGCTCCGTCGATGGAGCCATGTAGATGAGTTTACTCGGCAAAGGGAAATGAAGCGGCGATTTAAATAATCGCCGCTTCATTTACATCAAAATGTCCACCGCACTGTGCCGATCAACTGATTGTCAGCACAGCGCGGTAGTCTAGACGGGGATCTGCCAACCCCAGAACCCTTTGTCATCAGATCCTTTATGCTGCCCTGCACAAAAGCTGTCCTGGAAGAAACACTTCCTGAGGGGATATGTCTCACCTTCTCCCCATGGGGGGTGCTTCCTGGGAGCAGAACTTGGGGGTTCTGCCCTGAGGGAATCTCTTGGAGACCAGTGCACAGTGGCACACATCCAGAAAAGTGCACATAACCGCATTGCTGGCACACAAGACAAAACTCACTTCACTCATGGATGGAAAATCTTAGAGGGAACACTGTTGGCCACCCCTGGCCAACTTGAAGTAAACTTGAAGTTCTCAAGTAATCTGTCACACCAGTGAGCACTAGCTAGTTGAACAATATAATTTATGCTCCAGCAATAGTAGTACCTCACTGGTTTAATACCAAGCCATGTAAGAATACAAACTACCAGAAAATTCTGCACATTAAGGAACCTCCAAGGAAACAAAATTTAACACAGAAGATTGTGCTTTTAGATTGAGATATCGGCCTATGAATTTGGAAAAAAATATTTGAAGAGAACAGATGCAAATGGCCCTGGAAATGAAATATCAGCTGAATGAAAAGAATGTGAGAGCTGGGAAGGAACAATATAAACAGATGCTGATTCCACTTCAAAGATATTAAACACAAAGTTGTCAGTTTCAAGAGAATATATTCTTCATGAGACACCTTCAGATACTTTTTGATCTATCAATGGTAAAACAGAATATGAAAAAATAGAGACCTAATAAATCCAAATGCAGACTTGATTAAAAATATGAGAAAAATTCCTTAAAAAACAAGCAATATGGGAATGCATGGGACCTTTAATTATCCCTTGCTGTAGGGATGATGACTTGGGGTTCCTTGGTGCATTTTTAAGTGCTGAGGATATCTAATTCATGGCCCTCACACTTTCCAACAGAAATGACAGGTGTAATCTCTGACATTATTGTTGGCTGGATCTTTCTGCCTTTGTTGCTCCTCTGTCTCATGAGCATGTCTGTTCTTCTCAAGGTGAGCTGTGCCTTGGTTGTAGGGTGTTGTATCACTATGTTCAGTTCTGCACCTAGTCCTTCCAGTTTGCTGGGTTGATGTCTCTCTTTTTAAGGTGTGCTTTCAGTATATCTGTGAGGGGGCAGCGGAACCCCGCACAGCCAGGGAGCCACAGTTGCCAGTAAGGCTGGCCACGTTGGGACCTGAGGATGACCCCGAAGCATTTCTTGTGACAGTTGAAAGAGTGGCCACAGCTGCGAAGTGGCCAGAGGAACACTGGGCCACACTATTGGCCCCCTATCTAACAGGTCAAGCCCAGTTTGTGTACTGGGGCTTGTCCATGAGAGACAGTTTACGTTATTACAACGTAAAGGAGGGCATCTTGGACCAGTTAGGGGTGACCCCGGAGACGTACCGTCAACAGTTCCGTCAGGAGCGCTACAGTACCAGGGGAAGACCATGGGCGGTCATACAAAGATTGCGAGAGGCGGGTTTGAGATGGCTGGAGCCAGAACCCAAGACAGGAATGCAGGTGGCAGAGGCAGTTATTTTAGAGCAAGTCATACAGATCCTGCCGGCTGGAGGCCAGAGATGGGTCTGGCATCACCACCCGGCCACTCTGAATGAAGCGGTTGCTTTGATGGAGGACTATTTGTCCATGGCGGGGGCCAAGGAAAATGGTAGCATGCCCTCGGGAGCCCCAATGGCTAAACCCCTCCTCCCCCCGTATCGGGCACGAGGGCCCACGGCAGCTCGGAGAGGAGGTAGACTGCAAACCAGGGGCAGGTGGAAGGGAGGAGGCTGGCACCAGTCTGGCAGAGGCCCGTGTCTGAGCAAGAGTGAGAAAGTACCCCAGACAGAGGAAAAGGAGAGTGGGTGAAAGGGGGGCCCCCAACTAAAAGTGTTTGTTATCAGTGTGGACAGGAAGGGCACTTTCGATGTGAGTGCCCTCTGATGGATTGCACATTTGGCCAGGTTATTTTGGCCAGCCACCTTCCCACTGGGTCAGAGAAGACCAAGGCAATGACAAAGATAAAGGTGCACGGGTGACCAGTGGAAGCGATGATAGACTCAGGCTGTGGACAAACCATGGTAAGAGCAGACCTGGTGGAGGGAGGCCACCCGACAGGAGGGCCCATTTGAATGCAGTGTGTTCATGGTGACATGCGGCCCTATCCCACAGCCTGGGATCAGATACACGATGGACATCGGAGGGGCCTATGCCAAGTGGCCCTGGCCACGACGCTGGCCTATCCTGTTTTGCTCAGAGGAGACTGGCCGGGATTCTACCAGGTACTACAGCGATGGGGGGAGGTGGTGACCCCCGAGGACCCGGTTGTAGACAGGGAGGTGCCCCTTGCTGCACAAGGGGAAAAATTGACCATGATGCCAGGTGATGGGCCTCCAACCCCCCTGAAGTCCTCAGGCATTGCTGTGGACCAGCTGCCTTTGAATCTGGAGGTTGGGGAAGGAGATTTTTTGCAGCACCAGAGGGAGGACCCAACCCTTCAGAGGGCATGGGAGCAAGCGAGTGATGAATCTGGCTCAGGCTCACGCCAGAGCTCAGGGTTTGAGGTACAGGGGCACCGGATGTATTGGGTGGTGAATGGTGGGGAAGGGCAAGGGGAGAACAGACAACTGTTGGTGCCCACGAGATATAGATGGCGGGTTATGGAGCTGGCCCATGCTAATCTGTGGGTGGAGCACTTAGGACGGGAGAAAACCCAATAAAGGGTCCTGCAGAGGTTTTTTGGGCCCGACCTCTATAGGGAGATACAGGACTTCTGCGAATCCTGCTCTGAGTACCAGCAGACCTCCCCAGCAAGGATACCCAAAGCCTCGTTAGTACCTCTCCCCATGGTGGGCATACCTTTCGAACAGATCGCAGTAGACCTGGTTGGACCTCTAGAGTGCTCAGGGCGGAGCCACTAATACATTTTGTTGGTAATGGACTATGCCACCCGCTACCCTGAGGCCGTGCCCCTTCATAGCACAACCGCCCCGGTGATCGCAGATGAGTTAGTAAAGATCTTTTTGCGGGTGGAGTTGCCCCAGGAGATGCTAACTGACCAAGGAACCAACGTAACATCCCATCTGATGATGGAGTCATGCCGTATGCTACACATTAAGGGTATGTCTACACTACCACCCTAGTTCGAACTAGGGTGGTTAATGTAGGCATTCGAAGTTGCAAATGAAGCCCGGGATTTAAATATCCCGGGCTTCATTTGCATCTTGCCGGGCGGGCGCCATTTTTAAATGCCCTTAGTTCGAACTCCGTGCCCGCGGCTACACGCGGCACGGAGTAGGTAGTTCGAATTAGGATCTCTAATTCGAACTACCATTACTCCTTGTGGAACGAGGTGGAACGAGGTGGAACAGTAGTTTGAATTAGAGAACCTAATTCGAACTACCTACTCCGTGCCGCGTGTAGCCGCGGGCACGGAGTTCGAACTAAGGGCATTTAAAAATGGCGCCCACCCGGCAAGATGCAAATGAAGCCCGGGATATTTAAATCCCGGGCTTCATTTGCAACTTCGAATGCCTACATTAACCACCCTAGTTCGAACTAGGGTGGTAGTGTAGACATACCCTAAGACGTTAAGGACAGCCGTGTACCACCCTCAAACCGATGGCCTAGTAGAACAGTTTAATAGAATGTTAAAGACAATGTTGCTCCGATTCACGCACAATGACCCCCACAACTGGGATAAGTTACTATGGGCCTTACTGTTTGCCATCTGGGAAGTCCCCCAAGCCTCCTCGGGATACTTATCCATGCAGCAGCCGAGAGGGATACTGGACTTGGTGAAGGAGAGCTGGGAAGAACAAGGATCCCAGACACAGGGGTTGGTCCAGTACATACTACAGTTAAGGAAGAAACTCCAATCCTTGGGGGAATTGGCCAAGACGAACCTGCTGAAAGCCCAGGATTAGCAGGTGAGGTGATATAACCAGGGAGCCTGTCTACAAGAATTCAAGCCGGAGGGTTGGGGTCTTACTCCTGTTACCAACGCGAGAATCTAAATTACTGGCCAAGTGGAAGGGTCCATTCGAAGTTTGTCGGCGTGTAGGTGAAGTGGACGATGAGATACAGCTAGGAGGAAGGAGGAGAGACATGCATATTTACCACATAAACCTCCTAAAGATGTGGAATCCCCGGGAGGTCCTGTTTATTGACCCCCAGCCCCCGGAGTTGGAACTGGGGCCAGGGAAGGACGAGGTAGGGGAAGCAGGAGAGGCCCAGCTCGGGAAAGAATTGATGGTGACCCAACAAGAAGAACTACGATGGCTGCTCCAGAAATTTGCACATATATTGACCACCCACCCCAGGAGGACTACACTGACGACTCATGAGGTAGCCACTGAACCGGGTAAGAAGGTGCACAATGCTTTCAGACTGGTACCCCGAAAGTTGTGGGATACGGTATGGAAAGAACTGCAGATGATGCTGCAGTGAGGGGTGGTCGAGGAGTCACACAGTGACTGGCGGAGCCCAGTAGTCCTGGTGCCCAAACCCAATGGTTCAACCCGATTTTGCATTGACTTCAGAAGGGTAAATGCCATTTCCCGTTTTGATGCCTACCCCATGCCCAGGGTGGATGAGCTCCTAGAACACCTGGGGCAGGTGCAGTACATATCAACCATCGATCTTCTGAAGGGGTATTGGCAAATACCATTATCACCCGACTCCAAGGAGAAAACCACGTTCGCTACACTGTTTGGCCTATACCAGTTTGTCACGATGCCATTCGGCCTCCATGGCGCAGCCGCTACATTACAGAGACTAGTGAACCGGGTCCTATATGAACATCAGGAGTACGCGGCCGCGTATATTGATGATATTATTATTTGTAGTATATCCTGGCTGCAGCACCTGCAGTGGGTGGAGGAGATACTCGGAGCATTGGTGGAAGCAGGTTTTATGGCCAATCCAAAGAAATGCAGATTCAGACATCAAGAGGTGTCTTATCTCGGGTACACCATGGGAAGGGGACAGCTAAAACCACTGGTCGATAAAGTCAACGCCATACGGGACTACCCACTCCCAGTGACAAAGAGGCAAGTAGGGCAATTCCTAGGGTTGGCGGGGTATTACTGCCAATTTGTGGCCGACTTTGGGACCTTAGCAGCTTCCTTGACAGACCTGACGCGAAATGGGCAACCCCAAAAAGTGCGCTGGGCTGAACAGAGCAGGCGCGCCTTTTGGGCATTGAAAGAGTGGCTGGTGAAGGTCCCAGTGTTGATACAACCTGATTTTTCAAAACCATTTATACTTCAGACAGATGCCTCAGAGGTGGGACTGGGGGCGGTATTAGTACAAGAAGTAAGGGGAAGGGACCACCCCATATCATATATAAGTTGTAAGCTATCCCCCCGAGAGAGAAATTACACAACAATAGAAAAGGAGGCCCTAGCTGTCAAATGGCCGTGGATGTTCTTCGTTATTATCTTTTAGGAGATTGTTTCCTGTTAGTCACGGCCCACGCCCCACTCAGATGGATCCAGACTGTGAGAAGTACGAATGCCAGAGTCATGCGCTGGTATCTGGCATTACAGACATACTGTTTTAAGGTCGTTCACCGACCTGGGATGGCACACCAGAATGCGGACTTCCTATCACGTATAGCGGAAAGGGACTTGGATCATGGGGAAGGGGCAGGGTTCATCTTAATGGGGGAGGGGTGTGATAGGGCAGCAGAACCTTGCACTGCCAGGGAGCCGCCGGAAAAAGTGGTCCTGCCAGAAAGCCGGAACCCCACCGGCGCGGAGTCCAGAGACGCAGCGGTCGGCACAGGCTGGGAGGAGGGAGAGCCAGGAACGGTCCTAAGCCCTGGCACATGCACGGAGATGGGGGCCGATGCCGGGATGCAGGAAGACATACCTGGAAGTACGGGATGGCACATGGAGGTAGGGGACACTGGGGATTGGCTGGGGGAAGATGGGGCAACCCGTCAAAAGGGCGCAACGGGCCCAAGTGAGGGGCCGGTGTCTGGAGAAGGAGGCAAGGGTACAGGCGGACAGGGTAGCTGGTCTGTGGAGAGAATTGCTCCCAACTGAGAGCCTCGAGGGGGTGAGGAAGCAACCCAGGGCAGGCAGCTGGAGTTCTGCCTGCGGGCTGACGAGTTGCGGCAGACGGCCTGGTCAGCCAGGTGGGGGAGGAGTCCGCCCCCACCTTAGGGCACTGGGTTGGGACTCGGAGAGAGGGCGGGTCCCCCTCATTCCCCCTTGTGGGCATTGTGGAGAGTGCATGTTGTTGGGGAACGACCCCGAGCAGGCATAAGATTCCAAAAAGGAAGAGTACCCCGGGACAGAGGGGGAGCAGCCCCCTACAATATCTTTAAAGCATTTCTGCTGTTCTCCGCAAGTCCTTCTGTGGTTTAACTGACAGAAAAGTGCATGCTTTGGTAGGCAGCTGTTAGTCACATGTTACCATTGAATTCAGCCTACAGGAGCTAATGTTTCATGATCTGTTCTATACAGCTGATATTGGCAGTAGAGAAAGTGCTGATGTTAGTGCATCAGTCTTCCCAGAAGATTCGGTGAATCCTCCTGATGCAGCATAGGAATATGTAAGAAAAGAATAGATGAGGTAATGAAAAAAACATGAAAAACTGGAAAGTACCTGAAGCAAGTGGGGTGCATGTATTGTGGCTGAAGCACCTACCTGCTCTCCATGATTGTTTACTTGAACAACTTAATAAATATTTGAAGAAAAAGTGTTTAAGATAGATGGTAAGAGGTGGGGATATCGTCATATAAAAAAGAAAAGAAGTCCATAGTGATCTTATGAATTACAGACTGATTATATGCTTACCAACATATGTGAGGAAACTTCGAACAGCAATTGTAGCAAAGAAGATTGGGGTAACTCGCAGTGAAATGCTGCCTCTTGAGAAGAAAAGTTGCACAGTAAACACAAAAGGGTAAAAAAAGACCACTTCCAGGTGAACAGGATCATAGAAGATGCAAAACAAATGAACAAACTACCAAAAATGGATAAACCACCAAAAAATGATATTCAAACAAGAAAGCTCATTGCAATCACAGGATTTGTTATCCCTGATATTTTAGTATTAGCATCATTACTACAATGCTTGACATATCAATACCATGTGACTTCCCATATAGTAGTATCAAAAGAAGATAATTTTGGTTTATATAATGATGAAATAGTTCCATAAGAGGAGATTCTATCAGCAAAACAGATCACAGATGGCGCCTCGCCATCACCATCAGCATCTGACCTTGGACATCTAGGGCATGTCTACACTAGGAAATTATTTTGAAATAAGTTATTTCAAAATAATAACTCCAGAAATAACTATTTTGAAATACTTAAAAAACAATGAATAGTCTAGCAGCACCTTAAAGACTAACAAAACATGTAGATGGTATCATGAGCTTTCGTGAGCACAACCTACTTCTCCAGATGAATGGAATATTAAAGGTCCAGTTCCAAAATAAATAATAGGGGATTGCTGTCCAGTTTGGCCAATATACATAGCAGAGAGGCATTGCTGGCATTTGATGGCATAGATCACATTAGTGGATGTGCAGTTAAACGAGCCTCTGATGTGGTGGCTGATGTGGTTGAGTCCAGTGATGAAATCGCTTGTGTAGATGTGTGGACAGAGATGGCATTGGAGCTGATTGCAGTGGTGGGTTTCTGGATGAGTATGATGGAGGTGTGCTGCGTGATTACTGGAAAGAATTTGTTTGAGGTTACGGGGTTGTCTGTAGGCAAGGATTGGCCTTTCCCCCAAGGCCTGTGAGAGTGAGGGGTCATTTTCCAGGATAGATTGTAGATTGTTGATAATTCACTGGAGCGGTTTAAGTTGTGGGCTGTAGGTAATGACAAGTGGAATTCTGTTGTTTTCTCTTCTTGGCCTGTCTTGGAGTAGTTCATATCTGGTTATTCATCCAGGAACCCACTCCTGCAATCAGCCCCAGTGCGAACTCTGTCCACAAATCTACAGGAAAGAATTAATGGACACAAATCAGATATCCAAAATGGCAACACACAGAAACCTGTTGGAGAACACTTTAACCTGTCCCAGGCACTCATTAATGGATCTCAAAGTCACCATGTTGTTTCAGGTGAATTCCACAAGCCAAATACGCAGGGAAGCCTCGGAACTGAACTTCATTTACAAGTTTGGGACCCATCACAAAGGTATGAATAAAGACATTACCTGGCTAGCACTCTACCTTCCACATCCTAATGACTTAAAAAAACAAACAATGGGTACTCAAGAGCAATTTGCACTTTCTCTATCAGCTTCATGACTTTTTCCCCCCTTTTCCCTTCTTTCTCTCCACTCCCCCGCAACCTCTACTATTTATTTTGGAACTTGACCTTTAATACTCCATTCATGTGAAGAAGAGGATTGTGCCCAGGAAAGCTCATGATACCATCTACATGTGTTAGTCTTTAAGGTGCTGCTAGACTATTCAGGGTTTTTTTAAGTTTTTCCAGTTATAGACTAACTCGGCTACCCCCTGAATATTTCAAGATGAGCATTATTCCTCATGGAAAGCAGGAGTTATTATTTCAAAATAACTAGTCCGTTATTTTGAAATAACAGGCTTGTAGTGTGGATACACCACTTATTATTTTGAAATAAGGGGGGTTATTTCGAACTAACTCTCTAGTGTAAACCAGGGTGTAGAGAAGATCCCCTTCACATATATCCCTTGGAAGTGCAAAACTCAATTTGTAATGAACTCTGATCACTTCCTGCTTTCCAGATGGCTTTTATTTCTCAGCTGCAGAGGAGCATATTCAGAATAGCAGCAAAATCTATTAATGAACCCCGAATACATTTAAATATATTTCACATATATCAAACTATATGAAAGAAGCATTCTTGCAATTCAATCCAATGAAAATCTTTATATTCATCTCAAAGACTAGATATTTGTAAGAGGTTATCTCATTCCCAAATGTAAAGGAAACCCTCTCTAACTTTAGGAGGGCTCCTTCACTTAACTACTCTATTGGCTTGTGAAAAGGAAATGGAAGCCAATATACATTCAAAAGCTATTAGCTTGTAGAAAAAAAAAAGGCAAAAGGGGTCTGCAAAAGAGTAATTGCAAGACTCACAGTTTTTTCACAATGTTTTAGTTTCATTCCAAACTGATTTTTGCATACACTGTATCAGTATTGCAAGGCGAGTTCATAGCATATCGAGAAGGCAACTGAAAACTCAAAAGGAAAGGTCCTTCCTGCAAAATAGGCTAAACCTTTTGCAATGTCAGCCTAAACCATAGACTGTATTAACTACTCTAAAAGTACCTTTGCTGACATTATAGAAATGTTGAGAATTGGGGTTATTATGTGTTGATACAATCTTTTCTCTGTCACTGCAGCAGCATGGTTATTTTACAATAGTCATAGCAGTAAATATACTATGATTTCACTGAGTATTGGAAAAGGCTGCATTAAAGATAATCTGATATAATGTTTCTTCAAACTGGTTCATATAAAATTAAATTTAGAATATCTTCTACTTCATGATTTCCAACTTATTGAACGTGTTTCCCTTGAAGAATTTCTTTCCTTCAGAAAGATTTCCAAAGACTAATTTCACAGCAGCAGGATAAATGTTCCATTTTTTTAAAAAGGATTAATTCTAACCCTTTAATTATAGGAGGTTATCTTTCTTCTAGATGAATTAATTATTGTTGAGGATTTTCCTTTCTGTAGAACTTTAATTGGAAATGATTTAAAATAAATGGCAAATCACTATTAAAACATTTGATATATTTCCACTGGTTCTTATGTTCCATATGTATTACTTTCTAACCTGTTCTGCTACCATCTATATTTGCATTGTGGTTTTCTCCTTGCTGCTTTTAAAACACTTTGTAAATTATAACAAGTGTTTATTTGCTATTTATAAATGTTTTCACTTTATTTTCATACAGTTTGGTTACAGGAAATCTTATCACTGAACATACCCGGGTCCTGCAACTCACAAAGCTTGTTTTTATCCTATGGGACTCATTGCAGTAGTGGTTATTAAATGCTCAATGTTTCCCAGTGTGGCACAGAGGCCCATTGGTGGCTTTTCTCAGCACTCAGATACTCACTATACCAAATACACAGTGGGGATTGAAATCTGTGGGTACTTAACACAGGATATTGCTGGACCAGAGAGCCCTGGCTGGCCAGGTTCAGGGGCTGGTGCAGTGGGGAACACAGACTCACCTGGGCCCAAGGCACCAAGGCCAGTCCCCCAGCTGTGCCGCCAAACAGCTGATCGGCACAGCGCGGTGGCCATTTTGATGTAAATGAAGCGGCGATTATTTAAATCGCCGCTTCATTTTCCTATGTCTAGTAAACTCATCTACATGGCTCCATCGATGGAGCCATGTAGTCTAGACATACCCTGAGAGCACAGCCCTAGTTGGCAGGGACTGGCAAGGATTGCTCCAACTAGTGGGGACTGGCAGAACAGACCTCACTAGGACCAGCACACTAGGGAGTGCAGTCCCAACCCCGGACAGAGAGTATAGCCCTGCCAGGGGCAGCGGGGCTGTCAGGGAGCAGGGCCCACAGCCATAAGGGGAGCCTAGACCTCCTCTTGTCCAGCACACTCTGTGGATCACGACCACTCAGAGTGCCGGAGTAGGGAGGTCCCACCTATATAACTGAGAAACTTGTTTAGGCAAAGATTTTTCACTTAGGAAGGCAAGGGAAACTAATACCATTTACTTCTGTGGATGATCATGCCTGAGAGAAACTAGGCATGACTGGACGGAAGGAAGACTGGTAAGAAATATATCCTGAACCAAATCTATAGCTCATTAAGTCTTAGTCACCAGAAAGTGTATTTTACTTTTTTTAAATTTAACATATTATATTTTCAATTCCTTCTATCTGATATCACCTAATTTATGTATTTTTGTTAATAAACTTGTTTTATTTTTACTGTAATGCAACTCACTGCTCTGTTTGAATTGAAATGATTGTTTACTCCTATTAAAGTGGTAAAGTATACTTTTGCCTCTTTAAAGTAGCAACCAACCTTATTAATTCTGTTCAAGGTGAGATCTGGACACTTTGGGACAGATGGTTTGGAAGGAAATCAAGTAGTAACCAAGGTTGGTGCAGACAGAGTATGGCTGTGGTGTAACAAATAGGCTCCCAGAATCAGAGTTGTTGAAACAGGACTGCTCACCACACAGATGATCAGTGCATAATTGTGTACTGGCCTTGAGTGTCAAGACAGGATGTTACAAGAGCAAAACTTTTAAAGCACCCTTGGTTACAGGACAGGCATATTGTCTCACTGGTCTGAATTATACCCCGAACTGTGACAAATACCCTGTCTAATACTGCAAGGTGCTGATTACCTTGGCTTCGGAGAAACTTTAGGGCATTTAGGCTCAATTCAGCAAGGTTCAGCACATGTCTAACTTGAATAGCCTCACTGAAGTCAATTGGATCACTCACTGGTTTAGGATCTGTAAGGCCTTATCCGAAACACCTTGAAATCAATGGGAAGTCACCTATTGACTTTAAAACGATTTGGGCCATAGTCCTAGTGCAATCTTCTAGCATGAGTAATAAATAAATAAAATAAATAAATGTCTCGGAATAAAGATTGTAGACTACACTTACAGGATGGGGGACTCTGTCTTGGGAGGCAATGACTCTAAGATGGATTTGGCAGGGTTATGGTAAATAATCAGCAGAACACAAACCCCTAATGTTCCCAAAAGAGCAAGTGTGATCTTGGGATATATAAACAGGAATTTTGAGTAAGAGTTGTGTTGGAAACCAAAAATGTAGACACCGTGTAGATTCAAGCAGGAGGGTTTATTACACACAGCACTGGAGGAGTGCCACCTAGCCACCTGGGCTCAGTGAACACTGCCAAGTAACTGATTACAATAGAATATAAAAGGGAGCAGATGGGCGGAGGGAAATGATGGAGAGGGGTGTTCCCAAGCCCCTGGATAGGTTCTAGCAGCAAGATATCATAAGCCAATAAGCCAAAAGTCTAAAAGATTACATAGTAACTCCGCCCACATCTTAAGTTAACATAATTACTAAACTTAACTATATATCCCCACCCCTTGCCCCTAAAATGTGCAAGGCGTAGATACATTCCACTTGGGGATGCGTAGGAGTCGTAAGGTGCCTCCCCGATAGGTGATAGATGTGGTCCATAGGTACTTGTCTAGGAGTGTACAGCAAAAAACAAAAATAGTGTAAAATATCAGCAAACAGTTATTTAACGTACACCTTTGCAAGCTGAGCTCATTACAGGGGGTGCTATCTTTTGTTCCTTAGCAACAATTTGTGGTTGGCCTTCAGAGGCAGCTGGGTGTTTCTTTCTCAGGAGAATGGCTCAGACTCTGAGGCCCCTTCCAGGGCTTTTGACCTTGCATGGGTGTGTGAAACTTATGATATGAGTTAGTTATGGCTTTTTACCTAATATTATGCTTCTTTGGCTCCTACTTCAGGATAAACAGGCAGGGTTGCTTTTTATGCTCATCCTGTGTTCCCACTGAACTCAAGGCTAGCCAGGCAAGCTAGGCCTTATGGGTCTTAGGCCAACTGAACAGCGGGCCTCTAGAAAGTTTAGCCAGAGACCATAGTTTAAGGGCCTGCTGGCTATCACAGTGGGTTAAAACCTGTTCCTACAAGTAGAAACATTATTTTACCTATGTGTTTGGAACTAGTGCAATCACTGTGTCCAGTTCTGGTGGCAACAGTTCATGGATGTTGATAAACTGGACAGAGTTAAGAGAAGAACCACAAGAATGATTAAAGAATTAGAAAAAAAAATGCCTTATAGAAGTAGACACAAGGAGCTCAGTCTGTTTATCTTACCAAACAGAAGGTCAAGGTGTGACTTTTTTAAGGCCACAGGTATCCACTTGGGGAACAAATATTTAATAATTGGCTCTTGATTTTAACAGAGAAATGTATAATATCATCCAATATCTGGAAGCTGAGTCTAGAAAAATTCAAACTGAAAATGAGGCATACTTTTTTAAAAAAATGAGAGTAATTAACCCTTGGATAAATTTACCAAGGATTATGATAGATTCTTCAGGGTTGGCAATTTTTAAATCAAGATTGGATTTTTTCTAAAATATATGATGTAGGAATTATTTTGAGGAAGTTCTATGTCCTCTGCTACACAAGAGGTCAGACTAGATGATCATAGCAATCACTTCTGGTCTTAGAATGTCTGAATCTTAAACCCCAATTATTATTCTCACTATTGCATCCTGTAGATTTAAAAAGCAAAACTAAAGAAACTCCTTCACAACACACGTGATTGTTAATCTTAAAAATGGAAGAGCTACCATCTAAAATTTATCCTAATGAGTCACTAATAAATCCTGACCATGAGCTGAATCCATAGGTTTGGACAGTCAGGAGGTTTGTTGTTAAATACAATTCCTGCATTTGAGGTGCTCAAACACACTCATTTCCTTTTGACTTTCCTTAATACTTTCACAGTGCCTAGGCCCTGGTGTACACTAAGGAGCTTTTTAAAAATACCTCCCGTTTATTTCAAAATAACAAGCGAAGCTGCTTATTTTGAAATAATAACTCCTGCTTTCCACGAGAAATAATGCTAATGCCAAAATAGTTATTTCAAACTTTTGCCGCTATTTCAAAGTAACTACTCCCCAGAGTAATTCAGGCTAATTACTCCCCAGTGCTTCCTGGGGCTCTAAGTCGAGGCAGCATGTCCACATTAACAGAGCCTGCTTCAGACTAATTTCGAGAATCCCCCGTAGTGTGGACACACTATTTCGAAATTATTATTTTGGGGAGTTATTATTTTTAAATAAGTTATTTTGAAATAATTTCCTAGTATAGACATGCCCTAGTATAGACATGCCCATGCTATCTTCTGGATTGCACCACCAATTATGTCTTCCATACCTACCATATTCTTGAGCTAATCATTCTGACCATTAGGGATTGCTCTAAGTGATCCAGTGATCACTGGGATCATCTTTGTTATAGTTTTCCATACTCACTCCATTTCATGGGAGGGTGCTTCATAGTTTGACATCTTCTCTTTTTGTTTCTTATTTATGTAACTGTCTGCTGGCATGGCAATATCAATTAACGTGGTCCTGTTTGTCATCTTTTCTATGCAACTTTGTCCAGTCTGTTTGCCTGTACTGTTTGGTTTGTGACAATTGTCAAATTCCCTAACATCTTAACCTCTTCATTCTCTAGAGTATTTTCAATTTGGTGGTCATAATATTGCATGGGTCATGTAAATCCAAACTTGCCATCCAGGCTTGTATGGATTTAAATGACCTTGGCAACCTCTTTGTGTTTGTTCACATATTCTCCACCAGACAGGCTCCTACAGGTGCTCAAAGCATGATTCACCATCTTGACCTTTTTGGAACATATTCTGCAATTCGGAGAGCAGTTCTATTGGCCAGTTTTACTTCTAACATAGTTAAACCTTAAGGATTACTCTTGTATACTCATAATGAAATTCCCCATCTCTATTTTGAGGTATCTTTCTACTATCCATGATTTTGTAAATCTTTGCTCACTAATGGGTTTGATCTCTCTTTGCCACTGTTCATGCACTGATTTCTGTTATGCATTTTCAAGTGTTTCTTAGGTGATTTGCTTTGAAGAGTAATCCACTATAAGTGGTGTCAGTGGAACTGTGACATTTAATCACTTCATGTTTCAACATTGTCAATATTCTCTCCAAAATATCTGCCAGGCTACTGCCACCACATTATTACCCCTGCCATGGTACCCAACAGGCCTAAACTGTGGCCATTTTGCTGTGTTACTAGCATAGATACTTGTTATATTGGAGGACAGTCAGCTGAAATTAGTGATTTATGACTCCTTTTAGCATGTTTTCTTACATTGGTTCATCTGCTGCCATTTGGCTTGAAATCTGAATTCCAGGTATGATGGTTCTAAAATGAAATGATGGACACAAACTACACAACCCATGTTGATGAAAAGTGGATAAATATTCTTAGACTGTTTTGAATCTGAGCCTCAAGTAACATAACTGAACTCCATATTTAAAGTATGCTGACTTCTTCATCTTTCCATGGAATTTTGCATCCTTTTGTGGTAGACATTAATCTTCCCTTCTTTAATATAAAAAGTTAAAGGGAGGAAGCAGCACCAGTCAAGCCACTGTTATCTTCAGAAAGAAATGCAATTTCTCCACTAATTGAATTAAGGATTATGGAGGCCAGCCATTTCAGCATATTCCACATTTGTTTCGGTAATTAATACAACATGCTTCTTCCAATGTTAACCAGTTAAAAACACAATCTTAAAAAATCTTTGACCTTAAAAGAATTATTTTTTATGATATATTCACAAAACTATTTTCAGTGGCATTTATTCAATTGTATCAGCAAGTGCTTCTTAATATGAACAGCAAAACTTCTAAAGAAAAGGATTAACATTACACTAGATGGTAGTATAAACCCTCATAAACGCACCTTTCTTACGATAGATGCTGAACTACTTTGTCTAAGGACATTAAAGGCACCAGTGGACAAATAATGTAACATAAGAGATGAGAATCTATGCCTTTGGTCCTCTCTTTGTACTAACTTACTGACGTTATTTGCAGTCTGGAGGTTTCATTTTCTTTCACACAGAATTGCATCATAGAGAACTGCTGTATTTTTTCACCTTGTAGATTTCTTGCTCCCCTATTTTTCCTCCCTTTTGTTGCTGTATGTTATCAATTGTCCCTTATAAGACATAACTAGATTCTATATCAGGCATATTAGTTAACTGCTATCTCCTGATAGACATTTCCAATTTTTTATAAGGAGATAATTATAGACTAAAAAAGTGACAAGGATAAAAATTACATTGAAGAGTTACATATTTTACTCTTGCTCGGTGAAGTTTACACAAATATATTCAGTTTATACATATACATATGACATTGATTTTTCTAATATCATCCCTGAAAACTCCATGTGAAACCTAAAAATTAAGTGATGATATTTTGCTGCTTCTTTCACCAGCATTATTAACAGTGTGACAGTTACAATTTAGATGCCTTCCATACTGATGATGCTTGAGGCAAGATAGAAACCAGCTCGCTCTCCCACAGCTGTGTTGGCTCTGCAGTACTGACAGAAAACATATTAATTGCTAGATATACCCTGTGTTGCTCGGGTACTTAGCTCAATAAATTTTTGTTTTTCTCCATTTAAATCATTGCTTTGGGGTCTGGCTGGGGATGAGAGTTCAGTATACAGTATGAACTCAGGCTATGTCTACACAGCAGGATTATTTCGGAATAACTAACATTATTCCAAAATAACACAGTCCACATCTACACTAGAAGCAGTTATTTGAACATAATGTCGAAATAATGTTGAGCTGGAGGACTTCTTACTCTGACTCCTGTAACCCTCAATGTATGAGGAGTAAGGGAAGTTGGAGGAAGAGTGCTCTTTCTCGGACTCCCTGCTGTGTAGACAGTGCCAAAAGCCAAAATAAGCTATTTCAATTTAAGCTATGTAATTAACGTAGCTCAAGTTGCATTGCTTTTTTCGGCTTTAATCCTGATGTGTAGATGTGCCCTAATTGAATTAAGGATTATGGAGGCAGTCCCAGATGTGTGTGTGTGTGTGTGGGGGGGGGGTGGCGCCAGCCCCTTTCACTTGCCTGATGATTCTATCTCTTTGCTGTATGGCTATATGCATCCTTATTTTCATGGGAGGGGGAGAGCTTCAGAACCACCGTCCTTCCCTTGAACAACCGAATCCTTACCATGCTTTAAGTTACGATAAGAGGAAGTTGTGTACCGAATTTGGTGGTCCTAGCTCTTACCGTTTAGGAGGCGTTCTTGAACAAATGGACAGACAGACTTGTTTGCTTGCTCACTAGCAAATAAACTCTCTCAAATATATAGTAGATTATTCATACAACTTCATAAATATGCACTAGAGACAAATATGACATGGTCTCTGTCTTACTGATTGCAATGTAACCTCTTGCATATGTTATAATTTATGGATTGGAATTTAGAATAACAGAGAACATAAACCTGTTTTTGTGAACAAAATAAGCTACTATGTCTACCTGTCCCCCATTGTCATCACCGGCCTTTGTATTGGGCCCATAATGTGCAATGATTTTTTTCTGCCCACCTCATTTTATAAATCCTAATTGTTCAGCCAATGAAAAACATTTATAAGAAAACATAGATCACTTTAATTTAAGTCTCTACTGATTAGTGCTGAATGTAGATACTTAGCTTAAAACTTTCTTAATGCATATTCAATTAAATGACTCCAACTCAGCAAGTTCACAAACTCTCTGCTTTCCAAATGCTTGTATGCCTGAGCCACTATATAATTAATGCAGGTTTACACTGGAATACCTCCACTGATTTCAATGGAGTTACACAAACTGGAGTAATGCAGTGGTGACTCAGGCCCAGAGAATCCTATGGAATTTGTTCAGATGTCTGCTTTACTGGCTTGTTAGTAAAAGTAACTTTAAAAAAATGCACAAATGAATGGGATGCTTTAGAAGCAGTACCCTGGAAAATACAATATTGTCTCTTTTAATGAAAGAGCCCTGCAGAGAGACATTAATAGTGCAATTAATGACAGTACAGTAGCCATTACTCCTTAATATGGAGTACATTTTCCCTTGGGGAAATGGACAAAAAAAGTAGTTTTCCTCAACAGAGGAGGAGGGAAAGATGAAAGGAAAGGAAAAACTTCAACAAAATCTACTTAGAAGAGAGTGCTAATTCATCAGATTTTGTAAATAAGAATAACACAGTTGACATCAGTGGAGCTATGACAATTTATAGAGGTTGCGAATGCAGTGCAATAAAACAAAATAAGGCTTTGTCTACACTGGGAAGGTTTGGCAACAAAAGTGATGTCGACATGCAAGTAGCATGTAGTAGTAGTGAAAACCAGTCAAACCAGTTTTTCTGTCTCCCATTGCCAACATTTCATGGCCACATTGCTACCACCTGTGGACAGATAAAAGCAAAACAATGTAGGTAAGCACAACACAATGCAGTGGTATACTTCTTGGGATTCCTTCCTAGCTCTGAAACTTCCTAGCTCTGTGAGCTCTCTGTGTTGAGGAATGTCAAAGCAACACAGCAATCTTTCCAGCCATCCCAATGCAGCAACAGTCTGCCTGCTGCTGTTTTTCAAGTGCAGGGCAGAACAAAAGCATTCCAATGATTTGTTCTTTGTTCTCCAAATGGAGCAGCTCAGTCAGCTGTCAGATGCTTCCCAGGACTTTGAAGGGAAGGGGCACATGCCTAAAGGGCAGCTGAGATCACAAAACACTGAGCACAGCCACAGGGCAAGCATTAATCATAGAATCATTGAATCCTAGAACTGGAAGGAACCTCGAGAGGTCATTGAGTCCAGTCCCCTGCCTTCATGGCAGGACCAAACACTGCCTAGATCATCCCTGATAGATGTCTATCCAACCTGCTCTTAAATATCTCAAGTGATGGAGGTTCCACACCCTCTAGTGTTATTCCAGTGTTTAACCACCCTGACCTGACAGTTAGGAAGCTTTTCCTAATAGCTAAACTAAACCTCCCTTGTTGCAATTTAAGCCCATTGCTTCTTGTCCGATCCTTAGAGGCCAAGGAAAACAATTTTTCTTCCTCCTCCATGTAACACCCTTTTAGATACTTGAAAACCTTTATCGTACCCCCTCCCAGTCTTCTCTTTTCTAAACTAAACAAGCCAAGTTCTTTCAGTCTTCCCTCATAGGTCATGTTTTCTAGACCTTTAATCATTTTTGTTGCTTTTCTCTGGACCTTCTCCAATTTCTCCACATCTTTCTTGAAATGTGGTGTCTAGAACTGGACACAATACTCCAATTGGGGCCTAATCATGCAGAGTAGAACAGAAAAATGACTTATTGTGTCTTGCTCACAACATTCCTGCTAATGCATCCTAGAATCTTGTTTGCATTTTTTTGTAACGTCACACTGTTGACTCATGTTTAACATGGGGTCCACTATGACCCCTAGATCCCTTTTAGCAGTATGCCTTCCTAGACAATCACTTCCCATTCTGTATGTGTGAGACTGATTGTTCCTTCCTAAGTGGAGTACTTTGCATTTGTCCATATTAAACTTCATCCCATTTGCCATTGTGAGATACTGCCGCAAAACAATTCTCTCAACAAAACAAACAGCAGAGTCCACACTGACTCTTCGTTGACAATAAAGGGAGGGGAAAAGACAAAAGTGTCTTGCAGAGGCAGATATTTTTCATTGCCAAAACTGGGAGTTTTTCCTGGCAAAAGTTGGCATGGGTGCTGTCACTGTTTTGTTGACAAAACATGTCAGTGTAGACAAGGTGTTAGTTAAGCTGGAGAGATGAATGGAAGGATTACACAAAAGTGAATACTGAAATACACTTATTGTTATGTACACATCTGAGTCCTTTTTAAACATGTGATTTTGAACTTTATATCATATGTGAGGTTGTAGCTTTTTTTTATTTCTGTAACTGTAACAAAAAATTACAGTCTGGAACCTGTGCTGTGCCATTCCCATCTGTGTTATTTTAAGAAAATATGGTAGAGAAGGTGAACAATAACAATAAAATACATCTTTATTTCCCATAAACAGACCAAAGGGAAATAAAAGATCCTTAACAATCAAGTGAATTACATTTTACCCTCATTAAAGAAAACAGAAAGAAAATGGCGCATTAGCACATTCTGGCAACCCATTCACTAGGCATGTCATTTTCAATACCAACTACTACAAATGTAATCTGTATTTTGGACACAGAGCCAGCCTCAGGTTTGCTGACATATCACGTAGTATTATAATGCCTATTATTTGTCTCAGTGTGAAACATGAAGCTATGAGAAACAGTCAAAATTAAGGGGCTGACAAAAACTTGAAATGAAGGGCTCCATGCTGTGAGAAGATCCCCATTATCACTGCAGTAGAAAGAACTTGGTCAAAGCAGGCCGAGTTATTTTATGCTAATAGAGATAATGCCAGATTACACTTCTGTAATACCATAATCAAATATTATACCTTGGCAGATTACCCTAAAAGCAACTAAATGTCTGTTTTAAATGTGTGTGCACACACACTCACACACATAAACCTCACAGTGAGAGGCAGTACGTGTCACAAAGAACTTAGAATCTAAGCAGACAATGGGTAGAAGGGGAAACAAAAACACAGAGTTGAAATGGCTTGTCCTAGGTCATAGATTAGGTCAGTGGAAGAGCTGGGAATAAAGCTCACATCTCCTGAGGCCCAGGTCAATTCTTTATCAACTAAGATCATGTTGTTTCGCATGATCATTGCCCCGCTCACCCAATCTCTCCTGTTGTTTCAGTTGAATATACTGTTCTTTATTTTCTCTCCTAAAAATTGAGCCTTACATCATTGTCATCAGTGCAGAATGTCCTCTTTATTTAGTCTCTGAGGAGGAATCTGTGGTTCAGCATTTGATCTAACACTGTCTACATAGTAATATATTTAGCACTGCAACTTAAAACAAGAATTGCTTATGTGTCTGATGTGGTATGGGCTGTGAGGAAATTCAAGAGGGAGACTCTTCCAGAACAAAGATATAGTCTGAGCTCTCTTTTGCCTTCTGACTCTCAAAGAGACTTTATATTTTTTCTTTCTCTGTTTTGTCATTTTTGCGTGTTCTGCAGTAAAATGATATTGACCGAAAGTGTATATTTTCATTTTTGTATATTGAACAAAATGTGGTCCATACTCTAAAGCACATGTATTGTTCAAAGTGCTTTGGGAGGAAGGATTCTGCATAATTATAAGGGATTTTTAAATGTAAATTAACCAGCAAGGACTATTGGTCTAGAAAAACTATTAATCTGTAAATTAATTAATGCAATTATCTAAGTTGTAACTTGGGAGCAAAGGGGTTGATTGGGTGAGTGGGGTAATGATCATGCAAAACCGCGTGATCTTAGTGGATAAAAAATTGATCTGGGTCTTAGGAAATGTGGGCTCTATTCCCAGCTCTTTCACTGACCTAATCTGTGACCTAGGACAAGCCATTTCAACTCTCTGTGCCTTCTATCCATTGTCTGCTTAGATTCTGAGTTCTCCGAGACACATACTGCCTCTCACTGTGTAGTTTATGAAATGCCTAATATGAGTGGGACCAACTGTATTTCTACTGTAATACAAATAGTAATTGTTCCTTTCTCTGTGAATCTTGACTTAACACAATATTTCCATTTTCAGTGGCATAGTTTTAGTACCATATTTAACTATTGATCCAATGGGTTGAGGAGTAGGATAACAGAAAGAGAGAGGAAACATCCAGCAGTCAAAAGAGAGAGAGTGAATGCAGAATATTTGAGTGAATTTTTTTTGGTTGTGCTTTCTTTATTTACCACCATGGAAGTATTATGGCATGTGAATCTTGGGGAATGATCATGAGAAGCAGCAAATCTTACTACATGAGGTGTTATTTTCCCCAAGGCAATGTCTAAACTGCAGTGCTATTTTGGGGTACCGGAAGTATCCCGAAATAGCTATTCCGTTTCTTTTGAGCATGCCTGTTATTTTGAAATATAATGGGCTTGCTATTCTGACATCCCTGTAAACCTCATTCCATGTGGAGTAAGGGATGATTTGGAAATGTAGACAGTGCCAAATTTTGAAATAAGCTATTCTGAAATATGATGAAAATAAGATACACAATTTGTGTAGCTTAAATTATGTAGCTTATTTCGAGCTCCACGTGCAGTGTAGACACAACCTAAGAAGCTACCATTAATCATTTCAGTATTTCAAATAGATCCTTCCAATGTGTATTACAACTGTCAGGAAATGTTCTATTTTTCTTCCTCTGTGAAGATTATTAACCACAAACACAACTTCATCAATCAAGGACTTAAAAATGTTGTCTACTGAGTAAAAACATAAACCTTTTGGCACAGTGGGCCAATATTTTTTCTGTTTTCAATGGTGAAAACACCTTTTAGGTTTTCAACAGGGGCAAAAATGTCTATTTTCATTGTGGCAAAATAGCAGAGCAAGTCAAAAGTCAGAATTTCCCTTCACTGAAAAATTCTCAAAAGATGAGTTTAAAAAATGTGTAAATTCCACCTGGCAAAATTCTGAGAGTTCCAGTTCAGTTGAGTCTGCAGCAAAGACTATGAGAGCTCTGAGCACCCCCTGAACTTCCAGGCCCCCAGATCTTAGAAACCTAGAAGGTTGTGGTTCCAGTTGGGGCACATGGTTTTCCGGTTCTTTTACCTGTGAGCCTAGATTCTGACCCCACTCACACCAGGGATTCCAAGGTTGCCAAAAACTCAGTTCTGCAGCAGAGAGCCTAGAAGCCCTGATGTCCCCATCTCGTGGATACTTCTTATGGCTTAGGGCCAGTCCCCAGAGCCATAGATCTTGGAGGCCTTAGCATTCTGGTGGACTGCCAAGGAGACTGACGGTAGCATAGCAGGAAACCTGGTGAATTTTGAATGCTGTCTGTGTTTTATAAGAAGAGTCATTGAAACAGGAACATTCCAATAACTTGTTTTTTATTTCAATGAATGAGCATTTTCCATTCCATTCCATCCATTTTTTTTTTTTTTGAAAAAAAATCTATCCTTCTCGTGGTCTGTTCTTCTAAATAACCAGTGTGATAATATAACTTGAATACATGAATAAAATGAAAATACATTTATGCTGATTATGTATAAGCCCTTATTTAATACATTGATCTTCTGACATTTCTGTTTATCTCTGCATTTCCTTTCTCTTTCAGAGATGCTTAATTATTTAAGAGGACATATTCAGAACTTCACATATCTCCAAAATTAGTGGGTTGCATAGGCTCAGGATACTGATCTGCAATTTTTTAGCAGAGCAAACAAAGTGGTTCTGAATGCAGATAATATAGACACATTCCTTGAGGAATGAATTCTGTAGTTCTTCATGACATAATGTTAAATTGTATAAATTGGAGGGAGAAGAGGAAGAAAGAAATGCTTCATTATAATTGTAATTCTGGTAAACTGGGTACCAACACTAGCATAGATATTAGCTAAGAACTGACAAACTTATACTGGAAACCAGAACATCTCACCTGTATGTTAGTTTTGTTCAAAATAGCTATTAGTCATATCAAAATGTATTTAGTGTTTTGACTCTGTGAAATGCTTATAAATTGCTGCAAGCATTAATCTCACTTGTAATGTCTGTATTCCTTGCTATAACGACATATATGCATAATGTTTTATAATTTTGAAAACATTAGAAATCTTTTCCTCTCCCTGACCAATTCCCTGCCCATCCAAAACTACTATCAACAATTGCCCCATCCACTCATGGAGAAGTATCTGCAAAGAAAGACTAATTTGAATGTAGGAAGAGAGAAATAAGAATAGGTGACATGAAGATTTTCAATTTCCTCCCTGTTTGAAGTCTCAGGAGCCAAAGATTTTAAACTGAAGTGAGAGTTTCTCCAGGGTGATTCCTCAATTTTCCCTGAAAAATATTTTGAATTAACAGATCACCATAAATCTGTTATGCCTAGGGTTTAGATTGCATCTCATTTGTGTTATATATTTGCTTGCTTTAACTTTTAAAATTCTTTTTCTACTTAATAACCCCACAGTCGGCATATTACTGAATTGGCTACAGGTGTTGTATGTGATGTGACATCTAGATTACCAGTTGATCTAGGAAAGTGATTGGTCTCATGGACTGGAAGCACCCTGAGAATTTTGTGATTCTGGCGTAAAAGTGATCATTTATCACTAATTCTAGCTTGTATTGGTGGTAAGGTAGTCTGGGCTGGCTTGTCTACACCAGTGCAAATGTGTGACAGTAGTGCTTAGTGAAGATGTCACCTGAGGCAATGGGAGAGCCTCTCTACACAATGTAGATTCCCCAACTCCCCAGGAGGTGGTAACTCTGTTGATAGTGATGAGAGGATTTCTTCTGTCCACATAACACTGTGTACACCAAGGCTGTGTCTACATTGGCAAGATTTTGCGCAAAAGCAGCCGCTTTTGCGCAAAATCTTGCCGCCTGTCTACACTGGCTGTGAGTATTTGTGCAAGAACACTGACGTTGTAATGTACAAAATCAGTGCTTCTTGCACAAATACTCTGACGCTCCCGCTCAGGGATAAGTCCTCTTGTGCAAGTGTTCTTGCGCAAGAGACCAGTGTAGACAGGTAACATCAATTTCTTGCGCAAGAAAGCCCGATGGCTAAAATGGCCATCGGAGCTTTCTTGCACAAGAGAGCGTTTACACTGGCATGGATGCTTTTGCGCAAAAGCAAATCTTTTGCGCAAAGGCACATGCCAGTATAGACGCTCTCTTGTGCAAATACTTTTAACGGAAAAACTCTTCCGTTAAAAGTATTTGCGCAAAATCATGCCAGTGTAGACGCAGCCCAAGAGTTTGGTTGGTGTCATTGTGTTGCTCAGTGTATGGATTTTCCATAGTTATTATTACATAAGTTTGCAGTATAGACCAGGGCTAAGGAAATTGCCTGTGACTCCATGGTAAGTTTGACAAAATGATCCAGGAGTTCACATTTGTTACTGTATTGGTAAAATCCAGTTATGGAGCAAAGCAACAGTTCAGAGTGCTTTTAAGAGTCTGCCCTGAGGAAGGCACTCATGAGCCATTCCAGACAGCATGACAATAGCTTCTAACAAAATCTCTGCTATGACCTCCTTTGAACCCTCAAAAAAAATACTCAATCTTACTTCACAAGAAAAGACCCTAAAAACAGATCTGTCTTGAAGTCCATCCAGAAGCTTTTTACATCCAAGCAAAACAAGGGAAGGGACTTCAAGAATCAAGCATACTTCTTTGGGAATTACAACTGTGCAAATAACCAGTCCTTCAGTTCAGGAGCTTATCCAAAATATGGATGGGGGGGGATCATTTTCAGTTGCCAAGAAATGCAGAAGTTAAAAAAAAATCATTTTACGTTGAACTAAATGTTTAATTTTCACGTTATTTTTTAAAAACTTTAAAAAACAAGGTAAATTTCAAAACAAAAGATCATTTTGATATGAAAATTTCAAATATTACATTTCTAAAACATCAAAATGAAACTTTTCAACAATTCTGGATTTTTTTCCCTTTTTAAAAATTTTCAGATGAAGAACCTTGGCAAATTCAACAGGAATATGTGAAATGTTTTGGTCACCCTGAACATGCATTTTTAGAGAATAAACATATTGTCTGCAAGGGAGCTGTGAGTTCAAGTGTCTTGGATGACCATAGTACCACTGAAGGAAATGATGAAGCCTTACTGCTATGTGCAACTCTCCGAAATAGACCTGGCAACTGCTATTACTTACGCATCTGAAAAATCCAGGATTTTTTGTAAGACGCTAAAGTAACTTTTAGAAACAAACAGCAGAAGCTTGGGATCTTGTTTGACCCCAGTTATGTCTGTATCCCAGGTAGTAGCAAATGTAGGGGTTTTTTTTCTCATCACCCCCATTTAAGAACAGGGTGACAGATTTACAAAGGTATTTAGGCACCTAAGGATGCAGTAAGGTGCCTAAGCAAGTTAGGCACCTAGATCACCTGATTTTCCATGGGAGTTAGGTGCCTCACCTGCATATATAGCACTTTGGTAAATCCTATTTGGTACCTACTTTATATCTTTAAGTACATAAATAGCTTTGTAAATCTGGCTCAATGTCAGACTTCAGTAAGGACTGGGCCACTATTTGGTTTGTCAACTCAAGATTAGATTACTGTAAAGTGCTGTATTTAAAGGTATACTCTGGGACCATTCTGAAATTTCAGCTAGTCCAGAACATATAGGGTCATGTGTTATTTAATATTCCATGTCAGAAACACACTGTGCCACTATTATGATTTCCAGATGAAATTGATTGGGTTGGTTTTGACAATTCAAGCCTGAAGGCCCTGGAATCTAGCCATCTGAGAATTTGGCTCTGTACAGGCTGTGGTTATATCTTTTACCACATCCTCTGGTTCCTTCCCTCACCAGTAAGAACAATTCAGACTTGTCCAGACTGGTTCTTGGCCAACTGTATTTTGAGCTGTACAGAACTCCACATTTTTTTTCTTCTGATTGAGAAAAGATCTTTTTCTGAGCCCGGTGGGATAAATTATATTTGTCAACATTGCTGAGCATATCTGTCAACATATTTATGAATTATCTGAGCCATTTCAGGAATGATTTCCCTGCTTCTAAGGCACTGACAAGTGTTGATAATCAATGCTCCTCTCAAACAACTTTTCCCCCCTCACCAGCTTTTGTTCAATATCAGACAGACTGTCACTTTAAACTACAAAACAGGAATATGCACTGTACCAGAAATAATGCTTAATTGACTAATTGCAGCTTTGTGCAGCTTAAAACTTTCTGGATGCTAGCTCTATTAAATGGTTTCAATTACTGTGGCATCCTGTTGTTAAGCAGAAGTAAAACACATCAGCACAGGTAAAATCCACTAAGGTGATGCTCTTATGTAGATTTCCAGAGAAGTTCTGCAAGGAGCATATTCAAAGTAGTCAAGGGCTGAATTTTAGTGCCTACTGGAAGCCTGGATATTATTCTCTGTCAAATGCAATCTGTTGGGGGCAATAGAACATTTGAAAGAACGTAAAACAGCACATGAAAAGGAGACAAAGGAGGCCACACAAAACTTAAAAGTAAATAGAAAGAAATGTATCAAATAAAAAAATCTAAATTGTTTAAAACCCAAATCAGTTACAAGAAAATACAAAGACATATGATCATACCATTCTCTTCTTCATACAATATCATTTAGTTCACTGTTTCTATTCAGACTCCCCCTCCTTGTTTTAAAAAATACTCGCAGAATTGCCACTTTTGTAGGTCATGGGTTTCTATAGTCCTCTCCTGGCCTTCCTAATCTTTGACTCTTCTATACTTTAGAATCATAGAAGATTAGGGTTGGAAGAGGTCTCAGGAGGTCATCTAGTTCTGCCCCTTGCTCAAAGCAGGACCAATCTCAACTAAATCATCTCAGCCCAGGCTTTGTCAAGCCTGGCCTTAAAAACTTCTTCACAGACCCATGCCTACACCCCTATAATTCATTCCAGTGCTTCACCATCTTCCTAGTGAAATATTTTTTTCCTAATATCCAACCTAGACCTCTCTCACTACAAGTTGAGACCACTGTTCCTTGTTCTGTCATCTGCCACCACTGAGAACAGCCTAGCTCCATTCTCTTTGGAACGTCCCCTTCAGGTAGTTGAAGGTTGCTATCAAAACACTTCCTTTGGTGCAAGAGCCTTCCCCTTCACATCTGCAGCTATGCAGAACAGACAGCCTCTATTGCTCAGCTTCACTAACTCTCTATCTCTTCTCAGCTACTGTCTGGAATTGCATCTTTACACCATATATTTTGTGTGTGTGTGTGTGTGTGTGTGTGTGCACGCGCACGTGTGTGCTGTTAATCACAATTCACAGGCCAGATTACATTGGAGTAGATAGAGAAAGCAATAAAGCTTGTGTGGAATTTCCAATAAAAATGTGTTTCTGATTAAAATTTTGGTTTTCTCTCAAACTGAATTTTTCTAACTTCCAACATTTTTTTCTTCTCCTTTGTTGTCTTTTCCTCCCCAGTTTTTATGTTGGTATGATGCACTTTGGCAGCTCAGCAAAAGAGAGAAACCATGCTGCATCATGGGAGATGTAGTCCAGTTTCAGAGTCCAACTCATAAAGAAGA
Source organism: Pelochelys cantorii (assembly GCA_032595735.1). Lineage (NCBI taxonomy): Eukaryota > Metazoa > Chordata > Testudines > Trionychidae > Pelochelys > Pelochelys cantorii. The sequence goes on along the minus strand of CM064329.1, from coordinate 96,676,721 downwards.
AGGGGGTCATAAGTCTTCTGAATTACAATTCCCAGGAAGCACCACAGTGACTGAGGAATGTTGAAACATTCCCACATTTCTGATTTAAACTCAGCATTCTGTGAAAAGTTTTGATTTTTTTACTTTTTATTCTGATTTGTCACAAAAAAAAAAGTTAAAATGTGGAAATTTCACATGGCATGAAATTTCATCTTTTGATCTGCTGGAGAGAAGAATGTGGGGTAGAGGTGAGAAGAATTCTTTCCTAATAACAATGCTTCCCCTCAGAAAACACAATCCCACAGAAAGCACAGGCATTGTTCTAGAACAGGGTTTCCCAACCTATGGGTTGGGACCCAAATATGGGTCGCCATTACATTTCAAAAGGGTCACCAAGTGTCTCCCCAGGTGGCTCTGCCCCCCCCTCGTCACCCCATTTTTGAATTGCCTTGGGTCACCAAGTCTTCCTGAATTGTCAAAATGGGCCCCCGTCTGTAAAGGGTTGGGAACCACTGTTCTAGATTAAATAATGATGGGACATTAGCTTCACAAAATGCTTGAAGAGGGGAAGTGATTTTACAGTGTTAAACAGAGGTTCCTGCCCACAATGGTAGCTCATCTGTGCTGATCAATGCATACAGGGTATATTCTTGGCTGCTGTAGTTCTGCCAGGCCCCAATCTTTTAAGAAGCTAGTGCACGTCTAGTGCTAAGAAACTTTGATTAGCTTCTCTCCTTGTGCCCTTTCCAACCTCATATACCCACTCAGAGTTAGTCACGACCTAACCCTAGATTAGAAAGTGATTCTGTAAATCATTGACATCAGTGGCAGTTACAGTCAAGCACATGATAAATAGTGATCTCAGCTAAAATAGCCCACTTGTACCTGTCATTTGAAAAATGAATCTTCTAAAATAGATTTTAAATTGTGGGTCTCCATAGATACATCATGTTCCTATATTAAAATTCAAGTTGAATGAATTCACTGCATATATATGTAAGAAATGTTTGTGAAATGTTAATTTAGAATGTTAATTTCTTTGACATTTTGAAGTCTGCACAATTGCAGTCCTGAGTCAGAGCAGTTCAATTAAGAATAAGATATTGGTGAAGGCCTAATTCACCACTGTGTTATTCCAGTTTTATACTATGGAAATTCCATTGAAATGTGTGAATTCTCAGTATCATAGCACTGGATATTTTTATAGTACTGGACAATATAAATGAAGTTCTTTGGAAATACTCAGGAAATCAGTTTTTCTTCCTTACAAAAAAAATCAGTGAAACCAGTTTCTCTCTCCTTGTCATCATCTCCCTTAGATTTTTTTAATCTTTTCACAAAAAAGCCAAACATTTATAACAAAAACAGATTTTCTTCTATAAAAAATTCCATTCCAAATATCAGTTTGGAGAGCAGGTGCCATTGCGTGAAGTGCTTTACATACTCATAAGAAACAGTCCTTCTTGCAAAGTGCATAGAATCTACATAGACAAGGCAGAGATTGAGGTAAAGATAATATCATCCCATTTTTTTACAGATGCAGAACTGAGAAGCATTAAGTTTTAGAGACTTGCTCAAGGTCACACAGGATATCTTTAACAGAAATGAGAACTCCCCTGTGTTCCAGTTAGGTGCATTAACCAAAAAACTACCCTGCCCCATTTTTCATGGGAATTACAGTATACTTTTGCACAAGACTTGTTTTATTTTTTTCTTTAATAATCTCTGGGACCTGATTCATCATTGCATGACTCCAGGTGCTCTCTGATATGACTCTGTGATATTTTAAAAACAGGAAGTGGCCAACTTTTAAGTTGTTACTAACTGAGTAAGAAAATTTAGGTTGTCCAGCACCTTTTCCCTCTTTTTAAATCCACAGCTGTGGCAAACTGTGATGGGGGGAGGGAGGGAGAGCAGCAGGGAAGTGGAATGAAACTACTTATGATGGGTGTGAAGAGCTAAGAAACTTCTGATATATTATTACGGTAAAATAAGAGTTACTTGGTTTCCACTCTAACCATCTATTTTAACTTGTGGGAAGGGAAGAGGTTATTTTTTTCTTGAAACAAGACAAGCAATGGAGTGACTGAGGAGAAATCACTTAAAACATTAATGAACTATCAGGAACAAAAATCTCTGGGTTATTAATACAAATCGCTAGAGAGATAAGCATATCTGGAGAAGTGCCACACTCTAGGAAAATTGAATATCCTGGTTTTGACCAGGTCCAGGAGAGAGAGAGAATAAAGAACCAACAATTGTCTAATGTGACCAGCATGATGCAGAAGAGAGATCACGCTCACCAGATCCAAGAACAGACATGAGTCTGTGATAAAAGAGACAGACTGGACAAAAAGGGTTTGAAGAGCTCTTCAAACCTACCAAGCCCTCTCTGTGGAGGATAGGTGATACCTAATAAAACAGGCATGTGTATAACCTGTTCATTGTTTTCAAAATATGGTTATCTGTAATACTTTGATTCTAAATAAGAACTTTGCTTACTAAGACTGTCTGTTCATTGGTTAACCCTATCATATGACCCAGAAAGATAACAGGATAACACGTGCTGAACTTAATTGAGCTAAGGTGATCACTGAGAGTTGCAGAAGAAAATTTATCCTAAATCTCTGGTCTGGATAAACAAGGATGTGGGTATTTAAGAAGGTGACAGTGAAGACATGTATTTTATTCCTTTCATCACTCTTAAGTCACTGATAGAGGTTGTTCACCAGATTCTCAGATGTGTAAATCAACAAGACTCCATCGATTTCAAGACCCACTATGCAGAGCCTTTGTGGCCCAGAAAGTTATTGGGAAGTTGAGGGGATTGTTCCCCAAAGCATGACATTTTCCATGATCAGTACAACAGATTGCCTGAATCACACTGGCATTGCTTTCTGGGGATTGCATTTCTGAGAACAATTTTACAAAGCGATGGTTCAGAGGAGGTATACTATATCACTCAGGAGTATTACTAGGGAGTAGGATTTCTCTTTTGCAGGACTCCCTTTCATAGGGTGCATCTACACAGCACCCTTACCTCAAAATAAGCTGCACAATTTGCGCTTCACAAATTGCATAGCTTATTTCAAGGTTATTTTAAAATAAATTGCTATTCCGACAAGTCCCTTCACCCTCGTGGAATGAGGGTTATAGGGACGCCAGAATAGCGTGCCCATTATTTCGAAATATATTTCAAAATAACAAGCACTTTTAAAGACGCAGAATTGCTTTTTAGTGATACTTCCGGTATCCCGAAATAGCGCCACTGTCTAGATGCAGCCATACTGACCCAGTGTCAGCATAGAAATAAATTATACAATCCAATGTTCCCTTGATTTATTAACTACAAATGGCTCTATGACAGAAAAGGTCTTTTAAATCTTAAAAGTCTTGTTTGATCTCTTCAACGCCTCAAACTTGATCATGTTTAAAATACTTTCAGAAGACCTTGTTTTTTATAAAGAGACCAAGGATCTCACACTGCTTTTCACAGGACATAGATGGAATCTGGCTGGGGTTAAGATAATAATTGGTTTGCAAGCCTGAGCTAAAACAAATATTGCATTTTTATTAAAGTTATTCACTGCAGTTCTTTTCTTGGCGCACATCAAAAAACCCTGAGCTGGAAAAAATGCAGTTTGAAATGAAATTAACCCACTTTCATTCTGATCCCATGGGCCAATTCACTAATGAAGTTCTGGGTATTAGATCTTACACAAGCAGTAAATATTTATATTTCAGATAGATAATATTAATCTGTTATGATAATGCCCTCATGGAACCAAATTCATGTTAACAGACACATGCATGCTTTGAATTTTACCTTCTTGGACTTAGTGATGAAAGTTTGGACTGTTGATGTTAGGCATTAAAGACTTGATTCTCTTCCCACTTTTACACCAATGTAACTCTATTTACTTTGGTGGAGTTATGACTGATTTACACTAGTGTAAGTAAGGGAAGCATGAGACCCAATATTGTGATGATTAGTATCTCTGTGAGAACCTGGATAGATGGATGAATGGATCTTTAAAAAAAAAAAAAAGTATCACTTAAGTATGAGTGAAAAAAATCAAGTTTTAATATTTTAATCCTGCAGCCCCTTTCCAAAAATGCTAATATGATGAATGTTTTGTATTTCACATAAATGAACTGATCGTTATATGTGTCAGATGATCCCATACATTCTCCATCAGAGTATTAAGTTATATTCAGCACAATGGCAAGCTTCTCTTAGACTGTCCCAGCTTGCTCAGGAGTCTTCAGTATTTTGCCTCTCTTTTGAGATTACTAAACAGTGTGCCGATTCATTGCAGTTTTGGTTGTTTTTATCATGTGGACACCTGAATTAAGGGCACCAAGTCTTAATGTGGTGCAAAAATACCTAACAAAGAATGGAAAGGAGAAAAGGAATCTTTAGAATGTAATAATGTTAAAAAATCCTATTTGTAAAGAACATTAGTTTGTAAAATATTGTCTCAAGAAAAGTGGAAAAACACTCTCTACTAAATATTTAAATATTTGAGGAAATATTTCAGAATAAACCTGATCATGAGCTAATGACTTAGAACAGACCAAATTTTCAAAGGTCTGAGCATGGTAAAATTATGAGAATATCCATTTGAATATTTATACGCAAAACCTAAGTGTATGTACAGATCAGGAAGACACATATGTGAATGGGAGCAATTATCTGATCTGCACATGTGGGCATATCTACCTGAAACCATTGCATGCACAACTATGAAGGCAGTATATAGTTCGGATTTTTTTTAATTTTACCAGTGCCACAGAACAGCCAATAGCCAATTTCTTGAGCCTCCTAAAATGCATTAATTCCCCTGTCCTCAGATCTGGAATCTGATCCATTGAGAATAATGGGAAAATAAGCATGCCAATGTCCAGAAATAGTTCAGCAAAACCAGATAAATAATATCTGAATTCCATTGCATTCTCTTCAATAATTGCTTTTGTAAGTTTATCTATAAATAATTTAATTGGATGGAGTATTCAATGGGATATGATAATAATCAGTGTGAGGTCTCATCTTATTTATTATACCATTTCATGATCTTGAAAGAAAATTAAAAAGCATATGAATAAAATTCATAGATGATACTAACTTGGGAAGAGTTGGAAATATTGGTGAAAATAAAGTAATATTTCTGTGGAACTGAGATGGATAAGAAACATTAGGAAAACATTATAAAATGAGATTGAGCCTGGAAAAAGATTCAAGTGAATATATCTGACATAAAATGATCTGAAATACATATGATACTCAATGTCCTGAGTAGCAGGGAAGTGGTAATATCGAAAGAAATCATAATGGAAGACAAATCGGACATGAGTTTACAAAGAGATATAGCTGCTTCAAAAAGGCCAGTGCAATTGCAATAGTTGATTCTGTCAGGGTAAGAGTAGTATGAGCAGTAAGTTAAATAAGTGCATCAGCAAAATAAATCTTAGCACTTCCAAATTTTAAAGAAATGAAGTCTGGCTAAGATAAGTATGATTTCTGGTACTGAAATATACTATAAGATTTCTGCAGTCTATTCCCCAACAGACTGGAGTGAAATATGTCCTTTTGAGCAATAATAAATAGATTAATTGGCTTTGTAATTCATTTGGCAACTCATTTATTATGATCTGCACATCCTCCATGTTAGGACACACCAGCAGAAGATACAAGGCAGGTTATCTTTTTTGGACATTGAAGAGTGGATCTTAGCAAGTTAAGAATGATTCTTATGTTTAGGTGTTCTGAGATCCTTTTTCTTGGTGAAATTCTTTTCTATTCCAAATCAGATTACATATTTGCAACTTTTGTGTACAGAAACTGTTTATTTTGAGGTTTGGTGTCTATTAAAATGTTGAAATATTTGACTCACTGAAAATTCTGTTAATTCCATTTCCTCCCCAAAACACATTTAAAATGCCAAGAGTTACAAAATAATATTCTTGTGGCTGAGTAGAAGCTTGAATTGGCAGGTTTTGCTTTTTTCCTTCAGTAAATGGAATTTTTTTCTTAATGATCAATTGGGAATTGCTTCCCACCCTTTTATTTTTGGTAGTGAAAGAAAACATCTGGACAACACTTCTTCCCCAGATGATTTTGTTTATTTAAATTAATAGTAGTTCTAGGGGTTAGTTGCGGAAGAACTGTGTAGGTGCAAGTATAAGGGCGGTGAGGCATGCATTCCCTCCTTCCCCTATAACTGATGAGCCAGAAGCAAGCCTTTAGGAACATACGCTATTTAAAATAAGCAATGGTGCCAGAGTAGCAAAAACAAGTTATAGATAAGGGCTGGAATGCATAATAATCTTGTTTACCCAGATGCACTGAACATGTAAACAAAGTCAAAGGACAAGTAGTACCAGAGCCGTACCAGACTGATAGTTAACAGCTAAGCCATACATCAGCAAGTAATGAGTAATTTCCAAGCTGCAAAACAAGGTGGAGACACTGTATTTAAAGCTGCACCACAACACAGCAATTTAGACCTCACCGATGGACTCTGGTATCGGTGCCTCAGAAGCCTAGATGATCTCCCACCTTGTCCGCAGTTGAAATGGGGTTCCAAGCTTGCAGAAGGGACGTAAGACGTCGCTTTTCCTATCATGTTGTTCTTTTAGTTAAGGGGGCACTGCTGAGAACTGTCAGGAAATAAACTGCTTATGTTTGACAAATACTTGTGCAGCTGTTTTGTACTTAGAGAACCCAGCGTCAGACCTGAGACTTACTCTTACCAGCAACAGTAGTATATGTCATTGTCAGCCATCACCAATCTTTTCACTTGGGTGAATTTTCCAAAGTAATTAAAGTTTATGGCTTGAACTATTTAAAGATACAGGTTTGTCTAGACTGCAGAGTTTTCCGGGACATAGGAGGTCCAGGTAACATGTCCGCTTTTTCGGAACAGTTTCCGAAAAAGCAGGTGCACTCTTTTGGAAGCCCTGTGTTGCTGGCAAGAGTAAACCTCAGATCCGACACTGGGTTCTCAAAGTACAAAGACATGCTACACAAGTATCTGTGAAAGCCTTTGACAAGGTCCCTCACCAAAAGCTCTTAAGTAAAGTAAGTTCTCATGGGATAAGAGGGAAGGTCCTTTCGTGGATTGATAACTGGTTAAAAGATAGGAAACAAAGGGTAGGACTAAATTATAAGTTTTCAGAATGGAGAGAGGTAACTAGTGGTGTCCCCTCTAGGGTCTGTTCTGGGACCAATCCTATTCAAATTATTTATAAAGGTCTGGAGAAAGGGGTAAAGAGTGAGGTGGCAAAATTTGCAGATGAGATAGTTAAGACCAAAGTAGACTGTGAAGAGTTTCAAAAAGATCTCACAAAACTAAGTGACTAGACAAGAAAATGGCAAATGAAATTTAATGTTGATAAATGTAAAATAATGCACATTGGAAAAAATAATCTCAGCTGCACATACAATTTAGCTACAACTACTTAAGGGACAGAGCTTGGAGTCATTGTGGATATTCTCTGAAAACATCCACTTGAGGTGCAGCAGCAGTCAAAAAAGCAAACAGAATGTTAGGAATCATTAAAAAGGGGATATAGAATAAGACAGAGAATATTTTATTGCCTCTATATAAAACCATGGTAAGGCCACATCTTGAATACTGTGTACAGAAGTGGTCTCCTCATCTCAAAAAAGATATATTGGCATTGGAAAAGGTTCAGAGAAGGGCAACAAAAATGATTAGGTGTTGGAACGGGTCCCACATGAAGAGAGATTTAAAAGACTTTGACTCTTCAGCTCAGAAAAGAGAAGACTAAGGGGGGATGTGATAGACGTCTGTAAAATCATGACTAGTGTGGAAAAAGTGATTAAGGAAAAGTTATATACTTGTTCCCGTAATACAAGAACTAGGAGGTCACCAAATGAAATCAGTAGGCAGCAGGTTTAAAACATGGAGCACACAGTCAATCTGTGGAATTTCTTGCCAGAGGATGTTGTGAAGACTAAGACTTTTAACAGGGTTCAAACAAGAGCTAGATAAATTCATGGAGATTAGGTTGATCAATGGCTATTAGCCAGGATGGGTAGAATTGGGTTCCTATCCTCTGTTTGTCTGGAAATGGATAACAGGAGAGGGATTGTGTGTTGATTCCCTGTTGTGTTCACTGCCTCTGGGGCATCTGGAATTGGCCACTGTCAGCAGACAGGATACTGGGCTAGATGGACCTTTGGTCCGACCCAGTATGGCCATTCTTATGTCCTTAAGACTGAACAAATTGGGCTTGTTTAGTTTAGAAAAGAGAAGACAGAGAGGGGACTTGATAGCAGTTTTCAAGTATCTAAAAAGGTATTACAAGGAGGAAGGAGAAAAATTGTTCTCCTTGGCCTCTGATGATAGGACAAGAAGCAATGGGCTTAAATTGTAGCAAGGGAGGTTTAGGTTGGACATTAGGGAAAACTTTCAGGGTGGTTAAACACTGGAGTAAATTGCTTAGGGAGATTGTGGAATCTCCATTTCTGGAGATATTTAAGAGCAGGTTGGATAGATATCTCTCTGGGATGATCTAGACAGTGGCTGGTCCAGACATGAAGGCAGGGGACTAGACTCAATGACCTCTCGAGGTCCCTTCCAGTTCTAGTGTTCTATGATTGTTTGAAAAGCAAAACTGTCAAGCAGGGATTATAAAATAGTCATTCCCAGACATGTTCAGAAAACAAACAAACAAACAAATAAAATACTCTTTACCTGAAATGAGCCTCTTTAGAGGTTAAAAACATTCAATATTCAGTGAAGAACTGAAAGTCATGCAGATTCAGGAGGTCAAATAGAGCTCTGGAATTGACAAAGACAACACATCTGAGGGCCATTTTATTATGTACACAAGATCTGAATTTATCTTCAGAGGAATGGATTATTCAGATGGGCTACATATGAACTCCCACTGACGTTACCCTTTGATTTTGAGTTTTGAATGTTTATCCATCCTGAACCTCTGCACATTTAAAAGTTCACCCACCATTCCATTCAGAAGAGATATAGTACTTCCACAATAGAAGAGATCCACATGTTGAAATATTTGCACAGTAACTCTGATATACTTTCTGGGCTATCTGCTGCATTCCACAACTGGCTTTCACTTGCAAAGGCCATTGTGGAAAACAATACTCACAGAGCAGATGTCACAAGTTTCTTAAAAGCAAAATTTCAAATACTGCAAGGCATGATTTTGTGACAAACACATCTTTATTTCTCAGATCGGCCTCTATTCTCAGCTCTATATTTTACTGATAACTTGACAGCCTAACATCCGTTGAAGAAAAAATCCATAAATCTATTTGTTTTGAAAAAAAGCAAAATGCAAACGACGTTACTCTTGAAGTTCAACAAAAACAAACCTAGTCAAAATGTAAAAGTCTTTACAGAGAAGGTAAAATTTATGACAGAAGAAAAGGGATATTAGACTCTATGAACTGTCTGCCTCCCATGCCTCCAGTGCATTTTTCATGTCCTCCCACTATAAATAAATAAATAAATCTAATTGCAGTGGGAATACACTGTGTAGAAGGCATCCTGGAGTTCTGTTGAAGAGCAACCTTTGTATTGTACGAGATCCTTTAGCATCTGCAAGCTTTATCACCATTCTCTTCATCAGGCTGTTCTTCATTGCAACTTTAAAGTATATCCCCACCTATATCCCATCATCTCCATCCAGGAAGAGCACAACAGGGATGTTAAAATCAATCTACTGTTCACCTATAGAAACGCTGCTTTTCACCTAAACTGTACACAGGGGGAGGAGAACTCAAGACCTTGTCTATTCAGGCCTGTGCTATATAAGTTAAAGCTTGATGTCTCTTAGCTTTCTCTAAATATTAAGGTACATAGCCACTATGAAGATCAATCACTAAAGAGTGGCATAGTTGCAAATACTCAGACTGGTCTGATAGAGGACCATGGCACACACATACACGCTAAAGGGTATTTATAGGTATATCTATAACTCTATATTTATAATGAGTGTCTGTTTTGTTGGGCATCATGCTGGGACTCAGAAGACCTTCATTAAGTTCCCTGTTTTCCCCATATTCTTCCTGTGTCATCCTGGGTTAGTCACTAAGTTTCTCTGTGCCTCTGTTTTCCAACTGCAAAATGGGGATAATAGCACTTCTGTGATTTGTGGGGGTATTGTGAGTATAAATTATTAATGATTGGCAGGCACCAAGATATTATGGTAATGGAGATGATAGAAGAACTCTATATAGATATATACACATGCTACAGCAAAGTCACCTAAAATTTAGTATAATTCCTATTCCATGTTTCAGAAGAAGGTGACCTTCAGACTCTTCCAAAGATGACTGCCAAGATGCCTGGGAATAAATTAAAAGATTTCTCAAACACAAGAGCCAACAGAAATGCTAAACTCTAAGGTTGCGTCTATACTGCACCGTTATTTTGAGATAACTAGTGTTATTTCGAAATGATAATGTGAGCATCTACACAGCCATTCCATTATTTTGAAATAATTTTGAAATAACAGACAGCTTATTCTGAAATCTGTAAACCTCATTCTATGAGGAATAACACCTATTCTGAAAAAGCTATTTCTAAATAAGGCATGTGTAGGCACTTCTCTGCTGCTATTTCGAAATAACCTTTCAACAAGGCCATTCTAAGTTATCCCTCCCCAGTGCCTCCTAGGGCTCTAAATTGAGGTAGCACATCTACATTAGGGAAGCCTGCCTTGGACTAATTTTGAGGCTTCTCTGCAGTGTAGACATGCTATTTCAAAATAAGCTATTTCAGAATAACTGTTCTGGAATAGCTTATTTCAAAATAAGCATGCAATGTGGATGTACACTCAGATAACAATAACTCAGAAGGAAAAAAATGCATCATAAAATCATATCCCTGCATGTAATTTGCTGTGATTTTAATTGCTTACTTGGTTTTAATTGAGCTCGTTCTTGAACTGAGAATTTAATAATGAAAATAAGTAAATAAAACAAGCTTTTTGGACATACAGGCTTTCTGGTTTATCACATCCCTCTTTGCATTCCCACAGGTAATTCCCTTCTGATTTTAGGACATTGGCATGACCCTACATCCATTATCTTTTTCTTCTCTAAGGTTATGTACTGTATTAAGGGCAAATTATTTTATACTACATTAATTCTGAGCATGCTTTATAATCCTTCCTTAAGGGGGAATAGAATGTCCATTGTCTTAAAGCTGGTAATAATGAACTATAAAAGATTAGGTGAGCTTCTGCAGACTTGGATGCCTCTCTGAACCTCTTGAATCTGCAAAATGTGTCAGGACACCAATTATTCTTCTGAGGTTTGGGAGTTTCCACTTGGGAGGTTCTTTGCAGGAAGAAGTATGTGCATGTAGAGCACAATAATTAATATATGTGTGCTTGTTCATTCAGCCCTCAGAGTCTATGGGCTTGTTTTCACTTTAGGGGTTAGCTTGAGTTGAAAGTTAAGTAGTAGTCCCAAACAGACTCCCATCTGCAAAAAAAATCTCTAGCTTGAGTTAAGTAGTGCTTCAAACTCTAAGGGTATGGGCATGAGATGAGACTCAAATGCTGCTGATGTTCAAACTACTAATGCAGTAGAGATGTTCTGTTCTGTTCTACTAATACAATCATTCAGTGCAGTTTGAGTTTTATGTTTCAGTGTGGTCACTCTACAGGTAGGGTACCTTGACATTAGTTATGTAGTGCAGATAACTCAAGATACCTATTTCATGAAGGCATACTCTATATGGCATGTATGGTATTCTTAAAGGAAATGTGGGTAAAAGAGTACCCTAATTAACAAAGCCAGGATCCATGACACCCATTTATCTGAAGTGTCACATTCTGTTGCATGAATAAAACCAGAGCCTTTAGGGAATAGAAGAGATAAGGAGTTAAATATAGCTCCTACAGAAGTCAGTGGCAAAACTCTCATTCATTACAGTGCGGTGAGGATTTAGGACTTATCTAGTTTTGCCATTGCTAATCAGAGTAGTCCCCAGGCTTCTCTAACTTCCACCAGCAGCTGAAATCCTGGTGACTCCAAGACTGAATAGATAGTTAGAAAGATAGAGTAACACCTCATCTCTCTTCTCCAAAAGGTGTACTGAGCAGAGCTCTGGTACACCTGAGGGTACATCTACACTACCTAGGAAGATCGAAGCGCCACTGTTGATCTTCCAGGGTTTGAATTAGCAGTCTCGTTAAGACAGCTAATTTGAAGTGAGAGGGGCACTCTGGTCAATGTCAGTAATTTGCTTTCACCAGGAGTAAGGGAAGTCAAAAGAAGAGTGTTCTTCTTTCAACTTCCTGCAGTGTAGACAGCGCCAAAAGTCGAGTTAAGCTACTTCATCTTCATCTATGCAATTATTGTAGTTGAAGTTGCATATCTTAATTTGACTTTGTCCTGTAGTGTAGATATACCCTTAGGCTGCGTTTAGACTAGCATGATTTTGCACAAAAGCAGCCCGCAAAAACTTGCCAGCTGTCTACACTGGCCGCTTGAATTTGCACAAGAGCGCTGACATTCTTATGTAAGAAATCAGTGCTTCTTGCGCAAATACTTTGACGCTCCCGTTCGGGCAAAAGCCCTTTTGCGCAAAAGCTTTTGCACAAAAGGGCCAGTGTAGACAGCTCAGATTTGTTTTGCGCAAAAAAGCCCCAATCGCGAAAATGGCGATCGGGGCTTTCTTGCGCAAAACCGCGTCTAGATTGGCACGGACGCTTTTGCGCAAAAGCGTCCGTGCCAAACTAGACACGCTTTTGTGCAAATACTTTTAACGGAAAAACTTTTCTGTTAAAAGTATTTGCGCAAAATCATGCCAGTCTAGACGTAGCCCTTGGGTTTAGCTTCTAATCTTTACATATATCTTATAACTAGAGGTGGACAAAAAATGGCAAAAAATGCAAGTTCAGTAACACCAAATTATTTTATGAATTCATGTTGGTTTTGCTTAATTGTTTCAGTAAAAAAAAATCTGAAAAAACCTAATTTTTTTATTTTGAGATTTTAAAACAATGTTTTGATGTTTCATATCTAAATGATTTTTGTTTCAATATTTCCATTATTTTTTTCCAAAATATTCAACACTTGGATTTTAAAAATCATGAAAATAGAAAGAAAGGTTTTGATTTTATTGTTTTCCTTTTAATGAGAAATGAAACATTTCTCCTCAGAATTGCCAGTGAACCATAAATTTCATTGTTCATACAGCTCTATTTAAAACTATAAGTCTTTCAGCTATTCACTTTTCATGTGGTTCACAAACTGAACCCTGCACTTGGGTTTGCAGAAGTTGGCAATGAATCCTTTCTTTGAGGTCTGACTGGCAGACCTTAGAGTTTCCATGAATATAAAACTTAAAGTGATAGCATTATAATTGAAGACTTACACCCACATGTATTCCCTACAGATATTCTTTTAAGTTCAAGAACTGGCAAGCCCTTCCTTTCCCTTTTTTCCCCATCTTAATCAATTGTTTTCTACTCATCCTCTCAGTTTGACCACTTTGATGATGGCCATCCCTGCTACCTACTTATTTAAATTACATTTTCAAAATGTTTTTGTTCTTTGAAATTAGATAAATTAGACCATTATTTAAATAAGCATAAATATAAACATCTATCTTAAATTGAACAGAAGAGGATATCATTATAATTTATAAACACTCCCCAAAAAAGCAATATCAATGAAGAAAGTGTATCATTTAGTCTTAAAAGATAGTAGAAAAAGAAATGATATCCTGAAGCTAGGAAAGGAAAATTTTAGGCTACTAATCAGTAAAAAAGTTCTTAATAGGAAGATCAAATGGGCAATAGATGATCATGGTAAGTAACTGAGGTGTCCCTCTTATAGAAATTGGCAAACAAGCATTTGGCAAACAGGCAAATGAGAATGTTATTGTGATTGAACAATATTGGAAAATGAAGATATTAGATAAACCAATCCTATTCCTATTCCATTTCTAACCTTAGATTTAGCTATATTCTTTTAATTTAGCTACGTATTCATTTCATTAGGTGACCCCCTGGTTCTTATGTATGAAGGAGTAAATAACACTTTATTCACTTTATCTACACCGTCATGATTATATAGACCTCTGTCTATCCCTTCTTACTCTTTTTTTTTCTAGACTTCAAAGTCTCAGTCTTTTTAATCTCTTCTCACATGGAACTGTTCCACGCCCTTCTCTGAACTTTTTCCAATTCACATATATCTTTTTGAGGGTTGGTAACCAGAATTACACACAATTTTCAAAGTATGGGTATACCATGGGTGTATAGAGTAACATTATGCTTTTTCCTATCTCATTATCTATCCTTTTCCTAATGGTTCCTAATGTTTTGTTAAGCTTTTTTTCATTACCACTGCACACTGAATGGATGTTTTCAGAGAACTATCCATAATTACACCAAGATCTCTTTTTTGAGCTGTAAAAACTAATTTACATCCCATGATTTTGTATATATTGTTGGGATTATGTTTTTAAATGTGCATTACTTTGCATTCATCAGCACTGAATTTCATCTACTATTTTGGGGTATGTCTACACTAGCCCCCTAGTTCGAACTAGGGAGGCTAATGTAGGCATTCAAAGTTGCAAATGAAGCCCAGGATTTTAATATCCCGGGCTTCATCTGCATCTTTCCGGGAGCCGCCATTTTTAAATGTCCCTTAGTCCGAACTCCGTGCCCGCGGCTACACGTGGCACGGAGCAGGTAGTTCGAATTAGGATCTCTAATTCGAACTACCGGTACACCTCATTCCACGAGGAGTACCGGTAGTTCGAATTAGAGATCCTAATTCGAACTACCTGCTCCGTGCCACGTGTAGCCGCGGGCACGGAGTTCGGACTAAGGGACATTTAAAAATGGCGGCGCCTGGGAAGATGCAGATGAAGCCCGGGATATTTAAATCCCGGGCTTCATTTGCAACTTCGAATGCCTACATTAGCCTCCCTAGTTCGAACTAGGGGGCTAGTGTAGACATACCCTTGTTGTCTACTCACCCAATTTTGTAAGTTCCCTTCATAACATTTTGCAGTCTGCTTTGGACTTAACTATCTTGAGTAATTTTATACCATCTGCTAACTTTACAACCTCGTTGTTTACTCCTTTTCCCCGCTCATTTATGAAATATATTGAATAGCACTGGTCCCAGTTCAGATCCCTTGGGGATACCACTATTTACCTGTTTCATTCTGAAAAAAAACCTGATCATTTACTCCTACTCTTTGTTTCCTGTTTTTTTATTTGTTACTGATCCATTAAAGGACTTTCTGCTTTACCCCAGGACAGCTTGTTTTGCTTAAGAGTCTTTGGTAAGGGACCTTGTCAAAGGCTTTCACTGGATAACCCTTGTCCACTTGTTAGTTGACTGCAATGAATTCTAGAGATTGGTGAGGCACAGTTTCACTTTATAAAATCCATATGGACTATTCTTCAACATATCTTGTTCATTTATGTATCTGAGAATTATGCTTTTAGTGCAGTTTCAACCAAGTTGTCTGTTATTGAAATTAGACTTCCCAGCCTGCAAATGCCAGGATCACTGTACAAACTTAAAAAAAAAATGGGTGTCACATTAATTATCTTCCATTCATCTGGTCGGAAACTGATTTAAGTGTAAGGTTACAAAAAGTTAGTAGTTCTTCAATTTGTTTGACCTTCTTCAGAACTTATGGATCAATTCCAATTGGTCCTGCTGACTTATTACTGTTTATCAATTTGTGACAAAGGCAGAGGCCTACTACATAACTTTGTGCTTCAGACTTACATTAGTGAGTTCCGCTGCTTAGAGAAATATCTGTATTGACCCAAGCCATTAGGTAAGTATCTCCACCCACTTCATTCCCAGTATTCTCCCCCCCCCCCCCACTCCTCTCTCTCTCTCACACACACACACATACACAGAAGACTCAGAGTCCTATATAAGTGTTTTGCTTCCTCTTATTCCCTAGTATTTATTTCTTTTCAGAGAAAGGGAAAATGTTGCTTAGTATCTAATTAATAGCTTGATTTTTTTCACATTGAACATCACCGTGTATTCATTATTAATATAAAAACATTTTCCATCATTTTTTAACAGATCTTCTTGATGATAAAAATAAATGAAATTGCTCTGCACTTTTGCAGCATCTTTTATCAAAGGATCTCCATGTAATTTAAGCCTCCCAATATCCCTGTGAATAAAGTATAGTAAGTATTATTATGAAAGCTGCAATTTTCCCTATGAATATTTATTTGATTTTTAAAGGAATTTGCTGCAACTTATCCATGCGTCTTTTGTATTTGATTTCCATGTACATTTGGGTAATCATTTTTTACCAGGGTGGTTGCTTATGGGAAGCAGAATTGAACCTCACATACTCAGATCTTCGTAGAAAGAGAATTTACAATTTTCTTTCTTTGATCGTTTGCATACCTAATTGCAAGCACTGTGCTCATCCAGCTGTGGAACCAAACCAAACCCATGGCAATTATATGTCCAAACACAGCTAAAGATTAAATACTGAATAGGAATGTATGGGGCCCTAAGAAATGTTACTCAGATTTTGAATTTTGAATAGCAAGCCAGCGAGTTAAAATTTTAAAAAATAAAGAACTAAAGAGGTGGTTGAATTGCTTTTAGTAATAAGTAAATTTGAGAAAATTGTGATGTATTTATGCACTGTTGAGGTTAATAGGTAAAAGCTACCAGTTAAATGATTTGTTAGGAATTATTGCTCTTTTCTACTAGTTATATGGATTTCATAGAGGAGTACATGGCAAAATTCTGATGCTTTTATTCATATTGGTTCAATCTTACTCTCTAAGCACTTGCACTGAAATTAATAGAACTGTTTATGGAAATATTGGGGAACCTCTGGCATGTTAGCCAAACATGCCAGAGGTTCCCCAATGATTTGGCAGGGTTAGCCACTGGTGGGGCAGCCAAAGCCTTGTTTACCTTAGTGTCCATAGGCATGGTTGCTTGCAGCTCCCAGCAGCCACAGTTCATGGTTCCTGGCCAATGGGACCTGCGGGAAGTGTTGCAGGCTGGGTCAACACTTCCCACAGCTCCCATTGGCCAGGAACAGTGAACCACAGCCACTGGGGCCTGTGAGTGGTTGCTCCTGCAAACATTCAAGTAAACAAAGCTTCTGGAGGTCCACCAGGGCTTATCCTGGTGACCCACATCTGGCCCACAGGCCAGAGGTTCTCCACCACTGACTTGTGGATCCACAAAAGGGATTTAGGTATTGTGATTCTGAGGGTCAGAAATCACAGCTTTCAGCACCTAAAATATTATAGGAAACATATTGCAATCTGCAGATTGCAGCCAAACTGAGTTACCCAAGCTCTTATACAGGGAGCAAGAGACAGAGAAACACTGTAGAAAGTGATTCACAAATGACAGCACAGTAGGCAAGGAGCTACCAAAGCGGGACAATGAATGGGATATGTCAATGAGAGGGGTGTGTCTTAAACCCCTCCCCTCTCAAGGAGGTAGACTAAACTAGGCTGCAGGGAGATAATTTTCTCTGCTGGCGATTTGCGAACTGAAGGGAAATAGGTGTTCAGGTACCCACATCACATGCTGTTCTAGAGCTGGTAGATGTACCCAGAGGTCACCTAATACCACACAAGACACCTGAGGGGTAAGGCCAGAGAAAGAGTTAAATAACTCTGTAGCCTAGGGTTTGGAATACTTACCTGGGAAATGAAAGGCATCTATTTAAATCCCTTCATCCCTCAGGCAGAGGGGAAACTTGAGAGGGGTAGGGTCTCCCATATCCTGTATGTGTATATTAGGAGTTAGGTGACCTCTAAGCATACCTGCTGGATCAGACCCTGCAGGTGACTTAGGCAGCCAAACACTTATCTCCCCCATTTCAATAATCAGTCTGGGGCTTAGGTGGGAGATAGGTGCCCTGAGACCTTGACAGATGCTACAGTGTGTTTGCTCAGACAGACACATAGGCTGCTACAAAATTTTAAGGCAAAACTGAGGTACTAAATGAATGTAGGTACTTACTGGATTAGGCAGCAAGCAAGCAGGAATTTTGTGGATCATATTTATGCTCAAGACAATGACTTAGGCACCTAAATGTCTTTGTGGATCCCAAACAATACAGTGCAAGCCAGGAGGTCAGAATCTGGCACACGGAGAGCTGACTTAATGATCCCAAGGTTATAACAAATCAGGAGTAATGTTAGAAATAGAGCCTAAGTGTCCAGATCCCCAGTTTTCTGCTCTCATCCCTACACCGCACAGTATCCCTGATAAAAACATGGTCTTCCCGACTGCTGCAAAGTCAACACTCTGTTGTCACACAGTTAAAACTTCTGATAAAGAGCTTCGACCTCACATTTCCACCCATGCATGAGAAACAGTCATTTTGAAATAAACACTTCTACAGTAGAAAATGCTCTGAGTCAGCTGGGTCACTGGCACTTTGTGCCAAATGCAATCATGCAGAGCCATGGAGATTGTACTTAAAAGCTTGTACATCCACAGCATTGTAACCTTTTGGTACAATGGTGAGGCTGTCAGCAATTGTAACCCAACACTTCCGCTTGTCTTGTCCTTTCTTCTTTGCTGACTCTCATCAGCTGAAATGTTAAGTGCCTGCCTGAAATATCACTGCAGTTATATAAAGCTTTTTAGGAAACATCACTTCAGACAGATGTTTAACCTCAGGGCCCAAAAGGGATAGCTTTGCCAGTTGCCAGGCTTGTCGATTAATTTTACGTCGACGATCATGCTAATGTAGTTTGACATAGAGGAGAGCTTTTTACAGCCAGCAAGCTACATTAGATAAACAAGGTGGATGAACGTAATCTGCTCATTTGCACACATAGTGCATCACAACGCACATCTCTATAAGCAGTGCTGCTCAGGGTTTTTTTCGGCTACCAACACAGAACATCATTGCTGCTAGTGCAAATCACTTGGTTGTTCATCTGTGATGTGTCTCCCAGCCTTCCCAATTGTCACGTTACCACAAAAGCTGAAAGGAAACATGAGAGGCTAACATAATTGAATCCTTGGATTACAGTATAAACAGCAAAGCAGGGTCTGTACCTCTGAGACATCTCTTAGATAAGTGCTTTCAGTTCTGGGCATTACCTTGATGAAAACACACCAACAAATTGAAAAGAGTTCAGAGAAGTGCAACAAAAAGCATTAAGGGGCTGGAAGGAATAATTTATGAGGATAGTTTAAACAATCTACATATGTATAACTTGGCTTAGTAATGGTTAATCAGTGTTGGGTACTGGTAGCAATCTATCAGTATCTGTTGAGTAAAAATACCAACAAGAAAGAGCGGCATGGTACAAGGAAACAGGACTAGAAGAAATGGGATTAAAATAATATTTCTGAAAAAGCATTTAGGTTCACTATCAAGAATTTCTGAGTGAATGCAGGGTATGGGGAATAGTCTCCTAAATTAATTTATGAAGGCCCTGTCATTTGAAATATCTAGCACTAGACTGGGAAAAGCACTAGATTATAGGGCTCAATTCTGCCTCGGCTAATAGACTTGATGATGCAATAGTCTTTTTAGTCTCTAATTTTTGTGATGCTATGAATCTCATGGTTGGGATATTTTTAGAACTGATGATGCTGAAGGAAAATTTTTGGGACAAGAGAAGGTGATTTTCCTTTTTCCCTTTTTCTTTTTCTTTCTTTTTTTTAAATGCTCCAGCTCTGATACTGATAGTGAGTCTGACTTCATTCTAAGCAGTACTCTTACATTTTAAAAATGAGTCTTGATCTGGATGTTAAGATATTAAATAAACAGGGAACAAGTACAGAAATGAGAAATCTTTTACTTTTTCATGAACTCACAGAAATAACTAAATAAATTCTAAATCTGAATATTGTGATGAATAGAAATGAATCTGGATGTCAGACATATGGAACATGAATACAAGTATCAGTCCTCAATGAAGCCCAATTACCATGTATCTGTGGTTATAAACCACACTATGAGCTAGACTGCATACTGTCATGCAGAGACAGAACAAGACATAAAAGCACTGTGCATACATACTTACCATACTACTGACTGTATATAATAAAAGAAATAATAATAATAAAGGACAGGCAAGGGTAACCTCTCACATTCTGAATCTGGACATTCCTTCCTTTGGGCCAGATGTTGCCATTTTCTCATGAAGAGTAAAATCATACTCCCATTGAGTAACCTCACCCATCTCAATGATGTCAAGGACAAGAACTTGAACAAGAGCACTGGTCTCCATTCAACCTGGGTCACAGTGGCAGTTGTTAGCAAGGACAGACATGATTTTATTGCATGCAAATAGGCAACAGCCATTTGCCAGAGTGTTGCAAATAGCTACAGTACCTGACTTGCATCAGCAAATGGAATTCATGCATACTCCTATAAGCAGAACCAGCCACATACAAAAAGAAGATACACAAAATCAGAAGAGTGAAGTTTGTTCCTTGAATTTATTTCTTATTCAAAACTGTTCAGAATTGTATGATTGAATAGTTCTTGGTCTGTAAATTACTTCTGAACAATTCATTGTAGGTACTAAGAATTCATGTTACTGCATGTCACTCTATCGTACTAGTTCTGCTCCCTGAATGACTGATTTATGTACCTAAGCAGCAGCAATGTGTATTTCTTATTGCATATTTATGTGTAAAATTTCAAATAAAGAAATGTAAACCTCCACTGTTGTTAGCTAGTTATACAATTTTTAATTTGCTTTCAATGAATATTCAACTGCTTGTGCTTAGAATGCATTATTCATGCATACTCATGCTTGTAAAACTTGTCTGACAGAATAACTGTGTGTGAACTCAAAAATGGGCACTAGTACAGTTAATTTAAATTTATTTAATAATTTGAATCAACATTCACAATCTTTTTAACGGATGTGATCAATATGCTTTGCCACTTTACATTTTAGTTCCCTCTTTTCTTTGAGAGGAAGAATGTAAGAGATTTCTCAGCATACAGTTCAGAGACCTCAGTTGTTTTTTGTTCTAAGCAGCAGTGGAGGGAGCTCTGAGACATGCTTGGGAATTCTCCTATCCCTTTTTCTATAAAAGGCTCCATTTGTTGTAAACTTATGGATTTCTGCCAACTTCTGTTGAGGTGCTAGGAATAAACTGATGGGCAGGAAGCAATAAAAATGAAGTGTTTGCTAAAGAAACCTGGTTCTTCTTTTATGTTTCTGCTCTTTGGAGCAAGCTTTCTACCGAACCTTAGAAACCAAACACTAGAACTAAGAGGCTCATTTTCCAGGATCTCCTTCCTACTCCTCTTTGGTTTTCTTCTCACTGGCAATGGTTTCTCAAGCTTCTGCCAGGAGATCTTTAAAACCATTATCACTCTTAACAAAATCCAGTGCAGGCAAGTTTAGACAGTGTAGCCAGACAGGAACCCCCCTGTAACATCCATTTTTTGCTTGCCTGGAGCACACAGGACACACAGAGCAGTACAAGCCTTGAACAGCAGGCCCGGATATGCTGGCTGCTGTGACCATGGATGGCTGTAAACAGAGATACGCCGATTGCTGACCTCGAGACTGCGAGAACTGCTTGGACTGAAACCCATATTGATACGATCACACACACTCATCCGGGGGGGAGGAATCTCCCGCCCAGTAAAGAATGTCCAGTACTCACAATTTAGTTATCTCTCTTGCAAGTGTAAATTAAGTTGAAACTCCCTTGTAAGAACTGGCGTCACAAAGACAGCCCAACACAATTTGGCATCTTAGATAAGAAATAGGATACAGGCCCCTATGGGTATAAAGATGGGTCCAGCAGCACACTTACTCTGAGTGTCAATCTACCATCTATCTGCTGGTCGGGTTAGGTGATTGCCTCCCGAGGTTCCATGGGGACGCCCACCTCGTATTCGTCTTTCCTAGGAATTGAGGGACCGGCCCTGGCTTGACCTGCTGGAGTCGAGAGGCACAGAAGGGGGTAAATATTGTACCTGGATGTGTCCTTTGTCTTAAGTGTACACATAGACTTAGAGCTCTTTAAAGATTAAGCTGTCACTTGGTACCCTTATTTCTATTTTCTATCTTTATTTTCTTTGTAACCATTTTTAAGATCTATATTTGTCAATAATTAAGAAATAGAGCAATAGCCATTGTAACCACATGCTTTATAAGTCTCCTTAATAAACCTGTAACTGTTTAAGTTTTAACCTGACTCCTTCAGTTGCTGTAACAGAACCAAGCACAATTTAAAAGAACTTCAGCCGGTCATAAGGCACAGGTATAGGAAGAGCTTGGGTGTTTTGGATCGTGTCACTCCCAGGTGACAGATCCGTTGGGGCATCTCTCAGTCTTCCCGAGACTGCCTGCTGTGAAGGGATCCTGTATCCTAGCAGCTGAAATCTGAGATGTAATAAGCTCTTCCTATAAATTCTGTGGCGTCTGTCAGCCTGTTGGCTGCCCTCCATGACGGGACCCTGGTCCTAGCGGTAAAGGCACAGACGTTAAACTTTCGGGGCGCCCTTCAGCCTCCTAGGCTGCCCACTGCGACAGGACCTTGAGTCCTAGCAGTTAAAGACTTGGGTGTCACACACACACACACACACACACACTGCCCTGACCATCGGCTGACAGACAGTAAGCAAACATGATAACAAACACTGAAAGAGCACTGATGCAAGGCAGCAAAAGGACATGAGAATCATGTTTGCTCCCTGTCCAGTTTGCTGATACAGGGTTTTTCTTAGAGTGATGACAGTTTTAAACACCTTCTCGCTAGTGTTATGCAAAATGAAGAGCAAATAGCAATTGACCAAAACCATTTTACCCTAACACAAGCCAAATCCCAAGTATCGAGGTTAGGAAAAGTTTTGATTACTTTTTCTTCAGTTGAAGATAAAACACAAAGAAGGAGCTGATCCGGAGCCCATTGAAGTTAATATTCCCGTTGATTTCAGTGGGCTTTGGATAAGCTAATGGTACCATAGCAATGTACTGTTGTGGTTTTACTGGGGCACAAGAGAGCTTGTATTTACTATATTTTTAATGTAATTAATACATAACTCCTGAAGTTCAAGGTCCTAAATGGACAAGATCTTTGGTCTCTGAAGCAACACTCAACATCCTTACATCACAGCAACAGTTGCTTCACAAAGGTATAAGAACATAAGAACGGACATACTGGGTCAGAACAACGATCCATCTAGCCCAGTATCCTGTCTGCTGACAGTGGCCAATACTAGATGCCCCAGAGGGAGGGAACGTAACAGGTAATCCTCAAATGATCCCTCTCCTGTCACCCATATATATCTTATACATATAACTCTCAGATGGGCATTCACCATATTTTTGCCTGTTCACAGTGGATCAAATATGTTCCCAGATATTGGTAAGTTAAAAGTGTAAGCAAGATAAATATTTGAGCATTAGTTTTCTTCTTTCAGGTTTGGTAATCTTTTTCCTTGCTAGAATTTTTATATACCATCATCCTTGGCTATTGGATCATAGGATTCCATTAGAAACTATAGGAGTAACAGATAAGTCCCAGTCAAATTAATATACGTAATTTTTTTATTTCTCTCTCTCTCTCTATCCATCTATCTCAGACAAACACATACAGATTGTGTATATTTTTCAAATTGATTTTTTATTATTCTGTTTGTCAAAGGGGCATCACTAAAATCAATGGAATAAAGTCCTTTTAAGCCAGAATCTGATAATATGTATGCTGAAGAAAATCAAGACTAGGTTATTTTTTGTTTGTTTTGTTAACGTTTTTGTTGTTGTTGTTTTTAATTTTATTGGGTTTGTCCAGATTTATACTTGTTTAACTCACAACAAAATTTGGCTCTTTCAACTCACCTTTAAGGATGTGTTTTCGACCTTTTAATCCCCTGTCTCTATTGATCAGACCTTTTAATATTTATAGTGTAGATTTTGTGGTTTTATTACTGCTAACTTTGACTTTCTGCATGGAAAAAGTGTAGGGTTTTTTTTTATGGGGAACCTAAAATATCTTGAAATATTAAAAAATCACCCTTTCTTATGTGTTAGACGATGTACTGCAAAACCAGAGAAAACAAACAAGCTTAGAATGTGGAATTAACACAGGATACTATTTTCCAACCTAGGTACCTAAGGCATCAATTCATATTTAGGCCCCTACACATATGAGGCCTGATTTTAAAGATGCTGAACATCTTCAGTTCCCATTATGTCATGTTTCTAGGGTACACTTAAGCACATGCTTTAACTTTCAGCAATAATGGGAGTTAAGCGTGTTTTTAAGATTGTTGCAGAATTGGGACCTAAGTGCCTAATTTTAGGTTCTGGACCTTTAAAAATCCTGGTTACAGCCCATGCATATGGCTGATATCATCTGCCGTTTTTTTTTAAATGTTCTTTTCCAAAATACATGTGTTGCTTACTAGTGTTAACAAATGCGCTAATGACACCAGTAACAGCTCTGTGAAACATTTGGCTCCACAAACATTTCAATATGGCCAATTTTTGTTGTATTTGCTATTGATGATTAGGATGTTTTACATGGAATTGTGTACCCTTTTTCTGATGAAGTCTGCAAACTTCCTATTGTAAACATTTGACCATTTGCCAGTGTCAGTCATATTACCATTTTTAAGTGAGATCCGTTTTAACAAAATGATTATTCTTTTAAGGGAATCATTCCAAAGCAGCACTGGCAGTCACTTAATTGTTTGCCTTTATTTGTAAAACCAACTATAGCCAAAATTTGCTGGTTTCCAAGGATGTGTGAGAGAAAAAAAAATGTTTTCTGAACATTTAGTCATGGAGCAACACTGCCACCAACAATAAGAACTCTACATGGCCTCATTTTATTAGGTCTGTCCATTTTAAAACACTAACAATTAACTCAGCACAAAATGACCACTTCCTATTCAGAGGATAAGGAAGCATTTCTTTCACAGATGATGTTATTGGAGACTGTTTTTATAAATGCATAGTTTCCTTAATTCCTCTATAATGATCTTTCCTGCTTTAGTTATTGTTGTTTTAAGAGGCTAAAGTAAACTCTCTTGTTCATGTAATTTCAAATGAAAATACAAGGGTTCATGGGCTTGAACACATTCCTGAAGCTTTCCCTCCTCCCTTTCTTCCTTCAAACTATAGTCTTGGGTTCTGGTGATAGTTTGTACTTTCTTTTGAAAGTGAACTATTGTCGTAAAAAGCTGTTTTGGCAGCTACCAAAACATGTCACATTGACTGTAACCTTTTCAAAAGGAAATACTCCGAGGAACTTTCATTGTGAAAACAGTGCGATCTGGCCTGAAAATGGGGACATTGTTGAAGGAAAAATAACAGGAATTAATACATTTTTCTAACTCCAGTTTGCTACTTAGAAGTATCTTGTTTAAGCCACTAAATGAGAGAGGAGAGAGAATAGTGATTTGTGTTTTGAAAAAAATATTTTTGGAAAAAATTGGTTTTTGAATTTTCAAATTTTCAGTAAAAGTCAAAAATTTCTATGGAATGAAGACAATTTATGAAAAAAAATCAAACATCCTATTTTTCCTCAAAAAATGTTTAATTTTTTTGGATAGCATTTATTATAGACTTGTTTGTGGGATGACTGGAATAGTGCTGACCCCTGTACAGCATCACAGGCATGCACAGAGAATTTTAAGTAATTAAAACAGACAAGAGCTTTCCCCCAAAGATTTTACAATCTAAGGCCCCAATGGCTCAAACATTTCTAAGAGTCCTTAGCTTTTAGTGCATGAGAAGCCAGATGAAGTTCAATGGGATGATTTACATATTTGAAGTTAAATTGATATATGGATAATAGCCTAATTTAGATAATGATTCATAGATATTTGAATTTTAATGCTAGGAAGGAACCACTGTGAATATTTAATCTGATTTGCCTATAACAAGCCATATAATTTCACCTATCTGCACAATAAATAAAGGTGGGATTATGGAAGGGAAAGGATAACATCAGTAAGCAATAATTTTTGGTACACACGTGATAATCCTTTTTAATCCATATTAATAATATAAGTGTTACCATATGAGTCAAATAAATGAGTGAAGAAGGCAGGAGTAGATGGCATAGGAACAGAGGTACTGGTTGGTCCAAGTAGTTGAAAGTTAGTGTTGCTTTTTGGCTTCTGTGGCATAAATGGATCATTGAGTAGACATAAGGCCCTTTCAGTGAAATCCCTGTTTAGAGAAGCCTCTGTACCAAACTTATTTCTCTGCCAGGCATGAGCCGCTGAGCTGACTTCCAGCCTCCTCTGAACAGAGAAGTGCAAACTATTTTCTTTTAGTCTAAGGGAATGAACATCTGTGATCACAAGCAACAATTATAAGATAAGAGCAAAGATTCTATGGATATGGGCATGAAATCATCCTATTGTTGGTCTCAAGCCAGCAGAGAAGCATATTTGTGATAATTTACTGGTTGTATGGCATTGCTTTGCTAGAAGCTGTGAATCCATCCAGTACCATCGGGGAGCCAACAGCCTCACCACTGGGGAAAGTGCAGGGGGCTCGCTCCACAATCCTGGAGGGGATTTGACCTCAGGTGGAAAGGTCGGGGCCAGGGGCAGCCAACTCTCAGGGTATGTCTTGACTACAGAGCTTTTCTGGGATACTGGAAAAGCAGACGTGTTTTTTCGGCATCCCTGTAAACCTTGTTCTACGAGGAAGAAGGGATGTTCCGAAAGAGGCTTTTTTCCCAACATTTGGCCCTGTGTAAACATGCCAAATGTCGGAAAAGCCTCTTTCAGTTCACAATTTGCATATCTTTTTCCAGCTTTTCTTTGTAGTGTAGACACAGCCTCAGTGTCACCCAGATTATGTTCCGCCCCAGCCCTCATAACTTAGGAGCCACCCGGAGCGGGCTGCATGGGACTCCAGTGGTAATTTAAAAGGCCTCGGCTCTGAGCACTGCCATTGCTGCAATAACTGTGGCAGCTTGGAGCCCCAAGTCCTTTTGAATTGCTGGGTCTTGGGGCAGTTAACCCCTTTGTCCCCTCCTTCTGCCACCCCACCTCATCGGCAGGCCTGACTATAGCAGCACATTAACAGAGCTGTACAAAGGACCCTTCTGCTGTTTCCAGGGGAGCCATCAGCTGAACGAGGGGTGTGTATGTATGTGTGTGTGTGTGCACACTCTGCTCTCCCAAAAGAGGTAATGTCTCTGGCCGTAGAGACAGGGCAGGGGGCAGCCAGCCCTCAGTGCTGCCTGGTCCATGGCATGCCGCCCCTCTCCCCTTCCCTCCACCACACATCCTTCAGAGTTGCCCAGAATGTGTACTGTGATCCTCCAGCACCAATTTAAAGTGCCTAGGGCTCTGGCTGCCACTGCTGCCACAGTAGCAGTGGCATCAGCTGAAACCTCGGGCTTCTTTGAATCCCCAGGCCCTGGGGCAACTGCCCTCTTTTCTCCCCCTATTGGTGGACCTAGCTGCTTCTGCCCATTTTCTGCCCAGATTGACTTCTGTGTTCAGGATATCTGATAGTTGAACGGATGTTGAAATAGTTTTGGCTACCTTGCAGCTATATGATATTGAACACTGGTTTATCTGCACCTCTTGATGACAATAGCTGTCAACAATGGATAATTTCAACAGTGTAGAGGACAGTGTTTGACAACTCAGACATGTAGATGAAAGATGAACCAAGAGACAAGAATGCAAACTTAAGTTTTCGGTTCTCCTTTCTCGTGCGTAACGCTGGAGAGGAGCCTAGCTGGGTTCGAATATTTTGTAGGCTTTGTGGAGGAAATGGGTTTTTAGGTCTGTGTCAACACAGAAGGATTACAGCAGATCTTACTTGGAATAGGGTCTTTCTCGGGTTCAGTAAAAACATACTTCATCACTTTTTACACCATCCATTATTAAAACAAAAAGGCCACAAATGGAGGACTAGATAGCTCAGAGAATTCACAAGCTATTAACATGGCCAACTCTAATCCAATCCTGGAAAGTAACAATGTTACCATTTCAAGACTGCTTGATGACCTCTGTGAAATGATTTAGCTGGTGTTAGTGCATTTCCAAGTGCACAGGTATCAACATCATCACTACTAAGAACCTAAGAATGGCCTTACTTGGTTAAACCAATGGGCCCTCTAGCTCAGTGTGCTGTCTTCTGACAGTGGCCAATGCCAGGTGCTTCAGAGGGAGTGAATAGGCAATAATCAAGCAATCCCTCTCCTGATGTCCACTCTCAGCTTCTGGCAAATAGAGGGCAGGGACACTCAGAGCATGAGATTGCATCCCTGACCATTTTGGCTAATTGCCATTGATGGGCCTATCCTCAGTTAACCTATCTAGTTATTTTTTTAATCCTGTTATAGTTTTGGCCTTTATATCATACCCTGGCAATCTATTCCACAGGTTGACTGTCTAATTACTCACAGTAACTACAGAAAACAACAAAGACAAATCAAATCCAGACTATTTTCTGATCTCTAGAAGTCTTCCCTGGAGGTCAAGGATAAGGTGCATCTTTCAGCAAGAATCTGCTCATTCCACACTTGTTAACTGATGAAATAGAGGACTTGAGTGTTGCATGCTGTCAGTGCAATATATGTCAAAAGCCCTAAATATGCACACAAGTGCAAAAAATGTGTCTTTCATTAGATCTCCAACTATTGTTCATCCCAGAGAAAAGCCTTGCAAAGTCAGAACACATATTTCAGGGAGAATTTATTCTCACCAGGGCTGTGAATAAGCTTGTAGAGTTTAGAATTTTATTAGTTCGGTAAAAAAGTTATATAGAATTCAGTAAAACTGCTTTTATGCATTTTCTCAAATGTTATAGATTAAACTCTCTAAAATAACAGTCCCCCGATACTCCCCACTCCCAGCTTCTCTTAACAATGTTTGACAACTAGATCTGCTACTTCCAAAAAATTATTAAAAATTTCCACTTTAATATTAAAATCGGACAACTGAGATGAGCTGCTTCAAGCCTGTAAAATGCATGATGCCTCATCCTTGCAATTACTCTGAAGGTGGAGAGAAAAGTTCAAAATTTCTCACACTGGAAATGATTTCATGTAGAGTGAACTAGATTAAACCACAATTATATGTGTATGTGTGTGTGTGCGCGCGCGTGCGTGCCCACCTATCACCTCCAAATAACAGTTTATCTCCTAGGAAAAAGATTTCCTGGCAATATCACTGACAACCTTCTTTCTTCTAACTGTTAATGTTACTTTTTGAAATTCTAATTGCCTCCATTAGCTTTTGTGTCACATGGCAGTAGCTGTCTAGCTTTCAGTCACCGCTCTCAGAAAGGGAACAGGGGATATATATTATTCCTCTGCCAAAATTTCACCATGTGTCTGGAGGTCAACAACGTAGGGAAGATTTGCTTTGTGTTGCCTTTAGGATATTTTTAGGAGACTAATGGGTGTCATGATCAAGTCCTCTGTGCTAAATGTTGCACATACACATTGTTTCACTGTCTAAAGTGACTCAAGACTGTGAGGGCTGACTTCAGGTCACATTGTCAGAAAACAGGCAGACATCCCAAACTTGTGGTGTATTCTATTATTAGATTTCACTAAATCAGTAACAAATGTGAACACCTGGATCATTATACCAGTCTTGCCATAGGGAGACAGTCCTCTTAGACTCTCCAGTCTACTTTCCACCCAGGCAAGCTGGAGTCTGTAAAAAATGGTTACTTCCAACAAAAATTATACCACATTCAGGTTGCTCCCTGTCCAAGCAGACTAGTCACTTATGCAAGATAAATTGGTACCATAGATCTTACATCAAAGAAAATGCTGGTAGCCAATTCTATAGTAAATTGACTAAAGATTTATTAGATAAGACCGTGTTTCTCAAAGTGGTCTGTGGACCCACTCTGAGAAAGCTGCTACCGGGCCATTCTGGTTTGTTTATTTGCCCTCACTGCAGTCACAGAGCCTCGTGGTTCCCATTGGCTGCAGTTCACCGATTGCAGCCAAAGGGAGCTGTGGGAAGCAGGAGCCTAGGTCACGCTCTTTCCCGCCGCTCTCCTGGGTTACAAATGATGAACTGCAGCCAATGGGGGTCGTGGCTACAGAGCTAGTAAGTAAACAAACTGGAGTGGTCTGGTAGCAGCTTTCTCAGAGTGGGTCCACAAACCACTTTGAGAAACACTGAGCTGGGAAAAGAAGATAAAACAAATGTACAGGTGAGTTACAATTTGTAATTCTAAATGGTAGCAGACATGTAATAAACTGCTAGTTTCTCACAAGACTCTCAGGATTATCCAGAATAACTCTGTTGATCTTTGTCTTCTTGTTCAGTTATTCCACCCTGTTAAAATCCAAACAGTCCAGAGATGCAGGATCTTTCCCTCAATTCATATTTATAGTTTTTTCTCAGAGAAAACAAGCTGACAGGATTACTTTCCACATTGGTTTCATCTCTGAAGACGGAGAGGGTAGAATACATTTTAAATCTTTGACCTCCCATCACCACACACAATTTGCTTTGAAATTAGTTCTTTTCCCATTAAATTTCTTGTAGTAAGATGAGGGCCAGAAACAAAAGTTCATGTAGCACAGGCCTGGTTTGAGGCCTGAGGCCTAACTAACGATAGACAAAACTTGACTACTATAAAGCAAAGCTAAGCTATGAGCAAGAGGCATGCCCTTGCTCACAGAACTTGGCATGAGAACACAAAACACTAACTGGTAAGAGACTCAGGTGTGGAACAATAATTGGTACTGGTGATAAGTTGAAAGCATATTCCAAAAGGATGGTAATAACAGCTCGTTAAAAAAGACCTTGGTACCCACACTCCCCACAGATAGGGTTCACGAAAGGATCTAAAATGACAGGATGGATAGAGATTTTATAATCGAACCACGAGGTGCAGGGTGATGGGTGGTATCTAAGAAGCAACAGAGAGTGGCCACCTGAATATGTGAGAGGGAGACAACCTGACACATCAGGAGTGATGTGTAACTTGCTTGTATCTGTATCAACTATTTCTGTATTTTGCTTAATCATAAACCTGGCAGAGCACCTTCAATCCTTATCTGATTTGTGATCTTTGGGAGCTCTCTTGGAGTCTACTATGTTGACTACTTGCTCTACATGGTATACATGACTGAGCACACAAGCATGCAGCCAACAGGTTATCATCAATGATGGAGCAGGAGACCTGTCAGGGCACCCTGCCAGTAAATCCTGACTACTTCATTTCTTCTTTTGCATTCCACAAGACTTTGTTTTCTCATTTGATGGGCTATTTAGATACAGGGGTATATAAAGTGTAAATATTAACTATTACATTATAATAGGATATAGACAAGTGAAAACAATAAAAGCAACATCACATTCATTTTCTTGAAGTGTAAACACCAAGAGAAGGTAAGAGGAGGTGCCACCAGAACCCCAGGCCACTGCAATAACAGAAAATTGATTAGGTGAAATATGCTTATATGATCCACATCCTAGCCTACAGACGGAGGTGAAAAAACAGCAAGCTCCCCATGAACCTGACTCAAGGTAAAATTCCAGCTGTGGCCAATTTCTTTTTGATGCTTCAAAGGAAGAAAGAAAAAACTCTTAGAACATATCCAGACAATTGTGCATTGGAGTAATGCACTGCATACAACTGGCCGAAAAACTGAGCATGAGATTTGATTTTAGCCATTAACACACAGTTACAACATATTATGAGCTTGTTGAGGGCAATGCAGTTTCCTGTTCTCTCTAAGGCCCATAAAAAGGGGGATGAATGGAGGATTTGTAAATTCATAGATTCCAGGATCAGACTCCAAGCAATGGTGAGCCTACCACTTCTCCCAGATCCAGGCAGTGTCAGCCCCACCCCTTCTGCCTGAGGCCTCACCCCTTCTGGGAACAGGAAGACGGCCCCCTACCTGGCTTAGGGGCCCAGCAATTCTGTCACTCCTCCCTGCAGACACCTCAAACTGTTGGTAGGTTCTATAATTAGATTTCACCAAGCTATTAACCATATGTAGTGACTATAATAGGACAATAAAGGCTAAATTTGCCCCGCAGGAGCTGCAGCTGCGACACTGGTTCTGGGGTTTGCTTAGCAGGTTTTTGCTTATTTATTATGCCCCAAGCCAGTTCTGAGGCAGATGAGTAACATATACTACCATCTCAGGAGCCCTGAAACCTGGATGGTGTATATAAAAAGCCTCAGGCTGCTTCAGAAGAGATGAGCTCTTCCCACATGGCAATTTCAGGTCCCAGGAGAGGAGACGGCTGGGGAGGGGGGTGCTCCTGCTGATCCGTTGCTCCTCTGGATACAGAGAGGCAGGGGGATGGAGTTGGGATTTCAGATCTTGGGGCAGTGGCTCAGGGTTTCTCTGGAGTGAGGGGCTGGGACAGAGATGTGAGGATAGGAGGTTAGCTTCTCTGAAGGGTGAGTTCATCTGCTGTCCATGCATAAGTGTTGACTCCAGGATCATTACTTCAGTCTTAGCTTGGAATCAGAAATAGTCCCCTGAGACTTTCCAGTCTACCTTGCCACCTAGACAAACTGGACTTTGTGATAATAGTATCAGAGGGTTAGCCGTGTTAGTCTGGATCTGCAAAAGTGACAAGGAGTCCTGTAGGACCTTATACACTAACAGATATATTGGAGCATAAGCTTTCGTGGGCAAAGACCCACTTATGCTCCAATACATCTGTTAGTCTCTAAGGTGCTACAGGACTCCTTGTCACTTTTGTGATAATAGTCATTTGAACCCCAAATCATACCACATCAAGTCTGCCCAAAACACTAATCGCTTAGGGCAGTGGTCCCCAACCTTTTGGGGCTGCCGGGCACCCAGGGGCGGCACCGCGCATGTGCCACATGCCCGGGGCGGGGGCCACACATGCACCAGGTGCCCGGGGCCCGGGGCGCAAGAATGTCTCGGGCCAGCCCTGGTCACTAGGCGGGCGCACATAAATGCCCCGGCAGACGCCATGGCTCTGCGGGCACCGCGTTGGGGACTGCTGGCTTAGGGTATGTCTACACTGCATTCCTCTTTTGATAGAGGAATGCAAATGCAGCTGAGTGAAATTGCAAATGAAGCACGGATTTGAATTTCCTGCTCTTCATTTGCATAATCGCGTCTGGGCGCTATTTCGAAATACCCTATTTCGAAAAAAGAAATGCTGTCTAGACGCAGTTATTTCGAAAGAAAACCCTTCTTTCGAAATTACCCTTACTCCTTATAAAATGAGGCTTTTTCTTTGATAAAGGTGAGTGACAATGATGATCTCTGAACGGCATACATAATTGCCATTTGCTTTGAAATCAGCAATTTCTGTTAAAATACTTAAGACTTTCATTAGCATTTCACAAAATTTCTTTAATGGGTTATTTTCACAGACAAGTGAAAACAATATGAGTAACAATCCACTGTTGCACTGTTTTTCATGAGGTTTAAAAACCTGAATACACTCTCACATTTACACTCATTTTGATCTAGACGAATACACAAGCAAATTGGCCTCTAACACTGATATGACTTGGTTAGCCAGTGTCCCTATATTAGCCAGGGAGGAATTCCAGGATTAGACCACACAACAGGAAGACTATGTCAGAACCAAGAACTGAATCCTGAGCTTCTGAATCCCACTTTAGTGCCTTAATCCCATCACCAATTTACCTTTCATCAATGGATATGTTTGCTTTTAGGAAATCAATTGAAATTCCTGTATTCGTTACAAAATGTTCTATAATGGGGACTGTTTATATTCATAACCTGAATCTCACACATTCTGACTTGTAGCTTGGGAAAAAACAGAACGTAATGATCAGAAGCTAGGGGAAAACATTTCCTTGCAGAAAGACTGAAAATAACTTTTAATTAAGATCGGGAAAATATTTTCCAATTATGTTTGCTGTAATTGTTTCCCCAGCATGATCTTTTCTGAAATCAGCTGCAGCAGGCAGTAAGAGAACTGTGGTGTTTGGCTGTTACTGCTTTGGTCTTGTTTGTAAATTAGATGTGGCATTTGAAAAGAGCATCTTTGCTTCAACTTTCAAAATCAAACAGTGATGTAAAGTTTGTCAGTGTTTAGACTTCCCACAGAGCTTCGTTAATTTGTTTGTCCTCTGTAGCCTCACCTCCCCTCTCTTCCCTGCTATAATGAGGAGATACAAAGCCAAGTGAGTATTCCATTTTGGAGCCTAGGGGGATACCTACAATACGAAGCAATAGGAGCTTGTAGTTTGCCTTCATATGTAGATCTTGACACTTCCTAAATGAAAGAATTATATATTTGATCATTTCCTCTAAGTGCAAATGATATGACTGACAGGAGGCTTCTGATGTAGATAAGACCATGGCTTTAAATGCTAAAAGGTCATAAGCTCACAGATGAGTCATATAGCCTGTACACAAGAGCAAAAAGATGCTTTGTGCTTGTTCAGACAACATGGAATTCTTGATCAAATTATTCTGAGAGGTGTGCGCAGGATCTCCGTTTTGTGCCTTGGTTTCAGATATGGCTTTAGGTTAGACCATTTCGGTATTTGGCTTTGCATTGGGCTTCAATTTGGAATTTGGATCTTTCTCCAAAGTTTCCTAAAATCTTCCAGACCCTTGGACAAATCTTCTTCTCCTTTCTAATGCACCTCTTTGAAGTGTAAGTTTACAGTGGGAGGGCAATGTTGAGCTAAGATATGCAACTACAGCTATGTGAATAACATAGCTGGAGTCAACCTACCTAAATTTGGGTTATTGCGGTGTCTTCACTGTGCGGGGTTGATGGGAGAAACTCTCCCATTGTCTCACCTTATTCTTCATCCTCCTGTGAAGTACCAGAGTCAACAGGAGTGTGATCAGCAGTTGATTTAGTGGATTTTAGATCTGCTAATTTGATCCCCAGGAGATCAATCACAGCAGTGCCTATCTCTCTGCTGTGATTAATTTTTGGGGAGTCTTTGTACCAAGACATTTCTTATTAAGATGTTCCGCTACTCCCCTTTGGCTTACATTTTGTACCCAATGCCTCCCTGTGTCCTTCCATGCTCTACCTAACTTACACAATTACACAGTTATCAGTAGGGCCTCTTTCTTGGCTTCTGTGTTACTAAAACAAAGTCTTGCTCACTAGATTGCAGGCCTGTTGCTGTTTTCATGTTACAGGCCTCTGTTTAGGCCTGCTGACTCCATGTTACTGACCCTCAACTTACTACACTATATTATCGCAGAAAGTTGACGTAAGCTACACAACATCAGCTACATTATTCATGTAGTTAGAGTTGATGTACCTAAGGTCATATTTTGGCAGGGTCTACTCCACATGGCAACCAACAGAAGAAACTTTCTCATCAACTTCCCCACACTTTTAACCTGGGATAGAATAGAGGGCTTGACTGCAGAGTGATCTCTGGTCAATTTGGTGGGTCTTACACAGACCTGCTAATTATTTCAAAATAACTCCTCAGTGTGGATATGTCTGAGCCTCAGGAGTTTGCCCATCTGGAAACTGGATACTTAGACAGAATTATCAATAGCACCTAAAGGCATGTCTACACTCAGGAATTATTTTGAAAGAAGTCCCCTTATTTCAAAATAACAAGGCAAGCATCCACACTACCAAGGCTGTTATTTCAAAATAATGGGCTTGTTATTTCAAAATAATAACTCCTGCTTGTGAAGAAGAATATGTTTATTCTGAAACAGTTATTTTGGGAGTTACTATTTCAAAATAACTTATTTCAGAATAACCTGGTAATGTAGACATAGCCTAAGTGACACAGAAGTACATATCCCATCAGCTTCAGAGGGGTAGCTGAGTTAGTCTGTAACAGGAAAAACTTAAAAAAACAACAGATAGTCTAGTAGCACCTGAAACACTAATAAAACATGTAGGGTACCATGAGCTTTCATGGGCATAACCCACTTCTTCAGATGACCATTAGGATCATCCTGTGCTTTTAAGTGTCTTAAATGCTTCTGAACATTTCTCTTATAGTGCTTAACCATCTTTTAAATCACGTGGAGACCTGTGCATGTAAAGTGTCATCTAAAACTATCCCAAGTCCTTAATATACCAGTTTTCTATTACTTCAGTGTTTTCTTCTAGTTCCTGAATATAATTTTTTCCTCTGAATTTTAGGAGGCTTTATAGAATTATGATTCTTTGTTGTTCATTTTCCTCCAGAAACTTTTACGTGATTTTCAACAGTCTTAATCCAGGAAATATGAGATCTCTTTTTTGGGAACTCTTATTCCTTAATTTCTCTGATATCCCTCCCATCTCAGCTCAGTCCACAGTTAATCTAAATTATACTAAAGGTTAATTTTGAAAAGCCAGCTCTATAATATTTATACAATGAAGTCAAACACTGAATGAAACACACTTGTAAAAACAACAGTGGCCTTTCACTTGTGTAATATCGGATGTAGTCAATCATTTAGCAATTCAATTTTGGCACGTCATTAATTAATTATTTATTAAGTCCAGTTTCTTTTCTTTTCTTTTCTTTTCTTTTCTTTTCTTTTCTTTTCTTTTCAGTACTGGACACTATTAAATTTACAGAGTCTAATGTTTATTTCACTTTGAAACATGTACTATTGTATTGATAAATATTTAATGGTGTTGCAGTTCAGTGGATACAGCCTCATATGTTTCTATTAAAAGGTATTTTATTACTCAGTAAGTGCAGTGTGATCAATCAAGGAACAAAAAAACCCACAATTTCACTCAAAGACATGAAGCTCAATTTCGGTTTCACAAGAAAAAGAAAAAAAGAACAATCAAGCAACTATATATTTTTTCTGAGGCACTACACAAGCAATTTCATTTTGGATAAACATCTTGGGAATAGTACACACAAGCCATAAAAGTGTTTGGGTGAGAAGAGTTATGGGATAGAAGAGGCTGAATAGGGAAAAGAAATTAGTAGGATTATTCACTCCAATTTTGAGTTCTCTCAACCTTCTGAACCTTTTGTAAATCACTTTTTCAGGGATACTCATGATCAGATGTGACAGACACCAAAGTCCATGAACAGTGATTTTGAAGTCATATGCACAAGTATATGAGGAAATAATTTTAGATATGAGTGTAATACTTGAATTAATCCATAAGATTATTAGCATGCACTAAACAAGTTCAAACTGCAGTTGAAATGGTCTGATGTAGAGTGTGCCAGGTTACATGGGAAACAAACAAACAAACAAAAAAGATAAAGGCACTCCATTCTGTCAATGATCAAGAGTACAATCATTTCATTTACTTCAGTAGGTGAGACACTGGGCATAATATGATATTTGAGACAAGGACTCGTGTCTTTTTACATTTGGAACATGCTTGTCAGAGTTGGGCTTCACCCTAACACCAAATAACAACAGCATGACCACAAACTATCTGCTGTTCAGTTAGTTCACAAATTCTAGTGTTCACCAGAAAGAGGTATTGCAAAAGAAAGAGAAAAATGGGCATTCAGATGAAAAACTACTTCAGCTTGTGAGGCATGAGCCAGAAAGAATATCTTCATAATTCCAGAAAAATTTCAGAAAACATTCAAACATTATCTAGCTCTTCCAAAACTTTCAAATCTCTTGAGGCTCGGGTTTCACCAAATATATTAATCTCTCTCTCATTTAAACACAACTATATTTTCTCATTTTGAACATGACTCATTCTACTGTCTATCCTCCTTTAGTCTGTCTATTTTAAGGACCTTTTTGTTATAAATAAATTAACATTGCAATAAATAAATGTTTGCATTTCCTGAACTTTCAGTCATCTAATCAGGTACTGGAAAAAGAATCATATGAACTTATGTGACTAACTATAGAACAAGAGTATATGGTAAAAAAATAAGAGAGCGAGAGCGAGAGCGAGAGAATTCATGTCAAACAGAATGATTCAGAAGTTGAACCAAAGGAATTTCCAAAACAGCACTTCAATATGAGATTTAAGGAAAATTTAGCAAATATGACATGACTTCTTTTAATTCTCCTGTTTTTGTGTTGTTTAGATAGACACAATCATTTGGATGGTTAAGTGTATGCCTTATTGTGACATGTATTAAAATGAAGAAATGATATGGATGAAGCTTTGGGTGGTTTGTATTAGGCTGCAGCTGGGCACTACAGATACTGTCCACAAGATGACCTCTAAATAATACAATTATTTCCATATGCCTGCATACATATGATGTTATAATCTTCAGTCAACCATCACATCCCCAAATCTGGGTTTTCTCATTCTGTTTGTCCAGTGCTAACATAAAACTCGGAACTAATGCAATTGCTTTTCTTGCAATGGACTGATTTTAAGATGGTGAAAATGTGATAACTATAAATCCTCTTCACTTCACTTGTAATTTAGAAGTTTTTCCATTTCATTTTTGGGGGAATTATGTTATTTGCTTGATTTTACTGGAAAAAATATCTGAGTTTGGTGCTATTAGAAAAAAAACAGATCTAATTCATTCAGCTCTGTTTGAAGAGTCCATTTTTATTCTGACTCCATCTTCTTTTTGCTCCCCATTCCATCCCCAAAATAAAATTGGGTCAGTATGATAACTGCAAAATGTTTTGTGAAAAACCCCAAATGTTAAGTATCATGTCTGAACCCAAAACTCACGGTGATGCTCAATGGGTGAAACAAACAAACAAAAAAGTGTTGTTTTAACCTCCTGCAAAAGAAATCACTGTATTATGAAGAACAGAGGACAAAAACTCTGCAGCATAGATCACTATCATCACACGTGAAAACTGTATTTTCGTAAATGTTTTCAAATTGTAGCTTGAATGTCATGCCATTATTTTATTTGGAGGATGCAGCTGTTTTGCAGAGGAAATGATTCCATTTTCATTTTCTAGTCAAACAAATTACTTTTCATTAACTTGTTCCAAATGAGTATTTGCCAAGTTCTAGTGGATCTTTCCCATCTTTAATTTCTAAGTCTTGAGTCCCTGCTACCAAGCTAATAATTGATAACAAGATCTGTGGTTCTCATTGACTAAAGTAGGAATTGAGGGCATTCTATATGTCACAGAAATCCTTAAAGTCAGCACCCTTAAAGTTCTATGACTTTATGGTTTGCACAAGAGTATTTATCCAGTTTTTGTGGCTTCAGCTTGAGTTCGAAGTAGATGCTTCTATACTTAATGTAACCAAGAACCAATTGAATCAGGAAATACTGGGAATCTTTGGAAGGCAGTCTTTACCCACAACACTGCCAGATTTCTAAAACAATAACCATGTGAACTGAACCTCTGAGATTCACCAGTTGTAATAAAAAGTGGGGGGGGGGGGCCGGAGAGAGGGCACACACACCTTGTTGCTCTCTAATAATAGTCTCACAGAGAATATAAAGGATATCTTAGGGTATGTCTACACTACAGTGCTATTTTGAATTAACTTATTTCGAATTAGTTAATTCAAAATAAGCTAATTCGAAATAATGCATCAAGACACAAAAACTAATTCAAAATAGCATTTTGCTATTTCGAAATAGCGCGTCCACACTGATTGGACGCTGGATCGCATTTAAGGGCAGCTGAAACCGGTTCCAGCAGGGCATCAGGTCAGTAGTTGCTTTGTGTGGCTGCTGTCTGAGGCTATCTGAGGCTCATGCTTAAAGGGACCCCCCTGGACAACCGGTTCTCAGCTTTCCCGCTTGCTTGCCAACCTCGCCGAGGGACAGCAAAGCGTTTTTCTCTCCACCTGCTTTGGTCGCTCTCCTTTGGGACACCGCAGCACTCGGCACCATGGAGCCAGAGCCGCCCCTGGGCACTCTGGTGCTCATGCTGAACGTCTTGCTGCAAGCCTGGCAGCAATTGCTGGAGGCTGCCTGGCACCTTCTGCTGCAGGCCAGCCCCCTGGCCCTCCCCCTGCACCCCCCCGGGGGCCCTGGAGGAGTGGTGCCCAGATGCCAGTGTGCCCCGCCGCATCTGGCGTCTGGACACCAGCAGCGACTGATGGGACCGCATCGTCCTGGAGCGCTGGGGAGACCAACAGTGGACCCAGAACTTCAGGATAAAGAAGGACACCTTCCTCGAGCTTTGCGAGTGGCTCACCCCTGCTCTGTGGTGACGGTACACATGCACGAGGCCCGCCATTCCCCTCCACAAGCGGGTGGCCATCGCCCTCTGGAAGCTCTCCATGCCGGATAACTACCGATCCCTGGGGAACCAGTTTGGTGTGGGGAAATCCACCATCAGAGCAGTGCTCATGCAGGTATGGCACTCACCGGCCACTGGGCCAGGAGGGGGGCTGCAAGGAGGACATGGGCTGCCCCAGGGAAAACGGGGGGAGGTGGTGTAAGTGCCCTCCCCGGGAGGGTTCGGTCTGTCCCGGCCACGCTACAGACCACCCGCAGTGGCCAGGATTGCAGTGGGGGAGTGGGGCGCGGGGCAGTGGTGGGGAACGAACACTCCCAGCCACCCGGGTGCCCCAGTGACCCTCGGTTTTGTGTGTTTCTCTGCAGGTGGTGAAGGCCATCAACAGGGTGCTGCTCTGCAGAGTCGTCCACCTCACCAACCTGGATGCGGTCATCCAGGGGTTCAGCGCCCTGGGCTTCCCCAACTGCGGGGGGGCAACCGACGGGACACACATCCCCATCCATGCCCCAGACCACCAGGCCTCCCTCTACATCAACAGGAAGGGGTACTTCTCCGTGATCCTGCAGGTTGTGTCTGACCACCAGGGCCAGTTCACAGACATCAGTGTGGGCTGGTCCGGCAAGGCACATGACACGCAGGTATACCGCAAGTCCTCTGTGCGCCAGAGGCTGCACGCTGGGACTCTCTTCCCTGACTGCCACATCAGGGTCGGGGACATGGACATGCCAGTGTGCCTGCTGCGGGATGGGGCCTACCCCCTATAGCCCTGGCTGATGAAGCCCTACACAGGACACCTCAACCCCTCCCGGCAGGCCTTCAATGCCAGGCTCACCAGGACCCGCACTGTGGTCGAGGGGGCCTTCAGCTAACTGAAAGCACAATTTAGATGCCTCCTCACCCACCTCGACCTCTTCCAGCACAATATTCCACACCTGGTGGCAGTGTGCTGTGTGCTCCACAATTTATGTGAGAGGAAGGGGGAGGCTTTCCTGCCAGCCTGGATGGCAGAGGCTGACAGCCTGGCTGGCCAGTATGCACAGCCCCACATGGCTGCCATCCAGGAGGCCCTTTGGGGGGCTGTCCGCATCCGGGAAGCCCTGCGGGAGAGCTTCCAGGTGGAAGAGGAGTGAAGTCCCCCTGGCATGCACCACTGGGGCCTTGTGCCTTACATTCCACCCCCACCTCCTTCCCCTTTCCCCTCCCTAACCCCCCTTCCTGATATTCAATAAAAACACCTGTGTTGCCACAAAAAACTCTCTTTATTTAACATAACTCGGGTGGGGGGAGGGGGGAAACCTGGGAGGAGGGAGCTGGAAGGGGGAGGAAAGGGGAGGAAGGGGGAGGGGAAGCTCAGGATTGGGGGTCTTGCCGGCCCTCCCATCTCGCAGCTCTGCGGGTGCGGGGGCCTCGGCATTCCCGGGGGGGAGTGGAAGGTGGGGCAGGAGGGACGGGGGGGCGGAAGAAGCGGGTGGGGGAGCAGCAGTGGGAGGAGGAGCAATAGCTGGGGCAGCCACAGGGGCTGGAGCAGCAGGAGGCAGCAGTCGGTCCGCCAGGGCCTGCAGGTGCTCACGGAGGGCACGGCCCTGCTTCTGCAGCTCCCGCAAGCTCTCCCGCCGCAGCTGCAAGTCCTCTTGCACCCACTGCTCCTGGCTGTGGTTCCTCTGACCACAGCTGCTGCCTCTGGAACTCCTCCTGATTCTGGGTGCACCTGCTGGCCCAGGTGCGGGTGGATGTTCCAGGCAGGGTGGTGCGTCC
This sequence comes from Pelochelys cantorii, assembly GCA_032595735.1. Lineage (NCBI taxonomy): Eukaryota > Metazoa > Chordata > Testudines > Trionychidae > Pelochelys > Pelochelys cantorii. The sequence continues at coordinate 96,634,963 of CM064329.1, read as the reverse complement.
TGCACTCGCAGGTGCTGTGGTGAAACAAGAGAAGTGGTCAGTTCTCCCTGGGGACACAATGGGTGAAACCCAACCCCCCTCTGCAAGGCGAGGACGGCAGGTCTCCGCACCTGCTATCTCCAGGAGTGTGAGCTGGCCCAGGACTGCACCCCAGCCCCTGTGCTGCCTATAGTGTGGTGTGTGTGTGTGGGGGGGGGGTGAGATGTGCCCTGCCTCTGTGTAGAGGGGGAGTCTGGAGGAAGGTGGAGGAAGGGCAGTGTGCAGTGTCTCTCCCCGGGGTCAGGAGCCTGTCATGTGCCTTCATGCGTAGACGCGTGTGGGAAACAGGTCAGGGCCCCTGCATGGCACCCAGATGGGGCCACATGACCTGGATGGCACAGCAGATGCACAGGTTGTCAAGGCCGATGCGCACAGTCCCTGGGCTCTCCCACCCTCCCCATCCCACCCCGCATAAGGGGACCGTGATGTCACTCACATGTGGAAGCCTCCCTGGCCTTGGATGAGACTGCTGATGGGCTCTCCAGTTCAGCTCGGGGGTCCTGGGTGCAGGACCTCTTCCTCCTTTTCCCCTGTGTCAGGGGCAGTGCCCTCTGCCCCAGGGTCGATGATGACCAGGGGGACACAGACCGTCTGACCCCCCAGTATGCGGTCCAGGGCCTCATAATGCGGGCAGGCCTCCGGGTCAGCCCCTGGTTGGAAGGCCCTGGCATAGGCCTGCCGCAGTTCTTTAATTTTGCTGTGCACCTGCTCCTGGCTGCGCATGTGGCCTCTGGTGGCCAGGCTGGCAGCCATGCGGCTGTAGACGGACGCATTCCTGCACCTAGTGTGGAGATCGTGGGCATTAGAGGCATCCTCCCCAAACCTCAATAAGGCCCACAATCTCTGCACTAGACCAGGAAGGTGCCCACCTTTTGCGGCCCCTGGCAGGCTCCTGAGAGCCGCCAACCTGGTCCTGGGGAGTGGTGGAGGGCTGGGTGGCAGCGGGTTGCTGGCTTATCCTGTGCCAGGTGCACGGTCTGCTGGCTGTGTGCTGGCAGGCTGGCAACTGGCACAGGCACTGCGGCCAGAGTCTGCCCCTTTAAGGGCTCTGGGGCTAGGGGAGGAACAGACAAGTTTTCCTGGTTGTGCCCAGAGTGGCCACCAGGGCTCCCTGGGAAGGGCTGGAGGCCCCCTAATTCGAAATAAGTGTCTACACAGCACTTATTTCGAATTACCTATTTCGAATTTGGTGTTATTCCTCATAGAATGAGGTTTACCAAATTCGAAATAAGGGCTCCACTATTTCGAATTTATTTCGAAATAGCGGTTTGTATGTGTAGACGCTATTAAAGTTAATTCGAAATAACGGCTGTTATTTCAAATTAACTTTGTAGTGTAGACATACCTCTACTTCTTTCCTATAAAGAAGGGCTCCCTTAGATGGTAGAAATGTGTTTATGAAGCTCAGGAACAAGGGATTTAGCAGTAAGTGCATAATTTATACAGAGGATCTGTTTGGAGTCTACAACACATGAATATATTACTCTCAATAATTTTAAGTCACAGTTGTTATATATTTCTCTCCTTTGGCCAGTCTGTAAGAATGTAAGGGGCAAATAGTGAGGGGAGAAGATGTAGGAGCACTCCGAGAAACTGGAAAGAAATGTCAGCAAATAGTTGTGGAATTAGGAGGTGGCTAATTCTCTAGAACCTTGTTTCCACAGACAACAGACTTAAGGGATTTACAGTAAAATAGTGGAACCATAAAAGAGGATCAAGCTGATAGGAGACTTGAAATAGGAGGTGGGAGGGAGAGATGCCAGTACTGAGGCCTGGGTCAAAACTACAGAGACGGTGTGATTGGCTTGCAGTATGTATTGAGGCAGGCAAGCCTCAGAATACAAACATCTGGGACTGTCCCAGCCCCAAGTCTCCCATCCCACCTCCAGGAGAACTTTAAGGAGGGCAGGAGGCTGAAGAACCCACTCAGTTCATAAGGGAACATTGCTGGCTGTTCCCCTTCATCTGGGAGCAAGGAGAAAGTGCAAAGTTTATGTAACCCCCTTTTTCCTTCTGGGTTACTCGGGAGCAGGTCACACTCACAGGTGTGCCCGGGCACCTGATGTTTTAACCCAAAAGAGATCCTGAGCACCCCAGTGGTGATGGTGTTTAGTTGGGGAAAGCCCTATCCACCCCCTTGCTGCAGTCCCTTGCTTGTAATGAATGTAAAATGGCAGTGCCTCCACCTGGCTGGCCTTGTACACACTCACTGGTGTGCCTTGAGAGCCTCCAGGAACATACTCATTCCAACATAAATCTGGATCTAATTCCAGAACAACTACAAATCATATATATCTAATAGAATACTTTAAAATAAACAATCTTTACTTAACTTAAATAAACAGGGATTAACAGATTTAGCAATGAATAGCATTAACAAAACACATAACAATAATTGAAGCTTATATTTGTACTAACAATGACCCCACCCCAGAGTGTGCACACCTCTGGACTCACAGTCCCAGACACTTGCTTGCGTTGGCGCGCTGATGTTGCACCTGGAGTGGAGATTTGGTCCAGGCTAGACAGCAGCTCTGTCCCAGGCAGCACTTTTTCAACAAGGCCCAGAAACTTACTGCCTCATGCTGTGCCTATCGGAAGCAGCCTGCTAGATCCCAGTTCCAACTGGCATCTAGTCCCAGTCTGTAGCTGCACTACAACAGCCCCTGGAATGGATCAATGTCCTTGGCAGCAGCCTGGCTCCCCCTTCGGTTCCAAACTCCAAGGCAGAGTCCCAGACTCTAGGCCTCTTTTCTTCAGGCACATGGAGAGAGAGTCCTCTCTCCCCAAGAGTCCTTCCTTCCTGTTTTTCCCAAGGGCTCATGGGAATTGTAGTCTGGATTGCAGCACACAGGGTCTTTTCAGAATAAAACAGAGGCCCCTTTAGTAAGGGGACTACATTTCACACACTCTGACTGGGGAGCACAGGGGGCAGATGAACCTGGACCACCCCACCCAGGAAACATACAACCCTCCTCTGGCTGTGCCTGCTGGAGCTGCAGTGACTCTGGAGAGGTACTTTTCACCTTGCCCCAAACTGCCATGGTGCAAGAGAGCTGGGGTAGTCCTTGCTCCCCAGGGCAGCCTGCATACTGAACCCCTCATCTCCACCTCACCCAAGAACAATGATTTAAATGAAGCATGTAGATTTTCATTTTATTTTCCAAGAAAAACCCCAAATTAATTGAATTAAGGTCCTGATAATGCTGAGTAAATCTTCTGGAATTAAAATAATTTAAATAAAATATTCTCTCTCTCAGCAGTCACTTGATAATGAGTAGGACATCTTCCTGTCACCCTCCTATTTATTGATCCATAGATGGCTGACCAGCCCAATTCTGGAGCCACGGGTCTTATCACAGAAGGGGCTGGTGCTGGTGGCTATTGGAGGGAGGCGGGGCAGTTTTTGCCGCTCTTTTCTCCTCCACCTCGCCTCATCTGCACTGCTGCAGACCTCTCAGCGCTACCCCCTCACGGATTACCGCTCTCCACTGGAGATGATCTTGGGCAAGATTCTCCCAAGTGTCGATACCAATGCCATACTTTTTCATGTTTGCCTTCAACATGTCCTTAAATTGCTTCCTCTGGCCTCCAACCCTCCTCTTTCCTTCCTTCAGCTCAGAAAACAGAATCTGTTTTGGGAGGCACTGATCAGGCATTCGAACCATGTGACCAGTCTAGCAAAGCTGTTGGTAGATGATGATAGCTTCAATTCTGGTCATGTTCGACTTTTCCAGGATTCTAGTGTTCATTCGCCTGTCCTCCCAAGGGATATTTAGGATTCTCCTGAGGCATCGTTGATAATATCGTTCAAGTGCCTTCAGGTGACGCTTATATGTTGTCCAGGTTTCACATGTGTACAGCAGTGTTATAAAAACCACTATACAGTACACAAGGAGCTTTGTCTTGGCACTGATGTTCCTGTTCTCAAAGACCCTTCATCTCAGGTGGGCAAAAGCAGAGCTTGTGTAGCTCAGGCGATGCTGGGTTTCCATGTCAATGTAGACTTTGGCAGAGAGATCAATTCCAAGGTACAGGAAATGCTCCACGTTTTCCAGCAGCTCCTCTTTATGAAATATGCGGAACACGAGCTTGTCATCATGACCACCCTCTTCTGTCAGAAGAATAAATTTAAGACCTCATGGCAACATCCTCGAGTGAAGCACTGGCGCCTTATAGATTATGTCATTGTACATGCTTGGGATCGGAGCGATGTCCTTCTTACGTGTGCCATGACTAGCAGTGATGACTGCTGGACTGATCACCGGCTCATCTGATCCACAATGGTGATTAGGATTGTCACCAAACAGAGAACTCAGAAGAAACTGATTCAATGAAAGATCAATGCACAAGGCTTGAAGGACCACACCAGATGAAGTCACTTCCAGATAGCACTCCAAAGGAAGCTGCCGACAGTACATCCTGAAGACGTGGAAGAGCACAGGTGTCAATTGAAAAATGCCATCATTGGAGCTTGTGGAGAAATCATTGGCTATCAATTCAGGAAGCATCAGGACTGGTTTGATAAGAATGATGTGGAAATTGAATGTCTCTGATTGAGGAAAAAAGGAAAGCCTTCAGGGCCTGGCAAAGCGACATCAAATGCACAACCCAAGGCCAAGGCAGAAGTCCAATGCAAAACAAGGACTCTGAAAAGTCAATGGTGGATCGAGAAGGCATGAAAGCTCCAGCATCTCACAGATATCAATGATACAAGAGGTTTCTTCAATGCCATCAAAGCTGTTTATGGACTGAGAAATCATGGAATTAATCCCCTGAGATCAAAAGATGGTACCCAACTCTTGAAAGACAATGAAGCCATGGATTCTCGCTGGAGGGAGCACTTTTACAAGCTCCTGAATCGCCCCCCCACTATACTCCCATAATCCCTTGACCGAATCCCTCAGCAACTGCCTAGGGACGATCTTGCAATACCTCCTATCCTGAATGACGTCCAAACTGCAATCAAAGCAATGAAGAGCAACAAGGCAACTGAACTAGAAAGAATCCTCACTGAAATCTTCAAAGAAGGTGGGCCAGAGCTCCACAAACAACTCCATTTCCTGATTCTCAAGATCTGGAATAGGGAGCAGATACCATGAGAGTTCAGAAACACACTGAAACACACTTCAAGAAGGGTGACAAATCACACTGTGGAAACTATCATCTCCCTCATGGCAACAGCATGGAAAATCTTAGCTCAAATCCATGCCAATCGACTCCTGCCACTCTCAGAGGAAATTCTTCAAGAGTACCAGTGTGGCTTCTGACCATTCTGAGGAACAGTGGACATGATCTTCACTGCTCAGCAATTGCAAGAAAAATGTCACAAACAAAATCAAGCCTTATACATGAGTTTCCTCGACCTGACCAAGGCGTTCGATTCAATCAACCACAGCGCCCTGTAGACCATCCTCTCAAAGATTGGTTGCCCCCAGAAATTCATCAGCATCCCACGGCAGCTTCATGATAATATGACTGCCACAGTGCTGAGTGACAATGGATCCCAAAGCAACCTCTTTGAGGTGAAAACGGGAGTCAAACAAGGCTGCATCATTGCCCCAGCACTGTTCTGCATCTTCGTTGTCATGACCCTCCATCTCATTGATGGCAAGCTTCCAGATGTCATGAAGATTGTCAACAGAATGAATGGGAATTTCTTCAACCTCAGGAGACTGAAGGCCAAAAGGAAGATCTCCACGACTTTGATCATGGAGCTCCAGTACGTGGATGACAATATGGTCACTGCTCTTTCCCCCATAGCTCTTCAGACCACCTTAAGGGCCTTCACCGAAGCGTACAAGAATCTTGGCCTCACATTAAACATCAAAAAGACCAAGGTGCTCCATCAACCCTCGCCGATGGGATAATCTCATGTACCATCTACTAAATAAAATATTATGATTATTATATCATCCTCATTCCAGAGCATGCTTGTTCTCTACAGTACTGTACTCAGTACTGGGTGAAGTTTAGTTAAACAGTCTTGGTTTGAACAAAGTGGATTACAAATCTCATGAGCTTTCTAGTAATACTTGTTTGTTCTCATCACATAAATAAAAGTGGAACAGCATTTTTCAGGGAATTTGGGCTCTTCTGTTTTCTAGCCCAAATCAGGAAATGTAGAAAATGTGTCAACCCATGTTAAAAAAACAAGTTGACCCTTCTCAATTCTCTCTGGAGGGTCTGTGTTTGATTAAAGTTTGGTTCAAAATTATTATTTTAATCAAATAATTTCACACACATAGGGTATGTCTACACTACAAAGTTAATTCGAACTAACAGCCGTTAGTTCGAATTAACTTTAATAGGGGCTACACATGCAAACCAAAATTTAATTCGAAATAGCGGAGCGCTTAATTCAAACTAGGTAAACCTCATTCTACAAGGAGTAATGCCTAGTTTGAATTAAGTAGTTCGAATTAAGGGCTGTGTAACCACTTAATTCAAACTAGTTGGAGGCTACCCCTTCCCAGGTTGCCCTGGTGACCACTCTGGGCCAAACCAGGGAAACTCTTCTGCCCCGCTCCCGGCCCCGGAGCCCTTAAAGGGCCACGGTCTGGCTACGGTGCTTGTGCCAGCTGCAAGCCTGCCAGCACCCAGCCAGCAGACCCTGCACCTGGCACAAGATGAGCCAGCCACCCGCTACCACTCAGCCCTCCACCGCTTCCCAGGACCAGGTTGGCAGCTCACAGGAACCTGCCCAGGGCCGCAAGCGGCGGGTGCCCGCCTGGTCTAGTGCGGAGATCGTGGACCTCATCGAGGTTTGGGGGGAGGCCTCCAACGTCCACGATCTCCGCACTAGCCATAGGAACGCGGCCGTCTACAGCCACATGGCTGCCAGCCTGGCCACCAGAGGCCACATGCGGACCCAGGAGCAGCTCCACTGCAAAATAAAGGACCTGCGGCAGGCCTACTCCAGAGCCTCCCAGCCAGGGGCTGACCCGGAGGCATGCCCTCATTATGAGGCCCTGGACCGCATCCTGGGGGTTCACACAGTGATCAACCCCGGGGCAGAGGGCCTGGTCCCTGACATGGAGGAGGAGGAGGAGGATGCCGAGAGCAGCAGGCACACCTGCAACCTGGAGGACTATCAGTGGCGGCACCTGCGGCTACTGGAGCACCAGCTCCGCACCCAGGACCACTGGGTCCGGGAGGACCTGCGGCTGAGGCAGCGGAGCTTGGAGGTGCTGGAGGAGCAGGGCCGTGCCCTCCGCGGCCACCTCCAGACCTTGGTGGACAGGTTCGTGCCTCCTCCTGCTCCAGCCCCTGCGGCCGCCCCAGCTCTCGCTCCTCCTCCCACCCCTGCTCCCCCTCCCGCTTCCTCCGCACCCCCCGTCCCTCCTGCCCCACCCTCCACACCCACTCCCCCCCGACGCCCCCACACCCGCAGTGCTGCAAGATGGGAGAGCCAGCAGGACCCCGAACCCTGAGCTTCCCCTCCCCCTTCCTCCCCTTGCCTCCCCCTTCCAGCTCCCTCCTCCCAGGTTTCCCCCTCCCCTCTCCCACCCTCATTCCTCCCTCCCCCCACCCCAGTTATGTACAATAAAGAGAGTTTTTTTGGCAAAACAGGTGTTTTTATTTTACATTAGGAACGGGGGTTAGGGAGGGGAAAGGGGAAGGAAGTGAGGGTGCAAGAAGGCCCCAGTGGGGCATGCGGGGAGAGTTCAGTCCTCCTCCACATGGAAGCTCTCCCGCAGGGCTTCCAGGATGTGGACGGCCCCCCGCTGGGCCTCCCGGACGGCGGTGGTGCGGGGCTGCACATACTGGCCAGCCATGCAGTCAGCCTCAGCCATTTGGGCTGGCAGGAAAGCCTCCCCCTTCCGCTCACATACATTGTGCAGCACACAACATGCTGCCACCACAGGAGGGATATTTTGCTCGGCGAGGTCGAGGCGGGTGAGGAGGCACCGGAATCAGGCTTTCAGGTGTCCGAAGGCCCCCTCGACCACAATGCGGGTCCTGGTAAGCCTGGCATTGAAGGCCTGCCGGGAGGGGTTGAGGTGCCCTGTGTAGGGCTTCATTAGCCAGGGCTGTAAGGGGTAGACCGCATCCCCCACCAGGCAGACAGGCATGTCCATGTCCCTGAACCTGATGTGGCGGTCGGGGAAGACGGTCCCGGCATGCAGTCTCTGGCACATGGAGGAGTTGCAGAACACCCGTGCGTCATGTGCCTTGCCGGACCAGCCCACATTTATGTCCGTGAACTGGCCCCGGTGGTCAGACACGGCCCACAGGAGCACGGAGAAGTACCCCTTGCGGTTGATGTACTGGGAGGCCTGGTGTTCCGGGGCACGGATGGGGATGTGCATCCCATAGATGGCCTCCCCGCAGTTGGGGAAGCCAAGGGCGCCAAACCCCTGGATGACCACATCCGGGTCGGCGAGGAGGACCACCCTGCGGAGCAGCACCTGGTTGATGGCCTTGACTACCTGCAGAGAAACACACCAAACCGCGAATCACTGGGGCACCCGGGTGGCTGGGAGTGTTCGTTCCCTGGCACTGCCCCGCGCCCCACTCCCAGAAGCAACCCCCGCTGTGATCCTGGCCACCGCGGGCGGCATGTAGTATGGCCGGGACAGACCAAACCCTCCCGTGCGGGGCACTTTTGCCTCCTCCCCCCCCGTTTTCCCTGGGGCGGCCCATCCCCTCCTTGCAACCCCCCTCCATCCCCGGCCCAGTGGCTGGTGAGTGCCATACCTGCATGAGCACTGCTCCAATGGTGGATTTCCTCACGCCAAACTGGTTCTCCACGGATCGGTAGCTGTCCGGCATGGAGAGCTTCCACAGGGCGATGGCCACCCGCTTCTGGAGGGGGATGGCGGCCCTCATGCGAGTGTCCCGTCACCGCAGAGCAGGGGCGAGCCACTCGCAGAGCTCCAGGAAGGTGTTCTTCTTCATCCGGATGTTCTGAGTCCACTGTTGGTCTCCCCAGCACTCCAGGACAATGCGGTCCCACCAGTCGCTGCTGGTGTCCAGACGCTAGATTCGGCGGGGCACGCTGACATCCGGGCGCTGCTGCGGCTCCTCCATGGCCCCCAGGGAGGCCAGGGGGAGGGGCAGAGGGCTGACGTGAACCAGATGGTGCCAGGCAGCCTCCAGCCATTGCTGGCAGGCTTGCAGCAGCAAATCCAAAAACTGGAGCAGAATGCCCAGGGCGAGTTCTGGCTCCATGGTTCCAACTGCGGCGGTGTCCCCAGTGGGAACCACCGACACAGGCAGGCAGAGAGGAAAACACTTTGCTGTCCTTTGGCGAGGTAGGCAAGCAAGCGAAAAAGCTGAGAACCGGCTGTCCAGGGGGGTCCCTTTAAGCATGAGCCTCAGATAGCCTGAGACAGCAGCCACACAAAGCAACTACTGACCTGATGGCCTGCCAGAACCGGTTTCAGCTGCCCTTAAATGCGACCCAGCGTCCAATCAGTGTGGACGCGCTATTTCGAATTAGCAAAATGCTAATTCAAATTAGTTTTTGGGTCTAGACGCGTTATTTTGAATTAGCTTATTTCGAATTAACTAATTTGAAGTAAGCTAGTTCGAATTAGCACTGTAGTGTAGACATACCCATAGCTAGTTGAGCATAGTAATCAATCCTATGCCAAAATGCTGGAGGTTTTTCTTTCTTTTTACATTTCCTTAACTAACCTTTTCAAAGGGAAAGAAAATGTGTGTGTGTGTGTGCTTGTGTGGTGTTTGTGAAAACTACATTGATAATATAGTTAATACCCATGGGTTACCCAGAAGGACCCAAACATGAGCAAGTTTTGTATTCACACTCAGTATACAACTTACCCAACTGTGAAAAATATCTTGTTATTCTTATTCTTTTTGCAGCAACAATGTAGGAGCCTGGTCAACATGGTTTTGAGTCAAAGGAGTTTAATGACAGTGAACATATCATAACATAACCAATCATAGTAACACACTAAGGAATGATCCAAAACTAAATAGCCTAGTTATTCCTAAAGAATATATAGTATTGTATTTTCACATATTTCCCCCCTCCCATTTTGTGCACAATACAAGCATCTTAAATGACTCAAAACTGTCTTTACCACGGTTGAACATGTCTATTGATTTCAGGCTGAGGTTCTAACTACTTGCATGGAACACACAAGTGCTGCTGAAAGTGGTTCTTCTACCATGCATTATTAATTCTGACTTAGCACTTGAATCGATGCCACAGAGTATTAGTCAGGAGCTCAGCTGGCTCCCAGCCTGAGGAGTTTGTCCAGGAATTTTCAGGCATTTCTTACGGCTCTAACGGATGAACTTTCTCCAAAAGTCTGTTCTTCCTGACTGGGCTGTGTGACGGGGCGACTTCCCTGCCCTGCACTGCGGGTGTGTAGCCAGACATGAACCCCATCTTGTTTTCCCCCCCAAGAGAAAGGCAGTCAACCTTTGATGCCCTGGGAACGCAGGTGTGCTGCCTGTCCCTGACTCTAATAAACAGAAACCAGACAGTAATTGGGCTAGCTGACAACCCGGGGGCCTCCCGTCGCCCTGATGGCTAGTACCAGTAATTGACATGCCTGCAGTGTCCCAGGAGAAGAATCTTCGCCCATCACATACCAGAGGTGCCCATTGTCTGCATTTTCCCAGGTGTGAATTATGCTTTGCACCCTTCATGGGAAACTTGGCATTCAAAGCCATTTTTCCTAATTGGCCACTTGAGACCAGGAAGAAGCCTACATGACCCAAGGGGTATAAAGAGGGGTTTAGTAGCCCACCCCATTTGAGCTCCAATCATCTACACCTGCTGGCAGGTATTGGTTGTCTCCCGAGGTCTGTGGGACACCCAACCTCACCCTACTTCTTCCCGAGGGATTGAGAGAAAGACGCTGGCCACACCAAGTCTGGAATGCAGGGGTGAGAATATATATACCTGCTAGGTGTCTATTTTTGCATGCATTTAATAAGAGCTCAGAGAACCAAAAGGGTTTCATGGTACCTGTAAGTGACTTATTAGTGTAATTTCTGTCCTGTCCTTTGTAGTGGCTGTGTTATCTGTGACACAGTAGTAGCATTTAGCAGCTAAGTTTACCCTGTAACAATAAAATAGTAACTGTTTAAGCTGTGACCTGACTCCTTCAGTTGCTGTAACAGAACCCAGCACAATTTTAAAAAGAACTCCAGCCAGTCATAAGGGACAGATATAGGGAGAGCTTGAGCGTTGGATCATGTCGCTTCCAGGGGACAGATCCGTTGGGGCATCTCTCAGCCTCCCCAGGCTGCCCGCTGCGAAGGGATCGTGTATCCTAGCAGTCAAAATCTGAGGTGTAATAAGCTCTCCCTGTAAACTTCTTGGGGTGCCCATCAACCTCCTCCAGGTTGCCCGCTGCTAAGAGACCCCAGTCCTAGCAGTTGAAGTCTCGGGTGTATAATACACACACACCACTCACTGCCCTGACCACCGGTTGACAGGGTGCGCCATCCCCGGCATGCTGGGGAGAAGCAGCAGTCCTGTGCCAGCCCCGACGCTGTGCCGCCTGCTCCACCGCAGCCAAGGGGGGGGCTGGAGGCATGGCCAGGCATGGCGTGCCCGAGCCCGGCGATCCCCCGCAGATGCCGGAGAGCAGCGGAGCTGAAGGGCCGGCCCCCGCCGAAGCCGTGCAGGCACCGAGCCCCGGCAGCTCGGTAATGAGCCAGAGCTGACTGGGAGGGGAAGAGGGGGAGTGGTCAGAGACGCTGACGCAGGCCCCTCACCCGGTGCGGTGAACGTCCCGGCGGCGGGACGCTTAAAAGAGGCGCCGCCGTCAGAGAAAAAGGAGAGGAGAGTGAGGAGAGAAGGACAGAGGGAGGAGAGGAGGCAGAGAAAAAGGACCAGACTGGAGGAGCGGAGGAAGCTCTGCGAGCTGGGGGAGTCCCCGAGGCCGGGGGCGAGGGAGTCAAGGTGAGGTGGAGTGAGGGAGGTAGGAAGCGACCCAGGGCAGGGTATCCGACCCGGGGGTGTCGGTGTGTTTTGGGGCGGATCTCCCCACCACCAACCAGAACAGGGATGCTGTCCCAGTCCTTAGGGCCCTGGGTCAGGGCTCGGAGTGGGGCTGGATCCGAGCCCCCCTACCTTCCCTAGCTGGTCAGCCGAAGCGCCAGCTGAGAGGCGAAATCTTCGAGGACCAGGCCCTGCCGGACTCGGGGTGGGGCAGGTGATGGGGAGCACATGGCAGGGGTTTCCCCGCGGAACCGCTGGTGGGGCGTGGACTGACAGATCCCCGGGGGGGGGGGCACGCCCACACACCCCATGACATGTGGTGGAGAATGTGGGTACGGCACTGACCTTTCTCCTCTCTCGAAGAGGCGGCAAATAAGAGAGGGGGGAGGACTGGTCCCCAGACGGTCAACCATGGAGACCCCCAAGATACTGGAGTGGATGGCGGAAACCCAGCGACAGAACCACCACCAACAAACTCAACTGATCCAGCAGCTAATGTCGCAGGCCCAGAGACAATTGATCCGGGAGTTGTGCAATCGGCCGGCGACCCTGGTGGGCTTGGGGGATGCAACCTTGGGGGGCGTCACCCAGGCCCCGATTCGCCTGACCAAGATGAGCACATCAGATGACCCCGAAGCGTACCTTGTGACCTTCGAGAGGGTGGACGCTGCGTCCCGATGGCCGGAGGACCAATGGGCCACGATCTTGGCACTATACCTCACGGAGCCCACGCAGCTAGCCTACCGAGGGTTATCCGGGAAGAATGCCTTACACTACCACTGGATCAAAGAGGCCATCCTGGATCAGCTGGGTGTCACCCCCGAAATGCATCGCCAGAAGTTCTGCGAAGTTCGATACCTCGACGGGGTTCGCCCGCAGGCGGTGGCGCAAAGGATCAGGGAGGCAGGGAGCCGATGGCTCGACCCTGAGGCAAAGACTGGCCTGCAGGTGGCGGAGCTGGTATACTTGGAGCAGTTCACCCACGTCCTTCCCCCGGAGGGGCAGAGGTGGGTCCGGCGACACCGGCCCACCTCACTCGATGAGGCGGTCAGCCTCATGGAGGACTTCCTAGCCGCCGAAGGGATCGACGATCAGGGAAGGCCCTGGACTGAGCCCACCCGCCTTGGCCGGGCAGGTCCCGTGGCCCGGAGAAGCACCAGGCTTCCCGGGCAGGACGTGGCCCCTACCAGGGAGAGACAGGAAAAGCGGAGGTTGGCCTCTGTGTGGTCCTGACCCGCTCGCAAGGAACCTGCCGGCCGGAGGGGCGAAACAGAAGGGGAGACCCCATGGGCGTCCGGGGTAGGGGTCCAAAAAAACCTCTGCTTTGAGTGTGGGCAGGAGTGCCATTTCCGATGGGACTGCCCCTATATGGATTGTTCCTATGGACAGGCACTGACGGTGAGCCGGGGGAGGCCAGAAGGAAGCCAGAGGCTCACAGTCCAGCTACGTATAGGGTGAAGAAGCCCTCGTCGATACAGGAAGCAGCCAAACCCTGGTACGTGCCGACTTAGTGGACCCCGCAAGCCCGAGGGGACCCCCGGTACAGATGCAATGTGTCCATGGGGACGTCTGGGAGTACCCCACGGCTTGGGTTTGTCTGACCGATGAGAACGGGGAAACGAGATGCCACATCGCCCTGGTGTCCCGGCTGGCTTACCCCGCAATACTCGGCCAGGATTGGAGTGGATTCCGACGCCTGTGGGATGCGTGGCGGAAGCAAGGTGAGGGCGACCAAGCATGTGTGGCAGAGCCAGGACCCGCCCCGGCTCGCCCGGCCGACGACCACCCGAAGGGGACTGCCCGGGGCAACTCGGACCGGTGGCAGCTAGGCTCGGAGGACATCCTCGAAGGAAGGGACTTCGTGGAAGCTCAACGTGTCGATGCCTCACTACGACGGGCCTGGGAGTATGCAACAGACGGACTAAGGGACCCCCTCGCCGACCGGGAAAATGGACCCCGTTTTAAGGTACACGCTGACCGACTATATCGGGCGGTAACCGACCCTGTAGATGGGGGGGACTTGAGGCAGCTGCTCGTCCCGGCCAGCCACTGGAGAGCGGTACTAGAATTGGCCCACGACAACCTGTGGGCTGGGCACCTAGGGAAGGAGAAGACCCTCCAGAGGGTCCTCCAAAGATTCTACTGGCCCGGGGTGCACAGGGAGGTACAGGACTTCTGTCAATCTTGCGAAGCCTGCCAGACGACAGCTTCCAGGAGGGTGCCAAGGCCCCTCTTGTGCCCATGCCAATAGTGGGGGAGCCGTTTGAGTGGATTGTGCTCGACTTAGTGGGGCCCCTAGAGTGCTCCAAAACTGGGAATAAGTATATTATGGTGGTCTTAGACTACGCCACAAGGTACCCCGAGGCTGTCCCGTTAAAGAACACCACCGCCCCCACTCTCGCCACGGAACTGGTAAAAATATTTGCGAGAGTGGGAATTCCCTGGGAAATCTTAACAGACCAAGGTACGAACGTGACCTCCCGCCTGATGGCCGAGTTGGGCAAGTTACTGGACATTAAACTGCTTAGGACGTCCATATACCACCCCCAAATGGACAGCCTGGTAGAATGATTCAATTGGACCCTGAAATCTATGCTCCGCCGGTTCGTCGAGGAGGACCCCCGCGGATGGGATGGCCTTCTCCCGGCCCTCTTATTCGCGGTCAGAGAGGTTCCACAAGTCTCCGCCGGGTACTCCCCTTTCGAACTTTTGTACGGACAGAGGCCACGCGGGATACTAAACGTCCTCCACAAGACCTGGGAAGAGCAGGGACCGAGAGGTACTGGCTCGGTCCAATACATAATACAGTTAAGGAAGAGACTACGGAGGCTAGCCGAGTTCACACAGATTAACCTCACTAGAGCCCAGGAGAAGCAGTCCCGGAATTATAATCAAGGGGAGGAACTGTGGACCTTTGAGCCAGGGGACCAGGTGCTGTTACTGCTCCCATCCCAGGAATCCAAGTTGCTGGCCAAGTGGCAGGGTCCGTTCACGGTCGTCCGCCGGGTCGGAGACGTTGATTACGAGGTTCGGTTGGAGGGTAAGTGATGGGCCTCGCAAATTTATCACGTGAACTTGTTAAAAAGGTGGCGGGCCTGCAAACAGCTCCTGGTAGTCCTGGCGGGACCAGAAGTGGAGCTTGGTCCGTGGGCTGGAGATCTAGACCAAGCCGTGCCGCTCTCAGTGAACAAGGACCTGAGCCTGGAACAACAGGACGATCTGCGCGCCCTGCTCCAGAGGTACCCCAGCATGCTATCTACCCTACTGGGGAGAACTGCGACAATGAGCAACCACATTGCGACCACCCAGGGTAAGAAAGTGTGTGACGCAGTTCGCCCCCTCCCCCGGAAAATGTGGAATACTGTAAGGGGGGAGATACAGTCGATGCTCGAATTAGGCATAATAGAGGAATCCCACAGTGAGTGGCGGAGCCCTATTGTCCTCATCCCCAAACCTGATGGGATGCTCCGGTTCTGTATAGACTTCCGGAAGGTCAATGCCCTCTCCCGCTTTGATGCGTACCCTATGCCACAAATAGACGAGCTGCTTAGCCAACTAGGGGGAGCCCAGTACATCTCGACTCTCAATTTGACCAAGGGGTACTGGCAAATCCCCCTTACGCCCGCCTCCAAGAAAAACACTGCCTTTTATACCCCCCTTCGGGCTGTTCCAATTCATGACCATGCTGTTCGGCCTCCACGGGGCCGCCGCAACCTTTCAAAGGTTTATGGATAAGGTGCTTAAAGACCACCAGCAGTATGCAACAGCCTATATCCATGATATATCCGTTTTTAGTCGATCCTGGGCCGATCATCTCCGACACATAGAAGCCGTTTTAAAGGCCCTAAAGGAGGCGGGTCTGGCGGCAAACCCTGGCAAGTGCCGGTTTGGGAAACGAGAGGTAACCTACCTTGGGTACACGGTCGGAAGTGGGACATTAAGACCCCTCGTAGATAAGGTCGGGGCGCTGAGAGACTACCCGACCCCAGGGACAAAGAAGCAGGTCCGACAGCTGCTGGGGCTAGCTGGATACTACCGGCGGTTCATGCCAGACTTTGCGACCATAGCTGGGCCGTTAACCGACCTAACCCAGAATTCACAACCAACAAAGGTACGGTGGACTTCGCAGTGTGAGAGGGCATTTAGGGACTTGAAGGACCGTCTGACCCACTCCCCCGTCCTTAGCCACCTAGACTTCTCCCGGCCCTTCATAGTACAGACGGACGCCTCCGAGGTGGGGCTGGGCGCAGTTTTGTCACAGGAGGTAGAGGGGGAGGAGCACCCCATACTCTACCTGAGCAGGAAACTGACAGCTGGAGAGCGTAATTACGCCACGATAGAGAAAGAAGCGTTAGCGGTGAAATGGGCAATTGACTCTTTGAGGTATTATCTCCTAGGCAATGTGTTCAAACTCGTGACCGACCATGCCCTGCTCCGATGGCTCAACTCGATGAAGGACAACAATGCCAGGGTGATGAGGTGGTACCTCGCCTTACAGACTTATCAGTTTGAGGTCACACACCGGCCGGGTAAGGCAGACGGGAACGCGGACTTCTTTTCCCGTACATATGAAAACCCAGACAGAGAGGCCGCGTCGAATCTAAGGGAGGGGGTGTGTGACGGGGTGATTTCCCTGCCCCGCACTGCAGGTGCACCATCCCCGGCATGCTGGAGAGAAGCGGCGGCCCCGCACCAGCCCCGATGCTGTGCCGCCTACTCCTCTGTGGCCAAGGCGGGGGCCAGAGGCGCGGCCAGGCATGGTGCACCTGAGCCCGGTGATCCCCCGCAGATGCTGGAGAGCAGTGGAGCTGGTGGGCCGGCCCCCACCGAAGCCGTGCAGGCGCTGAGCCCCGATGGCTCGGTCCTGAGCCAGAGCCAACTGGGAAGGGGAGAGAGGGAGTGGCCAGAGACGCCGACGCAGGCCCCTCCCCCAGAGCAGTGAACGTCCTGGCAGCGGGACGCTTAAAAGAGGCCTCCAATACTTGCTTGAACCCTGTTCCCAGTCCTTGTTCCAACTCCAATCTGCCTCCAGCCCATCCTCCTGTCCTTGTTCCAGCCCCCATCCAGCTTTAACTCTTGTCTGCTCTAGTCTAGTCTTTGTCTCACTGCCCTACTTCTAGTTCTGATCTGTGGCTCGACTTTACCCTCAACCTGGCACCTATGGATCTATGTTCATTGTTACTTCGATCTAATACTGCAACCACTAGACAAGGTCCTGCTCCATCCAGCCATGCCCTAGACTCTTACAGTTGGACAGCTGATGATATGAGGAAAAAACATGGAGAGGGTGCAGGCTTAATGACATAGAAGGAGTCCTTACAGGATCTGCAGGCCCAGGATGCCACACTTTGAGAGCAGAATGCAGTCCTGGTGGTTCAAGAAATGCAGGACAAGTCTTCCACACTACAAGACAGGAATGCCACCTTCCAGGCCCAGGTACAAGCTCAAGCAGTAATTATCCCCTCACCCCCACCCCAGCCCAAGCCTCATCCCTAGCGTCTGTGAGTCTAAGGTCCCCCTATTTGACAAGTTCACTAGGGACTGTGCCAGATTATGGGGGGTTCTTGAATCAATGTTGCCTGCTGATCTTACTTCAACTGCTATCATACCAACTCATTGGAGAGGCCTGGCCTGACCTTCCCCAAAGTTGGAGGTTTCTATTCCTCATCTCAAATGTTAACAGAGAGTGCACTGCAGAAGCTGAGCTCTAGTCTTACTATCAGGTGATACCCACTGCAGTGAGGCTATTCAATGACTACACTGCTGGGAGTAACTCAATGATCCTATTAAAGATGAATCAGCTTGACAGAAACCCCTATCTAGCCTAGGGGACTGTGATTGATCTATGCATTGGGAGTGATGGTGGATTCATGGAACATGGCCAGGAAAGGAGGTGTAGTACTGCAACTTCCATCAAATCAGACCCTTCTGAGGGGTACTGACCCTGTACTCTGGGTAATTGACCAAACTCCCAGTTGATACAGATTGACCAAGTTCAACCCCACCTCTCCACTGACAAAAAGAACTGGTGCTGGGCTCTAGGACACCCTCTGTTCCATGGGGATTATGGGCGTTTTGCAACAAGAACAAGAAGCCAGGACTAAGGGATAGTAGTGGGCCTTGGTCAGAACTTCTCTTCTCCACACACTGAATGACAGAGCGATTGAGCCACTCTGCCACCGCTCTGTAGGAATCATGACATCCTCATCAACCAAGAAATTGCCAAAGAATATTAGATTCCCACCATCCTCAAAGACTTCCCTGCACTCGTTGAGATAATTCATTGGTTATTACTATCTCTGAGGCCTCCCATGTATCAAACACCCCTGAAGATCACCAGTGGTAGCCACTGGGAAATCTTACAGATCTTGGTGATCTCCCTTGGTGATTTGATTCCTGGACTGCATTAAAGCCTTTGACTTGTTTGACCAAACACTGCTGCTGTTCCTTCTCTTGTGCCTCTAAGTTCCAAACCAGCTATACTTGCTAGGCAGGCATTTGCTGCTGGTGTTGCTGTTGCTAGGCTGCCTGCTGCAGCTGTTCTGTCATCTACTTCAGCAGATGCTCTAGATCCATTTTGCCTTACCTACCAGCCCACATCTTTTAGGCTGAGGTTGTCCAAGTGTCCTGCCCTCTCTCCAGGGTGGAAAAGTTGCCTGCATTATTCAAGTTGTGTTGATTTGCTCTCATGGTGAGCATTTCCTAGGGTTCAATGCATAGGCCCTTCAACACGCAGAGGGTAAGTTGATATAGGGAGTCCAGGCCCTACCACTCCATGGGACTCTGGCCAGCCTCGCCAGTAGGCAGCATAGGAAGCTCAACTGGGCCCAATGACCCTTCTCCAAATGGTTGTGCTTCTTGATTATACAAGACAGCCTGCAGCCTGCTATTTGAGCAACTGCTTAATGCATATGACAGTTGCAGCTGCCCTAGCTCTCCTTCTGCTTCCAATCTTTACTCCAGCCACGCTCTAGCCTGCCTCCTGCATTCCTCATTCCAAAATCATTCCAGCCTTTACTTCTATCTGCTCCAGTCCAGTTTATGCTTCCCTGCCTTGCTCCAAATCCTGACGCTGGTTCCAAACTTTGGATTGGTTGATAGACCCTGACTTCAACTTGGTATCTGACTCCTGGGTCTTGGTATCTGACTCCTCCTTGCCACTCTGGAATGTCACCACAACCACTTATCTCAATCAAATTGATAGGTCGCCTGATCCAGCAGCTTACAGTATTGCCTTGAGCAGGATGGAGTAAAATAGGCCCATCTGGGGCCACTGATCATCCCAGCATCACCATCTCCTGTACTCACAATTGTTCATAGGAGACCCTGTACTCTGGGGTTATTAGGAATCAAGTGATGCTTCCCATACTTCTTGTTCCCCCCACTGCCGCCATGTGGCTTTGAGTTGACTGCATTTCAGTGGCAATTGCAGTCATCCCATATGTATGTAAGATGTGCTGGGAGTCTTTGGGATAGATGGTGTTATATTAAAATGGGCATTAATGTCATCACAGTTTGGAAACCCAGACCTCTCCTTGCACTATGGGATTGTACACCACAGGGCAAGGCTCTTCTGATCTAGTATTGTGCCATTCCTTGATCAGATGTTGTCACTCACCAATTTTTTATACCAAAAGGTCTTTGAGAAGAGGACTATGGAATAGGCTTGTTGCCTAAAAGCGTTACACTGGAGGATCTGAATCACTTTGAAACAGGCAACCCTGTTGCTAAAGTCTTCTTCTTACTAGTAAGAGATTAGTGTGTGGCAAGCAGGAGACCAGAAAGAGGTATTTTTTGTAACAGTGCTCCATTGAGGCTCACAAATCTACTCATTTAAGGCTGATTTATTGTGTTTTACTGATCTTGTATGCTAAAGTAGTGATTTGTCTTTGCTCTTTCATATTTTTTCTTGAAGCACTCAAATTAATACAGATAGAACCTTTTAACATTTAAACTAACCCTTCTTTATTCATCAGTGTTTTCTGATAACGTTAATCCGCCCTGAGCCATTTCCCATACCCTTTCCTTTTCAGCTTTTGATTTATAATTTCTCCAGAGATGACATCAGCAATAATAGCTGAATTGATTGGGTTACTTGAAAGAAGAGTATTTTGCTGATATATCACCTTTCATTGGAGGATCTCAAAGCACTTCAGATATGAGAGTTCCCTAAACACCGTATTACCCTTGTAACAGGAGGGGAGTTTATCCCCATTCTACAGATGCATACAGAGTATGAGAGATTGAGGTCACTCAGCAGGCCAGAGATAGAGCCAGGAATATAAGTAATGAGTCTTGACTTTTATCCACTTGGATCTCATCAGGAGACCACACACTTTACACTTAAGCTACCACAGCACTTGAACAAAACATTTCAGCAGAAGTCTGTTTTTATTGCTTTGAGTCTTGAAAGGAAAGTGAGACTGATTAAGTAACAGACTGCTCAACAAAGCATTAGGAAATCCCACCATGTAGTCTGAAACCAGCAGGAGAGGTGGTGAGCAAACGTTCAGTCTATTGTTTATCCTTGATTTCTTCTGTTCTGCATTTTCTCAAAGCTGCAAAGAAAAGCAATGCATTATCAACCAAATTCTCTGATGCATGCTTACCCTGCAAATTGAACATCCACATAGAAACCCACATTTGTGCACACATACATAGACAATGAGGGGTATAATTGCCTGTTTACAAACATCAATAGTAGTTGTACGTGGTTTTTAGGGATGCAAATTAAGCAACTAGGTAGAAAATGGTGATTTAAGCAGTGACTTATCTTACATCCTAAATACATTGTTTAAACTTGACTGTCCTTTGGGCAACCAAAAACCTCCTATGGAGATCGTGAAGCCAATATTGCATATTTTTCTGTGACCCCATCTTTGCTATTAAACAGGTCTGAGAAGGAAAGTCAGAATGCAGTGCTGCTGTGGGACAAAAGTCTAACCGGTGAAAAGACAGACCATGAAATACCATGAAGGAAGCAATCCCAGAACAATGGTAGATGTGACACAGGATAAACAAGTTCAATCCCCCTACTGTCTCTGGAATGGGAAGACATGCTGAAAGGGTAAATTAATAGAGCCCTGTATAACCATGGATATCTGTGGGTATCTGCATCCTCAGATGTGGATGTGGATGTGGATATCTGCAGTTCATTTTTTCAGATACATATGTGGATACAATTTTTTTTATCCATGCAGAGTTCTATAAAATAAGTCTTGTATATCAGTGTTTTACATGTGCACAAAGGGACTGCATATCCTGACTAGGGCTTATGTATGTTTCCACCATACAAATTAATAATATTAGCTCAAAAAGGCATCATATAGGCTCCAAAATGTAACATGCAAGGTCTGCAGGTTCAGTGTTAAAAGATTCCCAATAATCCATAGTTTAATGTAGAGAGCAATGGTTCTCCACTGTAGGTCTGAAGCCCACTGGGCAACCACAAGCAGGCTTCATGTGGTGCAACAAACAAGGCTGGCATTAGACCAACCCCTCAGACTGAAGCTGAAGCCTGAACAAGTTAGCTTCACAGGCCCCCCTGTGGTGTGGGGTTTGGGGCAACACTGGCTTTGACTTTTATATGCAGAAAAATAGTTATTGTGACACAGGTGGGCCATAGAGTATTTATAGCATGTTGGTTGCGGGACTCTGAGAAAAAAGGGTTGAGAATCCCTGATGTAGAGGATTTAGAGATAGCAAGGGACCCTTTAATGCTACAGGAAAGTTGTGTGTGTGAGGATTGCATTGTAATAATACTTTCTAGGATCCTATTTGTGATACCACAAGTTATAGAAACAGTTACTAAGGATGAAAATACAAATCTGCTCATGTAATCAGCCTTCATTAGCATTGTGAGGAGAGTCTGCAGACTTGAATCTGTCTTTCCAATATTGTTCTGCAAATCTAAACATTCAAAAATCATGGGTATGGATCAGTCAATAACTCATGCAACTGTTTTAAAAACTCTCACTTTTTAAAATCATTTTCAATTTTTCCTTTGCAACAATTAAGGCTAGAAAAGTATGTCCTCTTAAAGATGAAGAGTGAAATTATCATGCCATAAAATAACTCCTGGAGTTAAGGGTTTAGGAAGAACATCTAATATCATGAGACTTGCAATAAAACTTTGAAGATTTCCTGCATTGATAAGATGTAAACAACTTGCCCAAGGTCACACAAGGAGTTTGTGGCAGAATTGGGCACTGAATAAAAGATTCCTAAGTCCTAATATTTTGAGAGCATTATGTTAAACTGTAATTATTTGGGTATTTGGTGTGTCTCTCTAGCTGTGAAGTAAAGTATAACTAAAAGAGAGCAAATAGAATGGATAATGTAGTACCTTAGTACTATTTGCTCTCTTTTAGTTATACTTTACTTCACAGCTAGAGAGACACACCAAATACCCAAATAATTACAGTTTAACATAATGCTCTCAAAATATTATATCACAAACCGTAATAACCTAAAACTATTTACAATGTAAGTTCTTTGGAGCAGGGAACATCCTTTTGTTTTGTGTTTGTACAGCACCTAGCACAAAAAGGTCCTGCTGCATGACTGTGGCTTGTAGAAGCTAACATTATGCAAAATTAATAAGTAGTGATAATAGTAATACACAGAAGCTGCATCTAGACTGGCAAGTTTTTCCACAAAAGCAACTACTTTTGCGGAAAAACTTGCCAGCTGTCTACACTGGACACTTGAATTTGCATAAGAACACTGACGATCTAATGTACGATTGTCAGTGTTCTTGCACAAATAGAATGACTCTTCTGTTCGGGAAAAAGCCCTCTTGCGCATATGCTTTTGCGCAAGAGGGCCAGTGTAGACAGCTGAGAACCGTTTTGCGCAAAAAAGCCCCGATGTCGAAAATGGCGATTGGGGCTTTCTTGCGCAAAACCGCGTCTCGATTGGCACGGACGCTTTTCCGCAAAAAGTGCTTTTGCGCAAAAGCACCCATGCCAATCTAGACGCTCTTTTCTGCAAATGCTTTTAACGGAAATCTTTTCCATTAAAAGCATTTGCGGAAAATCATGCCAGTATAGACGCAGCCAGAAAGTATTGCAAGTAGTTTCATGTTCACTAAAGCAAAGTAAAACTTCACTTCGCCATCTAGTGGCAATGAATACGAGAGTAGGAAGTGCATATTTAAATGAAGCTTCCAGAGCACAAAATCATCTGGGCACTCTGTTCCAGCTGATCTCTGTGAAATGTATTATTACTGCTCACAGAGAGCAGAGCAGCCCCGAAAATCAAGTAAAGAGCTGGAACTGAGCTCTGGCCCATTCCAACTTACTTCCTTTATTGAATTATATTTGACTGTGTTTGAGTGTGTAAATCACTTCCAAAGCAGCTTGTAAAACAACTACAAAAGTCCGAGGGAGTGGTGGCTAGAGCAAACACCAGGCATCAGGACTCTTGGGTTCCATTCCTATCTTGACTCAGCGTGTCACTGGGCAAGTCAGTTAACCCCCCGTCCTCAAGTTGTAAAATGGGGATCATAAAGCTTACATACCTCACAGGGGAGCTGTCAGGCTTGCTTACTTAATGTTAAGCACTTTTAAATTTGCAAGAAAAAGCAGCTAAAAACATAAAGCATGACTATTATTAGTTTATTTATTTGCTGGTATGATGCTTTTCTGCATTTTACTGATGGTGTGCAATTGCACACCTCCCTCAGATAATGCCAACCAGGATAAATCTTTCCAACATTGCAAATACTAGGAATACAGAATGTATATATTTTTCCAGTCAAGAAATTTTGCCCAACATGCTAAGGTCAGCACATTCATTTCTCTGTACTTTCAGTCCCCGAGGACTGTTTAAACCATTAGTTCATTTTGCACATCTGTCACAGACTTCTCTTGGCATGATTGCTCGAAGGCTTAGACTACAATCCTTTTTGTTTTTTCTTGTGATAAAAAACAACTTAGAAATGTACCAATTTATCCCTTCTTGTAAAAAAACCCCCACATTATTTCAATTTTTATAGTAGCAAAATCAGCTAATACAATAGCCTCAACATTTTTTATTCATATGGAACTTTTATTTTCAATAGGATGGCAGACCTGAATACTTCTCAGAGAGAAGCAGGATTATTCTACTGACTCATGCTGGAAACCCGATCAGGTAGGACTCACAGGGACCAAATCACCATCAATATACAGGAGAATCACGTCCATAATCAAACATATAAGAAAGTTTTGTGGCTGTCAAGGAAAGAAAAAGAAAATAAATGACAGCGATGCAGAGGATCTTAAAGAAGAAAACCTAGGGAAAACCAGGCTCAGGAGAAAGTTTGTGTTGAGATTTATATCAACAATAAAAGCAAACTCAAGGAATGCATTATTGGATACCAGCATTGTGCATGTGTGTATATGCCATGTTAACAGAGCAAAATATGCGGCCAGCCATTCACATTATTCAGAAGACAGAACCACTGAATAATATTCTGAAATCATTTTCCTGACTTATCACTGTATGTGGTACAATGATTTTCCAAAAGCTGAATTCTGATTGGTTCACAGATGATATCACAGGGACGTATGGACTAAATTATACAGTCCAAAAGCTATGATCTTTTTGTGCTAAAGTTTTTACTACCTATAAACATCTGCCTCACACATCATAGAAAAGTAGGAGAGGCCTATAAGACTCATCTAACGTATTATACCATAAATAATTTCCTCTACCATCGGTGTGGGGGCGGGAAGGGAGATGAAGCTCTGGATATGACCAAGAAACCTGTGAATGGAAATACTCGGGAACAATTCCCCCCTCTCCCGGTGAACTATGTCTCCTTTAAGCCCAGTAAATGCACAGGTGAACTAAACCATACTCTTCTGTTACCCTAATTAAGGCCAACAAGATCTTTTATGAAACTGTACCCCGCTGCTCCCTCACTCTTTTGGCATGGGTAAGTTTTCAAGTACCCATAGATATCTATGTTTATAGCTGCATTAGAAACCAGGAGTAAATAGCCCAAGATACAAAGAGTCTAATTTTGATTTCATTTATATTCTAAATCAGATCAATGAAGCTAAAATGGTGGAAACAATATTGGGCTCAATATCTTTGTGTTACTAGTTCCATTACTGTTCTGGATGTTAGTGACTGATAATCACTGTCTGTTTGATAGTAGGATGAAATAAACTATAGGCTGCTAGCAGAAAGTTGTACATACTACAAATAACATCTATAAGCTAAAGGGATTCTAAGTCTACACAGATTGCATTCACTACCAGCTCTGGCCTCTGTGAAGTTCCATTGGCCCTAGCTCTCACACACAGTATAATTTCTCTTGAATACTGGTACCAGTGTAACTGCTCAGTGTTGGCTGCTTTGAACTATATTAACCTATGGCTGGAGTTGTGTATGGAAATCCAGAAACCTGCAGCAGATGGGAGCAATGGGAGCAGCTAGTCTCCATGGATACAAGATAATGCCAGGACCAAATGTCCAATTCCAATAATTTAAAAAAAATACCATGTATTATTATAAGACATCAAATATTAGCATTTTATGGTAAATTGCTGTTTTTCATTAAAGCAGAAAAATAAATGATCATAACGTATTTACTGGTATCTGTCTGTATACTGAATCATAAATTAGCAATTCCAAATCCTGACAGAGTTGCACAGCCTGTTTTATTTTTTTGATAGTAGAGGGAATAATCCTACTGAATAGAATCATACCCCATTGCATTGTCATTTCTACCATTTAGGTCTTCAAATCACAGCTTCCCATGCCTCACAACTGTGTCACAGCCTGGTAGAATTATGGTCCTTTAATCAGTGTTGCAATTTTTTTTATTCTCAGCCTTCAGTCATTTGTACCAAAGCACCTTTTCAGCAGCAATAGAGAAATTTGTTTAATCTATTGCTTTCTGAGTGATGGCACTTTACAAATCCAGCTAAAGTTCACAATTTGCAATATATCAAAACTTCAGTGCACAATGACCTTCTAATATTTGTTTTCATCTCTTTATAACAAACAGCTCACTACTTTTTTGACCCTAAGAAGAAAGATTCTGAAAGAATCACAGTGGGTAGAATTTGGAATTTAATTTGTAGAAAACATAGGCCTCTAAGATTTTTAAACCAGGTACTTTTTAATTAGACTGCAGACACGCCATATTGGGCTGTGTTCATTTCATTTACTGCAACTCAAGAAGCTGCTTAGCTTTCTGGTCAGTAGCTCTATGGAAAATCTACAACAAAATCCCAGGATGCTGTGTTATAGGAAATGGTGTTATTATTTCACTCAGACGGGGCCTAAAACAATGTTCCTATATAACGTGAGAGGTGTAACACTAACATGAATTGGAAAATATAAGGGACAAAATTGGTTTAAACATTCCTTGAGAAATTAAAGGATTTTTAATTAGTGGATTTTAGAGGAAACAATATTTAAGGTATGGAAATGGGGAACAGACTGGGTGGAGTGTAGTATAAGCTTCAGACTAAACAGTGAAAAAGGTATTTTCTACTATGCAAGAAAATTATCTGTTATAAACTGCACACATATTAAAAGAGTAGAACCATGCTTACAAGTAGGCTTTTGTGGGTGGGAAAGTAATTGTTTTGTTTTCCTTTATTGTTTTTGCCACCCCAGAGAAAGTCAAAGGCTTTTGTGAACACAGAACAAAAACCACATAGTAAAGGTCAATTATCTGAAAGTGAGATTCCCGCTCCCTCCCGATTCTGCAAGTTGTTTTGTGTTACATGTGAAACTAATCAGTGAGAGAAAAAACAGAGAGCATCTTGATGTCACGCTTACAAACGAAACTCCTGATTAACTCTAATGAGAGTGATGTGTGCAAATCCCATGTTCATTGATAACAGAACATTCCTTTGTGTGCCATGAAATAGTTCAGGAGAGTGAGATATATATATAGAGAGATATATAGATATATATATAAAGTGTAAAATGTGCAAGTACATTTTGCATATACATGTGTTGTAAACTCCTCTGTAGAACTATTATGGGGTGTCCCAGAGATTATAATTTTCAAATAAAAAATATAAATGGATTAAGTCATTTTAACCCACACAAGAACCAGGTCTGCCTTTGCAAAAACAGCGAGTCCTCCTATGGCAACTTAAGAAATGTCTACACTGCAGGTGAAAGTCGAATTAAGATACGCAGCTTCAGCTACGTTAATTGCATAGCTGAATTCAAAGTACCTTAACTCAACTTTTGGTGCTGTCTATACTGCAGGAAGTTGAAGGAAGAGCACTCTTCCTTCCACTTCCCTTACTTCTTGTAAAATGAGGGATACAGAAGTTAGAGCAAGAAGCCCATTATTTTGAAATTACTGGCTTGCTGTGTAGACTCACACTCTGTTATTTCAAAATAATGTGAGTTACTTTGAAACAATGCTGTTGTGTAGACATGCCCTAACAGATTTATTAAGGCATACACTTTTGTGGGTAAAACCCACTTCATCAGATGAATTGGAGGGGAGTTCACAGAGGCATGGGAATTTATATAAGGACAACAAAAGAAAGAGGGTGGTTGTGTAAATGAGGTTATTTTTTCTGTCTATGGCGAGAGATATTTCTGGAGTCTGTGTTTTGTGCTTTTGCCTTGCACAGCTCTAAATGGTTAACACAAGTATTCAGTTTAGGAACATAGGATATGTAATGCCAAATTAGACCAATAGCCCATCAAGCCTGTTCTGGCTCCAGCAGTAACCTGTATGTCAATTTCTACAAGCTGAGAATCTAGCCCATTTATCTCACACCCAAGCCTAGTGTCCCCAGTTTGATCAATGAAGATCTCTTATACATAGATCAACATTTACTGTGTATCTTGCACTCCAGTGGAAGTTCATGTGCAGAAGAGGCTCTGTGCAACTAAGATTTCCAGTAAGGATTGGAAAATGTAATATTGACAAGATCTTATAACCCATAGAATATCTTATGCACTGATCACTAACTGAAACAATCAAAGATAGTGGGTTCACACAGCATATGAACAAATGGGGAAAAAATCTCACTGTCTGTGACAGCTTTCTCGCTTTCTCTCAGCCATTGGAAGTGACTTTGAAAAACATCAGTACTTTTTTTTCTCTTTTTGAATGATGATTTTGAACTTCTTGTGGAGGCTGTGCCATTTAAAAGACATGGTTAGAGAACTGCAGGGGGAAAAGAATTTACAGCAGTCTCAAATTGAAGTATGAAATACCACAAAACTGGGAGCAGATAAGTCAATCTTAATTACATAAAGGCACTTACATCATATAATGAAAAAAGAACTGGACATAGGTTAATCTCACTTTAAAACAAACAAGCAATTAAACAAATAAAAGATGAGAGACTCACTGGGATTCATGTAGCTGATACCAAATACCTCAGGATAAAATCCTGATAGTTGACAACACTGTAAAAAGTCAGCATAAAAGCCCTCAAGTGAGGGAATACTCAAACTAGTATAAACCTAACAGCTTGCTCTACCCATCTATCTGATACAGGAGTATATCAGGTTCAAGTGTGGTATACCATTTGCTGTACTCCATTCATGCTCAGCAAAATAAGGGCCCCTGGGGTGATGTTTCATGGCACTGCTAATTATACCTGCTTTTAAATTATTCTTATTTGTATCAATGATTGGTGTAGCCCTTTGCCAATACAAGATTCAGAAAAATGGTTTAAAGCCATCTTTCCTCAGAGGCATAGAAATTTGCTTAGGCACAGCATACAGTGACTGGATACCTGGGATGGACCACAGTAAGAATACTATAGTCATGTCAAACTGCAAGAAACAAGGCAGGCTATCCCCCAAAATTTATTTGATAATTTGTATCACCAAACCAGTATCAGCACTACCTCGTTTAACAAGAAAATGAGATGCCAAACATAGTCCCCGTTACACATTCCGGTCCTTGGTTTCCATCCAAACAAACTGATCTATTATAGGGTGAGATTACTGAAAACCCAATTCACTGTATGTGAGATTCTACCCAGGGGGTAAGCAGAGATATTTCAGATCTTACAAAAATTTACACGGTCAGCAGTGTTCCCTGTAAGCTGTTCACTTGTGTGGCCACTGAAGAGAGACTCAAATGCTGCCCAGCAGATTGGCAGAGAGCCCACAGCTAGGTTTTCTGTTTCTATTGGTGGTGTACATTCACATATGCTTTGGTACACATACAAATATTCCACTCCTGGATGGAAAAAATTAGAGGGAACATTGACTGTTTAGCAATCTTTAATACACTAAGAATTTACTAAAGAAAAGAAATATAAATAGTTAAAAGATACTGGTTACCTGGTAAGCATCACTCTTAATGAGTGATGCTAACCAGGTACCAGTTAACCGATACCCAGGCCTTGGGTGGAAGGCTGCTCCAGCACCGCAGAGGTTGAGAGCTGACTCCCTCACGTGGAGGGTGGGGGGCTGGTAACAGAAGCCAGCCACTCCACACACAGGCAAGCTGAGAACAGAAGCTGACCACCCAGTGCGTGGGGGGGACCAGAAGAAGATACCCACCCCCACAGTTGGGGTTGCCAGCTCCTGCCACCAGCTCCCCTCTCCCTCCCACACAGGATCCTGTTTAATTGGTAGACCGTTTAAACCTACTGATTAACCTGGATTTTACATCTCTAATGCACACACGTTTGCAAAGCTCTTACATCAGGTTTGTAGGTGTCAAAAGTCTCCCTGGTAACTGCTAAAGGAT
The DNA here is from genome assembly GCA_032595735.1 of Pelochelys cantorii. NCBI lineage: Eukaryota > Metazoa > Chordata > Testudines > Trionychidae > Pelochelys > Pelochelys cantorii. The sequence continues at coordinate 96,605,306 of CM064329.1, read as the reverse complement.
TGAAAAGGCCTCAGAACATTGTTCAAGATACTCTTAAATGTAAATCCACAGTCCAGAGAACTGAAGTGGGAGTGAGGTAAAATGGTGATGTCTCAGGTGTCTTTACATTCTTTACTGTATGTGAAAATTTCCTGTCCCAAACAAAACCCATGGCCCTCTTCTATACAAAGTTTCTGACAAAGATGGAGTCTGAGGTCACCTGTCCATATCACATGCCCTTGTGTGTTTTTCTGAATCACCTGGGTGGCAGTTGGCTCCTTGTTGTTTGAGGCATCATCAGGAAGTGCTGTTTGGAGAGTTGGTGCCATTTAATGGCCCATCAAGTCTGAATAGATGATTCCCAAATGGCTGATGAGACTGGATATAAACTATCTTGTTGGTGTCATCCTAAGAAGGAACACATTTGAGATACAAATTCTTTCTTTCTTAAGTTACATCAGTTTTTTGTGGGAGATATTCTAATAATGATCAAACATATTTTCTGACTTTTTCTTGCTGCTCTATTGTTTTTTGCCTTTCCATTTAATCTCTGCTGACTTTGATAAATCCTGACCTTTAAGATCATTGGTTTGTTAGGGTTTTTTTATTTTATTTTATTTTTCAAACCCAGCATGCCCATCAGGTAGCTTTTCCCTCAGTGCTGACAGCTCTCTTGAAAATATAGCATCATGCAATTCCTTGAGAGAACATAATGCCACTAACCTAATGAACTGATTAGTTTAATGATATTGTTTCTGTTGAGAGTTGAATGTATTAACGTCAGACCTTTTCTGTATTTAACAGTTACAGAATATTGGGATTCTCAATACCCTCCTGGTTCTTCACGACATCTGTTCCACACAACCTGTTTTATTTAATGCTTTTGGTTTTGTTCTACAATTATAAAATTCTGGTGTTCTATCCTATTATTTGGTCTAATAATTATCCTTGATCTCCAACAGCCAGTGTTGCTGTTAGGCAAAGCCTTGTGCCAACTTTCCTCATCAGGATTTCATTCACATATGTTCTTTTAACTGAGATTAATATTGTGTCTGCCTTCCCAGCCACTTTGTAGGTCTACAGCCTCAATCAGTAGCAATCATTTACATTAATCCTGATTTTTTAAAAACTCTGCATAGTGTTGTGGGATTTGGTATAGCTCAGTATATCCCTTCTTGTACCTTTGGCAGGCCTGCAACTTTCTCCTTCATCACTGGAGCATAAAGGGTAAGTGAATTAAATAATCAAGCATTTTGTCGCGCACATAGTAAAACTCTACTACATTTCTGCAACCTGTTTTCTAACAAACATGAAGTGGTTTATCAGCTTGTGGAATTATTACAGTTCTAGGAGCCTCTGCTTGTGTCCAAAGCTTTGTTGAATGAGTTTATATAGACATGCTATATTTGGTTCATATGTTTCATTCCTGATTTCTGCTGGTATAAATCAAGACGCAGCAACCCACAGCAACAGAAAATCTGCCAGGTTATAGTGGTGCAAGGCCTCCACAATATCATTTTCAGCAAGGGCCTGAAGACAGATAGTACAACGCCAGCCAGCGGTGAAGTAGTTGATTTACTACTTCCTTGCTGAAGCCTCTATCTTTGGGGCTGCTATGGAACCCCTGATGTGATGACAGATAAAGCTCCTCTTCCACAATTGAACTAGTGTAGGAGAGCAACCATGGAGATATCTGCCTTCCATCAGGAATGAATCCCCATGAGATACAGTTGCCTCCAAAGTGTATACCTCCCTTTGCCAGTGAGGTGCATTTGTCTTGCAATGAGGAGCTAAAATTAATCTTAGATTTGTTGTGGCTTTGTATTTCAGGAGGAAAAACAGTGCAAAAGATAAGCAATACAGTGATGAAAACACTTTCTTCATGATGTAATATTGAACACTTGTCTGTAGATTTATCATATTCTTGTGAAGCTTCTAGCACTGGACACTTTAGAGGGAGGATTAGTCAGAACATTATTCAGTTTCACTGTAACAGTTCATATGTTTCCTTAAAACTAACAGCTAGACAAATATAGCACAGATAAAATGGTGAGGTGAGGTAATTACTGTCAAAGGAATTTTAGGAATTAGAGAAAAGACCGATCTATTAAGTAATCTAGTTTAACCCCTGTTTCTGCAAGATCCTTTCCTCTAATGTTTTGTCCAGGTTAATTTTGAACATTACAAACATCTGTGGAGAGTTTTCCACAGTCTAATATTTTATTCACCCATCACAAGATGATAGCTCATATTCATCCAGGATGTAAGACCATTGTTGTCGATGGAGTTACAACAGAGATTAAATTAGCCCATTAAAGATGTTTACAAGTTATTATTTGTATGATTGTGTGACATCCTGTATGATTGAGTGACATTCAAACAAAGTTGCACAATTATAACACAATTAATTTTTGTCACTATTTCAAACATATTGTTTTTAGATAAGCCCGTCAACAATCCAAGTGAACAGCAGTGACCAGTATAACTGATCTACCTGAGCTTTCCTATTTCATACTTTGTTGGTTTCCAAAGAACAAAAAACTGTTGTAAAGTCTAATGTATAATAAATAACAGAATACAGACTTTGATTGCCTGACGAAATACTGTATGCCACATGCAATGAGACCCTGCATGCTAGCAGCGAGAATGTGTTACTGGCCCCTGCTGTGGTCTTTTGAGGGGTCTCTGCTGCCCCTGACTGGCCCTCCTTTGTCTGCCCTTAAGGTTGTGATACTTTGCAATGGGGTTAAATATATGCTCAAAAGGTTTTGTGTCATAGTTGTCAAATACGCTACTGACCTCCATCCCACAGATGTGTGCCCTCCATGGTGTTACATGTTTTTTGTTTATGGATAAGCATAGTGTTGTGGGATTTGAAGCTATCCCTTTGTATGTCTTTATTATGATTGCAGCTCTCTCTTTTATTACTGGAACATAAAACATAAGGGACAGAAGGTGCTATATAAGATGAACATTTGTAAAATGATCTAGTTGAGGGCTACCATTTTAGATCAATCAGCTGTTTAAGCTAATGCCTGCCATAGAGCAGCCCTTGTATTTATGGACAGAGGTGTCACTTGTGTGGAATATATTACAACTGTATCGTATTTTGGTGCATTTTCATATCTCCACTTTTAGTCTTGACTTCAGGTGCAGAGCCCTGCAAATATTCATCATGGAGAAGGAAAAAGTTAACTTCAGAGAGGTTCAATTAGTGTTCATTTCAGGTTCTGGAAGGATGTAGATGGACAAGGATGATTTTTATTTAATTGCTTCTTTTTTCTTTCCCTATGAAAATCACATTTGGAAGTGAAGGCCTAATTCATTTTCCTTCATGTAGCTGTTTTAGATAACAATATTAAAATAATCTATTTCAGAGAAACAGCACATGCATGAGTAGGACAGTGAGCCAAGATTTTCATCACATAGGGAAAGTGCCAAAGCAAAACTGACAAACTAATATTTCCTGAGCTGTATGTGCTAGCCCTCAGGGTGTTGGTTGTACAATGAACAAACTCTAACCTTGGGAAGCAAAGCTGTATTGTACACATATGTAATGCACTAGATGTGCTACAACTGAGCAATGTTTCTAATGCATGCTGCAGGGCAACATCCTACAATGAGAATGGAATTGTTCTGTGTCTGGAATTTCAGGGAAATCAAATAAGTTAGTATTCTGTGGCCACAAAAATCTCATCAGTTCTGTTGTTTTCTACTCAATATTGTGCACATATTTTATTTAAAATGATTTAAGTTCACCCTGTAGTAGCCGGGAGCCATTTAACCAGATTGGAAACTGTTGACAGTTCAACACAGTGTTACTAGAATGTAAAGGAGACTAGAATGTGCTGTTATTACTGTACATTCTTTATTAAATGTCTCAGTGTTTTCCCTCTCCCTTCTGCTGCCTTTGGGGATTTTTATACATATAATAGACATCATTACTCAGAAGCTAAACCACTCACTGTGGAGGTGGGCTGGGAAAGTAAGTTAATCAGAATCAAATAAAATTAACTTTCACGCAAGGCTAATACTTGGGTGATTTTCATTAACATGTAGATAATATTCAGGTGATTGTAGGGGCTTTTTTAACTCTTGAAGCAATTACTTCTAAACAGTATGATGACTTCAAGGCAAAACACTATTATATTAACTGGAAGTTAGTTACCTTTGAAGTGTACATTTGAGATTATTATTTCTTGTTTGTTTTGAGATGACACTAGGAGGCTCCAATCAGGCAAATATATGATGAAAAGATCGTCCTTGCCCTAAAGAGCTTATAGCCCAGCTATACAATGAGAGATAAGGGAATGAAATAAACCAATGAAGGGAGCATAAGATAACAATTAGATCATATGCAGTAGCCAGAACTGTTCTCTTTGTACAATGTGAATTCAAGGGTTTGATACTCCTCTCACTTAGGCCACCTGTTTTACACTGGTGTAACTCCATTGACTTCAGTAACATAATTATGATTTTTCTTGGAATATTTCCATAGAGAATCAAGCCTATTTCCTTCAAGGACATTAGTTAATATTTACACCATTTGTAACTGAGATCAGAACTTGACCTTGTATTTAAAGTTTGCCTGTGAGCTATACCTGCCACATTGTCAGGTGCAAGATAGTGAAATTCTGTGTTCAGTCTTAATGGGTTCTTTCTACTGAGCAGACATTGATCTTAAAGATGGCAAGAAGTATGGATAGAAGAATAGCTTCATATCTTTAAAGAGGTTTTCCTTTTCCTTTGTCTTTTTTTCCCTACTGTTCTTTTAACTCTTATTGTGTCTTCCTCTGTGTTTTGATTTGGGAAGATTTGAGGGAAATGAATCAAGTCCTGATCATAGACTTAACAGATAGATCTCATGGCCCCTTAATTTTTCCACAGTCTCAGTTTTAAAATACAGAGTCTTATTGGCTTGAGTCTAGCTTGACACAGGTTTAATCATGAGTTATGTTTTAGTTCTGAGGTCAGGTTCTGTTAAACTAACTCAGATCTCCCCGCTGAGTCTCATTTCCTACCCATTGACAGTGGAGGTTAGCGTGTCATATTTAATGTACACCACAGCTGTTCTGTCTCTTGAGTGTGTGGGTAGGTAGGTGTAGCTCTAAGTATGCAGACAGTTCCAAAGATGGACCCACATCTGTAGACCCCTTATGTCAATTTGTAAAAAGTCTTTACAATACTGCAGTTTTAATAAGGGTTAGCTGAAACTTGCTTATTGTTCCCCATGACTTTCATGGTCCTGTGGAACTTTGGTAGCAAAAAATAATAGTCTGCTGAAAGTTTAAGTATATGTAAATTAAACATCCTTCTTTGGAGTTCATTTGAAACATGTACACTTAAATTAGACAATCTCTATGGACCAAAGCATGCAAGCAGGAGAGCAGAACTGGGTTATGCTATTTGCTACAACATGTTTGCATTTGATTTGTTGGACACATGATCCCACTGGATCATTTAGGTTCATTCATTCATATTGATTGACACAGCAGAATACTTAATAGCTGCATATTGGATTCTTAAAAGAAACCAATTACGTAGCTTATACTACTATCAACTTTCACATATGGATTATATGTAAAACATGGTCTGTACAAATTATAATTATAATTATGACCTTATGACAGTTTTGAATATTATGAGCCATATCACAGGGTCCAGCCACACTTGGCTCAGTGTAGGACACAATGGATTGGGGACTGCAGAGGCAAAAGTAAGTTCAAACATTCTTAGTCTTGTTCTAAAGCTGCTTCAGAGCATCATATATAAATAGGAGTTAAATGCAAACGTCAAGCCTATATTCTGGATCCATAAATATCCTTGATATTCAGTTTAGAGTTTGCTTCAAATCCATCTCTAAAATCATATAGCAAATCGTACGAATTTTATTTGTTCTTTAGTCAGTCTCTCTCTCATTGAGGGCAATGAGAGAGAACTTGAGAAGAGTCAAAAGAAATTGAGAAATGCCTAATAATAATATTAGAAAGTTATTTGATCAACTTCAAACCTGGAAAAAAGTTTAAGTTTTGATTGGTTCTTATTTTATTCAAATTACTTTGCTAATCCCTATAAAAATATAAATTACTGGTACTCAAATTTCTGAAGTTTTGTCTGCCTGGCTAATGTATTCTATCTGGAGACTATTAAATCATTCTACAATAATATTGTGCTGGGTAACTTTGTAAGCAATTCGTTCACAAGGGCCTGATGGTCAAGTCCATCTGAAAAATGTCCAACAACCACAGAAACAAGATCTAATTGAGGAAAAACATAGGAGTAATGTGTTAAGGTCTGCCAGGCTTCCTATTATAACACCAGGTGAAAACTTTCCCCTGGGCATCACTTGGCATACAAGTTCCCATGTTAGAAGGAAAGTAAAACATTCAAATTGGTCCAGGGTTTTCTGAGTCAGAAGAACAGACACAAAACTGTACATGTTAAATTTTTGTCACCTTTTATGTGCCCTGGGAATTTGGAAAAAATAGCATAATTGTTTTATTATTCCTTTGTTTATTTAGCTAGTAATTTGCCCTTACCAACTCAAGCTGGGCTCTTTGCAGTCCTCCTAGGATAAAAGTGTTAAGGCAGATCAGTAATGATGAGAAATGGGCTAATATTTGGATTAAAGTTTTATTCGTTTTAAGGGATCCAATATCTATTTTGGATTATCATTCCAACCCGCTCCCTTCACCCTTAGTGTTATGCCACTGCCTTGCTCCCCCCCCCCCCCCCCCCCCGCACTGACATGGAAAAATGTGCTGGTACCATTTTGGGCCCAGTACTGTCCTCCTGGTGTTTTGGGGCTTGTTACCTGGGCCTTTGACCTTTCCTTGCTTTTCAACAGGAATGGCTAGCAGGCTCATCTGCCTGACTCATCAGCTGGAAAACAATCAGGGCCTCCCTACCCTCCCAAGTCTGCCAGTTACCTTTTGGGAAGCTAGGGATCAACATGCAGTGTTATCCCATTCTGCAGCAGTGGGATGGGAAACAACCCTCCCAACACTTAGGGGTGCTGCTTTCAAAGTCCATCAACTGTGTCTGAAATGCTCTACTGTGAATAAAGAAAGATCTAACAAATAACTGGGTGATCTGGAGCCTACAGACAATACCTACAGACAGACACCACAATGAGAAGTGAAGGCTAACCTTCTCCCTCAAAAAGTCTAGAATCACTCAGCTCTCAAAGCAATACAAAATAAATCTTTTTTTCTTTTCCTGAAAGAAAAATCTTGTAGTAAATAATTGTCTGTTTCTTCATTAATTCTGCTCCCCTGCTTTCAAGTCATGGCTGGAAATGGAAATGCTGAAACTCTTCAAAGAAGGCTGTGCCTATGGTATTTCTTGTCTAATTCTGAGCAGAAAGTACCATACATTTACATGAAATCCTATTACCTGAAGATTTCCAGCCCAATTTTGCAGGCTGAAGACATGCAGATAAGTGTCCGGCCTGTTGGAACACTTACCTAACCCACATCAAACTGAGGGCTTGCTTCTCACTCACAGACCTCCAGTCCGAACTTTGGGGTGGAAGTGGCATGACAAAGGAGATGGCCCAAGTCTGCTGTGGTCCATTGATCCTTAGCTGCTTGAGCAGCAGCATGCTGTGCATTTCAGCAGCCTTAAGGCTGGAGCTTCTAATGACCATGGAGACTGAGGGAGCCAGAAAGTATGGCATAGAGCCATCTTTGTCCACTCCACCTTGGCTGCACCTAAGGATTTGGGCCCACATCTCTCAAACATTCTACAGTCCCCCATCACCTCCATAAGTATATTATTTATTTATGTAGATTTATAAAAAAAAAAAGATCAGAAACTAAGCCACCTATTCCAAGAAGTTTTCAATGATTATTTAAAAAAGACAACCAAACATAAAGAGAAAACTCACAGCAACTTCCATCATGCATAGCTAAAACCAATCAGAGTTTATAGCAAAGTAATTTATGTAGCTGGAGTTGACATATCTTACATCGCATTTCTGTGCTGTCGACACAGCAGGAGGATGATGGGAGCAAACACTCCCATCGGGTTCCCTTACTCCTCATGAGGAGTACTGGAGCCAATGGGAGTTCAATCTAGCGGTCTATACTAGACCCACTAAATCAAACCCTGGAAGATTGACTGTGACAGCATCAATCTTCCGCATAGTGTAGATGGGCTCTCAGAGACTTACATGCAGTCACTGCAGATCATGAGGATAGTGTATCATGCTCAGGATGCTGTACAAACCTCATTGAAATGGATTTAAGACATAGGCTAAAGTAGCTTTCACTGCAGCAGTCTAATCTTATTAAAACAAGGCATTAATCATTGCAGTGATGTCTGTAAGTGAAAGTAAAGGTCAAAATTAGAGCTGCTCAATTTTTTTCCAGAAAATATTTTACATCAATAAATATCCTTTTATTCAAAATTGACATTTTTTCACCAAATATTTTAACCTTTTCCAATTTTCCTGTGTCCCCATATGCCCTACATTTTTCTCTCTTCCCCCATTTCCAGTGGCAACATGGGAAAAAGAAAAAAGAGAAAGACAGAGGGAAAATGAGTTGGGGAGAGGTAAAGGAGAAAAATAGAGTAAAAATAAAGAAAATGTTAACACCAAACACTCCCCCCCAAAATTAACACCAAACACCAAAAGAAAATTAAAAACAAAATATTTTAAATAAAATGTTAAGTAAAAACTTTTAAATTACTGCAAGATCATTTGTTTTAAAAATATTTAGCGTAAGACTGACTTTGAAATTTTCAAACATTTCCATGATTTTCTTTTCGAGTTTTCGAGCAATGCAGATGAAGATAAAAAGCCATCGTAATTGTTGCTGAGACTTAATGATGTATAAAGAAATTATGTTCTTCTAGCTCTGCCGGGCAACCAAATAATGACCTCCAGGGCCATTTTCAGCAGGAATAATTAACATTTGTCTAACAATTAATCCTCACCCCTAACAACATGGGAGCTCCACTAGTGCAAATCCAACGAGCTTTGCAGACCAAAAAGGATGCATAAGGATTTTTTAAAATCAATATAGATATCCTCGCTGTCCTTGTCATGATTATAGGACCAACTACATCTTTCCCCTTCCTGGACTTTGATGGTACCCTCTCATATCTTAGGCCTTATATTTTTACCTATCCTGGGGTGGAATTCTGCAATTCTTCCACTCCTAGAATGAGTCCTCAGCTTACTCTTATCCTGCACATAAACTATTTTTATCCTTCAGGTATTACTGAGCTTGAGTACCTCTGGTTCTTCCCTCCAGGAGCCTGTGACCAATAGCGTACCACTAGCAGCCTTCTTAAACCAAGGTATAGTATGTTTTTAACAGTAAGAAGAAAACATTTAGAGAAAAAGGATTTAAAGGCAACTCTCTATATGTATGTCTGTTTTAACTGTAGCATTGCCACCACTGCTGGTAATCTCCCCAACTTCTCCAGTCATCTCCAGTAGAAAGCCTCGTTTCTCAGTCTGGTTCCCCAGAACAATTCCCTTTTTTATTGAAAGAGTGTTCCTGCCAAGCTTCTGAGTGGGTTTGCTCATCTACTTTTTCCTGTCCTGGCATTGTCTTAGATTTTTGCTAAGAAGTGGCTGATTTGGAGGCATTTTTTTTCCTTCCTGCTGCTTCTTTTTTTTTTTCCCCAATAGCTCCCAGTAAACTAAATCAACATATTTATGCAACAAACATCCCAGTTATCCATCACAATCCCATTCTCCCCATCCTCCTCCTGAGACTAGTCTCAAATGATAAGTGGACATATCCCCAGTGCCATGGAATTCTCACCTACTGTTTTAATTCATGAGGCCTAACTCTATTCTCCGTGACACCTATGCATTTATGGGGTTGTGTGGATGCCCTTGAGAAGAGAATCAGGGCCGTTATTTTTCATGAATGTGATCTATTAACACTTACAGGACTAAATTCTTCTTTCATGTGCACCCTGTGAACACCTCTGCTGGCAATGGGGTCCAAGAGTATATAAGTCAGGGCAGAATTTAATGTTCACATTATACTGATGAACATTCCACGTGTGCATAACTGATCTGATCAACCTCATGTAAGCTCTTGTTGGATTTGGAACAGAGCCATGGAAACTCAGAGACCCACATCTACTAAGGAATTTAAGACAGTGTCATTTACATTTAAGGACTAGCCCTTGGTTTAGTGGAAGTTCTGTGTGTGCTCTGCAACTGCATGATTGAGCCTGTACTAACCAAACTGCCTGGAAGTAGAACTGCTTGGATCTGTGAGCTGTGATGATAACCATTTTGCCAACTTGTTTAATAAGTGCCAAAGCATTATTATTTATTTTGTAGTAATATTAATCGTGCTAATTCATTCTTATTCATTGCTTTCCTTTCAACTGAATCACTATAGTCTTTGCAATCCAACAAAATTAGAACTCATAGTACTGACCACCTCATATTTTATATTTTAAATGTGCAGATTATCTATAACTCTAGACATCTGTAAATTATTTAAAAAGCGTGTAATTTGTATACTTTTTTTTAAAAAGTGAAAATTGTGTGAAATGTACCATGGTTTTCAATTGCTTTCAATTATCATTAAACCTTTTTGAGAGCAATTTGCATAATGTTTCATAAACATGTAGGCAGATTAACCTTTTTTAGTTAATTTATTCATTAGCAGTAAAAATTCAAAGCACCTCTTATGAGAAAATAATGTCTCGCTGTTAAATTACATGGAAACAAAGCAATCGGGACGCACTTGCCTAAGTTTGCCCTGTGTCAGAGTACAAAATAGTCGAGTGAATAAAGTGCCGCCTGTTAGCAGAGTGTTGATTAAATTGTCTGTTTGTGAACAATTAGCAGAATTACGTGAAGATTAGATGAAGTATTAATTAGAGCAGGTACCTTCAAACATAGCAGGAGGGAGGAAATTCAAAAGGCCATGTGTGGATAGAAGGTTTTAGTCTTTGCTGCTGTGTGCCCTGTGTAGTCATTCACATCTGTGCAACATGAGTACAGAGTGTAAAAACTCTACCACTGGTGAGAGCAAAGACCTGATTTGGCAGCATCTTACATCCTCTTTGTGCTCACATTGCACTGATGTAATAACCACATAAGGCAGAAAAGCAGGTCTAGAGGTTTATTCTCTTTCATTTTAAGTCTGAATCAAAGGTGTGTGAGGTAGAATATCTTTTATTGGATCAACTTCTGTTGGTGAGAGGGATAAGCTTTTGAGCTTGAACTGTCAAGCTCTCTCAATGGATTATTTAACTTTTTATGTCATAAACAATATGTGATGGTGTAACTTGAAGTCTGAAATCTGTATACTATGATCCTTTACACAGATACCATATTAAAAGCAAGGATCTCAAAGCATTTTCACAATTTTTAATGAATTAAACCTCCTCCCTGTGAAATAAGAAAAAATACATTTTAAGATGTTGAGACACAGACAAGTTTAGTGACTCGTGAAAGACTACACAAAATTTTGTGACAGAAGCAAGGAGAGAGCCCAGGCAGTAGATCCTCAGCTAAGGTAAATTGTTATGACTCCAATGACTTTAATGGATAATTTGAGCAATCAAATAAATCGACAATTTATACCAGCAATGGTTCCTTATATCTGCTTATTTTAAAAAAAACCATCCAGTCTGCCTACACACTATTGCCAGCACTGCTTAGAGTACACCCAGTCTCCCAATGCAAACATGTATATACCAATGTATAATCATGATGTAGCAAGGTGCTGTGATGTTAAGAGATCTAGATTCCACATTCAAAATTGTCACTTACAGGATGTTCACATTAAGATTTTGATTCAAGCTCAGATTTTTAAAAAGATTTTATGGTTGGGAGAGATGAACTGATAAAGCTTTCAAGGGAAAGGGAGTTTAGTTCCATAAGACTACAACTGCAAAGGCACATCTGCTTGCTTATCTGGGGTGCACTGATGAATAGGGTGGGATGAGAGTATAGAAACCAGTCATGCATGGACGAGAAGAAGGAAAGCTCAACTGTATGTTAACAATTATTATTCGTCATAGTCTTCTGTCATGTGCTTCTAATAGAAAATGATTGCTTTCTTTGGTACAAGTCCTAAGATGTTTCAAACCACTGTGATCTGCTGAAAATAGCTCAGTAAAATGAATAAGATGTTTACTTACTTTAAACCAGGTTAAATATTTAAATATGATTTTGTAACTTTTAATTAAGTGTGGATGAATGATCCTGTCACAAATTTTAAAAAAAGCCGGAAAGCAGAGATAAATGTCTGCACTATCAGATTGCACAGAGATTGGAAGGCACTAAATCAGTCTGTGAATTTGATTTGAAGGAATGAATGTGGTTTTACTCTGGTTTTGCTTCTAGTGCATTATCAACCATTTAATTTTTATTTTAGTTTCAGGTTCAAATAAGCAAAAAATGAAGTGCAAGCCAAATGTTTGCCTCAGTTTGGGAATGAGTTTTGTTATGGAATTCTGACACTGCTCTAATAGGTGTGATGTGCATATCTGGAAAAGACATTTTAATCAATATTCCTTACAAATATCCCTAATCTTTTCTATTGTGTCCTGGGTGATTTTGCACCTGACATCGTGCTTTTCAGTGGAATTTGCAGAATTCACGATTATCATATTGAAAGGCATGTTAAGCCATCAATTGCTTGCAGTGGGCCCATTTTATGTTTGTTTGTTTGTTTACTATAAAAGTGGCCAAATTTGGAATGAAAATTTTATGTTGCAAGGCCATTTAAAAAAATTTTTCTTCCTTGTGCATCCCATTTTCTCTGTTTTAGACCCTATTCCTTTTATGAGCTGAGAGTGGGCTGACCTCTGTATTCCACATAGCCCCATGTAGGAACCCACATGGACTCAGAAGCCTGGTCATGGTCAATGGGACTCCTCAAGAGTTGAAGCGCTACAGTGTTTGCAGGATCTCAGCCTGGTTGAACTTAGCCACATTAGAAACAAGTAGTCCCATATTAAGTCAACTTTCTAAAACTCAGCTCACACCACCAAGCCCATTCTGCTAATTTTAAGGTCTGTTAAAGTTGATTTTTGTACTCCTGCTTGTCAAGAGGAGTAATGGCAAATTCAACCTTGCATAGTCAATTTTAGGATAATGCAGACTCAGCTCCAAGAAAGTCGATGTTCTTTTACTCTGGGAGGTGTTCCACAGTGTCCGAATGTGAGTGCTCTGGCCATCATGTTCAACTCTGCTGTTCTCCAGCTGCACAGCAAAATGAGAAAATGTGAGTTTCATTTCCTACTTAGCCAGAATGACGAGTAGACCAGGCAGCACACCTCAGCAGCACACCTGACCTGAAATGCTCAGAGTCACAACTGAACTCCAGCATGGAGCGTGCAGGAGATCCTGGATCTGATTGTTGTGTGGGGAGATGAACTACAAAGCAGCAGAAGAAAAACTGATATCTATGTCAAGATTGCTCAGGGCATTGTGAAAAAAGGATATGTCAAGGAGACCCAGCAGTGCTGTGTGGAAATAAAGGAGCTTAGGCAGACAAAGAAGACAAAGGAAGCAAACAGACAAAGGAAGCAAACAGATGTTTTGGGTCAGTAGTGCAAACATATTGCTTCTATGAGCAGCTGCATGGGTTTCTAGTGGGGTCATAGAATCATAGAATACTAGAACTGGAAGGGACCTTGAGAGATCATCAAGTTCAGTCCCATGCCCTCAAAGCAGGACCAAGCACCATCTAGGTCATCCCCAATAGATGTCTATCCAACCCGCTCTTAAATATTTCCAGTGATGGAGATTCCACAGCCTCCCTAGGCAATTTATTCCAGTGTTTAACCACCCTGACAATTAGGCAGGTTTTCCCTAATGTCCATCCTAAACCTCCCTTGCTGCAATTTAAACCCATTGCTTCTTGTTCTATCATCAGAAGCCAAGGAGAACAATTTTTATCTCTCCTCCTTGTAATACCGTTTTAGATACTTGAAAACCTTTATCACATCGCCTCTCACTCTTCCCTTTTCTAAACTAAACAAGCCCAATTCTTTTAGTTTTCCCTCATAGGTCATGTTTTCTAGACCTTTAATCATTTTTGTTGCTCTTCTCTGAACCTTCTCCAATTTCTCCACATCTTTCTTGAAATGTGGTGCCCAGGACTAGACACAATACTCCAGTTGAGGCCTAATCAGTTCAGAGTAGAGCAGAAGAATGACTTCTTGTGTCTTGGTCACACCACTCCTGTTAATGCATCCCAGAATCATGTCTGCTTTTTTTGCAACACTGTCACACTGTGGACTCATATTTAGCTTGTGGTCCACTACAACCCCAAAATCCCTTTCTGCAGTACTCCTTTCTACACAGTCACTTCCCTTTCTGTATGTGTGAAACTGATTGTTCCTTTCTACATGGAGTACTTTGAAGTTGTCCTTATTAAACTTCATCCTGCTTACCTCAGACCATTTCTCTAGCTTGTCCAGATCATTCTGAATTTTGACCCTATACTCCAAAGTACTTGCGACCCCTCCCAGCCTGGTATCATCTGCAAACTTAATAATCATGCTCTTTATTCCATCATATAAATCGTTCATGAAGATATCAAACAGAACCGGTCCCAAAACAGACCCCTGGAGAATCCCACTTATTATGCCCTTCCACCATGATTGTGAACCGTTAATAACTACTCTCTGAGAATGGTTATCCAGCCAGTTATACACCCACCTCCCAGTAGCCCCATCTAAGTTTTATTTCCCTCGTTTATTGATAAAAAGGTGATGCAAGACTGTGTCAAATACCTTACTAAAGTCTAAGTATACCACATCCACTGCTTCTCCCTTATCCACAAGGTTTGATATCCTATCAAAGAAAGCTATCAGATTGATTTGACATGATTTGTTCTTTACAAATCTATGCTGGCTGTTACCTATCACCCTATTATCTTCCAGGTGTTTGCAGACGAATTCCTTAATTACTTGTTCCATTATCTTCCCTGTCACAGAAGTTAAACTGACTGATCTGTAATTTCCTGGGTTTTTCTTATTTCCCTTTTTATGGACCCTGACCAGTATTCCACAGGAGTCTGTGGTACCTCCCAATAGACTCTTCAGACATCCTTGGGCAACAATGGAGAGGACATAGCTGATGAAGAAGAGGAGGAGGAGGAGAATGGTCAGCAGGCAAGGGAAGCATCCAATCTCACTGCCAGCCAGAACCTTTTTTTTAACTTTGGAGCCCATCCCCAGGATGTATTGCTGCCAGACCCTGATGGCGGGGAGAGCATTTCTGGTGACTTCACATTTTTAATCACACTACAAGTGGGGTAAAGCAATTGAGTGCGATCTGTGGTGGCCACTCTGCCTACACAGTGAAGTCTCCCTGAAACAGTTTGTTAATGTGTCTGGAGATGATGTGGGGAAAAGCTCTCATAAGAGGCACTCTTTCATCCTTCTCACAAGGTTTCTGGGGAGGCCTGCCTCTGTCTGTCCTCCATGGTAGGACACCTTCCACATCAAGCCAACAGTAAGTGATCTGGCATTGTTACAGCATATGGTCCAGGTTTCTGTCCACATTCAGTCAGCATCTGCTCCCTATCATTCTATGTGATTCGGAGAAGACTGATATCATGCATGGCAAACTGGATGAAGCAGGAGAAGCAATGTAATTGGTACCACTGAGGCGGTATATCTCCATTTGCTCAACCCCAACAAAGCATGGTTTGCTGACTGCATGAACCCATGCCAACACACCCAGTTCCCTTCAGCAGGCTCCTGTGGGAAAGGAAAGTTGTACTCTCCAGGCAAATGGAGAGTGCCAAACACATGGTGATCATGTGAGCCCCTGCCCAGCTCCCATGCCGGGCCCTCCCTCTCTCCAGCAGGCTCCTTTGGGAAGGAAAGTTTTCTGTTCCCTGAGTAACCAAGGTAGGGGCTGCAGCAACACAATCAGGAAGAGCCTGGTGCCAATTAAGAGCTTGCCAGAAGCATCAGGCTAATCAGAACACCTGCAGTCCATTAAGAGCCTTCTAGAACTAGTTTAAAAGGCTTCCCTTCAGGGAGGGCTGGCAGGCCAAGGATTGGGAAGGAAGAGGTATGCTGGGGAAGAGCAGAAGGAGCTGCTCAGGTACCAGGAGAAAGCTATTGAGAGGAATTGGTTGGGGAAGTGGCTCAGGGAAAAGCTGCAGCTCTGGTGGTAGAGGAATTACTACCTGCTGCCACTGCATTAGGTCCCTAGGCTGGAACCCAGAGTAGAGAGCAGACCCAGATTCTCCCGAACTCTCCCTGTACTGCTCTGGAGCTCACCCTTGATGTGGGAGTTTGGAACTAAAGAGGGGTTTACCTCATACCTGTTTTGACTGGCCTATGATGAGGATGGCTCAGTAGGTGGTGACCCTTGCCTCCAGTAAAGGGCAAGACACTACATGGAGGGCCACAGTGAGCCTCTGAGGAAAACACTATCCACCTAAAAGCACAGGACCCCCAAGGCGAGGCCAGAGCTGTCTCAGTGGATAACCAGGGAAAAAAGGGCACAAAAAGGTTGTATGCCATGGCTCTGAAGCAAGGGGGGGATGGAAGAGATAAGTGCAGCTTTGGAGGCTTACTAGAACCACCCACTGCACTGTTTTTGTCCCAGGCAGTGGGAGCCTCACCCAGAATGCAAAGGGACAGCAGGAACTGTGGAATAACTACCCATAGTGTATCACTGTCAAAGTCAATAGTAGCCAACCTACTGGGGATACACTACATCAAACTTTTGTGCATACTGCATACATGCACCGTCGACTTTACAAAATCAAGTGCTAAAAAATCAACCCTATTATATTTGACCTAATCCTGTAGTGTAGACATGGCCTCAGATTATTAGTGATCTGAGATACTAATTGCCTCAACATTTTTGTTCAATACAGGGATTATCATAATGTTGGAACCTAAACACAGTTGTTAATAATTGAAATGGGTCTGATTTCAATTCATAGGGGAAATTGAAAACATCAATTTTCAAATATTCACCCTTGCTAATATTTCACATACCTTTAATACATGTTATACTTGATAATGATGTACAAGTCAATTACCATCTGCACCTTGATAGGTAATCAGAGTACAGAGGGACTAATCTAATGACTAATCATGTCAGTCCATACTTGTATCCTGCTACAAATCTTGCCATAACCTGTCTGGTTAGCATAGCATTCCACACATATTACTTGCAAATGATGGAATTTGTGAGGTTGAGGAAAGACTAAAACAAAACAAAAAGTCAAGATAAAAGAAAAGGACTAGGAAATCAGTAGAAGTTTCCATCATCACACAGCAATATATGTAGGGAATGACAATGAGAGACTTGCTTAGCATCTGTGGCTTAGTAAATCCATGGGTATTGTAATATTCAGTCATTGCTCAGAGCCAGGGAGTCTACCCAAGATCTGCTGCTTTCAGTGTCTGAGTTATAACTGATCAGCTGTGCATAGAATAACAACTGGCTCCAGTTGGCTCTTGCCAGAACTTTGTCAAGGCACAATCTCCCCACATCTTCATCCCATAGCCGAACATAACAATATTAATTATGAACAATCTAGATTTGCATAATAACAAATTTCAAATACTGAGAGCCAATCTATTAAGTAAGTTAACTGATGCTGTTTAGTTAGTCTCTGAAATGTCCTGCACTGACATCGGCACCACTGTTGTCAGACAGTGATAAGAGACAATTAGTTCTGGTTGTGCCATGTATTCATACATCTCAGCCTGCTATGGTATTTGCCTGTCTGACAACTTGGACAAGACGGTCACTTACTTCAGTGCTCATTATCCCCCTCCCTTCTGGAATGTGCCTATTCCTCTGCAGTATGCAGACATATTGAGTAGTAACTGCCTGAGACCCCACTGCTGATTGTGACCATTTTTCTTATAGAGACACACAACCTCATTTTAATGATGCAGTGGCAGCGTCTGGGGCCTCAAACATATTGTTGTTTTTGTTTGTTTGTTTCTTTGTTTGTTGTGCCATATCAGTCTCTTTATATGTCTGTTAGTTGCCAGCAGGTGAGCCAACAGACTCACCAGGCCCATGGGCTAGGTGGAGGGGGACTGGCTCTGTGCTCCTAGAAGGGACAGCATCATAGGCATGCGCAGGGGGGTATACCGGGTGTGCCCAGGCACACCCTAATGTCTCAACAAAAAGTGGCTTTGTGTTTTAATTTAATCACATGATACGCTCTTTTAAGTAAAGTTTAGCTGTTAATTTAAAAAAAAATTAAGTTTAGTTAAGTTTTAGTTTCTTTAGTTTGTTTGATGAATAAAAATAATGTCCTTTATGATTGAATTATTCAATAAATGTTTGCCTTAAAAAAAAATTCCCTGAGTGCACACCCTAATGAAATGTGCTGTGCACGCCTATGGACAGCATCTCAGGCAGAAGGGGTAGAGGGCAGGGCAGATGGACCTCAGTCTGCTTGGACCCCACCCCCTGTTCAGCACAGTCCAGAGTGAGCTGCCAGGTCTTTGCAGCATGCCACACAACACTCTGGTGGTGATTTAAAGGGCCCAGGACACAGTAGTGGCAGCAGTAACTGGAGCCCCAGGCCACTTTGAATCACTGGGCCCCAGTAAAGTTATCTCCTTTGCCCTCACCTCATCAGCAGGCCTGGTTGCTAGTGATTCCGACATCAGTTTCTACTAGTGCAGACATTCTTGGTTTTAAGTTTTCTACTCCGCAAAAGGCCAGCATCATTGGTCGGCTATGTCATTTAATAGATCAGAGTCTGACACACTCGTTTTTAGAACAAGTTTCATTATTTTGACATTGGTGTCCACTAAACTGTTGGTTTGGAGATAATGGGGACTAGCGGTTATATAGCTAAACCTGTACTTCACTCCAAACTTCTTAAACTTATACCCTCTAAACTGCACTCCATTGTCAGTCATAACTACATCGGTCATACCATTTCTAGGAAAAATAGATTTCATATACACAATCAGTTGCTTGTCTGTGAGAATATCTCAAGTGTAAAAAAAATAGTCTTTAAGACCAGTTCATAGGCTGTTTTTCAGGCAACATAAACTATGCCTGCTTTGCTCCAGTGAAACACTTTTCTTTGGGTGTGTCTACACAGCAAAGTTATTTCGGAATAATGGCTGTTATTCCAAAATAACAACGCGAGTGTCTACACAGCAATTCTGTTATTTTGAAATAATTTCAAAATAACGGATGGCTTATTCCAACTTCTATAAACTTCATTCTGCAAAGAATAACTATTTCGAAATAAGGCTTGTGTAGATGCTCCAGTTCTGCTATTTCAAAATAGCCTCTCTCCAGGGCCATTCTAAGTTATTACTCCTGGGGCTCTAAATCGAGATAGCACGTCTACATTAGGGAAGCCTGCCTTGGACTAATTTTGAGCCTTCCCTGTAGTGTAGACGTGCTATTTTGAAATAAGCTATTTTGGAATAACTATTCCAGAATAGCTTATTTCGAAATAGCCATTCAGTGTATATGTAGCCTTTGTCACCAACATGGGACTCATTTTCTTGACTTGGTTGTATTTTGTAATATGTGGCAAGCCTTAACAGCTTCCTCATTATCACTGTTCATCTGAAGCCAGTATAAAATATCTTTGCCCTTTTGCTTAGTTTTTTTCAATTTCTATATGACCAGCATGTTTGCGTTTTAACATGCTTTTATTATGTAACACTTTAAGAATTACCAGTGTGGTGCCTTGAAGCTAAATCCCAACTAGTACTGAGAGGCTCCCCCTTAAATTGGCATTAGGAGCTGGGAGTATGCTGTTCCAGCCACCGTGAGCCAATAGCCTTAATTAGTTTCTGAGAAGTAGCTCATGGAATCATAGTCTACATTTTGTTAGAGGCTGGACGGGGTTTTTTTTATTACTATTATAATTAGATTGATGTGTATAATGTGTACTCTAGCCTTTGCGCCTCTGCACTTTTGTCAAATGCTTTAGAAAGTGCCTGCAACGATCAAATCTCTTCCAGGTTTGTATTCAATTTGAAAATCATACAATTGGAACTGAAAAAATCATTTCTATATCCTTGGGAGAGTATCTGTCAGGCCCCTTTTGGCAATGTCAGTAAGTGGTTTATGATGTCATAAATAAAGACATGAAACTTTCACTCTCATGGAGCAAGGCCAAAGTTTCCTTTTCCATTGTAGCACACTGAAGTTCAGATTGTGGTAGTACTCATGACACACAAGCCCCTGGTTTCCTGTTCTGACCATACTGTTCTAAATGTACTGCACCAATGCACTCCTGCAAGGTATTTGTGGACAACTTAGACTTGTGCTTACTGTCATAGCACCTTAGAACTGCAGGTTACTTTAATTAACTCCTTCAGTTGTTCAATTCTTTATTAAGGTTCACAACCCATGTCAGTCCTTTGGACATTTTTATAGATTAATGTTCTCACTGTGCAGGTTCATGCCCTAATTTCTCTACTTAATTCACCATTCCAAGCAAATGTGAGCTACGCAAGTTGCGTATCCTATTTTGATGCAATTTCAAAATAGCTTATTTCATCATTTGGTGCTGTCTATACAGTGCCAAATTTCTAAATAAACCACTACTCCGAAATGTCCCTTATTCCTTGTAGAATGAGGTTTATAGGGATGTCAGAATAGCGAGGTCAAAATAATGGGCTTGCTAAGACAAGGGATAGCTATTTTGAGATACTCTGGTATTCCGAAATAGCATTGCAGTGTAGACGTACCCTAAGAGACTAAGCCCATGGCTACACTACGGGGAAGATCGACGATGTCGCAGTCAATCTTCCAGAGTTTGATTTCGCGGGTCTAGTGAAAACCCACTAATTCAAACTGAGAGGGCAACCCTGTTGGTGCTGGTACTCCTCCTCCTCACGAGGAGTACCAGAACTGATGGGAGGGTTTCTCCCATCGACCTCTCACTGTGTGGACGGGGTATACATCGATTCTAGCTACGTAATTAACATTGCTGGAATTGTGTATCTTAAGTTTACCTTTCCCTTTTCTATAGACATGCCCTAATATATTTACTAGGGCATAAGCTTTCCTGAATAAAACCCACTTCATCAGATGAATTGGAATGGAAGTTACAGAGGCAGGGGTATACATAAGAACAACAAAAGAAATACGTGACTTGTGTTAATGAGGCTAATCAAGTCAGGGTGGATGTGACTCATTTACATCAGTTGATGTGGAGATATGACTATAAAGAGAGGGGAAATTGCCTTTCTAGTGTGTTAATGAATTAAGATCCTTATTTAGTCCTAAGTTGAAAGTGTTGAATTTGCAAATGAATTCCAGTTCAGCTGTCTCCCTTTGTAATCAGGTTTTGAGATTCTTTTGTGGAAGGATGGCTAATTTCAAATTCTGAGTTACACCTGCTTAACTTCTATTGCTGTGGATTTTCTTTCAGTGCTAATGCAACTATTTCTGGCAACAAACTGGCTTGTGCATCTCTGCTCAATTTTTAATTAATAAAATGTCCCTTTTGCTTTCAGCTTGATAGTCCCTCCATCTTGTCCACAGCTCCTGTGAACAATTCCCCTGAGCAAGTTGGGCTGACAAAACCTCTTTGTCCACACTGTGAACACTCTGTTGGTGCTTTCAGTGTTATGTATTCTGCTGCAGCTCTTTCCATGTGCTGAGCATTGTCTTGGCTTATGTGGTTTGCCACAGTATGTGCAGGTCCATGGGTTATTTGTTGTGAACTCTGACTATGTGCTCTACATGCATTTCTGCCACAGGGCTCTTTTCTTTTAGTATTTTGGATTCTCCATCATATCCACACTGTCGGAACTTTCTTAGGCTGCCATCTGGACTGGTAACTTCCTTCGCTTGGCAAGTTCTAATTGCTTTGTCAAGGGTTAATTCTGGGTTTTTCAGGAGTTGCTCTCTGAATACTCTGGCTCAGATCGCCGTCATGATCCAGTTTTGTTTGTCAGGTTAATCACATAGAGACAGAGGCAAATAGCCACCACCAGCAACAACAACTTTATTGTACAAAGAGATGTGTACTGTCTCCAGCACTGTGTAAAAATGTGCTGCAGTATTCATCACACAGCACCATCTAGTGATCAAACATTATATGGCAATGTAAACTTTCCATCACATCTCCCCTTTTATTGTTTAAACAATTTTAACACTATCAAACTATTTTTAAAACTAACTTTAAGTCTCAACACACATCCATATGTTATTCATCCCTAAATTGTACTATTCTTAAATTATACTGCCAGAACAGGTAACTGATGACTGGCAGTCTTTTATTTGCTATGTCTATCTCTGGATGGTCTGAAATAGGCAGGCCATCTTCTCCTAGGTCTGCATTTGTAATTTGTGGCATTTTTCTCATTAATTTTTTAGTTTTTTGAATGAGTTGAAAACGTCAACAAATTTCTAATGAACATACCACTATCTGTCTCAGAAGCAGGCAATACATTATTTTCCTTTACAACTGCTGGAGTTCTTCATACATTGCCTTCATCCAGTTTGGCACAAACATGGTCACCAGGTCCCATATTAGGCAATTCTCTAGTAGAGTGACATCAGTTATGAAAACGCTCATAAGCTGTATTATTTTTATTTTTATTGTAGAGGGGGGAATTGGAATACTCTGCAATCTGGGCACTTAGAGGTAAGATTATTTTCTAGGTGAGAACAGAAGTCCTGAGTTGCCTTCCCACCAGGAGCTAGGCTGGGCTATAGCCAGTAGCTATCAGTGGTATTGACTGAAAGTCAGAAGAGCAAGAAATGGATATTCCAGCTCCAATAGTCTCTTGGCTATTAGTACAGCCCTTTCAGCCTCTCCATTTGCTTGTGGGATATGCAAGCTGCTAATGATGTGTACAGCATCCTATTTTGCTTGGAATGACAAATTCAGCTGTGGTGAAATGTGGTCCATTTTCTGTCAATAGGTTAAAATAACACATTATAACTAGGTAATGATATCCTCTGAATTCACATAAATCTGTTGCTAGCCTCTATCAAGGTCTGCCAGGTAGATGTGTTGTCATTAGAAGCTCTTTGCACAGTCTTGGTCTATTATTTCTGCAATGTGTGAATGAAGATACTTTATTCTTCATGTCATTGATGATTCCAGGCTGCAACAATTACTGATTGGCCTGTTTACAGCAATTAGGGTATGTCTACACTACCACCCTAGTTCGAACTAGGGTGGTTAATGTAGGCATTCGAAGTTGCAAATGAAGCCCGGGATTTAAATATCCCGGGCTTCATTTGCATCTTGCCGGGCGTGCGCCATTTTTAAATGCCCTTAGTTCGAACTCCGTGCCCGCGGCTACACGCGGCACGGAGTAGGTAGTTTGAATTAGGATCTCTAATTCGAACTACCGTTACTCCTCCTGATGCCACTCTGCAAGCTTCCACAGTAGTCACATAAGCCTTTACATCTTCCTGTAGTGTATGGGTGTTTGAGTGTTCTACTGGTCTATATTCAGCAAATGGGGTAAATCATATTAGCCTAATCAAAAGATGCTGGCATCTAATTGGTGCTTGATTCATGTCTTTTCTGACGATAAATGTCACAAGAGGTATATGGTCAATTATCAGATTAAAGCAACCCAACACACACAGATATCTTTAAAAGTTCTCATATCTATATATTTGCCAGATACTCTTTTTCAATCTGTGCTTATCATTTTTCTGCTTCTGTTAAGTGTTTAAGCATAGATTGCAACTGGCTTCTACTCAGATCCAGGTAGTTGCACTAATACATCACCAAGAACATAGCTACTGGCTTCAGCATTGACTGTTCTGTTTATGTCATAGAACTTTAAAACTGGAGCAGCTGAAATAATGTTTTGTACCCTTTTGAAAGCAGTCTGTTGGTTTAGCTTTCAGAATTAGGATATATTGGACTTTAATAGAAAGACAAGGGAGAAAAATTGTTCTCCTTGGCCTCTGAGGATAGGACAAGAAGCAATGGGCTTAAATTGCAGCAAGGGAGATTTAGGTTGGACATTAGGAAAAACTTCCTAATTGTCAGGCTGGTTAAGCACTGGAATAAATTGCCTAGGGGATTGTGGAATCTCTAGAGATATTTAAGAGGAGGTTAGACAGAGATCTGTCAGGAGGAGGTTAGACAGAGACCTGTCAGGAACAGTGCTTGGTCCTGCTTCAAGGGCAGGGGACTGAATTCAATGACCTCTTGAGGTCCCTTTCAGTTCTATGATTCTGTGATTCAGTGGTTTTACCAATGTAGAAAGTTTGTGCAGACATCCTCCAAGATATCATCCCAAGTATGTGTCTCAGTTCTGGTCATTTGTTGGTGCATTCAGTTCCCTAATTGTTTTCATTTACTTTCTCAGAGTTAGAGCTAATTCCATCTTTTATTATCTGTCCCAAAAATTCAGTAGGGTAGGCAGAACACACACTTTTCTTTATATATCTTGAGTCAAGGCTCTCTGATTAAATTCAGCACTTCATTAAAGGGTTTTGTCATGTTCTTCCATTCACCATCTGTATATTAAAATGTCATCCATAAAAAATGTTCTTTAGTGGGTCTGCCATCAATCTTTGGAAAATTTCTGTAGCCCTGGTAATCTCAAAAGGTAATCTTTCAAATCTTTTAAAAGGTGTGATGAATGTAGTCAGTTCTCTTAGGCTACAGAAATTTGCCAGAAACCACTTGAGGCATCTAACTTGGAGAACATGGTAAGTCTTATGTGACTCACATATATCTGCATTTTCTCATTTTACTTTATAACAGGTACTGTTTGTGTGTATCATACTGCTGGCTCATGAATTTTCTCATTATGCCATTCTTTTCCATTCTCTGCAACTCAGTCTCTATTTTATGAAGTACAGTAAACTTCCGATAATCCGGCACCTTTAGGACCCAGGGGGTGCCGGATTATCAAATATGCCGGACTATCGGAAGGGGGGGCTATGAGGGGTCTGGGGTGGAGTGGGGGGGATGTGCCCCTCGGCACTGAGGGACCAACCCGGCAGCACCCCAGCTGCTCTGCCCCAGGCATCCCCAAGTCAGCCGCTGGTCAGTTTCAGCAGCGGCTGAATCGGGGAAGCCGGGGCAGAGCAGCTCCAGTTGTCCGGCTGCCCGGAGCACTTCCGGGTTCCAGATTGTGCCGGACCATCAGGAGTGCCAGACCATTGGATGCCGGACCACTGGAGTTTTACTGTAACAGGATAGAAATTCTGTGGGGCATATGTACCCTATAAGGTTCAGCATTGTCTCCCAAGATTGTTTCTACTGGATCTCCTTTAAAATGTCCAACATCACCAAATAGTCTATCACCTTTGTGGCAAGGTCCTTGCCTAAGCCACTTGCCTTGGGACCCCTTCTTGGGTCACACATCAACCAGAGACACTTTCTGGTGCTGTCACCGGTGCCTTTTATTGTCAGTGCCAATTTCCCACTGCAGAATTCTATTTACAGAGCTTTGGTTTTCTAGTAGCAAACTCAGCCAGCCTCTCCTTCTGGTTTGGGAGCCACACCAGGGCTTCCCTGCCTGGGGAAGCACACCCTGGCTCCTTGCTCTTCCTTTTCACTTCCCCTCTGGCTGCCTTATCTAACCCTCTGGCTAATGAGGCTCACAGTTGCTTCCATTAGCCCTTCAGGCCTGGGCTTGCTCAGCTGCCTGTAATCGACCTTTTTAGCCAGGCTGTAGTGGCAGAGCTCTGGCTTAGCCAGCAGTCTGTCAAACCTTTTTGTACCTTTCTTGCTAGACCCTTAATGGCAAACATGCTGCATCTAAGGAAATTCAGCCCTCTAATCACATACACACAAATATTAAGGCTTTTGTCTTTATATGTTGTTTCTGTTGAAAATTGTCCAATGTAGTTCAAAATGCCTCTTGAGCAATATAGGATGATATCTGCTAGTTTAAGCTCTGAATGGTATTGAAGTAAATTATAGTTGCCTTCTGATATGACTGCACTCAAATCTATATTAAATTAATAGTCTTTCCACAAATATTCCGCCTCTATAACATTATGAATTATTGTTCCCATGAAAAATGTCTCTTCACATACTGCCATTGTGTAACAAAATATCTATTTGTTTGTTGGTTGGTTGGTTTGTGCATTTAGCTGGGCAATCACTTCTTGAAATGTGGTCTTTCCCCTATCTTCAGCATCTAGCCTAAAAAGTGTTGTATCCCACAGTTACCACATCACCTCTGAGGATCTATGATGATTGCTTTTTGAAGCTGTCCTATATTTCCAGTTGTGATTCTGTTTGTAAGTCATTTCCTCTAGCTTTCATTCTGGCAGCCACTGGTCTCAATTTTGATTTTTAATCATCTCTGATTTCTTGTTGTGAGTATTGCTGTGTGAAGGATTAAATTGCTCTTCTTTTGTGGTTTCTCTAGCCATCCCTTGTCTAAAGTGACAATCACTACTCTGTGTCTAATGTGCTCTTCCATTTTGTCTGCAAAAATCACAATTTTCTGCCATGCCATACAAGCCTCTTATTAAAGATTCCACAATCTCTTAGGTTTTTCGACACGCTGGTTTCAAACATGCTCACTCATAAACCACATTAAACTGAGGTATAACTGCTCATGTAACTTAGTCAGCACCACAGAGTAGCTACTTTTGTGGCTTTCCCATCTCTTGTGGCAAAGGATTTAAAGATGTATGGTCAGTTTTCCTACTCATGGCATAGACTAGGGAACTAACCTACACCTTGCAACATTCCTTGTGAAGTGTAGTTGTGCTGTACAAACATACATACAGCTTCTTCCAACCAGGCCAGTCTGATGATCTGTTGAAGCTGATGGTCTCCAGGTTGTAAAACTTTTGGGGAAATTTGCTGTTTCTATTGGTTTTTTTTCTGAACATCATGTCTGGTTAGTTGCCCAGTCCATGTTTACATTGGGAAACTATTTCAAAATTACTAAATTTGACTTAAGAACTCCTGATTTTAACAAATTTGAACTGGAGTGTCCTCACTACAGGGAAGCATCAAAATTAGTCCAAGGCAGGCTCCGTTAATGTGGATGCACTACCTCAGAGTTAGAGCCCCAGGGAGCACTCTGCAGAGCTGCAGGATGCCTCCCAGAAGCCAATAAGTTTGAATTAGTAGCACTGGAGTGTCCGCACTAACATTATTTCAAAATTACTGTTTTGGAATTAGTGTTACTCCTTGTGAAAAGCAGGAGTATAGAGTCTGAATTCTGTGGTCCAGCATTTTGAAATAATGGGCTTGGTAGTGTGGACGCACCACTTATAAATTCAGACTTGGAGGGGTTATTTTAGAATAAGATCCTAGTGTAGACCAAGGCCCAGAGGCAGAGACAAAGTGTGTGCTAGAAAAAAAACTGTATTGTAAAACTATGCTAAATGTCCCAATAGTTTGTAAAAATATGGTGCATAGACTTCACATAGCACTAGTTATTGACCAAACCTTATCATTCACTTGAAACTTTATCACACCATGAGTACCCTGACTTTTGTAAAATTAGCTCTTTAGTTTCGATCAGTCACAAACTTTTCTATGCTTTTGTGTATTTTTTTACTTTATGTTTAAAAACATTTCACTCATTTTTACAGGGAATACAGTCTTCCTCAAATGTATATAATATAGTTCTATAGTTAGCCTTTTCTCCCTCAATTAACTGAAATTGTTAAACATATTGAGTGCTTCAGAACCAGGTATTCTCTGAAATAAGTCTGCCTTTTGCCTGCCTGCCTTTTGTGCTCGAGCCTGTTTGCAGATACATAATGACATGCTTCTCCCCTTGTTTTCCACATTTCCAGAGAGTTTCAGCTCTGGTAGGCTATTTAACTGCACCACTCTTCCAATCACATTTTTTTATTATTATTTGTTTTACTCCTAGTATCATGTGATCATCAATGACTACTCACAGCCAATGAATCTGACAGAGGTCTGTGTCATTCAGGCCATGTCTACACTAGGAAATTATTTCGAATTTACTACAGGGAAGCATTAGTAGAAATTAGTCTGAGTCAGGCTCTGTTAATGTGGATGTGCTACCTTAGACTGAGAGCCCCAGGAAGCACTCTCGGGAGCTGCAGGAGGCCTCCTAGTTTGACTAAGCAGCACCGGCCAATAAGTTCGAATTAGCAGTTTTGGAGCATCTACAGTTACATCATTTCAGACTTAAAAGTTCAGAATTAGTATTATTTCTCATGAAAAGCAGGACTAAACAGTTCGAATTCCACAGCCACTTATTCTGGAATAGCGGGCTTGACAGGGCACATCTACCCAGCAGGACTAAATTTGAAATACGCTATGCAACTTGAGCTACGTCAATTGCGTAGCTTAAGCTGAAATAACTTATTTCAGCTTTTTGGTGCTCTCTACATAGCAGGAGGTCTAAGTTAGTGCACTCTTCCTCCGACTTGCCTTACTCCTTGTAAAATGAGGGTTACAGAAGTGGGAGTAAGAAGTCCTCCAGCTCAATATTATTTCGACATTATGTAATAATCAAATTTTAACTGCGTCTGTGTGTGTGTGGGGGGGGGGAGATTTTGCACTAAGGTCCTAGTGTAGACCAGGCTTCAGTGTCTGATCTTTAACTGATCAGCCTTGTGTAAAATGAACCTCTGCACTGCAACACAACTAGTTCCAACTGGCTTTTGACAGATCCTCTTGCAAGAACAGTTCCCCACAGATATATAAATGTAAACAATCTGTCATGCTTAAATATTTGTTCTTCAGTACAAGTCTCTGAACTTTTTTCTTTTCTTTTCTTCACCAGTAGATTCACAGATTGAGAAATTGTGAGGCTAGAAGGAACAATTTTGATAATCTAGACTGGCCTCCTATGTAGCACAGACTCTTCTCTGAATTTTCTCCTATTTATCAATATCCTTCTTGAATTGTAGGCACCAGAATTGTACACGGTATTCCAACAGCAATCACAGCGTGTCAAATACAGACGTAAAAATAACCTCTCTACCCTATTTTATGTGTTTTAGGATTGCAGTCACATCTCTGTATCTGGAAGGAGTTGTCATACAGTCCCTATAGTTTGAATGGATGTGTATCATCAGGAAATATGTCTGTGATATTCAGCTTATCCCTCTTATTGGGGGAGGTACTTCACAGCAGTATTCTGAAGAAATCCAACCAAACTCTGTTGTAATCTGCAGTGTTTGGAACCATTGATATACATTTCTGTAGTATATTTTTATAAAGACTGCTCCAGGAAACATTGTTTGAAGTACAAGAACCAACTCTTGAAGCTAATCAAATATTGAGGCCTGCAGCAGACAGGATCTGTCCCATCCTTGATGACAAGATTCTGATTAAACAGTATCAACAAAACACCCTGTGAAATGAGGGTGGAGGATACAAACTGAAAACAAAGGTTTAACCATTTCTAGACTATTAAAAGGGTTAATGAAATGTCAAGAAGGGAAATAATTACTCTAGAACAATCTAAAAAATCTTCTGAATGTAAAGAGATTGTCCTGAACAATTGGGTACCCACCTTGCCAGAAAAATCTCTTCTTACTGTCTCCTGTTGAAATAGCTTCCATTAGTCAACTTCCGTTAAACATAAATTGTAGGAAATTAGATGTTTCAAGGGTCACAGGCTCATTTCCTTGTGATAGAAAGTACAGTGTGAAGTGTTTACATTTAATGTAAATCAGTGTCTATTTAACTCAAGAGTATTTTATAAGCATTCCAGTACATTTGTTTATTTCTACTCAGGGTTCCTATTACAAACTCCTCCCATTCCTGCAGAAAAGCACAGATGGGAATGTTGTCTTGGGCAGGAAATAGCAGGGGGAACCAGAGGCCTCATTACAAACTATGTTAAACATGATCAAAGTGCAAGAAAAATGATGGCTTTCTGAAAGCACCGCACTGGGACTCAGGAGATGTAAATTCATTTCCCAACTGTAACAAAGACTCCTTGTGTGACTTTGTTCAAATAACTTCCCCTCTCTGTGCTTTATGTCTAACATGGAGGGTAAACAACATCCGCTATCTCCCACCTATTATTTGTCTTTTCTGTTCAGACTGTAATTTTTTAGAGGCAGGAACTGGGTCTAAATTACTGGGTGAATTTACAGTGCCTGCCACAACAAGACACTTATTTCGGCTGAGGCCTCTAGGTGCTACTATAATTACAAATAAATAATAAAACGATAGATTTCTTGTACTTCTGGAATCAGTTATCTGGGAAAAAGAATTACACCACTGAGGTCCATGCTTCTACAATAGGTAGAAGACTACAGTCAGAAGAGCAAAATACTACTCTGCTTCAAAAAAAGAGGAGGGAGGAGGGATAAAATTTAGAACTACCTATGTAATACCAAAAGTTATTCACAACTACAATAATCAATAAAATAAGCCAGGGTGGTTTTTTTTTTGGAAAGCCATATTCTATTTTTATTCTCTATTTAGACCACTGAAGGTTATTTGTGTGAACATTGGAAAATCCAGAATGTTTAATGAATGTTAGCATAAGTGATGATCCCAACTCAAACTGTATGCCATAAAGTATCATTTGCTGATTTGAGCTCTGAAATTTTTACTTAATTGCATATTGAGAGGATGTATTTTGGTCTTGGATCTCAAAATATGTCTTAAGGCATATTTTAGTGTATATGATGTATCATCGATACAGTGACTATACATTATTTACCATTTGCTTTTTGTATTAAGAGTGCCTAGGGGTTTTTTTGTTGTTGTTTTTTTTATTAATTGACTCCATAAACGGGGGTTTGTTTATTTCATATTTTGGAATAACTCTGAGCAAATTCACCTCTCAGGATTTCTAAAGTCATTTACCAGCTCATATAACAACATATGTCAACATGAAAACTGATTTGTTCTAAGGACTTGATTAGCTTCATACTCTATCCATCCTGTGGATATTTTATACTACTTCTACTAACATACACCTATCCTGTTTATTTTAAGCTGAATAAACAAAATATTAAGAAATATATAAAGAACCCATTAATTTAAATTGTTAAATGAATTTAAAACTCAAATCAGACAATCTTCTACATTGAATGAAAGTTATTTGGCATTGTACACAGCAGGTGAGGCCCAATTCACTCCGCGATTGCACTATCACTATCAGGGAAGCCAAATTTAGCATATGAGACATTGCACAACCACCGAATGAAAAATAAATACCGAACTCTCTGTAAAGAAGAGTGGTTAATGTCATTCTTTTGATAGAGGTATAGTTGCATTACTATTGATAGGCCAAATTATGAATGCCTTCTAAGTTGTGAGTCAGTCTTTAGTCTTGTGTCTATACAAATGTGGGTTGGCAGCTTGTGAAAAATTGAACTTGACTTCCTTATTTCTTATTCTGCATTAAGGGGAAATATATCTATATTTTTTACACTAGCAGAAATGTCAGAAATGTCCAAAGACTCACCTTTCAGCATGAAAGCACTCAAACATAGATGAAAAAGTCTTGCACAGCATCAATGAAATATTCACAGCTCAGTGAGGAACCAAATGGGAACAGTGTTTTACGAGTAGTTCTCAAAACAGTATGGGGGAGCATGCCCTAAGTGATGTCAAAGAGAATCAATAACATGCCAGTTTCTTGTTGCATTTATTTTGTGGGATAGGATGGACCAGAGGTTTCTTTCTTGTGCAGTGCTTCAGTTGCAGCACATCACCAATGTCACTTTGCATCGGGGCCACACAATATAGTTTTGCCTTTGCTTTGACTCCCAGCTTTAACTGACTAAAGTAGGAATTTGTCACATTGATGCTATGTATGCTACCTTCTTAACCCTCCAGCACCAATGATCCAGAATTGATGGGTCATCCTGCACTTTTATAATATACTCGCATCTTTTGTGATATGATGAATTTGGACCTTTTCTAATGAGACTGAGCCAGATCCTCATCTCATATATATTGGCGTGACTCCATGTGCCAACATCATACCCCTCACCCCACTGCAGCACAGGGCTGCTCTGCACATGCCCCTCCTTGCCCAGGGCAGTTATTGCTCCACTTGCTGCATCCAAAGCAAGCAGTTCTGTGGCTCCAAGGCCAAGTGCTCACCCCTGCTGGCTCCAGCCCTGGGGAAGCTGATAACCCACCTCCCTACTCTCAGCTGGTGCCAGCTCTAGACCTGGGGAAGCTAGAGGCAGCTGCCTGGCTGCTCCTGGGGCAGGACTCAACCCCACATCCTGGAGGCTGACACCTTATTCATTAGGCCACTAGAGGACCTAACCCCGACTTCTCAAGTCTTCCAATGTATTCTCAATGTTCTCTCCTTTTGTAATAGTATAGATTGCTCTGATTTATGCTAGCTGAGGCTCTAGCTCATCATGTTTTATTTCGGCACACAAATAATACGCGAGCTACCATTATTCGTGTCACTGAGGTAGGGTAATATCCTCTGTTGACTCAAGTTAGCAGATAGTGGAATCATGGAGGGAATTCTGCATTCTGCACCTGATCTTTATATTAGCCACATTTATATCTCCAGCATCAGCAACTGAACTAGTGTTTGATTGGACATTGGCTATAGACGAAGAAGTGTGGATGTTGAACACCCCGGAATATACATAATCAAGCACTTGTGACAGACAGAACAACCATGAACAGATTTTCCCATGCTGGAAACTACAGCTGTATGACTCTAAAGGACAAAACACTTTGAATTACTGAGGGTAGTGCCAAAGGATATTACATTGGCTGCATGCCTGTTATGAAGTGTTTCTAGAGGATGCACATTCAAGGAGTTTTCCTGAAGGGAACAGCAAAGTCAGTTGGACAGTGTGGGTGGATCTTTTATTTCAAGTAGAAATGAGCTCCCAGGTTGTGTGAAATGAAGTTCTGAAAGACTTGGTTGCTCCTCCCAAAGAGGGAAAGTCAGATTCAATCATAGATGAAGACTGAGGCATAGTCTGTCTGATTCTCCAGGGAGAGGATATAAACAAGAGAAACACACTGCATGGATTTATAATGTGTTTTCAACTCTGCTTCTGTTCTGACTGCAAAAGTTAGTTTAAATACAACAGGCTTCATTGAACAGTATCAGTTATCAAATAGGGTGATGGCAGTGGAGTGGAGGAAAGAGGAAGAGGTGGCATCCCTGTTTTACACATGATCCCTCCATGTTGTAGAGAGATCCAGGAAATACCCCTAATGCTGGTAAATTTAAATAATAAAAATTAGAGTTAATTTGGTACTAGGATAAACTTAATTCCTTTCTCCCCCTTTTTCAATAAGATCTGCCACGCTCCATTGTACAGCTGGCTATCAGAGAACCCAGGAGAATGCTGCTCTAAGACTCTAAGGGATGCAAAACTCATTTACCTAAAGCTCCCATTTCGAGCTAATTCAGAACTTTCTTTTCATACTGTTTTGTAGCTGAACATTTTATATAGACACTGAAGAGTCACTGAGTCCTCATGGAAAACTTTGAAACACTTCAAGTCAGTACTGCTAATTAGATGTATAAGAGAGAGAAGGAGAGAGGGAGAAATGCTAAAAAAAGAATTCAGATGGAAATGTGCTGATTTATCACAGTCAAAATGTTCCATTGGACCATGTCAATTTTGACATTTTCTTTAGAAAACAATATTTATAACTAGCCAATTAGCCCGTCATAAGACGGGATTTTCAGGTCTCTCCTCCACGTTGGTCTTCTCTCCTGAGCCTCCGGTCTCTCTCCCTCTCTATCTCTCTCCTCCTCCTACTGCCTCCCCCTCTCTCTCTCAGCTCTCCTCCTCCTCCTGCCTCTCTCTCCGCTCCGTCTCTCCCCGCCCCCCTTCCCCTCCTGCCATGGCACTTGGCTGAGTGTTGCTTGCTGAGCCGGGCTGCCGCGGCGGGGGGGGAGGAGGCCGTGACGTACACGACCCCGCCCCCGGCCGTGTACGTCACCGCCCTGCCCCCTTCCCCTCCCGCTGGGGTGCTCGGCTGAGAGCTGCATGCTCAGCCAGGCCGCCGCGGGGGAGCCCAAATGGATGCTTGTGCCGCTTGCTCCCCCGCGGTGGCCCGGCTCAGTGGCGCAGCACTCAGCCGAGCACAACAGTGGGAGGGGAAGGGGGGTGGGGCAGTGACGTACACGGCCCCGCCCCCGGCCGTGTACGTCACCACCCCGCCCCCCCCTTCCCCTCCCGCCGTGGCGCTCGGCTGAGTGCTGAGCTGCTCAGCTGGGCCGCGGCGGGGGAGCAAGCGGTGGCAAGCGGCCGTTTGGGGTCTGTGGTCCACGGTCCCCATGCAGCACCGCTGGGCTGCATGGGGACCACGGAACCCAAATGGCCGCTTGCCGCCGCTTGCTCCCCCTGCCACGGCCCAGCTGAGCGGCGCAGCACTCAGCCGAGCACCACGGCGGGAGGGGAAGGGGGGGCGGGACGGTGACGTACACGGACGGGGGCGGGGCTGTGTACGTCACCGTTACAGACTCAGGCATTGGGCTACTATATATTTATAATATAAAATCTTGTGTCAAAATCAAAATAAAATTTGATTTGATTTTATAAAAATGAAGCATTTCATTGGATTTGAAACATGGCCTTCCCCCCTCAAAAATTCATTCTATGGGAAATTTCAAAATTTCTCTTTTTCCAGTCAAACAAAATTCAAAATCATACACTTTCCCACAAAATGAAAATTCCACTTACTGACCAACACACTGTCTCTCTACAATGCTGTCATAGAAACACTATCTTTGTGACATGTAGTGTACTAGATCCTGCTGCTTATTTTTCATTTCAAGTCATTAGAACCCTTTCCACAGTAGTTAATCATCTCATCTGACATCACAAGAAGAGGATTACATGACCGATTCTTCATTCTGACTGAGCTGCTCTTTGGTGCAAGAATTGGAGCTGGAGTCAAAGTTGTCTTTAACACCTCTTTGTGCTTTATATATGCTTGTCTCATTAGGCAGAACAGCCTCTAGTGGCCATTCCACAACTGAGAATATCTGGAGTGCAATTTCTTCAGCCACACTCTTCCCTTCAGTGCCACCCCTGCAGACTCCTTACTCTAAAGAGAGGTGGGATGGAGCATTATGTTGGCTCTCCCAGGGGCTATGTTTGCTGGATTTCTGTCTCCTTTCATGCCACTGGTGTGTCATAAGAAAAATGCTAAATTAGTGGAGGGAAAAAACAGCAGCAGGTTCAGGCTTATTGCTATTTAATGAAGACTTTGCTTTCATGCAAATATATTCCCTATGACTAGCAAACAAGGGAAGAGAAATACAGAAAGCATAAGATTATGAGCATTCTTGTCTCAATATAGAATATTTATCAAAGTTCTGTCAATGCATATTTCAAAACCAATGCAGGAATTTTAAGTCCTATCAGAGAGCACAATAGAGTTTGCCTTTGAGAGACAAACACAGTCCTACATGCCTATCTCATTAAGCAATAGGGCAGGAACCAGGATAACCTGGGGATTAATTAAACATTAGATAAATACAGGTGTGTAATTAACACAACTGTGTCACTAATTAAGAGCCAGCCATCATGTGATACCCGGCTCAACAGAGGATATGAAAACTCAGCTCTCAAGCCAGGCTGTTGGTGGTAGTGCAGGTCAGGGAGGAATTGGTACTGCAAAGATTAGTAGAGAAAGAGTAAGAATTGGTTAATAGGGAAGGCCCTGTAACTGACGTGAGTTCAATTTCTGGCTAGGTCACAGACTTCCCCTTTAGGCAAATCATTTAGGGACAGATATTTAAAGGAATTTAGATGCCTAAAGATGCAAGTAGGTTCCAACTGAGATTTCCCAGAGCTAGAGTTAGGCACCTCAACATTTTTTTTAAAATCCAGCTGCCAAAAGCATGGACGTAATTGCACTATAAGTGATGACAACCCTAAATTACATAACATTGGACTTATTTAGAGATCATGTTGCCCTCCTAGTGCATTGCTCTTAAGTTGACAATAAATGTAACAATTTTAAACCTTAATATATTGTTCCTAGTCTGATGTGTGAAAAGGGGAAGACCACCTATACCCTCCATACCCCATGTCAGTCTAAATACCCACAAATGTACACTAAGCCTGCTCCGACTCATGTTTGAACTCACACCCCATTTCCATCCATGCACAAATCAGCCTCACTTAGGTCAGCAGGCAGCTTGGACCCAGCTCCAAGAAATTGCTAGGGAAGTAGGTGAGACCCCAAGTCTCACAATCATTCTGTACTGTGGATACAGAGTACAGACTCAGATCAGAAGGTCCATATACTGCAATACAGATACATTAAAAGGACTGAGACACCCAGGTTTGGCAACTATAATTTTACCCACTTTTTTTTGAGGTAGTGGGAAAAGTTCAGAGTTTTGGGGCTCTCTGTGTTTTTGTAATGTGTGTTGTCTTGGGGTTTCAGTCACTGAAATATATACATTATTGACAGTTATTATGCATTATCGACAGTTATTTGATAACATTTTTTATAAATTTATGGTTTGCTTTCTAAGGGTATGTCTACACTACCACCCTAGTTCGAACTAGGGTGGTTAATGTAGGCATTCGAAGTTGCAAATGAAGCCCGGGATTTAAATATCCCAGGCTTCATTTGCATCTTGCCGGGCAGGCGCCATTTTTAAATGCCCTTAGTTCGAACTCCGTGCCCGCGGCTACACACGGCACAGAGTAGGTAGTTCGTGGAAGGAGGTGTACCGGTAGTTCGAATTAGAGATCCTAATTCGAACTACCTACTCCGTGCCGCGTGTAGCCGCGGGCACGGAGTTCGACCTAAGGGGATTTAAAAATGGCGCCCGCCCGGCAAGATGCAAATGAAGCCTGGGATATTTAAATCCCGGGCTTCATTTGCAACTTCGAATGCCTACATTAACCACCCTAGTTCGAACTAGGGTGGTAGTGTAGACATACCCTAACATTTAAAATCTGAAGTTCAAGATGTATTACTTAGCTGTGATTAGTTACATAAGTCACATGCTATTTCATTTCTGAGTATAATTCTTAAAATCAAGTTGTATTCCACCAGGACTCTAAGTGAGGCTCCTCCCCTGCTGGGCTCACTACACCTGCTCAGTATCTCCCAAGGAATCAGTTGTGCCACTAGTCCAGGGCCCAGACCTATGGTTGGGTTGAGCCAATAGTAATCAAACCAAGCCCTCACACAGGACAGGTGACAGTAGTCCAGGGGCTCAGGCCTATGATCAGGGCCAAGCCAATAGTTAATACACAGAGCCCTACTGTAGGGCAGGTGACAATAGTTCAGGGGCTTAAGCATATAGTTGGGCCAAGCCAACAGTCTTTAGGCCCAGGCCCCAGTTCAGGGTAGGGCTACAAACAAGCAACCGGGTCTCCTAGCTCTGGTGGAGATCCAACAATCACAAGCACTTGACCTAGAATTGCAGAGGGAGGGAGAGACTTCTACCCATGTCTTGGGTGGTGAGGGGAAGCAGGCCTACCAGCGCCACTGTGTCCTAGTCCAGGGTCCTAACAGTGGCAGATTTGTCTGCTACTGGATCAGCGGGAATCCTACCACAGCATGCTGACTCAGTCAGAGGTTGTTATACAGCCAGACTAGGGTCAGCCTGTCCCTGGGCTACTTCCATCCCAAGGGCGGAATTTTGGGAGGGTAGGGGGGGAAGTAGCCATATTCTCTGGGATGCAGCTTGCTTTACATCCCATTCCCAGACACTCAGGGAGTGAAGGGGAAAGCACTTGCATTCCGTGCATGCCTCTCACACCTGGCTGGTAAAGGGAGATCAGCAGCAGGTATGAAAGGCAGGCACAGAATGCAAATACTTTCCCCTTCACTCCCTTAGCAGCTGGGGAACAGGATGAAAAGCAAGCCGTGTCCTGGAGCGCATGGCTGCTGCCCTCTCTACCCTCCAGAAATTCCGCCCTTGTTCCAGACTCCCCCTTCGGGCATACCTGACTCCGCTGAAGGTCCTCTGGGGTGTTGGGGGCTGGAATCTGTGGCAGGGTCAAAAGTTCCTTTAGATCAAAGTCCATCTGTTGGCCTGGCAGTCCTGGCCAATCCTCAGCCTTTGCTAACTCCTTAGCCATCTCCCGGCTTGGGAGTGCGGGGCAGGCATCTGGCTCCTCTGCTGTCTGGAGCCTGAATGGGCTTCTGAGATGGTCTTTTATAGCTCTAGCCCCACCTCCTGACTTCTGGGCAGGTGATGGGACGGGTCCGTCTCCACCCACCAGAGCTCTAGGAGGGGCTCCTCCCCCTCCAGGTCACTGGGTGATCACTCCATCTCACTACACAGGTTCATGGTATGAATTTGGTGGATAGTGATTTTAAAGTTTACTCCAGGAAAAAAAAGAGCATTCAACTGAGGATTCACTGACTGAATGTTTCGGCCAATAACATTTTATTTAGTACATGTTTTGGGGAAACAAATTAATATTCCCCTTGTCTGGGGGGACACGATACTTACTTAGGACCTACATAACTTCATGTTCTACTGACATGCGGACATCTCTTAGCTAGAATGCTGCAGTTGTTGAACACTATTCAGGAAAACCATGCTGAGTACTGTTTAGATCAGGAAGTGAAGGTGAAGAATATATCCACTTGAATTTAGCTAGGCTGACTGTTATAATTTTGGAGAAAACTTGTCTAAGGATAGAGCAGTTCTGCTTAAAAGGGCCCTGGAAAGGTGAACAATGGCTGAAATTATCTCTCTGTGGTTTCCCAAGAGCTATGAGGTAAACTTTGCAAAAGACACTCACACTGCAAAATAATGAAACATAATAATATAATCACTCAAATGATCAAATTATTTAGAACATTCCCTGCTTCCATGCTTGCTTTAAAATCCTCATACAGTCCTGTGCAGGTTGATTTGACTATAAGTAGGATTATTAGAGAGACAAAGAAAGCGAGGTAATATTTTTATTGAACCAAGTTGGCAGAATTCAATTTTTATATTTTATAGGTTAAGTAGGTAATATTGATGTTAATTTTTAAGGATTTTTAATTTTTCTAACCAATTTATTTTTTTATGGTTGAATAAAATTATGGGTGGAGGGAAAAGATCAGATAATAATTATTTAATGACAGTAGACACTGAGATTCAAAAAGTTAAAGCTTTATTAATGCTTATAATAAACTTCATCTGTACCTCCAGCTCTGCTAACTTCCAGGTCAGCTCTTTTAGCATTGGTAAACACATGCTTCATTTGGTATCCATTACAACATGTTTTACACACTATTAAGGTGAGATTCCACTAAGTTTTTAAGCAGCATTTTTCATAAAAAGTCTAGCTTTAAATTTAAATTATTATCAATAGAAACATTTTTGTCAGTTTGTTTGTGTATGGTGAAATTGATGTTTATACATATTTATCAATACAAATCCAATTATTCCAAACCTAAATATAAGTGTCTGGAACTGTTTAAAGATAGGATGATAAGTTTATGGTGGCACTACAATATACAAGAGGAACAATGATAAATTTGGTCTTCTAAGATGTAATTGAAACCCAAAAGTCATTGTATTGTTTTGTCTTTCTTACGGTTTTCTTTGTTTTACAGGTGACAGAGGTATATGTCACATGTTTCTTATATGTCATATGATTTCAGTCATATGTTGCAAGAACAAGCAAGCAGAGTCCCTGTTATAATTACTCGTTTTCTCCTTTGTTCCATTGGCCCAGAAATGTAGTCCAAATTTTGTCTTGTCTGAACTGTATTTTGGAATGACTCTATTTTTTTTTAATTAAAAATGATGGATATGTAACCAATAGCAAGTGGTTGTTTGCTAAATAATTAATTGAATTTCCTGGGGAAAGTAGATGTGCAATAATTTAATAAGGTCTATGATAAAAGTAACCCTATCTTTTTGTTTGTTATTATTTTGTCTAGAATTGTAATCACCAGTATCAGAGAAGCAGATCAGAGTGAGCTAAATCACTAGAGTCCCGGCACTTGAGTACTGGGGATGGTTATAGACCAGATTAGCAGCAAGAAGGTATATTTATTATTTGTGTAAGTGAAAATGCTGTAGATGATAGTGGGATAACATTCAGAGCTTGGCTGCTTTGTACAAAATAACTATTTTAGACATGATTCCTTCTTAACAGATATTTTCAAAATAGTAATTTAGACATGATACAGCAGATGATAATTGAATTTGCTTAATAATTAAACATTAATAGACCTATCTCAGCTCTAAAACAGAGAGCATGAGAGAGAAAAAGAGCACCAGTCCGCTCATTTCTTCTCAAACCAAACACATCCCTCCTTACACTTATCATTGGAATGTTTTCTGGCAAATATCTAAAGGCAAAATTACCATTTACCCTTCCTCTACACACAGGGAAACAAAAGGGCTCAGGATTCCCTTTACTACCCTGTTTGGGCCATGAACCTAATAGGATTCAGCATGATGAGGTGAGCATCATAGGGTGCTCTCTTGTGGTCACAATGTGAGCAGGAAGAGGCAAGAGGGGGAAGAAGACTTGGTTTTGCTCCTCCCTCTCAACATGTTGTCCAGCGCTTGTTATTTCAAAATATTTTTCCAAAATAACAATGCGGGTGTCTACACAGCAATTCCGTTATTTCAAAATAAATTCAAAATAACGGACGGCTTATTCTGACTTCCTCATTCCACAAGGAATAACGCTTATTCTGAAACAGCTATTTTGGAATAGCAGTAGTGTGGACGCTCCACTGCTGCTATTTCGAAATAGCTCCTCCCCAGGGTCATTTAAAGTAATTACTCCCCAGTGCCCGCTGGAGCTCTAAATCTAGGTAGCACATCCACATAAGGGAAGCCTGCCTCGGACTAATTTTGAGGCTTCCATGTAGTGTAAATATGCTATTATGAAATAAACTATTTTGGAGTATTTCTTCCGGAATAGCTTATTTTGAAATAAGCATGCAGTGTAGATGTACCCTAAGAGAATCACAGTCTGGTGTCTCATGGGGCAGCACAACTAAGCTCTACCCCTACTGAAGTTATAATTCAGGTCTAAATTAGCTGCAGTTCAAAAAGAGACCCAACCTACAAAATGAAGATCCAAAATAGGATTCCATGTGCTTCTACAGAATGATCTAAAAGCCAACTGTCTCTCAACTAATGTTGTAGAGCAGACTTCACTTATCAGTGGTCTCAGTGCCTCTGGGTTACACGTGATCTGAGGGTCTTCAGATTTTTTTGGTTTGGCTCATCACAAAAAAAGAGCCTAGCTCACAACTTCTGTGACAGTCTAGATTCAGCTTTTAAACACTCACAAAGTGCAGAAGTTTTAGCTCAGGTTCATTTCTGATTTCAACATACGAATAACTGCAGAGACTGATAAAATTTGATGAACATTAATGAATGGTTAACAGAATTTTCTTTTTGTTCTAATTTAAAGATGTTTGATGTGAAAGTGTCGTGAGGCTCCAGAGGTATGTACATTCAGATTTGTCTCACATAAGCAACCCCAAATATTTACATGCTAATTTAATACAATTGGGTCTGCAAAATGGGTTTGAAAAGCTGGCAAGAAGAGTTGGTGAGTGGGAACACTTCAGAAAGATATTTCTCAGGCCTAGGAAACTTGGGGACATGTTCAATTTTTTCTTTCCCCTACTTTCAAAAAAGGCTACTCTACTTGGTTGTGCACCTAAATCCAAGATTTGAAAAAGGCTGTATCTGATGTAAAAGTCCTTCTGCAATGAATACTTATTCGTGTACAATTATCCATGTTCTCATAAATATAATCCTATCATGCTACAAACCAGATTTAGCAGACATGTTCTCAAATATGTGATTGGCAGCTGCAGTGCTTAAACTGGCCATGCTGCTCATATTCATTCATACGGTAGGGTCCCATAACTTTTGGAATTAGAAGTACAATAAGGCTTTCTGTATCTGTTTTACTGTGGAAAAGCCTGAATCAATATTTATGTTGAGCATTGTTCTTCGGACATTATTTCCAAAGCTCAGCACTCTCTGTATACATAAATTTGACCAACTGTATCTCTGGTAAAAAATATTTTCAGCCCTCGAAGGGAAGTGAGTCATTAGCTGTAGTGTACACTGCTCGTCTTTGTCAGAAAACAATTAAAACCTCTCTCTCATAGACATGCTTTTTTTCCACACACGCTCACCAGCCTTTTCCTTTACCATGTTAATGACAAAAATCCCTACGGTAGTGAAATGTTAAGAGGTTTTTACTCATAGTACACTGGTAAAGTGTATTAGTTTCAAAACCCATATAACCTAAATTTGTACAAATAGCATTCTAGTTTAGTTGGCCACAAAGTTGGCAGTCTTGCCTCAGAAAACCATCCTGTTATGGCCATCCTATACTGACTGTCCTTTTGGTAAGTAGTTATAAAGAATGGGTACCAAATACCTCAAGCATAGACCACATTTGCCATGATTTATAAAAATATAATCCTCTGTCATATGGCAAGTGATGGGTACATTAACATAACAAATCACTCATCGAGTTAATAAATGCTGCCTTTAATGTATTTCCTTCCAGCTCACATCTATGCACATAGTTAAAGACCACAAAAGACACTCAGTGATTAAGCAATCCCTTGGCAGACTTCACCTCAGCCGATTGACAGGCAGATAGTAAATCGAATCATTTTAAAGGGGATACTGTCAAAATTGTTAAGACCTAAAATTGACTTACTTTGACAATTCATCCTTCTGGTCTGCCTTATGATCTGGGGACCTTTCCTCAAGATCTTTTACTTTCTGATTGTTATAAACACAATTTAAGCTATGTGGATTTATTTTAAAATAGTAGGGCAACATACTATGAACTCCCTATAAGCCAAATAGTGTTCATTCCTATCAGAATGTTCATGTTTTAGTATGCTAATATTAGGTGTCTATTTTTCTTTTCAGTTATGGGAGGAATGATGAAAAACATTGTAGATGACAGCATTTTAGGATATTTTATATGATAATGGTAAAGGGACATTGGAAATGCCCAAGGGAAGCCAAACCATGTAGGTAAGATTTAGTGCCAAAGTAGGTTAACTTTCAAATTTACCATTCATTAGAGTATTCCATTAAGGGCATGTGTTAATTACTTTTAAATATATTTTCAGCTAATGTAAATCAGGAAAGATCCATTGATTTCAATAGAGCTATAATGATTTATGTTACCTGAGTGTCTAGGCCAGGACTGTCAGATTGAAATTTCACAAGCTGACAGTCAATTCAGATCAGATGGCATTTTCACCTGCTACAAATACTTGGCATAGGATTTCTCAGTTAACTATAGTAAGGAAGCTGTTCACCTGAAGTATGAATAGATTACTCCTCAGGATAGACACTAGTCTTGCTCAGCTAAGGTTCTGTTCCACTTTGGAAAAGTCCTGAATCCCCTTGTGCATCATGAAATCTATAATAACAATTATATTTAACAATCCTGAGGAGAGAGAAGATTTTTCCTTATTTCCAGTTTTATAGGACAATAGCAATTTCTTGCTCTGTATTCACAAAAATTCTGCAATCTTAAGTAATGTTCCAATTTGCAATTAGGAGGGTTTGATTTGATTTCTGAGCTGAGTTGGTTGAAAATATTCTACTGAAACTTTTTTGTTGGACAATTCAATTTTTTTTTGGAGATGAAAAACTTCACCAAAAGTTCCTGCTTAGGCTTTGTCTACACTGTGGGGATACTGGAGGTATACCAGAAAAACCCCACCGCATCCAGGGAATGTGTTTGTTCTTCCACTTTTTTTCATGGAAGAGCAAACGCATTCTTTCAGGGAGCCCTGTATTCCTCGTTTCACGAGGAATAAGGGCTCCTCTTAAAAGCCTCTTCCAAAAAAAAAGCAGAAAAAGCTATGCAAAATGTGGAGTGCATTTTGTGTAGCTTTTTCCGCAAAAATGTTGCAGTCTAGACCAAACTTACTTAGAAACTAGTTTGCTGTTTTTCATCAGAAATGTGGGGAAAATGTAATTTTCAGCCAATTTTTTGTTTTGTTTTAGGGAGTTGTCAGCTATTTTTGACAGTTTTTCAATAAAATGTCAACATTTTCTAACCAGGTTTTTCCCTTGCTCTGCAGTAGACTTCCTCCTAGACAAATTATTTAATCTCTTTTTACTTCAGCTTGCCACTTGTGAAATGGGATAACAATAGTTTCTTCACTCACTGTCTAGCTTGTCTGTTTAAAGTATAAGCTCTTCAGGGGAAAAAAAATCTTTACTATGTGTATGTGTACTTCCTTAGCACAATGGTTCCCTCACC
The DNA here is from genome assembly GCA_032595735.1 of Pelochelys cantorii. NCBI lineage: Eukaryota > Metazoa > Chordata > Testudines > Trionychidae > Pelochelys > Pelochelys cantorii. The sequence goes on along the minus strand of CM064329.1, from coordinate 96,561,301 downwards.
TTAGTAGAGGCTTCTAGACACTTCTACTGCAAACAAAAAATAGTAAGAAAGATTTCCTAGTCTAATGGGAAAATGTTACAGCTCTTACTTATTCAGTACTCCCGCACTTGAAGTTTTGATGGAAGATTTGTAGATTTTAAAAATATATATATTTATTGAGTAATTCTACTTGGAAGTTACAAAATACGTATGTGGCTCACAGGTGGGAAGAGAAGAGACCAAAAAGTGTTATTTGATAGCTATCGGAATCGTCTGTCTTTAAAATAGTAAATTTTCCCTTCAGGTACTTGTGAATTCACTTTACTAATATTTTTTTGAGAATTGAAATCCTGAAGTAGTTGCTGAAACAAATCTTGTGGGGTTGACTCTTCTGTGCCTGCCAATGGTGAGAATAATGTAGAAAAACTTGGAAGTCAAAAAGCAAATCAATAAAAAAGAAAGGCATTGATATCACATTCAAAGTCAGTCAGTGTATCACAACACACGCAACAAATTGTTATTCCTGAAATTAAAAAAAAACCTCTGAGGGTCCTGTCCCATAATGAAATTACTAAAATACTAAGTGGTAAATACTTAAATTCTATTAATTGACAAATAAGAAGCCCATGGATATTTGATTGGGGGAGAGAATGGTGTAATATTCATATCTATCTATCTATCTATCTATCTATTTTTGCATTACAAGGGAAGCCAGCTAGCCAGACCTTCTGGAAGTGAAATATAACAATGAAAACCAACAAAAACATAATTACAACAATTGGCCTCTGGACTTGGCCAGTGCTGAACCAGAGAATTTGCAGGACCACATGTTGTCAATACCAACAACATTACCAATACTTTCACTCCTTACTGAGCTCTGATAAGACATTTAGGGGTAAATTAGAGCTAAATAACAGCACAGAACACTGAGAGCCAGGACTTTATGGGATTGCGAGAAACTTGGCCGCACCCATGATAAATGAACATCTGACTAACTAGGTGGACATCTGACCACAGCTGTTGCCAGGCAGAGAATGCCAGACTAGAAAGGTAGAACCTCTACCTAGATAGATAAATTGATAAAAGAATAGGAGTCATTCACTGAAATTAAAGGAAATTCTTCACAAAATGAATAATACAACTGCAGTATTCACTGACCTAGAAAAACAACAACAAATGGTCTGGTAGCACTATATAGACTAACAAAACATGTAGATGGTACAGCCCACTTCAGATGCGCCCATGAAAGCTCATGATACCATCTACATGTTTTGTTAGTCTATAAAGTGCTACCAGACCATTTGTTGTTTTTTTTCTGTAAGGGTATGTCTACACTACAGTGTTATTTTGAAATATCTTATTTTGAAATAGTTATTTCAGAATAGCTTATTTCGAAATAACGCGTCTTCACACAAAATGAATTTTGAAATAACATTTTGCTATTTCGAAATAGCACATCCACACTGAGTGGACTTTGAATCGCATTTAAGGCTGGCCAGAACCAATTCTGGCAGGGCACCAGGTCAGGACTTACTGTGTGGGGCTGCTGCCTGAGGCTATCTGAGGTCTGTGCTTAAAGAGACACCTCCCCCTCCCCCCCCCCGAACAGTTCTCAGGTTTCCCTGCTTGCTTGTCTACCTTGATGAGGGATAGCAAAGCATTTTGTCTCTGAGTGCTCTGGTTACCCTCACTCGGGACACCACAGCACTCTGCAACATGGAGCCAGAGCTGCCTCTGGGCACTCTGGTGCTTCTCGTGGATGCGTTGCTGTGAACCTGGCTGCACTTTCTGCAGGCTGCCATCTGGGAGGTCCAGAGGGGGGCTGTCAGTATCCAGGAGGCCCTGCGGTAGAGCTGCCACCCTGAGGAGCACTAAGAGCCTCCCTGGTCTGCCCCACTGGGGGCTTGTGCCTCATTTCTCCCTCACGTCCTTCCACTTACCCCTCCCTAGTCCCCCTTCCTGATATCAAATAAAGTACACGTATTTTCAAAAATATAAACTCTGTTTATTTAACAAAACTGGGGGGGGGAAGGTATGAAACTCTGGGGAGACTGGGGAAAGGGGGGAGGAGGGGGGGGAACTGGGAGGAGGGAGCTGGAAGGGAGAAGCAAGGCTAAGAAGGGGGAGGGGAAGCTCAGGACTCAGGGGTGGGGGTCTCACCGGGCCAACTGTCTCCCAGAACAGTGGGTGCAGGGGCCTTGGCGTCCCCAGGGAGATGGGAGGAGGGTGTGGAGATTGAGGAGGAGGGTGTGGACGTTGAGGAGGGAGAGGCAGGAGGGGGAGAAGGAGTGGGAGGAGGAGCGGGAGCTGGGGAGGCAGCAGGTGCTGGAGTGGCATGAGGCAGCATGCTCTGCACCAGGGTCTGCAGATGGGCATAGATGGCACGACCCTGAGCAAGCAGATCTTGCCGGAACTCCCATTTGTCCTGCACCCACTGCTCCATGGTGAGGTGCAGGGCTCGCAGCGCCCCCAGATGCTGGTCTCGGTACCCCTGCAGTGTTGCGGTGGACCTGCTGAGCCCTCGGGTGCGGGAGGATGTCCCGGGTGGGGTGGTGCACCCTGCACGCGCAGCTGGTGTGGCTGTGGAGAAAGAAGAGAAGTGGTCAGTTCTCCCTGGGGATGCAGTGGGTGAAGCCCAGCCCCCCTCTGTGAGGTGAGGATGACCGTGCCCTGCACCATCAGAGCCGCTGTGCTTGCACAGAGGCCATGGTCAGAATGTCTGGCTATCCCCAAGAGTGGGAGCTGCCCCGAGACCGCACCCATGCCCCTGTGCTGTATATAGTGCGGCCGAGGTGGGGGGGAGATGTCCCCTGCCTCTGTGTAGAGGGGGCTTCTGAAGGGAGGGCATCCTGCGGTGTCCTGCCCCGGGGTCAGGAGCATGTCAGGTCTCTTCACACACGCGTGTGGCTATCAGGCCACAGCCCCTGTGTGGCAGGCAGCTGGAGCCACCTGCCTGGGGGTGGCATGGCACATGCTTGCACGTGCACGGGTTGCTGTGTGATCCGTGGTAAGCAAGGCCCACGCGGGTTGTCCCTGGTCTCCCTCTACGCCCCACCCCCAGGAAGGGGACAGTGATGGCACTTACATGGTGTGGCCTCCCCAGACGACCCTGGTGACTCCGCTGCTGGGACAGCTTGGGGGTCCAGCTGGCATGGCACCCTCCATGCGGCTCCTCCTCTGTGCCCTGGTCAGGGCCTTCCAGTCCCAGATCGCTGCCCCCCCGGGGTGGCACGGACCGTCCCGCCCCCCCCATGATGCGGTCCAGGGCGTCGAAGTAGGGGCAGGTGTCTGCCCCTGCTGAGGAGCTGCCCTGAGTGGCCCTGGCGTATGCCTGCCGCAGCTCCTTGATCTTCATGCGCACCTGTTCTTGTGTGCACATGTGGCCTTTGGTGGTCATGGTGCCAGCTATGCATCCATAGACAGCAGCGTTCCTCTGTCTAGTGCAGAGATCATGGATATTGGAGGCCTCACTCCAAATCTCAATGAGGTCCATGATCTCCGCACTAGTCCAGGAGGGTGCCTGCCGTCTCCGGCCCCTGGCTAGCTCCTGGGAGCTGGGGGACTGGGTGGGGGACAGCTGGCTGACACTGGCTGGCCAGCTCATTCTCTGGCCCCTGGGTGAGGGGCAGTGACTGCTGGCAGGCCTGGCTCTGGCATACAGTGTGGACAGATTCTACCCCTTTAAGGGGTAGACATACCCTAACAGACTAACTCGGCTATCCCCTGAAGCTCACTGACCTAGGATATTATTGAGAACAAAAACATTTTCAAAAAGAGATTGGGGGGGGGAGTCATTTTTAAAAGCATATACAATGGTTTAGGAACCTTCATTTCATTTGCTAAAATGACTTGGGCACTTAGTAGCCATTTAGTGAGACATAGGCTCCGAAAGGTCAGATCTGAAACATAACTCCCATTAAAATCAGGACCTTTTATAATCTGGGTTTAAGTGCCTAAATCACGTCTGAATAGGAGGCTGAGGAACCCATATCACTTCAGGTGCTTCTGAAATTTTTATCTTACAACTTTGTAATGCAGATCCACCTTTAGTTATACCATTTACAAATGATCTGAGGGCATAATTGAGTCTTTTACTGTCTACACTACAGATAAGATTGAAGCAGCCACAGTCTAGGGTTTGAATTAGAGGATCTAGTGAAGACACGTTAATTCGAACTGAGAGGGCACTCCCATTGATGCTGGTAGTTCTGCTTCCATGAGGAGTAAGGAAAGTTGAAGGGAGAATGTGCTCCCTTCGACTTCCCACACTGTGGTCGATGCCAGAATTTGAGTTAAGATACTTCAGCTTAAGCTATGCAATTAAAGTAGCTGAAGCTATGTATCTTAATTCGAATTTATCCCCTTGTGTCGACCAGGGGTAATAAAATGAATAGGATTTGTAGTTAAACTAAGTAGCATAACAATAATACCATTCATTTGTATGGCATCCTTCATATAACAGAAATAAACAGGAGGTATTGAACTGTGGAAAAAAAATAGCAGGGAAATATTAGGCCATATGCGAAATAAACAGGGTGGGCCAACTTCATCTTAGGTGAAAATCTGTTTATTTCGCTGACCTTAAACCAGGAATTAATTGGATTCCATGAGCTCAAACAAGAAAGAGAATCTTCAGAGGGAAGGTATCATTAAAAATGAAGCAGGAGTGAAATTTGTGCCTAAGCATTTACAGAAATGATTTATAGTTTTAAAAGCAGAATTATATAAGTTCACTGACAAAATCAAACACTCCTCTAGCTGTGGTAGTCTGTGAGGATATGGTACATTTTGCAATATAACCTGCACTACTATCACTCTTCAGGGGTTGTCTGAAATTTTCCCCATTGTATTATTAATTATTATTATTGTAGTATCTAGTGGACACAGAGAAAATAAAGATTCTGTGTAGCAGTCACTGGACAAACAGTCCCTCACTCACTAAGGCTACATCTAGACTACAAGCCTCTTTCGAAAAAGCACTGTTTGCGTTCAATAACGCCTTTTTTTCGAAAGAGCACTTTCAAAAAAAGGCATTATTCCTCGTAAAATGAGGTTTTCCGTGGTCGAAAAAACTACCATATTCTTTCGATTTAATTTCGAAAGAACGGGGCAGCAGTCTAGACTCAGGTGAAGTTTTTTTGAAAAAAGGCCACTTTTTTAAAAAAAACCCTGTAGTCTAGACGCACCCTGAGTTTACAATGATGGGATGGGAGACAGAGGCAAGGTCCAAGGTCCAGTAAGGAGTAGTACCCAGTGCCACTGCAGTGGGGTTTAGTATTTCCACAGGCTGTTCCACATGGCTTCGACCTGCTGCTTTTGGTTTTGAAACCTTTAGTGTTGAACAAAACTAACATTTCTAAGCAAAACTAAGCTGAAACCAACCTTAAGCCAAAAAAAAAAAAAAAAACCCCGCAAAATGAAACCACAAGTGATTTCAGCTGAAAAGCCTACATGTTTCCAGCTGTCCTAAAAATCTTGTGAATGCAGCAAAGACAGTCTGTAGTTGAAAAGAAACCAGGCAAGTTTCACTTTGTTCAGGATTTTTATTGCAATGGCCAGCTAAACTCTAATTTTCAGTATATTGAGCATCTGAGGGGTTAAACCATAACATTCATAGTTTTAATCATGAAAAACCTTGAGACCTTTTTCAAAAGGTTGACCTAGCTAGTGTTGCTGTTGCTATGGATAAGAGTGGGAGGCAGGCTGATTTTAATCTATGTGAAAACAAAAATTCTGCATTCTGGGAAGCAGTACATTTGTGAGTCTCCCAGGTAAACTCTGAAAGCCAAGAAGTAAGAGCATTGATCACAGCTAACAATAAGGATAATTGTGTGTATAACTCCATGCATAGTGCACTGAGGATTTATGTTTAACACCAGAGCAGTTGCTGGCCAAATTCACCTCACTTTCATATTAACCTTTCATTATTGTCTGGGTACTACACTGGGGCCTAGAAACCTTGAGAATTAATATCCTTTTCAAATCTCCCTTTCCTCAGAAAAACCACTTTCACGGTAAGGATTCAGACAAGGCCAAGGAACATAGAGAGCTCTGGTAGAATTGCAAGATGATCTCTTTATAGACAGAGTAGAAACTTCAAGATTTCTGATGTTCATTTTATAAGCAGTCTTTGACACAGAGGATCGTAAATTCCTAATAATAGAAATAATAGAAATGTAGGACTTGGAAGGGACCTTAATACGTCTTCTACTACAGCCCTCTGAATGGCAGGAGGACAAAGTATTATCTGAACTATTCCTAACAGGATTTTGTCTAACTTGTTCTAAAAAATGGTTGGTGAAAGAGATTCAACAGTCCCCTATATAATTTATAGCAGTGCTTAACTACCCTTACACTTAGAAAGTATTTCTTAATGTTTAACCTACATCTCTCTTGCTGCAATTTAAACCCATTGCTTCTTTTCCTATCAGCAGTTAAGGAGCATTATTTAACCCTTACCTTTTACATACTTGACGACTGTTCTCATATCCTCTATCAGCCTTTTCTTCTCTAGACTAAACAGTTTTTTCAATCTCTCTTCCTCGGTCAAGTTTTCTAGACTTTTAATCATTTTTTGTCACTCTCTTCTGGAATTTCTACAGTTTATCCACATCTTTCCTGAGCTGTGAGGTTTAGAATTTGATTCAGTACTCCAACTGATGCTCAGTGCTGAGCAGAATGGAATAATCACTTCTCATGTTTTGTTTACAACATTGCTGCGTTCCAGAATGATGCTTGGAGTTATTTGCCACAGTATTAAATTGTTGACTCATATTTACTTTGTGATCCACTGTAACCCACACTTACTTTTCTGTAATATTCCTTCCGAGGGAGTCATTTACCATTTTGTATTTGTGCAATTGATTGTTCCTTCTTAAGTTAGTACAGGTTGAACCTCTGTAATCAGGGACTCCCTGGTCTGGCAACATCTGTTGTCCAGCAGGAACACAGATTTTCCAGGACCAGAGAGTCCCAGTGGAGGGCTGGCAGCTGGGTTCCGTGCTGGTGCGCTGTATTTGGGTGCACAGGCGTAACCCAGCAGGGCTGCCCGCAGGGCCAGGAGCCCAGTTCATGGTAGCAGGGCTGCCTGATGGGACCAGGAGCTCTGTGTACTACAGCGGGGCTGCCCGGGGGGAAGGGGGAAGCAGGAGCCCAGCGCTCAAGAAGCTGGGCTGGAGCTTGGCTGCCCTGCATAGCAGGGAAGGAATTAGGGGGAGTGGCAGAGCAGTGAGGCTAATGGAAAGGGGGAATCAGCCAGGAGGCCAGTGGCTGATCCAGGGTTGTGGGGAGCTGGTAGCAGGGGAACCAGAAATGACCTCCCCTGATCTGGCAAAATCCCTCACTTGCACCAGTCAGGTCCCAAGGTTTCTTGGCCAGGGAGGTCCAACCTGTAGTTTACATTTGCCTTTTTTGAATTTTATCCTATCTATTTCAGACCATTTCTCCAGTTTGCCAATGTCATTTTAAATTCTAATTGTGCCCTCCAAAGCTTTCACAATACCTCACAGACTGTATCATCCATTATCTTTATAAGTATCCTCACTGTGCCATTTTCAAAATCATTTAGGAAGATACTGAATAGCAGCAGACCCTGGATGGATCTCTGTGGGACACTACTTGATATGTCCTTCCTGCTTGACTGTGAACCTTTAATAGCTATTCTCTTAATACACTTTTCCAACCAAACTGTGCCCTCACTTTACATTAGGTTAATCTAGACTATATTTCCCTGTTTTGTTTATGAGACAATCATGTGAGGTAGTATCAAGATCTTAATTAAAGAAGAGACATATCACATCTAGTGTTCTCCCATCTACAAAACTTGCTACCCACCCTGTCAAAGGAGGATATTTAGGTTGGTTTGACATAATTTGGTTTTGACAAATCAATGTTCATTGTTACTTATTATCAGCAATCCTAGTTTTCCATGCAAAAAAAATCAAAATTCTCCATTTCAAGAACCATGGAAATCAACATTTTTTTGTGTTTAAAATGAAACACTGAACTGATATAAATATCAGTTGAACACAATGTTTATATATATATATATATATATATTCAAAGTCTACCATCAATGCAAAAACAAAGAGGAGTCCTGTGACACCTTAAAGGCAAACAGATTTTTGGGGCAGAAGAGGCTTCCTTTCCACCTCCATAGGGTGCACCCCACATCTATGTGGCCCATGAGCACAGGAATCTTCATAGCAGGAAAAGGACTCCAGGCTCCAGCTACAATCAACCTCCATAAGTACAGAACTCAGTGAATACGGCAACAATGTCTTTGTGAATGTCCTTGTGAACATTCCTAGAAAATTGGCCTTAGTGATATTAGTGACCAACTATATTACTTTAGAACAAATTTTGTCACTAAGCTCGGTGCATTCCAACAGGACTGTACGAGAGGGCAAGGCATATCCTCATATCCTCAGATCTCTGTGTAGGCACAGAACAAAGGAGAGGATAACCTCTGCTGTGATGATACTCCCCCTTGCATGTAAATGTGTATGACTGGCAAAATAGAGTTGAGGAATGGGTGGAACTTTAGCTCTAGGTCTTCAATACCCAACCATAGTAGTTTAGCTGGCATGGAGGGGCAAATATATAAGAACAGCCGTACTGGGTCAGACCAAAGGTCCATCTATCCAGTAGCCTGTCCTCCAATAGTGATCAATGCCAGGTGCCCCAGAGGGAATGAACAGAACAGGTAATCATCAGTTGATCCCTCCCCTGTTTCCCAGTCACAGCTTCTGATCAACAGAGGCTAGGGACACTTTTCCTCCTCATCCTGGCCTATCTTCCAGGAATTTATCTAGTTCTTTTTTGAACCCTGTTAAAGTTTTGGTCTTCACAACTTCCTCTGGCAAGGAGTTCCACAAGCTGACCATGCACTGTGTGAAGAAAAATTTCCTTTTGTTTGTTTTAAACCTGCTACCTATTAATTTTATTTGGTGATTCCTAGTTCTTATGCTATGAGAACAAGTAAGTAACTTTTCCTTATTCACTTTTTCCATACCAGACATGTTTTTATAGACCTTTATCATATCCCACTTAGTCTCCTTTTTCTAAGCTGAAAAGTCCCAGTCCTATTAAGCTCTCCTCATCTGGCAGCTGTTCCAAACCCCTAATCATTTTAGGTGCCCTTTTCTGAACCTTTTCCAATGCCAATATATCTTTTTTGAGATGAGGTGATCACATCCGTACGCAGGATTCAAGATGTGTACCATGGATTTATATAGAGGCATTAAAATATGCTCTGTCTTATGCTCTATCCCTTTAAAAATTATTCCTAACATTATACCTATTTTTGTTTTGGGTTTTTTGTTTTTTTGGGGGGGGGGGTTTAACTGCTGCTGCACATTGAGTGGATGTTTTCTGGGAACTATCCACAATGATTTCAAAATCTCTCTCTGGATTGGTAACAGCTAATTTAGTTCCCATCATTTTGTAAGGATAGTTGGGATTATGTTTTCCAATGTGCATTACTTTGCATTCATCAACATTAAAATTCATTTGCCATTTTTGCCCAGTCACCTAGTTTTGTGAGATCCTTTTGCAGCTCTTCGCAGTCTGCTTTGGACTTCACTTGAGCAGTTTAGAATCATCTGTAAATTTTGCTACCTCACCATTTACTCCTTTCTCCAGACCATTTATGAATATGTTGAATAGGATTGGTCCTAGTTATGGACCCCTGCAGGACACCTCTAGTTACCTCTCCCCATTCTAAAAACCAGTATCAGCTCATTTCAAATTGCCTCTCTGGTCTGATCTTTGGGCCTTTATTATGATGTGACCCTTTATTATGATCTAAAACAAATTTCTCAAGATAGCCCTTTTTCAGGCCCATTCATATGGCAGTGTTTTGTATTCACAAGAAAATTTACAGAAAGGAAAAACATCACTGACTGTAATGAAAATAAATATCCAAGACAATGTCTTCATGGAAGGAGTCCTGCAAAAAGCTCCTGTTAATATTTTGCACTGTCAAATTGTCAAACAATTACAACTATTTGTATGTAATGTATGTGAAGACTCTTCTTGACTGGACTATCCCAGCAACAAACATAAATGATACCATGTGATTTAGGAAATCAATGATAGGGCATGAAGAGTGAAGCTAACCAGTTTGCAAACAAATTTAATGTCCTTTTATATATAAGAGGTAAGACTAAATTGCCTAATGTTCTCTTCTGGCCTTTAATTCTCTGAATTCTATGAAAACAAGCAATTGATTAAAAAGGGGCTTGTACATTCTATTCCAATGAGCTCTGTTGCTCACTTTGTCATGTTATCGTGAAAGATGTATTTCTTAAAGCACTAACTTCTGGAGTCATGTGAGTATATGAGACTCTCAGCTTTTATTAAAAAAAAGTTTCTACACCTTGTGGTTGCAAAGAACATGAAAGACAAGTGCACCCTAAAGGCTCAGAAGCCAGAAGGCAAATAACAAGAATCTCTCTATATATATCTTAAAATTTTCAAGTTGATTTTGATGGGCCAGACTTATGATTTTTGAAAGTTGTTGGTTGATAACACTGAATGTTTAGTAAAAAAATTAATAAAAATCGGGTTATATTCAATTACAATTTACAAAGAGATTAAAAGACAAAATATAAAGAATTTGCAACAAAGCAGTCAAACAGTTCTAATGATGTGTACTAATTTGCACCGTATCCACTTACTTAATTGCAGCCAATGTCATCCTAAAATCAAATTATTTCATTGTGCCTTTTTCATGGTTTTTGAGTGGTGAGTTATTTTATTGCCAAAAAATATAGTTTATTTATTGCTAGACTGACAGTCCAAAGCATTGTAGTTTTATATTCATCCACAGAAGCCAGAGGACAGGTTTTCTCATGCAGCCCTTCAATGTACCTTGTTTAGGGTAGGGTCCATCTCTTGTGTAATTAAGTCTCCGTGCTACATTCAATCCTTGACTCCTCATATGAGTCTGCTGCTAAGAATGGCACTTAGTGTCAATTATAATGCTGTGTGTTGTGACTTGGATGCAATCCCTTTGGGAACTGAATTTCAATCAACACATTACACATAGACAATTGAGCTGAGCAGATTAGGTGGTAGTGAAATTTTATCCACTAAGCATGACTTTAGCTAAGGTTGAACTGTTGACTCAGATGTGAATAGCTCTATATTTCCACTGCAAGTGTTCTAGCTAGTTTAAATCGTACTTTTTTTTTGAAGGGTGGTGTTTTTATACACAAGTGGTATTTTTCTAGCCATTGTAGTTCTATTAATCTAACAAGGCAAACAGAGCCTGTTCTGGGATCAAACAGGCAAACAAACTGCAAAGATTTAAAAGGTCATAAATTTTAAAATAAATTCCATCGTGGTTTCATCCAAAATATTTTTATTTCAATCACTTTATCTATACACATTTTTGCATGATCTGTTGCAGAATTATCACAGGATTGTGTTCATTAGCCAGAATTGCATTTTAGATACCACTTAAGCCATATATTAGCCATACATACTGAAAAAATGAGGAACAATGGCTCTTGCACAAGAGGGGGGTTTTTGTGCAAAAAGAAGCTGTCTACACAGCTCCTTTTTGCGCAAAAGCCTCTTGCGCAAAAACGGCCCCTAATTAATTATGCGAATGAAGCGTGACAATATTCCATGCCATGCTTCATTTGCAAAAGCTTTTCTGGAAGAAGGCTACAGTGTAGCCGTAGCCCAAGTGTGTGAGTCTACAGTTGATCCCATTCTCCTGATGCCTGCCCCTTTGCACACAGTGCAATTGTCCCAGCTATAGTGATAACTTTGGAGCATACCACCAGCTCCTGGTCTTCCTTTGGGTCAAGGCTGGGAAGAAGGGATAATCCAGGTATGTGTTCTTGGTCTTGTGGCAGGATCAGTTTTCCCTCCTTTCCAGCTTGGTTTTCCTGGTCTCTGAGAAAGCCAGGGAACCTATTGGTTTCCACCACTCATCAGTGTCTCCTTTTTTTCTGTGCCATCACTCCTGCCCAAACAGTGAGCTAGAGATGAAAAGAGTTCGCTCTTCAGGGGCTACTACTAGATTGTACCACAACTTCACATAAAGGTGCCCCAGTTCTGACCCATTTTTTGAACAGTGAGTAATAAATATGCTCTTTATTCATGACTGGATATACATGTAAGCAGGGTCTGAATCAATGCTTCCATTACAGCTAGCTGGAATGGGAAAGAAATCCTGGGTGTGATTATGTCCACTCTGTTGCTTAGACCTGCTAGGTATTCAACTGTTGTTATGTAAGTATAGTTCACACTGGAACAGGAAAGAAATCCTGGATGTGGTTATGTAAATACAGTTCACTCAGTTGCTTAGGCCTGCTAGATATTCAATTGTTACAATGGTATATTGCCTACTGTAACCAATTTGGCTGTTGTGGGGTCACAAACCACGTTAACCCTAAATGCAGGAATTGTAAAATATGACCACCAATGCTTGCAATTTTTGGGAATGCAGAAAAGCAGACTGTGTTTAACTCAGTTCAAAGGAGAGACACTGTCATTGTATAGATTCTTGTTTGGACAAAGCTTTCTCTTCCAAACTCTGTGAAATCAAATGGGGAGGGATGGCAGAGCTCTGAACCAGCAGGCTACATGCCCTCCAGGTGTGAGCTGTAAGACTGGTTCAACCTGTTCTCACACCTTCTAAGGATAGAATTAAAACAGACTCTATAAGGAGTCTCTTTATTATTTTCAAGTATTATTCCAGTGGATGCTGGAATCTATTGGCTGGACTGTGCAGTGGGCCAAGAGCTGAAATCACTAAGAAGCTGAAATCACAGAGAGCTGAAATCACTAGGATTGGCCCAGAGCCAAATCCATCACAAAGCCAACAGCACTAGTGGCCTGCAGGGTGGTCAGTGGGAGTAGTGGCAAGCAGCTGGCAGGAGCAACACATAGATGGCATTGCCACATGCTCAATGAGGGGAGATGTTATGATGATGTACCTATGGACTCTGGGTCTGCACTGACTGGACAAAGCCATGAGTAGGGTGTTTGAAGTAGGGGGAAACCACACTATATGAGTTGAGGGTTGGACTATTGATCTTTAAGCAAAAGACTCTGCCCTGCGGATTCTGGGGATGGTATCTTGCTTACGGGTTTTCTTTTTATGTTATGGGTTTTCATTGTTTATGCGTGTTCCTGTAGGATGATGCTAGATTACTGATATTAAAAGTTTCTTCTCTACACTCAAACTCTGTGCTTGCGAGTGGGGAAGCATTGCTTCACAGAGGCGCCCAGAAGTGTTGGGTGAATTTCCCAGATTACTGGGTGGGGGCCTGAGCCAGTTCTGTGTTGGATGGATGAAAAGGAGCCCCTAGATATTGAACCTGGCCCTGGCTGCTGCCAGTTCTACCTGGCAGAAGGGTTACATATATGTTCATAAGAAGAAGAGCCACCCTCCAAATATTGTTGTGAATAAATGATTCTTTTGTGTCCATTTTTATCAATATAGAATTTGAACAAATGCTCTTTTGCAGTGCTCACCTTCTCAGTGTGCTGTGCTGTCCCATCCAGGGGCACCAAGACCATTTACAGAGAGAATAACAAATCTGCTCTACAGCCTTAGCTGAGAGCCACCTGGCTTTTAGCTCATACACTAAACTGCAGAGGTCCCAGGTTCAGTTCCACCTGTCAGTGTTGCACTCAGCCAGCTCTAGACGCAACTCAGGACTGACTTAATTAAAACATTTTTACAACACTTTTGAAATAACCTTTTTTAAAACTAAATTACTTTAACTGAGAACTTGTAAGGCCTTAATCTGCTCTCAGTTACATTTTGTAGGACAACTCACATTTTTGTGAAAGTGAGAAATCTGTACACATGTCCAATTCTGTCTAGAGTTTCCCTTCTGTACTCTGCCTAAAAACATGTGCAAACAAATGAACAGAATTTTTTCCTAAATGCTAGCTATCGCTAACAAAATAAAAATCTAAGATAATATTTGCAATTTTTAATAAAAAAAACCATAAAAGCAAGTGTATAAAATTGTTTAATAGGAAAATCCCTGTGGCTTTTTTTATCTGAACTTGCTGGGAGAGGTTTGTAGTGGTCTATTATGTTTAATGGACATTTGAGAATAAGGTTGTTTTAACAGCATATTTAGCAGCTGCTGAAAGAGTTCTGAGAGACATGCAAGGAAAGTGTTGTGTGCAGCAACTTGTGTCAATCCTGACCATTCCTCTAGTTAGTTTAAGAGAAGAAGTGTTTGTTTCTGGCTCTGAGGAGGGGGAGCCAGACATACTGGTACCTCTGAGAAACGAGGTTGCAAGTAGCTGAGATTTGTGCACCAGATACTGGCGTATTGAGTGTCAGATGAGGTTTTTCAGTTTCAAGGAAGCACCCCATAAATAAATGGAAAGCAAAGGGGAGAGCACCCTATTGTACTTTCAGAGATTCTAATATTGTTACCAGTGACCTGTGGTGAGCACAGGAAACACAAAGCAGTGTCTAGCCCAGATGGAGAAGAAATATTAAATTCTTCACATTAAGAGTGTGGTGTGGAATACATTAAGTCCCTCTTGAGGAAACTGTCTTAAGTATATTCATTGTAACAGAGACTGAAAACATTAATGTTTTATTCCTGGATTCTAGTTCACCTCTGGTTTGGTTTGTTTCCCCCTCCTCTAAAAGAAAGATAGAATCATAGGAGAATTTTGTCCACATTCAGTTGCTCTTTCTTTCTTTCTTACACATACACAGCACTAAGGAGCTGGGATCTCTACCAAGGGAAATAGCCAAGAACTCCTTTAGCTGAAAATAGAAGTAGGCCCCTTATCAAACTCTCTTTGAATAGCTACAAGTCAGAAATATTGCTCACACATTTGTAAACATGACAACATACTACAGCACAATTCATAGCCAAGGGGCTAAAAGCAGGTATGAGAAAATGCTGGAAGGGATAGGATCAGTAATAATAAAAACTGTCATGGGGAAATGGCTGACAGACCATTTTGCTCTAGACAACATACAGAAGTAGAATTTGTACAGTGATAGTTCAAGGTGGAACCCCGAATCCAAACACCATCATATTTTGCATACACAGACGTAAAATCTGCAGCATCAGTTATTCCAAAATAACATAGTGCATGTCTACACTACAAGCCTTTATTCTGAAATAATGTCGAGCTGGAAGACTTCTTACTCTGACTCCTGCAACCCTCATTTTACAAGGAGTAAAGGAAGTTGGATGAAGAGTGCTCTGCCTTCAACTTCCTGCTGTGTAGACAGCACCAAAAGCCAATTAAGCTATTTTGACTTAAGTTACACAATTGACATAGCTGAAGTTGCATAGTTTCATTGGACTTTAGCCCTGCTCTGTAGATGTACCCTGTGGCTACGTCTAGACTGCAAGCCTCTTTCAAAAGAGGCTTTTTAGAAAGATACTTTTGAAAAAGCCTCTTTCGAAAAAGAGCATCTAGACTACAACCAGTACTTTTGAAAAAAGCCTCTTTCGAAAAAGAGCATCTAGACTACAACCAGTACTTTCGAAAAAGCAAGCCGCTTTTTCGAAAGAGATCACCCAGGCAGTCTGGATGCTCTCTTTCGAAAAAGCAGAGTTTGCATTACATAGCGCCTTTTTTCGAAAGAGCACTTTCGAAAAAAGGCATTATTCCTCGTAAAACGAGGTTTTCTGCGGTCGAAAAAGGTTCCGTGTTCTTTTGATTTACTTTCAAAAGAACATGGCAGCAGTCTAGATGCAGGGGAAGTTTTTTCAAAAAAAGGCCACTTTTTTCAAAAAACCCCTGTTGTCTAGACACACCCTGTGAGTCTCCAAAGAAAGCTAAACCAAAAAAAAATATATCAAAATTAATGAAACCAAATGCCTTTTGGGGTCAGGTGGTGCTAAATGAAAGGTAAAGAACTACCTGAAATGTCGAGAATGTATTTGGAAAGAACAGTGCAGAACTTTCCTTGCCAGTGGCAGCAATGATAGTATGGGAAATGCTTTCAAAATCAAGCAACCCAAAACTGAATCTTGTCTCTTGGACCCATCTCTAATTTTCTGCCATGTTTTCAAAGGGATAGGGAATCAGTGAAGTGAAAGGAGAGAGGCAGTTAACAGGTAGATACCAGACTTCAACAAAGGATAAGGAGAAATGTGGTAGTGAGAGAAGCCTGGGAGTGGGGTGATAGAAAGTGTAGTATATTCTCCAGAAAAACACTCTCATGTGTATACTGGAACACCAATATAATGCCAGGTGATAGAGCTGGAAAATAATTTTGATTAGCCTCTCCATATATTTGTAATCCAAGTGCAGAATTGCTGCAACTCTATCACTGAGGCCGTCAGCAAGGAAAGTTCTGCACTGCACTTTCCAAAGACATTCTCAACATTTCAAGTAGTTATTTACCTTTCATTTAGCAGATATGCTCTCCTTAGCTTCCAAGGGGAATAAGATCAAGTCTGTCAAGAAGCTACAGGCTTCCCCCAGTGCAGGGAGCTAGTGGGAAGTCATGGAGAAGAAGAAGGTTTCTGTATAGAATGGCAATGTATTTTAAGCTGTTTTCCCACTGGTTGATATGGAACCACAAAACCTTTCTCTGCATCTAAATGGATTCTATGGAATGGTGTGTGAAGTGTGTTGGCACAGCTTTATTTTTCACACATGTCCAGTCAGCTGCACCTCTGGAGTAAGAAAAGGTACCAAAGCCCTTTCCAAGTCAATACCTAGCTCAGCGTCATTCTTAAAAGCAGAGCAGGGATTTGAAACTGGCCTCAAAGAGGGTCTCAAGCCAATGTCTTAATCATCACGATCTCTCTGGTTGGCACAATTAATACTTAATGATTTATACAAAAGGGAAAAAAATCCAACAGAAGTGACTGAAAAATACAGTGAGACTGACACAACCTTAGGCTCTTTTCAGGCACTATCAAGTCACCTCTTAAACTTATATAAAATTAGTTTTTTAATATCTCAACATTACACATATTTCCAGAGGTTGAATTATTTCTGATCCTTCTCCTCCTCCTCTCCCATCCAACACATGCCCTATGATGGCAAAAATCAAGAGCAAGATGGATTTGTGCACCCATTTTGTCTGGTCATTGTTTTCAGAGAGAGACAGAGTAGAACAAGTAACTTAGGCCAACAATGTACACACTAAAGGGGAAGGTTGACATTAGATACACAACTTCAGCTATGTTAATTACATAGTTGGAGTCGACATATCTTAAATTGTGTTTTCACCCCATCCACACAGCAAGAGGGTTGACAGGAGCAAATGCTCCTGTCGACTTCACTTACTCCTCATGAGAAGCAGGACTACCAGCAACGATAAATTCGAATTAGCGGGTCTTCACTAGACCTGATAATTGAACCCCGGAAGATTGACTGCAGCAACATCGATCTTTCGCATAGTGTTGACATGGCTTCAGTGTCCTAACAACATCACTTCCAGATTACTGACTGGGGTTGGGGCACAAGCAGAGTAAAAACTGACTCTGGGGAGGTCAGGGTTCTGAGAGTTTAAACGGTGTTCTGTGGACTCTAATGTAAGCTCTTTGGGGCAGGGCCCGTCTTTTTTACGGTTTTTGTATAACACCAAGTCCACCAGGTGTTGTTCTTTGACAGGCTCTTCTAGGCACAGTATGAACGATTATTATTAATTTTAGAGGGAAAACTTTGTTACCCAGCATTCATAGGGTATGGGGGTTACCAATTGATTGAAGGTATTGGATAATAAAGGTTATTGCTGACCCCATCCCTTACCAGCAGATCCAGCTTCCAGAACCTTGAGCCAGACTTAGGAGGAAGGAGGCACCAGCTGATGACATCAGCTGGCAGTGTCAGGTGTCAGAAGCCTTGTAACTGCCAGTTGTACAGGTGGGAGTCAGGTGTGCATGCTTGATGATGCTACGGTATTGTGACTGGGCACAATGCTGGTTAACAAAGTTTTCTGGTTAATGGAGTGCTGGATAACAAAGCTTTCACTGTAATTAAAAAAATATAGACTTCAATAAACCTCACTATATATGTATTACTTCTTCCCAATAACGTGGATGATTGGGGGTGTATAAAACATAAGGAAAAAATCCACATTTAAGGAAAAAAACATCTTTCAATAGAGTTTATTTTGGTGACTAATCAGATATGGTATGATTTTTGTAAGCAACAATGTGGCAATTATACACCACAAGAAAATCTAATGCCTTGGGTGGATACAGAGGGCTATGTAATGCTTTTGTGCCTCAGTGGGAGATATAAGAATAGATGCATGGTTGTTGGAACAGAGTTAGGGAAAGCTACTCCCTTTTGCTGATTTTATTGAATTACATTTTTTTATTAATTGAATGTTCTTTAAGTACTTTAAAAGGGACACTGTCAAACACTTGTATACAATATTTATATGCTTATGCTTTATATTGTTGGTAATGGGCTTTTAAATACCTTCTGTCCTTCCCAATTTTGCCCCATTTCATTAAGTAAATAGTGCTAAGTTTTCCTTCTGCAATTGATCCTCATGGAGCACAAGACAACATGGCTTATTTAAATTTAATCAACTTCTTTGCTTACACATCAGAGACATTAGTGATACTCCTTTGAATTACTGATGACATTATTTACAGTGGGCCAGACAATGGCCCATCCAGTGAGCCTGCATAAGGAATTAAGGACTGTAACTCCAGGTACTCATCCGATAGGTAGCACTGTAAGGAGAGGAGGAGCTCCCATAGGGACTGCTCTGTTTCCTCTGGTTCATGCTGTGTAAGGACTGGGCACAAAGGCTCTGCTATACTCATGCCCCCACAGAGCTGCACTAATGTACCAGGGAAACTTGGAAGGAGGATTTCAGATTCTAGGAGGGAAAATTTTGGAGGCAGGATCAGAAATCTGTGAGCAAGTGGCAAGAATATTAGCTTCAGTTGCAGTTTTAGAAATATGGAGTCCTTGTGTTATTATCCTCCACATATTACATGAATCAATTTGCTGCTGCAGCAGTGCAGCTGTGCTCCTAAACAGAGCTTCTGACAAAGCCATACCATACCTGACTCCTCTCAGTATTAAAATAGTGCTTAATATACTAGTACTGGGTTTCCATTGTATTAGGTTCTACACCGATAGTATTCCCTTCCTTGAGAAGCTAAGAGTCTAATTGAGGATAATGTGCAACAGTGAGAAAATCTGTAACAAATCCAGGCCAGTCAAGATTTTATTTTTGTCCCCAAACCACACATTACAGCTACTGTCAGCTTCCTGAAAGCAACTGGGATAAACTCCAGAGCCTGCTGCTGCTAAACCACAGTCCCAACAGTTTGAGCTAATATTGGAGAATCATTATTAGCGGTTATACATATAGAACGTATGACACATAGCTGAACAGTTCTGATTCCCTTTAGCAGGAGGCAGCGGAACATATATATATTTACTCATTCATTATAATATACTTGGATTTAATGAATTAGGCATGATTTTAATTTATTTTAAACACTAAATATATTGCTTACTCAAGAAGAGAGCTTGAGCTCAGAAATTATTACTTAGCATTGGATTGTGGTAAAAGTTCCTGCCCCTCATCTTTTCAGCTCCAACTCAAGAATGATCCAAGAGCTTTTAAAGACAAAGAATCATTTTGTTCTACTTTCTCAATTAATGAAAGCTGGAAATCAGCAGACGGGAGAGGAGAGGTTATACCCCAGATCATGTAAGTTTTGACAGCCATGTCACTGGGATAATAAACAACAGTTAATGCTGCCTGGTTTTATGAATGTCCCAAAATGTTCCCCACTGCCTGTTTTTGCCATTTCACATACTTTTCTACTTAGAGCACAAGTCAAAATGGACAGGGGGCTAATTAGATTCCCATATTAACTATTGATCTTTTACAAGGAAATCAAATCGTTTGTCATTTGTTGAACCTGGAAGGATTATCTTTATTCTTTATTTTTGAAACCTGAGTGCTCCAGTTTGAAACTGCAGTCACTGGTGAATGTAGAGGTTATGTGTTGTAGGGAGGTGAGGTTGAGTCATGATTTAGATCACTAAAACTTTTAGTGGGAGGTAACAAAAGAGAAAGCAAATTTCAGAGCCACATCTATATGTATTCAGAGGTATTTTTATTGATGGTAGAAATGCATTAGTACTCAGCCATGTGCATTTGTGCAAACACTTCCTCCCACTCTAATTTCTCTTCTTAGATGTGTCTGAGGGACCATTCTTCAAATCCTGTGGTCTCTGTGCAGTATGAATTCTCATGCTCCAATCCAGCAGTGTCTATTATAACTGGCACCGCATGTTCCTAATGTATTAGCACAAGCCCTTAAATCCAACACACAAATATGTTTGTCATGGGAGTGGATTCTGGGTAAAATTGGGAGAATCCAGCCTTGGAAGCTTTTTATCCATGACACTTAATAAAATCTAGTTCTGTGTTTTGAGACACCCCAGGAAGATGTTGTAGAAATGTAGAAGAGAATAAACTGAAGAAAGTAATTGGAAACCTTGTTTTGTCTTTTCTGGAGACCAGTTGCTGTTGGTTCTCAAGACAGCTGAAGATAAATGCCTAGATTCCTGAGTGAAGCTGCAGCACGCATGCCCAGAAACAGGAAGATCAGTACCTAGATAACTTATACTGAAACAGGGTTTGACAGGGGGATTTGTGCACTACAATAAAGCCAATATAGAGTGTTATCTGCATAAGAGAGGTACTTGGTCTCTTAGGCTACATCTACACTGCATGATTATTTTGGAATAAGCTATTCCAGAAGAAATACTCTGAAATAGCTTATTTTGAAATAGCGTGTCTACACTACAGGGAGCCTGGAAATTAGTCCGAGGCAGGCCCCCCCAATGTGGATGTGCTACCTCGATTTAGAGCCACAGGAAGCACTGGGGAGTAATTACTTTGAAAGGTCTGCGGGAGGAGCTATTTCAAAATAGCAGCAGTGGAGCATTCACACTACTGCTATTCCAAAATAGCTATTTTGGAGGCGGCATTATTCCTCATGCAATGAGGCCTACAAATGCTGAAATAAGCTGCCCATTATTTCAAAATAATTTTGAAATAATGGGCTGGCTGTGTAGATGCTAGCATAGTTATTTTGGAATAATGGACATTATTTTGAAATAAAGCTGCTGTGTAGATATACCCTTAGGGTGCATCTACAATGCACCATAACTCGAAATAAGATATGCAATTTGAGCTACGCAAATTGCATATCTTATTTCAATGCTATTTCAAAATAAGGCGCTATTCCAAAACACCCCTTACTACTTGTAGAATGAGGTTTACAGGACGTTGGAATATTGCGCCTGAAATAAAAGAC
The DNA here is from genome assembly GCA_032595735.1 of Pelochelys cantorii. Classification (NCBI taxonomy): domain Eukaryota; kingdom Metazoa; phylum Chordata; order Testudines; family Trionychidae; genus Pelochelys; species Pelochelys cantorii. The sequence continues at coordinate 96,540,047 of CM064329.1, read as the reverse complement.
TTGCTGTGAAGATGGGGGATAGCTGTTTTGGGATACTCTGGTATCCCAAAATAGCATTGCAGTGTAGACATACCCCTAGTTCCTTATTTTCCCACGTGTAAAATGGTAATAATAGCATTTTACTTTCTTAGCATCTTTTTGAGGGTAAATATACTAAAGATTCTGAGATGCCCAGTTTTTGCAGCAAAAGGGGTGTTTAAGTGCCTTACAAAGAGAGTTCAATACTGGACAGAATCTGAACCTCTCAAATATTTAGCATATTGAGATTCTCCTTTAGTTTTAGTGTCTGGGGAGTAGTGTTCAAAAATCAGACTTCTATCTATGCCAAAAAGCCCTGAAACCCTAGTGAGCAGAATGCTCAAATTGTGACTTCCTAGATGGGAGCCACTCATGTTACAATATTTAATTACTCTATCTCACTAGAGTATTGTTCAGTTTAGTTTATGAATATTTGTGAAATACTTTAAAATCTTTAGAAAAAATGTCTACATTTTCAAAGCTGTGAAGGAGGAATCAGCTGTAATGCAATAATAGTATATCAGAGACATGTGGCAAAATCATGGGGCATACTTTTAAAATCCATGGCAGGGATGTAAAAATGGTGACCCTCCAATGCTACTCACCAAAATCGGCTATACTCAGTTTATGACCTGAAAGACTGGGACTATAAATTCCATAGTTCTAAGCCCTAAAGTACACTGATCTGTTCTCTTGTTCCCTCTGCTTCCTTGACCCTATTTCCTCTAATCTTATTATCCTAACAACCACATTAAATACATCTTTAGTAATGAAAAATAGCTAAGAGCAAGATTATGACCTGTCTTTACAGCAGGACATAGGAAACAGATGTAAACAATCTTCTTTTGCAGGCGGGGTGACCAACTTTCATAACTGAATTGTGAGTCTTGTGACATTTGCTGTTTTTCACAAAGGCCCAGTTTCTGGAATCAAGTGATTACATGCACATCTTAGCTTTCTTTTTTAAAAAAAGTTTCTCCCCAGGATTGTGGAGACAAGCTTGAGAATGTGAAAAGTAAAAAGCTCCAACCCAGAAAGAGAAACATTGATTTATAATATCTCAGAACAGTTGAAGCCAATCTCATGATTCTGCAGCAGCTGACTCTTGGTTTTTGTAGGTTTGGAGTTAGCAATATTATTCAGGTTGCAGTGAGAGGGAGAGCCTCTTTAGGATTACTACTCCCTCCCAGAAAGAAGAAGGGAATGGGTGAAATCTTGGCTCAGTTCCCACAACATGTGAGCCAACAAAGCTGAGATGGTGCAGACGAAGACATAATCTGCTACTATATAGCACAGCGGCAGGTTGATGAAGATTGCTTCTTCTCTGAAGTAAGGCACATATTTACCTTTGCTGGAATGCACCTGTGGCAGCAAAGCAACATGCTGCCCTGTTAGAATAATCCAGCTCTAAAATCCTCTACCAGGTGGGTTCATTTGGCCTTGGTTTAGATCAACCTACTCTAATCAGTAGACATATGGAGCCTCAAAGAGTTTTGCTGAGCACATGCATGCATGAGAGCCTTAATGAAACAAGAAGATAGGAATGAAGGCTAATTCAGAAACCTGTACATTTATTGAAAGCAAACTGATTTTTATTTAAAAGGAAAATGATTATATTTAAACAATTACATATTTGTCTACTTAATAATGACCAGAGTTGAAGGCTAAAGATGCTTTTTGAAGTTCAATTGATAAATTGTCTCCAGACTGTGGAAAATGATCATAATACAGCTGGCTGGCTGTATATTTAAATTCAATTTAAGACAATAAGAAAATTGTAGCCATCTGCAGACTTCTGCATCTTGTTTTATTTGTATGTGTGTGTACATGTGTGCACACTCCCTAAGCTAAGAGCCTGAAAGATGAATGCCCTACTGCAGGTTTATATGATATGAGAACAATTCAGACTCTGAGCAGTACAAACTCAAGTGCTGATCCCTGGTATGTTACCCACTCATTGCCAAGATATAAGATCTGTCCCCAGTGTAGACTGATTATTATGCTATCCTTACATTCATCTTCATGGAATATATTAGACTGCCATGAGATTCATTGGTTAGATTGTGTCAAGAAGGTTTTGAGATTTTTTTTTAAATATCTGTTTTTTTTCTGTTTATATTATCAGGCCTTTTTTTCTTAAATGAAAACAGCATGTATTGAAAGCCTGTACTGTACTTCAAATCTGCTTCAGCTGGTATAAGCTAGTGCGGCTGCTGAGAACTGCCTAGCATTATACACATGGGCATTGTCATGGGTTTTTAAATTCATTTTGTGGTGAGGTCTCTTTCTCTTCTGAACAATGCAATCACTGTCTACTGCTGCACAATGAAATATATGGTCAGTTTTTCACCTTTCAGGACATATTTTTGTCTTCCTTGTTCAAAGTGAAAATGTACTGCTTGGGTAAAATTGGAAAGCACATAACATCAGGAATAATTTAGGGACCATAATTCACTACCCACCAGTTTAGTCTCCAGTAGGCAACAGCTGCCTCAGTACAGATGATCTATAGGCCATGTCTGGGCTGTGAGACAAGTTGCACAAAGCAGGAAATGCAACAGTGAATTTGTATGGCAAAATTAAGTAGGTGGCTTGGGTTGGGGGAATTGTGTCTGCAGACAGTCTTTCTCTAAAGAAACAATCTGCCTTTTCCTGCCTATGCCTTCTTGTGGTCACACAATATTGTAAAGGCAGTGCTTTTTTTTTTCTTGGATGCATTTATACAGAAAGCAGCTACCCTGTACCTCAGAAATTATTCAGAAAGATTCAGGCAGGAACAATCTTTACTGTGTAATGTAACAGCTTCCTAAAAGAACATCACAACTAAGAGCAGTTTCTTGATCTACCTACCTATATATTGATTAGGGACCGCTAGTAACACTACCTCCAAAAGCTCAATTTGGTAACGTCTCATAATACTATTGCAGATATCTCTATCACATCAGAATATCTGAGACCAAGACAAATCTTAAGTCTCGATCACAGAAATGGCTATTATAATAGCAGCAGTACTTTGCACCAGCCTACATACCTTCTTTTCCCTAATAACAATTCCCATTGTGACTATCAGGATTGGATGATCTCATGCTAGTCAATCCTTTATCTTCCTATTTGCCAAAAAATGAAGCAAAATCTTTTTGTATGTCAAGGATTTTTGCATTAGGATCTCAGAATACGCAGCAAAGTGTCATGCTGTAGAAGAATCATGCAGAATTCCAACGCTCCCTACTCCACCACCAAATCCTAGCCACAAAGCTAATACTTCTTATACAAAAATATTACCAAATTTCTCAAAAATCACCCAAGAGAAAAACCCAACAACATAAGAAGGAAACATTTTTCAATGTGCTGTAACACCAAATGGATTTGTAAGAACCTCTCTCTCCCTTTCTCCCCATGAGTGTATCTAGACAGTGGAGCTATTTTGGGATACTTCTGGTATTCTGAAAAAAGTGGTATTTTGCATCTTGACAGCACACCTGTTATTTCAAAATAGCTTTCAAAATAACAGGCGCACTATTCTGATGTCCTAGTAAACCTCATTCCACAAGGATAAAAGGACATTTCGGGACAGCGCTCTATTTCAAAATTTGGAGCTGCGTAAATGCTAAAGCTATAAGCTATTTCGATATACACTTGAAATAAGTTACACAATTTGCACCCCATGAGTAATCAACAAGATTTCATTAGACAGCTTCTGCATCACAGTACAAACCACTACTACTTGCCCTGCAAAAGAAATTATATTCTCTGGGAGCAATAGTAATCCTAGTGAACCAGACAAGCCTATTGTGATAGCATGATGTACATTCTAATACTGAGAATTACACAATGTTGTTACTTTGGTAGTTAGAATGGTGACCTGTAAAAGTATAGTGACTGTGTTAGTACATAATATGGTGACTAGGTCTCAAGAGAACCCATAATATTTCCTAGTATGGTATTTTCTAAGCAACATCTGAAGCAATTGCACCTTGAATGAATAAAATAACAATGGAAAATTCCTTTGAATGTGAATTTAATCCTATTTCTGACCTAGCATACACTTAATCTCTTCAATTATTACCTGAAAATCTAGCTCCCCCCATGTCCTTTCCTTTTACACCTTAAGCATCCTCTATGGGCCTGATTCAGCTCCCATTGAAGTCAATTGGACAACTCCCAATGAGTAACCTAAAATTAGTTGGAATAATTTCCATGAGTGGAATGTTAAAATCAGTTTTTATAACCTATTTAGGAAAGATCAAATGGGCAAAAGGGGAGGGTGAAGTAGCACTCTGTATAAAAGATGATATTGCCTACTTGCACATCCCTAATACTTGGAAGAAAATGATGTTGAATGCTTATGGATCAATGTCCTAACAGAGGGGTTGGGAATCTCTGACATATTGGCCAGATGCAGTTTACTGGGGTTAGCCTTGGCAGGTTGCCAGGCACTTTGTGTACCTGTTTCTGGCTAATAGGAGCTACAAGAAATAGCATAGGTCAGACCACCACTTCCCACAGCTCCCATTGGCCAGGAACAATGAACCATGGTCACTAAGAGCTGCAAGTGGTCATGCCTGTGAACACGCAGGTAAACAAAGATTATGGTGGGCCACCAGTGTCTAACCTTGATGAATCATGTGTGGCCCACAAGATGGAAGTTCCCCACCCCGTCCTAACAGCTTAGAAGTCTGGGGTATTAATGAGAATCTGCAGACCACTAAATCACACTTGGGAACAGGATTACCAGCTACTTATGCCCTTATCTATAATGAGTAGGTACAAAAGCTCTTTCATTATGGGTGATTTTGGTTTGAGTGATATATGCTGGAGGCCTCAGGCTACCAACATTAAAATGTCCTTGGAATTTCTAAATATTAAAAATGAGAGTTTCCGAACTCAAAAAAAGTGTTGACCTGCCACTGATCCACTGTTTTATTTTCTCAGCTTTGGAGGAATCCCTTTTATGTGCCAGGCCCACAATGGACTTCAATCATCCTTCAGAGCAGGCTCACCAATGGGGGTGAGCAGGAAAAGGGGGAACCACCCTGGGGCCTGGAAATTCAAAATCACCTTTAAATCATAGTTTGTTCAACAGATTAACGCGGCTACCTCTGAAACATGCCTTATAAAAATAGACTCAAAGAGCTTCATCTTTTGACAGTGATGGTAACTAACGATTAGGACAATTTACCAAAGGCTGTGGTGGATTCTCCATCGCTGACAGTTTTTAAATTAAGAGTGGATGTTTTTGAAAAGGCCTGCTCTCTGAATTATTTTGGGGGAAGTTGTACTGTCTGTGTTAAATTAAAGAGGTCAGATTAGCTTATCAGCATGGTCCTTTCTGGGGTGTGAATCTATGAGTTAAGTGGCTCAGGATCAAGCTTTATATTAGGAAATTTGTCCATGATTGACAACGGATGTCAGCCACAGGTTAATCCCTTGTGGCTACACTTAAGAAACAAACCAAAAAAGCAATTTAGCACTTAATAACTGTCTCTTTCTCTCTTTGCATCCCTGCAATTGTATAAGATATTGTATATGAATCTATAAATACATTTATTACAAGGCTCAGAGTTTCTTTTAATGAATGATGAAGTCTAAATAAATGCTTACCTAAAACCTACCTGGAAAAATGTCTGCTTGCTGAATATTTGAAATTTTACATTCACATAGTAAACCTTTAGACATCCAGGGCAAAATAATATATCATTAAAAAAAAAAACAGAACAAAACAAAACAAGAAATAAACTAACCTTATGTATCATTTATGATCTGACTTATCTAAGAATATGCCTGTTAAATAAATTTAGAACATGAACAACAGTGTATGCCAAGGCTCCACATATGGTCAAACTTTAAACAAATACTTACTAGAATAATAACCCTCAAAGGAGTTAAATATCCTGACTATAGGTTTTTTTTTCTTTACCCAAACCACTAAAGTTCATATCCCTTCCCCTTTTCCCCACCTCAGGGCATGTTTTTTGCTAATGGATTTAACACCACCATTTGATTTAAGTTCCTGGTGTCTGCTCCAATCAGAGCACAAATCACTACACAAGGAAACACATGGAGGTTCTTCTCTTTCATTCTGGGGTGCTCAAGGAGACAAAGTGTTATTTCTTTGCCTTTGAAAGGCCATGTTTAGAGATGGGCGAAAACGCAGACAAAGTGAAGAGTAAGACTAAACTTTGGTGAGTCTTGAAACCTTCTCCTGGAGAGAGAAGCCCAGAACCAGTGAGACAAAGCAAATTCCATCACAGACCACAGAAACACATATTAGCTCTTCTCTGTGCCCTGTTCATGTAAAACTTGGATATTATTTAATTAATTCATTTATGGCATTTGAGAGCTTTTTTTAATCCACTTCCTTTGGCCTTTATTTTTAATCTGCAATAGACTCAATTACCAGAAGGGGCCTGAATTATCCCCTTTTAAGTGGTATTTTTCTCAGGGGCATCTCCTGCTTTCATTGTCTCTGTTGCCTTTTAGTGTAGTCTCCCCTTATGAATGGGGAACTGAGCACTTTGCATACCTCATCTAGCAACCATCTTTATGGAAAAGCAATCAAAGTTCCCCAACCTCGTAAGTTTCACCTTCACACTCCCGTCTCTTCCTGTCATGACAAGTGTTTAGATTTATAACCATGAGTGAGGCATGCATGCTGGAACAGTCCATCTGCTCTGTTAACCTGCAGAAGTATTGCTAGTTGGCGGTACTGGACATAAAACACAAATAAGGTGCCTAATTGTGTTAAAATTAATAGCCCATTGGGGGATATTTTTTTCCTGATTACAACTGTTGGTCATTTATGCCCTAAAGAATGAGGACTGATTAATAATCCACATCCTTTTTGTAGCTGATGCATCTGAAGATGCTTATCCTGTTCATATGTGTTTAATTATACTTTAAATATATTTGCCTCAATAATGTCCTTTGGCTGAGAGTTCCATGATTTTATGGGTTTTTGTTTTATACAAGTCCTATTACTTTAAATGTGTTGCTTTTATTTTTAATTTTTTAAGCACACCTTCATTTTTTTTATTATAGGGAATAATAAATAAAAACACCACTGTATGTGATTGAATTAATTACATATTCAGTAAAATTAAAACTATTCACAAGGTCCATTTGTTTATATTCTTTAATTTCTGAAATACTTCCTGTATTCCCTCTGCCGTTCTGAGCTGTGTGGGGTTTTTTTATTCTCTTCTGCTCTGGTTCATTAGAATGGACCTGCCCTACCTTATTGGTATACACAAGCCATTATTCTATTGTTTTAATAGTCACTCATATTTTTAAAGTAATTTGCAATAATGATGCGCTAATTCCCTTTGTTTTCACTTTTAATGAACATTGAGTTTTACTTGTAGTAACATTTCTGGAAAGCAAATTTCAGAGTATTCATATAAGTATTCTACAAGTATTCATCAGCAATAAATACTGATAGTAGAAATGCTTTAGTACTCAGCCTGTGACAGAAACAATACCATATGACTTATCTGACCTATCACAATTAACCAACACAAAAGAGCTCTATCAGTGATCATGAGGAATACATTATTTTAATATCCAAAATATTTGAATACTGAATATATTAAAGGAAATTTTACGGTAATCATGGCTACCAAAAAAAACTTGGCTAAATCCACAGAATAAATATTTGTATATTATTCATTCAGTTCTGGCATCTATCTGATATTCTAAATACAGTTGGTGTTTTTAGTGATTTCTGGCTTGAATTTCAAATTTAAATTATAAATGTGCATAATTTCCAATGCCAAGGAGCCTACTTATTTTTAAATAAAAAGTACAAACAGTGTTGCATCAATTTCCATATATCAAAACTGCATCAGAAGTTATCTTGACATATGATTTCTAAGTAGATATATATTTACATAGGTACGTTTTATTCAGAGAAAGTCCTGCTGTTTTCATTGTACAATATATGACAGATAATATTAATCAAGGGAATGCAGAAGAAAATAGCACCTGAATTTGTTACCTTTCATTAGCTCTCTACGCATTTGAAAGAATTTTAAATGTGTAAAAAAATATATCTTATATTAATGACTGTTTTGCAAACATATAATCATGTTTGCAATGATTGCTATTTATTATTGAAGTCTGAAGTAAGCAAGTCATGTTTTGATTAGACAGAACCAGCTAGAGATTTTGCCACATGTTCCCCATTCATCCAAATAGAGGATTAATTTGCATGTTATAGAGAAGCTTCTAAAATTTTCTTTAGACAGTGCCAAAACTGGTCATTTCTATTTAATAAAAAACTTCAGTTTCTCATAATAATACTTAGCACTGACAATGGAGTCAAAATGTTCCAAGTGATGTTCTCCTCAAAAAAAAGTAGATAGCTAAATATTTTATCCTCATTTGAGGGGAAAACTGAGAAAGTGATTTGACGAAGGTCATGCACTGAATCAGTAGCATAGTTTGTATTAGGATTCTGAGTCCTGACTCCATTCTCATTCCTCCAGACCATGCTGTATTTCTGGAATAATAATACCTTAGCTTCAAAAGTGTTTTATAGATGTAAATATAGATGTGTAGATGTAAAGAGGAATTTTACTGGGGTATAAGTGGCAGAAGGGACTGACAACAAGCTATTAAGCCTTTACTGCTATGTCACTAGCTTAAGTCTGGGCCAGACTGATAGACAGTGAAAGTCATTATCATCCAAGGGATTTTCAATGGTCTGTTGAAAATGAGGTTATGATCTCACTGTAGTTCCTTGTTTTACAAATTAGGTGAAACCTTGTTACAGGTTGAGTTGAAACATCATTCAGGCTAATGTGTGAATGCACCTTTTACTTAAGTATTTGTGAGAAACACTCCACACCTAAAAGACCTAAAAGAGTCTGCCCAGAAACTAGTACTATGTAGGTGGAGCATTCTCCTGGGTATTGTGAGCAGGGATGTGTGTGTGTGTGAGGAAAAGAGAGCAGACAAAAGTGGAAGAAATGAACAAGCTGGAAGAAGCAGCTGACAGCACATTCTTTGACCCTAGAAGAAAGCTAGGGAAAGGGTCTTGGGTGAGAGTTGCACTCTCCAAAGAGCGTTCTTGGTGCTGTGAGCAAAAGAATCTGTTTCTTGCAATATTATTCCTGCTGTTTTCAGAGATATATGACATTGTACATTCTTCATATATAAACAAAACTGCACTGGAGAAATACCTGGGCATGTCAGCAATTTCTGCTCCCAACTGGACTATCCTCAGGCCTTCAAACTTTGATGAGCCACCCAGGTTGAATGGTGGTAAGACTTGTGTAATGGAGGAGATGTCATAAAAAATACACAGGTTCAGGAAAGACATCATGGGTTTAACAAGCTATAAATATTGAAGTCCCTTGTTACAGTTAGACATGGTCCTTTCTGGTCAGGGCTGAGGTATGGTCATGTTGGTGCTGAAATGCTAGTACTACAGCTGATGATGATCTACATACTCTGTGGGAAAAAAAAAAGAATTCAGATTTTCCTGAGCTGTAAACAACACAGTAGCTTTCACATTCATTCAGTTCAGATGAAGACAAAGAATTCTTAGACAGACATGCCACTGTTTTACCCTCTCCATAGTTATGAGTAGTGTTGGCTTCTTTTTTTTTCAAATCCCTGACATGGGATTTACCCATGTGTGTCCATGGAGAAGTAAAGAGACAAGAAGTGACGATGTCCATTACTCTTATATTATCTCTCCCATGATTTCTAATTGTAGACATTTCTGTATAACAATTTTGATCATCTATGCTCTCTTGCTTGATACAATTGACCCATATTTCATGCATCTTAACACTCTGGCTATGTCTAGACTACAACGCTTTTCCAGGATACTCGTCGTATCCCGGAAAAGCAATGCTGCGTCTAAGGAACGCATCCACTTTTCTGAAAAAAAATTCGGAAAAGTGGACACATTCTTTCGCCATCCCTGTAAACCTTGTTTTCTGAGGAAGAAGGGATGGCTTGAAAGAGTAGGTTTTTCCTAAATTTGGCGCTTCAATTTTCCAAATTTTGGAAAAGCCTCTCTCGAAAGAAAAGCGGAAAAAGATACACAAATTGTGGTTCGCAATTTGCGTGCAGTTTTTCATACTTTACATTGTAGTCTAGACATAGCCTTTGTTACAAATTTGTTTATCATTCTGAATCAGTCAGCTAGTTTGAAAACAAATCACAGCCTTCATTTTGCTCATAAACTACTCACTAAAACTACTAATTTGAATATTCTCTGTTGGTAATTTACTATTTATATGAGTGGTCACCTCTGTCACATGTTGTTTTTTCTGCCTTCTGATTGGATGACTTTCAAATACACATAAAGCTGGAAAGTCTGCTGGGTGAGCACTTTAAGAATGAATATGTGTGCAAATATTTTGTATGCATGAGGACTCATATCTTTGCAAATGTATTCTGGATACTTTTTTTTCCTATTGCATTTTTGCACACAGAATTTTGCTGGGATAAAAATTGGTAAAAAGCAAAAGTAAAGAGATTGCAAATAGCAGAAGATAATCCAACTTTTACTCAAAGAAAGATTTGTGCCTTATTTAATTCAGCATTTGCCCACATCTAGATTTAACCTACTTTCAGATTACAGCTTTTTAAGTGATTATTCTCTTTATTATAAAAGAGACACTTTTTAAATGTTGTCTATTGATTTCTCCTCCTTTGTAATTAGATGTAGTGATTGAAATATCTTTTATATTGCACTGCAGCTTTCTTTTAATTAGGGTTGAAATCTGAATCTAGATAACCACAAAATTGCAAACAGCAATGAAAATAAGAGTGGAAAGAAAATGTTTAATATCAATATCCCTATGGACCAAAGTAAAAGAGTCACTTTAAACAGATTGGTATCTTTCCATATGCTTATATAGGAAAGAAATTAGATTAAAGATGTACATGTGAGCAACGGCTGCATATTCATGGTTTACAAACAGGCATTGAACCCTTCATAAAAAGGTTCTCCCTTCCCTGCTGCTCAGCCTGATCTTTAGGGAGTAGATCATTTGCTTCGATTACTTCTTCCTGTTTTTACAGAGAGTTCAAATGCCAGAGGATATTGCTCAGCTCAGAGAAGATGGTAGAAGTCACACTGATGTGTAAGGTATTGGTCATGGAGATGGCATTGTTTTGGAAAGATTAGGCTTTTCTATGAGCCATTCTCACACACACTCAATTCATTTTCATCTATTGGCGCTCTTCGTTTTTTAACCTGAAGGTCAATGACATTGCCTTTTGTTTGTGTTACAAAAGAATTTCTCCTCTCCACAGCCCTACTTATTTAATAAATAACATAATAATTGAAGGATGTGGGGGTGGGGATTGCAATTATAAGTCTTGCAAGTAGGATTTGAACCTATAGCACTTGCCTTTTGGGGAGACAGATTTTCAAAGGAGCTGAGCTCATTCAGCACCCACAGTTGGGGCAGGTTTTCAAAACAGCCATATTCCCATTTAGGCATCTAAGAACCAGGTTTTCAGAAATTTTCTTCCTGGACCAGCTTTCACTGTGACAGGTATACACTGTGCGCTTTGGGAAATCTAGAGGCAACATCCTCAGATGGTAGAAATGGTTATAGCTCTAATGGTCCTTATGGGGTTCTACTCACTGGCATCTCTGCATTCTCTAGAAGAGCACCTATCCGCAGGGCTAAGAGTGGTGTGACAAGAGGTGTTAGGTGAAAAGCATAGCCTGAAATTGCAGAGCCATCAGTGTGCTCTCATGCTATTTTAGGACACATGCAGAGATCCCTACTGGCTGCAGATAAGAGTATGATCTGGAAATACCAAGAGTTAGTTAATTCCTGTTTTTAATATAAAAATATTTATTTACCAGATAGTCACTTATTATGCAAACATTCAGGAACTGAAATCCATCTTACATGGCACTCACCATGCAGCAACAATATCAACAAAAGAACAGACACATGAAAATCTTGATGGCTGAAGAACTGGGAATAGAGTGTAGAGACTTCTTCCTTAGTTTGCAGCTTTGAATCAAATTGGCTAATTCATAAACAGTCTTTATTACTAATTAGTACTCTTGTTAGCAAGAGTGCTAATAGAGATGCAAATATCACATGACTATAGAGGATGAATTTTCTTTCTCAAACCCACGGGTGATCTCTGTGAGAGTTGATGGGACAGAATAAAGGCAATTTACACTGCCACTGTGTGTTTTGTTCAGTAGCTAGAAAGCTGGGGCTGTAAATCCCATTTCTTTTCACCAACACTTCAAACTGTTAGAGTCCTTTAATAGAACACCATGAAAAACAAGAACAAGAAAATGTAAAGAGGTCCAATTTCCAAAATGCTGCCAAAAACTTTAAAGTGACAGGAGGTGAGATAATACCTTGTATTGGACCAGCTTCTGTTGGTGAGAAAGTCAAACTTTGTGCTCCTCGGGGCTTTTCTTCAGGTCTGGGAAAGATACTCAGAAGGTCATGGCTAAATACAAAGTGAAAAAGATAGTTTAGTGTGAGTAGTTAGTAGATATTCTAAGGCACCATTCAAGATGAAATAGCCTATTAACATCCTCAGACACTCTTGATATTACCTCATGCACTTTGTCTCTATAATATCTTGGAACTGAGGTGGCTACAACAACAGTACATCACTGCCTACACCAAGAATATTGTAATCAGCAGTGTCTAAAAACAGAGTTATTTGATCTGAATAATTAATTAGTCTTCTTTCTAAATGGAACTGTATCAATTTACATATCTAGCTAATCTAATGTATTTTAAAGGCATCTATCTTTTTAGTGTCTAAGCTCCAAGCAAAATGAGGAAAGATAAGAGTCCATATGTAATTTAAACCCTGTTTTCTTTAGCAATTAAATCTGTAAGTGTAAAGTAAGAGCAAGGACTAAAAATACATGAGTTATCAGGTTAGTAACCTCCCATCTCCCACAGCTCCCATAAAAAAGAGTTGTGAGTCAACTATTTAATAACTGAACATATTAACCCAAAATAACTGTCTGGCATTGGACCAACTATTGTCTCATCAAGCATTAATGGAAATATCTTTTAAAACCAGAAGTCAAGAGGAGATTAAAAGAAAGCAGTATGTAGTGAAAACACATCTGCTTAACCACGGTGTCAGGTCTCTTTGCCACTCCAAGGTACTTCTCCCCTCTTATACTCTGTCAGCCAGAGGGCATGGGCAGGCCTATCAGTGGGGGCCAAGAAGGCTATTTGGTCCGGGCCTCAAGATACAAAGGGGCCTCAAATTTTGACATTTTTCTACCAAGTAATTTCCATTTATTATACCCCTTTCAGTTATAACAGAGACAACAAAAGAAGCTATATATATGCCTGCAAATCATTGTGGGACCTAGGGCCTTCACCAATTTTTTGGTCACATCCAAGTTTTTATCTGTGTGACTGGAGACTGGAGTAGCTTCTGTGATTAGTGATTCTATATTATAAGAGGTTTTAAAAGTTGTCATTAATTCTGTTACTATAAAGTGATTTTGCTTGGTCTGAGCATGAGTTTAACCTTTAAATTAGATGTTTATCTCTGCATAGGAGATTTTTGTATTCCTCTTTATTCTTATGTGTCTTCATATACAATAACCATATCAGGCTCAGATATAAGTTACCTCTTCATCTAGTTTTAGATTTACCTTTAAAGGCTTTTTTTGTGACATAAACTTTTAATTTTAGTTGTTTAATAAACTTTATATCTAACCTGGCAATTGCCCCATGTTAATATTCATAATAACACACCAGTTATTAGAGGAATTCAATAATGGGAACATGTTAGCAGATGAAATTTCAGGACTTTGAAATAAGGCTATAAGGACCATAATAAATAACACCTTCACACTGTTATTATATAATATTCATTGTGAGGTATATACAACTAAAATGTTGTATTACCAATACCCTTTAATGAATTAATTCATTGTGTGTTACTGTGTTTTAAAAGAACCCCTTTATAAAAATGAAGCAAAGATTTGAAAGTGGTGCAAGTAAGAGACAGTGAAAGCAACAGAGTAAAGCAGCAGTTAAGATTTTAAAGCCAATAACATCATTTCTCATAGAAAAGACACCTCAGCCACAAGATGGAAACCATAGTGACAGTGACACTTCTAGTTCTGATGATGAAAATTTTGTACCCACAAATGACATTTCAATGTCACTGCCTCAAAATGAGGTCATTAATCAAGACTAAGATATGCCAACAGTAGAGATAGATGCAGAATCTCTGCTCCATTTAGAGACTGTGCAGGCAGAAAATGAGGACCTTGGAGATGCTGCACAGCAAGAACAAGAACTTATGATTAGCACAGGACACAGTGTAACAACAGTGGCATCAGAACCTGACACTGGACTTCTTGATAAGAACAATATTCCTCGAATGCAGTCGTTTCTCAAAGTTAGCTGTTTTCAAATTCCATGCTTTTCTCATTTGTCTGCTGACAAAAACTCTTTCAAATGGAGAGATATACTGGAAAAGCAGGCTCTGTACTGTGTATCCTGTTTCATTTTTAACAGTAATACTTCAGATTCATCAGTACTGTCTGATCCATTTGGCTGGAGCATCAGCAGAGGTTGGAGGAAGTTGAAAGATCGAATACCTCCACATGAAACTTCAGTATCACATAAAGATACCCATGTTACATGGAAATCAGCTAGTAGAGCAGCAGTAGCTGACAGTTCAACTGAAAACCTACTCCTGAGTGAAATAAACACAGAAACTGATAACTGAGAAAAAAATCCTTCAGTGCATATTGAATGTCATTTTTAAATTTCTGAATGGGGATTGGCTTTATTTGCTTCCAGACAACATATCAGTGACCCTACAAACAGAAACTTTCTTGGCATACTTGAGCTTCTTAGCAAGTATGACCCACTTTTATCTGGTGATGTTAAGCATGTTCGTAAATCATAAGAGAACAGAAAACACATGCAAGTCCATTATTTGTCTACCCAGAATACAAATCAAGTTTATTGAGCTGTGTGGGACATATGTGCAAACAACAATTCTTGAAGAGATACGAGATGCAAAGTACTTTTCAATTATTATTGATGCAACTCCAGACTGTTCTTAGAAAGAACAGATGACCTTGGTTGTTTGATATGTTAAAATTGCAGGAAGTTCAAAGATTTAAATTGAAGAATGACTCATTTTGTTTGATAATCTCACTAAAAAAAACTGGAAAAGAAATTGCCGCTTGTGCATTAGACATTCTAGAAATCTTCAAATTAAATCTTCAAATCTGCATTGGCCAAGCCTATGACAATGGATCCAATATGGCTGGGAAGTGCAAAGGAATATAAGCAGTCCTTCTT
Organism: Pelochelys cantorii; assembly: GCA_032595735.1. Classification (NCBI taxonomy): domain Eukaryota; kingdom Metazoa; phylum Chordata; order Testudines; family Trionychidae; genus Pelochelys; species Pelochelys cantorii. Next base: position 96,524,730 of record CM064329.1, on the reverse strand, counting down.
GAGCAAAGTCCAAGCTGTATTTTCTCCAGTTGTGGCAACTACACACTAAATCTTGTCAGCACTGATGGTGCTGAATCATGCAAGGAAGCAATCACATACTTCGGAAAAATCAAGCAATTGTATAACCTCTTCAGTAGTTGTCCTAGAAAATGAGAAATTCTGAAGCAGCATCTGCCTGTTTTCCTTCACGGCATGTTGACAAGATGGACAGCATGAACTGATGGCATTAAACCAGTTGCACAGCATCTGTGAGAAAGGCTTTAAGTGAGCTTGAAACTCTTACTCTCAAAGCACAGGCTCACATGGAGCTTAAGTCAATTCAGAAGTATACATCCAAATTTGAATGCATTTTATTGTCATACATGTGGCTGAAGCCTCTAAAAATGATCCACAAAACTAATCTTGTAATTGAAGCATGCAGTGCTACAGTAATTGTTGAGAGGGAAAACATTGAATGACTTCTTAAAAATATTCAAAAGATTTGTGATCAATGGGATGCAATCCTTTCTGAGTCCAAATCAGTAGCACAAGGTATTGATATTTCATCTGCCTAACATTTCAAACTGATTCAGAGAGGTATAATCATGTCAATTTTTCTGTGATTATTGACTCCATCAAATCTTGTCTTACACGTTGATTTGAGTCACTGTGACAAATTTATACCCTTTTTAGATTCCTTTTGGAGTTCAGAGAACTAAGTGATGAAGATCTATATTCAGCGGCTAAACAGTTTCAACAAAGGTGCAACAATGAAATTTTAAGAGATCTCTATGATGAGATTGTCTTCCTGAAATATATACATTCCACCAACTTTAAATTGGATTGCAAGCCAAAAGAACTGCTTCCAGAAATATTCGATCTCGGCCTGTCACAAATATCACAATTGTATTAAGTATTTTTGTCAGTCTCCCTGCATCAGTGGCTTTAGGTGACTACACATTCAATATGTTAAAACAAGTAAAGAACTATCATGGTTCTATAATGGGACAAGAGCATTTGAATGGGTTTGCAGTGCTTAACATGAACAGTATTGTTGCATGTAAATTAGATTTTTCTTCAATAATAAACAAATTTGCAAACAACAAAGCCAGAAAAGCATTCCTAAAATGAAGGGTTTTGCTTGCAGTGGAAACTCACAATTAAAGTTACATTTTTAATATACATACTATTGTCATAATGACTTAGTTGTTAATAAATAAAAGTGTCAAGTGTTCATTTTCATATTTCTTTTGGTTTTACTATAACCCTGTCATTGAGCAGTTAGATACATTGAGGGCTTGGGGCTAGGGTTGGGCTGAGGCCTGTAAACTCTAAGGCTATGTCTACACTGGCGGCTTCTTGCACAAGTACGGACGTTCTTGCGCAAGAATCTGCAGAGCGTCCACACTGCCCGCTCGCTCTTGCGCAAGGAAATTTACAGTACGGCATGGTAAGAGAGGGCTCCTTGCGCAAGAGCTACGCTCTTTTTTAACAGGTGCAAGCCTTCTTGCGCAGGAGCTCTTGCGCAAGAGGGCAGTGTGGATGCTCGGCAGGGATTTCTTGTGCAAGAAAGCCCTATGGCTAAAATGGGCTTTCTTGCACAAGAGAGCGTCCACACTGCCATGGGCGCTCTTGTGCAAAAGCACAGCTCTCACATGTCAGTGTGGACGTTTTCTTGCGCAAGACTTCCTGCACAAGAACACTTGCTCAAGATGTTCTTGCACAAGAAGCCGCCAGTGTAGACATAGCCTAAGTGGCCCAGGCCTCTATCATTCTCTGAGAGGGCCTGGGCATGGGCTTTGTTCTGAAGATGGTGCTGCTAAGGCACACATGAGGCTGAGTATACCTGGATAGAGATTGTTCTTTGACCAGTTATTTTGTGATTTTAGTAGATTTTCAGAACTTAAGATCTTTCCCCCACTTTTCAGTATTTCACTGACCACTAGAATGACTTTTATCATGATCTCACATTCATCCTGTTTAATGTTAAATGTCATGAGAACAGGCTGTGAGATTCCAGTCCCATCAGATCCAAATCCTAATCCTGATTCAGCCTCAAACTGAAATTCTTTACTCCAGCCTAAATGTCAGCTGTATCTGAACAACACTTCCACATCCCATCAGAATTTAAAATAAGTCATCATAAATACAACCAGGAAAACAAAACCGAGGAAGAAGATGATGTGGTAGATCCAGCAAGCATTTACAACCCCCTCCCCCCCTCAAAAAACCCTTGCCTACTAGGGTATCAGAATACAGCAGAAAGGAATCTAGGGATCATAGTGGACCACAAGCTAAATATGAGTCAACAGTGTGACACTGTTGCAAAAAAAGCAAGCATGATTCTGGAATGCATAAACAGGAGTGTTATAAGCAAGACTTGAGAAATCGTTCTTCTGCTCTACTGTGCACTGATTAGGGCTCAGTTGGAAAACTGTGTTCAGTTCTGGGCACCACATTTCAAGAAAGATGTGGAGAAATTGGAGAAGGTCCAGAGAAGAACAACAAAAATGAATAGAGGTCTAGAAAACTTGTCTTTTGAGGGAAGACTGAAAGAATTGTGCTTGTTTAGTTTAGAAAAGAGAAGACTAAGAGCAGTGGGGTGGATTCTGGAGTGGTGTCAGGGTTAGGGCATTGGCCTGGGGACACCAGTGTTGTGGGATTGAGCCCCACCCACCTGGGGAGCATCACCATGGGGAGCATCACCACAGCCAGCACCAGCTACACCATTAGGAAGGCCGGCTAAGGGACACCCTGAAATTTGGGAGGTGGATAGCTGCTTTCAAGTATCTAAAAGAGTGTTACAAGGAGGAAGGTGAAAAATTGTTCTCCTTGGCCACTGATGACAGGAGAAGAAGCAATGGGTGTAAAGTGCAGCAAGGAGGTTTGAGTTGGGCATTAGGAAAAACTTCCTAGCTGTCAGGGTGGTTAAACACTGCAACAAAATGTCTAGGGTGGTTGTAGAATCTCTATCATTGGAGATATTTAAGAGCAGGTTGGGTAGACATCTATCAGGCATGATCTAGATGATGCTTGGTCCTGCCATGAGGGCAGGGGACTGGACTTGATGACTTCTCAAGATCCCTTCCAGTTCTATGATTCTGTGAATACCTTTAAATGAAAATGGGACAACATTCAGACATGCATTCACATCTTCTGTGGTCCAAAGTACCAAACCCATCAGAACAATGAAAGTAACATGAATGTGATGAAATGTAAAAGAGTACCAAGGTGAATTTGGAACAAATGTTAACACTTCCAAACTTGGGAACATATAGATAGGTATTTAAATACGGATTGCAGTGTCTAACTATGGGTCTGTGATTTTGAAAATCTCAATTTTCAGTCTTTCTAAAGAACAAATGTTGAGGCTTGATGGATTAGTTATGACAGTGCCAGACTTCAGCAATACTTTTCCTGAGTTTAGAACTGGTACCTTCTAAATTCAGGATGCAGAGACTGGAATCTGATATGTACAGAACAAAGAATGCTAGATTGGTGTACTTTGCAAACTGGCATAACCAGCTAAAAATCCATTAGCAGAAACATGTTGTTTCATTTACATGGGAAATAGTTTTCTTCAATCTTTCCCTCCTCTCACCTTAGATTGGCACCAAATTAAAACCATGCATGAATCACAAAAGAAATTACTCTTGGTAGCTAGTAAGTAGTATTTATAGTTAGGTTTTTTTTTCTATAATTGTAAATGTGCAGTGTGTTCTAATGTACTGGCAGTGATGAATTTCCCTGACAGATACATACCTGGTCAGTTTGGATCAGGGAAATAAGCTCCTTTGGATCGAGGTTTGTATGGAGTTGTAATAATATGTGTGCATTGACCCCAAGTTGAAAAAATGTTTCATTTCAATAGTTTGAAGTGGAAACTGATAAGTCTCTGCTGTTTTCATAGCTCAAGCAGTGCAGCCAAGAGAAGGTTTTTGTTTTAAAGTAACTCAGGAGAGGCCCTGTTGCTTTGCAGGGGATAAGATCTAGAGTAAAAAAGAAAATATGGAGCTTTATTGCATATACCATTTTTCACAAAAAGTGCTTCCCAAAAATGCTTGACAAGGTTAAATAAGATAAATTCATGTCCAGATCTAGGCCAAGTTTTACACCAACTTCTCCCAGCATTCAGACCAAAATTAAGGGACCTTATGTGGTAAATTAATCACTAGGGCGGGTTGTAGCGGAACAAGAAACTACAACTTTTCCTTCACCCCAAAAGTAGTCAGTGGGGGCCATTAAAGGCATGACCAAGAAATGGAGGGTAATTCTGATATAGCTGTTCACACCTTTTGAATGAAATAATAACAGAACATGTGGCATTAAAATATATAAGCAAAGGAGGCAAGATACATTTTTGAACAAGATTTGAAAAGAGGTTACAGCTGTAGTATTTGGTAAAGTGCCCAGAAATCAGGTGGACAGGGACTAAGTCAAGAACCTCAAGCATTCAGGTCAATCTGAGTTTGCTCAGGTTTCTGAAAATATCTAGTTCCCCTTTTGCTGATAGAAAAGCTTAGCCTATTTATCTGCATAGTGACTCTTACACATTTTTCCTGTTTATTAAGCATCTGCACCAAGAATATTACTTTTATTAAAAGATTTATTGCTCATAATAATTGCTTAAAGGTTCCTCTTTGAATGCTAAATATATGTGATTTGCAATTCAAGCTATACCACTGGCCAATTTGCTGATTGGATGACTTAGACTTTATAAATAAGTCCAGGAACAAAACAAGGCATGGAAGAAGCACCTCCAAGATGTAAAAGCGATGAGGAGTCCCGTGGCACCCTATAGACTAACAGATTTATTGGAGTATAACCTTTCGTGGGCAAAGACCAACTTCATCAGATGCATGTACTGGAAATTCCTGAGGCAGGTATAAATATACAGGCATAAGAAAAGAGTACCAATCAAGAGTAAGGCTAGAGATAACAAGGTCAATTCAGTCAGGGACGGTGAGGCCCACTTCAAGCAGCTGATGTGGAGGTGTGAAAACCAAGAGAGGAGAAACTGCTTTTGTAGTTGGCTAGCCATTCACAGTCTTTGTTTAATCCTAAGGTGATGGTATCAAATTTGCAGATGAACTGTAGCTCAGCAGTTTCTCTTTGAAGTTTTTTCTTGAAGTTTTTTTGTTGCAGGATGGCTACCTTTAAATCTGCTACTGTGTGTCCAGGGAGATTGAAGTGTTATCCTACAGGTTTTTATATTACCATTCCTGATATCTGATTTGTGTCCATTTATTCTTTTATGTAGGGACTGTTCTGTTTGGCCGATGTATATAGCAGAGGGGCGTTGCTGGCACATGATGGCATATATTACATTGGTAGATGTGCAGGTGAATGAGCCAGTGATGGTGTGGCTAATCTGGTTAGGTCCTGTGATGGTGTCGCTGGTGTACATATATGGGCAGAGTTGGCACCAAGATTTGTTGCAGGGATTGGTTCCTGAGTTAGAGTTACTGTGGTGTGGTGTATAGTCGCTGGTGAGAATTTGCTTCAGGTTGGTGGGTTGTCTGTGAGCGAGGACTGGCCTGACTCCCAAAGTCTGTGAAAGTGAGGGATCATTGTCCAGGATGGGTAGTAGATCACTGATGATGCATTGGAGAGATTTTAGCCGAGGACTGTAGGTGATGGCCATGGTGTTCTATTGGTTTCTTTCTGTTGGACTAACACGACTACACCTCTGATATTCAAGATGTAGTTCATAGAGAATAGTTCTACCTAGACAACAGATAAAGGTTAGGATAGAGAACTGAAATGAAGAATAATATGTACGTTGATGACTATACTTTTTGTACTATCTGCATGCCACTATGAAATGTCCCCTGGGAAATTGTGAGTGAGCATGAACCCAGGCGTTAGTTGAAAGTATTACAAGACATGCATGATAACCTTGCCTAGCCTAGACTACTCACCCAATTAAATCCTGGTTTCTATGCCGACAATTAATCTTCAAGCAGGAGCACAGTTTGATATTTTCTCTTTTATTGAGATTTTGAATGCTGAAACTCTCATCTCATAGACAAGCTAGATTTCATGATGGTGGGTGCCAAAAAAATGCTGCTATTAGTTGTGCAACACTTTATTTTCATAAAAGTTAAATCCAGGCTAAATTTGTTTCAGTGAGCCCAGGATGCCAAATGCTGTTGGTGCATTGAGCTCAAAAGACCTTTCATTTTAGATTTTTCCACACACAGTAGTTGGTGGTGATACAATCTCCAGGACCAGACCTTCTCTGTTTGAAACCTCGCTTTGATCTTTAAAGTTTAAAGAGAGGCAAGGTGGCATATTAGACAAATCCCAGATTGCACAAACTTTGTGTCAGTGTTCCTCTCAGTTAAAATAGTTAGGGAGTGACAGGATGCCTTGGGCGATTAATAGCAGGATGTGAAGTCTTTCACCTCTAGCATACTAAATCAAATTCTGCCCAGCTTGGTACTAGGTAATCAAATGTATTTATTATCTGATGGCAGATTGGTGGCCTGTGTAAAATGAATTGGTAACTCCAATTTATTTCCTAAAGGTGTGGGACCATGCAAATAAAATAGCATCATCAGTTCAAACTCTTTACTATCGGTTCATGAGAAGAGGCTGTGTGCAAATGAGAATTAGGACTGAAACATCCTGGTTGTCCGTAGAATGTTACCTTCCAATCAAGTTTTGATGGGTGAGGATGTTTGAAAAATTTTGTTAGTCTATAAAGTGCTACCGGACTATTTGTTGTTTTTTTCTGTACAGACTAACTCGGCTCCCCCCTGAAGCTTCATTATTAGTTCAGCAGTTATTCTGCGGATAAAAATAGTATTTCAGTTTGGGCTGTCAATTCAGCACATTTCAGGAACTATGGATGCTGTCTTTCCTTCTACATTTCTTAGTGCTTAGCATGCACAGGAAAAAAAATGCTGGGACGTTTTTTGTTCATATACCTCCTTTTTAAAATCTTCTGATACTTCTAACAGAGTATTAGAAAGTCACACACAGTACTTTGTATGATCACTCTTGGTTAGAATTTGGCTCTTATCAGTCTTATCTTTCATACCCAGGGTATTAGAGATGGGACCCCAAAACCCCTCTTGGTTCTGAACAACTTTGCATTCTGGGAAAGTTCAAATCTCAGTGCAAGTTTTGTGGCCAGACTTTATTTCTTAAATAAGCTGACTCAAACTAGAACGGAACACCATGGAACCTGAGGAAAATCTGTTTCTTACAGGATGGGTTGGTCCAAAATTACAGGTCAGATTCAGCAGAGTTACCATGTAGATAAATGGAACAGCTTTATACCCTCAAAAACAGCACACTTTGTGCCAGTATTATGGGGGGAAATTGTGAGTATTCTTGCTAATCTGAATATGAACTTTGGTTCAATCATTTTCATGATCTTTTTCCCAATAATATTTTTAATGATCAAGCTTCAGCAGTGCAAATGGTTAATAGAACTAACATTTTAGTCTGAATGCTCAAACACTCACCCAAAAATGAATTTTGAGATGAACAGTACAATATTTTTAATTCATGCTGCATTGGTTTCTTGTGTAAATCAATCAATCCGAGAATAGAGTTTGGAAATCTGAACTGTGACAATTCTCAGTGGACTTTCTACTGTCTCCAGTTATAGAGGAAAAACTATTACAGAGGAAAAAAATCCTGAATAATTTTGAATGATTAATAAATTAGAGAATTTCTGTTTGCAAACGAGGGGAAAAAGTCATTGAGTCAATTGTTTGTTGAATTATTTGCTGACATTATTTGTTGAATTGTTTTACTAAGAAAGAGGATAGTGGACAAGACACAGGCTTTAATTTATTCAAATCTTTTCAATGTGCAATGAGTTCTTTGCATTGTGAGCAAAAACTTGCAGCAACAGAACCTCTGCTGTACATCTTCTCCTAAGGACAATACCTTTAGCAGTACAAGCAAACTCCTTCTACTGCACTGCTGTATGCTTCACGGTTACCAACACAAATCCTGTTATGAAGCAATGTACCTCTGGCCTACAGGCATGGTTGCAATCAAATGAAGCATCATGACATCTGCCTAATTGAGGTCACACCATCCTCTTGATACTTTTAAACAAGACATTTCCATTATAATCAGAATTTTGATGTGAATTCTTCAAAGGGATAAGAGCAAGACAATTTTTTATTTAAAAAAGTAATGCTAATTGCTGAATTTTTACAGTGACCAACATAATAAAGGAAGAAGTTATTTGCATATATAGATAATAGTCACTATTTAATATTTATGTTGTGAAGGATTTCCATAAAATTAGAACTAAAATAATTATAACTCAAAATGCCAATTTTACAGCATTTTACTTCAAGTTCAGTGGAGTTACTTTTGATTTACTTTACTTTGTTTAAAAGAATCAAGTCCACACTCTTACCTCATCAAACAACGTCATGTTGTTCTTGCGGTGGATTGAAATTCTCGATGTTCATTCAGTATCATGTGTCCCTGGCATAAGCTTAGGGTTGCCAACTTTTATCATTTTACTATGAAACTCATGATACTTGGTATTTTTCTTAAAAACCTCAGCTTCTTGAGTCATTTGGTTAGTTGGGAACAGCAGCTTACTATTTTTCGTGATAATTTCTAGTCCTGAGAGTGGAAGAGAAAGTTTGAAAATGAGAACTGGCAGAACAATAAAGGCTCAAGAAATATATTATATTTGCTATACATCACATCATGGTTTAGAATTAGCTTGGTTACTTGCAGGAACCAATCCCTAAGATGCATATTGTGTCTGTGCATTGTCCACACTGAACCAATGCTTTCTCTCATCTCTAGATTCCTAATTTGTCTTGTTCGTTGTTAATAAATGATTTCCTGGGTATTCTCCTTCTTATCTTAGCAGGCTCAGGCATTCTGTCTTTTTTTAGCCTGCTGACCTATTTAATTGTCTTATTTAGTACAAACATTCTGTTTTCAGTCTAATGATCTCTTTACCTCCCTAATTCTGTACTTCAAGACATGAGACCTCCCTCTATGTGTTAATTACTCATGTCAAGCCAGGTTTTAGCTACAAAGGGTTGTAGGACAGAGCAGCTTGTCCCCAACTAGAAGACAGAAACCAGCTCCTCTCAGGAAAAAGAGGTACATGTGAGTTTTCTTCAAACTTCTCTCTTAGCTCCAGAAAAATTCCATTTCACACTAAACCTATTAGAAATATTTTCAAGAGCCAGAGGAGTCCCAATTCCTCTTGACAACTTTAAAACGACTGAAGTTTAGCTATGTCTGCTAATTCCATTCACAAGTATGGATCTTTAAAACCAGTTTTATTTCATTTTTCAGGCACTTTTAGCAGTAAATTATTTAAGCACCCTTCTGATGGTCAATAAATTAAAAATGTTTTTGTCAGACCCCCAAGGCTCTGTCTATACTGGCGCAATCTTGCGCCAGAGCTATGCAAATGAGGCTCAGCGTGGAATATCGCTGAGCCTCATTTGCATAACTAATGAGCTGCCATTTTTGCGGAAGAGGCTCTTGCGCAAGACGGAGCTTTGTACACTGCCCTGTCTTGCGCAAGAAAAACCTTCTTGCGCAAAGCCGTTATGCCTGAAAATAATCAGCATAAGGGCTTTGCACAAGAGGATTTTTCTTGCGCAAGACGGGGCAGTGTAGACAGCTCCGTCTTGCGCAAGAGCCTCTTCCGCAAAAATGATGGCTCATTAGTTATGCAAATGAGGCTCGGCGATATTCCATGCTGAGCCTCATTTGCATAGCTCTGGCGCAAGATCGCGCCAGTCTAGACACAGCACCAAGCGTCTGAGAGCAATCAGATATTTAAATTAATTAAATACTCTAGAATCCATGTCCAAAATAGTATCTAGTTTTTAGAAAATATTTAAAATCCCTTAGAAATTTGGATTTTATCAAGGCCTTTTGTTTGCTGAAGTTTTCAGACTTTTGTCCAAAAGAAAACATTAGGGCTCAGTTCCACAAGCAGCAAGCTTTCCATATGGTCCTTGATCTTTTGTCAGATCTGCACACTCAGATTTACCATTCCATCTGTCTTCCAATTACACCAACTCTGGTGCTTCCTGCACTACAAAGCATTTTCATAAGCCCAGTGTGCAGCCAGAGAAATATTGAAGGGCAAATCGAGAGGTGGCAGACATGGTTATATTGAACATTGCCTCTTTACAGGAATACATTAGAGCTGGTCAGATAATTTGCAGTGAAACATTTTTCCATCAGAAGATTCTGATTTGCTGAATTTCTCACAAAATGGAAAATCCCATTCCATTAAATGTCTAGAAGCAGTGTTCTGCTTAAGCCAGACTAGGAGGTCAGAGGAATGTGAGGACAGGCAGTGGCTGTATTTGGACAGGTGGAAAAAAATCATATTACTTCCTTCTTCTTAGCCTATGCACACTGTGCTTCATATGGCACAGAACCAGCATTCATTACCTAATTTGGTCCTCTGGATGAATCTTTAGCTTCCCCAGCTTCGGCCAGATATTTACGTATAGTGTGATATAAGTGCTGATCCATGCCCACCACAAGTTACCTAGGGAATTCTGGACACCTTGACCTCCCTTCTTCCCTCTCCTGTCTCCCACTCTGCTTTAAATTTTAAAAGACCCAGAAGAAAACCAATCTACATTTATGCATCCTACCTAGAGTCAAAGCAGGGATGTTAGATATCAATTAATTTAATAATTGTGTAACCACATCAAAATTTGATACATAATTATTTGATAGTCCCCGGGGGTGGGGCTGGCAGCCAGTGCTCTCCGGTCCCACTCCCCAGGGAGCCCCTGGCACTACTGCCTCTGTATCAGGCAGCAGTGCGGGGTGGTAGTTCTGTCACACACTGCCCCCTCTGGGAGGCCTGTGGTTGCAAGGCTTTGGGACCTTGTAAAAATGTGGAATCCAGGTGAGAATCACATCATACTTTGGTTGTATGATTCTCCCACCTCCAGGCACTGGTTTTGTTCCACTCACCTGTCCTCTCTTTCATATTCATTCTTACCCCTGCAGTGTACAGAAGCTGCTAAAAGAGAATAGCTGCTGCTCTGAGAAGCAATAATAGTATATGCTAAATGCCAGTAAGTGCCAGTGGAGTTCAAAGAAAACTACTTTATTGAGCAGCTAGTCTTCTGATTTCTCTACCCTTATGCTGGCTGCATCCTACTTACAAGGCATGTTGGATAAAAATACTCCAGATGTAAAGAATCTCCTTTCACACAGTTACAATTCTCCACTGTGCACAACTGCCATATATTGTCTCAACACCTTTTGATGGCAGAATGTGTGATATGGCTTTCTTTCTGTGGTTGTAATCCACATGGCACTCAAAAGGACTCTCCCTCAGGGAGGGCTGTATTCCCTGGCTGAAGCCTTCCAAACCATCTCTCTGATATATTTGTGACTCTTTTGGGGGATACCCTGGTTTATTATGCATTTTGCTACTACCTGCTCTTTGCATGAGGTTACTTTGTCTGTGCTTATCATTGGTAAAATCCCAACCTCCACTGGCCCTGGACAACACAAGCACTCCCCTCCAAACATTGCCCTACTGCCACTCTACAGCAAGGGTTCTCAAATGGTTTTGAGATTACTACCTGGGTGGGGGGCATTATGAGCTGTCAACCTGTACCCCAAATCCTGCTTTGCCTCCGCATTTATAATGCTGTTAAATACATTTAAATGTTTTTAATTTATAAAGGGGGTCATACTCAGAGGCTTGCTATGTTAAAGGGGTTTTCTGTACTAAAGTTTGAGAACTATTGTGTGTTCCTTTGTATTCAAAAATATACAGGAATGGGACACCTACCCTCTTCCCCATTCTTCTGTGAGTTTCATCCTGAGTAGATGTTCACTACCGTAGCTTTGACAATTTCTTATTTAGCTTCTTCTCTGTTACAAATAGTTACACAACACAAAGTACAGAAATGATCATTTCAGGCCAGTACCTATTGCCTGAAAAGAAATTTCTGAGGTATGTTGCCTCCTGTTGGCCTACCTCATCTCCAAGCTCTTAAGAAGATAATTTTCAGTATAGATACATAACTCCTTAAATATTATTATAAATATTATCTCTGTATAAATTTGGCTATGATTATGATGACCACTGATAGCTTCTGGCTCTCGATAGAGACTTCATATGTAACATTCACACACAAGAAAAATCCTTCTGTATTTGTAACAGTATTATTAACACTATTTGCAAAGCCTCAAAACATTCCAACATTGACAACATAGATAGCTAACCCAAAACATTTGTCTGAACATCTGTATACTCTCACAATCCTTTGCAAAATGACCTGAAGAGTTAGTTATCATCTGTCTCACTGTCACCACCTGGCATTTCCCAAGAGATACATCTCCCAATGCACACAAGTCAAGATACACTTTTATAGTGTGTTACATTGATTCCACTATGCCTAATGCATAGGCAGTTAGAGTTTCATCCCCTTTACCTTATTGTATTCTGTATAAGCATATATCCAGTGAGCCCTACCATTTGACAATATTATCTGCAGTCAGGTGAAAAGCTGGTAGCCCGCTTGTCAGAGTAAGTCAACAGGCACTTATTGAGTATATTCAACACAACCTGAAGTTGACTGCATTGACATCCCCGGTCATTAGAAAAATCTCATTTGAAGAGATTGGCTGCACAATTGCACTGTCCTGTTCAAAACCAGCTCAGGAATGACCACGGGCCTTGTTAGGTAAAATCTGTTTGGCAGATGGTTGGGTGAGAGTTGATTAACTACTGTCATTGCTGACCACTCACTATGCCAAGCAGATTCTGCTGTCATGCCTATGGTGACATAAGTGGGCCTAAGAGTTTATCAGAAAAATTGTTTTAAATGATAATTAGCAATATGAATTGTGTATTTTGAATTAGTAAGAAGAAATAATTTTTAAAGTAGCCTGAAGGAATGGTTTTAATATTTGCTTTGTAAGAAACTTGTGCTTTGCAAGAAGTTTTGTGTGTGAGTGAAGCAGTGTGCGGTATGCTCACAGATAAGAGATAATAAGCACCAGTTGGATCCAAGGGGGATCAAAGGTTCAAGAGGCTCTGACCAAATAATCTGGATCACTTGGAAGGCTGGAGAAGTGCAGATTGACAACCCTAAAGCAAAGCATACCTACAAGAGAATATAAAAGTGGAACTGGAGAGACAAGATAAGAACTGTACTGCAAAAACTCCCAGAAACTACCCAAAACAATGCTGATTGGGGCAGCGTTGACTACATGGTGCCAGCATGATACCATGCATGAATTCTAAAAGAGAGGTGTATTGCCATGGAACTTTGCATTCATTCTGCATAAACACTGGAACTTCAAACACATTTGACAGAAGCCCCAACTTGCCTTCCCTTGTGTGCAGCTTCAGCAACACTAAGTACTGATAATTATAAGATCCAGCTGCAGAACCTCATGGTCAGACATCTGATGTTGTTCCTAATTTAAAATATTGTAAGCTGGTTATAAAATAGCATTGTGTGCTTTACTGTCAGCAGTTTAGTCATTACAGCATTCCATCCTGTAATAACTTATTATCCAGGTTTACTCCTGGCTAGCTACATATGCTAACACTTTTGGTCCATGTGCTTTATTTATGTAATGTATTCTTGTAGGCTTATTGCTTTACTGTGTTAACTTATGCTTATGCTTCGTCTAGAAAATACCTATACTTACAGACTACATCTTTGTTCTGCCTTCTTAGCACCATATGGTTCCTAGGTCCCAATGCTGCACAATGATGTGAATTCCCAAAACAGTTGTAGTGGGCAGTTTTCTCACCATGTGATTATTAATTATGTTGACCAAGGTAGAGACACTACCACATTCATATCACATAGGAAATGTATAACAGGAACATTCAGAGATCGAGTAGAACACCTCTTCCATTGCCTGTGAAAATGTTCACAGAGCTTCATAATAGCTATCAAGCAGGTGCTGTTGGTCTAGGAGTGAGCACAGCGGAAATGTCATTTAAACTCCTGGGTTCTGTTCCTCGCTCAGCCATTGGCTTGCAGTGTTATCTTGAGCAGTTCACTGAACTCTTCTGAGTTATTCTTTTTATCCAACTTTGCTAGAAATAGGCCAGATTAGCAAGCCTAGCTCCATATTTTGAGCAGCCAACAGTTCAGCATGTTTGAATCTAGGGGCTTGGTTTATCATTGCTCTTTCTGAAGAAAATCAGCATTTGCAAAGACCAGATTTTGAATGCCCCCCATGTTAAAGTATACTTACATCTCTGGGTTTGATTCAGGCTCATCTATAATTTTACAGGAGTATCATAATACCAGAGCATCACAAAAAACACCAGCCTCATAAAATCAGCAGACCTCATTAAAAATTAAACATTTGTTACCTTCCAGTGATTTTAGTAACACGATGTCTCCTATTTTAAGTACAGGACCATGTGCTTACTGCATGTGCCTTGTATGGTGAATGCTGACTTCTTGATTGTCACTTACTATAATTATCAAAGAGGTTGTGGAGTCTAAAAAATTTTAGTAAAGTGTTTCAAGTTCTCATTTGAAAGGCGTTATGTAAGTACAAAGCAGCAGTATTGTTTTCATAGAGTTTCTTTATCGAAAATATGATGAGAAAAAAGTTCCTTTGAGTGGAAAACATGCATAGAAGGTGTAATTTTCAAAAGCACTTGACACTAGCCTTTTTCTACTCCCAGTGAAGTCAATGGCAAAACTTTCCTTACCTCCAATGAGGTCAGTAGCAGAGTGAGAATCAAAGAAACATAAAATACTAATGACATATCATCTATTCATGGTTTCCCTCAGGCTGCCCCTACAAAGAGAGATGTGTATATCTATCTTATAAAATATCATATTCTCCTGCATGCACTTAGTTGTGCGCTGCTCCTCACTGGTATAATCAGAATTATCACTGAATAGACAATTGAACTCTTATTCTCTTCAGGCACTTTGTAATAAATAACCACCCTACTCAGAGAATGTTACATTAATGAAATGTTTATGATTGTTTTAAACTTTCTTTGAACATTCTTTTAGGGTAAAGGTTGGATCTTACATGAGAGAAGCATTCTCTTTCTCCCAACAAAGATAGTCAGGGGACACTTATCTATCCCTCAAAACAAAAAAGTGAATGGAATTTGCCAATGTCCAGCAACTTAACTTTTGCATATGTGAAAGCTGTACCAAATGTTAAGCAATATGGAAAGAAGAGTGGTGCTAGCACTGACTGGACTGAAGGGGGTAATCCTTTAAAGTGCAGAGCATCCATCATTCAGCACCCCAGCGCTGGCATCATATTCAGCTCAACAGGAGTGGTCTCATAAAGCCTTATTTTGCCTTCAGTTATATACTATGAAACCCTTTTAAATATGAGAGGCTCATAAATAATATTAATTAATAATATATTTTTCATAGCATACACAAGATGCGAGGTGCACCTTCTGAGTGTGGACAAAGCTTCAAAATATTTCACTTAGTGTTGGTGTATTGTGCTGTGCTATGATGCTGCCAGACTTCACACAGCTAAATAGACTTGAGTTAGGATACGATGTGACTGGGACGCAGCCCAGGAATTAGGAGACGTGTTTCAGAAAGCAATGTTGGTGGTACAGGTGGTGTCACTTTTTCCAGCAGAGAGACAAATTTGATGCAAGAAGGTGATGTATATTCTATTTTAGGCACTTGCATAAGAAACTTTCATTATATAGAGTTAATTAATCTTGTACTAGAATAATTCATGTTTTCATCTGAGAAGCAGACAAGAAACAGTATGAATTAGAAGTAGCACAAACTGCTGTATCTTGAGTTTATGAACGTGGAAGATGGAACATACAACCAATCACATCTTAGTCAGAGAAAATAGCAGTCACAAATAATCATACATTCAGTACTCCACATACAGGAAATGTTCAGCTCTGAGACAATGTCAATAAACCAATTGAGCTTGAACAAAAATAGAGTGAAATTTTCAGTGTAAAAATGCAGCCAGAAAATCTCTGACATATTAAATGTGAGAGTGAATCTGATTAAACACCACATAACAAATATAAAACAGATGACATATCAAATAAAACAATCCTCTGAAATTACTCCCTGATAGGGAGTCTTGAGGCCAACCAAAGGGAGACCAATAACAAAGTCCAAGACTATTTAAATGGGGAAGAAAACAGTAAACGGAAATAGAAATCACCAAACTGGACTAGATCCAAGATCCATCTAGTCCAGTATCCTGTTTTGAAAATGGCCAGGACCAGATGTTTCAGAGCAAGTTTTTAAAACCCCAGAATAGGCCCCTCACATGCATGTCATTTTGATCTTTAGGCATTCAAAATAATTGTAAACCATGATGTATGACATTTATTATCCTTCCTAATATTTTATTATAATAAAATAACTGCACATTCTTATTATTTATATAAATAACCAATTCCTTTTTGAATCTTGTTAAATTCTTGGCCTCAACAATGTTCTATGGTAGTGAGTTCCAGATCTTAACCACACATTGTGTGATAAAGCAGTTCCTTTTATTCGTTTATCATGGCCACATTAATTTGTCTCATTACTAAAATAAACAATCACAATCTTCAGGGGCAAGATTAGAAAGGCAAAGGCACAAAATGAGCTCAAACTAGCTACGGTAATAAAGGGAAACAAGAAGACTTTTTATAAATACATTAGAAGCAAGAGGAAGACCAAGGACAGGGTAGGCCCACTGGTCAGTGAGGAGGGAGAAACAGTAACAGAAAACTTGGAAATGGCAGAGATGCTTAATGACTTCGTTTCGGTCTTCACCGAGAAGTCTGAAGGAATGCCTAACATAGTGAATTCTAGTGGGAAGGGGATAGGTTTAGAAGATAAAATAAAAAAAGAACAAGTTAAAAATCACCTAGAAAAGTTAGATGCCTGCAATCAGCTCCTAGAATACTCAAGGAGATGATAGAGGAGGTACTTGAGCCTCTAGCTATCATCTTTGGAAAATCATGGGAGACAGGAGAGATTCCAGAAGAATGGAAAAGGGCAAATATATTGCCCATCTATAAAAAGGGAAACAAGAAGAACCCAGGAAACTACAGACCAGTTAGTTTAACTTCTGTGCCAGGGAAGATAATGGAGCAAGTAATTAAGGAAATCATCTGTAAACACTTGGAAGGTGGCAAGGTGATAGGGAACAGCCAGCATGGATTTGTAAAGAGCAAATCATGTCATACCAATCTGATAGCTTTCTTTGATAGGATAAGGAGTCTTGTGGATAAGGGAGAAGCGGTGGATGTGGTATACCTAGACTTTAGTAAGGCATTTGATACGGTCTCGCATGATATTCTTATCAATAAACTAGGCAAATACAACTTAGATGGGGCTACTATAAGGTGGGTGCATAACTGGCTGGATAACCATACTCAGAGACTAGTTATTAATGGTTCACAATCCTGCTGGAAAGGTATAACAAGTGGGGTTTCTCAGGGGTCTGTTTTGGGACCGGTTCTCTTCAATATCTTCATCAACGATTTAGATATTGGCATAGAGAGTACGCTTATTAAGTTTGCAGATGATACCAAGCTGGGAGGGGTTGCGACTGCTCTGGAGGATAGGGTCATTATTCAAAATGATCTGGACAAATTGGAGAAATGGTCTGAGGTAAACAGGATGAAGTTTAATAAAGACAAACGCAAAGTGATCCATTTAGGAAGGAACAATCAGTTTCACACATACAGAATGGGAAGTGACTGTCTAGGAAGGAGTATGGCAGAAAGGGATCTAGGGGTTATAGTGGACCACAAGCTGAATATGAGTCAACAGTGTGATGCTGTTGCAAAAAAAGCAAACATGATTCTGGGATGCATTAACAGGTGTGTTGTGAGCAAGACACGAGAAGTCATTCTTCCACTCTACTCTGCACTGGTTAGGCCTCAGTTGGAGTATTGTGTCCAGTTCTGGGCACCGCATTTCAAGAAAGATGTGGAGAAATTGGAGAAGGTCCAGAGAAGAGCAACAAGAATGATTAAATGTCTCGAGAACATGACCTATGAAGGAAGGCTGAAAGAATTGGGATTGTTTAGTTTAGAAAAGAAAAGATTGAGGGGGGACATGATAGCAGTTTTCAGGTATCTAAAAGGGTGTCATAAGGAGGAGGGAGAAAACTTGTTCATCTTGGCCTCTGAGGATAGAACAAGAAGCAATGGGCTTAAACTGCAGCAAGGGAGGTTTGGGCTGGACATTAGGAAAAAGTTCCTAACTGTCAGGGTAGTCAAACACTGGAATAAATTGCCCAAGGAGGTTGTGGAATCCCCATCTCTGGAGATATTTAAGAGTAGGTTAGATAAATGTCTATCAGGGATGGTCTGGACAGTATTTGGTCCTGCTATGAGGGCAGGGGATGGACTCGATGACCTCTTGAGGTCCCTTCCAGTCCTAGTATTCTATGATTCTATGATTCTATTGCTCTTCTTGTAGGAGAGTTTTTCCATGTCCTTAATCATTTCTTTATTTGTCTCTGAACCCCTCCAGTTCTGCAATATCCTTCTTGAGATGAGGTGACCAGAACAGCACACAGTATTCTAGGTGAAGTCCACAACACTGATTTAATAAAAAGATATTGTATTATTATTATTATTATTCACCAGACCATTCTTATATATCCTAATATCTTATTAATTACCCTATGCATCCAAACATCTGGAGATAAGACTGCTTTTAGTAAAGCGGTCTTCATATGGAAAAAAGCTAGTGAGTCCTCCAGTTTACCTGGTAGAATCATTTCAGAACAAGGAAACTGCCAATGAAGTTTGAAAATACTATAGATTTAGAACAGGTTGGTCCATAAGGATCCTGTTGTCTTGGCCAAATATTATATGGCATGTTCCAGAATCACATGAAGTATCAATCAACTATACCAAGTTTGGGTATGCAATATGGAAACTATTTAACAGAGTTATTGCATGCCTACATCTGGACCCAGATAGAAGCCTCCATAGATAGATGTCCTGTTCAGGCACAGAATGGGGGTAATTAGCACATCTGTGGCACTGCCACACCATCTGCTGCTGCTGACAGAAGTCTTTCTGTGGGGTTCAAGGCTGTAATAGCAGAGGAGGCAAAGCATGGGGAAATTTAGCAGAACGTTGGTGTATGGTTGGCTTAACAAAACCTCGTCTGGGCCCGTGGACACTTTCCAGACCATGTGATGCCCTCTATAAGGGAAATACCCAAGGCAGTCACACCTATACCAAACCCTAGGAAGGTGTTTCCAATTGAGACTTTGCTGCCAAAAACCAGCATGAGCAGTACTGGCACCCACGGGATGAGAGGGCTCAGGATTCTGTTGTCTATGCTGACCTCATAAGACTAAAGGATTTGTAGGGATTTCCTTTAATTAATTGGAATCGAATGAAAATCAGGTGGAAGGAGCCTTGCCCCTCCTGACAGAACAATGAGTGTGGTCCTTTCTGGTTTCCCTTTCCTTAATCTTCTTCCTGCTGTAGGTGTTTAGGTGCCTGATGGGTTAATTCAGTTGCTTTTGAGTTTGCCAGTATGGGCCATTGTCCAAAGCAAAGTAATGCTTCATGGACTAACTAGGTTTTTGAGAGAAGTTTTTGGTCCTTTACCATGCTTACACTGTAGATCACAAAAAACTGACACAAGTTACTTTCAGTTAACCCTGTACAAGAAGCTGAAAATGAAACAAAATGCAAACTTGTAATACAACATGGATGTCATTGCTCCATGTCTTATTGCTCTGGGTTTTGTTAAGCAGATATTTGTTACTATTGTTTTGTCAGATCTCATAAATTAGTCAGAGTGGGTTTGGGCCAATAGTTGGGTGTGAGACCCAAATAGTGCAAAAAGTGCTGAAGGTGATACAGCAAACACTGGTGATGGTTGTCCCTATGCTATAAGATTTGGCATATAACAGACATCATGTTCCCTTCTAAAATTATTTCCAGGAGAGGAATTTTTTTGTAAGAATAGAATTTAGCCAAAATATCAACTCTAGGGGGTATATTCCTCATGTCTTGGCCAAATTCCTTACTGTATCAATACAGTCTGTCTCTTATAAATTCTCCCTATTATAACAGGAAAGAGATATTGTTCGCATCTTGCCCTAAAATAATCTGGAGTCCCTGTTTGCCATTATACAGTTACTGTATTTCATTGATGGATGAAGTAATTCCTGTTTATCAGTTTGGGAAGTGTTTTGGGAGGAAAAGTAAAGAATAAATATAATATCATTATCATTATTTTGAAAGTCTGAGCAACACTACATCACTGAACCATAGAAATTAGAGATGAAAAGATACTAGGTCATCTTCTTCAGGCTAGTTACAAATTGATTCAAATGAGTTTTACATTATTTCTATTGTGTTCCCTGGGACATTATTCTGCAATCTTGTCGATCTCACTTATAGAGATTATTTCCTGATAGTCAACAAAACTTTCCTTTACTCATGTTCAAGTTATTACTCCTAGTTATGTCGCTGAGGTTACTGCAAATAATATATCCCCTTCTTTGCTAAATAAACCCTTCATCATTATTATTTTGTTATTTCATTCCTGTATGACCTATGTAGGTTCATAACTCTATTGTTCTGGGTGGAAGACAGATGTAAAGGAAGACACGCCTCTTACCCCAATGAGCTCACAATCTAATTTGAAATGACCCAATAAGTGAACGTGACATACAAGAGGCAGGAGGGAAGTAAACAGAACTAAAATAATAGCATTACAAATTACTTATTGCTTATTTCTAGTTATTTCAAATAATCTGAAAGTCATGTGCAATTTTTTTTAAATCAATGCTACCCAACTGCCCTTTAGCTCAGGTATCACTGGCTCACTAATTTGGGGTAGACCATGGACAAGGATTTGAAGGATGATGGGAAAAATCCTCAGTCAACATTTGGCCAGGCCACACATAATCATTTTGATCTTTACCACACCTGTGTATCAATTGATCAGTCAATCTCATCACTCAGCATAGTATACAGATACTCTTCTATAGCTATATTTCTGCAATGGAGATGCCCAAGAGATCATAAAAATAGGTCATCTTATTAGTTCATCTTCTGCAAAAGCAACAAGGAGTCCTGTGGCACTGTAAAGACTAACAGCTTTATTTGGGCATATGCTTTTGTGGGTAAAAATCATGCATGTATCTGATGAAGTGGTTTTTACTCACAAAAGCATATACCTAAATAAATATGATAGTCTTTATGGTGCCACAGGACTCCTTGTGTTTTAGTGTTATAGAGAGGCGCTATGACCCTATATCACTGCTCTACAGCCAAAATGCTTCTGAAATAAATGTAGTCAAACTTTACTAATTCTGGGTCACTGAGAACAAAAATGATGCTTAAAATTGTTGATTGGCTCTAGTTTTCAAGATATGCTATTGGGTCAGTATATACAACCCTTGACTTGGGAATGGTGGCGGATAAGTGAGTTATAAAGGGAAGGGATCTCAATTTAAACCAGAAATGACTAAAATACATCTTTGACTGGATCTATGAATAAATCTATGACTGAGTTTGGACAGTACTTGCTTTTTAGGCAAAACAATGAATGATGCAATCTGAAGCTGATATTGCGTCATACATGATATGAATTGCATCATGTTATTCCTAGAAGTCATGGATGATGCAATCATAACGAAGCTTACATCACTCTGCTGAACAAATTGCCCTGTATCAGCTCTAGAAATCATATAGTGTCGTGCTCTCTTATTTGTCAGTGTTTGATTTTGCAAAGGGATACATTTCTGTTTAGCCAAAGTGAGCAGAGATGCCTCGTACTTGTGTGAACAGTGCAGATAACTTCTGCTATGTTTGTGGTGAAGTGACTTATTCATCACAAAAGCGCAATATAACCACTATGGTTAAGAAAGCCTATCACCTTTATTTTGGCTGCAAAATTGGAGATCAGGACAAGAGGTGGGCCCCACACATATGCTGCAACACTTGTGCGACAAATCTTCGCCAGTGGTTGAACAGGAAAAGGAAATCTATGCCTTTTGCAGTGCCAATGATTTGGAGAGAGCCAACAGATCATACCAGCAATTGTTACTTCTGTATGGTGCCTCCAGTTGGGAAAGGTGTGTCAAAGAAGAAAAAGTGGACTGTGCATTATCCAAACATTCCATCAGCTATACGCCCAGTACCCCACGGAGAAGGACTGCCGGATCCTGATGCACCAGAATCATTCTCACTTGAGTCAGACGAGGAAGAGGAAGAGGATGAAACTTCTGGTCCTGAACCATCAATGTCACAGGACCCATATTTTCTCCCATCCTCCTCCTCTGAACCACACCTCATAACACAAGGTGAACTGAATGACCTTGTCAGGGATTTGGAACTACCCAAGAGTAAGGCAGAGCTATTGGGCTCCAGACTACAGCAGTAGAATCTCCTGGCAGGTGATGTTAGGATTTCCATGTTCTGTGACCGTCAAAAGGATCTTGTCCCATTCTTCTTCATGGAAGGTGATCTTGTAGCTTGCAACAACATCGATGGTGTGATGGCAGCCCTCAACATCGTTCATGATCCAGATGAGTCGAGACTGTTCATTGATTCATCGAAGACGAGTCTTAAAGCTGTTTTGCTGCATAATGGCAATGTTTTGCCATCAATTCCAGTTGGTCATGCAGTCCATATGAAGGAAACCTATGACAACATGAAACAACTTTTGAGGTGCATAAACTATGACCAACATCAGTGGCAGCTTTGTGGCGATTTGAAGGTTGTTGCTCTCTTGCTTGGTCTGCAGACTGGATACACAAAGTACTGCTGTTTTCTCTGCGAATGGGATAGTCGTGCAAGAGATTCCCACTACATCAAGATAGATTGGCCACTCCAACAGTCATTGGAGCCTGGGAGGAAAAGTGTTCAGCATCCACCACTTGTTGAATCAAGGAAGATTTTGTTACCACCCTTACACATCAAGCTGGGTCTGATGAAGAACTTTGTCAAGGCCATGGACAAAACACAAGCAGCTTTCAAGTACCTCCGTAGAAAATTTCCAAGGTTAAGTGAAGCTAAGATAAAGGAAGGTGTCTTTGTTGGTCTTCAGATTTGTGAACTTCTTCGAGATGATGCATTTGACCATGCACTGCATGGTAAGGAAAAGACGGCATGGGAAGCCTTCCAGTTAGTGGCAATAAATTTTCTCGGAAACAAGGCAGACAACTACAGGTTGTTGGTGGAAAACCTCCTCAAGGCATACAAAAGCCTTGGTTGCAACATGTCACTAAAGATACATTTTTTGCACTCTCATCTAGATTTTTTTCCACCGAACTGTGGAGCAGTGAGCGACGAGCACGGCGAGCGATTTCACCAGGACATTGCAATAATGGAGAAACGCTATCAGGGCAAATGGAGCCCATCAATGCTTGCAGACTATTGCTGGACAGTGACAAGAGATGCTCCATTTAATGAATACAAGAGACAAGCCAAGAAGCGCAGAGTAGACACTGAATAGGACTAAACTATGTACATAATAGTTTTTTGCCTTTTGTTTCATAATAAATTTTATTTATATAACCCTTTTGCTGATTTTTAAAGTGTTACATAAACAGGACAGGTGAAATATTATCATGTAAAGCAACCATAAACACATGAAAAGACCTAGGTTTACAATTTATGATTAAAACTCTACTATCTACACAATATACATAGACGTAAAATGTAAAAACTTAAATATCTTGGAAACAGTAGCCAATCAGTTGTTTTAATTGTCATATTTGAATTCAGCACATCAAAATACATAATAAATAGCACATTTTATCTCTGAAGCAGACGACTTCTAAAAAATTGTAGACCAGCGTATTCTAAGACATATTGCTTCTCTATACACAGTCCCAAATTACCTTGTTTTGCCATTGTATAACATTGTAAGTTAATTTCCATTCTGCAGTCCTCCTTCATTGTTCCCAGATCTTGACTGCTTGCAGGTTTTCTCTCTGTCATTGAGCATGTGTGTTATGAATTTCCCCCCAAAATGTATTAACTTATATTTTTCCAGGCTGACTCTAATCGTATGTCTGATTCTGCAAGCTTTCCTTGCATTGAGCAGGACTTACAGGCTTTGTCTACACTGCAGGATTTTTGTGCAAGAAACTATTTGCAGAAGAGATCTTCTGCAAAAACTTCTTGCGTAAAAGCACGTCCACACCTCAAAAGCGCATCACAAAAGCAATGTGCTTCTGCGCAAGAGAGCGTCCACACTGCATGGACATTTTTGCGAAGAAAGCTCTGATGGACATTCTCAGAAGGGCATGCTTGTGTGTGTGTGTGTGTGCACGCGTGTGCGCACGCGCAAGTATTTATGCAAATATATGCAAATGTATGCAAATAGTCTCTTTCATACTGATGGGCATGAATATAAAGATTAAGGCAAGACTATACAACACGCAGGCCCCGTTTAAGTCAGTCCTGCTGATATTAATACAATTCAGTGTTTACCCAATTTCCACCCATATGACAGCACTTGAGGGGAGGCTCCACCACCTCTTGCAGTCTCTTGCCACCCCCTGCTTCCCACCGGCCGGCACCTCCTGCTCATGCGCAGACACGGCTTCTGGGGATGCTCCACCGCCTCTTGCCGTGTCCCCCCCTCACCGCCCAGCTAGTAGCAATCAGGCAGGCAGGTGGCCTGGGAAGCGGCTCAAGGCTTCGTGAGCTGCATGGAAAGGGGCCGCATGTTGAGTAGCCTGTATTAGGTCATCTTCTCCAGGCTAGTTACAAATTGACTCAAATGAGTTTTATATTATTTCTATAGTGTTGTTCAGAATTAGTTTTGAACTTTCTGTTCCTATGTTGTTTTTCATACCCCTCTTTTCCAAATATTCAATGAAGACATTAAGCAAAACTCAACCTAGCACTGATGCCTGGAGCATTCTTAATACCTCTCCCTAACTTGAATCGTTGACATTTATTAATAGTGCTAAAGCCTGTGTTTAGTCCATGGCCAGAGCTGCTATCCAAGCCAATTTGGCTGCAAGTCCTTTTTAACTTAAGCCTTTCTAATGCCAGCTGGTACCATAGTTTCCTAAATATCCTAGTCTCTGTTCAATGCCCAACATGCCTTAAATTGGTAATTGGTACCAATCACTGAAATGGAAGTACTGAGAGTTATTAAGAAGACAGAATCCATCCCAGCTGCACCTGCCTCCTAATGACATTATTTCATATCAAATAAAGGAATTTGATAAGATGAATCCAGACACAGTCATATCTCATTTGATACACATGGTTTCATACAAAATAATTGAAAAAAGTAATGATGGCTAAATATGGTTCAGAGGATTAAAACAGACACTTTTCTGAGTCTAAAGAAGAAGTGCACTTAGAAGGATGTAAAATGCTAGTGACCATTCACTGTGACCTTTGTGCTGTGCTATCAGCAAACCAGGATATACAAGAAGAAATGAAGCTACTTAATGCATGGCATGGAGGGTTTATGTAATGAGTGGTGTGCAAGAAAAAATAATTGCTACGACAACAGCATTGCTCATCATCAGATCATGTGGATGCAGCTGCATCTAATTCTGCCCTGCCTGTGCCAGATATTATGCATTTGAGTCACAAAGGGCCACCATATTTTCTGTTGCTATGACATTTGCACTGCACAGCCGTGACCCTGTGGTGCAACTCTTGAAACAAATACCATCGCATAGCCATGGTGAAGGACAACTGCTTTCCTGGGGCCGAATCAAAAAATATCCTGTGATCCTTGAGCTCATCCCTAGAGTGTGGAGACCATGTTCTGGCAACTCATCACTGGAGCACTGGGGACAAAAGAGGGCTGGATATATTGGAAAACAGCCAAGCCAGAATAA
The DNA here is from genome assembly GCA_032595735.1 of Pelochelys cantorii. Classification (NCBI taxonomy): domain Eukaryota; kingdom Metazoa; phylum Chordata; order Testudines; family Trionychidae; genus Pelochelys; species Pelochelys cantorii. The sequence goes on along the minus strand of CM064329.1, from coordinate 96,498,963 downwards.
ATCTGTGTTGTTGGGATGTGACCCAGGTCCTGCCGACTCACTAAATTTGGGGGTGAGTTGATAAGTGTTAGTCACTGTCATTTGCTCACCTCTTCAAAAGCAGTATTTAGTCAATGATTCAAAATAATTGTATTTGCCCTCTACAAAGTGAAGCAGTTTAGCTCTTTAAAGAGATGTATGTGCAATAACTCTCACATTCATTAATCCCCTTTGAGCTAGGTAACTAGGTTATATTGTCCACATTGTCCATATGGGGAAATTGCAGTGAAGCTGGGAACTGAAGCTCAATGATTGGCTCAACAATCTACCATAAGTTAGTGAATCTGAATTTAGGAGTGCCTCGCTCCCAGATCCATACTCAGTTCAGTAGATCTTGATGTTGCTGAAGTCAGCATATAATGTTTTGTCTGCCAATTGAAGTTTTTCCTCAGCCTGCTAAACATGAAACCAAGATGAGATCACCAAATCAGAATGCCATGGAGTTTGTAGCAGGCAAAATGCAGATGACAGTTGCATTCAGTTTATGATGTCACATGATGACAGGATTCAATGTCTCAATGGAGAAGGGTATTCCTCTGTCTTATAATCCAATGAGCACTTAAAGAGTTAACCAGAAACAAAGTGCTAATGATTATTTTGAGGCTCAATAATCCTGCAAAGATTGATACATACCAATATATTATAATGCACTTTTATAGTGAAATCTTTTTATTTTCCTTCCTAACAGAAGCAATTTCATTTTGACAGGACTGTCAAGAATCTGAAGAAGAATAGGTGCTGAAGGGAGCCAACGGAGAAAATGACACTTTATTATTCACCCACCTCATCTTACTCACACTGTTTTCCAATGCAAGATTAGTCTGTGTCATTTAGCAGGGCTCAAAGCCTTGCACATTTTGTGTGGTGACTTTGAACACAAGGACCCTCTAGTGGTTACATTTTCAATATAGAATTTGCATCCTTTGCTTCTTAGAATGGAGTATTTAAGAACTAAAAAGATGAAGAGAACGTTTGCTTTTTTTTTTCCTTTCCCTCTCCGCATCAGCAAAGGGATACAACCTTGGCTTTCTCTGATCTCTGACAAGTTAATTGCATTCCTTTTCTTATCATTTCAAGTAGAACACTGGGAGGCTTTTTAGTCTCTTGGCCCTCTTCTGGGCAGATGTGACAAAATTCAGCCTTCTGAAATAGATGTGTGGTCGCCTTTTGACCTGCTTTCTACAAAGCATTTTTTCTTGCATTTCCCTAGATGTCAATTCAGAGTGGATGGGATATAAATTATTGTAGAGACAGTGATGTCTAGCAGTTTAGGCAGAAGACTGCCTCTTGGAAAACTGAATTCTGTTTCTAGCTCGCTCACTGAATTATTGTGTAACCTTTGATAAGTAATTTAACTGTTTCATGCCACAGTTTGATATGGATATAATAATACTTATCTCCCTTCCAGGAGTATTGTGAGCCTCAGAGCTACACTATCAGTTATGCACAGGCCTGAATAGTGAGAAGCACCACTTCACCCCATCAGTCTACAGAGGCGTGGCATGATGGAGGGCATGGGGGATTGGCTCACATCCCTTCTGCCCCTTTTCAGACTATATACATTCCTGTGACTATGAGAGGGCCTAATTCATCTCTGTGCAAGTGTAGAGCCTAAAACAAGGGAAGGTGACTTGGCCTCCCCTACCACGGTGTTGTAAGGTGCCTCCCTGAGCCTTCCACAGTTATGAAGGCAGAAACAAAGCCCTTTGTTAAAGATTCAGCAACCCCATATCTGCAGTGAAGTACTGAGAAAGCTAGCCACTCCTATCCCCTGAATCCTCTTGGACCCAGAACTAGATTTTTTTTTCTCTCTCTCTCCTCCTCCCTCCCAATTGGGGCTCTAGGATCCAGATGATGCCTCTTTCTACCTCACCATAAAAGAGTAGGGCCTGTAAGGAAACCTGAAGAGAGGAGCCAGTAAAAGATTCTGGTGATAGGAGCAGCCAAAGCAGGTGTATCTCACATTCCAACTGTAGATTGTCTTCTTAGACTTTCTCTGTCCTATTGCCTGTTCTGATGGTTGTTTGCACCAACCCTCCCCAACCGTCTCCTGCCTCCTCACAGTGCTTCACCTCAGCTTCACTCCACACCTGCTCCTCTTAGACTCATCTACTCTGTCCTGTCCCTCCTCACCTCCCTTTGCTTTACTTTTGTGTGTCTCCTCCTCTGTAAATCACATTCTAATTTACATCCATGGGTGGTTCAGGGAAAATCTTCAGGGAAAGAGAGAAGAAAATACTTTATTATTCCTAATATTTATAAAAGGGAGCAAAACCAGATGTTAATGATTTTTGGAGGTTGGGGGGCGGGTGGCATCTTTCAGCTCTTGTTCTTCATAGGAGCAAAATAATGAATAGCATAAATCCAGGTGTCCCCCCCCTCAGGTCACTTTTAGCAGAAAGAATCAGATAAAGAGATCTTGTGGTTAAAGTAAAGAGCGGAAGGTCAGGATTTCTGAGTTCTAATTCTGACCCTATCATTAATATATTCCCTTGATTCTGAGCATGCAACAGTCTCTTTTTGCCTGGGTTTGCTATTCAGTGAAATGGACATATCATTTCATGGCAGGGGCTATATAAGTGCAAGATATAGCTTCCCTGGAGTGGTCAAATCCTACTCCATTTAAAATATTGCTTTCTAACTATTATTATCTGATTGCATAGACATAAAAAATTCAGTTACCAACTAGGACACAAGATATGTTTATTCCACAGAGTATCCCACTGAACCCCCAATGCTTCTGCAGATTTTACACATTTCACACAGAACTGTGCTCAGGATATAAACACGCAAGGTTTGCATTGGAGATGTAGGAGAAAAGATATGCTTGTGCTGAGTTCTTCCTATGTGTTCTGCAAATTTTTGAATTGTAGAAGGTAAAGCCACTCTACAATAAATATAATTACTCTATATTTGATCAGCTTCACCTCTATTCACCTTAATTTCTATTAGGTCAGTTTACTGATGAACAATAATAGGGTGAAAGTTGTATCTACAGAAGCAAACCTGCTCTGAGAAAACTATTCCATTTAAAAAGATCCTTTGGTACAGGAATTCTGCAATGCAAGGTTCTTGGTTTTTTTAATGTTTATATCAGTAATAAACTGAACATCTGAAATTTCATACAACCTTACACATATATTCTGACTTTTTTTCTTGTACTTTTGTGCTTACCCCTGTTCTGTGACTGTTGACCATGATAGCAAATCTGAGGCTACGTCTAGACTGCAGGCTTCTTGTGCAAGAAGCTTCTGCAAAAACTTCTTGCACAAGAGTGCTTCCACGCTGCAAAAGCACATCGGAAAAGCGATATGCTTTTGCGCAAGAGAGTGTCCAGACTGCATAGACACTCTCTTGCAAGAAAGCTCTGATTGCCATTAACAGAATGTCCACCAGGGCACCTGTGCTTCTTCTGACAGGCTGTTTTTGTGCAAAAAAACCCATCCACACACACCTTTTTGCACAAGAGCTCTTGTGCAAAAAGGAGTTATTCCTCGTAGAAAGAGGAATACCTATACCACAAAAAGCCCTCTATTCTGTCGATTCACTGTAAATTTACTTGTGCAAAAATGTGCTTGAGGTGTGAACATTCTGCGGGTTTTTGCACAAAAACCCTGTAGCGTAGACATAGCCTGAGAGAGACATCTGCCCCCTAAGGCTACGTCTACATTGCCCAGTTATTTCAGAATAAGCTATTCTGGACATTTACACTGCAAGGACCAAGGCCCTAATGTAGATGTGCTATCTCGATTTAGAGACCCAGGAGGAATAACTTAGAATGGCCTTTATGAGGGGCTATTTTGAAATAGCAGAAGTGGAACATCTACAAATGCCTTATTTCTAAATAGCTATTTCGGAATAGGTGTTATTCTTCATAGAATGAGGATTACAGAAGTCAGAATAAGCCATCCTTCATTTAGAAATTATTTCGAAATAACAGAATTTCTGTGTAGATGCTCGCATAGTTATTTCGGAATAATAGTCATTATTCCGAAATAACTTTGCTGTGTAGACACACTCTAAATGCAAGGTCTAGCAGACCATCCAGTTCATTTCACATAAACCACTGTGCAACCAGCAGCTAATAATCAGTTAAATTACAGCCATTGCAACCCAAGGATAAGATGCAAAAGTGTGACTTTACAGATGAAAGGCTTATTACCTATTCCCAGCCACCTAATCTCCCACCAATTCTTTAATGTATTCTGACCTGAACTCTGGCATTATTCTGTGCTATGATTCACCATTTCCCTTTTTCTCCCTTTCTTTTTAATAGAAGAGCAATACATTTTATTTTACATCATAGTCATTCAAAACTTTTGACAAAATTGTCCTTTGCAAAAAGTGAATATATTCTTACACTAAGCCTTTTAAAAATGATTCATTTAACAATTGCTGTATTAAGGCTTTGATCAGGTAGTTTAGTGTTGCTGTTGCATGGGAAACATACTCACTTATTTTACTACCGAGACGTGCCTGGAAAAGAAAACTTTATAAAAATGTAATTAATTACACACTTTAAAGGTCACCATTAATAAAAGTGAATGTGTAGATTATGAAGCCCATAGAGAAAATCATTAGTGATACATTCGGGTGTTGTTAAAGCAAAATACTCTAAAATGCAAGTATAATGCATTATATCTGAAGGGTACAGCAGATTCCTTGTCCCTTGTCATACAGGAAAGACCTTCATAACTTATTGTGGCTACATCACTATATGAGTTATGAGGTCTTTGAGAAAAGTTTCGCCATAAATTTTAGTCTTCGGAGTTGCTCATAATGTATCCTTCAGTGCTTTATCAGGGTAATCCATTTTATCCAGGGTTATTGTGATGCTGCTTTTCTTCCTAGATAGAATTATGAGGTTTGGAAAATTCTTCAGCTCTTGCCATTTCTCTTTTTCCCACTAATCACCATAAAAGTATCACTGGAAGACATTAATATAGCAAGTAACAGAAAAGACATTATTAATAATCCAACTTGCCCCATTAGGAAGGAATTCAGAATCACTGATTATTCACAATCAAAAAACTTTGTTGAAAATAATCTAGAGAGTTTCTCACTGTCATGAAAGCTTTAACTGATCACTACACCTAGTTTAGACCACTCATCCAAACTTTTCTGGAAATAATCTGTTTGATGTTAATTGTTGTTTTCATTTGTACTTGTTCAGGGTTAGATTCTGATATACTTACCCATGTGAGCTGGCTCCTTTCTTCCTGAGAAGACCCAGAAAAGTCAAAACATGAGGCTCAACATATGCAGTAAATATTTCCAAACAAATAGAATCCCAAAAATACTTTGGCACTGATTTTTACTCACATAAGGCCTCCTTTATATGACTCTGGTAGCAGGAAGAAACTTAATGACCACATATATATAGTTGGGTTTTTTTTGCCCAGTTTCAGGATTCTGTAATGCCAGCAGGATTACGTAAATGAGAAGCAGGCCTATTATAGCTGAATCCTGCATTTTATATATATTTTTAAATCTTTCAATTGTTGTGTTGTACAGATATAAAAAGAACTCTTTGCATCTGCTACACTCATCCTTCTCAAAACACTAAGAGGCACTTATGAAGGCCAACAAAATAAATCTGGAGTTTGCAGGCCAAGCCAAAAAGAAGCCAAAATGAAACAAAAGTTAAGAACTTTTTAAAACAAAAAGACAAAGGGACATTTTGAAACACCATTACTTTCTTAATAGTTATCCAGTATGCCAAGAAATTAAGATGGTGCATATTAAATACTGGGGAATAGGTTTTATTTGGGAATGATTTCTAAGTTTACAGGCTTGGTGAAAACCTAGTTTGTAATGGGAAACTATAGTCTTAACTACAGAGTGTTTTGATCATGGTGTTATGAGAAATGGAAATTATTGAATGAATTCCACAAGTACAAACCCAAGTGATTCATAGAAGTAGCTGTGTATAAGGATGTCTTGTCTTTTGTGTTGGACAGGATGTTCTGTGAAAACACAAATGTTTAAACACCTTTTTGGTTTAGATCTGCTCTAACAGGTCAGTGTGGGGGGGGGGGGGTGGAGAGGAGCAACTAAAGGGAACTGAACACAATATGGAGTCTCTCTGTTGTGTCTGAAAGGAGACAATAAGAGAAACCTTGAAATCTTTATTTGCTTAGGACCCAAACCCTGGGCATCAGTGTCCACTCTGTGCAGTTTGCTGCACTGAGAGAAGGAATTGGTTCACCAAACTTCCTCATACCAAAAGATCCTTTGGCCCTGTCCTTGTCAGTACATCTTTCTTGCATGCTTGTGTGTCAATGTTCTGATGGACTCCTGCCTACCTTTGTAAAAGAATATTGTTTCCTCTGCCAAATAAGCCAGCAATAATAGAGATGGTATCAGGATTTATCCCTATAATGAGAAGCTTCTTTACTGAATCAGTATTTTTTCTATGAAGTTAGAGTCTATGATATTTTCAAACTCTTCCACTCCTATTGAATAGCTGAAGGGAGACAGCATCTCACACTATTGGATTCTTACCCTGTTTTTACATGTAAGGCCAGACTAATCTCTTTATCAGAGTGGGCACTGGCTTGGAGACAGGGATGCACACTTATTTGCTGCCCTCATCTGAGTCCCCGGTGCAATGACAACTATGGACTGCTACCAGGATGCAGCTCTACTCTGTCTAGGCTTCCTCTGTCATTCAAATACCACTTTTGTCTCTCCCCCCACCAACCCCCGCTCTTGACTTGTACCAGAATGACCCCTGGGTTTAGTACTCCTGCAGAGTTCATGGAGATGGCTCTGCATTAAGCAAAGAGAGTCCTTTGCACCAGCCTGGATTCAATGATATAAAGAACCCTGTTATCCATTCAGAAGCTGTAGTAGACTATTTAGTTCCTTATATTCAAGTCATTGTAATGAAAGTGAGTAGTTGAGCTCGTTAGTGATGGTGTGTTGTGTTTGTGAGTGTGATCAACAAAACTGAAGGCAAAACTTTGATTCTTATTCCCACTATACACAACAAAATTCCTTGTGACATTTTTTCTAAGGGTTTTGAGGAAATGGATTTGCTCTAAAGGTCTCACAGCAGCGAGTGAAAAATAGACCCTGCCTGCCATCATGAAAAGAGTGTGGAAAGTTTTTCTCGAAATACAGATGATTTTGATCCTCCTGGACAGAGACTCAAGGGGGAAAAAAGTTGAAATGTCTTGGAGGAAATCCAAATGACAGTCTGGTATTGAGGAGAATGACAAATAGGCACACCAAGAACAAAATATTCAGACATAGTTATAAAAACCAGATAGCTTTATGTGTACATGTAAATCAGGATGATCCAAACTGTAGAAGAGTTTTGCAGTATTGCATGGAGACTTTATACTCTTTTTCTCATAGGGGTTTATGTCTATTTTTCTCTTTCTTTGATCTTTTACCAATACAATTTTTTTTGTTTTGCTCATTTTTATTGTAATTACATTTTAAATGCTTGGACAAGCTGAATATCATTAATGGTTATTAGCTTAAAAAACAACAAATAGTCTAGTAGCACCTTAAAGACTAGCAAAACATGTAGATGGTATCATGAGCTTTGGTGGGCAAAACCCACTTCTTCAGAGTATACTCCAGTCATCTGAAGAAGTGTATTTTGGCCACGAAAGCTCATGATATCATCTACATGTTTTGTTAGTCTTTAAGGTGCGACTAGACTATTTGTTGTTTTTTAAGTTTTTCTTGTTACAGACTAACTCGGCTATCACTCTGAAATTAATGGTTATTGCCAGCTTTTAGCCTCTGAGATCAGCATGTACACACTGTCTGGGATAAAGTTAATTATTTATTACAGGCTTGATCCTGCACTCCTGAAGTAAGGGGAGTGTCACTATTTATATCAATGACAGAAGGATCAAGCTCTATATGACCAGTTATACTTGTAAGGCATTTACTTCCCAGAGTGAAAAGTCACTGATTTTTCTGTATTTAAGACTGTTTCTTTTGTAAAAGATGTGTACAAAATATTTAAAAAGTTAGATATAAAATATTATAAATACTAACATCAGTTTTAGTTATGGACTACAGAGATCAGAAATATTTATAATGTGACCAAATCCTGTCACATTTTAAACACTAGTCCCAACATAGTCCACACTGAAAATGGTTACTACCTGGCACATGCTGGGTGTCCTTCATTAAATGAATTAGTGAGTCTCAGCCTAGTTCCTATTAGACAAGTGTCAATAACACACAAGCAGTTATTAAAATTCATACCATGTTGAGGAGTCTGAGTAGAGGTTAATACCTAAATGGGCTGAGAAGACTTGAACTATTTAATGAACACAAATCAGATATAGGTATAAAGGAAAGGTATAAACCTGTAGGGGAACATTTTAACCTCCCTGGACATTCAGTAATGGATTTGAAAGTAGACATTCTTCCACAAAAGAATTTCAAAACCTGATTACAAAGGGAGACAGCTGAACTGGAATTCATTTGAAAATACAATACAATCAACTTAGGTCTGAATAAGGACCTTAACTGGTTAAAACACTAGAGAGGCAATTTCCCTTCTCTTGATATTCACATCTCCACATTAGCTGCTATGAATGAGCCACTTCCATCCTGACTTGATTAAGCTTATAAACACAATGTATATACTCCAGCCTCTATAACTTCCACTCTCATAGAATCATAGAATCGTAAGGCTGGAAGAGACCTCAGGAGGTCATCGATTCCAGCCCCCTGCCCAAAGCAGAACTAATCCCAACTAAATCATCCCAGCCAGGGCTTTGTCAAGCCAAGACTTAAAAACCTCTAGGGATGGAGATTCCACCACCTCCCTAGGTAACCCATTCCAGTACTTTACCACCCTCCTAGTGAAATAGTTTTTCCTAATATCCAACCTAGACCTCCCCCACTGTAACTTGATACCATTGCTCCTTGTTCTGCCATCCATCACTACTGAGAACAGCCTCTCTCCATCCTCTTTGGAACCTCCCTACAGGAAGTTGAAGGCTGCTATCAAATCCCCCCTCATTCTTCTCTTCTGCAGACTAAATAAGCCCAAATCCCTCAGCCTCTCCTTGCAGGTCATGTGCTCCAGCCCCCTAATCATTTTGGTTGCCCTCCACTGGACCATCTCAGATGCATCCACATCCTTTCTATAGTGGGGGCCCAGAACTGGACACAATACTCCAGATGTGGCCTCACCGGTGTCGAATAAAGGGGAATAATAACTGCTCTAGATCTGCTGGAAATGCTTCTCCTAATGCACCTTCATTCATCTAATGATGTGGGTTTTACCCACAAAAGCTTATGCCCTAATAAATCTGTTCGTCTCTAAGGTGCTACAGTACTCCTCTTTGTTTTTGCAGGGAGATATAAGTGTCTCTTCCTTCCTTTCTACTTGTGTATCACCTCTTCATGACTTGCTTTAAGTCCTATACCTTAACACCATTTTCAACACAGATATATAATTACTTAAACATTATTGTACATACAATTTGCAATGATTGTGATGACCAATGAGCTCTTGCCAGAGACCTCACAGGCAACTTTTTGGTAAATTCAATATACATACATCTGAACCAAGGGATCCCTGTAAATCTCTAAGAACCCACTGTGTCCTCTGCCAATTGGCACCCGGATGTTCCTGAATCACAGAAACTATTAGTACTAGTGAGCTCATCTTTGCTATTGGAAGGGTTTTAATGCAGGACCTACAGAGCTAAAGGCCTTTACAGTTTGAGCTAAAATAAGGATCTTATCCAAGGCCCACTAAAGTTGATAGAAAGACTTCAGAGGTCTCTGAGTTAGCCCTCTAGGTACCAAATGTAGCAGACACACATATATGTTTTCTCCAGGTCATGCACAGAGAGGGATTCTCAACACACACTGATGAAAGGTTACGTTTGCACTGTGAAACCTCTATCCTTGCAGTTTATGTGGCAGAAGAAAACTAGTTGCATGGATAAGTGAGCAGACCAAAGAAATTCACTTGTTTGGGATTCTGTGCTTTAGACATGAGAAGAGGGAGAGAATGCTGAGTGCAGGAGCACAGTTCTAATCTTTGGGCTCAATTCTCTAAAGCGATGAGAACCTTTTAGTGGATGATCAGCATTGTTAGTGTTCCCTTTGAGATGGAAGGACTATTAACCCTTTTCAGAAAGGTTCATGCAGGATCCAGACCTTTTGTGACTATGAGTAGAACCAATATCCCTATATTTCCTCTAATTCATGAATTATCTAAGAGGCCTAATTCCCATTGTAAAGAGCACATCCCATGCCCCTGAATGAATCACTTTATGTATTCTAATAACCTTTCTCTGCCCCTCCCTTCCCGTCACTATATTCCAAGTGTAGGTGTTCACCTGAGTCAATATACCTATCAACATCCACAAACATGGAACAACTGCTTTTTGAAAAATGCTGTTATGACACAGTTCCCCCTCCCCCCCGCACTCAAATTTTCACCTGCACATATAAATGTACACACACACACACTCATCAAACACAACTCCGCAGACATTCTTTGCATCATTTATTCTACTTTAAACTGCCTGTCAAAACAGCTATTTAATTAGGTTAAGCTGTCTGGCTTTGTGTAATGGTTTTACTGTTCTCTGTTGTCTTTGCAACAAAATTAATAGTTTGACTAAATTCTAAGGGAGATTTTTTTTCACATCTGAAAGTCAAATTAAAACCACCTTTGCCAAGCAGGATTTTAAAAAAAGGGATTCTCCATGTCTGAAACTTTGAAAGCAGCACTTCATTTATTATAATCTTTTTCTAGTGCCAAAGTACAAATTATGTAGAGGGGTAAAACTGCAGCTGCTGGGAAGCCAGGATTATAAAGTGTACAACATACAATCCCTGCAACTGGTAGGACAGTTGGGAGATAATAAGCCAATCAGAATGCTTGAACTGCCAACTGCAAAGCCTAGTTACTAACAAAGGTTCTGAAAACTCACAGGATCATAGTTTTTGCAACACTCGAGGAATATTGAGAAGTCATCTACTCCATTCAGTTGTGCTGATGCAAAATCAAATACATCTAGACCATTTCGGACCATTGTGTGTCTAACATGTTCTTAAAAACCCCCAGTGATGGAGAGTCCATAACTTCCTTTATAATCTATTTCATCACTTAAATATCCTAATTATTAAAAAAAAATCTTATCTAACTTAAATCTCCCATTCATCAGATTAAACTGATTACTTCTTGTCCTACCTTCAATAGCATGGACAGCACTTGATCATCATCCTTTTTATAATAGTTATTAAAATATCAGAAGACTATTATCAAGTCCCTCTTCAGTCTTTTTTTCTCAAGACTAAACATGTCTAGTTTTTTTACCTTTTCCCACAGATCATTTTCTTAAAACTTTAGCCATTTTTGTTGCTTTCCTCTGGACTCTTTCCAGTTTCTCTCCAGCATTTAAATAGTGATGCATCCCAAACTGGACACAATATTCCAGCTGAGGCCTTACCAGTGCTGCGTAAAGCAGAGCAATTACTTCCCATGTCTTACACATGACAATTCTGTTACGATACCCTAGAATATTAGCTCTGCTTTGCAACTGAATCACTTTGTTGAGTCATATTCAATTTGTGATTCACAAAAACCTCTAGACCCTTTTCTGCAGTGCTGCTTTCTAGCTACTTATGTCCCATTTTCTAGTTTTGGATTTGTTTTTTCCTTCCTATATGTAGTACCTGCACCTGTCTTAATTCAACTTCATTTTGCTGATTTCAGACCAATTATGCAATATATTGAGATAATTTTGAATTCTATCCCTGTCCTCCAGCATTCTTGTAACCTCTCCCAGCTTGGAATCATCCATAATTTTTATATGCGTACTCTCCACTCCATTATCCAAGTCATTAATCTAAATACTGAATAGTACAAGGCCTAGGACAGACCTCTGAGGTACCCCGCTAGATACAGCCTCCCAGTTTAACAGTGAATCACCAATTACTCTTTGAATACAGTTAGGCTCAACAGGCGGGCTGCGGGGGAGGGGGGGAGCACTGGTTATTCAAAAGGGCTAGGGGCTCCTAGCCATTACAGCTGTGGCTGCAGCAGTAGACAGAGCTCCAGACCCCTTAAATCACCACCTGGCACACTTCAGAACCACCTGGCACACTTCAGAACCCCAGGCAGCATACTCTGGGTCATGTGAGGTGAGGGCACAGCACAGTTCGGGTGGCATGAAGCCTGGCTTCTCCCAAAACCACCCTTTCTGCCCAGGGCCATGCTCCTTTTGGGAACATGGACCCCTGCCCCCCCCCACACACACACACCTTGCCCAGGGTCCCCGCGAGTCTGTCAGATCTCCTGAATACAATCTTACAAATTATGCAGATGCAGAATGTTGGATTCTGATCCCACTTGTACCAGGGTAAATCACAGATCCAAATCTTGAGGCCCTCAAGGTAACCTGGCATTCATCTTTTGGCTCAAAATTCCCTACAGCCATCTTATTTTGTGATTATATAGAGAATTCTTTGATGGAATTAGACCACCACAGTGATTTCTCTGCCAACCCTGCTGCCTCCAACATAATGTGGATGTCTGGGGAAAAGGGATCAAGGTCAGGTTGTGGCTACATTCCGGCATTTTCTGAGGCACACGTACAAATCATTTTGCTGGCAGAAGAAATCGTAGGGTTCCAAAATATTACTGACTCTATTTTGGTCTGCCTGAAACCTGCTTTACATCAATGAGTATCTGGACTAGAGTCAGATGAGAAAAGGAAATTTTCATTGATTATTATAAACTTAGTACTGATGTTATTATTTAATAGTTTTATTATAATAATGACTGAGGAACCAGTCAAGATCTGGGCTCCATTGTACTAGGCTCTATAGAAATATAAAAAATGATATGGTCCTGCTCTGAGCAGATAGGTATGAAATATGAGAGAGAGAGGCAGTCATAGATAATTTTAATATAAGCTTTTTAAAATTCTGATGGCACCTCCAATAGCAGAGAGGTGGGCACCCTAAGAAGAAGGGTACCACTTATTGCATCACCAACATCTCATCATTTTCTGCATTATCCTGATTTTTCCTTAAAGAGATCTCCTTTTCACTAGGCTTTATCTTGCTTAATTTATAAGAATTGATGAGATCCTAGCTCAAGTTGGAGTTGCAGACTGTCATTTGATTTCCCTTGCAGAGATATGAGCCTTAGAAAGGTGTCCTCTTCTCCCAAGCAGTCACTGATACGGGTCTTAACCTTACCTCACTGTCAACAAAAAATCCTACATAAGGTCACTCAAGATCTTGTTCTGATTGTTTTCTTACATTTGATGCTGCTAACATTTTATTTTCCACTGACTTGTGGTGTGATTTTTAATGCATTTTCATCATCAAAAGTTGAATGGATATATTAAAAAATCCCACATTATTAAAAGGTGTTAATTGGACACAGTGGTCTCTCCACGTCACCCAATTGGTTGCAAATTCAGTGATCTCTATCTCTCTCTCTCATGCATAGAGAGGCTTCCCACTCAAAAGCCCAAGTCATTATATCGCACACAAAGCACTCTTAACAGATATATTGTACTATGCTATTATTATTGCCATGCAGATGTTTTGACAACAACCCTTTTTTTAATCTGTAGAATTCTTAATTCATTTTGCTAATATTCCTTTTTAAAACCCAGTGCAAGAGAGAGAGAGAGAGAACCTGTTCATCTTAAAATAAACTCTTTGATTCTAAGAGCATATGACAGATAGTTCTGTAATTTAGCAAGTTCAACCCGGAAAAAAATTACCTCTGTGTGTGAGTGCATCTATGTGTGTTTGCATCAGTTTGAGTGTGTATGAGAGAGAGTGCTTATGAATTGGTTGGTTGATCTGCAAATCCTTTTGTCTGACTGTCTATCACACTTCATCAATCTCATTTTCACTTTATAGCTTCATAGGAAAAGAATGATGAGTGCTTGAAAATGATAAGACACCTGACAAGCATTTGGCACAATGCTGTATTGATGTGGGTAACTGCTGGCGGATGAAAGGTTTGACTGAGCATTGCATCTGTAAGAAGCTTCTGTGACCTGAACATAGTCAGCTGCTCTCCTTTAAAATTACTACTTTAAAATTGGTGAAAAAGGGCCAGATGCTGACTCCTGCTTTATATAATGCCTTATTCCTAAGCAGTCCCATTGACATAAATGGAATTTTGATAGGACCACTTGTGGAGTCAGGAGTATCTACAAAAATCAAGCTAAGACCTTCAACATAGGAGAAGACCAGAAGAAAATAGATATATTATGCTGTGATATTTAGGGGATTGGTAGGAATTTGTGCAATGTCAGTCTGGCTTTAGGAATACTAAATTTAACAGAGAAACAACTCTTGCACTGTCAGTGGTCATATGAAAAGGACCTCTTTTATTAAGCTTCTAAACAATGTTACATACACTGCTTCTGGGGGCCCAGAATTCTTTAAACATACTAGTTAGGAACTGAACCCTTTTTGTCCTCACACATTCGTTTTCCCACCTGCCAGCTGATCAGATGAAGAGAATACAAATTCCCTCCACAAAAAGGGAGAATAAGATACAAATCACACGCAGCTCAGGTCCTTTCCAGGCAGTGAATGCAAGTCTAAAGCATGTTCAGGAAGGCAGGGCAGTAACTGGAAAAAACATGTCAGGAACATTGTCATCTTAATGTGAAACCTTGCCCTCAGTTAAGGAAAATTGCACCAATGTAACTACATCAGTACAAACTTCTATGGTGAAGTGCTGCTAAGGTTTCGCTGGGCTAGCAGATCAAGCTGCTCTAAATGTAAGCACACACTTTCTGCCAATACATTATTGGGGGATTTGTAACATTGTAACCAAATCAACATAGTTATACTGATGAAAATTCTATTATTTATATAAGGTGTAAAAGCTTAACACACAAAATCAAGGGCTAAAAGAGACTGGTGTTCTAGCCTTTAAAAAATGTAAATATTTTGGAATGGGAAAGCATGGCACCTATAAATTGTATATATGTGGGTATGAGTAAATTATATGAAACTTTCTGGAGGAGACAAATAATAAAATATTTTACATACAATTTGCGCTAGTAGGAGTTAGTACATGCATCAGTGACGTTATAGAGACCATAATAGCAATCAGTAGCACATGCATCCCTTCTCACATCCGTAGCTCTCCAAGCGCTTCACAAATATTAACTAACTAAAACTCACAATCTCAATGGGATTCCAGTGCAGTACTGCCTACCAATTTAAAAATGCAGGAAATGGAGGCTCAGAAATGTTAGTGACATGTTCAAGATAACAGTGGGAGAACAAGAAGTCTGGTCTCTTAGGTCCAGATCCTTAAAAGGTGCTTTGATGTTGCTCTGGTTACTATTATAATGCCTAGCTCCTAGGTGGCCTGACAGCTAATGGGGACCTCAGCCCCAAGCTAGGTACTCAGACTTCCCATATATAGCATTAAGCAGGTTGAGCAGGGACCTAAGCTAACACAAAAGCTAGCCAGGAGTGTAATACAGAGGAGAGGGACAGGGAGAGGAATGGGGCTTTGTTGCCTACATGACTAGTACAACTGACTGACAGGCCAAAGTTAGGAGCCTCCATCAGCCACACATCTCCTGCTCGAGTTAGGTACTTCAGATCAGTCAGCTCCCTGGGTATTTTTGGCTTCCCTGTTTGCTTTGCAGCAATGCTCTTCATATCTAACCTAAAGATCCTCACATTGCCCAAAAATCCAGAGATGTGGGGGAGATTGCTCATCAAGTGGGTTATTAGCAGAACAACTGTAATGTGAAAGTGAGGATAGGATATGCTGAACCTGGGGCATGTAAGGTGGAAGTTTGAAAGTGCTGCTGAGCCGAGCCTGCTCAGGGATACGCTATTCCATTGCAGTGCCCATGGTGTGGCAGCTTGGAAGAGCTGTTTGAGCCAGCCTGCTGCATCCAAAGACATAGCTGGGGTCAGCTTGGGAGTGCTGATTAATCTGGTCTCCTCAGTCGTGCTCTGTTAATGTGTGTGTGCACATTTTCTGATTCTAGGGGGGGGAGAACCCAGCATTGGGGAACCTAGGTCCTGCAGAATGGCTTCATTGGGGATGAACTTGCAGAAGGGAAAAGTAAAGCTCTGTATGAGAATACAAGTAACACAAGCAGCACATTGATTCCCAAAACTTCCCTCTCCCCAGAAGCGTAGCCACAATAAATGAGCATACCCCAAAATAATGAGCAAATCTGGCACACCTGGCATATTCATCAGAGGACACTATGGTTAATTAAAGACTGATCTTTAATTATTGGAGACTTGAGGACAATCCCGGAGAGCTGTCAACCCTTCTGACAGTTTAGGTGTGGGTACAAGGCTAAGCATTAGGTTTGATCCTCCACACAAAGCAATACAGATTGCACTTCCTTAAATCAGGACTCTCTCGTCCAGAAACATCCATGGTATGGTAGAACCATGGATGTTGCTGAAGGAGAGAGCCCCAGGGCAGGAGAACCAGCTGCTGAGAGCCCAATACATGGTCAGGCTAATGGAAGCAGGGCAAGGGCCTCAGCAGTCCGGCAGTGGTAGCAGAACTATGGTAGCAGGTCCAAGGCAGCCACGCAACTCAGATGGGACCGGGGCAGCCTGTGCATGCTGGCCTGGCAGCAAGGTTGTGCCATTGTAGCCCAAGAGGGGCTACATGCCAGTCTGGCAGTGGGGACAGAGCCACGGCAGCCTTGCTGACTGCAAGGCCAGACCACGGAAGTCTAATGGGAAAGCCCAGTTGTGGCTACTGCAGCAGAGCTAGGGCCATGGCAACCTAGCTGGGGCCATGGCAGGTCGGCACCCCAATCAGGGCCACATGCTGGCTGGCAGCAGAGCTGGGGCTGCTTGCTTCCTTCATGGCAGTGGGGCTGGAGCAGCAGCTATGGCAGCAGGGCTGGGGCAGCTGTGTCATCCAGCCAGCAGCGGGGCCGAAGGAGCCTGTGGCAGGGAGGGCAGCAGGCTGAGGAGGCTGGTGGCAGAGGACCTTCCCTGGTCCAGCAAATTTATTCCTATTACTGGACTGGAGTAACCTGGCATTGAGGCAGCAGTGCTTTCTCTAACGCATGAGCAGTTTCTCATGTTTCTCAGTTTGCACTTTGCACTCTGCTCTCTACTTTTGACTGCATTTATACAGGTAGCGCCCTGCACTTGCGCTGGGCAGGACCAATCTCACAATGCTCAAATGACCTTGCTATCCTAGAATGCTATAGCTCATGACCCAATAATATTCCTCCTCTGAGTAAAATGTGAGCATCTCCCTTTGTGTCTGTGTGAGCCCTACTTCCAGCAACCAATGCAATAATACCATAGGGTGACATTTAAAGAAACTTTGCTGTGCTGGCTTGTACCCTGAGTGGTCCGAGACCAGACTTTCTGTCATTTGTGCATTCTGAGTCACTTTTGTCTGCCTTTGAAACCACTGTCCATAAAATGAAAGATTAATGAGATCATCTGCAGCCATCCTTCACGCAAATAACATTCATCCCCTCATCACTCTGTCTCTGCAGCCATGACATTTAGCCTGCTTCACACAATGCTGTCGGATATTACAAATCGTGCAGGGTCATTTCCTCTAGCATCCCACTTCTAAAACAAAAAAATAAGAAGAGTGAAATTTTGAACCAGCAGGGATTTTTGAGAATTCATTTCCCTGAACACTGTGCTTAGCCCTAATGCTCAGAGGGATGAGTTTTGAAAGACAAAACAATCCACTCTGCTAAGGCTCTGCCTCTTTGAAAGAGTTAATTTCTCCTAGCCCAGTAACACACCTTTTTAAACTACATTTTACTAGCCATCACAGTATAACATAACAAAGTAATGAATTTAAGCAGACTAGTTTTGCAGGATTATTCACTGATTCTTTCTCCTCCCACTCTGTTTTTTGCTGGAAATTGAGCATAACTTCTAACCATGGTATTAAGGAAGGGTTTTTTTGTAGCAAAAAGGAAAGAAAGAGAAAACAGGAAATGACCACAGTAAATAAGTGCATATATAATGCATTGTTTAATATACAGTAACTGTAGGTTCCTACCATCTCATTAAACTCTTGTGCAAAGTGATTTTATCAAAGGTAAAGTTGCATTTGGCACTGTATCCACATGGGCCACTTATTTTGAGTAAGGAAGGCACTACAAATCTGCAATTTACCTTTTTTTTTAAATTAGCCATTTAACTCAAGATTGTCTGGTTACCTGCCATGTACAATCAACACAATTTTTCAGTTGCTCATTGAAAATCCATTGGAGTTTTGATCTTCAACCCCTCTCCAAAAAGGGGGTAATTAATCCTTGATCTACAGCCCCTTTGTGTCAAGTCCTCCCTTAGGGAATCTAGTGCTAGAGGCTCTGTGTGGTATGTGCAGAGCTGGTTTAATTCTCCCAATTTCTTTGTGGGAAGCCTCAGACTAGGGAACATTTTAAGGTAGGACACAGGTAAGCAGGAGGTGAATTAGAGGATGTGGATGAAATATTCTTAGATCACCGTGAATCCTACAAATCACATAAGGCTCAGAGTAACTCATAGTTTATTTTGTCCTAACTACAGCCCAGTAAGGCAAGGAAATGCAATCCCCATTTTAGAGATGAGGCAAAGGGCAGACTAAGTGGCTACGTCTACATTGGCATGATTTTGCACAAGAACTCTTTTGTGGAAGAGTTCTTGTGCAAAAACGCTTTCAGAAGAGAGCGTCTACACTGGCATGTGCCTTTGCGCAAGAGATGTGCTTTTGCGCAAGAGCATCCATGGCAGTATAGATGCTCTTTTGCGCAAGAAAGCTCTGATGGCCATTTTAACCATAGGGCTTTCTTGCGCAAGAAATTCATGTTGCCTGTCTAAACTGGCCTCTTATGCAAGAACAGTTGCGCAAGAGGGCTTATTCCTGAGTGGGAGCATCATAGTTCTTGCACAAGAAGCACTGATTTCATACTTTAGAACGTCGGTGTTCTTGTGCAAGAACTCGCGGCCAGCGTAGGCAGGCAGCAAGTTTTGGCGCAAAAGCGGCTGCTTTTGCGCGAGATCGCACCAGTGTAGACACAGCCAGTGATTTTTCCCAAGATTTCACAAGATGTCCGTTGCTGACGTGGAAATTAAATGCAAGTGTTTTGATTCCAAATCCAGTGTCCTAACCACTAGACTGCTCTTTCTTCTTTAAATGGTGGAGCATTTGTCCATATTCTTTGCAGAACACAGGGACTAAATATTCAGCCAATTTGGCAGGGATGTAGCTCAGCCTCTGTTTTCCTTCTTTCTCATTTATGCTCTTTTGCTCCATATTGCTCATTGTGCTTTTGTAACAGTATCAGATATAAAACCCTTAAGAGTCTCATTTGAAGGAAGCAGCTTTGACATGCTAAATTAAATGAAGCACAATAGACAGCCATTCTGGGCAAAGGAGATAAATAAGAGAAACAACAACACAACACCCAAAAACAAACAAACAAACAAACAAACAAACAAACAAACAGAAAAACCCTAAAACTGAGTACATTGGATTTGAAGCCTTATTTCTCCCTCTCTGTGTATTTGACAGACAATAAAGCAAATGTAAAGAAGTCACATGGAAAGCAGTGAGAAAATGGGCTGAAAATGTGAAAGTCATTGGCTGAATGTTGGAGAAATGGAATGCAGTGATAAAGCAATGGGCAGGGACTGTATCATCATTAGGGACAATCTCATTTTTCTTTCATTTCAATCCCAGTTATAAAGTCCAGAGAAATGGATCTTGGTAATTGCAATGTTGATCACGGAATGGGGTTGGGGAAAATGAATACTGTTATTACTGCTGTGTGCTCTTTCCTTCTTGCTCACTCATTGAATCCACTGAAGGGACTCAAGGAAAGCTTTTCTCTGCAAGTATGTGATTGATTGATTAATTGACTGATTTATTCGTTCATTCATTTTCACTGGCACTTGAAGTCCCATGGCCTTTGGCACAGGGCAATTCTCTCCTTAAAGTGCTAGCATTTGCAAATGATACAACAGGAACTGCAAATCTGGTTCTCTGAACAAAACAAAACAAATACCCTAACCCCAAGCTTCTAGTGGAAAAGGAAAAGCTTTAAGAGGAAAGGGGTGAGACTAGATGGCCTGGGGGACTGGAAATTGGCACGTATAGGATTTGTGTCATATCCTATTAAATGATTCAGTGGTCCTCACTGCCTCACTAGTGGTCCTCACTGTTTCAGAAGCCACCAGAACCCTGCTAGCACACTGGTATATTATATGAGGCTCTGCCTTGAATGGTCTGAAAGCATTTGTTTGAATCCCACTGTGCCTAGTGAGTTTTTTTATATTATGTTTGTGTGAAGAACAGCAGACATAACAATGCAATACAGTATCTATCTGCAGGTTTGTAGCTCAAACCCAGCCCGTGTTGCTAGATATAGAGAGTCATTTCCATTTGATGACTCTGTTTGATTTTGATTATTTCAGCCTGCTTAATAGACACATAATCACACTGCAAATGACCACATGTTTGACACCCTTATTGGCAGGGTCAGTATATTAAGGGTTGATTCTGCCACCCTTCCTTATGCTATGCATCGGTTGCTTGGTGAGCAGTCTATGAGATTATATGTGCAGTAAGGTATTCATTGGCAAAGTGGACTAATGAAAACTTGTCCCATTATTCTAGCTGCTCATGCTAGAATAGTTGTGCTTCCAAAACAATTATAGCCATTAATAGGTTTGTTTTCATGGCTCTTGTAAAGTAGGTATTATCACCCTTTTTTACAGCTTTGGAAACTGAAACAGAGTATGTTGTATAAGTCATTATAGAGCTATCATAGCAGGGGTCAATATCCACTATGCCAGAGCTTACTGTTATAGAGAAAGCACATTCAAAGTCTATATCACAATCAGGACAAGATCCCAGAGTTCCTGGTTTTTGGACCTGCATCCCCACAAGTCTTCACCATTCTAATGGGAAAAAAATGTAAGGCATAATTCTCAAGGGCTGTCAATATGTCTTTCACCAATATTGATTAACTTTTTAAAATGAGCAGAGTTTGGTGCATGAGTACAGGTCAGACTAAAATACCAATCAGAAAACCTATGTGAATTTGCTTTTCTGACATTTATGAGCTGGAGTAATTTCCAAACCCATCAGTATTTTCAGAATCAGAAATTACAGCTGGAGAACTAACAAACCAACCCCACACCCAAGATTCCTCCCAGCCATTAAAAAGAGCCTCCAAGCTGTCAGCTGATGAATGAGACTAGATGGTTTTCAGCTTTGAGGGATGTTGGCTTTGACCTTTCAGTTTCTATGATTTAATAATTTTGAGGTGTAATTGAATTCTGATATTCAGATATCAAGGGAGGGTAGGTTGATTTTGGGTCAGTACTGCTTGGGCTGAGCAGATGGTGAGCACTGTGCCTAGGAAGAAGAGGTTGATATTTTGTTATGTTTGCATTATGGATTGCAATTAAATAAATGGAGTAAAAATGCATTTTTTTTTAAAGAAAGTGCACATTCTTTACCTGTTTGTGAGAGAGAAGCTATAATGTATTTTTAATGTTCACTTTTTATCTCTGCTCAGCAATAAAGTTGGTTTACAAATGATATCTCAGCCATAAGGTAAGCAAAGATAATAGGTCTGATTTGTAGGTAGCATATGGGCCCATGGAGTCAATCTATTTCCTTCTTTCATTTGCCTAAAGCTTCTCTTCTGTTTATTTGGGGGTTATTCCAAAAATGAATCTTAAAAACTCTTCTTTAGACTGTGCATTTCTTGTATTATTAACAAGGTGTAATTCACACATTTGTTAAAAAGCCTCTTGATATATAGTCTTAACAAGGACAAATCTAGCCAATTATTGCTAATTTTACAATGTGGAATTTTTACACCTATCAAATAGAAATGTTACAAATGAAAATATCAAGTTATTTAAAACTAGCTCCTGAAATTCAGTTAGGGATGTAGAGAGAAGCACATGTGTATAGATATAAATGTCAAGTATCTCTTTTATACTATTCCTTTTGCATCACTTGCATGGAGAAAAATAGCTCTGTGTTTGTTCAGGATTCTTTTTAAAGACAGGAGAATTAAATTAACCTGGCAAACATGAAGTCTATCTTGTCTAAGCCTAAAATGCCAGCCCTTCCTGTTGAAATTCTAGCTCCACAGAAGTTCACGGCAAAACTTTGATTGACTTCAATTAGTCCAGAATCTGATCCCATGTTTCTACAATATCAAATTGTATTACAAGACTGCAGAATGCAGGTTACTTTTTTCACCTCTGTCTTCAATGCAAAATAAAACTGTTCACTTTCCCTAACTTGAGCTTGAAATTCTGCCAGCAATTTATACAGAGGGCACAAGCTATGATTTGCATTCCTTACCTATGTATAAGCCAAGGATTCCAAATGCTGAGATTTATTTTCAGAGCATCAGCTCTTGCATGTTGAAATACAAGATAGACCTCTCTCCTAGAACTCTATCAGAATCATCAGTCAGTCCTTAATGGCATGCGGAAGGAATGGGTTCTGCATTGTGTGCCTTGCCCTACTGGAGAGGGTTTAAATTTGCATTTTTAGGTTCCAGATGATTGAGTGAAATAAACACTGAGTTGGTCTCTAAAGGAAATGTAATCTATGCTCAGATGCTTTGAAATTTCACTGATTCTACTGTTGGAAAAGCAGTAACTTGAACAATATGTCTTCATCTCACATTTCCTCTGGTGATAAATGCTATGGTAAAGCCAGGTTATGCTAACTCCTTAAGAGTTAACCTAAAAGGGTTTGGGGGAGATCACCGAAGGCACAAAGAGTAATTAGGCACCCAGCTCCCACTTGTGCACTTGAAAAAACTCTATCACCAATCATAGTTATACCTTCTGAGTGTGGATTTTCTCTCAGAAAATGATGATGAAGAAGCTGTGTTGGTGACTCAGGATGTAGTGCATTCTGGGTCAGTTGTAGATAATTATTTGTTAAGGGACTCTGTTCTGTTGAAAGTTCTTTCATAATGAGACATAAAACTGAAGTTCTGGTACTTATGGTAATTACTCGTAAAGATCACATGATGATTTTGCTGTAGTTTATTTTTATTTTTTTGCAACAGTCTGGAGTTTAATTCTTGTTTTGTAGCAATATTTCCAAGTTATGGAATTCCATTTTGCTCAGCTAAGCTTCCTTTGCAGCTCAGTTTAGTTTTTCATGAAGAGCCAGATGCTGATTTCATATATACTGATGCTACAATGGTGTGATCAAACCTGGTTGGAAAACTTCAGCTGGAATTGATTTTCACTGGAAAATGTCAGTACAGAAAAAATAAAATGTTTTATAGGGATGCAAAAACTGAACACAGAAACAAAATGGAGAATAACTGGCTAGGCAGCATTGTTTCTGAAAATGAGGGGAGGAGCTATACTAGATCACACACTGGATATGAGCCAGCAATGCATTATATTTGTGAAAAAGGGTTAATATCATTCTGGAATGTATTAATGGGTGTGTAAGAGGTAAGACAGGGGAGGTAATAGGCAATGATGTGGCCTCACATGGCATACTGTGTCCTAGGCCTGCCGACAGGAGGGGGAGAGGGGGTAACTGCCCCAGTGCCCTACAATTGAAAGGGGCCTGGGACTCCTGGCCATCATGGCAGATAGAGCCCTGGGCCATTTAAATCACCACTGGAGCCCTGGTCAGGGCACTCCAAGCAATGTACAAGGGTAGGTGAGGGTGCATGCTATGCAGCTAGCCCCCAGCCCTTTTCCTTCTACCTGAGGCCCCGCCCTTTCCAGGAGCATGAAGCCACTCCAGCCCCCATCTTGCCCAGGGGCCCAGCAATTCTGTTGCCCCCTCCCGCTGTGTCTAGTTTTGGATGCTACACTTCAGAGAAAGATGTTGACAATGTGGAGTGAGTCCAGAAGACAGCAACAAAAATAATCCAAGGTCTAAAAACAGATAAGGAAAGGTTTAAAAACCTGGGCATGTTTAGCCTTGAGAAAAAGAAGACTGTGACGGGGTTGGGGTACCTGGTAATAGTCTTAGGTATATTAGGGTATGAAGTGGATGGTCATCTGCTGTTCTCTGTGTCCGTTGAAAGTAGGACAAGAAATCACAGAATTAATTTGTAACAAGGGAGATTTAGGTTAGATGTTAGGAAAATCTTTCTGACCATAAGGATAGTTAAGAACTGGAATACACGGCCAAGGGATGATGTGGCATTCCCATCACTGGAGGTTTTGAAGAACAGGTTCGGCTAGTGGTGGGCAAGTCAGCCTCTGCAGGTTGGATCCAGCCCACCAAGACAGTGGAGCAGGCCCACAGCTGCCCTGCCATTCCCCTGCTCTCAGGCCAATAGAGTACCTAGGGACTGGGGAACGTGCAAAGTCTCCTCCCATTGCTAGGTGTGCATGGTGCCTAGCGAGATCCGCCAGCTGTTTTGAATAGCTGGCGGTTCACTCTAGGTGCCGCATGCCCTTTGAAGAGTGGAAGCAAGGGTCAAAGACTTCAAGCGCACCTCCACCCCCAGGTCCTGATTGGGGACAGAGGGAGCATGCAAAGTCTCCTCCCAACACCAGGGACACATGGTGCCTAGAGGGAAGTATTAGCTTCAAAAGAGCCAGGGGGCAGAGTAAAGATTTCACATGCTCCCCCACCCATCGGCCAATCAGGCCCCTCCCCTGCTACCCAAGACCCCTACCCTTACCGGGTCAGAAATTTGTGAAGTGGCCCCCCTTCAAGAATTATTGTCTACCTTTAGGTTAGACAAATACCTGTCAGGGATGGTCTCACTCTACTTGGCCCTACTGCAATACAAATGGCTGAACCAGATGACCTCTCACAATTTCTTCCAGATAGAAGATGTATGAATCTATTATTTTTTTCCTCCTCTGTTTTTCCTCCTCCAATTTTTTTTAATGGATAGATGGGAGCTTGCACACTTTTAGGGTTCCATCATGCCATGGTGTATTCTGGGATGAAATTCTGGTTCTTGGTCAACAAAATACATTAAGAAATGTGAGGTCCTTCAGCAGAAAATAGATGATGAAATGTGGTAAATAAAGCTGTATGCTATTGTAAGGTCACCAGATTGTAACAAAACTGTATTTTCTGCTAGATAAAAAGACATCTTTTGTATCATCTTTGGAGCTGGAAAGAAGTCACATTCAAGTGATCAGATGCAAAACCTAGAGCATATTCATGTATTTGTTTTTGCTGTGCTAAATTCTGTTTAGTAAACAAGTTCAAATATTTCATTTAATGCTAGAATGGAGAAAACTCCCACTCTCACACAAAAAGCCCTTAGAATTTGACAGAAAATCCTTTTAAAATCTAGCTTGTGGAATTTTACAGCAGGGATATAATTATGTATTACATTTCTATCAACTGGTTTAGAAATTCTACATGAAGGAGCTCATTCTTTATTAAATTCTAAAGGCTGCTTAAAGTGATTTCTATAGAAGCCTATTTGTTTCATCATTATTAACTTCAGTGGGATTTTTTCACATTAAGGCAGAAAATCTTTAGTTATTATTAAAGGTAATAATAGTCCTGAGTATCCTTTATTCTGAAGCTGTGGGTTTTTCATCTTTGCACATCACCATAGGGTGTGTTTTCCTTGTTGTTCACCACCAGCCTGTCTCAAATTGTAGAACTGCCTGCTGGTTCCTCAGTGCCAGTTCCCAGACTGGGTGTAAGAAGGAATGTGCCAAAGGGGTTGTGTGACCCAGAGCAAGTTACTTCCTTTTCCTGTACCTCAATTTCCCCCTCTGTGAAATGGAGATAACAGTATTGACTTCCATGTGTAAAGTACTTACAAATACACAGTGGAACTATGTGATAGAAAAAAACCCAGTTTTTTTATGATATGTCTACCAAAACCATGAAATATAGAGAGACTGTCTTTAAAAAGGAGAGCTTCAAACTTAGAGTCTTTGAGAATGTTCTTGATTTAAAGATTGGTCTCCCGAGTCCCAGTCCAGTGCTTTACCCACTAGGAAATACTGCTCATCAGAATCTACCCAGGATTTGAATAAGAGCTCATAACTGCTCTAACTGTATAAGTAATGTATTCTTTATAAAATTAAAAGAAACACATCGGAAGGATTAGAATATCTCAAAAAAACCCCACAGGTTATAATTAGCTGATCAAGACAACCTTTTTTTAAAAGTTGAATTTCTCAGGTAGGGCTCTGTCCAAACCACAATAAAGTAAATAGAAAAACTGCCATTGACATCAATGTTTTTGGAACCAGCCCTTGCCCAATATTCCCCTTGATCTTTTGAACTCCCATGTGAGTTATAGATTTGATAGTATTTTTAAACAAAGAAATCTCAATCACCACTGATAAATACAAATACTCTTCAAGAGTTTGGATTTGTCTTTAAAAAAGTCAAGAATATTCAAAGCAAGGTTCAAACCCTCTTGTTTGCTTTAAATGCTTTTGCTTTCATGAGTTTAAGTTAGGATCTTAACATAATTTGAACAACACCATTTATGGTTAATGAACTAAACGGAGAATATATGGGCACAGACCCTTAAACCTATTTAGAGTCCCTTTGAATCATTCAGATTGTACAAAGTGTATGACATTTCATTGCAAATAACCAGCAGAAGATTCTCAAATTGTAGAACTGCCTGCTAGTTCCTCAGTGCCAGTTCCCAGACTGGGTGTAAGAAGGAATGTGCCAAAGGGGTTGTGTTGGGGAATGTCAGAGGAGAGAAAGGGGGGTAAGGGATAGAAGAGTTTTTGACGCATCTCTGCTTCACTACTTTACTCTTCCACAGAACCCCATTTTTGTAGCGTAATGTAGATTGGACTGGCAAGTTGAGTGGAACCTGGGGAAGCAACCAGTACTGGCTTATATTCTCCCCTTTCTGCCTTGAGGAGAGTTGTGGCATATGGCAAAAAGTGGCTAACTATGTAAGCTGCTTCATCAACAAGAGGAAAACTGCAATAATAATAATAATTAGTAATAATGTATAAATAATTAATAAAGTAATTAAAACAATCAAGCAAGATGAAAGAAAGTTTGAAAAGAGAAGAGAAAATCATCATGACTGATATATTTTCTGAAGTATATGAATGATAGAAAAACGTATATTGTGCTCCTTAAATAATTAAGGTATTTATCTATGAATAAAATTGCAAGGGCCACTATATTCATTAGATAATGTATTTGTCCAGAAAAGTATCAAATTCTAACATAAGAGAAACCCAGTTATTTCTGATATATAAAGAAACTGCAAAAGCAAAGCAAGACTATAATATATTTTGCTCATAATTTTTTATCTCTTATGGTCCTTTCAATCACATGCTTTAGCATTTGTCAAAAGCCAAATCCAGTCATGTGCATGCAGTATGTAAGAATCAATGGAGTTAAGGGCCTCATTTGACAATACATTTCTGCACAATTTCAAATTAAGTTAGGCCTTTGAAACTCACAGAACCATCTCATCCCCCCTTCAGACTCCTTTTTCTGGGCTATTGGTGCATGCAATAATTTTTCTCCAAAGGACAAATCTTCTATGTAAGGGAAAAACAATTCCTGCTGTATGGATTATCTATTTAATTCTTTATTTATTTTACCTGAATGAGCCTAGTTTTCCAAATTTGCTATGCACTCATTTAAAATATTACCAAGAAGAGGAAACATATTTTCTGAAAAAAATGAAAAATGTACTTGCGATGAAGAAAAATAAAAATAAACACTTGTCAAATGTAAGTATAAAGTATTAGATCATTTCTTTAATTCCATCCAGATAACACAGCAGTGGGTTTGATGGAAACATCTAGATAGGGACATAGGTTGTTATTTGTTTTATTTCACTAGTGAACAAGTATATTTCCTAGTACCTGGAAAACTAGAACAATGGAGTTTACTAAAAATTGTTGAGGGTCATATGAATGTTATGTGCTAGAAGGTTTATATTTCTTCAGTTAACACATATGGTATATCCAGCAGCATATACACAGTATTATGTACAGAATACCTGCTTTAAAAAACAGTTTTTAGTTTGCAAAGTTAATCATTCAAAAGGGGTGAAATGGTCTATTTACTGTTACCTGTACAACTTTAATTATTCCCTATTGTTCCTCCAATCTGTACACTGAATGAGAAAAAGCTCCTGTGGGGGAAAATAGTAGATGATCATATAATTAATAGTAGTATAATAATGCCTGTGCACAAGGGGGATGAACCAAGGGTTCCTGAGAAATAATTCATCTGGAATTTTCGAACTTAGAATGCTCGACTTTACAACTTTCAAAAAATTTTAATGTAATTCCTAGTTTTATTTTTACAGAGAAAATAATTTATATTACATGGAACTGCAATGCTCAGTGGAACTCTAATGCATCAACAGCACAATTTGCTCCTGAACTTTTATCATGGCAGCACCCACTATTTTACCACTTCAACTGCAAGGCTGATATCATTAGCTGGCAGTGGGAGAAAGCCACAGAAAGGATGGACTAGTGGGACCAGAGTGTAGTTGGCAGTGGCGGGGGGAGGCAGCCTGGCTCTCTTCTTCCCTACCAAGAGTTAGAAGAGCTCTGGTACCATCTGGTCCCTCCAAAGAGGAAAAGGATGGGTTGCTGAAAACATGCTGTATTTTGGAAGATTTGAGGGAGATGAGTTTCACCTGTTTTTTGCCCTTTGCAGTGTCCCCAGATGGGAACATAAGTCACTGAAAAAGTATGTGCCAAGTCAATGAAACCTGATTTTCATCCTTAATGTGTTCCGCTTTGACCTTAGTACAGCTGCTCTGGCTGTTCCCGACCCCAGTACAATGTGTGCTGCTACTTTGGATTCAACATGAGCATGGCCTTAGATCAGTGTTTCTCAAAGTAAACCATGGGACTGCCCAGGTAAGCTGCTGACAGGCCTGTTCTACTTTATTTATCTAGAGTGTCCACACCATGGAGCCTCGCAGAGTCCATTGGCTGTGGTTTACCATTTCCAAGCAAGGAGAGCTGCAGGAAGTGGCGTGGCCTGAGCAGCCACTTCCTGGAGCTCATCTTGGCTGGAATCAGTGAACCACAGCCAGTGAGAGCTGCAATGCTCCATGGGTGTGGACACTTTAGATAAATAAAGTGATCTGGGCCCACCAGTGGTTTACACGGGTGGGCCTGCAGCCCACTTTGACAAACGCTGCTGTAGATTGTTTGTGTTCCATTATTCTGGCATGCTGACAAAATTTCCCCCCTGAACAATGGTAAGAAAAAGGAAATGAACAGCAAGCACATGGCCTGGTAGCACTTTATAGACTAACAAAACATGTAGATGGTATCATGAGCTTTTGTGGGCACAGTCCACTTCTTCAGATGACTGGAGTTATGATTAGAGGATAAGGAAACTCGAAATAAATAGGAGAAGGGAAGGGGGGGAAAGAAAGATGTTCTGTCACACACACACACACCCCACCTCTATGCATAAAGTATCAGGAGAAAGGGTGCTAAACCTGAGCAGATAAAGATCAAAGTCAGTGGATGGATAAGGCAGGAATGATACCAGTCAGAAAGTAGCTAGCACTTTCATTGATAAAGATTCCACCACTCCATATCTTGATTAAGTCCATAATTAATTGAATTGAATTTGCATATGTATTGTAATTCCAAGCTTTCCTTGTGGGTTTGGCTTGAGGAACTGGCCTGTGACAAGACTGTCACCTTCAGATCTGTGAGATTATGGTTAGGTAAACAGAAATGTTCTGCCACTGGCTTCTGAGTATTTTCTTTACATATATCCGATTTGTATCCATTTATTCTTTCACGTAGAGAACATCCAGTTTGACCAATATATATAGTAGAGGGGCACTGTTGGTATTTGATGGCGTAGATCAAATTACTAGATGAGCAGTCAAATGACCCTTTGATTTTGTGGCTAGTGTTGTTTGCTCCAGTGATGAATTCGTCAGTGTAGATATGTGGGCAGAGTTGGCATCTTTTCTGGTTGCAGGGCTGGGTTCCTGGAGGCTTATGATGTGATTGTGTGGCGTGATTATCAGAAAGAATACGTTTCGGGTTAGGGGGTTGTCTGTAAGCAAGAATAGGTTTTTCTCCCGAGGCCTCTGAGAGTGAGGGATCATTTTCCAGGATGGGTTGTAGATTATGTATGATGTGTTGGTGGGATCTGAGTTGTGGACTGTAAGTAACAACAAGAGGAGTTCTGTTATTTTCTCTTTTGGGTCTGTCTTGAAGTAGTTCATGTCTGGGTACTTTTTGGCTCTGTCAATTTGTTTTTTCACTTCCCCAGGTGGGTATCTTGGGAGAATTCTTCATAAATGGAAGTGGTTAGGCAACTATAAGTTATTATCACTATCTACTCGCTATATAATAATTCACAATTTGTTTATCCATCTTACTCCATCTCTGCTTACTGTTATTTCTATCAATATGCAAATAAATTGAGGAGGAAATGGGGTAGCAGTAGGTTCAAGCACTGAAAGAGGGACTGATTGGCTATGTCTACACTCGCAGCTTCACACGCGAGAAATATGCAAATGAGGCGAAGCATGGAATACAACCGAGCCTCATTTGCATATCTAATGAGCCACCATTTTTCCAGAAGAGGCTCTTGCGCCAGAAGGAGCTGTCTACACTGCCCCTTCTTGCGCAAGAAAAACCCTCTTGAGCAATGCCGCTACACCAATTATTTTTAGGAATAACAGCATTGCACAAGAGGGATTTTCTTGCTCAAGAAGGGGCAGTGTAGACAGCTCCTTCTGGCACAAGAGCCTCTTCTGCAAAAATGGCTGCTCATTAGGTATGCAAATGAGGCTCAGCGATATTCCACGCTTAGCCTCATTTGCATATTTCTCGTGCAAGAAGCTGCGAGTGTAGACATAGTCATTGGTTCTAACTGTACTGCAAGAGGCAATTGAGCTGTAGAGATGCTGCATGAGTGAGGGATGACTTAATTCTGGTACCACAGAATCACTTATAAAGGTGCAGCTCTGTGTAAGCAGAAACATAGGGAGAAGAAAGAGAAGGAAGAAAAGAGAAAGATAAGAGAAAAAAGTGGAAAAAGGGAGGAGAGAGGAGTTATGTAGGAAAGGAGAAAATGGGACTAAAGAGTTTCCTTTGATGACACAATTATCCTCTGAATTTCCCCAGTATCGGTTTTGTGTTTATAGTTTATAGCTTGTGTATTAACACTACCAAAACCAAAAATCTTTTCAAGCATGGAAAAAATAAAAGTAACTCTTAAAAACACCTTTAGAATTGGCTGCATCTAAATGGTACATAAATCATGTGCATAAAGTCCAGACAGGGGTATCCCGGAAAAGCGCTGCCGCATCCAGGGAACGCATCCGCTTTTTCGGAACAGTTTCTTTTGGGCACATTCTTTTGGCATCCCTGTATTCCTATCAGTGAGAGGAATAAGGGATGTTCCAAAAGAGGAGGTTTTTCCAGAATTTGGCCCCGTGTAGATGGGCCAAATTTCAGAAAAGCCTCTTCTGAAAAAATAACGGAAAAAGATATGCAAATTGCAGTTCACAATTTGCATATCTTTTTCCAAGAAAACTGCAGTCTAGATGTAGCCAGAAAGGAGGGACATGATATTGAGAGTGGCCACTGGAGGCAGCAGCATGCAGGGGAGAGCTATATGTAGCATGGCACTGGGAGCAACTGCACCAGCAAGAGAGTGACCAGCAGAGCTCGGGCTCCACTATCTTGCCTGCCACTAGACTGGGTAAGTAGCCCCTATGTCCCAAACTCTTCCCCCCAGTCCTGGCCCTTGGCCACAGAACCAGAGGGGGAGGGAGAGAAAAGGCCCCTGGTGGCCAGAGGGGCTGGCAGGAGACAGAAAGCCCCTGGGAGCCAGGGGCGTTTGGGGGATAGAAAAGGCCCATGCTGGCCATGGGAGCTAAGGAGAGAGAGAAGGCTGGGCAGTTGGGGAGGAAAGAAAGCCCTGTTGGATGGGACCTCCTGCTTTAAGCCCCTCCTCACCTCACACCTCTCACTTTTGCACCCCTCATACCACCAGCCCTGGATGACCTGGGCAATACCAGGTAAGATTTTTAGTTTGATATATGGGCAAAAGACCAATGATGGAGTGGAGTCCACATAGAAAATAACAAACAACTACAATACAGCAATTTCTAATCAGGTAGTTAGCTTCTTTCTTTCTTTCTTTGTCTCTCAATTGTTAAATCAATCAGAGATCTGTTTTCTAAGCCTAACAAACTGAAGGAGGTCGATCATGAGTGAGAATGCAGTTGTCATGCATTCTACTTCACCAACATCCAATTTATTAAAAGATTAAATTTACAACATCCACATGGTACAATTGAAATGATATGACTGCCAGCAAAAACAGCGAGATGATCACTCAGATACAAAAAATGTCTTGACTTCACCTCTGAACTGAGGTCAGAATAGGGCTATGTCCAGGGAACGCGTCTGCTCTTCTGCTTTTTTTTTTTTTTTTTTTTTTTTTTTTTTTTTTTTGCAGAGGAACAGATGTGCTCTTTTGGAAGCCCTGTCTTCCTCCTCCCATGAGGAAGAAGGGCTCTTCCAAAAGAGGAGGCTTTCCTGAAATTTGGGCCAGTGTAGATGGGCCAAAATTTGGAAAAGACTCTTCTGAAAAAACTATCGGAAAAAGTATGAAAATTACCTTTTTCTGATAGATCAGTGTAGTGTAGACATAGCCTAGCAGACCACTACTCTGTGACCAATGTTTAAATTCATTGAGGGAATCTAGTTTAGCAAATACACCCAGGGTATTTGCTTCCAGAGTGCTTATCCCTTGCATTGTGACTGTAATTGGTATTAAGAATATTGCCAAAAAAACAGCTTTAGAATCAAACCACAGAGCGGAGGAAACAAGAAAGCTTGGCAGGTATAAATTTAGGGCCTGATGTAAAGCCTACTGTGATTTACAACTACTTAGTTAGACATGGAGAGAGAGAGAAGGGGAGTGAGGTAATTTTTTTTTTGTATTAGATCAAATTCTGTTGGTGAGAGAGAAAGGCTATCAAGCTATACAGAGCTCTTCCTCAGGTCTGCGAAAGATACTCAAGGTTTCACAGCTAAATACAAGGTTGAAGACATAGTTTAGAATAAGTAGTTAGCACATTATAAGAGACCATTCAAGGTGTTGTGACTGATAAACACCTCTAACTTTTAAAATTTTATCAAAAAAAGGAGACAGGGATCTACACTTTTCCATACATATGCAGAATAATTGTATGTGGACCAAGGTATGTGCAAATGTGCACCACAAGTAGAAACAAAAATCCTAGCTGTGGACGCACTGCTAATCAGCTGGGCAGCATTTGAATCTCTCCTGAGAGGTTGCACAGGCTCATAGTTTATAGGGAACCCTGCCTGAAACACTTGAATATTTCCCCTGAATTCTATCAGATTAACAAATCTATTCTTCTATGCTACCATTTTCCAGGCCCGATTCTGAGTAACTGCAGTTAAGTCAATGTGGTTTTATCCCTGAAATCTACTGGAAAATCCAAATAAGATTCCCTCATCCCCTTTGAATTTTCCTTTTTATTGCACTAATTGTATTAATCATGTTAATTGCATTAATCTTTCATATATTTTCCCTTGTCAAATATTTATTTAATGGAATATTGTAATGGCAGAAAATGAATACATAATCCCACTTTACTAATGACATCTGAAACTTTTTCAGATAGAAGAACTGTGCAATCTGGGAGATTTTTCACTATTTTCAATGCCCATTTACTACAGCACTTCACTCTTTGGGAATGTCTACACAGCAACATTATTTCAAAATAACTGCCTGCTGTGTAGATGCAGACTAAGTTATTTTGAAATAACATTAGTTATTTTGAAATAATGTCGAAATACAGTCAAGCTGGAGAACTTCCTATTCCAGCTCCTGTAACCCTCATTGTACAAGGAGTAAGGGAAGTCAGAGGAAGAGTGCTCTATTTTGAAATAAATGCTGTGTAGATTGCACCAAATGACAAAATAAGCTATTTGCGTAGCTCAGATTGCGGATCTTATTTGGAGTTACGGCACAGTGTAAACGCATCCTTTGTGAGCAATTCAGTTAGACTTTGAGACTCAGTTTCTTGAGCAACAGTGCAGCATTGCAGTGTTTAGAATTCTTTCACTCCAGAAAAATATGTCAATATTAAAGACAGTTCCCCCATCCAAAAAAGAAAAAAAAACAAAAACAAAGAAAACAAATTATAACACAGACAAACAGCAATCCCCTCACCCCAAAACAGCTAAATAAAACAAACAAAAACTTCCCTCTTCCACTTCTATAAAGCTGAGTTATCGCTTTGACACATCTTTTGTAGGTGGAAGGACTTATGTATAGCACCCAGAGAGGAGCAACAGGAAGTGTTGAGCCTCAGCATCTGCCAACACAAAATTCCAATTTTGCACAGTAGGGAGATGGTAACTTCCTACATCTTTTTTTTTTTTTGTCTGCAGTTTGCTGTCCCCCCATCTCCACCCTTTGCCCCTCCAACACACATCTGTTAACCACACTTCTTGGCACACAGGGGCTGGAGCTATGATGCAGCTGTGGTTCTCCAGTTCTAGAAGCCATGGTATAAGTTGTGTGCCATCCTAATACACCTCACTAAAGGGAAGGAATAATTTGTCCCACCCTTTTCCTTCTGTGCTTGTGCTATAACTAGTAACACCCTCATCTAGAAAGGTATAGGCTCTGGCTCTGCAGGCCCATATTCACCCACAACAATAGTTCACTGCAAACATTTCTACTCTTCTCAAGTGTTAACATACACAGAACTTAAATTGGGTAGAAAGGGCTTTCTTGCCATTCTCTTCTTTTTTAATACATTTTTGGTTGCTGAATTCATGAGAAACATATTTTGGACCATTCCTATTTCTTTAACCAGTGCAGGTTTAAATTGCCTCTACTGACTCCATTCTATGTTCTTTATATTGTTTTTAATACTACAGTAATTGAAAAAGGATACAGACATAACAAAAAAAAATAATAATAATAAAAAAAGAATGAAACACCACAAATACAAATCTGTCAAGGAGGTGAGTGAACACATTATAAATAACTTCTCTCTCACAGGGCTCCTGGATAGTCATGTAAATATTCATGCAGAGTAACTTTCGAATGCATATCATTATCCACTTGGCAGACATGAAGCACCATGGACATAATGCTACCCTCTTCACTCAGTCCTAAATACCATTGACTTCAGGATTGGGCTTACAATACGAAAGGAGGTGAATAAACCAACTTATATGTGCCTAGATACAATTTTTGTGAAATGAAAGTAGTTAGAATGTATGTTGAGTAGCATCCTTTCAATATCCAATGCTTCAGCACTTCTGTGGGATTTCTTTAAACACCCAAAGTCCTCCGTACATAATATTAGATTCACTCAGTGTGTCTCCTTCAGATTTCCATTTCTTTTCTTCTTTTGCCAGTCCAGATAAGTGTAAATAGAATATGCATTGTACATCCTACTTCTATAAGTACCTATGGTGGGAATGGAGAGCGCCTATGAATGGTATAGGTAGCTAATATCTTCTACAATGTTAGAGAGGCAACATAAGTTGTCAGTAAGAGGTACATTACACTACATCCCTATTTATTATCAGACAGTATCAAGTGTGGTATTCATAAAAGTAGCTGTTTTTAAAATGCACATAGTTACTCTACATAGACTTGCTCTTGAAGTCTTTACCCACACAAGTCACTCTTAAATCTCACTAAAATACATGGGAATGCCTGTATTACATATGTTGCAGAACTGGACATTATGTCAGCTCACCCCCACTTCCCAATTCTTTACTGCAATAGCAGTCAAAAACATTAAACAAATGTTAGGAACCATTGGGAGAGGGATAGATAATGAGACAGAAAAAATCATAAGGCTACTATGCAAGTCCATGGTATGCCCACTTTTTGAAAACTGAATGCAATTCTATACCCTAGCTCTAAAAATATATTAGAATTGAAAAACTATAGAAAAGGGCAGCAAATATGATAAAGGATATGGAACAACTTCTGTACAGGGAGAGATTAAGAAGATTGGGACATTATATCTTGGAAAAGGGAAGACTAATTGGGGATCTGACAGAGGTTTATAAAATCATGACTTTTGTGCAGACAATGAATAAGGAATTTTACTTACTCCTTCACATAACACAAGAATCGGGGGAGCATTGCTAGAAGATCTAGGGAAGTGATTATTCCCCAGCTACAACTGGAATATTGCATCCAATTCTGGGCCCCTTGCTACAAAAAGGATATGGATGCAAGAGTCCAGCAGATGACAGCAAAAATGATTAAATCATTTTGAGGAGAGGATTTGGGCTTATTTAGTCTACAGAAAAAAAAAAGAGTAAGGGGAGATCTGATAGCAACCTTCAACTACCTGAAGGAAGGTGCCAAAGAGTATGGAGAAAGGCTATTCTCAGTGGTGACAGATGACAGAAAGAAGAGCAAAAGTTTCAAGTTGCAGCGGGGGAGGTCTAAGCTGGTTATTAGGAAAAACTCTTTCACAAGGAGAGTGCTGGAATCTCCATCTCTAGAGGTTTGAGAAAGCCCTGGCTGGGATGATTTAGTTGAGGTTGGTCCTGCTTTTAGAAGGGGGTGACTTCCTGAGGGCTCTTCCAATCTTATGATTCTACTATGATTCTATATCACCAAATGAAATAAACAAGCAGCAAGAAACAAAAAGAAGTATTTCTTTACATTGTGCACAGTTAACTTGTAGACCTCATTACCAGAAGATGCTGTACAGGCTAAAATGATAGCTGGGTTTAAAAAATAATACGTTCATGGAGAATAAGTTCATTGATAGTTCTTATCCAAAGTGGGTAGGGATGCAATCCCATGATCAGAGTGTTCCTAGTCCCTGATTTCCACAAGCTGGGAGTGGATGATAGGGAACAGATAATTCAGTGATGACCTGCTCTGTTCATTTCCTCTGAAGTACCTGGGATTGACTTCTGGGCTAGATGAGCCACTGATTTAATCCAGTATGACCCTTCTTACGTAATTGCTTGCTATAATGGAGAAAAAATTCAAAGCAGAGAGAACTATATTGTATATCATTCCTTGCATCGTCAATAAATTTCCCTCTAGAATTTTGATTGTTAACAAGTGAAACTGTAGCTGTATAAGGCAGTTTATGTTGATGATACTAGGTCAAGATTCTATTACTGCTATTTAGCATGAAATCATGGTTTGATTTCAAAGCAACTTAGAAATGTTGAAGGAACAACAGAAAGAATGAATATGGAATGAAGAGGTTTCAATTTTTACAGTTGCATTTTAGCCACATGCTTTTTAAAAAATTTGCTACAAGTGTGTGAGAAAGCACTATGCATTATTGGAGACCATTTTATCACTTCTTTCCCAAGGTGTAGTCAGTGAAATGGTGAATAATTATTTATATCTCAGAGGGAAGCAATTCATTTTAATTGTTCCTATGAAAACTTCATGGCTACGTCTAGACTGGCATGATTTTCCACAAATGCTTTTAACGGAAAAGTTTTTCCGTTAAAGCATTTGCGGAAAAGAGCATCTAAATTGGCAAGGAAGCTTTTCCGCAAAAGCACTTTTTGTGGAAAAGCGTCCGTGCCAGTCTAGACGCGGTTTTGCGCAAGAAAGCCCCGATCACCATTTTAGCCATCGGGGCTTTTTTGCGCAAAACAAATCTGAGCTGTCTACACTGGCCCTTTTGCGCAAAAGCTTTTGCGCAAAAGGACTTTTGCCCGAACGGAAGCGTCAAAGTATTTGCGCAAGAAGCACTGATTTCTT
Source organism: Pelochelys cantorii (assembly GCA_032595735.1). Lineage (NCBI taxonomy): Eukaryota > Metazoa > Chordata > Testudines > Trionychidae > Pelochelys > Pelochelys cantorii. Next base: position 96,461,234 of record CM064329.1, on the reverse strand, counting down.
ACATTAGAACGTCAGTGCTTTTGCACAAAATCAAGCGGCCAGTGTAGACAGCTGTCAAGTTTTTGCGCAAAAGCGGCTGCTTTTGCGGAAAAACTTGCCAGTCCAGACACAGCCCGTATGTATATGAAGGGTGGGTATGTGCATGTATATTCTTTTTTATTTGTATATTGATGCAATAAAAATGCACCATGGACTCTGCCCATGATACGTGTATTTCATCTTCATGGTAAAATATACTTGTCATTTTTTTACTGAGATCACATCATTCACAGCACATGATTCATAACACTATTTCTTTGGAGACATTCTCCTGTTCCCATTACAAATAATGTTGTTTCACGGTGCCACCTCATGTGATCATTGGCTCATTATCTAGTGCTGTGGACTTATTTATATTATACAAGAAATATGCCTTTTTGAGAGAATCATTAGAGCAAATGTCCATTTCAACCAGATTTGTGTCTAATTCAGCACCCTGACTGGCATCTATCATTCAGAATCTAACACAAGCACTAAGCTTGTCAGCATTGTAGACGCATAAGCACAGTTTGGTTGAAACTTCTTTTAGATTCTACACTGTGTTAATTCTTCAAGACACTCCATGTTTATGGCATAGAAAACAAGGGGTAGTGAGTTTAATTTTTGTTTTTCAGTGGCTACAGGAATCATGTCAATCACAATGTTCTCAACAATTTGGCATATAAAATGAGTATATCATTCTGGCTTCTGAATTCTTTCCCTACAGAGTGTGAAAAAAAAGATCCCTTGAGGCACATAATTAAATCCTGTTCCCCATTTTCATGGTGAGAAGCCCAAAAGTGATACACAAGGCTTGTATGATTAATTCAAACAGAATGTGGCCTGTAAAATACACACACCAGCAGGGCCACTGATGGAAGGGAGTCAAAGAGCAAAAGTTGTCTGAGGGTCCGTGACTCCGGACTCTTTAAATCATGGCCAGAGCCCCACGCAGCATGGTTGGAGTGGCACTTAGAGCTGGCTGCCCCTAGTACTGCCCCTTCTGCCCAAGACCATGCCCCTTCCAGGGAGTCCAGGGCCGAGCCCCACCCTCCCTTGCCTAGGCCCTGGCAAAGTCTATCGTCAGTCCTGCACACCAGCTTCTAACATTTATCTTAGTAGTATTCAGAAAACATGGGTGGATCCATGCAACTAGAGAATATTGGATCAAGTTATAAAAATACAAGCCATCAGTGTGCTTTTGTGTATTCATAAAACTGCATCTTCTGTGCATTTCTTGTCTGTTTCCACTCACATGTGCCTCCATTTTATGTGTGCAGATTTACATTTCAAAATGTGGCGCACGGTGTTTGGGGGGGTTTCTATATACTTTTTTCTGTTGCATTTAGTTCTTCCTGCAACCCAAGGAAGATAACCAAAAATACAAAAAATTGACCTATGATTTCAGAGGTATTCCCATATTATCTATGATTTATTTGGGAGTTGTTTCATACCTGTTTGAATGCAGTCTCCACATTTGTCATAACTCTTTCTAGGAGATCTGAACTTTTATGCACTCTTCAAAGTCACACATTCTCTAACTTTTGCTGTGGAAATATCGAGGAATGCTGCCTATATTAAAATTTGCCCTTTAGTTAGGTAACCACAGTTGTCATAAATTAGAAACACTACACACAAGTAGATCTACATATCACATTCTGATAATGTCAAATACCAGCCACTTTTGAAATATTTGAACATTTAAAGAACTGTTTCTCTTATTCAGATTAATAGGTTTTGGCTGAACAAAGATTAGCTCATGAAAGTACTGGTCCTTTGGGCAGAAAACATAAAGAAACTTAAAATGTTCATATTTTATTTCTAATTTTTAACATGTCTAACTTGCTGTCTGTCTCATTTCTCTGCCTTGTCATATACCCATGGTGAGCAAGGTTGCTTAGAAAGGAGGGTAGGAGTTACTTCTATGGGAGAGACAGACTGTGGGAAATCATGGTGGGTAAGCAGATATGTGTTTGTCAAGTTTTACACATCTTTAAACTATTACTTCAACTGTGCCGGGCTTACAGAGAGAAAAAGAACTCATCAGTGAAGTGAAAGACTCTTGAAAATGAACTATTTCTGGACATAAAAAATGACACAACTATAAGTTAGATAGAGCAGGCCAGAAGTGACTGCTGTGTATATTATTTGAAGTTGGGAATCTTCTCAAATGTCTAAAGTTCTTGTCTGCAGTGTCAGTGTTAGGTTATTAAAGAGACAAGGTGGGAGAGGTAATGTCTTTCATTGGACCAACTTCGGTTGGTGAGAGAAACAAACTCTCTTTTGCAACTCACAGAGCTTTTCTTCAGGTCTGGGGCAGATAATCCCAGCATGAAAGCAAAATGGAAGATGGAACATATTGTTTAGCATCAGTAATTAGCATGTATTGTAACAGACCATGCCAGACTCACACAAGAAAATCACAAGGTGATCACTTTTTATCTCACCTTTCCTTCTATAACCCCAAAGGAAACTTTCACAACACTTTCAAAAGACAAGGCTAGGAGCTTAAATATATTATTGTTAGACACTAAAAAGCATCAATGAAACAGAGATGCTGGACTTATGGTTTATTACAACAATCTGTAACACACTAACCTTCTGTTTTTGACCTATGACTGCAGATGTATTAATGGGTCTATCCACCTTGAATGGTTTCTTACAATAAGTGCTAACTCCTTATTCTTAACAATCTATTCCACCTTATATTTTGCTGTGATGCTGGGAGTATATTTCTCAAACCTGAGGAAAAACTGTGTGACTCAAAAGTTTGTCTCTTTCTCAGCCAAAGGTTAGTCTAGGAAAAGATATGACTTCACCCTCTTGTCTCTCTAAAGCTTCTGTATACACGTATACCATGTACTAGGCATAGGCGTCAACATTTCACCTTGTGAGAGGATGCTCCACCTCTCTTTTGCTCCATGCACCACTCCCACTCAACCCCCTTCTCCCAAGCCCTGTGCCCACCGTGTCTTCCTGCCCCTGCTTCACCCCTGCTCTACCTCTTCCTTGCTCTTCCCCCAAGTGTACACCATCCCTGCTCCTCCCTCTCCTTCCCACTGAAAATCATCTGTATGCAGTGTTCCAGAAGTTCTGGGAGGGAGGGAGAGGAGTTGGTAAGCTCGATGCTGCCAGCTTTCAGAAGGCAGGAGAAGTGGGAGACAAAGGAAGGAGCTTGGTGCCAGTGAGTTCTCTGCACGCACTCATTTTTCCCTTTGAATGCTCCAGTGTTGGAGCACCCATGGAGTGAGAACATATTGTACTACATATATAAGTGTTGCTGACTATCCACTAGCTGAATCTTGTTCTTCTTGAGTCTCAACCAGCAGTGCTTTTTTGGGGAAGAGGAATATTTCATTCATGGAAAATAGAGTAATGGGTAAAAGGCAGTTAGGGACCTAAAGAATGATACATGCATTTATCCCATGGCTCTGCAATTTCTCACATGGGGTATGTCTAGACTACATGCCTCTGTCGCCAGAGGCATGTAAATTAGACTACCGACATAGTCAATGAAGCCAGGATTTAAATATCCCCGGCTTCATAAAAATAAAAATGGCCGCTGCGCTGTGCCGGCTCAGCTGATCATCCACACAGCGCGGCAGTCAAGACGCGGATCGGTCGACGGGGAATGCCTTTGTCGACCGCTCCTGTAAACCTTGTTTCACAAGGCATAAAGGAGCGGTCGACAAAGGCGTTCCCTGTCCACCGATCTGTGTCTTGACAGCCGCGCTGTGCTGATGATCAGCTGAGCCAGCTCAGCACGGCAGCCATTTTTATTTTAATGAAGCCAGGGATATTTAAATCTCGACTTCATTGACTATGTCAGGTAGTCTAATTTACATGCCTCTGGCGACAGAGGCATGTAGTCTAGACATACCCATGGATTGGATATCACCTTCACATACACACGTAGGGTCTATGTATTTACATATACACTCACACACACATTATATGCAAACATTATGTTACATTGTTGTCTTTTTGAACAGTGATTCCCTATATTCATATCAAGATAAGAATGTGTCTATAGCAAAGATAATTCTCTAGAAAATGACACCAAAAAGTAATTTTTATAGGGCAAAACTGATTTGAACAGAAAAAGATAAAACAAGCAAGTCTCTAGGATTTAAAGAGAGAGCAGATGTATAGCAAAACACTTTTTAAAAATATGCAAAATTAAAATGTGGAATATTGATTTTTTTTCAACTCCATTCCCTTTTAGATCAGAGATTAATGTCTGAATTTTAATGCATGTACATATATAAACACAGCAGGGTTTTATGTGTGTGTGTTTTTAAATAAGTCTTTACTGAATAAGCCAACAAAGTAGTGTAGAATGGAGTTTTAAAGATAAACATGGCAGGTCTAAGAAGATGGAAAATGCAGGCTTCAAAACACATGTATTCTCTTGTTAAAGATAAAATATATCAAACACAAAGAAGAATCAAATTTGCACGTCTCAGTTAATAACAATGTTTTATGATTATTTTTCAATTAATATATTTGGTGTCACTATATCTGGGACCCAGTATTCATAACATTTTTTCTGTGCCTTGTCTATAATTCAAGAGGATTAAACTCTAATGGGATGTGTTTCTTTAGAGTCCCCAATATAGTCAGTACTTGCTGCCTCCCCTTTGTGCTAGGCTGCTGGGTGTGCTACTAGAAAGAACTGTCCCATTGAAAAGAAAATACAGTACCATGCTTGTGCAAAAACTTCACAAATAAATCTTTTACAAGCATTGCCTAACGTCTTCTGTGATCCAAACTGACCTATCCTGTAGATCTTAGGGAAGGATGTCAGTCTCAGCTTCCTAGAATTATCCTTTGTGTAAAAAAGGAGACCATCAGACAGGATTTGATAAAGCTCAGAGCTAGTTACTTTTGGTTTTGGCACTAATTTCTGTTTTGCTGTTTCATGCAGCTGGAAAATAAGTCATGAGTAAAACCATTATTCTCATATTCTAAAGTAAAACTTTAATGTCTCTGTTATAAGTTAGAGCAAAGAAATGCTATAAACAAAGGTCTAAATGGAAATTAACCACTTCACTGTCAAAAGCTGAGCCTGAAACTGCTATTTAGTGTCACTAATAAAGTGCCTTATTTAGTCCCCTGAAGGCTACACCAATTAAACATTAAATTTGGATTTCTTTGCTTTCAATATTAGGAGGGATTGTTTTCTCAGACAGAGGAACTTTCTCACTCTAATAAAGACTTAAAATGATTGGAAAAAAAAAAAATAAGTGAGCTGGTCCAGTAGCAAATGGAACTGTAGCATTAGCTACTTCATTGTCACATTTGATATCAGCTTCATTTCATGTATTTATTGTCCCACATGGAAAACTCCTAATTTATTGTCATCCAGGGAGTGCAGAACATAAATATTCTTACAAAGGTGTCATTTGACGGACTTCTCAATGAAAACCATGCTTTAGCGACGTGCGACCACCAGGTGTTTCTGCTTTTATTCTGCTGCTACATGCTGTGAATGTTTGTTACATTGACAGAGTATATGAAAATTTGGACTATTTTGTAAAAAAAAGTCTTTGGAAAACAAACGCGGTGAGTACAAATAACAGCTGTTGTGATGTTTTCATGATATTTAATTTACATCATTTCATTTCAACCCTTTTTTATTCCCTACAGTGATCTGTTCTATATAGTCACATATTGTGGATGACTCTATTGTAAACAATGGGTCAGATTTTCATTCATGTGCAAGTCCAACTCCTGAGCACATAGACTCTAATGAACGTGTGCAACCCAGATCTATCTAAATCAGGAGCAGCAAATTCACATTTCAGAGGTTCTGCTTGGGTTTTGTATGCACAGATTTGACCTTTTCTCCATGGTGTATACTACCTAATATAAATATGCACATTTTACACTAATTGAGGCACATCCCATAATAAGAAGCATTAATCTGTTTGGAATATACTCTGGACAAGATGAGAGCTTGTGATAGTAATTTAATATTAATTGTCCAATCACAAAAATAGCCATGTCAACAATTATTTTTAGCTAACAGGTTTCCAGTCTTTTCAGGCATCTTACCAGATTCAGACATCAGCTAGTGTCTATCACCTGCTTAGAATCATAGATTCAAAAGGATCGCAAGAGTTATCTAGTCTAACCCAATGCCAAGATTCAGGATTTGTGGTATCTAAACCATCCAGGAAAGATGGCTATCCAGCCTCCTTTTGAAAACCTCTTAACAAAAATAATCTTATTCAACTATATGCTAAAATGGAACTTCAGCTGTTTGTATGACTGTGGAATCTAATTTGAAATAATCCAGACTCCATTGTGTGTTGAAGTGTGTTCAGCTGGATGAGAGATGGGTAAGAGAGGTGGCAAAACTACTTCCAAAACATGTATCTAAACATTTGTTTGAATAAAATTGTGGGTTTGTGTAGCTAATACTCACACTTCTTTAAATTTGTTTGTCAGGGAAATTTAGTTCAAGTGAGGTTTATTTCAACATAATTTTCATGGAAAAGGAGTCCAATTAACACTCCATGCCAATACATTTGTACAAAGGTTCACTACCAGAAGCCCAAACGCTGTCATCTTTGAAATTTCTTGGATTCCCTCCTACTGTGTATAAAAGTTCCCCTCATCAGTCAGGGAGCAGAATTAATGACATGTGACTCAGTTGGTCCAGTCATGAATCATGAATAGTCCAAGATGTAGTCAAACTTAACAGTTTGTGAACAACTCCCAATCTGTATCACATTCATATAAGTATTCATTAAACAATTTTGAATTGCGAGAACAATAAAATCAATCATTCTGTGCATAGATAATTCAAAATTGGAAATAATAGGCTAAAGTCACTGAAGAAGCAATTTGGTGTGAATAATTCACCTAGCTCTAGTAGCTATGATATTCTGAGACCTAGAACAGCTGAGTATAATTAAGGTAGAGAAAAATACTTGCGGTATTAGACATTGAACCATGAAATACCAGTACTGGTACACATACCAATGATTGGGAACCACTATTAACTATATGAGATGGCTTTTCCAAACCAGACATAAAACTAGCTATGTCAATGAAATTAAATATTACATCCACGCCCAGAATGAATTCACTAACTCTACTTAATCTAAAATAAACTCTCATGTATATCGCATGCCACAGGTGTGTGCACATGCACATGTCTTGCTGCTCATCACGTGGGCCCCTGGCAGCTAAAACATATGAAACAAACAAAAAATATATAGTCTTCTCTCAGTTATCTTGAGTAAATAGGTCACATACTAGAAAAAAACACTTTGCATAGACGTTTCTACCTAAAATTACACAATTTGAGATCATATGGCAGCCTTTTATTCAGCAAAATTTCAGTGACTTTACTATTACAGTAGCCACACAGGTTGCCTAAAATACCGGTCATAGCCGGAGAAAATAGCAAATATACAGAATATAGAATGGAATTCCAAACTGGGATTATAAAACGCATGGGTGGGGATGGTTGTTCCTCAGATAATGATTGTACTCTGCTATCTATAACTAAAGATTGGATTAATCTCTGCAGTGCAGAAGAGAAATGTTTTCATGCCATTTTATAAGCTGCACACTTAGACTGCTGGAGTTCAGGGATGGGCATCATGAAATTGACAGAGGAGAGGACCACGGCTCTCTCTCCCAACATAAGAAACCATCATCATATAACCCCGAGTTTTTCAGAGTGATTTTGTTCAATCTTTAATTAAAAGATCACTTTTACTGTGACACCAACTTTTGCTGAACCTTTCTGTGGTCACCATAGCATGCATTCCCTCCTTCCATGGACAAATTTCAGACAAACAAGCCCTGGGAGCTGTTTGCGTAAGGGTTTTACTGATATCTGTGTGGTCTTCTTCCTCGTTTTTGTGAACTTGTGCATGTTTCCTAGGCTCAGGAAAAAGAGTGAGCCAAAATATGAAAAGAAAGAAAGAAAGAAAGGAAGAAAGAAAGAAATCCACCACTGAGCTGGCAAGAGAACCAAAGCTTTTTGGCAAGCACAGCAGTCAGTGGAGTTGCTGGAACTTTATGTAACTTTCAGAGCAACATCATGATTTTAGTTGGAGCAGGATGTTCCATAAAGTGTGTGTCAAACTCAGAGATACAGAATTGATTCCAACTGAGGAGCTGAATGCAGCATAGAGCAAAACCTATGCCCAAATACTACTTTTAAAGCACAGATCTTTGTTGAAAAAAAGAGGGCAAAAGACAAAGGATTGAAGGGAGAATAAAAGGGGCAACATGGACTAGTATCCATGCAAATCCCTCAACTCACCAAATGTTTAGTTAGTGCCCCTATGCATTTGTTTAAAACAATAGGATATTGATGTGATTATTTCACTGAAATTAATTACATTCATAGCTGGGCTTTCAAAAAAAACCCCACCTTTTCTTGCTTGTCAGATAGTTTCTTCATACGTCTCTGTCCCGAACTTTATTCATACCATTAAATCAATCTGGGTCTAATCCAAAATCCACAGCAGTCAGTGGAAGTTTTGCCATGGAATTTTGTATGAGGCTTTCAATGATTTGGATGGGTACATTGCCATGAAGACATGGTAAATCCTATAAGATGTGGACATTCAATGGGTGTTCAGGACACTCAGCATCTCACAGGTTCAGGCCTTATCTGAACATGCTAGCTCTACAAAAATTGCTCTCTCCGGAAGTGATGTGATCTGATGAGAGCCACCTGGTAGGTTGTAAGTACCCTCATTTTCCATTAAAGTTGGTCAGAAAATGCCTTCTTAATTTTTAATGAAAAATACATAATCATGTATCTGATATTCAGGGACCATTTTCTGACTAGCTCTTGTGAAAAGGGAACACAAGGGACTTTGAATCTTGCAGAAAGGGTTTGCTCTTTTTTATTTCCATTTGCATTAGGAAAAAAACCCAACTGAAACAACCTCTGTGGTAGCACTTCAGAACTCCCACTTCTAAGTGGAACCAAGAAATACAGAAGCAGGTGAAAAAGATAGATGGGGAACAGAGTTACTCCAGTTTGTTTGAACTTCAGAAGTTCATTATGAGTTTGAGTGAGAGGGTTATACTCATTTTATTAGAACTGGCTTAGCCCATCCCTAGTGACCCTGTTTTAATGAACACTTATGTCCTGTACTACAGGACTGCTTAGGGACCCACATCCTTCAGACAGCTTCGACAGCAAAGTGGTTAATGTTTGAAGAATGAGTCTTTCTTTCCTTTGCCATGGCATCGGGTTCTTATTGTACAACCCTGTACAGTACTTTAGCAATATTTTTTTAAAGATTTAAAAAGCAAAGAGTTACAAAACCATTTGCACTTAACTTGAAATAGAAAAGATAGCACTTTTTTTAAATCCCATTATATAGTACACCGTATAAATTACAGAGTATTCAAATGCACAAATGCATCTGTGTAACATTTATCAAATGTAATTTTTGTGTGTGTGGATTTTTTTTCCAGAGTTTTTGCTCATAGTTCTATGCATCTCACTTTCCCCTCACTATCACGTATGACAGTGCTCCAGATCTGAAACACTGCTGTTGCAGTATCGCATGTTGTTGGGGATGTGGCAATCTGTATAGTTAATGCCCCCATTTGGGGTATAAATGGGCTGCAGTCTGAAATCTCCTTTAAGGAGCTGATCGTTATTTAAGGAGACAATCTGGAAGCTGGTTTCCGTCATCTCCAGGATGGAGTTGTCCTTCTTGGTCCCTGCCTCACAGTAGTCATCTTTCCGCCGGCCCCGGTTGTATTTCCACTTCTGGGAGGTGTAGCGCCCCTTTTTATGCATGTGCCAGCAAAAGATGCTGAGCAGGACTATGAGCACAAATATCACTGCACCCCCAATCAAGCCTGCCAGCAAAAAAGGGGAGCCCATATTCTGAGTAGTCGTCTGCTCATGGCTGGAGGCTGTATTGCTGCCATTGTTTAAATGGGAAGCCTTGGTTGTGGCTTCTGAGCAGACAGTGTCTTCTCCAGCTCGGTAATTATTAAAAGCATCCAGTGGAACCAAGCAAATCCGATAGGTGGATTTGGGTTCAAGATTCACCAAGCTTAAGTGTTGTTTCTCACCACTTACTATCCGTTCCTGAACAATTCCCCCTACCAGGCTGTGGCCCATTTTAACCCATGTGAGTTTGTATGCCATCACAGTAAAAAGGGACAGCCAGTGGACTTGGATGCAAGTGTCATTCACAGAATGGATGGAGAGTTGGATCCTTTCAGAAATGGGAGGTGTCACCCTTTCTCCACCCTCCTTGTCAGGCACAGTGGGGAGTGTGGATGTAGTGGGTGGGAAAGGACTATGTTTATCAGTTGGATTTGGAACTGATGAAGTGGGAGCCAGTGTGGTTGGCAAGGTGGTAACAGGGGCTGGGGTGATAATTGGCAGACCAGGTGTAGTCGTGGGGCATGACAACATATTCATATTGAGCTCCCTGACAGCCATACCTCGGACCTGTTCTGGTCCCTGGCACATAAAGCCCCGAACATTGATGGAGGAGGGAATAAATTTGAGCCATTCAGTGACCCATTTAATACTGCAGTCACATAACCAGGGATTATTCCGCGCAGTAAGCTGCTTTAAGTTGTGAAGGTTATCAAAGACCCCTTTCACCAGCATCCGGAGCTGATTGTTGGAAATATCAAGCCGCTCCAGCTTGTGGAGGTTTGAAAAGGCTGAAAGTGGTATGTGGGTTATCTGGTTGTCCTGCAGGTAGAGCCTCAGCAGATGTGTACCTGGAAGATCAGGGGGAGGGTAGGATAGTGAATTCCGTACTATTGAGAATTCCTTGAGCTTGGTTAGGTGGCCAAAGGTACCCTCAGCTATACCTTTGTTGGTAAGGAGATTGCCATCCACGATAAGACGTTCCAAGCTTGTGAGATTCTGAAAGGCCATGTCTGAAATTATGGCAATTCGGTTTTCATCGACTCGTAATTCTTGTAAGTCCACTGGAAGGCCAACTGGTACGCTGCTCAAGTGATTCTTAGACAAGAATAGAAGCTTGAGGCTGACAGCTTCCCGAAATGCTCCATCCTCAACCCCTACAGTAGAGATGGAGTTGTCATCTAAGTGCAGCTCTTCCAGTTTCAAGAGTTGAGCCAGGGCAGCCCGGGAAATGGTTTGAATGTTATTTTCCTGCAGGTGGAGAACCCTGACATTCTTGGGCAGGTTCATGGGAAACTCATCCAATTGGTTGCCATACAGGTAAACCGTGTGCACAGACTGGACGTTGTGCAGCTCTGCAGGGAATCCAGCATTATTAATTTGGTTATTGTGGAGGTAGAGTACGGTTACACCCTCCGGTATCCCAAGAGGCACTGAGGTCAAGCTTCGCTCATTACAGTAGACAAAGTTTCGGTCACATCGGCACACATTTGGGCAGGCCAGAATTTTGGAGACCTGCATGAAGAGCCCCAGGGAAATTATGAGCCAGGAATTCAGGAAGGCAGCCCAGTCTTTGAGCCACATTCTTGTCCACAGGCCCATTTTGAATGTGAAGAAATTAAATACCAAAGGAAGAGAAATAAAAACAATGAAAAAGCACAGCTAGTGAAAACTCAAATGGTTGGAAACTGCTTGTATTTGTGTCCACTGATCAGGTCAGAGGTCAAGTCCTGGAGGCTAACTGTGAAATAATCCTTTTATGATTGGCCGGCCTCCTGCTCTTCATAGGAAAGCCACAGTCTTATTAGCCAGGGTTACACACATTGCTGCCTTCTTCCATGTGTGCTGAAAGAAACAATAGTTGTGTCTTTGAATGTTGGCAACAGGCAATTTAAAGCTACCAAGAGCTGTCAGGGGAAAAGTTGGCTGGACCAGTAGTTCCTTTCTCGGAAGCAAGGTAGTGGTGCACTCAGCTTTCTTCAGTCCCCAAAGTTTTCATTTTAGCTTGATGATGGCTCTGAGAAGCCTGTTGAAGAAAAGAAAGAAAGGAAACTGAATAACACGATATATTTAGTTGAGAACATCAGTGGAAAAATATTCTGTTCAAACAGCATATTGTGGTATTTTGGGAATAGCTAATATTACCACAGACATATTCTAATAATAGATTCGATCCAAATCCCTTTCAGGTGATGGAAGTTCAATGAAAATTAACCACTTCACTGTCAAAAGCTGACAATGAAACTGCTATGTCACTAATAAAGTGCATTATTCAGTCCCCTGAAGGTGACACTAATAACACGTTAAGAATTGGATTTCTTTGCTTGTAGTATTAGGAGAGATTCTTTCCTCAGACAGAGGACTTTTCTCACTGAAAAACTGAGGTGATCCAATAACAAATGGAACTGTAGCATTAGCTACTTCATTATTATATTTTATATCAGACTTGTTTTATCCATTTATTGTCCCACAAGGAAAACTAATGTATTTTCAGCTGGGGGGGAAGTGGGGAGCACAGGACATGAATATTTTTATGAAGGAGTTATGGATGGCCTCTTCAGTGCAAACCATACAGCTTAAAGATGCATGACCACCAGATATTTGTTTCTGCTTTTAAGCTACATGCTGTGAATGTTTGTTGCATTGACAGAATATATGCAAATGAGGACTAGTTTGCAAAGAAAAAAAGACTTTGAAAAACCAATGAAGTGACTACAAATAACAGTTGCCAAAATGTTTTGATGATATTTAATTTACATTGTTTCATTTCAACTTCTTTTTATTTTCTACAGTGATCTATTCGATATATTTACATGAGGTGAAAGGGTCTATTGTAAAAAAATAGATTAGACTTTCATTCATGTGCAAGTCCAAATCCTGAGCACACACACCCTAATTAATATGTACAAGCCATAATTTCAGTGAGGTTTGGATCATTTCCTAATGTTTGCATATTACATTCTCAGATTATTGTCCTACCGTGTCTATTTAACATATTAAAACTCAAACTTTTTATTTTAAAAGGGTTAAGCATTTTATCCTTTTGAAAATAAATCTGAAATTAACTCTGCCCCTTTGAGTGCATAAGAATTATGTCATTGACATAAATGAGAAAGAGATCAACCTCTTCTTATCAAATCACACTATATGCTTTTTTTCTTTTTTGTTTGTTTTTCTTTTCTAATCTGTTCTGTTCCAATCTCTCCATATTTACATACACTTCCTTCTCTGCCCTCTGTCTATCTTTTCACCTTAATGGATTATCAGCAGATCATCTGAGTATTTTTACTAAAACTATCATCAGTGAAATGGTTAATAATACTGTAACTCACACTGACACCATTAGATTTAAGAACTAATATTCCATTGACAGGAATAAGAGTTTACACCTATCAAAGTTATTATTTTCTGATATCAGCACAGAATCCGAAATGCAACACTATAGCAATTCATATTTGAAGGGTTTTCTTTGCAACCATGAAGGTTAGACATTTGTTCTATTTAAAACAGAGATTAGATTCTGCTATGTAGGTGTCTGACTGTGGGTAAATTCTACAGCAAATTCCTTAGCCCCTGAATACATGAGATATTGAACATATGCTTTTCTTCCCTGCTTGTTCCTCTTAATTTCTCTCTCCTTCTGGTATTATTTATTATTCAACTTTATTACTAAATTATTTAACTCTGTAAAGCAATTTGGAATAGAGTAGATATGAAAGATATTTCATGAGTACAGCCTTTCATTTTCTGTTTTTATTTTATTTTTACCAGGAATGTATCAATGTTTAATAACACCATAACAAAAACAGGTGAAAATCAATGCAAAAATATTAGGCTGTAGGGGAGCCCCAAAGGACATCCCCTCCCCCCCCCCCCCCAACAAGCTGCAGGATGGAAGAGGCCACTGGAGGCTGTGGTAAGCCCCAAAAGCCCCGGTTCCCCCAGACCAGCTACAGGGCAGGGGGCAGCTAGAGGCCAGGACCAGCCCACAGAGCACCGCCCCGCCCAACGGATGAGGAGTAGGGACCAAGCAAGGCCACCCTGGAGCAGCTGCAAACTAGCGGGGGCAGCAGCAGGTTGGGGACTGCCCCCCCCAGATAAATGATAACAAGTAGGATGAAAATCAGGGGGGGAAATAATACTTTTTGTAAAACCTGGTAGTTTTTCAGTAAAAATCAGTTAAAACTTAAAATGAAGGGACTTATACATGAGGTAGAGTTGCCTCATTAAAACTCCAGTGTCCCTAAAAGTTAAGCCTCAGTACAGATGTCTTAAATCAGGGTCGGGGAATCTAAGGCCTGGGGGGATGGATCCAGCCTGCAGAGAGACTCAGGGCTTCCCATCACAGCGCGGTGAGTTATTACTGGTCCTTCAGTCTCACAGCAAGTCTCTGAGCCTCAGTTCCTCCCTTCGCCTGTGGGACTGGAGCATGAGCATTGGTTCATCCAACGGCCTGGGCAAATCTTGACCCTCAGCACCCTGCTGTGGGGCTGGACTGTCAATGCTGGCTTGTCACACTGTGGAGGCTGTAGGGTGGTAAGACTCTAGCCTCAGGGCCTTGGGACCCCCTTGCAGGGCTAGAGCATGAATGCCAGCTTGCCCCACTTTGGGGGGAAGTCCCAAGCTTGTAGGGAGCCAGTCAGTGAGTTGAGGGGTGGGGAGAGGGTGTGTTGTTTTTGTTTTGTTTTGTTTGGTGCCAAGTCATTGAGGGTTTTGGGGGTCAGGGTGCTTCTCATTTGTGTGTGGTCTCGATTGATTTTTCTGTGGGTCAGTGTCTCCTGACTGAAAAGAGTTTCCCCACCCGTCTTAAATAATTTCATTACCTTACCGAACGTTGCTCAATGCAATCTGAAATTCATGAAATGAATGCAAAACCTGAGGTGTGCTCGGTACTTTTCAGGATTTGTCCCAAAATACAATTGTTGGAAGAATGTCTCTTCAAAAAGAAAGATGAGCAATTACAATAGGCACTCAGATACTGAGGGGCACAGGAAAACCTAGCAGGATAAGGATAGCCTCTTTAAAAACCATAGTCACTTTTTAAATGGAACAGTAGCATCCATCTCTAAATGTAGTACAAAGACAATTAATTCAGGAGCAAAAAGCATCTTACAGCTTAGACCTATGCTATCACCATACGATGTACTGTATGTCTCAAATGCTGCCTTTGGAAACATTAGAGCTTGGGAGTTTAGTAAATGTGTTCAGGAGCTGAGAGATGATAGCCTTACAACAGGAAACTTTGTATTTGAAGATTATTGTGGTTATTTAGAAGGCTCATCAGGTACCAGCCCCTAGGCTAACACAGTCAGATCTAAAAAGCAAATGCCAAATAGTCTCATAGCTTATTATTATGCATCCAAATGATAAATTTACCACATGCCTCTACAGTAAGCCATGTTCCTGGAGAAACAGAAAGATTAGCTAACCTGCTGCTCAAGGCTTTGATCTCTTGCAGGCCTATTTCAGAAAAGAGTGGTTTCTTTTCACTTAGGCAAGATGACACGATGCTGTAGAGAAACTCTTAACAGGATTACATTTTAACATGAGTCTGAGTGTGACAATTTATCCTACTTTAATATGGACAGCTTCCCATCTAGCTCAGGCTGTCCTGATCAATCAGGGCAATTTCTACATAAAACGATGAAGGGCTCACAGAGCTTTTTCCAAAAGCTTCAGAGGGGTAGCTGAGTTAGTCTGTAACAGGAAAAACTTAAAAAACAACAAGTAGTCTAGTAGCACCTTAAAGACTAACAAAACATGTAGATGGTATCATGAGCTTTTGTGGGCACAACCCACTTCTTCAGAGCTATGTCCGAGATTCTTGGGACCACACAGAGTGACAATGGCTCCCGCACTCCTATTCTGTGGTTGAAAGTAACCTGTGTGTGTCAGCAGAGTCTAAAGGAGAGACCACAAAGTTACTAACAAGATTGGTCTTAATTCAGCCTTGATATATATTAGAGAGCTCATCTGGAGAGGGATTGCCAGGCAATCAGAGCTTCTGCCTCTGAAAGAGCCCAAAGGGGATCAAGGTCACACTGAAACTAAGTGTAACTGGTACATAAGCCTTGTATTGGCCCGGAGCAAGTGGATGAATTTCAACCTCACTGACGAAGCACACAAAGAAAGAGATTATAATTCCTACCTACCTAACAAATGCAACATACACAATGCTGCTTATTAGGTAATACACTTAGAAGATGTTCAATTGACTGGTTACTTAAGAATACCAGCACTGGCTGCACTCACAAAAAACTGGTGCTCTTGGGTTCATCTTTTTTTGTGGTTACACAGGTTTTGCCTTCATAAATCTTTTAAAAGTTTCCTGCAATATGTTTTCTTTGCTTTCGAGTACTGTGGAAGTGATTCTGATTAATTCCAGGATCCTAAACTCCAAAGAGTGGTGGTTAATAAACTGAGACTATAAAACTCATAGTACAAAGGATAGGCATTGTCACTCAGTCAGTAACTACCACTAATTATATTAAGCAACAGCACAAGGATAAATTTAATCAGATATTTATGACTTCAGTGTGGACTATGGTAAGATAGAAGAAAAGAATAGGAGAAAAGGTACAAATGAAAGTGTTTAAGGAAGGGAATTATTTTATCTCAGCGTCATGCTGCAGTTTTTATTAGTGCTAGAAATATATTTTGCAGCAGAACTCAGAGAATCCAATCCAAAGGGACGTCCCATTATACTAGGAGCTGTATGATAGGTCTCTAACATGAATCTGAGAGTTAAAATTTATCCTTCTTTAATATGGACAGCTTCCCATCTAGATCAGGCTGTCCTGATCAGTCAGGGCAATGATGAAGGGCTCACAGAATTTTTTCCAAGATTCTTGGGACCACACAGAGTGACAATGGATCCTGTATTCCTATTCTGTGACTGGAAATAACCTGTGTGTGTCAGGTTACATTGCTGAAAATGTAACATGAAGCATACTGGTTAAAAAATAGGCAGTCTGCTCGGTTAAACAAAATAAGACTGCAGGGAATACAATCATAGTTCACTACACGCAAAAGTGAACTCTAAGGCATTAGAAAAATTGAAGCATTTGATCTGTGGCTAATTTTCAAAACTGAAGGCTGGTAAACTACTAACAGATATGCACGTGTTCTCCCATTTCTGTACTTTGGCCAGCAAGCAGCCCTTGTCTCCGCATTCAGATCCTCTTATCCCACCCAGATCCAAAGACCTTCTTTCATGATGCCTACAAGAAACTAGCTTACCATCTACTAGTAAACTGCTTATGTATGGAGGTCAAATGTTGGGAGGGAGGGAAATCAAGAGATTCTTCACTGCCAAAGTTCAGCATTTTATTATAGCAATTTCATACTTGGGGGGCAAATGATTCATGAATTGACAATGCTTGGGATTTGTAAAACTCACAGGCTGGAACTACATCTGAGGTTTGTTGCTGGAGAGAACTGTAGAGGAAGGGTGGGGAGAGGAGAATTTTGTATATTTAACTTAAAACAGAACCACGAGCAATAAAATAAATACACGTGCCCATCATCTCCCTAATCACTGATGCATCCTTTCTCCCAGTTCCACAGTGTTCATCTTTCATGACACAGACTGTGTCTTCCACCCTGGAAAGTGCTCAGCATGTCAGAGCCTAGTGCAGTAGAAATAATAAATGCTCAGAAGATACCCCTCAAAGCTACCTTATTGTCCTCTTTCAAATCCTTTCTTAAAAATCTGTCTTGCTAAGATGCTACAAAAACAATTGACAACAGTTAGACACCTTGTGTGCAGAGAACACAGTCTCACAGTCTGTCATGCTGCCCAATATTGTTTCATTGTTTCCTTGTGTTTCCCCATCTATCTGCATCTATCTTTTATCTCTCGTCTTTATGTAGCTTGTAAGCTCTTTGGTGCAAAGGCTGTCTCTTTGAGATGAGAGCTATCACAATACTATATTCAGGACTACTATTTCAGTGGTACAGTATTAGGCCCCAAATGACTTATCCACTCCCGCAAGAAACCAGTTACCCAGAACCAATTTGTCCAGAGATGCTTACATTTTCCTAAACCAGTCCTGATTGCATCTGTACCTTACACATATAAGTGAAAATGCAAGCAACAACCAAAAAGTTAAGAGATAAATCCACCCTTGTTTAGAACTATTACCAGAGAATCTATTCTATTCTGTATATATCTATTCTGAATTCATCTGTCCTATACTAGAGTAGAATAAGGTCATAATCAAGTCATGATCTCACCTCACATCTTTATCTTGTACAGTAAGTACAAGACTATTATGTACAGAACTGAATAACAGCAAGAAAAAATCTAATTACATTCCTTTGGAGCCTAGAATAGTCTGCATTACAGCAACTTGGACCTGTTTTTATATCAGCTGATAACAAAAGATAATTATGGAATAATACAGGTTATAACCCTCTGTCTATATAAATCCTGTATATGCTCATTCTCAATGCACATCTACAAATAAATGGACATTATGCTCTCCTAAATTGATTAAGAGTCTAAGATGATGATTTATTGCGTCTTTCGATATAAGTTATTTGGTTTTGAAACTGGAATTGGAAAATTCATGGCATAAGACCTATGCATTAAAGGCATTGATCAGAATATAAATGGAAACATTATTACAGAACCAGTGTACTTTGGTAATAAGCCTTATCACATGTACCCATAGATAGTCTCTCTCTCTTTCTCTCTCTCCCTAAGTGTATGTGAGAGGACAAGAAAGGTAGGAATGAAAAGAGTCCCATCCTTGATCTCTCCTTATCCTAAAGGAAATATCCCTTTCTAGATTATCATGACCATCTGCTGGGGAAAGGAAAACATAAGATATCTCCTTACAGATGCTGTAGACGTAGTGAAGTCCATGGAGGCAGATTTTCTGCAAGCAAGGTAACAGTCCCACAGCAGTACTGAGGCTATTATTAAAATGAATCAGCAGATTTAAGTAGATACTTCTGTCCCCCAAATATCCTTGTTTCACACTTGTTTAATTGATTGGGATATTTTTGCTTCTGCTTGCCAAGAAGCACTGACAATTTTTTCTCATAAACACTTATAGAGCCTCCTGTTGGAGGAAATTTAAACTGATTTGGGCTGGGATTGCAGCGGACATACTGGCATATTGTTGGAGCCATCTTAAGAACTGGTACTAATGATAAAATGTATTTAAGGAGACTTTAGACAGCATCTTTTTTCAGTGCAAGTTAAGGGTTGGGTTTTTTGTTTTTTTATGGGGGGGAGCTTTTTTTTTGCCTTCCCTCAATTCTTTTTTTCTCCATTGAACTTACAAATTGCCACACAAATTATTTCTTTAAGAAATTTCTTATAAAGACACAAGCTTCAGGAAATCCCTTCTTTCAGAACAAAACAAAACAAAACATGATATTATCATTGACAGATGCTTTATCTTTTGAAATTCTGGCCATATTCAGATTCCCTGAAGTTGTCATCTGACAGCTGCCACTAGAGGGACCTATTCCAGCAGCAAACTTTTTTTCCCCACTGAAACAAATAAAACAAACCTCACCCCAAAACACTTTGGGGAAGGGGAAGCCTATACAGAAAGGATGGGCTCCACCTCAACCAAATGGATCCAGATTGTTAAAATTAAAAAGGTTGTTAAACAAAGGGATGGGGGAAAGCCAACAGGTGAGGAAGAACACATGGTTCAGACAGAAACAGAGACTTCCCTTGGGTGAGGGTCTTTTAATAGAGATTCTCTATGTTATAGTAAGGAGGTAAGGATGGAAGATGGTAAAGTACTGGTAGGATCTGATGAAAAACAGTCAAATGAAAAAGAGTCCCATTCAATTATATGATGTAATTGCAGACAGCTAAAAAGTGACAAGTTTTTAAAGTGCACATGCTTGAAGTCTAAATAATAAGATGGGTGAATTTGATTGCCTTATATTAAATGAGGATATTGATATAATTGGCATCACAGAAACTTGGTGGAATGAGTATAATCAATTAGATACAGTGATACCTGGATACAAAATATATCACAATGACTCAACAGGTTGTGCTGGTGGGGGATTGATACAAGATGTGAATAGGGTTGCCAGATGGTTTCAACAAAAATACCGGACACACTTGACATTACATCACAATCTACATTACATCTTATTTAGAAAATACTGGATATTTATATTTTCTCATTTATATTTTCTCAATTTGTTTCCCGAACAGAAAGCTCAAATATTGGAATGTCTGGTTCTAAACTGGACACCTGGCAACCCTAGATGTGAAAGAAAGTATAGGATCAAATGAAGTAAAAATTTTAAATGAACCAAATCATACTATAGAATCTCTGTGGAAAAAAATTCCATGCTCTCATAATAAGAATATAGCAGTCGGGATATATTACCGATCACCTGACCGGGTTGGTGATAGTGACTGTGAAATACTCAGGGGAATTAAAGAGGCTATAAAAATACAAAACTCAATTAGAGTGACAGATTTCAGCTACTGACTGGGTACATATTACCTCAGGACATGACACCGTAAGTGGCTGCTTTTTGGAGCAGCTAGTCCTGGAACTCAAGAAGGAGAGGCAATTCTTGGTTTAGACCTAAGTGGAGAACAGGATCTGCTCCAAGAGATGAACATAGCTAGGCCACTTAGTAATAGTGACAATAATAAAATTAAATTTAACATCCCATGGTGGAGAAAACACCTATACCACCACCACCACCACCACCACCACCACTGTAATATTTCATTTCAGAAAGGGGAACTGCACAAAAATGAAGAGACTAGACAATAATAAAAAGGTACAGTGTGAAAAGTGAAATCCCTGAAAGCTGTCTGATCCCTGCAAGACGCCATGATTGAGGCTAAACTTGAATATATCCCTCAAATTAAAAAAAAAACATAATACAAGAATCAAAAGAGTTTCACCATGGCTAAACAAAGTAAAAGGAGAACGAGAGACAAAGAGACATCTAATTTAAATCCTAGTGTGGAAAATAGAAAGAAGAATAAACTCCAGCAAATGAAGTGCAAAAATATAATTTGAAGAACAGCTAATGAAAGACTCAAAAAATATCAGCCAAAAAATTAAGTACATCAGAAACAGGATGGCTGCTATACAACCAATGAGGCACCTGGATGATCAAGATGTAAAAGGAGCATTAATGGACCATAAGACCATTGAAAAGAAAAGAAATGAATTCGTTGCATTGGTCTTCACAGCTAAGGATGTGAGGAAGATTCCCGAACCTGTCCCAGACTGAGCGGTCATAAGAGATTTTGGAACAAACTGATTAATTAAACAGTAATAAGTCACAAGAAACAGATGGTATTCACTCAAGAGCTCTGAAGGAACTTAAATGTGAAACTGCAGAACTACTAACTGTAGTTTGTAACGTATCATTTGAATTAGCTTCCGTACCAAGTGACTGGAGAATATGATGCCAATTTTTAAAAAGAGTTCCTGAGGTGATTTTTACAATTACAGACTAGCAAATTTGCCTTTGTTACCAGGTAAACTAGTTGAAATTATAGTAGAGAACAAAGTTGTCAGACACTTAGATTAACATAATTTTTTGTGGAAGAATCAACATGGTTTTTGTTAAGGGAACTCATTCTTCACCAATTTCTAGAATTCATTGAGTGGGTCAACAAGTATGTGGACAAGGGGGACCAGTGGATATAGCGTACTTAGATTTTCAGAACATCATTGATAAGATCCTTCACCAAAGACTCATGCAAAGTATGCTGTCATGGGATAAGAGAGAAGGTTCTATCATAGATTGGCAACTGGTTTAAAAATAGGAAACAAAGGGTAGGAAAAAATGTCCAGTTTTCAGAATGGAGGGAGGTAAATAGTGGTGTCCCCCAGGAGCATGTATTGGGACCAATCCTATTGAACATATTCATAAATGATCCGGAAAAAAAGGTGTAAACAATGAGGTGGCAAAATTTGCAGATGATTCAAAACTACTCAGGATATTTAAGTCTCAAGTATAGGTTGAAGAGCTACAACAGAGTGTCACAAATTGGGAAACTGAGGAACAAAATGGCAGATGAAATTCAATGTTGATTAGTGCAAAGTAATGCACATTGTAAAAACATAATCCCAAATAGCTATATAAAATCATGGGGTCTGAATTAGCTGTTACCACTCAAGAAAGAGATCTTGGAATCATTGTGGATAGCTCTCTGAAATCATTCACTCAAGGAGCAGCAGCAGTTAAAAATAACAGAATGCTGGGAATCATTATGAAAGGGATAGATAAGACAGAAAATATCATATTCTCTCTACGTAAATCCATGCTATGCCCGCATCTTGAATAATAAGTGCAGATATGCTCTCCCAATCTCAAGAAAACATATACTGAAATTTGAAAAGGTTCAGAAAAGGGCAAGAAAAATGATCAGGGGGTATAGGATGGATTCCATATGGGGTGAGATTAATAAAACTGGGACCTTTTAGCTTGGAAAAGAGATGAGTAATGGGGAATTTGAAAGAGGTCTAGAAAATCATGAGGAAGTAAATGAGGATGTGTTATTTACTCTTTATAACACAAGATGTAGGGGTCACCAAGGGTATGGCTACACAGCAATGTTATTTCAGAATAACTGACGTTATTCCAAAATAACATGGCGCGCATCTACACTACAAGCAATTATTTCAACATAATGTCAAAATAATGTCGAGCTGGAGGACTTCTTACTCTGACTCCTGTAACCCTCATTTTATGAGGAGTAAGGGAAGTCAGAGGAAGAGTGCTCTCTCAGACTTCCTGCTATGTAGACAGCACCGAAAGCCAAAATAAGCTATTTCGACTTAAGCTATGCAATTGACGTAGCTCAAGTTGCATAGCTTATTTTGGCTTTAGCCCTGCTGTGTAGACATGCCCCAATTGAATTAATAGGCAGCAGACTGAAAATAATCAAAAGAAAGTATTTTTTCACACAATGCATAGTCAATCTATGGAACTCCTTGCCAGAGGATGCGAAAGGCCAAGACTATAACAGCATTCAAAAAAGAACTAGATAAATTCATGGAGGATAGATCCATTAATGGCAATTAATCAGGATGGGCAGGCATGGTGTCCTTAACCTCAGTTTGCCAGAATCTAGAAAAAGGCAACAGGGGACAGACCTGATGATTACCTATTTTGTTCTGGGGTGCCTGACATTGGCCACTGATTAAAGATACTGGACTAGATGGACCATTGGTCTGAGCCATTATGTTCTTATGCACATCTGTGAATCTTTTACTTCCTATTCCCACTTGTTTCTTCCCTCTCCCAGCCTACTTACTGACTGTTAGCCAAAATGTCTAGAAATGTTAACTTTGAGGAATTGTTCCAGATCAGGCAATCAGGTATAATCTACATGATGGACTATTAGAACTATTCAGAAAAAATGTTAAAACATTTTTCCATTGTAAAATGCTGTTTCCATAAAACCTTTCTGCATGAAATGGGATTGATTTCAATGAACATTTGTTTAGAAAAAAATGGAAAACAAGTGCCAAAAATGTCAAAACATCTTGTTTTGATTTTTCATTTTGAAAGAACTTTATTTGAACTGGATACAATTTTGTATTTTTAAAAATAAAAAGATTGGTGTAGGGGTTTATTGATATGAAATATTTGGACCCAAAACAATATGGTTTTTAATTTCTATTTTGCATAGTTTTGATGGAAGATGAATTTTCTGTATCGTGAAAATTATCTCCCATCAAAGAAAATATATTTTCTGACCAGTTTTATAGACATCCCATTTGACCAATAAAATGATTCTTAATACTGTAAATATATACTAAGAATAATTTTGTTTTTCATTCATTTATCTTTTTCCAGCCTCCATGCCAAGGAGAGCATTTTCTGTCGAAAAAAATATAGTTTCACTATGTATGTTTTCCTGTCTGTGTGCTTGGGTTGTGCCTGTGTGTGTTTGAGGGGAGTTGGAATATGATGGATTTGAGGACCTTTGAACAAGCTGTTTCCCTAAGGAGATTGTGGAATCTCCATCACTGGAGATATTTAAGAGCAGGTTAAATAGACATCTATCAGGGATGATCCAGACAGTGCTTGGTCCTGCCAGGAGGGCAGCGGACTGGACTTGATGACCTCTTGAGGTCCCTTCCAATTCTAGTATTCTATGATTCTATGATTCAGTTTGCATTCCTGATGGAGATGCGGTACATCAGCATTTCTGCTTTTTCCCAAGTGGTAGGAAATGATGACAATCCAACAGAGAGGACCAGTGAGTCCATAGCTGTGTGCTGAAGCAGGAGCAGAAGCTAAGCTAGAAAGGGGTAAGATGAAAGAGAAAGTTCAAAGTGGACCCAAATCCTCCAGACACTATGCAATGCCACATTTCCAATTCTCTCTCTCTCTCTATCTCTCTCTCAAGCACATACACACATTCTTTGAATTTTGGAAATTTTCATTGGACCATCCCTGGACATCTTTATGTCGTGAAAAATATCATTAAATATTGACAACAAGGCATATGGCCTACAATGAGCAGCATTAATGGGCATTGACCTATTGTCCAGCCCAATTTCTTTTAAATCTTCTTCAGATCTTATTCACTCTCAAATAAATTCCTCTGTACACAAACAAACCTTACATCATACCTTAAAGATTAACAGCCTGAAGTCCTAGAAGAGGCATAAGGGGAGTGAGTTCTAAATCTGAAAAATCCTGTACCAAGAAGTTCCTGCCTGCAGTTTCTTGAGTTCAAATCTAGAGACTGTCAACAGGTGCTAGCTACCTCAGCAGATCTCAATTGTCAGAGCAGAGAGAAATGCAGTGAGGACACAGTCCATGCATCACTTTTCACATTAAAACTACATATAAGCACATATGAAGTCAATGTAGCATACCAAGCACAGCTGTAATGTAGTTGATACTGCTAAGTAATGGGCTACCTTGTTTTGCACTAGCTGCAGCTTGGGCATGGTCTTCAGTGGCAGTCCCAAGTCTGTGATGGCTCAGGCAGCCTTTCATGTGGAAATGTTTGTATTTTCAGTATAATACTTCTGGGTGCTGCTCCCTTTGCCAGCCTTTCTCCAGATTTTCCTTTCTCTTTTTATAATCTATATTTTTGTTAATCTCTAAGGTGCTGCAGGACCATTAAGTGTTTTTTAAGTTTTTTCAGATTGTCACCTCCATGTTATCTTCACTCAGCATGCAGAGAGGAACAGATGATCACCTCCAGAACATATATTAAATGTAGATCCACTTTTTGTAGGATAATGCTATTTAACAGACCAGTTGGTATCTCTATTAAGCTTTCCTCAAGGTCAGGTTTTTCAGACTCTTCCTCACTTTAACCCCGTACACTTTATAAATATGTGTGTGTGTGTGTGTGTGTGTGTTGAAGAGATTAACTTGGTGATTTATGTGACATAAATATTTCACCTCAGGAGATTTGATATCATATCTGGATTCCATCATAAATTTAATAGGTTTGATAGGCCTCACCTTAGCTTCTTGCCTGGCAGTTTCCACACAGTTGAAACTGAAAATTAGACTATCGGGGCGGGGGGGGGGGGGGGTGATGATGGATCTCTGGAATGAGAATGTGTGCAAGTGGGAGTTGGAGAAAAAATGAAGCTGACACATAGAACTGGTTAATATTTTCTGTGAAATGTATTTTCATTGAAATACACTGTTAACTCAAACTGAATTGTTTCACAGAAACATACCTATTTTAATAAAGTTTTGAGTGGATGTTGATCCAGGAATTTCTGGTCACTTCTGACCAGACAGAGACAGAAATAAAAGACATGTCCTTTTTTGTTTGAAAATCAGCATTTTGATACAAGTTCATTTCATGGAAATGTTCAAAAGTTTTTTATTTCATTCCAATATTGAATGACAAATTTAAAAATTCAGAAGCTGTTGCAAAATGCAGCTGTCACCTTCTAGCCAGCTCTGTTTGAATGGCAAGAGAGTAAAAGTGAGTCCCTTTGTTTGCTTTCTTGATCCTTCTCCACAGAGCTTAGATCTTTCTATGACAAAAACTTGGCATGTCTGTTTGGTAAAACTAATAACACCAAATTAATTAAAAGAATCCCCCTCTCTGAACATAACACACTGTACTGCATTTAGCATAATGAATTTTGTACTGAGAAAAAGGAAGGCAACCTGATGTTTCTTTGCAAGCAAATTGGTCTCTACCTATAAATTATTCTACACAGGCAAGTAACCAGTTTGCTTTTATCTAGAGATATGTGGGCAGCCTGTTCAAAAAAAAAAAATCAGTGGATAATTTTGAAAAAAGCTGTTTTTAATGCCCTAAGGATGCATCTACACAGCAGGGCTTAATTTGAAATAAGCCACACAAATTGAGCTACATAAATTGCATAGCTTATTTTGAAATTGAAATTGGGAGCATCTACACAACACTTATTTTGAAATAGAGCACTCTTCCTCCGACTTCCCTTACTCCTCGTACAATGAGGGTTACATGAGTCGGAGTAAGAAGTCTTCCAGCTTGACAGTATTTTGACACTATTTTGTAATAACTGCCTGCTGTGTAGATGCAGACTAAGTTATTTTGAAATAATGCTAATTATTTTAAAATAATGTTGCTGTGTACACATACCCTAAGTGACTAAACATTGCTTTTGTGGGAGCAATATCTTGTCACATTTTAAATGTGTGATATGGTGTGCTTCATCATTGGTGAGTTTCCGTGTTGTGTCATATTAGCACAGTTGATCATCATTCTTTCTTATCTTCCTTATGACATGGGGCAAAGTGTGTACTCTGACCACACTACAATCTCTGTGCCAGTGTGTCTCAATCACTGTTCCCTGAATTCTTCTTGACACAGTTTAAGAAGGCAGCAAACCAATCTCTGGTATCAAAAAGTTTGAGAAACACTGGACTAGAACACCTTTATATGAATAAAGATGTAAGCATCAGCTACACATGTATACTACCATCCCGGTCAAATGCAGGCCACCACTTCTCCTTTCCATATTTGAAACACAGCTCTCTCCCAGCTTTCTGCACCGCTCCATAAAAACTGCTGAGGAGTAATTAAGAACAAATAATATTTCCTGCACCCTAACTGAGAGGAGCCCATCATCACTGATGCTCTAAATATTTATGGGCTCACTGAAGGGAAGGTGTTCCCCAGGTAAAACCTTAATCTTACTGCATGTTACACAGGCAACTGTGAGGTTCTTGAAAGAAAGAAATTGATGGTTTTTTTTAAAATCATTATAATGAGATAATCTGTTAGCAGAAAGGGGGGAGGTATTAAAAAGATGGATGAAGAATATACAATTAAGTCTTTGCAATCCCTACTAACCTCTGCGTAACTGAATTATTCATCAGCTGTACAATAGCTCAGCACCAACGGAGGCTAGAAAAGATTTGGTTTTGTAATATTTTCCTAGTGACTCTGCAATAATTCTTCACATCCCCAGGGTGAAAAGTGCAATACTTGCATTGTTCTAGGAACAACCAAACAATGTCAAGCACAATGAAATCCTGTTCCACAACTGGGGCTTCTAGGCACTCTCACATCACAAATCATAAATAACAAACCACATTTCCAACCCCAGTTTACAGACTCAAGAGTGCCTCACATATTCAGTAGCATTCTCATACAACCTACTTTGTTTGTGGACTCTCCTTCCAGCTATAACATTCACTAGAATATCTGTGGTAAGGAACCACCAAAGAGATAGTTGATGTGAATCACTTTAGAAATTTTGATTAATATTCACTGTTTAAAGAGGATACTTGTAGCTTGTCTGATAACTTATTAACTTTTTTTAAACTTCCAGTTAATTTAGTCAGTTTGGTATTTTTCCCCATATTTTCATCTGTCTCAGCCTTTTCCCATTTTAGCTAAGTCCCAAATGTTTTGAGAGGGATTAAATTTACTCTGTATGTTGTTACCTATTTATGACAATGGGTGTCTCCTACATCCTTCTTTCAGGATTCGTGGCCAAATCCATGCCCTCCCTCCAATATGTAGATTAAAAGTAATGATATAGAATCAAATAAAACTGAAGTGAAGACTTGTGCTTAAATCACTTGCTCCATGTACTGAGCTAACCAAAGACCTTTACAAAGTTGTTCTGTGATTTACTCAAAGTCACAAAGAAAATCTTCCTGGGAAGAATAGGAACTGAACCAAGTCTCCTGACTCCCATTGGTTTGTATGAACATTAGGTGCCTAAATACCTTCACAGATCTGGTCATTAATCTTGCTGTGCCTCAGTTCCCCATTGGTCAAAGGGGCTAATTACATTTCATTTCTCTCAAATTTTGCTTTGGCTTGTCTATGACAAATGGTAAGCTCTTTGGGTAGGAACTGCGTCTTCCTACGTGTATGTACAGTGCTTAGCACAATGGGGCCCAGATCTCAGCTATAAGTACATATAATAGCAGTACACATAATAAACCCAAAGAAGAAGAAAGTACAAGGCCAGTATAAATTTGTTCCCTACAGTACATTCTCCAGGCCTGCTGAGAGGGGAGGAAAAGGGAGCGGTTGCCTCTAGGCTCTGCGATTCAAAATGGCCTCGGACTCCCAGTTGCTGCTGCTGACACAGCTTCCGGAAGAGCAGTGGGCTAGTAATATTGCTGTCAGAGCACATTGTGAAACACTTTGAGTGGTCTGTGGGTTTCCTGTGGAGAGTCAGCGTGGCACATTCCAGACAGCTGAGGGCTGGCTGCTCCAGCCCCACCCTTTCTGCCTGAGGCCCCGCCCCTTTTGGGAGAATGGAGCCAGCCTCCCTAGGACCTGCCACGTCTGTCTGCCTCACTAATATTCTCCATTACTTTGTCAAATCTAGTTCATAATTTTGTAAATGGTACGGCAAGATGTATTTCTGGACATTATAGCAGAGTGGATATGGTAACAACAATAACTATCTAATTATCCAATTCTTGTGGGTATATCTACACTGCCATTGGTGATGTGATTGCAGTGCATGTAGACATCCCCAAGATAGCTCTATTTTAGCTAGCTTAGGTACCATTAGCATTGAATTGTGCCAGTTTTCATCATGGGCTAGCTGCCTGAGTACATATCTAGGGTACAGCAGTGTACAGTTGCTATATGGTCATTTCTATTGGTACCCAAGCTAGCTAGATGAAAGCTAGTGCAGGTATATCTGCATATACCTCATTCCCCTCCAAACATCCCGACATATTCTGTAAGGCTGCCAGCTGCATTCAGTGATAGAAAGGTCACTGCTGTCCATACAGGTTTACATATAGGCATCTAACAGTAAAATTAGTCTTTGCTATTCAATTGCAAACTTTTAATCTATCCTTATGTTTCTCCAATAACAATTCTAAAACTGCTTGCCCCACCAGGTATATCTCATTTCCAAAGCTTCACAGTCTGCTCACTGAATGAAGCCTAACAGAGACAGAAAATGCAGAAAGCAATTCAACTTTGTTTTTCCACTCCTCTCCCTGCCAGCTACATTTGGTTGTATTAGTGAGATCAAAATTGCCTTTGGTTCTACAAATGGCACCATAGATTAGCAAAGTGCTGCAAGAGGCACTCAGGGGACTGCTCAGCAACAAGTGCTGCACAATGGAGACCTGTACACCATTTACACTCTCTTTTAAATGGGAGCTAAGTGATTCATTGGGCTTATATTGGCCTTGGGCTCAAGAGTCAATTCCTGTCTGCATGTACTAAAGCATTGCAGAACATGTCTCACTGGTTTTATCCACATTCTTAGGATCTAACTGATTTCCATGTTTGGTGTTGGGAGGGAATTTTCCCCCAGATCAGATCGGCAGAGACCCTGAGAGGGTTTTGCCTTGTTCTGAAATACGGGGTATGAAGAATTTGCAGGATTCAATTAACATAAATTGGGGAATCTCTGTAGCTTGAACTCTTTAAATCAAAGCTTAAAGACTTCAGCAACTTAGCTTTTGGTTATGGGACTATTACAGGAATGGGTGGATGAGGTTATGTGGCTTCCAATATGCAGGAGATCAAACTGATTGTGATGGTCCTTTTTGACCCTTAAGCCTATAAGTACAAAAACTACACAGAAATAACAAATACGGGGGAAAATGTTACCTGAATGTGCTATTTCTCTCTCTCTCTCTCTCTGGGTGTGTCTAGACTACACCTCTCTGTCGACAGAGAGATGTAGATTAGGCACATTGAAATTGCTAATGAAGCAGGGATTTAAATATCCCGTGCCTCATTAGCATCAACATAGCTGCTGCTTTTTTTTTAAACTGAGGTTTTTTTCGAAAAAACGGCAGTCTAAACATGGATCTGTAGAAAATAAAGCCTTTTTCAACAGATCCTGTAAACCTCATTTTTTGAGAAATACAGGATCTGTCGAAAAAGGCTTTATTTCGACAGATCCGTGTCTATACTGCTGGTTTTTTTCGAAAAAAACTCCGTTTTGAAAAAAAGTGGTGGCCATGTTTATGCTAATGAGGCATGGGATATTTAAATCCCTGCTTCATTAGCAATTTTGATGTGCTTGATTTGCATCCCTCTGTTGACAGAGGGATGCAGTCTAGACGTAGCCACTCTCTCTCTCTCTCTGTCTATGTCTATCTCACACACACACACACACACACACACACACACACACACACACACACACTCACTCTTCAGTTGGACTTGGTACAAATTTGTGTAAGAAGTTCCATTTCTGTTTTATCTTATTTGTAGCTGCATTCAGCCCAGAGGGTAGCAGTACAATAACAAAGGACAAAAAGTAAATAATTGCAATAGTTCAACAGAGTAAAAAAAATATATCCTGGCTCCAAAGAGCTTGAATTGGCCCTATCCAGTGCAATGGAGTTTGTTTATGTACAGTATTATTATAAAAATCCTTTCCTTGCTTGCTGAATCAAAATGAATCATACTTCCTAATTCTATGCTTCCTGAGAGATACTGCCAAATGCTCTATCCAAACACAAACTAAAACTGACCCACCCCTGCAGCAATTATCTTCAAGGCTTTCAAATCTCTGGGGAGATGTTGCCCTCGTATGGGCCACTGAAGCAGAAAACCATCTTGTATCCAAGAGGGGAAAAAAAATCTGTTTTCATATTCAATGCAAATATTTCAAACTTTTTTTGTTTAATCCATTTTACTCAAATCCTCTGCTGAGTGATTACAGTGTGGAGGAATCTTTTTTTTTTTTTTTTTTCCTAGATGTAGGTGCATACTGAAAAATACTTTCAGGGAATAATCACTCTGTGTCTCAGTGAATTCCTTTGCTTGGGCTAATCCTTTTTTAGAATCCCTTTCTATGAACATTTGACTGATAGAGTTATGCTGCCATGAGGAATGCTAATTTTAGAGTGGCTTGCAAAGTGAATTTTAAATTCACAAAGCGCACATGAGATGAGCATGCTGCTATTTTGATCAACACCAAAGAATGAACATGGGATAAAGTTCTATAGCTCTAGTTAATGAAGTAGGCCATGTAGTTAGGGGCTGTAACAGATCCATATCCTCTGTGAACTGGGCACAGAGACTGCAAACATAACATTCATTGACCAGTGGCTTACTCTTCTTCCAATCAAGGACAAGATACAACAGCATGTGGCTTATCTGATGAATCACAGATAGCTGGCACCGCTTGTATTCTGAATAGTCTCAGGTTTCAAGTAACTCTTAATGAACACAGACAAAAAAATTAAACTAAAAATTGTTCAAATGAAGAATAAATTTGAGGTGATGGTGAGGGGGAAGGTCACCAATAAAAGAAAGGTTACAGTTTCTGAGGCCACGTGTTTCTGATGAAAAAATAAAATGGTGAAGCAAAAATGTTACGGATGCTTACTAGTGCTACTTTGAGTTGATTCCATAAATAGCTACTTCTTAGTTTAGCTTTGGTGGACTGAAAATAGTGTAGAATGAAGCACTGCCCATAGGGGGAATTGCAACTTATTATCATTATCTGAAGTCATGTCTTCAATGGCCCTTTTAGTAAAAAAGAACCCAAGATATATGAAGCTTAGGTATGGATCAGAACTCTCTTGAAGTTAAGAAGGCTTTGAATTTGGAGTTTGGGTTTGAACGCATTTATAATTTTCAAGTCTCTCAAATCTTTCCTGAAACAACATGAAACTCTTTTTTCACCCCCTAATTCACTTTCCTTTTCCTTCAGTTTCTTTCCCAAACTTTGGAGAGAGTAAAATCACTCACTCTGTCATTGAATACAGCTTCTGCCCATGAATAGGTTAGTTTATGTGTTTCATTTTTCAACTAGAGGGAAGATTCTCACAGGATGGAGATAGTTCATCTATAAGCATTACTACTTTCTTATTTCCCCGGAGCTTAGACTTCTTAAAGGAACCTCATTTCTGACTGAAGTGTGGGGTTTTCAACTATTGTCCTTGCACACAACTTGTTGTTCAGAGGAAGGCCAGAAAAAAGGTTAATTCTTTCCAACTTTGATTATTTTGCTAACCAAAATTCAGAGGAATCGGAAGGATTATAAAACAAAACAAAACAAAAAACAAATGATACACTGCCTTCCATCTTCTGATCCAATATTCAATTTCATGTCATTATTTCTAGTCATATCCCATGGATCACTCTAATAATTCTTCGCCTTTCTCGGTGACTAAAACCTTCACATTTTAATACATTCTTTGCCATATTTTAGCCAAGCTATAACTTCTTCATTCTTTTACGTCTCTCTTGCCAGATCAATCGCATCAGCCCCTTAAATCTATTTTGTTGCTCTTCTCTGAAATTCTTCTAATTAATCACTAGCTTTCTGCTGTACAGGTCACCAGAACCTCAGGCTCTGCTAGGCAATAAATGGAGAGCAAAAATGCTTATTAGTATCTTCCCTCCACACACATACACACCCCGCAAAAAGAAAAATGTCTGTGCTCAGAAATGAGGATTCCCCTCTCTTCTACTTCAAATTCCTTAAGAACAAACCCACAAGTTTCTTTTTAGTGACTGCAATACACTTCAAAGATGATCCAATTGATAATGGTAACTAAATCACAGTGCCTTACAAACTGTCTCATCACTAAAAAAATAAGTGCATTTGGGGACATGATGGCCAAGGGTAATTGTAATAGGCCATTGTTTTTCCTCTAGATCACCTTTTTAAACCTAGTCAGGATCAGTCATATCCAATCGGAAGTCATTAGAAATGGTAATTTGGGGCCTGTATAAAATGAGCTAGTGGTTTCAGTCCATTTGTGGCTTAAAAGTAGTACACTGGGTAAAACATGGGACTGAGACTTTGAAGATATGAGTTACATTCTTGCCACTGCCTGGCTGGGTAATCTTCAGTGAGTCTCTGTGCTTCAGTTTTCTGACTTGTAAAATGCGTATAATTATACATTCTTGGTAAAGAATGGTGAGCTCTCTTGACGAAACACGCTTCATAAAAGGGACAGTTTTGTTATTAATGAGAAGACTGAGAATAAAAATATCAGACTTCTCATGCTTGTTCTACCGCTATAGTACTGAGCAAGTAACTTCGGGGTCATTTGTGGTTGTCCCCCAGTGCAGATGCACAAAGTGGGGATGGGCGGGCAGGGGAGGCTTGCCCCTTTAACACTCCTCTGAGTGTTAAAGACACAATTCGTCCTCTAGATTCTGTTGAGAGCACTGATGGCTTTCCTCTTGCAACTCCTAAGGTGAAAGTGGGCTCAAGCAGAGGAAGGAGATGACCTCAAAGAAAAAGCACATCCTGCTAAGAAGTGATGCAAGGAACACATTCCCCCTAAACACTAGGGAACTCCAAGTGATATTTTCTTATTTAAATATTCATTTTGCTTTCTGAGGGGCAGTCTTCCCAGGTGGATAGAGACCTGAATTTTCTTTATATTATTACTGGCTCTTCAGGGAGGGCAGTCAGAACGTTTCTTACTATGTTAAACAAAACGTGGTCCAACATAACGTGGTCCAATCTTAGTTGGAGTCTCTAGCTACTGTCATACAAATAGTAAGTAATATGACACCAATTTTATAGCTTTTCACTGCAACCATGAGGGCAAGAGAGTTATATTTTAATTAAAAACACAGAAAGCTGAAATGTTCCTCTATTCACATGATGCCATGAACTGGAGCTTTTATAAAAGTGTCAAATATCACCAGATTCACAATAAAATCATGGGACTGGCAACAATGCAAGGAAGAAATTGCAATCAGCCATAAAACCAGTGATGTCTCCTAAGCTCAATGTGAACATTAAGTAAATGTAACTGATCAATCCAATTATCCCTCTTGTCTCCTCACCGGAATATTTATGAAAACTCTATCCCTCTAAGCATAATGGGAGGTGAAATGAAGCCAAGCACCTAAAAACATCCCCTATTAAGCTACATAGGTAGTCTATCCCAGATATTTCACTACAGGGTGATGAAACAAGATACAATATCCTTTGCTGGCTGGTATTCAAAAAGGGAAAGCCCATATTAAAAAAGATGATGCTTATATCACTATCATGATCCAAACATAGCCCTTTCATTTTGGGGTGAATTTCTTTGTGTTTTTTCTCCCTTCTTGGGGATGAAGAAAGGTTAAAATTAGGACCTTAAGTTTCACCACCTAAAACTTGCATAAGCATCCCACTGCACAGGCATTCACAGGAAATGGTTTGAGATTTAACATAAAGTTGACAGATTTACCTAAATAAATGCCCATTGATATGTACACGGTCAGGATTGATGGGCTCAGTATTTGGAGTTTCAATATAAATAATACACCTCTATAGTGTTTATAACTAGATGGCTGTCACCAGAGGACTGACTAATTACCTTAGTGGTGGGGAGCCATTAAAGGGTGTCATATCAGCGTGATGATGAGTGACACATTTTTCCTGCAGTGAATCCCACCTGGAACTTCAGCTGTGTCTAGACTACACCTCTCTGTCGACAGAGAGATGTAGATTAGGCACGTCGAAATTGCTAATGAAGCAGGGATTTAAATATCCCTTGCTTCATTAGCATAAACATGGCCACTGCTTTTTTTCGAAACAGAGCTTTTACGAAAAAAAACCCAGCAGTCTAGATGCGGATCTGTAGAAAATAAACCCTTTTTCGACAGATCCTGTGAACCTCATTTTTTGAGGAATACAGGGTCTGTCGAGAAAGGGTTTATTTTCGACAGATCCGCATCTAGAGTGCCGGGTTTTTTCGAAAAAACTCCATTTCGAAAAAAAGCGGTGGCCATGTTTATGCTAATGATATTTAAATCCCTGCTTCATTAGCAATTTCAACGTGCCTAATCTACATCTCTCTGTTGACAGAGAGGTGTAGTCTAGACGTACGCTTCCATTTTCCTGCTGAGGACAAAGCCCCATGCTTCAGTGGGATTTTTGTCCTAATATTTAACTATTCCTTACAACACCCCAGTGAGATGTTATTAACTTCATTTTTCAAGACAGAGAAGCTGATTGTGTGGTTGTGGATTAGGGTCCCAATACAACCACCATACAAAGCACACAGGAGCTGTAGAATCCCCAAAGCATGCCCAGGGAGAATTGTAAGACAGCTTTAGCTACTGTACAAGCTCCTCTTGTTCCCTAGGATATAGGTGGTACTGTGTGTGGGGCCACGGGTTGTAGGGCGATAATGATGCTGTTCTGAGTAGGGCTGTCCATAGGCCGCTTAAATTGGGCTGTCTCCACACACTAAGCATTTTCAACCCCTGGAGCAGCCCATAATCAGGAGGGCTCAAAAAGTGGCGTAATCCACTTTTGCTTTCATAAAGTTTGTTCTGTGCTTCTCAGAGACAGCCCAAAATCTGTCCCACATCATTAAAGCGACTTGCTCAAAGTCTCAAAATGAGTCACTAGCAGAACCAGGATTAAAAGGCACGAGTTCCTCCTCAAACCCCATGTTAAATCAACTAAACCACATTTCCTCTCTGCTTAATCATCTCCTTTTGAAAACTTTTAATATCCTAAGCTGTGAGTGCTTCAGGTTTGTAGCTTTTCTTCCTTCAGTCTCTGGTATCAACCACAGACAGAGTCATTCAATGCAAGTGTAAGACAGAGGCTTGGAGTTGCAGCAGGAAATTCAACTCAATGAAAGTGCTTGCAGAAATTCTTCTGTTTATTGGAAGTGTGAAAACGGACTGTGTGATTTACAAAGATACAGTGAAATGAATGTACTACTTCCTTTGAGCTGTGATTATGATAGCCTGGAAATTCCAGTATTGTGTCATGGAACAATGCATGCACACACACCTCTGAGAGTCAA
Source organism: Pelochelys cantorii (assembly GCA_032595735.1). Classification (NCBI taxonomy): domain Eukaryota; kingdom Metazoa; phylum Chordata; order Testudines; family Trionychidae; genus Pelochelys; species Pelochelys cantorii. Next base: position 96,425,164 of record CM064329.1, on the reverse strand, counting down.
TGTCTGTCTGACATTTTTGTTTTAAGTACCTGTTATTGGAGTTTTCATACTGCTTTCACCTTGTTCTCTCTGAAAGTGTGAGACAAAAACACATTGAAAATTTGCACCTGTCACTTCTCTGATATGCAGGGAGAATCTGTATTTGTGGGATTTTGAGTGGACTTGTGAAACCAAAGCCAAAAAGAACTTCCTGATACCATGACAAAAATGGACAGTGATTGGAAAGCTTAAGTCTTGGATGTTGAGCTCACAGTGTACGTCAATACTACAAAGAAGATCAAAGCTGCCACTGTCAATCTTCCAGGGTTCAAATTAGCAGGTGTAGTGAAGACAGCTAATTCGAACTGAGAGGGGCACTCTGGTCAATACTGGTAGTTCTGCTACCATGAGGAGTAAGGGAAGTCGTGGAAGTAAAGAAGTTTACAATCTTTACTACAGCCAGTCTATAAGTGCAGTCAGAAACTGGAGATATTGTAACATGTATCATAGACTCAACATGCAGACATTTTTCTATAGTAACAATACGCCCTGTGCGCACTGTAAATAATACCAGGATGTTAGAACTTCAGTTTAGTTCAGGTACCTTTCCAAATTTTGCTCTGATCTCTTGAATCTAAAAGAATGTGGCTGGAAATCTTGTGTCTAGAATACATTTTGTTTTAAGAGCTCTGATTCCAATATGGCCAGAAATATGAAAACAACAGTCTTCCTTAACATCAAAACTGAACAAATATACTCTAATAGCTTGTGGACAATTTTCTCTTCTTCTTCTGTTCATGGAATGCTTATGATTCAATATATGATTTTTTAAAAGTTATTCCATTGCATCTTCTGTGAATTACTTATCACTATATATCTGATTATGCTAAATGCTGTTGCTTACTTGTGATTCATCATGGTAGTTATGTGGAAAAGTTCTGTTCCCTTATTCAATGGCTATAATTCCTATGATCAGATTTCTGGTTCAAATGTTCATGGAAAGAAAATTTAAAATCAGCTTTGCATTAAAGCTTGAAAATCATTTCCACAAGGTTTTGTAAAACTAAGTCACACAAACATGCATAGAGATCAAGAAGAAAAGAGGTGTGAATGCATCCAAAGTGTGAAAATTCAAACAAATATCCCTTGTAATTTTTGGCAGTTTTCATATACCTATGCCCACAGAGCCAGTTGGTGTAAATACAATTCTAGGTGAACTCATTAACACCAGCCTAGAACTTGGCCCTCAATGTCTCGTGATTTGCATTTAAAATTGTGTCCAGATTGAGGAAATAAAGAAATAGCTCAAAAAGGGAAACAAATAGGGAAAAGACATTCTTTTTAGAACCTTCCAAAAATTGATTGCAGGCTCTTCCCTAAAACTGTCTAACATTCATGGCAAAGGATTTGCTATTCTTTCTGATGCTGTTGGCATAATTCTGGTTCAGGTAAAAGGCTAAAAACTAAGTAACAAATTCTGTTCTCAGGTACAGTGGTGTATGGTAACTTTTGAATAATTTAGCTTAGAATCTAGTCCTAAATCCTTCCTGAACCTAATTGTTATTAGTAGAGAGTAAAGCAAATGCTTATTTAATTGTTGTTCATGATAGTTATTTAATGTTTTATCTTTTAAAATATATTTATTTATATTATTAATTATATATTATTTATTTCATGTTGTTTTTACTTGTACTGGTCTTTGAAAAATTTCTGCTGCATCTCAAGTGCCTAAGAAGATGCGTGGAGTAGGTAGAGAGAGGCACTTTATATATAAAATTATTATTGTGTGCTGATGTAAGTTGGTAGTCATGGATTCTTTCCCTTATGCCATTTTGAAGTTCCCATAGCTTTGGGTGCTATGCTGATCCCACTGAAGTCAATGGAAAAAAATCCTATCAATTTCAGTTGGAGGAGAGTGCCCCATTTGTTTTATTTTTGAAATATCTTGAGTCCCTTACAAGTTGGCATGCAAATATTGCATTGGAGCCACCTAAGGCTTGTCCTTGAAAGAATCTTGACACACATGAGTAGATCCACTAAAGACACTGAGACTATCTGCAGTAGTAAGGATTACTCATGTTAGTCAGGACTGCAGCATTAGATCTCAGGTTCCCACTCAACGTTGTTATATTCTGTTAACTGCATGGGAAGCCAGTCACATCACTTGATTTCCCTAGCCCATTTTATAATTCAAAGTATATAATCCATCAGTCTATGCTGTACATATATTGTAAACTGTGGCAGTTCTTGAAAACACAGTTAATAAATTTTGTCACCTCCCATAAAATGGAAGAAGATACAACTATTACAGAGCACTTTTGATACATTAGAAACTAAACAAAAAGACAATTTTCCCCAACTTTCTGGGACAGATCTGAATGATGTTAGGCATAATGGATTTAAAAACAATATTTTGAAGAAAACTTCTAAAACTTTGATTCCATAAACTCAGTTGATTCTGGCAGGCAATTACTGCTGCATCAAGGGATTCTTTAAAGACTTGTATAATAAAACAAGATAATGGGCTCCGTCAGTTATTCAGGATACTCAAGTGTTTAATTTGCTGTTCAAAATGAAATTTTTGCCTGAAGTTTCAGTGAGTGATTCAGTACACCATTACATACTGTATGAAATCTAACAGTGATGGTTTGTTTTAGTCTGAAGTGAGGATAAAACAGAGTTACACGTTAAAGTGACTTTCTCAGTGTTCATCAGCCCAAATTTTAACCTGCTTTTGGGTTTCTATTCTTGTTTTGTCCTTGAATCCTTTTTCAAAGTCAATGTCATTTTTTAAATATGCAGTCGGTTCCATTGTCTAAACAAAGAACTTGAATGTTCTTTTCTTCTCCAAAAGAATAAATCATTGATAATATCAAAGCAGCTAGGAAGACCCCAAAAGTGACAGAAATAAATGAAAAAAAACAGCAAGCAAATGGTGTGGTAGCACTTTATAGACTAACAAAACATGTAGATGGTATCATGAGCTTTTGTGGGCACAGCCCACTTCTTCAGATGACCGGAGTTATGACTAGAGGATAAGAAAACTCGAAATAAATAGGAGAAGGGAAGGGAGGGGGGAAGATGCTCTGTCGCCCACCCCCCTACCTCTATACATAAAGTATCAGGAGAAAGGGTGCTAAACCTGAGTAGATAAAGATCAAAGTCAGTGGATGGATTGCTAAGACAGGAAGGATACCATTCAGAAAGCTGTTAGCACCTTCAGTGATAAAGGCTCCACCACCCCATATCTTGATTAAGTCCATAAGTAATTGAATTGAATTTGCATATGTATTGTAATTCCAAGCTTTCCCTGTGGGTTTGGCTTGAGGAGCTGGCCTGTGACAAGACCACCACCTTCAGATCTGTGAGATTATGGTTAGGTAAACAGAAATGTTCTGCCACTGGCTTCTGAGTATTTTCTTTACATATATCCGATTTGTGTCCATTTATTCTTTCACGTAGAGAACGTCCAGTTTGACCAATATATACAGTAGAGGGGCACTGTTGGTATTTGATGGCGTAGATCAAATTACTAGATGAGCAGTCAAATGACCCTTTGATTTTGTGGCTTGTGTTGTTTGCTCCAGTGATGAATTCGTCAGTGTAGATATGTGGGCAAAGTTGGCATAATAAATGATGCTTTCTCTGAATTATCCCTTGTCCCCAGTGCATGTTCCTGTGTCTCCCAAATGAAACCCAGTTTTTTTTCACATTCCCTCCTCTTCCTTCCCTCACATTCCCCAACCTGTTTCCCCCTCTTCTCTTTCCACCCCTTTATAGAAAGCCAAATACAGTCCATATAAAGAATATCACTTATTTCGAAGGGAAATGGTCACTACTATTTTTCCTCCTTGTGACTGGTACAAATCAAAGTGATACTCTGTTTCTCTGATAGAAATAATCATTCGATGTGCCTGGCAATGGGATACTTCTTTGATTCACAATGGTTCAAAATAGCACTTCTAAGTCTTTTGCTTCTTTTGAACATTAAAGAGACTGAGAGACTCCATTAGCTTTCACTAAGCTCCCCTTTGGCTTGTGAACTGTTTTCTTAAGCCTGTAGATATTTTTCTAAGATGGCAGGCTAAGAGCATAGAAAATATCTCCCATCTCCCTAAAACAGATCCTCTGTACTAAATAAATGGCTGTAAGGATAACCACACTCTCCTCATCACGGATAATAACAATACTTAGCACTTAATGGTAATTGTACAGGGCTTTCCATCGTTTGAGCATTTTGTAACTAAATAAACTATAGTTCAATAGGAAAACAAGAAAAGGAAAAATAAGACAACAATAAAAACTAGAAAAAACCTATCCAAACCCAGGTGCGTGGGTAAGCCAGTTCATTATATTCAGACTAACTCTGAACTATAATTTCCAGCAGACAATCACCTGCTGGGAACTGAATGTGCATAGGATCTCTTGACCTGCTACTGATTTTAATCAAATGCTTGTTTAAAATGTTCCTTTTTAAATGTTCTAATGTGTATTTCTCAGCATCCCAGGCTCCAGAGTGAAATAAGCTGAAAAGAGTGATGATGATAGTTATGCAACATCAGTCATTGATAATATGTTGGCAAAAGGGTATGAGAAGGAAGTTGTGGAGCCAAGGAATGAAAGATCCTCACAAGACTAAAAAACTAAGGGGAAGAATATACAATTAAAACAGTCCATATGGTAAAAGATTAAATGCATGCAAATAGATTTCCCCCTATGACAAAAAGTAACAGACCACCACAAAAATACAAAAAACAGAAAAAGGGGAAATGTGCCTATAAAAGAAACATATCAAAGAAAGGAAGAGAGACTATTTTAGAAAGGCTTTATGGCTGTCATGAGCTTCAAGGGTGATGGCTCAGATTTAGTGCTTAGTCTTCCCTGGAGTACTAGGAATCCACACAGGAGCTGGTTTCAGCCTCCTGATTCTCATGCTGATGCTATCGATTCCCCTGAACCATTTTTTTAAAGGCAGTGAAAGGTCAAGCATAGTTTAGAATCACTGACTGCAAGTGGCCATATATCATCCGAGCCAACTGGTAACAACCTCCAAGTGTCCATCTACCACCTGAGATTAGCTGAAGCACAGTAGCCCTCTGGCCCAGCTGCCCTCAGTGATCCTCAGCATGCTCCACTATTCTGTGGTGATGGAGAAATTAGCAGTTGAGAAGATCCAATTGATTTTCAGCCTATTTGTGCTATCATAGTAAGCACAGATTGTAATAGAGAGCCTGACCTTGTTCCTCTATTATACCTATTCTATTCCATACAGAAACCTGTTAAAAGAACATTATTTAGGTTGTAAAGTTAAGCACTCAAAAACTGGGAAATGTGGTTGGTTGCCCATGCAGTTTTTTGTGTCCAGTCTGTGCACTGAACAAGGGTGGTCAGCAGGATCCTGACCTGGCTTTCTCTTTTCCTCACTCCAAGTGGTGGAGGGTTTACTCCCATCTGATGCTCCCAGGCCATGGAGTATTTTGTGATGAGCCTGGTTCAGCTCTCTTTCCCCAATTCTGGAGATGGAAGAGCTCTTGCACCACTTGTGTCCTCATGGCAAAGGAAAGGAAGGGTGGGAAGTTGGGGTCATATGCCAGGTCAGGTTTTTCTTGGGGAACACAAGTGAGAGAAGGGGAATGGTAATTTGAATACTTTATAACTCAACTAAATCTGAGAGGAATTTCATGGAACACAAAGACACTTTGGATAGGGCTCTCTTCCCTACTAAATATCAAGGCCTTCTAAAAAAATGGAGGTGAGAGAGCTTCTGAAAGAAAAGGTCACAATAATTTTTTTTAGAATGGAAATTGTTAGACAACCTAAATATAAGGCTTAGGACAACCAGCTCCCCCTATAATCACTGTATCGATACCAAGAGTAGAATTCTGGAGATGGGAAAAGCAAAATCCTTAGATCTAATAACAGAGGCAAGTAACAATGAGCCTGTATCCCAAAGGAAGGTGTCTGAAGATTTTAATAAAGTTCCTAGTTTTCAGTCTTATAATTATAACAATGCTAATGCCTTAGCACTTTCTAAATGCCAAATCATTATTTCTGCCATTTAGAAATTGTGACTGTGTTAGAAAAACAGGATGAATGCCAAAATTAATGAAAGTTAGAGCTACAGCAATCAGACCTTGAGTGAGGTCAGAAGGCTTTTTAGGCTCTGAGCTGTTCAAAAACATACATATTATAACAAGACTGAGATTTATGTAGCATTTTATACCATAAAGCATGTTATCAAAAATCTTCTGTTAGCCAGTAAAGTGTTATCATTGTCTTTTGGATATAGGCAGATTGAGACAGCAAAATGAAGCTCATATTTTTAGAGGTGCTGAGAACTCAAAGCTTCCAATAACTTCTGCTGGAATTCTGGGTGCTCAATACTGCCACTGATCAGAAATTTGCCCTTTGAAAAACACTGGTTTGACAAAACTGAAATGTTTTGGGGGAATGTGTGGATTTTGTCAAAAAATATAGGACGTTCTCATAATGTCGTAATAAGAATAATTAATTCTTGATTCATTTTTAGATTCATTTTATAAATGTCTAGAATGGAGCTTTTGATCTGATAAAAGCATAGAATGTAGCTGTGACATTAGAATAATAAAATTGTGAGGGAATAGCTGCCTAAATGGTTTGAGAATAGGATTAAGGTTCCTTTAACCTTTGGTTTATTGGTTCCAATGCAGTTCAATTTAATACTAACTATCCTAATGTCATTACAATCTGATGGCATTTCAATGCCCTGTATGAAATGAGTAGGTGAATCTCAGCACTGCTCTTTTTGGATAGGAGCACACAGCACAAAATCACAGCCCCCATTTACAGTAACTGCGCCCTTGTGAGGCCAAAAATTGAATAGGCATGAAGATTAAATTACCCACTCATTCCTAAAAATGGGTCAAGGTTGAGACACATGGTGGACCAGGATGTGAATGTGGTGGGATTGTACCTCCTCTATGGATAAATAAAAAGGTTTTCTTTTTTCCAGGGCAGTCATTCTGGCTCCTTTTCCCAACACTGTAATCACTACATACTCTAAAGGAGCAAATAAAATAAATCTTTCCTATTCAGAAAGATGATATGGGGATAAATATAAACTCCAGTGCAACCACCTCAATAAATTTTCTTCATCTTTACTAGACTATGAATCTATTTACCTTTTTTTTTTTCTTAATAAGATTAAAAAATTTATGATTCTTCACAAAAAAACATAAAAACATGGAGCAAGATTTCTTCATGTTGCACAGGAATTTAGCTTCTATTAGTAATAGAAGTCATGTGTCTACAACTTTATTCCCCCTATAATTTAGGTAAGAATTGCAAAGATGGTGCCAGTGAGTAACAATACATAAGAAGCAATATAGTTACTGGAATTGTGATCAAGAGACAGATTCAGTGCCAATGAAAATTCACTGGTTTGCAAAGAAGAACATTCTTCTGAGGCTCCAAAAGCACATGAACCTCGATTCCCACCAAAAAGTAAGTAAGTAAATAAATAAATATAAATCCTATGAAAAGAGAGCTTCTAATAGTGACACATAGAGAGATTTTAGCAGCCTGGCAATCCAACCCTTCTCTGTCTCCAAAGTAGTTTCAGAGCCATTCTATAATGGTACAGAGTGGAGGAACTGGGGTATATCCCTGGGGCCAACTGAAGTGATAACCTTACATTTGCACTCTGTGTTACACCAATGCCTAATTGCCTAATTGGAATGCAATTTATCCATCCCTGTTTGAGCAAAGGGAATATGAAAAACGTGTGCATGCACACACATTTGCATCAAGAATCTGGGTTTTTTTTCTGGCAAATAACATGAAAAATAAAATTGTGGAAGACAAGATCTAATTACAGCTGACTGTACATTAAATACAGTTCTACTCTAGAATAGTCATTAAATATTTTTATATTTCCTTTATTCCTGTTAACACCAGCTGAATTCCATTCTCCACTATAAATGGGCTTTGCAAGAAAATGAGACAAATTCAGGGGAACATGTAAGTGAGTCTTAGCAGTCTAAACTGATATATTTTACATCATCTTTTACCTCCCCACCTTCAATCCAACATCTTGTAAACTATCCCAACTCAGATCCTTTACGTACTAGAAGAATTTGAGGGAGATTAAGCCAGGGATCAATTTGGCCTCAATTGAATATAATGGAAATCTATATGGGAAAGGAGGGGCAGATAATCTAATTTATACTAGTTTAAACATAATCACATTTAAATTTAGCTAAAGCCAAAGTTAATTTACAGGACTATAGCAGGAAACACAACTAGCTGAAAGGTGTGGGTAAATGCAGGTTAAAGCAGTACATCCCTATTGTGGGCATGAATTTCTCAGTCTGACTAGAAACTTTATGATGTAGTATTCCCAACTTTTTATATGCCTGTGACAGAATGTGAGGGCTGTGGCATGTCTCTGGCAACTAAGGTTCACACAGGTACTCCAAGGAAAGAGCATAAAAGCATCTGGTCTAGGAGAAGCAAGGAAGACTCTGTTTGGGAAAATGTTCTCTGAACCCAGAACTTTGAGCCCATGCCAAACAATCCAGAGATAGGGAATATGTCTGTGCTTCATTTTGATAGGTGTTATCTGATTTTCTGTGACCAATGGATAAGTTGTTACTAGAAAACAGAGATCCTGAGTGGCTAGTCCTGTTTTGCTTTCTTTTCCTACCTTTTTATTATTATTATTATTATTATTATTATTATTATTATTATTATTTTGGCTTGCTTCACTAGCTTATATCACCATTCTATATTTATTCAAACCTTGTTTTCCACTCCTCATTTAGCCATATCACAAACTTCTGTAATGAGACTCAGTTACCTCCAGCTTGCTCTTCTTATAAACTATCATTGTGGCTCCACTTTAACCCTCTTCATGTGTTGCAGTTAATCATATGTACATGTAGGTATTTTATTTTATGACTCAAGGGTCAGTAGAGTTTTTTTTGCCTGAGGGTGATGAAGAAAAGCTTCATTGTATACCATAGTAGTGAATGACATATATAAGAACATTAGATAGAAAGAAAAAAAATGAAATGTAAGGACACCATTGAAAAGGGCATTGCAGTAGTCAAGGTGGGAGAAGTTTGCCCTAGAGCAGTTGAACAGTGTATTAACTGGTACTCTCTGCTCTGCATTAGGTGGTGCTTGAAAGTTCATCTGTTATGGAAGGAAATACTAATTTTGAGCTGCGTAACTGGCAGGTAGTGAAGAAGGAATTGATTTTTAAATGCATGGTGTCTGATTCTCCTTTCACTTATCTCATTGTAGGTAAAGCATAATTATACTCATAAGCACCTTTAACATTGACACAAATTTAGCCAGTGCTCCAACACAAAAGGGATTAAGGACATAATGTTTCTCCACAGCATATCCATCAACAATTTATGAAGGTATGGTGGGTTCCGGTGCAAGAAGCTATGGCACAGAAGAGACAGTTGTTATAATGGCATGATTCTGTTTGAAAGCCTGTCACCTTCTGTTCTTGAACCTTTACTAATGCACAAGCACAATGTGTCCAGACAGAAAAAAAAATGTTTTTCAGCTGTTATGTGTGGCTAGTAATGTAAATACTCTACAATCAAACAGCAAATACACTGCTACTGCTTACCCTTGATTGCCATAGAAATAAGAATCTTTTGTGATACTTTTGTTTCTATGGGGCTAAATCCTGCAATTCTTACTCAGGCAAAAACCTCACTGAACTAATTCAATAGGAGTTCCCCCGATAATAATAAGCCCTTGTGAATATTCTGGAGTAAAATATATGGAGCGTCACACCTCAGTTAGTAACATTGGTCACAGAGCATTGATCCCTTTGGACTGACCCTGCTCTCATACTAGTTTTATGTTCTTGTAACTCCTTTGATGTCACTGAAGTTAATTCTTATTGGCAGCATTGCAAGGGAAAGCAGAATCCATCACACATGTTTGATAGTGGAAAAATGATGATTAACACTTTTACTCTCATCAGGGATGGCTCTGGGACAGCATAGAGTGAGTGGATAGGGGACTTGGCATCTCTCTAACCCAGCATCACTAACACTCCCTTCTCTTCCTTCCAACTAGTTCCACAATTCATCCATCAGTATCAACTGTTCTCCCAAAGAGTTGTCTCTATTTCTGTCCAATTGCATGCAAACGTGAGACAGAATCACATAAAAAAGCTTTTCAACGTGGTGAAGAGGGATTTGGGACTGGCTTTTCCCAGGTGCATGCCCTGCTGCACATAGTGCTATTATGATTGGTGACCTCTGACACAGTCTTCACCAAAGGAATCTCCAGGTTACTATTGTGTATAAATCAGTGACAGTGAATGTGTTGCTCTACTAGAAGAAAATCTTTAAAGCCCTATGGATAGCATTATTGTTGTTGTTATTTTTATGTAGCTGAAGTAGGAGTAAAAAGGCATCTACATTATTCTGGGGGCAGTCTGAACCTGAAAGGAGACACATAAGAGTTTGCACTCTAGAACTCATGAAGCCCATGTTTTCATTAGGGAACCTTTTGTTTTGCCTAGAACATGTGAGCCAACTCAGAGTAAATGTGCTGAACAGGATCATTACCCTCTCTGTTCTATCCCCTTAAAGGAAAGTCCATGAGAGAGGGAAAAAATGACATTGCCTCCCTAACTGCATAAGATCTGGAACCAAGAACTGAGGAGAGAGTAGATAGTATTGAGTGGTATGTTGGCAGAAAATAACCAACTAATCACAGAAATGTGTCTTGCTGTGTAGTCTATTGGTCAGAGCACAGATCTGAGAGTCATCAGTGCCTGAAATTTAATCCTGGTTCTGACACTGACTTGTTCAGCCTGGAAATAAGATGCATTTTTTAAAAGAGAGGATAATTATCCACTGGAACAATTTATCAAGGGTTGTGGAGGATTCTCCATCACTGATAATTTTTAAATCAAGATTGGAAGTTTGTCTACAAGGTTTTTTTTCTACTTCAAACAGGAATTAATCCTATGGGACCTGTGTTCTACCAGAATTCAGACTAGATGATGAAAATGGTTCCCTCTGGCCCTTTAATGTACGAATTTACGATATAACTTGGCAAACCTCACACAACCTTTCTGTTTTTCATTTTCCCCATAAGTAAAACTGGAATTCATGTAATTACCCACTCACAATGGTGTTATGAGTTTCAATTTATTCATTTTTATGTCATGTTTTGAACATGAAAAAACAAGAATGGCATCATTTTATAAGTGATGTAGCAGCATTATAAACCTAACATAAGCCCTACTCTCAGACTCAGGGTTAGTCAGAGACTTCGTAGGGTGCAATGCCTGTCACTAATTTAGACATTTACTAGGTATAAGAATAGCTGGTAACACTATGATACTTTTTTCTACTGTATACCCCTATAAAGTATCCTGATGTTATGTGAATCAGTGACTGGTGCCATAGTGGTAGAAATTATTATAATTTTGATACCATTGTTTCATAATTGATAGAAAAAAGTGAAAAGAAGAGAACACTATAATATTGGCACAACTTTGATCAAAATTCAAACATGAAGGAACTAGTTTACATAGCAATCTATATCTATATCTACAAACATCTCTGCAAGAGATAACTGTATGTAATACAAAGCAGCAGCAGAAATAAAGGAGCTTTAATCAATGCTAAACCTGGAAAGTAGACATGGGAAAAGACTACATGGTATTAGACTGAATGAGAGGATTAGTGCTAAAAATATATGAAAAAGAAGTTAATATAAAGTTTTAAATAATTCAGTTGCCAAGTTTCAGTACTTAGTTACAAAAATCTAATATTTAGTATCAGAAATATATGAAGTAATGCTGGGTTTTGGAACCAAAAATTGTCAGTAAATAGGGCTATCTAGTCCAGTATCTTGTCACTGCTTTGTGGTAGATGCAAGAAATCTTTAATGGAATATTAGGTATATAAGCTCTCCATAGGGGAAATTTCTTCTTAACTCCTGAGCAGTTAATTGTTCATGAGAATATACATACACATATATATACTCAAACTCTACATGTATGACTTTCTGTTCAATCCCCTGAAACTCAGATCTATGAGGAAAGCTTATCTTCCTTCTTCAAGTAGCAGCTGAGCTATGTAGGTTCCCTTTATCATAACTTTTTCACTCCTGTTTTTCCTTTTTTTTTAAACTTGTTTTATAACAAATATCAACCACAAGCTCCAAACATCCCAGGCTCCTCTTCACAATATTTTAGAACCACATATATAAATCGGTCACCTGGATGTTGATTCCTTGATACTCCTAACATTTTTATGTTAGTAACACTGATATTTTTCTAACTAGACACCTTCGCTATTATAGCATTTCCACAGAGTTGCTTTTCTTTCCTCCAAATACCCTACAAGTTCTGTGAGAGTGGCTTTTTTTAATTTAACATGTGTATTTTTAAACTGATAATGCAAGAGTTGGTGATACCGACAGGTATATCTTCCCTTTCCATTTTTAACATCACCACTGACATTAAATCTAGACAACTACAATGCTTATATTACTAAGATAATGTTATGGCTATTAATAGTCTTAAAGAACTGTTGGGTTTGAAGGCACAGCAGGAAGTCATAGATGGCTATATAAAGGTCATTACTTTTATAGATAGAACATTAAAAAGAACTTGAAACTCCACATATATGACTTTATACTACTGTGAGTTTACCTTCAAAGGGACAGAAATAAATTTGACAGGAAGAATACTTGTAAGAAATATAATACTATATAAATGACACAATTGTGCAAGTTAAGTTTATGACTATATAAATATTAATGCTATTAATACCACCTAGAGTATGCAAGTACAAAATGCACCACCACGTATAGTATGTAGTGTAGCTATTTAACTCGGTGAGGATTTACTTCTGTTGAAATAAGATTTGTTTTAAAATGATTTATTGCTTTTTAAATTCTATGAGAGAAAAAAAGAGTGAGTGAGAAAGGTGTGGATATGGAGAAAGGTTGTATGTATGCACAACTTGATAACAAAAAAGACCACATAAGGGTCTTGCTTGTAAGTTTATTGCTACCCTGTTCTGCGTGGTACTTTAGTAATGTTGGTATTGGCATATCTAGAACAGGAGCACCATCAACCCATCACTTGCATGTGCCCAGCCCTTTAAAGTGAATGGGAGCTTGTGTGCACATAAATGATAGGTTGTTTCGATTCAGTGTGATTGGATCTGAACATTGTACACAACAGATCATTTGAACTTGAATTTGGAGAAGAACTCTGTCAGAGGAAATGATCTCCTCTGTGTCATTACTCTGTCACTTACTCATATATAGCTCTCATTGAAAACAAAGCCACTGAACTTTGGGCATGACTTTTTGAAGCAGAAGATCCTAATTCTGTGAAAATATTCTGTCCCGCACAGGGCCGGCCCACAACATTTTGGCACTTGAGGCAAGGAGCTCAAATGACACCCCCATGCCTCCTCGCTGCACCAGCAGCAGACATAATTTTCTGCACTCTGAGTCCTAGTGGCACCTCCCCACAGTCTGTCACCTGAGGCGGCCACCTCAGTTCTTCTCATGGTAAGGCCAGCGCTGGTCCTGCAGACTTCATTAGTGCTATGCCAAATGACCAATATAGATTTAATATTTTTATCATAAAATCATAGAAATTCAAGTTGGTTTGCCATTTAAATCAGCCTCTGCCATTCCAGGCTTTTTTCCAACAGTGTTTGACAGTGATTTGCCATGTCTAAGTTTAATTGTATCCAGCGATGAGGCCAGCACCAGTTCCCTTTGGAGACTGTTCCACAGATCTCACCATTAGGAAAATTATCCTGATATTCAGCTGAGTTCAAAAAGTTGCAAAGGAAATAAGTCAGAATTACTGTAGTGCGAAACATTCTGATTTTCAAAGCTTCTGAATACTCAGCAGCTCCCTTTCCTTTCAATGGGGTCTGCTGGAAACCTAACACTTTTGAAAATCAAGTTATATAGGGCCTCAATGATTTAAAGGAATGACTTACCTGATTAATCAGGGCTTATCTGTGGTGAAATATGTGCTTAGGAACCTACATTTAGAATGTTTGTGACACTCTTAGGATCTGTCTACACTGCAGGGCTTAACTCGAAATAAGCTACACAAATTGAGCTACGTCAATTGCGTATCTTATTTTGAAATAGCTTATTTCTAAATAAGGAGCATCTACACAGCACTTCTTTCGAAATAGAGCACTCTTCCTCTGACTTCCCTTATTTCTCATACAATGAGGATTACCGGAGTTGGAGTAAGAAGTCCTCCAGCTTGACAGTATTTTGACACTATTTTGAAATAACTGCCTGCTGTGCAGACACAGACTAAGTTATTTCGGAATAGCACTAGTTATTTCGAAATAGTGTTGCAGTGTAGACATACCCTTAGCCAAGATCATTTATGTACCACATTATTGCAACTTACAGTATGTTGACAATTGCTGAGAAAAATCCAGCATGAACCATTTTGAAAATGTACAAAGTTGTATGCTACTCATGTACTTTTGATTTTTTTTTAATTCTGAATTTGCTATATGTTCTTATTTCAGCATGTATACAAGTACTATTAATGTAACAGGTATCAAAGAATAAATAATGTACACCTTGTTAGATGGCTTCTGGAAATTTGCAGTGGACTTACAATCTTATAGTTACAAAGCAGTCAGATTTTATTCAGATAAATACTTTTTTTGCAAAGGAGAAAAAAAGGAGTTAAAGAACTCAACATCTTAGCCTTCTTAAAAAATTGCTAATAAATTAAAGTGTTCAAACATTGCTGCCACTTGGATTTTAGACTTTTGCTGCATTTCATGAATTATGTGGGAGGTGATAAGGTTACAGTTAAAATTGGGAGAATAGTAGAGTAATAGGGGTTTTACAATTTTCACAGCTGAGAGGACAAGGTAAAAGTTCTTCTTATTTTATAATCCCCTATAGAAGTCATAGCGAGCCATCCCACACACAGGATAAGAACTCAGGTTGTGAAATCCTGACTCCATTGAGATCCCAGGGAGTTGTTCCATTGACCTTATTGGAGATGTTTACATACCCCACAGCAATGAATCTCCCAGTCAGGATAGATAAACCCAGGCTTTCAGGGCTCATG
The DNA here is from genome assembly GCA_032595735.1 of Pelochelys cantorii. Lineage (NCBI taxonomy): Eukaryota > Metazoa > Chordata > Testudines > Trionychidae > Pelochelys > Pelochelys cantorii. Next base: position 96,410,076 of record CM064329.1, on the reverse strand, counting down.
CTAACTTACTGACAATAACTGTGTAGATAGTGTTTTGAAGTGGCAGCTCCCAGCTTGAGCTCTGAAGCTTAGGAGGGGAAATGGTCATCAGATCCTGAACTTCAACTCAATGCCCTGTCAATACTGCTATTTTTAGAATATCAGCATGAGCCCACTAGCTCAAGTCTGTTGATATGGGCTGGAAGGCTCACTTTTGTGGTCTGTGTGGACATACCGACTGTGGCTATTCTTTCACCCAGGGTCTTTGATGCCAGAAACAGAGATTATTGTCATTTATGTTAAACAATAAATTTAAAGTTTACACTTGGATATTATAGGTCTGGCAGTTGTAAAGTGCCCAGAGAGACACTAATTACTGAAAATGATCAAATGTTACATGCGATGCATGATTAGTGAGGGGCAGGAACTAGAAATACCATTTCACAGGAAATTCTGCAATTTTGAAATTTGTTTTAATTCCAAATCAGATCAAAACCAAATAATTTTGAAATTTTTCATGAAATCCAAATATTTTTATTGTCTTGAGACTTAAAATGAAAAAAGAAAAGAAATATTAAATGAAAAGTCATTTCAAAATGAAAAATCCATTTTCCATTCTGGAATTGTCTTTGTCAAAGCACTTTTTCATTTTTTGTTTCAAAATAAAATTTAATCAATATTGACACATTCCTATGGAAAGTTTTGGTTTTGACATAATGGCATTTTCCAATAGAAAAACTGTTCTTTCACAAGTATTCATGATGCTAAAGTCATAGGTCAAATTGATCATCGAAACACAGGGCTGGAAGAGACCTCAGGAGGTCATCGAGTCCAGCCACCTTGATGACCTTATGGTAGCTCTAAGGCTTCTCTGTGCTGGCATGCTGATCAGCACTACTGCAATTGATTGTAGCAGTGTCGATTTAGCAGGTCTGATGGAGATGCAATAAGTCAGTCGCATAACCCTCTCCCATTGACTTTAGAATTCCATCTCCTAGAGCAGTGTTTCTCAAAGTGGTCTGCGGACCCACTCTGAGAAACCTGCTAAATGGCCTCTATGGTTTGCTTTTTTTTACCGTCTCTGCAGCCACGGAGGCTTGTGGTTCCCATTGGTTCTGGTTTGCCATTTGCGGCCAAGGGAGTCTGCGGGAAGCTAAGTTGGCAGAAAAGTGTTTCCTTAAGTAGCAATGTAGACCAGGCCTAGGAGAAATAACCAGCTACTGATGCATGTTTTTATTTCCTACTCCCTAATAATCAAGGAGACCATTTCAGCTGACTAGTCATACATTCATAGGGCCAGACATCAGCATAGCTCCAGAAAGCTACCAAAAGTATACTTCAGCTAAGGGTCTGACCTAATGTGTATAAATTGCTTAGTGTATATACTAATATCAGATTAGTTGGGAATGGGCATCAGAACATCCACTTCTCCGAATGCACTCAGACATATTCTAATTACTTAATTTACCAAGGCATAAATCAGTAACTGGCTGATATATTTTATGCCACTCCTGAAATTACTGTCTCAATAATGCAGTGGCAGATACTGCTATGAAATCTCTACAGGTATTACTTTTAGAGATAGAATAGCCAACACTGATATCTTCAAGAGAATGTGCCGATGGATAGGATTTGAGGTGCATCAGATGGCAAAAGTAGTCAGAGAAACTTCAATATTCATTTGGGAAATTGCGTCTGGCCATTTTCTTGTCTGGTGACTTGGTTTCATGCTGAAAGCTTTAGGCTAGGAAAGGGTAGCAGTGATTTATGAATCAAACAAAAAAACAAGGAGCTTGTAGGAACATAGAAAGGCTTATCCTTTGAAAATATATTTCAATTCCTCTCATGATTCTGGAAGGAAAACATTTTGGTAGTCTATATTTTACCACTGTTTTATTTAATAATGCTGATCAACACTCATCCAGGGAGATCAGTCTGTGCTTTAATTCACATTGTATATCTGCCAGCCTGCTGTCTCTTCTTATGACTCTTATTGTTTGCCAGTTATTTTGTGGATTGTGCCAGTAATGCCACTACAATTAGTGAGTGAATTGGCATTTTCATGAGAAACTTGGATTTTTAGTGGGGGAGGCTTTCTCCCATTTCAAACAGACTTAGATTTACCTCTTAGCATATACTGAATGAATACTAGGTCTATTTCAGAGAGAATCTGACAGCATTATGTACCATGTTACTTTTTGCACATGATAAAGACATCTGCAAATCATGTGTGCTGCTTGCACTTTAAAATACATGATCCTGTGAGCTGTTTAACATGTTTGAAACCTATTGATTTTAGCTAGAGTTGAAGGTGCTCAGCAACATGCAGGATTGGGACTCAGTTGTACGCAGAGGATTGTTTCCTCTGGTGCCTCTGAAAAATGAGTATAGATGAACCATTCTCAAGGCTTATGGGAAATAAATTTAGTCTCTGGTGTAAGCAAACTCAATTCACGCTTATGGACAATAAATTCAGTCCCTGACATGAGCAATCTCAGTTCATCTGTATTAAATTCTCACATACAGCAGTCTACATACGCTGCAATCAATGGAATTACTCTATACAACTCTAACAGAATCTAGCCTTGAGAAAATAGCAGTGGCAACTCATTCTAGCTCCACTAATTAGTTTATGCTGACAAAGAACTCTCACAATGCAAAACACTATGTAAGTGTTAAGGGTTATTATTTTTATTCCTCTTCTAAGGTTTTCCCCATTCTTTGCTCTGGCTGATGGTCTGTTACATAAAGTCTTGCTCCCATATGTCACCAGCAATCTTTTTGCTTGTGCACTGCAAACTCCAAGGCAGTGAAGCAGCAGTTTCCCAGACATAGATTCTTCCTGAGGAAGAGTAGTTCTGTTAAATTACCAGCTGTGAATGGTGCCAGAACTGAGTTAGATTTATTTTGGTTTTATTTTTTTCATTTTCCCGAATGAGGCAAAGCCTAGCATGCTCCAATGGCAAAATCCCCACATATTAGCCTTTTTGAAAACTGAGCCTATCACTGAGCTGAAATGAGTCAAGAGGATTAACCCAAGTGATATGATAATTAGTGTTGCTCACCAATCAAAATCAATTAATAAATGTCTGCTAATTATTTTTAAAAGGTAAATATAGAAAAAATGCCAGAATTTTTTTCTTTTTAAATTAAAATTCAACTCTTGAAAAAAATCAGTTTTCAAAAATCTGGTTTGGGTCAAAAAAATTCATTTTTGATAAAAAAAAATTGATCAGAAATGTTTTGAGTTTCATTTTTCATTTTAAATTTCAAGTGTGATTTCAGTGTCCATGAAATAAATGTCTTTGGGGTTGAAAAGCTATTTTATACGTATGTGCATACCAAAGCAGTTTGTCCTGATCTAGCAATAATGTTAAAAACAGAAATCACGCATGTGTAGCTAAAGTAAGTCTACTGATGCATAACCTGATCCTGGAAGACATCTATGTATAACAATTTCCAGGAGTTCAGTGAGAATTCTGTGCACAGAGGTATTCTGTATCTGCTTCCATTGTACAATAGGAATAACACCTATTAATATTTTTTGAGTCTTTCAAATTTTCAGCTTCTAACTCAAACTACAGGGCTCCATAGTGTATGTGCTGTGATATCTAGGCCCTGAACATAGCTTAATGTGTATGTTATGGTGTATCTGCTGGTTTGTGTCTTAGCTTTAGCATTATTTTTAATTAGTTTTGTTGAACTGAATATTCTGGGCTAGCTTGTTTCTTTAAGATGCTGCCTTGTGGTAGCTGCTGGTGGTACTGAGCCACTTTGCCTCAAGGAGAGCTCATGAAAATATTATGCTGTAGGGCAGAATTGAATGTAGTCTGCTTATCACAAGTTTGTGCATCTTGCTCAGTGTCCCATTGCAGCAGAGGGGAAGGGGATGGGATAAAGAAGATGGCTCCTTGCTTCCTCTTTAGCCCCCATTGCAGTGCAAATAGGGAGCAGTTCCTCTTTTCTTCTCTGAGCACAAGGACTTCTGTTGCCCAGGCAAGGGAAGGATCTTTTTTACCTTATGTCCCCTACGCACCCATGTAAGATCCCAATTATGATACGATCCATTATTAATGAATGTTCACTTGATTACACCTCTTCATTTTAAAATATTGGCCACTGAATTTTAAACGTTACTTCTGAATAAGCAAAGAAAAACAAAATTAAGTGTATGTCCTATATATAAATAAAGCTTACAAGTGACCAATGCACTGCATGCTCACACAACTTCTGCAAGCACCTTCATTAATTCAATATATGGAGAATATAAATACCTCTCTTTATTCCTCACAGTATTTCCATCAGCACCTGTGATTCCAGTTCAAGGCTTTCACATCACTCTGCCACTGAACTGCAGTCCTGATACTCCCTGAGTGCTGGATATTCCCTGGAGACAGACTGCAAATTTTTCTGTATTATACAAGACTTTCCTGGTGTAGATACATATCCACCATCAATGGGGATAACATCCCTAAGCTCCTTTTTATCTGTTCTTTAAGTAAAGATTTCAAAGTAGGGGCTAGAGACTTCCCTCAGTTATAGCTGTGTGAATCTGAAATAATTGCACAGGCTTTGTTGGAGTTAATCTAAATTTACCTTGTAAATAAGAGAAGATTTTGAATATAGTTCCCAGTAGCAAAACTCCAGTTTTCACTCGTCTACTTTTATGTCTACCCCATTGGCCTTTTTACCCTTATCATGTTAATTTAAATCTCAAAGGATTTAAATTACATTGAGAGAATGATTCTCAGCTGTATCGGGCAGATATTATGAGGTAATGAGCAAAGTACCATTGCATTCTCTGTGTTACAGTATGTATGAAAAAGGGTGTTGTTTCATCAAGCAAATGCACACACATGAACACAAAACTCACACACTGAAGCAAAAGCATCTTTGTGGAAATAACCTTCAAAGCAAGGAATCTGATTATTAGAGATAAGAAAAAATAGTTTCCTCTTGCTAGATCAACCCAGAACTCTTCTTAATACTACGTTATGTCAGCTTTGTCTATACATCTAAAAGTGATCTTGGATACTCCTTCCCGGTGCAGCTCTCACACATGAGAAATTTTGGGATAGATATAGTCACAGGTGCATGTAGGTAGGTCTCTTGTATGTTGCCATGAAGACCAGTGTATTTATGGCTATAAATGCAATGATTTATTCAGGAGGTGCTGTGCATTTGGAAGAGTGGGGGGAGCTACTATACATTCTACTTTAAAAATGACTAGCAGTAGGGATTCCCTACCATACATTTGGAACACTAATAATTACAGATGTAATTTGATATCTAACTAATCTCTCCATTATTAGGCACTAGGTGTCTGATTATTATCAATTTCTCCCACAAGTAATAGTGGGCACTAAATTGCATCCCAAATTGGAAGTGCAAGGAAGGGGTTCTTGACCTTAAAACTCTGCCTTTGTGAATAGGTTTCCCACTGCATATATTGGTGTTTTCCTGGATTTTAAAAAATCCTTTCAGTTCATTAAAAAATTCTACATTATTTTACTCTGATGGTCCATGCATTTCAGTTTTACAAAGTAATATCAGGATACAATGAAGGTGAATATGCTCTAAGAATCTATATAGAGGATTAGACTAGACTAGAGTTGACTAGCCTAGCCTAAGATAGAATAGAATAGAAAAGAATAGAATAGAATGTGCTAATTTGGCTACAATGATTTTAGCTCCCCGTAACAAAACAAAACTAACAAAACATTTATATAAGTAATATTGAATACAAATGTACTAATATTCACTCTCCAAGATTAAGTACACCTTGCATATAATTTGAGTCTGCAATGGCAATGGCTAACTAGCTTTTATGTACTAAGCCCTAGCCCCAGCTACCAATTAGCAAAACCATTCATACTTTGCTTCCCACTGCTGTTTCATGACTGTGTTACAAAGTCATGCCCTTAAATCCAAGGTCAAATGTTCTCTCACAAAGTAGCAGCATTGCTTTTGTGTGACGAATGGATTATCTTTTGCATCACAACAAATTGCTCGCATGGCTAATATCTCATTTAGACAACACCAGTATCAGAATACAGACATCTCTAGTCTTAAATTGAACTAAAAGGAAGTAGCAAATGAGTAGAGGATACATGCTATCTTTCCTCCCTCCCAGCAGTGTTCCTATGGCAAGAGAAAGTATTTAGTTCACTAAAACCGATCAGTTAAAATGTAATACAAGTGCCAAATGTCTAGAGCTGCATTGATAAAACCATTAGGCCTGCAGTCTTCTCACACAATGGCTACATCTCAACTGCACTGTTAAATCGGAAAAAGACACACAATTTGTGGTATGCAAATTGCATATCTTTTTCCGATTTACTTTCAAAAGAGGCTCTTTCAAAATTTGGTGTGTCTACACGGTTCCAAATTGTGAAAAAAGTGCTCTTTCGAGCCATCCCTTATTCCTCATAGAACAAGATTTACAGGGATTCCGAAAAAGCAGACGCATTCCTTGGACGAGGGTGTTGCTTTTCCAGGATACTGGAGGTATCCTATAGACAATGGAGATTTAATCCATTGTATTCACCACTTTTCATTGTTTCACCGTATTTAGAATGCAACATCAGGCTCTATTGCACCTTCAACTGAAAGGGTGGGAAGAGAGCTCAGAACATTGTTGTAAAATTTGATCAACATTTAACCTACCAGGGATGTGATCAATGCCACAACATGAAACAGGAAGTGGCACCAGAATGCTGTGTGTTTAAGTGCATGATGATAACTTTCTTTAGCAATTTACTGACAAAAGAAGAGTCAACAGCTGCAAAATTCAACATCATCTTTGTCATTTGGGGCTCCACTATACTATCTTCATCTTTCTTCTGATTTAAATTTAACTGTTTTTCAATGTCAAATGAGAGGTTTAATGCCAATAGAAATCTATCTGGCTCTAGGAAAGTAGGAGACATATATCCCAAATTGGTAGGATCCTGAAAATAATTTATAAAAAAAGATGTCAAGATATAAAAGTTATATATTAAATAACATATTTCTAGAACTAATATGAACTATATTATGCCTCTTTGATCCACATCTGTGGGGCAGACTTTCTGTACACAGATCTCCCACCTTTGCAAAGAAAGGTTGGGCTCAGCTGTTTCTTTGCCATTATTTCCCCTCCCCCCATCTTTCAGAACTACAAAGAGCTTTCAAGTAAGCATGGGCAGGAAGACAAGAGGAGGGGTGGAGCATAGTTAGGGGTGGAAGCACAGAATAACTCATGCCAACTTGGTAAGGAGTCACTTCTGAAGATAATAGAACCTGATACTGTGAGTTCTTTCCTGGAGAGTATGATCTGAGGGAATCTTACAGATTTTTCCTCCTCTCTTGACTCCATCTTTTTTTTTTTCTGAGGGAAGGGAGGAGTGAGTTATTAGTAACACTTCACATGATTTAAACTAACCATCATGAAACTCAGTTGTACTTTGAACATTGGCTGTTTACCTCTGCATTTCACCCTTGTTGGCCGTCATCACAGATTACTCACTTTCATCCTGTTTTCCCTGGTCATTTTCTAGGGTATGTCTACACTTCAGAGGTTTTTTTTTCGGAAAAATGGCCATTTTTCTGAAAAAAAAAACTTTACTTACGTCCATACTGCAATTGCGTTCTTTCAAAAAAAAATGAAAGAACAGAGGGGTTTTCCTGACATTGGTAAACCTTTCAGAAAAAGGCATATGTGGATGGGGAAGAGGGAGTTATTTCGAAAGAAGAGGAAAGAGGAAAAAGCACAGGTGTCCTGGTGGCCACTCTATGCATAGTAATCACAGCTTAAATCCGAGATAGTGTTCATTCAGTGTGGATGCTATCTTTCGAAAAAGCAGATCACTTTTTCGATGAACTTTTGCTGTGTAGACGCCCTCTTTCTGAAGAAGTTTTTTCAGAAGCTCTCTTCCAGAAAAGCTTCTTCCGAAAGAAGCCTGCACTTTAGACGTAGCCCTAGTCACTTTTCTCTGCTGCCTCTCATTTTATATAGGCACAATGCTGAAGTGTTTGAGTTACAAACACAGTATAGGCAATATTTAAATACAAATAAAAAGATTGTGTCTTTGAAATTCTAAACGAAAAGTGAAATATTTGTTTTTAAGCTTAGCTTTTGAAATAAAAACCCTTTAGTTTTACAAAACCAAATTGTGGGCTCTATTTAGCCTAAAGAACTGAAAACCTTATTCACCAGATCCTTTCAGATTGGAGTGTTTTTATACAGCTAACTAAATACCTCCAAAGTCCTGTCTCAGAGTATGTTATGTAAAATGAATCTTACTATCTAAATACAAACATTCGGCGATAAATTCACCCCCATTTAATGCACAGGAAAGTAAATTAAACTCCTTTAACATTGACAACTACTAAGCCTCACATTTATTCACTTCCAGGGCACAATAATTGATCTTTCTGCCTGGCATGAGATGGGTTAACAAGGCACACTCCTGTCAATCATGGTCATCATTCAAACCAAATCACTACAGAGATTAGATTTGCACTGCTCCTTAAAATCCCTGATTATTTCCTCACCAGATATAACACAACATAGCATATGAATTGAGACTGATCCTTTATGTAATTCCGCTATGTTTATTCTCTTATTAAATATTCAGGGAGTAGGATAGGTTGTGGTCGATACATGTATAACCAAACCATCATCTTGCAAATTGTAAAATATGATTGCATTTGAGATATCGATGGCCTAAGGGAAGTTCTGGATAATAGAGAGTCATAATTAGAATTCCCATGTATTTGATCCGATATCATTTCCATCAATGTCACAGAAATATGAGTGGTTGTGAATTTCAGCGTCATCACTGCCCCTACAAACTGATTTATACACTTCTAACTTTGGACACATGAAGGGCAAAGAATTCATGCCAAAAAATTCCAATCAGACAGCTCCTTATCCTAAGGGTGGATGCTGAAATTTATCGTAGTTCAAGATTTAACAGTTTCAGTTGGTAGCACATGACCTACTTATGCTTATGCCCAAACCATCTACTTTTAATCAAACTGCCCCTTTATCTGTAAATCCCCAATCACAACATGTAGGATGTATGGATCTGCTGATAAGAAATTTTTGCAGGAAAAGAGAATCTGGGCAGATAACGTTTTTATTGCTAGTGCGCCTGGCAGCAACTCTAACACCTCATTTATTCCAGATTTATATAGGTCCACTGTGTAGATCTGAGGGGAGAGCTGAGCATATAACAGCTATAGTAACAGAATGTATAACCACAAACTGTATTTGATACTCAATATCAAGTTAAAAGGATATTGATCAAACTATCCCAATTTGGAATGAAAACAATTATCTTGCTAGCATTTAGTTTTCCATGGGGCCTGATTCTCTGCTCTGTTCACTGGCTTTACATCTATGTAATGGAATGCAATTTCAGTGGAACTATGCCAATATGACACTGGTATAATAGGGAGATGACTCAACCTATAGTCTTCCAAAGAAAATGGTAGTAACCCAGTTGTACGGTTAATTTAAAGCTGTACTGGACAAAATACTACTATTGGGACCACTCCTGTATTGGCTATTCCAGCAAAATAGGGCAAAAAGGACAATAAACAAAACTGAATATGTCTTTTCCATCTCTAAATGTTGTGATAACATTAATATCTGCGTAAACTACTCCGATAAACAGTTGTGTGGAATATACAAACGAATTAGTCCCCAATATCAGAAGGAAATGGACTTACCAAATGGACTTTGTAATTCAAATTCTCTTAAAAGGTTTTCTTTCTGCCCTAAATATAATTCTGTATACACAGTATCATATGCATGCAAAAGTTTGTGAAAACAGCTCATGGATAAAGGAATTAAAGCAATAGTAAGTTAGTTAGTCTGCTACAGAGATTTTGAAAAGTATGTGTCAGTAGTGATGGGAGGTCCAACCCTGTTCAAGGCATTCTGAGTACCAACTTGACAGAGGGATATCCCTTGTGTTCTTTTATTGCCTATTTTAAAAGTTATAATAGTATATACTTTTCTCTCTGAGTAAAGACTGTTATTGTGTTATACACCACTGCTAAAACAAGAGGTTCTGAAATTAATTTTGTCAAAAGGTGAAAGTAATTTCTCAAATAAAAAAATTCTTCTACAGTAAGGATGCATTTTACAGTTTTCTACTGAACTGCTGACCAACTTAACAACAATAGCAAAGCAAAACAAAAGCCTCTTCATTAAGCACTGTGGCACAGAGCCAGAGGCAGACATTTCAAAGGTCACTGTTGGGCATATACCAATCTGATACAAAGAGTTAAATTATATGGTTTGAAAGGGCTTTTATTTATTCTTTTATTCATATAGGTGTGATCCAACATTCATGCAGTTTTACACTCTATAGCGATCTGCATAATTCGACAACTTTGTTTTTAAATTTGCCTTTTTCATTTCATTTTAAAGGTACTGAAATGTGGGCTGGACAATAACCCTTTTGAAATGCATAATTGTATATAAATGAAAAAAGTGAAATTCATTTTCTGTGGTCACTTGAGAGGAGAAAATGTCTCAGGTGATATTTGAAACATTTAAAACAAGACTGGATGATTTACAGAGGACAATCCTGAGCTAGATAGGATGACCTAACAGGACTTCTCCATCTCTCTCTTGTATAATTCAGTGAATATGGGGCTAACAGTAGTAAATCAGTAAAGAGAGATACAATATGTATATGGAACATTACTGTATTTGGTTGGAGTTTTCTATGTGATCCAGATCAAACATTGGAGGTACTGATTTGACACAGCCTTAGGCATTTTTCTATGCTTATTATTTATCATAAAGCAATCATTAACTTTTTCAACTGATAAGACTCAAGAAAGAAAATTTCATCTGATGGAGCTTGTAAATAGCCTTGAAGCCTAGTTAAGAACAAGGGGATAAGACCAAAAGCTATCACAGGCAAAAATCCAGCTCAGCCATTTCTTTCAAGGGGCTGGCTCATGAAAATAAGGCAAACTGTCCCTAAGTAACTATCTCCTCAGAAATTCTGTCACAGACTGTGGTGTAAATTAGCACTACTGAAACCTTTCAATAGGGTTGCAAGTATTGCTCACACTCAGGAATGCCTCCACTCCCAAGGCCAAAAACAAAATTAGAATAAAATGCTAAAATACTGCTGACAAAAATTTCTACTTTCATAAACACTCCCACTCTTCAGCTAACATCATTTCATATACAAACTAGGTCACTAACATTCAGATTGCCAATGAAAAAATAACTCAGGCAGCTTTGTAAACCTACGGCCTGGTCTACATACGGCTTTTGTACAGCTGTTGGTTGGGGGGTTGGTATTACACCGAAATATTTGTATAACCCCAAGGGTGTGTCTAGACTACAGGGTTTTTTTGAAAAAAGTAGCCTTTTTCGAAAAAACTTCACCTGCATCTAGACTGCAGCCACATTCTTTTGAAAGTAAATTGAAAGAATGCGGCAGTTTTTTCGATCACGGTAAACCTCATTTTACAAGGAATAACGCCTTTTTTCGAAAGTACTCTTTCAAAAAAAGGCGCTATTGAATGCAAACCGTGCTTTTTCGAAAGAGAGCGTCTAGACTCTCTTTTGAAAAAGCGGCTCGCTTTTTCGAAAAATCTGCTTGTAGTCTAGACGCTCTCTTTCGAAAGAGGCTTCTTCTAAAGATTCTTTCAAAAAAGCCTCTTTCGAAAGAGGCTTGTAGTCTAGACGTAGCCCAAGTGTGGACACAGTAATATCAGTATAAATATGCCTAGGCCCAGTATAGGTTGCTCCCCTGCTTGTCTGGGCACATGTATGTTGGTATAACTGCAGTCACACTAGGGAAATTGTGGTGCTTTAGCTATACCAGTATAAAATCAACTTGCCTATGTCTGGGTAGCAAGATTGAAACAACAGTCCAAAAAAATTGCGACATCGTTTTTCATCTATAGAGTTTTTCTTAGCAACTCTATGTATCATTTTCTAGAGTGTCTACTAAATCAATCATCAAAAGTAAGGCAGAAAAATCCAGATGGTATGTTTGTAATGCTAACCTAAGGCGCAGTTCGACTAATATTTATGAGAGTGGAGGTACACGTAGAAGACTTGGGTCTGTGGTCTAGAAACTTACAGTAAAGAAACAAATATACATTTTTTGTGTTGGGGTTGTGTTTTTACTGACAATATCTGTTTCTGATTTTTTTTAATAGTCAATAACTTTACCGTGAGAGATTTTGTTGAATGATTCAGGGAGACATGCTTGAAACATATATTTATATAATACCTTTACTGTAGATCTGTGTTTTAATTGTTACTGCAGTTGCTTTTCTTCTATGTGAAGAAAGTACAGAAGAGCTAAAGTGAGGGAAATGTTTGTAATTTTTAACCATTTTACCCTATGATCGCTAAATTGTAGCCAAGCTGCAGTCTATAACCCTGGGGATTGGTGTCTTTCTATCTGTATCATGCATATCTATATCAAATACTAGAGCACATGCAATCAGTTCTGCATCCCACCCAAGTAACTCTTATGCATGCAGTAATTCCCGTTTACTTCTATGAAATACCCAAATATCTAATAACTATTATATGTTGTAAGACTGTGCCTTTGATTAAGAAGTGTAACATTTTCCTTGCTCTGATTTAAAGCTTTCCATATTTTTTTTTTTTTGATTAATCAGTGATATGACCTGCCAGCTTCAGTAGGGAAAGACATCATCTTACAATGTGAGTCTGTTTCAGTCCTCATAAGGTGCTGATAATGCTTTCCATCCAGGGATCTGACCTTTTCTGGCTTTAATGGATCATGTAATATTTGTGTACAGTTTATAATAGCTGCTGTGGGAGAAATACCTAGCACCGGCTTGCACAGGCACTGCTGTAGGCAGAAGTCATTGCAAATAGAGGCCCAATGACTATATGAAGAATTTTTTTAATGTCAGGGTGTGGCATTTTAAAATCACATGGCCTAACCCTGCACTTCTCGCTCAAATTTATTGATGTTAATGGGAATCTTGCTTGAGCAAAAAGCGCACAAAAAGTCTGTTGGCTTATTTCATTATGTCAAAAAAGGCAATTGATTGGATGTCTGTCAGTTTGGGAGTTGTTTTATTTTTATAGAATCCCAATTAAATTATCCAAAATACTCAGTTAAAATAAACAGCCTTTTGCACAGAGGAGAAATCATCTCCCTCTCACCTCCTCTCCCCCTTTTCTGGCCACCTCAATCCAAATAATTTTAATATGATACTATGTTGGGAAGAACAGTGATAAAAGGAACCTCTCCTGCTTCCTCTTACTCAGGATTGGGCCCCATATGAGTATGGATTTGCAGGATCAGATCCTCGATTATAATGGGTATTTAAAGGTTCTCACCCCAGATATCTTTCAAAATAATGCATTTTGTTTTAATATCTGTGACTGTGGTCTTTAACCAATAACTGTCAGAGAGAATTACTATATTAATTTATCAGTTGAATAGCTGGCCAGTGATTAATAATTATTAAGGTGGCCTTTTGACTTCAAAGACATGACAGAATATTTTCTATGACCTTTCAGTACTTGTGCTCTGCAGGGCCAGATCCTGCAATGTGACAGTCAGCTCTTGTGAAATGCAGAGCACCTTCGCTTTGCATGAACTTCAGTGGGGTGCTGTACTGTGCTCAGCACCTTGCAGAATTGAACTGCCCAAATGGGCCTGATCCTGCATCCTTTGAAGTTTATGGAAGTTATTCCTGAGCAAGTTTTGATGGATCAGTTTCAATTGCAATGTTCTCTTGAATGAACCACAATGTCTGTACAATTATATAAACACATCCTCATATTAAACTAAGTTAAAGAAGGTTTCTATTAAAATACATTAATAACATGGTACCAATTTGAGGTAAAATATAGCAAAGACCTTTAAGCAGCAGAACTACAAGCATAGGATTTCTTTCTTCTTTTTTAAAAATATTGTTTACAGAACTCTCTATGCATCATTAAGTTTTCTGGAGTCCTGACCATAGCATGATGGATTTGTTTTAAAAGGTTGCTGGTGTTTAGTTTTGATTCACTTCAAAGGGGCATGTCAGAAGGAGGAAAATAAAGGCAGTTAGTTACGAAAATCACAAGTAAAAAATGAGAGAGAATATGAAGGTTCCTACAGCTTTGCCAGCAACTGAAATAGCAATGTTTATTGTATTTATACAAAATTGAAGTGTCTGATGTAACTAGAATATATTTGGTTTAAGGGATCATAGATTTTATTTAAAATATTCTTCATGGGCTTAATGATGGTGAGTTTTTTTAATCTGATTGTTTTAATAAAACAGTTCTAAAAAGGAGTAGGGTTTAATAATTGTGGTTAGCGGTCATTTTTCTTTGTCAGTTAATTGAAAGGATTAGGTCAAACATTGCTAAAGGGGAAATAAACCTAGTGTCTTCAATGTATGCTAATTTAGCCTTCTTTAATATACTAACTTTACTTCTGTATCTTTCTGCTCTCTTTATTTAAGGAACACAAATATTTCCCACAATCAAATGCAAATCTGTATATTTCTAGCATAAATATGAGCTCTTTTAATTTCTTGAGCATATAAATTAAAAAGAAAAACATGGCAAAGCTCCTGATTAAAGACTTCTCAAGGAGAGGGACAAGGGGAAAAAAACACCTAAACCCACCATATTAGCAAGTAATAATGCACCAAATATAAACTGGAACATGCCAAACAATGGCATCCACCCACCTAAGAAACGTACTAACATAAATCCTCAATTGCTGTTAACAGTAATTAACTAAAACATGAAATATGAATGTGGATACAAGCAAGAGACAAATTAGTATAGAGAAGCTGTGTTTAATAATCCTCTAAAAGAGACCATCTGTTTATAAAGACCCCCTTTTCCTTGATCTCTGACATGTATTCATAATATAGACACAGCTGGATTTTTTTTTTCTTTTTGAAAATACCCTGATACTATAAACTCCTACCTACAGTATATCTGGTCTGAGTGTTTGTCTCAAGTTTCATTTATTATGTAAGCACTCTGGGGCAATAAAATTTCACTTACAATCAGCAGACTTTGGAGAATGTATTAAACCATCGGATTGGCTGCACTGCTTTCTTTATTGGCATTGGACAGTACTTGATTTATTTATTTATTTTTAAATACTGAATATATTCTCAATGCTATCTTAAATAGCTGTCTAGATGCCTTTTATTCTCTAAATTACTAGTACTTATTTGGAGCTGGATTGGTTTTGTTTGTTTATTTGTTTAAAAAGTTGTAAAAATGCATTACCAATAGAGGACACTACTTTGGGAAGATTTCAAAAAAGTTGGGTGACTTCTGCATTTCAAAAAACAAAGCAGTTCATATATCCTGTTTTCAATCAACTTTAGAGAAGAAGAGAAGAAAAAACACACACCATTGATCCTACACTTTTCACAGATAGAGGTCACTAATGGACTGAATTTGAATCAGTGTGGTAGAAACCACAAAGTTATATGAAAGTAATATAGTGAAAAATTAACTCATTTTGAGATTAAAGAAGTGGTAACAGACATGATTAAGAGGAAGAGCCCTCACCTTCACACAAACAATATTCTCCTAAAGGTACCCTATTTTCAGTTTGTTACACAAAAAGTGCAGTAATGGAAAAACCCTGATATTGTGCATATTTGAACTCCTGCTTGTTTTTCAGTTTGTAAAACACAGTTTTCCTTTTTCTTCTGTTAAGAGGTATGGAAAAAATCAAACCTGATAAGATCCTCCACTTTGGAGATCTGCTATTTTAAACAATTCAAAGCTAGCTCATTCTTGACTCTGGACTGAAACCATAGCCCATGTAATGCAGATTCCAACTGAGAGGGTATTTGGTTGCTTTAGGGAGATATGTGCTTAAATTCTAAATCAAGCTATCCAATAGGCCAGGATATAAATGTGACTTGTAGCAAACCCAGATAAAATATCATCATAAGAAATATAGGTGTGTGTGTGTGTGTGTGTGTGTGAAGGGAATCTTTTTTAGAATACCATGTGCATTCCAACACAAATCATCTTTGTAACAGCCTGGGACTTTTGAAAACTGTGAGGAGTGTTCTTCTGAGCACAGACAATTTTACAAGCACTACTTTAACAAAGGGATTGGAATTGCTTCATTTGCACAGTTTGTGGCCTGCATGATGTTCTTTTACTTGCCTAGCTACCCAGTCAGAAGGGAGAATAGCAATTTAGTAAGTAAATCTACAAATGGAGAAGGTGTGTATATAATGTCCCCTCATAGCCCAGTAGCAGGGGCTAGTTGCATAGATATTTTTGCAATGTTTCATTGTGGGTTCTTTTTAGTATCATTTTCAAGAGTTACATTAGCCTGGAATAATTCAGTATTGTATTTTTAATACTATACACTTTTCAAAAAAAAAAAAAGATTTTTGGTGCAGTACCTTTCAATTACTTTGGGAAAATGCCAGAAAGCTAACCCCCTCTACCCCCCCCCCCAAACACACTTTCATTTCCATATATAGAGCCCTCTCAAGTGACTTTCCTCTAAATCCATGACTAAATAAAAAGTGCCTTTGGGTAAAAATCGTATCAGTCAATAAAGCCATGAATGAGGTGCATGAGAGATTTGTGGGGCTTTATTTATGAGTAAAGACGGTAGGATTTCGCTCCATATATTAGCTCAAGCTTAAAATCTATTAGATTCCATTAGTTTGAAAGCTCACAGAAGTTAGATGCAGTAAATAAACGCATGTGTGTGAGAGAGCGAGAGAGAGAGACTGGGTTTGGTGTCTATCCGGCTTCCTAGAAAAATACAGATTCTTTTCTGTATAGTGGCGGTTCTGCATGACCAAATGCAGCATCTGAAGAAATCTAATCAGCACCTTCCACACACTGCCCAGGCAGTTAGGCGGATTTGTGCCTTTGACTTTATTAGCTTATTTTAAGCCTTAAAATTGGGTTGCTCCATTACAATTAATCAAAAGCTTCTGTGGACCGATTCCCACTCGGAAGAGAAAGTAGATAGCTTCTCCCTTACTTTGCAGCTGGTGTTTTGTTTTTAGCCTCACACAGTGGAGAGGTGTGTTTTTTTAATCATCATGGTTTGGCGATTTACATTAGAGGCTGCTATCTGTTTGGAAGATTTTATGCAATTGTTTCTCTCTTGCTCTCACTCATCCACCCACCCCTGTTCGTGTCGCTATAAATAGGAATCTTATGGATTTGGATGCTTGTACAGTGAGTTCCCTTTCCTCCCCTTGTCTGTTCATTTGGATTTCTTAATGCTGGTCGGCAGTGAGCGATCTGCCACTTCTTCCGAGTTTGGCTCATCTGTTAAAGTTCCAGATGCCAAAAGCCTCCCCCCCCCCCCATTAAATAAAACTCCCACTCCTAACGATTATAACTTCAAACGTTCGTCTCTTCAGATCTTCTAAGTGTTTCCTTTGAAATCTCTATATCACGGATAGGTTAGGGCGTATAAAGGAGCGGATGGGAGGGAGGCTGTCTTTTGTATGGATGCTCAAATGGTAGCGGACAATTATAGTCATTAAAATTATTTGCGACCCGGAGGGGGAACGCTTTGAGAGCCACTAAAAATACACTCCGACCGAAACACACCAACGCCATGGAACTTGCACTGAAATTCACTAACCGGTGTAAAATAACCGAGCAAGCCTCCTGACACTTGTCACATACCAATTCATAAATGTGGTGGGGGGGGGGGTCTCTCTCTCTCACACACACACACACACAGACGGTCTCTGAGATGGATGATGATATTTCGAGCACAGAACCCGATCCTGGATCATTAACTTCTTACCTTCTTTTACTGAGCTCGGGGCTGGGGTAGCTGACAACTGCTGGGGAAGCGGACTTAGCAGGGAGCAACGAAATCCCATCTGTACCTGGCAGGGCTGGGAGTCCTTCTCCGGCACCGATCATAATCCGCCTCTGCGCCTTTCGCCCCCCACGCCAAAACTTTGGCTGCAGCCGAGGGTGCTTCTCCTTGCGGGTGGCCGGGCCGGTCGCCTTTTGCGGTATCCAAAGTGGTGCGGGCAAAAAGCTGCCGGAGCCCAAGCCCGCCCTGCAGGCTGCTGGTCCCCGCAGGCTGGCGCTTGCCTGTGCCTCCTCGGAGCGCTCCCTTCCCCTTCTCTCGCCTTCCTCCCCTAGGAGGCAGCGGCACCATCCTCTCCCTTTCTCCTCCACCTCCTCCTCCAGCGCGCTGCCCAGGGCGCTGGCATCCCCGGCACACTTTCTCCCCTCGCCTCTCCCCCTGCCTGCCCTCCCGCTGGCCGAGACACAGGAAGGAAGGGAGGGAGGGAGAAGACGAAGGAACCCCACCAAGCCCGGTAGTTTTCTCCGCTGGAGACGAGGAGAGGCTCACAGGAGGAGGAGGCGCAGAGACCCAGGACTGTGTGAAGTCTCAGGGGAGACCGCAGGGATAAGTCCGTGTGAGTATCTCCCTGTCTCTCCAGATCTCCTCGCCCCGCGCTTGCTCTCAGCTCGGGCTGCGGGTTGATCTCAGCAGTAATGATGCCTCAGATCTGACTATTCCCTGCTAATGTAAGTCGTGCTTCCCCCCTCGCTCTCCCCCTCCCTGCCTGACACCCCAGGGAGATGTTTACAGTAATGAATTCAGTTGATAGCCATGCCCCCCTCCCCTTCCCGGAGTCCCTCCCACATTTCTAGTTTAAAGAATGCTTGGAAGGCAGCGCAGGGCTGCAACCTAAAGCTTTCCAAGAGGCAAAGTCAGCCGCTGGGGCTTTTTTTTTAACCCATTCCCCGCCAAACGCCGTTTAGCTAGCCGGGTCTGCTACTCCAGCAGAACGCGCTACATGGCGCTGGCCCTGCGAAGGGATGCGGGCCGCTGTGTGGGGTTAGTTATTTTAATCGCCAAAAGGGGCTGTCCTTGCCGCCCTCTAGCCAGATCGCTGTGCAAAAGGAGGTAGCGCTGGCAACACAGCCACGGAGGCTATTCTTGTATAATGTGTTCCTGCTCCTCACCCCCTAGTTAGGAATAAGGGCAGCGTATGATCCTTTTCCTATTTGAGGGCTGTAGGATAATATCAACAGGGGATATTTGATGTAAAAGAAACTCCCGGGTCTAGAGATCCAAATGTAAAAGTGTCCAAATCATAATAACCCACTACACCAACATGGCGTTATTTTACATACATACAAGCGTTTACGATTTCTCTCTTTGTCCTTCTCTGCGAACTTTTGTCTGGGAAATAACAACGAAGGACAATATCCTATCCTTTGGGAAAGAAAGGGATCTTTTTTAAAATACCCTGCTCGATTGCCGTCATCGGTCACCCAAGGCTTTAAAACTGCTGAAGAAACCTGAGGATGTATTTTATGGCCAACTATGTCTGGCCATACATATCAGATAAACCTCTTGCTGACGTTGTGTACGGAGCTAAGAATATATTTAGAGATTTTTGCACATGTTCCGGATGGTCTGCATTACTTTCAGTGGGGAAGAAAAAACAAGAAAATGCCTGCCTAGTTCATTAATAAGTGCTTGCTATGTTCTTAGAAGCTGTGCTATTTAATTTTGAAGAGCAAGTTACAATATAGACTTTCCTGAGGAGGGGGCGCAACCTGGAAAGTTTAGGACACAGGCTGTTTTAAGTTCTTGTAGGAGTAGGGAGAGCGGAAGGGGAGGAGGGGGGATAGGTGAATTTGATCAATGCCATGTGTCTTTTAGCCAGGAGAGGCAACTGAAGTTTCTCAGGCTTTATTTGTTCATTGCTTTTGGCTGCATTATCAACTTGACATTTCTGGTCATCGGTAGTTGAAAGCGAAGCCATTTGGCATGGGTTCTAAATCTTATCCTAAATTCATGTGGGGGTCTAAATTATTCCCCTAATTTCAAGAGCATATCTCATCCTCGTGTCACTTGATGGAGGTGCTCTATTTGGTGCAATAGAGATGGCCAGTGTTTAGAGACTGGATATGTGTGTATAGCTGTGCCTCTCTCTTCACCTCCCCCCCCCACACACACACACACGCCACCAGCAGAACTTAGACTGTTCCGTCCGCGC
Organism: Pelochelys cantorii; assembly: GCA_032595735.1. Lineage (NCBI taxonomy): Eukaryota > Metazoa > Chordata > Testudines > Trionychidae > Pelochelys > Pelochelys cantorii. The sequence goes on along the minus strand of CM064329.1, from coordinate 96,390,090 downwards.
GCCAACCTTTTTCCCACGTTGTAGTGCCCTTAAAGGTGTATCAAGACAACCTACAACCATAGCACACTGAAACAGCCCGCAGCGGAGACAAGTTTTATTGCAGAAATGCTCTGAAAAGCGTGCCAAGGGGCAAATGAGGGGCGAAGGGCAGCCAGCCGGTACCATCTTGCCAGGCACTTTCCTCAGCGGATACAACATCAAAGCTCGCTGCTCACTGCCCAGTCCCGTAGGCGCTATTTTTCCGAACACAGTAGAGGCCGCCTGTGACCGCCACCACCCTGACCTTGATCTTGCTTCCAGATGACACATTTATCTGCACAGGTGCAGTGCAGCGACTGGGTGTGTGTGTGTGTGGGAAGACTGTAGCACGATGGGAAGCTAGAATGTCCTACCCCTCTGTAGGGACCGGGGGGCAGGGGAGGAGTTGTCTGCGTGATGGCAAACACCCCTAGCGGCTTGATTACCTTTTCAGCACAGGGGTGGTAGGTGTCTTGTCCAGGGTCCCCCAGGGATCAGTAGTACTCTGCTCACAAAGCATGGTGGCCAGGGCTCAGAAGGGAGCCCTGTGCAAATCAGGGAAAGCTGAAGCGTTGGATTCAAGGCAGGGTGGAAATAATCACTGCTAACCACCGAAGAGAAGAGCTACTGCCATCAAACCTACTCTCTGCGTGCAGCTTCATCTCGCCCCGAGGAATCAAGGCAGCGCCAGCCCTAAGGGGTTAAATCGGACTTAAACATTCCAGAGCATGAACAGAGTCTTTCAAAGCTGGATCCTGAGGTTTTTTTAAAGGGCCAAGAGCCCCGGGGATGGGAGAGGGCTTTTAAAGGTAATTATTTTAAAGTTCGTTTTTCTGAAGCTGCCTAGTACAAGGTGAGAGACATTTTCTCCTTGTGAACCCTACAAAAAGCTTTATTAAAAAGCTGTCAGTGGGACCGATTGCAAGGGAAGTTTGCTGCAGTATCTCCCCTATCCCACCCCTTGACCGAGCCGCTCTCACAAATGCCCGACTATAGGTGCTGGAAGTCGGGGTGCTGCAGCACCCCCCGATTTGAAATAGTCTCAATTATGTGGGGGGGGTACAGTTTGGCTCAATGGCTCTCAGCAGCCCCACTTATAAACATTGTTGAGCCTGACTTGCCGAGATCTGCTTTGCAGAGCAATGTTCGAGCTTGCTGCTCTGACAATTCCCTGGTTGCCCTAAGGCTGGCTCCTCCATCCCACGTTAAGGTCAAAGAGAGGTACCGACTACACAGATCTCAGCTCCAGTTCATCCCATCCCAGAAGGAAAGATGCAACTGCCCCAGACTCCCAGCTGTTACCTGTTGAGGCGGAGGTTCCTCCCAGAGAGCTCATCCAAATCCTGCTGGGTCCGGCAGGTGGAAAGGAGAGAAGCTTGCAGAAGCGCTGGCCTCCTGCATGGTACTGTTTGAGGGATCACCACCCAGGTCTCCTTTTTTCCATAGCTGGCACCGGTCACCATCGCCCCAGCTTCCTCTCCAGGAAAGGGGCTTTCGGAGCTGCTGTCCAGCCGGTCACTGACCCCTGGCTGGCATTGACCAGCCCACGGCTGAAGTGGTTAACCCGTCCCCCTTTCCCCGAGCGCTTCCAGCTCAACAAGGCTGAGCGATCTTATCGACGTGTGATCATTACTCACTGGTGACAGGCGGAGCTGCGGCGCTCCTAAGTGAGTGTGACAGCTCCCAGCGTGTGGCTGCCGCGCACCCAGCAGCCTCAGACTTGTTCTTCCTCAAACTGGGTCTCGCAAGCAAGTCTGCGGCTTAACCCTTCGCGGCCTCCCCGAGGAGCAGTCGCAGAGGCCACTGAGAAACCCCAACCCAGCTGGGCTTGCCCCTTGGAGGTCATCAGCAAAGCTGCTTGGCTTGCGTCTTGTTGTAGCCGGTCAGTGTCTGTTCTTAGTTTGCTTTCCACGAACAGCGGGCGTAGTAACTCCGGGGGCCGGGTTTAGCCTGGGACTGGGAGCCAACCATTTCTTCCCTGGGTTGAGGGACTTGCTGGGTCCTCTAGGCAAAGCAGACCCCTGTGGGGCCATATCTTTTGTCCCGGGCTTGGGAGAGGTCGCAATTCTAGCGTGCAACCCTTCAGACAAGTCGTCCCCTTCCCGCACTCCCTTTGCTGTTTCGTCCTGTATCCCCCTTCTGGCACGTTCCCCATTGAGGGGTGTGCTGGAGTCGATGGAAATATTGCTCCATTCAAAGTGCTGGCTTCGCCTTTTGGAGGGTTATTTATAGTAGCTTCAACAGGGACAAGTCAAAGTACCCGCAAAAGAAAAGGGAAAGTCTCTCCCGGAGGCACTGCCAGTGATCAATGAAAAGCCTTTACCACCATTAAACTTGAACATGTGAGAACATGTGTCCTTCACGGGGCGGGGAGGGGGGAAAGAAAGACAAGGTCATTTGGAAACGAGAAGTAAGTCCTGGGTAAGTCGCAAATGCAATCAAGGGTGCGTGTTTGTGGGAGTGGGAGGCTTTCAAAACTTGATTCCACAAGGCTCGAGTCTTCTCCGGGACACTTCCACTGCTTTGCGAAGTTTTGAGACACCGAGAAAAGGTAGAGAGAAAGAAATCCACAGGCGGAGGCATTATCAACACTCCGCCGATTTTTAATGTGCATTTTAAAAACAACTTTCCAATAGTCGATCCTGGCCCCCTCCAATCAGCAGAAGGAAACCCATCAACTAAAAGTGGTAAAGATTCTGTAAGAAAGTATTTTCCTTAACTCCAGATACTCTGGTCAATACATCTAATCTGCTTTTTCTTTTCATTAAGCCTTTAAAACTAGACAGGACAAAATACAGAAGGGAATCATGCTGGATTTGCCAAGGGAGGGATCAAATATATCCCCCCCACCCCATCTCTTTAACTTCTTTGATTTAAACAGCCGTCCTTGAAAGACTTTATAAAGTGCAGGAAATATTCTTGATACAGTTATATGTTTTTAAAAAAACCGGATGGTATAAGTAGTGTGATTATGCCGGAATGAGTGAAGTCTTACAATCATGATTATCATTTCCATCATCCCTCTTATGTACAAATAGGAAGCTTTCTAAACTGGAAAAATCAGACATCAATTCCCAGAGAAGCATTAAAAAGCAAGACAAGCACTACTCTGTAGTGGAATTGCTTGTAAGTCTCTCTGCTTTGCCAAGGTGGCAGCAAAGCACAGGGTTAGGCTGGTTGGAGGAACACAAGAAACCTCAACATTCAAGAACACATTGTGGGATAGCTGAGGAGTTAGTAACCTACCAGCTTTTAAAACCTCCCCCCACCATAGCTTAGTCAGATTTATTTATTTATTTCCCTCCTTTGAATTATTAATCTTGGCTATAGCCTGATTGCTTGGAACTAAAACAGTGTCTTTTTCTAAAATTGATGAAGCTTTTTAAAAAACAAACTGCTGTGTATGGTTGTAAAGGAAATCAACTGAAAGGGGGACACAGAAGTATACTCCTCTTAAGTTAACTGTGATTGTAAGTGGGGTTAGCCAAGTGATCCATACTAAAGGCGCGCTGATGCAATAAGAGAGAATGAAAAACTATAACATAAAAACCAAATCAAAACAGCTTGTTTTACAGATATGGCTGTTATTTGCACATTATAAGTAGAAGAAACAGTAAAGGGAGTTAGCCTATTAAAGAATGCCCTCCCTCACCTGGATTTCTCTATACAAACATTCTTCACACATTCTTAGTAAGTTCCCCACAGCGTACTTAATTTACAATATCTCATGTAACTTCATGTCCCAGCTCCACAAGGCTTTTTTCAAGCACAGAGTAAAAGATTGGGGAAAGATCTCACCACTCTGAGATGTTGGGCTTCTTTGCCCTTCCTTCCAGCTTGCCTTCTAAGTGGCAACAAGATCTATTGAATCTATGGGATCCCAAGCCCTTGTTAACTGAGGCAGATCCCTCTCCGGGACAGGCATAAAGATCTTGTGCAAAACGCGGGGGTTGCGCAAAAAAAAAAAGTCCACACTGCTTTTTTTTGCACAAAAACCCCTTACGCAAAAATAAAAGGCAGAAAATATGCTAATGATGTCACAACTCATGCTAATGAGTCCCTCATTAGCATATTTTCTGCCGGAAAAAACCTGTAATGTAGACCTAGCCTGAGTAAGTACCCCACCCTTAATAAAAGTATCTCCCCAATTTGGCTCCTGCCAGTGGAAGCTTGCAGCGTATTAATGAACCTTCAGCTTACTCTCATTCTGTCATAGAGCCTGATCAAAAAATCTATTGAAGTGCACTCATTTACTTAAATGGGCTTTGGTTCCTGAATTTACAGGCGATCGAAGGGGAAATTGGAATTATAGTCAATTTATCACTAATTTCTGACAAATAAAATATGTGCTTTTTACTCAGGAACAGTTTTGGTTTTTATCACTGTGATTTGGAAAGGAAAGGGTGTTTAGGAGGTGAAAAAGAAAGAATAAATTCAGTATTAAAATCTGCAGTGACAGCCCAGTATGCTTTTTTAAATGGTATTAACAGTATTGCTTGTTGATTTTAAGACAGAATGAAGGTATAAAGCTGTTCATCTGCAAATTAGTAAAACAATTAAGAACATAACAATGGCCATAGTGGGTCAGATGAATGGTCCATCTTGGTCAGTAACTCTTCCAACAGGATAAGACCCTGCAATTTTCAGATATAAAATGTGTCTCCTTTGAAGGTCTTGTTTGCTTGCTTGCTTTCTTGCTTTCTTTCCAACCCATAGTTATCTGCTATACATTGACTAGGGAGGGTCATATCAGTATCATCAAGTGCACAGTGCCTTAGGGTTCTGCACTTCATTTCACAGGCTTGCCCGACCAGAGATCCTCCTTTCTTTCCAACAGGGGGGTTCTGTAGTAAGCTTTTGACAAAATCATGACAAACTGTTTCTGAGAATTGCCTTTGGAGTTTTCCTCCCCATCTCTTTCCAAGACACACAGGAATCTGGAAAGTGTCATATATTTCCTCTTGTGTCTAAGGGCATGTCTACACAGCAGGGCTAAACTCGAAATAAGCTATGCAGCGTGAGCTACTCTAATTGCAAAGCTTAAGTCAAAATAGCTTATTTCAACTTTCGGCACTGTCTACACAGCAGTTATTTTGAGATAGAGCACTCTTGCTCGACACTGTTTTGACATTATGTTGAAATAACTGCTTGTGTGTAGACGCAGACTATGTTATTTTGGCATAACTCTAGTTATTCTGAAATAACACTGCTGTGTAGACATAGCCTACGTTTGACCAACATGTTTCAAGGTTTTCAATTTGCCGCTTCTTTGTTGCTCTTTTCTTTACAATAAAACCAGGAAAGAAGCTGGACAAAGTCATCCTAAGAGCAAAGTCTCCTGAAAATACTTGCTATTTTTTGTTGATTCATAGAATCAGAGAATCATAGAACCATAGAGCTGGAAGAGACCTCAGAAGGTCATCAAGTCCAGCCCCCTGCTCTAGGCAGGACCAATCCCAACTAAATCAACCCAGCCAGGGCTTGGTCAAGCCGAGACTTAAACACCTCTAGGGATGGAGACTCCACTACTTCCTTAGGTAACCCATTCCAGTGCTTCACTACCCTCTGAGTGAAATAGTTTTTCCTAATATCCAACCTGGACCTCTGCCACCACAACTTGAGACCATTGCTCCTTGTTCTGCCATCTGTCACTACTGAGAACAGCCTCTCTCCATCTTCTTTGGAACCTCCCTTCAGGAAGTTGAAAGCTGCTATCAAATCCCCCCTCACTCTTCGCTTCTGCAGACTAAACAGACCCAACTCCCTCAGCCTCTCCTCATAAGTCATATGCTCCAGCCCCCTAATCATTTTGGTTGCCCTCCACTGGACCCTCTCCAATGCGTCCACATCCTTTTTGTAGTGGGGTGCCCAGAACTGGACACAATACTCCAGATGTGGCCTCACCAGAGCCGAATAAAGGGGAATAATCACATCTCTGGATCTGCTGGCAATGCTCCTCTTAATGTAACCTAATATGCCATTAGCCTTCTTGGCTACAAGGGCACACTGTTGACTCATATCCAACTTCTCATCCACTGTAACCCCCAGGTCCTTTTCTGAAGAACTACTACTTAACTGGTTGGTCCCCAGCTTGTAACTATGCTTGGGATTCTTCTGTCCCAAGTGCAGGACTCTGCACTTCTCCTTGTTGAACTTCATCAGATTTCTTGTGGCCCAATCCTCCAATTTGTCTAAGTCACTCTGGATCCTATCTCTGCCCTCAAGCATATCTACCTCTCCCCCTAGCTTAGTGTCATCCGCAAACTTGCTGAGGGTGCAATCCATCCCCTCATCCAGGTCATTAATAAAGATATTGAACAAAACCGGTCCTAGAACCGAACCTTGGGGCACTCCGCTAGTAACCGACCGCCATCCTGACATCGAGCCATTGATCACTACTCGCTGGGCCCGGCCTTCTAGCCATCTTTCTATCCATCTTACTGTCCATTTATCCAATCCACATTCCCTTAACTTTCTGGCAAGAATATTGTGGGAGACCGTATCAAAAGCCTTGCTAAAGTCAAGGTAGATCACATCCACTGACTTTCCCACATCCACAGAGCCAGTTACCTCATCATAGAAGCTAATCAAATTGGTCAGGCATGACTTGCCCTTTGTGAATCCATGCTGACTATTCCTAATCACTTTCCTCTCTTCCAAGTGCCTCAAAATGGATTCCTTAAGGATCCCTTCCATGATTTTTCCAGGAACCGAGGTAAGACTGACTGGCCTATAGTTCCCTGGATCGTCCTTCTTCCCTTTTTTGAAGATGGGCACTACATTTGCCTTTTTCCAATCATCTGGGATCTTTCCCAATCTCCACGACTTTTCAAAGATAATGGCCAAAGGCTCCTCAATGAGGAGCCAACTCCCTCAGTACCCTTGGATGTATTAAGTCCGGACCCATGGATTTGTGTACGTTTAGCTTTTCTAAATAGTTCCTAACCTGTTCTTTACCCTCATCTGTCACTAGGTTACCTCCTTCATCCAGTAGGGGCCGCACACCCTCTCTGATCACCTTCTTCTTGTTAACATGCCTGTAGAAACCTTTCTTGTTATCCTTCACATCCTTAGCCAGTTGCAATTCCATTTGCGCTTTCGCCTTCCTGATAACCCCCCGGCATTCTCGAGCTATACATTTAAACCCCTCCCTGGTCATTTGTCCAAGTTTCCACTTTTTGTAAGCTTCCTTTTTGTGCTTAAGTTCACCAAGGATTTCCCCCGTAAGCCAATTGATTGAGTAATTGACCGACTGACTGATTGATAGCTGTGAACACCTGTAAACACCTTGCCAAAAAACAGTTGAAGCTTTATTCACTCGATAGTATGTGAATAAAGATATGTTAGAAATCATACAGGTATCCAGTCAAGCAGATACATCTAGATTCCAGTAGAAAACATCATTATGTGTAAAAGCAGACTGGGTAGCCATAGGTCTTAGATGATTAGACACAACAAATTCTGCATTCTGGTAGGGGGTTAAATTGCATGATCCTTGTGGTAACTCTATGATTCTATGTTTGAGAAGAGGTACTTTACCCAATATTGGGTGACATGATTTATGCCCATAGTAGTTTAGGACAAAATAGTGGTCAGCTTCATGTCAGCTAATAGTAACTCAAAGAGCCTGTAGTGAAGACAAATCCATAAAATTGCCAGTCATTGGTTTCTACTTCTGTGCAAGGTGTAGTGTATTCAAATAATCACAAGTTCAGATTTGGCCAATAATTTTCACTTGAAATTCAGGTCTCTCTCTGTATACAGGCTGCCTCCGACTTGCCACGCGATCAGTTCCAGGAACAGCATCGCAATTTGGGGGCATCGTAACTTGAGCCCACATTTACGACAGGCGTCATACGCCGTCGGAAATGCGGGGCCGACGACACAAGTCGGGAGATTTCAGGCCCTTCCGCACTTACGGAAAAGGTTGTAAGTGCGGAGGGTCGTAAATCGGGCCATTGTAAAGTGGAGGTCTCCTGTATATATTTGTGCATCTGTCTGTGAATCCATCTGTGTGTCTGTCTGTGAGTCCATTTGTTCAAGAACTCTTTTTAAATGGTAGGTCTTAAGACCACCACATTTGGCAGGCAGCTTCCTCTTATCCTAACCTAAAGCAAGGTCAGAATTTGGTTGTGCCAGGAAAACAGGATGTAACTAGAATTCAATTGTTTTCAATAACATGAAAGGGAGGGGGCAGAGAGAGGAGGGGCCTGATACTCTCAGTCACCACTGGAGGAAGTGAGCGTGGGAGACAGCTAACCATGCAGAGTGATCACTGGGGGCAGCCACACCACCAAGGCAGTGGGCTGCTGGGGAAGGGGCTCGCCATCTTGCCTGCCTCCCTCCCTTAAACCCCTCCCCCTGGCCCTCAGCCTCAGTGCCAGACGGGGGGAGGAAGCCCTGCTGGCCCCACTGCCACACCCTCCCTGGTGTGTACCAAAGGTGCTGGGCAGTGCAGCCCTGCCCTCTCCCACCCAGGACTGACCATCAGGCCACCCAATGTGGCCACAGCCAGCTAGCCTACATGGCCTCCCCCGGGTCTGGGCCTGGGAAGTGCCAGAAGGGGAGGACGGTGCTGCTCCAGCCCCCCGTTCTTGGGCCAGGCCCCCTCAGTCTACAGTCCCAGGTTGACCCCCCCCTTCTCCAACACCATCCCCAAACTCCTGGCCCTGTGCTGGCCCTTTTCCCCCTACCCCATGCTGCCCCCCAAACCGTTGGCCAGGCCCTCCTACCACCCCAGGCCCGCTCCAGCCTTGAGCCAACCTGCCAGCCCCCCCCCCCCAGCCAAAAGGCCAGGCCCTCCTCCTATCCTGGGCTCCCCTCTGGGCCAGGCCTCCCCTTACTCTGGCCACCGACTCACCTGGGGAGCACCAGCAAGAGGCTAGGGTGGCCTCCCTTCCCACCCAGGCAATGCTGGGTAGTTATCTAAATAACTAGCTCGTGGGGATAAGAAACTGGCTAAAAATCAATAGGCATATGAATTGCTCTTGCAGTTGTTTATGTGCCCAAAATCTCAGGTTAAAAATGGGAGACCAGTTACTTGAGATGAGAAAGCTTTTCTGTTACTTGCTAATTTGTTTCTTCACTACCTAGCATGGTGGAAGCTGGAACTGAAGGAAAAGCCTTTCTCCAAGGTGAAAAATGGCCATTATGGGTTGTTGCTGAAACAGGTTCTCAATAAAAGCATAGAAATTCTTTTTTGTATTAACGTCAGCCATTGAACTGAGTAGGGAAGTTGTCCATCTCTGGACACAAAGCTATCTAGCACACGTCTATCAGAGACACACTCTGATGGATGTATATAGAACTGAAAAAGTGAACTACAATAAAAGTCACTTCGCCAAATTCATTATATTGTCTCCAGGGCCTCCATCTCTTCTCTTTCACTTTTAGTGGAGAAGGGCTAGAAGACAGACAATCAATATAGATCTAGAAACAACACCAGCTTTTGATCAACAAGTCCATCTCTCTTACTTCCCAAATGATCTCAAAAGCCTATTGATTCTATTTTTTTATTAAAAAATCAGATTAATTTTTACTTGCATATTCAAGATTCAAGAAGCAGTAATCCTTCTTTTCTCATTCAGGCTGTTTTCAGCAGGCTTCAATGACCTTTAGTATTTTTTAAGGAGACCATTCTTACGAAAGGGATATTCCAAATGATTTAACAGGACCCAGTATACTTTCAGCTCAATAAACAAACAAAAGAGAAAAGTTCAATCCCTTTTTGAAATTAGGGTTGTCAAATGGTTTCAACAAAAATACTGACACACTTAACATTACATTACAATCTACATTACATCTTATTTAGAAAATACTGGACATTTATATTTTCTCATTTATATTTTTCAATTTGTTTCCTGAACAGAAAGCTCAAATACTGGACTGTCTGGTTCAAAACTGGACACCTGGCAACCCTATTTGAAGTACATATAACTCTGCTTTTGAGTCAAATGTTATAACTGTAATACAAGCATTGTTAAATGTGTACTGCTAGATTTGAGGAATACTGATATTGATTCCTCTGTGATGCTGGAAAAAACAACATGACACTCTGAACTCTTTAAGGGTGTGTCCATGCTGCACCGTTATTTTGAGATAACTAGCTTTATTTTGAAATAACAATGTGAGCGTCTACTGACATCTTATTCCAAAATCTGTCAACCTCATTCTACAAGGAATAATGCCTATTCTGAAATAGCTATTTCAAAATAAAGTGTGTGTAGATGCTCCACTGCTGTTATTTTGAAATAGCCCCTCACCAGGGCCATTCTAAGTTATTCCTCCTCAGTGCCTCCTGGGGCTCTAAATCAAGATAGCATGTCTACATTATGGAAGCCTGCCTCAGACTAATTTGGAAGCTATTTCAGAATAACTATTCTGGAATAGAAGCTTCAGGGGGTAGCCAAGTTAGTCTGTTACAGAAAAAACAACAAATGGCCTGTTAGCACTTTATACACTAACAAAACATGTAGATGGTATCATGAGCTTTTGTGGGCACAGCCCACTTCTTCAGATGACCGGAAGGCTGTGCCCATGAAAGCTCATGATACCATCTACATGTTTTGTTAGTCTATAGAGTGCTATCAGACCATTTGTTGTTTTATTCTGGAATAGTTTATTGCTAAATAGCTGCACAGTGTAGACATACCCTTAGTGGTTTAGGATATTTTGAATGTTCATTGTTCTTTTGAAATATTTTCAACAAGTGTGACTCAGATAGCACTTTCTGAAGACTCAGCTAATACAATGAAGGTAATGGTTGGGATTATCAGGGGAGCTAGGCACTCAAATCCCATTGTGCACCTAACTCTCAGGCTCCTCTGAAAACTCCAGCCAATAATTCCAGAGGAGTTCCATAATGACATTAAAATCCTGAAATAACAAAGAAACTAATACTATCCCTCAACATCAGAACACCTCAAGCATAATGGATTGTCTGACGAGAAATGACTGTTGATCAACCACAGGGATTCTAATGAAAACTCTTACTTATGCCTATTTTACACTCCATTGACATCAGTAGAGTAATGTATAATTTGTTCCAGTTTAAGCAAAAGGAAAAGGCCTTGTGTGTACATTAAAGGATTAATCCCCATCTTCTCCCTGGGAAGCTGAAGGGGAGATTCCTCTGTATGAGGTGGGAGACTGAGACAGGAAGAAATATATTTGTCTTGAGAATGTCAGAAAGAGACCCCATTTTGAGTTCAGAACAGAGGTTGCAGGAGATCACAATAGACAAAGGACTATGGGTTCCACAAAAATAATTCACATTTAAAAATTTTAAATGGCTTAAATAATAATTCTTTTCCATTTTGAAACTAGGAAATTAGAATAGATTCCTTAAATCTATTAGATTCTGTGTGTTGTTAAATGTTTAGCTTAACTTCTCACCAAAAAACCAAACAAACAAAAACAAAAACAAAACCCAAACCCAAACCCCAAAACCAAAAAGCCCACTAAACTGTGCTTTTAATAGTAAGTAGATTGCAAAAGAGAATTTTTAAAGTGTCTGCTGAAGTTAATTTAGTTAGGGCAAGGCATGTCTAAGACTCTACGGGTATGTCTACACTACAGTGTTATTTCGAAATAGCTTATTTTGAAATAACGTGTCTACACACAAAATGCATTTCGAAATAGCATTTTGCTATTTCAAAATAGCGTGTCCACACTGAGTGGACTCTGAATCGCATTTAAGGCTGGCTGGAATCAGTTCCGACAGGGCATCAGGTCAGGACTTACTGTGTGGGGCTGCTGCCTGAGGCTATCTCAGGTCTGTGATTAAAGGGACCCCCCTGGACAGCCAGTTCTCAGGTTTCCCTGCTTGCTTTTCCACCTCGATGAGGGACAGCAAAGCATTTTGTCTCTGCATGCTCTGGTTGCCCTTACTCAGGACACCACAGCACTCTGCAACATGGAGCCAGAGCTGCCCCTGGGCACTCTGGTGCTTCTCTTGGATGCGTTGCAGAGAGCCTGGCTGCACTTTCTGCAGGCTGCCATCCCGGAGGTTCATCGGGGGGCTGTCAGTATCCAGGAGGCTCTGCGGGAGAGCTTCCACCCTGGGGAGCACTAAGACCCTCCCTGGTCTTCCCCACTGGGGGCCTGTGCCTCGTTCCTCCCTCACATCCTTCCACTTATCCCTCCTTAACCCCTTCCTGATGTCAAATAAAATACATGTATTTTCATGAACACAAACTCTCTTTATTTAACAAAACTTGGGGGGCGGGTAATGAAACTCTGGTGAGACTGGGGAAAGGAGGTGGGAGAGGGGAGAAGAGAGGGTGGAAGAGGGGAGGAGGAAAACTGGGAGGAGGGAGCTGGAAGGGGGAAGCAAGGGGAAGAAGGGGGAGGGGAAGCTCAGGGCTCAGGGTTAGGGGTCTCGCCGGAACAACTTGATTTTCATGCAAACCTGCTCCTGGGTTCGCATGTGGCCTTTGGTGGCCAGGCCGGCAGCTATCCTGCCATAGACAGCCACGTTCCTCCATCTGCTGTGGAGATCATGGATGTTGGGGAGCTGGCAGACTGCTCCTGGGGAACGGTGGAGGGCTGGCTGCCAGTGGCTTGCTGGCTCATGTTTTGGGGCCACTGGGTCAGGGACAGAGACTGCTGGCTCTGGGCTGGCAGGCTTGGAGCTGGCACAGGCACAGGCACAGGTACTGTAGCCAGAGTCAACCCCTTTAAGGGCTCCGGGGAGGGGGGAGGGAGAGAAGTGTTCTCGGTTGAGGCTGGAGTGGCCCACCCTGGGAAGGCTGGAGGCCCCCTATTTCAATATGTGTCTACACAGCACTTATTTCGAAATAGCTATTTCGAATTTGGCGTTATTCCTCGTAGAATGAGGTTTACCAAATTCGAAATAAGTGCTCCACTATTTCGAATTTATTTCGAAATAGGGGTTTGTCTGTGTAGACACTAGGAAAGTTATTTTGAAATAAGGGCTGTTATTTCAAAATAACTTTGCTGTGTAGACATACCCTACCACTCCTTTCTCATGGCCAGAGGTAGGTAACATTGTTCTGTATTCACCATGTTTGGTTAAGGGTAAATAAGTGAGGTCTCTAGTCATTAAAAGTTAGGAAACGTGAAGATTCAGAGATGATACAAAAGAACAAAAAAAATGGCCTCAAAATAACAGTGTTAAAGATCTTCTTCAAAGTGGTAGTATCAACAGAAATGTGTTATAGATACAGTATAGACCCCTGTTCTGCTAGGATTACTCAAGTGAATCATTCCATTGTTATCCATGGAGCAGCTGACATAAGACAAGCAGGATTTTCCCATAGCTTTTGAGAATTTTCTGAAAAACTGAGATCTTTCCACTAGATGGTGGGAAATTAGTATTCTGTGCCAGAGAAAATCTTATGTATCAATGACTGAAGAGATGTTGAAATCCATTTAGAAGAAGTCTTTTCTGGGACATTGCCTATTTATGACAGAATACAAATGACATTTTATGAAGGTGGAGGATGTTTTATATTTAAGCTTTTTTAAAGAAAAATGTTACTGCAAAATGAATGGGTGAAAAAGAAAATAAGAAACAATACCAGTTCCATTAAGAAGGAAGCATAAAGAAAACAACCTGACCATCAGAGGACACAGTCCAAGAATCTTACTCTCTGAGGTGATGCCTCTAAACAGTCGAGCACAGAGATAAATAAGCTAGAATCACATTATGCTGCTTCTCCAACAGGTCTCTGTTCCAAAGTCTATTAATGTAATGTCTATTACGTGAGGGTGGGAAAGCATGTCTTTCTGCTGCAGACTGATCACCTGAAAGAAAAGCTAAAAAGCAAGCAGAATTACCAAACAGATGGTATCTATTTGGCACCCTGATAAACTGACACTAAATTTCAAGTCTTTGAGAGGATTCTAAGGTAATGAAAATGTCTTGTGAAACAATTTGTTTAGTTCTTCAGCTGTACAAAGCACCCATGTTACAGATTTGTAGACAGTGAGTTATAGAAAGGTAGCCAGAGTAGTCAACACCTTTTCAATCTGAGTTAAAACAAAGGTCCTGGTTGATGCACTGGTTTCATTTCTCTTAATCGCAAGCTCGTTTTCAAGATCTGGTAAAAGAGAGTTTATGCCACTTTAATGGTTTCTTTATAGCCAGGAAGATTTTGCATCTTATACTTAGGGGAACTGTTGATAGAATGAAGGAGGGGTTAGAACTCTGACTAGTTCTACTGAACCAGTGAAACATTCATCACCCATTCAAAAAATATTCCCTTATGGCTGAAAGATGGAAGGGATGTAGTTTAATGAGGTGTGAGTACTATATGGAAGTGGAAATACACTGCTGAAAGCTATGAGGCTACTTGTGTTGACATTATGAATATCTTGATGATTATGACATAATATTTTGTCATTGGTATGAATCACATTTTTCATAATGTCATTCCCATTCTTTAGAAGGGACTGGGAAAGATGCTGTATTTTATTTGGCTTTTGGGATACTGAGAAAATCTGTCTGGTGAGCAAAACTCATTTACAAAAGCTTACTAGGAATGAAAGCTTAGAGTGAGCTTCATTAAGCTTAGGGAAGGCATTAGCAAAAGATAATTTTGTCTCTCTTATTTTTCTCAGCCTCTGCAGTTCTCAAACCCACAAGTCTCTGGAGAACAGCCTGTTCCAGCTTGACATGTTATACATTGGTTCAACAAGTAATAGAGAGATGATCATTATATTTAAAGAAACCATTTCTATAAGGAAGTAGCTTGCATGGATCACACATGTATTTTTTCTCGTATGTATTTTTCCCCATTGCCTTGACCAATGAAACACTACTTATTTTAATATAATTTTTTTCCTTGAACTCAAAAAGGCACCTTCCTCAAATCACTGTGAGTTTTTGTTTTGTCTCAAGTTAGTGTGACTTCTTTTGTGGCTATGAATGTCACTAGGACTGAGTTATAGGCTCATTTAGTCATACATGCTACATACGCGCACTGTCGCAGAGTACTTGTTAGGAACAGTCAAGAGCATATCCTCAAGATAAGTTGAGCCTCTCATTTGAGTCATGAAAATTCCTTCCTTTCTTTGTCTCAAGCAGAAAAAGTACTAAGAACTTATAACTGTCTTTTTTTTTAAGGAGGCAATGAAGTCCTTTCTGAAGAAACCTGAGCAACTTGAGAATTTAATAGTTTACTGGGGGCTTTGTATGAGGCAAAATGGTGAGAAGGAGGAAGGGAGGGAAAGGTTTATTTATGTTATCAGGAATCCTTATCTGATGATATTCAATGTTCATGCTAAAGCCATAGTTTCTGGGGTCAGCTGATTATATGAGAATTCCGCTCTCATTTTAAAGAAGTAAGTTTCTAGACTTCACTGTTGCTCAGAAAAACTTGGAAATGTGAATGCTAGATGGTCAAAACTTGGATGGCAAGTAAAAAGGCAACATTATTTTTAAAATCTCAGAATTTTAAAGCCTGTCTCATGATTTATGGAGACGTGAGTTGTAAATCCTTGGGTTTGGCAGTCCTTCTGTTATCTATACCTTAGGTATTTCTTAATTATCCATTACCATGGTCTGTAATCTGTCCCTAATTCTCAATTATTTTTCAGTAGCCAGACAATGCACAAATCCATGTATTCTGCTTCACTATTATCTTCAGAACTTTCTATCCCTTTACACACAATGAGAACAGTCACCTTGTCTTTTTTTAATGAAGATGCCCCAAGATGAAAATCTTCTCATTATAAATCAATTTTATCTGCAACTATTTCATCAGTAGACATTTTGGTATAATGATCAAACCTGATGATGCTGTTATGTTTCAAGTAACAGGGGAACTTACTTCAAGGCACTGAGGATAAAAAAATGAGATGCATAAACTGTAGACTGCTTAAATCATGCCTTTGCTAAGTGGTTTTCCCATAGCACTGCCTAAACTCTGGTGGTCTAGTTTTTGTTCTTCCTTACACAGCTTTTACACTGATAGAACTCCCCGGACTTTACTTTATTTACTCTTCATTGCGGTAGATGATTACTAAATTGGGGCCTCAAAATCCTGTCCCAGTAGACACCGCAATAGATTCTTTGGGAAAGCTTCTTCTTTAATTATTCCAAAATTCTAATCAGGAATCTAGTGGGAATGTTCTTAGGATATTACAGTTGTCTCCTGTCTACTAAGTAATGACCATCCATATGGAATTATGGGGGAAATTCCTCTATTTATGTAAGTAGGTGAAACTCTAAGTCAAAAGAACTGTGCCCATTTATACCAGCAGAGAACATAGCTTTTGTTTTAATGGATCAGGCCTCTAGCACACTTAGGGCAGCATCCTCCTACTAGTGACATTGGCCAGTATGTGATGTTTAAGGAGAATGTGCACAAAATCTACAAAGATCCTGGCTATTTGTACAAGCTACAGCTCTTGATTAAAAATAAAATAATAAAAAAGCTAAGGATGAAGAAACAGAAGTCAAAGAAATTGATGATGT
Organism: Pelochelys cantorii; assembly: GCA_032595735.1. NCBI lineage: Eukaryota > Metazoa > Chordata > Testudines > Trionychidae > Pelochelys > Pelochelys cantorii. The sequence continues at coordinate 96,373,631 of CM064329.1, read as the reverse complement.
GATTCTAGCTGAGTAGCCAGCAAGGAACCTTGAATTTAATGGCACATGGAGTTCTTTTTGTTTTGCACTATTTTTCTAAATGCTTTGTGAAGCATGCATGCACACGCAGATGAACAAACACATTTGGGCTATTAAGACTCATTAGAGGCATTGATTGTCTTTTTTCTTTCTTTTTCTCATAATTCATTAAATGATACACAATGACTTGCCTCCCCACATTTTTTAAAAATCTATTTTTTTACTCCTCATGCTTTATTATGAACAAAAAGCAGTCTTGTGCCACGAAGGCTCATCAAAGTCATAATTACATTTCTTTTGTCTGCATTGAACTGTCTGTCATCTGTTAGCATTTGAATGTGCTATATGTCTATCTGCATTTGTCTGCATTCTTCCTTGTTATTTACTGTTCCTCCGTCATCCACTACTGATTGCTAACTGCTTTCTACTTTCTCTGCCTTTAATTTTCCTGGCTTGTTATCAATGCTGTTTTAAATCTTTTAGCTGCTCCAAACCAGAAATGCCGGTGATGCTTTTTTTATATTTTAATTTTGCAAATTTATTAAAATATATGGTTTGTACTAATACCACTGATGTTTCTATCCACAACGAATCTACTAACACAATTTGCCAAAAAAGGGGAAGAAGTTTTGTGAAGCAACACAATTTAGAAGCAGGGGATCCTGGATCACACAAATGCCTTCACACTTCCCCCCCCCCCCCCCCATGCTGCTCTTTGTGTATAGAGAACTCTCTCGGAAGTAATTGGCAAAGTTAAAATCTCTTTCAAATCCTTCCACAAAACTCACATCGAATGTGATGCCCGTGATAAATTGTCAACTGATGATAGCTAGAGAGGTGGCCAGTAAGAACTAAGGACTTCTGGTATAATTTTTGATTCTGGTTTATTTTTAGCATTTATAATTTTGGTTGATTATAGTTAACTATAAATATTTCAATTTGAAATTCAATTGTCACCAAGCTGGTAAATGTGACCAGGTGTTCGCTGAAATGTTATGTTTGTCTTCACCCCTCCAACTGTCTGTTAAAGAACTTGCTGTGACTTCTCTTAATTCAGATGGCAAATGTTGTGAGACAGAGGGTCTTTTAATATATGTTTGAACAGTAGTTACATAATGGAGCCTTTGAAATCTCCTGTAGCACAAATAGTAGAAACAAACATCCTGTTCCCACTGAAGTCAATGTGGATTTTGCCATTTACTAATCTGAGAGCAGGCCCTTCAACTTTGATCATCTCTGTAAAATGGGAATAATGATACTTATTTATTTCATTGTGGGTATTCTGAGACTTTTTAGAAAGCAGCTTGAGATAATCAGAGGCAATTTACGAAAATGGGTGGGAGATATTTTGATTTGTGGCCCAGAATCTTAGAGGGTATAAACTGGAATTAGTGGACCTCTGCTGATGTACACATACTGAGGATATCTTGAATCTTGCGTGTCTTATTTTAACATAGATTTAAGCAAATTTGTCATAAGTTATTCAGGATGACTTCAAAAACCTTGGAATTTCACTTTAATTGATAATAACAATACCTAGCTCTTATAAAGCATTTTACTTCAGTAGATATCAAAGTGTTTTAAAAGGAGGAGAGCATCATTGGGTTCAGCAGAATACCACAATATTCTCGGAGGGTATGTCTACACTACCACCCTAGTTCGAACTAGCGTGGTTAATGTAGGCATTCGAAGTTGCAAATGAAGCCCGGGATTTAAATATCCCGGGCTTCATTTGCATCTTGCCAGGCGGGCGCCATTTTTAAATCCCCTTAGGTCAAACTCCGTGCCCGCGGCTACACGCGGCACGGAGTAGGTAGTTCGAATTAGGATCTCTAATTCGAACTACCGTTACTCCTCATGGAACGAGGTGTACCGGTAGTTCGAATTAGAGATCCTAATTCGAACTACCTACTCCGTGCCGCGTGTAGCCGCGGGCACGGAGTTTGACCTAAGGGGATTTAAAAATGGCGCCCGCCCGGCAAGATGCAAATGAAGCCCGGGATATTTAAATCCCGGGCTTCATTTGCAACTTCGAATGCCTACATTAACCACCCTAGTTCGAACTAGGGTGGTAGTGTAGACATACCCATATTTTCTAGCTAGAAAGTTCCTAACCTCTTGGGTATGAAATATTCAGGTAGAAATCTGATCAGGACAAGTTTCCTTTTACATTCAAATGCTATTTATTTTTTTCTTCTATTGCTATATGGGATTGAGCTTTTTTATGGCATTTGGAGCACTTCAGCCTGGAATCAAGGAGAGCAGAGGCAATCACAAAAGTGAACTAATGTTTATCAACTTTGCTGAACATTTTTCATACTTTCCAAAAGCTTTGGTTTCAGTCTCTTTTGACTTGTGAACAAATATTTGTATTGGTTTTCCTTTTACCCAAACAAGTGTTCTAGATTTTATTTCCAGAAAGAGAATATTATCATATAATTTGCTCTGCAGCATAACTCAGTGATAAAATTTCAACCAGTAATATTTGCATTAAACTCAATAAAACATGGTTGAGCTACAAAATATCTCTTGGCAAGACATCTGCTCCTTTGAGAAGCTGCTCCAATGGTTAATTTATCCCCAGTGTTAAAAAAAAATGTGCCTTATTTCCAGTTTACATTAGTTTAACTTCAAATTTTGAGCCATTAGAACCTGTCATGTCTTTTTTTCCTAGAATAAAGAGCCTTCTAGTATCTTTCCCCCTGTGTAGCTACTTATAGACTGTGATCAAGTGATATTTTAATCTTCTCTTCAAAAAGCAAAGAAGACTGAAATCTTTCATTGTTTTACCCATCTGTATCATGTAATTTAATAAAAACATACCACATTATTTTCTTTCTCTCTCCCTGTTCTATCCTTTCTCAAATTTTATTGGCCACCAGTTCCCCGTCAACTAGTACTTCACTTACCCACACTCCCAACCTGCCACTGGTTTTCATTTTCCATCCAAACAAGCAGAATGCTTCACCTGTTATCAATGCTGCCATTCTTCCCTCTGTGCTGTGTCATCCCTGAACTATAATCTCATCAATCCACAAACCAGGAGCTGGCTTGGTGATGCTGAAAGCAGGTGTATAATCCGCAGAGGACAAACAGCAGTTTGGTCTGCTCACTATTGCTTCATGGCCTAGAACTCTCTGCTACTTGGTAGTGGTAATGGACTCCTTACCCAGCTCCAGTCTTATCCCTAACTCTTCTGCAGCCCTGCTCTTGCAGCAGCCTAGTTCTAGCCCCTACTTTTACCCTGATTTTTATGCCTGATTCAGGCTCTGACCATTGGCCTGACTTCCACTAGTCCAACCACCCAGCTGTGTGCCCTCCTTTCATGTAACTAATGTAATAGAACAGGGTTACCTGCCCAAACAACATGCAGATATATATTACAAAGTAAACAATAAAGGGAGAGAACAAGGCACCCAGTTCTCTTCTCCATCTTTTGTCATCATTGACAGAAATGCAAAGTGACTGGAAAATTCTGCTTCATCAGATTGTATATCTGTGTTGCTTTCACCTGGCCGGGGGGGGGTAGATGATAGCCCAAGGTGCAGCACCAGGAAGAACCTGTGAAGTACATGCAAAGGTTTGGTGTTGCTCTGTAAATCATATTAATAAGGTAAATATTCCCAGGGAAAAGAAAAGATGCAAATGAAAATGATTCACACTTCTGTAAGAGGAAGTATAAGGAAAGGAACTTGCAAGGAAACACAAAAGTATGAAAGCCATAACGTACGATGGGAGGAAAGCAAACTGTTGCATGTTCATTTTGTATCTGGGCATGTTTTATCAGCAGCCTGTTGTTGTTCTTCGAAAAGCACTTATTAAACGATGCAACAACGGGACAAACCCATTACTTTTTTCAGAGTTAATTGTAAGCTGAGGTTGTTATATCACCTCCTTTTGTAAAGCACGAGTTCATGAAAATAATCTTTAGTTCTTGCACTCCAGCACAGACACTCACCAGCATGCACATTGAGGCCAGGCACACTGAACACACTTTTGAAATCTTAATATATACTGCCAGCTTCCACACATATAAATAATACGGTTCCTTTGCCATTCTAATGAAAATGGAGTGAGTAAGACCTGTAGCATTAGGCACTGGCTTATGAAAGGTCAGTCAGTCTCCTGCACTCCAAATCCCAGGAGGAGTGAAGAAATCCTCGAACAGTGGATTTGGGCAGTTATGGTTAGGGGCACAAAAGAAAAGGGAGCTGACTCCCTGGCATTTTCCTCCCCTTCCCCACATTGACCCAGGAGAAGGCAATCCATGAGTGCTCACCGGGGATTGTGCTCCATGGAGGAGTCCACTTGCTGTAGCACTGGCTCCCATTCAATCTATGTTAGCACTTACCATTTGCAGTGTTAATTTAAGGTAATTCTTCTGCTACTGAATAAACTGCCTTCTCCTAACCTCTGCATGCTGGAAGGTGGGATAGCACTGGTGCTGTCATGGAGGAGAGCAGGAGCCTGGAGATGGTATAGGTACCGAGTCCAGCCCTAGGAGATCTACATGCTCAGTGCACAGAAACCCTGTTATCCTCAAGAAGGAAATACCTTTCTTCTCTGACCTGCCCAAATGGAAATGATTAGTTGAAAACTTTGAAAATACTCAGGGAGCTTGTTAATCTTCCTGTGTGGGAATAACCCACATTGATCTGATATCTCTCAAGCCACTTGGGCTAGCAATAAAGGCCTCTCTACATTGAAACACTGAAAACCTCAGGCTTCCTGGCAAGATCTGAGCTATCAGGTCATAAAATTTCATCACTCCAATGACCAGCTCAGGTTTTGCCCTGTGTTTGTTTTTTGATAGTATTATAATAGCCAGTTTCTTAACAGTGATGTCAGCCACTTGAAACCTGGAATCGCCAGTTTACACATAAGGTAATAAAAGTTTGGTTTCTCAGCAGAGCTGGTCAAACCTGTGAAGTGTTTGGGTTTTTTTAAAAATTGTGCAGCCCAGGCTGCTTGAATTGTAAGATCCATTTTATCCACAGTCCCAGCAACACCTAATACAGAAAGTGAGTGGGGGGGTATCCCCATTCACCTAGGAAAAAGTTTTATAGTTGATTATTTTTCTGATGCTCATATAAAGTGCGCTTAGGATGGTGAAGCCATTAGCGCCGGAACGCACAAAGTTATCTTTTGAATTAGTCACTGGTGTGTAAATATTGTATCCTCAGCTGACCTAACTGTGGTCTGCTTAATTGTGTCAGTGCTGAATGGCTTATATGCTTTCCATGGGGATTGCAGTAAGATACATAGTAAACATTATTTGTCAAACGTACAGTGAATTTCATCTGAGGAATGTATAGAATTTTAAAATATAAGGGTATAAAATGTATAGATAACGGAAAGAATAAGAGTACTATGTGACTAGATATTTATTTACACAATGAAGAGTAATAGCCCATTGGGTAAATAAGATAAATTTTCTAAATTGCATAAACAACTCCTTCCTCTGTTAGCAGGGAAAATGGGCTAATTATTACTAAGGTTGCTTAAATGAGTTTCCTCTGCATATTTACCTGAGAGACTCATAGAGTTTCATAGGAGATTACAGCAATTACTATTTGACCTCTTCATACAATGTCCCCTTTAATTTTGAACAAGAAGAAAGAGAAGAATTGGAAACCCATAAGCAAGACTTTACCTTCATTTAATTTGTTTTTTTTTTTAATTACAGATAAACTGTCACTTAATACCATTCACACTTAAAGACAATGCAGCAAGTCCAAAGGGTAAGAGATCCTGTGAACTGAAACCCACTCAGATTGAGTGAAACTCAAAGTATGTAGAAGCAAAATGTCAGCTTTGTCAATGTGTCAATGCACAACACAGTTCTGCTTCAAGTGAACTGTTTCTGTAGAAGCTGCTTGAGCTTCAGGGGAACTTTCCTGTGAGACGGCTGAAGGAATTAATGTTTGATGAAGAGAAACTACAGAGAATTGTGTCTCCTTCTGCTCTAGCACACACAGGTAGAAGTCTGGGTTTCCTGCACATCCCTTTCCATGGCATAACATGGCTTTCCCGTGTGTGATTATGTGCTCTCTATGGGTGATTATTATAAACTGACTCTATGAGCCAGTGGAAGAGCCTGAGCCTTGCCTCCTTACTAACAATCCCGGACTCCTGTGGGTTAATTTGCATGCTGGGATGCTAGGAAAGATAAATCTTTCTCCTGGAAGAAGTATCCTTATTGTGCCACGCCTTTGTTCAGGCAGAGCAGATAACAGAGACTTTTTTTGCACTCTCTTCTACTTCCTGTGTGAACCAGAAGTTGAATTCTGCACATTTTATTTTCTGAGGGTATGTCTACACTACCACCCTAGTTCGAACTAGGGTGGTTAATGTAGGCATTTGAAGTTGCAAATGAAGCCCAGGATTTAAATATCCCGGGCTTCATTTGCATCTTGCCGGGCGGGCGCCATTTTTAAATCCCCTTAGGTCGAACTCCGTGCCCGCGGCTACACGCGGCACGGAGTAGGTAGTTCGAATTAGGATCTCTAATTCGAACTACCGTTACTCCTCATGGAACGAGGTGTACCGGTAGTTCGAATTAGAGATCCTAATTCGAACTACCTACTCCGTGCCGCGTGTAGCCGCAGGCACGGAGTTCGATCTAAGGGCATTTAAAAATGGCTCCCGCCCAGCAAGATGCAAATGAAGCCCGGGATATTTAAATCCCGGGCTTCATTTGCAACTTCGAATGACTACATTAGCCACCCTAGTTCGAACTAGGGTGGCAGTGTAGACATACCCTGACATGTTATGCAGGAGGTCAGACTAGATTCTCATAATGGTCTTTTCTGGCCTTTAAAATGTATTACTCTATCTGGCCCAGTTTATATTAAACAAGGTAAGTGGATCTTCTGTGGTGTTAATATGACTATCATCTCCTGAGTCCCACTGCTGCCAGTGAGTGTTCTTTCTACACAGGGATCAAAGCTAGTATGTAGCTTTTGTAGATAAAATATGATTCACTGTCAATTATACAATGGAATATGTATTTAAGGAAAATGTTGATGGCTAGTAGCAAACCCATCCAATCCATGTTTCAAAGAAACAGGTAGCATATTCTACCTCTTTGGGGCTGAAATCCCCAAAACCTGCCTCTCAAGGCAATTTTTAGCACTAAGCCCTTTAACATTATTGGATATTAATGGACATTATTGGACTGGTTTGAAACAGGAAAAAGGAATTGATTTTACTTGGTTAGAAGTTTTGCCTGAATAAGGACAGGAGAAACTGTCCCAGTATATGGTTCATAACATCAGGCAGGGTTTCAGTGCAATTGTAAGACAACCTTTGGTTCAGCAAAAGCACAAAAGCAAGGATTTGATGTTGCCAAGGCAAGCACTGAGGTTCTGCCTGGGTAAATTTGGTGCATAACTTTAATTTCTAAGAATGAATTACATTAAAACGGAAACAAAATCCCTGCAAGAAATATGGGCTTTAAAATGTAAATTTCACATGCTAAGGATTGTCATTATTTAAGCCCTTTTTAAAGACATGAAATAAATGTTTTTCAAGACATGAACAGAGTCCATTCAGATGACAAATTCCTTTGTTTGGTAAATGTCCCTGTGAATGGTTTGGATTCAGTATTTAGCAATTGACGCCTAATTAAGTAATTATCAGGGATGGAGTCACAGAGTGATGTCCCTCCCCTTTCTCCAGAGGATTAGAATCTGATGCTAAAATTGTAGGGCACATTCCTGTTAAATGACAGATTTATATAATTAAAAACTTGGGACCCTGTTTTAATACCAATCTCATATTATTCTTTTAAAAAAATCACAATCAAAATACAGACCCTACTTTTCTATGCTTAAAAACAATCTTTCCATTTTATTTCCACTCTCATAAATCTATTTCTCAGTATGTTTTAAAATTAATGGAGATAATATTTTGGGGGGAAGATGGACAAAGAAGTTTGTGTATCTTCTAAAAGCATGACTTTTAAGGAATAATTAAATTTCAGCTAGAATGATGGCAAAGCAGTTCTGTCGTTCACCTTCTCCGTGTATAGAGCAAGCACATTTTTTTCCTCACTCAGTGGATTCATGAAATTTACATTGCCTTTTAATTAAATGTTTGCAACAATAATTGACCTTAGGAGTAAGTCATCTGGTAATAAATAGATTCCATTGTTTCTAAATAGCTGTTTACTGGCTCTGAGGAGCTATTTATAAACTGGTAGGTTTGCTACTACCCATCAACATTTTCCTTAAATACATATTCCATTGTATAATTGACAGTGAATCAGAATATAGATTAGCCAAAGTTTCAATATATGCCACATCAGAAGATAATGTAGGGTTATATATTTTTAAGTTCTTTTGTTTTGCTTTTCAGATGACAATCACACAGGACAGAGACAGGTTTTTTCAATCACACTGCATTTTTCTGGTTTTTTGAGCTGCCCCACTGCCAAAAATATTACATGTACATCACCATTTTAGTTTAGTATTTCAAGTCAACAAGCAAAAGAGTTTTGTTTGGTTGGTTTGATGCTAAGTGTCTATGTTAGTCTAAGAGTATTTAACTGATAGAATACAGCAATAATGATGGTGATAAAAAAACTATATGGATACAAAAAGTCGGTACACACATTTAATAATTACACCACCTAGTGACATTTCTAAACTACCAAAAGTCTCTAGTGTAGATCAACAAATGAAAGTTGTACTTTAGAAATACTAAGATGGTTGAACAAAGCCTATGGAGAAGTATAGCCTTTTCTGAACCATGTGCTAAAGTACAACATGCTTTGTCCTGACTAGAGTTTGAGAAAGTGTTAACTAGATTGAGATAAAAAACATGTTCTAACAACAAACCCTTAAATCCTAGTCTATATCAGATCTTTGGCCTTGTTTACACAGGAAAGGGCTGCTTGGGGATGGGGGGGGGGGAGATGTGTTGGTCTAACCTAATGATAGGAATTAAACCAATATAGCTCTAAAGTATCAAACATGGAAAGAAACAGCAATGGACATATTTAAGACATGCTTTAAGGATGCCTCCAACATGACTTCAGCGTCAAATGATAATTTGGACACCCCTCAGAAAAAGGGAGTGTGACCTACAGAAATATTACACAGAACAACAGTGAAAGAAGCCACATATATCAGAAACCTAAGCAGTCCCCACAAGACTGAAAAAAATTACAAGAAACTGATGGACCCTTATGCACCTGAGAGAGTGGGGAAAGAAAGGAAAAAAGGTAGGAAGAAAGAAATGACAGTGATTTGTAGGCCCATTGACAGGGAGGAGGATACAAAGGGGGCAATTGCCCCAGGGCCTGGTGATTCAAAAGGGCCTGGGACTCCTGGGTGTTACCACAGTGGCAGCAGCTGGAGCCCTGGACCCTTTAAACCATCTCTGCAGCCCCAGTCAGTGAGCTCTGAGCAGCAGTATGGGCTGGTTGTGGGGCGGGGACGGGGACACAACACAGTTTGGGCAGCACCAAGGGCTATTTGCCCCCACCCCTGACCCTTCTGCCCAAGGCCATGCTCATAAGAACATAAGAACATAAGAACGGCCGTACCGGGTCAGACCAAAGGTCCATCTAGCCCAGTATCCTGTCTGCTCCTTTTGGGAATGCAGAGCTGTTCCCTCCTACCTTGCCCAGGTTCCCAGCAATTCTGCTGCCTCCCCCTGCCCCTGGTGATATAACTATGTTCACGCTAGAGAGGAGGAGCTGTACTTCTTTAGCTATTCCAGTACAATTAAACAGTATATGGCTTGTGTATAAAGAAGGATGTTCTGGTGGTTAAGGCACTGAACTAGCATATAGGAAACTTGGATTCAAGTTTTAGCTCCACCATAGACTTTCTGAGTGATTATGGGCAAGTTACTTAGTCTCTCTGTGCCTCAGTTTCCCATCTATACAATTGACCTGGACGTGAGGTGGCTGGCAACCTAGCTACTGAAACTAGAAGCTATTGGTCCTACCTGGAATAGAAAAGATGATGAAGATCTTGCATGTAGATTAAGCCTTAGCACTTTAACAGGACTGTGTAGTCAGAGCACCAGCACTGGGAGTGAGCACTCCTAACACTGTAAAAACCCACTTCCATGAGGGGAGTAATTAACAGCACTGGGAGTGGGGCTCCCAGTGCTGTAGCACTATTTACACTGGTACTTCACAGTGCTGAAACTTGCTGCACTCAGGAGGGTGATTTTTCACACCCTTGCATGAGAAAGTTTCAGTGCATTAAAGTGGCAGTGTAGACATAGCCTTAGACTTATACTGATCCACTTAGTTCTTAGACTCACCCTTACTCATGCAACTTTCCAGACTGCTTCTTGCACATCACTATGCATTTGGCATTGTGAATGTAGCCATGTGTAAGGGAGTCTAAAGAGGTGTACATTGCTGTAAACATTCTCTGAATACCCAGAGCAAGAAAAACAACTAGATATTAGGAAGCAGACATTAAAGAATGTTACCCCCTTTCTTTACCTAATATATTTCTTATATTTTCTCAGCTCCACATCATACAAAACTATACCAAGTGTGTAAGGTGGTCTAAGAGTATTTCACTGATCATAAAGAAATCTGAATTACATTGATTTACATATCACCTCTGAATTTGGCTCTTAGGTTTTAAACAAAAGCAGAGTATAGAATGATCTTTTGTTGGGGAGGGGGATATGAAATATGTGTGCCAGCTTGTTATATCCATATTGGTTTTGCACCGCAAAGTGTCATTATTACTGTACTCCATCAAACCAACCAAACAAAACTCTCTTGCTTGTTGACTTGAAATACTGAACTAAAATGTACATGCAATTTTTTGGCTGTTGGGCAGCTCAAAAAGCCAGAAAAATGCAATGTGATTGAAAAAAAATCTCTCTCTATCCTGTCTGATATCTAAGAATCAGAACAAAAGGACTTAAAAATATAACCCTACATTATCTTCCGAATGTAGATGATATTAATTAGATTGTGATAGATTAAATAAACTAGAGCAATATATCAATATACTTTTAATTCTAGTCTAAGATAAAGCCTTAGGGTATGTCTACACTACAAAGTTAATTCGAACTAACAGCTGTTAGTTCGAATTAACTTTCATAGTGGCTATACATGCAAACCGCTATTTCGAATTAAATTCGAAATAGCGGAGCGCTTAATTCGAACTAGGTAAACCTCATTCTACGAGGAGTAACGCCTAGTTCGAATTAAGTAGTTCGAATTAAGGGCTGTGTAGCCACTTAATTCGAACTAGCTGGAGGCTAGCCCTTCCCAGGTTCCCCCTGGTGGCCACTCTGGACCAAACCAGGAAAACTCCTCTCCTCTCCCCCAGCCCCGAGGCCCTTAAAGGGGCAGACTCTGGCCAGACGGCACTTGCCAGAGCCAGCCCTGGCAGCAGTCTCTGCCCCTGACCCAGTGGCCCCAGGATGAGCCAGGCAGCCAGTGGCAGCCAGCCGTCCCCCGCCCAGTCCCCCAGCACCCAGGGGCCAGCCAGGGGCCGTAGACAGCGCGCGCCCTCCTGGACTAGTGCAGAGGTCATGGACCTCACTGAGGTTTGGGGGCAGGCCCCCAACGTCCATGATCTCCGCACTAGGAGGAGGAACGCGGCCGTCTACGGCCGCATAGCGGCCACCATGGCCCGAAAGGGACACAGGCGCACCTAGGAGCAGGTGCGCCTGAAAGTTAAAGAGCTGTGGCAGGTGCACGCCAGGGCCACCAGGGGCGGCGCCGCAGCAGGGGCTGCTACCTGCCCCTACTTCCCCGTCCTCGACCAACTCCTGGGGGGGCGGGGTGGTCCGCACCAGTCTGGGAGGCAGCGAGCTGGGACTTGAGGGCCCTGACCCAGGCGCACTGGAGGGGCCACTGCCAGCTGTTCCAGCACCGGAGTCGGCAGGGTCGTCTAGGGAGGCCATACCGGGTAAGTGCCAGCACTGTCCCCTGCCTGGGGGGGGGGAGGGGGGAGGCAAGGAGGGAGACCAGTGACCGCGCACGTGGGCCATGCCTCCCACAGATCATGCAGACACCTGTGCACATGCAAGCACATGCCATGCCACCCTTGGGCAGATGGCTCCAGCTGCGTGATGCCCAGAGGCCGTGGCCCAATAGGCACACGCATTTGTGAAGAGACCTGACACGCTCCTGACCCCGGGGCGGGCCCCAGCAGGACGCCCTCCCTTCACACATCCCCTCTACACAGAGGCAGGGGACATCTTCCCCCCGCCCCGGCCACACTATACACAGCACAGGGGCATGGGTGCGATCTTGGGGCAGCTCCCAGTCCCAGAGAGAGCCAGACATCCTGACTATGGCCTCTGTGCAAGCACAGCGGCTCTGACGGTGCAGGGCACGGTCACCCTCATGTCGCCGGGGGGGGGGGGGGGCTGGGCATCATCCACTGTGTCCCCAGGGAGAACTGACCACTTCTCTTCTTTCTCTACAGCTGCAGCAGCTGCTCGTGCAGGGTGCACCACCCCACCTGGGACATGCTCCTGCTCCGGCGGCCTGCTCCGGACCACCACCACACAGCAGGAGTACTGGGACCAGCACCTGGGGGCCCTGCGAGCCCTGCACTGCACCGTCAAGGCCTGGATGCGGGAAGACCTGCAGCTCCTCTGGGAGCAGCTTGCGGAGGACCGAGCGAGGAACTGTCACCTGCAGGCCCTGCTGCAGAGCATGGTGCCCTGTGCAGGTCCTGCGCCTGCTGCCCCCCCAAAAACCGTCCCTCCTCCCACTCCTGCCCCCCCTCCCACCTCTTCCTCCTCAACCTCCACACCCTCCTCCTCAATCTCCACATCCCCCATTTCAACCTCTGCACCCTCCACCCCATCCCTCCGGGGACGCCGAGGCCCCCTCCCTCGCCGTGCTGGGAGGCGGTTGGCCCGGCAAGACCCCTACCCCTGATACCTGAGCTTCCCCTCCCCCTTCTTCCCCTTGTTTCCCCCTTCCAGCTCCCTCCTCCCAGTTTTCTCCCTCCCCTCTCCCACCCTCTCTTCTGCCCTCTCCTGCCTCCTTTCCCACGGCTCCCCACAGTTTCATTCCCCCTCCCCAATTGTGTTGAATAAAGAGAGTTGTTATTTTTGAAAATACATGTCTTTTATTTGACATCAGGAAGGGGGGTCTAGGGAAGGGTAAGTGGAAGGACGAGAGGGAGGAATGGGGCACAAGCCCCCAAGACCGGGGAGACTGTTAGCGCTCCTGAGGGTGGAAGCTCTCCCGCAGGGCCCCCTGGATCCTGACATCCCCTCGATGGACCTCCCAGATGGCAGCCTGCAGACAGTGCAGTCAGGCTGATGGCAACGACCCCACGAGACTCACCGGCGTGCCTAGGGACAGGTCTGGTTCCATGTTGCAGAGTGCCGTGGTGTCCCGAGTGAGGGCAAGCAGAGCACTCCGAGACACTAATGCTTTGCTGTCCCTCAGCGAGGTGGACCAGCAAGCAGAGAAACCTGAGAACTGTCTGTCCGAGATGGGTGGTCGGGTCCCTTTAAGCACAGCCCTCGGCTAGCCTGAGGCAGCAGCCCCCCCACACTAAGTCTGACCCTGATGCCCTTTTGGCACTGGTTCCAGCCAGCCTTACCTTCGATTCAGAGTCCACTCAATGTGGACGTGCTATTTCGAATTAGCAAAACGCTAATTTGAATTAGTTTTTAGGTCTAGATGCGTTATTTCGAATTAGCTTATTTCGAATTAACTAATTCGAAATAAGTTAGTTCGAATTAGCACTGTAGTGTAGATATACTCTTAGACTCCCATCTGTATTTGGTCTTATATATTTCTCAGGAACCTAAAAAAATAGTATTTCAAAATATTTATTTTGGTTTTAAAAACACAGGATAGTCCATCTCATGTACAGAGTGACCCTTCTACTAATGAAAACATGGTAATCAACAGTTACACCAAACTGATGGCCACAGTCAGAATCCATTTACATTCCACTGATCCAATTATGTTATGACTCTGAAATAAATAAATACCCATCCCAATTCCCATTGCCATTTTCCTTTGTCCCCAAAAGCCTTTGCAGCAAAGCAAAAAATTATTTTGTTTTGAAGGTGTTCTATAAAAGAAAGCAAATAAAATCTGTTACTAAGACATTAATGGGAGGGAGGAGGAGTTGGGAGAACTTGAACCTGAAGTGAAAATGGATATTTATCATATTGGGGACATAGTTGGGTATTTATCATACTGGGGATTTTTCATTTGGCTTGAAAATATAAGAAAAGAAAACATTCCCCAATCAGTGCTATCTGCCTCATACCCAAAACCAGCTCAAGCCTAAAAGGATAAATTGCTGATTTCATATGAATGAAGATTCCTTAATTTCAAATGAATTTGACTCAGCAAAACCCAGAGTTCTGCCATACGCCAGTGAGGTAGTATTCTATGAAGTAAACAAGGTATCAGAAAACCCTGGACACTGTGCAGCTAACGATCCAGAAAGAACCATCCCCCATAGGAGCTCTTTCCTCATGTGTGATCAGAGAGACATTGGCTGTTGCAACACTGGGAAGATCCACAGCAGTGACATCTCAAGATACCCACTGCTGGATCCAATGAAACAGAACTTTGCCCCTGTGCTTAGAAGTAATGATTTATTGGCATCATGTCAAAAAATGAAAGTCCAAGGTAAACCCTGTGTCGCTCATAAAAAACCCCATCATTATCTGTATATGTATTCATGAAACACCACTTAGGGTACGTCTAGACTACACCCCTTTTTTGAAAGAGGCTTTTTCAAAAGTATCTTTCGAAAAAGCCTCTGTCAAAAAAGAGCGTATAGATTGCATGACGCAGATCGAAAAATCGATCCACTTTTTTGAAAAAGAGCGTCCAGACTGTGGGACGCTCTTTTGAAAAAAAAAAGGCACCTGGAAGTGCTTCTGGCAGGGCATGGAGTCAGCCTTTATTTCCAGGTGCTGCTGCTTGCCCTTTGCAGAGACACGTGCTTAAAGGGATCCCTCTGGACAGCTGTTGCTCTGCTCCTGCTTCTGGCTTGCCTACCTCCTGGAGCAGTGGTTCTCAACTCGTTTCAGTCCACGGACCACCAGGCCAATCAAAAAATTTTCGTGGACCATCTCCTTTTTGAGACATGATAAAAAAGCAACCGCTCAGCACAATGGCGGCAGCTACACTGACGCTCAGAGCCTCAGACGGAAGTTACTGGCAACACAACGTGGTTGCGTCCTAAGTGACACTATGGATGATGCGCTGCATGCTTGTGAACACAGCGTAAAACAGCCTAACAGCAGCGCCTGCTATACCATGTGACTTTGGACAATGTTCCTGTGGACCACCGAAAAAGTCATCATGGACCACCAGTTGAGAACCACAGTCCTGGAGGGAAACCAAAGCTGCTGCAGTGCTTGCTCTGGTTGCCCTGCTTCCTCAGACACCACAGCAGTTTATTTTCAGGGTTTTTTTCTGCTTTTCACTCTGTTTTTGGCCATGGAACCTGAGCTGCTCCTGGGCAGGCTATGGCCCCACACTGTGATGCTGGAAGTTCTGCTGCATCTTCATGAGACCATCATGATGTTTGTGGCAGAGCTGGATTCAAAGCCCAGCTTTGAGGCCCTCACTCGGGCTGCAGCCCCACTGCCCTTGCTGCCGAACTTATTCCTGCAGAGGCGAGTTTGGAGGCTGGACACCAGTTCAGACTTGTTGGGTCCGGCTTGTTATGGAGCAGTGGGATGACGAGGGTTGGCTCCGAAACTTCTGTATGCAGAAGTCCACGTTCCAGGAGCTATGTGCCTCTCTCATGGGACATCCTGCCCTAGGAGCAGCTTCCTCAGCCCCACAACTTCACTTCATTTATTGTTCTTTCCCACTTGATACTTTTCTTTGGATACTATGGGATAAATTCTCAAAAACAACTTCTAACTTTGTGTGCTTCCATTTCCACATGTCCATCTTGTGACAGCTAGAAGTTAAGGTGCCCACACCTCGGAGATGAGACAATCAGGAGTAGAACTCACTTATGAAGATTTGGGAAGGAATCCCTCAGGTAACCACCTGCATTTTCACCAAAATTTATAAATATTGATGTGGCTGTGGGTGTGGGTCTGGGGGCAGACATGTACAACTGTTTTTAGTTGTTACCAGTACCATGACATTTTTTAAAAGGCATTTTTATAGTGTACTAATTTTTCTCCTTCTGCATTGGCAAATTAGGTGTGTGCTTCTTCCTTTTTCCTATATCCACACAGCTCCCATACACTAATCACTGGTGAAGATTTCCTCTTTGTGAAAGTATAATGTATAAAGTGCACATAGTCAAATCCCCAATGCAAGTTTACTGAAACTATACTATAGATGTATTTGTCTATGGGTATCAAATCTGAATGGTTTCCTTATTGTATGTTCTGTGAAGACTTCACCTGGGACCAGATTGTTAATGGTATTAAGGTAGCTAACGATGCAGATAAGTTGGATTTTCAAAAGCAGCTACACTCTTTAAGCACTTTAGTATCTTTAGATACCTATGTACTTTTTGAAAATCTGATGTTTATACATTGACTTAACCTAACCCTTTTATCTGTCAAAATACAGATCAAAATGTATGCCTGTCATTTTATGGAAAGGCTTCATGACTTTAGGGTGAAGAAAAATATATGATACAGCTTAAGTCTACAAAGTCAAAATCTTTCATGCAGCTGTAAACCTATAAATATCTCTGCTGAAGTCAGCGGAGTTACTCCAGATTTGCAGCAGTGTAAAAGGAAAACAGAATCTGTCCTTAGCATGTATTAGTTTAAATTTGTCCCAAATCTAAACAGATCCATGTCTATATTTGTCTTTGGAAGCATATGACATTTGAGAGAGTGGTTCTCTCTGCCAACAAGAATTAAAAATAGCACATAAAGGTATTTAATGCAGAGTGAAATCAGATATAAATGGTGTATGAGTGCATCAGCAAACAACTCAGGCTACAGTCTCTTTGACAGATTCATGAATAGCTGATCTCCTCTCCCTATTTTCTGCATTAAGAAAAGTTACTCTTAATTTTATGATGCTACTCAGATTGTTGGCTACTGATGGGTCTCTGATGAGAGATTCATTTGATTGTGGTTTTTACTTTTCAAGGAAACAAATACTCTCGTTACAAAAAGTGAATAAATAAGCAGCAAGAATAATACAATTTTGCACTTTTATTATATTTGTCATCCACACATCTCAGGGAACTCTAGAAACTTGATTATTTAATATTTCCATAGGTAAGCTGAAGAGAGAGATACATGACTTGCTCAAGATTAAAGCAATCCAGTGGTAGTAGTGTCAGGAACCAAGTTTATTTCCTAAATCCCAGCCCCCAGATTTAATCATGAGGGTGTGGATTACCACCTCTCCTGAGAAAACCTATAGAATTTGCTCAGAGGAGGATATCTCCATAAGGTTTCCCTCACAGGGTTTCCCTCACATTGTCCCGTTGGGCTCATAGGGTCTGCCTTCAATGAAACTGAAATCTTCTACAGATTGGTATCTATGGGTGCTAAGTACCCCTTTTTGCTCCTTCCATCTGTTAGGTTCTGAGGGTATAATGAAGCACTGGTCCCAGGTTACCCCAAATTATGTGAGTCTGAAGATTCATGGACTGTCCCCATGGAGCTTTGTGCCCCAGTGTCTTTCACTTTGTGACAGCATGACTTCATTTGTAGAAACTGTTAGAAACTGGTGGTAAGAACAAGGGACTAGATAGACCCTTTTGCAATAGTCAGCAATGCTGAGCCAGAATGGGGGAAAAAACCCCTCTGTATCCAGTAAATAATGCCAGAAGAGTCCACTGCTATGCACCCCTCCTCCACCCACATCTAATAATCTATATGGGTTTACAAGCCAGATTGTGTTCCTAAGGAAAGACACATGCCACGCATGTTACTGAGCTGGCTCAAATCCTTGGGGAAGGCTCATCTCTTATACAGTAGCAATTTTTCATAGCTTAATACCTCGTATGTGCCTCTTTAAATGCAAAATGTCACAGACAATCAGGCCCTACGGCAGTTTTTTGGCAATGGACCACAGACATAAATAGAGGCATCAACAATTTCTCTTCCCAGATCAGTCACTTGTTTCTAATAAGATCCAGCACACTGGGTTAATGACAAGCAGAGTATGCTGCTGGATTATGATTCTCCCAGGATCAACAAACAGCCTTTAGCTAAAGCAGCATTTCCCAGAGATCAGCTTAATTTAGGCCTAGATTATGCCCTTGAAACCAATGGGTGGACCTCCTCCCACTCCCAGAAAAGTCAGCAACGTCCGCAGCAACGTCCGCAGCAACATCCTTCAGTTGACCCACAAAGGTCATTCAATAGATCTGGAAATCCCTATGAGGTTTCTGCGTCAGTCAGGGGAGGAGTAGGCAGGGCTGCAAGAGGAAACACATAGAAGCTATAATAAATTTCCACTGGAATTCAGCTTCTGTGGTGAAACTTAGAGGGAATGTTCAGGGTAGCAACAGCTATTGGAGTTTCTGGCATTGGATAAAAGCCATAGAAATCCAGAGCACAGGGTAAACACAGAGCCTCTGTGTACATGGCCCTGCAAAGCCTCAAGATCCAGGTGGGATCTACATATTTTGGAGGGCCAGCCATTGCCTTTTGTTCATGGCAGATGAATCCTATGTCCTGAAACAAGCATTGAGAGGAAATACTGCAGCCTACTCTATTGCATAGATTGCTTGTGTGCCAGGCGAGTATATCCCTGCTATGCTTTTTAGGGAGTGCTACATAATCTTTGCTGCACAGCTGACCTTCTAATCATCCTTCCTTGCTCCCTTGGCAGTGCCTACACTCTGGAGGGTGGAAGAGGAGACCTTAGCAGGAAATGAATAGGCTAAAATCTTCTGGAAGCTGGGCATAGTCATGAAGTGGAGGAAAGATCATTGTATAATCCCGTTCCTTTGTACACCCTGTAGGGGTCCAGTCATAATGTGGCCTAAAATGAAAGTGGAGGGAGAAATTTAGCTTTTGCACAATGTCCCCTTTTGGGCTGGCTCGAAAGGACCATCGAGCAGATTTCCCTCCCAGGGATGACCCTGGCAAAAGGAACTCCAGGAGAGGACGGCCTGGCTATTCAGGGGCAGAATGAAAGAGGAGCGGTGGAAAGAAGAGCGATAAGAGAGGTTCTGCACTCCTTCAGTGGATCTCAGCAGTGATGTAAGTTATATATACCACCTGCATCCGACATGCAACAGAAAGAAAAGACAATCATTGCAGGAAGCAGTTGAAGGTTTGTCCATAATTAAGATGCCCTTTTTTTCCTATGTCAGAAGGTGTTGTTTTGGTTTCCTCACTGGAGATGACCTAGCCTTATTCCCAAATCACTGTATTTCTGGGTGAATTAATGCTGTTTCTTAATTTAAATCAGTCATGATTACAAACTGAAATTCACTGTTGTCCAAACTGTGTGTGTTCAGTGCTACGCAAACTGGGGTCCTAGGCCAGGATATGCCTATTATAATCATAATTATAGTAATTAATAATATGATTAATATTTAATAATAAAGTTAGATCATTTGACTGCTCATGAATAATGACTAAGAAAGGTATTAGAGTTACAAGAGATGTATCTCTCTGCACTATTGCAATTTCTAAGAGGATCAACATAGAAAATGAAAGGCATGGCCAAAATCTGCCAGGGTACAGACTGGTGACTGATTATGAAAATTGTGTTCATGGAATCTTGTGATAACCAACACCAATGAATGATCCAGAGGACCAACCTTACTGCTAATGTGACCAGAATGAAAAATTCCTTTTTAGAGATTGTTTAATAATTTCATTGAGCGTGTGCCACTATAACTTTAGTACGTTCTTTGTCTTAGAGCTGAGCTCTTGGGAACTTTCCCTTCTCAGCTTATGAACCTCCTCACTTGTCAAGCTCTTAAAATGAAGCATGAGTATTAAAAAGAAGAAATCAGTTGGAAATTTCACTGTGGCAAAAGCAATATTTAGAAAATTGTTCTGTACTCTTGGGCCAATAGGAGAGCTGATGATGTTACTGTCTCTTACCAAACTCAGAAAGCAAAATTGGAGTAATCACTGAAATTCCTTCTTTGGAAGAGAAAGATTTTCATATGTGAGTGTGTGTGTGAACAGCCAAAGTTTGTACAGCACTTTTAAATAAAGACAAGTTAGGAATCAATATCTTACTTTTCCAGGTACCCCTGGCTACCGCCTTCAGGGCAGAACAGAAAATGAATGCCCTGATTTTGTTCTTATTCTGCAAAGTACCACCTTCTGAAGCGTTCAGATACTACAGTGCTGTGTTTGATATAAAGGTCAGATAGACTAGGCAGAGAGATAGGAAGTACAAATCTATTTAGGGGCCTGATCAGAAAGAGACATTCATCACAGAATGGGCAAAAGGGGCAGTTTTCCAATCCATCTCTAAGTCCATTTATACAACTTGTTCGGGTCATTTCACCTCTGCTTCAGTTTCCCCATTTTTATAAATGGGTGCAAGTATTTTTATCTGTTTCAAAGGGTATTCTGAAGGTCAGGACTATGTGAATCATGAAGATTAAACCTACTAAACTGTATTATAATTTGAGTTTCATCCAGGTGGTTAGTAATTGAAAAGTCATTGCCATTCACAGCTGAGTCAAGTTCTAATAGAATTTTCTTAAATGTTTTTCTCTTGTGTCTTCCAACCCAGATTTCTGCTTTTTAAATTTTATGGCTGTTAAACTAACCCATGTTTTATGTGCCAAAGGCTTGATTCTAATCTCAAAATAGGTGTAAAACAAGATTAACTCCATGTCTTGAGTTACAACTTGTGTAAAACTGGTGTGAGATGCAGCCCAAAGCATTTTACCATATGCTTCTGCACAACTGCGGAAAGAACTGTCTTGTGAACAAGAAGTGGCCGTGTGATCAAAAAGATTGTAAAATGGTAGTTACCGAATGATGTTCAATGAGACATCTCCTTTCATAGGCTGAGGATTCAGGTATCCTGTCCTTCATTCTAGGGTATGTCTGTTGATTGGTGGTATTAAGTTGACTACATTGTGTTTAGCTGATATAATTTTGTTTGGTTGATTGCTTTAAACAAAGAGGGAAAGGGAAGATTATAGTAATTGGACACAGGGGCTACTAACACCTGCTCCGTGGCTTTGGTATTAATCTTGTATCAGATTGACCCATGCACAGTGACTGGAGCCAGGAAATAAAAACCGGTGTCTTATCATCACTTCTGCATTTCATATCTTTGTTCCCTGTAATAGTGGGACACATAGACTATCTACATTCACTTACATGTCTCAATCACACTGCTGTCTCTGCAGTGAAGTGTGTTTCTAGCCTTTTATCCAAAGGCTGCAAGAGCAGGACCAGGCACTTAATATCTCTTCAAGGGAAAACACCTTTATTCTTATTATATCTTAAAGGAAGTGTTTGCTCATTCCTCTTTATATTTACCTTTGTCCTGTTGAATATTGCAGCAATGCTGAAAAAAATATCCTCTGTTGAATCAGACTTGGTGAACAGAGGGGGAGAGAGAATTTCTGTGACATGCCTTATGGTCATGCCTTTGGTGACAGAAGTTTTAACAGTTGGGTGCACTGGGCCCATGAAATTGAAACAAGTCATCCCATTGATTATTAATGAGACTACCAGACTGAATTTTTCATCGATCCTTCAATCTTAGGGCCCCGCTGATACCGTAAAATAAGGCACCAAGGCTACACTTTTAGAGTTTGCTGTAGAACTTTTCTAACGATTTACAGCCTTGTAATCTGCAGGGTGCTGTATATCTTTCTATAAGCAATGTAAAATATGTTTAGTTAAACAGAAAAGTGTGAAACATTCCACTGTGGTGTTTCAGTTACCCTTGCTTCCTGTTTCCAACTTTCAGATTTACAGCTGTTTCCTGACAGAGTTGTCAAGGTTCTTTTCTCTGCAGAAGACTACATTATACCTATCAGGGTGAAAATTAAAAATTATATCACTCTGATGTTATGCTTAGCTATGACTGAGCATGGCTGTTCTCTCATGCTATTGTGATGCTGGTGTAACTCCATTGACTTTATTGGAGTTAGTGCTGATTTACACTGGTGTCAATGAAAAAAGAATCAATCCCGTAGTGCTTTTGATTTTTATGAGCATTCCCACAATGTACTTTGTTGTAGTTTATCTATTGGGTGAGGGAAGGGAAATACATGTGGGAGTTTTGCTGCGACTGAAGTACTTATCACTTCCCCCTGTGTGAAGAGGGCCCCCGCTACTACAAATACATCACACCAATTGGTCACAGAGAGAAACATATGACTAGTGGTTGCTGTTTCACTTTTGGTAAATCAGATGCAGAAATGTTATGTAGTCATATTTAATAATTTTCACTAAGCCTTAATTTCACTGGGGCTTTTGATAAATTGATTTCATGTGTCTTCATTATTTATTATTATTATTATTGCTGTATTATTGTATTATTGTTAGTACCTTGAAACACTAGTCCTGGACTAACATCCCATTGTGCCAGTCAGGGCTGCTAAGTCAGGGGAAGGGACAACTTCCCCAGGGCCGGTAATACAAAAGATCCCAGAGTTCCCAGATGCCTCTGCTGCTACTATGGCAACAGTGGATGCCTTGGGCCCTTTAAATTTCTGCTGGAGCACCACACTGTGCTCTGGGCAGCATTGAGGGTTGCTTGGGAGAGGCAAAGTGCTCTCCATGTGGCACTGAGGACAGCCTAATCCCAGCCCCACCCCTTCCACCCAAGGCCCTACTTCTTCTGGGGGCATGGAGTAACCCCCCCCCCAGTCTTGCCCAGGGGCCCAGTGAGGCTGTCAGCCCTGCTGGTGCTAGGTGCTGCACACACACAGAACAAAGAGACAGTCCTGACTAAGGAGCTTACAACCTATGTATAAGACAATAGAAAACAAATGGCTAAAGATAGATGGGAAAGTACAAGGAAATAATGTGACAATATTGACCAGGAAATAGTCTCAGCACACCAATAGTAGTATGGGTCATCAAACTCAAACTTTGGACACATCATCTCTGTTTCTGATGAGCAAATAATATAGATTCCTGAGGACAAATCCTCAGTTCCTTACTCAGAAAAAACTCCAATCTATTTCAACATCTTCATTAATTACTGAGAAAGGAATTCTGGATTTAGATAGAATAGACCCATTGGTTCTTTAACAAGATTGTTTTATGCAGTGAAATTTCTAATGCTTTGTCTAGGAATTGTTTTAATTGTTTAAAGAGATGGGACTTTCTCCACTTCCCTTGGGAGTCTGATCCACAACGTTCTGAATGTCATCACAAAGAAGTGTTTTATAATATTTATCCTAAATTTTCTTTTTCTTAATTTCATCCTATTAACTGTACCCATCCCCCATGTATAGCGCCTCTCGTTGCCTGGAGTTTATACACCAAATAGCTGTAGAGTGAAAACAGGTTAGAGAGCTTTGGAGTAGTGTAGCTTTCATTCCAACAGTCCCTCTGACAGAGATAATTTGAATAGCTGTGTCATACACTCTTGTCAATTCACTCTACCTAAGTGTCGATTGATTCTGGCCAAATATTTCCATCCAGCCAAGAGGAGGAGGTGCTGAGGAGACCTTCAACTGACAGCAAGTTGAAAGATAATAATACTTTTCACTTACAAAACAAGGGTCCTCTTAAAGCACTTTGCAAACACTAGGCCTGCTTCTCAGTTACACTAAGGCTACATCTACACGGCAATAAAAGCTGGAGAATCAAATCTCGGAGCCTGCATCAATGGATCTGGGGTTGTAGGGCTTGCACTGCAGGATTAAAAATAGACACGTGGATGTTTCATACTGGACTCTGAGACCAACCCTCCTTGTAGTATTTCATAGCCCAGGCTCCAACTCAAGAATGAACATCTACACTGCAGTTTGTAGTCCTGGCAGCCCAAGCCCTGTGAGCTCAACTCAGCTAGCCTAGGCTGTGATGCAGGTCTTTTACTGCTTTGTAGATGTGCTCTGAGGCCTCTTTACCTGACACTGTCAGAGCAAAGAGGCCTTACAGTGGGCATAATTAAGTAGGGCAATGGGGCCTTAACGTAAACAAGAATGCACCCTACTGAGAGCCAGGTTATACCATTAAGGAATATGCCTTCACTGGAGGTAGTTTAGAGCCTTCCATAGATATCAATTCTGCGGATGCGCTGGGCCTGGAGCACCTATAGGGGAAAAATAGTGGACACTCAGTACGTGCCAGCAGCCCCATGGATTCAGTGACATACAGGAGGTGTTAGGGGGCAGGAGGGGCAAAGCAGAGGCAAGAAGAGGCAGGGTGGGATTGGGTGGGAACATGTGGGATGGGAGCTGGGGAGAATGGGTGGAGTAGGGGCAAGTCCTGGGGTAGATTTCCACAGGGAAATTTCAAAGTTGACATCTCTGGAGCCTCCCAAACTCAGTGGCTTAAGAGTGTCCCAGAGTGCAGAAGAACCTACAGCTGTATCCTCAGGATGATGCAAGTAAGCCCTCCTGTCCACAGCTGATGAGCTCCATGGCTTAATGCAGGTCATAGGCCCACTTCCTCCCTGCTCACTTTAAGGTAATTAGCAGCTACAAGGGCACAAGCTAAGAGAGCCTCTGTGCTCTGGAGAGGACAGGAAAAGCAACTGGGTCTGGCACTCCATTGTGGGGAATTTGCACTGTGTTCAAAGAGGTTGACTGGTGCACAGAGAGGTTAAATGACTTTCCCAAATTCAGAGATGGCATTAGTGGTGGAGTTCAAAATATAACCCAGGAGCCTCGACTGCTGTGGGTCTCTTGCTCCCACTGCTAAACCACATTTCATAGCAAAGAGTAATGGGGATGTACGTGCTGTGGATTTGTTTTTTTTAAAGAAAACCTTTCTACAGATCTTTGAGGACCTGATAAAACTTGAAAGTGTAATCTAACTGGATTTCAATTTCTTTTTAATCAAAGAATCATTTTTTTCTTCATTCAAATATATGGTTCAAATGAAATTGGAAAGGCCATTTACAATTATCTTCAAATATGATTCACATCAACAAGCTCTGTTTGAAGTCACTGTGTCTCAGCGATAAGGAAAATAGCAAAAATACTCATCACTCCAAAAATATGTATCTTGTATATCTTGTGTCATTGCTATTAGAGGGCCAAAATATCCTCATTTTATGAGTGCAGGTGATGAAAGGTGGACAAGCACCAACCACAAGGGACTAGTAAGACTATAAGATGACAAAAGAAATTTAAGTGGCATTATTATACCATCTCTATACTGAATCTGTGGAAGTCTTTCTGTGGAACATAAAACATCTCCATTGGTGTGGGTGGAAATTAGAGGAAAAGGAGGAGCAGTGCTCATGAGAATTACTACACTGATGGGCATGTCCTAAAATAGAGAGATAAATTGATAGCTTCTCCCACAGCAACTCACGGGGGTATACCATGAGAAGGTAAAGCTGATTCTGGGCTTTACCTTTCAAATGTTTACTACAGGGTGAGTGGAAGACATTAAGAACTTCACTGGAGACACTGAGCACTTGTACTAGACACCTTCTGGCCTACCTCATCAATATCTTTTGTGAGCTGAGGGCTTCCTCATGTTTAAATGGAAAGGAAAAGACTGCATAGGCCCTATATTCATTACAGGCACCAACATACTTCTATGGTGGGCGTTAAACAAAAACAGATATTAGTGAGAAAGGTAGATAAGACAATTTTAAAAAGTTAAACAGTCTAAAAGGTAAAGCTGATAAAAAAAGGGACACATTTTCATAGACTATGATTGTTTTTACCAGTTCTCTTAAGATCAATGAATGACCTATTATCTGTAATGGTTTTCTTCAGCCCAAAGTTTGCCCTGCTGTACTTATTCAGCTCCCCTCCCTGCAACTCGAGTTTATCTTTCTAATCATAGTAACTCCACTGCATTCTGGATGCCTATTTTTTCTCCTTTCCTGGTCTCTAGCAGTGACATGAATTCCATGGCTTTTATTTTTCTCTTATAAAGTTACCACTAATGTATTAATGCCAATGTAATAATTAGATCTTCAGATCGTGTAAATCAGATTTGTTCTTGCCATAGCAATGGGGCTACTTTGAATTACATCAGCTGGGGAGGCAACCAAAAGAAAGAAAGAAAGAAAGAAAGAAAGAAAGAAAGAAAGAAAGAAAGAAAAACATATGAGGAGTCATCTCACCAGAAAATAATATAAGAAGCTGTGTTAGTACCCTTAGATTTATTAAATTAGGATCCTCTCCATTAGCATTAGTCTGGTTTATGTCACTATCACTATCTTTAATTCAAGGAATTCCGACAAGCTGTGAAAATACAGAGAGACATCCTGAAAGTGGGTAGACTGAAGGGTGACTAAAGAAGAGGTCAGAGCCACTGCTATTTGCTTAGGAATAGATATCTTTCTGTAACTGTTATGGAGAGGAAATGATGACTGGGCAAGGTCAAAGCTAGCTCAGCTTGCACCGGGCAGCTGGAAGATCGTAGGTTTAACATGTGCTATCTTGTGTTATGTTGCATGCTAGAATAACACAGAGCATCATGGGACTGATGTATAGCTGTGATTAGTCAAACTGGTCCTGCTTCAGTACAGATTATGTCTGGGTCTGTCTGAGTTTACCCAGTGTTTGAGATAAGGAAAGATTATGAAATCAGACACCTGGACTATCAACACATGACATTAGCAGTAGCGGTCAATAATTTTGGAGCTTATGTTGCTCCTATGAAATTCAATGGATCATTTAACATTGATTTTTCATGGGATCAGGTTTGGAGTCTTGGTTTCTGAATAAATTTTTAATCATTGTGAATAAAAAATTCGGAATGAAATTGTGTTTGTGTTCCTCCTCCATCTGCTCTTGCTCTCCTGCCATCCTTGAGGCTTTAACTACCACATCCCCCTCAGTTCCCCAAAGGTGCATTCAACCTGGATACGGGCCCTGCTTAGGTGGGCATCGAATTGGTTCCTGCTCAGTGGCTAGTGTAGAGCTTCATCAGCCATGGCATAAGGGGTAAGCCATGTCCCCCATGATGCACAGTGGCATCTGCACGTCCCCAACCCCAAAGTCATGCCAGGGGAAGAATGTGTCAGCCTGCAGCTTGTTGTAGAGGCTGGAATTCCTGAAAATATGGGCGTCATGCACCCTGCACGACCACCCAACAAAAATGTGCATGAACTGTCCATGGTGGTCGACCAGGGCCTTCCGCACCATGGAGAAATAGCCCTTGCAGTTTATGTATTGGGCGGCTCGATGTTGTGGTATATGGATGGAAATATGGGTACCATCAATGGCCTCTCTGCAGTTGGGGAAGCCCAGGGCAGCAAATCTGGCCATGATGGGGTTCAGGTCTCCCAGGCATATGACCCTGCGTAGCAGGACAGAGGTGATGGCCCTCATCACCTGTAGAAGGAGACAAAGAAACACACAAAACAGAGAATCAGAGGGGGTGCCTGAGCCCTTGGGAGGTCCTTGAGTCCCTCCTTCCTTCCCCCACCCTCAAACAATGCAGGAGCCACCCCCTATGAGGCCATCTCCCCACAGGGTTGTGTGAGGGCGGGATGTCTTGGGGGCTTCCCTCCCACCCCCAGCCCACCCCCCGCACCTCCAACCCCTCCCTTCCCTAGGGTCTCCCTTTCCAGAACTCCCCCTGCTCCAGGTACTGCAGCCCAAAAGTGCCTTACCTCCATGAGGAGGGCCCCGATGGTGGACTTTCCCACACTGAACTGGTTGTCCACGGACCAGTAATTGTCATGGGTGGCGAAATTTCAGATGGTGACCCGCTTCTCCAGGGGGATAGTAGGCCGCAGGTGTGTGTCACATCATTGGAAGGCAGGGATGAGCCAGGCACACAGCTCCAAAAAGGTGGCCTTCTGCATGTAGAAGTTTTGGAGCCTTTGCTGGTCGTCCCACCGTTCCATCACCAGCCGGTCACACTAGTCGGAACTGTTGTTGAGCCTCCAAAAGCGTCTCTCCACTGTGGAGTGCAGTTGCAAGAGCCTTGCTCCCACAAACAGGGAGAGGGTTTCAATGATGAACTCAGCATCGAGCTCATGCAGGGCCATGAAGGCAGCCTGCACAAACTGCTGCAGAAACTGCAGCATGGCAGTGTGGGGCAATCACATGCCCAGAGGCAGCTCTAGCTCCATGGCAAGGAATATGCTGTGGCATTCAAAAGCTGGGCAACCAGAGCACTCACTGCTAAAGCTTTGCTGTCTCTCGGAGAGGAAGGCAAGCAAGCAGCAGAAGCTGAAAAACGGCTATCCGGGGGGGGTCCCTTTAAGCACACGTCTCAGCTATCCTCAGTCAATAGCACCCAGAAACAACTGCTGACCTAATGCCCTGCCTGAACTGATTCTGGGTGGCCTTGAATGTGAGATAGCATCCAATCCATGTGGATGCTATCTTTTAAAAAAGTAGGTCATTTTTTCATTACACTTTTGCTGTGTGGACACTCTCTTTCAAAATAAGCTTTTCTGGAAGATCTCTTTGAGAAAAGCTTATTCTGAAAGAAGCTTGCAGTCTAGATATAGCCATAAAGTTTTAAATCATGTGGAAAGAGTATGGTTTATACCAGAGACATGAGAACTACACCCAACATTTTTAGATGAGTTTATACATTAATATGTTTCCACGCATTTTAAAATGTAACCTGTACAAGTTGTAAATAATTCTACCCATGCATGCAATTGATAATATGTAAACAGTGTGTTATACATGTGTATATAAGCACAATTGTGCATGCAGAAGAGTAAGCAGCTTTTTGGTGGGAAAAAAACCCAAGCAAAATAAACAGACCAACACAATTAAACCATCTGGTCACTGTGGAGAAAAACAAAATCAGTTTTTGCAAATGTTCACAGCCCAGTTATCCTTTAGGTGCGATTTTACTAAACATTGAGAAGCTATAAAATGTATATAATGAACCAGCTGAAATTTTTTTGGAAGTTTGCTGAAAAAAAATCCACAATTTGAAATAATTCTATGTCAAAAAATCAAATAAAGAGAATGAATAGAAAATGGAAAGATAGTTTGTGCTAATACCATAATTATTTTAGGATGAATATTTCATAAGTAACATATCAGAATATAATAGTGGAAGTTCAAACTGCAAGAAGAGATGCATAGCTTATTTCAGGTTTAACTTTCTTTTTGTTTTAATACTACTGGCAAAACGTGAAATAAAGTCAGGGATTTTAAATGAAAAAAATATTTTACTGGGTGGATAAATCACATTTGTTATAGTTCCATAGGAGAAACAACTATTTCAAATTTGCTAAATTACTAGCAACCAATGTCATATTTCTTTTATTTTATTTGTGCAGGCAAGCTGAAGCAAATTTTTTTCTAGTAGAGCACTCTGTAAACAAATTCCCATGTCTTTTTGAACCACCAGACATGTTAAGATCTGAAGCTTCAACTTGAAATGCCTGATGAAGAAATGGTGTATTTCTAATTCTCTCTTTCATCTCTCCTTCCCTCTTTTAATTGGCCTGGCACAAAAGCAATCTCTAGTCTGAATTCTGTGTGGAGCTGCAGAGTGAAACTCCTGCAAGAATTAAGAAATAAAGCTTCTCAGAGGAATTTCAACGAAACATTGGATTATGTAGTTCTATTGAAATCAAAATGCTTTGCAGTCAGGTTGATGTATTTTGTTTCAGAAGAAAACCATTCAATTTATATGTTTTCAGAACAAAACTTGTGATTTCACTTTGAATGTTTTTAACTTTTGTCTTATATATTTAAAAATAAATTAATGTAGGGTAGTGAAGCCTATCCTAAGCATCCACTCAAGGAAGCCACTCAGGAAATCAACAAAATTAGTTGGTTAAAGGGGGGTGAAGCAGAATTTAGTCTCATTAGTCCAGATTCTAATGTACACTAAGGATCACTCACACTATTGTTCCTGGCACCTTTAAGGCCCTTTAAATGGCCAGTGACTCATAAAGGGGCGTTAGTATAAATGTCACTCTGGCCAAATTTGGAGATACTTTCGGATGGACGCTGAAGACAAGAGTCCTGCTTAATAAGATCATTCTCATGTTCATATCTCATTGTATGTATTTTTTGGAGTAGAAATTAGTAGATTTTCCTTATTGAACAAATTTGAACATGTAAAGCCCTATTGGTTTGCTTTTCAAAGGTTCTATGCACCTGCTCATTGATTTCAAGTGCCTAAGTCATCATTAATTATTATTACCATAATAAGATTATTTCATCAGTCATACAGTCACATCGTTTTTTTTCTATATATACTTTCTTCCTTCAAGGAATAAGCATAGTTTTCATGGATTCCTGCATGTCACTGTTTTGACAGAGGAATGTTACTGTATATTCCTTACAACACACTGAGGTATTTGCAAAGGTTTACATCTTGCTCATTTCCAGCACTTGTACAAAACTTGAAGGATTAGGGCTTGAAATGCATGTACTTTTTCTAGGCCAGTTGACTAATGAAAACACTCTTCATTATTTCCAGACTCTGTAGTGGTGTACAGTGTAATTAACTATGATGTGCACTTCACAGCCAATTAGCGAATATTGTAGCACCAAACCAATTGGATACAATAGCACCTCTGAAGGGCAATAAAACAAGTTTATCGCCTTTTGTGATTGACATAGGTGAATTATGAGCACAGCATGTAGAATAAGATCAGGAAAGTTGTAAAGATGTTTTTTATGAGATTAATTGTTCACTATTACTGTCACTTCAGGATCAAGTATTCCATTCACTGTTTTTCATAGAACACTAGAACTAGAAGGGACCTCAAGAGGTCATCAAGGCCAGTCCCTTACCCTCATGGCAGGACTAAGCACTGTCTATATCATCCCTGACAGGTGTCTGTCTAACTTGCTCTTAAATATCTTCAGTGATGGAGATTCCACAACTTCACTGGGCAATTTATTCCAATGTTTAACCACTCTGACAGTTAGGAAGTTTTCCCTAATGGACAACCTAAACCTCCCTTGCTGCAGTTTAAGCCCATAAAATCATATATTCCTATAATCCTATTTTATAGGCTCCATCTCTGTCATTCCCAACTTCCCTCCATTTATTAAGTACCAACCTTATCTATGTATTCAGAGGTGACTGATGACCCTCTCCAGCCAAAGGAAGGACTGAGACAATCCCCTCCACCTCAGGCCCTGCTTCTCCCTGCCCCTGATCTGCCCTTGCTCCACCCACTCTCCAGCTCTTCCCAACCTGACTCTGACTCCAACTGAGGTGACCCAGGGGACTAGTGGGGCTGGGGCTCTGGCACCAACAACAGGGGTCTGCCCCCCACTCACCAGTAACAAAGGCCCAGCCCCCACACTCACTGGCAGTGGCAGGGGAAGCATAGCAATGCAGCTTCAGTTCATTTTTCTCCCCTAGCTGTATTGCTCTGCTCTCTTCTGGTGAGTGTGGGGTGGTCACACCCACTCTCCTGGAACATTGCACCAGAAGAGTAGAGAGCTGAGGCCAGGTTGCAGAGCTTTCCCTGCCACTGCCTGTGAGTGTGGGGGGCTGGACCCCCAAGCTATTCCACCTGCCCACTGCTGGCTGGTCCCTTGTTCCTCCCACCCATAGTTCTGGGGGACACATGATCCTTGTGCCCCCCACATGTTGCCCCTGTGCGTACCTAACTCTATTGTCACCATTGTGGTGATGTCAATGATCAAAATTTATGAAAAGTCTCATGGTAATAGGGCAGGAGACTGGACCTGATGACCTCTCGAGGTCCCTTCCAGTTCTAGTATTCTATGATTCTATAAATAGGTGATTTCCTTAAATCCCCCATTCCAGGATTCATGTGCACATGTGAGGATTCCAACTTTTATTTTAGATAAAATACATTTCTAGTCCTCAAGATTGCAGAGAAAAGCATGAAAATAGGATCCCCATGTATTTTAAAAGCTCTATGACTGGTAGTCAAATGGAAAAAATACAATACATATAGTATTATTGTTATCCGATGTCCATTTATTGACATCATTTATTGACATTTATTATATGTGTTTGTGTGTAATTATAATTTAAATTTCATCCTTTTTAACTCTTACTTTTGTTTGTTTATTTGCAGGGAGGATGACACTGAGTCATGATTTTTTAACATCTGAAGCTGGTAATATTGCCATTATTTGTATCATAGATTCCTCCTCTGAAGATTCTACCATCTGGAGAAACCTCTGTGGACTTCTCTACCTCATTAACTTTCCATCTTTTTTTCAAAACTTATGTGAAAAACAACTCTTTCCCACTCTGTTTCTACCATTAAGTTACTCTCACCCTTTTTAGAGACACAAGGCACTGACTCAGTGGGTGCTCCAACCCTGAGCACCCATCGGAAAAAAACAGTGGGTGCTCAGCACCCACCAGCGTCCCCTGATCAGCTGCTCCCTCCAGTGCACTGGCAGCCCTTCCAGTCATCTGCTCCTCCCTTAGTCCTAGCTCCTTCAGTCCACCACAGAACAGCTGTTCAGCAGTGCTGTGAAGCAAGGGAGAAGAGCAAAGTCTGGGTGCATTCAGGAGATGAGCGGGAAGAGGTGGGGTAGGATCTTGGGGGAAAGAGTGGAGTAGGGTCTTGAGGGAAGGGGTGGAGTGGGGGGGTATCTTTTTGGGTGGAATGAGGGCCAAGCACCCCCCAGCAAGTCACAAAAACAGTGCTTATGAACAATACTATGCCAATGGGAGAGCTTCTCCCACCAGCATAACTGAAGCATAATTGATCCACCTGCTCAAGAGCTGATAGCTGTGTCAAAGGAAGAAGCTCACCTACTAGCTCAGCACTGTCTACACCAGGGGTTAGGTTCATATAACTAGATTGCTCAGGAGTGAGGGGTTTTCACACCCCTGAGCGACATTATTATACCAGTACAAATTTGTAAGGTACACCTGGCCTCAAACTATAATCAGAACACAACTGAGGCAATAGCACTTACTTGTAAGTAGTTTCTTACTGGTATAGGTAACCCACTTCACCAAGAGGCAGCAGCTAGGTCAAAAGAAAAATTTTTCACACCACTGACCAATGTAGCTATACAAATGTAAATTCCTATTGTAAATCAGGGTAAAAAGACAATCTTTTGAACAGCACAGAGTTCCTCTTCTGGACTGTTAATCAGCCAACTAGAAGTCAGAACATAAGCTAAGCACAAGGAGTTAACCCATGTTGGAAGAGACCATTCAAGATGAAATGTGTAATTAACACCTTTGTAGTCATAGAACAGAGGGTTAGTGGGTTACAGATTATTATAATGAGACATACAATCGGCAGCTCTATTAAGTCCATGATTTTTGGTGTCTAGCAATGTTATGAATTTAAGCTTTCAACACTACCAAAGAGTGCAAACAATTATTAGTCAGACACTAAAGATGACATACCCAGTCAGCTGGAATCTCTGCCACTTTATCTGAGGCATGTGGTTTGTTGGCAGCAACTCTGTGAGATGAAATAAGTGAAAAGGGATCTTCTTACTGAATGAGCTCCTTTTGAAGGGGAGGATATATTCAGATTTTGGGACAGGTGCACATTAAAGGAAAAACAAAATGGTTTCACTTGATACCATTCTAGTCTGCTAGTTAATAAGATCGATGGACAGCAGGAGAAAGTTTGACCTAGGGCTGGTCAAAAATTTTATCTTGAAAATTACTTTTGAGGGAAAACAGATTTTAAATAGAATGCTTTTTCCCTGCCACAAAAATGGTCTCCTTTTCACTGAAAGTTTCATTTTCTCATTGAGAGATTTCAGCCAAAATGAAAAATATTTTGGCCAAAAATGTGATCTATGGACACTACTATGCCAATGGGAGAGCAAATCTCACCAGCATAATTGAAGTATAATTGATCTACCACCCTGAGAGATAATAGCTATGTCAATGGGAGAAGCTTAGGCCTCCTGAGAGTCATAGTTTGTGCCTCATGTCCTTATTATTGTCTAGGACCCAGGATCTCCAGCTGGACTACGTCTTCCACAATGCATCATTGCCAGGGACAGACCGTTGTATAACTTCCCTTCACCAAAAAGAGAAATTATGAAACATTAAAATGTAGTGCAGTTGGGGATCCAAGTTCATAGAAGAGAATGGTGACATAAGGAACTCAATTGCCATGAGCTATTACATATCCCATTTTTGGCAAACATATTTCAATTTTCAATATGACTGTGGAAAATTTAGACAAAAATGTAAGTTTTCATGGTTGGGAGGAGGAAACACCAAAAAACGTGGACCAGCTCAATTAGTACAAACCAATGTGGGAATTCAAAATGAACTTCAAACCTTAAACCAAATGTTATAAGTGTACTTAAGATACAATTGCAATCTACAAGAGCGGCGAGGAGTCCTGTGGCACCTTATAGACTAACCAAAGTGTTGGAGCATAAGCTTTCGTGGGCAAAGACCCACTTCGTCAGATGCATCTGACGAAGTGGGTCTTTGCCCACGAAAGCTTATGCTCCAACACTTTGGTTAGTCTATAAGGTGCCACAGGACTCCTCGCCGCTCTTGCAGATTCAGACTAACACGGCTACCCCTCTGATACTCAATTGCAATCTAGGGATCCAATATACCAAGGGAGCTTGCTGATTCTCTAAAGATTCAGTGTAGCTTATATAATACATCTCATCCTTTTTCTTTAATTACCATTGCAACAATGTCTGGGATTGCAGATATGTGATATACTACACTGCTGTGTTTGCTTTGGTCTTGTAAGCATGCATTCCAATTAGATGTACAAAGCATATTGAAACTAAAATGCAGCTGAAAAGTTCCTCTTTTAGACCTTGACCCTCTTGATAATGTCCCCTTAATTTTAAATGAAAACATGAGATATGTTCTCAGAGCCCTATCACCTTGAAGGGTGATCTCATACACTATCAACTGTAGCAATGAAGCAATGTTTTTTAAAAATTATTAGTGGCCTTACCTTCATTAGTGGCCTTACCTCCATCTCTAGAGGTTTTTGGACCTTTATTTCTAAATGAGTCCAGGTCTACTGGTGGTAGTGGCGATGAAAACTGTAGTGTAGGGAACATGAGGCCACATCTCCACTTGTGGGAAGATTGACAATGTGGTGTTTGATCTGCCAGCATTCAATTTAGTGGGTATAGTAAAGACCCACTAAATCGAATACCGAGGGCACCCACGTATGTTTTGGTACTCCTACTCCTCATGAGGAGTAAAGGAACTCAATGGGAGCATTTCTCCCATTGACCTCCCACTATGAGGATGGCACCAAAGCTTGGCTTAAAACATGTCAACTCCAGAAACATTTTTTTACATAGCTGGAATTGCATACCTTAAGCCAACCTTCCCCAGTAGTGTGGCCTGGGGCGAGGTGTGCCTTGACTACCTTAAAGTCATACCCAGTGAGAATAAAGTGTTCAAAAACATTCATTGTGTCCAAAAAAAAATTATGTGTACAATTGTTTAGTGTAAATAAATATTAGGAACATCATACAACATTTTCCCCCATGCCCAGTAGTTCATCTGCACTTGTGTAGATTAAATATGAAATGTTATGACATTTTAGGACTTGTTCTTTGAAATGGTTCATTGCTCAGAAGAGAAGACACTTAATTCTTTTAAACTTTGATACGGAGCCGTTTAAATAAACTAAGCTTTAAGGGGATGACCTGCAGTGGAACATTTGAGCTTTCTTCCTCAAAAGGAGAACTCTGAATTTTGCTTTTATGTCATGTGAATGGGCAGAGGCTATGTTTCCTCATCTAAGGAAAGATACAGAGGCTTTGAAACATAACATATCAGAAGACAGACAAAACTGAGATTTCTCAATTGTCTCCTGTGACTCCTGAAATCATGGGACATTGATTGTATAGTTAGCAAATTGTATGCCCACTTTAACGCTAATGATTGAGTCCCATTCAGTGTTCTAGAAAAAGGTGACAGTTTCAGGATCCGAGCCCTAGGAGAAAACTACTTTCTCACCCTTGATTTGGAAATTAGTTCAAATCAACACTTAAAACATTGCTGGAGTGCTCTAATGCAGACAGTCAATGCCATTTGTGTAGTTAATATTCCTCCCCGAGAAAGGGTAGTTATGCTGATGTGAGAAATTCTCCCATTGACATAGTGCTGTTTACATGGAGATAGATCAGTATAACCATGTTGCTCAAGGGGTGTGGATTTTTCACATCCCTGTGCTATACTCTGTCATTTTTTGAGGAGTAATGTTAGTTTGCACCAAGGGGTTTGGTTCAAACTAACGGATCCCGGCGCGCACTTTCATTTTCGAAACAGCTGTTGATCAGAGTAATGCAACAGCGAGATCATGCTAATGAAGCGTGGGATATTTAAATCCCCGCTTCATTGACTATTGTGAATGCCTACATTTGCATCCCTAGTTCAAACAAGGGTGCAAGTGTAGACATACCCTAAGTCTGTAATGTAGACCAGACACTAGTTTTGTCCTGCATATGAGAGCAAGAATTTTCACCCCTAGGTAAGGTGATGGTTCCCGTTACAGAAAGGATGTGGACTCATTGGCGAGAGTCCAGCAGAGGGCCACAAAAATGATTAGGGGGCTGGAGCACATGATTTATGAGGCGAGGCTGAGGGATTTTGACATATTTAGTCTATGGAAGAGAAGAGTGAGGGAGGATTTGGTAGCAACCTTTAACTACCTGAAGAAGGGTTCCAAAGAGGATGGAGAGAGGCTGTTCTCAGTGGTGACAGATGACAGAACAAGGAGCAATGGTCTTAAGTTGCAGTGGGGGAGGACTTAGTTGGATATTAAGAAAAACTACTTCACTAGGAGAGTGGTGAAGCATTGAAATGGGTTACCTAGGGGGTGATAGAATCTCCATCCCTAGAGATTTTTAAGTCCTGGCTTGACACAGCCTTGGCTGGGATGATTTATTTGGGTTTGGCCCTGCTTTTAGCTAGGGGTTGGACTTGATGATCTCCTGAGGTCTCTTCCAGCCCTCTGATTCTATGATTCTAAGTATTAGTCCTGCTGATATCCTAAAATGCTATGGCCTGATTTTCAAAAACACTGAGCACCTACTGCTCCTATTAATTCTGTGGATGTTCAAGACTATCAAGACTCCAGAATCAGAGGAGCTTGAATTCTGTTCTCTTTGGGTATGTCTACACTATGGGACAAAAATCAAATTAAGATACACAACTTCAGCTATGTGACTTGTGTAGCTGAAGTCAAAGTAGCTTAACTCGGCATTTGGCGCAATCTACTCTACAGGAAGTCGAAGGAAGAACACTCTTCCTTCTACTTTCCTTACTCCTCATGAAAGCAGGGTTACCGGCATTAGCTAGAGCGCTCCTCTCACTTTGAATTAACTGTCTTAACTAGACTGCTAATTCGAACCCTGGAAAATTGACAGAGGCGGCTTTGATCTTCCTCTGTAGTGTAGACATTCCCTTTGACACTGGTTTAAAAGAGGAAAGGCTCCTTGTCACCCAGCGTAAAATTAGTGTAAGTTAGTAAAGAATGATTTCTTGTTAGTACTATGAAAATGGAGAATATGTAAAAGCACAGCATCAAACAGTTATTGTTGAGCATATACAAAAAAACCTTGTATACTCACTATACAGTAACTGCACTATAAAGGCCAGATTTTCCTATGTGCTGGAGCTGCATCTGGCATGCCTGAGGCTGGGGAACATAAACAGGAGAACTGGTTGAAATGTATTTTTGTCAAAATAAGTTGTTTTGTCATAAAATGGCCTTTCTGGGTCAGACCAAAGGTCCATCTAAGGTCCATCTAGCCCAGTATCCTGTCTTCCGACAGTGGCCAATGCTAGGTACCCACCTCCCCCCCAGGGAATGAACAGAATCATCAAGCAATCTCAGCCCTGTCACACATTCCCAGCTTCTGACAAACAGACACAAGGGACACCATTCCTGCCTATACTGGCAAAGACGGAGTTGGCAAAAATGAAATATTTTCTAGAACTATATAAATTCTGAGAAAGTTGTCACTGCAAATGATTTTGCAGAGCTCTCGGAGGTCCAGGGCACTTTTCATAAGAGAGAGTGAGTGAGAAAGAAGTTAAAAACATAGACATTTCTAATTTGGAATTAGAAGTTTTGCTACAATTCAGGACCAAAATCATTTCTGAAAATTCATCTGTAAATAAAATAGATTTTTTGGTCTGCAGCTAGCTTTACTAAGAGTTTTATTGTTGCCTTTTCATTCCCATTACCCCTCTACGTTTGGGATCAGCTGCAGGTTGATTCAGCCCCTGAAGTAAGTTAGAACAGCCTTAAGGGCATCTCTAATTTGTGTCAGTAATGGCCCCGATGCACTTTGCCACTGGTCCAGACTTTCTGAAGCACAACTCAGTAAGGCTATGTCTACGCAGCAGTGTTATTTTGGAATACTGTAATGTCAATTATTTTGAAATAACCTAGGGTGCATCTACACAGCAAGCCCATTATTTTGCAATAAATTCGAAATAACAGGCTTCTTACTCCTACTCCTGTAACCCTCATTGTATGAAGAGAAAGGAAAGTTGTGGAAAGAGTGCTCTATTTTGAAATAACTGCCACGTAGATAGTGCCAAGTCAAAATAAGGTATTTCAACTTAAGCTACACAATTATCATAGCTGAAATTGTGTAGCTTATTTTGAGTTTAGCCCTGCTATATAGACGTGCCCTAAGTAGCCTGTCTTCAAGCATCCCTAGTATGGGGGGGGCTCATGTAATGCCAAGAAGTAGAACTGAACCTGGGACCTCTGAAACGATGTGCATGAGCCTCTACAATTTGAGCTAAATGCCAACTAGCTCTCAGCTAAGGCTGTAAAATACACTCATTCTTTTTTCTCTGTAAGTGGTCTAGGTGTCACTAGATGGGACAGTATACCACACTCAGAAGTCGTGTGTGTTATACTAGCATCATATGGCATAGAAGTGGCCAAACTAGCTTTGCACCATTCAAGCATTCCACAGAACACAGGAAATCTTCAGCTGCCTGTGTATACTAGCTTTCTTTTCTATGCTATCTGCACTCTCCAAGCAATGGGAAGGAGATGGAATGGGACGGAGGATCTGGACCCCATTATCAAACATGCAGGATAAATTAACAACTTCATTCCAAAACTGCTGTGCCTGTAACTAATACCAAAGTTAAAAGAAAATTGAAATCAGCTAGAGGCATACACCGTGCTGGTGCATGTTCAGCTAGGGAATGGAATGAATCATCCTTTGTACTTATCTTTAGTAAAATGAATGGGACGACAAAACAGAAAGGAGATTAACCAGAAATATTTACTAAATTCTCTTGTTTGAAGTGAAATAGTTTATAAAAGTACAAGGTAGGCTCCTGAGACAAGCAGTTAATGATGATTCCTTTGGTCAAAATTGAAAGATCATAAGCAGACCTTACTAGTCACCTCGCAGAAATGAGGAATGTAGCGTATGAGATCTCTATATGATGCAATACATTTTTAAAAACTGACATTTCCATTTTTATTTTACAAAGATTAACATAATCTGGAAAGAAAAAAATATGGCACATTTTCTGATAAAATTGAATGACTATTTCCTTCTGGATGGAATGGGATTTGGAATAGCACTACATAATTAAAAGGATACAGAGGCTTCCAATTTTAGGTTTCTAGCTCAAATTCAGTCTTGGTTAGAAATGCCTAAAAGTCCTTATCCGATAACAACATAGCAGTCTATATTTAGTGAGTTCAAAGTCCTTGGTCCAGATCCTACAGGAATTGTCTCCTGCCAAATGGATATTTGATTTTGTATGAAGTAGAAACTTTTATTGGTAGTTCTAACAAAAAGGCCAAAGCTTACATGAACTATTTTCTCACCCATAATAATGGTCACTCTGGGTCAAGGGAGAAACATATAATCAATGCATAATCTATAAAACAACCATCAATAAAGATACAGAGGGGTAGATATGCTGCCATGGTATTATATATTAAACTTGCTTTATGCAACCATAAACAATAAAGAAGCATCTTATCACTACATTTATCTTTCCTTTTGTACCATATACCTGTAAATATATTGGCCTAAAATCTGGGCAAGTTTGTGCCACATGACTGCACTAGCTAGCCAGAGGATTCTGTACTGTAGGTCAGCCCTGAGCCTGAATAGAGTATCATATATGATGACCTCTCCGGAGTAAGGGTTATGGCCAGGAGAAAAAACAGTGTCACTGACCATCCCTGTGCCTTGATGGTTGTCAGCTGCCACCATGGCCCATAATGGCTTTTAACATATGAACCCTAGCAGCCTTCAGGTTGATCTAACTTACTGCATGGAACACACCTGGATGGTCCAGAACTGGACAAGTCAAAAGCAGCTTTAATACCCCTTTCCTTCTTGGCTCCCCACCTTGCTCCCCTGAAGTTACACTGTGCACTTCTCTGAGACTATCACTCCTACTAGCTAACTGAATGATCCTTAATGTTCTTGCTCTTTGATTTCAAGTGAAAGACTCATCTCTGAAAATAATATTACTGAAGCACGTTTGCTTTGGCAATACAAAAGAGTTACTGAGCAAATAAAGGATGGTAATGAACTTTGATTTTACCTAAAGCCTTCCTGTATTAGAAGAAAAAGATGGGTTGGATGCAAAAGTAAGAAACAAATCTAAGAGTTAAACCAGCTCTAGAAATGTTGTAGTTCTGGTATGTTCTTGTCTTAGCTTCGGGATATGTTTATGTGAGTAATGACATGATTTGATGAGTTAAAAAGGTTCATATAAAGCAATTGTCTGGAAGTATCTGTCACATATTGTAGTTACCTCAGTCATGTTCCTTAAGAAAGTCTTTTCAAATAATTGTGTGTGTTGATTAATGACAGAACTAGATGGGCCATCAGCCATTACACCTATTTAATGACAAACACACTCTTGCCCTACATAGCAACACAAGTCTCTAAACTAACATTAATTCTGAAAGCTACAAGCTTGGAGGCTTTACTGTCTTTTGCATCATAGACAGAATGAAGTAATATCTGAAATCTATATCTCATATTTCTACTAATTTATCATCATAAAGAGAGAAATTTTGTGCTGTTCATTATGAATTACTTATCTGAGATCAAATATCCAGGGAAGTTATTCTAAGGATTTTTAATTATACGTTCTGGTTATTTTATTAAGAATACTTATTGCAACCAGAGACAAGTTACGGTAGTCATGCTGGCAGACCAGTTCATGCCAGAGTGTACTCAAGCCAATTAATGTGTGTACAGAAGTAAGTAACAGTTGAATGCAGAAGAGTACATCTGGTGTTCAGACTTCATAAAACTAATGGTAGGGTACTTGTATTGTTTTCATTTATTTGTATCCTGTTATAATGCAGTAGCAAATATCTAAATTCTATATATCTCCGTGATTAAATGAAAGAGCATGGTGGATTGCTAATGAAGGACTCTTACCAGAAAAATGCTAATTTCAGAAAAAGTGGCCACAATGTGTGATGACCAGAGATTGATGATTGAAAGTGCATTCGTCACTCACTGCCATCAAGGGAAAAGCCTATGTGAGTAGAGACACTGTCAGCTAGGGTTGCCATTTTTGAATCACACAAAACTATAACCCTTGCACCACCCCTTCTTCAAGACCCTGCCCCTGCCACCCCCTTTCTCTGAGGTCCTATCCCCACTCACTCCATTCCCCCTCCCACTATCACTTGCTCTCCTGCACTCCACCCTCATTGCTGGATGGTGCTAGAAATGAGGGGTTCAGGGTGAAGGAGGTGGCTCCAGTTTGGGGCAGATAATTGGGATGTGAGAGAAGGTGAAGGCTGGGCTGGGAGTTGGAGTACAGAATGGCATGCAGCGTGCAGGCTACAGATGGGGAATCTGGAAGGGAGTTAGAGTACAGGAGGAGACTGGGGCATGAGCTCCAACCAGGTAGTACTTACCTCAGGCAGCTCCCAGTTGCTGAGACAATAGGGCTAAGGCAGGCTTCCTGATTCTGAATTCCTGGGTACCTATGGATACTCAGTTACTTCTGGGAGCTGTGCTGAGCCAGGGAAGGCAGGATTCCTTTTTGAGCAGGTGTTCTGGTGGAAAACAAGACCCCCTAGCAACCCTACTGTCAGCTTTTTTTCAACAGGAGAAGATGGAAATATGTTCTCAAAAGATTTTTCATCTCTGGCCTGTTTGGACTGTTACAGGCAAGTGTACCAGATGGAAAGTGGAGATCCACAGAGATAATCTCGGTACCCCAAAAAAGACTTTTGGGAAACCAGCAGTCATTACATCAGAGTCACCATTTGGAATTACAAACTGCAACTCACTTGTTGATATATTTTACGTGATTTAACTCTCAATAGCTTTCATTTCCTTTTCTTAGCTAACACATCTTTAGTTAGTTTACTATAGAATTAGCTGTCAGCTGTGTTCCCTCTAAGGTATGCACCTGAGCAGGTGCACACCAACAATTTGAGGCTGTCCCTCCCGCCCCTCCCAGCAGCAGCAGGGCACGTGGCCATGGCCCTAGCTTTAGCCCTCCCTAGGGCTGAAGCTGCAGTTTACGTGGCAAGCTGCAGTTGTTCTGGAGGCCCTGG
Source organism: Pelochelys cantorii (assembly GCA_032595735.1). Taxonomy (NCBI): domain Eukaryota; kingdom Metazoa; phylum Chordata; order Testudines; family Trionychidae; genus Pelochelys; species Pelochelys cantorii. Next base: position 96,331,168 of record CM064329.1, on the reverse strand, counting down.
CTGGGACCGGAGCCACATGGTTGGCAGCAGCTGTTCCAGTGGCCCCAATAGGGGCCAAAGCCAAGTAGTGGGCAGCAGCTGTTCTGGTAGCCCTGGCGGGGGCCAGAACCACATGCAAGACAGCAGTTGTTCCAGAGACCCCGGACGAGGCTGGAGCTGCATGGCAGGTTGCAGCTGTTCCAGAGGCCTTGGCCAGAGCTGCAGCAGTGTGGTGGGCATTGGCTGTTCTGGTGCCTGGAGCTGCCATAGCTGAAGTGGGAAGCCGCCTCCAGCTTCAGCTGTCTGCAGGTGCTGCTGCTGGATGTGACCTGGGAGCGGGACATGGTGGTGGCCAAGGAGTTCGTGCAGTGCAACTTAGAACATTAGAACTGGAAGGGACCTCAAGAGGTCATCGAGTCCAATCCCCTGCCCTCATGGCAGGACCCACTACGGTCTAGACCATCCCTGGTAGATGTCTATCTAACCTGCTCTTAAATATCTCCATAGATGGAGATTCCACAACCTCCCTAGGCAACTTATTCCAGGCTACATCTAGACTACAAGCCTCTTTTGAAAGAGAGCGTCTAGACTACAAGCAGATTTTTTGAAAAAGCGAGCCGCTTTTTCGAAAGAGAGTCTAGACGCTCTCTTTCGAAAAAGCACAGTTTGCATTCAATAGCGCCTTTTTTTGAAAGATTACTTTCAAAAAAAGGCATTATTCCTCGTAAAATGAGGTTTACCATGATTGAAAAAACTGCCACGTTCTTTCTATTCATTTCTGAAAGAACACGGCTGCAGTCTAGATGCAGGTGAAGTTTTTTCAAAAAAAAGCTCCTTTTTTCGAAAAACCCCTGTAGTTTAGACACACTCCCAGTGTTTAACTTGCCAGAGACAGGTGACACAGCGCCCAGCCCATACTCCAGAGGCAGCATGTTCACACGGTGTTGCCCGCTCTGGATTGGGCCACCAGCTTTTGGCATCACCCCTGGCTGCCCCCTGCCACAGACACTGCCCAGAGACAGCAGCCGCCAGTTTATTCTTTGCCCCAGGGCCAGGGAGATCAGGACACGGGGCTGGACTGAGTGAGTGGCCCAACACTTGGAGCTGGAAGTTACGAGGGAGCCTGGTAGCAAAAATAAATCATAATCAACAGATGTTCTAAGCTCCTTGGGGGCAGGGACTCCACTGTCTCTGTCTCTCCTCTGTGCCCTGTCTAGTCCCAGGTTTGCTTTGAAACTTAATCCCTAAAATGAGTTGTGCTGGCCCTCAAATGTTAATGGAAACAATATTGTAAACCCATGCCTCCTTCCCTGCCCGCTTCTCCTGTTAGTTTATCCCCTGTGCATTTCTTAACCCCACTGTGCTGAGCCATTAGTCAGAGCTGAAGACACCCTGTGCTGGTTGAGAGGAAGAATAGAGCTGCCTAAAATTGATGGTGCTAGGGACAAAAGTTCCTGAAATCTTTCTCCTGGGATTTGATTGCTTGGGGTTTGTGCCACCATTTATCACTGATGTTATGTAGCAGCGCAGCACAGGTCTTTAAGAAAAAGAGCGTATTGTTCAAACTTTGCAGATATGTATATGTGTGTGTAGGGGGTGGGGGTAAGGGGTAGGGAGGGAGGTCTTTTTACCTTATCTGTAACGGATGGTTTGATACAGTACATTGGTACTTAGGGTCAGCCATAATACTAAGGATGTTTGGGTGAAAGTTCTGACTTAACAGCTCTTTTTATTGCTTGTGACTGGGAAAGGGCTGCTTTAGTATTCTTTCTTCCATAACATTTACAATTACGTGTATATATAGATAGATAGATAGATAGATAGATATACATGAATATGATATTTGTTAGTAACTGGTGAGTGCAACGGAAGCACACATCCGAACCAGAGCACATGATCTCAACGTTGGTGCACAAGACAAAACTCACTTCACTCATGGATGGAAAATCTTGGAACACTAGCTGTCAGAATTGTCTTTGATGTAGATCTGGAATGCCAATTGAATTACAGGTTGGACCTCCCTTGTCCAGCAACCCTTGGGACCTGAGTTGTCCTGAACAATGGAGTCTGCCCAATGAGGGGAGGTCAAGGCTCCGTACCTGGCTATAGGCTTTGCTTTTTGGGTGGGGCTGTGCTCCCTGCCACCTGTCGCTGCCTCCAGCCCCATACTGTGCCAGGCCTGGCCAGGGCTGCATTCCCCACTGCTCTAGATCTGGATAAGGGCCAGCCTCACTGCCTCCAGCTCTGGCAGTATCTCCTCCCCACCATCCCACAGCACCAGTCCAGGCTGCACACTCAGCTGATTGCAGCGACGACCAGGGCTGAACTCCCCGTCATGAGCCGCAGATGAGAATGAGCTCCTGCACCTCACCAGCCCCAACTGAGGCTGTGCTTCTCAGTGCCAGCCCTGGCTGGGGCTGTGCTCCTGGCCGCTGGTCCTACTACCTCCAGCCCTAGCTGGGGCTGCGCTCCATGTTGCCAGTTCTGTCCAGGGCTGTGCTCTCGCCCATGCTGGCCCCTCTGGGGCTGGGCAGTCCACTGCCAGGTCAGCCTGGGCTATGATTCTGAACCTGGCCAGCCATGGCACTCTGGTCCAGCAATATCCATGATTCTGCCAGACAATGGATGCTGGCGGAGCAGAGAGTCTTGGATTTTAGAGGTTCAACCTGTAGTGTAAGTGACTGGTCCCCTGAGACTGGGAGCAACCTTGTGTGGTGAGACTTTTGGTTTAAGTGACCTTTGATCACAAAGTTCAGTTTGTCTCAGTGACGAGACTAGAACACACCACCCGCTTTGGGTGTCTGCCTGGTTTTCTGACAGTCTGGCTTGAGGTCATAGGCATTGACTCTGTGGGTGTTCCGGGGCTGAAGGAAAAATTAGTGGGTTCAGAGCACCTACCAGTGCCAAGCTCCCCCTTGCCCTGCTGCCCCCACACCTCCTTCATGCCATCAGCCCCGTGTTTACCCACTCCTCCCCACTCTCAGTGCTTCTGAAGCACCACAAACAGCTGAATTGTGGCATTCAAGCTCCGGGAGGGTGGGGAAGGAGCAGGAATGGGGCACACTTTGGGGAAGGAGGCAGGGAAGAGGTGCGATGGGGGTGAAGCAGGTACTCACAGTTATGGTCCATGTTAGGGTAGGTCTACACAGCAAAGTTATTTTGGAATAATGGCTATTATTTCAAAATAACTATGAGAGTGTCTATACAGACATTCCATTATTTTGAAATAATTTTGAAATAACGGGCAGCTTCTTCTGAAACCTGTAAACATCATTCTATGAAGAATAACAACTATTCCAAAATAGCTATTTCAAAATAAGATGTGTGTAGACACTCCACTGCTGCTATTTTGAAATAGCCCCTTACTAGGCCAATTCTAAGTTATTCCTCTCCAGCGTCTCCTGGGCCTCTAAATTGAGATAGCACATCTACATTAGGGAAGCCTGCCTCGGACTAATTTTGAGGCTTCCTTGCAGTGTAGATGCGCTATTTCAAAATAAGCTATTTCAGAATAACTATTCCGGAATAGCTTATTTTGAAATTGATGTGCAGTGTAGATGTAGCCTTAGATAGCATGACAAAGGTTAGAAATGGCAGGAGAAAAACAAGGTCTTCCAGAGGAAAAAAAGCCCAAGAACATTACAGTTAGATATTATTGCAAAGAATTTATAAAGGGAGCCACATGGTCTAGTAAACAAGAGATGTCCATATCCACAAAGGCAATTAGGTATTCCTCTGCTTACTGCTGCAAAACCTAACCCCTAGGTACCCTCTTGGAGGCACCTAGACTCCCCATACAGCACATAGGGAGAGTTATATATCATAGGAAGATATCTTCCTTGTATTCTGGCCAAATGGCTAAATATCTCCATCGACATAAAATATGGGCTTTTTAATAAAAGGCTTTTTAATCTAGTGGAGAAAGCCATAATAAGGACTATTGGCTGGCATTTAAAGACATACAATTTTATAGTGAAGTATGGCATAATATTTTAACCATGAGGGTGATAAAGAAGTAGAGTAAACTACTAAGAGAAATGGTGGATTGTCCACCTCTAGATGAAGTGGCACCATTTCTGGTGGTGCGGGGGAGGGGCAAATTGTGCATACCATGATGGCAGGAGGAAGAGAGTGAGATCATGGAGGGGCAGAATGAGGACAGCAGCTTCAGCAGTGTTAGGCTACATCTACAGTAGTGCATGTTGAGCTATGCAAATTGTGTAGCTTATTTCAAAATAGCTTAGTTCAAAATTTGGTGCTGACTTCCTTAATCCTCATACAAAGAGGTTGACAGGAAGTCAGAGTAAGAAGCCCGTTATTTTGAAGTTATTTTGAAATAATGGGCTTGCTGTGTAGACAGCGCATAACATTTGGAATAACAGACGTTATTGCAAAATAACTCTGCTGTATAGACGTACCCTTACTGACCACACTCAGTACAAGCTAAGCAGCAAACGGGGGAGGGTAATTATATTCACCCTCACCTCACACACACATATCACCTCTTTCTAGGGCTACTAAGGCACTAGCAAACTCTAGGGTATTTTGTCCGTTAACCTAGCAATTAGCTGACAAGAGCACTGAATCTAATTCCTATATAAAAGAAAGAAATTTTAAATAAATATTAGACCCACTGAGATTTAATATTAACATTCTGATATCTTGTGGCAAGTCACTTAAGAGACACTGGTTAGCTTTACTTCTTTACTAACTGTAAAGTGAGAGAGATTGAGAGAGAGAGAGAGAGAGAGAGAGCCCAGGAGTTTGTCTCTCTCTCTATCTCAGCTCTGGAAGTGGAATGGGATCTAGAGAGTTACAGCAGGGGCAGATACATTTGGGCTCCATATAAGATCAGAATGGCCATCTAGCCCAGTGGCCTGCCTTCCAACAGTGGCCAATGCCAGGTACTTCAGAAGTCATGGGCAGAAGAGGCAGTTATCAAATGATTCATCCCTTGTTGCCTATTCCCAGCTTTTGGGAAACAGAAGCTAGGGACATCATCCCTGCCCATTCTGGCTAGTAGCCATTGGTGGACCTGTCCTCCTAGAACTTATGTTGTTCTTATTGGAACACTGTTATAGTTTGGGCCTTTCCGCCAACTCCTAGGAAAGAGTTCCACATATTGACTGTGAAGAAATAATTTGTTTTAAATCTGCTGCCTATAAATTTAATTGGGTGAGCTTCTTGTGTTATGTTAGCGAAGGAATAAATAACATTTCCTTATTCTATTTCTCCACACCATGCATGATTTACTAGACCTCCAACATATCCCCCCACCATTTAGACATTTCTAACAATTCCCACTCTTTTAATCTCTCCTCGTGTGGAAGTTGTTCCTTACCCCTAATCATTTCTGTTGTCCTTTCTGTACCTTTTCCAAATCCTTTATTTAGATAAGGTGACCAAATCTGCATACAGTATTCAATATGTGGACATACTATGACTTATTTAGAAGCAAAATGATATTTTTGGTCTTATTATCTATTACTTTTCTAATGATTTCCAATATTCTGTTAGTTTTTTAGTCTGCCACTGCACATCAAGCAGATGTGTTCAGGGAACTATCCGCAATGATTCTAAGATCTCTTTCTTGAATGGTAATAGCTAATTTAGATCCCACCATTCTTGTATGTATAGTTGGGATTATATTTTTCCATGTGCATTACTTTGCATTTATCAACACTGAATTCCATTTGCCCTTGTGTTGCCCAGTTACCCAGTTTTGTGAGACCCCTTTGTAAGTCTTTACAGTAAGCTTTGGACTTAACTATTTTGAGTAATTTTGTATCATCTGCAAATTTTTGCCACCTCATTATTTATCCCTTTTTAAAGAACATTTATAAGTTTAACAGTACTGGTCCAAATTTAAATTCCAGCAGAACAACATTCATTGCTACTCTTACCCCCCCCCCCCCCCCCCCCCCCCCCCCCCCGTCCCCTTTTAAGTACCTGTCAATGATCACCCAATCCTTCAATTACTTGAATGACCAGTCTTTTGTTATTCTTAATCACCTGCCTCCCTCTTTTTAGAACAAATTCCTGCCCCAAAGGCGAAGCTGCAAGCAGCTCAAACTTTGTTGCAGTTAAGAACTGCCTTTGGAGCCAGAGCATGAAGCTTTAAGCCAGTGATCACCAACCAGTAGATCAGGATCTGGTAGATCTTGGAGCCTCTGACAGGTGATCCTGACTGGTTTGGCCAAGAGGCTATGAAGTGCCGGCACTTCAGCTGCCTCTACCCACACTGCTGTGCACCTCCTGCCCTTTGCCTTGGAGCTGTCCCCTCAGGAGCCTCCTGTTTGCTGGACAGGGGAGGGAGAGGAAGGTGCTGATGTCAAGGTGCCCCCCCTCCCACTCTGTATCCCATCTCCACAGAGCAGAGAGGGGGCACAACAGGGCTTGGGATGGAGTTTGCTGGCTGCTTTTGGGAGTGGTGCAGGGCCAGGAGTGAGCCTGCCTTAGCCCCACTGCACCACCACCCAGGAGCCACCTGAGGTCAGCAGGGCCCAGTGGGAGCCCACATCCCGAAACCCTACCACAGTCATGAACCCCCTCCTGCACCCCAAGCCCCTGCCCTAGCCCCAAGTACCCTGCATCCAAATGCCCTCCCAGAGCCTGTACCTAGAACCCCCTTCGGCACCCCAACTGCCCGCTCCAAGCTCAGCTCAGAGCCCCTCTCACACTCCAGATTTCCTTATCCAAGACCAGAGTCTGCACCCCAACCCTCAGCCCCAGCCTGGTGAAAGTGAGGGAGGATGGGGAAGGGAGGGAGGACAGAAGGAGCAGAGACAGGGCCTCAGAGAAGGGGCGGGAAGGAGGCGGGGCCAGGGTATATGGGTGCAATGTAAATCTTCGATTGCACTTAAATTAAAAAAATGATCCTGTGCTTAAAAATGTTGGGGACCCCTGCTTTAAGCAGATCTCAAGTATGAAATCCAGGGGTTCAAACTTTAGGGGGACTACTGCCCTCCCTAATCCCCCCACCCCAATGGTCGATGTTTTCAGATCATGGCTGGATGTTTTTCTTGAATATCTGCTTTTGTCAAATGTAAACTATTGGTGACAATGTAGAGGTAGCTAAGTGAAATTCTGTTGCCTGTGTTATGCAGTGGGTCAGACTGGATGTTCTTCTCATCTATTCTAGCCTTAATATCTATGAGTTAATTAATCTATGAATTGCAGGCAAAATTCTGCTGAAATCAACAGGAGTTTTGCCATTGATTTAAATAGGGTCAGAATTTTGCCTTCCTTATTTTGATCCATCTTAAATCTCGCCATTGAGAGCAAAGAAAAGGCACATTATGTTACCTCACCTGCATCTAACTGTTCTTCTAATCATGGATTCCACAACAATGATGACTCTGTTTTTGAGTCTGTACCAAAGACCTAGGCTACGTCTACACTGGCGCGTTCTCACGCAAAAACTCTTTTGAGGAAAAGTTCTTCTGCAAAAACTCTTCCAGAAGAGAGTGTCTACACTGGCATGTGCTTTTGCGCAAGAGCATCCATGCCAGTGTAGACGCTCTCTTGCGCAAGAAAGCTCGGATGGCCATTTTAACCATAGGGCTTTCTTGCGCAAGAAATTCATGTTGCCTGTCTACATTGTCCTCTTATGGAAGAGCTCTTGCACAAGAGGGCTTATTCCTGAGCGGGAGCGTCAGAGTTCTTCACAAGAAGCCCTGATTTTATACATTAGAACGTCAGTTTACTTGTGCAAGAACACACAGCCAGTGTAGACAGGCAACAAGTTTTTGCGCAAGAGCAGCCGCTTTTGCGGAAGATCGTGCCAGTGTAGACACAGCCCTAGTGTCAGGTTCAGATTGCTTTCATGTAACGATAACATGTGTGACATAAGTTGGTTTTTTTTTCACCTTTGTCTTATTTTCAATGCTGTTTTATTGATCTGGTTGTTTATTTATATTATAATCAACTCTATAAATTAATAAATAGTGAGATAATTCCCTGATCTTTATGACTCTTAATAATTTGACTTACCAGATTTTTTGTGGTATTTATATGTTCTTAGCATACTTTTTCTTCCCACTGTGGTATAGGGAAAGCTTACTCTGCCAGTTACCCTTTCTTTATTTCACTGCTCTTTTGATATATAGAAGATATAATTAGAGCTGTGCAAATCAGCCAGCAAACTCAAAACAAAATTTTGAGTTTTCAGTCAGCAAAACCCACTCAGCACCAGAAAAGCATAGGGGTAGGTTTCCCTTATAATATTTAGTCTGCGGGTTAAGACATTTTCTCCGGAGGCCTATATCTGAATCCCTAATCTGGACAAGAGACTTAAACTCAGACCTTCCTTGTCCAGGGGATGCATCCTAAAACTAGGGTATTCTAGAGAGGGTTATCCTCAATTGTACTTGTTGAAGTTGTTGTATGTTCAATGTTCATGAGAGTAGGAGTACAAACTCAGTGCCTTCCCCTACCAGCAGAACTTCATATCCACCAGGCTATTTTGCTCATAAGCTCCCTTGTTGAAGCTGTTCCACTTTGTGCAAATACATAAATATTCATTAGACAAGCAAGAGTGAGAGCTGTTCTATAATCCAATGATTCAGGCACCAAGGAGGTTGGCAATATGGATTTCAATCCGCTCTCTGAATCATGCAGCGGTATCATTTAAATCTATATATCCTACATCTTAGGTGACTACAGAGTTAGTCTCACTTGCTCTCTCTTTCACCCAATGAATTTTTAAATATTTATACAAAGTGGAACAGCTTCAACAGGAAAGCCTGAGCCAAGAGTATTCTATAGCCTTGTGGTCTGACTGCTTACAAAAGAGAGAGAGAATCTGAATTCAAGTCCCTGTTCCAGAGGAAAACTTGAAAAATGCATGTCTTAAATAAGTGCCTGTACTGGCCTAAAGGTTATCAGGAACACAGTTTTCTTGAGCTGTAAAACCTTTTTCCAAACCAAACTAATCTGGTCAAACTGGCAAGTTATTTTGAATTCACCAAAACTGCTCCCTCCTGGAATAAACTATTGGTCTGAAAACTTTCAGCCAGCTCTAACAATAGATGAATTTGTGCATTTCTCAGAGCTGCAACTTATTTCTTTTGGGCACAGATGCTGGCCCATGTAGAATCAGTTGGAGAACCAGGGCCTTAGTGAGAGAAGCAGGTGAGAGCCTGATGCCAATCTGGTTTTTTTACATGGAGTAACGTCTTTGGAGTAAAGTAAAGGACCTTGCAGAAAACCAGGTCCAGCTGGAGAAGGAGTACTCCATCACAAGCATTGTAAAGACAGATTCTCACAAAGAAACTGTGTCCAGTGTGGGGGTTGGGATGAAGGATCATGGCAGAGACAGAGCTGTAGCAGGCAATGAATCTGGGAAGGGCAGCAACCCATAGAGAAGCCTGAGGTGGTGGTTGTAACTTAGGCCACCTGGGCTGTGGAAGTTACACTGGTAGTTCCAGCTGTCATAGAAGCACAAGAGGGGAGGGCTTTAAAACATCTTAGCGCTTCACTCCCCTTGGGCTGCAAGTGCTGTGTTGAAGTACAGCATCTTACCCTGTAAGTCTTAAATTTAAAACTGATTTATCTGAAAGCAAAATATGTTTCTTTAAGAAAATGTAGAATTTCTAGGAACCTATTCTTCCCCCAGGCCCTAGCCCTCCTTCCCAAACCAGTCTGGCTTTTGATCTACTATCTTGGAGTGTGATACTGTGTCAAGCCAAGAATCTGCAACTTTCCTCCTCCCTCTGAAAAAATGCTACTCTTGGAAGTATCTTTGCAGCTTTTATCTTGTTTTGAAGTCCCCCTTTCACCTCTCACTATTTTTAAACTTCTTTTCTCATCCAATCTGCTCCTTTTCATGTTTTATTTTCCCAAGGCTTTCCCACCCGTGCCCCTAACCTACACACACTTTTTCCAGATGTGTGATAAACATTGCTGTTTCAGAGCACATCTCTAAAAACAAAAACATTCCTGAGGCTAATTTGTCTCAGATCATTGGGGTCTTAATGTGTGTAGACACCAGATGAGCTCAGAAGCTAGAGGAAGCCTCTCCTCCAAGTTTTCCTTAAAGATCTGGTAACATGAGTCCAAAGCTTGTGTACAAAGCATGAATGAGAAATCAGTCTGCTTAAATTCAGGGTAGGACAGAAAAGAAGCTGTGGATGAGCTAAATGTTAACTCTTGCTTATTAGTTTTGTTCTTGAATTTGTAGGAACCATGTGTTAACAATCTCTGGATGATTGTCTCCAAAGCAAGGGAACTTATGCTGTCTTAGTGACACAGCTGTGCAAATTTGAACTCAGAATTGGATCATGTGCTCTGGTAGCTATTCCTTGATTGGATGACCTAATCCTTATAAAGGAGAGCATGGCTTTACAAAGTTATTAAGCTCAGTAATAGTGCATGGGAGTAGGTAGAATATAGCTCTGCTAGTATAACAAAGCTTGCTGATTTTCTTCAAATAAATTTTGGTACCATTAGAATAACAGATATAAGTGTTTCTGATACTTTCTTTACTAGATCCAAAGAATTGATTTTTAGGGGTGTGTGCATAAAAAGACTAGGAATGGAATTAAGAATAGAAGATAAGGCTGATCTTGTGAATAATGTCCATGAGAGAAAAAGAGAGCTTTTTCTTAAGTCAACTTGCATGTTATGAGTCTCTTAATCATTAGATATCCTTAAGATGTTTCAGTCCCCATAACTGGCCTGCTCTGTATATTGAACCTTTTAATATACACAGGGAAGGAGAAAGGAAGGAGAAAAGGCACAACTTTATTTGACTTTTAATTAATCAGATGATTTTCCTACTCTATTTACCAGAATTGTTTGTGACAAATAAAAGATGTCATTAGTTCTGATTAGGTTTCCAACCTATTTCTGAGTTAGAACCTTACGCTATTGTTCTTGTCTTTGTTGACCAATAATCATGAATTCTATGAAATATTCAATGGCACAAACCAAACATAAGACAGAACTAGTGAAAAACACATTCATATTCTTGAATGTGTCAAAGCAATGTGTGTGGTACTAGTGGATCATGCTGACAATCTGAAAATCAGGTCTGTTCCCATCTCTGTCGTTGTTCAGGATGGCAGAGATGCAGGCTCTGTTGAATAATATCAAAAGTATTAGTAAATAATGAACATGACAGTTGGTGAAAAAATCTTTGAATATAATGTGGCCAGCTCTAGTTGTGACATGGACTGTGAAGGGAAAATGCCATACTACATGCTCATTACCCTTTAAAAAGGATTCCTCTAAGGCAGTGCAGGTGAAAATAATCAGATTGACAGCAGAGTCCTTTTCTGATCTATAGGGCAAACACAGTCCATGATAGGCAGTAGCTGTCTCTGATGAGACAGCCAATGAGGACAGTGGTTTCTGGACCTGGGTTGAAACTCTGGTTCTATTGAAATCAATGAAAAACTCCCATTGGATTTGAGACTTCATTCATCTCCTTGAGAGACTGAAGTGACATCCAGGAAGTCATTTCATTTCTGCTGCCACTATAATGCTCCAGAGGCATAACCAGGGCTGAGAGGCATCTTGATATCACCTGTCCTTAACATGAGGAGCCATGTCTGTGCCTGCTAAGGGTTAATTCCCAGACTGTACCAGCCATGAGCAATATTAGCACTCCCCTTTCATTTCCCTCACAGAGATAGGCATACTGCAACCCCGAGTGTCTCCCTGGAGTATCCAGCCCCGGTTTCACTGGACACTCAGGGCGTGTCTACACCGCAGGGCTTAACTTGAAATAAACTACGAAAATTGAGCTATGTCAATGGCATAGCTTATTTCAAAATAGCTTATTTTGAGTTTTGGTGCTGTCTATACAGCACTTATTTGGAAATAGAGCACGGTTCCTCAGACTTCCCTTAGTCCTCATAAAATGAGGTTTACAGGAGTTGGAGTGAGAAGTCCTCCAGCTTGACAGTATTTCAACATAGTTCACATCTACAAAACTGGCAGTTATTTTGACAATGTTGTTTCAAAATAATGTTGCTATGTAGACATAGCCTCAGAGAATTTGCAGTAACTGCTCCCAAAGGGACAGTACACCCCAGCTTAACAGTTATACCAGATCATGGCAGAGACCTCACATACCCACTTTTTTCAAACTTAATATGCAGCCATCTCTGGAAAGAGGGCTCCTGTAAAACTCTGTACACCCCCAGTGCCCTCTGCTGTTCCTGACTCTCAGCTACTATCAATCCTGTGATAATGATTTTCAGTCACTATGAAACTGGGTGAGAGATCTAGAAGAGAAAGGCATCATATATATCCCATTATCAGTCCCCTGAACCATCCAGCTTTTCTCTGTCAAGATTTATCTAGCATGAAAATTAGTTTTTTAGTAATTTAATATGTTTTAATATATTTTAAGACTGTTCTATTTAATATATGCAGTACATTAGATCAGACACAGAACACATGTACAACAGCCATATCTCTTGTCCCAAGAGTCTGCAATTACATCACATTCCACAGATTGCAGTGGGAACTACTATGCCATGCTGCTAGCTTCAGGGAAAATGAATAGGTGGTTCACTCTTAAAGTGGTGTATAGAGCCTGTATATGCTGTATGCTAAGAGCTTAATGGTAGCCATTTATATATAGTGCTGCTGTATTAAATGTCTGCTTTACTTATACAAATCAGTCTGTGGCAGTCTTCATCTTGTCAACATTACAGCTAATGGATTTTTATGTCCAAAGTATTAGATAATCTTGGCCTTTGTGCTGAAGCATTATACTCGAGTTGTCAGATTAAATTTTTCTCCCTGCATTATTAAAGGTACACATTTAATTAATCCAGCAATTCCATGTTTTCAAGAGTTACCGTCATGCACATAACTTCATGCATGCTGTCAGAAAAAGTAGTATGGAAGTTCAGAGCTTCTAACAACATGTCCTTCACTCTTATGGTATGGTATGGTATGGTTCAGGGAACAGCCTTCCAATGGGTGTAGCTGGGGCACAAAGCCTAACTGGACTCAAGATTGATCTTGATAAATTAATAGAGAGGGTGGTCAGGGGAGATCACAGCCTGCCTGAGCCCCGGGGGGCACTTCCAGAAGTGATAGGGCCCTTGGAGAAAGGGGCAGGACTGTGGCAGCCAGACTTCCATTCTGCCCAGAGTGCAGCATACCCTTCCCCAATCCTCAGAGCCACATGGAAAGCACAGTACTCCGATGGCAATTTAAAGGGCTAGGGGCTCCAGCTGCCACCACTGCAACTTTGGCTCCCTGTCAATTGGTGGTATAATGAGATTGTCTACAGTGGCATGTGAGCCCCGCATGGCTGCTAATAACAAATACCCCTAATGGCTGGAGCTGGGATGCTAGATGAAGAGAGCTCTGAGTTTCTACACGGAATTTTTTCCCAGGTATCTGGCTGGTGATTTTGCCAACATGCTCAAGATCTAACTGACATATTTGGGATTGTGAAAGATTTTCTCCTAGGTCAAATAGGCAAGCACCTTAGGAGACAGGGTTTCCCGTTTGCTCCACTATGGATGAACTGCACCATTTACTGTAGTTCAAACCAGCAGTGCTTGCTGATTTGAACTACAGTAAATGGCGGATTCTCTATAAATTGACAACCTCAGCAACTCAGCCAGAGTTTATGGGTGTTTTCCAGGAGTGGTGGGTGAGATTCTGCAGCCTGTGATTTGCAGAAAGTCATACTAGAGGTATACAATCCTCCCTTTTGTCCTTAAAGCCTGTGTCTATAACTTAGATGTCCCATGAAGTCCTTTTCAGTTCTCATATCCATTAATCTCTGAAATGCACTGATGTGTCCACGCAAGGGCAATAAGACCTAGAATCAGAATAGAAGAAAATTAACTTGACTTTACACTGAATTAATCCTCTTCTTTATTAGAAATTGAAAGACTCAACAGTTAGCTGTGGCTCAAGGAAGCATAGTAAAACCTGAGGAGCAGGAGCTAGGACACTAGCCTCCAGCAAAATCGTATAACCTCTTTTAATGTAGTTTGTTTGTCTCTAAAATGTGTTTTATTATGCTTGCCTCCTCATTGGGATGAGTGACATTGCTTTAGATAGATTGGGCTAAACTTCTCAGATTTCTCTCTGAAAATTTTTTTAATCTCCGTTTCATTTTCTCTCTGCTTTAGAGGGACAGATTTACCAAGTATATTTAGGCAGATCAATGTGATCAAAAGACAGTTGGTTAGGGCAAACAGTAAAATAAGACCATGTATCATACTCTGCTCACTAAGGACTACAAATATAGTTATGGCAGCATCAGGTTGAAGTGGTGTAAATTATTCACCATGTTATAGATTATTAAACAAAACTGGAGGGATAGTTTGATGACAATGGGAAGCTGTTGGCAGGATTTAATCTTGCTTTTCTAAAAGGAGCTTGTTTTCTTTCTATTGTTTGAAAAACCTTTCAATAGATGCTTATTTATTAAAATATCAGATTGGCTGAGAAGAGAAGACAACTCAAATTATGTAGGCAGGAAAACACTAACTATTAAAACATCCCTCTAAGTGTGGCATTCCATATATTAGTCAATCAGGATATATTGAAGTCCTCTATTCAAGGTTTTGTTGTAATGCATAGATCTTTATATTCATCTCTCGACTAAATAAGCTTTGTTCTGTTTCATGCAGTTTCAGATGCTCACATGAAGTCTCACTCATCCTGTAAGGGCAACATAAAAGAAACTACATCATCTGCTTATTTAGTTTGTCTTTATTTTAGGAGAAAACTGATTTAACTTGAAATGAAGGGATCAAATGCTGAGAGGGATGGACAAGCAGATCTCAGAATTGATGCTGGAGATTGATGGAGGAGGATGAACAGCAATGGGAAAATATAAGGCAGTTTAATCAGCTATTTTTTTCAGATATGAATTTTGCGTAGGATGGGCTAGTGGGGAATCATTCCAGAGCCAAGCCTGACTCGTTGATTCTCTGGACCATTCCCACCCAATTCAATTTAAAACAGCTATCAGGTAGCATTAAATTCCACCATTGGTTTATTGTCCTTAAAGATTGCTACATCCTGACATGCCCTTTAAGTTAAGGAGAAGAGAGGGGGTAGAGATGCAAGTTTCAGCTGCACCACAGATGGGCCACCAAGGATTTACTCTCTGACAGGAGAATTCTCTGCTGGTCATTTACAAGTAGATTATAGCCCCTTTGTTTCACCTGATGGTGCAAAGGAGCCATAACTCAGCTAATAAATCTATCCCTGTATATGTTGGCATAAAAATATAATCCCAAAACAACAAGAATCAACTCAGCAACTGAAATAAGGGTCTATCTTCACTCTGATCACTGTGTGTGTGTGTGTGGGGAGGCGGGGGTATCCCTTTGCACCACTGCCTTTTTAGCTGGTAAGCACTTTAGGGCCAGGGACTGCATGGGCTCTGAATTTCAAAATCACCTAGCACATGCCAGCACATCCCTGACTATTCTGTGCCTTTGCAGGCTGTGATCTCATTCTATAGAATCAACTAAGCTGGGTTGGGCTTGGTTAGTAATTGAGTGGGAGATCTTCAGGAGAAAACAAAGTGCTACAGGAAGTGGTGTGAATGATTCAACAGGTAATTTGTTCTTCTTTCTGAGTCAAAAGTGAATCAATGTCCCAGTCTGGTGATAGGGAAAGCTATAATGTTATAAAACTATGTGCTTTCCACTGAGGCATAAAACTGAACTCCTGGCTATATCTGATAATTAAAGAACTCAAGGAACTTAACCTAGCAATAGGAGAGTTTTCTGCAGTCTCCTACATTCTACCTATTTAAAACCCTCCATGTGCTTTAATTGAATGTTATAGTCTTCTTTACTTTCTTTCCCAAGTTGTACTGTATTACTTTGAACTGTTATAAAGAGTACTGTATTCCCCCCCACGAATGAGTAATTAGACCATGTCTGCTCTCTTAATTTGTGATTGTGATCCAAGTTCAGAAGAACGGGGCTTGGTCAGTATTTGACTTTAGAATGGAAACAAAGCAAAACAAAAGACAGTGCTATAGACTATATTGTTGATAATTCAGCAAATAGTTCAGAATCCTTCAGAACCAATACTCTAGCCAGGTATCCAGAGGTTCTGTGTAGCAGAAGTTCCTGAATTCTAAAATCAGGGTCCTGACCACTATGGTTATTAAGAATTCCATGGCATTTACAGGCATTTTCTACACTCTAGCTCATAGCCAGAGTAGAGGGACTTGCACTAACAGGTCTTGAGGATTTGTGAGCAGGGCTCAAGTTATTTAGCTAGATATATCAGCATATGGATATTGTGGTTCAGGCTAGAGCTCCGGTTCTCTACCATCAGCCTCCCTCCCACCTTAGGCTTGACAACTGGAACTGTAATTATTTCTTGATCTCTGGTTAGCATGAGTCAGTCTTTCTAAGCTGGAAGGCTCACTCCCTGCTGCAGTGTAGACAGTCCTTATTTGGCAAGACTAGAGGTGGTATTAAAGCGACTAGATATATCAGCATATGGATATTGTGGTTCAGGCTAGAGCTCCGGTTCTCTACCATCAGCCTCCCTCCCACCTTAGGCTTGACAACTGGAACTGTAATTATTTCCTGATCTCTGGTTAGCATGAGTCAGTCTTTCTAAGCTGGAAGGCTCACTCCCTGCTGCAGTGTAGACAGTCCTTATTTGGCAAGACTAGAGGTGGTATTAATATTAAAAAGGCATGGAGCCAAATTGTTTGTTACATTAATGTAAATCAATTGTCTTAGCTGAAATCAGTAGAGATACACAGGATTTTACTCGGCTGTAATTAAGATTAGAATTTGGCTCACTCTAAGGGCATTACTGGTAACCTAAAACTCTACCCTGAGTAAGTTTGTTCTGGTTTCCTGGAAAAATTACTTCATAGTAATGAAAAATGTAAGACTGGAATGGACCTTCAATAGTTATCAAGTTCAGTCCTGTGTAAGGTGGTTGGACTTAGTAAATATAGACTGTGCCTAACTGGTCTTTGAGGTTTTTTAGAAACAAGATGCACAATGATGGGGATTCCACAACCAACTATTCCAGTGCTTAACTATACTTAGGCCAGGTCAACACTAAAAGGGAAAGTCGATGTACCTTGTTTCGAGTTTCTCCATCGTCCCCACAGCAGGAGTTTGACAGGAGCAAACATTCCCTGTGGCGTCCCTTGCCCCTCACAGAAGCAGAACACCGAAGAGGGTGCCCTCAGAGTTCAATTTAGTGAGTCTAGTTAAGACTTGCTAAAACTGAACTCTGGAAGATTGATCATGGCAGTGTTGATTTTCTGTTTAGTGATGACATGGCCTTATAGTCAGAAAGATTAAACCCATTACTATTTGTCCTACCTTCAATGGACATGTAACAGCCCTGAACAAATCTGAAGACTGTTATCAGGTTGCCCCTTAGTCTTCATTTTCTCAGTCTGAAATATGAGGTTAATAATTCTCATTGGTCTAACTCAGAGGGGTATTGGGATGATTAATAATACAGCTGGTGTAAAATTTGCTGATGAAAAGTTGCTAGAAAATGCTGAATCTACACAAATCAGGAATGCATTGATTTCATCAGTAATTTTGACAGTAATTTGTCTAATCATTTTGTTCTTATAAAGTCAAAATGGTTCAGTTAGGCATATAGCATACAAACACTTGTAATATTTTGACTTATGTATATTACAATTGAAAAGCAAAAGTCAAAACCAAATATTTTGGAACATTTCAAGAAAAATTCTGAGAGTGCTACTTTTTATTCCAAGGAGAATGAGATTTTCACTTTTTGACCTGCTCTAATTATTAGCAGTGAAAAGCTCTTTATAGAGTGCTAACTATTATTATCATCAATACACATAACTGCTCAAGTAATTGTGATTAGAGAGGTCTTTTAGACAGCCCTGCCTCTCTTATTTGAATATCATCTGGCTGTATGACAGCCCAGGTGAACTATTAGCAGCTTTTGTATAATTTCTAAAGACAGACTGTCTCATACATAAGAGCAGAAACAGATGTGTTTTAGCTACACAAAGCTGCATATCCCATAGTCTCATTCAAATTTACAAAGCAAATAATACTGTAATTGGATATGTTGCACCAGGATAATGCTGTGATCCATAATGAATTATATATGTTTAACAAAGCTAATCAATGTTTATGCTTAACAGCATCAGCAGATCATTTCAGGTATCAGGATTGAATCTTTTTACTGATTTCCCATACAGCATTGCATTACTTTTAGACTTTGAGACAGAGAGAGGAACTCAGTGGATTAGCAGAATGGGAAGTTCTGCATTCCTAAATAGGAATAAACAAGTCTCTGTACTTTGCTAGGATATTAGGCTATGTCTAGACTGCAGAGGTTTTTTGGGATACTGGAGATATCCTGGAAAAGCTCTGCCATGCCCAGGGAACACTTCTGCTTTTTCAGAACAGTTTCTGAAAAAGCAGGCATATTCTTTCGGCATCCCTGTATTCTTCTTGGTGAGGGATGTTCCGAAAGAGGAGGTTTTTCTGAAATTTGGCCCCATCTAGATGGGCCAAATTTCAGAAAAGCTTAAAAAAAAGAGTGAAAAAAATATGCACATTGCAAAACTCTGCAGTCTAGATGTAGCGTTAGTGGAGTCAGGTAGCATATTCTCCAGACAACTCTCCAAGAATAAATAAATTACACACCATGTGTCTGGCAATCTTTTTCTTTGAATGAGACACAGTACGTTGAGCAAAGGGGGACCAGGATGTATTGGCAGAACTAAAGATGTGGAAGATAGTCTTATTCTTGATCCAAGCCATTACTGATAGTCTTTTCATTGATAAAGTCAAAATGGTTCATTTAGGCATATAGTATACCAATAATTGTAATCCTCCTTCAAAGGGAGGATTACTGTGATTTGGCCAGAACAGATCGTTATAATCACACAAATTAAAAAGCAAATTTAAAAACAAACAATAAGAGAAACTCTAGAAAGCATGTAATTATACCATTAGCAGCAAAGTGGCTCCTATCCAGAATTCTAAATGAAGGGCAGAAAGATGGCCTAGAGTACATAAGTTGAGAGACCATGTTATCACACTGGCCAAGCTAACACTCTGCAGAGTGTCCTATTGGTCATGAAAACATGATGAAAATTGTAATGGGGTGTGCACTCTCCCTAAGGTTTAATGTAGGTCAAAAGGGGTAGTTAACCTATTATGCTGCTAACTGGGGAAGGACCTATGGAAAGGAAGCTCATCTGTGTAGGACCAAGATCATAAGAAGGGTTAATTCCAGAAAAGTTGTGGGGAAGGGAAGCCTGAGAGGGCTAGGTAGGAATAAGCCTAGGGTAACAGCAGCAAGGTGTAGGACTACACAGAACTTGGCTTCTTGTTATAGGATTCATGGGCTAGAACCCAATGTAGGGCGTGGGTCTGCTTTTCCCTACCATCTCAGTGGGATGTGGCACAAGAACTTTGGAGATACCAGCTGAAGAACTGACTCAGAAAGACTTTATTTCCCCAAAGGAGAGGATTATTGTGATCTTTGCCAGAGCTGTAAACCACAAAATCACTGTGTTGCAGCTCCAGAGGAGCAAAAAGAGGATTTCCTGCTAGCAGAACTAATTCCCAAACATAGCTCAAAAGAGGTGCACTGGCAGTGAGTAGATGTTTCTATGAGATACATGTTTAATTATAGCATCCTTTTAAGGATGACTAAAATTACTTTGTTTATGAAGTCAATATTTCATGCAATATTAAATTCTTTGTGTAAAGTTAGCACTAACCTAGAAAGTCTGTGAAAGACCCTATTATTAATAGTAACTCTGTGTACTATTCATGTGACATCATAAAAGTGATCACTACCTATCTCTTTGCCAGAATGAACTCCATACATTTTTTAGGAGCATAAGAATTGCCTTAGTGGAAGAGTCAATCCTGGCACCATATTTCCTACTTTGGACAATGCTGGAAATGCTAGAGGAAACTTAACACCCTCCCACTTCTGCTTCCATAATATATCTGACTACAGCATTTTATCTTGGCATGGCATCTCTTTCTGCTCTTAGTTCATGCTCTGAAGCCCAGTTATTGAAAAGCCTTGTAATTTATACTAGGAAGATAGTCATGGGAGCAGTTATGTTCTGGTAAATGCATAATTCTTTTCAAGGATGTACTAGAGAGTATACCTCAGTAATATTGTGTGACAATGAGTTCCACAGGTTAATTACATGTTGTGCTAATTATATGTTGCCTCTCATGAATTAAATACATATGCTAATGACATTCTGTAAAATGACTTCTTTTTGTGGTACATTTCAAGGACAGAAAATAAGTAGTAAGAGATCTTAAACGATGAGCACCAACCACAACATCAGATTAAATCTCTTTGTCTCTCAATTATTCCACTGCATATTCTGTGACTTAGGGGTTCTGAACTGGTTAAAAAAAAAAAAATATGGAGATGTTGGGAGCCTAGATAAAAATGACAGAAAGCCCCCTCCATTAGTATGCATCTCTAAAATATATTCTAGTCCATATTTCCCTGTATACGGGATGATGGACTGATGGCTCACCAGCATGTTGAATAGTAGCTTTTCAGTTTTAAAGAAATCAATATTGATGAACTATAGGTCAAACTATGTTACCTTATTCCTATACATACTTACCAAGTAAGACATTCCCAATGGCATCTTTGCCCACAATCCTTTCTCTTTCTAGAGTTCTGTTTATATTTAAGGAATATTAGTGAGAGGAAGAACTGGAGGTGTAAGAAGAAAGGTAGAGGGAAGCCAACAAAGGGATGAAAGAGAATAGATTTGGCTATGTGAGATGGTTGAGTGAGAGTTGAATGGCATGAATTACTCACTGGGATCTTTCAGCTGTGATTATTTTCTAGGATTGATCTTGTGGCTAATGCCTTACACTGGTATGTAGGGAATTAATAGATTCTTAAAATCAGAAGTGACCTTTCTTGTAACACAAGCCATAGAATTGCTTTCAGTTAATCTTGTGTTGGCCCCTATAACTTTCTTCCAAAAAACGTACTAGTTTTGATTTAAAGATAACAAGAGGTGGAGGATCTATGACTTCATTTGGCAATCTGTTCCAGTGGTTCTCCTTATGAAAATATGCATACATCATAATAAAGCCTCTTCTAAATATTTTAATTAACTAAATAGATTACGCATTGTATGTCTCTTACTTCAAGGTATTTTCTCCAGGTTTCATTTTTTTAGGTTCTTTTCTACATCTTCTTCTTCAATTTTTCAAAATCCTTTACAAAATGTGGCCATAGAACTGGAGGAAATATTCCAGTATTCCTCACAAATGCTGTACGTGGAGGTAAAATCACCTCCATACTTCTATTCCCTGTTTTCTTGTTTATACGTTCAAATACTGCATTAGCTCTTTTTCCCACAGTATCACACCAGGAGATCAAGTTGACTTGCTTGTTCTCTCTGATCTCTTTAGAATCACTACTTCCAATTCTTTCTCAATTCCCTGCTCTGGTACAGGGTTCCTATGTGAGTTTCGATGGGTTGTTTTAAGATTGCCATTTTGTACCTGTTTTATTGTTGTCTTTCCTTGCAATGTAACCCTTCAGTGCAGGGACTATATCCTATCTTGCATTTGAAGAGTGCTTAGAACAATGGGGTCCTGAATTTGGCTGGCTACTAATGTAATATTATATTGGCTAGGGCTCAAGTTATTCTCAGTCTTTTTCAGTTTTGAAATAACATTACATTCCTCCTTTGGGATCTTTGTAGGGGTAACATATTAAAGTATTAAAAATGATTCCCCAAGTGGAAGTGACTCCCCATAATTTGTTCCCCACAACTGAAAGTCTGAGTAGTATAAGTTTGTTAAGTAGAAGTACCTTGATAAGTGTTTAGATTTACTATTATTATTATTATTATTATTTGTTAAGATTGTTAAATGTTTAGATTTATAATTATTGCCCCTCTAGAATATAATTTGTTAGGAATGTAATATTAGGTCATGTAACTTAAAACTATTAAGAGTATAATATACTATGTAGCCAGAAACAGCTCCCCTCTCTGTGTCCCAGGGCACGCTCAAACTTTTGCAAGTAGCTGCTTGTCAAGCCACTAACTGCTCTGGGAGCCAAGCCCTGTAATTGATTAAGGGCATTGTTACACAATTGACCCCCGTTCTCTTCAAAGCATTGTGAACCAATTAACCCTAATCGCAAAGTGAAACATTGTAACTATAACAGTAACTAACTCAGCACTCAGAGAGAGAATGTTTTAAGAAATGCCACCCAGAAACTTTTGTAACTTTTTGTAACTACAACTCTTGTATATGTAAAATTATTAGTATACAAAATACTGTATGTTAATTAGGGAATGTATGTAAGAGAGAGTGTGCTTGGACAATGAATGAATGGTTTGAGAGGTGCCAGCCTGAGAATGCAGCATCAAAGGGCTGAAGAAGGCGTCAGGTGCCAGTGCAACCAAAAGGTGTCAAGTGGAGAAAAACTGGAGACTGGAGGTCCACCCTATGAGATCACTGACAAGCACCTGGCAGCCACCCTGAAGACATCAGCATGATGCAGCAATTCCCATAGACTGGCATAGGAAGAAATTCCTATAAAGACTGGACCAAAAGACTATGGAGTCAGAGTCCAAGGTTCTGCTGCCAGCCCACCAGGAGCTTCAGATGCGCATCTGATCAGGACTTCGCTCCCCACTACCATCACTTGTGTACAGAATACCTGGCCAGTATTCTGTCACAAGCAACTTCCAGGCTGGTAACTATAACAACTACACAGAACCTGAATGAATGATTGAATGAATGTTTGCTTCTATCTTTTCTTTATTCTTTATTATTATCTTTACAATAAATGTGGCTTTTTGCCTTATCCCCCTCATAAGATCCTGCTTATTTTTATTGGTACAACATCTTCCTACTGAGAGAGCCTTCCTCCTCCCATTTGCAATTGATTTTATAGCACGTTATCATAATTTCTCCAACTTTGACTTTCCATGAATATCAACATTTTGTTTTTATGTTCCCTACTGCAATTTAACATTAAGTATTGAAGTTATGACCTGTTTTCTTCAGATCTTTTGCTTATTATTTTTGACATAAAAAGGGGGAATTTAAGCATTGCTATTTTCTTCTTTATTGTAATATGATTGATAAGCACAAACTGTTCAAGAAAACTGCCTGGAGCCGACAAGCATTTCAGCAGACACCTAGCAATGTGTAAGTGTTAGTGACTCAGGTGTCTGTCTGCATCCTTCAAAGAAATTAAAAGAAAAGAGGCTGACTAACCAGTAGGTGTAGCTTAGTCACACTAAATCCCACACATAAGAATAATATAGTTTTAGACTATTGTTCCCTTGACGATTTTCATTCGGGCTCTGCACCCCTCCACAGGATTGGATTAAAGCAGTGTTTCTCAACCTTTTTTTATAAAGTACCTCTTTAAAAAAAATTATAAGTACCCCCACTACCTACAATTTTCAGACACACAATTTTTTTTCTACCATTGCAACACATTTGTTTAAACAACTTAATAGTAGTTGAGTGGGCAACGAAATTTTTGGGTGTAAAAAGTGCAAAAATAATAAAGCGCTGTAAAACTTAAAACAAAAATTCAGTTTTCTCCAAATTTCAGTTGTGTTGAAGTACCACCCCTCACCCCGCCAACTTCTCTCAAGTACCCCTAAGGGTACTCGTACCACTGGTTGAGAAACACTGGATTAAAGTACTGCATGTTTCACAGGGACTGAAATCAAAGTCTTCCCTGTATATTTTGAATAAAAAAATAGCATTCGTGGAGCTCATCATTTGTAGATAATGGGTCTACAGTGAAGTGTGGTCTTTAGTGATCATTGATACTGAATCTGGGTCTGTCACTAGCTTGGTGTATCTGTACCATAAACGAGGGTGGATATTTCACCGCAGGGAACTGTGACATATCTAAAGGTGATTTTATAAAGATGAGTAAACATTACTCTCCCCATTTTATAAACAGTACAACTGAGACTCCAACTTCATCCAAGGTCACCTAATAAGCCAAAGGGAGAATGAGGAATAGAACCTTTCCTACTTCTTAGCCTTGTACTCACACCACAGAACCACAGCTGTTTTCAAGTTGTTGCCATCTGTCTGCCCTTTCAGAAGCCCCCTCCTTATTGCCTCCACACTTTCCATTGATGCCCTCTTCCACTGCCACCTGCATCCCTACCTCCTGCAAAATAGGAGTGTTGGTTGGTCACTCTATCCCCATGAGTGAGTTGGAGGTACCAGATAGCACAATGGAACTCCAAATTCTAAGGGATCTTGGTGTGACAGAAAGTGGCCTCATTTCAGCAATAACTAGAGGACTCTGACAGCACTAGAACAATGATATTTTACATAAATCTTTTGAACCTTCCAATCCAACAACCTCAAAGTGGTTTATACCCATTAATGAACTAGCTGTTCAGTTTCTTATCACCCATGTGAGGCTGGAATTATAATCTCTATACAAATGGGGAAACTAAAGGGATTATCAGTCTGCTAGTTTGACTTCATTATTGCACTGGACTCATGTGGACATTCATGGGAGTTAAGCATGGTCAGTAACCCACTGTAAGATTTCAACACTTTTCAGGATTGTCATAAATGAATTGATGAAATTCTGTGTGATAGCCAGGGACAAAATTTAAGACTTGTTATCTTGTACCTGAACCACAAGGGCATCATTCCACTCCCAATATACGTGATTGAATTTCATTTTCATGAATTCAAAGGATGACGCGGTACTTCTTTGGTGTAAATGAGAGATTTAAAACCATGCTTGGCAAGTGAATGAAAGTAAAGAATCAAATGCTTCAGATAAAAAGAAGAAGAAAAACAAATTTTAGATAATGTTAAATAGAAAAGGCAGTCCAACAGAGACCTACAGACCTCATGATGTGACTGGCCTGAGCACAATCAAACAAGCTTTGGTTCTCAGCAATATTAAAGTAATATCTAATGCCATAAGAGTTGTTTAAGATTATCACAGTACCAGTTAGCACATGCCTGGCTGAATTAAAGAGCAAGTCAGAAAGCACAAATGAATCCCCATTGTGCGAAATAAATCATTTTTATATATGCAAAGGGTCAACAGAAATTGAGGCTAACCAAAAAATTTTCAGCAAATGTAGTCAATGTGAACCAGTGATCCAATATTATAAATAATGCAAATAAATTGGAAGGAAAAAGCAGGAAGGATTTAAAAAATGACAGAGTCAATTCTAGAAAATACAAGTAGTTGTGAATAATTTCACTTATGTTATAAAGGGTTTAGAAGTTGGTTATAGGGTATAGAAATTTTAGAATTGACACTGCTTTGAGCTTCCATTATGTCTGCCTAGAATGATAAAGCACAAACTCTCCTCCCTCCTACCAACTCTCTTTAGTAGGGATTTTTTTACCCCTTTAAGATTACTATTAAAATGTAAATGGAGTAATCTTCAGTCTAACATGGAGCTGATAACATTAGTGCTACTCATTTTTTATGTTGGGTTATTGTAGTAAATAGGATGTAAGATCTCAGTACTTTCTTCTACCTGAGGGCCTCAGGGTATGTCTACACTACAGAGTTTTTTTTGGAAAAACGGGCTTTTTTCCAAAAGAACTTCAATTACATCCACACTGTAATCACGTTCTTCTGAAAGAAAATCGAAAGAACAGAGGGGTTTTTCCAACATTGGTAATCCTATTTCTATGAGGAAGAAGCCTTTTTCCAAAAGACCTCTTTTGTGTGTGTGTGTGTGTGTGTGTGTGTGTGTGTGTGTGTGTGTGTGTGTGGACAGGGAAGAGGGAGTTCTTTCGAAAGAAGAGGAAAGAAGAAAAAGCACAGGTGCCCTGGTGGCCACTCGTCCATAGTAATCACAACTGAAATGCGAGATAGCATCATTCAGTGTGGATGCTCTCTTTCAAAAAAGCAGATCACTTTTGCAGTGTGGACGCTGTCTTTTGGAAGAAGTTTTTCCAAAAGATCTCTTCCAGAAAAGCTTCTTCCGAAAGAAGCCTGTAGTCTAGAAATAGCCTCAGGTACGCTCTGGGCTGGATGCCCTAGGCCCACCTCCTCAGGGAACGAGAACCAGGTATTGCACATATCTTGCCCAGGGGCCTGCAGAGGATGTCCAGGCCCCTGTATAAAATCCAATGTAGAGGAGAGTTTGGGACATACCTGTTTAGGTCATGCTCATATAATGAAGTTTCTTTGCTGAGAACTTGTTAGATATTTTTGTAGTTCCTTAAGCCTCTGCGCTTCAAACAGAAGTTCTGTAGGCTGACTGGGGGCAGAAGCTACTGAAGAATGTCACACATCAATTTTACATCCAGCACAGAACAGGAATGAGTAATTGTTAGGTGAGAAGTTGACATAATGTTGCTAACAGTTTTGAGCAAGATGCAAGATGTTATACAAGACTAGTGGAAGCTTGACTAGGTGTCTTAGAGTAAATAGTAATGGCTTGCAGAGCTTTTCATTTCTAGGTCACTGAATTGACTATATCATATTTTGTCAGTGCAAGTTATCACTAGGTGATGACTCTTCTGTGGGTTATGCAAAATTGGCCGGTGGTCTGAATTCAGTTCCCAGTGCATGAGTTATTTAAAATCACCACCACAGCTGGCACTAACTGGCATGGTGGTGGATGGTCCAAATATTTAGGCTATGTCTACACTAGCACTTACTTTGGTATAAATTATGTTGCTGAGGGGTGTGGCTAAGTCATCCCCTGAGTGACATAAGTTATACTGACCTAAGTGCTAGTGTGGGGGTCTGCACTATGTGAGTGGAAGAGCTGACACTTTTGAGGACTGAAGTAATCAAGTGAACAGGGAAGCTCTCTCCCATCAGTGTAGAGTGTCAGCTACAGTGGTGCAGTTGCTTTGGTGCAGTTGTTCCACTGTAAATTCTCTAGCCTAACTATAGCCTAAATGGGGATGGACAGTGAAACTGCTCTCTCAGCCCCTGAGGTAAGTCCTTTCACAGCACTGCTTTCGACAGATTTGCAGAGTAGTATGAAAAACATACATAGATTCAGAGATTTTGAGTCCAGAACAGACTTCAATTATTTCATCTGATTTGTAGTGTAGCCCACAGTCCAAAGGGTATAGAATTTTACCCAATTGACTTGTACTATGTCCAATAACTGGAGTTTAGCAAAAGCTTGTCTTCTGGAAAAGCATCCAATCTAGATCTGATGACATCAAGAAGTAGGGAATATATCACTTTCCTTAACAGTCTGTTCCAGTAGTTAATGAACTTCACTATTAAAAATTTAAGCCTTACTTCTGATTTGAATTTCTCTGACCTTAGTTTCTAGCCATTTTTTTGTTATGCTTTCTCTATTATATTAAAGGGCTCTTAAATATCTGGTGTTTTCTCCCATGAAGATACTTACATACAGTGTTCAAGTCACATCACAATGTTTGCTTTGATAAGCTAACCAGAATGAGCAATGAATCTAGCCCTGCAGTTAAGTTTGCCTTTTAGCAGTGTGAGTTTAACCTCTCAACTAGAAATAAAGGAGTCAGGTACCTCTTACATTTGGTACTGGCGTCCCTTTCAACACACATGAAAGTCAGGAGACTTTCCACTGAATTCACTGAGAGTTGGATCTACCCCCAAAGCATTTAAGATTTAAACCAATACAAATTAAAGACTGAATGAACAAATCCCAACACTGATAAAAGTACCAATGGAAAGGTTCTTGCAATCATACCTATAGTTTACATAATGATGGATGTGAATGTAATAATTTTAAAACATTCTAGAAATAAAAGTTACACAACCATTCAAAATCATGTATTCTATGATAACATTAAAGTTCTGGCTGTTAATGTACATTACTATTCTAACATTAGCAATAGAGATTTAGAGCAATGTGATGCTCTTGGTGAGAATTTAATGAATCTTGGATTTTCACTGAACTCAGGCAGTTCTTTGGTGTATGCATTACCTTATTTTGCTACTTATTTTATCTTTTTGCTCCTGATGTTCAAGTACATATAGAAAACAAGTTTACTGTCAAGACCATATATAGAAATAATGAATTTTACATTCAAATTGGAAAATCTTAAAGGAAAGCTAGTTACAAAAATCAGGAATGTGAATATTACACACAAATATTTTTCTAAGGGTTACATCCTCTAATCAAAAAAGAAAATGTCATATGTTCAACAGCTACTTTTTGTAAAAACTAATTACTTCCAACAATCTTCTCACAGATGAAAAAACTTATTAATTGAAATTATTTAATAAGTAATTTGGAATAAATAGCTCAATGTAAACAAATTGGAAGTTGCTCATAGACAAATCTTGCACCCAAAAATGCGATATTCATTGAATGACTAAATTGCTCTTAATTTTTATCCACTGTGTTTTTTTTTTTTCTTCTCAAAATAATCAGCTATGTATTACAGGTTGCACCTCTCTAAACCAGGACTCTCTGGATCATAGATGTTCCAGGACCAGAGAATCCCAATGTATGGTTGGCAGCTGGGAGCCCTAAGGGCTGGCCAGGGTAGTGGACTGTCATCAGCGAATGCCTGTGCGGCCAGGATGTAGCCCTGTGGAGCTGCCCGGAGGAGCCAGCTACAGGACAGGAACCAGCCGAGAGGTCAGCAGCTGTGTCAGGGCTGGGGAACAGTGACGGGGGACAGAAATGACCTCCCCTGGTCCGGCAAAATCCCTCATCCAGGACCAGTCAGGTCTCAAGGATTCCAGACCAGGGAGGTTCAACTTATAACTATCACTTTGTGATAGAAGTAGAAATTGATATAATTATTATGTGAATTCCATGAGACATGGACACTGTGGGTATACTGATAGGCAAAAACAAACAAACAGACAAAAAGACTGATTCAAAATAATACTAATCTCAGATTGGGACAAAAAGCTGACATTTCAAATGTTTATAAAAAAAATCCGTGGAGAAATGATTTGGTGTATTGAAATGTTTTTTATTTGATTGTTAATGATTTATTTTTATGTTGAGCTTTTTAACCTATTTATCAGAATTATAGAGGAAGGCTGGAAGGGACCACCAGATTGTATAGCAGAGATCATTAAATATCACCTAGCCACTAACAAATAACACCAACTATTAGACTAGAGTACGACAGACCTCAGGAACCCCAACTATTGTGTGCCACAAGCAGAAAACAAGAGGGGACAAAATGTTCACCGATATCGGAGGCCTCTTCAATGGCAGGGAATTAATTTAGGGTGAGATAAGACAGATGAAGCAAGTGACGTGAGCCCACTGATGCAGAGAAAACCAAACCACCCTTACAATGCCTGTCAATCTGAACTGGTTGAAAATTCCTTCCTGCCTCTAACATGGCAATCCGTTTTTTCCTGAGCATATGAGTAAGACCCATCAATTGAGAGAGAAAATTCTTGGTAGTGTTAGAGCACCAGCGCAACCAGTCCAGCAACCCATTTTCAGACAGTTCAAACTCAGTTGCTTTAACAAATATGTATTTGATTTTTCATTTACAGTACGGCTCTTTTATACTGCATAAAGATGAAATGGGCCTTAGTGAAAATAAGAATCAGGTTTGCACTTCTCTGTCAGTGTACAAGGGCCTTAGTGTAAATGCAGATTATCAGGCTTTGTTTCTGCACAACTTTTGGCTGTTTTCATGCTTCTTCCACTTGCATGAAAGGCCTGATCCAATGCCCTTTGAAGGCAAAGAGGATCATTTCATTAATTTATAAGAGCATTGGATCAGGTCCAAAGTCTGTTCAGTTCTAACATGCCTTACTTTTTTTTAACTCCGTCTTCATGTCATGCCAGAAATGTAGGATTTCTTTGGCATTTTAGTGTGGCATTTTAATGATACTTGCACAACTGGATTAGTGTGCTCTCTCTTCCAAATGATTAATACTGAACACGTGTCAAAAACTGGCAGCAAGTCGTTCAAACGTTGCTCTCTCCTTTTTCTCAGTCTGAGGCAATGTGTAAATGCTCCCTCAGAAATCACCTCCAGGCAAGACCTCAAAGGCCAGATCTGTACAATTACAAGGAACAAATATGTTCCAAATTTCTAAAGCTTGCTATATGGAGCATAAAAAAAAAAGGACAAGGATCCTTCCTCCTTCCCCCCAACACTCCTCAACCTCATTTTCCCCTTCTCTGCCTCCAGATGATTTCTTTGTTCTGTTCTCTATCTCATCAAGATTAAAGTGCTGATTCCCCCTTTGAAAATGATGTCATTTTCTTGCCTTGGCAGGGAGCGAGTTCATTACAAAACTGAAGTGTGACTGATGGCTTTGAACAGATATGGGTGGAGAGGAAAAAATGCACTCAGGGAAAGGTACGAAACTCAAAAGAGACAGGTTGACAGTTCAGCTGGCAGCAATAGACATGGAAAGAATAAGGGAAAATAGTTGTTTGGTGTAAATCCCTCTCTCTCTTGTATTCTCATTTACAGCCATTGAGAAGCTGCTTTTATTTCTTTGATGGTTTCATTTTGAATTGATGCTATGGATTAGAAATCATTTTAAATATTACCTTCGAGGTGCCTGGCACCTCCAAGTATATTATACCATGCAGATCAGCGTGAATATAGGTTCTTTTCATTACTAGGTTTGGAAAATAATTTGCTGTTGAACAGGGTCACCTCTACACATTTATGATTGGGTCTTGTGGGGACTGAGGTTTGCAGGATTTGAAGAAGTAAAATCAGGTTTGAAAATTATATGCACCATAAAGTCAATTTAATCTTAGTGAAAGATGCAGCACTGATGACAGCCCTGGTGACCTAATTTTGCTTTTACTCACAGGAAAAGACATGGGAAATAATCCTGATCTGAAGAACAACTATTAGCAGTGATAGGATGATTCCACTGCTGTTACCTTCCAGCCCTGGGTCTCTTTGGGGGCAATTATGACATCTGTTTTTATGACATGGATCTGGTGCTTAATTTGTGCCAGGGCTAGGTTTGGTAATTAATAGTGCTGGCACTTCCGGGCTTGCTGCATGACTTATGAATGTAGAAAAATTCCTTGAAGCCTTATGCCCAGTTGTTTGAGCCCTTTTCATTACTAAGCACTATGATGAGGATGATCAGTTCATTTCATAGGGGCCATCAAATAGCCATTACATATTAGAAACTATGAAAGCCAAACTCTGATCCCTGCATTCATGTTAAGTAACGTTCACCCATGTTTGGAAGGACAGGACAAAACTTGACTCTAAGCTGTATTTTGAAGTTTTGAATGATTCATTAGTCTATTCCGGCCCTCTTACCAGGGGTGAGTTTTGTCCACTGAATAGCACATTAATCTATTAGCTTCAAAAGGATTTACTGTTCTGAAAAAGATCCTGTACCTTGTACAATGCTTAGTACCTTGGACTTTTAGCACTATCACAATAGGTTTAGTTCCTGATTTTGAGGGTCACTTAAGCACATAAGCTTCAGTGAAACTTAAGTTTCTATTTAATTTTAAACGTGTTTTAAGTGCTTTCCTGAAAATGGATGGTTTCTTAATTGGGGTCATAATAAAGAATAATACATAATTTGTTTGAAAATTTGAACTATTCAATGGGGGTTTTCCCCCTTATTCACTGAGCTTCAGTAGAATGGCAGAAGTTATAGTCCAGCTCCCTGACAGAGTGAATGGGACTTCTTTTCTTTAACTATTCTCTTGCCTAATAGAGTTGGCTGCTAGGAAGTTTTTTCCTGATATTCTTTTTGCTTCCCTTAGTCATATCCTTTTAATTATATCCCATTTACTACACTAGGGCCCAGACCCTGCAGTGGCACACAGGCTTAACTTCATATACCTGAGTGTTTATATATATATCTATATATATAGATATATATATATAAAGTGCTATATAATAATTAAGTAGTAGTATTAGTTTTCTTTCCTCTTTGCCTAAACTTTTGTATAACATTATTGTGTGTTTGTAAATAACTGCCACATTACACCTCAGAGCTGGCTGAATTATGACTTGTGGGTAACTTGAATCATAGAGATGACATAGCCTAGTGGACAAAGCACTGGACCAGGACTCAAGAGTCATGGCTTCTATGCTCAGTTGTGCTGCAAACCTGTTCAATGAATTTTGCCATGTCTCTTCTCTGTCTCAACTTACCCAAATGTCAAATTAGGATAATGATACTAGACTACTTTGTAAAGTACTTTGAGATCTATTGACAAAAGCATGATATAAGAGCTAGGTGATATTTATTTGTATGTAAAATGCTCTGAGATCCTCCAGAGTCAACAGGCACTATTTATAAATGCAACACATGTGATGTTATGTTTTATACACACATGCAGACACATAGACACACGAGAGTGAGTTAGAGATTTGAAAGTTAACATCTTTGGAAAACAATCTCACACCACACCTGGGCATTTGCACACATGTGCGGAGGAATATTTACAGCAGTCAAAATTCTCAGATCTAATTTACACTCCATATGAAAACAACAAACAAATTAGCAGATAGGAAATTCTTACCCTGCTGTCATGTGAAAGCATCGCTAACACATCTTCAATTAGATCCTTTGCCCAGAGGCAACAAAACAGTTTCTGCAGAACTATCTGTCAAGTTTAAATACTAATCAAAATATTATTTGGCTTCTGAATACGCAGCTATTAGCTCCTTTCTAAAATCTTTAAATTTACTACAGTTGTGGAATGATAGTTACAATGATACAGCTAATGCAACATGCAAAAACACGCACTGATGAAATATTTTCACAAGACCACTCTTGATTCTGATTTGTAAAGGTGTCTCTGGTCCGCCAAGCTAAATTTGACTTGCCAGTTTGATTTTATTTCTGAAGAAGGTAGCTTGTTTGAAGCCTAACCACCTCTGAACTGTAGAAGTGACACACTTCTCACAAAATGGCCAATTTAATATTAGCAGTGCAGTGTGACCTCTTTATGCACCTTAAGAAATACTTTCCCCCTTTTTCATTTCTCCCCATGTCCAAATTTTAATGTCCATTTACAGAAATAAATGATATATATGCGTTTTTTTAAGTTCTTAAAAGCTCTCTCTTTCCCCTCTCCCCTTTGGAGGGAAAAAGTCTGTCAGTTGCAAAAGGAAGCTGACTCATTCAGATAGTGATTGATTTTATTCCAGGTGCAGTCCATCTGAATCTTTCTGACTAGTAGGATGAAACATGCCATATTGCCATTGCTTCAGGCAAAAGCAAGTTAAAGAAGTTGTTTTCTTTGTTATTTTTATTTTTGACCCCCATTGCTGCTTGCCAAAATATTCAAGACTTGCTCACTGTTAAATGAATAATAAAGAGCAGAGGAAGTATGCCCCAAAATATCAACAAACACCTTTGTGCAGGTTAGAATATCAGGTCTTACTGTGAGAATGTTAATTGTTGGAGGGCACTCACTTCTCACTGAAGAGTTTGAATATGTCCTTTTCTGAAACTGACAAGTCAAAGTGACTAAAGCACAAACTGATTCTTTAGCAAACAAAATGTTGATGCTGCAACATCCAAATAGCTGAAATTACAACTGTCCCCAATGGAACCTATTAGTCCATCATTAAGAAACCTTCAGTCCTTTATTTTAAACTGTAAAGCATTAAAAAGTTAGGTTGCCATCTATATGTTATTCACAACACCCCCTCTTCTGTTTTTATTCAAAAAATGCACTCCCCAATTCTGCAATCCTAAATCAGGCAAAATTTTTGCCTCAAAAGGAGGAGACTCTAAGGACATCGGGATCAGAGTTTGCCCTCTTTATGAAGGACTTAGTCAAATCTCCAGAGATCCCTGGATAGCAACATCCCAGCTTGGGCTGAGATAGGAACTATAGCTCTTGCAGTTAATGTCTGGGGAATGGGTTGTGAGTGCAACTGTTTGTCAAAAAGAGTGAGGTCTGAAAAACATAAGAACGGACATACTCGGTCAAACCAAAGGCCCATCTAGCCCACTATTGTGTCCTCTGACAGAAACCAGTACCAGATGCCCCAGAGAGAGTGAACAGAATAGGTACCATCAAGTGATCCTTCTCCTGTTACCCATTTCCAGCCCCTGACAAACAGACACTAGGGACACCATTCCTACCCATTCTGGCTAATAACTATTGATGGACCTAACCTCCATGGATTTATCTAGTTCTTTTTTGAACCCTGTTAAAGACCTGGTCCAGTAGCTGATATCTCTGATATTTCTCTGGTCCAATGTTGCAAAGTCCTTATTCAGCCAAAACCTCCACATTCCAGTCAATCACTGGCTTAACGTTTAAAACAATATTAAGCCTTAGTACAGGGATAACATTTATCTGGTCAGGCTCTGTACAAATCAGTAAGTAGCATGAATACAGCACCCTTCATGAGTCAGGCAGCCTTCTGCACAGAAGCCAGCCAAGTGTTTTATCTAATCAGACTGTAAATAGCTCTAGCTGTTTTCATCTCTACTTCTTGCCATCACTAAGGCTTATGGTCCAGATTCTGCATACCCTTCTATTTCAAAGACTCCCACCAAGGTCAATCTCACTAAAGTCAATGAAAGCATGGGATGTTTTAGTGAGACAAGATTGAAAATAAGGTTGGTGCTGGTACTGCTGCATGTTATGGCTTCAGATTGGAACTGAGTATTCTCTAAATGGTGACTAAAATAGAGTGAATCATTCACCTCCATTTTTGGGCAGTTCTGGATTGTGTTCACCTAAGAAATGTCTTCACAGAATCTCTTCAAGGAGGTACCTTTGTTCTACTGCTTTTTATATGGAAAGAAGGGGAACAGAATAAGTGTAATTCTTTGGATCATGATTAATTGAAGGGACAAAATGTGGTTAAATGTTAGTTTCCAAAAAAAGAATCCATCTGATGCAGTGCGAAAGAAGAGAATAGCTTCCAAAACCAAATGCACACACACAGCTTTCTGGGTTTCCTTCCCTTAGATTGTGCAAAACAGATAAGAGGCATTCATAGTCACAGAGAGATCAATATCCTTTGGATTTTATCTTCTCTTTAAAGATGCACTGATGGCATTTAATACGTCAGCATATTCAGTGTTCATGGTCTCCATTTGTTAGATTGAGATTTGAAAATGTCATAATAATTTCCATTTAGTATACCTATTTCTCATATTATTGTCATTACTTGTGGGAAATCATTAGTACCACAGAAAAGTGGCCTCTGGAGATCTCCGTGTGGGGAGAACTCTGGATTTGTTATTTGATGGCCTAATCTGAAGAGTCAGATGCAGGGACTTTCAGAGAGAAAACTCCTGCCTCAGAATTATCTTTACCCATATGTAGAATACAGTTGTGTAGGGCACCTGAAAATTCACTGGGTCTTATTGGGCCCTCCAATATTATGACTAATGTGGCCATTTATGTATGGTGATGGAGGGCTAAATAATAAGTTTTCCCACCTGTAGTCCATCCTATGTGTGGCTGAGAGTGCTTATTCCTGCTCCCCACCCTTGTGGAAGAAGATTCTTAAAAGTGAAGATGGAGCTCTTTCCACTCTCCCTCTGTGGTAGGTGTGGTAGAGAGGAAAATCTGCTCTGTCCATCAGCTCTCCCCATTGCACTAGCTACAGCATCTAGACCAGTGGTCACCAACCAGTAGATCGGGATCTACTGGTAGATCTTGGAGCCTCTAACAGGTGATCCTGACTTGATAGCCTCTTGGTCAAACCAGTGCTGGCACTTCAGCTGCCTCTTCCCCCCCACTGCTGCGCATCTCCTGCCCTTTGCCTTGGAGCTGCCCCCTCCCTTCCCTGGAGCCTCCTGCTTGCTGTGCAGAGCAGGGAAGGGAGAGGAGGGGGCACCGATGTCACTGATACCTCCACAGAACGGCACAACAAAACTTGGGATGGAGTTTGCTGGCTGCTTTTGGGAGAGGTGCAGGGCGAGGGCAGGGTTGAGCCTGCCTTAGCCCCACTGCACCACCACCCAGGAGCCACCTGAGATAAGCAGTGCCCAGCTGGAGCCAGCTCCAAACCCCTACCCTAGTCATGAACCGCCTCTTACATCCCAAGCCCCTTGAGATTTGGAATGTTGGGAAATACAGCCTTCCAACCAAAGGTGGCTAAACATAATCACATTTTGGACTATATTGTCATGAGAGAAAGAAGTCTGACATATTGGTATGAAGTGTTCATTTTTAGCTAGAACAGATGAGCCAGTGTGTGTGTGCGCTAGGGGGCCTCAGTGAAATTACAGTACCATTAATACAGAATTTATTATTTATTTGCATTTTGGTAGCATCTAGGAACTCTAGTCATGGGCTAGGATCCTGTTGTGCTAAGCAACATGTAAACCTACAAGAAAAAATCAGTCCCTTGGCCCAAAGAATTTAAAACCTAATATAAGGAAAGGGACCACAGGTGATTACAGCCAGATGGAAAAGCACAAGTAAACAATTTAGTAACTTCTAAAGCTAAAACAATTTCCCAGCTGATGGTAACTAAAAGCCAATCCTGAAAACATTGCCTTCCAACTTTCCATAGGTAATTAATTCAAATGGCCTTGTTATAATCTAAAAAGTGGGCTTCTACTGGATGCAATGACTGATCTTCTGACATGCAAAATTGTAATGCAGGCACTTTTAAAATCCCACTCATTTAATTATAAAGAGTAGGATGATATCTTTGGGAATGATAATAATGTGAAAAAGAAATCAAGAAATGTTAAAGACATTTTAATTATTAATTAGGGTAAAACTGATGCTTTCATGGCACACACACTCACATTTAACACCTGCAGAGCACTGCTGGCTTGCTGATAATGGGTAACTCTAATTCATATTGAGTCTGCATGCATCAGGAGAAGGGGGAAAAGTGCCCCCTGCCTCACCCAAAAGGTAAAAGAGCAAAAGCAGGTCAATAATACTAAAGCAGGGATCTACTTCTTAGAAGCACTAAAGAAAGAAAATTAACTGTTCTCCTGTTCTTTTTTTCTATAGTCAGTTGACTCATGAACTAACAGGTAATGATTTACTTTATTCCATTGTGAAGCTCTAATTTAGCTGACAATTGTTTATATTACAGTGAGAATGGTCAGACACATAGTACCACTAAGATGACTAAAAAGCCCAATCCATGGGAGAGCTGGATAGCTCACTCGATGAGTTGCTCATGCTACAAAGTGAACAAACCACTGCAATCCTGATTTCACTACTCCGCCACAGTATAGCAACTCATTTGAACAGTCATAATGGAGACCTGGATTTCAGTGTCTGTAGGGGTAGGCCAACCTGAGCCAAACCAGCTTCAACTTCTTTGTGTGTTTAATTAGTAATTGTAAATGTTTTTTAAGCATTACCAACCTCTCTGTCATCTGACACTGACTCCAGTTTCCCACTGGTGTTCACTCCATAGTCTTGACTGGAATGAAGTGAATCAGGCCCAACATATGCTATTGGCTGAATCTGTCTCACATAAATAACTTAATAAAAAATGAAGTATGGCTAGAGTGCTTATAAAGGTAACCATCATTCACAATGCGGGGCATGGATTCAACACAATTTCTTTCACAAACAGCATTAGCAAATAGGAATTCACTATGCCACTGCTACTTATTTATTTGAAGATATGTATCGATTATATGTGTAACCCACACACATATGGGGTGTGGTTCACTGTCCCATGTAATGGCCCTTAGACCACTTACAGCAGAGATAAGAATGAGTGACCTCTACAGCCTAAGCTGAGAGCTAACTGGCTTTATAGCTCAAGCTGTAGCAGCTCCTTCACTCATTTACTAAGGTCCCAGGTTTGAATCTGCCCATTAGCAGTTACATATGTACAATCATGACTGCAATTTTCTTATAATGAAGAAAAGGAATTATTTTAGATCTGATGGTTTAAGTTCCTCCAATTCTAGAAAAAGAAGTCACAGGTAGTAAAATACATGGATTCCATTCCCAAGCTATCTGTCAGTTTTTGCATTGCAAGTGTGTCCCATTACATTTATTCTGAGCTGTCTGGTGCAGCCTAATATTTCTTCTCCCATCTCAACTCTCCAAAAGCAAACAAAAACCCAAACAAAACTCTCAAACCAACATTCCCAAGTAGACCCTTGTTTATGAACTCTTTTCACTTGTCCATAATATGCTATTCTCCTCCATTTCTGGTTTAATAACATCTAAGTGCTATGCAGAGAAAGTGGGTCAGAGGTCCTCAACATGTCTCATAGAATACTAGGACTGGAAGGGACCTCGAGAGGTCATCGAGTCCAGTCCCCTGCCCTCATGGCAGGACCCAGAACTGTCTAGACCATCCCTGATAGACATTTTTCTAATCTACTCTTAAATATCTCCAGAGATGGAGATTCTACAACCTCCCTAGGCAATTTATTCCAGTGTTTAACCACCCTGACAGTTAGCAACTTTCTCCTAGTGTCCAGCCTAAACCTCTCTTGCTACAGTTTAAGCCCATTGCTTCTTATTCTATCCTCAGAGGCCAGGAAGAACAAGTTTTCTCCCTCCTCCTTGTGACACCCTTTTAGATATCTGAAAACCGCTATCATGTCCCTTCTCAATCTTCTCTTTTCCAAACTAAACAAGCCCAATTCTTTCAATCTTCCTTCATAGGTCATGTTCTCTAGACCTTTAACAATTCTTGTTGCTCTTCTCTGAACCCTCTCCAATTTCTCCACATCTTTCTTGAAATGCGGTACCCAGAACTGGTCACAATACTCCAACTGAGGCCTAACCAGCGCAGAGCAGAGAGTAAGAATGACTTCTCGTGTCTTGCTCACAACACACCTGTTAATGCATCCCAGAATCATGTTTGCTTTTTTTGCAACAGCATCACACTGCTGACTCATATTCAGCTTGTGGTCCACTATAACCCCTAGATCCCTTTCTGCCATACTCCTTCCTAGACAGTCGCTTCCCATTCTGTATGTGTGAAACTGATTGTTCCTTCCTAAGTGAAGCACATTACATTTGTCCTTTCTAAACTTCATCCTGTTTACCTCAGATCATTTCTCTAATTTGTCCAGATCATTTTGAATTATGACCCTATCCTCCAAAGCACTTGCAACCCCTCCCAGGTTTGTATCATCTGCAAACTTAATAAGCGTACTCTCTATGCCAATATCTAAATTGTTGATGAAGATATTGAACAGAACCAGTCCCAAAACAGACCCCTGCAGAACCCCACTTGTTATACCTTTCCAGCAGGATTGTGAACCCTTAATAACTACTCTCTGAGAACGGTTATCCAGCCAGCTATGCACCCACCTTATAGTAGCCCCATCTAAGTTGTATTTGCCTAGTTTATTCATACTACTCAGGTGACATAAAAGGAGACAAGATTTCCTCTCATAGAGATAGCCTATATATAGGAAGAGCCCCCAAAAGGTGCAAGCTGGATCACTCAGGTTCCTTCTGTAGCTCATGGTGTAGGACAGTGGTTCCCAACCTTTTTTTTATACCACAAACCAGCAAACCCATTTCACAAACTTTTGGTGGACTGGCAACATTTTATGTGCATATTTGCATATTCATTTTTATGCAAATACAATGTGGCTGGTCCACCAAAAATTTGTGAAATGGGTTTGCCGGTCTGTGGTATAAAAATCCACCTCAGTGCCAGCCCTAACCCCTAGAGCACCCCTCCACTATCCCTCAGTGCGAGCCACTGACCCCAGAGTCCCCGGCACCCATCCCCCCAAGCCAGCCTCCCACCCTCAGAGCTCCCCAGTGATAGCCCCCTGCCCCAAACACTTCAGTGCCAGGCCCTCACCCTTTAAAGCCCCCCCCATCAGACCCCACAGTGCCAGCCTCCTATTCCCAGAGGCCCGCTGCACCCAACTCCTCAGGCCCCCAGTGTCAGCCCCCAGTCCCCAATATTATCCCCATCTTCAGTGCCCCCCAGTGCCAGCTCCCCATTCCGGACACCCCAGTGCTCCCAGTGCCAGCCCCCACCCCTTAGATTTCCCCAGTACTAACCCTGCCCCCAAAGCCCCCCAGTATTAGCTTCATCCCCAGAGCCACCAGTGCCCGCCTCTGCCTCTTAGAGCCTCCCATCCCCAAGAGCCCCGCCACCTGGCCCTCCTGCCACACAGTGAACTGCTCTTCCACAGCTGGGAGGAAACCCTGCCTGTGACCAGCGCTGGTTGTCTGTGAGTCGGCGTTGGCTGTGAGTCAGGGCAGGACACACCTCTCCCAACAGCTGCGGGAGGAGGGAGTCTCTGGGTGGTGTAGCCCAGTCCTGGCAACCTGTGGTTCACAGCCTGGTGCTGGTCCACAGACTGGTGGTTGGGAACTGC
Organism: Pelochelys cantorii; assembly: GCA_032595735.1. NCBI lineage: Eukaryota > Metazoa > Chordata > Testudines > Trionychidae > Pelochelys > Pelochelys cantorii. The sequence continues at coordinate 96,291,031 of CM064329.1, read as the reverse complement.
TGATAGAGGAGACATGCCAGGGAAAGGGAGTTGAAAGGGCCAGGATGGAGAATAAGGTTGCCCCAAAGTTTCTAATACTGTAGCTTTCGTTGCTTAATTCTTTCTTTCCTTGCTAGTTCTACCAAATCCTGTAAATTCTGAGAATAAGGCTTAAGTCAGAGATAACTAAAGGTGGGGCTTCCTAAGGGAGCAAATATTTTCTCTCCTCTATTCCCAGCAGCTGCTTCACTCCAACTTGTGTCAGTGCACTATTTGGAAGCTCCGTTCTTTCTTCTTTATGAAATATTTGTTCAACACTCCAAATTATGTCCTTTTTGATCAAATGAAATTAAAAACAGTTTTTTAATGCTACTGCTTGCTAAAGTCAGGTTCCATTTTAGGCAAATGAACTATACAACACAGCAGGGTGGGGAAGAGACATTTAGGTTTTTCCAAACCTCATTAATGGAAAGGATTTCATGCTTTCTGAACAATCATGTGCTAATCCTAATTTTAATTTTCTAATGCTTCTATACACACAGAAAACTAACCTATTTTAGACATGGTTAACCAAGCAGAATCATCTTCTCATCTCTGTATACAAAGTCTGGAAAATAAATTAAATCAATGTCACATATATAATCAACTGTATCTCTCATCCTCTTTTCCTTCCCCTCTCTTGGATTGGATAAGATCTGGGTGAATATTTTGTTTTACCTATATTAAAATGGGTTGGTAATAAAGCTGAAAAAAGGCAATCAATCATTCCACATGTTTCAGGATCTAAGAAGATTGCCTGCAGAGTAAGGAAGTCATTTGCATTTTTCATTCTTATATAGTGTTGTGTAATTGACTTTCCTAAAGCAACAATTACCGGCCCCTTCTGAAGAAGTGATCAGTGGTTTTCAACCTTTGACCATTTGAGGGCCTCTAAAAAATTTGAATGGGGATGTGGACACCTTTGGAAATCTTAGACCTAGTCTATGGACCCCTGGTTCCTGCAGAACACACTTTGAAAGCTGGCCTAGTTGATGGACAAGAAAGACTAATGATCTGCTTGTGTGGAACATCCTATTTCCTATGCTTTTTGTTGTTCTGTTAACAGTGGCCCAAATCCTGAAACCTTTCAGAGTCCTTACTCAAGCAGAACTTAGTTATTGTAAATCAGTATGAATATTCTAGTGAACTTCTTAGCTTGCATCCCAGAGTTTTAAAAGAGCTGGCCATCTGGACTTGTTGATTTTTTTAAAAAGTTTAATTTTGACATCTGTTATTTATCTTCATCCTCATCAGTTTTGACTGAAGGAGAACTTTAAAGGGACAAGGTGGTGTTGATAATATTTATTACTGGCAAAACTTCTGTTGGCAAGACGGGCTTTTGAGCTGCACAAAACATCTTCAGGTCTGGGAAAGTTATTCCTAGCATCATAGCTAAATAAAAGGTGGAATAGATTGTTTAGCATAAGTAGTTAGCACATACTCCAGAAGTTGTTCAGTACAAGATATTAACCTCACCCACTATGCCTTTCTAATATACTGGTTTCAACAGAACTACAGCTACACAGAGTGAGAATTTTAAGTTTTCTGAAAGACAAGACCTTTAAAAAGGAAGCAAGAATATTTAGATAAATTTATTATAAAAAAATCAGGACACATTAATTAAAGGGTTCTTTATCAAAAAGCATTCCTCTATTCTGAATTTTATCAATTTAAAATGTTAGGATAACAATGTCCCTTTATTTAGGAAGCATGCAAGGACAGAAATCACAAGGCAGTTGGTCATGTTTGTGAACAGAACTTATAAAAATTCATATATTTTGGGACCACTGTGATCATCTAGTCTGACCTCTTGTATAAAAAAGGGCACAAGACCTCTAATTCCTAATTCAAATTCAACAGCTGTGCTTAAACTAGGGGGGCTGCAAGCAGATTTCAGGGCTTTGACAAGCAGGGCCAGTGTTAGACTTGTAGGGGACCAGGGCAGAAAGCCAAAACTACACCCTCCACTGCTGACGCATGGAGCCCTTGAGACCTGAAATCCAGAGCTAAAGCTGAAACTGGAGTAAATTAGGTTCACAGGTACCCCTGTAACTTAAGGATCCAAGAAATTGCTCTGTTTGCTTCCCACTAACACCAGCCCTGACTTTATATGCAGAAAACCAGTAGAGGCCCAGGTGGGCTGTGGAGTTTTTATAGCATGTTGGGCAGGGCCTCTGAAACAAAAAGTTTGAGAACTCCTGTACTAAAACATATATTTTAGGAAATATATCCAAACTTGATTTAAATTTTTTGAGTGATATAGCATTGTCTTTGGTAAGTTTTTTCCAATGATTAATTACTCTCACTGCTAACAATCTGCTCCTTATATCTAGTTTAGTCTCTATTTCCAGACATTGGTTCTTGTTTTACTTGTGTCTGCTAGTTTGAAGAATCAACTATTATCAAATTTCTGTTTCTTGTGAAAGTACTCATACACTGTTACCAAATCATTTCTTAAATTTCTCTTTGATAAGCTAAATAGATGGTGCACTTTGAGACTTTCAGCATAAAACATGTTTCTCAGTCATTTAATCATTCTCATGGCTGTTCTCTAAATGCTCTCAACATCCATCTTTCAGTGTGGACAGCATAAGTGGATATTGTCTTTAACTCTGCTGGCCAAAAATGTCTATTTGTGTACTTTTGCTTTCCTTATCAATTTTCTGTACTTCCTAGTTTATAATTTATATTTATGGCTGCCAACTTTCCCTTTTCTCTACTTGTTTTTAAATAGCTATCTTCCCTTTCCCTCCAGGACAGCCTATTTTTATGTTTTGTTTTGTTTTGTTTGCTTGTTTTAACCCGCATAGCCTTGTTTCGCAGCTTTGTGAATATTGTTCTTAAATAGTTCCCCATTATCAGTCCAAGTCATCACTTTTACAATTTGAACTAAAGAGCTAAATATTGTGACTAGCCATTATCACACCTTTTGTGGGTCTTCTAGATGAGAAATGTGTAACTCATCCTAAAGAATGGGCACTTCCAATTTTTTAAACTGTTACTTAGCCTAGAAGATCAAATCTACAAGTTGTGCAGATGCAAATGATGACTATTTTTCAATAGTCCTGAAGTTTGCCTCCATGTAATGCTTTCTGTAAAATTATTCCTGTAGGAATTCTGCACCAAAAATTCTGCACACAATATTTAAAAATTCTGCAAATTTTATGTCAGAATAACACTACATAACCATACCAGTTTCAATTATTTTGGTATTTTATTTCAAAATACTTGTCAGCAAGTATGTCTGTAATCTCTCTCTCTCTCTCTCTCACACACTCACACTCACACTCACACTCACACTCACACACAATCCTCTTGAGTAGAGAGTTAAAAGACAACAGAGTTCCTGTTCCTCTCTCACTGCTGCTCCCCCACCCCCGAACTTAGCCAGGGGGCCAGACACCCACAACCTCTTCCTTCCTCCAAGTCTAGCCATGTTGCCCCCCAACCCAGATATCTGCACTTTTCCCAAGAGTCCAGCCACAGGGCCCCTTAGCCCAGCCTTGTACATCCCTTTCCCCACAGAGCCTAGCCTAGACATTTGCCCCTTCTACTCAGGAGCCCAGCTGTTATCTGACCAGATATCTGCCCCCTACCTCTCAGAGTCCAAAGATCGAGAGGGAGAAACAGCCTGATATTGGTCCTGAGCTTGCACAGTTTCCTATACACATCACTTCCTTGCCTCAATACACATCACTTCCTTGCCTCAAGGCCTGAAAGGAACTGCAGCTGTCGGAAACCCTCCAGCTCCATCCCACTACCAGTGTCTTCTGTATTTGAGCTGGGCACCTCCAGGTCCAGTGGCCCTTAGTGGAGACTGCAGCCAATTTCTCTGGGAGAAGGAAATTCTGCATGCACATCATTAATTTCTGAAAAATTGTGCATTGTGCAGTGGTGCAGAATTCCTTCAGGAGCTTAAAGTGCCAAAAAGAAAAGTGCTGGACTGTGCTTCATCCAAAAATGAGGCTGAGGTCCAGGAAGATGGGGAGGGAAGGGGGTAGAATAGTTACATATATTTCCTTAGAACATCTTGAACTGGTATAAACAGGTATTTTTTAACACACCAGCATTTGGTTCTAAAGGAGTTTAAACCATTGCCACTTAGAAACTAAGGGACTGGAAGAAGGTGTAAATTATACCAGCCTAGACTCCTATGCACTTATTTACACACCAGCTCTGAATTTGAATCAGGATCTAATTTATCAGATAAAATCTATTGTCACAACATAGGCGTACTACCACCACAAGCATTATCATGTGTTGTCTTTCAGAAGCTCCGAGGATTATTATGTTATAAACACATTTTTGTCCTTCAGTTAAGCCACTTAGGAAGTTGATACCGTACAGTGCTTAACATGAGATAATCATACGGGCCTAATGAAGAAACATTAGCATGTGATAGAAATAGCAAACAGAAGCCTGGTTTACATGCTATATGAATGCCTCAAATTCAAGCAAAAATTGCAAATGTCATAAAATATGACATCCCAATAATTCAAAAATTATAACATTAAAGATTATAAATGATGTGGCAATAAAGCTAAGTAAAACAGGGAGTGGCTAGATGTCAATATAACTGCAGCCCCATATACAGTGTAGTTTAAAATGAAGAAGAAAGTATTATCTTTTCCACATGTGTGAATGTCTAGCACTTCTTTTCTCAGTATTTAACTGATCACAGGGAAGGCTCATATAGTGGTATACATGCTATCTTTATACGTCTGAAAACACATCAGTGATAACAATTCAGTTTTGAAAAAGAAATAGTACCTTACCCATATAAGAGGTGAACTGAAGAGAAATGTTTCCCTGCTTTGGTTTCGGCTTCATTTTAGATATGCTGATTCCATCATCATCCATTTCTGCTGAAGGTTTGTAGGAAATATTTATCACAGCAAGCAATTTCCTGCAGCGTGTTTCTGAAGTTTTATGGATGGCTGAACCAATTCAGGAAAAAGGAGTAGAAAGAGGGGAAGGAAAAAAAAAAAAAAGAGGAAACAGATGTTTTCAGTGCTTACTTTGTTTTTAGTGTCTTCTGGGACTGCCAAGATGGGACCCACTTAGTAGTTATGAAGCTAGTTATTGTGCTGTGGACTACTGTCTACCAGAAAATGAGTTAAAGAATTAATAGATAACACTAGAGAAGCGTGACAGCTCAAGCTCAAACACCGATGAGCAGCCTACTTCACAAAGAGATGGTTATGGAACACCTTAAACACATGGCTCTGCAGCCCTAAGGAGCTAAGCATAGAATTGCATTTCTGACTATCTTTGCTAATGTCCATTGAAGGACTTATTCTCCATGAACAGTGTATGTTGCTTAAAAATATCTTGAACTGAAAGCTCTTTGATTTAATGGTCAATTTAGAAATGGATACACATTACAATTCAAATTCTAGTCCCTTCATTTGACTTCAAGATTTGTTCCTATAGGTCAAGGTTCCCTCTAAGCTGCGCAGCAGCACAGCCTTGCAGCTGCTTAATGAGCCATGTCCTGCCAGGGGCTCAGAACTCATGCACAGAGTTGCCTGGTGGGGGGAGACGCACTTCTCCCTCAGTGACAGCAGCAGCTCCCTGATGGGGACAGAGCAGCAAATCTCTCTCAGCCAGTAGGGACACGTCCCCTCCCTACCAGCTGGGAGAGACTAGCTGCTCGGTCCTCAGCAGGGAACTGCTGATGTCACCTGAGGTAGAAGTCCTCCTTCCCCCAGCCAGGTAGCTCTGTGTGAGAGTCCTGAGTACCTGGCTGGGCAGGGTTCATTAAGCAGCTGCTGGGCTGTGCTGCTGCACAGCTTAGAGGGCAACTTGCATAGTTATATATATTCACACATACATTTTTAATCGCTTTCTATTAAAATCCAATATTTTATTTTATAATAAAATATTTTTTATTTTATAATTATTTTATTTTATTAAAAATATATTGTTTTTAAAAGACGTTTCCAATATCTTCAGTATCTATGAACTCTTTGTATTTCAGGTGAATGGAAGAGATGATCTAATGGAAGAACATATAAAATGAGATTGTCCCTAAAAACCATGTGGGACAATGGAAGTGGCATTCTCCACTTCCATGAGGCACCTCCCACTTCACTGTGTCTTTGACAGAAGTAGAACAGACTGGCGTGATAGAGCTCCTGGGATGTGTAGGCAAAAGTGTAACCGTTAGCTTAACAGGAAGTCCTATAAATATTCTATTAGACTAGGATGTTCTACAATGTTGTGAGCCCTGGGAATGAAGTAAAGATACAAGTAAACTATTTTATTTCATATGAGTATCTCTCTCTAGAAGTCTAATAAACAAATAAAGTACCTTTTCAAAATGTCACACAAGAAGTAAAATGATTAATTTGGTTAATGAATTGTGGGATTTTTGTCTGAGATCATTGTATCTGAGATGCCAAAGGAAAATGTACTCCTTGGTCTTTAACCAAATCTCATGGTGAGAAATGTTTCTCTTCCAATTCATTGTATGTCTTTTTCTCCTGTTCTTTTATGTGTTCATAAGAATTGATGAGTACATATCCCAACCTCAGCTGAGAATTAATTATGATTTTGTAAAAGCAGAGGCAAGAGACACAAATTGGTTGGGGGTATTGTTCTCTCCTTTCCTAGAAAGCTTCAATCCAAATAGTTACCAGATCAGAAAATGCCCTGATACCCTTGCTGCAATTAAATAATACCTTTCTCCACAAGTAAGACTGCTGAAATCATTAACTCACAGCACTGCTAACTCGGCTACCCCTCTGAAGCTCATAGTCTGAGTTACTACTCAGCCTGACTGAGGTGGTAACAAACTATCCTTATGGATATAAAGAATCTTTTGTTAAATAAAGCCAAGTTGAAAAATATAGCCAGAGAAACTGGCAGAATTTTAGTCTTTTTTTCCTCCATGAAATTCTGTTTGAACTGGAAATAATGAATGGAGTTAAAGAGAAAATGTAAGCTGAATAGCAAAAAAGAAAACTGATTGGGAGTAGTTGGTCAGACAAAGTGGTGCAAATCTCGCTGCTTGTGATGTTCTAAATGAGATTAGACAAAGCTTTTGCTTGTGTTGGCAAGAATAATCTTGACTCAATGGAATAGGATAGTCATGAGGATGGACAATGAGAGCCCTTTGGCTCTGGCTACACTGCACGCTTATTTCAAAATAACAGTGCATGTTTACACAGCAAGCCCATTATTTTGAAATAATTTTGAAATAACAGGCTTCTTATTCTGACTTCTGTAACCCTCATTTCACAAGGAGTAAGGGAAGTTGAAAGGAGAGAGTACTTCCTTTGACTTCGTGCTGCGTAGATAGTGCCAAAAGCTGAGTTACTTTGACTTCAGCTACACAATTAACATAGCTGAAGTTTTGTATCTTAACTTGACTTTAGCCCACAGTGTAAACATACCCTTACTCATCTAATATATATTATTCCTGTCCTTGTGTATGCATCACTCTCCTAGGAAATATGAATAGATCTTTGTGCACATAGTAGTGGGAGACTGGGGAATAAGGCCCAGCCATGTGTAACCCACACACCTAGGCTGTGTCTAGACTGCAGGGTTTTTTTCGAAAACAGTAGCCTTTTTTTGAAAAAACTTCACCTCCATCTAGACTACAGCCACGTTCTTTCGAAATTAAATCGAAAACACAGCTTTTCTTTCGACAGCGGTACTCCTCATTTCACAAGGAAGAACGCCTTTTTCGATGGAGATCCATTGAAAAAAAGTGTGTGTGGATGCTGGGAGCCAGTTTTTTCGAAAAAAAAAAAAAAAAAAAAGGGCCTCCAGGAAGAAGCCCTGGTGGACAGTCCGGGGCATGCCTTGCATCTCTCTGGTTCCTGTCTGCAGCCATCTTTTAAAGGGACAGTCACCCTTACAGCCAGTTGTGGCAGCAAAGCAGCCAGAGCACACAGCTCTTCCAGTGCAGCCATGTCCCAGCCCCAAGACCCTCCTGGCCCTTCCAGACAGCCTTCTGGGGACCCAACCAGGGGCTCCAAATGCCAGGCACTGGCATGGTCTGGGCCAGAGCTCAAGACCCCTCTTGAGCTCTGGTCGGAGGAGGAAGCCTCACAAGCCCTGAACACAAGGCTGTGAAATGCGGACATTTTTGGATGCATGGCAGAGGCCCTGGCCAAGAGAGGGCACCACCCCCGCACCCAGGACCAGGTGCGCTCTAAAGTGAAAGAGCTGCGCCAGGGCTATGTTAAGGCCAGGGAGGAGAGTCCCTGTTCTGAGGCAGCCCCCCACTACTGCCCTTATTATTCTGAGCTGGCCCAGATCCTTGGTGGTGGGGAAGCACGCACACCACTGCGTCTCATCCAGTCTGGCTTGGGGGACCCTGTGGTGGACGCACCAGAGCAGGACCTAGAGTAGTCCAGGGAGTCTGGAGACGGGGAGATGGTGCCGGAGGAGGAGGACAGCGAGGAGACCGTGACCCTCACTCTGGAGCCAGTCACCCAGATCCCAGAGGCCTCCCAGGTGTCATGTGATGCGGGAGACGAAGCAGCAGGTGAGTGCAGTGAGGTCGTGTAACACACAGGGTGGGGGAGGTGGGTGCACAGTGGGTGATGCACAAGGGAAACCTGTAATGCTCACCCTGGACATCATGCAGCTGGCTATGCATGTGCCAACATGTCCAGCGGTAGAGTGTGACACATGGAGGTGCGCCACGTGGTGGCATAAACCATGTCCAGAACACACCCAGGTGGGTTGTCAGTGCGAGGTCCCATTGGCACTTCGGGACCCCTGTGATGCTCAGGCTGATGCCCAGGTCACACATGATGTTACCTTCAGAATGTCTGAGTCCTCTGTCTGAAGGAGAGGGCATGCCCTTTTGGACAGCTGTTGCACACATGACTGATTGTGTCTTCCTCTTTTCCTCCACAGCTGGACCAGCCATTCAAGAGGGCCGCTGCACCCCAGCCCCATCTCCATCCTGGGGACATTGGAGCTGCAGACACAGGCATGTCTATGCAGACATCCTGAGGCAGCATGTGGCGGCCCTGCAGGAGCTCAACACCATCCTGCAAGAGAGGATGGAGGCAGAGGCTCAGTGGCATGATCGGCTGATGGAGGAGCTTATCCAGCAGCGCACGTCCCTGTGTGCCACTCTCAGGGAGGTCTGTGGCTTGCCTGCTCCTGTGCCTGGTCCTGCTCCTCCAGTACACCATGACCCTGCCCCACCAAACCCCCCTTCCACAGCACCATCCCCTTCCCCCCCTTGTACCTCCCTCTCCCCCAACCCCCGCAGTCCCTCAGCCCCCCGTCCCCCTGGCCCTCCTCTCCCCCAGGCCTCCCAGACCCAAGTGCACCTACCCTTTCTTGTTCAGCCAACAGTCAATCACCCCACCCAATCCCGAGGTCATGGTGGACCCCGAACATGAAGCGGCAGGAGCCTGCGAGCAGGCAAGCACGGTCCAACCTGATCCCCTTCCCCTCTCCAGGTTTCAAGTCCCCTTCCCCCCTCCAGGTTTTAAGCATCCCCACCACCCCAGTTAAACACAATGTTGGGTATTTAAGAAAATTTGTATTCTTGATGCAGAAAGTATGCTTTGAGGAAAAAACTATGTACAATAAACAAAAGATTGTATATGTTTGCAACATTTCTACATTCTTTCAGTTATTGATATTATAACAATAAAACAGAAGTTATTCTTTTCAGACAAAACCTTGTGTTTATTATTTCTACAAACAGGGTCAGGGTGAGGGTTCAGGAGGGAAGGTTGTATTGGGCCAGGGCCAAGCCCCCAGACAGGAGGCCCTCAGGAGAGTCAGTGGCCTCCATTAGAGTATCGCTCCTGTAGGGCCTCCCGGATGCGAACACCAGACCAGTGAGCCTGGCTAATGGCAGCTGTCCGGGGCTGGTCCAAGTGCCTCTCCTGACCATCAGCACCTGTACCCCACCGTGGTAGGAAGGCCTCCCCTTTCCTCTCCACCAGGTTATGGAGAACGCAACATGCGGCCACCACCTCAGGGATGTTGCATTCCCCCATTTCTAGATGTGTGAGCAAGCACCGGAATTTCCCTTTTAAACGTTCGAATGCACATTCCACCTGGTTGTGAGCCTGGTTAAGATGAGCATTAAACTTCTCCTTGCTCGCATCCAGGTGGCTGGTGTAGGGCTTCATCAGCCATGGCATCAGGGGATAGGCGGCATCAGCCACTATGCACACTGGCATGTGCACATCCCCAACTGCAAAGTCACAATGCGGGAAAAATGTTCCTGCCTGCAGCCTCCGATAGAGGTAGGAGTTCCTGAAGATGCGGGCATCATGTGCCCAACACAAATGTCAGTAAACTGGCCACGATGGTCAACCAGGGCCTGGAGGACCATTGAAAAGTAGCCCTTCCTGTTATTGAATTGGGCTGCTCGATGGGGCGGTGCACGGATTGGAATGTGTGTCCCATCGAGTGCTCCTCCACAGTTCGGGAAGCCAAGGGCAGCAAAGCTGGCCACGACGCTGTCCAGGTCTGCTAGACAGACAAGCCTGTTCAGCAGCTCGGAACTGATGGCCCTAACCACCTGCAGAAAGAGACAAATAGACAGACAACAAAATTTTAGAAGGGGTGCCTGATCTCTTGGGAGGAGAACCCACTACCCACCTTCCCCCTCAAATACCCCAGGAATCCCCTCCTCAGAACTTCCCCCCCACCTTCCCCAGCAGCTCACGGTGAGTGGAGGAGCTCCCTCCCACTCCCACTCCACCCTATCCCCCACTCCGCCTTGCCCTTTCCTGACAGTCTCCCTTTTTTACCCCCCCAACTGTGACTGACCCCCTACAATGACTTACCTCCATCAGGATGGACTTGACAGTAGACTTGCCCACTCCAAACTGGTGTCCCACGGAGCGGTAGCCGTCGGGGTGGCCAGCTTCCAGAGGGCAATAGCAACCCTCTTTTCCAGGGGGATGGCGGGCCACAGGTGGGTGTCCTGCCGTTGCAGAGTGGGGGCGAGCCAGGTACACAGCTCCTGGAAAGTGGCCTTCTGCATCCGGAAGTTGTGGAGTCAGTGTTGGTCGTCCCACAGCTCCATAACGAGCTGGTCCCACCAGTCGGAGCTGGTGTCAAGCCTCCAAAAATGCCTCTCCATGAAGAAGTTTGGAGGCAAGGGCAGTGGGGCTGCATGACGGGCAAACCTTTCGTACCTCTGGTCTGGGTCCAGATGGGGAAGTAGCCTCAAGACTGTGTCATGCAGATGCAGCAAAACTTGCAGTATGATGGTGTGGGGCCATCGCTTGCCCAGGGGCAGCTCTGGCTCCATGGCAAAAAAAAAGGGATCCAAATCAGGAAAACCTCCAAACAAAAAAACCTGTTGTGCTGTCCCAGGAAGCTGGGCACTCAAAACAAGCACTGCAATACCTTGCTTAACTTCTAGAGGGACAACAAAGGCAGCTGCAGGAGCAGAGCAATGGGTGTTCAGGGGGGTCCCTTTAACCACGTGTCTCTGCAAAGGGCAGGTAGCAGCACCCAGAAGGAAATGCTGCCCCCATACCCTGGCAGAAGCAGTTCCGGGTGGCTTTTTCTTTCGAAAGAGCGTCCAGCAGTCAGGACGCTCTTTTTCGAAAAAGCAGATCGATTTTCCTATCCACATAATGTAATCTAGATGCTCTTTTTCGAAAGAGGCTTTTTCAAAAGTTTCTTTTGAAAAAGCGTCTTTTGAAAGAGGCGTGCAGTCTAGATGTACCCCTAGTGTGGTTACTGAGCAATGCAAGCGGTACCTCCACCACAGCAACAGTTAAGATCAAGAGACCTCTACAGCATGGGCTAGGAGCCAGCTGGCTTTTTAGCTCGGAGGGTAGAGGCTTCTATACTCCATTTCAAAGGTCCCAGATTCAAATCCGCCTGGTGGTGGTTACACAGGTACACTCTTTACTTATACCTTCAGAATGAATGGAGAAAAACTTTCACTGTAACTGTAGTTCTGAATGGAATATAGGTCTGAATAGAAGAATCCAATCTGCAGACTTCAGACATGTTCAGATCCTATTCCCCTGGATAAGTCCCCATCAAAATTTCATTGAGACCCTTATTCTGGACACAGCACATGGCTATCTCACCCACAGATACCCTTTTTCAGTATAGGAAAGTTGATATTAAATATCACCTTGATCTTATTATCACCTGGATCAGTTAATTACTGTCCTCTGTTCAGAGGTTTATGCTACATAGAAGGGTGTCCTGCTTCTTGCATCATTCCTTGGGGAGCCAGATACATTTACCTCTACCACTTCTCAGCTCTGCAATCTGTGTGCAGGTGGCCTTGTAACTTCCCTGGCCCTTGGAGCATGGCCTATCAGGGGGGTTGCTGGGCAAGGTGTGGGAGGGTCGTGGCTCCACAATCCTGAAAGGGGCAGGGCCTCGGACAGAAAGGGTAGGCAAGGACTAGCCCCTCCCTGCCAGCACTTCAGTGCCGCCTGGGTCTCTGGTGGTGATATAAAGGCCCTGGAGCTCTGTCAGCAGTCCTGTGGCCTATCGGTCAGTTCAGATAATTATTTAACCATTATTTGTTACCCTAGAATCTGGGTGCCTCAGAATCATTGATATATTTACCCACAAACACTTGGAGTGATTGGGCAGTGCCATTATTCCCATTTTACACGTGAGGAACTAACATGCACAGAGAAGCTAACTGACTTCCTTAAGGTCACACAGGAAGCTTATATCCCAGCCAGGAATTGTATCCAGCTTTCCCATGTTCTAGGCTAAAGCCCTAAGCACTGGACCATTCTTGTTTTCTGGCATCCCAGAAAGCATTTACAGGGACAGTTTCTGTGCTTGAGGGAGTATCTACACTGCATTTGTGAGTAGCAAAAAGGGGGGCAGAAAGGCCAACAACAATCCACCCATAAGTATATTCCTCATGTCTCTTTAAAAAGCTAAGGAAATCCTTTACAGACCCTGTTTGAATGTCTCCAATGAAATGTTTACTTCTGGAAATGATCTTTGATTCGGTGCAAGGTGAGTCTCCTTTTCAAGCAATGAAACATTATTGCCTTTCTTGTTTATTTGGAAAGTTTATTCTGCTTATTTAACTAAGAAGAAATTACTGAAAGGCAAACAGAGCATCCATACAACCCAGTGAGGCAGCTTTATCCATGCCTTACTGAACTGTGTGTGAAGTCACTGAGCTGTATCCACACATACAGTGCTATGAATGCCCTCATTGTATCGGGAACATAAATATTGTCTATAAGCTCTGGGCTCCTGAATAACACACACTCTTAAAAAGGTTCAAAGACTTACTATAATTTAAACTCTAGTAATACTGATGTTGCTTGCCTTAGACATCTGTTCAGAACATTCCTTTAGTCAGCACTGCTCCGTTTTATGAGCAAAAATCTGAAGAAAATGTCAAGCCATTACCATTACATCATGTTACTCACTTTTCACACCTCTGTAAGGTACAAGTTTATACAAGCTTAAAAAAATCAATATGCTTGAAGTGAAAGTTTGCCCCCATTTTGTGCACAACAGCTTTCCTGGACTGATAGGCAAAGGATTTCTTGGCCAGACATAGGCATTTGAATGGCATTTGTAATTAAAGTGTTTTAATACAAATCTGCATTTTGTAACAAGCTACTGGGCAGCTTCCATCTCACTGATCTCAGAGACCAGATTGTGGTATCAGCAGGAGGAAGTTCATAACCATTTAAAATAGTTTGTCATCTTAAATTCTCAGGGGCCTAGTTTACACTAGGACCTTAGTCTGAAATTAGGCCCCCAAGGTCAATTTTCTAAGCATTGCAGCCACACTACCACCCCCCTTATTCCAGAATAAGGGGCCGTGGAATTTGAACTCTGTAGTCCTGCTTTTCACAAGGAATAATTCTATTCCTGAACTTGTAAATCTGAAATAACTTTAGTGTAGATGCTCTGGTGCCACTACTGTAAAATCTCAAATATAATGTACACCGATGTATAATGCGCGCCCTGACTTTTGAATTTTATCATAATGAAAAAATCTATACTCCTATATATAATGCATACCCCGACTTTACCCATTGTACATGTATTTTATACTACCCGTCATCACAGATACGACGGCATCGTTAAATATGGTCTATTTGATTGCAAGTCTATGGTATGCCGGCACGTCGTATTTCCTGCCTTTTTGTATTGCTGGTTGATTGCACATGAGCATACGACTATAGAATACATGGCATTTCGACGTTCTATTACCTTTAAATTCGGTTGATTTTAGTAATGTTTATAACTTATTTTTGTAAATATCAGCAATTAATTAACTATAAACTATTTCATACAAGTAAGATGTAAATTTAATATTATTTATTGTTTTTAAATATTTCAAAGCATTCTAGGAATCTCTGCCATTTCAGTTGATATTGATTTCATGTTTACTGCCATCTTAGCATGGCATCGGCATAGCGGAGGTTCGTCGTCTTCTGACACGGAACTGCCAAAATAAAACTTTAAACAATAACTCCTATATATAATGCGCACCCCAACTTTGACCCCAAAAAAACTTGGAAAAAAAGTGCACATTATATTCAAGATTAAACGGTAATTCAAACTATTTGGCCTCTAGGAGTCCTGCAGCTTTTCATAGTGCTTGTTGGGGCTCTGAGTCATCATAGATACGGCAAGCTCCATTAATGTGGATGAACTACCTTGGACTGCATTTGATCTTCTCCGTAGTGAGAACACAGAACTTTGAATTTATAAAATCGGGTGCCCAGAAATCAAACTTAGTAAATTTGAAATAATCGCCTAGTATACACATGGCCAAGCAGAAGTAAGGTTTATTTATGTATGGGTGGGTGGGTGTGAGTGTGTGTGTGTCCTAATTTAGCAAGGCTTTAAGGATAATCAGTTCTGATGCTTCAGGGCATGAGCTTGTCAGCAGTACAATGCAACTAGAGAAGAGATTTGTTGGTGATTGCTTTCTTTTGAATTGATAATTACAGGTTGAATCTTTCTAGTCTGGCATTCTCTGCTGAACCAGAGAATTTGGCAAACCACAGGAGGTCAATATTGTCTAGCAGCATTACCAATGCTTCCACTGCTTACTGGGCTCTTAGAAGACATGTAGGGGTAAATTAGAGCTAAATAACAACACAGAACATTGAGAACCAGGACTGGTGGCTGTAAACATACTTTAAGGGACTGCAGAAAACGTGGCCACACCCATAAGTGGACATCCAGCTAACTCATATCATCAGGGCCACGGATGCTGCCAGACCAAAGAATGCCAAGCTAGAGAGGTTCAACCTGTAGTAGACTGATATCCAGCTTGAAGAAACATAGTCTGATAAGCTACAGCACCAAAGAAAAGTATCATGTATCGTATTGTTTTATAGCCATCCTATTTTATTCTTGTCCAGTGTCACTAGATTATTTCTAACTATAGGAATCTAAACTTGCCTATCATTGCAATATCTGAGTGTGTTATGGATGGCTTCTTGGATCACTAAATACCTGGGCATCACTTTTTTCTTCCCATTATCTATTTTATTTTGTTTTCTATACATAAAGCTTCTAAACAAAAACAATATACATGTCTATGTGGTTCCAAATTCCAGCTGGAACCAGAAGAGACAGAAAAACACCTAAAGAAAGTCTGTACTTTTGGTACTTTATACATAACCAGTAAGTATTGAAAGTTTGCAAAGAGTTTGTACCTTGTGCTATTTAGCTTGATTTTGTATGATCAAGACTTGTGGCTAGTTCAGCTAAAATTTAGATAAACAGCCCAACTATGGCATAGTTAATTGCGTCAAACTCAGTCTCTGAAATGTTTATGGTTCATTTATTGCTAATGTATTTTTACACTCATCAGCTGTGATTTCATATTTGCTCTTGTGGTGAAACATGAATCTGTCCTCATTCATAAAATCATACATTCTGAGGCCACGAAAAGGACCGTAACTGTATATTCTTCCCTCCTTCATCATGAAAACAGGTTTTAGTTTAAACTGTCTCATTTATTTTCTTTACAGTATGGCAGGGTAGTTGTGCTTTACAGGGGGAAAACAGTGTGAACTGCAACCTGGTCTTCTACTGGGCAGATATACGATCAGATCCTTAGCCAATGTAAATCATCATAGCTACACTGAAGTCAAAGAAGCTAGGCTAGCTTACGTTGACGATGGCTACATCTACACTGCTTCCCTTTTCCACATGAAAAAATGCAAATGGAGCACTCATTTGCGTATGTTGCACGCTCATTTGAATTTCCTCCTTGGATATCTTTTGCGCAAGAGTTTTTTGTGCAAAAAAGCACTGTGTAGACGGCACCTTTTTGCGCAAAACTTCCCTTTTGTGCAAGAACCGTTCTTCCTCATTTTTTGAGGAAGAACAGCTCTTGCGCAAAAGGCGCCGTCTACACAGCGCTTTTTTGCACAAAAACCTCTTGCGCAAAAGGGATCTGAGGAGGAAATGCAAATGGCAGCGTGACATATGCAAATGAGTGCTCCATTTTCATTTCCTCTTGCGGAAAAGGGAAGCAGTGTAGACGTAGCCTATGAGTCTAGCCTACAGACATTTTTTCTCCCCAATTTTACCCCTTCTGTCATTCAAAGGCAAATTTCTCTCCACCCATGTAAGTCCTAGTATTATACAGGTGAAGTGGGACGGAAAAGGCCTGGCCAGAATGTGGATATAGTGTGCTTCAGAGTAGAAAAAGGAAGGATGTGATTAGACTAAATAAAAAGAAAAAAATATTCAGGCTGCTGAAAGCTGATAGACCCTTGTTTTATCCCTGGGAAAGGATTATGTAGTGGATCAGTAGTTCCAGCCCACTTACACCACTAGCACAGGATGCTACTATATAACTGCAAGTCCCTGCTTTCTATTATTCAGGACTTTTGCAGAGATACATCTCCGGGGTACACAATAGTAGAGGTCCCACTATGCAAGCAGTCCAGTAGTGTCCTCTCTGCAGTCCCTTGCAGAGATTATGTGGTACAGAGATTTGTAATTATTATTTACTTTCTTTTGTATTATTGCTGTGTTATATGTAGTCATCTCTGAGTTATTTCACTAAACTCCAGCTTGAAAGGTGGGGCTACAGGTGACTTTAAAATCCTGCTTAATAAGGATATTCTGTTTGATCCCTAAAGTACTTTTCTTGATTTGTTTCTGCTTTTAAAATCTTCCTCGGTATGCTGTTGAACATTCATGTTATTCATTTATGAATGGAGGTTTCTTTCTGTTAATATTTTAATATTTACTTTACAAAACCGATGACCTTCTGTTTTCTCTTAGTCTTCTTTTTTTTTTTTTTTTTTTTTTAACACCATCTTTGGTGGTTGAGCAGAGAAGAGAATTGAAAAGCCCTGGCCATTCAACAGGAAAAAAAAAAAATCCTCCTGAATAAATCTTCCAGTCAGCAGCGCATGTTTTGTGTTTGGACTGTTTATGAAGTTTACTAGTGATAAAGGGTCAAATTTAAGCCAATAACCATCTAATATAATGGAGGGGGTTGGTATTTGTATGACCTTTCTCAGACAAACATTGCAAAAATATTCAGATATAGTTCATTCTATTTTATGGCGTCAACCATTTTACACCAGTTTGCTTTTAGTGAATATTTTATTGAACACGTTTACTGTTAAGAATGTTTATGAAAGCTACTCAATTTAAGCTTCACAGCTGGCCCCAATACTATGATGGATCCAATTAGAACCCCGAAGTCCAAATCCCTGAAAGACAGGAAGGCTGGCCTAGGACTTCAGAGACACAGAATTGAAGTGCCTTGCTTTTCCATAGACTCCCTGTGTGACAAAAGGCAAGTCACGTAGCCTCAAGTTTCCTACCTGTAAAATGGGTAAAATAGTAATTCCCTACAAGATTGGATGTTTTAAAGTTAATTATCTTAAAGATTATGCTGTGCTCAAAAGCTACCATAACAAAGATCAAATAAGAAACTAAGATAGGTAGAAATTTGGAAAATTTGAACAAAGATTGAATTCTGAACCTCACATATTTTATCATTTTAATGGTTATTTGAGTGTCAATACAAATCAGTCACATTGGTTGGTCACATTATAATTGGCTTCAGCTACCATTCCAAAAACTGTAACATTCTTTGCCTGCAGTGGCACAACAAAAGGTTTCAAATTCTTTCCTGCCTTTAAAACATCAAAGAAAACACTTCCAGCTTCACTCTTAAAAGCAATAGCCCTTTGGTCATTATAAGTAGATGCAGACATATCCATAGCCATGGGAGCTGGCTTTTGGATTTGGTCCATGTTCAGTAGTCAAATTGGTATATGGGAAGGAAAAGTAACACCAGCAACAATGAGTTTCAAATCAAAAGAAGATTACTAAGATTAAGTCCTTCACTATATTTTTGAAATGTTCAGTAGTATAACTGCATCTTTGGTACATTACCAGATTAAGGTATATTGCTGTCAGCCTTGCTTTGGTTAAATTAGAAGTTTGCATTAGTCTAACTGATTTGAGATGCTTATACAGCTATGGATTTCTTTAATGTAGACAGGGCCTAAAACTATTATTGGAAGGACAGATTAAAACATTGAGAACCAGGATCTAATTCGCACTTTAAATGTGCATCTACACTGCACCGTTATTTCAAGATAACTAACGTTATTTCAAAATAACAATGTGAGCATCTACACAGCCATTCCGTTATTTCGAAATAATTTTGAAATAACAAAAGGCTTAGTCCACAATCTGTAAACCTCATCCTACAAGGAATAAACTCCTATTCCGAAATAGCTATTTCGAAATAAGGTGTGTGTAGAAGCTCCACTGCCGCTATTTCGAAATAACCCCTCCCCAGGGCCATTCTAAGTTATTCCTCCCCAGTGCCTCCTGGGGCTCTAAATCGAGACAGCACGTCTACATTAGGGAAGCCTGCCTCGGACTAATTTTGAGGCTTCCCTGCAGTGTAGATGTGCTATTTCAAAATAAGCTATTTCGGAATAACTATTCCAGAATAGTTTATTTCAAAATAAGTGTGCAGTATAGACATAACTTAGATGTGTGTAACTGAACAGCAAATGGGCGCATTAGCACCTGAACTCTGTCCGTTGATGCAGCTCCCTCAGAATGTCTTGTAACATTTCACAATTCTGTATAATTCCAAGATGCAGTAATTTTTCTATTAAATAAAAAACCCACCAAAGAAATGTTTTCCTCTTTCCTCCAGTCATAATATTCTCCTAAAAATCACACCAGCTCAGGGTGAACAACATTCACTCTTGCTTCACTAACAATCTAGTATACAAATATCCTCTAAGGCTTCATCTATACTATCACTTTTGTTAGTACAAGGTTTTTCACTTCGAGGTGTGAAAATACACCCCTCTGAGCGATGTAAGTTACACTGACAAGTGCTGGTGAGAACACTGCTGGGTCAGTGGGAGATATTCTCCTAGGCTATGTCTACACTATTAGGTTATTTTGAAATAAGTTATTTTAAAATAATTCCCAAAATAACTATTTTGAAATAAGCTTATTCCTCTTCACAAGCAGGAGTTATTATTTTGAAATAACAGGCTTGGTAGTATGGACACTTGCCTCATTTCAAAATTTTGAAATAACTCCCCCGTATAGACATGCCCCTACTGACATAGCTACGTCACTTCTTGGAGGTGGTTTTGTTATATCCATGGGAGAGCACTATCCCATTACCATAGAGCAGCTACATGGGAGATCTTATTGCAATATAGGACACCTCAGACACTGTACACTTGCTCATGCAGACATGGCCTTACACGAGAAATAGGAGCTTGGCGTCATTATTCTGGCTTTCCAATAGGACAGACCCCAAAAGTAAAGTTTAATTCTTTTGACACACATTTGAATAGCATTCCAGTTATTATAGAAATGGGTTTCCCTCATAATGCTTGATACTAGAGAAATGTTATTGTCCTTGTAGACACAAGATTTACTAACATGTTCTTCACCATGTATATAGACTGATTTTTCTTTAAAGACAGGCACTGCTTATAATTAGGCAAACCCTTAAAAAGGTAAATGGGCCTTTGCTATCATAGAATCATAGAACCATTGAGCTGGAAAAGACCTCAGAAGGTCATCAAGTCCAGCCCCCCGCCCAAGGCAGGACCAATCCCAATTAAATCAACCCAGCCAGGGCTTTGTCAAGCCGAGACTTAAACACTGCTAGGGATGGAGACTCCACTACTTCCCTAGGCAACCCATTCCAGTGCTTCACCACTCTCCTAGTGAAATAGTTTTTCCTAATATCCAACCTAGACCTCTCCCACCACAACTTGAGACCATTGCTACTTGTTCTGCCATCTGTCACTACTGAGAACAGCCTTTCTCCATCCTCTTTGGAACTCCCTTCAGGAAGTTGAAGGCTGATATCACTCTTCGCTTCTGCAGACTAAACAGACCCAACTCCCTCAGCCTCTCCTCATAAGTCATATGCTCCAGCCCCCTAATCATTTTAGTTGCCCTCCGCTGGACCCTCTCCAATGCGTCCACATCCTTTTTGTAGTGGGGGGCCCAGAACTGGACACAATACTCCAGATGTGGCCTCACCAGAGCCGAATAAAGGGGAATAATGACATCTCTGGATCTGCTGGCAATGCTCCTCTTAATGCAACCTAATATGCCATTAGCCTTCTTGGCTACAAGGGCACACTGTTGACTCATATCCAACTTCTCATCCACTGTAACCCCCAGGTCCTTTTCTGCAGAACTACTATCCTATGAATTCAAGGTCCTATTCTGAAGAAACTGAGCTGTTGGCTACAATATTTAGTCCATGATACACCTATCAATTTTACTATTTAATGTCCAATATCATCTCTCTGTGGAGATGTAACTACTGTACAGTCACATAATTAATAGTTCTGTATATTGATCACCCTGTACACCCTAAGGAAATGGTGGGAATGTTTAGCTAAAGGCAACTCTGATGATTTCAGAGACAACAGTTAAACAGGATGTAGTTATTCAATTTCCATTTCTTTTGGGACTATGTAAAATTAGACCTCAGATTGAGCTATGAAATTTGGTTATGAGGAGAAACTACTGGAAAGGTTAAGGAGTTATTCTGGTAAGGATTTGAAGCAAGATGCCTCTAAAATAAAATTCAGATCAATATCTAAAATCAGGTTAGAGCTGCTCAATGTTTTATATTCAATCCATTTATTTAAATGAAAAATAGATAATTTTGTCACAATGGAAATGTGTTAGAAAATCCATTTTCATGTAAGAGTTCTGTGTTTTCTGTAACAAATAAATAAATAAATAAATAAATCCAAAATCATGAAAACGGATTCATTAGAGTTTAGTCACTTAATTTTTTTGATTGCTGTAATGTAACAGTATAACATTTTATTTTATTTATTTTTCCCAACCTGGCTGATTTTTTAACATTTATTTTGTTTTTCAGCAAATTCTGAATTATTTATTTCATGGGAGGAGTAAAACATTTCCCAAGTGGCTCTAAGGCTATCAACTCAAATACTCTGTCAGGATTGAGGTTTGGCATTTTTATTGGATCTTTGCACAGGAAAGGCCTTAAAAGCAAAATATCATGGTCTATAGGAAAGTTATTTCAGGTCAGCTTTAGAGATTTCCAAAATATTATACACTTTTTCTCTTTTTTTCTAAGGACTATACTGTTGGCTTTTGGTACTATGAGATTCTAGATTTATAGCTGAAGGAATATGAAACATAGTACCAATAACATGTTTTTAGAACTCCCCAAAGCTTTTCTAAAATAGATTTTTTGTAAAATATAGCCTATATGATGGCGTATTATAGTATCAAGGGTATATTTACATAACTCAATTAGAGCTCTGGCACTGGTGACTAATTCATCCATCCCAAATGTACACAGATACAATATTTACTCCCTACTACACTGTCCCAGTGGGGATGGGTAAAATTATACAGACCTTAAGAATAAGGATACGATGTAGTTAAAATCATAAAGCACATTCCTTGACTCTCAAATATGTAAAAGTGTATATAATAAAATACCCATTTAACAGAAAAATCTGGCAGATTCTTAACTATGGCCTTGGCCTTGTACCTTGCACTGCAGAGATGCTTAATTATTTTAACCTAAGAGCTGCACATATTTTTAGAAAGGTCAAGGGATCACAATCAGATGCACACTTAGGAAGCACAAATGGAGCAGAAACCACCCACAAGTCCCTTAATAGGAATTTTAGAGGCCTTTTGATTGCTGAAGAGCCAGTGTAACCACCTCCTACATTTTCTTTCCTAAAGTTCATGCTGTGGTTGAGTGTGTCACACCATCTGGAATGACTCACGACTATGAGGACCAACCTTAGTGCAGACTGTCAAAAAGCAGGGCAGAAACTCCTAACCTGTGGTATGTTCTACAGTTAGGTTTCACCAAGTCTGTAACCAATGTGAACTCCTAAAGTAGTACAATAATCTTACATTACCTTACAGTCACAGACAGTCCCCTTGGGTACTTCAAGTTAGCTTGCCACCGAGGAGAGCTTGACTTAGTGACACTCACTTGGGCCAAAGATCACAAAATGTTGAGGTTGCTCCTAGTTACAAGAGACCATTCACTTATCCCAGGTCAATTTGTATCTTACTGCTTGTAGCTAATCCCATAGGATATGTGTATATTTGCCCCCTAGCTCGAACTAGGGAGGCAAATGAAGCATACCGAAGTTGCAAATCAAGCACGGGATTTAAATATCCCGCGCTTGATTAGCATATTTGCAGCCGGTCACCATTTTAAAATGCCGGTCGCCCGATTTAACTTGCTGCGTGTAGAGGCGGTAGTTCGATTGGAAACCCTTCCCTCGAATTAACTGTTACTCCTCATGCAATGCACTATAAATATGGTTACATGTAGAAGTGGTGGATAAGAGAAAGATTGGAAGATCCAAAGGTACTCTACAGCTGGCCAACATTTTTTTTAAATGAAATGTTTTGGCCAATTTTAGCTGAAATGTTGACATTCAATGAGAAAAATCAGTCAGGTGATTTTTTGTTGGGAAGGTGTGGGGGAGTAATTTGTTCAACTAGAGAGCTGGCTGGGATTTTTGTTTATTACTTTTTGAAGTCATCAATAAAAAGTGAAGAAAACAGCTATTTATATTAGGGGTTTTTTCCAACCAGCTCTATTCTATCATACTACAGACTATAAAATAGATAGTCTGCTGTTTATAGCCCAGTCCTGGAAAGGCACCATCAGATAAAAGGAAAAATCAGGGACCAATATAGCTGGAATCTTTAATGCTCTGAAGGAACAGGGAGCTGATGGAGATGTCACTGCTAATAAGTGAAGGCTGACTTTTTTGCCCATGGCTTCAAACTTTGATATCTCAAAAACTAAGATGGATGTGAATCCAAAAGAAGCCTGAACAGAGTGTCAGTCTGGAGAGATGCCAGGATGATTCTTAACAAAATACCAAGTGCCATCTTTCAAGACAGATTCAAACATAAAATCCCTTTATATTAACTGCAGCATCAGTCATTGCATACTACACCTAGAAAAAAGAGGCCTTTATCTCTATCTATATATTAAGAATCCACACAGGAGCTGTTCATTTGCTTCCCCTCTGAGCCACCCAGCTGTTCCTTCCATTTGTGGTCTTAGGGCTAATTACATAATGTCCTTAATTTATACCCACTGGTAAATCAGATCAGAGCATTACCTGGAGGGCAAGCTCTAATTAGAGGAATTTCAGAACAAATTGTCTAAAGAGCTTGTTTGGTGTGATTAAATGCAAGTGATGGGCCCCTCTCTCTTTTTCCTTTAAAAACATGAATATTTACTATGCACTAAAACCTGTCAGATTAAAAAATAAAAAAAAAAATCAATAACAGCAGTTCATAGTAAGTAGCTATAAAATGAGTGGTATTAGCACTAAAAACAGCAAACAGAGTTTTCTTATCTGCAAGTGAATGTCTATACTGCTGAATATGCCTCACTGTGGGTATGTCTCCACTGCACATTTAGCTCAAAATAAATGATGCAATTTGAGCTACACAAATTGCGTAATTTATTTCGAGTTAATTTTGAAATAGCTTATTTTGAAATTTGGTGCTGTCTACACAGCACCAAATTTCGAAATAGAGCAGTATTCTGAAACATCCCTTAATCCTTGTGGAACGAAGTTTACAGAGGCATCGGAATAGCACAACTGTAATTTCAAAAGCTATTTCAAAATGCTGGGTGTGCTGTCAATATGTGGAATAACTATTTTGGGATAGCACAAGTATTCCGAAATAGCACCACTGTCTAGATGCACCCTGTCTGGGCATCTCTGTCAGAAATCACAATGTGGACTGTACCATCAAAGACTGAAGAAGGAGCAGGGAGACTAGTGCACCTCCAAACATTCATGGTTTTAACAACATAGTTTTTGGAGAGAAAGAAAAAAGATTTACAGCAGCATCTTTCATCTGAGGCTAAATTATTGTTTTTCAAAAATTAATCAAGTCCCACACACCCATATGGGCTATGTGTTTCCTTTTTCTAATGGATAAACCGAGGTGCAGAGTGGTTAATGGGCATATTGCAGCACAGCTCAGTAGGGATGCATCTACACTGAACCCTGAGCTCAAAATAAGCTATGCAATTTGAGTTACACAAATTGCGTAGCTTATTTTGAGGGTATTTTGAAATAAACTGCTATTCCGAAATGACCCTTAATCCTCATGGAATGAGGTTTACAGGGCACTCACAATAACATGAAATATCGAAAGATATTTAAAAATAACGAGCGCACTGTCAAGACACAGAATAGCTGTTTTGGGACACCGGAAGTATCCCGAAATAGCACCATGGTGCAGATGTACCCTAGGAGCTGTAAGTGGGAATAACTTCCATCTTGCCTCAATCATGAGAGAAAGTGCTGGACTAATAGTTGAAGGGGATGTGGAGGTCTGGCTCCCCTCATCCCACCTCACTGGCCAGAGTAGCTGGTTGTATGCATAGGAAGTTGAAGGCCCTTTATGGACAGATGTGCATGTAACTGGATACAATTATTCTGCCAAGGGTTCCCATATACACACATTAGAAATGGGTACCAACCCAAATCCTAAAGTTATTTCCCCCAAAAGTCAGGTGGAGCTGAGATCTGAACTTCAAAATTTGCTGCAATCTCTATAATGGTCAATATTCACTTTTGGAAGCTTGGATCCAGAACCAAACTTAGCTGCTCTGCCTTACCTCCACAACAATTTAGGTGCATGGACCCAGCTCTAGTACACAGTTAGAATGCATGTAAATCTGCAGACTAAGTTAAGTGATGTACCTCTGTTACAACTTGTGTTCTCTGAGGCAGTGTGTGCTCGCCTCCAATGCAGATCCCCCCCTGCTATTTCTAGATGTGGCTTGTACTTGCAGGGACATTAGCAGACAGTGTTTGGTTCAGATACTCTGCTCCTAACTTTGGCTCCATGGCCATGCTCAACAATTGCATTCCCCTGGACCAATGGAACAGCTGCCACCCACAACAGTGAGTTCTGGGGAGAGCTGTCTTGACCGTCGACTCATGACTATGGAACTGAGTCCTAGATCCCAACAGAATGAGCCTGAATGGGCCTCAGAGCCTTCAGAAAGAGAATGCAAATCATGATTGCGGAATGGCTACAGAAGCATGGATTACGTTTGCTCAATCTGACTTTTCCTCAGTGATCACACAATTAAACACACAGGGTACATCTACACTACAACACTATTTCAAAATAACTAGCACTATTCTGAAAGAACTTTGTGTCTACACAGCAGGCAGTTATTTTGAAATAGTATCAAAATACTGTCAAGCTGGAAGACTTCTTACTCTGACTCCTGTAACCCTCATTGTAGGAGGAATAAGGGAAGTCAGAAGAAGAGTGCTCTATTTCGAAATAAGTGCTGTGTAGATGCTCCCTATTTTGAAATAAGCTATTTCAAAATAAGCTACACAATTAACGTAGCTCGATTTGCATAGCTTATTTAGAGTTAAGCCCTACAAGTGTAGACACCTCCCACCACACACACACACAAATAAGATTTCCCTCCCTGAGACTAGTGATGGGGCCAAACAGGGTCTTGTGTATTTACATTAAAATGTGCAAGGTGTAATACATGTAATAACAAAGTCTTAGTTGATACATTTTTGAGATGTGCAACACATCAGGCAATATTGCTTAGACAGATTGAAATAGACAGTATAAAATGAATTATGCCACAGTCAACAAAGCCAAGAATTTACACACGTTGAAATGTGTATTTTAAGCAAGAAATTTTCCCAGGAACAAAAGGCTGTTAGGCACCTAACTCTCATTTAAATTTAGAGAGAATTAGCCACTTAACTGCCATTTTGTGTCTTTGAAAATCTCCCTTTAAATTAATACAGAAAGGGAATTGGTATTCAACAATAACATAGCACACTTTAATTTCTGAACTATGCTTAGGGGCCATAGCAATCTTGGATTATTACATTACCCTCATGATTTTACATTTGCGATGCATATATTGGTGAAGCCAACAAACTACAAAAGACATTGCTGCATAATAATATGAAGTTCTCATATAAGGTTCAAAATAAGGACAAGCTGTTTTAGGGTTATGTTGGCAAGTATTCAACAAAATGTGTGCAGCTCTGTTTCACATGCCTAGGTGAATCTGTTTGAATTAGTGAGGTTGTCATGAAGGAATGCCTAACTTTACAACCTTGATTCACTTCCTTCCTGCTAACTACTCTATCAGGACAAGCAAGGTCTATATTGCTTGATTGGAAGTTTATTTTATTTGCTCAAGACATGGAGTTAAAATTGTACTTTCCTTGACTGTGCCTATAAAATGGTCATATCTTGGAGTTGGTACCCAATAAAATAAAACAAACTGACTAACTTTTCAGTAGTATCCAATCAATATTATGTAACCTGAAAAAGAGCTTGAAGTGCAGGATTTAAAGATGGTTTTTAAACTCTCTGTAAAAAGACAAAAAAGAAAAGAGAAAAATAGATTGGGGGGAAGGATGAGGAGGGGCTTAAGATCCTAGATGTTCAGCAGTGTTGAGTATATACAACTCTAGATGAAATGAGTAGAATCTATTAATGCTGATAGATTAATATAGTTCAAAGTCAGAAGGGACCATAGTGATCATCTAGCCTGCACCCTATGTAACACAGACCATAAACCTTCTCCAAAACAATTCCTAGAGCAGATCTCTTATAACAAAGCATCCAATTTTGATTTAAAAATTGTGAGTTGGAAAATCCACAACAATCCTTGCTAAGTTGTTCCAATGGTTAATTATGCTGACTCAGAGAAGGGTGTGTGGGGGGGAAGGGGGAAAGAGCCTTATTTCCATTCTGAAGGTACCTTGCTTCAACTTCTAGTCATTGAACCATTTTATATTTTTCTCTACTAAACTGATGAGCCCATTATTCAATATTTGTTCCCTAGGTACATATTTATAGTGTGATCAGGTCACCCCTTAACTGTCTTTGTTAAATTAAATAGATTGAGCTCCTTCAGTTTGTCAGAATAGATTGAGCTTCTTGAGTCTGTCACTAATTCTTTAAATTCCCATGGTTTTCCCCTGGATCCTCTTCAATCCATCACCATTCTCCTTAAATTGTGGACATCAGAACTAGGCAGAATATTCCAGCAGCAGTCTCAACAGTGTCAAATAAAGAGGTAAAATAATCTCTGTATTCCTATTCAAGATTCCCCTGTTTATGTATCCATGGGTCACCTTCATCACTCATATTTAGCTGATTGTCCATCATAACCCACAAATCATTTTTCAGTCACTGCTACCCAAGATAGCATGTACGTGTGACCTATATATATATATATATATATATAATGTTCCAAGATGTATGCATTTATATTTAGTTACATTAAAGAGAATATTGTTTGTCGGACCCAGTTTATCAAGCAACCCAGATCACTTTGAATCAGTGATCTGCCCACTTAATTATTTACCACACTCCCTTCTTTTTTTGTGTGTCAACAGGAAACTTTATGAATGGTAATTTTGTATTTTCTTCCAGGTCACTAAATAACAAAGTTTAAATAATGTAGGGTCAAGAAGCAATCCCTGTGGGACCCCAGTAGAGAAACACTCATTTTTTGATTATTCAATTTGATTTACAATTACATTTTGAGATCTGTCCATCAGCTAGCTTTTAATGTGCATTGCATCAGAAATATCAGATTAATATGACAGCATCTCTTTTCTGTAAAACCATATAGACAGGCATTAATTGTATTGCCCTCTTTCACAAATCAAAGTTAAAGTGTGTCATATTTGGCACCCAAAATAGTGAGAGACCCAACATCGCTGAGCACTTTTGAAAATGTTGGCCCTAATTCCTGCAAGGTTGAGCTTCACACTGATGGTACGCGTGACTTTACAGAAAGGGCTCAGCACCTCTGAATCTAAATTTATTTAATTGATAAAACTGGTGGGGAAATCTCATTCAAATAGACGTTTTGATTGTTTTGCTGAGTCACTGTTTCTAAGCATGGGCAGAACCATGGAATGTGGGGTGAAATCATTGAAGTGATGACAAAATTCCCATTGGCTTCAATGGAGTCAAGATTTCTCTCTGTTCATTATGGTATTCTGCTCTCTGCTGAACAGATTCAAAAGCGTATTTGTTCTCATTCCTCTGAAGTTTAGAACATGTTTGAACTTTTTGTAAACACTCCTAGAATTGAGATACCAACAGCTTTTAATAACAAATTACACTGATTTCATATTCAATTCTTATACTACTAAATATAAATGGTATATTTGTTAGGTTAGCTATTCAAAATTACTTTAAATTCCAGTTGATTATTAAAGATATTTTCATTTCATTATCACTGAATACTCATAACTCTTTTTCTGTTAATCTTCTGCAAAATGATCAATCTGTTTAAGTTACTATCTTTTCAATAACTGTGTTAGTGTACTGTAGGAGAAAGAAGAAAGATCTTGAAAAATGGCAAAATAAAAATGATTAGATGCATTTAGGATGGGTAAAATGGGAAAAAGTATTTTACAAAATGAAGCAGATTAGGTCTATTTAGTATGGAAAATTTAAGGGGAAACTGTACAGTGTATGAGATGCTTATTTAATAGTTCAGGGAAGACAATTTGAGCTTTCTTATTTACCTTTTCCCATAATAGAGAAAATGGAACATTTGAAGAAATTTCTAGAAATATTATTTTAAAAGGAAATTATACAGAGAGTAATCCACCTGTGGATTTCTCTGACATGGGAAATATTGAGGGACATGGTTCAGTAAGATTTAGATAAGGATTGGACTTTTATATGAATAATAGTGACATCTGGATTTACTATAGCTAGGATAAAAACTACAAAGGCTATTTCAATCCTAATTATTCTGGGCATAAACCAAACCCCAGCTGGAATGAGTATGTGTGCGGGGAGAGGGAAAATCCACCAATGGTGTGATAATGCCCAAGTAGGTGTATTGTGCAGCTGTTTCATGTTTCTCTGATGCAGCCTCATTGTTGGAGCATAATACTTAAATAGACACACCACCAGTCTCTTCTGGTAATGACAGTTTCTATGGGCTCCTCTTCCTGCTTTCCTCCACGCAAACCCCCAATGACTACAATTGGAGTTCTGAGTACATAATAAATCTCACAGATTGGACCCTTTCTTTTTTTAAATTAGAAGCTCATTTTGCAATCAATAAGACCTGATCCTGTGAGGTGCTTCTCTGAGATGTGGTTATTGAAATTCTAAATCCTTCAGCTCTGTATCACAACTGACACACCAATGGTGCTTTTGTAATAGTCTGTTATTGCAGAACAGTAAGTGCATGGCTTTGTTCCAGATGTCCTTTACATCATTCAGTCACCTTTCTGTACAATGTGCTAATAACTTTTAACTAAAGATCATGTTGTCATGATAGGAACTTTTATAAAAATGAACAACCTATAGACTCTGACAAGAAGGCCATATTTTATGTTTTGTGTGAGCATATCTAGATGCTGCATCATAAACAAAAGGTTGAATTATCAAAACAAATGTTATTGACTAAAGCACTCTCAGTTTAGAAGAAACCAGTCATGCACAATTACCTACTGTCCATCCACTTTTTTCCCTTCTGTTTAGTGCAATTCAAAATTAGAAATAATCCAATGTTTACATGAAAGCCACTTCATAAGCGGTTTCAATTAACTTGAGCATTCTGTTGTAAGGACAAATGCTTTCATGCCACAGAATTGCGGTCTGAATATAGATTTCAAATATTTCAGGTCTGTGGATCTGGGGTTTGGGTTTGACTCATAATGATATGAGATGATTCAGAAATTCAGAACAGGATATGGGTTTGAAATTGTAGCTAAGCCAAAGTAAGTTTATATTTGGTGAGGAATGTGTTCTTTTTCTCTTGGTTTTAGGAAACTTTTTCGTTGTTTGAGAGAGACATGATCTGTGTAGAGAACACTTGTATTCTCTAATGCTTTTCCTGTACATTCCTAAATCATTAAAGGCCTGAGCTCCCACAACTTGTGAGGAGACAGTGGTAGGTAGTAATATCATATGGTTACAAAAGGGCCTGAAGTCATTGAACTTAAATCACTACATTTTTAAAGTTGTTGGAGATTAAAACAAAAAAACCCACAAAACTTCTGTTGTTGCTGTAGTAATTATAGAAGTTTCTTCCTACCTCAGGTTTATTTTGAACTACAGGTTCAAATGAACTTGAAAAATGTGGAGAGGAAGCTATTTTTTAATCTGGATTTGATCAAAAGTATATGAACAACGCAAAATCACGAATCATTCCTTGGCACATGAAACTTAGTCCAGGTTCTAGAAACTTGTGGGGCATATTGAAAAATTAGAGAGAATTTTCAGATTTGTAGGAGAACTTTGTCCCACAGTTCTACCCCAAAGTTCTGCCCCTTGCTTCATCAGTTCACTGGACTTTAGGAAAGTCAGCTAGTGTATGCTTCCAGTGAATTTAAACACTCATGGTTGGCCCATGCCATCTGATTTAGGCTTGTAGAACTTGGGCTAAAGGTTGTTTAATTGTGGTGTAGATGTTTGGGTTTGGGCTTGGGCTGAAACCTGAGATTTGGAGTCCTCAGTAGGAGTCTTAGAGTAGGATCTTAAAGCAGGGTCCATCCAGAGACCATATGTCTACATTGCAATTCAACAGATCCTTAGTCCAAGTCCCATGAGCCTAAGTCAGCTGGCATGGGCCAGCTGTGGGTTTTTAATTGCAGTGTAGACATACCTTTAGCTTCTTTACCTCAGTTTCCTCATATGTAATAAGGGAATAATAAATGTTCCCTCTGTACTTCCTTGCGGTGTTGTGAATTTTAATGACCACGAATGATCATCAAGTGCTTTGAATTCCTTGGAATGAAAGTGTGTTATATGATACATGTAAAGTATTATAACTGCAGTGACTTTATAGTAAGAATTAAAGGAGTCTGAATACTTCAGACAGAACTTTAAAATATTCTTTCACTTTAAAAAAAATGGCTTTGCACATACTCCATTTGTTTTCATTCCCAGCACCAATGTGGTATTGAATGGGTGTTGCTGGCTTGAATGTTTTCAGAAACCAAATTTCACATTTGCACATATGGAGTATTTGAGCCTAGAGAGCTTCCTTAATCATTGTCATATAATTGGCAGTATCATATGACTTATCTGACGAAACATAACCAACGTGTCACATAGAAAATGTCACATAGGAATGAGTTTGCCACACACTATGTATGAGTATCATACACAATGAGTAGTCCTCTTGGGTTCTATGGGACTATAGAGTTCAAACTACTACACTATAAATGAGTTGTATCAGTCTGGCTCACTTTGCATACATGTGGAGAACTCTTCATGATTAATCTAACCAGATTAATAACAATTGCTAATTGAAAATTTTCAAATTACACGTACATTTAAAAAAATGCCAGTCTGATCAGAGATGTTCTATGAGAAGGGGGGGGGAAGGCAATGATTGATGGAAAATTATTAATTATGAATTATTCATTCACTTGTGGAAGTGATACAGACTGATACAGGACAGTTCAACAGACAACTCCTTCATAAAAATAGGAAAATCTGCACTATGATAGCCTTTGTAAATAACCCATTCTGTGGCTTTTATTGAAAACTTACTAACATAAAACAAAGGGACAAATTCTGCTAGTCATAGCAGTGTGAGATTTCCCTTTGTGCATCTACATCAAGGCAATAATTTTTGCAGAGGGGCTACTTAACTGAATTTTGGTATGTGGTCACAAGCCAACTCCACCCCCAGAAGGGGCAGGGCCTGGGGCAGAAGGGGCAGGACCTAGGGTGGAAGTGACTGGGCTGGGGATTAGCTCCCCCACCAAGTTGTCTGGGGCTGGAGGCTTTGAATTAAAAACACATCAAAAGGCATGAGGCTCTCAGCCCCACAGCTATCTTGTTGCCCGACTGCTGCTCGGGATTGCTATGGCTATTTAAAGAGCTCATTCAGCTCCGGCCCCCGCTGGGATAGTGCCACGACTGGAAGTCATGACCATTTAAATAGGATCCTGCCTAGAAATTTGGTGGCATGGGCAGCAGTATATAAATAGAAAGTGGCCAGATGCAGTCCACAGGCCAAATCAAAGCCACAGGCCGCATCTTGCCCAACTTTCATCTACAGGAGGACTATGAGCCAAAAGGAGGAGTGTTCTTTGGAAAGAAATAGAAAGAGCATGCACAGTTTTATAGAGTGCATTCAGCTGAACTTCATATTGTGGATAGGTTTGGTTCAGTTTGATTTCAAATTTGTGTGAAAGTTTGGAATCAGTTCACATTTTATCTGAACCAGTTCACCCTTCTAATACCATAATACAAAATAAAAATGCAGTCCAGAATAAGTTACTGTACATGAAATAAGCATGGGATTGAATCTTTGCACCTGACTTTCATTCCTTAGGTATAATCATTCTGTAGAATGAGGCAGACATGCTTTCTGTGCATTTCTCATGCATTAGGTAAACTCTTGAGTTGCTTGAAATCACATTTTTTTTTCTGTTGCGATTAATAGTAATATAAACCTAATCAAGACTAGACTGAATTCATGAAGAGAACCCTTCCCTTTCAGCATCTTTCCTGTAGTTTTTCTGTTAGCAGTTTCACTGGCGAGGGGAGGTAAATGTAAATAAATTGAGCATATTCTTTAAAAGGAAGAAATAACCCAGCTATTTTTACTTAAATATTCTTTTTAAGGTGTCCCAGCTGATACCACTTAGTTAAGCAAAGTCTGTGAAATAGATTATAGTAAATAGAAATGTTATAGTCTCCTTGTTTGGATAGGATTTATTAGTGGTCCGTGTTTCCATTGAACTTTTCATGCTGGTGTTTGTAGTAGCTTGACTAAAGCAGCACCCCAATGGATTTTGCAGGTGTGCCAGCATATCCACAGACCCAAGGCATGAAGAAATCTCTGATTCACATGCGCACTGAGGTGAGCCTCCAGCACACCAGTTAGTTGTCCCTTTAGTCTATTCCAATGAAGGGTAAAGAGAAAAGTTGATGTTCTAAACATAAAGCAAACAGTTCAATACCAGGCTGCCCACCACTTTTCCCACAGGGCATCACTGCCCTTTCCTTGAAGGTTAGGTCCCAATCTCTTACTCAAGTCACCTGCTCCTGGGGGCCTAACGTTTACAATGGTACATTGTGCATTCTTGCGCAAGAAGATATGCAAATGAGGCGTGGTGATGAATATTGCCACACCTCATTTGCATACCTAATAAGCCGCCATTTTGCGCAAGGGGCTTTTGCTCAAGAAGGAGCAGTCTACACTGCTCCTTCTTGTGCAAAAACCCCCTCTTGTGCAAGAGCCTTACTGCTTCTTATTTTCAGGCACAACGGCTCTTGCGCAAGAGAGGGGTTTTGTGCAAGAAGGAGCAGTGTAGACTGCTCCTTCTTGAGCAAAAGCCCCTTGCACAAAAATGGCAGCTCATTAGGTATGCAAATGAGTCACGGTGATATTCATTGCCATGCCTCATTTGCACAACTTCTTGCGCAAGAATGTGCAATGTAAATGTTGCCCGATAGTTTTTCCCTATGTATTTCACTGCTTGTCTGTGGCCTCTCTACCCTATCACAAGATTTTACTTATACAGGGGGTATAAAACACTTTGGCCCAAATTCACAGAAAAGAACTTAAGTGTCTAAGTAAAAAATATAGGTGCCAATGAGACCCTCAAAACACCTGTTCTGCTGCTGCCTAGCCCTAGAGGAACCTAAAGTCCTTGGCACCAAAATTTTCCCTGTAAAAGTCTCTTAGATGCATACATTTTGGCACTGGGCAAGCGGACAATGTCTGACTATAGGTGTCTAGGTGCCTATCTTGTGCTGAAGCCACCCCAAGATCAGGTGAAGATGAGCTTTTCCCTGCCTATCTCACCTGTGGGGCCAGACCCAGACATTTTCTTTAACATCTAACTACTATTAGGATTGGTTGCTAATTATTATTACATGGCAGCTTGTTTAAATGGCCCCCAAAATGTACTGGGTTCTTTACAGACAAGTCTTGCAAAAAGGAAACCTATTGAAGGCTGTGAGACTGATTCTGGACAAAAAGAAAGTAGATATGTAGCTTTACATACCAGAAATAGTCTAATTGCGTGGCCACATATTTAGATGTCAAAATACTATACAATTCAGCTGCAAAAGGACTCAGAGGTTCCTTTGAAAATCAGGAGCCTAGTTCCAAGAATTAGTAGAATCCACTTTCCTTGCCATGCAAGTGGGAAGTTGTTTGCACCCTGAATAATGGAACAGGAGGCATAGGTGGGTGTATATCACCTTTGGATGGCGCTGAAAATTCCTCCCTATACGTGTTCTCTCACACTCAGTACTTTAGAATATTCCTCCTCACCCCAACATATTGAGCCACAATAAAATTTCATTCTGAGTGCTGATTACCATTGACCTTTCCTGGTGCATGAAGGAAGGTACATGCCTTCTACTTTATCTCGCAAAATTATAATTAAAAGAGGTGTGGGGGAAGAGTTAAATGTGTGAAATGTTAATAGTGGTCCCCAGTGAAGCAATTGTGCAGTATGTCATTTTGGATGCATTTTGACTGAATTTGCTTTCACAAAATACCCACCAGACCTGCTTCTAGAGGCTGTTTTGCCATCTGCACTATTAAAACATCCCCATTAAATGTGCCTGGGGTCTAATCTTTCACACGTGATTACAAATTGTCCATAACACACAGGCTAAAATAGAATTACAGGAATTAATTTTCAAACTGTAAATGTGCAAATTCATTAAATAGGAAAGAAAAGGATATCTTCATTATAATCATTTTCATCTGGTTTGGATGCTGATTAGGATGATAAACAGGCACCCGTAATAAAGCTCAGATGTTAATACTAACATTTGCCTTGCTGATGATCGTGAAAGTTTTAATATGTTTGTAATGTAAACTTTGCAGCAGCTCTTCCTTTTCTCTTGTCTGTCTGGAAGAATCCCTCTGCTAAACAGTCTGTGCCTCACTAGTACAGTTACATTCTTAGACTAATGAGAATTAACCATGCCAAAAATGTAACCACACACCAGGCATCTGCTCTGTTTGTTCAATGGGCAGAGAGTTGCTAAGGGGATAGAGAAGAAGAAAATAAAACAATCTTCTTCAGTGATGCCTTTGGAAAAGGACACAGACTAAGCAAAAGCTGGTAGGAATTATTGCCTAGTGCTTAGAAAACAGAACTGGGAATCAAAATTTTGGGATTGCTGACACTTTTTGTCTTTGGGCAAGTCACTCTGTCTCTTTCCCTATCTGTAAAATGGGGATAATAATTAGCTACCTCAGTGAAGGCTTGATTGTACTTTCAAGTCACAGCCCTGAGACTGATGTAAAGTCTTAGGGCACAACTACACAGCAGGGCAAAAGTAAAATTAAACTATGCAACTTGAGCTACATCAATTGTGTAGCTGAAGTGGGAATAGCTCAATTCGATTTTTGGCTCTTGTCTACACAGCAGGAAGTCCAAATTAGAGCACTCTTCCTTTGAATTCCCTTACTCCTCTTAAAATGAGGTTAAAGGAGTCAGAGTAAGAAGCCCTTCAGCTCAACATTATTTCAAAATAATGGCTTGCTGTGTAGTTGCACTCTTTGTTATTTCAGAATAACGTCACTTATTCTGAAATAATGCTGCTGTGTAAACATGCTCTCACTGTGCTGAACCAGTGGGAGCGATGGAATATTTGGAAACATCCAAGAGTCCCCAACATTCAGTTGGATTTGTACAGTATTTCAACATGTGCTGCACACTATACACTGTGTACATCAGGGCCTTTCCTTACCGCTTTGGGTTCTCTTATGCCCCAAGCATACACAGAAAAAGTAGTCTCTTGCCTGCAGTTATGAAATTAAGTATCACCCAATGTCATAGAATCATAGAAATGTAGGGCCTGAAGGGCCCTCAAGAGTCATCAAGTCTAGATCTCTGCACTGAGACAGGACTGAATATACTTACCTCTACAATAATACTGTATATAAGGTTGGTCTGTCAGCATAGGTGCTGACGTCTCCTCTCTGTCTACCCCAGACCCTGCACTTACTCAGTCTATTCCCCCCAAGTCCCTGCCCCTTCCCACCCCTACTTTGCCCTAATTTCACACCTTCCATGAAGCCCTGCTCCTGTTCTGCCCCCACCCCACTCCCATTCCACCCCTTCTCCCAAGCCTCTGACCCACCTCTTTCCACCCTGAACCACCAACTCCCATGCCATCTCCTCACTCTCCCTTCCAGAGTTTCCTGAATGCTGCAATAAGCTATTCATGGCACTCCAGAAGTGCTGAGAGAGCAAGAGAAGTGAGGGCATGGGGCACACATGGAGGGAGGAGGCAGGAAAAAGACATGGAGGTGAGCTTGTCTGCTCGTGGGTGCTCCATACCCATTAATTTTTCCCTGTGGTTTCTCCAGTCTCATAGCACCCATGGAGTCGGTGCCTATGCATGCCAGTCCCAGGGCATTAGAGCCACAAGGTGGGTGAAGTGATATTGTTTATTGGACCAACTTCTGTTGGTGTGAGAGACAATTTTCAAGCCACAAATAGGTCTGGAAAACATACTCAGCATTGTCATCACTAAATGCCAGACAGGAGAGATAGGTTTAGCATAAGTAATTAACACATATTTTAAGTGACCATTGCAGGTGAAGCGGCTGGGTAACAGCCCTCCATGAGAAGGAAAAAGGAAGTTGGGGTGGTGGGTTGTTAGTTATAGACAGATTTCATAGTGTCAGATTTTAAAAAACCGCTTGTCACGATTTCAGTTATTTCAATTTGAAATTTCACAGTGCTGTCATTGTCAGGGTTCTGAGCCAAAAAGGAGTTGTGGGAGGTTGCAAGGTCATTGTAGGGGGTATTGCAGTACAAATATCCTTACTTCCACACTGCCTTAAAAGCTGGGCAGCTGGAGAGTGGTGTCTGCTGACAGGGAGCCCAGCTGGTGGCATGGTGTGGTATTGCAATCCTTCCTTCTGTGCTGCTGTCTGCAGAGCTGGGCCCACAGTCAGCAGCCACCACTCTCTAGCCACCCAGCTCTCAAGGCAGCACTGCAGAAGTAAGAATGGCTTGGTATGGCATTTCCACCCCTACCTTTGCACTGCTTCTGGCAGGGTGCCCCCTTCAAAGCTGGGCGCCTGGCCATCTGTCTCTGCTTTCTACAGTAAAACTCTAATAGTCCAGCATCCAATCGTATGGCACTCCCGATAGTCTGGCATCAAAATGGCAAGAGTCTAGTGAGTGAGCTTCGGCAAAAAATGAGTCACAAGGCAGCAGCAGCAGCAGCTGAACTGAGTGAAAAGGGTAAAAAAGGGTTAAAAAAACCTAAAACATTACAGTATACTGTATACAGTATGTACAATAAAAGGGTTAAAACACTTTATATACAGTATATGCTGTGTATAGTATATATATATAACTATTTTATAGTACCTCCTGATAGTCTGGCATATCCGATAATCCAGCACCACCTAGGTCCCAAAGGTTCTGGATTATCGGAAGTCTACTGTAGTTGCCAAGCTCTGAAAGCAGCACAGAAATAAGGGTGGCAACATTACAACTCTTCCTACAATAACTTTGTGACTGCTCTGCAACTCCCTTTTTGGCAGGATCTCTAGTTTGAAAAACACTGGTCTTCCCTGTGAAATCTGTATAGTGTAGAATAAAAGCCACACAAGACTAGATTTCATGCGAGGAGACCAGATTTCATGGTCCTTGACATACTTTTCATGGCTGTGAAACTGGTAGGACCCTACTTAAAGATCATTCTAATAAGCTGTAGATCCAGTGTCTCTGGTTAGTCCATGATTTGTAGTGTTTAGCAAAATTAAGAATTTAAGCTCCCGGGCTCATATTTTGAAAGTGCTGTGAAAGTTTCCTTTGAGGATAATGATGAAAGTTTACCCACAAGTGATATGGTGTTTTAGTATTTTATCATTTTCCCATGTGAATTCATTTGAGAGTATAGTGATTTTCTAGTTTCACCCATGTAGTTTTGGGCAAGGTACCCCACATATTAACAAGTATATGTCTAATTTGTTCTTAAAAACCTCAAATGAGGGGGATTCTAGTGCTTAAATACTCTTATAGTTAAATGTTTTTTTTCTTGATATCTAACCTAAATCTCCTGTCCTGAAGATGAAACTGATTACTTGTCCTGCCTACAGTGAACATGGAAAACAACTGATCAATGTCTTATTTATAACAATCCTTAACATATTTGAAAGCAGTTATCACATCCCCTCTTGTTTTTTTCTAAACACTAAACATGCCCAGTTCTTTTCTCATAGACCAGGTTTTCTAAACTTGTTAACATTATTGTTGCTTTCCTCTGGACTCTTTCCAATTTGCCCAATCTTTCTTGAAATGTGGCACCCAGATTAGGACAATATTTCATCTGAGGCTCACCAGGGCTGAGTAGAGTAGGATAATTACATTCCATAGCTTATATATAATGCTTCTGTTAATACACCCCACAGTATTAGCCTTTTTCACAAATGTTTTGCAATGTTGGTTCATATTCAATTTGTGATCCACTAAAGCCACCAGATCCTTTTCAGTAGTATTACTGTCTAGCTAGTTAGTCTCATTGGTTACTTGTAGTTCTGCATTTGTTTTTATTTTTCTTCCTAAGTGTCGTACTTCCCACTTACCTTTACTGAATTTTATCTTGTTGATTTCAGACGTGTTCTCCAGTTTGTCAAGGTTGATTCAAATTTTAAACCTGTCTTTCAAACTGCTAGCAACCTCTCCCAGCTTGTTGTAATCCACAGATTTTATAAGCATGCTCTCTTTTCTATTATCCATGTAAAAATATTATATAGTATCAAAGCCAGGACAAACCCCACAGAAAGCATCATATACTTCCTTCCAGTTTGGCAGCAAATAATTGAAAACTACTTTTAAGAATTGTCTTTCAGCAAGTTTTGCATCAACCTTGCGGTTATTTCATTGAGACCACATTTTCCTAGTTTACTTATGAGAATGTTAAATGGGATTGTACAAAAAAACTCACTAAAAATCAGGCTATAGTATGTCTACTGCTTTGCCCCATTCTAGTAACTCGGTCATTTAAAGTGGAAAAATTGCAGTTGAAGCCCAAAAGGATGATGAAAACATTACATCATGGCACTTATGGATATTTAAAATTATATGCATTGGAAATAAAAATATAGTGACCTGACACAAATAATAATATTTAGCATCTATACAGGAGTTTGAAACTTCAATGGACTTAATCAATTTAAGGCTGTTAATCCTCATAATCCATTGTTAGGTAAGTAATCATTATCCCCATTTTACACATCACAGGAACGAAGGCAGACAAGTTATAATTCAGATGTTCCTGGCTCTCAGTCTTGTGCTTCTGCCTATTGATCATATTTTACACTTCATGACAAGGGTCATAGATCATCTATAATAGATGCTAGCTAGCATAAATGCCAAGCTTCAGTGAAAGGCCTGAGTGTCTTTTTGGAAAATGCCCATGGCTACGTTTCAGCAAGCAAACAGATTACAGCAAGCCTCAGGTGCGTAAAATAAGGGTACAGAAAACCACATGTCAATGCATTGGTGTTAGGTGGACCAATGTCTGCAAACTGTCATTTTAATCCCCTAGGCTACATCTACACTGCACATCAATTTTGAAATAAACTATTCCAGAGTAGTTATTCTGAAATAACTTATTTTGAAATAGCACATCTACACTACATGGAAGCCTCAAAACTAGTCTGAGACAGGCTTCCCTAATGCAGATGTGCTATCTCGATTTAGAGCTCCAGGAGGAACTGGGGAGGAATAACTTAGAATGGCCCTAGTGAGAGGCTATTTCGAAATAGCAGCAGTGGAGCATCTACACACACCTTATTTTGAAATAGTTATTTTGGAATAGGAGTTATTCTTCATAGAAAGAGGTTTACAGATTTCGGAATAAGCTGCCTGTTATTTTGAAATTATTTCAAAATAACGGAATGGCTGTGTAGACACTCGCATAGTTATTTTGGAATAATGGCTGTCATTCTGAAATAACTTTGCTGTGTAGACATACCCCTAGTAACCCGATAACATATATTTGGTATGCCCTAACACGGAAGAATGAGGTTGCTGGAATGGAAGTTTTATTACAGTCTGACCTAAATAATTATTGTATGTTTGACTTCCATAACTATCAATTTCCCCACAAAAAAGAGCTCTGTGTTTTAAATCACGTGAAGTGTAGGAGTGGCCTGGTTTTAGCATTTTGGTCTAGCCCATGACAGAGGTAGGGCTCTATGGAACTTTTGATGAAGATCTGGATTTTGAACTCTCCCAAAGTTAAATAGTGTTTGAGTCCAGGCAATCTCTGTTAATGAAGAACAGGAAAAGTGAAAAAGGAAGGAGGCAAAGGGAGATGAGATGATCAAAGATGATCAAAGAAAAGGGGGAGAGGAAGGACAGCCGAATAGAATTTTCCCACACTATCATGAACTTTGAGGCATATTCACATTATATATATATATATATATATACACACACACACACACACACACACACACACACACACACTAGATTTGCCTAGAGGGTGGCAGTCATACCTGGAAGTGGCCATCCCAGCACCTCCTCTATGGAGCAGTATTTTATATTTTGATGGGGTACATAAGAAGTGCTCTGTATTCCTTGGTTTTGTGAATGCTTTGACAGGTAAACATCTCAAGCTCCACTTGCTTCACTCATGAAGACAGAGTGTCAGTCCCAATCGGAAGGTGTGTCAAGCCTAAAGCTACAGATTAGAAATATGCTTTTATTGTAGGTGCAATAAGATGGGCTGATGGTGCAAGGAACTCCCAGTCCTAATCTGGTACAGAAGTATGGGAAGAAGGCAATGCTCCCTTACTGGCTAGACCATTGGACAAGCTAATGTGGTCATGATTACAAAAATTACTAATTCTCAAATGAGCTAGGTCAGCTCACAGAGACCGACTGTATCGGTTGTTTGAAGGAATAGGTTAGTGCACAATAATTGTCTGCAGCTGGTATAGGGGGTATGCTGATCAACATGCACCCTCATCCCCCATGTGCTTGTGAGTCATTGCACAGCCTGGAATGGATGCTACTTTTCCTACCCTCTGACACAGTGCACACCACAGAATTGCAATATCAAGTAGAAACAAGAACTAAACAGCTCAAAGGGCATGCAAAAAACTCTCTAAGCCATGGGGAAATGACTCAATAGGGAAATGACACAAAGAGAGACTTCAACACACATCTCTTTGGACGGATACAGACAGATATCTATTCATTCAGAAACATTAGGTGTGGCGGCCCTCTCCCTGTGATGTTTAATCCAATCTAAACAGCAGCTTCTTGTAATATTACCAAATAAGGTAACACAGTGAAGAAGTCTAAATAAATAGCTATATCACACAGCCACTGTTTTTTTTCAACAGTGTCTGTATATCAGGGTGGGAGGAAGATTACTCAGTACCAAACACTCTGAGATCATTTTGCTGCAACACTTTGCAACAACAGCTAATTGGGTAGAGTTAGAAAACTGTTTAGTCCTAATACTCCTCATGGGCCAAACAGACCATTTCTCTACACACCCTCTTTAAAATGTATCTCGTTTTATCCTGCAGAATCTCCTCCGCAAAGAGGACATACATATTCCAAGCTGTACACTTCAGTGGGCTCACAGCCCAGGTGGAAAGGATTTGAGGAATTAGAAAGGTGGAATTCTGGGGTAGAGATGGAGCATGAACAAATGTTGATCATAACTGGCTTCTCTGATATTCTGATACCAGCTATCTGCTGAGAAGGAACAACGTGCCTCTAAAGAGATTTTTGGCCCCCTATTATGATCAATATGCTCAATGCCAGTAAGACAAAATTTAAAAACAGGCAAAGATACCTAAAGAAGAAGCTGTCATGGCATGCTGATTCACACTTTAAAAAATTCCTTCGTGACTCTGGTAAATTAATCCGCAGCTGCAAGGATTTTTTGTGAGTTCTGCTGAGGGAGGGGAAATGAAGTCCTGTTTTGAGGCTGCAGCCTGGACACGCCTCAAAGCCAGCCCTTCCTTGGGGCTGTTGAAAGCCTTCTAATCCTGGCTTCCACCTGCTTGAACACATCACAATTCACGTATAGGCTAGAGTCTATCTTTAGCTTCTCTAAAGTGTGATATTTTAGGGAACGACAGATTAAGACAAGGCAGTACAGATTTTAGTATTGCTTGTACTATCAGCAACTTGCTCTCAGTATTGACAAGGACATAAAAAAAGTTATTGTTGCTTTGTAGTGTTTGTGATGAGGCTTTTGTTAAGGGATGAGGGAAGTATGTTTCTAGCTAAATAATAGAGATGCTCTTCTCTATAAAATTTGATTGTGCCATGTCAGAATAATGTAGCATTTGTTTGAGGGAGAGGATCTCAGTTTCATAAAGAAACACAGGAAAAGACGGTTTGAGTGATGTAAATGTGCTGTATTTAATGTTGCTACTGCACGCAAAGTCAAAGAAATACAGCTAGTGCAGGAAAGCCTGTGCGAAACACAGATAGGCTGAAGAGATTGCTTTCAGATCTGAATTAGTTTTATGCTGGGAGAAATCAAAGATTTGAGTTGAGATTCAATGGCTATGAAATTTGAAAGACATCCTTAGGTCATTTTGTCCCTGAAACATGGAAGTTTTGTGAGATCCGCTTTCTGTTAAGATGTTTTTGTCATTTTGGGGCACAGCCACAAGGAAGGAGAGATGTATCTTCTTTTAAATCTGCCCTGAAACTCAAACATTTAGGGATGTGTTCGGGTTTAGGAATTTGGTCTGGAAAACCTGAAACTTTTATTAATAGTAGTATTAGTATTGGATTGGATCACTCTTCTTGCTCCCACTGTTTACCTCTGAGTGAAAGATATTCCTAGTGTGTGGATGTCTGCACCATTGATATGGAAGCAGAATCTGCCTGCCCTGTCAATTTGGATTTGGAAGAGTTGGCATCTCCATGCATCCTGGATCCATGCTAGAAGTGAAGTGTGAGGAGCTGGCGTGGGTCAAAGGGAAGAGGTTAGGGCAATGTTTCTCAAAGTGGTCCGTGAAACCACTTTGAGAAAACTGTTAACTGGCTGCTCTGGTGTGTTTACTTACCTGCACCTATTGGCTCTATTTTTCTGCTTGCAGCCGAGGAGAGCTGTGAGAAGCGGCGGCCCAGCCCATGTCGCTTCCCATGGCTCTCCTTGACTGCAAATAGTGAAATGGAGCCAATGGGAGCAATGAGGCTCCATGGCTGCAGTGCCAGTAAACACACCAGAATGGCCAGTTAATAGGTTTCTAAAAGTGGTTTTGTGGCCCACTTTGAGAAACACTGAGATAGGAGAAGGAGTCAGAAAGCAGTGACCAGGAGTTATAGGGATCCATAAATGAAAAATCTTCAATGAAGTTTAGTTGGTGGCTGGTGCTAGAAATGAGAAGATTTGGGGGCACTTTTTTTCTCCAGTAGTTCCAACCAGATCCATGTTACCCTATTGATTAGGTAGAGATGGTCAATGAGGTTTATCTAGGCCAAATTCTTATCTCATTTACACTTCTGCAAATCCAAAGTGACTTCACTGACTTTCACTGGTGTAAATCTGGAGTACATCCATCAGAGAGAGAGATCTGAGCTTGGCATCTTGTTGTCTTTTCAAACTTCCAAGAGGGAAAACAATTTCCCTTTTAGGATTTCATTTTTCATACACTTTCTCATGACATGACTAGGGCAATTTTTTGTAAAGCTTGAAGACAATCCATTCATCCGCCTTTGAGATGTCCGAGAGTGGAGAAATTATGTTTTATGCTCTGAAAACATTTTCACATTGTGTGCTTACATAACTCAAAATCAGCTTCAATTTAAATAAGGTGTTTGTCCATAATGAAAAGAGTGCTTTACCTTGTCTGGAGAAATAATGGATATGTGCTCTTTTGAAAATCAGATGGTAATTATATACATTCCAGTGGTATTCTGACTGATTTAACAAGCACCACAAAATGGATTACTCTGACATGGCACCAGGGCAAGGGTCTATAGTTCAGAGGACCAATCAAAATTTTCATACTGATCTTAACTTTCTCTGAATTGTTCAAACCTCGTGGGTGTTCGGGAATCTTGCTCAAAGCAAGCTTACTCATCAGACTGCCTTTACCTCCTACATCCAGTCAAGTTAGAAAAGAAATATGTGCATCATATCTAGGAGGAAAAAATGAACTCAATACAGGGGTAAGTGGGCGACATTGCCTGGCTTCTATTTCATAGGAAGAGAGACTAGATGATGCAGT
Source organism: Pelochelys cantorii (assembly GCA_032595735.1). Classification (NCBI taxonomy): domain Eukaryota; kingdom Metazoa; phylum Chordata; order Testudines; family Trionychidae; genus Pelochelys; species Pelochelys cantorii. Next base: position 96,246,306 of record CM064329.1, on the reverse strand, counting down.
GCTCCTTTTTCAATTTAAACTCTATGAATACGACATGGACTAACTGTATTAACTATCACAAATTCAATCATTTCTATAATTAAGTGAACATAGCTGTACATTTGATGTGCATGTGCAGTTATCAACATTGAGGATGTGAGCTGGGAAATTTCATATGCAATTGTCTCCCAGCTAAAGAAAAATAGGAATGATGCTTCCTTGAGTTGTACCCATGGAAAAAAATGTACATTTGGAACAGCCAATATTGCTCTAGTAAATGATATATCATTGAGAAACCTGAGGGTAGGAAATCAGCGATGATTCCAAATCTTTTGTTACCATATGCAAGTGTTATAGTTCAACCATGAATAAGAAATCATGTGCATGATTTATAGATCATAAGGTTTGGGGTTTTTTTTATGTCACTCCAAGAAGCAGGTTTATTGTTCTGGTACCTTAAGAATAAGAGTAGACTTGAGAACAAGTTGTACAGGTTGAACTTCTCTAGTCTGGCACTCTCTGGTTAGGCAACATCCATGGTTCAGTAAGAATTTAGTTACACAAATGTCCCACTTATAGCCAAGTTTCCCACAGTCCCATAAAGTTTGTTTGCAGCCACCAGTACTGACTGTAAGTGTGCTGTTCTGATATTTAGCTCTAATTTACCCCTAATTGTCTTCTAAGATCCCAGTAAGCATTGGAACTGTTGGTAAATCTCCTAGACAATATTGACCTCCCATGGTTTGGCAAATTCTCTGGTTCAGCACTGGTAGGTCCCAAGGGTGTCAGACTAAAGAGGTTCAATCTCTACATATGTATGGCAGATATATTAAAAACAATAACAACAACAAAAATGTTTCCAGTCCCTGCCTACAACCCACTTTGATGGAGATGTCTGAATTGTCTGTTTTGTCATAACTTTCAAACCTTCGTCTTCTGAGAAGGGAGATTTTCTCATTCTGACAAAGGCAATTATTATTTAGGGAAACAGAGCAGGACTGTGGAGATCTGGAATATACCTAATAGGAGACCTATTTTATCAGTGTGTGTAGTGTTTTAACATAATTTATCCAATGGTGTATAATGACATTGATTAGAGTCACATCAATTAGTGCTACAGATTCTCTAGAAACAACATTTTATGGTATTTTAATCCATATCTAATTGTTTAGACCTGTTCTAGATATATTAGATACCTTAGCAAATTGTGGCACTTTGCCTAGCCATATGTTCCCCCTCTCCGTCCCATTTTGTAAGAACAGTCTCCAGAAATTTTGGTTAAATTTCCAATTTCTGGACCACTTTATTTGAATCAGTGGAATACTAAAGTTAAAACCAAAGTAAGTGGATATTGTCTTTAACATCATGTTTCTTCTGTTCCTGCAACTGAGGAGTCAGGGATTCAGCAGGGTTTGGCTTTGGGTCATGGGTAGTTTTCTCTTCATTCCCCCCCAGGAAGAGAACATGTAAAATATGAAACACCTACCTTCATTATGAGAAAATTAAGTAATCCTTTCAAATGCAAAACATGAAATACACATGCTATACCTGACATTTGCACAATGTTGCCCAGGGGAGGGGAAAAAGCATACTAAAGAGACTCTGCAGGGCTTCCCTCATGATCACACTTTTCCATTTTCTATGCTCTCCCCCTGCCCCCAGATCTACAGGGGATTTGTGTAGGGTGTAAGGTTTGTAACCCTTTGCAGCTTTAGGTTCAGTGGGGGAAACCACATTCTTCATTAGTCCTTGGATGAATGATTAGGAAGACTGGCTGCACCAGGATTGGCTTCCTTCTGGGAAAGAGCAACATGTCATTGGATGTCACCGTATTTCCCCAGCAGATGATGCACAAGAGAATTAACACTTGTCCATCCAGACAAACTAATTGTAGATTTATACTAGGAAACCCACCAGTAGCCAAAAGGAATGTTCAATATATATACACTGATTGTTCCCTGGATCTTTCTCCTCCTTCTCTGATTCTCTGCATTCCTGATCTGTAAATCATAATATGTTGTCTAGGCAATAAAAGGGATGGGAAACTCACACGGGGCATGATGTTTAAAAAGGCCCAAATTCTCCCATTAGATACATCCATTCATATTGGGGGTCAATACAAAAACAATGTTGTCAATAGGCGTGTCAACATTATATTTAACTGGTTAACTACTTAAGTGGCCCCCTGCCTACAGTGGGTCCATCCGGGCTGGAGCGCCCAGCCCATGGCATGGCATGGTGGTCCTGGCCGTGCTCCAGCCTGACCAGGCCAGTTAACTGGTTAAGCGGTGACATCCCTAGTTGTCAATTGTAAACAATTTTTTTTAAAGGGAAAAATGGTTATGAGAATCTTAGCTATTCATTTAAACTATAGTAGCCACAAAAATAAATGTGATTTTTCCTTTTAAAGCTGTAAGAGGGACTGTGTGCACATAGACTTTGAGGCAGTATTTGGTCCAAATTCTTGATATTTCAGACAAAAGCAGACTAATTTGTGTATGGGCCTCTGGCCTTCTGGACACAAATATGCAAGAAATTCATTGGGAAGTTCAAAGCTTCCTTGCTGTGGGTATGTTCTTGGGTGGCTGGTGCTGAGAATTGATATATAAGAGAAAAAGTGTATGTTCAGCATTCCAGGAGAATAGAATGATTTTTTTTATTGAGGCTCTTTCATAGTCATAGAAATATTTTAAGAATAGAAATAGAAAAAAGCATACAAGCAAATACTTTAAACTTTGTTACTACACTGGTCAAATAAATAGATAATGACTTCTCAGTTTGTGGTTTATAATGAAATTGTCTCACACATTGAAAGCTAGACTGTAGGGAAATATCTAACAATACATCTTTATTTTGCCATATTTCAGAGAGCAGACTAGTGTGATTTTTATAAAGACATGACCCTGAACTGGTATAAACAGTTATTGATGTTAATAGAGCTATGCCAGTTTACATATGATGAAGCTCGGGAACTATTTAAGATCTCAGCTCACTAAGGAAACCGTTCATGAAAGCATCCCTATTCAGGAAAACACTTATACACATAGTTCACACTGAAATCAATAACCCATAAGAACTTAGGGTACGTCTACACAGCAGCTTATTTAACTGACATTATTCCGAAATAATGTAGTGTGTATCTACACTACAAGCCTTTATTTCAAAATAATGTCAAGCTGGAGGACTGCTCACTCTGACTTATGGTAACCTTCATTTCATGAGGAGTAAGGGAAGTCAAAGAAAGAGGGTTCTTCCTTCGACTTCCTGCTGTGCAGAAAGTGACAAAAGCTGAGTTAAGCTATTTTGACTTCAGCAACGCAATTGACATGGCTGAAGCTGCATAGCTTAATTTGACTTTAGCCATGCTGTGTAGATGTACCCTTACTGAATTAGGTCCTGTCAGAACATATATGCTATCTTCACTGTTGTATTGTGTTTTTAACCAAATATGAACAAAAGTAACAAGTTAAACTGTTATTTGCTATGAAGTTCTGAGTGACATTTGTGATCAACATAGCATGATATTTATGAGGTCCTAAATAACTAATTTATTATAATAGCAAGGATATATACCTTCCTTTGCTTCCAGTTTTAGTGGCGCGGTCAAACTACCAAACAACCCTAACCTCGGATCTTTACAGGTATGCATGAAAGACTTTTATTATTTTGAATTGCTTTGCTATAAGTTAAAGTGATTTGTCACTCACATCTTCACTGGTACCCACTGATCTTACATCACTTTAATAATAATAATAACAACAACAACAACATTATTGTCATTCATCCCTAAATCTTTCAACATGTAGCAATGACTTACAGAAATTAAAAAATATAACACTACCTACCATACAATGATTAATTTAGCATATAAAATAAACAAGTAAGTACTTATGTGCCATAAGAAACGCAGATCTTGCTGCAAACTTGTGTGTATGATTACAAGCAATTTATTTTTCATACCTCTCTCTTCTAACTATTGTATATTCCAGTTAGGGAGCTTAATATTAAATTACACACAGTTTTAAACACATAGCTCTGTGGGCTGTCCTGTTCTCCCACCACATTGCACATGCTGAAGTAAACACCATACATGTGGTACTCATTTAACATATATTTCAGTTGCTGATCTGTGGTTACTGTCATTCGTTCAAGATAACAAACACAAAATTATGGAGAGCAATGTGGTACAAAGTAGCCTGGGAGTTATCCACAGAGCACGTCTTTTATATCTGGAGTTGTAATTCAGCTCACAGGAATGCCTTTCATGTATGAAAAAAGAGGTTATTATCCTATCAGTATACAATCTGTTAATAACAAACATCAGGAGAGAACAATTTATTTGGTCTGACAGCTTTGTTGAACAGGCTGAAAAATTGTTATGAACAGTGGAATACTCCAAGAAAAATGTTATTTATTTCAGAAGACAGAGAGGGGTTTTCCTACCATAATTGGTAGTCTAGGAATAGCCTTAATTGACAAAGAGTAGGATGAGTGATATGACTTAAACCTGCCAATACAATAGATCAACAGCAGTGATGGGATTAAATTCTGCCTCATCTGAATCATTGTCTACTTCCTTAACCACTGAAGCATGCTGCCTCTCAAAGTTTTTACACCTAAAAGGTCATGAGATAACTAATGTAAAAACTGTGCAAAGACTTAAAAGCTTCCATTGTTGTATATGTGTGTGATGTGAGTCAGAACCACATTTTTTTCTTAAAAAAACTCTTGTGAATAAATACTTATAGTTGTTCCATAAATTTGTTCCTCCCACCGTTTATTTTATGAGCGTGGCTAACTCAAGCAATGAGCCCTTTGTGAACTGGGGCTAGCAAACTTCATTATTTTTTCACTACTACACTGTAAAATGCATAATGGGTTCTTGATCATGTTCTTGTTTTCAGTCTCTCTTTCTCATTTTCAAAGAAGTTAGGTTGAAAACTGAAGAAGGATCAGATATAACAATCTCAGTGTTCCATTTATGAAGTACATGCAAGCGTCATGTGGGAGTTCGGGAACACAATTAAATCTGTATTGATCTGTTATGGTCATTACACTATAGACAGACTGACTATGAGTTATTTTCATTATAAATATTTACCCATACCTCATTAATTTTTTTAACTGAACTGAGTGCTGGGGAAAGATGCTAGGTTGGCAGGCTGAAATTCTCTCTTTATCCAAAAGACAAGTACAGCAGTGGCAGCCAACTATCTACATTTCCCAAAATTCCCTCATGAATATTGCTTTGGTCATTAGCTGAAAAGGACAGGGATAAGAGCACCAACTATGGGGGTGATTTGGTGATGTCTGCCAGAAACCAAAGAGATACTACCACATTATTTCACAAAGGCCACTGCAGAGTCATCCGATATAGTAACAAAATTCATTACTCTTGCATCTGAGTCAGTTTGGAATCAATCACCCAGAGGGGAGATATTCCATCTCAGTGGCAATTCTCTATCAGATTTCCATCTCCAGTATAACCAATTTATCAGAAATATGTACACACGTGAGCTATGGTCCACATTTTGAACAAGAGTCCACAGAACTAGTGGGTGAACCCAGGCATAGACACACAAGCTCTCACTTCCATGGTCAAATTGGTGAATCACACACCAAGCTCCCCAAAGTGCATTCCTAAACTGGGGTAAGGAGAGAGAATCATCAAACACAAACAGCTGTGCCTGCCCATTTTGTGCATGCATATGAGAAGACCCACTGAAAATAATGGCATTTATTCAGATGCTCAGGGATAAGGAAGAATATGGGAGGAGTTTACCCCTACAATAAGGCTATGTCTACACAGCAGCGTTATTTCAGAATAAGTGATGTTATTCCAAAATTACAAAGAGTGCATCTACACAAAAAGCCATTATTTTGAAATAATGGAGAGCTGGAGGACTTCTTACTCTGACTCCTGTAATCCTCATTTCACAAGGAATAAGGGAAGTCGAAGAAAGAGTGTTCTTCCTTTGACTTCCTGCTGTGTAGACAGTGCCAAAAGCCAAATTAAGCTATTTCAACTTCAGCTACACAATTGATATAGCTGAAATTGCGTAGCTTAATTCGACTTTTGTGTTGATGTGCCCTAAAAAAACCCCAAAACACTACCACCGCACCCACCTATAAATAGGCTAAGTATTCTGTTCAGTATTCTTGTTAAGTATTCTGTTTGGTGGTTTTCTACAATGGCTTCTATGGCTATGTCTACACTGCACTCTAAACTTGAAATAAGATACACAATTTGCGCTATGCAAATTGCGTACTTATTTCTAGTTTATTTTGAAATAGGCTATTTCAAAATTTGGTGCTGTCTAGACAGCACCAAATTTCAAAATAAAGTGCTATTTCGAGACATCCCTTATCCCTTGTGGAATGAGGGTTACCAGGATGCCGAAATAACGGGTGGCTTGTGAAGATGTGGGGTAGCTATTTTGGGATACCTCTGTAGAATACCCTATGACATTTCTGTGGAAATTAGGGTATTGATTCAAATGTGAAAAGAAAAAAAAAACTACAGGTTTTCTTAAAGTTGACATAGAGACAGATGGGTGGGATTCAGCTGAGAGATCCCTTATTAGTCCAAATTCAAATGTGCTTTCAAAGGAAAAAAACTCCCTTTTTTACTGAGCCCACTGTGATTATACTATAGGTTTTCAGTTGGATTTGATCCCAACCATTCTTGCTGAGGCATCTGAAGCAAACATTTCTGCTGCTCACTGACATGTTAGCACTGTGGAGAATTGCCAGATCATACACTCCCACGCTTATGCTTAGGTCTTTGTATTGCAAACTAACTTCCCCTTTTAAATGCAATATAAAAGGAAAGTTCTGTTGCTGACATAACTCTGAACAGAGGGGTCTGCAGAGGTTGAAAAAAAACAATTTAGATAGTCTCTCAGAGATACAGTTTTGGATCAGGAAGACTAGCATTAGTGGCACTTGAATCAAGAGCCTGTATGGGGCACAAAAGTGGAAGAGGCACTCAGATAAAGTTGGCAAGCTTTTCCGTACTTATGAAATATTTTGTTTTTAAAATAACTTTAAATGCATGTGCTAATCTTCACAACACCACTGCGAGACGGATCCCCTTTGTAAATATGTGCAACCTGAGACCCTGGGAGATCAAATGATTTATCCGAAGCCACTCAGTGACTCAATAGTAAAGTTAGGATTAAAAAACAGTTCTTGGATCTTACTGTGCCACACCACAACACATCTTTCCAGAAATTTATTTTCAGTCTATGAACTGTAGTCAGTAAAAGTAGTAGATAAAAAAAAATCTGCAGAATGGATAGCTTTTCCAGATAATTATTCACATGAGGGAAAGGCAGGCAGTTGTGTATATATGCACAAGTACAGGGGACAGAGCCCCACACTGACTGTAACAGTTTTGGAACTGAATAACACTTTCTATTTCTCTAATGTCCTTCATCTGAAAAAACCCTAAATACCATAGATATATGGTTGCAGACACATCTGGGGAGGTGGTTGACAATTAACTAGCACCTAGTACCCTGTACACCAGTAGGAAAAGTGAAACGGATGTTTTATTCAAAGAAACTAGGGGAAAAATATATTTACTAAAAAAGTGTGATTATGCTAAAGGATCTTTAATGCACAGGAAGAAGAAACTGGACCATCTCTGTGTTTTCAAATATCATCAAGAAACTGCATGGTACCCAATTAATATGTCTCAGCAAAGCAGGGGATTTGAACAGTGGCTCTACAAATGGTAGATTTAAAACTAGTGCTTAAGCTACCAAGGATATGTCTACATTGCATTTAGCTGGCCAGTGCCGCCTGACTTGTGCTCATGAAGCTTGAGGTGCACAGATGTTTAATTGCCAATGGTGTAGACATTCAGTCTTGGTATGCACCCCAAGCTCTGGGACCCTCCCACTTCACAGGGTCCTAGAGCCCAGGCCCGAACATCTATACCCCTGTTAAGCAGTCCATGCCCTGTGACTCAGAGGCTACGTCTACACTGCAGGCCTCTTGCGCAAGAAGCCTTTTGCGCAAGAGTTTTTGGCTTCTTGTGCAAGAGCACGTCCACACCTAAAGCTCATCACTTTTGCGAAGCGCTTTTGCACAAGAGAGCATCCACACTGCATGGACGCTCTTGCACAAGAAAGCTCTGATGGCCATTCTGTGCTTTTTCCAATAGGCAGTTTTTGTGCAAGAAACCCCTCTGGAGCGTCCACACACACCTTTTTGCGCAATAGCTGTAGCACAAAAAAGGAGTTATGCCTCATAGAAGGAGGTTTACCTACACCAGAAAAAGCCCTCTGTTCTGCCATTTTACTGCCGATTTATTTGCGCAAAAGCGCATTTGAGGTGTGGATGCTCTGCAGGTTTTTGTGCAAAAACGGCCGGTTTTGCGCAATAAAGCTTGCAGTGTACACGTAGCCTCAGTCAGGTGGCGTGGGTCAGCTGTGAGTCTCTAATTGCAGTGTAACCGTACCCTAAGAAACTCTACAGACTAAAAATGTTATGAGGCACTTTACCTTATGTAAAGTCTGGGGTTCTCACTTGGTACTTACCATGCCTTAAGTCTAGTCAAGATCTTCTGGAAATTTGTGAGGACTGAGTAAAAAGTGAATATGTTATGATAAATGCACTGGCAAATCTTTCTTCTCTGATGTATATCTGGTATTAGTATTATTGTTACGGAGGATCTTACTAAGGCAGGAAGGATTTTCCATTTGAGTAATTAGGTTAGTATTAGGGAGACTCAGAGTTAATTGCCTACTCCATCACAGATTTCATGTGTGACCTTGGACAAATCACTTAGCTTTTCTGTGTCTCAGTTCCCATCTGTAAAATAGGGTAATATCACTTCGTTACCTCACCAGGGTATGGTTAGAAAATGTACATAAAATACTTATGAAACACTGTGAGATCTACTAATGAAAAAGTGCTATATATGAATTAGATATTACTACTATACTTTTTACATAGTCTTTATTCAAATAATACTTCAGTGGAAAATATAAATTGGCCTGTGTAAGGAATAAGCGAAAACTAAGTAGGAACTAGAGTTGGGTAAATTCTGTGAATTCACTCTGATATTGTTAGTGACCCATTACATTTACTTTTGAGACTCATTTGTGAATGTTGTTTTTTTTATTTTCAAAATTCTTTGGAAAGAAAGTGAAAGTTATGCAAATATGTCTTCACACAAATATCTGAGATGGTAATCTTTATATGGCCACCTTAAAATGTCTTTGCAGGTTTGCATGTCATCCCATAAGGAAGCAAGAAGAAAACATGCAACTTAAGTGATCAACCATGCAGCAAGTATGGCAAAATATCAGTAAGTGATCAATCTCTACAATATACACGATGAACAGTATATAATCAGTTCATAGCTTAGGCTGAAATAGATTCACTTAATGCATTGAGATACATCTGAAGTCCATCAAAGTGTATGGTAGTATTTAGATCTTGGATCAAGTTCTTGTTAAATAATTTTGAATTAAGTACAGTCAGAATTGAAGGCTGATCTCTAATCAGAAAAAATAATTTGAGCAGTTATACGAAAGACCTTAGGGTTGGGCTCATTATTATTTTTATAGTGTCAGCACTGTCATGTGATCTGGCCTTTGGAGCATCTTGTTAATTCAGAATGCCTTTTAAATGAAAAGCATTGTGTTTCTATTGATGTCTTGTCTGAAGTGGGTTTTTGCTTGTTTTTTAAATGATTTTTTGCAACAGTTTAACATGCAATGGTATTTCTTTCAACAACGTAAGCCAATTTTAAAAGCTCTTAACACTTGACATTTTATTTTCATCCTTCATTTTCACCATAAACAACAACAACCCATCTGCTATTTGGGTGATTGTCACTTGTAGTAATTATGTCATTATCTTTTGATTATCAGGCATTCTCAAGACCATCATTATGGCTCTAGTGAAGCTGGTACCCAGTGAAGATAAAATTACAAGTGACCTAAACCTTGGCCAAAAATTCTAGTAAAGAAAGAAAGAAAGCTCTTCATTGACTATACATTGACTTCAAAAGAGCAAGGATTTCACCATAATTTTTACTGAGAGGCTAAATAATTACAAAAAACTGGATGAGATAACAATGGTTACATTTTTCTTTTCCCTATACTGAATATTCATGTTATTGTCTGCTAGATCATATTATGTCAGAGTTGATACAGTATGTTGCAGACTCTTACACAATACTTTCTAATGGAGTCTTTACAATTGCTATTTCTTTTGTTGCTTTCCTCAATCTAAAATAAACCTTTCAGACTGAAAGCATATGTTTGCTTTCCTTTCTATCCACAGAAGAGGCACATCACAAACTGCATAAATACAGGCTACCCTTGCATAACTTGCCAGTGTGCTTCATTCTTGACCGCTGGAGAGTATTTCCCATTTGTTTATATATTTAATCTTCAGTTGGAGTAACGAAGACCCAGGAATCACTCTAATAATGCATCATTTAATATCTTGTTACACTAGTTGTTTCTGGAGGGTATCCACATTGTCCTACTGCACTGAAAATTCCAAAGAGGGTAAGACCATGCCCTGAGGAACTTGTGCTATTAAATAACTACACATATTTAATGTGTTTTTTTCTTAGTTTATTTGGGCACTATGTTTTGTCCCCACAGTTAATTAAAACGCCTAGGTTTGAAAAACGGTAGTTTAAAATATGTCATGTTGTATACCACATCATTGTCTCTCCATACACCTAGACACATGAGGCACCCCTCCTACTACCTCTATACACAAATCTAAGCACAGTCTTTAAAATAAACAAATGAATTCCATAGCACATAACTACAGTGGCAGCCTTACCAACTCATGTGGTTCAGCATGAATAACTTAGACTAGACTACTTTTGTTGTTGAATCTCTCTTTAAAACAAACGTTGCTAAGACCATATCCTCGGTGATGGTTTTCTTACTTTAAGCTTATGCTCAATGAGCCTGATTCTCATCACATTGGTTTTATAAAGGTATTAACAGAGATGAAGTTCACACACTTTGTGATAAGTCAAGATCATGAAGCTTTGCAGACCAAATGTGCTAATCTGCTTTGGAATGTTGCCTGCTCCCATTTCGAACATCTGTATTTGTATTTAAGGTATAAGAGTAATAACAAACCAGGGCAACTTCAGCTTCCAAGGCTCACTGAAGACATTTTAGAGCCTCACCTTGCTAAAGGCCTCATTTTTCATCATAACCTTCAGGTATCAATCAATTCTACAAATGTACACTACATATATCATTTGAGTGTCAGAGGTTTTCATCTCAGCCTTCTGCACTCATGGAACTAAACCAACAAAACCAACTTTGTTTTTCCTTGCAGGGCTAAGATCCCTAATACTAAAAACTGGAAGCTAGAGTGCATGTGAGCTAAGGTCTACTCCAGGTACAACAGTAGTGCTTTTAAAACACAGCGCAGGTCAAGCTGTACATTTTATTGTTTAGAAAAGATAAGAAAGAGAAGGGTCTACAAACTACACGTACGTCAGAATTATGTAACTATATCAGTGTTCCTCAAAGTGGGCTGCTACTGGGCTGCTCTGGCTTGTTCATCTAAAGGCTCTGGAGCCAATGGGAGCCACAAACTGAAGCAGGCCCACTTTGAGAAACACTGAACTATAGGTATGGCTACACAGTGCACGGCAGTGAGTTTCCAGCCCAGTTTGACACACTCAGCCTAGTGGGACTTGTGCTCTAAAAGTAGCTGCATAGACAGTGCTTTGAAGTTGTACCTTGCCCTGGAGTTTGGCCTCTGAAGCTTTGGGAGCGGGGTAGACGTCAGAGATGGAGCCACAGAATGCTTTCTACACAGCTACTTTTAGAGTGACAGTGTGAGTGAGCCCCACTAGCCCGAGTCTGTCATGCTCACTGCTATGGGCTGTGTACACTTATGTACCCTATATGTACTAGTGAACTGATATCTATTTGTACAGATTGCATATGACATTAGGCTGTGCTTTCTTACAGTGCATTAAGATACATCTTACACGATTGGGAATAGTTAAAGTGCTTTTCATATTCTTGCTCTTAACAGAACAAATGCATCTTGCTGTGCATATTCCTTAATGGAACCTGCACCTAACTGCTTTCTTCAATAGGCTTTTTTTCAATACTGTAATGAAGTTTGGACACAATCATTAACAGGTTACATTACTAAAACTGACAAAAGAATTGCATAGTTCATAATTTATATGTGTGCATATATATACACATACATAATATCATACATAAAAAGTTATGTTAAAAGAACATTACTAAGATAGCAAAGTACTAAAAAGTTAGAAAGTACCCAATTTAAGTTTGTCTGTGCATCTTTAATTTGTCCCCGTTATGCATACACATTATGCAGTCTTCAGTTATGTCAGTCACATATTATTTTTGATTCGGGACCCCTGCCTCATTCAGATCATAAGATGAATGGAACTCACTTAAAGAACAGCTGTTGATAATTTTGTTTTCTCTTCATTATTCAATGTGTGGCCTTCACCCCCATTTATTCCACGCTATACAGAACTTCAAACGCTGCTCTGAAGATAGATATATTAATTTCTGTATGGGCTCTTCTATGGTGTTCATCATTATAGGATTTTAATTCTTCACAAATAGTTATGAATTTATTTTGACAACAGCCTTGTGAAATTAGGGGTGATCATTGTCCAAGTTTTACAGATACAGAACTGAAGCAATAAGAACATAGGAGTAGCCATAATGGATCAGACCATGTATCCCCATATCCTATCTTCTGATAGTGACCAATATAATGCCAGGTGCTCCAGACTGAATCATCAAATAGTTAATTTTCAACTGTTGCTCATTCACAGCTTCTGGGAAACAGAGGCTAGGAACACCATCCATACACATCCTGGCTAATAGGCATTGATGGACCTCTCCTCCATGAATGTACCTAGTTCTTTTTTTAGCCCTATTATCATCTTGACCTTCACAACATCCTCTGGCAAAGAGTTCCACAGGTTGACTGTGTGTTCTGTGAAGAAATACTTACTATTGTTTGTTTTAAACCTGCTACCTATTCATTTCATTTGGTGAACCCTAGTTTTTGTTGTTTTTATTTTTTCTTAATTATTGTGTTAAAGAAGTGTTATTTACTCCTCCTATCAACTTTCTCTATAACACTCATGATTTCATAGACCTCAATCATATCCCTTTAGTCATCTCTTTTCCAAGGTGAAAAGTCCCAGTCTTATTGATCCCTACTCATACAGAAGCTGTTCTACTCCCCTAATTACACTGGTCTACAATTTTTTAGAAGTCGTCTGCTTCAGAGATAAAATGTGCTATTTATTATGTATTTTGATGTGCTGAATTCAAATATGACAATTGAAACAACTGATTGGCTACTGTTTCCAAGATATTTAAGTTTTTACATTTTACGTCTATGTATATTGTGTAGATAGTAGTGTTTTAATCATAAATTGTAAACCTAGGTCTTTTCATGTGTTTATGGTTGCTTTACATGATAATATTTCACCTGTCCTGTTTATGTAACACTTTAAAAATCAGCAAAAGGATTATATAAATAAAATGTATTATGAAACAAAAGGCAAAAAACTATTATGTACATAGTTTAGTCCTATTCAGTGTCTACTCAGCGCTTCTTGGCTTATCTCTTGTATTCATTAAATGGAGCACCTTCCATGAAGAAGAATGGGACAAGATCCTTTTGACGGTCACGGAACACGGAAACCCTAACATTACCTGCCAGGAGATTCCACTGCTGTAGTCTGGAGCCCAGCAGCTCTGCCTTACTCTTGGGTAGTTCCAAATCCCTGACAAGGTCATTCAGTTCACGTTGTGTTATGAGGGGTGGTTCAGAGGAGGAGGATGGGAGAAAATGTGACATTGATGGTTCAGGACCAGAAGTTTCATCCTCTTCCTCTTCCTCATCTGACTCAAGTGAGAATGATTCTGGTGCATCAGGAACGAGCAGTCCTTCTCCGTGGGGTACTGGGCGTATAGCTGATGGAATGTTTGGATAATGCACAGTCCACTTTTTCTTCTTTGACATACCTTTCCCAACTGGAGGCACCATGCAGAAGTAACAATTGCTGGTATGATCTGTTGGCTCTCTCCAAATCATTGGCACTGCAAAAGGCATAGATTTCCTTTTCCTGTTCAACCACTGGCGAAGATTTGTTGCACAAGTGTTGCAGCATATGTGTGGGGCCCACCTCTTGTCCTGATCTCCAATTTTGCAGCCAAAATAAAGGCGACAGGCTTTCTTAACCATAGTGGTTATACTGCACTTTTGTGATGCAAAAGTCACTTCACCACAAACATAGCAGAAGTTATCTGCACTGTTCACACAAGTTCGAGGCATCTCTGCTCACTTTGGCTAAACAGAAATGTGTCCCTTTGCAAAATCAAACACTGACAAATAAGAGAGCACGACACTGTATGATTTCTAGAGCTGATATAGGGCAATTTGTTCAGCAGAGTGATGTAAGCTTTGTTATGATTGCATCATCCATGACTTCTAGGAATAACATGATGCAAGTCATATCATGTATGACTCAATACCAGCTTCAGATTGCATCATTCATTGTTTTGCCTAAAAAGCAAGTACTGTCCAAACCCAGTCATAGATTTATTCATAGATCCAGTCAAAGATGTATTTTAGTCATTTTTGGTTTAAATTGAGATCCCTTCCCTTTATAACTCACTTATCCTCCGCCATTCCCAAGTCAAGGGTCATATATACTGACCCAATAGCATATCTTGAAAACTAGAGCCAACCAACAATTTTAAGCATCATTTTCATTCTCAGTGACCCAGAATTAGTAAAGTTTGACTACACTTATTTCAGAAGCATTTTTGGCTGTAGAGTAGTGTTATTTTTGTTGCCCTTTTCTTACCCTTTTCCAATTCCAATTTATCTTTTTTTGAGATGAAGCGATCACATCTGCAAACAGTATTCAAGATGTGGGATTACCATGGATTTATATGCAGGCAATATGGTATTTACTGTCTTATTATCTATCCCTTTCTTAATGTTTCCCAACATTCTGTTTTCAGCAAACTGTGATTCCAAGAATTCTTTCTTGAGTTGTAACAGTTAATTTAGAGAACACACACACAAACTCAGCAGTCCTGCACATGGCACATGGGCATGCTCACAGTGTCAGGGCAGCACCCACTCCTGGGGACATCTGGGCCCACTGGCCACAGCACACATCGCCTTGCTCCAAGCACATTGCCTGTGACAGAGCCGAGAACTGTTGCTCTCGGCTCACAGATGCATGCTTGGCTTCAGGCACGGTGTATCCTGGGATGACTGAGCATCTCTCTTTATTCTCCACAGCCGGACCAGCTTCAAGAAGGGAGGCAGTCAACTCCACTTGGGACAGCATCCTAGACCTGAGACCTGCAGCTGTGCTGGGAGAGCTGGCGGGAGTTGCTTGCACAAGACTACTCCATGTGCACAGATGTACTCTCCCTTGTCCTGATCATGATGCCTGCTCCTGCTCCTGCTCCAACATCTGCTCACACTCCTGCTGTAGCTTCTCCTTCCACTCTCACTCCCGCTTCTCTCTCAACACCATCCCTCCCCATGGATGCCAAGGCTCCCCGCATCCATGGTGGTGAGATCAAGAGAGCCTGGCACCACTCCCAGCTTGAGCCCTGAGCCTCTCCTCACCCCTCCTGCCCCTTCCAGCTGCCTCCTCCCTCCTCCCAGGTTCTCACTACCCCCCTTCTTCCACCCTCTCTCCTCCCCTCTCCCAGGTTCTTTCCCTAGTCTCTCCCCAGTTTCTTTGACCCCACAATAAAAATACAGAGGTTTCAGTTTTTCAGAAACAAATGTGTCCTTTATGTTTTCATCAGGAATGGGGCGGGGGAGCAGAGGAAGGGGTTAGTGGAGGGACAGCAGTGAGGGGTGAAGTAGAAGCCCCCAGTGGAGCAGACCAGGGGAGAGTGTCACTGGTCCCCCGAGGAGAAGCTCTCCCTCAGGGCCTCCTGGATGTGCATGCCCCCCTTATGGGCCTGCTGCTCGTAGGCCCTGCCTATGCTGTCAGCCTCCGCCCCCCACCCTAGCAGGAATGCCTCCTCCCTTCCTCTCACAGATGTTGTGCAGGACTCAAAATGCAGCCATCACATGTGGAATGTTGTGCTCCCTGAGGTCCAGACAGGTGAGGAGGCATCTGAAGCATGCCTTCAAACGGCTGAAGGTGCCTTCCACGACCATGCGGGCTTTGCTTAGTCTGGCATTGTATATTTTTCTGAAAGGACTGAGGTGGCCAGTGTATGGGTTCAGGAGCCAAGGCTGCAGGGGATAGGCCACATCCCACACCAGGCAGATGGGCATGTTCATGTCCCCAACACTGATGGTGCAGTCAGGGAAAAAAGTTCCAGCATGCAGCTTATGGAACACACCTGAGTTCTGAAACACATATTCACCTTCCCCGACCACCTGACATATATGTCGGTGAACTGACCCTGGTGGTGCATCACAGCCTGCAGGACCACTGAAAAGTATCCCTTTTGGTTCGTGTATAGAGATGCCCGGTGGTCTAGGGCCTGGAGGGGGATGTGGGTCCCATTGATAGCCCTTTCTCTGCAGTTGGAGAATCCCATGTCGGCAAACCCAACACGGGTGCCCATGTCTCCAAGGCAGATGACTCTACACAGCAGGATGGTGTTGATCGCTCTGACCAGCTGCAGAAGGAGACAAATAGAGAATCACAGGGGTGCCAGAACCCCTGAGAGTTCCCTCAGCCCCCTTCTAGTCCCTCCGCCTCCCCGCTCACCAGGAACAACCACCTCCAATCACCCCAAACCCCGTCAGGGCTTTGTGAGGGTGGGACTGAACAAAACCTCCCAGGGAAGGGGCTTGCACCACTCCTACCTCCCCTTTCTATAAGGAAGCCCATTCCGTCCTTGGGCCACCCCCCTGGGACAACAGCCCGAGAATGCCATACCTGCATGACCAGGGCCCCAGTAGTTGATCTCCCTATGCTGAACTGGTTCCCCATGGATCGGTAGCTATCCAGCATGGAGAGCTTCCAAAGGGCGATGGTGACATGCTTCTGGGAGGGTGGGGGTCGCCTCAGGGCAGGGGCGAGCCACTCACAGAGCTCCAGGAAGGTGTCCTTTTTCATTCTAAAGTTCTGGAGCCACTGCTGGTCTCCCCAGTGCTCCAAAACAATATTGTCCCACCAGTTTGTACTGGTGTCAGACTCCAGATGCGGCATGGCACGGTGTCCAAGGCAGAGCGGACAGGATCCAGCTGCAGGATTCGTGCCCACACAGATACTAGGAGGGACTCCCACAAGGGCTGGGAGTTGGATTCCTGCAGAGCCTGGGAGGCTGCATGCAGAAACTACTGCATGACTTGCAGCAAAAGCTGCAAGAACTAAAGACTGCCCAGAGGCAGTTCCGGCTCTATAGCGGAGAGTGCTGTGGTGTCCAAAAGGGACAACCAGAGCATTCAGAGAAAATGCTTTGCTGTCCCTTAGAGAGGTGGGCAAGCAAGCAGGAAAACCTGAGAAATGGCTGTCCAGGGGGGTCCCTTTAAGCACAAGCCTCAGACAGACCCAAGCAGCAGCCACATGAAGTAACTACTGACCAGTTCAGATGCCCTGTCTGAATTGGTTTCAGGTGGCCTGAAATGTGATTCAGGATCCAATCACTGTGGACACTCTATTTCAAAATAGCTAAGTGCTATTTCAATATGCATTTTGTGTGTAGAGGCGCTATTTTAAAAAAGCGATTCTGGAAAAGCTTATTCCGAAATAACTGTGTAATGTAGATGTACCCTTTGTGATCACCTATGGAAAATTTGGTTTAAGCGACTGCCCAGCATCATCCAAAAATTCTGTGGCAGAGGCTCCTCCAGACCCAAGTTAACCACTGTGCACTTAATGTACTTGCACAGGGCTCCTGGTTCATATTCAGCTTGAAACAGACATCTGACACACAAAAATTCAGCCCAAGCAATTGAAGACTGGCAAAATCATAAGCAATTGAAAACACATTGATGTAATAGGAAGTGTCAGGCCATCTTAATAATAAACAGTGGTACCAGATCTGCCTATAATATATAATAAATAACAATACTTTTCACTCTCAGATACTTCTGACATTTTAAATATTTAAATAATGTTGAATTTGTTGTCTGGTTAGAAAGGAAGAAAGACTAAAACTCCTTGGTGAGAGAAAGGTAACTGCCAGGCCAGACTAATGAGCTCAGAGTTGGAGCCAAAATGCTTTAGAGTGTTAATGATGAACAGATGAATCCAAGGACTACAGACAACACATACAGTTGCTATAATCTAGATAGATAAATCATGCATACACACACCCTTCAAGAACTGGAAATTTCAACCTTCATCTTTCAAATCCAAAAGCACAGGTTGTTGCCTTTTGAAATAAATCAAAATGCCTTAAAAATAATAGCCCTGATTCAGGCCGAGTTGTTGTTATCCTTCAGGGTAACAAGATGATGAAAGATACTTCCTTACTACCTTGTACTGGCTATCTATATTGCTGTTCAAAAATTTGGTTTCAATTTTTGGTGTTTCTTGTGTTGGTTTTCTTCTGATTCCCCCCCTCCATATTCTCTCTTTTACATTTTTATATGATAATGTTTCCATTTGTCAAAACATACATTTCCTGAAAAAAAATCATAAAAATATTTGACCAAAGTCTACACTTCATAAACAACCATAATAAGGACTTTCTTTGTGAATCAAGTATCCCCCAAAATATGCAACCCCCTAGACTTCATTATTGTGTATAAAATTGGGAACAAACATTTCATAAGGGGCTCATCAATCTAACAGAGAAAAATCTAATATGATGAAATGACTGAAAGCTGAAGCTAGACATCTTCAGACAGGAAATAAGGTATCATTCATAATTCATACAAATTTACTAAGCGTAATGGTGGGTTTTGTATCACTGGCAATTTTAAAGTTAAGAGTGGATTTGTGTGTGTGTGTGTGTGTGTGTGTATGTGAAAGATCTGCTCTAAGAATTACTTGGTGGAAGTTCAAATGCCTGTGTTATACATGAGGTCAGATTAGATTACCACAATAGTCCCTCCTAGCCTTAAAATTTATAAATCTCCCTCCTCCCAGACAAAGACAACAAAAATCCAGCTACTGTATTGCAGTGCTTGTAATGCTGCCCCCTTATGCCCCCAAACTACTAAAACCATGGGCTAGATTCTCTCCCCCACTCCAGTCCCTTTTCACTGCTCTGGAAGGTCACCTCAGCAGCTGGGAATGTTTCCAGCAAAAGAATATCTCCATACTAGTACAGGGCTGTCATAGTCAGATTCTGGGCAGCCTTTTTTTGTACCCTGGGTATGGGTAGCATCTCAGGGACCAATAAGGTGGGATGACTGGAGTAAGATTACTCTCTGGCTTGTTGACAGTCCTTGGGAAGTCATACTAGCAGGTATACTTTAAGAAGCCTCAAGGCTACTGGGTAAATTTAGAACAGGATTTTTTGGGTTCCCCGCTGTTGAACTCATCTGTCTGATCCTATCACCCTAACTGTGAAACCAATCTGGCAAGGGTTCTCTGGGTGAAATCCCAGCTTCTCTGAAGTCAGTGGGAAAACTCCCATCAACCAATATTGCACCCTGTTGTTTTTATAGACCCTGTCCTCCATGAATATAGCATATGGATCATATGCATATTAAGATTGATTAAGATGTGAGGGCGTAGATCTCTGAAGCAAAAAATAAACTGAGATCACAGACTCCCTTCATATAATGTAGGGCACTAAACAGCCATGCCTTAAGACTCAGTCCTAGTATCTTCAATTAGCAGTCTCAGTGAAACTATTTCAGTTAGAGAGCTTTTATTTGTTTATTTATTTTTACCAATACAGCCCCCTATTGTGGACAAAGCTATGCTTCATGTCTTATACCTTATACCAGCATAGCTTGTTCCTCTTCCTGAGGAAACTCAATCTTCAGAGTTTTTAATTACATTTCAAATCTTTCCAGAATGATTTATCATACAAAATGTGGACTTTTTTTTCCATAGCAGCAATCCTACCCTCTTTGTAAATTATAAGCAGAATGGTGAAGTAGGATTATACCACATGAAATGAATACCTTAGTGTCTAATCTTCTCCAGTGTGTAACCTTGACCAATGGAGTTTGAATAATAACATTACTGTAGGGGAAAAAATTCAATCTGTTTTGGGTGGAGACAAAAAATCACTTCTAATTTTAAAAGTAAACAATTTTGATCCATTTAATGAGTTTAAAATGGGTTCTTTCCCAGTAAGTGATTGTAGCAAATATATGTTTATCACAGTTTGACAGCAATAATAAACTGAAAGTTATGAAAAGAAAAAGAGAGCGAAAAAGAAGCAAGCCTTTTTTTCAATCCAATATGTGTGATTAGAGCTCATGTGAACTTCTAACAGCTTCCTTTCAGTGACAGACCTGATTAGCTCAGGGAAAGGCAAGGGGAGGAGGAGATGGGGATTGGGGGGCGAATGTATCCCACACCCTCATTCTCAAGGGGAGAGCGGTGCTTTGTCAAAGGAGCTTCCTTGCTGTCTGGAGGGCACATGAGTAAACAAGACAGCAGTCACGCAATTCGTGGGAAAGAAAACATAAAATGTTTGAAAACCTGGCACTTGGCAGTGTGAGATCCATCCTCGCTACCGGAGGTTCAGAACACAGGGGTCGGGAAATTGGGAGCTCTGAGCCCCCCACATGCAAAGAAAGATCATGACTTGAGGAAAAAGGCAAATAAATTCAAAGCGTCCATTTAGTTCTTCACTTCCTGAGTTGTCATCGTGTGTGTATGTGTACCAGAAAATCACTCATCCGCAGAAACCTTGCCATGAAATGGAAAGGTTTGGGGCCAGTTGAATAAGTTTACTGTAACTCCAGCCCTTTAAAAAGTCTTAAACAATTACATTAATCCTGACTGCAGAGAAGGTGGCAGATTACGGCACTACAGTAAAAATATCTTCGAAAATAATTATATAATAGTCTGGTTTCAATACTCACAAATCTTTTACTCCAGATTTCATAGAAATCCTAAGTAGAGAATGTTTTGCTTTCCAAACCAAGACTGAGCTGCTTGGTATAATTTCAGACATAAGCAAAACTAACAACATACACCAACATTTACGATGTGTAATACTTTGTGTCAAATCTTGCTGTCTTTAATGTTGCAAAGCACCAGGCAGGCCCAGGCCCTGTAGTTTCCAGCTGTAAAAAAGATTTAGGAATTTCTTCAAAACTCAGTGGCCTTCTAAACAAGTGTACATGTACGCTTTTATTGATTTGCTCAGGAGAATAAGGGCTAAATCAATGGTTAAAGTTAAAACTTAAGGCAAACACTTACACAAGAAAATAAGAATGGTTGTACTGAGTCAGACCAAAGGTCCATCTAGCCCAGTATCCTGTCTGCCATCAGTGTCCAATACCATATGCCCAAGAGGGAGGGAACACAACAGGGAATCATCATATGATCCCTCTCCTATCATACATTTCCAGACAAACAGATGCTAGGGACACCATTCCTACCCCATCCTGGCTAATAGCCATTGATGGACCTAACCTCATGAATCCATCTAGCTCTTTTTTGAACCTTGTTAAAGTCTTAGTCTTCACAACATCCTCTGGCAAGGAGTTCCACAGGTTGACTGTGTGCTGAGTGAAGAAAAACTTCCTTTTGTTTGCTTTAAACCTACTGCCTATTAATTTCATTTGGTGACCCCCTGGTTCTTACATTGTGGGAATAAGTAAGTAACTTTTCCTTATTCACTTTTTCCATACTAGTCATGATTTCATAGACCTCTATCACATCCCCCCTTAATTTCCTCTTTTCTAAGATGAAAAGTCCAAGTCTTTTTTAGTCTCTCTTCATATGGGACCCGTTCCAAACCCCTATTCATTTTTGTTGCCCTTTTCTGAACCTTTTCCAATGCCAATATATCTATTTTTTAGATGAAGTGACCACATCTGTATGCAGTATTCAAGATGTGGGAGTACCATGATTTTATATAGAGGCAAAAAGATATTCTCAATCTTATTGTCTATCCCCTTTTAAATGATTCCTAACATTCAATTTGCTTTTTTGACTGCCACTGCACATTGAGTAGATGTTTTCAGAGAACGATCCACAGTGACTCAAAGATCTCCCTCTAGAGTAGTAGCTAAATGAATCCCCATCGTGTCATACGTATAGTTGAGATTATTTTTTCCAATGTGCATTACTTTACATTTATCAACATTGAATTTCATTTGGCATTTTGTTGTCCAATCACTTAGTTTGGTGAGGTCCTTTTGAAGCTCTTCACAGTCTGCTTTGGTCTTAACTATCTTGAGCAGTTTGGTATCATCTGCAAATTTTGCCACATCACTGTTTATCCCTTTCTCTAGATCATTTATAAGTAAGTTAAATAGGATAACTTCTACATAATGGGTGGAATTCTGGCACCATCAAAGTCAATAATTAAATTTCCATTAGGTCCAGGATTTTAACGAACAGGTCAAACTGCTGAAATGATGAGTTACCCTTTACTCTCTCTTAACTAAGCAAAATGCTTATTACTGTTTTCAAAGGAGTTATATCCACTTACAGTTGTGTGAATTTGACCTCCGAGGTACCGAATTAAGACCATTCAGTATCTAATGAATTTGACAAATTAGTTTAAAATAAAGAAAATAAAATTCAACAAAGACAAGTGCAAAGAACTACATTCAAGAAGGAAAAATCAAATGCACAAATAAAATGTGGAGTCACTCCAGCAGCTTTTTGACTAGCCAAAGAATCTGCGGTTATTGTGAGTCACAAATTGAATATGAGCCAGCAACATAAGGTAGTTTCAAACATAGTTAATATCATGCTGTAGTATATTAACAGGAGTGTCCTATGCAATATGGGTGATAATTTTCCCATTCTGCTCAGCGTAAGTGAGTTCCAGCTTTAAGTCTACATTCAAGAAAGATCTGGACAAATTGGACATAGCTCAGAGGAGAACAACAACAAAAAGATAAAATGTTTAGAAATCCTGGCTGATGAACAGAGGATAAAAACCTGGGTATGTGTAGTCTTGAGAAAAGGTGCCTTAAGAGGGGGCTGATAACACATTGAAGGATTCTAATATGTTAAGGGCTATTATAGAAAAGACAGTTTAATTGTTCTATATGTCTGCTGAAGATGGGAGGAGAAAGATCATCTGAATCAGCAGCAAGCGAGATTTAGTGTAGACCACAGGAAACATCTTTCTAACTCTAAAGAGAGTACAGAACTGGCATAAGCTTGCAAGGGATGTTTTGGAATCCCAGACACTGGAGGTTGGCAAGAACAGGTTAGACGAACAGCAGCCAGAGATGTCTGTGTATACTTGATCCTGCTGCAGCATGGTGGGCTGGACTGGAGAACCTCTTGAAGTCCCTGTCTGCCCTGCACTGCTAGTAATCTGTAGTGTGAATTCTTCCTATAGTAAACTGGATATTTTGGCTTCATGGGAGAGATCTTCACTGCAGCTGGGAGCATACTTTCCAGTATAGGTAGACAGATGTTCTAATTCTGCTTGAGCCAGCATGCTAAAAACAGCAGTCTCACAGTAGCTGGGGATAGTGCAGCTGGCCACCTGAATACAAACCCTTTGGGACCCCTGACTTTACTGCTGTTTTTAGCACGATAGTTTGAGCAAAGCTAGCATGTGACTGTCTGCCTGCCCGGGTAGACAGGAACCATAGCCCTGGCTCCTGTCTAACTTTACAACTTTCACTCTCTTGCATAGTAAATGACAAATGTATTTTCATTACATTGTTCAACTTCATTAGCCATGCATCTGGTCTGCAGATATGCCTGTATGCACTGGGTAAGTTTAACACATTGATGTGTCTTACTGCATTTGTGGTTATGTACCTACTCTTCCGCTCTCCTCTGGTTTTTTTTTTTTTTTTTTTTTTTGAAGGATGGGGCTGGTGATGCATTTTTTGTTGCTATTGTTCTTTTTTGTTTTTACATATGTATGTCCAGACCAGAAATAATATTAATTATAATCTAAAGCACATGAAGGCCACTTTAAAAAATGGGGGTTCTGATTTTATTTTGGGATGTTTAGTGTAAAGATAACCAAAATATCTCAGATTGTGAACCCCAAAATTGAACCAACATCAGTGGTCATAAAAAAAAATATTTTCATTAATTTAATAAACTGTCTTTCAGATGGGGCCATGGAAGTTAAGAAAAACTGGTTAATCAAAGTGAGACAGAAATTCAGATAAAATACATAATTTTCTTTTTCTTCCCAGTGTCCCGGTATCTTAAAGAAACTCCTCTCCCACTGCAATGACCCTCAGCTCAATGAGTTAGTAGACTTAGCCCAGTTTCTGAAGGGCAACTGACCCCAACACAAAAGTCATAATGACCATTACCACTAGTTGCACCTTTGCTTGCAACCTCAGCTGACATCATGGACTGGACTGACCATGAAGATTAGGAGTATTAACAAAATCACTCTCTAAAATGACATACCTGTGACAGCAAAATCTTTAGTATACATGCAATCATATCAGCAAACATTCCTTTTGCCAGTAGAGCTTATTTAGTTTTGGGAAGTGATATAAGCTACACCAACAAAACAAAAACAAACAAACAAACCCACCCAACAACCTGTTCTGCTGGTATAAGCTGCCTTTCCACAAGAATAAAAGGAAAAACTATGTAGAACTTTAAAGACTAACAAGATGGTTTAATAGGTAATGAGCTTTCATGGGCCAGCCCTGCTTCCTCCGATCATATTCTGGAAGAGAATTGGCATGACCATATATACCAAAGGAATACAATTAAAAAAGTGAACATTATTAAACTGACAAATCAGATTTAGTACAGAAGGTGGGGTGAGGGAGAGGGAGGGAGGGAGGGAAGAGCCAGACGAATACCCAGAAACCATCTACTTCAAGATAGGCCCAAGAAAACCAACAATAGAACACCACTTGTCATTACCTATAGCCCCCAACTTAAACACCTCCAACGCATTATCAATAACCTACAACCTATACTGGAACAGGATACTACACACCGAGAGGCTCTGGGGGACAGACCCATAGCCTCCTATAGACAACCACCTAACCTCAGGAAGATTCTAAACAACAAACACAGGACATACCACGTTAATACCAACCCTGGAACTTTCCCTTGCAACAAACCCCGTTGCCAACTTTATCCACATATTTACCCTGGTGACATCATCACTGGACCTAACCATGTCAGTTATATGATCAAGAACACATATTCCTGTTCATCCAGAAATATAATTTATGCCATCATGTGCCAACAGTATCCTTCTGCTATGTATATTGGACAGACTTCTCAGACACTTCGCCAAAGAATTAATGCCCACAAATCAGACATCAAACACCTTTACAAGGAAAAACCAGTTGCTTTTCATTTCAACCTACCTGGACATAGTCTTAACGACCTTACTACATGCATCTTACTTCAAAGAGACTTTAACACCAGATTACAGAGGGAAACTTCAGAACTTTCTTTCATGCTTACATTTTGCACTTTACGAATGGGCCTTAACAAAGATGCTAATTACCTTAACCATTACAAAGAGCGCTTCCCCACTTATCACCCCTGATTAGCCATTCATTGACTCATAAATAGCTATTCCCTCTCTCTCTCTCCCTCACCCCACCTTCTGTACTAAATCTGATTTGTCAGTTTAATAATGTTCACTTTTTTCATTGTATTCCTTTGGTATATATGGTCATGCCAATTCTCTTCCAGAATATGATCGGAGGAAGCGGGTCTGGTCCATGAAAGCTCATCACCTATTAAACTATCGTGTTAGTCTTTAAAGTGCTACATAGTTTTTCCTTTTGTTTTAGCAAGATCAGACTAACACGGCTACCTCTCTATTACTTTTCCACAAGAAGACTTTGCCAATATAATTATAACCAAATCAGCAAACCCTTTCTGTGTCACGTCTACATTCCAGATTTTTGTTCATACAACTGTATCAGATGTGTGAAAAGGTGTAATCTCAGATGGACAAAGCTGTGCTGTCAGAAGGCCCTAGTGGAGACATAGCCAGGGCCGGCTCTAGGCACCATCAAATCAAGCATGTGCTTGGGGCGGCACATTTCCACGGGCAGCATTTCCAGGTAAACAGCTGCCCCCAGCAATGCCCGGCCCGGCCCTGCCCCGCCCCACTGATTTTAAAGGGCCGCAGGAGATGCCACTACCCGCTGCGCAGTGCTGGCATCATGCACAACCGGAACCTGCTGGCCGCCCTCTGCCTCCTGCTGCTGGCCGGCTCTGCCTCCTACTTTGGATCAGCCCTGCCCGCAGGGGGCTGGGCCAGGTTTGCGGGGGGATGGCCCTTGTGCAGTAAGCACAGTCTCCCCTCCGGCCAGGGCCATGGCAGCTGCAGGGGGACCGGGCACCCACCCTGGGCATGGCCACATGGACCATGCTGGACAAGGCCCTGCAGGTGCTGGAGAAGCTGCAGGTACTGATGGAGTTACAAATTGTTTGTAATTGTGATGTTGTTAAAAGTAAATGAGTACACTAATAGGAAATTGTTTTATTTCACTAACTATAAATTTTCTGTTTTCATTATTTTTTAAATTTTAAACAGTCAAAACAAAACAAAACATTGCAAAGTGCAAACATGTAAAAGCCAACAAAAAAAAAGCGGGGGGGGGGCGGCCAAAAATTTTTTTGCTTGGGGCGGCAAAAAATCTAGAGCCAGCCTTGGACATTGCTATAGTGCCAAGACTGCATTTCACTCATGGGGGGTAGTTTGATGATATTGGTGTAAATGCAGCATTGCCTATGCAAGTTCATCCATCCTAGGAGCACTTTACCAGAACCAGTATTCTTATCTTGAGAAAGTGTCCTAATATAGATGTGGAGCAAGTGAATACAAGTCCATTTTAAGTATGCTAACATTGCCAATGCTCTACTTATTCTGTAGGTAAACAGAAGACATTAGTTGCTCATATTTTCCATCCAGCTTATTTCATCAGCACCAAATCCACTTTAAAATAGCACTTGAAGGTTGTTAAGAGTTGTCTACAATCCTGGGGGTTGTAAACACTTCACTTGCTTCATGCCTCAAAGGCCGCCATGGAAATGACTTTGCTATGCCACATTGTTTAAAGATGGCAATTAAAAAAAAATCAATATCCTATGAAATGTAAGAGCATGCAAAGGAATGCAATGGTTTTACCCAACCATCCAGACATGCACAAAAGTTTGAGCAAATAAATGAGAAATACTCATATCAGAAATGTCCCATAAATTAAACCTTCAACAAAGACATGACCAGGTTTAAAGAAAAGATTTGAATAAGCCTCCTAAACACAATGGCTACATCTAGACTGGCATGATTTTGCGCAAATACTTTTAACGGAAAAGATTTTCCGTTAAAAGTATTTGCACAAAAGCGCGTCTAGACTGGCATGGAGTTATCGTTATAACGATGCGCCTTTGCGCAAAAGCGCGTCTACATTGGCGGCGCGCTTTTGCGCAAAAGCAGAAGCCCGGAACCATTTTGAAGAGGGCAAAAGGGCACCAGCCGTTGCCGGTGGCGGGGCTGGAGCTCCGTTCAGACACGTGCTTAAAGGGGTCTTGCCGGACAGCCGTTTGTCTCCTGCTCCGTGCTTTAGGACCTCTGGCAGGGACTGACAGCCATAGCAGGTTTGGTAGTTGCCCTCTGACTTTTTGGACACCGCTGCCTTTGGCCACCCCCCTACTGCTTTTGCCAGGGTTTTTTTTCCTTGTCTTGTTCCTTGTGCCATGGAACCAGGGGTGGCCATGTGCCTGCTCTGGCCCCTGTCAGACATTTTGGAGTGCCTGCAGCTGCTGCTCCAGGTTGGTGCCCTCCTCTTCCAGGACCAAGAGGGGCACATTGCTTCGGACTCCCTCACCACTGAGGCCATGGCATCCCTGTGGCACCCCCACCCCAGGGTGCAGAGGCGACTGTGGAGACTGGACACCAGTACCGACTGGTGGGACTGGCTGGTCCTTGGGCAATGGAATGACCAGCAATGGCTCCGGAACTTCCGCATGCGAAAGCGGACGTTCATGGAGCTCTGTGCCTGGCTCACCCCCACGCTCCAGAGCCACCACCCAGCTGTGGGCACCCATCCCCATCAAGAAGAGGGTCGCCATTGCAGTCTGGAAGCTGGCCACCCCAGACAGCTACCGATCGGTGGCACACCAATTCGGGGTGGGCAGATCCACCGTCGGCGCCATCGTGATGGAGGTAAGTCTCAGGGGGAGTGGGGTGAGGGGAGGGTGCTGCACTCCATGCCCAGGGGCAGCCAAGACTCCACGCTGGGTCACCCAGGAGTTCGGGCCGTCCCTCCCTTGCACAGGCCTGCTGGGGGGGGTGTAGGGTGAGGGGGCTGTTGTGTGTGTGCGTGCGTGCGTGTGTGTGTGAGGACAAAGGGAATCACGGGGACGGGGCCAAGGGAGCGCACACTCACCCCTGCCTTATGTGATGTGTTCCCCTGTGTTTCTCTGCACCCTTCTGCAGGTCGTCCGCGCTATCAACAATGTCCTGCTCTCCAGAGTGATTCACCTGCGGGACGTGGACACTACCGCCGCCGGCTTCGCTGCCCTCGGGTTCCCCAACTGCGGGGGAGCCCTGGATGCAACCCACATCCCTGTCCGGGCCCCGGAGCATCGAGCAGCCCATTTCGTTAACAGAAAGGGGTACTGCTCCATTGTTCTGCAGGCCCTTGTGGACCACCAGGGCCGCTTTCTGGACATTTATGTGGGCTGGTCTGGCAGGGCACACGACGCCCGCATCCTCCGCAACTCCAGACTGTTTCGCAGGCTGGAGGCGGGCACCTACTTCCCCCGGTGGGAGTTGACTGTCAGGGATGTGCCTATGCCCATCTGCGTCGTCGGCGACGCGGCCTACCCCCTGATGCCCTGGCTAGTGAGGCCCTACACGGGGCGGCCGGACCAGAACCGGGCCCGGTTCAATGACCGCCTGAACCGGGCCCACAATCAAGTGGAGCTCGCCTTTGGCCGATTAAAAGCCCTCTTCCGGTGTTTGCTCACCCATCTCGAGATGGGTGAGCGGAATGCAACGGAGGTAGTGGCTGCGTGCTGCGTGCTCCACAACATTGTGGAGCGGAGCGGGGAGGCCTTCCTTCCCGCATGGATGGCAGTGGAGGGCCAGGCCTACGAACAGCCCCACACAGCTGCCAGCCACCAGGTGCATCAGGATGGGGTGCGCATCCGGGAGGCCCTCACGGACATGTTCTCACAGGCCTCGGAGTAGGGTCGACTTGGTTTCCCTGGACAACTCCCTCCCCTCCCCTCCCAATACACAACAACACAGTTTGGGGGAGAGGGGGATGTTGTGCAGAATGTTCATGCTTGTTATATGAACTATGTTTGAGTACTCTTGGTTCTGTTAAGGGTTTGGTCAGGTCAAGCGGAAGGCTTGTACCTACCAGTTAGGATTAGTTTTAGATTTAGGTTTAGTTAGATTAGCTATCGTCATTGGTTCCAAGCATTTCGGCCGTCGTTGAGTTTGTTCGTTGGGTGCGTCGGCCGTAGCTAGGGTTTTCTTTGAGTTCAGGGTTAGGTTTAGGGATAGTCTAGGCCACCATAGTCTGTTCGAGCTGTCCCAAAGAACAGGAAGAGGATTCAAGGTTCGTGTGGAAGGCTTGAGTCAGCGCACCTGATTCCAGTCATCTTCGAGGGATCTCCTGGCAGTTCCTCTCCTGAGGCCGGGAAGGACCAAAGGATCGAGGTCGCCAGCCACAGCTCCGTCCATCGAGGGATCTCCTGGCAGTTCCTCTCTTGAGGCCCGGAAGGACCAAAGGATCGAGGTCGCCAGCCACAGCTCCGTCCATCGAGGGATCTCTTGGCAGTTCCTCTACTGAGGCCCGGAAGGACCAAAGGATCGAGGTCGCCAGCCACAGCTCCGTCCATCGAGGAATCTCCTGGCAGTTCCTCTACTGAGGCCCGGAAGGACCAAAGGATCGAGGTCGCCAGCGTCACCGCAATCGCCCTCCGCGCCTAGACTGTGTTTAATGTATTTTGTGTTGTGTTTACTCTTTTGTAATCTATCCCTTGCTTGATTGTGATTTTCTGCATGTCAAATATAGTCCCGTGGTTAAATTTTATCTTCAGAGTTGGTATTCATTTATGCATCACAAACTCATAACCCTTTAAAATTATTTCCCTTTTTTTTTTTTAGAAAACCTGTGAATTTGGAGTCCGCATTTGTCATCTTCATGATTTTATTAGGTTGATTGGCATTCTAAATTAAGTATTCACGTTACCTCGCATAACAGGAAGGAGACCTTGAACTGGGACGGGGAGGGGAGCTACTCCTGGGAGGGGTGGCCCCTGCAACTGCTCCCTTGGGGGCGGACCTGGACATGGCGGGCAGGCTGCATTGGGGCAGGCTGAATGGGGAGGTGGGCAGCAGGAGCAGGAGGGGCAGGAGCAGGAGAGGGCGGGGGCAGGTGCATCAGAATGGGGTGTGCATCCACGAGGCCCTCACGGACATGTTCTCACAGGCCCCAGAGTAGAGTCGCCTCGGTTTCCCTGGACAACTCCCTCCCCTCCCCTTACCTCCCAATACACAACAACACAGTTTGGTTTTACCAAAAAAACTTGTCGGTTTTTATTTACAAAGGGGGGAGAGGGGGAGGAGACCTTGAACTGGGAGGGGGAGGAGACCTTGAACTGGGAGGGGGAGGGGAGCTACTCCTGGGGGGGTGGACCTGGACATGGCATAGGGGCAGGCTGAACGGGGAGGTGGGCAGCAGGGGCAGGAGCAGGAGCAGGACGGTCCATTGCAGGAGGGGCAGGAGCAGGAGCAGGAGGGGCCATTGCAAGAGGGGCAGGAGGGGGCGGGGGCAGTGCTAGGGGAGCGATGGTGGGGGCATGGGGCAAGGCCATGCCATAATGTATGGCCTGGGCAATGTGTGCGGAGAGGCTGGCAATGGAGTTCGCCATCAGCGCACAGTGTCCCTGGAAGGTGGCCCAGGCCTCCTGGCACCACTGCAGGTCCACCTCTGTGCGTCTCTGGATGGCAGCCTCTATTCGCTCGACGGCCTGCACGTGGCGCCGCAGGAGCTGGTCCCAGTGTCGGACGTGCTGCCTCCGTGGTTGGGCGGCTGGGGGTGCTGCTGCTACCGGACTGGAGGGTCCCCTGCTCCTGGCTGGTCCCACTGCAGGGAACAGAAGAAAGGATGGGTCAGTCAGGCAGCCCGGCCACTGTCCCCACACCTCATGCCTTCCACCCCACCCCTGAGCCCAGGTGACACCACAGGGGTATTGTGGCTTGGGCCCCCTCGGGTCCCTCCCTGCCCCCCCCTGTGTTGTATGTTTGCATAGAGGACTGCCCCTGGAGTAGGGTCCTCCTCCATGTATTGGAACCCCCGGTCTGTGTCCTGGCCCTGTGGAGGGTGGAATGGTGCTTGTGTTGCGTTAACCTGTGGAACTCCCTGCCAGTGGAGGCTATGAGGCTTTGGGCTAATCAATGGTGTTTGACAGGGAGTGAGATGAATCCCCACACAGTGCCTGGGAGCATGTCTGGCAGACGTGGTCTGGGCTCTCAGATCCCCATTGCGTGGGATATCTCCTGGACGGAACCAGGAGAGTGACTGGGGAGTGTCCCATCCTTGCAGCGAAACTCAGGCGGCCCTGGGGCGGCCCGAGCCCTTCCTCCCCTTCTCCCTCCCACTAGCCCTCACACACGGTAGCCCAGGGACATGTGTGGCCGCAGTGGGGACTTCCCTCGGGGAGCCAGCCAAGGCACCGGGAGAAGGCGAGGGGCTCGGGGTGGGCCATGCTCACAGGGTTGTGACGCTGCGGTTTTCCCAGGCATGGGGACGGTGTGCCGTTTTGCCTGCTACACCTTTGCGGAGGTGCGGGCTCTGGCCTGAGTCCCTGGGGCCCTGGCTGGTTCCAGCCGGCATCCACCCTTCCCCCCCCCCCCGGCCCTGCCGGATGCATATGAGCAGCACGGTCCCAGGCGTGCCCCGGAGCTGCCTGCCACAGCCACGTGCCGCTCGGTCACCAGGCTGCACGTGGTTGCACATGCTGCTTGCTGCCTAATGCTACACAGTGTGCAGCTCACATGGCCCGAGTGACATACTCTCCCCCTCCCCCCTCTGGGGTGCCTGGCTCCTCTCCCACCCGCCCTTGTGAGTGCAAAGTGCAACACTTACCAGCGGATCCTTCCCCGGCCTCCGAGGGCTCGCGGGAGACGTCGGGGCTGCCGGAGGGGGCCTGCTGGGTGGTACTGCTGGCCTCGTCCTCCGACGCACTGCTGCTGCTGTCTCCCTCCCCCGTCATGGTGGTCCTGGTGATGGGGGGGGCGCATGCAGCTGTCCACTGTGACGTCCGGGGCTTCTGGAGCTGGCTGTCCCAGGATGCGGTGGAGCCGGTCATAGTGGGGGCAGGTGTCTGGTCCTGCCCCCTGGCCCTCGCTGGCCCGCACATAGCCCAGGCGCAGCTCCTTCACCTTAGCCCGGACCTGTTGCAGGTTCCGGGCTGGATGTCCCTGCTGGGCTAGCGCCTGGGCCATGCGGCCAAAGACGTCGGCGTTGCGGCGCCGGGATCGGGTCTCATGGAGGCCCTCCTCCTCCTCCCACAGGTCCAGGAGGGTCTCCAGCTCCCCTGAGTTCTAGGAGGGGGCTCTCCTTTTGCGGCCCCTGGGGGCCTCCTGCACTGGGGGTGCAGGTGGCTGAGTGCCCAGAGCTGCCATGCTGGCTGTGATGTGGCTGCTGGGCACAGCAGGGGCACCGTGGCAGACCTCAGGTCTGAGGCATGCTCCTGCCACGTGCGCTCAGCAGCCTGTGGCTACTTTAAGAGCTCGGGTTACCAGGAAGTCCGAGGCTCCTACGGGGTCTCCCAGCGTCCAAACGGCTTTTTTCCCTTTAGCCTGCTTTTGCGCAAAAGTCTTAGCTAGCTGTCTACACTGGCCCTTTCGCGCAAAAGCTTTTGCACAAAAGGACTTTTGCCCGAACGGGAGCGTCAAAGTATCCGCGCAAGACGCACTGATTTCGTACATTAGAACGTCAGTGCTCTTGCGCAAATTCAAGCGGCCAGTGTAGACAGCTGGCAAGTTTTTGCGCAAAAGCGACTGCTTTTGTGCAAAAAGTGGCCAGTCTAGACACAGCCAATGTGTTAGCAAAAGTGGCATTACCTATACAGAAGGTAGTGTACTTAATGTATTCAAGACACTTCAAGATTTGCACATAGGACTAATGTCTTTCTTACAAATGGAACCTCAGGGGAAAATGAAATAATAAGAGATTAAAAAAAAATAGTCATGTATGGAAATGTTAAAAACCTCTCAGATAATAGGCATGACATGTTCTAGTAGGAGATTAGAGTTCAATGTTCTTATTGTTCTCTACAGACAGCTCTAATTTGTTTCCAATTAGCAGAAAATGTATTGCAACTGACTTAACAGACCAAAGTGGTCACAGGAATATGGGCTTTGTGTGTGAACTTGCCACAGAAATCTGTTCTCTCTTGTGTTACCTTGTCATGAAAATTTGTCCCTCCCCAATTGTTGGCCCTGTCTTTTTTTTTTCCCCTATAGGATATCATTGACTCAAACATCCCTTCAACCACATTAGATATCACTACAAAGGAGAGGATTTGTAGTTGCTCCTGCGGAAATAATAATGAAGTAATTGAAAACAATTATCATACTATACTTAAGCCACTTGTAACAGGCTGTAAGGATCTTGCATGAGAATTATACAATGTTCAAAGATTAATGAACTTCTGTTCTCAATGTGTTTTTTTCCAGGGAGTTGTTAATGCCCCTAATCTTTAATACAAAATTGTTTTCTGTGCTATTGTAAGAGCTGGTAATTGTTTCCTTATGAGTCTAATCTTTCTGATGCCTGTGCAGGGTGGTGTGAGTCACTGTGGACACTGCAGGGAAAGGGAAAGCTGAGAAAGGGAAGAGCAGTCTCAAAGATACAATAACGGACACTTTCTTTGAGGTGACCCCTTGCCCCTCCCTCCATGTAAAAGTTGGGAAATGCCTTTAATACATTTTCGCCTGCTTGCTAAGCTGTATTTAAAAGGTCAGGCCACCGAAAAAAAATGCGGATGTTAACATCTCAAAAGGGAAACCACTTCAAGAAACCTAAATGAAAAAATACTAAGCTCACACTCAGAGAGTCCATTCAATACCCTTTGGGTGTGTGACACTCACACCAGTAAAGCAGGTTAACCCTTTGATTGCAGAGACCATCTCTGCAGTAACATGGACATTCATCTGATTACAATGGAATACAGAGCTATTCACCTGTTGATCTCTAGTTTGAGTGGATAGTGACTTTTAGTGACCTGTGAGAAATTAGTTGGGGAGTTCACAATAGACAGGTGTCCACACAACACAAAACCCCAACCATAATAGGCAATGAGAGTTGTTACATTTGTAGGCAGACTTAGGGAATTTAGGGCTGGTATAATTATCAGATTAAAAGTATCACATACAGTTTGTTTTCATTACTATTAACTGACATATTTCACTAGCACTAAATCACTATTAAAAAGAATGTGTCTGTTTATCTGCTTAAAAAATGGCAGGAAGCTACCAGGAGTTATGGGAATGTATCCATGTGACAGCACTTTGAGTTATAGAATAGCGAATAAATAGAAGGGAGAACAGAGGTGGTGATCTGGAAGCGTTACTGTTGGAAAGATAAGGAACCCTGTAGCTGGAATAATTGGAAAGGTAGAGAATGTGAAAAGGGGAAACAGCTGTGAATTTTTAGAGGAAGAAATGACAAAACAGATTTTTAAAGGACACAGCCAAGTCACTCTGTTAACTACAGTCCAAAAAAAAAAAAAATCCAGTTGGAGAGTTAGTGTGGCCAGTGAAAAGACAATGGACTGAGGGATAGGCGAGTTGGGATCTATTTCTGCACCTGATTTGGTTGAGGGCTTTGGGAAATAGTGCCTCAGTTTCCCGCACTGTAAAATGGGGATAAACTACTTCACTTCTTTGCAAAATGCTGTAACATCTAAAAATGAAAAAAAGTATATAAAATAATATACTATTATTATTCATTTTAGTTGTTGAGTCCAACTGGCCACAATTTACACAGAAAAATGCAAAACCGATTTATATATGCCCTTATATCTCAAAAGGTTCTGGAGGACTCTACGAATGATTACAGCCACTTCCAAGGGTAGAAAACACAGCAAATAAATACACAGCAATACTTCACAAGAAATTAGCATAGGAACTAAAGAATAAAATATCCAAACTGAGGCCCCAATTCATACAAACTTCCCTATTCAGGATAGGATGAGTGTGTTTGCTTAAATGTTGTCTTCAGTAGTGTCAGCTAGTGGTCAGGGCAATGCATGTGTGTATGTTACACCCGAGTCTTCAACTGCTGAGACACAAGGCCCCATCGCAGTGGGCAGTCTAGGTGAGACTGACGGGCGCCCCGAGGAGTTTAACGTCCATGTCTTTACCGCTAGGATCGGGATCCTTTCGTGGCGGGCAGCCAACAGGCCAACAGATGCCCCAGAGTTTACAGGGAGAGCTTATTACACCTCAGATTTTGACTGCTAGGATACACGATCCCTTCGCAGCGGGCAGCCTGGGGAGGCTGAGAGATGCCCCAACGGATCTGTCCCCTGGAAGCGACATGATCCAACGCTCAAGCTCTCCCTATATCTGTCCCTTATGACCGGCTGGAGTTCTTTTTAAAATTGTGCTGGGTTCTGTTACAGCAACTGAAGGAGTCAGGTCACAGCTTAAACAGTTACTATTTTATTGTTACAGGGTAAACTTAGCTGCTAAATGCTACTACTGTGTCACAGATAACACAGCCACTACAAAGGACAGGACAGAAATTACACTAATAAGTCACTTACAGGTACCATGAAACCCTTTTGGTTCTCTGAGCTCTTATTAAATGCATGCAAAATAGACATCTAGCAGGTATATATTCTCACCCCTGCGTTCCAGACTTGGCGTGGCCAGCATCTTTCTCTCAATCCCTCGGGAAGAAGTAGGGCGAGGTTGGGCGTCCCACAGACCTCGGGAGACAACCAATACCTGCCAGCAGGTGTAGATGATTGGAGCTCAAATGGGGTGGGCTACTAAACCCCTCTTTATACCCCTTGGGTCACGTAGGCTTCTTCCTGGTCTCAAGTGGCCAATTAGGAAAAATGGCTTTGAACGCCAAGTTTCCCACGAAGGGTGCAAAGCATAATTCACACCTGGGAAAATGCAGACAATGGGCACCTCTGGTATGTGATGGGCGAAGATTCCTCTCCTGGGACAGTGCAGGCGTGTCAATTACTGGTACTAGCCATCAGGGCAGCGGGAGGCCCCGGGTCATCAGCTAGCCCATTTACTGTCTGGTTTCTGTTTGTTAGAGTCAGGGACAGGCAGCACACCTGCGTTCCCAGGGCATCAAAGGCTGACTGCCTTTCTCTTGCTCTCTGGGGGGGGGGGGAAAACAAGATGGGGTTCATGTCTGGCTACAAGTAGTCATGAACTTCAACACATGCTTATGTGCTTTGCTGAACTGGGGCTTAAAAGTGCAGAAGGAACAGATGAATATGTCTCTTTTTCAAGCCAAACAGTCCCCATCTTTTAAATCTCTCCTCATATGGAAATTGTTCTTCACTATTACTTTTCCAATTCTAAAATATCTTTTTTTTGAGACGGGGTGACCAGAACTGCATGCAGCATTACATGTTTAAAAGTACCAGGGATTTATGCCTTAGCATTATTATATTTTCTGTCTTACTATCGATCCCTTTCCAAATGCTAACATCATTAGCTTTTTTGACTTCTGATGCACACTGAGCAGAAGTTTTCAGAGAACTAAACAGATAACTCCAAGATCTCTTTCTTGAGTGGTAACAGCAAATGTATACCTCACCATTTTGTAAGAATAGTTGGGACTGTGTTTTGCGATGTGCAATATTTTGCACCCATCTATATTGAATTAATCTGTCATTTTGTTTCCCGGTCACCCAGTTTTGTGTGATCCCTTTGTAACTCTTTCCAGTGTACTTTGGCCTTAACTATCTTGAATAATTTTGTATTATCTGCAAACTTTTCCACTTCCACTCCATTGTTTACCCCTTTTCCCAGATAATTAATGAATATGTTGAACAGGGCTGGTACCAGTACAGATCCATGAGGAACCCCATGATTTACCATTTTGACCATTGTGAACCATATATACGTATACTTTGGTTCCTCTCTTTAAACCATGTACTGATTCATGAGAATATGACCTTCTGTCTTATTCTATGACTTCTTACTCTGCTTGGGAGCTTTTGGTGTGGGATCTTGCCAAATGGTTTCTAAAAGTCCAAGCACCTGGTATCCACTTGATTGTCCTTGTCCACATGTTAATTCTTTGAAGGGGTCAACAGATTGGTCAAGCGTGATTTCCTTTTACAATAGCTGTGTTGAATCTTTCCCCAACAAATTGTGTTCATCTATGCATCTGACAATTCTGTGCTTTTATAATTTCAACCAGTTTGCCTGCATCAACTTTGTGTCCCTTTAAAAAAATTCTACGCTACATTAGCTGTCTTCCAGTCATCTGGTATGGATGCTGATTTAAGTAATAGATTACATACCACCATGGATATTTCCACAATTTCAGTACCCAAGTTTCTTCAGAACTCTTGGGTGAATTCCAAAACCTCCTCTACTGATGTCTTAACCTGGAGAAGTTCTACATATTTTTCACCTAAAAAAAATGTCTAAGGTATGAGACTCTCCTTCACATCTTCTGCAATGAAGAACAAAGCAAATCATTGAGTTAGCTTATTCACAATGTCTTCCTTGAGTGTTCCTTTAGCATCTCAGCTGTTCAGAGGCCCTCCCATGATATGGCAAGATTCCTGCTTCTAATGTACTTAAAATACTGTTAGTTTTTGTGGGTTTTTCTCATGGTTTGTCAGCTTCATTTTTTGGCTGCCTAATTGTACTTTAACACTTGACTTACCAGATTTTCTAATCACTTTCTGTTTTTCTTGGTAGGATTTGTCTTCTAAGTTTTAAAGGATACCTTTTTGCCTTTAAGCACCTATTTTACTCAGTTGTTTTGCCAATGTGGCATTTTTTGTCCTTTTACTGTTTTCCTTTTATTTGATATATATTTAGTTTGAGCCTCTATTATGGGGTTTTAAAAAGTACACTTGTGGCTTGCAGGCATTTCATTCTTCCATCTAGTCCTTTTCATTTCCATTTCACTAGCTTTTTCATTTTTGTGTAATTCCCCTTCTTGAAGTTAAATGATACTGCAGTGACTTTCTTTTGTGCTTCACCTCCTGCAAGTTTGTTAATTACAGTGTGGTCACTATTCTTTGATTGGGTGAGCTACAGTCATCTCTTGGACCAGTTAGTACTAAATCAAGAACTGACTCTCCTCTGGCAGGTTCCATAACTAGCTGCTCCATGAAGCAGTCATTAAAGATGTCCAGAAATTTTTTCTCTGAGGCTCGCCCTGAAGTGAGCAACATGCAGTCAGTGTGGAGACAGTTGAAATCCCCTATTATTATAGGGTTTTCTTTTTTTGTAGTGTCTATGTCCCTGAGTTTTTCACTGTCAACATCCTGGGGAAGTTGTCAGTACTATATTTCTACTCCTAAACTCTATTATTCAAATATGACATTTCTATTTTTACATTCTTTTAAGATCTTATTATAATTGACTCCATAGTTGTTTTCATGTATAAAGTCACGCCTCCATCAGCACAACCTGCTCTCTCTTTCCTATATATTTTGTATCCTGGTATTACCATACCCCATTATTATCATTGTTCCACCAAGTTTCTGCAATATTCTTTAAATTAATATCCCCATTTAATAACAAGCACTCAAGTTTACTCATCTTAGCATTTAAACTTTAGCATTTGTATACAAGCACTTATACTATTTGTCAATATTAAATTGTCTGCCTTTATGTGATATAATTGAATGAAAATATTTTTTTTTCATTTGACTGTTTCCCATCAGTTCCTATCTGCAGTTTATATTCTAGTAAAGGAGAGAGGAAAACAAGTTATTAGAGTATTCCCTTTAATAATTCTTCCTCTAACTGCTCCTGCACTTGGGACTGGAAACATTTCCGATGATATTACATTGGAGGTCCTGGATTTCAATCTCTTTCCTAGCAGCCAAAATTTAGCCTCCAGGATCTCAGTTCTATCTTTCCCTTTATCAGTGGTATCTACATATACAATGACCACCAGCATGTTGCCTGAAAAGAGCAATACAAATGTTTTATTTTCTTTATTTTTTCCCCTGAAATATATAAGTGATTCATATGTTATTTTCCAACCTGCTGTATTTGCACCTATGGGGTAGTTATTAGTTAGGTAACAAAGTGCAAAACTTTCCCTTTGTTACTTTGCATTTGGATAGAGAATTGAAAAAATGTAATTTGGGGTTATTTGTTAGAGATGGGATTATGCTTAATTGGTGGGGCAGGAACCAGACCTAGTGGGCAAATCCAAACCACAGATCAGAGCCAGAATCAGGAACCAGTAGCTATGCCAAGGGTTGGGGATGGAATAAAAAACAAGATTATGCTGAAGAAACTGGATCTGGGAGCAAAGGGAGGTGGGGGACTGAGCAGGAGCAAGATGGGGGAATGGGACCAGGAGCAGGACTAGAAGCAGGGTGGGGCAAGACAGTAGCATGGCATGGAGAAGCAAACACAAGAAAAGTTTACAGGTATGCAGGCTTGATCACACTGAACAGCCAGGTAACTGTTGCTGCTGGGCATAAAAGCCAGACAGCTACCTTTCCTGAGTAGTCAGGTGATGAAGTCATTCAGGTAGCCTGATGCAAGCCAGCTGTTCCTGTTGAGTTGCCAAGAGATTAACTGTGCTGCAGACTCTGATCCCTGATGCTATCATAGTCTCTCTCCTTACCTTGCCTGTGCAGTTACCAAGTTTGTTGTTACTTCTTCAGATTGCAGTTCCCATCATTGCAATGCTGAGCGGGCAATTCGGCTGAAGTCAAAGGCTAACCAAATGAACCAGTGGTCTCCAACCTTTATAAGCACAAGATCACTTCTTTATGCTGCAGTTCCCATCATTGCAATGCTGAGCGGGCAATTCAGCTGAAGTCAAAGGCTAACCAAATAAACCAGTGGTCTCCAACCTTTATAAGCACAAGATCACTTTTTCAATTTAAATGCAATACTGGATCTACTTCAAACCCAAATACACTTGCCCTGCCTCCTTCCCTGCCTCTTCTCCCTGGCCCAGCTCTACTCAATCCATCTCCCCTCACTTCCCCATCCTCACTCACTTTCACCCGACTGGGGTAGAAAGTTGAGATGCAGGGGGGTGCAGGCTCTGGTCGCGGGCCAAGGGGTTTGGAGTGTGGTAGGGGCTCTAGGATGAGCTTGGAACAGGGGTTCAAGATGGAGGAGAGGCTCAGGGCTGGGGAAGGAGTTTAGGATGTGAGTTCTGGCTTGGCACTGCTTTCCTCAGGTGGCTCCTGGGCAATGGAGTACTAGGGCTAAAATAGGCTTGCCCCCGCCTTGGTGTTGTGCCACTCTTAAAAGTGGCTCCTGGGGGGAAAGGGGCAGGTGACTCTATGCTCTGCCCCCCATCTGCAGTCACCACCCTTACAGCCTCGTGGACTTGCCCTTCATAACCAGATCAGCCCTGGGCTGGGAGAGGAGGTGGGGACGGGAGCCTTGCCCTGCAAACCCTGGTCCTTTTGATGCCGCCTCCTCTTCCCACCCATGATATCTGTCCCATCTACTCTCCTCTCTGGGGCAGGGCCTGTACCCCCCCCATTCCACACCTTTCCCCTATTGGCCAGGTTTCTCTATTCCTGGCCAATAGGAGCTGCAGGGGCAGTGCCTGCAGGCAAGGACAGTGTGTGGAGTCCCCCTGCCCTGCTTCCCCCAAAACCACAGGGACATGTCAGCTGCTTCCAGGCAGGGCACAGGTTCAGGGCAGGGAAAGAGTCTGCCTTATCCCTCCTGGACTGTTACCTGTCAATCTCCTAATTTGACTGCAGGAGCCTCCAGGAGATTGAGCCAATTCTTGGAAATTCCTGGCCAGTGTTCCATACATGGATGGAAATAATTGTAGGGGATGAATTTTGTTATGTGCACCAATACTGAGGTAAT
Organism: Pelochelys cantorii; assembly: GCA_032595735.1. Lineage (NCBI taxonomy): Eukaryota > Metazoa > Chordata > Testudines > Trionychidae > Pelochelys > Pelochelys cantorii. The sequence continues at coordinate 96,205,210 of CM064329.1, read as the reverse complement.
GAGCAGATGTGCACCACCAGCAGAAACCAAAAACCTAGACAGAATATATGCACAGACCAGTCAAAAACCTAAAATAACACACGTTGAAAAAAAAGTTATAAAAAATAACAACAGCAGCCACACAAGTGTATGTTGAGTCATGAGGTGAGCGTGAAGGACAGAGTGTGTTTGTGTGACTGACAGAAATACACATGGTGTATGGGAGTGACAGGGATTTGCATGGCCCCTTTAAGTATGGTAAGCTCATTCAGACATAAGAGCAGCTGCCAACAACTTCTTTCTAACCTGAGTCCTATCCTGTGTCCCTCTGTGTAGGTGAGTACAGAGATAGAGCTGGGGAACACCTTGACATCATCTCCCCCTCTTCCTTCTCCAACCTGCACAGCAAGCAGGAGGTTCCAGAGGGGCAGCTCCAAGGCAGAGGGCAGGAGAAGCACGGATCACCTGTCAGAGGCTCAAATATCTACCAGTAGTAAAGGGAGACATGGCTCTCCACACACTATACCAGAATTCGCACATTGAAGTGAATGCAAGGATTAAGATGATAGAACTTTTGCTTAAAAAAACCCCCTTTATATCTTGATATTGCATTCTCAACCTATTGTGGCACTACACCACATCAATTTGCTGCAACTCAGTATCTTCATGATGTGAAGTTCTTGTCATCCTAAAGGTGTTCACCTCCCAGGGATGAGAAAGGAGTCTGTAGAAAATTGTACAGATAGAATAGGAAGTGCAATATACGGCTTTAAATTGCAACTTGTTGTAGATGAAAGGAGTAGAAGTTTTTTGTATTGGAACTCAGCATTGTTGAAGGAATTCATCCTGTAGGATTGGAAATCATCTAAAGCACAGGTGGAATTTTCAACATCCAGAATTGTATATACTGCCAATATTTTCAAAGCTCTGCAGTATATACTGATATTTTCATGCTGGAAATACCAGTGTACACTAACGGAGAATATAGGAGCTCTGATAGTGGTGATGTGTTTGGTATGGAAATTTAGATACAGCAAAGGGGTTTTGAAATAAAAGTAATTAAGACCAACCAGCTAACATATTGGCTACCTATGGCCTTAGGTGAGATTTGAACCTATGTTTAAGGGCTTATGTCTCTGAACAATGCTATATTAGTGAAATACCACATCCAAAGTAATATAATAGCTTTGCTTGGTACAGTGAGATATTCTCATGTTAAATTCGAAGAGAAAAATTGCTAAACTGATGTTACCAGCTTCATACTGTATACATAGAATCAGCTTCAATACAGATCATATGTAGTCAGAATATAATGCATAATATTGATCTTGTTTTTTTCCCCAGTCTGTATCTTAGCTTCTAGCCTTGATCTTAAAAGTTAAGATGGATGTTAGGCATCATTATCTAGCAGAAAGGATAAAAAATCAATTTTATCTCCCAGTGCTTCATTGGCTCATCTTCCAGAGCCCAAGCATTGGGGCTGTAATACCCACCAGCATGAAATCATTTATAAGCTGGAGTTATGACAACTTTTGGCACAGGAATACATTACTATATGTTCCCTGATGCTCATGAAATCAAATTTCTGATTAAAGATACCAAAAGGGTATGGCAACCAATCAACTGTTTTAATGGGAGTCATAATTTCATAAAGCATCACAGTGCATGAGGGTGGTAGCAGCATCCAGGTGGAGGGAATTATGAGGTAAATATGTTTTCCAATAAGACTGATGGTGATAAGGGATGATGTGAAATAATGTTGTGTGTTCTTTGTCTCTTATTTACATTTTAAAGGTGACCTGCAGAGGCAAAGACTGAAAATTCCAGTAACTTTAGCCTGAGCTTCACCAAACTTCACCTAAAATGAAGGAGTGTAGTTTAGTACATAGAACAACAGGACTTTTGAGTTCTATTTCCAGACAATTTGCTCTAAAGGCACTGGTTTTGATGGTCCTGAACATCCTCAACTGCTGTTAAAGTCAATAGGCGCAACAGTGTCAGGTGCCTCTGAAAATCAGTCTCTTAGCTCCTCTGTGCTTTATTGTTTCAGTGTCTGTAAATGGGGACAGTAATAGCAATACCTATTTCACAGAGAGATGAGTATGGGGGCTGCTACTGAATGAGGCTTAATGTTTGCAAAATTACTTTGAGAGCTTCAAAAAGAAGGTGCTCTAAGTGAAAAGTAATAAAGATGAGCTCCCAGGAGAAAACTTGCTCTGAAACTCAGCACCGACTTAAACTTTGGAGAGATTTGAATCAAGATCCAAGCATCCCACCTGATGCTTCTGGGATAGGCCAAAGTAAAACAGCAAAGGGTGACCCTGTAAATAGTTTGACTGTACTTAATTATTTTCATGCTTAAAGATAAGTACAGGCATAAATGTTGAAGGCTCAGAGCTCATATCCAGACAGATTTTGGTGCCAGATACAGAGCTGAACTTCACATCTTGGGTCTCGTATTGTACCATTATTAATTATTATTATTAATAATGTTTATAAACAGATCCTGCCTATTATAACATTCCTGATTCCTCTCTATGGTCAGGCTTGGTGCTCCAGCATAGTCATAGAAATGGCGATGCCACTGCATAGTACATGGTACACAGCATTACATTAGACCAGGGGTAGCCAACCCATTCTGGCGAAGAGCCGGTGCAAAAAGTTGTAGAGCAAAATAAAAAAGAGCCATTTTGATCCGGACGGCTCCCCTGCCCCAGTGAGCACAAGGGAGCTGGTAGGCATGGGCAGTGTTCAGAGGGTACGGGGGCGGTTTTGCGAGCCTCAGGGGCGGCTTTGTGAGCCACAGGTTGGCCACTCCTGCATTAGATTTACAGTTGGCTGGCTGTACTGGGGAGTGAATGTGTAATATTTACTAATCCTTTCTGGATCTCAGAAAATTTTGATTCAGGTTTTAAATTTGAGGCATAGAGTTGAGGTGGGGGCAGTGGTAATGTTTCCTATTGTATTGGAACTAGATCAGTTGTCTTAATGCTAAGTTCTTTAAATTACATTGGAAGACTGAACCAGCATGCAGGTTTAGGGGACAAACTGGCCACCTTCTGACTCACTGCTCTGTGCTGTATTTTAGGCTCCTTAGCTGATGGTCTGGGCCTGTGTCTCCTTGTCTGGCCTAATCTTTTAAAATATCTTTAAACCATTCCTCCATTCATCCTTCATGATTTAATTTGCAGTATATAGACCCAGATTTGCCTTTAGCTCCATCAGTGCATCTCTGTGTTAACTCCACTAAAGTCTGATTTACACAGATTTGTTTCATTGAGTGACATCTGTATAACTGAAGGCAAGACTGAACCATTTTCCCCTTTCTTCATTGGTTTAACATCCTAATTGGCTTATGCTTGTATATAAGACAGTCTTATGTCATATTGACCATAAAATGTTAATAAAAATGGAACAGGAAAAATTATCAAGCTCCATTAACATTATTTAACTAAGTTGATTATACTCTTAAAAAGCAATCATGCTAACTGCAGGCTGACCAATAAAATAGTGGGACCTTATCAAGAAAAAGAGAGCGAGAGTGAGAGCAAGCTTGATTGTGCTTTCACTTAAAATAGTGTAATGAGGAATAGCCGTATTGGAAGGAGAATTTATTTCCACTTGTCAGCAATGTTACTGACCGCACACAGTTTCAAGGTTGTAGAGCATTAGTGGTAACATATTTGAAAAGATGAAACCCTTCACTGTTATGAAGTACACCTTTGTATGATAGTTGTACCTTTAAAAATCCAATTTGCAATTTGGGATTGGCTTACAAATCACAGTGTTTAGGTAATAATAAATGTGTGTGTGTGGGGTGGGGGGTGCCTTTTTCTCTGCCTTCTTATTTCTGAGCCTTTAAACCATACCTGGGTCATGTTGCCAAAACCATAAAAGCTAGAAATATGTATTTGTGAGTGAAAGATGAGGTTGTCACCTTAATAACATGACTCCAGGAGCTGGGCATGCCTCAGCATACCAAATATCACAAGCTTCATGCAATTTATGTTTTTATTTAGTCTTTATACATCACTCATCTTAGAAAGTGAAACTGGGAAATCTAGTAGAATCTGTTTATATTTAGTCAGTTTCATGACCAGGTTCTCATTCACTGGCATGCAGTGCCATTCTGAAAAGGGTTTTCCATGTGTGCTTGTGTGCACCTAAGATTAAATCATAGTATAGAATTTAATAGAGGTTTATTTCCTAACTAGAGAAATCTATAGATTAGTCTATAATTCTGTAGAAAATTGATCACTTTCTTTTTGAAAGGGGCATTTTGTAGTTCAATTTTTAGGGTATGTCAACACTACAGAGTTGGAACGTCCACACTTTAATTTTCTTGCAGAACAATGCAATTTCAAAAAACAGAGAGGTTTTTCTGGCATTGGTAATCCTCATTCTATGAGGAAGAAGCCTTTTTGTGAAAGAGTTATTTCACAAAAAGGCATGAGTGGATGGGGAAGAGGGAGTTCTTTTGGAAGAAAAGGAAAGAGGAAAAAGCACAGGTGCCCTGGTGGCCATTCTGTCCATAACAATCACAGCTTACATGCGAGAGAGCGTCTGGACTCTCTCTTTCAAAAAAGCAGATCACTTTTTTGGACTCACTTTTGCTGTGTAGATACTCTCTATCGGAAGAAGTTTTTTTGGAAGATCTCTTCCGAAAGAAGCCTGTAGTCTAGACATAGCCTTTAAGTGAATTCATATTGCTCTGAGAAATGAAAAGCAGAAGCTTTACTAGGATAGAAAAGGTTATTATATCACAGTGTAACTAAACAGAACGAAACCCTCTCATTTTAATGATGCTTGTACGTATGACAAAATATCTATGAAAATTGTTCATGTGTGTTGTAAATATAAAATCAGAAAGAAGATAATTTAAATCCCTATTGAAAATAATCCTACATTAGGTGAAAGAGTAATTTAGGTGTGCAACAATTCTGTTATTTATTATGTAAACAGCACACGCACTTCAAGAAGAAACCCTGTTTTCATAACTAAAAACAAGTAATGAGATAAGTCATAATTCTTAACAAGTTATATGCCCTCATTCCTCTGTGCACTGGTTTCTATAGTGCTATGTATGCTTTTTGCAATGAATAACGCAAACACAGAGAAAAGGTATGTTCTGAATGGTTCTGAGATCTGTAGTCTATTCATATATGGGAATCCTGTAGTCTAGCTTTGCTATTGAGCTGAAGATCCCTTCTTTCCTCATCTAGTTGGTTTCATCTAGCTCCCCCTAGAGGAAGTGATATGGAGTCATTCTTTCTCCCTTCCTCTTCATAGTGGAGGGGAACAGGAATCAGGTTTGTGACTAATCACTTGTTCTTTCTTCCTGTCCTACAAAGAACAATAGAGCTAACAGTTCTTCTTTTCACCTACCCAAATAAGGGCTTGAAAGTCTTTTCCCGTCCTTCTCACAGAAGCTATAGATAACTTCTCTTTCTTATCTCAGAGATATCAGGTAGATTTGTTGTATTAAATAACCACAACTTAAGGCAAAGGAATGGGAGAATGTACCTCAAACACATCCAGTTCTTCAACAAAGCACAGATTATCCCGAGCAATGATTTGCTAACTATGAGTGGTTTCAAATAAGTGGTATTTAGATCCCTCAATGACAGTAAAAAGCACAATGGATGCTGAATATTGCTTCAGAATAATCCAAAATCAACACATAATAATAGGCAAATGACTCTGTTTCTGAATCAAAATATTCAAGAAATTCACACAAAAAATAGTCCTTTAAAAAGCAGAAGTTACATTTTAGTTTGGAAAATGGAAAAGTGCATAAACTCTGACAAATGAAGTGTAAAAATATAATAAGGAAGGCCATAAAAGAATTTAAAGAACAGCTGACTAAACATTCAAAAACTAATAGCAATTTGTTAAAATATATCAATAATAGGAAGTCTGCTAAACAATCAGTAGTGCCACTGGGTAATCAAGATGCTAACAGAGCACTCAAGGATAATAAAGATATTTGTGAGAAACTAAACGAATTATTTGCACCAGTCTTCACAACTGAGGGTGGGAGGCTACATCTGGGCTACAAAGGTAAGTTGAAAAAAGATACTCAAACTGTGAATAGCAATTTGCGTATCTTTTTCTGCTTTTCTGTCAAAACAGGCTTTTCCAAAATTTGGCGCGTCTTCACGGTGCCAAAATTTCAGAAAAACTTGCTCTTTTGACACATCCCTTCTTCCTTGTAGAATGAGGTTTATAGGGATGGTGAAAGAGCTTTCTAAAAATTGCTTTTCTGGTGTCCCTGAAAAACACTACAATCTAGATGTAGCCTTTGGGAGATTCCCAAAACTGAGCCTTTGTTTTTAGGTGACATATCTGAAGAGCTTCCCAGACTGACCTGTAATGAGAGGAGTGTACTGAGTCAGCCTGGCCTCCCGCTGACCCAGAAGAGGAAGCTCCTAAAACCCCTTGGTGGGCAGTGCCAGAGCACCCTGGCCTCACCCACAGGAAGCAGAAAGGTGGGGCCAGAAGTATAAAAGGCTGAGCTCAGAGCTCAGCATGTGGAAAAGAGGGATCCAGTGGATATAGAGTACTTAGACTTCTGGAAAGCATTTGACAAGGTCCTCACCAAAGGATCTTAAGTAAAATAAGCTGTCATGGGATAAGAGGGAAGGTCCTCTCATGGACTGATAACTGGTTAAAAGACAAGAAACAAAGAGTAGGAATAAAAGGTGAATTTTCAAAATGGAGAGAGGCAAATAGTGGTGTACTCCAGGGGTCTGTATTGGGATCAATCCTATTCAACATATTTATGAATGATCTGGAAAAAAAAGGGATAAACAGTATGGTGACAAAATTTGCACATCATACAAAACTACTCAAAACAGTTAAGTCCAAACGGGTATGTCTACACTAAGCCCCTAGATCGAACTAGGGTGGCTAATGTAGGCATTCGAACTTGCAAATGAAGCTCGGGATTTAAATATCCCGGGCTTCATTTGCATGTTCCCGGGCGGGCGCCATTTTTAAATCCCCTTAGTTCGAACTGACTCTCCGCGGCTACACGCGGCAGTCAGAAGTTAATCCAAACTAAGTCCTTAGTTCAGATTAACTGTTACTCCTCCTGCAATGAGGTGTAACAGTTAATCCGAACTAAGGACTTAGTTCGGATTAATTTCTGACTGCTGCGTGTAGCCGTGGGCAGTCAGTTCGAACTAAGGGGATTTAAAAACGGCGCCCGCCCGGGAACATGCAAATGAAGCCCGGGATATTTAAATCCCGGGCTTCATTTGCAAGTTCGAATGCCTACATTAGCCTCCCTAGTTCGAACTAGGGGGCTAGTGTAGACATACCCAACCAGACTGTGAAGAGCTACAAAAGGATCTCTCAAAATGGGGTGAATGGCAACAAAATGGCAGATGAAACGAATGTTGTTACATTCAAATTAATGCACATTGGAAAACATTATCCCAACTATAGATGCAAAATGATAGGGCCTAAATTAGTAGTACTCTCTCTCAAAAGATCTTGCAGTCATTGTGGATAGTTATCTGAAAACATCTACTCAATGTGTAGTGGCAGCCAAAAAAGCAAAGTGAATGTTAGGAATCATTAAGAAAGTGAGAGATAATAACACCAAAAATTTATTGCCTCTAAATAAATCCATGGTACACTCCCATCTTGAATACTGTGCAGATTTGGTTGCCCATCACAAAAAAAGATATATAGGAATTGGAAAAGGACTGAAAAGGGAAACAAAAATGATTAGGAGTATGGAATGGCTTCTGTAGGAAGAGAGATTAGTAAAACTGTTACTTTTCAGCTTGGAAAAGAGACAGCTAAGTGGTGGGATATGATAGAGGTTTATAAAATCATGACTGGTGTACAGAATGTATTTAAGGAGGTATTACTCTTCTCATAACATAAGAACTAGGGGTCACCTAAATAAAGTTAAGAGGCAGTAGGTTTAAAACAATTTTTTTTTTCATAATGCACAGTGAACCAATGGAATTCCTTGCCAGAGTGTTGTGAAGGCCAACACTATAATAGCATTCAAAAAAGAACTAGATAAATTCATGGAAGATAGGCCCATCAATGGCTATTTGCATATATGAGTAGGGATGATGACTCTAGCCTTTGTCAGAAGCGGGGAATGAGTGATAGGGGACACGTCACATGGTGACATACCTATTAGTTTTATTCTTTTTGGGGTACTTGGCATTGGCCACTGTCAGAAGACAGGATACTAGGCTAGATGGACCTTTGGTCTGATCAATATGGCTGTTCTTGTATTCTTAATTCAACTGTCACATACACCTGTATAATGGACAGTGAACCATCTTCTTTATGAGCAAATTTTCCAAACCAAATCATAGACATACAGGGATTGAAGGAATATCAAGAAGTTATTTAGTCCAGCATCCTGTGATGAGGCAGGGCCAAAGAAACCTATACCATTCCTGACATGTGTTTGTCCAACATGCTCTTGAAAACCACCAATAATGGGGATTACACAACTGCCTTTGGTAACGTAATCCAGTGCTTAACTATACTCATAGTTAGGAACCTTTTCCAATATCTAATCAAATTAAGGTGATTTCTTCTTGTCTTGTCTGCAGTGGATATATAGAATAGTTAATTATCACTCTCTTTATGAGAGCCCTTAACATATCTGAAGAGTGTTACCTGATTCTCCATCCAATTTTCTTTTCTCAAAACTGAATATACATAGATGTTTTAAACTTTTCTCATAGGATGAGTTTTCTAAAACTTTTTTTTTATCATTTTTGGTTTTGCTTTTGTAGTTACATGACCTCAATGAAAGTGAAAAGGATAAAATAAGGCCACATAGATGTCACTATGCTCAAAGTTCACATTCCGTGAAGTGCATGTAAATCCAGAAGAGTCGGTAGAAAACTAGTGTAAAATTAAGTTTATCCACAAAGGATCTATGTGTTGCTCTTGGACTGGCATGTGTAGCTGCGGGCAAGAGGTATTACAGAGAATAACATAAAGTGGTATTAATGAGCAGAGCTGGACGGCTGTCATGGAACTGAAAAGAAACCCAGTCGGAAAAGCGACAAGCGAAGATAGAGTAATCACAGTGCATCAAAAAAATCAGAAAAAAAGGCATATTTTTTTTTATACATTTTTGTGTGGACTATGTACCTTGCTGTTTTCTGGAATGGTATTTTCTATATACAAGCATTCCCACAGGAATACTTTATTTACCTTGAAGAGGATTGCTTTGTCTGAATTGCCATCTTAGGATGTATTTCTTTTTTTATCATATATTTCTTTTTTATCATATCATATACATCTTAGGATGTATTTCTTTTTTATCATATATGTTTTATTTAGATGTGCCACAAATCACATTTTTTTTCTGCCATTCAGGAAGTCCTTGACTAGTCTGTACTTTCTCAACACATTTCCCCACTACTCTTTATTCTTCACTTATAGTATTTTAGAAGCAAAGTGCAGCTTTTTAGGGTTTCATACTTCACAGAGCCTTATCTCATTATGAATCACTTTCTTCTAGCAACTTTGAAAACAGACATGCATGAATCAAAAATGTACAGTGTAAATATCACTTACTTTTATATTCATATTATGCCTTGAGAGATTGAGGAACTGTCTTAATTGGAGATTTTCAAAAGGAGGCTGAATAATCATCTATCCTGGATGATTTTGACACAACAAATCCTGCATCTCAGCGGGGAGATAGACTAGATGACCCTGGTGGTTCTTTCTAGCCCTATGATTTTATGATTTTAAGTAACTTTGGAATCTCAGGACATCATATTGATTTCCTGAACTGAAGAATATCGGCCAAATTGATTTAATACCCTCATCTCTGCTTTCAAACTATACATAAATAAGAAAAAAGTAAAAAGGAAATATTACAAATTTAAAGGGTTGATATAAATTACCATTGTCTCCTTGACTTCAGTTGAGTTGTGCCAATTTACACCAGCTGTGAAGCCATTCTCCAATTTTCTGAACACAGATCCATATACATTAGCCTTCCAGATTCTACTTAAAATAAATACTGTTCATCTATGACTGCACCATGACAAGTAAATTAAAATAAATGAACAACTCATAATTCAGACTATGGCTTCACCTATTGGTATCTCAATTTGCCCAGCTAAAAGCCTGGGTAGACTTCTGATTAAGGAACCGGATGGTGGTTTTAATACAGTGGGCGGTGCTAACTGACAGCAAAAGGGTTTAGCAAAAGAAAACCATGTTTTAAGTGTTCAGATTTTTTTCTCTTTTCTGCCTCCCTTATAAGGCTACATCTACACTGCACCTCTCTTGCACAAAAGCCTATGCAAATGAAGTGCGGCAATATCCAAACTTCATTTGCATAAGTTTTTGCGCAAGAGAGGTGCAGTGTAGACGTAGCCATAATGTCCTAGGAAGCTGATATTCATGAAGAGTGTGTGAAATACACACGCTTTCCCCAGAGAGAACACATGGGAAGAAGAGAAGGAGGAAAAGCCTATGAGATTCCTGTCTTGGCGTTTTCCCTCTGCCATTCCATAAGGATGTGTTTGTAGAAATCACTGGTGGTTCTGCTATCAGATCCCATATATCTCAATGGAACTGGAAAAAGACAGGACTGTGGAGGCCTGACCCACCTGCTAGAGTTGCCAAGGATGACAAAGGAGGGGCATGGCTTGGGTTTGCTTTTCCAGCTTCCACCTCTTAGGGTACATCTGCACAGCAACATTATTTTGAAATAACTAGAGTTATTTTGAAATAACTTATTTCGCATCTACACAGCAGGCAGTTATTTCAAAATAAAGTCACAATACTGTAAAGCTGGAGGACTTCTTACTCTGACTCCCGTAACCCTCATTGTGTGAGGAGTAAGGGAAGTCAGAGGATGAGTGCTCTATTTCTAAATAAGTACTGTGTAGACACTCCCAATTTTGAAATAAGCTATTTTCAAATAAGCTGTGCAATTGACGTAGCTCAATTTTCATGGCTTATTTCAAGTTAAGCCCTGCTGTGTTAGAAGCACCCTTAGAAGCCAATCTAAAAGGCTATTCCATGCTATGGAAATGGACCACTTAAAAGTAATTCCAGCCTTGGGCTTTATTTACTGTTCCCTAGATTCCCTGTGGACTTGGTACATTTTAGGGAAGAAATTTAAAAAAAAAGGAAAATGTTTAAAATTTCAGTACTAAAAATGTAACAATGTAAAACCAACCAACCAAATAAAAAAGTAATTGGGACTGAAAAACGAAACCCATTTTAGTCCTGGGTCAGACACAGGGAAGATAATGTCTTCTGATTTTCCTATGTTCATTTAAACAGCTCTTCAGAACCCCAGGATGCTCAAGGACCCCCTACCACGCCCCTTTTATTTTAAATGGACTTTTCACTGTTCAGATTTTCCAGGGAAACAAGGCATGTGTCTGCAATTGGACCCCTGAGGACTATTAATGAGGCTCCTAAAAATAAGCACAGGTGGGTTTCCCACCACATTAGACAACAAAATGGCTCACAGAAATTCTTCTGTTACAGAGGTCACTGCAGAAGGAATCCACTTTAGTCCAATTCAGATTTTGGTTAGCAGATGTCTTTGGACGATTAATCCCTTTTCAAGTTTCCCTGACTTTGACAGAATGTTCATTTTAGCATTCTGAAAGTCTCTCTGTTTCTCACTGATAAAAAGTGATGGAAGGAATTAAGACCAACATATCTTTTCAAAGCTAATAATTATGGAATAGTAGTAATTAAGAATAATAAGTAACATATGCATCAACAAATGCAGTTCATAGTTTCTGAGGTATAGTTCTACCAATGACTCTATGAAATGGTCACATTTTGGATGAATTAAACCAAGTTTCTTAAAAAAGTATCTACCATTTCCAACAACTGGCTTGTGTGAGCTATTGGTGTTCATAGTGTAAGTGGTGAAAATTCTACTTTCTTTGGCTAAATTGTGTATTTTCTCCGACCAGAAATTTGCTATTCAGTGGGGATTTTTTTTTCTAGTGAAAATACATATCTGTAGGAGGGCATGGAATTGGTTGGGAGGGGATCAAAGTGAAACTTTACTCCATAAACTTGAGAAGAATGAGACTGTATTTTCAGTGGGGTATTGATTCATGTAGAGAATTCCACACGTTGCTCCTTCCACCAGGACTATTTGTGAACTTTCTAATGCTTGGGGGTCTATGCCCTGAATTACCCGCAGAAGTAAAAACAATCCCAGATCAGAGTCTCAACTGTAGGTTTTAAAATGTACTTTAGTTCAATTAAACCATATTATTTCATTAATTAGAGCTAGGCCTGACAAAGATTCCCAAAATAGAACATCGCTAAATTTGTCTCAGTTTAAAACTGCTTCTCATTCTCTATTTCACAGCTAGTCTGTATCTCAACAATGGACTCAATCAAAACCCAGATTTGAACATCTGATCTTTGGGGCGATGAGAATACAGAGTCACTCCATCCATGTACCTATTTGCTTTACTGCCACTGACTCTAACTCTAGACACTCTATGGTTGGCATACACAAGGACACTTATTTTCAGCTACTTTTAAAAATTCACATACCTCAGTCCAGGATAATGCTGGTTATGCACCCTATGGGTCCTGTGAACTATGTCAACTGATACTTGTAATGTCTTTGTCTTGACCCCAGATGCATAGTGCCTTCTTTTTTAAACATGTGTATCATGGACTTGATTTCAAACATTAGCTTTAATAACATTTTTCACTAAAAGGTTCAAGATTAAAAAAAAACCATGTTCATGACCAATGGTTTGTATTCATTGGATATGAGACAATCCCCCAGCTAATCCATTTCAGGTTTCAAATGAGGCCTACTGATCGGGCAACTTGGGAGCATTTATTTCAGTGCATATGTGCAGTATGAGCGTTTGTGCTCAATAATACTGTTGTACTTGATTACTTTAATATTGAATCTTTGAGTATTAATTCTCAACTTCCAAGGAACATGGAAGCCAGTGAGACTACTCAGATGAATGCCACCAATCATATTCTAAATATTTTGCAAGTTTTCTGCTTTTAAAGAAAATCATTAATATCCGAAGAAATAAATTTTTTAAAAGGCATAAAGGAAGGGAAAAGTAGCATATTTGTCCCATAGCTGTTTCCTTGTTTCTCGTCTTCTGATGGGTATAAAAAGACATTAGGTTGCAATCCATAACAAAACAGTGTTTTCCATTCAAGGTGAGTGTAACTTCAATTCTTTCTTGCAGCACAAATTATTCACCTCCCAAGTTTTCCTTCTGACACTGAAATCTGTTGCACGAGAAAATGTGTCTAGCAGCCTTGAAGTGGAAACAGACAAATTATAAAGAACAGGCAGTGAGGCATCTAAGTGATTTGACGGCATCTTGCTAACAGATGGAATCTATAACACCACACACTGGTACGCATAAGTTCAGTGCAGTTAGGGAAAAGAGAGCATCCATCAAGACATTCATTCCTCATTCTTTGAATGGAAGGCTGTTTACAGCATGTCTGCAAATGCTTATCCTCGACTGCTGTTGTGCTACCTATTGAAAAGGTGAAGAGGTTATGTTTTGATATCTTCTGGTGATGTTGATTAAGGAAACAAAGGAAGCTGGTTCTTAACACCCCAAACAAGAAAAGGGAAGTCGCCATCATCACATTCTCATCTCTAAAATGAGAAATGGGCCTTGCTTGGAGATTACAATAGGGCACCAGAAGAATGATCCATAACATAAAGAAGATATGTACAGAGCTCATTCACCTCCCATTGGATCAAGTCCTGATGTCCTTGTGTAGTTTATATCTAGCCCTTATCCACAATCTGACTCCAGTAACAAGATGATTGTCCTGAATTATCACCAAGGCCAAAGGGAGTAAAGAGTTTCCAGCACTGCTCAGGATGTGCTCCAAACACTGCAGAGTCTGCATTACTGAAGGCAGTTCCCATTTGGTTAACCTGGGTGTTGTAGGTATTCAGGTTCTTTGAGGTTTAGGTCCTCAGAGAGGGGTAAACCCCCCCCCCCCCAACAGGAAACAACTGGACTACAGAAAGTGGAAACTAGCTTAGTTTGAACATCCCACATCTAACAATGTCCAGACATGTTGGGACTTTTTCTGTATGTTAAGTACATTCAAGATAGACTACATACTGTCCAAACTTTCTGCCTATTGTTTTGTTTGAATGTAATGTTTAGCTACATTTCTGTTATGGTTAATTCCTTTTCTGTATTTCATCATTCTTGGTGTAGTATTGTTTCTCTCTGAGGGTCTGAGCATGATTAAAAATTTGGGAAATCATTCTGGCTTCTTTGATTTACTATGCAGCAATAGCCAAGGCAGAAAACAATATCCTACAGTTTAATCTGGACAGACATTTGTCCTTTGCTTCCTGTTCTAAACTGTTGAGTAAACAACTGACAGTTTTCATTCCAATGATGGCTACTTTTTAACACCCCCAGGCTGAAACTTTCAACTTGTCCCATAAGGTATTTCCTGCCAAGCAAGTTGAATTCCTTTGAATAAAAATGAATTCCTATGAAATAGTACTTGTTTAATGCACAACAAATGAAATACAGTGAAAGCTTTGTTATCCAGCACTCCTGGGAATGGGGGTTGCCAGTTAATTGAATGTGCAGGATAACAAAGCTTATTTCTCTGGCCCTGCCATCTACCAGTAGATCCGGCTCCTGGCAGCTCAAGGCAGGCTGAGGGGGAAGGAGGCACCTGCTGATGATGTCAGCTGGCAATGCCAACTGTCCAAAGCCCCACACTGGCCGACTGGACAAGCAGGAGTCAGACTTGTGCACCTGAAGACATGGCAATAGTGCAGCTGGGGGCAATGCTGGTTAACAGTTTTCCACTTAACCGAGTGCCAGACAACAAAGCTTTCACTGTATTAGGATTCTACAACTGTTCCTAGGTAAGGCCAAACTATACCACTAAAAGGGGATTCTTTCCTATTCTTTAGATCCAGACAGCAAATGTATCCCTATCCTAATTGTTAGGGCCTGATCCTGCTTAGGCACAGACAAAATTCCCATAAGTAGGAAGGATTGGGTCTGACATCTACTTCAGTTCTGTACACTTTCACCCACAGCACATAGCAGATTTCAGTGTTGAAACTATTTTGCTTTTGTTTGTGGTGCCAAAGCAGAGGGTTTGACTCTATATTATTTCTATTCCCTGCTTGGCTGTCTTGTGTAACTAGCCAGCACTGCAATATTCCCCTCTAATAAAAAAGAGGAAACTTCATTTTCTTTGACATTGGAGAGTAAAATATATTTTTGTCAGTATCCATGCAAATAAATCTGAAACATTTGAAGATTCATGGAAAATGAACACCAATTTATTATGTACATTGTCAAACTGAAATTTGCTTTGACTGGGAGGAAAGATTGTCTTGATGTCTTTCCCCATTATTTACTTAAGTCAAATAAAATTCATATTACAAAGAAAGCTGGAGCCACCATTTTCTCATTGTTTGGGTGCCAATACAATGGCAGTGATTACTGTGTTTGTATATGACATAACGTGTCTGGGTAAGCATGAATTTGTGTTTGCACAATGTCTTTCACCCAGAAGTTCCCAAACTGAATATAGAGGGAACTTTTCCCCTACCATTGAAATGCAGCCACTGCTAGAGGAGAGCAGTTATTTCATAGCACATATCATTACATAATAGTTTTGAATACATCCTATCCAGTAAAGGTTATCCAGAACATAATTATCCAGAGAACAGAATGACTCAGGCACCAGATCCAATACTCCTACTCTTATTAAAAAAAACACGTGCTATTTTTAATCACTGCCTATGGTCATCATCTAGATGTCTCATCCCAAAGACATATCTTTAAATAGTGTTGAAAAATATATTGCTAAAGAGTTTATAGTAGTGCCAGGTTGTCTGAATATCACAGAAATTGTTCAGCTACATTTGATTTTGTTATATTGTGTATATTTCATGATTTGATATACCATTTTTCTAAACTTTATGTAAAGAAAGCAAACCTCAGAACAGCCCCTCTAGAACACTCACAGTATTTTGATCAAACAGGATGTAGACATTGTGTACAGAGCAAAACAGACATATTAAACAGGTAACTGGCTCCTTTTTACAACAAAACCCTAACCCTTGTTAGCCACAAAGATTTCAAACAACAGGGAATTGCATACAGGCAGTTTTTTTCATTAATACTATACAATGCTATTTCTCTTGTTGTTTCTGAACCAGTATTCATGAGTTTTCATTTGGCAATTGTCCTAAACGGTGTTCTGTTTTTGATTCTAAACCTCAGGTGCGTGTTAACTTATAAGTAATACTGTAACTTCTGCTGTATAGAACGCAAGTAGACTTTATGATGGTGAGTTAGGTAATTCACACTGCTGCTGCTGATGCAACGAATGGTCAGCATAAAATGAGCACATGATTTAAGTTTAACAAATCACAGACATTGACAATAAAACTCTAATGTGCATGTATAAGTGCAGATAGTTAAAGCAGACCCTATAAAAATAGTTTGACAATATTAGATGGACTCTTTTAAAAAATTTGTATGAAATCAATACCTAAAGACAGAAAAATAAATAGATATTAAATTGAAATAGACACACGCATAATATTTGTGGCCATAGGTGTGTAGGTAGCGGAGTTTAAAGTATTGTTACACAATCATAACCTAAACAATATCACTGGAAAAAGACCTTTATGCCAAACCATCTCTTAATGAGTGCAGAATGCACTTCCACATCTGGAACTGGTATAATGTCTGAATTGAGTCCGGCATTTGGTAGTTTTGGATTCCTGACAACTTTTATCCTTTATAGGGAAGCTGGATTTTCAGATCCCTCAGAGTTGCATGCCCAAATGTAGAATGTTCTTCTGAGTTCTCAGAGCACAGCCAACAACCATTTCGGAAAGTTGTTCACTTCTCAGAGCAAAACACTAGGGAGGAAGGGTTAATGTGTCCTAGCCCTGAGCAAAATCAGAAATTGAGGTATTTTCAAAAAATTACCACTGAGTGAAGGCTAAGGGTAGTGTTTGTGTGTGTGTGTGCGGGGGGGGGGGAGGGGAGAGGTGAAGAGAAGGGGGAGAGAGCAAACTCACTCAGCTCTAACCGGAAGGGCATAACAAGTGGGGTTCCACAGGGGTCTGTTCTGGGACCAGTTCTATTCAATATCTTCATCAGCAATTTAGATATTGGCATAGAGAGTTCGCTTATTAAGTTTGCAGAAGATACCAAACTGGAAGGGATTGCAAGTACTTTGGAGGATAGAGTCATAATTCAAAATTATCTGGACAAACTGGAGGAATGGTCTGAGGCAAATAGAATGAAGTTTAATAAGCATAAATGCAAAGTACTCCACTTAGGAAGGAACAATTAGTTTCACACATACAGAATGGGAATCGATTGTCTAGCAAGGAGTACTGCTGAAAGGGATCTAGGGGTCATAGTGGACCACAAGCTAAATATGAATTAACAGTGGGACACTGCTGCAAAAATAGCAAACAGGATGCATTAACAGAAGTGTTGTGAGCAAGACATCCAAAGTAATTCTTCCACTCTACTCTGCGCTGATTAGGCATCAGTTGGAGTATTGTGTCCAGCTGTGGGCACCACATTTCAAGAAAGATGTGGAGAAATCGATTCAATAGGGCATTCTAGGACATGTGACCAGATTATATGGCACTGATCTTCATTTTCGGTATCTGCATTTTTCCACAAACTGGTCTGGAAACGGATTTCCACCATATGTTAAAGATGTATGGTGTCTGATATCATCGAGGGACCTTTCACCCCACACAAGGACAGTCCTGGAAACACCTAAAGAACAAAGACTAAACTGGGAAGTGTTGGTACTAGGCTAAAAGGATTTCTAGTCCATGTATGGAAACCTGGTGTGCTGATAGTATGATTAGCTATAGTAAGCATTTGCTAATTCACATCCAATCTTTCTAGTAATTTAGGCTCAGTTTGTGGTTTTGTTTATTTACTAGGAAATCTGCTTTAATCTGTTTGCTATCACTTTTACTTATTTAACTTCTATCTTCTATAGGTAATAAACTTGTTTTATGTTTTAATCTAAACCAGTGTGCCTTTGATTGATGTCCGTGGAAAAAAAAATCTCAGCTTGGTTTAACACAGGCTTGTGGAATATTCTTCTGAACATTGCGGGAGGGGTAATGAATTCATATTAATTGTTGTTTCAATCAGGGCAGGATGGTGAATCTCTGAAGACCTAGGCTGGGCATTATTTTGGCTGCAGTTTCCCTATTTTTGGTTCATGCAGTGGCTGGCCAAAGCCAGCATGAAACTGCAGCAGTTGTAGATATCCTGACCATGCGAAAGCTGATGGGAGTGTAGGACTGGGATTGTTCCATAGCGTGTCAAAGCAGCACAGTGCTGAAAGGAAGCCCAGGCTGATGAGTCAGAGGCATAAGTGTGGGTGGTAGTGGTAGAGCGGGTGCAAAAACACCCCCAGGTTTAGGGCATCCCAGCCCCATGCCCCTGGAGCCCCATGCCCCTGGAGCCACCATCTCCAGACCCCTGCCACCTTGGAGTCTGAGCAGCGGGGCCTGTTGCTGTCCAGGGGTTCTAATGCTGTACCTGGTTCTGACTCAGCCACTGGCCCCGGGTCCCATTTGGTTTTGGGTCCTGCTCAGCCACTGGCCCCAAACCCAGGGACTCCGCTGCCTACCCAGGGCCTTGGTTGGCCACCAGTCCCAGGGGCTCTGCCGCTGGCCTGGGGTCCCAGCCACCGGCTTCACATGTGAGGTTACAGCTGCTGGCCCCCATACTAGGGGGCAGTGAGAGGCACGGACAAGGTCAAGGGAGTTCAGCAGTTCAGTTCATCATCCTCATGCCAAAAAACTATTCCAGTGCTGCTGGTCAGAGGGCTCAGAAGTGGTGGCTCCCTAGGGGGAACCTGTCACAGGAGCACAACGGGCAGATTTTATAGTAAACCAGGATTGAACTCTCTCAGGGAGGGCAAAGGGTTTCAGGTAAAGCAATGATGTGAGTAGGCCACTCTCTATTGTTGTAGGACCCAGAACTTAAATAGTAGCTGAGATGCAGCAGCAGAGCCATACAGATGAGGACTGCTGTAGAAGAAGGATGTTTCAGAATCAAGACCAAAACTGGAACTGTGTGGGGATGCATGGGAATATGATAGCAGGGGATGCCACAAGTTAGGATGAAACTAGATCAGTAGAACTGTGGTGGACCACAGAAGGTGAGGATTGAGATGGGTTTGCAGGTATACAGAGCAATTTTTATGTCACCTATTAGTCTATATGCTCTTATTAGTCTTTAACTTGCTGAGCATAAATTGACTCAAAATTTAAATCCAAAAGTAAAAAAGAAAAATAGGTAAACTCTTACAAACGTTTGCACTGATCTCATTTCTTTCCAGTCACCACAGTTCTCAACAGGGATGCTACAACATTACCATTTGAACTGAGTTGCTTTTTTTTATATTTTAAAGTATTTCACTTAAATAAAACATTCCATGAGGTGTCTTGTACAAGAATAAAAGTAGTGTGTGCAAATAGCTTACTTCTCTCTGAGTCCAGAAAAGAGCAAGCTGCTCTGAAGGCAAACCTAATCACCCAGAAACATTAACAACACACAACATAGGCTAATTAGTCCTTAATGGATGAGAGAAGTATGACCTTATTTTTCTCGGCTCACTGACCTGATCCCTCCACACACTGCCCTTTCTGTCCCTTAACATGGTCTTGCCACAGTTAAGCCAAGAGCTTCCTACTCCTACACTACAGCTCCTTTGATTTGGAACAACCTTCCTGTAACTCTCTGCATCATTGACTCCCATCCTCTTGTACAGTCTAATTTGAAAATGTCTCTTTTCTCCCTCAGTGCATCTCTGTCCCCCTGTTACTGAACTTACAACAGTGCTATGGTCTGTGAGTCAAACGATCTTAGTCTTTATTCTGAATCTGGTAGGCTTGCTTTTTGGCAAACCCATTTTCTTTTCTTTAACTCGGTTTCCCCAACTGCAAAAATGAGACAATAATACTCAGCTTTGTAGTATTTTTTAAGAACCTATGATGAAAAGTAGCTATCTACATGCCATTTATTATTGTTATTTCTTTATTTCAGTTTCTCAAATGCGTCCACATCAACATAATTTTTAAGGAATGATTTTGTAAATTCATGACACAATGACCTTGCACACCTACTATATACGTATGCATAAAAAAAGTGTTTTAGGAAACAGTTTATATGAATGATTCTTCACATGACATCTCCAATATGGAGATTGTCAACCTTCACATTTCATCTTTCACAGTTTCAAAGAGTTAAACTTCCATTTTTCTATGGTTGGTTACTAGTCCCTCTAGCAATGTTTCCAACATAATTGGATGTCTTTCTTCCTCTTCCCAGTTTGCCTATGATCTTGCCTAATAGTATGAAAGCTGGAGTCATTCTGCAATTGGCGAGCAATGTGTCCACAGAAAAATGTTATTCTCTTACCTGTGGTCACAGGCATTGTACACTTATTAAATTCATCCTTTTCATCACCTCATCATTCATAGTTTTGGTTATCTAGCTATTTTTTAACATTCTTCCACAACACCAAAACTCAAATACTCTGAGTCATCTCTGTGTCCTTTTTAAGTGTCCTGTTCTCACATTCATATCAGAGGGCTGATCCTATGTAGCACTTCAGCAATCTAGTCTGGATGTGTAATTTTAACTATATCAATGATGTAACCCATATTAAGCCTGAATTACATTATACTGTGATGAGAGTAACTGAGAGGTGAACATCTCTGCCATTAGCTTGCAAAACTGATTTGTTACCAGCCTTTAGGGCCAGATATTCAAAGTCATGCTCTCACGCATATTTGCACAAATCTCGACGACCAAATTGCATGTGCAAAACACATATTAGCTTGTTCAGTTGGCTAGTTATAGCCTAATATTTCTTTGCACATATTTTCAGTCACTCACTCATATGTAATTTTATGCAGCTAATTTTGAAAATTTGCCCACCTCTCTCAGGGGTAAATTGCTTCAAATATATGAAACCCAACCCTAGCTATTGCCCAAAATTCAGCCCCACCCCAGCAAATACCTTTAGTGAGGCTTTGGATGGTTGAAAGTTATAGTCTCTTTCCATTTTCTAGACATTGTGGCTGTGGTGTTGAATACAGTGCATCTTCTTTTTAAGCATAGAGCAAGCAAATGTGACATTTTTAACAATCTGCCTTTATAATAGCTCCCAGGATTCGGAGGAAATGGATTTACTGATGTTGTTAACCATATTGAACAGTTCATTGATGCAAAAAATATATATATTTTTCTTCTTGACATGGCAAGGATAACTGAACAGAAAGACTCTTCTTTATTTTGTCACTTAACCATCTGTTTTTCTACCAGACATGCAACAAATATATTTAATATTCTTTTGAAAGGAATTCAACTGCATAGTATAACAAGACAGCCTGCCATTTAAGCAACGCTATGGTTGCATTCCAATCTCTGCCAGTAATATACTGTGTAACCCTACTGTAGATAATTTACTTAACCATTGTAAAATAGATATACTGATGCATACCTATTTTATAGAAGTGTTATGAGGTTTAATGCTCTAATGCTTGCTAAGGTGCTTTGAGATCTATGCATGGAAACTGTTCTAGAAGGGCAATATGTGATATATTTAACTGACACAATAAAAATTACATGTACATAAGAAAATCAGCAAAATTAGAGAATACAAAATGTTAAAATGGTATCAGTGTTGCCTGATTTAGTCTTAGGAGCTTTTTCTATGAGCGTACATGTGTGTTTGGATATATGATTGCTCACCCAGAGTGCATCTACACAGAACCCTTACCTCAAAATAAATTATGCAATTTGTGCTACGCAAATTGCGTAGCTTATTTTGATGTTATTTTGAAATAGCTTATTTTGAAATTTGGTGCTGCCAAATTTCAAAATAAAGCACTATTCTGAAAGGTCTTTTATCCCTCTTGCAATGAGGTTTACAGGGATGTCAGAATAGTAAGCCCATTATATTTCGATATAATGAGCTTGGTCTTAAGATGCGGAACAGCTATTTCAGGATACTTCTGGTATCCCAAAATATCTCCGCAATGTAGATGTAGCTCCAGATCTGAAAATGTACCCAAATATGAATGTTTTCCAAAGTTAATTTTAACTCTGTGAATGTACAGAGTCATCATTTTAGTGGATCCAGAAGTAAGATTGCTTTTACCTTTGTTCTTAAAGAAGAAACTAATATCCTTTAATTTCAAAAGAAAAACCAAAAATAGGATCAGGGAAAAGCTTCAGTTGTAAGGCTCCAATCCTGGAAACACTCACATGAATGATTAAGTTTATGAACCTCAGTAACTTCATTGGTTTTAAAGGGAACCACTCCAGCATGTAAAGTAGTGTATTTTCTTAGATGTTTTCAAAATCAGGGCCTAAATGTGCTGAACATTGTTAAAATTGTGCTTCTGAAAAAAATAACCTTTGTTTGAAATTCAGTAGTGACCGTCTTCTCTTTCTCTATCTGTGTGTGTGTATGTGTGTGTGCGCACATGCACAAATATATATATATATATTTGTATTGAAGAGGATTCTGAAATCTACTGAAATGTGAAATGTTCAACAGTGAAGTGAATGTACTTTCACTGAAAAACTAAAGGCTTTTCCTATCCTTAATAAAGAAAAGGCCACCACTGTAGACTATATTGCTGCAAGAAAAAGACCATGATTTATGCTCTGATATGATGATAAAGGTTTCTTATAAATAAAAAAAAAAAAAAAACAAATTAAACCAACCCCAATCATCCTAAGAAGAAAAAAAATGCCTTGGTTTCATACCAGGTTTACTTTTGCAATAAAAGGAAACAGAGGAAGAAAATCATGCAGAGAAAATGGAAGTTTTTGCTCTGAAAGATAAAATGATAAAGGCTTAGGCAACAGAAATGAGAAATTCGGATCAGCTATGTGCAGTTTTTGGAAAAAAAAAGAAAGTTTTTTGTAAAGCTTCTTTTAGCTGATAGAAAGCATCCTGACCTAGGGCTGTTTCTAAGAATCTTTATGATATATATTCGCAGAAGCTGTTTGAGTCCAGCTTCTGTTAAAAACAGTAGATATTACTGATGATTGAACCCCACAATTTTCATTTTTCTTTAATTCAGTGTGGATAAGCTCTCAAAATGTAGTAGCTTGATTCAGTGTCAGTCTTACATGTTCTTATAGAAGAATAAGAATTACTTTGGAGGGGTCAGGTTCTTTAAAAATCTTCCCTGTCTGTCCTTAGCTGGCCCTCACTACTCACTCCGTCCAGCTCTTCCTCAAAAATGGAAAACATACTTGAATACTGCTGCTCTTAGTCACCGTGATTTGCCCACGAAGGCAACATCACAAATAAAGAGGCTACAGATACACTGTTCTCACAGTTCTGATCTGATCTGATGTGTATCTGGAGCATCCATATCACTTGCCACAGAAATTTTTTTAAGAACTGCACCCCTTGGGAGAGATCTGCTGCTCCTTACTTCTTGTGCAGCCAGAAATAAGATGAAATTGTTATGAGGTATATCACTGGTCCAGTCCTGGACTTTTTCATTGCCTGTATTAGAGTTAGATCCTGAAAAAAAGTTCACAGCTGGATCTGAAATTCACCAGTGTTCAAATATGCAGACTCCAATGCTCTTATTAACACTGATTTCTAATCTTCTGGGTTCATATCTGTTTGCTGATTCATCCTGATAGAGATGTAGCTTTACAAAAAAAAAAAGAAAAAAGACCGAGATGTTCTAGATGACGGATTTATGCTGTACAAATTTACAACCTGAGATCAATATTAAAATATCTACCTATTTGTCTAATTGTCTGTATTGTTAGCCAAAAGTGTAAGCCAAGTTTTCCTAGTAACCTGACCACAACCAACACACAGAAATCTCCAGACTGAGTGAAGTGGAGCTTTAAATTTGAGCTCGCTGCCCTGTCACAGAGAATGTGTGTGGAAGTTGGGGTTTTCTTGATGTTGGATATAATAATGCAGGGGAATGAAGCAGCTGGAATTGCTCATCCAAAATCCAGTCACTCTATACAGCTCATATGTTGTTCAGCAGTAGAGTCACTCTCACTCCACTCTCATTTGAGTTGTCCTAGCCAAGCTAACAGAGTAGAGTAACTGCAGTGTACTAATGCTGTAGTGAAGACAAGCCCATAGGTTGTGTCTGCACTACAGAGACTATGCCAGCATAACTATGTTAGTTTAGCTATCCCGGCATAACCTCATAGTGCAGGCAGTCTACACTGATGAAAGCAATTTTTCTGTCAGGCCTGGTCCACACTAAAACTTTACATTGAATTTAGCCGCATATGGTCAATTTTCTAAGTGATGCGTCCACACTATCAAGCCTGTTGTGTCAACTTTAGGGTCCATTGAAGTCAATTTCAGTACTCCTGTTTTTCTCAAGTAGTAACGCTATTCCTGACCTTGCAAGGTTAAGTTTACAGTAATGTAGATGCAGTGTTGGGCAAAAGTTGAGGTTATTGGCCTCCGGGAGACATCCTGCAGTTCCCCACTCTGACCGCTCTGGCCAGAACTTGTGCCTCTACTGCTCTCCAAGGGCATGTCTACACTAGGAAATTATTTTGAAATAGCTTATTTTGGAATAATAACTCATGAAATTAGTCTGAGGCAGGCTCCATTAATGTGGACATGTTACCTCAATTTAGAGTCCCAGGAAGCACTGGAGAGTAATTAGTTTGAATGACTCTGTAGAGTAGTCATTTTGAAATAGAGGTATTGGACTATTCCTAATAACTATTTCTAAATTAGTGTTATTCCTCATGGAAACAGGAATTATTATTTCAAATTAGCCAGCCCATTATCATATATATAGTAGCCCAATGTCTGTGAGTCTGTAACGCTGACGTACACAGCCCCGCCCCCTGGCCGTGTACGTCACTGCCCCGCCCCCCCTTCCCCTTCCCCTTCCCCTCCCGCCGTGACACTCAGCTGAGCGCTGCGCTCCCCCACGGCGGGAGGGGAAGGGGGGGTGGGGGGTGACGTACACGGCCCCACCCCTGAGCGCCACGGCGGGAGGGGGAAGGGGAAGGAGAAGGAGAAGGGGGATGGGGAGAGACAGAGGGGAGAGAGAGGCAGGAGGAGGAGGAGAAGAGAAAGGGAGTGTGAGAGGCAGGAGGGGGAGAAGAGAAAGAAAGAGACGGAGAGAGAGGCAGAAGGCGAGAGAGGCAGGAGGTAGAGGAGAGCTGAGAGAGAGAGGGGGAGGCAGTAGGAGAAGCAAGAGAGAGAGATGGAGCAAGAGACCGGAGGCTCAGGAGAGAAGACCAAGGTGGAGGAGAGACCTGAAAATCCCGTCTTATCACGGGCTAATTGGCTAGTTTTGAAATAACAGGCCTGGTAGTGTGGATTCTCTGCTTGTTATTTTGAAAGAAGGGGTATTAGTTTGAAATAACTCCCTAGGGGTATGTCTACACTAGCTCATTAGTTCGAGCGAGGTAGGCAAATGAGGGCAACCGGAGTTGCAAATGAAGCCCGGGATTTAAATATCCTGGGCTTCATTTGCATGTTCCCGGGCGCCGCCATTTTTAAATCCCCCTTAGTCCGAACTCCGTGCCCGCGGCTACACGCGGCACGGACTAGGTAGTTCGAACTAAAAATCCTAATTCGAACTACCGTTACTCCTCATGGAATGGTTGCCCTCATTTGCCTACCTCGCTCGAACTAACGAGCTAGTGTAGACATACCCTAGGTTAGACCAGGCCCAGGTGAGCACAAAAAGTTCTGGTAAAAGTTGAATTGCATTTCCCGTGTGCCCATCATTGCAAGCACATTCAGAGTGGGCAGCACACCACGTCACACATGAACATGACTTCGACCAATTTTGGTAACACTGTGATAAGTTTGAATAAATCTGTGAAATGGCCCTTGTGATCCATCAACACCTGCAGCACCGTGGAGAAGTACCCCTTGTGGTTTATGTACTCCATGGCAAGGTGATCAGGGCCAAGAAGAGGAAGTGTATTCCGTTTATCATCTCACCGCAATTAGGGAACTTCATCACAGCAAAGCCATGGTATACAATATTTCTCAGGGTCACAAGCCTGTGTAGCAGAATGGTATTGATCACCTTCACTACTTGTACAACACTGTCGATTTCCCACTCCATACTGAGTCCCCACTAAATGGTAGCTGTCTGATGTTGCATGATTCCATAGGGCAATTGCCACAAACTTTCTCCATGGTCATAGGGGATCTCATTCAGGTATTCTGGCACCTCATTGCAGGTGCAAGCCATTCACAAAGTTCCAAGAACATGGTCTTGTGCATTCAGAAGTTCTGCAGCCATAGCTGATTGTCCCATTTCTGCATCACTATGCAACTCCACCAGTCTGAGCTTGGCATTGCACTATGTCCAGGCATTGACTGGTGGCTGTATTAGAATCAGGGTCTCCATGCTATGCTGAGGTTCATCCTTGTACTCTTCCTGCTGGAGAAACATACGCATGCTCTTGAAGTAGTGTGCCATTAGGCACATCACAACACATGTTACCATCACAATGGCTTGTTGCAAAGTGGGCTCCATGCTCGCACTGCTAAGGCAGCTGCGCAGGCAACCAGGTCACAAAAAGGTATGAGCACATTGCCTCACCTTTAACTCATGCAAGGGGAAGGGATTAGACAAGTGCATTATGGGACATTGCCAACATGAGCCAGTATCTGCACAATTTTGGTCCCCGTGGGCACCATGAGCATAGCCCAGAATGAAAAGCTACCCATGGTTCATCACTTTCTGAGTCAATGGTAGGCAGTCAGTGGGGATGTACTACTTCAAATTACATTCAATTTTTCCCCACAGTGAGAACATGGACCTTCGACTTCACAAAATCAGGTAGAAAGAACCATATTAGGTTTGACTTTACCTCGCAGCATAGACGTGCCCTCAGTGTAGGAACACCATTTCCCTAAATGATGATAGCAATGTCAATGGGCATTCTTCTATTGTGATAAGTATGTCTACAGTAGGTTGTTCACATTAGACCAACATAGCTGTGCTGGATAAGTGTGGGGATTTTTCACACCCCTGACTAGCATTGCTATTGCAACCTAACTTTTACTTGTAAATCAGAATTTTCTATTTTTAAGCTCTTTGGGTATGTAGCACGTGTCTACACAAGCCGCCCGTTATTTCAAAATATTTTTCAAAATAACGGGCATGCTATTTCGCCATCCCAGTAAACCTTGTTGGACAAGGGATAAGGGATAGTGCGTTATACAGCATTGGCTGTGTAGACGTGCCAAATTTCAAAATAAGCCATTTTGAAATAGATTAGAAATAAGATACGCAATGCGTAATGCAAATTGTGTATCTTATTTCGAGTTAAGGGTGCTATGTACATGCACCCTTTGGCTATGTCTACACTGGTGCGATCTTGCACAAGAACAGCTGTCCACACTGCCCACCCACTCTTGTGCAAGAATATTTACAGTACGGTGTCGGAAGACAGGGCTTCTTGTGCAAGAGCTATGCTCTTTTCTAACAAGGTTAAGCCCTCTTACGCAAGAAGGCAGTGTGGATGGGTGGCAGGGGTTTCTTGTGCAAGAAAGCCCTATGGCTAAAATGGCCATCAGAGCTCTCTTGCACAAGAGAGCATCCACACTGCCATGGATGCTCTTGCGCAAAAGCACATGGCAGTGTGGACGTGTTCCTGTGCAAGAGTTCTGCAAGAATCCGCCAGTGTAGACATAACCTTTGAGAATAATGAACAGGAAAAGGGGCTCAACTCCGATCAGTTAAGCATTTCAGTCTAATTACCTAATGCTAGTTCTTAGTCAACTTTTATTCATTGATGACATTTTTAACCAAATCTACTAATCTACTGAAGAGAAAGTCAGTTTTTGTTTGTTTGTCTGTTTCTTTCTTTCTTTCTTTTCAGAATTTTTTCTCCTAAATTATCTGATGTTTTTGTTTTGTTTCAAAAAATGGGACCCCATTCTGTCGCTTAGCAATGGGGACATGGTTTGCACTTTATGCTGCTGACAGGCTACTAAAGTATCTATATGTCCCTGTAGAGAGAATCAGCATGTCAGAGTCACAGACTTCACCTTCAGCATGAAGTATAGTACCCAGTGTTGGTGTTAACAAGAGCTCTGTTATAATAAGCACATTCCTCACTTACAAAGTTGAGTCTGGAGATGCTGTTTTAGAATGTTGTAGTTCAGCAGATGTTTCTAGTCAATATCAGAAGTGCCTCAGTTCTTCGAATGATCAGGAATTAAATGCCTTCCATGAAATCTGCAAAATGGATGTTTAAAATAACACAGCAATATTTCATTTATAATGTACCTTTCAGTGTCAGTTTAAGTACATGGAGGAATCTTATATTTCCTTCTGAAATCGGTGATTGCTGATAGTTAGAAAAGTTGTTCTTGGTCTTTTTGTGATTAAACAAACAAAGGCTCTAAAGGTTTGTGTCTGAACACTGTACTATTTACATTTCTCTGAATGCCTGTATTTTCTATAAATGGTAGCAAGGTAACAGAAAAACTGATAATTTTTACCCTTTGGGAAACACTGGTGATGCGGAGAGAAAATCCTATTACTCAAAAGGTAGAGTGAGCATTTTGTTGCACATAGTAGTTAATGTCTATTAAGTTTAATGTTTAAGGAGCATTTGAAAAGAAGGCTGGTTATCTGCTATGCACATACTATTGTCTGCAAGCATTGAGTCAGTGATTAATACAGAACTTCAGAGATCTCTATTCATTGACCAGAATTATGCATGTTTGAACATTTTCAAATGTGCTTGTCTTTCTCTTTGCTAAATAGCAGATTGGTGTGCACAAGATGTGGCTAAGTGGCCATCAGTTTTTCTAATTCCTTCCTTAACTTGTTTTAAGGTGCTGAGAAACCATAATATAGACAAGAATTGACTTACAGTGCCAATGAATTTTCAAAAGTAGTGAAAAAACGTTGTCACATATTTATGTAGCATCAGTAATCCCAAGGAATCCAAAAGCACTTTACTGAATACACATAGGGTAATATCATTTCACCCAACACTGACATCCTACCACGCTTTATGAGTGCACAGAAACACTTTGCAATAGTTTAAGACAGGAAGAGAAACGGAAAGCCAGATCCATTTAGAATTTCAGAAGAAAGGTTAGCTGGACAGACTGTAATTACATATTCTGGAATTTGGCCATGAAGCTGTGTTTAACACCCCTACTCTTCTGAAAAGGCTATGTGTTCTTTCATGACCAGAAATGATCAGGAAATCAGCTTTATGTCTCACACAAAAAGGGAGTACCTTCAGCAACACTTAGCTCAAACTATGTTGGAAAATGGAGATGATATTGACTCAGAGGGATCTGTGTCAATTTACATCATCTAAAAGCCTGGATCCACTGATTTAAATTGAATTACTTCTGATTTACATTAGTATGGATGTGGTAAGAATTAAACCCAAGGTTCTCTTGTTTTTCTTCTTGGGGAAAGGCAACTCACTCATGAGACCCTAGCTCATTTCTTAGGTATTTCCAGAGAAGAATAAAAGTTGTGCCAAAAGTTGGAAATGACATGTGGTCTGAGCTCAGAGACCAAAAACTATTTCATTAACAAGCGTATAAAGGTTATTGTAACTTGAAACATGATCACACAGGAGAAGACTTGGTGCCCCATTCACCATGTTATGTAGACTCTTCGACATTTCCTCAAGGACTTTTAGGCGATATTTGTTCAAGCCATTCTTTGACACATGGATTTTTATCATGTTTAATTGGGACTACAAGGCCAAGGGAAACACACCACATTACACACTTGTTTCTGAGGCAATTTTAAAAGAGTCAGTTTACATCAACTATAAATTAACTAGAAAGACAACACATATTGTTTAAAAAAAAGAAAGAAAGGCACAAACATTTTATGATAATGCTCTTACTGAAGTAGCCAATTTGCCTTTAATATTCAAATGGAAATAGAGAATGATTCTGAGCAATCCTATATTGTTTAAAACACACACATTGCATACTTGTAATCATTTTGATATAAAAAGTTATGCTGAGAATTAAATTGAATGGAATTAAGTCCAGCAAAATTTAGTGGCACTTCTGACCTGACAATTTTCAGTGGAGTAGTTATGTTGGTCCCAGGATGTGTTAGAGAGAAGGTAGATGTTCGTTAATATCTTTTAGTAGACTAATTTCTATTGGTGGAAGGGACAAACTTTCAAACTTCACAGAGCTATTCCAAATCAGCTATAGAGAATATAATCAAAATGGCTGAGCTTAAATACATGGAGGGACAGATTATTCAGTGTAAGGGGTTGACACATGCTGCACTTGAAATGAAGTGTATGGTTAAGGGTTACCAGGCAGAAGGGTTTGTTACAAACTGTTGTAATGAACCATAAAACCAGTGTTTCTGTTAAGTCCAAGATGTTTTGAATGTGTCTTTTTTTCTCAACTGAATTCACAAAGCAAAATGATAAAAAAGAAAATTTCCCTCTTGCTCATGGGTGGATACTATTCACCAAGTGATGGCTCCATATCTAAACTCTCGGTCCCTGAATATTATCAAAACCTCAAATGAAGAAACCTATATATCAGCTTGAAAAGACAAGTCTGGGAACAAGCCTGTGGGACACTACAGGCATGTCTACTCTTCAAACAGAAGTGTAGACATGCCTGTAGTTTGACACTTCAGGAGATGTTACTACATGACAGGACAGCTTCTCCCAGTGGTATAGTTAATGTGCCTCTATAAGAGATGGTAGTTATAGAGACTGAAGAAGCCCTTGTGCTGAGAAAGCATTTTCTATACCAGTATAACAGCATTGCTCAGGGGTGTGGATTTTTCACACCTCTGAGTGAATGTAATTATACCACTGTAAATTTATAGTGTAGACTTGGCCTAAAAACCATGGATTTCACAGAGATACCGATTTTACAGCTCATTGCAACAATTTCTATCACACCCTATTGCCTACTAATCCTTAATTGAACACTTCATTTTAAGTGGTCTCCTATAGCATGTGTGAACCCCTTATGCTTAACAATCTGCCTCACCTTGTATTTAGCTCAGGCATTCTGGTTACTTTCTTCAGACCTGAGGAAGAGCAGGAGAATAATTAAAAGGAAAAAAAGGGTTATGTGAAACTCTATAAAACTCAACTTTAAGGAAGAAGGTTTTAATTTACAAATGTTTTTTTTCTGAGTGAAATGCCTGTTAGAAAAGTAAATAGATCAAGAAAGCACTTGGCATTTTGAACAATTTAATTACTTGAGGTCTGCCTCAGAGGGGAAAAAAAGCAAGTCCTTTAGACTTAGAGGTTTTTTTACAGGTCAGTTTTGTAGCCAAAGCTACAAAATGTTTTACATTCCTAGATTCCCTGTACTCTCCTATATCCTTCCTCTTTAGAACTATTCCTGCTGACTGTCGTTATCAAATTTCCCCAGAATTCAAATTTCCCCAAAAGCTGCTGTTATGAGTAATTTCAAGAATTTATTAGTAAAAATCTAATCAAAGAGTGTGATAGTTTCCTTTATCCCTCACAGGGAGCCAAAGCTGAGGGTAGCAGATCTGGGATATCTTCCAGTTTCACTAAGTTCAAAGGACACTTCTGAAGTTGATTTTTGCTCACCTGCCCATGTGTTTTGTGTGCTTCAGTTGATTAAAAACAGGAAGAATTGATAACTTTAAAATCATTGTAATGTAACTAAAAATGAACTGTTTGTGAAAAGTTTTACATAGTCATAGGAGTTTGTGTCTGAATTCTCTGGGCCTAATTCTGATTTTTGTATGTGAAGGAAAATTCAGAATAACACCAGCAAGCTTAGAGCAGATGCTCCAGAAAGACATTCATTCAAACAAGAGCAGAAGGTAGCTCCTTACTTCCATTATTTGCAGTCCTCAGTTTGTCACCTGTAAAATATGTACAAAGCTACATATTAAGTTTTATGTGGTGAAATACCTGATCCTGACCTCATTTACACTATTGTAAATTTGGACTCAATAGAGTTATACGAGAGTAAAGAGTACAAGATCCCCCACTGTTTGTGAAATGCTTTGTGACCCCCCAAGTGAGAGATTCAATATCATGCAAAGGACAGATCTGGAAGAGATAGTAATATCTACAGCAATGACAGCCTCATCTTCCTCTCTTAGGGTATGTGTACACTGCAAAGTTAATTCAAAATAACAGCCGTTATTTCGAATTAACTTTAATAGCGTCTATACATGCAAACCGCTAGTTCGAAATTAATTCGAAATAGTAGAGCGCTTAATTCAAAATTGGGAAACCTCGTTCTACGAGGAGTAACTCCAAATTTGAAATAGCTATTTTGAATTAAGTGCTGTGTAGACACTTGATTCGAAATAGGGGGCCTCCAGTCCTTCCCAGGGAGCCCTGGTGGCCACTCTGGGCACAACCAGGAAAACTTACTCTCCTCTCCCCCAGCCCCGGAGCCATTAAAGGGGTAGACCCTGGCCACAGTGCCTGTGCCAGCTCCAAGCCTGCCAGCCCAGAGCCAGCAGTGGCCACCGGGGCCCCTGACCCAGTGGCCCCAAAACATGAGCCAGCAAGCCACTGGCAGCCATCCCTCCACCACTCCCCAGGAGCAGTCTGCCAGCTCCCAGGAGCCTGACAGGGGCTGGAGAAGGCGGGCGCCTTCCTGGTCCAGGATGGAGATCATGGACCTTATTCAGGTTTGGAGGGGATGCCCCCAACGTCCATGATCTCAGCACTAGATGGAGGAATGCAGCCGTCTATGGCAGGATAGCTGCCAGCATGGCCACCAAAGGCCACATGTGAACGCAGGAGCAGGTTTGCATGAAAATCAAGTTGGTCTGGCGAGACCCCTAACCCTAAGCCCTGAGCTTCCCCTCCCCCTTCTTCCCCTTGCTTCCCCCTTCCAGCTCCCTCCTCCCAGGTTTCCCCCTCCCCTCTCCCACCCTCTCTCTTTCCCTCTCCCACCTCCTTTTCCCAGTCTCCCCAGAGGTTCATTCCCCCCCCCCGCCCAGTTTTGTTCAATAAACCCAGTTTCTATTTTTGAACATATGTGTCTTTTATTTGACATCAGGAAGGAGGAGTAGGGAGGGGTAAGTGGAAGGACGTGAGGGAGGAATGGGGCACGAACTCCTGGTGGGGAGGACCGGGGTGGCTCTGAGGGCTCCTTGGGGTGGACGCTCTCCTGCAGGGCCTCCTGGATCCTGACAGCCCCCCAATGGACCTCCCGGATGGCAACCTGCAGAAAGTGCAGCCAGGCTGATGGCAACGACCCCACGAGATGCACCGGCATGCCTGGGGCAGATTTGGCTCCATGTGGCCGAGTGCTGTGGTGTCCCAAGTGCGGGCACTCAGGGCACTCCAAGACAGGACTGCTTTGTTGTCCCTCATCGAGGTAGACAAGCAAGTGGGGAACCCTGAGAACTGTCTATCCGGGGTGGGGTAGGGTCCCTTTAAGCACGGAGCTCAGTTATCCTCAGGCAGAAGCCCCACACACTAAGTCCTAACCTGATGCCCTTCCAGCACTGGTTCCGGCCAGCCTTAACTTCAGTTCAGGGTCCACTCAGTGTGGATGCGCTATTTCAAAATAGCATGCTATTTCGAAATAGGTTTTGCGTGTAGATGCATTAATTCGAATTTGCTTAATTTGATTTAACTATTTCGAATTAAGTTAATTCGAAATAGCGCTGTAGTATAGACATACTCTTACCTAAGTAAGTTTTGAACGTACCATATGCCCCTAAGGGTAAAAGGCCAGTGCACTATCCCACTGGATTATTTCGTTTTAGCATGCAGAATGTAAGGGGAGTTACATTCCATGTCACTTCAACTGGGTTTCTGTGAAACCTATTATTTCAGATACAGATCATTCATCTTCAAGAGTAAAAGATATCTGATTTAGAAAAATGTTAGTAACATTACTGCTGTTTTAGAATGGATCAGGTTAAAGTTTACACATTCTTGGTTTTAACCCCAGCTTGCTGAGATTGTACTACTGTATATTAAAGAATTAAAATACCACTCACCTAGACCTTCATTAGTACAACAATTCATTAAACCATCCAAGTGTGAAACATGAGGAATTTGATGGCTCAAAAGATTGGGAATAGCATATGGAGTCTTTCACCTCTAGCTTGCTGGTGTGAATCCAGCCTTGGTCAGTAGTCAGCAATTCTGAATTGTTACCATCTAATCAGTGACTCGTGGGATATTATTTGGTGCTTTCAGTGGAGTTGCAAGATGTTTACATCCCAAAATTTGCCACAGCATCCAGCACCTGTCATGATTTCAGCAGAGGGGCTGAAAAGGAGCAAACAAACTGAGCTTGGAGGCACACAGGGGAAACAATCTCAGAGGGGTAGCCATGTTAATCTGCAACAACGAGCAGTCCTATGGCACCTTAGAGACTAAGGGTATGTCTACACTACAAAGTTAATTTGAAATAACAGCAATTATTTAGAATTAACTTTAATAATGTCTACACAGCCAAACCGCTATTTTGAAATAAATTCGAAATAGTGGAGCCCTTATTTCGAATTTGGTAAACCTCATTCTACGAGGAATAACATCAAATTCGCAATAGCTAATTCGAAATAAGTGCTGTGTAGACACTTATTTCAAATTAGGGGGCCTCCAGCCCTTCCAGGGAGCCCTGATGGCCACTCTGGGCACAACCAGGAAAATTCGTCTGCTCCCCCACCCCAGCCCCGGAGCCCTAAAAGGGGCAGACTCTGGCCATAGTGCCTGTGCCAGTTGCAAGCCTTCCAGCACACACCCAGCAGACCGTGCACCTGGCACAGAATGAGCCAGCAACCCGCTGCCACCCAGCCCTCCACCACTCGCCAGGACCAGGCTGGCAGCTCCCAGGAGCCTGCCAGGGGCCGCAAAAAGCGGGTGCCTGCCTGGTCTAGTGCGGAGATCATGGACCTCATTGAGGTTATGGGGGAGGCCTCCAATGCCCATGATCTCCGCACTAAGTGCAGGAATGTGGCCGTCTACAGCCGCATGGATGCCAGCCTGGCCACCAGAGGCCACATGCGCAGCCAGGAGCAGGTGCGGAGCAAAATAAAAGAACTGCGGCAGGCCTATGCCAGGGCCTCCCAACCAGGAGCTGACCCAGAGGCCTGCCTGCAGAACGAGGCCCTGGACTGCATCTTGGGGGGTCATACAGTCCGTGCCCCCCGCCAGGTCCCTGCCCCTGACACAGGGGAAGAGGAGGAAGAGGAGGAGGACGGAAGCCAGGAGCCTTCAGGGAGCATGCCCTGCACCCAGGACCACCGAGACGAACCGGAGAGCCTGTCACCAGCCTCATCTGAGGCTCGGGAGGCCTCCACATGTGAGTGACATCACGGTCCCCTTGTGCGGGGCGGGGGGGGGAGCGGGAGCCCAGGGACCGTGCGCATCGGCCTTGATGACCACAGAGCAGGCGGCAACCTGTGCATCTGCCGTGCCATCCAGGACATGTGGCCCCCAGCTGGGTACCATGCAGGGGCCCTGGCCTGTTCCCCATACGCGTCTACGCGTGAAGGCACATGACAGGCTCCTGACCTCAGGGAGAGACACTGCACACTGCCCTCCCTCCAGACGCCCCCGCTACACAGAGGCAGGGCACATCTCCCCTCCCCTCTCCCCACTACACTATAGGCAGCATAGGGGCTGGGTGCAGTCCTGGGCCTGCTCACACTCCCGGGGATAGCAGGACGTGATGGTGTGGAGACCTGCCGTCCTCGCCTTGCAGAGCGGGGCTGCGTTTCACCCACTGTGTCCCCAGGGAGAACTGACCACTTCTCTTGTTTCACCGCAGCCGCAGCATCTGCGAGTGCAGGATGCACCGCCCTGCCTGGAACATTCACCCGCACCTGGGCCAGCAGGCCCACCCACAACCATGAGGAGTTCCAGAGGCAGCAGCTGCGGTTACAGGGAATGCAGGTCCACAGCCAGGAGCAGTGGGTGCAAGAAGACCTGCAGCTGCAGCGGGAGAGCTTGCGGGAGCTGAGGGACCAGGGCCGTGCCCTCTGTGAGCACCTGCAGGCCCTGGTGGACCGATTGCTGCCTCCTGCTGCTCCAGCCCCTGCGGCTGCCCCAGCTATCGCTCCTCCTCCCACCCCTACTCCCCCTCCCGCTTCTTCCGCCCCCCCGCAGCCTCTCCTGCCCCACCCTCCATACCCACTCCCCCTCGGGAATGCCGAGGCCCCCGCACCCACAGTGCTGTGAGACGGGAGGGCTGGCAAGACCCCCAACCCTGAGCTTCCCCTCCCCCTTCCTGCCCTTGCCTCCCTCTTCCAGCTCCCTCCTCCCAGGTTTCCACCCTCCCCTCTCCCGCCCTCATTCCCCCCGCTCCTTCCACCCCAGCTATGTTAAATAAAGAGTTTTTTGTGGCAACACGGGTGTTTTTATTGTACATCAGGAAAGGGGGTTAGAGAGGGGAAAGGGGAAGGAGGTGGGGGTGGAATGTAAGGCACAAGGCCCCAGTGGGGCACTCCAGGGGGACTTCAGTCCTCGTCCGCCTGGAAGCTCTCCCACAGGGCTTCTCGGATGCGGACAGCCCCCTAAAGGGCCTCCCGGCTGGCAGCCATGCGGGGCTGTGCGTACTGGCCAGCCAGGCGGTCAGCCTCTGCCATCCAGGCTGGCAGGAAAGCCTCCCCCTTCCTCTCACATAAATTGTCGACCACACAGCACGCTGCCACCACGTGTGGAATATTGTGCTGGGAGAGGTCAAGGCGGGTGAGGAGGCATCTAAATCATGCTTTCAGTCGGTTGAAGGCCCCCTCAACCACAATGCGGGCCCTGCTGAGCCTGGCATTGAAGGCCTGCCAGGAGGGGTTGAGGTGTCCCGTGTTAGGCTTCATCAGCCAGGGCTGTAGGGGGTAGGCCCCATCCCACAGCAGGCACACTGGCATGACCACGTCCCCGACCCTGATGTGGCAGTCGGAAGAAAGTCCCGGCGTGCAGCCTCTGGCACACGGAGGAGTTGTGGTACACCAATGTGTCGTGTGCCTTGCCGGACCAGCCCACACTGATGTCTGTGAACTGGCCCCAGTGGTCAGACACGGCCTGCGGGATGGCGGAGAAGTACCCCTTCCTGTTGATGTAGAGGGAGGCCTGGTGGTCCGGGGCAAGGATGGGGATGTGCGTCTCGTCGACTGCCCCCCCCCGCAGTTGGGGAAGCCCAGGGCACCGAACCCCTGGATGACCACGTCCAGGTTGGTGAGGCGGATGACTCTGCGGAGCAGCACCCTGTTGATGGCCTTGACCACCTGCAGAGAGACACACAAAACCGAGGGTCACTGGGATGCCCGGGTGGCTTGGAGTGTTCGTGCCCCGCCACTGCCCTGCGCCCCACTCCCAGGAGCAACCCCTGCTGCAATCCTGGTACTGCAGGCGGTCTGTAGCGCTGCTGGGACAGACCAAACCCTCCCGGGGATGACACTTACACCACCTCCCCCCCGTTTTCCCTGGGGCAGCCCATGTCCTTGCAGCCCCCCATCCTGGCCCAGTGGCCGGTGAGTGCTGTATCTGCATGAGCACCACTCCGATGGTGGATCTCCCCACACCGAACTGGTTCCCCAGGGATCGATAGCTATCTGGCGTGGAGAGCTTCCAGAGGGGAATGGCGGGCCTCATGCATGTGTCCCGCCGCCACAGAGCAGGGGCGAGCCACTCGCAGAGTTCGAGGAAGGTGTCATTCTTCATCCTGAAGTTCTGGGTCCACTGTTGGTCTCCCCAGCGCTCCAGGACGATGTGGTCCCACCAGTTGCTGCTCGTGTCCAGATGCGGCAGGGGACGCTGGCAGCTGGGTGCTGCTCCTCCAGGGCCCCCGGGGGGGGCAGGGTGAGGGCCAGGGGGCTGGCCTGCAGCAGAAGGTGCCAGGCAGCCTCCTGCAATTGCTTCCAGGCTTGCAGCAAGACATTCAACATGAGCACCAGAGTGCCCAGGGGCGGCTCTGGCTCCATGGTGCCGAGTGCTGTGGTGTCCCAAATGAGAGCAACCAAAGCAGGCGGAGAGGAAAACACTTTGCTGTCCCTTGGTGAGGTAGGCAAGCAAACGGGAAAGCTTAGAACTGGCTATCCAGGGGGGTCCCTTTAAGCACGAGCCTCAGACAGTAGCCACACAAAGCAACTACTGACCTGATGCCCGGCTGGAACCGGTTTCAGCTGCCCTTAAATGTGATCCAGCGTCCAATCAGTGTGGACGCGCTATTTCGAAATAGCAAAACACTATTTTGAATTAGATTTTGTGTCTAGATGCATTATTTCAAATTAGCTTATTTCGAATTAACTAATTCGAAATAAGCTAATTTGAAATAATGCTGTTGTGTAGACATACCCTCACTGATCTATAAATTTGTTAGTCTGTAAGGTGCCACAGTACTGCTCATTGTTTTTTACAGGGGAAACAGTGTGGCAAAGCTCTCACTGTGGTCAGCTGTCCCCTCTGGGTCACAGAAAAAAATGAAGACAATTTTGAAAGATTTCAATCTACCATCTTTCTCAAATGCTACATTCACTAATAAATATATCAGACAGTGGTGTATGAATAAATTTAGGCAGGGAATTAGATGAAGATTTCTAACCCTCAAAATAGTGAGGTTCTGGACAGCCTCTCAATAGGAGTGGGGTCAACCAGAGGCATAGCGAAGGGAGATAGGGAGCAGCAGTTGCCCCTGGGCACCACACTAAGGCCAACCCCACCTAATTTCATTTAAGATGGAGCTTTATATGATTATGAATGAGATTATATCATGGGGACACTTATGATAGCAGGGATCTGGTCTTGATAATCAAGGAGGTTCCTTCCAGTCTTATGACTTAGGTCCTACAATTCTGTTTTCTGTGTTTGCTATCTTTATATGTGAATAATCTTACTACCTGTCTGCCAAAGGAGAGAGCTGGGAGGCATTTCAAGATGGAAGGCTCTACAGAAAGAAAGACACACTCTGCTCTCTCATGTAGGAAAAACATACAGGTAATTTGCCTCAGTTTTTGATTCCCTAGAAGTACAAAATTTGGGTGATGGAAGATTAAGAAGCAAAGTTAAATGCTAAAACAATAGCTGAAAAGTAAGATATAATAAATTTACCCCCTACATTAAATCTGAACTAATTTTCTTTAGTTCAATTCAAATATTTACACTCTTCTAGGGAATTAGTAGGTTTCCAAAATCTGCACCGTCCTTTGTGGGTGATGAATCTGAGGAACTGTCCCGGATTGAAGTGTCATTAGAGGAGGTTTTGGAACAAATAGAAAAACTGAATGTTCACAAATCTCCGGGACCGGATGGCATTCATCCAAGGGTTCTAAAAGAACTCAAATGGGAAATTGCTGAACTATTATCTGTGGTTTGTAACCTATCCCTTAAATCGGCTTCCGTACCTAATGACTGGAAGGTAGCCAACGTGACACCAATATTTAAAAAGGGCTCTAGAGGCGATCCGGGCAATTACAGACCGGTAAGTCTAACTTCAGTACCGGGCAAATTAGTCGAAACAATAGTAAAGAATAAAATTGTGAAGCATGTAGAACATAATTTGTTGGACAAAAGTCAACATGGTTTCTGTAAAGGGAAATCCTGTCTTACTAATCTATTAGAGTTCTTTGAAGGGGTTAACAAACATGCGGACAAGGGGGATCCAGTAGATATAGTATACTTAGATTTTCAGAAAGCCTTTGACAAGGTCCCTCACCAAAGGCTCTTGTGTAAATTACATGGCCATGGGACAAGAGGGAAGGTCCTTTCTTGGATTGAGAACTGGTTAAAAGACAGGAAACAAAGGGTAGGAATAAATGGTAAATTTTCAGAATGGAGAGGGGTAACTAGTGGTGTCCCCCAAGGGTCAGTCCTAGGACCAATCCTGTTCAACTTATTCATAAATGATCTGGAGAAAGGGGTAAAGTTTGCAGATGATACCAAACTGTTTAGGATAGTCAAGACAGAAGCAGACTGTGAGGGACTCCAAGAAGATCTCACCAAACTGAGTGATTGGGCAACAAAATGGCAAATGAAATTTAATGTGGATAAGTGTAAAGTAATGCACATCGGGAAAAATAACCCCAACTATACGTACAGTATGATGGGGGCTAATTAGGCTACGACAAATCAGGAAAGAGATCTTGGAGTTATCGTGGACAGTTCTCTGAAAACTTCCACGCAGTGTGCAGCGGCAGTCAAAAAGGCCAATAGGATGCTAGGAATTATTAAGAAAGGGATAGAAAATAAGACCCAGAATATCTTACTGCCCCTGTATAAAACTATGGTATGCCCACATCTTGAATACTGTGTACAGATGTGGTCTCCTCACCTCAAAAAAGATATTTTGGCCTTGGAAAGGGTTCAGAAAAGGGCAACTTAAATGATTAGGGGTTTGGAACGGGTCCCATATGAGGAGAGGTTAAAGCAACTGGGACTTTTCAGTTTAGAAAAGAGGAGACTGAGGGGGGATATGATAGAGGTATATAAAATCATGAGTGGTGTGGAGAGGGCCGATAAAGAGAAGTTATTTATTAGTTCCCTAAATAGAAGAACTAGAGGACACCAAATGAAATTAATGGGTAGCAGGTTTAAAACTAATAAAAGAAAGTTCTTCTTCACACAGCGTGTAGTCAGCCTGTGGAACTCCTTGCCAGAGGAGGCTATGAAGGCTAGGACTATAATAGAGTTTAAAGAGAAGCTAGATAATTTCATGGAGGTTAGGTCCATAAAAGGCTATTAGCCAGGGGATAAAATGGTGTCCTTGGCCTCTGTTTGTCAGAGGCTGGAGAGGGATGGCAGGAGACAAATTGCTTGATCACTATCTTCGGTCCACCCTCTCTGGGGCACCTGGTGCTGGCCACTGTTGGCAGACAGGATACTGGGCTAGATGG
The DNA here is from genome assembly GCA_032595735.1 of Pelochelys cantorii. NCBI lineage: Eukaryota > Metazoa > Chordata > Testudines > Trionychidae > Pelochelys > Pelochelys cantorii. The sequence goes on along the minus strand of CM064329.1, from coordinate 96,164,379 downwards.
ACCTTTGGTCTGACCCAGTACGGCCATTCTTATGTTCTTATGTTATGTTCTTATTACTAATATCTATCTATCTATCTATCTATCTATCTCAGTAATTCCATAGAAGAGGGAATCCATATTTATAGTCACCTAGGCAAGCACTCTACCCAGGAGTGTTGCTGCTATCCAACTGGGATTGAGCCATCCTTGCTGCTTTGATGTAACATAAGTTTCTGTGTAGCAGGTGGTCTTTCCTGCTGTTTATAGTGCAGTCATGGGAGGTCTGTCAGATGTAACAGCTCTTCTATATCTGCATGGAATCTGGGCAAATCACAATGGAACAGATGGAAATATAGTCATGTAGCCCACCCCACCTCCTAGTCGCAGCTTGTAAAATTCTGCATGTATGCCCCACTCACCAAAGAGAGAGAGAAAAAAAAGTCTGATAGGTTGGTTTCCCAACTGCTAGGGGATAATCATTTTGTTTATACAAAACTCTAAATATGGGCATTAGGAAAAGAAAACAAAACCAACAAACAGTTTAAATGATCACAGCTGCTCTGTGCGTATATTTTACATTCCAGATTTCAGTAGGTAAACACTAGGAAATTGGAAATTACCCCCCAATACACCATGCCAATTCCAAGGTTTTGTTTCTCCTGCTAGAAGCTGATAACCCCTTCCCAAAACCATTTTACAACAGCATCAGTTTTTAGTACAGTGAGACACTTGTCAGGGAGCTTGCCTAGAAAAACTTGCCAGTCTTCTCAGTTTGTTCACACACACAGAGGCCTGAATTTGTAATAATCCTCACCTCCCAAAAGGGTTAAAGATGGGCTGATAAGTTTTTTTCACATTTTAAATCACACTGAGAATTCCAGATTAGTACAGTTTGTAACTAACAACAGTACATGTTAAACATCCAAAACAAAGAGTTATGGATCAAATGGGGCTGCTGATTTAAAAAAAAAACAATACTTTCTTAATAACAATAGGTCAAATTTTCAAAACAGCTCTGTTACCGTTTAAGCTTAAAATAAGTGGTTGCATTAATGAAATCTCAGAATACTGCATATGGAAGCTTTTTTTGAAAATTCAGCCCTTATTTAGGCACATAACAGGGATCTGAGTTCTTTTAAAAATGTATCTGGCAATATAATTTAATTAAAATCCTCTTCTGCCTCAATTCTGCCCTCTTTTCTTAACATTTCTCTCTGTCCTCTTCTTGTTTAGTCTCACTTAATGGTTGCACAAGGAGAGAATTTGTACTGCCATCAGTTCTATTTATCTTTGATAAAAGCATTCATAGCTATAATGCTATATAGATATTAACTAATTAACTCTTATAATGTCCCTGTGTGGAAGAGGAAAAATTAGTCTGTGATTAGGGCACTAGCCTTAGTCTCTTAAAACCTGGATTGAAGCACTACTTCTGTCATAGACTTCTATGTCTTGAGCAAGTCAGCCTCAGTTCCCCATCTGTAAAATGGGGGATGGGGGGGAGTGAGGACTCGGAAGTGCTCAGAGGCAATGGGAATGGGATATTAAAATACACAATTATTGTTTGCCTTAATAAGGATTTCTATTCATCTTTAATGGACCCCTGGGTCTAGTGAACTGTGACCATTAATTATTTCACTAATCAGAACTGTCTCATTTTTGTCTTGCACTCCATTATCTGTTTGTTGTATTCATTTGTTGCTCCTGCTGGTAACTATGAAAAAGACACATCCATGTTAGTTACTTTTTTATTGGATACCAGCAGGAATATCTTTATATTATATGTATATACCGTGCTAGCAAAATGGGGTCTTGATACCTTATTGGAGGTCTACATAAATACTAATATTAGAAATAATGGTGATAACTAAGTTTCAGTTTCATATGCAAACCCAGGAAAATAAGGAATAATATTTTGCACATATATAGCTTCTTTTGCCATGTTACACAAAGATGCACATAACACAGGCTTACTTCATTCAGGCTTACTTCATTTTCCTGGACTACTGGGATTCTTTTGTCAGCTACTTGTAATGCAAAGCTCTCTCTTGAATGTAAAATCTTCCCTTTAGGCATTCTGTCACTCAGTGGACTGTTCCCTTAATTAAAGGTAGCACTGCAAAAGTCCTGTGTACAGATTTGAAAAAGCAACTAAAAAATGGAAGTGTCTTAGCAATTTCAAGTTCTTCTTGGAAGGGCTACTTAAGTTTACTCTTTGTTTCAAGGGAATAACAAATGAATAGAGAAGCACCTACATATAGAATTCTGTTCATTGGAATACAGAGTAAGAAATACTGCATGTTAGTGAAAACATGCACTTCAAAAAGAAGTGAAATTCATTGGCAATAATGGTATAAATATCAAGATTCTCCTATTTCAACTGAAAACACAGCTGTTTAAGTGAAGGTGCCACTTGTGTGTCACATTATCTTTAATTAACCTCTGTATGAATTATTTAGGATTAATGAATCATGCTTTGGAGGGTAAATAACAGCTTCTGAAGGCAGTTAATATTTTAGAATTTCCCCTCCCCCTCAGAACTCAGTTTATAGCATGTTATCAAGAAGGATGTTGTTAACAGAAATAGTTTGGCCAGTGGTTAGAAGATGTTCAGAATAATTTGGTTCTACCATTCAGTGGTTTCTGCTGTTGATTCACCATGGGACCTTCATGCTATAACTTAGCCTTTCTGGCCACAGAGGAGGTTTTTAATAACATTATATAGCCAGATACATTTTTTAAAAGAACACAGATCCCCTTAACATCCAAAAGAGGTCTTTGCATTACAGAACTTAAGTATGTGCCACCTTAAGTATATTCTTAAAGATATGCATATGTTGTTCTAAATAAGCTTTCTTTCCTAAACTGGGGCATCTGTGCTCCCATATTTAAAATTAATAACATTATCTCTACTCTACAAAGCTGTTGGGAAGATTAATTACCATTTAAGAGTTGTTTTTGAGATCCTTGGACGAAAGATCCTGTATTAATGATGGCATGCAGCTAAGCAATTATATAACAGGACAAAGAACATGACTGCTTAGAGATCTCTTTGAAAAGCAATACACTGTAAATTGTCCAGGTTTTTTACATTACAATGTGCACATACCAGATCATTGCAAGATCTGAAGTAACTCCATGAACTTCAATGGATCATACTCAGCAACATTGAAAATCAGGCTACTCCTGTTTAGGTGACAAAATGCATGTCTATGTTTAGCACCCAGCTAGAAAATTTTGATCTAAATCATTTGCTCAAAATTTAATAGCAAGTCCTGGAGAAAAAACAAGCTTGGGGTAATGGACCCAGAGAAAGATAGACAGAGATTGCATTTAAAAAGCAACAGATAAGTAGATAATTTAGTCTTAAGTGTCTTATTTCTGTACTTTAACCATTTAACTCGAACCATCTCTAAGGGCATGTCTACACTAGGAAATAATTTTGAAATAACTAAATTTGAAATAATAACTCCAGAAATAACTATTTTGAAATAATCATTATTCCCCAAGGAAAGCAGGAGTACAGATTTTGAAATAACCAGCCCATTGGTTAGTAGTGTGGACACTCTGCTTATTATTTTGAAATAACTCCCTAGTGTAGACCAACGCTAAATCAACAGATACAAGGAAACATTGGGTAAAAATGTTTGTTTGAAAAAGAATAATCCCTGTAAAATAACAGCCTATGAGAAAGAGAGAAAGAGAGAGAGATAGCAAGTACTGATGCTGCATATGTATCCAACTTAAATATTGTTGTGTTTGTATTTGAGCACTTCAGTGTGATGTCTGACTAATTTATCTCCAGCATCAGGGCCACTAAAATGTAATTTGCTAAAAGTTAAAATATCTTCCTTTGCAGGTATTCCAATTAGATTTTTATGCATGGGACTTTCAAGGTACCAAGGTATTTAAATCATGGATTAGCAAGATTTGCCTTGCAGTGAACTGTACTTTATATTAGGGAAAAGCAGCACACTGATGAATACAAAGTATGAGACAGGTATCCACAAAATGCATATGGATAAAATGTGTTGTCTTCCATTGTTGTTTACAATACTGCTGTTGCTGTGTTTATTCCAGTTAGAAAGACAAGCTGGGTGAAGTAATATTTTTACAGGATCAACTTCTCTTGGTGCAAAAGACAAGCTTTTGAGATACATAACCCACCTCACCCACCTTGTCTCCACTATGGAGAACATAAATCTAAAAATCTTTAACAAACAATTCTTGATCTCTATAGTCCAGTAGATTTCATTGTTCTTCCATAGACTAAATTACTCATCCACCCTTTAGTGGAATCTTGCACTCCCCAAGAAATTAATGCCAAATTCCCTGTCTGTTTTGTTGACAGAGGAAGGCTATAAAACCCTTGCACAGTTTATATCATCCTGTATCTGACTTCATTGTCTAAACAAAAGAGAAAAGAATCCCTCTTCACGATAAAACGTATATGTTCATCTTCCTTAGATTCTGTAGATATTTTCTTATTAGGAATTCAGTCTGTCAGGAGAAACAAAGTCCATGTGAAGAAAGTTTTATTGGCTCTGTGTTATGTTACGGTACTTTTATTAGATGGTGACATTCCTGAGACAGCACCTGCTGTGTGGATTTGGGCTGTTATCCAGAAAAGAAATAAAAAAGAAATGTGTGGTTTAAATGTGAGTGGCTATGGGCTTGCCTTACTGTAACAAAAACCCACATGACTGAGCAGTTGGAAAGTTAGAATGAACCATAGTTTCTAAACATTGAGGATAAATATATGTATTAGTGGCATTGTTATTGCTATAGCTAGTGGAGCAACAAAAATATAAAATATCTCTCCCACATCTCCTCTTCTTTCCTCTCTGAATGCCATTTTCTGCACAGTAAGGATGAAAACAGAAAACTTTTTCTTCTCCAATATCTTTTAATTTGTTAGGTCTCTCCAGCCCATTTTCCTGCCAATGTGGCAGAATATGTAGTGAGTGAGGGCCAAATTCTTCTTTCTATTGCACTCCTGCAAATCTGGAATAGCTCAAAATTGGCAGTTTATGGATGTGGCCAAGAGCAGAATTATATCCAGAAATATTTGGGGCTCCTAGGATTGTTGCTTTCTTCTAAATAATTGTTCTCTACAATTCTTTTCAGTCCCAGGGAATCAAAGATTCATTCCACAAAACAAAAGGACTTAATGAATCCGAACCAAATTTACTCTTAGTGCTATAATCGAAAAAGTCATTTCCAATGTGTCAGTTCATCCTCTGTCATATTACAAGAGGATCTGGATATATGGACAAATCCTAAAAGATAGCCCATAAAATTAACAGGCTAAGAAGCTGTAAAACTGTTGAAAGAACTACAGAGGCATTTCAGAGTTGCAAATTCTGAGGTATGTGGTTTTTGTTTTGGTTTTTTTTTTTGAGTGAGGAAGTAAGTATGTCGGTTGGTTGGATTTTTTTTTCAGACATATCCAGAATTCATTCTGCTTTAGGTAAAGATAAATTGCTTTTGTAAGAAACATCCAAGTCCTCTGGTCCATTAAGAAGGGAGAAGAGTTGTTGATTATGAAACTACTGTCTAGCAATGAGACTCACCTCTCCTTTCTTTGAACTACTTGATAATTTATCCTCTCTGAACTTTCCAGCTTTCATTAACTTTTTAGAGTGGCACCATTTCAGCCTTTGATCCATATGTCTGTTTAAGTTCAGGAGTGCTGATTTTATAGGAGTCCTACTGCTGACCCTAAACTGCTAGGAGGCAAGTATGTAATTCCACTGTGCTTTGATGGAAGACTAGACTTTAAGAGAAGGATACAGGTCACTTGTTCTTGATGTGATATCTACTGGTTCTGTCACTGCATTCAGGTGTGTTGAATGCAGTCTGAACTATGCACAGTTTCTTAGTGGAAGAATGGATATTTTAGGTAAGATGAACAAACAATCCATATTATTATTTGTTAGAAGCAACACCCACTATGTGCTATGCATTTTCCAAAAACTCAAAAAGGTGTCTGAGTTGAGAAGCTTACAATCTCTGGTTTGGTCCCTGGAAGTCCTTTTGCTGTGCACAACAGTTGTGTGCATAAAATCATTATGCCAGTATCTAATGGGATGTGGTGGACTGTGGGTGTTTCTGAAGAGATAAGCTAATGAGATGCCTAGGCATGTGCCCCTCACTTATTCTTTACTTGTTAGTGGGATCCATTCCTGATAATGCAGGATCACCATCCTCGTTGCACTTCCTGTCTTGCTGACCATATTTTACATACGCTATTCTGCATCCTAACTGAGCAGGATCCAACCCTGAGAGCTATTCTGTATGCATTCTAAAACCTGTGATGTATTATATGAGGAGGAAGGAAAGATAAGTGAAAATAAGATTCTCAGTATATTTGGCATAACCCTTAAATATCTCCCCAGCATCAATCCAAGAGAGTTATTTCTAGAACACTATCAGATTTTGAGAATCTTAAAAGCCCCAAAATATCTTCCTTAAAAATAGAGTGCTTGTGATTAAAACCTGGAATCAATTCCATTGATTAAATTATTGAAGATAACTGAAAGCTAATTTTTTTATGTTCATTAACCCCTCATTTACATAACATAATGGATATTAATATTGTCCTCTGAGGAGAACTTTTCTGACTAAGTTGGTGAAAATGTGAATTCTCTTTCCTGTTTTAAAGAATCAATAGTAGAGAAATTAAACTATATTTTCTCTACCTAACATCTCACACTTTCTTCTGTCCAAAAATGTTCTAAGCAATGGGTTCATGACAGTGTAGCCTTACCTATGGGTCTCTTGCTTTTGGGAAAATGCTGATTGATATATTACTATTCTAATACTAAAATTAGTGATGAGCAACTCTCAGAAGATTCAGGGTGCATCTACACAGCACCCTTAGCTTGAAATAAGCTACACAATTTGCACTACGCAAATTGCATAGCTTATTTCGATGTTATTTTGAAATAGCTTATTTCGTAATTTGGCGCACACTACACAGCACCAAATTTCAAAATAACTTGCCATTCCAAAATTCCCCTTAACCCTCATGAAATGAGGGTTACTGGGATGTGAGAATAAGCCACCTGTTATTTCAAAATCTATTTCAACTTAATGGACTGATTCAATAGATGCGGAATAGCTATTTTGGGATACTTCCGGTGTATGCGTACCATCAGTGTACCCTCAGAGACTTCTCTGTCTTGTCTGTTTCTGTTTTGCATCCTGTGACCTGAAGAAGAGCTCTGTGTAGTTTAGTATTTCAGTGAAGCATCCACTACAGTCTCACATGGGACATTACTAGTTAAAATGGAGTAAGTGAGGATTAATATGAGAATTGAAAAATGGATAAGGAACTGATTAAAGTGGATCATACTGTAATGTGAATGAAGAGGTTGGAGGGTAGGTATTTGAGTGGACTTCTCAAGGACTAATTTTGGGACCAGTCTCGCCTATTTGCTTAAAGACTTGTGTACAAGAAGTGGGAGAGTGCCACTAACGTTTTTGATTGATACAAAATTGGGAGGTATTATCAATGTAAGGAGGTCCAAAATATCACAAAAGATTATTTGAATTACCTGGAAAGCTAGAGTAGTAAAAATAGAATACAATTTAATAGTGTGAAAAAAGACTAAGGGTGAGTCTACACTACAGTGTTAATTTGAGTTAACTTAATTTGAAATAGTTAATTTGAATTAAACTAATTAAAATTAACACATCTACACGCAAAACCTATTTCGAAATAGCATTTTGTTATTTTGAAATAGCGCGTCCACACTGAGTGGACCCTGAACCGAAGTTAAGGCTGGCCGGAACCAGTGCCGGAAGGGCATCAGGTTAGGACTTAGTGTGTGGGGCTTCTGCCTGAGGATAACTGAGCTCCGTGCTTAAAGGGACCCTACCCCCACCCCAGACAGACAGTTCTCAGGGTTCCCCGCTTGCTTGTCTACCTTGATGAGGGACAGCAAAGCAGTCCTGTCTTGGAGTGCCTTAAGTGTCTGCACTCGGGATACCACAGCACTCGGCCACATGGAGCCAGAGCTGCCCCGGGCACACTGGTATGTCTTATGGGGTCATTGCCGTCTGCCCGGCTGCACTTTCTGCAGGCTGCCATCCAGGGGGTCCATCATGGGGGCTGTCAGGATCCAGGAGGCCCTGCGAGAGAGCGTCCACCCCAAGGAGCCCTCAGAGCCACCCTGGTCCTCCCCACTGGGGGCTCGTGCCCCATTCCTCCCTCACGTCCTTCCACTTACCCCTCCCTAGCCCTCCTTCCTAATGTCAAATAAAAGACACATATGTTCAAAAATAGAAACTGGGTTTATTGAACAAAACTGGGGGTGGGGAATGAACCTCTGGGGAGACTGGGAAAAGGAGGTGGGAGAGGGAAAGAGAGAGGGTGGGAGAGGGGAGGGGGAAACCTGGGAGGAGGGAGCTGGAAGGGGGAAGCAAGGGGAAGAAGGGGGAGGGGAAGCTAAGGGCCCAGGGTTGGGGGATCTCACTGGACCAACTTGATTTTCATGCAAACCTGCTCCTGGGTTTGCATGTGGCCTTTGGTGGCCATGCTGGCAGTTATCCTGCCATAGACGGCCGCATTCTTCCGTCTAGTGCTGAGATCATGGATGTTGGGGGCATCCCCTCCAAACCTAAATAAGGTCCATGATCTCCATCCTGGACCAGGAAGGCGCCCGCCTTCTCCAGCCCCTGTCAGTCTCCTGGGAGCTGGCAGACTGCTCCTGGGGAGCGGTGGAGGGATGGCTGCCAGTGGCTTGCTGGCTCATGTTTTGGGGCCACTGGGTCAGGGGCCCCGGTAGCCACTGTTGGCTCTGGGCTGGCAGGCTTGGAGCTGGCACAGGCACTGTGGCCAGAGTCTACCCCTTTAATGGCTCCGGGGCTGGGGGAGAGGAGAGTAAGTTTTCCTGGTTGTGCCCAGAGTGGCCACCAGGGCTTCCTGGGAAGGGCTGGAGGCCCCCTATTTCGAATCAAGTGTTTACACAGCACTAATTCAAAATAGCTATTTCGAATTTAGAGTTACTCCTCATAGAATGAGGTTTCCCAAATTTGAATTAAGAGCTCCGCTATTTCGAATTAATTTCGAACTCACGGTTTGCATGTATAGACGCTATTAAAGTTAATTCGAAATAACGGCTGTTATTTTAAATTAACTTTGCAGTGTAGACATATCCTAACAAACAGAATTTTTGCTGTGAGCTGGGGACTTAATAATTGGAAGTGACAGAGGTGAGAATTACCTGGAATTGTTGGTCAAATATAAGATAACTATGAGCCTGCCAATGTGATGGTGCCATAAAAAAGGCTAACACAATTCTGGGCTGCATTAGGTGAATTCCTGGCATTAGAGATAGGGAAAATGTTAGTTCCATTGTACGAAGTACTGGTGAGGCCTCCATTAGAGTATTGTGTGCAATTCCGATCTCCCTTGTTTAAGAAAGATTAATTTAAATTGGAACTAGGGCTGAGAGGACTACTACTGAGAGGACTAGGGCTGATCAGAAGAATGGAGAACCTGCCTAACAAGATGAGACTTGTGTAGCTTGGCTCGTTTAATCTAACAACGTGAAGGCTAAGAGGGGATATATGACTGCTGTCTATAAATCCATGAGAGAGACAGACCCCAGGGAAGGTAAGGAGTAATTTAAGTTAAGGGCCAATGTGAGTACAAAAACGAATGGATATAAACTTCTGTCAACAAGTTTAAGTTTGAAATTAGATGAAAGTCTCTAAAAATCAGAGGCGTGATGGAGAGTAGTGACTTGAAAAAACCTAAGTTCTTTGAAGATTTAGCTTGACAATTTTATGGAGGGGATGATATGATGAAATTGCCTGCAATACCATATGGCCTTCCATGACTGCAATTAGCAAATATCTCCTATAGCTGGAGATGATGCACTAGATGGGGAGGGATCTGAATTATGCCAAGAACGAAACATGTCAAACAAACCTAATAGTTTTCTTTGGCAGCACAACAAATCTTGTGGGATGGGGCAGGAGTAGGGGGAGAAATGGTATACCTTGACTCTAGAAAGGTTTTTGATACTCTTTTGTATGACCTTTTGTAACAGGGTTGTAATCGCCTCTTGCAAGCCCCCCTGGCCAAATGCATAGGTCTGCACTCTCTCTCTCTGCCTGTTTGTGGGAGGCTTTTACTGATTCAGCCCTTCAGCCAAGTCATATACAGTCTGTCTGTGAGATAAAAGCAAAGCAAACCTCTTTCAGGGTACAAGACCAACAAAGGCCTCTCTCTGTGTCCTCTGTAATGTCTCTTTCAGTTTGTCTCTGATCCAGAATAGATCGGTGTCCCAGAGCTACTTCCCTCAAACCAATATCATTGCCCTCTCAGTGTGGCCACAGCTCTTCACCTGGGTCACTACAGTTCAGTTCCCCTTCTGGGGTGCCTCAAAGTCCAGAGCATTTTCCCAGTGGCTGGTATAGGGACCTGGGCTCACCCTCTACTATGGATTCCAACCCAGGGACCCTATAGATAGTAGCCATCCTCAGTGTCCCTTTAAATAAACTGCATTGAAGATATAATTCCCTGGGCTATAATTTTCCTAACAGATTCCCAGCAGTCAGCTTGGAGCACCATCCTCTCACCATCCTAGCCAAGTACTGAACTAGCTCTGTCCCTGCTTCTCTTCCTATATTAGCCTGCTGGACTCTGATTGACTGCTTCCCACACAGCTGCTCCAGGCACACTGGAGGACCTTTCTATTGCCCTTTTCTGGGAAGGGGTGTGGCAGGCTATAAGGCCTCTAAGGTTATGTCTACACTGCAGAGTTTTTTCAGAAAAACTGCCATTTTTCCAAAAAAACTTCACTTACGTCCACACGACAATCGTGTTCTTTTGAAAAAAATTGAAAGAATAGAGGGGATTTTCCGACATTGGTAATCCTCTTTCTACAAGGAAGAAGCCTTTTTCTGAAAGCTCGTTCAGGAAAAAGGCATGTGTGGACGGGGAAGAGGGAGTTCTTTCGAAAGAAGAGGAAAGAGGAAAAAGGACAGGTGCCCTGGTGGCCACCCCATCCATAGTAATCACAGCTTACATGCAAGATAGCATCCATTCAGTGTGGATGCTATCTTTCTAAAAAGCAGATCGCTCTTTCAATGCACTTTTGCTGTGCAGACGCTCTTTCAGAAGAAGTTTTTTCGGAAGATCTCTTCTGGAAAAGCTTCATCTGAAAGAAGCCTACAGTCTAGACATAGACTAATGGGGCCACAGGAGCTTATCCACCCATCACACCTTCTCATAAGCAAACTACAGATATACAACCTATGTGCCTAACTGGTTGGAAAACTATTCCCAGAGAGTAGTTATCAGTGGTTCAAATTCAATAAGGCAAAATGCAAAGTACTCCATTTAGGAAGGAACAATCAGTTGCACACATACAAAATAGGAAACGACTGCCTAGGAAGGAGTACATTAGATGAGGATCTGGGAATCATAGTGGATCACAAACTAAATATGAATCCATGGTATAACACTGTTGCAAAAAAAGGAAACAATTTTGAGGTGAATTAGCTAGAGTGTTATAAGAAAGATGTGAGAAGTAATTTTTCTGCTCTACTCCGATCTGATTAGACCTCATGTGGAGTATTGTGTCCAGTTCTGGGCACCACATTTCAAGAAAGACATGGAAAAAATTGAGAAAGTCCAGAGAAGTGCAATAAAATGATTAAAAGTCTAGAAAACATGACCTACAAGGGAAGACTGAGAGGGATCATGATAACAGTTTTCAAGTACAAACAAAATTATTACAAGGAGGAGGGAGAAAAAAATGTCCTCCTTATCCTCTAAAGATAGGACAAGATGCAATGGGTTTAAATTTCAGCAAGAGTGATTTATGCTGGACATTAGGTAACACTTCCTGTCAGGCTGATTAAACATTGAAATCTAAGGAGGGTGTGGAAGCTCCATCACTGCAGATTTTTAAGAGCAGGTTAGACAAACATCTGTCTTGGATGGTCTAGATAATACTCAGTTCTCCTATGAGTGAAAGGAACTGGACAATATCACCTTTCGAGGTGCCTTCCAATGTACAATTCTATGATTCTTTCCCAGGCGTCTGGTCCACATGACTAATTGCCAAATTTGGGTTCAGGGAGGAATTTTGTCCAGGTCAGACTGGCCAACACCCTGAGCTGTCTTCTCCTTCTTCTGCAACATGGGGCACAGATCCCTTGCTGGTTTGAACTAGAGTAAATTAAAAATTTTCTGTAACTTGGAGTTTTTAAATTAATATTTGAGGGCTTGCAGTAATTCATCAGAAGTTATGGGCCTGTTGCAGAAGCGGATAGGTGAGGGTCTGCAGCCTGATGTTCAGGATATCAGACTACATGATCATGATGGTCCCTTCTGGCCTTAAAATTCTATGAGTCTGGGACAAACACAATGGTAACAAAACACTGCTGAATCAGAATTCATGGGGATAAATGATTTTACAAGGTGAAGGCAATAAAGAACAAGGCACTCAGAAATCTATTTTGGTTCTGGTAAGCATGCTATGCTTCATGGTGATCTTCATCTCTTGAAGCTTCTGGATCAGACTTTCTTGAAAGATTTCCAGATGATAACAGGAAATGTGGCCTTGTGGTTGGTGCCCAGATATAGGAATTTGAAACTTACTGGTTCACTTAAACTCTTTGTGTCTGTTTTCTTCACCTGTAATTTGGGGATATTAATAGTAGTTTGTCCATCAAAGGGCCATTAAGATTAGTTCATAGAACAATGTGAAAATCACATGAAAAAAATTACATGGAAGCAAAGTATCGTAATTTGCCATTTATATTTCCCCAAAATATTATGACAATCTGTTAGAATGGAATTACCATAAAGAATAGCCTCTCTTCCTGGTATATCAGTGATTTTTCAGAAAGGCATGTGAGGATAACTGGAAAATAATGTGGAAAAATAACTGAACACTTCACAATCTTGGAACAAGTTCAGTTGGAATTTTAGAAATGGGCAAAGGTTAAGGAAGGTCCTTGTCTTTGTTTAATGATTCCTACGTACTACTCCCCCCCCCGCCCCCGCTAAAGACACAAGTAATTGCATGGGGATACTAACTGGAATATTAGAAGCCCTTGCCTTTTTCAGCTGTGTTCTGTGCCTTTTTTTTTTTTTCTGCTAGATCTGAATGGAGTATTAGCTTGACCTCAGCTGGTGCTAGCCTACCAATGAGGGATGGAGCGGGGAAGAGTGTAGTTGTCCTGTCACTGATACTGTGGCAGCAACAGCATCCAGAACCCTGTGCTCTTTAAATCACTGCCATAGCATCACATCATGTACTCTGGGAGATTCTGAAGGCTGGGGTGGAGGGAGGGGAGGGGGACACAGTCTGGGCAGCTCTAAGAGCTAGTTGACCCTGGCTTCAGCCCTTTGACCTAAGGCTCTACCCCTTCTGGGAATGCAGAACCAGCCTCCCCCCCACATACCTTGCCCATGGGCTTATGGAAGCTGTTGGATCCCCTGAGCTGGCATAAATAAAAATATTGCCATTGATGACTATGGAGTTATGTTTAGTTATAGCCATTAATGATCTGGCCCTTATCTTTTCAGAACTCCCTTTTTATCCATTTCTTTTTCAGATAAAGCACTTTGGTCTCATTGCTCCCTTCCTCCTATTGCATGCCTCCCTTCCTCCTATTACTTTGCATGGACTACTCTTATTTACCAAAGAAATAATAATAATTTTTCCCTTTGCCTCTATTTCCCTTCCAGACTGGGCTGTTCTTTCTGGCCCCAATATACAGAGGTTTTCCAATTGCTATAGGCTACGTAATCTGGAAATCCTTACTTCACTCATCCCTTCTACCTGGGCTATCACTGAGAAACAATGTTGTTTTCAATAATTGGACAAAAGGGAGTAAGCCATTGAGTGCCTCCTAGGCCTGTGCCTCATTACAAGGCACAGCATTCATTTTAGACCAAAAATCTGCCTCTGTTTGACACAAATCTCTCGTTATCTCTCTGTTTATTGCTATAAATTATTAATGTAAGAAGCAACACAATTTGAAATTGAAGTTGCAAAAAGCTTTGTGTTTTAAGTTAAAGCCAAATCCCCTGTAATTTTTCATGCTGCCTCCTCTCCTCTTGGAATGGTGTGTTTCACTATAGCTCTTTGACTCACATTTTAAAAGCTAGTAGAAACCAAAGGAACATGAATCTCGGGGTACCATTTTGCCAGTGACTCACAGTGGGCAGACTGCTTCCTTGTCACTATGGGAGATTGTTCAGAAGGAGTAGCAGGTCATAGGACACAATAACTGATATAACTCATGCAGAGATCATCCTGTCAGGAAGCAAGGCAGAGCACTGGGCTTCGTCTACACTGCGAGATCTTCCGGCAAAAAATATGCTAATGCGGGACTAATTTGCATGAGTCCTGATCTCATTAACATATTTTCTGCCATTTCTTTTTGCGCAAGGGGTTTTTGCAGAAAAAGAAACAGTGTGGACAGGGGTTTTTTGCCTTTGAGGCATAAGGATCTTGCGCAAAACGGGGTTTTTGCACCAAAAACCCCCATCCACACTGCTTCTTTTTGTGCAAAGAGAAACGGCAGAAAATATGCTAATGAGATCGCAACTCGTGCAAATGAGTCCCGCATTAGCATATATTTTGCTGGAAGATCTCTCAGTGTAGACAAAGCCCAAGAGATAGGGAGCCCACATCAACTAAACCTTTGTGCAGCACTGAGTGCCTGTAACTTTTCAGAGCAGCAGCACCAAAGCATGCCACTTAGACAAGGCAGATACTCAGGGCAAGTCTATTCTTAATCCTCAGTCGATGATATGGAGATTGATCTTCTGGGATTTGTTTTTGTGAGTCTAATAAGAACTGCTAAATTAACCATTGATGGCACTCCCATCAACCCTGGTACTTCAATCTTAGGTTGACTTTCTTTCCTAGGCTACGCATATACTACAAGGTTTTTGCACAAAAACGGCCATTTTTGCACAAAAACCATCAGAGTGTCCACACCTCAAGTGGTTTTTTGCGCAAGAAAATTGACAGAACAGAGGGTTTTTGCTGGTAGAGTTATTCCTCTCCCCACGAGGAATAACTCCTTTTTGAGATACAGCTCTTGCACAAAAAGGTAGGTATGGACGCTCTGGAGGGGTTTTTGTGCAAGAAACCCCTATCAGAAAAAGCACAGGTACTCTGATGGCCATTCTGTGAATGGAAATCAGAGCTCTCTTGTGCAAGAGTGTCCAGGCAGTATGGACACACTCTTGTGCAAAAGCACATCACTTTTGCAATGCGCTTTGAGGTCTGGACATGCTTTTGCGCAAGAAGTTTTTACACAAGATCTCTTCAGCAAAAGGATTCTTCCACAAAAACCCTGCAGTGTAGATGAAGCCCTACTGTAGGCCTGACTTCAGAGGGGGTGAGTCTTGTTATTAGCCTAGTACGAGCAGGAGTTCACAGAGCTAGAGTCCATAGAATCATAGAATCTTAGAACTGGAAGGGAATTCGAGAGGTCATCAAGTCCAGTCCCCTGCCCTTATGGCAGGACCAAGCACTGTCTCAATCATCCCTGGCAGGTGTCTATCTAACTTGTTCTTAAGTATCACCAATGATAGAGATTTCCCCAGGCAATTTAGTTCAATGATTAACCACCCTAACAGTTAGAAATTTTTTCCTAATGTCCAACCTAAAGCTCCCTTGCTTCAGTTTAAGCCCATTGCTTCTTATCCTATCATCAAAGGCCAAGGAGAACAATTTTTCTCCCTCCTCCTTGTAATACTCTTTTAGATACTCGAAAATCACTATCATGTCCCCTCTCAGGGTACGTCTACACTTGCTCCCTAGTTCGAACTAGGGATGCAAATGTAGGCGACCGAAATTGCTAATGAAGCGGGGATTTAAATATCCCGCACTTCATTAGCATGATCTCGCCGGCACGTTACTCCGCTCAACAGCTGTTTCGAAAGTGAAAGTGCACGCCGGGACGCGTTAGTTCAAACCAAACCCCTTGGTTTGAACTAACGTTACTCCTCAAAAAATGTCTAGAACCTTGCAAGACTGAGCTCTATCGTCCTTCTTCATTTTACTTCCTGCTATTGCATGTCATCTCACAACAAACGAAAAAAGTAATTTCATAATAGTTTTGTGGTTTTCCCTCCTAAATGATTAATCCATTATGTACATATTTCCCATATCCACCTTAATTGTGAGGTGCAATTTAGAATGGAACAATAGACAATGGTCCTGAGGGCAAATTCATTTACTAGGGTGTAACTACATTTAAAGCAATAGTGCTATAGTGAGGTAAGTGAAAGGAGAATCAGGCCTGCATATGTTGCCTTTTTTCTTTGAGGGTTTCTTTCTTCCTGTCTATGAAAAGACAGGAAAGAGAGTGAGATGGTGGGGGATGGAGAACACATATTCAAATACCCATTATCCTTTCCTGTTCATCTCTTCTGATCTGTCACATATCACATGTTACATCCTTGCAGGCATATGGTGAGGATTAGTGATAATAGCTGCAGCATGTCAATCCTGGCCCTCCACACCTCTGTCTGACACACTAGATTGCTGAGTGACATTTGCCTTGACAGAAATAGTTTTGTTTTTTACACTGTTCCATACGCCAAGGATGCCCTCAATAAAGGTGAAGAACAGAGGGTTGTGTTTTTGTCATAGCTGATTTTCATGATATCCAGGCATCCGGTTAATACTCGGACTGCAAGGTAAATGGATAAAGCTGAGCCATTAACTCACCAAATCATGGATGTGATGGATGTTCTGATCACAAAATAACTATAAGAGGTCTGTGGTTCTCTCAGTTATCCATGATTCACATTTATTTGATTAACATTATGTAGAATCTTTCACTCTGTGAATTGATCATGACTATTCAAAATGACACCTGAACTAGTTAAACTACAGAGAAAGAAATATAGACATAAGACTGCAGACGTGGGAAATTGGTCAGAAGGTTGAATAAGCTGAATAAATGATGTCTGGTCTGTACTCCAGAAGAAAGCAAAATCATCCACTGTCTCCACAATATATTTTGGGGGAAGCCCAAACTGAGTTTTATGTATTTATTTTAACAGATGGGGCTGACCAGTAAGTTCAGACCTGGAGACAAATTTCTGCTGGGCTGGATGGGCCTTTGGTCTGACCCAGTATGGCCATTCTTATGTTCTTATGCTCTAGGTTCTATTTCTGCTCTAACATGGCTACTCCTCTGATTTCTGCTCTAACACGGCTATCCCTCTGATTCTTGCTCTCGGTTTTTTCAGATTTGTCTCTAATTATAGATATTTTTAATGCTTATGCTAGATGGAGCAATACTCTATGGATCGTTCTTCTGGGTCAGAATCATGAGAGTACATTATACTTCAGGTTTGCACCAGCATTCTTCTTTACCACCTATTCTATATGCTCTCTCTGACCCTGCCATCTCCTTTATACCAGATCTGGGAGAGCTGGTAGCATAATGTTTCATATATGTCAACTATTCATTTAGGGCTGAATTAAAATCTTTTTTGCAAACTCTCTGAATGCAAATATCTGACCTATATATGTGATCTGGCAAATACCCACATACTCCCCAAGAGGAGCAGAGTTAAAGAGTGTTTTACTGGTTAGGTCTCTGTAAAATATAATACTGCAGGGAACAAGCTCCTTTGTGCTTAAAAATCACAGCCCATTCTCCATTCAGAAATCAGAGAAAATTCCTGTTAGGTTATATATAAATCCATCCTTTAGGATCTAGTACAGGATTATTCCCTACCTCATATTTTACAGTGCTTTATAGTTCTAAAAAATTCAGTTTATGGGGCTTCTACCATTTTTCTTGGGACTCGTACAGTTGACCATTATTTGTCTCACCAGTACGTAATGTTCCCTAATAGTTAACCTCATTTTTTTCTTACGGTGCATCTACATTGCACTGTTTTTCCAGAATAACAGCCATTATTCCGGAAAAACAATACTAGCTTCCACACAGCAATTGCATTATTTCAAAAGAAAATCAAAAGAATGGAGGGTTTTTTCCGATGTTGGTAAACCTCATTCCACGAGGAATAATGCGTCTTCCGAAAAAGCTCTTTCGGAAGAGGGCGTGTGTGGATGCTCCACTGTGGCTATGTTGAAATAGCTTTTCACTGAGGCCATTCTAAAGTTTTTCCTCTCAAGTGTCTCCTGGGGCTCTAAATTGAGGTATCGTGACCATCTTAGGGGAGCCTAATTTTCAGGCTTCCCTGTAGTGTGGACGCTCTTTTTTAAAATAAGCTATTCCGGAAGATATCTTCTGGAATAGCTTTTTCCAAAATAAGTTTGCAGTGTAGACGTACTCTTAGTTGCTTTCCATTGCTCCTTACTATACTTCTGGTAAAAGAGGGTTTTAGAATTGTACCCTTTTTTTTTAGGTTCCACAGTTTTCATCTTGTATAAAAACAACACACATTATATCATTAACTCACACAAAGCTGGATCCTTTCTTTCTTTTTTGCTGATTCTTACACAAAGAGCTTTGATAAATGAAGCGGGGGGAGAGGGGGAGGGTTCCATTAAAGCCCATCTAAGTTTATTACTTACAGGTGCTCATTAGCTCATCTTGATATTGAATCTGTCTGTCAAGTAAAAGAATGAAATAAAAACACTGGGTCAGTTCCATCTGCTGTTAGTCGTATGAATAATTTTCACACTAAAGAAATCCTACCCACCTCAAATATTCTTTAGACTGCAAGCTGTTGGTGGCAGTTACAATGTGTCTGTATGTCTTTAAATGGGTTTGTACAATGGGATGCTAACGTTTAAGTGTATGATATCACTTCTGTGACTCAGGCTATGGTTAGTCACCACCTTACTGTTTGGATTACAGAAGTGTGAATAGCAATGTTCACCACAGTCCTTCCCTGAAACTGTGTAATGTGGATGCTTCAGGTGTGAAATAAAAGGTTTCTAATTTTCTTTAATGTAGTTTAGAGAAGCCATAATGTTTCTTCTGCCAGTAGGCATTGTCATTTATTGCCTTCACTTGGAGTTGTCAGTGCTCAATGCTTCTCACATTCAGACTGAAAGTATCTGAAGCTGGACACAAAAGAACAAAAAAAATGCACCCCCAAATGAGTGGCCACTTAAAGAAATTTTGATCGGCAGCATTCCGTGCCTTATCCCTGTGGGGATAAAGGTACTTTGTGTCTCTGTAAAGTATCTTTTGCCAGATTCCAATAACTTTACTCACACTAGGTAGCATTCTTACTCCATGAGCAGACACATTAAAGTCAATAGGAGTTACTTGTGAAATGACATTATCAGACTTTGGATTTTAGAGATAAACCACTGAAAAGAACTATACAAGTACTAATAATTATTGTTATTAATATGTCATAGTTGTTGTGCTCCCTAGGTGGCATGTAGACTTTAAATATTTAATCATTTATTAACATCTTCAATGTTTGCCACAATTGTGGTTGGGGGAGCTTTTATTGTACAGCAAACTTTTTCCAGTGATGGATGTAGAGAGATTAGCTTTAGCCTGTATTAACCACACAATTTGATTGAAATCTGATGATCAGGTTTTCTCACTTGTGAAGTTCTATCTTGTTTTCTTTTAGAAAGGTGATACATTCCTTCCCCACTCCCAACACACTCTCCTCTAACCCCTCCAGCCTGCTCACACAATAAAGACATCTTTGTAATAGGAATGGCTCAATTTTAAGTGGGACCTGTATCCCCAGGATGTAATTCTCTCATGATAACTACCTTTGTGTCTAATAACTTAATTAGGTAATCACATAATTGCTATAAGTAATGAACTTGTGCAAAATAGAGTAAATCATCAAAGTTCATTGTTCCTGGACAGGAAAGGGTAAATTTTATGTTGAATAGGTCTTGTTAACAAGCCTCACAGATTAGAGATGACAATTTTAATACCTTTTATTAAACGCAACTATTGATTGACTATGAAGATTCATTTTTGTTCATTGGCACCTTTTATGGTGTATCAATGAAGTACTCGAACAGAAAAAAAATCCAGAATTCAAGTTTTCTTTCAAACATGCTATTAACTCTACCCATTTTACATTCTTCTCTGACCGCTGGGTTAAAAAATAACTAAGTTTGTGTGTTGTAGCTTTTTATTTTCAGTCTCATTTTCCATATCACTGGGGCCAAATTCTGAAACCCTTTCAGAACCTTTCCTTATTCAACAGCCTCATTGAGCTGACTGTGAGTTTTGCCTGAGGAAAGAGTTAAGAATTTGACTCAGACAATGCACAAATGGGTCCAGAATATTGCTCTGCTTAAAGTTGCTCTTAAAAATGACATTGCTAAAGGCCTACAAATCTGTGGATATCTGCTTTATATCCACAAATATCCACATCCATAGATATCCTAAAATTAGACCCCTAAAAAGTAGCCTGATTCTCAGTGATGCTAGGAATCCACAGCTCCCACTGATTTTACAAATATTAGGCTACCAAAGGGAGTGAAATGGCTATGTACCATCACATTTCAGGTATGTTTGTTAGGCCTAGTTTATGCTAACTCCTGCTGTTGAGCTAATCTATATCACTTTAGCTATGCAAATAGCATGGCTGAAGGTGACATACTTACCATGCTGTCTTGCATACAGTAAAGTCAGCAGGGACTGCTCTCCCATTACTGCCACCTACTCTTCTCATCCTGGTGGAGTAGCAGCATCGAAGGGACAGCTCTCAGAGGTTGATTTATTGCATCTAAGTAGATGCAATACATCAATGGCCAGTGGATCAGTCGCTTCTGCATTGATCCCTGGCATAGTGAAGGCAAGCCCACGAACTGCCCTTACCCTGTGTAGACACTCTTCATTCATTTTAAGAAAGGCTTTTTGTTTGTTTGTTTAGCTAAGCCCTATTACTAATCAACTTAAACTAGATTGAAGTACTCCTAGCTCAAAACTGGTTTAACCCTGCCTTTTGCACCAGTTTTAATGCATTGATTTTGAAATTAAATTGGTGCCACTCTGTATGTAAATAAGCACTATTAGACAAGTGCTATTAGAAACAATTCAGATCTACTCACTGGAAAGGGCCAGATCCAAAGTCCATTTATGTTGCCAGGCATCATTCCATTGATTTCAGTGGGTTTTGGATCCTGCCTAAAGTGCTGAAAGAAATGTTCCTATTTTCTTTTGAATAACAAGTATCAGATACCAGCATTGTCATTAACAATAAACAAACAAACAACCCCTCCCCCCCGAACTTTAACTTTCTCCCTGAGGCGCAAATATATAATACAAAACAAACCCAAAAAACCCACCCTCCACTGAAGACTAAATTAACGATACCACATAACTATTCACCACTAAAGAAGAAATAAACTAACTTTGGAGGAAACATATCTATTGTCTGCTGTGTCATGTCATGTCTCTTTTATATACCTTGCAATTCCAAAAGAAAGAAGAAAAAAATCATCTATAAAGAAACAAAGACACCTGCTTTCATGCTTAATGTTCAAATGTGTTAGTTTCCGTCTGTTCTAACTACTGTCATCTTAAATTTGGTGGTTTTAGTCTTTCATACGAACAGTGATCAATATCCATATTTAAGCCTTTTTAAAATTCACTTTAACATTGATCCCCAAATTGCTGCCTTTATTTCTGCTAGTTTCCAAATGCTAGGAGGATTATATTTGTCTGTAAATTGTTCATTGTAGTGACGTATATTTACTTATTATAGTTTTACCAAGGGCATTATTGCCAGGAGAGACCAGACTTGGCCAACAGCATTTCAGAAAAGGGGTGTGGGTTTTTTTTTTCTGTTTTGTTTTTTTGTCTCAACAGCTTAGAGCCTTGTTGAACAATTTAACATGGAATGAAATTCATTTTCCAAGCTCCATTCAGTCTTCATTTTTATTATGCAAGCACAAAAAAGGCTGATCAGGCCAAATGGTGTTCTCTAACCCTGCCACACACAACTATAGAAGGCTGATTGCAGTGAATCACAAAAGCTATACTATGGCTCAGCTTGTCTCCCCAGTAAACTATAGCAAGGAGCATGACATAAGATTGAATCCAGTGCTTTCACAATTAAATATCTAGAGCTAAAATGACTTTTACCCTTTCTACTACATGCTTCCCAAGACTTAACATTGTTCATAACACACAGCCTTCCATGTTTCCCAAGTGATTTGATAGCGAGTTTGGGCCACTTTTTAAAATTTTCTATCAAAAGAGAACTTTCCTTTTAAAACAGTCACATTTCAAACTACATGAACTTGGGATGGAATAGCGACTCTTCAAACACATCTAAAGGGAAAAAAATAACCTTACTGATCTATGCTGTGCAGTAACCAATAACTAGTTACATATGATATATTCAACCTAGTGTTTTTCATTAGCCTATTAATGTATTTTAGGTGTCTGGGTTTTTTTGCTGAAATTCTTTTTGAGGTAAGAAATTCAATCAAACAATATTTGATTATACTCATTTTCTTAAGCCCAGATAATGCAAAGACTAAATCATAAATCTATGTTTACACGTGTGAGTAAGCCAATTAAGTTCAATATGATGTTTTAATGTGGTTAAAGTCTGGCAGAATTAGGTCTAGGGCTTAATTCTACTCATGTTTTAAATATTGAGGCTAGATCTTGATTCCCTCATTCATATGAGTAATCAGTGGGATTTGATGAATGAGTAAAGTGAGCAAGGCTTGACCAAATATTTGTAAATTACAAGGTAATTTTTAAAAATAATATTTTCTTTTATTTTCCTATACCTAGTTGAAAATGTCTCCATAGTTCATTAAAGACTGATATTTTCCTTATTAAAAAGATTTCCTATTAAAATGTAAAAATGGAATATTTTCATTAGATTTTTTCCCTCTTTTATTAATTTAAATAACCACATTCCCTTGAACCTCTTCTTTCAGGGGCAGAGGAACAAGCAGACAGAGGGATCAAGAGACACTGCAGCCAGATATCACAGATCTTATTTGCTTTATGAAAAAACGTTGATTACCCTAGAAAAGTAGGCTATTACAAACAAAAAGTATAGGAAAAACAGATGGTACACATTCTGCCAGCATATATTGGTGGCTGTTTAGACACTAAACGTTTGTCTGATCCAGTTCCTTCTAAGACTCTGCTCACAGGGTGACTTTCTTTGAATGCCTCTTATTAAACAAAGCCTATCATCGCTTGAGGGGAATGTGGGGAAAATGATGAAAGTAGGATGGATTTTAGAGCTCATTCCACCATTTTAAAAGAAAAAAACAAGTGTTCTTACTTCACTGAAAATCTGTAAACTATCATGGGTGAAATATTTTGTTTAAAATAAAAAGTTTAAAATATGAAAATGGAAATACTTAAAAAAAAGAAAAGAAAAATCAAAACACTTAATTATCCCTACTAATGACGAGATCTCTTTCTACGCAGGTAGTAGGATCATGGAGACATAAATGGACCACACAAATATAAGACCTACCTCCTCATTGGCTTCAAAGGAGATTTCATTATCGAGGCATGCTTGTAATTGGAAAATATAGCGTGAATCTGTACATTTTATGTTGCTGTTATGATAACAATAGCAGACTCCATCGCATTTTACAAACGCCCCTCACACCCATCACCTGTGGTTATAATGAGTTACTGTTACTACTGTACATGGTTGTTGTTTTTAAGTCACCATGGATTAAAGAGGAGAGAAAAAATGCACTATGTTGCTAGTCCATGAAATAGAATGTGCGAGAGTCATGCACAGTGTATATTTATTTACTTATGATGAGCCCCAGCCATGAGCCATCACCTTACAGTTTCCCTTACAATCACCTTCATTGGCTATTCATGAGCAGGCCATGAATAGGAGGATTATATCCCTATTCATTCTGGTTTTGCTTCCCAAGTAGGAGCTATTAAATAGTCACTTTTCAGATTGGTATTATTAACTGTTTGTTGGTGCCATATTTTACCAATAGTATTTTCCTTATAGTTTTACACGTGCAGCATACAGAACTGGAAATGGTTCTAGAAAGGAGTACAATGATTGGTTATTTAAAAAAGAAGAAATAGCTAGCATATATTAGCAAGTGTAAACTGAATAAAATAATCCCCAAATGGCTCAATGCAAGGCCTATTCCAGTGAGAAGAAAGGCTTAAAATATTAATCAGAAAAATCTGGGTCTCCAGCATTCACCTTGCCTATCTAAGATTTAAGGCCTGAAGGGACCATTATAATAATCTAGTCTGACCTCCTTCTGCATAGCACAGACAGACCACTGAATTTCACCAAGTAATTCCAGCATCAAGCCCATAACTTTTGGATAAGCTCTGTTTTTAGAAAGACATGCAAGCATTATGTAAAGACTTCAAATAATGGAGCATCCACCCCATTGCTAGGAAGGTTGTTCCAATGGTTCATTAACTCCACTATTAAAAATGCTCCTCTTGATTCTAGTCTAAATTTGTCTAACGTCAGCCCCTCCATTCCTGAACCTCTACACCTCTCTGTAGTGTGTCAGGTTCCTGAATGCTTTTTGTAATAAAAGCTCCTTTCTATGTGGAGCTGTACAAATGTGAGTACTTGAGGAATTCTGGTTTAGTTAGGATAGCAGTTCAGTGCTCTTCTTCTGTCTTGATTTTTTAGAAACTTTCTATTTCTTTTACTCATGTTTGTTTATTTCAAATCCAAGTTAAGTTGTATTGGCAAAATTAAGCTGTATTTTGTGCAGCTGCATCATTTCAGGACCTGTCCACGCTATAGGGACATTACCTGAACAGCACAGCGCTGCCAGCATGAACACATAGTATAGGTGCTGCCTACTGTGATTTGTTTTTTTCCACATTCTCTTTGGAAATTAGTAAAATTTTGGTATATCCACCCAAATTATGAGAGATTTAATACTGAATGAAATATATATAGTAATTCCAGAAGGAAATTATCTCTCCTAAGCTGATGTGGCACAATCTGAAACCCCGAAAATATAGGAGCTCTTTCTATCACATCATTCACATAGGCTACATCTACACTACAAAGGGTGTGTCTAGACTACAGGGTTTTGTCAACAAAAGTGGATTTTTGTCGATAAAACTATACCTAGGTCTACACTACTGCCGAGTTCTGTCGACATAACATCGACAGAACGCGGCAGTTTTGTCAGTGGCAGTAAACCTCATTCTATGAGGAATAATGCCTTTTGTCAACAGAACTCTGTTGACAAAAGGCGTTATTGCATCTACACTGTCCTTTCCGTCTACACTCTCATGTCGACAAAGTGGCTTGCTTTGTCGACAGAACTGGATGTGTAGTCTAGAAGCCTCTGTCGACAAAAGCCTGTAGTCTAGATGTACTCAAAGAAAAGCTGGAGAAAGATACACAAATTGTGAATCACAATTTGTATATCTTTTTCCGCTTTTCTTTCGAAAGAGGCTTTTCCTAAATTTGGCGTGTCTACACGGCACCAAATTTCAGAAAAACCTCCTCTTTTGATGCATCCCTTCTTCCTCATACAACAAGGTTTACAGGGATGGCAAAGGAATACGTCCACTCTTCCGAATTTTTTTCAGAAAAGCAGACATGTTCCTTGGATGCACCATTGCTTTTCCAGGATACCAGAGGTATCCTGGACAAGAGCTGCAGTCTAGACATAGCCTTAGAATCTCCAAGAAGGAGGGAAGAAGGGAGGGAAGGATGAACAAACATAAAGATAAACATTCTGGCTATGTCTAGACTGCAAGCCTCTTTCGAAAGAGGCTTTTTTGAAGGATACTTTCAAAAAAGCCTCTTTTGAAAAAAAGCATCTAGATTACAACCAGTAATCTAAAAGCAAGTAATCTAAAACCAGTACTCTAAAAGCACGCCGCTTTTTCGAAAGAGCACCCAGGCAGTCTGGATGCTCTCTTTTGAAAAAAGCAGAGTTTGCATTACATAGCACCTTTTTTCAAAAGAGCACTTTCAAAAAAAGGTGTTCTTCCTCGTAAAATGAGGTTTTCTGCGATCGAAAAAACTGCCACATTCTTTTGATTTACTTTCAAAAGAACGCAGCAGCAGTCTCGATGCAGGGGAAGTTTTTTTGAAAAAAGGCCACTTTTTTCGAAAAAAAACCTGTGGTCTAGACACACCCTCTGAGCTGTTACTACACAATATAATTTTGCCTTTTTAATTTAAAGAATTTTAGGGTGGAATTGTTTCATATTTTAAAAAGTGGGTCAGAATTTTGTCAGTTAAAAAAGGTGTGTCAGTTAATATCTCTAATAGTATGATGCCAAGCAAACAAAGATGCTTAAAAGAATATTGTACGAATGTATGATGTGGTAGGCAGCAAAATAGTACTCTGTAGGATAGAGATGGACACAAACCCTCAAAAATGAGGCTGGAAACTTTGATTCTACAAGCTACCACACTAGAAAAAAAAATTAGAAAACAAAGCTGCCTTCCACAGTTCAGTCAGTAGGCTGAGACGGAGTGATTTGCACAGCATGATTGATAGAGGCATGGCATACAAGTCTGGGAATTTTTATAATGACAATGTTCAAAATCCAGCAGTTTCCATTCAAGGCAGTGGTGAGAAGGCTGCAGATTTGTTTTTAACTTTTTAATACTCAAAGCCTTCTTTGGACAATCAGTAGGAATGGACATCTCTCTCTGATTTATAGAGAAGCCAGTACACTCTCTTCTCACACATTTTTGGAAGTAACGCAATCTCTGCTAATATTTACAGTATAGATGGGAGTGGAAAGAAACTACTAATATTTTTCCTTGATGATTGGAAATGGCAGTGATAGCTATTGCTTGATACAAACAAGAAAAGGAATTAGTATGGATGAGTGAACCTGTGTAGACAGACTATCCAGCCCAACATTTAAAATTTGTAAAATATGTATACCAGACATAGGTGTTTAAATCAACAAGTTCAAATAGATCATTTAGGTTATCTAATACATTTTAATAGAATATTTTACTTCTGAGCCTTTATTTCACATGCACAAATCTGTCTTCTTCAAGTAACTAAAAGGTTGTTACAATAAGGAAGGAGAAAAATTATTTTCCTTAGCCTCTGATGATAACATAGGGAGCAATGGGCTTAAATTATAGCAAGGGAGATTCAGTTTGTACATTAAGAGAAAACTTTTCTGTCAGGTTGTTTAACCACTGGAATACACTGCCTAGGTAGGATGTGGAATCTCAGATTTTTAAGAGCAGGTTAGAAAAACACCTGTCAGGGATGGAGTAGATGGTGCTTGGTCCTGCCGTGAGGGCCGGGGACAGGACTTGATAACCTCTTGTGATCCCTTCCAGTCCTGTCATTCTATGATCCTATGACTGGGCCCTTCCTGTCCTAACGATTGAATAGCACTGCTGTACAGTGTTAAAGAGCCAGCACTTTCCACTTCAGAGGTGGCTGCATATCACTGATGACTGAACTATGCAAACATAATTTTCTGTGTTTATTAAAAAAAGGTGTGTCAGGATTGAAGGTACTACATATAATTAAAAGCAGATTTTATAGGTGATACCAGCCAGAAGAATCAAGTAAAAGAGAGATGATATAAAGCTGAACAAAATTATCAGAATTGAAATATTAATTTCTCTTTTGAGAGATCTAGAGGTTAAACTTTCTCCTAGCTGGCAAAGTTGGAGAGCATTAAGTAGAGTAAGAGAGATGGCTCACCAGAAGAGTTTGTTTATTTTTCTCCAAAGTGTCACAACTTTCTTAAAAATTTGATTCTCTAACAAAATTTCTCTCTCCCCCTCCCCCCACCGAAGATGCAGATGCTGAACTTCATTGATTCAGGTGTCCTTAGTTTTCAGGCCCAATTTTATAATCCACAATTAGCCCTTTTAAGGACCCCCTCCATTTTTACAGATACACAGTGGGTTTTTTTTTTTACATAACTTCCCCAGCCCCCCCTCCACACTTCATATCATGTTAATTCTGCTTTAAGATCTCCTTTAATCAGCTTCCCCACGCAAACATCTTACTCACAGAATTTGAGCTATTAGAAACAAGACTAGGATGAGTAGGTTCTGTTTTCATCTGGCAGTAGGACAAAAACACACAAAAATTGTTTGCATTTTGATGCCACATGAGAGAGAACTTCCCTTCTGACTAGCCAGCATGTTGCTTCATCTCTGCAGCCAGCCAACGTTAATAAAAGTGTAACTACTAAATTTTCAACAATGAGCTTATTCATTAGATGGAATGGGGGGCGGGGGGAATAACCTCACCGCAAACAACCATGTTCCACAAGTAGCACTGCAGCTGATAAAACAGATATTCACAGGGGGAAGGCAGAGATTGTCTGAAAAGACTGGCCTACTTGTGTTTATCACAGGGCTACTAACTCTCTTCTTTTCCCAATGGAGAACACTTTGGAGTGGCTGAGATGGAACATAGGTATAGTTCACAGAAGCGGGTGATGTGTCATCTGTCACTAGGCTCTCTCAGTCATCAAACTGTGACACTTCTAATTGCCTCTGTTATAACTGAATGAGGACTCTCCCATCTGCTTTCATAGCTACACCTGGATTTGTCATTTCCATGTATCTGATTGATTGATTGTGAACATTCTCTTCTGAGTGTAGGAAAGATGGCCTTCAGTTTTTAATAGAAATTAGATAATCCACAATTCAAATTCTGTTGAGGTTCAAATCATGATCCAAAATTTGGGGTTGGACTCTTCATCTATAACATTGGATACAACCTGACTTTGGGGGTCTGAGTATCTTCTGCAAGAAATAATGCAGCAATGGCACGACACAGTCACAATCTCCACCAAATGCTGTTTTTATAAGCACATAAATCACTAGTCCAAATTCATTTAAAATGTGAAACTCCATTCTCTGCTATTGGCTTATAGCAGGGATTTGGCAAAATGTCTTAGACAGTATCTTACTCTGTTCATAAGGAGCTACACATGCCCAGGAAAAGAAAGACTTAATACAAGCCTTTGAGCCCTTGTCTACACTTCACTGTGGATCAATGATTCAGCGATCAATCTACCAGCCATCAATGTATTGCGTCTGCTGTAGTGCAGTCCCCGTCTACCTTATTGCACAAGATACCACAATGAGTATGTCAACTTCAGCTATGCAAATAGAAGTAGTTTGGCAAGTAGCCAAGGCCTGAGAGAAGATGCAGGTATCAGAAACAGTACACATATAGCTTTGTCTGTCAGCAATGTGTAAAGAATAAGTGTGTGTTGGTTAGCAGGGGCAGGAGATGGGAAAACAATGTTTTGATTTTGTTTTTCCCCCCACAAATGCCACACAACAATAAAATCAATGTTAATCTTATCTTATTTCCAACCTTATCTTATTTCCAACCCTAATTTCAGATTTCTCATAAATGTTCAAGAAATGGCAATTTGATTAGTGGAATTAAGAAACTGTCCTGCAGTCCCAATGCTGGCACTTACCATGTATTTTTGGGTGAGAGGGAGGGAAGAAGAAGGTATAGAATGTATCACATTAGTTGGGTAATTTACTAGAATTAGGGATTAAATAGCATAAGTGAAAGAAGGAAGCCTTTGAAAATGTATCAGTCTGAACGGACATACAGCTCAGCTGGAAGTGTTTCTGGAGGACTGAGGGCAGAAATGGTGAAAGAGTCAATGGAAATGACCTGTGTGGACTTACTGTTTTTGTATGTTCACTAAAGACCAAATTTTAATATCAAAACCTCATTTTTTTCACACACACACAGCAAATTTCTTCCTCCTGTCGGTGCAAGTACTGCAGGCTATTTATCCCAAGTCTTTTCAATTTTCAGGTAGATTCAAAGTGTGTGCATGTGCATCCACATGCATGTGCATGTGCATACAAACAACGATACCAATAGTGCTTAACTATTATTCATAGGAAATTATAGCTGCATCGTGATTGATTTCTTGAGAATTTAATTGTTTCACTCTTTTATCTATTCTTTGAAGAGATCTGTAGCCTTGCTTGCAAAATCAGGCAGACAATGAAAAAAGCCAGTGAGCAAGAGAATATCTCTTGTTAGACAGAGAAAGAAGCCTTTGAGCTTATTCAAGTCTGTGGACCAAATTCTGCTCTCACTGACAGCAACTCAGCAACAATGAAATCAGCTTCAATAGAGCCATGCCATTGTGAAGGAAGAATTTGACTCCCTATCTGTCAGAGGGCTATCCTGAATCATCTAGACCTTGTATACCTGAAGCTAGCTAGCTAAAAGCACCACATGTTCCAAATTGAAAGTAATGATGTTATCTACTAGACTAGATTGGACGATGGAGCTCTGCTTCTTATAAATCCAATCTGTGTAAGCAATTAGAGTAACAGATAATTATACAGAATAATTAAAATCAATATTATAATCTCTTCTCCCCTCCTCTAACATTCCTCCTCTGTTTGCTTTCTCCATGTACCTAGATTTCTTTCTGTGTTCTTTCTCCTTGTAGCAGATTTTTCTGATTGGTTTGAATGACAAGATTTCCATCAGCTAACTCTGATTAATATGATGGCCAGTATTTTACAATTAACATTGATGACTGCTTCTGTCTACAACTGTTAATCTCTTATTAAGAGATTAATGCTGCCCTCATTGAAAATTTCTAGGCAGGACTAGATTTGATACTTAAGTAAATTATAACTAACTCCAAATGGAATTAAGCAAACATTTCAAATATTAACATTTTGGTAAATCACTACAACCACAGCAGCAAGATTTTGAATGGGTTGGCTTGTTTCAAGAAATGAAATGATTTCCTTCCTTCCTTAACACTTCCTGGGCTAGCCTGTCTCTCTTCGTTTCTCAGAATAAAGTTTTAATAAGTCACAAAATGCCATGGCTATCAAACATTGGTGTAAAAAAAATAATACAAAAGAGCCAGATTACAAAAATTTTTGGCACCTATAGATGCAGCTAAGGACCTACTGGGATTTTCAAAAGCATCTAAGCAGGTCAGGTGCCTTTGTAACTTACTCTTCACACCTATTTGGATCTTTAAATATCTAAATGCCTTTGGAAATCTGTTCCATTGTGCATAGAAGGAAAATTACTAGGGAAATAATGGTGAACAATTTTAAACCATTCAACATTTAATTTTTATAATAGTCTGACCTGTGACAAAATAATATACTGTAGATGGATTTTTAAAATGAGCCTGATGATTTTTTGGAGAGCAACAGTGATGTTTGTTGTGATATATGTTACGGAGGCAATCTAATCTCAGGCACTAGGACATCACCTGATCCTGAGGAAGTAATCGCTCCTCCTGTGCACAACACAGGGAAACTAGCTAGGCTCATGACCTTATTTTATGCTTTTCTCTAGATATTAGGCTAGTGATACTGAACTTGATAAAGTATTGATATGCTCTGTTACGGAAAAATCTTACTGGAATGTCAAGTGTGCATATTCCAGCTGAGAAAATTTAGCATGGCTCCTAGTATTTTAGTCAAGGCAATGTACCTCCAGCAGAGCTTTAAGGGCTTCAACTGAGGTTTCCTCAAAGTCTCATTGAATTTAAAGGTATACCCCTATGCTTACACACTCATCCAGAAGACTGTGTCACTCCTTCAAAACCACACACACTCAACATTATGAATAGCCTTACACTCAAATAAAACTTCTCAATGGAAAATGTTTTAATCAAAATAGCACCTTTTAAAAACTGATTTTTTGTGAAAAACGTTTTTCTTATATAAACGTAGGATATGAAAAATATAGTTATTTTACTTTTTCCATTTTTATCAGTTTTTTTGTGGGGGTTAGATCAGAAACACTGTTTATTGCTTTTCCTTTTTTTCTCCTCCATGTTCTCTCATTATACTTTCATCACTTTCCTTTTCAGTGTCAAAATGGAATAAAATAAAATGGAAGAAAAGGGGAGAGGGAAGAAATGAACACTTTTTAAAGTGAATTTTTTCAAAAATATTTTATCCAAATTTTCATTGATAATTTTGAAAACATGGAATTCCATTCCCTTTCAAAATCTGAGGAGTGAAACGGACTTTAACATTTTCCATATTTGTTACATTGGGCACTTCACCGCTGGTTGTTTAACAGATAGATATACAGACATGCATACAAGTTCTTTTAAAAATATTTTCATAACCACCTGGTTTCTAGTCAGAGAAACCCAACCTCTTTCTTAGAATATGACAATGAGCCATTTGAGGAATGGCTCATTCCCTTGGATCTGCTTCCAAAGTCTGAGCTCAGTGGTCTCTCTGTTTTATTTATTTGTGTCAGACAGAGGCCACTCCCAACCATTTACAAGTAAGGTAGAATATAATGTCACCATTGACTACAACAATAGCTCTGCTGCATGTAGTCAATTGCACAATAATATTCCACAGACACAATTTAGTTTTTTATCCACTTTTTCTGGAGAATAGTTTATGAACTTAATGAAAATTAGACTCATTCTGTGCAAGTCCTGCATGAGAAATGTATGGTGGTCTGGCCCAATAATCTCAGCACTTTAATACAACTAGTGTAGCAGATATGGTAGTTAATCACATGTGCATTTGATGTAGATCTGGGTCCACAACAGATTTGGAGTGGATTTTTTTCGTTCATTTACAGTTTCAAAAGGTAAATAAAAAAAACTTCAGACTGGACTGAAACATAAATTTCTTTCTTTCTTTCTTTCTTTCTTTGGGTACGTCTACACCATCCCCCTAGTTTGAAGTAGGGAGGCTAAGGAGGGTGACCGAAATTGCAAATGAAGCGCGGGATTTAAATATCCCGCGCTTCATTAGCATGTTCCTGGGTGGTCGCCATTTTTTAAACTGACTAGCCTGGAATAACTAGCCCAGAATGAGGTTTAACTGTTAATTCGAACTAAGGGGTTTATCTCGGAATCGCGCGTCTCTGCCGCGTGTAGACGCGGGCAGTTATTCCGGGCTAGTCAGTTTGGGATTGCATTCCCATTTCAAATCTGACCCTGTGCTAATTAAGCCTGTTGCTGGCTGGGGGTAATAGGATGTACGAGAAATCTACAGCTCTGACTTTAGGAGAAAAATATTAATCTTTTGTGGGGGGAAAAAAGTTCTTCTGAAGAGAGACTAAGCAGGTTCAATTTTGACGCAAATGTCTGAGGAGCATATAATGTATGGCTGATGACCCATTTTCTATTCTTTAAAGCTTTAAGAATTGTGCCTTAAATCTCAGTCATCTATAATGTGCTTTTTTAAGGGAGTTTAAAAATAAAGAGTTGGAGTGAAGGCAAGATTGTGATGCTATATTAGCCGGATAATATTATATTGTACAAAATCTTGGGATAATAGTAATAACTTTTCTTGGCTAGGAAAAAAACCACACACACACACAAAGCACTATCTGTTCAAATGTCAGATGAAGAGGTTTTTTTAAATCCCCAAGGTGTTAATTCTACAGTTTTCTTTTATAGCCTGATGAAAAGAATATATAGAAACACAAAAGATTTTTGCAACCAGAATGAAAGACTTTCAACACCAAATGTTATAGTTATGTGTATTCCACACCTAGAAGCAAGTCTAAGACAATGGAAGGAATATATGAACAGTCTGAGGGCCTTTTTAATTAGATGGATGAAGTGAGATGGAGTGTCAATGTTTTATCACTGTCCTGGGATAGTGTAGTTATTATTAAAATGCTAATTAGCTAAGTCCAACTCTAAAAACTAGGGAATGGCAGAACATTCTCTTTCACTCTACTTCTGACTCAGGGGCATACCTCTATTCATCAAAGCATGTAAATAAATAATTCTCACTTGTGTTAATGCACTTTGCTATGTAAGGACCGATTTAACCATTTGTGTAAATGCTTTGCTGAACTGAGACACTGCCAGGAAACTCTTAGAATCTTACACATCACAGCTGCAATACAATTTTAAAGGGGAAAAAGTACACATCTAAATGTAAGAGACCAAAAAATAAGGGAATGAATTTAAACATAAAGGAACAGCAATTTCTAATTTTCAGAAAGTTAGTAAAATTAGCAGATATGCCTTCTCTGTGTGCCAAATGAGGTTAGTATTGTTATTCCTATTCTAGTTACATTCTATCCAGCACAATTTAAACAAAATCTCAAGTTCCCCATGAGCTAACATTTTACCCAGAGAGCAGTAAAACTGTTCTACCATTCACACAGACTGAAAAAAGCCAACACTAGTAGTTAGTGGCTTATTACAAAAAATGTATATTTTAGGGTCCTTTCAATTTTATTTGATGACTTAGTGTTAGTGAATGATGTCTTACTGACAGATCGGAAGGATGGAATCTCTTGTTTATCCTCAGATCGTGGGTAGTGGGAGTTACCTGTACTTTTCTTGCTTTACCATAACACCTCCCAATTGCTCCCTGAAAAAGTCTATTTCCCTTCACCTGAAGGGAACCGTCTTTGTAAAAGAACATGATGCAATTGGTATCAAGAACCATATATTCCTTTCTATTGAGATTGATCCTCAACCAGGTGCACACATGTCCCTGGGGATATATCAATTCATCTAGACATTTGCCTAGTTTTGCAACAGGCAACAGAAAAAGCACTAGCAAAATCACGACAAAGGAAAATTTCATATAATGACTTGTTCATAGTGTTCTATATACTATAAAATGAAATGCAAATACAATGTTTAAATTCAATTGATTGATTTTATAATTACGTGGTAAAAAATAAGAAAGTAAACAATTTTTCAGTAATAATGTTCTGGAACCTGTTTGTATTTTTATCTATGATTTTGTAAGCAAATAGTTAAATGATGTGCAACTTGGAATACACAAGACAGCTCAGACATCTGAAAGGGGTGCAATAGTCTCGCCTACAATTAGGAATGTAAAATTCTGTTTAATTGGTTAACCAGTTAAACATAGTGTTTAACCGGTTAATCGATTAAAGGCGAGGCGGGTGAGCTGAGGATGCTCCAGCCAACTGGAGCAGTTTGGGCTGGGCCCACAGAGAACAGTGCCTTTTTCACCTGGCTGGAACTCCCCTGCCTGCAGCAGGCCTTGTGGGGCTTGAGAGCCACCTGCCCACGATGGAAGGGGAGCTGCTTCAATCCCCACAGGTTAATCGGATCTGGAAAGCCTCACCCATTAAGGAGGAGGCTTAGTTAACCAGTTAACCATTCACATCCCTACCTACAACATGGCAAATTAGTGCCTGTTGCATTGGTGAGTATTCTGATGTGCACATCTAGGCACATTTATCAACACATGACAAACATTGGTAGAACAGCAAACAGATTAATATAGTAAAACACTTTAAATTTTATACATACTTCACTAATAGATATTCACCTTCAGGCCCACCATTGGGGGTGGGGTTAAATGGGACAGCTGATTTTAAAGGTCACAATTGCTCCCAACAGCCACTGTTTCAGTAGTGATGGCTGGGAGGACTGGGTCCTTTAAATTTCTGCTGGTGCTCCATGTGGCACACTCTGGGTGACTCTAAGGGCTGCGAGGAGCTGGTGTGGCATCTTCTGGACAGCACTGAGGGCTGGTTGCCCCTGGCCCTGCCCCTTCCACTGAAGGAGCATGGAACTGGCCTCTCCCCTGCTCCCCTAGCCCAGGGGCCAGGCATGGCTGCCAGCTCCCCGGTCACATTAATCATAGTTGATGATGGAAGATATAGTGGTCAGCTCCCTGCACCAGCTAAGACTGTTGCTATTTAAGGAGGGATTTAGCTTCTGTGAAGGGAAGACATACTACTTCCACTTCTCCATTAAAAGGTTTCCAAACATCTCTGCTAATAAACCATTTCTGAAAGAAAGCTGGTCTTTCAGGATTCTTCCCTTAGAGGTGGTGACGCTGTCATTTGCACTGGTTTAAGCAGATGATTAATTTATAGAGGAAAGATAAATGTACAACACATAGAGTTATAAGGAAGATAAGCTTTTAGTTAATGTTGAATTGCTGGTAGACAGGTTACTTATACACTGTGTGTAGGTGGTACCTTTCAGTAAGGTTGGTGGTCTAGCACCAACCTTAATAGAGGCAGGAATCCTACTGATGTGGCTCAATTTTAATAGGATTACTATAGCTGGCCATACAGTACACTGA
This sequence comes from Pelochelys cantorii, assembly GCA_032595735.1. Lineage (NCBI taxonomy): Eukaryota > Metazoa > Chordata > Testudines > Trionychidae > Pelochelys > Pelochelys cantorii. The sequence continues at coordinate 96,128,453 of CM064329.1, read as the reverse complement.
AATCAGACTGAAGGAAGTGTCATGTCCATCATTGGCTAGTGATGGATTTTCATCAGTTCATAACAAAATGTAATTGCTTGGACAGCTTGTTGAAATAAATTTAATACTATTTTGGGGAAAGAGTATGTTTAGTTTCGGCAGTTGAAGTTCAGCATTGCACAGAAATGAAGCTCATGTAGCAGGAATTTGGTCTATTATCATGAGACTCCTAAATCCCATGGCAATTTTCTTTTCTGTTTTTTTCTTTTAGCTTCCCATTCTCCCATCTTTTTCCCTCCGGGCATCATTTTCAACGACTGGCCCATGTTCTTAAATATGTTTTCTCAATTGACCTTTGGAAGGCAAGATCCTTCCTATCTGAGGCACATTCTGGCATAGCAAATATACTGCCAATATAGAAATAAAATCCTGCCCATATTTTCAGGGCAAGTCTATACTAGGAAGTTAGGCTGCGTCTAGACAGCAGGGCTTACCTTGAAATAAGCTATGCAAGTTGAGTTACGTCAATTGCGTAGAATAAGTTGAATAGCCTATTTCAAAATTGGGAGCATATATATAGGACTTATTTTGAAATAGAGCACTCTTCCTCCGACTTATCTTACTCTTTGTACAATGAGGGTTACAGGAGCTGGAGTAAGAAGTCCTCCAGCTTGACAGTATTTTTACATTATTTAAAATAACTGCCTGCTGTGTAGACTCAGACTATGTTATTTAAAATATAACACTAGTTATTTCTAAATAATGTTGCTGTGTAGATGCACTTTGAAATAACTCCCCTTATTTTGAAATAACAAAGGTAGTGTCCACCTAGCAACCCTATTATTTTGAAATAAAGTGCTTGTTATTTTGAAACAATAACTCCTGCTTGTGAAGAGGAATAGCTTATTTCGAAATAGTTATTTTGTGAGTTATTATTTCAAAATAACTTACTTAGAAATAACTCCCTAGTGTAGACATAGTCTAGGAGCTGCTTTGCAGGGGACAATGGGTATATCTACACTGCATATGGTTATTTTATCATACCAGAGGTATCCCGAGATAGCTACCCCACATCTACACAAACCTCCCATTATTTCATAATATATTTTGAACTAATGGGCATGTTATTTTGCCATCCCAGTAACCCTTGTTCCACGAGTGTTAAAGGATGTCTCGAAATATTGCATTATTTCAAAATTTGGCACTGTGTAGATGTGCCAAACTTCAAAATAGCCTATTTCAAAATAGACTTGAAATAAGATACGCAATTTGCGTAGCACAAAGTGAGTATTTTGTTTCAAGTTTAGGGTGCTGTGTAGACACACCTAGTGATAATAGCCAGAGAATAGGTCTCAATGAGCTTTTTGAAGGACAGCGAGGGTAGCTGGAGGGTTATATAATGACACTTATTAATACTCTACAAACCCAAGGTGTTGTGTTACTCCTTTCCATGATTCTGACATTTGAGCTTTTTCTAGGGGCCAGATTCAGCTCTTCGTTATGTAGGTGCACCAGAAATAATTTCAAACACTTGTTTATATGCTAATCTATTTATAGAAAACTAGCGGGAGTTACCCGGCACTGCTTGGGAAAGTGGAGGAACAAAATTTAGAAAAACAGTAGTCTATTATCATTTTTTGAATGGTAGAAAAGTTGCACTGAGTTCTATAGGGATTAAAATATATTTTAAAAAGTATAAAACAACCAATTTTACATGTTATCATCAAAAACTTTATTGTAAACTATATTTTTTGTTTCATTATTCTTAACAAATATGTACACATTTTTTCCACTTCCAACTCTTGAACACGCAACATAGAGTTGTCCGTGTGAAAAGCAAGATGTCTCCAAATCAATTCTAACTACTTTAAATGACTATCCTTGCACTTTGTCAGTATATATTGTTGAAATATAAGTTGACAGTTGATATAACTGAGGGAGCCTGAGGGAAGGGAGGGGAAAGGGAGCCTGCCGCCGGTGCCCAAGCCTGCCCTCCGCTTCCTTGTCCCTCTGCCGGCCTTAGTGAGTGACTGGCACCGCTGCTTCTCCTGGGAAGCAGCTTCTCCCTGCACTGCCAAGCTCCATGCAGCCCCAGAGAGAGGCATCGGTCTCTCATCTTTTCCCTCCCACAGTCCCTTAAAACCTTGTCCTGGATGAAAGGTTATCCCATGCAAAGTTTGGTTGAGGTAGCTCTTATAGTGTCTAAGTTATTAGCGCACAAACATACAAACATTCTCCTTTATATATTAGATAGTGGCCTGCTTCCCCATCCACTAGAACTTCACTACTGCAAAGGGGAGCATAGTCATATTTCCAGTATGAAGCATTCCAGACCAGTTTTACACTCTAAAGGATCCACGTTTGCCCCTGAATAACCACAGCATACTTACACCTGGAATGACCTTGCGTAAATGACAATTAACTCCACTGAAGTCAATGGAGTTGCACTGGCGTAAAACATGCCTGGGATCAAAATCAGGCCCAAGTCTAGTAGGAACAAGTATTCAAATACTAGGTGCTGATGACATGGAACAAATCTTTTGGCATCCCAAGGATTTAAATTGTTCCAAAAGGCTGATGTTCTCAGAATTAAAGAAGCATGACACTGGAAGAAAATTTACCTTTCTATCTATATCAGTGAACTTTACATTTACCAATACGAATATGCAAGTAGGAGTTCCACTTTAATAAAGTTCTGGGATTAGTGACAAAGTTTAATTTTGCTCGAGAAATTGAAAGTTATTGTACTGCTCTTCCCGTATATAATTTTCTCAAAATTGTCTAAGGGCCAAGTTCCAGCAGTCCTTCTTCAGATAAAACCCCCATTAAAGTCAATGATGGTTTGACTGAGTAAGGATTTGGCACTTATGAATTATTATTATGTTTATAGAGGCAAGATGAGAGATGGAACAGCACTTTCCCACATGACATAAGATTCATTTACAGGGAGGTAGGAAGTTTCATTATTTGTATATTGTTGTTATAACAAGATTGATAAGCATGGGTGTGTGTGTGCAGATTGGGCTTGAGCTTGTTTGTATAATGGAATGGGAGCCTGCAGTAGAACCGACAGCCTCTGCAGGCCCCAGGTTAAGGTTGAGGGCAGGGCAGCTCTGTGCTGCTGGAAGGGGCAGGGCTGAGGGCACAAGAGGTGGAGCTGAAGGCAGCTAGCGCTCAGAGCATGGCGTACCCTCCCCAGACATGAGCACTGCCCAAAGCACATAGCATGGCACTCCAGCAGCAATTTAAAGGGCCCAGAGGTCTGGCCGCCACCGCTGGTACTGAGGCAGTAGTGGCAACAGGAGCCCAGGACCCCCTTGAATTGCTTGGCTCTAGGGCAATTGCCCCTTTTTCCCTTCCATCAGCAGTCGTGGGAGCCTGGATCTGACCTTATCACACTGGTTTTCTGATCATCTGGCCTTTCAAGCAGGGGTGAGTTTGCTGCTCTTCCAGTTGGACAGCCTTTTGGATAGATGGACTCTGAGCTCTTCCAATAGCCCTTGTGAGCTGTCCAAGAGGCACAAGTATCCTTTCTTACCCCCATGGTGATGGATATGCACTTCAAAGTTAGGTTGACATAACTATAGTGCTCAGAGTCGTGAACATTTGCATGAAACTATGCAACCACGTCATTGGCAGAGAGATTGTGTTGACCTAGATACCATTTCTTGGGGAGGGGATGTCCCCAAAACAATGGTAAAACCTCTTTGTCACTGTAGGGAACAACCTCCTCTGGTACTACTGCTATGCTGCTACAGTGCCTGTAGTATAGATATGGCTTAAATTGTGTAGAAACTCTTTCCTCTTCCTCCTGGCTCAGTTAGGAAAACACCACCAGAACTTTTACCTGAGAGAAATGGGGAGGGATGAGAGCCCCAGGATTTGGGAATGGCCACAGAGTTTCCAAAATTCCCAATAATTTATCCCTCTCAACTTATGGCATAGACAGGACCGTGTCACAGCAGGACATGTCAACATCTTAGAATTCACCCCACCCCTCTAGAATGTTGCACCCATTCATTTCCACAGTGCTGCTTTCATCCCTGTATTCTTCCTAGTACTGGAACCACTAGTGTGCTAACTTCTCCTGCTCCAATTAAAGCTGCTTCTCTTTCTCCCACAAGGTTTGGCCTTCTCTCTCCTTCTACTCTTTGGGACCTGAACATCCTCTTCTCCTGGCACTACTACACTAGCCGTATGCAAGGATTAGTATACCTCAGTGTCAGGACTCCTGTGTCCTGTTCCAAGCTCTACAATTGTCTCTCTAGGTGAGTTGAGGTAAATCACTCACCCTGTCTCTGCCCCATTTACAAATTATCAAAGAAAAAAGGACAACTTGATTTGGTGTCTTCCCAAATAGATTTGATTTGATCAAATCACAGTCAGTAATCATGGCCATTTGCCAAACTGGAAGTGCAGGAAATTGTTTATTGTTTAAATGGGAAGTTTCTGGATGATATTAGTCCATGATCTTCCTTTTTATGCTGCAAAAGAAGGCGATTCCTACCTGCAGGACTTTGCCTATCTAATCTGGGGGTAAATTCCTTTCTGACCCTAAATCTTGTACTCAGTTTGATCCTGAGTATGTAGGCAAGACCAGATAAGCAAGTAAAAACAGTTTGTCTGTGGCCAATAACTGATTCTTTAGCAAAAGTACACAAAACAACCAAAAATGTATTGCACCTGGCCAATTGTGCATTTATGAGGGGACAAATTTTGACCCCTAGAGATGACAAGCTAAAGGCCTGAAGCAGTAGATTTGATTGGGATCATTGCAGTATGTACCATGAAGATGGTGAGGGCACTGTACATCTTTCTGTTCTATTTAGGGCATAGACTTGAAGGAATTTAGTAGGAACGGAGGAAGGGGGCGATTTGTAGTTTTTTCCTGGTGAAGAAACCTGGGATGCAGGAGAGGAATGGAGTTAGTCTAACTCACGGGGGTAGAGCTTTGAATGTCCTCAGCACTTACACAAAGCAACCCCTATATGACCTTGCCCCAGAGAACTCACTGACTGAAAAATGCAGGAGTTACAAACAGAAGCTTCAGGGGATAGCCGAGTTAGTCTGTTACAGAAAAAAACAACAAATGGTCTGGTAGCACTTTATAGACTAACAGAACAGGTAGATGGTATCATGAGCTTTCGTGGGCACAGCCCACTTCTTCATGACAGGAGTTATGAGTAGGGGATGTGAAAACTCGAAATAAATAGGAGAGGGGAAGGAGACGGGGGAGAAAAAGAAAAAATGAAAAAGGAAGGGGGGTGTGAGACAGGGCATCGTTAAGTATTTGGAGAATGGGTACTTGAATCTAAGCAGATCAAAGTAAATAGATAGATGCTAAGACAGGAAGGATACAACTCACAGAGCTGTTATCACCTTCGAGAATCCCATTTGACCTTCTCCCTGGCTCACTACACTGTGACCGTGGGATCTGATGGGCTTTGCTGATGGGCTCCAGTTGTGCACTCTCTCTTTCTCTTTTCCACTTCTCTCCACTTCTGTGTGTATGGACTGTGCTTGCCTCTTCCCTGTTAGGCCTGTGGAGAAAAATTACATGATTATTACAAGAATATCATGTTCCTCAGGGTATTGACTGTGCCTCCCCTTCATCATTCTGGTTCTCAAAGACGGGGAATAGACAACAATGGAAAGATGGTGCTATCTCCCGTGGGATATCTCAGTGTTTCAGTCCCCTTTGCAGCCTCTCTTTGATCTGTTCCTGTCCAAGAATTTTGCTTGCTACATTTCCTCTCCACTATCTCCCTGAAGCATCCCTTTCAAATCCCATCAGGATGCAGTCCTTGTCATCACATTGACACTCCATGTCTTCCATTGCTATTAGAGGGAACTTGATAAATTCACCAGCAGTTGGACCAAGAACACCCACTTTGGCCAGAATTTTATTCTTCATAGAAAACCTTTGTGCTGACACATTTGAGATGTCAGAAAGGGAAAAGTAGCTCATTAAGGGAGCATCTACACAGCACCCTAAACTCGAAATAAGATACACACTTTGCACTACACAAATTGCATATCTTATTTCGATTGAATTTTGAAATAGGCTATTTTGAAATTTGGCACATCTACACAGTGCAAATTTTGAAATAACACACTATTTTGAGACATTCCTTAACCCTTGTGGAACAAGGGTTACCAGGATACTGAAACTGCACGTCCGTCATTTTGAAAAACTTTTTGAAATAATGTGTGGCTTGTTAAGATGCGAGGTAGCTATTTTGGGATACCGGAGGTATTGCGAAATAACCATGCAGTGTAGACGTACCCTAAGGGTACATTTACACTTGTACCCTCTTTTGAGGGAGGGATGCAAATGAAGACATTCGAAATTGCAAATGAAGCAGGGGTTTAAATATCCCATGCTTCATTTGCATATTCGTGTTATGGCGCTATTTTGAAATAGAGCTATTTTGAAATAACAGACGCTGTTAAGACACAGTTATTTTGAAAGAAAACCCTTCTCTCAAAATAACTGGTAAACCTCATTGTGTGAGGAATAAGGGTTATTTCGAGAAAAGGGTTTTCTCTCGAAATAACCGCTTCTTAACAGCATCTGTTATTTCGAAATAGCGCTATTTTGAAATAGCACCATAACGCGAATATGCAAATGAAGCATGGGATATTTAAATCCCTGCTTCATTTGCAATTTCGAATGTCTTCATTTGCATCCCACTCTCGAAAGAGGGTGAAAGTGTAGACATACCCTAAGGGAAGAGTCAAGGAACATGGGCTCTCCTCCCTTAGTTTTTTCCTTTGTTTAATTTCCTATTTTTTCACATTTCTTATTTACTTCTCAGTTCCTTCACCTGACTCACCAAAGATATCTTTTCTAACAGTGGGCTTGGGCCTTCCCACCAGTACTTACCAGAGTTCTTCTACCTTCATGTAGATCTGAATTTCTGTACTGCTCCATCTTCATAAAGAGGTGAACCAAAAATGCCAGAGCCAATCCTTCTGTCTCCACCTTTTTCTTTGGGGTGTCAGAAATCCATATCTTAAATGGCTATTGTTGGGGGAAATTAGATATTTGACTAATTTTTAAGAATATTTCAGCACCCAGAAGCAGAGTCAGGTTTTCCAGCAAAGTCACTTCCCTTTTCAGCGCCTAAGTAAAAGATCATATTTTTAATAATAAATCTGGGAATTCTAATGGGAGGTGCTGGAGCTGAGCACCTTTGGAATATCTGCTTCCTATCTTTAGTTAAATGAGAGCTGTTCTCTTCAGAAAATCTGACCCTAGAATTTGAAAGTTTGAACACTTGAAATCAGCCACTGAGCTTTTTTGTTTTTGTGTTTTAAAATCTAGCTCATGGAGCCTATCAGCTCTATTGGCCAGATGGCCTTTCCCTCTCATTTTGAAGGGCATGAGAGGAGGCCAGAATTAAGGAAAATCCCATCAAAGTTACACAGAATAACAAATTCCCACCTACTTCTCCCCAGCCAACTTCTGATAAACCCAGCAGAGTCTTTATTGTTTGTTAATTTTAAAATTATAGCTAAATTATATTATAATTATGAAGATATTAAATGCTCAGCATTCAGAAAGTAAAGCTTAGGGATAGGTGCTAGTAAACTGTACCTTTCATGTAATAAATTATGGTAATTTAAGAAGGAGCTCTTAACTTGAGTTTATAACATGTTTAGAATGTTTCCCATGCATTTGCAAACAGTTTAAAATATACTGTGGCTTATAACTGCCAACAGAATTTCACTTGCAGAGGAAACTATTCAATGGAATCTTTTAAATTTCTGCTGCTTTCTAAAACTTTGTGGAGCCATAACTTATTGAATGATAGCTATGAAAAATCCTCTCAATTTTCCCCACTCCATGGGAGAAATTAACAGTCAGCAATCAACTGAAACTTTTTCTGATACAACCAAACAGAACTATTTGATCTTGTTATGATCTGTAGCAAATGTACCCTTTCAAGCCTGCATTTCAAAGCACAATTCAGTTTCTAGAAAACTCAATAAGGCTTCCGCCAGGTCCTAGCTTTGCAATGAAGGGTGGGCATGATCACACGACAGCTGCCACATGTTATGTCTTCATCCAGATAGAATACACCTACTGATGCTGTCAAAAGCTCCAGGTTTACCGAGGAAGAACATCTGCTATAATGCTGAAAGTTATGGCCCCATACAAATAGAATACATGCACCATGCTCTAAAGCTATTGATTAGATCTCACTTGAACTGAATGGATGTTTGCAGGTAGAACACAATTGCTGTGCTGCTGAACATGCAGGGTATGTTAATGTAGAATGTAGTGTTCTGCTCTTCTGCTGAAAGCATTAGCTATAGAACATACAAACTATGCTGGTGCCCCTACCAGGAAAAATGTACTTTTTCATGATGATGAACCTGATGCTGAATGTGCATCCCCTGATGTACTTCCTTATGAATATATATCCAGGTATTGGCACCTGACATGTTATTGAGCAACAGTCCTATTGCCTTAAGCAAATTGTTAATGGATTCTGGCAGCACAGCAAAGTGTGGCAGACAACCAGCAGCAGAAGGGTTACGAAATAATGCTGGCTAGAAATTCCAGCCTTGATAAGTATAGGCATTTAAATCAATGTTGAGAAATGAGGTTGTTGGTTAAAACTCTCGATTTTCTTATCATTTTCATTGCCTATACCCAGCAAACTTTTTAAACACTAGAAAGCAGTCAGGTGTACTGAAAGCTTTCCCTAGTCAAGCTTGGCAGCATTCAATTTTCCTTTTCTTATATTTTTGAGGGATATTATGAATGTTTATTTTGAAGCACTTATTTTCTATGTTTATCTATTTAAATTTTCACAACTGCAGGAAATTATGGGGGCATCAGACCATAGTGGGATAGACAATAATTATGTAATGATTCATATAGAGATTCGAAAACTTACAACTTGATAACCATTACAACAAAAATTTGTCAACATCGCATGTCAAAATACAGAGAGTAAATACCCTTAAGGTAAATTCTAAAAAGTTCTCAAGCAGCATTTTTCTCATTTTACTTATATGTAAATGTTCATTATTGCCAGTGGAAATATTTTTCATCAGTTTGTGCATGTACAATGAAACTGATGTTGACAAACATTTACAAGTAAAAAGCTAATGCTTCCAAGCCTACGTATAGTCTCATTTTCCTGTGAAAGACATTTGTTTTTTATCATATCAACTCATTTGGCAATGAGAATTGCTTTTTTTTTTATACTAAGCAGCACAATGGTGGTCAAATGAATGTTGTGGGAGAAATGTATAAAACCAAATGGTTTACATTTCTAGAAAACATTTAAAGTCTGATTAATGAGAACTTGGATAAGAATCAGTAAATGTGAAACTTATAAACAGTAAATATAGAACATGTCTCCAAGAATAAATTTCAAAGGGTGTCAAAGTTAGTTGGCTCAAAATTTAACACTTTTTCTTTCTCATCTGTTTACAAAGTCAATGTGATTCTTTAGATGACTTTAGACAAATATTTTAATGCTTCTGATGTTAAACAATGACAGAAGTTCACCATTTGTTTATGGCCCTAAAAACCAATATAACTGTGTGAATGCTTAGAAGCTACCTAACTGTAACAAGCCAGGCTTCAAGGTACAACATTCATAAAAACGCCCAAAATATACAAATGGGACCACACAGACTACAACTCAGGAGTGACAAGTAACCCTACTATAATAAATCAATATAAATATCTCTGTGCTCCTAACTACATCTATAGTAAGTTTATGGCTACACCGTGGCACTATTTTGGGATACTTCCAGTATCTCAAAATAGCTATTCTGCATCTTTTGAGCAAGCCCACTATTTCGAAATATAATGGGCTCACTATTACAATGTCCCTGTAAACCTTGTTCCATGACAGTGCCAAATTATGAAATAAGCTATTTCAAAATATACTCGAAATAAGCTACACAATTTGTATAGCTCAAATTACGTAGCTTATTTTGAGCTGCGGGTGCAGTGTAGTAGACACACCCTAACAAATTATTGTAAGGCGTTCAAAACTGGTGAGCAATTCTCCAAACACAAATTTGAATATGCATAGATCAAAAGTTAACCCTACAACAATAAAGCGGGATACATTTGCAAATGCCCATGTAAGGAAAAAATACTTAGAAAAGAAACAGATTTCAGTTTTCAAGAGATCATTACTAAAAATGGAGAGAAATTTGGAATTTTCATGACACAGAAGATTTTTATATTTCAACATTGGTTTTTATTCGAAATCATGAAGAAAAGTTGAAATACGACCATATTTGTAAAACAAAATATCCATAAAAATGTTGATTCATAAATACTGAAATGTTTCATTTTGTGTCACTTAACATTAACCTTCATTTTACTATTGTGGTGCATTGTCTCTTGGGAGTCGTAGGTCTTCTATGGCTGGGCTCCCTAGAGAATTGCTTCTCCCATAATGTACAATAGATTCCCCTTTGACAAAGCTCACTGGTTCATCATAGGAGTCATATGACTGGAAAACCTAATCTGTCCTGAAAATCTAACATGGGGGGGCATGATTGTCCAGAACCACAACTCCCATCAGGCAATGCAACACAACAGGCAAATACAATTTAAAGCTGATTGGCTAGAAATGAAATCATAGATTCATAGAATACTAGAACTGGAAGGCACCTTGAGTGATCTTCAAGTCCAGTCCTCTGCCCTCATGTCAGGCCCAAGCACAATGTAGAGCATCACTGATAGATGTCTATCCAACTTGCTCTTAAATATCTCCAGTGATGGAGATGTCACAACCTCCCTGGGCAATATTCCAGTGTTTAACCACCTTGTCAGTTAGAAAGTTTTCCCTAATGTCCAGCCTAAACCTCCCTTGCTACAATTTAAGCCCATTGCTTCTTCTCCTATCCTCAGAGGCCAAGAAGAACAATTTTTCTCCCTCCCCCTTGTAACACCCTTTTAGATACTTGAAAACCACTATCATGTCGCCTCTCAGTCTTTTCGAAACTAGACAAGCCTCATTCCTTCAGTCTTCCCTTGTAGGTCATGTGTTTTAGACCTTTAATCATTTTTGTTGCTCTTCTCTGGACCTTCTCCAATTTCTCCACATCTTTCTTGAAATGTGGTGCCTAGCTCTTGACACAATACTCCAGCTGAGGCCTAATCAGTCAGAGTAGCATGGAAGAATGACTTCTCATGTCTTGCTCACAACACTTCTTTAATGCATCCCAGAATCATGTTTGCTTTTTTTTTTTTTTTTTTTTTGCAACAGTGTCACACTGTTGACTCATGTTTAGCTTTGAGGCCCACTCTGACCCCTAAATACCTTTCAGCAGTTCTCCTTCCTAGACATTCACTGCCCATTTTGTATGTGTGAAACTGATTGTTCCTTCCTAAGTGGAGTCCTTATTCATCCTGTTTACCTCAGACCATTTCTCTAGTTTGTCCAGATCATTTTGAATTTTGACCCTATTCAAGCACTTACAATCTCTCCCAGCTTGTTATCATCTGCTAACTTAGTAGTCATACTCTCTGTGCTATCATCTAAATCATTGATGAAGATAGTGAAAGGAACTGGTCCCAAAACAGACCCCTGCGGAACCCTACTAGTTATGGGTTTTTTTGGATCAGTTCAATAAAATGAAAATTTCTGCCTCAGATCAAAAAGGCCTAAAAACATATATTGTTTTGACTTTCCATCAGATAAATTGAAAATGTTCAGCAAAATCAAAATTTGGCTCAGGAAAACTTTTTTTGTTTCAGTAACCGTATTATCCAATTATTCCAATAGAAAATCCCCAATGAGATCTAATCATTACAAACATTAGAGAGAAAGAAAATAGAACAATTATGCAATTGAATGGTACCTAAAATAAATGGAATTTAAATTAATTTTCAGAAAAACAGCAACCTTGAAGTATAATTCTTATGTCCCTTAACTTTTGGTGATAAAGACTAAATATTGAGTTTTATGCTGTGGTTAGAAATAGGTCTTTTCTACTGCTTTATTGAAATATTGCATTTCTTAATGTTTATACTTATTGTTGCATAGAAAAGGATGAGATTTCAAAATACATTCTAGACTGAAAGCTTTCCACCCACATATCATTGGTTATAAAACTTTTATGCTCTTTCATAGCAGCTACTTGTAGATCAGTTAGACAATGCCATACACAAGCATCTATCTCATTGGTTTCCCTATGGCATTGCACAATGACGAATATCAAGCTAGATGCATTAAACAGTCTCATGTCATTATAGGCCACAAATGCTGCATTCAATTACAGATATTCTTTGGATGTTATTGAGGGAGCCTTGGCTTTGTCCTACATGTTGTCACATTAAACAATCCCTTATATCTACTTCAAGGACATTTTATTTCATTTACATTGGTGATCTAGGTAAAGAAGTGCAGAATTATTGATCCCACAGAGCAGCAGATATATGTCATACACTCACATATGCAATTCTGAGTGTTGTTCAGAAGAAACATCCTTTTTATTTATGTTTGTATTTTTTATGAAGTCAAAACTACTAGCAACAATTTTTCTTATCACAAAATATGGTAAAGAGACTTTCAGTCTTTCTGTCTTTTCCCCAATTAACAAATAACCTCCATATCATTATGTATGATGCAAATACTTTTGTGCTGCAAAATAGATTAAGACTATGATAGTTCCATGCAGACTGAAATATGGGAGAAATGAGACACATCAGTAAACATCTGGCATAACCTAGACCGCTGATGTATTCAAGGCATCATTTTTATGCAGAAAACTTTGATTATGGAGAGGTTTTGAGTTGAAGACTTTTTTATTATTATTATTTGTTTATTCATAGGAAGTTGCAAACAGAGGAAAGTCTTATGAAATAATCACACACAAGGTAATATGAAATACTATTTAAAATACCCTAAAATACAAGAAAAATCACATGCAATAATCATTCACTTACAGAAAACAAATGAAACAAAACACCTAAAAGGGATCAAAGCACAGTAGATTTTATGATTTTGAGACATGCATTAGATTCAATAAAAATAATAATCAGCCAACTAGGCTGCCAAAAAATAAAGGACTATGATACTAATCCAAAGTACGATGAAGTCAATCGAAATTCTCCCATTGACTTTAATGGCTCATGAGTTCCGGCTCCCAATCTGGAAGTTTCTAAACAGTATTGAGGTGTTTTTCTAATGAAAAAGTATCCATTTTCATTTTGTAATTGCCATCTGCTAAAATACAATTTAATATATCACTCTGTATTTGTTACCTGGGATAGTGAATGGAAAAGTTGAAAAAGATAATTAATGTGGGGAGAAGATTCAGCATAAAAGAGACAATCACTTCCCTGAAGGGTTTTGTCTGAGGGGAACACTGCTTTCAAAGCACCTCATGCCATTTTTTTAAGAAACAATGTATCTTTGGTGAATTGAAATGGGATAGTGGACAGGCAAAGGTTCTAAGTACTTAATAGTGTAAGGCCTTAGTTATAATGATATTTGAAGAGAACTGGAGGAGCATTTGTGTTTATATAGCACCTAGCAAACAAAATAAGATTCCTGTTCTTGATCTGAGATTACATTAATGAAATTAATACATACTATTAATTATTAATAAATAAATATTTGCTCATTTCCATTTTACAGAACAGCCAAATCCACCACTGTTGTTACCCGACTCATTTCACTAAAGCAACAGCAGAGTTGAACTGAGTTCATTGAATCTCACATCAAGATCCAGGAGAGAGCTGAAAAAATACAGATAAAACACAAAGAAAAACAAACATCAGGAGGAGAGAGAGAAAACAGCAACAGGGAGTTAAATGCACTATTTCATCTCCCCTAGACAGTCATGTCTTAATCAAACATTTTTAAAGCATCCTCATATTTGCAATTTTGTTTAGCATTTAGTAGTCCCAACCATCTCTGACAAGAAACTAATTTTTGTTGATCGCTCAAGTGGTCATTTCACACAGGATTCATTTCATACTGTTTCACTCATCTCAGAAAATGTTGTGATAGCAAATTTTTATGGAGATGAGATTTATTATTGTGACAGTAGAAAAATACTACAATCCCTTTTCTACAGATGAGAAATTGAGGGACAGACAATATTATGCACCTAACATAAAACAAGAAGTCTGTGGCAAAGCAGGGAAATAGAGCCTGTGTCCCCAAAGTCCCAAGTTAGCACCCCAAGAATGAGATTATTCTTCTGGTAGGCAGAATAGTAGCCATATGTGACAACCAAAACAAAATACCTTCCCTAAAACAAAACAAACGAATAAACAAAAAGATTAATCCTCTCCAAAGCTGTAGATCCACAAGGGTTACTATGCATGCTAGACCACATAGCTCCATGGTTTTCAATAAAGATACACTCAGGTCTGGTGGATATGGATAATAATTTATATTTTCATATTTTTGTCCCTTGAAAATAAAGAATGGTTAATTACTGCCATTTAAGGCATTTTTATGATGTGCACTCCTCAGTTCCAGGCAAGGGATTAAAATATTTTAAATTACATGCATGTGCACATGCACACGTGTGCATGCACACACACATACACTCACACACACACACTTAAAAAAACCCTAGAAAGCTTTTTCTGAATTTTGCTTACCCTGTGAAAATGAAATATCAAATCCCCTCCATCCCATCTGTACATCCTTACATTGCCATCAAGGCTCATAATGTTAGTAGATTTCACATATATCTTCTGCATTTTGAAATACAAAACGGTGAGCAAAGGTGACTTATTCTCCTGGAATATAAATGGCAAAAGTTTGTGACTGAGTTTAACTTCCTAAAAGTATTCCTTCTTTCAAATGTGTGTGGGGCACCCAGTGAGACTGACTGAAATTAAGTTGTCATTCACAACATCTGAGGGACAGCACACTTTTCTTCTCTAGAACCCTCTGGCCTCTGCCTTTCGCTGATGTGATATTTCAGAGAGCAATTCTGCAGAAGGAGAATTGGAGAGATCCCCACTTCTCAGTAAAAGATTCCAACTCTGAGTGGCAGGTTTCACACAGGGATGCCTTTTCACTGTTTAATCCATCAATGATGGCAGTCACTGTCTCTAAGGGGAGAACTGGTTAACAAAAAAAAAAGCACACCTCACTCTTCTGTCATTTTACATACCTTCAATTAGATTGGAATCGAGTGCAGAAGCAGGTTCAAGCTCAGTTCTAATGCCCATGAGAAAATCATGACGCTTGAGTTCCATCTTCTCCAGCTGGGGAACAGTATATTAAAAAGAGTTTTAGAGTCAACTTGGGAGTCACCTGAGCCTTTAGACTCAGATAAAGGCTACTAGTGAACCGCTAAACATGGAATATGTATGTTAGTTGCTACATTCTATATAAGGATTTGGACAAAAATTTCAGAAGTGCCTAAGAACCTATAGCTCACTTGCAAAGTTGAGACCTTCATCCACAAAAATAATTAGGTGCCCAGTTCCCATCAATTTCAATAGGAGTTAGGTGCCTTTGAGGATTCGGGCCTTAGACATACAATAAAATTTTCAAAAGGGCCCAGGGACCACTTTTACAAGGGTATTTTAGGTATCTGAAGATTAAGGTAGGTATAGTGGGATTTACAAAAACATCTTGAGTTAAGTGATTAATTCCCATTGGTTTTCAATGAAACTTAGGCTCACACAGGCCAGATTTTTCAAGGTTCATGGGGTTTTAAAGATATAAATAGGCACCTAGTGGGTTTCTGAAAATTGACTAGTTTCCTCTTTCATCCTGATTTCAACATAGCACCCTTGAAGGGACAAGCTTATGAGCTGTCTCCCACTAAATTGTGTACTTTTCAGAAATGTCTGTAACATTGTTCAAATGTTGCCATTCTTCATCAAGGATAACTGTCAATCAGCACTTGACTCAACATAGGACTGCAAAATTGCCCCCTTGCAACTGTAATAAAGATGGGCAGATTACTTTAAAGTATTTACTTGTTGAGGCTCAGCACATTCTATACAGTGAGGTACATAGTCAAACACGGTCAAACAGATAAAAGTCAGACTGCTAATGAATCAGACTGCTAGCATGTGGGGCTGCTGGGGAGTTACACTGCCCTCTCAATGCTGAATGTCTGGCAATACAGCTTATTGGCACAGCAGAATCTAGAGAGTGCTATACAAATTGGGTCTATGAACATTACAGTGGCATATTTCACTAATGCATTAATGTCTGGCAGGAACAGGGAGAGAAAGAAAGAGAGAAAGATGAGGGAGCTGGTCACAGGCCTCCGTTAGTCTTAATTATCTTCCATTTCCACTCCTGCTTCCCAAATCGGGAACACAGATGGAAAAGTAATTAATGCATAAACTAATTAGCATTCTCATTTGCCAGTTGCTACATGATAAAGTAGGCTGTGTGAAGAAAGGCTTCTGGAGGTGGAAAAAGAGGGTCTGGAGAGGAAGGCTGAAACTGGAGGAAGGCTGAATAACTTTTCCACCTGTTAAAATGCTGCAGCCAGACTGACAGTTTTCCAAAGGTCCCAGGGAAATGTCAGCACCACAACTGGTGCAACTACACAATTGACAGGTCCTTGTGCTCTACAATGAGTAGCAGAGAAGAGCAAAGAGATGACTACTTGCGCATAAAAACCCTGAAAGGCGCAACAGAAGGTAGCAATGACTTATGGCATGTTCCCCTTCTTCCCTAGGGGCCCTCGAAGGATTTTCTACAGCATTTCCACATGGCAGGGGCTCCATGCTGCTTTATGGAGGAGCACTGCTGACTGAACCATTAAAAGTCCAGTTGGTGGTGCAATTGGTGGTGCAGTTGGCCTGGTGCTAAGGCAGGTTCTGCATGGCTTCTGGAAGTGGCTACCCAGTCCCTGAAGCCCTTTCGTGCAGGGAGGCTCATCATGCTGCTTTTGCCCCTGCCCCTGACTGCCAGCTCCAAAGTTCCCACTGGCTGGGAAGCGTGACCAATGGGAGATGCAGGTGTGGTGCCTCCAGGCGCGAGGGAAGTGCGTGGAGCCTCTCTGTGACTAGAAGCTACAGGGACCTGACAGCCACTTCCTGGGAGTGTGGTAAGAAATGCTGCGACCTGACAATCTGGATCTCCTCTCTCCTTAGTTGGCCCAGGATGCTAAGAGGGTGGGCTACAGCCCACCCATGGCTACACCCCTGACTCTCATGCTCTCACACCCCAGCCCTTTACACCAGTCCCAGCCCCAGCTCAGTGAGAGTGGGGAAAAGTGAGCAACAGAGAGGGGGATGGTGCTCTCAGGGGGAAGGGCCTTGAAGAAGAGTCAGAGCAGAGGTGTGACTGGGGGCAGGACTGGGGTGTTTGATTTTATGTTATTACAAATTTGGCAACCCTATGAGAGGATGGTGCATTAAGGTGCAGATATGGCAGGAGTGACCACAGCTCCCAGGGGAACTATGCAGTTAGTAAAAGGGGATGGAAAGGTGAGCTACAGAACAGCACAGAGTGGTTAGAGTCCATGAGATTAAAGCTCCAAGGATCCTTTTGGCTTCCCAAAAATCCCTCTCTGCTGAGTGAAACGCTGAAGGGAAGCACTTCGATGTGATCCTCATGCAGTCTCATGGGGCTTCTCCTTCCCATGAAGGATACAAAATTATAAAAGGGGAAAAGATCTGTCAAGTCACATAGTCTGTGTCCCTGGCTGCTACAAGATTGTTTCTTTTATTGTAGCATTCAGTGGAGTTTGTCTTGTTCATTTCCACTTTTTAAATAACTCAGGTGTCTGCCCATTTGATCCAGTGTGACAGTGCCTGTGTTCCTGCCTTTCCTATGGTGAACTTTGATTAAACTTATTTGTTGTTTCAGCTGAAGGAAGAGACAGAATAGGAGGAGCAGGAAGGGATGGGAAAGAGACAGAGGTGAAAGATTAAAAAGGAAATGACTGGGGAAAATTAATAGCTTTAACATCACTCAGTGCAAGGCAAAATGAAAACACTGTGGTGCTGCTCCAAAGTGCACTGAGAAAAAGGAATGCAGTGTGGGCCAGTTGATACAGCAGAAATACAAAGGTGATGCCTTGTATAAAGAAAGAAGGCAAAAACCAGAGAACACCTTTATCAAACATGCATATGAGGGGTGGACAAGTGAAAGGTCTTGCAGAGAGTGAGCCTAGAGTGGGCCTAAAGACTAATGGGGGCAACAGGTAACTTGAGAAAAATGTCTTTGTAGGTGGAGCTGCTATATGCAAAACCATGAGACAATGCAATGGAAGGCCATTACTGGTAGACTTACAGGCACATTGTACACCTGAAAGTTTTGCCTCACATTTAGTAGTTGGATGTGCAAAGGCCAGGGTACAGACAGATTTCTAACCAGGAGTTCATAACTACTCAAGAAGATATGTCCCCTAGGATTTGGTCAATCCCATGTGAGATCCCATAAAATCCCATGTTTTATGTGAGACAGGACTTGGGGAATTTTACCTACACCATATGAATACTACTATTTTATATACACAAATGATAAAGCTTATTGCTTAACAACTTCAGTACTGTGTGTCTGTGCTCTGATTTAAGTTTCTCCTTGTAACCATGGACACATGGAGTAAACAACCAAAGTTTTCAAAAAACAGATTGTAACTCTGACCCTATCCAGATTCATGTATCACAGAAACAAGGCTTATGTTCTTCAGCTGAACCAGGTCCATAAGGAATAAGATGCTTCCTCAGATGATAGTATGAGGAGAAGGTGGGTAGAGTCAAGAAAGGTTTATTTTTCTTTGCTTTATTAGTATTTAACCACTCAATTTTCTATTTAAATTCTGCTTTTTGATTATAATAGGCTTAAATGCCAAACTCTAAACCCCTGATCCGGAGCAGCTAAGAAATGCTATACTTAGGCGATAATTATTAACATAATTATTTAGTACATTTGTAGCAGAAATTTAAGAGGGCATAGTTTTGTCATATGCTGATGAAGATGATATTTCTTATCCACCCTCTTGAAATCTACTAAGAGTTTTCTTGTTTGCTTGAATTCTGCATAATACTTTGCTTTCTCTGTAAAAAGAGGATTTCCAGTTCTCATGCAAGTACAATACTCTGGAAAATTTCTTACTTGGCCAAGGGAGATCAGGAAGGAGAGCAACATATTCTTCACTAGCTTATCATGAGTGTACTTCAGTGCTTTCTAGGGAATATTTCTTGAAATGCCAGAGCAGGTGTTTTAAAATGCCTCAGACCTTGTGCGGTAACCCTCTCTCATAAAAATGCTGCTATGCATGTTAAAAGGTAATAGCTGGAATATATCATATTAACACACCAAGAGCTACATTAAAGTAACATTATGGGACTAACTTACACACAGCAGAAGCTAGAGAATTCAGAGTTAGTGATTCCACTCAAGCCTTATTTCTCTTTGCACTGTTCCTGAGCATTACAGGGGTGTGTAATCAATGTGTGATGGTGCATAGCTGATGTTCTGCAGGGCTTGAGCCCAGCAGGGTGAATAAGTGAAGCCAGAAGAAGCATAAGGATTACAAACTGGTGGCCAGTTAGAAGGAATTGGGAAGAGATTGATTAAAATTATTAAGGAGGTGGGAAAATAAGGTCTGAAAAAAATATGAATCAGCCCTACCTCAAAGCAACACCTCCACTTTCACCCTCTTTCTGTTCTACACACACTCCTCCCAACACCTGTTTATCTTGAGAAAACAGAGATGACTACATTTCAGAGAACCAGGAAGTCAGAAAGTTTATGGAATGATGGGGCCATTCATTTTGGTGAGATTAGTCCACAGAAGTTTCAGATAATTGCAGAAAATTCTCCAGATTAGCCTACTCTCTAAGGTCATGTCTACATTACAGAAAAGATTGAAGCAGCTGCAGTCAATCTTCCGGTGTTCGAATGATCAGATCTAGGGTGTGTCTAAACTACACCCCTCTGCTGACAGAGAGAGGTAGATTAGGCACATCCCTATTGTAAATGAAGCAGGGATTTAAATATCCCGCACTTCATTTGAATAAAAATGGATGCCGCTTTTTGCCAACACAGCACTTTGCCAGCAAAAAGCAGCAATCTAGGAAGGGATAGGTCGACAAGGAAAGCCTTTTCCAACCGATCCCTTATGCCTCATGCAACGAGGTTTACAGGATCAGTCGGAAAAGGCTTTCCTTGTCGAACCGATCCCCATCTAGACTGCTGCTTTTTGCCGGCAAAGTGCTGCGTCGGCAAAAAGCGGTGGCCATTTTTATTCAAATGAAGCATGGGATATTTAAATCCCCGCATCATTTGCAATAGTGATGTGCCTAATCTACCTCTCTCTGTCAGCAGAGGGGTGTAGTTTAGACACACCCCTAGTGAAGACACACTAATTTGAACTGAGAGGGTGTTCCCATCAATGCCAGTAGTCCTGCTTCTGTGCGGAGTAAAGGAAGTCGAAGGGAGATCATGCTCCCTTCAACTTCACACGGTGTGGTTGGTACCAAAATTCAAGTTAAGATACTTAGACTTAAGCAACACAATTAACATAGCTGAAGTTGCATATTTTAATTTGAACTTATCCCCTAGTGTAGACCAGGAGTAAATGTTCTGTGGTTCTGATGGCTGCCTATAAAGAATAGTTAAAATAATTAAAATTAGTGGGTGCATCTACACAGCAGGGCTTACCTCGAAATTAGCTAAGCAAATTGAGCTACATCAATTGCGTAGCTTATTCTGAAATAGCCTATTTCAAAATTGAGAGCATCTCACAGCACTTATTTTGAAATAGAGTACTCTTCCTCCGACTTCCCTTACTCCTCATAAAATGAGGATTACAGGAGTAAGAAGTCCTCCAGTTTGACAGTATTTCAACATTATTTTGAAAAAACTGCCTGCTGTGTAGACACAGACTAAGTTATTTTGAAATAATGTTGCTGTGTAGATGTACCCAGTGTGAATAGCTAACTAAATAGTGACCAACGGCTAGAACAAAGGTGGCCTTAAGCTGTTGTGAAAGAGGGGGTGAAGGAGATTTTGAACACAAGAACAAGCCAGCATGTGATTGAAGCACAGAGAAACTGACTCCTGCCAATGCTGGTGGTACCAATCTCTTCAAAGGGGGCAAGGAAGGAAGCATTGGCCAGATAGATAGGTTGCTTACAGGGAAGAACAAACATCCTACCTCTTTACATGATGGTGAAGCTACTCATGTTCCCCAGGAAGTCTAAGAGTAGTGAGACTTTGTTTCACTGTGATGTAACCCATCAGTAAGCTTTCCAATATGGCCTTAAACATTGATCTAAGCATCTTCAGGTATTTGACATATGGTCACTAAGGAGGCAAAGGAATGTTTCTAGGTGGTTCAAGGAGGATATAGGCAGGAGTAACAGGATCTACATGAGCAAAAGGAAATTTAGACAGAATATTAGGCACTATTTCTCAATAGAATTTGGACTTCTATAAACTGGACTTTTCTCATCCAGTAACATTTCTGGGCTTGCATCCATGGGATCTCCAGGGCTTTGGAAAAGCTGGGGGGGCCCATATTCAGGTAACTCTTCCCCCTGCCCTCTTGGAGCTTCCAGAAAACTGCAGATAACTCATTTGTGGCATTTGAGATCAGGGAATAAGGGAGAGGAGCAAGGACTGGCAGGGGAGCACATGGTGGCTACAGAGGCATGGTGGCTGCAGAGCCCTGTGGCCAGGGCCCATAAGCGCAGCCCTGTGGCTGGTGTGGGGGGCTGCGAGCACAGCCCTGTGGCTGGCAGTAGAGCCCTGCAGTAGGTACTAGTGGCCAGGAGCGTAGCCCCATGGCTGGGGCCAAGAGTACATATTTGTAACTGATGATGGGGTAAGGAATACAGCCCTACAGCTTTGGGGCTACATTGCCAGATGTGGATCTACGCTCCTGGCCTCAGCCACAGAGCTATGCAGTGGCCTTGTCTCTTCCCTTGAGCGACCCTCTGTTTTGGCTTTGTCAATGTGGGCCCCTCTGATGCCACCAGAGAGCAGTGCCACAGATGGCAGCAGCAGAGTGGCTGGTATTGAGCTTCCCTGGCCTGGCAAATTCCCTGGTTTGGGACTGGTCAAGTCCCAGAGGTTCCAGATCAGAAAGGTTCAATCTGTAACAAGATTTTCTGAAGTAACCTTCAGATTGGCAAGAAGCCCTATCCCTTGAGTAATACCAAAGTAGATTAAACAAACCCCTGGAGAAACAAAACCCAGCACTAACTAATGGGGTGGACAAAAAGATCTGATAAGTCTTTGCATCTCTAATTTCTCTAATGTTGTGTTTATTGATCACTTTGTGAAGGTGTGTATTTCACTTAAACAGATGATTTTTAAACCTTAATATCCTGTTTGGAACCACTTGGAAATAGTAACCATAATGTAATAAAATGTAACATCCCTGTGGTGGGAAAAGCACCTCAGCAGCCCGACACCATGGCATTTAATTTCAGAAAGGGGAACTACACAAAAATGAAAAGGTTAGTTAAACAGAAATTAAAAGATACAGTGACAAAAGTAAAATCCCTTCAATCTGCATGGAAATTTTTCAAAGACACAATAGAGACCCAACTTAAATGTATACCACAAATTAAAAAAACAAAGTAAGAGAATCAAAAAAGTGTCACCATGGCTTACCAAACAAGTAAAAGAAGAAGTGTGAGATAACAAAGGCATTGTTTGAAAAGTGGAAGTTAAATCCTAGTGAGGAAAATAGAAAGGAACATAAACTGTCAAATTAAGTGTAAAAACATAATAAGAAAAGCCAAAAAGGCGTTTGAAAAACAGCTAGCCAAAACCTCAAAAAGTAATAGCAAAAAGCTTTTTAAGTACATCAAAAGCAGGAAGCCTGCTAAACAACCAGTGGGGCCCCTGAACGATAGAGATGACAAAGGAGCACTCAAAGATGATAAGGTCATTGCAGAGAAACTAAATGAATTATTTGCTTCAGCGTTCAGGTGTGTCTAGACTACAGGGTTTTTTTGGAAAAATGGCCATTTTTCCAAAAAAAGTCACCTGCGTCCACACTGCAATCGCATTCTTTCAAAAGAAAATCAAAAGAACACAGGGGGTTTTCCGACATTGGTAAACCTCATTCTATGAGGAAGGATGCCTTTTCTGAAAGAGCTTTTTCAGAAAAAAGCATGTGTGGATGGGGAAGAGGGAGTTTTTTTGAAAGAAGAGGGAAGAAGAAAAAGCACAGGTGCTCTGGTGGCCATTCTGTCCATAGTAATCATGCTTACATGTGAGATAGCATCCAGGCAGTCTGGATGCTGTCTTTCAAAAAAGCGCATCGCTTTTTTGATGTGTTTTTCCAGTGTGGACGCTCTCTTTCAAAAGAAGCCTGAAGTCTAGACATACCCTTCATGGTTGAGGAAGTTAAGAAGATTCCCAAACCTGAGCCATTCTTTTTAGGTTACAAATCTGAGGAGTTGTCCCATATTGAGGCGTCATTAGAGGAAGTTTTGGAGCAAATTAATAAATTTCTCAGTAACAAGTCACCAGGACCAGATGGCATTCACCCAAGAGTTGTGAAAGAACTCAAATGTGAAATTGTGGAACTATTAACTGTGGTTTGTAACCTATCCTTTAAATCAACTTCTGTGCCTAATGACTGGAAGATAGCTAACATGATGCCAATATTTAAAAAGGGCTGTAGAGGTTATCCTGGCAATTACAGATCAGTAAGTCTAACATCACTACCAGCCAAATTAATTGAAACTATAGTAAAGAATACAATTCTCAGACACATAGATGAACATAATTTGTTGAGGGAAAGTCAATATGGTTTCTGTTAAGGGAAATCATGCCTTACTAATCTACTAGAGTTCTTTGAGGGGGCCAACAAACATGTGGACAAGAGGTATCCAGTAGATATAGTGTACTTAGATTTCCAGAAAACCTTTGACAAGGTCCCTCACCAAAGGCTCTTAAGTAAAATAAGTTGTCATAGGATAAGAGGGAAGGTCTTCTCATGGACTGATAACTGGTTAAAAAAAAAAGGAAACCAAGGGTAGGAATAAATGGTAAGTTTTTAGAATGGAGAGAGGTAACCAGTGGTGTTCCCCAAGGGTCCATACTGGGACCAGTACTATTCAACTTATTTATAAATTATCTGGAGGAAGGGGTAAACAGTGAGATGGCAAAATCTGAAGATGATACTAAACTGCTCAAGATAGTTAAGACCAAAGTAGAATATGAAGAACTTCAAAAAAGAACTTTAAAAAGATCTCACCAAACTAAGTGATTGGACAACAAAATGGCAAATGAAATGTTGATAAACATAATGTTGATAAATGTAAAGTAATGCACATTGGAAAAAATAATTCCAATTATACATACAATTTGGTGGGGACTAATTTAGTTACAACTACTCAAGAGAGAGATCTTGGAGTCATTGTGGATAGTTCTCTGAAAACATACACTCAGTGCGCCGTGACAGTCAAAAAAGCAAATAGAATGGTAGGAATCATTAAAAAAAGGATAGAGAATAATATAAAGAACATCTTATTGTCTCTGTATAAAACCATGATACGCCCACATCTTGAATAATGCATACAGATGTGGTTGTCTTATATCAAAAAAGATATATTGGCATTGGAAAAGGTTCAGAAAAGGGCAATAAAAATGATTAGAGGTTTGGAATGGGTCTCATACAAAGAGAGATTAAAAAGACTGTGACTTTTCAGCTTAGAAAAAAGGAGACTAAAGGGGAACATGATAGAGGTCTATAAAATCATGTTTGGTGTGGAAAAAGTGAATAAGGAAAAGTTATTTACTTGTTGCCATAATATAAGAACTAGTGGTCACCAAATGAAATTAATAGGTAGCAGGTTTAAAACAAACAAAAAGAAGTTGTTCTTCACACAGTGCATGGTCAGCCTGTGGAAATCCTTGCCAGAGGAGGTTGTGAAGACCAGGACTTTAACAGGGCTCAAGAAAGAACTAGATAGATTCATGGAGGCTACGTCCATCAATGGCTATTGGCCAGGATGGGTAGGAATGGTGTCCCTAGCCTGTCGGAGGCTGGGAATGGGTGACAGGAGAGCTATTAGTTGATGATTCCCTGTTCTGTTCACTCCCTTTGGGGCATCTGGCATTGGCCACTGTCAGAAGACAAGATACTGGGCTAGATTGACCTTTGGTCTGACCCAGTATAGCTGTTCTTATGATCTGTTTTAAAATTAACCATGGGAATCTTTTACAGTTTGTTATTTTTGTTTCCACTTTTGCCTCGCATTTTTCTTCCCCTAAATTCACAAAGGAACTAAATTCTCTTACATTTACCTAAGCATTCATCCACGCTCCCCAACAATTCTATTTTCTTCTCTATGGCCACACCAGTTGCTGCCTGGCTTCCTTCATCCCCTTCAATCAGCCACAATCTGCATACTTTAGTAACAGGTCCTTTCCATTTCTTCTAATAGAGTCTCTATAACTTTCTGCAATACCTGCAAGTTCCCTATATTTTTGATGCTCTTAAATGCATCTGATTGGATAGAGCTTCTGTTTTAGTCATATCTCACATATGCAAGTATTTCCCAGATGGGAGACCACAGTCCATTCTGTCCCAGATGGCATTAGATTCACACGGCGCACAAGCACACACACTGGCAAGCACCAGCATGGAATCATCAGAGGTAGAATGGTCTCCAAGGAAGGTGTGGGGTCCTGAACAGGGAAGCCAGGCTGGGAGGAGGTTAGCTAGAAGGAGCAAGAGATCCAAGAGCCTACTGATGATCACAGGAAGGAAATGGACATGGGTCTGAGTAGAGGCTGATAAGGATGAGGAAGGAATTATGGAGCTAAGCTATATAATAGGTTGATTTTAATTGGACATATTTTAATGGGACTTCTAAATATGTATACCCAGTCTTACTTCAAGTGAGTTCAGTTAAACACATTAACCTCATCAATCTAGATTTTGTCCCTGGGAGGGTTCCATGTTTCAACACCATGTGAACTTTCTTGACCAAATTATTTCCCCCCTGGAAATTCAGTAGGAGTTTTATAATGATAACAATGACAGACAGACTCAACTATTGTAATGCTAGTAGTGGGCTGCTCAAATAGAGAGTCATTATTAGAGTGCTAGGAGGAACTGCAACTACTTTGCAACATATATTTTGGCCTCACAAACCTGCCATCCTCATTTTATTGAGGATGTCTTGGAACACTGTAGTTTCTGCTGCCCTCTGGAGTCTAAACCTTTTAAATAATGCATATTGTAGGACCCGATTCTGCCACCCTTACCTACATTGATAGATTAGATATTAATACAGAATGAAAGCATTCAATATGAGTAGAGGAGGTGAGGGAAAATAAACCTTTGATGAAGCACTGAAACTTGATCCAGAATTGAGATGAAACCTTTCTGCAGTCCAAAACAAATTGATTAAGCTTTAATTTCACTATTTTTCACAAAGCAGTTCTCAGTTTGTTAGACATAACAAAATGGGAAACTTCTTTTCACATTTGCTGCCCAGCCAGAATCAGAAGGTTCTTAGAATCTCAAGAGAAAACCTGTCCTTGTTTAAAAAAATATCAGAGCCAATCTGACAGATTGAAGAAACTCAAATAGTTTGATATGATACAGAACAGCATCCAAGCTCCTGAGTGATTATCCATTGTGACCCTGGACTCTTGAGCCTTCCCAATAGTAATTTTAATTTAGGTCAACTTTGGGTATTTTCAAAGGTCTGTTCTTAATAAAACATTTGCTAATAGATATAATGATGTGGCTAGCTCAAAATAACTATACTCAGAGGCAGAGGCTGAGGCCTATGTAGTACTTTTCCTCTTCAAAACCTTATACAAACACTAACAAAAAACACCTCCTTACATCACCCTGGTATGAATCTCTTTTTACCATGAGGAAATGAGTCAAAGAAGTTAAATAATTCCCCGTGGTTGACAGCTAGAGTGAAATCAGGATGCACTGAGAGGTCAGAAGTCTCTAACACCCGTCTCTCTCTCCTATGCCTACAGTGCCATATATCTAAGATCCCCAGCACTATTAATGACTCTGTAATGGCTGACTTATCACATAGCCTGCTGACAACACACCAGCAATCTTAAGAATGGGGCTGCACGGTGGGATGTGTGCATGACTCCCACATTCCTGCCAATCTCTTCTCCCACAAAATCACAATGATGATGAGACCGGTGACAACCTTCATATCATCTGAGATGAAGTAAACTCTTTTTGTAACACTTCACACCTCAGTCATCTTGAGCTGTGGGATTCCAGATTGGTTCTGCATTTCCCAAATACTAATTCAGCATAGCAGACATCCTCCACCAGGCCAGATGTATGAGCTTTGTTTGCTTTCTTTAGCTATTTTTCTTTCTCCCCTCCTTGTTTCATATTATTAGCATGACAAATATAGCTGAAGGGCTGTTAGAACTGAAGATTTATTCTTTCTTTTCAACAAAACAAAGATTCAGGACTAGAGTTTTAATTAGAGGTCAAAGAGTTCCTAAAAACACTTGAAGTTTGGAGTTCAAAAGTCAGATGCCTTCGGACGGCCATCTGGGTCCCAGTAGAATAAGAATGAAAACTAAAATATCCCTCACATTACGGCTTTATTTTCCCCTACCCCAGTCAATCTTTGCAAAGCAGTGCTTCAATAATATTAATACTTTGCACCTTTCATTCAAGCACTTCAAAGTTGGGTAGGTATCATAATCCCCACTTCACAGGAGAAACTCAGGGCAAGAGTTATTAAGTGATTTGTCACAGAGTAATTGAACTGGTAATAGAACCCAGATCTCTTGACTCTAGTCCTTTGCTCAAACCTATAAATATACTCTACTCTCTTAGAGTATGTCTACACAGCAGCATTATTTTGGAATAACTGATGTTATTCCGAAATAACATAGTGCACGTCTACATTACAAGCCTTTATTTCGAAATAATGTTGAGCTGGAGGACTTCTTACTCCGACTCATGGTAACCCTCATTTTACAAGGAGTAAGGGAAGTCGCAAGAAGAGTGTTCTTCGTTTGACTTCCTGCTACGTAGAGAGCACAAAAAGCCAAATTAAGCTATTTTGTCTTAAGCTATGCAATTGACATAGCTGAAGTTTCACAGCTTAATTCTAGTTTAGTCCTGCTGTGTAGACATACCCAGAGTATAATGAGTTGGCCAGATTCACAGCCCTTCTTTGAGGAACTCAGGTGTTACATCGTAGCAGAAATTATATATATATATC
This sequence comes from Pelochelys cantorii, assembly GCA_032595735.1. NCBI lineage: Eukaryota > Metazoa > Chordata > Testudines > Trionychidae > Pelochelys > Pelochelys cantorii. The sequence continues at coordinate 96,100,342 of CM064329.1, read as the reverse complement.
CATAGCTGGAGATTATCCCAATGTCAGGTAGTCCCAAGCTGTCATAGAACCTGTATAGGTGGCTCCTTTGTCAATCCCACTAGAGATCAGGGCATAGGGGGATGAAAGGACATGGGTGGACCCAGGCAAACAATGAGCAGGTTGTAACAATCTTATCAACAGATCCACATCTCCACTTTGCTAGCTAGATCTGCAGCAAAACAGTCCTGCATCTTCGTATTCTCGTGCAGCCTCATTTTGTGCTCCCACTGATGTAAATGGGAGTTTGAGTAAAGCCATGATTAAAACTGAACAAGAAGCTCAGTATTTGTCTGGGTGAGAAGAAAAGTGTTTTTTACATAAATGTCTGACACGCAGGATGATTATCAAAAGGAACTTGTATATTTTACATGATACACTGGTAATCATCGGAGTTATGCTTCAGCTTTCTGTTAACTATTTAAAAAGTATAACATCAGAAAACATAAAGTACGCTTCACATTTTCTCTGCTTACTTAAATGCTATTTAGTTGTATATGGCCATGTCTATACCAGGAAACTATTTCAAAATTACTAAATTTGACTTAACAGCTCCCAATTTAACAAATTCAAAGTAGAATGTCCTCATGATGGAGAAGCATTGAAATTAGTCTGTGGCAGGCTTCATTAATGTGGACAAGTTACCTTTGACTTAGAGCCCCAGGGAGCACTCTGGGGAGCTGCGGAAGGTCTCCCAGAGGCCAATAAGTTTGAATTAGTGGCACCAGAGCATCTACACTAACATTATTTTGAAATTACTAGTTCAGAATTAGTGTTATTCCTTGTGAAAAACAGGAATATAGAATTGGAATTTCATAGCCCGTTATTTCAAAATAACAGGCTTGGTAGAGTGGACACTCCGCTTATAAATTTGAATGGGGGAGGGGTTATTTTTGAATAAGATCCTATTGTAGACCAGGGCTAAGATACAGAAGTTGAGAGATGGGCAACTGTGGATACTTCCTAGGACAAGGTGGTTCTTTTTTATTTGTTTTTCTACAAAGTACTACACATGTTTTAGACTCTATGACAAAACATAAATAATAATAGTTAACCAGTAAGAGAAGTAGATGCAAATGCCACAAACATTTAAAAAAAAAAACAGCACTAACTCTTTTCAGCTATTTCCCCCCTCAAAATTGTTCAAAACTACTGTCATAATAGCAAACTATTAAGAAAATAAAAATAAATCAATTTTGAGTCTTCTGTTTTAATGAAAAAGTTTTCTTCTATCCCCCATGTTAATGTCACACAGTATAATGAGCTTGAACATTTCTCTATAGATATAAGACCTGCTTGACATGTTATTATTATACAGAATTTTGTAGCTGAATAGAATGCTACCTAGGGAAATTTATATATGTAAATTAGAGTAGTATGGAGATGACATTGCTGGAGGTTTTTTTTTCTTTTGCTTTCATTGATAATTATTCAATTCACATTGTTGCCCAAGTAAAAATTCACACAATCTTCTATATGACTCTTATTTTGGCATATTACTTTAATAACTAGTCACTATTAGTCATAAGAGTCTTTAGCTAGATCAGTTGGCCAGCTCCCAAAGGCACTAGGTCTTTTAACTTTAATTCAAAATAGAATTTATGTTAAACATATTTGAGGAGTAAATTAAGTGTCAATCTGGTGCTGGCTGGTTGGGGAGGATTATATGACTGTGATCATATAAAGCAGAAAATGTTTCAAGAAATCTAGCACAGATATTAAACTAATTGAAATTAGCTTGAATTTTATTTTTAATACCCATTTAATTAGTTTATAAATCAGTTTCACAATGTTACCATAGAGCTACAGTGTTTATTAGTGATCACACACTTATACATAATATAAATATAACCTTTGAGTTTTCACTGCCAGGTGTAGTGGAATGGCAGAGTTTCCCTTTTTACCAATTTTTGGATTATAGCACATCACACCACAATGGTGCAGACTCATGGGGCTGATCTGCCATGGGTCAGGGAATGAGAATTTTTTTTTTTCATTTCCTGGAGCTATGGAGTGGCAGTAGGACTTCAGGGCTGCAGTAATGCACATATCTCACCCTGATAGGCAAGAATGGCCAGTACATCAGCGTAGTTACTCAGTTTTATCTGCACTATTCCTAAAATTGCCCATAGTGCCCAGTCCATGATCAAGAAACCAATATCTTGCCCAAACACTACTGCATCCAAGGTCCACAGCTAAATGCAGCAGAAGGATTTCCCACAGTGACCATAGATAGAATAAATCTAGTGAAGTAAAAATGAGCACTGACAATTGACTGCAGTGTGCTCAATGCAGTTGTGCTTAGAGTGGTTTTAGGGTGAAGGCCTTCTCTGAAAACAATGAATTCACTCTGAGAGGGGATCTTTGTATGCCAGACTACAATCATCACCCTATGAACCGCTAGAATTGCCAATTGACATGTCATTACTGCATGATGCTATGTATTGCCAAATGCCTTGTGATAGAAGTCCTGTGGTTTCACAATGCTTATGCTATAGCAGTCATAGAGTAATAATGTAAAAATTACGCTAACACTGAGATAATTCTACCATGCCTATTGCAGCAAAAATTTAAAAACTGACATTGACAAAACTGGTGTGGGATATTCCAGCACTCTGGAGGGAACAGAGCAGGAGGAGAAGACTGTTTTACAGACACTGAGGCACTCAGAGGATACAATGGTCTCACATTGAATCCATTTGCATCAATTACATTTCCAGATTTTAACATTCCATGGAATTGACTTGTCAATGTGACAACGGGGAGAAAGGAGATGGGACAGGACAGGAAATTAGATCAACTTTGCATGCCAGAGCAATAGAGCATAGTTGTCCTAGATCAGTTACAGACGTTAGTTGGGGGCTGCTAATAACATGGCCCAGATTTTTAAAAGTGATCAACACCCACAATTGGGATCAGATTTTCTAATGATCTCTGTTCCCATATGGCTATTGAAACAAAATAGCCCAATTTCAAAAGTGCTTGTCATCCAGAAGCTCTTATTGATCTGAATGTTTTCATGGGGAGAAGCTAACCATTGAGTCCAATCTTCCATTACTGTAGCAATGCTATCATATAATCCCATTTATAAATGTATCTAGCTTCATCTTTAAAAAAAATCTACTGAACATTTCATAGGGGATGCATGTATGTGTGTATATAGAAGCACATACAGAGTACTTACTGGCTGTGAGAAATTATTTATTAACTATAATTAAAAGCAAATGTCTTGGCTACTGCAAATTATGGACCAGATTCTAACAGATATTTTGTCATTATTTATATTTTGTAATTCTCACTTATTGTGCTGTCTCCCTGAAATCAGTGGGGCTGCTAACATAGTAAGGGATGACAAGACAAGTGAGGTATTACAAAATGTGAGTAAGGATGTCAAAATCTGATCCATAATTTGCAACAAGAAATTTAGTCTCTTTTTCTGCTAATGGAATAGTCTCAGACATATTGGGACCACCTCAAATTTATTCTTTGTTTAAAAATATTCAGGAAATATTTTGCATTTTTTTACCTCTATGGATCGAATCCCGTTCTGTAGATCTGATATTTGCTCTTCTATATGGATTGTTTGGTTGTGACTGGTCAGATAAGTCACATGGCATTGTTTTGTCCTTCAAGAGAATGAGAATAAAAGCATTTCTGATGAAGATATTGATAATCACTGACTTAAATTTTGATTCCCCCCCTTAGGAATTGATTATGAATTTTTAAAATTAATTCATTTTTGGTATGCTTCCTCCCATTTTTTATTTTCTTCCCCTACCCTTTCATGAAATCAAGCTTTACTTGTTTTTAATGAGGAAGAAAATTATTTCCAATTATCATCATCGTCATCATCATCATCATGAATTTGCAATCTGTTTGCAGATATTCCATGATGAGAAAAGAATGTTATATTCCCTGAACAAATTACACATCACGTTATTTATTCAGTTCTGCTATAGTTTTTGGCTGAGACCAGGAGCAGAAATATCAGGAGAGATGCTAAATTTGAGGTATTTCTAAAATGGGTGAGATCATCTTAACTTTTGTATAAGCTATTGTTGAATAAGACTCAGTTTAATGTAAGTTGATGATGTTTTACTTTGAATTCTATTTGCATTGTGTCTTTTCCAAAGGACTAGCAGTGGGCTTATTCTGGCTCCAGTAGAGCAATGTCAGTCCAAACTAGTAACAACAGAAGGATCAGATTTAGATATTTTCTTTCTAATTGCTATCCTGTTGTTCTCCAGTTTACAGGGTCAAAACTGAGTCTGGGAAACGCTGAGAAAGTTTTAGTAACTTTGTATAAAGCAGTTAATGTACCATGCCATATTAACAGATTTGTACTGTACTTATATTGTACACGTTATCACCACCACATTTACTCTTGTTGCAGAGGCAGAAAAAGTGCAATGGCTTTGGTAAGATTGCAGGAAAATGAAATAATACAGCGTAGTGAAAAAGCTGCTAATGTGATGAAATAATTGTACAGATATATTGATTGGAAATGGTCATTTATTTTTAAATGAGCAATAGTGTTCTCTAAGTATGAGTAACAAATGAAAGTGCTGTAGTTCTTTTGTGAATATTTTTCTTGGCACAGTTTCTGGACTTTATCCAGGGTCAATGAAGATTGTGTGTTTCCAGTTCCTGGCAGAATTAGACACTGACTGCATGACAAAGGAAAGCGAAAACAGAGTGACTCCTTGCTAAGTATACCACCATGAGGGAGGGAGGATTAACTCTCAGCAAACACAGAGTAGATTTTACTGCAATGCAGGAACATGCTGGAGTTCTACAAATATAGCAACTGATAGCTGCAGGAGTTTGGAGTTTAGTTATTGGGTCTCCTTTGACCTTTTGCATGGGTCTTTCTCATTCTACATCCACACATAGGATCAGTTTGTTCCACCTGTATCTTGCTCCAAAGCTATCATACCTAATAGCTGCTGCTGCTATACCAGCAGGACTATTCAGGACTTAGCTCCTCCCACTAGCAGGGTAAGAGACCTCCATCTCTTAAAAATCTTTACTTAAGAAACTGAAACAGCTTGCCACCATTCACACCCTGATTGGCTCGATTTACTTGCAAATATACTAGAAAATGCTTGGTGTTGCATTTTTCATAGACTCAGTCATAGAAACAGAAATGTAGGGCTGGAAGCCACTGAGTGTAATCATAAAGTCAAGGACACTAGGCTGAGGAAGGACCAAATAAACCATAACCGTCTCTGACAGGTGTTTGTCCACCTTGTTCTCAGGAACCTCCAAGGATAAGTATTTCTCAATTAGCTCCTGTGTCTTATATTCAACAATTCTGTTAATACATCCCAGAATATTAGCCTCTTCCTCAGCTGAATCGTACTTTTGACTCATATTCAGTCTGTGATCTGTTATTATCTCAGAACCTTTTCAACAGTACTATAGTCTAGCCACTTAGTCCCCATTTTGGAGTTGTGCATTTTATTTTTCCTTCCTTTGAAGTACTATGCACCTGTCTATTTTATTCATAATGTTGCTGTACACTTGCCATATTTGTACTTATAGTTCCATTGAATTCAATTGGATTTTTCTTGTGCATAAATGGAGCAGGATTTGACATATTTTGAAATCCTGCCACCACTGAAAGAAATAGCAAAACTCACATTGACTTTAATGAAGCCAAGATTTCAGTCATGGCTTGTAATATATTTTTGGAATCCTTTGCAATGACACATTCTATCCAAATGTAAGATGTCTCTCACAGGTTGGCTGGCACATGTAATTGAAATAGGTCCATCTCCCTGCACCACAGCAGGAGGGTGGAGCTGCACATGGGTAATAAAGAATCAGAAGAAATGTCATAGGTAGGAAAGCTAAAAGGGGACTAGAGAGCGGAACTGCAGGAAGATAGGACCTATTGTAGTGACCCGTAAAGAAGGGAATAGGACCTATTGTAGTGACCCATACAGAAGGTTTTGTGTTTCCATTGGGACAAGGCAAAAAAAGGCAGTCTGAGCCTTACCTTCTCTGGCTGTTCAGACAAGAAGAAGAGATGGTACTTCAGGGAACATGGATTGTACCCAGTTTAATGGTGTGTGGAAAATTTGTTTTGCATTTGGTTTTTGGAAGTAGGTGTCAATAAAGAAACCATACCCAAGGGCTGTGATAGGATGAGCAAGGCTGTGTGTTGCATCTTGTTTAAACAGGGGCAGGGCACATCAGAGTCACCCTTGGCCACAAGGCGATGTTAGGATGATATCCACTGTCTCACAATGACATTAGAACGAGTACCCATGCACACATCAATTCCTTGGGGAAAGGGCAATATTTTTGTTGTGTGTTTGAACAGAATCTATATGAGTTCTGGTCCCTAACAAAAGCTCATAGCCACTACTGCCACACAAATAATAAATAATAATAGTAGCATAAGTGAATGGTTATTCAGCATTGGCTATATTGAGAACACTTAGAAGTTGATAAATGTTGTTGCCAAAGCACAATCATTCATGCAATGATTTATTCATTTTAGTCACTTCTCTATGCCCACTCACACACCCCCTTTAATTGTAGTCAATGTCACTTAGCACATCAGATTTAGTTTGTTGCCACCAAGGAGGTTTAATAGATGCCCTTCATTTTCCTTAGGTGACATTCTTTATGGGTGTTTCCCAACCATAAAATCCCCATTCAGGAACCAGCTCATGAATGTGGATGGTGCTTCAGTTCCCAGTGAAATTTTGAAGAGTCAGAGCTCTTTCAAGTCCCTCAGCTCTTCCCAAACTCACCTTTGAACAAGGAAGTGGAGAGAAGTATTGGGGAAGAATCATGTGTTGAATATTTATAAGAAGAAAAACAGGCCAACATCTGTCATTGTGTGAATGGAAGACCAAGGAACTTAATAATGAGCCTTTAAACTCTCTTTGGAGATAAAGAAATGTCATAATAACAATGGATGAGCAGTTTAAGGATATTAAACATGGCCCCAAAAGCCTCAGCCTTGGAAGATAAAAGAAGCAGTTACTCAAGTTGCCTGAGATAATTTTCTGCATGTAATAATAGCATTCCTCCTCCTGATGTCTCAGCCTTGAAACCTGGCACATGCTGATAAGGTTCATGACTGAGAATTTCCCAGGTTTTGGCCTTCGCCCACCTTTCCTCCCACTCCCCTCCCCCCAACACTTTTCGGCTGCTTCAAAGAATTTTATGTTATCTGCTCCTTGACTGGGAGACAAACACATGGCAGCTCTGATATTTAAATTCCTCCCAATTCTTCTAATCGCTTCACCCTGTCAAAGAAAGAGAGAGAGAGAGAGAGAGAGAAAAAACTCTCTGGAACTTGGGAACTGTGAGCCAAGGGTCAGCTCTAACTGGTTTCATCTGCAATCAGTTCGTTCCTGCCAGATTGCTTATGGTGAGAAAGGAATAAAGCTACAGTTTGAACTGTGTCTGTCTGGCTACTGTCCAGGTGTTCAACCAGCAGAGATACAAGCAGATCAGTCTTCGTCATTTCTGTCATCTTATTTCCTCTCACCCCCTTTTTTCTTTTAATGATGCTAAGCCACAGAATCAGGCATGTGATTTTAAAGTTATTCAAGACTGGTACCCTTCATTTGATCCGGTGTTCATCTGGAGGCCTTAATGTCCCGTTTTGATTAGCACATCAAGCATAAATTGGAAGTGTCTCCAGGAAGAAGGAAAAAACACAAAGTTTTCTTCCTTATGTGGGATTAGATTTAAATGATAATAATGCTGCCAAAATTATCTGAAATTTGTAGCCAAAAGGGGTGATGCCCTTCCTGGCTGACTGGTTTTCTATTGGGTGCCTGTCATAATTTATAAAACATAATCCACAGAGTAATCAGAACAAAGGGACTCCCAGAATGCCAATGTTGATAAGAGAGCTAGGAGAGAACTCTACTAAGTATTAATATGTCATGGGGTCGTTCAACACTGGTGATTTTTGGATCCTTTCTCATCTACCTTCATGACCCAATCTAGTCTGGTCAGCTTAAATGAGAAGACAGGGACGGGGGGAGTTGCACTGGAGACAGTGGTGGGGTTTGGATTTTTTTAAAAGAATGTTACCTCTTCAGTGCAGCCACAAAGCAGCTGAAATTCCTTTCTGCAAAAATAAGAGAGTCTGTTTTAAATAAATCTCCTTTTGCTCTCTGGCACCTTAAAGACTAACAGATTTATTTGGGCATAAGCTTTCCTGGGTAAAACCCTCTTCATCAGATGAAGAGGGTTTTACCCAGGAAAGCTTATGCCCAAATAAATCTGTTAGTCTTTAAGGTGCCACAGGATTCCCCATTGTGCAGACTAACACAGCTTCCTCTCTGAGACTCTCTCTCTCTCTCTCTCTTTCTCTCTCTCTTATGTTTCCCTGGTTTGTTTTCTTTTTTTCTTTTTACTTTATCAGAGGCATGAGCTTAAAATAATTATGCTCACAAAGCCTTTCCTTTGCTTGATCATATTAATGATTCATGTGTTTTTAAAATGGATAGATAGGATACTATATGCAAAAAACAAACGAAACAAAAAAAACCCCAAATAGTCTTTTACTTATGTTTTCTTCGATGTTGGAGGCGTTTTTGCAGCCTTGGCTAAAATCACTGAAGCTGAAAGCCAATTTCCCCAGTGCCCATCCAGAGTATCAGTAGCCTGCCGGATAGGATTTGTCCTCATCCTACTCATATTCTCCATCAATAGACAAGCTTCTGTTTTTTATCCCTGTTGGCAGGTAACATACAATGCTCTTTTTAAAAAAATAACAATTGCTCAATAAATAAAAAAGTTGATGGGATCCTATTTTCTTGAGATCAATTTCTCAGGATATTTGCTGTAATTTTCTAACCTCTTCCCACAACCCTAAACACACTTTGTGGTACTTGTTAGGGAGCTAGTATATCTACTGAGATTTCTCTTCTTCAGATGAATTGTATCATACTTTTTTTCTTGCTTCTAGGTTAGTTCATTAAAAGACTGTAAAACCCTATGTTCATAGGAGATTTTATATGACCTTAGGTCTCTTTGTTATTCCACAATGCACTAGTTGACTCTATCATAAAGGTATCACCCAAGGCAGCAAAATATTTTATAACTTCTTACTGTATGAGTGACATTACATTTTGGAAGACACGACTGCCCGGGGCCATGAAAGTCATATTTGTGCATTCAAAAATATAAGTATTTCCTGAACTGTTTGTTTTCCAAGGAATTCTGATTTGTTCTAAAACTGCTAGGTCAGAGTTTCACTCAAGGGAGCTAGAACCACTCTGGAAAAAAAAACAAAAACAGGGATCAGAATACAAAGAACAAAAATATTTATGTTACACAGAAGTACATGGGATATAATGTAATGCAGGCTGAAGCTTAGTGCCTCTGAACATTAATTTTCACTGGATATCTTTTAAACTATTGACCCATGAGAGTTGCAGGATGTTTGCATGGTTACTGACATGGATTTCCAACTGAAATTATGCAACATTTTAAATTACTTGTTAAGGTAAAAGTCTGTATATTATATCCTTTGTTTAAAACAACAACAACAACAACAAAACCTTTTGTCCAAGCACAGGAATTAGCTGCTTTCTTTCTCATCATTTCTTACAATTCAAGTTCACAATGATAGATCAGGAGTTAGCATTGAAAATGGGGGATAATAGAAGCAACCCTATAACTCAGGGTATGTCTAAACTACATCCCTCTTTCGATCTGCCTAATTTACATCCCTCTTTTGACAGGGGGATGTAGAATAGAGATAGCCTTAGAGAAGAGCTTCAAGAATCCATTCAAGGTGTAAATCTGTTAATGAAAGAGAACACAGAAGAAAGATAATTGGGGAATCAGTCAAATATGATCATTAGCCATTGATCAGCGAGAATGTTGCAGAGCAGAGGCAGAACCTCAAAGCAAGTCTGGCACAATTACCATCTTCCTCCAAATTGTACTGGACAGAGCAGTGGAGGCCTACAGCATTTGTCCAACAGAGGAGGTGACAACTGCATAAGAAAGCCCCTTTCCCTTGTGTTTAGAAGTGGCTGTTTGAGGGGCATACTTCAGCCAATATCTCTGTACTGTGCACATGACTGTCCAAAGGGGCGCAAGTGAAAGGGAAGACTCCTTAATTATCTTCACCTTTTGTTCACCCCACAAAAGGACAACTGTAATCTAGCCCAAAGTGTTTAAGAATAGAAGAAAATCATATTTACCTTGTATAAGGAAACTAAGGCTACGTCTACTGCAGCCTTCTTCTGCAAAAGCTCATGCAAATGAAGCGTGGAGTAGAATATCACTGTGCTTCATTTGCATAATTAATTAGACGGTTCCTTTCTGTACATAACCCCCCTCTTGCGCAAGAGCCATTTTTCCTGAAAAAATGAGGAAGAATGGCTCTTGCAATCTATACAGCTCCTTTTTGCACAAAAGCCTCTTGCTCAAAAATGGCTGCTAATTAATTATGCAAATGAAGCGCGGCAATATTCTACTCCACATAAGCTTTTGTGGAAGAAGGCTGCAGTATAGACGTAGCCTAAGATTCCACTTACATTTTAAAGGAAAACCTTCTATTTGGAAAGAAATCTTTCTGTGTCTGAGAATCTTCCTGCCTTGAGAATCTTCCCTGTCCAGCAGAAGTGATTAACTCAGTGGGATTCCATGGCTATGCATCATCATTACATTGTGAGACCAGATAACATCAGTACAGAGTGAGGTCATAAATCAAGCTTGCTCAGTAAGGTAGATTCCCTTTCATACCAATATCACCTCTGTACTTTCTTAAGCCAGAGGCTTTTCATTCAGATGTCTGTCTCTTCTAGGCCGTGGGGTACCTTAGCGATGCCACAGTATATACAATACAAAATACCAAGTTGGATACTGCCAGCATATTCATAGAATCATAAAATCATAGAAAACTAGAACTGGAAGGGACCTTGAGAGGTCACCAAGTCAAGTCCCATGCCCTCATGGCAGGACCAAGCACTGTCTAGATCATCCCTGCCCTTAAATATCTCCAATGATGGAGATTCCACAACCTCCCAAGGCAATTTATTCCAGTGTTTAACCACCCTAACAGTTAGGACCTTTTTCCTAATGTCCTACTTTAACTTCCCTTGATGTAATTTAAGCCCCATGCTTCTTGTCCTATCATCAGAGGCCAAGAAGAACAAATTTTCTCCCTCCTAATTGTCACACCCTTTTAGATACTTGAAAACCGCTATCATGTCCCCTCTCAGTCTTCTCTTTTCTAAACTGAACAAGCCTAATTCTTTCAGTCTTCCCTCATAGCTTATGTCTGCTTATCATCTGCAAACGTAATAGTCGGACTCTCTATGCCATCATCTAAATCATTGATGAAGATAGTGAACGGAACTAGTCTCAAAACAGACCCCCCCCCCACGGAATCCCACTTATTATGCCCTTCCAGCATGATTATGAACTGTTAATAACTACTCTCTGAGAACAATTATCCAGACAGTTATGCACCCACATTAAATTAGCCCCATCTAGGTTGTATTTCCCTAGTTTATTAATTAGAAGGTCATGCAAAACCACATCAAATGCCCTACTAAAGTTTAGGTATACCATGTTAACTGCTTCTCCCTTATCCATAAGGCTTTGATAGCCTATCAAAGAAGGCTATCAGATTGGGTTGACATGATTTGTTCTTTTCAAATCCATGCTGGCTGCTACCTATCACCTTGTTATCTTCCAGTGTTTGCACATGAATTCCTTAATTACTGGCTGATACTGAAGTTCATTTTGCCTCACAACTCTTCTAAAGGGATACATTGAATAGGAAGGGAGACAGAAGAAAAAAAGGGATCAAGTTTTGCAAAATTCCCTTAGTGAAAGGCATCAAGAAAAAAGAGAAATTGCCTGTCAAATTCAAACAAAAGGTGCACAGGTATGGATAGAGTCCTTATCTTCAATACCAGTATTCAACCAGGCTAAAATCTCCATTGCCTGACGAATCGAAGATAGCAAACCAAACTTTGTAATCACCACACCACCAATGTGCCAGCTCCCTTGACATCATTCAGTTGTGGAGAATCATTACAAAGCTCTGCTTCACAGACTCCTGTGGACTGCAGAAGCCCTGCAGGCTTTCTGCTGCTTGACCTCAGTACTCTGGAAGTTTGCATCTAATGTATTTTGAATTTTATGCAACTACACAGGCTACTCAAGATTTGGCCTTCAGTTAGCAGCTCAATTCTTCAATAATAGGATTTTAAAAATAGAGGTCTGTTACAGCATATGTTTGAATTTCTGAAAATGTACTCTTCGGCTCAAGTTTTTCTCTCCTCTGAATGTTAGCTTTCTCACAGTCTGTTTCATGTTTTCACTTAAAGTTTTGCTTAATTTGCTAAACGTCTCGCTCTATGCTGGTTCCAGTTTGCTGGAGTAGCATAAGCCACACGGGATGTTTCTAATAGAACTAGGGAAGGTAGGCTTGAATTGCAAGACTACTTTCCACTGTCTCTTTCCCCTCATCCCTTCAAGCTTTGATCAACTATTTCTTAAGTTCTTTGTAGAATAGTGATAGAGATGCAGCCGTGTTAGTCTGGTGTAGCTGAGACTCTGTTCTAAAATTTGATTTGTCAATTTCACATGCGTTCATTTTTTTGATTGTATCACATTGGTATATATGGTTGTGCCAATTTTCTTCCACATATTGATCTGAGGAAGTGGGTCTGGCCCACGAAAGCTCATCACCTATAAACCATCTTGTTAGTCTTTAAAGTGCTACATAGTTCTGTCTTTTGTTTAAGTTCTTTGTGTTATCTTTAAAGCTCAGAAACTAGCATAGGCTCTGCATTTGAAACAAAATATAGTAATAGATGGATATTCACATCTAAAACATAAAATCAAAAGTAGCACCAGTGCCAAACTGAGACAATGAGAAAGCAGCTTCTGGAAAAAAGAATGGGAAAAAAGAAGATGCATTAGAGCGGTTTAGATTTAGTTCCATTGATTACATTTAAAGCAAACAGGATTCTTCTGCTTAAAAATGCTGACTTTTTAATCTCTCTCAGTACCAGAATGCTGAAGCAATTCCGAAAAGTCTAGCTGTGTTTAACATCTAGGCTCCTTGAGGAATCATAGGGGAGGATGTTAGAAATGTGCTCAGTGTGTTCATTAATCCATATGATTAACAGTGTTTAATAAACTATTTTTAGGACATGAAGATGTTTATTTTGCCTAGAATAAAAATGGAGGGAATCTTCAGTCATTTAAAGATCCTACATGTGAACTGAATGCTTGGTAAAGGTATTGGTGCAAGCACTCTTGGGCAATATCCTTGAGCTGTGGCCTTTAGTAACATTTAGAGCAGGCGTATGTCCAGCTGTATGTTGTCCAGCCAGGAGGGTCCCAACAGCAAAGAACAAGCTCCCTAAATTGATGGGAGCAATGAGTACCGTAACCTGGCTTTCCTCAGTTCCTCTAAACATGTCTGTATGTCCTATTCAATCCCTGACCAATGTGCCATAACTGCCAAATACAATGTGTCCTCTTGAAACCATTTAAAACTTTGTAGAAAGTGAAGGGAGCTAATAGTATTTGGTGTATTCTTTCCATTATGGCCTGCTACCAACTGAACTGAGATTATCTATATATTATCCATATATCAGCAAACAGACATTTGTTGCTAACATTTAGCTGCTGCATTCTGGGGTCGATTTAAATGAATGACACAGGAAGGCAGTTTTCCTATTCCACAATGAAACTCCATTTGGTTCCTTGCATCAGAGGAAGATGATAGGCAAAATCATTGTGGTGTTTTTCAGTAGACAATCTACTGAAATAATACAATTCTTTTTTTGGTAATGGCACAAGTAACATTTGGAAAGCCAGTACTGGGTATGCAGCATTATGTTCTTAAGTATGAGCTAAAATTTCTACTGGTGTAAATTATCACAGCTACGTTGAAGTGAGTGAAGTTACACCAATTTGCACCAGCAGATAATCTAACTTTATATTGCTCCCCTTTGGCGGCTTTGTTCATAGATTGCATCACCCATTGTATAGAGCCACTTTTTCAAAACTAGCTGCATACAAATCACACATATAATTACATTATCCCATGTTTTGCATGTTAACGTACACTGAATGCTCATGGGATAATTATGCACATACATGGCCAGTTTGGCAACTAGCTGGAGATATATGTGTGTGTGTGTAGGTATTATGGACCCATCTGATATTCTTGTGCCAAACTTAGTAGTATAAAACTGTATGTGCCAATGTCTGAAATAATTGTCCATAATGTCAGTTTATCCAAGCCCCTGAGATAAGGCAGCCAGTGAAAGAGGGAAGCTTATTTGAACAGCTGAGGGTTTTTGCTTTGCTTGGAAAAAACAATTATTTTGCTTACCCTATGAGCTGGGAAGAAAAGAGCTTTCTATAATGTTTTAAATGGTTTCAAAAGGACAAATTGCATTTTTCTCCTGTATTGCCATGTTGCCTCTGTCTGTTCGATATGTATAACTAGCATTACAGCATTTTTCATTTATTTATTTTATTTCTATTTTATAAATCTCTTCTCAGAATGAATTTCTCAGCAGGACACACAGCATTTGACATAAATATGATTCGACAAGCTGAAGTGAAAGCTGAAAGGTTTGTAATCCCAAATTGTTCATATGTTGTGTTTTACACATCGTGGACTGTTGTTCAGATGCTTTCAAATATTCAACCTGATTTCTGGTGCATGCTTTTGACAAGCATTCATTCTGCCTCTACCATGGTGTGGAGGGTGTAAAATGAGGAGTAACGTTAGTTCGAACCAAGGGGTTTCATTTGAACTAACGTGGCCCGGAGCGCACTTCCTGGTACAAATCAGCTGGCGATCGGAATAGTGCGTGGGCAAGATTATGCTAATGAAGCACGGGATATTTAAATCCCCGCTTCATTAGCAATTTCGGTTGGCTACATTTGCATCCCTATGTCGAGATAGGGAGCAAGTGTAGACATACCCTAAGAGAATATTCCAAACACTTCTCTGAATTGTTACAGGGGTGCCTGACATTTGGTTTCTTATCCATAACTTAACCTAATTTAGTTTTTCTAGAAAAAAAAGTCAGAAAAATTAAAATGAGCCCTAATACAGTCACATGAATGATATGTTCACAAGGTAGATCTCAGGAATTTAATACGTGTAGGTCTTACATACTGGAACCATCTGATTCTCTTTGCAGATCTTGTAAGTGGGAAAACCCTGTAGGTTCACTCAGACACTTGGTACTCAGCCTAATACCCTTATCTTGGGAGCTCACTATACACCATCTGATAATTGTCAGAGAGGAGAGGACATCCACCCCACTCCATCTTAATCCATCATGATCTTTTCTCTTTCCCTACATGTATATATGTGGGTGGCTGGGAGGAACCTGGCAGAGAACCATCTCCAACAGCTTTATGTCAGTTGAGATTTTCCCTGTGGAGGGAGAATTCTTAGTAGATCAGTTGTTAGCACATTAACATCCCCTTTGAACTTCTCAAGGGGCACCAAGGGAATGGAATAGCCTATCTGTAGATATTTCCCATTGTTACTTACTGTTTATTCTCTGTGTAGTTCATTGCTTCCTTATACAGAATAAGTAGATTTGTTGTATGAGATTATACTCACTGTGGGAACACAGTTTACAAACAATAATTGAACTGTTTCAAAAAGCTTTTGTGATGTAGTGTTTTGTGTTTATATAATTGCTACACAAAATGATTGGCCTCTGCTCACTTTTATTTTGTCGAATAAATCTATACAAGGTACTTTTCTGGAAGGCCTCAAGTCACTCATAAAACCAAAAACAGGCACCAAAAACAAGTAAAAAACTAAAAGCAAAAAATTGAATCCCACAATGTATGATATTAAATAAATAAAATAGGTTGGAGATACCTCCATTTTGCAGGCCAGAATAGTAGAAGTGAATTGTAATTCTGAAACAGCCTATTTGTCTATGCAGCAGTTTACATTTAGCTGTATTTACCTCTGGGAACAGCCCATTGCCATTATGTCTAATGACCATTTTCTGACTTGACCTCTCCCAGTCTAAAAACCCTGATGCAGTTGCTGACCAATGAACTGCTCATAGCTGGCATCTGTTGATTCAGCAGCAGAAAGTCCCTTTGTGGCAATATAATCACCAACTATAAATGACCCTTACAGAAGCAGCATTTATCATTCATTAACAATCCATTTTTCCCATAGCAAGCTGTGCAGTGGGAGAATCACCCTCTGGAGAAATAGATGGCAGAAGCATTCACTATATAATGTTGGTGTCATTTCACCCCCCTCCAGATTCCCTCAACAACAACATATTAAGGGCACAAAGTAATATCTGCCTCATTACCTCTGATGTATTCACACACAGTATTTTTTTCTATATAGCCTAAAAATAGGTGTGGTGGGAATGGAGTGACTATGTAAAAATGGTACATTCAGATTCAGTGTTTCTGCTTCCTGTGCTTTGAGTCATGTCTACTTACCTCCCTGAAACAAATGTGTTTTCAATGCTGCTATCCCCATGGAGCCGAAACAGCTCAGGAAACACACACTGACTTCTAGTCTAGCAGCAAAGTTGTCAGTCAAGTTCTGTTGAAGAATCTTTGTCGCTGGGGGGTGACCAGACATCCTGGTTTAACAAGCCTGTCTCTTTTCTCCTTTTTTTACCATACTGTGGCAACGTTCCATTTGATTCCACTGTAGTTTGATCCAGTCCCATGCCCCCAACATGGTAGTTTGACTCATGTTGTCAATATTGTCTTCATGTGACTCTGTATCTGTGTGTAAGTCAATAATGATAATGTTACGTAGCTTTTATATAGTATGATCCATAATATTCATCCATAGTTCTCTAAATACTTTACAAAGGAAGTCAGTATCTTTATCCCTAGTTCAAAGATAGATGCATTGAGACATAGACAAGTGAGATGACCATCCTAAGGTCACCTAGCCTAGACTTGGATCCCAAGTCTTCTGAGTTCCAATTCAGTGCTTTATCCATTAGACCACACTGCAGCACCCCAGTGGAGATGGACGGAATAAACAGACAGATGAAGAACAAAAAACAAAACAAACAAAAAAAACCCCAAAACCCAGAGTAGGACTCAGAAAGACTTCAAGGGAACTGGGAAGAATACGGTAACAGGAACACAGAGAAGTAAAAAGGAGATGTCTCAGGGGAAGGAAGAAGGAGGAAGGACAGAATTACTGGCTTCCTGGGCAAGGTGGGAAGGGGGGAAAGCTCCATGCTCCCAGAAGAGGCAGGGCCTCAGGGTGAATGGGCAGGGCTAGGGGCTAGCCTCCCCTTGCCAATCCTTTAGCATTTCCCAGACCATGTGGCCAGGGCTCCAAGCCACTGCCACAGGCAGGAGCCCTGGGCCCTTTTGAATCACTGGACGCAGGGAAAGCTTCCCCTTTACCTCCCATCAGCAGGCCTGCTGTCTCACAAAGCATTTTGATCATGATCGTGGAAGATTTCATCTCCGAGGCACTGACCAGATATCATTCAGTATCCCTGAGGGTCAGTTTCTTATGATGGCATTTATGAGGCTGACACTGATGGGGATCAGTCTTTTCCAACTTCTGTGTTTCTAACACAGCTGGATGATTAATCCATATTCTCCATATGTAAAGCTCATGCAGTAAACTTCATGCAGTGGAGTTATTTCCAAGCCTGTTCTGAACTGAGCTTAGCAACTGAGCCAGGTGAATTTTGGGGATATGGAATTTGTTCTCACCCTACAAGACTTTTCTCAGTTCAGGAAACCAATATTTCATTTTGCCTCCACAGGCAATTTACCACCCCAAACATATTTTAAGTCACATTTCTTGAAAGATCAAAATTCAATCCCCTCCAATTATTAATGTGACAAAGGGGCATGAGGAGAACTCCCTTGACTTTTCATAATATGGAGAGTTAATTTCATTAAATTGAATGCTCTTCCAGTCTTCTATTGTTGCTTCAAGTGCTCCCTCATTATATTTAGATGAGGATATACAGGCAAGCCAACTGCTGTGTAGTTCAGTGGGTTTGTCTGGAACCACCCAAGAAAAAAGCAAGCTCTTTGGCATCAGTTTGACAAAAGAAGGAGATGCTGGTCAGATTTCAGTTTCTGTTATTGTTCAGTTCGGCTCTGCTGGCAAGTTTATTTTTTCAGGCAGCTATTATCTATTGCATCACAGCTATAATTTCAACACATTGTTTTTCTGTTTAATTTTTGTAGCACTCATAAAGATGAGTGACTAATAGCACCAATGTGATATGCTGAACATAGGCAGGCAGAGTGCAACCTTTTCCTACCATTCTCTCCAGCTCAACAATTTCCCCCTGCATGTTATTTCAGTCTAGTGTCTGATTTGTGCATTGGTTTTGAAATGCATGAAACTGGGCAATAAGATCAGAGTCCCAGTGTATGAAGCAATAGTTTGGATTTGAATTACAGACTTCTCATGTGAAAAGTAAACACTGCTTTCATCCAGCTTTTTCCCAGCTTTATATTTTATTCAAATGTATTAATGTAATTAGCAGTTGTTTGCAATAGAATCTTGACTAAACCAGAAGCAACTTCCTGTGCCAGTTAGTTCAGATTTTTCTGAAGCTCTGACCTCCTGTTTGCAGTGGGGCAGAGGAACTTGACACCACTGACAATTATAAATCAAGACTGGGTATTTTTTTGCTAAAAGATCTGCTCTACAAATCATTTTGAGGGAGTTCTATGGCCTGTGTTATTCAGAAGGTTAGACTGGATTTATCACAATGCTCCCTTCTGGCCTTGGAATCTATGAATATAAGTCACAGTGCCATGTGTTCTATTGAGAGGAACACAAGAAAGGGTCTCAAGATGCCTGGTAGTTTTGCTGATATTCCTCTGTATGGCTAGGAGTAAATCACTGAGAAGGCAGATGATGATATCGCCCTCCTCAAAGGTAGGAACTGAATTGGTAGAGCTCATTTCTTTCCATTTTCTTCTGGATTTCTAAGCAAAAAGAATCATGCTTCACTGTTGACAGCTAAATGCATCAATACTTTGAAAAGAGCGTATATGCAATGGATTTTAAAATTGAGACAATACACATGCACCATTCTATAAACGACTGAGCAGGATAGACTGAAAGTTAGCAGGGATTAGAATTAACACTTAAATGTATGGAGTGGGAGTGACTGTTTCCGGGCTGAATTCATCCCTGGTGAACAACACTGAATATATTGAGCTGCATGGGTGAATGTGACTGACAGTATGATGACATGGTTGGTGAGGAAATGAAAGGAAAAATATCAAGGGTTGTGAATTTTTGGGAAAGAACTTGAATGGATTGCTTTGCAGATATTATTAAAAATTAGAGCTAGAAAAGACCTGTTGGTTCATCAGCTCATATGCAGTGAAAGATTATTGCTTTTTTTACAAACTCACTTAAAAATTACACTGTCTTTGATTTCATCACATAATCAAATGCCCTAGTACCAGCATAAACAATTACTCTCCCTACTTGGTGTTAACACCTCCCAATTCTAATCAGCAGCTAATGCAGATCAATAGGATATAAAGCAGATCCTAAATTAGCTTAGTTGTGCTTTGATATTCAGCCTTCTGGAATCACTGAGTTTAGCTAGCTATTAAAATATCACATTTATTGCTGGCAAGTACTAAGCCTTGCAGTACTTGATTCAGGAATGCACAGAATATTCATGCAATACAGAATGGCTAAGTGGGATTTCACAATGTGAAAAATTAGAGCAGTCTCTTTGTGGTTGCCAAAGTAGATTGACCTTCATTTTCTCTGATGCTATGGATGAAGCTTTATTAACTGCACTAATCTCAATTAAAACATACTGTGAACCATAAAGTTACTGCACTTATCACCAACAGTTTTATGAGCATTTAAGAAAAATAGATCCATTTGTGTATCTTTCGATCTGACCTGACATTAGACATGGGACAGAAGATATTTCTGTTGTTGGCTGACTTCTTTTGCTTGATAGAACACAATATATGTTATTTGTGTATAATACTGATCTAGATAGGTATATAGAGCCATCTATTGTATTATATATGTAGTTAGATAAGTGAAAGAGATAGCACTCTAATATTTCTCTCATTCAATCTATTTTTAGATTTGGTCTACATTTTAAATAATTTTTATTTTGAAAATTTCATTAAAATTTAAAAATTTTCCACAAAATTATTTAAATGATTTTCCCTGGTTTTACCATCACCTCTCTCTTTCTCTCACTCATACTTGTAAAATTCCCATAAAGGATTATTAGTGCATAACTTGGTGTAACACCTTAAGCTTTTCTCAAGAATAGGCAAGCCTTGGAAAGACTCATTATTTATGGCTAGTATATCACTAAGAAACCTCACAGCAGCTGAGGATCCATTCAGTCTCTATAGGATAGGATGATACTTCATGGAGGAAATTCAAGAACAGGGGGTGATCCCAAATAGATATGGGCATCAAGAGAGTGTTCTTTTATGTTCAATGACTATTTCTTTAAGGCATCCTAACAATTGTGTAATGAGATGCAAGAGAAGTCTGGGCTATTTCCACCCATTTTAGAATTCTTGCTCCCACAGTTCAGGAAGCTACTAATAGTCTTGGAGTTGAGAATTGTGAGATTATTAACTGGACTGCCAGTCTTCTGTCATCAAAGCCAGGGATAAGTTGAACTTATGTGCCTCAGAGAGGTTCACTTATGCTATTCCCAGCTAAAACAAAAGGAATGTGGAGAAGTCTCAATTTTTCAGTTGTTTCATATTGGACTTGTCAAAGAATTACGTTTAAAATCTTTAAAATAATATAAAAAATACACAGAATAGCTTCTGTCAGTACTAGTGATGAAAGGCTGATTACCTCTTTCTGGATTACTCTAGTGATTTAGGAGTAGATTCATGAGGGAACTTAAATGTTGTGATGATGAGGTGCACAGAAATCCACTGAGTTTGTCAAGGCTGCATTACATGCTCAAGCACCTTATACAATGAATGGAGGGAGACAGACACCTAAGAATGGGATTCACTGAAGCCAGCATGCTAGGTGAAGCTCCTCACAACCTAACCAATGGGCGATGCAAAAGAAAAAGGATGTTTATATCCCACCACCTCAGGGATCTCATTGACCAAATTTAGTCTGGATGGAGACACCTATATCTGCCTTGAGTTATCTGTGAATCTACTTTTGGAGTTAGGCACCTAAGATTTTTCTTAAAAGCAACAGTAGCACCCTCATAACTTTTAGCTCAGGGGTTAGAGCATTCACCTAAGATGTGGGAGACACCAACTCCTGTAATCTTTTTGCTTGATAAGGAGAAGGGCTTTGAACTTCAGTGAGTGGCCAAACTTCTGGGATATGGGATATTCCAATCTGCTGCTCCCTCTGTCTTGCCTGGTTTAGCTATTCCATTTTGGATAAATAGTGAAAGAGTTATTGGTGTAAGGGGACTGAATCTTGTATCTCTGGGTGCGTGTAGACTGCAGGGCTGCATCTAGACTGGCATGATTTTGCGGAAATGCTTTTAACAGAAAAGTTTTTCCATTAAAAGCATTTCCACAAAAGAGCATCTAGATTGGCACGGGTGCCTTTGCGCAAAAAGTGCTTTTGCACAAAAGCATCCATAGACAGTCTAGACGCGATTTTGCGCAAGAAAGCCCCGATCGCCATTTTTGCCATCGGGGCTTTTTTGCGCAAAACAGTTCTTCCCTGTCTACACTGGCCCTCTTGCGCAAGTATTCTTGCACAAGAGGGCTTATCCCTGAGTGGGAGCATCATAGTATTTGCGCAAGAACACTGACAATCTTACATTAGATCGTCAGTGTTCTTGCGCAAATTCAAGCGGCCAGTGTAGAGAGCTGGCAAGTTTTTGCGCAAAAGCGGCTGCTTTTTCGCAAAATCTTGCCAGTCTAGATGCAGCCCAGGGGTTTTTTTGGGGGAGAGGGGGAAACAGCTGTTTTTTTCAAAAAACCTTCGCTTACTTCCACACTGCTATTGCGGTCTTTCGAAAGAAAATTGAAAGAACGCAGGGCGGTTTCCGACACTGGTAAACCTCATTCTACAAGGAAGAATGCCTTTTCTGAAAGAGCTCTGTCAGAAAAAGGCATGTGTCGTCACGGAAGAGGGATTTTTTTCAAAAGAAGAGGCAGGAAAAAGCACAGGTGCCCTAGTGGACACTCTGTCCACACTAATCACAGCTCTATAGTCCCTGTCTCCTGCCAGCTCTTAAAGCTGCAGGCACCCTGGACTAGCCTTTTGGCAAGAAGCTGGCCTTGCAGCAGCATCTTGGCTGCATGGCTCTGAGTGCTAAAGGCCTGCTGACCCATGGCACAGCCACAAGCCCTTCGGAATCGCCTGGCCCGCACAGGTGCCTTCCTGGTCTGGGGTGGAGATCCTGTCCCTCCTGGAGCTGTGAGGGGAGGAGGAAACAATGCTGGATCTCCACTCCCAGAGGTGAAATGCCAACATCTACAGCCGGATGGCCAAGGCTCTGGCTCAGAGAGGACACCAAAACCGCACCTTGGACCAAGTACGGAGCAAGGTGAAGGAGCTCCGGCAAGGGTACGCCCGGGCCAGAGAGCACAGCTCTCACTCCGGGACAGGACCCCACTCCTGCCCCTACTACAAAGAGCTGCACCAGATCCTGGGGGGTGGTGAAGCCCTTTCCCCACCCGTACTGGTGGACTTGGGCATGGAGACACCTGTGCTTGCCAGCTCAGAGCTCCTTGAGGAGGACGACAACAATGACAAGGAACAACAGCTGCAGGAGGAGGACGACACTGGCAGCGCTGTCACCCTCAACCTGGAGCTGGTACCTCAGGCACTGGAGATATCCTAGGCATCATCAGGTAAGTGCTCTCAGTTTGTCACACACACAGGGAGGCAGAGGCGGGCTCAGAGAGGATGGGGTGCAAACATCACTCAGCATGCTCGGCCTGGACAGCGTGCAGCTGTCAGTGCATGTGCACTACATGGTCTCAGGAGCCAGCCCTGGAGCACAGATGGGCTGCTGCTCTCAGTCTGGGGGGAGGCTCCACACACTTCCAACTCCTGGTAGGAACATTCTCTCCCTGCCAGCTATTGCTGGAAGCAGGCTGGGCACAAGGCCACATGCATGACCCCACACAGACTGAGGAGAGCTGCGCATACCACATGACTATGGCTGCATGCGAGAGGCACCACTCGCTCCTGTGGCCAGTGTGGCCAGGTGCAGGTGTGTGTGTGGGCCCCAGGGAAGGCCAGGCCACTCCAGGCCCCTCTCCCACAGTGGGATCCCACTGTGGCTGGACACTTCCCTGGCCTGCTTCTCCATGGGGGGATGGGGGAAGAAATGGGCAGTATGGTCCCCTGGGCACCTCGGGTCCCCTGTAAGGCAGCGCCTGCTGTACAGCCCACACATGTCTTGCTCTCGGGACATCACCGTCCCCTGCTCCAAGGACAGTTGATCGCTGCTCACAGAGGCGGACACAGCCTCAGGGACAATGTCTGCATGGATGACTGATTTCCTCTCCCTCTTTTCCTCCACAGCTGGACCAGCCATATCTGAGGGGAGGTCCATGCCATCACAGGCAGTTGCCTGAAGCCGGGGGAGCCGCAAGTGCTGAAGGGTCCCCGAGGACCTCATAAGAGAGCATGTTGCAGTCCTGCATGACATGCAGCAAACCCTAGCCCAAAAGGTCTGCGATGATACTGAGTGGTGCAATCACATGTGAGACCAGCTCATGCAGTAGGGCAAAAACGTGTGCCACCATTCGGGAAGTGATCGCTTTTTTGATGCGCTTGTGTTGTGTGGACACTCTTTCTGAAGAAGTTTTGTCAGAAGATCTCTTCCGAAAAAGCTTCTTTCGAAAGAAGCCTGTGGTCTAGACATACCCTCTGTGTCCTGGGCATGTGCTTTAAGGCATACAGTCTTTCTCAAGGTTGCTTGCTCGCTTTTTCTCTCTCTGTCTATCCCAATGACAGAGTAGGTATTTATACACAGTGGAAAGGTGTCAACAGGAAAGACTGAGGGAGATCCAAATAAGAATATCCAATTGCCTACACAGTGGGGCAGTCACCTGAGTGGTGGCAGATCCCTTTTTAAATCCCCTTCTCATCAGGCCAGGAGGGTGAGATTTGAACTGAGGGGTTCCTTCTCAGGAAAGTTACCTAACTACTGCACTACAAGTTATGAGGGAGGTCCTATTCCACCACCCTATCGTATGGCATTAAATGTGCTTTTTTCCATTTATAACTTCTATGAGGCTATGAAAAACAGGGACAAGAAGTCAAAAGAGGACATGACTGTGTCCCAGATGACTAAATACAGAGGGTCATGAGCCATTAAGGATGTTAAGCTTCATAATACATTTATAAATGTGAGACATTTGTTTTATTGAGTCTGTGATTCCATTTGAAAATTACAGTGAAGGGACACTTTGTGCACACACCACCTTGCTGATGTCAGCAGGAGAGGAACAAGCAGACCAAGGAGGACATAAATGGCCATAACAGTTCAATTATTCTTGATCTTCTCTTCTTATCATATATCAATATATGTATTAGTTACCTGACACTGGGTTTTTTTTTTGTGAAGTTCCATTTGTCCATTCTCAGGAATGCTAGTGTCTGCCCACAAGCAGAGTATAGACAGCAGTATAGGGGTAGGAGAAGAAAGATACCCAATCCATCATTTTAGTTGCATCAACTTTTAGGGTTGACATTAGCATTGTACTTCTGACAGTTG
This sequence comes from Pelochelys cantorii, assembly GCA_032595735.1. NCBI lineage: Eukaryota > Metazoa > Chordata > Testudines > Trionychidae > Pelochelys > Pelochelys cantorii. The sequence continues at coordinate 96,075,629 of CM064329.1, read as the reverse complement.
CAATCAACATATACATTTGTGAGATGAGCTGTGTGATCTTTGTCCCACCCTGAAGGAACATAGAAGCCTGGCCAGACCTCAGCCCAATGGTAGGGTGACCGCCCATTCCATTTTTAATGGGACAGTTCCATATGTAAGCCCTCTTGTAGCTTTCCCAACTTTTTTCAAAAAACAGGTGAATTGCCCCATATTTTCAGCTACAGCACTGTCCCCGCTGGCCAGTCGGCATCTGCACAGCCTCAAGAGTCTCCTGTATATGGCTGACAGGCAGTGGCCAGTAGGTGGCGCTCTCAGGCAGGGTTCAGAGGCAGGAAGACAGTAGGAGAGGAAACCTGTGTGTGTGATAGAAGGGTAAGGGGGTAGGGATGGGTGAGGTGTGTCACCCCTCACTATAGCTAAAGCAGAGTTTCTCAAGGAGGGGCGTCTGCCACCCCTTTCAGGCTATGGGATTGAAGCCACAATCCTGGGCATCTTCTGTGGACTGAAATCTTGATCCCCCGTGGCTCTTCCCACACGGAATTCTTAGTACCCGAATGCTGAAGCCCTGATCTGTGATGCACCCCCTGATTCTCCGTACTACCCAGACTGAAGCTCTGACCTCAAGTACACTACTCCTTCTGGTAGAAGCCCTTATCCTTGGAATGACCCTCCTTCCACAGCTGAAGCCCTGATCACCTGCATTCCCCTCCACCAAGGGCTGAAGCCACAAGCCTTGGAAATCCCTGCAAGGCTGAAAGCAGGAGCTGAGGGGCTGAAGTCCTGATCCCCACCCTGCCAAAACTGAAGCCAGGAGCAGTCAGCTGAATCCTGGATCCCTAGCACTCCCCATGAAGCAGAAGCCCCTGAGCCCACTGGCAGAGCTAGGGGGTGCTCGTGTTGTTGTCCCCTAAACTTCAGTGGAAGTGCAGGGTAGTCTTGGAGACAGACTTACCCCTCCTCTCTCCTCACTCTCAGGCCAGTTTAGAGGCAGGAAGGCAGAGCCAGCCAGGGCAGAGCAGTTGCTTCTCTGGCTGGTGCCATGGCACAGGCTAGGCTAGGCTAGGCTAGGCTGCGCTGCGCTGCGCTGCGCTGCGCTGCGCTGCGCTGCTCTGCTGTTCTCTTCTCTCCTCTCCTGCAACTCCTTCTGGTGAACTCACTTAAATTAGAGCAATTTTATCAGGTGTCTCATATTTGGCATAGGGAAAAACGGTCACCCTCCCCAGTGGTATCCCTCAGAGGAGGAACCACAAAGCTAAACAACAGCATGGACTGCAGTTGGTCCTGCTCCAAGCAAGGGATTGGTGATCTCCTGAGATCTCTTCCAACCCTTATCTTCTATGATCTGTGATACTATGATTAATTAACAACCAATGTTCAGAGTGATTTCAGATGATACCATTTGGGAGCTACTTAGGTACAGCTGAGCCTTAAAAGAAGGGTGGTCATTTTAGAGAAAAACACAATGGATTGCACTAAGGAAGGGCCAGGGAGGAGCTCTCTAGTGAAGTTTAGCTGTTCTTAGGTGCAGCAAAGTCTAGTTATGCTCAAACTCTTAAAAAGGACAGTCTTTATGGGCTATATCAAACTAAAGTTAATTGCGTCAAAGCCAATACAACACTTCAGGTTTGTGTTATTGTGGTTGCATCAGCACACAAATATACGTGAATCCCATAACACTCAACAGAGAGTATCCATTGCTTTTCTTAGGACTCCTGCATTTACATTCAACTGTATGTATTCTGGCCCTGTTGTAGCTTCATAAGACAGCAACCACAAAAAGTCTAAATTGGGCATATGATTGTAATTATGGTCATAAAAATCCAAGACACTTTGGTTATGTGCATAAATTTTTTAACCAGAGTCACAGAAAATACCTGGAAAATCCAGGAAAAATGTAAACCAGTGACTAGAACTGAGAAGGAAATGGACTTCCTGTTCGTTTTTGAAATTTCAAAATGTTTTTCCATCCTAACTTGTGGCAAAAAGTCAAGTATGTTGGGGGTTTGTTGTTTTGTGAACCAACAGTGTCATGTACCCAATTCTTCCATACTATACTTCTGGCAATTGTTTTTTAACAGAAGGATGGAAATTCATGACTTGTTCAGCTCTATTCTAAAAATCTGGTCAGAGTATAGTCATTTCAATGTTACTTCCAGCTCTCTTTAGATCTGTTGCCCTGTTTATAATGACATGTTTTTAATTTATAATATTTGAAAAATTGATCAAAAATTTCTGCTATGGAGTCAAGTTTATTTTATCATTACTGTTTATTTATATCATCCACTTATACTCCTTCATTCTGAAGGAGCCCAACTACAGCCTATAGAAACAACAGTAATTTCATTTATTCCTGTAATGCAGCTACATTGGAGGTAGGAACAGCAATTAATTAGTTCACAGAAACAATGTCTAAAGGTATCAATTCACCACTCAGAAACTTTATTAGTGCATATATAAAGTTGACTGTCAGTGACTCATACGCTTCCAGGATGTCACCTGCACATTTACTTTAATCTCTGAAAACCAGGATAATTGATGGTGTTTTGTTAAGTGCAGGAGGCCAGACTAGAATCTGACTGTTCCTTCTGGCCTTAAACTGTATGACTCTATGGCTACATCTACACTGCAGTGCTCTTTCGGAATTCTGCATCTTTTGAGCATGCCTGTTATTTTGAAACATAACAGGCTCGCTATTCCGATACCCCTGTAAACCTCATTCCATGAGGAGTAAGGGATGTTTTGGAATAGCGATTTATTTCAAAATAAGTGCTGTGCAGACAGTGCCAAATTTCAAAATAAACTATTTCAAAATTAACTTGAAATAAGCTACACAATTTACACAGGTTATTTGAAGCTCCGGGCACCGTGTAGACACACCCCAAGGTACCTTTCCTTGTGTTCACTAAATCTTTGGACCATTCCAACATTGAGTGGTATTGCAGCTACACACTTTTCTTTGGTTTTACTCACTGCCATTGTTCAGGAGACCTTCTGACCCATTGCTACCACTGTTCAGTCCTATTGCTCAAGTGAGGAGCATGTAGTGTGATTCCTACTGCTGCTGCTTACTAGAGATTTTCATTTCTCCTGTATTTTACTAATGATATTTCCCCTGAGTATTTTCCCCTGAGTATTTCTAAAGTTAATACCTAGCCAGACCTATTTGTGCAGGTGGCACCTTTCCTGTTACAGGAAGTTTTTGTGTCTTTTCCTAAGATATTGTCTTTTCTGTATACCATAATAAGCACATTATCTGTGTTAATATTTTTCCCATTCCATTTCCCTTACAGATGGAGATAACAGTCCATGCTTAGTAACAGAACTCAGCTCTAGTATTTGACTAATTTGAAGAGACTTCCAATACTAACACAATAATACTTTTCACGCAGTCACAGCTTCCATGTCATTTCAGGTCTGGTTCACATTATGGTACATCATTCAATGTATCTAGTTTGTAAAATATTGAAATGAAACACCCTGCATAGTAAGAAATAGGCACACTAATATATAGATCTTCAGAGGATCCAATTCAAACTCCTACCTCCTGTAATCAAGGGGCTGGGCTTTCTGTTCTAAACCATTATGTTTCTAGTGGAGTCCCACAGGGATTGATCCTTGCTTCTTCACTATTTAACACTCTTATCAATGACCTGACAGAAAATATAAAGTCATTGCTGATAAAATTTGTACAAAGTTTGTGGGACGGCTAAATAATGAAGAGGACAGGTCATTCATATATTGCAGAGGAGGGCAAATACAGGCCTGCAGGCTGGATCCAATACACCGGGATATTTACCTGTGTCTCTGCCACTGTTTTATTGTCCACTCCTGATACGGAGTGATATGGAGCACTTAATAAGCTGAGTACAAGCAAGCAATACCCGTTTTAATTTAGCCACATGTAAATGTGCACTTCTAGGGCAGTGGTCTCCAACCTTTTTAAGCACAAGATCACTTTTTGATTATAAGTGCAATCCAAGATCTACCTCAAATACAAATACCCTTGCCTCTCCTCCTTCCCGCCCCTTCTCTGAGCCCCATCCCGTTCACTCCATTCTCCCTCCCTCCACCATCCTCACTCACTTTTTTCAGGCTGGGGGCAGAGGATTGGGGTTTGAGGGAGGGGATGCAGATGCTGATCTTGGGCTAAAGGATTTGAAGTGTGGGAGGGGTTCTGAGCTGAGCCTGGGGCAGGAATTTGAGGTGCAGGAGGGGTGCAGGGTACAAGCTCTGGGAGGGAGTTTGGGTGCAGGGGGACTCAGGGCTAAGGCAGGTGTTTGGGGTGCAGGAGGGGTTCAGAACTGGGGCTAGGGTTCGGAATGCAGGCTCCAGCTGGGCACCGCTTACCACAGGTGGCTTCTGGGTGGTGGTGCAGTGGGGCTAAGACCGGCTCAACCCTATCCTGGCCCTGCACCACTCCCAAAAACAGCCAGCAAACTCTCTCCACCCCTGCCCCCCCTGCTCTGTGGAGATGGGGTACAGGGTGGGGGAGGGGCACCCTAACTGTAGCACACTCTCTCCTCTTTTTCCCATGCCCTGCACAGTAAGCAGGAGGCTCCTGGGGGTGGGGGACAGCTCCAAGGCAGAGGGCAGGAGCAGTATGGCTGTGCTCAGAAGAGCAGCTGAAGTGCCGGCACTAGATAGCCTCCAGATCTCTTCCGGAAAAACTTCTTTCGAAAGAGAGCATCTACACAGCAAAAGTGCATCGAAAAAGTGATCTGCTTTTTTGAAAGATAACATCTACATTGATAGGATGCTATCTCACATTTCAGCTGTGATTACTATGGACAGAGTGGCCACCAGGGCACCTGTGCTTTTTCCTCTTTCCTCTTCTTTTGAAAGAATTCCCTTTTCCCTGTCCACACACGCCTTTTTCTGAAAGAGCTCTTTCGGAAAAAGGCTTCTTCATCATAGAATGAGGATTGCCAATGTCAGAAAAAACCCTCTGTTCTTTCTATTTTCTTTTGAAAGAATGCAATTGCAGTGTGGATGTAACTCAAGGTTTTTTTTCGGAAAAATGGCACATTTTCCAAAAAAAAATATGTAGTGTAGACATACCCTGAGTGGATGGTTTCAGAGAACTATCCACCATGACTCCAAGTTCTCTCTATTGAGTAATAATAGCTAATTTAGTCCTCATCATTTTGTATGTATAGTTCTTGTTTTTTTTCTCAAAGATATGCTTTAGTCCAAACAAGATTTATTTGGGGAAAGTTCTGTGTCCTGTATTATACAGAGATCAGACTACATGAGCACCGTGATCTCTTGTGGCCTTGAAATCTGTGAATCAGTTTTACTCTGTTATTCTGATGTCATTCTGCCTGCAGGCTGTGTCTGGCTTACAACTAACACACAGTCATGGTACATATACGCAAATTGCTTTTTGTAGTTTGAATGCCTGTCTTATACACATTGCAGAGTGAATTTTACCCTCAATCCCTTTAAATATTGCTACCCTAAAGAGACTGTGGGTTCTGGACACTAGCTGAAATCAATCCCAACAGGGTGATACAATTCTGGGAAGAATATAGCCACAGTTTGAACCCCAGAAGCGTGTGTATGGGAGGGGGGAGGAGTTACAAGAACGATAACATTTTGCCACTTGATATTTTAGAGGTACTATGTCCTGAGAATCCATTACTCAAATTAGCTCAAATTTGGATCACAAGCCTCTCCTGGACTCCCATGAGGCACAGCAATTTCAAGATAATCCAAATAAAGCATGTGGAATTTAAAACACTCAGAGTAAGCAAGCTTTAAAAATGAGCTGGTCTCAACCTGAATGCTAGTGGTGCTGCTGCTGCTTACTATAATGACAGAAAGTGAAAAAGAAATACCATATAGTTTAGGACAGGAAGTGAAGAACATCCTATCCAGCAGACACTTCAGGGGAAGGGAAGATTTTGAGCAGGACACTGGGGTAAAGCTCCTGTTCTTACAAAAATATTTAGGGGATATGTAACATCTCCTCCAAAAACCACATATCTCGTACCTATTAATAAACATATTACTTGGGTTTGTGCAGAGAGCACATTATCTCATGCTTCTAAGTCATTGGTGCTTTTGCTTTACCCATCTATGGACATTTTTTCAGCTTATTAACAGTGCCCTTCAATCTCAGCATTAAAGTCAGTGCTTTCAGACTGCTGAGACACAGTGGTCTAAAAAGCCTCGGAGAGTGACTGACTCTGTTCCTCACTTTGAAACAAAAAGACCAGTAATTACCACTTTGCCTTGACATGTGTTAGACAGTTCCCTAATCATTCAAATGTCATTCAAAATAACAACATTTGCCAATTGAACAGTCCTGATCTGTACTCTGTAGTTTTAAAAAGGTGGAAAATATCCATAACATCTAATCTCCACAGTACTTCCAGGGCCAGCTCCTTTGTGAGGTGTTTATTTGTTAAATTGCTATGATTGGGTCACATTTATCTTCCTGTCTTTAGTTTGTCTCCTCTCTTTACCTTATTCCTCCATACTTGGCATTCACCAGACTTTTTATAATAATATTCTTGATGAAGGATTTACCATTATGAATCACATAACTTTGTGCCAGGTCTGGAATCCTATCTGTATCTGCCAATATCTGATGCTTTAGAAGGGAGGAAAGGAAACATAAAGGAACCTGAGAAGTCATGCAATGTTAAACATAGGGGAGAGAGAAACCTTTTCTGACCCCACAAACAATTGGTTCATGAGCCGAAAGCAAGAGACATCAATATAGCTCTTGTGATCGACAATACTTTTTCTGTTTTCAACTAGCCCATTCAAATGTGTTTTTACTGACTAATTACTGCTCTATTTATAGCGTATTAGAATCAGTAAATGCCATTGAGAAGATGGATGATGCAGTGAAACTTCAACCCCACTTCCAAAATCACCCAGTTTATGACAAATTCCCTCTCAGGTATAATAATTTCTCATGATACAGAAGTCCCTTAGTACTTTGTACAAATCTCTGTGGGATGTTTGGGAAGTACATCGTCATCGTGCTCAGTTCAACAGCTGGTTTAGACAGATGTGACCAGAGGACTTTTCGGAGTGTTTGAAATCATGAAAGTTTCAAAATGGTTCTTTCTTTTCTATTTTCATTCATTTATACACAGCTTAGACATTTTTTTTCCTTTGTGGTCTGCAGTTCTGTTTTGAATGTGGTTTCTTTTTTGTTTTTTGTTCGTTTTAGTTTGTTTTTATTTGTTAATGTATTTTGCTTCTCTTTTAATTTACTATGATCATAAGTTTTCATTTTATGTTGGTGACTAGCACACTATTTAGTGTTCTTTATGGAACATGTAACCTTTGTTGTTCACTCTGACTGGCTATTTTGACATTATACAATCCATGCAAAATTCACGATTATACACAATTCTTTAAAACTTGGCAGAAATAATGAATTCATTTTTTTGTTAAAATGTGTCACCTACATTTCTTGATCCATGTCACTGGTGTCCTGATCTCTTCTAGCAATAATCTTGAGATGCCTTTTTTACCCAGGTTCTTGGTTCTTTATTATGTAGGGTAAATGAGCCTCATGTGATATGTCTACACTGCAGTTAAAAACCTCCAGCTGGCCCATGCCAGCTGACTCGGACTCATGGGTTTTGGCTGAGGGGCTGTTTAATAGATATTCAGGCTCAGAATGGAGCCTGGACTCTAGAACCCTGCTAAATAGAAGGGTCGCAGAGCTCAGGATACAGACCACACCCAAATGTCTACAGTACATTAAAATAGCTCCTTAGCTCAAACCCTGTGAGTTCTGGTTAGCTTGCATGGGCCAATTATGGGTGTGTAATCGCAGTGTCGACATGCCCATTTTTTCATCTGAAACTACTCTAATTACAATCAGTTTGTACTAGTGAAGGACAAGTCTGAAAAAGTTTCAAATCAGACCAAACATCCAGTTTGTAGATATTTACCCAAATATTAATCTAAATGTCTTTATTATGTAAAGCTAGAACAGCAAGCTCCTGTGAAAAAATCTTTCTCTGACGATTCATGGCACTTCTGCCTTTATTTTGTATGATCCAGCTTTTCTCATTGTATTTCTCCACGTCTGCTTCCAGGACCAAGCAGAACAAATCCAAACATTTTAGAAATTTTTAAAAAATCTGATAAACAGTCAGTTTTTAAATGATCAAAGGATTGTTCAAAAGACTTTCCTTGCTATTAGCTCATTTCTTCATCTCTGGTTTAGACCTGCTTATATGCTAAACCAGCGTTTCCCAAACTATGGGCCGCGGCCCGATACCGGGCTGCAGGAAAAAAATACCGGGCCTCAGTGTGGTTGCCAGAGTGTTCCGAGCTCCCAGAGTGCCTGTGTGGCGCCGGGTCCCCCAAGCCCTTGTCCGGCCTGGGCAGAGTCTGCAGCTGGATCTCCCGGCTCCCGGCAGAGGTGTAGCTAGGGGAGGTCGGGGGCGGGGGAGAAGGGGAGAGCCGGCCATCGGAAGCAGCACTGGACTGGGGAATCAGGGCGGGCCAGGGAGACTGGGGGAGGGGCAGCCGGCGGAAGCAGAGCTGGCTGGTAGACACACTCATGCAGTCTGAGCACATTTACCAGCCAGGCAGTTCGAAACTACAAACTGATACATCTAGTAATAATAAAACTTACCTAATGAGAAAATACCAGACATGCTATATGTCTGGTATTTTCTCAGTTTGTTTTTTATGTGTTTATATTTTTGGGCTGCAAAAAACAGTACAGGAAAAAAAAGGGTTCCAACTAAAGTAAAAAGTTTGGGAAACCCTGGTCTAACCAGCTTTCTGTTTGTCTTACACTCCATTTATCCAATCCATATTCCTTAACTTGCTGGCAAGAATATTGTGGGTGACCATATCAAAAGCTTTGCTAAAGCTGGCACTGGGGGCTTTGGGAGAACCAGAAACAACTTATTTGAATATTCATCATTTGATTAATGAATATGAAAATATGCAAATGAATGTTACTGGTCCTCCAAAAGTTCGTGAATGGATTTACTGGTCCCCATGTCAAAAAGTTTGGGAACCCCTGTGCTAAACCATAATGACTACTGTACCTTTTTTCTTAGCTAGTGTAGTTATTTCATGGATGGAGATAGGTAGAAATGTTGCTTCTTTAATTTCTAGCCAAAACAAATCAATATATTATTCTGATTCTCATATATCTTTAGTGTCTTCTGTGAGTCATTGGCTGGATCTTAAGGTTCAGCTGATTAATTACAAGGCTTTACTGTATATATCTTTTCTATGTTATCTTTGTCTGAGTGTTGCCCTCCCAGTATTTATGAGAACAATCTAAATCCCTCTAACAGTTTAAATTTTAGATGTGTCAATTACCAATGATTTGGAGCGAGGACTTTTTTCCACCACATATATGGGATAAACTTCAGATGGATAGATGACATGCCTGTTCTTTGCACAGTCTTCTCTGAGAAGTCTACAGTATCTAAACTTAAGTCTTCTCTATTTGATCTGTCAATCCAGTACACTCTGTGAATGTATTTGCAATGTAAAATATTTTTGAATGCTTGAATAAGGGCATCCTTGTATAACTTTAAAGTTGTTTTAGTTTGAGTCTTGTAAAAGGCCACACAAAGCCTATTTCATATATGTACTTTTCACTTTCAGCTATGTCATTGGTATTTTTAAGCACAGAAAACATCATGCTAAATTTCATTTTTTATTCCATATAAAAAAAGTGCTACATATACAGGCACTAGCTATGTCCCCTGGATATCTTACTCTCATTCTGTAGGCAACTGTACAATGTGTTGAATGGTTTTCTGTGCAGAAATGATGCACAAATGACTCATTGGGAATACAACTGTCTAACCATTCACCAGTACTGTAGAGCTTTAGGTTTTCCTTAGGGGTCTTCCATCCAAGTACTGAAAATATATAAACTTCCTTAGATTGTGCGCTCCAGTGTGGCCACTAACAAGGTACTCTGACCACATGTACTTAAGAGAGCTCTGAGAAACCTGCTGCAATGCACGGCCTATCTTTTCTGAAGATATAAATGCCAGAGAACGCTGTATGTTCCCTTTCTGTGCTGTTCTTTGCTCGTAGTAGCACACATCACTGTATGTGCCAAGATTCAAGGAAAAAACATATGTAGTGATTTATCTGGAAATGGTTGGTAACATATGGAAACTTTTTTTCTTTTTCCATGAGGTCTTTTTGTAATATTCAGCTTTGGTATTTATTTTAATTAGTAAACAATCACCAATTAAGTTGCATAATCACAGACAAAAAAAATCAGATGAGGTATGAACTGAGATATAGGAGTCATGAGGCAGAGAAAAACACAAATGCTGTTCTAAATGGTTCAAAATGCAGAGGGATCATGTGAAGAAATGAGGAACAGATTCCCTGATGATGGTGCTGATCTGTGCATGCCCGCTGTGTGGTGTTAGAAAAGTTTAAAAGCTGCTCTAACTTCTGCTGGCCTTGAATTACCATGAGGGGCAGAAAATACTGCCCAGTTTCAAAATGGGATAGGGGATTTCTTGCATACTCTGGCTTTGTAATCACGTCCTCTTTTTCTTCTCAGCAACAGGGTGCATAATGCTATGGTGATGGGAAGCTGCACAAAATCTTAAAATAGTGTTCAGCTTTACTCCACTGCAGTATTACTGGCACTAAGTCTACTTTTTGGGGTCTGGTTTAACCAGATTTATGGTCAAAGTAAACTATGGTTGAAGCACAAATTGGTTACTGCACACCTGGGGATTTAACCCCATGCATTTCAGCCAAGAAACTTGCTTTGTTCACCATTCCTTGAGAAAATGTACCCAAGAAAAAGTGTGTAGAGATTGGTTTATCCGTCCTTTACAGACAGTATGTGTATTTATTTAGAAGGTAAAAGAGCCTTCCACTAAGTCTTCACTTGTCAATTCAGTGTGTCCACAGAGGAAACTTCATTACTTCACTAGGAGAGGAAAAAAAGACCTTTTGAATTTGCTTAACAAAACAAATTCCTTGAATCCTGCATGGTCTTTTGCATGGAAACAAACCTATCTCCATCACATGTCTGTTCTCTCTGGAAGCTATGAGTCGTCTGGGAGAAACTCTGGTTATTAAAAAAAAAAAAAGAAAGGAAGACAGAAAGAAAGAAAGAAACAAGCAGGGAGTTTTCCCTTGGGTAGAGGAGCTAATTACCATAATTCACCAGCTCTTTGTGATTTCAGTCAATTCAGAAGGGGCCTTTGAAAAGACGCTAACTTGTAAAATTGTGCTGTATTGATTTCAGCTTGCATGGAAGATTGAAATTGGTGTCACCTGCACAATAGCTCAGGGATTAAGCAATGCAAGGTGTAGGTGTCCCCCCACTGCCAGTGAACTCTACAATTCAGAAATCTGGGGTCACATCATTTTAAGACATCTGTTATAGTTCTAATGAGAGCCTACAAGCGCTGTCAGTGACAGATTCCCCATATACACACCACTTTGCACCAATGTGTTGCTGATCATTCAAAACCTCATTCTCCTTTATTACACACCCCCCTCACTGGCCACATATGGCAGCCAAAACCAACAACTCTCTATGCATGTCATTGACTCAGATTCATTACTATACTATTACCAAACAGCTGATACAGTGTTAAAAACCAAGTCAAATAATCTCAGACAATCAAAGGTTAAGGCTTTTGTAGCCACAGCTATGACTGGAGGGCAGGGTATAAAGGGGCATTGCTGTAATTCTGATTGCCATCAGTGTACTGAGCACAGGGTAGCATAGTGACTCCATGGGCACTGAAGTGGGGAGAGAAGAGAAGTAGCAGTCACACAGTTCAGAGATGAAGCTTATGGTGACCATATTTTCCCACTGAACAGGGGCAGCTTGTGGCTCTCTCTACCCTACCCCGAATGACTCCCTCCACAACCCTCAATGCCTCCTGCCTATGTGGAGTCGGCCCAATGCCACCCTCTCTCCCCTGCATGTAAGGTTGGCATGAGACTCCCAATTGATTGCTTCTGTACCTAATGACTAGAAGATAGCTAACGTGACACCAATATTTAAAGGGCTCTAGAGGTGATTCTGGCAATTACAGACTGGTAAGACTAATGTCAGTACTGGGCAAATTAGTTGAAACTATAGTAAAGAATAAAATTGTCAGACACATAGATGAACATAGTTTGTTGAGGGAAAGTCAACATGGCTTCTGTTAAGGGAAATCATGCTTTACTAATCTACTAGAGTTCTTTGAGGGGGGTCAACAGACATGTGAGCAAGGGAGATCCAGTAGATATAGTGTACTTAGATTTCCAGGAAGCCTTTGACAAGGTCTCTCACCAAAGGCTCTTAAGTAAGGTAAGTTGTCATGGAATAAGAGGGAAGGTCCTTTCATGGACTGATAATGGGGAAAAAGACAGGAAACAAAGGGTAGGAATAAATGGTAAGTTTTCAGAGTGGAGAGAGGTAACTAGTGGGGTCCCCCAAGGTTCTGTCCTGGGACCAACCTTTTCAACTTATTTATAAATGATCTTGAGAAAGGGGTAAGCAATGAGGTGGCAAAATTTGCAGATGATACCAAACTGCTCAAGATAGTTAAGACCAAAGCAGACTGAGAAAAGCTTCAAAAAGATCTCACCAAACTAAGAGACTGGGCAATGAAATGGCAAATGAAATTCAATGCTGATAAATGTAAAGTAATGTACATTGGAAAAATAATCCCAACTAAAAATACAATATGATGGGGACTAATTTAGCTACAACTACTCAAGAGAGAGATCTTGGAGTCATTGTGGATAGTTTTCTGAAAACATCCACTCAGTTTGTAGTATCAGTCAAAAAAACAAATAGAGTATTAGGATCATTTTAAAAAAGGACAGAGAATAAGACAGAAAATATCTTATTGCCTCTATATAAAACCATGGTATGCTTACATCTTGAATACTGAGTACAGATGTGGTCCCCTCATCTCAAAAAAGATATATTGGCATTGGAGAAGGTTCAGAAAAGGGCAACGAAAATGATTAGGGGGTTGGAACAGGTCCCATATGAAGAGAGATTAAAACGATTTGGACTTTTCAGCTTAGAAAAGAGGAGACTAAGGAAGCATATGGTAGAGGTCTATAAAATCATGTCTGGTGTGGAAAAAGTGAATAAGGAAAAGTTATTTACTTATTCCCACAATATAAAAACTAGGGGTCATCAAATGAAATTAATAAGCAGCAGGTTTAAAACAAACAAAAGTTCTCCATGCCTCCAGGTCACTTGCCCCCCTGGGCTGTATTGTGAAGTATCAGGAACTGCTGCCCTCTGTCTTCTCTTTATGCAGCCCAGGTGGGGAAAGTGATCTGGACGCAGGGAGCACAAATGTCACTCCTCAACCCTCCTCCCCCACAACCCTACAGGGGAGCATAGAGGAGCAGTGCTCGGCAGGGGCCAGCAGCAATTCCAGCTGCTCTCCAAATCCAGGTCAGTTTTTCCATGTGCTGTAGGAGGGGAGTGCAGGAGTTGGTGCAGGAAGTGGTAGGGATTTAGGGGCAAAGGGTGCACATTGCAGGGGTTGGGCTGAGGGGGCAGACTGGGACCCCATAGGGGGAAGGGCAATGAGGCACCTAGAGAGGCCCAGGACAATGGTGGGGGACCAAGCACACAGGGACCAGGAATTCCAAAATACAAGTTTGCTCAGGGCACTGTTTGTTCCAAGACAGGCTCTAAAAAGGAGAATGCAAACCACATCTATGTTGGGCCTTTTTCGTTGTCTGCAATCATGTACTGGCTTCCCTTTGTTAAAACAAATGACATTGAAATAGTAATTAAAGGGAGCTTTCCTAATTCCATGTACATCCTTGAAAATTGTTTTCAGCCAAGCAAGTTAATTTTCTTATTTAGCCTGTACTCTGCACTGCCTCTACAAAAACGCTCCATCATTCTCATTACAAATTTTTCTGCTGTTGTTCATTATTACCAAATGCTTTCCTTCTTCTCCACTATTCATTATATAGTTATTGTGTATCTTACAATTTAATTTTAATTGCCTCCCTTAATTTGTACAGTATTGCAATTCTTTATGGAAACAACATAATATATACTCTGTGTTTCCACTCAAGAGGTTTTCCTAGATCAGCTTTTTAATGTGTTTGTTAACATGTTCTAATCATTTTATCACTTTTTGGTTTGCAACTATATTTATTCCCCTGACTGAGGTCTCAACATAGTTCAGTGAGGACTCAATCCTGCTCACTCAGGGTGCTGATTTCACTTCGAGTGGAAAGTGCTCAGCACTTTGCAGGATTGTTTTCATTAAGGCCAGATCCAGCTTCTATTGAAGCCAATGTGAGTCTTTACAGTGCCTCAAATGGGAGTTGGATGTAGCCTAATAAATATGATCATCATCACCATCACAATCATCATATTAAAATACTTCACACTTTTCTAGTAGGCTCAGTCTCGGGATCTTAAACTGATTTATAAGCATATGTGATTTAGATCTCAAAACACCCCCTCAAGTGGGCACATCTTATCGTTCCATCTCTACAAATGGGGAATGTAATCCATGGAGAAATTAAGAGTATAATTCTAAAAGATTCTGAGCACCCTTCAGTGAGCTCACTCAGCCTCAGCAGCATGTAAGAGGAAGCCCTAGGGACCCAATCTTTCTCCCACTGAAGACAAGAGAAGAATCCTACTTCACTTAAGTGGATGTAAAACCAAACCCTAAATCTGTGACACATCCAACAACAGTCCATATATCTCCTGGCACATAATCTTGTACTAACCACAATTCCATTCTCTAGGCTATTTATGCTCAGGCTCAGTAAATATTAATAATTGTCTTTGTATGTACATTACTACTGAATTTAGAATTAATCTGAAAAGTCCTTAAGTATAGTAAGTGTCATAGTATCACTCAGCAGTACCACAAATAGATTTTTTCCCCAGGCATTTATAGATAAAATTATGGGATTGATGTTCTATGAAATTGTAAAGTTTTACAGAGACTGACAGTTATAGATCCACTAAAATGCTGTAAAAGAGCAGGAAAACCAAGTAGGACAAGGAACAGGAGAGATCAGAAGGCCACTAAGTGGTTAGAGGTGAACTAGCCTGAAATCTTTATGATCCTTTCTCTATTTAGATATTCATAAGAGTGGCAGTTGGTATAAGGGTTTCCACTGAATGCTCAGAAAAGCCAAATTCAGCTAAGTTCCTGGTAAATGATTTTGTTCTAATAGCACTGTGTTTCAAAAGACTTTGGGACACCTAGGAACAGCTAAACTGTCTGTGTTCTCCCACCAGTGAGGGTGATCCATTGTTCTCAAGGACTGATTATTTATGTGGGTTGTCCAGGCTTCCCTATTTACTGCTCCCAACCCACAATTACTTTTATTGACCAAATTCATATGTGAAATAGCCTCTATGCACATCTGTGTTTGGAGGAAATGTTTCAAAACCAGGCTGGCCTTCAGATTCATCAGCCCCCAGCCTGTTTTAAGTGCAGATGTTCAGTCTGTGAGTTGCCTCCCCCCATTAGTCCTAGTGCCTGAAACACATATCAGTCCTCATGCACAGTCTAAGGAGACATCACTGTCCAGTGGTTACAGCATGAAAGTGGGAATCAGTAAATCTAAATTCTATTTCAAGCTCTTCCATTGATTTGCTACCGTGGTTGTCAGTAAAAAGGAACATTGGTTGACAGTTGCCCAAGAGACCTCAGTGATTTTCTCAGAGACTGTTATTTGCTTAAGGTTACGTACCCCATTGTGTAGATATAGAAACTGAAGCTCAGCAAGGTTATATAACTTATGTTCAGATGGAACGTCAGCATCTGAAGTACAGGTTAAACTTCCTAAATCCAGGACTCTCCAGTCCAGCAACATCTGTAATCCAGCAATGGTATTTTCAGCACATCAGATAACAATCTCAAGGGGATGTCTGTGACTAAACCTGTCACAACAATGTCTGATTGTTTATCACCCTCCAAATCAGTAAATCAGTATATCATCAAAGCTAGAGGAAGGACCTTCCTTATCAGATGCAGAGGTGGCCAAGCCAATGTGAGTCACCTCATCATGAAGAACAGAGCCTTCAGAACACTATCAATTATGGTCTGAGGGCATTTGTAAGTGATGCATGACATTGTCTATCTGTGGCCACAGGTACATGTGGGATCCAGTTGTTGGCCCCCAGCTGTGAAGGCTGGCTGCACATTGGCCATGGCCCATTTGAAATCTGTTTACCAGGGCCCATGAGCAGCATGGTAAATCAAAGGTGGGTACATGCATGGTTGGATCAGTTATAAGAGATTGGTTTCTCATGTCAGCTGCAAACCATACTTCATACCACACTGACATTATAGAGCAATCTAAGTCAGTCAGGAGGCCCCACAATGGGTGCCCCAAAAACAAGCACACTCTTGGGTGGTCAGTCTGTGCATAGTGGTGGTAGGGTCAGAGTCCCAGGGTCAAATTTTTCCTGATCTTTTCAACCATTCTGGCAGTAGATTCCTCAAGATGGATGCATAGAGGAGTGATGATGCTTGACAAGGTGAGCCACAATACTGCTGTGGGTCAAATCATCCCAGTTACAATATGCATGGTTGAGTGTAGCCATATATCAAACAAATGGATGTGAGATGAATGGAGCCAGACCAAAGCAGAGTATCCTGCTGCAGAGCAACAAAGGACAAAACCAGATGATTTGACTATTTTCTTCCCATGAAGTGCCTGCCAGTTTGATTAGAAAGTTATTATGTGTCCTCACTTTAGCTGCAGTTTTCAAGTAGTTAAGGTATTTGAAAGATCTATCCAGGGTTACTCTGCGATAGACTGGTTAGGATTCATGTTTCATGTGATGAACATTGAGAAACTGGTTAAAAGAAGACTATCTTTGCAGAATCAAGATCCATAGTCTCTCTATCCACAGTCAGGTTAATTAAATGAGTGAGATTTTAGAAACCCCATTGCGATTACCCCATTTGCTTGGTGTTTCTTTACCAATGACTGGCAAAGCTGCGGTGTAATTATTTACATTCTCCTATTTTCTAGGTATTTATATATTTGCCTGAGGAAAGACTGTGTTGTTTTAAATGAATATGACAAATGAGCTGAGCAGTTGAACAGATGGGTTGAGTGTCTAACAGATGGTCCTACATTTTCATAGGTGAGGTGATCCATATCCATTTCCCCCACATTACAGGAATGCCAGCAGGAAGAAAGAAGAAAGAGCAAGAAGAGACCAAAAAACAATATTATAAAATATTGCTAACACCCTGTGATGGGTTAAAGAGCTTCAATTAGTCATTCAAATGGAAAGGTATTTGACAGCCTCTGCCATGACATATTACAAGTGTGATCTAAAGGTGAATCGGGCTAAATCATAGTTAAAATTAAAAGAGATCATGGTTTAATTAAAGCTCTGGATACACCCAAGCATCATTTATCACAGCAAATTTAAAGAATATAGGAGTAGCTGCTAACCAGATTAATCTTTTAATATTCTTTATATCTTTTGAAAAGGCAGAACCAAAAATCTGAAGGCATCCTCTTGAGCTCAGCTCTCCAGCTAGTGCTATGAATCTTACTGACCAGGAAGTGGACTGTGCTCCCAACAGTCATGGGAAGGCAGTGTGTGCAGAAAAGGGGATAATCCTAACCATAAGTGCCACACTCTGGTTGGAAATTGGAAAGATCTTGTTGGAGCATGTAGGTGCCATGTTCAGTTCTAAAGTCTTTGAGGCCTTCTGACAAACACCTTGCCTTCCCCCAAAAAGTTAATTCTTGTTATTTTAACATTGCCATTGTACATTCTATCTATCTCCTTATTATGTAATGTGTCCGTCTGCCTGGCAGTTTCTCCTGGTACACAGAATAAAACAGTTTCTCCTGGTACACAGACTAACACAGGCTCATACTTTGATGTACAAACACAGATTTCTTCTTCTTCTTAATTTCATTCCCCTACTCCAAGAAGCCTTTGCACAATCCTTTAAATAATCTCTCTCTCCCTTCTTGATGTTTACACCTTTGAATTATTTGTAAACTGCTATCACATCCTCCATTAGTCAGTTGGTGACTAATTAGCCAGTTAATACATATTTAACTCTTTTAATCTTTCCTTATAAATCAGCCTCTCCAACACTGTAATAATTTGTTGCTGCCCTATGCTAAACTCCCTCCAGTTTGGCCATATTTTTCCAGTAATGTGGTGCCCACCCAGAAGTGAACATACTTGTCCTATGTGCTTGCCAGTGGGGGAAAAGCTATATATTTTTATCTGTTGTAACAAATATCTCATAACTGCATAGCCCAGAAGGAAACTCCCATCCCCATTCTATACCCTAACAAGCTCCTGTTCTGTATTTCCAGGCCTTGAAAATGATTACATAAGAGAACATTTTAATAATCTTTTCCCCATATTAGCAAATATATGGTGATTATATAATCTAGAGCAAAATAAATCCTTACCAGAATGCTATTAAGGATAATATATGGCACTTTGTATAAAGCGCTTCATAAATATTATTCATTTGGAGCAAGCCTCACAAATTCCAAAATGAGTTCTCTTATTACTTATCTGAGAGCCAGGAGACACTTCAAGGCCCTGGAATGGCCAAACCTGCATTAAGCACTTAAGCCAAGCGATCAGAAGAAATTAAGATATATCCAGTTTAAACACTTGACGTTTACATTAGAGCCCGACAGACATTTCTTCATGGAATGTAAACAATGAGGCATTTTTCAGTTTGAATTGTCTTCATCCAAATATAAAACTGCCCCCACACATATGATCTCTCCACAATCCATATGTATGTACCTTCACAAACACTTCACACTGAGGAGAAGTGAAGTCATCTGAGCTGGAGGGAGCTCTGTGGGAGTCTCTGTTTAATAGACCCAGACTCTGCATTGAAAGACAATCTCAGCTTTCACTTAAAGTTGGGGGGAGGGAAGAGGCAGTAAATTTCTAGCCCTTTCCATTGCAAGGAGAGCCTTGGAAATGTAAACTAATGGGAGCTAATATAAACCAATGTAAACCAAACAAGGAACAAGCAAATGGGTTTCACTTCGACAGCAGGAAGCTCTAGGGAACCTGAAATCTCCTCCACCCCATTACACATATACAGTTTCAATAAAAAATGAATCAGTTATGTTTAAGAATCATCTGCTGAGTCTCCTCAAAATCCAGGCAGACCCCCATGAACAGCTGTGGGATTGTGATATATGAAAATCAGTATGTCTGAGGGGACAGCAAAACCATTGTTTCACAGGCTCCCCTACAGAGTGCTAAAACCCGCTCTGCCATTGACACAAAAATTTCTTTTTCCAACTGTAGCTGATGAGACAGCTAAGCCTTTTCTGTTGAATTCAGAATTATCCATTGTCATCCACATATTTGTGATCGTTAGGCTTGACTGCTGTAGCAGTCTCATCTCAGAAGGACAGAACAGTGTTTTGTTTGTTTTTTGGAGGGATGGAAGAAGCAGGGAGAGTGTTTTAGTTAGGGATTCCCACCTTTATCTCTGACACTTTCAATGCTTTATGCAGTCAAAAAACCACCTGAGATTCCTATGAGTAAAAAGCAAAGCGGGGAGAGAAGGGCGGTGGGAAAGAACCTAAATACCACTCAGTAAATTTAACACAGCATTGAAAGCCAGGAATACTTTATCAACACAGACACAAAAGGGGAACTAAAAGTACCTAAGTTAGTTACTGAATCACAGTCACCAAAAGGATGATGGGTTTTTTTTGGCACTTTCATGGATTATCTCCACTGTGATAATGACAGTGTATTTGGATCTGAATTGTTACATCCCTTGATGAGCTAGTCCACTCATTTGCATTCAGTTCTCATAAAAGATGGAGTGTATGTTTTTTGTTAGACACTGAGCCTAATTGTTTCTACAAATGTATCAGCTTGGCGGATCTTTTGCCATGTTGATTTCCTCCAATCCTGTGTAAAGGGACATAAGCCTCTCGTCTGTTTACCACAGTGTTACCCTGGCCAATGCACCTAGGGCTGGGGAAAAGCAATGAAGAAGAGAGTTGAAGAAAAGGAAATCACCCTCTGACTTACAAAATCTACAGGAATTCAGCACATTGTACAGCTCAAGAAAGTAACCAGCTCAGGATTTTCCGATGCTAGCTCCAGAGGAGCTGCATAGTTCAGGAACAGGAAGGGAGTACTGTATAGGGCACCCCAGAGCCAGCACAAAGATAGCTCCCTGCAGCTCTCCAGTATCCACTTGTCTTGGGGTCACAATCCATACATGTTTGATATGGCAACGAGGCAGACTAAATTCCACTCCCCAGGGTACCTCCATGAGAATTCTCCTTACCCCCTCTCCTGGAGCTCTTTCCACAGGAGATAGCGTGAATCCTCTTAAGAGGAGCTGAGAGTCTCTTGAATAACTGCTACTCCCACTAAAGCCAATTGGCTAAATCCTGTAAGGTGCCAACCTTGCTGTCTGACAGAACTGAGCACCTCAGAGGTGGGCCCATACAGCGGATGCATTAAAATAAATTACTAGTTTGTCTGGAGCTACAGACTATAAAGTGAAGATAAAACTTAACATTACTATAAAAGACCAGTGAAGGGAAGTCAGCTTCTCCTCGAAACCCACGGAGCTGATATTTAAATAGCTTAGGCCATTTCTTTCCCACCTTATCTCTTGCAGCTGGTTTCAACAGGGTCAATAGGAATTGCTTTGTGGATAAGAAGAGTAGAATTCAGCCTCCTTCATTGTATGTTTATAGTGTACTGTTTGGATAAACACAGCTATGATTTGCTTCTTTGAAAGTTTCACTGAGCTTTTAGCCTGCTGGGAAGGAAAGATGGAGTATTTACATTATTTTGACACCCATTGGGAATAAAGGTTTCAGACAACCGGAATAGGGACAAAATGTCAGGGCAAAATCCATCCACTGTAAAAAAAGACCAATTTCTGATCTGGAGCCATTAATAATATCTTAAAATACGAGAGCAGACACTCAGTGTGTGTTCACACTGCTATAAACAAAAAAGAAATATGCCACAGAGTCTCAGAGGCCAGGTCAGTTGACTTGGTCTTCCAGGAGTCAGGCTGTGGGGTTAAAAGTAGCAATCTAGACATTTGGGTTCATGCCAGAGCTGGGTCTCTGGGTCTCTCTGCTTTTGCTGGGTCTCTGGGCCCTGGATCCAAATATCTACATTGTAATTTTATAGCCTCAAGTCAGCTAACCCAGGCTAGCCTAGGACATGCGGTGGATCTTTTATTACAGTACAGACATACCTAAAGTCCCCAGTTCTGCAAGGTTGTGTCTATACTAGCCTTATTGACTTCAATGGGACTCCACAAAGGCACATATGTCTTTCTACATGGGGTTACTTACAGGATTAGGGCCTAATTTTCTACAGCAATGACAGTGTACACTAGACCAACTCTTTTCTGTTTATAGAATTATTGGAAACAAAACAAAACAAACAAATAAAAAGCAAGCAAACATCCTCCCCAATGATTGAATCTCTGAAGAATAGCTTTGTAAGAAGGCTTCCAATTCCATCACGACTTCAGTGCCAGAATAAACAGGGCAGACATCCAGCAAACCCTACATCCACATCTGAAAACTAACTGCAAAGTATTAGAAAAGCAAGCAGAGCTAAAGAACAAGTTATCATTTACTCTGCAGCTTTACATAATGCTGCAATAGAAATGTCCCAGCTCATGAGATGAAAATGTAAAAGAGAATTTGAGCAAAGTACTCCAGAAAATGACTTCAGAATAGATAACATTCAAAATATGCCCGTCAGCATCCATTTACCATCACAAAAACTATGTCTATGGAAATTGATCCCACAGCAATTAACAACACAATCAACTCAAATAGACTCCAGCTTCTCCCTACAAATATAGGGGCCGTTAGGTGCCCAACACAGATGAACAAATAATTTGTAATGAATAATTTATATAATTATTTGGCTTTTACTCCATTTTTAAATTGCCTGTTAATATATTGCATAAATCCCTAGATTTTATTGTGCCACGATATTATTCATGAATCATTTCAACAACTAATTCCTAGTCTACACACCAAACTAAGATTTGTTTTTCACTTCACTATAGGTGTGCTCCAAAGTCAGTCAAGGTCAGTAGAAAGAATCCCATTTACTCCAATGTTGTTGTGTTGTATTATTTACTGACGTCACTTAATTAAAGTGAACTTCAGTATGTCTCTTTGATTCTAAATTTTAGAATTTGCAGTTTGCACAGTATGTCCAGGCACAGGATAGAAATGCTGCTGCATGCCTTTATTAAAAGCTAACACTACAAACTGAACTGTGATTTTACTCTTGGGTGCCTAATTTAAAGTTCACTTTTGACTGATATTTGAACATTCATTCTTAAACTCCGGTCATCTGAAGAAGTGGGCTGTGCCCACAAAAGCTCATGATACCATCTACATGTTTTGTTAGTCTATAAAGTGCTACCAGACCATTTGTTGTTTTTTCTGTACAGACTAACTCTACTACCCCCTGAAGCATTCATTCTTAATGTTAGTGATAGAAAAAAGGTACAGACATATTTGAACTGAATTTTCAAATTCATTCCCAAAGAAAATGTTTCCCACTACTTTCTCCACAGTAGTCACCACACACACATTTTTCTGGGGCTGCACACAAAGCCAAACATTTTGGTCACGTAGCCAGACATAGAGGTTTAAAGAAAACCTTTGAACATACATTTTTATAAACACCCAACCTATTATGTTCTAGGAGACACTCATGCCCCAATCTATAAAGTAACAAAGGAAGGTATTTATTCTGAATGTTAACAATTGCATCCCCACATTATGACTCAACCATACACTTACCATGCAGCTGAACAAAACTTGAGACATTTGAGATAAGAATAGATGGCAACTTAGATTAGACAGTCAAGTTTTTTTTCCTGAGTCATTTTAATGGACCAAAAGAGACAGAGGCAAAATTGCAAAGCATTTTTTATGTTAATTTCTCTTTTATGTATTGAAGAAATCACACCAGCATGCTGTGTGCAAAAAGTATCCATGTACCTGTGTGTATATAAAAACCTCTATGACAACTTTTAGTGGACCAATTACTGCATATACAAATTACCTGTGCATATGTGTATTGGGCATTTTGCACCAAGTATCCATGTATATTCTTTTTCAGGGCAACATTTCACCATATACCTGTGAATATATGTTCTTTCTATGTGTATATAAACTTCATATCTGAAATTTAATATGTTCTCTTATACTTACTTGTGTGCAAGAACCTACCAGTGGATGTTGTGAAGACCAGGACTTTAACAGGGTTCAAAAAAGAACTAGATAAATTCATGGAGGTTAGATCCATCAATACTTATTAACCATGATGGGTAGGAAAGATGTCCCTAGCTTCTGTTTGTCAGAAGCTGGAAATGGGTGACAGGATACTGAGCTAGATGGACCTTTGGTCTGACCCAGTATGGCCATTCTTATGTTCTTATCCTGCACCATGCAACTCAAAATGAGTTTTGTCATTGTCTTCAATGAGCTCAAGGTTGAGTGTGTACCACAAAAATAAAGAATGGAATATAATATGGGGTCATATTTAAGCTCCTGACAATTGAGGACTAACATAACACCAGCTGAAGGCATGCAATAGTGCAAGGAAAGGATTGTGCACACTTCCCACTCTCTCCTATTGTTATACCTCTTTGACTAGAATGTCCTTCTGCTGTTCTAGACCTGATCCCCCAAACACTCAACCAAAGCATCTCAGTCTCAAACTATAGGCACGTTTCATCCCTGTTCCCACATAATAACACCAGTACAATTCTATCCTGGCCTGCAGAATGCTTTCCTGTTTCAAGTCCTCAGACCCCACACAGTTGTGCTGATGTATTTTAAGCCTGATTATTACATCCTCTGCTACTTAAAACATCTCTGAATAAATCAGAGATGAAAAAGAACTATAAAAAGATATGTAATACCACCTAGTCTCTCTGCTGGCCAATTGTATGTTCTTTGTAATGTATATTTTAGTTCTTTGTCCAATCTTCTTTTAATGGTCTTACTCGCTGGAACACAGTTCCCTTACCTAATAGCTCTCATTGTCAGGAAATTTCTTTTTGACAGTCATCCTATTTTTTTGTTCTTTCAATTTTATTTCATTCTTGTTATATCGTCCTGGCCTCCCATACAGCATTTCCTAGTGCACTCATTGTTAGAATCTATGATGTGGAAATTGCCAGTATTGCTGAATTACATCATAGGGTATGTCTACACTAGAAATGCTATAGCAGCACAGCAGGAGTGCTGTAACTATCACTGTAGCCCTGTAGTGTAGACACTTATTACAATGACAGAAGGGTTCTTCCATTGCCATAGTAAATCCATCTCATGGAGAGGCAACAGCTATTCTTCTGCTGACCTAGCGACATCTACAGAGGGGCTTAAGACAACTCTATTATATCACAGAGAGCATGACATTTTTCACAGCCCTGAGTGATGTAGTTAAGCCAAGCTACCTTTGCAGTGTAGTATAGTGCAAAACCAACCCATGATGGTTTTGCAATATGGACAAATGGGGAATAGGAAGAAATCTACTAAACTCACTTGTTCAATTCCCAATTTGAATCTTTAGTGAACTGAGTTTAAATCCAAGTGTCAAGAGAAAATGGTTCCCTTTACTAAAAAGTCATTTAAAGAAAAATATTCTGTCATTAAAATAATTATCGATAGAAACTATTTTTATTTACAGGTCTTCTGTTCCATACAGTGGCTCCAGAAGAATATTTTGAATATATGTATCAAATTCTGATCTCAGTGACACTGAGGTAAAAAAGTAATTTCCCTGATCGTTTTATTAGTTCAGGTCCTGTGTTTGAAAATTGGGACTTTACAATGTGAATGAGAGATTTATTCTATAAACAAATATATTCACTGACCACATACTGATTTCAAAGAAGCTCACTATATTTCTATATTATGTATTTTGTATTAGTGCACAGAAACCAGTACAAAATTCAAAGCTAATCCAAACCAAACCTTTGATGGAGTTTAAGAATGTTACTTTTAAATCATTTTTTAAATTATATTTTCCTATGGCTTTATATTTCCTGATTCTGGCTGGATATGGAGATCCTAACATATCTTTAAAAGTGCTACTAGCCCAAGAATAAACAGAACTCTCACAAGAAAGATTGTTAATTCAAGAGAGCCAGCTGAGTTCTGTATGCACAAGAGGCAAACCTCTCAACTTTTTTTTATCATCAGTCACTTGAATATGACCTCAGTTCCACTGCTCTAAATTAGGCATAACTCCAGCAGTCAGTGGAGTTCCCCTAGTGTGACGCTCATGTAAACTAGATCAGAATCAAGCCCCAAAATTGTAGCAACAACCTCTTAAATGTCTACCAAAGGATTGATGTTTATAGCAGGTTTTTCTTCCTTTTATTTTTCCATGCAAATCATGCAAACGTACTGCTAAATCATTTAATCAATAGTTATTTTTCTGATTTCTTGATTAACAGAAGTACACAGTCTGTGTGCATTTTGTTTTATATAATTACCTTTCTTTTAAAGGAATAGAAAAAGATCTCAAGGTCCACACTCACAAATACTGTAAGACATTATGCTTATGACTTTAATGGAGCCAGGCAGATTTATATCAGCTGAAGATCTAGTTTAGCATTCTTCAGATAAGGTCCAATTCTCCTCTTTCTAAGTTTTCACTAAGTTCCATTTATTTGACTGCAGTTATCCCTGCCACTAATGTCAGTAAGGAGAGAATTAGATTCATAAGCAGTTCTAGAGTTGAATAGAAATGGTTTTCCATCCTGGAAAAAGTTTTGAGGTGGTTTTTTTTTAATATTGCCAATACTCATCTGAGTGGAATGTCAAAATAGAGACAATTTTCAAGAAACAAAAATCAGACGGGGAGGAAGAAAGGTTTCACTGAATCAAAATGTTTCCCTTCAGTTTTGTTGGGAAAAAATGTGAAAAAAGTTATCTTCGACTGAAAAAAGTAGATTTTTTTAATATGTTGAAAATATAAATATACAACATGAAAAAATTATGAAAAAGTCACCTCAAACTGAAAAAATGTCTTTTTTTAATTTTAAAAATATCAAAATAGGTTAGGTCGAAGTTAGCTGTATTAGATCAATTTTAAGCCAATGGGTCTCCACCGCCAAGCCCATTCTGCCAACTTTAAACGCAATTACAGTTGATTTCTGTAGTCCTTATTGATGGAGTACTGCTAAATTTAACCTTGCACGGTTGACTTGGGATAGTGCAGACACAGTGCTCTGAAAGTCAATGTTCTTAGACTCTGAGAAGTGTCCCACAATGCCCCAATATGACCATTATAGCCAGCACTTTCGACTCTGCTGCTCTCCCAGGTACACAGGAAAATACCCAGGAAATTATTAATTTTAATTTCCTATTTCACCAGTATGGGGAGCTCAGCACCACACATGACCATGAATGCCCAGGGTTGCAAATGAGCTTCAGTATTGAGTGTGCAGGAGACCCTGGATCTGATTGCTGTTGAGAGAGGAATCTGTGCATGCAGAACTCTGAAGCAGCAGAAGAAATGCCAAAATCATACAGGGCATGGTAGACAGAGGATACAGCAAGGACACCCAGCAGTGCCTTATGAAAATAAAGGAACTCAGGTAACCAGAACCTCCAGATGACAAAAGAGGCAAATGGTAGGTCTGGATCAGAGCCATATACATACCACTTCTGTGAGCAGCTACGTGGTATTCTAGGGGGGAGACCCAATAGTGTCCCAAAAAAGCAGTCCATGGATACCTCCCCAGCAACTCTTCAGGCAGTCTTGGGAAATGATGAGAAGGAAACAGTAGATGAGGAGGAGGAAGAGAATGCTTAGCAGTCAAGCGGAGGATCCAGTCTCGCTGACAGCCAAGATCTTTTTTAATTTTGGAACAAATCCCCTCCGAGGACTTATTGCTGCCAAACCTTGAGGATGGGGAGGAAACTTTTGGTGAGTTCACATTGGTAATTATGCTACAGTGGGTAAATGTAATTGGGTTTTATCTGTTTGATCTTCCCTGAGGGGCACAGTGGCAGCCACTCTGCCTACACAGAGGGGGCTCCATGAAAAAGTTTGTTAACATGTCTGGAGTTGAAGTGGGAATCCTTCCTGCACATCTCTACAAAGCTCTTATGGAGGTACTCTTTCATCCTTCTCAGTGTAGAAAGGTCTCCTACCACGAAGAACAGAATACGGCAGGCCTCTCCAGAAACTTTCTAAGACAGCTGTGAGTGACCTGGCATAATTATAGCACAAAGCATTGCTGCATAAATTCCAGGTTTCTGGCCACATTCAGTCAGCATCTGCACCCTAATATGGTGCCTTCTTTGCAAAGGGCTTGAAAGGATAATCTCTGAGAATAAGTCCCCCGCCCTTTGCATATGGGTGGTGAGGTGGTGAACACATGCTGATCGCATGAGCCACTACAAACCCACCCATTCCCTCCCCCTTCCAGGTCTTTGTGGGAAGGGAAAGCTGCCTCTACCAGGCAGATGGCGGGTAGCAAACACATACTGACTGTATGAGCCCCTACAAACCTACCTGGTCCACTGCTGCTTACATGAATGTAGCCCCTGTTTGCAAATGCAGATGCCTAGATAGCCATGAGGGCTGTACTTTGCAAGCACTCTGTCACACATGTTTTCAAAGTGGAAGCAAAAGAGAAGGAACTCAACCTGTTGCTTACCATGCCTGCCACCAAACCGAGTCTAGCTGCCCTCAGCTGTCCTGTGTCTTCTACCTGCCTGGTAGGTGTGTAAAATGATAACTTTGGCCTTGAACATAATACGTGCCTTTTGTGCAGCACAGTGCTTCATTCATTTCAAGAGACTTAACATTCTGTGTGTCTACCATTGATTTTGTTCCCCAGTGCAGCTGCAACAATGTCTGTTACCCACTCACCCAGATCTTCCAGCACTTCAACTATCACAGATCAGAAGGCCAAAAAAAGGACACCGGATGAAATTTTTTGTGTGTGTAATATAACAGCTTCTGGAAGCACCGCTGAGAGGGCCAAATAAGGGCAAATTGCTTAGAAACAGGGCTACTTACAGCCCAAGACTGGGGTTCCTCCACTACAAGGCACACCAAACTACAGTCTCTTCCCGACTTACGAACCGGTTACAAACCAAGCAATTGGTCGTAACTTTGTTTGTTTGTAAGTCGGACCCCATAGAGTTACACGCGACTGCGCTGTTCGTAACTCGGGGTCCGCCATTTACGACAGCTTCAGTCATAACTGCGAATGGTCGTAAGTTGACCGTCTGCAACTCGGGGACCGGCTCTAGTCACAAAAGCATTTCTGTTTGCCACACCGGTCAGCAAGATGTCACAATAAGCAATCCCCTCAGACACTCCAGCTTCTCCTGTGCCACAACCAGCTCTACACCTTACACAGATGAGAGATTATGAAAGCCAATCTCATCAAATCCAAACTGGTTTTTCCAATCCCAAAAGGACAAGCCACATTCCCACATCAATTTATACCTCAGATCTTACCCAAATAAGCATTCTGTGCCAATCCTTTAAAAGCTAAAATCTAAAGGTTTATTAAAGAAAGAAAGAAAGAAAGAAGGTTGAGAGTACAATTGTTAAAAGGAAACAAAATTACATTCACCAGTTACAAAGTTCCTGGTGCAGACTCTTAGCTGAGATGGAATAATCTGTTGTTCTATAAGTCTCTGGAATGCATCTTTTGTTAGGATGGGTCATCAGTCCTTTCAGGCCCAGTTCACAGCAAAGATGCTTCTGAGGTGATGAGTTGTAGTGAAGACAAAATGGAAGAATCCCTAGAGACCTTTTTATAACCTTGCACATGTAGATGGAATTCTATTGTTTTTCTTATGTGAAAGTACCTCCCAAAACAAAGTTTGTCACATGAGTTCATGTCCTTTTTAGGCAAGACCCATGGTGTACATGCTTAACTGCAAGTTTACAGCAAAACTACTCAGATGTGTATTAGCAATACTTAAGATCTATTGAAACTGATCTGCTGAAGGGGTTTTACCCATGAAAGCTCATGATCCTATACTTTTTTGTTAGTCACTAAGGGGGCGTCTACACTGCACTGTAGCTCAAAATAAGATATGCAAGTTGAACTACGCAAATTGTATATCTTATTTCGATCTTATTTCAAAATAACCCACTATTCCGAAATGTCTCCTACTCCTCCTGGAATGAGGTTTGCGGGGACACTGGACTAGCAAGCCCAAAATAACAGGCTTGCTGTTAAGACCTGGGATAGCTATTTTGGGATACTTCAGTATTCCGAAATAGCGTTGCAGTGTAGACGTAGGCTTAGGTGCCACAGGACTAATCATTATTTTTTAAAGTTACAGACTAGCACAGGTATCCCTCTGAGACTTTTTAATATCCATTGTCATTCAAGTATTCTGATTTACCTTAACCACCCTTTCAGAATAGGTAAGCGAAGCCTGGTGCTATTTGTCAGAAGCAAATACTTGGAACAGCAATACTAATAACTTTTAATGCCAAAATCGTACATGTGTATGAATAGTATAAACAGAATCAGCAAAGCACAAGCTTTCAACAGACATCTCACTTGGTCCACTTTGTACAAAATTTGGGGTAAACACAAAACAGTGGTTGCAACAATGTTCTGCATTTTCACATAAAAAATCCTGTTATGTCACAATGAGCAAATGCAATCTGCTTGCATTGACAGAGCACAACCGAATGCATGGAGGAGAACAATGTTACAGATCACACACACCAAAGAAGAGAGGAGCGCATACCAGGAAGACAAGTGTAAGACATAAGATGAGATGTTGAGGCTTGTGAGGGAGCAAAAAGAGTTGATGAGGTGCCTACAAAAGTACAGGAAAAGCGTATGGAGCTCAGAGTCCCCCTGTACCCTATGAAAAACCACCTGCCTTCCTCACCAAGTTCCATAACCTCTTCTCCCAGGCACCTCAGAATGTGTGTGGGCGTGGAAGTCATGGGTAGCTTTTCACTCAACTCCCAGTGGTGTCTTCTGGAACAGAAGGCTGTCATTCATACAGCTTTGATTGCTACCCAGGGAACTGTAATAAGCCACTTACCCTTGTGCCCTCCATTCCCCCCTCCCATAAGAGCTCAACCCTGAATTCCTTTTCTGTCTCTATTCCCTGTATTTCCTAATAAAAATGCATTATTTCAGAACAACAGGAATTTTATTGCTTGTGTCAACTGTGTGTGTGGGGGGCGAGGGGGAGAGGGGAAGGAGGGCAATCTATAGGCCAGTACACGTAATGCAAGGGGCACCTTAAGAACAACATACATAATTGGCACATCACTGTCTGGTCATTCATGAAACTGGTTTTCAAAGTCTCACTGATTCACAGTGTTCCTCAATGTACTCTCCTTATTGCCCTGGAGACTGGTTGCTCACAATTAGAGGTGAGGCAATCTGCCTAGACCCCCACCCTTACTTTCACATATATTATGGAGCACACATCAATCAGGCGCAACAATGGGATACTCCTTTTGCGGAGGTCTAGCCTAGTCAATAAACTCTGAACGCATCCCTTTAAATGGCCATAGGCACATTCTGCCACCATTTTGTATGTGCTCAGCCTGTAATTGAACTACTCCTTACTGCTGTCCAGGCTGCTTGTGTATGGCTTCATGAGCTGCAGGAGCAAAGAGTAGGCTGGGTCTCCAAGGTTAACCACTGACATTTCAACATCTCCAATGGTAATTTTCCAGTCTGGGGAGAAAGTTCTATCTTACAGCTGTCTGAAAAGACCAAAGTTCCTGAAGATGTGTGTGTGTCATTCACTTTTCCTGACCATCCCATGTTGATCTCAGTGAAATGGCCCTTATGATCCACTAGGACAACATCATCAAGAAGTACCCTTTGTGGTTTATGTGCTCTTTGGCACAGTAGTTTGGTGCCAAGATAGATATATGTTCCATCTGTCCCCCTCGGTTAAGGAAGCCCATTGTGGCAAAGCCATCCACTATGGTACATTCTCTGAGTCACTAGCCTTCCTAGCATAAGGGTATTGTTTGGATTACAGAAGCCCCCCAGCGTAGACTTCCCTACTCCAAACAGGGTTTCCAATTCATCATAAGCATTCTGGCATTGCAAGCTTCCACAGGGCTATTGCCACTGGCTTCTCAACTGTCAGAGTGGGTTCCATTCTGGTATTGCTACACTTCTAGGTGGGGAAAAGCAATTCACAGAGTTCTATGAAAGTGGCCTTATACATGCAAAAGTTTGCAGCCATTGGTCGTCATCCCATAGCTGCATAACTATCTGGTCCCACCAGTCTGTGCTTGTCTTACGGGACCAGAATCAGCATTCCAGTGTGTCAACACAACAGAGGTAAAAGTAAAATGGTGTGCCCTGTGCAGCTTGGGCAATATCTGGCTGAGCTGTGGCAAAAGCCAGCTGGGAGCTATTTAAAGAGCTGGCAGGGACACAGTTTGCAATAGGACAGTACCTGTAAGAAATGTTAAGTTACTTTCACCACTGTAAGAGGATCAACTACTGCCAGCATATACCAATTGCTCCACTCTATGGGTTTCTTCATGTTTATTTTCATGGCCTCCTCACATTCTTCCTTGGTCTGGCAACTCCTGTCTAGGCACTGGAGAAATCATAGCATAACACAGGGGGTGTTTGCATTGCTTGCCACAGCAGTTTGCAGTTGAGCAAGGTCCATGTATAGCATGTATAGCCGGGGGGAAAAGGCATGAAAGGATTATTTGCTGTTGCTTTCAAGTAGTGAGGGAGGGGGGAAATAAAAGCATTATGAGAGGCTGACAACATGTACCCAGAACCATCTGCTGTAATGTTTCTATCCCATCAGGCCCCGGAAGCCTAACCTAAAATACAAAAGGATGGCAAGAAGTGTGGGATAACTACCCATAGTTCATCACTGTAAACGTTGAAGGCAGCCGTGGAACACACTCCATCGACCACATGTGCCCAGTGAAGATGTGCACCTTCAACTTTGTAAAATTAGATGCTAAAATGTCCGCCTTAAGAAATTGACCTAATTGCATAGTATAGACAAACCCATAGGCAACAGAACCTACATGAACACCTATTGTAAGGCAAGAAAGTTATGATCACCAGAACATGACTTGCTGGTCAGAAAATGAGCACAGAGAGGAAAAAAACAGGAGCACTTTTTATTTTCCTGCCCAACAGCCCTTCCAAGTCCCTTTGGAGTCAGTAGCAGTTTTTCTGTTGACTTCTGTGGGACCTGGATCTGTCTCCAAATATGAAACTCTTCACAAAATGGAGAAATTTGTCTATTTTAGCCAAACTATTGAAACCTTGAGGTGCTTAATGCAGCCAAACTACCAAACTCTTTGAAAGTTCTTGTCACAGTTTCTAACAAATCTTTATCTCTAAGAAGTATTTTATATAAATGTGCCTGTGATTTGGTCTGAATTATCCCTGTTCATTAAGCTTTAAAGCCTACTCCAGTGTTCATCTTCCCTTCTTGGTGGAGAAGATTTTGTTATCTCTTTACTTCTGACAGGAGAATTATGTTTAGAGAACAGGGCTCAGTTCAGGACACTGTTAAAAACATGCTTATGTCCATCTCTATTTTTCACAGCACTTAAGCACATTATTAATTTTAAGCTTGCACTTAAGTCTCATAAAAATCCTATCCATATGTCTGAAGTGAAGCGCATGAATTAGTGCTTGGCTGCATAGGAATGTAGGAGTCTGCTTATATAAGCATACACTATGTATTTTGAGAAGGATGGGAGTGTCCAAACCTGGAATGAGTACTTTTTTTTTAAAGTGATAGTATAAATAGAAGTTATATGATATTTGGGACAAATTCTGCTTTCATTTACCCTGGTGTCTTTTACACTTACTGTCTGTTAACTTCACTTCATTCACTTTGTATTTACACTGATGTGAAATGAGAGCAGCAATTGGCTTTTGGCATTTAGACAGAA
This sequence comes from Pelochelys cantorii, assembly GCA_032595735.1. Taxonomy (NCBI): domain Eukaryota; kingdom Metazoa; phylum Chordata; order Testudines; family Trionychidae; genus Pelochelys; species Pelochelys cantorii. The sequence continues at coordinate 96,042,748 of CM064329.1, read as the reverse complement.
AGAAAACAAGCTGAGTTCAGTTGCCAGATTGCTCATACTTCAGTTTCTGCATTTACAGAAAAGCAAAGTTCATTTGAGAATCATTTGGGGGGGACGGGGGGATGATGTGGGAGGTACAGGTGATGGTGAATGTGAGATACCACCATTTATAATGTCAAGTATGTCTGCAACAGGGGATTAACATTCTTTTCCCTCCCAGAAGCAGACCTGCTTGTAATCTCTGGGACCTCAGTAGGTGTCCTTCGATAGTATAAAACCTCAAAGAAAGATAAATGGAGCTGCCATTTCAGGGAGAGAGACTCGATATTTTGGCAGAATTTGCAGAAATCATTTGGAAGCATTGAATCCCTCTTCTCTGTTGGAGGTACAGGAGGTTAAACCTTTAATGGAAGAAATGAAACTGACAAAGTCCACTAATTAAATTGAATCAGTCAGTATCAATATTTGTAAGTGACAAAGAGGCAAGATGAAAGATTGGGGTGATTATTATTATTTTAATTGCCTTTTATTTGTGGTTTTCATGTCTTTGTTTTGTTTAAATGGCAGTTGCCTTTCTCCCTCCTGTTTATTTTTAATGAGCCTCTTAAAACAGAGCATAAATATTGTAAAATCGCAATAATAATTGTTCTGGTTGACTTATAAAGCAGTGTAAAAACAGGACACTGCTGAATTTAGGGGCAAAGGCATATCTGGTAAATTGATTTAAAATATGGTTATGTTCACAAAGATGTAACATTTGCAAGTTGGTTATGAGCTTTACTTTTAGACTGAGGCTCAGATTTTAAGCATTGGTTTGCTCAGAATTGCAAGACAAACTTCCTGTAGGCCTGGTGCATCCCTGCACTGAGATGGTGCCAGAGCAGGCAGAGAGGGGAGGCAGCTTGAGCATCCCCAATTCAGGAACTTCAAAGGGTGGTTCAGTCCCTGGCAGAGGCTAAGACATCCCTATGGAACTTTTCAAAGGCACATATTCAGAGTGACACCCACCCACACACCTCTCATCCCTTTTCATATCCTTCCTCTCCTGCTTTCTCAGGCCCTGCTTTTGATCTGCTCTATGATTACCCTGGACTGGGACTCCTGTAGAGGCAGTACACAACTGCCAGATCTGCTCCTCAACAAAGGGAACTTCTACACTGCAGATGTTCCCAAGGTAGGGGGCAAGTTTATGGCTACTTTGGGCCCACAATATCAGAATTACCTACATGGCAGCACTGCTGTTAGGTTTTAACTACAGATGTGTAGCACTTTGCATAGTGCTTTATGTTTGCAAATTACTATAGAGGCACTAATTAAACATTGTATGGTGGTCACTGGCCACTGATTTCAATTTTTAAAAGAATATTATTATTTGGAGAAGTTCTTTGATTGTCCTTTAAAGTGCTGCATCGTGTTCTCCACACACACACACAAAAGCAAGAAATCAAAGTACAGACAATGTCATCTGGTTTGTTTGCTTTTAATTAATATTATCCTTTTGACTTTTAGTCAGCAGCTTCTGTTGCTCAGTCCGTGAAGCCATCAGAACTGGAAGCAAAATGGTTTTTTCCCCATTTCTCCATGTAATGCTTTGAGGTAACCCACTCAGAAATGTGGCCTAAAATGTTCCCAGTGGGTCTGCTGCTTCATTGATACTGTCTTATCAACCACAACAGAGAGAGGATACGTAGAATTATGTGGTATAGAATACATTGGGTAGACAGTGACAATAGGGTTGAGTTGATTGGGTCACCTCTTTTATTAAAGTTTATTTATTTAATCCTAGAATCTTATCAGCATTGGAATTCTTTAGTACTGAATGCTGTAAAAACACATGGTGAGATACAATACTGCCTCAAAGAGTTTAAAATCTAAGGAGACAAAGCGAAGGAAGAGAAACAGTTAGGAACACAGGGTCTCTGCCCCTAACAAATTTCCAGTCTAAATCCCATTTCATTGAGAATTGCATGAGATCAGAAGAGTTTTCCCAGACTACCCAAGTTCCACATTGTCAGACAGGTGAAAGGATTCACGTTCCATTTCTAATCTCCTGCATCATTCGGCCCACTGATTAAAAGAATCAAATAAAAAAGAATCTTTCACAATAGAAAGAATTAATAGACATTATAACTGAGAGGCAGATGTTTGCAACTAAATAAACCATCACACAACTAGAGCAATGTTTTTTCTAAATGGATCACCTTACAAAAAAACCCTGCAAGTATTTTCTAAACCCCATCACTGAAAAGATTACTGTGAGTCCTTAAGTATAGCGTACCTGCCTGGAACCATTTGCCTCCAAACTGGAGAAAATTTACATCCCAAATCCTCGTGCAGTCAGCCACAAGGAGTAAAAATACCAGAGGTGCAATTTTCCAAAGTCAGGCACTAATGTGATACGCAGTGATTGCTACCCCAAAGATTTGGCAAAAGCTCTGCAGACTAGAAAGAATTTTAAAGTGTGACACATTCTTTATTCTTTTTTTTTTCTTAAGCGTTCTTTTTTTCTGTGCTTGTATGTGTGAAATTAGTGCTCATATAAGATACTTGATTGACATCCATGGAGAATAAAATCGTATATTTATTCACTGACTAGGTACAGCAAAGGCAGGGCTAGTTCTTGTTTTTCTCACATTGCCCCAGCAATGTGCCACAATTTTGAAATGGAAGGGCCATCTCTGGTATTCAATGTCCAATTGGTTACTGAATACTCCCTGTCTTTATGAGCTGGGTATTCAGAGAAGCCTAATGAAATTAAGCCCCCACATTTTAATCTGATTAGGGAGTCTACTCTCTTAGCCCTGGTCTACACCACAATAGAAGGTTGACTTAAGATAAGTTGTCATATCTTAAATCAATGTTTCTACACCTTCCACACAGTGAAAGGTCAACAGGAGTAAATGCTCCCATTGGATTCCCTTACTCTTCATGAAAAGCATGAGTACAGGCACTGACAGGGGTCGCTGTACAAGCGTATCCTACCACTCCCCTCTCCCCCAGGGTCCCACAGTTTCCCATACAAAATAGGAGTGGGGAGGGCTGCTTCTCCCGAAATGTCCAGTCCCGTGGCTCCAAGTATAGTGTCCACAGTACAATTTGCCCCCCTTGACAGAGGGGCGGGGTAAGGGGACCCGGGCCCACCCACTCTCACAGGTCCCAGCCCAGGGCCCTAAGGATAGGCACTCCTGTCGTCCTGTCCAGCTGGTGGGGTAGCACCCATAACTCACCAGCCCGCCAGCGAATCCTATAACACCCCACCCTGGGTTGCTTCCTACCCTGCTGGTGCTAGCATAGGAGTACCGCTGCACCCCTTTACATTCTCCCAACCTCCCTCCTTCCCCTACCTGGGCCCACCTCGCTCTTTTTATCCCCCTACCTGGGTCTCCTTTTGGTGACGTCACCCATCCTCCTCCCCACCCCCCATCCCTCCGCACCACCCGGGGTGTCACAGCGTCCCCAGCATGCCTCCGCCACCGGAGTGTCCCACCCCCGCCTGTGCTGGCGCCATACAGCTCTGCCGCGGCCCGCAAACATCGGACGCAAGGGCCCGCGCCTCACCTCTTACCCCGAGCAGCTTGTGCGTGGCCACGGGTTGAGTGCAGGGTGAATCGGTCCCACCTTGGCGGGGCGACCTCATCCCGTCACACCCCCCTCCGCTTCAAGCACCGACCTACATCCATCCCATGGTCCATCTCCTCCGCTGGGCTTCTTGAAAAAAAATCTGTGTTACCATGATCCCATCTGGACCTGTGGCTGATCTCAAAACAGTAGGCTACAGAGACACATACCACCTCATTATATGTGCATTTGAGTCCTTCATCGTCTGGAGCCAATGGAGTGGAGCATGGTCAGTCACCACCTGAAAACAGCTCCCTAAAAGATAATAGCGGAGCATATCAATAGCCCACTTTATGGCTAATGCCTCCTTTTCAATGATAGAGTATTTAAGCTCTCTCAGGAACAGCTTGCGGCTAATATAAAGGATAGGGTGTTCCTCTCCCCCCTCTGACTGGGATAGTACAGCCCCCAATCCCACCTCTGAGGAGTCCATATGTAAGGTAAAGGGTTTAATAAAGTTGGGTTGAGCCAGAATGGGGGCCTCAGACAGCTGTTGCTTTAGCGCGCGAAAGGCCTGTTCACACTCCTGGGTCCACTGCACCTTTTTAGGGGTGGTGTTTCAGATCAGATCCGTCAACGGGGCAGCTAACGTCGCGAAGTTAGGGACAAAGTGGCAATAATAGCTTGCAAGTCCCAAAAATTGGCATACCTGCCTTTTGGTCATTGAGAATTGGTAGTTGGCAGGGTAGTCTCTCAGGGCCCCGATTTTATCCACTAGTGGTTTAAGCTTATCCCCTCCTACAGTGTACCCTAGGTACGGTATCTCACTATTTCTGAAGTGACATTTGTTTGGGTTGACTGTCAGCCCCGCCTCCTTTATGGATGTTAGGACCGCTTCTAAATGTTGTAGGTGTTCTTGCCAGGATGTACTGTAGATCACTATGTCATCTATATAGGGCTCCGCGTAGCGCTCATGCTTTCGGAGTATCTTGTCTATCAGTCTCTGGAAGGTCGCAGCAGCTCCATGTAAGCCAAACAGCATGCGCACGAACTGGTATAACCCAAACAGTGTTGAGAAGGCTGTCTTCTCCTTCGACGTGGGGGTTAAGGGAAGCTGCCAGTATCCTTTAGACAGATCCAGGGTTGAGATGTACTTGGCCACCCCCAACCGCTCTAGCAACTTGTCGACTCAGGGCATGGGATAAGCGTCGAACCGGGATACTGCATTAACTTTCCTGAAGTCGATACAGAATCTCATTGACCCATCAGCCTTTGGGACAAGGACTATGGGGCTTCTCCATTCACTGCGGGACTCCTCTATCATGCCCCACTGTAACATCTTCTGCACCTCATCGGATATGGTGTCCCACATCCTTTGGGGCAGGGGCCTGACGGGGTCACGGACCTTCTTGCCCGGCTCCATTGTGATGTGGTGGTATGCTAGCATCGTCTGCCCCAGCTGATCTGTCAACACTTGTGGGAACTTTCGCAGCAAGGCGGGTAGTTCTTCCTTTTGAGTCATTGCGAGATCTGGCCCTAGCTGTAGAGATGTTGGCATACTGTCCTCACTTCCCCATGGCCCGTGTTCTACCTCATTGCTTACCGGACTGATCAGGAGGCCCTCCCTCTCTTTCCAAGCCTTCAAGAGGTTTACGTGATAGATGTTAGTAGACCTTCACTTCCCTGGCATTCATATCTCATAGTCCACCTCCCCTATTCAACAGACCACTTCAAAAGGCCCTTGCCACCAAGCTACCAGCTTAGAGTTCTGTTCCGGTAACAACAGGAGGACCCTGTCCCCTGATTTGAAGGTTCTCAGACATGTTCCCCTATTGTAGTATCTCGCCTGCCTCTCTTGGGCTCCCTGCAAATTCTTCTTTGGCAAACTTGCCAAAGTCACACAATCGCTCCCTTAGTTCAAGGATGTACTGCACTGAACCCTGTACTCGGGTAGATTGCTCCTCCCAGGACTTCTTAATAATATCTAAAATACCCCCCGGCAGTCTCCCATAGAGTAGTTCAAAGGGTGAGAACACAGTGGACGCTTGGGGCACCTCGTGGACTGCAAAGAGTAGGGCAGGTAGGGCCCGATCCCACTCTTTAGGGTCCTCTTCCACAAATTTCTTTAACATCCCCTTCAGCATTCTGTTAAACCTTTCCACTAACCCATCAGTCTGCAGGTGAAACATGGAGGTTCTCAGCGTTCGCACTTGCAACAACCGACAAAGCTCTTTCATCAGTGTGGAGGTTACATTAGTCCCTTGGTTGGTAAGAATGTCCTGGGGGATCCCTACCCTCGAAAAGATTTTCACCAATTCTGCTGCGATTGTCGGCGCAGTGGTGTTCTGTAAGGGTATGGCCTCGTTGCATAATCAATCAACACCATAATATATTGGTACCCTGTACGAGTCTGCTAGAGAGGGCCCATCAAATCCAAGGTGACCCTCTCAAAGGGTACGTCAACCACCGGTAAAGGGACCATGACCCCCTTCGTGCGTGTCCTCTGGCATTCGGGGCATGAGTTACAAAAATCCTTTACCACTCGGTAAATGCCAGGCCAATAGAACCTTTGTAACAGGCCATCTTCTCATAACCTAGATGTCCAGCCCAGGGGTTGGCATAGGCCAGTTTTAGGAGCTGACGATATCTCCCTGGCACTAACAACTGAAACACCACTCCCCTACCGTCCACCCCTTCTGTGACCCGATCGCCTCGTACCTCAAAGTGGGGGTCTGGCGGTCTGGCGGTCTGTGCCTTCTCACCCTCCATCCAGTTCCATGTTCTCCCATGCCTGGTTCAGGAGTGGGTCCTCATGCTGCTCTCGCACAAAGTCTTTGCCCCAGCTGTTAGGTTGCGGCATTATTCCTGGATCATCTCGCGGCACTGGGTCCTCTGGCCTCGTCTGGGCCACGGGGATGGCTCTCTGCATCTCCAATGGCCCTGCTATTGGACCTGTCCTCTTGCCAGCCAGGGCCTTTTCTCCCTCCCTCCTATCGTGCCCGACCCATTCTCTAATTGCTCAGGCAAATCCTCTCCAATCTCTTCCCAAGAGGGCGGGGTAGGCTAGTTTTGGGAAAATGGCTACGTAACACCACCCTTCCTCCTTACCCTCCCTAATGCACACCCACGTCGTAGGGTAGGACTCAACATCCCCATGCACACATTGCACTCGGAGGGGTGGGACTCTGGGGCTGTCTGCCTCCACCAGATCGGCCCTCACCAATGTCTGTCCGCATCCAGAGTCCACTAGGGCTGTTACGGGATTTCCCTCTATTTCCACTACCCTCAGGATTCTTCCCCTTTCTCCTGCCTCTGGAAATTTACTCCCTACCAGCACATGCTGGTAAGTACAATCCATGTACGGGCAGTCCTTACGAAAATGTCCTTCCTGCCCACACTGGAAGCAAGCTCCTGACGACAGCCGAGCCTTCAGCATAAATGGATCATTCCCTTCCTCCGGTAGCCCCCTTACCGGCTTTGGTTCTCAAGCCGGGCATTGCCATGCAGGAGATAACCGCTGCCCTTCTCCCTTCCCTGGTACCTGTATTTCTACCGCTCCACTACCCTCTCTTGGGTGGGTGGGTCTCTCGGTCTTAGATACCATTGGGAGACTATCCCGTGGGGGTTTCCCTCCTTCCTTGGCGGACTCCGCCATCATGTAGTTCTCCATCACCATAACGGCCTCATTCAAGATGGAGTGGTGGTGGCGGTGAACCCAGTGTTGGTCTTCCCTGGGCAAGATATGTAAAAATTGTTCTAAGATCACCATCTCGGCCACCTGAGCCCCTGACCGTTGGTCCATATCCAACCACTGCCACCCTGTCTCTCTTAACTTCTGCGCGACCGCTTGTGGCCGAGCCCCCGGGGCTCCTGCCTGAATCTCTGTCTGTACGCTTCCAGCGTAATCCCCATTTGATTGAGGATGGCCTCTTTCACTTTGTAATAATGTAGGGCATCTTGTGGGTCTAGACCTCGATAGGCTAACTGGGCTGGACCAGTTAGATACGGAGCTAGTAACGTCACCCAGTGTTGCACCCTTTCAAACGTTGTCAAGAATGCCTTGAGGTCATCAGCGGGACCCATTTTAGCCAGGTGAATGGGTAGTTGTGCCAGGGAACCCAGATCCTCGTCATCTCCCCGCAGGGCCAGGGCCCGCCCTTGACCCAGGATCCCATATTGTTGTACCCACCGCTCATGTTGGGCCTGATGCTGTTTGGCTGGTCCTTCTTAAGTTGTCTTTGCTGCTCCTGGTGCTGCGCTGTCAATCGCTGAATTAGCAGAGTCTGTTGTTGTTATTGTTGTTGCCACTGGTTCTCTGCTAACCATTCGAACATCTTGGATGGCTCCATCCCCTTCCTTCTCTCTGCTCTCTCTTTTTTTTTAAGCTAAGACCCTAATCCTCGTAGGCCCAGAGCCCCTTCGACTGCCCTAGTTGTCCTACCCTTCCCTCAGGGACTTTGGGGTCCTGCCCACATTCTCCACCACGTGTACAAGTGTATCCTACCACCACCACAATCCCCGGGTCCCACAATTTCCCCAGCAAAATAGAAGCGGGGAGGGCCACTTCTCCCGAAATGTCCAGTCCCGTGGCTCCAAGTATAGCATCCACAGTACAATTTGCCCCCCTGTCAAATGGTAGGGGTAGGGGGACCCGGGCCCACCCACTCTCACGGTCCTAGTCCAGGGCCCTAAGGGCAGTCACTACTGCCGTCCTGTCTGGCTGGTGGGGTAGCACCCATAACTCACCAGCCCGCAGGTGAATCTTATAATGCCCCGCCCTGGGTGCTTCCTAGCCCGCTCGTGCTAGCATTGGAGCACTGCTGCACCCCCTTTACGTTCTCCCAACCTCCCTCTTCCCCTACCTGGGCCCACCTCGCTCTTTTTATCTCCCTACCTGGGTCGCCTTCTGGTGTTGTCACACATCCTCCTCCTCGCCCCCCCATCCATCCGCGCCGCCTGGGGCGTCATGGCTTCCCCAGAGTGCCTATGCCACTGTAGTGTCCCGCCCCTGCCCGTGCCAGCACCATACAGCTGTTCCGCGGCCCGTGAATATCGGGCACAAGCGGCCCGTGCCTCGCTGCTTACCCCGAGCAGCGTGTGCATGGCCGCGGGTTGAGTGCGGGGCGAATCGGTCCCGCCCTGTCACAGTCCCCTTTGAGTTTGATTTAGTGGTTCTATACTAGACCTGCTAAATTGAACCCTGGAAAATTGACCACGGCACCACTGATCTTCTGTGTAGTGTAGACATGGTCTTAGAATATAAAGTCTCAGAGGGGTAGCCATGTTAGTCTGTAACTTAGTATGGCACAGGACTATTCATTCTCTTAGGGTATGTCTACATTGGAGGTCAAGGTATAATTTCCAGTTTTGGGAGTCATATTTGTGCTAACTCAGTCTGAGTTAAAAGTATCATTTTCTCATGGCTGCATAGACAGCAGGAGGAACTAGCTGCCACACGTATGTACCGAGGTTTCAGATGCAATTGTGCTCAGGGTGTCTAACTCATCCTGCCTCTTGTGCAGCCAAGGCAACGCTGCTATTTTTAGCATATTAGCTTGGTCTGAGCTGACATGGGTATGTCTATCTGAACTGAAAATTACACTTCCAGCTCCAGTTTACTCTTAGTTTTCATTTGAAAATCCCATTCCTTGTGTTCATCTTTAGGGTTAACCATACTGTTCTCACCAATGTCTACCTGTCTAGTCACCTGACTGTATTTCCAATATACTTGTAATGTCCCATCATAGGTTCTCAACTCTCTGTTGAGGCTGCCACAAAAACAGTTAGCAACAGTTCTGAGGGGAGGTTTCTTTTTAGGTGGATTTTGTCCTTTAAGAACCAGGCTGATGGCTGAACTTGAAGCCATGCATTCATTTTAAGTACCATAGGCACATCAGCAGCTATAAGATGATAGTTATTTTGGTCCCTGCTGATGGGATTTGAGTTGTTTTATGTCACAATTTCTGACAATACTGCAATACTTCTTCTTACTGTTTTCTTCCATTCTTTGTTTCTTTCTTTTCCTGGGGCTTGAGCCTGAGGGTGAAATATATCTGTGATTAATTTTGAGCAAAACTGCCAATGCTGACACTCTCTCAGGATTTCCTAGGTGCCAATAGATTACGTATATTTAATTTAGTGGTGAACTGAAAAGTCAGCAGAGAGTAGACACAGGGTTGCTGCAGCGTCCTGACCAAATTCTCTCTTTTATCAGTCATCTGTGGGCAATGCCTCTGCTTTGCTTAAAATGCAAAGAGAAAATAAACCTCCTTACATTTATTATTTTCCTGTGTAAATTCCAAATTAATGTACAGCCCAGGTTTATCTATGAATATCTGAAAACCAGTCAAATGAAACTGGGGGGGGAAGCCAAGAAATCCTTCCCCACAACAATAGAGATTTACAATGAGTTGCAGAAAAGGGTAATGCAAAAATTACTTAAAATGCTCGTTTTCCTAAGGGATGATTGATCGCCCAATTAGAGTAGGGTGCCTGGAATGAGTGTTCTGTAAACACCTACACATAAATAGATAAAGGTACTTTATATTCAAAAGAAAAGAGATACATAGAAGGATGATGGGTTTCTAGGGTTTATTAAATAATTATGTATAATTATGTATTGTCCTTAATTATATAATTTCAAAGCACTTTACAAATTACTGTTATTCATATGCCGTATTATTTTATAAGAAATGTATTAGGTATAGGTGTGCCACAGATATTCATAAAACTAGTACATTCATTTCTTCATTTCAATAAAAGACAAGGTTCCTGACTTTTATCTTTCTAAATTCAGGCAAGCTGCAGAAGGATAATATCAATTCTTTAACAAAATATAAACTATCTGCTCTGAAGATAGAGAAGTACTATTAGACTATTACAGAAGGGTAAACTGAGGCTCTATCTGCCTACGGTGCTGTTCATTACCTTAGTATCTGAACACCTCATAATTTTTAAAGTATTTACCCTCACAACACTCCTGTGAGGTAGAGCTTTATTAATATCACAGCACAGCACAATATTTACAGCACAGGCACAGAAACTAAAGGTGTGTTTACACAGCACCCTAAACTTGAAACAAGATATGCAATTTATGCTATGCAAATTACGTATCTTATTTTGACTGAATTTCGAAATAGGCTATTTTTAAATTTGGCATGTGTACACAGCACCAAATTTTGAAATAACGTGCTATTTCGAGACATCCTTTAACCCTTGTGGAATGAAGATTACTGGGATGCTGAAATAGTGCGCCAGTTAATTCCTATGTCCATTATTTCTTTTAGGCATGGTGTAATGAATAGGGGTGGCCACTCACTGACCCAGAGGGGGAAGAAACCCTCTCCCAGCCTGGGTGGGCCAAGCTTCATCCTGCCCGTTTAACTCCCCAGAACCCAAAGGGTGGGATGTGTAGTATAAAAGACCAGCCCAAAAGCTCAGTATGGTCCCAGCCATAAGAGGAAGCAGAGGTCTGCTCCAAGCTACTGAGCGGGGAGGCCTCTGAAGACCTGGCTGAAACTGAGGACTGGCCTGGACTGCCATGCCCCAACACTGAAAAGGAAATGTTTCTAACCCTGCCAGAAGTTCAGACTCCAACAACCTGAAGAACCTGCCAGGACCGTGGAGCCAGGTATATTCCAAGGGGGAGTTTGGAAGTGGCCCAAGGGAAGCTGATACCAGTCAGGCTGACCTCATTGTACTGTAGTGTGTCAGCATGTTGTGGGCCAGAGTGCCACTGCTAGGGCCCTGGGCTGGGACGCAGTGAAGTAGAGGGGGCCCGTGTCCCCCCTGTGACCCCACATACGGGGTGGCAGTCTCCCCTTCTCTTGCCAGTGATCTGTGTGTTTGTCTGCCCTGCCCTGCACCAGGGTCTGGGCTCATTTGAACTGTGTTTGTTTGCCTGCCATACCCTGCCCTGCCGTGCCCAGCATCAGTATTACCAAGCAATATTCGTTGCCTCTTCCCGTCCTAGGCAATGGACCAATATAATCAATTTGGAGTCTTCTCCAAGGTCCATCAATTGACTGATGTCGTAGCGGGATCTGGTTGTTCCTCGGCTTGGGATTGTTCTGAGCACACTTCAAACAGTTATTTATATAGTGCTCAGCATCCGCACGAATCTGAGGCCACCATGCTACTGTTTTAATCCGCGAGATAGTTTTATCCACGCCGAAATGTCCTTGTGCATGCGCTAGTTCGACGAGTTCTGGTCGAAGAACTGTAGGCATCACTAGAAGTGGACTCCCTGTCTCCTGACCATCCATAATCTCTTGAGCCATTATTGGCCCCATTACATGTCTCTTGATGATATAATCTTTGAAGCGCTCTTGTTGTAAAAGCTTCATCACTTCTCTGTCCGCTTCCTGGATTTTAACTATGTCCAGAGTATCTTTAAATGATGGTACACTCTCTACAGCATCGATTTTATCTTGCTGTGGAGGCAAACTCCATGAGGACTTTCTGTCCAACGTAGCTGCTTGTTTCGCCATCTTATCCACCTGGTTATTTAACACGGAAATTTCCTGTTGATCTTTTCTGTGTGCACGGACTTTAAACAGGAAAGTTTTCCCTTTCCGTGATTCTGCCAGATCCCATGCATAATTTAATAAATCTGTGTGCTTTACTGGACGGTTGTCATTTGTGCACATATTTCGTTCTTTCCAGACTACCATCCAATCAATGAAGGATCTCAGCACCCAGTCTGAATCTGTGCAGAGAGCGATGTCATCTTCGGTGTTGGCGTTTTCTAAAGCTAAAATGATGGCAATAATCTCTGCTGCTTGCGCAGATGGTACAGATACTGATTTTAAAATCTGCTTTTGAGAAGACACATGCAGCGCAGCAGCTCCGGTTATTACCTGGCCATCTTTCCTATAGCAGCTACCGTCTACTACCCAGATGTTTCGTCCTGTTCTTTCACGGACTTCCTCATATTTGAGCAGTAGATCGAATGGAGATTTCATCTTGGACACTCTCTGTTCCGGAATTGGACAGACATGTATATCTTCAGGTCCTATTGGTTGACAGAAGATAGTTGGGACCAATGATGGTGTTTTTGTTGGCTCTACCTTAATTTGGTGGTTCATTAAGGTCAGCGTCCATTGTGCTAACCTTGGATGGCTCACTCGGCCATTGTTAGCTTGGCCAGAGATAATATATCCGACAGGTGTATGATTGGTTTTTAAGACGATGGGAGCCTTTCCAATGAGATATTCCCAATGGATCAACGCCCACGTAAGAGCTAGAACCTCCTTTTCACACGGCGAATACTGCTGTTCCACGCCGGAGAGGGTTCTTGAGCCATATGCCACCGGTTTTAGAGATGTACCTTGTGGCTGCATCAGTACAGCACCCAAAGCTTCTTTGCCCGTTGTAAGGGTCAAATAGTACTCTTTATCAGGATTGGGGTATGCCAGCGCTGGTGCTTGCATTAAAGAAGTTTTAAGATTACAAAAGGCCTGTTCCTGTTCCGGGCCCCACTCCCACTCTTGTCGCTTATTCAATAACTTGTAGAGTGGTCGGGCGTTCTTGCCAAACTCTTCTATAAAATCTCGGCAAAAACCGATTAGTCCCAGGAACATCCGAAGGCTATGTACATCCGAGGGAGCTGGTAACTTGGAAATCAGTTCCACTCTTGCTTGGTCTGGTCTTCTGCCTTCCTGACCAAGATGTACACCCAGATAATTTACTTCCTTCTTCACAAGCTGTGCTTTTTGAGGGTTGATAAGAAACCCAGCTTGCTTTAAGGCCATTAAAACTTCCTCCAGCACCTTCAGATGGGTGGATCGATCTTTAGTTGCAATCAGGATGTCGTCTACATAGGACATCACGTTCTTGGCTGATGGAATGTCCTTGAGCACACTTCGAATTACTCTATGGCAGATGGTGGGCGAGTTGTGGAACCCTTGTGGAAGTCGAGTAAAAGTATACTGTTGGTCCCGGAATGTAAATGCAAACTTATGTTGGGATCCAGATGTAATTGGGATCGAAAAGAATGCATTTGATATATCAATAACCGAGAACCACCGGGCACCTTCCGCAATTTGGGCCATAATTTCGGGAAATTTGGCCACAACTGGAGCCATTCGGGGAGTTACTTTATTCACTCCTCGATAGTCCACTGTCAATCTCCAAGTTTTTCCATCCGCCTTGATGACTGGCCAGATGGGAGAATTGCAGGGACTTTGGGTCTTAATTAGGACTCCCTGGGAGACCAGACTTTGAATGGTCTCCTCAATGCCTTTTACTGCTTCATCGGGATACCGATATTGCTTCTGTGGTTTCGGATCCGGACCTGCAACATCCACGACTTCCATGGTTTTTCCACAGCTTAATTTGTGTTGAGCAAATACCGTCAGATGTCTATTGACTACCTCCTGAATATCTGCCTCCCAGGAGGGCATTTGCAGATCTTCATTGGCTTTCAGCGCCCCCAAGCGATGAACACTCGGAATAACCGTGATCACTTCTCCATCTGCCTTGTGTGCTTGCAGAATTCGTCTATTCGGCAGATCAATAATAAAACCGAATTCTTTAAGTAGATCGACACCCATTATTCCGACACCATCCAGGTTCTGTAAACCTACTGGCAGATTGACTTCCTCAGTCCCGACTTTGCAATGGATGTCTGATGCAAAAGGAACTTTTGATATCTTGCCATTGTATGATTGTAATGCCTTGGAGTAGATAATCTTTGATTGCCTTGTCATTACCGGAGAAGATTTTACACAGATGATACTTGTAGACGCCCCTGTATCTACAAGCATCTTTTGAGATGTTTTTCCGAACCTGCCTCTTAATTTGACCATGATGGTAGGTCTTCCATAGAGGTCAAATTCAATATTAGTGATGGTCTTTAGGGGCAGAGGCAAGGCTCGGCCTCCTCAATATCTAACATTAGGGTTCTGCTGTGTTGGATGGTTCAGCCATTCGACACTACTGATGGGAGCATCTGGATGATCAACGGTATCCTTCTCGACCTTCGCCAGTTCTTTAAAAATCTGGTCGATATCCATGGCCTTCACCTTTTCCCAGGGCATGTATCTTGCAAGACGACCGGCTAGCACTTGTCGAGTTACGGCTAATTCATCTCGCCGACCTCGGAACATCTTTGTTGGTTGGAACGGCAGTCGTTGCTGCGTGTCTGGCTTGTTTTGGAGAAAGCTTTGGTTTGGTCTCCTTCCTGGTGGAGGAGGTGGAGCTCTTCTCCTGACTGGCATGAGCTGTTTGAGGTCTTTAATCTCGGCAATCTTTTTAGATGTAGGTGCCAGAGACTTCAAGAGACCAGCCTGGTGTTGCCATTCATAAACTTCCCTTATTTTTTGTTCTAATTCTCCTAAAGGAGTATTCACATAATCTAAGGAACTTAAAGTTGCCTTGATCGAGGGAAGTAAACCATAAAATAATAACTTCTTATACCCAGGGGTATCATAGTTTACCTTGCCGTCTACGACCTCCCCTAAGCCTGCCAAGCACTGCAATAACTGCTTTCGGATGAAATATAACTCCGGTCTTTCATTTTCTTGCTGTCGATCCGCATAATATCTCCCAATAACATTATCATTGGGGAAAAATAAATTATACATAGCCCCATATAATTTGATTAAATCAGGGTTAACCCCATTAATCAAATCCGTAGGTAATGCCATCAGGTCTTCTGTCAAAAGACACTCCCTCATTACTATGATCACGTCGTCAGGTGTCAAATTGGCCTTTGATAATTTTGCCATCCAATTAAGGGCATTATGTTTTCGGCAAGGGCCTAAGTTCTGCCCTATAGCCCTAGCCTGTTCAGGAGTTAACACACGTCTTTCCAGTTTCACCGTAGGCTGTGTGTCTCCTGGATAATAGACTTCAGTAGTAATGACGGGTTCTATGATACCCTGGACCACATCACCACTCACTGAAGGACAGCATACCCCTCCTGCATTCTCTTGTGCAGGGTACTTATATACTTCGTTGTCATCTATGTGTGGATTAATGGCTGAGACAAATCCTCTAGCCAATCCTAGTTGCTGCTTCAGGCTTTCAATTTCCGCCTGACATTTTGAATGATCCACATTGGATGGCTTGCTCTGTCTGGTCTCACTCAACAGATGCCGGACAGTAGCTTTAGAATCATTCAGCATGGCTACTCGCCCCTGGAGGTTAGCTTCTAATTCAGTGCATTTCTTTAATACCTCCTCAATTTGGTTGTTCAATGCATCTCGTTGTGCGCGTAATTTATCAATTTTAGTATCTTTTGTTTGAATATCACCAACCAATTGTTTGATTCTTTCGTCTTGTCCAAGACGTATTTCTAAAGAATCTTTTAATTGTTTTGATAAAGCTTTTACCTCTTTATTTAGCTCATTTGTTACCAAAGCCAACCCTTTGATGAGTGAACTTTTCTTCACTTTACGTGAGGGTTTTGGTTTTTCGGTAACAAAGTGGTCCCACATTTTAATAAAATTGGTCAGGGAATCTTCTCCCTTCAGGTCATTCTCATCCCAGGTTTTAGCGGATGTAATGAATAAAGAAATATCTGTCTCAAGGTTTGTTTTATTTGACAGCTCCGCTGGTCTGCTCCCCGTCACACCGAAAATCTTCGGGATCCTTTTGGCAGCCATGGCTACTAACTGATTAAATTACCTCACTTATAATTTAATCAGGGGAGAAAATCCTAAAGTAGAGTTCTGGGTTATCCAGGCACAGCAGGTTGATCAGACCTCTGTCCTGCAGAACCTACTGAAACGCCTACTAGTGCAGTATGCTAGCGCGCACTAGTAGCAATGAGAATTCTAAAGAAAAGCCTCAAAAGGGGTTTAAAATGCGGCTCGCCGCAGCAACCCCGAACGTTCCAAGCCCTAAGATGGCGGAGCGTTCTTGAACGTTCTAGGGACTCTCAAAATGGCGCCCTGTCCCTAAAATGGCATCTTGCCACGAACGTTCTAGGGACTTGTTAGTTCGATACAACCTTAAGTCGAACTAACCTTAGTTCGGACTGCCACCAGTCCCGAACCAGTCCCTTAGTTCGGACTACTGCTCTAGTCCCCAACTCTTCTAACTCGCCTACTCAAGATCTTCGGTCGAGTCAGGAAGCTTAGTTCTGAAAACTTTCAGGACTAAGACTTTAGTTCGATATATTTACATCGAACTAAGCTACCTTGAGCCTTACCTGGCTCAAACTAAGAAGCTTATCTCGACCTATCTAAACCCTACACTACTGGGACGATGACAGTTGGTGGGAAATATTATTGGAAAAGGAAGGTTTTAGGATTTAGAGAAACGGGTGACTTAAAACCAGGAGTGGCCAGTTCCCAACCAAATCCCCCCTTTGCTCTAGCACCCTCTACCTAACTAATCCTACAACATTTCCACCCCCAAACAACCTCCTACTTGTCAATTCTGAGATTTTATCGCAGTTTTAAATTTTCAATGGGTAAAAGACAATCTATATCGAAGTCCTGCCGCGGTCGCCACTTTCTGTTACGCCCTCATGGGTAACAATGATAGGAGATGCCTGATTAGCCTAATTGATTATGATGCTAATAACTTACAAAGGCAGGTGCGACCCCGAATGCCATATCTGTTCACCGGTTGCAGATTGTCCTTACCCAAAGAGTGGCGCATGAAATAAATACCTGACAATTTAGATAAGTTTTATAACCACAGGACTATATTGAACTAAATCTCAGGATTTACAAACTAGGGGGAAGTCCCCTTTTTAAATAACCAATTATACTACCAGAGTCTCACGTCGCAGTGGCGATGGATGGGTTGCTGGCGACCTACAACCTTTGGGCTAATTGAAAGCCCTCAGGGAGGAACGGCCAGGAGTCCCTCGACGGCTGCCGGCGCTGAAGCTGGCGACCTCAATCCGTTGGCTAATTTAAAGCCGCGGGAGAGGAGCTGCCAGGCGATCCCACGAAGCGCTGAGGTTGAGTGCGATGACTTCGCCTTCCGCGGGTCACGACTCTTCCGGCTCTTCCTGCGCTTCGGAAGCAGCTCGACGGCGATGGATGCTAAGACTCTACCTCTACCCTAAACTTAATCTATCCTAAAATAATACCTTAACTAATTCGCGACGCGCCCGCCGAACAGACACGACGACGGCCGATATGCATAGACCGACGCTGCCTGACGGACAAACACGAAGACGAAATCTAATCTACCTAAAAACTAAACTAACTAAACTAAACCTAAACTAAATGAAGATTATCAGAATATAAGAACAAGCCTTCCGCCTGTCTTAAATCTGAGATGATGCTTAACCCTCACTCATTCGACCCGGGACAAGACGCTAGACCTCTCACTCTCTCTCTCTCTCTAAGCTAGATCCATGAGGGCGTAACATCAGGGCCTGGGTTTACTTAAACTGTGAACTGCATTTGCTTGTTTGCCCCACCCTGCACTCGGGTGTGGGCTTACCTAAAGATTGGAACTGTGTTTGTTTGCCTGCCCTGCCCTACATTAAGGACTGGGACCACCTAAAGACTAGCACTGTGTTTGTGTGCCTGCCCTGCCCTGCCCTGTGCTCAGGGCCTGGGCTTAAAGAGAGCCACTGGGCATTGGTTTCCAAGTGGCTTACACATGGTAATTCTGATTACTTCATCTGGTCCCTCTAGCCCTTAACTTAGAAGACACAAAGGAAGAGCAAACCAGGTATCAATATCCAATTCAGATTTCAGCACTGTATCCCTATTGGCTCTTCTGGCTCCCTGCCAATACCCGTGTTAGGTACTGACTTTAACCACTTAGTTACTGGATACTGTCCAGTACTCCTTCTATCCATCACAGAGCTGATCTCATAAGTGGAGGTACTGAGATATACCACTGAGAGGTTGCCCAAAGTAATGCAATCAGTAGCAGAGCTAGAAGCAAAACCAATGACTTCTGATGTTAAGGCTTTGTCTACATTTGGAGCTGGGGATATGATTCCCTGTTTGAGCAGACATAGTTTCAGTAGTTCACATCAAATCAATGCACTAAGAAACATTAGTGTAACCACAGTAGCATGGGCATAGTGTCAAATGGAGGCATAGGATAGCCACACCAAATATATGCACAAACCGTCCATCTGGCTAGTCCATGCTGCCACTGTCTCTACCAGTGATACCATGGAAACACTACTAGTGTGAGGTTGCTAGCTCAGTGAGAGCTAATGCAAGTATGTCTAATCAAGCTGGGACTCAACTGCCCCCAGCTCCAAGTTACAGATGTAGCCACAATTCGCTTGCTCTAACTATTGCTCATTAATCAAATAAGAGCCAGTGGAAGTAGGGCTTCATTTCCCAATTCATTAGTTTGAGCTGCCTCTAAAGAAAACAAAAAAATTTGTCCACTCCAAAATCTGACTCATGTATAAAGGCAATGAGATTGTTGTTGTTGAATAATAATGCAGATGATAAACTTCTTAGGTGTTCACTTGGAAAATTGTCCTTTGGTTGATTAATTAAGTTATTAGATACTTTTGCAATGATGCCACAATAGTGGGGAAAAGACATATAGAAGCAATAAAGCCCACACACAAAGACACTGATCTTGAAAGGCCTTCAGTATGAAGAAATTCTGTTTATCGTGACATTTTCAAAATCAGGATCAAAACAGATGTATTCTCCATAGTCACTAATGTTGGCAATTACTTCTAGTTGCTTATGAATGCATCTTGCAAAATTTGCAATTACTGAACAAACCAAGAGAACTATCCTGGGATTTCCTATTGTGTGTGGGAAGCTCAGCAGTACTGCTATCTACACACAGTAGCTGAGTTGTTAGTTCTCCTTTCCTTCCCCAACTCATTAAAAATCAGTTCATCTATTTCTCCTCTCTTTTCTTTCCACTTCATTTATTTTTATATACATCATAGGAATTTTTGACATTACAATCCAGGCTGCTGTTTTCACTAAGGATGGGCTTTAAATCCAAGCATATAAACCTGTATTTAAATTTCCTCAAAGCCAATAGAGGCTCAAATCTCAGGACTGCATTTCACCCAGTAGCCACACCCAGACACTAGTCATGTTCAGAGCTTCTCATAGTTTAGGATGTTCAGTTTTGAGGGTCTGATTCAAATCTATTTCTAATGTTTGTTGCATGGATACAGGTTGGAAAGTTTCACTCCCTTCTTTGTCTCCATCTCATTCCGCATATCACTCCTCTCCTGTTCTTATAGAACCATGATAATATACGGCTGTAAGAGACATCAACTGGTCATCAATGCCAGCTGCGCTCACAGAAGCGGAACCAAGTAAACATAGGCCATTCCTGACAGGATCCAATCTATTTTTAAAAAAACCTCCAGGGATGGTGATTACATAACCTCCCTCGAAAGCCTATTGCAGAGTTTAATTACCCTTATAATTTGAAAACTTTTTCCCAATATTTAACCAAGTCTCCTATGCCGCAGATTAAACCCAGTACCTCTTCACTGAACATGGAAAACAATTGATCACCATCTTCTTTATAACAGCTCTTAATATATTTAAAAACTCCTGTCATCTGAAGAAGTGGGCTGTGCCCACAAAAGCTCATGATACCATCTACCTATTTTGTTAGTCTATAAAGTGCTACCAGACTATTTATCGTTTTTAAAATATATTTAAAGACACTCCTCCCCCCACACTCAAGTTATAGATTTCTCAATATTAAACATGTTCAGCTTTTTTAATGTTTCCTTATAAAGCAGGTACTCTAAACCTTTTATCATTTTGTTGGTCTCTTCTGCAGTCTCTGTAATTTGTTCAAATCTTTCCTACAGTGTGGTGCTCAAAATGGAACACTAATCCAGCCTCACCAGTGTCTAGCAAAGAAAGAGAATTAGTTTACGTCTTGCCTATAACATTCCTATTAATATACCCTCAACTAAGGGTCTGACAGAATTGCTGGGGCCTTCGACACAGTGGGGGACGGGCTGGGTGCCTGCTCCCAGAGGGGATGGGGATATGGCCAGAAGGGGCAGGGCTGTGACTATCCTCCATCTGCCAGCCCTTCAGCACTGCCTAGAGTACTCCACGCAGAGCTCCAGTGGTGATTTCAAGAGCTCAGGGTTCCGGCTGCCACTGCTACTATAGCAGCCGTGGCATCAGCCCCAAGCCCCAAGCCCTTTTGAATAGCCAGGCTCCAGGGCAGTTATTCCCTTTATCTCCCCTGGTCGGCAGGCCTGCTTCTACCACATAACATTGGTGACTCATATTCAATTTGTGATCACCCCCAGAATCTTTTCAACAATGTTACAACCTTTTCCTTTTTGTAGTGATGCAGTTGATTTTTCCTTCCAAGGGAAGTACATTGCACTACTCATTATTGGATTTTATCTTGTTAAAGGCAGACAAATTCTCCAGTTGGTCACATTTTCTTTGAATAGTAATCCTGCCTTCCTGAGTGTTTGCAATCCCTCTCAATTTAGTGTCATCTACACATTTTATAAGTTTTCTCTCCATTCCATTATCCATGTCACTGTTAAAAATACTCAGTAGTACCAGAATCAGGACTGTTCTTCATGGGAATCCTTTAGATATGCCCTCCCAGTTTGACAGCAAACCCCCAAATTATTCTTTGTACAACCAGTTGTATACCCACCTTAGAGAAATTTCATCTAAACCACATATATTAGTTTAGTAAACCTATCAAAGAAGACAGTTAAGTTGGTTTGTACTAATTTGTTCATGAAAAATCCATGCTGGTTATTCCCAATGACCCTATTTCCATTTAAGTGCTTGCAAATTGATTAATAATTTTTTCAGTATTGTCCCTGGTATCAACATTAGGCTGATTGGTCTATAATTCCCTGAGTCATCTTTGTTTCTCTTAAAGATAGTATGTTTGCCCTCTGCAGTCACCTGGGGTCTCACCTACCTGCAAGGAGTTCTCAAAGATAATTGCTAATGATTCCTTGAGCTAGTTCCTTCTGTACAATATGATGAATTTCATCATCCCCTACCAACTGGAGCACAGCTAACTTATCTAAATATTCTTTAGCACATTCTTTGCCATGGTGCCATGGACCCAGCTGGACCGGAGCACTTTCCGCCTGGGGTGCAACAGGCCCGACTAACTAGAGCAGCCGACAGCATGATATGGTGGGCTCGGCCGGGCTGCTGCTTAACTGGTCACATCCCTAGTCACCATGAACCTTTTTAGTGAAGACTGAAGCAAAATACACCTTGAACTCCTCAGCCTCCTTGTTATCGTTAGTTATTAACTCTCCTTCCCTGCTAAGCAGACAATATATGCTTTGCTTCATTTTTCTTTTGCTCCTAATGTATTTAAAGAACCATTTCTTTTTGCTTTTCATGTCCCCTGCTAGATGTGACTTATTTTATACCTTATATTTTCTGATTTTGTCCCTGTATGCTTGTGCTAGTCATTTGTACTCCTCCTTAGCAATTTGTCCTGATTCCACATTTAGTGGATTCATTTCTGATTTTCAGGTCAATACAGTGCTTCTTAGGGAGCCACTTCAGCCTCTTCCTATTCTTTGTCTATTCTACCTCTTTTTCTTCTTCTACTCTCTCACCTCTCTTTCATCTGGCAGCCCCACAAGCCCTTCCCAGTTCTTTGGTTCTACATCTACAGCTCCCATCCATTTTTGCAGATTCCCCTTCCATCCAATCTATCCGTATGTCTTTTTAAGTCTAATACACTAATTAACTTTGGTATCTAGGTATGAAATAATAAATTTCAGCAGCATCCTGTAACTGTTATGCTGTTAACAATTTCCCTTGGTCCTGCCTTCCAGGTTTGTAACATATTCTATAAATCAGCTATTGTACCCAATGACTGGAAGATAGCTAATGTTACGCCAATATTTAAAAAGGGCACTAGAGGCAACCCGGCCAATTACAGATTGATAAGTCTAACATCAGTACCGGGCAAATTAGTTGAAACAATAGCAAAGAATAAAATTGTTAGACCCATAGAAGAACATAATTTGTTGGGCAAAAGTCAACATGGTTTCTGTAAAGGGAAATCATGTCATACTAATCTTTGAAAGGGTCAACAAACATGTGGCTAAGGGGGATCCAGTAGTTATAGTGTACTTATATTTCCAGAAAGGCTTTGACAAGGTCCCTCATGAAAGGCTCTTACATAAATTAAGTTGTCATGGGATAAGAGGGAAGATCCTTTGATGGGCTAAGGACTGGTTGAAAGACAGGAAACAAAGGATAGGAATAAATGGTAAATTTTCAGAATGGAGTGGTGTTCCCCAAGGATCAGTGCTAGGACCAATCCTATTCAACTTATTCATAAATGATCTGGAGAAAGGAGTAAATAGTGAGGTGGCAAAGTTTGCAGATGATACTAAACTGCTCAAGGTAGTTAAGACCAAAGCAGACTGTGAAGAACTTAAAAAAGATCTTACAAAACTAAGTGATTGGGCAACAAAATTGCAAATGAAATGTAATGTGGATAAATGTAAAGTAATGCACATTGGAAAAAATAACCCCAACTATACATACACTATGATGGGGGCTAATTTAGCTACAGCTAATCAGGAAACAGATCTTGGAGTCATCATGGATAGTTCTCTGAAGACGTCCATGCAGTGTGCAGTGGCCGTCAAAAAAGCAAACAGGATGTTAGGAATCATTAAAAAAGGGATAGAGAATAAGACGGAAAATATCTTATTGACCTTATATAAATCCATGATACGCCCACATCTTGAATACAGCATACTGATGTGGTCTCCTTATCTCAAAACAGATATACTGGCATTAGAAAAGGTTCGGAGAAGGGCAACTAAAATGATTAGGGGCTTAGAACGGGTCCCATATGAGGAGAGATTAAAGAGACTAGGACTTTTCAACTTGGAAAAGAGGAAACTAAAGGGGGATATGATACAAGTATATAAAATCATGAGTAGTGTGAAGAAAGTGAATAAGGAAAAGTTATTTACTTGTTCCCATAATATAAGAACTACGGGCCACCAAATGAAATTAATAGGAAGTAGGTTTAAAACAAATAAAAGGAGGTTCTTCACACAGCACATAGTCAATCTGTGGAACTTCTTGCCTAAGGAGGTTGTGAAGGCTAGGACTATAAGGGTAAGGCTACACTAGCTCGTTAGTTCGAGCTAGGTAGTCTAATGTGGGCAACCGGAGTTGCAAATGAAGCCCGGGATTTAAATATCCTGGGCTTCATTTGCATCTTCCCGGGCGCCGCCATTTTCAAATCCCCCTTAGTCTGAACTCCGTGCCTGCGGCTACATGCGGCACGGACAAGGTAGTTCGAATTAAAGATCCTAATTCGAACTACTGTTACCCCTCCTGTTCGGTTCACTTCCTCTGGGACACCTTGCATTTGCCACTGTCAGCAGACAGGATACTGGGCTGGATGGACCTTTGGTCTGACCCAGTATGGCCATTCTTATGTTCTTATGTGCACTACTCTGTCTTGCAATGTTTTCTTAGGGATGCAGGGCATAGATTCCAAAGTAAGTAAGGATTCCAAAGCCAGAAGCTCTTCATAGAAAATACCTCATGTGCCAGCATGTCAAGCTTTGTCCTGGGCACCACCAACTTCATCATCATCCCTGATGAGCTGTTCGCAGGATGGCAGAAGGACATGCCATTAGGCCAGATGTCCCCAAAGTGTGGGGAATGTTCCTCTAGGTAGGCATGGAGGAACATCCAGGGGACAGCAGGAAGGGAGCACCACTGAGTCATTCCCTAAGCCCAGCTGTGTCCCCAGCTCCCAGCCCCATGCCTGGCCCTGTCCTTAGTCTCAGCATGACTCTGCTCCCAGCCCTACGCCAGCCCTCAGGCTTGGCTGCTGGCAGTGGCTCCATTCTTGGTTCAGGGCCAAGTCTGGGGACAAGGCTGGTTGCAGAGCCATACCTGGCTATGGGCCCAGTTGCCACTGCAGCCTGGCTGTGTCTCTGTCCGTACTCTTATCCTTGGCCTCTGGCTATAGCCCCAATCCTGGTTCTGGACCCTGCCCCCGAGCTGCGTCCTTAGCCTCAGTGTCTGTATCCAGTCCACGACCCTCCTCTCCCTGGGACTGCAGCCTGCTCCCAGCCTCAGCTCTGGGAGCAGACACACTCAAAATTTTGGGGACCACTGCTTTGGACTGTGAAGCCCCAGTCCATTTAAGTCTTTGAAAATGCAGACCTTGAATTTGTGATAACTCCCCTCCATCTCTCTTCTGCTCCCACATCCCTCTTCACTCAGAATCTTACAAATGTCTCAAAAGCAGCATTGACAGTGTCCAGCAGAAATTCACTGCACCCTTCTCCCAGCCCAATCCCTTTCCTCTAGGTTCTTTGAACCCCCTTCTCCCCCACAATTGGAGCTGGCAGGTTCCCATTTTCTATCCTCTAATTCCCTGAACGTTGCCAGTGCTTTTAACTCCATCCCTTTTAGCCTCCTAACATCCCTAGCACCCAGCCAGAGCTGTAGCCCTCCATCATCCTTTCTTCTATGTAAGTATTTAGTTAGCAGGTACAGCCAATTACCTTTGCACTCTTCCTCTGTGTTCTACACTCCACATGTTCCTGCGCACCTAAAGATAGCTTTGAATTTCATTCAGTACATGCTAAATCATTTGATTTGCATAACACAGCCTTGAAAGTAAGTTCAATTGGAACTGATTTTGTGTTTACAGTGGGAGGGAGCAAGGGAAAAGTGGATTGCAATAGCTAGACTGAGCTTTATCAGAAGAAAAGCCACCTTTTAGCTTGTTTGACATAAACCCACATTTTGGCATTTCAACACTATTCTGCATTTCTGAATAGAATTTTGAGCATAAATCACTTTTTATTATAGCATGCAGTGTGTTTGATAATAAACTTTTAAACACTATTTATTTTGCTACACATACAAAACTATTACCTTTTGGCTAACAGCAATAGCTCATTGTGTGACAAATAATGACTTCAATAAAGAACTATGGGGAGCATTTGTTACTTCAGGAAAACATAACAGTACCTACTGATTGATCCCTCATCTTCTGTAACACATGACAAGCACATTCTACGTTTTCTCTGCCAAGGGCTAATTATTTTTTTCCCCTGTAGTTGTAAAGCAAATTTTACTACCTGACCAGCAAATATCTCCACAATTCAGTCAGACGTAGGAAGAATGCAACCCCTCCCCCAAGTTCACAGCCCCTTTACATCCTAATGCTGGAGTATACATAGCATACCTCAAAGCCCTTCCGGAGTCCCTCTCAACAGAAGGGTGTAGGTCTCATGCAGCATACTCTGCTACCAAACTGGAAAAAAATGTTTTCCAACAGAACAGAAAAAAAAGGGTGGTGCTTTTCTGCATGAAAGATGACGAAATTCATTCTCCAATGAAAGGGGTATTTTGATGAAGTGTAGTCTGGTGTTTACAGTGGTGATCAGGAGGGGAAGGCTGTCGAGCTCTCTGCTGGGTCACATTAGTCCACTTGTTAGAGTGGTGGAGTGGAGTGTCATTACCAAAGCAAATTCTGAGGGTCCCACAATTTTGCAGAAGAGTGGAGCAAGGTGAAGCCTTGGGGGAAGGGGAGGAGCAGGGGTAGAACAGCCACCAAGAAAAAATGAAAGTCAGCTCCTATGCCAGCAAGTAGGTCTGATCCATTCTGCAGCAGGACAGAAGACACTCTGACACTTCCTGTTCCTGCCATTGCCCTTTCTGAATAAGGGCAATTTCCATTACACTGACAAGTTCCAGTGTTGATCACTTTTTTCTATCCTCCCAAGCAGGCTGTGTGAGGGAAGCCAAACCTGCTCTATGGATAATGATACTCACATGGCTTTAACCTCAAAGTTTGCCAGTCCAGAACCATGTATGCGTATTACATAAAATAAAATAAAATAAAATAAAATGCGTTGTGGAAATACTTACCTATGTTAATTCTAGGCAGACTATTTTAGCAATACCGATGCAATGCTCATGCAAAAGGCATACACAACCATGTCTTAAAAACAACAAATAGTCTGGTAGCACTTTAAAGGCTAACAAAACATGTAAATGGTATCGTGAGCTTTTGTGGGCACAGACCACTTCTTCAGATGACCAGGAGAGGCATAAGGATCTTGCACAAAAGGGTTTTTTTGCGCAAAATGGAAACGGGCTACACTTCTTTTCGCGCAAAAACCCCTTGAGCAAAAAGCATTGGCAGAAAATATGCTAATGATATCGTGACTCATGCTAATTAGTCCGTCATTAGCATACTCTCTGCCGCAAGAACTTGTGGTATAGGCATAGCCTTACAGACTAACTTGGCTACCCCTCTGAAACTCATGTTTTGTTCGTCTGTCTCTCTTGCAACTGGCTCAAATGCTGCTGGTTATGCATTCCCCGCTTAAGCAGCATTCCACCAAGCTACTCCTCCTCCACTATTTCAGTTTCCTTTATAAAACTGACATCTTCTGAAGTGTCTATAATATTGAATATTAATTAGTACTGGGTGCTTGGGGGGTGTACAGCTTTTAATTGAACTTTGCAGATAAGCACTTAGCTGAAGTAATAGTCGGATCTTATTGGTATCTTTTGCCTTCCTTTACCCAATCCCCTGACTATTCCCTGCTAACTCACATGTCACATGTGGCATCCAGAGCCGTCCCTTGTATATAACGAATTGGGGTGACTGCTCCAGTCCTTGTGCTTTGGGGGTCCCACGCTTCAGTGTGCTATAACATGGTCCAGGGAAGTGGGGTTAGGGTGTAAGAGGCACTGGGCCAGATGGGGTGGGGTTAGGAGTTCAGGGGTCAGGCTGTCCCACAAGGTTAGCAGGGGGCCTTGTGAAATCAGCACTGGTTCTGATAGCAGGAATTGGGCCCACACTGATTGGCGGGAAACATGCATTGTACTTCTTTTTCTTGCTCAGCATCATGGGGCTCCATCTCAGACTCCAGTAGCAGCAACAGTAACCCAAGCCTGCCCCACTCTGCCCGACTAGCTCCTGGTGTTGTTCACTGCCACACTGGCTGCCAGCATCCTAGTGCACTTATGCCCCGCTCCTCTTCCTTTTACAGGGACCCCCTTTCACCTCCCTTTTCCAGAGCAAGGAGGTCTCCTTTCCCCTAGAATAGATTCCATATTGTCTCTCTTCTCGCCTCCCCCAGCACTGGTGTCCTCTCCCCACACCAGATTTCACTTATATAAAAAATATGAAGCGAGGCCCATACAGGCTGATTTGTCCTATGGCCCACCCCTCCTAGGGACTTCCTATCTAACAGTTATACATTTTGAAGACAGCAGGATACACTGCAAAAAGTCTGAGTTACTGAATAACAAAGCAGTGTTTTCCCAGAGCTTAGATTGGAATTATAGTAGTTACTTATTGTAATAGAAGATTTTAAGCTCTTTGGGGCAAAGGTTGTCTTCCTGCCGGTAAAAGGCACTGATTTCATTTTTAGGTGCTGCAGAATAATGAATAAACAATTGATCAGTATTAACCATTAATAGTAATGGTTACTGCATACCATTTAAAACTAATGATCCATGTGTGAAATTACAAAGCACTTAATCAATGGGTGTAGATAATTATTACTATGCTCACCAGGAGCTCTTATTTGAATAAGAGAAGCACACACTGCTATTTGAAAAACAAACAAACACACAGAAGATAGGGCTTTCCACTGTGATTTTTATGATCCTTGAGCCTATTCCACAATTTAACCCTGTGTGTGTTCAGAAGGGAAGTGAATCTGTTTCATTCTACATATATTCCTCACACAAAATCACTGCAATTGGCATTCTTTACTTTTGTTATTAGTATATCCAAAGCAAGAAAAAGCATTGTAGGCTCATTGATAGAGCTGGGTGGGTCCAGAATTCGAACAGCCGGGAGGCTGTTGGTCAGGAATGAGATGCAGTAAAAAAACGGTTACAGCTCAGATATGAAGGTACTGGAATTATCTCAGATTTCTGAGACTTCAGATAACAAAACAAAACTCAGTACAGTAAGGTAAAGAGCTAGTGGATGTGCTGAATACATGTCATCTACCTAGAGTTCTAAATAAAACATGAATTAGTTCACTGAGTTCCATCACTGAGTTAGGAACCAGAGAGGACATAGAGAAAGACTTGCATTATTTTTTTAACATATTCACTTAATTAATTAAGCTGGTCAAAAAAGCTGTTTCAGCCTAGGATGTGTTCTGTGTAAAATCTGGAATGGATTTGAAGGTTCCCTCTAACTGGTCAAACCAACTGGTACAGAATATGAAGAGAATCTTTCCAAGTGTAGGGGAGCCTGCACTACTCTGCCTTGGCAATAAATGGTGATGTCTGTCTTGTCCAAACTCTGGATTTCTGGCCTGTCTCAAGTCTGGTGTGCCAAAGCATGCAGGCAAGGCCCGAAAGTCAGGAATTGTTTTGCATAACAATGAAGATTAAGCCCGGTTCACAAGACCACGTCAAGAACACAGGACAAGCGGCCTTGTACTGGTACTTCTGTTTCTGATAAGCAAGAAAGTACAGATGCAGCCATGAAACTGTCAACTGCGCACATAGCAGTAACATTCTGAGTAGCAGGATGTACCCCAAATAGGGAGTTTTACATATCCTACATAATATATAATCAATTGGTAAAAATTATTAGAACGACCAAGTCTCGCTTTGCTTTCAATTGGGTGGGAGGGAATGGGCAGGATTGACCCACACGTCCTTCTCGATGTAACTACAAGTGATTAGGCCCTCCACACAGGCTACGTCAGTGGTGGTATTCCTATGCATGGGAAAAGACAGAACCAAGACCTCCTGCTTGGCACTGTAGGTATCATACAGGTGAAGTGTAAGTGAATTAGGCTTTATTATTGTCTATCGTAGATCTTTTAGTAATTGCTTTTGAATTGCTTTGCGCTGTATTAATTGCTTTAGAATTTATTGTATTTAAGGTTTACATTGTATAGTAATTGTGCTTAAGGCTTGTCAAACTTAAACAACTGTATTAACTGCTTAAAGCTTGCAATAAATAAGAAAGTGGTTAAGTAGCCCTGGCGTGTACTGGTTTCCCTTGGATCTAAAATAAATTGAACCACACGACACCAAGACATTACACAGGAAGTAGAAGATCAGATTTAGGTATTTTGGGAGAACAGTGCATGGACTTGGATTGAAGGGATAGAAGGAGGAGGGTATTTCAAATCAAGACCAAAGTGTATTGACCAGAATGTATGGTGGAGACTTGTGTGATGACTGCCAATATTACCAATCTATTGGACATTCAGAAAAAAAGTAGAGATAGTGAAAACCTATTACTAATTAGGTCAGCTAGACCATACCTTGGCTTTCACAAGTACTATATTAACATACAACTATAAAATAAATCCAACACAATCCAAGACAATCTGGGTAGGTAGGAAGTTTTAGAGCAATTTTGAAAAAAAAAATCAGCTTTATACAGAAATGATGTTTTTAGCCTTAAACTATTGATGTTTTAACCTTAAACAAGGCCACTCCTAATGGTAAATATTGTGCATGTATTGTATAGTCATTGAATGCAGTCTTGATATTGGCATGAGATTGGTAGACATCTTTTGCAACTATGTACCAAGTGATCCCTGAGTGAAATTTCAGTTATTTAAAGTGGCTCAGTCAATGTACTGCAGATAATTATTGCTGCGTGCTGTCAGAGCTCTTATCTAAACAAAAAATACTTATGTGTAGGCTAAAAGTACACAAACAAATATGTCAACGGATCTGCCCACTTTACATTGAAACAAATTGTAGACTCTGCTTAAATGTTTCCTGAATCTTTTGAACAAGTTCAACCTAGAGAATTGCAGAGCACAGTGAAAACAAAAATAGAAATACCATTATCAACTAAGCCATGGCAGCATGAATTCCAGTATACATGTATTACCAGGTCTGCAATACATGCACTATCTTGGGTATGTCATGACCTTCCTAACCCTGAGATTATATTGTTGGAGCTAAGAAAAAAATTTCATAAGCCAGTTTGTAAACCAGTGATGAACTAGCTGGGAATATTTTCTGTTCACACTAACAATAGTTATAGAAAGTTTTAAAAGGGGTTTCCAGTAGGGATGAGGGAACCTGCAAAGGTAAAATAAGAAATTATTTTCATCTTCATCCTGAATTCAAACCAAACTGAACCAAAACACTCCCTTCTTCAGTGAATAACTCATCAAAAATTCCTGCATACCTGCACACTTTATGAGAAGTACCATGAGGTGATCCCTTTTCATCCAATATATATTTCACTTCAACATCCCCATCATAATTCTGTCCCAGTTCACTTCCTTTCTGAGAACCTCAGATGGCTCTGGCAACTTCTAGCTGTTTCTTGTGCTACCCTGCAACCTCTTATGGCCAGCTTATATAGACAGGGAAGACAGGAGAAGGATCCAAGACAGAACTTTCCAAGAGTGCACAATAAAGGAATGCAATTTTTGGTGCGGCTGAGCCAAATGAAGAAGATGAATTGGTAGAAGTAGAACAAGGATTGGAGCTCTGGCTACTAGCTCAAGCATGCACAAGTGCTGAAGGGCCCCATGAAATTACATAGCTCAGTTAGGCCTCAAGTGGCCATTACTTCCTGGTTTCGTCTGGGATTTGAAGATTAAAGTATGAAATTATCGTGAGGGATGTTGTTCTTCCATATATTTGCATATCACTAAGGAAGCACTGGATATGTTTTAAGAAAGTCTGGATACCAATGAACTATTAATATATTTCATTCAACAATAAACTTGACTTGGGTGCCTTTGTATCTTATCTGAGTCTATGTTTTTTGGGGCTCTCATGAAGTTTATTATGCTAGCTACCTGCGCAGAGCTGGCATGATATACTGAGGGATCTTACAAAAACACACACAGCTAAACGTTGATCACCACTGACGGAGCAGGAGACCTGTCAGGATGCCACATCAGTGAATCCTGAATTTACTGTATCATTGTCTTGAACTACTACAAGAACCTCAAAGTCTGGGTTTATCATCTGATCTTTTTGAGCTTCTAGTTTCTTAGTCCATTAAACATTATGAGAAGGATCATGGAATTTTCCTGTGTAGGAAGATTCCAAATTATTTATTTGGATTATAAAGGAGACGGACAGAAAGAAACCCATTCTTATATACGTATTTAAAATAATAACAGAGGCAGAAAAGGTTCAGCTGTTCCATGCAGTGGTAAGAAAAGGCTTGACAGCTGCTGACTAATTATGGTGCCTAAACCCCTTGCCAAGCCCCAGTAAAGATTAGCATTTGCTATTGTCTTCCGGGGATTACAAAGTAAACAAGGTGATTGAATCCCTTTGAAAGAGGGAAGGAGCTTTTTATGAGTAATAACAAAGATGTGTTTCTGGGTTTATTTGAGATACTTATTACTGTTTGTAAAATGAAGAATGACATCACAAATTTGGTATATTCCCCAAAGAAATTTTCCTAACCAGCACATTGACATACAGTTCATAGCTCTTCATCTTTCTCTGAATGCACTTTTAGCTCTTTTCTGCATGGGAAACTTAAATCTTGCCAGTCTGCCCATTGGAGCCTGCTCTGGCCCTGCCCCTTACACATTCCTAAGTGAAACCATACCCCAGTCTGAAATATTCCCAGCACTTGTCCAGAATACTTAAAATTATGCAGGAAAAGGCCTTCATTGATCAAACCTGATGAATTTATGGCTGCAAATGTTTGCAATGAGCTTTATTTAAAAGTTGGATTAACCAGCTGCTGCATTTGGCTCCAAACTTCCTACCCTACGAATGTGAAATGAGGGTGTGTGTGTGATCATAGGAAGCTACAAAGGGCTGAAAACTCTGAGTCACACATATATTTCAAAGAAAAAGTGGCTGAATTCACAATCACTCTTTGTTGGTAAGAAATAGAATTTGGTTTCTCACCCGGAAGAAAAAAAGTGGGCAAGATGTAGTGCTGAGACCAAGTCTTCACATCCAAGATGATGTGAGGTTTGGATCACAGAAAATATTACAACAGTTGTCTTTCTATGTGTTTGATACACACAGCATCCAAGATAATCCCTCCAAAGGCAGCACACGTGATTTATATTATACTGAAATGTTAAATAATTTCTAGGCAGGATTAGAGAAATAAGCAAAGCAAGTGCTGGAACAAGAGAAGTGAAATGAATGAATTAAACTCAACTGTCACAGACTTTTGGGGAAAGTTTGGCTAATTTGTAAAGAAAATTGTGACCTTCTGCCCTTTTTGGTTTTAACTGGAAGCAGAAGAAGTGTACAGACCTGGGACCACCCTTGCTGTTAGCAATTCACAGAGATCTCTGCTTTTTCAAGTCTATCACATCCCTCTCAGAGCTTCAGGATCAATCAGACCTCAAAATCTCACAGAGAAATACAGCCCAAACAACTGATTCTGACTTAGTTTTGACAAGGTACCACATATTGTCCCTAGCTTTATTCCAAATTTGAACTGGCTTAGCTCAAAGATTCATAGAGCTCAGTGAACTGCTTGATGAACCTGGACTGGTTTTTGATTTTGTAATGAAACACAAATGTGTGTGGTTTCTGAATTTGTAATGGGAGTTCTACACTGTGCAAATAGTGAAATACCACTAGCAAGGAACTTCTATTGGTATTTTTGACTATTTTTAATCCAAATTTTGCAAATGGGATTTCTGACTGGATGCTTATGTCAGGTAATATTGTAAAATTTCAAATTTCAAAATTAAAGGTCATTCTTTGGGTCAGTTTGGGATTATTTGATGCTATGTGAGCTCATTGTGGGACAACTATGGCAAAATCACACCTTTCCTGTGCAAATCGAGAAAGTTGAGGTAACTCAGTGCTAGAGTCTGAGATACACTTCAGAATTTGGAACTGTATCTATACTTGGGTGGCAGTCTGTCAGGGCTGTTCCCCACTCTGGCACTCTGAGTGCAGAAGGTGAGGGCCCGCAAGAGATCTTAAAAATACCTTACCTCTACTGGGACACAGTAGTCTGTAACAGGAAAAACTTAAAAAACAACAAATAGGCTACGTCTAGACTACAGGGTTTTTTCGAAAAAAGTGGCCTTTTTTTAAAAAACTTCACCTGCATCCAGACTGCCGCCGTGTTCTTTCGAAATTCAATAAAAAAAAGTGGCATTTTTTCGACAGCAGTAAACCTCATTTTACGAGGAAGAATGCCTTTTTTGAGCTCTTTCAAAAAGAGGCGTTCTTGACTGCAAACAGGGCTTTTTCAAAAGTGAACATCCAGATGGCCTGGGTGCTCTCTTTTGAAAAAGCAGATTGCTTTTTTGAAAAAAGTCGTGGCTGTCTAGATGATCTCTTTCGAAAGAAGCATGTAATCTAGACGAACCCATAGTCTAGTAGCACCTTAAAGACTAACAAAACATGTAGATGGTATCATGAGCTTTCGTGGGCACCACGAAAGTTAGTCTTTTAGGTGCTAGACTATTTTTAGACTATTTGTTGTTTTTTAAGTTTTTCCTGTTACAGACTAACTCGGCTACCCCTCTGAAGTTTTTGAACATGCAGGGCACTTCATTCAGCTGTATGGAATGGAAATCCATCAACTACACAAAGAAACTCAAACAGACATCATCTTCCTTTCCAAATGCAAGCAGATGTACATCATATCCATGGGACTGAGAAACTGTCAGGAAGAAGTGGGTTGTGCCCTCGAAAGCTCATGATACCATCTACATGTTTTGTTCGTCTTTAAGGTGCTACGAGACTATTTGTTGTTTTTTAGGTTTTTCTCTCTTTTTTGTTATACTCATTTTCTTATCAATTGTTGGGTGTGGGCCACATCCACCCTGAGGCTATGTCCAGACTATGCAGAATTTTCGAAAGAGGATATGAAAATTCCACGGGAATTTGCCTATCTTCTTCCGATCTCACTTTTGAAAGAGGATCTTTTGAAAGTGAAAGTACTCTGGATGCATTTTTTTTCTGAAAAAAACCCTTTTTTGAAAAAGCTGCTCTTCCTTAAAAAAGGAGGTTTAAGCGTTCTTTTCAAAAAAAGGTTTTTTTTCCCCCAAAACTGCGTCCAGACTACTTTCACTTTCAAAAGATCCTCTTTCAGAAGTGAGATTGGAATTTGCATATCCTCTTTTGAAAAAAATGTAATTTAGATGTTCCCTGAGTGGCCTCGTTAGCACTGATCTTCCCATAGTAATGTAACACTCCCATCTTTGCATGCATATGTATCCCTGCCATACTGAAGTTTCCACTTCATGCCTTAGATGAAGTGAGTTCCAGCCCATGAAAGTTCATGTCCTAATTAATTTGATTCCTCACAATGCAAAGGAGTACCATTCTCCTGTAGAAATACACATACAGTGACACACACATTCCTAGTTATTTTTGCTGAAACAAAATAACACTACTACCCCTCTGAAACTTGGTATTGGACAGAAAGACATATTGTTCACGAGGTAGGGGCACATCCTGAGTGCACAGAAATTCTATGGACCCAATCCTTCATTCCAAGAACATCCAAAGTTTCTTAGCCATGGAGTTCAGGGTGCTGTTGCATTTCCTTGCCTCATAGAGTCCATGGAGTTGATTTCTGATTGCTGTTCTAGAAATCCTACAGCTGCCAGTATGTTTCACAAGGGACTTTCTAAATATAATTCAGCATGAACTAATATTTCATTTTAACTGCAGTGCTGGGAAACACAAATGAAGATGTAGGCTAGTCATATAGATAGAAGAGTGTTTTGATTCTGAACATAGATTATTACAGGAAAAAATGTCTCACCTGAAATTGTTTCCGTATGTTTCCTGGGCTTTAGCTTTTACTGCATGAGGTATCGTGGAATGACGATTGATGCCCTTTGTGAGTAAATGATGCATAGGATCTACCCTCTGCCACACAGGATCAAATCTGAGATATTTCCTTTGACTCCAGCATCTTACAAGTCTGTAACATGTACAGTGTATCCTCTCACCAGCTGTTGCTTACAGTACTAAGGGCTGGACAAGCTTTGAACACTCTGAGAAGACTAGATTACAATTTGTAGTGGAGTTTTGGAAGCTTTCATTCTTAACTCTTCAATGTGCTTTTTGGGGAGAAGAGAATTTATTTTTGAAGGGGAGGAACAGTGGAAATAGTATTTAATTTGAGATGGGTGAGACTCTGAAGGGTCAGAGTTTGGCTCAGATTCGCATGTGTTAACAATAAAATAACCTGGATGTGCAGAGTACATGTGTTACACAAAGAAAAAAATGCCAACTAAACATGACCACATATGTCAGATAATTTTTTTTTTAATGATTTCATTTCCAAAATTCCTTTGAAGTATGTCCCTGGAGCACTGAGGTCAAAGTAGCAGCTACATTTTCAGAAGAAATCTCCTTTCTGGTGCTATTTTAAATGCATTGTGTTTGGAACTAATTAGAACTGCACAACTCCTTATGCTGTAATTTTAAAAATGATTTTTTTTCAAACATGTTTTAACTGTTGACTTTGGAGCTATTCTTTTGTTTAAAAGGATGTTGCCAAGATATCGTTTGTTGTGTTTTTTAATATTTTCTTTTTTTAAATCTTTTATTTGTAAAATCCAGTTACAGGTTTGAAACATTTTTCTTCCCTTTTCCAATATAACTCTTTTCCTTTTGGCAAGCACTGAGATTTTTACTTCCCATCTTTGAAGCATCTTTGAGCAGATAGATATAGGTGCAGGAACAACTGTCTCACCCCAGCAGGACAACATGATGACAGGTGGACAGAGACAGACTTGCACCTGATGCTACAAAGGGAATATACCAGGAAAATGTCCCCAGGAGAACTGTTCCATAATGCTGGGGCTCCCAGCCTACAGAGTGCCATGGGCTGTGTTGCAAGGGATAACCACAGGTCATCACTTGCCCAGAGGAGGAGCAGAACTGTTAGAAGAGAATCAGGGGAGGATGTTAGCTGGTCAGCAAGCAGTAGACACAGGAGGGCCCTTGTGTCAGGACCCAGTGACATGGGGAAGTCTGGATTCCCGTACTCTTTACCACTAGGTGGTGCTGCCGCCCGTAGACTCTTACTGATGTAATGGGGCTACTGCCATGGACTCTAATCACTAGGCCAGCGGTGCCTATTTCCACTCACAGCATTTAACTATATGATGATTGGTTTCTTGTAACAACAATAATTCCAATTTCTATAGCATCTTATCAAATCATTATTAGTTTATTAGCCTCATCAGCTGATTAGTTTGAGTATTTATTAGCATTGTGCTAGTGAGGAGTATCCCTAGTCATGTACTTTCATATCATTTGAGCTAGGCGCTGTATGCACACAGATAAAAAAATTATCCTTGCCTCAAAGAGGTTACAATCTGAGGCCTAGTCTACACTTAAAAGTTTTAATTATGCAGGCATAAAGTGGCAAAAAACCTTAGCGCTCATGCACTTATACTGAAAAATGCTTATTTCAGCTCAGCAAACCAAAATAAGCTTTTCCAATATAAAGAACTTTATAATGGTATAAATGTGCCAGTGTTAGGGCTTTTACCAACATTTACTTTTTCAATGAAAAAAATAATTCCCCTTACTAACATAGCGGTGCTTGTAAAATGTTATAAGTATAAACCAGGTATGAATAAAGCTGACACCAGTGACAACCATGCCTGTTAACGGGGGGCAGCGGAGGAGGAGGAGGCAAAGTGGGGCAAATGCCCTCAGGACTGGTGATTCAAAAGACTCCTGGGGGCTCCTGGCCAACACTGCCACTACTGCATCAGTGACGATGGCTGGATCCATTGCAGGAGCCTCACATGGGCTTGCTACAGAACACCAGGTGCATGCGGCAGATGGTGCTGAGAGTGGGGGTAGCACAGTATTGTACAGATAGCACTGAGGGATGGCTGCCGCTGGTTCCATCCCTTCTGCCTGAGGTCCTACCCCTTCTGGGAGAGCGGATGTGTCCTCTTGAAATTCCCGAGGCTCGGTGAGACTGTCAGTTCGCTTGGCAACAACTCTGGAAAGAATGTTGTTGTTACAGGGATGACAGCAAGGAAGAAAAAACTACCTTGCCTGTGTAATCTTTAGATTATTAAAACTGAAAGAATAATGATGGCAAATAATTTAATTGAACTCTTTATTATGAAATCTCTGAAATAATTGGTGAAAAGTCTAGGATTGGTATAAATGATCAAACTGTCAAAGATAATCTTCATAGTTTTGATTTTATTTCTCCTTTTATTACAAGGGTTTTTTTGGGGGGGACATTTTTCCTACAGTATGTGAAAAGTGAAAGTGCTACAAGCCAACTTTGCAATTGTTGTATGTATCTGATTCGTTTAACAATTTTAGCTTTCTTTCTTTCTTTCTTTCGCTATGTCTAGACTGCAAAAAAAGTCGGAAAAAGATACGCAAATTGTAAACTGCAATTTGTGTATCTTTTTCCGCTTTTCTTTTGAAAGAGACTTTTTTGAAATTTGGCCCATCTACATGGAACCAAATTTC
Organism: Pelochelys cantorii; assembly: GCA_032595735.1. Classification (NCBI taxonomy): domain Eukaryota; kingdom Metazoa; phylum Chordata; order Testudines; family Trionychidae; genus Pelochelys; species Pelochelys cantorii. The sequence goes on along the minus strand of CM064329.1, from coordinate 96,004,895 downwards.
AGAAAAACCTCCTCTTTCAGCACATCCCTTCTTCCTCATACAATGAAGATTACAGGGATGGCAAAAAAATGTGTCTGCTTTTTCAGTAATTGTTCCAAAAAAGCAGATGCATTCCTTGGACATGGCATAGCTTTTCCGGTATCCCGGAAAAGCTCTGCAGTCTAGAAATAGCCTTTCTTTCAATAAACCTTTAGATTTTAGATTCTAAAAGATTGGCAATGGCATGTTTCATGGGTAAGATTCTGAATTATAGATTGACCTGGGTCCTTTGGAATCCAAGGAACCTTTTTATTTGGTGAGATTGATTTTCATAAACTCTCATCTGTATAAGAAGTGGTACTAGTGATAGCATAGGAGAACTGGAGTGTCTGAGGGAATTGCTTATATGTCTTCTTATTAGCCAGTGTGGTAAGCAGAAGTGCTCTTTGCCCTGATCTACACCAGGGAGTTATTTTCCCTTATTTTGAAATAACAAGTGGAGCATTCACACTACCAAGCCCGTTATTTTGAAATAATGGGCTGGTTATTTCAAAATCTGTACTCCTGTTTTCCTCAGGGAATAGGCTTATTTCAAAATAGTTATTTCGTGAGTTATTATTTCAACTTTAGTTATTTCAGAATCATTTCCTAGTATAGACATGCCCATTGTGACTGGTTTGGTATGCCTTATAGTGGAGGACCCCCAGTCTTAGGCTGTAAGTATCCCTGTTTCCAAACAGTTCACTCTGAATTGACCCTCTCAACAATGCTCCCCAAAATCCCCTTTATTCCACTTACCTAGATGTAACTGTCAGTGAAGATAGATATTGAAAGAGCCCTAAAAAGTTTTCAGAACCCTGCTAGCAGTATATTCCATGCATGCACTTTACATATTGTGTTAAGAAAAGTGAGTTCATCCAAATAATGAAACAATTTTTAGAAATGAAAGGAAACTAAATGGTATTATGGGAAATTTAAATAACACAGGAAGCATTACACAGTGCCTTGTTACAGCCTGAGAGGGCTAAGTTTTGACAGATAAAGAGGAATTGATCACAGAACTAAACATTAATGGTAACTTAAATACAATTAATCATGACTTGATCACATTTATAATTACAAACAAAATAAAGGCTAGATGAAGGGTATATATATATATTTTACAAAGGTCAGTTTCACAAAGCTGAAAGCAATTATGAGTTAAATGAACTGTGAGGAAGAATTTAATCAGAAAAATGTTAATAACAACTGGGAATTGGTATAGAACACCTAACTAAATGCCCCAAAAGTCACATTCAAGAAAAAAGGCCAAATTGGTTAAAAAATGTAGTTTAGAAAGGAAGTGAAGAGAAATTAAAGAAAGGAGAAATTTGTAGTAATGAATATAAATCAGAAGCCAGGAATTGTAGAAAAAATCATAAGGAAGCAAAGGGACACAACAACTCATGGAGAAATCCATGGCCATCAGAGTTGGGGGGGGGGGGAGATTTCTTAAAGTCTATAAGAAACAGTAAAAACCTCCCTAATCTTCTATGATTCTATGAAATACTAATATAGGGAACAAATATTTAATAATGGGTTCCTCAGTCTAGCAGAGAAAAATACAGTACAATAAAAAACATTGACTATGAATTGAAGCTAGACAAATTCAGACAAGAAGTGAAGTATACATTCTGAACAACAAGAGTTATTTATCCTTGGAACCACTTACTAAGGTTTGTCGTGGATTCTCTATCACTGATACTTTTTTTATCAAGTTTGGATATCTTTTATAAAAGATTTGCTCTATGAATTATTTTGGGGAAATTCTATGGCCAGTGTTATACTGGAGGTCAGACTAGATGAACAGAATGACCTCATCTAGCCTGGGAATCTGTGAAGTGATTGATCTATTTTATGTTAACATACTGATGACATTAGCTTTTTCAGAAATATTATTGATAGTGTTTGTGATCACTCTACTCAGTGGAGTGACACATGACTGATTTATAGTTTATAAGTCCTTATCTGTACAAAAATGCCAGGCAGGAGAGAAAATCATTGTGGAGGGAGGAACACCTATATAACTGGCTAAAGTAGGGCATGGTGAAGAGCAAAGCTAGTACATGGAGTGGATCTTAGTTGCCAGTCATATGAACAACTTCTGAGAAAGAATGTTCTCTATGTGCACAATACCATACTTCCTCAAGCATGGAAATACCCAAGCTGCCAGTACCTTATTGCCTCCTAACAAACCTTATGGTCCTCTAGGGGGAATCATGAAGTGTGCAATGGTTAGTAATGCTAGTTTTTACTCTGAATTTTGTGATTCCTCTTGAAGGCTGTTAGCATCAGAACAAGGTAATTAATACAGACTTTGGACCTACTACTGGCTACCTGATGAGTCAATGAAGTAGAACCCAGGATTTCCCTGCGCCAATTAATATGCACAGACCCACCAAGTGTCAAGCTAGGTCTACACTACTGTTTAAATCGATCTAACTTACATCATTCAGGGGTGTGAATAAGACACTCTCCTGAGCAATGCAAGTGACAGCAGCCTGAGTGCTGGCCACCCTGATGTTATGCCCATGGGAGACCCTCTCCTGGCAATAATAGCTTCCACCTGTTGTGAAGATGAAGTAATTATGTCAACAGAGAAACACTCTGCCATCTATTTGTCCCATCAGCTGGAGCTGAGTTACCTAGCTCTCACTGCAGTGTAAATGATACATGTACAAAGAGTACAGTTTTGGACTGTGGGGGATAGGGCTACATGACTTAGTCTTTCACTTGCTGCTAGTCTGGGTATCAAATACTTGCTCTCTTCCATAAGTCTTTGGTAGGTGTTCTCTGCAAACAGATCTTTCTGTTGAAACATTTAACAGAGGATGTGTCTGCACTATAAAGTTATGTCAACCTAAGTTATGTTGAAGTAGAACCACCACAGTAATTAAATATCTTTTACATGTCCCCACTATGATTCTTGTGTTAGCAGTGCACCTCCTCACTGGGAGTGGTTGCATTCATATAACTGTCAGTATGGGACATTGTGGGAAAGTTTCTGAAAGCCAGCTACAGTTAATATAAGCAATGCAGTGTCTACAGCGTTACTGCATCAACTCAGCTACATAAACCTAAGTGCTACAGCTCTCATGGAGGTAGCATAAGAGAGAGTTACATCAGTGGGGCTACGTCTAGACTATGGAGTTTTTCCGGGATGCCTCTGTATCCCGGAAAAACTCCACTGCATCCAGGGAATGTGTCTGCTCTTCCGCTTTTTTTTGGTGTGGAAGACCAAACACACTCTTTCAGAAGCCCTGTCTTCCTTCCATGAGGAAGAAGGGCTCTTCCAAAAGAGGTTTTTCTGAAATTTGGCCCAATGTAGATGGTCCAAATTTCAGAAAAGCCTCGTCCAAAAAAACAATCAGAAAAAGGTATGCAAATTGTGGAGCACAATTTGCATACCTTTTTCCGATAAAACATTGTAGTCTAGATGTATCTTGGGAGTCACAATTTAGAATAGATGTTGAGGCCTGGTCTACACTGGAGTGGAAGTTCGACCTAAGATATACAACTTCAGCTATGTTAATTTCTGGAGTCGACGTATCTTAAATCCATGTCCACACAGCGGGAGGTCAATGGGAGCAAACACTCCCATTGGTTTCCCTTACTCCTCATGAGGAGCAGGAGTACCGGTGCTGATGGACGTGCTCTCTGAGTTTGATTTTGTGCATCTTCCTACACCCACTAAATTGAACCCTGGAAGATTGACTGTGGCAGTGTCAATCTTCCTCACAGGATGTTCCTTTACAGAGTTAGTCAACATAAACTGTCTTGCATTAACCTAAATCTGCAGTGTGAACAGTAGATCAAACCCTGTTTCGGAGTCATTCAATGCAGCACATTTTAAAAGTGGGAAAAAAGATTGAATGTCTGAAATAACCAAAGAGTTAGTATTAGCAGCAACTACACAAAATGAAACAAAATACAATACAAAGCAAAAATTAGAAGCTGTGTTAGGGTATGTCTACATAATAATATAATGCGCATCCACACAGCAAACCTGTTATTTTAAAATAACCTCATCATATGAGCAGTAAGGAAAGTTGGGGGAAGAGTGCTCTATTTCGAAATAACTGCTGTGTAGATAGCACCAAAAATTGAAATAAGCTATTTTGACTTAAGCTAAGCAAGTAGCATAGCTCAAGTTGCGTAGCTTATTTTGAGTTTAGCCTTGCTGTGTATATTTTTTATGAACTGATTAAAAGCTGCCCAAAACAAAACAAAAACCCTGCTCAACAGTAACTTGACGTTCTTTTAAGAAAAATAAAATAAAAACTTAAACAAGGTTGTAAGGATTTTGACCTCACAACTTAAAACAGAAAAAGTTGTTTATTCCCTTTTTAGATGTCATTTTGCCAAAATCCATTAACCAAAATATCAAGTAAGAAAAGACTTAACTTTTTAATACCTTAGTATTAAAATATTTTTCTTCCAGTACTCTAAGCACTAGATTCTGCCCACCCTTACTCATTTTTAAGTAATATCTTACTGCACAACTAGTCACATTGATTAGGTTGACAGACTCAGACCCTAAAGACCAAAGAATCTTGTACTCACAAAAATTTGTTTTGTTTTGTTTTTAATTTGAATTACATGTCCGTGCATGGGAGTACAAGACTCTTTACTCCTCTTTGGGTACATCTACACTTCAGGGCTTAACTCGAAATAAACTATGCAAATTGAGCTACGTCAATTGCGTAGCTTATTTCAAAATAGCTTATTTTGAAATAGGGAGCATCTACACAGCACTTATTTCAAAATAGAGCACTCTTCCTCTGACTTCCCTTATTCCTTGTACAATGAGGATTACAGAAGTCAGAGTAAGAAGTGCCTACATGGACATTGGATGCACGTATTTAGGAATCAGTAAGCTCTGCTTCTCTGTTTACTGACCACAGAACAGGTGGATGGGAAGTGGATATGTATGGACAGGGAATCACAGGAGGTGATATAAATTGGTTCATAAGCTACCTCATACCCCAGGTTAGCCAGGCACAAAGAGGAAGCAGCGGAAGAACTGAAAGTTTCTCAGTCATGCAATACCTCCAGGGGCTTATCCCGGGTTAGTGCAACTTATGTACTACTCATTGCTTAGGACAGTGCTAAAATCATGGTCTAGCACGCTGAAGTCAATTGAACTATTTACTTGATTAAGTGCTACTCAATATTACTGTGCTGCAAAAATGGGCTGAGAGGCCTCAATGAGTGTTTAGTAGTTAGCATTCCTCCTAGAAAAACAACAGATTATGTGATCAGCAGAGCTTGTTAGGAATTTTTTGACAAAATGTTTTTTCACCTGAAAATGTTGATTTGTTGAAACCTAAACTGTTATAAAAGCATACAAACTTTCTTGTTGAGTTTCCTGCTTTGAAAAATGTTTAAAAAAATCAAATTGACATTTCGATATTTTCTAAATGAAAATGTTCCATTTAAACAACTTTTCATTTTTGAAAATTACATTGATATTTAATAAAAATATATTGGAACACATAAATAAAAAGATAAAATATTAATTATTAAAATAAAAAGATTTGATTGACCAAATCAGATTTTCTTTTCTGAATTGAAACAAAAAGAGAGAGAGAAAGAGAAAGAGAAAGAGAGAGATTTTGACTTTTCATCTCAATTTGGAATGGGAAATATATTTAAAATCTCCACAATTCTCAGAGGATGGGAAAACTATTTTCCACCGAGCTCAAGTGATCATGAATTAAATTACTCTCTCACTCCTTGAAATGATCTGGGTAGAACAAACTTTGAAACACATTGAGAGTGCTGTGTTAGAGAAACCCGAACTGCCTCTCCTCTCAATTTCTTTTCTGTGGCTAAAGAAGTGTCAGTTAAGCATGTTTATTTTTTTTTAAAAGAATAAAATCTTTTCTAAGCATCTTGCTTAGATTTAACAAGAGCTTTCCTTTCAAATATACATGTGGTTTTAATTATAAATGGGTAGAGGTTTAACAACTACCATAGTAAAAGATGCATATATCTAATATTGGGGTTGCTCACCTTCAGTAAATGAGTGTGCAAACTGCAGCAATAGCTACCTGGCATCGATTTAACATTCTGTACAACCTTTTTTCTTTCTCCACTGATTTCAGCTTTTTACCCATCGATAACTGACATTTTCCCAAGCTTTGTCTGGCACAAGTTAAAATTTCAGTATTATAGTGATTCTCTCCACTGAGCCATTTCAAGTTTATGCGTGGGCACTGCAATACCAGCCACCCTTGAAAGACAGAGGTGAGTGAGGTACCACAGTGTTACAGATCACAGATCATGTAATTAGGAATAACTGAGCCTTGCTTGGTGCCCAAATTAAAAAAAACTCATATAAATTATGGATATGTCAGGAATATCACTCCATATCAGAAAATTCTAGCAATCATGACTTAATTCCATGTAAATAAAAAAAAAGCTAAGCCACCAATGAAAGATTCTCCAAGACATTGTATAGAATGTTTTGGCTTAATAGGGAATTTAAAAAACAGTTCCCACATAGATATAAGGAAGAGATTCTGGAAAAATCCCATGCCCACTGATACCTTACCTTAGATTTAAAGCACATAGATCTTGTGTAGCTTTCAAGAAATAGTGAAAAAGCTAAGTGATCTTTTCCCCTCCTCCATACACCCAGATAAATAAAGCTCAGGAATATGTATTTAGAACTGGTCAAAACACAAAAGTCCAATCTGCGAAAAATTCTAAGATTTTGAAATTTCTTGTTCCAAATTTGGGTAAAAATAGAAATCTCAGAATTTGTCACAAAAGAAAATATTCAAAAATATTTTGTTTCTACCTGATTCTTGATTATATTATAATATAATAAAGTCAAATGAAACAGTTTGATAATTTTCCATACAAATGTTTATAAAATTATAGGTTGAATCTCCCTAGTCTGGCACCCACAGGACCTGAATTGTGCCAAATCAGAGAATTTGCCAGACCACACCAGATCAGTATTTTCTAGCAGTATTACCAATATGTCCACTGCTTACTGGGATGTTAGAAGACATTTAAGGGTAAATTAGAGCTAAACAGAAGCACAGAACACTGAAAGCCAGGACTGGTAGTTTTAAACAAACTTATGGGACTGTGGGAAACTTATCCATACCCATGATAAGTGCATATCCAGCTAACTAAAATCATGCCAGATAACGGATATTGTTGGACCAGGGAGCACCAGATTAAAGAGGTTTAACCTGTGAAGTAAGTTCCTGAAAAACAAGAAAAAATATTTTCTTGGACATTTTTTTAACCATCTCCATATGTAAAGCAAGAAGGTAGGTGAACATCCAGTAGCAGGTAAGCGATAGTGATTGAAAAGAAGTGCTGTTGTGCTTCAGAAATGGTGGCATTACAGGTTGCACATTCAGACTAATCAGAAGTAATTTATGTTTTGTAGCATCAGAAGGCAGCAGATGTCAGTGATGGAAGGACTGCTTTATCAGGGACTAACCCACCCTCCCCAAAAGAGAGAGAAATGTCTAACAGTCATTGTGTATATTACTTTAAAAGGTAGATACAGTTAATCACAGGATATAGTGTAAACTGCAGCTGTATTACCTATGCTCCAAATAGGACTGATAAACTAAGTTGGATTAAATTTTGTGTTTGTGATAGGAACCTGCAAGAAAAAAAAACCAGGGTGGTACTGAAAGTTGAAATGATGAACTAGTAGAATTAGAAGGTGTAATTACTAAATTGATGTCTCAAGTGCAATGGCTTCTCTGCTAAGCTATAATACTCAAGTGCTAATCATGTATGTCTATCAAGGATCTCATGACACTATTAGTAAAAAAAGTGGTGTTTACCCTGTTGTCCAGGACAAATTCAAGTTTGCTAACTTTACATTTTCACTGCCTAAAATTCTCTGTTCAGTTTCAATCAGGTACTACATTCTTCTTCACTTCCTTTTGTAATCTCTTCTATAGTGTTGCAATGTGCTTTTAACAACTGCAATGTTCACTGTAGAAGTGGTTGTATAGTTTTATTGATTCCAAGGGCAGAAGGAACCATTATGATCATCTAGTCCAAACTCCTGTAATATTTGAGGGAGGTAAGGCAGTGCCTGTATATAGTGTGTAAAGTGCTTTCAGATAAGAAGTATAATATAAATTATGAATATATACTATGAATATTCATCTTGCAGATGGACAGTTATTAATTGTTTAGAATAGAAAGTATTCTTATAATAGTAGCTGTGGGTGCACATGAAAATACAATGGGTCAGTCTCTAAACCAAAAAATGTGCTCCACACACATACATGCTCAGACACATGTATGTGCACATGTGTGCGCATGCAGAGACACTGATATGCATGCAAACACACATGCACAATTTAGAGCTTTGGATGTCTCAGATTGCCAGGAAAGAACTGAGTCAACACTTGATCATTCCTCATTGTGTGCAGTAATCAGATGTAATAGTTGCTTCATGTGACAAAGCCATCAGGTGTTACAAGACAAATGGAATATAAAAGCAGCATTCGGAAGGGGGAGGAGGGTTGTCAAAGACTGAATGTACTTATTGAATCTCAGTAATTGCCACTTACTGCTTGATTTAATGAAAGCTACTGAATAAAGGCACCAGCATCAAGACTCATGTTCCAATTTGTACTGTACCCTTCTCTGACTTCCAAAGTCATGGTCACCATTTCTAACAGAAAACCACTTCCTTCTCCCTCATTCACTTTCATCTTCCAGCATTGCCCACACCTCTGGGAAGAGGCAGTTAAAAATGACCACTGCCAAATATAGGCTTTGAAATTAACAGGCTTGCAATTTTCAGATTTGGAGACTAAAATGATACAGCCATGAATTTGCTCAAAACTCTGTGCTTTTTTATGTGCCATAGACAGAACAACTTGTAGACAGAACATTTGTTCATGGTTTGTGAGATTGTTTACAGCTCCTATTCTCTCTGTCATGCAATCACAAAATGGATTCAGACCAGTTAAAAGGACCTCGTTTTTCTGTACAAAGCACTTTGTTTCTAATAATATAGTCACAGGGACAGGAAAGTGCTGTTTTCATCACCCTCAGCTCTTCAAGTAACACAAGTTCCATGCTGTTGATGGCATTGGTAAAGAATTAGTAGCATAAACATATGCTACAAAAGCTCTCTACCAAGGTGCTAATTCTTTTCATTGTTAACTGTTGCTGGGTCATTACCTTTTTTCTTTCTTGGATAGTTTTTCTCTGCTCTTTAGTTGTGGCTAAGTATTGGCTTATTTTAAAAGTATAAATCAATTGTATTGAATTAAGGACTGAAATGAATACCAGGACAAACCTCAAAGCAAACAGATTTTGGAGAGGAAAAAAAATCAGCTCCCTTTTAAAAATGTAGTTTGGTTCCATTTGGGAGTGAAAACTGAAGTGTCTCATTACTGTTGAAGAGATAGTTCACTTCTGTGAGCATGTCCGGACTGACTGGAAGCAAAATTTAACAAAGAAACCTATTTGTATTGATTTCTAATTCCATGTTCTGTAACTGACTCTAGAATGCAAACTAGAGCTAGTTAAAGCAGTTGGGGGGGAGGGAGTGCTGGGGGAGGGAGTTCTTCATTTTGTTTTGTTTCAAAAATGAGAAAAAGTTTGTTTCAAAAGTTTCCACATTTTAAAAAACCGTGAAAATTGTAGTGATTGCAATGTAAGGCGCGACAGACAAGCTGGGAGCTTGAGAGGGAATAGAACCCAATATATAATGTAATCCTTGCTTTTTTTCAGGGGTAGTGTCTATGTTGTGTTTAAGTACGAAGCCATGATATGGCTTCCCCCTCAGCACACTCCTGTCAGCAAAGCTGGGATATCACTGGAGTTAGAGGTATGTGCTTAGCTCTTTTAAAGGTCTGGTTGTTTTCTTTTGTGGGCCATCAGCAACCACAAATCCACAGGGTCTGATTTCAGAGGTCCTGACTGAGCAGCCACAGCTCCCACTGATGTCAATGAAAGTTACAGGTGCTCAATTCCTATCAAAATTAGGACTTATCTCCACTACGCAGGGGATCAACGCTGCAGTGATTGATTGATCCACTGGCCATTGATTTATTGTGTCTGCTTAGACACAATAAATCAATCTCTGAGGGCTCTCATGTCGACACTGGTACTCCAACAGCCTATTGGAGTACCAGTGTCGACATGAGAGCCCTCAGATAAGTCAATGATCATAAGTCACTTTAATAACATTGGTTGTGCATGTCCACACAACATTCCTTGGGTCAGGAAAGTCTGTCCACAGTCATTGCTCTGGCGTCAACAGAGAGAGGGTCGTATCATGGGTAGCTATCCCACTGTGGAACTCATTATCCTCTACCACTGGGAGCCCTGGGAACAGATTGTGATGCTTTATGGGGACTTGCCATATCATTATGGAGTTATTTCCATCCCCTCATTCCATGGGCTTCCTACTTCATTTTGTGCCATTTTTCAACAGCCCTTGAAACTGTGCCCTGCATCTCTTCCTGACAACATGGATCCTAAGCTGCTGACCAGTCTTTTATGAACACAATATAGCTGGTCCTGCAGTATTTCATGAGCTACAAACCAGAGAGTGAATCAGTGATGCTTGCCGTGCTGTTTGCCATGGAAACAAATGTGAGGTTGCTGACGACATTCATGGTATAGCTGGTCCTGGTGGACCATGGGTACTGGGCTTGGGACACAAGCACTGAGTAGTGGGATCTTATCCTGAAGCAGTGGCTACAGAACTTTTGGATGTACAGACCCATTTTACTGGAACTATACGTGAAGCTCACCCCAACACTGTGGTGTAAGGACACCAGCTTGAGAGCTGCCCTCACTGTGGAAAAGCCAGTGGCAATTGCTATGTGGAAGCTGACACTACCGACTGGTACTGGTTAGTCACAGATCAGTTTGAAGTTGGAAAATTCACTGTGAGAACTGTGGGAATGCACGTGTGCAGGGCGCTTAATCACCCCCTGCTACAAAGGACAATAACTCAGAAATGTGCAGAAAGTAATTCATGCGTTGATGCAATGCGATTGTCTAACTGCAGTGGGCTGATAGATGGAATGCATATCCCCATTTGATTCCCCCACGCATCTTGTGATGGAGTACGTCAACCCAAAGAACTACTTTGGTCTTATGGGTGTTGGAGGATCACAGGGACCATTTCAGAGACATCAGTGTGGGTTGGTCAGAGAGAGGGCATGATGCATTTATCTTTTGGAACATGGGACTATGTAGAAAGCTGTGTGCTGAGACTTGCTTTCCATACCAGAAGATTGCAATAGTGGAATGTGAAAATGCCCATAGTAAGCTTTGGAGACCCCACCCCGCCCCTGTGACTTCATGAAGTCTTGTGCTGGAAACCTATACAACAGCTAGGTTAGCAAGTGCCCAGTAATGAACATAAGAACGGCCATACTGGGTCAGACCAAAGGTCCATCTAGCCCAGTAGCCTGTCTGCCGACAGTGGCCAGCACCAGGTGCCCCAGAGAGGGTGGACTGAAGACAATGATCAAGTGATTTGTCTCCTGCCATCCCTCTCCAGCCTCTGACAAACAGAGGCCTGGGACACCATTTCTATCCCCTGGCTAATAGCCTTTTATGGACCTAACCTCCATGAAATTATCTAGCTTCTCTTTAAACTCTGTTATAGTCCTAGCCTTCACAGCCTCCTCTGGCAAGGAGTTCCACAGGTTGACTACATGCTGTGTGAAGAAGAACTTTCTTTTATTAGTTTTAAACCTGCTACCCATTAACTTCATTTGGTGTCCTCTAGTTCTTCTATTATGGGAACTAATAAATAACTTTTCTTTATTCGCCCTCTCCACACCACTCATGATTTTATATACCTCTATCATATCCCACCTCAGTCTCCTCTTTTCTAAACTGAAAAGTCCCAGTCATTTTAACCTCTTTTCATATGGGACCCGTTCCAAACCCCTAATCATTTTAGTTGCCCTTTTCTGAACCCTTTCCAAGGCCAAAATATCTTTTTTGAGGTGTGATGCATTACTCTAGGCAATGTTTACTTGTCATCTTGAATGAACTCTGATGTGCTTGCTTTCTGAGTGTTAATTGTACTAAGCACATATTCCTACATATCGCACCCATATATTTCAATCTTAGTACTGACCAATATGTGTATGTCACAAAGAAGGCTCATTTCAAAGACTCAAGTGTAATAACAAGACAAATCACAGTTTTTGTTTAATAAAGGACCTGACAAAGAACAGTCTCCTTTACAGCTGTGTGTAACTCTAGTTCAGTGTTTCCTGTAAGCTGAGTGCTTGGGTGAGGCTGATTAGCAAAGCCCGCATCTGGCAGCAGGTGTTTCTGCTGGTGGTGCACATCCACACATGCTTCATGCACAGAACAAAATTTATTCTGCAAGTGAATGGGAAAAAAATAGTGGGAATACTGCTCCAGCCCTTAGACGTGAAGTGTACAGATACTGTGGGGAACTGGTAATATGTGAGGAATGAAACGGGGGAGTTTGTGGAGGGCATGGACCAGAGTTCTGCAGTGGCAATGAGGAATGTCAGCTTTGCTGGGCAAGCAGGTGCTTTATCATCCATTCCTGCCCCTGCGTCCTTTCCAGACTGTTAAGCCTTTGTCTTTCATTAATTGTCTCCCTCCAGGCCACCGTGTGCTGAATCCAGTGACTGCAGTACTTCACAAAACATACCCGCCTTACTTCTCCTGGTTTGCTGCTTTATCTGACTGGAGTGCCCCTTACCTGTGGGAGAGTGGATCCTCAAGGGCACGTCTTCTGTGTTTCTTTTGCGACTGAACAGACACAGCATTGTGAATACACTCACAGCCATGATTCACATGCCTCTTCCTTTCTCTCCCTTGGCTAGCACATGGATGCATTTGCCCCCCACTGCTCATTGATCTTTGTATGGCACTGCTACATATACCTCTCATGTCCCTTCTCCTGCATGCCACTAGCAATCAGCCCATAGGCATCAAAGTTCCGATGCCTGGAGCAAAGTTGTCCCAGTGCCCCTCCCCAGAGATTCAACAGCACTGGAGTGCTTCACGGGGGAGACTGTATGCTGCAGAAAGCCGGTGTGGTCAGCTGGGAAGCTACTGTTGGAACTGTGCATTCTGAGCTAACAGGAAGAGGGATTTCAAACATTGCCAGGCCTTTAAATGGGAATGAGGTGCATACCTGTGTACTTTCAGGGCAGTTGAGTTCAAACTGCTGAACAAAGCAGGTAAAATGAGCATTGCAGAGGCCAGTTAGGGAGCCATAACCAAGCGCAGTGTCTACACTGACACTGTATCGCTCAAACTCCATTACAAAAAATTCTGTGCTGCTCATCAAATTAGTTTATTTTACTGGCATAGGAGCTTCTCCTAGCCATGCAGCTGTACTGCCCCCAGCACTACCCTCAGCCACATCTCCTGCCTGGGGCCATACAGCCCTGCTGGTGGCAGGGCTTGAGGTGGTACAGCTGCATGGCCAGGAGGAGCTGCCAGCACAAGGCACTGGCTCCTGAGAGTGGTGCCACCATATTCATCTCCTTTGGCTGTAGCATCTCCAAGGAGCAGATCTCTGTGGATTTGCAGATATCAATTTTTATCCATGAATATGCACATCTGTGGGTAGACATATGGATCCATGTATGGCTCTCTATAGATTGAACCTTTCTAGTTCAGCATTCTCTGGTGCAGCAGAATCTGTGGTCTGGCATGATTTTAGTTAGCCAGATGTCCACTTTTCAGTGGGGGAACCAAGTTTCGCACAGCCCCATAAAGTTTGTTTACAGCCATCAATCCTGGCTCTCAGTGTTCTGTGCTGTTATTTAGCTCTAATTTACCCCTAAATGTCCTCTGAGAACCCAGTAAACAGTGGAAGTGTTGGTAATGCTACTAGACAAAATCGACCTCCCGTGGTCCAGTAAATTCTCTGGTTTGGCACCCGTGAGGTCCCAAGGGTGCTGGATTAGAGATGTTCAACCTGTACTTATTGACTTTCCATGGAAGTTAGGGCTTATATATGTGGAGAATATTGAGCTATTCCTGTATAATTTATATCTTGTGGAACAGAGCTCTGGCATGGAGTTTATTTATTCTGGAATAATTGTTCTCCCATGTGAGCGGTGAGTGTTCACATGGAGAACTATTGTAGGATAGCTATTCCTGTCGATTACTGGGTGTTAGCGAGCCCTTGGGCTCCTAGTGTTTAGAAAATGGTGGCTCCCAGGCCACTTTGAAAAATGTTCCCTAAATAACTAATGGAAAGAACTACTGGATAGAAAATCATTGTAGGATTTTTGCTTGCCCACAAGGTATAGCTAAATAGAAAATCCATTAGGTGAATTTCCTGTTAGCTGGATTGCAGTGTCACTCTCAGCATGTTTTCCATGATAATATATTCATTGCCTGATACTGTACTTCCTGACAGTGTTGCTAGGGCTTCAGGTTTTAACAAAGTGGAAATAAAAAAACCTCTATTGAGAGCTGTCCTTCCTTCTTTGTTTCTATTTTAAACGAAATGTGGGGAAGGAAAAAAAATCAATAGTAGTCTTTAATGGAGTTGCAAGAAGCTGTTCATAATAGTTTCTGAGCTCTGTAAGCTAGCCATGCTAACCCCCCTTGTTCTTTTTCTCTTAAAATCCCACTTGGTTGAAACTCAGCTCTTTGCTGGCAGTGGTCTGGAGCAGTAAGTGAAGACTGGCATAAAGAAACTAGCCATCAGTGTGAAAGAAACACTGGGGAGATATGGACTTTTTTGTGGCCACATGATCCATGTAGACTGGGGGTGAAGAACCTCAGACCCATGGGCCAGACATGATTCATCAAAGTTAGCTGCTGGCAGACTGCCAGACAGTTTGTTTACCTGAGCATCCACAGGCACAGCTGTTTGCAGCTTCCAGTGGCTGCAGTTCACAGTCCCTGGCCTATGGGAGCTGCCGGAAGTAGTGTCCTGACCTATGCCACTTCCTGCAGCTTCCATTGGCTGGGAATGACAAACCATCACTGGGAGCGATGGGAGTCCTGGCTAGCAGCTAACCTTGAAGAACCTCATCTGGCCTGTGGGCTGCAAGTTCCCCATCTCTGATGTAGACCCAGGCAGTATGATCCTGCTGTACTGCTGAGCATTCACGGTACATCCAAGTAGAACATGTCATTTGTGCTTCAGAGTGTGCCAAGGGCATCCACATAGAACATGGCTGCTAGCAAATGGTTCATATTATGCATATCCAGGCTGCATACATCTGCTGTGATGCTGATTTCTCCGGATGCATACAAGCAAAACAGAAACAATGTGCTGCTACATCTCTCAGTATGTTAAGACAGGATACCCCTAATGTGCTGTCAAACATTCTAGGTATGTGCAAGTAGAATATGCCAGTGTGCTGCTGAATATCCTAGGAATGTACAGTTGGAGAACCTTGTCACTGTCCTGTACATCCCAAGATTCCATGAAGTATTAATGAAACATAGTGGGGCCATTCCCCAGACATCACAAGCACCTTGCACATACAAACTGGGGCATAGATGAATATGGATCTGGATAAGATTATGCATTTGGGAGGGGGGAGGGGAAGCAAAATACTTTTGCTACTCGTCCTGGGAGCATAAATCCTTCCTCACAGCTGCAGCATGGTGGTGCTGCTATTAATACACGGTTTAAACAAAAGCAACCCATCACCAAATAACAATGGGCTCTTAATTGCCATATTAATTTACCATTATTTGCATTATTTATTAAACTGGGAACTGAAGTAGAATTGTGCAGGTGGGCCAGGCTCAGGACAAAGAAGCTTTTGTTTAAATTAAAATTAGTTTGAGGAGTGGCAATGCAGTTGAGGGAGACTGAATATGGAAGAGGTATAAGGTATTTAACACTTCTGTCTAAAAATATTCCTATCATGGAATTTAAAGTTTAAAATTTAAAAAGCTTGAAATTCATATGTTTATTTTTGGTGCTCCATAACTTTAAATTTCTAAAGAAACAACAAAGAAAACCGACTGCCTGTGTGCAAGGACAGCATTATTTTCTTAGATATGCTATACCCTGATGTAGAGAAGGAAAACATTATAGTTTCAAGTGAAGGCCTTACTTTTGTTCTTTTTTGCTTTCCTAAAATATGTACCTTTTTTTGCTTAATCTAAAATATGTACCATTTAAGATTGAAAATCTGTGTTTACCAATTTTTGTATGCAGAAAGAGAACAGTTTCTATTTTTTTTAAATTTAGGGAATGTGGTGGGTCTTTTTTTTTTAGTCACAAACAAGAAGAACCTGTTCTCATTTAGTCTGAGTGCTCAGAAGGCTAACAAGAGAGGATAGATGGGCTTTGGGTAAGCTGTATAAAAGAACAGTGCATTTCACCAGAGCTCCTTTCAGAAACCAGAACATGGAGGGTTGTACACTGAAAGTCTGAGAAACTTACAGGGAAATTATACAGAGGTTAATGCTCAGTTTTAACGGTAGTTACAGGTTTACATAGTCTTTTAACTTATTGCTAATTAGTATATAAGAAGGGTTACTAAAAAAAGATAGTAGAATAGAACGAGAGTCCCACCTGTGTAGGTGGATCAGGGAAATACCCTTTTTGTCTATGGAAAAAGAAGAATTTTCAATTATTGAAAAATTACGTCATCTCTGACAGCCTGGGGAAAGGTCAATTAAATAAGACAGTAGATGTGATCAAGCTGAAATATGACACAGTAGTCCCCCTCTCTGTGATAAGAGATTGTTGGACTTTTCTATACTGCTGTAGGTATTTATTAAGTGCATAACATTTGGAAAGAATAGAACAGTATGTATACACTATTTAAACCAGGAATGGGGAATCTTTTTTCTATCTGGGGCCATTGACCCAGAGAAGAAAATCAGTCTCAGGTTAGACACAGTGCCATGGGAGAACAGGGATGGAGAGGCTCAGGGCCTGGGGTGGGGCCAGAACTGAGGGGTTCAGGATGTGTGAGGAGGCTCCAGCCTGGAGTCAAGGGGTTTTGAGTTCAGGAGCAGGGTTGGGGCAGGGGTTTAGAGTGCATGAGTGGGTTTGGGGTGCAGGCTCTGTCTGGGGATTGCTTACTTTGGGTATTGACACAAGCACTGCTGGAATACAGTTTTCAGTTCTGGTGTCCAAAATTCAAGCATATTGACAAATATGGTTCAGAGATGAGTGGCAAGAATGATAAAAGGATTAAAGAAAAGTTGTATAGTGATAAACTCATGGAGCTGTATCTCTTTATTTCAACAAAGGGAAGATTATAAGTCTAAAATACCTACATGGGGAACAAACAATTGATAATAAAGGACTCTTTAATCTAGCAAACAGAAAGTATATTAACAAGATCCAAGGGCTGGAAGTTAAAACTAGATACATTTAGAGCGGAAATAAGATGTAGATTTTTAACAGGGATGGTAATTGAACACTGTACCAAGGGGTATGGTAAATTATCTGTCTCTGGAGATATTAGATTTTTTTTCTGCCTAAAAGATAAGCTATAGTTCAGTGATTCTCAAACTTTTGTACTTGTGATCACTTTCACATAGCAAGCCTTTGACTGTGACTCCCCATTTTTAATTAAACACTTTTTTATATATTTAACACCATTATAATGCTAAATGCAAACCAGGGTTCAGGGTGGAGGCTGCCAGCTTATGATCCTCCCCCCATATAACACATTTGCAATCCTTTGAGGGGTCCTGACCCTCAGTTTGAGAACTCCTGCTCTAGTTCAAACAAAAATTACTTCAAATAAGTCCTCTGGCTTGTTTGACTACACGATCACAAAGATCCCTTTTTGTCTTATGATATATGAATCTCCTGAATCCCAGCCCAGTGACTAGTCCACACATTCATTGCCTTAGGCACTGTAATTCTTACCAGCTCTATAAATGATGTGGGTGTTGTAGGAACTGTGGTGTGTCTAGACTACATGGCTCTGTCGACAGAGCCATGTAAAGTAGTTTACCCAACATAGTCAATGAAGCGGGGATTTAAATAATCATCGCTTCATTAAAATAAAAATGGCCGCTACACTGTGCCTTTTTCACGAGGCATAAGGGAGCGGTCGACAAAGGCTTCCCTTGTCGACCGATCCGCGTCTAGACTGCCACGCTGTGCCGGATCAGCTGATTGTCGGCACAGCGTGGCGGCCATTTTATTTTAATGAAACGGGGATTATTTAAATCCCCACTTCATTGACTATGTCGGGTAAACTACTTTACATGGCTCCGTCGACGGAGCCATGTAGTCTAGACACACCCTGGGAGTCCTGACTTTCTTCAAATCCAGAACTGTGGAAAAATTTGGAGGTAGGGAGCAGTAAGGCTTCTGCGATATAAATCCACTAACCACTGTCCATGCAAAACACACATGCAGGGGCTGCAGAACCTATTACAGGCCCAAGGCTACAGAAGTTTAAAGGAGACTTTTTCTTTCCCCACTGGATTACATTAAATTCATTCTGCATCAGGTCTAGCATCCAAAGTCAGGGGAATAGATTTTTGCCACTGTGATTAGACATCACGCTAGAGATGAAGTGGAATTATTTAGAAACCAACAAGAGAACAAGCTCTCAGTCTCAACTCTATGTATATGTACATGGTTAACTGAATCTTACTGTGATAGGGTGGACTAGACCCTAAAGCCTCCTGCTGGAAGCCTTGTGGTCCTTCCATATCCTGCCCCAGAAAATAAATGCTATAGAGAGGTCCTCTGAGCAACTTCTAGCTGCTGTGTGGGAAGCAGCCAGTCAGGGGTCATCAACGCAGTGTAAGAGTAGTTGCAGGGGCAGGACAGGAGCAGTTCTTTGCTGGAGCTGGAGGACAGCTGACTCTGCTGAGACAGGACCTTAAGGTAAGGGTGAAGAATGTGCTGGGGCCATGGGGACGTGATCCAGTGAATTATAGCAGCAAGGCAGTTATTTAAAGAGATGCTACAGACATGATATAGATAAGCTATCTATAGTGTCACTGGGCTGGTACCTAGAGTACAGGGTGAGGCCATGCTCCCCTTCCCCATGCCCTTTTTTGCCATTGGGTTGGGTAAATGGCCTAGACAGTGAAGCATCCCAGAGCAGGGAACCAGGGTTGAAAGTGGGCTGGTGTGTTGCTCTGGTAAGAACCAGCTGCTGGACTGACCCACACATGGCCAACTTTTTGTCCCCTTTCCCCCGTTGGTGGCATTGCCGGTAGGGTCTGACAGCATTACCCCCTTTGCCCAGGGCAGCGAGGTTAAATCCCCCTTTTAAAGCCCTAATTTGTCCCAGTGTCCTGTGCATTGGGGGGCATTGTTGGGCCTGAAGGCTGGGGGACGGGACCTGGTGTTGGAAGCAGGGGTTGGGCCTGCCCGCACATTCACCAACAGTATGCAGAGAGATCTGCTCCAAGCCTACTCTGTTCCCCAGCTGCATTGCTTGGGCAGGGATGCTGGGGAAGAGGTGGGTCTGTGCCCTGCACTCACCTGTGGTGGGAAATAGAGCAATGTGGCTGGGACAGAGTCACTCTGCTTGCTGTCAGTGGGTGCTGGAGGAGTGACCATTGCTGTTGGAGTCAGGGCCCCCATCCAACCCCCAGACTGCATTGCTCTGGGGGGTTGAGGGAAGGAGTGGAATGGGGCAGAGCAGAACTAGGTGCGGTGTCTGGGACAAAATGCATGTGGTAGTGGTGGGGGGTGTTTCTTAGGTCCTACAGTCCCCTAGGGACAGCTCTGACAATGATTTAAAAAGGCCAGGGGCTCCCAGCCACTGTGGTAGCTACCAGGAGTCTGGGTCCTTCAAATTTTAGCCAAGGCTACTGGGTTCCATTGCTGCATCCCCAGGGCTCCCAGCTGAAGTCTATGAAGGACAGGCTAAGAAGATTCTACACCAGCCCCTTCCCCTCTAGGGCCCTGGGCCTGGTTCAGGGCACATCCATGAGTCTCAGAAGCTACTTTCACCCCTGCAGAGAACTGAATTATAGTGACCCAGCTGATGGGCAGAAACTGGAAAGGCCCTGAGAGGATGAAGACATTGCCCCCGAGTAAGGTGCCCAGAGCACCAGTGTATTCCAGAGCAGGGACAAAAAGAGGGAGACATTACAGAGGGAACTGAGAGCAGAAGGGTGCTTTTACCCCGAAGAGGGGTTCACTTTATTTTAATAGACTGCTTGTGACATGGCCAGAGGTCTGAGTCACTAAAGAACCTCCAAAACCAGAAAGTGTGCAGGCACACACACTACACCAGGAGTGCTCACAAGAGGTGAAGGTAACCCACTGCACTTATTCTGCAGCAGCTTTGTTCCATATCTGACACTTCTCCATGTACAATTGCATGCTAGCTTCCTTTTAAAAATCTTTTCAAATCCATCATGGGGAATCAGTAGGTCTGTCTGTTGTGCTGGCTGCTGTCTGAAAATATCATGCACTCTTGAACTTCCTCAGGCACAAAGGCAAATGCATTTGGCAGAGTATCAGGAACACAGAAATGTGCCATACTGGTTGTCCATTCAGTCTGGTATCCTTTTTCAACCTTGATGTATACAGTATCTGTTGGTTTGCAGGTGGCTAAGCAATGGAGCAAAGGTCTCAGTGTCTGATACTGTAAAAGGATTGTTGGAAGTTTGAACTGATGTGGGATTAATTGCAGCAGCATAAAAACATAATTCACTGTCACTTTGCTTTCAGGGATCATGATTTCTAATCTGAATAAATGGCAGTAATAAAAATATCACATTTTTTGAGGCACATGGGTGCTGATCACTGCTCTTCAGTGAGGAATGTACATCATAAAGGATAGCCTGGTCACTTCTAACAGGGCATATGATGGAGAAGGAAGAGAGACTGAGTCTGCAGCAATATGTTTTTCCAAACCAAACAGGTTTATTCCCCAGATACAATAACAAAGCCAGCTATATAGAACATTCCTTTGTTGGATTTTCTTGAATCCTCCGTTCATCCTCTGAAACAATATAATCTTTTGAAATTCCTTCTTCCTCTATAGTCAATGAACATTGCTAAACTGGGATGCAATGGACCCTTTCAAACTGCACAATGTTGCCATTTACTGTGTGCTTTTCATGAAAGGAATTTGGCTGCTGATATTTATTTCATATCTCTGTATCTACTTTTCCCTTATGCCTATGCTTCTGATTCCCTGTCAGTGTGGATGGTAGGTAGGAAAGGTACAATGTTATGATGTAATATAGGGGTTTTCTCAAGAGAGTTGGGATGGCAGTGTTACTCAGAAGAAGCAACATCGCAGTGAATTATGCCATTATACGACACAATCATATATTCTGTACATGCCACTTATTTTGCAGGAAATCTAGTCCATCCTTTCAGGTGCAGAAAACAGGAGCCAATGTCTTTGTGGAGAAGGAGTGTGAAAGAAAAGGATCCAGCTCTACATTCCAGAAACATTAACCTCCTCTGGAAGGCAATTGCTTCTGAGTGGTCCTAGAGTTGCCTTCATAAAATTTCCCCTTGCTGATAGAAAGGGCCTCAAAGTCTCCTTGTGCCTCCAAAAGCTGCTCTTTCCAGTGGGAGAGAGGTATAATCTCCTGATAGCTCAAGCAAGGGTTTGGAGCTTGAAGATGGCGTGGGACTAAAAGGAAAACAGCCAATATTCCCTCAACTAATCAATGAACGTGTAAAGTTATCTTAGCTCTATACAATAAACTCATTATAAACAATTGCAATAAAGATACAGAACCAACCTGATCAAATGAAAAGTGAGCCTATAGCAAAGAATCTGGCTCCAGGACAAGCTCAGTAGTCCAGTCCACCGGTTATTTCAAAGGAGGAATCTGTTGACAATAAATACAAAGGGCTCAAAATGGGAGCAGCGATTTCAAAAGGCTAGGAACAAAAGACAACTATTGAATGGCTTTTGGAGCAATGACTGGGAGAGGAGGAGAAGAATACTGCTCTTGGATAAAAATATTATATGCTATAATCCAAGGAAGCACTTTTCCCACAGGTCACATTTTACTATAATTTTCCATAGAATCAATCAGTGCTTATATGGAAAATCCAATATATGGTCAATGAAAAAATATCCAGGTATGGGTGCATTTCTCTGGCTGTCATAATTCATGCTGGCCATAAGTCTCAAGTAGATAGTATAACGTCAAATTCTGTTTTACTATTCTGATATAAATCTGGAGTAACTTCATTAATAAGAATTCTTAACTCTTTTTCATTGATAGATACTTAAAAGTAATTTTACAAATGGGGAAATGGAAGAACTGGAAGGGAAGTGACTTGCCAAAAGTCAGCGAGCAAAGTATTGGCAAAGTTGGGGTTGTCACCTCTCCATGTTTTGTCAGAGACTCATCCGTTTTCTGAAGTAGCTATCCAGGGAAATCTGTAAAGTTAGTCAACACATATTGCCAACTCTCTGCTTTGGTGGATCATTCCAGATGTTCTAGGTATTTTAGTATCTCAGATATGGCAACCCTACTCATGAGTTTATTAAATTTATGACTCTTGAATCCCAGTCTGGTGTTGCGTCCACTGGAATACATTGCCTCCCTATTAGTGGAATATACTCCGTTTACACTGGAGCAAAATTCACAAGCAAATCTAACTCCATTTCACTGGCATAACGGCTCCCCAGGCAGTAGGATTAATAAGTGAGGTTTCCCTGTATGGTCATTGGAGAACTGCACAAGGGGTTGCTTATCCTCTGTGTGAGGTGGAGCTAAAAAGTGTGAGGGGCAATCAAACAGCAGTACATAGTATCAGGAGGGAACTAAGCATCTACAAACAGGCATAGAAGTGGGAGTGGAGGACCTGATTCCATGAATATGCTCGTATCTGGGAGTGGAACTTCACTCTCCATCCATATATGCTTCTGTCTAACACTGAATCTGTCTGGGTTCTAGCCTTTGGTTAAAGATAAGAATTTGGGCCTAAATTTATGAGGCTAAATCAAATCATAAGTTTGAAGTTCACACTTGAAAATCTATTTTCTTTGCAATAAAAAGCCTTAACCACAAAATGAAAGCCAGTTTTGCACTATATTTAATATATTCTAGTTTTTCTCTCTGCCCAGGATGGAGGGGGAGCAGAAAGATGCCAGCACACATGGTATGGAAGATGAAAGTGATTATAATGCATAATGTAGGAGGAAGAAAATTATGGGGAAATTATCTATAGCAGTTCCTTGATAATTGTATTGCATAGATTATAAAAGAGTAACTGAAAGTATATATGTAAATTACTTAAATGTTCTGAGTTTTTTACCATTCTGTAGATTGTAAGAGTTGCCTGGTATTTGTGAATTAAGAGCACAGATTAAAGTAAAGCCAATTTATTTTATTTTATGTGTTTTGTGGTACACGATAGATGCAAAAATGATTGGTTTGTGTATGTACAATGCTTGCAAAATATACATGTTATGTATTGATGAAAGGAAATGCAATGTAGAACAGTCTACAATTTGGGAAGATGAAGATAGAGACTAATAATTGCTTCTGGATTTTCACTTTCATTTTCCTCTGTGCCTCTTCTATTAAACTTTTTGTATCAGTGGAAAGATAATTAGGCCATTCATGTACTTACTAACTGAGGCTGGGAATTTGTGATTTCAGTGTTCTGTATACACAAATATTCATTTCTACTGTGTTTGCTTACACATTGTAGAGTTGATAGGTACCAGCAAAGCTATTTATTTAAGCTACTTTCAAGACAAATATTCAGAAAAACTGGATTTTCCCTTTTATCTGTTTGCTTTTCTTTTAACAATGATGTCAGTGTAGGTATTTCACGGGAAGTTCATGTCACTCATGGAAAATCATTTAGTGCACCTGGAAGACATGAAAAGAAAAAATTAATGTTATGATTTTTCTATACAATCTGGATGTCAGAAAATAGGGTTACAATGGGCAAGAAGGAGTAATTTTATTAAAATTAATGAAGTCATACTAATAATATAAAAGCGGTTTGAGATTAGAATTAGACCCTAAATTTTCTTTTGCCAACCTAATTGGCAAGGTTATTTTTCTACTTGTTGGTATTATCCCTTGGTTTTTTTTTTTTTTTTATTGTATGTACAGATTCTATAGGAACATATTTTTTATTTGTGTATCTGCGGTGCATAGCACAAGAAGACCCTGATCTCCAGGTTACAGCTATTGAGGAACTTTTTGACAAAATCTTTTTGTCATCAAAAAGCCACTTTCTTGAAATAATTTTTTGTAGCACTGCATCTTTTTCAATTAAACTTCCATCAGGAAGGTTTCTCAGATTCAGGATGTTGTTTCTGGCTATCAAGAAAGCAGGAATTTTAACCCAGACAAGTGACCTAATTCCTTTGATTTCCCTTACTCCTCATGGAAGCAGGACTACTAGCATTGACTCAGTTCAAACCCTGGAAGATCAACAGTGGTAGCTTTGAACTTGTCTGTTTTGTAGACATACCCTAAGATACTACAGGATGAACCTCTCTAGTCTGGCATCCTTGGGACCTGACCAATGCCGAACCAGAGAATTTGCTGAACAATGGGAGGTCAGTATTCTCTAGCAGCATCACCAACACTTGCACTGCTTTCTGGGCTCTTAAAAGTCATTTAGGGATAAAATAGAGCAAAATAACTGCACAGAACACTGAGAACCAGGATTGGTGGCTGTAAACAAACTTTATGGTACCACAGGAGACTTGGCCGCATCCATAATAAGTGGACATCCAGCTAACTGAAATAATGCTGGACCACAGATATTGTGAGACCAGAGAATGCTGGACTAGAGAGGTTCAACCTGTACTCAGTTAGAGTAAGGCTGGGTGCAAGACCTAGGCACTATAGGAGCATAACTGAAACATGTTTAACAACAATGGGTCCATACCATACATCAGAACTCTAACATCAAATAGTGGGAACTGTGGCCTGAGATATGTTTATAGAACTAATATTCTGGGTCTCTGGTATATCTCCTGGAACAATTCTCGGGTTACACAATTCTAATGAAATTGATTTGAGGTTCATCTAGAAGTAACAAAAGCCATCTAATGAAGGCTTCTACATCTGGCACCAAATCTAATCTCAGATACCCGACATACATCAATTAAATATGTTCACACACCCAATTAGAGGTGGTTTGTATGTTTCAGGATAGGTGCTGCTGTCTTTCTTATGTCATGGAGCAGATTCTGATGACTCCTCTGCAGCAGAGAAAACATGAATATATAGCATATCAGTGAAAAATGCTTGGACTAGTCTGGCCCAGAACATTGTGCTGGGCCTTGACCATGAAATACCTGTTCACTTTGTCTGGGAATTTGGTATTGGTGTTTGGTATCTGGTTTCTGCTATTTTCATTCCTAATAGTTTAGGAATATAGGCTTTCTTAGTGACTTATCTGACAAGTTTAAAAGGACGCTTTTTGTTAAATATTTGCAATGGTTTGTGTCAACGAAGGGAGATAATAACCTTGAGTGATTTGATGCAACACTTCATAATACAGTGATGAATAGGTACTGGAAATGTAAAGAGACAAAACCCATGCAGAGGTCATTATATTGAAGCTTCATATAAGTGCAAACAACTATTATTTATTAAAGAAACAAGGACAGAGGCCATGTTTTCTAAAAGGAGTCTGATTAACTTGTAAGTGATAGGGAAAGCAGCCAGCAATAAGGACATGTCTATTGAGAAGATCGACCCTACAAAGGTCAATCTAGCATTCAATTTAGCAGATCTAATGTAGACCCCCAAATCGAATGATGAGGGTGGCCTCTGGTATTCCTCAGTCTGTGTTAAGTAAGGGAAGCAGATGAAAGCATGTGCTCCCATTGGCTTCCCACAGGGTAGATACTGCGGCAGCTAGGCTTAAGATAAGCCAAATCCAGCTATACATTTTGCGTAGCTGGATGGTGTACCTTAAGCCAACGTGCCTGGTCTAGTGTAGGCCAGGCTTATGTTAGCAACTAGTATCTATGGTGGTTGATACTACATAAACTTGAGATGTAGTGTAGCAACTAGGAGATAACATGCAGGACATTATTCTATCTCAGAAGGAGTAATGAAAGGGGAAGGAATTGTATTCTAAACAGGTTGAGGAGTAACAATAGACAAATCAAGGGTTACAACTGAAACAATGCCTTTTACGTGTGAGGTCAGCTACGAATAACTATCCAGAGTACATGCATCTGCTGAAGTGGGTCTTTGCCCATGAAAGATTATGCTCCGATAAATCTGTTAGTCTATAAGGTGCTACAGGACTTCTCGTTGTTTATGCAGATTCAGGCTAACACGGCTACCCCTCTGATACTGAGTGCTGAATTATTGACACTCAGGATACATCTAGACTGCAGGCTTCTTTTGGAAGAAGTTTTTCCGGAAGAGATCGTCCAAAAAAACTTCTTCTGAAAGAGAGCGTCCACACTGCCAAAGCACATAGAAAAAGTGATCTGCTTTTTCGAAAGATAGAGACCATTCAGTGTGGATGCTATCTCACATTTATGCTGTGATTACTATGGATGGGGTGGCCACCAGGACACCTGTGCTTTTTCCTCTTTCCTCTTCTTTTGAAAGAACTCCCTCTTCCCTGTCCACACACACCTTTTTCTGAAAGAGCTCTTTCAGAAAAAGACTTCTTTCTCGTAGAAAGAGGTTTACCAATGTCGGAAAAACCCCTCTGTTCTTTCTATTTTTTTTCCAAAAGAACGTGATTGCAGTGTGGACATAAGTGAAGTTTTTTTGGGAAAATGGCTGTTTTTACGAAAAACTCTGTAGGGTAGACATAGCCTCAGTGATTGTTCAATAAAATACTCTTTGTCATGGATGGGTAAGATTCAACTCGGTGGCCACATCCAGTCCGTCTAACACTTTGACCTGGCCAACAGACTGTATCTGGCCGCTTTCTATTTATACCCTGCTACCCATGCCACCGAATTTTCAGGCAGTAGGATCCTATTTAAATGTCTTACAACTCCTGGTCCCGACTGATCCACGAGCCTTTAAATAGCCACAGCAACCCAGTCAGCTCCCAGGCAACATGGTAGCGGCGGGACCTGGAACTGAGAGTCCTTTAAATAGCAGCAATTTAAAGGATTCATGGCCCTGCCACTGCTGTGTTGCCCGGCTGTGACCTGGGGCCTTTTAAATAGCTGCAGCAATCCTAGACAGCTGCCAGGCAACAGGGTAGCAGCAGGGCTGGGAGCCACAATCCCGTGTTTTTAATTCAAAGCCTCCAGCCTCAGACAACTTTAAGGGAAAGCTAGTCCCCAGCCATCCAGCCCTTCCGCTCTAGACCCCACCCTTTTGGGAGTGGAGCTGGCTCATGACTATGTACCTACATTCATTAAATGCCCTCCCCCCCGCCCCAGGAATAGTATTGCCCACCCCTGCTCGATTTAAAGCATGAGATCTATTTAAATCCTGAATTTAAGTGCAATCCAGGATCTACCTCGGACCCAAATACCCTTCTCTCGCTTCCTTCATGCCCCTTCTCTGAGGCCCTAGCCCTGGTCACTCCATCTTCCCTCCCCATTCTTCCTCCCTTTCACCAGATGGGGCAGAGGGTTGGGTTACAGCCTCTGGTCTTGGGCTAAGGGATTTGGAGTGTGAGAGGGATTCTGAGCTGAGCCTGAGGCAGAGAGCTGGGGTGCAGGAGAGGGTTCAGTATAAGTCTCTGTAAGGGAGTTTGGACCCCAGGGGCCCAGGGCTAGGGCAGGGGCTTGGGTTGCAGGAGGGGGTTCATGACTGAGGCAGGGGTTTGGGATTCTGGCTCCAGCTGGACACTGCCTACCTCAGGTGGCTCCTGGGTGGTGGTGCATTGGGGCTGAGGGTATGTCTACACTAGCCCCCTAGTTCAAACTAGGGAGGCTAATGTAGGCATTCAAACTTGCAAATGAAGCCCGGGATTTAAATATCCCAGGCTTCCTTTGCATGTTCCCGGGCGCCATCATTTTTAAATGTCCCCTAGTCCGAACTCCGTGCCCGTGGCTACACGCGGCACGGAGTAGGTAGTTCGAATTAGGATCTCTAATTCGAACTACCGTTACTCCTCGTGGAACGAGGTGTACCGGTAGTTCGAATTAGAGATTCTAATTCGAACTACCTACTCCGTGCCGCGTGTAGCCGCGGGCACGGAGTTCGGACTAAGGGACATTTAAAAATGGCGGCGCCCGGGAACATGCAAATGAAGCCTGGGATATTTAAATCCCGGGCTTCATTTGCAAGTTCGAATGCCTACATTAGCCTCCCTAGTTCGAACTAGGGGGCTAGTGTAGACATACCCTAAGGGAGGCTCACCCCTGCCCTGGGTCTGTATCACTCTCAAAATCAGCCAGCAAACTCCCTCCATCCCAAGGCTTGTGCCCCACCCATCCATTCTGTGGAGATAGAATATAGGGTGGGAGGGGGGCACCCTAACATCAAAGCCCTCTCTTCTCCCTTTTCTGCCCTGCCATGCCCAGCAAGTAGGAGGCTCGTGAAGGGTGGGCAGCTCCAAAGCAAAGGGCAAGAGATGTGCAGCAGTGGGGGAAGGGGCAGCTGAAGTGCTGTGCTTGATAACCTCTTGGCCAAACTAATCAGAATCACCTGTCAGAGGCTCCAAACTCTACCAGTAGATCCCGATCTACTGGTTGGTGACCACTGTAACAGAGTCAAGAAACTCCAGCATTTCTACATAGGTCTGGAATATATGATCCAGAAGTAGACCTGGGAGGGAAATGGTTTTTTGAAACAGTAACACTTGTTGAGATTTCAAAACTTTTTGCTGTTCTGAATCAGTATGAAATTGAGACTTCTAAAGGTCTGAATCAGGTTGAGCATGGATGTGAATCTGGGTCTCCTATATCCCACAGGTACACTGACTACCACCAGCCTATTGGTTAATCTAGCATGGGGTTCTCACCTAGACCTGAAAAAAACCTTTGCTAGTGAAAGTTTAATTGAAACTCATATGTTACCAGAATATAAAAATTGGTGTCAACAAAGTGGCCTTTTCTGAAAAAAGTTTCACCCCAAAGTTCTTGATCAGCTCTACCTTGATGAGCCTGTCCTTCTTTCAAGACATCCGAGATGTCCATTTCTTCACTAGGCCTCAACTGTCATAATGCATATGCTGTGATTTTGAACCACAAATTTATCTAGCCAAAGTTTAGAGCCTATGAAATTAGCAGGCTTTGTAGTATTGAGAGATGTGAGTTAAAAGTCATAAAACTGCAACTTGTAAAATTTCAGGAGGAAAATGGAAAGCCCACTCCAATCAACACCCAACAACATGCAGTGATATAATGATATCTTTTTTTCTATCAACCATTAAATGTAACACAGAAATGCTTTAAAAGCTACAGACTCACAAAAGATTGGCTTAATTGGCTTAGTACAGTTGAAGTACTGTTTAAATATAGAGCTATCAACATATTTGTAAGTTGATATTTAAAAAAAACTAACTGCAGATAACCTCCTATGACCTGTGAACAGCTGGGGACATTTATTATGATTTCCAGAAAAAACATTTATAAGATTTATGGCTGAGGCTAAGTATCTTCTATCTTTCTAGATACAATTCCATGTTGCTTCTCTTGAGGCAAATGTGTCCTTCAGTTTTCTGAAGCTACATGGGGGGAAAAAAAACAAGTAATAATTCATAGTAAGATAAAGGACATCATGTTTACATCAGGAGAAAAAAGGAAGGAGGTCAAATGGCTGAGAGTACACATCCATCATAGTGCATTGACTAGCATTCCAGTCTGGTAGCTCTGTTAGGCTCTGCTCCCCTAAACCAACTGCCTAGGGGAAATACACAGTACAGTGAAGTTAAGGCTTTGAATAAAATCACATTGTGTTCAGACTGCTGCAGAAGTTGTACTTGTAGCCTTGAATGTCACAAACACCCCAAGGGTCAAATTCTTAGCAGATGTAAATTGATGTTGAGCTATTTAATTCACATTTACTTTACACTAGATAAGGATTAGCTCTCAAGCCACCTCATATTCATGGTTTGAGACAATGCTTTGCCATTATATTATTAATGGGCCATCTGGTAATTTACCAATGCAGAATGAAGAGGCTTATCTCTTGAAAACATCCCTCAGAGCACATTACAGCTACAATGCAGGATTGTGCTGGCCTCCAGCTCTTTCTGGATGCAGTTGGAGGTGTAATGTCCACCTATATATCCTTAAATGGTTAAGAACCAGGGTAGCTCTGAAACTATATTTATATGGGTGTTCTACTGCAGTAGCTGATGCAATTCAGCTAACTCTTCCATGTGCAGGCTCTTCAGCTCTGGAACTTGTATTCCTTGTTGGTCTCTCAGAGCCCAAATTTGTTATCTGTAAGGTCATGGGCTGGGTTGGTAATAGTGCGTTTTGTGTATCTGAAGGTCTTGGTCCCTTGGCCTCAGTTTCTTTTAAGATAATGTTTTCTGCTTGCTAGTAATGATAATTCAGGAGGTCTGTTGTGGTTCTTTAGGCAGGGAGCTGATGCTTTTCTTGGCTGCATGTGTATCTGGCTGTGTGTCCATTAATTTTGAAGTAAAGGAGAAATTATCATTCAAGCATGAAGGAATTCCACCAAGTCTTTCTTTTAATTCCAAAATAAATGGGGTGCTTTTGAAAGAGAACATTGACAATAGAGCTTGCATCATATCTTCAGTGTAGAATTGTCAGCAGGATATCCAGGAAAGCTAATCCAAATTAACTAAAGGTATGCATTTTCAGCGGATTAGTTAAGACATATACAGTTTCTGTGAGGAAGGGACTCAAGCAAAACCAAATTAAAGGCCACTGGAATTCTGAATGAAGGTGTTCATACAAGGGTTTAATATGATTTAACTAATCTGCTTCAAATGCACACTGTTAGTTCGTTTAGATTAATTTTCCTGGATGTCCAGTGTAGAAAAGCCCTAACTGATAGTCTTGTAGTTTCTTTACAAGAACTTATCTTATTGAACATCATCTGCTTTCTTTTGCCCAGATGACCATTCATTACTACATGAAACAACACACTTAAAGGGGCACAGTAAAGCAGTCTTAGACACAAGAAAGCAGCAGCAAAGCAACACAGTAATATGTTCAACAGCAATCAAAACTCTTGATACATTCCAGAATAGTAGTTCAAACACACACATACACTGCACATATACTTGCAGCTCAAAATAAGTTATGCAATTTAAGCTGCACAAATTGCATAGCTTATTCGAGTCAATTTTGAAATAGCTTAATTCAAAATTTGGCATTGTCTACACAGCACTTATTTCAAAATAAATCACTATTCTGAAACGTCCCTTCCTCATTGTGAAATGAGGTTTACAGGGATGTCGGAATAGTGAGCCTGTTATATTTCAAAATAATGAGCGAGCTCAAAAGACGTGGCATAGCTATTATGGGATGCCTCCGGTATCCTGAAATAGCACTGCAGTGTAGAAGTAGCCTAAGTGAGATATGTAGATAGGTATTCAATAAAAAACATGTAATAACTGTGAACAAAACCTGGCAACATTCTGAACAGCTATGTAGCAGCAGGCCCTGGGTAGCTACACACACACAATGCTGGTGTGCATAGCTTTACACAAGAAACCAAACAATGAAGCAGAATGGTGACACACAGTCTTCACAATGTCCTTCCATTCTCCCCAAAAGCTCATCTGGAAAATCCAGATGACAGATAAATCCATAAAACCTCTACTGCATCATTTGCAAAACGGTACATTCCATATTCAATATCATGCCACCTTATTGTAGCATCTGGTCCAGAACAGCATTATGTCATAGCA
Organism: Pelochelys cantorii; assembly: GCA_032595735.1. Taxonomy (NCBI): domain Eukaryota; kingdom Metazoa; phylum Chordata; order Testudines; family Trionychidae; genus Pelochelys; species Pelochelys cantorii. The sequence goes on along the minus strand of CM064329.1, from coordinate 95,973,223 downwards.
GAATAACAGAATGTTATCCAGCTAGCAACATGTACCCTGGACATTTTCCAGGAAATAAGAGACCAGCCTGAAATACCTCAGGAGCAGAGACTAAACCAAAAGAGAGTTCTTGATAACATTACCTCCCAAATGGTATGCTGGAAGTCAATAACAGGTGTAAACTTTCAGCCAGAGGTATTTGCTGATAACGGGATCAGTTTACCAACACAGAGAAAATCCATCCAGGATCCACTTACCCACAAGTCTTTGAAAGTTGTCTGTTGAAACTGCTCATGTTTCACATATGTATTAACTGTCCTAAAATCTCTCCACAGTCAGATAACCTAATTCTTCTTGTAAAGGATCACAGTGGGTGACCTACAATCTGTAGAGTCCTACACAGACAGATTTATACACACAGATGTGGCTATCCATGGCTATAAATCATTATTTGTGAAATTGAACAGCTTTCCTGGGAACCGCAGTGGCAAAAGCAGCAGAATGTGGGGCCGCTACTCCCAGGAACCAGGGCTCCATGCTGGCAGTTCCTCTGACATGGCTGTACTAGCCCCAGGCCTACGCCCTTGCATGATTTGAATCTACTGTCCATTGGCGTGATAGTAAGCCTGGTGCCCAGCCCAGTGGGTGAGGCTGGGGGCAGTACAGCTTCACCAGAGGAGCTGCTAGTGTGAGATGCGGGCTCCTGGGGCTACGTCTAGACTACATCCCTCTGTTGACAGAGGGATGCAAATCAAGCACGTCGAAATTGCTAATGAAGCAGGGATTTAATCTAAAAAAATGAGGTTTACAGGATCTGTTGAAAAAGGGTTTATTTTCAACAGATCCGTGTCTAGACTGCCATTTTTTTTAAAAAAAGCTTCGTTTAAAAAAAAAGCGGCAGCCATGTTTATGCTAATGAAGGGCGGCATATTTAAATCCCTGCTTCATTAGCAATTTCGACATACCTAATCTACATCTCTCTGTCAACAGAGAGGTGTAGTCTAGACACAGCCAGGGAGTGGTAGCTCCATGTTCTGCTCCTTTTGCCACTGTAATTCCTGGGGCAGTCTTGCAGCTCTGTGGATGCCAATTTATATTCATGGATAGCTGCATCCATGGAGATAAATTTATATCCACATAGGGCTCTACCAATCCATAGGGCAGTCCACTTCCTGAATGCTGTCATTATCTTTCACAAGCTTCAGTTCTGACTGTATCTTGTCTACATGTGCAAGAGTATATGACATGAAGGTAGTACAAAGGACTTGATGTTCCAAGCAAAGACTATGTGTATCCTATTGACAGAATACTGATAAATAAATTATGGTGTCTCTGAATGATATATTAAGTATGCCCTTCCATGATTGTTGTCGTCTGAAAGTCTTGTCTGAGTTCATACATAATACCAAGCTGCAGGCCCAGGTGGTACAAAAACATTGACAAATAATTCACAGCTGCATCTTTAACAATATAAAACATTGAGACAAGGCTATGTCTTCATAGACCAAAGAACATATAACTTCACCAATTGTCTGCAAGGCATATAAATTCCAAACTTGTACAGTCACCGTAAACATGCACATGTCCAGATTGTTGTCAACTTCAGCACCCATGACCTGCATGCATTTCCGCAGTATATCATTAATTTCCATAGCATAAGATGTGATGCTAACAGCTTAGATGCCAAATCTTGCCCCAGGCAAGACAGTAGCTAAGAATTGATGCCTCATAGCTGGAGACCAGACCAGGTCACCTGTATGTTAATTTTGCTGAAAATATGTTCTTATAGGATGAATACATATTTAGAGTTTAGAGTCTATGAAATGCTTATAAATTATTTCATGTATTAATGTCCCTTGCAATGTCTGTATGTCATGCTTTAAGAAAATCTGTACATTTTCCTTTATAACTTTCAAAATGTTTGCTCTGAACTTGTGAACTCAAGTATGGGAATCATCTCCTGCCTCCCTGGCCAATCATGTGCCATCAAGAATTATTACAGTACAAAGGATTGGTTAATAGCCCTATTGCATTGGGGAAATAGTATGTTTGAGGAAGCTCATCTTGCAGGCTTGGAAGTTGAATGAAGAGAATTAAAGAAATCACAGGAAAAGTGTCCGTCTTTTGCTCTGTTTGAACAATGAAGGGCCAGAGACTCTAAACAGAAGCCAAAGGTTCCCAGGGGCTGCTGCTTTAGTCCTCTTTGAAAGACTTGTTGAATCCACAGATCATTACAACCCTGTCAGTCTTAGGCTTTAGATAACTCATTCATGGGTCTATCTTTGCTTGCTTTAGCCTGTAAATAACTCATTTTTCCCTTTTCCTAGTTAATAAAACTTTTCGTAATTTATTGGCTACGGGTGTTGTCTTTGGTATAAGAGCTAGAATGCCAGTTGATCTGAGGTAAGTGACTGGTCTCTTGGGACTGGAAGCATCCTGATGTGGTGTGATTTTTGGTGTAAGTGACCACTTATCACTAAATCTAATTTGTCTGAGTGGCAACATAGACTGGGGAGTCTAAGGGGAGTATGACTCACTGGTAAGACTGTTATAATGATCCGGGAGTTCACATTTGTTCTTGGCTTGGTGAAATCTAATTCTATAACACACCATCAGTTTTTGACAGTCTCACCTGAGGCAAGCACTCATGGTTGTGAGCCACAAGAAAGCGTGACAATTGCTGTAGTCTTGGCAGGATTCACATATCACAAGTCAATTAAGTTTATAGATCATAAACCCATACTGTTTAAAAGTTTAAATTTGATATTGAGAATTTTTAAGGTTAACGAGTAGTCACAATGAGTGAATCACAGTCCTGTGAGGGTCTTGGAATAAAAGATTGTTCCTCTTTATTTGCTATTGGTGAGGCCACATATGGAGTACTGTGTCCAATTCTGGGCCCCTCGTCATAGAGAAGATGTGGACAAATTGGAGAGAATCCAGTGGAGGACAATAAAAATGATTAGGAGGTTGAAGCATATGACTTATGGGGAGATGCTGATAGATTTGGGCTTATTAAGTCTACAGAAGAGAAGAGTGAGGGGGGATTTAATAGCAGCCTTCAAGTACTTGAAGGGGGGTTCCAAAGAAGATGGAAAGAAACTGTACTCAGTGGTGACAATTGACAAAACGAGGAGCAATGGTCTCAAGTTTCAGCAGAGGGAGGTCTAGGTTGGATAGTAGGAAACTATTTCATGAGGAGGGTGGTGAAGCACTGGAATGGGTTACCTAGGGAGGTGGTGGAATCTCCATCCCTAGAAGATTTTAAGTTCTGGCTTGACAAAGCCCTAGCTGGGATGATTTAGTTGGGATTGGTCCTGCTTCTAAAAGGGGTTTGGACTTGATTTCCTGAAGTCTCTTCTAGCCCTATGATTCTATGACCTCAAGAAAAGGCAATTATCTTTTAAGAGAAAAACTCAGATAAAGAACTGAGAGCTTTGCTCATAGACTTTGAACAAAGAGTAGGGTCTAAACATCTCTAAAACCCAGATGCCATAGAAATCACTGCAGGGGAACTGTCCCAATTAGTGAAACTACTGAAGCCAAAAAAAGAATGTGAGCATCAGATACTGATGGTGGAAATCAGGAACAAGAAGAAACAAACTGAGGCAGCTGAGGAAAGAGCCTACCAAAGATGCAAAGGCACCACTGAAATTGAGAGGGAATCTTATGCAAAGGTGCGTTGAACAACTAGAAGCTGAAAAAAGAACATATGAAAAACAGATGGAATCTCAGTTCTGATCCAATTCCCAAAGCAGCACAAACAGTAGCCACAGACTGTGGGTGCATCCCCTCTAAGTAGTAGGGAGTGGCAGAGAACCTGCCTACTGTATTAAGAGACTGATTGCATTGAGATTGTCATGCTGTCCATCTCTGAGAGATCATGTGGGATCCATAAGATTCCAAAGGCTAAGTGGCTACCTATCATCATGGCCAGGTTGCTTTAGAAAGCAGATTTTTTTTAATGTTATGGATATGGGTGATGCTATGAGGTACAAGAGATTTGAAGAAAATGGATTGATAAGACTTAAGATCATCTCTGAGTCCTATTCAAGTATAGAAATCTTAAAATGTTTGCCAATGTCACTCATGTGGAATATATGCATATGGTGTGTATATTTAAAAAATGAGTAGTAGGGGCAGCGGTTGAAAGTAGCTGTGACAAACTGTTTGATCTGATGGCACAAAACCAATTATTGTGAACCATTACTAATGAAGTGGCCATCTGTGACAAAAATCCTTCCACAGTTTTGAAGGCATCTGAAACTGCTGATGAATATATTGAATCAAAAGTTCATGCTGGGCACAAATACCAGGGGTGCAAAATTATCTTGTTTCCCAGGATGAGAAATCTATCCCCAACTTTGTTAAAAAGCCTCAAGAGAGTCCAGATTTTAAAGCTTCTTACTCTAAAGTAAAGCAGAGCATACAACTGCTCAACATTTAGTCATCTGACAATCTGTACCAGTGGAGTAGCGAGGAGCGGCGGGGGGGACAGTTGCCCCCAGGCGCCATGCTGGGGGGGGTGCCAATTTAGTCCCCTTCTGCTCCCCCTGTCATCCCTTGGCTCGCCTGCTCCTCCTCTGCCCGCTGATATCAGCTGGAGCCTCCTCCCCACTTCTCTGCCTCCCCCAGCCCGACCCTTCTCCATCTCCACTGGCGGGTTAGTGTATGCGGGAGCCCAGCCCCAAACTGGAGGGGGTTGGGGAAGACACGGTACAAGCTCTCTCCACTCTCCTCCCAGGATCGGGCTCAGCCATGCACCAGGGTTGGGTTCAGCCGTGCACCAGGTTTGAGGCCCTGCCGCGCAGCGGGGGAAGGGGCACAAATTTTGCCTTTGCCCCCAGGCTCATAACACTCTTGCTATGCCTCTAATCTTCACCCACCTTGAGAACAGAGATCCGGAGAAAAGTAGAAGTATTTTAGCTTTGGCTGAAATTTCTGTGACTGTGCCCTTGGCTAAAGTCCAGAAGGATTTTAAGGATTATTGTAGTCATTAATATTTTGCTGCTTGCTGATACTTTAAAAGTAGGGACACCTACTTTGTCTGCGGTCAGCAGAAAAGGCTGCAAAGGGAAGGGAAAGGCCCTCAGTAGCAGCTTACCTTCTGCTTACCTTCTGCTTTGAATTTGAAAATTCTTCTGTTGTGCCACAGTCTGCCTTGGAGTTACAAAAAAAAAAAAAAAATCAAAATGAGTTTATGGCTGCTCGACAAGCTGACCTTTTTCTGTGCCAAGACAGTCTTGCAGCTCAAAATGATACCCTAGCCAGGCAAGGAAAAGGTAGAGGTTTTTGTTGTTGTTGTTTTGTTTGTGTTTGTTTGTGTTTTTTAAGAGGAAGATTTGTTGTATGGGGAGGCTCCTATAAAAGAAAAAGAGGTGCTCTGGTAAGGTTTGCAAGCAGGTAGTGGTATCCGAGAAAAACAGGAGAGATTTCCTCCCAATAGCTCATGATTGCCTAGTTACTGGATGATTAGGAGTGGAAAAACCTGTGGAGGACTGAAACAGACTTTCTATTGGCCTGACATGTCTGAGACAGTAGATCACTGTGATCTACAAAGAGTTATAATTTATGTTAGAAACATAAGGGATTAAAGGGACCCTGCAAAACATTATTGCAGTTTTTGTCTGTTATTAAATAGATGTTTGTTAGAATTCCTGTAGATATTGTGGGACCTCTCAGTGAATTTTCCAGGAACACTACTGGTGGTGAATTCTGCCTTCTGGGAACCGTAAAGCCAGTCTTGTCTAATATTGAAACAGAAACAGTGGCTACAGCTTTATTTACCATTTTTAGTAGAGTAGGTTTTCCCAGAGAAATCTCACCAGAATATGGTGCAAACTTTGTCTGTGGTCTTTAAAAATTTATGACAGTTATGTGGAGTAAAGCATATAAAGGTTATAACCTATCATACAGAAAATAATGGACATAAGGAAAGATTTAATGGAATTGTAAAAGCTATGCTAAGAATGTATATCTCCAGATAGGAGAATAACTGGAACATGTGACTTCATTATTTGCTATATGCGTAGAGAAGTGTTCCCCAAGAAAAGGGGTGAGCATTAAGCGGCCTGTGGGCAGGAAACAGTGTGCCTGGGTTAACCCCTTGAGGGCCACCAGCTGCTTTATTTACCTGAGTGTTTGCAGGTATGGCTTCTCATAGCTCCCATTGAAAGTAGAAGCAACTGATGGTTTAAGCATAGACACCAAAGTAGCACAATCTGAGAAACAGAACCCTCTCACCACTAGCCTTCACAAATGCCTCACTGTTAGCAACTGCAGCCTCAAAAGTTAGCATTCTAGCATTTTCCACAGTTAACCATTCACTCAGGTGGCCATTGGCTACATCAATCACAAAAATAATCCTGAGCATGATCATATTGTTCTCAGTACTCATAGTTCCGTGCCAGCCATGCAAAACACACACTAAATCATGAGTTCTTTTGTTGGGCTGCTGGTGAGCTTCAAAAAAATCTTTCCTTCTTAACAAAACAGAATCTCCAATCAGGAAATACGAATTGAGTGTCTGCACAGCTATATCAAAAGAGGACTTGGGCTCCTGGGCTACGTCTACACTGGCATGATTTTGTGCAAATACTTTTAACGCAAGAGTTTTTGCGTTAGAGTATTTGCGCAAGAGAGCATCTATATTGGTCCGGGACTCATCGTAAGAATGATGTGCTTTTGCGCAAAAGCGCGTCTACATTGGCGGGACACTTTTGCGCAAAAGCAGAAGCCCGGAACCATTTTGAAGAGGGCAAAACGGCACCAGCCCTTTCCGGGGGCGGGGGCTGGAGCTCCTTTGAGACACGTGCTTAAAGGGATCTCCCCGGACAGCCGTTTCTCTCCTGCTGCGTGCTATAGGACCTCTTGCAGGGACTGGCAGCCATAGCAGTTCTATTGGTGGTTGCCCTCTGCCTTCTTGGACACCACTGCCTTGTGCTTTTTAGTGCCTTTGGCTGATTTTTTTATCTCAGCTTGTTTCTTGTGCCATGGAGCCAGGGGTGACCTTGTGCCTGCTCTCGCCCCTTCTGGCCATTTTGGAGTGCCTGCAGCTGCTGCTCCAGGCTGCTGCACTCCTCCACTAGGACCTCGAAGCGCAGGTCGCTCTGGACTCCCTCACCAGGGAGGCCATGGCATCCCTGTGCCATCCCCACCCCATCGTGGAGAGGTCCTTGTGGAGACTGGACACCAGTACCGACTGGTGGAACCGGCTGGTCCTGGGGCAATGGGACGACCAGCAATGGCTCCGGAACTTTCACATGAGAAAGCAGACGTTCCTGGAGCTATGTGCCTGGCTCGCCCCTGCGCTCCAGAGAACCACCACCCAGCTGCGGGCACCCATCCCAGTTGAGAAGAGGGTCGCCATCGCACTATGGAAGCTGGCCACCCTGGACAGCTACCGATCGGTGGCACACCAGTTCGGGGTGGACAGATCGACCATCGGTGCCGTCGTCATGCAGGTAAGTCCCAGGGGGAGTGTGTGTGGGGGGGGAGGGTTCTGCACTCCATGCCCAGGGGCAGGCAAGACTCCAGGCTGGGTCACCCAGGGGTTTGGGCTGTCCCTCCCTTGCACAGGCCTGCTGGTGGGGGCGGGGGCGTGGGGTGAGGGGGCCCTGGTGCGTGTGTGTCTGTATGTGTGTGTGAGGACAGAGGGCGTCATGGGGGGGGCCCCGCAAGGGACCACGCACTCACCCTGCCAAGTGATGTGTTCCCCTGTGTTTCTCTGCACCCTTCTGCAGGTCGTCCGTGCCATCAATGATGTCCTGCTCCAGAGAGTCACCTGCCTGCGCGACGTGGAGGCTATGGTGGCCGGCTTTGCTGCCCTCGGGTTCCCCAACTGCGGGGGAGCCCTGGATGCAACCCACATCCCCATCCATGCCCCGGAGCATCGAGTGGCTCATTTCATAAACAGAAAGGGGTACTTCTCCATCGTACTCCAGGCCCTCGTGGACCACCGTGGCAGCTTCCTGGACATTTATGCGGGCTGGTCCAGCAGGGCACACGACGCCCGCATTCTAAGAAACTCCGGCCTGTTTGAGAGGCTGGAGGCGGGCACTTACTTCCCCCAGCTGGGGATTTACTGTCGGGGACGTGCCAATGCCCACGTGTATTGTGGGGGACACGGCCTACCCCCTTCTGCCCTGGCTAATGCGGCCCTACACGGGGCGGCTGGACCACAACCGGGCCTGGTTCAAAGACCACCTCAACCGGGCCCACAACCAAGTGGAGTGCGCCTTCAGGCGGCTGAAAGCCCGGTTCCGTTGTTTGCTCACCCGTCTGGAGATGGGTGAGCGGAATGTCCTAGAGGTAGTGGCCACGTGCCGCGTGCTCCACAATCTCGTGGAGCGGAGGGGGAAGGCCTTCCTCCCGTCATGGATGGCAGGCGAGGGCCAGGCCTTTGAACAGCCCTGCACAGCTGCCATCCGCCAGGTGCACCACGATGGGGTGCACATCTGTGAGGCCCTGACGGAGATGTTCTCCCAGGCCCCATAGTAGGGTCACCTCTGTCTCCCTTGACATCTCCCTCCCATCCCCAACCCTTCCTTCCTCCCCTCCCCTTACCTCCCAATAAACAACCAACACAGTTTTTTCTGGAACACAACGTTTGAACTTTTTATTTACAATGGGGAGGGGGGAGATGTAGGGTGGGAGGGGGAGGAGGCTCTCAACTGGGAGGGGGGAGCTACTGCTGGGAGGGGTGGCCCCTGCAATTGCTTCTGCTGGGGCAAACCTGCACATGGGGGGTCAGGCCGCATCGGGGCAGGCAGCATGGGGAGGTGGGCAGGAGGGGCAGGAGCAGGAGGGGGCATCGCGGGAGCAGGAGGGGCAGGACCAGGAGGGGGCATGGGCATTGCTATGGGAGGGATGGCGGGTGCATGGGACAATGCCATGCCATAATGTATGGCATGGCCAATGTGCACGGTGAGGGTGGAGATGGCATCTGCCATGCACGCACACTGGGTCTGGAAGGGGTCCCAGGCCTCCTGGCGCCACTGCAGGTCTGCCTCCACCCGGCGCATGATGGCTGCCTCCACCCGTTAGACGGCCTGCACATGCCGCCGAAGGAGCTGGTCCCGCTGCCGGACCCGCCGGCTTGGTGCTTAGGCGGCTGGGGGTGCTGCGCGCTGCAAGGCTGGAGGGTCCCCCGCTCCTGCTTGGTCCCACTGCAGGGAACAGAAGAAAGGATGGGTCAGTCAGGCAGCCCGGCCACTGTCCCCACACCCCATGCCCTCCACCCCTGAGCCCAGGTGACACCACAGTAGTGTGGCTTGGGCCCATTCGGTTACCCCCTCCCCCCGTGTTGTATGTTTGCATACAGGACCGCCCCTGGAGTAGGGTCCTCATCCATGTATTGTAACCACCAGTCTGTGTCCTGGCCCCTTGGGGGGTGGGAGGGCGCTTGTGTTATGTTAACCTGTGGAACTCCCTGCCGGTGGAGGCTGTGAGGCTTTGGGCTAATCAGTGGTGTTTGACAGGGAGCAAGATGAATTCCCACACAGTGCCTGAGAGTACATATGGCAGATGTGGTCTGGGCTCTCAGATCCCCATCACGTGGGATGTCTCCTGGACGGAACCAGGAGAGTGACTGGGGAGTGTACCATCCTTGCAGCAAAACTCAGGTTGGCCCTAGGGCCGGCCCGAGCGCTTCTCCCCTCCCTCTCCCGCTAGCCCTCACACACGGTAACCCAGGGACATGTGTGGCCACAGTGGGGACTTCCCTCGGGGGACCAGCCAAGGCACCAGGAGCAGGCGAGGTGCTCAGTGGGGGCCACGTTCACAGGGCTGTGACGCTGTGGTTTTCCCAGAAGCAGCTGGCTGTGCCTCACAGCCAGGCATGGAACAGTGTGCCGTTCTGTGTGCTGCACCCTTGCGGAGATGTGGGCTCTGGCCTGAGCCCCTGGGGCCCTGGCTGGTTCCAGCCGGCATCCACCCTCCCCCCCTGGTCCCGCCGGATGTGTGTGAGGAGCACCGTTCCAGGCATGCCCTGGAGCTGCCTGCCGTGGCCACGTGCTGCTCAGTCACCAGGCTGCACGTGGTTGCACGTGCTGCATACTGCTAATGCTACACAGCGTGCAGCTCACGCGGCCTGAGTGACGTGCTCTCCCCCTCCCCCCTCCGGGCGCCTGACTCCCCCCTCCCTTGTGAGTGCAACACTCACCAGAGGATCCTTCCCCGGCCTCCGAGGACGCACGGGAGACGTCGGGGTTGCTGGAGACAACCTCCATCTGCAGGGTCACAGTGCTGCCCTCGTCCTCCGACCCGCTGGCTGGCTCGTCTTGCTCCCCCGCCTCGCTGGGCCTGGTGATGGGGGGGTGCCTGCAGGTGTCCACAGGGACGGACAGGCCATGCGGTGCTGCCTGGCCCAGGATCCGGTGGAGCCGCTGGTTGTGGGGGCAGCTGTCAGCTCCTGCCCCCTGGCCTGGACATAGCCCAGGTGCAGCTCTTTCACCTTAGCCCGGACCTGCTCGAGGGTCCGGGCTGGATGTCCCTGGTGCGAGAGCGCCTAGGCCATGCAGTCAAAGATCTCTGCATTGCGGTGACGGGTGCCTCGGGTGTCATGGAGGGCCTCCTCCTCCTCCCACAGGTCCAGGAGGGCCTCCAGTTCTCCCAGGGACCAGGATGGGGCTCTTCGTTTTCTGTCCCTTGGGGCCTCCTGCGCTGGGGGTGCGGGTGGCTGTTCCGCCCCTGGAGCGGCCATCCTGGGCTGGTGGCTGTTGGGGATGGCAGCAGAGCCGACGTGGCAGAGCTCTGGGCAGAGGCAGCAAAAAAGGCTTCTGCCTCGTGGCCTCTTCAGGCTGAGTCTGCCTTTAAGGGGGCTCGGGTTACCAGGAAGTCCAGAGCTGCCTGCAGGTACGGAGCGTCCAAGTGGCCACGAGGGCTTTTTTCCGTTTAGACTGCTTTTGCGCAAAATGTCTTGGCTGCCTGTCTACACTGGCCTCTTGTGCAAGAATACTTGCGCAAGAGGGCTTATTCCTGAGCGGGAGCGTCAGAGTATTTGCGCAAGAAGCACTGATTTCTTACATTAAAACACCAGTGTTCTTGCGCAAGAACTCGCAGCCAGTGTAGACAGGTGGCAAGTTATTGCGCAAAAGCAGCCGCTTTTGCGCAAAATCTTGCCAATGTAGACACAGCCCTGGAGTCCCTCATAAATATCAATGTTATAGCATTAGCAGTTCAGCTGCTAATGTAGCAGGATCAGATCTGTGCATAATTCTAAAAATTCTGACTAAAGTATTGCCAGTTAACAGCTGAAGAATGTGCACAGCAGCATGGATTGAAAAACAGAAGAACTTGTCTCCCTAATGTCATGCTCTGAGGCATCCCAGAATAGTGATCCACACACACGCAAAATGAAACAAGGCTTGCAGGTAGGTTCTCAGTGAAAACATACAATAATCATGTGTAGTGACTAGGTCAGCAACAGTCTGAACAAAATGCAATAACAGTCTGAACAGCAGGTATTTATCAGAGGGCCCTGCATAGCTGCTGTCATGGCACATTCTGCACAATTATGTATTTTTAAACAGGACCTGGACTGCAGAGGCCAGGTCTACATTAAATACCTATATTGGTATAACTATGTCTCTTGGGGTGTCAAAAATCCAGCTCCCTGAGCAACTTAGTTATACTGACCTAACCCCTGTTTTAGACAACATGATGTCAACAGGAGAACATCTCCCACTGACATGGCTATCACCTCTTGGGGAGGTGAATTACTTTTACTGACGGATGAAGCTCTCTCAAAGATGTAGTAGTATCTTCACTAAAGCACTACCACAGCATAGCTGCATAGGTGCAACTGCACCTTTGTAGTGCTCTACATGAAGACAAGTTCTAGGTTCAGAGAGCAGGAACCAGAAAACAAAGCAGGAAGGGGAAGTAAGAAGGCAATATACACACCAGACATCACAACGGTATAGTGATTGAGTGGACTGGTCCTTTTTCATTACTTTTCGTTCAGAAACAATTATCAGGGCAATCTGCCTCTGGTGACAAGTTATTTCCATAATGAAAATTTCATTCCAGATATGTAGGGAAGAAACTTTGCTGCTTTGGGAAAAGCATTTGGGACGGAAATGATTGGTCAGATTCAGACATTAAAGTTTGGATACTAAATAGTCAATCTACATGTTCTAGGGTTCCAAATGGAGTGAGTTACTTATTTACTGATTATTCTTGTGGAACCACTATCTGGCAGACTTTTACAGTTTTCTAATGTCCCATGATTGCTGGCATTTGGCTACTGCCATTCCAATTAGTTTCTAAGTATTTGCAGGGGAATTAGGCTCATTTTAAATTTAACATCCATAAACAACATGCAATAGAAAAAAAATAGTCTGCAAACCCAATTGATCAAGGAGATCAAAGAAATTGCAAATGAATCCAAATAAAGCCTTTGTTAACAAAATCTTCAGCAAAGTGATTAAGAAAAAGGAAGGAAATAAGAATGCCTGAAGCTTCAGTTCTAGCTAGGTGGCCCTTTTTGCTAGACTAGCTGCTTTTATTTTTCCTTCCAGTGTTTGGAATCATCAAGCATATATTTGTTTTCCTAATTGGCATGTGTCTATATCTATCTATTTATTGTATTTTAGGTTGGAGGAATTTAGCTCCAAAGATTTGTCTTTTGACAACTGAAACAGAACTATGGTAGACCACCCACAGCCAATTAAAGTACTGGCACTGAATGCCAAACAGAATGTAATGAATTAATGAAGCTGTCTTTTTTATTATAGTGAATGGGTTCCAAACTAAAGTTTATATTGAATATGTAAGAGAGACCAGGAAGGCAGGAAAATGTATATCTTGGACATGTGGAACTTATGGGCACCCTTGCAAATGTATCTCAGCTGACAAGTAATTTGTGTGGTAGTGGGTGGGGTAACTATTTCACACATAACCTGGGCAAGTCCAATAAATACAACAGTGTGATATCTAGAAAGCTACCTATTTAGATTGCAAGCTCCTTTGGGTTGGGATTGTCTTTTTTGTACAGTGCCTAGCAGAATGGGCTCCTAGATGTTATGATAAATATAAATTAATAATAATTATGGTAATAGTTAGATATAGTTGGTAGAATGACATTCTTTAAATCCAAGATCTGACAGATCTGAGGGGTGGATGTGCATAGGTGTAGGATGGTTGTGAAGCAATGCCAGTGTTTTTGAACAGCAAACAAGAAATGGCACACAGCATGTTTCCAGTACTAATCAATGACACTTTCAGGATTCATGAACATGTAATGTGCCTGTAGAAAGAGAATGTACTCTACTGCACCTCTTCAGAGGGTGCAACTTAACTCCCACGCAGAGAGCTATGGTGGCCAGCGCACAGGGATGTTCCTAACTTGGTGGTTGGTTGGTAGGGCTTACACCCATGACTTGCAGGGGAATTATTGGTAGGGGAGCTCAGACCCTCACACTTCATGAGGATCTGATGCCGGGCCCTCTTGGGGGCTATCAGTAATAAGGCTGCTCTCTCCGGGCCACTTCCTATCAGTCCCCTGCAATTGTCCTAAAGTTGCCAGCAAGGATTCGAAGGCACAAAGGGTATCCACTCCCCATAAGCCACCTTCTGGAGGCTGTGTATAGCAGGGTAGTGCTCTTTCTTGCACAGGCAGTAAAGGCCTCCTTCTGTAGTAGGGCTTCCCTGGCTAGGGCAGTCCAAACAAAGTGAAAGGAAATTAACAAAACTTAAAGTCCATATTAGGGGGAGAGGGGAATGCTTCCCTCTCAGGAAGTCTCTGTAGCAGGTTCTCAACTTCCAGGAGGGACTTTTGGGCATTTACCTTGAGGAGAGATTCTACCTCTCCTGAGCTGCAGGTCTGCTCTCTTCCCTGCTCTCCCACCAAATGAGCTGCTCCCCTGCCTTTTAAATCCCCCTGTAGCTGGAGGATTTTCTTCAGGTGTAGTGGAGCTGGCTGAGCCCAGAGCAATTCCTAAACCCCTAATTGCCGAGTGTGACATTTGTATACCTCATCACCCTCCCTGAAAGACTTTCTTCCTATTGTTTCCACTATCTAACTTCACCACAGTAGAAATTCTAATAGTTCTCCAGTCAGTTTGTTGGACAAGATTTTATAATTTTACCGGTGGCCATTGAATAGTGGGACCTGCTCAGCTAGTCATGACTTCTGATTCCAGTCTATAGGAGCTTATATAGAGGAGAAGATGATCTGGATAACCTTCGGTATCTTAAACAAAACTCAGCAGCAATTTACTGGCTGGTATTAAGAGTAATCCACTGTACCTTTCAAGCTGTATTACATGACCACCCTTACAGTAGGATTCTGTGAATGACTGGCAATACTTGAACTTTGGCAAGCAGAGACAGTCCAAATCCTCTTCCCTACAGAAGGAAGTATCTCTTCTGATATCAGGCAGAAAGGAATATTTAATTTCTATGCATCCTGCACAAAAGAAGGAAACTAAACTCCATAGCATACTAGCTGAGTAGGTTTCTCATAGACCAGGCACAACTGTTTCTCTATACAGGGATTTGCCTTCATCTGACCAGGTCCGCAGGGATGTCGTCACTGGTTGTCCAGTGTAAACTTTGTATACTTATCACAAGGTGGCATAGAGAAATGTCCCTACCTGTTCCTAGTGGCTAGAGCACTAGGCTGGGATTCAAGAGATCTGGCTTCCATTCCACCATGGGTACCTACTGGTTTGTAGGGTGACCTTGGGTAAGTCACTTCATTTTCTTGTGCCTCAGTTTCCCCATCTGTAAAAAGAGGGATACTGATCCTACCTCTTTTGCAATGTCCTATATAAGAACTATGTGTTATTAGTCCCTTTGGGGCAGGCCCACCAACAAGGAGGCAAAGGAGGCAGATGCCCCAAGCCCCAGCACTTTAAAAGGACCTGGAGCCACTGGTGACTGCCACTGCTATCACAGAAGCACTGGTGGCCAGAGCCCTGGGCCCTTTAAATTGTTGCTGGAGCACCTCATGGCATGTGCTGTGTGGCTCTGGAGGGCTGGGAGCAGAACACTTCAAGCAGTGCTGCAGGCCAGCTGTGCTCAGCCTCACTCCTTCCAGGAGTGCAGCGCTGGACCCCTTAACCTTTCCCAGGGCCCCGGCATATCTGTTGGCCCTTCTGCTTTGAGTTATGTTAAGATGATGGGGTGCAGAGAAGGAGCAACAACTGAACTCAAAGACTCCCCTCCCCCTACTATTTCCCAGCTGCACACGGGTCCAGGAGCCTGACTCCCTGGGTATGTCTAGACTACATGGCTCTGTCGCCAGAGCCATGTAGATTAGTTTACTAGACATACCCAAATGAAGCCGCGATTTAAATAATCGTGGCTTCATTTACATGAAAATGGCTGCCGCGCTGTGCCGGGGAAAAGCTGTCCCAGCACAGCGGGGCAGTCTCGACGTGCTGTGGTCGACAGGGAAGCCTCTGTCGACCACTCCCTTATGCCTCGTGAAACGAGGTTTACCGGAGCGGTCGACAGAGGATTTCCTGTCAATCGCGGCGCGTCTAGACTGCCCTTCTGTGCTGGGACAGCTTTTCCTCGGCACAGCGCGGCAGCCATTTTCATGTAAATGAAGCCACAATTATTTAAATCATGGCTTCATTTGGGTATGTCTAGTTAACTAATCTACATGGCTCTGGTGACAGAGCCATGTAGTCTAGACATACCCCCTGTGTTCTCTTCTTCCTTTGTGAACCTGCAGAAAAGCCAGCTATAATCTGTCCATAAGTGCTGTAAAATAGAATTAAGCAAAGCTCTGTCTAATCTGTGACTACTTCAGTTCCTTTCATGCAATTCTGGATCCTGGTTTCCCTACTGATACCATTGCACAAATGTTTGTCATATAATATACAGTGTATTGTATCATAGAAAAAGAGATGGTAATCTTTGCCACATATATCATTTAATTCAGCCTATATTGTTTTTGAAGGGGAGTCTGTTCCCATGCTGTGGAGATAGTAGTCAGAGAGGAAAGTCATTTAGGTTTCTGAAAAAAAAAAAGACCCATTAGTAAGACAGGTAGCATGAAGGCCATGTGGGCCGGTACTCAGGAGACTTATTCCTGAGCTATTCCTGGCTCCTGCCACTAATCTGCTGTGAAAGTCACATTACATCTCCATTTTCCCTCCCACCCCTTTTCTCTTTTGTCTAATTACACTGTAAGCTTTTTTGAGGTAGTTTCTCTCACTAGATGCTTGTTCAGTGCCCTGAACAATAGAATCCTGATCTCAACTGAAACTTCAAGTTGCTGCCATAATATAATTAATAGTAATAGGTAAATACCATTTACAGGTGAGCCCAACATTTATGAAACTCTTGGGGAGCATCTAAAACCTTGATAAAACTGAGACTTTGCAATTTTAGAAAGAACAACTTCTGATTATACAAAGACACCAAGAGCTGAAACTATGTTCAGGTGGAACTCAGATTTCCACGATCCCACAGCTTCTTAGCTTTAGCTCAATGGAGTTTATAAATTCCATTTCTGCAGAGTTTAGATGCTGCATAGGAATAGAATTTCAGGCTGTGTAATCTTGGAGGGCATAATTTATATTCATTTAGCTGGAGTTTGGGGAATAAAAGGATTGCATTCTATATTATTCTAAGAAGTGTTTTTTTAGCATGATTTTTGCCTCAAGCCCATGGGGGCTCTAGTAATTTCTTATACATAGATATATAACAGTGGATGTATTGCGATTAATCTTACTGCAGACTCAAAAACACAATCAGTTATATTTACCAAAACTAACAGAGCCAATTGATATAATGTGTTATCTACTGATGATGGCAATGTCATTGCTAGAAAGCACATGACTTTCAGAGAACAAGCCATTGTATATTTGTTTCCAGCTCCTAAGCTTTCAAGAAAGCATTTTAGTCACACATATATGTGATAAAAGGCTTTCATAGTTCAATGAGCAACAAGCTAGAAATGCTTCGAAAATGTGTGAGGGATTTTTTTAAAATATAAATATTAGCAATTTAATACTTTATTCAGTGAAAGTAATGAAGGAAATCTACACATTGAGGAACAAATTCTTTTTCCAACTACTCCCAAACAATGCTGCTGATTCTGAGGGGGGTAAGCAAAATATATCCCAGTGATTATAAGATTTATAATTACCACTGGTGAAAGATATTTGTATATCAAAGATCTTGACTTTCAGGAATCAAAGCATCAAGGACAATGGGTTGTGCTTCTCTAGGGGACTCCTTGGAAATTAGCATGTGCTCATCAGTATTCCACTTGTGATTATTCTACTCTTTCCATATGCCAGACGAGGATTGAAAGACTTATTTTCAGGTGTATGTTTTTTCCAGTATACACTGGGTTTTTTATTTACCCTGTGAATTGAGATGTTTGAATAATATTTGATGAATAATTTATTTCAAAAAATTAACAATAGCTTTGAATATACTATTCACAGAATAGTTTTCCCCCTCAATCAGTCCCTCAATTCATCTAAGCTTTATGTGCTTGGTAAACTGTATTAATATGTACAAATTTCATGGTGTAAAAATAAAACAAAGAGCCCACATATCTATGAATGATTGTTTCCTATTATTTTCCCAGCTCTACTTGTAAGGGTCTTATAGTGTGAAGAGCTAATTGGCTTCCCACAGAAATGATCCTGAGGGCTCAATATTGAAATTCTCCCTCTATAGAATTTTCAGAAGCACTTCTCCGTCAATGGCAGCTTGTTTGGAATGAAGCATCATGTTTGCTTGCAGCCTTTAGCAGAGATGAGCACATTACATCTACCATGTTCTCTCTATATTGGCTACTTGTAAACAGGCAGTTTGGTCTTTGATTGGTATTCTAAATTGTTATAGCTGGAATGGTAAGGGCCTTACTGTGGTGGTCTCCTCCTTAATCCTCACCCTAATGGGTATGTGTGATTGATCACCACCCACTGTTTTCAAATCCTGTTCCCCTATAATTTATTGCCACCACTTATTTTTCCTCCTTTTCAATTTGCCCCCTCCACCCTCTTAACTTCATGTTAACTCTTTGTTGGATTTTATTTGCTCATGGCCAGATGGGAATGATTAATCATAGAATCATCGAGTCATAGAATAATAATACTGGAAAGGACCTCGAGAGGTGATCAAGTCCAGTCCCCTGCCCTCACAGCAGCAGGACCAAGCAACATTTATATCACCCTGACAGATGTTTATCTAACCTGCTATTAAATATTTCCTATGATGGAGATTCCACAACCTCCTTAGGCACTTTTTCCCAGTGTTTGACTACTCTGATAGTGAGGAAGTTTTTCCTAATGTCCAACCTAAACCTCCCTAGCTGCAATTTAAGCCTATTGCTTCTTGTCCGATCATCAGAGGTCAAAGAGAACATCTTTTCTCCCTCCTTCTTGTAACATCCTTTTAGGTACTTGAAAGGTGTTATAATGTCCCCTCTCAGTCTTCTCTTTTCTAAGGTAAACAGACACAGTTATTTCAGTCTTCTCTCAGAGGTCATGTTTTCTAGACCTTTAATCATTCTTGCTTCTCTTTTCTGGATCTTTTCCAAT
This sequence comes from Pelochelys cantorii, assembly GCA_032595735.1. NCBI lineage: Eukaryota > Metazoa > Chordata > Testudines > Trionychidae > Pelochelys > Pelochelys cantorii. The sequence continues at coordinate 95,954,729 of CM064329.1, read as the reverse complement.
TTCTCCACATTTTTCCTGAAATGTGGTACCCAGAACTGAACACAATACTCCAGTGGAGGCTTAATCAGCACAGAGGAGAATTACTTCTTGTATCCTACTTACAATACTCCTGTTAATGCATCCCAGAATCATGTTGCTGTTTTTGCAATATCCTGCCCCATGTTGAGGTGGGGTGGAGGGGAACAGTGTATGCTGAGCTGTACAACTGAATGGTGCATTTACTGTCCTTGGGAAGCCTGGAGAAGCTATATACCAGTGTAGAGTGGGGAAGGGACCATATTCCTGCATCCATGCTAACCTTCTCTGCTAGATTTGGGATAGATTGTACTTCCCAGGTCCACATAAATACAGTCTAGCATCTGCAGTTGCAACAGGCCTTTGTAGAGTGAGTGTGAGATGAGCAAAGATCCTGGTTCCACTCTTTCCACTGTGCCTCCATGCAGAGCAAAATCTAATGCTAACATTTTTAACATTTATGTTAATCTAGCATAATGTCTTTATTTAATTTTTTGTGTTATGGTATACAACATTCTGGGTGTTTTCCAAACAAGACAATTAATTAACTTTTAACTATTATTGATTTTAGTCTTTAGTTCTTTTTAGTGCCTGCTTTTATTTACCGCTAACTGCAACACAGTCCTATTTTAGAATACTGGATCAATTTATAGCAAAGCATCATCTGCTGCGTGAAGAACAGGTGTTCAGCTCATAGAGAACTATGACTTATACAGCTTGGCAGTGGCTACCAAAGTTAACATAATTCATCAGAATGTTCAACCTACAAACACCCAGTAAACGTTTAAAGAATTATTGATCGGCTGTTGTATGTGGGTTTGGATAACCTTGAATAAATGACTGATGTTTTATTTGTTAGCTTATAAGTCTAGGTATGCTACTCCTGCTGTGACACAATGGGGACCTGATTTCTGCAGGTGTTGAGTTCCCACAACTTCAGTGGGAAGTTTGAGTGCTCAACATCTCTGAAAAATCAGACTGTGATTCAGGTTATTTTATAAGGCTGATAATCTCCCCTGGAAAAAGCAGCCAGTGAGAAAATATTCATATCTATCAGAGCCTTTAAAACTACACTGAAGATAGCACAAACAAATATAGATAATGAAATTCTAAGTGCTTTAAAGAAATAATTTGGTGTGGATAACATTTTTGAAAAACTCCTAACTGAAAGTCAATGAGGCTTAGTCTCATTTAACAGTGATTCTAGATCTGTCATATACTTTAAATCTATCTGTCTGTCTGTCTGTCTATCTATCTACTCTGTGGGTCAGATTCTGTTCTCACAAACACTGGTTTAAATTCAGAATAGCCTAATGATCAATTCCTCCACTCTTGTCAAACAATGAGAATTCTGTAGCACTCTTTCTAATTTCCTCTTGCCTTCTTTGAATGAGTCATAATTTGTTTTTTCCTTGAAATTGTTAACGGATTAATCAAGCAAGTTTTCACTGGTAAGTCACTGTTATAAAAAAAAGGTGGTGCAGGGTGATAGCTTGTCTTGGGGAATGGAAAAGAGATCCAAGTACAGAACCTTTCATCTCTACTTTACTAGTTTGTATCTGTTTCAAGTTGGAATAACTGAAGGTCACTGCCCCTCATGACTTTTCAATGGTCTCAGTCTAGTTCATAGGTTTTCCCCCCACATTCAAACAAACATTAGCAGATGGTAGTATTTGTCAACCACATTAGTCTCAGCAAACAGGCTAATTAGTTATGAAGACTGAACAGCCCTCATCACTGTGGTGATAGCTCTTGGACTATATGAGGACAGGGCAGCTTGTGCTGCTGTTATCAGCATTATCCTTATTTACTGGACTAACAGAAGAACCCAGCTTCCATTTTGGTACCTTCACCACAAATTAGGTTCCCTTTATTTTAATTTTAGATATCCCAAGCAAACAAAACACTGGCTATTCCACCAGAAGGAAACCCCCCCACAAATTTTAGCCATTGAGATTAGAATGGAGCTTTCAGAAGAAATGTTCAGTTGCCATAAGCATGCCATCTTTAGTATTTTCTGAATTTATTGTCGCTTTCATACAATTAGAAAACAGCAAATGCAGGCAGGTGCTGTGCACATTTCTCTACATGGCTCCATAAATGCTCCAACCCTACTTTTTAACTTTCTTTAATGAAACTGGTTGAAATATATGGTAGTTTTGTGAGCATCTGGGATTTAATTAAAGCCATCTGATTCTGTTCACTGTGCCCTAAGTTAGTTGCATCCCATTCTCCTGGAAGGGAAAGAGCTTATGCTATATAGTTCACATCCACTGCTATGGTTTATAATATAGTATAGCCATCCAGACAGATTGAGATTCTTTATTCACTAAGTTACAGAACATGTCATCCTCATGGTGCATTGTGTTTTATTTTTTTCTTTTGGTTAGGGCATGAACTTTAACTGGAAGGATCTTTTGCTTCATTTTCTAGTTTGGTTCCTCGCCCATTACAGTTGGGTCTTCCAGAATGGATCCATAATGTTTACTGTCACTTTCAATATCAAATAACAGTCAAATATGCATCTTACAATTAGCACTGGGCCAAAGAGAGTGCTTTCATAACCTCACTTGGTAGTGGTTATTTAGTCATCTTTCCCTGAATAGACCAAGTTTTGATCTGGTGCATTTGAAGGACATAGAATCGCTATCACACAATTTGCTATTACAATGATTCCACTTTCTCATTTGATGGATATATGTGGATTATTAGCCCATCATGGGTGATGAACACTATAGAGGGCATATACTGTAGACCATCATCAATTTGCACATCACTAATCTATGCACTTTATAACTTGCACGCATGAAAATGGCCTCATCACAGTTCTCAAGAAACATTTAATATCAGTCTCATTTTAATAAGATTTCACACTACAAATCTTTTCGTATGGCCTTGTGAAGTTTTATGTGTAGTGAGAACTAAATTATAATTGGCATTATGCTTAGGGTTTTGCTTTTAATTATTATTCCTATGTTGGTTAAATTACTTGCTAATACTCAATATTCAGTCATTCCTAAAATTTCTGTCATTAGTGAGAATCATCAAGGCTTTCCTGTACATTGATTAAAAGAATTAAAGATTATTGTGTGTGCCTTCCTTCATCTCACAAATATAGCCAACCATTTTAAAGAACTTTTTATGGAACCTTTAACAATGGATATCCAACAATGAATGCACACAATTACATGTAACAAGTTCATAGGGTTACTGTTGAACAGGGATATGAAAAATGGTCAAGATGAAATGAGGACAGTTCTGACATTTAGAATTTGATACAAATGAATTTTATGGGTTCACAAAGTCTGAATGAGTTTTCCCTGATTTGTGGCACTGAATAGCATAGAGGTGAGGGTAGGAGCAGTGGAACCCATTCTTGCAAAATTTTCATTTGAAAATTGCATATTTTATTGTTTAAATAAACTGATTGAAAAAGCTTCAAATTAACACCCACCAGTTGTGATTTTTACTTCAGTCTAATGTAGGGCGTAATACTGACGCGTGTTTAGTATGCATTTGTTGTTGCTCAGTGCCCTCAACTTCCATTGACATTAGTGAGAGCTGAGGTTGCTCCGCTCAGTAAATATTGCTCTTAAATATTATTGGATACTTTATTGCTAATTCCCCAAAGACCACTCTGTAATTCAGCCATATCTGCAACCACTGTCACTTGGGCCAGTTTCTAATTCTCATATATACCCAGGCAATGACAAGAACAAAGAAAGTGATTTCACCTGATGATCTGTGTGTAGGACAGGAAGGGACCTTTACATACCGTCTAATCCAGTCCTCTGCACTGAGGGAGGACTAAGTGTTATCTAGACAAATACTGACAGGTTTTTGTTGAACCTGAACTTAAATATCTCCAGTGATGGAGATTCCATGTAATTGTTCCAGTGCGTAACTGTCCTGAGATTTAGGAAACATTTCCTAATGTCTAAACCTATGTCTACACTACTGCCTCTGTTGGAAAAGCTTATGTCACTCAGGGTGTGACTATTCCACCCTCTCCCCAACCCCCTGAGTGAATAAGTTACATTAACATAAGCACTCATGTGCACAACCTTAAGTGGGCAGGAGAGCTTTTTCTGCTGACACAGTTTATGCCATTGTCAGTGGTGGGGTTTTTTACATCAACAGCAGAGCTCCCGATATTGGCATAGAGAATTTTCACCACATCTGCTGTGGCATCATAGTTATACGAGTAAGCTGTGCCACTGTGGTCCTGTAAGTGTAGACATGCCCTAACATAAATCTTCTTTGATTCAATTTAAGTCCATTGATTCTTGTCCTGTCATTCAAGGCTGTAGAGAAGAATCACCTGGCTCTTCATAACAACTTTTTACATAGTTATGACTGTTATTATGTCCCCTCTCAGGCTCCTCTTGTTCATACTAAACAAACCCAATTTTTTTCATTCTTTTCTCATATGTCATATTTTCTAGATCTCTATTCTTTTTTGTTGCTCTCTCCTGGACTTTCTCCAATTTGTTGACATCTTTCCCAAAATGTAGTGCCCAGAACTGGTCACAGTAGCCTTGCTGATGTCTTATCAGCATGGAGTAAATTGGAAGAATTACTTCTCATGTCTTGCTTCCAACAGTCCTACTTATAAATCCCAGAATGATTTTTTTAACTTTTTTTTCCAGCACTGTTTCTCTACTGATTCACATTTACTGTGGGATCCACTCTAATCCTCATATCCTTTTCTGCATTACTCATTTCGGGGTAGCCATTTCCCATTTTGTATTTGTGCAATTGAATATTCTTTCCTAAGTGTAGTACTTTGCATTTACTCTTAATTAATTTCATTCTATTTATCTGAGATCATTTCTCCAGTATGTCAAGATCAATTTTAATTTTAATGCTCTCTTCCACTTTGAATCCCTTCCAGCTTGGTTTCATCCACAATCTTTATAAGTGTAAGCGGGGGAGAATGGCCCCGTGTGGCGGTTCTGTCCATCCAGAAACCCCTACCCATGAGTTCGAGCCAGGTCCTGAGCGACCGACTGCCTTAAAGTCACCATCTAATTCCCATGCGTTCTTGGTTCCCCGCAGGATCAAGGTTCAATAATCAGTTGTGCTAAGTGGGTTATGTACCAACCATGCTGGGTCGGCCCCCCTCTCTGCTCTAGAGGGGGCAAGAGGGACCCGGGCCCTCCCTCTCTACCAAGTCCCAGCCCAGGGCCCTAAGGGGTAGGGCTGATAGCTCCCTACCTGGATGACGGGGTGTTTCCCCGTAACTCGTTAGCCCACGGGCGCCAATACTGCCCCGCCCTAGGCTGCTTCCTTCCCCTCTCCTGTCCTTCTCGCTCCTCGCCCTTGGCGTTCCTACCGGAGACTCAGTGGTTTTGTTCCCCTCGGCGATGTTGTGGTCCGGTTGGGGTGACTGCCGCTCCAGTCCGTCTCCTGTTTCCGGAGTTCCTCCGCCTCCCTGGGAGTCCTGCATTTCTCCCGCCTCCTCTCCCCCGTCTCCTGGGGCACGGCCCTTTTGAAAGGGAGATTGAAGTGTTCTCCTACAGGTTTTTGTATATTGCCATTCCTAATTAGGAGAACACTTCAATCTCTGTAGGAGAACACTTCAATCTCCCTGGACACACAATAGCACATTTAAAGGTAGCCATCCAGCAGCAAAAAAACTTCAAGACCAGACTTCCAAGAGAAACTGCTGAGCTACAGTTCATCTGCAAATTTGACACCATCAGTTTAGGATTAAACAAAGACTGTGAATGGCTAGCCAAGTACAAAAGCAGTTTCTCCTCTCTTGGGGTATGTCTAGACTGCATCCCTGTCTGTCTACAGAGGGATACAGTCTAGACATACTCTTGGGGTTCACACCTCCACATCAGCTGCTAGAAGTGGGTCTCACCCTCCCTGACTGAATTAACCTCCTTATCTCTAGCCTGCATATTTATCCCCGCCTCTGGAAATTTCCACTACATGCCTCTGACAAAGTGGGTCTTTGCCCACGAAAGCTTATGCTCCAATACATTTGTTAGTCTATAAGGTGCCACAGGACTCCTTGTTGCTTTTACAATTTATTAAACAGCAACTGATTTAAAAGAAAAGAATAAGGAAAAATGAGAAAGCTTAAAAGAGAACACATAGCCCTGCTTTGTGGCATAGGGACATCACAAACAATAGTCTGCTGAGTGTAAGGAAAGTTCAAAGTCTGTTTCTCATAAGTCCCAGGGCTCTCACTCAGGCCCTGGCTGTGCTGTGGGGGGGGGGGGGGGGAGCTGCAAGTTGGACACGCTTGTTCTGGCAGTGACCACATAACTTCAGGCTCTAGGTGGCAGGACCCTTCTCTCAGTTGGAGTTACAATCCCTCTCCAAGTCTGGCCTGCATGGCCTCTTGGCTGGTGGTGTCTCCCTGCCCAGAGCCTCCCCCCCGCCCACCCTTTGCTGGTCCCAGCTACTCATCACACCCAGCTGCAGACTGTGTTGCTTTACCAGCCTCCAGCTCCTTGAGTTGCTTCTCTGACCCCTTTGGTTCTCTGGTCACTGAAGGTCTGCCTCTCAGAACAGCTTGCACTCCTTGGTCTGTGTGTGTCTCTGGTTCTGTCACTTCAGGTCTGCCTCTCAACACAGCTTGCTCTCTTTGGGCTGTGTGTGTCTCTGGCTCTGTCCGACCTGTCAATCAGGCTGACCTGGAGTGTTGACCTCCTCTAATTGTCCCTGGGGACTGTCAGTCTCAGGGCCCTGGTTTCTCATGGACCCTTCCCCTTTTAATACTGGGAGCTAGCCAACCAAAAAACCGCACTGAGTTTTAGTAAGGGGCTAACAGTCCCCTTACATAAGTATACACTGTGTGCCATTATCCAAACTATTTAGGGAAATATTGAATAATACTAGAAATAGAAGGAAGGAAGAATCCCTGGGTCTTATTTGATATATCACTCCAGCTTGACTGTAAACCACTGATAGCTACTGTCTGGATATGCTTTTCTAATCAGTTGTTCACTCTCTGTATTTTAGGTTCATTTAAGTTTGATTTCTCTAGTTTGATTCTGAGAAGGTTATGTGAGAAAGTAGCAAAAACTTTTCTAACATCAAATATATCATTTGTTCTGCTTCCTGCAAATCCACAAAGCTTGTTACCCCATTAAAAATAATATTAGGTTGGTTTGATATGATTTGATCTTGGCAAATCAATGATGGCTATTATTTATTAATGTATAATAATCTTTTAATGCTTATAAATGTATTGTTTCATTATTTTTCTTGGCACCAACATTAAAATGACCACTCTATAATGTCTTGCATTGTTATTCCCCTTTTTATAGATTGACATATATTTGCTCTTTTTCAGTTTTCTAGAATCTCTCCTGTGGTCCACAAGTTCTCAAAGGTTGTAGCTAATGGCTCAGAGATCTCTTCAGACATTTTTTAAGTACTCCAGGATGTATTTCATCATCTTCTGCTGACTGGGAGACATCAAACTTGTTTAAATACTTGTTTAATATGTTCTTTCTCTATATTAGATCCTATCCTATTTATGCTGATGTTCACTGTCGTTTGTCCAATTACTGTTAACCTTTTTGGTGAAAACTGACAGAAAAAAGGCTTTTAACACGTAATGCAATTCTGCATTATCTGTTGTTGTCTTTCCCTCCTCACTGAATAATGACGTATCCTGTTCTTGGTCTTCCTTTTGCTTCTGTAAGCAGGGTCTGAATAAATGCTTCCATTACAGCTAGCTAGAATGGGAAAGAAACACTGGGTGTGTCTATGTAAATAAAGTTTGCCCCTGCTTTGCTTAGATATGTTAGATATTCAGCTGATGGAATAGTGTTTTGCTCATTGTAATTAGCTTGGTTGGTGCTGGGTCAGAAACTGTTAACACTAATTGCAATGTCTGTAATTATTGCAGGAACACAAAAGAAGAAAATCTGTGCTTAAACTGCCACAAAGGAGAGAGAAACTGTCAGGCTACATCTACATGGCCTTTTTTGGTGCAGAAGATATGCAAATTGTGCTGTCAAAGCAAATAGTGCTTTTTGTGGAAGAGGTTTTGTGGCTAAAAAGCCTCGTGTAGACAGAGCCATTTGTTGGAAAAAAAAACCCTTTTGCACAAAATCCTGTAAACCTCATTTTTTGAAGAATAAGGGATCTTGTGCAAAGGGGGGGGGGGTCTGACAGATGCAAATGAGAGCATGATTTGCATATCTTCTGCCACAGAAAATTGGCAGTGTAGACATAGCCTCAGTGTAAATAAACTTGGATGGACAGATGTTCCTCTTCCAGAGCCCTATGAGGTTAAGCTGGAGAGGGCAGGACTCTGAGTCAGCAGGCTACATGCTCTCCAGGTGTGAGCTGTAATACCGGTTCAACCTGTTTCTCCCCACTATTTCAATGAGAGAGCTAAATAGAGCCACTAAGGAGTCTCTTTTATTATTTAGATTTACTCCAGTGGGTGCTGGAATTTCTTGTGGCTGGACTGTGCTTTGGGTCAAGAGCTGAAATCACTGAGAACTGAAATCACTGGGTTTGGTCCAGAGCCAAATCCACCAGAAACCAGCAGATGCAGTGAGTGAGTGTGTATATATATATATATATATATATATGTATATATATATATGACCTACTTTTCACTTTCGGTATGACTTTTTTGAGTTTCAAGTTGTTGAAGATATCATGTCTATGCCAGGGTGATCCCTTACCACTGGGATAGTTTACAGTTGTGCCTGAGTACTGTCTCTTTAAAAAATGGTCAGATCTCTTAAACTTCTTCCCCTTAGAGTTGCTTCCCATGGGATCCTTCTGCCTTCCAGCTCCCTGAATTCACTAAAGTCTGCCTTCTTGATGATCTGTAATAAGGTTATTTTTGTTTATGGATTTGTGTTTTTAATAGAGACATGAGTATAAATTGCCTGTCATTCATCTGCAGATGTGTTCCTGCAAAGATCAATGAGCAGCAATGTCAGGATTTAGATCCCTTTCTGTGTGTTGGTATGTGTATGTTAAAGCTAAACTTTCATGAAAACACTTAATAACAAGTTTTTGATCAAACAAAACTTTTAATAAGAGAAATGCTCTATTTCCACCCCAGAAGCTTTTAACAACAGCTTTTGTTGTCTGTGGAAGAGGCAGTCAAATGAATTTTCACACCCTGACCTGGATTCTCAAACACAGCATCTGGTGCTTGAGCTACAGTGTTATTCTGAAAGAGTGGATGGAATACAAACAGGAACTACTTTTTCTCTGTCTCTGAGCTTGCTTAACTAATAGGGTAGCACCAGGTGGCCATTATATTACAATGTAGCTACGCAGAGAGATTGATGTCTGGCAACAGTTGCGTTCACTTGCCATGCCACTTTCTGGAAGTCTCACAGCATGTGCACTTACACCCAGTAATTTACTATCCCTTATCACATTTCACTATTTAATGTTAAACATGCCTGCTTTCATTGGAGACAGAAGTATCCTTATTTGGATTTGCATATGGATTTTCTGATTATATTACCATTTGCAGTAAGGCCAGCAGAAAGTGTCATGACTGAATAGAATGGATATGTTCTCTGAATGACTTGCCTCATTTGATCTTTTATGTATAATAAGCAATTTTTATAATATAGACCAGATTAAACAAATGAGGTAGATGGTACATTACAGAGCCTGTAAAGGGTTAATAGGTCCCTGCCAGTCCTGTGGCTGGTGGTTGGTTAAAACAAAGGAAGCCTATAGGAATTACCCATCAAAATGTGTGAGTAAAAAATCAGCCTGGATGTAAAAAAGTGCAACTCCTGAACAGTGACCCCTTTCTCAGCCAACATTTCACTTGTGTTTAAAGCACATGCTGTCATTATCATCAGTGCATATGATTTTCACATTGTGTAAGGATTTAAATAGTTTAAATGTATCAATTACATTTCATATAAATTTAAAAATAATTGTTTGCCTTCCTATAGCAGCTGCCATCCAAATGTCTCCAAGCAATCTATAAACCCCAGATACCACTGTGAGGTAGGGAAGTATTATTTTACCCAAGCTGCAGATGGATAAAATAAAGTAGAGAGCTGTTTCAGTTACTTGTCCATAGTGAGCCAGTAATGGAAATTAAGACTAGAAACTCTCCAAAATTCTACTTTTGTGATGTTCAGTTTTTATCAGGTTAGACTATTTAAATCTATGTATGATATAAACTCCAATCCACTGTAGGAGATGGTTTATACATCTAACAAGATGGATGATGTTCCTCATGTCAGAGTGGGATCAAATATTTATTCACTGGTCAGATCCATAAAAAAAATCTGGAAATAAAAATAATGTATTAGATCAGTTTCCAGATCCCTAAGGGTTGAATATATAAGTAATCAGATATTCACTAAGGAGCTGATCCCAAGACCACCAAAATAAATCAATGAAAATGTTTCAATTGAGTTCAGTAGGTTTTGGACCAGACCCTGAAAGAGCATAGATAACTTAGCAGTTATTTAATCAGCAAGGTCCATGTCTAAGACTATATTTATACTATAGCTGTGATGAATGGAGTGGAGATGGATGTACCAATGGTCAATTTAGTGGGTCTGGTAAAGACCCACCAAATCAACCACAGATTGTTCTCCAGTCCACCCTGGTACTCTGCCCCAGATGAGAATAGTAAGGTAAGTTAATGGGAGAGTGTCTCCCATCAGTCCTCTGTGGTATAGACACCACAGGTAGTTGACCTAAGGTACATCGACTCCAATTACATTATTCACAATGCTGGAGTTTCATAGCTTAAGTCAATTTACTGTGTAGTACAAATGTAGCCCAGATTAGAATATTTCCTTGGGGATTATACCCATACATTGTAATCATCAAAATGATCATTTGCACTCCTGCATTGTTTTGTTTTCAACAGGAATAATTAATTAGACAATATTACAGTCACAGAAAGGATTTTTTTACATCTCCTTATGATATGACTACATATTTTGCTTTTGTATCTCAAGTTTGTTTTAAATTTCCCTGCAGTTTGCAGCTCTGCATGAAGCCACTTGCGCACACACCCAGAAACTGTGTCAGGTAGGCGCCCCAATCCCCCTTTCACCCAGACTCTGCATCTCCACCCTGCTCCTGCACCTGATCTGCTGCCCACATCCTGCACCCCAACCCAGCCCACTCCCCAGCAGCCTCCACCCACACGCTGAACTCCTCATTTTTGGCCCCACCCCAGAGGTTAGTTGGGAGCCCCAGGTCCCCACTAGAAATACTCCAGCCCTAGGGACAAGCCCTGAGCCTTGGCACCTGTCCCCTCCCCACCTCCCAAAGCTGGAGCTTGAGGGGAGTAAAGGGAGCCTCTTTTTTTTGTTTCTTCTCAGTTGTGGTGCACATCTGTGAGGGTTTTTTCCTCCTCCATCTCACTTGGGGGCCAGGTCAGTGAGGGTTGTGGTTTAGGGGTTTTGTTTGTTTGTTTGTTTTGACTTGTGTATGGCCCCTAACAGATTTTTCTGTGGGTCAGTGGCCCCCAATGCCCAAAATGTTCCCCACCCCATCTTAGAGTAAGATACCTATCTATGCAAAACAAATTTTCCACTTTGTATGTAGCTGTGGGTCTTACCTTTCTGACGAAGAGCTCAGTATAGCTATACAGCTAGTCTCTCTCAAAAAGAGAAGTTGGGTTACTAAAAGTTATTACTCAAACCACATTGTGACTATTATGTGGTTTCCTTCATACATAGACTTCAAAGCTTTTCAAAAAAGAAGGGAAACTTATTATTCCCATTATACAGATGGAAAATTGAGGAACAGAGACGTAAAATGACATGTTCAACAGACAATCATTTACTTTTCTTCGGTCTTCAAAAAGACAGATAAAAGCTACTGGCTATGAATATCTGAAGGTATGCTGTGAATCATGCACAGTCAAAAAGAATGTGAAGTCTTTTCCAAATTATCAGAATATCCTGAATCCACAAAATGGGACTGGAAGTTACATTCTTATAAAATTTTTGGTGTTTTGTCATTCTTGCAATGCCAGAAATGTCACCAGCAAAACTTTTCTCTGTATGTTGGCTGTTAGAATAAAGATGTATAGAGACAGCAGAGAAAATTATTCTTTCTTTCTTTCTTTTTTTTCTTTCTTTCTTTCTAGGTCAATTAGTATTTTAACTGGACCAGTTCACCCATCCCTAATAAGCACAATATGATTCTGGTCAATGTAATGTAAGATATCTGTGATTTGAATGTGTGTCTACAGTTCTTATTTGGTTTTAATTTCAGGCACTGATCTTTGAAGTCAGAGGACAATTACAGAAAATCAACCTTTATTAAACAGCATGTGTTTAGAAAATGACTAAAGTGATTAAACAAATTTCATATGCATTTTCTTTGGTAGAACAGGAGGAGGCATAGATTCGAGTAGTTATATTATAAAAAAAATCCTTTGGAAAGCTGGCCTCAAATTTTGCTGTATTGAGCAACAATATTTAGGTTCAGAGGGAAAATATTCAGGGGGAAGTTCTTTGCCCCAAATGTTAAATGATATGGCACCCATTCATTGTCTTCTTAGAACAAAACAATTCTGAAAAGAACTCCTTTATATCATGAATGGCTGTCCTACAGAGATTTCTTGAGATAATATTTTCACAAAAGCTTTAAAAATATTGATTTCAAAGGTAAATTTTACAGGCTTTTCTTAATTCCCAGTTTCCATCAGTTTCCTTCACAAGACAATTCTCATTCTGAATAAGGAGCATTCAATCGTAGCCCCTTAGCTGCCTTTCCACTCAGCTGAACCATGTTGCGACAGAATGGTTAGGAATAGCATGAGGAAAGCTTGCCTTTATGCCACCTGTGTTTATAGAGAGGCATTCATTCTTACAGACTATTCCTCTGACATCTTTCACAAGAACTAAATTCACTCCTAATGACCTTTGGACAATTTAATCCTGAGATTACAAAAGGAAGAAATCCCTTACCTTAGATCAGATAAAGTAGGCAAATAACTATGTGAGGTGCTGAATAGTTAATGGTTTAATAAAATTCTAACATTGTGATCTTGGCAACACAGATGTATGTACTCAACTTTCAGAAAATCAAATATTGTTCCTGTTGATGTTGTGACAAGTAATTTCAACAACAATACACATTTGGCCGACTCAAGAATGTAGTACGCCTCATCCTTTGAATTGTGCATGGTTTGCACTATGCTAAGAATGACAACAATTACAGAACTCACATGCATCTGCCAAGTGAACAGATGGCCTTGTAGATGGAGAACAATGGGAAAGAAAGAAAAGACAAGCTAAAATAAAACCCCAGATCACAAAGATAACTAAACTAAGAACAGATACACAGGGGTAGGAAAAAATTATTTACAATCATCTACAGTGTCAGAAAAAAATGGAAACTGCACCTCTGACATTTCCAGAGGAACAAACAAAAGCACTGGGATAAGATATTTTGGCTTCATAATCCACCACTTCTTATTCTAATGCATTTGGTTTGGATAGGCCATTGTTATATCTACAATAATAATGCTCCTAATTCTGATCCTGGCAATACTGATATGTATGGACTTCATTAGAACAGACTATAAAGCAACTTTTGGCATTGTTGAAAAGTGTGAGGTGGACAGATCTGGAGGATAAAGAGGTTGGTTTAGCCACTGAATGTGTGTAGCATGGACAGCAGAAATGTGAGTTCTCCTCACACAGAACCAGCAATGAGCCTCAGTCTTATATTTGGAGACTACCTTTATCATGAGCTGGGAGGTCTGTCTTTGTGGGTTGTTCAGCTTCATTTATGCAGAATGTGCCAGTTAATTTAATGACACAGAGGCAGTGCTTATGACATGGACAAATTTCCAGTAGGAACATGTCTAAGAATGCTAAGAAATTTCACACAGTCCATCAGAATAACTTGGTTCAATGATATTGGTCACTGCAGGTCCAAGCTAGACTTAGACCAGTTCAGGACTTGAACTGATGCACTTTTACCATCTGATCCCTCCATTCCAGAGTATTTTTAAATGCCCATAGACCAATGATAAGAGGTATTATTTCGCCGGCATATTGATTAATATCAATATTAGGTTATGAATATGAATATTAGGTTATGAACTATAAGCCCTAAATATTGTCAATATCAGCATACAAATGGAGAAGAGAATCACTGGTCCCAAAGAAATTATGATATAAGTGTTATAAAAGAGACAGAGAAGTGCAAGGACACAATGACACAGCGTTGTGCAACATGCTAGATTTAAATAGGCTTAGAATCTCCTGTGTCCAGTGCCACATGAGGCAACCCATTTTTCACACTGATTTCTGTCCAGAGCAAGAAGTTTGATTCTATCATAAATTGGCTCCATGACAAGTCATTCTTCAGCCTCCAGTCCTTCTCTTCTGTTCAGGTGAAATCCAGACTAAGATATGCTTTGTGCTTCTGCCATTGTATTCTGATGACATGGCCAAACTATCATAGTCATCTCTAATTATTTTGTCCACAGTTTGCTGATCATCCCATGCAATGTAGTTTTTCCACAGTGGTTACATGAGCTCTCCAATGGATTCCCAAAATTCTTTTTAAACAATATTGGTGGAATACATTTTGTGTATTTCTTTTTAAACAATATTGGTGGAATACATTTTGTGTATTTCCACCATCTGACGCATTTCTGACACCATTATGTTGTACAATCTCATTTTGGAATGTAGATATATCTTCTTATTCACTCATATGTTTGTTTGAGAAATAGGAAAATGGTCCACTGGCTTTACCAATTCTGGACTTGAATTGTTTAGAGAGCTGATCATTGGCAGACATTGTACTTCCAATACAGACTCCAAGTAGTCAACTCTTTAGTAATCTTCTCCACCAATCACACATATACCCATATTATCAGAACTCTCCTATCTCCAAGTTCCAAGGAGGGTAACGAGATAGCTGGATGCAGGTATAATGAATTGCAATAATCTATGTTGCTCAATGTCACAAAGGCATTGAGCAACATAGAAAATCACCATTTTATTCAGATGGGGCATAGTCTTTTAAACAAACTTGGGTGGAAGAAGTACTTTTTTCACAGATGTAGTTATCTGAGACTGCAGCTCCACTGAGGAGTCTTAGAGGACTCCAAGGCATCAGGTCGATATGATAATCTGGGAGTAAATTTCCATAATAGAGCTTGTCATAAAAAGCCAGGTTGGGAACGTAATCAACCTTACAGGAGGTAATAGAAGAAGTACATATTGTTCCTTTCATCACCAGATGAAAACCTGCTACCTAGTACTTTCCTCTTAGAATGCATCAGAACATTCCTGCTTGGTCACTTCAGCTCTGTAAGCCTATTACTCTTTGCATCACACTTCCAATCTATACACAGAAGAGCAAGAATATGAATTTGTCCTCAATGCTGAAAACTGTTTTGCACATTTCTTTGTGTCAAATCGGAACTGGTAAAAAGAACTGTTTGCACAGTAGCATCCTAGTCAAGCATGTGGGTGTCCTGAATATTTTCTTTTTATACAGATCCTCCTATCAACAAAGTTAATGACACACCACCGGTATGTTTAATCTAAAATCTCTGGCAAGGTAGTTGAGTTACTGTATATGATTAATCACTGGAAATGTGGAGATATTAACATATTAATGTGGGAAAATATGACTACAGACAGGAGGTCTTTCCAGGTTTTCTTTGGCTTTATACTACATTTCTTTTAGTTACATTATAAAAGAACAAACAGACTGAACTCATTCTTAGGAGAGGCAAGTAAAATAATTTGTATTAAATATTTGGAGACTACGAATATAGCAGGTCATATTCTGATCTCATTTACTCTAGCATGACCCTGAAGTAAATTCATTTATTTCATTTAAGGAACTCCTATTTTACATCGTTATTCCTCAAAGTACTATCTGTCCCATTGATTTTTAAAGTTCAAACAAACAAAACAGGTTATACTGGTTCAATTTGACCCACAGAATTTTTTCTTCTCACACATACATATTGGCTATATCTGTAGCTGCTATAAATCAACATAGTCCCAATGAAATCACAATAGGTGATGATCTGGTCCACTGACTTTGCAGGAGTTGTATATGCTCATACTGGGAAAATTTGGTTCATTGTATGCAGTGTTGCAGACACACTTCACTGGGCCCTGGGGCTAGATGCTAGGGGGTGGAAGGAAACTAGAACCTCCTCGAGGGGCAGACCTTTAGATGGAAGGGCCAGGAGCTAACCTCCTTCAGCTAGCCCTTTAGCACTGCCCAGTTCAGACTGCAATTTAAGTGCCAGCAGCAGCTTAACTGGCCCGGGACTTCAGCTGCTGCCACTCCAGCAGTAGCAGTGGCCAGGAGCCCCGGGTCCTTTTAAATCTCCAGGCCCTGGGGCAGCTACCTTCTTTGCCTCCACTGTCATTAGCCCTGCTTATGTGGTAACCTGAACATATGTATTTCATCTCTTTCTATGACTGAGTCAGACTCTTTCTAACTTCCAAATATATACTACATTCTAAGAACTTATTCTTTTGTCTGGTAGTTTGGACAAATCTGAATATCGTTGGTGGTTTTGTTTAATGCAGGGACTTGATTTGAAAATGCTTCCATGTGAAGATACACTTAACAATAAACAAACTGCCTGGATGAGGTCTCAAGAACATCTCTTTATTTTCTTTAAGGAAAATCTATCTAGCTTTAAAGGTCAAATGTTAAATGACTGCTGGCATTGATTTACGGCTAATAGTCACTTAATTTCTGTTATGAGAACTCTGAGGACAGACTTGGTCTCCAGGCTGTGATAAACTGTGGCTAAAATATACCATTTCTTACTTGTCCCTTTATGATTAATTAATCATTTGGAATGCTGATTATTTAATCTTACAAAATATTAATCAGCAGCAAATTAGACAATAGCTCTAAATTGGTTTAATACTAACGTCCAGGTGGCCACTGGAAGAAAAAAATCCCTCCAATTTAATGTCTGGCTTAGATTTTGTTGTCAAATGTACTAAGAACATCACCTCATTGCTTAGGGTATGTCTAGACTGCATCCCTCTGTCAGCAAAGGGATGCAGATTAGGCAGGTCGACATTGCAAATGGGGCAGGGATTTAAATATCCCATGCCTAATTTACATAAAAATGGCTTCCATGTTTTGCCGACTCAGCACTTTGTCGGCAAAAAGTGGCAGTCTAGAGGGGGATCTGTCACGAAAGAAAGCCTTTTTCGACAGATCCCTTATGCCTCCTGCAAGGAGGTTTACAGGATCTGTCAAAAAACGCTTTCTTTCTCGACAGATCCCCCTCTAGACTGCCACTTTTTGCCGACAAAGTGCTGAGTCGGCAAAATACGGCAGCCATTTCTGTGCAAATTAGGCATGGGATATTTAAATCCTTGCCTCATTTGCAATGTCGACCTGCCTAATCTTCATCCCTCTGCCGACAGAGGGATGCAGTCTAGACATACGCCCACTGTTGACATCTTAGCACAGCTCCAATATTTTACCAAAAGCAAGTCTCTTAAGCTTTTGACTGAGGACTTTTAGTCAGCTAATATCCGAGGTGTTTTCATTTCCAAGAAAGTTACCATGCACCAGGCGGTCTATATTCCATCTAAGTACCACAGGAAAAGAACAAAATCATAGTAAACTGAGACATCAATGAAATTTGGGACAGTTCAAACCACACCAGTAGTGGCAGGCAAATTTTCTCATGTGATGTAAGGAAATGCATGTCATCACAATTAAGTATGTGCTCCTGTCTAATGAGATTGAGTCTATTAGGGAAGAAAGCCATTTTTGGCATCCTTCTAAATAATTTAAGTTATCATTTTGAATCTTTCTATCTGTCATATATTTGAGAAAGTTTGTCCATCTGTCTGTTTGTGTGTTTTTTTTCTTCAAGAACTCCTCCTAAATGGCAAGATCAGGGAGAATCAAATTTGGTGTACAGCTTCCTCTTATCATAACTTAAAGCAATGTAAGGGTTTGGTTGTGCCATGAAAATGGGATGTGCCAGGAATGGGATTGCTTCTCATAAAACCAAACAGAAAAGAGACAGAATCCACAGGCAAGGGTTGTGCTCCCCATGTCTAGGACTGCCCCATCCCTGAGCTTCAGCCCTCTGTCCCCAATTCATATGGGAACATTGGTGGTGGTTCCCTTTATTCAGGTAGTGAGGGGAAAGTGCACAGTTTGCACCATTCCTCACTCTGCCAGGGGAACACATGGGGCAGACTATCATGGACCTGTCCCATCCAGGGAGACATGCCCTCCCTCAGCTGTGCCAGCTGGAGCTACAGTGGCCCTAGAGAGGTGTTTCTCATTTGGCCCCAAGCTGCTGTGGTGAGAGAAGGCTGGGGCCAAGCAATGCCAGGTAAATCTTCTAGTTGATATATATTGGCCCAAATTCTGCTTTTGGTGTAGATCCAGTGTAACTGAAAACACAATCTGACCTACTGAGTTTCTGTACTTGAAGAAATAGGATAGATTAGAGTTCAAAGCAAGAAGCTGGGAGTCATAATATTCAGGTTCTATTCCCATCTTTTCCACTCATTTACCATGTGCCCTCTGTTGTGATAACTGGGCCTACAAATGTA
Organism: Pelochelys cantorii; assembly: GCA_032595735.1. Taxonomy (NCBI): domain Eukaryota; kingdom Metazoa; phylum Chordata; order Testudines; family Trionychidae; genus Pelochelys; species Pelochelys cantorii. The sequence continues at coordinate 95,936,187 of CM064329.1, read as the reverse complement.
ACTTAATTGTAAGCTCAACTATAAAAAAAGTGAGTAAAAATTCCTAAAGTGTTCCAATGACCTGTTACATAAAAGCAATGTCTTAAACAGCCTGATGTGTGGAAAGTTGGTCAGGTCTCAGTGTGGCTGATGAGACAGTAAGTTGTGCCTATGTTTTCCCAGCAGTGATGTTGCAACTGAAAGTCAGTGTCAGTGACAGAAGCTGCATTTTCTGACTCCACTAATATATTCTCTTCCCTTTTGTGTGTCTTTTTTTACCTTCTTAGGAAATGAGATCAGACTTTAACAACAGTAGCAGTAACAACTAACTCCAGCCCATCCTAACCAAATTAACTTCCCCCGCCCTGCAAAATAACTATCACCTTTGATACCCTCCAAGGCTATGTCTACACTACACAGTTTTTGCGCAAAAACCGGTGGAGCATCCACACTTCAAGCACGTTTTTGTGCAAGAAAATTGACAGAACAGAGGGCTTTTGCCAGTAGAGTTATTCTTCTCCCCGCGAGGAATAACTCCTTTTTGCGTTACAGTTCTTTCACGCTCCTAATGGAAAAAGCATAGGCGCTCTGATGGCCATTCACATAATGGCCATCAGAGCTTTCTTGTGCAAGAGCATCCATGCAGTGTTGGATGCTCTCTTGCGCAAAAGCATATCGCTTTTGGGATGCGCTTTGAGGTCTGGACGCGCTTTTGCGCAATACGTTTTTGCGCAAGAACTCTTTCACAAAAGGTTTCTTGCGCAAAAATCCTGCAATGTAGACAAAGCCCAAGAGATTGTTAAACAAGAGTGTATGGAGTTTTTTGTTTGTTTATTTATTTGTTTTGTAAAGACTCTCTCCAGCAAAAGGGAAAGGGAACAAGAGGTGTTAAAAATGAAAACATTTATTAACACTTTACATTTCAAATGCTTTAATTGCTTTTCCTTTTTTTCTGTATCTTTAACAAATGCTTAAAAGGATTTTTAATGGTGTGTTTGTTCTAGTACTAAGAAGGCTAAAATCTCCATCTGCCATATCCTGAGATCTGATCAAACCTGTTTAATGTTGGACAGTGACACGATTATGTTAATATGTTTGACTTTTTGGGCTCATATGTTCCATCCACATTAGTACAACCCCTCTCTGTGCCTCACTTTAGCCATTTATAAAATAAGCTTAACAGTTAAAATAAATATTTAACAGTAAGAGTTGGCAACCATTGCAACATGCTACCAAAAATAAATAAATAAAAGTTTAGTGGATTCTGTATCTCTTGATATCACCATATCAAAACCAGATTTTTTTGTAAGATCACTTCATAGAATCATAGAGCTGGAAGAGACCTCAGGAGGTCATCAAGTCCAGCCCCCTGCCCAAGGCGGGACCAATCCCAACTAGATTAACCCAGCCAGAGCTTTGTCAAGCTGTGACTTAAAAACTTCTAGGGATGGAGATTCCACCCCCTCCCTAGGTAACCCATTCCAGTGCTTCACCACCCTCCTAGTGAAATAGTTTTTCCTAATATCCAATATAGACCTCCCCCACTGTAACTTGAGACCATTGTTCCTTGTTCTGCCATCCATCACTACTGTGAACAGCCTTTCTCCATCCTCTTTGGAACCTCCCTTCAGGAAGTTGAAGGCTGCTATCAAATCCCCCCTCACTCTTCTCTTCTGCAGACTAAACAAACCCAAATCCCTCAGTCTCTCCTCGTAGGACATGTGCTCCAGCCCCCTAATCATTTTTGTCACCCTCCACTGGACCCTCTTCAATGCGTCCACATCCTTTCTATAGTGGGGGGCCCAGAAATTGACACAATACTCCAGATGTGGCCTCACCAGAGCTGAATAAAGGGGAATAATCACTTATCTGGATCTGCTGGCAATGCTCCTCCTAATGCACCCTAATATGCCATTAGCTTTCTTGGCTACAAGGGTACACTGTTGACTCATATCCCTCATCCACTGTAATCCCCAGGTCCTTTTCTGCTGAACTGCTACTTAGCCATTCAGTCCCCAGCCTGTAACAATGCTTGGGATTCTTCTGTCCCAAGTGCAGGACTATACTTGTCCTTGTTGAACCTCATCAGATTTCTTTTGGCCCAATCCTCTAAACTGTTGAGGTCACTCTGGACCCGATCACTGCCCTCCAGCGTATCTACCTCTCCCCCTAGCTTAGTGTCATCTGAAAACTTGCTGAGGGTGCAATCCATCCCATCATCCAGGTCATTAATAAAGATGTTGAACAAAACTGGTCCAAGAACTGATCCTTGGGGCATTCTGCTAGAAACCAACCACCAACCTGACATCAAGCTGTTGATCACTACCCGTTGGGCCCGACAGTTCAACTTCAGTTGAACACAAATCAGTGAGTTCAGCAGAGGGGGAACTGAATTAAATGTAATGGTCTGTTAAATACCAAAGCTCAAACTAGATGATTTAATAGTCCCTTCCAGCTTTAAATTCAATTAATCTATGAATCCTGTGCATCTTTACCTTTTCACATGGGTGTTTTGAGGCTTAATTAATAGACATATCTTAAACCATTTCTAACTTCTTAGATAAATTAATAATAGGCTGTAATACATAAGTATATACATTGCTGTAATAATAATAATAATCAAAACACTTCCTATGTTTTAGCCCCTTGTTTGGGACTCTAATTTCACAGACCATTGCTTCAGAACATTGTGCACTTCATAGTGTAAACTAACTTACTTCATGTATAAATAATAATTATTATAATTACAGAATATTATTGAACATCTTTGATACCCTATCTCCAAAGAGAGGGGAGGGCCTGGTTAGGAAAAGAAGGGTGGGAGAGGTAGGGACTTTCACTTGCTGCTGGCATATATTTAATGTTCATGTGAAACAACTCCTACGTGAAAAATAAAATCCTTAAACAGTATTATAAAGCTACCATATCATTTGGAACAACTGGGATTCCCTGCTCAGGGAAAGTGCCAGCCTTCAATAGCAGGAAAATTCTCCAACCAGGACAGGTGGTACATTGGCAGGACACGGCAGGGCAGGAGCCCAGGACTGGAATTCCAGGGACATCATATGATATAACTAGCAGACTTACTCGGCATTGCCCAGGTCCTTCAGGACAGGGGGTTGGCTGTGTGATGAGTGCGGGAATCAGGACAGGGCCTTGGGGATGTGTGTGTGTGTGTGTGTGTGTGTGTGTGTGTGTGGTGGGAGAGTGCAGGAGGTTGAAGGTGGGTTTGTATGTGAGAATGAGGATGGAGTGCAGGGAGTGGGGATTTGTGCAAGAGTGAGGGCTGGAGGTAAGGAGGGGCTCAGGGCAGGGGTTCCTGGTTGTCAGGGGTATTTTCTTTTCCCCAATCTCCCCCTCCCAGACATCTGGGGCATTTTCTCTCCCCCCCCCCAATTCTCTCCCTGGCTGACAGGGGCCTTCCTTTCCCTGCTCTCTCCAAGGGCCAGAAGGGGGAGAAAGGATTTGGGGAGGGGCCTTCTTACTGGTGTGCTGCCAAGCAAGATAGCAGAGCCCCAGTCCTGAAGTCCACTCCCTTGGTGGTAGGGCTGTCCCCAGTGGACACTCAGTAGGAGAGCTATCCCCTGGAGGTTCACTGCCCCACACTCATATCACATCCCTCCCTTTCCATGTTATGGAAAACTGTCCCTTTCCCAGGCCTTCTGGTTGTCCTGACACAGCCAATCCCAGACCTTGCTGTAGGTTAGGAGAAAAGGAAGCTGCATACCAAATTTGATGGCCCCAGCTCTTACCATTTAGGAGGAGTTCGTGAACAAACAGACTCACAGACAGACACATAGATAGATGCACATTTCTAAAATATATAGAGAAAGGTCAAGTAAAACTCAGAGAAGCATATGGGAGAAGCCTGAACAGCATCACCATTTACCATTCTTAGATCAAGCTGAGCGCTGTTCGTCATTAGTCAGGGGCACCAATTTTCCCAATAATTAAAAAAAAGACCTCCCATATATTTCACACACCACAGAGTGTTGTTTTCCTCTGAAAATGTAAAATCGAAGAGTATGTTCTTCATGCTAGTATGCTAACTAAATAGTGTCTCATTTCCCAGTCCAGAGGCCCTATAATTATTCTTCAAAATAACTGTGATTTTTTCCCCTGGATGTCATGAATTTAGTGGTTTCTGCCAGCAAGCATTTTCTTCAGCCTTTCTTTATGGCTGTTAGCAGTTCCCTGTTGGTATGTGGCTGACCTCCTGATAAAGATTGGAGAGGAATGACTCAGTGAAATCTGTATCATCCAACCTCCTTCATATGTGGTGCAAGGCCATAACTAAGATTATAATTGAACATTTGCTAACCAAGACCACAGAAAAAGGCATTGCAGGCAACTAATTAAGATTTATTAGCAGCAATGAGTTAAGCCTAGAAGGCCGTAAGGTTCAACCTGGGTACATGTCTGAATTTCTCTTAAATACAGTAGTCTAGAAACCAGGTTGCAAAAATCACAGGAAAAATATTTTCCATGAAAAGTCCGGTATTTCCGGGGTCTGGTAACACTGGGAATAAAACTTAACTTTTCTGCAGCACTTTGATATCTGATCCTAGTCAGAGATTGAGCGGGAAGAGATGCCACCAGATTTTAAAATGAAAAAGACAACTTTTTGGAATCTGAATGGTTTTGATTGTTTCTTATTTTACATGCACCAGTTCATTCATTCTGACTTATCAGAGTGGTCTAGATTTCTGTGATAGGAAATGCTGTAGTAGGAAATGCTGTGGTACATAGTCTGTGATAGGAAATGCTGTTGTATGTAGATGAAGCAAATTACTATCTGTGTAGAAGGCTTCTGTAGACTTAGACTAAATAACATGAGTGAAAGCTTGAAATCAATAACAAACTTCAGTTGACTTCAGTGTGGAAAATGTTAATATTAATATCATCTATTGAACTAGAATGTGTCCAAGAACTATCATTATATTAATCTAAGCTGGTGCAATTCTTAATAATTATAAACAGTTTTTACAAATATGGTATTTTCACTATTGTCAAATAATATCTAAACTCGTAATTTCAACACATGTATGAATCATTTTATGTACCATATTGACAAATTAGGTGACACAAATTATCTTCAGACTTACACTTATAAGTCACAAGCCAAAATTTGAAAACCCCTCCTCTAGATGATAATATAACTCAATAATGTAGTATGAGCAGCATATATATGCATTATGTATATGTATATAATTTGTGCTTTACATGCAATGTTATGTCAAATTACAGTCTATTTTAGATATTAAAGTTAATGTTAAAATGATCAAATATGCAGGTGAAGTAAAGAGTTTCTTAAATTATTCAAAAGTACAAAGTTTGGTTTAAAAGTAATAAAATACATAATATGCAATATGCCAAATTAAGGTTAATACATTTAACAATACAAATAAAATATTTGAATCCTAATATTCAGGTACATCATTCATAAAAAGTTATAATAAGAATTGCTGGTGGAAAGCAAATATAGCAATGAGTGTAGATTGTCCCTCAGTAATTGAGAATTTAAGAAAGTTTGCTTCTCAGTAAATACAATCCATCAAACAGTTCACTTCTAAATGGTACTCCAGCTTATCTCTCCTGGTATTGACGATGTTCGGTGCTATGTTCTGAAAATAGATGTCCGTTAATCACCTGATGTTATCCAACATCATGAGTTGCCACATCTTCCAGGCATATCATTGACCATACTGCATAACCAAAACAGTCATTTGTTGTTGGAGTTCCATGGACCCAGGGCTCTGATGATCAACGTGTGTGTTTTAACCACTCAACCCTTAGGAAATATCTTTCTAGAGGTATCTTGGTGCTCCAGAGTGAACCAAAAGTCTGAGGTGTGATCTGACCATAGTCTTCATTTTAAATTTTTAATGCACTGATTTCATCAATATTTATAACAGAGACAAATATTTATTCATTTCAAGTTTATAAGGCCTATATATCAAATCATTAAAATTATAATGCCTAGCAGTCGATACAGAGGGCAAAAGTAAAGAGAAGTCCCTGTGGCACCTTATAAACTAACAGATTTATTGGAGCATAAGCTTTCGTAGGCAAAGACCCACTTCATCAGATGCATGTGGTAGAAATTCCAGAGGCAGGTATAAATATATAGGCACATGAAAAGAAAGGAGTACCAATCAAGAGGAAGGCCAGAGATAATGAGGGGAAAGTTAGGTTTTTCAGTAATATGCAATCTGTGAGAGAGGGATGTGAAATTATTTTCAGTCTCGAATAGTGATATGGTCATTGGATTGAATATATATAGGCATGACATTTATCCCAGATAGGATCATAAAAGGTTTATAATAAAATTGATCTAAACCAAGACTTTACTCATCATCTCTTAAATTTAGGAGAGCAAATAAGAAGTGCTGTAATGACTCAAAATTATAAACTGCAACTTTTACTGGTGTCCAGATGGCCTTCTGTGTTTTTAACAGAGTCTAAGATACCTCTGTGCACAACTCTGAATTGTTCTCCAGATACAGGCTCATATGTCCTTCCACAATGTATTAACTCTCCAAGAATTCATGTAAATTTCAGAGCTCTTCTGATTCTCCAAACGATGACCAGCTGTCACTGAAATAAAATGACCAATGAGATACAACATAAAAATTAGGATGCAAATTCTACCCTCAGATGTGTACTCAAATCCCAGAAAAGAAAAAAAGAAGTTGTGTGTGAACATCTGAAGGCAAAATTCAACCACCCCTGTTCTTCAAATATATTACAGTGAAAAATTAAATATTTAATATTCTAGGAGATATTCACACCAAAGCATAGAAACATATTAAATTAATGACTGTTTAGTAGTATATCTACTTATGTTTGGCATCACTTTGATTGAATGTTTTCTTAAGAAGTGTTTGGTAAATGCCCTAATAACAGTAACAGTAATACATAATGAGAGGCAGAGATAATGGGGTATTTTTTAAAATGTTATCACTGAGAATAATAACCAAAAGGCACTGCTATCTGAAATTAGCTATTGGCTTTATCCCAGCCCATAGAAGATCTGTGCCCAAATAAAAGCAAAAAAAGACCAATTACATTTGGCATCCCCAGTGGCAACCTCTCAATAAAAAAGCCAAAACCTGAATGGGATAAAGAGAATGTCTTCTAACCTCTAATATTAGTCACTCTTAGTAAATGCTGAAATACGCTGGGGATAGAAAAAGAGCTGGAAGAGAAAACTTTCACTGCTACTCATAAGGATAGGTTCATGCATGTAATTAGCATGAAAGCAGATATGTTAATAAGATGGTATAATGCAAAATGGGACTGTCTGTGCTAATGGGATGATTAATGATAATATGACTATAGAGGAATGATTTTACAAATGATTATACTAAAAGGAATAAAACCCCAATAAAATGCCTGGATCAAACACATAATCCATGTATATAAGAATGACAACAACAGCTGTGGAGATGAAATAGGATTATCCATTCTGCTAAAAAACCCCACACATACACAAAAATTCAACTTCTACTACCACCTCAACCATAAAAACCATACCTCCCACACCAAAATACTAGAGAGACTAGATTAGATTGAAATAAAAGCACAAATCACTGAATTCACACATGTGGCCAGGACAGAAAACAATGACAACTAAGAGGTGGTAAAGATTCTAGACCAGCACCTAATACCCCAATGAGTAACTATGAGGAACATATAAAAATAGCAATAAATACAATTGTACCATTAGAACCATCGTTAGCAGACTGCTTAGTCACAGTATACATGCAAAACTAAGTCAAACTCTTGCCAAATACAGAACCAGTGACCACACGCTAGAGGTGTAAATTGGGAGGCACAGAACCAAATCAAAATTTAGAGCGGTACGGCTCTATAGTAAGTGTGACAAGAAGAGAGATTGGGAAAGATGTCTACTTTCTCTTACAGTGTCCCAAATACAGGAAAGTATTAGAAGGATGTTTCCTCAAACTACCAGGAATTATAAATGAAGCCTAACCAAAATCCAATGAGGAAAAAATATGATTGACCCTGGGAGAAAAGAGAGAAATGGAGGAATTGGAGGAGCTGGTCTAAAGAGGAAGGATGGCCTAGGTAATTAGAGTGATAGTCTATGATTCAGGATGCCCATGTTTAGTTGGCTGTTCAGTCACAGATTTTCTGTGTGAGCTTTGGCAAGTTACTTCGTCTCTCTGTTCCTCAGTTACTATCTGTAACAGTGATAACTTCTTTAGCTTTGAGGATAAATACATTAAAGATAGTGAGGCATTCAGAAACAAGGGTAATGAGGCCACAGAAGTATAGACAAAAAGGGTGTTGCCATACATAGCAAGTCTGCCATCCCCTCAGAAATGGATAGTAATGACAAATAGACAAAGGATATCAATTCCCACACGTAATGCATAACCCAATATATGGCGAGCCATACCAAAACCTAACAGACTCTTGAGTAGTTTTATCTTTTTCTACACTTGGTCAAGACTTGAGTTGGCCATCCCGCCAACAAGTCTCATTGCATTGTGTGGGATGAAGGGCTATGTTAAGTCACATGAGCATGCCCAATATGAACTGGATATTTTTAGATGCCTGAAAAAGACTCATATTGAACAAATGGGGAATTGCCTTTTCTATAGTCCACTTTACTCCTGAGTGGTTAGCAAACGCTACACCAATCCATGCTGCAGCGTTTCAGTAGACAGAAGGGACAGCTTTGGCAATATTGAAAACCAATCTGTCATTGAAGGCAGAAGAAGGATGGGAATTTATTGGCGATGTGTGGTTTAACATTTGTTAGGTTTGATGGTCTGAACTGAAATCCATGCAAGTAAGTCTGGGCTGCTGCTCTGTTTCTATAAAAAATATAAGTTTCAGATGTAATGGCATGTTAGGTTAGTCCACCCTCTAGCTTCCTGGAATTCCATGTCATATGCCTCTGGCTAAGTAGAGGTATCAGAGATTCCAACCTCAGCCTTTTGACTTCCAAGACTAATGAGCTTGGACTGCTAAGGTACGAAATCAGAGATTTCCTTTTCCTAGATAGACTTTTCGAAGCAGGCTGAGCAAGCACTGTCTGCACCTGACTGAAATTGGAGTTTTTCTTTTCCTTGATCAGTTGGGGGTATGTCTACACTACAGAGTTTTTTCAGAAAAATGGCTGTTGTTCCGAAAAAACGTCATGTCCACACTGGAATTGTGTTCTTTTGAAAGAAAATTGAAAGAATAGAGGGGATTTTCTGACATTGGTAGTCCTCATTCTATGAGGAAGAAGACTTTTTCCAAAAGAGCTCTTTCAGAAAAAAAGTGTGTGTGGATGGGGAAGAGGGAGTTCTTTTGACAGAAGAAGAGGAAAGAGGAAAAAGCACAGGTCCCTGGTGGCCTCTCCGGCCATCGTAATCACAGCTTAAATGCAAGGTAGCGTCCATTCAGTGTGGACACTACCTTTCGAAAAAGCAGATGGCTTTTTCAATGTGATTTTGCTGTGTGGATGCTCTCTTTTGGAAGAAGTTTTTCCAGAAGATCTCTTCTGGAAAAGCTTCTTCCAAAAGAAGCCTGCACTCTAGACATAGACTGGGTTCACAATGCCTGATTTTGTCATGTTAGTACAAAATTTCTGGATTCCCCAAGACATGCTACCTTCAACCATTGCATGGATGATACATCTATATGCTCTTGAGTCACAGTTTGAGACTGGGTGGGGACACTGTAAGATGCCAAAGAAAGTAATGAAAACTTAATCAAAATCAGTCAGACCCAGAAGATGAGTACTGCTTAGATGCTGGGAGTTCATGCTCAGAGACATAACCTGTCTGGGCTTCATGGAGGAACAAGCCATGAACAGGAACAAATGGTGACACTTGACTGCTCCCCATGTCTGTAGAGAGTCTTTGGGATGAGAAAAAGAAGGTGGTTCAAATGACCCTTTTCTCTGTCTGACACAAAAAAGAAACAAAAAATATCGCAAACCTAGGAACAGTAGAATAATGAGGGGCTTTCACAAAGAGAAAGGTGCCCAGTGGCTACACAGAAAGTGTCTGCCTCTAACCAGCTAGCTGCCTCTGTCACCTCTGAAAAATATATGGAAGATGAAACCTAAGAATCTGGGGGCATTACCTTCCAGAACAGAAGGTATCTGAGTAATTGACATACAACATGTCATGTTTCCAATCCATCTCAGCTCTAAGTCATTTATTGTCATGCATTGTAAGCTATTAGTGCTGTGAGCAACTGTATATCCCTCTGTAGCTTTCACAAACCTTGGATGGAATATGACGAAACAGAAGGTGGGAATTGAGTAACACTAGCCCAATACCTGCCATTGATGTGGAACAACTGGAACCAGAATGATGATATTGTAAGGACTTAAATGCACAGGTTTAGCAAATACATTTCCCTTGGCTCTACTAGAAACCATGATCATGCCCTTTACTCTTGGCCATACACTATGAATAAAGGTGTATGTTTTACAAATCATAGGGAACATATGTTAAAATCTTAATGTGAGAAAGGCAGCTATAGCTTTAATGAGTTAACTGGTCAAGGTAAACCTTGAAAGAACTATCAGCTGAAAGCTTCTGCTGCTCATTCATGTATCACTTTGCCTCATTGATTCTAATCATGAATCCTGACTTTGACATTAACATTGACTAAATTACTTAGCCTGCTTTGTCTGAATGAGATCCTCACCTCCTCTCTGCCCCCTTCACAAGGAGTAAAAAAACCCAAACAAACAGATTAGCCTAATAGAAATATTAAAAAAGCTCCAGTTTTGAGTGCGAAAAGAGTACCTTAGGTCACAGGCACTGTCAAAGACATCAGTGAGGCTGTCTACCAAAGACCCCATCATAAGCCCCCGAATAAGGTACATGTGGGAAGCAGGGTGCAAGTAGGAGGCTGTATGGGAGAAGAGACTACAGCCTGCAGAACACGATTCTTCACAGTGGTGCCATCTGCAGGGCATTCTGTGAAAGTCACTATAACTGAGGCAGGCCTCCAGAGGCATTTAAGTTACACTCCAGCACCCTGGCAGTCCAAGATGGACAGGGTGCAAAGTTGGCTAAAGCCTCTTAGGGTATGTCTACACTGCAGCATTATTTTGAAATAACTGACATTATTTCTAAATAACAAAGTGAACGTCTCCACAGCAAGCCGTTATTTTGAAATAATTTTGAGATGGCGGACTTCTTACTCCGACTTCTTTAACCCTCATTTCACGAGGAGTAAGGGAAGTCAGGGGAAGAGTGTTCTTCCTTTGACTTCCTGCTGTGTACACAGTGTCAAAAGCTGAATTAAGCTATTTTGACTTCAGCTACACAATTGACGTAGCTGAAGTTGCATATCTTAATTTGTCTTTTGCCTTGCCATGTATATGTGCCCTTAGAGGCATAGCACAGAATGTCATCCTCCAACTTTAGACTGCTGATAAAAAAAACCTCTATTGCCTACCTTCCAGGACATTTATGACAAATGATGAATTGGTTCTTATAAGGCCCTGGAGGAGTGAAAAGTAATATTGGGCCAGATCCTGAGAGTGTCACCCAGTTTTCACTCAGTCTTTACTTCGTCCAAATTGCATCAAAGTCAGGACTGATCAGAGACATCATCCACTGATGTTAATAAACTTTCCCCACCTCTTTGGAAAGCCTTTGTGATCTGAAGACCTCGACTCTTGAAACAAATCTGATAATATTTCAGCACTTTCTCTCTCCATTTTGTCATGAAAGGAGTGTAGTTCTTCCACAATTTGCTGCTGTCCACTTAAAATCCAATAATATAGGAAAAGCCTCCTTCATCTCTTTTTTTAAAGGACCATCTGGAATAATGCATTTGCTAATCTATCGATATCCATTTTCTTTCCTCTTGATAAATGGAGGAAAACAGTTCCAAGCCAGGAGTAAGTATGTACATCTTTCCTCAGGAACTTGGATCTTTTTCCTTTTTGATACCTGCAGCCAAACATCTTGCTGGGTCCCTTAAACTATCTGTTCTCATCTTCAGTTGCTTAATTAAGTATGAAATGTTTTATGACAGGAAGTCCAACTCAAGGGCTTTTAATGTTTTATTTATTTATTTGTTTGTTTGTTTGTTTTAGCTTTAGGAGAAAATCACTGGATTTAGCTGAATTTTTAAACAAACAAACAAATAAATACATTACATTTTGTTTTGTTGAAATTAAGGTTTTAAATGCTGGACTAATGCCTGGGCTGTGAGAAAATCAAGATTTTTCTTTTTCAGTTGCCACTGAACAGTAATGCTGAGAGGTTTTGATTTGATTTTGATATTTTGCACTATATTTTTTATAGTCACACAAGTGTTGTATTGTTTTAGTTGTTATAAATGCAAAAAAACTACATTAAAAATTAACAAAAATGGTCATATAATAAGATTCCAGGAGAAATCCTCATGGAATAGGTTCAGATGTTCTTATCCATGTTGAACACACAGTACATTACTCCACAGTTGGTCCTAGTGACCGTGCATGATGCTACTTATGTTGTATATTGCTATCCAGTATGAAAAAAGACCCGTGAATAGAAGAAAAGTGAGCAAAACGTGAGCTTGCAAGGAAAGATAGAGCAGGTGTCAGTGAATAATGGGTACCTATGTCGGCACTGCCCGGTTAGATGGCACAACGTTCAAATGACTAACAAAAGCTATGTTAGTGACAGAATAAAATATTATCAAGGCCATATTAACCAATACACACATGAAATCCATTACAAATGGTCAGTGTTTTGCAGTGTGCTATTCTCATGAGGCAAACTGAGGTAGAACTAGGGGACAAGCATCAGGGTCCTGAAGACTGTCTGGTTGCTTGGCATTTATATATATGTATGTAATATATTATAAATAAATAAGAATATGAATAGTGTGCTGTAAATCAATAAAAAAAAACCCCTGTGCTCATGTGAATAATTCCACTGAAATCAACAGGAAAATTATGTATGAAGTTAATTTTGCATGATCATGACTTTAATAATAATTTCTTTTAAGTTTCTTATACCAGCTGGACTTCTCAGCCTCCTTGCTGTTTTTTGTAATACTAATATATGCTGTATATACATAGTGTGTTTTCTAGCTTTATAGCCCCCTCTTTTTATCAACCCCCTCATGTGCAAACAAATGATCTGCATGTCAAAGCCTCTTTGTTTGAGATACAAGGCATTACTTTTTCTGATTCATTTAAAATAATTCTGCTGTCAGGCCTTTTCCAAAACAAACAAGGAAAACCTTCTTGCATTTGCTAACATACAGCTCCTTGATTTGATACATTTGCTTGAATGGTTCACAAAATTTTGCATTAAAAAGGCTGACAAATTTCAGGACTTCTTGCTGTTTTTTGTTTTAATTTTTCTCTCCCTCCTGCCCGCAAAAGAATATAAAAAACCAATATAATGAACACATACTGGTACTAATGTGATTCGTGTTGTATAAGTCTGAGTCCCAGCAAAACTATTTGTAAAATTTGAATTCCCCAGGGTGCCTTTTTGTTTGTTGTCAATTAGCACCTTTTAGAATAATTGAGATCACCTAATCTCTACCTCTGGCACATGTAAATCTAGTCACCTGTGGGCTATAATACTTTGGTCTAATTTTGATTGTTAGGATTAGTCTATGGATACTGACCGATATTGGTGACCTGTGATATTTAGGAGATAAGACTAGATGATCAGATCAGAAACTCTGACTCCATGATTCTGACAAAGCCTTGGGTCAATGCCAAGTGCCCTTTACAAAAAAATTTTACATACTTGAACTGGGCATCAGCATTTTGGCTCTGCTGTCATTTCAAACTTAAATTACAGATTTTTTTTAAAAAAGATATTGAGGATTTTCTGTTTCACACAATTAATCCTCTGTTCTATGAATGCTGGGTGCCAGTAGAGAAAGTGACATCTCTTTTATCCTAGAAAAGTACATAGTAAGTCATTTATTTTAGCTCATTTATTCCTGTGTAAATCTGCAGTAACTGCACTGGCTTGATTTACTTTGGATTTACACTGGTACAGTATATCTGAGATTGGAATCTGTCCCAGAATGTTTTATTCTACTGATTTTTCATGTGGCAAGATCATTTATGTCTCGAGGTTAGTAAAGGAACAAGGATTTTCTTCCAGACCTGTTTGGTCTCTGATGTGAATGACACTTGGCTCAAATTGTAGGTCTGTCTGGTCTTAGACTTGGAGAAATAAATACAATTTAGACATATAAATTAGCAATGTAGGGGTTTTTTTTTAAGTTTGTGAATATCTAGTTGACTCTCAAATTACCTGATTCTGCATACTACAAAATTCAGTATCTGAAATTCATCTCAGCACTCGATGTATTTGCTTTACTTTCCCTGATGTGATACTATGTAAAGGGATTATTATTAATAAGGTTTCTATTAATGTCATGGGCAAAACTGGTATTAATTAGATAGATATGTATTATTTACCCACTGGTGCAGATATCAAAACTGAGACACAAAGGGGCCAGATATGAGTGCCCTCCTTCTTGGTGAGTACTATTTTTTTCCACAAAAAGTTCTACCTACTTGTATAATAAGAATGAGTAAAGGTGTCAGAACATGGAATTCATTTAGACACATAAAGCCCTGAGCAAGTCAGTGGCAGAGATAGGATCATTACCTTATTTCTGAGTCCTTGTTCTTTGTTTAGACTGAAAATGCTGCTTCTTCAGGTTAGTTTAGCTCCCTCCTACAATGTTGGCTACCATTATTTCCACTGTTTGGTGCAACATATTGAGCACAGTTCTGGTCTTATTGAAACCAATGGGAAGAAACAAATCCCACTGACTTCACTGAAAACAAGGTCAGACAATGTTGTGTTAGTTATTTGTATTCTCCCTGATGTGAGTGATGAAATTTCCTACTGACTTCCATATAATGCAGGATTAGTTCCTAGAAATCACAGCAGTCTCCTCTGATACTTGGACCTGGGTGGCACTACTGAGAGAACTCCCTCTCCCCAACCAAAATCAAAAAGTTCAGATATGGTGGGTGCCAAACCTTGCAATTCCTACATTAATATATTTTTACCTCCAAAATCTTTTATATTTTTAGAATGCAGATGATGGATTTGAATCTACACCTCCTACGTTCCAGGTGAATCCCTTAATCAACAGCTATAGAATCTGCCTTACTCTCTTTTTCTTTGGTCCAATGAGTATTTAGCTAGTTATAAAAAAGTAAAGCAGCATCAGCAGCAGAATCTGAGAGCATCTTTCTCTAAAATAGCCTACAACCTACTGGGTCAAACACATGCATACAGACACATGTTTTCAGAAGCGGACCAATGACAAATATTTTCATAACTAAAGTAAATATGTATTATGATTTTGCAGTTTGCTGACCAAACTGAGAAATCAATTATTTTCTTGCTTTTACCCATAAGGCAGTTCCTTAACTTAATTTTAATAGACATTACTTCTCCCTCCCACCCCCGGTTTAGGCAAGGATAATGACTCACAATGCTAGAGTCACCAATGATCACAGCTCTGATATTGCAACAATTATTGTATTGGTTGGTAATTTGTTTTCAGTGTTGTTAAAGAAGCTTTACGGTTTTGGCATTTGTGAGAATGCCAATAAAACTTATTTTGATCAGTAAATGATCATCAATCATCAAATAGCAGCAACATTAGCCTATTCAAGATACTTTTGTTATTGAGTCATTTGTTTCAGAAAACTTCTTTGGGAGGTCAGTGAACTAAAATCACCAGCACAAATGGCAGACAGAGACTTCACTTGTGAAACCTAATTTTCATGGACTGAGGCTCTGTGTATTACTAGCCAGAGCTGCTGACACATTTTTCATGTGGGAGGGCTGAGAAATTTAACCAATCTGTAAACGCTGTATATGAGGAAAACCACTGCAAGCCAGTGGGTGTGTCAGTACTCCCAGTATCCTGGTTCTGTTATGCTGCCACCTTAGTGGTCTAAAAGCCCATAGCATTTCCTTGTAGCCTGTTGTAGATCTCTTGTTTTATATACTTATAGTCCTGTGGCTAATCATGGAGCGACTAGGGTGTCCCCCAAAGTTCCTCAATATGCTCATCCAGCTACATGAAGACCAGCATGGCCAAGTCAGACATGGCACTGACCTCTCAGAGTCCTTCTCAATACGCAACGGTGTAAAGCAAGGCTGCGTTCTCGCGCCGACTCTCTTCACGATCTTCTTCAGTATGATGCTCCGAAGAGCTGCAGTAGAACTTGATGATGAAGACGGTGACTATATCCGATACTGTACTGATGGAAGTCTGTTCAACCTGAGGTGACTAAAGGCCCATACTAAGACAGTGCAGCAACTCATCCAAGAATTACTCTTCGCTGACGATGCTGCCCTTATTTCTCACACGGTGACAGCACTGCAGTGCATAACATCCTGCTTTGCAGAGGCTGCTGAAATTTTTGGACTAGAAGTCAGCTTGAAGAAAACGGAAGTTCTCTATCAGCCCACACCTCGGGAAGATTACTGCCCTCCCTGCATCACCATTGGCAAGTCAGAGCTGAAGACAGTTCATCTGTTCAGCTACTTGGGGTGTATCATCTCCTCGGACGCCGAGGTTGATAAAGAGATTGATAACAGACTGGCAAAGGCAAACTGTGAATTCGGTAGGCTGTATAAAAGAGTCTGGAACAACAAGCATTTGAAGAAAGGTACAAAGATTGGTGTGTACAGAGCCGTTGTACTGAGAACCCTCTTGTATGGTTCTGAGTCGTGGGTCACCTACTGGCATCATCTGCGTCTCCTTGAGCGCTTCCATCAACGGTGCCTCCGCACCATCCTTAACATCCATTGGAATGACTTCATCACCAACAATGAAGTCCTCGAACAGGCGGAGGTTACTAGCATCGAGGCCATCCTATTGAAGATACAGCTGCGTTGGGCAGGGCACATCTCCAGGATGGAGGATCATTGCCTGCCCAAGATTGTGCTGTATGGCGAACTTGCCACTGGTCACCGCGACAGAGGAGCACCAAAGAAGAGGTACAAGGACTCTCTGAAGAAATCCCTTGGCCTCTGTCATATTGACCAACGCCATTGCTTTGCGTTAGCCTTGGAACGAGAGGCCTGGAGATGCACCATTCACCAGGCTGTCTCCTCCTTCGAGAATACACGTAGGACTGGTCTTGAGGACAAAAGGACACGGAGGAAGAATCGTGACACTGCAGCACTAAACTCAGAACAGAATTTCCCTTGCTGCCACTGTGGCTGAATCTGCCTGTCCCGCATTAGACTCGTCAGTCACCAGCGAGCTTGCATCAGACGTGGACAAACCCCTTCCTAAATCTTCATTCGCGAAGTTAAGCCATGAGTGAGAGTGAGTCCTTTCAAATGAAGCCATAGTTACATAAACAAATGCTTAGCCTCTGGAAAGATGACTGATAGTTAGGGACATCTGTGAACTACTTAAGAGTCTGGCTTCTGAATAAATTAAAACAAGGATGGGTGTTTACAGTGTAAACATAACATGGCAGCTGTTCATAATCTTCTTTTTACACATATATAAGTGTGCTGGAACAATCGAAATGAATTCATATCATAATTGAGTATGTGAGCTTATTACTAAACCCACCCATTGTTTTTTCAATAGGGGGGAGGGAACGACTCCTGATGAGAACATCAGATTTCAATGTAGAGAAGTTCAGGGAAGTTCTGGGATATACAAAATGGCAAGACCCCAAATCCATTGCCTACACATGCTGCATATGTGCTGCGGTGTATGAAAAAATCTCACTCTTCTTTTCCCCTTGTTTCCATTGCAGTCCCTTAACACAGATGATTATGAGAACAGATCATATACACAGTGCAGCAGCATAAGGCAATAGTCCACCAGCCTATGCTTCTCCACTCTGCTCCTGTGGTACTCAGCTCAGCTTTGGGTGGCACTAACACACAATCTCCCATCATCATCACCAGCAGCAGCAGCAGCAGCAGCGGGTCAGAACTACTAGAGAAAATGGGGGAATGAGGTGGAGAGAGAAGAGCAGTCAGGAGAAAAGGTGAAAATAAGAAAAAAAAGAGGGAAAAGACAAGAAGGAATGGGGAATAGAAAATATAGCTTGAGTGAAGAACTGAACAGAAAAAAAGTGTGAGCAGCTGTACCAGGGAATTTGTGCAAAGAGCGCACATCTGCTTGTTCATCCTAGAGTAGCAGGCTCCACTGAAAGAAGGTGAGGAATGACTGCTGTACTCATGGTTTTTATTTATCTCATCTGACTCTGCTGTTTGTTATTCTCATCTGTTATGCCATCTCCACAATTAGATCATGTGCAGCAATTTGGGACAGGGACCACGTCATGCATTTAGATATAGTTCTCAGTAAAAAGGAACATATCCAGTAACTTTCCTGCTTTCTCTATTTTGTTTTTATATAGTTCAAAAGCCAGGATGTGGCTCAATCTGTCTCCCAACAGGGGACCATTCGGGATAAATTAATCACAGGCCAATAAGTTTAACCCCCATATTTGGGAAGGTCTCTGAATTACTTGCAAAGTAGGGACTTAGTGTAGTCTGTTGTTCTAATCATCACTTCCAGAACTGGTGCCCTCACTTTACTCTGTTTTCTATCCCATCCTACACGTACTCTGGTAGTTTGAAGTAATAGCACACAACTTATGGTGAGTCTGTCTGCCCTTATTCTCATGACTATAAATGTATGAATTGGTTTGAACCAAACTTTCATTCATAAATGGAACTGAAACCAAACACTTGGAGGTTCAAAGAAATTTGACTAGAACTCTTTAGTCCATTATTTCTTTTTTTGCAGATTGCATCCAAGAACAAGAGCAAAAGAACAAACTTACCTGAGGTTTTCCATGGCTTCTGTTTTCAGTTCCAGCTAAGACAATAAACCACATAAGCATAAATTATTAAAAGTAATGAGGCAAATTGCCAATCTATTTTTTTGAGCAATGGCTGAGGGGAGTCCTATATTGGTCCAAACTGGTTCTCCCATACCTGCGAGATTAAATCTGCTATGTGTGTCTGAGAGGCAAGGCTGACCCCCTTCCTAGCATACAATAGCCATGATAAGCATATATGCTCTTTAGTTTGGACAATGCTTAGTGCACTTTATCGATCCATATCCTACTTAAGTGCACATAATAGGAAGCAGTTATTCCTTAGTTATTCCTTCCTATAATTGAACATAGAGAATCAGTACTTTGTGCAGAGAAAGCAACTGTCCTTTGCTGGCTGGATATTCAGTCATGGTAAGTTTAGCAGGTCCATTCCCTTGTTTGCTTATATTACAGATAACTGGGCTTTACACATAATCATTCAGCTCCTTCCATACCGGATGTCAAGAACTGAATGGACAAAGGAGAACAAATGAGTGTGAGTGGGCTATAGATTATTGTAAGGACCCATAAATATAGTGTTTTTATTAAATCCATGATTTTTACTGCCTAACAAAGTTATGAATGTAACTTCCCAGGGTTATCTTTTTAAGGGGTTGTGCAGGTTTCTTTTGTGGATGAGGACCCAGAGTTTAGATACCAACTGATGATTTTAAGGAAAGTGTTCACTCGTGAGGGATAGGATGCTCATTTTCTTGTTACTTTTCTATGTGATTGCCTTACAGAGTGCAGTGATAGTCTCGTTTCTCTCATATAGTTATTATTAGGATACTTATTGCATTGGATGATCTACACCACATACTTTGGACACAGGCATCTTGAAAGGTGTGTTTTGAAGGGTATTGATTATTGTAGCAGGGGAAATAGCTGTAGTTTTTGCATATGTTGTTATTGCAGGGTCTGGTGCTACTTTGAGTTGGTGGGTCCTTGTCTGTGGAGAGCTTGGTTCTGATGATGATCTTAGTGATGTTGGGGATCATCGGTGTGGGAAGTAGAAGTACAGGGAATAGTGCTGCAACACCCCTCAGATTTTGGACCCCATACCAGGGTCCCAGCCATCAGCTCCACTTCCTCTGGGGGTCCCAGCCACCCATCCCAGTCTTTGGGACACCATCTGGGAGTCCCTGTCTCTGCAGGTCTTGGCTTGTGGCCCTGCAAGGTCCACTATCAGCACTGGGGTCCCAGCCTCTAAAGGCTTCCCTGCAGGCTCCATAGCCCTGACTATTGTCCCCATGCCTGGGGCTTGGCCCCAGTCTGGGGCAGTGAGGGGTGTGGATGGGATAAGGCAAGAGGCGCATCTCAGCATCTTCACCCATAAATTGATCCAGCACCACTGATGGGAGTAGGGATGTAAGCGACTAGTCACTTCCCCTGCCTTTGCTACCTCTACCAGAGGCAGGAATGCAGGGGGAATAGGAGCTGGTGCTGGGGGTAGTGGTGATTGGTCGCGAGTTGGGAATCACCTGATTCCTGGCTCGCGCCCAGTCCCAAACGCTGCACCTCCGTTTTTTAAATGTATTAAGAGCCTGCTGCCCCCTAATACATTTAAAAATGTCCCAGTGTGAGCTGGGACAGCTGATTCCTAGCTGAAGATGGGACCCTGCCCCCCCCCCCGCTACACTTTAGCCTTTTAAGTGTATTAAGAGCCAGCAGACTTTTAATACATTTAAATGGCTAATGTGCAGCAGGAGGGACTCAGAGCGAGCTGGGACAGCTGATTCCCAACTCACACCGGGTCCCTGCTGCTGTGCACCAGCTTTTTAAATGTATTAAGAACCAACAAGGTCTTAATACAATTAAAAGGCAGAGCCACATCAGGGTTAGCTCATGGGCCAGGAGCTACCCCCACTCAGCCTCCCCTGCTTTTCGACTAGTCAATGGAAAAAAATCAACTAATCAATTAGTTGATTAAACTAAATTTAACATTCATAGATGGGGGTATTTTTGAAGGTCAGAAAAGGGGGTTCGGAAAAGAATTCTTTCAGGATATGGTCCCTATTCAGCATGGGTTGTAATTGTTTAATTATATCTCATATGGATTTCAGTCTAAGGTTGCCGGTGACAATTACAGGTGTGTGGTGGGAGTGTGGGTTGTTTTTCCCCTGCATTGAATATTCTTGAAGTATTTGAGTGGATCATTCTAAATTATCTGGTGAAGTGTTTTTGTTTAGTGAAGGCATTTTTGAAGTGGAACAAAGTGTATATCCTTGTTTTTCTCCTCAAAACATATTCTGTGCTACCTGAGAGCTTGGCCCTAAATAACAGATTTCTTAGGGTACGTCTACATAGCAGTATTATTTTGAAATAACTGACGACTGCACTACAAGCCTGCACGTCTACACTACAAACCTTTATTTTGAAATAATGTATAGCTGGTGGACTTCTTAATCTGGTTCATGGTAACCCTCATTTCATGAGGAGTAAGAGAAGTCAAAGGAAGAGTGTTCTTCCTTTGACCTTCTGCTGTGTAGACAGCTCAAAAGCCAAGTTAAGCTGTTTCAACTTAAGCTATGAAACTGATGTAGCTGAAGTTGCATAGCTTAATTTGACTTTAGCCCTGCTTTGTAGATGTACCCTTAATGTGCTTGGGTGGTTACTGGATCTGGGAAAATATGTGTGGTGATCAGTGCCTTTCTTGTCTATAGTTGTCTGTAGGTTTCCATTGCTGAAACTGACGTTGGTGTCTAGAATGTGGATGCTGCCATAGGAGTGTTCTAGAAACAACTTGATGGCTGGATGGCTAATCGTGTTTGAAGAGGTGGTGGAAATCTGAGGGAGTTTATATTGTCTGTCCAAGGAATTAAAATATCATTGAAACATCTCAGATGAATAATTGATTTCATGGTTCATTTCCAAGACATCTTTCTTTGAGGTGACCCATGAATAGGTTGGTTTATTGCTGAGCCATCCTAGCACACATAGTAATCTCTGATGGCCAGGAAAAACAAACAAACAAGCGTTTCTCTGCTAAGCAACCTTTCTCTAGTATCTTGTGTTCACATTCGAATTCATTGCTTAGACAGCAGGGAAGCCTTATAAAGGAGGATAAAAAGCCCATTACTGAGATCCTTAATAAAGATGGTCATGAATTTTCTAATTGGAAATTCATCAATACTGAAATGCTTTGCAGAAAAGGGTCCATTATGCTGCATTTGTGTCAAAATGGTTTGTTGGGATGGCTTGAATGTTATGGTATTAGCATGAGATATAGGAGATGTGGGTTCCAGTCCCTGTTCTGCTAGACTTACTTTATGCCTTTGGCTGAGTGAGTTAATCTAGCTGAGTTTTAGTGTGCGTCTACACTGCACCTGTAGCTCGAAATAAGCTATGCAATTTGAGCTACACAAATTGCATAGCTTATTTCAAATGTATTTTGAAATAGCTTATTTATAAATTTGGCACTGTCTAAACAGTGCCAAATTTCGAAATATAGAGCATTATTCCAAAATGTCCCTTAATCCTCATGGAACAAGGTTTACAAGGACATTGGAAGACAGAACTGCTTATTTCGAAATAGCCTTTGAAATAACAGGCTTATTTAAAAGATGTGGAATAGCTATTTCGGGATACCAAAATTATCCCAAAATAGTGCCACTGTCTAGACACACACTTAGTTTTCCATTAATAAGATAGCACAAATAGCACTCTACCTTACAGAAGTGTTTCTGAAGGGAAATACAGTAAAGATTCTGAAGCTATCAGATATCTATACTATTATAAAAGGAGGGTATCCGTAACACTAAACTAGTGTGGCCCTCCTGAATGTTTGAAGCATTTGTTCAGTCCTCCAATGATTTGGAAGAAAGTGCCACATTTACTGAGTTAACATCACTATTTCCTGAAAGACTTTGGGATTTTCTTAGTCTCACAGCTTTGCCGAGATACTGCTTAGCATGTAATAGATAATGATGTTACAACCACATTTTCTATTACTGTTGATTCTTCTGCTTTGCAAACAGGGAGTTTTGAGAGGGAGATCTCCAGGTAAAGGAGGAGCAAATACGGGACCCTTGAGGTAAGTGGCTCTCTGTAGTGTGTGTTTGTGTGTGTGTGTGGGGGGGGGGGCTACTTGCTGTGTTGAGTTTGTGTTTGTCTATTTGGTTTGTTTGTTTGTTTGAAGGAGTGTGTGCTGTGGCCGGCAGCTGGAAGCTGTGAGAGATTCTAAAGGTTTGAAATCTAGAAGTCTCTGTTAATTGGCTGAGCCTTAGTCGGGGGCGGAGCTTTCAGGAAGGCCAGGGCTTTATAAAGCAGTGAGTCAGTGACCAGGGAGCTTTGCGAAGAGGGGCAGCAAACAGGGAGTTTTGAGAGGGCGTTTGGAAGGGGAGTGGGAAGGGGCCAAGGTACACTTGCCATTCTTTATAGTTTAGTTAAAAGGTTTTAATCAAAACTTCCTGATTTAACAAGAAACCCTATCAATAACCTAGGTAGCTGTAGGAGAGAATTCAGGCAGAAGCCCAGCAGCAGAGTGGGGGCTATCCTGTTTATTGCACTCAGTGTAGCATGTATGATTACCTGCCCTATGAGCAGGTGGCATATGTCTGCATTAGGTGCAAGTTGCTCCTGGCTCTCAGAGACCGCGTACGGGCTTTGGAGGCCAGGATGGCTGAACTGGAGGAGCTGAGGGAGGCAGAGAGGTACGTAGATGAGGCTTTCCGGGACACTGTAGAATTGTCCCACCTCTGGTCAGACAGCCCCTGTGCTGTTAAGGAGGATGAAAGGCTCAGGGAAGGAGAGCAGTCAATGGGAGCAGAGAGGAACCTTCCCATAGTTGGGACCCGCCTTCCAGATATTGGGGTATCCTCTTGCACTGAAGTTACCTCTCCGGGGGAGGGAACTCCAGTCAGTAGGAAGAGACAGCTGTTAATAATGGGAGATTCAATCATTAGAAATGTAGATAGCTGGGAGATGACTGGTGAGAACCATATGGTGACTTGCCTGCCTGGTGCGAAGGTTGCGGATCTCTCGAGGCGTCTAGATAGACTTATGTGTTGTGCTGGAGGGGAGCTGGCGGTCGTGGTACATGTAGGTACCAATGACATAGGGAAGGGTAGCAGAGACATCCTGGAGGCCAAATTTAGACTGCTAGGAAAGAGACTGAAATCCAGGACCTCTATGGTGACATTCTCAGAAATGCTTCCAGTTCCACATGCAGGGCCAGGTAGGCAGGCAGAGCTTCAGAGTCTCAATGCGTGGATGAGACGATGGTGTAGGGAGGAGGGGTTTAGCTTTATAAGGAACTGGGGAAACTTTTGGGAGAGGGGGAGCCTATACAGGAAGGATGGGCTCCACCTAAACCAAAGTGGATCCAGACTGCTGGCACTTAACATTAAAAAGGTCACACAGCAGTTTTTAAACTAAGAGATGGGGGAAAACCGATTGGTGCAGAGGAGCACGTGGATCAGACAGAGATGTCTCTTAGAGGAGAGTCTATTGATAGAGATTCTCTAGGTTTTAGTCAGGATGAGAGGATGGAAGAGGATAAAGTATGGGCCAGATCAGACGGAAAACATTTACATAAAAAAGAATCTGACACATCAGAAAAGGGCAGACAAATAAACAGTGACAAATTTTTAAAGTGTTTGTACACAAATGCTAGAAGTCTAAAAAATAAGCTGGGTGAACTAGATTGTCTCGTGCCAAAGGAGGATACTGATATAATAGGCATCACAGAAACCTGGTGGAGTGAGGACAATCAATGGGACGCAATCATTCTGGGGTACAAAATATATCAGAAGGACAGAACAAGTCGTGCAGGTGGGGGAGTGGCACTATATGTGAAAGAAAATTTAGAATCAAATGAAGTAAAAATCTTAAATGAATCAACATGTTCCATAGAATCGCTATGGATAGTAATTCCCTGTTCTAATAAGAATATAACAGTAGTGATCTATTATCAACCAGGACAGTAATAGTGACTATGAAATGCTAAGGGAGATTAGCTAAGGGAGATTAGAGAGGCTATCAAAATAAAGAACTCGATAATACTGGGGGATCTCAACTATCCCCATACTGACTGGGTACATATCACCTCAGGACAAGATGCAGAGACAAAATTTCTTGATACTTTAAACAACTGCTTCTTGGAGCAGCTGGTACAGGAACCCACAAGGGGAGAGGCAATTCTTGATTTAGTCCTGAATGGCGCACAGGATCTGGTCCCAGAGGAAACTATAACAGGACCGCTTGGAAATAGTGACCATAACATAATAACATTTAACATTCCTGTGGTGGGAAGAACACCTCAACAGCCCAACACTGTGGCATTTAATTTCAAAAAGGGGAACTATGCAAAAATGAGGAGGTTAGTTAAACAGAAATTAAAAGGTACAGTGACTAAAGTAAAATCCCTGCAAGCTGCATGGACACTTTTCAAAGATACCATAATAGAGGCCCACCTTAAATAACATAGTAGAATACCCCAAATTAAAAAAACATAGCAGAAGAACTAAAAAAGAGCCACTGTGGCTTAACAACCATGTAAAAGAAGCAGTGAGAGATAAAAAGACATCTTTTAAAAAGTGGAAGTCAAATCCTAGTGAGGTAAACAGAAAGGAGCATAAACACTGCCAAATTAAGTGTAAGAATGTAATAAGAAAAGCCAAAAAGGAGTTTGAAGCACAGCTAGCCAAAAACTCAAAAGGTAATAACAAAATGTTTTTTACATCAGAAGCAGGAAGCCTGCTAAACAACAAGTGGGGCCCCTGGACGATCGAGATACAAAAGGAGCATTTAAAGACGATAGAGTCATTGTGGAGAAACGAAATGAATTCTTTGCTTCAGTCTTCGCGGCTGAGGATGTTAGGGAGATTCCCAAACCTTACCTGTCCTTTGTAGGTGACAAATATGAGGACTTGACACAGATTGAAGTGGAGGTTTTGGAATTAATTGATAAACTTAACAGTAACAAGTCACTGGGACCAGATGGCATTCACCCAAGAGTTCTGAAAGGACTCAAATGGGAAATTGCGGAACTATTAACTATGGTTTGTAACCTATCCTTTAAATCAGCTTCTGTATCCAAGGACTGGAAGATAGCTAATGTAACGCCAATATTTAAAAAGGGCTCTAGAGGCGATCCCAGCAATTACAGACCAGTAAGTCTAATGTCAGTACCAGGCGAATTAGTTGAAACAATAGTGAAGAATAAAGATGGCAGGAGAGATATCACTTGATCATTACCTGTTTGATTCACTCCCTCTAGGACACCTGGCATTGGCCACTGTTGGCAGACAGGGTACTGGGCTGGATGGACCTTTGGTCTGACCCAGTATGGACATTCTTATGTTCTTATGTTCTCAGTGCTACTCTGCAATTAACATTCATACTTACAATCATATCAGGAAACATGACCTGAGGAACCAATGGAGCAGTGAAATGAGGAAATATTCTAAAAAGCACAATTAATTTTGTATCACTGATAAACACATTTGAAATGTGAGGTAAGTGATGGATTATTGCTAGTGTGCTTTGATTATTCCATGGAGATACAATTAAAAATGGGGGGAAAATAAAAAGAGAGAGGCTGCAGTAACCAAAACATTGATTAATCAATACATCATCACAAGTAAATTAAATTCATCAGATCCAAACAACACAGACAAAACAGAGAATTTATATAAATGGAGCTGAGACTGTAGTGATTAAAAATGGCCAGCTGTTCCTGTGATGGATAAACTCTGTACTGTGCTGTTCTGTGTTCATATATGCATGTGTGTGCATTTATATATAAGATAGAACAGCCATTTATAAGCACCACTTGCCTCCTGTTAGATTAAGGAGGTTTTAGATAATTAGCAAAGTACTGTTTTTTACGGCTTACTTTATGAAGAATATGTGACATTTGGGCAGTATTATTACCAAGTAATAGTCAAGAAATACTTCGAAAAAGATAGTTTTAAATGTTTGTGATTATGGGCTGGATATCTTCCCTTTAAAAAAGGAGGTTGTGGCATAACCAAGGTCCCTTCAGTCCCTCCCATCTCAGATGGAAATGTGTCAATTCCTGACAGGTTTTGAAAACAGTCAAGAGTAGTCCCAAACTCCTGGATGCCATTAATTCCTTCTCTTTCTTTACAAGTAGATCATAATATCTAAGCTGCTAGTGAACTATTACTGGACATCTAATGATTTTCCCAATGAACTCATTGTTAATATATTTGTAAAACAATGAGTTGTGTTGGCTAGGGGTTAGAGAAAGAACCTCCAGTTTGAATCACTGTCTCAGCCACTCTTAGGGTACATCGAGACTACAAGACTCTTTCGAAAGATACTCTCGAAAAAGCTCTTTCGAAAGACAGCGTCTAGACTACAGGCAGTACTTTCGAAAAAGCGAGCTACTTTTTTCGAAAGAGAGCACCCAGGCAGCTGGATGCTCTCTTTCGAAAAAGTCCTGTTTGAAATCAAGAATGCCTTTTTTCGAAAGAGTACTTTTGAAAAAAGGCATTCTTCTTCGTAAAATGAGGTTTACCACGGTCGAAAAAACCGCTGCGTTCTTTTGATTTAATTTCAAAAGAACGTGGCGGCAGTCTAGACAAAGGGGAAGTTTTTTCGAAAAAAGGCCACTTTTTTCAAAAAACCCTGTAGTCTAGACATACCCCTAGTGCCTTAAAAACAACAAAGAGTCCTGTGATACTTTAAAGAATAACTTAAATGGGGATTCTCCAATGGCAATTCCATTGCTTCTATATTAACATCTCCAATGGTTAACATAGTCCTTTCTCTCAAATGATCCACATCTCTGTGTACAATCCTGCCATCTCCCAGAATTACCATGCAGGAGACTGGTCCTGTAATATCTTGAATGTGATACCTGGTGTCCAGCTGGGACCACAACCAATGGTTTTAAAATAGAAAGCTTCATTAACTCAGAACTATGTTCTTTCACATGTTTGTTATGTTGCTGCTTTTGCTTCCTTTGTTTTGGTGCTATTCTTCCCCATTAGGTATGAATGCATAAATCTCACATTAACATTAGTTTCCCTCCATTAATATCTATGAGGAACAGGCCTGTGGCTGACTGCAGTGTTATCTGACAATTAAAACAGGTAATGAGATGTTTTCATATCTACAGTACTTCAAGATATTTTAATAACCTCTTTATATGATTGAGTGATGAATGGTCAGGTGCTAATGCAACATGTCAGATGTTTTGCTTCATAACCTTTTAGAATTCTATGCTAATGAAAGGACTTCTGTTATTTGATACATGCCTTTCAAGTAAACCAGGGATACTAACTCTAATCCTTAGTTTTTTTCTGGTGACTTCACTAGTGGATGTCTCCCATTTGGTATGTTTATCCAACAGTACTGAAAACATTTTCCCCAGAAATGGTCCAGTATAATCAATATGTACTCTCCTTTAGGTCTTATCCGGCCACTCCCAAAGATGGAGCAGAGTCACAGTATAGGAGCTTTTTGAGCCTCTCAATAAATAGAACAGGCTTGCACCTTACTCTCAATAGCAGGCCAGCTTCCTATAACCTGTTGAGCACTTTTGCTAAGTGTTATAGATATTCTGTGTCTGTGGTGCCTATAATTAATATAACATCCAGATAGAGTGCCACCTCTGGAATTCCCTGAATCAAGCCCTCTATTTTTCTTTGGAAAAGAACAGGGACTGAGCACACATCAAAAGACAACTGATTATATTCAAACAGTCCTTTGCATGTAGAGACAGTGATATACTGCTTGGAATTTTCTTCCAAAACATTCCATTGGTAGATATGGCTCACATCAAACTTGGTGAAAAAGCCCTCCTATAAACACTGCAAACACATTCTTAATTTCCAGAATTAGGCACTTTTCTAGTTGTGAGACCCTGTTTACAGTCAACGTATGGTCACCACATATACATGTGGAGTCACCTGGCTACAACATTGATATTATTGCTTCAGCCCATTTAGAAAACATAACTGGTTAAATAATACTAGTTCCCTGTAGCCCCAATACCGTGTGTTTCCTGTGTACTATTTCCACCTCCCCAGGCTTCTATGGCTTGTGTTTTTAAACCATGTTCAGTTTTACTTGCAGACTCCATACCCTAGGCCAAGTTTAGAGCTGTTTCAAATGTTAACTGTGGTTTAGACAATAATATCCTCAGCATTTTGTCATCATCAATGCCACCAAATAATCTGTCTCAGAGGTTTCTGTCAGGCTCACACCATAATTACAATCTTGAGAGAACTTGCTCAGTGCTGTCATGAATTTCCCTACTGTTTCCTCAGCTTTTCTTGACCCGGAATTAAACTTAAAACATTCTACTACTTCACTGGGTGTTGAGCTGAAATAATTTCTTAACAGATTTACTAGCTCATCAAAAGTTTTATTTCCAGGCTTTTCAGTAGTTAACAGGTTTTTCTTTAAACTGTATGTCTTGGCCTCTACACTAATTGATACAATAGCTTTCTTCTTTCTGTCATCAGAAGTATCATCAGCAGTGAAAAAATTAGATTTCATAGTATTTTTTTCCCAAGTCTGGTGTTGCAGATTACATGGTGAAATAGTCCCAAAGTTTGCAATTATTCACCTGCATTTGTAAGGGTTTGTAGACCTGACCTAGGGTATGTCTAGACTACATGGCTCTGTCACCAGCGCCATGTAGATTAGTTTACTAGACATACCCAAATGAAGCCGCGATTTAAATAATCGCGGCTTCATTTACATGAAAATGGCTGCCGCACTGTGCCAGGGATCAGCTGTCCCGGCACTGCGGGGCAGTCTAGACGTGCCGCGGTCGACAGGGAAGCCTCTGTCGACCGCTCCGGTAAACCTCGTTTCACGAGGCATAAAGGAGAGGTCGACAGAGGCTTCCCTGTTGACCGCGGCGCATCTAGACTGCCCCACTGTGCCGGGACAGCTGATCCCCGGCACAGCGCGGCAGCCATTTTCATGTAAATGAAGCCGCGATTATTTAAATCGCGGCTTCATTTGGGTATGTCTAGTAAACTAATCTACATGGCTCTGGCGACAGAGACATGTAGTCTAGACATACCCATAAAGATGACTTCCCAGGTCCTTTCTTTCTTTCTTTCTTTCTTGTTCAGATCCATTTTGTTGCTACATGTCACATTGTAAATACACATACAGCAGCTTCTAAGGTATTAGTCTTTTTTTCAGTCACACATAGACGTCTACAATGGTTCTGTAGATTCCCACTTCCTGCAGTTATTGACAACAAACAAACCAAAACTAGAGAGCCACTCATTTCCTTTTTGGCTACCTGCCCATTACCTCTAATGCTGGTTTATTATACACTTTCTAACAGGGTGGAACTGGTAGAATGAGTATTATAAACTGGAAAAACTTAAAAAACAATGAATAGTCTAGCAGCATCTTAAAGACTAACAAAACATGTAAATAGTATCATGAGCTTTCGTGGGTACCGCCCTCTGAAGCCATAATAAATTGGGCACATGTATTTCTTCCCTTTGGAAGCATGTGACCAGTGGCAATGACAAACAGTTTTTTAAACACGTAGGTTTATGTAGTAAATGGGACATCAGACTAGAGAAAAATAACAGTACAAATATTATAAAATGTGTGGTTACCTACTTATTAAATTTTACATTTCATTGAAAGCCAAATTAGATAAGCTTCCCTCTTGAGTTACAGGCACAGAACACACCTAACTTACATTCTTATAGCAAGTCCAGGAGTGCTTATGACCCAGCCTAGTCTCAATTTTCCTTCCAAATATGTTCCTTGGCCTGTGTCTACACTACAGACTTTACAGCGGCATTGCTGTGCCGTGGCACCTGCACTGCTGTGAGGTCTGCTGTAGAACTGCTCTATGCTGGAGGGAGAGATATAGCACTGTCCACACCAGTACTTTTGTTGGCTAAACTTATGCAAGTCAGGGGTGTGACCGAAAAACATTTTGCTGACAAAACTGCTAGAGTAGACAAAACCTCATTCTGTTTCCTTCTATTAGGGATGTTTACCTTTCTCAAAGCCCTACCCTCCCTGTACAAGTCCGAGACTATGTCTACACTATGGTGCTTTACCAGAAAAAGGTACACGAATTGCACTCTGCACATAAGATACACAACTCTAGCTGCATTAATTATGTGGCTGGAGTCTACATATCTTAAATCATCATCCACACAGAAGATGGTCAGCAGGAGCAAATGCTCCCATCAGCTTCCCTTACTCGGGTGAGGAGCAGGACTAATGGTGCTAATGGGAGCACCCTCTCCATTCAAATGAGAGGGTCTTCACCAGACCCACTAAATCAAACCCCGGAAGATCAAACACGGCAGCATTAATCTTCTGCGTAGTGATTAATAACTAAAGGAGGTTCACCTTGAGCTCAGTTGGTAGGGGATTGTGATTTTGGAGCATGAGGATGCTAATTCTTTCCTAATTTCCCACATGGACTTCAAATGGACTATAGCATGCAGGATGGTGACTAGATGATCACTGTGAAGTTGCTTAGGAAGCAATGGATTAATTGCAACTCTTATTCACATAGATCAGGTCTTCAATTCTCACATAGAAGTAACTTGTAATATTATTTAATTTAAAAAGACAAAAAACACCATTCAGTTATTTGTGTGCATGTGTATGTGCACACTCAGTGAACAGCTTCTTCAACTAAATATTATATGCAAAGAATGTATAAGTGCAGTTACCATGGTCACCTTGTTGGACTCCAAAATTGCCAGTATATCATTTAATTATCCCCAGGGATATCATTTGGAATAAAACTTGCCTTTTGAATGGAGATGTAAGTGAAATGAAATTCTTTGACAGGACTCTTGACTGAAAAGATTTCTATTAGAATCCAATTATGTTGAATTGTGAAATGTTAAAAGCACTTCATCACAATGTACACCTTGCCACCCTCCCTCTTAAATACAACCCTATAGTTGATTCACCTGTGGCCCTCCTTTAATGGGAATCTAGAGGAACTGTGTTATGGAGATGGGGGAAACTCAGAAGTATTCATCTCATTTCTTTTAAAGTTGTGTTCCAACCTCTTTAATAAGCATTCTGACAAGGCACTGTAAATATTCCCTGGGTAATCAACCAAATTCACATCCAAGACCACAGTGATCTTATTCAACATGAACAGCACCATTGTGCTCACAATAATGGTAAAGAGGTTGCTAGGAGGGGATGGAGTACATTTTGGAGGTGACTTGCTAAGCTTTTTATACTGCACATTCTTGCACAGCATACCCTGGAGTGTAAAGTTTACTATACACCAACAACACAAATGCAAATGGACCCTGTGCATAAGCACAAAGACTATGTGCTAGGATTAGCCCTCTGAACTGTCAGTATCAGAGAGGAGCTGACCCTTTGATATCTTTTATTAAACACTAACCACTGTAACAATAAAGTCTGGATAACACAACAAAAACAGAAACATCAAAAATATATGTCAAAAACAGAGACCAAAACTGATGCAAGAGAACACAGTGTGCCCTTCTCTTTCATCCTCTGCAATTCCCTTGGCAGGAGAACCATAGCATTGAAGATTCTCCACAACCAAAGTAGATGTCCACCACAACTAGCTGCCTTTGTTCAGCCCAATAATAAGTACTCCATCTCTCTGTGAAGTGCTCACGTTATACTATAATCTCTTTCTAATTCCCACCATATCACAAATAAAATCACTCCCTTACATAGTCTTACTCCTTTACCCATTTTCCCTCAACAAGCTCCCACAGGTCTCTGGGTCAATAGAACTGCCTTCTCCCCAGGTCTCAAAGGAGAGGCCAGACTCAACCATATTAAAATATTATGTTCCTCTTCCATTTCCTTTTCTTCTCTGGGCAGTGATTTTTTTTCTGTACACCTCAGTGATAACAGCTTCTTCCAGATTGTCTGCACCAGCTCTTCTAGGAAAGCCCAAATCAGGATGTTCTTCTGAGACACTCACCTTCCAGAGGATGTACATGAAATTACATTGCCTAGATAGAAGGTGTCCTCTACATACTATTCATATGCCAGATCTGAAAAATCCCCTTCACTATTGGGCCCTCTTTTGCTCATGAATATTTTTATTAACCCTGACCAGAATTTCTGAGCCCATGGGTATTCAAGCAGAAGATGCAACAGGGCTCCTTCATAGCTCCTACTTGATATACATCAGGCTTGTTTTTGCAAGGGTTTACATATTTCCTGCATCATCACTTTTATGAGGCAAAGCTTCCAGGCCATTTCTTTATTATTTAAAGGGGACCATCATGGACTGTAGAAATCACAAAGCCCACCAAATGGGTTTATCCTTTGGGCATCCAAACAATTATAAGGAGTCTAAGGACTCATATACCTGAGCCTCCAGCACCTGCTATGCATCTCCTGTGTAGTCTGTCTTCTCCTTCTTTTCACAACACATACCCCCATTTCTGTACATGCTGGAATTCCCCACATAGGTTTTCAGGGAGCTGGTTCTGCCTACTTGACTTCTGGCACAGGAAACCGAAATAGCCAGAATTTTCAATGATTATGTAAATTCAGAGTTCATACCCTATACCTGGAGGAATTCCAATATAGTATCTATTTTTAAGAAAGTGAAGCAAAACAATCTAGGAAATTATAGGGTTGTTAGTTGGCCCTCAGTAGCATGTAGGGTTTTGGAACAAATTTTGAAAGAGGATAGATTTAAGGCAGTGGTTTTCAAAGTGAGGCCTGGCTGCCCTGGAGGTGGGCCGCAGCTCAAGGCTCAGTGACCCCACTCCACAGCAGGGAGTCCATGCTGCCACTTCCGCCTCCCCCCCATATTACCACCACAGGGTTGGAGACCACTCCTTCACTCACAAATATATAGGATAAGAAAGGGAGTGGAGAATGGACATACCTGAGGAGACATTGGTTTAAGCATCACCCTCATCACACCAATGAATTGCTTTGCTGTGTATTCCCCTCTTATGCCACACTCCAGGCAAAGCCTGATGAAGATTCAAGCTGCACTCTCATAGTCAAGTTCAGAGTCCTGTGCTCTCTCTGTTCCACTGCTCATTTTTACCTTGTGCTTATACATATTGCATTTCACTCCTGTGCTGGGCCAGGAGACTCCCTCAGGAGGAACACAGGTTTTACTTGCTCACTGAAAACAGAAGAAAATGGGGGTTTAGGGGGGAACCACTTCCCATCAACAGCAGATGTTTTTCCAACCTGTGATTCTGAAAGTTCCAAATTTATAGGTAATGTCGGCTCAAAGCAAGAAAGCTAGGGGCTGGAATAAATGGTGTCTTTTAAAATCAATTTTATGTAGACATGATGTGTGTCTCAAGACATGTCATTTCTGTTTCCACATCTTCTAATTTCAAGCTGCTTTCTCCCTGAAAATTAGCTTTTGAAGTGTATTTTATTTTATTCATCTAAACATTTGGGCTAATTCCTCCAGATTTGCTCCTACTATGGAAATGTGTATTATGGGAATACTATATTTATCTACTTAGTAACATAGGTCTGCAAATTAGACATTTGTCCACTTAAATATTCATTTGAGCTTTTAAATATGGGATTTTGGATTTCCAGTTTCATCACCCAATTCTGAAAGCTGGGCTTCCCTGTCTTACAGAGGTCTTGGCCATTTACCATTAAACCTATTCTGCTAGAGGTAAGCATCGTCTTTAGGGAAACTCCTTAGACAACTAATTGGAAATGGGTGAGAAGGTATGTGGCTTGTTTGTGACTCATTTCTTTATCAGCACCAGTGCCAGAAAGAACTCTGTAAATAAAGAATCATCCATTGAAAGGTCTGGCATTCGTGTCTTTGGACTTTGTGTCTGCAATTCAGTGGTAAGGTCCAAGGGATATTGATCCCTGCTTTTGTAATAACCCTTGGTACAAGGCAGACATACTCCCTGAAGTTCCAAATGAGTGGATATGAATCTGAAATCTAAAGGAAAAGAGAAGAAAGCTGGAGAAGCAAACAGCATCTTCATGAAATATGGGGATAAACCCAATAAGGAACATCTAGTGTCTACCAGTAAGATCCATTCATCACTGCTAGGGTTACCTTAAGTGGGGTGGAGAAAGATAAAATAAAATGTAACTCATCAGTCACAGCCTAATTAAAGCTGTATGGCATGATCTGTAGTTAAAATCTGGGCCGTGGGGCCACAGTGTATTTTCTTAGCAAAACATATGGTCAGAAAACATGTGTTTGACTCACTCCTGTGTTTTGCTGTGGAATGTGACATTGTTCTACTATCTTTCTTTGTAAGATGAGTTAAATTAAGCTTGAAATTGCATGAGAAAAGTCTGGCTCAGGGAAATACTGCAGCTATTATGACCATGATTTGACAATGTACTGCAACAAGGTAACAGAGGGCTCAGAGCAGCAGGAGAAAGGCACAGTGGAATAAAGGAGACTCTGGATATCATGTCCCTTTGTTTAGAAAGGCTTTTGAGACTCTCTCCTGAAATTTACAAGAAGGTCTTTAGTGTGTCAGGGTAAAAAATTACAACGAAAAGTCATAGCCATGAAACAAACAGAATTCTTCAGAAATACCCACCCATTAGATTCCCTCTGTTTTATCACTGGCACACTCCTGTGGCTACTAGTTTGAGATGCGTTTCTGGGAGTAAAATGGAGAGAAAGTTCTAGTGGCAACCACTGGATAAATGCAAAGTAATATGCTAATCAGTGGTAAGGCAGTAAAGGAAAAATGATCATGGGGTATCATGGGACTAAAATAATTCTGGATCTTGGAGCCAGGCCTGTAGGAATAAACAGAGTTAATTGCACTATTTCTTCCTCCTTGTATTTTCTAGCAACAACGGTATCTTGTTGTGTCAGGTATAGGTTTCCTAGAAAGTTTCTTGTCTGTTTCCTTTTCTGGTGGTAAATTATCCCCTGGAATGGAGACTCATTTTGTTTTTGTTGTTGATTTTTGACCTGGGAAATCTCTTTGATTATGAGAAACATTCACCAAATTGTGATGGTGAAAAGAAGATTGATGTCTGAGTTCTTAATTTCCCATTCTCAGCTTTTTTTGTGACAATAAGATATGAGTACTTATCCTAGTGCCCTGTTCACATTCATTTCCACCTCCTTGTACCATTTCCCCCAGTAAAATAGGTTACCAAAAAGTATTGTTTCATCTGTTTGCACAATCTGGGTGGAATGTTGTTATATAACTATAAGAATCTGTAATGAGGAAACTTTTCTCTGCATGACATGCTCAGGAGAAAAAAAAATCAAAGTTGTCTAAAATGCCTTTTCGATTTGGGCCCAAAACACTAAGGGTGTGTCTAGACTACAGGGTTTTTTCGAAAAAAGTGGCCTTTTTTAAAAAAAAACTTCCCCTGTGTCTAGACTGCCGCCACATTCTTTCAAAATTAAATCAAAAGAACGTGGTGGTTTTTTCGACCATGCTTAACCTCATTTTACGAGGAATAACGCCTTTTTTCAAAAGTGCACTTTCGAAAAAAGGCATTCTTGACTGCAAATAGGGCTTTTTCGAAAGAGAACATCCAGACTCACTTTTTCAAAAGAAATGATTGCAGTCTAGACGCTCTCTTTCGAAAGAGGCTTGTAGTCTATATGTAGCCTAAGTAAAGGTTAACCTTTATGATTTTGCATGTTTCACCATTAAAACAAGTGGCTTGATGTGAATTTGTCCCAAATAAAATGATGACAACTTGCCACTATTTCAAATCTCTAGATATTTGCTATTTAATGTTGCTATTTTCACTAATAAATCTGACCAGAAATCCTGCTTTTGTTAAAGTTTCCTCCTGACTTCTAGACCCAAATGTTTTAGTATATTCAGATATTCTGATATACTTTCTAGGGCATCTAAATATATTCAGACTTTCAAACTCCTTGAGATTTGCATATCCTTGTTCAAAGTCTAAACAAATTGCTTGTGTACATATTTTAGTGCCTAGATGCAGAGTGTGTCTATATTTAACTGCACCAGGTGGTCTGCTGTAGTTGCAGTCAGAGCCTTACATTCTAAGAAATGTACACGTGCATGAGATCATGAACGCTGTATAGCGGGACAGAACTATGAACCCAGTGCCAAGGTAATTGGCAGATACATGGCATGGATGTGGGAACAATCTTTTAACTAGGTTGTAAGATAGTTGCATAGCTGCTACAAGATTACTTCATTCTGATGGTCTTCAGGCTTCTTCGGGGTAGGGCAGAAAGATAGGAGAACTGATACTGTGATAGATCATCCAGCTCTGCTCCTCACCAGTTCCTGTCCAACTGCCATACCCTTTAGGCAATGGATCACACCAATTAATTCCTACAAAGGAAGGAGTTGGATTTACCCCTTATAGAATAATAGCTACAATGAATATATTAATACTTACATGTGTTTCTCCAAGAAGATAATCAACACTCAGAAAAATTGCTAGTATACAGTACTTTAGAAAGTGTAAATGAGGAAAATAATGGGAAATCTTGTGTTTCAGGTCACTAGTGGATCCAGGTCATTAGTGGATCCAGACAACCATGGATACTTGTTGAAAATAAATACATAACAGTTTTGTGTAGTATTCCATTGATAATGGTGAATATTATGGCTTGGTAGTTTTGATAAATTTATATCAAAACTCTGAATTTCCTGCATTAATAAGATTTGGATTAAAGACTAGCCAAGAAGAGCCTTTCTGCATAATGCAAAAATGAATCCTTATGTTAAAGGAAGAAAATGAAATTTTTGTGCAAGTTATTTCATTCCCAATATGAAATCTTATAACTGCTGTTGAAAGTAGAGCTAAATCTTTGTTCTGCTTATGTAAGTGGCTAAAGTTTTCTAATTTTTGTCTTCAATATTTTCATAATCTTCTGAATATCCTAGCTTTAATGATAAGGCAGTTCTTTATCAGGATAACACAAGCACAATATGGCAAGACCTATTTTTTTCTTGTTTCATTTATGTTTATTAAAAAGTGCCTTTCCCAAAGGATCATGGTTGCTTCAGAAATTATGTTAAAAACATATTGTACCAATAGAGAGAAAAATCTTCCAACACAGTAACTTTGCCTTCTTAACCTCCAATTCATCTCAGGCCAGAATGATATGGTTACTCATAATGATATGCAAAGCACCTCTTAAAATACGTATATCTTTCAGTTTATATTACATGGTTTTGGTTGCTGTAAATGAGCCAAACCTTTACATATTTACATGTCAGGAAATGCAGCAAAACACTCTGATTGCTTTGGCTACAGCCGAAGAATATGGTTAGCACTTAGATACCACTGTGGTGAGCGCTGCTAGAGAAAAAATGCTGAGAGAGAGGAAGAGAGATGGAATTCTCTTTAAAACAAGCTGTCCAACTGATTCTTGCATTTTATTAACGAGGAAACTGGAGCTGCATTGCTGCTCCCACAGTCAAAGATGAATCAAATATTTCAACATTTCCTCCTAAATCAACATTCTGACCAGTCCTAGAATTATAGATTATATTTCATCTTGAGCTACATAACTCCTCATGCATGACATC
This sequence comes from Pelochelys cantorii, assembly GCA_032595735.1. Lineage (NCBI taxonomy): Eukaryota > Metazoa > Chordata > Testudines > Trionychidae > Pelochelys > Pelochelys cantorii. Next base: position 95,897,928 of record CM064329.1, on the reverse strand, counting down.
CCAAATGATTATAAAGCTGGGTTTTGGCTGGAAGGGAGCCAGTTGAGCCAGATCCAGTAGCAAGTGCTAAGCTTTGACACATTACCCTTGAAGAGAATATTTGAAACAAAATTAAAACTTGTCTGCCAGAATTGAACATGTTATAGTATTCAGCAGTTAATTACCAGGGTCATCTCAGAAGTGCAGGCTTATCTCTGTTCCAGTCCATTCATTTTAAACTGTTGACTGTAGTTTCTATAGTTTGTGCTAAATCCAGGAGGTTTCCAGATAGAATAAGAAATTCACACAAATTGCATACCTAAAAGTCTCCAATTTTATCAAGAAACAGCGTATTATTAGAATCTTTAATGTAATTTCATATCCAGACAAAGTGCAAAGCATAGACAAGGTCTAGTGATATCTACTTGTCTTATCCTTATGTTGTAAACTTTGAGGCAGGGACATTATGTTCCTATTGTGTTTGTACCAGAGGCATAGCTGCAGGTGAACATGAGTGCACCACTTGGCACCCACCCCCACCCTTGCAGCCCCTCACCAATCTCCTAGTGCCACAGTGCTTGTCCTGCTCTGCTGGCCTGCTCCATGCTCCAGCCAGGAGCGGGGTTGAGTGCTTGCCCCACTCCACCAGCACATCCTGTATTCCAACTGCGGAGAGGGGTTCAGGGGCTTACCCCACTCCACTCCACTGGACTGGAATGCCAGGCCAGTGGGTGGAAAAGGGTAAGACCCTGCATGTGGATTCTGTTCTCCAGGTGTGTCCCTGTGGACTGGGGTCCCCTGGCCATCATGTCCATTCCCGTCCCAAGGATGGTTGGGGGCAGGTGGCCCAATCACTCCTGGTCCCCTCATCCAGCCCACATCATTGCCCACCCAACCAAGTGTCCCCATCTGGCAACACCACTGGCTTGTACAGAGTGTAGAACAATGTGATCCTAGCTCATGATTGTGGATTCTAGACACTGTCATGATATGAATAACCAATGATAATAACAAGGCTCCAGGTAGCCACTAGTGTTTTCAGAACCATGTCACCTAGCTCTGCTAAAGCTGGATCTACATAATAGGGTGCTTAAATGGCTGGTGCTCTGGACTACGCTGCTACTCCCTCTTCTGTGATGAACTTGTGCATCTGTATTATTACAGATATAGTCATGTCAAGAAGCCACTTCAAGACAAAACTGGAATTCCAATTAAAACATTGTGATTAAACAGTATAATTACTAATACTGAAAATTAGAAGGACTTATTCATAGGAAAGCATATATAGATATAGATATAGATATAGATATAGATATATAGTGACAAAGCTCTTCCTCTGTCTACCTCAGACGTTCACAGCAGCCCTCAGTTTAGACAGTAATAGAGAGGTAGCGGTGTTAGTCTGATCTTGCTAAAACAAAAGGAAAAACTATGTAGCACTTTAAAGACTAACAAGATGGTTTAATAGGTGATGAGCTTTCATGGGCCAAGAAAGCTCATCACCTATTAAGCCATCTTGTAAGTGCTACATAGTTTTTCCTTTTGTTTCAGTTTAGACATTTTCTCTAGGGCACAACCTTATCATTTGATTGAAGTACCCTCATCATTGGGTAGCACAGGTAAAAGAGAAGAGACCAAACTCCATAGTCTCTGTTTCCCCTCCAAATGATTTGGGACAGGATAGTCCCCTTTACTATAATTAGTCCTTTTCCTGTGTTGAATAGGGAATTTAGGATGGGGGAAACCTGGGCTTGCCCTCTATTCCAGTTTGCAGCCCAGGGACCCTGTAATAGCAGCTGCCTGCAATGTCTCCAGAATCACTAGTGTGACAGCTATAATTTCCTGGGCCACTTCCTCATGACCCTCCCCAGCACCTTTCTTACTGCAGGCTCTTTCTCCTACTACTTGCCTCCAAGTGTTCCCCCAAACCTTCTACAGCACTTTCTCTTCCCAGCTCCTTACATGTCATGAGTTAACAGAAGGGGAGCCCCTTTTAACCAGTCTCATCTGGTTCTACATTGGCTCCAATGGTCCAGATTAGCCTGCCTCACTTGATTCTGGAAACATCCTAATTAACTCCATGTCTCATAATTAATTCTAGAAAGTTCCTGATTGACTTCAGGTATCTCAGCTGGCTTGTCTATCTTAACTGATTGTCTCAATTGGCCTGTCTGCCTTAATTGTTTATGGAACATTCCTTGCTGTTCTGGATTAGCTCTTTTTACTTTACTCAGGGAAAGGAGATTTATTTAATCTGGGGCTAATATACTTGGCTAATATACTCTCCAGTAGCCATCTATCTTAACCCTGTCACAATACACACTCAGACATATACACACGCACAATCTTGATTCTGAATTAAGGAGAAAATATTTTTACACAGAATGAAGGGGCTGAGCCAAAATCCATTGAAGTTCAGTCCTTTTCATTCTCCTCAATGGGCTTTATATCAGCCTCTTACGCAAGATAATGGAACTTATGGAATTTGTTGAGGTATAAGACACCAAGATTCTACATTCACAGCTCATTTTCAGACTCAGGCTTGTTACCAGCATGAAGTGGTAGAAGCAGGCCTCTGTGGAGATTGCTGTTAACTGGTCAAGAAATTGATGGAGACACAAAGTCCATCCAGCCTCCACAGTGCTCCAACAGTATATTATCATGCTAAGATAACTACTGGACAACTCGCGCTAAATGTTGTCCTGATTTGGAACATTGGTTACATGTATTCAAGCTACCAACCTATTCCTTATTCAAAACTAAGAACTAATGTGAAATTATGTTGAGTGTGCTTGTATTTACCATGTTACAGATCCTGACTGTTTCTAATTATCTAAATAAATGGTTTCCCTTCTGTGATCCCACACAGAAATGTTCAGACACTCCACCTTAGCTTTGTAAATTTGAGCAGTATTTTTCAGAAGTGTCTAGGGGCTTTGGTCAATGTCTCATGGGAGTCTTTCCATTGACTTCAATGGACTTTGGATCAGTCACTTGAAGAGTGAGAGGAAGTAATGTCTAACTGTTAGAATAATATGCTCGCCTGGAACATGTGGGACCTGTATTTAGGTGCTTGCTCCAAAATGGACATGGTGTGTGATCCCGAGCACTTTAGATTTTCTGTACCTAAGTTCTATGAAAGGTACCTCCCTACCTCACAGGAGCATTGTGTGAATAAATACAAAATAAAAAGTGTGAGTAGCTCAGTTATGGTAATGAGGACTTCATGGGTATCTAAGGTAGAAACAAAACTTGGTAAGTAATTGAGAAGCTGTTCTTGGAATAAGTGAGAATGTCACATAGAGCAGCAAAGAGAGCCTAAAGCGCAGGAAGAGGCCAGATATGTAATGGGGGAAGACATATGAGCAGAAGCATAGTTATGACATACTTTAATGCTTTTAAAATGAGTAGAAGGCAATTTTGACATACACTTCTAGAAGAACCTTACTGCTTGTGACCCGTAGCCTGATTGCTCTACTTTCCCGAGTCATCTCTGCATCCATGACAGCTGCTGCTTAAAATCAGAAGAAATCTGTCCTCATGTGCCTCATGTCTGACATAAAGACATCAAAGTGAGCAAGAGAGCAGATCATATAAGTGAACATAATGAATTTAAATAGGTGTATTTTCAAACCTTTGTGCAAGGTTCAATCCATCAAATTTCAACTCTCATCAAAGTCAATGGGATTCACTCCACTTAAAACTTCACATCATACTTTGAAAAGGTCTTCCCCTCAGGGAACATGGCAAAAAAAATTAAAAGAGTTTAGAGCAACACCTGATTTTTAATTTACTTTTCAGCTGCTATTGTCCCTGGAGTCCTCTAACCAGGCTTCATACTCTGAAACAACTTACTTTAGAAACAGATTTGCTGAATCTGATTTGTCCTAGTCAGGCCTAGATCATAAAAGTTAAATTTTGAGTACTTCAGTATAAAATGTGTGTTTTCAATAGTATTTGTGTATTTTTCCTTTCCTGGAGTGAGTGCTTCATGAGAGCCAAAGGCTATTAGATGACAGTTGAGCTGCCATTTATTGATCACCTTTAATTACTGGACTGTCCTGGAGAGCCACCTATGTAGATGTTTATATTGCAGACACTGGACATATTAGAAACAGCTTCACATCAAAGATAATGAAGATCCCTATGAAACAGGTGGAGTGTATCTGTGGAAAATGAGGAGTTGACAATGTATATGAGTGATCACACATTGGCTAAGATCAAAGGGTTGTCTAAATGATAATGAAAAACTGAATCATCAAAGCTTTGTTTAATCCTTATGCTTGTTAAATATCAGCTAATTTTCCTCTAGCAGAAAAAAAGATTCCTTGATTTTCCGTGGGTGGGAGCAGAAGGCTAAGAAGACAGGGCCCTTATTTTAGTGCAAGGTCTACAATGTCCAGTAACATATTATTAGGCAGCAAACAGTTCCTAAAATCTTACATTGAAAATAGAAAAGATCCTACTGTAGTAAATCTTCCTGCTAAAGTGCATAATAATGGTCCAGTTGCCTAATTTAGATACTCATATTGAAAATATTGGGGGTTTTTTCCCCTGAGCAACACTATCATAGTGAAGCAACTGGAAAGTCCATATTCTCAGCAGATGGCATAAAATTTCCAAACCCATAAAAATCAAAGAAATGTTTGCCCTTTTCTTAAAAGGAATAATGTTCATAACATCTGAACATAAATCTTGGCAGATTTAGTTACCTGCTCCTTTTTCAGCCTTCCCTCTACTTAACATTATTAAGCCTGACATAATTCCCCACCCAGCTTGGGTTGCGCAACCTCATTTCATTATGTTGTTTTTTTTCCAACATATGCCATATTCTTATCTGTGTTTAGCACTGCAGATGTTTAATAGCATGTCAGAATAAAATACATAATAATGAAGTATGGCACTGTTCAAACATCAGTAATTTAATTATATATAATATGCAAGTTCAGAAGTTATGGGAAATTAAAGGCACATAATGATGCAAGATAACATTATTATTAAAGAAGCTAACCTTTCTTTTGTACATTATTTGAATGCTCTTGTCTAGGCCACTCTTGCAGTTTTCAGGTTAAATTTAACACAGACTTCTGTTATCCTCTGCTATAAAGATCTCCCAGCAAGCTTCCAACATGGAAAAGCTGCCATGGGAAGCTGAAGTTTGGAGGGCAAAAAATAGCCACAGTCTCATCCTCACTGAAAGTTTAATAGGAGCCCTATTTTCTAAAAATAGTGTGCAGAACTAGCTAGGAATTACCACCATGTCAATGGGATGTGCTGAGTCAGAACTTCATTACAGCCTCTATTAGTTGGATTTTTAAAGCGCTTTATGGGATTTAAAGAATTCTTCTTCTAGTGAAATCTGACATGAAAGTCAGGCATCAACCCTCCCTGACTGTGTTCCTGAGTGGCTCCCCATCTGCCTCATGAAGGAAGTAGTTCACAACTCACTGCACCATATTCAGCTATTCTACACTGCAAATGATGGAAAAAGAAGCGGTGATTCCCAGCTCTTTCAAGCAACTGTATCACTTTAGCAGAGTGAGACCTTAAATGTGGTGAGCCAATGAACTCTGCATCTCTGAACGGAGGCCTGGTTAACCCTGACAACCTGATGCCCATTTAATTGTGCATGGTCGAAAGTGTAGTGGAGCATGTTCCACTCTGAATCCAGGAGTGTAAGAGACTGAGATGTAAAACAACCTCATTGTATAATATATCACACCTAATGAATAACAGAAATCAGAGAGGCAATAGACTTTTTAGGTAATTTCTCTCTTCAAGCAACCCTGCGGGGGACGTTCTCTAGTAGCACTTTGTCCAGCCTACTTTCATAAGTCTGAATCTCTGAGTCTTCTACCTTGGTGTAGCCTAATAGATCTCAGTGTCAGGAAACTTTCTCTGATGTATAAACTTCCCCCTTCTTATTTTATTTAATTAGAGATAAATAGTAATGAGACACTCGGGTCTAGCACAGATTGTGAACATCAAGGTCACCATTTAGTACTGACTGGGGCAGGGACTGGAGTTGTTGCCTAATCTACTGACTATTGATTACTTAAGAACTCCATATTCACACTCTGAGATTTGGTGGGTTATTGTCCGAAAATCAGGCCCAATATTATTAGAATTACTGGTCAGTTGAAAATCCTGATGCACACTATTGAAACGCTCACATTTAGGTTAAACCTTCTGAATTGACAATAGTTTTATAAACACTGTTAATAAAGTCACAAACACTCAAATCAAGCAAAGTAGACAATGATCATACATTCAGAATATGTGTCTGAGCATCCATATGCTTATACCATCTCTTGCAAAAGAGACCCCAAAGTGTTAATTATCATCCTTCATCATCAGACTCACCATAATCCTCATCACCAGTGATCCTTGCTTTTCCCCAGAATTACATCTCCTAAGTCATGCAGGCCAGGATACAATTGTGCTAATGTGTTAGACCAAGGGTTCCCAAACTGGGGGTCATAAAGAAATTCCAGGGGGGGCGTGAGGCAACCCAGCCCCCTAACCCTGCCCCTCCACCAATCCCCCGCAAGTTTTTCTGCTATTTTTGTTTTTCGGCCCCCTGATCAGTTCAATTTTTTTTTTTTTTTTTTTTTTTTTGCTCAATGAGTGTTGGGGGTGTCTGTGTGTGTGTGTGTGTGTGAGGGTTTCTCAAAAATCAAAAAGGGGGCATGATGCTGAAAAATTTGGGAACTACTGTTAGACTGATGCCACTGTACATAATGCACTCTAGTAGGGCTTTTATTTCATCCCCTTTTCCTTATTTGTATTTCCTCACCTACTAATGCTGGGGTGCACTTCTCCTTTCACCTTAGGCACTCTTGTGGTCAGACATCTGCTGATGTATCCAATTTACAATATTCTGAGCTGGTATAAACTATCATCTTGTGGTAACCTGTGTCAGCAGTTTCGTCGTTACAGCATTCTGTCTTGTGATATCATATGATTTAAGGGTGCTCCTTGTTAACTGTTTGTGCTAAATCTTTGGGGTCTTGTGCCATGTTTATCTAAGCTATTGTCATACCAACCTCAGCCCTGTAGGTTCATTGCTTCAACTTATGATTATGTGTTACCTAGCAAATACCTACAGCTATGGGCTACATAGAATCATAGAATACTTGAACTGGAAGGGACCTCAACAGACCATTGACTCCAGTCCCCTGATCTCACGGCAGGACCAAGCCCTGTCCAGATAATCCGTGATAGGTGTCTATCCAACCTGCTCTTAAATATCTCCAGTGATGGAGATTCCACAGCCTCCCTAGGCAATTTATTCCAGTATTTAACCATTCTGACAGGAAGTTTTTCATAATGTCCAACCTAAACCTCCCTTGCTGCAATTTAAGCCCATTGCTTCTTGTCCTCTCATCAGAGGCCAAGGAGAACAATTTTTCTCCCTCCTCTTTGTAACACCTTTTTAGATACTTGAAAACTACTATCATGTCCCCTTTCAGTTGTCTTCTCTTTTCTAAACTAAACAAGCCCAATTCTCATAGTCAAGACCAACACATGACAGAGATGAATGGTCCAAGAACAGTGGCAAAATCTGAATGACGAATTGTGATCCTCAGTGTGCCAATGTTTGGGAAGTGCTGCCAGAGGAGATAACAACTGTCTCTATAACTCTTCCTATTACAAACCCCTTTTACTGCTCATTGCCACTTAGTGTTACAAAAATGATACCTAAATCAAACAGAATGAGTTAGAATATCCCTGTCTTTACTGACCTACATAATGAACTATACACTTTCAGTGATCAGATCAATTACTTTGCTAACCCAGCTGTTTTTTTCATACCTAATCAATAAGAGAACAAATGAAGTGTTCATTCCCATTTCCTTGCTATGAGTGAATATAGATTTGTTCATGAAATCAAAACAGTTTCTGCTCTGAGGCTAGGCTACCGGAAAAGTGGGTTTCTCAGTTCAACCAGTTGGACAGAAAGGTTAAATAAAAGGCCCATGTTCTTTACAACTGAAGGCAATTGGAGGTTTTCTATTGATTTTAATTGACTTATTACTAGGCCCTTATGTTGGGAGGTAGACTCAAGATACAAAAATCAGATCAGGATCACGATTATGAAGACATCACAATTTAGGGCCATCCCTAATTGGAGGTTTTAGCCTATTATAAAGGAAGAGGACAAAAATGCAAAGATTTGGGGGTGTTGAGATCTGGTATTTTATTCTATTCTATCTATAGTATCTGTAAAATTGGAGGAGTGATGACAAACTTTTGGGTAGACCATGGGTTAGTGATCAAATTAAAAAATCCATTATTTATGATCAACCTGACCTCATTTCCAAAAGTGCTAAGCACCTAAAACTCTTATTGAAGGTTGTGGTAATTACTTAGGCTCTCTGACAATCAGATATCTTATTTAGTTGCCTAAATAAAGGGATAAACCATTACCATTTCATCTCTTCTGAAGTAAGAGAGTTTTCTGTTTTTATTTTAAATAGTGTAAACAAATCCAGTTCACCTGCAGAACATAAGGACTCCAAGAAGAAAGGGGAAATTGAAAGACTACACTTGGACTTTATAGCTTTAGATACCTAACAGTAAGCCCCCACATTTGAACATATTGGCCTGAATATTGATATATTACATTGAAATATTGTTCTATAATTTTAGATGTGCAAATGTGTACAACAATCATGTCAAGGTGTCTGAACCTTCCAGCACCAATAGATGTATAGACAGCTAACTAGAAAGCTCAACAGAAAGACCCGTTTTTCTTATCTGTTATATACATTTAACCTCAATAATAAATATGCAAACACAATATGGGCTAATAGTTACATTTTTCCTAATATATTGATAGACACAGATTGTGTTCATTGGTTCTGAAGACAAGAAATGCTTAGTGTATTCAGAGTATCATTAGAGAGGAATGGAAGAGTTATAATCACCTCAATGGCATTCTAGTGTGGGCTTCTCCATATCATTAGCCTATCAGAAGGTGATCAGACAGAAATCTGCCTTACTGTATGGCACCAAAACTGAAGACTTGTTAAGATCCTGCTATCCAAACTCCAGGTTTTTATAAGCAGCTGCTTTAGAGAACAATCCTTATAATCAGATGGCTAAAAATAATCACATGTGAAGAGCTTTGGATGAGATAAAGCAGAAGCTGTTAGGACATGAAACTGTGAAGCAAAAATGGAGATGGCTAGAACATATGTAACTAGAACAACAGGAGTTAAACTGGAAACCTCAGGGCAAGAGGCAATAAGATAGACCAAAGGCAACTTGGAAATGTATATTTGAAAGCCATCCAAATGACATGGGAAGAAGGTAAGACTTCAATAAGAGACCACCAAAGATGGAAGTCAGTGGTGAAGGTCTATGGTTCCTCCTGGAATACAGATATATAAGTCAGTAAGTAAGGAAGTCACAAGGAATTTTATGGCATTCCTGTTGCATGTAATTACCTGGGATGTCTATAATTTGAGGTAATCTTTTCTCATGTACAGTAAAATACTGTAGAACTCTAGCCAACCCGGAAACATCATTTCATATTCCAGGTGAAATACTGAAGTAAAGGTAAACCATGGAGAGCACAGGTCAACGGTGGCTTAAAGCTCACCTTTAATTGCCCTGGAACTGTACATTGCAGGAGGATGTTCCATGGCTGGTCACTTGAAGTTTAAAGTAAGGTAATGCTGATAAGACAAAGTTGGAGGATCTCCTTCTCTTTTTTCCAAATATTTGTTTCTACTAAAAGCTAAAGGGAGTGAATTACAGAGTTCCTGTCAGGATTAAAATCATATATTCAAAAAAAATTTCTGGACTAAAAAAAAATCTCTTCTTTTCACCATTCGAGAATCAGAGAATATTAAAACTGGAAGGGGCCTCGAGCGATCATCAAGTCCAGTTCACTTCCCTCATGGCAGGACCAAGTACCATCTAGATCATCACTGACAGATGTTCATCTAACCTGCTCTGAAATATCTCCAGTGATGGAGATTCCACAACCCCTCTTCCCCAGGCAATTTATTCCAGTGCTTAACCACCCTGAGAGTTAAGATTTTTTTCCTAATGCCTAACCTAAATCTCCCTTGCTGTAGTTTAAGCTCCTGGCTTTTTGTCGTATCATCAGAGGTCAAGAATATTTTTTTCTCCCTCCTCCTTGTAATACCCTTTTAGATGTTTGAAAACTGCTGTCATGTCCCCTCTCCATTTTCTCTTTTCCAAAGTAAACAAACCCAATTCTTTCCATCTTCCCTTATAGGTCATGTTTTATAGATCTTTAATCATTTTTGTTGTTCTTCTCTGAATGCTCTCCAATTTCTCCACGTCTTTCTTGAAATATGGCGCCCAGAAAGGGATACAATACTCTTGTTTTCCCCCACTCTGCAGCTATGTCCCAAGTTACTCATTTCTAGATGTGGAACTATGTAAAATACATATATAGAGTCAGGTTTATGTAACTTATTTTAAATAGGAGATCTAAACACTCCAGCCAAATTCAAATGCATAAATAAAAATCCAAAAATAAAGAAAGGAGAGCAAAAGACAACAGAAACCCAAAAGACTACATGATTCAAGTGAGGAGGCATTAGAAAGAGGAAAGAATCTGTTTGTCCCAAGAATGATGGTTCTTGTAAATCTTAAGGACAAATATTGCATTAATTACTTTTACCCTGTGCAGTACACCTTATTGAAGTCAGTGGGATTACACAGGTTATAAACCATCACAAAAATGTAGCAATGTGATCCTTGGAAATAATTTCTATTGTTAGTAAGTTTTCTAAAATCCTTTGTTTTATATTATCTAACTTTAGTTCCTATGCTATCTAATGGTGCCCTTTAAACAGTTTTACAAATGATCCACATTAATAGCTGCCAATGATAGCGACTGATCTTTCTTTACTTGACTGAAAATGTCTCTTCAGTCTTCTTAAATATCATTATATTTCTATTTTAATCCTGAAAGAGAGACAACTGAAGATCAAACAAAGGAGAAGAAAGAGGCCAAGTGATGAAAGGGGAAAGTGGATGAATGTTAATTTGATGTGTGTATAGAATTTAGGTCTCTAAACAGTCCCCAGATTTCACAAAGTATCCTACCAAACCACCTTCAGGGAGCTGTATGAGAGCCAGCTCTTTATAAATCATGTATTTATGCAATCAGTGTGATGATCAGTAGAAAGATTATTCTCAAGTCATAATGTTCTTTAGATCAAGAAAGGAGAAGAGCCTTATATTAATTGGGAACCTCATCATGTAGATTGATTGTATTCACAATGTGCTTGGTGTGCACTATAGAAAATCTAAATAGGTATGTTGGAGCAGAGAACTTGGAGATAACAAGATAACTTGGCCTTGGGTAGTTTAAGGTGAGATGTTAAGGAGAAAACAGTGTCTACTGGCCCTGGCTTCAATTCTGTACTCTGCCTGTTGTAGTGTGTGACCCTGGACATCAGTTATATACTTCCTCTATTCCTCAATGTATCTAATTCTGTAATAGTGGGATGATAATTCTTATCATCCTTATGTGATATGAGAGACTTAATTAATCAGAGCCATGCTCCAACTGAGTAGCATCATACCGCACAGTTAGTCCCTCTGTCTTAACTGAGACTCCTTGTGAAGCAAATTACTGCACCACATGACTAAGCTGAACTTAATATTAGTAAAGTGTTTTGACAACTTGTAATAAAATAATCTACGATATGAGTAAAACATTTTGTTGGTGGCTTTCTTACTATCATGTTCATCCTGCAATATCATCCAGTTTAATTTTGGCCTTTCAGATGGGGTAGCCCTTTGAACCTATGCTACCATAACTTGCTCTCATGGTTCTTCATATATCCCTGTTCGCAGATCTCTCAGCTCCTGTATACACATTTTATAAGTCCCAGGTAACAGTTTCATGTCAGGCTGCTATTTTTACTGACTGTTCATTTCAATCAAGTAATCATTTTAGAATATGTTAATAATCATCTTCTGATGCTTTATAGACAGAGCACAATGCACAGTGAATCCAAAACACGTGACTATCACAGAGGCAGCTTTTAAATGTAAGAGATTTGTCCAAAAGAATCAGGGAAACCACAAAGCCACAATCAATGTCATAAAAAGGTACAAATTAACGTCAAACTCTATAATTACCTTACAATTTAGAGGCCTCATATATATGCAGATAATATGCCTTTGTAATGTGGCTGAAATTATATTTCTGAAAACAGATGCTTTCTCCTACCATCTGTGATAAGCCTGTTTGTACCCTTGCCTTACTCCTTGCCTAGAAGCCAAAATAAATAAAACAAAAATTGCTTCCTGAGAGGCATTGGAAAAGTAACCTTCATTATATTCCTATCACATCATTTTTCCATCTCTGTTCAGACATCACTGCTCTCTGTGTTACTAGGATCCTCTATTAAAGTTAATCGACTAGTAATTTCACCTCACTGTAATTAAGACCAGACTGTGCCAAACCCTGTATTTGGAATACAAGTTGGGAGAGGGAAAAAGACATTTGAAGAGCCTTCAGGGCTCTCCTGACCATGTTTAGGCCCCAGCCAACATTCTGATAATTAAATACTTTAAGGTCAAGGCCCTAGGATCCAAGGCCCTAGCAGTTGTGCTAGAAACCCAGAACAGGGTGAGGAGGGACAAGCAGTTGGATAGTTTAGGCTCTCTCAATTTCATATTCCCTAACATACTTACTTGTCAGGAGGGCTTGCCCGTGGTGTCAGAGAATTTGCATCCTTTCAAAAGACATTGAAGTGTTTATATTCTCTTTGCACTCTTGGAAGCATTGTAGTTGCCATAGGGGTATTTTTTTCCTCAGCACCACCTATGTTTTTGTGCCTTAGCACTGCCCCATTTCAAGACAGTGATTGACAGCTACAGTTTAGCTCTTGGACTTTAAATTCCTCCTGGTCATGAACTTCATCATTCATCGTATTTCCTCATGCTGCTGCACAAACAAGTCTCAATATAACTATCCCTCAGCACAGCTGCAGACTAGGCTGGGTAGCCAATAAATAGGCACCACAGCCATGGAGACTCTACGTCTACTGTAGCAGCATAATGAGTAATGTTGACTAATAATTCATGTTGTTAAACTTGTCACCATACATTATAATCCTAGCCAGCTTTGATGTCTAATTAGTAGTTTTGCAGATGTTTCCTGTATATTCTCTCCCTCGATGATATGACACATTTTTTCCCTTCCTCTGCACCCTTTTTTTTTTCTGCAAGAATCTCTGAATTAAAATGCAGCTATAGGAAGCAATAACAACAAGAAAAAAGGTTAACAATAAAACCTGGCCTTGACAAAGATTGAAAAAACCATCTGAGAGAGAGAGAGAGAAAGATTCAGTTCCCACTTGAGTTGACTGCTTTGGAACACTGGGATTCAACCTGAAGTTTATCTCTGTCCCTCATGTTCTGTTTGGAAAACTCTTAGAATGATACTTCAACATTTCTCATTTACTACCTATTTTATTGAAAGCACAGTTCTGTGTCCCTGAGTCATTTTTATGGCCAGGATACCACTGTGTCTCTGATACTTTTTTATCTCATTATAGAATAAAGTATTTGTTCTAACTCAAGATGATATAGAGAGCATCACAGCTGCAAAAGGTAGAGAGTGAACCAAAAATACTTCAGATTCTCAAAAAATATCGAAAAGTTGGTGCTTTCTTTAAGCTGAATCTCATATATGAGGGAAAGGGCTAAAACAGTAAGGTGTCAGACAATAAGCCTTTGAACATGTTGGATCATTCACAGATGGGTTTTTTATGCCTTATTAAAAAATACTGTTAACTGAAATACAGTCCAGTTAGTCTAAATTCAGTACCCTGAAAAATACTGTATTAAACAAACTAATTAGTTCAACAAGTTTGATAAAGGATGATAAGTAAAGGTTAATATGGATTTGTCAAGAAAAGACATCCGGTCTTTTGTTAGATAAACAAACTAATTTCCTTCTTTGGTGGGGTAACCTGCCTAATAGTGTTTGTGGAAGCAGTAGTGGTGTGATATATCTTAGCATTAATTATGCTTTTGACACTGCCCCACCTGTCATTCTTATTTAAAACAGACCTAGGGAAATATGATCTAGATGAAGTTACTATAAGGTGGGTATATAATCAACTGAAGGTAGTTATCACTGGTTCACTATCAGGGTGGAAGAACGTATCTAGTGATGTATAGTGGGGGTCTGTCTTGGGTCTCATGCTATTTAATATTTTTATTAATGACTCAAATGAAGAGGTGGAGATTATGCTTATAAAATTTGAGGATGACACCAAGATGGGGGAGGGGTAGCAAACAGTTTGGAGGACACAATTAGACTTCAAAATTACGTTAATAAATTGGAGAACTTGTTCAAAATAAACTAGGTGAAATGTAAGTAAACAGGTGGAAGCTACTACAAATATGAAGGAAAAAAATCCAATGCATAAGTACACACTAAGGAATAACTGACTAGGCAGCAGTACTGCAGAGAAAGATCTGTGGGTTTTAGTAGCTCATAAATTGAACATGAGCAGACAATATGATGAAATTGTGAAAAGGCTATTATTATTCTGGGGTCTATTAACAGGAGTGTCATTATGCAAGACATGAAAGATAACTGTCCTGCTCTACTCATAGCTGTTTGGGACATCACATGGTAGGAAAGATGAGATCAAATTGAAGAGTCTAGCAGAGAGCAACAAAAATGATAAGATTCCAAAAGCTGATCTATGAGGAAAGATTGAAAGAATTATGCATATTTAGTCTAGGGAAGAAAAGGATGAAGGAGATACATGATAACAGACTTCAAATATGTAAAAGGTTATAAAGAGAACGGTGACCAATTGTTCTTCAAGTCTATCAAGGTAGAGCAAGAAATAATTGGCTTAGTCTAAAGCAAAGTGATTCAATTTGGATAAAAATAATTCTGTGTATAATGATATTTAAGCATTGTAACTGCTTATCTAAGAATGCTGTGAAATCCCTGTCCATGGAGAATTTTAAAAAGAGGTAAAATACACATTTGAGAGATGGCCTAGGTATATTTGATTCTACCTGAGTGCAGGGTGATGCCACAGGGTGTCAAAGCTGTTCCCCATTCTGACACTTCAAGTGCAAAAGGTGGGGGCCCGCCCACATGATATCTTAAACTACCCTGCTACTAATGGCTTCTGTTTTAAAAAAAAAAAACCCTCTTCAAGGTCACAGATTCCCTAATGTTGGGTGGTACACTGCTACCACCCAACTGAAAAAAAACCCCTTGAGAGCCAGGAAGACACACTTGCATATTTCTTCCTATTGGGTATTCCCCAAGCTCTTTAGCCCTCCTCAGGAAATTACAAACTGTAATTTCTTAATTGCTGACCTTTAGTCTCAGTCACATGCACACAGAAGCTCCTCTCTTCTAGGACACAGAAATCAGACTATAGTCTTAAAAAGGTGATTTTGTTAACAAAAACAAAGAAGATATATTTGGTAAAGCATACTTCATTGCTAGTTGTTGCAGCACAACTGAAAAAAGGCATATTGAAAGCACAGAGAATTAGTTCCCTGGGATTCAGTGTAAAAGTTACAGTTACATAGGTTCAGCACAGAGTTCACAAACTAGAAATTAAAGAAAATAACTGGACCACATCTAGTTGAACATTCCCTGTTCTACTTACATCTTTGTCGTTCCAAAGTTTAGGTGGTTTTTGTTGTTGATTTTTCTGAGACGTGGATATTAGTGGAAAATTCATGTCTTATTCCTGGCTCAATTAATTTCTCTCCCAGCTCTTGCTCTGAACTCTCACAAAGAACTGTAGCAGGCAGAACCTTTTTTTTATTCAGATCTCTCACTCTCTTCCGATAGGCTCTCCTGGTTGCCTGCAAACACTTCCTGGATACCCACTGTTTCTGGGCTTAACCCTTTACAGGCAATTTAATTAACTGAATGGCTGGGATGTCTAGAAAAGGGCAGTAACCTTCCCATTCATCTCACACACACCACAAATCATAGATGGTGCTGGGCAGACTGATCCATACTGGTTGTGATTTCTTCTTGGAAGTCTAGGAGAAAACATAATTAATAAGATACATCCCCACATTCATGGAATAAAGTGACTCAGATTGCAGGACAGTTTTAACTAGCTGAATCTGGGAAACTCCCATGGGGAAGTGAATCAGCCACTTGATTTTATATACAACACATTTCAGGAGCTTCTAACAAAGTCCTGCATGCAGTGCAGTAGAAATTGTCTATAATATCCTGCCAAGCTTAGGAATGATTGGACCTGTTTGTTTGTTTGTTTTTTAATTTAGGGACAAGCCAATCTGGGATAGCCTCTACTTTAGCCTGTAGAGGGTTGATAGTTCTTGACCCATCTGGTGTCTAAGGTAAGTCACCCTACTTAGGCCTATTTGACACTTTCTAGCCTTAACTGTCAGCCCTGCCTTTTTTATATTGTGGTAACAGCTTGGAGGTGCTCTAGGTGTTCTGCCCATGAATTTGAGAGAGGCTACTGCAAATCCAACTAGCAGATTATCTTCCTGTGGGAAATTCTTAAGGGTATGTCTACACAGAGGCACTATTTCAGGAAAATGGATGTTAACATGAAATAGTGTTCTGCACATCTTAATAGCATGCCTAATATTTCAAAATATATTTGAAATAACAGGCTTCTTATTCCGGCTGCCTGTAAACCTCGTTGCATGAGGCTTAAGGAAGACACGGAATAGTGATTTATTTCGAAATTAGTGTTGTGTAGATAGTGCCAAATTTTGAAAAAAGCTATTTTGAAATAAACTGCGCAATTTGTGTAGCTCAAATTGTGTAGCTTATTTCAAGATACCCGCTACTGTGTAGATGTACCCTAAGTGCGTCTTCCTGGCTCTCAAGGCGTTATTACATTTGAGTGGTGGCAGCATACCACCCACAGTGAGGGAATCTGTGATGTTGGCAGGTTTTTTTTAAACATAAGCCTTAAGTGGCAGAGTAGCTTACGGTCTCTCGTGGGACCCCACCTTCTGTACTCAAAGTGTCAGAGTAAGAAACAGTCTTGACACAGTGTAACACTGAATCTTTAAGATGGTGCAGGGCCAGTGCACCTTCATCTTATCAGCATTCTCCAGTTTGGTCAATTAAGATGGACATAGCCCTACAGCAGAAAAGGGGCCTAGAGAGAGAGAGGGAGAGAACTGCATATGACTTGGTGCAGTGAATGCAGTTTACAGGAGGGAAGAATTTGGAAGCATTAGGATGTCACCCTGCATGCACATGGCTTGAATGCTCAACTGTAGTTGCAAAAGCCCTGTAAATAGTGGCTTTAATAAAAAGCCCAGCTATGTTATTATTATCTAGCAATAATATATGAAACACTTAGCTCTACTGCAAATTAGGCCACCACAGCCATTTTCCTGCAATGCTCTGTGTTCAGAGCCTGCTCAGAGCCTCTCTGAAATCCACAATCTTCCACCAGGTGCAGCAGCCTGTTTGATTGCTAAGCAGTGCAAAGTCAGAGCCTTATTTTAGATATATGATTATAGATGTAATTTACAAATCTGAAGAACCCAAATAGGCCCACATCACACCACATGGTCTCATGTTTATAGCATACATAACAGAAGCAAGATATTTTAGAATACCTTATGGCCCAAATTCTTCACTGTATGCTCTAAATTACCATAAAATTTAATCATTACAATTTTAAATATATAACTGGTACTATGTGTAAATACCTTTGTTTCTAATGCAAGTTGTCTTATGTACAAGTGATGGCATTTTAGTGACACAAAAAGTAGCCCTCATTTTCAGAACCTCTAAATAAGTCCTAAAATATGCTTTTAAAAATCACCTGTGTCACAATTATAAAGATGAATTCTGGCAAGAAGTAAGGGAGGGCTGGAAACAAATGCTCATTAGACAGCGTGACTTCCTTTTTCCTTATGTGATATTGCTTCCTTTCATAATGCTGATATTTCACAAGACAGAAGACCTTAAAACTGTCACTGGTCCAGGATGGAAGACAAGTGCAGTTTTCAATTCTGGATTTTCCTTGATCCTCTTGTGAGGGCACAGTAGAAAAAAAAAAGTGTTTGGTGTAGATTATTTTCATTAAAACAATAGCAGTTATATAATGTTATTCCGTAATTTTCAGCAAAGACTATTGATTGGTCAGAATGCAGAGGAGGTCAATGATGAAAAATAAACTCAACTTGATTTTTGATGTAAGGACTTTGTTTTATTTTTGTAGAAACAGACTATTTCTCTAGTCTACTACCATGCTCACATAAGGGATCCTTACACAATGAGTGTGTGCATGCATGTCCCTAGTTAGAGAGAAAATATGGGATAGGGAACTGAATACATTTAAAGACATTTCATATTCACCTAGCTGCATTTGGCTGGAATTAGAAATAACACTGATATAAATACAGCGAGAAAATTGTTTTCATGGACCATTCAACCCAAGGGGAAAATATTAGAAATCTTTCAAGAAAGCCTGATCATGAGAGTGTTCCAGCTTGAAATGATTACTAGAACAAAAAGATTAGGAAATTTAAACCTTCAGAGTTATTGCCGTAAACATGGTTACATGAAAATTGATAATCCCTAAGGGTCTTTAATGGAGTGTACCTCCAAACTGTTTGAGGTTAGCCAATTATGGAATATTTGTAGAAATCTCCAGAGAGAGAGAGAGAGAGCATGCATGTGGACATATCCAGTGGTTGAAGTGGATTGAAATAGAAACAACAATATCTGCAGCATCCAGCAGGTGTGGGACTTGTGTAACAGTGATACTTATCCAAGTCAAGAAGAGTAAGGGCAGGTGTTTCTTTTGAATAGAGGGGGAGTTGTGTTCATCCCCTGCCTCCTCTTAATATAGCCTGGGGATATTCACAGAAAGTTACATAGGGCCAGCTCCTACCAGATGGAGTTAATTGGCATTATTTCACCAGACAAAAGGGTCTGTCTCACAATATAGAGACATATAGAAAATAAAGGCCTGATGTCAGACTTTCTTCTATGCACACTAATACACAAATCCCCTCCACACAGTAGCTCAAATAATTAACTAAATTTTGTATCAGGAAAACAAAGCTATAACAATAGCTGAGGGGGAAAAGATAGTGAAAATGCTATAGTCCTGCAATTTCCGTTCCCTCAATGTAGTTATAAATTAATTAACTATTAAATGTGAATTAGTAGCTAGGACATTGTTTTAACCAGAGTTTTAATTTGAAATTTTAGAGTCCAGAGTGCCTGTGTCTTCCTGAAATGGACATCCCTCCTTTCTATCTACACTGACTTGTATTTTATCCAAGAGTTAGAGTGAGACCCTAGGGCTTGGCAGACCTTCCACTTCGCCAGAACTTCCCCTTTTGATATCTTAGAGGGGTGTTTTGAGGATAAATACATTAAATACATACAAAGAACTTGGGTGACGGGGACTATGCAAGTATTAATTGAGACAGCTTGTGTATCCTGACTAATTTAGACATGAATAATACAAAATAGTTTATCTGCTATTTGTGTTTAGCTTCATTTTTCTCCATGTGTGAGAATTTCCATTTCAGGTACAACTTGATAATCTGTCTCATTTCACCGAGCAACTGTAATAAAAGCTAGTAAAATCTAAGTAAAGTTTAGTGCAAAGTTCTATACTGGTATTATCTTAAGCTGACACCCAGGAGAGTCCACAAAAAGAATCCTTATTAATCCCATTGATCTTTCTAATGAATGATATTTAGCAACCCATTATTCAGCTATCTTGTCCCTATCTTGTCCCTACCTTAATCATTTTTAATACTACCTGTCCAATACTATAATGTGCTGAGTGCAGTAAAATTTTACTTTGGGAGTTGATGGCCATTCACAGGAGAAACTCTCAGCTCCTTCTAGCACTGAATCCAAAATCAACCAATTAGTCAGTTAAGATGCCCATTCAATAAATTGAACAAACAAAAAGACCATGCATGACATCCAGCGGGAACGGAGTTACCTTGGTCCAACATTGTAGGAAGGTATGAGGATCTGGCAGTGAGTAGGTCACATTATGTTTCAAATGTGTATAATTTTAACATTTATAGGTTAGTTTTAAATAACATTATATACTATAGCAGTACGTCTTCCAGAGAGGTTAATGAGGCAATGAGTTAAAGGACTAGTTATTCACTTTTGCAAAAGAGGCTTCAAATAACATTTAGGTTATAATATTACACGAATTTTATTTCAGCCACTTACTCCCTTTTGGGTACTTTTTACACATCACAAAAACATTGCATAGTTAACATAATTGGATCATTCCTTAGACTCCATATTTTGCAGGGAAGGACTAAATTACTTTGGGAGAACTACTCACAGATTAATAGATGTTAAGACTGGAGAGGACCCTGAGATTATCAAGCCTGACCTCCCATATAACATAGGGTATGTAATTCACCCAATTACTCCAGCCCTCAGACCTATAATTTGTGTTTGATTGAATGATATTGTTATGTGAGAGGGCTGCGTGAAGCTCCTTTATGGAATCAGATGCCTAACTGAAATAATAGGCGCAACCATCCAAAATATAGGCACATGACAAGGCACATGATAGAAGCTGAATTATATGGCCCAGAGAGTTTCCCTAGAAATTGACGTTGCAAATGCAGATGCTAAGATACTGATTGATGGAGCTTTGTGTGTCTGTGTGTGAGACAGAAGCATCAGAAATACATAGAAGAGCACCAAGAAGGCCCAAAGAAGGCCCAAAGAAGCCCCATACACAGCCAGAGAAGCCCTGTTAGCATGACCCTGAGAAGAAAGGTAAGACATGGAGAGCTTTTGGGTAATGTGTTGGTTGAAAGAGGCTTGGAGGTAAAGAAACTGTCTCCTGTTGTTTAGTGCTTCCTGTAATCAAGGGCACAGGTCTTCTGATATTCTTTATAAATTAATAGGATTGCAACACAGAAATACCTGATTCCAACAAGAGTTTCTCCTTCTAACAGAAATAATTTGCTAGACTCCAAAAACTTTTTGATTGCTTGGATCAAAAAGTGGTAACAATATCTTCCAGAAAGTCATTGAGTCTTGAATTAAAATCTTCAAAAGGAGGAATCTCTCCAACCCTGTCTGTGAAGCTTCTGTCCTGTCAGGTCTTTGGATTCAATAGCATCATTTACTTCTCTTCCACAAACTGGCCAAACACACATAGGACCCATTCTGCCCTCCATGAAGCTGAAGAGAGTTCTGTTGTTAATTTCAATGCAAGAAAGTTCAGGCCCATCTTCAGTATATACATAAAGGATAAAAACCAAGGGTAATATCTCTAGCTGATGTAACTACTGGGGCAGGTCCATTGATGTCAAAGGAGGTAGAATGATTTACCCCAGCTGCGTACCTCTACAACACAGTTCTTCTGGGTATGTCTTTACTGCAATAAAAACCCCATGGCACTGAGGTTCATTCAGAACCTGGGTCATCAGGGGGACAGGGCTATAAACAGCAGTGTAGATGTTCAAGCTCAGGCTCTCAGACCCTTCCCTATGATAGGATCATAAAAGCTGGGATGCCACCTGGTCCTAAACATTTGAACTTCAATTCTATAGCCCCACAGGCCAAGTCCCATGAGCCTGAGGCAGCTGATCCAGGTCATCCAAGGCTGTGCCACCAGTCTTTTATTGAAATGTAGACATTCCCATAGGTACCAAAAGGACTATTCACATAAGGGCTGCAAGATGGATGGATCTTAACCCCTTTCTCAGTGTCTAAATGAGGGATAATTAGCTAGAATGCTATAAATATTTTGTTTTACAAGTCAATGATGAGGTTACATCAACAGATGGGAAATCAAAAAGCACTTAGTTGCAGGATTAAAAGGCAAAAGTCAAATGTGTACAAAAGGCAAAGCTATGAGCCAAAATTTACTGTTGTCATTCACTGTCTTGTCCAAGTGTTGCTCTTTATTGCTCTTTATATTTCTTTCAGGAAGAAATCTCTCAGATCCACGTACAGAAAAGAAACAAAGCAGCTACCACCCAAATCTCACTACTTCCTTCAAAGCAAAGGCTACTTTCTTGGAACATGTTTTTGTCAAGTGCTAGGAGACTGTGGTTTGATTTAATGGGGCTGTCTGTGAAGTGAAGAAAGCACAGTCACGGCCATCTGCAGTGTGATTCAACTTTCAACAGACCAGACATAGTTAAGCCTCTGGAATTGTTGTCCCCTAAAGGAAGATAAAAACCATGGCAAGGGAATTAGTGTGATCTTGCACCATTAAACAAATATGTGCACCACTGCGAAGGATTCTTGCTTTCTTATTACTGCTCCTTAGTCCTGCTTTGAGTAATACCACCAAAGAAGCAATACACTAAAACAAGGAGAAAAGAAACACGAAAATAGGGGAGATTCAAAAAAAGCCCCTCAGAGATGGGAATAATGTAGGTTTCTTGCAGCCAGTCTAAAAATATGCATGAGAGGAAGGGTTAGAGGAAAGAATCATGTTTGTGGTAAAAATCACTCTCATGAGCTAGTGCTCATTGGCTAATAGAAAATTTCTCCTGCGAGCTACAGTAATTTATATGATTCAACTTTGCTTTTAATTAAAAAGGGGGAGGGTTATACTTCAGCCATCATAAAACGTATGTCCTATTGTACTGTTATTGGAAATGTGCATGTTGCAGAGAGTGTCAGCTC
Organism: Pelochelys cantorii; assembly: GCA_032595735.1. Classification (NCBI taxonomy): domain Eukaryota; kingdom Metazoa; phylum Chordata; order Testudines; family Trionychidae; genus Pelochelys; species Pelochelys cantorii. The sequence goes on along the minus strand of CM064329.1, from coordinate 95,875,304 downwards.
TCCTTAAATACAGGAGATAGGAGTTGAAATCTGTTTCTTTAATCCTCGTTGTTTTAGCAACAAAGTTAACATTAAGGCTGAGATTTACAAAGGAGCCTTCAGGAGTTAGTGCCCAAATCTCATTGATTTTCAACATGATTTTGGAACCTAACTTCTTTAAGATCACAGCCTAAAAGACTGGAATAAGTTAAGAGAGTCTCAATGCTGTTCCAATTCATTTCATGCTGCCTGTGGCCCAGTTACGGCAGACAAGGGAGCAAGGTATGAGTTCTACTGGCAGAGAAGGATAGTCAAAAGTATAGGCAAATTGGGGATGTGTACCCTTTAAGTTTCTCCCATACTTATGGTCTAGGAGAGAGTGGTATAGGAACTCCTGCAACAGCTCTACACCAATAAAGATAACCATTAGTAGGGGAAATCTTGGATGGTTTTAAAGCTGCTTTTGCAAGTCTAGATCAGGGATCCCATATACATAAGTACAAAATGAAGATGACAGTGTCAGTCTGCTGCAAAATATGAAATCTTGGTGTGTTTTTGTGTTTAATTTAACTTGCCCACATGGCCTTTGCATTAACAGGAGCGTTGTGAACATGACACAAGAAGTCATTCTTCCGCTCTACTCTGCACTGATCAGGCCTCAATTGGAGTATTGTGTCCAGTTCTGGGCACCACATTTCAGGAAAGATGTGGAGAAATTGGAGAAGGTCCAGAGAAGAGCAACAAGAATGATTAAAGGTCTAGAGAACATGACCTATGAAGGAAGGCTGAAAGAATTGGGTTTGTTTAGTTTAGAAAAGAGAAGATTGAGGGGGGACATGATAGCAGTTTTCAGGTATCTAAAAGGGTGTCACAAGGAAGAGGGAGAAAATATGTTCTTCTTAGCCTCTGAGGACAGGACAAGAAGCAATGGGCTTAAACTGCAGCAAGGGAAGTTTAGGCTGGGACATTAGAAAAACCTTCCTGTCGGAGTGGTTAAACACTGGAATAAATTGCCTAGGGAGATTGTGGAATCTCCACCTCTGGAGATATTTAAGAGCAGGTTAGATAGACATCTATCAGGGATGGTCTAAATGGTACTGGGTCCTGCCGTGAAGGCAGGGGATTGGACTCAATGACCTCTCAAGGTCCCTTCCAGTTCCGGTGTTCTATGGTTCTATGTCCTAACGGAAGAATCACCCTAGCCTATTTAATCTCAGTAATTATTCCCACTTGATGTGAACTCATTTCTAATAAGTAATCCCACAAATAAGGGGACCATAATGTGGAAAAAGGAGACCATGATTATATTGACAGCGTAGATACAGGTTCTTTATGTATTTATTTATTTAGTCTCTGGCTATTATTTAATTTTCAGATTAGTTTTGCAGATTTCATTTGGAGGCTGTTTCATTCCCATGTCCGTGACATCTCTGGGAATCACTTTAGTCTCTTAACCTAATTGCCAGCCCTTGTGATATTTGTCTCCTGCCAGAGCACAGTGTTAGAAATAATAAGGGCTTTTTCTCTGTGACAGAAAGTTCTCTGCCTCTTTGGAAGTGTTTTAGTTAGTTATACATGTGTTAGATATAGATATTTCTTTTTTGAAACTCAGCTATGATGAAGGAGTTGCTGAGCCTGCTGAATAGTGTTTGTGTTTTGTGGAGCTTCATTCTGCACTATGGGGTCTCTCAAGAATGTTGTTTCCAACACTGCAATGAATTTAAATACAAAAATGTAACAAGAAATTCAAAGATCCTCTGGAGAATGAGAAGGAACTCATATGGGTTATGTGTGAGAAAGATTCATTTCATCTTCAACATACAGTTTATATGAGAACTGAAGGATATTTGAACTTTCCCCCCCCCCGACCCCCCATCCATCTAAAGATGTTGTGCTAAATTCTACTCTCACACATACTGATATAAATCCAAAGTAAATCTACTAAAATAAGTGAGTTGTTCAGGATGCACCCCCCATGTAGCTGGGAGTTGTATCTGCCCTTTTTCTTTCAAAAGCAGCTTTTATTTAGTTCTGCATAGTGAGGTCAGCATACATAACACAGCAAGACAGGAATAAACTGTAAGTCAAAGGAACTGAGTGCAAGCATATATACAAAGCACAACAATGGCTCATTACAGACTCTAACAAACAAAACCTAAGATCTCATCTTTTTGTTTGTTTTCATACAAAGAAGAGTAAACTTTGGGAAGGTTTTGCAAAAACGTCCTTGACTTACAGAATAATGTGTCTCGGTCTCCAAAAGAGGATAAAATAAACAGTTCTATTTTACAAGGGCAATTCATTTCACCTCACAGAAAGCCCAAGAAGTAGGGCTTTAAGTGCACAACAAGGAGTAGGGATTGTGTGGCATACATCTAATTCCCCGAATTGCCTGCTTCTGCAGCTCCAGCTTTTGGGAATGCAGCTCCTCCACTACATTTTCCTTAGGTATTAGAACAACTGTTTCCACATATCATAGACTCTGGAGCCCTTCCATGAGTCCTCCTCTGTCACTCATTGTAGAGACAATTAATACTCTTTTGGTGACATGCAGGCTTTCTGGTGCAATGGCTCTATTGTTTCCACAGCCCTACTGTGAGGTCCAACAAGTCACATGGTTTCCTAATGGGTTAGTTGTGCCAAAAGAATAAGCCAGGAGGGGCATGGAAGATGCATAAATAAAGATGAGCTGGCCTAAAAAACAGAATGAGGAGATGCAGGATAGGAGTGTTTATTGCATTCATTTTTCAGGAAGCTAAGCTCAGCTTGAAAAACTCTGGGAAATTCTGCAGTAATGCAGAATCTTTCATGTATGAGCATATATCAGTCACAGAAACAAAGACATTTAGCCTGGAAGGGAGCTTTAGAGGTTGCAATGGGGTGCAGTCACAGATGACTCCTTGGGGCTGCTTCCCGGTGTGCTGATAAAGCCACAGTATACCCCATCACAGAGCTCATATAGTCCATCCTCCTGCACTGAATCATAAGCAAATATGCCTAAACCATCCCTGACAGGTGTTTTTCTAAGATGTTTATTAAAACATCTAGTTATGGGGGGACTCCTCAATCTCCATTGGTAACCTGTTTTGAAACTTAACTATCTTTAGAGTTCGAAAATGTTTTCCTAATATAGAAACTAAATATCCCTTGCTGCAGTATATACCAGCTAGTTCTTTCCCTATTTTAATCTTTCCTCTTAATTTGAGCTTTCTAAACCTTTATCATTTTTTGTTGCTCTCGTCTGATCTCTCTTCAATTTTTTTTTTTTTTACATTTTTCCTAAAATGTATCTCTACAAAGTGAACACAGTACTCTAGCTGAGTCATTACAAGACATAAATAGAGCAGGAAAGTTATCTCTTGTATCTTACATACGACACTTTTGCTAACAGCCTTCAGAATATTAGCCTTTTTTGTAACTGTATCACATTCTTGGCTCATAGTGTGATCCACTATGCTCCCCAGAAACTTTCTGCCTCACCAGTTACTTCCCATTTTGTACATGTGCATTGGATTTTTCATTCCTAAGCGTAGTACTTTCCACTTGTCTTTATTCTTGTGGATTTCAAAACATTTTATTGAGGTCATTTTGAATCCTAATCCTATTCTCCAAAGTGTTTGTAACCTCTCCCAGGTGGTCATTCTCAAATTATGTAAGCATACTCTCACCTGTTTTATCCAAGTCATAATGAAAAATATTGAATAGTACCAGATTCCTGAGGGAACCAAAATGATATATCCTCAACATTTGACAGCAAACCAGTGGCAACTATTGTTTGAGAACTGTCCTCAAGCAGTTATGCACCCAAGTTACATTAATTTGATCCAGACCATATTTCTCTAGTTTGTTTATGAGAATGTTGGGGGATCAGTGTCAAAAGCTTTACTAAAACTAAGATGAATCAAGTCTACTGCTTCCTCCCCTATAAACTATGCCTGTGACCCCACCAAAGAAGGAAATTAGTTTGATTTTCCATGATTTTTTCTTGACAAATTCATTCTGCCCATTGCTTTGTCACCCAAGTATGCCTGAGGTGCTTAGGAACTGATTGTTTTTATAATTTGTTCCAGGTATCAGTTAGGCTGACTGTACACAATTTCCCAATGTATTTGTTCCTTTATGTGAATGCATTTTTTACCCCATTATAGTTATTGTGAATAGCTCAGTTAATTAATCATATGTTGGAAGGGTCTTATATTTCCATCTTGTCACCATGGGCCCTCTGGATCTGGCTATTTAATTTCTTAAGACTGGCAATAATAATTCATCCAGTATCCCTACTATGCACAAATGATGCTTGGATATAAGTGCCCAATATCAAAGTGAGTACTTTGAATACACTTCTCAAATCATTGCTCAGTTTCTGGCAGCAGTAAAGGATATGAAATAAACTGGCGTATGCTATCTATGGATCTAATATTTACTGTAATTTGCCAACTCAACTTGGAATAAATATTCTGATGTCCAGGGGACTCTGCTCACCATACACAGAATTGGCAGAAATCAATGTTTATTTTTTTCATAACTTTGACAGATAATAATGTTTCTTCTATAATTTTTTAAAATGTTTGTCATTTAAATGTTCACTATTTGGGAAATTATATAGTCAGATAATTGGAGGATCAGACTATAATTATTTAATTACATTAGACGTTGAGATGTAAAAAGTTAAACTTATTACCATTAAAACACTAATTCTCAACATCACTTTTCAAATATATAAAACTAAATAAGTCAAACTCCAACATCTCAAACAGCATTTTTCTTACTATGCTTTTCTGTACAGTTTGAGTATTTCTGGAAATACTTTTTTATTTGCTTGTGTGTGTATAGAGAAATCGATATTTACTGACATTTACAAAAAAACCCTAATCCTTCTGATCCTAAATATAGTGGGTTAAATTCTGTTCAAGATACATTCATATTCAAAGCTAGAGTAATTCATCTGAAGTCAATATAGCTTAACTGTGGAATGCCCTCTGATTCTTTCGCAAAGGGTTCTAGATAAATACAATTTTTAGCTTATTCTTCATTAGCAGAAGATTCCACAGAAACCTCTGTTCATTCAAACCTGATTGTTCTTCGGCTTCAGAAACTGGCTACAGTCTTTATATATTTCGGGATTGTTCCCTCTTGTTAATGCATTTTAAGGTCTTATTGTACCCTTTTTCTCCTTCTAAATCTGTTTGTCTTCCTCCTTTAATACAATATTATAGTGATCTATTATAGATCTGGTCTTATATGTTATTGAGTCAGAGGAATAAAGTTATCTCTTAATGTGTTCCCAGCTCTGACTTTGTACGTACTGTCTCTGATGCTCAGGATGAAGTACACAATGTGATTCCTAAGCTTAGAAGAGGATCAGTGATGGGTGGAATGTTTCTTCTCACTCTTTTGGGCATATAAATCTTAAAAGTAAGGAGCAGAGACTGAAGAAGAAAGGAAACATACACTCATCTCAGAGGCTGGAGACAAGAGATGACACAGACATAAAATGCCATAAATGGTTTGCAATTATATAGCCTGCTATGTTTTCACAGTCTTATGACAGCCTCTTGAAAAATAAGAAGAGATCAATGTTCCCTCCCATCCATGTGTGGAATACAGTTTTGTATGTGCACTAAGACATGGGCGAATGAGCATCAGCAGTAGAAACAAACAAATCTAACTCTGGACACTCTGCTAACCATATGGAAGGTATTTGAATCTCTCCGGAGTGGCTGCACAAGCGCAAAGCATATAGGGCTCGTCTACACAGCAGCGTTATTTTGAAATAACTAGTGTTATTTCAAAATAACAAAGTAAACATCTATACAGCAAGCCCGTTATTTTGAAATAATTTTGAAATAATGGGCTTCTTTTTCGAATTCTATAACCCTCATTTTACAAAGAGCAACACCTATTTCAAAATAGCTATTTCAAAATAGGGCTTGTGTAGATAGGGCAGCTGGAGTTATTTCAAAATAAGTGGCCTCCAGGGCTTCCTACAGGTGCCCTGCTGGCCACTCAGTTCACACTCATCGGAACTCTATAGTTCCCCTTCCCCTGCAGCCCTTAAAGCTGCAGTCACAGGGGAAAGGGCTTGTGGCACAACACAGGCCCTGTGCCACATAGCAGTAGACATCACAGCTGTCCCTGCTGCCATGAGAGACCCCTGTGCTCCGTCCAAGCCTTCCATGGCTGCAGCCGAGCAGGCAGCCAGCTTCCAGGACCCTAACCGGGGCTGAAAGAGACGTACACCTTCCTGGTCATGTGTGGGGATCCTGGACCTCACTGAGATCTGGGGAGAGGAGGCAAACCTCCAGGATCTCCACACCAGGAACATGAATGTGGATGTCTATGGCCTGATGGCTGAGAGCCTAGGCCACAAGGGCCACATGCACACCCAGGAGCAGGTGTGCATGAAGATCAAGGAGCTCAGGCAGACCTATGCCAAGGCTAGGGAGCGCAGCTCCCACTCCGGGGCGGCACTGCAGACCTGCCCTTATTATGACTAGCTCCACTGCATCCTTGGGGTGGGGGGTCAGTCCCTTCCCCCACCTCCCGTTGTGAATTTGGGCTGGAGATTCCAGTCGTTGCCTTCCCAAGGATAGAGCCAGTGAGGAGGAGGAGCAGGAGGAGGAGCTGGACGCCATCAGCATCATCTCAATGCCCACCAGCCAGGAGGTCATGCTTGTCCTGGAGCCGGTACCCCCCTCCCAGGATGTTTCCCAGGCTTCGTCTGAAGCTAGGAAATGTCCATTAGGTGAGTGCCATTACTTTGCTTGGAGGTGGCAGGCAGCAAGGGGCTGCTGCACACTCCTTGCTTGGCCTTCTCAGCCTGGGGATCATGCAGCAGCCTGTGAACATGGAGCACTAGTCCAGGACGCACGGCCCCAGGAGGCTGCAACAGGGGACCCTTGTGCTCTTGCTCACAGGGTGTCTGGAGAGGCCTGCTTTACTCCCAACACTGGGGTGGGACACCCTCCCACCACAAGCCACCACTATAAAGAGGCTGGGGACACGAAGACACACACACAAACACACACACACACACACACACACACACTCACACACACGCAGCAGTGCTGCACATGGCACAAGGGCATGCCTGTACTCTCGGGGCAGCATCCATTCTTGGGGACAGCACAGTGAGGTGCCAGGGGAGCCTGCTGGGCGGGGAACGAAGTGGAGGGGAGCCGTTCACACACACCTCCCCCCAACACCCTGCTCTCTTCTCCTCCACTGGGTAGGGATACAAGTCCTCTCTCTGTGTAGGATGCCACCACTGCTGGACCCAATATGTGCGTGACATGGAGGGAAGTCCAGCTGCCCTGTTGCCTCCCATGCCTGCTTGTCCCCAAGAGCCTTCTGTCTAGGCCTCAGATGGCCTTGCTGGAAGCACATTCCCTTCATCTGACCCAAGACCTTTCAGTGCCAGCTCAGAGATGAGGGCTGGCCTCATGCACAGTGTCTCTGGGATGATTTCCCTTCTCTTTGTTCTCCACAGCTATATCAGCTACAAGTGGGGCATGAGCCACATCTCCTGCACCATCCTCCCAACTCCATGTGACCCACAGGCAAAGGCGAGCCCAGGAAGACCTACCGCAGGAGCAAATCGCCTGCCTGCATGCCCTGCAGCACTCCCTGGAATGGCAGTACTGCAGACTGGAGACAGACCTAGAACTGTGCTGAAACACCTGGAAGGAGCTTCTGCAGCAGGGCCGGAGCATATACACAGCTTTCACCGTCTCCCTCAACCACCTGATGGCCACTCCGGTTCCTGCCCCACTGCCTTCTCCTCCTAGCTCCTGCCCCCAGTGGCCACTGAGGGCCCTGCACAAGAAGTGGTCGGACCACCTGAGGCAGGCACCAGTCGCAGCCCCATCCCTGATCCTCTCCTCCCTCCTCCTTCTCCCACTTCTACCTCCCTCCCCCTCCCAGGTTCTTTCCCAGTCCCTCCCCAGTAACATTTACCCCAATTAAACAAAACCAGTTTATTCTTTCAAAAACAGAAAGTGTGGTTTATTGTGTATGCAGGGGAGGGGGAGGGGGAAAGTAGGGCAGGGGAAGCAAGGGGTGGGGGAGGAAAGGTAAAGTGGGCCACTGCAAAGGCCCCTTGTGTGGAGGCCCAGGGGAGAGTCTCACAGCTGGCTCTGGCTGAAACTCTCCCTCAGGGCCTCCAGGATACCCTGATGGGCCTGCTGCATGGCACACATGTGCAGCTGCTCAAAGGCCCTGACGAGCTGCTTGGCCTCTGCCCCTCACCATGGCAGGAACATCTCCCTTTTATATTGACAAAGGTTGTGAAGGACACAGTATGCAGCTACCACTTCGGTGACCAGAATGTCCCCCAAGTCCAGCCAGGTGAGGAGGCAACAGAACCTCCCTTTCAGATGACTAAAGGCACCTTCCACAGCAATGCGGGCCCTGCTGAGCCTGCCATTGAAGTGTTCCTTGCTTTGCTCAAGGTGTCCGATTTAGGGCTTCATTAGCCAGGGGAGCAGAGAGTAGGCTGCGTCCCCTACAATGCACATTGGTATGTCCACATCCTTGACCCTAATGGTGTGGTCGGGGAGGAAAGTGCAAGAATACAGCTTCTGGAACAGGCTGGACTTCCTGAAGATGCAGGCATCATGCACTTTCCTTGACCACCCGACATTGATGTCTGTGAACTGGCCACAGTGGTCCACAAGGGCCTGAAGGACCATGGAAAAGTACGTCATGGAGTTAATGTATTGAGAAGCCCAATGGTCAGCGGCCCTGATGGGGATATTGGTGCCATCATTAGCTCTCCCCCCATAGTTGGGGAAGCCCATGGCAGCAAAGCCTGTGATGATGGGGTCCGCATTGCCCAGGTTGATGACCATGCACAGCACAACAGTGTTGACTACCTCCTTCACCACCCATAGAAGGAGACACAGAGAATCACAGGGTTTCTAGAACCTTTGGGGGGTTCTTGAGCCCAATCACCCCCCAATTGCTCCCACACACCAGGAGCAATCCCAATTTACCCAATCCTCCTGCAGGGCTTTGAGAAGGTGGGACTGAAAAACCTCCTGGGAAAAGGACTTCCACCCCCCCTTGCCCAGGGTACTCCATTACAGCAGTTCACCATACCCCTGGGACAATAGTACAAGAGAGCCATACCTGCACGAGCACAGCCACGACAGTTGATCTCCCCATGCCGAACTGGTTCTCAATGGATAGGTAGCTGTCCAGCATGATGAGCTTCCAGATGGCAATGGCTACCTGCTTCTGGAGGAGGTAGGAGGGTCGCATGTGGATGTCCCATTGCGTGAGGGCAGGGGCAAGCCACTCAGACAAATCCATGAAGGTATCTTTCCGCATGTGGAAATTCTGGAGCCGCTGCTGGTTGTCCCACCACTCCATGATGATCCGGTCCCACCACTCGGAACTGGTGTCTGATCACTAGAAGTGGGGGTGCACGGTGTGCAGGGGAGGGCAGGTGGAGTCATGCTGCATGAGCAGCAAATAGAGAGAGGAGAGGAGGTGTCCCACAATGAGCTGGGGGTCCTCTTCCTACAGGGGCACAAGGGCAGCCTGTAGAAACTGTAACAGGAGGTCCAGCATGAGATGTAAGAGCCGGTGACTGTTCAGAGGCAGATCCGACTGCATGGCAGGAGTGCTGTGATGTCCACAAGGGCAACCACAGCAGGCAGAGAAAAGTCTTTGTTGTCCTTCAAGCAGGTACGCAAAGGAGAGGAGCCTGAGACGTGACTGTACATGGCGGTACCTTTAACCATGAGCCTCAGATAGCCTCAGGCAGCAGCTATGGGAAGTGACTGCTGTCCTGATGCCCTGCTTGAAGTTTTCTGGGTGGCCTTACATGCGATATAACACCCAATGAGTGTGGACACTCTATTTCAAAATAGCTCAGAGCTATTTTGATGGGTATATTCTGTGCAGATGCTCTATTTTGAAATAAGCTATTTCAGAATGGCTTATTCCGAAATAAGCATGGAGTGTAGACATATTCATACAGATCATTGTAAGATATTCTTCTGTGTTTTCACCTAAGCTTTTTTTTTTTTTTAAAATAAATAAACATTTCAAAAATTATTGATCAGCTTTTCAGTTTCCTCAAAACTTGAAATGACACATTTCATGGAAAAAACTGAAACATTTTAATAAATGTGGAATGTTTTGTCTAAATTAATTTTAATTACAATTTTTGTAAACATTTTGAAGTTTTCTGATCTGTTCTCTTTATTAGTAGGTTACAACTTTGGCTCAGATCAGCGTGCCAGAAACTTTTGAGATAAAAAATGCCATCACTTGTATGGTGGCAATGCACGCGACACATGCCGTAGAACACTTGCAAAACATATTGTTGCATTTTGCATCAGCTTCATTTCTGAATGGGATCAAGTTGCAGACCTAAGTAACGGATATTACAGTAATCTAATAAGGAAGCGAAAAAAAATGAGGGATTATAGTAGTGGAAGTCTACATTTGAAACAAATGGTTGCTATCTTCTTGCCAGATATGCTTGAAGCCTGCAGTTTTGGCCACTTCTGCTGCTTGATAACAATAACTAGAGAGATGTAACAAGACTTTTCAAAGTGTAAGTCATCTTACCTGAAATATTATTTTCTAAATCTTCATGTTGCTTCCCTCCATTTTACCTGGATTAAGTCCTAGGAAGTTGTCCAACCCCCCCAAAATGTTAGGCTCGAAGGGGATGCTGGAAGGATGAGACCACGACTCAAGACTAAAGAGCAATCCTGGTTTTTATTATTATTACAAACCCTGGCACTCTTTTAACTCTTGGGAGAGTACACCTGAGTATGATTTACAGTCAATTACATTTACATATATGGACGCCAGATAATCATTAAAATAAAAAACAAACAGATCACCAGACAATAGCAAATAATTCCCTGGGGTTTTTCTAAATCACAGTAACTGGCGAAGTGGACCCAGGGGTTGACAATGGTAATGTTAATGCTGGTTTCATTCATGGAGGTAACTATTTACACTAATTATTTAAATGTGGGATAAGGAAGACCATTAGTGGTCAGTTATTTGTGAATGGGTGACTAACAACCCTTGTCACCTTTAAACTAAACTTCCAACGAATAACAATCAATGAACATTAAGGGGGACCAAAGCAGGTCAATTACAGAGCTGAAGGCAAACAGTGTGGGAGGGGATTATACCGTTTCCGAAGACAGCAGGAACACAAGGGCCAGCCACATGCTCTCTAACTGCCTCCACTCGGGTCGACCAAACTCGAATACGCTCAGCAAACACTCGGGAGCGGGGGGAGCAAGGCGTCTGGGTGATCAGGCCAGGCGTTCACACGATGCAATTTCCTGGAGAGAAAGGGGTCGCCTGCCTGTTTTATCGCCTGCTTACAGATCCAGCTCATTGGCTGGTTTTTGCCGCAGTGGGAGGCGTGAGCAGGGGAAAATAATTATTCTGTCTAAATTGTTTATGCCCTTATATGGAAGATGTTCCACCCTGCTGACAGAGCCCCCTATACCTGCTCCTACTTGTGAGATCTTCTGTGGCCAGCTCACGACGGGCAGCCATTTTGTATGGTTCTGCCTTGGACAGAAGTCAGCCTCTATTCTTGCCCTCGACTCAGTGAGACACAGCATATTGCCCTCAGCTGCACCATGTGAATCATATGAAATGAAGACACACAGGCTGGTTGTCAACAGCTGACTGAAGACACTGTAGTCTGTACTTCTTCACCAATCCTCCTCCAAATTCACAAATAAGTTTGGGTTGAACAAAACCGAATTTTTCAATGAGTAAACTGTTTTCTGAAAGAATTCACCCAGCTGTAGACAAGACAAAACTTACTTGAGTCCTATAAAAACAGTGCCCTAAGGGTGCAGGAGCAAATTCATTTGTAAACATCTGAGTCCTTTCATAGCTAGATCATAAAAAGGAAAAAAAATATTGCTTTTATGAGGAGATCTCTCCTTCACTGTGGACACCAACATCCAGCTTGCTAAGGAATACTGTAAAGCTTGAAATCAAACCAGTTTTCTATGTACGTCTATTAAAAGAGGAAGGCTGGTTCACTAGTTAGGGGACGAACCTGGAACTTACAAAATCTTAGTTCAGTTACCTTCCCCATCACAAGCTTTTTCTATAAGGTTGGGCAAGTCCTTTTACTTCTTTGTGCCTTGGTTTCCCAGCTATACATTGGAAATAGTGGTGATCCCTATGTCATAGTCCAGTTGTGAAAATCAATACATTAAAGATTGTGAGATGCTTTGGTGCTTGAACATATTTGTACCAGAGAGAGATAGAAAAAGGATTGGATTTCAGTGCAGTGTAGTATACATTTTTCTCAGAGACTTAGGCATCTGATTGCCATAAAGCTTCTAATGTGTCGTCAGTCTTGTATACATGCCATAAAAAGAAAAATATTCGCTTAACTGCAAATGATAGCTTCTCTCGCACAGTTCATTATTGAAGAAGTCCTCTTGGCTGATATCTTGTTTCTATTTCCATTTTGTTTCCATCCTGTAGCTGAAAAAGCCTGGTTCCATATACAACTCACCTACTGAAACAACACTCACAATTTTCTATTAACTTTTTCCGAGATAATGGAGTGGCGTGGAAGCATCAACCAATCTTTATTAAGGGGGAAAAAGATCTTAAAAAAATTGCTTATGTATCACTGGAAACAAAAAAGACCACATTCAAAGAACTCTTAAGGTAGCTAGAGAAAAAAATGAATGAAAGGAAATGTTAGTAAAGGCTGAAAAGTACCATATGTCCTCCAAAGCGTAGGCACAATGGGGAACCACCTTAATGGCTTTCTTAATGTAGCCTGTTGTGACTAGGTATTGAAAGACATATGGTGCATTTCACCCTAAACTATGCATTTTCTGAAACATCTGCAATGTTCTTTTTAATGTTTTTGTGTATAATTATATAGTTTAAATTTTTAAGGCACTTTGTCCTTGAGTTATTAGAGGGCAATGGCATACTATGGCTAACCATCAACGCTTCCCTCATGCATACTTTGACCTTCTGTTTGTTTTTGGTATTTACTATTTACTCTGCATACATTGGAGAGTAAAACAATATCAATATTACTATAGGGCCTCGATGTTGCATGTTCTTACAGGGAATACTATTCTTTTGTGCTCCAGTACAAATGTCAGTAGAAGTGGTGCTTGGGTGGGTGTGAGCTTAAGCAATGGTGTTATACTACCAATATCTTCAGAGTACTATTTCAAGCATGTTGTGTACCCACTATTAAGTACCAGTATAAAATAATGAGACAATCCATGACCAAACTGTGGATATCTATGAATAGACCTGAGATTAAGTACCATTTCAGCTAAGAATGTTTTTCAATGGCCTCTTTCCAACTATTAGATCAGACCAATGTGTATGTAAAAGTGAGGGGTGCATGGGGGATGCATAGGGAAGGATGACAATTTACTACTGGTCAGCACCTAAAAAGGTACTCTCTCCTTACATCTAACAGCTTGGGGAGCACAGAGAAGAAATTGTGTCTCTCTCATCAGAATTTCTTCCCGTGGCCCCTCATAGGGTGCATAGCTACATGTCACCCCTTATATCCATCCAAAGCATAACTAACTTTTAATTTTACCAAATCATAAATGCTAAATTCAGATTTTTGTGATTAGTTTTTGGCACTGTGGGAACCAGCCTATAACAATTGCTATAAATGTACTTAGCAAAACAATATCAAGTGAAAAAACTTACATTATGCGCAAAGTGCTTAAATAATAGGCTTTGGCTCTGAAGTATGTCACAAAATAATTTTATGTTGCATTATTACTTTTCTCATGTTATTTAAAGATACATCCATATTTATATCAATACATTTAATTTCAGGCCTAAACCTTTTTCCAAAATTATTTGCAAGGTTTTAAAGAAAGCTAATTCTCTCTTTTACTTTGGTTAAAGTAACGTCTATATATGTACTAATATCTAACTGTCCTTTAGGAGAAATGCTGTTTGACAAAAACTTAGACTGAATAAAAAATTATAGATGGTTGTTCCCTTTTTATTGTTGCTGTATTTTCCTTCCAGCTATCACTTACTTTATTTAAAGGGTAACAGTATGTTTCACCAGTCTTCCCCAATCTCCTCACTGCCTTTAACACATTTGTAAAATAATCCACAGGACATATAGATATATTTTGAAAATGTGTTCATGTAACTATCAACTTTAAGCAATCAAAAATCATGACACTAGTTCAGAAGTAAAAAAGATTTTATTTCAATAAATGGTGTCTGAAACTTCTGTGTGTGTTTGGGTGACATCTTCAACCCTATAAAAATAAGAAAGATAGTTGTTGTTGTTGTTGTTATAGTCATAAAATAAAGCGTCTCACTTTTTTTTATAAGAGCAACTTCCATTTCTCTGGTTGCATAATCAGTATTGCCAGATATCTGTATGTTACCACAAATATTTCATATACCAGGTGCTAGGTAATAACATAAGAAAACTGCACTTATAAAACTAAACAGACCCTTTATTGAGAAAACTATTGAAAAACATGCCACAGCTACATGTTGTATTGGAGTCCTGTGTGCATAGTTTGACTTCCTGGGCCTTCTTCTATCTTTTCCAATCTGTGCTCCTCCCTCTACATTCCATAGATGTTGCTCCAGCAATTACTTATCAGTACATATTTTTCTTCTAAAAGCTTAGGCTGCTGCAATCACCTGAGTACATCTGAATCCCATCTTTCATTCTTAAGGGAATCTAATGGGCTCCTTCCCCCCCCCCCCTTTACATGGCTTGCAGGTGGTTGTGATTTGAGAGACAAATGTGGGGGAATTGGAAATGAAACAAAGTGTTTTCTTTTTCAGTGGGTGCTGCTGCCTATCACAGCTCTCTGAGAATCAGAGACTGTGGTCCAAGACCCTGACTCCATTATTGGATTTTTAGGTAATGTGGTTTTGCCTCATTCCTTCAGATACCCTTGATGCTACATTTTGTTTCTAGCACTCAGACCTATGGAGAAAAGCTAGCGGATAGACCTCCAGTTCACCCCAAAGGTTTAAGAAGCACAAGGCTAAAAATAGAAGCCAGAATGTATAATTTTTTTAATAAAAATAATGATGTTAAACCTCTCTCATGATTTGGAGGTCTGCCTCATGATTCTGGAACAGCTGAAGTTGACAATACTGAATAACTGATAGATCAATTAACAAAAATAAAAACAGTAAACACATATTCAAAAACCTTCAGAATTACTACTTAATGTAAATAAATTAAGACCATTTCTAGATCTTTATCTATTCCAGACTCCTCACAAGTTGTCCAGCACCCCTCTCCAGATAGCTCATGTATGTGGGTGCAGTGGGGCTCTCTCTTTTACTCCATTGCATAGGTTCAAAGTCCCACTCATTTAGGCTATGTCTACACTACAGAGTTTTTGTGCAAAACCAGCCATTTCTTTGCAAAAACTCGCGTAGCGTCCACACCTCAAGTGCATTTTTGTGCAAGTAAAATGAAAGAACAGAGGGGTTTTTCTGGTGTAGGTATTCCTCCTTCTATGAGGAATACTCCTTTCTGCACAAGAGTTCTTGCGCAAAAAGGTGTGTGTGGAGGGGGAACAGGGGGTTTTGCACAAAAAGAGGCAATCAAAAAAAGCACAGGTGCCTTGGTGGCCATTCTGTACATAGCAATCAGAGTTTCCTTTCGAGAGAGCATCCATGCAGTCTGGATGCTCTCTTGCACAAAAGCGCATCGCTTTTTCGATGAGCTTTTGCAGTGTGGACGTGCTCTTGCACAAGAAGTTTTTGCTGAAGATCTCTTCTGCAAAAAGCTTCTTGCGCAAGAAGCCTGTAGTATAGACATAGCCTGAGTTAGGGCTTGATCTTCTGAAGTACTGGGGCTGCAGTCATGCTCTGCCACAAATGTGCTTTAAGATAGGTCCTGGAAAACATGCTTATGACTGAGTTTGACTAATTGTCACTGTATCTCTCTGGATGTATTTGTTGCCTGAATTTTATGTTTGTCTTGCCAAATCCTGCATTTGAAACCCTAAATCAATGTAAGGAAGTTTTAAAAAACTATTAAGAATTCTATTCTCTCTCCTTCTCTCGCCCATCCACATACTTTCCTATACAGTATGTACTCATTTTCAACCCAAACATCACCTGTCATACACGGAAGCATTGATGGAAATGAAAACTCCAGGAATTTCGACAGTAAAACAAATGCAGCAGTGAAAGATTTATGAACACGAGAGAATTTCTGAGCTTCTTAAAGTTAAAAGCAGCTCCATCCAAATTTCCTTTTAAACCCCACATAACTAATTTGATTGATAGCTCAGTAGTTTCCTATGGCTTACTGATTAAAAACAAGCTGATCACAAAGGGTATATCTACACTGCAAATAGACAACTATAACTGGCCCATGCCATCTGACTTGGGCTCAGGATCAGGGGCTCTTTAATTACAGTGTAGACATTCAAGGTTGGGGTGGAGCTTGAGGCCCCAATTTTTGATGTATTTATCATCCACATTAAAAATAAATTCACTTGAGAGAAGTGGTCTTGTGCAAATCCCTTTGCCCCATTTAGCCCATTGTGATCATCATAAAGAGTTTAAGGAGGGTTTAAATGATGCATAGGGCCTTGTTCAAAATGACAAAGGAAAAACTGTATTTTTTTTATTCCCAACAAATATGAATCTCCTGTTTTCTCCTGCTGCAAATTCATGAAAATTCAGTCACATCTTACTTTTACTTTTTTTGGTTGATATTTGAAAGAAAAAAAAAGACGAATTCAAATAATGTTTGAAAAGTGCATGTACATACATATACATCATGGCCATGTGTCAAGACATAAAATTCTTGAAAATTTCAACTAGGTCTACTTATTAATAAATTAATGTACAAAATGTTAGTGCCATCTCTTGGTGAAAATACGGAGCTGAAAATTATTTTTTATTTGAATACTAATTGAATTTTTTTATAAACAGAATCTGATGACATCCTATATCTCGGATTACTTCAAGGTTACAATCACCACCACTGAGTGTTTCTAGTATGTCAGTTTAAGAAGGGTCGCTTTCTTGATGTATGAGTTTACACAAGGGAGTTGGGAGTATACTTTCTGTTAATATGTTGTTTTAAAAAAAAGTTCGAATTTGTGGTTCTTCTAGTAAAAGGGAATAGAACCTTACATTTGAAGTAGTCCCATTGAAGTCAACGAGGATATTGTTCAGTAAAGTTAATACTCATTATGATGAAGAAACAAGCTTATTATTTTTTGTCTTTGTGATACCATACAAGTCTCCAATAAAGAAATTAAGGAAGAAAATATGTTATAGTATATTTTATTATTTCTTATTAACACAGTTGTTCCTGATTTTCTTTTGGAGTTTGCATTTATTTTGTATTAAGAATAAATGTCTGCTTTTGAAGTAGTCACTATAAAGAACTGGGAAAAGATGGTTGATTGACTGAAGCCATAAACTAATGTTAAATTTGAGAAAAAATACATCTTTCTTTGCAGTAAGTCTAACATTTACTGCTGAAGATTGAAAATAGGCATCAGGCCTTTGGGCTTTATGTTGCTGAAGGATTTTTGTGTTTATTTTATTTTAAGTGTAGAAAATCTTCTGAGGACCCACAAGGATGCACCTGCACAGATACCACTGCAGGAATGAAGCATTATGAACTCAATGCCCTTACCCCTTTTTCGGTGACATGTTAATACTGGAAATTTAAAATTGTAATGAGTCAGAAAACAGGAGTTATGTGGCTCCTTTTGCAACGTTAATCTAGCTACATAGCACTAACTTGGTTTTATGCTGTTGTACTTTATTAAATTACATTTCCATTTCTTCCCCCTTCAGCTAAAAGTGACTAAGATAAAGGCTGAGTTTATACTGAGTTTGAGAATTAAACCCAACATAAATATAAATCACTTTCCCGTGAAGATGCATGCAAGGAAACATATTTTATTTTATCTTGAACCTGATGTGTTGGAATCAAGCTTAAAGTACTACCTTGCATCCAGCTTAGGAAAACTGGTCAAGTTTGACTGAAGTTTAGCTAGATCATGTAACAGAAACCTGATCTAAACTTTCACTTTTTTAAATCAAGACAAGGGCAAAGTGAGAGAGCAAGAGAAAGATATATTTTGGCACTATGTAATCTTAACAGCATTCAACATTTAAATGCTTCCATTTAGGGATTATGTGAGCTGAAGAAAGGTTTCATCCCACCTTTTGTGCTGCTGTTCTTTGGTTGGAGACAGTTTTCTGGAAGGCTGGGTGAAGTGTATCAGTGTGCATTTGCACTTCAACAATGTATAAATGTAATATTGTTAAGAAAATGTAGAATTTACAGAAGCCCGCAAAAATGCAGAGAGACTCTAAGATTATAGATCAATTTTTTTTCGCTCGCTATTTTCTCTTGTGCCTGATGTGAAAGCAATTTTTGAAGCACTTTGCTGGGTGAGTTTCAGAGAGGCAGTTATAATCTCTAGCATGCAAATGATCCAAGCAGTAGTTTAAATGCAGCAGTCTCTGTGCCTGTCAGACAAAGGGCAGAAAATATGCGGTTTTCATGTTCCCTATGAAATGTTCATCGGGCGTAGGGAATTCATAATGCACCTAAAAATCTCATCAGATTTCCACTGAACCTGGTTTTCTAAACATTTATGACATTTTTATTTTTAATCTACGCCTCCTTACCTTCACAGTTTCAAACTGCAACCATTTTTGTAATAGCCAAGCCTGGGAGAAAAAAATGTTCTATGATCCTTTACAGTGTAAAAAAAAAAATGGATTTTTTTCAGCCCTCTTGAACCCAAAAAAATGGAATACAATTCCTGAAGTTAAAAAAAAATCATCTACACACACATGCACGTGCACACACACCCTATAAAATCAACTTTAACTCAGAGAATGAAAGAGTTAGATCTTTATTGGTACAAATGGACATAGCTCTATTGAAATTAGTAGTGTTACACCTGTTTACATCAATGAAATATCTAGCCCCAAACATAGAAAGCTTTAGCCTCAAGGGATTTTTTGTTTGTTTTCCAGTGAGTGGTCATGAGCGTCTGAAAAAGTGAATTATAATATAAAACATGTGGCTGGCAAATGCCAGAGAATGCTATTGGTAATTATTGACAATGATAGCCCTCAAAAGCCAAAATGACAATCATATTTTCCATTCTTAGAATGCAAAATGCAGTACTTTAGTAAAGGTAGAAAGCACAAATCATTACATATTCATTTTTTTAGTGACATCCACCATTTACTAGACGCCATATAGAAAAGACAATTTCTTTCTGTGACTTGTCTATTGGGATTCCCCTGACTGCAGTGGGACTTCTTAGGTGATCAGGGTAACAGGAAGAGACCCACAAAATGGCTGCACAACATTATATACTGCAATAGTGTCTGGTCATGCACACATTTAGTCATGAAAGAAATTTTTGCTTATGTGAAGGTAATAGGAAGGGAGCCTGAGAATAAGCCATAGCTTCAGAGGCCTCATATGAAGCAGGACTTGCTTACAGAATCTGGAAAGAATAGGGCTGCTAATGCAGAAATACATATTCCTAAGAAATGCTAGTCACAGAGTACTCATGCCTATACCACCCGACATCAAGATGTACCAGAACATCCCAAGATCAATGATGGTACAAAGCATTCTCCAAGGATAACAGAAATGCATTGATCCCTCCTAAAAGATAAGGCCAGGGTTATAGTATGTAATTTGTTTATATCAGGGTATAAAGAGGAGTATTTTTGGCCAGCCTACGGAGCAGTAGGAAGTCCCATCACTGACTGAGCTGAATCCATTATCACAGGCATACATTTGTTAGGATCCTTGTAATAAACCTGGTGGGGTGCTTTGTACCTTAACAGACCTTGTGGTCTTTGAGCCATTCATTCAAGGTCTTCTGTGTCTGCTTCCTGCACAGAGGTGGGGCAGAGCAGGGACAGTACACCAAGGAAACACACACACACACACACACACACACGGCCAAACATCTGTCAACATTTAATGACAGTGAATAGTTCTGTTCATGTCAGTAATGATGTGTATGAAGTCACAGGTTTGCTTCTAATAAGCTTCCAAAGGTCAGTTGCTTAAGTTAACATTTTTTTAACTTCATAGTAAGTTCAGCTTGGGTTTTATTTGAAAGTTTGGGGTGAAGGCTTAAGTTGGATATTTTATGTAAATGAGGTTGCCCATCCCTAAACGAAACATGCAGATACCTAGATATTTTGAGTCACACTCATTTCTGATCTTTAATCTCAGACAACTGATTTTTTTCCCAAGTGCCTACTCAGCCCCATATTCTGAAATTTGTTTTTAAAATTCAGTGCTGTGGAGGAATGTTATGAGTTAGTCAGATGCAGATTAAAGGAGAAATTGAATATAGTGACTGGGAGATCAGATGATGCCTACCTTCCTGCTTAGTGCTTATTGTGTATCACCTTTGGGGCACAAGTGGGGTATAATATCCTCCACAAAACATTATCTTTGGAGATGAAAAATTAAACAGAAGAGACCCATAGAACATGAGATAAATTCTAAGAATATTCTGATTTATTTCATTTTTTTAAATTAAAATAAATGATAATAAAAATAATGTGGGATTATTAATTAATATATTGAATGAGTGGCATATCTACAAGCCTCGTGTAGTTTCATTGCTTATGTGCATATTGAATTTATTGTGCCGCATGACGCATTATGAAATGACTGATCAAATTCATTTTTCAGAATAAATGCTAAATAACATGGCATTATGAGCTCATATGTCAACTGCCAATATACTTCATTCCTGACCCATAACACTTCCTTGTTATTTCAGTCTGCCTGGGCCTCTCCTGGGCACAGACTGCTAATCTTGTTGAAAGTGTGCCAGATTACGTGACTGTTTTTTGAAGTGAACACATGTGGTGATTAGACCTAGTATCCAATCCAGCAGATCCATTTTTTCTTACGACCTAAACCGTGATGTTGAACCTTTGGTCTGTGGAGCCCTGGGGGTCCTCAGACTATATCCAAGATTTCCAAAGGGGCTGTACCTCCATTTGAAATTTGTGGGCCTCCTCAAATGAAAAAATGTTAAAAACCCTAAACCAAGATTTCTACCCAGAGGTACACCAATGCACAAACCCACTTTGTCATCTCCTACTTCTTCTTGAGTTGCACTAAGAATCACTATGTATGGAGGATTTTTGACCTGAAGAATACCTGGCTTTGTATCATTTAAACAGGAGATCAGGTCTCCTACATTAGGAGAAAATCAGTCACCACTAACTATGGCTTGCTAGATAGCAAAATGTGGACTTCAGTTACAATGAACCTGGCAGGATCACAGAGCATGAAATATTTAACTATTTTGGAAGGTATAATCTTAGATGAGTTAAAATCAGTAGTATTGGATGATATGTCTGAGTGGAGTTGAACTGAATACCACATACATACAGATACACAGTGACTGGAAAGCAAATATTTCTGATTTGTAATAATGTGAAGCTATGCATGAATGGAGCTGAATTATGAAAAGCCTCAAAATAAGTATTTGTAACCAGTGGCAGTTCAGAATGCTAAAGTGGATAAGATGCAGGATGTGAGATTAATTCAAGAACAGGTCAGTTTAGATGAGGAACAGATGTATTTGCCAATTCCTAAATAGCTCAGGTACTGTTTTATTTCTATATTAGGGTCAGGGTACTTTATATATTATAATTATGTGGCCATGTAAATTGATGCATAATGGCAGATTATTTTAAAATTGCATCATAATTGTGTTCCATGATCTAAGATTTTTTCCCAATTGATCCCCCAATCTTTATGATTATGAAGAAAACCTTCAAACTGTGAATCAAATGTAAACTGATGCAGTGTGGTTTGCCTGAGTCTGTGGACAGCCAGGCATTCCATGTTTTTCCTTGTCAATACAAAAATTTGAACTAGATTAGAAACTGAAAACCCAGGGCAGTATAAAGTAAGTGGAATGTTCTACATTTACAAAGTGTCAAATTCAGCTTCTTTTACTCACTCTGGCTGATTTTACACAATTGAAGTCAATAGGAGCATTGATGCTGATTTTAATAAGTGCATGATCAGGCTTCTGTGAGCAGCTCAGTTCATTAAAATGGAACTATTAAGGAAGCCATAGGTGCTAACTGCATGGGTGCTCTGGGGCTGGCACTCTCATGGAGAAAAATTAGTGGTTGCTCAGCAGCTAGTGGGCGTCAAGCTCCCCACAGCGCCTCTCACCTGCTAGCAACACTGCTGCTCAACTCTTCCCACTCCCTCTCAGCATTCCTGCCTGCTACAAACAGCTGTTTCACCATGTTTGGGATGATGTGGGAGGGTGGGGGAGGAACAGGAAGGAGGCAGAGATCAGGCAGGGCAGGTGCTTGGGGGAAGGAGTGGTATGGATGGAACAGGGACAGGAAGAGGAAGTGTGCAGGTTTGGAGGGAGAGGTAGAGCGGGGGCAAAAAGGGAATTGAGCACACCACTAGTAGAAGGGCATTTGGTGCCTGTGGAGGTAAGAAGACACTATCCAGAGCAAAGGAGATAAAATCTGGCCCAAAAGAATCAAAGTTTATTGTGTTATCAAAACATTTGGTCTTATTTAGTCTGCAGAAGAGAAGAGTGAGGGAGGATTTGATAGCAGCTTTCAACTTCCTGAAGGGAGGTTCCAAAGAGGATGAGAGAGACTGTTCTCAGTAGTGGAGGATGGCAGAACAAGGAGCAATGGTCTCAAGTTACAGTGGGGGAGGTCTAGGTTGGATATTAGGAAAAACTATTAGGAGAGTCATGAAGCACTGGAATGGGTTACTTAGGGAGGTGGTAGAATCTGCATCCCTACAGGTTTTTAAGTCCCGGCTTGACAAAGCCCTGGCTGGGATAATTTAGTTGGGGTTGGTCCTGCTTTGGGCAAAGGGTTGGACTAAATGAACACCTGAGATCTCTTTCAGCCCTAGGATTCTATGATTCTATAAACATCATGTTCCCTATGTTCCCTAATTTCTTACCAACTCAGCCACTTTCTTGTATGATGTAACCATTTATTATTATCTTTTTTTATTTTTGTTGTAGTTTTTGCTTCAAGAATGTAATTTTTGCGTGCCAGAGGATGTCTTCTCTTATATTCAAAAGTTCCTATCATATCATGGATGTTACTAGAAAAAAATAATCAATAATGTGAGTAAAGACTGTATTCTTTAGCAATGACTTTACATAGAAGAGTTGGTGGATGAATTAATACACGTGGTCTCTGAAGAGGAAGTGGAGCATCCAATGTTAAACTTAAATTGCAAATATAAATATCTCAAATGTAGGAATGCTTCACAACTATAACTGTGGGACCATGACCTGGATTTGGCTTTCTTAGGAAAGATTCATGAAACATTCTTGCATAAGCAGTAGTACCCAGTTGAGTTAAGTCTGTGCATTGTAAGTAAGCACAGAATAAAAGTTCCTAACAGGATGGTTGCTGGTGTCTTATTAGCAAAGATGAAAAGCCATTGAGTCTTCCAAGTGTGCACATCACTAAATCTTCACAACCACATTAAAGCTCAAGAAATGGCCGAAAGAAAGTAATTTTAGAATTTTCTATTAGACTTGGGACTGCATTGAATTTTTAGATTGTAAATAATTCTACAATTATAGTTTAAACATCAAAAATCTTAATACTCTTGGACAATATCCTTTGATATTTTCTTTCTATTTTTTTCTTCCCCTCACTCTACAGAGACAAAAAATGCTGTTTTGACTGAAAATTATTAGAACTTTCACAGAGAAAGTTTTAGCCTCAGAGCGAACCCTGATGAATGATTCAAAAAGAACACCAATCTGATCCCTGAATTTGAATTGCTAATAATAACAAAATTTACTGCTCATGCTGCTGCTGCTGCTGTTCACTCCTGCTGAGCCAGATGTCTATTATCCATCCGTCTGCACACAAATTAACTTGCTATCTTTTAGAGAGCCTTTTTCCTGTTTACTGCACTGATTTTGAACATCTAATGGCAACTTCATAGCTGATATAAGTTCTGTTGAAGACGGTGGGTTTTACAGTAGGAATGGTTTTGAGTTAGAACCTTAAGATAGATCATATACATGCAATATAATCAATGTGGATGGTAAATTTAACCTGCCTTCTAAATGTGATGTAACTGCAGTTGGTTATTTAAAAGTACTTTCCCATTGTCACTTCTGAGCCAGGCATTTTTGGGCGAAAGGTCCCCACCAGAACTTGGACTCATACTTATCAATGATCCAGAAGTACTAAATGATTGTCCTTTTAGACCTGCCATTATGTTGATGATACATCTGCTAGTCTCTTGTATCTATTTAACTCCTTTTGATTGTCCAGTGGTGCCCTTCACTATTCTACCTAAGCTCTTTAATTTTCAAAGGTAAAGACTGCAGAACTCTCAGTGCCAAGAGCAACACATATAAGGTCATCTTGTAATAATACTATTATGTCATTACAGTATTTAGAATCTTTCCTCCAAGGATTTTAAAGCATTTTAATTATTGTATTTACATTTTTGTTGTTTTTACAGAAGGATAAACCGAGGCACTGAGGAATTAAGTTGACTTGCCAGCATTTCTTAGCACATCAGTAACATAGTCAAGAATAGAATCCAGCAATAAATTCCTGGTCTCAGTGAAATCAATGGCAAAAAGCCCATTGTTTTCAATGCAGCTAGAATTTTACTCCAGGACTCCTGGCACCACACCTGCTGACAGGAGAGGGCAAAGGAAGCGGTTGCCCCAGGGCCTGGCCATTCAAAGGGATTGGGGGTTCATGGCTGCCACCACTACTGTAGCAGTGGCAGGAGCCCTGGTACCCTTTGAATCACTACCAGAGTGCCACTCCATTGTTCCACACAGCTCTGAGGGCTGGGGAGAGCTCACACTGTGGTCCGGGCGGCACTTGAGGTTGGCTTCCCCCAGCCCCACCCCTTCTGCCACGGAGCTGTCCTGCCCCCTCCCCCACCTTTTCCTGGGGCTGCAGTGGCTGTTGGTCCTGCTTCCTGGCAAACACTGTCCATTTCTGCTGTCTGCTTGCTTTTTTTCAGGACCCCAGCCCCTCTAGACTATCTTCAATAGCTTCTGGTCCTAGCATGATTGGAAGATGGCTAATCATGTTGACTCACTCATCTGATGGCTCTATTTTGAAAAGAGGTTAAAAAGAATGAAAATGTTTCCCTGGAAAGTTGGAAGCAATCATATGAGTTTGAAAAGTGCTATGTACAATGAAATTCATCTCGCACTGCCACTAGTGAGTGTGTGATACCAGCACAACTTTTGTTACACCATGTTCCTAAAGCTCCAGTGCCTTTATCTAAGACTATTTCAATGCTGTTGGCCCTTTCATTTTGTGATGTTCCAAACAGAGAGAAAACAGAAAAGAGAAAACACTGCCGTGTTTATTTCCAGCCCCAGGGGTGTTCCCTGACATAACCTTTCAGCATTATATCAGCATTGTACTTGTTATGCTTGTGTATTACATGAACAGCAATATTGTCTGAATGCACCTGGTACATTTAACAGTGTGGCAGGTACATTCTATCTGGATATACCTTAGTGTTCTCTTAGAATGCAACAGTATAGTCAGTATATACCTGGCATATTTAATGGCAAAGTAACTATACATTGTGTACATATTTGAAACATACAGATTTACTTTGATTGTCAGCTATTTGGGACATGGACCATATTTTTTATTCAGGATTTCTGTTCCATAACTGGAGCTCCTGATCAGCATTCAACAATGCAAATAATAAATAATAACAGCAATAAAATAGATAGGAACAGAGCTTATATTTTAATCTTTGATCTTGACATCCAAAAGAATATCCTGTCAACTTTCACATAAAACAAACAAAAAAAAACCCTTTTTCCCCATCTCAGGACAAAGTTTGAAAATTAAAGCTATTACCATTCCAGAACTCTTACTTCTCCTCCATTCAAGGGATGGGGTTTCATCTATTCAATCCAGTCTCTTAGGATTCTATCCTCCCTGCAAAAAATTGAGCTGATTTTTGGTTTACAGATGCAAAGTTGGCTGAAAACTACCATCCCCATTGTCACTGAAAAATCAATCCAGTGTTCGGGGAGGCTCAGATAATGGAGGAAATGCAGTAAGTGTGACTATGGGAAATTGGCTTGGTTAATGATCCCTTATGCCCTGAAGATCCCTGGGTGCTGAAATGGGCCTTGGCACAGAGAGCAGCTCATTCAGTTAGAACAACTTTTGAGATGTTCTAATTTGTTCCAGGTTGGTACCAAAAAAATACCTAAATCTGAGAACTAAAAGGAAGTTTAAAGCCTCCTTCCTAAGTATTTGTCAACCAGATCTCAAGATCAGGGTCCACCCTGCTAAGTCATATATATTGCTGTCAGCCACAGGAAACCTAGAACATTGAAATACTTCTCCAGCCTCAAACCTCCAACTTCACCAATTTTATTTATTAGCTACATAAGTCCCAGCTATGGAGATGCATCTTTGCTGGCAGCACCTGAAGGATTCAGAATGTTTACACAAGCTTTTTTCATATGAATGAATAAATCTAGTTAAAGGTTAATCCTGCTCACATACTCCTGCCATTACAAACACTATTTGATGGGGCACTGGGATTATGCCTTGGTTACTTTCAGTCTCGTCAGGCTGAAACTTGGCATCCAAGCTGACAGCCTAGATATGATTTTCTTTCTTTTTTTTTCTCCCCCAAGCAAATGTTTTACAATTAGATTTTATGTTTAGTTTATTCTCCCAGGGAAGTTCACCTCTGACAGCATCTGGTTTTCAGTGAGGACCTGCTTTCTTTTGATCCCAATTTCCTAGCTAGAGTGTCTAAGCCACAAAAGAGGTCAAATGACTTGCCTGAGGTTAAAGTGAGTAGAAGGTCGTCATCAGCAATTACAAACATTTGGTCCCCATTCTTATATTCACACCTTTTTCCCCATGGGCATTGAACGGGTATATAACTATAAAAATGCCTTCTGATATGTGTGCATCATTCTCTATGAGTACCAATGGGAACTGTGTGGCTAAAGTCCAGCACATCATGTTGATATATGAAATATTCTAAATGACATTCCTTAATAACTAAGCTATAGTAATAATGTCTTGATTTATTTACATAAGTGCTTAAGGAATTCACTGCATTTTCCAAATACAGAAAATGTACAGTCCCTGTCTTCAAGCTAGAAGCTCAAACTCAATGCAGACAAACAAACAAAAGGCATAGTATTTAGGTGTAAGTGAGCCACATTTGCACAGTTTTGTTCTCAGACTACAAATGTGGTCACTAGGTACAAGAGAATGGCTTGTAGTGTAATAGTAGTAGCCTTCTGCACGTTTTAACACAGACTTTCCCTTATTAAAGACAATTGTGATTAATTGGAGAATTATTTTTGGTGTTCCTTTTAAGATTAATTAATTTAACTATTCTTTAATCTTGCCCATCCCATCTGTGGTCATGGAAGTATAGGTTGAACCTCTCTGGTTTGGCAACCTCAAGACCTGACCAGTTCCAAACCAGAGAATTTTCCAGACCTTGGGAAGTCAATACTGTCTAGCAGCATTACCAACACTTCCACTGCTTACTGGGCTGTTAGAGGACATTTAGGGGTAAATTAGAGCTCAATAACAGCACAGAACACTGAGGGCTAGGACTGGTGGCTCTACACAAACTGGAACTGCAGGAAACTTGGCCACACCCAGGAAAAGTGGACATTTGGCTAACAAAAATTATTCTGGACCACGGATGTTTCCAGACCAAAAAGTTCTGGACTAGAGAGGTTCAACCCATACCTGAACATAAATAAAATTGTGCAGATTCACTAAACATGGTAGGAAAGCCATGATTCAGGGAGTTATCAGAAGGTTACCATTTCCTGTGTTGTTTAGAATTGTGCACTATGGAGATCCCTTCTATCATCATTTACAATAGTAGTTAGAGAATAGGGAATATAAATAGCTTGGATTTGGAGTGTCCTGTTTCCATGCTAGCTGTAGGAATAAATACTGAATTACTAGAGTGGGAGTGACTGATGCTTCCAGAAGCCTGAGCAGATGCAGAATGAGCTGTGTTCATTCTGTTAATGACAGTGCTGTGTTTTCTCTCCTGAAAAGCAGGACACTTCAATATTTTCTGTACAACACATTAAGCCCTCCTATTTGAATCCACACAACTGGCCATGAAGGAATACACCATGTGAAGAGAAAAACAATCAAACAGAACTCAAACACTTAGCATTCCAATGGTTTCTAGCATTAGGCAGAGGTGGCTGTGAACAGGAACATTCTATCATTATATTAGCTGCCATGAACTCTTCTCATAGTCTTGAGTGCTGCAGATCAGATACATGACATTTATACGAAGGCTAAATCCACATCATAGCATCACTTCAAGTAAGTGACTTAAGAGTATTGACACGAGAGATTAATTTGGCTGATTACTTTCCAGGAGACAATAGCTTGATCCAGGGGCCAATTGACATCAGTATATAGCTCCCATTGACTTCAGAAGGCTTCAAGAAGACAAGTTTAAATTTCTGTCTTGTTTAGGTTTTGTTTAACATAAGTTAAAAACCTGATTAGCTTAGAAGTTTTGATTAGGTAATTCTGAGTCAATTATTACTAATTAGGGGGAATGATTATTCTCCTGAAGCCAGATTAATAGCTTTCTGTTTCTATCTCCACGTACTTAAAACTAATTATGAATCTGCACTTTTATTCAGGGAAGGAAATCAAGCAACATCTCTCACTGCTCTTTGGGTTTTTATTTTCTTTTCATTATCAAATTAGCAATATGAGCAACTTTGGAAGGTTCGGTCGGACACAAATCTTAAAGTTTGGATGATTATCAATCCAAGGTAAGATAATGGAGAGGGTGATATGAGACCTGATTAATAAATGATTAAAGAGGGATAATATAATTTCATGTTAGTCAGCAAGGGGTTGTGGAAAATAGACACTGTCAAATGGATTTGATCTCTGTTTTTTTGTATGAAATTACAAGTTTGGTTGACAAAGGTAATCATGTTGATTAAATATATTTAGCTATTTGTAATGCTTTTGGCTTTGTACCAGCTGATATTTAAACAAGAATGAGAGAAAATTAATCAGGTATACATTAAATGGTCTAAAAGCTGGCTAACTGATGGTTCTCACAATATATGCAATGTAGATAAAGCCACCCAAGCAAATCCCAGGATACTAGAAAAACAAGGTGTGTAATGTAAGATATTTTGTTGTTCAAAGAGACAGTCTTTCAAGCCACACAGAATTATTCTTCAGGACTTGAAGAAGGGCTTCAAAGTATAATTATAAACAGAAAATCATCAACAAGCAGAAATGTTTCCTCAGGTTTCACAAGGATCAGTCTTGGTCTATGCTATGCATCCTTTTTATCAATGATCTGTAAGAAAACATAAAATTATCACTGATAAAGTTTGCAGATTGGGCAAGTGTAAAATAAGGAAGCGAACAAGAAATTTATGCAGAGCAATCTGGATTGCTTTCATAGTCTGGGCACAAGCAAACAAAATTTGTTTAAATACAACCAAATGTAAAGTTATAAATCTAAGAACATAAGCCATACTTATAGAATGGGGAGCTCTATCCTGGGAAGCAATGGCTGTGAAAAAGATCTGGTAGTCATTGTGGATAATGAGCTGAACATGAGCTTAAAAGATAGCAGATTTAAAACAGACAAAAGGAAATATTTCTTCACATAACACACAGTCAACCCGTGGAACTCCTTACACAAAGAATATTGAGAAGACCAGGACTTTAACAGGCTTCAAAAAAGAACTAGATAGATTCATGGAGGACTAATCCATCAATGGCTGGGATGGGTGGGAATGGTGTCCCTAGCCTCTGTTTGTCCTAATCGGGGAATGGGTGACGGGGGAGGAATCACTTGATGAGTACCTGTTCTGCTCATTCATTGTGGGGCATCTGGCATTGACCAGTGTCAGAAGACAGGAGACTGGGCTAGATGGACCTTTGGCATGACCCAGTATGGCCATTCTTATGTTCTTATATTCTAGTGTAGTGCTATGGCCAAAACAGCTAATGTGATACTGGGATTTATTAACAGGGAAATATCGAGAAGGCATAGAAAGGTCATAGTAGCTCTGTATTTGGCACCAATGCAAACACTACTGGAATATTACGTCCACAATTTAAGAGGGATGTTGAAATATTGGATAGGATTCCAAAAATAACCATGAAAATGATTAAGGAGCTCATTTTCCTTGGTTTATCATAAGGAGGTTAAGGGATTACTTCCTCTCTCTACTTCTATGGGGACCAAATATTTGATAATGTGCTCTTCAGACAAGCAGACAAACAAAATAGGATCCAAGGTGGAAAGCTGAAGCTAAAGAAATGCAGAATGGAAATGAGATACTATTTTTAACAGTGAGGATAATTAACCATTAACAAAATGAATAAGGGTTGAGTTTTTAAAGAAAGGGTTAGAACTGTTTTAAAGGAAGTGTAATAATATATGCCCTTGTTAACTTCACTATATAACAACACACTGTCTGCCTTCATCCTTTTCAAAGTGTCTTCGTGAATATATATAATGGTCCAGATTTCATAGATTTCATAGACTCATGGAGCTAGAGGCCACAACTGAACTCAGAACCACATATCTGTAGAAGTACTCTCCATCCCCCCCTCCATTTTACAGATGGAGAAAGGAGGCACTGAGGGTGTGTCTAGACTATAGGGCTGCGTCTAAACTGGCATGATTTTGTGCAAATACTTTTAACGGAAAAGTTTTTCCGTTAAAAGTATTTGCGCAAGAGAGCGTCTACACTGGCATGTGCCTTTGCGCAAAAGATTTGCTTTTGCGCAAAAGCATCCATGCCAGTGTAGACGCTCTCTTGCGCAAGAAAGCTCCAATGGCCATTTTAGCCATTGGGCTTTCTTGCGCAAGAAATTAATGTTGCTGTCTACACTGGCCTCTTGCGTAAGAATACTTGCGCAAGAGGGCTTATCCCTGAGTGGGAGCATCAGAGTATTTGCGCAAGAAGCACTGATTTTGTACATTACAATGTCAGTGTTCTTGTTCAAATACTCGTGGCCAGTGTAGACAGGTGGCAAGATTTTGTGCAAAAGCAGGTGCTTTTGTGCAAAATCTTGCCAATGTAGACACAGCCCAGGGTTTTGTTGACAAAAGTCCACTTTTGTCAACAAAACTATACCTGCATCTACACTGCTGCTGAGTTCTGTCGACATAACATTAACAGAACTCAGCAGTTTTGTTGACAGCTGTAAACCTCATTCTACAAGGAATAACGCCTTTTGTCAACAGAGTTCTGTCGACAGAAGGTGTTATTGCATCTACGCTGTCCTTTGCGTCTACACTGTCATGTCGACAAAGCGGCTTGCTTTGTCGACAGAACTGGATGTAGTCTAGACATTCTTTGTCGACAGAAGCTTTGTCGACAGTATCTGTCGACAAAACTTCTGTCGACAAAAGCCTGTAGTCTAGACGTAGCCTGAGAGATTAAGAAACTTGCTCATGGTCACACACAGCAAGTCTTCAGCAGGTTCAGAAAATTAAACCCAGAGCTTCTGAATCCCAGTCCAGTGCCATAATTACAGGATTTTTTCCACGGGGCTATCCTTTATATCGAGTACTTTGAGGCTCGGTATTGTTCTCATGCAAATGACCCATGATATTTGCAATATGCATGTACAGAATGGACATGGGGTATGCAAGCTTCTCCTGTGGGCTTTTGAACCTCTCTTATTTTGGGCCTTAATTGCAACAAACTGTGCTATTGCAACTCTGGTCAGAGCAGCTCTAGCAGTGCACCTGAATCCAAGGGAGTCACATGCTTTTTCAGTTATAACCTAAAGCTTTGAACTTGGCTCCATAGGGTTGAAAGATGGGTGTACTAAGCTCTTGCTCTATTTTCCTCTCTACATTAGTACTTAATAGCTCCCTAAAATAGGCCTTTTCTGGCAAATCTCTATGGCACTTTGCTTGGCAGCGGTAGACACAAAGTTGGGTCACTGTGCTGGAATTTCACTGTGTGCATAGTCAGTGCCACCTCTGACACGATTATGTCATGAGCTGACTGCACAAGAGAATAGATGATTATGGTTATTTATTCTGATAAAAGAGCCAGAATGACCTGAAGGTAATTTTTTACACTAAGGACAAGGTATATAATTCAGAACATTTATGAGCTTAGGAGCTATTTCTATGTTTCTTTCTGTATGTTCTCAAGACTATACCCTTAGGCTGTGTCTAGACTGGCAAGTTTTTCCGCAAAAGCAGCCGCTTTTGCGCAAAAACTTGACAGCTGTCTACACTGGCCGCTTGATTTTGCGCAAAAGCACTGACGTTCTTATGTAAGAAATCAGTGCCTCCTGCGCAAATATGTTGACGCTCCCGTTTGGGCAAAAGTCCTTTTGCGCAAAAGGGCCAGTGTAGACAGCTCAGATTTGTTTTGCGCAAAAAAGCCCCGATGGCTAAAATGGCGACCGGGGCTTTCTTGCGCAAAACCGCGTCCGTGCCAATCTAGACGCTCTTTTCCGCAAATGCTTTTAACGGAAAAACTTTTCCATTAAAAGCATTTGCGGAAAATCATGCCAGTCTAAACGTAGCCTTAATGACCTCTTCTATAATTAAAAAAATGAAAAGTATATATGTCTGTTAAACTAATGCAGACATCACAGAAGACATCCAAACAGTATACATAAAGCAATATAGATACTACAAGCCAGAGCAGTGAACTCAATGGTGCAATGCTGATTTACACCACCTAAGGAATTGGCCCTCTCAGTATGCTTGATACCTCAAAACAAAAAAACAAGACATGTCCCTGCTGTGTACAATGTGCAATCTAAATTCAACATGACACAATCAGTGAGGGTCTTAAACAAACAAAACTAAGGGGAAGAAGAGAGGAGGGAAGAGGATGGACCATGAAGCTAGTAAGTCATAGGCACATCTTGTAAATGCCATAAAATTTTGCTGCTCCCTTCCAATAGCCTTCAAACCCATTTTATAGAGAAGATACAAAAATAAGTATGTACACATGACACCTCAATTACTTCAGTCATGAGTGTACCAGAAGCCAGATCCTGGCCCATGTAAAGTAACATTTGTGCTGCCAGAATGGTGCAAAAGAACTTTGAGTACCTCCCCTCCCCCCCGCCCACACACACACACACACACACACACACACACACGAGATAGATTTTTGATTAGTGGAAAACCAGTACAGCTGGATCTAAACTTTCCCCACCTGGTTTCTTAGGTAGGCTTTGCAAAAGAGAGGGAGTGCTGGGATTCAAAGCAAATGGAGGTGGAATACAGCATTTTCCAGTAATCATCACTGGTATAAAGGCCCACGGGGAGCTATTACAATTTGGTAGAAGTTAGAGGAACCTAAGACCAATTTTGCTACCTCAGCCAGGATTAACTTTTGATCTCCACCCCTCCAAGCTATCCGAGCCTTGTTCCATCAGAACTGAGGTTTTAGCCCTCACATGCCAAGTGAGATCATATTCAGAGCTTGCAAAAAAAGTTTATTTTTTATGTCTCGTGAGAACAGCTAATGGATTGGGTTAGTATACGGGAGTTCTCAAACTTCACTGTGCTGTGTCCCTCTTCTGACAACAAAAATTACTACATGATCCCAGGTGGGATTGAAGCCTGAGCCTTTCCAAGTCCTTCCTGTCCAAGTCCTAGGTAGGAAGTGGGGGGCAAAACTAAAGCCAGTTCAGGGAGGGAGCAAAGCCAAAGCCCAAGGACTTCAACTGCAGGCAGTGGGCCTCAAACCTAGTCTATGCTACCCAGGGCTCAAGCCTGAGTCCCCAGAAAGTATAAGGCAACCCTGGCAGCCCCATTAAGGTCATGACACACTTTGGGGTCTTGATCTAGTTGGAGAGCCACTGGTTTATAATAATTACTGTGACATAAATCTAGCACCTTCAGTAGCATGATCATTTTCCATCATAAAGCACAGGGAGTGAAATTTTACCAGTGTGCAAGGAGTTTATCTTAAGATTTGTGGGATGCCAAACAGCTGATTGGACAAGTCCAGGTGAGAAATTAGATGAAGGATACATTCTTTTTTTCTGGAGTCACTGCCAAAATGGAGTGATTGGGAGTTGGCAGCAAGTTTCTAGTTCTAACCAGCGTCTGGCATTAGAAGAAGAAAAATCAAGCTTCCCCCTGTTTGAGTCAGCATTGTCTTCCATAAGCAATGGGTATCAAAGTAATCATTTGTGTTACTAATAGGTTTTCCTTTCCCTGATGGCACCATGTGCTGTATGAAGATATGAGAGAGAGAGAGAGAGAGAGAGTCTCATAAAAAAGTTCTAAAACAGATAGATCACAAAACTTCAAAACTTGCCTGGTTTCCTGTTTTATTACAAAATGAACCAAATCATCTACTAGGAAGAATTTAAGCAAAAAGGACAGGAATAATTTAAAGCACCTTACTAGATGCACAAAAACCACAACCCCACAATCAAGAAAGAAGGCCATGCTGGTGAAAAAACCTTAGTTCAAAGAAGTGACGTATAAAAATGAAGTGTAAAATATATATGTTAGATTGTGTCGGTCTGTCTCTGTGTCTGTCTGAAGATCCATTTGTTCAAGAACTCCTGCTAAATGGTAAGAGCTAGGGCTACCAAATTTGGTATGCAGCCCCCTCTTTTCCTAACTTAAAGCAAGGTCAGGGTCTGGTTGTGCCAGGGCAACTGGAAGCGATGGAAAAGGGACAGTTTTCCAAAACATGAAATGGAGGGGCTGGACTGTTCAGAGAGATGCGATATGAGAGTGATCACGGGGGCAGTGACCCCACAGGGAAGACCTATCCTGCAGATTGTTCACTGTGCCACCAAGGGAGAGGCCAGCAGGGCTGGGGCTCTGCCATCTTGCTTTCCAGCACATTGAATAAGTAGGGCATCCTGCCCCAAATCCTTTCACCCCTTCCTGGCTTTTCATAGAATCATAGAATCCTATAACTGGAAGGGATCTCAAGAGGTCATCAACCTTAGTCCCCTGCCTTCACGACAGGACCAAGCACTGTCTAGATCATCCCTGACAGGTCTCTGTCTAACCTGCTCTTAAATATCTCCAGTGCTGGAGATTCCACAACCCCTCTAGGCATTTTTTTCCCAGTGTTTAGCCACCCTGATAGTTAGGTAGTTTTTTCTAGTGTTTAACCTAAACCTCCCTTGCTGCAATTTAAGCCCATTGCTTCTTGCCCTATCCTCAGAGGCCAAGGAGAACAATTTTTCTCCCACCTCCTTGTAACACCCTTATAGATACTTGAAAACCACTGTCATGTCCTGCCTCCCCCCTCCCCAGCCTTCTCTTTTCTAAACTAAACAAACCCAGTTTTTTCAGTCTTTCCTCATAGGTTTTCCAGACCGTTAATCCTTCTTGTTGCTCTTCTCTGGACTTTCTCCAATTTCTCCACATCTTTCTTGAAATGTGGTGCCTAGAACTGGACACAATATTCCAACTGAGGCCTAATCAGTGCAGAGTAGAGTAGAGTAGGGGGAGGACTGGGGTAAAAGAAAATGCCCCTTATGGCTAGGAGGGAGTTAGGGGGGAGTGAAAAGGACCATGTTGGATCAGAATCTCCACCCTCATCCCCTCCTCACCCCCAACTCTCACTTTTGCATCCTCCTGGCCCCCAGCCTCCTGTACTCCCCCATCCACATCCCCAAAGTCCTGCTTTGAGTCCTGAACCCCTCCCCCCCCACTGCTAGCCCCCTTCCCTGAAAGACCCAGGCAATGCCAGGTAAGTCAGCTAATTAATAACATAAAATGCAAAAAAGGGGCAGTTGATAGTAATATATATCTATCAGCTGTTTGGCTTCCCTTATTAATTTTCTAGAATTCCTAAATACACCAAAGGAAATCTATGGTCTGCAGAGTTAAAAACAATAAGGAGGTATTTCTTTTAATATATTACAGGTTGAACTTTCCAAATCCTGGACTCTCTTATCAGGCAACATCTGTGTTCTGGCAAGGCCAGGGATGTTGCTGGACCAAAGAGCCCTGGGACAACGTGGGGTCTCCGGAGTCCCAGTTGGGTCAGCAGCAGCTAGGCAGGGGAACCCCAACATCAGCAAAGCCAGGCAGCATCAGGGAGCCTCCACCAGGGCTGGAGAACCCCTGACATCAGTGGGATCGAGTGTCTGGAGAGCCCCTGGCAATGGAGCCAGTGGTAGCCTAGCAGCCCCAGTTGGGGAACCCTAGAAACTCCCCAGTGACAGCAGGGCCATGCAGCTGCCCAAGAGCCCTGTCTGGGGAACCCCAGCTGTAGAGCCAGGTGGCAGTCAGGAATTCCCAGCGGTGGCAGCAGAGACAGTGGTTTGTATAGAGCTCCCTATAAGAGTCTGCTACTTAGGGAGAATTTGGTACAAATCAAAACAAGGAACAGCTCTGTACAAACCACTGGCTTGGTAGCCCTAGCCAGGGGACCCCTTGGAGTCCCCCAGCAGCAGGGCCAGGTCATAGCAGTGGGGAAGGTGGGGCTAGGGGACCCCAAGGAACCCCTGGAAATAGCGGGGCAAATAGTGGCCGAACAGGACTGGCGGTGGCTGGGTGTCCCTGTCTGGGGAACCAATGGGGAACCCCTGGGAACTCCAGTGACAGCGGGTGGCAGCAGGGCAGGCAGTCTTCACCGGGTCAGTGTTATGGGGGCAGCGGCAGGCTGGGGAGCCCCAGCCTTGAGATCCCTAGGGAGAAGCTAGGAGTGTGGCAGCCAGCAGGAAAGCACTGGCCTCCCCTGGTCCAGCAACTCCCTGGTCCAGGATGACTCAGGTCCTGAGGGTGCTGTACTAGGGAGGTCCAACCTGTAGGAGCAAAAAGAATCCTGACCATGGTATTGGTCCAATACTAGATGAAAGTGCAAAATAATAATGCCAAAAATTCAGAAGTGTTGAATCAATATTTCTGTGCCGCATTTGGAGGGAAAAATTATATAGTCTCATCATATGGTGATGATAACACTCTTTCAATTCCATTAATATTTCTGGAAAAGAAAACAGAATCTGCTACAAAAATTAGAAGGTCCAAATAACATGAATCCAAGATTTGTATCAGAGGTGGCTAATGAGCTTGATTTTCAATAAGGCTTGAAGCATGAGGAAAATTCAAGAAGAAAGCAAATGTTGTGACTTAATACCGCCAATAGTTTAATGAAAAAAATAGAATGATAATCAATTTAATGTGCATCATTTAAATTGTACAAAAACTACCTAACTGATAGCTCAAAATGTTGTTATAGATGTACTTCCAGCAAAAGCCCTCAGGGATCAGTCCTTGGCCCTATGCTATTGAACATTTTTATCAATGACCTGGAAGAATGCATTAAATCATCATGGATTAAGTTTGCAGATGACACAAAAATTGTGGGAGTGGTAAAAAATAAAGAGGACAGTTCATTGATTCAGAGTGATATGGATTGCTTGGTAAATAGGGCACAAGCAAACAATAAGAACTTAAGAACAGACATGTATTAGGTCAGACCAAAGGTACACCCAGTCCAGAATCCTGTCCTCTATCAGAGGCTAATGCCAAGAGAATGAACAGAACAGGCAATCCTCAAATGAGCCATCCCATTTTATGGCAAATAGACTAGGGATATGTTTCCTGCCTACATATGTGCTTTAATACAGCTAAATACAGAAGTATACATCTAGGAACAAAGCATGTAGGCTATACTTATAGGACTGGAGATTCTATCCTAGAAAGCAGTGACTATGAAAAAAAGTAGAGGGTCAGGGTGGAGAATCAGATAAATGTAAACTTCCAGTGTAATGCTGTGGCCAAAAGAGCTAATGTGACCTTGTGTTACATGAATACGGACGGGACTCTTGAGTAGGAGTAGGAAGGTTATTTTACCTCTCTGGCTTTCCTCTGCTGGAATACCGTGTCTAGCTCTGATGGCCACAATTCAAGGATGTTGATAAGTTGAAGAGTATTCAGACAAGAGCCCAAGAATGGTTAAAGGATTAGGAAACATGCTAGATAGGGTAGACTCAAGAAACTCAGTTTATTTAGTTTAATAAAGAGAAGTTGAATGAGTTACTTGATATCAGTATGTAAGAACATAAGAATGGCTATATTGTGTCAGGCCAATAGTCTATGTAGCCCAGTATCTTATTTTCTGGTCAATGCTAAATGCTTCAGAGGGAATAAACAGAACACCTAAGTGATTCGTTCTCTGTCACCCATTCCCAGCTTCTGTCAAAGTGAGCACGGTCTTGCATCTCTGTCCATCCTAAATAATAGTCATTGATGGACCTATCCTCCATGAACTTATCTAGTTCTTTTTTTTTACCCTCTTATTATCTTGTCCTGCACAACATCCAATTACAAAGTTTTACACAGATTTACTAAGTTGTGTAACAAAATACTTCCTTTTGTTTGTTTGCTGCCTATTAATTTCATTTGGTAACTCCTATTTCTTCTGTTATGAGGAGTAAATAACACTTCCTTATTTACTTTCTCCATACTAATCATGATTTTATCAATCGCTATCGTATCCCCCATTAGTCTCCTCTTTTCTAAGCTGAAAAGTCCCACTCTTATCAATCTCTTCTCATAATCTGCCCTCATGACCTGCAATGCCTGCTTGAAATTTGAAACTATACAGTCTCACTGATTTCCTTTATATGCTTCCTTTACAAATCTTTCCGTTCACCTTGGTTTATCACACAATCCTCCATTTTCAATCTACCTCACCTTCTTTTTTTGAAATTCAACTTTTAGTACTGTAAATCACCAATTGATCTTAAAATCTAAATTCAAACACATTATTTTTCAAATTAGAAAGTCATGTACATAAAACGCTTCATATTAGCTTACTGTAATGCCTGCAGTTTTTATCAGTCCCTCTGGAAATGATATATCCCAGAGTGCCTTGATCCTGAGCAAGCAGGTATGATGTGTGCCAAACCTAAAAAGGCCCCTCTCTGTTATTGAGGGGTATTAAGTGCCTTCATGAGCACAGATTAAGATATTACCAGAGTTTTGTTAGTGAATTAGGTGCTGAAATTAAGAGGTGCTAAATTCTTGCAACTCAGCATTGCTGAGCCCAATTTGTACATCATTTATATGGGTGTAAATCACGAGTAACTCCAATCAACTCATTAAAAACTACAGTAAAATAAAAGTTTGTCCCAGGGGATTTAATTGTATGTTGTGTGTGTGAAGTCAGTTTAACCTTTTCATGGGCTAAAGTTCACTTCATTGCCCTTCTCTAGAACCTAGAAAACAACAACTCCCATGGAAAAGTAGCTGGAGACGCGGATTTCAGTCTCTTAAGGATTTCAGCAAGGATGGCACAAGATGAATCATTCAACATTCAACTCCCAAATAGAACTAAAAAAAATGTAATTAAAGAATTACATAGAAAACAAATAATTTAATTTTACACCACAGACATTTTATAATGCACAGTCACACATAAACATGAAAAACAAAACCAAATTAAAATCTGAACATTTCAGTCCTCATAGAAACATAGTGAGAAGTTTCCAAAAGCCCAGGTTGAGTTCAGCTAAGTATTGGTTCGAGGTTTTGTTGATCACCACATCTACACAATATACTGTGTCTGAGACAACATCTTCCCTCCACTTACTTGTAGGAAGTCCATGCAGACTGGCCCTTCCTGTACCAAAATCACTGTTAGCCAGTAAGTTAACTGATTAACAATCATTCAGTAAAGGGCAGACCCACCCAAATGGAGGGGGAGAGGAGGCAAAAGGAATAGCTTCCCTGGGGCCTGGCAATTGAAAAGGGCACAAGGCTCCCAGAGCAGTTGCCCCAGGCCCCTTTAATTTCCACTGGAGCCCTGGGTGGCCCATACCAGCTATCATTGAAGGGCTGGTAGGGAGAGGCTTGCCCACACCCTTCTCTTTCCACCTGAGACCTCACCCCTTCCAGGAGTAGGGAACCAGTCCTCCCCACCTTGCCAGGTGCTCAACAAATCTATTGAGACAATTTAACTAAAACAGTAAGGCAAATTAAAATAACATTGAAATCATACAATTAAAACGGAAGAAATTATTTTCCCCTTCCAGTTTCCCATTGCTATAATTAACATTGCCCATGCTTCCTTGTTAAAGGTTTAACAATATCATTAACCTGTTGCAAAATGCTTCAGAATTAGGGAAAAACATGCTGCTGCCTGCTCCTATGCTCAGAGTCTCCCCCTCCCTCAAGCAGAACACATAGCTACCTGCAAAGCCACTGCTCTGACCATGGTATTTGCCCTCATGAAGTCTGTATCCAGCAGCAATAGACAACCTACTAGAGCTGACCCAAACCTACAAAACCCAATTCCAGAAGCTTCTGGATGCGAAGTGCTAAATAGGCCTAGCAATAGTGACCCCCTCCCAGGCTCAATTCTTTCAGTTCCATTCACTACCTTCCACCAATTGATCTCTTAGGGTGCATCTACACAGCACCCTAAACTTGAAATAAGATGCGCAATTTGCACTGTGTAAATTGCATATCATACTTCAATTGAATTTCAAAATAGCATATTTCAAAATTTGGCGTGTCTACACACTGCCAAATTTTGAAATAATTGCTATTTCGAGACATCCCTTAATGCTCGTGGAATTAGGGTTACAGGGATGCTGAAATAGTATGTCTGCTGTTTCGACACCTATCTCGAAATAGTGGGCATGTTCAAAATACACAGGGTAGCTATTCGGGATTCCCATAGTATCCCAAAATAGCCCTGCTGTGTAGATGTACACACAAAGAGACGTCTCCTTATTAGCCACATAGAATCATAGAAGATTGGGGTTGGAACTGACCTCAGAAGGTCATCTAGTCCAACCCCTTGCTCAAAGCAGGACCAACTGCAACTAAATCATTCCAGCCAGTCCTTATAAACCTCTAAGGATGGAGATTCTACCACCTCCCTAGGCAATCCATTCAAGTGCTTTACCACCCACCTAGTGAAATAGTTTTTCCTAATATCCAACATAGACCTCCTCCACTGCAACTTGAGACAATTGCTCCTTGTTCTGTCATCTGCCACCAGTGAGAATAGCTGAGCTCCATTCTCATTTGCACTCCCCCTACAGATAGGTGAAGGCTGCTATCAGATCCCCTCTCATTCTTCTCTTCTGCAGACTAAATAAGCCCAGTTCCATCAACTTCTTCTCTTAAATTATGTGCCGCTGCCCCCTAACCATTTTCATTGATCTCCACAGGACTTTCTCCAATTTGCTCACATTCTTCCTGTAGTGGTGGACCTCAAACATGGGTTACATCAGCACTGTAGATGCTGCACTACAAGGCTATGTCTAGACTGCAAGCCTCTTTCAAAAAAGGCTTTTTCGAAAGAGAGCACCCAGGCAGTCTGGATGCTCTCTTTCGAAAAAGCACAGTTTGCATTACATAGCACCTTTTTTCGAAAGAACACTTTCGAAAAAAGGCGTTCTTCCTCATAAAACGAGGTTTTTCGTGGTCGAAAAAACTGCCGCGTTCTCAATTTACTTTCGAAAGAACGTGGCAGCAGTCTAGACACAGGGGAAGTTTTTCAGAAAAAAGGCCACTTTTTAAAAAAAAAACTTGTAGTCTAGACACACCCCAAGTACAGAATAATTTGGGCATAACACCATCCAAAATATACTGCAGTCTGTTTTTGCTATTGTTTTTACACCTGAAATTTCAACAACAACAAACAGGAGACACATTTCATGAATATTTTCAAGAACGGCTGCTGTTTGATTTTTGACCAGTGCTAAGGGCAACACAAGGGAGAATTGAGTCCAATGTCTACCACTGGCTAGATTTTCATAGAAACTATATAAATATTACTATATTCAAGGCAGTCCTACTTCATCATCATCCCTGGACTCCATAGATCTAAAGTGAGCCAAATGAGATTAAACACATATACAAGTGGAGGATTTAAAGGGGAAAATGTGTGAAAACTTCAAGAGCAAAGTATTGTTAAAAGCTGCTTTGGCCTCATCTCTAGCCAGATATTATTTCAAGATAAACACTGTCTGTCTGTAGCAGCTGAGTCTCCTTTTGTTTCAGGAGATCTGGCTTTAGCCCATGTAAAATGGATTTGATTTTGCTAGATCAAACTGGTTACGTTGTCAAAATAATGGTCAAACCTGTATTGCTTTAACAGAATACTCACACACACACTCTCACACTCATGCACTGTTTTGACTCCTGCCACACCAGTTGTGGCTGTCCTTCAGCATGTTTGACAATTAGATTAAGAGTGGTTAAAGCTTTTATGGGAAGTAACACAAAATGTAAATCACAAAGAAACTCTACAAAGAAGGATTTGAATTGTCTGATGGGAAGCACATTCTTTTGCTATGAAGAAAAGAAATAAAGTAAATGAAAATAAAATGAAATAAATCACATTTATCCATTGACAGACTATCATCAGCAATAGAAGATTAAAGGTGATGAACACAATAGTTGAGATCATTTGAAATTTCAAAGGAAGTTTACTTATCTGAATCATATGTCCGCTTTGATCCAGACTAGTTAGCATGCCCACCTTCAAGATCAGTACATGATCTCTCACTATTTCACAGGCAGACAGCTGACACTCTGAGGCTAGTATGATTTTTTTTCCACACCTGGTTTCCTGAATATAGTCTCACAATCTGGAATTCTGAATGACGTAGGGATGGGAAAGTTCATTTGAAAATTAAAAATGAGCAGTTAAAAATGAAAACCGGGCTCAAAGGAGGGAGTTTCACATTCCTTCCCCATTTCAGAAATTAAGAGATCAGAAGTTCACTCACTGGTTTTAATCTATCAGGCTGGATGCCAGTTTGAGGTTAGAAAAGGTACAGACACAATGCAGGCTTCTCTCTCTGCCCTGTTGCAACTTATCCCCGAATTTGGGTGCCTTGTTCCAGGGCAAAAGGACAAACTTATCCAGGGCCTCATTTGATGAAAGGAAGAAGATTGGGATCAAGTGCATATGGGATCAAGGGTAGGGAAGAGGTTGACATTTTTATGGAATAATGATGATTAGTATAACCAGACTTCTGAAATTTTTCGTGAATACCTCTATAGCCCAGGCTGCATGGTGTCCACAGATTTATCATCTATAGACAGAAATTTAACAGAGACTTTCAGCACTGAGGTATCTCATTTCAGGTAAATCCTGTGCAAGAGCTGAAAAAGCTGTGCATCATGGACAGCAGGAGCCAAACAAGTCACTTGACAATTTCCATTTTCATGCCATTTCTTGAAGAATCTCAAGACATAAAAGCTCAGTAATTTGAAGAACTGGCATAATGGAGTCAGAGGAAAAGAATATCAACAACCTACAAGGTATGGACAAAAGAGAGACACAACAACTGACAAGATGCTGAACAGATCTGAACTTTTGAAGATTTTTCTTTATGGCATTTTTCATGAAGTATCTGTGTGTGACTAGTACTCCTTGGTTGAGGATAAGAATGGAATCAGAAAAATTCCAAAAATTGACTTGTGTTATTTCAAACCTTAACCAAAACTGGAAGTGCTGCCAACCCCATGAAAAAAGTCTGTTCTCCTAAGCCTTCCTGGGTTAAAGGACTTTCTGGTTTGTAATGACTTAGATAAAACTCTGAAGATTTGCATATGTATGCCAAATAAACCTCTGAATGGTCTTTATAAACTATAGGTGTAAAGAAAAATAAATACAGTATTTCCCCCTCTCAAATAGAGACAGAAGGACATACTGTTTCTTGAAATCTGACTATAATAGGAGATGGCATCTCTGTGGGGGACAGTGAGAGATAGGAACCTGAGAGCTGACAGAGATAGGGGATAACACAGACAGAGCCAGTTATCAAGGAGGATAAAGAAATGTGGGTCTGGCCTAAAAACAAGAGTGAGAGAGATTGTATGTCTGACAAATCAGGGCTCAGAGAGAACTTGACAAGATAGAGAAAGACAGAAAGCATTATCAAGGAGCTAATTTTCTTGGGACATATGACATACACTACAGTATTTATATATTTCACTGCAAAACAAATCAG
Source organism: Pelochelys cantorii (assembly GCA_032595735.1). Lineage (NCBI taxonomy): Eukaryota > Metazoa > Chordata > Testudines > Trionychidae > Pelochelys > Pelochelys cantorii. The sequence continues at coordinate 95,831,327 of CM064329.1, read as the reverse complement.
CAGCTGGATCTGAAATCTGACTTGGTCTTATTGTACTTCTCTTTACAATGCATGTCTTTAATCAAAGGAAATCCAGACCAGCAGTCTTATAGGATTATTTTTAGCAGCTTTAGAAGACAGTTGCTTGTAAAACATGCCAAGAATGAAGTTTCCACTGGCAACGTTTAACGCCATTGTACTTTATTCCCAGGAGGGCATGTTGGCATGGCTTTAAACATATTGTGCTGCTGTTCTGAGTCTATGACAACACACAGCATAAGCCTCTCTCTCTCTCTCTCTCTCTCTGCTTCTCATCCCAACCCCTAAGAGGATAATCTTAGAGGAGGAGACTAGAGACTAAATCACTTTTCACCCCCAAGGTAGTAATCTTATCAAGGTGGAGGAAAAATTAGAATGAACATATGTTTGGACTGGATGTCCCATGCCTAAAATTCTTAGGGAACTTCACAAACTTACAAATCTACTGATTTACAAACTTCAGATACTGCTATGGGCCATCTCATCTACTACAAATACAATCCAGCCAAATTGGCAGCTCACAGTAATGCTTAACAAAGCTCATGACAGGAAGTGAAGACTGTGGGCTTAATTTTCAATTACTTCCATGCTTGCACTCAAGGCAATGACAAAGATAGGTCTAGACCTCAGCACTGCTATGTCTTAAACTCCCTTGGAAACAGAGCTGGCAAAAAGTGCAAATGCACTCTAGCCGCACTTCCTCTCTAGCTGCTACTCTCCCCAGAAGGCATGCAATGCCCCCTAAACCAGGAGCAGAGCCAGCTCAGAGGCCTTGAGGTAGTTTTATACCACTCAGAGGTTACTGTGTAGGATTTTTTTAAAGCATAGCAGTTATTCAAATTGCAATTGGATCAAGCAAATAGGATCAACACCAACAACTAATACGAAAAGCGCTATGAGCCTTTTGACAGCCACCAATGATCAGGAAACATGGAAGTCGTCAGAAGCCTAGTGACTTTTTTCATCTGAACTTTAGAAAGGAAAGACATAAAACAATTCTGGGAAAATAATTTCCTCTCTAAATTGTTAAGCAAATTAATTCTGTTAATAGAGCAGAGGTGCTTTAAAATTTAATGAAAGATGGATTAGTTAGTGAACAATAAAAAACTAATCTTTACAGCTGAAGTTGCAACTCCTCTTCAAGCGCCTCTAAATATTTTCAGTGAAAGATATTTTCTGACTTACTCTTTGATCCCTTTAATTTTACACTAGTATGCATCCAAGATATGACATTCTTTCCAGTGTAAAATGATGAAGCAGCATATTTGTCAGGGGCAGTATATTGGTATCTGTCCACCTGGAAATTCTTGGATATACCCCATCACTGCCATTGCTTTCTTTGGACACATACACTTACTTAAAAGAAAATTTTGTAGTATTTTCAGAGAAAGATTGTGACATTGCCTCTTCCTGTTGGCTCCATTTATTGACCTTTAGTGGCACTGTGATCAGCACACAAAGAAAGATAAAATGTGTTCAGGAAGCACTGGGTTCACTTTGTTTTTCTTAAGAAAGCAGAACGTCTTCTGTCTTTTCACACTGTATTATGAGTTTTCTTTGGTAATTTGAATGAAAGTTATGTGGAGACCAGACAGTAATTTAAAGGGTTATGGTTCCTAAAGGCCTGAAATGTGGTATAACTTTTATTTTCTCATGGGCTAGAGCTGCTATCTATCTAAGATATGTACATGACTATCAGGGCCATCCTTAGGAATTATGGAGCTCTACGCAGTACTATTAAACTGATTCCCCTTTGCTGAATGGCAGCCCGTGGGAAGGGGGGGGGAGATAAAGACTTTTTTAGAGATGATTTTATAATCTTTGGCAACACACTAACAGAATCTCTCTCTTATGTAAAAAAAGTTTCCTGTGGGATGACAGAGTGACATCATCACTCTGGAGATCTGGAGCCACATGGCTTCATCCCTCCCCCCCCCCGGGGGGGGGGGAGGAAGCTGTGTGCCATCCCCCCGCATGAGGGGGCCAGGAACCGCAAGCTCCTCCCCCCATTCCCAGCCCTGTCACACACACCCTTGACCAAGACCCCACACCAACAGCCCCCGGCAGCCGAGGGGAGAAAGATAGGGCAGCTGAGGTGGGAGGGGGGGTATGCGGGAAGAGACATGGTTGGCACAGCCTCAGCCCAGCCCAACACCCCAGCAGCCCAGTGGGGAGAGAGCAGGGCCTGCCGTGGCCAGGCTGTGGCCCAGCCCATTCCCCTGTTGCCTGGAAGGAGAGAGTTGGGTCTGGTGAGGCTGGGGGGTGGGGAAAGGGGGTACGGCTGGGACTTGGCCCTGCCCGGTGGCTGTGGGAGAGAGCCGGGGATGGCACAACCTCTGCCCTGCCCCGCGGCTGGTGGTGGGCAGGGTAGAGTCAGGGTTGGCCAGGGCTGCTACACCTTGGCCTGGTCCTCCCCAGAGCCTGGAGTGAAAGCCGAGGCTGCCTAAACCCAGAAAGATGGGGGTTGGTGGGCATAGCAAGCAGGGGGTGCAGCTCCCTTGTCAAGGCTAATTCCCCACTCTGGCACAATGAATGCAGAAGTGGGGGCCCGCAAAAGTAACCCAAAACCTTATTTTTCCAGGCTTTGGTATAAAACTTTCCCCCAAAATCTTAAAAACCTAGATTTTGGGGATAAAAATCTACTGCCACCATCTAAGTAATGGTAAGAAAACCAGGGAAGAGATCACTTGGGAAATCTCAACCCTATAGTAAAACCGACACAACAATTAACAAATACCAAGTTAATAAAAAAGAAAGAACTTTTATTATCACCACAATACTCCTGTTACAGGCATAATGACTAGATGGAAAAGTCACCAATTAATATACTTGTGGGGGGCTCCCATGGGCCAAAAACTTAGTTACAAAGCAGAGGAAAACCCATTTTTAAATGCAGACATCAGATTCCCATTCCCAAACCATAAAACAATAAAACCTAATGGATTTATCTAAACTTTACCCTATTTACAGATAGCGAAGAGTCTTTTCTTGGAGAGAGACATGTTGTCTGTCCCCCTCAGTATCTGGAGAGTCAGCTGCCTGGGGCAAAGGAGGAAACAACCAAAAATTCCTTTGTCCCAGTTTGAAATTCCTATCTGCATTCCTATTGGCTGACTGCTACCTGGGTAGATACAGTTAACCCCTTAGTCCCCAGGCTGCTGGCCATCCCTCATGGTCATGACATCCCTAGTATTTTTAAAAGAAATTTTGAACTAAGGTCCTGACGACTAACACAGTAAATTCAAACAGGCATTTGCCTACCCCAGGTATACACTGTCAGTTAAATAGCTTCATTACCATTTGAGTGGCTCTTTCACAGGTTTACTGTTCTGTGAATAGGTCTGGCAAGTTTTTTCACTTTTAAATTCAGTAAATCCTTTCCAGAGGAAGCAGAACCACAGAGGAGGGACAGGAAGAGGTGGAGGCGTGGACATTAAGACCCAGTGGTGCCCCAAATGTTCAGGTGCCCTTCGCAGACGCATATTCTGAAGATGGGTAATTATTGACTTGATGACTACTTTTACCAAAATATCTGAGCATCTCAAAACCTTTAATGTATTTGTCCTTACATATTTGTAAAGCTGAGACCCATTCATAAAAAATGATGCACGAGTCAAAATGATTTGCTTGGGTCCACTCAGAAAGACTGTGGGCAGAGCAGAGAATTGAAACTAGGTGTCCAAAATTAGTTCCCATTCCCCCTCCCCCAAACATCCTTCATCTACACGAGGGAATTCTAGAGAATGCACTATATCCTAGGGTGCATCAAGACAACACCCTTCTGTTGGAATAAGCTACGTAATCTGTGCTATGCTATTCTAAGTCTAAATCAGAAGAGCTTATTTTGAAATTTGGCACAGTCCAGACAGTGCCAAATTTCAAAATAAGGCACTATTCCAACAAATCCCTTAACCCTCATGGAACAAGGGTTATAGGAACACCAGAACAGCTCTCCTGCTATTTCAGGAAATAGTGGGCGCTTTTAAAGATGTGGCGTTGCTATTTTGGGATGCTTCCGGTATCCCGAAAGAGAATTGCAGTCTAGACGTACCCCTAGAGAATAAATCTGCCAGGAACTTTTTTTATTGCTAAGTCATTACAAAATACTCATATCCCTACCATCCAATTCTTACTTAGTGATTTTTCTGTCTCCATTTTTATTTTGACATTTTGGGGTTTTTGTTCTATGTTAGAGTGATGGCAACCACCCTGGAGAAGGCAATCAATCCACCACTCCCATCAACCCTGTAACTACACTAAGAAACAGAAAAGATGGGCAGCTGAGGGGAGTCATAAGAATAACAGAATAAAATAAGCTGCAGTACAAAGGTTGTAATAACATGCTGCTGATTGTCTCTTCTGCTATTACTATCCATCCCTGTCATATTCTCATCAGACTGTAATTAATGCCTATCACATGCCCTGTGCTCTTCTAGTTTTAGAACTCCCTTCCCACTCTCAGCTCATTTATTTCTTTGACATTATTGCAGTTCTATGTATCTGTACCTTTTCTAACTTAAGTTCTTATAAAAATAATACATTGCATGGCAGGCGGCATTGATGAATGGTTATATAAGATTACCGAGTCCAGAGACTGGGATTCAAAAGCTGGCTCCACCATTGATTTACTGTGTGACCTTGGCCAAGTCATTTGTTTGCCTTTAGCTCAGTTTCCTCATCTGTTAAATGGGGATACTGGATGCAAACACACTATATACAAGGAAAGTATTGCTATTTATTGTCTCTGCCATGGGGACAATAATACTCAATGACCTTGTAAAGCACGTTCATCTCCTCAGAAATAAATCACTGTGTAATTGCATAGAATTGCAGCAAATTACTAGATAGCCCTTTTCCCTCTGAGGATCTGAGAGTGCTGTTTAAATATACATTAATTAAGCCTTACTATAGTCATGCAAGGTAGGTAAAGCAAAACTACTTACCTATAAATTTTGTTCTCTGAAGATATATAACCTAATGGACCACCCCTGTTGGATCAATTCTTTCTTAACATGGCCATACATTAACTTTGATAGCTACTAAGTCCTCAACTGTTAATTTATCGTACATCACGTATACCCCTTAGTTAGCACCTCAGATTGATCATTGCAGTTTTACAGGAAGTCATTTTATTTTAAAGGAAAGCCATGGAATTGGAAGCATAACTTCTCAAAGAAAATCCAACTAAAATAAAAAGAGAATGTTTCCTGATGATAAGGTACTGTCAAAAGCACTACACTGGCAGGGAATACCGTAGAACATCTGTGGAAAATTATTTTCAGCTCATCATTGTATATATTTGCACTAGACACCTTTGCCAATCAGACTACATAAATATGACGTGTGACCTGTGTATCCATTCAAAAGAGCTAACTGAATCTCAAAAAAATGGAAGAAATACTCATAGCACATACATTTTCAATCAGTTTCCATAGGTTCGGGTAAAATGTTGATGGGATGATTTAAAAAAAATGGAAATTATGAGATGCCCACAGACAATGAAGGGACAGAACAAAAGGCAAAAAAAAAAAGAATGTTTCTATTAGTTCTCTCAAATCTAGTGCTGTATGATTATAACTGCCATAGTGAAGTGTTAGAAATATAGGTAATATTTGAGATAGCATGGGGATAGTCCACTAAAAGCTTTATATCTCATTTTCTCACAGCTAGCCTTAAAGACTCCAGGAATGTCTCACTGAAAAATAGAAGCTCTGTTTTTTCCATATTTGATTTACCATCTGCTCTGAGAAGTGGCCTAAAATGGAGCTAAAAGAGAGCTATATTGTTTCGATACATTAGGCAGTTTGACCTCTTCAGATTAATGTCAAAAGTATTGGCATAAATCTTTGAAAGCACAGTGAAGAAGAGGGGCTTTGCAATGCACTAGGCAGCATTGTGTCAACATGCTTTCCAGCACCATGCACTATCAAACATGCTAGGAATATATAATGACAATTGGAATTTCCCCATATTTATACTAAAGAAACATGGCCAGTCTATTTGTTTTTGAAGTGACTTATGGCTTGAAGCTCTGTCAAAATCTTAATACCGCAAGTATGTAAGAGAAATTGCAATTACACTAAAAAGACTTTTTATGATCTTAAAAAAGTGAAAGCATAAAGATTATCCTTACTATCACACAGAGACAAGAAAGTCTCTTTACATTTAGCTTTTAAAAACATTGTAATTTATAATTTCACACTTTACCAGAAAAATAAATCCTCGCTATCCATTGCATTATAAAGAAGGAATGTTAATTATACGTTTTGTACTTGCAATAGCAGGAAAGCCTTAATTCCATCTACCCTGAAAATATGTTCTGACCACAAGTATTTGAAAGCAATGGAACACCTGTGATTCATGCAAGAATGAAATAGTGAAAGCCAAGAGCCAAAATTGTCCTTATTTGTTTCTTTGGTGTGAAATGTGTTAGGAGTATTAACAGATTGGTCACTTGGACATGAAAACAATTTTTTTTGCAAGTCTGTTACTGACTTATGCCTTGTTCAAAGTCTATTGACATCAGTGGCATTTGGATTATTATCATATTAAAGACTAAATAATCTCTTGGTGTAAATGGTTAAAATTCAGTTAATGTCAATGAGGCTACACCCATTTATGCAAGCAGTGAATTAGGTCCTCATATTTTTTTGAGGTTTCAAATGTCAATTTTTGATCAGCTGTGTATGCCACCCCCCCCCCTTTCTCTCTCTCAGTATCTGGACTCCTGACACCTTCTGGTCAAACATGAGTTGTAATCAGTATGTTTCCAAAATAAATTTATTTCTCAACAAAAAAGCATAATTCTATGAAAATACATTTAATTGAAAATATCCAAAACAACTCTAATCGTATTTAGGGACAACCTTGAACCAGGAGATATGTACTAAAATATCCCAAAACATAGACAATTTTAAAACCTAGCCCCACATTTTTCATTCAGTATCTCTGGATTTTTTTCCAATCCAAAATCCAGATATCCTTGGAATCTATGAATGTGCAGGTTCAAAGTATCTAATTGCTCCCACAACTCAGGAATTTAGATGTCTAAAGGACCTAAACTTCACTTATTTACACTTGAACAACTCTAGGTCCAAATCAGTCTATTTTGTCATTTGGTCATATGCTCTCCATACCCAAGAAGTTCACAAACATTAGCAAATTCCCCTCAGAACACAGCTATGAAGTAGGGAACATAAATCCCATTCTGCAGATGAGGAACTGAGTCAGATGAGGAGAGAGATAGTATGACTTGCTGACAGACACCAAACACGTTAGTTTATCACATTTTTGGCATTTTCCTTAGTCAAGCAGTTGAGTTGTAAAAAGCATCATAGACAGAAATATGATTTTGTTCTATCTGTGCCAGTGTTTAAAAAGGAATAATCTGAGAAAACACTACCCTGGAAGTGTAGCACCAGGGAGAAGGCAGACAAACAAACACCATGTGCCTCAATGAGAATTCCAGAAAGTGCAATCTGATAAATAGACAAAGTACTAAGTTATTATGTTACAAGAAGGGAAAAATGCTATTAGTACCAAACAGAATTCTTAATATCTGTATCAGGCTTTTACTCAGATCTTTAAGGTTTAGTATGCTCTAGTAAATGGTTAAGATCAGTAATACTGTGGTCTAAAGTATTGAAATATTTATCCACGAGATGGCCTGAGCTTGTTAGTAACGAGAATAGACTGATGATTTCAGATATGTTTACTAGATCATTTTTGGTTATACCTATACATCATTTATTGCTGGCAGACTCTGTAGCATGTGGAAGACAGAAAACATTCTGTAAGGAGAAATAGGGCAAAAAATGAATTTTCCAGTCTAGGGGTTTGTCCCTCATACATCTGTGGTACATCAGAAATGGTTTAACAGCAAGGAGAAATCTGGAAAGTAATAATGATGAAAGAGACCTAGGAGTGGCTCAGAGACCGTGCAATTTGTTGGTGAACAGGACCAATGCAGTTCTGAGGCTGTACAAGCTTGTGATGGAGCAGAGATAAGAGCCTTTCCCTCTGTGGCTCTGGTTCAACCTCTACTGACATACTCTAATTCTGGGACTTTCATTACCAAATCTACATGCATAGACTGCAGGGAATTTTGAGAAAAGAATTGCTGGAAGGATTGACTATAGGGATTCCTTTTGCAAGAAAATGCAAATTTCAGTGACCTGAGATTCTGAGGCCACTGCATCCTGGAGAGCTTCAGTCCTGGTATACAGCAGCCAGAGTTTGTATCTCCCAGTGGGATGCTGGGCAAGGTTGATTTAAACTGATGTTGGGGCTCCAAGAGGATGATTTATGCTTCTTCCCTTGTCAGTACCACACTCTTTTGGAGTTTAGGTAACCAAGGCCTCCCAGCAGAGGTCAAGTTGTGTATTCTTTATGCTGCAACAACCTCCCACACAGATGAACTTTCTGCCATGACATAAATTGGTATAGTCCAGGAATAATAGAGCCCTATGAGAACTAAATACCATGACTCATTTCTTCTGGTGGTGTATTTACTGTCAATGTAGCAATGCCACTCTACACCAGCTGGGGATAGGCTTTTGTGTATATATAGCTTGGCCAGAGTACAAGACTTGAAGGATATGGTAACATTTTGCAAGTATTTGAAGGCTGTAAACACCAAGGAGGTAAAGAAATTATTTAGAGTGGCAGAATGGGCCATAATTAGGAGTGATGGGATGAAATTAAGAGAGGGAAAAAAAAAGACTTAATATCAGGAACAATTTTCTAACTGAGGTGTATTAGACTGTGGAAAATCAGTTCATGAGGGGGACACTCCATTACTCAATATCTAAAAATTTAGACTGGACAAAGCACTAATAAATGTACAGCATGCACATTCCCTACAATGTCTAGGCAAGTGGCTCTCTACTTTTCCAAACTACTGTACCACTTTCAGGATTTGTCTTGTGTACCCAAAGTTTCACCTCACTTAAGGAACACTTCAGACATAAAATATAGGTGTCACAGCACATTTTCATTGAAAAATTGCTTATTTTCTCATTTTTACCATCTAATTATAAAATAAATCAATTGGAATATAAATCTTGTAAGTACAAGTTATTATAAAATAAATCAATTGGAATATAAGTCTTGTAAGTACAAGACTTATAATCCAATTGATTTATTTTATAATGTATCATATATATAACAGTGTAAAAAGTAATTCTCTCTATGAAATTTTAGAGTGGACGGACTTTGCTAGAGCTTTTTTCTAATTAAGCCCGTTGTAAATTTAGGCAAATATCTAGATAACTAGATACATCTGTACTCCTAGGTATATGTGTACCCCTGGTTGAAAATCAGTGGTCAAGGATATAGACTAGAGACCATGTGTCTATAATAAGGACAAAAAATTCTGAATGTGAGAAAAAATGGTAAAATAAATGAATGAATAAATAATTAAATACTAACCTTTGCTTATCTCCAAAGTTCACAAAAAGGAGATTATTTTTCTTCTTGTCTTGAGCTTTTGCTATAAGTTAAAAGTCTTTTTGAAACAGAAGCTGATTTTCCTGCAGAAATATCTAACTTGTTTTTTGTGCAAATGCCTGCCTTTGCACAAATACTCAAGTTTAGTGTTTGCTAGGAGCTTAGGCAAAATTTCACAAATTCAAACAACACTTTTTCACAGTGAACACTAACAAACAAATCTTATTAATTTGCTGCACTATAAAGAAGATTCTTCCTTTTTGCAGTGATAATCTACAAATATTATGGAGGTTCAGTTCTGATAGGATCACAACTGACACAATGAAATACAGTATTTGTTTTATCATCCATCGCCACTATTGAAGCTCAGGTACTGAATAAGTTGGCCCAATCATCTGGTTTCCTTATTCAAATTATGTGACCCATGTGGATGTGCACAAATGGGCTGAGAATTTGAGTAAGATGGGCCAATGATCTGAATTTCAGAGGCTGGATGTTTATGCATTCCTTACCCAAACTGTCTGAACCATGTTGAACTGCAAAATTGGATTGGGAATTTCATAAGACCAGCTTCCTTCTTGACACTTCCAGCTGTTCTTTCTTCTTCCAATTGCACAGTAAATAGTACAAGAAAATTTCCCCAGCTGTATCCCAGCACTTCCATGTCTAGTTAAAGTAAGGAACAAAAGGGGAAACAAACAAATAAAAAAGGAAATAAATAATTGTATTTATTGTGCTGTAAGTTTCATGTGACAGCTGAAAAATAAGGTTACTTTTCATATTTCTGTAATAGTTCTGAGCTGTTCTCCTAGGTAAATATAATTTATTCTGTCTTCAGTTTGTTTCCTTCCTTTGTTAGGTTGTCTATGCATCCATGAAATGCAAATGCAAAATAACTCAACTAGTCCAGAAAAAAAGCATATTTGATTGCTGTGAAATCACAAAGGCAAATTAAGAGAAATGAAAACATGAAAAACAACTGCACCCAGCAGAGATCTCTGTGCTGACAATATGAGATCATCAGCCCCAGGGAGACAACTCCATGATCACATAAATAGATTGTTTTACAGAGCACAGAACATGAATAAGTGCCAAAAAGGAGGAAGCTTAATGGATTGATCTCATGAAAGAGAAATGAATCCACCTGAAACAGGAAATGTACAAAATTATAAGAAATGCAACAATGAGAGCATTCTAAGTAGTTTGGCAGCAAATTGTTCTTACCCACCGAGGGGTGAGAAGCAGATTTCTCTAAAAACTGAGCAGCTTTTATTAGCCTGTTCTTTCCCTTACAAGTGTTCTGTGTAGTCAAATTCTCCTGTCAGTTACACCAAGACAGATTTAATGTAAAGTCATGTAAAAGTAGATTGTTCAAATGTTTCTGAGAAGCAAGCACATGAGAAGTATGAAAGAGGCCAAAATGAGTTCACTTACTTTGTCAGATTCTCTGTTCTGGCCATTTTGCTCTGCAGTGCTGGAGCAAACTGGCCCTAAGCCCTATATAGCTAATTTATGGAGGTCCAGAGAAGGCACAGTGGTTCTTAAGCCATTCTCTGCCTGCTACATGCATTGCAGGGAAAAGGATGAACTGTGGCCATCCTGAGCTATGTTTTCAGCTCTTTGGGGCTATTTCAGCCTCAGCCTATCATAACTTCCAATTAAAACGGAGTGAGAGTTGCAGATATTCAGTGCCTCTCCAGATAAGGATAGATGGTTCATTCTTTCAGCAAAAATTATGATATGTATAGAGCAAGAAATGAGACGTGAGAATGAAAGCTCTCAGCCGTAACAGTCAGGGTCTAATCCATCAGCACTTATCTGACGTGCCTTTATGGCTGAAGTTTACACAATAATAACTATGTAGTGTGCAAATCAGGGTTAAAGCACTGTTGGACTCTCATGAACCTGCTGTAGCTGAAGACAGGGCCCATTTCTCCACTCCATATCAGGGGTAGCTCAGTGGTGCTGACTTGCAATGAATGCAAGCAGCCCCAGGTCAGAAAAAAATACAGCTACGTTTTTGCATAAAACGGGTGAGTCTGTTGCTCAATTCTTTAGCGGGTTTTGATTACTCATTAATTCTGATTAATGAGCTGGGGGATCACAGGGTTCTAGTCCCAGAGTCAGGCACAACAGAATCACACCACTTGTCATCACCTATAGCCCACAACTTAAGCCCCTCCAACACATTATCAACAATCTACAACCTATCCTGGAAAATGACCCCTCACTCTCTCAGGCCTTGGAAGACAGGCCAGTCCTTGATTACAGACAATCCTCTGACCTCAAACAAATTCTTTTCAGTAACCACGCAGCACACCTCCATCATACTCATCCAGGAACTCACCCCTGCAATCAGCCCCAATGCCAACTCTGTCCACACTTCTATACCAGCAATATCATCACAGGACCTAACCACAACAGCTACCACATCAGAGCTCATTTAACTGCCCATCCACTAATGTGATCCATGTTATCAAATGCCAGCCATAACCCTCTGCCATATATATTGGCCAAACTGGATAGTCTCTATGGGAAAGAATTAATGGACACAAATCAGATATCTGAAAATGTAACACACAGGAACCTGTTGGGGGAACTTTTTAACTTGCCTGGGCACTTACTAATGGATCTAAAAGTCACTGCACTGTTTCAGGCCAATTCCACAATCCAAATACACAGGGAAACCTTGGAACTTAACTTCATTTACAGGTTTGATTCCTATCACATAGGTATGAATAAAGACATTGGCTGGATGGCCCACTACATTCCACATCCTAATGACATAAAAAACCAAACAATGAGTACTTAAGAACAATTTGCAACTTCTCTATCAGCTTCATGTAGCATGGAGACTCTAAGGGTGTGTCTAGACTACAGAGTTTTGTCGACAAAAGTAGACTTTTGTCGACAAAACTATACCTGCGTCTACACTACCGCCGAGTTCTGTCGACAGTATGTCGACAGAACACGGCAGTTTTGTCAACAGTGGTAAACCTCATTCTATGAGGAATAATGCCTTTTGTCGACAGAGTTCTGTTGACAAAAGGCGCTATTGCATCCACACTGTGCTTTTACAAAAGAGAGTGTCTAGACTCTCTGTCAAAAAAGTGGCTTGCTTTGTCAACAGAACTGGCTGTAGTCTAGATGCTCTTTGTCGACAGAGGCCTTGTCGACAGTATCTGTCAACAAAGCCTCTGTCAACAAAAGCCTGTAGTTTAGACGTACACTAATTGACTATTTCTTTCCCTTTTTTTCCTTCTCTCCCCCCATCCCTATTTATTTTTAAACTGGACCTTTAATAACGCCATTCATCTGAAGAAATGAGTTGCCCTCACAAAAGCTCACGATACCATTTACATGTTTTGTTAGTCTTTAAGGTGCTGCAAGACTATTCATTGTTGTTTTTTAAGCTTTTCCAGTTATAGACTAACTCAGCTACCCCTCTGAAGCTGAAGTTTTTAAGTTTAGTATCTATGGGTATGTCTACATTTCATTCCTCTTTCTCAAGAGAGAGAGGAATGAAGTGTAGACATACCCTATGTGTGAACTCTAGTATGCCCAAGAAAGACACTCGCACTAAGGGCAAAGTAAAGCTTTAACCACTTTTATACTCAACACAATGAATAAACATGGGGGGGGGGACTTCAAGCCACTTAAAACGATAGCAAAAATACAACATTAAGGTGATATTTTGTCCCATTTCTCACACATACACTCATATATAGTCACTTCCTTGGGGATCTGGTCTTAAGAGACAAAGAAAGGTCCAGCCATATCCCTGGCAAGCCAAATGTCATCTCACTCAGAATCCTGTAGACCCCACAACTTCACAAGGATCTTGGTTTTTCAGGCTGCTATGGTGTTCAGCCTTTTTAACATTGAATTTGCCGTTTTGCCATAGCAAACACCTGACTTTTTCCCCCTACCTATCCAAATGGGACCTGCCTGCAGCTACCTCTTCTTCTGCATCTTTCAGTAGAGAGGGACTTAGGTGAATTACTATACATGCTACCTTTACTCTAGCATGCAGCCAGATCCCAGGGGCAAGGGAGCCAATGTTGGAGCCCAGTTTGTAGTCAGGGAGTAGGAGTGGGACTCAGCAAGGTAGGCTAGCAAGCAGTGTTGTTTCACAAACAGTGCAGAAGCCCAGGCCTGGAGAGCCAAAAAAGCTGGCGCCTATTTCTTTACTTCCCCAGCATACATGGAAGACAAGAGGTTCTGCCAGAACACCCAGACAACATTATAACTTCCCATGGAACTGGAACATCTGGAATATGCCACAAAAACACAAAACAAAACTCATCACTGAAAATAATGTTTGCTAAAAATAAGCATCTGTGAATTTTATATCTATGAGTCTCTTCAAGTGTGTGTCATAGCTGTATGGATGTCTGGGGGGTTCTTGGGTTGAAAGATAGATATTCACAAAGATAGAATACATTAATGGTGCCATGGAATTTATGGGAGCATACTACAGAATTTGGTCACATTATAAAATGTTTTTCACGCAGTCCCACTTAAAATTAATCTTCCAGGGTTTGGTCAAATTTCAAATGATTCAGGGCATGCAGTTTCCCCTTGGGAGACTAATGCACTGTCCATTATTCAGAAACTGATCTGGACATATGGGTGAATGACAGACAGACACAGGGGCGCATTTAAGCAGCCAGCTGTAGCTTTATTAGTTATAAAATGTACACTTGGATATCAGTGTGGTTGAGATGGCTTAGCCCGAGTCCAGTCCTGCCTTACCCCCACTATGGCTCAGTCCACATGGGACTCACTACTATTTTTTGCACATTCGCTTGAGCAGAGCTCACACGTCTGGCTACCCATGCTGGAAAGCACCTTCATGAATGCCATGTAAAGGGTAATTCCAGTGTGGGGTTACAGGCCTCCCGCCATATAAACAATTACTTGATATTGATACTGTATGTCTGTTTGGGGGATCCCTGTCAATTTGGCCCAATAGGAAAAATTATCTTTCTTGATCCTCCAAACAGACATGCTGTATCCTGACTACATGGTTCAAAATACCTATACTGCAGGAGTAGAAAAAGGATAGGGCAGTAATCACAGCAGGATGCTCCGCTGTGTCACAAATGAGGGCCTCCAACACAATCAGCCATTGGGCAACCTAATGAGTTCAGCTGACTACTTGATTGGCTGTACCACCTGATTGATTGGTAGAATCATCAGCAAGATGTTAACCCCAGCATCAGTTCAATGGATGTGCAAAGCCTTTGGCCATGGCTGTGATAGCTCATATGCCTGCTTGCTGTCAATCCTGCTTTTGCTGTGGCTCTAGCCTTGCCCCAGTCCAACTAACAGTTTTCTGGCTTTTGGCTCAGATTCCTAACTTCTGACTCTGGCTTTGAGTTTCTGTTACTATCAACTCCTACTCTAACAACTGGGCACCACTGCCCACACTATGATCTCTAACACTCAGGTGCCTTGACCTATGCTTCATAATTTCATTTTATAATTCCTCCTAGTTATTCTCTTTTGACCACATTAAACAATTTTCTTCTTTTTGAGGTGAAAGCTCCTTAGTAGAAATACCATATTAATATATTAGTATTGATCCCTTCAGCACTGAACTAGTTACCAAAATGCCTTTAAAAGCATATCCCTGACAGCTTAACTTGAGAATTGTCAGTCAATACTTCCCATTGGCTGGTCTGCAATCACAGAGGAGTGCAAATGTGTTTAGTTTTACTTTAACAGCAAAAATTAAACAAAGGTTTTTTTGATATAAGAAGCTGGGTGAATACTGTTTTTCAGGTTATGCTGAAGCATAACTTTATAACTCAAGTTAGTTTTAGTGTGGCTGTTTGGTTTCAAGTGAGACCCATGCAATTTTTTTGTCTGTGGTTTGCCCTGTTTTTGTTTTGTTTTGTTTTGTTTTGTTTTGTTTCAGGGGTTTGTTTTGTTTCAGGGGTTTGATTTCATTCAAACCTCAGACCGGTTGTTTTGAGGGCAGTACACCCAGATGAACTGAAACTCTGGAAAAAAACATTTGACAAATGCCCTGTGAAATGAATCATCTAAGTTCCTTGATATTTTCCCCTCCAAAAGGGAAAATAGTTACAGAAGTAACTTTAGATGAAGGTCAGTATAAATTGGAGGTTAATAAATAATCACAAAACAGAGACCTGTACTCCAGGGGTCTGAGTATTCATAATTAAATTAATTCATTTGTGATTAAAATTGCAAAGATGGAAGGATCTGATTGAAAACTAGAGAGTTTTTATTTCCTTTTTAATAGTCTGAAATGAATAGAATCACCCTTTATTTTATTACTTTCTTTATTGGCAATATAGTAAATAACTGTCAGAACATATTTTTATCCACTGAGGAGGTGTTACATTGTTTGGGCAGGTTTTGCAGTTTATATACTTGGTCTTTCTTAGCCTCCTTCACAATGACACAAAAAAACCATACTTTCTTTCTTTGTCTTTGATAACATTTTGGGTGAAACTGACTGGAAAATTTTTTAAAAAAGGAAACTGAAGATTTGATGAGGCTTCCACCTCCAATACTGCAGTACTTCCGAGAGTAAATTTGCTTCCAACTCTTTTCTGTGTGTTAAACACTGACTGATGATGATGACGGCTGATAATAGACAATGTAAAGAGGGGGAAAGAGTAGGTTGATTCAGATCTCAGAGAATGCTTTGTAACCTTGTTTAACTTTACTTCCTAGATGCTAATATGCCTTATCATTTATGCTGTATCTGTTCTAACATCAAGATTTTTCAATAGTACTGTTCCTCATAAATATAAATATAAAATTCTTAAATGGGACATACACAGTGCATAAGCTGTCTGGATAGGGTGAATTTTACATTCAGGGTCCCAATGCAATAGAGACAGCAGGAATATATTTTGGGACCCAAGCAATTTAAACATGAATCTATAATTTCTGGTATAATCAGATCTTTGAATTCTGCTTAGCAGGTGGCATTGGGGAACCTCAAAAGATCTAAAGGTTAATTTCAGATGAGCACTTTGATTGCAGATAGCTATACTATTGGATCTAAAAAACAGGGACCTGTGTGTGTGTGTGTGTGTGGGGGGGGGGGGGGGTTGATTACTTTAAGCTACTCTTAGTTTCCAGGAGGCTTTGATACTCTCAATAGATGCTCATAAGATCAGCCCTTGGGACAAAAATACTTTGTGAAAATGAGATGTCTGGTCCTTCTTGCTTCTTCCCAGAGTGGAATTACCAAAACCAGCTATACTTGTGGTATTTGAACTGTGAGACAATTAAAAATAATTGTTGAAAATATTTGAATGTTTGGACTCTCAAACTTTAACTCAGAGTGGTTCCAGCTTGGTTATTTATTTAGCTCAACCAGTGACATCTCAAAATTTTTCACACTGCCCCTTTAAAAGTACCTGGGAAGAGAGAGTTTGAAAAGCAATTCACACATCTCTCAGCCAATCCCTGTGCAAGTCCTATGTTCATTTACAGAGTGGTTTGGAAAATGTTTCACATCCAAGAAACATCAAATTCGCTTTCAAATCAGAGAATTACATTCCACATGCTCTAATGGAATCCTATTTGTAAATTTGTTTTCTGAAAGGAGATAATAATGTTCACAGGATAAGTCTTGAAAGGCTCAGAACACTTATGGGATCCCTGCTCACACTAGTGGCTTCAGAGAGACTACTCTTGTAGTATGGGCAGCATGAGCTACATTATGGGGCTCTTGGAGAATATTGGTACAAGAAGAAATTCAGTTTAAACTGGTGCTATGTTTATTTATTATTAATTATTATTATTATTATTATTATTATTATACTAGAAGCTGCAGTCATGGATGTGAACCCCTCTGTGCTAGATTCTGAACAAATATAAATAATAAGATTGACTCTGCCCAAAGGGCATGTCTACACAGCAGGGCTAAAGCCAAAATAAGCTACGCAACTTGAGCTATGTCAACAGTGTAGCTTAAGTTGAAATAGCTTATGTTTGTTTCTGGCGCTGTCTACACAGCACGAAGTCCAAGAAAGAGCACTCTTCCTCCAACTTCCCTTACTCCTTGTATAATGAGGGTTACAGAAGTCAGAGTAAGAAGTCCTCCACTCACCATTATTTTGACATTATGTCAAAATAACTGCTTGTAGTGTAGATGCAGGCTATGTTATTTTGGAATAACATCAGTTATTCCGAAATAACACTGCTGTGTAGATGTATCCAAAGAGATTACAATGTAAATGTAAGATGAGCCAAGCAAATGCAGCTGATGGAAATGTGTCACTAAAATGACAAATCAGGTGAGAATGGTAGGCCAATTCACTTGAATGTTATTTTAGTCCAAAAGACATATGACTGATATTGTCTTCATTTATTGATTGCTATTGATTTGCATTCTGTATATCCCTATACCTAATTAACCCTAGGTAAAAAATGTGTGTTTAGCATTAAAGTGATGATTTCCTTGGTAAGCAGACTTAATGAAAATTAATGAAGGATTGTTTTCACACCAAAGTGGAACCTTGGAAATGTAAAAAGATTGTTACATTCAAAGCATTGCTTTCGGCAATGGAAATTCACTCTGTTTTCATGTAATCAACAAAGGAGCAAGGGCTGATGATCACTCAGAGAAGCTGGTAATAAAAGAATAATTATTATGGATAGTCACTGAGGAAGTAAAGATGAACATCTCTGACAAAAAATCTTCCACAATTTTGGTGGCAGCAGAAATTGCTGATGGATATGCTGAGTCAAGGGGAAGGAAGGAGCACAAACCTCATGAGAAAGTTAACCTTATCATATGATAAATGAAAGCCAGTAAACGGCCGTGAATGTGGGCTTCTGGTTGTATAAAACCAGATTGCCCAAAACTTAAGGTCAACCCACAATCTATGTCCAAAATAACCACCATGAATGGCAATGCCAGTTTTCAGTATCTACCCTGTTTTCCGACAATCTGACCTAAAATTGTCACTCACAGATGTTAGTCACTTCTGACATTATGAGAGAAGGAATATAAGGAAACATTTAAAAAACAACAAATGGTCCTGCAGTACCTTACAGACTAAAAAAAAAATGTAGATGGTACCAAGAGCTTTTGTGGGAACAACTGGCTTCTTGAAAGCTCATGATACCACCTACATTTTTGTTAGTCTCTAAGGTGCTGTAGGACATTTGTTGTTTTTTAATTTTTTTTTCAATTAGGGTATGTCTACACATCAAAGTTATTTCGAAATAACAACTGTTATTTCGAAATAAATTTCCTAACGTCTACACAAGCCAACTGCTATTTTGAA
Organism: Pelochelys cantorii; assembly: GCA_032595735.1. NCBI lineage: Eukaryota > Metazoa > Chordata > Testudines > Trionychidae > Pelochelys > Pelochelys cantorii. The sequence goes on along the minus strand of CM064329.1, from coordinate 95,812,581 downwards.
ATTAAATCAAAATAGCGGAGCGCTTATTTCGAATTTGGTAAACCTCATTCTACGAGGAATAACGCCAAATTTGAAATAGCTATTTCGAAATAAGTGCTGTGTAGACACATATTTCGAAAAAGGGGGCCTCTAGCCTTTCTCAGGGTACCCTGGTGGCCACGCCAGCCTCAACCAAGAACACTTCTTTCCCTCCCCCACTCCCCGGAGACCTTAAAGGGGCAGACTCTGGCCGCAGTGCCTGTGCCAGCTCCAAGCCTGCCAGCCCAGAGCCAGCAGTCACTGCCCCTGACCCAGCATGAGCCAGCAAGCCACTGGCAGCCAGCCCTCCACCGCTCCCCGCACCAGAGTTTTATTCCCTCCCCCAAGTTTTGTTAAATAAAAAGAGTTTGTGTTCATGAAAATATGTGTATTTTATTTTACATCAGGAAGGAGGCTTAGGGAGGGGTAAGTGGAAGGACGTGAGGGAGGAATGAGGCACAAGCCTCCAGTGGGGCAGACCAAGGAGGCTCTTAGTGTTCCTCAGGGTGGAAGCTCTCCCGCAGGGCCTCCTGGATACTGACAGCCCCCCGATGAACCTCCCAGATGGCAACCTGCAGAAAGTGCAGCCAGGCTTGCAGCAATGCATCTGAGAGAAGCACCAGAGTACCCAGGGGCAGCTCTGGCTCCATGTTGCAGAGTGCAGTGGTGTCCCGAGCGAGGGCAACTAGAGCACGCAGAGACAAAATGCTTTGCTGTCCCTCATCAAGGTAGACAAGCAAGCAGGGAAACCTGAGAACTGGCTGTCCAGGGGCGGGGGGGTTTCCTTTAAGCACAGACCCCAGGCAGCAGCCCCACACAGTAAGTCCTGACCTGGTGCCCTGCTGGAACTGGTTCTGGCCAGCTTTAAATGTGATTCAGAGTCCACTCAGTGTGGGCGCGCTATTTTGAAATAGCAAAATGCTATTTCGAAATGCATTTTGTGTGTAGATGCGTTATTTCGAAATAACACTGTAGTGTAGACATACCCTTGGAGACTAACATGGCTACCCCTCGGAGAATTTTAAACATATAAGGAAACAATGAGGCAGACTTGGTCATCACAATAGGCAGTGGTTTTAGTTCATCAACTGACTAACTGTTGGTAAGAATTTCTAATAGGAATCACAGTAATGGAGAATTTTAAAGCAAGGAGTTAAAGGAAGGTAATGAAGCAACTTTGCAGATGTTTACAATGAGTTTCTCCCAGACATGGGGGGGCATCACGGGAGAAAGCATGAGTTATGTCCTGGAGGCAACAATCCTGTTCTAGCCGGGAGGCTGACTAGAAGATCTAATAAATCTTTTCTATTTCTAACTTCTGTGATTTCTTTCTTGCATTTTTTTTTGGCTGAATGCATGACACATATTATGAGGTTCTTATGAGAATAGTAATTAGTGCTCTTGCATGATTTAATTAACAGTGAGGCAGGAAAATTGCCACAGTGAATATATTTTCATAAGATTAAGTCAATCTTCCATTTATTTTGGGAATATATGAAAATTTGTTAATTTCTTCTGGACTACTCCATGTATACATGTAAAATCACACTTATAAAAGATGAGGAGGGAGAAATCGAAACAACCTTTTGTCAATGGTGGATGGGAATCTTTATCTATACATTCAGATCTTGAGAATTCATTTGCCACACTTAATTCATTTACAGAGAATGAAACATGACACCGCAGTGGTGTCCTGTACATGAGCTCTGTTTGTTCAGCATGATCACTACATTGTTACTAAAGTTGTGCAATTTCATAATGAAGAATAAGAAATCTAAGCCAGACATACAACAACATTCTTCTGTCTTTTATCAAGCTGGGTGTCTGTGGCTCTTTGAACCTTGAGCTTTCAGTAAAAACAGCACCAGAAATGCAGTTGTAATGTGCAGTTTTTAGGGGCTTTCATTGCTGATGACCTTAACATTATCAAGAAACAGATGACAGTTTAAAAAGCAAACAATGTTAGAATATCTGCAATTTATTATCCCCCTCTGTAAACAAAGATATAAGCCTCATCTTCTTGCTGATTGAAAACATTAATGTTACGCTCTAGTGTCTTTAAATTGCTGATGTAGGGGATGCCATATTGTCTCCTTTCAGCATTACATCACCATATATGAGTAGAATTCCATTAACAATTAATAACAATTTGACATTTCTAAGATGCTTTGGGTTCTGAACCCCCATGAATGAAGCTGGGATTGGTGAGCTAATTCATATTCAATTAGAAACACAACCTTTTTCACTGACCCCTAACCTTCATTTTAAACTGGAAACAAATGTGAATTGAAACTTTTTTGAAGACATTAGTTAACTTTTAAAAGATTCTATTTCTTTCTTTAGAATAGCTGTTCATCCTTATATCAGTAGTGGAAATATCATGAAATAGGATGGTCTTCAGAAAATTTAATCTGAAGTTTGAAGAGGCAGGAAGTTGAGATACGCATCCAAAATTACTCCTTTGAGATTTTCCCATCACTAGCATGGACATATATTTTTTTCCATTCCCATTCTTAGGTTAAGGGCTTAGGAATTTTCATACTGGATCAAAACAATGGTCTACATGTAGTCCAGGACTCCATCTTCAACAATGATAATTCTAGCTGCTTCCAAGAAAGATGGAATAATTTGCCCAAGAAGAATGTTTGTTCCTATCTCCAATCAGTTAAAGGTTGGCTTATATGCCAAAATAGGAGAGTTTATATCCTCTTCAAAGGATTGCCATTCAACAGTTTATTGTAGGTTCCTCATTAGATTGATATTCACCTTTTTTGTGAAAAAGATGATATCATAAATCCTTATGTAGCATTGCTCACTAGATGATGATTTCACACACAAAAATATGATTATTATCACAGATTCATCTTCCTGACAGATAACATCCTCATCCAAAAATAATGCAAAAGGATCCACTGAAAAGATGTATTTTTTGTCAAGGTATACTCTTACATGATTAATCTTTTCCCCATAAGCATAGCTGATATAGTTATGAATTATATTATGTCACCACAAAGGAACTGCTGAAAATGTTTATAATAAAAACATCTTGGGATTTTTTTCTCTTTTAAGCTAGAAGCTGTCTTCGGGTTTTACAGTGTTGTCTTCTCTCTATTTCAGTAGTTCAGACAAGGAATCACGAAGCACCTATTCAATAGTGAAGTCTTCCAGATAAAGTCTTTTTCCATACATGGCAATGATCCACCACTCTGATGATACCTGCAGTTATTCAACTGATTATAGACAAAATGTATGATAGTGACTTTAACACCTTGGAAAAGTGTATTGGAAGGTGATTGAACCAGCAGTTTAGGATCTTCTGTTTCACTTTAAGGCTCCTGTAACTGGGTTAGTTTGGTCAATCTGACATTCAAATTAGGGTGAGACATAAACTGTTCATGGAGGGCATTTTGCCTTATTGGAATATTGCATTGATCATCATGAGCTATAATGCAAGTGAATAAAATTCACATGGGATATGGATTTTTTTTTTTGCCCATACAGTTATGGGAAGAATGCACACTATGTATACCTCTTGCCTGCACCTCTCCCCAAGGGACATACATTTAGATTCAAATTTACATTGATTCACAGAAACCTATCAATAGCTCCTTACAGTACCATAGATAATTAGCATTATGTGATTACATCCCTGTACCATTTTGTCTACGAAGTTTTGTCTACTTTGGGATCTCTCTCTCTCTCTCTCTCTCTCTCTCACACACATACATAAAAACATATATAGTTTTCAATATTCACATCATTTCTTAATTCCTTTCATTTGTTAAATAAACTAAGTGAGCCAAGAACAAAAGTCAAAGGAAATCCATTATAAGCAATGTTTTTAAAAGGCAAAACCCTGAAGTTATTCTATCAAATATTTCCAAAGTCTGACACTTTTTTGGGGGAAAAAAAAGCCCTGGAAATATTCTGAAGTTATTTTAGCAAAGGTACTGCTTTGACAGATATTACCACTTGAAATGAAATAAATGTTGAACTGTGAAAAAGAAAATAAAAAGGATAAAAAATCTATTATTCACCTACTGTTGGGTAACATAACACAAAATCAATGAATTAATGTCACTATGCTTGTTATTAAGTAAGACTACTTACTTGTGGAGATAGTTACCTTTGGAAGTTAATGCATTCTCCTGAAATTTGGCCAGACCGCATAAGAATGATATTGTCTGTTCCATGTATCTTGCCCTTGAGAGATCTAAATTAGGGTGGAAACATTACTGTAATAGCTATCCATTCCAACAAATCTCATACCCTAAATGTAGTAGGGAGGAGGCGAGCAGGGGAGGAGGGAAGCAAGTTCTGAAGTATAAAAGAAAAATTATATTGTAAGAAAAGTTAAAATGATGTTGAATTTATTTATTCAGCAGAAATATGAAAAAAATGTAAATTCCATTTTATTAATTCTTTAAATTTAAAATAGCATCTACTCAAGCTCTGTGATTCAACATTTCTGATGCAAATAATCTAGCTTCCAGAACGATGGTAATGACCTATCTTGATATATCACATCACCAAAAGTGGAAAAATATATTTTTGCAATGAAATTACTTTCACTTATTTGAGAAAAATTTTAAAAAGTAGTTGTTCTAGATGCTTGTATGACCACTATCACCATAGTATCTCAACATTTCCCATGGATTTAACCTCACAACAAATGGAGATAATAGGACTTTGCTCACTCCAGACAAGTATTATTTATCTCCATTTTTCCACATAAGGAAATGAAGCTTGGAAAGATTAAAGGTCTAATCTTCTTCCAAAGCAGTCTATACATGTTTGCCATTGATTTCAACTGGACTAGGAGTAGATCCAATATGAATTGCTCAAAGTTACTCAAGAAGTCAACAGTAGATCCAGAAATTGAATCCAGATTTTCTGAATCCCAGTGCAGTTCCCTAATGGCAGGACAAGCTCTAAGAGATGTTTGAAAAAGTTTGCTTAGCTTTTTTTTTCCTCAATTTTCAAGGAGTGTTTGGAATGTCCTATTTCTGACTGGGACTAGAATAGAAGAGCAGAAGGATCCTGAAAGAAGTTTTTCTTTTGATATTTATGGTTTGGCTAGAAACTGGAGCTTACAACAGTCTTACAAAGCAGTGAAGTAGGTGAATAGGATAAGAAGCCATTTTAAAACATATTAGAAGCAAGATAAACCTTAGTTCAGGTTTAAGTCTATTGCCAGATACAGATGGTAAATTGTGATTAATTATGTAGAAAATGAAGAAATGTTCAAAAGATTTTTCTGTTCTTAATGTGAACACATACATAGAAGTTGGCAAAAGCAAAGCTCAGAACAAGAAAGTGTCTGTTCCTTCTCTTGTTTGGTTTAAAAAAATGAGTGTTTTATAACAGTGCTCCCAAGTTTCTTCCATCCTATGTTGTGTATATCAATTTTGTTATTAAACATTCTAATTTTATTCCATTTCAGAGCCAAGGCAAGTACACATCTCAATTAGTCCTTGAGATTTTTCCTGATGGGCTAATATAGTAATTAAGTTGAAAAAAACCCACCAGATTCACTTTATTTATGGCATGATAGGATTGAGCTCAAATTGCCCACTGTGAAAGCCTAGTGTGTTAAGTGACCGCACTCCCCATTGATTATCATTTGCAATGCTGTCCGGTGAAGTCTTCACCCTTCACTTGAGAAATGTCAATGCAAACACTTTGAGCCAGTTGGTGTAAATCAGCCTAATTTTACTGATTTACTAGAACACCTTTTGTGTACTCCTACTTGGGAGCTGGCTTTAACTTTCAACATTTGAATTCCAGCACAAATTTGACAGCATACTTCACACTCAGATAAACACAGAGGATTAAAAAGAGAACAACCCTCCTTCTTGCAGTGTAAGTCTGTTATGCTAAGGTGGTTCAAATGAAAACAGGATTTTCTTTCATGTAAAATTCAATTTCAATAAAAGAAATAGAAAGAAAAATCAGGATAAGAGCTTACCTCAATGACACTAGCTCATTGTCATGTATCACACTTCTGGAAAGAATGAAAGTTTGTTAGGAAATTATATACATCGTTTTTTTCCTGTTCAACAGACACTAAAACTTATTAGCATCTAAAAATATTACCCCATAAAGCTAAGTTTAGGCCAAATTCTGAGGTTGTTATTAAGTGTTTATTCAGCTCTCATTCAAGAAAAACTCCCATTAACTTCAGAAAGAGTTTGCCTAAAGACTGAGGGTTAGATATTTGCTTCCCATGAATTCCTCTTAATGTATACGAGCTAAACTGAGGTCAAAATAAGCTTTGCCCATATGTTTTAGCCAGGCTAGAGTATGATCATGGTTAGACTCACTAAAATTAGTTACTGCACCTTTATACTAGCGTATCGGAGACCAGAACACATGCTACAGATCACTGTGCCCCCTTCCTTAAGTTAGAAATAAATCAAGATTTAAAATGTATCAGTTGGGTGACGTGAAATTAGTTTCTTGTGACTTTCAACAGCAATATTCTGTGTAAGTAAAAGTAAATAAAAATATGCCATTCATTGCCTCCCTGGTCTGCTAATATACATTATAGAATTTCTATACTTTTTTCTTGGATTTTTTCACACTGATTTGTCATAAAGCTATGTTTGTTGGTGAGTTTATATGAAGTAACATAGCGATGAATAAAAGATAGCTTAATGCTTACTTATGGTGGAATATATTTTTTTCTTTCTTCACTAAAACTGTCCCTTGCATTTTTGAGTTTTTGAGAAAGACTCTTTTCATAGTGTTTTGGGTCCATCTGGAAAAATCAAATACTGACAGATTTTTAGACCAAGATCCTGATCTTCAGTTCTTTCATCATGTGAATAGATCCATTTGTCCTGTGTCTGATCTCATATTGAAAAAAACAGTGTTGGCTTCAGTAAGGTTTCTCCTGATTTACATCATTGTATGAGAGCTAAACTAGGTTTAAATTAAAATAATCTCCTGTGAAACGGTCACAGACCAAGCTTCAAGTTTACAGACACAAGAGATTTGGTTGGTTTGGGAAAGCTTTTGACCAATGTATTACTCACACTTTCAAGAGTAATCTTTTCATTTGGCAAGGTATTAGTTTTCATGCACAGCAAAAGGGCAAAAAACACTAAAAACAATTTAATATTGTATTGAGAATCCTTAAAATATAGCATGCAAATGATTTTTAATAATGCAAATTTCAAGTAGGCTATTTGTATGTAGTCTTATAAATCAACCGCGCCATTATTGGCATTTCTTGGAGTCAATATATATAACCAGTTAATAGTGTATTTGTTCTTGTGTTTCTGGATCACCTCCAGAGACAATCACTGACGAGTTTCAAATCTCCAGGAAAGTTTCATTGCAGAGATAAATCCCCCCCCACACACACACACATACATACTTTACATAAAAATAACCAAATTTATTTTTTGTAATTCTTTTTCTTCTTTTTAAGTAATCAGTCTGCTTTAGGGCCTCATTGCAGTTTCAAATGAATTTACTATTCTTTGCTGCCTTTCTAGCTGTATGTTTTATGAAGTCTAGATTTTGGTGGCTTGTATCCTTTTCATGTCATTTTTCTTGGCTCCAGGGGGAATGAAAGTCATATGCTGTAGAACAGAAGATTTTAAACACAGACCTGGGCTTACTGTAATTATTTTGGTGGCTAAAATTCTTGTTGCCAGGAGTGAAAATGTGAAACATCTCAGGGTGTGACTAGACTACAGGGTTTTGTCGACAAAAGTGGACTTTTGTTGACAAAACTATACCTGCATCTACACTACCGCCGAGTTCTGTCTACAGTAAGTCGACAGAACATGGCAGTTTTGTTGATGGTAGTAAACCTCATTCTACAAGGAATAATGCCTTTGTCAACAGAGTTCTGTCAACCAAAGGTAAGTGTGGACGTGGGGAAGAATTTATGTTGACAATAAAGGCCTCCAGGAAGAAGCCCTCGTGGACACTCCTGCCACAGCTTTCAACTCTATTGTTCCTGCCTGTAGCCATCTTTAAAAGGCACAGGCACCCAGGATTAGCATTCTGGCAGCAAGCCAGCTCCAGGAGACTGCGCTGCTCTTTCCCGTCAGGCAACTCAGAGCCATGTCCCAGGGACAAGCCCCCAAGACCCCCCTGGCCCTTCCAGGATCACATCCCCACAGGAAGCCAGGGGCACCAAACGCCGGGCACCCTCCTGGTCTGCATCTGAGATAAAAACCCTCTTGGAGCTCTGGTCTGAGGAGGAGGTTCTTCAGGCCCCACAGTCCAGGCAGAGAAACACGGACATCTATGCCTGACTGGCTGATGGCCTGGCAATGAAAGGCCACCACCCCCGCACCATGCAGATGCATGTAGGCATCTGCACATCCCTGACTGCATAATTCCTCTCTGAAAAGAATGCCCTAGCCTGCAGCCTGCGGTACAGGTAGGAGTTCCGGAATATGCGGGCATAGTGTGCCCGGCCTGACCACCTGACACAAATTGTCCCCTGTGGTCGACCAGGGCCTGCAGTACCATGGAAAAGTAGCCCTTTCTATTAATATACTGTGCTGCTCGATGTGGTGGTGTGCGAATCGGGATGTGAGTCCCGTCGAGTTCTCCACCGCAGTTTGGAAAACCCAGCCCCGCAAATCCGGCCAAGATGGTCTCCAGGTCTCCGAGGTGGACAGTCCTGTGAAGCAGCTCTGAATTGATGGCTGTCACCACCTGCAGAAAGGGACAAATACAGACACACATAACAGGACATTAGAGAAGTTGCGTGAGCTGATGAGAGGTGGTCCCCCACACCTCCCCCTCCCATACCCTGAGAGCCCTCCCTGAGGCAACCCACCCAGTGCCCCCCACACCACCACAGGGTGAGTCCAGGCACACTTCTACCACTCCCACCCCATCCCCCATTCCCTGTGCCTGGTCCTGACCGTCCCCCTTATCCGCCCGCCCCCGCCCCCATGGACTATCCCCTGAGAGTGACTTACCTCCATCAAGACGGCCCTGAAAGCAGACCTCCCCACGCCGAACTGATGTCCCATGGAGCGATAGCTGTCAGGGGTGGCCAGCTTCCACAGAGCAATAGTGATGCGCTTCTCCAGGGGGATGGTGGCCCACAAGTGGGTGTCCTGGCATTGCAGCGCAGGGGCAAGCCAGGCACAGAGCTCCTGTAAGGTGGCCTTCTGTGTCCGGAAGTTTCGGAGCCACTGGTCATCGTCCCACTGCTGCATAACAAGCTGGTCCCACCAGTCAGAACTGTTGTCTAGCCTCCAAACTCGCCTCTCCAGGAATAAGTTTGGGGGCAAGGGAAGTAGGGCTGCAGCCTGAGTGAAGCAGAGCTGGATTCAAAGCCCAGCTTTGAGCCCCTCAAACATCATGATGCTCTCATGTAGATGCAGCAGAACATCCAGCATCACAGTGTGGGGCCGTCGCCTGCCCAGGGGCAGCTCAGGCTCCATGGCCAAAAACACAGTTCAAAGCAAAAAAACAAACCTGAAAATAAACTGCTGTGGTGTCCAAGGAAGCGGGCAACTAGAGCAAAAACTGCAGCAGCTTTGCTTTCCCTCTAAGAGGTAGGCAAGCCAGAAGCAGGAGCAGAGCAACGGCTGTCCAGGAGGATCCCTTTAAGCAAGCGTCTCTGCAAAGAGCATGCAGCAGCGCCTGGACTTTAAGGCTGCCCCTGTGACCTGCCAGAAGCACTTCCAGATGCCTTCTTTTGTCGACAGAGCATCCGGCAGTCTGGACGTTCTTTGTCAACAAAGCGGATCACTTTTTCGATCTGCATAATGCAGTCTAGATGCTCTTTTTCAACAGAGGCTTTGTCAACAGTATCTGTCGACAAAAGCCTGTAGTCTAGACGTAGCCTCAGTCGAGGTCAGATATTTTGGTACGTGGGAAACATTACACAGATGCTGTGATAATAAATTAAAATTTAGCATTAGTGCACTTATTAGGATCCCAGATACACACATGGAGAGGGTGTGGTGGTATGTCAAAGTCACATTACCTTAGCAACATTTTGTAAGAGTTAAGACAATGAGTACATCTTGTATTAGGTGGATAAGCAGCAGTCCTCTACCCCTTACATTACATCTCCATCTTGTTATCTGTAGGGGTATGTCTACACAGCAAAGTTACTTTGAAATAACAGCTGTTATTTTGAAATAAATTTCCTAGCGTCTACGCAAGCCAACTGCTATTTTGAAATTAATTCAAAATAGTGGAGCGCTTATTTCGAATTTGGTAAACCTCATTCTACAAGGAATAACGCCAAATTTGAAATAGCTATTTCAAATTAAGTGCTGTGTAGACACTTAATTCGAAATAGGGAGCCTCCAGCCCTTCCCAGGGAACCCTGGTGGCCACTCTGGACACAACCAGGAAAACTTACTCTCCTCTCCCCCAGCCCTGGAGCCATTAAAGGGGTAGACCCTGGCCACAGTGCCTGTGCCAGCTCCAAACCTGCCAGCCCAGAGCCAGCAGTCACTGCCCCTGACCCAGTGGCCCCAAAACATGAGCCAGCAAGCCACTGACAGCCAGCCCTCCACCACTCCCCAGGAGCAGTCTGCCAACTCCCAGGAACCTGACAGGGGCTGGAGAAGGTGGGCGCCTTCCCGGTCCAGGGTGGAGATCATGGACCTTATTCAGGTTTGGGGGGGATGCCCCCAACATCCACGATCTTCACACTAGACAGGGGAATGCGGCCGTCTATGGCAGGATAGCTGCCAGCCTGGCCACCAAAGGCCACATGCGAACCCAGGAGCAGGTTCGCATGAAAATCAAGTTGGTCCAGTGGGACCCCCAACCCTGAGCCCTGAGCTTTCCCTCCCCCTTCTTCCCCTTGCTTCCCCCTTCCAGCTCCCTCCTCCCAGGTTTCCCCCTCCCCTCTCCCACCCTCTCTTCTCCCCTCTCCTGCCTCCTTTCCCCAGTCTCACCAGAGTTTCATTCCCTCCCCCCAGTTTTGTTAAATAAAGAGAGTTTGTTTTCATGAAAATACGTGTATTTTATTTTACATCAGGAAGGGGGGTTAGGGAGGGGTAAGTGGAAGGATGTGAGGGAGGAATGAGGCACAAGCCCCCAGTGGGGCAGACCAGGGAGGCTCTTAGTGCTCCTCAGGGTGGCAGCTCTCCCGCAGGGCCTCCTGGATACTGGCAGCCCCCAAATGGACCTCCTGGATGGCAGCCTCAGAAAGTGCAGCCAGGCTCGCAGCAATGCGTCCAAGAGAAGCACCAGAGTGCCCAGGGCCAGCTCTGGCTCCATGTTGCAGAGTGCAGTGGTGTCCCGAGTGAGGGCAACCAGAGCAGGCAGAGACAAAATGCTTTGCTGTCCCTCATCAAGGTAGACAAGCAAGCAGGGAAACCTGAGAACTGGCTGTCCAGGGGGGGTCCCTTTAAGCACAGACCTCAGGCAGCAGCCCCACACAGTAAGTCTTGACCTGATGCCCTGCTGGAACTGGTTCTGGCCAAACTTAAATGCGATTCAGAGTCCACTCAGTGTGGACGCACTATTTCAAAATAGCAAAATGCTATTTCGAAATGCTTTTTGCATGTAGACGTGTTATTTAGAAATACGCTATTTCGAAATAACACTGGAATGTAGACATACCCTAGGTTTGTAGTCACTACATTATTATGAATTTCTCCATTCTTGTTTGCAGATTTTATTACATATGCTCCAAACCATAATGTCCAAACTTGCCTAGTGCAATGATTCTTGTGTGGAAGGTGGAAAGTTCTGGTCTCAGGTTTTGTTTGGTCACTTTTTACAGATAGCAGAAGTTTCAAAGTTCAGATCTGGATGTAAATCTGGGTATGGCTTGGAATTTTCTCAGAGCTTAAGAGAGTTAAAATCTGTCTGTTTGTTTTGATTTGTTTTCATTGTGGTCTGTATATTTATTTTAAAGTTACAATTGTTGCATTTGAGAAAGACATGTTTCGAGTAAGTAGACTCCTAGAAGTTTGTTAGGGTCATCTTTCTGTGAATATTATTTGGGAACAAAAAAAGTTGGCGTGGGTGGGAAAAAGATATTAATACCCCTCACTTTTTCTTCTAGCTGAACTGATTATTTTATAGTATATTGAGGTTCTCATACTTTGGTGCATGCACAGGGTAAAATTTCAATGAACTGCTTCTCTTCCTAGAATGACAGGTGATTTATATTGTGCTTGTCTCCAGTATGGGTATCAACATGGTTTTTTTTCCCATGATCTATTACTCTTCCAATGACAGAGTAAGAAGCTACAGTTTAAAGGGATGAAATAACATTTCAGTAAACACGTAGGTCCAAGTCTGCAGATGAATAGTTATATTTAATAACGTGAATATTTTAGTATTGGCTTCCTTATATCTACAGCTTAATCATTTAGGTTGATAGGAGACTCCTTAACCATGGTGTGATTAGGGTACTTGATGGGATCTTGGGTATGAGGATGGGGTAATTCACCAAGGGCACAGAAAATCTTCCTTCTATATTTCGCTGGTTCAAATCTAGCTCATGTAGGGTATGTCTACACATCAAAGTTATTTCAGGATACCAGAGGTATATATAAATTAAAGACCCAAGAGGCACCGGGTAAATCCTCTAGTTATATATAAAAGTAATGAAATTTCAATAAATAATAAAAAGGTGGGGCCAGATTCTTTGCTGCTACAACTCTATTTAAGTCAAGAATTTTGCTAGGAGAAGGTCTGGCCCAGTAAAAAGGTATTGCTCCACTGGACTAATCTTTTCTATGAAAATGAATATTCCTAATGCAATCCTTTGTACTTCTTCCCAGAACTTTACCTTTTGTTGTGTCATGTTTGTAAGCAGACTGAATGTAATTGGACAATGGCTTTAATTTTCAAAGTCTGTTAAGGAATTTAGGTGCGCAAATCTTGTTAAAAGTGAGTGGTACTGGGGACCTAGATTTCTTAGGTCTTTTGCAAATCCCACTGTATAGCCTCCTATTTGTATTCCAAGGCACTAAAGGAACTTTTTTGGCAAAGATCAATAAATAATTATAACAATTGGATTTTCTCAGCTCTAGATTGCATCGCATCTGTTTAGAAATCAGCTGGTTCAGGTATCAAAAGTACATATAAACATTGTTTCACTTCATTTGAGAGTGCATCACATGGGTTTCATAAGTTTTTTGGGCTTAAGCATCCAAAAATTGAAACCAAGATGCAGAAGAAAAGCCATTAGAAATAACTAAACTTCCATCCCAAACCATAAATTGGCCTTCAAGTTCTCTAGAAACTCATCCCAAAATTCATGACAATCATACGATCTTTTGGTGCATGCTATCCAAGTATTGGTTTCATAATAAAGCCCCAAAATGAATGAATTTCACTAATTTTCAGTTTCATTATCCGAATTTCACACTATTCTGTCTACTGAAATATTTGACTACTTTTTGTTACCTTCATGGACCTTGGGAGAAATTCTGTTCTCTGAGAGCAGCCCAAGTTAATGAGCAATACAAAAAAGATTTCTGCAAAGGTTTGGTAAGGTGTGATTGGAGACTTATTTCCAGGCCATGAAACATCAATGGGCCTTTCATGTACATCACTCTTAGGCCTGATCTACACTACATGGGAAGGTCTAAGTAAGATATGCAACTGCAAGTTGGACCTCCCTGGTCAGGAACCTTTGGGACCTAACCAGTCCCGGATGAGGGACTTTGCCAGATCAAGGAAAGTCATTTCAGCCCTAACCCCTGCCACCGGTCCTCCCAGTCATGGCCTGACTGCCAGCCTCCCAGTCGCCCCCTCCTCAGCTGCTAGTCCCTCCACACACAGGGCTCTTGGCTCCACCATAGCCGCCCCACTGCTGCACACACAGCCCTACTTGTACTTCAGCCTTGCTGGGTAGCCCTGCTGCCTCCTGGCCTCACCAGGCAACTCTGCTGAGTGGTAGTGGGGCTGCCAGGCTCTTTTCTATGCCACCAGGCAGTCCCACACCCAGGTTCCTGGCCCTGCTGCAAGGCAGCTGTATCATCAGGCTCCTGGCCCCACAGGGAAGCCCTGCTGCCTCCCGTCCCCCTCCACCCTCGCAGTGTTGCCACTGGGCTGCAGCCCTGCTTCAGGGCTCCCAGCCACCAGTCCTCCACAGGACTCTCTGGTTCTGAACATCCAGAGCAGGGATGTTGCTGGACCAGAGAGTCCTGGTTAAGAGAGGTTCAACCTGTACAACTATATAAATTGTGTAACTGGAGTCAACGTATCTTAAATCAAGTTTCTGTGCTGTCCACAAAGTGGGAGGCTGATGGGCGCAAGAGCTCCTATCAGCTCCCCTTACTGATGAGGAGCAGGAGTACTGGTGCCAATGGAGGTGCCCTTTGAGTTCAATCTAGTGGGTCTGTACTACGCCCGTTAAATCAAAACCCTGGAAGATTGACCGCAACAGTGACCCTGCTATACAATAAAAGACACGTGTTCATTACAATAAAGCCTCTTTATTGAACAAAACTGGGGTGGGGAAGCAATGAAACTGAGGTGAGACTGGGGAAAGAAGATGGGAGAGGGGAGAAAGGAGGGTGGGAGAGGGGAGGGGAAAACTTGGGAGGAGGGAGCTGGCAGGGAGGCAAGGGGAGGAAGAGGGAGGAGAAGCTCAGGGTTGGGGGTCTCGCCAGCTCAACTGTCTCCCAACACCATGGGTGCGGGGGTCTCGGCGTCCCTGGGGGTGTGGGGAGGGTGGGGAAGAAGAAGCGGGAGGGGGAAAAGGAGTGGGAGAAGGAGCGGTAGCTGGGGAGGCAGCAGGGGCTGGAGCAGCAGGAGGCAACAAGCTCTGCCCCAGGGTCAATGACCACCTGCGGGGCATGGACTGTTCTGCCCCCCAGGATGTGGTCCACGGCATCAAAATAGGGGCAGGGGTCTGGGTCTGCCCTTGTTTGGGAGCTGCCCCCTGTGGCCCTGGCATACGCCTTCTGCAGCTCCTTTATTTTCATGCGAACCTGCTCCTGGGTTCGTATGTGGCCTTTGGTGGCCAGACTGGCAGCCATCCGTCTGTAGACGGTTGCATTCCTCCATTTAGTGTGGAGATCGTGGACATTGGAGGCATCTTCCCAAACCTGAATTAGGTCCCTGATCTCCGCACTGGACCAGGAAGGTGCCCCACTTTTCCAGCCCCTGGCAGGCTTCTGGGAGCTGGCAGACTGGTCCTGGGGAAAGGTGGAGGGCTGGCTGGCACTGACTGCCTGGCTCATGCTCGGGCCACTGGGTCAGGTGCAGCAACTGCTGGCTCTGGGCCGGCAGGCTTGGAGCTGGCATAGGCACTGTGGCCAGAGTCTACCCCTTTAAGAGCTCTGGGGACGGGGGGAGGGAGAGGAGTTTTCTTGGTTGTGCCCAGAGTGGCCACCAGGGCACCCTGGGAAGGGCTGGAGGCCCCCTATTTTGAAATAAGCATCTACACAGCGCTTATTTCCATTTAGCTATTTCAAATTTGGAGTTATTCCTTGTGGAATGAGGTTTACCAAATTTGAAATAAGCGCTCCACTCTTTCAAATTAATTTCAAAATAGCGCTTTGGCTGTGTAGACGCTGGTAAAGTTATTTCAAAATAACGGCTGTTATTTTTAAATAACTTTGCTCTATAGACATACCCCCAGTGTTTAAGTAACTCAGTGGTTCCTATATCTAGTAATGCTTCAGTTCCTGATGTACACTGCAAGAGCAGCAAGGGTTTACCCATTTGTGCTCTTGCACATCATTTGAAAAAGTGTCACTATGAACATCTCTCTCAGGGTATGTCTACACTAGCCCCCTAGTTCGAACTAGGGAGGCGAATGTAGGCATTCGAAGTTGCAAATCAAGCCCGGGATTTAAATTTCCCATGCTTGATTTGCATCTTTCCGGCCGGTCACCATTTTTGAAATTTACAAGTCCGGACGAACTGCCCGCATCTACACGCGGCAGAGACCAGGTAGTTCGAAATAAAGCCCTAGTTCGACCGGCCGGGAAGATGCAAATCAAGCATGGGATATTTAAATCCTGAGCTTGATTTGCAACTTCGAATGCCTACATTAGCCTCCCTAGTTCGAACTAGGGGGGCTAGTGTAGACTTACCCTCTCTCTCTCTCTCTCTCTCTCTCAGCAAGGAAAAACAGCATCTGATCCAATGAATATTAACAGACTTTATTTTAACCATCTAACTAATCTAATATTAGTTATATCTAATTCAGTGATCAATATAATATCTAGGTACCATATTAAAAATGTAATGTTTAGCCTACCTGTAGAAGAATCACTATGTAATGTATAAGTCTCTAAAACTTTTTCTTGATGTCTACTTCAAATAAATCTAGAATTGTTTGAATAAACCACACCATTCCTCATAGACTGTAATGTTTTGTTCAGGTTTGCTTTAGTCTGTCAAGATTAACAGAAGCAAAATATGCCAGGTGAGAACAAAAAGAAAGCACCAATTTATTTTATACAGTAATAAACGAATTATCACATTTTCACACTCCTATAATTTTCTGGCTTGGGCCATAAGCTAAATTGCCACAAAATGGGCTATTGTGGGCCTGATTCTCCTTTCATTTACCTTGGTGTAACTCTACTGATTTCTGTGGAGTTACTGCTCATTTACAATAGTGTAAATCAGTGCTACTGGCAGTCATGCAAAACAGCTTCTTCTCATGATGATTTCAACTCATTTATAGAAGTTAAAGACCTGTCAGATAATATTTGAAATCCTGCAGCCAGTATAGGATGATTCTGGGTTCTGTATTTTTCATTCTCCATTGTTTCATATTAAGTTGTCCTATATTTATAAAAATGATGAGACTTCCCTAGGGAAACTCTTGCACAATATAGTCACTCTCATTGCCCAGTATCTCCCAATATTACTCCTAGATGTATCATCTGTAGAATGCAAGCTTTGGATGTTTTTTACTGAGCTACTGAGGACTAGATTGTAACCCCACAATCTTCAAGGTGGGAGAGTAGATGCACATTTCAAGAGCAGACTAAAGTCCCAAACATAACTCGGACATGACTCCTCCCTTGCTCTCCACCACATATACTTTAGTAAAAGAATGACTTACTTCACCCATTTTAATGGGTAATTTATTCCCCCACTGTGTGCTCTGCCAGCCCCCTTGACCATGGGTATGTCTACACTACAAAGTTAATTCGAACTAACAGCTGTTAGTTTGAATTAACTTTCATAGGCGCTACACATACAAACCACTAGTTCGAACTTAATTCGAACTAGCGGAGCGCTTAATTAGAAGTAGGTAAACCTCATTCTACGAGGACTAACGCCTAGTTCGAATTAAGTAGTTCGAATGAAGGGCTGTGTAGCCACTTAATTCGAACTAGTTGGAGGCTAGCCCTTCCCAGCTTGCCCTGGTGGCCACTCTGGGCCAAGCCAGGGAAACTTTTCTGCCCCCCTCCCGGCCCTGGAGCCCTTAAAGGGCCATGGTCTGGCTACAGTGCCCGTGCCAGGTGCAAGCCTGCCAGCACCCAGCCAGCAGACCCTGAACCTGGCACGGCATGAGCTAGCCACCCGCTGCCACCCAGCCCTCTGCCTCTTCCCAGGACCAGGCTGGCGGCTTCCAGGAGCCTGCCCGGGGCCACAAGAGGCAGGCGCCTGCCTGGTCTAGTGCGGAGATCATGGACCTCATTCAGGTTTGCGGGGAGGCCTCCAACGTCCACAATCTCCGCACTAGGCACAGGAAAGTGGCCATCTCGGGCAGGATAGCTGCCAGCCTGGCCACCAAAGGCCACATGCGAACCCAGGAGCAGGTTTGCATGAAAGTCAAGTTGGTCCAGTGAGACCCCCGACCCTGAGCTTAGAACATAAGAACATAAGAATGGCCGAACTGGGTCAGACCAAAGGTCCATCTAGCCCAGTAGCCTGTCTGCCGACAGCGGCCAGCACCAGCTACCCCGGAGGGGATGGACTGAAGACAATGATCAAGCGATTTGTCTCGTGCCATCCATCTCCAGCCTTCCACAAACAGAGGCCAGGGACACCATTCCTACCCCCTGGCTAATAGCACTCCATGGACCCAACCTCCATGAATTTATCTAACTTCTCTTTAAACTCTGTTATAGTTCTAGCCTTCACAGCCTCCTGTGGCAAGGAGTTCCACAGGTTGACTATTTGCTTTGTGAAGAAGATCTTTCTTTTATTAGTTTGAAGCCTGCTACCCATTCATTTCATTTGGTGTCCTCTAGTCCTTCTATTATGGGAACTAATGAAGAACTTTTCTTTATGCACCCTCTCCACACCACTCATGATTTTATATACCTCTATCATATCCCCCCTCAGTCTCCTCTTTTCTAAGCTGAAAAGTCCCAGTCTCTTTAGCCTCTCTTCATATGGGACCTATTCCAAACTCCTAATCATTTTAGTTGCCCTTTTCTGAACCCTTTCAAAGGCCAAAATATCTTTTTTGAGGTGAGGAGACCACATCTCTGCACAATACTGAAGATATGGAGTACCATAGTTTTATACTTCCCCTCCTCCTTCTTCCCCTGGCTTCCCCCTTCCAGCTCCCTCCTGCCAGGTTTCCACCTCCCCTCTCCCACCCTCTCTCTTCCCCTCTCCCACCTCCTTTTCCCAGTCTCCCCAGAGGTTAATCCACCCACCCCCAGTTTTGTTAAATAAAGAGAGTTTCTATTTTTGAACACACGTGTCCTTTATTTTTTACATAAGGAAGGGGGGCTGGGGGGGGGGAAGTGGAAGAAAGTGAGGGAGGAATGGGGCATGAGCCCCCGATGGGGAGGACTGGGGTTGCTCTGCGGGCTCCTCGGGGTGGAAGCTCTCCTGCAGGGCCTCCTGGATCCTGACAGCCCCCTGAATGACCCTCCCCCCCCGGATGGCAGCCTGTGGCAAGTGCAGCCGGGCTGATGACCGAGTGCTCTGATGTGCCGAGCGTGGGCACTCAGGACACCCCAAGACAGGACTGTTTTGCTGTCCCTCATCGAGGTAGACAAGCAAGCGGGGAACCCTGAGAACTGTCTGTCCAGGGTGGGGGTCAGGTCCCTTTAAGCACAGCCCTCGGCTAGCCTGAGGCAGCAGCTCCACACTCTAAGTCCTAACCTGATGCCCTGGTGGCACTGGTTCCGGCCAGCCTTAACTTCGGTTCAGGGTCCACTCAATGTGGACATGGTAGTTCAAATTAGCAAAATGCTAATTCGAATTAGTTTTTAGGTCTAGATGTACTAGTTCGAATTAGCTTAGTTCAAATTAACTAATTCGAATTAAGTTAGTTCGAATTAGTGCTGTAGTGTAGACATACCCTATGAGTAGTAATCTCTTCCCAGCTCCATTCTGCCCAATCCCCATCCATTTTATTGGCAGTCAGGAGAACCAGGTAATTATCCCTTGCTCTCCACACCCGGAGTCACAGTATCCTGCCCGAGATGAGCAGTACTGAGCAAGATGGGAATTTACCTCCTTTAGGCGATGTCCAACTTAATAAGGGCTGTGACACTCTAGCTGTGTTATTTTCTGATTGCACAATCATTTTACCACTTGTGCCCATTTATTTTATTTTCTCCACATCCTGAAGACCTACCTAGTTTCTTAAGTGTTTTTCTCTTTGTGCATTCATTTCATTAAAGATTATTTGAAGGAATACCACAGAGATTTCCTGTACATCTAAGAGGACTTTGACTTGATAAACATAGGTCCTGGTCTTGAAGACGTTTAACTTTATTTCCATTGACTTCAGTGAGCACCACGATACAAGTGCACAGGTGTTTGCAAGAATGGGACCATAAAGAATACAATTAATGGATTCAACTATTCTGGTCGAATACCTCTTGCTATATGTTACAGGTTTTCTCAGGATTGTTGTAGTTTTACAAAATTCCATATCATGTTAAAACCTTGTAGTAAGAAATCAGCCTTGAATTGCTGAAGAAGTTTGAAATACTTTTATTAAAATGATAGCTTACAAAATTAAAACTCCTTCCAAATCTTCTATTTATTGAGATCTGAATAGTTGGAAGAAAATGGTATTTCAGTTTGTACTCAGCCAAATGCCCCTGAAGTCCAACTAAGGGCTACATAACAGCTGAGAAATATGCCAAGATTTGACTCTCTAAAAGAAACAAGCCAAAAAATTTTCTCGTTAATATAACCCCATGTATCTTAAGCAAAATAAATAAATAAACAAATTTTGTGGGCTATTGATGCTCTAAAGGTTAGTAGACATTTCTCGGGCAAGCTAAAAAGTATCTCTAGTGGGAAATAAACACTCCTTTTGGAAAAAAAACAACAAAAGGTCTGGTAGCACTTTATAGACTAACAAAACATGTAGACGGTATCATGAGCTTTCGTGGACACGGCCCACTTCTTCAGATGACTGGAGTTTTTTCTGGTCAGACTACCTTGGCTACCCCCTGAAACTCCTTTTGGAAGCATTTAAAATTGAACTATTACATTTTCTTGAATGTTAACAATATTTAAATGACAGAGAGGTAAATCTCATTCATGCATTATACTGCCTTGTTCACAAATTGTGGCACCACTCTGTCCTCTGAGTAAAAGAAGGACCAGGAAAGAGTAATGCACTCACTCAGTTGCACTACTCAGCCATTTAGGTTTGTAATTTGATATTTAAAATATACCCATGTGCTATCATTTCTGCTGTCTTTCTCCCTCATACATTGCACGTCTATTTCCCAATGTTAACAATTCCAAAGATGCTATCCCATTTTTCTTAGCCTAAGGAAAGAAGCAGGAGACTTCTGGTTGGAGACAGTTTCTTCTGGAAATTCCTAAGAAATGACTAGGCTTTGCAATCAAGGAGTGAGGTGAACTTCAGCTCTTTCACTTAGTGATAGTGTTTGCCTGGAGTACTGACTGCATACTAGCCTTGGAGAATCATTAATGTCACTGATGTGCTATGCTATAGCTTTCTTGCTTCTCTGAAGAATCTCTTGTGCTAATCTATCTGGCACGCCTGGTAACTTTCAAAACATAAGTAGAGAAGCAATTCTGTGGAGCAGAGAGAGTGAGAGAAATTCAAAGGACCCATCCATCTTGCTGCAGTCAGAGAAAATTACTAGTGTGCAGTTGGTATTTTTCATTATGAGAACATGCAGCAGCTCAGTTTCCACCAGGGCTAATTGATTTCACAGCTGGTGCATGAAAGGCTAAAGATGATATGAAAGTTGAAAGAGACCTTTTGTCCAGCCCCTGAAGCTTCTGGTATCTGCAGGGACATCAAATTTCTTTTGGAACTGGAGATCCTAAAGTACCCAGAAAAAATCCAGATCACTAGTATGGTAGGGTTACTTTTTGATATGTGCATGGTGCAGGTAGTTTATAACCAAACATATGGTATTCTGTTAAGCATATAGCCTTTATTGCATTTATATTTATTTAAATCATGTTACCACAATGGTGAAATCAGGTTATGTCACATATGGCATAACTGTCCATCTAACACTTTTAAGCATGTGTTACTATTCATTACAGTCAAAAGCAGATCTTACAGGAGTAGTGATTTGATATGTAGTCAGTCCTTCAAGTGGGGGTACATGTGAAAAATAAGGCCTACAAAATTTGGAAAGGAAAGTACAGGTTACACCTCCTTCATCCAGCACCTTTGGAACCTGAGTAGTCCCGAAACGGAATTTGCTGGACCAGTAGAGGTCAAAGTGGAAGGGGCTCCGCTTTTCCCCTGGACACCCATGGACTCTGCTTTTCCCCAGGCAGCTCCACTGCCATCAGGGCTCTGCTCTCTGCACAGTACAGGGGAAAGCTCTCCTTCCCCTACTCCTGGGGTTTTGCTGCAGCCTGGGTCTCCTCTCTTTCCACAATGGCCCAGAATTCCACTGCAGTCTGGAGCTCCACTCTCCCAGTAGTAGTTTCATTGCTGCCTGGGGCTCTGTTCTCCCGCTTGTGGCTTTGTTTTTTCCCCTAGGGCTCTGCTGCTGCCCGGGGCTCAACTACTGTCTAGTGTCTGCACACTCCCCCCAGCACCCTGCTGCCTCCTGGGACTTTGTGCTGTACAGAGCAGATTTGCTGCTGCCTAGCAGACTCCATCAAGCAGTCCTGCTGCCGCCCGGGGGACTCCGTACTCCCCTCCGGCAGCTATGCTGCTGCCCTCCCCCGGGGACAGAGAGCTCCGTTCTCCTCTTCCCTCAGAGACCGGGGGCTCTGAGTTCCTCCCAGTGACTCTGCTGCCCCCAGTGCTCCATCTTGGCCCCCTAATTTGGCAATGCTCGTGGTACCAGTCCAGTGGCTTATTCCCACAAGTGCTCTCACAGATGATGCCAGACCAGGGATGTTGCTGGACAAGGAAAGCCCGGATTAGGGAGTTTCAACCTATAATCATGCAGTGCTCTGTTTTTCATATAATTTTTTTCCCTGTGCATTCATTTTATCAATTTCATCTTGTTGGCCTCTGGCAGCATGTCTTTCCTTAGAAAATCTGGTGATAATATTCCAAGTGAGCAATGGTTATTCTGGAACAGCAGAGTGCCTCAGTTCCGTAAGGAATGGCAACGAAGGAGGTAAGAGACCCTAAATAATGAGCTGGTCGGTTGTGTAGAGATCCCACATGGTCCAGATCATCTTTGTACTAGTCTGCAAGATGTTTAGAAGATAAAATGCTTGCAATCCTAAATCACTAATGGGTGGAGGTAAAGGGAAGTTGTAGGTCAGCGATATCTGGTTTGATATAATTCATTTCTACCATTAGATAGTATGAGTACATGTTACAATTTAATTCTAGGAAACAGCTACTGTTTAAAAACGTCAGGAATTTTGGATCAGAAGCATGATAGTCTAGGTTGAAAACATTTAGATATCATCTATCTAATGACATTTGGCCTCAGAAAGGCAGAAATTTAGCAACTTCCATAGCAGTGCTTCTACATTGTGGGTTCTGTCTGTTCTCTGAGCTTCTCTGAGTCTGGTAGCTGTGCCTTTAAACTGGGAGAAAACAACTTTTACAGTCTTAAGGTGGCCATTTGTTTACATAATTGTAAACAAGGTGAGGAGTTGAGCAGAAGTAGAATTCAGCTGCAAGACTTCCAAGGGCCCAGCTTTTAAGGAAAGTAGAAAGTATCACAAACGGTCACTTCTCTCTTTTCTAAATGGATGGTAGTCACCAGAGAGAACAGGGTAGGAAAGGAGGCCCTCTCATCCTGGAGATGTTTGCCCTCTTCCCCAAAAACTGTGATGCGTTCCTCCTCCCAGGAGAAATGGTGGAAAGAACACTGAGCTTTGGAAAACATTCATACTAAAACAGCAGTGAAGTGATATTATTTTTAATTGGGTGCAGTAGGCGGGAATGGCAAATTTGAAACTGCAAACATTTTGAGACTGGAGTTTGGGATAATAAAGGACTGACTTCCTCTTCTCCACAAAGCAGGGCCTTTTTCTCATGCTCTATTTCCTAGCAGCTACTAAACCCTATTAAGATAGCAATGACTTTATATTTCTATGTTTTACAGCTGTCCTTTCTTACTGACTCCTCTGGAAGCTAATTTGTCTGTCTGTTTACAAGATTATATGAACTCAACAGACACAATCATTCTCTCTCTCTCTCTCTCTCTCATCATCATCATCATCATCATCATCATCAACAACAACACTTAAAAAAAACTGCAGAGAGGAGAGAAAAGAGGGTAAGGGGGAATCTCAAAGTGTTTCTCTTAATTAAAATGTCAGTAGGACAAGACAGTCACTGGCATACTGCATAAAAGCTTATTGACCCTGTGAGGCCTAAAACACAATTTTTATAATTCCCCATCCCTTTCCTCCTAAAGAGAGATTAGTTAGAGTTGCTATTTTGAAAGCACATAGTAAGTGTCTACTGAACGCCTCCTCTAGTAGGAGAATGCATGTACCTCAAGGCAATAAGGTGTGCTAGAAAGAGTTTGAAAAATCCATCACTGTAAAATGGGAAGAGGGAACAGGTTACCTAATAAGTCTGTTCCATTACTAATTTTGAGGCTTCTAAGCATATATCTACATTTGAGCAGGGAGGTTTGAATCACAGCTCATGTAGATATACCCACATTAGTCCTGCTCTAGTTGGTGCCCAAAAATATCAGTACGTCCATGGTGGTATAGGCAGCAGCTTGGGTTAGCCACCCAAGATTGTATCCAGAAGGTTGCATGGGATTGTACTCAGGGCAGTTAGTCTGAGCAGCCATTCATTCCCCCATGAACACACTCCTATTTTAGAAGCTAGCTCAAGAAGAGAGAGTTAGCACAGATATACATGCACAAGTGGCTAATCTCTCCTCCCAGCCCAAGTGTAAACACGGCAAATGCAGCTAAAGGAGCAATTTAGTTTAGTTATTCATAGTAATAATTAGTAACACTGTACATTTATATACTACCTTTCCTTCAGGGATAGCCAAACACTTTACAAACATCAATGAATTAGGCCTCCCAATATACCTGTGGAGTAGGTGAGCATAATTTATTTATTTTATATATGCATAAATATAGCTATCAATTAGCTACTATATTAATCTAGGCAGAATCAGGAATATGGAGCCGAGGGATTCTGATGTCTCCTGATCTAATTATTGAGAACATAAGAACATAAAAACAGCCATCCTGGGTCAGATCAAATGTCCATCTAGCTTAGTATCCTGTCCTCTGAGAGTAGCCAATCAAGGGTGCCATTTCGGGAAGGTGGAGGTGGGACTATAATCACACATACTTAGATGCTGCTTGCTCTTCTTCCCCTTCCCCTCACTATCAGAGAGTGAGGGGAAAGTACACAGCTCACATTCATTCCTCTCATTCCCAGCTGCAGAGGGGAGGGAGAAGAAGAGTAAGTGATGGAAGCTGAATACTTTCCTCTCAATTCCTGAAGGGTAAGATAAGCAAAAAGCGTATCAGTACATGTGACTGTAGCCCATCACCCCCTTCTCTTGAAGTAGCACCCTTGTGGCCAATGCCATGATCCCCAGGGGGAATGAACAGAACCGGTAATCATCAACTGATCCGTCCCCTGTTGCATATTCCCAGCTTCTGGCAATTAGACTTTACTCCCCAAAAGCATTCTATGGTCACATTGTTTGTTTTTATTTCTGGAACAGGATTGTTGATGCTGTTACTGTTTCACTTTATTCTGAGGTAACATTAGCCTCCATTAAAACATCAGATACATCATTATTACAATCAATCAGAAATATATTTGTTATTTTGTGTGTGTATGTGTGTGAGTGAGTGAGAGAGAGAGATTCCATTTCCACACTGCCCGGTGGAGGGAACCCATCTATGTTCATGCCCCTGTTTTGCCTGGTCCAGAGTGATTTGGGATGAAGAATTCTACTTCAAATCAAGTCACATAGGGACCTGAATCTGGAGCTCCTACATCTCAAGGCAGTTCCCTAGATCCCAGAACTGATGTACAGTGAGACACACATGCATGTGTACACTACACAATCAAATTTTTAAACCTCAGAAAGTTACTGTGAAATTGAATTGTCCTCTGGTCAGCTCTAATTGTTGTCATATTTATGCTCTATGCATTTCCACAGGTAAACAATGACAAATGTTGAACATGGTTTTCAAAACGACTAGTAAATTTTGGTGCTTTCAGTTTTGAGTGCTCAACTCAACAGAAAGAAAGAAAGAAAGAAAGAAAGAAAGAAAGAAAAAGAAAATTGTTCATACATACCTTCTAAAAATCGAGCCTTTGTCAGGTGCCTCAGGTAGGACACCCAAAAGTGGAAGCATCCAAAATCACTGGTCACTTGGTAGCAATCAAGACTGCTTACATTTCAGTGGTGATTACTTTGCCTCAGTTAAACTTATTCCAACTATTATGTTCCATCAAAGCTTGTATCATTGCTCTAAAATGTTTGACATCTGAATGAATCTGGCTTTTTTTCTTCTTTGCAGCCCTGCTTCTTTATTTATATATATTTATTCTCTCTTCAAAGGCATTTGTTAAATTTTACAAATTTCCTTAACAAAAAGAAAAAGAACGATGTTAAACACTACAACATGTGAAACAGATGGTTTACATTACAAGCTAATCTATGGATTATCTTGGCAAGAAAAATGACTTATTCTGTAGCTGGAAGGTTAAAGGTGCATCTTGGAAGAGATATCAAACATGACTACAGGTGAGTTGAAACTAGGATAGCTGGATTTGAGTTAAGGTGTGTTTGCCTCAAATGACACTATTCCACCCAGTCTCAATCTCTTCTTAGCAACTTGGCCTACCTTGAAAGGCTACTCTGCTTGCTAGAAGTCAAAAAGGTACTGTAGGAATGACTGAATTCTCTTGAGAAAGGAGTGAACCAGCTCTGATGGATCATGTTTAAAAAAGCCTCCTTTGTTGTTTTTTCCCCCATTTTACAATATGCAGCTCCACCGTTGCCTACCAATGTGTATATGTCCCTTGAGATACTGCTCAGAAAACCCTTGTGCTGGCTGCCACTTTCTAGGTTTGTAGATTTGCTTATTTATTTAATTTGAAGTGCTAACTCCAAAGTTGTTGACTACAAAACACATTTGTCTTCCTGATCCAGCTTCCTGAGAGCTTGGTCCTCCACCTATGGAAAAAAAAACATATTCCACTGCGGATATCTAGGATATACCAAACACACAGAACAGCTAGCACAGCAACTCTGCTACAATACTATGGCAAGGAGAGAGAGAGAGAGAGAAAGAGAGAGAGAGAGCATTGCATATCTAATCTTCTTCCTGTCACCTCATCATCTAACTTACACCAGTTTAGACCCAGTTTCATTCCCTTAGTCTAAGTTAGTGACTCAGGGGCAGATTCTGTCTCCAGTGGTGCTGAGTGGCTGCTATCCAATGAAACGTCAGATTTGCCATAGTGTGGGGGACTTCTCAGCTGGCAAACAGCTGTGCCAATACCCCTTCCTGTTCATCCCTGTATAGGGAACATACAAGGGGGGACAGTCAGATTGTTGCTATTCTACATCAATTCTCAGTGGGCACAGCTTAAAGCAGGCTTCAGGTTGGACCTAGGCTGGAAGGAAAATAAGGGAACTAACTGGCTTCCTGAGGTCCCATCATGAACAGATTTCAGCTGCAGCAAGCTTTCCTAGACTCATGCTCACTTACTGTTGTGTATTTAGACCCACTTAAGTTTCACCCCAGGCCTTGGCCTGCTGAGTCCATGGGAGTCTAAACTTACGTATGTTATTGCTTAAAAATCAGCAGAGAAGGGTGTATTAA
Organism: Pelochelys cantorii; assembly: GCA_032595735.1. Taxonomy (NCBI): domain Eukaryota; kingdom Metazoa; phylum Chordata; order Testudines; family Trionychidae; genus Pelochelys; species Pelochelys cantorii. The sequence continues at coordinate 95,785,467 of CM064329.1, read as the reverse complement.
GATAAATGTTTAATATGAGGGGGTCAATTAAAGTAGGTTAATGCATACTGATAAAATTAGAACAGTAATATATTCGTAAACATCTCCATAAATAGATGTGTCAGGTCATTAAGGCAGCACCTGAGTTTGATGCAACATGTCTCTAAAAAGCAGATGGGATCCCATCAATTTGGCAGCAGCCCAGCAAAATTTGCTGGTAGGCTGCATAGTAGCCTCTATGTTTTTAACTCTTAGTTTACCACCAGCTAGGGAATTCTGAACAAGAAATAGATGGTAATTAATTCTGGACAGGGCAGAATGGATTACATTGAAATAAGGAGAGCAGTGCACCGAGCATCAGGACTCCTGGGTTCTATTTCTGACTGCCACTGATTCTTTGTGCAGGACAAAATCACTTAAATTCAGTGTGCCTCTGTTTAGCCACCTGTAAAATGAGCATAATAGTATCTGTCTTAGGGTATGTCTACACTAGCCACCCTAGTTCGAACTAGGGTTGCAGTGTAGACATATCCTTACATATTTGTAATGTAGCAACAACTATATGTAACTTGCAGGAGTGTTGACAAGCTGCTTGTTGTTAATATTTAAGCCTTGAGATCCTCTGCACTTAGGTTCACCTTTCACTATGTATTGTTAATAGTTATTGAATAACAGTTATGTTGTTCATGAAGCACTGTTTAATATTCACCTTAACTCTAACTCCAGCCATGAGCTGTATCCAGTTTCTCCCTGAAGAACTCTTCAGACTAACTATCGCCAGGTCTCTTTCTTATGTCGTCTCTGTTGGGCTGTAACTGTCTTGTTGGATACTGGGAAAATGATCAGACATTACAACTGTGAACTTTCTCATAAAAAGTATACAAAGAATCCTTTATTCCCTCTTACACAATAATATCTGGCCAACTGACTTTTTCCTGTATGAGGTAGAACATGACCCTCGTTGCTTTTAAATATCAAGATAAGGTGTTACAAATCTACATACTAGCTGCCAGGCAATTTTCCCTTTACTCTGGCAAACGACAGTATCATAGCTTCATCAAAAAGAACGCCTAAGTAAGTGCTTTTGTTAAACACTTCTGTGGACACAGCAAGAATCATGAACTAAAACATCACCAGCTGTTTCATGTTGTTAGTCAAAACCATTTTCTTATAATGAGGGGAGACCTATACTTCTGCTGGAGGGAGTCATGAGAAGGAAGCTCAAGACAACAAATTAAGGAACAGGAAGGGAAACATTTTAACTTCCCTTCTTTTCCAATTGCTTTATTCCCATGCAGATGTGGGCCAAATTCTCTCCCAGCATAACAGCCTTGACTTCAGTGGAATTAAGCTAGAATATCATTTGTCGCCGCATGCACTCCTGTTGTGTTCAGCACCAAAATAATATGGAGATTGGAGTTCTATAAAACATGCCAGAAACAATGACTGCTCCCCTCGGCAGTGCCACTTCCAGCTTGACATCCTTCCAAAGTTTATGCAATTCCCTCTTTCTTTGCTTCACATCACATAATATGAGTCACTGCAGTCACCTCTGGATGGTGAGGATGGAACATGACAGCTGCACACTGCAACATTTTTTCAAACAAGAATTGAGGAAGAATGCAACATAGGTTTTAAATATAAGAATTACCAGAGATGGAATTTGGACACAACACTAGGGTTAACACCCTTGAAATTGCAGCATATGTCCTGCTATCTTTCATACCCAGAACTGACCAGGATCTCATTTTTGCAGCCAGTCTCAAAGAGGACATCTCTAGCAGTACAATGAACTATGGTATCAGACTAGTACCTTATAAGAGTAATGCTAACTCAGTAGGAACTGTAACATGCACTGAATCACTTGCCATTACATCTGTACATTGATAGGGTTTATATGTGAGAAACTTGGACTTGCAAGAGATACAAACATTTAGTGAACATTAAATAATATGAAGGGGGAAAATAGGAAAATCCTATAGTTACAAAAATGAAAAAAGATGGAACCATTCCAAAAAAGAAAGAAAAACAAGCACTTTGACCATGTTCATTCATGACAGGTGGATATAAATCTGAACAAGCGATTTACCTGACCAGTTAGAATGAAAAGAAACTTGGAATTTTTTTCCTCAAATAAAACACACACACACACCCCCACTCGTTTCAGAATGCCAATTTTTTAACATTAAAAAAGATAACAGCTACATGCTGAAGGGGAAAACAACTCAGGAAGTGGTACTAGTTCAGTGTTTCCCAATTTTATCTGACCATGGAACCCTTTTCAGCTTGAAAGAATTTCAATGAACCCCTAGGGTTGCCAGGGTAAAATTTGTCGAGCAAAAAAAAATTGGGAAACGCTATTCTAGTGAATCTGAAATTGTACCTGGGATAATTAGAGGTGTGCTCTGCAGCAAAACCACCAATCATCTTGTGTCTGAATGCTGTTTCTGTGGTGAAATTCCAGACATAACTAGTGTGGTCGGTAATCACAAGTCAGTTGAGACACTGATCAGGAGCAAGGTTGCACTGGCTCATATTCTCTTGGAATTAAGTGGACTCTTACTTATTGATGAGCCACACTCAGAAACTCTAGGGTTCAGGTCAAAGCACCCCAAAATGATGGTTAAAATTAGGTGCATAAGGTTTGATCCAAAGAGTTTTAAAGACAGTGGCAGTTTTTCCATTGGCTTCAATGAGCTTTGAATCTGGCCCTTTGTTTCCAGTCATAATCAGAAGCTGCAGCGGCACAGGAGCCAGCAAACAGAGCTGTAAACAGGGGAGTTTGAGTGGGAGTTTGTAAGGGGAGTTTGGATATTGGGATTTGTTTGGGGTTTGTTTTTGCTGTGGAGGGGGTGTTTTGGTTTGTTTTTGTGTTCACCGGACTAATAGGATTTTGAAGAGAAAGTAGATATAACAGAGGCAGTAGTGCCATGACCCAAGTAGTAGAGAACACAAGGAGGATGATTGGATGTGGTAGCTGCGGTATGTACATGATTCTGGAGGGGTTACCTGAAAGGAGTTTTGTTTGCATGAAGTGCCGCCTGATAGAGTTGATGGCGGAAAAGATCCAAGGATTGGAGATGCAGGTGGAAACTTTGGTTGAGTTTAGAAGGGGGTTTGAGCAGATGATGGAGCAAAGGCATGACGTGGCTAAAGGGGAAAGTTTAGATATGCAGATAGAAGCAGGATCAAGCCCCTTAGAGGGGGGACTGCTGGGTGAAGAAAATGGACAGTGGAAGCATGTGACTAAGAGAACCAGGCAGAGGAAAAGATGGGTTAGTGAAGGAAAAATAGAGCTTAAGAATAGGTATGTGGAGTTGGAGAATGAAGGAGGGGTACAACAGGCAGATAATGAAGATGGAAGGGTAAGGAAGAAGAGAAGAGTGGCTAGCCCTATAGATAAAGGGGAAGAGTTAATGGAAACAGCACCAATAATGAGTATTAGGAAGATACAGGATGGGTTAAAGAGGATTACAAGGGAAGACAGGAATGGCAAGGACTTGCAGCTAGAGGAAGCTAGAGATAGACCAGGCAATCACACTGTCACTAGGAAAAGGCAGGTCTATGTGATTGGGGATTCCTTATTGAGAAGAATAGATAGGCCTGTAACCAGAGCTGATCCAGAGAATAGAAGGGTGTGTTGTCTGCCAGGTGCTAAGATACGGGATGTGGAACTGAGGTTGAAGAGTATTATTAAGGGAGCAGGAAGGAATCCGTTGATCATCTTTCATGTAGGAACAAATGATACGGCTAGATTTTCGCTGGAATGAATTAAGGGCGACTATGCTAGGTTAGGGAGGATGCTCAAGGAAATTGAGGCTCAGGTGATCTTTAGTGGCATCCTGCCTGTTCCTAGAGAAGGGCAACTAAGATGTGACAGGATTATGATGATCAATAATTGGCTTAGGCAGTGGTGCTATAAGGAGGGCTTTGGGATGTATGGCCACTGGGAGGCATTTATGGACAGAGGACTGTTCTCTCGGGATGGACTTCATCTAAGTAGGGAGGGAAATAGACTTCTAGGATGGAGGTTGGCTCAACTGATAAAGAGAGCTTTAAACTAGGAATTTGGGGGAGATGGTTGGGAGATGTTCAGGTAATCTCTACGCCAGATTTTAACACTGAGGGGGAGGCAAATGAAGTAAAGGATATAGCTGGGGGTAGGAGAATGTACATGAGGAAGGGTAGGGTGGATACTAGTCTAACAGGTCATATTGGAGGTACAACGTCCGTGCCAAATTGGGTAAAGAATGTGAGTGAGGCCAAACAGCAAAAATTAAGATGTTTGTACACCAATGCGAGGAGCTTGGGTAACAAAATGGAGGAACTAGAGTTAATGGTCCAGGAAGTGAAACCAGATATTATAGGAATAACAGAAACATGGTGGAATACTAGGCATGATTGGAGTACAGGTATTGAAGGGTATGTGCTGTTTAGGAAAGACAGAAATAAGGGTAAAGGTGGTGGAGTCGCATTGTATATCAAAGATGAGGTAGATTGTAAAGAAATAAAAAGTGATGGAATGGAGAAGACAGAGTCTGTTTGGGCAAAAATCACATTGGGGAAGAAAACTATCAGATCCTCCCCTGGGATAGTGCTTGGGGTGTGTTATAGACCACCAGGATCCACTTTGGATATGGATAGAGACCTCTTTAATGTTTTTAATGAAATAAATACTCGTGGAAACTGCGTAATCATGGGAGATTTCAACTTTCCAGATATAGATTGGAGAACAAGTGCTAGTAATAATAATAGGGCTCAGATTTTCCTAGATGTGATAGCTGATGAATTCCTTCATCAAGTAGTTGCTGAACCTACAAGGGGGGATGCTATTTTAGATTTGGTTTTGGTGAGTAGCGAGGACCTCATAGATGAAATGGTTGTAGGGGATAATCTTGGCTCGAGTGATCATGAGCTAATACAGTTCAAATTGAATGGAAGGATAAACAAAAATAAATCTGAGACTAGGGTTTTTGATTTCAAAAGGGCTAACTTTAATAAATTAAGGAAATTAGTTAGGGAAGTTGATTGGTCTAAAGAAATTATGGATCTTGAGGTGGAGGAGGCCTGGGATTATTTTAAGTTAAAGTTGCAGAAACTGTCAGAAGCCTGTATCCCAAGAAAAGGGAAAAAAATTATAGGCAGGTGTGTTAGACCAAGCTGGATGAGCAGGCATCTTAGAAAGGTGATTAAGAAAAAGCAGAAAGCATATAAGGAGTGGAAGATGGGAGGGATAAGTAAAGAAAGTTACCTTATTGAGGTTAGAGCATGTAGGGACAAAGTGAGAGAGGCTAAAAGGCAGGTAGAGTTGGATCTTGCAAAGGGAATTAAAACCAATAGTAAAAGGTTTTATAGCCATATAAATAGGAAAAAAACAAAAAAAGAAGTAGGACCGCTAATTACTAAGGATGGAGTGGAGGTTAAGGATAATTTAGGAATGGCCCAATATCTAAACAAATACTTTGCTTCAGTCTTTAATGAGGCTAGTGAAGAGCTTAGGGATAATGGTAATATAACAAATGGGACTAAGGATATAGAGGTAGATATTACCATATCTGAGGTAAAAGCCAAACTTGAACAGCTTAATGGGAGTAAATCGGGGGGCCCAGATAATCTTCATCCAAGAATATTAAAGGAACTGGCACATGAAATTGCAGGTCCATTAGCAAAAATTTTTAATAAATCTCTAAACTTAGGGGTTGTACCATTTGATTGGAGAATTGCTAATATAGTTCCTATTTTTAAGAGAGGAAAAAAAAGTGACCCGGGTAACTATAGGCCTGTTAGTTTGACATCTGTAGCATGCAAGATCTTGGAAAAAATTTTGAAGGAGAAAGTAGTTAGAGACATTGAGGTTAATGGCAATTTGGATAAGTTGCAACATGGTTTTACAAAAGGTAGATCGTGCCAAACCAATCTGATCTCTTTTTTTGAGAAAGTAACAGATTTTTTAGATAAAGGAAATGCAGTGGATTTAATCTACCTCGATTTTAGTAAGGCATTTGATACAGTACCACATGGGGAATTATTGGTTAAATTGGAAAAAATAGGGATTAATATGAAAGTTGAGAGGTGGATAAGCAACTGGTTAAAGGGGAGACTACAGCGGGTCATATTGAAAGGGGAACTGTCAGGTTGGAGGAAGGTTACTAGCGGAGTTCCTCAGGGATCAGTTTTGGGGCCAATTTTATTTAATCTTTTTATTGCTGACCTTGGCACCAAAAGTGGAAGTGTCCTGATAAAATTTGCAGATGACACAAAGTTGGGAGGTATTGCTAATTCAGAAAAGGATCGGGATATCATACAGAAAGATTTGGATGACCTTGTAAATTGGAGTGATAGCAATAGGATGAAATTTAACAGTGAGAAGTGTAAGGTTATGCATTTAGGCATTAATAACAAGAATTTTAGTTATGAGCTGGGGACACATCAGTTGGAAGTAACGGAGGAGGAGAAGGACCTCGGAGTCCTGGTTGATTATAGGATGACTGAGCCGCCACTGTGACATGGCTGTGAAAAAGGCTAATATGGTCTTGGGATGTATTAGGCGAGGTATTTCCAGTAGGGATAAGGAGGTGTTAGTGCCATTATACAAGGCATTGGTGAGACCTCATTTGGAATACTGTGTGCAGTTCTGGTCTCCCATGTTTAAGAAGGATGAATTCAAATTAGAACAGGTACAAAGAAGGGCCACTAGGATGATTCGAGGAATGGAGAACCTGTCTTATGAAAGGAGACTCAGGGAGCTTGGCTTGTTTACCTTAACCAAAAGAAGGCTGAGGGGGGATATGATTGCACTCTTTAAATATATTAGAGGGATAAATACTAGGGAGGGAGAGGAATTATTTAAGTTTAATACTAATGTGGACACAAGAACAAATGGATATAAGCTGGCTAGTAGGAAGTTTAGACTTGAGATTAGACGAAGGTTTCTAACCATTAGAGGAGTGAGGTTCTGGAATGGCCTTCCAAGGGAAGTAGTGGGGGCAAAAGATCTACCTGGCTTCAAAATTAAACTAGATGGGTTTATGAAGGGGATGGTTTGACAAGATAACATGGTCTTGGTAACTAATTGACTAGTCATTATCAGTGGTAAATAGGTCAATGGAGGGATGATAGGGGTTACTATAAAGAACTTTCTGGGTGTCTGGCTGGGGAGTCTTGCCCACATGCTCAGGGTTTAGCTGATCGCCATATTTGGGGTCGGGAAGGAATTTTCCTCCAGGGTAGATTGGCAGAGGCCCTGGAGGTTTTTCGCCTTCCTCTGTAGCATGGGGTACAGATCACAGCTGGAGGATTCTCAGCATCTTGGGGTCTTCAAACTATTTGAGGGCTTCAATATCTGAGATATAGGGGTGAGGATTATTCTAGGAGTGGGTGGGTGAGATTATGCGGCCTGCATTGTGCGGGGGGGTCAGACTAGATGATCATAATGGTCCCTTCTGACCTTAAAGTCTGAGTCTATGAGTCTATGAGAAGTCATAGTATAGAGATAATGAGAAAACATGAAAAATGATTTTCAAATCTCAGAAGAAAACATGGATCCCGGGGAGTTTCATGAGCTGGTTCTGGCTAACCTTGTTCACTCCCTTTGACATGTACTCCTTCTATCCCTTCTTCAAAGCAATTCCACCCTGAACAGTTATCATTCCTGTTTCACTGTGTTCTTCCCATCCATTTGAGAGAATCAAAATCATACTGGTCATGGAAGATGGCAGCCAGGATTGTCAATCCTGATAAGGAGTTTTGGAAACAAATCTATGCTATAGCAGAAATCAAATGTAGATCCTCCTTATTGATTAAAAAACCAAATTAAAGTGGTTGTAAAGTGGTTGAGATCTTCCTGACTTTAATAGATAAGCCAGAAAAGTCTCCTAGCTTCTGGATGTTCATTGGAACTGAACTTATGCACAATATTCAACTGAAAAGGTCCTTAGCAATACATCCTGGATTGTCTGAAGGCTAGATAATAATTTAAAAATAGGAAAGACCTAGTGGGTGAGCTATTATGTCTTACTGAGCCAACTTCAGTTAGTGAGAGAGATGAGCTTTGAAGCTATGCAGGCCTTTTCTCCAGGACTGGGAAAGGAACTGAGAATGTGAAAGCTCAGTTTAAAACCAAACATGAGTAGATAGCACATATTTAAAAGGAACAGTCAAAGTGAAGTGGCCCATTAACATCACTGTAGGAAAAAAGGACGTTAGTAGTTTATATATTGTTTTAACAAGACATAAACCCAGTGTCTGAAAGCAGCACCAGACCCTGCCACAACAACAGATGCAAAATCTGCAGGCATATCTCACTGCTACACTGATCAGCACCCCGCACACTACATAACTTTTGAGATACCTGGGTCTTAACATGCTTATGACAACATGTGGTATGCCTCAACCATTGCAGTAAATGTCCCAATCACTACTATGTGGGTGGAACCAGACAATCACTGCACTTTCAGATGAACTCACACAAGAAAATGATAAAAGAGAAAAGACCCCAGTTAATTCTGGGTGAACAGTTTCTCCCTTGAGTCCTCATCCTATAAGGCTGGGTGTGACTCTCACACCCATGGGCCACACACAGTTCATTAGGGTTTCCCACTGGTGGGCCATGAGACAATTTGTTTACTTGAGCATCACAGGCATGGAAGCCCAGCCCATGCCCTTCCGAGAGCCTACATTGGCTGGGAATGGTGAACCGTGGCAACTGGGAGCTGTGGGGCTCCATGCCTGCAGACGCTCAAGTAGACAAACTGTCATATGTTCCACAGCAGCAGAACCCTGATGAACCATGTGCAGCTGACGCACCAAGATTCCCCTATAACACTTTCAAAAGGTGAGCTTGGGAGCTTAACTTCATAACTTTGCTAGACACTAAAAATCTGAAATAATCGCTTATTACCCACTAAGACCCCGTTTGTGTCCTATGACTACAGAGGTGTGAACAGGTCACGTCTTCTCGAATGGTCCCTTAAAATATGTATGAACTATGTATCCAAAACTAGTCCCTTAGAATATGTACAATTTATGCTAATCTATCTGCTCCATCTCATATTTAGCTGTCACATTTTGAGTTTCTTTCCCAGACCTGAGGTAAGCTCTGTGTAGCTGGAAAGCTAGTCTTTCTCACCAGAAGAAGTTGGTCCAACCACCTTGAGCCTCTAATGCCCTGGAATTGACACAGCTACAATATGGCAAACAAATGTAAAAATCAGACGGCTAGCTAGAGCTTCATAAGCATATTTCAAATAATTGGAAACTAAGAAAATGTCTCTGAGGATACAGCTACTTTTCTCCAAATGCCCTAAGGAAATGGAAAGTCACTGTGCACATGAAGCATATTTAGAACAATGGAAGGGAAAAAGAAGAGATGAAAGATTGAATGGTTTGGAGCACTGAAGACTAGACAGATTACAAACTGAGATATTGTCATGCTTTGCAGAGGGTACCATTAAAAGTCAGGGAATCAATCCTATGGGTAATGCTGTCAAAATTGAGTAAAGGCTGCAGAAGCTAAACAAAAATATTTTGAGGATGTTTTAATAAAATAATTATTTTGTTTTGGATTTTTATAGTGAAGACAAGGCTTCTGGAAGCAGTCATTGTTTGAAATATCTTGTGAGAATGTTTATATCCAATAGAGCACCTGTCTGATCCAGTACGGCAGTTCCTATGTTCTTTTACCTCCACTGAAGACATGCAGATAAAATAAAATTGGTGTGAGAAGAGCCTTACATATTTTTTAAATTTTCTGGTACTCATTATGCATATTTTATGATGCTAGACTCATAATAACTAATCATAACAATAATTTTTAGAAACATTAAAAATGCTCTTTTTTATCTGCTCCCTTGAATGGGTAAGTGATCAGAAAGTGAAAATCAAATAAGGAAAAATCAGAGCAACATAGACAAGGGTATAATTTCAAAGTTTAATTAATACATTAGTTCTTAAAGCTCACAAAAACTATATGGGCAAATGAATGATTATTAATATCAGGCCGGCAGGCAGTTTTTTCGATGCAAGCTCTACCGATTAGCCAGGCTACAAACTGCAGATCCGAGCAAAACTATGCATTTACAGAATAGAAATGAGCCCGTCCTCCTATGGGAGACCAACCCTGAGACCTAAAGACTGGCTTGACATATTTATCTATGACAACTGTGAGCCAAGGATGATCATGTTTGGCAGTTTGAGCATTTGAGCATTTGAGTGGTTTCAATTCTTTTTGGTATACCCTTCAAATTCCAATAGGTTGATTTGGGTAAACATTTTAAATTGCTCATGATGGCAAGGAGATGGAAACTCTCTCTCTCTCACACACACTCTCTCTCTCTCTCTCTCATCACTTCAGACATCTCTTTCCTATTATCCCACATTCAGTCTGAGATGCCAGAAAAAAAAAATCAGAGCAGCTTATGGTTCCTCTTTCCAGTCATCATTTCCATTTGACTCCATCATTTTGCCCTTTTCTCTATAGTATGGATGAATACTACAAAATGTTGTCTGTGAATATATCCCGGAATTTTATGTGTTATCAGTGTAGCTATCTTCACACCCATTTAGGCTAGGTACATATTAAAATATTTTTCTATGTCAGTGCATACGTGCCAAAAGTTGTGTTAACTGATATGGGGTGCATCTACACAGTAGGGCTTAACTTGAAATAAGATAATTGAAATGGTGCTGAATGTGGTTTAGTAGTCCCTACAGACAAGGAGAAACTATATGTGGCATCATGGGCATGTCTACATATCAACATTATTTCTAGTGTTATAACTAGCATTATTTCAAAATAACTTAGTCTGGATCTACACTGCAGGCATTTATTTTGAAATAATGTTGAAATACTGTCAAGCTGGAGGACTTTTTATTCCAACTCCCGTAACCCTCACTGTATGAGGAGCAAAGGAAGGTGGGGGAAGAGTGCTCTATTTGAATTACATCAATTGCGTAGCTTATTTTGAAATTGGGAAAGTCTACACAGCACTTATTTACAAGATATATTCACAGACAACATTTTGTAGTATTCATCCATACTATAGAGAAAAGGGCAAAAAGATGGAGTATGAAACACATAGTAAGAGACAGTCCCTGCTCAAAGAGCTTTACCTGCAAATACATAAGTCAAATGTTGGGTAAGTGAAAGGAAGTAGCATTACTTCCATGCTACAGATGGGACACCAACCACAGAGGAGTTAAGTGACTTGTCTGTGGTCATACAATAAGTCTGTGGCAAAAGCAGAAATTGAAGTCTTTTGTACCTCAGTCCAATGCACTAATCACAAGGTTATCTAATAAGGAAGAACATAATAGCACAATATGAATGAATGAATGAATGAATGAAATGTATTAGTGTTGAAAATGTTTTCCAACCTCTGAAAAGATTCAGATTCATTTCAAGTCTTGTACAAGCATCAGGATGGTCTTTTCTTTTGCCAAAGCACACATATTCATCCCTGACATTAAACTTGAAATTTGGGTGGTGCAAAATGTAAAGGTCCTGATCCTTTAAAGCCTTATGTCAGCCCATATCTGATACCTTGATCTGTGCTGAATAGCACCTCATTTCACAAGTAGTCCCTCTGAAACCAGAGGGGAGCACTTATAAAATACTGGTCATCATGAACTTACCCCTCTATAAGTAGTGTGGGAGAAATGTTGGTGACACTGCTTAATATGAACAAAACCTACTCATATTTGGTCCCTCCTACCTTGTCACTTCTTGGTTTCATCCAGCACAGGGACATCAGAATAATGAATTTAATGGTTTTGTTATTGGTTTGTGGTGATGAATATTTTGTGACATGTGAAAACCACTGTTCACCAATAAGTCCTAATGGGCTACTCATGTTACTAGAGATTGTTGCTATCAGGAATGGAAGGGGAATTTACCTTCTATAGAAGCTTCCCCTGCTTTCACTATTCCTGATTCCAGTCAGTGTGGACCCTTGAATTTCCATAAGCACTGTAATTCTCCCTCTATATGCAAAACAACTGCTCTCATCAGAAAGTTATTGCAAAGTACAACATTATTCTAGCTACATTAGTTGCTAAACAAGAGACAATGACAAGAGACAATTCTAGGAGATGTTGTTATTCAAAGAGAATTTTATGGTTACTTGACACCAGCAAGAATATTTTACTAATTGTCTTTTTATCAATGAGGTATTACATCATTTTAGTACTTATCACAAAAGACTCCTAAAATCTGATTGGACACAAATATTGATTAATATAAAAGTGTTCTCTACTGGCCAGAGAAGAGGGCTTAGTATCATGATCCATGGGTACAAGTCTTGTCTCTGCTACTCTCACACAATGGGTATGTCTAGACTACATGGCTCCGTCGATGGAGACATGTAAAGTAGTTTACTTGGCATAGTCAATGAAGTGGGGATTTAAATAATCCCCGCTTCATTAAAATAAAAATGGCCACTGCGCTGTGCCGACGATCAGCTGATCCGGCACAGCACGGCAGTCTAGACGCGGCACGGTCGACAAGGGAAGCCTTTGTCAACCACTCTGGTAAACCTCATTTCACCATGTTGTTATTCTTTGTATTTGATTGCAGTAAAGCCTAGAGGCCCCAACTAAAAATATGGTGCCATTGTGCACAGCACTGTACTAACCCATGGTGAGAAACAAACTTAGGTGTGAAAAGACTAGTCTAATGGAAAAGCAAGACAGAAAGTGGGAGGGAAACAGAGGCATAGAAAAGTGCAGAGTTGTGGAACTGCTAGAAAGGGAACCCAGCTTTCCTGACTCCCAGCCCAAATGCACTATCCACTAGACAAGTCATTTCACACTGCTGTGTTTCAATTTATCCATCTGTAATATGGGTACAATGTTAGTGAGTATACTTCATGATGGAAAGGAAGGGAGGGTGGGGTTGTAAGGTTTAGTTAACTGATGTTTCTACAGGGCTTTGAGTGCCACAGATAAAAGGTTCAGATATAATTACTGTGGTTGTAAGATTCCCTGGGTATTTTGTGAGAGAGAAATGTGGCAGGATCAGAATATTTCAAACTTAACACCTGGCCAGAGATTTAAAGACACAAGTTATTATTGTCCCCAGGGTACAAAGCACTGCATGTAGCATTCTACTTCAGCTTAGCAGGAGCCAGCAGGTTTCTTTTTACGCTGACTGTCAGAATTATTTTCAGCACATTTCCTTTTCAGATGTTTTCATTGAAGAGGCTACTGTGGTGAAGATAAGACTACAACTTCGCCTGTCTCACTAAAGTTTCCATCCTCCTTCCCTTTCTTGTATCCAAGTCCCTTTCCTTAGCGTTCTTTCCCCGTGAAAGGGCTGCTACAAAGCATTTGATGGGACCTTTTGATTTAGGTTTATTGAGAGTGCTCCACTCTTAGAACTCCAGCCAAGGTATGTCTGAAACTTTCAATAAAAGCAGAGAGAGACAGAGCAGGCCTGGTAGCTCAGCAGGCAACTGTAAGTTTTGCCAATAAAGACAGTGGGAGAGTCTCAGAGGTAAAACTCCATGTAGTTGATGGGAGGAGAAAATAAATAAGAAGCATGTGACCTGTTTTCCCAATTAGACATTTTGGCCAATTATAAGAGTTGGATGAAAATTCTGATATTAAAGAATTAGGGGTGTGACTGGAGCTGATCACTTCAGAATTAGGCTAATTGGAAAATTATAAGCAGTTGTTTTTTTCTGGTTTTTGCATTCATGAACTGTTCTCCAATTTTGAAAATATTTTGGAATTTCTTCACAATTTTCAAAATTGGCACTGGCCATGTTCATTAATTATGCAAGCCTGACTATATACTACTATGTAGTTTTGCCATGCTCATCTCTATGGTGCTTTTGGTAACATTAGTAAGTCATGTAATATTATTTCCTTTCCCTGATTCTGTGAGTCATATACTTAACCAGCACAATGGGGATTTTGAATTTAATAGTACAACTGAATGTACTATAAATCCTTTGCTTTTTGTGCATTTGGTGGAAAGAATTTGTCCTTTGCAAACATGCTTGAAGAAAAGTGTTACTACACTGAAAAATGTTATTGTAGTGTTAGATATTTGCAAATCCTGAACACAAATTCATTTTCAAATTCAAGTGAATATTCACAGAAATGTTTTGCCTATCATTCACCAAGCTCCATTTAAATCCAAGAATAATAAAGGAGATTGGAATTGAAAAACAAGCCATCCCTGTGAAAGGGACTTAAAAGAGGAGCAAAATGGCTTAGGTAAATGTTTTGTTATGGAAGAATATGGTAAAAGGAAAAGAGGCAATTTTGTTCCCAAGCCTTTATGGGCTTGAATTACAATGTCTGTGTCTGAGCTTTTTGGAAGAGTGAAGATGTTTCTATCTGAGGTTTTGATTAGTTCATTGCAGACATGAGGTCAGATATGGATCACATAACTATGGGGGTTGTCCAAGTCTGATCTTTTGGCTCATGCCCATTTCTGCTTTGAAATACAGCTGGTCAAAAATCAACCCAATCAATCCAAACCATAAATTCTAATACACCTAACTTCAGTCAAATTCAGATTTGAATTTACAGTTTGATATCTGCCCATTTGTGCACAACCCAAATGTGAACTTGCATGTTCAGTGTATTTGAATTCATTGTTTGTAAACTTACAGCATTGGCTGGTTTTGCACCAGGATTTAGTTTAAGGTTCAACTGTGCTTATAGATAAAACAATAGCATATTAAAATGCAGTCAGACAGACATATGACCATACAAAATAATCATGGAATGAGAGTGAGAAATTCATAAATCTTCAGCAAGTCTCAAAGAAATATTGTGAAATTATAATGAACCTTCCCAACCTATAAAGCTCCTGAGAAGTTTCTGTTATTCCAACCAGGGGATCAAGTAGCAGCAGAAGTTGTCAAGATTGAAAGTAATGTATTTCACTAATGAAAAGGACCATGCCATACCATCAGGGAAACCAAATGACCAACCAGCAGACTGGTGATGAATCCTTGACAGGGGACAACTAAGGCAAATTCCGCATACACTAAGAAGATCCTCAATTTTTGAGATTACTTGAATTTTCTTTAAAACTGAGAACTTCCCATATATATATGGGAGCACAGGAAAAGAAAATGTGGGCTGTATTATATTAGGAGAACCTAATGATTAGAACTAACAGGTTATGGAATAATCTCCAAAGGAAAGTGGTGGAACCCTAAACACAGGAGATAGTTAAAACTAAACTGAACAAAACACTGCAGACCATATTGTAGGAAACAAACTTTACACTGGCTAGAGGGTTTGGACAACAAGTTTAAAATATTGTTTTCCATCTGTACAATACCCATGCTAAGGGAATCACTGGAGGGAATGCCCTGTCATATTGCTGTAACAAATTGTCTGGAAAGCTTCAAAATGCATTTGAGCAGAAATTCAGTATACAATGATAAAGGCAGATATGAAGTTTATTCAGTGGTATGTGTGTTTTTATGCGGGCATAACACTTAAGCATTTCATATGAGATAGCCACAGACCGACACAATTAGTAAATATTGGGTTTAGGTTAAATAAATGGAGGGAGGGGAGAACTTGGAGGAAAATCAGTGTTATCTTCATTCATTGAAACAAAACATCCAGTGTCCTCCTTTTCCCTCTCTACCCTCATCCCGGCAGCCCTGCCAATCTTAAGGATACTTAATGCCTGACATAGAAGCCTGGTGAGCATATGTTCTTGGTTAGGGACCCATTGTTTGTAAAATTGTTGCAAGTTTCAGATTTCTATGTGGCAAGCAGAAAACCCAGCCCTCTGGGTGGTAGCAGTTGGGGCCATTCTAAGGTAGGTAAACATTAAAGTGAGGAATTTATGAGTCTACCATTCAGCTATATGGAACACTGGTCGAGTCTGGGTTGTTTTTCAATTGGTTTTTTTTTTCTATTGTTGCTTGACTTCAAACACAGCAGAGAGCTACCTGGCTGTAGGTAAAAAGATCAGCATCTGCAAATAATAATTGGCAAGACATTGGATTTCAGCTTGCACAAAGGCTGGAAACACATTGTGCATGTTTAAAAATGAAGAAAGTCGTGTCTAAGTTCATTGCCTAAAGCATCTTTACCTAAGAAAATTGACTCGGCTAAAAGAAATGGAGTAGGAAAATGAAACATAATTAGGGGAGCTACCACATGGCATTCTGGTTCCTTTCTGAAAATGTACAAAAGAAAAACATGGGAAACCTAAATAAATCAAACATTCAATGGAAATGAAGCCTGGTATTTGGAACTGTGCAAATAAATAGACAAAAACAAAAAAACAAAAAAAAACAAAAAAAATGCGCACACAGCAAAATTGGCATTGAGTATCTGACCAGTGGAATTGTAACTGAGTTTGAGGAATTTCACCACAATTTTAAATGTTTCCATCTGTGAAAGATTAAGGTCAATATTCATTTGCAGCTGTCCCTAACACTGTCTTTCACTGAATGTTTCCCCCATTCATTTGGCATATTCTACTGGGATAGCAGTGAGTGAGAAAAGGGAAGCAATGTCATGGTCATTCATTAATATGTGAGCCAGTGGGTGGACCTTTTATTATATGTATAGGATAATTTAGGGCTCTTTCCTGCAAACCTGTAGTGTAACGTTTATAGTGAAGTGACTAGGCATCCCAATACTATTGTCTTTGTCTTATATAAGCCACCAGACCCTTTTCCCCTCAGAAAAGTGCCCCAGTTTTTCACACTTGTTATCTGGAAATCCTAGCTAAGGCTAACCCCAGCAACAACACCATTTACCATCTGTGTGATGTTTAAAAACAATCAGCTTCATGACAAACTTCAAAAGTGACTTTAATGGCAGTAGCTTCAGCAATAATCATGTAGCTGATGCTGGCACTGTTGGCCTTTAGAGCCAAATTCTTAGGTCACTACTCAGTTTGGTCATATCATTTAGGCACAGCGAATGTTGGAGACATTTCTCCTGCACATGTCTGTATGCAAAGGTACTGTTACTTCTGCTATCCGCCTCAGTGCCTCATTGGGCCCACTCCCCACGATGAGTGCTGCTATGCCCCTTTATGTTTCTCCCAATGCACCAGATCTACTTCTGCCCCCTTCTCCACAATTACCTGAGTACAGGCTAAAGACTAATAAACATAATGGAACCTCAAGTTGAAGAAAAAATTAACTATGGTATGTGCAAATAACAAAAATGTTCATGGAACTCCACAAAACTTTTTGGAAAATTTCATGGCATAGAGAAATCTTTTGTTTAGGACTCATAGACATTATGGTATTACTACTACGACGACGATGACGACTACGACTAATAGATCATAACATTCTAAAACTGAAACGTACCCATTTGCTGATTCAAAAGAAGACCTTCATATTAAGAAAGTTTGGAAATTCTAAATTTTGAAAAAAGTTTAGGTTTTGTTGAAAATATCTCTTGTTTCTGAGAAAACAGACCAGTTTTGGGTTTTTTTATTTGTAGAAGCCAACAAAAAAAGTCCATGTCGTCAAATTTAACTGATTCATAATTAAATGTGAAAACTACTAATTCTGAAGTTTTGAAATTTGATTGTGAAATTTTGTCTAAATTAGTTTAAACAAAGCCAAGAATAGAGCAGGCAAAAGAAAAAAAGTGATGTGTTCTCAGATGAGACTCCCTATTCTGCAGAAAATGACAGGCAGTCACTTCCACATGTGATAGCAATTGACTGGAGTTCCCTGGGATGTCTGTTTTTCAAAAAACAATTGGGTTTCAAATTTTCAGCATGAGAGCAGAAATTCATTAGAAGATGCTGAATTTGCAAAATTGATCAAAGTCTGTATTAATCTTATATCAATCTTTGGCAGAATTTTGCAACAGCAAAACTCAGAAAATGTCACCTTGCCTTAGTTCAGTCCATGGCTCTGATTATAACAGAGCCCAGGTCAAAGGTCTTTCAGAGTGAAATCTTCAATGGAATGAAAACACACTGACAATTTGTGTTGGACTAAAACCTGGCCTGCAAGGCAAGAGAAAAGTTTTATTTTTCCTTCTATACATTTTGAAAAACCCTTGATTTAAGCTTTTTTTTTTAAGCTGAGCATAAAAAGAAGTAAATAGCTTCAGATTTTTTTGTATATCCACAGAAGCACTTGTTCTTCTTAATAAAATGTAGATGCAGTTATAGGTGATCATAGCATGAACTACATGAATTTGGGTCAAATTGTAGCTGTATTTAAACTCCTGCAAGCCCAATAACTTCAGTGAGTTAACATAAGTGAAACTGATGACAGAAGCACATCCACATTTTTGTGGCGCATGAACAACACTACAGTGTACACACATATAAAGCTGTGATACCCAATCTGTGACTTGAGGGTAAGTTGTGTCCCTTGATGTGCTAAATTTCAGCTCTTCAGTGAGTTTGTGTAAAGACAGCTCCCTCTTCCTTCTGATTCCTAAAAATAGCTCTGAAGCAAACCAGTAACGCTCCAGACAGATTCTGTTCCGTCCCATCTGATGAGAGCATTGTGGGAGACTGTGACTGCTCTGTTTCCTGCTCCCCTGCCAGGCTGTGGGAGACTCTACCAGAGCAGGATAGGAGCTTGACTGACTCTGACTGAGCCTCAGGAAATAATTACTGTATTGATTGCAGTCCCTTGATCTTTCTGGAAGAATATATTTGACCCTCAGGCCAGGCACCACTGATAGTAGGGATTATTTATAAAATAAACTACTGCTTATTCAAAAATCTTTTGGGAATCCATTTTAAAGTTTTGATATAACCACCCACTCCTCCTCACACATTGAGAAGGGAAGAAAGGCCAGTCCAACAGAAGCCAATGTTTCTTACCACTGAACCATGAAAAATCCATCAATCTTTCAGGCTTCAAAGCTGTGAAGGATACTCCCAGTTCTGGAATATGAGTTCTTCTGTCTCCTGTGTTCATACAATTCAACCACCTTTCTTCAAGAGTTTAGGAGGAATAGATCACTGGGACATGTTCAGAAAGTTAGCCAGGAAAGCAGTTTAAAGGGGCTTAGCCACATCCCTAGATGGCAGTTTCATAACACAAGCCAGCCAGGGGAGGACAAAAGAATTCTAATGAGTTTTATCCGAAAATTGTCAGTCATTCCTTCTCAGAATATTGTGATTTGAAGGTTACCAGTCTCCTCCTTTACAACATGGTGATCATGGGATATATTCCCTGTTTTTGCTTTGAATAGGTTAGCCTACAGGATAAGGTTCTATGTTTCTCTGAGGCTTGTATGGCCAGATTTTCATTTTGATCTCTAACTTATTACCTGCTCTCTTGAAATAGCCTAATGACACATTGTACTCATCAGAAGTTATCCTCCAACACCAGGGTAGCCCTTTGTGCTGCAAGTGTCTTTTATCTGTCTTCAATGAGGCAAAAGAGAGGTAATTGTCTAACTCTCTAAATCAGTATCACCATAGCACTGCTGCATAACTGCAGACCTTATGTGCACAAAAGTGTTTCTTTACTGCTCCTTAAGGTATAATTACCATGAATTTATTACCTACCTTTATGAACAGCTAGAAGAACAAAGTCCTGTTAAGCTTCTTTCTTCTCAAGAGCTTTTGCCCAATGGACCACAAAGGTACCTGACCAAGCACACGATTTATTGGTTTTACCCTCACTCGGTAATTGTACCTAAGCTCCAAGGGCCAAATCTGGAGGTTCTTATTCAGTTTTTAACTCTCTTTTTTCTCAGGCACAAAAGTCTTTGACTTTAATTGGAGTTTTGCCTGATTTGGCCCTCTGACATTTATGTGATACAGAGGAGTGGATTACAAAGGAGGTGTTTATAATGGCCTTTAAAGCTGATGGGAGCCTAGAAAAGATTAATGTTATATCAGGGAGAAACTTAATGAAGGAGCTATTGTATTTGAAGTGTTTTATCCATATATATCTCTGTGACCCAAGCACAGGCAAGAAACTATGTCTTCTGCATGATGACTGATATTTCTGTCTCCCTCTCCTTCTCCTGAGTTCTGAATTGATATGATGATGTCTCCACTTGGATCCTGATGCACACAAAGAGATGTTATTTCCAGTTCATTTTAAAACACAGTCCCCAGGGTATTGTTGGTGTTTGAACAATGTCCTCTCTATATAGTTTGATTTTCAGAGGGGCCTTGTCTTCTGCATTTCCTCAGTGCTAGCCAGACAGTGGACCTTCAGCATATGACAATTAACAACAGTTGTACAACCAGTACAATACTCTTCACCCCCAAGGGTTGTTACAAAAAATGTCAAAGGAATTAATTTAAAACACCTCTATGAAAAAATAAAGAGAGGATGAATAGAATATAAAATATGGTGTGGTTTCCATAAAGAAACATATTGCCAACTATCATTTGTTGTTACTGGGAAGGCTGCAATAAATTGGCAACAAAACCTACACTGAACTTTTCAGTTACAAATTCGACTTTGTCTATCTTTGAGTTTCATGTGGCGTAAGTGCCCACGATAGAGTTTTCCAAGTACTTGATTCCTGTGTTGGCCATTCTAGATCTTGGGAAGTTGTGAGTGCTGATTTCCCCCTGAGATAGAGCACTGGCCATCCTTGAACTGAGATTTTTTTAAAAAATCTTTCTTGATCATAAAAATCAAGGAAGTGCTGTTACATTTTAGGAAAAAATGTCACTGGACTCTTTTCTACCCGCCCATCCTAAATAGCTTGAAATTCATTAGGTTCACCCACCACCATTTGAAAATGAGGACAAGGAGCAATTGTCAAGGTAATGAGAGAGGAAGATAATTCTGGTAACCATGTTCTGGAGAGATTAGAGAAAGGAAGAAATTAAGATTAATTTCTATTACACTATTGAAGGGAAAAGGGAAAATCTCCATTTTTCTTTGATCATTGAAAATGTGACTAGATAAAGAATGAAGAAAAGAGTTCTATGTAGTTAGAAGGTTCATCTTTTTCATCAACAGAATGTTGACACCCCCCCCCAAAAAAGGTATTACCTCATCCATTTTGTCTTGCTAATATCTTAGATCCAGAATGTCTACAACACCACTGCAAAAAGCATTAAAAAACAGATTGTAAGATTTCTGCCCTGTCCAGAAGATGGACTAGATGACCTAACCGATCTTTCTTTTTTCTAATTTCTATGATTTTGTAGTGTAAAGATGAGTGAAATTCATGCATATCAGTGTTTCTGTGCACATGACCACCCACCTATCTTGGGTAGAATAAGTTAAAGGCAAAGGACAAAAATGTATTCCTAACTGTGAACTTTCCAGTCTTTGTCAGTTTGTATCTCAGACTTAACTTTTCTAAAACATAGGTTTTTGCACTGTAAGAGTATATCTGAAATGATGTATAGCCAGTGCTGAATTTTTAAGGTGACTGTAATTTTATCATGGGGTTCTGGTGACAATGACAAACCATGCAAGCTTTGTTTTTAAGGCTGATGGAACCAGGAAACCCCAGAGACAAGATTACTGCTTTCCACTGTAAATTTAGGATTTTAGCATATATTTCATAATAATGGATGGTAGCCCATTCCAAAGGAGGGGGAAGCTTCCGATTTGCTTCTCTTTCAGCTATACAGTTTTTCCTAGTCAACATGGCATCATTCAGCTATGCAGGAGAACAGAAATGCTTTAGAAAGAAAACAAATGTGGAGATTACTTCTTGCATGTTTCCAAAGTCACATCATTCTCATATTTTCATTTTGCAGTGTGTCTACTGAAAAATATGAAATAAGGCAACTCTGTGTTTTAATGACACCAGAAAGTTCCTCTGTGTTTATATTATGAATGGTTTTTATGCACATAACAGGAACCCTAATTACAGTGGTCATGGCATCAGTCTTTATTCAAGTTATGTTGTGATCATAGTACAATGACAAAATCAAGATTTTGATGGCACCTACTGTATGCTGAAAGTAGATATGTCTAAGATGTCAGCCTTCAGATCACTGTGAACAAAAAGGTGTAATGACACACGATGGTGATGATGAGCATTCATTTTATTTTTCATCTAAAGTTCCCAAAGTCCCCAACAATTTTACACAATTATGGCCCAAATTCTGAGGTCTTTACTCAGTCAGTAAAATTACAAAGTAATGGGCAACATTTCAGTAAAAAAGTGAGTAAGGGACTCAGATTTTAACCTTAGGTGTACATAGATCAATCCACCCTTCATTGAAATGTAGCCACCTCTTTCATGGTCAGCAAATACCCATGAAGTACTTGCTGTGTACATTGATTGAAAGCTGTATTATGCCATTAGTGAGACTGATACAAAAGTTCCTTTTTAAAGATTCAGGAATTCATATATTTCACTGTCATGCTAAGCCATCTTCAAACCTCCAATAGTCTTTCTGACCTGTTTACTCCAGTCTTTAAAGGAGGATTGCAACCTATGAAGTTAAAAAGAAAGAACATTTGGAAAATAAAAACTGACCAATTTTTTAGTTCCATATAGAAATGCTATGCTTGTTCCACACATAAAGGCCAAGCAGCATTTGTTTTAACCTTTGTCATTGATTGACCAGGCCTTCTGAAATCTATTTATAAGCAGCAAGTAAAACAAGCTTCCAGTCAGCAAGATGTCATTTTGAGTAAATTGCACATAGACAAAGAGTATGATTTCCTTGGAGGTCAAAATTGAGTCCTATTACTAGTCAATCAAACTTAAATAATATGTTGTATACAATGAAGGCCAAAGCCAGCAAAATCTGGCACAGACATGTAGATCCATTGAATATAGCATAGACACTACCTACTGCTCACCTAATAATAATCATCTTGATACAAACATTCCTTAATTATCACCAGCAGTACCATCAATTGAGTTACAACAGCGAAATCAAAGAACATCTACAGCTTTACCATTGCAGTCAGAAGGGAATAAAAACTAATCAGTGTTCTCTCTGAGCTCAGTACAGATGATGGAAATATTAACCATGCTTACTTCTATGATATGAAAAAAAAAACCCAAAACAATACCAACAAAACACCAGAAGCCATTGATAAAGGGAGGAAATTGCCATGTATTACACAGATGAAAATAGCTGGCCTAGGAGTGTTTCTATTCTATATTTGAAAATGTTCTGATGTATTGTTTTCCCTCCTTATTAGTAAAGCTACTTTAAGACTGACTCTGTGTGTGTGTATGCATGAGTGTGAATCTGTTTATATGCCCGTTGTGTATGTATTTGTTTCATACTGCAATTTTTTTCCATGAAAACGTTACATTCCATCTGAAGCATCTAGCACTAGCCACTCTTGGAAGAGAAGATTCTGGGCCATTCTTATATTCTGAATAATTTCATTCATCCTTCTGTCCCTGTATTTCATTTTATTCTCTTATTCTCTTGAAACTAACTGTGGGAATCAGCTAATTTATGAGGGTTTTCATTTTTCAGTCAGATTTAGTCTATCCTGTTTCTTTATTCTCCCTATCTAAGAGTCCTCTCTTCACCCATGAAGCTCTATGGTGAATTCTGCAATGGGAGCAGGAAAAAGAACAGGACCCAGTGGCACTATTGGAGTGGTTTTCAATATTTCATAGCTTAGGATACTTTTGTGGGGTGTTCAAAACTGCAGCTCACCAGGTAACCTACATCCCTCAGTGTTAAACTGGGTGACAGCTTCCTGTTTCCCCAGTCTGTTATGCCCCCCAGAACACATCCAACAAACTACTTTTACCTGTAAGAGTCCTGCGAGCTCTCACTTTGCCTTACAGGTTAACACTTGGTTCAGACCAGCACTCAGACTTCTCAGAAGCATACTCCTACAGTGTCCAGTCCCTGTCACTGGACATTCTGCAATACCAAGTCCATGCTTCCCAGAAAGACACTGTACACACCAGCATATTTGATTCAACTAAGGCACACTTTACTAAATGTCACAGCACTGAGGTGATTGTATATAAACAGAGAAAATGTTTATGAACAAAGAACATATGTTAATGTCTTTTTAAGATACATTTCTCACCAAAAAGAAATTTCTCAGTGTTCCTAGCTCCCATGGAAAAGATTCAATTACCATGAATGCAAAAAAAGTCTGTCCTTTTTGCACTCTCAGTGGTGGATAACTATTACATGTAATCCAGTAAACCTTTAAAATGTATTCTTCTGAAGTACATCTCAGGCATACCTCTTCTCTGCTGCTTGTTCTCTTGTGAACTGATGTCATGCTTCCATTTTATCTTCCTGTTAACTTGTTTGTCCTGTTTTCCTCAGATGCAAATGTAATTCCCATTGTTTTAGGCTTATCCTGCTTGATTTATATCAGAGACCTAGCAGATAGGTAAACTGAGATTCCTTTTTGTCTGGAAGAAGCTTGTTTATCAATGATGCCTGGTTATATAATTCAAACGTATTTTTAGTGCATACGTACAGCTTGTAATTCCAAAAATTATCAATGTGAAGTAATCTTTCATTTGATACTCCACACAACTTTTCTTTATAGATAAATACTATGACAGCAATGTGTTGGTGGTTAGATATTCTGACAGCAATTTTTGTCAGTGTTGAACAACTCACTATTCCTAATGGGCCTGTGTCACTCTGCCACAATTTGCTAGCCATCTGTTTTGTCCTGTCTTAAAAAGTCACTGCCCCTTCTGATCTAAACTATACAATTTTCTTCCTGAGATGTTGTCCTCAGTACTGAAGCCAGGGGGGCCTATTGCCAATCTCCCTAAAGGAAAAATATAAATGTATCCCCCTATGGGACAAAAGAAAATAAAACAAACATATTTAAAAACAGTTGAAAGGATGATTCAGAAAACCATTTCTGGTGTTGGATCTAGGGATATTTCAAAGCATTTAGTTGTAAAGAATAAAAGCTAAATTAAATGAATAAAATGTAAAAAATTCCTTGGATCTCACTAAATTAATATGTTCTCATAAAAATGGAGGGTTTCTTTTTCTTGATTAAAAATACATCTGAATTTCACAAAGACCACATCATTCAAATGGAAATTTTTTCCTAATCTTATCTAATGTGATAGAAGCAGCAGTGGCATTCCTGTGAAAGAACACTTTGTCAAACCTAAGCATAGCTGCAGGGATTTTATCTGTTCTAACATCTTCGTAAATTTGACAGCTGCCTTTATTATTAAATAAGTAGACATTCCAGCTTCTGTAAGTTATAGCTGTATCTTGGGTGCGAGCTTAACAGAAAGTGATCTTATCATAATTACACTACAATAACAAGCCAGGGCTTTTGTAATCTATTGACATGCCCTATAATGTTATCTGATTCTATGGGTACGTTAAGGCTCTGCTTTTCAAAATGGAAGCTGATAAAATAAATGAAGAGCAGTCTGTATTTCCCTTTGCTGTCATAGGTGTTGGGCTTGGGATGACATATTTTTAAGGGGTAGATGAAGTCAGAAAAGTTTCTGGTTTGAGTTCTGCTGTTAACCATAAAGACTGTTGAATCTGAGTTTCTGTGACCAGTCTCTTAGGATATAGAAACAGAACATAAGAATGGCCATAGTGGTCAGACCAAAGGTCCACCTAGCCTAGTATCTTGTTTGTCTTTTGATAGTGGAGTGAAAAGAAACAGGTAATCATCAAGTGATCCCTTACCCGTCATCCATTTCCAGCCCCTGACAAACAGGACACCATTCCTACCCATTCTGGCATTCAGCATGGAACAATGTTTGTATCCCTGTACTAAGATTAATGCTAATGTAAACAAAATAGTGCCAGTTTGTGTGTGGGTCAGCAAATACTCTTCAGTTTGAGGGCTGAACCAAATCAACTGGGGAAAAATATTTTCAATTTGAACCTACATGTAATCTGGAGAGTGGGGCTAATGAAAATAAAAAGATAAAATGGCCAAAATGAAACATTGCAAAATGGTCAAAATTAAAATAATTGAAACTGAAAGTGGAAACATTTCATTTTCAAATGACCAAAAGGCACCATTTTGACTTTAAATATACTGTTTTGCCAAATTACACTCAAATTCATAAATAATTTTGATGCTTGCAAAAAATGTGTGGTTTTTTTACTGAATTTACTTTTCACTGTGGGGTGGGAGGGAATTTCTTATCTGCAATCTGCTCACCCATAAAGAGCAGTAAGGGGAAATAGATGGGCTAGGGAAAACATCTGTGCCAGGTGCTGGGTTGGTTCATGATGTCCTTCCTCCTTCTACATCCCAGAGAGAACATAAAGAAATCAAGTGACAGATCATGATTTTCTGCATCAGAATCTGCTGCCTGGTCTGCTCCTGGGCAGTGCAACTCTGTGCTGCCCTATATGTAAAGCTCATGGCAAAGGCACATTAGAATGATTAACTGTGCACAAGCCTCAAAATGTTTGGCAGTTTAGTGGAAAAAAGACCATTTGGTCATTCTGTTCTTCCCCCTGCCAGTGCAGGAATGCTACCTATTGCACATTTGTTTTAGGATTTCATTCAGTATATTTTCAATTTCCCAGGACTGCACTTGAAATCTTTGAACAGACTGTTCAAAGACATTTTCAGTTGTCTCTGCATGTGGTCTCCCTATTGCAATTCAATATTTTTACTTGTAGGTGGAAGCAGGAAGTGAAAAAGAAGTGAACCATCATGTACAGAAATCCAGAAAAGGATCAAAGGGAGGTTTTTTTAAAGCTGCATGTCAGCTGATACTTTCCACAGCCCCCACTGGCCACATTCATACATCATGCAGAACCACCAATATGTCAGCAACCTGTCTGAAAGGGTCTTCCTGAACTATATGCAGAGCACTGGGTTTGGGTTTGCCAGACTTTAATGAAGTTTTTGCATAGGCTTAATCTCATCCCAGCCATTCTCCCTGTAGATAACATAGGCTGTGTCTACACTACAAAGAAAATTTGCATATCTTTTTCTGCTTTTCTTCCGAAAGAGGCTTTTCTGACATTTGGCCCATCTACACGGGGCCAAATGTAGGGAAAAAAACCCTCTTTCGGGACATCCCTTCTTCCTCATGAAATGAATTTTACAGGGATGCTGACAAAATGCATCTGCTTTTCTGACATTTTTTTTCCTCCGGTATCCCGGAAAAGATCTGTAGTCTAGACATACCCATGCATTTGTACCTTTACAGGACAAGATGAGCTGGGTAGCAATTTAGCCATCAAGTGAGGGGATATTGATTACAAATACTGACCATATACTGTTATGAAAGGTGTTATCCAAGAGATGTTCAGTGCCCTGATGAGCCTACAATGTAAGAGTCCAGTTCTGTAATGGGATACATGCAGATGCATCCCTGCCCCCCCCCCCCCCACTCAGAGCTTTATGACTTCAGTGGATCTCTGCAGGCTGAAATAGAGAGCTAGGGATTCAGTTGCATTCATCTTATTTAGGACCAGAGCTGAATTTAAGATAAGATGCATCAAGCAGGTTGCAAGCTTAATCAAACCAGTTATGAGAATGGGTTGGATGGGGAGTGAATGTAACAGTGATAGAAACATATGTTTACTTAGATCAGCTAAGCACACACTAGCAAGTCTTAATATATCAAAAATGAAAAAAAAAAAAGAAAATAGTGATAGATAGATAGATAGATATGTAAGCAGGGTCTGAACCACTGCTGCCAATGCAGCCAGGTGAAAGGGGAGAGGAGTCTTAGGTGTGGTTATGCTCCTTCAATTGTTTAGCTCTGCAAGGTATTCAACTGCTGATATGTAAATACAGCTCATGCTGGGCTGGGAAAGGAATCCGGGGCATGGTTATGTAAATCCAGTTCAGTCAGTGCTATAGGCCTAATGGACGGTCAATTGGTAGAATGGAATTTTGTATATTGCAACTAATTTGGCTGTTGTGGGGTCATAGCCATGTTGACCCTAGATATAGGAGTTGTAACTGTGACCACCAGTGCTTGCAGAAGGGACATTGTCATTGTGAAGAGTCTCAGATGAACAAGCCTTCCCCTTCCAGACTCAAGTGGATTAGACTGGGGGGAAGGAGCTTGAACCAGCAGGTTACATGCTCTCCAGGCATGAGCTGTAAGACTGGTTCAACCTGTCTCTCCCCGACCCCAACTCCCACCATTCTAAGGATAGACCTAAAACAGATTCCATAAGGAGTCTCTTTGTTATTGTGAAATATTATTCCAGTGGGAGCTGGAAGCTTTTGGCCAGCCTAGGTGGTGGGCCAAGAGTTGAAATCATTAAGAGACCTGACAAAGAACTGAAATAACTAGGTTTGGCTCAGAGCCAGACCCATCATGGAAGCAACAGCTGGCAGGACCAAGCAGCCAGCAGGGCAGCTGGCAGGAGCAGCTGGTGGGCAGCTGGTAGGAATAGTGGCAGGCGGCCAACAGTGGCGTGGCTGGCAGCAGCAGGCAGCCAGCGGGGTGGCTGGCAGGAGTGGCCAGCGGGCATCCAGTAGGAGCAGCAGCAGGCAGCCAGCGGGGCAGCTGGCAGGAGCAGGTGGCCAGCAGGGTGGCTGGTGGGAGTGGCTGGCAGGAGTAGCAGTGAGTGGCCAATGGATTAGGTGAGATGCCTCCTATCCTCCTCACCCCAAGGATGGGAGGTGAGCTCTGAAAATCACCTCTGAGCTCTGATCTGCCCTGAACAAGGGCAGCAACTGTGAATGGGGTACAGAGAGAGTTTGGGCATGTGAATAGGACACTTAAATTGCTAGACTTGTGAGCCTGAGAGGCAAAGGATATTGCTCAATCCATATGAGCTGGGACGTTTACTCGTGGTTTGGTTATGAACTCAGTTTGCAGTGTTTTCCCAAGCTAAAGTCATGTTACTTCTCTCCCTCTTTCATTAAAAGTTTCTGTTCTATGCTAAGACTCCATACTTGCGAGTGGGGAAGCATTGCCTCTCAGAGGTACCCAGGGGTGTGTGAATTTCCCAGGCTACTGGGTGGGGGCTTGAATCAGTTCTGCATGAGATTGGTGAAAAGGAACCCCTAGATACTGAACCTGGCCCTGGCTGCTGCTGGCACTACCTGGCAGAAGGATTATAGATAGATAGATAGATAGATAGATAGATAGATAGATAGATATCAGTGGTCTGATTGGCCATCTGCCTAGCTATTAGTGTTTGGCAGTTTACCATAGACCTCATAGGGTTGGCTGAAGGATTTGGAAGAGGACAGCTTGTCTTTACATATTAGTTTGGAAAGAGTGTTACATGCATAACAATCACCTTGGGAGAAAGTCTGAGATGTTCGTGGGATATGTGTTCAAATGGAAAAGAAAGTCTTTGAATTATTGGCAAAGGGAAGTGAGTAATCCAGTGAGATATGCACTGGTGTTGCTGAGCCATTGTAATGATACCCAACTCAGTAAACACAAATCAGACAACCAGAGACTTATTCATGATAAACTGATTTACTACAAAAGGTTTCAGGCTCAACTAGGGGATTCTAATGCCTTAAATAGAAACAGAAGCCCTAAGAACATCAGGAATGAATACTGAATACAATCTCTCTCCCTCTCTCTCTCCCTCTTTCTTTCTGAATAGGGGAACTTAAAAAGAAAAAAGAAAACTTTCCTTTAAAGCCCATAATATAATCTTTGTTTAGCATTGTGTTAAATTCCCAAACTCTGCAACATGGAAAACATTCCCCTGAAAAAGGCTAAAACAGGCCTTTCCAAATTCCTGCATTTCATGGGCAATGCATTGGTGTTCCTGCCCTTAAGATGTATAGTTTTATGGAATCGGTTTATTTCAAACTATTCTGTTTCAAAACTCATTTTTAAAAGTAATATTAAATATCAGGTTAAAAACAACAGGTGAAGCCATAAAGCATTCTCATTTGTTCTCTGAAAAGATAAAAAGGCAGCAGTTTTCTTAATATTGCCTATGGGGGAGTGGGGACAAAGGAATTTATTTTTAAACTTGGAATGAAATCACTTGATTGACACATAAAATACAGTCCAACATAAAAAGAACTTAATAGGCTAAAGCTGTGAGGAGGAATTAAATCAAGTTCTGTGTTCTGTCGCACCTACAGCAAAATTCTAATGTTGGTTCAAAGCCCACAGCCCAAGAAAGCACTTGTTTAATAAAGTTGGGAAAAAATTATTCCAGTTGTTTTATTATTAATAATCATAGTGTTTAAAATGGTAAGAAGAAACAATCCATCACTTCACTGTGCCAAGGTATCACAATCCATAAATAGTATGGGAGTGTATGTCAGCCGGTGGTCAGGGCAGTGAGTGGTGTGTGTGTATTATACACCCGAGACTTTAACTGCTAGGACTGGGGTCCCTTAGCAGCGGGCAACCTGGAGGAGGTTGACGGGCGCCCCAAGAAGTTTACAGGGAGAGCTTATTACACCTCAGATTTTGACTGCTAGGATACACGATCCCTTCACAGCGGGCAGCCTGGGGAGGCTGAGAGATGCTCCAACGGATCTGTCCCCTGGAAGCGACATGATCCAACGCTCAAGCTCTCCCTATATCTGTCCCTTATGACCGGCTGGAGTTCTTTTTAAAATTGTGCTTGGTTCTGTTACAGCACCTGAAGGTGTCAGGTCACAGCTTAAACAGTTACTATTTTATTGTTACAGTGTAAACTTAGCTGTTAAATGCTACTACTGTGTTACAGATAACACAGCCACTACAAAGGAGAGGACAGAAATTACACTAATAAGTCACTTACAGGTACCATGAAACCCTTTTGGTTCTCTGAGCTCTTATTAAATGCATGCAAAATAGACACCTAGCAGGTATATATTCTCACCCCTGTGTTCCAGACTTGGCGTGGCCAGCGTCTTTCTCTCAATCCCTTGGGAAGAAGTAGGGCGAGGTTGGGCGTCCCACAGACCTCGGGAGACAACCAATACCTGCCAGCAGGTGTAGATGATTGGAGCTCAAATGGGGTGGGCTACTAAACCCCTCTTTATACCCCTTGGGTCACGTAGGCTTCTTCCTGGTCTCAAGTGGCCAATTAGGGAAAATGGCTTTGAATGCCAAGTTTCCCAGGAAGGGTGCAAAGCATAATTCACACCTGGAAAATGCAGACAATGGGCACCTCTGGTATGTGATGGGCGAAGATTCCTCTCCTGGGACAGTGCAGGCGTGTCAATTACTGGTACTAGCCATCAGGGCGGCGGGAGGCCCCGGGTCGTCAGCTCGCCCATTTACTGTCTGGTTTCTGTTTATTAGAGTCAGGGACAGGAAGCACACCTGCGTTCCCAGGGCATCAAAGGCTGACTGCCTTTCTCTTGCTCTCTGGGAGGGGGGGGAAACAAGATGGGGTTCATGTCTGGCTACAGTGTGTCATTGTTCTTTAGGAGTTTTTGAGGTGTCCATCTTGCTTGAAATCCTGCGGTTATTATTCTGGTTTGATTCCTACTTATTTGTGTATTATTTTCTCCAATAAAAGGGCAATGGCAGGTTAGCCCAAGCACTGCAGGATATGTTTCTTACACAGTTTTCCCAGTATGGAGCAGTTTTCCCATTATGACATAAACACTGTTGTGTCCCTGTTCTCCCCATTGACCACAAGGAGAAAGCTACTACAGAGAAGAATCAGAAAGCTACTACAGAGGAGAATGGAGACTCCCACACTTTAAGGCAGAAGAGACATTAGGGTTGGCTAGAACCTGAGACATAGCTCTATGGGGGAGGTGTGTCCCTTTAAGCTCAAGCCTCAGATAGCCTCAAATAGCAGCTCCAGGAAGTAACTGCTGTCCTGATGCCCTGCCTGAAGTGCTTCCATGTGGCCTTAAATGTGATTCAGTATCCAATGAGTGTGGATGTTCTCTTTTGAAATAGCTCAGTGCTATTTTGATGGGCATTTGCTCTGTAGATGCTCTATTTCAAAATAAGCTACTTTGGAATATTTCTTCCAGAATAGCTTTTTCCGAAATAAGTGTGCAGTGTAGACATGCCCTCAGAGATTTAGGCACATGATGAATCTTTAATTAAATATTAATCTTTAATTCCTGGAGTATCCAGGCTAATCCTGGTGGTTTGGCAACCCTAATCTGGAGGTGCAGAAAAAAAAATAATTCAAATAAAAACTATCTAAAAATTTCAGAATCTTAAGCATGATTTGGCTCAGATTTTGTGTTTGTATTTTAAGCAAATATGTAGATTCTTGTTTCACCAGTAGTTACCCATCTCTTGTTGGGGGCCATATTAAACAATGAAAATGTGATCTCACTGTTGTGTGATCTTAGAAAAACCCACCCCATAAGGTCTTATCTGAGGAGCATGAGAAGGAGTTCAGATTTGAACTTAGGAACTTCCATGTCATTCAGTTAATTATAGGAGACAAAACATTAAATGGCAAATGAGGGAGGGATGTTTGTATTTAATCATCATCACTTAAGGTAAGGTGTCCCCTCACTCTGTTCTGTGAGTGCACATTGCCTTTTGGCAGACCCTGCGACTCCCTCTTGTGCTTTAATTGATGGCAATGTTCTTCCATTCACATAGATGAAATGGAAAGGTTTGGGTCAGGAGAGGAAGCTTTGACATCGCCTTCACTGTGTCTGGCTGGGTATAGACCTGCCTCAGTAGGCTCCCCAGAAAACTGGGGAGACCAAGAGGGAGATTGTGATGTCTGGTTGTGACACGAGGTGTCACACATTCTTGTCACTATTATTCATAATGATTATTCTCTTCATCCTTTTACTTAATACAGTCTCTTTTTCAGTTGAGCTGCTTGAATCATAGAATCATAGAACACTAGAATTAGAAGGGACCTCAAGAAGTCATCGAGTCCAGTCCCCTGCCCTCACAGCAGGATCAAGCCCTGTCTAGATCATCCTCAATAGATTTCTACCCAACCTTCTTTTAAATATCTCCAGTGATGGAGATTCCACAAACTCCCTAGACAATTTATTCCAGTGTTTAACCACCGTGACAGGAAGTTTTTTCTAATATCCAACTTAAACCTCCCCTGCTGCAATTTAAGCCTATGGCTTCTTGTCCTATCATCAGAGGCCAAGGAGAGCAATTTTTTTTTCCCCTCCTCCAGGTAACACCCTTTTAGATACTTGAAAACTTCTTTCATGTCATGAAGACTTATACCTATGTGTTTTAATGTCAGCCAGGTCCAAAGGCAACAAATCAAAGTGTCAGTCACATTTTTAAACATATTTTATATCTAATTTTGGTCAAAACTATTTTCAGTTGCAAAGACACCAATGCTCCCACTGTTGAGTGCTGTTGGGGTCCATTCTTCTTCAGCTAACAAAGCCAGAGAAGATTTGATTTCATGGTGTGTTTGTTTTTTTTCAGGGCAATGAATCCAAAGTCTTCAATTTGTTTGTTCAGCTGGTGTTTCCTGTATGCTTTATACAGTTTAAAGGCTATTTTATTAACTTAGGGAACAGAAGGTAACATTCAAAAGAGCATCATTTGCTCCTTAAAACCCTCCATTTAACAATTATTGGGTTGTTTTCCTCAGTGTTGTTTCATGTCAAGAGTCTTGAAGAGGCAACACAATAGGGGAAGGGGTGAAGAGGTTTTGTTTGTAGCATGGGAACAAAATGTACAGCACAATCCCCCGAATGCATTTAGCATGAATTAGTTGTCCTGTCAATGATAGTTCTAAGCCTGGTGGAAGAGTGGGATATGAGAGATATAATCCACTGTTTGGATAGTAGAGGAGAATTTTTGCCCTGGGTGATGAATATTTGTCTGTAGTTTCAGTCAGAGAAGATACAAGAATACCCTAAATGAACTTTTCCATTATTAAACTAAGTAAAAATACTGGGTGCATCAAACTGCCCTGTAATTATGTTCAATTTAATAGCAGCACACAAACATGAACTAAGTAGCCTGACATTTTATTGCTTCTTTTTCTTTTGCACAATAGCACAGGAAACAGCAGATGTTAAATAAAAAAGACACATGAATTTAAAACCAAAGGCTCTATTGTCCCCTACATGGACTGCTATGGCTGCATGATTTTTCTCTCACTGACCTTCCCTGCTATCTAATTTACCCATTTGTAAATTGTTTTTATTGGCCAAGCAAAGTGTGTTCTTATATTTAACATGACAGTGTTTGTCAATGTGACTGGTAAAGGTGGAGGAAGGTGAATTCTGGTATGTGGGAAAGAGGAGAAGGGGGGAGCCTGGTGGGAGACTGGGTGACATTAGTATAGGAGAGGGGGCCACTGGAGTAAAAAAAGAGTTCCTAGTATGTGTCAGAAGGGAGAAAGAAGAGGCTACAGGAGCCCCTGGAAGTGTGTGAGGGGAAAATGGGAACCCCTGGTATGGAGTTTAGGGAGAATAAGGATCACAAAGATCCCATGGCATGAGGGAAAGAATGAAGGATTGCAGTGAGTCCCTGAAACAGAAAGGGATGCCAGTCTGGCACACAAGAAGCTTGTGGGGAGGAACAAATAGGGTATGCAATGTGCTCAGCCTAGAGGAGCACTTATAACTGTTGTAACCAATCCTCATCCATATTTGTTCAT
This sequence comes from Pelochelys cantorii, assembly GCA_032595735.1. Classification (NCBI taxonomy): domain Eukaryota; kingdom Metazoa; phylum Chordata; order Testudines; family Trionychidae; genus Pelochelys; species Pelochelys cantorii. The sequence goes on along the minus strand of CM064329.1, from coordinate 95,751,176 downwards.
ATATGAACTCCATGGGGTGGGACAGATAAACAGCTGACCATGAGTTCTCAGAATGATGCAATGGCCAAAAGGGCTAAAGTGATCTTGGGATGCATAAACAGGGGAATCTGGAGCATGAGCCGAGAGGTTAATTGCTGCTGCAATACTGTGTCCAATTCTGGTGTTCACAATTCAAGAAGGATGTTGCTAAATTGGAGAGTTTGGAGAAGAGCCATGAGAATGATTAAAGGACTCAACAATATGCCTGATAGTGATAGATTCAAGGAGCTCAGTTTAACGAAGAAAGGGCTAAAGGGTGACTTGATTATTGTCTGTTCTTAACTAAAGGGGGACAAATATTTATGGATGGACTCTTCAGTGTAGCAGAGAAAGGTATAATGTGAGCCAGTGGCTGGAAGCTGAAGCTATACAAATTCAGAGAGAATATAAGCAGAAATTGTTAAGAGTGAGGCTAATTAATCATTGGCACAATTTACCAAGGTTCATTGTGGTTTCTCCATCACTGGCACTTTTAAAATGAAGACTAGATGTTTCTTGAAAAGATCTGCTCTGGGAATTGTTTTGGGGAAGTTCTGTGGTCTGTGTTCTACAAGACATCGGACTAGATGATCATAGTGGACATTCTGGCTTTTGGAATCACTGGACAGATGTTGCTCCAATCCGTCCCTCATAACTTCTGACTTTCTGGGCTGGTCCTCAAGGCAATTTGGTCTTTCTACTTCAGACTGGAGCTGTATCATTGCTGCACACTCTTGTCCCATCAAGCTTTTGCACATGGGCATTGCACTGAACCTGTTCTGTGGATAAACGAGACTGTTCTCCAAGGCTGATACTATCAGACCTTTTATCAACATTAATTTCAATTGGCAAAATAATTTGCAAAATTGATCTTTCCTGGGGCAAGTGATTTCATATTGGTTGGAAAGAATTTTGTCCAAATGAGGCATCCATACATTCAAATGGTTCCCATTTTGCCAGAGCAAAAGCAACATTTATTAGTTGCCAGAAGCAATGAGTGAATTGATTTTTAGTTTCCAACACCCAGTGGTGAAAATCTATTCTCCATTCCTGCATGCAGATTTTGCCCATCAGCGCTTGATGGAGCAATGCAGATTTTCCTTGTTATTAAATTGGACCCTTAATTCTATAATTGTGTGTGTTAATGGTGCCAATCTAGAATGGTTCAGTACATAGCAAAGCTCGTGTCTTTCCAGTATAAGCACACTTTAACTGCTATTTAAACGTGTCAGCACGGCTTTAATGATACTGAGTTGTTGGGAGGACAGTTTTTGTGATGTGACATAAAGCAGATGAAATCTTGCATCCTTATGGCCAGCCAGCATCCTATAGCACTGGTTTTTGTAAGTGTAGGTGTATTTTCCCTGTTGTTCTGGACAAATTCCAGTAACTGTAACTGTGGTACAGTGCATTCTGCCGACCACAAAATCTGCCTCAAGTTCCATCTGGATATGATATTCTTCTTTGGATTGAACTGTTGTATTATGTGCTTCTGAATAGTTGAGCTGCTACAGTGTTCCATGCCAGAAAACAGAGAAAAATTCAAGCACAGTAAATAGCTTTATTTCAGTAGAAGGTGGCTTAATTCCATGTGGTCCAAATCCTGAGATGTTCTGAATAGTAGACACTCTTAAAGAAGTAAACACAGTTTTCCTGAGTAAGAATTAAATAAAAAAAAAAGAAAGCAAGATCCTCAGGATTTTGCCTAATATTTCTTTGTAAGGAAACCCTCGCCATTCGAGCTGGATGTGTTCATCTTACATTAGATATGAGTCTGAACCATCCACCACGAATGGCAAAATTCATGGATACTGGTATCTGCGGATCTTGGGCCCCTGCAGTGAGCTCTCTGTGTCTCCTACACTAACCAGGGGGGCTGGGAGCCATGAGGAACTCACTGCAGCTGCCAGGAGCTTCAGGGAAATCACTGCTGGGGCCAGGAGCCGCAGCTCCCAGTATTCATGAATTTTGTCATTCTCAGTGGTTGCAGGAACGCATCTGCCATGAATAGCAAGGGTTTCCTATATACAGAATTATTCCATGTATTGCAAGGGTCTCTTGTATTATCAAATCACATGGGGATGAAAGGTGTTACAGATTTAAGGTATTATTAATGAGGTACATCTGAGAGTCGTTACTCAGTGAAGTATCAGAGTAACTTGCCTGCATGGTTCCTCCTCTATCACCAGATCTAGCACCTTCTTACAAGAGCGGAACCAAAGTGGTTTTCTGTCAAGGAGATCGTCCATAGCTAGAGATATGTAGACTGGATTTTCTTGCAAAACCATCTTACATTAGAGATGGAGCTGAACTCAAACCATGGTTCCCAACCTGTTTTATACCACGGATTGGCAAACCCATTCACAAACTTTTAGAGGACTGGAAATATTTTATGTGTATATTTTCAAATAATGAATATGCAAATATGCAAATAAAATGCCCCAGCCCCTAGAGCCACCACAAACAGCCAGCTTTGGCTCCAGCAGTCACCATGTGGCAGGCGCCTGCCACAACTGAAGCCAGCTGTTTGCGGCAGCTCTGGGGGCTGGGGCTGGAGTACACTCCAGCCCCTGGGCCTTCCAGTGCTAGCCCTAACCCCTAGAGCCTCCCCACCCCGGCACTACTCCCCAGTACCAACCACTGACCCCAGAATTCCCTGCACCCAACAGCCCCCAGCACCAGCCCGATCCCAAACACCTCAGTGCCAGCCCCTCAACTCTTAGAGCCCCCCCACCACCATACCCCACGTGCCAGCCTCCTGTTTCCAGAGCCCCACTGCACCCAACTCCCTAGAACCCCCCAGAGTGCCAGCCCCCAGTCCCCAATATTAGCCCAGAGCCCCCCAGTACCAGCCCTGCCCCTAGAGCCTCCACACTATTAGCCCAGCCCCCAGAGCCAGCTCCCCACCCTGAATGCCCCAGTGCCCCCCAGCATCAGTCCCTCTCTTCTTAGAGCCCCTCCCCCTTAGCACTCTCCGTTACTAGCCCTGCCCCCAGAGCTGCACCCTCACAGCCCAGCTCTTCCGTGTCTGGGAGGAGACCCTGTGCCTGCCCGGCACTGGATGGTTGAGAGGCAGAGCAGGACACTCGTCTCCCAACTGCTGTGGTGGGAGGGAAGGCGCTGGGCAGTCTACCCTAGCCCCAGGTCCCAGAGTTGCTGCAGCCCAGCAGCCAGCAGTTTGTGGCCCTGAATTTTGGTTGAAGCTTGGATTTGGACCCAAACTGGGGAGGTTTGGCCCTTCTCTCTTCTCTTGTTAGTTCAGGACTTTTAAATGGCTGACCCAATGAATGTTTGCTAAGCCCTTTGAGTTCTCCATATGAAAGACTGAAGTACCCTTTGTATAATCTCTCTGCTTTTTCATCTCAAGTTTTTTCTGTCGCAGCCCCTTGGGCACAGCTCATACTCTGCGAATGCAGCTCAATTGAAACAAACAATGGACACGCTTTTTTTCAGGGGTATTCTCAGTATTACTCATTGCTGGTTGTTCTGCAGGTCTCCATCTCTACCCCCTTTAAGGAAGGAAAGGATGCTGCCATGCTTGATTTGTTAAATGTTTTATCCAGCTAGTATATTGTTTGCTTGATGATGGCTCTAAAGTGTCTAGAGTGTTTGATGAGTACCTTGAGTGTTGTGTTGAGGATAAATTAATGACTGCAGATGTAATGAAAGGATCCTCCCACAGGAAAGGGACAGGAGGGCATAACTCCTTACATTTTCCTTCTGGTGGACACGGGGGGTATGTCTAGCTAGACTACACGCCTCTGGTGACAGAGGCATGTAGATTAGGCTACCTGGCATAGGAAAATGAAGCGGCGATTTAAATAATCGCCGCTTCATTTAAATTTAAATGGCTGCCGTGCTGAGCCGATCAGCTGTTTGTCGGTTCAGTGCGGTAATCTGGACGCTCCGCCGTCAACATCAAAGGCATTTGTCGACCTCCCAGGTATGCCTCCTGGGATGAAGTTTACTTGGGAGGTCGACAAATGCCTTTGATGTTGACGGCGGAGCATCCAGATTACCGCACTGAGCCGACAAACAGCTGATCGGCTCAGCGCGGCAGCCATTTAAATTTAAATGAAGCGGCGATTATTTAAATCGCCGCTTCATTTTCCTATGCCGGGTAGCCTAATCTACATGTCTCTGTCGCCAGAGGCATGCAGTCTAGACGTACCCGGGGTGTGTGTCTAGACCACTTTTGTCGACAAAACCATACCTGCATCTACACTACCACTGAGTTCTGTCAACAGTAAGTTGACAGAACGCGGCAGTTTTGTCGATGACGGTAAACCTCATTCTACGAGAAATAACGCCTTTTTTCGACAGAGTTATGTCGAAAAAAGGCGCTATTGCATCCACACTGTGCTTTTTCAAAAGAGAGCATCTAGACTCTCTGTAGAAAAAGCGGCTTGCTTTGTCGACAGAACTGGCTGTAGTCTAGATGCTCTTTTTTGACAGAGGCTTTGTCGACAGTTACTGTCGACAAAGCCTCTGTTGACAAAAGCCTGTAGTCTAGACTTACCCAGGGGGTCCAGCCCTGAAACCTCATAGAGAGTCAGTAAGATCCACACAGATCCCGTGTGATACAGCTGCTTTCATACTGACTCTGGGATTCTCTTCTTGGCTGAAATACTAGGGACCGTAGAGGATCACCCCCCTCAAAGCAGGATTGCAGGGCACAGATTATGGAGTGATAGAAAACATAATACATTTTTAAGGCGTGAACATTTTCTTGAGATGGGTTAGTCGGGGCAAACAGGTGTCCTACAGCTGGCCTATGCCAATATTACTCATAGATACCTAGCCTCTGAGTGAAAACAGAGGGCTAGACTGTGATTTTACTACAAGCCCCAACCAAGAGATAACATATAGCTGCACCACCTCAGGTGCAGAGAAGGGATCACAAAGTCACAGGGTAATTCCAGACCATTGGCCAGCCTTGCTGCATAGTGAGGGAAGCTGTTCTCCGTCTTGCTCGGTGACTGACAGTATGTGTGTGTATTCCCTACAGAGGAATACACGGGTACCCTTCCGCCCCTCCCCCAGCACACACTTTTCCCTTCTCAGACATTTAATAGAGTTCATAATTGCATCTTGAGAAAGAAACACTGTAGCATTTGGTCCTTACATGTTTATGTGTGTGAGATAGCTATAGTTATTACAGCACAAAGCCTGCCCTGGCACACGTATGTAGATGTAATTTTCCCAGTCATATTTGATGGCAGGATCATATCCCCAAAAGAAAATGTTAACAAACACTAACAAACAAAAACCATCCAAAATAGCCCTCATTTGTTTACCAAATGTTGTAAATGCCAGTTACTCTTAATGATTATTGCAATCCAGAACTGAGATAGTACTATCAGCAAGCCAGCACAAATGGAAAACAAGATTATGCCATTCCCTTTTACCCCTTCCAATATCTGACACTACAGAAATGCAAGCAATCTTTACAGCATATTATATGTCAGTTTGGCAACTGATAGGTGTGACGACCGCTTCAGTGTGCGAACTAAGTTAAACACAATCACTTTCAGGTCTCCCTTTAATGTATTCAAAATGCTTTAGGGAGCCAAATTGGCATGATACTTTATCTTTGCAAAGCCATTACTTGAAAAATAAAAATAAAAAGAAACAACTTTGGCACCTCAAATGAAATGGCAATAGCCAATTCTGCTGTTGTTGAGCTAGTGATGAATGTCTTTCAGCTGTAGGATCTTTGATTAGGTTGCCGGTGGGAAGATTTTAGTCTGTCTTGATGCAAATCTGAAATGAACACTCAGGAGTGGACTAGCCAGCTGACCATAAAGACAGACTTGTTGGTTTGCCTTTGGAAACAAAACTGAACTGCTTCAGCCCTTTGTCCTTCAAAGGGAAAGTAAAAATGAAAATGTGACTGTGATAATAAAATGATATGGCTGTCACAAATGAAATATCATCAACCCCTTCAGTAAACAGGATTATGGAAAATACTGGCGGGCAGGGGAGAAAGGAACTAGGGGAAATAAACAATGTCTTTGCTGCAAAATATTTTGAATATGTGATCAGCAGCAATATGTCCTCAATAGATTCCCCCCCAACACACACACATACACACACTCCTGCTTTGCATGGGACCCATCTGGCAAGTGCAAAGAGCTAAGATAGCCCTAGAAAAGGTCTGTGGGGATAGGACTGGGGGGAAGGGAGGCTCAGACTCAGACCTATTTAAATTGGTTGTACCAGTCTTTCCGTGAAAAGCTGAACTAAGTCAATACATATCTGTCCTAAAAGCAACCCAAATGCTAGTATAAAAGCATTTGCAAGCACCATATCAGTGTCCAGTCAGACACAAGCAAAGCTCTGATACACAAGCTAGATTTAGTGGTGCTGCTAATTGCCTTTTTCACCTCATTTCTTGCTTTTTTCCTTCCCCTCATACCCTTTTGCCAAAGCATTAATAAAGTCTCTTTGAATTAGAGCTTAGTCACTTTAAAGCTCATTTTCATCCTATTTAAGGGTTTAAAGGTATGGCATTCAAACATGCAATTTATAGTAATGAGTGTGTTTCAAGCCTGTGTATCCATCAAAAGCAATCAACTTTACCATTGATATTTATGCATTTATTTTGATTTCATTTGAAGTATCTGTCCCTGGTTATAGGTGTTTTCAGAATAATAAAAAATATGCAAATATGGAAAAGGAATTTCACAGAAAATACAGAAGCACCTTCATGTGCCCAAGGAAAAAGAAAACTATCAGCTAACCACAGTGACATTCCCACATTTGACCACTCCCCCACCACTGCTCTCTTCACAGGGCCCCAACCCAAAGTCCATGGGAGGAGTGGGGGAGTAGTCAAATGGGAGTTAATGGAAAGAGGCCTATTGATTTCAGTGGGCTTTGAATCAAACCTCAAATGCTGTGCGTTTTGAAGGTTAACAAACATAGGCTGTGCCAGACCAGTTCAAATTAAGACATACATAGAGCTGGGGACACTACAAATGTGCCCATCTACCCGTTGCTGTGGGGTAAACTTGTTATCTTAACTACACTCACTAATGGCAGCCAAGTAGTTATTATTTGGTGGTGGTTTAAGTAACTGGGTACCAAAATTTAGGTCTTTATAGTTTGAAAACAACATCCTGGTTGCAGCCAATGAAAATCATGGAGCCCTAATGTGATGTGCTTTAATGGGAAGTGTTATTTAATAAAAAGTTAATTGTATCTTGCATAGCTCCAAGTCAACTATAGCAAGCTAAATTTGAGAAGGCAAACTGATCTTAAGGTAGTTTCACTTCCAAGGAACAAAAGCTTGCAACCGTCTCTCTAGAATGCAGACTAGGGTGAAGAGGAAGTTACAGCATTTAAGGCTCTAATTGACTCCCAGATTTCAAACCTATATAACCAATGTCAGATGCCTATCTTCAGTCATGGCTGTAGATGCAGGAAACAGCTTTAAAAAGTATCTGTATCTAGTATTTTAAGATACCTCAATATTTGGGTGCTCAATTTAAGATTTTTTAAAAGATGCTGATTTTCAGAAAGTGCTGAGCCCCTACAAATTGGGACACTATAATCATTGTCATTCTTGAAAGAACAAGCTGTAGCCTTCTTCAACTCTTCTGGACACTTCCCTGAGCATGACAAAAGTTATTCTGTCTTGATAAGAATACACCTCCTCCATTCATGTTAATCTCATTCACTCAGAGGGTCATACATACACTGTGAGAGATGGGTGAGATGGGATGGAGGCATACAGGCTAAAATTTTCAAAAATAGGAGCCTAAAATTACAATGCAAAAGTGCCTAAGGCCCAGTTCTTCAAAGGCATTTAGACACCTGGCTCCCATTTAAATCAATGAGAATTAGGATGAATCTTCAAAAGAATGTAGGCATCTAAGAGTACATCTACTATTGTATTTTGAAATAGCTTATTTTGAAATTTGGCACTGTCTACACAATGCCAAATTTTGAGATAACATGCTATTTTGAGACATCCCTTAACCCTCATGGAACGAGGGTTACAAGGATGCTGGAATAGCGTGCCCATTATTTCGAAAAATATTTCAAAATAACGGGCGCATTTCAAAGACACGGAGTAGTTATTTCAGGATACCTCCGGTATCCCAAAATAACCCCACTGTCTAGAGGAAACCTAGACATACCCTAAGTGAGTTAAGAGCATAAGTTTTATTTCAAGTCAGTGGGGTATGACTCCTCAATCATTTAGGCCATATCTACACTAGGCGATTATTTCAAATTTACTAAGTTCGACTTCTGGGCACCCAGTTTTCTAAATTTCAAATTTCATGTCCTCACCATGGGGAATAACTGAATGTAGTCCAAGGTAACATGTCCACATTAACAGAGCCTGCCTTGGACTCAGAGCCCCAGAAGGCACTCTGGGGAGCTGTGGAAGGCCTCCTGGAGGCCAATAAATCCAAATTAGTGGCATCAGAGCATCAACACTAACATTATTTTGGACTTACAAGTTTGGGAAGAGTGTTACTCCTTGTGAAAAGCAGACTATAGAGTTCAAATTCTGTGGCCCCTTATTGTGGAATAACGGGTTTGGTAATGTGGACACATCACTTAGAAAATCGACCTTGGGGGGCTAATTTCAGACAAAGGTCCTAGTGTAGACAAGGTCTTAGTTACATAAGGATGGTGTTTGCAAAAGCATCTAAATATGGATTTTGGCTAACTTTATTTTATTATACTAAGGAATATGGTGGGCACTTAACAGAACAAACAGAAAGATGTGGTCCTTGCACTCCAAGGGGCTAGTGTGTAATATGTGAAGTACAGAGCAGAGGCAAAACAGTAGCAAAGCTAGAGGGACAAGTTTTACACTATTACTCTTATGTGGTTGTCTGACAAACATTTGCACATCTGAGCACTTCAAATGAGGTCTTATTATGTATTAATATGAATGTACTTATTTACTAGTGTCTTTAATCTTATGGGGTCCATTCATCTACAAACGAATGAGCAATAATTTATAGTTCAATAGTATCAAATATGACAGAGATCTAAACAAATCAGCATGGACCTTTTATCTCCTTCAGTAATTAGGACATCACTTACCAACACCTCCAGCACAATTTCTGATTTATCCCCCATGAATGACACTGAAAGAAAACACACAGCATTTGTCCCATTTCCCATACTACCATGGAAACAAGATATTGTTTCCATGGTAGTAGAAAGCACAGTCCACATCCTGGTGATGTTATGCACAAAATTACAATTTTTTTCTCTTGCTGTGAGAAAACATGTTAAGTCCACCAGGACACCGATACTATGCCTGTTGATGGACCAATTTTCTCCTTCCAAGCCTTTTGAAAACTGATAGGGTCCATTAACCTCCCAAGACAAATTAGAACAGATAATTCTCCTTGCCTCCACTTACAAAGTGAAGGAGCAAAGATCAACTCATAACAAAAGATGTAATCACACAAACTGCTTAATATATTTTAATAAAAAGCCCTTCTTTGTATTATTGACCTTCTCTGCTAATTGCTCCTTCTATTAATTCAGTTCCATCTCACAGATGAGGTACAGTGTGGTTGCCCAAGTCAAAATATACCTAGGACAGCCTAATGTTTGTCATTGCAGCTATACAGTTTTAAGTCAACATAGGATTATCAGAAGCTGTGTAGACATTGAGGATGCCAAGTAAAATCAACCTTGGAAGTTACAGTACTGCCTCAGAGATGAATCTGGTCAACACAGTTAGTGCTTCTGCAAAGCAGAAAGACAATTTGTATTCCAGTATATCACTTAACCATATTCCTTTCTGGTAGTCAGACCTAATTTTGGAGAGGAACATCTAAATTTGAGGTTAGATATAAAAGACACAACAAAGCCTCATACCCCAAACTCCTCTCCTGTAGTACTGAAACAATGACTGAGTCAGAGCTATCAATGTGACCTTGCAGAGTCATTCACATATATATGCAAAATTAAGAGCCTTGTCGTTGATGAAGTTATAATGGTGGTAATTTATTAAGCATAGAACTTGTATTATTGGACATCATTGAGTGAAGAAGCAGATCCCTGTTTGCCAACACCTTGGTGCTCTTGAGTTTCCATATGTAAAACAAATGGATCCAAACTTAAATTCATCACTGTTAGTTTCCAGAAAAAAACCTGATTATGTCTTCCAACATTGTCCAACCTTGTCCAGCACCACAGGCACCTCTAGCTCAATCCACTACACAAAATTAATCCTTTTTCCTCAGGGCCATCACATTTCATATACACTCCATATTATTAAATGTCCTTGACTAGTGTAAATCTCCAAAGGGACAGAGCTTCCATATCTGAGTGCTTGACAAAGAACAAAGGAAAGCCAAAAAGTCCACATAAAAAACCAAAATCCACAGACATAAAGGGCAAATATTGCAAGCAGGGCCAAGAGCAAGCCATCATAGAACAGGCCCTCCTATAACATGAGGAGCTTCTCCCCCAGGACAATCATCTGACTCTGTAGGCAGAATCTCACCCTCTTTGTGGTTCTTAGCCTCTTCCAGCATAGGTGCTGCTATCCTAATATAGCCTATTTGATGCATGAGCCCACGTAAATATAATTAGGAGACAGAGGAGATTAGTTCACAACCAAGATCCATAAACTCCTTGACCTTGGCCAGAGCTGAACCTTCACACAGAAAGATCCACTCAGTCCTACAGTGCGATTCACTTATTTAGCTAATTAACACATGACTTGCTTCTGTGGGGCAGTCTCACCTTTATCATCCTCCAAATCTCACCTCTGATTCTATACCACATAAAATCTTCACAGAACCATTACATCTGCCAGTTCTCAAAATCACTGTAACTTGCTCAACCCATCTTAGTCCTTCCATCCCAATATTTTCCTCCAGCTTGAGATGTTCACTACCAACCTCCTAGCCTGCTTTTCTCTCCCTTTTTCACTATTACTCCTAGTCCCTGTCAAAGGCAACTTAATAAAATATTTTAAAAAATGATTTCCTTTCACCTTAACTCGCTGTAATAGACCCCTCCCCATGCTTTATGAAATGGACTTAGGGACATGAATATACATAACCCAAAGGTGCTTTAAGCAAATTATTTCATGTAACCCATCGATCTTCATGTCATGATCTGTTTATCTTACTTTGATGTACATATCATTTTTGTGTGTAAAATTAGACATATAGAGTAGGGAACACTTTGTGGGTTTTAAATGTGTGAATGAGAGACATGGAGGGTGTTACCCTCAAAGTCTTGATGAGCAACTGTTAAACAATCTCTTTTGTCCTTAAGTCTGAGCAGTGGTTGGTAGGGAGTGGCCTCAATTCTTTAACAAAAAGAATAGGAAACCAGAGGCCTAGGACTTTTGGCTGGGCTGCACCTGAAGGAAAGGAGCCAAAAACCCCAGGGTGTGGGGAGACAGCCCTGGTTTGGAGGGGCTTCTAGAAAAGAGGTTTTAGGGTGAGTTTGAGTAGGTTTGTACTGAGGTGGCAGTGTTGAATTAGCCAAGCGTTTTTGTTTCTTTTGATTTGGAACCTGCTTTGCTCTGCCTGTTCTCACTTATTATCACTTAAATCCTGCTACTTCTACTTAATATAATCATTTTTATTTTCTATCAAACCCAGTGTAATAATTGTTACGGGGAGGGGGGGGGGGCAACCAGTGTGTACATTCACCCTTTCATTGTTAAAGATGGCTTACCCTTATCTAATTCTTTGGAGTCTGATCTCATTTGGGGAGTGGTATCTCAGGAAGCTGGGTCCTATGCTGCACTTTCCTCGGACCTGAAGAGGTTCAGTGTCTGTTCTGCTTCTCAGTGGTGGTAGGGATCCCAGCCCAGGGCCTTGGCTGGGGGAGACCAGTGGAGCTGGCCTAGCAGGACCAGGTGGTGAAAGGCCCCAGAGAGCAGGAAGGTGAGTGGCAGTGGACATGTCAGCACCCTAAGAGCCACCCCCAAGGGATCGTCTGTGATCAGACCCTGTCACACCCTCCCCCAACCCACACATACTAGAAAAAAATATCTCCACCCTGGTCAATGCTAGTACTTGGTTGTATGGTCTGGATAGATTACACTTGTTTAAGAAGCTCAAAACACCAGTCCTGGGCTCTCTGATGGTCCAATGTATGTATATGTCTCAGGTAAAGATTAAAAGGGGCCATGCCCAGCTGGGTAAAAGTATCTATTAGCATAGGTGGGCTATAGATTTTAAAGATTGTATCACCCATTCAGTTTTACCACTGATTCAATGGAATCAGGATTACCCTGTATTACTATGGGATTACTGGGGAAGGTGAAAATCAGGATTAGCATGGAAATGAAAGTGGTCTCAGCCTAGCACAAAAGGGAGTATAGTAAATAAAGACTTCAGTGTATTTTGAGATTTACTTGGTGTTTGGGTGTGGGTGAGCATTATTGGAACACCTGGGTGTGATGTAGTTCACAACTGAGGTGCACTGACCTATTGGTGACAGCAATCTTGGACTGAGGATTTTGCAGATCAGGACTGTTGTACATCAACAGCATCGTGTGATGCTTTCCACTTTGCACAAGGTATGCCTTTCCTAATTGCTCAGATGTACTCAATGTTAATTCATCTGTCACTTTCCTGAGCCCAAGTACATCACATACTAATATTAAAATGAACATTTTGACACATTGGAAGATAGTTTTGCTTTTAGGGCTAATTCTGATAAATTTACTATGAAACATACATATAGTGATGCACAGTACAGTATGTTTCCTAACTCCCAAAGGCCTGGCTAATGGGGAAGGGTGTCCTGTGTTCCATTTTATGTTCAACACCCAGCTGTATAGATGCAGAAATTTAAAATTAAAAATAACCTTGCAGCTGATTCCTTGCATAATTGCTATCTTGTTTTGTTAACACTGTGGCTGAATTATAACTTGCTGAAGCCCTGGAGATTTGCATGCTGGTTTAACTGCCTGAATTTGCATTGACATGCTTTTCAGTCATGTGAGTAACTAAATTTTGTGGCCATGAGCGAGTCTGGCAGTATTTGCATTGAAAATCAGTTGGAGATATGGGGAGAATGATATATGGTCTCTCCATAAATAGATTCAATGATGAAAACTTTGTGTAGCTCAAAATGATGTTCAGTTTCATTTAATGGCTACAGCTGACATACGAGTAATGGCTTAAAAATAATAATAAATTGAAAGGTAAGAAGTTACCCAAGCCACCACCACAATGACATGCAATGCAAGTTCCTATCAGTGTTGTGCAAAATGACCAGTTCTTGAATTTAAACCTTAGGTTTGTGCTCAGATTTATGAACACGGGACATTTTGGTGATGGACAAAACTTTTAATTTCTGATTAAGGTGCAGCTACAGTAAGAAACCAGCCTATCATTGCCTCAAATTTCAATCTAAATTCTGACTGAGCTTCTGAAATTCCAAAAAAATGGCATTTAGTCCATTCCTCTTTCCTTCTTGGATACCTTTAAGCATGTCTACACTAGAAATTATTTTGAAATAATTTATTTCAAAAAAATAACTCCCAAAATAACATTTTCAAAATAAGCTTACTTCCCCAGGAAATCAGTAGTACAGATTTTGAAATAACCAGTCTGTTATTTTGAAATAACAGGCTTTGTATTGTGGACTCTGCTTACTATTTTGAAATAAGGGGAGTTATTTTGAAATAACACTCTAGTGTAGACCAAGGCTTTGAAACTACTAGTACCCAAAGATAGATCCTGGGAGACCATTTCCACACTTAATATTGGAAGTATCATGAAAAAGCCAAAGATCTGGCAAAGGTTCTGGAATTAAGAATGCATTTTGGCCTCAAACAGTCCTCTGAATGAACTCAGGTTTTCCATCGCTGCTATAAAGGAACATAAGAACTTTCCATCTTCTTCCTTGCTATCACCAGTACTGGAAACTACAATACAAGGTATAAGAAACTCCATAAGGGGAATTACGAGGCAATACGTTTATAGGGTATCTTTCAACCCCAAAAGTTATTTGTGTTTGCGTTATAGCCTATGTCTACAAAGAAGTGTTATTTTGGAGTAACTGACGTTATTCTGAAATAACATAGTCTGCGTTTACGCAGCAAGCAGTTATTTTGACATAATGTCAAAATAATGGCGGGATGGACTACTGCTTACTCCGACTCCTGTAACCCTCATTTTATAGGAGTAAGGGAAGTCGGGGGAAGAGTGCTCTTGGACTTTTTTCTGTGTCGACAGCGTCAAATGCCGAAATAAGCTATTTTGACTAAAGCTACGCAATTGATGTAGTTCAAGTTGCGTAGCTTATTTTGACTTAAGACCTGTTGCGTAGATGGGCCCATAGTTTGATACATGAGGATTTATACCCTTTTTATGTTTGTCTAATGTAACTGTGGATATTATGGATACTGTAGCAGGAAACAAAGCAACTATATCTGTAAATCTGGAACTCTCAAATGAGCAGAAGTGTTATGTTACATGAAATGCAGTTTCTTTATTTGAATTTTATTATTTGGATTTTATTTCTAATTAAAACAACTGTCTTTGTTTGCTGAACTTCTGAATTTACAGTGAAGAACAAGTGCAGATGGGTATCATTAAACTGGCCCAGACTTTTCTCTTTAATCACCTAACTCATCCAATCTGAGAGAGAAGAGGGGCAGGGAAATGCAGACATATGAAAAATCTCTTTCTTTCTCTCTCTTTTTCTGCAAGGCATCTGCGGAGACCTCATTCATCACCATGAAAGCTGTGAATGGATAGCTGTGTAATACCCCAAGGTCTTGTCTGCTGTGGTGGTATAGTGCCTAACCTCTCCTCTGTTCAAGGACGGTTACATGTACCTTTGTCAACCTGTCAGCATACACTTCTCTCTTGATACTGTTTGCTCAATTCCCCTGACAATGTCAACTTTTGGTAAATGTTTCATTTTGAAGGGAGCTCTGGAAGTGGTTCTCATGATCATGTATTTTTGTTTTGTTCCATGATGAACATCAGTCTCTGTGTGTGTGTGTGTGTGTGTGTGTGTGTGTGTGTATTTGAGAGTGAGTGAGAGGCAGACAGACACACAGATGAACAAAACAGGTGAGAAGTGGATCTTTTGTCTCCTTTAGGTCTTCAGCCTTAAGAAAAAAATCCCAGTGACAACTCAAGGTCTACATCCACTCTTCCATTTTGGCTTTTAACAGGAGAACTAGTCCAATGAATCATTAAGGACCTAAGAATAACTAATTCTCTTCAGGTGCTGCTGAAGACTGATGGGTTCATTCTTTTAGAAAAAATCCTCCCTTTTTCTACTATAGTCTCATTCTGTATGGTTTTTTTTCCCATATCCACAGCCTATAATCACACTGAACTTTAGTCATGGGTACCAGCATGTTTCAGCCTAAAGACATCATGACTGATGGCTAGTTACAAAGGGAACTGTTTTAGTAATGTTTGGCCAAATCTTGAATGATTTACTCACTTCTGAGTTATTCTTTCAGCAAACCCCCAACGGAGTACTCTGTTTTTCCTTCTTCCTCATTCAGGCATCAGGGACATTGTCATCAGGATTTGGTGCAATAATAAGAGAGAACAAAATCCTTGGCAGTGTTGAAAGTTTGTCTGTCAGAAGTATTTCCCAGACACTTTCAAATCATTTAAAAATCTGCAAATATCATGACTAGTTTGTGGACAGTTTCATGAAATAAAACAGCCTTAAGCTTGAGAAGTAAACTGTTCAGTGAATAATTATACTAGCTCTAAGGACCCTGAGGCGACTTTAGTAGAATCTGAATCAGCCTTTATGCAGAAGTGTTCTCTCCTTTTAAAAGATAAATAGAAATGAGAGATAAATCCAAAATGGAACTTCATCCAAATGCCTCTGAATGTTGTGGAAAGATGTGGATTCAAACTCTGGAACCAAATTTCAGAACATATGTTGAAGTCAGAGTATTTTTCTACAATGCTTTGATCCAGAACTTTGAGTGTGAACATGCCTGGAGGTTGATGGTGGAGGATCTGAAATCATGATGTGAATCCAGATCAAAATATTGCACTCTTGGCTCATCTCTGAGCCCTGGTATTTAGATTGAAATAACCCCTCCAAGGTTGAATTTAGAAGCAGAGCGTCCACACCACCAAGACTGTTATTTCAAAATAACAGGCTGAAGAATTTGAAATCTGTACTCATGCTTTTCATCAGGCATAATACTAATTCTGAAATAATTATTTTGAAATAACGGTAGTGTGGGCTCTCCGGGGCCACTATTTCGAAATAATTACTCCTCAGAGTAATTCGAACTAATTACTCCCCAGTGCTTCTGGGGGCTCTAAGTCTGAGGTAGCATGTCTACATATATGGAGCCTACCTTGGACCAATTTTGAGGCTTCCCCATAGTGTGGACACATTAATTCAAATTTGTTAAATCAGGAGCTATTAAGTCAAATTTAGCAATTTCAAAATACTTTCCTCATATAGACATGACGTAATAGGAGCAAAACAGTGCAACAGAAAAGAAAAGGACTTGTTATAACTTGCTGGACTTCTTGTTTTCAAAATCCAGTTCATAATGTAAGGAAGAATGCCTGCCTTCAAGACACAGCATGTCTATGAATGACCTGTCTTTTGTGGGACAGTTGCCAGAACAGCTCAGTTTCACATTCTCTCTGTGGTACCTCTCATAAGATGACATTCTCAAACCCTAAGGGAATCCTTGGCAGTATACATTAATGTAAAGTAGAGATCAGGACTTTCCATGAAGAATCTGAGCTGAATGTTCATAGCATCCACTGAAACTGCTGTGTTACCTTGACAGCTAGATGTGGACCAGAGATCTGTGAGGACAGTGTGGAAAATGAAGAGATTAAAGAAGAAGCAGATTCAGTAGTGCTATAAAATTAAACCACCCAAAATATTTTTAATATACAGTAATTATGTTTCTTATGCAGCCATTGCAAACTGTGAAGGTATTTGATACAATTTAGCTAAAGCAGTAACACTTCAAATTAAGTGTCATTGACAGGCATTTAATTTCTGTATAATAAGACTGTAATTGCATGTTAAATAAATACTAGCAGATTATTTAAAAACAACAGGAATAACAGTTATATGCAGACTAGCTAATAGATCTCCCACAGAGTGAAACCTCATTAAGTATATTTTCATTAGATAGTAGGCGTTGCATTACCAGTGAACAAAATATCCAAAGCAACTTAATTCTTTACATATATTAAGATAGGTATCATAAATAGAAACCAATTGATTGCCATAACTTCTGATAATGTATTTATTTTCTCTCATTAAGGCATGCATCTTAAGTAAAGGGAATTCCACAGTACTGTGAAAATACTAAAGTACAGTGAATACTTGATTTATAAAAAACATTTCTCTGACACTCTGGTCATCTGAAGAACTGGGCTGTGCCCATGAAATCTCATGATACCATCTACATGTTTTGTTAGTCTATAAAGTGCTACCAGACCATTTGTTGTTATTTCTCTGACATTCTGCTTATCTTATATGCAGTTTGATACCCATGTAATAAATGGCACAGGCATGCTATGTTGCAGTTGTTATGCTCTCTAAACCCCATGATCATCCATCTGCTCCATAGTCTGTCTTCTGTGGGATTTTTTTCTAACATTGCAAAGATCAGAGCATATTCAATAGAGCTGGTTGGGAAATCATTTTTCCCGGTGAAAATGTAGACAAAGATTACTTCATTTATTTCAAAGTCAAGCTGATTTATTTTTTTCACATATTATTGAAGCTCAAGAAGTTTGTTTCAGGTTGGAGGCAAATTCTGAGCAAAAGTTCAGATTGTTTTTATGCCAAACAGCAGAAATTATCCAGTTACAGTTAAATCAACAAATCAGCAATGCTGCACTATTTCCATCAGGCATTTTGACCCAGTATCTAATTGGGTGATTAGCTTATTTTAAGCAATATATTTGGTAACTATGTGGGGAAAGTTTATTTGGCTAAAAGTAGAAAAGCAGAAATGAAGAAACTGCAGGACAGGAGTTCTTGGCTCACAGCTGCACCTGTTGTGTTCTCTCCATGCTTATCACAACAGGTGCATAGTGTACTTACCTTTCTAGGAACTACAAGGATAAAGACTCCCAAGGGAAACAGACAACAAAATATTCTCCAACAAAGCAGAATCACTGCCTATATTTCTCTCCCTTGGAGGGTATTGAACTTAGAAATTGATTAAAAACCAATTTACTCTTCCATTGAAAACACCACCTATGTGCTCCCTGTTCTATCCTTAGAGCACTTATGTCTCTATAATGATTTTGGCTTTACAAAAATTGGATTCCTGAAACATGGTGCTAGCCAAGCATTTTGATGTACGTAACTATGTTTGCCTATGAGTACGTTGCACTCTATATTCATATAGCTATCAAAAGCCAGTGCTATTGAGGAGACAGATGGGCCTATCATTCTGGGTAAAATGGAAAAACCCCACAGAACAGAACCTTTGGCAGAATCTTGAAATTAACTTTTTCCATTTCTGAAGTTCAAAGAGTTAAGTTATATTTGGAGAGTGAACATGGCCTAGCGGCTAGAACATTGGAAAGAGACTCAGCAGACCTGACTTCTATTTCTAGCTTTGTTACTGGCCTTCTGGGTATGTCACCTCAATGTCCCTCAGTTTCCCCCATCTGTCAAATATGTATAATGATAGTGCTCTCCTCTGTAAAGCGCTTGAAGATCAACAGATTAAAAAAACCACTATAGAAGAACTGGTTATTTTTCATAGTTCTTTTTTTAGGCATTGGTCTTCTCCATCCAGGTGCTATTGGCGGGACAAGCTAGCAAAAACTGGAAATCTTATGACAAAGTCAATGCTCATGATATATTCATCCTAACTTACTTTCCAAAAAATTTGGACATAAGCAGAGACTTCTGGATGCTTACTAGGCATGTAGAAAGCCCACTGTGACCTCTTACTGGGCAATAATGATACTGAGAGCAGGAGCTGAGCTGATCTGTCAAGGAGCAATGCCTTTCAGATGCCCATTTTTACAATGTTATACTTGTTTATCTTGTTTATCCCTTCTATTTATCTTGTTATCCCTTCCATTCCTCCCGGCCAAGGGAGTTGTATCTCTCCCTTCAACACCAATTTCAGGCTGTACTTCATGTCCTCACCTCTGCCATACTTGGCATTCATGTGCTGCTCATTACCCTAGCTTTCTGAGTACCTTTCAAAGGACCAGAATAATTCTCATTGCTCGTACCTCACTCTGTGAGCTCACCTATTTTCTTCAGTGGGTTTTGTCATGAAGTAAGGGTTTGTCTACAATGAGGGTGGGGAAAGGGAGTTAACCTGAAGATTTTTTATACCACTTGACAGGAGGAAGGATGGCAGAATCCCAGTGGTACGCAGTCAGTGCTTTTTTTCTTCTTCTTCTTTTCCCACAGACTTCCAATCACTGATACATTGTTTTTGCACACTGGGGAAAATCTGGTATCTGTGTTTTTCCAAAGCAATAGGAAATAAACAGTGCTGTATGTCTAAAGGAAAACTCCTGCCTACTTTACATCATTTCCAATTTGTGGTAGTACCAGCAGTGCTGAAAATGACAGTACATATGTTATGACTGTTTGAATTTTCAAAAGGCTTTGGTTAAATTCTATATAAATAGGTTCCTGCTTAAGATAGAAACTTGGAAAGATCCTTAATAAGACATGGAAACAGATAAAAAGCTAGTGAAAAAACAGAAAACAGATACTTCTAGTGAGAGAAACCATGTCCACTCTGGGGGGAAATATTAAGTGGGTCCCACATGGATTAAGACTCAGATCTCTGCTGCCTTTTATCTGTATAACTGATCCAGACAGTAGGATCAAGTTTAAGTGGGTACGTTTGCTGATGCTGCTTGGAGAGCAGTAAACACAAAGATTACTGCTTGAGAAATTCAGGTGGCATAGACACATTTTCTAGCTCAGCTGAAAACTGAGAGCCTGACATTTTATGGAGGTCTTTGAGAAGATTACTCCTTTAAATATACCAGCACAAGAGATTCCACAGGCTGTAATCATAGTTAGTGAGAAATTCTGCATCTCAGATGTGATTGATCAATGTTAATGGTAATGACTTTAAAAAATGAGGCATCCTTTAGCACCATAAAGACTAATACTTTTAGCTGAAACCCACTTAGTCACCACGGATATGTACTACTATGTGAAGGTTCTCCAGTCAGAGACACTATCCTGGTTCACATGTGGCCGCATTATTTTGTCCATATGGAGACGTGGCTAACCATTATTATTCCCAAAGCTCTGGAGGCTGCAGTGAGAAGTCTATCCTTGGCAATTGTCGTCTCGTGGTTGGTGATCTCCCGCCAGCTGCACTTTAGGGAGAGTTTTACAATATGGAATCTTCAGAGTTAATTTTGCCATATGGTAAAAGTATCAAATAACTTCTTTTATGGTTATTCAAATTGGGGTAAGTTTGGATTCATCCAACTTTGTGGCTAAAAGTTGGATCAGAATGTGTACCTTTTTTCCAAGTCAACCTCTTGAGACATTCCTACTGAAGAAAATGCTGACAAGTGAAGAGCAAAATATAACTAGACAGGTAAATAAGAAAGAATTATTTACCCCTACACACAACACAAGAACCAGGAATATAGTAGATGGTAGATTTAAAACAAATGTAAGGCCTAGTCTACACTAGGACCTTAGTCTGAAATTAGACCCACGAAGGTTGATTTTCTAAGTGATGAGTACACACTATCAAGCCCGTTATTCTGGAATAAGGGGCTCAGAATTCAAGCTCTGTAGTCCTGCTTTTTACGAGAAGTAATACTGTTTCTGAACTTGTAAGTCAAAAGTAATATTAGTGTAGATATGCTGGTGATGCTAATTTGAACTAATTGGCTTCCAAGAGGCATCCCAAAGCTCCCCTGAGTGCTTCCTGGCACTCTGAGTCCAAGGCAGGCTCCATTAATGAGGACGTGCCACCTCGGACCACATTCAATTCTTCCCCATAGTAAGGACACAGAACTTTGAATTTGTAAAATCTGGTGCCCAAATATCAAACTTAGTAAATTTGAAATAATCTCCTACTGTAGACATGGCCTAAGGGAGTACTTGTTCATACATTCAGATTCAACCTGTGGAACCTGTAACCAGAGGATGTTGTGAAAGAGTTATAACTGCTTTTAAAAGAAAATAATTAGTTAAGTTAATGGAGGACTGCTCCATTAATGGCTATTAACTAAGATGGTCAGGTACACAATCCCATGCTCTGCATGTCTCTAACCCTCTGATTGCCAAGAGCTTGGAGTGGATGACATGGGATAGATCACTCAATAATTCTTCTTTCATTCCCTGCAAAGTAATTCGAACTAGCTGCTCTTAGAAGATAGGATATTGGTCTAGATGAATCATTAGTATGACCCAGTATGGGCCATTCTTGTATTCTTATGCTCTTTTCACTCTGGACCTATTCACTGCAGAAGATAACAAGTGCTGACATTTTTGCATTTTAGAGTCTACAGATGAACTCCCTAACCCATAAATCAATCATTAAGGTCTTGATAAATGTGATTTCTGTGGACATCCTCCAATTTTAGTCTAGGAGGAAAAAAGAATACATAAATAAGTATTGTCCTAGGGTAGCTATTTAAATTCAAAATGAATTGGGAACATCAGCCAAATAACCATTTTCCTTGTTCTTACTGTTGATTGTTCTGTTCTGATTTAATAAATCATGCCTCAGAACACCTGGTAGTTAAACCCTGAATAAGCTCCCTCTGAGTAGCTGGAGCTCTTGAATGGTGACTCTTTTTCCAGTTTTCTTAAGTGCCCTACTACTTTGCTTATTGGTTTGATTGTTAGTTTTCTGATCACAGGAAGGGTCTTTTCTTTTAAGTGAATTTGTATTTCTCATTTGAAAATATTTCTCTGTCTTTCTCACACATACTCTTCTGATGTAATAAATGATAAATCAAGTTGTAAGCTCTTAGGAAAACTCATTCCTTTTAAAACTATCCAAATATAATACTTTGGTTTACTCTGCATTCCATATCTTTCCTTTTAAACTTTATACAGATGAGATCCTGATGTTTTCCACCTGGTTTTCAATTTAATTTTCTTGTCATACCTATCAATTGGTATGCATATGTAAAAAAAAATATGTCTTACACTTGGAGCAGGAAGTGGTGTGGTTTGGATGGTCCTTACTTCTGGGACAGTTCAATCCACAGTCTCACACTCACTCTGGAGAAGGAACTATACAGAGGAACTTTACTCCCATAGTTGAGAGTGCTGTCATCCCAGAGAAGCTTATGCCAGCTACATTTGAGTAATAGGTTTTCAGACCTAGATGTGAAAAGAATCATGCTAATTTTGATTCTAAGGACTCTGAAGGTCTACTTACCATAAGCAGACATTTTATGTAATATTCAAGTTGATACTATGACATCTTGAAAACACTTACCTTTGCTGTAAAAACCTAAACTTAGGCTTTTCATAGACAGCAATAGCTAAACTGAGGAGTGATGTAATGCAGTACAAATGAACAGTAAAGTCAATGTAAATCTGCAACAATACCATTTCAGTCTTTGAATACTTCCCACCAAATCAGTGACCCAATTTAATTTTTACAAAGATTATCAAAGGCAACTTAGGTTATTGTAACTCCGCCATGAAGCCTCTAGAATAGCGAAAGCAAGAGTGAGTTTGGAGATGATGGATGAGATCTGGAAAAGTAAAGCGATTAGCTTAGGAATGAAGCCAAGCGTCTTGAAAACGTGTATTAGCAGCATGTTGTACATATGTGAGACATGGGTGATAATGAAAGATTCAAAGAGAACAACATTGGTGTTAGAGAGAAGTTGTTATAGAAAGATCCTGAGAATAGGATGGATACAGAAGGCCACCAATGAGGAATTATATAGGAAGATACAGCCGAAAGAGAACCTACTGCAGAAGGTTATACAACAGAAGTTACAGCTATTCCGGTATATCTGCAGAATGAACGATGAGTGAAAAGTTAAGACCCTGGTATTCAGCATAATGGATGGTCTGAATAGGAGAGGCAGACCCCACAGACAATGGGTAGATGATATAGTAGATTGGTACGGAGCTAGTCTGCAGAAACTAAGCCACTCCGCACTGGACAGGGAAAGATGGAATGAAATAGTGAAGGAGGCATCAGACAACAATGGGTGTTGAGCCCATGGTTGTTGATGATGATGATGATTAGTTTGTTGTAGGAAGTACTGCTAGTGAGTCAGTAAGCTGGTGTTACTGAAACAAAAAAGCCCACATTTGAAAGCAAAACATTTTTCCATCTCAAAACAGCAGTTCAAATCATAATATTTAATCATGAAATGACACTTGCAAAAGTCTTGTAAAAAAGATGCATGATCTTTTTTTATTTTGAGCATTTTCTATTTGCAAAATGAAAAAAAGTGTAAAAAGTTTTGAAATTGTTTTGAGATTTTTACTTTTTGTTTTGACTTTGAAAAGAAAACAAAGCTGATGCTTCCCGTGAATGTAAAAGTCAGCATCTCTGCCTACCAGGGATTGGAATAAAAATATTTTGGCCACTTTTAAGATATGATGCATCACTTTGAGGAAGCTTCCTCTAATAATGGAACAGCAGAAGAACCTAGCTATCGTCTTCTGAAAGACAGCCAGTAATAGGGATTAAGATAAGTGGAGTGTTATTTCCATGTAGAGTTAAAGGCCAGAAAGGACCCCAGATCACGTAAAATTCACTTAGGGCTTGCTCCACAAGGAAACTATTTTGAAATAACTAAATTTGAAATAATAACTCCTGAAGTAACAAAATTGAACTAGCGTGTCCCCACTATGAGGAAGCCTGAAAATTAGTCTGAGGTAGGCTCTGTTATTGTGGACACGCTACCACAACTTAGAGCCCCAGGAAGCACTGGGGAGCAATTAATTATTTCGAAAGAGCATTAGTGTGAATGTTCCACTGCTGCTATTTCAAAATAACGACTCCCCATAATAATTCGAACTATTTCAAAATAAGCATTATTCCCCAAGGAAAGCAGAAGTACAGATTTCAAAATAACTAGCCTGCTATTTCTAAATAATGGGCTTGGTAGCGTGAATGCTCTGCTTAGTATTTCAAAATAAGGTGGATTATTTTGAAATAACTCTCTAGTGTAGACCAGGGATTAGCTACTAAAGGGAGTAATATTAGAGGAAAAGCAAAATAGGTTGAAAGATCTTCTGGCTTAGTGAAAGACAAAGCAGGTGAAGAGCAGAATAAATTTTTTAAAATATGAGAGGGCATTGGGTTGCCACATTCACATTTATAGCAATCCTAAAAATGAAGCTGAATTACAAGCAGATGAAGAAGTTTCCGTGGCCCGACATACTGAACACAATCTGGAAAAAGCATGTTATGCCGCATGTCCTCAAACACTGCCATTTAACCAAGCCAGAGCCTTGTGCAGGCAATGAATCATTTCCTTCTGTGGTTCTTCTCCATTTTTCCATTACTGCTTTATTTACAGTTGTGATGGAAAAAGGCTTTCACCATTTTTTCCTCTTTTACTAAGTGAAAAAGGAACAAGAGCAGAAAATGTCTCTTATTTTTCCCTCAATAGAAAATGAGAGAGACGCAAACTGGATTGGCTTATGGAGAGAAAATAATAACTAATGAAATATTTACATACTGTTAGATTTTTGGAGCTTCACCCCCACATCTTAGCAATGAGCTACAACAGTGGTGGACAACCTGTGGTCTGCAGGCCAGATGCAACCCATCGGGGTTTTTGTGTGTGGCTTTTGAGACATTTTGTTTACCATTGCCCACGCACAGGGTTGTAAGATTCTGCTGGTTTGTAGCCACATGGCTTTTTCCCTACAAGTGTTACTGAAATGAGGTGCATGTAAAGCAAGGACACAAGAAGTGAAGTGCGTGCTGATTGCACATAACATAGATTGGATGCAGAGGGAGCGCATGGCTCCTACAGTCAAAGCACTGCTATAATTGTAAATTCTAGGTATGCAAGCACAGTTAGCAAAATAACTCTGCCCTGGGAGATTCTCTTGGTTACAACATCTTGTGACCCACTGAGATGAAAGAGGGCCACTCACTAGCCTAGGTTGCCAATTGCTGGGCTATAGTGTGGTTCCAACTTCTATAGAGTGGAGCTCCATAAATTGGACTTCCTTCGTGTGGTAACACCTGTGATATGAGACCATTGGTGCTGTGATGCTGGATCATGCATAGGGAAGAGCCAGGGCCCTCACACTCAATCACTCACCCCCCTGCCCTACTAGAGTTTCCATGCTACAAATAGCTCATTTGCCACATTCAAGGTCATGGAGGGACGGGGAGCAGTGGAGTCAGAGGGGTGCTTCAGGGAAGGGGCAGGGCGGTGGTAGAGCCCTGTGGCTGCAAGGCTGTTCCTGGACCCAGGTCGTGGGGCTCCACTGCCTACCACATGGCTGTAGTCCTAGCCCCCCACTGCAGGGCACCACTACTGCTCTGCCTCTTCCTCCAAATTCCCTCTGCCCTATCTGTTCTCCTTCAGTGCCAACAGCCTATCTGCTGCCACCTGAAGTGCGACTGGTGGCAGCAAAGGTGCCAACACAGCCCTCCCCTTGTCCAGAAAACTCTTTGGTTTGGGACTAGTCAAGTCCTAATCATAGAATCATAGAAGCATAGGGCTGGAAGAGACCTCAGGAGGTCACTGAGTCCAACCCCCTGCCCAAAGCAGGATCAACCCTAACTAAATTAACCCAGCCAGGGCTTTGTCAAGCCGAGACTTAAAAACCTCTAGGGATGGAGATAATAACCTAGTCCGCTTCTACACAAGAAGCAGTTATTTCGATATGTCAAAATCTCTAGAGATGGAGATTCCACCACCTCCCTAGGTAACTCATTCCAGTACTTCACCACCCTCCTAGTGAAATAGTTTTTCCTAACATCCAACCTCGACCTCTCCCACTGTAACTTGAAACCATTGCTCCTTGGTTCTGCCATCCATCATTGCTGAGAACAGCCTCCCTCCATCCTCTTTGGAACCTCCCTTCAGGAAGTTGAAGGCTGCTATCAAATCCCCCCTCACTCTTCTCTTCTGCAGACTAAATAAGCCCAAATCCCTGAGCCTCTCCTGCTACGTCATGTGCTCCAGCCCCCTAATCATTTTGGTTGCCCTCCACTGGACCCTCTCCAATGCATCCACATCCTTTCTGTAGTGGGGGGCCCAGAATTAGATGCAATACTTGAGATATGGCCTCACCAGTGCCGAATAAAGGGGAATAATCACTTCTATAGATCTGTGGGCAATGCTCCTCCTAATGCACCTTAATATACCATTAGCCTTCTTGGCTAAAGGGCACACTGTTGACTCATATCCAGCTTCTCATCTACTGTAATTCCTGGGTCCTTTTGTGCTGAACTGCTACCTAGCTAGTTGGTCCCCAGCCTGTAACAATGCTTCGGATTCTTCCGTTCCAAGTGCAGGACTCTGCCCTTGTCCTTGTTGAACCTCATCAGATTTCTTTTAGCCCAATCCTCTGATGTTCTAGGTCACTCTGGACCCTATCCCTGCCCTCCAGTGTATCTACCGCTCCCCCTAGCTTAGTGTCATCTGCAAACTTGTTGAGGGTGCAATCCATCTCCTTGTCCAGGTCATTAATAAAGATGATGAACAAAACCGGCCCTAGAACCGA
The DNA here is from genome assembly GCA_032595735.1 of Pelochelys cantorii. Taxonomy (NCBI): domain Eukaryota; kingdom Metazoa; phylum Chordata; order Testudines; family Trionychidae; genus Pelochelys; species Pelochelys cantorii. The sequence goes on along the minus strand of CM064329.1, from coordinate 95,724,542 downwards.
TCCTTGGGGAACTCCTCTTTAAACCAACTACTAACCTGACATCGAGCCATTGATCACTATCTGTTGGGCCCAACAAACTAGCCAGCTTTCTATCAACCTTATAGTCCATTTATCCAAACCTTACTTCCTTAACTTGCTGGCAAGAAGATTGTGGGAGTCCCAAGGGTGCTGGACCAGGAGGGTTCAAACTGTATTACCTTTCTGGTTTTCTTAATTGCCTATAAGATTTTCATTTATTTTATTTTATTTTATTGTTTGTGTACCCCTAATGCCTTTTGGAAATCTACTCCCCTTTTAGGTTAAAAAAAATGCTATGATGAAAATGAGCATAGGAAACTCCAGGGTGAGAAGTAAAAAGAACCTTCTGTAGAATGAAAGTGATTAAGTTGTGGCCAAATTCTATACAGGCTGTAGGGCTGATGGAAATCTTATAGAAAATTTTGCTACATTCTGGGAATTCCATCACACAGGTCTCACTGAATTTAATGGGATTATTTGTCTGAGTCAGTAGAGAGTGAGTATAGACTACAGATTTTTGAAATCAGGGTGAGATTTTTATAAAATTACATGCACTCAAATACATCTGAAAATATTGCTTAGCACATTATTAGGGCCAAATCTTCAGCTGGCATAAAACAGTGTAACAACACTGAAGTCAGTGATAGATTCATAGAATCGTGGGACTGGAAGGGACTTCAGCCAGTCATCTAGTCCAGTCTCCTGCACTCTTATCAAGACTAAGTATTACCTAGACCATCCCTGGCAGGTGTTTGTCTAACCTGCTCTTAAAAATCTCCAATGATTCTCAAAAGTGAAAACAGTTTTTCTCCTTCCTCTTTGTAACAACTTTTTATGTATTTATAAAGAGTTATGTTCGCTCTAAGGCTGATGAGTTAAACCAGTTGAGAATATGAACATAATACATTTAATCAATAGTTTTATTCCATTTAGGCTTGTCCTGAAAGAAAAACTTTTCCCCACTGCCCCAAAGTCTTTCTTTAATTTCTCACGATTTTCCAACCTCCACTCTAGTTTTCCTCAGACTCTCAATCCACTTGAAGATTCTAAGGCTTTGGTCTTTCCTTTCCTTCCAAGACTCCTATGCCAAGGAATGAAAACAGTAAATATTTGATAGAATAGTCAGTACTTATTGGCAAATATAAAAATTAATAACTAGTTAATCAGGAGAGGACAGCTAGAGTGAATGAAAAAAGAGAAAGGGTAAAGGAGGAGAAGAAATAAGACGAGGAGTGAGTTCTTTTGGCAAAAGATGAAGAAGAGGTTATGACCCTATATGAGAACGCTCAGTGCTGTATGATATTTAAATAAAATGGAAGTAAATCAGTCAATGTACGCTAGCATGTAACAAGATCATTGACCTACCCCTACCAGTATCATAGAGGCATTGTACAGGAGAATAAAACCTAACACAATTTCATGTAAACATAATATCACATTCTTATAATAAGAACAAATGATCTGAAGACTTCAAAGAAATACAGGGAAATTGTGGTATATGAGGTTGTCACTTTCACAGTATAATGATTAAAAACACACAGACAGATAAACATACTAAAATAAATCTTCTGTCTAGTCATACTGCACCAAGCACTGCCATAATAAATATTTTGTATTTGTTATCGCTAACCTACCTTACCCACTGCCCCAGTTTTGTTTTATGTGTGTATGTATATTTCCCTAAACAAGTTTTACCTAACCTCTGCTAATGTTAAAAAATAGACTCACTAAAACAAAACAACTAGGCTATGTCTAGACTGGCAAGATTTTGTGCAAAAGAGGCCGCTTTTGTGCAAAAACTTGCCAGCTGTCTACACTGGCCGCTTGAATTTGCGCAAGAGCACTGACGTTCTAATGTAAGAAATCAGTGCTTCTTGTGCAAATACTTTGACGCTCCCGTTCGGGCAAAAGTCCTTTTGCGCAAAAGCTTTTGCGCAAAAGGGCCAGTGTAGACAGCTCAGATTTGTTTTGCGCAAAAAAGCCCTGATGGCTAAAATGGTGATCGGGGCTTTCTTGCGCAAAACTGCATCTAGATTGGCCAGGGATGCTTTTGCGCAAAAGCGCTTTTGCGCAAAAGCATCCGTGTCAATCTAGACGCGCTTTTGTGCAAAAACTTTTAACGGAAAAATTTTCCGTTAAAAGTATTTGCGCAAAATCATGCCAGTCTAGACGTAGCCCTATAGTTTTGGAGGCTTGCAGACAATGTTTTTACATACACACACAAACACACAAACAAACCCACTTGGAAGGCTCCAATGTGTCTTTCTGTTAACACTCAGACTTCTACATTTTAAACTGTCTCTGTGATTTGGTAGATTTGTGCAGGAACATGTGAAGGAAAAGTCTCTATGTGCCATGGAAATCAGGTATTTTGTTATTATGCCACTGAACCCAAGATTGAAATAACCCAATTTTAATTACAACTGATCAGACTTTGCAAAACAAACAAACAAACAAACAAACAAACAAAAAACCTGAAATAGCACATCTAGTGTCCAAAATTCAGGTCCTCAAAGATGTTTAGGCTGCTAGCCGTCAGGGAGTTAGGCACCTCACTCTGCTCTACATTTGTGAGATTTTTATAAAATTACATGCACTCAAATACATCTGAAAATATTGCTTAGCGCATTATTAGGTCCAAATCTTCAGCTGACATAAAACAGTATAACAATATTGAAGTCAAATGGGATCTTAGGGTCTGGTGTCTGGGTTCTCTTCTTAACTCTAGCACTGGCGTAGGACAAGGCCAAAGTAAAAAAAAAAAACAGCTCAGCACCATATTTTCAGGTGCTCATGAGCCATAATGAGAACTAGAGCTTCTAAAGAGCTCTGCTCCCATGTAGCCCCTTAAATAAAACCTATATTTTCAAAACTACTCAGCACTCAGCAGCTCCCACTCCGACATTTATGGCCACTCAGCATATACGTCGTAGATTGTGGGTGTTGAGCACATTTGAAAAGTTGGCTCTCGGGCTCTCTTTGCTTTGATTACCCCTCAGTGAAGCTGATGTATGATTTATCTATGCCATGTATATTTTGTTGAGTAATATTTTTATTGAGTTTGGAGATCCAAAGATGAAAGCACTATAGAAAAAATATTATTACTATTTAGCTGGACAAGAAATAGCATGTCTGAGCACTGCCAAATCCATTAGACAGTCTACATTTCTCTTACAGCCCATTATAAAGTCAAATGTATTTAGACATGCAGGGGTGTGGAATGAGCCATATCACATAACTGGAGAACCTACTTTGAAATAGAACATCATAACCAAAGCATTCAGATTTTTAAAAAGTGACCAACTCTATTGCTTTTTAGTGGATACACCACTGAATTCCACTCATTTAAAAGTCTTTTAGGTCTTATATTGTGCTGACAGCAGACACTGTGCTATTAGGTATTGCTTTGCTGTTCACCTGCTTTAATTTGAAATGAGATGTAAAAAAAAATCCATTATTTGAGTTGCTTATCTTGTGTAAAAGGAAAGAAAATGGAAGTGTAAATTGAAGATTTAGGAGCTATTTCTTAGTTACAAGGCTTATATTCTGTTAAGTAACAAAATTAGGTGAAATGAAAAAAAAAAAAACTTCATGACTGGTAAAACCTCAGTTGTTACTAGCTGTAACAGATATACAATAAGTACCTGGGCTTTTGCAGAAAAAGCTTTAGGTGAAATATATAACATAAGGTTACAGCTATTTTTATGAGAACTTTTTACACAACAAGATAGAAATCTACCAAAAGGTGAAAGTGTTTTTGTAGTTGTTGTTTTGTTTCTTTTTCGTTACCCTGTTCTAGTCTACTTGTAATGGGATATTAGTCTTATGTTAGGAGCCAATAAACCCAATATGGGGGAGATGCAATCCTAACACCCAGAAATGGAAGCATTAAAAACTCAAGTTCTCTTAAAGAGATATTGTCAAATTAATCTGAGACCCTAAAACTCCTTTTCTCCATAAATCAGAAGTGTTCCAGCTGGAGATTATTTGTCAGTGTTAACCCCTGGAAGGTCACCAGATGCTTTGGTTACCTGAGCATACACAAGTATGGTCACTCACAGCTCCCAGTGGCTGCAATTCATCATTCCCAGCCAATGGGAGCTGTGGGAGTTAGCACAGGTCAAGCCACAGCTAACCTTGGCAAACCACATCAGGCCAACAAGCTGGAGGTTCCTCAACTCTGTTATAAAATAAATGGGAGGGGCATGAGGCTCAAATTAATATTAATTCAGTGCAAGGCTCTTAATATTTTAATTTCTTGAAGTCTGATTGTTTAATATTGAAACATCAGTGTTGCATGAATGATTGTATTCACAGCACAGTAAATTGAATTGTATGGCATTGTTTGAATGTTTGTTGCATTGATGTTTGTGTTCTATTTGATGACGTGAGCACTACTTACTGTTGGATCCAAAATCCAAAGAAGTTAATGGGAGTCATGCCATTGACTTAAGGGACTGGGTCAGGCCCATTGTTTGTACAACAATTTCAATGAGTTAGTCATTGCTATTGCCATAATATGCTGAACACTAATTCTTACCTGTGAGGTATTCATTTAACTGCTTGCTACTTGAAGTGGCAGTTATATCAGTCCATGTGTCATTACATGCTGGTCATGTTGTTTTTCCTAAAGAAACACTACATGCTTCAATCATCAGCTGTCACTTTAAAGGCTTTTGAAATAAAAGAAATCAATCTGTTTAGCTGACAAATGTTTAATTGCAAAAGCTGCTTAATTCCATCTTGGTGCCTGTTGTTTCCTCTGCTGTTTAATGCTGCATCATCTTACTGTAATCTAGGTAATTACTTGGACAGTCAATGATTCACTTGCTGGATGTTGATCTGAAGATCTGTTATAACAGATCCTTATCAGATTGCAGTTCGATGCTGATAACTTCCCATTTGAACAGCGAAGTAGCAATCCCACTACAGCAGAACACTTGAAACAGGTGCTGTCAATTTCATGAGAAGGATGGTCTTGACATCAGCAAAACACCTTGGACAAGGGTGAAAGGGTCAGTCATACCATGGCTAGTATCAGATGGATGCAACACTGGGACTGAATTGCTCTTTATTTTAATCCATAAAGTAAAAAAATGGAGATCATTTGGCTGGTTCTGTCATGTAACACAGGTTGGAATTTCTTATGTATCCAGTCTTCAGAAAGCTCAAAGAAAATTGATTTGGTACTTCAAAAAAGATGAGTGCTTAAAGTTCGTAATATTAGACAATTAACCAGCTCCCCTGGCTCTGAGCATCCTTCTCACTTTGGACAGAATGTGTATTTCTTGCTCTGTTATTAACAGTTCTTGTGGCTTTTGAAAAGTTGGGTGTATCTATCTGAAGGTTACAGAGAAAGAAAATGTTTTCACTTTGGATAAAATAATGTTTAGGTTTTTTGCTGTGTTACTTATTTTAATTTAAGATCATCTTGTTCAGTCTAGAGAAGTCAATAAATAAAGCAAATCCTTTACATAACATTACTTTGTCTATATAACATTAGCTTACAGGGACATAAAAGGATACTACATAGAAACAAGTTTAATTATATTTGCTAGTCAAGGAAGACAGCACAAGAAATAATTGCCTAAACTTTTAGTGAGAAAACTATAAGCTAAATATAGCACAAAAGCTTTACCATTAGAAGCAAGGTGAAACCAATGGTATAGGTGCTTAATAGAAGCTCCATTATTGCCACTGTTGGAGTCAGTCATGGCTAGAATGGATGATCCTCTAGCAAGACTAATTTAGGGATAATTTCCTCCAATCTTGTCATGATGCAGATGGAGCATAGTATCTAAAACTCAAATTGTGCTGTTAATGCACTGACACATATTGAGTGGAGCAGATCTGTTCTCTCTTGAAGAATCTTGGGATGAGATTTTGCAGAATCTTGCCCTAAGAGGCTCATTGCAAATATACTGATCAGGCTACACCAGTTCTTCAATCACAGCTAATTAACACTTATGCTTTCCATGCATGTGTCAGGTTTTCTTCAATTTCATGTTTTTTCCATTATTAATGATTCAAGATTTAGAGCCTCTACCATGTTACTTGAGAGACTATTCTGCTGCAGTGCAGTAGATTTTTCCAATTCAAATGCTTATGGATATTTAGCTGGACTGTGGGCCCAGTTCCACAGTCATTGAAGATAATAACCAAACTCACATTTTGTTTAATAGATACAACAGATTCTGCTCCACAGTTAGATATATTGAATAATACTACAAGTTATTTATGAGTTTATAGTCTGAGATATATTGAGGAAGCTTTTAAGGAATACATTTTGCAAAATCTCTGGGAATGGGAACTAGGTCAGGAATTTGGTGGCCAAACCTCAGGAATTCATCATTTCGCATGCTGGTTACAATGCTCTATTCTGCATATTCTGCAGAATAGTGAGAAAGGTTCATGGAATGAATTCACATTACTGAACTTACTGGAAAATTGTTTTTCGGCACTGAACACCAACTAAAATATCGTATCACCAATTACACATTCAAACCACCATCAATAATGTCACTTAATTGCATGCTGGAATATTTAATTCAATCCAAATGGTAAGATGTACATTTGAGTTTGATCAGTTTATTACATAAATGCATTAGCTGGTTACTTAAAATTGATTGGTAAGGTTTCAGTTTTGTTCAAGAAATTGCCATGTTAATCCAAGCACTTCTCTCTTTATTCTCCAATTACACAAAAAAACCGCACATGGCACTGTAACTAGAAACAGAAATTACACTGACCTTGACCAGAGCTTTGACTCATCAATTATAAGAGAGCAAAGATGAGGTATTATATGAATCAAAAGTTCAACTGTTTGCTTTACCATGCATACAGAGGCTGCACACAGATTTCATTCCCACTCACAAAAGTAGAGCATCACCAGGCCCCTTCTCTGTTCTTTTCACGGGTCTCCTATCCATCTAACCTCCTAATGCATTCGTGTCAAAACAGCTTCCCTAGATTACAAAGGCTGATCCTCACCTGAAGAAAATTGGCATATCTCCATTAACTCTTTTGGAGCTATGCTGATTTACACCAGCTAAGGATCTGCCCTAAGACACTCTGGATTTTCTTCACTCTGCATACAATATTAGCATGATAAAGTACAAATTATTTAATTTGATCAGAATCTCATGAAGTGTCTTAATTTCTTTTCAAGAGCAGAGAGACGAAGCTACAGTTCTCTCTCTCAATATACTTACAATGGTCCCCATTGTTATAGTATCTGAGCGCATCACAAATATTAATCAATTTACCTTATTACACCCTTGTGAGGTAGGGAAACATTATTACTCCTTAAGACCTGGTCTATACAAGACCAGGAAGTTTGGCTTAAGGTATGCAACTCCAGTTAGAGTCAGCTTACATTAAGACGAGCTTTGGCGATGTCCACACAGCGAGAGGCCAACAAGATCTTTTGCTCTGTTGGCTTTCCTTATTCCTCACAAAAGGAAGAGTACCAAACACCAGAGGGGGCTGCCCTCAATGTTCAATTTACGAGTCTATACTACACCCTCTAAATCGAATGCTAGAAGATCGACCTTCCGAGCATCAATCTTTCAGTAAGTATAAACATGCCCTAAGAGAGTCAGTGGACTAAAAAACAGCGGAATGAAAGGCAAATAGCAATTGAAGGTAAAGGACATTGGATTAGGCCCTGTTGATTTACCCAGAGTCACACAGGAAACCTCTGTAGGAATTGAAAAGTGAGACAAGCTCATAAATCCAAGTCTAATGCATTAACCAGTAGGCCATCCCTTACTTGGAAGGCCTTATGCTAAGTATAATTTGGCAATAATGATCTAAATAATTAAATATGTTTTTATTGTGTTCCTGCTCCGTTAGTGTTTTCTTTCCACAGATTTTCTAGCAAACGAAGCTACTCATAGAATGTGGCCCATTTTGAATGAATATAGCAGAATATTCAGGAAAACACACTCTGATTTCATGCTCATGAGTGTTTGTACAAACCACCTAATTCTAACAGTTGTGTCTATTAACCCTGCCACAGAAATATATTGAGGGACCTAAATGTCCATTTAAAACAGTTTGACTTTTGAATATTTACAATGAACACCACAATATCATCATGGAGGCCAAAAAATCTTCCCTACAATTCTGCAAATAATTATGAGTGATGTAGACATTAAAATAATCATAATCTGCCCACAGGATAATAGAAAAAAAAAGAAAGTCAAAATTAGTTAACAAAATTATTACTTACAAATGATTTCCCTGGCTATAGCATTTGGTATTCAGAAGTCAATAATCTCTGGAAAACTAAAGAGAACACAACATTGTATTAAATCACAGGGCTTTTCAAAATGAAGTATATTTCTGAGAACAGTTGTTACCTATCCTGTGAATATGTGGGAAGTGGTGAGTTTTTGCTTTTGAATTTATTTTTAAGTGAAAAGCAACCAGCTAGTTGTAATGGATTGTGTAAAAGTTTAAAATAACCAATTTTATTTGTATAGCCATAAGACATATTCCTATTGATTTACTCCAGCCTCACAGCTGTGAATTTTCTCTCTGTTTAACAGTGCTTGCCATTCCTATGGCAAGATAAGTTCTGAAATGGGGATTTATTTCTGTAACATTTTGGTGTTCTACTAAATTATTAAAAACACTAGTAGAATGTTTTATATTTTGTGTATTGTAGGACACCTACACTATTCCTTAAGGAGGCTCCTGTGTCTGTTCATCACTGACTATTCAGCTCTACTGACTGAATTCACAATGAATTCCAATAGATTCAAGTAACGAATCATAGAAAATAATCATTTACCAAATTTTTTGGCTGGTCAAGACTTTAAAATTTAAGCTTTTTTTTAATAGCTTTTAAATTTCTCAAAGTTTAGAAATATTGTTATTAAAAAGTAACCATCATCATACCTGTTAAACCCCTAAACCACTCTGCTTGAATATGTGGTAGAACTTGATAGAGTTGGTGTAACTATTACTTAATAGTCTGTTACTTATTTAACCCACCTTTTGACAAGAGCATCATTTATGGGGACTGATCCTGATTTTCTTTGCAAGTCTTTGTTACTCATAAGAATTTGACAACTAGTTCAGTGTCATAATTTTCAGTCCACAAGTTGTTCAAAAATTGCCCATCTTATTGACTTCTGATTACTAGCATTATGTAGTTGTAGCTTAATTCACACAGGGCTAGATTGTTCCTTTAGGCATAATCATGAGGAAACTTTGGCACTTCAGTCACAATAACCCAGAAGTAGCTCTTGGAAGCATCATTCAGTTGTGGTAGGAAGAGTTTTGGAAGATATAAGCCATGGCTGTGTGTGAGATTAAAAAAAAAAAGAGGCATACTTCGCTTCTACCATTCCACCTCCAAAGTACGCGAAGGTGAAACTCTTCAGGATGTTGGACAAGAGGGTTAATCCTTGCTGTTTCTAACCCAAGGCAATTTCTTTCTCTTTTTGGAATTTTTGTATTACTTGAAAATAAGCTTGATTCACAGATTCTTATATTATAAGAAAGAATCACTGTGCTGCTCTAGTCTGTATGGCCATGTCTACACTAAGAAACTATTTTGAAATTAGCAAATTCGACTTAACTCCTGTAACATCAAACTCCATTTGATGTTACAAAATCAAAATAACATGTCACCACTATGGGGAAGCCTTGAATTTAGTCCAAGACAGGCTCTGTTAATGTAGATGTGCTATCTCAACTTAGAGCCCCAGGAAGCACTGGGGAGAAATTAGTTTGAATTACTCTGTGGAGTAGTTATTTTGAAAAAGCGGCACTGGAATGTCCACACTAACACTATTTTGAAATAACTATTTCAAAATTAGTGTTATTTCAAAATAAGGGGTGGCTTATTTTGAAATCTGTACTCCTGCTTTTCTTGGGGAATAACAGGTTTGGTAGTGTGGATGCTCTGCATATAAATTGGACCTAAAAGGGGTTATTTTGAAATAAAGCCCTAGCATAGACCAGGGCTATAACATAGATCACATTTCTCTGAAATAATTCCTGGTTGAGTTAGAGCACATCTTTAGGGGGGAAAAAACACTTTAAAAATTTGCAGTGATGGACAATCCAGCACAAATCTTGGAAAATTGTTGCAATGGGTAATGAACTTCACTGTTAGAAATGTATGCCTTATTTCTAAGTTGAATGTGTCTAGCTTAATCTTCAAGCTATTGTATCATGTTATACCTATGTTTGCTAGACTAAGGAGGCCTCTGTTACCACTTTTCCGTTTCCTAATTATGAATTATGCATTTGATCGCTACTTAATCTTTTCATGAATTTGACCCATCCATTAGAAAGGCAAGACATGTCCAGGTATGGGAGAACTGAATGCAGAGGCACTGACACCATGAGTACTCTGGGACTGAAGCACCCATGGGGAAAAATGAATGAGTGCAGCACATCCACCCTCACCATACTCCCCTCCTGGCCCTTTCTCACCTTGCCTTTCACACAGCGGGGCCTCACTGACCAACTCCTGCCTATCCCTCCCAATGCTTCCAGACCATACCAAACAGGTGATTCATAGTATTCAGTCTCCAGAAAGGAGGGGGAGGAGTGAGAATGGCATGTGCTTGGGGGGAGAGGAAGGGGAGAGGTGGAGGAAGGGAGGAGCAAGGGAAGGAAGAGGTGTTGCAGGGGAAAGGATCTAATGGAATGGATGGAGTGGGTGTGGGGCCTGGAGTGGTGGCAGGAGGGGGGAGTCTAGCAGGCCCCAACAAGAAGAGAAGTCAGCACCTATGACTGAATGCATTGGATTGCAGATGAGGCCAAGGTAGAAAGGATTCTTGAAGAAGTGTTTTTAAGAAGTTTTGATGGAAAACAAAAAGTGATTGAAAAACAAGGAGGGAAATTCCACTCAAATTATAGGGACATCCTGATATGTCAAGAACTGGAGAGGGAGATGAAATGAGAAGTAAGAAGAGCAGACTGAGAGGAGTACAGGGTACAAGAGGAGAAGCAGAAAGGAAAATAACAAACTCTTATTTATAGCCACATCTGTGGAAACCCAACATTTAGACTTAAAAAACCCCAGCATTGGTAACCGTCATACTGTTAGAAGCATGGCTGTTGCTATCATTTGATAGATGTATATTTAATTGATTACCTTTGTTCAATTTCATGTAACCAAATGCCTATAACTCAAACTCATGATCACAAATGTTTCCAGATTTCATTATGGATGGTTCCCACAAGGGAAAAAAACTACCATAGATAGGAAGGACAATGAAACCTCAACCCCTTCTGACCTTAGACACATCCCCCTTAGTGCAGCTGTGAGGGTCAATGGCAAGTCATTGTATATATGGAAAGCTTTCAGTGCCTCTGACTTGGCTGTAGCTGTTCTGTGGTTAACTGCCTCTGTTGCCTGGGCTGTCAGCCTAGCACCTTTCACAAGCATTACCTTCACTTAGGGGGAGAAGTACAGTACTGGTTTGAGATTATGAAAAGGATGATTGTAAGCTTAAAACAGCGTGTAATAATTGAGAACCAAGCCACAGTATGCTTAAATCAGAGAGAAGCTGAGGGCTAGCTTAGAGAGCCCTATAGAATATATCAATTTTACAGCACTAGTTTATGTAAATAAATGAGAGAGCTCTTTCTAAATTGTGGAAGACGTGGCTATTTTAAATAAACACATAAATGTAATGCCGTTAGAAAGAAGGACAGGCTGTATGCCAAGAGAATAAAAAGAGCTTGAAGTATTCACTGTACAAAAGCAATGTGGGTATTAATTCCTTCACTTCTGAATTAAGACCTGTGGTACCTCTTGGTAACTCACACTCTACCTGCTGAAGACTTCCTTTATCTTAATACATCTTAAAGAGCAACAAGGTCTTGAACAACTTCTCTTTGTTTCTCTGTACAGCACAATACAGTGTTGTTAATTGCCAGATGGAGACTAGAATACAAACCAGTTCTATTCCAGGGCCAGATTCTGCCACTTTTATTCATATTGTGTGGTACCTTATCCTGCAGATAATCCCAGTGGAATCTGTGAGTGATGCACTGAAGTAAATGGCAAAATTCCCACAGACTGCAGTTGCTCTCAGATTTCACCCAATGGACATTTCTTAGAGTAAGTCAAAACTGAATAACTATGATGCTTATCTGTATATTTAGTTTTCACATGGTTTATTACTTTTTTTCACAACTCAGGTAATTTTCCCTTTAGAATATTAATTGTAAAGAAAAAACCATTACATTTTCTAAACTGAAGAGGATAATAGAGAGATTCCCAAATACAGCTGATGAAAACATTCAGAATATACGTAACAAAATACACATTGTTTTTGAAACTGAGGTCTAGTGAGGTTAAGTGACTTTCTCAAAGTCACAGAGTGAGTCAGTGGCAGAGCAGATCCTTGCTCCAACCAATAACAGAGATTTCCTCTCCTGACGTTGAGTATTTCAATATGTGATGCTTTCAGATATGATCAGTTTTTGTCACTATAACGTCTCCCCTTTAAGCAACCTAAAGAGGAACAAGTGGGGAAAAGATTCCTTATGATTCCTGGAATGGAATCCTGACATTTTGTCAAAGGCTTAATGGTTTTCAAAGACCTCAGAAGAAGAGATCCAACTACCCTGAAATTTTCCTTCACAGAAAAAAAACATTGTGAAGCCAGATAGAAAGTGGAGGAGCAACGTTGCCTTTTGATGAAAATGTTACACACAAGATATCTTAGCTTGTCAATTGCATCCAGATGAGTTCAGCTTCTTGCCAGGGAAGAATATTTTTTCAAGGGTAAAATAGTGACAGTTGAACTCTGGTTTTATGTGGCTGTTAACACATGGTAAAATAACATGGTTCACCCTGCCTCCATTCTGAAATTGAGCATGGTTTACCACAGTAGAGTTGGGTTTAGTAAATTAGACCAACTAACTTTCAACCACATTCTTTGCAAATACTGACATATCATTTGAACAAAGTAGATCTGGAATGTTGTTTATACAGGAGGTTTCTCCACATTTAACATTGAACTGTGCTTGAAGGAAACCAGGCTGTGCCAGTGCAACTGCTGCAAAACAATGAACTCAACTGTTATTTGGGAACATATGAGCAACTAAGAGACAAGACCATGGTAGAAACATAAGTGACCCATTTGAGATCTTAGAATTTTTCAGGATGAACAGTATTCCTCAGTGCTTTTGCAGCTTTGATGTGGGAGTATGTATGTATTTTACATCCTTCAGAAAAGCCCAATACACCCAACTTTGCAGCCAGTCTTGCAAATAGCCTATATATATAGCTATACTGTCCCAAAACCATAAACATTTTTGGGAGGAGCAAGGAGTGAAAAGTGGGAAGAGTCATGTTGTATTTGTTTTCTTAGTTTTATTTTTAGCACTGGTGAAAGATTCTGCAGAGACAGCTCTAGAGTGTGAAGTCTTATATTTATGCACTAGAACAGAAACAGCATAGGACGCGGAAGTGTGAGCTTCCAGCATGCCGCTTTCTACTAATATTGAACTAGATTTTCAGAGGGTGGATTATTTCCCATGACTCATTCAGCTCTTAGCTTCTCTGCTGAAATTGCAAACAACTGTGCCACTGAACGCAGTGAATTTTGAGCTTTGAGCAGTGAAAATAAGGAAGATGTTTTAATAGTAGACATTTAAATTCCAAAGAAGAATATTTGATTTGGGGCACTACCAATTTTGGTTTATCTCAATTTGGGTCACATGAACTGACAAATAAATACCAGGATTGAGATAGAGGAACTGTGTATCTGTGAACTGGGGTATTCTGCAGCAGATGAAACATTTAGAGTGGGTTCAGTGTGATTGATAAAAGATGTTATCCACTGACAGTTGACTTCACAGAACAAGTTCAAACTATCCTTCTCTGTCTAGACGAGAGATCAACCCAAACAATCATCCTGACATTCCAATTCAGATTTCAGTTTGGCAGCTGAACCCTTCCTTGTAATGGGCTACCCTATACAATCCCAGATCTGACACTGCCTCAAAAATGTTGGATCTGTTTTTTCTGTACCATTGTTTGAATGCCATCTGTAGCACAGGCTGTGTCCTCCACCATCCCAGCAACCGTGTCTCACCATAAATTAAACTAGAGGAGGGATGGTTATACTATAGGTGCATGTCTACACTAGGAAATTATTTCAAAATTACTACAATCAAAATAACTCCCTAAATAACAACATTGAAATAGTGTGTCCCCACTATGGGGCAGCATTAAAATTAGTCAGAACTATTTCAAAATAGTGTGTCGACACTGATTGAAGCCTGCCTCCAACGTAGAGCTTTCGGAAGCACTCTGGGGAGGGCATTCCCTGTGGCTGCTTGGTCAGGCAAGCTGAGATGTGTGCTTTCAGGGGCTCCTCTCTACCATTGCGTCTCACATGCCACGCCTCCACTGACTCCCCCCTTGCAGGACACAAAAGGGGCATGTGCCTTCTTGTTCTCTGGTTGCCCTTGCGGATACCACAGAATTCACAACATTGAGCTAGAGCTGCTGCAAAGCTGTGCCAGGCTCACGGGCCATGTGCTGCACCTCATGGCACAGTAATTCTACACTGCCTGCATGCTGCTCCAACAGGACAAGGACCAGCTTGGACTGCAGGCCCTCATCAGCCAGGTCCCGACACTCCTGCTGCTGCAAATGTCCATCAGTCCCCAGGACACCATAGAATACCACTTCTGGCAGAGAGAGACCAGTTTGGACTGGTAGGGCTGCATTATCCTGCAGCTATGGGATGACCAGCAAGAACTTCCTCATGTGGAAGGTCACGTTCCTGGAGATCTGTGTGTCTCATCCTTGCCCTTAGGTGACAGGATACCTGACTGAGACCCACCATCCCCTTGCAGAAGTGCATCACCATTGTCCTTAGGAAGCTCACCACAGTGGACAGATACTGCACCATCGGGAACCATGGTATGGGGAAATCCACAGTTGGGACCGTGCTCCTGCAAGTAGCCAAGGCCATCAACCAGGTGCTGCTACAGAAGGTCATCACTCTGGGGAACATGGACATTATCGTCAGTGGCTTTGCTACCATGGGCTTCCCCAAATGTGGGGAGAGTGGAGCATAGACAGCACTCACACCCCCATCCTGGCTCCCAACCACCAGGCCTCGGACTACATAAACAGAAAGGGGTATTCCTCCATGGTGCTGCAGGCCCTCATGGATCACAAGGAATGTTTCCCTGACATCAACATCAGGTAATCAGGGAAGGCACACAACACGCACATCTTCCGAACTCCTTCCTGTTCCAAAAGATGTATTCCAGCACTTTTTTCCCTGATCAAACCATCAGAGATGGGGATGTGGACATGCCCATCTGCAGCCTACCCCTTGCTCCCTGGCTCATGAAGTCCTACATGGGGGCACTGTGGGCTCCACCAAGAAGCACTTCAATGACAGGCTGAGCAGGTGCTGCATGGTCATTGAACATGTGTTTGGCCACTTAAAGGGGAGATTCAGAAGTCTCTTCACTCATATGGACCTCAGAGAGCACAACATCCCCTTCATGGTAGCAGCCTGCTGTATGCTCCGCAACCTGTGTGAGAGCAAGGAGACTTTCTTGCCATGGTGGGGGGGCAGAGGCTGAAGGGCTGGCCAGGGCATACGAGCAGCCAGACACCAGTGCCATTCAGTGAGCACATCAAGGGGCTGTGCTCAGCAGAGAGGTGTTGAACGAGTTTCCCCCGTGCCTCTTCACAAGGGGCCCTGGAATTCCCTCTGTGTGCCTTTCCTCCACTATCCTTCCCTTCCCTGAGAAAAGCAGAAGAAAGTGTTATTCCTGAGGAAAACAAAAGTACAGATTTAGAAATAACCAGCCTGTTTTTTCTAAATAATAGGTTTGGTAGTGTGGACACTCCACTTATTATTTCGAAATAACGGGGTTATTTCAGAATAACTCCCTCGTATAGACCAGGTGTGTGGGCCTTCATCCAATACCAATTCCCAAAGCAGTCCAGGTGGAATCAGGGCCGGATTAAGGGGCGGGGGGGCTAGCCGGGCAGCTGCCCGGGGTGCCAACCTATGGGGGGCGCCTGATGGCAGCTGTAAGGGGCGTTGAGTGCCTGGGCACACGGCGCCCCTTAGAGCTACAATCAGGCGCCGTGCGCCCGGGGCCAGGGGCCGCATGGCACCCCTTAGAGCTGCAATCAGGCGCCGCACACCCGACTGCAGCTGTAAGGTGCGCAGCGTGCCGGGGGGCAGGACCGCACATGCGTTGCGCACCCGCTGCCCGGGGCACAGGAATGGCTCGAGCTGGCCCTGGGTGGAATCAGGGATGGGGCAGTGACACTCGTGCATCTTCTGTCTTGATGCTACAGTAGGGGGAGATTTAGTCGCAAGATGATCACCCTTCTAGTTTCACTGGAAGAGTTAAGGGGACAATAGATCAAATGGGTACTACATAATGGCTTTCAAAACCATTTGAACAATATGATTCCCAGGAGTAGGAGAAAAAGATAAAAATAAGATAACTGAAAAAACAAAATGTTTCCCCCATGTTTCAAAAATAATTATAGTCACCAGGTTGATAACGTTGTGAGGAGCAAGCAGATCGTAAAAACAAGTGATGGACATGACACACCAAATGAGAAACAGGCATAGAATAAGGTATTTCACGTGTAAGTGAAGGAGTCCTTTCTTTCATTAATGTTCAGTCAGGGCAAGGGCCTCCATTAACATATCTTTATGGGGTGAGAGGAGCAGGAGATAAGAGAGAAAGAGAAAGAGAAAGAGAGAAAGTCCAGGTCTGAATTAAGTTTGCATCTTTCAGTGACAAAACCACAGTGTCTGAAAAAACAGCCATCCTTATGAAGTTTGCTCATTTTATTATTAGAGCGTTTAGTGTTAGTGATTGATGGTACTGGATACTGAAGCCATTTATGTGTCTGCAGTAATACAGTGCAGGCAAATGCAGGGCAAGCCTCTCCTGAACTGGTCCATCAATTTGTATTAGCCGAGATGTGACATGGGGAGTTCAGTTTTCATGATCCATTTACTGTCATTTGAGACTGTTAGCGAGGGTGCCAGATAACACCAATTGTACTGGTAAGATTTAGGATGCAGACACCTTTACATTCACTCCTATACACCTTGGCAATGAACTATATGATAAGCATCAAAGCCACTGCCTCAGTATCCTTCACTCCTCTGTGTTTTAGGTTTCTTCAGGTATTTCCTAGAAAATTAGATACATTTAAATAAATAGACATGTTTCAAGTGAGACTCCCAAGGTTTTTTTGTTTGTTTGTTTTTGTTTACTGAAAATGTTTCCTAACTGGATTGCAGTTCACAGGCATTAGATCTGTACTACAGTATGTCTTCCCTGGAGGTATCACAAAGCATTGCTCCTTTTGCTTACCAGCAGAAGTGGATTGTTATTACTACTACAGTTCAGTAAATCAGAATGTCTTATAAAATCTCTCTCCCTTCTCCCCCACCCCCACAGTGTGTCAGATAAGAGTGCCTCTGGAGAATCTAGGAGATTCTCTTCTAGTTTTAGATCACATGTCTCATAAGCAACATTTCAGCATGTCTAAAACCAGATGTGGGCCCTGTCATGTGACCTTAGCCAAATGAAAACACAATTGGAGCCCCTTTACCTCATCAAATATGATTCAATAGACTCCTTTGCGCTTTTGGAATGTTCAGGGTGTCTCACGATATCCTGATAAAACACTGCAGTGTGTGTGTTTCAGTGCATTCCATAACTGCATTCCATAGAGATGAAAAAAATCAGCTGTGACAACACTCCCACAAATACAGGCTCAAACAGTCAAGTGCTGATATCCTTTGAAACAAGTGCTGATGTTTCAAATTCAAAATAAAAAAGGTACATCTACAGAGATGATGAGCACTTCCAGTTTCCATTTACTTGAGACTTGTATAAAAGTGTTTTTCTTCATTGTTAGTTATTTTATACATAAAGTCAAAACATGCTCTCTTTTTGTTCAAAAAATTTCAAAATATAAACTTTCAGACCAGTTTTTACTTTTATGTAACTATAAATTACTATCTCTTGGTACACAGATATAATAGAAATATAAATAGTATATAAAATAAATGAGTCGTGGGTTTAAGCAAAACTTGCTTTTAACTCTTGCGGTTGCAAAGAATAAATCTAGGCACTGTTATATAAAGGAAGGCAGTACTTCTTATCATTTGTTGCCTGAACAATAGCAGATAAATTACAATACCAGATAATTGAAAATGCTGTAAGACGGTTGTAGACGGTTGTCTGACAGATTTATTTACACTCTCTAATCTTGAATGTTTTCCCCTTTTGGTTTGTAAGGCTTGTGATAAAACCAGCCCTTTCCCATGAGATTTCCACTTCACTTGGCAGACCACAGAGCTTTGGATAAGGTTCATAATTGCGTGCAAATTTAACCTCGAAAACTTCTACCCCCCCAAATACATACACTCTAACTGCACTAGATATACTACAGCGAGATATACTGCAGGCAAGTGTTATTCAAGACAACACATCTATATAGGGATAATACTGGGGTCCCTTGTGGGTCACTTCAGGTGAGGACTTTGAAGGAATCAGTCTGACATGAAGAACCTGGGGCATTTTGGGGTGCCATTTTTTATCTCTGGAGCTTTCATGCTTCTTGTGTCTACCAAGATGAAAAAGAGGTGAACTATTCCGCAACATCACAGTGTTTCACCTGTTGCCACAATAGACAATCACCTTTATTAAAGTGTATAATATATTCCTCCAAAAGTTATGGATAACAATACAAAGTCTTTCTTGGACAGAGGCAAAGAATAAACTGTCAGGCACATTGTTGAAAATAGATATTTTGCATTGCAAGTGCCACATTGGTTAATTACATTTTCAGACTTTATTTATTTTACTCTTAGTGCTGCTATATGAATAACAAAGTGTGTTATGTCACTATGCATCAAAGACACATTTTTTAATTCTCTTACAGTATGTCTACGCTACGGGACATAGTCGAATTAAGATATGCAACTTCAACTACATTAATTGCATAGCTGAAGTTGAAGTAGCTTAACTCAGCTTTTGACACTGTGTACACTGCAGAAAGTTGAAGGAAGAACACTCTTCCTTCGACTTCCCTTAGTCCTCATGGAAGCAGGATTACTGGTCCTGACTGAAGCCCCCCTCTCACTTCAAATTCGCTGTCTTAACTAGACCTCTAATTTGAACCATGGAACAGTGTTCCCTCTATGGTGCAAGGTAGCACAGCTTCACAGTAATTGATCAGGTCCTCCCAGTCAGAGGCTCAGAGCTCCATGAATGGAGCTGACTTACTGGGTGAGGCTGATTAATCACTGTGAAGCTGTGCTACCATGCACCTTAGAGGGAACACTGCCCTGGAAGATTGACAGCAGCAACTTTGGTCTTCCTCTGCAGTGTAGCCGTGCCTGTAGTGCCATTGCCAGTGTATGGACTCAGCTAGTATAGCAAATATGTCTGGAGCTCAACATCATCTAGTTCACATCTGTTGGCTCTTTTTGCAAGATTTACCCTGATGATTTGCAAATACTAATAACTCTGATATAATACTGTCCTTGTCTCACATTTAAAATTTACATTTCTACTTACAGTTTCTCTTTCTCTCTCTCACGCACACATGCACAAATGTGCACACACACAGAAGAATCACTGCACTTGGTCGTGAAGTGGTGTCACTTCTGGGATGGAACATGGTAGTTCTTTAAGAGTACACAGTAATTTTCCAACACAGCTTATATACCAGAGCAATCAGTTCTGACATTATATATCACATCTTGTTTATTTTTTAAGTTGCCAATGCTCACCTTCAATCTGTCAATCATGTCATCCTCCACTGCCCACTTGTTAATTTTTCAAAGACACTCCCTTTGGATTTCTCCCATTCTACCTAACATGCTTAAGAAGTGCTCCCAGTTAATATCCACAAAGCTACCTCATTAGCCACCTTCAAAGCCCACCACAAAACTGGTGCCTTCCTAAAACTTGCCTGATAGTATGAAGAAACCACTGCCTAGGATGCTGACCAATATTATTTCATTGTTTTCTTCTATTACCCTGTCTGACCGTATCCTTTTGTCTTTTGTCTCATACTTAGATTGTAAACCCCTTTGGGTAGGGGCTATTTTTAAAATCTGTTTTAATAAACCTAGCACAACGTGGGCCTGGTTTTTACTGGGGCTTCTACCCACTACAGTAAAATAAAAATACTAAATAATAATCAATAATGACAGTTTCAGACAGGAAGTGAGGAATATAATTGATACTCAAGCAGGAATTTTAGGAAGGCAGAGTGTAATGATCAAAACTAGAATTTCACCAAGACACTGGGGTTAATAATAACATCGCTGCTTTTTTGTCACGGGGTCTTTAATAAGCTCAGCTAGTCAGGATCATAGTGCTAGGTCCTGGCTAAATGACAGCTCATCTTAGAGCAATGAAATGATTAAAGTGGATTATCTTAATTAGGTGCATACTACAAAAAGATCAGGAAAGACTTGCAATTATCTTTAGCAGATTGTTAGGAAATGCAAAATTAAAAGAAGCAAGAGCTTTGGGGCAAAAATCTATGATCCCCCAAGAAACCCTTTTAAAGTGTCACATAATGAAAATGTCTGGTCATATAGGTCAAGCCGCAAGAGACAGGTGCATCTTTTTAGGCAATGACCCCAGTACTGCAGGCAGACTGATGGTCTAAGTGCAAGGATGGGGTCAGAGCTCCTGTTTGGAGCTTCATGTCAGGGGGATTTAAATTTACCATTAGGGGATTGTTTTCCCTCATTGTCTTTGAATCCTGCCGATAATTAAACACAAAGAAACTGCATGGCTCCTCTGGGGAGGATTAGTCTTTCACCCATCACTATTGTGACACTAACATGTTAGACAAATGTGGGAGAGGGGAAGAACAGTGAGTAAAATGTGTAGGGTGGTCCTTTCTGCACAACCAGAGCTGATGAACTTTTAATAGTTAGCCTTCCAGGTGAAGCTAGAATTTGAAAGCATAGCATGTGACTTGTCTGTTTTTAGGCTGTGCTACACCTACCTTGTGATTACAGTATGGATAGACACACAAATATCTGGCAAAAGGCTCAGAACAATTTTTCCCCAACAAGTACTTATTTAATTGTTATTACTGTATTTGCAGGATGGTGAGTGTATTCTGCAGTACACAAACATAACTGAAGACACCCCACCAAATCCTTGCTCATGATCTGATTAGATGCTAACAATATAGATGAAATCCATGTAATATACTGGATAAAGTTATGAGCCTTGAAGACGGGTGGAGATAGTTCAAATGCACAAGCAGAATTGTTTTTAAACACTCTTATCTAGCTTCTTTGTATTCTTCCTCATGGAGTGAGTAGTGAAGAGACTCCCATAGGAAAAATAAAGAGCATCAGGCAGAGTTTTAAAATATATAAAGCAAGAGTCCTAGGCATTGACTGTAAGGCCCAAAGGCACTTAGGGTTGCCAGGTGTCTGGTTTTCACCCAGACAGTCCGGTATTTGGGGGCTCTGTCTGGTAAAAAAACCAGGAAATACTGGACATGTGCAATGTACGGTACTTCCTGTTTCCCTGGGATGGAAGCCCGGCCGGGACAATTTTCCCCGCCGCGTCTGGCGGGGACGGGTGAGTGAGGAGCGCAGCAGAGTCCAGCGAAGGGGGTGCAGGAGGGGGCAATTGCCGGTCACCACGCCAGAGGGGCGCCGGACTGGGGTGGGAGCAGAGTGCACGCTGCTCTGGCTCATGTGACCAGCAGAGATTGGGTGCTGACCACGTGATGCCTCCCTCTCTCTACAATGTGAGCCGAGGCAGCCGGGCTGGGCAGCAGGAGCAGCCACTTTAAAAGTAAGATTGTTCCTCCGTGCCTGGTTCTGCGGGGGGAGGGGGGAGATTTGATTGGAGCGGGGGCTCCCAACGCTGGGGATGCCTGCCTCAGGGGAAGGTGGGGAGTGCCCTGGGATGGGGGGGCACTAGAGAGGTCTGGTTCTGAGGCAGGGGTGAGTTCATTAGGATGGGGGGGCACTAGGGGACCTGGGTCTGAGGCAGGGATGAGTGCATTGGGATGGGGGGGGCACTAAGGGGACCTGGATCTGTGGCAGGGGTGAGTACAGTGGGATGGGGAGACTGGGGGGGGCTGGCGTAGGGGGAGGGGTGGGTGCGTTGGTGGCTAGTGTGTGGTCCCAAACTGAAGGGAGTGGTGCAACTTTTGCTTAACAACTTTGGCTCCCCCCCCCCTTTTTTTTTTTTTGCTTAACAATTTTGGTCTCCCCATTTTTTTTTTCCTCGACAGAATTTTTTTCCGGTGCTTTTTTTTTTTGGAAGGGGGGTGTTTGGTATTTTTTATTAAACCATCTGGCAACCCTAAAAGGCACTCTTGTGGTGGGCTGCCTCAATGCAAGCCAGGCTGTGTAAACATTAATTCCTGGTGGGAAACTATATTGTGTTCCCCTCATTCTAACATAAAAATCATGACCTGCAGCTTTGTGATGATAAATGTAGTATACTGTAGTGGTATTGACTTTCCAAATTAGTCATGCATAATAACCAGTGTAAGGGATCACTCTCATGATGATGCAGACACATTTAGGATCTGAATGCTCAAAGTTCATAGGCTTCATTTTGCTATGTATCTAATAGACACGTAGTTTAAGCTTATTCTGGATTCCTGATGAACAGAGGCTGCAGCATACTCCCACAGAAAACACTCTTAGTTGCTGGACCAGACTAGAAAGCATGTCAGTGTGAGGAAACAACATGTTCTATTTCATACAACCAAGAAATGTATCTGTCTTAGCAGGTGCAGAATGAGGCAACGTGGCTATTGTTCAAAATGGCAGAAGGACATTTTGTTTTGTTTTATGCATTGTCTGGGGGGTTGTGGCATGGCTTTTGGGTGTTTAACTTTAATAGCCACTAGCTCCACTTCTGCACTCGCGCCACTGATTCACTAGTTGCCACCTTAAATTCTGGGGGCATGGTTGTGAGTAGTGTTGTCCAGGCTATCTGTATCATTGTAACTTCAGCACTGGATTCCAGCATTCTGCTGCCTTTGCTTGGGAAAAGCTCTGGATTTTTTAATCACATGCGGGCTTATCCTCAAATTTTGTAAACTGCCATAGCTCCCCTGAAATCAATAGAGCTACACTTATGTATAATGGTGGATTTCTAGTCCATTAGGCATCTGGAAGAGAAGGGGCATTACATTTACAGCTACACTTTTGAACGCTTGTTTACTTTTGTGTAGGTATTAGAATAGATTCTTCAAAGGCACACATGGCAGTTGTCACGTAACTCCTCCCATTTAAAGTCACTGGCATGTAGGCACCTAGCAGCCTATTTGCTTTAGAAAAATCTCCTGTTTTATCTTTTGCGCCATCAATTGTTCAAGAACATTTGTGTGACACCATCTTTGTGGACTCACAATCTCACATTAGCTCCAAGTAGACTAAGCTGATCTTCCAAAACCGCAGGCGAAACTTTCTATGATCAAATTGCAGGTGCAAAACCTAAAATTTGTGTAGGGAAATTGCATTTCAATGAGTATATTCACCAATACAGTTTCCAAAAAATCATTTGCCTGCAAGAAACTGAGAATTTGATTCTTTGAAGTATTCAGCAATCTAGACTTCACTTCTCCGAGCTCCCATGGCAATTAAAGACATTCGGCACTCCGCAGAATCAATCCTTGAGCCATCAGTTTCACAGGGTGGCTTTGGAAAATTTGACTGGAGAATTTTGATACTCTGCTAGGTGTGAGGGATAATATCAGTTTAGTAATTTTAAAGAAATTTTAGCTGTGATTGAGCTGCGATTGAGCTCAGCTGCATTTTATGTGTATGATACCTGGGCACTTTTGTGGAAATGGAAAGTACTATAGGATGATTATTATTATTACTATAATTTGTCACTGCTATAAAAGGAAGAAACAGATTCCATTCAAGACTGAAAAAGGCTTGAAAAGGCATGGAAGCATTTTGAACAAAGCATGCTATTATTCTTACTCAGAAAGAAAACTTATAAACTGACACAGCTAAAACTCTGTGTGTGTGTATGTGTATATATGTGCATACACACACTCACTCATTATGGAACTGTCAACAGTCATTGGCATAGAATAAGGTATATTAATTAAAAACCATTTAAAATTATTTCTTTTTAAAGAAAGCCATTTCTAAGTTATGACTTTTGTGTGAAAAAATAAACCTCCCCTCAGACAAATCTTTGCACTGGGCAATACTTTGTGTAGCCTACTAACCTGATGATGACATAGAGTCAAGACTTGGGAAAAGGGGGAGTGTTCAAAATAACTGTGTATGTGCTAACAAATCAGGTATGCTATTGATTTTGTGAACTGATTGTACAACACAAAGTATATCTGGATAATCAGAATCTTGGATTATCCAGAGATAAAATACAGGGAATCATCTGATTATGGACACACAGAGATTTTGCTATGGGCTTCACTCAACTCCACTTCTGAATAAATGTGTAATTCTCTCCAAAAGTAATGATTTGCTTCTTGGAAAAGATTGGCTTGTCCCCATTGCCTTCTCTCAAAGTTTCTAGTAGTGAGGGAAACTTTAGTTGCTACTGGGGGCTCCATACTATATTGTCAGTAAAAATAGCAGTGGGGTTTGGACACTTTTCTTATGCAACCAAAAATGCCTCAAAATATCCTCCAAAACAAAAACAATTCAGTACTTTTGCATCATAAACTATTAAAAGAATAGAAGTATTTTTCAATGAATGTAATATGACAATTTGAATTCAATTTAAATTTTGATGTTTCAACTTGGTAGAAGTGTAAACATGGCCCTCTAGAGATTATTTTTTCAGTTGGGTGGGGAAAGGAAGAGTGGGTGGTCCATCCATTCCAGACACACACACTAACTCTCAACCCCTCCAAAAACACCCAAACAAACACACAAACACAATATCAAAAATATAATCACCATGAACAATAAAAGGGTAAGAGATAAGCAGGTGAAGTGGTGTCAGCGGAAGGGGAGGATAATATGGAGGACATAAGAGTTTAATGAAAAGCCAGGTAAAGAACTTCAGTGCTCAGTAACAAGAAATACCACCCTCATAACTTTCTTCCCTCCCATCAAAGATGGGGCTGATGAGTAATATAATGTCTGGCTGCCCTAGAGGGACATCAGCTAGCTGATGATCCATCCACTTGCCCAGAATCTCTGTATAAGACTACGTTCAACCAAAGAGCTGCAAATTTCAGTGGTCAGTGAGATGAATACTAGTCCCATATCCATTCCCTCTCCTCAACTATTGAGGTAGAGGGAGTGTTAAGGTTCAGCTGTCCCATAGATCACCTGTCAGGCAAATAGCCAGTCATACAATGTATCTGAGCTTACCTCCAAACACCAGCATAAATAGAGCATCAGGTCAACCTTTGTGATGTGGATCAAGTGAGCTGATCACACCCTTGCACAATATGGCTACACTCATGAAATCACAGAACACCACATAGTAACGCATAACAAAATGTTACCAGTCACAAGTTAGAGAGTCTCAACATGATTTTTTGGTGAAAATTTTAAAAACAGACAAAAAATCAGAATGTTCTATTTGATTTTGATGATGATGGTGAACTATAGGAATTTTTAAAAAATGCTCTCTTAAAACTGTTTTCTTTCCTTAAAATTGAATGTTTAGAGACATTCTTTTTTCTTTAGGAAAAATTGTGACTACCTCTATCAGTGCAGTTCTGTCCTGGAACAAAACACAGGGAACTACAACCAGCATAACAAAAGAGAATTGACTACAAGGATAAAATTTAGTATCTTTTAAAATGATGTTTATTTTTCAGACAGTTTAGATGGGAAAAAAGCTTTCTAGTGTCAAAATTAGTGTCTTCATCATGTTAGCTAGACATACTGGAGTATGGGGAGAAATTTTGGAAGCACAGAAAAATGGGTATGCCTTGAAATAATATTGTTTGTGATTTCAAATAGAGAAAATTAGTATACAATTTATCTGAGCCCCTTGGGAAACTGCTCACATGTCTATATAATTGGAAGTTCTGACTATCAGAACTATCATTATACATTAAGTCAGTAGAACAGAGTTTTGTGGCAATTTATTAGAAAAGAAAACTGTATTTTAAAGAAGCCTATTGAGGGTGCAGGAATAAATCATCCCAATGTGCAGAAAATACAGCAAATATGGCAGGTGACTAGCTTGGCTTAACAGAAATCTTCTGTAAGCTTAAATACAAAAAATGAAGCTTCCAGATAGTGGAAACTGGGACAGATGACTAAATAGGAGTATAAAGTATTTGCTGAAGTATGCAGGGGTATAATAAGGAAGGCCAAAACACAATTGGTGTTACATCTAGCAAGGGATAAGAAAGATAACAAGAAGGGTTTCTATATGTATGATAACAAGAAGAAGGTCAGGGAATTGTGGGTCCATTACTAAATGGGGAAGGCAACCTAGTGACTGAAGATGTGGAAAAAACTTCTCTTCACAGAGGAGGAGGTTAGCAGCCCTCAGAAGTGAAAGAACAGGTTAAGAACTATTTAGAAAAGTTGGACAAGTATGAATCCATGGGGCTGTATCAAATTCATCTCATGGTGCTTAGAGAGTTGGCTGATGTGATTGCAGAACCATTGGCCATTATATTTGAAAACTTGTGATTGGTAGAGGTCCATGATGATTGGAGAAAGGCAAATATAGTGCCCATTTTTTAGAAAGGGAAGAAGGAGAATCTGGAGAATTACAGACCAGTCAACCTTACCTTAGTCTCTAGGGGTTTGTCTACACTGCAAAGTTAATTCGAAATAACAGTCATTATTTCGAATTAACTTTAATAGCGTCTATACATGCAAACTGGTATTTCGAAATTAATTCGAAATAGCAGAGCACTTAATTCGAATTTGGTAAACCTCATTCTACGAAGAGTAACGCCAAATTCGAAATAGCTATTTCAAATTAAGTGCTGTATAGACACTTAATTCGAAATAGGGAGCCTCCAGCCCTTCCCAGGGAGCCCTGGTGGCCACTCTGGGCACAACCAGGAAAACTTACTCTCCTCTCCCGCAGCCCCGGAGCCATTAAAGGGGTAGACCCTGGCCACAGTGCCTGTGCCAGCTCCAAGCCTGCCAGCCCAGAGCCAGCAGTGGCCACCAGGGCCCCTGACCCAGCGGCTCCAAAACATGAGCCAACAAGCCACTGACAGCCAGCCCTCCACCGCTCCCCAGAAGCAGTCTGCCAGTTCCCAGGAGCCTGACAGGGGCTGGAGAAGGTGGGCGCCTTCCTGGTCCAGGGTGGAGATCATGGACCTTATTCAGGATTGGGGGGATGCCCCCAATGTCCATGATCTCCGCACTAGATGGAGGAATGCGGCTGTCTATGGCAGGATAGCTGCCAGCCTGGCCACCAAAGGCCACATGCAAACCCAGGAGCAGGTTTTCATGAAAATCAAGTTGGTCCGGCGAGACCCCCAACCCTGGACCCTGAGCTTCCCCTCCCCCTTCTTCCCCTTGCTTCCCCCTTCCAGCTCCCTTCTCCCAGGTTTCCCCCTCCCCTTTCCCACCCTCTCTCTTCCCCTCTCCCACCTCCTTTTCCCAGTCTCCCCAGAGGTTCATTCCCCCCCAGTTTTGTTCAATAAACCCAGTTTCTATTTTTGAACATATGTGTCTTTTGTTTGACATCAGGAAGGGGGGATAGGGAGGGGTAAGTGGAAGGATGTGGGGGAGGAATGGGGCATGAGCCCCCAGTGGGGAGGGCCAGGGTGGCTCTGAGGGCTCCTCGGGGTGGACGCTCTCCCGCAGAGCCTCCTGGATCCTGACAGCCCCCCAGTGGACCCCCAGGATGGCAGCCTGCAGCAAGTGCAGCTGGGCTGATGGCAACGACCCCACGAGATGCACCGGCATGCCCAGGAGCAGCTCTGGCTCCATGTGGCCGAGTGCTGTGGTGTCCCGAGTGCGGGCACTCAGGGCACTTCAAGACAGGACTGCTGTGCTGTCCCTCATCGAGGTAGACAAGCAAGCAGGGAACCCTGAGAACTGTCTGTCTGGGGTGGGGGTAGGGTCCCTTTAAGCACTGAGCTCAGTTAGGCTCAGGAAGCAGTCCCACACACTAAGTCCTTACCTGATGCCCTGCTGGCACTGGTTCCGGCCAGCCTTAACTTCGGTTCTGGGTCCACTCAGTGTGTATGCGCTATTTTGAAATAGCAAAACACTATTTCGAAATATGTTTTGTGTGTAGATGCGTTAATTCGAATTAGCTTAATTCGAATTAACTATTTCAAATTAAGTTAACTCGAATTAACGCTGTAGTGTAGACGTACCCTAGTAGAATTATGGAGCAGTTTCTCAAGGAATCCATTTTGAAACTCTTGGAGGAAAGGAAGGTGATCAGGAACAGTCAACATGGATTCACCAAGGGCAAGTCATGCCTGACCAATCCAAGTGCCTTCTATAATGTGATAACTGTGGGTTTTCTGGGGGGAGGTTAGATATGGATGTGGTATATTTTGACTTTTCCAAAGCTTTTGACACAGTCTCCCACCGTATTATTGTTGACACGTTAAAGAAGTGTGGATTGGATAGCAAGCTTTCTAGATTGTTAGGCTCAACTGATAGTGATCAGTGTTGGCAGCTGGTATCATGTGGAGTGCCCCAGGATCTGTCCTGTGACTGGTTTTGTTCAACATCTTCTTTAATTATCTGGATCAGGCGTGGACAAACTATGGCCTGCAGGCCACATCCAGCCCACTGGATCTTTTAATATGGCCCTCAAGCTCATGCCAGGTGCTCCAGCCGGGAGTGGGGTCTGGGGCTTCTCTTACCCTGCTCTGGGTGTGTAGAAGCTGCTGGTACCAGGGTAAAGTAGGGATCTCTGTATGTTACCCTCGGCTCCAAGCGCCAGTTCAGCAGCTCCCATTGGCCATGAACTGTGACCGGTGGAAACTGCAGAGTCAGTGCCTAGGCATGCAACAGCACACAGAGACCCATGGTCCAGTGGGAGCCCGAGGGAGGATAGGCTGCTGCTTCCAGGAGCCACTTCAAGTAAGCTTTACAGAGATCCTGTACCCCTGAGACCTCTCCATGTCCCAGTCCTTAGCCCTCTCCTGCCCAACAAACCTTTCTAACACAAACTGGATTCCCCTCCCACACCCAAAACTCCTCATCCCCAGCTCCATTCCAGAGTCTGCACCCCCAGCTGGAGCCTTATCCTCTCCTTCACCTCATCCCCCAATTTTGTGAGCATTTATGGCCCTCCATACAATGTCCATATGAAGATGTGGCCCTCAGGCCTAAAAACTGATCCATTCCTGATGTGGAAAGAACCTGCAAGTTTGTGAATGATGTTCAACTGGGATTGGGGCAGATATGCTTGAGAGCAGGGATAGAGTCCAGAGTGGTGTAGAAAAATTGAAGGATTGGGTCAAAAGAAATCTGATGAAGTTTAACAAGGACAAATTCATAGACCTGCCCTTAGGATGAAAGAATTCCATGCGCTACTACAGGCTGGAGACTCACTGGTTAAGCAGTAGTTCCACAGAAAAGGAATTGGGGATTACAGTGGATGAGAAGCTGGATATGTGCCTGCAAGAGCAATGCCAACTGATCACAGGAAGTGATTACTATCCTCTATTTGGCAATGGTAGGACCACATCTGGAATATTGCATCCAGATTTGGGCCCCTCGCTACAGAAAGAATGTGGGCAAACTGGAGAAAGTCCAAATGAAAATGATTAGAGGTTGGGGCACGTGACTTAAGAGGAGAGGTAGAGGGAACTGGTCTTATGTAGTCTGCAGAAGAGAAGAGTAGGAGAGTGGGAGGAGGTGGATTTGCTTGCAGCTTTCATCTACCTCTAAGGGGAGTTCAAAGAGGATGGACAGACAGGTGACAGAAAAAGAAGCAGTGATCTCAAGTTGCAGTAGGGAAGGTCTAGGTTGCATATTAGGAAAACTATTTTACTAGAAATGTGGTGAAGCACTGGAATAGGTTGCCTGGCGAGGTGGTGGAATCTCCATCCTTAGAGGTTTTAAGGCCAGGGTTGACAAATGTAGTTGGTCCTGCTTTGAGCAGGGGTTTGGACTAGATGACCTCCTGAGGTCTCTTTCAACCCTACTCTTCTATGGTTCTATGTAAGCTTAGGATGTGTATTTTCAAGCTGGTTCACTCTCTATCTCCTTTTCCCTGTCTTCCTGTTGAAAATAGAAGTCACTCTTTCATGATGACTTTAGGGAAAAGTAAGCAGTGATGGTGATGGTTAATCAATCCCAGTTAATCTATTTGTGTTTCCCTTTCAGAAGGGACAGAGGAGTCTGTGCTAATTATAGTGCATAGCACTAAGACTTCAGGCTTTTCTTTTTATCTCCTCAACTGAGCAGAGGAAAACATAGAAAATGTAATGGAGAAAACCTCCTACTATTTTGAAATGAATTCAGAAGACTTTGTTGTTTGATAAAGTCCCAAAGGTAGTTATATGCAGATTTAGTTTTAAAAAAACAAATCATTACTCTGTCAAATACAGACTTAGCCTTTAAGGAATTACTTCATAAACTTAATTAAAGGCATTAATCCTTTAAAAGGCAAATTAATGTTCTAAGTGATTGGTACAGCCAAGAGATTTAAACTATAAATTCTGCTAAGCAGGTGTATTCCATCTTTCATTTCTTCTCCTTTTCTAATTACCATGTTTTGACCCATATTTTCTTTGGCATTTAAAATACAGCAAGTACCAATGTATTGGCAAGAGGAGTTTCTGATTACTCTTCCTATTTTTGAAAAAAAAGGGAGATCAGCCTCAAAATTATTTGGGATCTCAATGGTTTCTTGTTGTATTTGAGGTGTATATGTAAATAAATAATTAAAGAAAGAAAGAACATTGTCCCATTGTCGTCCTCATCCTCAGATGCTGTGTAGACACACAGGCTACATCTACACTGCAGGCTTTTTGCACAAGAACTGTTTTGCGCAAGAGTTCTTGCGCAAAAGCACATCCACACTGCCATGTGCTTTTGTGCAAGAGATGTGCTTTTGCACAAGAGCATTCATGGCAGTGTGGATGCTCTCTTGCGCAAGAAAGCTCTGATGGCCATTTTAGCCATAGGGGTTTCTTGAACAAGAAACCCCTGTTGCCCGTTCACACTGCCTTCTTGCTCAAGAGCTCTTGCGCAAAAGGGCTTATTCCTCATGGGGAGAGGAATAACTCTTGTTCAAGAAGCCCTCTGTTCCGACACTTTACTGTAAATTTACTTGCGCAAGAACGCACGTGCAGTGTAGACGCTATGCAAGTTTTTGTGCAAGAACAGCCATTCTGCGCAAAAAGCTTGCAGTGTAGACGTAGCCTATGTGTGCTGCTTGAGTTACTTGTGTTCTTACATGAAACTTTATTTCTTCTTTCTGTCAATTCCTTCCTAATGGAGCTATCCTGAAGAATCTAGGTTCCCCAGGACTGGGTTCTTTCCACCCTAGAATCAGATGAATACACATGTACTCACACCCACTACCAGAGCATATCTGAGAGGACTGGTTAATCAGCACTCATAAGCTATCCCCTTTTATATACATCCCTGGTAGGCTGGGTTTTACAGCAATGCAAAGCTGTGACCCTCATGTGCCCTTGGACTCAGTGGGAGTGCTGTTCTCCATTCTGTATGCTAATGGAGATGTCTTTTTGTCATATCTTCAATGAAGATGAGGCTAGGAGTGTTTTCTTAATCCTTGCCCGGAGAGGTTTAGGTATCTTCCCCTACCTCTTCATTGCTTTTCTTATACCAGCTTTGTTTTAAGCAGAGGCCAGGACTGGGGAGAGGGGGAATTCTCCATGAGTACTATGCCCTGATTCCAAAAGAACACAGAGCTGGTCGGTAACAATAGTCACTCACTATGGCTAAATTCAGTGCCTTGCATGGTGACAAGTATCAGAGGAGTAGCTGTGTTAGTCTGAATCTGCATAATTCAGATATACATATATGCAGATTCAGACTAACACGGCTACTCCTCTGATAATAGTCACTCAGGAACTGCCAGACTGGATCAGATCCAAGAAGATGCCTCGAATACAAGGTAACTATTCCTTCTAAGTTGTATAGCCATTAATTGTGATAACTCTGGATACTCGATAGCCATATAAATATCCAATTCTTTCTTGATTCTTGATATGTTGCTCAGTGATGCCCTGTAGCAATGAGTTTCATAGCTGAATCCCACATTGTATTAAAAAGGTTTTCTTTCTGGGAAATTTAAGGCTACAAATTAGGTTCAACTCTTTTTTTCTTCAGCTGTTACCGTGGTAAAAAAAAATTGAAAATGCAAACTTTAGTTCTCCTAGAATCAGATTTGTATCCCCTTAGGTTGGCATGGTAGCCATTTATTTCATGAGTAGTCCCATTTTAAGATAGTAATGATTGCAGCTGAAACTGCGGTCATGTAGATATCATGGGTGCCATTTCAGAAGGGTCAGGGGCAGCAGCCGTGCATTCCAGGACCCAGCTTGCTTTTCGTCCCATTCCCCAGATGCTAAGGGAGTGAGGGAAAAGTGCTTGCATTCCATGCCTGCCTCTCAAACCTGATTGGTGAGCTCCCTTCAACAGCCAGGTGTGAGAGGCAGGCACAGAATGCAAGCACTTTCCCCTCATTCCCTGATAGTCTGGGGAATGGGATGAAAAGCTAGCTGCGTCCCAGAGTGCACGGCTGCTTCCCCCCCCACACCCTCCTGAAATGGCATCCTTGGTAGACACCACTGTGTCAGAGTTACAGGTGCTTCCAGGTACCCAAATGATATCAGTGGTGCTTACAAGTATCTGAAGGGCCTGTAATATTTTGCAGCTGTAAAAAACAAAAACAAAACAAAACAAAACAAAAAAACCCTGTATGTGCACAGAACCAGATGATTTGAAACCCTTTGAATAAAGAGTAAACTGGACAATGTTCAAACACTTGAAATTAATCAAAATAAATGTGTTTGGGCTCAATGGTGATGCTATCACAAGCCTGATGCAAGGCACAATACATTGCTTTTCTGCCCTTGCAGCGGCCAGATGGAAGACCCAGATGCACTCCCCGATCTCCCTGCTTCTCCGGAGAGGCATTAAACCACAGTAACTAATGCCTGGTGCAGCATTTGCACTGGCACATCTATGCTACCAGGCACACTGAGTAAGGGGCCAGAGGTCAGACTCAACCTATTCTCTGCCAGCTGTGTGGAGTAGGGAACAGGACAGCTCTTTATCTCTTCACCTGTTATTACCTGCAATGCAGTTAGCTGGCTCAGCACTCTCTAGCCAGGCTGTGATTTGGCCCTGTAGTAATAAAACACTGTTACTCAGGCTCCTAATAACACATTCACTTATTAATCAACATTAAAAAAGATTTAGAAAACTATTGTACCTTTGGTTTGCTCCTTTCATAATTGAAATGCAAAATGTAAGTTTGTCAAATCTTAGTTAAGTTTGTTTTTCATCTCTGTTGTCCTTTGGGATCACAACAAAACAGCAAAATGTTTAGGGGAAGAAAATGGATTTCACTGATATTTATAGAAATCATGAAAACATTTCTATTCATATTAGGCTTCTGAAAAAGACAGCTCAGAATTTGGGGCCTAAAGCTAGCTGATACTGTCCCCTCTGGAAATTGTGTGGTATCATTAATTTTTAATCCAGCATCTATTCAGTATTTCACTTTGTACCTTTTATTTTGTGGTCTGATCCTTGCCGTAAGTATGCATTTTAAGTACACAAAGTACAGATACTGTCAGTAAAGTGTGCAGAGAAATCTTAAGTTAAATCGCTTTCCTGAAACATTAATGTGAATACAGGAACTAGATAACATAGGATGTTAATGTATTAATCTTGACTTTATTCCATGGAGACCTGACTCCTTATTTTATTAGCTTGCCAGTTATCAATTAGTTTATTCACAGGTCTTTAGAGTAAATCCAGCTCCCACATTCATCACCACCAGCATCCATGGCCATTGGAATTAGCCAGGCAGTTAAACTGATGATAGTTTGTTGTCCAAGAGAGAAAATTCTCCACATTGCTAACGGGTAGGTATCTGGGATCGAATGGGTCAAGGGTGGGCTGATGGAGTCAAAAAGGCAGTCATGGCCTCTTCTGACATGGTGGGTTCACAGAGCTTCTTCAGCAATGGGACTGAAGAAATGTCCATGAAGTGGCTCTGCAACCATGTGGTTGGTTTGGAGTAGAATATTTCCTTCTATCCTTCCCCACATGTACTTCTCCAGAGTCCAACCCAGTCACACAGGCTGTATGCTGTTTCATAGGGCCTAGTAAATGTTTTTCTATGTTACAAATCCACAAGATTGAGTAGCACAGTAGTTAGAGAAGGGAATACTAAGGACTTCACAAGTCACTGCTAAGATTCCTTATTAGACCTATTCGTTTAAAGAATAGGAATTGTTCTACAGTTCATAGCACCTGCCTTTAGCCAGTACCATCTGTCCTTTATTTTACATGAGTACCAAAATCAGGAGCACCACAACAAAAACTACTTTTAAGCAAATACATGCTTTAAAAAATTCCCAAACGCATACTATTTTGGAACATTTTATTCCTCTGCATCTTTGATTTTTGGCATGGATTTGAGCATAGCTATTCAGACAACAGAAAAAGAGTTGGTTTTGTGATGCTTTACATTGTGACATCACCCCATTACATTGCATTCATTATGACAGGCCTTTAATATTTTCATTTTTGCTCTACAACCTGTTAGGAGACTTTGCAAGACATGTTATGACATTATCAAAATTAGCATAGTTGTGAAGAAACTGCTCTTGGTAGCATCCTGATTGTTGTAGTGATTTAATTACAGATATAATATATGATTCTGAACTAAACAGGTTGAATACAAAAGGGGAAATATTTCTGAACTTTAGTCTGAAAATTTTCTTCCTTTTTTGAAAAAAAAATCAACAAGCATTACAACTGCCAAAAAGTATGTAAATATTGTCAAAATTTCCTTTTAAAAAATTATTTTGTTCTACACTTGTGCTTCATAAAATAGAGATAATATAATATTTCCCTTGCCATCCAGAGAAGTAATCATCCTCTCCAGACATTACAGGTGTCTGATGCAATGAACTACTATACTAAGCTATTTTATAAAATTAATATTAGGGTTTGGTTTGCCAACTTTGGATATTCAAAAATCACAAGTTAGATGTTCAAAAACATGAGACTGACTTATTTGAAGATTTTTTTTAAAATGAAGAAAAACAAAGGAGGACATCTTTTTATTTGCAGTCTGGGTTTGTTTTCTTTGTCCGCTGAAGGTAGAAGAGAAAGTGCTCAGTATACATCAAAGAAGATTTAGTTTGGATATTAGAAAACATTATCTAATTATAAGAATAGTTAAGCACTAGAACAGACTTTCAAGTGAGGTTGTGGAATCCCAATCACTGCAGGTTAAGAAGAGACTGGAAAAACACCTGGCATGGCGTTTCCTTGGTCCTGTCTGAGCACAGGGAGGCTAGACTTCTCAAGATCCCTTTCCACCAAAATTTCTATGATTTTTTTTCAACCTTTAGGGCAGTGGCTTTCAAACTTTTTGAGCATTTGGATCCCTTTTCAATCTACTAAAATTTTACAGACCCCCCCCCCCAAGAATATAGATGTTTTCAAACATTCCATAACTCAATAATCATTAGATATATTCACTTAACATGATCATGGAACTAAATGTTTTATATATATTTATAATTACATAATATATTAATACTTATTAATTAAAATGCATAAGTGTTTTTCTACACTGAACATTTATTTAAATTTCTATATTAAACTTTCTGTGGACTCCCTATGGTACCGTCGTGGACCACCAGGGGTCCACTGACCACAGATTGGGAACCACTGCTTTAGGGTATGCTTGGGTCTTATTTTCAAGCTTTTTTCTTTTGCAACATTGGAGCGACATATACACTTTATAGAAACTGAAAATTAAGATTATGTAATCCCATGACTCTAGGATGTGAAGCGTTAAGGAAAACCACAAATTATTGTGAGACATGACCAGATTCAATTAGAAATTCTTCATCAGCAATGTAAGATTGTGGACAGGAAAATAAAAGCTGCATACAACTAGAAAATTTGTCTCTTCTGTGGTCCACTAGGGATCTAAAGAGGTACGGTCACCAGTGTAATGTCGCTGACTTCCTTGGAGCTCTCCAGAGATGAACTTGGCCTGAATATTTTAACATGCTTTCTGTTGCCTTCCTTCAGTTTCAACAAAATATACTTTGCAGTATCATCAGAATAAATAAATCCTGAACTCCTTGATGAATAGATACCCATATGTCATATGTTAAAGATTGAAAAAAAGGTAAAATCAGGGTATTCAAAATGTCTGTTCTTAGTAACTAGACAATTAGCCCGTCATAAGACGGGATTTTCAGGTCTCTCCTCCATGTCAGTTTTCTCTCCTGAGCCTCCAGTCTCTCACTCCATCTCTCTCTCTCTCTCTCTCTCTCTCTCCTTCTCCTATTGACTCCCCCTCTCTCTCTATCAGCTCTCCTCCACCTCCTGTCTCTCTCTCTGTCTCTGTCTTTCTCTTCTCCTCCCCCTCCTGCCTCTCACTCCGGGGACCGCAGAGCCCAAACGGCCATTTGGGCGCCGCACTCCCAGTGCTGCATGGGGACCGTGGAGCCCAAACGGTCGCTTGCGCCACTTGCTCCCATGTGGCGGCCTGGCTGAGCGGTGCAGAAGTCAGCTGAGCGCCACAGCAGGAGGCGAAGGGGGGCAGTGACGTTCACAGTCAGGGGACAGGGCCTGGAGCCGCTGTCACGCCGCACGTCACCGCCCCACCCCCCTTCGCCTCCCGCCGTGGCACTCGGCTAACTTCTGCGCCGCTCAGCTGGGCCGCCGCAGGGGAGCAAGCAGCCATTTGGGCTTCCTCGTGGCGGCCTAGCTGAGTGGTGCAGAAGTCAGCCGAGCGCCATGGCGGGAGGCGAAAGGGGGCGGGGCGGTGACGTACATGGCCAGGCCCCACCCCCTGGGCATGTACGTCACCACCCCACCCTCCTTCCCCTCCCGCCGTGGCGCTCGGCTGACTTCTGCACCGCTCAGCCGGGCCGCCGCGTGGGAGCAAGCAGAGCACACGGCTGTTTCGGCCCCACACTCCCATGCAGCACAGGCCGCCCAGAGGGAACAGCCAGCATTTCAGTGTTACAGACTCTCGGACATTGGGCTACTATATATATGATTCAGTGTGGTTGACCAAATATTGCCATTTTCCACTAAGGTGAAAATTTAAGGTACATTTTCTTTTACTTCCAAACCTCTATCAGTAAACACAGTAATACAATCTCCTTTACATCTCAATAATTGCCAGGGTAATTTAACAGACTCTAATCTTTTGATTTATGAATTGGAGGCCCACTCTCTGTGCTGGAATTCAAGAAGATTTAGCTGTCTCCCATGTTCACTGAAAGTAAGTAAATGACTGTTTATTCATTCCCTTGATTAGAAGGCTGCCCTGAAGCCAGATGCAAGAGAGTCCATAATAAATGTGAGACTCCCTGTGCTTTGTTTTCCTTTCTGGATTTAGTGCTAAACATTAAAAGGAATTGGAGATTGATTTTGTGTAGGGAGCAGTGCCAGATAAAACAGGCAAATAAGCAGCCTTGTTCATAGAAACAAGCTTTGTTATCATGAGAGGACAGGGATATATTTGAGTATTAATGTTGGTGCTACTGAGCTGTTGAGGGGATTTTTCAGAAGTGTCATCAGCTATTGAATTTTTAGCCTTATAGGGTAACATTTGGGTCAAATATCATCAGTACTTAAGTGACCTTATACAATTGTAATCACACTCCTGTTTCCATATATTGACAAATTAAATACTAAGTGCCCAATTGCATTTGCCTTTGCAAGTCCATTGGTAAAGGAATACAAGAAAAAGGAAAAGGAATAAATTTGTTAATACATTATGGATTTTGTTTCCCTGTCTGAGGCTTGGTGTCCTTTCCACATTTCATAACCTGGTGATTTGGAGATACATCACAAATCAATTACTCTCCAGTTGTGTCTCCTTTCCCCCCCTTTTTTTTTCTGTGGGATGCTCCCATAACTTCTTGAGTTGGCAAAACAAGTGAGTAGTTTCAACTACAGTTGACAAATAGGCTAATAATGTGGGTAATAAATGCAGCAGTCACTTGCCTACTGAGGGCAATTTACATGTCAAGTTTAAAGAGTCTCTCCTCCTGAATTCTAGGATTCAGAAACATATCTAGTGACATTTGATAATGCGGCTTTCGCTGAAAAGTACCCAAAGTTGATAGATCAATGGGCAAAATTAAATTTTCCTTGATACCGTAATACTTGAACCTAAACTGAGGAATCATCCTTTTCTTTTAATAAAAGGGATTGGACCTCTGCACTAAAATTCCTTTGTGGCACTCAGTCATCTGTATGGCAGACTTAGAAACAGTAAATAAGTTAGTTGTAGCTTTATGGGGAGTGTGACTTTAGGGACCGACTTCCAATACTGTATGAAAGATAAGCCTAGAAGTTAGGCAAGGAAATGGAAGAGACAGACAAAAAAGAGTTAGTGAAGACTTATTTGTGAATGCCATCATTGTAGGGAGAAGAGAGACTGAATCCATTAGTCCCAAATTTTCAGTATAGAGCACATGTACACTTTGTACATTTCCAGCTTGTGGTCTCAGTATCCAAAAACACATATGCAAGTAGGATTGTGTACATGAATACAAACATGCCCTGATGGTTCCTCCATGATTTATGAAAACTGGCTTATTAATATAAATATGCATAATTCAGAGATACATTGGACAAAATGCCTCATGTAACCTATCAGTTTTAACATTACAATCAGCTAGATCTGTATATCCCATTTTTGTGCATGTATCATTCTGGTTTGTGAAGTTAGAAATATGAAGTATGAAGCTGTTTCTAGTTTTAAATGTGATAATTAGAGCCATTACAGGTGCCTCCCTCCCCCCGCCCCCGCTTTAATGACTTGATGATCAGCTTAACAACTTGTAAACAGCTTTGTTTGTCTGTTAAGTCCAGAAGGTGGTTGGTCCTAAGAAAACATGTGACCATTCCACTTGGGATCCATTTTTGAACCTGGTATTTTTTCATGGAAGGAGGGGAGGTGGATTTTCCCACCCTGGGTAAGAGTCTATTTAAGCAATGAAAAGCTATCGGCCCTTTGTCTTTCACTGGCCTGGAAATGGCAGGGTACACAGGATACAAAGAGGGATAGAGAGCCAAATCAGAGTAAAAGAGCTTGTCTCTGACTTGAAGAATATGCCTGAAATAAAAACATCTCTTTAGTGTAAGAATCTGCTTGCAATAAGTTTTAGTGGATTAGAACTAGCTATGTATTTCTATTAATTTTACTTTAAGCTGTCTGTTTTCACTTGCGATCACTTAAATCCTACTGTTTTTACTTAATAGAGTAAATAATGAGTATGAATCTGGATTGGATGAGGCTTCTTAAGACCACCTATTCATCTTTGCTAGGCCTTTCATTCCACCTTTCACATTTTTTCTCTTTTTACTTCTTCAAAAATTCCTTTATTCTTTTTAGTCTGGGGACACTTTATCTAACTCACTATGAATGTTTCTATTTTTCTGCATCTCTAAAATATAGGTCTCAAATGCTTAGGCATGGGGAAAAATCTGTTTGAATTGAGAACGGGTTCCTAGGGCTGGGAAGACAAGTTTAGCATTAAACTTTAAAAGATTGTGCACTGATTATGTTAAGTATGAAAGAAAAACACTTGTATCCCTGACACTTGTATTGGTAATGGTCCCCTTGTCACACAGTACAGGATCCATGAAAGGACATGTGTCACTAAAGAATGCAAGGTTTAATTTTCATTTATATGTTTTATATGAATAACTTTAATCCTTGTGGTAGTGACGATAATCTTCCAGATCAGATCCAATCCACTACTGTCCATCTGCAGGCAGTCTAAAACAGTCCTGAGAGAGGTAAAGTACCTCATTTCTGCTTAATGATGTATTAAATCTGGTACCTGAAAGCCTCTCTTCTGGAAGTGGGTGGCAGGGGAGGGATCACATGAGAATTACCTGTTGTGATCCCTCCCTCTAGGGCATCTGGTGTTGACCACTGTCGGCAGACAGGATACTGGGCTAGATGGACCTTTGGTCTGACCCAGTATGGCCGTTCTTATGTTCTTAAATCTCAGATGGTCAAATTACAGAAAAAACAACCTTAAGGATTACAGACTTGGAAGTCTAACGTGCTGCAAAATAGACCAAAAGAGCATGATGGTTCTTTGTCAAGAGTGGATTTTGCTTCAGAAAAAGGGGCACATATGAGTTCTGATCATGCCTTCTTTAAACTGCTAGTGGTGTTGAAGTGAAACCCCAGCACAGTTAATTTTTTACAACACCAATTCTGGAGAATTCTGTGCTAACAGGCTTTGTTAGTAATGAATCAGGCCTAGTATAGAAATGGCCACAAAAGATTATCTTAAATCTTTGTACTGCAACATGTTCCATTATTGTTCATTTAGAGCATCTTCCACACAAACCATTTTGGTAATATCAGCACCCTTAGTTGCTCATCCCGGGAAAATGAAAGCATGAACCATTTAAAACCCTAAACCTTACCCTAATTCAGGGGTGGGCAAAGGGGCCTCCATGGGCTGGATCTGGCCCAAGTGGATGGATCCAGCCCACGGATGCCCTGTCATGCCCCACCCCAAGCCAATCAGAGTCTGGTGGCAGAAGGAGCGTGCAAAGTTTCTAGCTCCCTGTCCCCACCCTGCAAGCGCCGCATGCCTCTTGCAGGGTGGGGGCAGGGAGCGAGAGACTTTGTGTGCTTCTCCCGCCCCCAGGCCCTGATTGGACTGGAGGTGAGGGACCACGTGAAGTCTTCTCCTGCCATGCCAGGGATGCATGGTGCTTAGAGTAAAAGTGCTGCGCACTCCTTGCAGGGTAGGGGCAAGAAGCATGTGAGGTCTTCTCCCGCCCTGCAAGGGGTGTGCAGTGCTTTCACTCTAAGTGCTGCATGCCCACTGCAGGGCGTGGGCAGGGAGCAAGAGACTTTGTGCGCGCCTCCCACTCCCAGGCTCTGATTGGCCTGGGGTTGTGGGGAGCTCACAAAGTCTCCTCCTGCTCTGCAAGGGGGGCGGTGCCTAGAGGGAACTGCCAGCTGTTCAGAACTGCTATTCTGTGGGAGGGGGAACACAGAAGTGTCCTGTCCTAACCTGCCCCTTCTGCCAGAGGCCCCGCCTCTTCTGTGGTGGCCCGAGGCCACTTCAAAAATTATTGAAGTGGCCCCCTCGTCTAAAATTATTGCCCACCCGTGCCCTAATTGTTCTTCTGAATACAGTCAGTTCAAGGAGTAGCAAAAAAACCAGAGCCTTTCAAGCGAAGCACACAAGAATCTGTTATTAAATAAATAGGGGGGGGGGAAAGGTGTCTGTTTGAGAGGGTTGTTTTTGTTTTTGTTTTTTTTATAGTAACAAACTTAGTTTTATACAAATTGGAAAAAAAACTCTAAAAAGCTATTTATAATCTTTATACAGAAAGTTAAGTGTGCTTGGATTAAAATATGACCTTCTTAATGTTTCCTCTAGAAAATTTTCCTTTAAAAGCATGGATTTACCTTAAATTAACCTACTTAAGATTTCCCATGTGCCCTTAGTTTTACATTTGGAATTGTGCTACTGGCCAGCCTGGCATTTCATTTTTTAAAGGAAGTGTGATTCATTCCAGACTGGCTTTTGTTTCTAAAACCACAAATGGCGTAGGTTTTAACCTATTTTGTGGTTTTTAAAAGGAGAATTCTCTTTCTTGTCAGCATGCTTTTTCATTTCAAAGAAAGGTTTTGTGAGAGGGCATCTGCTCTGCACTGGCCCTTAAAAGGCAAAATTCAGCCCTAAGCAAAGGCTGAGTATGAAGCTCCAGCTGAGGCAGTTATTGCTAATTAGGGCCCAGTTGGGGGCTATATAAAGATGGGCTCCCAGAGGGAGAGAGTAGGACTTACTCTTGCTCTGTCTGGAGAGCAGGAGGGACCCAGCAGCAGCAGCAGCAGCTGGCCAGAGGGCAATGTCCTGAAGAGGACACCACAGTACAAGAGTGATGCAGGTCTGAACTGGAGAGTGGGGTGAGGACAAAGGGAGATGTCCAGCAAGCAGAGAAAAGCACAGTGCCAGTGCCACCAGCTGGAAGTGCCATGGCGGTGAGTCTGCACCGTGACAGGTTTCCACACGGAGACCTTAGCTGTTGAAGAGTTGACCCAAGATACAGGGACTGACAGAACTGCACCTGAACGCTTTGGAAAGGTATCTTGGACCTCCTACATTACTGCTTTTCTGAAGTATGGAATTCAAGTTCTCTAATAAAGACACAACAATTGCATGCTAATCTGCATATCAGCCCTGTCCCGAATCTCATCAGAGTCCTAGATCCAGTACTCCTTTTATGTAATTTATCCCATGTATCTCTCAACATATGCCTTTGTTAATCAGATCTTTCCACTCATGAACTGAAAGTAGTTTCTGTTGTCTTCTTGAAAGTTGTTCATTTCTGAAGAGGAACATAAGTATGCAAAATACACCAGACTAGCTGACTCTAACAAATATAAACAGAAAATAAATGATATATACTACAGATGAAGTAGTGCTGGTGAAGTAGATTGTTTGGCCATAAAGACAGACAGTAGTCCTCAGCTTAAGAACAGATCAGATACCATATGCCTCTATCCACTCAAGATGGATCATCTCTTAGGTCAGAGATGTGTAGTTCAGTCTCTGGTAGTGATAATTCATAGGCCACACTGCCAAAAAGACCAGTGTCACAGTATTTTTGTGATCCGGATGTTTGTACACAAATGGCATCAGCTTTCTTTCATTTTCCACTAGGTTACATTCATCTGAACTCACATCATACCCATTTGTGGCATATTCAAATGGGAGGTTCAAATCCCTGACAGGGTGGAGTCACATTGGTAAGATGGCACGAAGGGGAAGCTTGAACTGCTTGCTCACTGATAAATTTGAAGGCTGTTGATTGGATATCCTTTGTCTACATTAAATAAAAAATATCTAAGATTTGTTATTAAGTAGAAAGATTCTAGAACCTGTGCCCAAGTATCTCATCTCCAGCACCCGTCACACTGATGATTATTAAATGCAAACATCATATTGCATGCTCACAATGGGATTCTTTTGTTACCTGTTCAGGCCATCTCTGATAAATCACTCAGTGTTGCTTGCTGATCCTTCAAAAGAAACTAACAACTGTTTTGGTTTCCATGTTAAAACAGCTGTTGGTAACAAGATAAATGCTGCTGAGTTACTAAATGAACCAAGGAGTGGAGAATGGGAAATGGGCTACAGAGCCTTTGACCCTTAGGATTCTGCTTCACATCCAACCTCAGATAGTAGTGACTGAAAGTCTTTATCATCTGATGACCATTTGACCTTTGTAAACTGAGCTGTGGATCTCTGTACAGCTCCTAGTGTACAACTTGCTGCAGAAGAATTAGCCCTCTTGTTGGCACACTCAACAAAGGCCACACTCTAAAATGACTGGGAAAATATACTTCCCATAGGCTGATTCTTCACATTGGGCACATTGAACAGTCCCTGAATGTTGCAAGCAATAAGGAACAAGCTTATGCTGATATTTTCTTGGTAAACTTACTAGAGGCTTTCAGTTCTTAGGATTGTCAGTCTAATGCCGCTCAGCATTCACTAAATTGACTCAATAAAAATAATTATAATTGTAAAGAACTAATGAGTTATGGTACTTATACATTTTTAGATTATATTTGACAGCAACAAAAGTTCTTTTAATATTTAATTTTTATATAGCAAATTATTGCCTAGAGGACCTAACCAAAATCAGAGTTTTATTGTGCTATGCATGGTATTAACACGAAGGGTACATCTACACAGCAGGATTATTCTGGAATAACTGAAATAACATAGTCCTTGTCTACACTACAAGCAGATATTTCGACATAATGTCAAGTGGAAGACTTCTCACTCTGGGTACGTCTAAACTACATGGCTCCATCGACGGAGCCATGTAGATTAGTGTACTCGAAAAAGGGAAATGAAGCGGCGATTTAAATAATTGCTGCTTCATTTACATCAAAATGGCTGCCGCGCTGTGCTGATCAGCTGTTTGGCGGCACAGTGTGGTACTCTGGACGCTCCGCGGTCGACAAGGGAAGCCCTTGT
Source organism: Pelochelys cantorii (assembly GCA_032595735.1). Lineage (NCBI taxonomy): Eukaryota > Metazoa > Chordata > Testudines > Trionychidae > Pelochelys > Pelochelys cantorii. The sequence continues at coordinate 95,680,351 of CM064329.1, read as the reverse complement.
CGACCGCCCCGGTAAACCTCATTCCACAGGGCATAACGGGGCGGTCGACAAGGGCTTCCCTTGTCGACCGCAGAGCATCCAGACTACCACACTGTGCCGCCAAACAGCTGATTGGTACAGCGCGGCAGCCATTTTGATGTAAATGAAGCGGTGATTATTTAAATCGCCACTTCATCTCCCTATGTCTAGAAACCTAATCTACATGGCTCTGTTAACGGAGCCATGTAGTCTAGACATACCCTCTGACTCCTGTAACCCTCATTTCACAAGGAGTAAGGGAAGTCGGAGGGAGAGTGCTCTATCTCGGACTTCCTGCTGTGTAGACAGCACCAAAAACTAAAATAAACTATTTTGACTTAAGCTATACAATTGTCATAGCTCAAGTTATGTAGCTTATTACAGCTTTAGCCCTGCTATGTAGATATGCTCACAGTAAGAGACTGTCACCACCCTGCGTGGTTATAATTTATACAGAGAGCAGTTTGGAGGGTGGGCTGAAGCCAAGAATGGTGCAGCGATTTGCCTCAAGACAAAGAGCAGGGGAGTGACAGAGCCAGTAATAGAACCCACTCTCTTGAATTGCAGTCCAATGCTTTATCCATGAAACTTGTCCCTCTCTCTGCATGGTCTCACTAGAAAAGCTGTTAATTTAAAAACTATATTTCTATATAGACACCAATGGGCAGTCTTTGTCCTAAGTTTCTCTTTCCTCAGGAGAACCCATGATTTGTGCAATTAATTTAACTCAACTGGATGTCCTTTAGTAAGAGTCGTAACACGGACATAGCCTTGGCTTACACAGGGAAAAGCTGCATTTGGAATGCTTGTGACCCATTTATTTTAATACCCTGCTATATAGGTCCCTGAAGGACTATTTTGGTTAACTGTTATTATAGAATGTGTTTTACTGTTGCTGAAGGTTGTTTTAAAGTGCATTTTTTTGCTGTTGGACATAAGCATGTTTTTGAAGTAGGTTGCTTTACTGATGTGTGAGTGTCATAACAGTTGAGAATTTTACAGTACATTGCACCCATAAACAATATTTCTTATCAAACGTCATTGCACATTAAGGTTATGGTCCTGGGAACTGCCTAAAAGTTAACTGAAAGCAATGTCTGTTAACTGAGCCTGTTTTTATAACTTACACTCAATATATTATTCCATGAATTTCTCCAGGTCTCTACTGGACAAAGGCCTGTAGAGCTCTCAAATTGCCAATCCACTCTCAATCTGGTTCAGAGAGTTAATTCTTCCACTGCTTCTGTAAAAGCAAGGCAGCCACAATTTGTTTACCAGAAACGTAGAATTGTCAAAATCTTGTTACAAACATTCCAGGACATTCTAAAGAAAATGTTATTATCCATTAATTTTTCATAGTCATAAAGATTTCATCAAATGGATGGTCTTCAAAAGTAAATTTGGAGCGCTACCTGAGATTCATTTAATCATGAAACCAAATCTGCCTCATGACCCAGGAACATTGCCTCTAAAGGAAGTAGTTTACAAGGGCTAGGTGACTGGAACTCTATTATGTGATTCCAGTGATCAGTCCTACAGCCCAAATATTGAATAACAAATATAAAATATTCTGTTTAATTTCCTGCCCGTCCGTCTGCCCAATCTTATATACTTTTAGGTACCTATCACTGTGTTGAGTGTCCAATTCTCTTAGGCTATGTCTACACTGCGGGATTTTTGTGCAAGAACAGTTGTTCTTGCGCAAAAAGCTGCGGAGCGTCTACACTGAACGCGTGTTCTTGTGCAAGTAAATTTATAGTAAAGCATCAGAAAAGAGGGCTTCTTGTGCAAGAGTTATTCCTCTCTCCACAGGGAACAAGCCCTCTTGCGCAAGAGCTCTTGTACAAGAAAGCAGTGTGGATGGGCAACAGGGGTTTCTTGCACAAGAAATCCCTATGGCTAAAATGGCCATCAGAGCTTTCTCGCGCAAGAGAACGTCCAAACCACCATGAACGCTGTTGTTCAAAAGTACATCTCTTGTGCAAAAGCACACGGCAGTGTGGATGCGCCCTTGCGCAAGACCTTTTGTGCAAGAACTCTTGCGCAAAACAGTTCTTGCTCAAGAAGCCTGCAGTGTAGACGTAGCCTATTAAAGAAGTAATGAGGCATTTCTCAGGCTTTGGCTCATCATTTGTATTATTTGTAACTAAGAGTCACAGTGAACAGTTCAGGAGAAATACATGGGATAAAATTCATGCACACAAAAACTCCCAATTTTTCTGTGAGTCATGAGTGCAAATCCAATTCTTACTGTCCAAGAAATAACAACCAGACAAATCCTTCGTTACCTCTCATAATGACCAGTGGAAAACTACTATGTAATCTTCTTCATGTCACCCTTCTATTCCTTTCTCTTACTCCCAACTGATTATAAGAAACCCTGCCAAGTTAAATCTTAACTTTGAATCTACATTTCTGGGGAGCAAGGTCCAGTCCTTTATTTGTCTATTAAATTTCATGGACATACAGTATGATGTAGTTATAGGAAAAAGTTTGTAGGATGTGAAAAGAGCAACCATGTGGCTGACAGCTTCAGAACCTGACTTTCTAAAAGAAATGTGATGTTCTTAGATTCATAATTAATAATAGTTAGCACTGACATAGCAATTTTTATTGTGGGATCTGAAAGCCCCACCAACTACCTGTCAGCTGCTGCTATTAGTTCCATTTTACACACACAGCCAAAATGGCTGCACTTAGTGACTTGATTCAGGTTGTATGATATCATAGGGGAAGTCTTGTTTGTTTGTACCTGCAAAAACAATGAAGAATTTGGTGGCATCTTAGCTCTGGTCTATACTAGGGAGTTATTTCTAAATAATTCCCTTTATTTCAAAATAACAAGGAGAGCATGCACACTTCCAAGCCCCTTATTTCAAAATAACTTCTGCTTTCCATGAGGAATAACACTTATTTAAAAATAGTTATTTCAAAATAGTGGTAGTGTGGACTCTCCATCGCTGCTATTTCAAAATAGCTCCTCCCCAAGGCCATTCAAAGTTATTACTCTCTAGTGCTTCCTGGGGCTCTAAATCAAGGTAGTGCGTCCACATTAGGGAAGCCTGCCTCAGACTACTATTGAGACTTCCCTGTAGTGTACATGTGCTATTTCAAAATAAACTATTTTGGAGTATTTCTTCCTGAATAGCTTATTCTGAAATAAGTGTGCAGTGTAGATGTACCTTAACAGATTTATTAGGGCATACATTTATTTCCTAATAAATCTGTTAATCTCTAAGATGCCACAGGACTCCTCATTTTTTTTAAGGTTGTATGATCAGTCATGGTGGAGCCAAGGACAGATCAGAATCCCTGACTCCTGATCTTTTGTTCTAGTCACATTAGATCACACTCTCTGCCTTTGTTCATGAAGAATCATGAGAAATACCAAGTGTACATATTTCCCAATGAAATCAATTCATGTCTGAATTTATGTCTCAGAATCTCCTCCATCTATTGCACTGTGGGTACATGGAATGTTTTCATATTCTCTGGATGCTTTTTGTATAAGATAATTGTTTATCTCTTTATGTTAGTACACCTGTTTTCCCCTTAGGAGGCAACTGCTAATTTATATAAGAATCTTTCTTTGGGGTATATATTGGCTGTTTAAGAAGCTGAGATCTGAAGGACACAGCACAAGAAACAAAATGAAAGAAGCACACATTCCAGTATCAGATATAGCTCCAGGATATCAACTGTTTACTGCTAGGGAAGAGAGATATGAGCAATCAGTGCTTCCCCTGCATATGCACTCTGTATTCTGCAAGCACTGATAATGGAAGAAAGGCAGGAGGTGAGCTTGCCAAGGGAAAGGCTGTTCTCTACATAAGAGCAGGAAGGTATCTGGAGGAGAAGAGCCAGAGCAAAGTATTGGTTAACTGCTCAATAAATGGAGGAAAAAACCCACCACCAACAACAAAGATAATGCTGCAGTTTAGAGTCCAGGGGGCAAATCCAGTCCTATTGCGAGAGGATGGATCTGTACTGAAGTCAATGCTAACACCAGGACAGAATTTATTTCTTTGCATCTTTTTTATTCTTCTATCCTGTTTGCTCAACCCACAAAGCAGGCATTTTACTGGAGAAATAAAAATATAATATTATTTATAAAACCACCTCCATAGGAATGCTCTTTGACAATGATTAATAGGAAGACAGACTGACACCTTAGGCAAGAAGGCAAAAGCCCTGATTTTGAAGACTAAAAAGTTCATGCTCCTGCTGAATTCTAAGTTTCCTGGTTTCTATTACATTTTTTATTATTATAATTTTTGCATGACTGTAGCCGGACCTCTCCTAACCTCACCATTTTGAAAGCTGAAGGAAAAGTTGCTTGCTGCAGTCAGACAGGAAACCCTCTCCCCCCTCCAAACCCAACAACGCCTCATAAAAATATCAAATCACAGATTAAAACAGAATGACTTGAAAGCTCAGAAATAACAAGTCTCCCTCAGTATGTCTGCTATTAAAAACTGCTTTTAACTTATTGACGATGGAAAACTCAGGAGATAGACCATAATAATAATATTACTATGAGCAAGTTCTTGCAGTCTCTTTTTGATTTAAATGTGGAAAATTGACTTTTAAATTTTTAAATTTTTACTAAAAACAACTAAACCGTGACTAATTGGGCTCTGCAGCCAACCATTCTAAACTGCAATTATTAGAAAGAAAGAAAGAAAGAAAGAAAGAAAGAAAGAATTTTTCAAACATTTGATGACATTTTCAGTGTTTCTTTTTTCTGCTTGTCTTCAGATTTGAGTTTCCTCATCACAGATTCCAGCTTCTGTCTTTCTTTTTCAACCAAGTCTCCTCAGGCCCCAATTTGGAATGGTACCAAAGCAAGTCCCATTGAAGTCAACGGAGCTAGGTATGCACTTAAAAATAGATACATTCTTAAGCACCTTGCTCAGTTAAAATCTTAGGTATCAGGTCTCCTGCTATTCAAATGTACAGAGAAACCCTATTATGTGTACTGAAAGCCTCTTTATAAACAATTTGGTGACACTGACCACAATATCATGGAGCTGCAAAACAGCCAACCTCTACGTGAGGGGGGAAAAAAAAGACAAATGACCAAATTCAGTGTTTTAACTGAATCAGTCTCCTTAGTAAAGCAGGGTGAATAATTGACACTGGGAAATCTATTAATCATATTTAGTCTCTCTTCTTCTTTGCCAATTGTTCACAAACTGACTGATTTTTTTTCACATTTATCCACGATTCAAATCTGCTCAGGTCAGGTTGTGTATGAATTTCCTTCAAAAGAATTCTTCAAGCACTTGCTATTTCCAAAGCAATATTCAAGCCATGTGCCTTGTCACCAAAGTCACAAGTCCACGAGCCTTGTAACATCAGATTCATAAGGTTCTTTTCTTTAAATCAAATTTGACTAGGTCACCAAATAAAATGCCATGCACTGATTAATTAAATCACACCTATGGACCAACATTTGTATTTGTGTGAATATGGTTGACCATAACTTCACTGGCTTGAACATTCAGAAAGAAGGGATGAAAGCATGTAAATGTGAAATCCTATTTTAAAATGGCAAAAATTTTTGTGAATGATTATTCTGAGTGCTCTAACCCTTAGCTCCTTTCTTCTTCCTGTGGCTGAATGGTCTTAATATGATACAATAATTACTCATTCAACACGTGCCCGCTTAACACGTTTTCACGATAGCACGATTTTTTTTTTAGGGAACATTTTTTGAATAACATGACCGTCCCCGAAATAATATGGTTTCCCCAGCCGGCCTGTTGCTGGCGGCTACCGGAGCTTCCCCCGCCTCCCTGCAAAGCTGCGGAGGGTTCGCCGTTCACCACGCCATTCCCCGCTGACCCCCCCCCCCCCCCTCACCGGATGCCTCGCCACCTCTCCTCCGCTGCCGCTTGCAGGCTGGCGGCTGGGTTTTCCCAGCCGGCCTGTCGCCGGAGGCTGCGTGGGCTTCCCCCACCTCCCTGCAAAGTGGCACAGAGTTTGCCGCTCGCCGCGCCGCTCCCTGCCGACCCCCCCTCGCCGGACGCAGTACGGGTCCCTGCAGACCCATCATAGGGGCATACTCCCAACCCAATCCCTCTTCCCTCTCCTCCCCTTCCCTTTCCCAGAGCCAAACACCTCCCCTCCCTGCTGTAACCCAGTCCCCTTTCTCCCCCAACCATATGTCCCGGTCCCCAGGCAGCTGCCTGTGCTCAGTGGCCGGCTGCTAGCTAGTGCAGGCTGGAGCCATGAGTGCACGTGCGCTTGAAACTCAACCCCCACCTTTTCCATTATTTTCAATGGGAAAATTGACCCCGCATAACACGTTTTTGCTTAGCACGATCATTTTCTGAAACATATCTACTGTGTTAAATGAGGAATTACTGTACTGTATTTATCTCCTACTCATCTGATATCTGTAGTATCACTTACAGTAGCATAACAAGGTGAATCTCAGACCAAAGAGAATTCCTTCAGTCTAGTCAAACACACACTAGAGAGACTTGCAGTAGAAATGTCTGTAAGAATTTGACTATAGAATATAAGTTAGCATGAGGGTTAACTCTTTAGAGAGAGTCAGCTGCCTTGCACTGCAAAGATGTGTAAAATCAGTGTTAAAGACTTACCAGATAAGAATGGTAGTATTTCACACGTGGTGTACATTTATTTTCTCAGGGGAAAAAGTGTAGAGGACATGGAAGCTAACCCTTCTCTCTCTTTCATATATGTAACTGTGCAGACTACAACAACATTACAGCAACTGCAAGTCAGAATGAGGCTACACTCTTTTGGAGAGTGTGCAGTATATCCTAAGCATTCAACATTCTGAATGACAGGAAAACTACTGAGTTCTCTCTTAAGATGCAGGACTGTTTTATATACTGTTGTATACAGTAGGAGCTGGTCTTTCTAATGAGTTCAATGGGATTGGTATCTGACCTTGGGTGCATTGTCAAGGACACGTTAGATGTGACATTAAGTTTCCAATTCAGCAATGTACGTAAGTACGTATCAGTCAGAAATTGATATATCTTGCTGAATCAGGACCTAACTGGACAGATCACATAATGACAACCTTCCCATCTTTTTGAATTGGCATGGGGCTCTCAGTTTTAGTCAGGAGATTAGACACGTTGCAAAAGAGAAATTAAAGCAAGTAAAGAGACAGAAAAGATGTCGGAAAGTGTGGAAGTAAAGGTGGTCAAGGCTGCACAGGAACATATTTTCTAAGAAGTCTGTAGGGGCCTTCAAGGGCGAGTGAGTTGATTTTATTCTACTCATGTTTTTGAGTTATGTACTTCCTGCTACATGTAAATCTATTTCTGAAAAATTGAACTGGCTTGCAAGGAGGACTGGTTTATCTTCATCTTACTAGGGAAAACCAATCTCTCATAGCACTGGCTAACCAAACTCCTTGAAGAAATCAATTAAAATAATTGAGATTAACTCCTAAATTTATGAAATTAGTATAATTTATCCACCAATATCTTCCACAAGACACCACCCCCAACAACTCCTTCATTTTGTTGGTAGGAAAGTCCATGTGTTTGAGCATGGCTAGCAACCTTGGGATCCTGTGTCCGACAAACTCATTTGGGCCTTTGCCACCTCTATCACTGATGGGCTAGACAGATGCAACAGTCTGACATAACTGTTAGTCCATTAGTAGCATGAAGTCCCCCTCCCCCCCCCCCATGCTTGTCTGCTGGAGAAGAGGGATACTTTCCTCATTAACATGGAGGAAAGCTGAATTGTGTTTTTGGCTCTGCCATTGACTCACTGTTTCACTTCATCCTCTCCTGAACCATTTCTGATTTGGGGACTATTTATGGCAATGTCAATGGCATTGCTAGGGGTACCAGCATGGCCCCGCAATATGCCAAAATTTTTCTGGCTGAAAACCTAGAACTATGTTTCCTCAGCTCCTGTCCCCGATCATTCCTCCTTTTACTTATGCTATGTTGATGACATCTTCATCATATGGGCCCACATGAAGGAGGCCCTTGAAGAACTCTGCAGGGATTTTAACAATTTTCACTCCACTATCAACTTCAGCCTAGAGTAATCCACACAAGAGATCCATTTCCTGGACACTACAGTACAAATAAATGAGGGTCACATAAACACCACCTGCCAAAAATCTACTGACCGTTGTTCTTACCTACATACCTCTAGCTTCCATCAAGGACACATCACACGGTCCATTATCTACAGCTAGGGTTGCCAGATGATTTCACGTGCTAAAAATTTGTCGAGCAAAAAAAAAAAAAAAAACCCCACCCACACTGAACACACATCCTATGTTTAATACTTAACTTTATTATAAACAATCAACAGTCTACGTCCTACATCATATATTTTGCATTAGATTGTGCAGCTTTTATCAATTTCGTATTTTTCAAAAACTCTTCTTTGACTTCCAGACAAGTAAAAGGTATATTAAAAAAACACAATAGGACAGGGCTTCTCCACCTCTCTAAGGCGTCACTCCTCCTCAGACACAATCAGCTGAGGGCTCCCAGTGCCGATTGTGCCCCGCCTCCTAGCCACTCCCTCCGACCCCGCCTGGCTTCTGCACGCAACAAGAGGCTCCCAGCGCCAATCATGGGCCCGCCTTCCAGCCTGGGACTCCCTCTGGTTGCATGTAAAAGCCTGGCTGGGACTCCCAGCCACTCCCCCCGCCCAGCTTCTGCACGCAACCACAGGCTCCCAGCACTGATCGTGGCCCTGCCTCCCAGCCACTCCTCTTGACCCCGCCAGACTTCTGTCCAGCACCCAGCTGGAAAAACAGAAAATTCCGGACATTGCACATGTCCGGTATTTTCTGAATTTTTTTACCAGACAGAGGGCACAAAAACCAGACTGTCTGGTAGAATACCAGACACCTGGCAACCTTATCTACAGCTAAGACATGAGTGATGTAATTGGATCTGCTCCAATCCCACAGACAGAGACAAACACCTTCTACAGGATCTTTATCAAGCCAAAAAAATACCTAGAAGTACCTAGAAGTCACCTTCTTCAGAATAGCCCCAACAAGGTAAATAACAACACAACTGGTTATCACCTACAGCCCCCAGGTACAAACCCTCCAACACATCATTGACAATCTACAACCAGTCCTGGAAATTGATCCCTCACTATCACAGACCTTGGGTAACAGCCAGTCCTCACTTACAGACTACTCCCCCAACCCAAGACAAATATTTATCAGCAACCACACACCACAGATGCACTCACCCAAGTACCTACCCCTGCAACAAAACCCATTGCCAACTCTGTTCACATATCTATGCAATTGATGTTGTCTATGCCAAAAGATAAATAGTAACACACATAAACCTCTAAGGGAATACTTTAACCTCCCTGGCCATTCAGTAATAGATTTGAAAGTAGCTATCTCCCACAAAAGAAGTTCAAAACTCAATTGCAAAAGGAGACAGCCAAATTGGAATTCCTTTGCAAATTCAACACTATCATTTCAGGATTGAATAAGGATCTCAAGTGGTTAATGCATTACAAAAGCAATTTTCCCTCTCTGGATATTCACATCTCCAGACCAAATGTGGTAAATGATCCACTTCCCCCAACTTCTTCCTTCCTGCTTCTGTAACTTCCACTCCAATTCATCTGATGATCAGTTCTGTGAGGGAGCAGAACTCTCCACAATCACAGACGTGTGTGCAGGATTTGACCTTCAATCTTTTTGTCTCAGTTTCCCCATCTGCAAAAACTGGTGTAACCAATGGGATATTGCGAGCTTAAACTAACTAAATGGTTCTTTGAGATTTTCCCTGGGAAAGGTTTTAGGACTGGAAAATGTCACTATTTATGTATTATTCTAACCACCAGTTCTAACTTTGTTTTCCTATAGATTCAGGGTTTTTGTGTGGGGAAGACAGGGGGGCCTTTTCCCCCTCTGCTACATGTGGACACCACATAATGGATATTTTCCTGGAGAAGCCAATGTTGAGGGTCACCATAATGAGTCCCTGCTTCTTCCCTCCCAAAGAGAGTTCAAGATTTACTCAGTGAGAGGAGAGACATGTGTCCTTGGTGTATCATAAAAACTGCTTATTTATCTTTTGTAAATCAGATAATCCTCCTTCTAACCTTGAACTTTCCTGGGTCTTGACCTAGCTGGTCTTGCAAAAATAGGCCAGTCAATCATAATCTTCATCTCACTGTTGCATGGGGAAGGGGTATAGTGAGAGAAAAGAAAATAATTCTGTCAGTAATTCCTTTCCACCCACAGGCAAAACCTCTTCACCCAATTAACTAACACCAGGTGCACACTTGAATGCATCTGAGGTATGCAGTGTACTCACAAGCTCTGCTTTTAACTTGGCAAACAGACATACAACCTGCGCCTGATTAGCTTACTTTGCTGGGACTGCAAAAAGTTAGTAAGTGAAAGACCCCTGAAAACCAGAAAAAGATCATAGGCTTTTTCAGTGTAAATAACAACTATCCTGACCAAGCGAAAACCAGAGTGCTCTGTACATTAAGAGAACCATTGTTTATATGGACCAATTTATCAAGATAGACAAGTGGCAGCAATTCAGAACAAATCAGCACACATTACAGTGCTTGAGCAGCATTTTGTGCTAATGCTACACAGAAGCAAGTAATAATCCCTCCTGCAGATGCACCAGGATGTCTATCAATAACTAAACCAGCATGACTATAGGGGCATTTGAAATGGTCTGATTTCTTCCCCTTCCTGAAAGCCCCCCCCCCCTTTCTCTGCCTGTCTCTTCTGCAAGTTTTAGTTAGTGCAGCTCAATGTTTTAGAAGTAGCTCAGTAAAGCTTTTCTTCTGCATCTAAGTAAAAGCAGACTGACTTTTAGAAGTGTCAAATCCCAGCAACTGTAAGTGAAGTCAAAAGGGGCTGAAATTTCTCAGAATTTCTGAAAATCTGTCCCGAGGTAGCTTAAGACAACAAAATCAAGGCACCCAGAATTAATGAATCCTTTGGAATATTTTTGCCCAGGGTTTGTTCCTGCTTCCTTCTCAATGTTCCATGAACCAGGGCAATTAGAGACAAAGCCCTGCTAGCATGAGCCTGTCTCCTCAAACTCGGAGACTCGCTGTATGTTTATGGTGTACACATACTTCTAGTGTCAAGGGATGTCTTCTAGAAGAATGGCCTAACATTTTAAAATACTTTCTATTTATTCTATATATATTCTAGCCCCCACTGTGGCCATTTTGTACTGTCTCATTGGTTTATTTGGCCAGATGAAGAATATGCTGACATGAAGAAATCCACCTATCACACAAAACAACTCTCAAAAGAAATTGGAAGGAACCATTGGAGCAGTACAGATGCACTGATAAACCCTGGCTACCAGAATCATCCAATGCTGGGGCCATTGAAAGAGATATAATATGAATATTTCCAGAGCTGCTCTAAAAGGTCCCTGTAGACAGGGCCAATCACAGGCAGCCCAACTTGCCCCTTTGTATAGGCTGTTCCAGCTGCCAAATGGCTAGTCCCAAGGATCTAAGCAAAAAGTCTCCATACTGGACTTCAACTAAGAGGGATGTGGGTCCATATCTGCAAATGATAGTCTACTAGAATACTTACTTAGCATTGCTCCAAGGGTGAGGGGAGGAAGGTAAGAGAGGCAGCACAGGCCAGCTGGTCATGGCCACAGCTAAGCAGCCTAGTGGTGCTGGGGAGGACAGCCTGTGGCTTCTGAAGAGGGGCCTGGGCCTGCACTGCCCACCCCTGCAGTGTTCCAGGGGGTACTGTAGTGGGGCTGGCGGGGCTTTCCTCCTTCCCCCCTCCAGTCCAGCACTGGGGATGAGGGCGGGGGAGGGGGGGGATGGTTTGGGGCAGGGAGACCATTTACCTGGACTTTTGTCCAGCAAGAACGGAAGCCCCATCTCCAGTCAGCCACTCCCTTCCTAGTTCAATTACCACTAGTGGTCATTCTGCAGTATAGCTGTCCCCTGCACTCGCTACCCCCAGTGGTCACTCTGCAGTAGTGCATCCCTCCAATCTGCCTCCTCCCTTTCCATGTTATGGGGAAAAAATGATTTCCAGGAACATCCTGTTTTCCTGGCACAATCAAACACTGACCTTGCTTTTAGGTAGTAGGATAAGAGAAAGCTGCATGCCACATTTGGTGGTTCTATGTGTTATCATGTAGGAGTTCTTGAACAAAAGGACTCAGAATCAGATGCACAAATATCTCTATCTCTCTCATATATATATATATAGAGAGAGAGAGAGAGAAGAGAGAAAATTCCTCAAACATTTCAAGAACTGCATTCAGCTGTACTGGTTGGAATTCAAGCACAGAGACATCACAAGTATTCCCATCTCACATGGATCTGTCCTTATATGGACTTGAAAGTCAAGTCCAAATCTGAATGATTTGATCTGAGAAGTGAGCAGAAAATTCATTACAACAAATACTTGGTTCTGTATTCAAATGAGTACATTCCAGTTGCACTACACTATGGCTTTGTCTACACTGGCGGCTTCTTGCGCAAAAACATCTTGCGCAAGGGTTCTTGTGCAAGAAGTCTTGCGCAAGAAAACATCCACACTGCCATGTGCGCACTGTGCTTTTGTGCAAGAGTGCCCATGGCAGTGTGGACACTCTCTTGTGCAATAAAGCTCTGATGGCCATTTTAGCCATAGGACTTTCTTGCGCAAGAAATCCCTGCCGAGCATCCACACTGCCCTCTTGCGCAAGAGAGCTTACACCTGTTAGAAAAGAGCGTAGCTCTTGCGCAAGGAACCCTCTCGTACCACGTCGTACTGTAAATTTCCTTTCACAAGAGCGGGCGGGCAGTGTGGACGCTCTGCGGATTCTTGCACAAGAACAGCCATACTTGCACAAGAAGCCACAAGTGTAGACATAGCTTATGTGTTTATCAACCAAACTTTTCAGGTATTTCAGTAGCTAAAATAAATCCTTCTCCTGCACTGCCCCAGCACAAGACCTGTTTTTTATTTGTGCTGACAAATTGTTCAGACTCAAACTGAGACTCCTGCCAGTGATGCTCTGACCACCATCCTTCTTGATAAGGAGCTGAGTGAAAACATACTTCTCCTGTCTATCTCCTCCAGCTCTTCCCAACTATAGAACCTCACCTCAGCCCACAGCATTCTTACAGTGATATTTATATTCCTACCTACATTTATACTTCCTTCTGAACCAAGGCATGTGGGAGTCAGTCCTGAAATCCTAGTTTACCCTTACAAAAACAAGCTTCTCATTGGTGTAGCCCACAGGTTAAGAGTTTTGTCTGTACAAAGATTTAGTATGGACTAGGCAATGCTAACCTGGAGGAGTACAGGAGCTTGGCTTTTCTCTGAAACCATATGAGACATGGCACTTTTCCAATTGTCAGTGGTCAATCTGAGAGCCAATATTATGATGGCTACACAGAGAGTGAATTTTCTGATTCACTTTACATGATGATTCCAGTCATCAGTGAATGAAATAATGAGCATTGACATTAAAGACATCCAAAAGGATATTGTTGGTAGATATCTAGCCAGATATAATGGCCTTCTGATGGACTGGCCCTCCATAACGATGTTCTGGGAATGACATACTTCTACAGCAAATACCAATAGTAATGTTTTAGGTTAGATGCTCAGATGGTGAAAACTGGCATAGTTCCATTGACTTTAGTAGATCTTGGTCAGTTTACACCACCTAAGGTTCTGGCCATTAGGAATGGGAGTGAGTATCAACCTTTTCCACATCTCACCTCCCACTTCAATAATACCCAACATGTAGCTTTCTGTGTTTTCCGGATTGTTGACAAACTCCATGTAGTACTTTTATCCTTTTACCTAACAATAAAATTATAAAGCCAGATACCCATCACGGGGTATTTGCTGTTTTGTGGTCAGTATGTTTAAGTTCTGTGTATAAACAACATAGATTTATAATATCATGGTGTTTTGAAAAGTCAAAACAGAAGTAGATTAAAAAAAAACCGGAGGCCACTCTTTGCCATGAATATTTCCACTGTTCAGCAGCTTCTAACAACCCATCTCTGGGTCTCTTGGCTCCAATTACATACACAGCATGTTTACAGGGCTGTTCACTCAAAAATGATTCTCATCTGAGAATGTTATCTTGTGTGTGTAAAATCCTTTCTAGCTCTACAGGATCCATCCTGAAGGGTATGAGGCACAGACAAAGACACTTAATTCCCACAGACTTCTGAGGAAATTAAAGACATGCAGAACCTCACAGAACCTTTACCACAGTGCTCTTTGCAGGACTGACCTCTATATATGTCAAAGCACAAAAGGCCAAGCTCAGGTGGAGTGTAAATCAATGGTCTCTTACAGTAACTCATATAATCCTAAACTTCACTACAGTCACTCATATAAGCCTGATCTAAATTTGACCCTAGATGTTTTATAGTTTCATAGTGAGTTTTAATTGTTTTCATAATAATAATGTTTAGTACATAGGGGTTCAGAGAACCAAAATATGTGTTCCTGATGGCCATTACTCTCTGCCCATTGTAAGTGGTGACCTCAGAGTAACAGAGGATATGTCTAGACTACATGCCTCTGCTGACAGAGGCATGTAAAATAGGCTATCCGACATAGTCAATGAAGCGGGGATTTAAATATCCCCGGCTTCATTAAAATAAAAATGGCCTCTGCGCTGTGCCGGCTCAGCTGATTATCGGCACAGCGCGGCAGTCAAGACACGGATCAGTCGACAGAGGAAGCCTTTGTTGACCTCTCCCTTATGCCTCGTGAAACGAGGTTTACAGGAGCGGTCAACAAAGGCTTCCCCTGTCGACCGATCCACGTCTTGACTGCCGCGCTGTGCCGACAATCAGCTGAGCTGGCACAGTGTGGCGGCCATTTTTATTTTAATGAAGCTGGGGATATTTAAATCCCTGCTTCATTGACGATGTCAGGTAGCCTATTTTACATGCCTCTGTCGGCAGAGGCATTTAGTCTAGACATAGCCAGAGAGAAGAACCAAGTGTAGGAATAGTGCTCCTAAAGGTACAATCTGGCTTCTATTTAAGTCAATGGCAATGCTACCATTGATTTCAATAAGAGGTGGCTTCCTTCTCTCTCCTCTTTTCTCTCTTGTTTTAAAATGTCATTTACTATGTAACCCTGCTACTTATCGAGAGAAAAAAATAGTACAGTAACTTACAATTTCCCTCTAATTTTATTTCGCTGGGTAAAAGACTGTCTCTATCAGCATCACTAGGCGTCAATGAAAGGATGAGAGCTAGACAAGTTGAACATATGCACACAGAGCCATTTTCCTACAACAGCAATAATGTGAAAGCAAGGTGGAACATTTCTTTCTTGGTTTACATGACATTTCTTTTCTCTTGCAAAGCCAAACAGGTATTTATTTTCTGAAACATCCTCACACACAAACAGCTTCCCGTCATGCTTTATGCAGCTACATAGGGATAAATGGTAAGGCAAGAGTTGAATTAAAATGCAGGGCAAAGGGGGGAATTTAATGTTCTCTGATGCAATCTGAAACTAAATAGAAAGTTAATGAGGTAGATGTATAAAGAAAGGCTGGAGCTTCAGGGGATAAAGTTCTTGTTGCACCTAGGGTGGCCAAATTGTGTGAGAAGACATGAATGAGATAGGTGCTAAGTGAGCAGAGAGAAAAGAAAGGTTAAAGTCAATGAGGTAGATTGGCTTCAGTCTGTGGAGGACCGTTGAACTAAAAACTGAAATGGATGAGGAAGTCAGCAGCGAGATCAAGGGGAATGTTGTGATGCATTCATCACTGTGTAGTTAACTGGGATCTTAGACAGGCTTTTGGATGGTTTGACTATTTACACCTACAACCTGATGAGAAATAGTTTATCCATCCTGTGAAAATTATTAAGATTCAGACATTTTTGCATATTCTAAATCAGGACAAACTTGTAAATCTGAAAAAATTCTGTTAACTGAAAATTAAATTAAAAGAAGGTTGCAATCCAAATATTTTCTTTTGAGTCCACGCATTTTTATTTAAAAATCCAAAATGAAAACTATAACTAGCTTAAGTTATGACATGATAATTCATTTATTGACCTGGAAAAAAAACCTCTCTTTTGTTTCAAAGTTTGTTGTATCAAGACATTCATTGAATCTGTCTCTATGGAAGTTTCTGTTTCAGCAAATCAGCTTTTTATTCTGAAAAAGCATTGCACTGAAAAACTCCTGACTGGTTGTATATACTAGTCTTCCACCTTCTTGTGGGAAAAAACAAAAACAAAAAAGCCACAAAACTGTCAGTGCATGAACAAGCTGGGGAGGAAACCATTGTCTTCTTAGTACCCTCTCAGCTCAATCTTTAAAATCACCAAAGGTTTCAGTTTCGTTTGGAAAAGTTTTTTCTGGAGATTGCCCTAACATCTCAGGTCTATAGATCGGAGTTAGGAATCTTGTGGAGCTAGGAGAACATGAAAAACAACACAAAAGAAAATGTTAGTTTTGTCTCCAAAAAAGGGCTAATTTGCGATTTGAGCAAAGGCTCCAGGTGGGGCAGGGTGTGTCTTCAAGTTGTTATTAAATGAAAACTGATTTGCCCATCTCTACTCTGAAACATTATCCAATCTTTGCCATTTGCCCAACAGCTGTGCTATTTGGTAAACACATGAATTTTCACTGAGGATGTCAGGCTCAGCAAAACGACAGAAAACAAACAATTTAAAGACAAAGCTTGATTAGCTGAAGAAAACATCTGCAGATTTTAGCCAGAAACCCCAGAAAACCTTCATCTTTTGTAAGCCTCAGACAATTGCTTACACCCAGTGATTGCCTACTGTTTAGCAACAACAGAAGTGTTCTGATTGCAGATACTTTTCATGCAAAGCCTTGAGCATAAGTTGCTTTAAAAAACTGGACAAGAGGAAGGTGTAAAACCCACCAGGATATGCTGCTGATTCATGCACTATTACCATTGATTGGTCCAGGTGCACTTAGAGTGGTGTTTTGTTGATTTTCTCTCTCAGAAATGTTTACTTTTCCATGTGGTTTTACTTTGTTTGCAAATTTAATTTGGCAAAACATTTCCAAACAGGCATTGTTTCAGTTCAGAATAAATGTTTTGGTTTAGTGACTGGAGAGGAAACAGTTACGGGCTGGAATGAAATTCAGAAGATTTAAATTCTGTTCCCAGATTTGCTACTGATGAGTGTGAGTTAAATTAAATTACTTCACCTCATTGTGTCTCCATTTCCCTGCCCATTGTTGCCTAGGAAATGCAACCTAGATGAGGCTACTATATGGTGGGTGCATAACTGGCTGGATAACCATTCTCAAAGAGTAGTTATTAATGGTTCACAATCATTCTGGAAGGGCATAACAAGTGGAGTTCTGCATGGGTCTGTTTTGGGACCGATTCTGTTCAATATCTTCATCAACGATTTAGATGATGGCATAGAGAATACACAATTATTAAATTTGCAGAGGATACCAAGCTGGCAGGGGTTTCACGTGCTTTGAAGGATAGGGTAAAAAATCAAAATGATCTGGACGAACTAGAGAAATGGTCTGAGGTAAACAGATGAAGATTAATAAGGACAAATGCAAAGTACTCCACTTAGGAAAGAACAATCAGTTTCATACATACAGAATGGGAAGTATTTAAAAAACAACAAATAGTCTGGTAGCACTTCAAAGACTAACAAAACATGTAGATGTCTAGGAAGGAGTACTGCTGAAAGGGTGTTAGGGATCATAATGGACAACAAGTTAAACATGACTCAACAAACAGTGTGACAGAGTTGCAAAAAAAGCAAAAATGTTTCTGTGATGCATTAACAGGAGTGTTGTGAGCAAGATACGAGAAGTCATTCTTCTGCTCTACTCTGCACTGATTAGGCTTCAGTTGGAGTATTCTGTGCACCACATTTCAAGAAAGATGTGGAAAAATTAGAGAAGGTCCAGATAAGTGCCACAAAAATGAGTAAAGGTCTAGAAAACATGACGTATGAAGGAGGACTGGAAGAATTGGGCTTGTTTAGTTTAGAGAAGAGAAGACTAAAAAGGAACACGATAGCAGTTTTCTAGTATCTAAAAGGGTGTTACAAGGAGGAGGGAGAAAAATTGTTCTCCTTGGCCTCTGAGGGTAGGACAAGAAGCAATGGGCTTCAATTGCCGCAAGGGAGGTTTAGGTTGGACATTAGGAAAAAATTCCTAACTGTCAGGGTGGTTGTGGAATCTCCATCACTGGAGATATTTAAGAGCAGGTTAGACAGAGACCCCTCAGGGATGATCTAGACAGTGCTTGGTCCTGCTGTGAGGGCAGGGGACTGGTCTTGATGACTTTTCAAGGTCCCTTCCAGTTCTGTGATTCTATAATTAATACCTTCTCTAATAAATTAAGCACTCTTCCCATTTGCTACATTTTCATGAACTTGCTCCCAGTTCTGTGACTGTTTCTGAGCAGTTCAAATAATTATCAGCCTCTGGAGTGTTGGTGAATTATTGTCTATTTGTGCAATGGGTCACCTAAGTCACCTGGTACAATTTCCATTTCACTGACTGAGTGACTGAGGGTACATCTAGACTGGTGGGTTTTTCTGGGATACCAGAGGATACCAAATGCACTCTTTCAGGGAGCCCTGTATACCTCGTTCTATGAGGCATAAGTTTCCATTGAAAGAAGAGGCTTTCTGCCATTTGGCCCCGTCTAGATGGTGCCAAATGACAGAAAAGCCTCTTCCAGAAAAGCAATCGGAAAAAGCTACTCAAATTGCGCTCGATAAAAGAGTGTAGTTAGACCTAGCCAGAAACATTTTTAATTGGGAGAATAGTAAATTACATGCAATGGCTGATAAATACTCCTGTTAAAGAGACCAGGTGGGTAAGGTAATATCTTTTTATTGGAGCAGTATCTGTTGGTGAAAGAGACAAAGTTTCAAGCTATACAGAGATCTTCCTGAGGTAGAGAGCTCAGTGTAGATTGAAAGTTTGTCTCTCTCATCAATAGTTGTTTGTTCAATAAAATTCATTACTTCTAATATCTTGGGGCCAGTGCAGCTACAACACTGCAGAATATTTCTGTTGTCACATGGATAGCTATTCCCCAGATATTTATAAGAATAATAACAAACCCTTTGGACAGATGTTTGGTAAGAGCCAATAAAAAGAGACAGAAATGTAGTTGAACTAAAAAGGCATTTAGAATTTCAATGAACACTGTTTTTGCAGTATTCAACCAGCTCTCCTTGAACAAGATGTAAATTTATGAAGTGTTCCTACATTTCCTGACACTCATCAGTTACTAATCTATCGGATTAACACTGAGTTTGTTGTGGCCTGGAAGTTCCAAATACTCTATACAGCCTTCCACTGGGAGTATTAGCCTTTTAGGAAGTCTGATCAAAATATTTCACATGTTCTAAAAATGTGGAGGTGAAAAGAGACCTGTCCATTACACAAAAGGTGTTAGATGACTTGTACAAAAATAGTCTCACTACCAAAAGCCATGGTTTTACATTCATAGTTTCAGAACTGTGAATAAAAATGCACACCTACCAGGACCTGAACCAAAATCAGAAACTTTATCTAGAGAGGCAACAAGTTTGGGTAGAGAAGAAAAATGGAAATTGTAAGGGGATTTAATAGGTACTCCAAAGAGGGGGAAAAGAATTATTTTGACAGCTTGAAAAAGAAACCCAGTCCCAAAGGCATTTCTAACCAGGTAAGTCTTTTCACACCATCCTTAGGTATGTGTTTTCTCAACTTGCTGCTGATTCTTTGGAGAAAAGGAAACAAATAGGAATCCTGAGTGTTAAATTAACTACTACAGGCACTTGCTTCAGTCCCACATGCCCATTAAAATCATCAATACACACCATTAAGTTGCCCTGGGGCATGATATAAAGTTGTAAGGAATCTGTCCTATCTACTTGATCGAAAGCAAATGGAAAGACGTGTTCACAGTTGACTATTTTCTACAGCAGCATTCCTGTGTCACTGAATCCTAGATATCTGACACAGAGAACTTTCCTCTTTCTCCAGGTAATGCAATATTCAGCCATACTCTAAATACCTATGTGTTTTGCCATGTGTAATTAGAAATGATTCAAGCGATGAGGTTAGAAATGACTTGGGTGATAACTAAACCCTGATATAAACTTAAAATTTAAATTTATCTTGCAACATCACTCACAGTGCTGTAGTTAAAACAGTCTACTTCCTCCGGTAGACATGACTAGGTCAATGAAGCAGGCCTGCATCTACCTAGTTACTAGCCCTTGGGGAAGCAGATTATCTACATCACTGGAAAAATGCTGTCAGTCTCTGTGGGTCTTGAGTCTGCATAGGAAACATGTACACTACCGCACTCATACTAACACATGGCCTAATAGGCCATAACTGGGATTTTCAAATGTGCCAAAAGGAATTAAGGTGCCCAGCTGCCATTGAAATAGGCTTCTTTGCAAATTCCAGCGCATGTCTACAATTGGGATTGTTACAGCAAAATTCCCACTGGTGCTAAAACTAGTTAATCTGACCCAATGTTAGCACTAGTGAGCACCATGGGATTTTTGCTGTCATGTCAGTTAAAACTGTTGAGTGTAGATTCAGATGACAGGGTGATAAAAATAGGTCTGACTATGGGCACCTTATTCACATTAGGGCTCAAATTTATGCTACCATAGTTTCAATTATTATTTTACTGTCTGAGGATATGTCTACATAGAAACATTCTTCTGAAATAACTAGCATTATTTCAAAATAACTTAGTCCAAGTCTACACAGCAGGCAGTTATTTTGAAATAATATTAAAATAATGTCAAGCTGGAGGACTTCTTACTCTGACTCCTGTAACTCTAAGGTTACGTCTACACTGGCAGCTTCTTGCGGAAGAACAGCCGTTCTTCCTCAAAAACTTGCCGGCTGTCTACACTGTACTAGGGTTCTTCCAGAAGTAAATTTACAGTATAGCGTTGTAAAACAGGGCTTCTTCCAGGAGAGTTATTCCTCTCCCCATGAGGAATAAGCCCTCTTGCACAAGAGTTCTTTCAGAAGAGGGCAGTGTAGACAGGCAACATGAATTTCTTGCACAAGAAGCCCCTATGGTTAAAATGGCCATCAGAGCCTTCTTGCGGAAGAGAGCAGCTACACTGGCATGGAGGCTCTTACATCTCTTGCGCAAAAGCACACAGCAGTGTAGATGCTCTCTTGTGGAAGAGTTTTTGCACAAGAACTCTTCCGCAAAAGAGGTTTTGCGCAAGAAGCTGCCAGTGTAGATGTAGCCAGGAAGTGAAATTTAGGCACCTAACTCCTTTGAAAATCTCCCCTTTTGCCAATCATGTTTGACAATTATTCAGCCAACCTTTCTCACTAGAGTGTTAAAGAAACCCAAAGAATAAGCTGTCACTTTCTAGATTGTTTCTGTACACAAGAGAAGCCAAATTCATATCGATCAAAGTGACATGTTTGCAGAGCAAAATAAACTGAAACATCTATATAATTTATGGCTTGTTATGTTTGGTGATAAACAGATGCTTTAATTAAGTTTGACTTTAGGGCCTTTAAAACCCTCTGCCTGAGTTTTATCACCTACAGTAAACAGGGCTTTAGAAAAGGAATAGATAAGCAGGTGTATTGATCTTGGATACAGATAGGAGGCTAGGGACCAGGTATTTGCCTTGTTGCTGTGTGAGGCCCCTCATATAAAAATATGTCTGTCTGATCATAGAGTATGTACCTGTAGAAAATCAGATGGTAGATGTGATGCAGTGTTTAGAGAAAATGAGAGAGCACAGCAGTTCAGCCTGGAACACATTTCAGAATGAGAAGTTTAAGGAGCAGAGGACTATAGGACAACTAACTTTCTGATTCAAGAAATTATGGTGGAAATAATTGTATTCACTTTACTAAAGGTGCCTCTGACTTTTTCTGGGAGGATCCTGTGTGTTGCAATCTAGCTCTAGAGGCTACAACTCCCATGAGCCCTTGAGGAAACCACAAAGAGAGGGCTTGTCCGGGCATGTTGAGAGAGGGTCTCAGCAGTCTGGGACTCTCCATTTTGGGAGAGGGGAGCCAGACTGCTGTGGAAGAGCTGTATATCCAGCCCAGGAGCTGTTGTGTTGTGGCTAAAGCCTGGGACTGAAAGTCTGCGGTGCTTGGATACAGTAGGCTGCTGATTGCCCTAGAGGGGAGAGTATCAGAGGGGTAGCTGTGTTAGTCTGAATCTGCAAAAGCGCGAGGAGTCCTATGGCACCTTATAGACTGCCCACGAAAGCTTATGCTCCAACACTTCGGTTAGTCTATAAGGTGCCACAGGACTCCTCACCGCTCTAGAGGGGAGAGACTCTGGCTGAGCCTGTGGCTGAAGAGGACTACACAAAAACCAGCACACAGGAGGATGCTGTAAGTAAATGGGCTCTTTGGGAAAGTTCTGCCTTGGACAGACTTCAGAGATATAGACTAACTCTGGGTCCAAAGAGAGGTAGGGTGTCCAGCCCAGTGAACCAGAGCTGCTGGCATTTGGTGGAGCCTGCTCCAGTGGTAGAGGGAGTTTGCAGCTGGCTGCACAGCTTGGACTAACACACACACAGATCTTTAAGCGCACCCACATAAGCAAGTGCCTGAGACTCTGAGTCCAGAGGAGTGCACACTCTGGGGTGGGATAGATGGTGGCAGTGCAAATGCCAGATAAGTAAGTTCCTATTATTTCTGTGTACTTTGTTAATTTTATTCACTGTTAATCTGTTAAACCCTGTTACTTTAAGTTGTTAAATAAAGGTGTGTTCATTCTAATGTAATCAATTAGATGTATATTATTTATAATTTTTGTCCTGGAGTTAGATCCAGATTATTGTTGGAATAATTTTATTCCCGGAAGCTCCCAAGGCACACCATTAAGTGTGTACAGGGTCAGCCAGGTGGAGGCACTGCCATTGCATATTCTTTATGAGCCAGGGACTGCAGCAAGGGAGTGGATAGGGAAACCCCAACTAAACAACATCACCATTGGGGTACTTAGGATCTCCTTTTATGTTAAAACCATCAGGCACCCAGGCACACCTATGAGTGTGACCTGCTCCCAAGTAACCCGGGGTGGAAAAAGGGGGTTACATAATGTTTTGCTGATCTTCTGTGAATATTCCAGACATGTTACTGGGAGATTTAGTAATTGGATACTGGGCTGCTGGGATACGAGTGGTATGTGGTGCAGCAGAAAAATAATAGTAACATGCTGCTGATGAGTATTCAACTCCCACTACATCCTCTGAGAACTCCCACTACATCCAACTCAGCATTTCACAAGGAGGATCAGATCTTTTTTTCTTTTTTTTCTATTGAGTCTCTCAAGCCACTCTTATAATCACTATTTTCCTCTAAGATACGGGTATCTATTGTTGTTTCGTTTTACATATAGGGAATCTCAGGCACAAAACAGTTACAAAAATTGCCTGAGGTCGCATGATGAGTCAGTGGACCACCTGGTCATAGAATCCAGAATTCTGGACTGGGCTTTGGGGTATGTCTACACAGCAACATTATTTTGAAACTAGCCAATTAGCCCGTCATAAGACGGGATTTTCAGGTCTCTCCTCCACGTCGGTCTTCTCTCCTGAGCCTCCAGTCTCTCTCTCT
This sequence comes from Pelochelys cantorii, assembly GCA_032595735.1. Taxonomy (NCBI): domain Eukaryota; kingdom Metazoa; phylum Chordata; order Testudines; family Trionychidae; genus Pelochelys; species Pelochelys cantorii. The sequence goes on along the minus strand of CM064329.1, from coordinate 95,656,761 downwards.
CTCTCTCTCTCTCTCTCTCTCTCTCCTACTGCCTCCCCCTCTCTCTTTCAGCTCTCCTCCGCCTTCTGCCTCTCTCTCCGTCTCTCTTTCTCTTCTCCCCCCCCCCGCCTCTCACTCTCTCTCCGCTCCATCTCTCTCTTTCTCTTCTCCCCTTCCTGCCTCTCACTCTCTTTCCGCTCTCCTCTGTCTCCGTTGGGGATGCACGCTAGTCCAGGCCCCACACCCTGGCCGTGTATGTCAGCACCCCGTCCCCCTTCGCCTCCCGCTGTGGCACTCGGCTGACTTCTGTACTGCTCAGCCAGGTCGCCATGAGGGAGCAAGCGGCCGTTTGGGCTCCCCCATGGCGGCCTGGCTGAGTGGCGCAGAAGTCAGCCGAGCACCACAGCAGGAGGCGAAGGGGGGGTGGGTTGGTGACGTACACAGCCGGGCCCCACCCCCTGGCTGTGTACGTCACTGCCATGCCCCCCTTCGCCTCCTGCCATGGCACTTGGCTGACTTCTGTGCCGCTCAGCTAGGTCACCACGGGGGAGCAAGAGGAGCAAGGTGGGCTCCCCCGTGGTGGCCTGGCTTAGTGGCGCAGACGTCAGCCGAATACCACGGTGGGAGGCGAAGGGGAAGTGAAGGGGGTCGGGGCGGTGATGTACACGGCCAGGCCCCGCCTCCTGGCCGTGTACGTCACCTCTCCGCCCCCTTCTCCTCCCGCTGTGGCGCTCAGCTGACTTCTGCACCACTCAGCCGGGCCACCGCGGGAGAGCAATCGGCGCAAGCGGCCATTTGGGCCCCACACTCCCCATGCAACACGGGGGTGCTGCATAGGGACCGCAGCACCCAAACGGCCGTTTGCGCTGCTTGCTCCCCCGCGGCAGCCCGGCTGAGCGGCGCAGAAGTCAGCCAAGAACCACCACAGGAGGCAAAGAACGTGACTCAGGCAACAGTGCCACCCAAAGAGAACAGCCATCATTTCAGTGTTACAGAGTCACAGACATTGGCCTACTATATATATGACTAGCCAATTAGCCCGTCATAAGACGGGATTTTCAGGTCTTTCCTCCACCTTGGTCTTCTGTCCTGAGCCTCCGGTCTCTCTCACTCCGTCTCTCTCTCTCTCTCTCTCTCTCCTCCCACTGCCTCCCTCTCTCTCTCTCAGCTCTCCTCCACCTCCTGCCTCTCTCGCCTTCTGCCTCTCTCTCCGTCTCTTTCTTTCTCTTCTCCCCCTCCTGCCTCTCACTCTCCCTTTCTCTTCTCCTCCTCCTCCTGCCTCTCTCTCCCCTCTGTCTCTTCCCTTCCCCTTCCCCTCCCGCCGTGGTGCTCGGCTGAGCACTGCCTGCTCAGCCGGGCCACCGCGAGGGAGAGGGGCAGAGCCGTGATGTACACAGCCAGGGGGCAGGGCCATGTACATCACCGCCCTGCTCCCCCTTCCCCTTCTGCTGCGGGGGAGCCCAAATGGCCCCTTGCATCACTGGCTCCCCCGCGGCAGCCTGGCTGAGGGGCGCAGCACTCAGCTGAGCGCCACGGCGGGAGGGGAAGGGGGGGCAGTGATGTACATGGCCCCACCCCTGACCGCGTACGTCACCGCCCCGCCCCCTACCCCTCCCTCCGTGGTGGCTTGGCTGAGTGTTGCACTGCTCAGCTGGGCTGCAGCGGGGGAGCAAGCAAACCCCAAACAGCTGCTTGCCGCCGCTTGCTCCCCTGCCGTGGCCCAGCTGAGCGGCGCAGCACTCAGCCGAGCCACCACGGAGGGAGGGGAAGGGGGCGGGGCGCTGACATACATGGCCAGGGGGCGGGGCCGTGTACGTCAGCATTACAGACTCACAGACATTGGGCTACTATATATATGATAACGTAGTCCATGTCTACACAGCAGACAGTTATTTTGAAATAATGTTGAAATACTGTCAAGCTGCAGGACTTGTTACTTCAAATCTCGTAACCCTCATTGTATGAGGAGTAAGGGAGGCCAGAGGAAGAATGCTCTATTTTGAAATAAGTTCTGTGTAGACTCTCCCAGTTTCGAAATAAGCTATTTCAAAATAAACTACGCAATTGATGTAGCTCAATTTGTGTAACTTATTTCAAGTTAAGTCCTGCTGCGTAGATGTACCATGACTCCTGTAACCTTTAGGCTATGGCTACACTATGGCTTTTGCCGGACAAGGCAATGCAAATGAAGCGCAGATTAGCATTTTCTTGAGCTTCATTTGCATAATCTCTTCCGGTCCATTTTTGCGCAAGAGGTCTTTTGTGCAAGATCCACCTGCGGAGAGGCATAAGGTTCTTGCACATAAAGGGGTTTTTGTGCAAAAAGAAAACATTCACACTGCTTGTTTTTGCACTAAAACCTCTTGCACAAAAATGGACTGGAAGAGATTATGCAAATTAAGTGCAAGAAAATGCTAATCCACACTTCATTTGCATTGCTTCTTCTGGCAAAAGCTGTAGTGTAGCCGTAGCCTTATTATATGAGAAGTAAGGGAAGTCGGCGGAAGAGTGCTCTATTTCGAAATAAGTGCTGTGTAGACGCTCCCATTTTCAAAATAAGCTGTGCAATTGACACAGCTCAATTTGCATATCTTATTTAGAGTTGAATGCCCCTGATGCATAGACACACCCTTGTTGACCATTTATTTCTCAGGTGATGATAACCTTTTGCCATTTCTTTATCTCCATTCTTGGCTTAGATGCCTTTGGTCATATCAGCTCAAAGATATTAGAATACTTAGTATCTAATGAAAATGTGTCAGTTTATATAGGCTTATGCATTGTTAGCCAAATATTACATTTCATATTTCATTTTAACATTAGTGATTTTAAAGGTGTAATTGATTTTATGGAAGGGCTAATCCCACGTTTTTAAAATTTGTATTTTTTTCTCCAGTTTTATCAGTTTAAAATGTGTATGATGTGTTGTGGCCTATAGAAAAGACACTATATTCATAAACTAAATAAAAATTTGTGTAATGGAACCTAGACCACTAATCATTTGAATTGTCACCAAAATCCCAATTATGTCAGAATTCACTTTTTCTTCTGTGGAATATCCATATTGAAAATAATAATAAAAAGAAATAGTCTATGATTCAGTAGAAATGGTGAATCCTCATAGGTTTTATACATTGCAAAGTCTGACTTTCAAAGTTTTTATTCAGCTTTGTATCTTTGGAATTGTTCAACTCCTGTACTGTCTCATGCCTAATTGTGTCCAAGCCCAGTGGAGTATTTCGGGAGGTGGAATAATTGCAGGCTCACCAACACAGGGTATGGAGGGGGAAAGGGGGAAACTGACCAGGGCCCCAGAGGATTTAATTGTGCCCAGGGGGTCCCAGCCATCACTGACACTGGCAGCGCAATAGAGCTAAGGCAGACAGGTTTCTTGCCTGTCCTTGCTCCACGCCACTCCTGCAAGTGGCTGGTACTGTTCCTGTGGCCCCTGAGGGCATCTCTGCACATTGCCCCCATCCTGAGCACCGAATGAAACTGCGGTCAGTAGGAGTTTCAGAGGTAGTGCCTGAAGGCAGCACGTGCAGAGATCCAGACAAGTGTGCTGCTCACTTTCAGGAGACTCCCGAGGTAAGCATCATCCCTTTTTTTCCCCTCACACACCCCAAATCCCTGCCAGGCCACAGCCTACACCCCAACTCCCTCCCAGAGACTGCACCCCACATTCCCTCTCACATTTCATCCCTCTACCCTAGATGGTGAAAGTGAGTGAGGGTTAGAGAGAGCGAATGCCTTGGAAAAAGGGTGTGTCAAGGCTGTGACCTCAGAGAAGGGAGACAGTTGGCTACCTTAGCAGGTGGGCATGTGGGAGCTCTAGGCATGGCAAAATAGTTTGCCCAGCAGCACTGCTTGCAGCTTGCTGGATGCCACCCAGTGCAAACACAGCACTGCCGAGATGTCAGATGGACCACGTCTGCATGAGTGAAACTTCTATGTACCTGGGGATCCATTGACTGTTCTTCCCTGGGGCCTGGAATTGCCATTGGTGGGCCAAAGTAATTGTTATTTAAGTATCCAATTGGGCTGAATGTATTTAAGAGAGGTGATAGTTAACAGAATCTTAGTGTGTTAGCTACAAAGTCCCAGAGGTCTGGGACACAACTCAATCATTCATCCATTATGCATTTAGATCCTTTTATTAGCAGCTTTGCAGATATTGATTAAAAAGATAAACATCTCTTAATTAACTGTGACCACTCGGGAAAAAGACAAAGGGGCATCAATGTGGAGAATTCAGCAAGAATCACTGTTCAGTGCATCGCAGTAGGCAAGAACAGAGACAAAACCGATAGGATGAATACAGAATGGGATAGAAAAAAGAAATACTGAGAATATTTTAGTGCCATTATATAAATTGTTGATATGCTCTCACCTAGAATATTGTGTTCAGTTTTGGTCTTCCCATCCCAAAAACAATAGCAGAAACCGAATGGGTTTAGAGAAATGCTAGAAAAAATATTAATGGTCTGGAAAAAAATTATGATGATTGAAATGATTGACACTGCTTTGTTGAGAGAGGAGGTAAATAAGACAGAAAAATAATGATTTAGGGAAGACAAATTGGACGATCCTACTTACCCTTTCTGAAAATGCAAAAACAAGGGGATTCATAATATAAGTGAAAAACAAAACATTTTAAAAATGATACAATGAATTACTTTTAACGCTTTGCATAATTTAATCTGTGGAACTCGTTACCACATGCCATCACAGTATCCAATTGCTAAGAAGGATTTTAAAAAATAATTACATATTATTTTAAACATTCAGGGTATGTCTACACAGCAAAGTTATTTTGAAATAACAGCCATTATTTTGAAATAGCAGTTGGCTTGTGTAGATGCGAGGAAAGTTATTTCGAAATTAATTCAAAATAGCGGAGGGCTTATTTCGAAATTGGTAAACCTCATTCCATGAGGAATAGCGCCAATTTCGAAATTGCTATTTCAAAATAAGCGCTTTGTAGATGCTTATTTCGAAATAGGGGGCCTCCAGCCCTTCCCAGGGTGCCCTGCTGGCCACCCTGGCCACAAGGTAACTTCTGACCTGATGCTCTGCCGGAACCAGTTCCGGCTGGCCTTAAATGTGATTCAGCATCCAATCAGTGTGGACGTGCTATTTCGAAATGTATTTTGTGTGTAGACACGTTATTTCACGCATACACTACAGCGTTAGTTCGAGTTACCTTAATTTTGAAATAATGCTGTAGTGTAGACGTACCCTCAGGGTACGTCTACACTACAGCGATAATTTGAGTTAACTTAATTCGAAATAGTTAATTCGAATTAACCTAATTTGAATTAATGCATCTACACACAAAACATATTTCGAAGTAGCATTTTGCTATTTCAAGATAGCGCATCCACACTGAGTGGACCCTGATCCAAAGTTAAGGCTGGCCAGAACCAGTGCCGGCAGGGCATCAGGTTAGGACTTAGTGTGTGGGGCTGCTGCCTGAGGCTAACTGAGCTCCGTGTTTAAAGGGACCCTACCCCCACCCCCAGACAGATAGTTCTCAGGGTTCCCCGCTTCCTTGTCTGCCTCAGTGAGGGACAGCACAGCAGTCCTGTCTTGGAGTGCCCTGAGTGCCTGCACGCGGAACACCACAGCACTCAGCCACATGGAGCCAGAACTGCCCCTGGGTACACCTGTGCGTCTTGTGGGGTCGTTGCCATCAGCCCGGCTGCACTTGCTGCAGGCTGCCATCCGGGGGGCCCCTAGGAGGGCTGTCAGGATCCAGGAGGCCATACGGGAGTGTATCCACCCCAAGTAGCCCTCAGAGCCACCCCGGTCCTCCCCACCAGGGGCTCGTGCCCCATTCCACCCTTACATCCTTCCACTTAACCTTCCCTAGCCCCCCTTCCTGATGTCAAACAAAAGACACGTATGTTCAAAAATAGAAACTGGGTTTATTGAACAAAACTGGGGGGAGGGTGAACCTCTGGGGAGACTGGGAAAAGGAGGTGGGAGAGGGGAAGAGAGAGGGTGGGAGAGGGGAGGGGGAAACCTGGGAGGAGGGAGCTGGAAGGGGGAAGCAAGGGGAAGAAGGGGGAGGGGAAGCTCAGGGTCCAGGGTTGGGGGTCTCGCCGGACCAACTTGATTTTCTTGCAAACCTGCTCCTGGGTTCTCATATGGCCTTTGATGGCCAGGCTGGCAGCTATCCTGCCATAGACAACCGCATTCCTCCATCTAGTACGGACATCATGGATGTTGGGGGCATCCCCCCCAAACCTGAATAAGGTCCATGATCTCCACCCTGGACCAGGAAGGTGCCCGCCTTCTCCAGCCCCTGTCAGGCTCCTGGGAGCTGGCAAACTGCTCCTGGGGAGCGGTGGAGGGCTGGCTGCCAGTGGCTTGCTGCTCATGTTTTGGGGCCACTGGGTCAGGGGCCCCAGTGGCCACTGCTGGCTCTGGGCTGGCAGGCTTGGAGCTGGCACAGGCACTGTGGTCAGGGTCTACCCCTTTAATGGCTCTGGGGCTAGGGGAGAGGAGAGTAAGTTTTCCTCGTTGTGCCCAGAGTGGCCACCAGAGCTCCCTGGGAAGGGCTGGAGGCCCCCTATTTCAAATTAAGTGTCTACACAGCACTTAATTCGAAATAGCTATTTCGAATTTGGCATTACTCCTTGTGGAATGAAGTTTTCCAAATTCAAAATAAGCTCTCTGCTATTTCGAATTAATTTCGAAATAGCGATTTGCATGTATAGACTCTATTAAAGTTAATTCGAAATAACGTCTGTTATTTCGAATTAACTTTGCAGTGTAGACATACCCTCAGAGAATAGGGTTGCCAGATGTCTGGTATTGACCTGGACAGTCCAGTATTTTTCCTCTTGTCTTGTAAAAAAATTCAGAGAATACCGGACACCTAAAATGTCCGGTATTTTCTGATTTTTTTTTCCCTGCCAAGAGGTGAAAATACCGGACACCTGGCAACCCTACGACACACTCAGCAACAGGGCCCAGCCCCTGCCCCCCCCCGGTCCCCATGCCAGGCCCCTCAGGACGTCCCCCCACACCCTCGCTTACCTAGTTACTCAGGGGCTTGTCTTGTGGCTGGAACAGAAAAACAAAATGGCCACTGGCAAAAAAGCCTCTTCTTTTTTTTTTTTTTTGCTCAACAACTTTGGTCTCCCCCTTTTTTTTCTCCTCAACAGAATTTTTTTCCTGGTGTTTTTTTTGGGGTGGGGGGTGTTCGGTATTTTTGGTTAAACCATCTGGCAACCCTATCAGGGAACCATAGACTCATAGAATTGTGGAATGCTAGAACTGGAAGGGTCCTGGAGAGATCATCAAGTCTTGTCCCCTGCCCTCACAGCAGGACCAAGCACTGTCTTGATCATCCCTGATAGATGTCTATCCAACATGCTCTTAAATATCTCCAGTGATGGAGATTCCACTACCTCCCTAGGCAATTTATTCCAGTGTTTAACCACCCTGACAGGAAGTTTTTCTTAATGTCCCAATCTCAACCTCCCTTGCTGCAATTTAAGCTCATTGCTTCTTGTCCTATCATTAGAGAAGAAGAATTTTTCTCCCTCCTCCTTGTAACATCCCTTGAGATACTTGAAAACTGCTGTCATGTTCCCTCTCAGTCTTTTCCTTTCCAAACTAAACAAGCCCAATTCTTTCAATCTTCCCTCATAGGTCATGTTTTCTAGACCGTTAATCATTTTTGTTGCTCTTCTCTGGACCTTCTCCAATTTTCCCACATCTTTCTTGAAATGTGGTGCCCAGAACTGGATACAATATTCCAACTGAAGACTAATCAGTGCAGCATAGAGTGAAAGAATGACTTCTTGTGTCTTGGTCACAGCACTCCTCTTAATGCATTCCAGAATCATGTTTGCTTTTTTTGCAACTGTGTCACACTGTTGACTCATATGTAGCCTGTGGTCCACTATGACTCCTAAATCCCTTTCTGCAGTACTCCTTCCTAGACATTTGCTTCCCATTCTGTATGTGTGAAATTGATTGTTCCTTTCTAAATGGAGTATTTTGCATTTGTCCTTATTAAACTTCATCCTGTTTACCAAAGACCATTTCTCTAGTTTGTCCAGATCATTTTGAATTATGATCCTATCCTCCAAAGCACTTGCAACTCCTCCCAGCTTGATATCATCTGCAAACTTAATGAGCGTACTCTCTATGCCAATATCTAAATTGTTGATGAAGATATTGAATAGAACCAGTCCCAACACAGACCCCTGTGACTATATTTTCTAAGTTTTGCACTACTAGTGGCAGAAGCTCAGCTGGTGGTGAAAAATCAGTCTAGCTCCACTGAAGTCAATGAGCTATGACAATTTATATCAGCTGTAGATCTGACCTCTGGAAGTGCAAAGCTGCTGTAGTATGTCAGAGATCTGGCCCCAGATATTAAAGTCATAGCTCAACTGACAGTGGCCTCTCAGCAGAACACATTTTTAAAAGGAGATTATTGTGGCTCAGCTGTGGGATTCAGAAGATTGAGCCACTCTGACTCTACAAATGCCAATGAAAGGAAATAGTTTTGTTGCTCAAGAGCTGTCTGCTGTTTGGTTTATTTTTACTTTTAGAGTTGACATGTCTCGCATCTCTGAAACAGTGGGCAAAACAGACTAAGAGGGTTGAGCCAAAGGCTTTGTTTTGACACATGAGTCACTGAGCAGTGAAAAAAAAATGTGGATCTGTTGGCTGGAAAAATATTCCAAACCGGATGTCAAGGACATTTTGACAAGAGTGTTAGTGTGGTCAAAGAGAGTATTAACAATTATGTTTTCATCTTTTTCCCTCTTTTTCTTTTTGGATACAATATTCTAGAGTGAAAACTTAACATGGGCATTTTGTTTTTGACAAAAGAGACACGCTAAAGAGTTGTGGTAGTTAGCTCAAAAGGGGGCTGGCTCCTTCTATGCAGCTGCCACTATATCCATTTAAAATTAACATGGAAGCCATGAAGAAGGCAGGGAGAAAAGGAAGCTCCTTCACATTGACTAAGTCTGTGTGATTGATATGGCAACCACTGTGTGTTGTCAGCCACTGGGCAGGCAGCAGGCTTTGAAAGCTGGATGATATTTAGGTGGAAGAGTGTTAAATAAAATGCAACTTTTTTTATCAAACCACTCAAAGAACCAGCAAACAAGTTTTGCTCCATTTTCACTGGCCAATTACCTCCATCAGTCAACCATTAAGATGGTCTAGTATATGTGACCATTTGCAGAAGAGCCAGAGTACATTAAAGTCAATCCAATTTGTTCTTGGAAGAAAAAGCCACATGCAATGACAGGTCATATGATTTGCTTTTGATTAAGACGGGGCCGACAGCCACCACAGGCTCAGGAGCATGGTGAAGGGGAAGGTGCACCTCCATGCCCCTAGAAGGGACTGGGCCCTTAGCATCACCACAGGACATAGCACTGTCCCCTCCCTGCCCTCAAAGCCATGCAGGGTACCCAGCATGTTGCTTTCAAGGCAATTCAAAGCGGCCTGGGCTCCGGCCACCACCACTGCCAACGTAGCAGCATTGTTGTCTGGGCCTGGGAAAATTGCCTTTCTTTGCTTGTTTCTGCATTGCTCTGGAAATTATGAAGTCATTGACACCAATACAAATTGTCTTCAAAATATTTCAAATCACAATAGTTTTACACCCAATTTTACATCAAATCTGCACTTACTTTGTTCTGATGTAAAAAACAGATAAGGTGCTGGACTACAGAAAGAGCTCAGTGGAGCTGTATTCTGCATGATGTACCAAGTGAAAAATCAATGGTTGTCTTTACTGGATAATTCATAATAGACACCCATCTACATCACAATTGCATTATTCAGCAAGAATGGGCATTCATGCTATTGTAAAGACTATCCAGCTGGTAACTTAGCTTTGAATTTAGTGCTGAAGAACTGAAAGTGTTCTGAACCACATACCTTTCAACTCCCTCCAAGGATTTGGCTCTTTTTTAAAGTGTAGGATAAGGAGGTAAATAACTGATAAATAAACCTGCCCAGGATGTTTTCCACTGATGGACAATGAAGTTTCTGTAAAATTTCTGTTTTGCTCAAAATTTTCTATTTTCTACTAGGAAAATCAAAATGAAATATTTCCATTCCAGCCAGTTTAACCCAAATTGAATATATTTCATCTTGTTCACCTAATCCAAAATGTTTTATTTCAAATCAGTTTGACACAACATTAAACTTAATTTCTCTTTTGCGGTGTATTGCTTCATGAGTGTTGTAGCTTATGACTTCATGATCTCCCCTAAATGACTATGTCTTCCATGATGCAATGAGGACTCCCTTCTAACCAAGCTGTGTGATGCATGATGGGAGTCACATGAGGGTGGGCACATCATAGGAGATGTAATTTAACCAGAGGTCCTGGCCCATATTAGAGAACGGGGTCAGCAAACTCCTAAACTAAAGCTCCCATAAAGCAATGCACCATAACAGAGTGGTTTAATACTGAACTGACTCAAAACTGGTTCTACTGGGAAATGTCAAAATATTTCATTTTGGCATTTTTGATCAACAATATCTGGGGATAGTTGAAATATTCTTCTTCTGTCAAAAATGTGAACATAAAATGTTTTGACATTTATTAATTGAAGGTTTTTTGGAATATTTTGTTCCAGGAATAGTTTTAGTATTTTAACTTTTCATCTTGATTTGGCATGAAAGCAAATGTTGAAATACCAGAATTTCTCTCAGAATGAAAATTCATAAATCTGCTCAGGTCCAGTGACAAACTGCTTTCTCTACCATCCATCTTATCCATGACATTTTCACTTTTAAGTTCCAAATCTTTTACTTGACCAATAGGATGTATCTAAATTTAAATGGAACCTAACAGGGCACAGCTTTGAGGACATAGTGCTCAATCTCTGACTCTTTGGGCGATTCTGAAGGGTTCTTTCCTATAAAAAGAAAACAAAAACTTTGAAGTTTTAAAGAGAATTTCCAGTCTTATTTGTTCTAAAATTTGTTAACCCTTCATTGCATTTTACCTAGAGAATAAAATAATTTTACAAAGACTAAAAAAAAAAAAAAAAGAATCATTACTATACACAAACCCAAAATATTTAATGTACTAGAAGCAATATTGTAGGGTTGGAACTCTGAGCTTTTCCTCTCTCCTCCTACCCCTATTTTATTTATTTATTTATTTATTTATTTATTGTATTTATTGAAAGACTAAGAGGAGATAAGAAGAGGTAGGTTGTCAGGATGGGTGTTGTGTCTGATCTTGTACTGGACTTGCAACACATTTGGTTATTTCTCCAAGCCAAGCTACATTAACTATGCTTCCCATAAATGTTATATCACAGGTGCATAAAGTACTTTAAAAATTTGTCATTGAGGACTAACAATTTTTTTAAAAAAGCTTGTTATGCCTATACATGTACATAAGCCATGACACATTTGTTCAGAGCTAATAACAATAAGTGTGTTATTAAAAGTTCATAATGCTTTGAATTTGGTTCTCCCTTATCCCCTCTATTTAGTATGGAGTAATTTAGTATGGAGTCAGGTGTAGCCTTAGTTTCATAACAAAAGTAGAGTGACTTGCCGGTGGCAATTTGTGTACAATTGGCAACACTTTCCCGCGGCAACCTAAGGAGTTGCTAACAGCATGAAACTGATAGTGATGCTGCAGGTAATGGGATAATGTCTATTCCCATAGAATCCATGCATGTGGCACTGTAATTTTACTTCTTGGGATTCAGCTGACAACCACATCCACGGAATCAGAGAGTTCACAAGTTCTGCATAGAGGTTGGGCAGCATCAGATTCTATATCCTTATGAACAGCAGAATGCTGGGGAAACAATGGGATGTCATGGCTTGTGTTCAGGACCTGTGAGGAGACAGAAAAAGAAATTCCCACACAATCCCCCTCCCACATATATACCAAGACCAATATGGCGAGGTGGACAGAAACCAGGGACCTAAGAGTGGACATACTAAGACAAGGACTTCTTTGGCCTTTTCTCCCTCAACATTGGGGTAGGAACTGACTAGCCTATCCAATGCATATTTTCCAACTATCCCAAGTTGTTCCTTTATTGCTAGCAAAGAAGGGTGGCCAGCAGTAGAGAAGACCGTTATACTATTTCTTGTGTGTCAGGTGGTTTACACTTCCACTCTCTGAATTGTGAGGAATGAAGCCATTTCTACCAGGGTTTCTCATTTTTCCCATTCAGGATTTATACCTGATAAACACTGGGCCTAGTCCGATTCACAATAAAACAGGGACCATCACAAGTATGTGGTAAAGACTGCTCGTGCACTAACAACTTTTTGTATGTTACTGGCTGGCCTATTTCCCATATTAAAGGTTTCCCCCAGTCTAGTTTTTGTCCATGTTTTGCTTCTTTTCATCTGCTAGGAAGTGAGCTGCTGCTCTTGCTGCCTCTAACAAAATTGTTGTGTGGGATAATTCTTTGCTATACTGTTTTTCATCCTTACTGGCCTTGTCCCTCTCCTCACCATATTTCTAAGTATAGTCATCATAAGTTTTTCTTCTTATAAATTCATATCCATCAATCTCACAGCTTTTGTTACTTGTTGTTACCGCTTTTTCTCCAGCTCCAGTTCCTCCCTTCCCTTTACCATCTCAGCCATGTCTAGACATGCATAAAATAATTCCCATGCAGCAGGTTCATCCTTTGAATTAGCTCATGCGTAAAATTTCTGAGGGGGGGGTGGATAATTCTGTCAGTGTGGATGGCTTACATGGAGTATTATTATATTGTTAGGTAGTTTATTCAGTCTGTTAGTTGGCAAATGTGTAGTTGAAAAATGATTGAATGAAAGTTCTAACCAATTAGACTTTCAGATTATGTGTTTAGTATCTTGGTAGGTTCAGAAAGATCCAGGCATGTACCAGAATAGTGAAAGGAAATAAAAATTCTGTAGATCAGACTATTTACTTAAGCACTGTATGGTATTCATACTAATTTTCCATCTGGCCAGAACCAGCAAGTGCAGATGTGTGCTAGAAAGAGAGAAAGTTACCGGAAACATAAGATACCTCAGAAGAGGTACAGTACATGTTCAGTTCAAAGGATGAGAAAAAGTTTAAGTCTCTTCATTTATATAAGCTAGTTCCCCTCCCTGATTATCACTGAAAGTTGTCAATCGCACTCTCAACAGGTCACTGCACACCCACATCAAAACATGTTTAAGAATGGTGAGGAGAAAAGCACAAGAAGTGAGGAGTGAGAGAGTTTGGCTTATATACACAAGAAGAATAAAAAATATCCAAATAGATCTTTGAATCTATATAGTAAATAAATCATGGTAGACATTTCTCATCAAGAGACTTTACTGAAAGGTTTTCACTACTCTGTGGGTTTGGCTGAGCTGGGATCATAATGACAGTATTGCAGAGAACTTGCTGGTGTGGGAATATTGCCCTCTACTGATGGAATCAGAGCTGATCAGATATATGCTATAGACATCATACTGCCAATAACTGGAGAAGATTCAGTTTCAGGTCAAGTTATACATTCCCCATGCTTTTGGAGCAGGAGTCCTATAGTGACTTGTATGAAGAAGCTGAGTGACTCATGTTTGAGTGTAGAGCATAAAATAAAATCATAGTAGTTATTAGATTTGTTTTGTTTTTCCTAAGAGAGTTTTGTATTTCTAAACATTGTCCCAGCTGATAGCAAAAAGTGTGGAAGACTTTTTAACCCAACTTTTCCCAAATGCTTAAGCCTACATTATAACCTGCACGACTATAGAGAACACTAAAAGTATCATATTGGGCCAAGTTCGCTAATGTTAATAGAGCTAACCGAGGAGAATTTGACCCATTTTGTTTATTTTGAATAAAACAAGGGTACATCTACACAGCAGCGTTATTTTGGTATAACTGACGTTATTCTGAAATAGCAAAGAGCACGTCTACACTGTAAGCCTTTATTTCAGAATGATGTCAAGCTGGAGGGCTTCTTACTCTGACTCCTAAAACCCTCATATTATGACAAGTAAGGGAAATTGAAGGAAGAGTATTGTTCCTTTGATTTCCTGCTGTGTAGACAATACCTAAAGCCGAGTTAAGCTACTTCGACTTAAGTTACACAATTGATGTAGCTGAAGTTGCGTAGCTTAATTCGACTTTAGCTCTGCTGTGTAGACGTAACCTAAATGATTTTAACTTGGAAGACCTGATTCAATATCTCATTATACCAGTTTTATATCAGTGTAACTTCTCTACATTAATTTCAAATCAGTGGAGTGGAGTGGAGAATCAGACCTAGATTGTAGATTTCTATTCTGAGCCAGGCTATATTATCAAACTTTCTTTGGTAAGCCTTATAATTTTAGCTTTTCATTAGGACAATGCAGGAGAACAAGAAAAGCTGCCCTGTTCTGTTTGTGGTGAATGTGTATAAGTCAAAATTACTGGCACAATCATTAAAAGCCGTTGAAAATCAATGAACTCTAAATTAGACAGATGGCCAAAGAATTAAAATTTACAGGACAAAGCAATCTTTAGTTTTTTACATACCCCCATTTCTGTGACTGTAGCACAACCTTTTAAATAAATCTTCCTTATCCGATTAATCTTTAGTCCTTTTACACTTTTTTAAAATGCCTTTAGTACTACTTTGGAAACCTACAGCATCTACATGAAAAAAATGTGACTCTTTCAAAGCACAGCAGGCTTATAGGTTTCACAAGAAGTTGATTTAACCTTTGAAAATACTTAACCGTGAATGCATTTGAGATGATTTGGTAGTTCAGTAGGTTACTGAATTTGACTAGGATCTCTGGAAATGGAATTTTGAATTCTTGCTGTGGAAAAAATAGGGATAAAGTTTTTAGTGGGTTGCTAATACACAGTTGTACCCCTACAACAAAACCATACAGTCCAACCAGCTTGCCTGCCTCAATGTGCTAGTCCTCTATTTAGCAGAGGCCCTGCACATGACTTAATAAAGGCTGCTGCAGAACAGATTGGAGATATACTTACAGTTGTTTGAACATTAAGACTTGGAATACAGAGGTCTATTTCTAATAGTGTTTGCACTGGGAATAGAAACAGGATTGACACACACAGAAGGTGCTGCAGGTTAGACCTGGCAGGGAAACTTCCTTGTCACCATCACCTACAATGTCTGGATCAACCTAGCACTATCAGTCCCCAGACATATATGACACGTAATTAATTCAAAATTACTAACAAAAATGTTCCATGACTCAGAATGACATGGGAGGTTCTAAAGAATCCTCTGCTTTCTCTTTCAAGAGTAACAATCACCTATAACAAGCATCCATTCCCTGCCTTTAAAAGCCTGGTACTTGTGAGACCTGAGTTCAATTCCTTACCGTATAGCAAACTTCCTAGAACACTTTGGACAAGTTACTCAGGGTATATCTACACTACAGAAAAGATCAAAGCTGCCGCTGTCAATCTTCCAAGGTTCAAATTAGTGGGTATAGTAAAGACACCTTAATTCGAACTGAGAGGGGCACTCTGGTTGATGCCCGTAGTCCTGCTTCCATGAGGAGTAAGAGAAATCGAAGGGAGAGTGCTCTCCCTTCGACTTCCTGCAGTGTGGACAGTGCCAAAAGTCAAGTTAAGGTACTTTGATTTCAGCTATGCAATTAATATAGCTGCATATCTTAGTCTGATCTTTTCCTGTAGTGCAGACATACCCTTAGAGTTTGTCTAAGTGGCCCAGCAAAGCACACTGATTTGTAGAATCCTCTAACTAAACACTTTACAATCTTATCTATATTTTACTATATGAATTCATCTTCCTGGAATAACTTAACATTCTACATTTATGAATGCTTAGGTGCACCAATAATATCTTTAAAAACAAATCAACCAATTATTTACCTAAAAATGTTTCCTCCCTATGTTCCCAATTTTTTAACAAATTTTAATTCTATCTTCACTCCCTCCCTAACCTCCCGCCTCCAGTTTTTTAAACCTTAGTCTGCAGCCTAAAAGGGTAATATTCAGTACTGTACCTACAACATGTTCAAGGTCTGATACTTTGTGATCTATTATGTTGAAATGGGAGTATATGTTTGGAAAAGGGAGCTTTCACTCATTCCCAAAAGGCTTCAGACACTCCCAATGTTATTCTGTACAGAAAAGCTATTTGAGGATTTTTTTAAGAACATTCTTAGAAATTATTAGTTAAAATTTTCTAATGCCTATGCAGTTGGACTCCCAGCCTTATAGGTAGAGGGATATGAAATATGTTATCAGTAAAAAACCCCTAAAATACATCAACTCATTCCTATAAAGTATGTGACAAATAGAATGCATGGTGAGATGATATAATATAATGGTTATTGGAGCTTCTTCAGGGCAAACTACATGACTCACTTACAGCTTAGCCAGTCCAAGAGCAATTTGTCTATGGACAGGACAAATTTGTTCCTCAGATGACACCCCCATTCAGGGATGTCATAGGCAGTGAGAACTCTCCTTCCATTCCCACTTGGACTGTCTGCACCTTAGATGTAGGCAAGAGACACGCTTAGGAGTACTTCCTTATTTATTGCTCCTATGAAACAGCTAGCAAGGGAGAGGGCAAAAGAGTGGGTGAAGCGTGATACTGGAAGACCATGCTGAAGTCCTCAGCCTCACTGATCACTGATAAATACATAGCTGGAAACCAGCTTGGCTTACCTGTGGATTAATATAGTTAAGATATTAGTGTTATAAGAATGTGTTTAGACTTTATGGAATGATTTTAGCATTCTGCATGTATTAATTCTGCCTGTAATATATGTATCTGTGTTATACATTTACACACATTTAAAATGCAAACACTCAGCATAATATTATAACTGACCAAACAGGAAAAAGAAGTGTTAATTAAGGTAAAGTGGTCAATCTGCACATAAAATCGTCCACTGAAGACAAATGAGGCATTCTATACAGAGACCTTGTTGACTGCATTCCTCTCTCCCTCTGGGAAAGGGAAGCCTATGCATGAACTCATCCTGTGAGCTGGGATTCTGGGTTGATGGAGATAAAAATCATTGACAAGAAGAACCTGGAATCTTTGTGCTGTCTGCACTCTCAAGGAAAAGATTCCTAAACATAATAAGTTTCAGAGAGGTAGCCGTGTTAGTCTCTAAGATGCTGCAGGACTATTTGTTGGTTTTTAAAGTTTTTCTATTACAGACTAACAAAAAATATAGATGGTTTCATGAGCTGTCATGGGCACAACCCACTTCGTCAGATGAATGGAGTTTAAGGGGTCCAAATGCCAAATAAATAGCAGAGGGGATGAGGAGGGAAAGGAACAAAATGGGAAATGAATAGTGAATTAGAGTGTCCATGCTAAATGAAGCTGATAGAGAAGGTTCTAAGCACTCCTAAGTACCCAAAAGGCCAAACACCAGGTACAGGAGTACCTGGATTTCAGTCATTTTGAATTTTGGGAATCTTTGGTTCTGCCTCAGGATCTATACCTTGCACCTTTGCCCCATCTTTCTCCCTCACATGTACCCTCAGTCAAGCAAGCCAACAGTCTTGTTGGGCCCTCTGGCAAGGTGCAGGGTAGGGGAAGCTCCATGCTCTCAAAAGGGGTGAGGCCTCAGCCAGAAGGGCTGCCACTGGGGCAGCCATCCCTCAGCACTGCCCAGATCGTGCCTCGCCCCCCCAGCACCGTCTGGAGCTCTCCAGCACACCGCACGGTGCTCTGGAGGCAATTTAAAGAGCCCAGAGCCCTTTTCCAACTCATCGGTAGGCCTGCCCTCAGTGCATTTCATGTTGTCATGAAATTGCCAGACTAATCTCCTGACTCAAGTGGTTCACATAAATGTGCACACTGAACCTAGAAATTATTGATGTTCACTCAGTACTGAAAACTAGCTGCCCATAATTTATCCATATGCTGTGTGTGATGGGCCGTGACTTACTGCCCTGGCACCTCCTTCCAGCTGTCATGGGGTATGTCTACCCTACAAAGTTAATTCGAACTAACAGCCGTTAGTTCGAATTAACTTTAATAGAGGCTACACATACAAACCTCTAGTTCGAATTTAAATCGAACTAGCGGAGCGCTTAATTTGAACTAGGTAAACCTCATTCTATGAGGAGTAACGCCTAGTTCAAATTAAGTAGTTTGAATGAAGGTCTGTGTAGCCACTTAATTCGAACTAGCTGGAGGCTAGCCCTTCCCAGGTTGCTCTGGTGGCCACTCTGGGCCAAACCAGGGAAACTCTTCTGCCCCCCTCCCAGCCCCGGAGCCCTTAAAGGGGCACGGTCTGGCTACAGTGCTTGTGCCAGTTGCAAGCCTGTCAGCACCCAGCCAGCAGACCCTGCACCTGGCACAGCATGAGCCAGCCACCTGCTGCCACCCAGCCCTCCACCTCTTCCCAGGACCAGGCTGGCAGCTCCCAGGAGCCTGCCCGGGGCTGCAAGAGGCGGGCGCCCGCCTGGTCTAGTGCGGAGATTGTGGACCTCATCGAGGTTTGGGGGGAGGCCTCTAACGTCCACGATCTCCGCACTAGGCACAGGAACGTGGCTGTCTACAGCCGCATGGCTGCCAGCCTGGCCACCAGAGGCCACATGCGAACCCAGGAGCAGGTTTGCATGAAAATCAAGTTGGTCCAGTGAGACCCCCGACCCTGAGCTTAGAACATAAGAATGGCTGTACTGGGTCAGACCAAAGGTCCATCTAGCCCAGTAGCCTGTCTGCCGACAGCGGCCAGCACCAGCTACCCCGGAGGGGATGGACTGAAGACAATGATCAAGCGATTTGTCTCGTGCCATCCATCTCCAGCCTTCCACAAACAGAGGCCAGTGACACCATTCCTACCCCCTGGCTAATAGCACTCTATGGACCCAACCTCCATGAATTTATCTAGCTTCTCTTTAAACTCTGTTATAGTTCTAGCCTTCACAGCCTCCTCTGGCAAGGAGTTCCACAGGTTGACTATGTGCTGTGTGAAGAAGAACGTTTGCTTATTAGTTTTAAACCTGCTGCCCATTAATTTCATTTGGTGTCCTCTAGTTCTTATATTATGGGAACTAATGAAGAACTTTTCTTTATTCACCCTCTCCACACCACTCATGATTTTATATACCTCTATCATATCCCCCCCTCAGTCTCCTCTTTTCTAAGCTGAAAAGTCCCAGTCTCTTTAGCCTCTCTTCATATGGGACCTGTTCCAAACCGCTAATCATTTTAGTTGCCCTTTTCTGAACCCTTTCCAAGGCCAAAATATCTTTATTGAGGTTAGGAGACCGCATCTGTACACAATACTGAAGATATGGCGTACCATAGTTTTATACTTCCCCTCCTCCTTCTTTCCCTGGCTTCCCCCCTCCAGCTCCCTCCTCCCAGGTTTCCCCCTCCCCTCTCCCACTCTCTCTCTTACCCTCTCCCACCTCCTTTTCCCAGTCTCCCCAGAGGTTAATCCCCCCCCAGTTTTGTTAAATAAAGAGAGTTTCTATTTTTGAACACAGATGTCCTTTATTTTTTACATCAGGAAGGGGGGCTAGAGAGGGGTAAGTGGAAGGAGGTGAGGGAGGAATGGGGCATGAGCCCCTGATGGGGAGGATTGGGGTGGCTCTGCGGGCTCCTTGGGGTGGAAGCTCTCCTGGATCCTGACAGCCCCCCGATTGACACCCCCGGATGGCAGCCTGCAGCAAGTGCAGCTGGGCTGATGGCCAAGCGCTCTGATGTGCCGAGTGCGGGCACTCAGGGCACTCCAAGACAGGACTGCTTTGCTGTCCCTCATCGAGGTAGACAAGCAAGCGGGGAACCCTGAGAACTGTCTGTCCAGGGTGGGGGTCGGGTCCCTATAAGCACGGAGCTCAGTTAGCCTCAGGCAGCAGCTTCACACTCTAAGTCCTAACCTGATGCCCTGCTGGCACTGGTTCCGGCCAGCCTTAACTTCGGTTCAGGGTCCACTCAGTGTGGACATGCTATTTCGAATTAGCAAAACGCTAATTCAAATTAGTTTTTAGGTCTAGATTCAGTAATTCGAATTAGCTTATTTTGAATTAACTAATTTGAATTAAGTTAGTTCGAATTAGTGCTGTAGTGTAGACATACCCTAGGGAATTAACTCTGCAAGCCAGGATGCCCTCCTCTTGTGGTGCCCCTTCACCAGTGTTCCCTGTAAGAGGAGTGCTTGGACAGCCATGTAGGATAGATTCAGGTGCCACCCAATTGACTGGCAGAGTGTCCACAGCTGCTCACAGCCAGTAGCATGTGTTTCTATTGGTGGTGCATGTCTGCACATGCGTTGGTTCTCATAACAAAGTTTAATCCAATCATAGATGGAAAAAAAATTGAGGGAATCACGTCCTCCACCATCATTTTTGTTCCAGGACCTGCACCCTTCCAAGGCCTGCAGCTTCCTCTTCAGTGACACTGCCCATACTCTGTGTTCTCCCGCCCCTTCCAGGGAACCTGCAATCTCTGTCTGGACCACTCTTACAGTGGCAACTGAAGTCCATTGTTCCAGGGTTGCTTCCCATGTTCCTCTCAACTCCTTTCTAACTGACTGTCTCCAGAACAGGCTCCCCACCGCTGCTTTTAACCCTATCACAGTATGACAGATAATGTACTTTAAAAAAAAAAGCCTTTTCTTTTCCTCTCTCTAGAGCAAAGGCTGGTCATAGGAATCACTCCTATGAGTAAGAATGACAGGATCTTCTTTATTTAAACACTGATTCAAAGCAACATCTTTCAGACTGATGAATACATTAGGTGCGCTACAACTGGGACTGTGAAAGGAACAACTTTCTTTCAGAGGAATAAAAGGCCTTCGGTACACATATGAAGAAATGTGGCCTTGTGAGAGGAATGCCAGCTCCCACATGGATACATGACAGAGTATACCGAACCTTTGCTCTCTACCAAGGCAATGCATTTAAGGAATCACCACCATTTTCCTTGCACAGCTCTGTCTGACCTTGTCTCCGGTATGTTTTGTTATTTTTCTTGTGCAATTCAGACAGTTAATCTACTGAGAGGCTTACATTGTTCCTCCCAGATGGAGTGCCGCAAAGGAAGCAATGTGAGCGCTGCACTCTCAACCTCCTCCATTTCCTGCTGCTTCCTGCCGCTCTGTGTGTCGGATGGATAATTAAATAATGTGAGCCAAGCATTGTCCTGCCCTCGCCTCCTGATAGATACGCTGTGGAAATGGGGTCATTAGACCTCCATGCAGTCTATCACCTTGCATGCCCTCTTATTCAACCTGAGACTACACAGATGAAATGGACAAGGCAGGATTTGGTTCTGATGGTGGCTCACATCAGGAAAGTGCTCATACTCAGAGTACAGAGTGGAGTTAATTTACTCAGAATGAAGCCCGAGTACAGAATGTATCTGCTTGGTCCAGCACCCTTGGGACCTGACCGGTCGTGAACCAGTGGATTTGACTGAGCTGGGCCTGAGAGGGGTGCACTCAGGGAAAGAGTTAGGATGGCTACAGAGCCCCACCGGAGCGCACCTAGCTCTGTGGTCACTGGACTGTGCTCTTGGCCCCCTGCCACTGGCTATGAGGCTGCACTCCTGACTCCTGGGCTCTGCAGCCATCCTGACTCTTCCCCCAATTGTTCCCCCTGCCCCTCTCTTCCCCTTCTCTTCTTGAGCTTTGGAGATTGCGTATGAATTATTTGTAGTGCTCTGGAAGCTCAGGGAGGTGGGAAAGGAGTGGCTGAGCATGGGCCCGGCTTTTCCCTGTGAGTGCTTCAGCTTGGGAGCACCGACGGGGGTGCATGACCATAGAGGTTCTTGGAGTATGGAAGTCCAAGATATAGAGGTGCAACCTGTATCCTACTTTTTATGACCAGGGAGGAGAAAATGAAACAAGAGAGGGATCCTGAACTCCTCTCAAAGACAGCATGTGCAATGATCACCATTGTTGTTGGGAAAACTGGCCTTCTGCTCAGTAGGTTTGAAATGACCATTCCCTCCATAGTTATAAGCCTGATACAGCTGCCATGGACGTCAACATGACATCATTCAGTTCCTTTGGACATAAGGTAACCAACAGGCAAGTAGCTGTTCCTTTGAAAATAAGAGGTTAGATCTAATTGCATCTTGTGTAAATCCATGCAAGCCAATGGTATTACTCTGTATTTATACTGGTGTAAAGCAATCCCACCTGGAATCTCATGAATACCCAGCTTCTACCTTAGTAAATATTTGAGTTTAATAACAAGAGAAGTTGAGCTGTTAGCACTCATCTGAACTGAGGGGCAGACCAATTCCCACACCACCCCTTCACAAAGCTGAGATTCTGTGAACTGGCTTTTTTTTTTTTCTCAAAACACCATCCTCTTTTTTATAAGGGCCATTCACAGGATGCCATGTAGTGAAACTTCAAGCCAGAGTATACAGACAGCAGCCATAACATAGGGTTGCTAACCAATAGAAAGGCCAATTGTGTAGGAGCTCTTTTATTATAAATGTGCTGGGACAGGAACACTAGGGGAAGTTTAATGAGAGGCTGTTGAAATTGAAAATCACATTGACTGGCAGACCTTTAGAAACAGAGATAGTTCACAGTAGTGTTCCCTGTAAATGGTGCATTTGAGCAGCCACCTAGAAGTTACTAAAATTCTGCCTAGATGATTAGCAGAGTGCCCACTGCTGCCCACAACTGGCAGGATGTATTTCTACTGATGGTGCACATCTGCATATGCACTGGTACATGTAACAAGGCTTATTCCACACATGGATTGATAACATTAGAGGGAACATTGCTTCACAGTCATATTAACACACAGCATGGCTACACAACAGTGAGCAAACAACAACAACAAAACCAAAAGGAACAGGATTAGTCAGTCTTTTCCCTTTCAGGGAGATCCTATTACACCAGACAATGAAGAGTATCTAACGGAACATCAATTACACAACAGAACATATCCTGTAACTCAGGGTCTCTAAGCCACATCCCTACAAAAGGCTACATCTTGACTATACGCTTCTTTCAAAAAGCTTCTTTCAAAAAAAAAAAAAGGATCTAGATTGCACCAAGTGGATCGAAAAAGTGATCCTCTTTTTTAAAAAAGAGCATCCAGACTGCCTGGATGCTCTTTTGAAAAAAAAATGGGACCCAGAACCACTTCTGGCAGAGCACGGGGGCAGCATTTACATCCTGGTGCTGCTGCATGCCCTTTGCAGAGACGCTTGCTTAAAGGGACCCCCCCCATACAGCCATTTCTCTGCTGCTGGTTCTGGCTTACCCACCTCCTAGAGGGACAGCAAAGCTTCTGCAGTGCTTGCTCTGGTTGCCCTGCTTTCTTGGACACCACAGCAGTTTGTTTTTTGGTTGGTTTTTCCGCTTTTCTTTTTTTTTTCCCATGGAGCTGGAGCTGTCCCTGGGCAGGCGATGACCCCATGCAGCCATGCTGCAAATTCTGCTGCATCTACATGACACTGTCATGATGCTTCTGCCTCATCTGGAGCCAGGCCAGAGCTATGAAACCTTCGCCCGGGATGCAGGACCAATGCCCTTGCCTCCAAACTTCTTTGGGGAGAGGCGTTTTTGGAGGCGCAAAATGAGTTCGGACTGGTGGGACCATCTCATCATGGAGCTGTGGGACGACCAGCAGTGGCTCCGCAACTTCTGTATGTGGAAGGCCATATTCCAGGAGCAGTCTGTCTGGCTCACCCCTGCATTCCAAAGACAAGACACCCATCTGCAGCCCGCCATCCCTCTGGAAAAGTGGGTCACAATTGCTATCTGGAAGCTGGCAATGCCCGACAGTTACCGCTTGGTGGGACACCAGTTTGGTGGGGGAGTTCTACTATTGGGTCCGTCTTGATGAAGGTAAGTCACTTGCAGGGGACAGTCCCTGACGAGTGGGGGGAGGGGGGGCTGAAAAAGGGGGACTGTCAGGCAAGGGTAAGGGGGACTGGGAGATTGAGTGGGAGTGGGAGGGAGCTCCTCGACTAACCCAGCACTGCTGCGGGGGAGTGGGACATCCTGAGAAGAGGAATGCCGGGGTGGGTGGGTGGGTTCTTCTCCCAAGGTCTCAGGTACCGTGTCTAACCCCCTGGTTTTTGTCTGACTATTTGTCTCTTTCTGCAGGCAGTGAGGGCCATCAATTTGGAGCTGTTGCACAGGCTCGTCCGTCTGGGAGACCTGGACACCATCGTGGCACAGTTCACGGACATTTGTGTCAGGTGGTCGGGGCGGGAACACGATACCCGCATCTTCAGGAACTCTTACCTGTACCACAGGCTGCAGGCAGGAACGTTTTTCTTGCAGCAGGACCTTGCACTTGGGGATGTGCAGATGCCGCTGTGCATTATGGTGGACGCGGCCTACCCCCGATGCTGTGGTTTATGAAGCCCTACACCGGCCACCTGGATGCGGGCAAGAAGCTATTTAATACACACCTTAGCTGGGCTGGCATGCAGTTGGAATGCATGTTTGGCCGTTTGAAAGGGAGGTTTCATTGCTTACTCACATGGCTGGAGATGGGGGAATGGAACATCCCCTAGGTGGTGGCCCCGTGTTGCATTCTCCATAACCTCATGGAGAGGTACCGACACTGAAATGCTGAGGGAGATTAGAGAGGCTACCAAAATAAAGAACTCTATAATAATGGGGGATTTTAATTATCCCCATATTGACTGGGTACATGTCACCTCAGGAAGAGAAGCAGAGATAAAATTTCTCAATGGCTTAAATGACTGCTTCTTGGAGCAGCTGGTGCAGGAACCCACAAGGGGAGAGGCAATTCTCGATTTAGTCCTGAGTGGAGCACAGGATCAGGTCCAGGAAATAACTGTTACAGGACCGCTTGGGAATAGTGACCATAATATAATAACATTCAACATTCCTGTGGTGGGAAGAACACCTCAGCAGTCCAGCACCCTGGCATTTAATTTCAAAAAGGGGAATTACACAAAAATGAGGAGGTTAGTTAAACAGAAATTAAAAGGCACAGTGACTAGAGCCAAATCCCTGCAAGCTGCATGGAAACTTTTTAGACACCATAATAGAGGCCCAACTTAAATGTATACCCCAAATTAAAAAACATAGCAAGAGACCTAAAAAGGAGTCACCGTGGCTTAACCACCATGTAAAAGAAGCAGCGAGGGACAAAAAGACATCTTTTAAGAAGTGGAAGTCCAATCCTAGTGAGATAAATAGAAAGGAACATAAACACTGTCAAATCAAGTGTAAGAATGTAATAAGAAAAGCAAAAAAAGATTTTGAGGAACAGCTAGCCAAAAACTCAAAAAGAAATAACAAAATGTTTTTTAAGTACATTAGAAGCAGGAAGCCTGCTAAAAAACCTGTGGGTCCCCTAGACAATCGAACTATAAAAGGCGCAATCAAGGACGATAAAGCCATTGCGGAGAAACTAAATGATTTCTTTGCTTCAGTCTTCACGGCTGAGGACGTTGGGAAGATTCCCAAATCTGCACCGTCCTTTGTGGGTGATGAATCTGTGGAACTGTCCCGGATTGAAGTGTCATTAGAGGAGGTTTTGGAACAAATAGAAAAACTTAATGTTAACAAATCTCCGGGACCGGATGGCATTCACCCAAGGGTTCTAAAAGAACTCAAATGGGAAATTGCTGAACTATTATCTGTGGTTTGTAACCTATCCCTTAAATCGGCTTCCGTACCTAATGACTGGAAGGTAGCCAACGTGACACCAATATTTAAAAAGGGCTCTAGAGGCGATCCGGGCAATTACAGACCGGTAAGTCTAACTTCAGTACCGGGCAAATTAGTCGAAACAATAGTAAAGAATAAAATTGTGAAGCATGTAGAAGAACATAATTTGTTGGACAAAAGTCAATATGGTTTCTGTAAAGGGAAATCCTGTCTTACTAATCTATTAGAGTTCTTTGAAGGGGTTAACAAACATGCGGACAAGGGGGATCCAGTAGATATAGTATACTTAGATTTTCAGAAAGCCTTTGACAAGGTCCCTCACCAAAGGCTCTTGTGTAAATTACATGGCCATGGGATAAGACGGAAGGTCCTTTCTTGGACTGAGAACTGGTTAAAAGACAGGAAACAAAGGGTAGGAATAAATGGTAAATTTTCAGAATGGAGAGGGTTAACTAGTGGTGTCCCCCAAGGGTCAGTCCTAGGACCAATCCTGTTCAACTTATTCATAAATGATTTGGAGAAAGGGGTAAGCAGTGAAGTGGTAAAGTTTGCAGATGATACCAAACTGTTTAGGATAGTCAAGACAGAAGCAGACTGTGAGGGACTCCAAGAAGATCTCACCAAACTGAGTGATTGGGCAACAAAATGGCAAATGAAATTTAATGTGGATAAGTGTAAAGTAATGCACATCGGGAAAAATAACCCCAACTATACGTACAGTATGATGGGGGCTAATTTGGCTATGACAAATCAGGAAAGAGATCTTGGAGTTATCGTGGACAGTTCTCTGAAAACTTCCACGCAGTGTGCAGCGGCAGTCAAAAAGGCAAATAGGATGCTAGGAATTAAGAAAGGGATAGAAAATAAGACCCAGAATATCTTATTGCCCCTGTATAAATCTATGGTACGCCCACATCTTGAATACTGTGTACAGATGTGGTCTCCTCACCTCAAAAAAGATATTTTGGCCTTGGAAAGGGTTCAGAAAAGGGCAACTAAAATGATTAGGGGTTTGGAACGGGTCCCATATGAGGAGAGGTTAAAGCGACTGGGACTTCTCAGTTTAGAAAAGAGGAGACTGAGGGGGGATATGATAGAGGTATATAAAATCATGAGTGGTGTGGAGAGGGCCGATAAAGAGAAGTTATTTATTAGTTCCCTAAATAGAAGAACTAGAGGACACCAAATGAAATTAATGGGTAGCAGGTTTAAAACTAACAAAAGAAAGTTCTTCTTCACACAGTGTGTAGTCAGCCTGTGGAACTCCTTGCCAGAGGAGGCTGTGAAGGCTAGGACTATAATAGAGTTTAAAGAGAAACTAGATAATTTCATGGAGGTTAGGTCCATAAAAGGCTATTAGTCAGGGGATAAAATGGTGTCTTTGGCCTCTGTTTGTCAGAGGCTGGAGAGGGAAGGCAGGAAACAAATCGCTTGATCATTGTCTTCAGTCCACCCTCTCTGGGGCACCTGGTGCTGGCCACTGTCGGCCGACAGGATGCTGGGCTAGATGGACCTTTGGTCTGACCCAGTACGGTCATTCTTATGTTCTTAGAGAAAAGGGGAGGCCTTCCTGCCGAGGTGAGGGACAGGTGCTGATGGGGAGGGGAGGCAATTCCAGCAGCCCCAGACAGCTGCCATCCGCCAGGCTCACCAGTCCTGTGTTCACATCTAGGAGGTCCTGAAGGAGAGATTCTCTGAACGAGCCCACTGACTCTCCCCAGGGCCTCCCCTATGGGGGCTGGGTCCTGGCCCACCCATACCTTTCCCTCCACATCCCTCATCCTGACCCTCTGCCCAGAAAGAATAGAGAAACACCAGGTTTCGTTTGTAGATATTAATTTGTTTTGTATTGGAAACAATATAATGAAAATATGCTAAGTGTTGCAAAAAAAACCCACCTTCCTATTTTCACTGTACAAATGTTTATAGAAGAGCAAAGTTCTTCATTCAAAAATAAATAATTTTTTAAATGAGCTAAATGTTCTGTAACTGGGGTGTTTGGGGGCTGAAAACCTGGACGGGGAAGGGAGGTTAAGGGAAGCTGGTGCTTCCCTGCTTGCAGGCTCCTGCTGCCTCATGTCCTGGGACTGCCATGGCCTTGGGGTCGGGTGGGATGAGAGACAGTACTGTGCTGGACAGGATGGGGGGCAGCAATTGGGTCTGGGAGGGCTGGGGAACAGGAGGGCTGAGCAGAAGGGGGGGCAAGGAGCGAAGGGGGTGGTAGTGGGTGCTGGCATGCAGGAGGAGCGGTACCAGGGATGGAGCAGGCAAGGCAAGGACCTCCCGTATAGTGGCACAGATGGAAGTCCACTGCTAGATCAGCTCATCCAGCAGCCATTCGCGCCTTTTGGCCTCTGCCTGCATCCTCTGTTGCAGAGTCCTGTTGAGGTCCTGCAAGGCTGCTACATATTCTTTCAAAAGGTCTGTGTAGACACAGCAGTGCCTGCGGGTGCCACGTATCCAGGATGGTGGTGGGGCTGGTGTGGTGCGACCCTCTTGCATGGGGGGTCCGGTTGTAGAGGAAAAGAGGATGAGACAATCAGGAATGTGTGCATCCACTGTCCCCGAGGGCATGCCCTCGCTTTAAGAGACTCCCCTTCAGACAGGGGACACGGAGGTTCTGCACATAACACCATGTGTGAGTTGGTCAGCAGCCTGAGCATCACAGGGACCACACAGTGCCAATGGGGCCAGATGGCCCCCCGCACCTGTGTGTGTTCTGGGAATGGCTCCTGGCACCATGTGTCGCACACACACATGTCGCACACTGCCGGTACACGTGGTTGCACATGCTTGCACATCTGGCCCTGTGCACCAGCCTCCCCCGCCCTGTGAGTGGTGAAACTTCACAGCACTCACCTGATGTTCCCTCCCCAATGTCTGAGGATGCCTGGAAGGCCTCTGTGGTCTGGGGGACCGGCTCCAGGGATAGGGTCACTGTCTCTTCATCCTCTAGCTCCAGTTGCGGCTCCCCTGTCTCTCCTCCCTTGCTGGTGCTCCTTCTGGGGTTGCTCCACTATATGTTGGGATAACACAGACTCCACGAGACACAGTGGAGTCTGGGCTTCCCCACCACTGTATGTGCTGTAGAATGTGCTGTAGATCCGCATAATATGGACAGCTCTGTGGGGCTGTCCCAGAGCAGGAGCTCTGGTCTCAGGCCTTGGCATACCTCTGCTGCAGTTCTTTAACTTTGGCCCTCATCTGGTCCAGGGTACAGGGTTGGTGCCCTCTCCTGGCCAGTCCTTGGGCCATGTACTCATAAATCTCTGCATTCCTGCAGTGTGACTGCATGGCCTGCAGGGATTCCTCCTGAAACCACAGCTCCAGCAGATTTTTTATCTCTGGCCCTGACCAGGCCACTGCCTGCCTTTTGGTATCTCTGGATGGGTCCTCTTCAGTCTCCCTAGAAGGACCAGGGGGGTCTTGAGGCTGAGACATGTCTGTCACAGGTGGTCTGGCTGGCTTCCTGACAGAAATGGCTGTCTGGGTGCCTGTGCCTTTAAGAGGCTGCAGACAGGAACAATAGAGGTGCTAGGCATGTAGCTGGATTGTCCACCAGGGCTTTTTCCTGGAGGCCCTTTTTTTTTTTTAAAACTGTCTCCTCCGCGTCCCCACACACCTTTTTTCAGAAGATCTCTGTCGAAAACAGCGTTATTCCTCATAAAATGAGGTTTACCGCCATCGACAAAACTGCCGCATTCTTTCGGTTTACTTTCGACAGAACACGGCGGCAGCGTAGATGCAGGTACAGTTTTTTCAAAAAAAGGCCACTTTTTTTGAAAAAACCCTCTGTAGTCTAGACACACCCTTTAGCATAGACTCAAGCTTTCCCCCAGGTTATTTCACCTTCTTGTCTTCCTGGAGCATCTGCTTTTACGCTGGCTCCCTGACATATCTGTGCAACTCCGAGGTCTTCACCCTTTGTTAGCCACATGACAAGACAGCCCCTTTGCATCTTGTGGAAACCATATTGTTCCTTGCTGGAACAATGTCAGTTCCTAGCATAAAAAGCAGTCATTTTCGCAGCATTAAACCACTGTTTAATAATTATTCTGTTCCACAGAGTGAAACTCTCTGATTATAGATTTCAAGATTCATTATCTTGGTACTGTAATCATATACCACAGTAGACACAACTAAAAGCAACATATGCCTTCAAAGAGCAATGTATTAGCTTCAGCAGCAAACACCACATATCTTTCCTCTGCTTTCTTCTGAAGCTCATTCACAAATATAATGTCCACAATGGGTACAGAACTATGCTAGGTATTGCCATGTTTATGCATCAAGCTCTCTACTGGCACAGTTTTACCATCTTTTCCCATGCTAATGTGACCCAACATTTTTTTTTCTGAAAAGACTGGTAAGTGAACTATCCTATAGACCGGGGCAGGCAATAATTTTTTGCTGGGGGCCACTTCAAGAATTTCTGAAGTGGCCCCGGGCCACACTGGAATGAGCGGGGCTTCGAGCGGAAGGGGCGGGGCTGGGATACTTCCGGGTTCCCCACCCTCCAGACCATGATGGGTCTAGAGGTGGGAGAGTGCCTTTGCCCTCCTGCCCCCCCTCTTCCTCCTAGGTGCCCATACCCCTGGCTGGGAGGAGACTTCTCACACTCCCCTGCCCCCAGACCCTGATTGGTGCAAAGTTTCATCTGCTCTGTCCCCGCCCTGCACGACGCTTAAAAGCACCATGCACTCCTGGCAGGGAAGGAGGAGGCTTGACGCACTCCTCCACCCCCTAGCCAATCAGAGCCTGGAGACGGAGAAGTATGAGAAGTCTTCCCCCGCTCTGCCAGGAGCGCACAGCACTTCTAAGTGCCACGTGCTCCTCGCAGGGCAGGGACAGAGCGGAGGAAACTTTGCACACTCCTCTGGTTCATGGCCCTGATTGGCCTGGGGGTGGGGGAGCGTGCAAAGCCTCCTCCAGCCCTGTCAGGAGCTCCTGGCACTTCCAAGTGCCATGTGCTCCTGGCAGGACGGAGGAAACTTTGCACGCTCCCTCCACCCTCAGGCCCCAATTGGCCTGGGGGACAGGTGAGCAGCAGGGCCTCTGCAGGCTGGATTCACCCACTTTGTGGGCCAGATCCAGTCCATGGAGGCCCTTTTGCCCACCCTGCTATAGACTCCTCACAAATAGCTCAAAGCATATATTTAAAGGCATATTTGTGCAGCACTTTTGCCAAGGCAAAGGAAGTGTTTTAAAACACATTTTTGGTCTTGTCTGCAAGGATGAGACCACATTACATTTATTCATGCTATGGAACAGAGTTCTGAAAAAATAATGGACAAACATTTCTAATCTGTCATACTGGCATAACTTAAGTGAATGGAGATTGTGGCACTATAGTTTTAGAATAGTTTCATACAGTGTTCCTTCTAATTTTTTCCACCCATTTGCATAATTACTTTTGTTATGTGCACTGATACATGCATAGATGTACACCACCAGTATGAGCATATGCTGTTGGCTGTGGGTGCTTTGCTAATCAGTTGGGTGGCACTTGGGTGGCCACCAAGGAGAGATTCAAATACTGAGATTACAGGGAACACTGGTTTTGTAGCATGTGTAATATAGTTTAGCTCCATCTCCAGCATATTGATCTATAGCAGAGTCCATACTGTGCTGGAGAAAATAAGTAGAAACCCTGCTATATATAAATATGTTCAGGCATGATTGTAGCTAGCATGATTCTGGTCCCAGTGTTGACAGTAGCATGAACCTCATTGTTAAAAGACTATAACTTAATAAAGTATTACTACTTAGCTCTTGTATACTGATATAGCACGAGGGAATGGGTTCCATAGCTCTTATTATTTCTGGACTTGTTTCTATGCATTTATCTGGATAATTATATCATTGCATTTGGTCATCTTACAAGGTTTTTCTTTCATTTCCCTCAGCTAAGGTGAAGACACGATAGGATGCCACAATGCTGTGAATGGCAAAAATACACTCCATCTGTAAGTGAAAAGATGTTGATTGTTTTATTTTCTTCCTCTTATTTGGAATTAACTATAGTCTCATTGCTAGCTAGTAAACTAGAGTCTAGCAGCATTAATGACAGTGTTAATAGCACAAATTGAATGCCCCTCAATCTATCACATAACTAGGTCCAACCCATAGCCCTACTCAAATAGCTAACAGACCCTGAGTGGAGTCAGACACAAACTGGCATCAATCCATTTCTCCGAGGGAAGGGGGGCAGATCAGCTAACCCACTGAAACTTCCAATCATTAATGAAGTAAAGGTCCTATTACAAGAAAAGACCAAAAAAAAAAAAAGAATAATAGAATCATAGGGCTGGAAGAGACCTCAGGAGGTGATCGAGTCCAGCCTCCAGCCCAAAGCAGGACCAACCCCAACTAAATCATGCCAGAAAGGCCTAAATCATCCCAGCCAGAGCTAAATAACCTTCTTCGGAATGAACATACCTAGACAGAGAGGCAAACATTTAACTCGAGTTACACAGTCTTGGCCTTCAGTTAACTCATTATCTTTCAGACTTCAGGCTTCCCAATAATAATTTAAGACTTGGAAACTGGGAAGCCTAAACGACCTTCCATGAGAGTAGTATTTAAAGGCATCACTGCTTGTAAAATTTTGGAAAACAAGATTATCTTTATCATCTTTATTAGTCTTTTTCAGATAGGATGGGCACTTAGGGCAGCCAGCAGACTTTGCTGTATCCTGGACAAAGTGTGTGGGAGAGTATTGGTGGGCATCTCTGGACACCAAGAAGGGGTAGGGCTTCAGCCAGAAGTGGCAGTGTGGTGGGCCAGCCTTCCCTAGGCAGCCCTTCAGCACCATCCAGTATGCAGTGCCCAAGGCTACAGAGGTGATTTAAAGGACCTATGGCTCCAGACACTGTAGTTGCCAATGCAGCAGTGGCAGCGTCCAGGAGTCCCTGCTCCATTTAAATTTCTGGACACTGGGGCATCTGCCTCTTCTCTCCCCACCCCCTGTCAATGGGCCTGGACTTAGGTTAAAAACTTATGTGGATTCTAACCTCAGCAACAGTGAGATTGTCCCTTATCACATATTTCTTTCACCAGGTCAACATCTTTGCAAGGACAAGGAGAGTTTATCCTCACAAAATTAAATATATGAAACCAACACCTCATATCCATATATAGGGAACCCTAAGAACCCTCATGTAACTATAGATTAAGGAGTATAGTACATTCAACTGCAAGTTTACTTCTGGTTTTCTCTGATGATAGGCACAACAAAAGATACAGTCAACAGCACAGATGGCTAGAGACCTCTGACAAGTCATCAAAGAAATAATCAGACTGAGTCATCAACTCTGAATGTGTACATAAGATATTTAGCAGCTTTCTGTAGAGCACTGGCTCTATACTAATACAGGGTGATGAAGTAAAAAAATTAGGTTTCACCCTTAGCACCTGCAAATGAGCTTTACTCGTTGCAAATAATTTCATTCACTCTTTATCTCCATTTTTGCTTTAGAAGCAACACAGGAAACATTCAAGGGGATTTAGACGAACTTGACCTAACACTGTGTCACTGACTTTTTAGAAAAAACAACAGGTCTTGTGTCTAGTCTGTCATGAAGTTCAAGACAGCTAAGGATATGTATAAAAGACTGAGCAAGAAAACTGGTGCTTGACAGATAGTGAACACATTATGAGACATATGATATGATGTGTTATCACTTATCAGGTTTCATGGTAGCTAATCTGTGGGATAGAAAATTTTGTAATATGATTTTTTATCCAACGACCTCCCTCCAAACCTACCACAGCTGGCCTTTTAGTGGCTTAACCAACAAATTATATTTAGAGACCTTAGAGAAATGTTATTTCTAGAACATCAACACTATTGCTTTGCCAAAATCTGATTAGAACTTCTAGTGATATTTCTACTCCTGATCAAAAGATTGAAATAATCCATACCCAAACTCTTATCCTTTTCACTAATGTTATACCCTGGCCTTCAAACAAATTGGGCCTGGTTTTAGAGGGATGGGGGAAGGAAGGAAGATCAAGACATGATGAGAAAATCTAAAGGTGTTGCATCTTTTTACACTGACTAGAAAGGATTAAATGTCCATTTTCATTTTCTTTTGTTCCAGGCAATCTCATTAAATCCAGTGAGGAGGGGGAAGTCTGGTACCTGAAAGATGGGAAAGATTCCACTGAAAAGGTTAAGAGCAATTGGATATGATGGGATTTACACCTCTTTGGAAGTGCTTTCTGAAAACCCATTACATTTGTGTAGGATCATCTGTGCAAGCTGAACCGGGCATGTCTTTTATCATTCTACTTAATCTTTCCAATCGTTAGCTGAATGGCTACATTTTTAAAGAGACACTACACTGGTTTAAACCCTTGATTTGTCATCTTGCCAGGAAGAAAACAAATTGACTACACTACAAATTGTCAGGATAAAGACAGTGCTGCTGTAGTTCTTTACTATGTGTTGCTTTACAACACATATCTATTGCTTTATAATTTTCTGGGTTTTTTCCCTCTTTTTAAAATTTTACTGACACTTGAAAGCTCATGCATAGGATTATGAGATCAAAGTATATTATCTATAAATGTCATCTATAAATGTTAGTCTTCAGTAATGACACTATACATAATATGCATGATAGATATTCATCAAGACATACATTGATAAAAAGTGTGTGTGTATTTTTCCCTGTCTGGGCACCAGTGTAAAGAAATTTGGTCCGCTAAAGCTATGATAAGCAATTTGTTCACTAATTCTGAACTCACTGGAGGTTTTCCGAATATTACACTTTTTCCCCCCTAGAAGAGATATTTTTACCAATTTCTTGGTGTTTCCTGGAAGATTTAGGTAATTTACCAATTGCATAGTCTGAAAGAAACACGTATGTGTGGGTGGGTTTGAGTATAGTGAGAAGATAAACCTTACAAGCAAATCATCACAGTAGTTTCACTTTTCCCATTCATTTATTTATATTTGTGTCCACAATCTATTTTCCCCAGCTACTACACACTTGTCTGTTGAGTAACATTAAAAATTAAAATAAAGGTTCACAATTCTAGGCTAATGCTAAATCAAAGCTTTTACCTTAAACCTCACGAGATATCCATCTATATGCAACCCACTTTTCTTTATGTCCTCTCAGTTAAAAAAAGGTGGAATTTTTTGGATCAAACTCTTTTCGGAGAAAAAAATAGATTAAGCAACAGCAGAGCATAAATGTTAGTTTCACTGAATTATGTGAATCAAAACAAAACAAAAGAGGAATCCCTAAGAAATAAATAAATAACAAATAAAAGTGCTTCATTTGGACAATTTTGAAACCAAATGCTTTGATTTATTTATTCAAAACGATTTCTAAAATCTCCTTTAATTTTATTATTAAAACTAATGAAATGTGTAAAAGTGTATTTGTCCAAGCAAATATTTTGTGTGTCCCAAAACTATTTGTTTTCACTTTGTTGACAATTAAAAAAAAATTGGTATGAACAAAAAACTAAAAAATCCACTATTTATACACATCTCTTTATGCCTCTCCCTGACTGCAGTGAACAGGACAAACATGGTATTCATGAGACATGGATAATAGCAGGAGTCCCATATCTGTGAAGATGTAGAGCTGCAGTCGGCATTGTGTCAGGGAGAGATTTCCAATTCCAAATATTCAGGAGTTCTGTCAGATGAAATTGGGATCCCCATGAATGGAGCTGGGCCACTGGGACAAAATCTGAGACATTAGCAAGAGGGGAAGAGGACAGCCTGGGGCTGGCTTTCCCCCCACCACTGCACTTTTGTATTGTTGTGACAGAGCAGCTGTGTGGGCTCCTCTCAGGTGTATTTATGCTAAATGGGCTAGATGACTGTCACAAATCCCATTAGAAAACCGCTTTGTAATCATGTAGACAGGTCTGTACACTAGGTTAACACTGCCAGCTGCTCAGAGCTTTACAAGAAACAAGACCCACTAACAAATTATCCCCTTATTTTACCACTAATCTAGGTGGTGTCCATTGCAGATCCAGATCACCAATCTTTTAGCATCTAAATCAGCTAAGTACTTTATGAATTATATACATCCGATTGGTTCAGCATTGAACAATGTAGCCTCCTTTGCATTTTTTTTAAATAGCCAACACGTTGTGAAATTCATGCTATAAATAATTCTGCAGTTCACCATGCAATTGCTAGTGCCACATCAGCTCAATGCAATTGTACACCCTCTCCAGATCAGGTCAGTAAGCTCTTGAAAGCAGCTTGCCATATCATATAGGGGAAATTAAAATAAAGGTTAATGTCATTTTTTATGGATGACTGGTTCTTTGACAAGACCAAGGGGACAGTAGCCTCTGAAGTCTGATATATTTATTAGTCTGAGCACCATCAGAAAGCTGTCAAGACTGAGCTCATCATCTTCACAAGGAGGTTTACAAGTGGCTGTAACAGTAGCAGCAGCAATGCTTGCCGCATTACTTACATACTGAAAATGAGGGAACCGATCATGGTAACACAGGACTACAGGTAAGAGCCAGGGACATATGATAAAATGAATTGCAGTCCCACTGCTGAATTCAAGATCAATCTGTGAAGTATGTCTCCTTTTAAAATAAATAACAGTAGAAGGAATTTATATGATTAACTTTATATATGCTTACATAAGAAAGATATTGGTTTGTATTTTAGATCATGCGGACTATTAAATTTTGTAAGTGAAGAGTGAATTTATTCCTGGTGAGAAGTTCTGGACTGATATGCCTACAGATTCAGCAATTCTCCATCCACTGAAAAGGTACAGAATGGGTAGCAGCTTTCACATTATCTTTGCAAATATGCTTCGTCCCACGGCTGAAGGGATCACCTCCAGTGGTGTGAAGGCCAGTTCTGTCTTCATGGTCTATTGAATCCTTGGCTTCACTTCCAAGATGATCAATAGGGTGCCAGTGAGAGCTGACTGAATTATAATGGTGTTTTATTGTGATGTGTACACTAATTAATCTATTATATATTAAAGTTGCACCTTGGAACTGCAATTAAGATCAAGTCCCCATTGAATTAGACACAACATACACATAATTAGGAGACAGTCCTTGGCCTGAGCAGATTACTGCCTAAACCAGACAATGAACAGGAGAGAGGAAGGAATATTGCTTCCATTTTGCAGATGGGAAACAGGGCACTAAGGTCATACAGGAAGTCTGTTGCAGAGCCAGGAACCAAGCCCAGCATTACCAAGTCATTCCTCAACCAGAAGAGCAATTTTTTTTACACAAAACAAGTAGCGCTTAGAACCACCAAGCCACTTTGCAGAGACCAACCCCCCCCCCAAAAACAGCCAATATCATAACAAGTGATATGATATGGATTTCAACCAGTGATCTAGAAGTGAAAGGTGTTCTGCCCTATTAGCAATCCTTTAAAGAAATACAACCATTATAAGACAGACCAAAAAAAAGTCTGGCCTTGTTAGTTTATCAGAACAAAATATGGAGTCATCTACAATAATTTTATTGAATTTTGTTCACGTATACACATGTACACACAATTATATATTGTTATATATTATATATAAATTTGGTTGTGTGTATGTATTCTATTGGCTAATGAGTGAAGATCATTGATTAGTTTATGGTTTGGATGTTTGCCTTTGTAATAAATTGCTGCTATGTGAACTGGGCTGATCTGTGAAAAACATATTGGGTGTGTGTGAATCAACAAAGGTATGGCTACACTGTAGCCTTCTTGTGGAAAAGCTTATGCAAATGAAGCGCAGCGTGGGATATCTCTGCACTTCATTTGCGTAATTAATTAGCAGCTGCTTTCGTACAAGAGGCTTTTGTGCAAAAAGGAGCTGTGTAGATGGCTCCTTTTTGCACAAAAACCTCTCTTGCGCAAGAACCATTCTTCCTTTTTGCACAAAAGCGGCTGCTAATTAATTATGCAAATGAAGCATGGTGATATTCCATGCCGTGCTTCATTTGCATAAGCTTTTCCACAAGAAGGCTACAGTGTAGATGTAGTTGGAGAAATATGTTTGGTTTGGCCATCTAAGCCTTGAGGGTTTTGATGTTTAATAAATTAGTTTACATAAAATTTGTGTTTGTCTAAAACTGATTTGTTGGTTGCATGTTTTAACTCAACTATGATTGTTAATCATTTTAAGTTTCTAATGGTTCATTCAATTCTTTAATGTAGGAAGTTATATTTATTATGATTTTCAAAACATAAAAATATCTATAGATTCATTGTGGAAGTGGTGTGGCTCTGTTGCACTAATAGAGTACAGTCACAAATGCATATATCCCATTTTATTACTTACTTTGAAGCTATGTCTACACCGTAGCATTTTGTCGGCATAGGAAATGCAAATTAAGCGCTCATTAGCATTTCTTGCACTCTCATTTGCATAGTCTCATCCGATCCGTTTTGCAGAAGAGGTTTTTGCAGAAAAAGATGCAGTGTAGATGGGGCCATTTTGCGCAAAAAAACCCCTTTTGCGCAAGATTTTTTTGCGCAAAATGGCCCCATCTACACTGCATCTTTTTCTGCAAAAACCTCTTCTGCAAAACGGATCGGATGAGACTATGCAAATGAGAGTGCAAGAAATGCTAATGAGCGCTTAATTTGCATTTCTTCTACTGACAGAATGCTACAGTGTAGACGTAGTCTAACTCAGATACAGCGTGCAAATTACATGTATACTCGGAATGCATCTTAAATACCCTTCAAAATTGTACAGTGTATTCCAAAATCTCCATTCACCTCAATTATACTTTGAAATGCCTCTTTATGGTTTATTGGAGAAGCTTAAGTGCAGAGTTTTCACTTTTCTATAAAATATAATTGTGACCAGATACATAGACTTTCCATGTCTCATCCGTCGGGATTGAAATGAGCAGGTTGAGCCCTAGAAGTACAAGTTCCTACCACTTCAGTTTAAAGAGTATGAACCTAAACCAAATTCCATTGAAGGCAACAGGAGACTTTCCACTGATTTCAACAGGCTTTGGCTCTAAATGCACTGCCTGCCAGTAGATTTTTAGCCTTCCTGTGGGGATGGCTAGAGGGAGATATGATCATAAGCACTAAGCCAGTGTAGGACATCAACAATGCCTCAACACCTCATCAAAATTTTTCTTTTTGCAATTTATACATCAGTGAATCCAAAAAAAGTTCCAAATGAGGACAAAGAATACTTTGAATGAAACAAGCTACACAGGATACAGGAGGGGAAGTCTGATGCCTTCAGCAGATATCTTCAGCAGTAGTCTGTTGTCTTCTGAGAAAGGGAACAGTGCTGGGTGCAAAGGAAGAGGAGGTACGATGGAGACCCACTCTCTAACACATCTTCAGACACAGAAGAATAATGAAGACAGATTGCTGGTGTGTCCTCCTTCCCAATATTGAAGTCAGTGGGGTTGCCGGAAGAGTCTGATGCCAATTTACTCCTTATTCCCAAAGCTACATATCCAGGCCCACACACTCCTTTTCCCAGATCAATTATCATGGATAGAGACTTTCTTTGGACAATTTTACCTTTTCCTGCTACTCCAGCCCAGCAGAGCTACATATGACTCTCTATACAGACAATGACCAAGTAGCAGCTCTCTCTGTAGCAGTCCTGGATTTTCCTGACCTTGTCCTCTTCTGCTGTTCATCATGAACCTTTTCCCACAGTAACTCTTGAACTACAATGATTTGAAGTGAACTTTAAATTGCCACATTTGATGTGTTTTGGATCTGTCCAACTCATGTGGGCTGTACATGGTTGGGATAGCATCAGAAAGAACAGGTTCTTGGTATTTACTCTTTCTGGGGAGGACT
The DNA here is from genome assembly GCA_032595735.1 of Pelochelys cantorii. NCBI lineage: Eukaryota > Metazoa > Chordata > Testudines > Trionychidae > Pelochelys > Pelochelys cantorii. The sequence goes on along the minus strand of CM064329.1, from coordinate 95,617,397 downwards.
CTTATTCATTTAATGGAAGGTGAAGGAATATCAAGAGGGGGGAAATTCCTTAAATAAGCTGCACTTCTGAGAGAACAGAGATTACATTGTGCTGCTGCACATCAGAGTCAAAAGCATGGTTGTGTGTCCCTTACATTTTTTTCTCAGCTTCCCAAATGAATGCTGAAATGCATCTAACTAACTTTAAGTCACATTCACTGACTGAAACATGAACTGCTATGCAGACCAGCACTTGAGTGCTTCAGATGGGAAACAGGCTGAGTAATTTTTGGGAAACAGAAAAAGTACTAGATCTGTTGATGGAACTGATGTGTCTTGTATTGTGGTTTCTTCCTGAATGATTGACTGAGGTGCACTGACAGTTCATGCATTACCCCCAGACAAAAGTTGTCAGACAAGTGAGTCAATGGCTGAAAGAGGAAGTGTGAAGGTGGGATACTATATGATCATAGTAATGGTATTTAAGGGATTAAAAGTTAGTTTAAAGTTATCATAGTTTCATTCATAATGTCATAGAGGCCAGATGCATCTCCATGGCAACTGGCAAGACATGCAAACTTCATTGTTCATTCCTCTTGCTCGTTAAATCACACCCATTGCCCTTTGTCTATACATCATTGGGTTAGACTGTAAATCATCTAGGGCAGAGGACATGAGGCCAATTGTCTTGCCTCTTTTTGCCATCTTGCCCAGTGTCTAATGCATTGTAGCTGCAATAAAAGCAAAATAATAATAACTGTAACTTCTAACACCCTGGATATTCTGCCTCCCTAATACTGAGCAACCTTTACACTGTTTTGCTTGTCAAACTCAACAAAGCCCTAGTTCCAAAATGGTACTGTAGCAGTAATAGCAACTATTCCTTTCGGCTATGTCTACACAGCAGCGAAATAATATCAAACAGGAGGATTCTGACTCCAACTCCTGTAACCCTCATTTTACAAGGAGTAAGGGAAGTCAGAGGAAGAGTGCTCTTTCTTGGACTTCCTGCTGTGTAGACAGCGCCAAAAGCCGAAATAAGCTATTTCGACTTTAGCTATGCAATTGACATAGCTCAAGTTGCGTAGCTTATTTTGGCTTTAGCCCTGCTGTGTACACATTCCCTTTCTGTGTGTAGAAGGAAGTATACCTTGGAGAAACAGAACTGTTCTCATAAGGCTTGAGTTAACAAGTTCTTAAGCACATTGAAGTTGACTGGACTATTTGCATGTTTTAGGAAAGACACATACTTAAACACCTTGCAGAATTGGGACCATAGGAAAGATAATAAACTAGAGTTCTGCTACAATGTGAAATAAAACCTCCAGTTATATTATAACTAAGTTCAACATCAGATCCACTCCATTTAGAGTTCTTCAAAGGGTTTCCAGTGCATTTAATACAAGTATTACTAATTCCCTTAATATATTTTAATATACTCCATGGCAATTTGGGGTTTTTTTCCAGAAAGGAAGAAAAAATGTGGTTTCATTCTCCTGTCATTAAGAAACAAAAACAATAAATACACACCAAAATCAATCAAATAAACAAAACAAACCTGACAAGAACTGAGAGTGGTCCTCTTCCTGGAGATTAACTGATGAAATTTATCTTCTTATTTAATCTGCAGACTACCGGCTACCACTTCTTGTGCTTCCTAACTGGACCTCCACAAAACAAATTACTTTCATTCTGGAGACATAGAAAAATAAATCTCAGTTTGATTAGAGGCAGGATACAATGTGATTCATAAGCCAAACAATTATCCATACAGATATGTTCCTGAGATGCATGCAAAGCTGGAGATCTTCCTTCTCTTTGAGATGTGAAATGCTTTTAAAGAGAACTGTGTACCACTCCATAGTTTCACTTTGAAGGAGGTGTTCATGCAAGAAAGGGATCCAAGCTAGATCTGAACATATTTAAAATTTAGGAGAGCTGGATTTGGATCCAAATTGCAACAATTATCCTCAGTGATATATAGCTATGCAAATGTTTTGATTTTGTTTTCTGGGTATAGCCTTTTTAATTGAAAGACTCTACACCTCTGCAGAGGCATTTTGTGACAGAAGCAGATGAGATACACTATTGAATGTTTCAAATGTAATACATTCTCTCTCTCTCTCTCACACACACACACACACACACACACACACACACACACACACACAGATTGGTCTTTTTTTTTGTTTTGTTCTCTCTTTGGGTGCATCTATACAGCACCTTAAACTCAGAATAAAATACTCAATTTGCATAGTGCAAATTGCGTATCTTATTTCAAATCTATTTCAAAATAGTCTATTTTGAAATTTGGCATATCTACACAGCGCCATATTCCGAAATAATGCACTCTTTCAAGCCATTCCTTATTCCTCGTGCAAAGAGGTTTACCGGGATGGCAAAATAGTGTGCCTGTTATTTAAAAACATATTTAGAAATAAGAGTCGGCTTGTGTAGATGGGGGTAGCTATTTTGGAATACCTCCGGTATCTCAAAATAGTCATGCAGTGTAGACGTAACCTTAGTGGCTTTCCTTGACAACACATGCTTTTGGGATGAAAGCACACAGCTGATCTTTGTGCACGTACAAGATCACTACCCCCTCCTATAATGGGTTAATCCAAAACTCTGTTGTGCGCACCCCAAAATTGTGAGGAAGCTTAAATCCATTTCTGGATGCATACTTCACATCTCAGACTTATCTCAAGGTTGTGAAAATATTTGTTTTAATTTATACCTCCATGGAATTAACACTCCTGAGTTTTCCCTAGAGCTTTCGAGGGCATAGACGTATACACATACAATAATGAGCTCATGCAATGTTAAAATTATGATATAAGTACTAAGTCTCTCCTGCTGTGATGTCACCATGGGAAATATTTGATCTTGTCTCTTTGATAGCAGGATAGCAGCAGACCCAAGCTTGACAGATTTCATATTTTACACACTGCAATGCCACCATGCGGGAGGTCAGCATCTTGTCTCCTTATAGGATGTCATTGTATTCCTTCATAAATGCACAGCAAAGTCTAATGAATAAATTGATTTGTCTTCCTTTAACAGATTTAGATCTAGTTTCTGTTAGCTACAAAGGCAGTATCTAGGCTGTGACTTCCAACAGCTTAATCAATCATTGATATTTCAGTCTGCATCAAGACTGTTTGACCTACCCGTTAAGACTTTCCTGTGTGCACAGATGGAAGTGCACATAGTCAATTTATCAAGAACTAAAATTCGTGCCAGTACTTAAAATATTTAATTTATTTGATATATGGAGACTGATAAATTGTGAACAGTAAAGAGTTTCTCATAGTGCAAATGCTCTTGCTAAATCTGAACTGATTTGGATGTTTTGCTGGTATGGTCCTAAAAACCCAGTGGTAGCTGTAGCCTTTCTTGACAGGCAAGGCATTTCCATAGGAAAGTATGATCTGTGACAGTGAAAACTGGCAATAACTTCTAGTCATAACATTTTTTTAGCACAAAGCAAGGGGTTTGGCAATTCACCAATGCCATAACTAGGTATTTTTGCGCCCAGGGCAAAATATTAATTATGTGCCCTCTCTCCTCCAAATTAAAAAATGTCTTTAGTTTACTAATTTTTATTTATATTTACTTAAAGAAAAATCATTAATTAGTATAATAATATAACCAAAATATATTTTCAATAATAATATTAGGAACATATTTTATCTAGATAATTTAAAAATAACAATCAATAAATAAAATGTAATTCTTAACAAATTATAATATAAAGGAACATTTAATAAAATGACAAAATAATTCTAATACTTATTATAAAGTTACTTTATGCACCGTTAGCATGGCAAACTCATCAATTATATCACTGAAATCTATTATTTGAGATATTTCGTGCTTGATGGAGAGATCTGACAGTCCTGATAACTTCCGAGATTTTATGAGCCTTTCAGAATGCTTGTTTCGTTTCATGTCAGGTCTCAAGACAGACTCGTGTAAACTGGGAGGTAGTTTAGCACACATCACACTCTTTACTTTTGCAACTTATTATTTTTACTTATTGCGTCTTTGCGCCCTTGATTATTATGCGCCTAGGGCGAGCGCCCCACTTGCCCCGCCCTTCTTACGGTACTGGGTGGACCTAACAGAATCTCAGGATTGCCAACTTTTATGATGTTATCATGAGTCTTATGACATTTGGTATTTTATTTAAAGCCTCACACACTGAAATAAGGAAAATCTCAGTTTGTTTATTAAATTTCTAGCCCTTATGGATGCGGAACAAAATCTGGGAAGATCAAGCAATCACACCCTGAAGTACCAAAACCTGGCAGGCAAGTTAATTTTGCAATATTTGTCTTTGCCATGATGCAGCCTTTTCCTATATACTCCATCCATTAAGGGTACCATGGTTCAATGTCCAGTCAATTGTGCTGTTTGGTTTTAATGCTGTTTTTTCTGTCATAATTATCCATCTGGAAATGTTTGTAAGTGATTGGCTCTGTCATTAATTTATTTTACAGCCTTTCCTCATTCTTGCCCCTGTAAAACTGCCAATGCAGTTTACAGGGGAAATGGAAGCCTGGGGCTAGCGTGTAGGTGCAGGATTAACATTAGGGGGATCTGGAACAGATGGGGGATACAGCTGATCCTTATCTGCTGTCAATAGAGGGAGAACCCCTACTGTAGAAACATAGTTTTCCCCTCATGACTCCTCCTTTTCCTCATCCTTATCTTTATAAGCCACTTTGTGGGCAGGTGTGTGAAAGATTGACTTGATATGACAGTACCAATTCCTCCTGGGGCATCTTTCCATATGGAATTAACTCTAATGTCATCCATCAGGGGGCCTTTACCACTGTAACTGTACCAGTGCAAGTCTCAGATGAATAGGCAAGGCCACTTGTGATTTGCACTGATGGAACTTTCACCTGCATGGCATTTTTAAAATCTAAACTTATGGTTTGAAATGGAGCAGCTATACTGATGGCTAAAATCAGGGCAAATTCTTAATGTAAAAAATCTTGTACTGGAGTTGGTGAGAAGACAATAGCATTAGTGGTTGAATGTAAAACACTTTATCTACAGAAAGCCCATGTACTTAAGGTTATGGCAGGTGGAATATATGGGAGTGTAAGTTTCCCCACCTCCACCCTGGGGCATATAATGGATTCCATGATCACCACCCAACTTTAAATTCAAATACCAAGGCCAGTCATGCTGGGTTTCAAATAGAAGGTACTAGGTACCTCTTCATGCATCTAATTGTGGACACAGTGGCCCCAGACCCTTGCCTTCCCAATTTATTTGGGGATTTTTGCCTACAGTTACCCTGTCAGCAAGTGGCTTCAATGGTATGGAGGGCTTTATGTCAGCTCACCACACCAGGGTAAATTTCTCCTATGAGATAAGACCTGCAGAAGAGCTCTGTATAGCTCAGAAGCCTGTCTCTTTCACCAAGAAAAATTGGCCCAATAAAAGATATTACCTCACCCACGTTATCCTTCCTACAACATAGGCAAGCTAATTAGAACCCATTCCTTTAGACACTTTAAAAAAGTTTCTATTTTGGAAAGAGTTAAAAAATATCATAAAGGATCAGGAAAACATATCTTGAAATGCGTCCTTCAAATTCCTTCACAACCAGATAATGGCATTGAAGTACCAATGATGTTTCCCCTGCATTCCCTTTTAACATCAGGTGGAAGGAGATAGCTTGCCAGCATATTCCCAGTTCAGGGCCAGGAGAAGCACTTATTTCCACAGGCAAACCAAATTGATAAGCTAAGGTGTCATCCATTAATTATTGCATTAAAATACAGGTTAGTGTCAGTGTATAAAAATTACAATACTAGTCATTCTCTGATGACACTAAATCTGTTCCGTTGCCTCAGCATAAATTACTCCAGCCATACAGCACACATATTTTAATAGAAATATAGTAGCTATGATCCTAAGGTTAACAGCAGTCCTTTCTAGTTTTGCCATAAAACTCTTATATTTAAATTGGTAATTATGGTAATACAAATGACTGCAAAATTGGAATCCTCTGCTTCTAATGATCTGCTCCATTATTGGATTCAGATTCATAGTTTCTTATATGAATGCTAAAAATATGGTTAGTGCTTTTTATGGCTCTTGTCCAATGCAGCAGAAACACAGCCACTGGTGAGTGAACTAAATTCTGCTTGGGTTCCTTCGTCGGCAAACTAAGTTCCAAGTAGAGTTACACCAAATAAAATACAATATAACTGGCAAAACACAAACATTAAACAAAATATCAGCCCCGTTTTTCATCAGAAAGTTTCAAAATTCTGTTTTTTCCACGAGCTTTAACTCTAAATGCAGTGAATGTATTATAGCTAAGCCTCTGAATTTGTCACCGAGGACACATAAATTATTAATTCCATGGCTTTCTGTAACCTCCCTAACTTCTGCAGTCACCCGTGTAGCTGGCCTGGGAGCCATCTGAGTGGCTCAGACAACTCGCAAGGCCTGTCACACTGGTTTCTGCTGGTGCAATCTCAGCCTCACCCCTAAACCCCAGCAGTAGGAATTTGGGTGTGCAGGCACTCAGGGCTGGGCACTGGGGGATGGAGTGGTGTTTACCTGGAGAGGAAATAGGAACTCTACTCCCACTGGGTATGTCTACACTACAGTGTTATTTCGAAATATCTTATTTCGAAATAGTTATTTTGAAGTAGCTTATTTCGAAATAACGCATCTACACACAAAATGCATTTCAAAATAGCATTTTGCTATTTCGAAATAGCGTGTGCACACTGAGTGGACTCTGAATTGCATTTAAGGCTGGCCGGAACCAGTTCCAACAGGGCACCAGGTCAGGACTTACGGTGTGGGGCTGCTGCCTGAGGCGATCTGAGGTCTGTGCTTAAAGGGACCCTCCTCCCCAGACAGCCAGTTCTCAGGTTTCCCTGCTTGCTTGTCTACCTCGATGAGGGACAGCAAAGCATTTTATCTCTGCTTGCTCTGGTTGCCCTTACTCGGGACACCACAGCACTCTGCAACATGGAGCCAGAGCTGCCCCTGGGCACTCTGGTGCTTCTCTTGGACGCATTGCTGTGAGCCTGGCTGCACTTTCTGCAGGCTGCCATCCAGGAGGTCCATCGGGGGGCTGTCAGAATCCAGGAGGCCCTGCAGGAGAGCTTCCACCCTGAGGAGCACTAAGAGCCTCCCTGGTCTGCCCCATTGGGGGCCTGTGCCTCATTCCTCCCTCACGTCCTTCCACTTACCCCTCCCTAACCCCCCTCCTGATGTCAAATAAAATACATGTATTTTCATGAACACAAACACTCTTTATTTAACAAAACTGGGGGGGAGGGCATGAAATTCTGGTGAGACTGGGGAAAGGAGGCAGGAGAGGGAGAAGAGAGGGTGAGAGAAGGGAGGGGGAAACCTGGAAGGAGGGAGCTGAAAGGGGGAAGCAAGGTGAAGAAGGGGGAGGGAAAGCTCAGGGCTCAGGGTTGGGGGTCTCGCCGGACCAACTTGATTGTCATGCAGACTTGCTCCTGGGTTCGCATGTGGCCTTTGGTGGCCAGGCTGGCAGGTATCCTGCCATAGACGGCCACATTCCTCCATCTAGTGCAGAGATCATGGATGTTGGGGGCATCCCCCCCAAACCTGAATAAGGTCCATGATCTCCACCCAGGACCAGGAAGGCGACCGCCTTCTCTGGGCCCTGGCAGGCTCCTGGGAGCTGGCAGACTACTCCTGGGGAGTGGTGGAGGGCTGGCTGTCAGTGGCTTGCTGGCTCATGTTTTGCAGCCACTGGGTCAGGAGCAGTGACTGCTGGCTCTGGGTTGGCAGGCTTGGAGCTGGCACAGGCACTGTGGCCAGAGTCTATCCCTTTAAGAGCTCCGGAGAGGGGAGGAGGGAAAGAAGTGTTCTTGGTTGAGGCTGGCGTGGCCACCAGGGCACCCTGGGAAGGCTGGAGGCCCCCTATTTCAAAATAAGGGTATGTCTACACTACAGCACTAATTCGAACTAACTTAATTCGAATTAGTTAATTCGAACTAAGCTAATTCAAACTAGTGCATCTAGATCTAAAAACTAATTTGAATTAGTGTTTTGCTAATTCGAAATAGCATGTCCACATTGAGTGGACCCAGACCCGAAGTTAAGGCTGGCCGGAACCAGTGCCAGCAGGGCATCAGGTTAAGACTTAGAGTGTGGAGCTGCTGCCTGAGGCTAACTGAGCTCCGTGCTTATAGGGACCCGACCCCCACCCTGGACAGACAGTTCTCAGGGTTCCCCGCTTGCTTGTCTACCTCGATGAGGGACAGCAAAGCAGTCCTGTCTTGGAGTGCCCTGAGTGCCCACACTCGGCACATCAGAGCACTAGGCCATCAGCCCGGCTGCACTTGCCACAGGCTACCCTCTGGGGGTGTCAATCGGGGGGCTGTCAGGATCCAGGAGGCCCTGCAGGAGAGCTTCCACCCCGAGGAGCCCGCAGAGCCACCCCAGTCCTCCCCATCGGGGGCTCATGCTCCATTCCTCCCTCACCTCCTTCCACTTACCCCTCTCTAGCCCCCCTTCCTGATGTAAAAAATAAAGGACACGTGTTCAAAAATAGAAACTCTCTTTATTTAACAAAACTGGGGGTGGGGGGATTAACCTCTGGGGAGACTGGGAAAAGGAGGTGGGAGAGGGGAAGAGAGAGGGTGGGAGAGGGCAGGTGGAAACCTGGGAGGAGGGAGCTGGAAGGGGGAAGCCAGGGGAAGAAGTAGGAGGGGAAGTATAAAACTATGGTACACCATATCTTCAGTATTGTGTAGAGATGTGGTCTCTTCACCTCAAAAAAGGTATTTTGGCCCTGGAAAGTGTTCAGAAAAGGGCAACTACAATGATTAGGGGTTTGGAACAGGTCCCATATGAAGAGAGGCTGAAGAGACTGGGACTTTTCGGCTTAGAAAAGAGGAGACTGAGGGGGGATATGATAGAGGTATATAAAATCATGAGTGGTATGGAGAGGGTGCATAAAGAAAAGTTCTTCATTAGTTCCCATAATATGAAGACTAGAGGACACCAAATGAAATGAATGGATAGCAGGCTTCAAACTAATACAAGAAAGTTCTTCTTCACAAAGCAAATAGTTTGTGAGTGAGGCTTTATTTTTTTTTCCAATTCCCCTTTGCCCTCCCCCTCTCCTTCATGGAGCGTGTGCTGTGATTGGCTGTGATTGGCAGGTGGAAACTGTTGGCTTCTAATTAGAGTTTGAATTCTAGAAGCCTCTGCTGATTGGCTGAGCCTTGGTAGGGGGAGGGACTTTCAGGCAGTCCAGGGCTTTATAAGGCTCCTTGGGCAAGCGACCAAGGAGCTTGCGAACAGGTGAGTGCTAACAGGGAGTTTAGAGAGGGAGTTGGGAAGGAGGGGAGGTTGTCTTGCCTTTCTTTTTAAATCCCTTCTCCAGGACAGCAGGGATGGATGGTGATGGGTCTGCTGTTGTTACCTGCACGGAGTGTGCCATGTTTGTCTTCCTCCCGGAAGAACGGATTTCATCTGCATGAGGTGCAAGCTGGTCGCCATTTTGGAAGAAAAAATTAGAGGACTGGAGGCCCAAGTGTCGACCCTACGCTCGATCAGAGAGGATGAAGACTTCCTCGATAGAAGGCAGCATTTAATCCTTCAAGCACGGGAGGCGGAAGAATCAGAGAGGGCAGTACGTGACCAGGAAGAGAATTGGCAGCATGTAACTTCTAGAAGGGGAAAAAGGCCAGCATGGGAATCCCCCAATGCTATAGAGGTAAGTAATCGCTTTCAGGCTCTCTCCACAGGCTCTGCGGTGGTGAATGCTTTGGAAGGGACCTCACAAGGAAGAAACCGGAAGGGAACACCATCTACTAGAAGGCATGGGATGCGTAGTCCTAGGGATAGGGGTTCCACAGCCACCACCCCCAAAAGAAAACGACGGGTGGTGGTGGTCGGGGACTCCCTCCTAAGAGGGACTGAGCCATCCCTCTGCCGTCCGGACCTGGAATCTCGAGAGGTGTGCTGCTTACTGGGAGCTCGCATTCAGGCTGTGACTGAGAGGCTTACCAAACTGATCAAACCTTCGGATCGCTACCCCTTCCTGCTTTTCCACATGGGAACTAACGATACGGCCAAGAATGACCTTGAGCGGGTTACTGCGGATTATGTAGCACTGGAAAGAAGGATCCAAGAATTCGGAGCACAAGTGGTGTTCTCGTCCATCCTCCCTGTTGAAGGGAAAGGACTGGGCAGGGATCGTCGAATTGAGGATGTAAATGCGTGGTTGCGCAGGTGGTGTCGCAGAGAGGGCTTTGGTTTCTTCGACCATAGGACTCTGTTCTGGGCACGAGGATTGTTAGGAAGAGATGGGATCCACCTAACAAAGAGAGGAAGGAGCATCTTCGCGGGCAGGCTTGCAAACCTAGTGAGGAGGGCTTTAAACTAGGTTAATCGGGGGACGGTGACCAAAACCCTGAGGGGAGTGGGAAAGTCGGATACCGGGAAGAAATGCAGAGAGGAACGAGCAAGAAAGGAGGACCCCTGTTTCGAATGGAGAAGATAGGGCGATCAACTGGTTACCTGAGGTGTTTGTACACTAATGCGAGAAGCCTGGGCAACAAACAGGAAGAACTGGAGGCCCTGGTCCAGTCCAAGAAATATGATTTAATTGGGATAACAGAGACTTGGTGGGATGACTCGCATGACTGGAGCGCTGTCATGGAAGGGTATAAACTGTTCAGGAAGAACAGGCAGGGAAGAAAAGGAGGAGGAGTTGCACTATATGTAAGAGAGCACTACGATTGCTCTGAACTCCAGTATAAAGAGGGAGAAAAACCTGTTGAGAGTCTATGGGTTAAGTTTAAAGGAGCAAACAACAGCAGTGATGTTGTGGTTGCTGTCTGCTACAGGCCACCGAATCAGGTAGATGAGGTAGATGAGGCTTTCTTTGGACAACTGAGAGAAGCTTCCAGATCGCAGGCCCTGGTTCTCGTGGGGGACTTTAATCACCCTGACATCTGTTGGGAAACCAATACGGCAGTGTAGCCAGACATGAACCCCATCTTGTTCCCCCCTCCCCCCAGAGAGCAAGAAAAGGCAGTCAGCCTTTGATGCCCTGGGAACGCAGGTGTGGTGCCTGTCCCTGACTCTAAGAAACAGAAACCAGACAGTAAATGGGCTAGCTGATGACCCGGGGGCCTCCCGCCGCCCTGATGGCTAGTACCAGTAATTGACACGCCTGCACTGTCCCAGGAGAGGAATCTTCGCCCATCACATACCAGAGGTGCCCATTGTCTGCATTTTCCCAGGTGTGAATTATGCTTTGCACCCTTCGTGGGAAACTTGGCCTTCAAAGCCATTTTTCCTAATTGGCCACTTGAGACCAGGAAGAAGCCTACGTGACCCAAGGGGTATAAAGAGGGGTTTAGTAGCCCACCCCATTTGAGCTCCAATCATCTACACCTGCTGGCAGGTATTGGTTGTCTCCCGAGGTCTGTGGGACGCCCAACCTCGCCCTACTTCTTCCCGAGGGATTGAGAGAAAGACGCTGGCCACGCCAAATCTGGAACGCAGGGGTGAGAATATATACCTGCTAGGTGTCTATTTTGCATGCATTTAATAAGAGCTCAGAGAACCAAAAGGGTTTCATGGTACCTGTAAGTGACTTCTTAGTGTAATTTCTGTCCTGTCCTTTGTAGTGGCTGTGTTATCTGTAACACAGTAGTAGCATTTAACAGCTAAGTTTACCCTGTAACAATACAATAGTAACTGTTTAAGCTGTGACCTGACTCCTTCAGTTGCTGTAACAGAACCAAGCACAATTTTAAAAAGAACTCCAGCCGGTCATAAGGGGCAGATATAGGGAGAGCTTGAGCGTTGGATTGTGTCGCTTCCAGGGGACAGATCCATTGGGGCATCTCTCCACCTCCCCAGGCTGCCCGCTGCAAAGGGATCGTGTATCCTAGCAGTCAAAATCTGAGGTGTAATAAGCTCTCCCTGTAAACTTCTTGGGGCGCCCGTCAACCTCCTCCAGGTTGCCCGCTGCTAAGGGACCCCAGTCCTAGCAGTTGAAGTCTCGAGTGTATAATACACACACACCACTCACTGCCCTGACCACCAGCTGACAGGCAGTACACAGGCAATCCAGGAAGTTTTTGGAGAATGTTGGGGATAACTTCTTGGTACAAGTGCTGAAGGATCCGACCAGGGGCCGTGCGCAGCTTGACCTTCTGCTCACAAACAGGGAGGAACTAATAGAGGAAGTAGAGGTGGGTGACAACCTGGGAAGCAGTGATCATGAGATGGTAGATTTCAGGATCCTGACCAAGAGAAGAAAAGAGAGTAGTAAAATACACACCTTGGACTTCAAAAAAGCAGATTTTGACTCCCTCAGAGATCTGATGGGCAGAATCCCCTGGGATGCTAACATGAAGGGGAAAGGAGTCCAGGACAGCTGGCAGTATTTTAAAGAAGCCTTATTGAAGGCACAGAAAGAAACTATCCCGACGCATAGCAAGAGAGGCAAAAATGGTAGGAGACCGCATTGGCTTACAGGGGAAATACTTGGTGAACTTAAGCACAAAAAGGAAGCTTACAAAAAGTGGAAACTTGGACAAAGGGAGGGGTTTAAATGTAAAGCTCGAAAATGCCAGGGGGTTATCAGGAAGGCGAAAGCGCAAATGGAATTGCGACTGGCTAAGGATGTGAAGGATAACAAGAAAGGTTTCTACAGGCATGTTAACAAGAAGGTGATCAGAGAGGGTGTGCAGCCCCTACTGGATGAAGGAGGTAACCTAGTGACAGATGATGTAGGGAAAGCTGAAGTACTCAATGCTTTCTTTGCCTCTGTATTCACGGACAAAGTCAGCGCGGAAGTCCAGGAGCCAAGTGACGCAAGATGGGATGAAGATGGACAGCCCGTGGTGGGTAAAGAACAGGTTAGGAACTATTTAGAAAAGCTAAACGAACACAAATCCATGGGTCCAGACTTAATGCATCCAAGGGTACTGAGGGAGTTGGCAAATGTCATTGAGGAGCCTTTGGCCACTATCTTTGAAAAGTCGTGGAGATTGGCAGAGATCCCAAATGATTGGAAAAAGGCAAATGTAGTGCCCATCTTCAAAAAAGGGAAGGACAATCCAGGGAACTATAGGCCGGTCAGTCTTACCTCGGTTCCTGGAAAAATCATGGAAGGGATCCTTAAGGAATCCATTTTGAGGCACTTGGAAGAGAGGAAAGGGATTAGGAATAGTCAGCATGGATTCACAAAGGGCAAGTCGTGCCTGACCAATTTGATTAGCTTCTATGATGAGGTAACTGGCTCTGTGGATGTGGGAAAGTCAGTGGATGTGATCTACCTTGACTTTAGCAAGGCTTTTGATACGGTCTCCCACGATAGTCTTGCCAGGGACTGTGGACTGGATAAATGGACAGTAAGATGGATAGAAAGCTGGCTAGAAGGCCGGGCCCAGCGGGTAGTGATCAACGGCTCAATGTCAGGATGGCGGTCGGTTACTAGCGGAGTGCCCCAAGGTTCGGTTCTAGGACTGGTTTTGTTCAATATCTTTATTAATGACCTGGATGAGGGGATGGATTGCACCCTCAGCAAGTTTGAGGATGACACTAAGCTAGGGGGAGAGGTAGATATGCTTGAGGGCAGAGATAGGGTCCAGAGTGACTTAGACAAATTGGAGGATTGGGCCACAAGAAATCTGATGAGGTTCAACAAGGATAAGTGCAGAGTCCTGCACTTGGGACGGAAGAATCCCAAGCATAGTTACAGGCTGGGGACCAACCAGTTTAGTAGTAGTTCTGCAGAAAAGGACCTGGGGGTTACAGTGGATGAGAAGCTGGATATGAGTCAACAGTGTGCCCTTGTAGCCAAGAAGGCTAATGGCATATTACGTTGCATTAAGAGGAGCATTGCCAGCAGATCCAGAGATGTGATTATTCCTCTTTATCCGGCTCTGGTGAGGCCACATCTGGAGTATTGTGTCCAGTTCTGGGCCCCCCACTACAAAAAGGATGTGGACGCATTGGAGAGGGTCCAGCGGAGGGCAACCAAAATGATTAGGGGGCTGGAGCATATGACTTATGAGGAGAGGCTGAGGGAGTTGGGTCTGTTTAGTCTGCAGAAGCGAAGAGTGAGGGGGGATTTGATAGCAGCCTTCAACTTCCTGAAGGGAGGTTCCAAAGAAGATGGAGAGAGGCTGTTCTCAGTAGTGATAGATGGCAGAACAAGGAGCAATGGTCTCAAGTTGTGGTGGGAGAGGTCCAGGCTGGATATTAGTAAAAACTATTTCATTTGGAGGGTAGTGAAGCACTGGAATGGGTTACCTAGGGAAGTAGTGGAGTCTCCATCCCTAGAGTTGTTTAAGTCTCGGCTTGACCAAGCCCTGGCTGGGTTGATTTAGTTGGGATTGGTCCTGCCTAGAGCAGGGGGCTGGACTTGATGACCTTCTGAGGTTTCTTCCAGCTCTATGGTTCTATGATTCTAACCTGTAGAACTCCTTGCCACAGGAGTCTGTGAAGGCTAGAACTATAACTTCTTAAAGAGAAGTTAGATAAAGTCATGGAGGTTGGGTCCATGGAGTGCTATTAGCCAGGGGGTAGGAATGGTGTCCCTGGCCTCTGTTTGTGGAAGGCTGGAGATGGATGGCATGAGACAAATGGCTTGGTCATTGTCTTCAGTCCATCCCCTCTGGGGTACCTGGTGTTGGCCACTGTCGGCAAACAGGCTACTGGGCTAGATGGACCTTTGGTCTGACCCAGTACGGCCATTCTTATGTTCTTATGTTCTAAGCTCAGGGCTCAGGATCGGGGGTCTCACTGGACCAACTTGATTTTCATGCAAACCTGCTCCTGGGTTCGCATGTGGCCTTTGGTGGCCAGGCTGGCAGCTATCCTGCCCTAGACAGCCTCATTCCTGTGCCTAGTGCGGAGGTCGTGGACATTGGAGGTCTCCCCCCCAAACCTCGATGAGGTCCACGATCTCCACACTAGACCAGGCGGGCGCCCGCCTCTTGCAGCCCCGGGCAGGCTCCTGGGAGCCGCCAACCTGGTCCTGGGAAGAGGCGGAGGGCTGGGTGGCAGCGGGTGGCTGGCTCATGCCGTGCCAGGTGCAGGGTCTGCTGGCTGGGTGCTGGCAGGCTTGCACCTGGCATGGGCACTCTAGCCAGACCGTGCCCCTTTAAGGGCTACGGGGCCGGGAGGGGGGCAGAAGAGTTTCCCTGGTTTGGCCCAGAGTGGCCACCAGGGCAAGCTGGGAAGAGCTAGCCTCCAACTAGTTCGAATTAAGTGGCTACACAGCCCTTCATTCGAACTACTTAATTCGAACTCGGCATTAGTCCTCGTAGAATGAGGTTTACCTAGTTCGAATTAAGCGCTCCGCTAGTTGCATTAAGTTGCATGTGTAGCGCCTATGAAAGTTAATTCGAACTAACAGCTGTTAGTTCGAATTAACTTTGTAGTGTAGACATACTCTAAGTGTCTACACAGCACTTATTTCAAAATAGTTATTTTGAATTTGGTGTTATTCCTCATAGAATGAGGTTTATCAAATTTGAAATAAGCACTCCACTATTCCAAATTTATTTCGAAATAGCTGTTTGGCTGTGTAGACACTAGGAAAGTTATTTCGAAATAAGGGCTGTTATTTCAAAATAACTTTGCTGTGTAGACATACCCTCAGTTCCTAGCTTCATGTGCTGCCTCCACCTGTATCTCCCATTGCCCATTGATCCCAGACAATGGGAGCTGCAGAACTAGGTCTTGGGATGGAACAGGAACAGCACATGCACCTAGTAGGAACTGGAAGTTGCCTCTTCCCAGAAGCTAAGTATGGAGCCCAACCCTGCCAACCCCCCATCATTCACATCGCCTCCTGGCCATGTGCCCCTTCCCAAGTTCTCACTGATGCTCATGGGCTGCACCTGAAGCCCCCACAGTGCCCCCTGCTCCACCCTCAAGACCTGAGCTGTCTCTCCTCCCCAGTTTTAGAAAAGGGTATTTTTAATGAAAGTCATGGACAGGTCACGGGTTGTGAATATTTGTTTACTATTTGTCCATGTCTTTTGTTAAAAATACCCATAACTAATCTCGTTATGATTCGTGATGTATGAGGCAGAAAGTGCCAAATATAACTTGAATTTAATAGTATCACACCAGTTTACAGTGGACAAATGCCCACAGAACCAGCACTTCTCCTTTCCTCCAAAAAGAAAGAAATATACCATCCCCATTGGCACTAATTAGGACCATTATGCAAAATACAAGAATCAAAATACCAGCCTCATTTTTCATTAGAATGATTCAAAATTTCTGTTTTTTTGCCCACTACTGTTGTATTTTGCTTGTTTTATTGTATTTTATTTTGCATGGTCAAGGTAGAGAGGCCAGTGGGCAAGAACATTCTGACCTATGGAGGTCAGATCTGAGACAGAGCTACTGTGTAAGATGAAAGCCTACATTTCTACTGCAACCTGTCTCTGAATAGAGGACTTCAGCCATTAGATCTGTAAATTCAGCTCCTTTCATGAACAATACATTTATTCTATTTTTTTTTTAAATTATGAGACTGAGTCACTACTGAAGAAGGGACTATCTAAAACAAGACTTCATCCCAACACCTCCTTGCTGGGCATCCAGGTCTCATTACAACGGAAGAACACAAACACTTACCATTTTTAGGTTTGCATAAATTTTCCATATTGCTGTATCAAATAGCCCAATGTTTATGCAGAAATTAATTTCCAACTGCATGTTTTAAATGTATATGGGTATTGGTTTGAGGACAGTTTATTCAAAAGCAAAAGCAAATGAAACAAAAGGAAAGTGATTCAATGCACACAGAATGGGCTTAAAAACAATAAATAGTCTTGCAGTACCTGAGGGTATGTCTACACTAGCTCATATGTCTACACTAGCTCGTTATCCTCATGGAATGAGAAGTAATGGTAGTTCGAATTAGGATCTTTAATTCGAACTACCTAGTCCATGCCGTGTGTAGCTGTGGGCATGGAGTTCGGACTAAGAGGGATTTAAAAATGGCCGCGCCCGGGAAGATGCAAATGAAGCCCGAGATATTTAAATCCCGGGCTTCATTTGCAACTCCAGTTGCCCTCATTTGCCTACCTAGCTCGAACTAATGAGCTAGTGTAGACTTTAGAGACTAACAAAACATGTAGATGGTAACATGAGCTTCGTAGGCACAACCCACTTCTTCAGATGAAACCATTATCAATATGTATTAGTCACTTCTTGTGGGACTTACCACACATTTGACATAGGAAGAATGCCTCTACTGTTGTCCTGAAGAAGAAATGTTAACGGGGTTTATGAGGTCAATACTACTAACTGTGCACCATCATTCATGACACAGGTTACTCTCACCCAACATGTTCATACTGTTGTTCATTGAAATAATTATGGTAGAACATTTGATTGAAATGTGTTCCTACTTAGTTAATGATGGGTTCAAAACCCAGAGAATATCAATCGCTTCTCAGAATGTAATTCAAATAGATTAGTGCTCAAGGTGAAATGCTGAAGAGGAGATTTAACTCAGGAATGCACTATTACATTAGGGGAACTGCAAAGTATAGAAATCAAACAACAGTTTCAATGTATAAAGTGACTCATTAGGCTAAGACATCTCAAGGTCATTTAGTAAAGATACAGAGCAATTTAGTAACACTCTCTGTGATAGCCAACAAACAAATTAAAGCAACAGAGAAACAAGCAAGTCTGATTTAAACAATGACAGTTTTCTCTGCATTATTTCCTGGCATCAGCTAAGAGAAAGTACTGGTGAGGTAAGTTAGCCAATATAAGGAATTATCGAGCTTTCCAGCAACAACTTAATTTAATATTTGTCTCTATAGCATCATATAAGGTCTTGCAGGTGAGTAGACATTTAATATCCCCCTTTTGTAGATGGGGCAAATGAGGATTAGAATTTTTAAACCATCTGCCCTACACAACCTGTCTGTCCACAACAATTGCCTTAAGTTGTTCTCTTTCATCTATATCTTAGACATTACCCAACTAGCTTCCACCTTCCAACTCCACTGAAACCAGTTTTATGAAATTCTTCAATTAATTCTTCCTAGCCAAATCTCAGTGTCTCAGTTCCATTCTCATCTTCTTGATTTTTTACTGTTTTTGACACTGTGCTCTCTACCATCCTAAACATTTATCAAGAGGTATCCTCCTAGCTACAAAGCTAGCTTGGTCCAAAATTTGAAGGTCAAGAAGAGCATCTTGAAACTCCTGTGGAATAGCAACAACAGTAATATTTTGCACTTCCAGAATACCTTTCTTTTAGGAATCTTAGATATGTTATATACAGTAAGCCTCACAACACCCTTGTGAAGTAGGTATGTTACTATATCTGTTTATGAGATGGGTATGGTGAAATGACTTGCCTTAGGTCTCATGATGAGTCACTGACAAGTCAGCTACAGAATCTAGGAGTCTGGACTCTCAGGAATGCATTCTAACCCCTAGACACTTCCTCTGGCAAATAATCTAACTAAGCATGAGTTTGGTTCTTACGCCGGCTGGTGCCAGTCAGAAGCCAAATAGAAAGTTAAACATAATTACTTGTACCAGCAAATAATGGGCAGGTGAAATGATGTACAAATCAACACCCAGGATATTTTGTTGCTGTGGGGTAAAGAGAAAGAAACATACATGCAGAATGGCCTTTGTTTTCAAGAAGAGGATGGATATCGTAATACCTGCAAACTGGAAAAACTGAATGGATGCAAGAATTGAAATACATGGGAGTATATAAGCTTCAGTAAATTGGTGGTAATAATGTGGGTGGTATGAAGCACATATGGAGCACCTAATTGCCTCAATTTTGCTTGAGAAAACAGTTGCAAATCTTTAGCAGCTGTAAGGAAATAGAAGTAGACAGGTTCTTTCACAAAATAAGAGCTACAGTATCTTACACATGAGGTGGATGATTTCTGTAGCTTTTCTAAATGCTCCTTATGATATTCAGTCCTCTCATCAGCTCCTCCAATGCAAACTAGTAAAGATTTACAACATACTCACACAAAGTATAATTTTTCTATTTAATTAAATGAAAAATAGTGTTTCTTTCACATTACTGAATAGATTCATTCCTTGGTGAGATTACACTAATAGCAGTATCATCTGTATAAGAAGATTCCAGGGATGCAACTGTGTGTTGTCACTGAGATCAGCATACTGCGATGGAAGCAGCTGAGAACTTTTGTTCAGAATATCACCAGGTCCAGTCATCACTGGGCCCTGTGGGAAACCAAATAGAATGCTGAAGTCCATAGGTTCTTTGGCAGCTGGATGATCAGATATGGTGGAAATAACAGCTACATGGGGTAACAAAGAGGCAGTTATGCCTCCATCCAGAGAGCAGCTCAATCCACAAACTATATAGAACACATATAAAAAGCCAACACTGCTCACTGCAACAGAATGCATGGAAAAAAGACCCCATTTTCAGCTTTTTTTTTTTAACACACATTCCTTCACAAATTACATTCATATAACAGCACTGGCTTTCAGCTACTGGTTATTAACATCATTCATACATGCATGCACGACCGTCTTCTCCCACATTACTGTTCCTCTGCAAATGGCTGGAGAAAATGCAAAAACAAAATGTCTGCTTTCTCAAAGTTCAGAGTTCTTTGAACAGTAAAAGGAAATAAAAAGTATAATAATTTCATACACCAAAAGTGTTTCAGAAATATTTTCCATGGAAATTTTCTCTCCATCAGCCTGCATTCCTATTTGTGTTGGATAAACTGCACTTAGACTAGGAGTGGACAAATGCTGGCTCATGGGTCATATCCAGTCCACTAGGGTTAGTCGTGGCAGGTCTCCACCACTATATTAATCTGCACCTATGCAGATACACGTGATCACCGTTCCCATTGGCCGCAGATTGCCATTCCTATCCAACGGGAGCTGCGGGAAGTGGAGACCTGGGCTGCACCACTTTTCACCACTCCTATTGGCCAGAAATGACGATCTGCAGCCAACAGGAGCGGCGATCACTGGTGCCTGCAGATGTGCAGGTAAAAATAGCAGCGGTGGCCCGCCAGGAGCTAAACCTGGTGAACTACCACCATTTTATTGCACAACCCAATTTAGACCATGCAAGGAGATTCCATTGGTATCAGTGGGAAGCCCAGCTATTCTAATGAAAATAGAGTAGGATATACAGTGAAGCTCTACAAAGTGCAGCTCACAAAGGATGTGAGAGTGTGGTTTATCTCTCTGACATCTGATTCCAAAGTGCCTCAGTTTCTCTGCTCTATACAATCTCTCAAATGCATTCCACATTTAAAGTTCAAAACAAAATCTCCCCAGATGGGAGTCTCATGATGGAAAAATTTTCTGAATAAGAGTTGGACTATAATTCCAATATCAATACCGGAAACTTCAGATCAGACATGCGTTCTATGAAGGGACACTTCCATAAAGTCAATCAGTCCCCAAAGTCTTTCAACTCTCCCTCCATGTTTCTCCATGTAGAATCTCCCATCTTCATAGCTCAAAACCCTCCTCCCCCTGCAGGAAGCTGTCACCACTAGTCCTTATTTACAGAAGAAACTCTGACACCTGCCAAGAATAGGCTGCTTCTTATATGTGCCCTTTCTGACCCCAATCACCTGATCTCAGTCTTGCAAGTCCAGTAACTAAGGAGAAAAATCAGCACATGTTAAAACTGCTACTTGACCCCTTGAAAGGACTGGGCTTACCTTAAGATAGTGAAAAAGTTTGTCAATAATATTTGTTTCTACTTATCTTTGACTTTGTATCTCCCTCTTCCCCCCTGCTGTATTTTGAAAGTCACAGAGATTTGAGAAAGTTATTGTAAAAAAAGAATTCACCCAAAACAGACATGAGAGATGTATCTGAATTATTATTTCCTATGCATTTTTTTCAGACTAGATCAATGCCTCTTTAAACTCCCTGTGACAATCAAAATACAGTAGTCTAAGAACTGGGTCACATTTTTTATAATCTGTAGCATTACTATGAATGCTAAATGAACAGAGAGAACTTAACCAAGAGCAACATTTTGCAAATATCCCTTCTCTCTCTTCTCTTTTAAAAACACATTTATAATTATTTTTGGCAACTGTAACCAGTCCTCCGGCAATACGTGAATGGAAACCAAACAAAGGACAAATGGGCTAGAACAAAATATATGCTGGACATTTCCAGAGAGCTAAAAGCTGCCTTTCTCTGTGGAAGCACAGAAGGCTCTGTATGCAGCATAAGAAGGAGAAAGGATAAGTGGTGCAGAGCTTGTATGGAGGAAATCTGCATTCCTGTGGATGTAACTATGGTACACGTTGCCTTACGCTGTGGCAGATGAGGGAATGGGATTGAGTGCAAGCCTAAGGAAAAGAAGGAGGAAGAAAATGGAGGAAATGGGCAGAGGTGCTACCATCGGGAGCTTAATTCCTTACTCAAAGGAGGCACACAAGAGTACTAGTTGTTTTAAAGCTTATGTAAGAGCTACAGAAAGTATTATGTGAAACTATCTATGTGTATAGAAGTATGGATAGAGCTATGGATACAAACTTTGTAAAAAAAGAAAAATCCTCAAAATTAATGTACTGTTGAAGTTTCATGATCAACCGGAAGTTTCATGTAGTTCACAAAGATTTATTGTAGCATACCTGGCCTGAATTTAGAATGCTGTTTGTGGCTAAATACAAGGGGGAAAGCCACAAATATCATTTCAGGCTAGAGAAAAGATCTTTCAGCAAGAGACTTAAAAAAATTAATCTATTTGGTGAATCACAAAAAGACCATCGGGGGGACGACTTGATTATTGTATATAATGAACTAGATAGGGAGAAACTTCTAGGTACTAAAGGGCTCTTTAGTATGGCAAAGAATGGTATAACAAGAACCAACTGCTGGAAGTTAAAGCCAGACAAATCAAACTAGAAATAAAATGTGTGCCTTAATAGTGAAACACTAGAACAAACTACCAAGGGAATTAGTGGATTCTCCATCTCCTGATGTTTTCACTTCAAGACTAGATGCCTTTCTTGAATATATGCTTCAAAAACAATTCATTGGGCTCAAATCAGGGGTAAAGTTTGAAATTCTATGGCCTGGTTATACGGGCGGTCAGACTAGATGATACAATAGTTTTTGCTGGCCTTAAAATGCATGAATCAACTATGAACATGATCAAAATCTGAAATAATGGGTTGTTTGCCTTTCACAACTCAAATACGCACTGCTGAAATAAGTATAGTTTATAGAGTTAAAAACTAAATTTAAGAAGTACAAGTATGGAGGAAATACACTATTTGCCACTATTAAAAAGGAAATACACTATTTGCCACTATTAAAAAGGAGACTAAAGGCCATTACTAGATAGCCAACAGCTGCCAAATGTCACAGGAATTAGTATAGTTATTTCTAATTCTAAACCTGGGGATGGGAAAGAGTTGTGCAGATACATCACATTGGGTGTGTCTAGACTACAGGTTTGTTTTGAAAAAAGTTTATTTCAAAAAGATTATTTCAAAAGATTATTTCAAAAAAGCCTTTTTTGAAAGAGGCTTGTAGTCTAGATGTACCCTTAGTGTGTGGTTTCTATGGATAAAATCTGAACTTTCTGTGACTTGATTAAAAAAAAATCAATAATGACTTTAAAATGGAATTGAAAGTCAATGAGATCAGGAGTAAAGCAGGAAGGCTGAAGAGGAAAAGACTCTTCATCAATAGAGGTGAAGGAGGAGGTCAATGCTACCTGAGATGTGAGAGGAGTAAGAGAATGAGAGAAATGCATTCTGTAAGGTTAGATACAGCAAATTCATAAGGAAGTATATAAAAAAAAAGGCTTTACCTAAAGCTCAATGAAGTAAATGGAAGTTTTCCCATTGACTTCAGTGAGCTTTGGAACAGATCCACAATGGGAAATTTTGAAAATGTCTTGGAATGATAGGAAGCCAGTGGACTCATTTAAGAATCAGGATTAGTATTATTTCCCAGAGTGGAGTTTTTGTGGAGGCTCTATAGATACAAAGTTCCTCTTCTGAATTGTTCCTGTGCAACATCATTTAATATATATGTAAATTTCTGCACTCTCAGGCCTCATAAGATCTGAACAAAGTATTTTTAACAGAGAAGATGCTTTTCACTGTTTAAATGGACAGAAGTCACAACTTTCAGAGCTGGCTATATAGATCTGGAGTTAGATTTCATACTATTATTCATGGATGTTTGGATCTAAGATTTTTATTTGGCCCATGTTTAGCTTCTGGGATTTTATTTTCAAATAATCATCTGGCAGGAATAACCGAGACACTTCATAATCATGTCAATACAGTTTTATGCATCTCAAACTTTTGTAGCTCATGCCAGAAACAGAAAAAGACTTAGAATGAGGTCCTAATTCATGTGTATTAGAAATTCATGGTTTAATAATTTCCTCCTGTTAATCATATTCTGTGAGTTGCTGTCTTACTAATTTTTTAAATGTTCCTCCATTTGTTTTTGTTTCAAATTCAGTCTTATCCATATTTTCTCCCTGAAATATCTTTGGATGCAAGCTCTTGATGTAATGGGATATGCCATAATTTATTATAATATTCATGTCATAGTGAATTGGTCACTTATTTCTGGAAACTATAGCATATTTATATGATATTAATGAATTATGTAGAGGTGATTCAAATGCATTCACATCTGGATTTGTATATTTGGAGATGTTCAAACAAATTTAATCTATTATTATTGTATCTGAATGAGTTGACACTGGCTCATTCTTGACTAGGGTATGAACCAGAGTCACATAGATAGGTTTGCTTGAAACATATTCTTCTTTTTCCTTTTTCCACTTGATAAGTGATTCTGAGCCCCTTTAGTTGCCTCTTGTGGCACTAAGGATCTGTAACATCTCCTCTGGTTTCATTCATAAATCTGTAGAAACTGAGTTGAGGGATTTTTGTTGTTGTTTTTTAATTCATATATCTGCTTCATTTCTGCATACATTGCAGAAATGTACCTTTATTGCTTTGTATAGTTATTTTTAGTTATCTGGAGATAACCTACTCACCAAGGTCAACATTTTGAAGAGCGCATAAGTCATTTAGGAGTCTAAATCTAATTTTCAAAAGTGACTCAAGCGCTTAGGGGCCCAAATTACAAATGACTTAAAAATCAGCTGTGCCTTTTCTCCACTAAAAAAGGTTGTAACTGAAGTCAGTGAGATTGTCACCGGGGCAAACGCAGCCCTTTCTCATATAGATAAGCAATCTTTCCACCCCTTATGACCTCAATTGTCTCACAACTGAGCAGATATTGTAGTAGTTGATATGGAATAATGCTGTACAAATGTTTGATAGGGTAGGAAGAGTAATCAGAAGGCACTTCAAATTCAGGCTAAGATAACTAAAAATATGAAAAAAAAGTACAATCAACTGAGCCTGTACCCTTAATTAATATACTGTGCTGACACCAATGCTGAACATTTAAATGGTTTGTTCTTGCTCACATACACTGTCCTTTGTGTGGCCCAGTCCTGGGAATTGTGGGGCAGGAGGGTTTCCCATTGTTTTTGTTTCATAGTAGTATTAGGATTGAGTGAGATAGCTTGAAGTAAAGAGTAATCCAACTTTAGCCTTTCCTAAGATTTAACTTGAACCTTTCTTCAGGTTCAAAAAAGTCAAGGTAAGGTTTTAAAATATTTTTCCATTTTTTAAATTCTTTCTAGGCCTGAGGTGAAAATATATCTCACCTCTGCAATCTTATAATCCCCAATCCCCCACTTTCCCATGCAGGCCATCAAGAAGGTGGCAATGAATATCATCTCGATCCACTAAAAATCCCTTCACTCACTTCTGCTTCTCATTTTTGTCTTCAAAGTTCTGCACAATTGTGCCCAACCAAAATCTCTGTTCTTGTTTCTCATTGTGACCACATCACTTCATTTCTTTCTTCTCCATTGTTCATCTCCATGGTTTCCTCAATGCTTTTCCTTTTGTCTGCAACTGATGGATAGGTCCCTGGTCTCAGAAGCCCTTAGCTATAGTCCTTGTTCTCTACTATCTTGCTATTTGACCCTGAGCAAGTTACTTGATCTCTTTGAGTCTCTGTTTTCTCTCACAATGTTTTCTGTTTAGATTTCTTATTTGTTTAAAGAGTAAGCGCTGTGGGCCAAGATTGTCTCTAAACAGGGGTATGTATGGTACATAGCACAATGGGACCCTAATTTCACTTGGGGCCTCTCCCTGGTTTTGTGAAACAAATGAAAATTATAATATTACCACCTTTTAGTATGCTTTTCCTGCCCTGCCCATGAAGCATGATACTCTCTCCACCCTAACTCTCTGTACTTTTTCCCAATTCAAGTACTTCCCAAAGACTTACTGTTACAGTGACAACAATCAGTGACCAAAACATTTGAAATGTTTAGTGCAAATCCCTCCTAATGTTCCAGTCTTCTCCAGTTCAATATGTTAGACTGTACATTCTCCAGGACAAGGATGAGAGGTATATTTTAGATCTTGCAAAGCACATTGTATGCACGATATAATAAATATTAATGTATGACCCCAATGGGCAAAAAAATTCACTATATTTATAGATTTAGTACATGAGAAAAACAGAGCAATTTCATTCACACTTTCAATTGATTAACTCTTAATGACATACATTTGGTCCTTTCCTTGAGAAGAAGACTATTTGTCTTGAGGGTATAACATGTATGGGTATGTATTATAGCTTCAAGGCAAACAGTGTTTTTATACATAACACACTAAGCTCAGATATAGACTAAGCCCCAAACATTAATACTACAGATAAATGGCTAGATAGAGTGATCCTTGGGGGAACAAAATCTTGTTCCAGGGGGCCAAGTTCTGTGGGAAAAAATGTGTTTCTGTCTAAATTTGGCTGGAAACCGCACTTCTTCATTATCGCTCCTGCCTGTGGCCCATTTGTTATTTTACTGAAGGTTATACAATGCTGTCAGTTGCAAGGAGCAAGGGAGAAAGATTAGGTAACAGGGCACTCATATCATAGTTTTTTTTCCTTTTGGCCAATTTTAGTGGCAGAAAAACATAACTTACATAATTGTTTTTGTTTTCTGTCTGTAAGAAAGGATGAGGGGATTTTTACATGTGCTAGTTTCTGCACCCTCCCGCTCCAGTAGGTCACCTTGAATTCTAATGGAGCTGTGAAACTGCCAGCAACAACAATCTCAAAATTACACACTGAGGGGGAGAGCATTAAAAAAGAGAATGAAAAAAAAGAGAAACTTCTGTTTACACAAATAGATCACCTATTATCAAAATGTACAGACAAGCTAGCTGCACAGACAATACTTTGCAGCTATGCAGCCTCTTTCATCTAAGGATGTCAAAGCACTTTTACAAGCCTTAATGAATCTAAGCCTCAAAAACTCCTGTGCAGCAGTTATTGTTACCCTAATTTTACAGTTAGAGAAACACGGGTAGTGTGAGGTTAGAATACTGAAGTCTTTCAGTTGCCTGCTTCAGATTTGCTTTTCATTTCTTTCTTTCTTTCTGTATTTCCTTGTATTCTTGTCTTCTGGGCCATTTGAATGGTAACTTACATTTAAATTCTGTGGGTTCCTGAAAAACTTTACAGACTTTATGGGATACATGTTGGTCACCTTTTTCTCAAAAGTAGCTCCGTTGAATTATACCACTTGTCCCAACTGTGCTTCTGCTGAAGTCAATAGAATATTTGTCATTGACTTCAGTGGGTTCAGCTAATAAAGGTTTGATCCCTTTTATAAAGTGTGTTTACTTCCCCTTTGTCAATGTGCTCAGGTAGCTGCTCAGAAATTTACTGTAAACAAAGTATAAAGTAAGAGGAAATAAAAACCAGATGATGGACCAGTAGAAGCACTAAAAAAACTGGGGAGGATCCTATAGTGTATGACACCCAAACCACAATTATTTCAAGTATTAACAATGAGAAGTCCTGTGGCACCTTATAGACGAACAGGTTTATTGGATCATAAGCTTTTGTGGGCAAAAACCCACTTCGTCAGATGAATCTTTCTCTTCTTTGCCCACGAAAGCTTATGCTCGAATAAATCTGTTAGTCTAGAAGGTGCTACAAGACTTCTCATTGTTTTTGCAGATTCAGACTAACACAGCTACTCCTCTGATAATTATTTCAAGGTGTCTTTAAAAATCTCTTCTATTTCCATGATCATTATCATATATATAGTAGCCCAATGTCTGTGACTCTGTAATGCTGAAATGCTGGCTGTTCCCTCTAGGCGGCACTGTTGCCTCCCTGGCTGTTCCCTCTGGGGGCGCTGTTGCCTGAGTCACGTCCTTCGCCTCCCGCCATGGCACTTGGCTGACTTCTGCACCACTCAGCCGGGCCGCTGCGGGGGAGCAAGCGACGCAAGTGGCTGTTTGGGCGCTGCGGTCCCCATGTACCACCTCTGTGCTGCATGGGGAGTGCGGGACCCAAACGGCCACTTGTGCCACTCGCTCCCCTGCGGTGGCCCGGCTGAGCAGCACAGAAGTCAGACGAGCGCCATGGCGGGAGGCAAAGGGGGGGTGGGGCGGTGATGTACATGCCCAGGGGGCGGGGCCTGGACGAGCGTGCATTCCCGATGGAGACAGAGGAGAGAGGAGAGAGAGTGAGAGGCAGGAGGGGGAGAAGAGAAAGAGAGAGACAGAGAGAAAGGCAGAAGGCGGAGGAGAGCTGAGAGAGAGAGGGGGAGGCAGTAGGAGGAGGAGAGAGAGAAAGAGACACGGAGCGAGAGACCAGAGGCTCAGGAGAGAAGACCGATGTGGAGGAGAGACCTGAAAATCCCGTCTTATGACGGGCTAATTGGCTAGTCTATCTTTAGGCTGTTATTAATCCCCATAATACTTGAGCTCTTGGAAAATATATCTTAAGGAGTCTTAATAACGAGTATTTCAGGTATAACACTAATATGTCCCCAAAATTGATTTTTTTTTAATCTTCAGAAATATTGAGTTAACTTCCACACAGTCCCATTTCCTTACGTGTCAGGACTACAAGAAACTAAAGTGGAGATGCTGAAATACACTGAGACAGTGCAGCCAATGGGAATTTTTCTATTGACTTCAGCAGGGCAGGATTTTCACCCCTGGTAGACAGAAGGAAGAAATATTGGACATCTCACAGCAACTAATACATAGCCTGATTGTTGTCTGAAGACTACTAGTCCAGTTCTGTAAACATAATAGGTTTATTTTTAATGGTCCTTGATTTTCCCTGTTGCATATTATAGATGTTCAGACTGGGACTTGGGTTCTGAATGCTTGGGGTGGAGGGAAGTGGAGGGAGGAATTCAAATCTTGAGCTGCTAGGTGTACACAGCTCTTTTCAGCATGCTAGTGCAAGCCCCACTACCATGAGTCTGCAGACATAGTCTGGGAGGCTAACTCCCAGATTCAATGGAAACATACCCATGGGAACCTGTATCTGGTACAGTATCTTCAGGTAAGGTGTGGTTAGACATTTGTCTTTTGGGTGTTCCTCCAGACCTTTATATGTTCACCCATCACTCATTAGGGCTATTGTACTTGTGAGCTGAAGAGTGTTTTCTTGAACCCATTGTTTTCGGCCAGTCAGCTTTGAGGAAAAGCTATACAAATAATTAGAGTTTCTGGTCACAAGGCTTGTTTCCTAGTCTATTGTTTATAGCCAACCAGGAAACCGGTGGCATTAGTCACTGGAAGGCTATCAGGTAATTGTGTCAGCTTTATCACTTCCTGAGCTAATGCTTGTAGGAAGTGAATGTAAAAACAATAAAATTTTCAGTGAAGATCCAATTACCATGTAAAAAATAGAAAACCAATAAGAGTTTAACATTTGACTGCAACTTCAATATAATGTATCTAACTGGAAATCAAACATAAAAAGGGCCATCTGCAGCCAAATGTATTGATCTGTATCATATAGATTTTTTGTTTAGTACATTACCAGAGATAGGACCAGAAGTAATCACCATTAAGTCCCAGTTTTGAAAGTACTATTTTCCCAGTTATGCATTCTAACATATCAACAAGCTTTTCATACCTGAACTTTATAAAAGTTAAAAAAAAAAAAAAAAAAAAAAAAAAGTATGGCCTCCAACCAAAAACCTGGTTTAAAACATCTACCTGAATACAGACCCTATTTTTCTTTTGATTGTCTCCAGATTTTTAGGTGTCTGAAATCTAGATCCAGGTGTGAATTTCACACCATGGGCATGAATAGGAGGCAATAGTAATTATAAAAATATCTAAGAGTGCCTCTAAAAACTGAACTAGGCAATAACCATATAGAATGAGAACAGTTACCTTCCTATCCTGTCCAGGTGATAATTCTGCACATACCTGATGCAGGCTGGCACTGGGATTTAGTATATAAAATAGAAGTAAACTATTGAATAAGAAACAGATGTGCAGTATAGAAACAGCCACTGATAACATAATAGTTCTCCTGCTCTCTCTCCCTCTCTCTCTCTCTCTGTATACATTGAGAGGTTAATGGTTGCTACTGAGAAGGGACTAGGCAGCAGTTTTTGAAGCAGTTCCCTGAGAAAATAGTGGCACCAATATACTTTGGCACAATATCTGTGCATTGAGAAGTTTACACTCAGTCAATACAGCATAAATATATAAGTGCAAAGTGTACTGCATGCATTTATTTCTTTTTATATAAATGGAGAGATATGTTACACTCCCTAAACTATGTTACAAGTACATTTAGGTTACAAAGTCAAAATGCTCAAAAGTTGGGAAATGCCAGAATGAAGGTTGCCTTTCCAATTTGTTTTCCTTTTTCAGTGAATTTTCACTTCAATACAAAAGTTCTAATAATTTGTAGAGCTGTTCAGAAAGTAGAAACAATTCACAAACAATTTTAAATAATTTGTTGTCCTTTTTAATAACAGTTTTCTTTTGAAAGTCTACAGACTTTTTTTTTTAACAGTTCTGTTGCACACAATTACTCATTTAGAACTTCACCATGGAAAAATGCCATGGAACACATTCTTCCAGTCTGGCAATGCAGACTTGATACCAGTTCCAGTAAGACAGAACCACTCCTAGGCATTATCAATATAGGACCTTTGATACACAGGTGGGCAGTATAGCACTATGGCATAAAACCATATTAGCCAGTATATTACAATATAGTCAAAAAAAGCAAACTGGGTGAAAAGCTTGACTCAGTCATCATCTGTCTTTAAATCTCATATCATTTGATATGTCTAATAGCCCATATCCTTGAAACAGAGAGTAGATTGTGTACAATCCCACCAGCTAAGAAAGGGTGGCATTTGTACATACTTTTCATATTTTGATAGAATATCAAAGTGAATGGTGAAATCAGGAATCACACTTTGTTCCCATCTTATACATCATGCAGACACCACACTCTGCCCTCAGGGAAGCAACCAGCTCTAAAGGCATACCCACAGTCCTGCTGGTATATACAACATGGCAACCAGGTATTATTTTTAAGTCACACTATGGCTACGTCTAGACTAGATGGCTCCATCGACAGAGCCATGTAAAATAGTTTATTCAGCATGGTCAAAGAAGCGGGGATTTAAATAATCCCTGCTTCATTAAAATAAAAAAGGCCGCTGCGCTGTGCCGACGATCAGCTGATCCGGCACAGCGCGGCAGTCTAGACGTGGCGTGGTTGACAAAGGAAGCCTTTGTTGACCGCTCCGGTAAACCTCGTTTACCCTACATGTGTGTGTTACAGAACCAAACAGGACTTCTAGTACTAGGAAAGTCTCAGAATTTTCCTGACTACCAAAATGTTAGTTCACTGCTTGTATATAAAGAGACACAATGGATGACCTATAATCAATCCCGTTTTTAAAAAAAAATTGTTACTTAGTACTAATAAGTCATGTTAGGGAAACCACAATTCAGACTGGTTTGCTGAGGTAATTCTCTGCATAGGACTAATGTATTTCTGGAATTGCATATTTTAAAGGAAATTTGCAATAGTGTTGCAGTTCTCTGGGTTAATTAATTAACTACAATGATTATAATGAACCTCATTTGATCTATGTCTTTTCATTAAAAACATAACAAATTTGCAGTCCTTGTTAGAGACAGGACACAAGACTAGCCAGACTACTGATCTGAACTTGTATGGCTATTCCCATGTGAGCTTTCATTGAGTTTTGTTTTGAGGCATTAGCTTTATTCATACTTCTATCACAAAAACAAACAAACAAAAACAAAAAAAACCCTTGATGGGTACTGAATTCATTAAGATTACAACCAGATAAAATCTTTGTTAGTGCCTAAAAATTTTTGTGATCTCATTTCTCATGACGCATTTATGATGTCTAATTAAAGAAGTGAGAAAAATGAAGACAAATGGTATGGGTTAATTTTAGCACTACATTATTAAGGAGAAAGCTATGGCCATTACACAGTTATCTACTGTGGAGAGCATCATCTTGTTTTTACAGTTCTGGTAGTGTAACTGTGACCTGCAACCCTTCTGCTAGGGTTTTAAGAGGTGTATAAATACTCTGATCCCACCCAACACACCTTAAGAACATAAGAACATGAGAACGGCCATACTGGGTTAGACCAAAGGTCCATCTAGCCCAGTATCCTGTCTGCTGACAGTGGCCAATACAAGATGCCCCAGAGGGAGGGATCACAATAGGTAATCCTCACATGATCCCTCCCTTGTCACCCACCTCCAGAGAAACAGAGGCTAGGGACACCATTCCTACCCATCCAGGCTAATAGCCATTGATAGACCTAGCCTACATGAATCTATCTAGCTCTTTTTTGAACCCTGTTCATAGAATAATGGAATCATAGAGCTGGAAGAGACAGAAGGCCATCAAGTCCAGCCCCCTGCCCAAGGCAGGACCAATTCCAATTAAATCAACCCAGCCAGGGCTTTGTCAAGCCGAGACTTAAACACCTCTAGGGATGGAGACTCCACTACTTCCCTAGGTAACCCATTCTAGTACTTCACCACCTTCCTAGTGAAATAGTTTTTCCTAATATCCAACCTGGACCTCTCCCACCACAACTTGAGACCATTGTTCCTTGTTCTGCCATCCGTCACTACTGTGAACAGCCTTTCTCCAGCCTCTTTGGAACCACCCTTCAGGAAGTTGAAGGCTGCCATCAAATCCCCCCTCACTCGTCTCTTCTGCAGACTAAATAGACCCGACTCCCTCAGCCTCTCCTCGTAGGTCATATGCTCCAGCCCCCTAATCATTTTGGTTGCCCTCCACTGGACCCTCTCCAATTCATCCACATCCTTCCTGTAATTGGGGGCCCGGAACTGGACACAATACTCCAGATGTGGCCTCACCAGAGCCGAATAAAGAGGAATAATCACATCTCTGGATCGACTGGCAATGCTCCTCTTAATGCAACCTAATATGCCATTAGCCTTCTTGGCTACAAGGGCACACTGTTGACTCATGTCCAGCTTCTCATCCACTGTAACCCCCAGGTCCTTTTCTACAGAACTGCTACTTAGCCAGTTGGTCCCCTGTTAGAACTGTTAAAGTTCTAACCTTCACCGCCTCCTCTGGCAAGGAGTTGACTGTGCGCTGAGTGAAGAAAAACTTCCTTTTGTTTGTTTTATACCTGCTGCCCATTAATTTCATTTGGTGAAATTCTTATATTGTGGGAATAAGTAAATAACTAGTCCTTATATTGTGGGAATAAGTAAATAACTTTTCCTTATTCACTTTTTCCATACCAGTCATGATTTTATAGACCTCTATCATATCCCCCCCCTTAGTCTCCTCTTTTCTAAGCTCTTTGCCCATACAATCCACTTGGTATTCCATATTATGAGCAGTGCCTACAAGTGATGTCTTCCTTTTCTATATAGGAAGAAAATGGAAAGAAGGAAAATGGCAGGATCCAAATGGAGATGATGGGGGATCCATAGTCTTGAAATGGAAGACTACAAATTTAGTCTTTGGGTTGTAGACCAAAATTACAACTCATTGGACTAATCTTGTATTCCTCTAAAAATGAGGAAGACCATGTCTACCAACCTGCAATACCCTCTCCCATTCCATTCTATTCTCCAAGGCTAGGCGTAGATTTCTTGTTAGCATTTAAATATTCAAAGCTCTGCCTTCTGTGTTGGTTTGCCAGAGTGCACAAATGTGTACAATGATGATATCAATGCCACTGCCCTAAAAGAACATTTGAATTTGGGTGTAAGGACATAAGAATCAAGAACATTATCTCTTTCGGGGTGGGTCTCCCTCAAACATATCTAAGCAAAGTTAGTCTGTAAAGCTTTTGAATAAGCAAAGTTATTCACTTATTATGGTGGGTGGCATCTTTACTTTCACCTATTTAGCACCATGCTCAACAGCAGAAGAATATGAATAAACAATAAACATGTATGAATATATTCCCATTACTTAAAATGAGTAGCATCTGACTTCACAAGAAGTCCTGCTGAAGTCCCTGGGATTCCTTGTAGAATCAAGTGCCATTCTGCCTGACTAATGGGAATGAATTTGGTCCATAATAATTACTATCACTTTCAGGTTGTTTTTAAATGCAGACTTAAATGGTTGTATTAAAACATCACTGTAGAAAATGGTGCAAAATAAAATAGAACTGCAGAGGCATTTTTTAGAAAAGCATACAGGAAAAACAACTACTTCTCGATAAGCTGACAGAAATCATTTCAATTCAACATTAGAGAACAAAACCTAAAAGTGAAAGTTGTAGCCATAGGAGTCCAACCAAAGCAAAGCTGCCACAGAAAGTAAAAGTAAGCTCCAATACAAGCAAAAGTAATTTTTCATACGTCTGTGAAATTATGGCTGAGTCTTGCATTGAGGAGTATTACTGGATTTAAAGTGCAGAGAAGGTGCAGAAAAAAAAACCCTTTCAAGCTAATTTTACAGTCCATCTTTTGATACTCAGAGTTCATTTTGCTGACTGTTTTATATGTATAATGTGATTTGTTCAAAATAAGAAACCTTGTATGGTTCAATCTTAACAGATATGGCACAAAGGAAGTGCTTTATTTTACTGTCCATGCACAATTATTACTGTGACATATGAAAGAACTGATATACTTTAAAGGGGGAAAACTGTGATGAATTTAGTGCTAATGAAAGTTTGTTAAAGTGATAGCCCAAGGGAATGAAGTTTTTCATCCTCAGAAGGGTCAGTTCAGGTAGCAGCAGGACATGCTTTCTTCATTCTTCTTCAGGTATATCTCAACCCTGAACCTGAGGGACAAACTCTACACAGAGGAGGGGAGTTGAGTCTTCATGATCCATTCAGCGATTTGTCCCTCTGCTGGAAACTGCTAGTTGCAATGGTATATTTGTAAAGTGAGAAAGCTGTGAAATAAAAATTGGACTGTGACCATTACTCCTACCTTTTATGATTCTGTGAGGGCCTCCAACTCCTGTTGCTTTCAATGGGAGTTGAGGGAACTCAGTGTCTTGTAGGACTGAGTCTCCCTCATGTGGAAAATGGATCCAGACACTAAACAAATCCTTTATTACTAAGGCTACCTCTACACTGCAGCGCTATTTTGGGATACCGGAAGTATCCAAAATAGCTATTCTGTGTCTTTTGAGTGCTCCCATTATTTCAAAATATAACGGGCTTGCTATTCCAATGTCCCTGTAAACCTCATTCCAGGAGTAAAGGATGTTTCGGAGTAGCAATTTATTTTGAAATAAGTGCCATGTAGACAGTGCCAAATTTCAAAATAAGCTACTTCAAAATTGACTCGAAATAAGCTATGCTGTTTGCGTAGCTCAAATTGAGTTATGGGTACAGTATAGACACACCATAACATTCTGTGCTAGATTTACATTGGGAACCTAGCTGGGAAAGTATTCTTGTATACCTCATGTCAAGTCACCAGCCTATTTGAAATAAATAGTAGGAACACCACCAGTTCAAATATGTTATGTTCATCTAAGCTCTTCCTTGTGGCTTCTATTTCTGAAATACATAGGCAGGCACTCATCAAGGCCTAAATTTCCCTCACCTTTCACAGACACTAATTGGAGTGATCATAACTTGAAACCTGTGCCCTTGTCTGTGTTGCTTTTCTTTTTTTATGAGGGGCTCAAATCTCCTTTAGATCAGCTAGCTAATTAGCCTTGACTGCCCTAGCTGTGCCCTCCTGTAAAATGAAATAAAAGAAAACAAAACACAAACAAACTCTGTTCCTTCCCTTGAGATTAGAGTATGGAATGCTGGTTATAGCTGGGATTGACCACTTTCTGTTTCAGCCCTCCTTCATCACAGAGATACAGCTACACGTAATGCTATCCTCTTCCAAATGGACAGAAATGTTATCAAAATAAACCTGCCCAGCAGCCCCTACCCCCTCCTTCCACACCAAGTGAAATATTAGATTGGTTTGAAAAAGAAGAGGAGGGAAGCCCTCAATTAGGTTGAGCAAGATTGAGATGGAATTTTATATTGATATGATATTTTAACTTCAGTGTTGTTATTGAATCCTGCATTCAATTACATTGCGTTTGCACTGTTAATGATCCCATATATAAATATACAGTATCGTACCACAAAAAAGTATAAGGTGGTTATCAAGAGGTCACACTGTTTAAAAAAACAGATAAGATGTAGCTTTGGGCCTCTTTGACCTAGCCTTCCACATACTTTTTTGTGCTTGTTTAGATAGGTTCTGATTTCAACCCTATATCCTCATATGTTCTCCTTTTCTTTAGTTAACCTTCCAGTACACATTAAGATCTCTTTTGACTGCAATATGTATATGAGCCATAAAACTGTATAGCCCTGAGATTTCATACTGGAACGATAGTACAGACAGATGAAAGGATGAGATATATTATTTTTGCCCATGTGCACTTTCTATCACTTTACTGCAGCACTAAACTGTGGTGGATCTAGATGAAAACTATGAGTCTTGTCCAGCTTAAAACAATGGGAACTTGAAGACTGAAGTGTTAGGCACCATGAGTATTATGAAGAGGAATACTCTACTGTAACAGTGGAGTTAGTTTCCAGCTAATCTCCCATGTCCCCCAAGTCAGAGGTTGACCTGTGAGGGTCGAAGAGAGAGTAGCCACCTTAAGAACAGCTACTTCTGGGAGAAACTGCTCATCTGAAGATGCAGATGCTTGTAATGCAGATAAAATAGCAATGACAAGTGTTATAAATTAATTCTGTTTATTAATTGTCTCTTCAAAGTTCCTAACAGGTTTAATAACTCAAATTGAAAAGAGGTGTATAACAGAGATAGTGAGGAGACTCCAAGTCACGTTATTGTTCCAAAACATGTGTATAAACTATATTAATGGACTGAAAATATATATAGGAATAATTTCACCCACCACTGAAATAACCAGGACGATAAAAAGTTTAATGAAAATACATCCCCCACATCTAGGTGAAGTAATATTCCTGAACCAAGTGTAACTGTAACAGGCTTACACCAATGACAAATCTGTTCCTCTGTTTCAAAATATTAGGTCTTTCCTTGTATTCTTGAGGTCAACTTGTATTTTATCACCAATGACTATGGGAGCGGAAGTAAAGTAATCAAGTCATCTAAATGGACTTATTTAAAGGCCAGTATACTTCAGGCTAATAAAGACAAGTGTGTGGGTGTGTGGGTTTTTTGTTTGTTTGTTTTTGTGCAACACAGAATCAATCTTTGTAATTCGCAGCAGTAGGAAGTCATCAGTGGTAAATTTAAAAAGGAACTGGATCATGTTATAATATCTGTGGGCCTTTAAGCAAAGACTATAAGATAAGAGGTAACCAAATTTCATGCTTCAAGGTGTAAAATGACCATAATTAGAGATCAGGATGGAATTTTCTTAGGTAAAGCGTTGTACAATTTTCCAGGTAAAAGAGTTATTAGTCAAGGTTGGGACTTTATGCCAATTATGGTCTATGATACAGGTTCCTATTAAAACATGGATGTTTACTTTAATTGTAGGTAAATATAACAAAATGTTCCAGTGCTTCAGCAAGCAGATCACATTGTATAAAAGACTGCAAAGATTATTGTTAAGAAAATAAGTTACATGTAAAAATAAATAAAAATAAGAGCAGTGGGATTGTGAGGCCATTTTTTGTTTTGTTTTGTCATAAAGCAAAAATACAAAGCACAGAAATTCAGAGGCAGTTATGTCCCATAACTCAATTTCCTATTTTATTCCACATATGGATACAGTTCAATACCAGGTAATATTACTAGATTGATACAGGTTGGACCTCCCTGGTCCAGCACCCCTGGGACCTGACAGGTCCTGAACAAGATCATTTGCCAGACCAGAGGAGGTCTCCTGCCACCAGCCACCAATCCCATCAAGTGATGCTTTCAAGCTGCCCCAGCAGGTACCCTGACTTGCCCTTACCATGCCCACACTGGTTGGGCTGCTTGTCCAGCAGCTGCCAGCTCCCTGGGCATCATAGGCTCTGTCTTCTGATGAAGGGCTCTGGCCCCACTTGCTGTAGGTTGGCATAGGGCTCTGGCCTCACCCCATGATCTCACAGGCTGCCACGGGGCTCTGGCCCAGCCACATGATCCAGGGTACTGCTGCAGAGCTCTGGCCCTCTGCATCTGGGTGCTGTAAAAGGATTCCTGTCCCACGTTGTCGCAGGTCTCCGACCTCAATTCCCAGGAGCTGCTGCAGGGCTTTGGCCCTGTGCTGATACGGGCTGCCGGTGGATTCTGGCCCCGGCCCTGAGCTGCTGCAGGTTGCAGGGAACTCTGGTCCCGGTCATGTGCTCCCTCCAGCTGAGCTGCTGACCCTGTTTTCCCCAGCCCTGGCTGTCCCTCCCGCCCTTAGGCTCCCAGGCTCTCTGGTCCAGGAGCATTTCTGGTCCTACTGGACCACGGATGTTGCTGGACCAGAGAATGCCAGTTTTCTGAGGTACAAACTGTAGATATTTCTGCTTTATAGATACACTCCACCTCATTTTCAATACTGTTGGATCAACAGGAAAAGAGAAAAGCAGATGTAGGGCAAAAGGGACATGCTTACTCAGGAAAAACAAAGAAGGGGAAACTTCTTGTTTATGAAACAACTACACTATCCATTGGATCTAGGGACAGCAATCAATTCAGAGGGGATTGATTTATTGCATCGAGTATAGATTCGATAAACTGACCTCTGAGCTCTCCCCCATCAGCTACAGTACTCCACCAGAACGTTCAACAGGAGAGTGTCAGCTGTTGACTTACTGCAGTAAAGGCATTATTCACATAGCTGAAGCTGCATAACTTAGATGGCCTGTGGTAGTTTAGACTAGGCCTCAGTTCATGGCTGCAAGTGTTACTCTTTCACTATAATAACGACTCTCATCATTCAAAGAAGAGACAGAGGAATGATTAAAGGGTGGGAAAACAAGCTTCATAGGCTATGTCAACACTACAAAGATAAATCAGAAAAAAACACAATTTGCGGTATGCAAATTGCGTATCTTTGTCTGATTTACTTCCGAAAGAGGCTTTTCCAAAATTTGGCCTATCTACATGGGGCCAAATTTCAGAAAAAAACCCTCTTTTGGAACATCCCTTCTTCCTCATAAAATGAGGTTTACAGGGATACCGACAAAACGCGTCCACTTTTCTGACACTTTTTCGGAAAAGCAGATACGTTTCCTTTGAAAGCTCTGAAGGCTAGACGTACCCACAGTGAAAGACTCAAGGAGCTTAATCTATTCATCTAATCAAAGAGAAGGTTAAGGGGTGACTTGATCATAGTGTGTAAGTACTTACATTAAAAAAGAGTTTTTAATAGAAGACTCTTCAGTCTAGCAATAGCTAACAATTGAAATTAGACAAATTCTGACTAGAAAGATGTGACATATTAATGGGGAACTAATTAAATACTGGCACAATTTGCCAAGGGTTGTTGTAGATTCTCTATCACTGAATTTTTTTAAATCATATTGAATGCTTTCTTTCTAAAAGTTATGTTCTCATTCAAGAACAGCTATCAGACTTGAGGCAGGTATTAATACATGGAAGGTCTATTACCCATCTGATGCAGGATTTCAGACCTTATGATCAGAGTGGTCTGTTCTGGCCTTAAAACCTAGCACCATTCTCCCCAAGTTTCACAGTCCAGCTCATTCAGTTACTTTTAACAAAGATGATGAAGAAAAGACACACACACACACACACACACACACACAAAACAAAGGGGACAATACTTATCCCTGATATAAGCAGACACAAGCAAATGCAGAACTGAATACTTATCTGTGCCATCTTATGGCATGGATCCATTACTTGTATGACTGTAAATAGTCATTTTCAGGTAAGATTTGACATAAATTATAGAGGCCAACCCCAGATGATGTACATTACTATTGCTTTGTTGGAGTCCCTAACAGAGTCCCTTTAAAACTAGAAGAAAAGCATACTGCAAAAGGTTGCCCCTTAAGCTCCAATCAGAATAGACAAGTCACCATGAACGATCAGATTCTGAACCCCTATTTATGATGATTATCACTTGCCAGGTAGCACCATGATTCCCACTGAAGAAAGCAGTATCACTTGCATAAGTTCCTGTTACTTAGAGTAAGGGCTTCTCTCTATGCTGACTTAATAATTGGTAAGCCGGAGTGTCAATGTAATGTGCTACTCTGCCATGCAATAAGTCACTGTAAGAACATAAGAATGGCCATACTGGGTCACACCAAAGGTCCATGTAGCCCAGTAGCCTGTCTGCCAACAGTGGCCAGCACCAGGTGCCCCAGAGGGGGTGGACCGAAGACAATGATCAAGCGATTTGTCTCGTGCCATAGAGACAAGTGTCCTTCAATGTTGAGGCAAGTGTCCTTCAATGTTGCAGATTCTGCCTCAGTGTGGTTGTTAATGCTTCCTTAGGTAACACAGGGATGATGTGTTGTTTGCTATGTTAATACTTAATCCTGCCAGGTGTGCAGGGGACTGGACTAGATGACCTCTCAAAGTCCTTTTCAGTCCTACAACTGATTCTATGACAACTACTTGTTCACAGAGAGGCAGAAGGAGTAAGACAATTGCAGAAACACTTGAAATCAGGAAAAGTGCATTACCTTCCCTTCTGACTTGACTCATTTTTCAGTGAGGTACAATTTAAAAAAGCTTGCCCTAGTTCGGATACTTTTATTTTCTACACATGGGACTGACCCCCAAGGATGTTGTTCTAGGCCCCTATTGCAAAAACTGTCATTTGTTTGTCCCGGGTGTACATGCACACATACACAGACACACACCAAAACATTTACAGTTGGTCTCAGTTGATCTTCATCTTAGAACATTCACTTTGACATGAACAAGTGATTGTGCCTATAAAAAGGGTGTGCTCCGGTAATGTGTACAAAAAATGATCATTTGCACTTACTGTTGAGGTGTGGGTCTATAGCTTTGCCCTGGCTCAGGTGGTTTCTGCAAGTACAAATGAGAAGTCTTGCACTATTGCAAGTGCAATGAATTGCAAACTCAAGAGTCAGCCTTCAAAAGCAGACCATGGCTGAATGTTTTGACCTAAATATACACTGAAAAAAAAATTCAACATTTTTTGTTTTAACAACTTGCCAGCGCAATATGCCATAGATAACTTCTGCTAAGAGTTCTGGATACAGCCTATCAATTCCGATTCCTTTTAGCTCTTCTTTAAAAAAAAGAAATCACTCTTGGTAACTCATATTAAAGATAAATTCATGGGAATTTATTGATCTATTAAATTAAAGCTCTTCCTTTTCAAGCTTTTGGAGTAAGAAGTCCTAATGAAAGAAATACTCTACAGTGGATTTAGCTCATTCAGTCTCAAAGGCATTAGAAGTCCCCATTCACCAGATCCTCCCAAGCAAATAAATTGATACAAGAAAGGTACACGAGGCCAATTATATTTCATGGAAACGGATTGCTTTTCTTATGCCTTAGGTGTGACTGATCCCTTTCGGTTAGATCTGACGTTTACTGACATGATACAAAGGAAAAGGCTTGTATTCTTCTTGCTTGTAACTTTATGAAGTTTGTGCATAGCTTTTACTTAGTAGTTGTTTTGTTGTAGTCCCTTAGTTCAAAAAGTTTATCCTTCAATAAAATAAAATGCATTAAAGAATTAAGCACAAAATCCCTTTATTTCATTGCTAACATTTTCTTACCAGAACAAAAATCATGAATATTTCTATACAAACAGAACCCTTTCGAAGGAATAATTCAAACTTCACAATCTCTCTCTTAGTGTCACTATCCCAAATTTTACACATTTGCAAACTGAGGCTAACAGTAATTGTGCCTCCCCTGTCAACTATGGTAGGGCTGTGACACAACCACACATTTCCCACATCTCAGTTCTATTCTGTAGCCATGAAACCACTCTTGCTGCCACAATGGCATCATAATCCAATAGAGTTGATACAGAGGACACAGTATGGGGACTGAGCTCTTCCAAGTCATTGGGATGAGTGACACCAATGATTGGTAACAGATGATCGGTAGCACAGATTGCACTGTGCCCTATTTTATATTCCAACTATGTGGATAGAAAAGGGACAGCAGTTCTTAAAGTTATTTGCACTATTGAAGGGCACAAGCAGATGGAAGTAAGAATTTTCTTCGACAAAACCTGTTTCAGAGAGTGCAAAAGAAAATTGTACAGTCATCACTACATTAAAATTGTCTTCATAGTGCTCCAAGGGTTTTTTTTAAAGCTAACTGAAATCAATAGTTTCAAATAAATCAGACCCCTCCTCCCCCAGTATGCAATACCTTGTGCAAATAACACAGGAACCACATATCACAAATAAACCCTTGAGCTTATCCCTCAAAAGCAACATCAGTCAACTGTGGCGCACAAAGTGGGATTGATTTCCAGAATCACAAGGCGCTGAGAGGAAACACTTTGCCTTAGGGGAGCTGTAGCCATATTTCCTTTGCTCACTGATTAAGAACATCTTTAAGTGACCCTCAATGTTCTTATAAGGTTACTGGGCCTATTGTGCAGGCTTGCTCATACAGCAATGTAGTGTGCAGCAAGCCAGGGTTTAAATCTACAGTATTCTATCCTGCCTTGCACTAAATGGCTATATTGGTCCTACTGCCACCTACTAAAAGTTTGGTAATGAAGTTTGACCTTTAGATGTTTGACTGGTCGTGACACTTCTAATGTCTGGTGACAGTGTAGCAGACTAGAGTGCTGTTGCTTTACACATGGGTTTGCTTTGTATTAATATTCCATGTGATGTGTGCGAGTGCTTTCTTTTGAATCCTGATATCTCTGTTCTGGTGCCCCCTACAGGAATGTGAGTTGTACTGATTAGGCCATACATGGAAGAGGACATGGCTAATAAATTCACATTGGAGCATAATGCATGGATTTAGACTGAAGCTCAATTTATTTCACTTATAGTTTATCTTCTAATTGGAGTGGCAGAACCATCACAGCTCCAGCCTCCTGTTTTCTGCAGATTACTTTGTATCAGTAGTAACATGCATCAGTTTTAAATTCAGTGTAGCTT
Organism: Pelochelys cantorii; assembly: GCA_032595735.1. Lineage (NCBI taxonomy): Eukaryota > Metazoa > Chordata > Testudines > Trionychidae > Pelochelys > Pelochelys cantorii. Next base: position 95,574,963 of record CM064329.1, on the reverse strand, counting down.
ATCAGGTCTAACTGCTTTTTCCACCTCACCAGATTGTGCCCTGCTGCCTCATAGCCAATGACTGGGGGATGTGACTTTGGAAGAGTGAGCAAATGAGGGGGATCCATAAGTAACAAAACCATCATTGTTCAAACAACAACAAAAATAAAAGTATATGAAATTGAAAAAAAACAACAACAACTACATAAATATCCTCCCCGTCCAGGGATGTTCTGCTAATGCACATTACCCTGTCAGACTAGACACAGTATTTTCATGACAGACTATTCCAGTTTCAGAATACATTTACTTGTGAAAATATTTTTTACAAAGAGCGAGGGCCACCAATGAAACATGCATCTGCATGCACATGGGTGCACGCAGCGATCATCTAGACTATGCTAGAGTGTCAAAAGAAGATATGCAAATTCCATGGGAATTTGCATATCTTCTTCCGATCTCACTTTCAAAAGTGGAGCTTTTGAAAGTGAAAGTAGTTTAGACGCGGCTTTTTTGGCGAACCCCCCCTTTGTCGAAAAGCCACGTAAACCTCATTTTTTGAGGAAGAGTGCCTTTTCGACAAAGGGAGGATTCACCAAAAAAGCCATCTAAATTACTTTCACTTTCGAAAGCTCTGCTTTCAACACTCTAGCGTAGTCTCGATGAGCCCATAGTGCTGTATGGGAGTAAAGATCAGAACTATCTTTGACTTATTTCTTTCCCCTTCTTCTTCTGCAACCTCTAGGAAAAAAATAAAACAAAATATTTTTTGAATTGCTTTGGACCATGGAAATGTAATTGTAGCAAATTAAAACATTTTCCTGGCTGGTTTATGATCCATTCACTATGTCTTAATGTACCCTCCCTCCTTCCTTTATAACATAAGATCTCAACAGAGGCTAGGTCTACACTGCAATGTTAAATCAAAAAAAGAAACACAATTTGTGTATCTCAAATTGCATATCCTTTTTCGATTTACTTCCAAAAGAGGCTTTTCTGAAATTTGGCGTCTCTACACGACGCCAAATTTTGGAAGAAAGTGCTCTTTCGACACATCCCTTATTCCTCATAGAATGAGTTTTACAGGGATGACAAAAGAGCACATCCACTTAAAAAAATTTTTTTTTCGAAAAAGCAGGCATGTTCCTTGGGAGCAGCACTGCTTTTCTGGTATCTCAGAAAAGCTATGCAGTCTAGACATAGCCGGAGAATCCCATGTTCTTTCCAAGAGTGTGGACTATTCTCTGGACTTTTGTGACTCAAGGCAATGATAGGTGATATTCATTTTGCAAAGATAATTTCAATGCTGGTAAAATAGTTTTTTTTTTTTGTAATTCCAGCAGACCCCAGTCATGCGGAGGCAGAATTGAACCTTAGGCTTCTGGAGCTAAAGCTGTAGAGCAGACTCATTCTCTTTGTGAGTGGTCTTGGTGCTACTAGCTGGGACAGTACACCACAGCCACAAGGGGTGTGGGTTACACTTTGTCTATTTAAATAAAGGCAAGACCAACAACAGTGGCAATGCAAGCTTCCTTCATCCTGCCTCACTAATATATCTCAAAGACAGAAGAATTTCAAAACAATTACAAATTGAAATTACATATTGCATTTCAATGTTTCCTTGCCTTTTATTTAATCTTTTATATGTTATGTTATAAATATATTGAATTTAAAATTGTGGTTATGTTTTAAAATTATTGAAAAGAAACCTCCTGACACTGTCAAAACAAAACATTTTGAAATGGTCACCTCAATGCTTCCAAATCCAAGTTGTTCTGAATTTCCATTTAATGATCATTTAAAAATGGTGACTTTCCATCCCAATTTGGAATGAAAACAAGTTTTGTAATGTCAAAATTTCTTGTGTTTGGAAATTTCATTTTTCAACCAGCTCTCTGCAAAACTATTGCTAATGCCCAATATGCGTTTGGGATTGATCCAGAATTTTCTGTCTGTTTCTAAAGTCCACCTGGTGTTTTTACTGCACAATCTGGAACAAGTGGCATTATTTCAGAAAAATTCTAGATATTGGTGGGCCAACTTGTACCAGCAACCCTGTTTCTCTTCATTCCTAAAGACGTGACTGCTTTGCTTTTCCTTCTTTTTGCTAAAAGTTGCTTCACGGTACTTTGGATCTATTCCGAGGAGTCTTTAAATGATTTTCTAAGAATGTCATATAGCGCTATAATTATCATTTGTGATTAATTCTACCCACGCTAGAGAACTGTGTAAGCTTCTTTGCCAAAGGCAATGCTTTACGTTTCTGTACCATATGTATAATGTATAATGTAATTTGACAAGTGTTACACTTGGAGGTGGAAAGAAGGGATGGGAAAAGAGAAGCGTAAACTAGAAATGTTCCCCTTCTGCTAGGTGAATGCTGGGTTGGAGGGACTGCATGGGAGGAATAAGCTCTGTTTCTCTTTGACATGATCTTGAGACATGCTGAGTCCCTACAGATCCAATTCCCAGCCTTGACTAAGACTGATTTGTGTTGCTTTCACAGGGCAACCTCTTCATTCCAAAGTGCTCCTTAAACCATCTTCACCCCTGTCATGAAGAGAATGAACTCTGCTGTTTGAGAAAGAATCACCTCAGATTGCTGTCTGAAGCTTCACAGAGGACATTTAACCTCTGGCTTTGAAGTATAAAACTTTTTATGAGACTCCTAAAAGCTTCCTCTTATTCAATAAGTTAAGTTGTACCCAATAATTTTCTGGGGGTATTGCTTCTGTTTCCCACTCCCCTGAATCTAGAAGCTCCAGTACTCAAATGAAGCTGCATGTGTCTAAATAAACCTGGAAGAGTTACTCTGTGTCCTACTTTTGAATAGTGAACACAGGGGACAATTTAACAGTAAAGCCAGCTTGTGGCTACAAAAATAGCAGGCAGGAAGTTCTCACATATTCTAAGTAATCATTTATTTAAATTATCGTTAGCCTAATTTGTCATATCCAAAAACATAGCACACCAATGATTAAAGATATACTATGATTCATTATCCTGTACGACACTGAACTCCAGCTTATATCCTCTAAAAGTGATGATCACTTTATCAGTTTGCATTGCTATAACTGTTAATAGATATCACTTTATAGAGTAATTTTGAAATTGGAACTAAAATTAAAACAGTAACAAAACTATGCTGAACCACGAGAAGACTATAAAAATACAAATTCCCATCTTTATTTTTTTCCATTAATAAAAACTGCAAATAAGTCCTACAGTATAACACCTTTAATAACTATTTCAACACCCTTCAGCCCACGAAACAAAGTAATTTTTTTCAAAAGCTCTTATGATTAAACTGTTTATAATAACTAATTGTTGTCTCAGTTCATTTGGGGGGTAATTCTAGAGAAATCAAAGAAGTTTCCCTTTATGCATACCAGCATAGCAGAGATCACAAGTCAGGTTCAGATTTTCAAATCTGTCCAAATTAGATGTTGCTTTCCCTAGATTGCTTTCCAAATTTCAGCCTGACCATCTGTTACTGAGTGTTAATGATGGTACCCAGGAAGAAAGCAGTTGGTGAAAGATACCTCCTCTATTGATGAGTATGTTTTTTACTGTAGCTATTATGATCGTCATCTTGGCCAAGACACCGGATATTTAACTGGGTACTTCCAGAGCTACGATAGCTTCAGTTAACAGCCAAGGCTATATGGATCAGGACCAGAGGGGAGCCTGTAATACACCCTAAACTACCTAAGCAATGGTAAAACAAACAGCTTGAGCTACTGGATATTACAGATGTGTCCAGGCAAGATGCAAATGGAGAGAACATTTCGGGTACACCTTGGCTGGAGACACGTATTTTACTAATGAAAACTCCATTTAAACCACCTGCTTTATTCCTGCCAGTGCCTTGCATTTCCAGGTAAGACATATGTACCATGATAAGGAACATTACAATAGATCCATGAGTATAATGTTATTTTAAATTGACTGGCTCACTAGTCTCATGTATATTATTGTCTGTAATGTAAACTATTAATTAATACCATATAAGTTGGCATGACAAAAACATAATAGTTCATCTTTCACAACTCTACAGTGGGCTAAACTATCTTTTTTCACTTCCCTTTAGCTTTTAGTTAAAGGCACTCCATTGTAAATCAGCTGGAAATATTTGTTTATTATTATTTCAAGAGTCCAATTTTTTTAAAAAAGAAAGGAAATATTTTTTTCAAAAATCAAATTTGAGGGGAAAAAAAGGTCATTTTTGTTAATTTTAGAAGCTTTTTTTTTAACTCTCCCCTCTCAAAAATGTGAAGATATCTTTAGGGTTTTGGTTGCTAACATCTGAAAAGTTTGGGGTTCTGTTTTTTAGAGGAAAATGAAACTAAATCATTTTTAACTAGCTCTACCAGACTGAATACTCCAAACAATGCAATATTTTCTTTCGTCACAAAACCATATTTTGTGGTTGGTTTGTGATGTGAACACCTGCCTATCAATTTTATTGATCTTACGTACTTATATATTCCCCTTGTTTGCATAACACTCCTCTGACGTAAAGAAATGATATTGTCACCAATTTACAGATGGGGAACTGAGGCACAGAAAAGCTAAGTGATTCCACCCATGGTCACTTAAGAAGTCAATGGCATAGAAGGGAATTAAACCTGAATCTCCTGAGTCCCAAGCTAGTGACCTAAACACTGGAGCAATTCCCTATAAACTGATCTGGACACCTCAGAATATTTCACCTAGGACACCAACCTGCTGTTAATGAGCATTTTTCATTGGGCATACACATGTATGAAACCAAATGAGGTGGCTGAGTTGTGAGCAGGATTTATAGAAATATATGTGAAACTTCATGAAACTTCAGCTGCCAAAATCTGCACAAGATAGTCTGTAAGCAGTGACTGGGGGGCCTGCAGGAATCCAACCTTGAAAGAGCAGAGTAGCAGATAAAGAGCTGTGACCTATTGATCAGAGCTGCATTTCAACAGGCACAGCTTTTATATCACAGAATTCATGACAGAAATATGAAATATTGAAGGAAGGTGACACTCTCAGTGCACAGATGCCATTTCAGTTAAAAATATATTGATCTTCTACAGAAAAGGTTAGGAAAGAAGCCAGCCACATAAAGATGTAGAAACAAGGGGCATGCAGGAAAAGTGATAGCTGGTTAAGCTACACAATCATGACTAACACACATCCCCCTTTCTTGTTCATAAACTGGAGCTCCTGACCTGGACAACAGATATGATGATTTTACTTTACAACCTAACAGATGATTATCCCTTTAAATATGCTCAGAAACCCTATGATTTACAGAAGTAAATGGCTATGTCTAGAATGCATCCCTCTGTAATCAGAGGGATGCAGATTAGGCAGGTAAACATTGCAAATGAGGCAGGGATTTAAATATCCCGTGCTTAATTTGCATAAAAATGGCCGCCGTTTTTGCCGACTCAGCATTTTGTCAGCAAAAAGCAGCAGTCTAGAGGGGGATCTGTCGAGAAAGAAAGCCTTTTTCGACAGATCCCTTATGCCTCCTGCAAGGAGGTTTCCAGGATCTGTCGAAAAAGGCTTTCTTTCTCGACAGTTCCCCCTCTAGACTGCCTCTTTTTGCTGACAAAGATTTTCAGCTCTGGAGCACCCCCTTTCAGTTGGTGTCTAACCCACTGTTACCTACTATTAGCTCTGCCACCTTGCATTAGGACCCACATCCCTGCCAGATGCTGGCATCCTTCCCTCTAGGTACCAACCTGCCACAGTGTCCCTACACTCTAGGGTCCTCCCCCTCTGGGAACCACTGACCCCCTAGGCCCACTTTGCCTCAGTGACCTTCTTCCAGTCTTCATCTAGCCCCTGCCATGAGGCAAACAGCACTCTGAAATGGCCACTCATCATTAGCATGGGGGTATGGACCTGCTGCTTTCTGCTGCTGTGGCTATCTCCCTGCAGCCCTAGTGCCCTCTGAGCTTGCCTGGCCGGGGCTTCCCCAGCCCTGCTCTAAGTTAGGAAGCCTCTAGCTTCCCTGGCAGCTAGGTCCCTCCTACCCCATTGCTAGAGCAAGAGTGAGTCAGTCTTCACTCCTCCAGGAGCCTTTATTTATACTGTCCTCAGCTGAGCTCTAATTGACTAATATCTGCCACAGCTGCTGGCTCTACCATCCCACCCCTCTCCCTTTTAACCCTTAAAGGGCCAGTGTGGGGCAGATGCCCCGTTACAAAGGACTATAAACAGATACAAATGTATTTGATTCCTGATAAGGGGGGTAAGTTGCCTTACCAGGGGCTGTTCAGACAATGTCAATAAACCATGGCAGTGAGACAAGCTGAGAGAAAGAGGCTCTGTGGAAAAGTCTGTAGGTAACGAGTCCTACAAGGTCCCCTTTTGGATTATGATTAAATATCTGCTATACCTGATGTGTGTTATATGTTATGTGATTTTAGGTCTGTTTTTTATTAAATGTTTTTGCCTAGTAAATGAAGGATTTGTCTAAATAAATAGTGCTATATTTTAGTAACTATATTATCCTAATGTTTTTGTTCTCAGAGAAAACAGAACTGCAGGGTCTGAATGGAAGATGGAATGGATCAGCAAAGAAGGCTACCTCGTGGAGGCTGGAAAGTATAGGGACACAGGGAAAATTGCCAAAAGCCAAGCAGAGTTGAACTTTGCAAAGGAAATGTAAGACAATAATAAAAGTTTCAATAGTCATGGAAATAAAAGAAAAATAAGGGAAGAAGGAGTGGGACTGGTTAACACTGAGTATAGTGTCAAGATTAAAGATAATCTAGACTTGACCCAATACTTAAATACTTTGTCTCCATTTTTAATAAGGCTAATGAAGAGCTTTGGGGTAGGGACATTGTGGTTAATGATAATGAGGACATGGAAGTGGAAATTAGCACACATCAAGTGGAAATAAAACTCAAACAGCTTAATGGGACTCAATGGGGATGGGGGGAAATAATATCCATCCAAAAATATTAAAGTAAATATGTCAGAGGGATAAATACCAGGGAGGACAAGGAGTTAAAGTTAAGTGCCAAATGCTTACACAAAAACAAATGGATATAATCTGGCCATCAACAAGATTAGGCTTTAAACTAGACAAAGATTTCTAACCAAAAGACTTCTAAGGGGAGCAGTATGGAGGGGGAGGGGGAAAAACCTGTCTTAATGGGCTTGCTAAGTTTGTGGAGGAGATAGTATGATGAAACTGTTTATTATGACATGTAGCCAATCTGCAATTTTTAGCATAAACATTTCCAACACCTGGTGATGAAACACTAAGGGTATGTCTGCACTACATGGCTCCGTCAACGGAGCCATGTAGATGAGGGTTGTAGACATAGCAAAATGAAGCGGCGACTTAAATAATCGCCGCTTCATTTACATCAAAATGGCTGCCGCACTGTGCCGATCAGCTGTTTGTCGGCACAGCACGGGAGTCTGGATACTTGGTGGTCGACATCAGAAGCCTTTGTCGACTGCCCCGTTATGCCTCGTGGGATGAGGTTTATCGGGGCAGTCGACAAAGGCTTCTGATGTCGACCGCTGAGCGTCCAGAGTCCCACGCTGTGCCGACAAACGGCCGATCGGCACAGCGCGGCAGCCATTTTGATTTAAATGCAGCGGCGATTATTTAAATCGCCGCTTCATTTTGCTATGTCTACAACCCTCACCTACATGGCTCCGTCGACGGAGCCATGTAGTGTAGACATACCCTAACTGAGGAGAGCTTTAAGTTACTATAGAGAATTATTTCCCACTTGTCTAGTTGGTGAGTTTTGCCCTCTTGTTCAAGGTCTAATTGAGCACCATATTTGGGGCAGAGATTTTATTTTCCCTAGATCAGATTAGTAGAGACCCTGGGGTTTTTTTTAATCACTTTCCTTTGCAGCATAAGGTGGAGGTCACTTGCAGGTTTAAAGTAGTATAAATGGTGGATTGTCTGTAACCTGAAGTCTTTAAATCATGACTGGAGGATGTCAGTAACTCGGTCATGACTGGAGGATATCAGTAACTCAGGGACTATTACAGGAGTAGGAGGCAGAGTTTCTGTGGTTTGTCAGGTTCAGGGGGTCAGATTAGATTATCATGATGGGCCCTTCTGGCCTTAAAGTCTATGAGTCTATGGACACAAGTTAGAACTGTTGAGGTAAATCATGGCTAATACACAAGAGAACTCAACCCAAGGCCCAGTATGGGAATGGGAGAACCATACAGGTGACACCTTGAGGTTCCAGACCTAAAGGGATGAACCTGGACAGACCAGGAAGGGTCAGAGGTATACCTTGCCTGTTAGCAGTGACAGAAAAAAGTTGAGGACCATATACCAGTGGTACATCTTTTATCCTTTCCCTTTTTCCCCACCCTTGTCCTTCTCTCAGTTGGCTGTTGTGTACTGCTGAACAGAGAACCCAAAGTTATTGAATACTTCACAACACAAAGGGTTTGCACGTTGCTGCATGGACCCTCCACAAAGCTAGCTTCCTGCTCCAAACATAATACACTGAATGCCAGAATCATGGCTGTGAGGCATGGCTCAAGAAGTTGTAATTTGCATTGCTGTCACAACTAAGACTATGTCTACACTACAGTGTTTTTCCGGGATACCGTATCCCGGAAAATCTCCGCCATGTCCAGGGAATGCATCTGCTCTTCTGCTTTTTTTTTTTAAAAAGAGCAGGCACGCTCTTTTGGCAGCCCTTTCTTCCTCCTCCCATGAGGAAGAAAGGTTCTTCTGAAAGAGGAGGCTTTTCTGAAATTTGGCCCAGTGTAGACGGCCCAAATTTTGGAAAAGCCTCTTCCAAAAAATTTGCGTACCTTTTTCCGATAGATCACTGTAGTGTAGACATAGCCTAAGAGACAGGTTAGAATCAGAATAGATGAGCCTTAACAAGTCAGAAGCCCAGTGAGTCCAGGGTAGGGTGAAGGACAGGGCAGGGGACACTTGAACCTGTCTTGAGGCAAGGTATCAGGCAATGCAGCAGGATCTGTCTACAACATTAAACCATGGTCCATCTAATTTCATAGACAGCCTCCAGCTGTTTCCTCTAGGCTTGAAAAAGTGTTCCTTAGATAATCAGGGCTTCTGTGGATGAGATATCCAGCAAAGAATCATAGAACCATAGAGCTGAAAGAGACCTCAGGAGGTCATCAAGTCCAGCCCCCTGCTCTAGGCAGGACCAATCCCAACTAGATCAACCCAGTCAGGGCTTTGTCAAGCCGAGACTTAAACACCTCTAGGGATGGAGACTCCACTACTTCCCTAGGTAACCCATTCCAGTGTTTCACCACTCTCCTAGTGAAATAGTTTTTCCTAATATCTAACCTGGACCTCTCCCACCACAACTTAAGACGGTTGCTCCTTGTTCTGCCATCCATCACTACTGAGAACAGCCTTTCTCCAGCCTCTTTGGAACCTCCCTTCAGGAAGTTGAAGGCTGCTATCAAATCCCCCCTCACTCTTCGCTTCTGCAGACTAAACAGACCCAACTCCCTCAGCCTCTCCTCATAGATCATATGCTTCAGTCCCCTAATCATTTTGGTTGCCTTCCGCTGGACCCTCTCCAATGAGTCCACATCCTTTTTGTAGTGGGGGGCCCAGAACTGGACACAATACTCCAGATGTGGCCTCACCAGAGCCGAATAAAGGGGAATAATGACATCTCTGGATCTGCTGGCAATGCTCCTCTTAATGCAACCTAATATGCTATTAGCCTTCTTGGCTACAAGGGTACACTGTTGACTCATATCCAGCTTCTCATCCACTGTAACCCCCAGGTCCTTTTCTGCAGAACTACTACTTAGCTGGTTGGTCCCCAGCCTGTAACAATGCTTGGGATTCTTCCGTTCCAAGTGCAGGACTCTGCATTTGTCCTTGTTTAACCTCATCAGATTTCTTGTGGCCCAATCCTCCAATTTGTCTAAGTCACTCTGGACTCTATCCCTGCCCTCCAGAGTATCTACCTCTCCCCCTAGCTTAGTATCATCTGCAAACTTGCTGAGGGTGCAATCCATCCCCTCATCCAGGTCATTAATAAAGATATTGAACAAAACCGGTCCTAGAACCGAACCTTGGGGCACTCCGCTAGAAACCGACCACCGTCCTGACATTGAGCCGTTGATCACTACCCGCTGGGCCCGGCCTTCTAGCCAGCTTTCTATCCATCTTACTGTCCATTTATCCAATCCACATTCCCTTAACTTGCTGGCAAGAATATTGTGGGAGACCATATCAAAAGCCTTGCTAAAGTCAAGGTAGATCACATCCACTGACTTTCCCATGTCCACAGAGCCAGTTACCTCATCATAGAAGCTAACCAGATTGGTCAGGCACGACTTGCCCTTTGTGAATCCATGCTGACTATTCCTAATCACTTTCCTCTCCTCCAAGTGCCTCAAAATGGATTCCTTAAGGATCCCTTCCATGATTTTTCCAGGAACCGAGGTAAGACTGACTGGCCTGTAGTTCCCTGGATCGTCCTTCTTGCCTTTTTTGAAGATGGGCACTACACTTGCCTTTTTCCAATCATCCAGGATCTCTCCCGATCTCCACGACTTTTCAAAGATAATGGCCAAAGGCTCCTCAATGACATTTGCCAACTCCCTCAGTACCCTCAGATGCATTAAGTCCGGACCCATGGATTTGTGTACGTTTAGCTTTTCTAAATAGTTCCTAACCTGTTCTTTACCCACCATGGGCTGTCCATCTTCATCCCATCTTGTGTCACTTAGCGCATTAGTCCGGGAGCCCACCTTGTCCATGAATACAGAGGCAAAGAAAGCATTGAGTACTTCAGCTTTCCCCACATCATCTGTCACTAGGTTACCTCCTTCATCCAGTAGGGGCCCCACACCCTCTCTGATCACCTTCTTCTTGTTAACATGCCTGTAGAAACCTTTCTTGTTATCCTTCACATCCTTAGCCAGTCGCAATTCCATTTGCGCTTTCGCCTTCCTGATAACCCCACGGCATTCTCGAGCTATACATTTAAACCCCTCCCTGGTCATTTGTCCAAGTTTCCACTTTTTGCCTGACACCCACCCCCCAAGACCTCAAGGCTGTTCCTGCCAGCACTGTCAAGTTATCAAATCATGATGTGTACATGGTAGTTGCCTGGGAGCCAGCATGCGTGGGTTGTAGATCCTCACATTGCACCATTCCTCTTCCAAAGGGACATACACGGTTGCATGGATACAAACTGGATTATCTTTTTAATACAAAATGTGATGAACAAATGGCACTTTCTTGCTCAACATATCTGCTCCCTAAGGCTACGTCTAGAGTGCATCCCTCCGCCGAGAGAGGGATGCAAATCAAGCACTTCAGAAGTGCAAATGACCCCGGGATTTAAATATCCCGGGCTTCATTTGCATACTCATATTCCGACGCTGTGCTGATCAGGCTCAGTGTCAAAAGTGAAAGTAAAGTGTAGCCGCAGCTCTGCCGACAGCAGGGAGCTTTTTCGGCAGCTCCTGTACTCCTCATTTTTTGCTGGATATCGTTTTTTGAGGTGTACAGGAGCTGCCGAAAAAGCTCCCCGCTGTCGGCAGAGCGGTGGCTACACTTTACTTTCACTTTCGACACTGAGTCTGATAGGCACAGCGTCAGAACGTGAGTATGCAAATGAAACCCAGGATATTTAAATCCCGGGCTCATTTGCACTTCTGAAATGCTTGATTTGCATCCCTCTCTCGGCGGAGGGATGCAGTCTAGACACAGCCTAAGTGTCTTCTAATCACAGCTTATTTCACTGACACAGCTAAATGTTCACTACAAATCTAATGAAGCAACTAAACAAGTATATTGGATTCTATTATAACACACATATTTTGAAGAGAATAATGATCATGCTAGCCTCAAGATCTGTATTACTGGTAACAAAATAGAAACTAGACAGCTTGATTTTACTAGCCAAGTTGTGTTTGCATGGCTCACATTAGGAAAATAATTTAATATGCACAATATCCCCTCCCGCCTGGCACAATCCTGGACTTGATAGTGAAGTCAGGAGAAGAACAAACAGGGAACCTCCTCAGAGTCATTTTCACAGAACACCTCTCCTCATATTCACTCAAGCTGTGTGAAAGAGTTTCCATGCCACCACACAAAAGATAGACAAAAAAAAAATTGTGTATTTCATGGACAAGTGCAACATAGCTTTGGAGGGTATTTGTATGTAAAGTAATAGAAGGAAAAGACTCTAATTAGTCATTCATTGTAATCATATAAATATAATTTACATAGGTAGTGTACATAGACTTACATTTCTCCTCTTTGAATATGCAGGATGAAATTGCCTGTCCTGTTTTCTCTCTCAGATTCCATTGGCTGAGGTGACACTTTAACAAAGGTGAAACTGATCAACCAGAAAGGTCCCTGCTGAACTCAGTCAACTGACTGAAGGTTACCTCAGCAGCTGTTTCTGCTTTTAAGGTCACAAAGAGCCTTATAAACTGTTTTCCTTTCCTTCCCTCTCTAGGATTAAATGGCAATATGGTCAAGAATAACTGGCTTGCATGTGAGCCTCAAGAGTGAGTCCAAAGACAATAAATACACCCAATGCAGAGACATAAGGTGCAGAAAAAGACCCATTTGGGGTCATCTCCACAATTAGTGGCCGCCCCTCAAATACAACTTTTATATTAAATTAAATTAAAATTATACAAACAAAAAGTCCAGTTACTATTTGTTTAGTGCCATCTTATCCAGATTCACTCCATAGGGAAAATAGGCTTACAATTACAATACCCCCTATCCTCATCTGTCTTTCCTTTCTATTCTCCCTTCTATTTTTCAACTACTACCCTGACTTCCCTTCTGTTCCTTCCTCTAAATTTCCTTCTGTGCAATAGCTTCCAATTCCCAGTTCCATTCACTTAAATCAGTGGTTCCCAAACTTTTCTGCATCACACCCTTTTTGATTTGAGACACCCTCCCCCTTCCCCCCCGCCTCCCAAAAAAATAGCAGCAAAACTTGGGGTGGGATTGACAGAGGTGTGTGTGTCTGGGTCACCTTGCACCCACCCTGGAATTTCTTCATGCCCCCAATTTGGGAACCCATTACTTCAATGGAGTAGAAATAAAATACTTATGGGTATATTTACACTACAGCAGCTTAGCAACACCACTGTAGCTTGCCCACCATAACATTGTAGCTTCTTAGATGCTTCCTCTATTGACAGAAGGGGTTCTTCCCATTCATGCAGGTAATTCATCTCTCCGAGAGGCTCTAACTAGGACAACAGAATAATAAGAACATAGCATAAGAATGGCCATACTGGGTCAGACCAAAGGTCCATCTAGCCTAGTATCCTGTCTGCCGACAGTGGCCAGCACCAGGTGCCCCAGAGAGGGTGGACTGAAGACAATGATCAAGCGATTTGTCTCCTACCATCCCTCTCCAGCCTCTGACAAACAGAGGCCAAGGACACCATTTTATCCCCTGGCTAATAACTTGCTCCAGCTCTTGCTCACTGATATTGTACTATTAAGTAAAAATACATTACTGATACTGTGCTAAGTAAAATATATTTGTCACCCCATTTATTGGCAGTCTCCATATCCCCTGGGGTTAAATGAACCAGTTTGTATGAAATTAAAAAGAGAGAGATTAAATTTACACAAACCATGTCGAATAGCCTCCTATCAAAGGAAGAATTGGAGGCTTGGTAATGTTAAGCTTCTGGGGACAAATCACTAGCAAATGTTTTGTAGGGAACAATCCTTCACCCACAAAGAGCTGGGCTGAATGATCTGCTAAGTGTTTTCCAATGGTTCAGGTAGAATTGACCAATCCCTTTCCAAACCTTCCCCTATTTCTATAACTAAACTCCAAATGAACATTTTCTGAAATGCTGACATGTTTGGATCTTTCCTTTCCCACCCTATTTTCCTGTTGGCACCAGGACTGGAAGTGCCAGAAATCTCTCTCTCTTTCCCAAAAGACTGGATCTGCTAGATTTTACAGCTGCTTGACACAGCCAGAACAGCCCAATGCAGCTGTAGCAAGGCTAAGGAACTGACCCAAGAAATATGGAGTGATTGCCAACGAGCATCCAAAATTTCCCATGGCAAATGTTGCCAAATCGGGTACTGTGCACAAAGCATTGTGCGGTGCAGCTGTATAAAAAATTCAGAAGTAAATTGTACAGTAAAATCAGAGGCTTACACTTACTGTTTTATATACACAGATATGATCTGATTTAGCAAATAGCCCATAAAAATAGGATACATTTTGAGTAAAAAATGAATCCTTTTTCAGCCATAATGTTTTGATACTTGACAAAATCGGGAGAAAGGGTAGGGGGAAACATAAAATTATTCCTGTGCATTTGTTTTTACTTTCTGCTTGTTTTACTGTTACTTTCTTTCTTACAACATACACTGTTTTCATTTTATTAACTTGTGAAAATAAACCTCATTATTATCAAGACAAACAGCTTGATTTTTTTATTATATAAGAATTAGACATTTATATGGCATTTTAATGTCATTTGCAATTATACTAGCTAAGATAAAAAAAGCAAGTATTATGAATCTTCACATTTTAGAATGATCATCTCCTGGTAATGGAAGGAAATTTCTCTTCATGGATGGAATGGTTTCACATAACTAAGAGTATAATAAGGATTTTATGCCTTACCCAGAAAAATACTATTTATTTATGTGTTCGTTCATGCTATTTTGATAGCCTTTACAGATCCCAGTTAGCCATAGTTTACAGTAGGAAGTTATTTCAAAATAATCCCCCTTATTTCTAAATAACCAGAGCGTCCAAATTACCAAGACTGTTATATCAAAATAACAGGCTGGTTATTTCAAAATCTATACTCCTGCTTTCCTCATGGTGTAACACTTATTTCAAAATAATTATTTCAAAATAGCCTTAGTATGGGCACTCCACTGCTGCTGTTTCAAAATAACTATTCCCCAGAGTAATTCAAAGTAATCACTCCCCAAGGCTTCCTAATTTGAGGTACTGCGTCCACAATAACAGAGCCTGCCTCAGACTAATTTCAAGGCTCCGTTGTAGTGGGACATGCTATTTTGATTTTGTTATTTTGGGAATTATTTTGAATTTAGTTATTTCAAAATAATTTCCTTGGGTAGACATGCCCTTAGGGAGCAGTGCCCTGTTGTGTTTGATGCTGAACAATCACCATCCACAGAAAGCTTTTCTTGCTTCAAAAGGTTCTCAATCTGAGGTTTCAATGAAAAGCAACAGGAGGATTTAGACATCCAGTTGTTGTCCAGTATAAGAGAAAAAAATTGTGTCTATAAATTTGTGCATGTTGCCAAATGGCAATTCTTGGTTCTTATGCCAGCTCAATATAAGGAGGGTAAAGGAAGATATGGAGGGTTGTAATTTAGTAATACAGTAATCAGATAGAATTCTTTTTTATGGTTGCTCTGAAAGTCACCACTGAATTCAATTTAAGAAATCTATACCTGCCTAGCACTTCACAGCTGTCTGGAGTTCCACTCAGAAACTCATGCTGGCAATAGAGTAAGAGCTTGAATCCTCTTCTGGTTCTTAATACTAGAGCTACTAGAAAATCCCCATTAAATCCTACTAGTATAGTGCCTATGATACATGGTTGAGATGTTCTGATGGTATTTTTTAAAAAAATTCTTTAAGTGAGATTTCACTGTTAGAACAACACAAAGTAATGGTGAAGATGCCCTATATGGGTATCTGAGGCTTCCCTTCAGATGGTAGGCAGCATATTTAGCTTATTACAACTCCTCTTGGTCTCATCCAGGGAAGAGTGTACTAGGGGCAGGAAGAGATGTAACTGGACCTTGATATGCTTTGCTGATCTTTTGCCAGCAGATCTGTCTCTGAAGTTATGTCTACATTGCAGTTAAAAACCTGCAACTGGCCTGACAGCTAATTGAGGCTCATGGCTTGGGTTGCCGGGCCATTGAATTGCAATGTAAATATTTGGGCTTGGGCCTCAGCTTGGGCACTGGGACCCTTTCACTTTGCAGGCTGCCAGATACAGGGCTCCAGACTGAGCTTGGAATTCTACACTGAAATGAAACAGCCCTTTAGTCTGAGCCAGCAAATCTAAGTCAGCTGGCATGGCCCAGGCATGTGTGTCTAATTGCAGCATAAATACATTTTTAACAGACTTTTCTAGCGGGCAAAAGCTAGAGTATCCCTGAAAGTACTGTAATTTGCAATGGGGGCTAGTTCAGCTTACAACCCCCACTCCCAGGATTGAAGCAGAAAGGAGCTTTTAAGACAGCTCTAATTCTGCACCCCAGCCACAGAGCTCAATATGGCTGAAATGTCTGTGTTTATACTCTTCTCTGTCTACTTTGTTCAGATAGTATGTCCTTCCACAACTCTTCATTTGAGCTCTTTTGATGGAATTCATTTTGGTCACCTGAAATATAATATCCTTCTTTTTATTATACTTTAAAAACATTCAAATAAGTACAGTTAGTTAATGATTTCGGGGGGTGGGTAAGAATATGAAATTTGTCAAAGGTTCCCCACTGCCTTACAACAAAAATTAGACAATGACAAGAACAAAAAATCCCCAGGTTTCTTACTGCCTGGCTTCTAAATTCTTACTCTCTGCTAAGGATATGCGGTAAGAAAGGAGAGAAGAACAAATAAAAGAGAATCATTGATCCATAAAGTGAAAACAAAAAGGAAACACATTAGCGGGTATGTGAGTTTAATATACTTAAAAAATGTTGCCTGGGTCTATTTTCAAGGAACTAGACATACAATTTTATAACATATAATTACTTAGCTTGCAAGCTACTTAGTGGCAGGTCAGTATGTCCCGGTGTTAGTCTGAAAAGATTAATGAAATAGGGTCTCTCCATTTGTTCCTTGCTTGGGGAAAAATAATTTATTAAATGAAATCCAGGGGCTTAAAAGAGTATTAGTGGTTTGTTTTCTGGTTTTCATAGGAAATAAATACTCCAAAATCAATTTTGTTTCTTTTCTTAAAAAAAGTGAATGTAATGCTGATGGAAGATGTCAGACTGGCAGCCTCAGAGACTACAAGTCCTTTGTTTCTCCATGGAACGGGTACAACATTGGAAATAGCGCTGTAAGATCCCCCCAAATGACCCCATGAATATAAACCAATTTTGTTCAGGATGGAATCTCTGGAAGCAAGAAATAGAAATCTCTCTTCAGTCTGTGGCCACTCCCCTGAGATGGTCAACAAGGGGTCCTTCTTGTTGACATTTATGAATTGTGTTGTGGATCAGGACCTCATTGATTAGTTGGAGGGACAAAAAGAACAAAAAGATGGTCCCTGCCACTGAAAGCTAAAATTCTAAGTGAACTTGCTTTGTTATACAGATACTGGTTCCCAGTTGGAACGGAGTATGGCAGCTCTTAGATAAGGGTCTATGTTTGTGACAGCCATGACTTCAGTGACAAGGCCTATGTCTTTCATTAAAAAGTCATGGGATGAGATACTAGCACTATTGAAATCAATGAGAGTTTTTCCATTGGCTTCACTGTGGCCAGGAGTTCCCCCATGGTCAGGGCTAAGGACAGATTTTGCTGGGCCCAGGCAGGCCTGGCTCTGGGCTCCCAGAAAAGGCAGGGTGTCAAGCAGAAGGGACAGGGCTGAGGATTAGCCTCCCCCCAGTCAGCCTTTCAGCACCTCCAGGGATGTGCTGCTCAGGGCTGTGGCAGTGATTTAAAGGGCCTGGAGCTCCGGCTGCTGCCACTGTTGAAGTAGTGGCAGCAGCAGCTAGGAGCCCTGGCCCTTTTAAATTGCCAAATCCTGGGGCAGCTGCCCCCTTTGCCTCTCTCTTCCCTCCGTCCTCCCCATCAGCAGCCCTGCCCATGGTCATTACTATACTGAGCCTGCCACTGAGCAAGACCTTTTCCTGGCTATGAAAAACGTGACTCTGTATGTTTCTAGTATAGTGGAGCATGGATTTTTACATTATTTTAAACTTTCACTAAATACAACTTTTCATTTTAAAATAGAGGACAGTTATTTGCCTTTTCTCATAATTTCCTATGAAAAACTGTTTAACATCATTTAAATTATTTTATGTCATGGATTCATAGGTAATTTTAAAGAAGAAAACAAGATTTTTTTTTTGCATATTTGTATGATAGAGTCATGACTTCTCATGGTGAACAACTAGTCTTATATAGTAGGTCATCACATAGCTACTTCAATAATTTCCAGCAGGTGTCAGATACAAACCAGTGACCCAAAGATGAAACACTCAGTACAGGTTGGACCTCCCTGGTCCGGCACTCTTAGGACCTGACCGGTCCTGGATGAGGGATTTTGCCAGAGCAGGGGAGGTCATATTTGGTGCCCCTGCTACTGGCTCCCCCCCCCCCAGCCCTGGACCAGCTGCCAGCCTCCTGCCCAGTTCCCCCTTGCGTCCAGCCTCACTACCCTGCAAGTCCCACCCACCTTCTTCTCTGCACAGCCCAGCTCCCTGTGCACTAGCCTCCTGGCCCTACAGGACAACCCTGCTGGGTTGTGCCTGGCTGCTGAGTTGCGGTGCACAGGGCAGCCCACTGAGGAGCCCAGCTGTCAGCCCTCCACCGTGATTCTCTGGTCCTGGAACACCTGTGATCCTGCCAGACGACAGATGTTGCCACACCAGGGAGTCCCGAATTACAGAGTTCAACCTGTATCTCCTAATCAATCACCCTTCAGGAGAATCGCTAAGGATGTGATGGTTCACCAAATTTTTGGGACATTTGTAAGTGTATCAGCTGTGCCACAAACTCAAAGGCAAATGCTGAGGACACTAAAACACTCTAGGTCCTCACAGGTTCTATCATCCAGTGTATTCCAACAACACACACATCTAATAGATAGGAATTTTTCAACATCAGCATCATCCTGCAAAATTATCAGCAAAAGAGTATCCAATAGACCAATGGAAGTACACTGACTTATTCCAATTGAGGATCTGGTTCAATAAATAGAGGCTAGTTACACCAGACATCACTACCCAAGAATATAACCTGTTTGCCCTGCAGCACGTGATGTCTAAATGCTCCTTCTATATCAGTAATAACATTTTGTACATGTCCATCTGTCCTCTGTTGACCAGTAAAAATACAAGTTACCTGGTCTTTTATGAACCTGGATCTATGGTAACTTCTATTTTCTCCTCTGGAAGTAGTTTCAGGAATAAATCAATGGGAGCCCAGCTCTTTCAACTGATAAATGATTGGTACACATGCCAGTGCTTTCACACACACCCCCAAAATATATTTTATTAGGTCTCCAGCATGCATATACAATAGCAATAGTCTGGAGCAACCCAGAGATAGTCACCCAAAGAGTCAGTGACAGTTTTCCAGTGGCCAGCTTTCCTCCTAGTTGCTGGGGATTGCAATGTCAACCTATAAACTCATAGAAAACTGATGTCAGTGTTTCACTTCCAGTTATTGGTGGCTGATTGCACAAAATGACTATGGTTTTGTTAGATTAGTGTCTCTCATGACACTCCCCTCTTTGAAGGTCTCATAATATTAATATCTTCAATTGCAATTTCAAAAAACTTGTTACTAGTGTGGTTCAAAATCAGTTCAAAGCTCTCAGTTGAGACTGAGCAAAAATCTTTTCACTGGAACCCCTACCTTTTACCCCTCAGTTCATTAGTAGCCAGGCTTCATGTAGTCTTCCTTGAGGACTCTATGGTCTGCAGAAGCGCAAGCCTTGCAGAGGTTTAATTTTCCTTACTATGCGGCATGTGAGTGCCAAAAATTAAATAGCCACCACCACCTGGAATAGCAGGATTATCACAACTGGATATAACTCTTGTTACCTGGGGTTTTCTGAACCCAGAAGGAGGTAACTTCTACTTTTCCCCCTCGGGGTGGTTTTGAGAATAAATCAGTGGGAACTCAACTCTTCTTTCTATTTTGTATAGGCTAATTTGTATGCCCCTACAAAGCTCAAGTTATTTCTCACTACATGATGTCCTCACTTTCAGTTAATAGTGTCTGAGTACACAAAATGGCTGTGGGCTTGTCAAATCAATTTCTCTTTTAACAACAAGCCCCACCGGAGTAAGGGCAATTCAGTCTCAAGGATCCTTGTTGTCTCTTTACAGGATGATACCATACTGTGCTATCATCCTTTCTACTAGCTATCTCATTCAGTTTCTCTTGGAGCTTGCTCTGGGTTTTCCTCTTACAGGCTACCCCGCCCCTTTTCCTCCTGCTGTTCTCTCTCATGCTTTCTTATGGATGTTTAGGAACAGCACTCCCTGCCACGACTCCCTGCCTATGATCATTGTTTTTCTATGTTATCGTTAAACCACTTTCTTTCCTGAGGTCTCAGTTGTCCACAAAGGACAGTGGAATTCACCCTGCTCCTGGCTTGGTTACTGTGACACTTTTGCACTTTGAGCAGTTTCATCCTTTACCCTTGGGTGAATCCAAGAGATCTTTGTCTATGCCCACATGGGGAAACTCACCCAGAACTACAGGGGACTGGCTATACAAGTGCTCAACTACAACCTCCACAAGCCTCACTCTTTCCCTCTTCAGGCTAGGAGTTTGCATACCTCAGCCCTTATCCTCCCTGACTAAGTCTTTGGGACAGAACAGAAAGAACCTGTGGCTAAATACATGGAGAGACTTAGCCCTCAGAGTTCTGCTCTGGCCCCAGAGTACAGGTCCTGGCATTCTATCTATACACCTCACTTCATTACACTTGAATGCCCACTCTCTCAATTTCTGGACACCCACACTGAGCACAGATTCACTGCCTCCATGGAAGCAGCAACCCCTATTTACTAGCTTCACCATAGGGGAACATTCTCCTTAGAGCACAGCAAGTAGTCATGTCTACAGTAAAACAAAGCAGAAGTTTATTTGACAAAGCTAAAGCTAAAGATTCAAATTGAAGCAAATATAAGGACTGGAAACATGACTACAGGTAAAAAAAAATGCAATGTACAGCATATATTCATTAAAATTTTTTGTCATGTCTAATAAGATATTTCTTGCCAATGTCAGCTTATACAGCCTTTGTCTAGTAAAGAAAACTGGGATCTACTTTTCATGAGACACTCAGGCTGGCAGAAAGTCACCTCTCTAATGAATGTGCCTTCTAGACATTTGTCTCTTTTCATAACCAGGGCTTTGGGACACAATAATACACACGTTAAATAACACTAAAAATATTTTCTCTACTTGCATCCCACAATAACCAGGACAACCATCAAGTTCTTAGCTTTTGACTGAGATAATATATATCCCCTTTTGGGCACATATAATAAAGATGGCAAACACATGGGAAAATTCCTAGCTGGACATGTCTATACAGGTCTCTGTGTATAGCCATGTAATTGTATACTCCTCCATCTGTTGCCAGTAAGAGGTACCTGGGCACAGTTACAATATTGAATGTTTTCCGGCCTTCTATCTTGGTCACTTCTTTGCACAGTGGCTAGATAAACATGAATCAGTGCTCTTTCCTGTACTAAGGAGGGACCAGAGCTGATAGATTTAATTATTTTATGAGCAGTGGAAGACAAAAGTGTGTGAGTAAACAATGGGAAAGAATTAGAAAACAGAGTCAGATTATGAATAAGGCAGGGAAAAACCCACCCCATCATCTTGACCACTCTACAAAATATGAATAACCTATGGAGGAAAACATTGCATCCTTTAGCAGTGCTACAACCATCCTCAAGCCAAAATTTGCTAAATACTAGCTATATAGGAACTCAGTTTCAGGCCTGGATGGTGCTTTTGGAATGAAAAAAGAGGAAAACAAACTATGGATATAAATACTTAAATTGGGCTTTGCAAAGCTATAAACTGTGGTGGATGTTATTGTAATCAGAACTGGGGGTATCTAAAACTAGCAATGCTCACCTCAGGCGCTCAACAAAATCTGTTAAACCTACTTGCTTCACTGACCTCCCAGAGCTGGTATATGCCTAAGCAGCCTTGTCAAAGAAACAACAGACTTTTCAAAAGCTTCAAGAGGCCTGTGGGACTTCTATGCCTATTTGCTTCCTTTATTCCAAAATTCATCCGAAAAAGACAGAGCTGAAAAACCCCCACAAATTATTTATTTTTTATCAATTCAACTCCCTGTGAAAATGTTTCTAGAGAAACAAACATGAAGGAGTAAGAGAAAGTGTCTGTGAGTTGTCTTGTTAAAAATTCTGTCTTAAATATAAACCCTAAATGCTCTCTTTTGAACCTGGTTTTATACAATGTACCACAGAGGCCAGTGTAGTTACTGAGTCGATATTTTTCAGTTTGGAAAGCATTGTGAAACTAAATTCCACTTTAAAATACAGAAAGAAAAGAAAAACCATGGATGATTGCATGATAAACCCTAGTGTCTTGTATTTTAAAAAATGGTCATGTCTTCATTCCCAATTTTCCAATGGGTTCTGTGCAAGTATGAAACTGTTACTGTTATATACAAATTTGAGCTATGGCTGTGGAGACCAAAGGCCATTGTTTGTTTTGGAGGCAGGACCCTGGACTGCAGAGGGACAGATCAGCCAAAGACAGCCTGCAGTTTACAGTGAGCTCTGGTGTAGATTGAGTGTTAGATAGATTTTTCCCTTAACTCAAAACCTATCTATCTATCTATCTATCTATCTAGCAGATTGTAGTTAACCAAGTCCTTGCAGATTAAGGAAATAACATAACTTCTGTCATGAATTTACTCTGGGGAAAAATCATTATGTGTCGTGTCGTTGCAGGGAGAGCAAAACCTCTTCCACTACCACCCGCTCTCCAGAAAAGATGTCATTACAGCTTAATTGTTGTGTTTGCTCATAAAAGGGTGGAACAATTTGGCATTAATCAGTAACTCTATAAGGGTACGTCTACACTACAGCGTTAGTTCGAAATATCTTATTTTGAAATAGTTAATTTTGTCTACACACAAAATGCATTTCGAAATAGCGCGTCCACACTGATTGGACACTGAATTGCATTTAAGACCAGCTGAAAGCGGTTCCAGCAGGCATCAGGTCAGTAGTTGCTATCTGAGGCTTGTGCTTAAAGGGACCCCCCTGGACAACCAGTTCTCAGCTTTCCCTGCTTGCTTGCCTATCTCGCTGAGGGACAGCAAAGCATTTTTTTCTCTGCCTGCTTTGGTTGCCCTGACTCGGGACACCACAGCACTCGGCACCATCGAGCCAGAGCTGCCCCAGGCACTCTGGTGCTCATTTTGGATGTCTTGCTGTAAGCCTGGCAGCAATTGCTGGAGGCTGCCTCACAGCATGTGCTGCAGCCCAACCCCCAGGCCCTTTTCCAGACCCTCCTGAGGGACAAGGGGGAGCAGCAGCAGTGCCTGGACACCAGTGTGCCCCGCCGCATCTGGCGTCTGGACACCAGCAGCGACAGGTGGGACCAAATCATCCTGGAGCACTGGGGAGACCAACAATGCTTCAGAATGACCTGCAGCGATGGGACATGCACATGAGGCCCACCATTCCTCTCCAGAAGCATGTGGCCATTGCCCTCTGGAAGCTTTCCATGCCGGATAGCTACTGATCTGTGGGGAACAAGTTCAGCATGGGGAGATCCACCATCGGAGCAGTGCTCATGCAGGTATGGCAGTCTCTAGTCACTGTGCCTGGGGGGGGGGGGAGCAAGGAGGGGATGGGCTGCCCCAGGGAAAAGGGTAGGAGGTGGTGCAAGTCCCCTCCCTGGGAGGGTTTGTTCTGTCTCAGCCGCATTACGGACTGCCTGCGGTGGCCAGGATTTCAGGGGGGGTTGCTCCTGGGGAGGGGGTGCGGGGCAGTGGCGGGGAAGGAGCATTGTCAGCCACCCTGGTACCCTAGTGACTCTCGGTTTTGTGTCCCCCTCTGGTCAAGGCCATCAACAGAGTGCTGCTCCGCAGTCATCTGCCTCACTGATGTGGACGCGGTCATCGAGGTGTTTGGCACCCTGGGCTTCCCCAACTGCCGGGGGGCAATCAACGGGATGCACAGCCCCATCCATGCCCCAGACCACCAGGCCTCCCTATACATAAACCGGAAGGGATACTTCTCAGTCATCCTGCAGGCTGTGTCTGACCACTGGGGCCGCTTCCTGAACATTAACATGGGCTGGTCTGGCAAAGCACACGATGCGTGGGTGTACCGCAACTCCTCCGTGTGCCAGAGGCTGCACGCCGGGACTTTCTTCCCCGACCTCCACATCAGGGTCGGGGATGTGGACATGCCTGTGTGCTTGGTGGGAGATGCGGCCTACCCACTACAGTCCTGGCTCATGAAGCCCTACATGGGACACATCAACCCCTCCCAGCAGGCCTTTAATGCCAGGCTCAGCAGGGCCTGTATCATGGTGGAGGGTGCCTTTGGCCGGCTGAAAGCCTGATTTAGATGCCTCCTCAAACACCTGGACCTCACCAAGAGGAATATTCCGCATGTGGTGGTGGCGTGCTGTGTGCTGCACAATTTGTGTGAAAGGAAGGGGGAGGCTTTCCTGCCAGGCTGGATGGCAGAGGCCGACCATTTGGCTGGCCTGTACGTACAGCCCCGTGTGGCTGCCAGCTGGGAGGCCCATCGGGGGGCTGTCAGTATCCAGGAGGCCCTGTAGGAGAGCTTCCAGATGGAGGAGGAGTGAAGTCTCCCTGGGGTGCCCCACTGGGGCCTTGTGCCTTATTCCACCCTCATGTCCTTCCACTTTCCCCTCCCTAACCCCCCCTTCCTGATGTAAAATAAACACATGTGTGTTGCCAAAAACAAGCTGTATTTATTGAACATAACGTGGGGGTGGGGGGGAAATGAGGGCGGGAGAGAGGAGGAGAGAAGATGGGAGAAGGGAGGGGTAAACCTGGGAGGAGGGATCTGGAAGGGGGAGGCAAGGGGAGGAAGGGGGAAGAGAAGCTCAGGGTTGGGGGTCTTGCTGGTCCACCTGTCTCCCAGCACTACCAGTGCGGAGGCCTCAGCATCCCCGGGGCGGGGAGCGGGTATGCAGGGTGGGGCGGGTGGGGTGAGGGGGAAGGAAGAAGTGGGAGGGGGAGCAGGAGTGGGAGGAGGAGCGATAGCTGGGGCGGCCACAGGGGCTGGAGCGGCAGGAGGCACCAATCTCTGCACCAGGGTCTGCAGCTGGTCGCAGATGGCACGGCCCTGGGCAAGCAGCTCCCGCCAGCTCTCCCGCTGCATCTGCAGGTCTTCATGCATGCAGTGCTCCAGGATGCAGACCTGCCTTCGCAGGAGCTCCAGGTGCTGCCGCTGGTACTCCTCCTGGTTCTGGGTCAGCCGGCTGAGTGCCCGGGTGCGGGAGGATATCCTGGGTGGGGTGGTGCGCCCTGCAGTCGCAGCTGCTGTGGCTGTGGAAAAACAAGAGAAGTGGTCAGTTATCCCTGGGGACACAGTGGGTGAAGCCCAGCCCCCCTCTGCAAGGTGAGGATGGCAGGTCTCCGCACCATCAGAGCCGATGTGCTTGCACACCGGCCATGTTTGGCATGTCCTGCTATCCCCGGGCGTGTGAGCTGGCCTGGGACTGTACCCATGCCCCTGTGCTGTATACAGTGTGGGGATCGGGGGGAGGGGAGATGTGCCCTGCCTCTGCGTAGAGGGAGCTTGTGGAGGGAGGGCATCGTGCAGTGTCCCTCCCCAGGGTCAGGAGCATGTCATGTGCTTTCATACATACACACATGTGGGTAATAGTCCAGGGCCTCTGTGTGGCAGCCAGCCGGGGTCACATGCCCAGGGTGGCACGGCACACGCACAGGTTGCTGCGTACTCTGTGGTCAGCAAGGCCCACACGCGCAGTCCCTGGTCTCCCTCTCCCTCCCTCCTCCACCCCGCATAAGGGGACAGTGATGGCACTCACATGTCGAGGCCTCCCTGGCCTCGGACGACACCGGTGACATGGCTGCTGTGACGCCTCTGGGGTCCTGGGTGAGTGCCACGCTCCCTCCAGGCTCCAGCGACTCCTGGACATCATCCTCCTTCTCTTCCTCCTCCATGCCCTGGTCAGGGCCCTCTGTCCCAGGGTTGATGACCACCTGGGGGGCACGGACCGTCTGACCCCCCCAGGATGCGGTCCAGGGCATCATAACAGGGGCAGGGGTCTGGGTCAACCCCTGTTTGGGAGCTGCTCCCTGTGTCCCTGTCATAGGCCTGCCGCAGCTCCTTTATTTTCATGCGCATCTGCTCCTGGGTGCGCATGTGGCCTTTGGTGGCCAGGTTGTCAGCCATCTGCCTGTAGACGGCGGTGTTCCTTCATCTAGTGCGGAGATCATGGACATTGGAGGCCTCCCCCCAAACCTCAATCTGGTCCATGATCTCTGCACGGGACCAGGAACGCGCCTGCCTTTTGCGGCCCCTGGCAGACTTCTGGGAGCTTCCAGACTGCTCCTGGGGAGTGGTGGAGGTCTGGGTGCCAGTGGGTTGCTGGCTCATGCTGGGCCAGGGGCAGCAACTGCTGGCTCTGTGCTGGCAGGCTTGCAGCTGGCACAGGCACTGTGGCCACAGTCTACTCCTTTAAGGGCTCTGGGGCTCGGGGGGGGAGAGGAGTTTTCCTGGTTTGGCCAGAGTGGCCAGCAGGGCACTCTGGGAAGGGCTAGAGGCCCCCTATTTCAAAATAAGTATCTACACAGCGCTTATTTCGAATTAGCTATTTCGAATTTGGCATTATTCCTAGTGGAATGAGGTTCACCAAATTTGAAATAAGCGCTCCACTATTTCGAATTCATTTCGAAATAGCGGTTTGGCTGTGTAGACTCTAGTAAAGTTATTTCAAAATAAAGGCTGTTATTTCGAAATAACTTTGCTGTGTAGACATACCCTAACATTTTTACAGTAAACAGTACCTCTGCAAAACACCTTTAGATGGTCATTTTTAGGGTTCTTGTAACACAAGGTTTAGCAGGAACCTGAGGTGGTTGAAAGGAGAATGATGACTAAGTTCTTTTTCCATACAATAAGGATAAGTTGGGGGCATTGAGAGAAAGTGTTTCCTATGGGTTTGCACAGAAACTGAACTTTGATAGCCAATTATTTTAAGTGGATGGGGAGAAGAATTTAAATTTCTCCTTGTTGATCCTCATTTCACCTTCTCAACATTTCGCCAATAAATTATCATTCCATCCAATCCTATACTCACTGCACAAGGAGCAAGGATTCTAATAGGACTCCAGCCTCAAAGGTCTCTTGTTGATATTCAGGAATTCCTAGCAAGTTAGGAGACTGAGCCTAACTTTTTAAAAATAGTTCAGCTTTACAGCCCTGGCTGTTTAAATCATGTTCAAAGCCAGGCTAACCAGGAACTGTCTTTAAGAACTATGTTCAAATATCTTCATCCCAAAGGCACAGATAGAATCACAGGGCACTGGTTGGATCTGAAGATTCCCGGCCAGCATTATCTAAGAGAGTCAGAATAATTCAAGCCCCTTTCCTCTCTGGCTGCATGGATAAAAGCACATAGCTGTCTTGTACAATTTATTAATCTGTTTTCCTGCCTATAGCGGGGGGCAATTTTTGTAGTTTTTTATTCTCCCCTCCCCAAAGCTTTCACTCTTAAAATACTTAAAAATAACAAAGTTATAAGATCATTTTTACTTTTTGCCTTTTCCAATGAATCCACCCTAAATTCCTCTTGCTTATAAAATCTGTTCAACTGGGAGATTCAAAGTTCATTGAATGGCTATATTCTAAATAAAGATATTTTCATTATAATAGGATCAGTGGGATATTGGAAAATAGAGAGAAGTATCAATTTATTCTTTTTTTTCCTGATTTTTCACTGAAGTTTCATTTAATATTTTTATGTCAGCAAAGTTAAGCAAAGTCTAAGTTAAAGAGTTAAATGCTGCTGTTATTGAACTTCAAAACAATAATATTGATACAAAACTTTAAAAAACAACAAATAGTCTAGTAGCACCTGAAAGACTAACAAAACATGTAGTTCAGTGGTTCCCAAACTTTTCGGCATCATGCCCTCTTTTTGATTTTTGAGTAACCCCCATGTCCCCCCTCCCAAAAAAATAGCTGCAGCAGTGTGCAAGGCAGTTGCCAAGCAGCCTGAGGCTGGGGACCCCCTAGGAAACCCAGAGGTAGTGGGGCAAGTAGAGGCTGAATGGGACTAATGGAGGCCCCGGCAGCAGCAGGAAGCAGCAGAAGGGTGGGTAGCCTTGAACGGTCCAGCCTTAGGGGGGCAGCAGCAGGGTGGGGAGCCCCAGCCTTGATATTCCCAGGGAGAAGCCAGCAGCGGGGCAGCCAGCAGGGGAACATGGACCTCCCCTGCTCTGGCAAACTTCCTGGTCTGGGACGACTCAAGTCCTGAGGGTGCGTACCAGGGAGGTCCAAACTGTAGTCCTTTAATTTACAGAGACATTCCTGTAATTTAATAAGCATCTAGGAAAGGTCTCATGCTCAGTATTTCATAGACACATTATTTTACTTAGGTATATGATATATTGTAGGAATGAGAAAGGTGGTTCAATTAAATTAAGAATTGAACAAAGTCTCATCTAGAATTGGAACCAAACTGAAACCAAAACTATTGTGAAATCTGGGAAAAATTCAGTCAACTTGAGAAAAGAAATCTCTGGATGTACATATATATATATTAATATTTTGATACTTATTTGTATTCCATTAGCACCCGCACACCATCTCTGTTCCAAAGCTAAAGAAGACAAGAAGCATATCAAGAGAAGGAGAAATACTGAAATACCATAAGAAAAGAAATTCTAATGGTATTTCTTTTAGAACTACAATGAGGCAATATGGAAAATCTCATGGGGAAACCTGCCCAAATTCCATTCCATTCCAGACACATTTCACTAACCTTCAGGTTACCTGAACCACCTTGCCATGCATTAAGATGAGCCTGAACCAAAACCCATCCTCTGAAACCAACATAGGGAAAATTCAAATATGGATCTAAACTTCACACCTAGAAACACACTCTATACCTGACTAAAATGGAATGAAGATAGGAACAACAGAAAATAGAGCTGACTGAAAAACAAGAAATATATTTGTGAAAATGTCAATTATTCCCCTTTTTTAACATTTTTATACAATATTCAAAATTTCTGTGTCAATATTTTTAAAAAAATTAACAAGCAACTCCACATTTTTGATCAACTGGTCAAAAAATGAGATCCTGGCTTGGAGGGACACTAATGTCAAGATAATTTAGTTCTTATTTTACTCAGAAGAGGAAAAATTCAAATAATGATCCCTGTTGCACATAGATCTGAAGAGGGGCGGGGGGAATCTCCATTGTTTCCTTGGTCAGTTTAGATAGGACTCAACTTCAATGAACTGAAGGCTAAAACCATGGTTCAGGCCTGTCTGTTAAGAGCAGCTGTAAGGAACTTCTGGAGGAAGTTATTTGCAGTGCAAACCAGAACCTTGCATTGGTCCCACAGAAATCTAAGGACAATTTACAGATACAGAGACATAGGAAACTCCTGTAAGACTAGCAACACTGAATCTATGAAAACCATCTTTGTACTTTCCTAGCAAGAATAGTGTTGAAATATGGCACTGGCTAACCCACTTTGAATGTAATGCAGATAGTTTTAGCTAAAAAGGTCCAGATTCGCAGCTGAGGTATACTGAAGTAATTTTACTTCAGTGAAGTCATTGGAGCCAATTTACCCAACCTAAAATTATAGCCCATGGTTATTATATAAAATCTCTGTCTTTTAGAAGGGTGACACTATAGGAAGGACAACTCCACAATATCTTTACATGCAGCTCTATTAAACTGAAACCAATAAACAGATTTTCAAAATAAACAGAGTAGAAAAAAGAACTGGAACTGATGAGAGCTGACATGATTTTAAATGTGATAGTTGCCTGTGCTGACCTTCCACATAAATCACTAGGATAAGCACTTCAAGGAACTGATTGCAGCTCAGAACATTACCCAAAGGAAATGGTACAAATATTCCGTAAGTAGTTATTGGACAAGCTGAAATAACACGTTACTCAAACCATATAAAAACACTCACGCTATAATGTTAGAACAATTTTTTTAAAGGCTAACCCTGATATTCAAATTACCTTATGTATTTTTTTCCCAGTTTGAAAAAATAAAAAATAAAATAAAATAAAACAAAATAAAATAAAATAGGGACAGCACCCTGCATTTCTGTATTTCCTCTGACCCAGTGATCCCAATTTGCTGTCAGGTTCTCTTCAAGATGGGTACAGAATGTTCTATCAGATCTGTCTGCCACATGGGTAATCCAATGCACAAAAAAGTTAATACGGTTTGTGTAGTGTCACAGAGAAACAGTAGCAGAATAGGGAAGAAGAATCTGGAAGTCATGACTCAGGCCGCTGGACAATGCTCAATTCTCATAAAACGTCAAATAGTTGATATTGCTTTTACAGCAACAACACAGCAACACACTGGCATCTTATTCTGAGCTTCCTGTCCACTGTGACACCTAAATTCTTCTCAGATTTCCTACTTTCCAGGATACAATCCCTTATTATGTAGGTTTGAACTCATTCATTGTTCCTGGATGTATCATTTTGCATTTGGCTTTAATAACTACATTTAGCTTGCTCTCTATGAACACCTGTCCCCTTGATATTTACTAGCCTCATGCCATTCCTAAAGATTCCCATTAAAAACATCTCTTTTCAACAATGATTCCCCACTGACAACTGCCATTAAAAATCTGCAGTTTAGCCAGTTGTTCTTAATCCTTTTAATGTGGGCTTTATTGATACTGTATAGTTATTTTAATCAGAATATGAAACAAATATGAATCAAATGCCCTAGAAAATATTATATTATTCATAGTTACTTCTATCAAGCAAACTAATAATTGCCTCAAAGAATGAAATCAGATTTAACAAGTCATATTTTCTTTAAAACTATGTTCATTGGTGTTAATTTTATTCCTAGTATTTAAATCTTTATCGGTTGAATTCTATATCGGCTTTTCCATCATTTTGCCCTGAATTGCTACCAGGTTCATGGGCCAATAGCTACCAGAATCATCTTTCTTGCCCTTCTAGGATATTGACATATTATCATGCTTCCAGTCTTTTATCAGAATTCCAAAGTGTATTAATAATTAACATAATCAGGCCAGAGATC
This sequence comes from Pelochelys cantorii, assembly GCA_032595735.1. Classification (NCBI taxonomy): domain Eukaryota; kingdom Metazoa; phylum Chordata; order Testudines; family Trionychidae; genus Pelochelys; species Pelochelys cantorii. Next base: position 95,543,971 of record CM064329.1, on the reverse strand, counting down.
TGCCAATTCTTTCAGGATTCTTGAGTTTAGGTTATCTGGGCTTGGTGATTTAAAATTGTTTCTCTTTGGAAGTTGTCTAACATCCTCTTTGGTTAGTAATTTATTGGAAAGTACTTCATCATCCTCATATAATAAGAATACACCATCCTGCTTCTTTAAAACCCCTATCTTTTCAGGATCATTGTTAACAATTTTACTATTTCCACCTAATATTGAGACTATACTATTGCTAGGATTTCTTTTACTCCTAATTCATTTAACAATACTTATTGTTCTTGAGCCTGCAAGCTATGCACTTTTCTCTAATGACCTTTTTTTTCTTTTCAATTTTCTGTAATTCATAACTTCTAATTTATAAATTGCTAGCTATCCCCCCTTTTCTATTTGTTATATATTGCTTTTATATTTCCAACTGCTGCCTTCACTTCATCACTGAATCTAAATGGACTTTTCATCAAAATTGTCCTCTTTCTTCATAAAGATGAAGAATTGATACAGGACGAAGAGATAAGAAGTCTTTTCCAGGTGGGAAGAGGTGCAGAAGATTAGGCATGTTAAATCTTAGAAAAAGTAGAATATTTTTCAAATGTTGACGTATTGCTTTTTTTTCTGACTTTTGAAAGTCTGCAACATTCTAAATGCTGTTGAGCTGATCAAAATATTCGATTTAAAAAATCAATATGTCAACAATAAGCATAATTTTAAAGTGATTTTTCATGCTATTTTGACCAGTGCTACTATGAAGGAGGGAAAATTTTCACACTAAGTGCACGTCTAAACTACATTCCTCTTTCGAAAGAGTAACGTAAATGAAGCCGATCGAAAATTCAAATGAAGCATGTAATTACAAATCTCATGCTTCATTTGCATAATCGTGTGAGAGCGCTTTCTCAAAAAAGAGTTTTTTGAAAAAGAAACCGCAGTCTAGAGGAGGTTCTTTTGAAAAAAAAGCCCCTTTTTCGAAAGAACCCGTAAACCTCATTTAGAAAAAGCGCTCTCAAGCAATTATGTAAATGAAGCACGAGATTTGTAAATCCACGCTTCATTTGAATTTTCGATCAGCTTCATTTACATTCCTCTTTAGAAAGAGAAATGTAGTTTAGACGTGCCCATAGAAGTAACCTCCTGGACCCACTGGAGTCAATGGCAAAACTCCCATTGCCTTCAATGAAGCCAGGATTTCACTCTTGTTCTGAGGTTAATTTCTGAATAGATACTTCCTGCTTCACCACCAAGGACAATTTTCTATCCCTGCAGGACTGGAAAACACTGACTGCATACTTTTCTGGTAAAGGAAAGGGAAATGGCTCTCCTTAAGATTCAGCATGCCAAGGTTGAAATTCCTTTTTCTGAAGTCACCACAAAATTCAAGGTTTTTAACACTGTGGAGTCAGTTTTCAGTGCACTGGTAATGTTAATGATTTTCCTCTGATTGGCTGCCACGTTCTCCAATTTTCTACTCTGACTAGACTATAAAAAGACTGGATCCAATTTAATAGTTTTGAAAAATGCCAAATAGGATGCGCTGGAACCAAAATCCTATTTATCTTCCAAATCATATGAAGTTAGGTCAGCAACAGGCCAATTTCATCCATACAGCCCTGGCAATATCACCTCTAATCTGTAGGGACCATCTGCAGGGGTGGAAGGAGGCTCATTCCCAATGGCTCATATAATCTTTTGCCCTTCTGATGAGACAGCCAGCAGGAGGCCACTTTGAGATAATCATTTGTGCACTAGGAAGTGGATAGAATTCTACTGCATCATTTCACTTGGACAACCAAAAAGACAACCCATAACAATAACGTTCAGTCACTCACTTCTGACCTGAGCAGATATGAACACCTAATCTGCAGATATTAGGATACATATCCCTTTTGAGGGGTCCAGTGTATTTATTACTGGGAAGCTCAAACACATTTGTTTCTTTCTGTGTTTGAAAGGGAGACCTGCAGACAGATTGAAAGTTCAGGAAACTTATGCATAAGGCAGGAAAACACCTTATAAAATCCTCTAAAGCTTTTTATGTTAGATAATGAGCTCAAACCCAATATTCCATAATTAGCAACATGAGATAGAAAAGCCCAATTGGTTAGGTGATCTAGTCAACCCTCCAGTTCACATTCTGAGCACATGCAGTCTAGAAACTGTATAATTAAATGATACAACAGATTGTAAGGGCACAAGTTCCTCCGCTGGTTAATGTTATCAAGAGACTGCTATTTTTTATAAAGTGAATTTATTTTTTTTTTCTGCTTAAATTGAGTGGCAGTAAGACCTGACTGCTATAAACACAGTGTCAAACACAATGACTTTCCCATTGCTTCAGGGGGAAAAGTCAAAAGACAGATGGAAAAAGCAAGTGGCAGAATGGTGTTTCTGTCATAATTACGTTTTATGCAGACATGACTCTATGTCCATAATAATCGACAGTCTGTTTAGACGTTTAGCAAACCAACAGTCAAATGTACTTCTCAGGGTGTGATTTTTTTTATTATTATTATTATTATTTCATTACTTGTAGAAACTGGTTTTGAATTCCCGTTAAATTTAACAGGCAGATAATAAAACATATTTTTTTCCCCACAACAAAGCAAAAATGAATATTTTTCTATCCTTCAGAATGTACTGAAGACTGCCAAAAAGCAATACCCTGAAGGAAGGAGGCTTGAACAGGAAGGGAGTGAAATGGAGCTCGTAAAGCTCTAAAGGAGGAGCAGGCAAACTGATTTATACAAATCTAGAATTAACCACTCCCTTCCATCACCATAGAAGTGTCATCCAAAAGTTAAATTAAAAGATTGAGGTTTACGTTTGATATCTTTATTTTCATTCTTCTGCCTTCCTGATCACAGATTAGACAGGAAGGAGAAGTGACCAAGTACAGGAAGAAACACTAAATGGCATTACAGAAAACTCCATTAGAATAGTTTACGTGGCCTCTTTAGTTTTTGTTCTCCTCTATTGCTTTCACTTGGCAGCCCATTAGACTCATGAACCAAAATAGGCCAATACAATATTAACTTGTTCAGGCAAACACTGTATTGCTTTATCTATACCAGAATAGTTCAAGCAACTATTGTGCATGCAATTATACTGGTATAAAGTTGGGAATAAGCAATCCTGATATAATTACGTTTGGGAAAAGGGTTGTTCTGGTATATATATACACAAAGAGCATTCCAGCTGAAACAGTTATACTAGGACAAAAACTTTGTATAAACCAGGCCTTTTACAAGTGCAAGCAGCTGATAATTTTCATTTGGAATTTCCAGGAGAGAAAGCTGGCCTTTATTTCTTGCCCAAACAAGTACTAGGAAGTAACAGATTTCCAGTCCAATTTAAAGGAGCATGCTTTTGGGGTGCTTAGGCTATTCTGTGTCTCATCTCTGTGCCTGAGGAATCCTTGCTATCCCCACCAATCCATCAAGACTACAGCGTAAAGTACAGGCACTATATTACATTTCCCTCAGAAATGCCTCGTAGTGAGGAAGCCACTTTAATAGGGAGCTCCAGAAGCAGATGGAAGATAACACAGTCCTGTGAGCAACAGAGCCAGGCTGCCAGGGAGTGAAGGTGGCCATGGTGGGGGCAGAGCCTTTATATGCATGTTCTTGGCCTCCTATGGCTCCCTAAGGGATCTGTGATTTTCTGGCCTGGAGCCTCATTTTCTCCCAAGGGGGCAAATGTCTTCTGAAAAGATACAAAGTAAAGCCTGAGAGGGAATATATTTGAGTTTTGCTTCACCTAAGCATGAGACATTCCTAAGTAAGGAGTCCAACATGTAGCTCCCTATCTTTACTATACATTCCTGACAGATTGGTGTGAAGTGTATAGGCATAAGATACAGAGAAGTCTTGTTCCCACCTGCAGGCTATATTTATAAGCAGTGGATGAAGTATATTTCATAATCTGTGTTTCTAGGGAATTAGACTTGCATTCCCAGCAACTACACTATGAGAAACTTAAGAGAATAGTTCAGAGATGTATACCTACAAAAATGAAGAAAAGATGAAGCTTCAATGTTTTATACCAGGAATAAAAACTAATATGTCTCTTATTTGAGGCAGGCCAATTACACAATGATGAGTAAGCATTCAAGACACATTAGTCATGGATGTTTTTCTGCTCTTTATGGGACAGTGTCTTATTGACCTGCCTGTTGTGGTGGAATCTGTGCCCTACATTCTTTAGGTGAAGGTTTATGAGAAGGATGGGCAATAAGTGGCCTAAGGACTGGATGCAGTTAGAGTTCCAGATTAGAGTCCCTGGCAAGTTCCAGATGCTTTTGTTTACCCGAGGTTCTGCAGGTACAGCTTCTTACAACTCCCTGTGGCTGTGGTTTGCTGTTCACAACCAACGGGTGCTGTGGGAAGCAGTGTGGGTCAAGGGCTGACCCTGGTGAACCACATCTAGCTCGCAGGCTGTTTATTGCCCATGCCTGGTTTACGAGGAACATAGACTCATAGAAGATTAGGATTGGAAGAGACCTCGGGAAGTCATACAGTCCCAATCGCCTGTTCAAAGCAGGACAAACCCCAACTAAAATCATCCCAGCCAGGGCTTAGTCAAGTCTCACCTTTTTAAGGATGGAAATTCTACATCTTCTCAGGCAACCCATTCAAGAATTTCACCACCCTCCTGACAACAGCACCGACAATAGCCTAGACACCACCACCACTGAGGATAGCCTAGCTCTATTCTCTTTGAAACCTCCTTTTAGGTAGTTGAAGGCTGCTATCACCCTCATTCTTCTCTTCTGAAGACTAAATGAACCTAGTTCCCTTAGCCTCTCCTCATAAGTCATGTGTCCCAGCCCCCTAATCATTCTCATTGCCCTCTCTTCAATTTGATGACATCCTTTCCATAGTGGTGGGGGGGGGATGCTCAAAACTGGACACAAAACTCCAGATGTAACCTCACTGGCATGGGCGTCCAGTATGTTAGGCGGTGGAAGGCTTTACTTTCCCAAACTGCCAGTCATAGTGCTGCCCATACTCTGCCCCCAGAACACCTGATGTAGGCGTTCTGCAAGTGGAGTGTTGCTGTCCTCACCACCCGCCCTCCTGGTGCTCTGGGCCTGGGGCCACTGGGGCCACGCTGCACGCTCTCCACTCTCCTCGGGGCTGGAGAGGCTGGGGCAGGTCAGGCCACACGGCATGCCCTCCTCCCTCCCCCAGTGTTCCTGGGCTGGAAAGGCTGGGCTGCACTGGGGAGGCTAGATTCATGACGCACACCTCCCCCGTCCCCTTTAAGCTGGGGCAAGTGTGTGATCCCACCCGCTCCACTCCCCTCCCTTCCCTGTGGTTGGGAGTGGGGAACATGCGTGTGGCACGCTGCCCTGTCCCTCCGTGGGGGGCAGGGAAAGGGCAGGATCACAGCACAAGGGGCTGGGCTGGAGGTGGAAATAATTATTTCCTTTCAATAGAAGGAAATAATTATTTCACTTGCTCTGCTGGCAATGCTTCTGATAATATACCCCAATATGACATTAGCCTTCTTGGCAATAAGGGCACTCATTGACTCATATCCAAGTTCTCCAGGCCCATATGCAGGGAGGTGCGAAGGATATGAATGCACCCCTCTTATAGTCCCCCAAGTCCACTTCCAGGTGGTCTTCAGCTGGAACTCAGCCTCCCCTCCTTTCCTCCACAGCAGGGAGCCCTGACTAGCGTTGCAGCCTTGCCATCTCTTGTGAGTTTGGAGCACTAGTGCTGGCTTCCCGCTGGGAGGGGGCAGGTGGAGAGAAAGCCCCAAGACTTGCTGTGCAATCGGGCTCACAGGGAAGAAGCGCCCCCCCCTTCCCTCCTCACTGGGAGCTGTTGCCGCTGCTGCTCTTGCTGCTGCAGCCGGCCTGTGGAGCATGAGCTGAACTCCGCAGAAGGATCTCTTTTTTGTTTTTCTCCACACACATTTTATTGGACAGAGAACCCAAACTGACCCCACGTGGTGGGGAGGGAGGCATACAGGCTGAGCCCACCTCCCCTTCAGCAGTCTCAGTCACTAAACTGCCCTCTTCTCTGAGACTTCATATATTTGCTTAGGGGAAAATAATATTTTTAGACCTTTATATTTCAGTTACTAAACTGCTTTTAAAATATTAAAGTTGCAATAAAGTTTGTAATTTCAAAGCATTTTTTCCACTGGTAGGGAAAATACCAGTGGAAAAACAAATCATAATTATTTTAAATTTCTGGTCTATGTGTGGCCAAAGTAGAGAAATATCTACTTTACATAAGCAGTTTGTTGGTTAATTTCCTTTTATCCAACAGAAATTTCTTAGCATGTTTAACAAATAGCTACTATGCAACTGATCTAATGCAACTGTGCAGAATCAATGTTCCTGGGTGACCAATTTCAATACTACAAAGCGAACAGAACATTGAAAATAAACTAGCAGCTTACTGGTACATAATGACATACAGCAGAACCACAGCCCACTATTCTGACAGATTGACTGGGAAGGAGTGAAGAGTTAGGAAAAATAGTCCAAATTTTACAAATGCGATAGTAATTTCTGATGGTTAGAGCAAGAACAACAAAGTCAGGACTAGTGAGTTCTATTCCTAACCTGCTACCAACTTGTGTAAAAAAAATGCAATTTTTAAGTTTGTGGGGAGGGAGCTTGTTTAGTTTTTCAGCAACAACATATCAATATCTTGACCTTAAATTTCAGTTTACTTGATACCTTCTGCACCTGCATCTCACTGCAGATTAAACCATGTTGACAGTCCAGAGCTTTGGGAATGGATACAAGACTGTTGGAAATCCAGGTCTAGATTATGCATCATATAATTAAATTGGGGATTCACAGGCAAATAACTTAGTAAGTTTCATGTGAGCATTCCATGCTGACAAGAATAAAAAGTGTTGTATTCAGTATAGTAGCTGTATCACTCCTAGGATATTAGAGAGACAAGCTGGGAAAAGGTAGTATTTTTTTATTGGATCAACTTCAGCTGGTGAGAGAGAGACAAGCTTTTAAGCTACACAGAGCTCTTGGTCAGGTCTGAGAAAAGTGCTCATAGTGGCACAGCATTCACTATGAATGGTTCCATAGAATATGGCTGAAGTATGATCTCCTCAATCTTGTATTTAGCGGTGACACTCTGAATCAGCTGGCACAGGCAGTGTAGATACATCCAGATTCTTGGGGCTCAAGCTAAGAGGTTGTTTCATTGTGGTTTGACATTTGAGCTTAGAATAGAGTCTGGGCTCTAGGACCTTGTGGGGTAGGAGGATCTCAGAGTATGGGCTGCAACCTAAGTTCAAATGTCTACACTGCAATTAAACAGTCCCTTAGTCTGAGCCCATGAGCCTTAGTTAGCGGAGGCAGTCACAGGCATCTCACTGCAATGTAGACATTCACAGACCCAAAGAAGAGCTCTGTGTAGCTTGAAAGCTTGTTTCCCTCCTCAATAGGAGTTTGCTCAAAAATTTGATATTACCTCATCCACCACAAGAATGAAAAGAGCAGACATCTGTAGTTCCAGCTCAGCACTCTCGCTAAACTATTATTGTGTTATAAATCCTCATGCTTCAAGGCATAAGCCTATCATTAGTGGGTGAAAAGGAACACAGGTACTCCCACAGTTATAGAACTGCACAGTAATTGGCATTATGAAGATATCTATTTCATTTAATGACATATCTGTTTGACCAGTTTAAGAGACAGTGACTTGGACTAGATAGGCTATTGGCTCAGATCTGTTATGGCAATTTTTATGTTCCATATTAATTCTGTTCTTAGAAGGTTTGTCACATGCAACCTATGCTAATTACTGATTACAACTGGCCCAGAGCCAAGGAAACATTTTCAAAATGCAACTGGCACAAATGCTGTTTCTTTCACCAGTGTAACAAATGTATTTCAGAAACCCCTTACAGGGTTATGAAGGTTTCTTTATTATTATTATTATTATTTGCATGATACAAGCAAAGTGGTGGCAGTTCATTAATTGAAACAAAAATAAAGTCCTTGTAGACTCAAACATACAAGCTGAACACTGACCTCTGCTCACTAGGAACTGAATTCTCAGGCATATTTATTTTTCTCTAACAAAATTAAAGGTATGGGGGAATTAAAGATTCATTTTGAAATGTAAGTGCTTCCCTTTGACTCTGGAGGTCCTCAGTCACAATCTGAGATGCATCAATGGCTTATTGTAAATAACACCATGAACAAACGCTTACATGGCTATTAAGAAAGGCAATAAATGTATGCTAAATCACATACTCTACTGCTAAAGTTGCCAGAGGTTTGTTGTGAGGGACTGATCCCTTTTCCTTCAGTAGGCTCATCCATGCTTGACTAATAGAACTAACTAAACTGTGTTAGAATCTCAAACAAGTTCATAGCACAGTTCATGGCCTCCCAATATGGCTCCTCTCTCCTCATTGTTCATAGCAAAAGTCAATCTTACAGGCTCCTCCCAGGTGTCCACCTTGGTCACAGGGTGCTGGTGGAAACTTCACCAAGAATTGCATGAAGGTCATTGTAGAAGCAGCGGGCAGAGGTGGTGAGTTATATGGGCCCGGAGGTCCCCAGGCACCAAGAATATTCAAGGCTGAGGACTCGACTCGAGCAATGTTTGGAGCCAGGTCTCCTGACTGAGGGAAGCTGCTGCCTCTCTCCCTGGCTTAAACGCTGCTTCATGCAGAGCTGCAAATAAGCAGTGCAGGAGGCAGCAGGTTCACAAGAGGGAGGAGGGTGTGTGACATGATTAGCAGACCCTCTCTCCCAACCTCCCCCAAGGCACGACTAGGGAGCTTCCTGTGGAGCCAGTGGAGAGGAGGGAATCTCACACCTGACAAGCTGCTGCCTGAGGGGGCTTCTTGGGTGAGTGTCTTGTGGCATGCTGCCCCACCCCCAGCAACCACTCCTGTCCACACTCAGCAAAGGGCAGTCCATTCCCTGCCCTCCTTCCTCCCATGTGAGGCTATAATAAGGAGCAGCTGGTAGCTTGGGTGTCAGAGGCAGATTCTGAGGAGGGGGACTGGAGTAGTATGTGGGCAGGTGGACCAGGGGTCTGCAGGGAGTGGGAGATGGATGCTGGGGGCAGACCCCACTGGCGGGCGGTGGTAGGTAATGGACAGCTGGACAGGGAATGCAGTAAGACATGGAGCAGAGCACAGCAGGGAGACATCCATGGGCGTCCAGTATCATAGGTGGGAGAAGTCACAGACTTCCCAAACCACCTGCCCACAATCTGCCTCCAGAATGCCTACTGTAGGTGTTCTGGGGGTAGAGTTTTGCTGCCCCCAGCACCTGCCCTCTCATGCTCCAGGGTTGGGGAGGCTGGGGCATATGCATACCTACCCATCCTCCTTCCCTCCCCATGGTAGTGGTGGGGGGCATGTTGCTTCCTCATGGTGGGAGCAGGGATGCAGCAACAGGGCCTCAGCAGTAGGGCGGGGTGCGGGTGGGGCTGAGGGCTTGCTTCCCCCCCAACTCTACCTTCACTGACTGCCCATGGAGACACATGTTTCCCTCCCCACTGCTGCAGGGATGTACATGTAGGCAGCTGGGGTGAATGAGCAGCTGGAAGCCACTCTAATACCAGTGCACTATGAGCAGGGCCCCCTAGAGTGTTTTAAATCATTCAGGGTAGCAGGTGGGGTCAGAGGATGCATGGGGTAGCAGGGAGGATGAGGGAACATGTGGGCATACTTACATGGCTATTAACAAGCAGCTGGAGACTCCAACCTCTCCAGGAGCCACTGGTAGAGGGAGGGTTCCCCCAGTTAAGAGTGGCACCACTCTCCACTCTCCCCACATTCTCAAGTGCACTCCACTCTCTACAGATTCTGCACCCCGTACCCGTACCCCTACCCCCATCCTGCCTCCAAATTCCTTCTCCTCCTCCAGCATCCAAATTCCCTCACAGGGCCTGCACCCAGACCCCCACCAGCACTCAAGTAGGGTTGTGAAAGGTTAACTGGGTACACCACAGGCAGGGGCTGCTCCAGGTGTCCGTTATAGCCCCTGCCTGAAGCAGGCTCAGGCGTGCTACAAGCAGGACCTACTCCAGCCGGGCTGATGCAGTCCCTGCCTGTAGCTGGGGGCGGGGGAGGAGAGGGAGGCACTCTAGACCACCTGCCCCTCCTTTAATCAGTTAACTAGTTAAACATCATGTTTAACTGGATAACCAATTAAACGGTATTTTATATCCCTATACCCAAGTCCCCCTGAGCTCCACCTCTCATCCCTCCTTCACATAAACTCCCTCCCACAGTCTTACACAGGTGTGGGGTACGGGGGTTTGAGTAGGGAGGGGTGCAAGCTCTGAGCATTTGGGCACCATCAAAATTTTTGCAAACTGCCCACCCCCAACAGCAGGTCTGAATTTTTTTTTTCACTTTTATATGGCACTGCTGCTGATCCCTGTCATAACATTTTGCCTGCACCTTTTGTACAATCATATGTATCTTTTACAACGTTTCTATGGCTGGTTCATAAGTGTGCTTGTAATATTGCCTGTCCAGTCCAGGTAGGAGTACGTCTAGTGCACGGTACTGACATGGTGAGTTGGGCAGTTTCATACAATAAAAGAACTGCTTGCCGAGGTTGGCAACTGGGAAAAGACATTTCCAAAAAACTCAGTTTTAAAAGAGGGGATGACTTTTGGTCTCTATGATCCCTGGGCACTGGAGTTTACAATTGTGACCAAAGCAGTCATTAATGAGTCATTGTGGGACATCTCCTTGAGGGCTGTTAACATTGACACAGGACACACCTTGACACTAAAATGTTTGCGGAGGCAATTTTACTGCTGCTCCCTAAAGGGTAACTTATTTCAGCTAGAGTCAAACCAAAGGTCCATCTAGCCAAGTCTTTTGTCTTCTGACAGTGGCCAGTGCCAGCACAGGTGACTCATGGCAGTACTAAGGAGCCCTGTGCTCCTGTGGCCCTGACAAAAAGTCAGTTGCTAAATTGGGTGCCCCCTCTCTGTTTCTCTGGGTACTCTCCTTGTACCTCATTTCTCCTCAGGCACCAATCACCTAACAGGTGCTTCGAGGGACTGAACAGAACTAATAGTCAATAAGTCATCAATCCCCTATCTCCCATTTCCAGCTCCTGGCAAACAGTGTAAATTTCAGAGTAGACCCACGCACAAACAGGCCGATGCAAGGCAATTTACGTTAACTTAATTTTATAGTGCAGACCAGGCCACAGTGGCTTGTGAGAGCTTTGTGTTTCAGGTCTATTAACAAATAAGGGAATTTAGCATTTTGAAAGTGTAATAGTATGAAGGACACACATGCAAAACATTTGTTATTAAATCAGTAGCAATGTGAGCTGCAGAGAGGAGAAAACACTTTGGGGTGCAGAGGTAGCTCTCCTGATGGTCAATCATTTAGCGTGAAAAATAAAAACTGAGTAAATCCTGTCAAAAGCATCACTTCATAAGGTTACAGAATTAATGTATATCATTAGTGAGGCTTTTCTCCTATATAAGGAGAAAGGTTAACTCCATATTATTTAATGTTAAAATATAACTTGATATATTGATAGATTCATATGTATAAATTTCTTGGTGCATCTCTACTTCCTGGTTTCAGCCAGAAGTGGAAATACTGATAAAGAACATGCTTCTGATCTGACTCAGAATTAGGACGTACAGGAAATATCACAAGAACTTCTAATCTGAACAATTTCTACACCAGAGAGGTTTGACTAATGGTCTGGAATCCTGGAAACATCTGTGAATTTTTTGAGGTTCACCCATCATGAATTCTTTACTCATACATCATGTATAAAAAAATCACACAGTTAGCCTGAGGTATTCATTGCAACAAGATGTATCTGAGCCAAAGAACTGCAGAATTCAGAACATTTTGAAAAGGACATTTATATGAACAGCAAAAAAATTGCTGAGGATTTTTAAAAAGTTTAGAAAGGGCATACATTTTCATGCTTCAGGGAATAAGGCAGTATCTAAATAACAGGGTAAGAAAATTCCTATATGGGCAGAGTATTCCCTCACTGCCCATTGCAAAGTTCTTGCACCTCTCTCTGAAATACACATAAACTTGTAGGGGAACATTTTATTCTGATTGGGCACTGTAGGCTGGTTGTCTCCGGGAGGGGCGGCTCCCCCTCATGATCAGTGGGCAGCCACTCCTACCCACTGCCTTCAGTCATGAATTTAGAAGTAGCCATTCTTCTGCAAGGGAATTTCACCAGCCAGTTACAGAGAGGAAGTACATAACTGGTATTCATCTGCAAATCTGACGCTGTTTCCCTGAACAAACAAAGTCTTTGAACAAAGACATTAAGTGGATGTTGCATTATAAAGCCAGTCTCTCTTGCCTTTTGCCTTTAACACCACATTGTTACACTAAAAGCAAAGTATGGGACACTTCAAACCCACTTCATTAGCCTCATTAGCACTGGTCCTACAATTGACAGGTACCTTTTTTTCTGTTATAAACAACTTGGGTTTTGTTATTCCTTTCCAGCTCATCATCTGATAAAGTAGGTTTTGCCCATGTAAGCTCATGATACTATATAAATATATATTTTGTTAGTCTCTGAGGTGCCACAGGAATACTCCGTGTTCTGAAATACATGGTTTAACTACTGTCAGTCACATGACTCTAGACTAGAGGGCTCAATTATATGATTCCATAAGCCAGATCTTTAGCTAGTATAGACTGAGATAAATGGGGCTACATCAGTTTATACCCGCTGATGACCTAGTCCTAAATTCCTATTTTCAGGCACCAAATTTTACTTGTCAGACCTGAAAAGAAAGATCTGTATTAAAAAAAAAATCCTTAACTTCACATGTCCCTATGGAAGTGTATTTGTTCATGCAATTAATTAAATACTCAGTATACTGAACTGGCATTTTGCTTCATTCTTGTCACTTACCTTGGCACCGCTTCATAGCTAATTCCTCATCCATGGTGCTTCCAAAAACAGTAAGTCTTGTCTCCCTGTTAAATTATAACTGAGATAGCAACAGAGACAGGCCTTGGATGAGGGTACAGGCACAAGGGGAGTATTGAAGTATGTGTTGACAGTTGACACACAAAAACTCATAGTTCTGAGGTAGTTATCTCTGTCCATCTCCCTTTTTCTCTCTGATGTGATTTTTCACACAACTACTCATCATTCCTATCTTCCACAGAACCAGTAAGTATAAGTTTCCTTACATCAGACTTACAGTGGTTTTATAGTGCCCACTCAGGAGCTTGGAAAAATGCCAGAAAAATTCCACTGGGTGCCTTAAATCTCTTAAATGAAAAATTCATTTCCCATAAAATGCCTTCTGATTATCTGCACTGGATCTTAAAGCTATTCTATTGTGCTCCTAAGGAAAACGTTTACTGAACTCTGAACAATATATTGTCAAAGGTTCAAGAAACTGAGTAGATACAAAGCAGTCATTAGATGAAAGATACAAAAATAACAGTTTTGCATTGTAAAGTGCATACTATACATGCTGCCTGCTTGTAATATTAACACTAGTAACACATTGTTTACATACTTCCAAAACCCTGAACCAATAAAATATTCAGGCTGGAATGATGAGGCCTAAGGATTTAGGAATTCCAACTGAATTTCAACAGGTTTTATTTACCTCACTCCTTTAGGCTCTTTTGAAAATCCCAGCCTTATGCATGCACATATTTTTAGGCATACTCCCATGCTTAAAAGAATGCACATGCTTAAGTGCTCTAACTAATGGATCCCAAATATATGAGCCATTGTTAAGGTTTGCATAGAAACCTTAGGATTTTAGATGCCCATTTATTATTAAAATGAAGGGGAATTGAATGCCCAGATCTTCTAGGTGACTTTGAAAATTTCAGACCAGATGGAACACACAGTTCTTCACAGGTTGGGACAGATGTTGAGTGTTCATATCTTCCAACAGTCCAGAAAACAAATATGTTTTTAATTAACTACATCAGCTTTCACTGGGTTAGTATAACAGTCACAAGAAATATAAAGGAACAAAAATGATGGTGGTTATCACTCTGACTCCTTAGTTTGAATCTACAGCCAGCTCCATTCCTGGGTTCTTATGTATTCACACCATTTCACGCTCAGGTTCAGCTCCTAATGTTGCCAGCTGGTCTGTTTTATGCATACAACAACACTCAGTGTTCCAAATCTTAGAGGTAGGGTAACTATGTACAATCCACATAGCTCTTAAAACTCAGTTACACAACTTTCAACACCTTCTCTGCATGTCAGAGGCTATGTCTACACTGCAGGCTTCTTGCGCAAGAAGCTTTTTGCGGAAGAGATCTTCCACAAAAACTTCTTGTGCAAGAGTGCATCCACACTGCAAAAGCGCATCGAAAAAGCTATGCGCTTATGCTCAAGAGAGCTTCCAGACTGCATGGATGCTCTCTCGAAAAGAAACTCTGATTGCTATTTACAGAATGGCCACCAGGGCACCTGTGCTTTTTTCAATTGCCTCTTTTTGCGCAAAAAACCTCCTGTTCCCCATCCCCACACACCTTTTTTGTGCAAGAGCGCTTGAGCAAAAAGGAGTTATTCCTCATAGAAGGAGGAATACCTACACTGGAAAACCCCCTGTGTTCTTTTGTTTTACTTGCACTAAAATGCACTTGAGGTGTGGACGCTCTGCAAGTTTTTGCACAGAAACGGCTGTTTTTGCGCAAAACCTCTGTAGTGTAGACCTAGCCTGAGAGCTGGGTGTTTTGCTGCAAAATTCCTTGGGCCAAATTCTTTTCTCCTGCAATTCTATTTAGTAGAGTCACAACAGGTGATAACTGAGACCATTATGTCAAAATGTATTTATTGCCTTTAAGGCAGTGGTTTTCAAAAGTGTGGGTCATGACTGGGCCATTAAAAATCCCATTAACAGTGCTGCCTAGCTGAGGCTGGGTCATGACCTGATCTTTAAAACCACTCATCTAGTCTCAATGTGTTCTGACACTGCGCTGCACAACAGAAGTGACCAGCAGCAGGTCCAGCTTCTAGGGAGAAGGTCACAGGGCTCTGCATGCTGCCCCCACTCCAATCACTAGCACCGCACTTCCATTGGACAGTAACTAGCCAATAGGAGCTGGGGCAGTGGTTCCTGTGGGTGATAGCTTCATGGAGGTGCTTGCTCACCTCCATCTAGGAGTCAGACCTGCTTCTGGCCACTTCTGGGGTGCAGTGTAGTCTGTGATGCCAGGAGAGACAGGAAGCCTGCATTAGTATCCCTCCTGTGCCATTGACTAGGAGCTGCCCGAAGTAAGCCCCGCGTGATCCTGAAACACAGGAATGTGACTTTGGGCTTGATCTTGCATTTACAGAAGTCTGTAGCAAAGTCCCTATGAACTTTAATGCTGTGAGATCATTGCTATAACAAGTGCATTATCTCTGTTTGTTAGCAACAACTTACTATGTATGCTCTCTGCAGCTATCTAGTAAGGAGAGATTTTCAGTCAAAGAGAGTTTGATACCTGTCATCAGAGCCTTTGAAAATCTCCAAAATTGCTACTAGAAGGCCATCACATTCATGTAAGCAGATCTGATTCTTTTCAGTAAAAGCTAACAGAGCCATACGCCATCCATGCATTGCATTACACATTGCATTATGTGGCTAAAGCCCTAAATGCTGTCTCTTGAGTGTGACCTTGCAAAAAGGAGACCACCTAATCAGTCTGATGTTTATTGAGCCCAGACTGCTTGTGGCTCCCTGCAAAATGCCAGTCCTTCAGACTTCTCAGCCTACTTAATCCATTTTGTTCTAATGCTCTCCTGTTTTTATCTCCATACATCTTCATTACCAGCTCTCTGGTTCACACTGATGCTGCAGGGGTTAAGCGGGAGATATTTATTAAATCTAAACTCAAACAAATGTTAGATAGTACAGAACTGCTACTGGAAGTATAGAGATAAAAGGCCATTTGCTGGCTTAATTAAAATTAATCAGAAATAATGGACTGTCTTCAGGAGGAATAATATAAACACATAACAGTAATCTCACAAACCCAAATTACACAATAATTTGAGACTCTAAGGCTCATTGATTTAATACAGTATTTAGAGCAGGAGAAGATTTAGGGAAGATCAGAGCTAGTTCTCCTACATGATAAAACTCTTAAACCTTTGATTCAAAATCCTTCCGTAATGTTTTAAAACAATTCCTAATTAAAGCTTTCTTCTGATGTTGACATCAATCGGAAAGGCTTTTGTAATATGATCTTAATAGGCTATTAATATCAGGACAAGATTAAGGGATTTGTTTGCCCCTAGATGAGCATATGTAGCTGACACCACTAATATGAATGGAAGCTACACACCCAGACTGATGATCATATAGACCCCATGATACAGTGTACAAGATTTAAATGCATTTCTCCCAACATGTTCTTTGGGAACCTACCTTCTTAAAAAACACAGAAAAATCTCCAGATTCCCACCTCTTCCTTTCTTTTTTAGTCCACTCCTTTTGTTTATCTGATTGTATTGGAAGCATGAAGGGACATTTTCCCCCTCACTCTCCCCCCCCCCCACACTCTCACAACTATCTGGGTTTTTTTTCTTTCTGAGTAAAAAGGAGCTGTTTCTGAAATGCATGTATGTGCTAGTCTATCGCTTTGTTCCCATTTCAGATCCTTGGTGGATAAGCATATTGTAAATGCCTAGATAGATTGGATTTGAAAGGATACCTTGTTTCAGGAGTAAGCATCCCATATTATATAACCCAGTAGGCCTGATTTCACTTTCACTAGCAAACTATCCATTAGTTCAAACTCCATTGAAGTCAAATGAGTTACCCTGGAGTAAAACTGGTTTGAAAGAAGAATTAGGCCAACATTTTACAGTCATAGTAGGCTTCTGCGGTAGCAGCACCAACTACTAGCTAGGATGAGGATGTTTTAACAAACTGCTCATCTCTAACCCCAAATAGGTAAAATCTATTCCATTACTGAACACATGTGAAAAAAAACTAAACATGTTTCCCCTGCAGCTGTGAATATAAAGTACACTGCATAGCTCATATGATGATCCACAAACTCTTTGCCTTTCTACCACTTTGGGAGCAGCTTTTGCCCATACAGGATATTAGCAGGGATCATTCCCTGCATTCAGTAGATCTCTGGAAGTACACTGTGGGTGGCATAGATCTGAAGGTATAAAAAGGCAGGAAGGCTTTGGGGTCTCCACATAAACAAGTGCCACCCACAGTCTGATTTTTAATATATTTCAAAATTTATTATTGGGCTAAAACAATATCCAGATATTTGGCAATATTTGCCTTGTTCAGACCTCTAGTACTGTAATTTGACATGGTCACATTTTTATATGTTTTTGACACTGGCATTGCCTGTAACTCAAAAAAAAAAAAAAAAAAAAAAAAAAGAGAGAGATCTATGTAAAGAATGCTCATTAGCTGCTTTTGAAATGTAAATATTTAAGCTATTAAAAACCCCTCCATATAGCAAAAGTATACTATGTCCATATTATAAGCCCATATTAAAAATCATACTTTCTAATTATTATTTAAAAAAACATTGTAAAACTCGGGAGGTCTAAAATTTAACCTTCTTTCATACATTTGCTTGCAATCTCAGTGTTATTCTTTACATATATGCACACATCAATTACTCCAGAAGAAAAGTTAGGATGCCATACTCTTTCCAAATCTTGCATTAAAAAAAAGAAAAAAAGAATTATTCATAAATCTTTTCACCATGTCTTGGTTCTGGTTTATTTTTCCAGTTCAGATGGGGCACAAATCTCAGATTACCTCATTTCACGAGACTGCCACTTTTGAGGGTCCACAAACTCATGTGATCATCTCACAAGATTTCACTACCATTGAATTCAAACTTAAACTCTAAAATTTAGAAACAAAATTTTAAGAGCAGAGAATGATTTTTGTCATGTGTTTGAATAATGTTCCATACAATGGAGTTCTAGTTTATGACTAGGGAATTTAGGTGCTACCAAGATATAAATAGTAAAAATAGTCCAAAGAGTTTAAACTTAATCCAGATCAAAACACTGATGCCTGAGTTCATATATACATTCTTGTGCAAATCAATCACGTTCAAGTCCATTTAATATGGAGTAATATCTCTACATATGTATCTTATTATTTTTTTTCATATAAAATCCGAGCTAAAAGGGATAGGAAATGGGGAGAAAAGATGGCTATTTGCATCACTGGTAAAGAGCTTGTAAACATATAGACATACCTTTTCATCTCAGAATTCCTTAACTTCTTTTCACATTGATTATGCAGTCCCTCATCACTAGTTTCCCTAGAGGCAGAGCTCTCTAAAGTCTAGACTTCAACATTGTGTGGAGTGCCTTGTCCTCCTTTCTCATCTCTGCAAGAAATGCAGTCACATTATGCCTGTTCTTCATTTTTTCTCAGGGTAAAGGTCAAAATTTCCCTCTTTGATTTTATAGACCTCTATGGATTTCCTACAGTCTTCTCCAGGTAATTTTTTTCTTCCCCTTTCTCTCCTTTCATCTTTCCCTCCATCCCTCCTGCTTCACAAATGCTCACCTCTACTCATGTGAGAACCTTCTCCTTTCCAGCTCTTTGTGTCTGGAACACAGCAGGTTTCTCCCTTGCCTATTCTTCTTAAATGTCCTCGCTCTTTATTACATATTATGGAGCTCTGCACATTTCCTTAAAGGCTCTTTACAAGGTAAAGTTTTATTATGTTATTCATTGTTACTGCTGTATGATCTGATATGGGACAGTGTGTATTCCCAGAGAAATGATTTCCTATTCCTCAGAGAAAACTTAATTTTCCTGCCTTATGGCATAGTCTAGGTAAGATGCTTCATTGCCTTTCCTACTATTAAGCTCCCCTTCCCACCAGGATTGCTTTATACTGGAACATTTATAGTAAAACAGTGTTAATGCCTCCGGAATGTCATCTGTGCAACATGAATTTTCCTATGTGTGACTGGCATTCTTATTATAGTACCAACCCCTCCCACAAGAGGCCTTTCTGAGAGATGAAGAGTCAGCATAGCAACATATTGTAATGTGATGTAGAGCATCATAAAGGGGTATGGACTTTCAATGCAGTTGAGAGCTAGAAGCCTGCAACAGACTCACAATAGGAGCAGTAGCCTCAGGAGAACCATTTAATGAAAATGCACTGTAATTGTGAGACTAGGTATAGTTCAGCAAAGCTTTATTGCAGCTTGCCAATCTTGCTGGGATGCTTTTGAATGTAGCAGATTACACGAGGGGAGGGTTTCGTATCTGTCAGAAGTAGGGATGTGAATAGTTAACCAGTTAACCAATAAGCCTGGTTATAGTTAACTGGAAGGGGCTGGAGCAGCCCCCTGCCGAGCATTCTAGCCTGGTCGGATCAGCACCCATCTGTGGTGGGTCTGGCCCGGGACGTCACACACAGGAGCACTCCAGCCCAGCCAGAGCAGCCACCTGGTAATGGGTAACTGGTTAACTGGTTACCTGTAAACATCCCTAGTCAAAACATGGAATAAAAATGATCAAATATTGTCCCTTTCCCCTTAACATTCACAAGTGTGATGAAAAATGCCGTCTGTGTTTCTTGCACACATAGATCAGTGTGTCTATCAGTCTTTGCCACTAAAATGTACCTTCATGTGTCTTCTAGTTAGTAAAGTTTAAGTATTTGACTGATAGTGGAAACAAATACGTAACATTCAAGAACAAGTCAAATTCAAATTTACTTTCAGATCAAATATTTGCAGGGAAGGGGGAAGATGGGGAATTTCTGTGATGCACCACACTCTCTAGAATTGGGTCCAGGCTATCCAGCTCCCTAGGCTGCCTGTCTGGTGTGTAAACTCCTTATTCTGCTTAGTTTCCCAGCTTTCCAGAGCTGTGCCTAGAATTTAAATAAAATAAAATAAAATAATTTAAAAAGTTCCCTCAAAAAATTGGAGCGTAAAAATTTCCCTTGAAAACAAAGTTTTGGTTCCCACACAGTTCTGTCATGTAGGGTTACTTTGACACACTAGCGGTGTATGTGTTGGGATTTAAGCATGTGCATGTGGAATGAGGTTTACAGCATAATGGCTCCAATTCAACAAGATATTTCAGCTCACACCTGACTTCAAGAATCACCTCAGTGCTCACTAACCTAGCAAAAATGGCTGTTAAAAATACCCACTCATTTTGCTTTTTTTCTTTCCTTCAGCTCATGCCAAATCTGTTTCTACATGAAGGGAGTTTAATGGGTTTTTTTTTTTCAATTAATTTGCTCAGTTCTTTGAAATATTCTGGTGCAGCTTTAAAAGGTACTTGCCGAAAGGATGAGAGTATCCAACTAGGTATCAGCAGGAGCCAAAACCTTGATTTGGTCAACTCAATATCTACTATCAGGCTCAGCTGACTCACTTACAGACAACCCCCTAGCCTCAAACAAATTCTTTTCAGTAACCACGCAACACACTTCCATCATAATCATCCAGGATCCCACCCCTGCAATCAGCCCTGGTGCCAACTCTGCCCACACATCTATACCAGCGATTTCATCACTGGACTCAATGACATCAGCCACCAAATCAAAGGCTCATTTAACTGCACATCCACTAACGTGATCTATGCCATCAAATGCCACCAATGCACTACTGCAATGTGTATTGGCCAAACTGGACAATCTCTATGGGAAACAGTAAACAGGGAGTTTTGAGAGGGAGTTCTCCACGTAAAGGAGGAGCAAATATAGGACCCTTGAGGTAAGTGGCTGTCTGTAGTGTGTGTTTGGGGGTTACTTGCTGCGTGCTGAGCTTGTGTTTGTTTGTTTTGTTTGTTTGTTTGAAGGAGCATGTGTTGTGGCTGGCAGTTGGAAGCTGTGAGTTTCTAAAGGTTTGAAATCTAGAAGCCTCTGTTAATTATCCCCGCCCCCTGACTAAAGGTGTGTCTAAACTACACCCCTCTGCCGACAGAGGGATGTAGATTAGGCACATCGCTATTGCAAATGAAGAGGGGATTTAAATATCCCGCGCTTCATTTGAATAGAAATGGCCGCCGCTTTTTGCCGACACGGCACTTTGCCGGCAAAAAACAGCAGTCTAGGTGGGGATCGGTCAACAAGGAAAGCCTTTTCCGACCGATTCTGTAAACCTCGTTGCACGAGGCATAAGGGATTGGTCAGAAAAGGCTTTCCTTGTCAACTGATCCCCGTCTAGACTGCCGCTTTTTGCCGGCAAAGTGATGCGTCGGCAAAAAGCAGCGGCCATTTCTATTCAAATGAAGCGCGGGATATTTAAATCCCCATTTCATTTGCAATAGCGATGTGCCTAATCTACATCCCTCTGTCGGCAGAGGGGTGTAGTTTAGACACACCCTAAGGCTCAGCCATCAGGCAGGCCAGGGCTTCCAGATGTTGGGGTATCCTCTCACACTGAGGTTACTCTCTGGGGGAGGGAACTCTAGTCAGTAGGAAAAGGCAGGTGTTAGTAATGGGAGATTCGATCATTAGAAATGTAGATAGCTGGGTTTGTGATGACTGGGAGAACCGTATGGTTACTTGCCTACCTGATGCGAATGTTGCGGATCTCTCGAGGCTGGGGAGGAGCCAGTGGTCGTGGTACGTGTCGGTACCAATGACATAGGGAAGGGTAGCAGAGACGTCCTGGAGGCCAAATTTAGACTGCTAGGAAAGAGACTGAAATCCAGGACCTCTATGGTGGCATTCTCAGAAATGCTTCCAGTTCTACGTGCAGGGCCAGGTAGGAAGACAGAACTTCAGAGTCTCAATGCGTGGATGAGACTTTGGTGTAGGGAGGAGGGTTTAGCTTTATAAGGAACTGGGGAAACTTTTGGGATAGGTGGAGCCTATACAGGAAGGATGGGCTCCACCTAAACCATAGCGGATACAGACTGCTGGCACTTAATATTAAAAACGTCACAGAGCAGTTTTTAAACTAAGAGATGGGGGCCATTTTTGTGCAAGAGGCTTTTGTGCAAAAGGGAGCTGTGTAGACGGCTTCTTTTTGCGAAAAAAACCCCTCTTGCGCAAGAGCCTTTCTTCCTCATTTTTTCAGGAAGAATGCTCTTGCTCAAGAGGGGGGTTTTGCGCAAAAAGGAGCCGTCTACACAGCTCCTTTTTGCGCAAAAGCCTCTTGCGCAAAATAGAACCCTAATTAATTATGCAAATGAAGCACGGCAATATTCTACTCCATGCTTCATTCGCATAAGCTTTTGCTGAAGAAGGGTACAGTATAGATGTAGCCTGACTTAACAAACCAACCAAACAGTGAAGGTGTTAATCATTCTTAACAGCCTCTTGTAACTATTTGAACTATCTACTCACTGTCTCTTTTTCTTCCTCCCTCTCCCCTTTTTCCTCCCCCCTCCTTCTCTTATTTATTCTTGGATTTATTATACTCTGGTCATCTGAAGAAGTGGGTTTTGCCCATGAAAGCTCATGATACCATCTACATGTTTTGTTAGTCTTTAAGGTGTTACTAGACTATTTATTGTTTTCTAAGTTGTTCCTGTTACAGACTAACTCGGCTACCCCTCTGAAGCTTTTAAAGTGCTAGTTAACCAGAATGAAGAAAACCTGCTCATGAAGACCTGGGCTGGCAGCTCCTTGACTCAAAACTCTCAGTATGAAATAAGGAAGTTGGGAACATAGAGAGAGTCAGTGCTGATTTATGCTTTATCTGGACTTGTACAGCAAAACCTCTGAGCAGACTGATAAAAGTTTTGTTTGTGCATCAAAAATGAATTGAGCTTTCCAGCTGTGTATCACTTTGTGCTTCTCGGATCCTGTCTGGCTGATCCAAATTAGGTGCATAAGACATTCTTGAACTTGTTTGCCCAGCTGAGGTGATAAATCCTGGCTTCTTCCTGATGAACATTTTTAAAAGAGGACTGGGGCCCGAGAACACCTGCATATAATGCTACTATCATAGTGATAAATACCAGGAGATACTTAGGTCTTCAGCAGACTGACTAAGCTATGGTAAATAGGGCAATGCAGGATGAAGATTCAAACATTTTTCTTGTTTTGACAAACCAAAGAAGGAAAAGAAGAGAGAACAGATACTCAAATGCCTGCCTCTGATGTGTTAGATTATTCACAGTTAAGTAAAATACAATTAAAAGAACAATATAGAATATGTCGACAAGTAAAGGGAATTTAGACTAAAAAGGAAGTTAAATATAAATATGAAGATCATTGTCGGGTAAAGAGTCTTTTGGCAGGTAATGAGAAAAGGAACAGTGTTGATGGCATGTTAACCTAAAGGAAAATGAGTGGAAAGAGAGTAATCAACTTCTGAGACAGCAACGCATTGTCTGCCAGTGGGAATGCAGCTGTTTGTCTAGAGATTAGTATCAAAGAATGTGGGCATTACAATATAAACAAAATATGTGATAGGAAATTCCTTCAGGATTTGCAAGGTGCTAAATGAAGCAGAGAATTTTAGAGGTAGAGAAAAAGCATATGTCTGTAGCCACCACATGAGCTACTGTTGTCATTTTCTTTCTAGCTCCACGGACTAGGTTGTAAAGCTCTGTGGAGAACACATTTTTTTGGTTTGCTTACAGTTCTGAAAAAAGAGGGAAATCCTCCTCCCTTTTTGAATCTTCATTTTTCATTGAAAAAAAGCTCAGACTGAAAATGCTTCACCAAGCTTCACTGTATTGTGGCCGGGGCTAGGCACCTCTGCAAAGGGAGCTGGCTTTAGACGTCTGCTCTGGCTACCTTAGAACTTGTCCGGGTAGGAGTAAGCAAACAAGGGGGTGCACAGACTGTGGCTCCACACTCCCTTACTCACTAGGGGTACACAGCGAGTCTAAAGTCGAATTAAGATACGCAACTTCAACAACGTCAATTAGCTAACTGAAGACGAAATAGCTTAATTCAGTTTTTGGTGCTATCTGCACATCAGGAAGTCGAAGGAAGAACACGCTTCCTTTGACTTCCCTTATTCTTGTGAAATGAGGGTTACAGGAGTTAGAGTATGAAGTCCTCCAGCTTGCTATCATTTCAAAATAAAGGCTTGTAGTGTAGACACGCACTATGTTATTTCAGAATAAAGTCAGTTATTCTGAAATAATGCTGCTTTGCAGACATGGCCTAGTTGGCCTAGATGAAGCAATGTGATAGGTATCATGACTGAGCGGTTTAGGCCAGCAGCAAGGGATTCCACTCTCTCTACCCTTTCCCCAACATGAGGTAGAGGAGGAAGTGGAAGGAACTGTGATACAGAAAGGTGCCTCTGAACTGCAATCTCCTGGAGCTGCCTCTGAGGTAGTGTAGCTGATTCACTTCCCCTTTCACAGCCCATCTCTGAAGACACAATGTAACTATTTCTAGCACACTTATCACCATTATGTCTAGGCACCACTACCATGGGGTATTTATTAAACCATTTACAAAAAAGTAATAAAGCATCAGAGGCTTCAAAAACAATTAAACCAAGGAAACAACAACAGTCGAGTAAATGGGTGCAGTTGCTGTTGACACAACATAGTTGCTCCTACTACTAAGGTTAAATGTGGCCCCAGAGATTTGGTTGACAAAGTAATAGAACCTCACTAGCTACAAGGGGGAAATATTAGGTGAAACAAAGTAAGACTTCAGTTGACCAACATGGCATAGATAACAGCAAACAAGCCTATGTGTCATTTAAAACTTTTATAAAGGAAGAACAGTCTTCCTTGGACTTCTAGAAACATGAAACAAGTGATAAACAACATCAGGAGACAGCAAGAGTTAGTCTGTTGTACTAACATTACTAATCCCTCATCAGTGGGCATCAGTGATGTTTTTGTTTACACATTTCTGTATTAAAACATCATCACCAGGTTTGTGCACCTGCCTACCCAGTATTGATAGGGCTATTGATTTGAAAGCACAAGTAAACTAATTAATAATAAATAGTAGTAGCTTGTTCTAGGTCATTGTTTCTCAAACGTTTTCATCTTAAATTAGACACTGTCCCATGAGCCACATTCTTGCCCATTTACAATTATGCAGACAACCTTCCCTCCAATTTGCCCACTCATAACGTCCCCATGGCAACTACATGAATTGCATACATGGAAAACTTTTAGTAAAAAAGGAACTTGAATCAAGGAGCTAGAAAAAAAGGAGGAAAGTCAACACCATATGACCAACTGGATCTCCATAGACCGCCAGCAGTCTGTGGACCACTTGGGGAAATCTCTGCTCTAGAGTGTACATAGAAAGGATGTCTGAATCAGTTGGGCATCTCCTACAGATCTGAAGGCACATTAGAAATGCCCTAGATAGATAGAGGAGCAACCTAAGACAAAACATGAACCAAATCTTTTTAGATGTTTGTACAGGTCAGATTCACTTTTCTTGTAATTGTTATTTTACACTTCCATAGTCCTCTGAGAATAGAAACAGAAGTTCTGAAACATCAAGAGACTCAGCTCACGGCAATCCTCATTCTACTGAGAGAAGGGAGTATTGGGAGTATGACAACCAGAGAGTCTGTTCTTGCAAAACTTGCATCTCAGAATTGTGCACCCATAGTCACCCTCCCTGCTTAACTTTACTCTTGTTGATAGTCCCAGAAAAGTACATGGGACTTCTCATGAGCATAAAGTTATTTGTGTAAATGTTTGTAAGTCTGTTGGTCAGATAAATATCCAGTGCTTTTGGGACTTTCTTTCTCAAAATTAACCCACAACTTTGAACCAAGGGTCTCAAATTCATGGGTCATCTATGTCCCGAGCTTTTTTTGCAATCCGGTGCCTGCAGTATGGGACAGGGTGTCCATACCAGGTAGGGGGTAGAATGCGGGAAGTTTGGGAGCCGGGGATGGACACATACCCCTCAGGCCGCAGGGACTCCTGGGCCAGATTGTGAAAATGCTTGGGCTTTAGATGGCCCTCAGGCTGTGCGTTTGAGACCCCCTACTTTGAACCTTTCATCTATATATTGCAGTGCATTTCCTGTTTTGGCTGCTGGTGTACTGGGATGACTGCTTACAAATATTGTTTCATTATTTCCTCATGCTTCCCTGTCTGTCTCTATCCATCTGTAATATTTGTCTTATACTTAGATTGTAAGCTCTTTGGGGCAGGGACCATTCTTTTGCTCTATGTTTATACTGTGCCTAGTACAATGGGCTCCTCTTCCGTGAATAAGGCTCCAAGCACATTGGGAATAGAAATAATAGAAACACAACAACAATGATAATGTCACTGTTCTTTAGCAATTATATTAATAGATAATGTAGCAAAAGGCCTTCTTTTTACTGCCCATCTCCAAAAATGTGTTGGCTGCATTTACTGGTTTGGGTAATTCTGACGGTAAAGTTGAGTCTCTTTTTTCCCCCAACCATTTTAGTTTAATTTAAAAACAAAAAACAAAACCCAAAGAAACTCCAAAGCTGTACACATTCTTCTTGGTTTAACACTGTGGGAGGTGAATTCCTCTCTATATCCATAACCTTTACACTCTATGTGAAAATAAAGTTGTTAATTAAAGTTGGTATTAGGAACTTCTTGCTGGCAGCATTCTGAAGCAATGACTCATTTGTGACATTAATAATTTGGGAGCCCAAATGTGAGAAGTTGGAAGTCAGTTTGCATACTGCTGTTCTAAGAAACCCTCAGCAGTCTACAAACACAGACAGGCCCCAATCCTGTAACAGACTTCAAAGGACATACTCGTGTGAATAAAATCAATCATGGTCTTAAATGTTTGCAGGATCAGGGCCAAAAGGCCTAATCCAAAATCAATCAAGCATGATGAAATTCTTTTCACTGACCTTGGCATGCTTTGGATTTGTGTCAGAGCCATTTAAGCTAGATGATGAGCGCAAAAGAGCTTTTCACAACGCTTTGAATTTATTAATCATTTCACTCAGTCTGTATTCATACTGCTTTTGCCTTTGTTTCCCGCAACTATTTGTGCAACTAATTTTACTAGCAATTATCACACAATCAAACACTAGTCAGAAACAACTTTACAAATTCTATGAGCATCCACACTTGAAATCTCATTACAGATTATGCCTATTCACTCTGTGAAAAGAAATAAGATAATGTGATTACGACACATGCAGTATCAGACACAAACGTGGGTCTACATTTGTTCTAACACCAAGTTCTATCACACGTGTAGCCACAATCTGCATCTTGATAGTGAGGTTCCCCATGAACCTAGGATCACTCAAAATCCTACAAAACCATTTCATCTCTAGTATTTCCAACTTCTACTTGCCCTGCATCTGACACCATTTCCATAGGGGCACATTGACCTGGCTCTACACAAATGATCAACATGTGTAACATGTTTCATGAGGATGCATCCCTGAGGAAACTCATGCACTCTGAGATGAGAGCAGATTCAACCTTTCTATGAGATGGAACCATCTGTTTCTGCATGGTGCACCAAGCCCATTCTGTGACCCAGAACAGGAAGTGGATTGCTTTAAAATACTCATTGTCTTCTTAGGAACTCAAGTACTGCCCAGACTTTCAAACATTTAAGCAGCAAATTCTATCACGATTCACTGTAGCAACAGCACAGCAATTTAGGAATCCTGTGCATCTGTGAGAAACATTTTCCTTATAACCCTGACCTGAGCCTAACAGGCAAATGGAAGTGTAAGCCCATACTATTTCCTGCAGGCCCACAGAGAGCTGTTCAGAACCTTGATCTCTGCCCCAGAGGTGACTGCAGCTTTAGTTACCATTGTTCTTTCATTAAAGTTCATACTTACATTATATGGATGAAATACAGCTCTCTTGCTATAAGTGCTTAAGATAAATAAGGAAAAGAATATTTTAGCAGGACCTGCTGCCCCCGTCTGACCATATCATATCAATCAGGAGCAAAACAACAGGTTTGGGAGACTATTTGCTGCTACTCATAGCAATTTTGGAGGTGTTTTGGTTTTATTTCGATGCCACTGTCTGTTTTTATCAATAGAGTGGCAGTTTCTCTCTCCCCCTCTGAGAACATAATGGTGTGCACTGAGAAACCTGTTTCCAAGACTAATTTTTTTCTAAGTGATAAATACAAGCTGGAGATCTGCTACCTCCAGTAGAAAGTGCTTGCCACAGCATGCATTCAGCAGAATATCTAAATTTTCTATATTTTCAATGAAGCAGAAAGACATACAGCCTTCCTCCTCTGATTAAGTGTAGGCGCACCAGATACCAGTATTGAGGAAATGCCAAACCTCACTCATAAGGCTAGATCATGGCCTGTCATTCTTCCTGGAGCATGGGATCAAAAGGAAGGCATCCTCTTACACTAGAGTACCATTCCACCCCTTTCTATATGCAGGGGAAAGCATGCTATGCAGAGCCACTCCTTCCCCACTTCTGCAGATGTGTTCAAGTGAAAGTGCAGGGAGGAAGCCACGCCAGTCCTACACCCCCAACACACCAGCCATGTTATGCCAGAGCATCAGGAAGTATAACAGTCTTTTCAAAGCTCATAGGGAGCCCTACAACACATTGCCCCTCACTGTAGGCTAGATCACAAAGTGATAATCTAACCCATTTTTAGCCCATAAAGAACTTTAGCGATGTGGGTTTGAAAGATGTAGTGAGACAATTCTTCAATTCAGGAAAGCTGGTACAGAAGGAAATGCTAAGGTGGAAGTGCTAGCTCAGATTCACCAGTGTCAATCCAGAGTAACTCTACTGAAATCAGGGGATCACATTGTTCTCAGAATAGTGTAAATGGAAACATAATTTAGCCCTTGGACTCACCTCACACCATTTTCATTTAATGTAAGCATTAAAATATAAAATAAAAATGTTATAATTTTCCTGGTTTTCTTGAGCTTCTTTCTTCAGAGGAAACCTCTTTGAAGGAGCTACAGAAATAAGGCTTAAGTAACAATAGAGAAAGAAAAAATAAATATACTCAGGAAGGATGGGGTGTGTGCTGTTATAGCCTTTTCATATTTTAAATCATTCACTTTTGTAAAGATGTCTGCAATGGCATCTGCTGGGGAAGAGACAGCTCCTCTAGTGTCTCCAGGAACATCAAATTAAGTAGCTAAAAATACGGCTTTTGAAAGGAGAAAGTAACGTCACCTTTGGAAGTGCTGCTTTTCTTGGTGGAGTATCTGGGAGTGGCAGCATCCAAGATAGCTGGTGCATAATGGTTTGGAACCAGATCAAATGGGCAAAATGTCTGTAATAGCCACTCTCCTTCCTATCCCTGTAATTTTATCCTTAAGACAGCATGCAAACAATTCATTTGAAAGTACAGAAAGACTAATTGTGTTCAAGTCATCTCTGCAAATAATTGCCCAATCCCAAGCCTGGAGGTTTCAATTATTGTTTTTTTCTGAGCACCACACTCAATATAGTTTGGACTATAAAAAATATTGTTCTTTAAGATGAAGTAAATAGAGACTATCTTGGTGGATAATTTCTACAATTTACAATTCAGCATATGGCCGATAATTTGGTAACACATTCTTAAACAACTGGAAGTCACCAGTATCGCTAAGAGTATCCTTGGAGAACAGAATTTTATTTCAGATTGCATAATAAGAAGCCAGCAGCAAAACAAAACAATAAGGATCCAACAATAATAAATTAAAATGCCATTAAACTTGCTTACTCCATTCAGTCAAAGCCAGAGATGCAGTAAAATGATCCTTTCAGAAGTTTGCTAGTCCTTTGAATTTGTGATCAACATTCTGACTCTCATATAAAAAAAACTGGCAGGGAACAGGGAGCCCTGGCTAGATTTCAGCATGAGGAGCTGATGTCACATCTGTTCAATGGGATGATCAGCGATTTTAAGTCTAGGAACCATGTACAGCACTAAAGTGGATTTATAATGTTTAAGAAATTACAAAAGCTTCAGGGGGTAGCCGAGTTAGTCTGTATAGGATACATTTTAAAAAACAACAAATACTCTGGTAGCACTTTAAAGACTAACAAAACATATAGATGGTATCATGAGCTTTCGTGGGCAGCTGGTCATCTGAAGAAGTGGGCTGTGCCATCTGAAGAAGTGGGCTGTGCCCACGAAAGCTCATGATACCATCTACATGTTTTGTTAGTCTTTAAAGTGCTACCAGACCATTTGTTGTTTTTTAAAATATATTTAAGAAATTACAGTTTTACATGTTAATCTTTAGTATAGGAGGGTAATTTTATTAGACTTACGCAAAACTGAAACATGTTAATCAGGAAGGCCAGTTTCATTAGTGCTGGAAGTAATGTGTTCTATTCATTTTCATTCTTTTTTCTTTTGACAGGAGGACTACTCTGATGCTGTCTAATAATGAAAGCATCTCTTTTGGATGATCATTGCTGAAGTCGCAGACTCTGATGGGGATTCACATGTTACTGAGAGCACACAAGCTTGATCTCCTTAGAACTCCATGTCAGGGGATCTCAGAAGAGTGTGAATTGCTACTCAGTACATAGCTCTACCTACAACAGTAGTATGTTGCTATTAAGGGGGAGAGAACTGCCAATTAGGGAACAACATAAAATGTACCCAGAACTTTGTCAACATAAGGAAGGTAAATATAAGAACAGCCATACTGACTATGGCAGAGGCCAATGGCAAGTGCTTCAGAGAGAATGAACAGAACAGGCAATCACTGAGTGATCCATTCAATCCCACCTTTTGGCAATCACAGCTTGAGGGGCACCTGAGAACATGAGGCTACATCCCTGATCATCTAGGCTAATAGTCATTGATGATCCTATCCTCTATGAATCTATCTAATTTTTTAACCTACTTATACTTTGTGCCAATGAGTTCCACAGGTAGACTCACATCGTGTGACGAAGTACTTACTTTTGTTTGCTTCAAACCTGCTAATCTATTAATTTCATTAGGGGACCATTGGTTCTTGTGTTATGTGAACAGTAAATAACACTTCCTAATTCGCTTTCTCCACACCATTCACAATTTTACATACACAGAACATAACCTTCTTAGTTTTCTCTTTTCCAAGCTGAAAAGTCCCAGTTTTTAATCTCTCCTCATACAGATACTGTTCCTACCATTAATCATTTTTGTTGCCATTCATGGTTCCTAACATTATGTTAGCTTTTTTTGACTGCTGCTGTACATTGTGCAGATGTTTTCAGAGAACTATCAATAATGACTCTAAGATCTGTTTCTTGACTTGTAACAGCTAATTTAGACCTCATCATTTTGTATGTATAGTTGGAATTCTGTTTTCAGTCGTAATCAGCATGAAGTTCATTGGCCATTTTGTTGTCTATTAACCCAGTTTAGAAAGATCCCTTTCTAACTCTTCACAGTCTGCTTTGGAATTAACTTTCTTGAGTAATTTTTGCCACCTAGCTATTTGTCCTTAACTTGAACTGAACTTCTAAGTTTTGAAGAATAAAAACATGATTCATTTTTGTATTTTTCCTTCTTATCTTCATGTCCCTATTTCACTTCTTAGTTCTGGCTGGGTGACAAAATTGCTCTTATTTCTGGCCCGTCTAAAAGAACCATACGAACTAATGGAAATCGCATGTTTTTGTAAGATTGCTCAGACCAATACAGCAAGCTCAAAGGATTTGAATAGAGCGTAGATGAATATTTCAAAATATGAGGAGAAATCCTGGCCCTGTTAAAGTCAATGGCACCAGTCCTAAAATGTTTATCTCAAAATAATCCAAATGCTATACAGTCCAAGGTTTGTCCATTGCTACTTGCTATGCCATTTTGATGATCTCTAAAAGAAATAAGTGGTACGACATAATGCGTTAACCTTAACAGACATGTAGGGAAATGAGTGACACGTGTCATTCCCTTCACTTATCTTGTTGATATTCCCTTCAGTGCCACAGCAAGATCCATGGATTTTCATTTTCGTTCTTCCCCTTCTAAATATGTAAATACTTTTCAGGTGATTGTGCCCCAGCTACCAAAAACAAAAAAACCCAAAGATTGAATTTCCGTGGATGTATTATCTGGCTTGATTAACCCAGCTTCAGCCTAAAAACTAGACAGATAAGATGGCCACCTAATATGAAAATATTTGCCATATTTTATAGTCTTGATAGTTGTAAAACTAACTGCCATAATATGAAGCATCTGCAAACTTATGCAGTGATGTCTGCAGGCAGCCTGAAGCAATACCTTCATGAAGTCTGAACTACCCCATTCATCTCACTAGGGTGTTAATTCTGAGTTCTGACAATATCAATATCAATACTATTAACACACTCTCAGCTGATCTATGTATTCAAGAACAAAGTGAGACATTCATGTTATTAAGATATTCATAGTCTACTCTGGCAGAGCATCTTGGCATCATAAGTGGATGAAACTTGGTTTACAGATGAAATAGGGCAAGCAAGTTTCACCACTTTTATTTTTTCCAACTGACCCTTGTGTTTGAAATCTCATATGAATTGTGTGAGGGACAACGTTTTTTAGTTTAAGGAACCAGACTAATTCTGTCCCTGAGCAAGTTCGTTCTCACCATGGCCGACTTCCAAGACTGACATAAGACTTTTTATAATTACTTCAGTTCTTTTTGATCACTTTTCTTTGGGCAGAAGTTGGTTTACACCTGAGTCCTATGGCCCAGAGTATGTTTTCACTGGGATATTCAGTGCTCTAAAGCATCTCAGGGTATGTCTAGACTGCATCCCTCAGAAGTAAACAAATCACATAAGGAAACTGAGAAAGTATTTAGTTTGATAATGTCCATTTGGTTTCTGATTAAAATAATTTCTTTCTGCCCTGAAATGTCTTAATTTTATTTTTGGTGGGAATAGTAAACGCTTTTTCATTCCAATTATATTTTTGAAACTCAATTTAAAAGAAAAAAAGGAGACTATGAGAATATTCAGCACAATGAAAGGTGACTGAATTATTCACTATCCCTTTTACCCTCCTTTGCAGTTTACAGATATAAACTATACTTATATTAATATATATGTATATATACTAAATTAATAAATATGTTTTTAAAAATCAGCTTTTCATATCTTTTATTACAGCAATCAGTTTTAAGCATGAGATCTGAATTGTTCTTTCACCTTAAGTGAAGAAAATAGACACACTAATTACCTTTTAGCTTATAGTCTTTGCTACACAATCTCATTACGATTTTCTTTCATTACTAAATTTGTCTTGCTTTTTGAGGGAGAACATACATCCCTTTATCACATACACCCACTTATTTGAAATAGCACCCCACCCACCCCACCCCACCCCACATTTGCACATATGATCGCTCATATAATGTGCCTTCCCCCCCCCACCCCATAAATAGTCCTGTGCTTATACTTTGTTGGTGGTGGTGGTGGTAGTTCATTCTATCTACCTGCTATTGTTTCCAAAGAAAATGAAAACATGATTTGAAAACAATGTGCAGTGTATCTAGACAATCATGTTGCCGCAAGGTTAAGTCCTGACCTAGACCGCTGATACTAAGTTTCTGAATATGCATATCAAATACTGTTTTCTGTGAGGGAAGGTTCATCTTAAATTAGCAACAGACTTGAAAATACAGCAGTAAAGGAATTAATTCATATCCTCAGTCACATTATTCACGGCAGCCACATACGACACCTCAGATAAACTCATCCAGGAACCTATCCCTGCAACAAACCCCATTGCCAACTTTATCCACATATCTATACAAGCGATACCATCACAGGATCTATCCACATTAGTCACACCATCAGGGGCTCATATAATTGCACATCCTCTACTGTGAAATAAGCCATCAAGTGCCAGCAATACCCCTCGGCCATCTATTTTGGCCAAACCAGATAGTCTCTGTGACAAATGATAAATGGAAACAAATCAGACATCAGGAATGGTAACACACATAAACTTGTAGGGGAACATTTTAACCTACCCAGACATTCAAACGTGGATTTAAAAGTAGCCATTCTTCTACAAAATAATTTTACCATTCAGTTACAGAGTGAGAGAGACTGCTGACCTAGAATTTATTTACAATTTTGATACAGTCAACTTGGGCTTGAAAAAAGATATTAACTGGTTAACACATTACAAAGGTAATTTTCCGTGCTGTTGACATTTGCAGTTCACATAAAAATATATGAATACCACACACCCAGCCTACTTAATTAGCTTCATTAACATGGGTCCTACAATTGACAGATAACTGCTTTTTTTGTTGTTGTTATATATATCTTAGATTCTGATATTTCCACTCCAATTCATTTGATGAAGTGGGCTATACCCACAAAAGCTCATGATCCCATGTTTTTGTTAGTCTCTAAGATGTCATGGAATTTCTCATTGTTTTTAATGTTACAGATTAACATGGCTACCCCTCTAAGACCTGCTCTACAGGCCTTATTTTAAAATAACAAGCAGAGCATCCACACTACCATGTCTCTTATTTGGATATAAAGGGCTGGTTATTTTGAAATAATTACTCTTGCTTTCCTTGGGAAATATGCTTATTTTGAAATAGTTATTTCAGGAGTTATTATTTTGAAATACATTATTTTAAAATAATTTCCTAGTGTAAACATGCCCTAAGACTCTTGGTAGGATTCAGCATGACCACTTTCCTACCACCTATACCAGCTCTCCTTGCTAGTATGGAAAGGATTGGAGACCATGATGTGTGGAACCTGTTCCATCACATGAGGTGGAGGTGCTAGCCCAAAGTAGCCTTTGTGCATAGAGGAGTTAAAAGGCTGTAACTGCACAGGGAATACAAGAGAGGCATAAATTGTACCCCATCCCCCACACACACCTCCTTCCATTCCCTGGCAATCCACCTGCGTGCTGGGCACAAACTAGACCTCATTCTGTGACTCGGAAGAAATTATCAGTCTCTCTGTATTTCTAATTTTTCTCTTTAAAATGGGGATCATAATACTTGCCACTTTACAAGTACTGTACCTAAAGGGGATATTTTTCAGTGCTCAGAAAATATGCCATAAAGCTTAATATTAGTGTTAAGCAGCAGCAGTATTAAGTTACCATGAATGAGACAGACAGAAAGGTTTGAGAATATGAATGGGTGCTATAAAATTTGAAAGATGACTGTGTTTAGAATTATTGAATTTTTTTCTTATTTATTTTTAAAATGCGTAAAGAATTTACAAGTGAAATGATTATTATACTATTTATTTTTCAGAAATAACAGTATACAAGATAGCTTTTTTAAAGGTATTTTAGTGAAATAAGCGAAAAGCAGTGGAGATAAGTAAATATTTTCTCCTTCCAAGAGAATCTGCCATGCTAATCCTAATCATATCATATGCTTAGAAAATATCATAAAAATGCCATGGCTCTGGTTTAACTTATTATAATGTGATTGACAATATAGTAGTAGAGCAAAACAATACAAATAAAATAAAGTATTGTGACTGTTTCTATAGACAGTGATTCTGTATCCAAATTAGGAATGACTGAAAAACAATTCAGTTTTGAGGGAAAAAAAAATCTAATTTTATGTTCATTTCACATTGAAGTGTAAATGAGATCTTTCAGGGTTTTTGAAGAGCACAACAGAGCCTAGTCAGTAGCTTGGTGCTTAGGTCACTCTCCCATGATATGAGAGACAGAGGTTTAACTCCCTAAACTGAGTTAGCTACTCTTCCATAACCTATCCAAGGCTATGTCTACACAGCAGCATTATTTCAGAATAACTTGTGTCAAAATAACTGCTTGTGCATAGATGTGGAGTATGTTATTTTGGAATAACACAAATTATTCCGAAATAACATAGTCCACATCTATGCACAAGCAGTTATTTTGACATAATATCAAAATAATGTTCAGATGGAGGACTTCTTACTGTAACCCTCATAGTAAGAGGATTAAGGGAATTTGGAGGAACATTGCTCTATTTCAAAATAAGTGCTGAGTAGATGCGCCCAAATTCAGAATAAGCAATTTCGACTTAAGCTATGCAATTAGCGTAGCTCAAGTTGCGTAGCTTATTTCGAGGTTAGCCCTGCTGTGTAGATGTACCAGGAATGTCCTAACCACCAGCCTAAGGAGGCAGTTTCTTTTTCTGGTCCATGGAATTTTTAATTAGTTATACAAAATATGTGTGTGCAGCTGAATCCTTCCTCAGAGTATTACTTTGTATTTGTCCTTATTTGATTTATACTATTTACTTCAGACCATTTCTCCAGTTTGTCCAGATCATTTAGAATTTTAATCCTATCCTCCAAAGCACTTGTAACCCCTTCCAGCTTGGTATCATCCACTAACTTCATCTAAATAATTGCTGAAGATACTGAACAGAACTGGTTCTTGTGGGAATTCACTCTTTCAGCTTGACTGTGATCCACGGATAACTTCTCTCTGGAAACTACTTTTCAACCAGTTATGCACTCACCCCATAGTCGTTCCATCTAGGTTGTATTTCCTTAGGTTGTTTATGAAAAGGTCAACCATGATGGTATCAAAAGCCTTACTAAAGTCAAGATATACCACAGCTACAGATTCCCATTCCCATTGCCATTCACAAGGCTTGTTACTCTATCAAAGAAAGCCATGAGGGAGACTGAGATAGCTTCTGTCCAGACTCACACAGCATTAATTGGATTACTAAATCTAAATAGCACTTGCAGAGCCTTTACAGCTGTTAACAATGCACAACCCAAAAATAAATTAGCTTGACATTCAGATCCTAGGTTGATTTTGCCAAATTGACCATTAGAAATAAAGCCTTTTTATCTATAACCTGAATAGATTAGGGCTGAATCAATGACAGACAAAAACTATGAAACACCAAGATACTTATTTGCTTTATCACTTTTCAGAGTAGGACCACATATCAAACTTGTCATAGTAAGTTTTTTTATTGATATGAAAAGGGTATGTCAAACGTCTCAAAGTTGAATTGTTTCTTTGCAGATTCAAAAGATAGAATGGTAGATGTTCACATTTGGGTAAAAAAATAGGCTATAAGACTTTTAAAAAAATAGTGTTCAGTATCCATCTATCTTAGAATGCGTCTGTTTGTGAATCTGTCCATTTGTTCAAGAACTCCTCCTAAACCTTAAGAGCCAAAACCACCAAATTTGGTATGCAGCTTCCTCTTACCCTAACTTAAAACAAAGTCAGGGTTTGGTTGTGCCTGGAAAATGGGAAATGCTGGGAATGAGACAGTTTTCCATAACATGGAAAAGAGAAGGGGCAGAGAAAGGAGGAATGCGAAAGGGAGGGGCACAGAGATGGGAGGGATATGATACTGAGAGTGCCTACTGGGGGCAGCTACAGCACCAAGAGAATGTCCAGCAGGGCTGGGGTTCTGCTATTTTGCCTGCCAGCAAGCTGGTAAAGAGCCCCCCCTTCCCCAAACCTGGAGCCTACTCCCCTGTGGATAGCCTGCAGGCCGTGTGTGTGGGGGGTGCTTTAGAGGGAGAGACAGTTCCCTCCCCAGACAGCCTGCAGGCCAGGGGAACCCCCCTCAGGGGCTTCCCCCGGGGGGGAGTCCAGGCCTCAGGGGCTTCCCCCCCTTCCAGCAGTCCCCACCCCAGTCCCCAGAGCCTCATCTCCCCAAAAAACTCATGGGCTGGGGTGGGGACATACACACACTCCAAGCCCCATGTCCTGAGTCCTGCACCTCCCACCCTGAGTCCTGCACCTCCACTCTTGATTTCAGCACCCCCTACCCCTGTCCTAAGTCCCCCACACCTCCCAACTCTCTGCCCTACACCACCTACCCCCGATCCTCCTCTCCCCCCAACTCTCAGTTCAGCTTTCATTTTCCTTCATTTTTGAAAATACAATCATTGAAATAATACCTGTATATTTTCCCTTATTTTTTCCACCCTCCGCACACACACCTTCGGTTACAGACCTGAGCAACACTGGGTTCATCTGCTAGTAACTTAATAAACTGTCAACATCACATGTCAAAATATGCAAATAAAATATCGTGTTCATTCATTAATCCATCTGAAACAAGCCCAAACTCACAAATCTAAATCTCTACATTTTGCTTTGATAAGTTATCGAGCAGCATTTTTTCTTATTTTGCTGCTGTGTAATTTTGGCTTATTATCAACTGAAAATTTTTGTTAGTTTGCGTGCATACAGTGAAGTTGATGTTTACTGATGCTTACGGATAATCTAATTCTTTCAATGCCCAATACAAGCCTGGGAGAAATATAGTGTGTCAGGAAATTTGAAAGCAGAAATCATGAAGCCCAGCAAAGGCTTTACCAGGCCATGCCATTAATTGTCAAAAATAAGAGTGTGGAGGATTTGGGGGATCTTTGGAATTGTGGAGAAGAAGGTTGAGCAGGCTTTCAAGGATTTGTATGAGGAAGTGCTCACTCTACTGATCCAAAAAGTCATCCAAACCAGACATGAAACTGTATCATAGTATGAGTGACTTTATATCACAATGGTAGAATCACTCATGAGGCCTTCTCCAGTTCTAACAGACACAACATTACAAGCATTTGGAAAGAAAGCTCTACAGCTATGAGGTTTGTTTGTTCTAAATAATTAATTGCCAATAATTATTTGAGTTATCAGCGAAGTCGTCCTTGGTAGATAACAAGAATGTCATTCTTTTTCAAAATTATGAGCATTTATTTTTTAACAAAATAATAAAAACCTAAATTCTGTATAACTGATGGGGTTGACAGAGAAGCAGCATGAGTGCATACAGGCTGAATTTAACTCTTGACAATGGGGTGAGATGTCTTGGGCTACATCTACACTACAATGCTATTTCAGGATACCAAAATATCCCAAAATAGCTATCCCATGTTTTCACAGCAAGCCCATTATATGGAAATATAACGGGCTCACTATCCTTAATTCCCTATAAACCTCATTCCACGAGGAGTAAGAGACATTTTGGAATAGCGGGTTATTTCGAAATTCAGTGCTGTGTAGACAGCGCCAAATTATGAAATAATCTATTTCGAAATAAGGTTGAAATAAGATACACAATTTGCATAGCTCAAATTTGAGCTACAGTGCAGTGTAGATGAACCCTTGCTTATCTCAATTTCTATCCTCAACTATCACCACCATCACCCTTGCTCATTTATTAATGCCATTCTATACTCCCCAAGACACCGTCAGTCAGAATAGCAAAATATGCTGAACCCTCTTTCCTTTTGCTGAGCAACTCACAGTCTTCAATGACTATTCTAACTTATCAAGCTTTTTTGTTACACTGATTGTTGGCCAGATGTCGGTGCCACTATTTCTTAAACTGACTTAATTATTGCTGTGTAGTACATTACATTTGACTGTTTATTGTAAAATCAATATGACTGACATTGCAATCAATATTTTTCATTGTTTTAAAATGTTGTACAATGACCAGTGTGTCATATTAATGGCAGACAAGCCTGTTTGTGCACTATTAATGAAGTTTTAGCATGGTACATTTTCAGATTCTTCCACCTTATGTCGTTCAAGTAAGAAATCTTGAGCAGTTATTCACCCTCATTAAATAACCAGTATGAGGGTTGTTGTCTAAAATAGAAGGTTCGGGAATGTGGCAGGTCTCGGGGAGGTGTAGAAATAGACAAACTTTAACTGGATATCATTTTAAACCTTTATTAAAGTGCTTCCACATGTAACTTGTTATTTTATCAATTTCTTACATACGTGGGCGCCAAATAACTATTAACATGAACAATAGGCAAAATGCAATACAGTAAAGAAGGATTCCCTGAGGTTTTTCTAAATCCCAATAGTTGTCAACAATGGTCCAGGGACTATTAATGGTTATATTTACGTCAATATTACTCATGAGGCTAACCATTTATCTAAAACTATTAATACCACTACTTAACAATACCGCTAAATAACTTTAGATAACAATACTTACATTTAACAAACATACAAAGCACAACAGCAACAACAACATGTTCGGTATACATTATGCTCTACGGGGGATTCGTTTGGTTTGGTGAAAGGGAGGGGGTCTTTGGGTGATCAGTCCTTGGACCTGGCTCGTATTCTGCCTTCCACTCTTTATTCGGGAACCCTCAATGTGGTACGGGCGGGGGCACTGATTTATAGAGAGGGCTTTCACGTGCTTTTTTGTGATAGGTGGGGAAACCCTGTCCGATACGTGACAGAATGTGGGGGAAGGGGTGAGACGGTTTCCTGTTTTCTCTTTTTGCCTTGCAAGGTATGGCACAGTCAAGGTGAACTTTACATGTCAGTTTTTGTTCCTGACCTTTAAGTCTCATAGTGTAGGGTTTTTCTGTTGAGGGGGAGGTGACCTTTAGCTAGGGAGGCTATACGCACAAGGCCTGGCCAGCAAAGAGCCTGCTTTGACAAGGCTGTGATGAAATAAATGCATTAATACTATTTGGCATTTAGAGAGCACATTTCCTCTGAGTATCTGAGACCACCTTGAAAACATTAATGAATGAAACCTCATAACACAAGTAAGGGATAGTACATTATTCCCATTTATCAAATGGGAGGTCAATTGACAAAGGAGAGAAGGCCAACATTATTTTTTTAGGAGAATTCACATAGCTTCAGCTTCCATACACCCAAAGATCACAAAGAGACCAGAGCTCTGCCTAAACAAATTGCCAGCATTCAGATACACGAGATGAGTGTGACATGAAGCTTGTACTTGTAAACTTCTGTACACACACTTTTGAAAATGTAATCAAACATGATTTCCCATGGTCACACACTGAGTAACTGGTAAAATTGGAATAAATCAAAAGTCCTCATTCAATATCCACACTAATAATTAAGCTGAATTTCTCATAATGAAAACAAGTGGTGAATTGAGAAAAAGCAGAGGTAGTCTGCCAAGCTTTGTCCACAGTGTATGCTCCACCTACATGAGAGGCCACGCCTCATAGATTGTACAAATATTCAAAATATATTTGAAAAGGAAAATATAATTGTATTGTTTATACATGGTTTATGTTTTCAAGTGTGCCTCAGAAACTAAAATGTAATGGTTGTTTTAAAACTTAGATTCTGTAGGAAAAAAAACAACATAAAGGAGATGCTGGTATGCTACCCCATCACATACCAGCTTACTCCTAGCCTTTCATTAACTTTTATTTTTCCACAACATGCATCTAAATGGGTTAGTGAGAAAGTGGATTATTTCCCTCCACTCTAATGTCTAATTTGCAGTAGACTGAAAAGATCTTCATGATAGGAAGATCATAATGTCATCTTATTAGAAGCAAGTGGACACTAAACACTTGAATTCAAACTCTACTTGCACACATACTAAATTTGTAATGGACTGAATCCATATTTTTTATCCAAACATTCTGGAGGGTTGAAATCTGGATCTATATCTGAACTTTCATAAGGTGTTCAGATTTGGTGCTTGGGTTCAGCTCATTGCAAACTGTGCAAACTGTGAAGGACCTTCACATCCTCTTGTACAGAATGTTTGTAAAGCACCCTAACACCCATTCTAATTAGGAAATAATAGCTAGTAACAATAATAATACTCTTCCAACAATCACAGTTAGCAGCTGTGATGTGTCTGGGTCATTGCATGTACTTCTTTCAGAAGTGTTTAAATCCTCATCATCTGAGCCATTTAAAACTCCAGTGGATAAAGCAACAGAAACACATTTTAGGAAACAATCATACACACTCTGGGGATGGATTAGTATACCTGGTGGGCCTGTTCCCTTTATAATTTCTATTACAGTTTCTAGAGTTACTTGAGCTTCACTAATATGCTCCTCTGATGTAGAAATGGATGAGAGCAGACCCTTCTATTTCCAAGTGGGCTTTGCCACGAATGAATTCTTCCATCCAATTATGTAATTTCACTATTTTTACATGTTAATAAAACCTATCCTCTTCTTGAGTGGCATGTAAATTACTAGTGGATTAAATCAGTGGCATCTGCCATTGGTTTGAGATTTCACCAGATGACAGACAGTGCAGCATTGATGAGAAAACATGTTTCCTCAGAGATATTTTTCTTTGCTTTTCCCTATCCAAACACTAGCTTTTTCTGCTTGCAATTATGATAATGTCTGACTTAGTTACCATCCAAATTATTACCCCTGAAGTTACCATGAGAGATATTTAGTGCCATTGGCTCCTGGGAAGCAAATAGTTTCCCTTATGATAAATGACCAGTTGGTTTATGAGAGGAATGGGGGAGGTATAAAGATTTTGACACTGCTGATGCCTATTAAAATATTCTGGTTTACAAATGGTAATAAACTATTCCTCAGTATAATTGTCAGTTTGATTTAACTTTGTTGATCAAAGCTGCTGCAGCATTAAAGAATGTAAAACTCAAGGCTCTCTGCAGAGTGTAATGGGATGTCATATTTTGCATAGTCAGTGGTGAGAATACTAACAAGTATTAATTTATTAACTTTAGACAGTGCCTCATAGTGACATCACAATTATAACAAACAGGAGCATGTGGCTGGCCTACAGACTTACCATTTACTGGGTTCCCTGGACATTCAAAACCTGATATTGCAAACCTTTACATGAGTGAATAGTCCCATTAAAGTCAGTGAAGAGAAAGGGCTTCTATTCATGTGAATATGGGATTGAAAACCTGAGGATTTTTCTCGATTTCCTATATACCATTCATAATTTTGTCTAGAGAATTGACAATCTGGGGAATCCCAAGTTTAACACTGTCCTTGCCTGGTGATTTACCTGACTTTCTTTAATAGGTTTTTTTATACTTTTTCAATGGTGGATAAATGATTTTGTTTTTTTCATCTAATGTGTTAGCTCCTCTCACTTGTGGTTTGACAGTAGAAGAATATTAGAATAGCTCAGTGAAGTGCTGCACCCATCCTTCAGAGATGCCTCTCTTGTCCATAACTAAAGTAGATCCATCTGAACATTTAAAGGCCTCAGTTTCAATGAGTCAGAAATGACTTTTAGGGTATCATAGAGCAAGGTTGTGTTGTTAGTATCAGAATAATCCTCTATTTCTTTTTATTTCTTTTCCTACCAGTTATTCTGCAGAACACAAAGCCGACTGTGAGCCTTGGCTGGCAGATACTTGAATTTATCTCTTTGATGTTCATTCTTTGTTGTTTTGCCAAGACATAAATGCTCTCTTTTCATTGAAGGTCTTTTTGATTTCTTCGTCATTTTCATCAAACCACAGTCCTAGTGCCATCTTTGATTTTTCTCTAGAGTTTCTCCT
This sequence comes from Pelochelys cantorii, assembly GCA_032595735.1. Taxonomy (NCBI): domain Eukaryota; kingdom Metazoa; phylum Chordata; order Testudines; family Trionychidae; genus Pelochelys; species Pelochelys cantorii. The sequence continues at coordinate 95,500,962 of CM064329.1, read as the reverse complement.
GAGGAAGGAGACCGATTTCAATATATTCCACTTTTCATGTGCATTTTTGGGCAATGATGTAATACTGTCAATTTTTTCTCTCGGTTTTATCCTATTCATCAAGAAAAATGGAGAGGTCTCAGCTTTGCTATGTTCAATTTTGATATGATCTGTTCAGCATTGTTTTACTGAGGGTATGTCTACACTACAGCGCTATTTTGAATTAACTTATTTCGAATTAGTTAATTCGAAATAAGCTGAATCAAAACAACGCATCTAGACACAAAAACTAATTCGAAATAGCGTTTTTCTAATTCGAAATAGCACGTCCGCATTGAGTGGACCCTGAATTGAAGGTAAGGCTGGCCAGAACCAGTGCCAAAAGGGCATTAGGGTCAGACTTAGTGTGTGGGGCTGCCGCCTCAGGCTAGCCGAGGTCTGTGCTTAAAGGGACCCAACCGCCATCCTGGACAGACAGTTCTCAGGTATCTCTGCTTGCTGGTCTACCTCTCTGAGGGACAGCAAAGCATTTGTGTCTCGGAGTGCTCTGCTTGCCCTCACTCGGGACATCATGGCACTCTGCAACATGGAACCAGACCTGCCCCATGGGACTCTGCTGCGTCTCGTGGACACGTTGCCAGCAGTCTGGCTGCACTGTCTGCAGGCTGCCATCCGGGAGGACCATCGAGGGGATGTCAGGATCCAGGGGGCCCTGCAGAGGAGCTTCCACCCTGAGGAGTGCTAACAGTCTCCCCGGTCTGCCCCACTGGGGGCTTGTGCCCCATTCCTCCCTCTCGTCCTTCCACTTACCCTTCCATAGCCCTCCCCCCTTCCTGATGTCAAATAAAATACACGTATTTTCAAAAATAGAAACTGTCTTTATTTAACACAACTGGGGAGGGGGAATGAAACTTTGGGGAGAAGGGGAAAAGGAGGTGGGAGAGGGCAGGAGAGAGGGTGGGAGACGGGAGGGGGAAAACTGGGAGTAGGGAGCTGGAAGGGGGAAGCAAGGGGAAGAAGGGGGAGGGGAAGCTCAGCGCTCAGGGGTGGGGGTCTCGCCAGGCCAACCGCCTCCCAGCATGGCAGGGGAGGGGGCCTCGGTGTCCCCGGGGGGATGGGGAGGAGGATGCGGAGGTTGAGGTGGGGGGTGTGGACATTGAGGAGGAGGGTATGGAGGTTGAGGAGGAACAGGTGGGAGGGGGGGCAGTAGTTGGGAGGGCAGCAGGCACAGGACCGGCACGGGGCAGCATGTCCTGCAGCAGGGCCTGCAGGTTACAGTTCATCTCTTGGTCTTCAGCAAGCTGCTCCCGGCGGAGCTACAGGTCCTCCAGCATCCAGGCCTGGATGGTGCGGTGCAGGGCTTGCAGGGCCCGCAGGTGCTCGTCCTGGTACTCCTGCCGTATGCTGGTGGTCCGGAGCAGGCCGCGGGTGCGGAAGCATGTCCCGGGCGGAGTGGTGCACCCTGCATGAGCAGCTGGTGCAGCTGTAGAGAAAGAAGAGAAGTGGTCAGTTCTCCCTGGGGACACAGTGGATGATGCCCAGCCCCCCGCCCCCTACAACGTGAGGGCGACCGTGCCCTGCACCGTCAGAGCCGTTGTGCTTGCACAGAGGCCATAGTCAGGATGTCTGGCTCTCCCAAGGACTGGGAGCTGCCCCAAGACTGCACCTATGCCCCTGTGCCGTGTATAGTGTGGCTGGGGCGGGGGGGGGGGAGATGTCCCCCGCCTCTGTGTAGAGGGGGCGTGTGAAGGGAGAGCGTCCTGCTGGGTCCCACCCCAGGGTCAGGAGCATGTCAGGTCTCTTCATACACGCATGTGCCTATTGGGCCACGGCCCCTGGGTGTCACGCAGCTGGAGCCAACTGCCCAAGGGTGGCATGGCACATGCTCGCATGTGCACAGGTGGCTGCATGATCCATGGGAAGCATGGCCCGCGCGCGCAGTCCCTAGTCTCCCTCTCCACCTCCCTCCTCCGGGTAGGGGACAGTGCTGGCACTTACCTGATATGGCCTCCCTGGACGACCCTGCCGACTCCGGTGCTGGAACAGCTGGAGGTGGCCCCTCTGATGTGCCCGGGTCAGGGCCCTCTGGCCCTGGCTCGCTGCCTCCTGGGCTGGCATGGACCACCCCGCCCCCCAGGAGTCGGTTGAGGGCGGGGAAGTAGGGGCAGGTGTCAGCCGCTCCTGTGGTGCCGCCCCTGGTGGCCCTGGTGTACGCCTGCCGCAGCTCTTTCACCTGCTCTTGGGTGCGCCTGTGGCCTTTCCTGGCCATGGTGGCCACTATGCAGCAGTAGACGGCTGCATTCCTCTGCCTAGTGTGGAGATCGTGGAAGTTGGGGGCCTCCCCCCCCAAACCTCAATGAGGTCCATGATCTCCACACTAGTCCATGAGGGCGTGTGCCATCTATGGCCCCTGGCTGGCCCCTGGGTGCTGGGGGACTGGGCGGGGGAGAGCTGGCTGCCACTGGCTGCCATCCTGTGGCCACTGGCTGAGGGTCTGCAGCTGCTGGCAGGCCTGGCTCTTGCACGTGTCCAGTGGCCAGAGTCTGCCCCTTTAAGGGCCCCGGGGCTGGGAGAGAGGAGAGGAGTTTTCCTGGTTTGGCCCAGAGTGGCCACCAGGGGGAACTGGGAAGGGCTGGAGGCCAGCTAATTCGAAATAAGTGTCTACACAGCACTTATTTCAAATTAGCTATTTCTAATTTGGCGTTATTCCTCACAGAATGAGGTTTACCAAATTCGAAATAAGGGCTCTGCTATTTCGAATTAAATTCGAAATAGCTGTTTGTATGTGTAGACAGCTATTAAAGTTAATTTGAAATAACGTCTGTTATTTTGAATTAATTCTGTAGTATAGACATACCCTGAGAGGCAATAATGTGTGAATTTAAAAGGATTCAGATCATGCTGTGATTCAGGATTCAGTCTAGCAATCTGTTCCTCACATCGTTCTGATGATCTTCATGCCCCTTCATGTCTCTTTGCCATATAATGACAGTCAGTCAGTTGAGTGCCAGTGTTTTGATCTCAGGTACACCCACCAAATTTATATTTGTCAGCTTGCTGGAAGCCTTTCTTGATGAGAATTAACTCTGCTGAGCACATTTGTTGAGTAGGAAGAGGCCATTGCTATTCCTTTTTCTAACTCCATTGATTCTTTATTACACAACTCCAGGCCTCACTGTCATTTCCAGCTCTGGCATTAAAATTTCCCAGAAGCATTAGCTTGTCTCTACTGGTATAGTTTTGATTGTCATCCATATCAGAATAGAATTGTTCTGTATTGTTCAATGTTGGAATATTAGCACTGACAAGGGTTAATGGGAAGTCATAGAGTCATTTGCTATTCATTTCTGCCCACAGGTCAATCTTTCAGTGATTTCAGGAGAACTGTTTTTAACAGTAAAACCAATGTCATCAATTCTGTCTTTCTCTGCTGGGAATGCTGCAAACTCCTAGTGTCTTTACAAAGCTGTTGTCTGAATGCCTGGTTTCACTTGTTGATGCTGTGTCTAGAAAGTGGTCTTGATGTGTTATCAGTTTATATTCTCCATCTTGCCGTAGATAGAGCTCTTGTTTTCTTACCTGTGTAGATGATCTGCGAGCCATGGTGAAATGGTCAGATCAAAGCTGGACAAGAAATGTTTGTGGCATTTCTTCTAGCTCCATCCCTTACTAGGGTGAGTAGTGCTGTCCTAAAAAAAGTGTGCTCTGACATCTTTGCTTCCCTGTATTCCCAATGGAATGGCCAGAGTTCCAGGTTGCCTGCATTCAGCTTTGTGACTATAATTCCCAGAGTTCATCTACACCTATCATTTCAGCACTTACCCATTGGCACAGGACTGTCTTTCTTAATGATGTGTAAATCCCTGTGTATCAGAAGATCATTACACAGGGGCAATCTCGCCCTCTTGACTGCTGAAGTCCAGGACCAGTAGCATAGAAAAGATGCAATGACATGAAACATCCTTAGCTGCAGTGGCTAGACATCAACATCTCTTGTGCTTTGTCAAGTCTTACATATTCCACAACACATTGCTGCAATGCCTGTCTAGTCACTGGGGATGTCTCTACGCTGCACTGTTGCTTGAAATAAGCTACACAATTTGAGCTATGCAAATTGTGTACCTTATTTCAAAATAGTTTACTTTTTATCCTTTGGCACTGTCTACAAAACACCAAATATTGAAATAACCAGCTATTCCAAAACATCCCTTACTCCTTGGGGAATGAGGTGTACAGGAATACCAGAATAGTGAGCCCCTTATATTTCAAAATAATGGGCTTGCTGTGAAGAGACGGGATAGCTATTTCAGGATACTCTGGGATCCCAAAATAGTGTTGCAGTGTAGACGTAGCCTGGATCAATATTTCTCTTCTGACAAGTGTGTCAAAGCAGTCATTGTATGTTAGGAATAGGCATTACTTCTCAGAGCTCCTCTCAACCTTGTTTAGCCCATCACTCAAAATAATGTCACTTGGCACGGCTGACACCAAATAATAGTAGCTAATTGGAGTGATAGCGGAGACTGTGGTGCAAAGTGAACACCAAAGAAAAAGAATGTCCTGACATTCAAAAGTACCACTTCTCCTTATACGCCCCAGGAGAAAAGATACAGAATGAGGAATCACCCACCCTGCCAACCATCAAATGCCACCAACCATCACCACCCTTTTCTAACCACCTTTGGAAGAAAGAATTTCATCCATATAATGCCCAAGAAATTAAGCTCTGATCGATGACATGGGGTGGTTGGGGAATGCAGGACAGGTCCTCATCAGCCCTGTTCCAGCAAACTAGAATAGTGGCTACAGCACCCCTGTGCTAGTTATATGGAATGATTATATTATATTATAACTAGATCACATATAACAATGCCTGGAACAATAGGAAACAACCTTTAAGGTTCTATTGCAATATCAGTGCTATTGAAGACCCCTTTCTTGGCCTACCTCCCTGAATTCCACCCAGAAGTGACAAACACCATGAAAAAATATCTCCTCATAAATTTTCCACCCAAGTGTTGAGATTCAGGAGGTTCCAGTCATTGCTGGCATGGAGACATACTTCACCACATCAATATCCCTACCATGTAGCCCTAATGTAAGACTTAAGAATCCTAGAGGACATTTTTCTGACTCTCACATTTAAATGTTACTCTTAACATATATTTTGTCATAGCACTAAATACTAAAGAAGCTTTAGCCATTTAACAGAATCTCTGTCCCTTGTATTTGTATGTGTGTGTGTCCTGAATGTTACCCCCTGTCAAGACTTAATTAAGGCTTTTGTCAATTTTAGGATACAATTCTATTTAGATGAGCCAAAGAGTGTGGTCCCTTCAGTCAAGCCTTTAGGAGCTGTACAGTTTGTCACAGATTAAACTAGAGCTAGACATTTCTTACACAGCCCTCAGGTGCCTTCTCTTTGTTTGCTCCTAATGTACCTGTGTGCACTGAGATAACCTGATCTACACTACTATCCTTCGGAATATAAGTGCATAGGAATTTCGATGCCATGCCATAGAATCATAGAATCATAGAATACTAGGACTAGAAGGGACCTTGAGAGGTCATCGAGCCCAGTCCCCTGCCCTCATGGCAGGACCAAATACTGTCTAGACCATCCCTGATAGACATTTATCTAACCTACTCTTAAATATCTCCAGATTTGGAGATTCCACAACCTCCCTGGGCAATTTATTCCAGTGTTTAACTACCCTTACAGTTAGGAACTTTTTCCTAATGTCCAACCTAAACCTCTCTTGCTGCAGTTTAAGCCCATTGCTTCTTGTTCTATCCTCAGAGGCCAAGATGAACAAGTTTTCTCCCTCCTCCTTATGACACCCTTTTAGATACCTGAAAACTGCTATCATGTCCCCCCTCAATCTTCTCTTTTCTAAACTAAACAAACCCAATTCTTTCAGCCTTCCTTCATAGGTCATGTTCTCGAGACCTTTAATCATTCTTGTTGCTCTTCTCTGGACTCTCTCCAATTTCTCCACATCCTTCTTGAAATGCGGTGCCCAGAACTGGACACAATACTCCAACTGTCCATGCAGAACAGTAGTCCATTGGAAATGGACTGACAGTGCCACAGGAAAAAAAGAAAGAAAGATACAGGAAACCTTGCAATAGACAGTTATGGAATAACTTACTTACTTATAAGGAAACTTTCTTTCTAATCTATAACAAAGATTAGTTTATGCCCTGAAGCATGAGGGTATCGCATGTGCAAACATCCAAGTTACAAGTTTCAGTACAAGTTGCTGACCAGCTCAAATTTGTAAAAAGAGATAATAATATAATAATATTATTATTAAAATTTGTAATAAGAGACAATAATATTTAAAAAAAACAAAACCCTGAATGAAGATGATGATTGTTGTAATGGTATTGTAGCCACAAAGCCCCTGCTCTGAAGCACTTTTATTCCAGAGAAGAGATAAAAAGAGAACTGAGAAAAGGGATTAAACAGAATTTATACATCATTAAGTTTCTAAGTCCCAATTTTCCTTTAATAGGCCATTATTTAATAGATAGATTTCTTGTAGGTGACATAGAAAAGAGACTCTTAAGGATAAATCCCAAAAGGGGGCATAGCCTTATGAACCAGTTTTTTTTCTCCTCTGAAAAGGTTGCTTGCATTTTTGCTCTGCTATCCATTGCATGTTTGAAACTGCTCAATAAAAAAAATAATGTAAATTTCAACCTACACTATGGGTATTTTGCAAGCTATTCAGTCAGACTCCATTTATTATTACCTATTAACGCCGTGTGACTGGTCATCTAAGTCACATGGAATTGTTTCTACTCTCTGTTTTCATGAATAACAAGCTCGCTTACAGCTGCATGCCCTTGTTTGCATATAAGTATGCTGGACAAATATTCTACAAAGTTGGTATGGACAGGAACAACTTATGTGAATGTTCAAAAATAATCAGGGGTGTGAACTTTTTTTAACCAAAATACCATTCAGACATTCTGAATGGGAATGAATGTTAATTAATCCAGTTTTCAATAAGTTTAAAAAGAGAAACCAGCCTGAACAGTCATGAAAAACTGGGCTTTGTCCTGATAGTTGTCTAAAACAAAAACAAAAACAAAAACAAAAAACAACAACAAATTTTCCCCCTTTTTCTCCCACATTGTATGCTGTGTTCTGCATTACTCAGCTCTTGTTTGGTCAGAAGATGTTAGTATTAAACAACTGAAAAAAGAGCTGTTCTGCACTCAAGAAATTTTTCAACAAATTTTATAGACCCTTGAGGTTTATGCAGTTTGGATGTACTTTGAGCAACATACAAAAAATGAGGGTGTTTATCCACATCTTTGAAGGTTCTCTCAGCACTTGTTAAACACATATTTTGGATGTGAAAATAAAAGCAGGTGATTCAGTGGTTCTAAATTCTCAGTTACATAATAAATTACACAGAACTTGTTAAATAAAACATCCAAACATTTAAATTATTGAATAGTTGTCCAATGACCCATACAACTTGTGTAAACAGCATAAAATAACTAATCATCTGAGGAAGCGAGTTGTATGTCACAAAAGCTAATGCCCAATAACCTTGTTAGTCTTCAGAGTGCCCCTGGACTCTTTGTTGCTTTTCCTGAACCAGACTAACACACGACTACCCCTCTGAAACCTATTACATAACTAGTTGACTCTTAAGTACTCACTAGCTGCACTGGAACTTGTGGAAGGTTTTTTATGCATTGTTTTCATTATTATACAGTAATTGGAAGTGAAAAATTAAACCATTTTATAGGCTAAATAAAGAGTGGGGTATTTTTTTTCTTTGGTGTTTGGTTTTTCAGAGTACATGAGTTAAAAAGAGAGAATGTCCTATTCTAAACAGTTATTCAGTAGATGTGTCTCCATTTTAATGGGGATTCATATTTTCTTGTTCTTTTTTGATTGCACATTGACAAAGTATGATGAAGAGGAGAAAAGAATGGTATCAGAAATCCAGTATCAGCTCCCACATTCATGGTGCCAATCCCAGCCCCAAGAGTGCTTCTAGGCATCTCTAAGATTGTCTACTGCTGTAGGATCACAGTTTTGGATGAGATATGTTAGCAAGGGGCTTTCTCATGCTAGGGGAAAGTTCTTGTAAATAGCAGCCAGAATCCAGCCAATTTATGACAGATATACATATCTATCTGTCTATCTATGTGCATTGGAGCCACTGCCAAACATAACTACTTAATAGTCAAAAATAAAAATAAATTAAATCATTATGCAGTTTAAGAACAGAAAGACAAGAATGCCCCATGCAATTAAAATTGCACAGAGAATCAGAATTGTAGTAGTTAAAATAATAAGGACATTGATTAAAATGTGTCCAAGAAACAAGGGATAACACCCACACTCCTGAGAAAAGTAGTTTGTGATTTTTAATGACCAAAGGCTGTCAGTACATCTGGTTTGTTTCCCAAAATAATAATGATGACATAATAAATTTCACCCTGGAGAAATATTACTGTTATAATACTGTCATAGGCGCCAACTCTGGGGAGCACCCACAGAGTCAGCACTTGTGATATTAACCCAGGATCAGTATTTTTCCCTGCAATATAATATATTCCTCAATGCTTAATCCAGGCCAAGTCTGAATGGATGTAGAAGTGACTCAGAACACTCACTTAGCTTTAAAGCATTACTAGTATAGCCTTAGAAGTGCTTTGTAATGTATTTTGTATATTTCAAAAGAGAATGCACCCTCCACTTGGGTTTCATAATTTTTCCCTTGTATTTAAATGGATTTCGTTCTTGTGAAAGTGGCAAATTGACATTTCTGGAAATTTAAGATTTCTACCTCTCCAAAGAATACATTTGAGATAAGAACTTAACAGCAGCACCACCGCTAGTGAATCTTACCTGGAAAACCAGGATAAAATGAATTAACCCACACTTTTTCTCTTAGTCATCATTATATTTTATATGCTAGACAATGAAGATGAAAAGGGGAAGACGTCAGTTATTTGTGAGAGATTTATTTATGAACATTGAAAAAAATGATCAGATTCTTGTCAATTTTTCCATAAGGAGAGATACCGCTGAAGACAGTATTCATGTAAAATAATTAAAGTGCAACATTTTTTCCAGTCCTCCTGAACTGACTTTTGGTACTCGAGATAGGCGCTAAACTTGCAGCACTGGAGGTAAAGTCCTGCTATCTATGTATAGATGTGGAGCCTGGGCAGGAATAACGCAGATATAAGCAATTGGTGAAAACTTTTACAGAAGTAAATAGCAGTCATACTAGCATGTTGAAGAAGTGGAAACTTGGACAGATGACTAAGGATGAGTATAAATATATTGCTTGAGAATGCAGGGGAGTTATCAGCAAGCAAGGGATGTGAAGGATAACAAGAAAGGTTTCTGCAGGCATGTTAGCAATAGGAGGGTGATCAAAGAGGGTGTGGGGCCCTTACTGGATGAGGGAGGTAACCTAGTGACAGATGATGTGGGCAAAGCTGAAGTACTCAATGCTTTCTTTGCCTCTGTCTTCACGGACAAGGTCAGCTCCCAGACAAATACACTAGGTAACACAGTGTGGGAAGGAGGTGGGCAGCCCTTGGTGAGGAAAGAACAAGTTAGGAACTATTTAGAAAAGCTAAACATACGCAAATCCATGGGCCCAGATTTAATGCATCCGAGGGTACTGAGGGAGTTGGCAAATTTCATTGCGGAGCTTTGGCCATTATCTTTGAAAACTTGTGGAGATCGGGAGAGATCCCGGATGGTTGGAAAAAGGCAAATGTAGTGCCCATCTTTTAAAAAGGGAAGAAGGACAATCCAGGGAGCTACAGACCAGTCAGCCTTACCTCAGTCCCTGGAAAAAACACTGAGGGGATCCTCAAGGAATCCATTTTGAAGAGGAGAAAGTGATCAGGAATAGTCAACATGGATTCACGAAGGGCGAGTCATTCCTGACCAATCTCATTAGCTTCTATGATGAGGTAACTAGCTCTGTGGATATGGGAAAGTCAGTGAATGTGATTTACCTTGACTTTAGCAAAGCTTTTGATACGGTCTCCCACAATATTTTTGCCAGCAAGTTAAGGGAATATGGATTGGATAAATGGACTGTAAGATGGATAGAAAGCTGGCTTGACTGTCGGTCCCAACGGGTAGTGATCAATGGCTCGATGTCAGGTTGGCAGTCAGTTTCTAGCGGAGTGCCTCAAGGATCTGTTCTAGGACCGGTTTTGTTCAACATCTTTATTAATGACCTAGATGAGGGGATGGATTGCACCCTCAGCAAGTTCGCAGATGACACTAAGCTAGGGGGAGAGGTAGATATGCTGGAGGGCAGGGATAGGGTCCTGAGTGACCTGGACAGATTAGAGGATTGGGCCAAAAGAAATCTGATGAGGTTCAACAAGGACAAGTATAGAGTCCTGCACTTGGGACAGAAGAATCCCAAGCATTGTTACAGTCTGGGGACTGACTGGCTAAGTAGCAGTTCAGCAGAAAAGGACCTGGGGATTACAGTGGATGAGAAGCTGGATATGAGTCAACAGTGTGCCCTTGTAGCCAAGAAGGCTAATGACATATTAGGGTGCATTAGGAGGAACATTGCCAGCAGATCCAGAGAAGTGACTATTCCCCTTTATTCGGTTTTGGTGAGGCCACATCTGAAGTATTGTGTCCAGTTCTGGCTCCCCTCCCCCACTATAGAAAGAATGTGGATGCATTGGAGAGGGTCCAGCAGAGGGTGACCAAAATGATTAGGGGGCTGGAGCACATGACCTTTGAGGAGAGACTGAGGGATCCGGGTTTGTTTAGTCTGCAGAAGAGAAGAGTGAGGGGGGGGGGATTTGATAGCAGCCTTCAACTTCCTGAAGGGAAGTTCCAAAGAGGATGGAGAAAGGCTGTTCACAGTAGTGACGGATGGCTGAACAAGGACCAATGGTCTCAAGTTACAGTGGGAGAGGTCTAGGTTGGATATTAGGAAAATCTATTTCACTAAGAGGGTGGTGAAGCACTGGAATGGGTTACCTAGGGAGGTGGTGGAATCTCCATCCCTAGAGGTGTTTAAGTCTCGGCTTGACAAAGCCCTGGCTGGGTTCATTTAGTTGGGATTGGTCCTGTCTTGGGCAGGGGGCTGGACTTGATGACCTTCTGAGGTCTCTTCCAGCTCTATGATTCTATGATTCTGTGTGTTTTAGTCATCGTGTGGCTACTGGCTGGTCTACAGCACATATAAGATAACACTACACCAAGATACTAGATAACTCTATAGTTCGGAGATGAGGAACAGAAGGCCCGGGAGCCAAATGTGGCCCCCGGCTTGCTTGGATCCATTTTTTGTTTGGTTGGTATTTTGCTTCTCACTTGTGTGCAGATGTAGCCAGACAGGACCCCCTCCCCGCCCCCCTCACCCCCAGTAACATCTTGCTTGCCCCTCTCTGAGATGCCTGGAGCACACAGGGCACACAGAGCAGTAACATCAGCATAGTCTTTGAAGCATAGACAGAAGGCGTGGATATGCTGGCTGCTGTGACCCTGGATGGCTGTAAACAGAGATACGCCAATTGCTGACCTCGAGGCTGCGAGAACTGCCTTGACTGAAACCCATATTGACACGAACACACACTCGTCCGGGGGGGAGGAATCTCCCGCCCAGTAAAGAATGTCCAGTACTCACAATTTAGTTATCTCTCTTGCAAGTGTAAATTAAGTTGAAACTCCCTTGTAAGAACTGGCGTCACAAAGACAGACCAACACAATTTGGCATCTTAGATAAGAAAGAGGATACGAGCCCCTATGGGTATAAAGATGGGTCCAGCAGCACACTTACTCTGAATGTCAATCTACCATCTGCCTGCTGGTCGGGTTAGGTAATTGCCTCCCGAGGTCCCATGGAGACGCCCACCTTGTATTCGTCTTTCCTAGGAATTGAGGGACCGGTCCTGGCTTGACCCGCTGGAGTTGAGAGGCACAGAAGGGGGTAAATATTGTACCTGGATGTGTCCTTTGTCTTAAGTGTACACATAGACTTAGAGCTCTTTAAAGATTAAGCTGTCACTCGGTACCATTATTTCTATTTTCTATCTTTATTTTCTTTGTAACCATTTTTAAGATCTATATTTGCTAGCAGTTAAGAAATAGAGCAATAGCCATTGTAACCATATGATTTATAAGCTTCTTTAATAAACCTGTAACTGGTTAAGCTTTAACCTGACTCCTTCAGTTGCTGTAACAGAACCAAGCACAATTTAAAAGAACTTCAGCTGGTCATAAGGGACAGGTATAGGAAGAGCTTGGGCGTTTTGGATCATGTCACTCCCTGGTGACAGATCCGTTGGGGCATCTCTCAGTCTTCCCTAGACTGCCCGCTGCGAAGGGATCCTGTATCCTAGCAGCTGAAATCTGAGATGTAATAAGCTCTTCCTATAAATTCTGGGGCATCTGTCAGCCTGTTGGCTGCCCTCCATGACGGGACCCCAGTCCTAGCGGTAAAGGCACAGACGTTAAACTTTCGGTGCGCCCTTCAGCCTCCTAGGCTGCCCACTGCGACAGGACCTTTTGTCTTAGCAGTTAAAAACTTGGGTGTCACACACACACACACACACTGCCCTGACCATCGGCTGACAGCAGCCCCCGACTGTTTTTCTGTGAGCCAATGGCCCCCCATCCCAAAAAGGTTCCTTACCCCTGCTATAGTTAATGCAGATTCTCACTCATCTCATCTGTTGAAGATTGTGATTTTTGAAAGCAATTCTTAATTCTGTTTTATGTATGATGGTGAAGCCCATTTAGATACAGTATGTGGTATCAATGACCATGAAGCCTATTAACCATATAACTGTATATTTATTTTAATTTTTCATACACAGTCCCACCAGCATACCACCTTTAGGGGTATGTCTAGACTGCATCCCTCTGTCAGCAGAGGGATGCAGATTAGGCAGGTTGACATGGCAAATGAAGCGGGGATTTAAAAATCCCGCTCTTAATTTGCATAAAAATGGCCATCGTTTTTGCCGACTCAGCACTTTGTTGGCAAAAAGCAGCAGTCTAGAGGGGGATCTGTCAAGAAAGAAAGCCTTTTTCAACAGATCCTGTAAACCTCCTTGCAGAAGGCATAAGGGATATGTCAAAAAAGGCTTTCTTTCTCGACAGATCCCCCTCTAGACTGCTGCTTTTTGCCAACAAAGTGCTGTCCGCAAAAATGGTGGCTATTTTTATGCAAATTAAGCGTGGGATATTTAAATCCCCGCTTCATTTACAATGTTTACCTGCCTAATCTACATCCCTCTGCCAACAGAGGGATGCAGTCTAGACATACCCTAGGCTCTAATCCTCCCAGTTCATGAGAGTGTTTACACTTTGAATAAAAGGTAATTAACTCATATTACCAAATTCAGGTATAAGCAAGAGTGAAGACATGATAATTCATCTTGGAACTCAGGCTAGCAGCTCAGTTTCAGTGCCAGTTTCCTAACAGGCTTTAAAATTCATCCCAGTTCCTACATTTTCTTTGCTATTTGAACCTGAGCAAGCTAGCATTGGTTAGCTAGCCTGAGTTAAGAACACACTGTTGTGGACATTCCCCAGGGAATAGTCACATGCACAGACATTCTTATCTTTGGAAGATTGGAGCCTTGATGATGACTGAAGTGCAAAAAGTTTGGAGCTCGGAAATGCATTGGGATAAGCACCAGAGATTTCAGATACTTTTGTGAAGCTTTAAACAAAACTTTTGAACTTTTGGCTGGCTATTTTATTAGACTAGACATCCCATACTCCCTGGGAATCCCAGAAGAATAGCCTTCATCATGATATGGCAGTCCGAGTTGAAGCCCAGAAGGCAGTTTACAAATAGAAATTGTTGAAATAGGAAAAGTGAGTTTTCCAGAATAGTTCACTCTTGCTGAGTTTGGACAAGCCCCACAAAGTCTGGGTATATCCTATCTCCTTCCCATCCATTATTTTCCATTATTTCCTTGACTTCCTTTCATCTCAGCAATACCATATCCCTCCCTGGACTCTTTTTATGTTGCCCAGCCTATGTAATTCTCTTCATCGGATCCCTTACTTCTTTCCAAACCGTGAAAAAGTCTCATTTTCCATAGCCAACCATGAATCCAGTAAATCTCATTCCTGATGGGATTTTTCTCCACCAAAATGCTTTCAGTTTCCTCAGTGTCCCATTTATGTGCATCCTTTCAAATCCATCTCCCAATGCACAAATGTAATCCTGCACTCTAGGAGAAACAAAGCTGTGTTTAAGTTCTCAGCAACACCATTTCCATCTATCCTTCTGTTCCAACTCTTGAGCAGTTTCTGCTCTCAGCAGAATTTACTTTACAGCAGTGTTACTCCTTTCATGTCAGTAGTGCTACATCTGATTTTCATCGGTATGAGTGTAGCACCAGGCTCTGTGTGTTTTAACTCCATCACAGACACATTAATGGGGTGATCTTTCAGATGTGCTGATTTCCCATAGCTTTCACCCCAGTAAATGGGAGCTGGATATCATTCTTTAAATCACCACCTGCTTTCTAGCATCACAACCAACATTAATGTTATACAGGTAATGATCAACCATGCCTGAAGCATAGCCACTTTGGGGGAACTTGTGTATGCCCTTAGAAATGCTGATGAGCACTCGATCATGCAAGTATGTGAAGGTGTGCTATATCTTCATAATACAGTAGCTTGGGTTTGTTTTATATGTTTTGAAATTTTTATAGTTTCTCAGCCATAACTGTAGGTATTTTCCATAAATACTGGGGGGGAAAGGCAATAACTTTGTTTTATGTACCACTTCTCTCAAAAACCAAAGAGCAGATGGTACATTTTTTCCCATCTTAAATGGAAATGGGTGACATTTCAAATATTCTTGACCCTGAATCTAACCCCTTTCTCTGATAAGAGGCATTACTCATAGTCTTTCACTTTGCTTCTTCAAGAAAAGTACTTTTACACTTGGAATGATTCTGTCTCTGTTTTCATTGTTCTGTAGCTAGTATGTATAATATATTGACTGTATACTGAAGTATACAGTATCAACTCAACTGTATCTTCCCCCCCACCCCTCAAGTTTTGCCTGAACTTGAGCCCATTGAAATCAATGGCAAAAGTCTTATTGGTTTCAGTGGAGCAAGATCAGGCCCTTTCCTCTGCCTCTTTACCAGTTTTATTGCTGGAGTCTCTGAAAACCAAGGCATTAAGTGACTTGGAGAACATAATTGAGTAAGCAGCATAATTCTTTCTAGAACAAAAGATCATCCTTGTTTTCTATTTCTTTGCTCTCAGGACTATATCTCAGGAACCAGAAGCTCAGATCCACCTTTCTAGCACTCAGTGTACCTGATGTTGGGGATGTTGCCCAAACTAACTATAGGGAGCAATTTATAATTACCTCAAAAGTGCTCTAATTTGCACCCAATAGAAATAATTCCAAAAGGCTGTTCTGACAGACAGGAATCATTGGGTAGAGGAATAGCAAAGCTATAACCCCCTTACACAAAGAAAGTTTCTGAAAATAAGCTAAATTCTCAAGACGATGACAAAGCCAACTTTGCATATTATTTGCATCAGTGGAGCAGTGTATAGCAATGTTAGCAGTGCCAAGTATCTGTTCCAAGGTGTCACAAACATGCCACAATGCACTCTCAGTGTGATATCTCTAGGGCCCGACCAGATGCACCCTTTAGGTCAATTTAATTGTCATGGGATTTTTAAAATGGTCAATTTCATGATTTCAGATATTTAAATCTGAAATTTCATGATGTTGTAATTGTAGGGGTGCTGACCCAAAATGGAGTTGTGTGTTTGTGTGTGTGGGGGGGGGGGTCACAAAGTTATTATAGGAGGATTGCAGTATTATAATCCTTATTTCTGCCCTGTCTTCAAAGGTGGGCAGCTGGAGAGGTAGCTGCTGGCCAGGAATCAAGCTCTAAAGGCAGAGCTACCAGCAGTAGCACAGAAATAAAGATGACATGGTATGATATTGCCCTCTTACTTCTGTGTTGCTGTTGGCAAAGCTGGGCTCTCAGTCAGCTGCCATCAGTGTCTGGCCTCCCATCTCTGAAAGCCACAGTATAGAAGTAAGAACAAAAAGTGTATGGTATTACCACCCTTGCATCTGCATTGCTGCAGGTGGGGTGCTGCCTTCAGAGACACCTGGCCAACATTACAACCACTGCTCTCCAGTTGCCCAGCTCTGAAGGCAGCAATACAGAATAAGGGTGGCAAAAATGTGAGCCTCCTAAAATAAAATTTGTGATCTCCCACAACTCCCTTTTGGGTCAGGACCCCAATTTGAGAAATGCTGGTCCGCGAAATGCTGGTCCGTGAAATCTATATTGTAAAGGGCAGGGGTGCGCAATAAGTGGCTCACAGGTTGGATGTGATTCATCAGGGCTAACCTCTGGCAGACCATCAGCACTTTATTTACTTGCACATACTCAGATGCGGCTGCTTGCAGCGCCCATTGGTCACGGATTGATATTTCTAGTCAATGGAAGCTGTGGGAAGTGGTGTTTTGGTCTATGCCACTTCCCGCAGTTCCCTTTGGCCAGGAATGGCAATTCGCAACCAATGGGAGTTACAAGCAACCATACCTGTGGATGTGCAGGTAAATAAAGTGGTGGCAGGCTGGCAGGGGATAATCCTGGTGAACCGCCTCTGGCTTATTGCCCACCCTCAGAAGGCCAGGGAAGACAGCAGAGCTCATGATCTGTGATGCGTTTTGCATGGCTATGAATTTGGTAGGTCCCTAGTTATCTCCTGATGAGATTTTAGTTACTGAAAACATGCTGCTCAACTCCTATTCTTCATCTGATTGGAATGTGTGCATACCATGAATATTGCTATGAAAACTTCTCAGATTTGTAGAAACAGAGCCATTCTTTTACATTTAGCTTTCATTTGCTCTTTACTCTGGGAGCATAAAATCTGATCCATTGTCTTGGTCTTCATTACCACCAAGTATCCATGATGTTAGCTATGTCTTTTAAAGAATCTTTAGTAGTTGTTAATATTTGATTAAGTGCTTTAAAAGTGCATTGCATTTTTTTAGTACTGTTGAAAGGTGATGGTACTTGACAGCCCTTTAGATTCAATTTCTACTGGCACAGAAGAGGAACAATATGGACAACTCTACTACAAGTTCCTATCACATTGCCCTGACAGTGCTTCTTGCCTCTAATATGAAAGGAGGGAGCACTTCTAGGGCTTGTCTTCACTACATGGTGGATCGATGCTGAAGCAAGTGATCCACCTGCGATTGATTTATCACATCTGCTTAGACACGATAAATCGATTTCTGAGCACTTTCCCATCAACTCCAGTAGTCCATCAGGATGAGAACAGTAGCCAGAGTCAATGGGAGAGCAGCAGAGAAGACACCACAGTAAGTACATCAACTTCAGCTTTGCTATTTGCATAGATGACCTTGAATAGATCAGACCAACGGGGGTGGGGGGGTTCATGTAGAAAATGTTCTAGAAAGCAATAGCTCAGTCTCCATGCCCATTTATTCCTTTGCTTCTCTGTTGAGTCAGCTAATAAGAGTATCCACTGGGATGCTGGGTTTGCATGATATCATTTTCAATTTAATATTTATGAAAAACCCTCCACTGGAGTCTAACAGACAAGAAAAATATCATTTTTTTCCTGTTTTTCTTTGGGTAGTCAGAATTCCTACAATTTACAGTGGGTTTTGGCTTTAGATTTCAAACCAGATCTTGATGAGGAATGACAAAATAGTATTTTTTTAAAGTTCTTTTCACTGGTAATCCTATACTTTATCCCTCTTTCACAGAGTCTATATTTCATGCAAAAGGTTATATAGGTATGCTTAGTTCAACAACATGTTAGTAGGCTAAATTTAGACATTGCAGGCTGAAATTCTATATGTTCCACAGGTCAAACTAGGTGATTATGAAGAACATTACTGACTTTAAAATATGTGACTCTAATAAATGCAAGA
Organism: Pelochelys cantorii; assembly: GCA_032595735.1. Taxonomy (NCBI): domain Eukaryota; kingdom Metazoa; phylum Chordata; order Testudines; family Trionychidae; genus Pelochelys; species Pelochelys cantorii. The sequence goes on along the minus strand of CM064329.1, from coordinate 95,483,029 downwards.
TATTGTTGATTACCATTAGGGGCACATTAGATGACTTGTATTTTTTGCAGCAGCAATGGGATAAAAGGACTGGCATTGTGGCACCGGATGGCTATCCAGTGGTAAAATGTCATTGTCATTAGGAGCTGTCCTAAGGCCACCATTTCAGGAAAAATCCCGACTATACCTGATATCCTTAATGGCAGTGACAATCGAGGGAATATTTTGAAGTGGGAAGCTTACAATTCTGCACCTGATAGTGTAATTCTGGCAATGAGTGTGCAATTCAGAAAGTCTGATACCTCTGTTCTTAGATGTATGCTGCTATGACATTGTCGGGGTCTCCTGTAGGATTCAGAGTTATGTTTGGGGCAATGGGAGACTTGCTATTAACATTCCTGTGCTGTGGATTAGCCCCTTGGAGAGCACACCGTGACATTGGAAAAAGCAGATAGGTTTTATAAATACAGTATTCAGCATAAGAGCAAACAACAACACTTGTGACAGAAAGGTTGAATTAGCTTATTAAAGAAAATTAGTTATTTAAAAACTCTGGACTTATCCTATTAGTGTTTCAGTAACTTCATCAATTTTTTTTTATGCCGAAAACTATCTTAGGACTCGGGACTGTTACCTTTTATGGGAATAATTTTGTAACCTCAAATAATTTTCTTCATTAGCATAAGGTGATGACTACTATAATATTTACAATTTACAGTGAAGGCAACAACGCAAAGTGCATCTCCCTTTTCCACATTTGTTTGGAGATATGCAGAAAATTATGAGCGGGAATGAGAAAGTCCCATTGTCACTTCATTGATTATTTTGGGCTAATGACGCCAAAATAATTTAATACTAAATTCCTTGCCAGACAAGGGCTTTGCTATGATTGTCAGTTAGAAGAAGCTGAAAAATTCAAAGATCCTTACCCAAAGCCCATTGAAACTAATGGGAATCTTTCTTTTGACTTTTAGGGCACTCAATCAAGCTCAGAGTGAACAGGACCAGTTACTTACCCCCAGATCAACTGCACTGTAGATTTGTTACCAAAACAATACTTGAAGCCAAACCTGTAATAAATTGACCAATGATATATTAACTATGAGAAATAAATGAATTATTTAACATGGTTAAAGTGGGTAAACATACACACACATATGAGTTAGTTTGAGGTTTTAAAAGATGATAGTATCTGCTATATATGCAAGCTCTGTGTGTGTCCTTTTGGGCAAAACAAACTAAGGAGCTTTGGAATGCCTTGCTTATGATTAGAAATATTGCCTTCTCCAAATTCCCTGCAACATATTGACAATAATTTTCAGAATTTTCAGGGCTTTTTATCCCCTTCCCAAGAGCTTAAACTGATGGGATGAGGATTAGTGGGATAAGGGGTTGTTTCAATGTCAAGGATTTGAGGTAGATGGGAGGGGGACAATCAGCAAAGTCTTTTATCTTCCAATGCTCCATAATGGCTTGAGAAGTGGGCTGTGCTCATGAAAGCTCATGATACCATCTACATGTTTTGTTAGTCTTTAAGGTGCTACAAGACCATTTGTTGTTTTTCTTAAAGTTTTTCCAGTTACAAACTAACACGGCTACCCCTCTGAATTTTTTGTCTGATGTCTGTAGGCCTTCTTTTGTTGGGGAGGAAATGACACCTATTGTGGTAAATTAGTATTTCACCTTTTCTCAAGATTGTCAGAGGTTACAGCCTTAGCAAACATTTTTATAGTTAATACACACTTAAATATTATTTTATAATATGGGATATATACAGTCTATGTAAGATGAGTACATGTAGCATCATGCAAGCATTTTATGCTAAACACTAAACACATTCTTGTAATGAATTGTTTTAACAATTCTCACACACAGGAGACCCAGGCTGTTTTCTAGCTATGCTTTTGTCAGTGTTCAGTGATGTTGAGGGCCCTTGACACGAGCTGGCACCTGGTCTGCCAGCATCATAGAGGGTGTAGCAGCAGCTGTGTTCCTCCCATAGTCCAGAAGCCTTTGTGTTTACTTCTGGCACAACATCTTCTCAAGCTCCAGCGAGGACAATGCATGACAACAGAAACCCAGTGCAGTCAATGTGATCTATTCCATCAAATGCCAGGAATGCCCCACTGCCAAATTGGACAGTCTCTACGGGAAAGAATTAATGGACACAAATCAGATATCCGAAAAGGCAACACACAGAAACCTGTTAGAGAACACTTTAACCTGCCCAGCACTCATTATTGGCTCTCCAAGTCACCATGTTGTTTCAGGCCAATTCCACAAACCAAATATACAGGGAATGGTTGGAACTTAATTTCATTTACAAGTTTAATTCTTATCAGAATGGAATCAACTGAGATATTGGCTGGCTCACACACTACCTCCCTCATCCTAATGACTTAACCAACCAACCAAACAATGGAGGTGCTAATTGTTCTTATCAGCCTCTTGTAACTTGAACCATCTATTCCCTGTCTTTCTTCTCTCCTCCCCCTCCCTCCCCTTCCCTTGTTTATTCTTGGATCTGGACTTTCAATACTCCAGTCATCTGAAGAAGTGGGCTGTGCCCACAAAAGTTCATGATACCATCTAAATGTTTTGTTAGTCTTTAAGGTGCTACTATACTATTCGTTGTTTTTTCAGTTTTTATAATAATAGTCTGGTTCCACTTGTTTAACAAATGGTTAAAACATCTTTTCTCCTGGATGCCTTACACAGCTATATAACCTCTTATAATAGCAAATAATTCATCATCTACTTCCCAGCTAATAAGGAAGCAGGTAACTTAAAATTCTGGTATCTTTGACTCAGAGAGAGAAGAGAGGACAATATTCTTGCATTCTGTTTATCAGCAGAGACACTGAACTTGCTAAATGATGTAAGTATTTTACCTATTTGATTGTGCAGTCACCAAATTTTTCTGTGAGAATATATCAATAACTTTGTTTCATTTTTGTGTGTGTGACTGTTTATGCCTTATGCATTAAATTGTCTGTATATTGCTTCTTTAGGTCTGGCCTGTACTATGAAAAAGAAAATCTATAAGGAAAGATGGCACGTCAGGCAAAAAACAAACAAAAAAGAGGCCTTGCAAATAATTTAATTAATCAGAAAAAGAACACAAGATGGTGGGGCAGGGAAGAGGTGAAAAATTCTCTTGATGTTTCTCAGCACATTGCCTTATTCGGAGCCACATTCTTGTAAAAATGCTACCATGGAAAAGGCTGTATGACTGAGAATAATTAAATTAAGCCAGATATCCATGTGGTGTAAATGAACCTGGCTCCTTTGATTTCAGAGGAGTTATGCTGAATTACACTAAATGATTAACTGGGCCCAATATAATTAATGTAATTGGATTCTCAAATATATGCCCTACATTCCCATTGACTTCAGTGGTGCAAGATTAACACCCCAGTACTCCCCCTCAACCCGAGCTCAGGCATGGTTATAAGGCTGTGTACCGGTTACATTGTAACTCACAACATGTAATCCAAGAGCCCTAAGCCATTACAGATTCTGTTCTGGAGGCAAGCTGTCAGTGAGTGGGTTTTATTGTTACAATGGTAACTAAAAGGAGAACTTTGCAGCAAAAAACACCTGAAAGCCCTACCCATCGATAGCCCCTAACAGATCAGTGAAATCCTTAAAGTGAATGATCCTCTTGGAGGAGGGAGGATGGGCAGGGTAACCTGGGATGTAGAAATTCAGCACCTTCCTTAGGGAAGCTTGTGTCAGCAGGGCTACCCTGCAGTTGGTTAGCACCTCAGGTGAGAGGGGCAGTACAAGAAGTGCATCAGCAACAGGATAACAAAGTGCCATTGCTCGGTAACCTCACCAATATACCAGAACCATGAGCAATATCAGCATTTCTAAAACCGAGTTCAAACCAGAGAAGCTTGAGATTTATTTATTTATTCAATCAGTCTGATGATGTTACCAAAGTTAATGGATGAAGGGGATGCCTTGCCGTCAATGTCATATATCGGAGTAAATCATCTGATATGGAGACTCATGAAATATCACTTGAAAACAATCATTCAGATTGACTTGGTTAGGAGCACTGTCTGGAGGACTGAAAGCCTAAGCTGAAGAGCTATAAACAAAAGATAGTAAAAACAAATATCATAAAGCACAAGAATGAAGGGCACAATTGGTGCCTAGCTTGGTCTTTTGTAACATCTTTACTAATGATCCGGAAGATGGACGGGCTGCACATCAATTATATTTTCAGGTGATGCTAATGCAGGCCCCCAGCCTCTTGTGTGAGTTGGTCCACTGAAATCAACTGGACAAGTCACATCTTATGCTTAAAGTTAGGCATATATTTAATTACCTTGCAGACATGGGTCTGTCAGGGCTGTTCCCCACTCTGACATTCCGAGTGCAGAAGATGGGGGCCTGCAGGAGACCATAAATACTTTGCCTCTATAGGCTCTTCTTGCAAAAACTCCTCAGGGTATGTCTACACTACCACCCTAGTTCGAACTAGGGTGGTTAATGTAGGCATTCGAAGTTGCAAATGAAGCCCGGGATTTAAATATCCCGGGCTTCATTTGCATCTTGCCGGGCGGGCGTTCCACGAGGAGTAACGGTAGTTCGAATTAGAGATCCTAATTCGAACTACCTACTCCGTGCCGTGTGTAGCCGCGGGCACGGAGTTTGACCTAAGGGGATTTAAAAATGGCGCCCGCCCGGCAAGATGCAAATGAAGCCCGGGATATTTAAATCCCGGGCTTCATTTGCAACTTCGAATGCCTACATTAACCACCCTAGTTCGAACTAGGGTGGTAGTGTAGACATACCCTCAGAGTCACAGATTCATTGAGGTGTTTTTGTTTTTGTTTTGGGGGGGTGGGGAGCCGCCACCACCAAGTGAAACAAAAGAAAAAACACCTTTATCCTTGAACCCAGGAAGAAAGCAATTGGACTTCTTCCAGAGGAGTACCCCCAAGCTTCTTGACCACAAGAGAGCTTGAAAAACAAAGAGAAAAAAACCTGCAGTAGCTGACCTCTTAGTCTCAGACATGCGTGCGTGTGCGCGCGCGCACACACACACACACACACACACACCCTTCTCTTTCTTTCCAGGACACAAAATAAAAAGATATACTTGATAAAGCATACTTGGTTGCTGGGTGTTACAGAGCGACTGAGTAAAACAAATTAAAACACAGAGAACATCTCCGGGTATGCTCCTGAAAATATAATTAGATAGTGAATGGGGGAGGGAAGGCACAGATTCACATAGAGAAGTTTAACCAAACAACCAAAACAAAGAAAAATGCCCCGATTGCAACCATATACACCTTTTCCCTCTACTCATGATCTGCGCTGATCCATACTTCATGACCCAGTTCACTCCCATGTCCAATATTTCTTATAAGCATGGTAATTCTGAGTACTATATTTGCTCCCTCCAGTCCTTAACTTAGAATTCACACAAAGGAAGAGCAGGCCAGGTAACTATATCCAATTCAAATTTCAGCACTGCATCCCATTGGTTCTTCTGGCCCCCTGCCAACACTCTGGCTAGCTACCTGAGTTTAACCCTTTAATCACCGAGTGCTAGCCAGCACTCCTCCTATCCATCCCAGGAGCCTTCATAAAGTGTTACAAATAATCATGGGAAAAGGAGAAACGGTGCAAAAGGATCTGGAGAGTTTGTGTATTTGTGCAGGAAGCAACAATCAGATTTGTTCCAGATCAGAACAAACCAATGCATCTGAGGAAAACTAATCCTAAACACAGAAAATCAATGGAAGGTAGAAAACGGAAATAAAAAAGATTTAGGGTGAGACAGTGCAGAGCCAAATGTGAGCTTGCAATGTAAATTTGGGAAGTCCCATAGACAGAATGTTGTAGAATTGGGAGATAATCATTTCTGCCTGCCTATACAGGATGGTACACTACAATACTAAATGTCCACAAATTGCAGAGAACTCAAGGAGGTGAGGGAAGAAATAAAATAAAGGGATTTCAGAGACTGATTTAGGAGGTAATGTTAGATTAAATATCCATGCTCCAGTCTGATTATGTAATAGCAAATGTCTGGGTGCTGCAAACATTTATGCATAGGTTTAACTTAAAGCATCTGAGCAATCTCATTGAATTTAATAGGGCTACTGGCCCTGCTATATGCAGGGGACTGGACATGATGACCACTCGAGATTCCTTCCAGTTCTCTGATTCTGTGATACTTACATACATAAAATTAAGCACAAGTGATTGCAGGACAATGGCATAAAAGAGGATATGGAAACAATGGAGCTTGTGGAAAAGTGCCAGATATTATTCATGGGAAATTTTAAGGAAAATAAATAGTTGGGGAAAAAGTCCCAATCACAAAACAAAATCCAAATGCTTTTGTTTTTCTAAAACAGTATTGGGCTTTGTTTCCAACTAGAATTATTGACATGAAAACATGGGAAAGTTTAGGCTGAATGGGTGTTTGCCAGAGGAATGGTAATTTAAAAACTGAATACTTGTATTCTCTTATGGTGCTTATATAGGTCTGTTTACTGAGGCACCTAAGGCCTTCGGGCCTCTCTAAACGAGAAGAGAAAAAGAAAAGAAAGAACGAAAAATACAAAAAGCTTGTTCTGTTAGGCCATGAAGTATTCCCCAGAGGAAATGAGCAATCATACAAACATTTAAAACTATCTAATTCATCAAAGATAAAATTCAATGAGAAAGCCTGCATGTGCATGATGGACAACATAATCTAACATAGCTTTTCCATCTATAATTCTGAGTTTTACAATGAAGTCTGCATTATTCTTAACTATTATTTTATTTGAGGCTCCAACTAAGAATAAAGCTCCCATGAGTTGGCTGCTTAATAGTCACATAATAGGAGACAGCTCCTATTTGTAAGATAAAAGACAAGCTAGACAAAGGGTGGAGAAAAGGAAATACTGCTATCCCTATTTTACAGCTCAGGAAGAAAGGCATAGATGGGTCACATGATTTTGTGAAAGTCACATAGAAAGTTCAAGGAAGGAAGGGAACTGAACACAACTCTCCTGAGCTCCATGCCAGTGTTTTAACCATAAAGCTCTCCCCTCTCCCCTTCTTTCTTTATTGTACATTCTTTATATGACCGGAAAAAAAAAGTGAGGATAATTCTGTTTTTCCTCATTAGATACACACAAACTCCCTCAAATTCCATTTTGCGTATTATACTATATAGTATATAGAGTATATAGAAATACTCTAGCAAGGTAACATGTTCACAAATTGACATCTGAGATTAAAACCTTTCTCTGCTTCCTTTTGTTTGGATTTATGTAGCTTAGTTGAATTATGACTTTTTTAAAAAGTTTTTTCAAGGAATTCCAGATAATGTATGTGCCAGACCAAAGCAGAAGCAGTCTTAGCCAGTCTCAGAATTTATCCCCACAGTAAGCAAAATCTCACCTTTTAATTTCTTAAAATTACCATGAGCTCTGATCAAAGGAAAAACTGAAAATTCTGTAGGAACTGACCAACCTGCAGCCAGCTGTACATTTTAGATTTTAGAGATTAAATGTTCACATTTATCAGAACTCTCTGAAAACCAAATTATAACCTCTGCTCAAGCACATTTTTCTCTTTGTGCTGGTAGAATTTTAGGCAGAGAAATCTGTGCTCTAGTTCATTTTCATACAAATGTACATTATCTGAGAAAATGTTTTATTTTCTTGAACCTTTCCCTTAGTCCAGGATTTGGTTCCTTAATTCATTTTGCTTTTCACCAAGAAAGTAAAGTGTCACACTGGGTGGACTGGTGACAAGAGTATTGGTTTACTATTTCTTCAGGTATGATAACTTATAACAAAAAAATTCCATTACCCTGATTCTTTAGCTGATAGGCAGAGTACTGAAGTGATTTGGTATTGATCTAGTTGGAGTTTCTTAGACATTCAGGGTAAGCAAGTTATTTGCCAATAGGGGAAAAATGATTGCTTGAGTTTTCTTATTCAAGAATGATAAAGAAAGGGATAATGGATATTGTTGCAATGCCATTCACATATTTGCTATTTATCATTACTACACTACACTTGGCACAATGATCCTTCTATTAAGTGAAATGGACTTCTCTGGGTGTAAACCATGCAAGAGAAATAATTATAAATTATGGGATTTTATTTTCTTCCTTCAGGCTATGTCTGCACAGCAGCGTTATTTTGCCATTATTCCAAAATAATAAAGTTCGCGTCTACACACAAGCAGTTATTTCAACAATGTCGAAATGACGTTGAGCTGGAGGACTGCTTTGACTCATGTAACCCTCATTATACGAGGAGTAAGGGAAGTCAGGGGAAGAGTGCTCTATCTCTAAATAACTGCTGTGCAGACAGTGCCAAAAGTCAAAATAAGCTCAAGTTGCATAGCTTATTTCAAGGTTAGCCCTGCAGTGTAGACGTGCTCTCAGTGTGTATTTGAACAGGGAACAGAATCAAAACCACTATTACTCTACATGTGTGCACATTCCTCTGATAAAAAAAGTTTGAAAAACATTACATATAAAAGTTTATTTTTAATTTATACTTATAATTATTATTCAATATTCTCTTTTCCTTTTAATGTTTTGACTATATCATTGTGATGAACTGGAAATAAATCCTTCTGGAGCAGGCTATTACAATTAAATTAATTCTTTCCACCATTTGATGGCTGTCTCTGGAGGTACTGGTCCAAAGGGAAAGGTCAAATGTATGTTTGATACCAGCGTCCCATTCCTGACAATGTAAAGGCCATGATTCAGCAAAACACTGAAGTGTGTCCATAAATTCAACCCTGCTCAGAGAACTGCACAAACATGTGCTTATGTTCCACTGGTGAAGGCCTTAATTCAGCAAGTTATTGAAACACATTAACTTCAGTAGAACTACTTAATGTGTTGAAAGATACACATATGCTTAAGTAACTTTTTGAACCAGGGCACTAGAAGTTAAACAGCATTCAAAAGCAAGTCCTACAGATGTTAAAACCATGAATTTGGATAAAGAAATCTAAGTCTTCTCTCACTACCTAATCCCATGTGCCAGCTCAGCAGTTTCAGAAGAAATCTAGGAGCATTTGCAGTGTGTATCTCTGGCAACATGAGGTTCTTGTTTTTGCTGGGGCGAACATGCCAAACCCACAGAAAACTGCTTGAATAATCATATTTCATAAATAGTAAGGCACAGTATTATGATAGCAAGGGCTTCCTTTCTCCAGCTCCATATATTCGTATTTAAAGGAACTAAGTTATTACGGAGCCAAGGTGGGGTGTGGGGAAGGTACACACAGGATCTGGGCTGTATGCAAAATAAAATAAAGGAATAAAATATTCTGGCTACATCTAGATTGCAGTTCTTTTCCAGGATACCGGAGGTAACCTGAAAAAGCTATGCCATGTCTAAATAATGCATCCGCTTTTTCAGAAAAAAATCTGAGAAAGCGGACGCATTCTTTGGCCATCCCTGTAAACCTCATTTCACGAGGAAGAAGGGAATGCTCGAAAGAGAAGGTTTTTCCAAAATTAGGCACCATGTAGACGTGCCAAATTTCGGAAAAGCCTCTTTCGACAGAAAAGCGGAAAAAGATACGCAAATTGCAGTTTGCAATTTGCGTATCTTTTTCCGACTTTTCTTTGTAGTGTAGACATAGCCTCTGAAATAATCTCTCAAAACTCTGTGACTTTTAAATGTTTAGTCCAGTTTGTTAATATGTATATTCATTGCTCTTGTACAGGTCCTACATATGTCCTCACCCATTCACATCCATTTCTTCTTAATATCCTATCCTCTAGCCAATCTTTTCTGCCAAGTGTTTCCTTTGACCAAATCTACAACTAGTTTTGATATTGCTATATCTATATAAGGCATGTCTACTCAGCAGGGCAAAAGTCAAATTAAGCTACGCAATTTCAGCTATGTCAGTTGCGTAGCTGAAGTCAAAATAGTTTAATTTGGCTTTTGGCACTGTGTACACAGCAGGAAGTCGAAGGAAGAATGCTCTTCCTTTGACTTCCCTTACTCCTCATGAAATGAGGGTTACAGGAGTCAGAGTAAGAAGTCCTCTAGCTCACCATTATTTTGAAATAATAGCTTTCTGTGTAGACATACTCTTTGTTATTTCAGAATAACATCAGTTATTCCAAAATAATGCTGCTGTGTAAACATACCTAAGGGTATGTCTAGACTACATGCCTCTGTCAGCAGAGGCATGTAAAATAGGCTTCCCGACATAGTCAATGAAGCGGAGATTTAAATATCCCCAGCTTCGTTAAAATAAAAATGGTCACCGCGCTGTGCCGGCTCAACTGATTGTCGGCACAGCGCGTGAGTGAAGACACGGATAGGTCGACAGGGGAAGCCTTTGTCGACCACTCCTGTAAACCTCGTTTCACAAGGCATACGGGAGCGGTCGACAAAGGCTTCCCCTGTTGACCGATCCGCGTCTTGACTGCTGCGCTGTGCCGACAATCAGCTGAGCTGGCACAGAGTGGTGGCCATTTTTATTTTAATGAAGCTGGGGATATTTCAATCCCCGCTTCATTGACTATGTCGGGTAGCCTATTTTACATGCCTCTGCCGACAGAGGCATGTAGTCTAGACATAGCCTAAGTGTATAGAAACTGATATAGTGGAAGTAAGACAGTTTCCTAATGTGGATGGAGTTCTACTGGTATAAAGGTGCTTATATCAATGTAAGTATCAGAGAGGTAGCTGTGTTTGTCTGTATCCATAAAAACAATGAGGAGTCCTGTGGCACCTGAAAGAGCAACTGATTTATTTGGTCATAAGCTTTCATGGGCACAAACTCACTTCATCAGATGCAGGACTCATCATTATATCAGCATAGGCATATAAGCTATACTGTTCCTAAACTGATAAAGTAAAAACAGTGGGTATAGATCACGGGGCTGCAGCAAGTTTCAGCTAAATTGAGATCCCAGACTGGTGTGAATAGAATGGAACAGGGCAGATGGTCTGGGAAAGGCCTGTTGGTTTTTTTCTGCACTCACTATTCCCTCATGCTCACATTTAACACCGGGAACTCCAAAGCACCAATTTGCTCTCAGTGAGGAAGTGGTCTCCGCAGCTAAAAGCAATCATTTGGAAGGGTTCCAGAGGGATACCAGCACCTTGTCCAGCAGGGCTTTCCAAGGACAAGCTGAGCAATTCACTTTGGCTAAATAGCATTCACTTACACAGTAGGAAAGAATAATTCCCTACACTGCGGGAATGGCTGGGTGAAATTTAATAGCCTGAGTTATGCTGGAGGTCAAATAAGATGATCATAGAGGTCCCTTCTGACCTTAAAATATATGAATCTATGGCTCTATGCTTGAAAGAATCCTCTAGATATTAGATATGGACTAATAGCCGGAACAGTGTGCAGAGAGGTAGAAAACTTTCTTTTCTTTTGGCAGAAGGGAAATTCTCTTTCTTTCTTTTCTTTCTATTTCAGACACAGTGTCAACTCTTTCCTTTCCCCTAAGGCAACCCATGATTTTAAAAGGTTTCTATCCTGTTTGAGTGAATTGATTTTTATTAGATTTAGGAGTTACATAGTTTATGAGTACAAGTATGCACCATTCAAGGATCTTTACAGGACATACTGTATGGCAGAATGGAATGTGGACAAAGCAGTAAACAGTGTTGGATAAACTGCTTCAAATTAGTGGAATAACTAGGTAATATTGAATCATGTGGTTCAGTTGCCTTCAAAACAGAGAGAAAAGGCAGATTTGAACTCTTCTTACTATGCTTTTAAAAGCTAATTATAAATGGTAAAGAGCTGACTGATGTGTACTTTCACTGCGGTGTATATTGTTTAGTGCCTCCTAATTTTCATGAACAGCGAACAAATAAAGGGTAGACAATCGACAGATTGTGTTTATTCTTTGGGATTAGCTTTCCAAATCAAACTGTCTGTTGCCTTCCAAAAAGTGCCATTTACTAGCTTCAAAAAGTGATCTTTCAGTGAGAAAACAAACAAACAAAAACTGTGTCACTAAGTGGCCACACATATCCAATATTTGTGCAAACAAGGAATCTAAATTCCCCTGTAGCTCCGGCACAGGCCACTGTTGAAGACAGGACACTGGACAAGATGAACCCTGGCCTTATCACAGGCCTTGTGTGCCATTATTGTGGGTGGGGACTATTACTACTTTGGGGCAATTTTTTTCCCCACTCAGAATTGTTTTCTGGTGTTTTTTTTTCTTCCCCTTGAAAGCCAAACAAGGGATGTGAGACCAAGGAGAAATGAGTGTATTCAAGAGGGTAACCACAGGAAAATGTAAAGTTTGCTCTTTTTGTGAGACTTCATGTTCTCATCCACAGGTGATTTGTGCTAAGTCTCTACAGAGACAAATCCCTCAGAAAAGAGGAATTATTAGATAACTCAATGATTTTGTAAATAAAGAAAATCTGATCTCTAAGGGTGTGTCTACACAGCACCCTAAACTCGAAATAAGATATGCAATTTGCGCCACGCAAATTGCATATCTTATTTTGAGTCTCTTCAAAATAGACTATTTTGAAATTTGGTGCTGTCTACACAATGCCAAATTTTGAAATAACATGCTATTTAGAGTCATCCCTTAACCCCAGAGGGTTTAAAGGGATGGCGAAATAGCACACCTGTTATTTCGAAAAATATTTCGAAATAATGGGCACATTTCTAAGACGCAGGGTAGCTATTTCGGGATACCTCGGTATCCTGAAATATCTCCGCTGTGTAGACATACCCTAAGAGTACATATTCACTGTTAATTGAGCCTGAACTCTTACCTTGGTGGTGTATGTAACTCCCTCATCCACACATACACACTAGAGTTAGTAATGCTTTCAACCTGACCAAGATGGCATGGCTAGAGCTATGGGTTAGAATCCTGGTTCTGCTTTTGGTGAGGCTGGTAACCTACCCACCTTGCAATGAGGATGTAGGCTAAACCATTGGAGTGCTGATAGTCCTCCAGTGCTTTCTCAGAATTCCTCCCATATCCCAGAAGGGCAGACAAGTTATCCCACAATTTATTGGACAGAATCATAGAATGGTTCAGCTCAGTGGAGCACACAGAAACATAGAGTATGCCCCCGTCAAGTCCTAGTGACATAAAAGTGACTGAAGCATCAGTACAAATGTGATAATACAGATGCAGCTCTGTACTATGGCTAGGATCAGATCTGGCTGCTGGTCACATGGGCTAACTCTGCACTGAAGACATACCCTGAGGTAAAGCAGTACAAAGCAAAAGCCCCGACCATCTGGTTACTAACTGTTGATCTGTTTATCTGCCCTAAATATGTTTAAGTTACCAATCCCAATATTATTTAGACATCCAATGGGTTATTACACTTCAGTCAGTACCAGACCAGTCAAAAGATTACTGTAAAAACTGATACACAGTCTGCGACCCAAAGAGCAGAGATTTAACTACCCATAGTGAAATCCTGACACATTTTAAATTTTCATACCACAAAAAACAAGAACAAACCAAAATTCAAATGCAAAATTCAAAAGATCACAAATTCCCTTTATTCACAAATATAAAAGCCTACTAATAAAAACATAATGAGAGCTTTTAGGTTCTTCTCAATAGTTTATTGCCAATTTGGGACAATCTCAAAGGGATCTGATTTTTCAGAGGATGGATGCTCAGAAGTTCCTGAAAATCCACCTTCTTTCATTTATCTCAAGTGATGAAGGGGGGAAGGAAAAAGGGGAATTCCCCAAATCAGTAGTCACTTTTGAAAACAGTGAGCCACACTTGCTAAGTGCCTTTCTTTGAGAAAATATTTGTCTCCCCTCCCAAACAAGGCCCAGAGTAACATGATGTTTAGTGCCTATTGAACAGTTCTGAACACCTTTGCGGGTGCTTGATACATGGTAAGTTTGGGAACTTAATGCTGATCTGGAAGTTAATATAAAACTCCCAAAGGCCTGTGTAATATGGGTCTGTATTGGACCTTAACTTAAAGATTAAACATGAGCCACTTTACCTAGCAATCACTGAACTTCAGTCATCTCTGAGTGGATATGTGGTAACTGCTCAATGGCACAAAGTAACACTGTGCAAAACTACCAAGACAAAATTCTCACTGTAATTTCAATAGAATCTATTCTTCATTTTCTATGTAGGCCAGATGTAATTTTACATTTTAGTATTGCAATTTAGGGTTTGCTGATGATAATCAGGCATAACATAAAAAAGAATGGAAAAAAATCCAAACACCAATTGAGTTTTTGGTTCAGATAGTGGTTTGTTTATAAAGCTATAATGACTTCCACATTTTCAGTTTCATCTGGGGAGCTCCACACCATTACAGTTAGCTCTGGGTGGACTATTTCATGTTTGTAGAGCAGAAAGAAACCATGTCTACAGATTGCTTTTCTTCTAAAGCCTTCTGTCCCACGAGGGCAACAAACTGGCTTTTTGCACTGTTAAAAATGATAAGCAGCATAATTTCTCACCAATTATAAATAACTGCAAATGCCTGTGCAGATTTCATTCTGCACTACCTCAAGAGACATACTATATCCTAACAGCCAGAACTAATGGTCTTTCTGTTGAGTACAAGTCTGGCTCTTTTTGGTGATCCATATCCACTGTTATATGAGCAAGGATGTGAAAACATCCTCTTGCTCACTCCCTCTCTTTCTTCATCTCCTACTTCACAATATGTACATTTTTGCCCACTCATAGTAGTTTTAAAAACTTTGTAGCTTTTTGGTATGCACACTTATGAGAGATTTACCTCTGTGGTGCCCTTTTAGGTACCAATGGGGCACTGCTCACTATCTCCGGCATGTAGACTCTACTGGCCCATTGCTCCCTCTTGTGTCTCTGGTGCTTTCACTCTCAGGCTAAGGCACACTTGAGTTCCACTCCTTCTGGGGTATTAAAGTCCAAAAATAAAGGAATACAATGAACTCAGTGTTGTTCAAGGCTTCTTTAGCAGAACCCACCCTTCTTTTCAGGGCTTCTCTACATACAGCCAGTCTTTGTACTTAGTCCTCCTGTGCCTTTTTATTTCATCCAATGAAGCTTGTTCAAGTAGCAAATTATTGGAGATGGTTGGCTGAAACTAGCCCCATGCCACACAGCAGCATTCAAGGGAGCCAAGGCAGACCTCAACACTCATTCAGAGCCTCCCACGGCTGCGGGCACACCTGCTGCTCCCTTGGCTGCCACTAATCAGGGACACAGGAGAGCTCCAGCCTGGACTGGTCCAGAAATCCTAGCCCTCACTGAGGTTTAGGGGATGGAGACTAACCTCCAGGAACTCTGCACAAGGAAAAGGAATGCTGATTTGTATGGCCAGATCGCTGCCACCCTCACCAACTAAAGCCACAGCTAGACCCTGGATCAAGTCTGGATGAAGGTGAAGCAGCTTTGGCAGGCCTGCCACAAGGTCAGGATGCAGAGCGGATGCTTCAGGGTGGCACCGCACATGTGCTGCAACTTCGAGAAGCTGGATGATATCCTGGGCGGGGGGCCGGTCATCCCTCCCCATTGTCATGGAGTCCAGCCAGGACACTCCCGTGTCAGCTTCTATGGGGGTGGGGCTGCAGAAGAGGAGGAGGAGGAGGAAGCCAGCCAGATGACCATGCCTACCAGCTAGGACCTGCTCCTCATCCTAGAGCCAGTTCCCCTCCCTTCTCTCCCCCCAGATGTCTCCCAGGCTTTAGATGATCCCAGTGAAGGCACATCAGGTGAGTTCTATAATTTTCCCTATATAAATGCAGGGACAGGTGGTGGGCTGCAAGGGGCTATGTGCTCCTCATTCACCCTACTGGGCCTGGGTATCACGCACAGCCTATGCAAGTGGGTGCACATGGAATGCCAGTCCAGATCACTCAGTCCCATGACATTCTCACTCAGGAACCCCTCATTCCTTCTCACAAGGTTCCTAGAGAGGCCTCCATGATGGGACACCTTCCTACAACAAGCCACCACTAAGGAGTCTGGGGTCATGGAACCACACAGCAGTGCTGCACACAACAAGAGGTGGCACTCAGGCACCATTCCCTACCAATGAAGCACAGCAGTGCTGAGGACACTGACTTTGTGCTGGGGAACCTGCGGGGGAAGGGGAATCCATTAGCACTCTCTCCAGCAAGTGGCATCGCTGTCTGTGGAACATCACGAGTGCTGGACCTGGTGTGTATGGGACAGAGTAGGAAGCCGAGCCACCCTATTCCTCCTCATCCTGTAGGCTCCTGGCCTGGCTGGCACCTTCCCATGCCTGCTTGTCCCCAGGCAGAGCTTTAGTGAGGCTCCCCAGGGATTTCTGATTCCAGGCTGGTAAGTGCCACTGTCTAGGCAACATATGGCCTTGCTCGAAGCACATTGCCATTGTCTGAACTGAGACCTTTGCTGTCAGCTCAGAGTTTGGGGCTAGGCCTCATGCACAGTGTCTCTTGGGATGACTGCCCTTGTAACTTTTCATCATAGCTGGGCCAGCTGCAAGCTTAGCACATTCCCCACCTCCCACACCATCTGCACGATTTCGCAGGATCTGCAGGTGGAAGAGAACCTAGGAGGACCTTGTGTGAGCAGATGGCCTGCCTGCAGTCCCTCATCTGAAGGCTCAAAGAGGAGCACCAGGAGCGGGCCACTGACAAGGGCAGAGGAAGGCCACCTGGGACCAGCTGGTGAGCCAGCACAAAGCCATGTGCTCCACCCTCAACTTGGTAATGGAGCGCATGGCCTCATGCATGGAGTAGGCCACCAGCCACTTGCCCACCCCTCCCTATGGCTTCCCCTCCTCTAGCCCCACCCCCCCAGGGCCACAGAACACAAGGTGGTGGGATCTCTTGGGCAGCCAAAGCTTCCTGAATAACCAGAGGCAGTCCCAGCCCCATCCCTGAGCCCTTCTTCCCCATCCTCCTCCCTCCCCCATTCCAGGTTCTTTCCCCTGTCCCTTCCTTATTGCATATCCCCCCCAATAAAAAGTCACTTTTTTCACAAGAGAAGGGTTTTTTTTTTTATGTGCTCTGTATGGTAGGGGGGTAGGTAGAAAGGGAGGGCAGGGGAAGGGAGGGGTGGGGGAGGAAATGCAGACAGAGGGAAAGCAGGGGCTCCTTATGGAGAGGCATGGAGGAGACTCTCACAGCTGTCTTTGGACAAAACTGTCCTTTAAGGCCTCCCTGATGAGCACAGTCCCTAGATGTGCTCTCCGTATGGCACTGTGTCCAGCTGCTCATATGCCCTGGCCAGCCCTTTCACCTCTGCCCCTCACTCTGGCAGAAATGTCTCCCCTTTGCTCTCACAGGTTGTGGAGCACACAGCAGGCTGCCACCACAAAGAGGATGTTGAGCTCGCTGATGTCCAGATGGGTGAAGAGACTCCGGAACCTCCACTTTAAACAGTTGAATGCACCCTCCACCACCATGTGGTACTTGCTCAGCCTGGCACTGAAGTGCTCCTTGTTGGGGTCCAGGCCACCCATGTAGGGCTTCTTGAGCCAAGGGAGCAAGGAGTAGACTGTGTCACCCAGGATGCAGATGGGCATGTCCACCTCGCTGACTCTGAAGGTGCGGTCTGAAGGGAAAATGGTGCTGGTGTGCATCTTTTGGAAGAGACATGAGTTCTGGAAGATGTGGGCACTGTGTGCCTTCCCCAACCAGCTGATGCTTATGTCACTGAAGCATTGCTTGTGATCCACAAGCATCTACAGCACCATGGAGAAGTACCCCTTTCTGTTTATATAGTCCAAAGCACAGTGGTCAGGGGCCAGGATGGAGATGTGCGTGCCATCTATGGCTCCCCTGCAGTTGAGGAAACCCATGGCAGCAAAGTCATCCACAATGGTGTCAACATTGCCCAGAGTGGCAACCCTCCATAACAGCATGTGGTTGATGGCCTTGGCTATCCCCAGGAGCATGGCCCCGAGTGTGGATTTCCCCACGCCGAACTGGTTTCCTGACAGAGAGGTATGGCAAGCTTCCACAGAGGGATGGTGATGTGCTTCTGTATAGGGATGGCAGGTCTTAGTCGGCTGTCCTGTTGCCTAAGCACAGGGGTTAGCCACTAGCAGAGCTCAAGGAATGTGGCCTTATGCATGCAGAAGTTCTTCAGCCACTAGTGGACTGGTCCTGCCAATCCAAAGTGGTCTCCGACCACCAGAAGTGGTGTTCCACAGTGTCCAGGGGACTGAAGGGCATGCACAGGAGCAGGAGCTCCAGGACTTGGGTGATCAGGGCCTGCAGTCCAGGCTGATCCTCGTCCTGCTGGAGCAGCATGCAGGCAGTTTGGAAGTACTGTGCCACGAGGTGCAGCACGAGGCCCATGAGCCTGGCACTGCTTTGCAGCAGCTCTGGCTCCATGCGCTGAGTGCTGTGATGTCCACAAGAGCATACTGAGTCTGTTTTGTATCACGCGAGGGGGGAGGCAGTGGAGGAATGGTGTATGAGATGTGGCTGTAGAGAGGAGCCTCTGAAAGCATGCATCACTGCTTGCCTGACCAAGCAGCCACAGGAACTACCCTCCCTCCTGATGCCCTCCCCAGAATGCTTCTGAGGGCTGTAAATCTGAGGCAGGCTCCAATCAGTGTGGATGTGTTATTTCAAAATAATTCTGACTAATTGTGATGCTCTCCCACAGTGGGGACATGCTATTTCGATTCTGGTAAATCGGGAGTTATTTCAGAATATTTTCCTAGTGTAGACATAGCCTTAGGGTAGAAGGAGAGCTATGGTCTCTTTGTAGATAGCCCCAAATTGAGCTAGGTTTTCTTCTTTGAACTCCACTCTCCACTACTACATCTGCTATCAATGGTAATAGAGGCCATCCTGATCCTCATTAACCCTCACCTTACTAGTGTGCAGCCTGTATGTCCCATCAAAGCACTACAACAAATATCTTTTTTGTACAGGATTTGAGCCCTTTTCCTGCCTATGCACATAAAAGAATAGTCAGCAGAGATTCTGCTGTTTTTTCTGAATGAAAATTTCTTAGAAATCATAGAGTTGATTCTGCCACACTTACTTTGCACATGTGTAATAACTTCCTCTGCAAGTGGCCCTATTGAAATCAACTTTGGAATTGAATGTGGCAGCCGCAGAACAATGCCCTGCAACAAGGACAGGAGATGAAGAAGAAAGTTGCATGCACTAAAACCTGCAGATTGTATTTAGCCAGATTTTTCCTGGTCTATACAATGAACATTCTTCATTTTTGCAAAAGGGTCATAAGAACTTTAATATACCTGGGAAAATTGTAGCTCTATGAATCTTAACAGCACAGTGCCCCTAGCACCAACCTGAGTTGTAGCCTAGTTACCAATTCAGTAATTCTGCCACCTACTGAACAACTGGTATATGCCCCTTTTCTTATTTTGTGCTAATAGAACAATATTTTGGAAACACTACATCTTTTTTAAAAGATACATTTCACTATTTATTCATCAATAAACATTTTAGTCAAAAGCAATCTACCACAGAAGATAGCTAAAAAATTCACCTATTGCTGGCATATGTAGTAGAATAATAATGGAAACATTATTTAACATACTCTTTTGTCCATTTTTTGCCACTGGAAAGAGTGCTGGTCTTCTTGTTTTCAGCCTTGGTGAAAGAATGTTTTTGGGGATGTCCCTGTCTGGAATGTCTAATAGCAGCATTCAGCTTATTGGCCAAGCACTTCATAATATTAAATGATTACGTGGTTTGTTAAATAATAAAATACAATTTAGAGCTGACTAAGAAGGACGGCAATAAATATGTACTCTATTGTTCTGAATATTGTAAGTTCAGGGACTTACCGCTTCAGTGAAGAAAAACATGGGCATGGAACCAGTTTTGCATTAACTTGAACCCTATTAGAGAAGTATCTTCTGGCTTCTAAATAATATACATACCATACCAAACACATGGACATTGGAACCAAAATATGCATCCTGCTGAATGTTCTCAACTCCCCCACACTAATTTAAGATGTGAGGTAATTCCAGGTGAGGGTGGGAGGAATTTCCAGAATTGTACGGCTTCAGTGAAGGCTGCAATCAACAATTTTTTTCTGACTAGTATAAATAGCTGCTATATTCTCATATAATTAAGATCTGCCTATTGTTATGGGTTGAGCTAAACTAAATGTCCTCTTTATAACATGTCTGGTTTTTTGGTAACTCTCAAATTCATAGGTAGCTCGGGTTTGCCTGTTAAATTGCATTTTCTCATACTGTACTTAGAACTAATAAGCCATATTAAAAATTAAAAGGAGAAGCTGAAATTCCTCCAGCTGACCTCCCACCTCTCTCATTGTCTGGTTCTTGTATGGCCCTCTCCTTATTGTGGCCCACTGTTTTTAATGATACCTACCAAACAGAGGCATGTTTGGGGCCTTCATTAAAGTACTTTGTTGAGCCCTGAAAGATCTTTGGCTAAGACAAGTTAAGGAAGGTGTTTCTATATAAAACACTCAGAGCATTTGGTAAGTACACTGCAATTAGCTACTTTCTTGCTTGAATCTGAAATACAGCATTGGATTTTGGATGAACCTTGGTGCTCATTCTGATTTACTATTCTGTAACATTTTAGAATACCTTGTATCCCTTATGGGCTCTGTTTAATTTAATCACCAGTCATGACTGATGAGCCCAGAGTCTGTGCCACAGCTTCAGGGAGAACAATCTAAACCCTATCTGAATGGTGTCAAATCACCCAGCTCTAAACCAGACATTCTTCCTCAGATGTAATTAATGAAGGCTTCTCTCATCCAGGGCTCCCACAGGGATTCTGTTTACAAACAAGAAGCGCAATGTATTGCAGCTTCCTTGCTCTCCCTTCTGGCTGCCAATTCTTCTTCTCAGACAGGCTCAGCCATCCCAGTCTCAGTTTCTTTTCATTGTTCTGTGAACATCATTGAAGGGGTCTTAAATGAAATCTTTGAGATGAAGAAAGTTAGTTCCAGCTCCTATATTTCCATCTTGTTTGAGGCCAGCTCACAAGCCAAGCCTGAACCAAGAAGGACCAGAAAAAGAGGTCAGTGATTAAAGAAGGATGTTCATGAAAAATCATAATAGGTAGTGGGGCACATGGGCAGAAGCAAGTGAGAGCTGGCACAGTTGAGTGTGAGATGAAGACTGAGGAAGAGAAAGGAAAGACACAACCTGTTGTAGCTGGATGCATCTTGCAGAGCCTTTATCATGATTAATGGTACATCTGTCTGTGACAAATATGGGCCAGAATCAAATTCGCATCTTTATGCCAGCCCAAGCCCTGGTGCAGGGCGGGGCAGGCCAACAAACACACAATAAGTAGTCATTTAGCCAGCCCAGGCCCTCGTGCAAGGTGGGCCAGGCATACAAACAATGGTTCCCAAGTTCCGGTAGGCCCAGGCCCTGGTGCAGTGTGGGGCGAAAAACAGTTTAAAGGCTCAGTCTTCTCTGCAGGCTAAGTAGCAGTTTATCCATCCAGTCTCTTGGTCAGTGCAGGGCAACAAGCAAACAGTATAACTAGTTAACCAGTTTAAAGTTGAGGCCTGTCTGCCGGTGGGGTGGGGGTCGGGTCTCCTTGCTGGTGGAGAGCCAAGAAGCACAGGGATTTTATCCCCACGGGGGAAACCTGCCACCGAGAGTGAGGGAAAACGGGGGGGGGGTGCAGAGCCACCCACTCCACTGAGTCCAAGCCCAGGGCTCTAACCATGGCAGCAAGGGGCTGCCACAGTGTCAGCAGGGATCCTGGCCACAACATGACAGCCAGGTCACTAGGTCAGCGGGGATCTTGGCCACAACACGCTGCCCAGTTGACCTCCCTCTCGTCAGCCAACCCAGTGTTGGTGATCCCTGGGCATCTTCCTAATTCCTCCTGGGGGCCTACCTGGCTCAGCCTCTGTTCCTCGGGAGCAGCCGTGGATGATGGCACAGGCAGAGTGTCCAGGGGCTCTGAGTCCAGATCAGTCGTGGTCCAGGTAGTGCAAGCCAATCTCCTGCAGCTAGCAGCAGCCCTGGCAG
The DNA here is from genome assembly GCA_032595735.1 of Pelochelys cantorii. Lineage (NCBI taxonomy): Eukaryota > Metazoa > Chordata > Testudines > Trionychidae > Pelochelys > Pelochelys cantorii. Next base: position 95,461,112 of record CM064329.1, on the reverse strand, counting down.
TCCTGGCCAGTTCAATGGGCTTGGCAGAATCCCAGGATGCCCAACCCAGTCTCCTGGGCCCAGCAGGGGCCCTGGTGGCTCAGGACAGTTCTCCCTTCCCAGGCAGTGTAGCTGGGCCTTCCTCCTGGGGTGCTAGGGCCAAATGTCTGGCTGGCTCGGCTGCTGGACTCCAACTGAACTTTGAGCTCCTCATTTTATACTTCTGGCCCCACCTTTTTGCTTCCTGTGGGTGGGGCTGGGTTACTCTGGCACCACCCACCAAGGGGTCTTAGGGAGCGTTTCCTCTTCCGAATTAGTGGGAGGCCAAGCTGACACACTACACAGGGGTTCTAAAATTTCATTGAACCCGTGACTCCCCCTTCTGACAATAAAAATTACTTCACAATGCCAGGAGAGGGGACTGAAGTCTGAGTCTTCCTTAGCCCCACTACCCCAGGTTGGGGAAGGGGTCACCAAACCCCGAGTCCCACCACTCTGAGCAGGGTAGCTAAAGCTGAAACTTCAAGGACTTTAACCCCAGGCCAGGGACTGCAACTTGAGTCTTACTGCTCAAGTTGGAAGTCCTCAAACTTTGACCCTGGGAAATGGGGATCAGGCTTCAGCCCTATATCCCAACGAGTCTAAGTCATCCCTGGGCACCCTGTTCAATGCTGGTTATTACCCTTTTGGGAGTCCCAATGCACAGCTTAAGAACAACGGGTCTAAATCTATGGCTATATCATTTGCATGTATTTAATATTCAGAATTATAACAAAATATTAACAAACACTGTGTAAAGATGATACTCATCCTAAAGGGTTTTCACCTGCAGTGCTGCAAAGATTTCACTGAGATAAGGCTAGATTGTGCCCTGTGTGAGTGCACAAGAAATGGAAAATCATAAAGAGCTTCCTTCATCATTGCCCTGAAGAAGCTCACCTCTGAGCTCAAACACAACAGAATCGCAGACAGTCCTAGTCCTTTATGCTGGTTGGGAATTTGCAACCCAAATGTTTTTTTCCCCCCATTGGAAAATACTGATTCTTTGCTGCTTTTCTGCAAACAGTTTTGCTTTCAGTGTTGATGTATCTTCTGATAATCACTGGTGGAGTGGGAAAATGATTCCCAGCCCAGCTCTGCTTGCATTCATCTGAATGCTAGCACTGCACCAGATTACTACCATTAGTCAACACAAAGAGCTGTTCTACTCTATGGCATTAGGTCAACATATGCCATGTTAGGTCAAATTTATAATGTGTGTGTCCACACTAGCAAGCCTTTTCTATTGATCTCAATGTCTTGTAAAATCCATGCCTGTACTCAGTGTCGGCAAGAAGCGTAGCATTAGAGTCAACCTTCCTGGGTTTTATTAAAGATAGTATAGACAGAGCTCTGGGTAAATTGATGGGATTGGCCTCCAGGACATATCCCAGAGTGTTCCTTTGTGAACACTCTGGGCAGCATTTTCAACTCCAGTGCACTTCAGCCAGGTACACAGGAAAAGCGCCAGGAACTTGGGGCATACAGGTAACACTGCATCTGATTGTTGGATGGGGAGAAGAGTCTGTGCAAGCACAACTCTGAGCCAGCAAAATAAATGGTGATATCTATGCCAAAATTGCACTGGGCATGATGTGAAAAGGTTACAGCAGGGACACCCAGCAGTGCCACATAAAAATAAAGATGCTGAGACAATGTATCACAAGACAAGGGAGGGGAACAGCAGCTCTGACTCTGAGCCACAGACATGCTACTGCTATGAGCGGCTGCAGGCCATTCTAGGGGGGGACACCACCAGTACCCAAATTAGTTGGATACCTCCCAGGAGTCCCAGGCAGCTTTGGGCCACCACAACGAGGACATTGTTGATGAGGAAGAGAGGGGTTAAATGCAACTGTGTTTCATCTTTCATCTGAGGTAAACAGTTGTTATACAGTGGTGGGCACTGCAGCTATGTAAAGAGTGCTTCCTGGAAAAGCCTGTTTATGTGCCTGGGTATGGACTGGGAATCCTCCATAGATATCTCTGTGAAGCTCTCCTGGAGGCACTCTGAAATCCTTTGCTGAAGGTTTCTGGGGAGGACTGCCTCAGATCAATGTGGTAGGACATTTTCCCATGCCATGCCAGTATTAAGTGATCTGGCATCATTGTAACACCCAGCACTCTGCCCATTGCAACAACCTCTCCCTTTCTGACTGTTACCCTCAGGAGGCTGATACTGCACAGGGTTATATAGCTTAAATGGCGGCTGCTTCTTCAGGGCTAGCACTTATGTAATCCACCTACTGTTTGCAGACCCCCACCAGAAAAATGTCCCCAGGTGTGCCCTGTTATCACTAGGTTGGAAAGGATCTTTCTAGACCACAGCCTGCAAGTTCAGGATGAGGATAGTTCCAGACTGACTGTACAAATTCTGTCCCTCTCCACCCTGAACCCAGTGCCCCTATAGAAAAATACATATTAACAAACACTCAAGTGACATCCTTGTTCCCGAGGGAAAGGGGGGGGGCTACAGTTTGTAGCCATTACTCAAATATGTTTAATGAGCAGCAACAAAAGACCCCCACCCCCCACTCTCTCATGTGCTGACCATACTTGCCTGCAAACCAAATTCTGCTGCCCAGTGTTCTGCTGTGTGTTGTACTTCACTTGTAGGCGCTTCTTTTAAAAGACAAAATTTGACCTTGTACCTAAAGGCAATGAATTTATTCCTGTGAAGTGTTTCATTCATTGTAAGACTTCACCTTGTGTTTAACAATGTATGTTCTGTCAAGCTACCCTTGTGGTTATTTTTCCTTGCAGCTGGATCTTTTCTGTGGGTGCATCCTGCATAAAGGCTGTCCCAGTGTAGAAGGAAAAACAGAAAAGGGAAGACATATTCTGTGATCTGATGCATTCTTTTGTCCAGCTCAATACATGGATTTTTACTTACACTGTCAGAGAGGCTGAGGTGCAGGAAAGGCAGCTAGACCTTAGAGTCCTACTGCACCCAATGACGAATCAGCTGCCCTCCTCAAAAAAATTCCATATCCTTTTCTCCCAGACATGTAAGAATGGGTGGTGGAGAGGGAGCTCTGGTATTATTTGTACTCAATTACAGGGGACAGTTCAAAAAGCAGAAGCCTGTTCACAGCTTTGATGGCTACTCAGTGCAATTGTGACCTACATGTCCTTGTTGTCCTCCCTGCCCCCCCATGTTATCAAGCCATTAGACCCAATTTATCGTTACTATTTGTTTGTGTCTCTGCTCAGTGTTTGTTAGCAGAATAAAATGCATGGATTGAGGACTACAGGCTCTTTATTCACTCCACATGCTGTGGTTTGTATGGTTTCAGTTTATCAGGGCAATATATGCAAAAAGGGAGTCAGTTTAGTTTTCAAAGATTCTTGGAGATGAAGTGCACCTTGATGAGCTCTTCTTATTGCCCAAGAGTCTGACTGCTTAAAACTGGCAGCCAGGCAATCTGCCCAACACCTAATGCCAACAGAAACTTCTTCCCCTCAGCTTCACAGATATGACACACACAGCAAGCAGTAACAACAAGGGAGATATTACTTTCTCTGAAGTCTAATCTAGTAAGTAAACTGTGCCAACACACTCTCAAATGCCCAAAAGCACATTCTATCATCATTCCGCTCTTGCTCTGCCTATGGATGAACTGCACTTTACTACTGCCCAGGCTGCCTGTGTATGGCTTCATAAGCCACGGGAGCAAAAAGTAGGCTGGGTCTCCAAGGATAACTATTGACATTTCAATGTCATCAATGGTAATATTCCAGTCTGTGAAGAAATTTTCTTCTTGCAGCTTTCAGAAGAGACCAGAGTACCTAAAGATGTGCGTCATTCATCTTTCCACGTTGATGTCAGTAAAATGGCCCTTGTGATCCACTAGTGCTTGCAACATCACTGAGGGTATGTCTAGACTACATGGCTCCGTCGACGGAGCCATGTAAACTAGTTTACCTAGCATAGTCAATGAAGTGGGGATTTAAATAATCCCCGCTTCATTAAAGTAAACATGGCTGCCACGCTGTGCCGATGATCAGCTGATCCGGCACAGTGCAGCAGTCTAGATGCAGATCTGTCGGCTGGGGAAGCCTTTGCCAACTGATCCTGTAAACCTTGTTTCACGAGGCATAAGGGATCGGTCAGCAAAGGCTTCCCCAGCTGACAGATCCGCGTCTAGACTGCCACGCTGTGCCGGATCAGCTGATCGTCGGCACAGCGTGGCAGCCATGTTTATTTTAATGAAGCGGGGATTATTTAAATCCCCTCTTCATTGACTATGCTGGGTAAACTAGTTTTCATGGCTCCGTCGACGGAGCCATGTAGTCTAGACATACCCTGAGATGTAACCCTTGCAGTTTATGTAACCTGTGCAAGGTGGTCTGGTGGCACAATAGGGATGTGCGTTCCATCTCTCACCCTACCACAATTAGGAAACCTCATTGTAGCAAAGCCATCCACTATGTCCTGCATATTTTCCAGAGTCACTACCCTTCCTAGCAGAAGGGTATTTGTTGCCTTGCCTACTTGGATCATAACAGCCCCCATGGTAGATTTACATACTATGAATTAACTAGCCAATTAGCCCGTCATAAGACGGGATTTTCAGGTCTCTCCTCCACATCCGTCTTCTCTCCTGAGCCTCCGGTCTCTTGCTCCGTCTCTCTCTCTCTCTCTCTCTCTCTCCTCTCCTCCTACTGCCTCCCCCTCTCAGCTCTCCTCCGCCTTCTGCTTCTCTCTCCGTCTTTCTCTTTCTCTTCTCCCCCTCCTGCCTTTCACTATCTCTCCGCTCTCCTCTGTCTCGGGGATGCATGCTCGTCCAGGCCCCAAGCTCGTGTGGCCATGGTGCTCGGCAAGCGGGGCAAGGGGGGCAGGGCGGTGATGTTCACTGCCAGGGGGCGGGGCCTGGAGCCACCGTCACGCCTCACGTCACCGCCCCACCCCCCTTTGCCTCCTGCCGTGACGCTCGGCTGAGTTCTGTGCCGCTCAGCTGGGTTGCCACGGGGGAGCAAGCGGCCGTTTGGGCTCCCCTGCGGCAGCCTGGCTAAGCGGCGCAGAACTCAGCTGAGCACCACAGCAGGAGGTGAAGGGGCATGGGGCGGTGACATATAGGGTTGCCAGGTGTCCGGTTTTCTACCAGACAGTCCAGTTTTCGGGCCCTCTGTCCGGTAAAAATAAATGAGAAAATACCAGACATGTACAATGTCCAATATTTTCTGGTTCTCTGGCTAGGCACCAGATAGAAGCCTGGCAGGGGCGGGGACGGGGGAGTGGCTGGGAGGCGGGGTGCGATCCGTGCTGGGAGCCTCTAGTTGCCTCTGGGAAGCAGGGGAAGCTGTGTCCCTGCTCCTGAGCGCTGTTCCAGCGTGTGCTGGAGCTGCAGATGGACTTGCTTCTCTGGGACCATGAGCGGAGCGGGCAGCACCCTGGGATCTGCATGTGCCCGGGCTCCCCGCCAGCCGATTCCCTCTCCCCGCCCCCCGCCAGCCGGTTCCTCCTTCCGATCTCCCACAGCCAGCCTCGCTGCCCCCGACACCCACCCCCGACCAGCTTTGCTTCCCGCGGGCCGCCCCTCCCCCGTTCTACCCTGGCCAGCTACGCTGCCTCTGACCACCCCCCCAACTCTGCTTCCCCCCCCCCCCAGCCAGCCCTACTCCTCCCCAGGCCGGTCCCTCCCCCCTCCCGCCCCTGATCAAGTGTGTCCAGTTTTTTTTTCCACAGGACTACCACCACATGCTTTTTAACTTTCAGAGCTGGTCTCATTTTAGGATTGCTGCACTTCTGGGCTAGGGAAAGAAATCTGCAAAGTTCTATGAAAGTGGTCTTGTGTATTCAAAAGTTCTGGAGACATTGGTCATAGTAATGCAGCTATGAGACAATCTGGTACCACCACTTGTGCTTGTTTCCCAGGCCCAGAAGCAGCATTTCAACATGTCCAACCACCACCACCATATGCCAATTGTTCCCTTTAATGGCTTCCAGCAGACCTGTTAGCATCGCATCACATTCTTCCATGCAGTGGCTCCTGGCTACACTCTGCAAATAACGCAGGAAAATGTATAAGGTGTTTGCGATGTTCACAAGAGTGTACATCTGAGTGGGGCCCATGCTTCCTATGCTATGGTATCTGTACAGGTAACCAAGGCTTAGACAAAATGTGTCAAAATGATTGTTTGCCATTGCTTTCTGGTACAGAGTGAGGAAGGAGGCAAGTGCATCATGGGATGCTGATGACATGAACCCAGAATGGTTTAAAAAATGTTTTTGCCCCATCTGACACAGGGAGCTTAACCCAGAATTCCAATCGGTAGTAGGAAGTGTGGGATGACTGCCCACAGTGTACTGCTTTATGAATCAATGCATGCCCTGGATGCACTTTGCTGCCTGATTGTGCAAAGAGGAGACATGCAGCATCGACTTTGTGAAATCGGAGGCTAAATGTACATTCAATTTTGTAATGTAGATGTACCCACAAAGTGCATGAGTACCATGGATTTTGTCTTTCTAAAGAACGAGAGGTCCTGGTAGCCTCCATGGGACATGGCAGCTTCACAGCACCCAAAATTGGGACCATGATGCCTATGTGTCAGTTTTTTTCCTTTGTAGGGAAATATCATCATCCCCGTTATACAAAGAGCAATCACTCAGGGAGTGGTTTCCTTACTCAGTGACTGGAAGATGTTCATTCCCATGTAGTTTCAGGTGTTCTTTCTGCATAGTACTAAGCTCACCATCATCATTCAATAAACAGTACAGCCAATATTGTCATTATAAATATTAATAAGGAATTAAGGGTCAGACATTTCTTGCTTACTAGAACTTGCAGTCTCTGCAGGCCACACCTCCCTGGAGTTTAAAGTGACTAGAGCACATTTCACAGAATTCTGAGGGCCGTGCTTTCACACTCCCTTCACTCCTGCGCTCAAATGTAGGCTACACAGCTCTCATCACACACACACTCCTATTTTACTGTTTCCATGCACATTTTGCCATTGCTTTCCCCATTAATGCTGATGTTTGTGTGTCATCATAAGCCCAAGATTCCCTTTCTTCCCCCCTCTGGCCTTCAGTGACCTCAGAGAATGATACTTGTGATGTCACAATTTTGGTTTGCTACCATTCAAATAGATTGTAATGGCTTCGAAATTGGCTACATCAGTTAGTGAAACAGACAGGAAGAAACAAGCTGCTTACAGACTATGTAGCTTGTATCTAGACAGAAATCTTTAGATAATCAGTGATAGGAGGGAAACATGCAGAAGATGTGTATGGCAGGTAAATATAAATGTGCTTGTAACATTGCATAAGCTCTTTTGTTACAGCTATGTGAATTAGCAGGGAGGTATTCCATTTAAGATTTAATGGCAGGTGGATGAAAATTTGATGTAACATGTCAGGGGAGGGACTCAGCATGAAAATGTCAAGGAGAGCCAAGTATTGTAAGAATCATCTAGATTTCACATAATCTGGCAACAAGAAGGTTCCTACAAGCCAACTCCCCATGTTCTTGGGCAATTCAGAGAATGGAGAACGTTGTGCATGAGCCACACCTTTGCCAAATACAAATCAGAGGAACGTCTGTTTCATTCATTAAATACCCTGTCAGGAAGATAACCAGGAATAGGCTATAAAGAAAACTACAGCCTTAGAGTTAAGTGCGTTCTTTCATGAGGTGGAGTCTAACTAAGAATGAGATTCCATTAATCCATATGTAAGATTAGAGGAGTGGCAAAGAAGAGAACTATTCATCTCTAAAGAGACTCTCCTTACTCAGAGTTACTATTACACCTTGAAGCATATGACAAGACAGCAATGATGTTGAATATATTAAAGACCTAGGTTTTCCATTTCATTCAGAATTTCCTGAAAATGGTTTAATTGTGGAAAACAAAACAAAGAAAAATTATCCCTTCCTCTCACTCAAATTTAAGATATTCACTCTTTGTTTTCTCTGAATAGAGAGCTACTTTCCCTCCAAAACTGGTCCAGTTCAAAGGGGAAAAAAGGCAAATATTTCAAAATTTCATTTGGACAAAAATCTCTTTCGATCAAAATGATATAAAATTTTGCCTACCACCTGATGTGAAAATGGCTATTTCATGTGTTAAAAATATATATGTATGTTGAAAAATGGCCCACAATGAAATGATGCAAACAAAAAACTGCAAAAAATCTTCATCCTTTTTGTACAGCTTCTGTTTACACCTGAATCTCTCTCTCTCTTACACACAGGGAAAAGAGAAATTATAAGAGACATTAAATCACTAAGACGATGTTAGGTTTAGATTGACTCACCTTGTTGTTGTCTGGGTCATTATGTTTATTCCTGAGGCCTGTGCCCTACTGTTTATGGATATGTTATTCCCTTTTGTGGACAAACTCTCTGGCTAGCCATCATTATGCCTGGCTTTATTCAAGTGTTTTGTGTTTTTTGTCTTGTTGATGAAATGCTGTTGCTCCATTATGGTCTGTTTTCCTATTACCTACTTTCTCTGTTGTGGTATTGATGGTGCCCACAACAGTCATTTAGGATCAGAGCCTTCAACTTTGGAATGGCCAGATTCTCATTACTTCAGTAGATGTTGATTTGAATCTTGATTGCTGTTTTGTATGTAATTTTTATTAATTGATACTTATTGCTGACCTACACAAATGTCTTTACAGTGAGGGATACTTCTCATTCTGATAAATTGAAAGGGAAGAACTTGGGATTTAATTCTTCTTCTACTGACGTCAATAGGAGTTTTGCCATTGACCTCTGTTGGTGCATGATCATACCTATAGTCCAGGCATTCTAGAAGAATGTGTTAGCATTTCATTTTTTTCTATATTAAAAACCAAATGATTTACACAGGTGATGGATGTGTTGTAATTAAAGAATTGCCATATTATTTAGTACCACTTTGGAGAAATGCTACCCAAGTGCTTTCAGCAAGCTCTAACTTTTTAAGATTATTATTTGAGTAAAAATTGTTCATTAAATATCTTTTGGCATGGGTCCTTGGATTGAATCTGAGTGTAATGCAGTTAGGCTGTCAGCCTGCTCCAGCTAGCTACCCACCAATGGGTTCTGGAACATTTTTTATAGCGGGGATATTGAAGTCATTGAACAAAACTCTAAACCCTGCATATGATGGAAACCACTTCAAGCCAAGGGGACTCTGACACAGCCAACACCTCTAGTTCCAGCGCATGTGGAGCTACCTGCTTTTATTTCATTGTTAGGAAAAAAATGTATTAAGGCCCTATAGTTAGGTCTGTGTAGAAATCAACAGTTTGGGGTCAGAGGGATGAACGTTGTCACTGGGTGGGAGTCATAGTGTGGCTCCATGCCTGCAGTGCAACTTTAAATTCTCAATTTTAAACAAACCAAAAAGCTTCAAGTGAAACTGACTTCAGAGTATCAAGTTCCACCTAATTGTACATCAAAACTAGAAGAAATGGCAAGTTTCCTGTTTTTGATGCTGTCATAAATTAGTCTGGATTTGGCCTAGATAGGAACCTGAGTTGACTCCATATTTCACTCCGTCCCCAAGTTCTTTTTTAATAAAATAAAATAACCTGTTTCTTTGAACAGATTCTGCTACCGGGCAAAGGAAATAGAGTGAAATTCATCCTGAGACTTAACCCAGCCAAATCCTGTGCACCTCTTAAATCTCATGTAGCCCACTGCTTGGCACTGAGATTCATTCATTGTGAATAACCTTATTTCATGGAGATCCTCTGTTAACTTAATTTCACATAATGAATCTTGGTGCCTAGGTGCTATTGAGGTAGTTGTTCCTTGTTTCACTTAAAATGCTGCTGCAAAGATCATTGTCCTGGCCATGTTCAACCATGTTCCCTTCACTAGATTCCTCTTCTTCATCACACGAAACACAAGCTACCAGTTATCATTTTCAAGGCTCGTCATGGCCTTTTGCCACTTTACTTCTCATCACTCATTCACCACTGAGATGTTGAATCCTGCCTCTGCTCTGCATGTGATGGCAACCTTCATTGATCATGTGTTAATTTTTCAAAATTCCTGTAAAACATCTGCAAAACTAAGTCATTACCTTCCTTCCTATCCCCCCTTAAAACTTTCCTTGTTGGAGGGGCCTTCAAAACCAAAAAGCAAACAGATCCATTGTTAGTCTTTCCGCTGCTGGTGTGCAGTGGCCACTGCCTACCATGCTGACCAGTACTGCCTCCTTGTTTCCTTGTCCTCCTCTTGTCCTTATCTGCCTGCTGTCCATAGATTTAGATTCAAAGCTCTCTCAGGCAGGGGCCATCTGTTAGTTCTGTTTGTATAAAAATGAGCAGACTGGTATCCTAATCTGTGATTGGCACTCCTAGGTGTTACCACAATACAATATAATCAATTAGTAATTTTAAAGCGCACTGCTAAGTGATTGGCCAGTAAAAATTCAAGTCTCCAGGGATCTGAACACTGATGCTCATTAACATTTAAGGTATTCAGAGCCTTTCAAGAGACACCTGATATCCCAGAAAGTATCAGGCCTTAGCTCTGCCATACATAAATCCTTGTTCAGAGCTCCTTTCTGCTTATTCGTTGTGCCATTTTAAAAAAAAATTATCAGCAAAAAATACATATATAAAATAAGAACATTGCCAAAAGTCTTAATTCTTGGATACCTGCTAACAAAGTTATGCCATTTATTGAGGTCTGTCAGTTGCTCTGAAAATTTTTAAGCTTGCAGTATATTGTGGTGAGCACCTACTTCATTTAGAATGTAGCATAAGCATTTTGCCTTGCACAAGATCAATGGCTTCATTTTTTAAATGGCTGGTGAAACAAACAGTTATCATTTGTTTTTCATTTTTCTCTGATGAGTGCCCTTGGGCGAATGTGCATTAGAGATCTACTTTTTCCTCTTAAGTCAGCTTGCAGTGTTTATAACTACAATTTGAAGCTTCTGCATTGTGACAGGAAATGTAACCCAAGGCTTCAGCACTCAAATCAAAATAAACAGTTTGGTCTGATTACATTTTGAACTCTTGTGTGAATTTCATTCACATGAACAGGGATGTTTGGAAATTACCGTAAACCTCTCCATTACTGGAGACCATCAGAGAAAGAAGAACTCAAGACATTAGAAAGTGGCTAGAACCACCATTGTCACTTTCTACCTTGTATTATTTCTTAGACCCCAGTCTTGTATCACCAGATGTTTACCTAGCTCATTCAGCTGGAAGGCAACAGTCAGACACTATAGCTGAGGCGAAGCATGGTCTTGGGGTGAAAACACAGGACTGAGAATCCTGAAAGCTGAATTCTACATTTGGCTCTGCCACTGATTGTGTGTGACCCTGAAATTCACTTAATTCTCTTTACCTACGCTGTCCCATATGAATAATGCAAATAATAGCAGCACATCCCTTATCTCACAGAGAATTGTGATTCTCTTATTTTTATATCTGTTATAGACATTTCTGAGATCCCTGGATGAAAGGCTTCAATCAAATGAAAAGTATTAAGATAATAAAAATAAAATTGGTTTAAATGGTTTCTCTGTATTGGAATATTCATAAATATTAAATCTTAATTTTCTAGATTTCCCTTGTGCTGCCCTTGGTTAAAATGTTTCTTGCTCTTCTTGCTACAGAAATCAAAACATCAAATTTCACACTTAGCAGAGTGCAGAGGCCTGCAGTTCCCTGGATCGTCCATAGAAATTCTTTTTGAACAAAGGGTTACATCAGCTTCTCTTCGCTCCCACCTTTTCTTTTCAAAGCAATTTTTAAAGTATCTAGATAACCTTTTTTTTTTTTTAATTACATCTCTCTTCTGGGTACACATTTCTCTCAGGATCAGGATCCTATTTTTTTTCCTGGATTACCCACCTTCCCTCTCTAATGCCCAGAGAATAGCTGCAGACTTTCTCACTGTGACCATTTTTGTTGCCCTCTTGATGGCTTTATACCAGCCCAGTCCTCACCCACTCATCTGAGCTCCATTTTCCAATCAGGGTTTGTTTCTTCAGCTTAAGCCCCTCATGTGTATCCTGTATCCCTAACTTAACTTTTCTCAGCTTCATTTCTTTTTTAGGGCTGATGTTGGGTGAACACCCCTTCAGACAATGATGTCATGAAAGCTTTACTAGGACTTAAACAATGACTTACAAAATAATTCCATTGCTACTTTATGTCCCTATTACCTTAATCCTGAATACCATACATCAACTTTGTTAATTGAATCCATGAAAGAAGTAGCAATAAAATGCAGGATGGATCTGTAACTCAAAAAGAGGGAGCCCATAAAATGCTGCAGTGTTGTCTTGAAAAAAAAATCATTGGAATAATAGCCTGAGTGGGAGTGGAAATGTAAGTTATGCAGCTACTAGACTAGGGAAAACATAACCACTCGAAAGTAGGTATTCTTCCACTCAACCCTTCCCCACCAGTGATAATGGGACCTCTAAAAAAACCTAGGGGCTTTCCATTGACTTCAGTGGGATTTGGATCAGATGTCAGCGCTATGAGTATGTACATTAAAATTCAGCAACAGCAAATTACTGTCATATGGTCTTTAAAGGGACACTAAACTAGGTCAAATGAAAACCAAAACAAAGTTTTTGAATACATAGGAACAAATTATTTCAAATGTTTTTGTACATGAAGTACAGTGGAAAAAGTTGTTTTTTAAAAACAAATAAGCATACCCCTGTTGTATTTTGCAACCCAAACTATGTAGTATTGGACTAGTGTATCTCAGTCTAAGACTGAAACTCAGTAGAAATTATAGTTGATCAAAAGATTGGAAAAGAGAATACACAGAAAGACTGATAAATTAAAAAAGCATTTCCCATCCACCATGTTTTCTAACTATTCAGTCAATTGTTTTGCTTGATTCTCTTTATTTAAACAGAACTCCCTATTGTTTTAAACCCACCTTTTAATTTTTCTGATTTGAAAAACTAGTGCTACCATGTGATTTAGAAAACAAACATTACACAGTAAGAAGACAAACACTAAAGCAAACAACTGAAAAAAGCAAACAAAAACAAAACAAAACAAAACAAAGGAAACCCCACCCAATGTTGTTTAAGAATCAGAAGGCTGATACGCTTCCTGTTTATTTGTCTGGAATCTTTTGAGATTTTAAACCTGAAATCTTAGTTTGTGTATTTAGTGCAGTGACCCATCCCATCTGTCCTCAATAGTGCCTGAAGACAGAAGAGAAAGCCATAATGTCAAATTGGAATAAATCCTGCTGTTTCTTCTCCCTCTCCCCAGCTCCCCACCCTCTCTGAGTATTATAATGAAGCTAAGTATGCTATACTTCCCATAGCATTTAAGGAAATTGTTTTGGCTGGGGTCTGTAAAGACTGTCAAACTTTACTGAGGATTTCCCTATAAATACTATTATTATGTGGTCTACTTAGTCAAATCTCCCTTGCAGAATGAGCAGCAGATGGGGGTCTTCTTCAGCTTCTGCCATTGGAATGACTGCTAAGGGACTCAAAGTGGTATCTCTCTCACATACCTTACAACTTCCTTAACCACTGAGTTTCTGGATTTCATGCAACCACCTGGGCTGCTTAAAGAACTTGCATTTCTTAGGACCTGGGCAGCCTGCCCACCTTTTCACACACTTAATCAAACCAGACAGAGGGAACTTCAGACTTAAAAGGGAAAAGAAAAAAAAATGCTGATGGAAAAAATAACACAAGGTTGTTATTCTAAGAGGGTTCACATTTGTTTTCAATATGGACCTTGGCTATACCATGGAAAATTGAAATGGTATGTTTCTTCGAAGGCAGCAACAACTGAAAATGAATGGAAAGGGTGATTCAAGACTGCAGAGAATATCCGGCATACAACACCATTTTGATATGAGTAATTTCCAAGCCATTACTTTGCTCTACTTGGTTGCATTTTTCATGGGGGTAAAATAAACCAGGCTAATAATTGCTGCAGCCGGACTGTGTTCCCCTCATTGAAACACTTTTTTTTCTTTTTCTTTTAAAGGAAAGCTATTTTTACCCATGCACTATAGGTAATACCACTGTTATTTTATCCACTGCTTGGCTTTTAGCGTAAGCCAGAGGCTGTGGTTATCAGTAATGCCAGGAAATGAAAGGCAAGCACAGCATCTTTAGTCCAGGAGGTAAAATAACCCTCTGAAGTGAATCATCTGGTCTGTTTCATCTTAGAGTAGAAGAACCCGTTATTTGCTAATTTCTGTTTATTTATTTTTGTATCAAAATTGCCTGAGCTAGAACAAGGCATCGTTAGGAATATCATATGCAGACTTCACACCAATAAAGCAGACATTAAATAAAAAGCCAAATTTGTTCAGGTCAAGGACTATATGGGCATCTGTCAGTGATTCAGCACATGATGTTTGTTGTCTCTTGCATTTCCCACTCCTTCATGGGATGCTTCTAGAGTAAACATGGCTTGGGGATTTGCTTGACACTACGTCCACGGCTTCTGAAAGTTTAGTTTCCACATCTTCCCTGACACCTCCCCTCAATGTTGGCATCTTATTTCCAAATTTCTTTTGAATTTTCTTTTTATTGTTACTTTTTAAAATAAAATGTCCAGGAGTAAACTACCAGCTTCTGTGGACCTAACTGTATAACTAAGCAAACTGCTGCAATCTTCATAGCCTTGGTTAAGGGAACAATTTCTTGTTGCCATGCAAATGCTTTTATGGGAAAGGCCATGAAAACAAAGGGAACTCAGACAAACTCCAAACTCTAAAGAACAATGGAAATCAAATGAAGGTTATACTCTTGCTTATCACTGAGGAAAAAGATGAACTTAACTGGGGCATGCACCTCAGAGTTACTGAGCAGTGAGCATCCACAACACCCACTGAAGTCAATGGAAGAGTCCTCAGGACCTTTGAAAATCCAGTCATTTCTTTGCAAGGGAATTCTACTGTGATTTTGGAGTTTCCTAAACTCTATACTGCTTGCTCAAGAGTGTCTGAGCAGCACCTTCTACCTAGGGTTGTCACAGGTGAAATTTCATTGTCAGGACAGGTTTGTACATCATGGCACATCTTTTCATCAATAAATCATAAAACGTCATAATGATATGGCATCAAAATACCATCACTATTTGAGGTCTCTGAGAATTTATTCAGGACTAGTTACCAACCTACAAGTTTGAGGGGTCAGAAAATGAGATGCTTTAATCCATTGTATCACAGGATACTTTAATGGTGCTCCTGACTATCTAGATAATTAAAATAGGTGGATGAGTGACTATACCTCATCCCTAAGGGGCAATATATGTCCTAGTATTACGCCAGGGTCAATTCAGCTAATAATAATATGCTGCACCAATATGCACATAATGTGGAAGAAAACACTGATTTTAAAATAAGAAGGGCAGGCCGGGGGGGGGGGGGGGGAGACTAGAACTATTGAGGCCATAAATTCCTAGTGGCTGAGAAACTTAAGAGAGAGAAGTTATCAGAATGACACAAAACTGAGATCAATCCTTTAGTAATCATCAGTGTTAAGTATAATAGAAATATTAAAAAGAAGCAAGGGAAAATTCAATCTAATGGATTTAATTTTTCAGTCAAGAATTCTGCAAGTTGTTTTTCAAATCTACTATGAAAAAGCAACAGATAGACACTTATCAGAGAAAAGTTTAACTTAAAATATCATCCATTCTATGGCCCCTACCCTGCAGCTGGCTCCTTGAGGGCAGACCCTGGGC
Organism: Pelochelys cantorii; assembly: GCA_032595735.1. Classification (NCBI taxonomy): domain Eukaryota; kingdom Metazoa; phylum Chordata; order Testudines; family Trionychidae; genus Pelochelys; species Pelochelys cantorii. The sequence continues at coordinate 95,445,442 of CM064329.1, read as the reverse complement.
CTGCCAAGAGTCTCACACCAGTAAATAAGGCTTCACCCAGGCTCACTGTTCTGCCCAGTTACAGGCAGATATCTATGTTAGGTGTCATGCCATAGCTGATGTGCCATATTAGCTCAGTGATCATGATCTCACTTTTTTTTCCCTGATGGATCATTCATTTACAAAAATGTAGTTGGAAGACTTTTAAGGGAGTAAGAGAAAGGACAAAAGTTTAATTTGTATTTTCCCACAATCTTAAGGAATAATGTGGACTTAACCACAATGATAGACATAGCAGCTTAGTGAATTATTTTGAAAGACAAATTTATTCATTAATATCACCACATCTTCTGTTCTTCATTTATCTGTGAAAAAGTGGTGAGTCTCAAATTTACTTTTTATTCCTAGGAGTCCTTTTTGGTATATAGTTCATTCTTTTGTGAAAACATTGATTTTGCATCTTCAGAATTCAAGCAGTTTTGACTGGGCACTATTGTAATTACAGTGGCTAGTTGCACCTCTACTTTGGTCTTTCTGAGTAAACCCATTGCATGTTTTAGACATCTAACTCCTACCTGTGTCCTTGTGGGATTCTAGATTTCTCATACACTTTGACTGAGAGCATGCTCACATGGCCCAGTGTATGTCTACCACTTCTCTGAATAGGTATAAAATGACCAGTGAATAACACTGCCAAACAGCCATGTTCTTGAAAGAAAATACAATACATCCATTTTGGAGTAGGGAAAAAAAAAACATAAAAAAAAAAAGAATGACAACACCACCCATCTGTAGGCATGTCTATCTTACTTAAAACAATTCCATCCCATAACAGAGATGAAGACAGGTTTATCTTCCGATTGGATCTCTATGTACCCTTCCTGTGTTCTCCCCATCCATTAGGCATCCTTTTCTTTTTCAAGGGTTGGTGGTCTTCCTCTACCCCTCCTACCACAGTCAAACAGCTCTGTAGACTGTGTGTGAAGGGAGGGAAGGAGGAACTAGGACCAAGGTAATTATCCATTAACAGCCCTTATATGAAAGCTGTTAGATATCCATTATAAGCCATCTCCTCCTTCCATTCTAGATTGCAGAGCCATTGGCCATTATCTTGGAAAATTCATGGAGATTGGGGGACATCCCAGATGACTGGAAAAAGACAAATGTAGTGTTCAACTTTTAAAAAAGGAAAAAGAACAATCCAAGAAACTACAGACTGGTCAGCCTCACCTCAAGTCCCCAGAAAAATTATGGAGGGGATCCTCAAGGAATCCATTTTGAAGCACTTGGAAGAGAGGAAAGTGATCAGGAATAGTCAACATGGATTCACCAAAGGCAAGTCATGTCTGACCAACCTCATTGCCTTCTATGACAAGGTCACTGGCTCTGTGGGCATGGGGAAGGCGGTAGACATGATTTACCTTGACTTTAACAAAGTTTTTAATATGGTCTCCCATATAATTCTTGCCAGCAAGATAAAGAAGTATGGATTAGATAAATGGGCTGTAAGGTGGATAGAAAGCTGGCTAGATTGTCAGGCTCAACAGGTACTTATCAATGGCCCGATGTCTGGTTGGCTGTTGTAATCAAGCGGAGTTCCCCAGGGGTTGGTTCTAGGGCCATTTTTTAACATCTTTATTAATAACCTGGATAAGGGGATGGATTGCACCCTCAGCAAGTTCACAGATTACACTAAATTAGGGGGAGAGGTAGATAGGGTGAAGGGTAGGGATAGGGTCCAGAGTGACAATTTGGAGAATTTGGGCCAAAAAAATCTGATGAGGTTCAACAAGGACAAGTGCAGAGTCCTGCACTTGGAATGGAAGAATACCAAGCACTGTAACAGGCTGGGAACCAACTGGCTAAGCAGCAGTTCATCAGAAAAGGACCTGAGGATTGCAGTGGGTGAGAAGCTGGATATGAGTCAATTGTGTATCTTTGTAGCCAAAAAGGCTAATGTCATATTAGGAGCATTAGGAGAAGCATTGGCAGTAGATCTAGAGAAGTGATTATTCCTCTGGTGAAGCCACATCTGGAGTATTGTATCCAATTTGGCACCCCATTACAGAATGGATGTGGACACACTGGTCCAGTGGAGGGCAACAAAAATTATTAGGGGACTGGAGCACATGATTTATGAGGACAGGCTGAGGGATTTGGGCTTGTTTAGTCTGCAGAAGAGAGGAGAGAGGGAGGATTTGATAGCAGCTTGTAACTACCTGAAGGGAGTTCCCAAAGAGGTTGGAGAGAGGCTGTTCTCAGTAGTGACAGATGGTAGAACAAGGAGCAATGGTCTCAAGTTTCAGTGGGGGAAGCCTCGGTTGGATATTAGGAAAAATTATACCACCTAGGAAGGTGGTGAAGCACTGGAATGGATTACCTTAGAAGGCAGCAGAATCTCCATCTCTAGAGGTTTTTAAGTCCCACCTTGACAAAGCCTTGTCTGGGATGATTTTGTTGGGGTTGGTCCTGATTTGGGCAGGAGGTTGGACTTGATGACTTCCTGGAGGTCTCTTCCAACCGTATGATTCTATGATTCTACCTGCCTAGTCTTCATGAAGATTTTACCATATTAGATAATGGTAAAAAAAAAAAAAAAAAAAAGTGGGTGGGGTTCCCTAGTGAAGATGCACCCGTATGGAAAAAAAAGACACTTTCCCCCAAAAATAAAAACCATGACAGTGTTAGGCCAATATACAGCACAAACAATATCTAAGGCCATGTCTACACTAGAGAGTTTACATGTGGAAAAGGTGTTCTAATGCAGCTATAAGATCTCCTGTGTAACCACTCTCTGCTGGTGAGAGAGAACTCTCTTGCTGACATAATTAAACCACACCCAATGAGAGGCAGTAGCTATGTTGGTAGGAGCAATTGAAAGCATAACTGGGATCATTGTTTTGACAAATAGGCCTCTGGTCAAAGCTGGGGACCATCTTTTTAAATTTTTGCAGATTATACAAGCTGCAGTGCATACCCCCAAACAATCTCATTCTGTGATCTTGGCTGTTACCATGGCTATAATATGCCACCTATGAGGACAAACATGAAGGACGTGAGAAGGAAAAAAAAGGAATAGGTATTTAATCAAGTAGGGTAAGGAAAAAGCTCTATGGAGAATGATGAGTTTATGAACAGAGGAGAAAAATCAAACCAGTGATGTGGAGCCTGAACCAGAAGGACAAGTCACACATTCAGAAGGTAAGGATTCACACACATAGAATCATCCTTCCTAATGCACTCATACATGACAGCAATCAGCCCCCATGGACTCTGGACAAGCTTGAGTAGCTGAGAGCTATTTCCAACTGCATTACCCTTGGTGGTGTGGCCACTGCACATTCACACAGGAAAAACATACTGTGCTGAATGCAAAGCAGCAGGCATCTGCAGAAAAGAGTTGCACTGATGGGTTACTATAGTGCTGTATATTCTAGTCACAGATGCAAGGTAGATTGTCTCAGTCACTGAGTGATTCCTTGCAATCATCTCCACAGGGTGGACAGACTGGGTCATTCCTACATCTTGTGTCTACAGTGAGGAGTATTAATAAAGGCAGTTTGAAGTAACAGCAGTTTTAGTTGACAGATCTGAGAAACTATCCCAGACTGATGCCTGTAGAGGTTTTGGAACAAATTGACAAATTAAACAGTAATAAGTAACCAGCACCAGATGCTATTTACTCAAGAATTCTGAAGGAACTCAAATATGAAATTGCTCTCTGAGGCATGTAGCCTATTGCTTAAATCAGCCTCTGTACCAGATGACTGGTGAATAGCTAATGTAACACTTAAAAAAAAGGCTACACAACACATGTAATGGCAATTACAAGACAGTAAGGAACTTAGGATAAGGAACAGAATTATTAGATGCACAGATGAACTCTATTTATTGGGGAAAAGTCATCACAGCTTTTCCAAAAGGAAATCCTTCCTTACCAATTCTTTAAAATTCTTTGAGAGAGGTCAACAGGCATGAGGACAAGGAGGATCCAGTTCATATAGCGTATTTTACGGTCAGAAAGCCTTTCACAAAGTCCCTCACAAAAGGTTCTTAAGCAAAGTAAGCAGTTATGGAAGGTTCTCTCATGCATCAATAACTAGTTACAAGAAAACAAAGGATAGGAATAAATGGTCAGTTTTTACAGCAGAAAGAGGTTAGTAGCAAAGTCTCTTGAGGATCTGTCCTGGAACCAGTGCTATTCAACATATACATAAATGACCTGGAAAACAGGTTAAGCAGTGAGGTGGCAATATTTGCAGGTGATACAAAATTACTCAAGATAGTTAAATCCAAATGTGACTGCAAAGAGTTACAAAGTGAGCTCACAAATTAGGGCAGTTGGGGAACAAAATAGCAGACGAACATTGGTGTTGATATATGCAAAATAATGCATATTGCAAAACATAATCTTGACTATACATAAAAAATGATGGGGTCTAAATTAGGTGTCACACTTAAGGAAGAGATCATGGAGTCACTGAAGTAAGTTCTCTAAAAATACTTGATTAAAGTATAGTGGCAGTCAAAAACCTAACTAAATGTTAGGAACCATTAGGAAAGGAATAGATAAAATAGAAACTATAATAATGCCTCTATATAAATGTATGTTGCATCCTCACCTTCGATATTTCATTTCGTTCTGATAATCCCATCTGCAAAAAAATAGATTAGAATTGCAAAAACAAAACAAAACACCACAGAAGTGCAATAACAATGGTCAGGTGTATGGAACATCTTTCATCTAATAAGAGACTTAAAATATTAAAATTGGTCATTCTAGAAAAGAGATGACTATTTGGGGGATATGATAGATGTGTATAAAATCATATATAAGGAAAGTGAATAAGGAAGTGTTATTTACCTCTTCACAAAACCCAAGAACCAGGGGTCATCCAATAAAATGAATAAGTAGAAGATTTAAAATAGACATTAGGAAGTAGTTCCCAGAACACACAGTCTATGGCAATCATTGCAAGAGGAAGTCCAAAAGTATGACTCAGTTAAACAAATAAGTTCAAGGAAGATAGGTCCATCAATTGCCAACTGACAAGATGGTCAGGGATGTAACCCCATGTTCCAAATGTCTCTAAACTTCTGATCACTAAGAGCTGGGACTAGTTAATAAAAAAATAGATCACTCAATAATTTGCCATGTACTATTAACTCTTTCTGACACATTTGACACTGGTCACTGGTGGATGCTGGGCTAGATGGACCATTAGTTGGATCCAATAAGACCATTTTTATATTTTTCTCCATGTATTTCAAAGTAGGAACATGAATTAATGTGAGGAATAACTAAATATTTTTAAATCCCCAATATAAAAATACTCCAGACACATTCAGGAAAGATCTGCAAGTAGAGCCAAACCCTGAGGTTCTCTGGCAGTTTTCAGTTAAGGTATGTCTATGTAGCAGCGTTATTTCAGAATAACGTTAATTATTGCACGTCTACACAGCAAGCCCATTATTTCAAAATAAATTTGAAATAACAGGCTTCTTACTCCAACTTCTGCAAATCTCATTGTATAAAGAGTAAGGGAAGTCGGAGGAAGAGTGATCGCTCTCGAAATAAGTGCTGTGTAGATGTGCCCAAATTCAAAATAAGCTATTTCAACTTAAGCTACGCAATTAGCATAGCTCAAGTTGCATAGCTTATTTCGAGTTTAGCCCTGCTGTGTAAATGTACCCTTACACTCTTCTGGCAAATTCCAATGGACATTAATGGGAGTAAGGAGAGACTAAATACAGACTAAGAGCCTCTGGATTCAAAGTTATACAGGACCTCTGGAATTACATCTCAATATAGAATCTTTGAATATGAGGAACAGGGCAAAGAGCTAATGTTGTTAAGGATCAGGCAATCAGGATGAAGTATGGCCTAATGGTATAAGCAGGGGAACCAACAGCCATGGCCGGGCTCCTGGACAAGGTGGTGGCAGCAGTTCCGTGATCCCAAAAGGGGTGAAGCCTTGGATGGAAGAGGTGGGGGTCAAGGGCAGCCAGCCCTCAGGTTTGTCCAGACTGTGGTGCACCCCCAGCGCTGCCTGGAGTGCACTGCAAGGCACCCCTGCCTCCCCAGGCAGCCCTAAGAGCTTCCTGAAATGTGCTGTGTATCCTGCACCATGCTCTGGCAGTGATTTAAATGGCTTGGGATTCCAGGCACCACCACTGTAGTAGTGAGCCCCGTCGAATTACTGGAGCAACATCCGTTTTTGCCCTTCTCCCAAGTGGCAGACCTGGATATAAGTACAGATCGAGAAGCCAGGTCTCTTGAATTCTGCTCACCCTTGTTCCAACACTGATTACTTATATGGTCCTGGGGATTTCTTATAACCCTTCCCTGTCAGCTTCCTTCTTTGTAATACATGCTAAGACTCCCTTTCCAGTCACACTGCACCCTTACCTCAAAATAAGCTACACAAATTGCGTAGTTAGTAAGTTACGCAAATGGTGTCACTTATTTTGAGATTATTTCAAAATAGCTTATTTCAAAATTTGGCGCTATTTAGTCAAATCCCTAACCCTCACGGAATGAAGGTTATAAAGATACCAGAATAGCATGCTTGTTATTTCAAAATACATTTTGAAATAACAGGCACATTTAAAGATGCGGAATAGCTATTTTGGGATACCAGACGTACACTGAAATAGCTCCACTATGTAGATATAGCCCAAATGTTTAGTGAATGGCCCTGATTCTCTGCTCAGTGGGGTTTGCGTGTGGTGTGGCAATGGGAGATGGGCACTGTCAGAGTAATAGTTGTACAAAGGATATAGAATATTGCGGGAAATCTGCTACAATGATTGTAAAGGGATGTGAATACTGAAAGTGTTATGGGCCTGCTCTTACTCACATTGAATCTAATGGCAAAATCCCCATAGATATCAATGGAAACAAGTCCTGTATTTCCTTGGTTATATCTTTTAGGGCTTAGTCCATTAGGGTATGTCTATACTACAGAGTTTTGTCGGAAAAATGGCCATTGTTTCGACAAAACTTGAGGAATGTCCACACTGCAATTGCGTTCTTCCACAAGAAAACTGAAAGAACAGAGGGGTTTTTCCGGCATTGGTAATCCTCATTCCACTAGGAAGAAGCCTTTTTGCGAAAGAGCTCTTTCACAAAAAGTTGTGTATAGATGGGGAAGAGGGAATTCTTTCGGAAGAAGAGGAAAGAGGAAAAAGCATGGGTGCTCTGGTGGCCATTCCATAGTAATCACAGCTTACATGCGAATAAGCATCCATTCAGTCTGGACGCTCTCTTTTGAAAAAGCAGATCACTTTTTTGATGAACTTTTGCAGTGTGGATGCTCTCTTTCGGAAGAAGTTTTTCTTTCGAAAAAAAGCTTCTTCTAAAAGAAGCCTGTAGTCTAGACATAGCCTGACTTGCGTAAGTCTTGCGTACTTCCTGTAGTCTAGACATAGCCTGACTTGCGTAAGCTTCTTCTAAAAGAAGCCTGTAGTCTAGACATAGCCTGACTTGCGTAAGTCATTCCATGACATAGCCTGACTTGCATAAGTCATTCCATCAAAGTACATGTAGATGCTTTATAAGGGAAGTCTGTTCTTATATTTCTATTAGAGCAGGGCAAACACAAGAAAACCCCCTGAAGCATATTTGTTCAAAGTTTGAAATTAATTGTCTTTGACTGTGTTCATATCACTTTTTCATTCATGCCCCATGAATATTCTGTGCACAAGTTTTCAGCCAGGAATCCATGATAAAAGCAAATTTTCAACATATGTTGCTGACTATTTGTGAAAGTAAATCTCAAATACACAATCTTGATTACTCAGTGCACGTCTACACCACAGGGCTAAAACTGAAATAAGATACTCAACTTCAGCTACATCAATTGCATATAGTTTAAATCAAAATAGCTTATTTTGGCTTTTGGTGCTGTCTACACAACAGGAAGTCTCAGAAAGAGCATTCTTCCTCTGACTTCCCTTACTCCTTGTACAATGAGGGTAACAGGAGTTAGTGTAAGAAGTCCTCCAGCTCAACATTATTTTGACATTATGTTCAAATAACTGCTTGTTGTGTAGACGTGGGCTTTGCTATTTTGGAATAACTTTAGTTATTCCAAAATAACGCTCTTGCGTAGACATAGCCTGACACTGGAAACCAATTTCTAAGGACTAAATTTAGCCAGTCAGGGAACAGAAGCAATGCCATGGGATATACCTGCCACAAATACAATTTGTGAGGCTATGTCCATACAACCCTTTTGTCTGTATAAATTTAAGTCACTTGAGGGTATAAAAACACTCCCCTAAGTGACATGAAATATACTACCAGAAATCTGCAGTAGACAGTGCAACTGATGTCATTGATGCCAACAGTATAACTCCTATTTACACCAATGTAAGTGAGAACAGCATTTGGGCCTAGTATCTGTAGTTTGTCTTCTGATCATGCTTTGAAATGGCAGTTACATAACAGTGATAAAGAAACACAAAATCACTTTCTTCTAACACTGAACAAGAAACACTACTGGAATATGAACAGTATAATCCATAAAAATGGCTAAAAGAGAGATTATGGACATACAGCCCATCCCCGAGTTACGAACGAGTTACGGACCAAACATTTGGCCGTAACTCGAAATGTTCGTAAGTCGGACCCCATTGAGTTACATTGCGACCGCGCTGTTTGTAAGCGCGGGTCACATTTGTAACTCGGGGACCGCCTTTATGACTGCTTAATGGGGGGGGGAGGTTGGTCGTAAATGTGAACGGTTGTAAATTGACCGTTCATAAATCGGGGACCGGCTGTACCTATTTCCCCTCCAGCCCTTTACTGTAAAGCCTATCTCTCAAAATATCCTCCAACCATCTTCATGTAGGCTTTCCACCATGGATTTAAAGAACCTGTATACATTCATCACAATGTTACTATTCCAAAGCTGCATAAGAGTTCACAAAACAAAACATCCCCAGCCACTACACAGAACTAAAGAAGAGGAAAATGTTGGAAGTTACTATAAACTAAACGCTGCAGCACTAAATCATAACCCATCTTCCTGGTTCTGAATCATTAGATATGTCCCAGAGGAAAATACAATGCATGCTGGGCATAGAACGATTAATAATAGCAATACATTGTACATTTGCAATAGTTTTCCTGCAAAAATGTCCAAGTGCTTTACACAGGTGGATAAGTATTATTATTATTTCCTTTTTACCAACAGGTAAGAAAAGGCAGCAAGTAAAATGCTCCAAGCACTATCTGAGCAACTTTTATTTTTTTTTAAAAAGGGGGTAATAAAATGTCATGACTGGCAACAGAAGTTGCCTGCAAGAGTCAAGAAGAACTTTTTCCAGCTTTGCTCAACTGGACAACTGTATTTTGATTATTGTTTTTATCTGTAGCACTTGATACTAGCCAAGTGCACTATGGGTTGTAAAATGGACAATTACCCGAGACCTGAGCAATTTAAAAGGGCCTGGATGTCCCCGCAGCTGCTGTGGTAACTCTGCCTGCTCTGGGGATAGTGTCTCTCATTTCAAAGATGATTTTGATATGCTCCAGGCAGATTCTTGGGTGGGATTACTGGGCCCCAGAACCTGTATGGGGTATATCAAAAGCTTCTTTGAATCAAGAAACGCTGCTGTAGCTTCTCAGCAGGCAGGTTGGGTCTGGGGAAGGGAGAGGATGTGTGATGCAGCTGCCCCAGGGCTTCTCCAAGCAGGTAGGGCATGGAGATGGGTCATTCCAGGGCTCTTTTGGTATGTGTGGAGGGTGTGCTCGAGGCTTCTGGGTGGGGGTGGAGTTGTGGCCTCTGCTGAGGGAGGATGGCAGGGAACCCATTGCTTGTTCTGCTCTGGGGCCTAGAATTGCTGTTGGTGGGCCTGATGTTAGTAACTCTCCAAGACAAATGATGTAAGATTAAAAGGGCTAATGGTGATTTTACAGTCACATCACCATTTGTCTTTTTATATTCATAGGTTTTTAAAGCAGGGAAAAAAGACGCTGCGATGGGAGGCAGGGAGAAAGGGGTGCTCAAATCTTGATTCCCTTCTAGTGACTGGGAGTAGTACTGCAATCATTTTCCTCCCACTCCTGGCATCCTGTGTATGTTGCTGATCTCACTAGGTGGGTCATCAATGGCTTAGACATCCAGCCAAGCTACACAAAAGAGTACACCAAACTTTTTGTCCTCACCAAGGCCTTTTAAGTCAGCCCTTCATTCAAGCCTCCAAAGAAGCTTCGTTTCTTGCTCAGTGGCTTAGGCCACTTTTCCAGTGGTTAATCCAGTTCATCCACTATTCCGGTTTCAAACCCATGGATCCTATAAGTAGAACTCATGTACAGCTTCCTTTAATTAGATGTTACTGCCCTTTCCCATCTGGTCCCTTTACCTTCACCTATTAACTTAGAATTAGAACCTCTTTCTTCTGTGTCCAATAAACCATGCAAATTGAGCTGCTTTGGCCAAAGAGGAGCACTCTTCCGTGCCTGTTTGGACCCAGCCAGGAACTGACCTATGCAGTGGCTTTTATGTGAGCCAGGTGGGCTCTGATTAGCTGTTTCCATGAGGCCTTTCTAGGCAGCCCTGTAGGACCTGCTTACACTGCTCTTTCTTAGGACAGGGTACAGCAAGGCAGCAGGGCTTTCAGTGGGGGATATGAAGAGTAAACTGCACCCCATCACAGACCAAAACTCTATGACTGGCAACTACTATTATATCAAATAATCTGCTTATTTATTTTCACATTTTAATATTTCACAGTATTTTGGATAACTTTTGTACACATCTTAACGTTTTCAGATTTAGAGACTATTTTGAGCTCATTACAAGAAGGAAAAGACCACATTAGTTAAAATCCACTCTTGAAAAAGAAATTCTCAGTAAATCTACTCTATCATTTAGATTTTATTTTTAAAGAGCATATACTGCTAAGGAGAAAAAATTTCCAGCCCCTTCACATGGGTTTAGAAAAGTCTCTAAGGGTATGTCTACACTGCAGAGTTTTTTCAGAAAAAAAGCCATTTTTCCAAAAAAACTTCACTTACATCCACACTGCAATCACATTCTTTCAAAAAAAATTGAAAGAACATTGATAAATGTCTTTCTACGAGGAAGAAGCCTTTTCCCAAAAGGGACGAGGGAGTTCTTTCAAAAGAAGAAGAAAGAGGAAAAAGCACAGGTGCCCTGATGGCCACTCCATACATAGTAATCACAGCTTAAATGCGAGATAGTGTCCACACTGAATGGACGCTATCTGTCGAGCAGATGGCTTTTTCGATGCACTTTTGCTGAGTAGACGCTCTCTTTCGGAAGAAATTTTTTTGGAAGATCTCTTCCAGAAAAGCTTCTTCTGAAAGAAGCCTGCAGTCTAGACATAGCCTAAGTATTTAGACTGGTAATAGCCATGCTTGTGACCATATATGGAAATTCTTATCCCATATTGTAACTACAAACCCTGGAGCAAGGCATAAGGGTAATAAAAGGAAGCCCAACACTCTCAAACAACAACCCCTAATGACTGATTATAGTAGTGATTCTGGGGGAGAGAGAGACAATTTTCCTTGGATGGGGTTGGGTGACAACAATGCTCGGTCTTTTTAACAGGGGTATTGAAGAAGAGAAAGTTAATTTATATTATTATTATTACACTTTCAGAGTACTTGTAATCTGAAGATCTCAAGTACTTTACAAAACTGTATTAATAAAGCCATATATCACCTAACTGTAATAGGCAAATATTATTATCCACATATTACAGATAAGTAAAATGAGACATAGCGAGGTTAAGGAACTTATCTAAGATCACATATAGAGTCTGCGGTGTAATCAGAAATCACACCCAGAGGTCCTAGGTATAATCACTATACAATACTCCTTCACAAACATGCTTTTCACTTCCACAAGACACTGTCTCATGGAAGATCCCTGGGGAGGGAGAGGAGAACAAAAGCATTTGAATTAAAAAAAATGCAAATAGATAAGGTAATACAGCTTATAAAACCAGCATGTTACATACCAAAAACCTCTTGGAGGAATTCTCCTTAAATTAAAAAAAAAAGACATTAAATGCTTCTCAGTTCAGAATACGAAAAATGATAGAACAAGTTATTACTTATTAAGGATGCAGAATCTAACTGGAAAGCCAAGTAGTTATGAGATCCTATGTTAATGCAAAAAGAAAGAACTAAAGAAAGAACCAACGAACAAAAAATAATTTCTGAGAAAAATAGAAAGTTGACATCCTATCAGAGAGAAATAGAAGAACATGATGTAAACCAGCCATTTTTTTCTCAGTCATGGGTCTTTTGAATAATTAAACAACATTTTAATCTCTCCTGGAGAGATGCCAACAAGAGATGCAATAAACCTTATCAAACATAGATCAGAACTGGTCAGCTCCAAGGTTGGCAACAGAATATGGAGCCTTCCAACTCTGCATCCATGTATGAATGCAATCCAGGCTGGTAATAAATCTTGTTATCAGTTGGTGTCTGGACCACAGTGAAATGTGTTAGAGATTTTCATTCAGTTTCATTTTCATCATATGGAGGATAGATGTCTACACTATAAAATCTGCTTTCATAATTGACACCAGTTTGGTACCAAATTGACAGAGGTTAAGATAACCACTATACAGCTGGTGGACAATGAACTCCTAGCAATACTCTCTGGAAGGGTCTGGAGGTTTGTCAGTGGTAGTGTATAGAAGTTTGCACTGCCACTGCTTGAGTCATGTCCTTTAGCTAAACTGAGTTCAGCTACACAATGTCTTGTGTGTAGAACCTCCCATCACTTGCCCTTCACTTAGAAAAAGAAAAAAAACAGGAGCAAATGGATATGAACTTAATTAGAAGTCAAACAAACAACAAAGACTACTTCAGTAAACAAGGAAAATGGTCACAATACACATTCTATCAATCCACAGTCAGCCAAGTGATATGAGATGTTTGGAGTCTTGCAGGTCAGTTTCCCAGTGTAGAAGAAATTACTGATGCAGAGTCTTGGGGTATATGCTTAGTGTAATTTGTTTTATTTACACAAATACACTGGTCCTGAAATAGAAGTGGTCACAAACAGTATTCAAGCAATTGCTGCTTGAAGTCTGAAATCATTTCTGATTTCCAGAGAGCAAGTAAGCCTCAACAATTGACTCTCATTGGAGTCTAAAGATGAGATCAAGCTGTTGCTCATACAGCTCTCTCAGCATAACATTTTGCATAACCTTGCATGACCAAAGCTAACAACAACACAGTATGTCTTCCTAGAACTGAAGATTTGCTTTCACTAACATGAATTTAGAAGACCAAGTGCTCTCTAACAGGGCCACCTGACGTCCCTTGACAATATCAGCATCGTGAATGAGTCAAATTAAGTGGTAAATGCAATATTTTGTCAGATAACAGTTATTCTCTTTCTTCATTTTTAAGGTTAAGAGTGGCATGATAATTACAACTAGGGTGAAGGGGATGATATCTCAAAAGAAAAAAGAAATAGTCCCAGTATACAAGAATGTTCCTAACAGTGAGGCCTATCAAAGTGTGAAACAATCTCCAGGAAGACATGGAAGCCTGAATCATGGCATATTTAACCACAGACTGAATAAATCATAGCAACATATATAACTGGGTCTGTAGCACTGATAGTTTTGTTCTCTCTGTAGCTATGGTAGGTAAAATTCAGAGATGATATATAAGGAGGGCCATGTTCCATGCTGTAAATGTGTATGAGGAGATCTAGGAGAGAGTAATAGTGTCTACAGTGGAGTAATTTACATGTTTAGGCAGCTGGGAAAGGTATCAGTTACATCCCCTCTGAGCCAAATTAAACCCCCAGTTTGGCTGCCAATGTCATTGGTGTTATATTGAGATGAAATGTGCCCATATATATCACCTGAGAATTAGGCCTATAATTCCATTATGATGCCTTCTATTACAACAACCAAATAATTCTTCTTCCCTGATGTCTTCTCCAAACCCAGCCTTATGGAATCAGGCTATCATATGGAGATGGAAAACTTTCTCCTGGTTCCACGCTTTGTTACCTAAGCTGTCATGCAGAGTTACTTGATGACCCCATTATCTATACATGTTTGCGGCCACAGATCGTTACACCCCTGCTCTGCTCATTAGTCTGATGAGTACTAAGACAAATGAACAGCAGTAGCCAGGATAACTCTATGTCACCATCTGCTTCTGCAGCTTAAAAGCGCCCCATTGTCAGTGTGTTTCGGCTAAGACATTAGGAAGCAACACACTATTTTCCCTAAATAATAGTAATAAATAAGAAATCCTCTTTATTTTCAACAGAAATTGCCCCCTGCTTTATACATAACTGAAACCTGGAGCAGACACTCCTGCCCTCTCCTTTCGTTTTGCTTATTTGTTTAGTTATTTTGTCATTGTTTTGTTTTTTGTTTGATTGCTTTTGGTCTTCAAGTGGAAGCTAGTTGGAACAACACAGTTGATGATAGGCCCTTGAGAATAAGCTAGTGAGTTATGATGACAAGAACCACTCTGAAGTGTCTGAATGGTGGATAATCCAGAAGAGAAAAAGAAAGATTATGGCCTAAAATCTCTAGTGGGTAATTCAATTTCTATCCAACATGCTGGATGCTGCTAAATTTATGTTATTATTATTTGGAGTATTGGCCACATTCTCTTCAAACAATTGTGATATTGTTAGCAGGATACTGTATTATGAGCTGGACATGATTTTATTTAATACCCGCTTTCTGAAGAGGTAGACAGTTTTATTCTACGTCATTTTAAAATCAGATGACAATAGTGACATTATACTTAGATGTTCCAGCTGATAAACATTGTAAAGCAATTGAAAACCTGCGGTTTGCAGTCTAATTTCAGACAACAATGCATTGAAACAAAATGAAGTAACAGCCAGCTGAATGCTAATTGCTAATGCTCAGGATGACAAAAGGAGAAGAGCGGCCTCATCTGTATTGATGTACATATAACAACAACTATAAGACTTACCTGGTGTTGCCAGGGTCCTTCAGGGCAGGGGTCTAGCACTGTGTATGGTGGAGAGTGCAGGAGTCAGGGCAGGGCCTTGGGGATGTGGGTGGCAGGGCAGGAGGGGCTGGGAATATGGGGGCGTGAGAGAGGATTGGGGGGTAATAAGGTGTTCAGGGTAGAGGAGTTCCATCTGGCCAGGCTTTCTCTCATTCCCCAACTAGTGGGGCCTTTTCTCCCCTTCAGGCCCCCTTCCCCAGCCAGCACATGCCTTTTCTCTATTCCCAGCCCTGTGCCAGCTGGCACAGGCCTTCTTTCTCCCCCACAGCCACCCCGGCTGGCATGGGCCTTCTATCTCCTTCCAGCCCACTCAGTTGCCAGTGGCCTTTTCTCTCCCGCACTCTGGTGCTGCAGCCAAAGGCTGGGCAGGTGGGGGGGGGGACTTTGGGGCAGTGGGACTGCTTACCCGATCTCTCAGCAGGCAAGGTGGCACATCCCCAACCCTCCTGGCCATTCTCTTGGGCTATGTCTAGACTACGGGGTTTCTCCAGGATTATCCCGGAAAATCTCTGCCACATCCAGGGAACGTGTCTGCTCTTCTGCTTTGTTTCTATCCCTGTGTATGTTTCAATTGTGGTTTATTTTCATAGGCCTAGATTGAAGGCCCTCCTTCCAGTTTTGTGTTTCTGCCCTGAGATTTGACATAACCTCTGGCCATGCAATTCCTGTGCACAAAGAGTGGAGGACATTTGTGCCTGGAGTGGCATTAAGAGAATGATAGGTAAGAAGGAGGGATCTCCTGATGCTACCCCTCCCCATTGCACAGCCTAGTGGAGCTTAGCAAGAGTAAGGGAAGTCTGAGAGGCACCCAACAAAAGGGCATAGCAACTGCAGCTCCTGCTATGCCCGCCTGGAGGCTGTGACTGACTTAGTGAGGTTGTTGCCAAGTTGATGTGCCTTTCTGGTCAGCACTCCACTATTGGCCATGCCATCAAGCCATGACAGACCCCACATTAAATAGCACATAACACCTTCCATCCCAATCTGAGAGAGTTTCACAAATGCAAATACAAACCATGGACAGGGATCAGTTCACCAACCACAGAAATGCAGTCCTTACCACTCAGGTCCTTCAGATTCAGAAACACCAGTCTGAACTTCTTGAGCTTAAGGAGAACTTTGGTAGCTGCTACATATAATAGTAGGTTACCATATCTGCTCTCTGGGACATTTACTGAGAGGCCAAAAGCCTACATGCATTCATGCATACAACTTCAGTACATTATTGCATCCCCTGTGGAATCACCAACATCATCATCTTCTCAAGCAGCAAGGTGCTCTTGGAGAACATCCTGCAAAGCACTGACCAGGTGCCTAGCCAGAGTGGAGCTAACTAGGGTCAGGCTGGCCCTGAATATAAATAAATAAAATGGAAGTTGACCCCTCCCATTATCTGAATAAGGGTGAGGCCAGATCTGTTTATAGTCTAGCAGCAAGACAGCTCTGCACAAACAATTGAAGGAAACCCCAGGAAGCCTGTGCACTGATCCCTGAGGCAGAGTGTTTGCCACAGACAGACAGAAACTACGACATGATTTTTTTTCCTGTGACTTTTTGTCCCATGAAATGATGCCACCACTGGACACATGCCAAACTGCTAATGAAAAAACTCTGATGCTGAGCAGACAGGGGTGCACACTAGAGACTTGAATGGTATGTCTGCCTGCCTGGCTCCAGTGTTGGCTTTTGTCCAGAGAGGATATCTGTTCTGATTCCCTATATCAGAGTACACAATAGACTCAGGCATATGTGGGGGAAGAAAGGCCAAGCAAGTGGCCCTATCAAAACTTCACATCTCTCCAGTGACCTTTGTAATGGACTGAACCAAATCCATTAATCAGAGCAGCTTCAAAGTTTAAAAAAAATAGATTCTGAACTCAGCCTTGAGTCTTCAGCTATGTCAACTTCTTTTGCCTTAGTGAGTGTGGATACAGTCCTAGGAGTGATGATGATGGAATGATGGAG
Organism: Pelochelys cantorii; assembly: GCA_032595735.1. Lineage (NCBI taxonomy): Eukaryota > Metazoa > Chordata > Testudines > Trionychidae > Pelochelys > Pelochelys cantorii. The sequence goes on along the minus strand of CM064329.1, from coordinate 95,428,488 downwards.
AGTAGAGCTGGTCCAAAAAAGTTTGGAGCCAAAAATTCCCAAACTCAGAACACTTTGGCTGAAAACATTTTGAAGAGAACTGACTTTTTTGTGGAAAACAGACACTTTTTGAGGAAAATTATGTACAATGAAAAACCCAAATTTGCTCCTGAAAAAGTTTTGATGGAAAATTTTCAACCGGCCATATAGGAGAGCCCTGTAGATACATGAAGTCATATAAGTTACATTGTAATAGTGGAGTCAATTTATCTGGCTGTATTCCTGTCAATGGAACGTGATACTTTCCAAGTAGAGAAGAATCTAAATAATTTCAGGGGGAACTCTTTCCTACACATCTAGGATGGCTTAATAAACAACATAGCTGAGGCAGCAAAAGTCTGAAGTTAGTTTTCCTTTTTTCAGGGAAAGAGCAAACCCATACTGTATACTTTGAGCAAACTCAATCTCCATGCCCATCCTTTTACTATAACTGAATATCAGTGTGTTTAGACGTTTGCACAGCAGCTATAGGAGTGACCTTGCAGTTCTAAAATCAATCACTGCATCACAAGCTCAGGGTACTCTGAACTTTTACAGCCTATGCTCAGAGTCCTTCCTGGGTAATCTCCCGATGTGCCTCTCCTCTGTTAATTATTGGATTGTTTTATTTTTCTGTTCCCCACATCCTTCTTCTGTGTATTCACCTTATTCAACAGATTCCAGGCATCTTTATTCCTATCTTACCACACCCCAGCTCCAAAGCTACCAGTGCACACAACAAATATTCCCCCAGAAAAGAAATGTTTACTGAGGCTTTGAAATGCCATAGCAATGGCATGTTTATCTAGACTTTGTGCTGGTAGCTGGACCCCATAAGGCCCACAATAGTATATATGACCATGTGTAAGGAATACAAAGTTTAAAGTATGGCACCAAACATAAGGAAATATTCTGGCAGCAGAATTTGTAGAAATGCTGTCCCAGTATTCCAGACAGCCATACCATAGGAACTGAGGGTACGTCTACACTAGTCCAGGAGGAGTAACAGCTAATTCGAGTTAAGGGGTTACTTGAAACTCCTGTTTCACTGCCGCATGTAGACGCGGGCAGTTACTCCGGGCTAGTCAATTTCCAAAATGGCGACCGCCCTGGAACATGCTAATGAAGTGCGGGATATTTAAATCCTGTGCTTCATTTGCAATTTTGGTAGCCCTCATTAGCCTCCCTAGTTCGATCTAGGGGGCTAGTGTAGGCGTACCCTGAGTCCAAGATATAGTAAAGTACAACAAGGTAAAGAAGATGACATATGCACTGGACTGTAGCTATGAAATATAGCTCCCGCTTTGAGCTTTTCTAGGTAAAAGCAGCCAAAGAGGTCATTATTAACTTATAGTAAAAAACAGTGCCCCTTTCACATGGGATACCCTTTTTGCATTAATCTGTAAGGCCACCATTCTCTCTACATTAATATCCCTCCTCAAGACCCATTTCTGCTGTGATATCTAGAAGGAATCAGCCAATCAGTGACAACTGGATTGTGCATCAGTTGAGGAGAAATGACTGTATTTTATATATATATATATATATGTATAGAAGATTTACCCAGAGTTGCTCAGGTCCTTAACTCAATTAATTTTTGTTTTTCTTCATTTAAATAATTGCTCTAGGGCGAGGCTGGGAATGCGGGATTCAGTATGCAGGCTTCCCCAGAGAGAGAGGACAACCCCAGTTCTTTCTCACCGCTGCAGCTAGGGGCCAGGTGAGAAGCATCTCTCCATGGTAGCTACAACTGCCCTCTGCACTCCCCAGCCAGAGTGAGGAGTGCAGCAAATGGTACACTTTCCCTTGGGGGAACAGTCAGCAATGTTGCCATACGAATTGTGGGGAGGGGGGAGTTTTAGTCCCACTTTCCCTCCCCAAAGAGCAGCTGGGGGGGTGGGAGTCTCGGCTGGGGTAGTCCTGGGGGAGTGAGTGCCCGCAGTCAGCCCCTTTCACCTGCCTGGTGATTCTGTCTTCAGTGTGGTTTTATGCATCCTGTACAAAACAGGAGTCAGAGGAACTACAGCCCCTCCCCCGCCGCTTAAAACATGCGGGGGGGCGGTGGGGAGGGCTCAGGGCTGGGGCAGTCCTGAATGGAGGTGTGTGTCCCCAGACAGTTATTTTGCCTCCCTTGTGATCCTGTCTCTATTCTGTATAGTTTTATGAGAAGCAATCCCATTCTGGGCACATCCCATTTTCCTGCACAACCAAACCCTTATTTTGTTTTAAGTTATGGTAAGCGGAAGCTGCATACTAAATTTGTTGGTCCAAGCTCTTAGCATTTAGGAGGAGTTGTTGAAAAGACAGACACACTCTCAGACAAACTCTCTCAAATACATAGCAGATATTCAAGATTGCTCAAGCTGCACAATAGCTACACTTGTAGGTTTGTTTCACTCAGCAATGAAAGAAACAGATGCATTAAATAAAACAATAAAACTGGTCTAGCAAGTGTGCCTGGCATTTTGCCCACCATTCATTCTATATGGTCAAATAAACCTAAAAAAGAAAAAAATATATCAAGGCTTTCATATGTATTCCTTGTAGTAAAATGAATGCCATAAAATCACTCCTTTCTTTGGGGAGAGCAGACTGAGGTGTGTGCATGTGTGTAAGGGAGATGGGGGAATTCTCTGTTTTATGAAAGCTGGAAAATTTAGGGGCAATAAACAGTAGACATAGAATGTCAGTGCCAGAAAGTTTTCAGGCAGTAATTTAAATTTGTATGAGCTGTAAATCTCAAGATGTTTGATTTTTTTAATGGGCCTTTTGGGGTTGTGTGTTTATGATATATAATTATTATATATTAATATTTATTTGCATGGGTCAATATATGTACAGGGCACTTAGAATGCAAGTTTTTGAAGCAGGGAACTAATCTTTTTAGAAAGAAAAGAAAGAAAGAAAGAAAGAAAGGATTTCTTTCCATAATCATCATCAACATCATAATAAACACTTCTACAATTGATTTGATTACTCTCGCAGTTGTGTTCCCTCTGTCCCAACAGTCTGTGGAGGGATGGAGCTGGTGACATCATTGTCTTTTTATGGACCATGATTAGGGTCTGAAGTTCGTCATCCTGTCAACAGTGAGTGTGACTGTCTGGAGGGCAAGGATAAGTCAGTGCACCTGGGACACATTTGTATAAACATGCTTTTCCTGCTGTCTTTCTGTCTCTCCATTGTCCTCAATCCCACCCCAGCATGCTTGAAATGAGGGAGCAAGAAGGAGGGGGAAGTCTTGCAGGGAGAGGGTTGAGCACGGAGGATGCTGGAATGGGAATGCAAACTGTTTTTCCACCCTATTCTTGTTCACAAGCCCAAAGCAGTGATTTATGGATCTGTCTTTTTCCCCTGTCTGATTCCTGTTCAGTTATCTCCCATTATGACCAGTGGCATATTTAAAATAGTTACCGTTCCCTTATCTGTCCACTACTCTACACATGCACATGCTCTAAGCAGAGAAAACATATCTGCAGTGTGTGTCTTGTACATTTCCCTCTCACTAAACTTAAGTAAACAAACTGTAGTTCAAATCTTGATACACTCCTGCTTATTTCTTATTTATGTACTACACTATCTAGGCCTCAAATACCAAATACATATAAGCCCTACATTAATAATGCTGAGCTTTTAACGAAAAGAGATCAAATGCTTTCCCACTGTGCTCATATTTGGCAAGAGCTCTGGACTGGAAACATCTCACATTTTTTGAAGCTCTACATTGTCCATTTTAGAGTATAACATACATTTGTTCCCTCTTGTATTTGCTTTAATGTGAGGGTTTTGTTTCTTCGATTTTGTTTTCATCTTCCATATGCTAACATGAAGTAGCTTGGATTAAATAGGTAATGGGCACAAATCAGCCCAACATTTTACAGCCACCAAATTTTAGGTAAATTGATATATCAGCCCACATCTACATTTTGCAAATGCATCCTTCCTTCACAGCAAGAGCACTACGAAATTCATGGCCATGAAAAAATGTGTCATGGGTCATGAAATCTGGTCTCCCTCCCCCCTCCTGAAATCTGGTCTTTTGTGTACTTGTATCCTATACTAGACAGATTTCACAAGGGAGACCAGCACTTCTCAGATTGTGGGCCCTGCAGGGGGGTATTTTAGGAGGTAACAGTACACCACCCTTACTTCTGGGCAGCTGGAGAGCAGAAGCTATTGGCTGGGCACCCCCCTCTGGAAGCAATACCCTGCCAGCAGCTGCACAGAAATAAGGGTGGCAATACCATACCATGCCTTCCTTTTTTACCCCTGCTCTCCAGATACTCAGCAATGAAGGTAATACAGAAATAAGGGTGGCAATATCATGACCCCCACCACTGCAATAATCTTGTGACCCATCCCTGCAACTCCTTTTTGAGTCCCTACAATTACAACATTGTGAAATATCAGATTTAAAGTGCTGAAATCATTAAATTTATTATTTTAAAAATCCTATGACCATGAAATTGACCAAAATGGACTGTGAATTTGGTAGGGCTTTTTATATAGCCAAAAGCCATGCTCTGAACATGTATAACATTAAAACATCTGAAATCAAATTCCAGATTATTTGGCTTTGGCCTTTATCTGTGTCAAATAATACAATTTCTATCCTAAACTCAAACTAAAGTTAAAATAAGTCTATTTGTAGGTTCCAAAAAACATTGAGATAATAATATAAATATTAATTAACATAATGTTATTTCTGTTCATTTTAGGTATGTCTTTATATCCCAGTTACAGAAGGAGAGGCCCTAAAATACTGTTCCAAAATCCTCACAATATTTCCACCATATCCTGAATTATAAAATACCAGAAACCTCATGATTCACATGATATTTCCTGTCTGATTTTGCAGTCCCAAAAGATAGGATAATGAATACTTAAAAGTTTTCATTGGCCTTTCAGAAGATCCAGTACTGTTTAGCCATGCCTGTCTTTAACCACAAAGTAAGTTGAGTTTACTTTAGTACATTTAAATATTTTTCATTCTATATGGAGGACTATATTTCTTGATAGTCTTTGTGTCATAACATTGCCAATATTAATAGTTTTTTGCTTTAATAAAATAATATTGCATATATATATCGCCACCTTTCAAGGATCCAAAATTGCATTACAAAAGCTAATAAATTAAGTCTTGAAAGCTTTCCTGTGTAGTAAAATGTATTTTCATTGATTAAAACATTTACGTATAGCTCTCAAAACATTGACTGATTAATTCCTCTTTACAGCATCAAAAAAACTTTTCATTCTGTATAGGACCAGCCCTAGGGTTGAGCAATGTGGTCAGGTGGCCTTGGGAGCAGGTGATGATAGAGCTGCAACCTAGTGGGGAGGTAGATACAGCAGGGCTCTCTCTTGTGGAGCCAGTGGGCAGCCCTTGGGTTCCCTCTTGTCATGGATGCAGCATAGGCAGCAGAAACTCATCCACCCTCCTCCTGCTAAATGATCAAGGAGTAGGTGGACAAAGGAGCCCCCTGGCTCAGAAACTCCTCTCTGTCTATGCAGAGGAAAGTGGAGGCCTTGAAGGACTATGGGGAATTCCACAGCCAGAAAAGAATATTCTTTTGCAGAATTTCCTCCTCAACTGCCTTTTGCAGTATTGTCTTTCCCTTTTTTACTAACACAGATGTTTCTGATGTGTGGGTATAATATATACTTTTAATATAAGATTCAAGTTCTTCATTAACTTACTTACCTCTTTGCCAAGCTTCCCTGAGAAAGATCCTGAAGCAAGGCAAGGAAAATGAGGACATATCTTTTGATATTTTTAACTTGCAATGGACTGGTTTTTGTGTCTTAAAAAGTGGCAAAGGACAGGAATGAAATACATCACAGTGTATTGAACATATTGCCACAAATCCAGTTTGAAGATGGGTCCTCCTACTTGCCACAGGAGGCATACCATGGTTAAAGAGAGAAAAGCAGGGTTTTTTTCCATTTGTGACGCTTCCTGGAAGGACATCTACACTAGCCTTCCATGTGACCTCGCCTGCATATAGATGATATGTTCAAGCCATTATTAAATTACTAGAAGATTTACCCTTTGTTGCTTGGGTTATTAACTCAAATAAGTTTTATTTTTCTTCATTTAAAATCATTGTTCTGCTGTGGGGCTGGGATGAGGGGTTCAGTAAACAGGCTGCTCCAAGGAAAGGAGACGACCCCAGCCCTCACTCACTGCTACAGCTTGGGACCAGGTGAGAATCGCCTGTCCATAACCGTGACAGCTGCAGTGGACGTAGCCAGGGTAGGAGTGCATGGTCCCCAGCTCAGAGACAGACACATATACACAGATAAACTTTCTGAAATATATAGTATATAGCCATCCCTTTCTCCACCCCTGCATCCTGTTAGCCCAATCAGATTAAACCTAACATCCCTGTGGTGGGAAAAACACCACAGAAGCTCAACACTGTGGCATTTAATTCCAGAAAGGTGAACTACACAAAATGAGGTGGTTAGTTAAACAGAAATTAAAAGGTACAGGGTCAAAATAAAGTCCCTGCAAGCTGCATGGAAATTTTTGAAGACATCATAATAGAGCCTCAATTGAAATGTATGCTCCAAATTAAAACAAACAAACAAACAACACATGAAGAAATCCAAAAAAGTGCCATTATGACTTAACAACCAAGTAAAAGAAGCTGTGATAAATGAAAGGCAATGGGTAAAAAGTAGAAGCTAAATCCTAGTGAAGAAAACAGAAAGCAGCATAAACTCTGGCAAATGAAGTGTAAAATATAGTTAGGAAGGCCAAAAAAACAAACTCAAAAAGAGCAAAAATGTTTTACATACATCAGAAGCAGGAAGACTGCTAAACACACTCCCTCCAAGAGCCTTAGGCAGGTGATGGTAGTGGGAGTTTGCATGGTAGAGAGGTTTGGGCTCTGAGCATTCTGGGCACCACCAAAATTTCTGCAAACTTGCCACCCCATCTCCTGATGAATCATGAACACCACTACTTCTTTAGGACTCAGAATTTTCCTTGGAGCTCTTGCATCCAAATCCAATCTGATTAACATGTGAGCTCCAGCATGATCTCAATGCAAGGTGGTGTGACCACAGGTGGTATGCATTCCATAGCTTCAAAATGGTATGTTACAAATCATCCTCTGTCAGGGTAAGCTGCTAGTGAGGCACGGGGGAAATATGTCATTGAAAGTGCAATAAGATTTGAAATAAATGATGGAGTTATGCTTAGAAAGAAAGAGGACATTATGGCAAAACATGCAGTAATCCTCTTTATTTATGAACAAGCCAGCTATGTAAAATCTACACCCTGTGGAGTAACTGTAGGTGCTTAATTGGCTGCCTGTAAGCAAACCATTACAACTCTATTACTCCATCAACTGCAGGGAAGACACAGTGGGAAAAATAACTTGTAAGTAAAGTTTTCACACCCCTGCTTGGTGGTGAACTCCTCAGCTGCCTTATGCTAAATCTCTAATCTCTCTTCTTTTATACAGTGTGTCTGCAATGTTAACAGGGTGGGCTGTGTATGCCATGGCAAATACAGCCTTATGTAAAGATGTTCAGTTCCTAGTAAAGGCATTGGCTTTTATGGAAGAATTACCAGAGCAAGAAGCTCCAAAAAAGGCCCATTGACAATGTTTTACTTTTAAAGAGTTGTCACAAGGCACTGATGGAGATTCAGCTCTGTTTATCCTGAACTTGGATCTGCAAGGTAATCACATTCCTGGGACTAACAAAAGCTGCAAACAGGAGAAAAACAAGGGGAGAAGTAATGGATATTTTTTAAATATTTTATCAGCAGTAAAATATATATTGCATAGTGACCATTTTTTGGCTAATATTAGGAATGTGTGTAGCCCTGCTCTTTCCATCTTGAGCTTATGACAAAACTCATATTTTTAGATCAGGGCTACTATGCAAAGCAATATTAAACTTTGCATTCCTCTAATTCAGCCTACCTATTGATTTGCCTGTTTCAGCTACCAAGATAAACTAAAACCAGTAAGACACAGGAAAAAAATAGTCACATTCCATGTCCCTCCAATTAGTTGAATATCCAAAAAAATTCAGTCTTCATGAAGATCAATGACTCATGCAGAAGGAATGCATTATGGGAAAGGAGCCCCAGACATCTGAAATGCCCAGATTTTCTGTGATTCAGACCCCCGAGTCTGTGCATCTAGTTGGAAAAGCAGTGAGAACAGACTTTTGGGGGAAAAAGTTTCTGAAACTTCCCAATTGTAATTGAGCCAGAAATATCAAGCAAAAGACCAACTGGAATCCCAAAATGCAGCAGCAGAAATGAACGTGAAAGAAACAAGTTATAGTTTGTTACAAGAAAAGTGTACTCTTTTGAACTCCAGGAAAGATTTGGTTTGGATTCAGTTCAAGATGCAGATAAAGTTTGTGTTGATTCATGTTTCACCAGAATGAGTTCATCTGTTTATACTTATCACTATAGATTAGTTAGTTCTTCCCTATGGTCCATGGACTCATGCAGACATGGTGCAAACACGAAGAGGCAAACTTTGGAAACAGCTGGTCAGGAATAGGCCCAAAACATATGTTTTCCTTTTAAAGTAATGGGCATGAAGAAGGCAGTTGTTGTCACTCAGATTTTATAATAATCCTATGATTCTGTGAATCCTTACTATTTCTACCCTCCAAGAAGATGCTTACTTCTTTCCATAGGACATTATCACTGTGAAGCAAGGGAATGTGGGACAATGTGTGGATGGAAAAGATTTGACTCTGATTTTTGAATGCAAGTGGAGACTCTGTCTCAGAGTTCCAGGACCAGAATAATTCTGCACTCCTAAATCACACATCATTGCATTTGGTTCCTACAGCATAGCCTTCAACATTTTGTAGAAACAACTTGATCAAAAATTCCTCAGCTGAATCTTTCTGTGTTGAATAAAGCCCCCCCCCGAAGGATGCAATTACCTCTGAAAATTTGGGGTGGAAAGAAAGTACAGAGGGAACCGGTTCTTTGTTTTCCAAGAGAACAGCTTGCAGGTGTCAGTGCATATGTTTTACTACCCACACATTCATCATGTTAGCCTTGATGGATTTACCCTTAATGCTTACAATTTTTTTCAATAAATCCATCTTAAGAGACTTGTCTAATCCCGCTGGGAGAGCCAGATATGCTTCTACATTTTTCTGTACACCATTTTCTCTCCATCTTTCTGTTTTCTCTGTTGCCAATGTGTTTCCATGATAAATCTCAAAACAAGCTCAACACCGATGCATAATATATCTCCTTAGAAATTGACACCTTCTAAGTGAATGATCTACAGCATGTGAAATAAAGAAAATCCCCAGTAGCGTGCAACATCTTGATATGAAGGTATTGGCGGCACAGTTGTGTCACTCACAAACCTAACATGTAGAGCAAGCTTTTCACCTTCATTTTCTCTTTACCTCTTTTCCTTAGATAATTGCTCAGAAAACTGCTGCTTGTTCCTAGTATTTATACCCACAGAAAATAAAGAGTGAAACAAATTTCCCAGCTCATGCTTTTCAGTCTGCTTAATTGCTGCACATGAATTCACCTTAGAAACTGAGAACCAGATTGCATAATGCTTTCTGCAGCAGGAGCCTGCAAACAACCTACTCCTTACCTAAGGCATACCAAGCAAGGGCCCATCCTAATGCCAACCCCTGATCTATTATGACCACTGGGTCTTCTCCCAAAAGAGAAGGGGTGAAAGTTAGACCATGGCCTCATCTATTGCATTCTGCCCTGCTTCATTCTGGTTATTGACTTGCCTGCTTTGGGCTACCAATATAGATAGGAGATAATAAGCAAAATAATATAACTCTTTTCCCCCCCTCCTTTCATGGGTGCTGGGGGTCAAACTGACTGCACCATTCTCATGGATGGTTCACCCTGGGCTCCAGGCCACTCCTACTGCAGCCAGGAGTTAACTGGCACAAACTGGCTCTAGAGAACGAATCTCTTGAACAGATTGAATGTGAAAAGAATAGCAGCTTTCCCCTGTAAAGAGGGACCTGATTTTGTGTCCGGTTGAACCCTGCTGATAATTATAGCATGGGGGAGGCAGAGGACAGATGAAGTACCATCCAGGATTGGACCTTTTGTATCTGCTTTATTCACAAAGCTTGTGAATGGACTGAACTGCTCCAAGCTAGAATTTTGTTTCACTGAGGGCCTTATAAATAAGGCAGGAGGTGCCACCAAAGGCAAACCAACAAAAGCATATTTGTACTGCCAACTCCTAACAGAGCTGTCGTACAGGTAGCAAGGCACCATGTGTCTTTCCTTACGCCTTTTCCCTGGCAGGGGGCATAGCTTTTATCTGAGGATTACAGATGTCATCACTGCAAGAAGCCTGTATATCTAGTAGCACTGTGGATTTCACATTCTAGCCTGTGGTCTATTGCTGGTAAGCAGAGATCATCTTTTATGTTCTGTCATGTTCAAGTGTTGAAAGTGAAGCATAGAGCTGTCAGAGGAGGTTAGGTGGGGGATCTGTGTCAGGCTCTCTCCCTCTTCTTATGAAGAAAGTGGTGCATAGAGTAGATGAGTTGTAGCAAAACTGGCTCTATGTCTACTCCATTTCTAGTGCAGCATTGTGCCCTCCAGTTTATTATCCTGTGTTTTCCTCTGACACAGTGTGACTCACTATCACAGCTCCTCCTGCTGGTCACTCAGGAAATCAGTTCTTCAGCCCTCTAGTGCCCCCTTCTGGCTGCTGAAAGCTTTTATTGTCCACCACTGTTACGACCCACATCCCTCCTAAACTGTGTCCCCTCTGGGTACTGCCCTGATGCAATGCCCCCACATTATGGTGTCCTCCCCTTCAGGGAGTCCCCCAATCCCTTAAACCCATCTTGCCTCAGTGACCCACTGCCCGTCATCATCTATCCCTTTAGTTCAGGGGCAAACTGCAGTCTGAAATGGCTGCTCATCATTGGCAAGGGGGTGTGGACCTGGTGCTTTCTGCTACCCTAGCTGCCTCCTTGCAGCCCTAATATCCTCAGACTTTGCTTCAAGCCCTGCAGCCTAGGAGATGGCCTGGCCAGAGCTTCCCCAGCTCTACCTGACTTTCCCTACTCCTCCTCTAAGTCAGGAAGCCTCCCACTCCCCCTCGCAGCTAGGTCCTTCCAGCTCCAAAGAGCAAGAGTGAATCTGTTTCTACCCCTCTAGGAGCACTTATTTATACAGCCCCAGCTGGGCCCTAATTGGCCGTCTCTGCCTCAACTGCTGGCCCCACTGCTCCAGCCCTCTCCCAGGACTGGGTTTTAACCCTTAAAGAGCCAGTGTGGGGCAGATGCCTTATCACATCCTCATTTTAAATGGTCTGAGGAAATAGAGATTTCACCATCTGAAAACATTTTACAAATTGTTGCTCAGACCCACAAACACTATGTGAGGTGGGTAAGGTTTATTAGTTCAATTTTAAAGATGTTGTAAATGAGGCAAAGAGAAGTGATGTAATGTGTCCCAAATCACACAATAAGTCAGTAGGCAGAGATAGGAATAAAACCCAACTCTAAGTTGCATGTTGTAACCCCCTGACCATAATTTCTTATTTCCAAACACTTTTCCAACCAAGAGCTATTCTTGTAGTGCTTAAGGGGAAGACATTTCTGTGCTTTTAAAATTTGTTTCTGTGTTTTTTTTTTTTAATGAAATCTCATGCACTCAATGAGTATTCATGCAGAGATGTTAAAATGGTTTCCAGTATGACACAGAGGGTTCACTTTTATGATCTCAAGGCTGCCGCAAACACACCATGCAGTCTATTCACATTATTGTTGCTGAGGTTTTTTCCATTCACAAATCAGGGCCTGTCCCCAGGGGAAAAAAAGGCTCCCAGAAGATTCCAGTCTTGGAATCAAAGCATGGGTGCGTGCATTATATTAGGGCTGATAAATGAGGCCAGGTATGTTTTAATAACCTTCACTGTGAAAGGCATTTTTGCACTACTCTTGCACTCAGTCAGTCGCTGTGTATCTTGGCAAAGTCAGGTCTGTTTCTGAGGAAAGAAAACTATTTCCATCTTTAATAAGTCATTCCAAGTTTCCTGCGATGTTATAAATAATCGGGCAAGCAGCCGGCTTTATTCTGCTTAATTTGATATGGCAGATCTGGAGAGCAGAAAAGTTCAGTCTCAACATAAGCTCTGAAGCTGGACTTTGACCAAGCCTCCCCCCACGCACCCTTCTGATGAGATAAAGTTTATTATAAAGCACACTTACCATGGCAGTTGAGACCGGGCCTGCCCTTCGCGTCTATTTACTGAAAGGGCCCTGGTCAGACTCGAACGTCCTGCATGCTATGTACATGAGGTCACTCTGTGCCAGGTTTGCTTTGGGGAGTTGGCAGCTGCACCAACAGTGTTAGCTAATATACTTGTCATTCAGGGGAAAGAAAATGCTTGGAACACAAAGTTTAAATTAGTTCATGAGTAATTGAAAAAGGAAATATAAAGTCATACGCCTTCATATGCACATCGGGGAGGCAGCAAGGAGATGCTTACAATGCCTGGATGGTTGTGGAGGTTAAATGCCCTCATGCCAAACTGAATGCCTTTTCTGAAGCGTGGGGAGACACAATATTCTTCAGCGGACATTGCATGGTTGTATGTTCTAGACATACCTCATTTGAATGACTGTGCATGAAGGAAAATCTTGATTGAGCAGATGCATTCTTTCATAACAATGAGAGAATGACTGGCAATATGATCTAGTGATTAAACTGGAATTTAAGAGACTAGAATTCCATTCCTAGCTTTGCTTGTGATGTTTTGCAGGATCTTGGGCAAACTGTAGATTTTGAGACCAGAAGAGATTACCAAACTATGTAGTCTTTCCTCCTGTATATCACAGGCCACCAACACCACCCAGTACATGTTCTCTAAACTCCACAACCACAATTAGACCAAAGTATTACAATCCACAGAACACTGAATATTCCCCTGAATATTATGTGCCACAAACAGAAAATAGAAGGGACAGTGGTGCACCAGTGCCCAAAGACTCCAGAACAGCAGGTGAATGGCAAGTCACTTAAGTTCTCTGTCTCAGTTATTCCTTTTTTAAAAGGAGGAGGATCATAGAATCATAGAAGACTAGGACTGGAAGGGACCTCGAGAGGTTGAGTCCAGTCCCCTGCCCTCATGACAGGACCAAATACTGTCTAGACCATCCCTGATAGACATTTATCTAACCTACTCTTAAATATCTCCACAGATGGGGATTCCACAACCTCCCTGGGCAATTTATTCCAGTGTTTGACTACCCTTACAGTTAGGAACTTTTTCCTAATGTCCAACCTAAACCTCCCTTGTTGCAGTTTAAGCCCATTGCTTCTTGTTCTATCCTCAGAGGCCAAGATGAACAAGTTTTCTCCCTCCTCCTTATGACACCCTTTTAGATACCTGAAAACTGCTATCATGTCCCCCCTCAATCTTCTCTTTTCTAAACTAAACAAACCCAATTCTTTCAGCCTTCCTTCATAGCTCATGTTCTCGAGACCTTTAATCATTCTTGTTGCTCTTCTCTGGACCCTCTCCAATTTCTCCACATCCTTCTTGAAATGCGGTGCCCAGACCTGGACACAATACTCCAACTGAGGCCTAACTAGCGCAGAGTAGAGCGGAAGAATGACTTCTCGTGTCTTGCTCACAACACGCCTGTTAATGCATCCCAGAATCATGTTTGCTTTTTTTGCAACAGCCTCACACTGCTGACTCATATTGAGCTCGTGGTCCACTATAACCCCTAGATCCCTTTCTGCCGTACTCCGTCCTAGACAGTCGCTTCCCATTCTGTATGTGTGAAACTGATTGTTCCTTCCTAAGTGGAGCGCTTTGCATTTGTCTTTATTAAACTTCATCCTGTTTACCTCAGACCATTTCTCCAATTTGTCCAGATCATTTTGAATTATGACCCTATCCTCCAGATTAGTTGCAACCCCTCCCAGCTTGGTACCGTCTGCAAACTTAATAAGCGTACTTTCTATGCCAATATCTAAATCGTTGATGAAGATATTGAAGAGAGCCGGTCCCAAAACAGACCCCACTTGTTATACCTTTCCAGCAGGATTGTGAACCATTAATAACTACTCTCTGAGTACGGTTATCCAGCCAGTTATGCACCCACCTTATAATAGCCCCATCTAAGTTGTATTTGCCTAGTTTATTGATAAGAATATCATGCGAGACCGTATCAAACGCCTTACTAAAGTCTAGGTATACCACATCCACCGCTTCTCCCTTATCCACAAGACTTGTTAGCCTATCAAAGAAAGTTAACAGATTGGTTTGACACGATTTGTTCTTTACAAATCCATGCTGGCTGTTCCCTATCACCTTGCCACCTTCCAGGTGTTTACAGATGATTTCCTTAATTACCTGCTCCATTATCTTCCCTGGCACAGAAGTTAAACTAACTGGTCTGTAGTTTCCTGGGTTGTTCTTATTTCCCTTTTTATAAATGGGCACTATATTTGACCTTTTCCAGTCTTCTGGAATCTCTCCTGTCTTCCATGATTTTCCAAAGATGATAGTTAGAGGCTCAGATACCTCCTCTATCAGCTCCTTGAGTATTCTAGGATGCATTTCGTCAGGCCCTGGTGACTTGCAGGCATCTAACTTTTCTAGGTGATTTTTAACTTGTTCTTTTTTTATTTTATCTTCTAAACCTACCCCCTTCCCACTAGCATTCCCTATGTTAGGCATTCCTTCAGACTTCTCGGTGAAAACCGAAACAAAGAAGTCATTAAGCATCTCTGCCATTTCCAAGTTTCCTGTTACTGTTTCTCCCTCCTCATTGACCAGTGGTCCTACCCTGTCCTTGGTCTTCCTCTTGCTTCTAATGTATTTATAAAAAGTCTTCTTCTTTCCCTTTATTCCCGTAGCTAGTTTGAGCTTCTTTTGGGCCTTTGCCTTTCTAATCTTGCCCCTGCATTCCTGTGTTGTTTGCCTATATTCTTCCTTTATAATTTGTCCTAGTTTCCATTTTTATAGGACTCCTTTTTTATATTTAGATCATGCAAGATCTCGTGGTTAAGCCAAGGTGGTCTTTTGCCATATTTTCTATCTTTCTGACACAGCAGAATAGCTTCCTTTTGGGCCCTTAATAATGTCCCTTTGAAAAACTGCCAACTCTCCTCAGCTGTTTTTCCCCTCAGTCTTGATTCCCCTGGAACCTTACCTATCAGCTCTCTGAGCTTACCAAAATCTGCCTTCCTGAAATCCATTGTCTCTATTTTGCTGTTCTCCCTTCTACCCTTCCTTAGAATTGTGAACTCTATGATTTCATGATCACTTTCACCCAAGCTGCCATCCACTTTCAAATTCTCAACCAGTTCCTCCCTATTTGTTAGGATCAAATCTAGAACAGCTTCCCCCCTGGTAGCTTTTTCAACCTTCTGAAATAAAATGTTGTCTCCAATGCAGTCCAAGAACTTATTGGATAGTCTATGCCCCGCTGTGTTATTTTCCCAACATATATCTGGATAGTTGAAGTCCCCCATCACCACCAAATCTTGGGCTTTGGATGATATTGTTTGTTGTTTAAAAAAAGCCTCATCCACTTCTTCTACCTGGGTAGGTGGCCTGTAGTAGACTCCTAGCATGACATCGCCCTTGTTTTTAATCCCTTTTAGCCTAACCCAGAGACTCTCAACACTTCTGTCTCCTATGTCCATCTCCACCTCACTCCAAGTGTGTTCATTTTTAATATATAAGGCAACACCTCCTCCCTGTTTCCCCTGTCTATCCTTCCTGAGCAAGCTGTACCCTTCTATACAAACATTCCAATCATGTGTATTATCCCACCAAGTTTCTGTGATGCCAACAATGTCATAATGGTACTTATTTATTAGCACTTCCAGTTCCTCCTGATTATTACCCATACTTCTCGCATTTGTATATAGGCATCTAAGATACTGATTTGACCTTGCCTCCCAGTTTTGCCCTGATCCTCCTTTCTCTCTGCCATTATAGCCCATGCTCCCTCCCGTTTCCCACCCATCTCCCAGGTCTCCATGTTCTCCACTTACCTGTGGGCTTTGCTCACCTGTCCCCATCGAACCTAGTTTAAAGCCCTCCTCACTAGGTTAGCCAGTCTGTGTCCAAATAGGGTCTTCCCCCTCCTCGAAAGGTGAACGCCATCTCTGCCCAGCAGTCCTTCCTGGAATAGCATCCCATGGTCGAGGAAGCCAAAGCCCTCCTGGCAACACCATCTTCGCAGCCAGGCATTCACCTCCAGGATGCACCTGTCTCTGCCTGGGCCCCTACCTTCAACACGAAGGATCAAAGAGAATACCACCTGCGCTCCAAACTCCTTCACCCGTACTCCCAGAGCCCTGTAGTCACTCTTGAACCACTCAGTGTCACACCTCGCAGTATCATTTGTGCCCACATGGATGACTAGCATGGGGTAGTAGTCAGAGGGCCGGATAATCCTCGACAATGCCTCCGTAACATCTCGGATACGGGCCCCCGGTAGACAGCATACCTCCCAAGATGAAATGTCAGGGCGACAGATGGGCACCTCCGTCCCCCTCAGAAGAGAGTCTCCGACCACCACTACCCTACGTTTCCTATTCGCAGTGGTGGCAGCAGACCTCCCAGCCTTGGGGGTACGAGGCTTCTCCTCTGTTGTAGGGGGTGATTCCTTATCTCCTGTATAAAGAAGAGCATAACGGTTTTCTAGTACCACAGCGGGAGGGTTCGGAGCAGGGGTGGAGCAATGCCTGCTGCCAGAAGTAACCAGCTGATTTAGTTTCCAGCTGATTTATCTACCTGACCCACAAAGGTAGTGTGAAAATTAATTAGCTATTTTTTGTAAAATAGTGTGTAATTCCTAAGTAATATTACTATAAGCCAAGGCAGTATATCATTGATGACCATTGTTTTGAAATAAAAGGGCTTTTCTGTTTGTTTGAATGCCTCAGGTTATATTTGCAGATCAAATTCATTTCCAAAATACAATCCAGATGTATTGTTATGGCTTTTTAAATAAAATTATGGCTTAAAGATAAAACATAGTAACACAAAATATAACTTTCTCTGATGAGTCATAATATTAAGTAATTTCCTTTTAAAACTAAAATTAAAACATCCATTTGTTCCTTTAGCTCATCTGGGGCTGTTCCTGAAGTGAGTACACATTCAACTTGGATCCAGTATTCTTTCTAACTGACTCAGCATTCCTAAGAAAATACTCATATTGGGACTCAATATTTTCTGGTTGAATTCCTTCTTGGACTGGAATACTTGTATGAGAAAAACAAGATGTTGTAGGATGAGTTATGATATGTCTTCCTATAGCTCCCACAGTAATGACTTGCTGAGAAAATCCTAGATTAAGCTTTCTAATCCTCTCTCCCTTATCTATCTTGCCATCAGGCATTTGCCAGAATTTAGGGAATTTCTTTTCATGATTGAAAATGTCCCCTTGGCTAGTACAATGCAGCATACAATGAGAGTAATGTAACACTTCTCTCTGTGTAAATCAAGTTATGGTTGCGTAACACATATGATCACTGCCTAGAAATTCAGGGCCTGGTTCTGATTTACAGCTCAGGTAATGTAAAGGGCAGGGCCATCCCTAGGGGCACATGGGATGAGTGGCAACTCCCTGCCACCCCGGTATCCCAAGTGTAGGGCCCAAGGCAACTCCCCACCAGCCAACACCACCCTTTCCCTCAAATGCTGCCCTGGCTCTGCCCCTTCTCACACCCTCCTGCCCTGGCTCTGCCCACTTGCCCAAAGCCCCTTCCCCTGCATACTGCAGTGGTGGGAAGCAGAGCATCCTGGGGCTGGGGCTGGGGCTGGGGCTGGGTCACTCTGCTTGCTGTTGTTGCAATGAAGCAGAGCGCAGCGGCTGGGAGAGAGCGGTTGAGTGGAGCAGAGCAGGCTGCCAGGTTACTCTGACTCCCACCCCATGGTGAGTGCAATCTCTACTGTCGCCCTGTGCCAGACCCTCCCTGTAATCCCCAATAATCCCCCCAAGCCATCTTGGGCTCCACAGGTCCCATCCATAAAATAACGGAGGTGGTCGCTGCAGGTTTCCCCAAAGTAGAGGGAACTGAAAATTGGAATATACATTTTATAAGGCAGAGATGGAGAACCTCCAGCCTCCAGGCCAGACACAGTTTGCCAGAGTTAGCCCTTGGTGGTCCACCGGGTGATTTGTTCAGCTTACCATCTCCAGGCACAGCTGCTTGCAGCTCTCAGTGGCTGCAGTTTTCTGTTCCCAGATCATGGGAACTTCTGGAAATGGCAATCTGACTCAGGCTACTTCCCACAACTTGCTTTCACTTGGACTGATGAACCATAGCCAATGGGAGCTGTGAGCAGCTACATCTGCAGACCCTGAGGTAAACAAATCATCTGGTGGCCCGCCAGTTGCTAACCCCAGTGAAACTCTTCTGGCTGCCATGATGGAGGTTCCTCACTCCTGCTATTAGGCCTGTTTACCTGGCTAGAATAGTGGAAAGCAGTCTGGATGAAAATCCAAATCAGCCCCTCATAATTTAATCCTGGCATGAAGAGAAAAAACAAATGCTAGAAATGTCAAAGGCACCCAAGGAAATTAGACCTCCCACTTTCACTGATTTCAGTGCCAATTGAATAACTAATTACCTCAGATCTGCTGAAAATCCTAGCCATTATAGTTTGCCTGCAAAGTTTGACTATGTTTGCTGGTTAGGGACTGGCAGACTACTATCATGCAGAGTTTGTGCTTCAGGGACTGAATGTCTTTGATTCTACACTTGATGCTTCATGTTTAGCTGGCAACCGTATTCTTTCTTTATTTATTGCCTATGGTTTTGCTACAATATCACTTCTAACAAGCTAATCAGGGAGAGATCTGGTCAGCACTTGAAGCTTGTATGGAAACTTCATGAGAAAAACACCAAATGTTCATTATCCTTGACTCCGTTTAAATCAATAGTGAACCAGTGCCCCAGAATCACCACACAACTAGCAATCAAATAACCTGTAACAAACCAGTAGTTTCCAATCTAGGGCCACATCTTCACTAAATGGAAGAGCAAGGCTACCACGATCGATCTTCCAGAGTTTGATTTAGCGAATCTAGTTAAGACTTGATAATCAAACTCAGCGCCCCTGCCAGTGCCAGTACTCCTGCTTCTGTGAGGAGTAAGGAAGCCAACAGGAGCATTTGCTCCCATCAGCCGCCTGCTGTGGAGATGGCAGGGGAACTCAAAACAAGGTTCTTTGTCTATGCACTAAAAGGGAATGTTGAATCATGAATGTCAAGGGGTAAGAGACAAATAGCCCAAATGGGAAATGGTAGCACCAAGAGGTTAAGTGACTTGCCTAAGGTAGAAGCAGTCTGTGTCAGAGATATGATTTGAATCCAGATGCCCTCAGGTACAGCCTGGAGCTTAAGTCACAAGACCATCCTACCTCTTTGTTAACAAGGGCCACGCTTAAGGTAAACACAAAACTCCAGTAGCCTGTGCTTTCTCCACAATGGACATCAGAAATGTAAATAATCTCTATCTCACAGAGATGTATGTCTCTTTAAGACTGAAGTTGGTTGTAATCCAACCAAGGAATGGTGAGATTAAAAAAAATATCTGACACAATCATAGATATTAAACAGACAAAGGTCCTTTCTGGAACATAAAAAAAGCTAAAAAGTACAAGATGATTAATGATGATGGATTCTATCGATCCTATTAGGAAACAAATCCCTAAACAAACTATTCTTTGTTCTAGGGAGGCAAAATTCCAAGTACACTCAGCACCTGAGAATTTTCTAATTTATTATATGTGAAGCAAGGTCACTGGATGCTTCCCCACAATCAATAACATTAGAAAGTATATTAATTCCTGGTCTCTGTAGGAGTCTTGCAATCAGTAACATGGGGGAGGGAGGGGTTGTGGGGAGAAAGGAAAAGGAGGTTTGGATAACTGAGAAAAGCCAAATAAAATACAGAAACTTTCATTTCTAGATCACTTGTCTAAATCCAGGCGAAGCTGGTCGTGACCAAAAGTTATTAGAATTGATTGCCGAATTTACCAGGTTGAGTATCTCTACTTAGGTATCTATATCTATATTTAGTCATCTAAATGCTGATGCTGATTTAACCAACTACATTTCCATTTAATCCCTAAATCAAAACTTAGGTTCCCTGATATGGATTTTAATGACTAACTTTAATTACATAAGCAGGAAAACTAGGCCTCTGTAGCCACTTAGGAGAGAGTTAAACATATTATTTAGTGATATAAATCCAGTAATAAAGGTAGAGAGAACCCCAGGAAGAAAAAAATCCTGTCATTGCTACTGACAACCATGTCAACAGTCCCCCACTCAAAAGAAGGACTGGATGGACCATAGAAACTGAACAACTTGGTTTTCACTTCTAATAGGACTTTCCCTTCAGGTAACAGGTTGTGGCATATTAGCAGAACAGCTTGCACTGTTATTGTCTTCGTGCTGTCTGAATAAATGGCACTGTTTTTGATGAGCATTAAATTAGATTTTCTGATAACCTGTGGTGATAAGCAATGCACCCAACTGCCCTCTGAGGCTTCTTAAAACAATACTCTTTAGTATTCCAATTATTTATGAACCATAAAGACACAGGGCAGCTGACAGACATCGCAGGACCCTGGGGACGATGAGGAGCTGGCTGTGGGCTCCTGGAAGAGGTGGGGTCTTGGGCAGAAGGGACAGGGCTGGGGCTAGTATCTCCCAGTTAGTCCTTCAATACTGCCTAGGTCTCTAGCAGCTGCTGTTGTTGAAGTAGCAGTGTCAGCAGATGAGGGCCATGGGCACTTTAAAATCACTGGGCCTTGGGGCAGTTGTCCCCTTTGTCCCCCCATCAGTGGGCCTGTAAACATATATGGGGAGAAAAATAATTTCAAAACAATGATCACTGTCTTTGAGCAGTATAGTCTATTGTCTTAAAAAAAAAAAAAGCTGTCATAGAATTCAATCCTGTAATCCTGAAAGAAGTTTTAAACAAAGGAATCACTGACCTGGACATAGCTTGGCTGGCTAGAAGAATTAATCTTTGTGAACCCTTTCTATGTACTACAACTGCAATTATTTTATTTATATAAGCAGCAAAAAGATCATGGCAGAAAGGTACATTTCTTTGATACTCATTTTTTACTTGCTCTTTGTCCTGAGTGGATGTAGACTTTTCTTGCCCATTTACATGGGTACACAAAGTTCCCAAAAGCACCAGAATCACCTCTATCTTACTTCACAGTGGCAAGGCAGGCAGGTTTTGGAGACACATCTCTTGCATACCAACGGTAGTCTCTAGTGGGATGTACAGTTTGGGAATAGAGGTGGGCTACAAAATGACCAGGGAATATAGTCCAACAGTTGTTCATCTTCACTGATTCACTGACTACAGCCTTCACCCAGAAAAATATGGATGAGACACAAAGGTCACCTACACAGGACTAGGTAGTTTTCCATATTCCAAAAGACAAGTACCAAACTTCTACTACTTCCCTTTGGATGTGAGAGAGGGTTTTGTTTCTTGGTTGTTTTTGTGTTTTGTGTTTTGCAAAATCTACAGATAGACTTAAACCACAAAATTTAGATCTGTTTTATGAATTAAAATAATAATAATAATAAAAACAGTGTTTCATTTTCTCAGCAACCCAATCTAATTATTACCAGCAGGTTCAGTTGGCACATTTGATATTTTTCCCCTGAGTTTGTAAGTTAAAGACTTCAGCTTCCTATTTATTTTCTTTTCCACCAATGCTGTCAAAGTGTTCCATGCCAGCTACTCCTACCACCTTCTTTTCCCTTTTATATGTTTGATTTGCCAGTAAAATAAATGTATAATATATGTATTGCCATAAAAGCTCACACTTCTGCGTTTGTTTCCTCCTTTGTTAGCAGTCCATAGTAGCCACATGTTCGCAGCATGGATTGTCTGGCAGGATCACCCTTCATTTAATTTCCTAGCACAGCCCTTACAATGCTGGCAGGCTCAAGCCAGCCAAATGCATTTGCCTTCTATAATTGCTGAAAATGTTTTCATAAAGCCTTTGACTTTTTACAAACAAGGAAGTGATCACCAGAGACTAGTCCAAAGACACATGAAGGATTGATGGTCAGCAGGGCTGAGGAGGTCAAAGAACATTATTGAGAAGGTTGGAGCTTGCACATCAAGAAACAAACATATGTTTGGTTGTGTTGTTGTTTTAAAGTTATTCAATCATTGCATTAATGTGATTTCCGCCCCTGAATTCTCAAAGGTCCTAAGTATAAGAAAGATCTGCATCTTGAAAGGGACTCAAATGTCAAAAGCTTAGAGGATCACTGGCTTAGTACTGGCAGAGAAATGATGGAGGGCATCCATGGGGAGGGCAGGGGTGGGAGTGAGGAATGTGCACTGTATAAACATGTTTTATCCACTTTTGGCAGCTGCCAAAGCAAAGGAAAAACATTTCCATGATATAGACTTTTGCCTTCCATTCTCAGATCTGAGGATAGGAATAATACTACTCTACCTTCCCCACTGAACAATCTGGGGGGAATACCCCAAGGCGAAACTCATAGCTTCCCTACTTCCCACAGGAAAATAGCCTTTCATAAGGGGGCACAATCTCCCAGTGGTATACACAGTATTGTCACTCTTACACTTGCATGCTGTCATCAATAGAGTTTAACACAATTTATTGGAGGAGAATCATCTTAGCCCTGTAAGTGGAAGGGGACTATCAGACATGTAAGTGCTGCTGTTTATCTGACCTTCATGTAACCATTCATAGCACAGAGAAGATAGATGGAAGTCTGCAAAACTTTAATGCCAGATATTCAGTTTTTTACCTTAGCCCCACTAATGTTTGAGCTTTCCAGTCCTGTGATGCATGATGTCATTTATACAAAGCAGCTATGTGCAACTTTTGGGGTCAGGATGAATGTTTTGGTACGTGGCAGGGGACACAATGTAATTCCCCCCACCCCCCCGAAAAGAAACTAAAAGGAATCTAATACGTCTATTCCAATGCCAGGATTATCAATGATGGTTTCTTTAGTCATGGAAATTAAGGACTATATTTTAACAGTACAATCCAAGCTCAGTAGAGGGTAGCACTTTAGGAACAGACCAGATAATTAATTGGTACTCCAGGAATTAGTCTGCTCTCTGCTTGTTCCAGGGTTAAAGTCCTATGTGCTAACCCATTATGAGGCACAGATAACTTGTCCCTCTTCATGGCCTCAGCTGTGCAGTTCAGTGTGTGTCTTGTGGAGGGACAATTTTCCCCTTCTCAACTCCTGCCATCCTGTGCCTTCCTCAGTCATGCCGAGACCAGGCAGGAAAGTAAAGATCAGTTAAAGGGAAACAGCTAGTATTCATTTCTTCCCTGCTTGAGAACATAAAAGCAACCATTTTGCACTAAGTTTACAATCTCCTCTGCTTGCATGTTATACAGTCCTCCGGACATTTATCTACATGGAGGTAAACACACATACAGTGTGCACTTGGTCTTTACTAGAAAACTGGACCAAATTCTGACCTCAGCTACAGTGGCATAACTTTGCAGTAACTCCACGGATTTGAGAGGAATTATTCTGGATTGAAAAGGTGTAACCCTGGTCAGGATATAGCCATCTGAATCTAGCACAAAAACTGCAGAGCTTTCACATATAATCAGCAGGTGGGATTTCCAAATGGCTTTTTCTTTTTAATCGCACACTTAAAATATCAATTATTCATACCCTAATCCAGTTTATGACATTATCTGGAGGGTACAAATCACTATTTCATAAATTTTCTTCATTTCATTCAAAGCCTTGAGCAGTTTTCAGCTTCTACTTAGGTTTTTTGTCCTTTGTGACTTCAAAATGTTTGAGGCAGGAGGGTTTTTTTTTTTTTTTCAGTTTTGTTTCTAACACTAAAAGAACACAAATCTTAGTGGGGAAAAAAAGCCCTAAGTGGCACTATGTCTGTGTGGCCATGCTCCATAATCAGAAATTCCTTCTAGGCATGAGGCAGTCACTAAGGCAACTTCATATTATGCACAGTCAGTGATATGTTTCCTATAGTTATTGACAGGGCAGATATTTGCTTCAATATACTTCAGTATTGATAGTTCTGTTTCAATAACTTGTCCCCCTCTGACAAAAAAAAGGGGGGACTTTTGAAGGGTTACTCTGGTATGTGTGGCTAAGCAATTGCAAGACATTCAGCTAGTACTGCACCTTTAAATCTAAAGTGCATGACTACACTACCGGCCAGATCAACAGGCAGCAATCTATCCTGGGGATCAATTTAACATATCTAGCATAGACACAATAAATTGACCACCAAGCACTCTCCTGTCAACTCTGGTACTCCACTTAAAAGAGAAGTGTAGGGGGGAGTCGACAGGAGATCATCTGCCATTGACTCAATGCAATGAACACACTGTGGTAAGTAGTTTTAAGCACGTCTGCTTCCTCTATGTTATTCATGTAGCTTAAGTTGCATAACTTAGATCAGTGGCCTGTGTTAGTGTAGACCAGACCTGAGGAATCTTGCTATGTGTCTGCTATTCAGCAAAGATAAGAGAAGCTTCCTGGTGGAGGCTGTCAGAGAGAGATATTGGTTTCAATTACAATATAGACTACAAAGTGTACAGTGCTTACCTTACATTAGCATTATTATTAATAATAATTATTATTATAATTAATAATTATTATTATTACTACTATTTTTCTAGCACAAACCTTTATATTATTATATTAATAATATAAAGGTTTGTGCTATAAAAATGATAAAAGAAATAGTATTTTTTAATTCACAGAATGCAACTGTATTATGAAAGTACAACTTACAAATATAGATTTTTTTTTGTTCTGCAATGCCACTCAAAAACAAAACAATGTAAAACTTTAGTGCCTACAAGTCCATTCAGTCCTACATCTTGATTATTCAGTCACTAAAACAAGTTTGTTTACATTCTCGGAAGATAATGCTGTCTGCTTTTTATTTACAATGTCACCTGAAAGTGAAAAGAGGGGATCACATGGCATTTTTTATCAGTCATTGCAAGTTATTTTACATGCCATATATGCTAAACATGTGTTCATCCACCTTTCCAGAAGAAATGCTTCACTACTGATGACACTCATTTAACACATTACTTTTCAATTACTTTTGTGACTGATTTTCTTGTTTCCTGCTCTCTTTTACCTGCATTCATGTTATAACACTTTTGGATTATGATCCAGCACATGTTGTTCATTTTAAGAATACTTTCACTGTGGATTTGACTAAACACAAAGTTCCAATGTGAAATTTCTAAAGATAGATTTGGCATTTGTCCCAAAGTTTAAGAATCTGAAGTGCCTTCCAAAATCTGAGAGGGAGAAGGTATAGTGTATGCTTTCAGAAGGATTAAAAGAGCAACACTCTACTGAAGTAACTACAAAACCCAAACCACAAAAAAAAAAAAAAAAAAAAAAAAAAAAGTATGCTGGAGGCATCTGACTCAAATGATGAAAATGAACATCTCAGTCTGTACTGCTTTGGATCATTATCAAGATGAACCCAACATCAGAATGCACACATGTCCTATTGCATGGTTGATGAAGCATGAAGGGATACATAAAACTTTAGCAGGGCTGTACCTACTAACACACATAATACATTGCAGTATAGAGTACCATAAAATTTGGGGCATCAAATTGCCCCAAATGTTGTCGTGCCCTAGTCAGCTGCATGCTGCGTATGTGCCAGCACTGACTCTTGTGACCAGCCCCATCCCCAGCTAGCCCCTCCCCAGGCTGCACCCAGCAGGGCAATCCCTGGGGGGGAGCAGGATTTGGAATAACCCCCCACTCTGACCCTGTTCTGTGCCCAGCCCACCTTCACTCTACTCATTCCCTTAAGCCCCCTCCCCCAAGCAATGCAGCTCAGGAGATTAGTGAGGAACTTGGCACATGCTACATGAGTTAGGCCTGCTCACACACTTATCTGTGGCAGCAATAAGCAAAGCAACCCAGCCCTAGCCAGCTCTGTTCTGCTGGCTCCCAGCCACATTGTTCCTCTTCCTGCCACTGGTGAGTGCAGGAAATTGTTCCACCCCTTTTCTCAAGCCCCTGAGTGACACAGGTGGGAGCCAGGGAGTAGAGTGGGCTGGGGAGGGGTCACTCAGCTTCCTGCCACTGCCAGTGAGTGCCAGGGTGGGCCCAACTCCTACTGCATCCCTGCCCTGCTCTTGCCCCCCACAACTACTTCCCCTGTGTCTTCGCAGGCCAAAGTGCAGCCCTTCCCCCCTATGGTGGTGGAGGTGCTTGGGATGCATAGGGCACCAGAACTGGCAGGAACATCCCTGATCTTTAGTGCATCCAGCACATAAATATCTTGAGACACCAGTTAGAACAGGCCCATGAAATTGCCTTTCTGACTTTCAGGTGGCATTGTGAACAAGAAGCGGGAAACATTTCATAATAAAGGGACTGCACTACAGTACTTGAAACATTGACACTGAAAATTACTATTTCTTGTTTTTACAGTGCAAATATTTGTAATAAAAAATAAAGTGAGCATTGTATACTTTGTACACAGTATTGTAATTGAAATGAATATATTTTAAAATGTAGAATATATTCAAAAATATTTTAAAATGTTTTTCTCTTATTGTTTAAGAGCATAATTAATATTAAATCCTTGTTTTAATCATTTGCAGCCCTGGTTCAGGGTGATGATAGACACCTCTGGTTTTGAGTTTCAAAAATTTCATTTATTTTTGACCCGCAGCAAGTAATATTTTAAAGGATGAGGGGAGCCAGTCAAAATATATATTTATACACAACTGTTATGTGCACATATTGAACTGCATTATTCATTTAAAAGCCATACTTATACAAACTCCACATCAAAGAGAAACTATTCACAACTCGGGCCCACACTGATTCAAAGTAAAAATTACTGAAAGCATCAAAACTAGTCCCATGTAACTCCAACACATATCATTTGATCATGAGACTAGAGCAGCTTAAAAATCTCCATAATGGTTTCCCACCCACAGGTGCCCCTAACCCTTCACAACAACCATTCAAAGAGATGGACATTTACCAAAAACAAAACAAAAACAACAGATGCCTAATTTTGTGATGATTCTTTGGGGCATCCAGGACTGTGAGTGACCTTCTTCCCCACTTTGGCTCCTTCAAGAAGAAGATTTCTTGTTGCTTAATTGGATGTCAGCTTCTTGGCATCACCGACCTGTTACCCATCCAAATACCTTCCTCTGAGCTGTATCAGCCCTCCTTTTGCCTTGGTTAAGAATTGATGTATTCCAGTCCCCAAGTCCCCTGAGTCCTTTTAAAGCATTTCCAATAATCCCCAGTGCCCTTATTTCCTGATCTGTCACAGAAATGTCAAGTCAATTGTCCCAAAGGGGCTTCTATGATTTAACTCAAGATCAGTTTCTTGTATCATACCACAGCATTGAGATATAGTGAAAACAATGATATGTTTATTTTCAACAATTTGACATTCAAGAAAAGATGAGGAAAAATAATGAAAACAAAAGGGTTAGATATCACACAAAATCATAATGTGATTTTTAGAGCCTAAACTTAACTAAACATGATAAAGTTATGTCTGAAGATGCTTCTCTCACCCTAAATGTCCTTTGTGACCTTTCTATGAAGCTTGATTGAGATCCCATTTTCACAAATGTAAATACACTGGCTGCGTCTAGACTGGCATGATTTTGCGGAAATGCTTTTAACGGAAAAGTTTTTCCATTAAAAACATTTCCGCAAAAGAGCGTCTAGATTGGCACGGGTGCCTTTGTGCAAAAAGTGCTTTTGCGCAAAAGCATCCGTGGCCAGTCTAGACGCAATTTTGTGCAAGAAAGCCCTGATCGCCATTTTTGCCATTGGGGCTTTTTTGCGCAAAACAGTTCTTCCCTGTCTACACTGGCCCTCTTGGTCAAGTATTCTTGTGCAAGAGGGCTTATCCCTGAGCGGGAGCATCATAGTATTTGCGCAAGAACACTGACAATCTTACATTAGATCGTCAGTGTTCTTGCGCAAATTCAAGCGGCCAGTGTAGACAGCTGGCAAGTTTTTGCGCAAAAGCAGTTGCTTTTGCGCAAAATCTTGCCAGTCTAGATGCACACACTGTGCATTTAATTTCTAGTTGAAGGATAAAGAGCTATTTCCTGGGCTTCTACTTCTATCTGCCAAATTCATTGCCTGTCTTCAGAAAAATAAAACAAAAACAAAGCATTGCTTGTAATGTTCCTGCATCCCTTCTTCTTTCCTGCTGGTTATACATCCTTTTATTGACTTCATATGTGTATGTGCAGCTATGGAGTTGGTTTACAATGTTTAACTTACATGCCAACAGATAGACAAATGAATAAACATCTCTTATCTGTATCTGTCTGAAAACCTGTTTCTTAGTTCTGCCTTGATTCAAACATTAAAAGATTATTCCAATGTGCATCCACATAGCTATTTACATAATATCTGTTCATACATTTCATAATGATATTAATGAGCAGCATGATCTTGGCTTTCATTTAAGAACTCACATGGCATTCTTTGGTAAATAAGAATGTGTATACCAAAAATGAGGATATTCTTGTAAACTTCTTTGCCAGGTGGCATTGAGGGGTTCACAGGTCACGTGTATATAAACGAGAGCTCCTCAGTATAACAGAGATGCTGACTTTTATAGAAACACTTTTCTGTTTGCAGATGGAAAAATAAAGCTTTTGGTTATGTCTACATTGCAGAGTTTTTGCGCAAAACGGCTGTTTTTGTGCAAAAACTCGCAGAGCGTCCACGCTACAAGCATGTTTTTGCACAAGAAGAAGTACAGTAGATTGTCAGAAGACAGGGCTTTTTGCACAAGAGTTATTCCTCTTTCTATGAGGAATAAGCCTTTTTGTGCAAGAACTCTTGTGCAAAAAGGTGTGTGTGAATGGACAACAGGGGTTTCTTGTGCAAGAAACCCCTATTGGAAAAAGCACAGATACTCTGATGGCCGTTCTGTGAATGGCAATCAGAGCTGTCTTGCGCAAGAGCGTCCATAGCAGTGTGGGCGCTTTCTTGCACAAATGCACATGGCAGTGTGGACGTGCTCTTGCGCAAGAACCCTGCAGTTTAGATGTAGCCTTTGACTACAAATTATCACTGGAAAGATGCTATAGAGTTTCCTGGGTTTGGGGGCCGAACTGAAGCTCTGCATGGGAATATCCTCAGTTTTTATCTGTCAAGATCCTTACATATAATGGACCACAAAAATAATTATCAACAATAATGCAGGAATGTTTGAACCAGGATTTTAACCTAGTATTCCAGCCCCATTCTTTGTATTCTGTGTGAGTGGTGTTTGAACCCCAAATGCACTTTCCAAGATAATTTTTATGTATTTTAGTTTCATTGTTTGATTTTTTTAATACTTTATGTTTATATTTTTAGACTGTGTGGGCTGTGGGGTTTTGCTTACAGGCACTTTGACTTTTTTATTGTAACTTTATGTTTCATTATTTCTGTTAGGATGCCAACAAACCCTAGGTTATGGATGCTAATAAATTAAAATACATTGTTAGTATTATTACTACTATGATTACTAAAATATTGTGTTAAGCCCCTTGGGTTATGAATGAAATGTACAGTTTTAGTAGAAAAGAAATCAATCTTTTACATTATCACTAGAATGTAACAAAAATGACTTTTTACCTGTAACAACAATAATATTTTGAACTCACCTAGTTTAGCCAAGGATCTGAAGATCTCAAAATATTTTACAGACATGAAGTAATTAAGCCATACAATCCTTGTCTTACAGATAGAGTAGCCAAAACACAGACAGTGAAGCAATTTGCCAAAGGTCTCATAATGAATCCTTGGCAGTCCTGAATATTTGTGTCTTGTTCAATCCTCCAGAATAAGGTGAACATTTTGAAATGATTTTAAATAATTTTCTCTTTTTTATAAAAGAAAACAAATATAGATCTGACCCCAATCAAAAAAGCCTTGAAAATTAAAATAACTCTTTAAAAAATCTTAATTATGAACAGTCACAAAGGAAACCAGCATGATTTTTGGAAAGAGATAGTATATATTGCTCAAATGATAAAAACATTGGCTGAGTTCTCTCATTAAGTTTGCCTAACATATATAATTATTATGATTGATACCACATGGTATTCAGAAATCTATTCAGTCTTACAAAATGTGGTTTTTTTCCAGTGGGTGGGTTGGCTTTTGTGCTTATGTGAAGTATTGTATTCTTAACAGTATCCAGAGCTACGTCTTTGATACAGCTGGATTTTCTCTGTTGTTTCTTAGGAGTCATATCCTCAGCTGGTATAAACTGATACAACTCAACTTCCTTCAATAGCACTATGAAAATTTACCCCAGTTGGGGATCTGGGACCTTATATTGAAGAGAGCAACAGTGGTTTTGGTACTGACTGAACAGTACTCAGAGCACCTTTATTTTCTATTAATGTTTTGAGTGTGAATGAAGAATGCCAGACTAAGATACCTAGATTGAAATCCTGGCCCCATTCAAACCAGTGGGAATTTTGCCATTGACTTGAATGAGGCCAGGATTTCATCCCTGGAGACTAAAGTCCTCTTGTTAACTCTTAGAACATGTATAAAATGGTGTTCAGCATTAATTTCAAATTCCATTTTGTTTTCAGTGTATTTACAATGTGGAAGGAGGACACTAGCCAAAAGAAGTATAACATGGGTTACAGTAGTGCAAGCTTCCCTTCCACCATCTTGCTAATAAATTCTGTACTAAATGGACCGCATCTGTGAAAGAAAGGTTTCTGTCTCTGTGTGCAACTAGCTACACTGCTATCAAAAGTGTCCCTTTGGTGCCTTTTTTTTATATATATCTACAGTGTTTCCTCTAATTTTTCCTGCCCCTGAGTGGAATGAATTTCATTATGTACACTGATATGGAGGTGATGTGTGACATGTTACCTTCATATTGGAACACATAACAAAATTAATGTGGCAGGGGGTGGAAGAGTGTGGTTGGAGTGCAAGAGTGTGAGGGCTTCAGCTGGGGGGTGTGGGCTCAGGGGTGGGGCCAGAACCAAGGGTTGGAATAGAGAGTTGGAGTACAAGGAAGGGCTCTGGATGGGACTGCAGGCAAAACTCTATAGTGTAGATATACCCTCATTTCAGTCATCAAGTGTAAATTATTTTGGGACACTTCAACACAGGCTAGAATTGGTGGTGACACAGATATGAAAGACTCTTATTTTATTACCATTCTCTGAGGCATTAAGTCTCATTTGTACTGCACTTTGGGCAATGTTCTATGCTTGCAAAAAGGAAAGCTTTGTTGGAATAATCTGCTAAACCTAAAAACCAAAAGCTTTGCAGCAAACTAACAATCTCTTGACTTGTGTGTTTATGTAGGACTTCTTTTGAGCAATCATAGTTTGTTGATGCACAATGTACAGTTCAATTTACATTTTGGAAGCAAACCAATGCCAGACTAACCTCTCCCTCTTAGTTTGCAAAATCACAATGTATATGAACAAGTTCTTAAGATCCTACAAAATGCTTTTTATACTATGTATGTGGAAAAGGAAATGCGTGTTTCTGATGCTATAATTATAGGACCATGAGAATTTACATTTACATCAAGAATTTAAATCTCTCCTGTAAAACTCATAAAAAACTAGCAAAGACAACTTTCAGTCCAGATTCATGGTTTCATTATGCTTTAAAAAACTGAATGAGTCACTCTTTCTATCTCTTTTATCATGTGTATTGTGGCAGTCTTCCTTATATTAAAGAAGTCAGTACAACTGCCATGGGAACACGTTTCTATTTGGGAGCACGCTCCTTGGAGGACAGCAAAAGCAATAGATTAATCTGAGTTCTATGGTAAACGTTGAGAAAACAATTATGTGACATGGAAAGCCAAAGGTCAGTTTTCAAAAGTGACCTAGATATTTAGTTAGGGGTACAGCTCCTTAGAAAATGTTCATTAAAGAGTTTTTTGACAAAAATGCTGGTGTATTTTCAAAGTATTTTGAAAAAAAGTGTCAATTTTGAGAAAAATTTAAGAAAGAAATGAAATTAAGTTTCCAATAATTTTGAAGTGTCATATTTTGATATTTTAGGAAGAGAACATTTTGATTTGTCATTTTGAAATGACTTCTAAAAATAAAATTAATTGGTTTTGGACACCCACACAAATCAGCTTTAAAAAGTCAAAAACAGAATGACATGCTTCACTTTTTTACTAAAAGAAAGTTTGATCAACTTGAAATAATTTATTTTTACATAATTTACCATTTAATGGGAAATTCTTTTACTTGTATTTTTGTTTCCATTCCAAAATGGGATGAAGAAAATTTCTATGAAATGAAATTAAGTTCCTAGCCAGCTCTATTTAGGACCCTAAGTTTCACTGAAAGTCAAGTGATCTTTTACTGCCAACCTGACAAGGGGGGACAGAAATAGCTTCATTCTGGAATGTACATTCTCATTCATTAAAGCATGTACTGTGAACTCTTAAATGAAAATGGTGGACATTGTAGTCATTGATATTGTTATGAAACAAGTACAGATAATATGTAAGGAATTATGGATATTGCTAAAAATATATATTCTTAGATTCTATATAAAGGTAACAGTCACCAGCAGAGGTGGAGAAACGAATTTCCTGTCAGACAACTGATATTTATTCACCTGTCTCTCTGTCAGGAAGTGAATTAATGTAAGCTAACCCAATTGATACCTATTTATATACAAAGTCATCGGCAAAATGTGAAGTCAACAGGGAGGCAGCATACATGAAAAATAAGTGACTGAGGGAGACATGGAAGGGCTTTACAGTCTCTGAGAACAGACAATTAATTTGGATTGGATGTAAAAGGCAAAGAAGATATCCTCTTCATCTTCATTCACAAAGTAAATGGACAGCACATTTACATTAATGTGGTTACATTAATGTGGTCACAACCAGCCTTGTCTGGAAATTCTGCAGAATATTATGGGGGCACAAACACTTCTATAGACCAAAGATTAAATTAAGTTTAGTAGCCAGAAAGTGTGCTATGATTTTGCATCATTTGTAACTGGATGGAGTGTATTTGGACTTTGTGGTCTTCTTCTGGTAGCCCTGCAGTCCTACACATCCCACCCCAAGAAAAAAGTAGCAAGCACCCCATCAGCCTCAGACAGAAGGAGTGGTCGAGTTAATGGGTCTAGCTGGAACCAGCGGGGTGAAGTAGGGTATTGTCCTCAGCCCAAAGTTTATTCCTTGCGATCCAAATTTTCTTAAAATGGGAGAGAGAGGGCCTAAGAACTTTCACTCAGAGGTAAGGTGTGAATATAAATGGACGAGGTAGAAAGAGGCCTAGGGAAGCAGTATGTGGCTGCTGTTTATAGGGACCCAGGGATGGAACCTAGAGTAATGGGTGCTCTAGGTTCCCCACAGGCCTTTAATGAAATTCTATAAACCCTGAGAAAAGGCCAATTAATATATAATATATGCCATCATGTGCCAACAATGCCCCTCTGCTATATACATCGGCCATACTGGACAGTCCCTACGTAAAAGAATAAATGGACACAAATCAGATATTACGAATGGCAATATACAAAAACCTGTAGGGGAACACTTCAATTTCCCTGGACACACTATTGCAGACCTAAAGGTAGCCATCCTGCAGCAAAAAAAACTTCAGGACCAGACTTCAAAGAGAAACTGCTGAGCTACAGTTCATCTTCAAGTTTGACTCAATCAACTCAGGATTAAACAAAGACTGTGAATGGCTAGCTAACTACAAAAGCAGCTTCTCCTCTCTTGGTATTCACACCTCCAGATCAGCTACTAGAAGTGGGCCTCATCCTCCCTGATTGGATCCACCTCATCATTTCTAGCCTGATTCTGGCCTGCATATTTATACCTGCCTCTGGAAATTTCCACTACATGCATCTGATGAAGTGGGTCTTTGCCCACGAAAACTTATGCTCCAACACTTTGGTTAGTCTATAAGGTGCCACAGGACTCCTCGCCGCTATTCTCGCTCTTGTTATTCTTCAGCAGCATAAGAGTGCAGGATATCAATGTTTTAGAAAATGATTGTCCAACATGTTTCTGCTTATCATGCTTTCATGCATCCACACTGCAGAAGAGTGTTGAACATAACTTCTGGTCACCACTGGATTCAAGATTTTGGGCAGGAAGGGTGAGGAGAGTATAACTCCATTGGGCAGAAAATAGCCTCTCTAAGGTCATGTCTACACAGCAGGGCTAAAGCCAAAATAAACTACGTAACTTCAGCTACATCAGTTGTGTGGCTTAAGTTGAAATAGCTTATTTTGGCTTTTGGCACTGTCTACACAGCAAGAAGTCCAAGAAAGAGCACACTTTTTCCAACTTCCCTTACTCGTTGTAAAATGAGGTTTACAGAAGTAACAGTAAGAAGTCCTCCAGCTCAACATTATGTTGACATTATGTTGAAATAACTGCTTGTTGTGTGGATGAAGACTATGTTATTTTGGAATAAGGCTATGTCTACACAGCAGTGTTATTTCGGAATAACGTCAGGATATAGTCCACGTGTACACAGCAAGCAGTTGTTTCAACATAATGTTGAGCTGAAGGACTTCTTACTCCGACTCCTGTAAACCTCATTTTACGATGAGTAAGGGAAGTTGGAAGAAGAGTGCTCCAACTCCGACTTCCTGATGTGTAGACATTGCCAAAAGCTGAAACAAGCTATTTTGACTTAAGCTCCGCAACTGACATAGCTCAAGTTGCGTAGTTTATTTTGGCTTTAGTCCTGCTATGTAGACATGCCCTAAGAGTGCTATCCCATAGGGGTGAAATAAAGACCAGTATCCAGGGACCTTCCTTCTGAGCAGTGGGAGGGAGGAGGAAAGCAGATAAGGAGACATGAGCTTCTGATATTTGTTTGCAAATAAAAAGAGTAAAAAGAAAATTGAGCAGCTTCTCATGGGTTTTTTTGTTATTTTGTTTTGTTTTGATTTCTTTTCTCCTATAACTAAAAAATTGCTCCATTGATCAAAGTGACAATTTCCAGGTCTATAATATGGTTCTTTCTCTCAAGGGTGTCTTGGAAAAAAAGAAACAATAAGCAACACGCTATTTACTCTGGAAATACAGTTTCCTGTACATATGCACTGGGGTCTTTTGCTTTTGTTCCTTTTTCCAGACTAAATTTCCTGAAGGTTTTTTAAATATTAAATTAGTGCACTCTAGAATCAAAATAAATATTCCAAATCAGCTTTCTAACAGACCCTTGACTAAGGATGGGTAAGAGAGAACCCAATAGCTCCAAAGAAGTCATTAGATTCTATTCAATCAATAATATTACTCATTTTGTAATTTACTCCAGGACATAAACATACACTGTAAGTCTGAGGATCTTCCCCAGACTTGGGGTATGTCTAAACTACAGAGGTTTTTTTGGAAAAACAAATGTTTTTCCAAAAAAACCCTTCAGTTACGGCCACACAACAATCGCGTTCTTCCAAAAGAAAATGGAAAGAACAGAGGGGTTTTTACAACACTGGTAATCCTCATTCTACAAGGAAGAAGCCTTTTTCCGAAAGAGGTCCTTCAGAAAAAGGCGCGTGTGGACAGGGAAGAGGGAGTTCTTTCGAAAGAAGAGGAAAGAGAAAAAAGCACAGGTGCCCTAGTGGCCATTCCATCCATAGTAATCACAGCTTAAATGCGAGATAGCGTCCATTCAGTGTGGACACTCTCTTTCAGAACAAGTTTTTTGGAAGATCCCTTCTGGAAAAGCTTCTTCCAAAAGAAGCCTGCAGTCTAGACATACCCTTGAGGAACAGCACTGTGTAGCTTGAAAGCTTGTTGTTCTCATCAGCAGAAGCTGGTCCAACAAAAGATTTTACCTCCCCCACCTTCTCTCTTCAATATTCTGTAACCAACAAGGCCACAAAAACAATACGGCTATGTCTATACTGCACCCGTTTTGAGTATCACCACGCCTCATTTGCATAATTAATGAGGCTACGTTGTTGCGCTAGAGGCTTTTGCGCAAAAAGGAGCCGTCTACACGTCTCCTTTTTGCGCAAAAGCCCCCTCTTGTGCAAGAGCTGTTCTTCCACATTCTTTTCAGGAAGAATGGCTCTTGCGCAAGAGTGGGGTTTTGCAAAAAAAGGAACCATGTAGATGGCTCCTTTTTGCTCAAAAGCCTCTTGCGCAAAAACGGAACCTCATTAATTATGCAAATGAGGCTTGGTGAGATTCCATGCTTTGCCTCATTTGCATATTTATTGCGCAAAACAGGCGCAGTGTAGACATAGCCTGTGTGCTATAATTCCAAGTCAGAAGAATAGATAACTAGATAAATTATGGGAATTTTAGAGTTTCCAAGTATGAACACACACATTCACCTATTTAAAATAATAATTCTGATTTTGCAGGCATTACTCAGGCTAAATTTACATTGATGTCAGTAAGAATTTGCAGAATTTAGGGCAAAAATGTTTTATTGTAGATAGTGATGTGACAGATACAATGAAAAGTATCATACTGATTGATTGGCATGGAAAACGAGGCCATTAATCTGATTAAAGGAAATCATGGCTCAGACAGGAAAAATGTCAGATTTCTCCACACTTCTGATTTACCTCATGACTGACCTGGAGGCAGGTAAGAAATATGTTCAATTTCCATGAAAGAGTCAACCCCTGGCCTTTTTTGGTGGGATGTAGTAACAATGCCAATTCATGCTATTTGTGTTGATGATTTTGTTTCCAGATACTAGGAACTGGATTCAGTCATCTTTCGGATCAAAAGCAGCCATTAAAAGGTACTAAGTTATATTCATTAAGAATAAATCATCATAATATTTAATAGTCTCAGAGGGGTAACAGTGTTAGTCTGTAACTTCTAAAAAAAATAATCCTGTAGCACCTTAGACTCACACCCACATATATACACACACATGTTATATATGTAGGAGCTTCAGGGGACAGCCGAGTTAGTCTGTTACAGAAAAATAACAACAAATGGTCTGGTAGCACTTTATATATATATTAAATGGTCTGATAGCACTTTATAGACTAACAAAACATGTAGATGGTATCATGAGCTTTTGTGGGCACAGCCCACTTCTTCAGATGACCGGAGTTATCATCTGAAGAAGTGGGCTGTGCCCACGAAAGCTCATGATACCATCTACATGTTTTGTTAGTCTATAAAGTGCTACCAGACCATTATATATATATATATATATAATGAGGTATGAGTTGAAGCTCAATATTATCATTATATATATTTGTTAGTATCTAAGTTGCTACAGGACTACTTCTTGTTTCATAATATTTAATAAATAGGCTTGGGCTGATATGAACCTATAATGAGGAAGAATGTGGTTCTGTAATCCTACCAGGGTCTGACCCCAAACCCAGTAAAGTTCCCATGCTGACTTCAGTGGGTGTTGGGATAGGTCTCCTGATAAAAAAGTGAACAAAAATTAAATTAAATGATATATCATGAATGCACAAAGGATTTATTTTTCTGCTTACAAATGTTCACATCTGTAAATACACAAAATATATAAAATGACCATTAAATAATTAAAATAAAGTAGAATATCTGGCTTAACCCTCAAATGTCATGAAATTTAGCACTATTCCTGAAATTTCACCATTAACACAGTATTCTTGATGATGTGATTCCCTAAGAGAGGCCCTCTGAACAGTGGAGGGGACTTTATATTTCCTGTCAGTTAAAATATCCAGGCACAAGATGACAAATTCAACGCCAAGATGCTATTTTTACTAACACTCACACACACAAAATTGTCTAATCACAGCTCTCCTCTGGTGGTGGCTCATTTCCAGTCAGCAGGCAATGCCAATGTCATGCTGTGGTCTGCTAGCACGGTGCACCAGATCTGGCTTTATAACAAAAACACATGGCACGTTAATCAGGAAGGAGTGTGGGGGGAGAGGAACTATTTTTGTTTTTATGTTCATTCTGAAGCACAAATTATTTCCCAAAGCATTTAATTTGCACTTTAACTTCTAAATATGCTATATGCACGTATCTACGTAACCTAATTTATTTAAATCAATAGATTGTAATCTAAATATGTAGCTCAATATGTCAAGTCTGGGAAATTATTTTTTAAAGGGGGTAGTTTGAGTCCCTACTGTGCTACTGCTCATGCACTCTGGTGCAATGCTTTGAAATACTAGTGAGGAATCAGACTCACACAGTGGTAAATCAAGCCCTCAACAAATAAGTAACTCTTTCAGGACTTGATGCTGTGGTCTGCATCCAAACAAACCTCCCACTGAAATTCATGGACCTGATTTTGAAGACTTTGCTTAGACTTTATTCAAGCAAAACTCCAACTGAACTCCTTGGGCTCATCATGAAATTTTTAAAGGTCAGATCCTGATTGCCCCTTACACAGTTAACCAAATGTGAGAGGCCACATGAACCAGACAGAATTGCAGTGCCTGGCTTTAGGATACAGTGCTGGAACTAGGGATATTGGGGATACTGCCACATCCCCTAACTTGAAGTGGTTTCCATCGTATACAAGGTTTACAATTTAGTTCAGTGGCTCTCAGCATCTCCACACATACAGAATGGGAAGCGACTGTCTCAGAAGGAGTACGGCAGAAAGGTATCTCGGGGTTATAGTGGACCACAAGCTAATATGAGTCAACAGTGTGATGCTGTTGCAAAAAAAGCAAACATGATTCTGGGATGCATTAACAGGTGTGTTGTGAGCAAGACACGAGAAGTCATTCTTCCACTCCACTCAGGGCTGGTTAGGCCTCAGTTGGAGTATTGTGTCCAGTTCTGGGCACCGCATTTCAAGAAAGATGTGGAGAAATTGGAGAGGGTCCAGAGAAGAGCAACAAGAATGATTAAAGGTCTCGAGAACATGACCTGTGAAGGAAGACTGAAAGTATTGGGTTTGTTCAGTTTGGAAAAGAGAAGATTAAGGGGGGACATGATAGCAATTTTCAGGTATCTAAAAGGGTGTCATAAGGAGGAGGGAGAAAACTTGCTCATCTTTGCCTCTGAGGGTAGAACAAGAAGCAATGGGCTTAAACTGCAGCAAGGGAGGTTAGGTTGGACATTAGGAAAAAGTTCCTAACTGTCAGGGTGGTTAAACACTGGAATAAATTGCTCAGGGAGGTTGTGAAATCTCCATCTGTGGAGATATTTAAGAGTAGGTTAGATAAATGTCTATCAGGGATGGTCTAAACAGTACTTGGTCCTGCCATGAGGCAGGGGAATGGACTCAATGACCTCTCGAGGTCCCTTCCAGTCCTAGTATTCTATGATTCTATGATTCCAATACACAAATTGTTCCTTTACACCTAGTTCAGAGGAGTTCAGAGACTCCCTCCTTAATCCACAGGTGTAAACCCATAGCTTGACCATATACTAGACTCAGTTTGGACCTCCCTGGTCTGGCACCCTGG
The DNA here is from genome assembly GCA_032595735.1 of Pelochelys cantorii. NCBI lineage: Eukaryota > Metazoa > Chordata > Testudines > Trionychidae > Pelochelys > Pelochelys cantorii. The sequence goes on along the minus strand of CM064329.1, from coordinate 95,389,056 downwards.
GGACCTGACTGGTCCCATATGAGGGAATTTGCTGGAACAGGGAAGGACATTTCTGTCCCCACTGCAACTGCCCTCCTGGCCAGCTCCCCACCTCCTGCCAGCCCTGCTATCCTGCCAACCCTGCAGGGCAGCCACCACTGCCATGGCTCCCAGCCCCAGCGAGCCATCACCATCACCACTACGCCAAGCAGCCATTCTCCACGTCACAGCCCCAATAGGCAGCTCTGGTGACATATGTGGGGGAGCGCTTCCATCAGCTCATTGCAGGCAGCCTGCTGCCCTCTGCTGCTGGCCCTCCACCAGGACTCTCTGGTCCTGCAACATCTGCGCCTGACCATGGATGTTGCTAGACCAAGAGAGTCATAGTTTTGAGAGTTTTAGCCAGAACACTCCATTATGGAATGCAATAGGGGATGCCCTTTCCCTGTTTGTCAGGGGATGCCAAATGCCTTCCTGTTGCCCCCTAAAGATGTTGAAATTCCCCCATCAGTTAATTATATGCTGGGCTTAATGGCACAGCCTACCCCAGGATATTTAGGGCCTGATAATATCACTGAATTCAATGAGACTTTTCCATTGAACATAACGGGAGCTGGCCTCAGTAAAGCAACTAAACAGAGGATGAGAAAAGACTCCAGGATTTTGCACATGCAGAGTTTTGGGGCCTAATTAAACTGTTGTTCTTAATTATGATAAGAATTCTTCAAAGGGCGATAGACATAGGACTGGTTTGGGTGAACATCCAACTGACAGTATTTTACAAAGCATCTGATCTGAACCTTCAGTTCTCACACTCCCTTACGAGGCTGTCTGGTATTCCACGCTTGTGGTCAGCCTCTTATACTATGGGAATCTTGCTAATAACTTGGAATTGGAGAAGCAACAAAAATGAAAAATAAGGAGGAAAATATGTGTAAGAAGCTTTTATGAACTTCAATAAAGGCTCAGTTTTGGGTCTTGTTCAAGCTTTGGATGAAAGTTCTTTTATTCTAAACTACTTTAATCACCCCTCATTCCTTGTTATTTTTATTAATTTTATTATACATTCTTCCCAACATTCTTGTTAAATTAGAATTTCTTATTTGTAGGAAATCAAAATATGCTCACTGAACATGGCCTATGTAAGTATTTAGAACCACTGCAATATTTTGGACAACTAATCTAAGAACATAGTGAATTCTCTATCAGTTGATGTCTTTATATCAAAAATAGATATTTTCTAAAAGATATGTTGTAATTCAATAAGGCTTTGTCTACACAGCAACATTATTTTGAAATAACTAGAGTTATTGCAAAATAACATGGTCCACATCTACACAGCCGGCAATTATTTCAACATAATGTTGAACTACTATCAAGATGAAGGACTTCTTACTCTGAGCCCTGTATCCCTCATTTTATGGAGAGTAAGGGAAGTCAGAGGAAGAGTGCTCTATTTGAAAATAAGTGCTGTGCAGACAGCACCAAAACTTGAAATAAACTATTTCGAAATAAGCTACGCAATTGACGTAGCTCAATTTGTGTAGCTTATTGCGAGTTAAGCCCTGATGTGTAGATGCCTCCTAAGACATTATGTGCTAGATGAAGAAATTATTGGGAGACATGTATGAGGTCAGACTAGATATCGCAATGGTCTATTCTGGCTTTCTAAAATCTATGAATCTATCATCTCTCCACACATTTGATCACTCCTTTCTGTACTATATCTAGCTGAGGTTTCAAGGTGATTGAGATCATTGGAAGATGTTCAGAGCTTCTCAGGTGGCACTCAGCATTTCAAAGACCAGGAGCTAATGACCTCATCTTTAACACGTGTTTAGCTTTATTCACATGCTTAGTCCAGTTGTGCTTAATGGAATTGTCACATGCACGTGTGTAAGCATTTGCAGGACTGGGCTCCTAAAGTACTTTCAAGGATTTTGCAGTCTAATGAAATACGGAGGAAAGAGCATGGAGTTAGGAGTCAGAGAGTCCCAAATTCTAGTCCGCCTCTAGCACTGTTTTGGTATAGGGCCTGGGATTACTCACTTCTCCACTGCCTCAGTTTTCCCAGCTGTAAAAATGGGCAGAATAATTTTCTCCACATCTACTGTATGGAGTTTTTGTGGATATGCAAAGATTTCTTTTATATAGCACTCTGGAATGATTAAAACCTTACTGTGTGTATAATGTTTTTTTCTTTTTCCAGAGCCTCATCCACCCCTCTCACCCCTCAGCTGTAAGCAACAATAACTATACATGTTTTTTTTTCTTAAATTTGTCAGCATTTATTCACAATTGTGTGTTATAATGAAATGGTGTGCATTTTCCCTCTGAAGTACTGCATCAACACAGCAGTTTGTTTCATTAAGTGCTAGCAGCTCAGCATGTGTCACAAAATTAAAGCCCAAGAAGATGAATCATACATAAGGGTAAAAGTCAAGGAGCAGTTTATTTTATAAATGTCATTAACAGACATAATATTTCTCTGAATCAAGGAAATAGTTGACTGTCATCATTGCAAGTCTCTGTACAATAAGAGGGTATCTATGCTTCCCAAGGTTTTGTTTGTATAAAATTGATTTTTAGAAGGTGATTGAGATCATTGGAAGATGTTCAGAGCTTCTCAGGTGGCACTCAGCATTTCAAAGACCAGGAGCTAATGACCTCATCTTTAACACGTGTTTAGCTTTATTCACATGCTTAGTCCAGTTGTGCTTAATGGAATTGTCACATGCACGTGTGTAAGCATTTGCAGGACTGGGCTCCTAAAGTACTTTCAAGGATTTTGCAGTCTAATGAAATACAGAGGAAAGAGCATGGAGTTAGGAGTCAGAGAGTCCCAAATTCTAGTCCGCCTCTAGCACTGTTTTGGTATAGGGCCTGGGATTACTCACTTCTCCACTGCCTCAGTTTTCCCAGCTGTAAAAATGGGCAGAATAATTTTCTCCACATCTACTGTATGGAGTTTTTGTGGATATGCAAAGATTTCTTTTATATAGCACTCTGGAATGATTAAAACCTTACTGTGTGTATAATGTTTTTTTCTTTTTCCAGAGCCTCATCCACCCCTCTCACCCCTCAGCTGTAAGCAACAATAACTATACATGTTTTTTTTTCTTAAATTTGTCAGCATTTATTCACAATTGTGTGTTACAATGAAATGGTGTGCATTTTCCCTCTGAAGTACTGCATCAACACAGCAGTTTGTTTCATTAAGTGCTAGCAGCTCAGCATGTGTCACAAAATTAAAGCCCAAGAAGATGAATCATACATAAGGGTAAAAGTCAAGGAGCAGTTTATTTTATAAATGTCATTAACAGACATAATATTTCTCTGAATCAAGGAAATAGTTGACTGTCATCATTGCAAGTCTCTGTACAATAAGAGGGTATCTATGCTTCCCAAGGTTTTGTTTGTATAAAATTGATTTTTAGAAGGTGAGAAAAAAAAACTCATTTTGCTATTTTTGTGCTGCAGCATTTTTTAAGTGACAGCAGTTTGGATGCTTACAGTGGCACGGGTAGGATTAATAAATCCAAATTATTTTTAAAGAGTCAAAGATGGTCAAGGAACTGTTTAATGGTATTTAGCAAAACTAGAGATGGTGTTTTTAAGTTGAGCCAACGAGGTTGACAATGTGAGCTAAACATTGTGAGATGGGTTGGGAAAATGAACTGAATAATTCACTAAGTGCCATCCCTTTTATAAACTTATTTGGATTCCCAGAGTTTTTAACAAAATTGTTACCATGTGGTAGTGACAGTCTGTGGAAACACACGGTAATTCACTTGTCATGGAATAATGAATTTAAATGGTCATTATTACATTTGTAGTCAATTTGTGACTTGGCTGGTGTAATCACAGAGATCCAAGTTAATGCCTAGTTCATCCCACTCAAGGGATCCTTCTGGTTAGGGCAAGAAGTCCTTCTCCGGACGTGCTATTGAACTGCTTTTTGAAGCAGAAACAGGAGCTTTCTGGTTATAGCAACAGACGGAATCGATAACTGGGTACAGAGCATGCCCCTCAGTTTACAGACCATGCTCCTGCTTTCAGCATGTCTTTGAGCATGAGGGAGAGATTCTTTCCTCTCCTTTTGTCCCTCTTCCACACCAGGAGTTGTTAATACTAAATATATCAATGGATGAAAAAGGCCTGAACAAAGCGGGAATATTATTTTGCTAGTAAATTTAAAAATACAAATGATCCTGATCCCACTGACATCAGTGAGCTCTTATGTTGTTTTGCAATGGATGTTCATGGGAACAGGAGAAGACCATAATATATGTAGGCTGCAGCAAAACATATATTCAAATAACAAATGTCAATAACAAATGTGGTAGGTGGAACAGTGCTTTTGGGACTCGAATGCCAGTTTATGAGAGAAGTGAGTTTAGAGATAGCAAAAGGCCAAAGTCTTTACCCGAGGAAGGTTCAGCTCTGAAGCCAGACTCAGCATCTCCATCCCATGTCTACTTGAGATCATCATAAAGGTGGGAAGAGAAGAGGGGAAAGCATTGTGGAAAGGGGCAAAGAATTACTGAAGAAATTATTGGAGGAGACTGCTCTTAATCTGCTAGGTGACCTCTTCCCTCCACTACATCTCATTGGTTTCGTATTCCATTCCCGTGATACACATATGCAACTCCAACTAATGAGTTAGTTTCAATGAAAGTTGGCTGACTGATCGAGGGTAGCATACAGGCTCTGGCTGACAAATGATCATTAAAGGAAAATGTACTGAGATAAGTCTCCAAGCACAATATTGGTGCTTAAAGAAAAATCATGAAAAAAACTTTCTAATTTTTGAATTTCCTCATACAGGAGAAATGAGGAACCATAACTGATGGTGAGAAGCAAGATAGGATAAGAAGACAGACAGAAATGGGGCTGGGGATGAAATATAGGAAGACAATATTTTGATATCAGGATAGGTGTATTGGAGAGGTAATTTAGGATTTGGCCTTAATAGCAAATGATATTTGTCTAGAAATACACCTAACTCCTCTTACATGTCTAGACACAGTCTAGAAGGAGAACCACATGGCTGCGGAAGGCTCCATGGAGCCACTCCATCTCTTAAGAACTTAGAATCCTACTGCTGTGAAGGCGCCCCTTGTGATCCAACACAGTGAAACTTGATCTTGAAGCGAAGGAGTCGCAGGCATGGGGATGCTGTATCTGTCATTATGTTCCATTGGACAGAGATGTAGCCATAGCAAAAGCTGCTGCAACTTCAGAGCCAATACAAAGAGAGATTAAAATTAGGTTGCTCTGTTTTGATATAATGTTGGAGAACGACGATAGCCCTAAAGATGTTTGCATGAAAACATCTTGTTCCCACCCCTACCGCACATCTCCCACTCAAAGACATCATCTCTGTTTCTATAAATACAATTCCAGAATAGGAGAATTGTGACGTTGGGTAAGGAAAAAGCAGAGGGAACAAAGGATGCATTCAGAGAAGGAAAGATTCTGTTTCCAAGCAGATGTCAATAATAAAGAAGGAGAGAAGAGAAAATACATGAGGTCAGAGGTAGGAGAATTGTGGTAGAGTCCAATGATTTTGCAAGTTTTGCACTAGCTTCAGCAGCTCTTTTTAAGAGGTCCAGTTGAGTCCAGGCTGAAGGGCTGTCAAGGCTGTAGAAGTGATTATTTGCCAATCTAACTCAATACTACTCATTTTGTTGAATATGCACGTGAGACGTTTGTAACAAGGAAGTGATGAGGAAGCTCCAGGACCTCAGCAAAATGAAATAAGCAGGAAGGCTTATTTCAGAAACCTGCCATGTATATTTCCTGCCTTGCATGGCTTTATGCATCCCAAAGCAGCTGCTGTGCCACTGCTGTCAGGATCAGCCTCATCCAGGTTATTGTTTTGGACTTTATGCCAATAAATATTAATTATATAAAATTAGAATTCTTCATTGCCAGTGCCACCAATCTGCCCCATGTGCCTTATAAACTATAAGTTTATGTTGAACTTTGACTTCTAGATTATGTCTTTGACCTTTAAAATTCAATGGATATATAATCTGAAAGGTTAAAAGAATTAGCTGGCAGTCACACATACATATACATCATGTATATTCAAACTGCTTCTTATCATATATATCTATATATACACACGCCATGAGAAGAGCCAGCTTGAATTCAAACCATCTTGTGCCATGCTTCTGTTGAACCTCCCTAGCTAAGCTCAGCTATGCCAGATCAGTACTTCTATACAGTGATGTAACCATGTCAGTCCTAGTATATTAGAGGTGGTGAAGTATCTTTTATTGAACCAATGTCTGTGGTTTCTCTCACCAACAGCAGTTGGTTCAGAAAGAGATATTGCCTTACTCACCTTGTCTCTGTATACAGTCAGCACTTGGACAGAAAAGTCTCCAAGGAAAATTCAGTGTGCTGTCTGAAAATCACAAGACTCTTTTGTATGGCTATAAAGTTTTAACTCTGATGTCCTGAATAAATTCCATTTTGAGCAAACTCACTACATCACCTTATGCTTCCCCTACAGTTTTTAATCTAGGGGTATGTGTGGCTATAGATGAGGTGTTCTTCTTTAGTTCCTTTCCTAAACTGCTGTGAAATGTTTCTGTGCTCCATTAAATAGCTACCATTGGTTGGGGTCAGAGAATCCATAAAAATCTTACATAGCTCTTATTTAGGACCTGATCTAACTCCCACTGGATCAAAGGAAAAATTCCCCTTTACTTCTGTGCCTGTTGCATCAGGTCATCAATCCTTACTCAGGCAAAACAGTTAAAGAGGTCACTGGGAGTTACACTTCACTGAAGACTGAGTAATAACATCATTCTTTAAGCAGAAATGGAAATTCTGACACCAATCCTTGCCCTTGTTTCATTGAGCAAATAGGCTTATTTCATGTTAGCCAATGGAGATGTCTACTAAATAATGCCAAAGGGAAGTTCTGCTGAAAAACTAATGACACAGTGTCACCTAGTAAATACTGTTGGATTTTACCCGTACCCTGTATGATATATATTTTTAATAACATGTAATTTGTTTGGAATTGTTTTGCTTAACATGCTGAAAAATATTAAATTGCCCCCCAAAATCTAATGAAATGTGTACATAATCAGCAGTATGTAACGCAATAATGAAATATAAACCAGGAATCTTGTCATCATGTATAAAAATATACATTTGGGCTATTTCTTGTTGAGAAGGAAAATCATTCAGAAGTTTGTTTTATTGTACTATACTCATTAATACCAGTTGAGAATCTGATACTAAGGCTGACAACCATTTGCTGTGTAAATCACACATAAGAAACAGTGATGGTGAACCTCAATTTTTGCCAGGCACCCAGATTTTTTATGCTTTTATAAAAAAATTCCAATTATGTCATACATATGAGCAGGTTTGAAATCTAATGAGAACAGGCTTATTTTGAGATTATCTAGTTTCCATCAGTTTGGAAACAAACATTTTACTGTTTAGCCTTGATTCTTAGTATTATAATCAAATATCCTTCTTGTTTGTTTACTTTGAAATTTCATTACAAAAATTGCCGGAGAAAGTGGTTGCTGTCGAAGAGTTTGTAAAACAGATGGAACTTGCAAGATGATCAGATTAGAAATAAAGGCAAATTTCAGGGTAATTATCTAGTAGCAGCTTTCCTATGAATGTGGTATTTCCTATCATTTGCAGTGTTTGAATCAAGAGTAGATATCTTTCTGAAAGATACTCTAGCTCTGTCTGAAGTTATGGCTTGATGCAGAATTCACTTGATTTACTACTATGCCCTGTATTATACAAGGCATCAGACATGATATTTACAATGAACTCTTGTGTTCTTTAAAATGGATTCAAATCCTGTATTCTTTTTTAAGCTCTCAGGCATAGGGATTCTAAGCCATTTCCGTTTCCTGCCAGTTCAGAACAAAGCCAGCAGACGGAGGCCGCATGAAGTAAACAGACATCTACGATTCATAGATGTGGCGGGGGAGGGGTGGGGTGGGAGAGGGGTGGGGCAGAGCAGGGCACTGTCTGTGTGGGGCACAGGGTGGCAGTTTGGGAGATGGCAGGTGGGGGTGGGGAGGAGCGGGGCACTGTCTGTGTGGGGCACAAGGTGGCAGGGAAGAGGGGGTGGCAGCGTGCGAAAGAGCCAACCCCACTCCCCCTTCCTCCTTCTCTCTCTCCCCGCTTGTGTCTGGCCCAGCGCTGGTTTTAACCATCAGCACCCTTTTCCACGCCAGCATTCCTGCCGGCACCCCTGCTGTCCCCGGATCCACCTGCCTGCCAGTTTGCACGTCGGCTGAGGCGTGCCTGCGCCGTGAGGGCGGTCCTCTGTGCGCCGCCTCTGCACAAGTGCCACAGGCCCAGAACAGCGACAGCCTGTGAGCGCATTGTAGCCGGCAGACCTAGTGTGGGGGGAGGGGGGGCAATCACACCCTCCCACAGTACCTTAAAACCTTCTCCTGGAGAAAAGGTTATCCCATGCAAAGTTTGGTTGTGGTAGCTCTTATAATGTCCAAGTTATTAGAACACAAACATACAAACATTCTCCTTTATATATTAGATAAGCTATTTTGGAGTATTTCTTGTGGAATAGCTTATTCAGAAATAATTGTGCGGTGTAGATGCAGCCTCCGAGAATTTCCCAATCCTCTGTTCCCAAAGGAACAGTACACTGCAGCTTATCAATTACACCATGGGACACAGCACCACTTAAATGCTGCCCTTAGATTTCTGTGTAGAAAAAGTAAGTATAAGTTTATTTAACAAAGAACAGAGATTAAAATAACAGTAAGCAGAGATACTGGAAACAAAAGTTTACATGTAAAATAAAGTCATAAACCTTTCTCAGGGGCCTAAATTTAACACAAGGTTCCCTCTTGTCTAATAAGGTCATGTTCACCCAAAGTGTTTCTCACAGCATTTTTCAGTCAGGAGGCCTGAGCCCTCCTTTCATAAGACCAAAGCTTCTGGCAGTTTCTTCCCCAGATGGAGGATGTTCCAGAGGGTTTGTGTGTTCTATAGGCATACTAGGCAAGCCCTTCATTTTTCAGCAAAATTATCTCCTCTCCCAATATTCTTCTTGTAAATTTCTTCTCCTGAAGTCTCCACAATCTCTTCATTAACATTTGATTCATTAGCAAATACACGTTCACTGTAGGCCATAAAATGGTAAGGGATAAATGTCTCTCTCTAGAAGGTGGAACTTGTCTTATGGCATGTTACCTCTGTGTTAACTGCCTTTAACTTCAAGACTTTAAGGGCCAAATTTTCTTATATATCATATGTCTATCTCCTTACATAATATCCAACCGTATTTCTCATAAAGATTACAGCTACCAATGTGACACAGGCTTTTAGAAGAGCTCTCATATGTCAGCCTTAAGTGAATTATTATGCATATAACTGACTGGGTCTGTTATTTTATTGAGTTATTCTTTCTACAGCAAAAAAGAACGAGGGGCCTATAGTAAATGTGAATGGTTGATTAACTAGTGGTGATAAATGATTATGAATAGTCTCAAATTTCTGCTCATACTCTAATTCCCCTCCTTCCTCACCATTTCCCTATTACAGTCATTTTAGTGGGCCTTTGACCTAGGATTTTAAAAGCATGAGTATGATATCTACAATAATGTGTGATTCATGTTGTCATTCATAGAATCACAGAACACTAGAACTGAAAGGGACCTCGGAAGGTCATCAAGTCCAGCCTCCTGCCCCCATGATAGGACCAAGTATCATCTAGATCAGTGGTTCTCAAACTTTTTGGGCTCCAGAGCCCTTTACCTGCGTAAAAATTTATGCGGAGCCCCAGCGGTGTGTGTTAATTGTGTCAGTTTGAGGCGATTCTCAATTAGGCTTTTGAAGGCTTTCCAGTTTGTCAACCTTGCAGAGTCCCTGGAGATGTCTCACGGAGCCCCAGGGCTCCACGGAGCACAGTTTGAGAAACACTGATCTAGATCATCCTGCATACACGTTTATCTAACCTGCTCTTAAATATCTCTAATGATGGAGATTCCACAACATCCCTAGGCAATTTATTCCAAAGTTTAACCAACCTGACAGGAAGTTTTTACTAATGTGCAACCTAAACCTCCCTTGCTGCAGTTTAAGACCATTGCTTCCTGTCCTACCATCATTTGTTAAGGAGAGTAATTTTTCTCCCTCCTCATAACATTCTTTCAGGTACTTGAAAGCTGTTATGTCCCCTCTGAGTCTTCTCTTTTCCAAACTAAATGAACCCAATTCTTTCAGTCTTCCCTCATAGGTCATGTTTTCTAGACCTTTAAGTCATTTGGTTGCTCTTCTCTGGATTTTCTCCAATTTCTCCACATCTTTCTTGAAATGTGGTGCCCAGAACTGGACACAATACTCCAACTGAGTCATAATCAGTGCAGAGTAGAGTGGAAGAATGATTTATCGTGGTTTTGCATCCCAGGATTCTCCCCAGCCCCAGTGTCACACTCTTGATTCATATTCAGTTTGTGTTCCCCTGTGTTCCCCAGATTTCTGCAGTACTCCTTCCGAGTCAGTCACTTCCCATTTTGTATGTGTGAAACTAATTGTTCCTTCCAAGTGGAGTACTTTGCATTTGTCCTTATTAAACTTCATCATATTTACCTCAGACCATTTCTCCAGTTTGCCCAGATCATTTTGAATTATCAGCCTATCCTCCAAAGCATTTGCAACCCTTCCCAGCTTGGTATCATCTACAAACAGCCTCCTCAGTAGCAGAGGGATAGAGCGATGGCACTAGGTGAGGGATCCTCGGGCCAACAGAGCGAAACTGACTCCTGCTGCTCTGCCACTTCCTCACTGCTACTGGTGTGCGGTGTCAGGTCCCAACCAGCTAAGGTTGTTGGGGTGGCCTCAACCCACTGCCTGAGTCATTGGTTGGCCTCTGTTGGACTTGGAGGTGCTTTGCTCCACAGGGAACCAACCGCCCTGCAGCAGCTTCCTGCCATCAGACTACCACAGTCTCACTCACAGATGCCTCGACCACTAACTGTTACAGTTGTTGCCCATACTTGGTCACGGGCATGGCAATCCCACTCAGTTGCCTGGCTAAGAGTCCCCTTAGCAAACAACAACCCTAAACTAAAATGCTCAGTAAGCAACCAACCATCCTATGGCAGCGCTCAGTCTTGCTGTGGGACATGGCGATGCTGCTGTTGTCAGGCCTTGCAGCCAACCCACCAATCCCTGTATCGTGTGCGCTAAGCCACAGAGACCCATCCACGCAACCAAATGGGTTGCAGTCACAGTCAGCAAAACAAAAGGGCCAAAACAAACTAAAATGGGAGTCCTGCTGCAGTTGCCAGAACTGTTGACTGGTATGGCTGGCAGAAAAAGGAACCAGACTAAAGGAATATCTTCCTACCTGCTTCTGTCATGGGGGTTTCTCTCAGCCCTTAGGAAAATAAACTGACTAAAATGTGGGTGCTAACAAATGGGGCATTTATTTAACAGTTCAAACAAGTAAAGAATGTAACTATAACCAGGCCTCCAACAACTAAAGGTAAGTGACACAAAGGTGGTGCACGACTGCGACTGGCATGAGTTCCTTTCCCTCAGGACGGGACCTAGGTAAGGAAATGGAGGATTACAAAACCACTACTATATCCTGGAGCTTGTGGCCCCTCACGGCGGTGGGACAGCTCCAGATTCTGTCTCCAGATGGTATCTCAGGTGAGAGTGATTAGGCTGTGCCAGCTCTGCTCTGGCGATGGCACTCTCCCCTCCCTGTGCCATCAAGGGTGTGTGTATGTTCTTGTTGATGAGGGGTGGCAGCTGGTAGCACACTCCTTGCGTGCAGGTAAATTCATCCTCCTACAACCAAGACCTATGTGCATAGTGCTGGCATACCCTCTAAGCAGCTCCAGACTCTGCCACTCAGAAGGGCAGCCCCTTGGAACTCTAGAAGCAGCCCTTAAATAAGTTGCTGTTGCTGGGCAGAACGTAGGTCATGTATCTGCCTAGTTTTCCCGAGGCAGGAAACACCAAAAGAGTGGGAAAATGCCCTGAGGGGAGGAGGGAGAAGGGTGGCCAAGGTGGAGTCCATGTTGTTGTTTGGACTTTTCCAAATGGCGTACATGTGTTATTGATTACCAGAACTTTCCCCCTACACTGAGGCATCTGTCATTGGCCACTGTCAGCGGACAGGATACTGGGCTGGATGGACTGTTGGTCTGACCCAGTATGGCCATTCTTATGTTCTAAACTTTATAAGCATAGTCTCTATGCCATCATCTAAATTGTTGATGAAGAACAGAACCAGTATTGAACAGAACCAGTCCCAAAACTGATCCCTGTGGAACTCCACTTGTTATGCCCTTCCAGAATGATTGTGAACCACTGATAACTACTCTCTGAGAACAATTATCCAACCAGTTATGCACCCACCTTATAGTAGCCCCATCTAGGTTGTATTTCCCTCATTTATTGTTCATGGTAGAATCTGAGCAAACAATTGATACACATGGCCATTGCAATCTGTCCTTAGGGATGAATGACAAGGCAAATTAGGTAACCCTAAATCCATCCACAACTAATCTCAACACTTTACATTTGGGACACACTGCTACCTTATGAGGGCATATATATCTCTGTGTTCCCTTAGTAAAAAATGTTGATACTGTAGCAAAATTGTATGCAGTATTTCAGATCAAACAAGAAACTTGTATTAACAGAAGCTTCAGGGGGTAGCTGAGTTAGTCTGTTACAGAAAAAAATAACAAATGATCTGGAAGCACTTTATAGACTAACAAAACATATAGATGGTATCATGAGCTTTCGTGGGCACAGCCCACTTGTTCAGATGACCGGAGTTATGAGTTGGGGATATGAAAACTTGAAATAAATAGGAGAGGGGAAGAGGAGGGGGAATAGAAAGAAAAAGGGAGAGGGGTGGGAGACAGAGTATCATTAAGTATCTGGAGAATGGGTACTTAAACCTAAGCAGATTGATTTTTATCTGCTTGGGTTTAAGTACCCATTCTCCAGATACTTAATGATGCTCTGTCTCCCACCCCCTCCCTTTTTCTTCCTTTCCCCCTCTTCCCTTTCCCCTCCTATTTATTTGGAGTTTTCATATCCCCAACTCATAACTCCGGTAATCTAAAGAAGTGGGCTGTGCCCACGAAAGCTCATGATACCATCTACATGTTTTGTTAGTCTATAAAGTGCTACCAGACCGTTTGTTGGTTTTTTTTGTATTAACAGAGAATGTTAAAATGTTTTGTTGGGTTTATTTGGTTATATGTGACTGTAGGTGAGAGATGGGCAGCTTGTGGTCCACAGCTGATAAGGATAAGTAGTGGCCAGCAAGTCCCTGCAGGCTGCTTCTCTTCCTGCAGCTGATTGGCCAGGAACTGTGAACTGTGGCCAATAGGAGTTGCGGGTGGCTGTATCTGTGAATGTAAAGTAAACGTCCTGTCTGGCAGCCTGCCAGCAGGTTACCCTTACCACTGCTGTAGTTAGTGCATCATCATGCGTGTCTTTTTCCTTCCACTCCCAAAAGGAGAAGCAAATACTCCAATCAGACAGATCACTGATTAATGTTCACCGCTCTTAACTTTCACTGGCTTCAGGAGTTTGTTATTGAAAATATTCAGCTGAGTTTCAAAGCCAACAATATTCCCCCAGGGTGCCCATTAGTCAGAAGGGCAGCATAGTTGTAAACAACCTAGTTTGTAAAGTCGAGGAATGTGGTAGAAAAGACATCTAAGTGATATTTGGTAAATATTTCATATTCTGGAATGCACAGCTTGCAGGCAGAGAGAAAAATGTGGAAGGCAATTTAAAAACAGTTTCCTCAGAAAAGAAACCTTTCTACAAATATTCCAACAATAAAACACCAACTGATACTGGCTCATGTGATGGTGAGTAATAACAGTTGCAGAAATTTAGGGATCCCTGGTCCACATTTTAATGTACATCATATGTACCTATAAAAAAAACCCACCCAATTAATGTTATCTTCATCTGCCCTGAAAGCTAATTGGTACTTAATTTATGTATTTATAATAAAAATAAAATAAATAATAAATGAGACTACAAATTTGTGTGCATATAATCAGGCTGTTGTGTTAGTCCTAGCAGCCAGCCAGGAGTCTCTCGCTCCCTCTCAGCAGACTTAAGTGTCTGTACTCCTGCTGCTTTTCCATCCAAGAAGGCGGTCCTTTCTTCTCTAGCTACAGTCAGCCGCAAACTTCAGCTCTTTTCTAGATGGCCCTCGTGGCCTAGATTGGCTGCTTCCCCTGAAGCCACTCTAGCCTTCTTGAAGGACCTCTCAACTTCTTCTGTCCTGGAATGGGTGCAATAGAACCCTGAGACCTCCAGCAGGGGGTCCTAAAGGCCTACTCCACCCCACAATTGTATCATTTTTTACTGTCTGACCAGCTCTAGAAGCTTTGAACCCAAATCATAAAGTAGATAGACTTGACCAGAGCTCACCCCTTGTTCATGAAAAGAATTGCAAAACTCAGCAAACTTTCTGTGCATAACTGGGTTAATTTCAGTTTTTAAATGAAATCCAGAGCCAGCCTAGTTTCTCCTAGTTTCAAATTACACAGAAATTTGAACAGCTTGGATGGCAATCTTTGACATGCATTGACCAATTTTTGTTGATTTGCATCAAACTTCATGCAAACTACTTCTGTTGTATAGATATTCTACTGTTTGTAGTTTAGCAACCCAAGTAATTGTACTTGGGCACTTCCTAACTGAGGGTACGTCTAGACTACAAGCCTCTTTCGAAAGAGGCTTTTTCAAAAGAGCTCTTTTGAAAAAGCCTCTTTCAAAAGAGATCGTCTAGCCAGCCACATGACTTTCAAAAAAGCAGATTGCTTTTTTGAAAGAGAGCACTCAGGCAATCTGGATGCTCTCTTTGGAAAAAGCCTTGTTTGCATTCAAGAATGCCTTTTTTTTGACAGAGCTCTTTTGAAAAAAAGGCATTCTTCCTTGTAAAATGAGATTTACCACTGTCGAAAAAACCGCTGCGTTCTTTCTATTTAATTTCGAAAGAACACGACGGCAGTCTAGATGCAGGTGATGTTTTTTTCAAAAAAAGGCCACTTTTTTCAAAAAAACCCTATAGTCTAGACATAGCCTAACACAACAGCATCCAAAGTCTGGCATTGTCTGGAGTCCAGAGCATCACTTTCCAAAATGTTGGAGGCGTAAGTGACTGGTGCTTGCGAGGGAAGGGGATGCAGAGAAAGCCACCTAGAGGAAGAGGAAAGGGCACTCCAGTTAACAATGAAAATTTTGGCAGAGTCTGGGGGCAGTGAACATCTCAAGTGCTACCATTAGTTATCTATGGTGGAGGGTAACCTTTAGTTTCTACAGTATATCTAGCATACTTACATAACCACAGTGACTGTACCATGTATATTCTACCTTTACATATTCCTAGGTATAACATTGTACAAATCCAGTGCAGAAGGCACATGCATAGATTAATTGCAATTAAAATATATATGCACATCGAAGAGGAATAATATCTGATTAAAAAATTCTGTACCTTCCAAATGTGACACTTAGCTCCTTCTCCTCACTCTAGATAAGTAAATGCCTGTGAAGTGCCATGCACTGTGCTCAGAGAGTGAATGGTTTGGCTTCTGTTATATCAAGGGATATGGGAGTGAATTTCAAACTCAGGGACCTTGCACAGAGGAAGCCTTGTTAATAGCTCTCTATAACTTAAATATGCAGGTTAGTAGCTTGGTAGCCTCAGCTAATCTCACATGACAGGAGAGACTGTCTGCAAGGTATCCGTGTCTTGAATCCATTACCAAACATTGCAGGTAAGTCAACAACTTTAATTGCACTCATAAGTTAGCTAGAAGTCTGTGCACTGGTACAATATGCATTGTGTGAGAAGCACTAATGAAGGAGCAACCAGATGACATTTTGGAGTTATTTCAGGTATGCCACTAAATCTAATTGGGAGATGACAAAACAGTGGTAAAAGCCACACCTGAAAAGAATGGTCACAACTTTCTATGCAAAAAGTCTTTTCAGTTAATGTTATCTGGGTGTGTATATATCAGTTTATAACAAAGAACTAAAAGTAAAATGGGAGAAAAAAGAAACAGTTGACTATGGGTATATCTAGACAACAGAGCTTTTCCGAAAAGCTCTGCCACATCCAAGGAATGCATCTGATTTTCTGAAAAAAATTTCAGAAAAGCAGATGCGTTTTTTCAGCATCCCTGTAAACCTTGTTTTATGAGGAAGAAGGGATGTTCCGAAACAGGGTTTTTTCCAACACGTGGCCCCATGTAGACAAGCCAAATGTCAGAAAAGCCTCTTTCAGAAGAAAAGCGGAAAAAGATACACAAATTGCAGTTCTCAATTTGTATATCTTTTTCTGAATTTTCTTTGTAGTGTAGAAATAGCCTAAATCTAAACTTTTAGGTTCAGGAATAAGCAAAACTTTTGCTATTTTTTCCAGTAAATAATCTGAAATGTCACAGAAAAAAAGCATAAACCAGATTAATTATAATAATTTAAATAGCAACTAATTGATGTGCACAAGTAAATGTGTAAATTGTTGCATGCAGGTGCAAAGATATCAATTTTTTGCAGGATGAAGAATCACTCTGCACAAGTATTATAGAATTAGCTATATTGTCCATGACATCAAGTTAAACTAGCCAGAGGGGGGATAAGATACCTTACTATATAAAGGTTTTTGTAGCTTCTATGTATTACAAATCTTCCAGATAGCTACAGGTCACATAAAAAGTTCTTGCCAATAAATTTCAAACTGCAAATAACAATTGGATAAATCTTGCTTTGTTATGTAAGAATCCGTGTTTACCTTTTCTTCTGGTCATGAATGAGTATAATGGGTGGTGTGGGTCTCATCTTCATGCTCATGCATGCAAGTGTCAATGTTCCATGAATTGTTACGGTATCTTTGGCAGGTTTGTCTTTTGCTGCTCACATTCTATGTTTGTACTGATCTGGCATTCATTCTAGAATGTAATGCTATTATGAATATGAAATAACTGTAGGATATAGATGAGTACACAACAGCAATACACTATTTTCCTTTGTGTATTCAGAGTATGTCTGCTTCCACCAGCTGGTATAGAAACATGCCAATAATTTTAAATGACCACTTAGCTTCTGATCCAATGCACGGCAAGGTTAGGAGAAAGACTCTCATTCACTCCAAAGAGAGTAGACTGGGGATTTACTTGATTAAAACTGGAGATGTACAGAATGATTCTATATCCAGGAGATGAAAAGGTGAACAATAATCATTTTTAAAGAATATTAAGGTCTCAAATTCTTTACAGAATATGAATCAAATTATTGTCTAACACTAGTTCAAACACTTTCACCTCAGAATGGGGATCAGAATTATTTACCCATGGAGCAAACAGTGATTTGTTTTACTATCCAAGTAACTGACTTTGTACAACATGGAGCTTTTAATGAATAGAATTGTAGCAGCAGCAGCTACACTGCAAATTTCCCCTCCTGCAGCAGTGGAGCCATATAGCCAAAACCAGTACTGCCTAGTCTTTCTGCCTTGCAGCTGTGGAGAGTCACTGCTAAGAAATGAATCTTACTGCTACATTTCCAAGTACAACATTCACTCTCAAGACTTTTCCTTGCCTTTTGTTATTAAAACCATCTGAACACCTAAACAAAAGCTTGTATCTGCACTGTATTTCACCATTCTGTAGGGAAACACAACATCTTGACCTTAATCTTGGCAGGTGCACTTCTCATTGACTAATTTTCAAATGTTTTTTTGAAAATCTTCCAATTTGCAAATGACATTGAGAAATATGATCTCACTCTATGTCCAGCAACAACTGAGAAGGATTGCATTTTCCTGGAACTTATCCACTGCTTGAAAAATATTAATGCTAAAATGATGATCAAGAAAGGTGAAAAAGAAAGAAAAGACAGAAGTTTGCCAGGAACTATGCCACTGAAAGCCACAGAGGTCCAATATATCTTGTTTTCATTTTAAACTTTACCATGCTGAAAGTACTTTTAGAGAAGAGATTATAACTATTTCTCATGATGAGATAATGGCTAGTCTTTCTGCATTGGTATCAGCTCTTGAGGTTTTATCATGAATCTCACAGTATTTGTTGTTGTTGTTTTCTTAAAGTCCCAGCTTCTGGGATCAGTTGAATACATGAAAATTTCAGGTTTCAATTTGAAAAAAAAATGTAAGCTTATAGACTTCATGAATATAAGGTTTGAACCATTAAAGGTTCAAAAATGAGATGGCAAATCCAAAGAATCCCATATACATTGAGAATTTTAAATCTGATTTTGGGGAGCAGGGAGAAGAAAGGATCAACTCATGATGTTAGAACATTTGAAGTTGGCAGTACTGTTACTGACAAGGGTATCATATATTGCCAATTGCTTTGATGATTTTTTAATCTGTTAAAAAAGAATTGAGACCATGAAATAACTCCACACAGTCCAAACCACCATATGTTGGAGAGATCTTTAGCTCTCAATATGGAGTTGATTTTGAGGCAAAAGCCTTGGTATTCCATTACCATTCCCCAAAGACAACCAATTTCCCATCTTCAGCATCTTTACTTGTGTTTTATCTTATTATTCTTTCATGATGTAGAAAAATAAAAGTGAATTTCTCCTCCACTATAAACATTTAATAGGCTAAGTAACTATTAAGTGAAAGGCTTATGCATTATTTTGGATAATGGAAACCTATAGATAATTCATTGACTGCACTTCTTTTAACTCAATATAGTGAACACTTTTAATAAGGCTCAACTCTGCATAATTTGGCTTAGTTATAATTTAAGTAAAAAGGAGGAGTGATCCATCTACTTACTAGTTTGTATTATTTATCTAACCTAAATTTGTCTCTTTGGGATTCTGTTGAATAGATTAGAATGTATCTGTTGTGAAGGCATAATTTACCCTTCATAGGCAAAATCACTAACAGAAAATAGTACTAAAGAAGGCTCCTGGATTAAATTTTCAAAAGCATTTGTGTTTTAGGAATCCAAATCCTATTGACTTTCAATAACATTCAGGGTTCTAAATGCCTAAGTCATATTTGGAAGCGAGACATAGACACTTCTGAAAGTATCAACCCATGACTCCATAACTTAAAAGAGTAGCCAGATTCTCAATAGTGTTTTATCCTAATAGCTCTCATTAAAGACGATTGATACTATAGGACACTTACTTTAAAAGGAATTAAGAATCAAATCATAAGCACTTAAAAAAATGTTGATCTGCTTGAGTAAAAATCCTGAACTACTTGTGGAAATCCAGGTGATCATCCAAAAAGCGAAGACATGTCACATATCAATAATTATTAGGAGGGAGTTAGATATCTCTTTTTGATCATCTAAAATGAGCCACAAGTAGAATGATATTACTGGAGTACTTCTGTAAAACTTTTCTTTCCACTGGAAGCAGGTCAAGTTGAGTAACAACCACCATAGCCTGTCTAAATGTTTGATTCAGCTATGTATTTTAACACTCATTTTACTGTTCCATTCTTGACCATGGAAACAATACTGATTTTCTCCAAAAGTGTAATTTCCACCTTTCAGAGGAGGATTTGAGGAGTGCAAGACTTTGATTTTTTGGGGGTTAATCAGGATACACCAGACCCAAGTATACAGCCTCTCAAAATTGATCCTCAGTTTATAGGGTATTAACTTCTGCTTCTCCCATTCTGCAGGATGTCAGAATGGAAAATGAGTTAACATATATTTTAGAGGAAAATTTGAGCAAAACTTATGTCATCAGGAGAGGTAACAATCCTTCAAAACTATAAACTCGTGTGCAAATAGTTTAGTTCAACAGTATGGATAAGTTCATCCCTGGTAAAATTCCACTGAAATCAACAGTTGGCCTAGTGAGAAATTTAGCCCAATATTTCTAGGAAATCAAAAGCAAGGTCATATTTTAAATATAGCTTACAATCATTTTCCTTTTTTTAGACAATGAGGTACTTAAAGGAATAGATTGTTGATGAAAACTGAATTTAAGTGAAAAGTGCAACTACAGCCTTTGTTATAATAAATATGTTTGGCTTGAGACCTCTCCATCACACCTTCTATGCACAGCACATTACTCTTCTACTAAAGATCAACTCAGCCCTTGGGATTCTTGACACTCTCACTGAACTAACCTCACAAATACCAAATTCATAAAGGAGTTAGTGGGATGGGAAAAATCAACCAGATGTGCATCAAACTAGTTCAGAATTTCCAGCTGGCTATTAATAAGCAGAGCCCTTAAATAAATACAGTAAAACCCAAGAAGGAACTCCTACATGATGTCCAAGTATAAAATAATGCCTGTGGATTACTAGAAGTAGAGGGCTTATTTTTATCCATATAAGATAATGAAATAAAGGGTAGTAAAATTAAGTCATACTTTTTGCTTATGTGCATTTACCATGGGTACAATGTCTTTGCTGGACTATTACATTCTTAATTAGAAACACCGCTGCCAAGCTTTGTTACTGCATTCATAAGAAGCAAATAAGATCAAAGACCTAGCATTTCTTTTTTTCCCTTTATTCTTCTTGTTAGAGAGGTTGAACATAAGCTTGTTATCCAAAATTATGTGCTGAAAAGGAGTGGTTTGTTATTTAAAAGAGAATAACTCTCCATTAATAGTTGTTTTAGATTGACCTATGCAACTCATCTACCAGCTACACAACTCATCCCAAATGAGAATTTAAAGTACTCTAATCCAGTTCATCAGGTAAGGGATGTTGTATCATCTGAGATAGGACTGTTACTTTCTCTTACCTGCACAATGTATAGCACTAAACTGGGTATGAGATTGAATCTCTCCAGCCCTTTAAGGTATGTCTTAATTATGCTGCTCTTCATAATTACCAATTAGTAGAAGCGAAGGATGATAAGTTTACACCTGCATATGCTCTGGTTTATGGGATTACATTAAAAATAGTGACTTCTAAAGGATTGATTTTTGTCCAATTCTGATCTACATAAAAAAACTGGGGGTAATTAAAGGATACCTGTTTCAGGCTTAGCTAGTGGCACACCTTAGGGCATTAGAATAAATTAATATTTATTATGTTTTTTGAGTTCTCAGAGGATGTTAAAAGAAGGGGAAAAAGTGTTATTTAATGTGGTAAAGGATGATTCAAATTAGCCAACAACAAATAAAACATATATATGCTTCTTTTCTCATTAATTCAATTATCTTATACTGGTGTCTTCAATCTACTTGGCCTTTCCAGTGAGGTGACAGTTGGGGAAGGAAGTAGGTAGAAAAAAGGCAAGGTCAAAGGGCTAAAAATGTGTAGAATTGTTGGAATGAATTGCCTATGTAGAAATGAGTTGTGAAATTTTATACATCGGGTGAAGTTCAGCTCATGTGTTAGTGGGTGAATCTCCAATTGCTTCAATAGGAGATCTGACCATTTACATCCATTCTGAATTTAGTCCATTACAGTGCTAATAATGATTGGCTATAAGAGGGTAGCGTATGGGGATAAATTATCTGTAGTTTTAAAATCATTGTGTTCAATGGAGTTTTGCCTCTGCATAATTTGGCCTCTGATTTATCTTGTATTTCTCTTGCTAACCTACTCTCTTATGCATAGAAATATGTAGTTACAGGGTAGCAAGAGTGAACTCAGAGCCATAATTTTGCATCTGATTTCATGTTCATACTGCCTCAGATCCTTACTATATAAAATCCTCTTAACCATAAAAGGGATAATGTTTCCCGTACTCGTTGTTTGAGGAAGGATTAATAGATTTAATGGATTGGCAAACAAAACTCTTGAGTTCATTGTAACATTTATTTCTTGACAATTTTGTTGTCAAAGATGTTAAAGTAAATAGATGTGAGTGAAGACAGCTTAAATTAACTGCTATGATAATGGAAACAATCTTTCCAAGCCAGAACGCAGAGCTACTGGCCAACTACCATGCACCATAACAAATCCTCAGAGCTACCTAATAGACAGATGCTGCTATTGTTCTGGCTGATGTCTCAGACATATTTCACATCTGGCATTCAATCGCTTTGTTCACCTTCTTTGGTTTTGAAAATGTAGACAGACAAATTGACTAGTGATTAGCATAGAGCCGTGTTTGTGCTTGGCAAAGGTTCCCTTGCATTGAATTACTTGGCCCAGTGGCTTGCAGCTTTGAAAAAAAAAGATAATTAAAATTTATTGGAAGAAATTCTGCCCTTCCCTAAGCAGCTGCGACACTCACAGAAGTCAATGGGAGTTGTATTCACTTATGATGTTGTTAAATTTGGCCCAAAGCTTAACCAGAGCTAGGAAAATACCTTTGTTCTCAATGGGCTTGTTTGTGAGCCAGAAATATTTTGCACACATTATCAGACCTTGCTATTGAAATGATTTAGGTTGAATGAACCTGTAGTCAGTTTTTGTTTAGTCAGTTCACAGATGACACAAAGCTAGCGGCAGAAGTGGATACACTGGAAGGTAGGGATAGAGTCCAGAGTGACCTAGACAAATGGGAAGATTGGGTTAAAAAAAAATCTGATGAGGTTCAACAAGGACAACTGCAGAATCTTGCACGTGGGATGGAAGAATCCCAAGCACTGCTACAGGCCAGGGACAGACTAGCTAAGTGGTGGTTTGGCAGAAAAAGACCTGGGGATTACAACGGATGTGTCAGTGTGCCCTTGTAGCCAAGAAGGCTAATGGCATATTAGGGTGCATTAGGTGGAGCATTGCCAGTAAATCTCGAGAAGTGATTATTCCCCTTTATTTGGCATTGGTGAGGCCACATCTGGAGTCCTGCATCCAATTTTGGGCCCTCCCATTACAGAAAAGGTTGTGGACACTTTGGAGAAAGTCCAGTGGAGGACAACAAAAATGATTAGGGGGCTGGGGTATTTGGACTTAAGAGTGAGGGGGGATTTGGTAGCATCCTTTAATTTCCTGAAAAGGGGTTCCAAAGAGGACAGAGAGAGGTTGTTCTCAGCCATTGCAGATGACAGAATGAAGATATATAGGTTGTTATATTAGGAAAATAACTTTTACTAAGAGCGTGGGGAAGCACATGAATGGGTTACTTAGAGAGGTGATAGAATTTCCATCCCTAGAGGTTTTTAAGTCCCAGCTTGACAAAGCCCTATCTGGAATGATTTAGTTACCGTTATTCCTGATTTGGGCAGGAGGTGGGATTCAATGACCTCCTGAAGTCTCATCCAACCCTAGGATTCTATGATTCTATGTTACCAACACTTGGGCATCATTCAGGACAACTGCACCTATATTTCCCTACCATGGTCCACAAAGGCACCCATTTCTAGACTTTCAGCTCCCAAACAATACCTTGGGCAGACACAGGTCTGCCCCTTCTGATGAGAATTTTTTCCAGGCTGAACAGTTCCATGTATCCACCGTGATATTCCCAGCAAGTCAGACTCCTAAAACAGACCACCATCAACATATTATTTGCTCACTGCAGGCTTCTAGGAAGCATATTTGCTCTAAGGGCATGTCTACACTTGCAGCCTATTTCGGAATAGGGCTGCAAATGTAGGCATTCAGAATTGAAAATCAAGCCCGGGATTTAAATATCCCACACTCGATTTGCATCTTCCCAGCTGGGCACCATTTTTTTTTTTTTTTTTTTTTTGAAATTTACAAGCCCGGAATAACTGCCCGCGTCTACACGCAGCAGTGAAACGGATGTTCGAAATAAAGCCCTATTTCGAACTACCTGTTAAACCTCGTTGCAGGAGGAATAACAGGTAGTTCAAAATAGGGCTTTATTTCAAACACCCGTTTCACTGCCGCGTGTAGATGCGGGCAGTTATTCCGGGCTTGTCAATTTCAAAAATGGCGCCCGGCCGGGAAGATTCAAATCAAGCACGGGATATTTAAATCCCGGGCTTGATTTGCAATTCTGAATGCCTGCATTTGCAGCCCTATTCCAAAATAGGCTGCAAGTGTAGACATACCCTAAGTTATCACATAGCCCATCTATAAAAAGGTAAATAAGAACAATCCAGGAAACTACAGACCAGTCAGTTTAACTTCTGTGCCAGGAAAGATAATGGAGCAAGTATTTAAGGAAATCATCTGCAAACACCTGGAAGATAATAAGGTGATAGGGAACGGTCAGCGTGGATTTGTAAAGAACAAATTATGTCAAACCAATCTGATAGCTTTTTTGATAGGATAATGAGTCTTGTGGATAAGGGAGAAGCAGTGGACGTGGTATACCTAGACTTTAGTAAGGCATTTGATATGGTCTTGCATGATATTCTTATCAATAAACTAGGCAAATACAACTTAGATGGGGCTACTATAAGGTAGGTGCATAACTGGGTGGATAACCATTCTCAGAGAGTAGTTATTAACGGTTCACAATACTGGTGGAAAGGTATAACAAGCAGGGTTCCGCAGGGGTCTGTTCTGGTACCAGTTCTGTTCAATATCTTCATCAACGATTTAGATATTGGCATAGAGAGTACGCTTATTAAGTTTGCAGATGATACCAAGCTGGGAGGGATTACAACTGCTTTGGAGGACAGGGTCATAATTCAAAATGATCTGGACAAATTGGAGAAATGGTCTGAGGTAAACAGGATGAAGTTTAATGAGGACAAATGCAAAGTGCTCCACTTAGAAAGGAACAATCAGTTTCACACATCCACAATGGAAAGCAACTGTCTAGGAAGGAGTAAGGCAGAAATGGATCTAGGGGTTATAGTGGACCACAAGCTAAATATGAATGAACAGAGTGACACTGTTGCAAAAAAAGCAAACATGATTCTGGGATGCATTAACAGGTGTGTTGTGAGCAAGACACAAGAAGTCATTCTTCCGCTCTACTCTGCGCTGATTAAGCCTCAGTTGGAGTATTGTGTCCAGTTCTGGACATCACATTTCAAGAAAGATGTGGAAAAATTGGAGACGGTCCAGAGAAGAGCAACAAGAATGATTAAAGGTCTACAGAACATGACCTATGAAGGAAGACTGAAAGAATTGGGCTTGTTTAGTTTGGAAAAGAGAAGATTGAGAGGGGACATGATAGCAGTTTTCAGTTATCTAAAAGGGTGTCACAAGGAGAAGGAAGAAAAATTGTTCTTCCTGGCCTCTGAGGATAGAACAAGAAGCAATGGGCTTAAACTGCAGCAAGGGAGGTTTAGGTTGGACATTAGGAAAAAGTTCCTAATTGTCAGGGTGGTTAAACAGTGGAATAAATGCCTAGGGAGGTTGTGGAATCTCCATCTCTGGAGATATTTAAGAGTAGGTTAGATAAATGTCTATCAGGGATGGTCAGGGATGGATTATCCAGTAGCCAGACTAAGCACATGCTTAGGGCAGCAGCAAAGCAGGGGCACAAAAAAAAAAAAAAAAAAAAAAAAAGATTTTACGGTATAGTATTGTTTTTATTTTGAATTATATGTGGGGGGGCACCATAATCTTTTCAGTGCTTAGGGCCTCTACACGTCTGAATCCAGCCTTGGGGATGGTCTAGACAGTATTGGGTCCTGCCATGAGGGCAGGGGACTGGACTTGATGACCTCTCGATGTCCCTTCCAGTCCTAGTATTCTATGATTCTTTAAGTAAGCACAATTAGTCTTAGGATAAAAGCAAGACTGAGAAATCAGAAAAGCTCTTGTACGCAGAGCAAAAGCATTAATCAACGTGGGCATTGGCAGACCAAAATCCTTTCAACCTCTTCCAGAAAGGACTGCCTCTGTGGAGATAAGGTCCTGTCCATTTGCTGGATCAAAAAAAAAAAAGCCCTTGAATCAGAAACTCTGGCTATTTATCCAGTGTGTGTTGGTCTCAGAAGAATTCAGTTTGGCTATGTCTAGACTACATCCCTTTTTCGGAAAAGGGATGTAAATTAGACGTATCGCAATTGCTAATGAAGCGGGGATTTAAATCTCCCCCCGCTTCATTAGCATAAAAATGGCTGCCGCTTTTTTTCCGCACGGAGCTGTGCCGGAAAAAAGCGCCAGTCTAGACGCTGATCTTGCAGAAAATAAAGCCTTTTCCGAAAGATCCCTTATCCCTTATTTCATACTGGGATAAGGGATCTTTCGGAAAAGGCTTTATTTTCCGCAAGATCAGCGTCTCGACTGGCACTTTTTTCCGACACAGCTCCGTGAGGAAAAAAAGCGGCAGCCATTTTTATGCTAATGAAGCGGGGGAGATTTAAATCCCCGCTTCATTAGCAATTGCGATACGTCTAATTTACATCCCTTTTCCGAAAAAGGGATGTAGTCTAGACGTAGCCGTTGTGTACGTGACCCTCTTCAGTTGCGGGCAATACTTTGGTGTTACAGCAAAGTGAATTTGCATACTCACCCACACTGTCCTTAGATCCTTGAAGAGCTGTGGCCACCTCCCTCATGGAATCACCAACAATCTCTGGCCCACAATGTTGCATAAATTTAATAGTCAGCTATCCCAAAGATATTCCAGAAAATTACCATATCTACCACATATGGATCTTGTATAAATGGGTAAAATGATCTATCAGATGTATGTCCATTTGCCAGATTGGAAAATATTACTTCATCAGCAAAGAGCAGCCTTTGAAGACAAGGGAAGAAAAGAAACCTTCACAGTACAATCTATGGATCCAAAAAAGATCTAATGAAAAAGAATGGAGGTAGTGAATTAACATAACTATCACCCTTTCAATATAGATTTCATAAAACAATAGAAAAATAATTAAAATCCAGAGTGCTTTAAAGAATTAGAAAACTCTGGTTCATGCCAAAAATTCTTGAAGCTGCATGGTGTAGAAGACTGAGCTAACCCTTCAAAGGAGTTGGAATTCTTACTTTGAGGTTTGCCGTCCCTGAATGATCAGGGCTACCCTAATGTTCCTCAGTAGTCCTAGTTCTTAGGTGAGTTACTGAAAATATTACTGTGAAGTGTGATAAACTGGAAAAGTTGGAGAAACTGAGTAGTGGCAAGGCCAGAAAGGCCATACCAGGTAAGCCCTTCTATTGATGGTGATGTTATAAAGCCATAAGAGGGAAAGAAGGCAAGAAATAATTTTATTTAAGGCTCTTGAGTACTAAAACAGAGCTGTGGAAGCTGTAAGAACTGTAGGAATTATTCTGTTGTCTCCTTTATGTCTCCCCTAGTCTTTTATCTATTTTGCAATTGAAAAAGAAAACTTAATTATCTAATTGCCATACATCTAAGATAAGCAACCAATTATTTACCTCAGTTCTTTCACATCCTTTTCTCCCAGTTCTCTGATCAAATTTTTTACTCCACTCTAAAACATACAGTTGTTGTCTATTCCATTATGCAGGTTGCACTATTTTTACTCTGATACTTTTTTCAAATATTTATGAAATCACACAGAGGGGACAGAAATTATACAGTATCTGAATATAACTGTCCAATTAACCTCTGATTGAGGTAGGGAGGGTGTTTCTTTGTTTCATTTTCAGGTGCATAGACTTATAATTGACATACACTCATAACGATTTCATTTTACTTGCGAGCTTGGAAATCATGTCAAGATTCTGCTTTGGTAACTAAACTTCTTTACATTTTTCCCCTAAAAGTGTTTACAATGTCTTTTGATTGTTCATTAAATATGTATTGCATGTGTTTCTTTATAGAGCTTGAGAAGAAAAAAAGATTAGTCATTGGGTTGTTGGGTTTATTAGGGGTGGCCAAGGTCAATTTTCTCTGGAAATTCAGGACAGAAAAAAACGTAACTTCAGTTTTAACAAATCAGATTTATGGAGCAATGAATAATATATCACAAGTTGAATTTATCACAGTATGACCAAATTTTCTATTGTTATTCATACTTAAAAGCCCATTCCAGTCTACCCATTTGCATCAGCCATGGATTTGGCTCCCAGCATAAAGTATATTTTGTAGAACACAGAGGCATTTGAGGAGGGCTGAGAACATTTTATAGGCAATTCTATGAAGATAAAATATATGTGTTGAGCCCTTAAATAGCAGTCAAGATGGTCTAAATGAAAAATTCAGCTCTGCATTTAGATCTTGAATCCTCCAATGCATGAGTTTGTTCAGATATGATGCCCAGGTTTGTCCAAGAGATTATTTTCAAAGTTCAAATACAGGTTTACATATTTCAAGCACCCCCAACATTGCAGAACTTTTAAGATCCAGGGTTGGGTTTGGATCTTTGCTACAAACCACAATACTTATATCACAAATCTTCAGTACTATCAGTTTTAAAGGTTACCCGAAGGAAGATTAGATCATGAAGACAGAATTCCTTTTCCCTTCTGTAGAGCTGGTCTCTCTTCAGGTGAGAAATGGAACAGACTGATGGGAGTCACGCAAGGAAGGCTTCAGCTTTTCTGCCACATGAAGAAACTGAGGCCATGTACTGCAATCCTTGCTTCTTCCTCTGACTCACTGGAGTCCAATCTTATTCCTATTATTGGGCTTAAATCTTAATGACTATGCCTTATTCTGTTCTTAAATGCCATATTAGGAAACTACACTCTGATTCCAGATCTGGAATAGATAAGATCCAGGTTGCAATGAACAATTGGTTGACCCTCAAAAACAGATGTGTTCCTAGCTGCTCAAGATTGGGGGAGTTTGAGTCCTTGCTGTGTTCTCAAAAGGTTAAATTCAATTTGAATTTGTAGCCAAAGTTCTGCCATTTACTGTTTCATCTTCTTGGACATGAGCTGGAAGTGCTATAAGTACTCTTATGGGACAAGGAGTCCTGTGGCACCTTATAGACTAACAGATGTATTAGAGCATAAGCTTTCATGGGAAAAGACCCACTTCGTCATGCATCTGATGAAGTGGGTCTTTGCCTACGAAAGCTTAGGCAGATCCAGACTAACACGTCTACCCCTCTGATACTTAACTACTCTTATGGTTTCTCAGAATGGACACCCCAAAACATAAGCAAGAACTACAGAGGCAGCATCAGAATGAAAAGTAACAAACAAAGAGGGTTGAATGAAAAAATCCACTTCTTATAAATTTCTTAGGAAAGCCTTTGACAGTCTCAATCAAAATTTAATCTGAAACATCTTGAGCTGTTATG
This sequence comes from Pelochelys cantorii, assembly GCA_032595735.1. NCBI lineage: Eukaryota > Metazoa > Chordata > Testudines > Trionychidae > Pelochelys > Pelochelys cantorii. Next base: position 95,360,055 of record CM064329.1, on the reverse strand, counting down.
ATTTGCCAACAAAAATCATTAACACTATCAGTCTTTATATCAAGCTGCAAACTTCACAGTTAAGGTAAACAGAGACTTGAGTGAATAGTGAAACAAAATAAGGATGCATCCTCTCATCTCTCCTGCTTAGAGTTGCCTTTGACTTCACTAAGAAAAAAAATGTAGATGGATGTAACACCATCTATCAGTATACTATTTGACAGTATACTATTTGACATAGCTTGTCTAAGTAATAGCTCAACCAACATGAAAGCAAAGACCAAAAGACTGTCCACCATTGCAAAATTGATGGGATTATGGAGAATGGATTATGAAGAAACAAATGTAATGAGGCCCCCTGAAAATCCCAATTGAAGCATTACTTTGGAAAGCAAAGGAATGCACAAATGGTGTCAATTCCCATACTATGGTAATAATTTGTAATGCCATGGAGCTATCCAGAAGGAAATAATGTCATGAATTGGGAAGGCAGCATCTCAATTGTATATTTTCAATGATCAAATCTTTTTTGAGCTGGTGAATTCAAAGACCAAACTCATCTTCAGCTCAAATCACTTTAACATAAGGATGTGAAAAGTGGAAATCAACAAATGTACAGACAGATATGTAAATGTTCTAACTAAAGTTCTGCTTCAGTTCCTATAGCCCTAAGTGCACTGTGCAGTGGTCAGGAATCACAAGAACACTGTGATGCTCTGGCCACACATTTTCCCCCGATCACACCTCCTACAGAAGATTGTACCGGTAAAGAGTCACAAAACCTTATTCTGTACCGGCTGGAGGTTCTTTATTATGCTGGCTTTTGCACGTTTTTGGTATTGGAGCAGTGTGAAATAGCCATGGTTGGCTGAGGATGTAACCCATTGTCTACAGTGTTTCATGTACTACATGCTAGGTGCTAACAGATATGAGGCTTGTAATAAACTGGCTCTTTACAAGGAAGCAATAAAAAGAAGTGTTTCACCTGAAGGTAGCATTCTAGGCACATACGTACAGACTACCTTACTGGTGCCTCTTCCAAACTCTTCCATCCAGCAAACTGTGCTCCTCCCTCAAAGTTCCAAGGAGATTGCTGCACATAGGGAAAGGAATAGACAATTGCACTAGAAGACTTATAAATCAGCTTCTTGTCATTTAGTTACATTATGTAGGTACTTTTTTCCCCTTCTTAATCAGTGGACCACATTCAGAAGTATGTTTACTAAGGATTCTAAAAGCTTCTCTGTCATCTTCACTCAGGACTTCTTAGGGAGTTTTACATACTTGATTGAAATAAATTGCACTCAAGAAACTGCCACTGATCTCTGCCAAATGCAGACTTAGAAAACTGTTTCCTACAGGCACAGTGCTTCATTAAGTTTATTACTAGATGCTTGCATTGAAGTGGCCATTTTATGCAGTGAGCTCTGGCAGCCTCTGGCTATCTTCTGCCAGGTCTGTCACTTCACCGTCTGCAGCTGAGCTCCAGTGTGGGTAAATCAGTGAATCTAAAGAAGATCTCATGTGCACAAGAGACTAGCAGATAGGAACATAATCTTTAGAATTGGCATGCTATCATACTTTTCCATATCCCCCACCTCAACAACACAGTCCTTTGCTTCACTGTCGGCAGCTTTAGTTATAAGATTAACATCTCCAAGATCTAAGCAGTAATCCATTCAGACCACACTACCACCTGCCAGATGATGGGAGTTATATTGGAAGACACATATACAGAAGAGCTTAAAGACTGTGTCTCAAGTGCTCAGCACCAACAAATGGGGCCAAATTTTCAAATGTTCATTGAGGCACTTATCTAAGGACAGATTTAGGGCAATTTATAGAGGTTAAGTGGATTACTCAAAGTCACAGAGAATCAGTAGCACCCATGGGAAGAGAGATTCAGGAATCATGATTTCAAGCTCTATGTTATAGTCCCATTGGAAGTATGGCTTTTCTTCTACTAAAATGACAACAAAAGTCAGTGCACATTAAAAAAAAAGGGGAGAGGGATAACATTTATCCTTAAAACTAGCTCTTCTTCCTAAGAGCATGCATACAAATCCAGCAAAATTATCTGCACTGAAGTCATCCCAAGAGTTTGCTTTGATGTATTGATAAACGCATTATGCAATAATATCTCAATTACTGCATTTCAGTCCAGAACTCATTCTTGATCTCTGTGTTGCTTATTTATACAAAATTTAGCCTCGTCAACAACCTGAGCCTTGAGAAGAATGTCAAGTAGAGAGAGAAATATGTCTTTGTCACCTTATTGATGTTACATCTTGCTGAAATAAGAGCTTACATTTATATAAAGCCTTTCACTCCCATGGATCCCCAAGTGTATTAATTTATATATGAATAATTTTGCATATATCGGAATCATTTCACCCACCACTTAAATGAAGTCACCCTGTTGGGTGGAACATGGCACAATAGATTAAGACAAGAAGTGAAGGTGAATGTTAAAAATAAAGTTTGCAAATGAGGAACTGTATTAGTCTCTCAGATCAAGTAGTAAGGCTTTTCCTTATGAAGAAAACAAAAAGCAACAAAGCCCAACAACATAAAATATAGTTTTCAGTTGACAGAAAAACATTTATAAAAGGTAAATACAGGATTTAATAAAAAAAGTTCCATCAGCTGCTGTTCCTGATGCTTAAACACACACACGCATACTCTCAGTCTCCCTAAGTATATATGTAAAAAGATAAACCTTGTAAACAACAACAACAACAACGAGATAATTGCTGTGTACATATCTTTTTGGAAAAGGTTGTTGAAGGCAATTTAAAAAGGGGAGATAAGTACCTGGTATTTCGTAGGGCGGAGCATTTGCTCAAATACTATGGCAAAAGTTCTCAGACAGGTTCAGTTAGATAGATTATATGTGGTGTTTTCCCTCATACAAGATAAAGAATCTGCTTTCAGCCTAGATGATTTTGTACCCTGGTTCTTAGAAAAGGACTTCCCACTTTCCTCAAGGCCTTCAATAGCCTAAGTTTGATTGACCATGCTTGCCATGGAGTGGCTAAGCATATAAATGATCAGTTAGTATGGCAAAAACCCATTTACAAACACTTATCTATTCGGATGCCACACCCTGAGAGTTAGTAAGATTTTATTACAGCGGTTTCAGAGACTGGTAAACAGAGGCCTCTTCTAGACTACGTAGAAGATTTGAAAGAGGAAAGAGGAAATTCCCGTGGAATTTGCATATCTTCTTCCAATCTCACTTTCGAAAGCAGAGCTTTCAAAAGTGAAAGTAGTCTGGATGCGTTTTTCAGCAATCCCTCCTTTTTCAAAAAAGCCGCTTTTCCTCAAAAAATTAGGTTTACGTGGCTTTTTGAAAAAGGGGGGTTGCCGAAAAAAATGCATCTAGACTACTTTCATTTTCAAAAGCTCTGCTTTTGACAGTGAGATCGGAAGAAGATATGCAAATTCCCGGGGAATTTGCAAATCCTCTTTCGAATCTTCGGCATAGTCTAGACATAGCCAGAGAGGTTAAATTAGGCTGTTCACAGGATCAGTGTCAGAAATAACAGGAAATTTCAGGAGTCTTGCTGATCTCCAATTCCCTGGTGTAATCAGGAAATAAATTTCACTCTCCATGGTAACACAGAGGTAACTTAGTTAAATATTTCTGGACCAGTTCTATCCCAATTCATTAATTTTACCTACCAGGGTATTATCTTATGCAAAGTTAAATCTCAATGTACCTTCATTATAGCACCTATACAGCAGACATCATTTCAGTTTAAAGAACTTAGAATCTCTATGTCTTTTAAAGAACATGCACTGTAGTATTTTAATTGTGCACACCACTGCTCAATTAATAATAAATACCCTTCATGCTTAATAGTTATACGAATAATTCATGGGGGTTGCTTGCATGTACTTTCATCCACAGTAGCTAGTGATGTGCTGCTTAGAAAAGCATGCCAAAAGTGGTCCCTTTTACCATTATTTCTGATGAAGGACAACAGCTGTAACATTGTAATTTACTTTCCTCCAGGTACTTAGTCTCCTACCCAGTGGCAGGAAAAGCAGGACTACATTACTGGAAATTTCACAGTCTTATTATTGAAAATGGCCTGGCTGGCAATAGAACTGAGATTTCAACTAGCTGTGGTGAAACTGAAGATGCCAAATTGTTCATATATGAATACAGAGAGAGGGAGATTACTCAGGCAATGGCTTCAGGTTTGCACTTTGATAAATACAGTTCTATTTCTCACACAACTCCAGCTGTCATTGCAGAAGTTAGTGTTGGGATTTCAGCAGTGGCAAGCACTGGTTCACTGGGGAGATTATGATAATGTTTGGGGGGGAATTTAAGAGGGTTGCCACTGGGTAGGGCTCTCTTACTATCCTCCAGTGCATTGTTGCTTGAGAAACACTTCCTTCAGAGCACTTATTTAAATAAAATGGTGGTTTCGATGCAGAGAATTAGTATTTATATGACCATATCCCCTTTCACCTCCCAAAAAAGATACAGATTCCAATCTCAGCTAAACTCATTTGGGAATATTTACATTTCCAGGGCCAGATGCCTGGTTTTGGCTGAAAGGTTGGCACAAATTAAGGGAGGCAGACACCAACGTGTACCTTGCCCTCCGCTTTATATGAGCATATGAATGATCAGAGTGGTTCAGAACAATGGTCCATCTTGTCCGGTATCCTATTTTCTGAGAGTAGCCAGTGCCAGATGCTTCAGAGGGAATGAACAGGTCTGGGCAATTATCAAGTCATCCATCCACTGTCATCCAGTCCCAGTTCTAGCTGTCAGAAATTTAGGGATATCCACAGCATAGTGGTGTGTCTCTGACCATCTTGGCTAAAAGCCATTAATGGGCTTATCCACTGTGAACTTATCTAATTCTTTTTTAAAATCAAGTTGTTTTGGCCTTCCCCTGGCAACAAGATCCATAGGTTGACTGTGCATTGTGTGAAGAAGTATTTATATTTGTTTTAAACCATGAACCCTGGTTCTGGTGTTTTGTGAAGAGGCAAATAACACTTCCCTGTTCACTATTGCTGCACCGTTCTTTATTTTATAACTCCTAATATATCCCCTCTTAGATGCCTCTTTTCTCTGCCTAAGCAGTCCCAGTCTTTTCAATATGTCCTCATACAGAAATTGTTACATAGTCCTAATAGCTTTTGTTGCCCTTTGCTGCTCCTGTTCACTTGCTCTCCTGGTCACGTAGGGCTCATCTAGACTACACTAAAGTATTAAAAGGGGATATGCAAATTTCATGGGAATTTGCATATCATCTTCCCATCTCACTTTCGAAAGCAGAGCTTTTTAAAGTGAAAGTAGTCAAGATGTGTTTTTTCGGCAACCCCCCCTTTTTCGAAAAGCCGCCTTTCCTCCAAAAATGAGGTTTACGTGGCTTTTCAAAAAAAGGGGAGATTGCTGAAAAAACCCACATCTTGACTACTCTCACTTTCGAAAGGTCTGCTTTTGAAAGTGAGATTGGAAGAAGATACGCAAATTCCTGCAGAATTTGCATATTCCCTTTTAACACTTTAGCGTAGTCTAGATGAGCCTTTAGGGTATGTCTATATTGCATTCCTCTTTCGAGAGAGGAATGCAAATGCAGGTGAGTGAAATTGCAAATGAAGTGTGGATTTGAATTTCCCACGCTTCATTTGCATAATGGCCTCCGTGCACTTTTTCGAAATACTCCATTTTCGAAAGAACAAATGCAGTCTAGATGGGGGTTTTTTGAGAAAAAAACCCTTCTTTCAAAATAACCCTTACTCTGAGGTTTAAGGGTTATTTTGAAAGAGGAATGTAGTGTAGACATACCCTTAGGAGCTGGATTTTTAAACCTCAGCTGTCCTTGAGTTAGCCCAGCCCCTTTGCCAATGGATCCTAAAAGGATCAAAGGATGACAGACTAGAACTGTGGTGGGGAACCTGTTACTTCCCCCTGCCTCTCCCAGAGGCCATGATTTTCCATTCTTCGCCAATGGAACCTGCAGGAAATGGCAGCCAGCATGTCCCCATGACCAGTGCTGCTTCCTGCAGCTCTCAGCGGCCTCTGGGGGCTGCTGAGGCTATACCTACCGACAGTCAATGTCATCAAAATGCCTCACAGCCTTCCAGTGAACTACCCTGATGCAACATCGGTTGCCTTCCACTGAGCTAGCACATTGTGAGTATGTGCTATAACTGATATCAGTGTCCTCAAGGGGAGATTTTGGCAGCCTATCCTCAAAGTTTCACCTTAAGCGGGGTAGTTTCTCTGAGGACTAGTGTCCTGCCTTTGGCCAGTGGAACAATGGAAAGCAGGCACAATGCCACTCACAATTGGAATCAGGTCTCCTCTTTACAAGCACTACAGAGTAGCAATGGCATGAAGTTTTGTCTTCACAGCTTGCTCTCAAGTACAAGCAGTCTAACTCTCACGAGACACACTCGGAGCCAACTTGCACAGCACTCTCAGAATGATTCAGTCCAAGTCACACTTTTTCAATGGTCCCAGAGAGCCATGGTTTTAAATTAAACGAACCACTCTCTATACTACACATTTACTACTCCTATGCCTAAGAAGTACATGCATAGCTCTGGAACTTCTACAAGTCAATTAATTTTAAATAGTTGCCCCCAAGCTCTTTGATTTCCTTTCTTTTAAAGTTTCTGAGCAAATGTAATGGTCCTCAAAATGTCAGAATTAAAGCACTGGTTCTGCTGGGCATAGTTTAGGTGGGTGCCATGCAGGTTTTCATGTGTAGGAATGCCAACACACTTCAGTTCCAACCTTCATCAGTTGTGGCATGTAACATTCTGGGGCCTCATGATATGTCACAAAACAAGCTCTGACCGGATGTCTGAACTGAAATTGGGAATGTGGAGAAGTGTATCAAAAGAACCAAGCTAAGAATGCACATCATTAAGTGATGAAATAGCCCATTTTATTTTTATATCCTTTTTTATCTTAAACTGTATATTAACAGACTCAGAGCTTTTAGGGATTCTAAAGTAGGCTAACACTGCATTTAGGAATCACTTCATCTAGTCAGAAGTGAAGACAGTTCATTCGGGAGTGGAATGAGGTAGGTTAATAGTACAGAGTAACACAAGGCAAGTTTAGGACAATATGGGTGTGTCTACACTGCAGGGCTTAGCTCAATTTGCGTAGCTTATTTCGAAATAGGGAGCATCTACACAGCACTTCTTTCGAAATAGAGCACTCTTCCTCCAACTTCCCTTATTCCTTGTACAATGTGGGTTATAGGAGTCGAAGAAAGAAGTCCTCCAGCTTGATGGTATTTTGACACTATTTTAAAATAACTGCCTGCTGTGTAGACCTGGACTAAGTTATTTCAAAATAGTGTTGCAGTGTTGACGTACCCTAAATGAAGGCTACTTTAACCAATGAAATTTCAAGCAATGAGCCAAATTGCCTGCTTAAAAAAACTAGAAATATTCATTTATTTTTTAATACACCCATTCTGTTTTCACTGCCACTGAGCATTCATGCATTCAATGTTGACTCATAAGAAGGCTCACAGGGGTCCTGATCCAGTGGTCAGTGAAATTAATAAAATAACTAATTGATAATTGGATCAGAGCTCAAAACCACATTTTAAGTTTGCATGTTAGAATACTCACAAACATTAATTTGCACATGGGACTATTTGCACCAGAACTGCTATATAGGGCTATATTAATTTAAGGTGGGACAATGCTTGATGAAGGCATTGATGAAGACAATGCTTGATGAAGGCTTGATGAAGACACCTTCTCAAAGGCCTGCTCTTCCCACTAAAAGCTGCACATCAGAACCGGTTGGAACATCTTTACCAGAATGATGTTTCACTGAAATGGACACATTTCACAGAGAAATGTTAGCTGCAAAGGATGGACCACAAAGAGGCAGCGAGGACAAAAAGGAATGAGAGAAAGAGATGGACACTAATTACAGCTTGGATGAGGGAAACCCAGATTCAAGTTCCTGCTCTGATTGATTCAGAACACAGAATCACTCCAGATCACTTCCAACTGGGATCTTTAAAAGCTCTTAAGTAAACTTTTCATAGCTTACAAATCAAAATATTATAAAAATAAAACACTGCCTTACATAATCTTTAGCTTGGTCCTTCTGCTGAACTTTTCCTCCCGCCTCCCTGCAAGATTTCAGTTCAGCTATCTGTTCACAACATGTTTAGTGACATTTCATGATGCCCAAAGTGTCATGTGCCAGAAGTGATGTAGGTTGGAACTGAAGTCATAAGAACCACTCCACAGATCTTCCACATTGCAGATTGCATATATGCACACACACACTGTGCCTGACATAATTCCATTTTTTGAAAATGTTCCAGAGTATTTGCTTTTGTCCCAATGTTGTTATGAAACAGAATTCTCATCCTCTAGTCATCTCTACTTCATATAGCTATTGAAAATTTATTGTGTGATGCATGATGATACTAAATTTAATGTAAACTTTGAACTCTGATACTAATATTATTAGTGTGTTGTTTCTGAAGAGTTAGAAAAAAAAAAGGTGTGTGATCCCACTAAAAAGATATACAATTTTCTAAACATCCTTAATCTTGTTTAATTACACTCTTTACACAAGAAATTCAAACCCATAATTACATCTCCTGAGCCTAAGAAAGAAGCTAGTTCAATCAGGAAACAGATGTAATATCATGTGACTTCTGACCAACCACAACTAACCAACACATTTCTAATTATTGAATATTAAGTAAATATTTGCAAGCAAATCTATCAATCAATTCTACAGAGTAAAATAAAAACCCCTCACAATAATCTTATATTTACAAAACATGAGAAGAAACAGAAGCTAAATTTGTCAAGTGAATTATTTGCTGTGAATTATTTTCTTAAATCATTAAACCAAATCCTCTACTCAACATGTCCTGTATGAAAAGCTGTTTTCATTTCTTTCTAGTTATGTAAATGATCTTTCATTCAAAATTTCACTTTATTCTACTAATTAATAACTAATGGCTTTGTAGCTCTAACTTTAAAATGTTATTTGAAACGAAACATGTTTTTGAATCAATATCAAGCCAATTGTTGTTTTTCAGAAGGGAAAAGATGATTATTGGAGGAAATCTTATGTCTGCACTACATTCGCTGCCATATAAATTGTGTATGTTTGTTTGCTTTATTTTTGGCCTTAGGGAAAGTTTGCAGCATTGCTGACATACATTTTATTTACAAGTTGTTCTATAATATATTTTTAAATGAGTTTCTATTTCTACTATGAATTTTTTTATTAAAAGAGGCAGTGTACAGGGCGGTACCCTTATAATCAAAGTGCTATGGCAGGTGTCTAGGGAGGCTGCTGTTTGTTGGTAAAACAGCCTGATTTTGATTTTAACGCATTTGATGTACATGTCCGATAGTGTGTGTTACCAGATCTGCTGCCTCTTTAGTGCCCCCCTCAAAACCAGTTGCAGTGCTGCAGCATCTTGCCTCAGTTTCTCTCTCTCACAGGGCTCCTCAAAAACTCCACAGAGCCCGAAGAGTCTTCTAAAAGACTCTTGGAGGTTTATTTTGAAGTTTGTTAATAACCTAGACCTCGAAGAATCTTCCACCCCAATGTCAAGTTGGGCAAAGTCTCCCTGAAGTGTCTAGCTGTATTTAAGTCTCCACATTAAATACATAATACTAAAATATAATATAAATACATAATACTAAATAAGTCTCTTTTTGCCCCACCACCCCCACAAACATGATACAGTTCTGTGGTGATCTGGAAGCCTACTTTCACCATCTCCAACTCAAAGAATACTTTCAACACAACACTGAACAGTGCACTGACACACAGATACCCTCCCACCAACAGCACAAGAAGAACTCCACATGGACTCCTCCTGAGGGTCAAAATGACAGTTTTGACCTATACATAGAATGCTTCCACTGACATGCACAGACAGAAATTGTGGAAAAACAGCATCGCTTGCCTCACAACCTCAGTCGTGCAGAACGCAATGCCGTCCACAGCCTCAGAAACAACTCTGACATTATAATCAAAGAGGCTGATAAAGGAGATGCTGTTGTCATCATGAACAGGTCTGACTACCAAAAGGAGGCTGCCAGACAACTCTCCAATACCAAATTCTGCAGTCCACTTTCCTCAGATCCCACTGAGGAATACACTAAGAAACTGCACCATCTGCTCAGGACACTCCCTACACAAGCTCAGGAACAAATCAACATACCCTAGGAGCCCTGACCAAGGTTATTCTATCTACTACCTAAGATCCACAAACCTAGAAATCCTGGATGCCCCATCATCTTGGGCATTGGCACTCTCACTGAAGGACTGTCTGGATTTGTGGACTCTACTCAGACCCTACGCCACCAGCACTCCCAGCTATCTCCGTGACACCACTGATTTCCTGAGAAAACTACAATACATTGGTGATCTGCCAGAAAACATCATCCTAGCCACCATGGATGTAGAGACTCTCTGCACAAACATCCTACACGCAGATAGAACACAAGCTATCAGGAACAGCATCCCTGATGATGCCACAGCACAACTGGTGGCTGAGCTCTGTGACTTTATCCTCACACACAATATTTCAAATTTGGTGACAATATATACTTCCAGACCAGTGGCACCACTATGGGTACCCGCACGGCTCCACAATATGCCAACATTTTTATGACTGACCTGGAACAACACTTCCTCAGCTCTTGTCCGCTCATGCCCCTTCTCTACCTATGCTACATTGATGACATCTTCATCATCTGGACCCATGGGAAAGAAATTCTGGAAGAATTCCACCACAATTTCAACAGCTTCCACCCCACCATCAACCTCAGCCTGGACCAGTCTACACGGGAGGTCCACTTCCTGGACACCACGGTACAAATAAGTGGCGGTCACATTAACACCACCCTATACCAAAAATCTACTGACCACTATGCCTACCTTCCTGCCTCCAGCTTCCATCCCGGGCACACCACACGATCCATTGTCTACAGCCAAGCACTGAGGTACAACCACATTTGCTCCAACCCCTCAGACAGAGACCAACACCTACAAGATCTTCAACAAGCATTCTTGAAACTACGATACCCACACGAGGAAATAAGGAAACAGATCAACAGAGCCAGACGTGTACCCAGAAGCCTCCTGCTCCGGGACAAGCCCAAAAAAGATACCAACAGAACACCACTGGTCATCACCTACAGTCCTCAGCTAAAACATCTCCAACGCATCATCAGTGATCTACAACCCATACTGGACAATGATCCCTCATTTTCACAGGCCTTGGGAGGCAGGCCAGTCCTCGCCCACAGACAACCCGCCAACCTGAAGCATATTCTCACCAACAACTATACACCGCACCACAGTAACTCTAACTCAGGAACCAATCCCTGCAACAAACCTCGGTGCCAACTCTGCCCACATATCTACACCAGCGACACCATCACAGGACCTAACCAGATCAGACACACCATCACTGGCTCATTCACCTGCACATCTACCAATGTAATATACGCCAACATGTGCCAGCAATGCCCCTCTGCTATATACATTGGCCAAACTGGACAGTCCCTACGCAAAAGAATAAATGGACACAAATCAGATATTAGGAATGGCAATATACAAAAACCTGTAGGAGAACACTTCAATCTCCCTGGACACAAAATAGCAGATTTAAAGGTAGCCATCCTGCAGCAAAAAAACTTCAGGACCAGACTTCAGAGAGAAACTGGCGAGCTGCAGTTCATCTGCAAATTTGACACCATCAGCTCAGGATTAAACAAAGACTGTGAATGGCCAGCCAATTACAAAAGGAGTTTCTCCTCTCTTCGTGTTCACACCTCCAGATCAGCTGCTAGAAGTGGGCCTCATCCTCCCTGATTGAATTGACCTCGTTATCTCTAGCCTGATTCTTGCCTGCATATTTATACCTGCCTCTGGATATTTCCACTACATGCATCTGACGAAGTGGGTCTTTGCCCACGAAAGCTTATGCTCCAATACATCTGTTAGTCTGTAGGGGTATGTCTACACTACCACCCTAGTTCGAACTAGGGTGGCTAATGTAGGCATTCGAAGTTGCAAATGAAGCCCGGGATTTAAATATCCCGGGCTTCATTTGCATCTTGCCTGGCGGGCGCCATTTTTAAATCCCCTTAGGTCGAACTCCGTGCCCGCGGCTACATGCGGCATGGAGTAGGTAGTTCAATTAGGAATGAGTAGAATGAGGTGTACCGGTAGTTCGAATTAGATATCCTAATTTGAACTACCTACTCCATGCCGCGTGTAGCCGTGGGCACGGAGTTCAACCTAAGGGGATTTAAAAATGGCGCCCGCCCGGCAAGATGCAAATGAAGCCCGGGATATTTAAATCCCGGGCTTCATTTGCAACTTCGAATGCCTACATTAGCCACCCTAGTTCAAACTAGGGTGGTAGTGTAGACATACCCTAAGGCCCTAAGGTGCTACAGGACTCCTTGACACTAAATACAGTTTTCCAGCCCTTCCCAGGTCACTCTTTACAGGCCACCATGGGCTCCATTAAACTCTCCCTGTTCTCATCTGAGCGACCACTACCAGGCTTTTCTACTTGTAGTCTTGCTAGGCTCACAATGAGTGAGTTACCCTATGGACCCAAACCTCTTATATGAATCTCTTGCTCCCTGCAGCCTTCACCACAGGTTCCTTTGCCTGTTTCTTTGGCTCTTTCAGTTTTCCAGTTGCCCTCTCTCACACCTCATCAAGAGGCTGTTAATAAGACTCTGATGGGCCATGCTTGTTCCTCCTGAAAGGGCCTAGCTGACTCTTAGATATAGCCACTGAAGCCAGTGGAGTTATGCCCACATAAGTCAGAATAGAATCAGGCCCTCAGCACTGGAGTTTTACACTTATATTGGTGTTCTGGACTAGATTCTCCCAAGTGATGTAAATGATTTTCCTAGCACTGCTGGACTGAAAGCTGACATATTCAATCCCAGGATGCTCACCTCCTATTCCAGGTGGGGAATCTCCTAGTGATGAAGGTCCCATCTAGAAATTCTTACCCCACAGATCTCTTCTGATACTGGCATATATGCTATGGCCAGAGAAAATTGGGCATGGCTAGGAGGTCACTATGCTATACTACTTGAATGCATGCATGCTCCCTGTACTAGCAGTGCAAGATTATTTCATACAGGATGTTTCAATTGCTTTCTACAACTGAGCTCTGAGGCTATGTCTACATAGCAGATTTATTTCAGAATAACTGATGTTATTCCAAAGTAACTTAGTCCATGTCTACACAGCAAGAAGTTATTTCAACATAATGTCCAAATACTGTCAACCTGGAGAACTTCTTACTCCAACTCCTGTAGCCCTCATTGTACGAGGAGGAAGGGAAGTCAGAGGAAGAGTGCTCTGTCTTGAAGTAACTGCTGCGTAGACAGCAACAAAAGTCAAAATAAGCTATTTCAACTTAAGGTACTCAATTAGCATAGTTCAAGGTGCGTAGCTTATTTTGAGTTTAGCCCTGCTGTATAGACATGCCCTAAGTGCCTCCAAATAATAGGATTTGTACCATTCTCCTTGAGACATCATCCCACAATCTAGTACTCCTGAAGTTTTATCATGAGTTTCATGATACATGGTTGAATTCAGCTATGTAGAGATTTTGTTCACCATTAATGGCAAGCAGGAATGTGAGTTCAACCAGTGGACTGGGGCAGTGGTGGCAGTAATGCAGATGGTGTATGGATTTGTGGTGGTGAAATGGGAACTTGGTTCTTAAAAAAAAGCTCCTGGTTTACATGTTCATCCTCGCCTATGATCATGAACTTTGGGTAGTGACCAAAAGGATGAGATCATAGGCCCAAGTGGTGCAAATGAGGTTTCTATTCAGGGTGGCTGGGCTTACTTTCTAAAATAGAGTGAGGAGCTTAGCTATTTGGAAAGGCCTTTGGATCAAGAGGAGCCAGTTGAGGTGGCTTAGGGTGTGTCTAGACTGCAGGGTTTTTCACTTAATGTCCACACTGCTATTGCATACATTTGAAAGAAAAATTGAAAGAACAGAGGGTTTTTTCTGACATTGGTAAACCTCATTCTACAAGGAAGAATTCCTTTTCCGAAAGAGCTCTTTTGGAAAAAGGTGTGTGTGGACGCAGAAGAGGGAGTTTTTTCGAAAGAAGAGGCCTCCAGGAAAAAGCACAGGTGCCCTTGTGGCCACTCTGTCCATAGTAATCACAGCTTACATGTGAGAGAGCGTCCAATGAGTGTGGATGCTCTCTTTCGAAAAAGCAGATCACTTTTTCGATGCGCTTTTGAAGTGTGGATGCTCTCTTTCGGAAGAATTTTTTTCGGAAGATCTCTTCTGAAAAAGCTTCTTTCGAAAGAAGCCTGCAGTCTAGACATACCCTTAGAGACCTGATAAGGATGCCCCCAAGAGTCTCCTTTTGGAACTCTACTAGGTATTTCCCACTGAGAGGAAGCTCAGAGGCCAACCTGGAACATGCTGGAAGGATTATATCTCCAGAATGACCTTGGAACACTAGGGAATCCCCAGGAATACTGAAAGAAGGCCTGTCCCTTCCTGCTCTCCATGCAGCAACCAGAACCCTCAACCCGAACAATGGCATAAAAGAAAAGTCTGGTGATATTTGGTACTTTTTCTTAAAGCTCCATTTCCTGGGCTCATATAACAACATGAAAATCTCTACCTTTTTTGTTTGTTTAAAGACTAGGTTTCTAGACCTTATAATTGTGAGAAAACAATCTGGAAAGTATGAATTGTATTCCCTGAATTCTCTTCTGTGTTAGAAGTTCAGAACTAAAGAGTCAGTCCATCTATTGTACTCTACCTAGTTCCTATAGCCCCCATCAGTGTGGTGTCAGACAACTTGCCAAGTATTGAAAATAATGAAGAACAATAGAAATACAGATATTTTCAGGATAGCCATATTCCTCATTTTAACGGTGGGAAAACAGAGGCCTAGAAAGACTAAATCATTTGTTTAAGGTTACATAGCAAGCCACTGACTGAGTTCAAAAGCCAGAGCATTCCAATGCTCAGTGAAATGCTCTAATAGACTGCTAGATCCCTTTTTTCTGTTTTTATTATATTCAGCAGTCAATATTGCAATAAAACATTTTAATTGAAGAACAGCAACAAAGGTCACATGTATAGCTGATTATATTATTGTCAAATCACATACTTCACAGACATGAGGAATTTTCATCATTTAAGCTTTTGAATTTGGGATTCTACAAAGTTTTGTGTTCCTGTGTGTACTAAAGCAGCATATGCCACAGTCTGGGAGGGAGCTTAATGTTGCTTCAATTTGTGTAGGGGTGTGTGTGTGTGTGTGTGTATGTGTGACAGAAGAAAGGCAGATTTGCTAATAGCCTCCCTGATGCCTCACAGAAATCTCTAAAGCTCATGCTAATTAGCTGCAATTCTGCTAATATATCTGTATTTTCCTGCTTTTATTTACGCCTCTTGTTTTTTATGACTAAGAATATTTCCAAGAAAGCGGGCTCTTTGCAGTTGATTGCTTAGAAGTTCATCTGCTCCTGTAGCTTATTCTTTGCTTAAAGTCATACTTCTGTGTTACTGACACCCAAACCACTCCTGTAGTCATTAAGCCTTATGTAATGAATCCATGCACAGCAGAGAGCAGATACAATTACTGTATAAATCACACACGCATGGAGGAGCCAGGAATAGAACCATGATCCTTCAGTTAAAAAAAAAAAAGCCACAGGCACTGATCATTTGTACTATGGCAAGCGTTTATGCCAACTGGTCCTTTACCTGTTCTGTGACTCAGCTACTACAAAGAAACAATATTAATAGATGTAAACTCAATATTTCACACTAATTCAAGCAAAACTTTGACTTCAGTGCATTTCTCACTAATGCTAAGGTCCTAAGTAGTTTCATCTCTCTATCACGCTTTCTATGAGCTTCAGTAGGCTATTCTATCCTGACAGACAAGGACCTCACCCCAGTTACACAGGCTTTTGTTGTCCCTTGGACGTACTACAGAAACGTCATATACCTGGGCATAAAACCATTAGTGCTTAGGAATGCGCAACAATGTTCTTCATTACTTGGTCATCTCAAGCACATCAAATATTTTCCCCATCCCTACAATGGTTTCCCATAGAATTTGGAGCCAAGTTCAAGATTACAATCCTTATCTTCAAAGCACTTCATAACTTCCACACGGAATATCTAAAAAGGACTATGGTCAACATCTCCATTCATCTGGCATAATAGAACTTCCTATAATAATGGTAAATTTCAATTGTATGGAAACCAGAAGTTTCTTGTGGGCTGGTCCAACAATGTGAAAGGAAATCCTCCAGACCATGACAAACTTCACCACCTTCTGTTCCAAGTGCAAGACATGTGTCTTTGACCTTGCCTTCTCTGACAAATACATAGCTTCAGGAATATTTATTTTAAAAACCCACAAACCTCCTATCTGATGAGAAGCTGAGAGATCAAACATCACTTGGCTGCCTCATGGCTGTCCACACCCGCCCTCCCAGAGTCACTGTCATGATCATGAGGGTTAGCCACCATCCTGGAGACTAAGGGGTTAAATATGTCCCTTACCTAAACCAGGTGGCAGGCAGCCAATAGAAATGTAGGTAGGAATTTCAAACTGGGACAAAGGATTTTTGGGTTTTTCCCTCCTTAGTCTCTAGGTAGCTTCTCTCCAGCTATTGAAGGGGACAGGATGTCTCCCTCTAAGAAAATACTCTTCACAGTCTGTAAGTAGGATAGAGTTTAGATAAATCCGTTAGGTTTTATTGTTTTATGGTTTGGGAAATGGGATCTGGTCTGTGCATTTAAAAATGGGTTTTGCTCTCCTTTGTAACTAAGGGTATGTCTACACAGCAAAGTTATTTTGAAATAACAGCCATTATTTCAAAATAACTTTACTAGCGTCTACACAGCCAAACTGCTATTTCAAAATTAATTCAAAATAGCGGAGCGCTTATTTTGAATTTGGTTAACCTCATTCCACGAGGAATAATGCCAAATTCAAAATAGCTATTTCAAAATAAGTTCTGTGTAGACATTTATATCGAAATAGGGGGCCTCCAGCCTTCCCAGGGTGCCCTGGTGGCCACTCCAGCCTCAACCAAGAACACTCCTCTCCCTCCCCCCTCCCAGGAGCCCTTAAAGGGGTTAACTCTGGCCACAGTGCCTGTGCCAGCCCCAAGCCTGCAGGCCCAGAGCCAGCAGTCACTGCCCTTGACCCAGTGGCCCCAAAACATGAGCCAGCAAGCCACCGACAGCCAGTCCTCCACTGCTCCCCAGGAGCAATCTGCCAACTCCCAGGAGCATGCTAGGGCCCGGAGAAGGCGGGCGCCTTCCTGGTCCAGGGTGGAGATCATGGACCTTATTCAGGTTTGGGGGGCATGCCCCCAACATCCATGATCTCCGCACTAGATGGAGGAACATGGCCGTCTATGGCAGGATAGCTGCCAGACTGGCCACCAAAAGCCACATGTGAACCCAGGAGAAGGTTTGCATGACAATCAAGTTGGTCTGGCGAGACCGCCAACCCTGAGCTTCCCCTCCCACTTCTTCCCCTTGCTTCCCCCTTCCAGATTCCTCCTCCCAGGTTTCCCCCTCCCCTCTCCCACCTTCTCTTCTCCCCTCTTCCGCCTCCTTTCCTCAGTCTCACCAGAGTTTCATTCCATCCCCCAAGTTTTGTTAAATAAAGAGAGTTTGTGTTCATGAAAATACATGTATTTTATTTGACATCAGGAAGGGGGGTTAGGGAGGGGTAAGTGGAAGGACGTGAGGCACAAGCCCCCAGTGGGGCAGACCAGGGAGGCTCTTAGTGCTCGTCAGGGTGGAAGCTCTCCTGCAGGGCCTCCTGGATACTGACAGCCCCCCAATGGACCTCCCGGATGGCAGACTACAGAAAGTGCAGCCAGGGTCACAGCAGTGTGTCCAAAAGAAGCACCAGAGTGCCCTGGGGCAACTCTGGCTTCATGTTGCAGAGTCCTATGGTGTCCCAAGTGAGGGCAACCAGAGCACGCAGAAACAAAATGCTTTGCTGTCCCTCATCGAGGTAGACAAGCAAGCAGGGAAACCTGAGAACTGGCTGTCGGGGGGGGGGGGGGGGAGGGGTCCCTTTAAGCACAGACCTGAGATAGCCTCAGGCAGCAGCTCCACACAGTAAGTCCGGATCTGGTGCCCTACCGGACCTGATTCTGGCCAGCTTTAAATGTGTTTCAGCATCCACTCAGTGTGGACACGCTATTTCAAAATAGCAAAATGCTATTTCAAAATGCATTTTATGTGTAGACGCGTTATTTCGAAATAACTATTTGAAATAAGATATTTCGAAATAACAGTGTAGTGTAGACATACCCTAAGTTTCTGGCCCATGGTAAATTTCTCCTCCATCAGTATATTATTTTGTTACTGTTCCATCTAGTCATTGTGCTTGCAACAGGAATATTGTGGTGATAATAAAAGTTTTTTTTCTTTTCTTTTTATTAACCTGATATTAGTTAATTTTCTGTCCTGATATATACTTTAGGGGTGAGATTTCCCAAGTAGTCTCTCCCTGGTTGCTTTATTAATATTTGGGTGGTGGCCGCAGCGTTTTATTCCCAAAATCTAGGTTGTTAAGATTTTGGGGGGAAGTTTTATACCAAAGTCTGGTAGATAAGGTTTGGCAGTACTTTTGTTGGCCCCCACTTCTGCATTTATCGTTGCAGAGTGGGGAAGGAGCCATGACAGCCACAATTTTGCTCCAGCCCATAGCTCTAGGGGGGCAGGAAGAGGGGGGAACGGCCACTGGCCAGGAGTATAGACATACCTTTATACTAGGGCTAACCTCTTGGTATGAGCAATGGAATTGTGTGGAAGGGACCTGTTTAAGTCTGTGGTGACTGGGAACTGAAGGATTTAGAGATTTGGAGTGAGTGTGAAATTTCATTGATGATTGAATGAAAAGTGGAAACATAACTGACCTAATTAAAGAAAAACTCTTTAGATGCATTTTCCTCTTCCCTCAAAATATGGTTTAATGACTAAGGCAATAGAAATGAACACTATGGTAATTTGAACTGCCCCTAATTTTAAAACATTATTTTGCACAGTATTTTCCTTAGTTCTATATCTTCCTCATTTGTTCAACCAAGCAAACTTGTCCTTCGTTTCCATCCTCACAACTTACTTTTGTAAGCAGGGACTGAATGAATGGTTCCCTGACAGATAGTTTGCTCCTGCTTTGCCTAGATTTGCTAAATATTCAGCAGACAGAGTGGTATTTTGCTTATTGGAATCAACTCAGTTGGGGTACGTCTACACTGTGGGGGTTTTCTGGGATACCAGAGGTATCCCGGAAAAACTCTGCTGCATCCAAGGAATGTGTTTGTTCTGCTGCTTTTTTTTGCGGAAGAGCAAACGCACTCTTTCAGTGAGCCTTGTGTACCTCATTTATATACACGGTTTATGTTTATAAATCCTGTTTGTGGTGGTTTCCCACATTAATGCCAAGTTACTTCCCTCCTTTTATTTAAAGTGTCTTTTCCACACTCAGACTCTGTGCTTGTGAGTAGGGAAGCATTGCCACTCAGAGGCAACCAGGGCTGGTGTGTAAATTTCAAGGTTACTGGGTGGGGGGTACGAGCCAGTTCTGTTTTGGATGAATTAAGAGGAACCCCTAGATATTGAACCCAGCTCTGGCTGCTGCTGGCTCTGCCTGGCTTAAGGGTTACAGTTGTTTCATTACTCCTCTAGCACTTAATGCTCTCATATTATATATACTTACTTTTGATTGTTAAGGACTGGGTTATGACTCCATTTCTTGCACCGAGAAAAGTTCCTTACTTTACCAATAGTCCAGATCAGTGGTTCTCAACCTGTGGTCTGCGGACCCCTGGTGGTCTGCAATGGTACTGAAGGGGGTCTGCTGAAAGTTTACAATAGAAATTAAAATAAGTGTACAGTGTTTAAAAACATATGTATTTTAATTAATAAATATTCATATATTGTGTAATTATAAATATATATTAAATATTTAGTCCTGTAATCATGTTACATGAATACACCACCTCACTCTAACCATTCAAAAGCTACTAAAGTGGCGGGAAGTGTTTAGTTGGGCTAGGGGGTCCATACAATTTTAATAGATTGAAAAGGGGTCCATATGCTCAAAAAGGTTGGGAGTCACTGGTCCAGATGACTACTCATAAAATAAGGTGCATGAGTAGCAATGGCACAATCTTATGCTACATGCTGTGTTATATATATATATAATTTGTCTGTGCTAAAGAGAGTGGGGATGATCTTGTGGTTTAATAGAGTCCTGCTTTTTATTCCTGCCTCTACCACTGACTTCCAGTGCAAACTTTGGCAAGTCACTCCTCTAAATAGCTCTGTTTCTTAGCTATAATCTAGCAGTAATGGCCTTCTTCATAGGGGTGTGTGAGACTTCCTTACTACATTTTTGTAAAATGCTTTGAGATCCTCAAATGGGGGAAAGAAATTAAAAATGCAGTGTACTGTTACTGATTCATATTATAAACTCATTGGGACATCACCTGTCTTCACCATGGTCATGGACCATGTACACCTGTGGTACCAATTAGATAGGAAAATAAATCACTGTCTTTCTGGTTTTCACTGTGCTCTGATGTCTATTACATGGACTTCCCGTACTCTCTAAATTTATACTGTACAGATGCTCAGATTTATGGTGGAACTTCTCGTTGACAGGCCAATTTAAGATGTGTTTTGTCAGCTTGTGGTTTATGTGAGCATATGCATATCTCCAAACTTTTAAACATTTGCTCAAGGACAAAATATTTTCAAAAGTGGAAGTCCGAGAAATCTAGCAGTAGCAGTATGAATCAGTTATGCCAGAAAGAATGGCGCAGTAGTTTTAGCACCAAGTTTGAATAACCAACGAGATTAGGGCTTTGTTACAGTAACCTTGGTCAAAATTAACTCTTTTAACAGCTTGCTATATGATATTTTTCCAGGCAGCTGCCCTCCTACTCCAGAAGTGGTTGCATTTCATTGGTGAAATGAATGATGCATACTCAGTTTGTAGACTACTTAAGAATAATATGGGATAAAAGAGAATATATTTCATTTAAAATCCAGATACTGATATCCTTACATTGAAGTTAGGGAAGAAGGTTCAAGTTAATGTGAGTGAGGTACTATTTAATGAACCAGACTGTGATAACCTTTAAAATGAGCTTCAGAAGATACTGTTGATTGCTACATGTAGGATTCAGCTGCTCATAAAACAGCAAACACTTTGATGCCCAAAACTTAAATGATGACAGAAGTGGCACTTTCCTTGCCAAATTACTTTGTTCAAATTGACAAACTACTTTCGAATAGGATCACATTCATCTTTAGACACTGCAGCACACGAGACATGTGGTTTGATTAAATTAGTAGCACTGCTGTTTAAACTGTAGTGGAAGCTTAGTTTATTGGAAGGGGAAGGAAAGATGGAGAAGAACTGCACAATAATGGCACTACACCTGTATACATTAGGCTTCTCCCCAGAATTTTGGTTAATCCCCCTCTCTCAAAAAAATAGTTTAATCTCTGTGAAAATTGCACGACTGAAAGGATAATTACATGCTTTACTTGTAGTTACTTATCCATTAACTTTACAAATCCACCCAATAATGTCATTAGGGATTCTGCAACTACTATTGACCCAATTCCTAAAATTTACCAAACTGATTCTTCCTATCTGAAATGCAGAATTTCATATCAATGAAGAACTTCTCACTATAATCTTTGCTGTAAAGGCAAATCAACTGATCATCCATTTGTAACACCTCAAAAAAACCTATCGTGCTTGCAGAGGTACAAAATGGAAAATGGAAGCATCTCATCTGGAAGGACCAGCTCTGAAAGAGGGCTCATATAGGAGAGACATTGGAAGTACCATGCTATCATGAAATACTTACTGAAAGCCATGATTTTGAAGGCGATATCACCAGGAATTGGCAAAAGAATAGGTTAGCATCCTTAACAGATAGATGATCATTGTATATAGCACCATTCATCTCAGAGTACATAATACGATGACACATTATCAAATTAAACCATACAATAGCTCAGAGAGACAGAAAAACATTACTTATTTTAGAGGTGTATATTCTCAGACATTGAGATGTTAAATAATCAAGCAGCTAGGTCATACAATGAGCCAATGGAAGAAACTGAAGAAGGAAGAAGAGACCAAGAGTGATGATAATCTTAAACCCCGCTCTAACAACTAGCAGAAGAGTCTCACACAGTAAAAGATACCTCATGGTTGCCTATAGCTTCCATTTCTTGTACTTAGTTTGTTTTTGTTAAGAGCACTCTTTACTGAATTTCAGGCTGTACTTTCCGAGGTATATAAGGAATGCAAATATTGGGGATGGATTTAATGTTTCAAGACCAATCATTAATAAATTTGATAGAATCACTTTGTTACCCAACATGTGATGATGAATACCATCCTCCCCCCTTTTTTTGCAAATTTAACTAGCTTGTTCAATGTCTGCATTTTAAAATAAATGTCATATGTGTTAACACCAAGGCTTAGCCCCCTGGGTCTGCTCCTCAAAGATTCATCTCTGGTTCTCACCCCAGTAGGAACACCCTCTCTCTTTCACAGGGATTTATCATCTATACTACCTGCTTAGCAAGTAGATAGTGTTTAGTGTGGCCCTCCTCTCAGCTAGGGCATGTTAAGTACTGTTCTGCTGCCCTTATTCATACAATAGGGATAACATTTCAATATCCCTTCACTCAATAGTAAAGTGAAGTGCAAAAACTTAGCCCAAAATAATTATTTTGGCAAAGCAGCTCCTTCTGCTGAGCTCCTAGGCAGAGTAGGTGTGTCTATGCATACACTGCTGGCTCCCAAAACCTTCCCCTCTCCCTTCCCTCCTCTTCCCCCAGCCCCAGTTCATCACCAGATGTCAGAGGAGAGCTCATTCAGATCCTGGTCACATTAAAATATGAAAAAAAGTCCTGAATTGCATAAAGTATGTCAGTTCAGAACAGCATGGCCTATTTGTATGTATTGGCCTGATTCTTACAAGGTCCAAACCACTCCAACTCTCATTGAAATCAATGGGAGCTGCATTTACTGGCACTTTAAAGAATGATGCTGTTAATATTTACTACCAATCCAAATGAGATGCCAGAAAAAAGCCTTACTCACAAGAGGTCTCTTACAAGCTATTATCCTCTGAGCTATCATTTCTTTCCATGGGCTCTGGGCAGTAGTATCCACAAATAGTTTCTGGAGGCTGTACCTTAGGCTTGGCTCTTTTGGGTTTCACAAGAAAAACAGAGCCATACCTTCTCGTCAATATGGCTACGTTTACACTACAGGCTTTTTGCACAAAAACCTGCGGAGTGTCAATATCTCAAGCGTGTTTTTGCTCAAATAAATTTACAGTAAATCAAAAGAACAGAGGGTTTTTGCAGTGTAGATATTCCTCTTTCTATGAGGAATAACGCCTTTTTGCACAAGAGTTCTTGCGCACAAAGGTGTATGTGGATGGGCAACAGGGTTTTTTTGCACAAAAACACGATTGCTTTTGCCAATCAAAAAAAGCTCAGGTGCTCTGGTGGCTATTCTGTGAATAGCAATCGGAGCTTTCTTTTGAGAGAGCGTCCATGCAGTCTGGACGTTCTCTTGAGGAAAACCACATCTCTTTTGAGATGCACTTTTGTAGTGTGGACACGCTCTTGTGCAAGAATTTTTTAAGAAAGATATCTTCCGCGAAAAGCTTCTTGCACAAGAAGCCTGCAGTGTAGACATAGCCTATGAGGAATGAAGATCTACCAGGATGCTGTAAGAAAAGGCCCAGATGAGTTAGAACCAAATTAATACCCTGGCATGATATTGAGAGGCACTTGTTGCATGAGGTGTCATGGTTTGATGAGGTGTGGTTACTGCTTGTCATTAAAAATCCTATGATACTTCTTTGTGAGAATAAGGGTGTTAGCCTTAAGGTCTGTACCAAATACCAAAAGGGATATCTACAGTGGGAAATTATTTCAAAAATAACTTTTTTTGAAATAATAACTCCCAAAATAACTATTTGAAAATATTCAGCCGAGTTAGTCTGTAACAGGAAAAGCTTAAAAAAACAACAAATCGTCTGGTAGCACTTTAAAGACTAACAGAATATATAGATGGTATCATGAGCTTTCGTGGGCACAGCCCACTTCTTCAGATGACCTTATTTCAAAATAGTGTGTCCACACTACAGGAAAGCCTCAAAATTAGTCTGAGATAGGCTCCCTTAATGTGGATGTGCTACCTCAGCTTAGAGCCCAGGGAAGCACTGGGGAGTAATTACTCTGAATGACTCTAGGGAGTAGTTATTTCAAAATAGCTGCAGTGGAGTGTCCACACAACACTTATTTCAAAATAGTTATTTTGAAAAGTGGTAATTCTTTGTGGAAAGCGGGAGTTATTATTGAAATAATCAGCC
The DNA here is from genome assembly GCA_032595735.1 of Pelochelys cantorii. Taxonomy (NCBI): domain Eukaryota; kingdom Metazoa; phylum Chordata; order Testudines; family Trionychidae; genus Pelochelys; species Pelochelys cantorii. Next base: position 95,335,601 of record CM064329.1, on the reverse strand, counting down.
CCTTAATTCTAAATAACAGGCTTGGTAGTGTGGACACTCTGCTTATCATTTCAAAATAAGAGGAGTTATTGTGAAATAACTCCCTACTGTAGACCAGGGCAAATTGAATAGTCACAGTCTACCAATTTAAAAGTCCCCTAGCAGCTTCAGTTATAGAGTTTTCATTGTTATTGGATCTATAGGGTTGTTGCATAAAGGCTTTTCATCTTCCACCACAGTGGCAAGTGAAATGATCCCTGACTTTATGAAGTTTTTAAAGCTCTTCGGATAAAAGGCAGTCAGTCTATAAATATCAGTTATCTGATCAGCTCAATTTCTGAATGCCAGATAAAGAGGGACATTTTGATATTCTTCCCAGCCATTTCTGTGCTATCAAACCACCCTCCTCTGCATATTCTATTACCACCTTCTAATGATTGGAGATGTATAATCAGACCTCATAAATGAGGCATGCTGCTGCTTTATTCATAATGAAATGCATTCTTCCTTACAGCAACATAGGGCACAGCTGGCTTCTATGCAGATAGCAAGAGCATCAATCCAATGAGCAAACATTTAGTCTTAGTGATGTGCTTTCCTGTTTAGCAACATTTTGTTTCAATTGTTGGGCAGATAGGACCAAACTGTGTCCAATACATCTACCTGTCATTTCAATGTCTGGGTGTATTAAAGTGTTCTCATAGTGACCAATTTAATACTTATCCATAATCAGAGGCAGCTTTGTAAAGAATATTTAGTAAGTGCATGGTGATCATCAGCTAAGACATTACATTGCTGGAAACAATTACTACTTAAAATACATATGTTTCAAAAGTAGCAGCAATTTGAACTGCACAGAGGAGGATAAAACAAACCTGCAAATGAACAGCGTTCATTCCTAAAATACTCTAGCATGCGTTATTATATTGTCCCCTCCCCCAGATAGAAGACAGGAAGGGGTCATTTCTGTGTTTGGGGAACACTGAAAGTTACAAAACAGTGATTTGGCAGCATGGATATGGTACAGAGCCAAAGTAAAAAATAATACATTCTATTCTTGAACAGCACATGCAAACACACAGGAATTGTTGCTTAAGACATTATCTCTTCTTTATCTATAAATGTGCCATACAGCTTATTCAACACCAATATCTCTCATGTAATATATCTAATGTAAAAGATAATAGCTCTTAGTGACATTTTGCAAACACTGCACTGCTTTGGGCTCATCCCATGCAGATACAAATGTTCAATAAATCAAATCAAACATGGTTATTGGGCAGTCTAACAACTATTGTCTCATTGTGCATGATCCCATGAGTACTCTGGGCCAGATTTTTAAAGACATTTTTAGGAGACTAAACTTTCAGATAGACACTTGGACACTTTTGGAAATCCCACTAGGTACCTACCTACCATTGTCTACTTGGCATCAATATATATCTTTAGGCACCTAAATAACTTTAGAAATCTGGCTTTTTGTTACTAGAACTCCCTCTCTCTAGAGTCACGGGGCCAAGCATCATTGCACGAAAGGATAAGAAACCAACAAACTAATTTTATTTGTGACCAATACAAGTTTGAAACCATCCCCTAGAAGTGAAAACAAGCCAAAACTCAGTGAGGAAGATTTTAAATTTTGATCCTTCCCTGGTAACATACCTCTAATATTTCAGTAAGAAGCTTCTTTTCCAGCCATTAGCCTGTGATAACCCCCCCTCCTGCCAACAGGATTGATTATGATGACCAAAAGCAGTGGGATATAGGAGTGAAAAATCTGTTTGTTTTCCCTTTAAGCAAAAATATTTTCCTAGGAGGAGGCAAAAAGCACTTGAAAAATCTTATATGAAGTGTAGGTGCTGGAAATATTAATACATATAGCACCAAAAATAAAGTGTATTGTAGAAAGCAAACTAATCAAATGGTGTAATTTGAAGGAAGGAGAAGGGTGGTAAATGTTCCAAAGGGCCAAGATCCCTTGGAATTTTGCCAAAATGTTTTTTTTAATTTAAAAATGAATCTGGGTGTCTTCCCTGTGATTTTTATTTCACATTTGGCGCCATCTGGTCTGCTTCAAAGTATATTTATTTAGACTTAATACAAATTCTCTTCAAACCCTACTGTACAAACTTTAACATACAACACAGATAAACGCCAGCTGTTTTTTGTCAAAATAATGGCCCTTTTTCTAAACCATTTTGTTTTACAAAAGCTTTTGCCTCCTTTCAAAAAATAATCATTGTGATTTTTCATTTGTGTTAATCATTTACTTTATAAATTTATCAACATTCTTAATTTACCAAAATCAGTTTTTGTAGTAAACAAAAAAAAAAACCCCACCAACATTTCAGTATGAAAGAACTCGTGGTTTCTTTAACATGAAAAATGTCTCGGTTTGAACCCTGAAGAATGGAACCAACTTTGAAATTTCAAAATCTTGCACCATTTTTCCTTCCTTTTTTCCAACTATCTCTAATGAAGTATCCCCATGTGAATCTAATGCAAAGATCCGGCCAGTACCAGCAAGACATGATATATTCACGTCAAATATGCTAATACAAAACAAAGTTTTCCACCCCCAAACCAAATCACCCAAAGAGATGAAGCTTGAAATATTCCTAGAAGGTGAAGGGCTAGTCTCCAATGGAGTGACACCACTTTATATCAGCTGGAGCATGACAAAAATCAATACATTTTCAAACCAAGGGAGAAGAAAATAAAGTCCACTTAACAGTCTCTTCTAAGAACTAGAGACCTATCATACTATTTACTCTCCAGAAACATCATCTTTCTGACTGCCTATAATTTAAAACGGTTTAGGGATGATTTAAAAATAGTCTGAAGGCAAGTTAGCCCCACCAGAAGCAGAATTATTACCACAAAGCTCCTTCCATGTGGTGGTGGGGATTTTAACAAGGGATTCCCATGATCCCTCTCTGACATGTCTCTTTCTTTGTCTCACCTCCTTGGTCTTACTTAGTACATCAATCTGGGAATCTTTGTTCTACTCATGGAGTCCACAGTCATCCAGTAAATGAAAACAGATAAAGGGCAGGGTGGCTACTTTACAGATCTGTGTTTCCTTCCGAAATCAACTGAAGCATGAAGTTTCACTAACAGACAAATTAAAATACATGGTTTCTTGGTTTTCAGGAATGCGGCATTGACTTAAAGTAAGCTCCAACGCTTCTCAAGCCCAATATGCTTTAACATTACATTAGCCCATGAGGGGATTAGGATAGAAGAGATAATGGGTACACCAGGACAAAACTTAGGATAACAGATAAATAATCAGCCATTGCAGGAGAGGAACGATATGAGCAGTAAGATAATGCAGATTACTTTACACTGGGAATTGAAATAGCTTGTGGTAATGATTAAAGACTGAAATGTATTTGTATTTTGAAAGAGATAACAAAGGACAAGCATCCCCCACCCCCGCCCTGTAAATCATATCCTGAGAATACCAGGATTTTTTTAAAATTTGAAACCATACCTTAATATAATAAAATGTGTTTGGCTGATTTTCCAAAAGAACATTTAAAGAAGATGTTTTCCATTTTGGGCTTCCCATTAGCCATAATCAATTTTTGTGTATTTATTTAAAACTTTCTGGCTCCTAAGCACTCAACTCATTTCCTTTCACTTTCACTTCTAAAAGAGACAGCACACCTTTTGCAATCACATGTATGCATCATTGGGCCCGATTCTGGTCTCATGCCCACACAGCGATCAGGAGAAATATCCCTAATCAGTGTCATTAGACAATCATTCAGTTTCATAGTTACTTTTTTTTAAACTGTACTTGTTTAGGATGGACCTGTTTGCTGACTTCCATTTTTACAGGACTGTGGGATGTGCTAATAACACACATACAGTGTTTTCATACATGTTTTACCAGGGCAATACCAACCAGCAAATTGAGTTTTCAAGTGATAATTTAGGCAACAGTAGCATGAGGGGTATGACAATGGGACTGTATTCTATCAATATGTGCAATTTCTAAAACTTTATGGATAGAAACATCACATAGTAAGGGAAGCTGGTATTAGAGGGGAAAGAATAAATGGACTGGGAATGGAAGAGAATTTTTGAATAGTCAACCAGCAAAGGCAAGACAAAACATTGTAGAAATAGAATGCATTCATTACTGTGAGAGAATGATGGTGCTATATAAAACCATCTGGGACCTATGGCTTTTATTAATTGATACAAAGAGCTCTCTGCCAAGGCAAGCCAATGCATCTTGGAATTCAATGCTTCAGGTTACCAGGTATACAATATGATTTTCCCTCTTACCTGGGATTAGAAAAAAAACATTTTTGAAGTTATGGAGAAGATGTATTACAATAGATCTATCCATATCAAGATGTTCCCAACTGTATGTTGCCCAATGTCAGGTTCAAACAAATTCTGTCTCAGACACAGGAGATTCAGACACTTGCCTTCCCAGACTTTTCCACAGCCTGACAGATCCCCACTGAGCCAAGTTCATGGAAGGGAGGGTTGGGAACAGTGATGGTTCAACCATGCAAAAACAATTCTGGGGTAGAAAAAAAATGGAATTTCAAGATTTTTTCCACTTTGCAGTTCAAAACAGAACTTTGTTATTTTTTAAAACAGAACTTTGTTATTTTTGTTACACTTTTTTATGAAATGTTATTGAAAATGGCTAATTTTCATTATTTGAATTTTGATTTGTCTCTCCTTCTGTTTTTGATACAGAGTGCAATTAAGTAAAGAATGTCCAAATTTTTGTTTTAAATTTTCATTTAAAATGTCCATAACTTTGTGCTCTATTAAGCTCACCCACTCTATGAATTCTTTTGCAGTGTGGGTCATTCCATCTATCCTTTCTGAAGACACTGAGGAATTGTGGGGAGATGCTGGAGAATTAGCAGCTCTTGAGTGGAGTCAGCGGGGGTCGACACTATAAATTGGTTGTACTCGCTGCTGGCAAGTTGCGTTAAGGAGTATAAGCTAAAATAAAAGTTATGTCAGCAAACATGAGTTAAAAGCACTGTCACACTTAAATTAATAGTTTTTGTGTAAGGACAGGAATCATGCTGGTTAAGTGATAATTCAAGTTAAAGTTGCAGTAAAGACAAACCTTTTGCTCTGTCAGAAGTCAGGAAAAACAGCCCCTCTCCCCATTCCAATGGTGCAGTTTGGAATGACTTCTTATTTTAACTTTCTCTTTAAATAAGACATTCAATTAAATAATCTGGAATACTAATTTTTTCAAAAATTCAAATAATTGGCATAATGTATTGGCTATACTAAAAAGTCAATAAAGATTTAAACAATTTTGTTTGGTAGCTTTTGGGAATATTAATTTTGTCACAATATTCTAGAAAATAAATACCAGTACAGACAAAGTGGCCTTCTTCCATGACATTACGCATGTGACCCCAATAATTCCTATGTGGAGGTGAGGTAACCACAGTAGATTTTTTCCCATTGTTAGTAAATTTTTCTACTACACAGCCTATTTTTCCTTTCTCCGTTTCTCATTATTCTATAATGGTGCCAATCCACTTATTTAGATGTAAGACAGTTCCAACCCTCCCCACAGCCCTGATTAAATATAATAAATGGTTCAGCATGGTGCATTTGCTTAATACAGTTATACACAGTAATTGTCTTCACTTCTAATGGAACATTATGCACATTAAACTTAGTAAGGCTCAAATGTTCCAAAGACAGAGTGTAAAATACCATCTTTAGCATATTTTATGCTGTGCTATGTGCATACCATTGTTATAATTTATTGAATATAGTAAAGAGTCAATAGAGATCTAAAAAAATTTGTTTGGCAGCTTTTGTTCTGGGATTACTTGCATGTTGAAAGAAGCTTGTTTTGAAGTGAGAGAGCTCCAGCATCATTTTAAATTAAATCCATAAAAATATACTTGGTTTTAGAAGCAGAAGACTCAGGGAACTAGTAAAGTGACATGAAAATTTTCATCCAGTCTCACCCACTCAAATTCAACACATTGGCAACCATTGAGGATAATCACTATTTGATCACTGCTTAGTCACACACGTGAACTGAGGTGGTAGTGTCTGTCCAATTCCTATTGAATTTTGATTTTTTTACATACTATATCTTGAAATCTTTAAGGACTCTACACTGCAGAGAGAAACAGCCAGATTGCACTGAGCTTTAAACAAAGTTTGATCTGACATGAAGATGTTTTACTATTTTTTTTTCTCTTCATTCCCAATCTAAAATTTAGATCACTCTGATCTACCTACTTTTTTTTAGGAAACAACAACAGATGCAACCTTACACCTCTGCCCATAATTAGCACTGGTTAAGAGATTGTGGATGCAGTCATCTGCAGATTGAAATCTGTATTTTCCCCTCCTCTCCCAAGAGAGGCAATCTTTGAAAAATCAGAGCTTAAATGTCTACAACTAAATAAATGAAAGAGCACTTGCTTTGTAATCAGGTATCTTTTATTTCTGTATTCTTTGAGAGATTGAACCCAGCATATTTTATTACTCATGAGACCAGAAAACTGCTCTTGAAAACAAATAGACACTTTAGTGTTTTGAAATGTGGCTTTAGTTTTGAACATTGAGAATTCTCACTTTTGCAAAAATGGAAAAGACAAGAAAATAAAAGAAGTTTTACCTACTCTGACACCATTCAGAGTTTTCTGATGTGAGTGCTTATTAATTCTTCTTAGTCTTGAGTGAATTAGGAAGCCAAGATCTTTGAGATGGAAGTCAATTATGTATAAAGAGAGCCCATTATTTACAGCACCATTATGTCCCCAGTTCATTTATTATGAAAGCCTATCAAAGTTATCTGGAAATTACCCAGCCTTATTAACTAACATGTCTGGGTAAATTAAAATATTAAGATTGAGGTAAATCATAGACTACCCAGAGGAATTGAACAGGAGTCTGATGTCTTCTTCAGTCCATTTCTCATGCTGTAAACTCCATGAAAGACATGGCTTTATAGCAGAAATGAATACAGATGGTAAGATTTTGCACGTGTGTGCAAGGACAAGACCGATTTGAAAGTCTGTGTTCTCCCCAAGGAAAAGAAAGGATGCTCTGAACAGGCTGCACCTTAAAGAAGAGATGAGGATGTTATTGTATTGTCAGGATTAAAAATTATAAGGCCATTGTTCCCCACCTCTGAGAAATAAAATAAAAAATATTTGTCAAAGGAGTCTGATAAAAACTGAGTGGCTCTTAGCAAAATGCTCTCCTTGATGAATCAATGGAACAAAGACAAGAGTCTACAAGAAGTCACTAAATAGATTCTTCAGTTTTCCTGCTTGCTGATATTTTTTATATTCTCATTGCCAACATTTTAGTTTTACTACTTAGAAGTAGCAGCTACAACAAACATTAACCAGTTAGTGTCCAAGTGCTGTTATGGTTTGATACCAATGTCAGAGAAAGACCTGGTTCTCCTTGTTTGGGAATAAATTTAGCAAAACCTTTTTTTTTAATTTTATGTTTATTTGCAACATCAAAGTATATTTAATGGGCACCAGCAAGTTCCTGTCATAAGGTCCAACATTGCAATAAAGCAGGTTTTTTGTCCTCCACTGGACTATGTAAACTGCACACACTTTCAATTAGCACAGACTTCAAATAGTCTTGTCATGGGTAAAATGTGAGTAAGCTTATATCTGTTCACTCTTGTTCTCAGTGAAAACCCTTGCCTCGTCCCTGTTTTCTCTCTCTGGCTTCTATCTCAGTTAAGTTGCCTGCCACTTTCCTAGTGCATGCTACTTCATTGATCGTTCCCAAGCAGCATTGCACTTGCTCTGTTTCATATTCCCTTGAGAGAGAGATGTACATGCACCGTGTGCCAAGCCAATGACTCAGCCCTGTGTTTTGTGTATTTCCTAGCAGCCCCCAGTCTGAGAGTAATTGTCAAGTAATTGATGGAGCATAAACAAGTGGGGGTAAGGAAGCTAATTAGCACTCACTGAAACAAAAAACAACTCAACTAGCCAGTTCATAACCCTCCTCTTATATTTATTATGTGCGTTACTGTAGTGCTTAGGAGCCCTCATAATGTACCAGGAATCCATTGTGCTAGGTGCTGTACAAATACAGAACAAAGAAACCAGTCACTAAAACATGAAAAACTTATGAATTAGTCAGCGTACTAACCGTTGAATCTAGCTAGTTTTAAAAGGACCCCAGCTCTTGGGAAACACTGTGGATGCATGATATATAAGGGTATGTCTACACTAGCCCCCTAGTTCGAACTAGGGAGGCTAATGTAGGCATTCGAAGTTGCAAATGAAGCCTGGGATTTAAATATCCCGGGCTTTATTTGCATCTTCCCGTCCGGTCACCATTTTGAAATTCCACTAGTCCGAAGTAACTGCCTGCGGCTACACGCGGCAGTGAAACGGCAATTCGAACTAAGTCCTTAGTTCGAATTAACTGTTACTCCTCCTGGGGTTTTAGGGCTATGGATTTGATGTTGAGAGGAAAAAAATAAAAGAAAAGGAACCACTACCATAGACCGTGAAACTGTGACTAGCCAATCTGTCACCTTGCTATGATTTAGTTAAAGTGAAGAAACTATCAAGCTTCCCTATACACTACAAACACTTCAATTTGCAAATTCAAGATTTGTGTATCTCTGTTAAAAATGACAACAGCTTGGGGGCATGTCTCTACAGCAGGGCAACAGCTTTGGGGCATGTCTCTACATCAGGGCAAAAGTCGAATTAGGCCCCGCAACTTCAGCTACACCAAGTGTGTAGCTGAAGTCAAAATAGCTTAATTCAGCTTTTGGCACTGTCTGCACAGCAGGAAGTTGAAGGAAGAACACTCTTCCTTTGATTTTCCTTACTCCTCATAAAATGAGGGTTACAGGAGTCAGACTAGGAAGTCCTCCAGCTCGCCATTATTTCGAAATAATGGCATGCTGTTTATACGCACTATGTTATTTTGGAATAATATGTTATACGGAAAAAAACTGCTGTGTAGACATAGCCTAACTGAACAGATGTCTTTCAAGGGCTTTACAGAAACGTCCCCATGAGTTAGTTTTATTTCATTGTCCCTGACAATGCATGGGACACCATATTTTGAATGAGACACACAAAAATATTATTCAAGAACAATGAGGAGTCCTGTGGCACCTTAGTCCTGGTCTATACAAGGGAATTATTGTGAAATAACCCTCCTTATTTCAAAATAAGCAGAGCTTCCACCCGACCAACCCTGCTATTTCGAAATAACAGGCTGGTTATTTGAAATCTGTACTCCTGTTTTCCTGAGGGAATAAGCTTATTTCAAATAGTTATTTTGGGAGTTATTATTTCAAATTTAGTTAATTTGCAATGTCCTAGTGTAGATTTTCCTTTCGAGACTAAACAGATTTATTAGAACATAAGCTTTCATGGGCAAAACCCACTTCATCAGATGAATGAGAATGAAAGTTACAGAAGCAGGGGTGTCTGTATATATATATATATATTATATTCCTCATAATGTTAATGAGGCTAATCAAGTCAGGATTGAAATGGCTCGTTCAGAGCATTTGGTGTGGAGACGTGAATATCAATAAAAGGGGAAATTGTCTTTGTAGTGCAAACTTCAAACCATAAATAAATTCTAGTTATTTTGCATTCTACTTCTCTATATTCATGATCTAAACTGGGGTGTAACATTCCTGTTCCCTGCCACATTCTACCCCAGAGTTAGCTGCATTTCAGTGATTGGTGAAATGATGCCTGTATATACAGGTTTTAAAGAGAATGAAAGGGTTTTTTTGCTTGTGTTACATTCTTACACCATCTTTCAAAACAAAGATTTTGAAGATTTTGGTTTGTTGCTTGAGGACTTTTTAAGTTGATTCATCCTCCAAATGGTTTGGATGTAAGGGGTTTATAAAACAATCTCCAGAACTGATTTGCTTTGAATATCAATGAATTATTTAAGCCACACAACCACTGCCTATTACAATGAGATGTTCCCTTTTAAAAGCTAGGAGTCATTACACTGATCAATTACTTTAACATTACATTATTCTGTCCTACATAATAAAACAGCATGGTTGCAACAGATGTGCACAGAGTGTAAGAGAATGGTGTTTTCTCCCTTCCCCCTCCCCCTTTCTGGCTAGCTGATTTTGCAAAATAGTGTGAGGTTCATTTCTTCCTGAAATAATTGCAAAGTTCCGTTGTATAATTCCTCTGTATTACCACCAATAAAATAAAATTACAGGGGCATATAAAAATGTCAGAAATATGCAACTTTCATGGGTTGTTCCAGCTGCTAGGAAGGTTCTCCATGAATTAGACAACTGGATAGAGTGGAAGAGGACAGGATAACTTAGAAAGTAGAAAAAGGTTTCCAAATCCATCATCAGACAGTGAGATTCACCCTAGGACAAAGTAGAATCCACAACTAATATATCTAAGATGACTGTTGTTGTTCTAAAGAAGACAGAGAACTCATTCCTGTTGCTAGCTGGGAAGTGGGCTTATCACAAGGATCATCTTATGAGTGGCACCTTTCTTCATAGTCTCAGGAGAGAGGTCATAAAATGGATAGCTCTGGAGACTGTTGCCTATAACTGACCCCTTCTCTGACACATCTAAGGTACATCAGGAGAGTACCACAAGAAAAGCATATGCCACTCTGCTCCACACTGTACCTGACAGAGGTAAGAAACCTGAGTTTTGATCCTCCTTCTGCTTGCAAAGTTATAGTTGAAGACTGATGTTGATTCTCATTTTATTATATCCAAACCTGCTTGTCTTTCCTGAGAGTTTCTTTATTGCCTCATAGAAGTTTTAGGGTTCCAAACTTTAAAAAAAAATCTAAGTCAAAGCTATGACAACAAAATCAACACAATCCCAATTATCAAGCAGGGGACCAGATAACCCAAAGGACTTAATTCACCAGACTTTCAAATCGTGATAATCAATTAGCAACAAGCTCTACTCTAAGGGTAAGTCTACACTGCACGACTATTTCGGGATACTGGAGGTATCCCAAATAGCTACCCCACATCTACACAAGCCGCCCATGATTTCAAAATATTTTTCAGAATAAGGGGCACGCTCTTTCACCATCCCAATAAACCTCATTGCACAATGGATAAGGGATGGCTCGAAATAGCACATTATTTTGAAATATGGCGATGTGTAGATGCACCAAATTTCAAAATAAGCTATTTTGAAATAAATTCGAGAGAAGATATGCAATTTGCATAGCTCAAATTGTGTATCTTATTTCAAGTTTAGGGTGCAGTGTAGATGCACCCTAATTGACCAGTTAGGAAGCAGCAAGAGGAGAGGAATATATTCAAGAGTGAAATCTGAAACAGTCAACGGAAACCTATTGTCTTTTTCAGGGGAGACAAGGCTCATTATTGAGTGTAGCATGTTTTGTTCGCCACTGAAAACAAGGCCTATTTGCAATGTAAAATGATTAAATGAAACACAATAGCTGATAATCTGAGTGTATTCATTACCTCAGTTTCATAGGAGGGATGTATTTGATCCTGCTTAATGCTCATGAAGTGGTGTCTCTGCTAAGACAGTATTAGCTAGAGCACATGGCTTCTTTTGTTGTGTCCTTTCACCAGTTTGTTTATTTGTGTGGTAGTTGCTGTGAGTGCAAGGAGAAATCTTTTTATGATGGCTCTCCAGGACAATGCTTTCATTTTTCTGAGACACAGCAATTTATATCATGTGTTTACTAAAAGTCCACAGAACTATTGGAGACATTGGGACATGTTTGGGGGCAGAGGAGAATTAAATTGCAATTCTGTTTTAAACAGAAACAAAGGAATCCAAATGGAAACTCCTACTTACTCCTTGGGCAGGAAAACAGAGGTTTGGGCTGATTGGCTTTATCCCTTCTTTACACTTAGCTACAAGAACAGTTAAGTGAAAGAAAGCTTCCTAGAGAGAAAGAAGGGGAAATATTTAGGAAGATTAAGTGCTGGTTTTCTGATAAACAATGGGGTGCATGAGGCATTAGATACCCATAGAAGAGAAAAAAAAAACATTACAGATGTCAAACAGAACCTCCCTAAGAGCAAAGTAGTTACTTCCTTTGAATTCTTTCTAAAGGCAGACAAAGGAGAACAATTATGCCTGAACAGGTTGGTGAATATAACCTTACCACATCAGAAGCATGCCTCATCTCAACAGTGTGCAGCCCAATGACTACAGTCTATAACACCACCCTAGGGTTCAGGGCATCACAGCCCAATGGCTAGAATCAGTAATCACAGTCCTCAGTCCAGGGCAGCACAGCTTAATGTCTAGAATCATAGGTTTGGGGCAGTCATGCCATCAAGGGGTCATAGGCCCACCCTACTCCACCAGTCCCCAACCCAGGCCCCTGGAAGTGGCTGAGAGCTCCGCCACTCATTCAGTAAGGAATCTGACTACAAGGTACTGAGCACACTCAGGTGGGAGATATCACTTGCACTCCTCCCTGGGTCACTTCCTACCAGATCCAGAATTGGGGTGCTCCACATAGTCCTCTGGTTCCACAGCATCAGCTTCCTCCTGTACTTCTGCCAGCTCTGGAGGCTCAATACAATCTCCTAGGTCTCCAGCTCCCATTGTCTGGGTTTCTGACTGGTTCACCTTTGGCACTCCTCTAGAAGGTCCTTCCTCTCCAGCATCCAGCCCAGACTGAGCTTGTATGTTGCTGCAGCCTTTGGAGCATGCCCAGTGTGGCTGGGGGGTGGAGGAGTGGGACTTCCTTCACCCACAGAGCAATAAGCCCTTCTGGCCCAGTGCTGGGGGTATATATACCATGTCAAATACCTAAACAGTACTGACACAAGAATGCATAATTTTAGACAGTACAGAATTTATAATTAAGGTTGCCCAACTCTTCTCAAGACAGTGTTTTCATTTACTTCTTGTTTTGCCAGACTTCAGCTGTTTGAAATGTCCCCTATTGGCTCTTTTGCTCAGGCTGATTTCTTTTTTCAAGTTTTGGCTAAAACAGCTCAGCCCTCTCTCAGAATGAGATTCATAGAGAATATTTTATTTTCCTGTTGTTAAAAATGGATCACAAACTTGTAACTATTTAGCTGTTTGTGCCGTCTGGGGCCTGCCTCCTTGCGTTGGAGTACAAGATTACGGAACTAACCTGTGACAAGAAAGTCACTCTGGTATCAGGGATGTCTCTTATGCTAAGCCCGGGGGGAGGAGGGGTAACCCTTCAATTTATCTAAATTATAATCCTTTGAAAAATTGCACTTTGCACATGCTCAGTAGAGATGTATTAGAATTTGGTAGCTGATAATTCCAACTGAACTGAGTAGGCTCCAGCCAGGCCTTCAGGAGTTGAGCAGAAGTTTCCCTGTAATTGCTGCTCACAGTTGCTGCGGTGCTGAATATGAGAACTGAGAGCAGGGAGACCATATTTCTGCTATGCTCTTATCTTCTCCTCCTGATGCCAACACAACAAGAAGGAGGAAACTCCCTTATTCAAATAGAGAGGGGCTAAGAGCCAGACCTGCTCGGGAAGTCTCTGAGAGATGTCCTGTGTTGACATCTCTCAGTACACTCATTGACTGCTGCAAGGCTCATTCACCTCTGATCACAAGAGCTCTTCTGCTTCTGAGCCCTGTCCCTCTCCCTTGCTCTGCATAGAGTGGGTACATGGGCATGGAGAAGATGGGGCAAGGGGGACACACTGTGAAGAGAGAGAGAGATTGTATGTGCTGGCTACTGTGGAAGTCTCAGCGATCATGTGCTGTCTCTTTAAGGCGCTCGTGGTCCAGAAGGCTTGTTCAGACCTCAGGCAGCAGCAACACTGGGTTCTCCTGTTCCTGAGCACTGTCCCCCTCCCCTGCTCTGTGAAGATGGGGTACAGGAATGAGGGGAGGAAAATACTCTGGCATCAGCCCTTCCTCTTGCCCTAGCACAGCCAGCAGGAGGGGCTCTAAGGACACCAAGGCAGAGGAGAGGGCAGGAGCATGGTGGCTGCAAAAAAGCAGGAAGAGGGGAACCTGAACACATGCTGTCAGATATGTGCAGTTCTGCTAAATCAAGTGTGTGCTTGAATTGCTCCTGGGTGACCACTCCAACTGCACAGCTTAAAGGTAATATAGGTCTGTATACACCTGGAAGACAGAAGAGCAGAACTGGAAAAGAAACAAATTGTGAAATTATATATTCATAAAAATGTAGGACTGGAAGGGAGGCTACCCCTCTGTGCTGAGGCAGAATGCTACCTCTAATCGTTTTTTTTTCCCAACCTAGACTTAAACACCTCCAGTGTCAGGGATTCCAAAAGTTTTTCCTAATACCTAACTGAAATCTCCTTTGCTACAGATTACTTCCCTTATCTTTGGTGGATTTGAAAAACAATTGTTCACTACCCATTTTATTACAGTTTTCAAATACTGTATAAGAAACACTGTTATCAGGTCTCCACTCAGTCTTCTTTTCCCATGAGTAAACATTGACAGGTTTTGTTGTTGTTTTTTTAACTTTTCCTTATAGGTTATCATTTGTATTGCTCTTCTACGGATTATCTCCAATTTGTCCACATTCTTCTTAATTTGTGCCACCCAAAATGAGACACTCCTGTTAATATGTCTCAGAATGATTCTCGTCTTTTTTCATGTGTTGTTTGTGATCCATAATAATCCCCAAATCCTTTTCTGCAGTTCTGACATGTAGCCAGTTATTCCCCATTTTGCAATTGTTCATTTGATTTTCCCCTTCTAAGTGTAATGCAGTTCAGGCTTGTCTTTATTCAATTTCATCTGGTTGATTTCAGACCAATTCTCCAATTTATCAAGATCATTTTTGTGTAACTAGTAAAAACTACACAGAATATATTTTAAAATATGTCAATTACAGACAAAGTATTTTAAAGTTGCCTTATTTTTTCCCCATGTTGGTTCTTTTAGGGTTGGGGGGGGTTCTTTGTTTTTTTTTGGGGGGGGGATGGTTCATTCAATTAGAAGAATAAACTGGCTAGATGGGTTATCCAGTATTCAGACACTCATCCAACTTCTCATGGCACTACCAAATCATCTAAGTCCAAATGTGTACCAACTCCCTTCCTCCCTCATCTTCCTCATGCAGTTTATGGCTCCTCATGCCCAAGAACAGTCCCGCTGTTTCAGATCTGGAACCCGTATACCGTTATTTCAATGCCCCCAGTTCCTCATGCAGTCTGTTCAGTTAGGGTACACCTACACTGCAAGCTTATTTCGGAATAAGCTATTCTGAAAGAAATACTCCAAAATAGCTTATTTCAAAATAGCGTATCTACACAGAAAATGCCCATAGAAATAGCACTTAGCTATTTCAAAATAGAGTGTACACACTGCTTGGATGCTGAATCACATTTAAGGCCATCCAGAACCACTTCAGGCAGGGCATCAGGACAGCAGTTACTTCCTGGAGCTGCTGCCTGAGGCTATCTGAGGCTCATGCTTAAAGGGCCATATAGCCATGTCTCAGGCTTCTCTCTTGCCTACCTTCTAGAGGGACTGCAAACCCATTCCTTTGCAGACTGTGGTTGCCCTTGCAGATCCCTCAGTTCTCTAGACATGGAACTGGAGCTGCCTCTCAGGAGTCGACGGTTCATATCTGTCATGCTGCAGCTCCTGCAGCAGTTTCTACAGGCTGTCCCCCAGGCTCTACAAGAACGCAACTCCCAGCTCATCATGGGATCCTCCTCAGCTTTCTGCAGGTGCAGCTCATGCAGCTGGACCTCACCGTGTCCTGCTGCTTCTGATGTCTGGACACCAGTTGTGACTGGTGGGAGTGGTGGGATGACCAGCAGTGGCTCCAGAATTTCCTCCCGTGGAAGGAGACCTTTCTGGAGCTGCGTGAGGGCTCTGGCAACCCCGTGATTCGTTGTTTGTTTGTCTCTTGCTACAGGTGGTGAGGGCCATGAATGCCATCCTGCTGCATAGGGTCATCAACCTGGGTGACGTGGACCCCATCGTTGCTGGTTTTGCTGACAGGGGTTTCCCCAACTGCAGGAGTGCTATTGATGGCACCTCTATCCCCATTTGGACCCATGACCACCGGGCATCTGAATACATCAACTGAAAGAGGTACTTCTCGATGGTCCTGCAGGCTGTCTTGGACCACCATGGGCAGTTCACCGTCATCTACATTGAGTGGTCGGGGAAAGTGCACATCTTCCACAATTCCAGCATCTTCCAGAAGCTGCATGCCAGCACCTTTTTCTCCAAATGCACTATCGGGGTCGGGGACGTAGACATGTCGATGTGCATTGTGGGGATCGCAGCCTACCCTCTATTGCCCTTGCTAATGAAGCCCTATAACGCACTCTTTGACCACACCAAGGAACACTTCAATGCCAGGCTCAGCAGGGCCTTCATGGTGGTGGAAGATGCCTTAGGGCATCTGAAGGTGCAGTTCCAATGCCTCCTTACCCAGCTGGACGTCAGGGAGCAGAACATCCCCCAAGTGGTAGCCGCATGCTGTGTCCTTTACAATATATGTGAAAGGAAGGGGGAGACATTCATGCCAGGGTGGGGGCAGAGGCCGGCTGCCATCAATGTCTATCAGCAAAGATGGGTAGAAATGGTGTCCCTAGCCTCTGTTTCTCTGGAGGTAAGTGACAGGAGAGGAATCACGTGAGGATTACCTATTGTGTTCCCTCCCTCTGGGGCATCTGATATCAGCCACTGTTTGCAGACAGAAGACCTGGCTGAATGGACCATTGGTCTGACCCAGTTTGGCTGTTCTAATGCTATCCGGCAGGCCCATCAAGGGGCTGTGCACATCCGGGAGGCCAGGAGGGAACGTTTCTCACAAGGACCCGAGTGACACTTTCCCCTGGTCCTTCTCATAAGGGGCCTGTGCATTGCCCCTCTTAGCCTTTCCTCCCACACCCCTTCCTTCCCCTCCTCCCATGTAGAAACAATAAACCATACTTTTTGTGTTGGAAAAAATAAACTATTTCTTGTTTTTTTTTAAATAGGGGTAGAAGTAACTGGGGAAAGAACCTAGGAGAAGGGAAAGCGGGGTGGGGGGGGGGGCGGGATGAGAATCTTGGAGAGATGAGGAGGGAGCTGGAAGGGGGAGTAGGTGTGAGGAGAGGCTTAAGGCTGGGGCTGGGAGTGGCGCCTGGATCTGGTAGTTTCATTGCCTTGGTGGTGGGGACCACTGCAGCCACGGGGGGTGGGGGAGAGGACTAGGGGAGAAGCAGGAGCAGATGCAGGCACCATGCCAGCAATGAGTGCTTGTACAGCCACATAGATGGTGCATCCTTGCTTTAGCATCTCCTGCCAGGTCTCTTGCCACAGCTCAATGTCCTCCTCCAGTCTCCGGTCCACGGTGTCCTGCAGGGCTCGCAGAGCGGATGTGTGCTCCCTCTGGAATTCCTCCTGGGTTCTCCTGCACCGGCATGTCACTTGGGGTCAGGAGTCAGCTATTGACCACCACCCCTCTCACAGATGGTCCAGCTGTGGAGAACCGAAAGCCTATCATTCATCCCTAGAGACACTGTACCTGAAGCCTTGCCTTCATCTGTGAGCTGAGACTAACAGTTCTCAGCTCAGACGGAGGTGATGTGCTTGGAGCAAGGCCTCCTGAGGCCTGGATAGCAAGCACTTTCCTTCAGGGGCACACATGTTCAAGGGATGGAAGTCTCATTACTCCCATGTCCTGGCGACAAGAAGGCATAGGAAGGTGCCGGCTAAATTGGAAGCCTGCGACCAGGGAGGACACAGGGTGGCTGGGCTTCTCTCCGTGCCATGCACATGCCAGGTCTGAAGATGGCATCCCACAGGGAGAGAACTGCTGGAGGAGAAGGGGGGCAAGGTGTTGGGGGGAGGCGTAAGTGTGAGCAGCAGATGCTCCTGCACCTCACTGCGCTGCCCACAGGAACGGGTGCTGCCCTGTGAGTGTGGGCATGCCTGCGTGCGGCACTCCTGAGAGAGAGCGAGAGAGTGTGAGTGTATCTTCATGTCCCCAGCCTCCTTCTAGTGGTGGCTTCTGATAGGAGGGCGTCCCACCCAGGTGTCAGGAGTGTGATAGGCCTCACCAGATTGTGAGCAATAGCAGAAGGGCCTTCTAGGGAAGCCTACAAGCAGCTGCACAAGCCCCAGGCCGAGAAGGCCAAGCAAGGAGCACGCCACAGCCCCTTGCCACCCACCACCTCCACCCTGGGAGACATCCAAGGCATGGGGTATGGGCTCCGGGGTCAGCATGGTGATGTTGCTGGCCTCCACTTCGTCTCCAACCCTGAGTCTACTACCAGGGGGAGGGAAAGGGACAGACCAGAGGAGTAAAGGCAGGTGTGGGGTTCAGCCTTGAAGCAGAAGCTGCTCTCTCTGGCATTGGCATTGGCATAGGCCTGGCAAAGCTCCTTGACTTTCATCCATACCTGCTCCTGGGTGTGGATATAGCCCTTTGTGCCCAGGCTCTTGGCCATGCAGTCATAGATGTCTGCATTCCTGCATTTGGTGCAGAGATCCTGGAGGTTTTCCTCCTCTCCGAAGACCTCAATGAGGGCCAGGATCTCTGCACCAGACCAGGAAGGTGTGTGCCTCTCGCATCACCTGACAGGGTCCTAGGAGCTGTCTGGCTGCTCCCTGGGAGCAATGGAGGGCTTGGTGGGAGCAACAGAGTCACTCATTTTGCCCTAACAAAAAACAGGACTATGTAGCACTTTAAAGACTGCTTTTTGTTTCAGCTAGACTAGACTAATACGGCTACATCTCATTTTGCCCTATGCTAGGCAGTGGCAGCTGCTGGGTGATTCAGGGCTGTCAGGGCCTGGTTTATGTCACAAGCCCTTTCCCTTCTGCGTGCAGCTTTAAGGGCTGCAGAGGAAGGGAAGCTACAGAGTTGTGATGAGTGTGGACAGAGCAGCCAGCAGGGCACCTGTGGGATTTCCTGGAGGTCCCATATTTCAAAGTAACTCCAGCTGCCTTGTTTATTTTGTAAAAGCTATTTTTGGTACTATTTTGTAAAAGCTATTTCAGAATGGGCATTATTCCTCACAGAATGAGGTTTACAGAAGTCGGAAGAAGCAGCCGGTTTTTCAAAATTATTTCAAAATAACAGGCTTGCTGTGTAGATGCCCCAAAGTTATTTCGGAATAATGTACATTATTCTGAAATAACGCTGCTGTGTAGATGTACCCTTATTCTGTTACTACACATCTGACCCTAATTGGTAACAACACATTCTATTACCGTCTTTGACTGCTTTTGATCAGGTGCCAAGCTGTGACATGGTTTACACTACGATCAGAAACAAGGGGCCTAATGCTTCTTGGCACTAATGTCTTTTTACACCACTCTGCCATTGTAAAATGGCCCTAATGCAAGCGTTTAATTAAGGATCCTTTATACTGCCAAAATGGTGTGAAGAACCGATAACCAAGACCAATATTTTTCCTCATCAACTAATCAAGGCTTAAGATGAAAAGCTACTGCTAACAACTGTACCATCTAATCCTCAAATCTCACTTAAGCTCTTTGCAGGTTAGTAAAAGGGAAACTGATTTAAAAGGCAATTTGTTGGAAAGGAAATGTGTTATATGTAGGCCTTCTTCAGTACTTTCTTTGTATCAGAATTGAGTCCTAGCACCTCTAAGCTTGAAAATTTAAAGCCTCAGAATCTCAGACCTTGCTGCATCAATTACGAATGTAAAAAAAAAAATCGCTTGAGACCTGGCACTTTTTGCTACAAATTAAGCACTGTCCTTCTCCTTACCATAAGAGAGCTCTTTTAATGCTTCAGGCTTAGACAAATGACTTTTCACCCACAGGGGAGCTGACAGCCTTGCCAGCACTCTAGACAATGTAGGGGGACTGGCTCCATGATCCCAGAAGGGGAAGGGCCTCTGTGCCATGCCACCCCAGAGTAGCCTTTGGAGCTACTCTGAGAGTATTGCTCCAGTGGTAATTTAAAGGGCCCAGGACTCTGGGCATCACCGCTGCCATAGTGGCACTGGTGGCAGCTGAGAGCCTTGGGTCCCTTTGAATCACTGAGCCCAGGGCCAACTGTGACCTTTGTCCCTCTCCCCCCATTGGTGGGCCTGCTCAAACATTCACAATCATCTGGAGGTCAAACAACTTCCCTATCATGTGTGTGAATTGCCCAGGCCTTCCAAAACTAAAGATATTCTAACAGGGCTCCAAATTAGTTATACCAGGACTTATGATACACAATAACATAAAACCATTTCTACAAAAGGACTTGATCATGCAAGATGCTGAACACTTCCAGTGGGAATTGAGGATGCTCATCAGCTCATTTAACCCAAGAAAATATTCTTGTATAAAAAAAATAAAAAGAATTTGCCAGCACATTTGCTTCCAGGATTATCACAATAGCTTTTTCTTCTGTGGCATGATTCCTAGTCAAATTATGCAGTGATTATTCTATTTTGGTTGCTGCACTGAATATAGAGCTTAATTGCTCAAAGTGAAACACTTGCATATTAAATTCAGAAAAGCAAGAAAGAAGAGTCAATTTTGGCAGAGCCTGTCTTGCAGCAGTGAGAAACTAGGCTATCATTTTGGATTTCCAGCTTGGGGGGGGGGGGAAATCTGGTTCCTGCTTGGCTCATAACCAACAGAGACTGAATTCATTTAGGAAGTGATGCTTCTCTTCACTCTCCTCAGGGAAGATGCTGCCTGTCTGAAATAGGTTAACTGCGTGGTAATACTGATGGTATGTTGCTTAAATAACACTCAGACTTGACCAAGGAGGAGTTGATTGGATAAATATACTGTACTTCACAAAATAGTAAGGTGACAATACTTCAGGATTAGATGGATAGGATATCTGATACACTGTGGCAGGAGACTGAACAATTTCCATTCATAAATGCCCCCAATGAATAAGACACAGGCAAAAGCCTAACTGAGGATGTTTTATTATTAGTAGAAGTCAGATCCTCAGCCCAGGACTGGATGGAAGCTCTTAAGAGCATCTGTTATTGGAATCTCCCATCTTAATTGATGTATGAGAGTCACTTTGTTTCAGTGTGCTTTCTTGTGTAAATGCATACTAACGAGGAATCCACATTAGGCAAATATCTGCATGTGTTTTTGTCACAGCCTATTTTCTTTGCTCACACTTAATGTAACATTTCTTCTGTTCTACTATTTTTGCTGGCTTTAACACAGATCAGCAGGTCTGCTGCCATCCTGATATATCAGGAGTAGCAGCTTCCCATGTGTTCTGGTCAACTTGGCCAGGTTTTAGGTGAGTTTTAAGAGTGCTATTTCATATACTTTT
Organism: Pelochelys cantorii; assembly: GCA_032595735.1. NCBI lineage: Eukaryota > Metazoa > Chordata > Testudines > Trionychidae > Pelochelys > Pelochelys cantorii. The sequence continues at coordinate 95,314,395 of CM064329.1, read as the reverse complement.
TTGTTGGATTTCCAGCATGTGCACTCTTGTTTTCAAACGGCCCATAAAATATAGCTTTGGGTAGTTGTGTATCATCATACATGAGGACACCAGTCCAGCAAAGTTGTTTTGTATGGTTAGGGTGCTAGTCACACAGCACTGGTCCAGAACTTCACTGTTTGGTGTCCTGTCTGACAACTTGAAGCAACTCAAGCTTTTTCACTCGTGTAGTTTGTGTCTCAAGTGCCTGCAATTTGTATCAATAGTGACAAAATAGAGCACGGGTAGAACTTGCTTTAGAAATGTGCTGCCTCATTTCATTGTCAATCCTGGCATTATTAGATAAAGTGACAAGACAGGCATTTTTTCTACCTCATTAAGCATTGTGTCAATTGCAATTTCAGTGGTAGAGTATATTTTTTCCTAGAGAAAGCTGGTAAAGCACTTCGGTTTACTTGAGGCTGATAAAAAGTTCAAACTGATTTGCCAATCTCTAGGAAAAGTCAGTTGACTTCTGCATGTCTTTGATAGTATATCTTACAAGTGGAGAGTCATCAATGAAGATGAGTTTCCTAACAAGGAAGCTGATCACCTCAGTGCAAGCACAAAGATGCTGGAGACTGAAGATGTTGCCACCTGTGAGGAGTTGCATATAAATATGCTTGTCACAATCCTCAAAGAATCTATCAGCATAGCACCAAAAAGAATGATAAATAGTGTAAGTGCAAGCACATGACCCTGCATTATACCACTGATGACAATGTGAAGCTTTGATGAAGCACCATTTTCCAGCACTCATCAGTATGGAATGAGTGGACAATGGTGAAGAAAATGTGTGGCCACTCAACTTTGTAAAAGATCTCCAGAGAGCCTCACAACTAACAGTTCATACAAATATCATATACAGAGATAACGGTTTCATTCCATGCACTTATCCTGTATTTGGCAGGTAGCAAAAATCATATCCACTGTTCAATATCCTTCGTGATAGCTACACTGGTCCTCTGAAATGATGTTATTGGTGATGGAGAGTCTATTGAGTAAAACACCTGCAAATTCTTCTTAGCATTGGAAAGAAGTTACCGGTAAATACAAAATAGCCTGACAGTTATTCTGGTGTTTATGGATATGGACCACTGGTGTATCCTTGTATTCTTAAGGCATCGTCTCCTGCTCCCAGTGATGTGGAAAAGCTGCATGAGCACTCAAGACATGGAATAATTACCACAGTTCTGACTCCCCTCCAAACTAGTTGCCTTTCCTTGTGACAAATGTTTTGATGGAGCCTATGTCTCAATAATATTTGGCTATGATGAGTTCTTTATGTTTGGGAACTGTGGTATACCATCAATAGCAGATTCCAAAATAGTAGATGGATGATCAATTAGAGTGCTAAAGCATTCAGCCCAATGACTGTGGATGATCTTATGTATGTGTAGCATATGGCCATCTGCGCTATGGATGGGAATATTACCATTAGATATGAGACCAAAAGCCATTTTCGATAGATGATGAAGGCATTCAAGGTCTTTTTGCTCTGCATCCTGTTGGATATTTTCTGTATGGGCATCCACCAATCTCTCACTGTTCACAGTTTGGACCAGATTGTTTGCTTAAAACTACAACAGGCAACTTTCTTGGTCTTGACAGATAATCATGCTTTATGTGGCACCTTGAGAGAGTCAGCTATGTGCTTCATCTCTGAATTGTTTTTATTAAACTAAAACCTAGCATGTCAGTGGCAGAACTGAGGTTATATTGTGAAGCTGGCTTCATTCAACCTCAAAAATCCATTACCAGGCAATTAGATGATGGAAACGCCTCTTAAAACATTTACTGTAGTTTTGTTCATCTAGGAGCATGAGCTTCTGAACATTAAGTTTCTTTGCATTTTTGGCTCACTGCCGATGTTTCTTGGAACAGACAGCTAGCTGTGTTTTGTTCCACACAAGTCTAAGATCAGACTAACAGACAGTCTCATCTTTATAGACACAGTGATGTCCCGCAAATGAAGCTGGAGCAGTCTGATGAATCTATCGATGCCAACGGTAGGCACAAAGATGCATCCATGTTGTTTTAAATTTCTTCACTTGCTGCAGTATAATCTTGCTAAAGGCTGATCCATTGGCAGGAAAAATGGTAAGAAGAGCCCTATTGTGGTTTTCACTGCCCATGCAATGATGGTCCAATAACTTTTTTCCTGCTATATGACTATGGCTGGCCTTGGTGTTAACACCTCCATGGATTATAAATTTGTCATTAAGTGGATTTGATCTAACGACACCCTTCTATGTCTTCATACATTTCTCTTTTTTGTCTCTGTGGAGTTTGTGAAATTGGGAACATAGGCACCGATGAGTATAAAGAATCTTCCAGACATAGATTAATATGCAGAATCATAAGTCTCTCATTGATCCCTTTTGGTAGAGAATCCAGCTTCTGTGAGATGGAGGTTTGAATGTCAAATCCAATACTTGACTGGTATCTTCCGGCAATAGAGAAGTTGATTCAACAGAAGACATATCTGGCAGTTACCTCTTCAAGCTGAGATTGATTAATGAAGCAAGTTTTGCTAAGAACAGCAATGTTAATGTCATATTTCTTCAGTTTTCTATTGGTGATGGCAGTCCTTCACTCTGCTCGGTTGTCAGTGTCCAGAAACATCTTGTCTTGTGGAATGCCAATACTGATGGTGCATTTTACACAGATTAGATTATTTGTATTTCAGCTGCAGCATTGGATGATCACCCAGCTATGGTGAGTCAGTAGGCCAGGAAATGGAGCAGGTGTTGTTAAGGGAACCTTTTCTCCCCTTTTCCCAGACTGGGGAGAATTGTGCTGCTCCGTCATGCATGTCAGTTTGTGAGTAGGGGTTCCCAACAGTATCCTCTGTCTGTTCTCATTGCCATTCTCCCATCACTGCAGGATTTGACATCTGTGAGACAAACCTGCACATTGTGCGGATTTAGGTGGGAGGGATTTGTGCCTCAGCTGATCTCACTCTCTCACCCTGGACAGAGAAATGCCCCCCTGCTACAAGAAGAGTGAATGGCATCAATGCTGCTTTTTAACCCATACCTAGGAAAACAGCTTCTGTAGCAGGAGACTAACTGGGGTTGAGAACGAGAGAGATTCAAACAAGTGGCAAGAAGTAAACTCTCATCCTCACTGCCTCAATCATTTATCTTTAATTGTCCAATCCTTTATTTAACTGAACAAAATGTATGGTACACCTTCAATATCCGTCAGGTACCAGCTCAATTCATATTTAATCATCCATCTTCACCGTTCCCCTAATTATCAAGTACAGTAATAGTGAAAAGCACAGAAGTGATACTGCTGCATTTGGGGATACCACAGAATTGTTGTAACACATGGGATAGAAGTACTCTCTCTATGCCGGTCACTTGGTACCTTAAAACTGGACCAGCCAATCGGAGACTCTGGGGCAAATCTGATGCTGGTGCAAATTTGACATAGTTCATTGAAGCGAAGGAAGTCATGACAATTTGCCTCACCTAAGAACCTACCCACTACCTACAGCTAGCAAGGAGACTGTACCTTCTTTTCACTGCAGGCCATACATTTATAGTATCCAGGCCAAGAATGAAACCACTACCTCAACAACAACAGCAAATGTGGTTCTGATCATGGCAATCCCCCTGTTCAGCCACAGAGGTGTCTGGGAGTGTATCATCATGAGCTCCAGTCTCTCGACTAAAACCCTATTGACCAGACAACTTCCAACTTTTAGTCCTCATTTACAAAGCCCTCCATGGGTTTGTGCTAAATGACTTGAGCATCCATCCCATAAGAACTATGTTCCACTAGAACCATAGGTGCCAACTCCATGGGTGGTTCAGGACTAGAGCACCCATGGAAAAAAATGGTGTGTGCTGAACAAGTACTGGCAGCCTCCCTGATCAGTTCTTCCTCCTATCCAGAAGACCTCCCACCAGTTGCCCCACTGATTGGTGCCTCTCCCTCCTTCCCAGGGCCTTCCACTTGCCACAATCAGCTGTTCAGCAGTGTGTAGGAGACAGAGGGGGTGGAGACACAGGTGGGAAGAGTGAGGGCAGGGTCAATTTGGGGAAGGGGGCTGAGTGAAGAGGGAAGAGGTGGGGTGGGGAATTCAGGGAAGTTGATGATGTGTGAGTAGGGCTTGGGGGCACAGTATGTGTTGAGCAAACCCTTCACATTAGGAAGTCTCTGAATATAAAAATGGAAATGCACCCCTCTAAGATGAAATATATGTATAGGAAAGAGTTGTCTGTGCAGGCAGCTCAGGACTCTGGAACTTACTCCAAGAAGAAATCAGACAACCATGAGCCTCAGCCCTTTCACAGCAATGCAAGACCCAGGGGACAAGGTGCTAACTTATGAGCACTGAGAAAAAGTGCAGAGAGAGGGAGAGAATGGTTGGAGAATGGAGGAAGCATACAGCAGAGAAGAGAAAGAAGAGGTACATAAGAGAGGCTGAAGTAAAACCATGGAAAGAGGAATGAAATAGCAAGTATTGGTGCATCAAGTATTGGTGCATCAAAGAGAATAATAACATTTAGGTATAAAGTGTTATAGCTGTGGTTCCCAAATATTTCTGATTTAGTATATGTTCAAAACAGAACAAGTTAATGCCTTGTTTTACAATGGTCATGTGACCTCTTAACTCATGTTATCTACAGATCTGATTTTGCTTTAAATCTCCGAACTTTAGGGTCCACCCCCCCCAAAAAAAGATACAAATCTTTTAATATATTTTATGGATCTTATCAACGTTGCATAAAACAAAAATCCTTAAGATGCTGAAAAATAAATGAAGAAATTGCCTCAGCTTTATGCTGGAGGAAACAATTAATTTGAAGTGCTATGGTTCTTAATAAGCAGCTTCATCTTTTGTGTCATTAAAGCAAATGTAACTGAGATTGAGGTTTTACTATTTGCTTCTTAATTAGAATGAAAGTCACACATATTGGGAAAGTTAAATTAACATGTTATCAGAAATGCAGTGTCAGGAGAGTTTCACATTATGCTGCCTTCAAAGTTGTGGGGTTATCTTGGGATAAATTAATGATAAAAAGCTAGGACACAAAATTGTGCTCACTATTCATGTCATTCTGCTGGAAAAAGAAAGCTGCAGGACACAGACTTCGCTAGGACATTCTCTTTCCACTTTTTGCTCACTGCCAAGTCTAATAGACCATAATTTTATTGAGATAAATTCCATAAGTTCCATGGAGGCCAGTGAGTTACATGCCCTAATTCTTCAATTAGTTTTTTTTTAATTATTTGTTATTACAGGTAGCTTTGCTATGTTGCATTTACTTGGGTGCTAGGGAACAAAAACAGGTTTTTTATTCTTAAATTCAGTTACTTAGAAAAATGGAAGAACAGCAATCCTGGAAACTCCACTTAGCCCATAAATTAGGTATAGTCACTGTGCAAATATACCCCCGCTACCCATAATCGTACAGGGGATCCAAGTATAATGTCAAAACATGTGACTGCTGGGAGCTCCACACCAGGTAAAATATGCAGCAGAAAGGAAAAGAACAGTTGTACACCATCTCCAATCCCCCAAATTGAACAGTAAAGGTGGACTACAAAGACAAAATATAATTCATATATTAGTATTCAAATAATCCCATGTAGAAATAATTGGACATTTCACATGTTGGTATTTTCAAGCCTTGAGGATACGTTCAAACTTTTCAGTTCTGAAATTACTTCTCTGTTACATTACAGAAGCCTGGTCACCTTCAGTCAAGCAGGTCAGTCCCCCACACCTTACCCAGCTCAACTGTTGACCTTATTTTGTAACTAAGAGAAAACACACATAAGCTGCTTTATGTGTGTCCCATATCAATTAGATTAGTTTAAAGTTTAGAAAACAGGGAGTTTTCAATAAAAAATATGAAACAAATTCTTTACAAGATAATTAGCAGTGGTCTCTGGGAGGCAGTTAATGGGCACATTTATGCTGCAAATACTCATTTGATATATTTGAGGAAATCATCCATTTGTCCTTAAGTGATATGGGAGACTTTTTGGGGAGGGGCGGGTTGCAGATTAATGTTTTTTGTGGCCCGAAATAATCATTAAACAATCTCATTATCTCAGTTTGAATGAAAAAGCAATGATGCAGAAGCAGCAAATTTCAGCATACAGATGGTGTATTCGCTTGCATCCAGTATAATTGTAATCATTGTGCTTATTTATATACAGGCTTTGAGGCTGAACTTACAAATGCTGCATTATTTTTCCTGTACTGTATTCTATAGCCTTGGATTTTCTGTCAAACTTCTTCAAAGGTACCACTGAGTAACAAGAGTCCTGTAGTGATCACTCCACTGTGGACACTAATGGAGCTAACAGTTGAACACATTTTTGCAGAAATACAATGCTTAGCGATCTTCATCTTTGCAAACTTTAACTGATCACTCATCACAAGAGCTCAATGTAGCAGTTACTTTGTTATCCCCAAATCCTGAAAAGGGGAAACAGGATCGTGAATTGAATTACCCAAAATTAGGTGCAATCCTTTAGACAGGTGGAGCCAGCAGCAGCCAGGGCTGCATTCAATATCTAGACGTTCCTTTCCATCAATACAACACAGAACTTGCTGGAGGCCCCACCCAGTAACCTGGGAAAATTAGACTCCACCCCTGGGTGTCTCTGAGAGGCAATAGTTTGCCGCTCACAAGCACAGATTCTGAACATAGAAAAGAGACTTTTATATCAAAAGGAGGGAAATAATTTGGACTTAATGTGGGAAACCACCACAAACAGGGTTCATAAACATAAATGATGAGTAAAAGACCAACTTACTTGGGGCACAGGGCAATGTCCTTCTCCTCTCCAGTTCTTTACTCCAGCAAACCAAAAGTCCCTTTCACATTCCTGATCCTTCTTTGCACTTCACTCAGAAATGTTGTCCTTGGACAGTGCAGACCCAGAGTTTACCTCCCACCCTGGTAAGGGGGTAAAGTGGCAGCTTACTCACTCTAATGGCTGCTTGCTGGCTGCCTGTTTGTCAATCTCATCATGCCTGTTTGCCTCTACCCTGCCGGCTACTTGTTGCATCTGTCTGCTACTGCCCTGCAGGCTGACAGTCACTAATCCATCCCATTTGCCTCTCTTCTGGGTTCCCTGAACATCAGTGTCTTAGTAATTTTTCAGCTCTTTTGCAGACTGGACAGAAAAACTGTCCCATCTCAAGTGAGTTCAGCTCCCAGTGATTTTAACTCTTAGCAGGCAGTGCAGACACAGTTCTCCAACAACTGGTTTCAGCTCTGATTTAGCTGCAATTAAAACAATAAAAGAGGCTGCTACTGAAGCCTATTCAGTTATATTCTTTGAGCAGCAGGGAGGAACAGGTCAAACTAGTCTAGAGAGTACCTCTGTGGAGGGTACATAGCTTCCTGACCAGAATACCTGTCCCAACTCTTCTTACTCTGACATTCAAGTTGCTACTTTAAAATATTATTTTTTCAGTGGAGATGCCCCTCCCTTTATTTGGGACAAGTTAAACACAGTCCTGCTTCTCTGTATTCACACAATAACTACAACATTGGTAACCATATTTCAGTAGTAACATTACTTGAGATTGAAAACCATCCACATTCATTAAAATGAGCAAAACACAACCCCATCTTCCTAAATATCTAGCAAATCTAAGCAAAGCAGGGACAAACTGTATTTATGTAAACACACCGAAGTCTCTCCCCACTCCAAACTAGTTTTTGGTATTCTACATTTCAGTTTTTGTTTTTTCCTTTTTTAAACTCCTCCTCACCCGCCTAGTCTTTTGCAACAAAATAGAAAAAGGGTGGACACAGACACTAAAAACAGAAAATCAAGAGGTGGGGGGAAATCATGACAACCAACCCTGCAAAAAAGTTGGAGAGAAAACTGTCAAAAATAAATAGATTTGTGAAAAACTTTGAATACATGGCAATACTAACTTTAGAAACCTCTAGAGCAAATATAATTTCGAAATTTTAAAAGCTTCTCACAAAATTATTTCCTGTTTCTCGGCCAGCTCTCCCTGAGGACTTGGGCAAGCCATGTTCCCTTTCCAGCTCTCTTTTCCTGTCTGTAATATGAAGGTAACAATGTATTACTTCCTTTATAAAGTGGTTTTAGATCTGAGAGAGAAAAATACTAATTATTATTATAATAATTCAAAAATGGGAAAAATGAGAGAAAAGGATCATGATCAAAATCTTTTCCACAAAAAGAAAACTGCCCAGTTAAATGCACAGTACAGCTTCAAACTGTGGCAAAGGACAACAAGATAAGACAGGAACATTTCTAGCTGCTGGAAACACCAACAAAAGAAATCTCTGAAGCTAGATATGGACAGAGATATATATAGACACACAGGAATAAAACATCTTGAACCCTCAATCTTATTAATGTTGTGCCCCAGCTCTAACGTATAGAGAATTTGAATCCCCAATGTCAGAAAAATAGTGTCCCATCATAAAATTCTTCTATAAACACAGGAGATGATGACTAAGCCTCTTAGTTTCAAAGGGCTGCTGCTTAGAAAGAGACAGACTGGTGATGAAGTCATCAACCATCTAATATAATTAAGCAGCGCATGCAAAAACACATGGAAAACATAACTTAATTAAGAGGAAATTTATTTAGTTAATACAAAAACTATTTTCTTTTCAGGAAGAATGGAGCCAACTGGCAGTCCCCTGTTTAGTTTGTATTCTGGATACAACCTTGGAAACCTAAGCCTAACTTCGGTACCAGGCAAGTTGGTTGAGATTACAGTAAAGAACACATTAACACAGAGAGTTAACACAATTTGTTGGGGAAGAGTCAGTGCTTTTGTAGGAGGAAAAAGGCTTTACCAATCTATTACCATTCTATGAGGGGATCAAACATGTGAACAAAGTGACCCAATGGTTATAATGTTCTTGTACTTTCAGAAAGCCCTTGCCAAGGTCCCCTGACAAAGGCTCTTAAGCAAAGAAAGAAATCTTGGGATAAGAGGGAAGTTCCTTTTATGGATCAGTAAATGGTTAAACTGGAAGGCTGCGTCTAGACTGGCATGATTTTCCGCAAATGCTTTTAACGGAAAAGTTTTTCCGTTAAAAGCATTTGCGGAAAAGAGCGTCTAGATTGGCACAGACGCTTTTGCACAAAAACACTTTTTGCGGAAAAGCGTCCGTGCCACTCTAGACATGGTTTTGCGCAAGAAAGCCCTGATCGCCATTTTCGCCATCGGGGCTTTTTTGCGCAAAACAGCCCTCCCCTGTCTACACTGGCCCTCTTGCGCAAATACATTTGCGCAAGAGGGCTTTTTCCTGAACGGGAGCATCATAGTATTTGCACAAGAACATTGACGATCATACATTAGATCGTCAGTGTTCTTGCGCAAATTCAAGCGGCCAGTGTAGACTGCTGGCAAGTTTTTCCGCAAAAGCGGCTGCTTTTGCGGAAAAACTTGCCTGTCTAGACACAGCCGAAACAAAGTTAGGAATAAATGGCCAGTTTTCAGAATGTAGAGAACTAAATAGTGGGGTAACCCAAGTATGTATACTAGGACCAATGCTGTTCATCATTCATAAAATGATGAAGAAAAGGGGGTAAACAGTGAAGTGGCTAAATTTGCAGACAATACAAAATTACAGAATAGTTACATCTAATGCAGATTTCAAAGAACACTACAAAGAGATCTCACAAAATGTGACAAGATAGCAAAATGGCAGATTACTTCAACATAGATAGGTGCAAACTAATACACATTGAAAAAAATAATCCCAAGTATACCTACAAAGTGATGGGGTCTAAAGGGATAGCTAATAAGACAGAAAATATCATAATGACACTACGTGTATCCCTGCACGTAGTTCAGATTGTCCCATCTCAACAAAAATGTGTTCAAATTGAAAAAGTTATAGAGAAGGGCAACAAATTATTTGTAATATGGACCAATTTCTGAATGAAAGATTAAAAAAACCTGGAACTGGTCAGCTGAGAAAAGGGACATCTAAAGGGAAATACGATAGAGATCTATAAAATTATAAAGTGAACGGGGAAGTGTTATTTACCTCGTCACAAAACACCAAGACCAAGGGTCACCTAACAAAATTAATAAACAGATGATTTAAAGCAAACAAAAGGAAGTACTTTTTACACAATGAACAATCTGTGCAACTTATTGCCACAGGCTGTTATGAACAGGTGTTGAAGACAAAAGACGGATGACTCACTCATTGTCTGTTCTGTTATTTCATCTGAAGCACCAGGCATTGGCTTCTGTGTGAATACAAGATATTGGACTAGATGGACCATTGGTCAGACCCAATATGGCTGTTCTTGTGTTCCCATGCTTCTCCCCCTCCTTTCTATAATATGGAAGGAAGATGCTACTGATATTGATAAGCTGAGGTCCCCAATGATTAAGGTTAGGATTCTCTGGGATTCTCTCTCTAGCTAGAGAGATCAGCAAAATGTTTGTCTTTGTTCCCTCTGCACACTCCAAAAAGCAAGCCAAAAAAGCTATTTTAACATTGTTTTTAGCGTAGAAATATATTTCTTCCCACTCTATTCTAGCAAAGTGAGTCACAGAGGTCCAAAAGTGGAGTCCTGTATGGAATGGTCTATTTTTTGGTTTTTATTTCCAGGAAGCTTTATATTTGTAATGGTTTGCTTCATGGGCAGCTCTCCCACCCCCAAATTAAAAGTGTTCTTCTGTCAGTAGAGAAAGGAGATGAATTAATTGGCAGGGCTGAGATCACTGCAACTGATAATAATGTGATCATCACAGGACCTAGCACTCAAGTCTTGGAAACAGTAATTGTCTCTAAGTGGACTGAGTGTCTCCTATACAGCTTCTTGCAAAATGAATGCCCTCCCACTTACTTCAATGGAGACGCGAATGTATCCATGGTCTTCATTTCAGTTATATGTGAAAGTGTAGAACAGAGCACGTGAACTAGAGATGCCATATGGTGATCTTAGCTTCTATGTGGATTAAAGACATTCCACCCACACCGGTAAAATCATTAATATTCTGAGTGAGTAGCAAAATTCTATTGTATATTGCAGCCTCAAACAACATGATCAAGTCCTCACTTCAGCCTTATGCAAATGTTTACTGTGACTGTTATGCTTCATGGTATGAGCAGGGAATGAGGTTCTCTCAAAATGCTTGCTTTGCTTTTAAATTTAAAAAAAAGAATATGCTATTGTTACTTTCGCCCAGTTTGTGGTCCCTGAATTGTAAAGAGAGAAACTGGATAAAGAATGTAAAACCTCTGAAAAGAGCTCTGTATGGCTCTAGTTGCTATTTTCAAGATGTATGGTTCTAAATATATGCTGGCTAATATCCCCCTTCTGAAATGGTAACTCTGCAGACTGCTTGGCATGGGTACAATCATTCACAGCTGTATGCAAGATGCATACTGTCACCAAACAATGTTCAGCTGATTCCTCTCTCTGCACAATTACTCCAAATGATAAAACCAAACCAGAGAGACAACTGCAGCTGTAAAAGGAAAAACAAAGGCAAAATGCACTGATTCATCTCAAGGAATCAGGAGAGAGGGCGCACTTTCAGTTCATGACTCCTTGGTACTATACTACAGTTCTATTTTATTCTCCTCATTTCAAGTAACTTAACAGGCCAAGAGAGATACAAATAGAGCACTTTGAAATTAGTTGAAGATTCTTAAGTGGATCATTACATTCTTTCCATCTATATTTAGTCTGTATCTATTCCTTCTACCTCACCATCTCCCTCACCTATGCAAAATAGTGTCTATAGTATATCCACCAATGATTTGACCAGTCCAGTTTTAAATGTGTCAGGTTACAGTTTTTCACCATTTGCACTTCTTTGAAAATTGGAAGTATTATGGAAGTGCTAAATGTTATGATTATGCAACCCAAATTGTATTAGCTCTTTTGGCTGCCATATCGCATTGTGAACTCACATTTAATATGTTGTTCCACTTATCACTCCATATGTGTCTTTCAACACTAGTACTTTCCAAGTGTCTGCCTCCCATACAAAATCTGTTTTGGATGAGGGATATGTTCAGAGAAGCAGAAAAACAGTAGAAAGTGCTTTCCCAAGTCATACCTCTGAACTAGGTCAGAGAAACTTTGAGAAAACCATTCTCTGATGGAAAATGAAGTTGTCAACATAGAAATGCTTCATAAAATTGGGTTCATTTCACTAGAATTTTATTTTAGAAGAAAAACAAAAATAAAATTCCAATGAAGCTGAACATCAATTTTTAATATTTTGAGACAGAATATTTTGATTTTCCATTTCAAAATAACTATTTGTTTGGTTATTTGTTGAGAGAGAGATTGATCCAAAATGATTTTTTCTGGAATTTTCCTTCTTGGAGATCTTTCACATTTTAGGTTTTTTTACTCCCATTCAGAATTAAACCACATTTTGCAATCTCTAAAACCTTCATGAAACAGAACTCCCATTCTCTGCATAACTATTCTGAACACCCAGAAGAGTTTCCTCTCTCATTTATGTTAATAGTCAAAGAAATTTTATGACTAACATGATGCACTTAAGATGTTTTGGCCCCTCTAAGGATGTTGCAAGTTGATAAACAGTGCGAAGACCAGGATATTACAAAATTGTTGCATAATACATTGTCATCTTTCTAAGGAATGCTTATAGGGAAATATCCTCAAGACAGGAATAGCTATGATGGAAGTGAAGTCTTATCAAAAGTAGGCTTGATATACATAGCTATTAAAAGAGACACACAAAGTGGGTGAGACAGTACCTTTGACTATTTACTGTGTTAGTGAGAGAGACACGCTTCTGAGCTTACTCAGAGCTCTTCAAGACTTCTTCCTTTGACCTGAAGAAGAGTTCTATGTAAGCTGAAAAGCTTGTCTCCCATGCTTGACAGAAGCTGGTCAATAAAGGATATTATCTCCCTGTGCAGGGTTCACTCTCCTCTCTCAAGCACACTCCTGGCCAAGTGCAAGTGCCTGCATTTATTCTCTCTGCTTCTTCCAGCTCCAGATAAAGCAATGTCCCAGAGCTCCCTCCTGAGGGCCTCAACATCTAGGCCTTTTCCCCCTAGTGGCTAATGAGTAATGGTGGGAACCCAAGCCCACACACTACTCTGAGTCTCAGCCCACAGACCCTGTAGATAGCAACTGTTCTAATTCCCCAGGCCTCTTCCCATGGCTCTCCACTGTCTTCACCCTTACCTCAGGGCTTTGTTCAAGATAGAGTCCTAGCACCCAACTCAGGATTCCTTGTTTTTTCTGGCTCCTGACAGTGCCACCCTTTCCAGGATTCTGCAGCTCTGCCAGCCAACCACAGTCTCCACTCTCCTAACATTCCAGCAAAGAACTGCCTGGATCTGGCCCACCAGTTCTCTTTATACTAGCCTGCTGGTTCCTGATGGCTGTTTCTCACACAGCAGTTCCAGGAAGCTCAGAGGACTTCTCTACTGCTCTTTTTTTGGGATGGGGGAATGGCAGGGCCACAAAGCCACCAGCAGGGGGACTCGAGCCTAGTCCATCCCTCCATGCTCCCCTACTCTGTCTTTCTAATGTCCTGTAACCAACATGGCAACCAGAACACTGCATTATATATATATATATATATATATATATATATGTGTGTGTTAGTTATAAACAGGTAAAGAAAACAGTTTTCTCAATGGATGATGTTGCCAAAAATTGCCTTTATATGGGGAGAGATTTTTCTGAAAAGACTATTCATCATAGAAAGTCTTGTAGGAAATAGCATTTTCTCTGGATTTGGAGGAAATAAGGTTTTCCTATCAAGGGAGTGGATGGGGAAGAAGGATATTGATAAAATAAGAGTTCTTTTTGAGAGAAATGCCAGCTAAAAATAACAGTCCTTTTATTTTGTTCTTTCCCCAAGAGCTCGGATTGTTTGAAAATGTCAATTTTTTATCAAGAGCAGAGCCGGAGCTGAAAATAAAGTGCTAGTGTTAATTTTAGTGGCATAGTAGGTAGCCTAACTTCCTTTGAAAATGGTCATTTGATGATATGATTTACTTTTGATTAAATGTCTCTTTCTGATTCTTAAAATCTGACACAGATCATTGAAGTGCAGATGCTTGTAGCTTTTCTCTCTGTCCTTTGCTCTACTTAGAGACAACATGGGTGCTTGCCAGAGTCCCACATGATAGCTGAGCAATTCTAGAGCTCTCAGTGAAGTCATATCATTGAATCACCTCACTTGTAAGGTCTGGGATTCAGTCATCCTCTTCCCTTAATGCTTCTCATGCTCTTCTATGACAGCTACACAGTTCATCTCCATGGGAGATTCAGAGGAGTAAATGATATGTCCAGAATTGTTGTATGCTGATGGGGAAAGTTTGCTGAACTTAGAAGGATTTCTATTAAACAGAAGATGAAAATCTTTCAACTTGCTACAGACATGGACTTAGATACAGAGGAAATGGGTTTTTCAGAGGTCGAGTTATTGCCATGGAGTCAGCATGAAGCAATTCATAATCCACTTCAAGAAGCACCAGGATCTGAGAAATGGATATTACTCTGGCAGTGTGGCCCTATTGGACTGGGCAGCCTTGACGTGGGGACCTGCACTGAGTGTTGTGCAGCATCACTATTCTAAACCAAATTCTTGCTATCTATGGAGCTGATTGGAGTGCAGAGAGCTGTCACTTTCACTATCACTCAAGAAGTTTCTCATGAGCTAAAATTTTGCCTCCAGTTGTTAGTCATATTAATTACAGAACAGCTCCCATTCAAGCAATAATGTGCTATTCTATGCTAATGGGGATCTGATGTTCAAACAATCTCAGCCCAGATTTCCAAGTACTCATTACCTACAATTGGGCCCAGTTTCTCAAACACTATCGAGTTTTTTTGGAAAAATGGCTGTTTTTCCAAAAAAAGCTTCAATTTCGTCCACACTGCAATCACATTCTTCCAAAAGAAAATTGAAAGAACAGAGGGATTTTTCTGACATTGGTAATCCTCATTCTACGAGGAAGAAGTCTTTTTCCGAAAGAGCTCTTTTGGAAAAAGGCGTGTGTGGATGGGGAAGAGGGAGTTCTTTGGAAAGAAGAGGAAAGAGAAAAAAGCACAGGTGTCCTGGTGGCTACTCCGTCCATACAAATCACAGCTTAAATGTGAGATAGTGTTCATTCAGTGTGGATGCTATCTTTTGAAAAAGCAGATCACTTTTTTGATGCACGTTGGCAGTGTGGACACTCACTTTCGGAAGAAGTTTTTCTGGAAGATCTCTTCTGGGAAAGCTTCTTCCGAAAGAAGCCTGCAGTCTAGATATAGCCTCAAAATTGTTCAGCAACAAGCGGCTCCCCCGTCACTCTTCTGAGAACATCTAAAGATCATGCAACTTTTTTTGTTGTCGAAATAGGGACATGGGCGACGAGTTGTATGGGCTCGTGGTGCCCATGCTCCACCAATATTTGGAACTGGAGTGGGCCCTGGGTCCCGGCCCTCCCCTCGCGTCCTCCCACCCCGGCCCCAGAGCATCTCTCCCCCGGCCCCAACCCTGGCCCCGGCCCCGGCCCTGGACCGTCCCTTCAGTGCACAACCTTCACTGAGCTCCCCCTTGCCGGCTGCTGCTGCCATGCGCGGCGTGCTTAAACCGGTGGGCAGGGAGACATCCGGGCATGACGTAACGTCATGGCCCGGGATTTTAAAACTGCTGGGTGCTGTGTTGCGGGTTCAGAATCCGGGGACGGAGTGCAGACTCCGGCCCCGCAAAGTGGAAGGCAGAAGATAGGGGAGGGGGAGGGCTGGCAGAGGAAGGGGCTTGTCTGGAGGGGAAGGGAGAAAACTAGGGGAAGGGCTGGGAGAGGAAGGGGCTTGTATGGAGGGGGAGGGAGGAGGGGAAGAAAGGGAAAGGGGTGGAAGAGGAAGGGGCTTGTACGGAGGGGGAGGGGGAGAGTGGGAAGAAAGGGGAAGGCACCAAAGGGACAGGGTAGAGGAAAGACAAATGCCAGGGGGCCAAGTGCAGACAATGAGGAAAAAGGCAGGAGGGGAGCTGTCAGTTGGAGGGGGACGGGGTGATGCTGCGAGGGGAGAGGGTAGGGGCATTGGGGGCTGGAGGAGGAGGTGCTAGGAGAAGGCTTGAAAAAAGGGGTGGGCATGAGGAAGGCCAGGATGGAGCAAGTCATGTGTGAGGGCACAGGGGCATGAGGGGAACGGGGGCAGAGGGTGGTGAGGGGGTGGGCATCAGGGAAAAAGAGGGCAAAGGGGGCAGGGGCAGTGAGGGAAGGGGGAGGCACCAGGAGGGTGCAGAGTTAAGGGAAGGTGCAGGTGCCAGGGGATTCTGGGGGCGAAGCAGAAGGGCAGACACCTGCAGGGGAGGGACCAGGACCAGAGGAGAGAGGCAGGGCAGCTTTGTAGAGGGAGGTGTTAGAAGAGGGGATGAGGAGGGGTAGCTCACATGATCAGAGTGGGGCTACTGGAGGAGTGGGCACAAGGGGGAGAGAAGGGCTGGTGGAGGGGGGCAGGTCACAGGAGGGCTGAGGGCAGTGAGAAGGGCAAGAGTCAGGACAGCAGAAGAGGGT
This sequence comes from Pelochelys cantorii, assembly GCA_032595735.1. Lineage (NCBI taxonomy): Eukaryota > Metazoa > Chordata > Testudines > Trionychidae > Pelochelys > Pelochelys cantorii. The sequence continues at coordinate 95,297,869 of CM064329.1, read as the reverse complement.
GAGGAGTTAGGGGGCAGCAGGCACCAGGGGAGCTGATGGGGCAAGGGGAGGAGACATAGCAGCAGAGAGAAAAGGTAAAAGTTTAAAAATATTTATTAATAACTTGGGTGCCACAGTGGCACATCCAAACAAGCCACATGAACTCAGTACTGGTGTACAACACAAAATTCATTTTGCTCATGGGAGGAAACTCTTAGGCTATGTCTACACTGGCGGTTTCTTGCACAAGAACATCTTGCGCAAGAGTTCTTGTGCAAGAAGACTTGCGCAAGAACACGTCCACACTGCCATGTACGAGCTGTGCTTTTGCACAAGAGCATCCATGGCAGTGTGGACGCTCTCTTGCCCAAGAAAGCACCGATGGCCATTTTAGCCATAGGGGTTTCTTGCGCAAGAAATCCCTGCCGAGCATCCACACTGCCCTCTTGTGCAGGAGAGCTTACACCTGTTAGAAAAGAGTGTAGCTCTTGTGCAAGACACCCTCTCTTACCATGCTGTACTGTAAATTTGCTTGCGCAAGAGCAGGCGGGCAGTGTGGATGCTCTGTGGGTTCTTGCACAAGAACGGCTGTACTTGCGCAAAAAGCCGCGAGTGTAGACATAGCCTTAGAGGGAACACTTCCCCCAGCCTCTCTGCCCCCGAGTTAATGTCACACACATTGGGTTAATGCAAATGCAGGATAGTTTGATGGGGGCCAAACTAATACCTGTTGGTAGGAGGATGGTGGGAAAAGCCCTTCGAGAGGGGTGACATGACACCTTTTACTTCTGGTCATGTGTCCATCTTGCCCCGAGCATGTTAGCTCCAGAGGCGTGGCTAACGGGGTGGGGGAGTCAGGGGGTGTGGCTAACGGGGGTCAGGGGCATGGCTAACAGGGGCCAGGGGGCGTGGCTGATGGGGCACCACCAAAAATTATACAAACCTGCCGCTCATGAATAGGGAATTGACCTCTTTTCAAAACCAGATTTGTGACATACTCGGACAACATTCACATAAATACCCATCTTAATCATATACAGCAAAATCCTAAGTAGTATTGTTCAGTTTAAGAGGAGATTTGATTTAATTATAACAAAACCAGTTATATTTCCAGAATGAACTAGCGTATGAGTTGTGAGTATTAAAAACATGGAGAATTTATGGATTAATATGCTACAGCTTTGCACCTTGTGTAGTTATTTACATTTTGGTAGTATTTTACACCACCTTGACAAGGTATAAATAAATACACAAAGAATCAGTGTTTAAATCTGCATAAATTTCAGGTGATTCTGCAAATATTTCCCATAATTTCAAGTCTCATAGGCAGGGGTGAAAGAAACATAAAATACTGTCTTATTGCAACCCCTCTCCCCTTTGGGGATTTAGGACAGGCGAGTTAGGGGTGAGGATGTGATAGGAGTTTACCTATATGAAATTTGAGTATGGGAAGGCTTAGGGAAGGGGGCTGGCTGGGATGGCAGGGACCACACTGCCCACCTGACAAATCCCCAGATTTGGTCAGGGTGGCTTGGACCATGCTGCCTGGTTCATGGATCCCCTGTCTGGTGGGGGTGGGGGTGATTCTATGGCATTGTGGTGGCACCGTCCAGGAACTGTGGGTGCTGGCTCGGCACCACTGGGACTGGGGCCATGCCCCAAGCTCCTGACTGTCCAGTTCTGTGGTTGAGGGAAATGGAAGGGTGGTTTGGGCCCCTGTGAGAGTGGAGGGTAGAGGGGGAAGGGTGGGCTGCCCATGCCCGGAAACCTAATCCATGTATGGTGACTGGCAGCATCTAGAGCCCCACCCCCTGCCAACCACACTATTAGTGGTGCACACCAGCTCACTTTCACCTTTGCTCATAGGATTCACAAACTCAAGTTTTGCTTTTAGTTTTGGGTTTGACTGAAACACAAAACCCTCAGGCAAAACTGCCAATGTCCATCTTGTTTTATGTCAGGGACATTTGAAGCCAGTAAGCAGCCCAGATTCATTCCAGTTTAGGCTCAGATTTGCTACAAAAGGTTTCTAAAATGCAGCGAGCTATTTCCCTGGATTGCCCGTTCCTTGGTCAAATTTGTGTAAAGCAGTCATTTCCTTCAAACTATGTCATGCACTTTATGCCAGGGGATAAACATCCATAATATATAATGAACGTATTTTATTATGCACTAAATGTGTTGCATCCTCTTCCTTCTCCACTGATTAGTTGAATTTTACTGTAGAGTTAGAAGAAAGCAAGATTATCTATGAAAGATTATTATTTGTATTTGCCAAGGCTGATTCCCCATTCTAGCATGATGAATGCAGAAGTGGGGGCCCGCAAAAGTACCCCAAAACCTTATCTTTCCAGGTTTTGGTATAAAACTTCCTCCCCAAATCCTAAAAACCTAGATTTTGGGGATAAAAATCTGCTGCCACCACCTAAATAATGGTAGGAAAACCAGGAAAAAGATCACTTGCGAAATTTCAGCCCTAAAGTAAAACCAGGACACAAAACTGAACCAATACCAGGTTAATAAAAAAGAAAAAACATTTATTATCAAAACAATACTCCTGTTTCAGGCATAATGACTAGATGGAAAAGTCACCAATTAATATACTCATGGGGGACTCCCATGGGCCAAAACTTAGTTACAAAGGAGAGGAAACCCCATTTCTAAATGCACAGACATCAGATTCCCATTCCCAAACCATAAAACAATAAAACCTAATGGATTTATCTAAACTTTACCCTAATAACAGATAGTGAAGAGTCTTTTCTTGGAGAGGGACATGTTGTCTGTCCCCCTCATTATTTGGAGAGTCAACTACCCAGAGACAAAGGAGGGAAAACCAAAAATTCCTTTGTCCCAGTTTGAAATCCCTATCTGCATTTCTATTGGCTGACTGCTACCTGGGTAGGTACAGTTAACCCCTTAGTCCCCAGGCTGCTGGCTAACTGTCATGGTTATGACAGTATTATAGCAGCAATTAGAGGCCTCAGATAAGGTAATGTCCTAGTGTGTTAGCACTATATAAGTACATACAAAGACACAGCTCCTTCATGTGCATCTTGTCACCTAAGGCAAACACCTAAGAGTGACACACCAAAGGGTAACAAGTAAAATGATAGAATCACTATACAGTTTACGTAGGCATAGAAACAAGAGACACTTTTGTAAAGACTAGATACAGTATGTGTCTACTATCGCATCTGCTCCCTTAGCCTAGACATCATTAATTGGCTGTCTCCTTGTAGGTGTCACAGCCAAGATGGTGCTTGAGGAGATATGTGAAGATTTGTCAGTTCTGTTTTGCTTGCCAAGTGTGATTGACACAGGTGTTATTTCCTAATCTGCATTCGTTATGGTGCAACATAAATCATAATGTTTAGTTCTCTACTGGTTTGCCAGTGACCTACCAACTGCTGACATTACCATTTCTGATACTGGTACTTCTCTTTCTTCCCCCTCTCCTTCTCATCCCACAATATGTTGACCAGTTACTGCGGGTTGGGATTTTCGATGCCACCTAATGGACTTTCGATGTACCGTTTCCACTAGGAATTGTGAACACAACCACTTTTAAAAGTCCCAGACAGAAACCTAGTGGGCAAAGTGGAGTGTTTCAGAGAACAGACCCCAGGCGAGCCCAATGCCAACACTGCTGTTTTCAGTCCTGAAGCATCAGAACTGTAAGACCCAGTCAGTTGACCCAGGCTCCAAAGGTGTCTATGCTTCAACTTAGGGGCTGTTTAACTATGTTAGAAATGGTTGGGCATGGGGTGGAACCCTTAGGTTCTAGGACCCTACAAGGGGGGAAGTCCCAGAACCTGGGCCCCAATCCAAGTTTGAAGATCTATGTTGCAATTAAGTAACTTTTAGCCTTAGCCCCTTGAGCCTGAATCAGCTAGCATGGGCTAGGTGCTGGTGTTTAATTGCTGTGTAGACACACTCTGAGACTCACTGCTGCAGCCCCTCCCCCTCCACTTTTATTTCTGTGTACATGTACCCTAAGCATTTTGCAACTGCCTTCATTGGGAGTAAAATCAAGCCCCATATGTTTAGTCTGTCTTCCTGATGCAGTGTGCTTTTGTCTCTTTGCCAGTCACCACCACTGTTGGCCTTTATTTTCTCTGTTGCTTGAACTTCAGTCAAAAAAAAAAAAAGTTGAGTGTATTTTTTAAAAAAATCACACGCATAGCAACAAAACAATGCAATAGTCCTAAATCAAGCCTAGAAATATAAGTTTAGAGGTAATGTTCATTTCCACCCCCATAAATAGATGTTAAATATGAAGCGCCGTTATACAGATGGTGAAAAACAGAACGCCAGCCACCACAGCTGTGTGTAACATTGGTATCCAGTTCTGTGGAATACACCTTCTTGAGTAGATGCCAGTTTAATAATGCTGCATTATTTTAAATTTGTCTAGCATTCCCTAAAGTAGCAAGCACCATATATTATCCGCTTTTAATGCTATTTTGTTACTGGATACATCTGGAGACTACATTATTGCTCAACAACTGTATGAATAGAACACAAAACACTTTAAAATCATTTCTCCCTCTTGTCTGCATCTGGAACAGCATAACACAACCTGAAATAGTCTTTGATGCAAAATCACACAGATTAAAGCCAAACAAAAACAAAGCTCGGGACCTTCTAAATCCTACAAACAGTGCATCGAAAACACTTCACTGAATTCATTATCCAAATGATACCTAACACAACTAGGGCCTGATTCAAAGCCTATTGAAGTCAAGGCAAAGACACATTTATTTCAGTGAGCTTTGGATCAGGCCTCTAGTGAATTCAGTGGTTTCGTTATGCAGTTTAAATTAAAAAAATAGACATACAACTTTTTAATTCAATTTTTGTGGGGTAATGAGCCGAAATATGAAATCCTGAGAGACAGCATCACTGTTCCAGCATCATTGTGTGACTATGAAGGCTATATACAGTTTTGCAATTCCCTATTGAGATCAGCGGAGTTACTCACATGAGTAAGGGTTTCATAAATGGCCTAACAGAGCCTGGCTGAGCAGCCCTCATTCACAGTGGTGAGCATGCACTCATGCAAGTGGCCCAACTGTGTTCAGTGGGATTACTCAGAGATCATTCCTCACCAGGGCTCCTTTGCTGCCACTACAATAACAAATAGAGCTTCCAGAGCCTCAGACCATTTAAATCACCGCCAGAGTCCTAGGCAGTGCACGCTGGATGGCACTGAAAGACTCACTGGGGGAGACTAACGCCCAGCCCCATTCCTTCCTTCCTAGGCCCAGAGTCACACCCACACTTTCCCCCGGCCCTGGTGAAATCAGTCAGTCTCCTTGAAGAGAACTCCACCCCTAGAAAGAACAAAAACATAATCTCTGGGAGAGAGCAGACAACAGGTGTATCTCCTCTCTGTGGTTACGTCTACACTGAAAGATTTTTGCACAAAAATGGCCATTTTTGCACAAAAACCTGTTGAGCGTCCACACCTCAAATGTGCTTTTGTGCAAGTAAATCAGCAATAAAATGGCAGAACAGAGGGCTTTTGCCAGTGCAGGTAAACCTCCTTTTACGAGGCATAACTCCCTTTTGCGCTATAGCTATTGCGCAAAAAGGCAAGTGTGGATGCTCCAGGGGGGTTTCTTGCACTGTGGACACTCTCTTGCACAAAAGCACATCACTTTTGCGATGTGCTTAGAGGTGTGGACGTGCTCTTGCACAAGAAGTTTTTGCACAAAAACTCTTGCGCAAAAGGCTTCTTGTGCAAGAAGCCTGCAGTGTAGACATAGCCTGACAGTCCGCGCTGAACTGAACATAACATGACTGCCTTTTCCTGTAGGCTTCTCACAGAATTCACACAGGAAACAAAATCAGAACAGTTACATAAGTAAACCCTTGCAGTGCAAATTCCAGTGTTTGTAACTCCCACTGAAATTATCTGGCCAATATGGGGTTTTTTTCCTAGTTGTTTTCAACTTCTACACATGTGAGGAAAACATCATGTACTTTATGCCTTGGTATACAGGGCTTGTCTACACTTACAGTGCTGTAGCAGCACAGCTGTGCCACTGTAGCACTTAGTGCTAATCGCACTGCAATAGGACTCCATAAATCTTAAGAATGGCCCTGCCTTTAGGCCTTCCTGCTTTAAGTACTGGAATTGGCCAATCAGTGAACTGCAAGGGGCTGTCCTGCTGGGTGTTACTTCCTGCTGAACTAGCTTCACAGGGTTCTTCCATAAGATTCCCACGTGGGACCCTGATCTTGTGGTTTCTGTAGCCCAGCATGCCCATGGTCCCTGATTCCAGCACTGCAGTTCTTACTTCATTATATTCTTCTAGCAAGCCAGCATTCAGCCTTCAAAAAACGTGAGGGCTACATCTACACTGTGCATTGTTGTGCAAGAAGATATGCAAATGTGATGCTGCAATGAATATCGCCACGTCTTATTTGCATACCTAATGAGCCACCATTTTTATGGAAGGGGCTTTTGCGCAAGAAGAATCTGTCTACACTGCTCCTTCTTGCGCAAAACCCCCCTCTTGTGCAGGAGCCGTTCTTCCTGAAAATAAGCGGCAACCACGCCTCATTTGCATATCTTCTTGCACAACAATGCACAGTGCAGGCATAGCTGAGTTGTTTAACAACCCTCCCACTTAATGTATCCCACTGAAACTTGTGGAGTGAGTTGTTGGTGAAGATTAGGTGCCCAATGCATGGCAAGTAGGCTTACCTACTTTGCATTTCACATCCGTTCTGAGTTCTTCTGCTGTGGAAAGGGATCAAGCTGGAAAAGTAGATTGCAATTAGTTTAACAAAAGTTATTTCTTTATTATCATACATTTACTGGAATATCAGGAGCTCAATTTTTTTTCCCGATCTTCAGAATAGTTGAAACTGCTTTGAAAAAGCAATCGATTACAAATTGGATGATTGGAAAGTAATTACTAAAAAGTGTGTGTGTGTGTGTGTGTGTGTGTGTGTGTGTGTGTGTGTGTGTGTTGTGACAAAGCTCCAGCTATTCCTCATGGGTCTTGCACTACTGGCGGATAGTGTTAGCCTCCACGTTGTTGTCCTCCACACGGCCTCTTTCTCTGTAATAGAGGTGGGAGCCACAGCCTACTGAGCCATATGCATCACAGGCTAGTTCATACGTTTGGGATTGTTAAGCAGGTCTGGGGTTGTTAAGCATCGGGCGCCACCCAGATGGTCCACTAATTTGTCAATGCAAGGGATGGGATATGCAGCAAACTGGGATATCTCATTTAGCTGCCAGAAAACATTGCAGAGTCTTGTGGTACCATCAGGTTTGGGCACCAGCAATGTAGGGCTGAACCATTGACTGTGGAACTCCTCGATGATCTTCAGCATCTTTTTCACTTCTGCTTTTATTTCTTCCCTTTTGGCAACTGGCACCCGACAGGGCCTCATTGTCACTCTGGCTCTGGGGTTGGTAATTATATGCAAGTATACCTCTGTCGTTCAACCTGGATTTGCTAAAAAAACATGCTGGTTCTGGCAGGCCATCTCAGTGACCTCTTTCTTCTAGCCTACTGTTAAATCTGAAGCTAGCTTTACTTGTACCAGGGGTTCATTCATTGGGGCTGAGTCCCCCTCAGACAACGGTACAAGTCTCCCTCTCTTGCCAGGGCTTTTAAAGGTTGGCAAGGTATATCTGTTCTTGTTTTTGGTGTCCAGGCTTCCGTACTTTATAATTTACTTCCCCTATGGGTTCGATTACCTCATAGGGACACTGCAACTGGGCCAACAGCTTACTCTCTGCAGTGGGAACCAGCACCATTACTCGATCCCATGGCTGGAATTGCTGAATCTTTGCCTGTCAATTGTAGTACACTCACTGGGCCTCTTGAGCCTCCTACATATGTTTTCTTATGATGCGGGTAACTTGGGCTATCTGGTCCTTCATTTACAATCCATGTTCCACTATATTCCTCCCCTCATTTGATTCTTCTTCCCAGATCTCTTGCGCTATGTCTAAGATTCCCCAAGGTTTGCGTCCATACAATAATTTAAAAGGAGGGAATCTGATGGAAGTTTGAGGGACCTCACAAATGGCAAACATGAGGTAGGGCATTAGCACGTCCTAATCCTTCCCATCTTTGTCCACCACCTTTCTGATCATGGCCTTAAGGATTCTGTTAAATCTTTAGACCAGGCCATTGGTCTGCGGGTGGTAAACGGAGGTCCATAAGGTCTGGACACGGAGCAGGGAACACAAGTCCTTCATTAACTGGGACAGGAATGGGGTCCCCTGATCAGCGAGGCTTTCTTTAGGTAGCCCTACTTGGGCAAAGATTGCCACCAGTTCTTTGGAATAGTCTTAAATGATGTATTTCATAGGGGGACAGCTTCAGGGTACCTGGTGGCATAGTCCAGCACCACAAATATGTATTGGTGTCCTTAGGCCATTTTCTCTAATGGCCCCACCAAGTCCATGGCTATCCATTCAAATGGAACATTCATCATAGAATCATAGAATTGTAGGACTGGAAGGGACCTCAAGAGGTCATCGAGTGCAGTCCCCTGCCCTCATGGCAGGACCCAGTACTGTCTAGACCATCCCTGATAGACATTTATCTAACTTACTCTTAAATATCTCCAGGGATGGAGATTCCACAACCACCCTAGGCAATTTTTTCCAGTGTTTAACCACCCTGACAGTTAGGAACTTTTTCCTAATGTCCAACCTAAACCTCCCTTGCTTCAGTTTAAGCCTATTGCTTCTTGTTCTATCCTCAGAGGCCAGGAAGAACAATTTTCTCCCTCCTCCCTGTGACACCCTTTTAGATACCTGAAAACCGCTATCATGTCCCCTCTCAATCTTCTCTTTTCCAAACTAAACAAGCCCACTCTTCCTTCATAGGTCATGTTCTCTAGACCTTTAATAATTCTTGTTACTCTTCTCTGAACCTTCTCCAATTTCTCCACATCTTTCTTGAAATGTGGTGCCCAGAACTGGACACAATACTCCAACTGAGGCATAATCAGCGCAGAGTAGAGTGAAAGAATGACTTCTCGTGTCTTGCTCACAACACACCTGTTAATGCATCCTAGAATCATGTTGACTTCTTTGGCAACAGCGTCACACTGTTGACTCATATTCAGCGTGTGGTCCACTATAACCCCTAGATCCCTTTCTGCCAGACTCCTTCCTAGACAGTCGCTTCCCATTCTGTATCTGTGAAACTGATTGTTTCTTCCTAAGTGGAGCACTTTGCATTTGTCCTTATTAAACTTCATCCTGTTTACCTCAGACCATTTCTCCAATTTGTCCAGATCATTTTGAATTATGACCCTATCCTCCAAAGCACTTGCAACCCCTCCAAGCTTGGTATTGGTATCATCTGCAAACTTAATAAGTGTGCTCTCTATGCCAATATCTAAATCATTGATGAAGATATTGAACAAAACCAGTCCCAAAACAGACTCCTGCGGAACCCCACTTGTTACTCCTTTCCAGCAGGGTTGTGAACCATTAATAACTACTCTCTGGGAATGGTTATCCACCCAATTATGCACCTGCCTTATAGTAGCCCCATCTAAGTTGTATTTGCCTAGTTTATTGATAAGAATATAATGCGAGACCGTATCAGATGCCTTACTAAAGTCTAGGTATACCACATCCACCGCTTCTCCCTTATCCACAAGACTCATTATCCTTTCAAAGAAAGCTATCAGATTGGTTTGATGTGATTTGTTCTTTACAAATCCATGATTTGTATTGGCAGGGGAACCAATAGGCTCAGAGATGGGGCTGAGGACTATGTAATTGACATTCGGGGCAGAAGGCACAATACCTCCAGACATCTTTGTGTACCCCTGGCCAGAAAAATCGGCGCAGGATTCTTGCCTGGGTTTTTTCCACACCCAGATGTCCTCCATACAAGTGACTGTGGGCAAGGTTTAGAATTGTCCTTTGGTTTTTGGGGGGTACTAAAAGCTGGTGTATCTCCTGCTTTTTAGGTGTATGACCCTGTATAGTAGGTCCTTTTTGATTATGAAGTATGGTCCTGGCCCCCAGGTTTTTCCTGTGATAGGTACCCCATCTAACTTGGCCATCTCTTTCCTGGCATTCTCATATCTGGGGTCTTCCACCTGGTCCCATCTAAAAGTTGCCCTCGCAGGAGTTATCAGCCCAAGATCCAAGGGCTCTACCTCTGTTCTCACAGTTGGTACTATAGGGTTCGGTTCAGACCTGTCTCCAGTGCATGTTGCCCAGCTGGGGCAGGTCCAGGTTTGTCTGCACCCTGTTCTTCCCAGCCATCATAGGCAGTTGGTGAAGATAGGACTGAGGGAGGCAAGCCTCCATCCCCACCTCCCCACAGGAGTCAAGCTGCCTCCTTGCCTCCCCCCCCCACCATGGGGTAGGGGTGGATGGGCATGCTATCCAAGCCTCTCCGGCCCCAGCACCAGGGAGAGAAGACGGCACATGGCCCAAGCTTCCCTCACCCCTAGCACTGGGCAGGGAGGAAGGCACACGGCCCAAGCCTCTCCAGCCCTGAGCACTGGGGAGGGAAGAGGACATGTGGCCCCAGCCTTCCTGGCTTTGGAGCATGGGGAGAGTGGAGAGAGGGTGGCCCCAACCTCACTGGCCAGAACCATGGGGAGGGCAGGCACCGGGTGCAGCAACACTCCATCCCCAGAATGCCTACAGTAGGCATTCTGGGGATGGCGTGTGGGAGGGGCCAGGCTGGTCATTTGAGAAGTCTGTGCCTTCCCCCACCTAGCATACAGGCCACCCATGCCAACCAGAATGAGTACTGCAGCAAACTACACACTTTCCCCACACCCTCTGACAAAGGGGAACAGCCAGCAATGTGCCTGTATGAACTAGGGAGGAGAACATAAGAACATAAGAATGGCCATACTGGGTCAGACCAAAGGTCCATCTAGCCCAGTAGCCTGTCTGCTGACAGTGGCCAGCACCAGGTGCCCCAGAGGGGGTGGACTGAAGACAACGATCAAGCAATTTGTCTCCTGCCATCCTTCTCCAGCCTCTGACAAACAGAGGGAAGGGACATCATTTCTATCCCCTGGCTAATAGCCTTTTATGGACCTAACCTCCATGAAATTATCTAGCTTCTCTTGACACTCTGTTATAGTCCTAGCCTTCACAGCCTCCTCTGGCAAGGAGTTCCACAGATTGACTATGCGCTATGTGAAGAACTTTCTTTTATTAGTTTTAAACCTGCTACCCATTAACTTCATTTGGTGTCCTCTAGTTCTATTATGGGAACTAATAAATAACTTTTCTTTATTCACCCGCTCCACACCACTCATGATTTTATATATTTCTATCATATCCCCCCTCAGTCTCCTCTTTTCTAAACTGAAAAGTCCCAGTCGCTTTAACCTCTCCTCATATGGGACCTGTTCCAAACCCCTAATCATTTTAGTTGCCCTTTTCTGAACCCTTTCTAAGGCCAAAATATCTTTTTTGAGGTGAGGAGACCACATCTGTACACAGTAGTCAAGATGTGGGCGTACCATATTTTTATACAGGGGCGGTAAGATACTCTGTGTCTTATTTTCTATCCCTTTCTTAATAATTCCTAACATCCTATTTGCCTTTTTGACCGCTGCTGCACACTGTGTGGAAGTTTTCAGAGAACTATCCACGATAACTCCAAGATTTCTTTCCTGATTTGTTGTAGCCAAATTAGCCCCCATCATACTGTACGTATAGTTGGGGTTATTTTTTCCAACATGTATTACTTTACACTTATCCACATTAAATTTCATTTGCCATTTTGTTGCCCAGTCACTCAATTTGGTGAGATCTTTTTGAAGTTCTTCACAGTCTGCTTCTGTCTTGACTATCTTAAATAGTTTAGTATCATCCGCAAACTTTACTACCTCACTGCTTACCCCTTTCTCCAGATCATTTATGAATAAGTTGAAAAGGATTGGTCCCAGGACTGACCCTTGGGGAATACCACTAGTTACCCCCCTCCATTCTGAAAATTTACCATTTATTCCTACCCTTTGTTTCCTGTCTTTTAACTAGTTCTCAATCCATGAAAGGACCTTCCCTCTTATCCCATGACAATGTAATTTACACAAGAGCCTTTGGTGAGGGACCTTGTCAAAGGCTTTCTGAAAATCTAAGTATACTATATCTACTGGATCCCCCTTGTCCGCATGTTTGTTAACCCCTTCAAAGAACTCTAATAGATTAGTAAGACATGACTTCCCTTTACAGAAACCATGTTGACTTTTGTCTAACAAATTATGTTCTTCTACGTGCCTGACAATTTTATTCTTTACTATTGTTTCGACTAATTTGCCCGGTACTGAAGTTAGACTTACCGGTCTGTAATTGCCAGGATCACCTCTGGAGCCCTTTTTAAATATTGGTGTCACATTAGCTACCTTCCAGTTATTAGGTACGGAAGCCGATTTAAAGGATAGGTTACAAACCACAGATAATAGTTCAGCAATTTCCCATTTGAGTTCTTTTAGAACCCTTGGATGAATGCCATCCGGTCCCGGAGATTTGTTAACATTAAGTTTTTCTATTTGTTCCAAAACCTCCTCTAATGACACTTCAATCCAGGACAGCTCCTCAGATTCATCACCCACAAAGGACGGTGCAGGAATCTCCCTAACATCCTTAGCCGTGAAGACTGAAGCAAAGAAATCATTTAGTTTCTCCGCAATGGCTTTATCGTCCTTGATTGCTCCTTTTATATCTCGATTGTCTAGGGGACCCACTGGTTTTTTAGCAGGCTTCCTGCTTCTAATGTATTTAAAAAACATTTTGCTATTTCTTTTTGAGTTTTTGGCTAGCTATTCCTCAAAATCTTTTTTTGCTTTTCTTATTACATTTTTACACTTGATTTGACAGTGTTTATGTTCCTTTCTATTTATCTCACTAGGATTGGACTTCCACTTCTTGAAAGATGCCTTTTTGTCCCGCACTGCTTCTTTTACATGGTGGTTAAGCCACGGTGACTCTTTTTTATGTCTCTTACTATGTTTTTTAATTTGGGGTATACATTTAAATTGGGCCTCTATTATGGTATCTTTAAAAAGTTTCCATGCAGCTTGCAGGAAACTTTGGCTCTAGTCTCTGTGCCTCACTGGGCATGAGGAGGGGATCATGCCCCCAAAAGGCATCTGGGGAGTGGAAGACTTGGGTCTGCGGCAGTTGTAGGGGAGTGCCCCAGCTAGCCCTTTGCACCTGCCTGATTATTCTGTCTGTTTTCTGTATTCTTTTATGAGAAGCAATTCCATTCCAGGCACATCCCATTTTCCTGGCTCAAACAAACTCTAATATAGCTTTAAGTTATGATAAGAGGAAGGTATATACCGAATTTGATGGTCCTATCTCTTCCTGTTTAGAAGGAGTTCTTGAACAGACAGACAGACAGACAGCCCCATCTACTATATATTTGAGAGATTCTGAGCACCAAAGTGATCCTAATTCTTGATTGATGTCCCCAGGCATTATTGCAAATATATACATCATAATTGTCTTCCAAAATAGCTGGACAGTGGATGGTTCAACCACATTAGTTTAAAATTATGTGTTGCAGAATTACAACAGTGCTAAGCTCTGTGTCTCAACCTCCCTTCTTAAAAAGTATCTGTAGTGTAACATAAATATGGAAGAGGGTGTAGTCCTGAGTATTTAAATAATTCAGCACACTGCACCTACTTTCCATGATTTTGTCACAAATCTCCTGATATTTGTTGTTCTTGCAGCCTCAGCTTTTGGAATACCTCAAAAGCCCGTGTGTTTTCAGAGAAAAGTTTGAGAATGTGAACCCTAACAACCACAACACCAGAAAACACGTAAAAAGAACCCAATTATTTATTATTTTATAATCTTATGATCTGTAAGCCCATTTCAAGATTTCTGAATGCTGGGGTTGTCAATACTGCATGCAAAAAGTTCTCAAGAGTGGTATTAAACCTGCCAATCATGACAACTCATACATTTCAAATCTGCACACATATCTGCCTGCTGCCAGCTCAGTTTCATAGAGTGAGAATAAACTACATTTTATGAAATCGACATTGTGAATGGTGTGGTCTCATCCTACAGTTATCAAAAAGAATCTAACAAATGGATCTTTCTTATGTGATATGTCATAGATTCAGAGCAGTGCACTGGTAAGATTCAGATAATGTGTTCTGCCACTTAGATTGTAAGATCTTTGGGGAAGGGACCAGATTTTTAATTATATGTGTATACTAGAAGATTTACTCAGAGTTGCTTGGGTCCTAAACTCAATTAATTTTTGTGTTTTGAAAAATAAAATAAAAATGTCCATGCTTCATTTCGATCATTGCTCTGGAATGGGGCTGGGCATGAGGTATTAAGTATGCAGGCTGCCCAGGGGAGGGAGGACTAACACAGCACTCTCATCACAGCAGCTTGGGAGCAGGTGAGAAACACCTCTCCATGGCTGATGCAGCTCCAGGATTTTTTCCTTCCAGTGACTCAGGCTGCCTCTACACTGCACAGTTATTTCAGAATAAGCTATTCCAGAATAGTTATTCTGAAATAGCTTATTTCAAAATAGCATGTTTGCACTGCAGGGAAGCCTCAAAATTAGTCTGAGGCAGGCTTCCCTCATGTAGACCTGCTATTTCAATTTAGAGTCCCAGGAAGCATTGAGGAGGAATAAATTAGAATGGCCCTGGTGAGGGGCTATTTCGAAATAGCAGAAGTGGAACATCTACACAGTTCCTATTTCAAAATAACTCTTTTGGAAAAGGTGTTATTCTTTGTAGAATGAGGTTTACAGAAGTTGGAATAAGCCTCCCATTATTTCGAAATTATTTCGAAATAACACTATTGCTGTGTAGATGCTCACATGATTATTTTGGAATAATGTCCGTTATTCCAAAATAACTTTGCTGTGTAGACACACCCTTAGGGATCTCTCCTACCACAGACCGTGTTCGTCCACCTATGCCCTTTGGGCCTGCATCAAGATTGGGGTGCCTAAGGGTTTGGGCTCCCTTCTTTGTTTTTCCTCAAGTCTTTCACAGTTAAAATGATCTTAAGGGGTACCCTTGCAACAATAGATAGAACATTTCCATATAAAATTATTATTTCCAACCTACCCATTTAACTAATTAACCTTCCAACGCCCCCTTGATATAGGTAACGACTAGACAGTGCAGGAATGATATTGGCGATCACTGTAATTCAACACCTCTGCAGCAACTAAGCACCATTTGATCTAGCTTAACTTTGAGACCTGAAAAGCAGAAAGGAGCATCTGTTAGCCACCTAGGTCATGAAAGCAAGTTCACAAGCAAGCAAGTTAGCCATGAAAGCAAGTTCACAATTTCTCCTCTCCATGTAGGTTACCACAAGCACAGGTAACTTAATTCCCCAAGCTTACCTGAAGAGATTTAGCTCTGTCTCAAATCATCTGTCATATTTATAGGATGCTACAGATTTTAATTGTATTTTTCCTGCTTATCACTTTACATACTGCAAATACTATGCTTCTATGATTAATAAACTTCTATGATTACTATGCTTCTATGAGTAATAGACTCTCATATCATTTTAGAAGAGCTATATTAAGGAGATATTTAGCACACAACTAAAGTCACATTTTTGTTACATATAATGATGAAGTGCTCACCCAACTTTAATTGCTGGATAGGTCAACCACTCTGAATATGTCTCTTTCCCACATTTGTTGAAGTCTTCTTTGGCTTTTCTTTCCAAAGTCCTAAACCAAGACAGATATGAAGACCAATGCATGAAACAAGCTATCATTGGACTTCACATGTGCCCTTATTTGTTACCATAGTAAATGTGCAGACTTATGATAGGGAAAGTCTATTTTGTGCCTCAGGTTCTAAAGTTTAGACTAGAGGAACATATTCATATGCAACAGATACTATTAAGCACTGTCATTGTTTTCTGCTAATGGGTAGGGTTGGAATTTTCATCTGTTTAATTCACACTTCCGGGAACAGGCTAGTATATAGAAGGGATTTCTATGACAAACACATGTGTTTTTTTGGGATGGGAGGTTTTTTTTTTTTTTATAAATAGCTCAGGTGGAGTGATCACATACTCATGATTTATTGGAGAGGGGAAATGTGGTATTCTTCGTCCAATTCTTATTTGCCAATTGGACTTTTTTTTACACTGTTCCACATTGTTTTTAACAATGGTACCAGGTTCCAGTCTTTAGTTTTCATTAGCTATACTGGGGTGTAATATTAAGAATTTGATTCCTGAACAATGTACCTGAGACATCACTTGTGTAATATGTCCAGATTTTTTTACCAGGTCTCACACTATATGCTGTCCAGTTTTCTTACAGCGAGTTTACCTGAGTCTTTCTACCCCTGGAACCAATCCAAGTTACATACAGTCCTCTTGGAACACAGGGCATTAGGAGGATGAGTAGCTATGTTAAATGCAAGTGTTTCCATGGCCCATATTTCCATTCAGCAATTACAGGTGTCTGAGGCTTACCGACCTCACTGAATACATGTGAAGCTTATGTGAAGCTCTTGACCTATAAAACTGACCACGTTATCTTATGAGATTTTCACTACTTCCTGACCCTGACAGTGTGAGAATTTCCCACAGCATTTTGGTTCATTGTATTCTGTCTCAGCTTAAAAAGTTCAGAGCCGTAATTGAAAATTTAAAAAAATGTTTTGGAGAAAATTAGGTTACCTGAAGTTTTTCAGATTGCAAACCAGATTCAGGTTGGGGCAAAGCTCAGTTTATTGTTGTTTTATTCAAACCTCTCTACCCTAATATTCACTGATAACAACAGTAAGAAAAGCACAGTTAAAGAGTGATGGTGATAGAAAAGTTGAAAGAACTATACAGGGACTAACAGTGCAAACTTCTGGTGCTTAGATTTCCATATGGCAGGAAGAGAATCAATGCTACAGAAATATGTCTCATTACAGTAGCAGAAGTGACTAGATCAAGAAGCTAGTATTGAGGGATCTTGAGTGCTCGCCTTGGCTGAGCCAAACACTCGCAGAGAGATTTTCAAAAACGGCTGTTGATTTTGTGTATCCCCATTTCTGAATGATGTATCTCACCCTCTAATTCTAGATGACAGTCTCATGTTGGGCACTCAGAAATGAGCCCCCGCTCCCAAATCAGTGGCCCTTTCAGAAAATGTTGGCCTTAATTTCCCTTGGCTTCATTTTAGCCAGCTGTAAAATGGGTAGAACATATCTATGCAAAATAATGTCTCAAAATGTTATTATTCGTTGAGAACTTCCAGAGCCTCAGATGAACAGTGCTAAGTGCAATGCTATGTCATTAGTATTTCTGCTTACTTGGCTCTGCCCCCGCCTTGTACTGAAGCCTTGGGGTATTATTGGCAGTGATTTTAACAAGATGGAAAGTGCAGCAGCAACTTCACTGTTCTCTACATGGCTGACTTAGCATGAGTATCATTAATATTTAGCATTTATATAGCCCCTTACTACTTCAAAGTCCTGTACCAACATTAACTAACTCATTTTCTATGCTTATTTAAAAATACAACATGAAAGCATTAGTAGAGCCTTGCCTGTCTACGAGAGGAAAATGGATTCTCTACTTTCTTTTCTTGAAAGGATCATCGATGCTCTTTTTAATTAACATATTCAGGCTCTGGTACTGCAGCTTTAGGCATCTCAAAAGTGTGTAAAACAATAAGGCCCAAGCTGAGAAAAATGGCTTCCCTCTGCCCTAGTGGGAGGACATATAAAAGCTGTGATCTCGTGATGCCTAACTTTGAACACTTTCAAACACTTGCATTAGAAACAGGCTTTCAAATGTAAATATTGCAGTTCACATTCAGGTTTTACAGTCTCTCAGCATGGGAGAAGAACAAAGAAAAAAATTAAAAGGAAAAAAATAAGTGCAGGGAATGTATCGTAGTTGTTGTTATTTAGATTTTAAGGCTCTTAAGGAGGAACCTCATCTTTTTGTGGTCTGTATTGCACCATCATCCTCCAGGAGAGAATCATAGACACCAAATATGGCCAGCATAACTCTTGAGGGAAACATTCTTCACTTCCTACTAGATAGGGCAAGCTCATTCCTAACTGGAAAAACACATTTAAAAGAAAAACAACTAACAAGCCCTATGGAATCATCCTGGGAGAATGCACTTCAATTACAGGGAGAATATCTGTAAATTCATAGTTATGTTGCATTGCCCTGACAAGCTAAAAAAAAGGGCAAACAGACAGCATTAGCTTTGGAAATCATGAATACAGTAGGACCGATCATCACCTTTCAATACCTTTCTCTCACTTGCACTTCAGACACGCCTGTATTAAAACCTGCATGTGTTACTAAAATGTGATGTCAATCAAGCCTGTTAGCACTCCTAAGAAGGCCACCTGCAGATCCACCCTTCCCAGTTCGCAATGTAGGGCCTGGTTCCTTGTTTGGATAAGGAATTTACCCTTAGCACTGACAGCTTCTGTGTGGAATCCTTCCTATCACCACAGAAATTAAGAAGTATCTTTTTTGGGGGTTGTAGACTCTCATTTCTTTCATGGCTTTCTCCATTCTGTAGGACCATATTTGCTTTCATCTGTCACTCATTGTCCTCTTAATTCAAATTTCCTTGCATATGTCTCTCACCCACTTTCCTCCTCCTCTTATGCACAAATGTTTTTAGGTGCTACACCTAAGACCAGCTGTTTCTATAAGGAGCTGGATGCTATCCTCAGAGGTGACTCCACCTCTAATACCAGAGAGCCCCATAGATACTTCAGAGGGCATGGAGGTGGAACAAAGAGGTCCTAACCCAGAGGATGAAACTATTGATGAAGAGGTAGAGTTAGACAAGGATGTGGAGCACCCACTGAGGTCTCCCAATGGGACAGGCAGCCAGGAACTGTTCTCTGCTCCTGAAGTGCATAGCCAGTCTCAGCAATCGTTCTCTGGGGAGCAGGAAGCAAAAGACGAGATTCAGGGTAAGAGGCTGTGGCTCATGTAGTGCAGAAGTGGGTTTAGCATACAGAAAAGTGGAAGGCTGATTTTGTTTCTGTGCATCTAATTGGTACAGAAGAACAGGGTATTGAGGCACACCAAGATCTCATGGGAATCCTCCAGAGATTGCAGAAAGTGCAGCAGACAGCTATGACCATGGGAATATTCTACTCATTAAAGTCTATCCTGCTATAAAGGCGCATCCAGTGCACCTTTAATCTGCCTAAGGCATGTCTGACTGTCATCTGCACCTACTCATCCTTATAAATGCTTCTTACTGCTGTCCAGGTGTCCTATATAAAGTTTCATGAGTCAGGGCTGAGAGAGGTAAGATGGGTCTTCCAGGATCATTATGGGCATTTTCACATCCCCCACTAATCTAGTGGTCTAGAAAGGAAGGTCACACTTGCAGCTTTCTGTGTAGGCCAGTATTAGTGCAGCATACCCTTTCCAGACCACTCTGTATTGATGTCTGTCAAATGCCCACAAGTGCCTGTAACACTATCGAGAATTGCTCTTTCCTAGTGTTGTAGTCTGTTGCAAGGTGTTCTGGTGCTAAAACTGGAATATGAATGCCATCTATCACACCTCCACCGTTATGGAAACCCATCTCTGCAGAACCGTCAGCTATTTCACATAAATTTCCTAAAGTCACGGTTCTTCATAGCAGGATGTGATTTATTGTCCTGCATATGTGAGTTAATGCAGCCCAAACACTCAACCTCCTTACTCCAAACAGAGGACAGGCAAACAGAGGGAGTTTGCTTGGGGAGAGTACTCACAGAGGATTATTTTGCCTTCCAGGCTTCTGTGACCAGTAAATATGATATCTGAAGAGGCTCTTAGAAGGAAGACAATATGAATAGTGAACAATCAGCTATAGTGACCTGCAATGGATGAAACATGTTTATCTTTCTCCCAGAGGATAGAAGGAACTTTATCTGTACAAAGTAAAAGCTGGTCTCCATAATGCAAGGGAAGCTTAAAGAGCTATAGGACCAAGTATCACCTGTGCATTGCATCAGAGAAAATAAAGACTTTCTGGATAGAAGTCAGTATTTGGTATTGCTTGCACATCATGCTGAAGAATCAGAAAGAGCAGTGCAGACCTGGGAAGAAAACTGACAGCATGTGGCCTCCAGAAGACAAAAGAAAAGAACTCATGTACCCCCAATCGGATAGTAGAAATAAAACATTTTTAGGCTCTCTGTACAGTACCACAATGGAGAATGATTTGAAAGAGTTATCTGAGAGAAGGGATCAAAAGGGGACCCTAGTGACGGAAAGGCATGGGATGCATTATCCTAGGGTGGAGGTTCCATGACCACCACTTCCAAGAGGAGGAGATGAGTGGTGGGGGTTGTCAGGGACTCCCTCCTAAGAAGGACTTCCATTCAGACTGGGAATCTTGAGAAGTGTGCTGCTTGCCTGGAGCTAGAAATCAGTATCTGCCAAGACTGATCAAGCTATTGGACCACCACCTCTTCCTACTTCTCCACATGGCCACCAGTGATACTGCAAATAATTACTTTGAGTGGGTTACTGTAGACCATGCAACTCTGGGAAGAAGGACACTGGCATGCTCTTCAACCCTCCTCAAGGAGAGTCTCCCCCCGTGCTCCCATCACGCCAGCCCACCCCCCCCCATTACCTGTTGCCCCGGGTTCCTCCACCCCCTTTTGCACCACTCCCCCCTCTTTACCCTCTTCTGCGGGTGACGACACTCGCCCCGCCTGTCCCGCTGGTGCCCATGCCCCGCTCCTTTGCGTCCCGCTGACGACGTCAGATGACGTCAGCGCTCGAGGCAGCCGCTCGCCTGCCGCCCCGCTTCCCAGCTGTAGTGCGGCGGTGCTGCGCGAATCCGCCCCTGGTGCCTCCGGCGGCGTTCGGCTTGCTGCCGCCTGTGCTGTTTCCGTGCTTTCCCCGCCCGTGTTCATCCCCCCTGGGTGGGGATTGTGGCGGGGTTGCCTCACCCCGTCACACCCACTTCTTGAAGTGGGTTGTGCCCACAAAATTTCATGATACCATCTACATGTTTTGCTAGTCTTTAAGGTGCTGCTAGACTATTCATTGGGTTTTTTAAAGTTTTTCCAGTTACAGACTAACTCGGATACCCCTCTGAAGCTTTGAAAAGTGCTATGTTATCCCAACTGCTCTCACCATAAGAGAATTGACACTGAATTGCTTTGCACTTCAAATAGTCATTTATGCCACTGCAAATAGGGTGTAAAACACTGCCATCAGTAGGGTAGCATTTGACACCTGTTTAGCACAGGTGTAATTGATGACACAAGGTGCAAAGCAGTAGAGAACCAGGCCCTGCTGATTGCTCTTTACCTTGGAATATGGCTCAGACCTGTTGTACAACATTTCCCCTCTGCTTTTCCCTTGCTCCCATGTTTCTTTGTTCAGATTAGTGATGTAGCTCCCCCAGGCCTGCTGGTGGGGAGCCAGAAGGGGGGTATAGAGGGCAGCTGTGCTTGGACCTGGTGATTCAAAGGGGGCTGGGCTGCAATGGCAGCAATGGCAGCAGTGGCCTGAATCCTGAGCTCTTTAAATCACCGCTGGAGTGCTGTGTCATGCTGCGTGCTCTGGGCACCTCTGAGGGCTGTAAAGGAGATGCCACATCGTACTCCAGGTGGAATGGAGGGGTAGCTATTCCAAGCCATGTCCCTTTCAGCCAAGGCCCTGGCCCTTCCATGAGTGCAGAGTAGGCCCACTTCACCTTGTCCAGGGACTTGTGGACGCTGTCCTCCCAGCTTCCTTCCTTGACTTTGAGAACTAAACAAAAGCCATGTGAGTTATGAATCCCACCAAAAAAGTCTGCATGGAACTGTCAGGGAAAAATAAATCTTAGAAATCTTTTGTTAGTGAGATCCAAATCTTTGAGAATGGAATGCAAACTGGGAAAGAGGGAAGCTTTAAATATTCTGTAACATTCCTGCTGTCCAGATGAATAGAAGGAAACAGGGCATCTTTTCACCGTTATTTCACTGAATCATACTGAACTGAATCTAAAGAAAAAATGATTTTGCTAGAAAGAGATTCTGTGGTTAAACCATCAGATGAATTAATGAAAACCAGAATAATTTGAGTGAACAGAAGAAAGGAAAAAAAAACACATTAAAATATTCCTACTGCTATTTTTTTCCATTAAGGGAAGACATGCTGTTTAAAGTAATTTCAAGTTAAAGTTAGAACAATTTGACTGGGGAGAGGGAGGAACCTTTGTAGTTTTGCCATAATGCAAGGACAGAAGAAAACACAGCGTTGTCAGAAATTGGTTGGGGGTATGTGTTCTTTCAGTATGCTGTCCCAGCTCTGTGAAGTTAGTGGACACAGCAGATGTGGTCCACCTATCCACAAAGACTACAAGACTTGATTCCCCAGGCTAGATTTATTGTTGATGAAGTATGGTGCTAATGCCCCTGCTCAAACCTTACAGGCACACTGACATGTATATGGCCATAACAGTGGATCAGCTCAGTGAACAGTGGGACTTTCTGTTCTCCCCTAGGCTGGACAAAGACACTCTCTCAGAGACTCATCATTATACATGGATACAAACAACATATGTATTGTCCCACTGACAAAGTTAGTTACCACCCTTTGGTTCTATTAAAACATCTCTACCCATCCTACTGCCATCCAGACCTCATTTGTACAAAGGGTTAGCATGTCTTTGTATCATCTTTTGGGAGTGTGTTTGTACCATTCTTGGTAGTAGGGTGTTCTAGGACCACTCTTCTGGAATATATTTGCGTGCGTGTACTGTGAATAGCACTTCTCAGGAATGCATGTGGTTTTGCAATCCAGCCCTGTTTTTGCCATTTTCTGTGAGTCTGAACAGGCATGTTTAATAACAGGGCCTGGTTTCTGCTCACAGCCTGCCTCTTGCTAACTTTGCTTTATATTACCAAGACTTGGCCACTATTTCAGTTCCCTCATACAAGGTCCCAGGCTCTCTTTCTATTACAATCAAGTCACTCCTTAATTTTAGATATAAAGATGGACAATGTGAATAACATATGTCAATCCTATTTAATGCATTTTATTGTACTATAAGGATTACTGTGTTCATTTAAATAGACTTCACTGAGAAGCAGTCTCAGCATACACTGCCTGGCTAAAATAAAAAAAGTAAGCCTCATTCTGTTGGCAAATGTTCTGTGCTATTACGTAACAATAGAAATACTTTACATATATATGTTTATTACATGCAAAAAACTAGATTACATAGCCAAGCATTTGCAAGTCAGGAAATGCCAAAGTAATCATTGTCCCTGTAATTTTATTTCTGTCCCCTTTTTGCATCCTGTGCACTGTATGGGGCAGGCATTCAGTGGAAAGAATAGTACACAATTTGGAATTAAAAAGTGTATTATGATGCATATACATAGAGGACAGAATTAAAGTGGCAGCACAAGCAGTCATTAATATAGTGTTTCTTAACTTCTGCATGCTTGAGTCTGCTGCCTATGTACTTTCAACATATTTTTGATTGCATACAATTTCCTGTGTGTTTTAAAGGACTAAGTATAAAACACAATCTATTATATACAATTGTAACAAATTTGATCATGCATCTATAGCAAAATTTGAACACTGAACCTACAGCGCAGTATGAGGACCGTGGGTGGCAGTCCTGACCTAGTGGTGGGATGGACTGTTGGAACTGTATGCGGGGTTTGAAATGAGCCTGGTCACACTCCCCCAGTCCTTTTCCACAGGAAAATGACAACTTCTAATGCTTCATAACACAGGCAAACCTGAATGGAAATACTGTACATAGGAAAATCAAAATCTAGGCTGAGGCTAGAGACTTTCTCCCTTCCAAATTTCCATAGCCCACTGCAAAGGAAGGGAGAGTTTTGTCACCAGATCCTCCTATAATTAATTCATCTGTCATCTTAAGCCCAAATTCTGTAACAAGCTCCATACCTGGAGTAGTTTGCAGGATCAAAGCCTTTGATTTCCAAGCCCCAGCTTTATCTCTATAGCACCTTAAGTGTTCTGAGTATTGTATGAATAATATATAGAAATGAATGAATGAATGCCTATAACGCCCTTTAGGGAAAAGGATTCAAAAAATATTTGGCCCCTGATTGTACAAAGTGCTATGCATAAGGTAATTTGTATAAAGTTAAGCATGCACACATGAGTCTTTGCAAGGACAGGGCCTTACAAGACTAATAATCCCCAGCCAAAGTTTTCAAACCTGAGCACTTAAATCTTAAAATATTTAAACAAGTGTATGCTTTTCATGCACGATGAGCAGCCCACAACTCACTTTGGTGAGATTATTGATTGCTCATCACTTTGAAAATCAGAACATTAAACTAAAATCCCTGGAAGCTGCATGGGAACTGTTTAAAGACACCATACTAGAGGCCCAACTTAAATGTATACCCCAAATAAAAAAACACAGTAAGAGACCTAACAAAGAACCACCATGGCTAAACAGCCATGTTAAAAAGGCAGTGAGAGAGAAAAGGGCAGCTTTTAAAAAGTGGAAGTCAAATCCTAGTGAGGAAAATAGAAAGGAACATAAACACTCCCAAATTAAGTGTCATAATGTAGTAAGAAAAGCCAAAAAAGAGTTTGAGGAACAGCTAGCCAAAAATTCAAAAAATGATAGTAAAATGTTTTTTAAATACATTAGAAGCAGGAAGCCCGCTAAAAAAGCAGTGGGGCCCTTGGATGATAAAGATATAAAAGGAGCGATCAAGGAAGACAGTGCCATTGCGGAGCGATTAAATGATTTCTTTGCTTCAGTCTTCACGGCTGAGGATGTTACAGAGGTTCCTAAATCTGAGCCAGCCTTTTTAGGTGACAAATCTGAGGAACTCACTCAGATTGAAGTGACATTAGAGGAGGTTATGGAATTAATTGATAAGCTGAATAGTAACAAGTCTCCGGGACCAGACGGCATTCACCCAAGGGTTCTGAAAGAACTCAAATGTGAAATTGCGGAGTTATTAACAGTGGTTTGTAACCTATCCTTTAAATCCACTTTGGTACCAAATGACTGGAAGATGGCCAATATAACACCAATATTTAAAAAAGGCTCTAGAGGAGATCCTGGCAATTATAGACCGATAAGTTTAACATCAGTACCAGGCAAATTAGTAGAAACACTAGTAAAGAGTAAAATTGCAAGGCACATAGAAGAGCACGAATTGTTGGGCAAAAGTCAGCATGGTTTCTGCAGAGGGAAGTCGTGTCTAACTAATCTGTTAGAATTCTTTGAAGGGGTTAATAAACATGCGGACAAGGGGCACCCAGTGGATATAATATACCTAGATTTCCAGAAAGCCTTTGACACGGTCCCACACCAAAGGCTTTTACGTAAATTAGGTGGTCATGGGATAGGAGGAAAGGTCCTTTCATGGATCAAGAATTGGTTAAAAGACAGAAAACAAAGGGTGGGAATAAATGGTAAATTTTCACAATGGAGGAGGGTAACTAGTGGTGTTCCCCAGGGGTCAGTACTGGGACCAATCCTGTTCAACTTGTTCATCAATGATCTAGAAAATGAGGTAAGCAGTGAGGTGGCCAAGTTTGCAGATGACACAAAGTTGTTCAGGACAGTCAAAAGCAAAAGGGATTGTGAAGAACTACAAAAAGATCTCAGCAAACTGAGTGATTGGGCAGCAAAATGGCAAATGAAATTTAATGTGGGTAAGTGTAAGGTAATGCATGTTGGAAAAAATAACCCAAATTACACGTACTACATGATGGGGTCAAATTTAGCTACGACAGATCAGGAAAGGGATCTTGGAGTTATAGTGGATAGTTCTATGAAGACATCCACGCAGTGTGCAGCGGCAGTTAGTAAGGCAAATAGGATGTTAGGAATTATTAAAAAAGGGATAGATAATAAGACAAAAGATATCATACTTCCCCTATATAAAACTATGGTACGCCCACATCTCGAGTACTGCGTGCAGATGTGGTCTCCTCACCTCAAAAAAGATATATTGGCATTAGAAAAGGTTCAGAAAAGGGCGACTAAGATGATTAGGGGCTTGGAAAGGGTCCCATATGGGGAGAGGCTAGAGAGACTGGGACTTTTCAGTTTGGAAAAAAGGCGATTGAGGGGCGATATGATAGAGGTATATAAAATCATGAATGGTGTGGAGAAAGTGATTATAGAAAAATTATTTACCTTTTCCCATAATACAAGAACTAGGGGACACCAAATGAAATTGATGGGTAGTAGGTTCAAAACTAATAAAAGGAAATTTTTCTTCACACAGCGCACGGTCAACCTGTGGAACTCCTTGCCCGAGGAGGCTGTGAAGGCCAGGACTCTATTAGGGTTTAAAAAAGAGCTTGATAAATTTTTGCAGGTTAGGTCCATAAATGGCTATTAGCCAGGGATAAAGTATGGTGCCCTAGACTTCATAACAAGGGCAGGAGATGGATGGCAGGAGATAAATCACTTGATCATTGTCTTCTGTTCTCCTTCTCTGGGGCACCTGGCATTGGCCACCGTCGGCAGATGGGATGCTGGGCTCGATGGACCTTTGGTCTGACCCAGTATGGCCATTCTTATGTTCTTATGTTCTTAACATGTGTTTAGATCCCTGCACTTGGATGTAGCAGGCTAATTTCTGGTAGATGAATTTGAACAGGTTGTCTCTAATTTTGAAATTCACACTCCCTTTTGTCAATGTGCAATTGCTAATAAATGTGGCTTGAGTTATTGACCAGCAGAAATGAAGACCTACTCGTACCAACAGATAGTTTTGTTTGCCAATAAGGCAGATTCCTTTAATATTAAGATCTTATAATAGTGGTAGGTAATCTGTGGCCTGGGAGCCACTTGCAACCCATCAGGAATCTATGGCTGGCCCATGAGAATCTGGGCTGGATGGACCATTGGTCTGACCCAATAGGGCCGTTCTTTTGTTCTTATGTTCTTATGAGACATTTTGTTGTACATTGCCCTTGTACAGGCTTGCCAAATTCTGCTGGTTTTCCGCTGCGTAGATTTTTCCTACTGGTATTACTAAAGTTACATGCACATAGAAAAAGGACACATGAAGTGAGGTGCATGCTGATAGCACATAACACTGACTGTGGGAGCTGTGCACTCCCTCTGCATCTAATCAAAGCACTAACCAATTAATTCTTCACCATTTAACCATTCAAATTTCCTTTAAGTAAAATTCATTAAGCGTGCCTCAGGTTGGCTGGTGGAACAAGAATGAATTTCACCTGATAAGAGCAACCCCCAAATTATAATAAACATAACAAAAAGCCAGATCATGAGATCTTCTTCCTTAGTTTTCATGAGTTTTCCTGATTACACATCTCAGGATTTGACCTCAGAACTACAAGAGATGGCTCAATGCTGCATAAAATCTGGTTGTTGTTACCAGTTTACCTTGTGGCTTTATTTTAAGTGCCTCAAACTCTAAGACCTATAGAATACTCCTAAAAAGAAATCAGCTCTGTATAGGGATGTGCATACATGCACATGTGTACATACATGTGTGGATTCATATTATTCTTCATTCTGCTTAAAAGCATTTGTTGTCACTAATCTTATTCTAGCACACTGAACAATGAAAAATGTGCCCGCGTTGACGTACAACATATAGAAAGACTATAAAATCATGTAGTAATGGTTTCAGAAACCAAAATGAACCAAACTCTTGTCTGCAGTGGAAATTTCCAACTCATTAGACATCCACATCTGAGAGTGAGTGGGGGATCTGCTTGCTGCACATTATGGGAAAATTATATTTCCTGTTATTATTTTATTTTTATGGTGCACCACATGCATACAATAATATAGTAGAAACACATCAACACCTCCCCCAGCTCTCACCTAAACACACTGAGGGTCTGGCTGGAAGTGTGACTGCTCTGTGTTGGAGGTGTGGGAGGAGAGGAAATTCTAGATAAGAGAAGGGTGAGATTCGGGTAGTGTATCTAGATGTCATCTCCTTTAGATTGTCCAAAAAAAGAGTGGACCTCTAGCACAGGCACATGTATAAACACAGGCACAAAGTGATGAACAGAGCAAGGTGTGCCAATCAGTTTGCTCTTAGAGCTGCATGGTCACCAGTTTATTCCTTCTTAATATCAGGTGCATGGCATAAAGGGAGAGTTTAACTAAATATCTCAGTAGCATGCTGGAGACTACATTGAAATCCATGTCTCCTCAGCACACCTCTTCTTCTACTCAGCCCTTTAGACAGTGAGGAAGCTGTGCAAAACAGTGTCCCTTTCTCATGACCTATTTTACAGCTAGACAGTAGTTTCAACTCCCACTTGCATTGAAGGGCAACAGATTGGTATTCTTTTCTGCCCACTCCAATAGATTACAGGTCAAGGACACAAAGTATGCAGAGATCATTTACCAAGCAATGTTCCCTGGTCAAAATTTGGTGTTTTACCTGCATAAATGTTGGCACAATGATTGCTTATGAGATGGGCTGTAACAGTGAGATGGCCTGTGCTGTTCACAAGTCTCGCAAATATCTAAATTCTCATAGTCTTAGGTATTCCATTATAAGGAAACTTAACTTTTTGTAGTTACTTCTATTTTTCTGGCAGAAGGTCAAGGAAAATGTCTGTTTAACATCCTAGAGCTTGATCAATCTGTGTTAAGGAAAAATATGGCAACAGAGTGATGGGCTATGGAGAATAGCGTGATTGTAGCTCAAAAGAGGATGGTAGAAAGCAGTATTGTTAGAATTCCAGGACTTGTAAATTGAAGCCAGCTGCAACACACTCTTCTGTACATTGTTACAAAATCTTGAAAGTGACATATAGAGGAACAATGTGTTGTTGACTATTTTTAGTGAGTGTGACCTTCAGTATTGCAAAGGGACTTCAAAATTATGTCTGCTGTAGAACTGTTGGGTCAGATTTTCAATCTAAACATTCCTGGATCTCTAGTTTTGTGCCCATAAAATTCCACATGCAAATAATTTTAGGCACAGTTTTGCATTCGTAATTATTTGCAGGTGCAGTCAAGACACACATCATTTTCAAGTGCCTCATTTTGAGACGGAATTGGGAATCAAGACAAATAAATGACAAACTGCACCCACCACTTTTTGGGCCTTTAGTTTGACCTATTAGTGATACAGCATAATTATTGTAAAAGGCTTTGTGTCTAGAAGGTGCCAAATAAATATCAGGTCTTTGCTCCAAGGAACTTATAATTGCAGATATCCTGCATCTGATCCTCAACTGATGCATCAATATATCTCTGTCTGGCCCAATCATTTGTGCAAAAGAGAACAATTCAAGATAAAGCCAGATGTTCTGATACAATACAGACACAGCATGACAGGTGTCATTACATCCATAATAATTCACAGCAAGGATACATGTACAAGAGTTTCTAGGAGGAGGGGGAAAATTGAGGGTTGAAAATCAACTGGAAAGCTAATCTAAGTGTTCAGAATATCATGAAAGAAGGTGCAAAATCAGAAATGAGTGAAAGCAGTTAATGAAGCAAGCAGAAATGATGGAGTACAGGGAGTGGGTGGATGCAGAATGAGATGATGACATACCTGAGGTATGTATATTAAACCTGGAGCTAGAATGCACATTGGATACGCCTGCATTTATCTTGGGAGTTGCAATTCCCATTCTAAATAATAGAAAGCTCTCTTTGGCACAGAAGCACAAGTGCCTCAATGACTGACTTAAAAAGTGTTGAACATTCGAGGTGATAAGTTTGCCAAGTGCTGTGAGGACTAGCAATGTGAAATCAATGAGCTAATGTGTGGGGAAGTAAAATTGGAATCTGTAAAAAAAAAAAATACCAGCTGTCTCTAGAAGCTATACCACCATAATTCAAACTCACTCTAAACAGTGCTGGTGTAGGAGTCTTTGCATTTGTACCATGGAGTATATTATCCAAGAGCAGTGGTAAATGTCTCACAATATGGCCAAAGCATGGTTCATCTGAGTGTGTTACTCACGAATTAAGTTAAAAGTTGAAAAGGGAGAAGAGCACAACACAGTAATAAAAGTCACTATCTGAGTGCTCTCACACAACCAAAACTGTCATCCTAATGATTATGGAGAGTGCATTAACCATGTCCTCCTTCTAGAGAGAGAAAGCTTAGAAGTAGCTGTGTGGGTTAGCATTTGCTATTGTTTCTCTCTTCGGGTATGTCTGCACTACAGCATTAACTCAAGTTAACTTAATTCAAAAAAGTTAATTCGAAATAAGCTAATTCGAATTAACGCATCGACATAGAAAATGCATTTCGAAATAGCATTTTGCTATTTCGAAATAGTACGTCCACACTGAGTGGACTCTGAACCGGAGTTAAGGCTGGCTGGAACCAGTGCTGGCAGGGCACTAGGTCAGGACCTCCTGTGTGGGGCTGCTGCCTGCAGCTATCTGAGGTCTGTGCTTAAAGGGACCCTACCCCCTCCCCACCCTGGACAGCCAGTTCTCAGGTGTCTCTGCTTGCTTGTCTACCTCGATGAGGGACAGCAAAGTATTTGTGTCTTGGAGTACTCTGGTTGCCCTCACTCGGGTCACCCTACCACTCTGCAACATGGAGACAGAGCTCCCCCTGGGCACTCTGGTGCGTCTTGTGGATGCGCTGCCATCAGCCTGGCTGCACTTTCTGCAGGCTGCCATCCGGGAGGTCCATTGGGGGGCTGTCAGTATCCAGGGGGCCCTGCGGGAAAGCGTCCACCCCGAGGAGCACTAACAGTCTCCATGGTCTGCCCCACTGGGGGCTTGTGCCTCATTCCTCCCTCACGTCCTTCCACTTACCCCTCCCTAACCCCCCTTCCTGATGTCAAATAAAATACACGTATTTTCAAAAATAAAAACTATGTTTATTTAACACAACTGGGGGGGGATGAACCTCTGAGGAGACTGGGGAAAGGAGGTGGGAGAGGGCAGGAGAGAGGGTGGGAGAGGGGAGGGGGAAAACTGGGAGGAGGGAGCTGGAAGGGGGAAGCAAGGGGAAGAAGGGGGAGGGGAAGCTCAGGGCTCAGCTGTGGGGGGTCTCGCTGGGCCACATGTCTCCCAGCACGACGGGTGCAGGGGCCTTGGCATCCCCGGAGGGATGGGGAGGAGGGTGAGGAGGTTGAGGAGGGAGAGGTGGGAGGGGGAGAAGGAGAGGGAGGAGGAGCGGGAGCTGGGGAGGCAGCAAGCGCGGGAGTGGCACAACGCAGCACACTCTGCACCAGGGTCTGCAGATGGGCACAGATGGCACGACCCAGGGCAAGCAGCTCCCGCCGGAACTCCCGTTCTTCCTGCGCCTGCTGCTCCATGATGCAGGTCTGGGCTCACAGGGCTTCCAGGTGCTGCTCGTGGTACCCCTGCAGTGTTGCGGTGGTCCTGCAGAGCCCTCGGGTGCGGGAGCATGTCCCGGGTGGGGTGGTGTGCCCTGCACGTGCAGGTGGTGCGGCTGTGGAGAAAGAAGAGAAGTGGTGAGTTGGTGAGTTCTCCCTGGGGACACAGTGGGTGAAGCCCAGCCCCCCCTCTGCAAGGTGAGGATGACTGTGCCCTGCACTGTCAGAGTCGTTGTGCTTGCCCAGAGGCCATGTTTGGAATGTCCAGCTATCCCTGGGAGTGGGAGGTGCCCCGAGACCGCACCCATGCCCCTGTGTGTCTGAGGTGGGGGGAGATGTCCCCTGCCTCTGTGTAGAGGGGGTGTGTGAAGGGAGGGCGTCTTGTCGTGTCCCGCCCTGGGGTCAGGAGTGTGTCAGGTCTCTTCACACACACGTGTGCCTATCAGGCCACGGCCCCTGGGTGTCACGCAGCTGGAGCCACCTGCCCAAGGGTGGCATGGCATGTGCTTACACGTGCACAGGTTGATGCGTGATGTGTGGTAGGCAAGGGCCATGCGTGCAGTCCCTGGTCTCCCTCCCCACCCCCTCTCCCCCCCGTGGGTATGGGATGGTGATAGCACTTACCTGCTGTGGCCTCCCCGGATGACCTTGCTGACTCCGGTGCTGGGACAGCTTGGGGGTCCTGCCGGCGTGGCACCCTCAGTGATGTCTCCTCTGCCGCATCCAGGTCAGGGCCCTCTAGTCCCGGCTCGCTGCCCCCTGGGGTGGTGTGGGCCATCCCGCCCCCAGGATGCAGTCGAGGGCGGGGAAGTAGGGGCAGGTGTCAGCCCCTGCTGTGGTGCCGCCCCTGGTGGCCCTGGCATATGCCTGCCGCAGCTCCTTCACTTTGAGGCGCACCTGCTCCTGCATGCGCCTGTGACCCTTTCTGGCCATGGTGGCTGCTATGCGGCCATAGACTGCCACGTTCCTCCACCTAGTGCGGAGATCATGGACATTGGGGGCCTCCCCCAAACCTCAAGGAGGTCCACAATCTCCGCACTAGTCCACGAGGGCGGGCACTGTCTACGGCCCCTGGCTGGCCCCTGGGTGCTGGGGGACTGGGCGGGGGATGGCTGGCTGCCACTGTCTACCATTGTGCGACCACTGGGTGAGGTGCTGCGGCTGCTGGCAGGCCTGGCTCTGGCACATGCTCAGTGGCCAGACTCTACCCCTTTAAGGGCCCCGGGGCTGGGGGAGAGGAGAGGAGTTTTCCTGGTTGTGCCCAGAGTGGCCACCAGGGGAAACTGGGAAGGGCTGGAGGCCAGCTAATTTGAATTAAGTGTCTACACAGCACTTATTTAGAATTAGCTATTTCGAATTTGGCGTTACTCCTCGTAGAATGAGGTTTACCTAATTCGAAATAAGTGCTCCGCTATTTCAAATTAAATTCGAAATAGTGCTTTGCATGTATAGACGCTGTTGAAGTTAATTAGAAATAAGGGCTGTTATTTCGAATTAACTTTGCAGTGTAGACATACCCTTCATGACTGGCAGCAAGGTAGTAGTTGCTAGGACCTCCATGATAAAATGGCAGGAGGTGACTCGTTGAGCTTCTGCTGAAAGAAAAGGAAGTACAATCCAAGTAGCTGGTAAAATCATAATGGTGGATAATTAATAGCTAACTAGGAAAATAAGCCAAGAATAATAAAACAAGTTATTGTTCTTTTTTTTTTAAATTACCAAACCTCTATCTGTAGGTCTGGCTCAATGGTCTATGAATGGAGTGAAGCAAAGCTTGCTTAAACTAGCCCTCATCTTTCCAAGGAACTGGTGAAATGTGTGTTGTGGAATTTTTATATTAGACCTTAGAATCCAATTATCTTGTTTGCTGCTTATGAATGACGTATGGGAAGGCTTTAGAAAAGCAGGGATTGTTCTAAATTCCCCCTTCTCCCTCAGAGGTCTGCAGTATCCAATTATTCGGTGACAACACTTGATCCATTAAACAGAGCACTTTTGAGAAGCTTCCAAATGAATTTAAAATAGATTATGATTGTCAAAAATGTGTGCGTTACATGCTTTTTAAACATTTTTTTCTCAAACATGCCTATTGTTATTTATACTGTAGTAGCTCCGAAAGACCTGCAAGATCATGTGCCCATGGAGCAAGGTGCTGCACATAGACATATGAAGACACAGTACCTGCCCTGATGAATTTACAGTCTAAGTAGGGATGACAAAGGATGATGGAAAGGAAATGATATTATTATCACAATTTTACAGGAATAATGGCATAGAAAGATTACGTGTTTTGGGGCAGAGATGTGAATAAAACCCATATCCTCTGAACAGTGCTTTCACCACAAGAGCTTTCTATCTCTTCCATCTTAGATCATTTCACAAACTGCACACAGAAAATATTAATTTACATACTCAATATTCAAGATTTGTGACTGAAGCACTCACATTGCAGAGTGTTATTTCTATTTTGCGGTTAGATCCCCCTATAGTTATAAACAGGAAAGTGCCCAAACAAATCACTGAGCAGCTGGGCTTGGGTAATTATCCATTTGTTATAATGTTTGACCACACTTCAGAAACCCAGCTACAAACTCGGGCTGGAACATGGAACAAAAATATCTCCAAGCGGATGACTTTTCTGTTACTTGGGCATCCATGCACCCATGCAGGCAGCTACTTGTGAACAATTATATTAGTATAAACATTCAGGATTATTTCAGACATGAGTTATGAATTAAAAGGAGCTAAACTTAGATAATTAATTTGAAAAGATTACTTTTAGCTGCTCTTCTTAGACCTGCCAGTACAACTTTTTGCTTTATTCTGTTCTCCCAATGTTGTCTCCAAAATTATATATATAGGGCTGTTATTGTTGGTTTTTTAATTAATCTCCTGGGAAAAGGATGCTCATAGGTTGTTTGAGTCACTACAATATATATGCATTAAATTTGAATAAAATGATTTTTTGGGAAAATAGTAAAGTAGTTAACTCTCACTCTACTTGCATTTATTATGAACATGAAAAGGATCTCTGCAAATTTCTGAGATGGTGTAATTTGCACATTCTCTTATGTTAAAAAGACCAGGAAATGTATTCTTTTCAACTACAGATTATAAGAACAGGCAGTCAAATGGAGCAAGCCTCTCAAATTCCATTTCATAAAATTTGTTTCCCAACCTCAATTTCTGTGAAACCCGTTATGAACTCCAGAAAATAATTATTGGACTTTTAAAATCTACACTGCAGTAGAGGTCTCTTTAAAAATAAAAATAGTGAAATCTGTCTGATTGGGTATTGTTGATTCTTGTTAGGCATTGGAATACAATGCAGATAATGAAACACGCTTGCTAATGTATCTGAAACTATTTTCTAGCCTGTCCCCATAGAAGTAGCTGGATCCTTTCAATATAGCTATATAAAATATAAATGAAGTCATTTATGAACTGCTGTAACTCAAACCCCGTTCCAGGCCTCTACTGGAAATGAGATCTACAGTCTCTGCATTCTCATGTTGGGGGGAATAAACACAATTATTTTGTAACACATAGACAAAAGAACCCTAAATCCTGAAAACAGTGAGAAAGAGAGAGAAAGAGATTTGTTATGGTTATATTAAAATACAAAATCACGCTGAATGCCTCTTGGTGTATACAGCCAAAGGCTCTTTATAGTAACAATATAATAAAAAGTGAAAATTGTGTTCTTTCAAAGAATAACCAGAACAAGCAGATTCCATTTCAGATTAAATACAAAGGGCTCCATTGACATTGCATTTAGATCTTGTTCAAAGGGATTTCTACATTCATGGCATATGGCAAGAAAGAGATGGCTCCAGACCAAAAACCAAAGCACTTCCAAAGTTTGGGATTTCAGAATCTGAACTCAGAAACACACGTGAACTTCTCAGTCACTTCTTATCTCTATGACATAGATGAAAAATTCATTTCAAAACCTCCCTGGTGCATGGAAAAAAGAGGGGAGTTAATAGTCATGTGCCAGTTTTGCAGGTTGAATCTATCCTGAACAGTAACTAATGAAACAAAACCACTTGGGCTTTAGCTTACATTCAAAAGACCCACCTACTCCCTAAAGCATTATTAGTACAATGAAACCAAATAATCTGTTTCCTTTGTGTTGCATTGTATTTTAGTTGCTGTGTCTTTAGATCAGGGGTGGGCAATAATTGTTAATGAGGGGCCACTCCAAGAATTTGGTGAGTTTTCAAGGGCCGCATTCTTCCAAGAGGTTAATGGAAGAGATATGGGGTTCTAGGATGGAGGTTGGGTACACAAGGAAGCTCAGAGTAGGGGACTTGAGAACAAAAGGAGGTGTGGAGTCTGGGAGGGAGGTTTGGATGAAGGAGGGAATTGTGACCTGGGGCAGGGGATTGGGGTTTGGGGGTGTGTGTAGGATTTAGGAGGGGGTTTGGGGGCAAGAAAGGATTCTGACTTGCAGGAGGAGTACAGGAAGGAGTGCAGCATCTGGGAGGAGATTGTAACCTATGTCAGGGGTTCAGGAGAGGATGGAAAAATGTGGGTGATGACCAGAGGTACAGATTGGGATGCAGGGTCTGGGAGGGGGCATGGGTGCAGAAGCAGAGGTACAGAGGATTACATGGGGTAGGAGAGTAGGAGGTGAGTAGATGGTTTGGGTTACGAGGGGTAGAGGTGCAGAAGGAGAGCACAGGGTCAGGAGGATGGAAAGGCTGGAGTGCCACAGACAGGCTCTGGCCAGGAGATGCTTCGCTAGGTGGCTCCCTGACAGCAGCCCAGCAGGTTCCCTCAGGGCTCCCTGACTGCCCCGTCCCTGCATTCTATTTAGAGTGTCTGGCTGCAGGGGCCATTTGCTGCTCTGAGTGCAGCTAGTGGGGAGGGGGTAAGCTTCACCTCCTGCCTGTCCGCAAACTGGCAGCTTCCATTGGCTGATTTCCAGCCAATGGGAGCTGCAAGATTGTGCAGGGGGTGAGGCAGTGTGCAAAACCTCTCCCTCCTCTTACTTGCAGTGGCACTCAGAGCAGCTGGCTGCAGGGGCCTGTGTGTTTCTGAGTGGCATGCAGGAGCAGGGCCAACAGGGAGCCTGGCAGAGGTTCCTGCTGGGCTGCAGACTGGATCTAGTGGCTTGGTGGCCAGTGAAGTCCACAGGCCATATTTTGCCTGGCCTTGCTTTAGATGATAAATTTATCAGAACAGAGATCTGTGTATTGTTGGCATACTAGACCTATAGCAGCATGTATATTCATGGTGCATTATAAAAATAATACATACAATGAACAATCAATACTACTAATTATTAACTTTCTGAAATAACCAAAATAGGCTGAGAGCTCTTTGTATCTGTCCCTGTGCTTGTGTACTGGAGTGAAAGGTATAAAAGGCCTTCCCTCCACTTGCATGTCTTTGAAGAAACTAACTGTAATCTTTACATTTGACTCTCCGGGATTCAGAAGGGAATAGAGAAGTGCCACACTCCACTGTGTTCGGAGATGTCACAGTGTCTGAAATCTGTCTGTCCTCCTGGAAGCCTGCCTTAGTCCCATTGCCTCCAGCAGCTCTCACCAGGGTAGTATAATGCTATATTACCACTTATTGTGAGCTGTATAGTAAAGGAACACTTCAGCCATTGGAAACTAGCCTGTAAATCTGCCAGGGGCCATTCATTCCCAACCTGTAGAACACCACAGATAACAGCTGTAATATTATGTAGCCCATATGATTTTTAAAGTCCTTCACAAATGTAAATTAATGCTCATAATATGTGTCTTAATATTCCCCACACTTTCTTAGAGATGGAAAAACAGGGCACAGAATTGTTGTCACCTTCCCAAGGCTCAGAAGTTATCAGTGTCTGAACTGAAACCAAAACAGCAAGAGGTTCTTAATCTCAGTCTTGTGTCCAAAATTTTAGAATGGGTCTATCTTGTCTCAATTATATATTCTCTATATCAAGAGTTCTCAACCATTTTGTACTGTTACTTCACGCCTCCTTGCCCACAATCATTTCCTCTTAATTTGCAGCAACCACACTTTCTGGATTCCCAAGTGCTTCAAAGCAAGGGCTACTAGAATTGCCTAATAGTTTATGAAAGGCGTTCAGCTTGTCTGACAAGTTGTCATCTTAATTCCTAAAGAAATCTCAGAGGGGTAGTCATGTTAGTCTGTATCTGCAAAAACAATGAGTGCTGTGGCACCTTAGAGACTAATAGATTTATTGGGGCATAAGCTTTCATTAGCACTGATCCAAGAGAGTCATGTTGGTAAATGTATGTACATCTAGTGCATGTAATAATGATCAATAAATATAGAGTGGTCTGAGCTACTGGCACTTATCACAAACTGGAAACCTGTTCTACAGAATCTCAGTTTACCTTGAAAATCCAAAGTAGGTCTCTTGTGGTTATAATTGTGAAGAAAACATCTAAAATATGAAGCATGCATAACTATCCAGACAGGAGTCATCAGAGAGCCTGGAACAGAGAATGAACTGCCTCATTCCTCTCCACGGGGTATTAACACAGACATGCAGGGATGGCCATTTAAACATCAGCACAAAATATGTCAATCCTAATGTGAGGAAGAAAAGAGAGGATCTGTAATGTGCACAATTTCTACCGAGTAACATCTCATTTTGGTGCTACAAATGGACGGTGATTGGGACACTGCATTGTTTTTGACCACTTAAGAAGGAACTAAGCTAAGTAGCCTAGTAGAGCTCATGGGCACAGGGAGGTAGGGATAGGACTCCAGAAGCCAATACATCTCAGAGAGCATGCAGGATTGTATTTTACACAACTGTATAATATAGTGTGAGTGATGTTGAATTCTCACAATTCACATGGAAGAAGGGTGGTTTTTTTTCCTCTGGGCAAGGTTTGGAAGAGTACCATCACCTTTTCTACCCAATTTGACAGTTGGACCATCAATAACAGAGAGAGGTATTATGTCAACTTCTTTGCTGATTTATATCAACCTTAACTATAACAGTCCTTGTTATTCCAGTCCTGATTTCCATGCGCTAGGGAAATAGTCTCTCCAAATTACAGCAGAGGTACTTTGCCGCTACCTTTACCATACCTATCCTGTGAATAAAGGGAGGACTTGAGCCTTCAAAGATGTCATGGTAGCACCTTTTGCTGGCACTACATTTTTCTCACTCCCAACAAAGACCTTTAAAAAATCCAGTAAAACAGGAAGTTTTCATCCAGTGAAAAGGATATTCAGTCAGAAGATGAACAAATTAAAATATGTCCTTGCTTTGGTCCTTGCTGAAATATAAGCCTGGCCAAACATGCCCTACAAAACAGAGAGAACCATTTAGCCTGTGATAGTATCAGGCTTTCTCTTTCTATGTCTATCTGTCTATCCGTTTGGCTTTCAAAAGAAAATGCATGGACATATTTAAAGCAAACCAGCAACATGATTAATAAGGACACCACACAGAGACACATAAAACTGCCCTGTCTCCTTCATCTGTTCTCCTGGTGCAGTGATTAACCTTTGAGTTTATGAGTATTTTTGCACTTGCCTCAGATAAAATATTTTATGAGTTCTTACCTCCCAGGCAACTTGGATTAAACTTATCAGGTCAGGAAGATAGTGGGCCATAATGTCTGTTCCCTCAGAAATCATATCTGCCTCTTCACTACATTATTGGAACATTCTTTGCACAAAACAGATGGAAACATCAAGGCAAGAAGTAAGACAACTTGTTAAGGTCACATTCCACTCTCCTATACATCAGTCATGCTTAATTGATTCTTAGCCCCACCTAAAGACAATTGCAATACATTATGAGAGCTGAGAATATGAATAAGATCATTTTCATTTCCCCATTAATTCCCACTTGGAATGGCTCCTGCCTCTGCAAAAGTTTCTTTGGCAGTGTACTTTCTAATGACTGATTGCTACCTTTCAACCAAGAAACAGCACAAACAGGCAGATTCGTTTTTGTCAGATGTCTCCCTCTCTGACATGGCATTTCAGGTGCCTGCTCTTAATGTCATTCTAAACAAATTTTTAAAAAAGGATACTGAAAGGAGATTTTGCAGGTGCATAGTTTAAAAGGACATCTTTTTTGTGCACTTACTAATGCTGTTTAGTTTCTTCCTCACACATATCTGACAGCACATCTCGCTCCAAACTGTACACAGAGGGACTCAATCATTCTAATTCTTTGTCTATGCCCCTTCTCTTGAACAGGGTGGGTGAGTAATCATGTGTCAAATCTGAACCTGCTTTACATCTCCTAATCATTTAGGTAAATTGAAATAACATGAATGCAAAGCTGAAAATATTTTTTGAAATCTTATTGGCTTTTCAGAATGTGCTTTATATTTTATTCACAAAAAATGCCATACTTGTGAAAACAGACTGACAGTATTAGAAACTCTGTTAATAAAATAGTAAGCACAGAAACACAGGAATAGCCAGAATAGTGCCGGGGTGTCTAAACCCTGCACTTTAGCTAACCCCCTATGCCCACAGCCCTGCTGGGAATGCTCGTACTGGAGACAGACTATAAAATCCTCTGGAGCAGCTCAGTCAGGACTGATGGCTGAAGGGGAAGGAGGCACTGAGGAAGCTCCAGGGGAGGAAATGCAGCCAGACCAAGCAACGGCAGCTGGGGCGAGAGGTGCTACATGAGTAGCCTCAGAGACAGAGACAGAATGACATTATGGGGAAGAGATGTGCAAGCAACCCTCCATTGGCCTGGGGGAAGAATACTTGGCTAAACGAGGCAGAGGAAAAGATTCCAGGAAAGATGGAAAGGGCCAATCAGGGCAAATGTTATACGTGCGGACACGAGGCACACTTTCAGTGAGATTGCCCCTACATGGATTGTAGTTATGGACAGATGCTGATGGCAGGCCATAGAGCCAAGGGGAGAGACCCTGCTAAGTTGTTAGTGAGCCTGAGGGTAAAGGGGTCCCGGTAACTGTCCTAGTCAACTCTAGGTGCAGCCAGACATTGGTGCGGGTCGGTGTCCCCTGAGCCACTGGAGGTTAGGGCTGAAATACCATGAATTGATGTTCACGGGTACAAATTGAGAATGGGCCATCCTGCAAATTAACGTGGCAATGGGCAAGTCATCCAATAGAAATAGATAAGGCTTGAGGCGCCTTCATGGGAAGGTCATTCCTCGACACCATATCAAATCAGACTAATGTCTGTCCATTTTTTTTTAAGCCTGTTTGGGAATTTTTGGGGGAATGAAATGTTTCTTCATTAGAAAATGCTGATTCCATGAAAACCAGTCAGTGGTTGTAAAAGGTTCCCCATGCTTCCTGTCAAAGAACTTTACTCTTGGTGTAGAGGGGCGTGCGGACTGGCCAGTATGAGGGAAAACAGGTAGCTGGTTACATCCTCTGCTTACAAAGGGGTGGGGGTAAATGAAAGCACCCACTTGTGACTGGATTTACAGGGACACAACCATATACTAGATTACAGACTGAACATACCAGCTCATTGCACATACTGTTGACCACTGAAAAGCTGTCAGGATATAATAACTTTCAGTCATGATA
Organism: Pelochelys cantorii; assembly: GCA_032595735.1. NCBI lineage: Eukaryota > Metazoa > Chordata > Testudines > Trionychidae > Pelochelys > Pelochelys cantorii. Next base: position 95,257,132 of record CM064329.1, on the reverse strand, counting down.
AATACATTGGTCTAGATTTAATCAAATAATATACATGTGAAAGGCTTTGCAGCACATCGTCCAATAGTTTGTGACATCCAAGTTCATCTTAATACACTTTGGATTGCTGGAGCTTGGAATGCAAGTGCATCTAGGCCTCTTTAATTTGGTACCCATATTTTCTCCACTTGTACCTTAGATGTTGTATCAGACCATCCGGATGTAACAAAGATCATGCCAAAACTTTCACATCTGAGTTAAAGTCATGGCACAAGGGCCACTGGCCACATCATGTGTGCACCTTTCAAAAAATATGAACCAGATGTTCAATAATGGTGTAACTTGGAAATAAAAGCTAGAATCTTCATTTGTTACTGCTGCTAACTCCTGCCTCCTTTTTTTCAGCACTGCTTGGAAACTTTCATTTGTGCTGAAACAAAGAGGGGAAGGGGAGGTTGCTAAGTCTCTCTGTCCTAACTACTTCAAAAACTGGCTCCAGAGTGCAGTTTGCTGTACTGAGCAGCAGCACTTCTGCAGCGTTTGCTGCAGCAGAAATAATATAGATATACACACTGTAGAAATGTGTTTTTCAGTGCTTAGTCATTTAGATGTAAACTGTCACAGCTTCATTGCAAGATACTGTCAGGTCAGAAGAGGGGGAAAAATGAAACAGATTAATTTCCTTTGCAGTTTCCCTCTGGGATTACCCTGCTGAAATGCCAGGCCAGCTCTACTGTTTTTTGCATCAACAGATGGTAGACGGCATCATTCCTTGTGTTTGTTTCGTATTTGGTAAATTGCAGGTCACATCTGGTCCAGCCTCTGTTCATTCTGAACAGATGGAAATTCATGTTCTTTATTGGCTGCCATGAAAGTATTATAAGGCGGGGAAGAAAGGGATGTGGTATGGAATGAAAAGAGGAAAACAGAGAGAATGCCTTAAGATGACACAAAAATTTGCAGTTGATGAGGTCTGAAGATACTTCCGTGGTAATTGTGATAGACAGAGAGCAACACAAGCACTATTTTAATCACTCATTTAGAGGAAAGAAAATAACTCCAAGGGCTTCAAGACTCACTTTGCCTCACTTCATCAGATTTGACAGCTACAAAAGGAAGTTTCCCAAAATTGTCTCTGCTGCCCCTCCCCACAAGGCAACAGAGACTAGGTAAGAACACCCCAAATTAATATACATTTTCCAGCTATTTGCCATCATGATGTTTGTTTTAGATCAAAGATGGGGAACCTGTACATGGTTTTCAGAGTTAGCCACTGGCAGGCTGCTAGATAGTTTGTTTACCTGAGCATCCATAGGCACAGAGCCCCACAGCTCCCAGTGGCCATGGTTCGACATTCCCAGTCAATGGGAGCTGCAGGAAATGGTGCAGGATGGACCACTGCTTGCCACAGCTCTCATTGGTGGGGAACAGTGAACTGCCGCCACTCAGAGCTGCAAGTGGCTGTGCCTGTGGATGCTTAGGTAAACAAACTGGCAGCCTGCCAGCGGCTAGCCCTGATGAACCATGTGTGGCCAGCATCCTGTTTTAGATAGGGAACGGTTGGAAAATACCATGTAAAAAATTAACACATTTTTGTGTGTGTACATGAGTGAGTGGGAGGGGCAGAGAGAGAGAGAGAGAGAGAGAGAGGTGTTAAACCATTATGTGGAATTTTATCATTTTTTAAAAAAAGTTAATACAATTTATATAAATTTGTGCGTGTCTCCATTTTTTTGTGAAATTTTCATGACACTTTTATTTTATTAAAGTTCAAAAGTGCTAATGAAAATACAGATATGCAGATGCAAAAAATGTGCAACAAGTTTGTTGGGGTTTTTTTTGTTAGAATTTGAAAACTGAATTTAAATTGTCATTAAAAAAATCAATGTTTTGAAATTTTGACTGTGACAATCTGGGTCTCCTGTGATGTCAACCGATGAGCTGAGATACCACTGAGCCTGCCCTTTTCTGCCAGTCTAGGCACCCTTTAATCTGTTTAGCTGAGCCTGGCTCTTAAACCTCCTCCAGCACACACACACAGGTAGGGCCACCCCCAATCCCAGAACCACACAGACACTAAAATTGTCTCTGGAAAAGGTCAGTTCAAAAGACTTGCCACTGCTCAGAGGTGTTTGCTTCCCTTGGATTGGATCAAACAGTGCTGGCATACAGGCTGAATACATGTAAAAATGAAAACAAGATGATGTCCATTGATAGTGCCATACCAGCAGACAGAAATATAAAAAAGAAACAATAGAAAAAAGAAGAAATATGAAGAACTCTGCTAGAAAGCAGAACAATTATGGAAAACTAGAACAAAAATAATCCCAATGATTTCTGAAGAACATGGAGCAATCTCTAAGGGTATGTCTATACAGCAGGGCTAAAGTCGAATTAAGCTATGCAAAATAGCTTAATTCGGCTTTTGGAGCTGTCTACACAGCAGGAAGTCAAAGGTAGAGTACTCTTCTTTTGACTTCCCGTACTCCTCATGAAATGAGGGTTACCATGAGTCGGAGTCAAAAGTCCTCCATCTCGACATTATTTCAAAATAAAGGCTTGTAGTGTAGATATGCACTATGTTGCTGCTGTGTAGACGTACCCTAAGCGGCTATCTGAGCAGCTCAAGCATAGGTTCACAGTATAAGACATCATGATGAGCGACCTCCAGCAGACAGTGGTCTGCCTGAATTTTAAGGAAAGTCAAATGTGAAGAAGTGCCTCTGAGCACTTAAAATACAAGACTTTTATGGAGGGTTGAACAAAATGCTGGATTACCCAAACTGGTTTGTCAGTTCATGGTCAGGATTTATTGATTACATATAAGGATAAGTTTAAGACAATAATGTTCCCCTTTTTGTGCTTAAAGATCATGTAATACTGAGGGTTAACAATAATAATAATCATAACCTGCTCAGAAACAACCTGTTCAACATGTTTCTAGAAAAAAAAATTACCACTTTCTACCTTTGTCATTCAAATGAGCACGTTATCCTTTGGCTCAAATAAAGCACCCCCTAGGTGCTGCTTTATGATGGGTTATGCTATTAACTACACTTGAAAAGACTTAGAACAGTTCAAGCTAAAGAAATATATAAAAGAGTAGCAGGCAGATTTGTTCCTCTCGTTTTATTCCATACAGGCTTGCAAGGCAGCATGGAGGCTTGTACCTAGCCATCATCTTAGCAGCTATTCTGGAGGAGGAGGAACTTTTTATTACTCCATGACGCAAATAACATATTTGACACATGCTGGCTATCTCACCCTAGTATTTCCTGCTCTTGAACAAGCATCAAAAAGAAAGGGAATTAAAAAAAAAAAGAAATATACAGCTCTCCTAGTGAGCTGAGAATCTTGTTTTAGTTCCTTTGTTTGCTTGTTTTTAAAACCAAAACACTTTTGTGTACTAATTTAAGAACTAATTCTCGTACCATTCCGAGCATAGTAATTCCTGAGTTGAATGGAGCTACTTGTGGAGCAAAACCTCAATGCAGCCAAGCAATTAACATATGCTTAACTTCAGGCACACATAAAAGTCCATTCCTATTTCACCAAAGCACTAAAAACACCTGATTGAGTCCTGTTGACCTTAATTTTGAAAGCGCATTACTGAATCTGGGCTTCAGGTACTCCTCTTGCTGAGGAAAAGCCCTTTAGTTTCAAGGTGGTTTTCTTTTTTGAATGCCTATCAGAACTGCCCCTACAAATATCTGCCTTGTGACCAATATGGGACTATTTAGGCCCACAATTTCCACACATTATCGTGTAAGAGCTTGAAATATGTATGTGGTGGGTATCAGATTCAACAATATTTTCAGATGTGCACACACTTCAGAGCTTGCATGTGTAACAGTTTGTTTATTGGTGTGTCTTCTAGACTAATACATAGACTTCCTTCAACAGGCAGCTTTGCAGATACACATAGACTAATGTATTATTGCAATATCCATATCTCATGGAATGTATTGTATTTTCTAAATAAAAAATGTGATTTTATATATTTAATGATACAAATGTATAGTAAAAATCAGAAAACAACTGAATAACACTTTTTTAAAATCCAAGATTAAAAAAACAAAACAAAAAAACAGGTTAAATGGAACACAAAGGGGCTTATTGATATGCACTGCTCTCATTCCCACTACAGGTTAGATCAGCCAGAGGACTGCTCTAAATTTCTGCCAGCTGGCTACAATTCCTAAGGAATCATATGCCACCTGAGCACAGCTGGAATACAATGTCTTCTGGTCTATAGCAATTGACCTTGACCTATTCCTATGTGATGGATATGGGGTGGCTCTTTAATAAATTATGAATACTGTACACCAGTGTTTCTTCAATTTTTTGAGACCACGGAATACCAAACAATAATATTTTTTTATGCAGAACACCTATGAACATTTTCTTAAAAAAATTATTGTCAGACAAAAAAAGTCCAAAACAAAGAGGTAACAAAAACAAAGAAGATGTTGCAGCACACCTGCGTGTTTTTCACGGAACACCAGTGTTCCGCGGAACATAGTTTAAGAAACACTGCTGTACATGACCTGGTTATCGGGATGCTAGTTTAGTTTAATAGCAGGCTTTAAGGGAAATCAAGTTGAAAGAATGAAAAAGAGCTCAAGACAAACCATCCTCCAGATCAGGGTTGCTAAGAAATCTTGCCTGAACTTATAGCTCTGAAGATTCTACCTGAACTTTAGATGGCTTGTAGGATGAATACTGCATGCCAGAAGAGCAAAAAGAGTAGCTATCTCTCCAGAAGTCAGGCAGTTATTATGGAACTTTCCAGACTGATACCCAGAACCTGGCGGTGTTTGAAAAAGTTAGGTTTGTCCAGCCCACCATCACAGGATGTAAGGGTTTACATAAGATGGACAGCCATGAAGACCATCTATTGCTTTAAAGTCCTTACCTCTAAATACTCTGTTCCTGCCATACAGATTAAGCTATACTTTGGTTTAAGAGTCTTTTTGGTCATTACTGATTATAGACTTGCAAAGGGCAGAAACACAGATGCTGAGCCCAATGATCGCTGCTAAGCAATCAAGGTTGATGCCCAATGTACTGTAGTTCAGGGGACCTAGTTTAAGAGTGGGAGAACTGTAGAATTCTTCCGGAAAAGAGGAAAAGGCACAAGACTTCCACTTAGAGGGTATGTCTAGACTACATGGCTCCGTCGACAGATCCATGTAGTCTAGACATACCCAGAGAGACCAGGAATGGGCAGAGGTAAAACTAGCTTGGTAATTATGACACCCCACCTGAGCTCCAACTGGGGATGGTGATTGTACAGAGGATAACTATGTCAGCTACACCAGCTGAGATTGCTCTCATGCAAGGGTAATTCTCTCCTCCCCAGATCTGGCATTACCCAGCAACAACAACCAAACCCTATGAGTTTTAAAGAAGCCACAAGACCTATCCTACCTTCTCCAGTTTTCTCTGAGTTTTTCATACTTCACACATTGCTATTATTTTGTTCATGAGTTGCTACTGATGTTCTATTAGGCTGCAGGTTGAAGCTCCCATGACTGAAGAAACTACTGCTTACCAGTCACAGATTAATATAATCAAATGCCAGAAATACTGAAAATCAAGCAAGATTGTTCTGAGATTTCAGCTTATTTTTGTCAGCATACAAGATTCTGGTAGACTTTGAAAAAAATTCTAAACATTTGGGCGCTATATCAGAACCTTTGAATCTTTATGGAGTTGTCATTCATCATAAAAATTGTGAACTAGCATTACCTGGGAATTTATAGAGGGAAATCAAAGTGACTTAATTCTTCCCATGTCAATGATGTAGGGTACGTCTACACTTGCTCCCTAGTTCGAACGAGGGATGCAAATGTAGCCAACCGAAATTGCTAATGAAGTGGGGATTAACTATCCTGCGCTTCATTAGCATAATCTCACCCGCACGCTATTCTGCTCGCCAGCTGATTCGAATCAGGAAGTGCGCTCCGGGACGCGTTAGTTCGAATCAAACCCCTTGGCTCAAACTAATGTTACTCCTCATGAGTAACTAACATTACTGCTCATGAGGAATAACGTTAGTTCGAACCGAGGGGTTTGATTTGAACTAACGTGTCCTGGAGTACATTTCCTGGTTCAAATCAGCTAACGAGTGGAGTAGTGCGTGGGTGAGATTATGCTAATGAAGTGTGGGATATTTAAATCCCCGCTTCATTAGCAATTTCAGTTGGCTACATTTGCATCCCTAGTTCGAACTAGGGAGCAAGTGTAGACGTACCCGTATTTAATTAACTGGTTTATGGAGTACATGCACAACTGTCTTTTGCTGAGTAGAATCAATACTGTTCAGTGGTGTATCATTGAACCTGTACTATAGATGGTTACTGAAAAAGCCTAATTTAGCCCAACTACAGGGTCTGTGTTTTTAGAGCACAAGGTTGTTAGTTTTCTCCCTGTGGTCACCATGGATTTTCATATGGCCATAACCTACTGATGACCTTGACGCCCTACTGGACCACAGTGCTGTTAGAAAATATTCTCAGACTAGGAAGTGACCCTAGAATCTCACTAAATTAAGGTACATTCACTGCAGATTTTTTTAAACTGCCTTAAAATGTCACCCCACAAGACAATGTAATTATGCTTTGTTTTCCTCACATAAGATGATTGTATTGCAGACATATATTATGGCTCCTACATCTCAAACAAATTGATGCAGTTGCACTTATCTGGGTGCTTTGCAATTGGTTAAAACCTTTCCATGAACTGTGCCTGTTCTTAATAAAATCTATTAATCAAATATTTAAAATAAACTGGGATTCTTGCAACTGTCCTAATCATATATTGTGCCCATTTGGGGAGTTGTTTCGTGTTGTTTCCCACCCCCCCATCATTTCTCTAAGCTCAGAATTATTCCTACTAATATAGGAGATCACAGAAGAGATAAACCTCCTATTTTCATTCTGTTGTGAGAGTGCAGATTTATTTGGGCTGTGCTTAAATGTGTTTCTCTTGTGTAGCAATGATTAAAAAGCAAATGATGTGAACATACTGTGATCATGTCTTCAAGGTGCATTACATTTATTATATGACATTCTAATTTAACAGTTACTGGAGGTACCTGATCTGGAGAGATGTCAACTGATATTCATTAAAGTTAAAAAAAAAGAGTAAGTCTTACAAAAAAATAGCTTCTTCAAAAATAACTGGGTAATAACAGACCCATTATCAAGGCCAGGCTAGTCCATAAAAGGAGTCTGAGCATATCTGGTTCAGCTATTACCATGGTGTTTTTAAAAATATATATTTACTAAATACATATCACACAAACCTGTACATGAACTCTTTGGAAAATCTTGAGCATTTTTAACTCTTAGGTGATAAGAATTAGTTGGATCTTTAGATAAAGCACAACACAAACACCTAGAACCCAATTATGTAATGCCCTAAGATTTTATATTCATTAACACCAATGTAAACACTACCAGATCATAAAGGTTGTATTTTACATCCATTTTGCATAGTTCCCTGAATATAGATGTTTCCTAAATCAAGACCTTAAAATGTAAATTGAAGTTCTTCAGGGAAGAAATTGTGTCCTATCAAGTGTTAGCACAACACCTAGTATAATGGATTTCTGGTAGAGTGAAAAATCATCATCATGTTTTAACATGGGCAAAACAATGTATTGTTTCTAACCCACGTTGACAAAAATGTTGTGACACAGAGCAGAAATTTTCCAAAATCATTCAGCCTAAAATAGCCAGCACAGAAAATTTTAACCAGAACAGTTACCATTTGGTACAATTACAAGCAACTGAAAACACACACTTATAATGGGAAGTTTATCGGACAAGGCTATGCTATCAATCCCACATATAGCAATGAATTGTACATCTCTCATGCAGCCGTGTAGATAGAGATCTGTATTTTTCAGTCATATGCATCTTCCTGAAGGACTTGGCTCCATTACTACCCCAAAGCAGTAGCAATACAGTGGAAAAGTTCCTCAGCTGGTGTATTTTGTCATAGCTCCATGGACACCCACTAAAGCTACGTCTACACTACGAGCCTCTTCCGCAAAATGAAATGCAAATGGAGCACTCATTTGCATATGTCGCACTCTCATTTGCATTTCCTCCTCAGATCCCTTTTGCGCATTTTGTGAGGAAGAACGGCTCTTGCACAAAAGAGGGGTTTTGCGCAAAAAGGAGCTGTCTACACAGCAGTTTTTTGCGCAAAAACCTCTTGCGCAAAAGGGATTCGAGGAGGAAATGCAAATGAAAGCACAACATATGCAAATGAGTGCTTCATTTGAATTTCCCCTTACGGAAGAGGCTTGTAGTGTAGACGTAGCACAACTGTCAAATGAAAAGATTCTCCTGAGGAAGCACAATCTTGAGTTGCCTGGAATGAAAAACAAGAGTTTGCCATAGCACCAATGAGAACACCAATGTTCCATGTTGTCTGGTACCCTGCGGATAGCTGTTTCCTGGTCATGAAAGGTAATGGGAAAGAGAACATAAAGTAGTTTGTATTTGCTAATTTATGCAGTATTAATGGGGAGAAAACATTTTTCACTAGCCTCCAAAGCTGCTCAGTTTGTATTCAGAAACCTGAGGTTTATTGCATGCTGCAACTAAACAGACAAAACCTTTTGTCTATTATACTTTCCCAATGTAGGTCTCTTTCCTGCAGTATATTGGAATGTTTTGCTCTATACCATCTTAGGTAGGTAAAGCAATGGGGCTTCCACCACATTCCTTAGAATACTATTTGAAAATCAAATTAATATTTAGTTGAAAAGATTATTCCGATCTCAGCATAAATTTTCCTTTTCTGGTTTCATCCCATTTTATATTTTTAGTTAAAGAGATTCCTCTCTCAGCAGCTTTATAGGCCTTTGCTCTCTCACTTTAAGAGATATATTCAAGATTACTATCCTATTTCTTGTAATCAATGTAAACTAACAAGCAGTTTTAATAATTTTACACTGTCTGTACTACCTAGCCATCTCTTTGAAATCCCAGTCAGCTCCCTGACTTGATTTGGTTTTAGAAGTGATTCCAGGCATTAATTATACTATATATTATGTAGGTTATTACTTTTTTGTCAGTTCTAAAAAATCCCACCTGCTTTTAAATATAAATCATAACACAAATCACGTCAGAATTTGTTTTTAATTTTATACACAATTAATATTTCACTTCCATATTAAAAATGTCTTTAGAACTAATAAACCCATCTAAAATATACTGCTAGCTATGCTCAGCAAAAATACACGTTGAAAGCAAATGTATCTGCATAAATATAATCTGTCTAGTTTATAGAAGGGGACTAGTGCTTCAATTCACAATGAAACTTAGGTGCCAAACCCCAGACTTAGGCAACTAAATCCTAGTTTAATCATCATTATGATCCAAAAAATCTATACTTGGCTGCTAACTAACCTATCGGCACCTAAACTCACTTGTGCTTAAATTTTTTATGTAAATGTTCCCTAGATACCTTAATTACTATCTTTGGGCATGAGGAGAGCAGCTTCACTATAGACCAGTGATTCCCAAACTTTTTGGCATCACGCCCCCTTTCTGATTTTTGAGAAACCCTCATGCCCCCCCCCTCAATAACAGCAAAACTTAAGCAAAAATAAAAAAAGGAACTGACAGGGGCGGCAAAACAAAAATAGCAGCAAAACTTAGGGGGGGAGGCTTTAAAGGGCGGCCTGGGTTGCCTCGCGCCCCCCCTGGAATTTCTTCACCGCCCCCCAGTTTGGGAACCCATGCTATGGACAGTTAGGCTACATCTAGATTGCATTGCTTTTTTGGAATACCGGAGCTATCCTGAAAAATCAATGCCGTGTCCAAGGAACGCATCTGCTTTTTTGAAAAAAAAAATTCAAAAAAGCAGACGCGCTCTTTCACCATCCCTGTAAACCTTGTTCTACAAGGAATAAGGGGTGTGTTGAAAGAGCGCTTTCTTTTGACCTTTGGCTCCATGTAGACATGTGAGATTTTGAAAGAGCCTCTTTCAAAAATAAACGGGAAAAATGTTAAATGTTTCCAATTTAAAATTTCAGTGGAGACCTAGCCCTAGACACCTACCTCCTATGTAAATCATGGTGTGAGTCACAAACTAGGGGAAGATAGGCTCTCTGTGAGGCCTGGTCTACTAGGCACACTCAGAGGCTGTCTACTGGGTAAGGTCCCTTTCAAAATTAGGCTGGGAGAGGAGGCGCTCACTTTATAACTTTTAGCCCAGTGATTAAAGCACTCTTCTAGAATGTGCGAGCCCCAGATTCAATTCCTCCCCTCTCTGCATGATTCGGTGAAAGAACTGGAATAGGAGTCTTCCAGCTCTGAGGAGGGTGCTCTAGCCACTGAGCTATGGGATAATCTCATGGCAGCATGGGGCACCCTCAGGCTCTCCTGTGGAAGCTGTTCTCCTGTGAATAAGTGATTTTAGAAAGTCATAAGAGAACTGGGTAGATGCCCAAACCATCATGTTATAGAGTCATTCTCACTGTCTTTTGCCCCTTGTCACTATTATTTGTAGAAAGTGGGACAGCTTGCCAATAGCTCAGTGGTTAGGATGCACACCTGAATGAGACCCTTCTTCAAATCCTCTCTATCAAGCAGAGAGGGAACTGAATCTTGATCTCCCACATCCCACGTGAGCATGCTGGCCATAGGGCTAAATATTATAAGGTAGGAACCAACCCCACCATTTCTGCTGCAGGACATGGCATGGACACTTCACCTCAGCATCTCCCATTGACTGACTTAGGTGGCTCCTATGTCACAGGCTGGCTTTTGTGAATCTCATGTTTAGGCATCTGCCTCTCCTCATAAGGAGGCTAGGCACCCAACTCAGGCTTTGTGGATCTCAATTTTCTATATATTTGGGCATTGTGTACAGTAGAAAGAAAATGTGCAAGCCAGCTAATGCTAATATAGACCACAGATATTACTCACCAATGTAAGGATGATAAAAATACCTAGAAGATCATGATACAATAGGGGCTAACCAGAATGATTTCTGAAAAAGACAACTGTGGCTTACCAATCTATGAGAACTCTATCACAGTGTGAACAAAGCAGTGGCTAAAAGAGAACCAACTGACATAATTTATTCAGATAATCAAAGAACCATTGAAAAAATTCCTCATAAGAGTTTAGTAGAGGAATTAGATAGTCATGGGGAGACAGACAGATTTCATGCCTCAGTTTCCTTTTTTACAGAATGACGATAACAGCGCCACCCTAACTCATGGATTTAAGTGATGTTTCCAAACTCCTCTGGGATCCTAGATGGCAGGTGATACATAAAACACAGTATTATTCTTACAGTATGATTGATTTTGTAGGGGATGGCTTTTTTTAAAACAATGTTTTTCTCCCCTTCATATACAATTTAAATCCTTTTCATCACTCGTAGAAAGTAATGTCTGAGGCTAAACAAATGATGTCTCTAAAAATCCATCACAAAGTGTTCAAGCTGTGAACTTCTTTGTTTATGCTATCATAACAAGAGTCTTCCTTCTGTCCATCCTGCCCGTACCTAATTTCTAATCATTTTGTTTTATATACCATTTAAAAGTCAGCAGTTCTGGCTTGTTTAGATTTCATTTTCTGCCTGAGATGCTACAGGCAGCTGCCACAGCTCCAGGTAATGATGCACTTAGCCTGCGTTTACATTTCCTGAATGTTTCCCAACTTAAAACAGCTCTTAATTCTAAGTAATCCCAAATTTAGCTGAATTGCCCCCATAAAACAGCTGCACATATGGCTCACTGCCCACACCTGTGTTTGCACATGTCTGGTGCTGCTAAGCTAAGCGTTCTTTTTTTTAATGCAAGCATACATTGCATCCCTGATTTTGACATAGGATTTCATTATAGGGGGCTGTGTGCTAAATTCAAGATGTAAGATACTTGTGCTTCTCTCTAATCCACCCATTTAAAAAAACTAAGTATAATTCTTATTAACAATACTTAAGTATAATTTTCATTACCTTCTCATTAACAAACTAGGGAAGTACAACCTAGATGGGGCTACTATAAGGTGGGGGCATAACTGTCTGGATAACCATTCTCTCTGAGGCTATGTCTAGACTGCAAGCCTCTTTCGAAAAACCGTGTCTAGACTACAACCAGTACTTTCAAAAAAGCAAGCCACTTTTTCGAAAGAGAGCACCCAGGCAGTCTGGATGCTCTCTTTCGAAAAAGCACAGTTTGCTTTACATAGCGCCTTTTTTCAAAAGAGCACTTTCGAAAAAATGCATTCTTCTTCGTAAAACGAGATTTTCCGCGGTCAAAAAAACTGCCACGTTCTTTCAATTTACTTTTGAAAGAACGCAGCAGCAGTCTAGATTCAGGGGAAGTTTTTTCGAAAAAAGGCCACTTTTTTGAAAAACCCCTGTAGTCTAGACACACCCTAGAGAGTAGTTATTAATGGTTCACAGTCATGCTAGAAGGACATAACAAGTGGAGTTCTGCAGGGATCAGTTTTTGGGACTGGTTCTATTCAATATTTTCATCAACAATTTAGGTAATGGCATACAGAGTACACTTATAAAGTTATCAGATGATACCAAGAGAGAGAGCTCTAATTCAAAATGATCTGGACAAATCAGAGAAATGGTCTGAGGTAAATAGGATGAAGCTCAATAAGGACAAATACAAAGTAAGAAACAGTTCATTTCACACATACAGAATAGGAAGTGACTATCTAGGAAGGAGTACTGCAGAAAGGGATCTAAGGGTCATAGTGGACCACAAGCTAAATATGAGTCAACAGTATGACACTGTTGCTCACAACACTCAGGTTAATGCATCTCAGAACCATGTTTGCTTTTTTTGCAAGACACAAGGGTTACATCTACACTGCAGGCTTCCTGCGCAAGAACTGTTTTGCGCAAGAGTTCTTGTGCAAAAGGTCTTGCGCAAGAGTACGTCCACACTGGTCAAAGCACATCTCAAAAGCCATGCGCTTTTGCACAAGAGAGCGTCCACACTCGTGGGATGCTCTTGTGCAAAGACTTCCCCCTGGAACTACTTTGGACAGGACAAAAGGGCACCAGGACCTTCTGGCGGTGGGGGCTGGAGCTCCTCTGAGATACATGCTTAAAGGGATCTCCCTAGACAGCCATTTCTTTGCTGCTGCATGCTTTAGGACCTCTGGTAGGGACTGAAAGCTGTAGCAGTGCCTGTTGTGGTTGCCCTGAGCCTCTTTGGACACCACAGCTTGTGCCCTAGTGCCTTTGGGGACTTTCGCCTTCTGCTCGCTGTGCCATGGAGCCAGGGGTGGCCCTGTGCCTACTCTGGCCCCACATGGCCATTTTGGAGTGCCTGCAGCTGCTACTCCATACTGCCTCACTACTCCTGCACGAGCTCGATGCCAAGCTCACTCTGGACTCCCTCTCCCCGGATGTGGTGGCTTCATTGTGGCATCCCAACCCAACCGTGGAGAGGCATTACTGGAGACGCGACACCAGTTCCGACTGGTGGGACCGGCTGGTCTTGGAGCAATGGGATGACCAGCAGTGGCTTCAGAACTTCAGGATGCAGAAGCAGATGTTCCTGGAGCTGTGTGGCTGGCTCGACCCTGTGCTCCTCAGATGTGACACCCAGCTGCAGCCAGCCATCCCCATGAACAAGAGGGCTGCCATTGCCTGGTGGAAGCTGGCCACCCCAGACAGCTACCGCTCAGTGGCACAACAGTTTAGATCCACAGTGGGTGCTGTCTTGATGCAGGTAAGGCCCTCAGGGGGTGCTGTCTTGATGCAGGTAAGGCCCTCAGGGGGGCTGCACTCCCTGCCTGGGGGAAGGGAAGACTCCAGTCTGGGGGGGGAACAGATGGAGTGGGGGAAGCCCCATCACCCAGGGGCTTGTGCCATCCCTCCCTCACACAGGCCTGCTGATATGGGGGGGTGCGGGATCTGGGGTGAGGGGGTTTGGGGAGAGAGGGCATCACAGGGGTGCAGCCCCCCCCCCCCAAGGGCTCATGCACCTTCCCTGCCTCATTTGGTGCATGCCCTGTGTTTCTGTGCGCCCTTCTGCAGGTTGTCCGAGCCATCAGTGATATTGTGCTCCAGAGGGTCATCCGCCTGCAGGACGTGGATGCAACTGTGGCTGGCTTTGCTGCCCTGGGGTTCCCCAACTGTGGGGGAGCCATGGATGGGACCCACATCCCCATCTGTGCCCTGGAGCATCGAGCGGCCCATTTTATCAACCTCAAGGGGTATTCTCCATGGTGCTCCAGGGCCTTGTGGACCACCGTGGCTGCTTCATGGACATCTATGTGGGGTGATCTGGCAGAGCACATGACACCCACATCCTGAGAAACTCCAGCCTGTATCACAGAATGGAGGTGGGCACTTTCTTTCCCCAGTGGGAATTGATGATTGGGGATGTCCGCATGCCACTCTGCATCGTGGGGGATGCGGCCTACCCCATCATGCCCTGGCTGATGCGGCCATACACCGGACGCATGGATCCCAGGTGAGAACATTTCAACCACCACCTGAACCGGGCCCACAACCAGGTTGAGTGCACCTTCGGAGGGCTGAAGGTGCAATTCCACTGTCTGCTCACCCGTCTCAAAATGGGTGAGCAGAACATCGCGGAGGTTGTGGCAGCATGTTGCACAACATAGAGGAGCAGAAGAGGGAGGCCTTCCTCATGGGGTGGATGGCAGGCAAGGGCCGGGCATTTGAGCAGTCCCGCACAGCCGCCATCTGGCAGGTGCACCATGATGGGGTGCGCATCCGGGAGGCCCTGAAGGAGATGTTCTCCCACACCCCACACTAGGGTCGCTTCTGTCTCCCATCCACATCTCCCTCCCATCCCCAACCCTTCCTTCACCTCCCAATAAACAAAACAGTTTTTTGTTTAAACAAGAATAAACTGTAATTTTATTTACAATAGGGAAGAAGGGTGGGCAGTGGGAGGGGGAGGAGGAAGGGGCTCTGAACTGGGAGGGGGAGCTATTGCTGGGAGGGGCAGCTCCTGCCAGTGCCTCCATGGGTGCGGAGGCATCATCATCCTTCAGGCTGGGTTGGGGCAGGCAGCACGGGAAGGTGGGCAGGATGGGGCATGGCAACGGCATCAGGAGGAGTGGCTGGAGGGGGCATGGGCATGGCAGGAGGATGTGGCAAGGCCATGCCATAGTGCATGGCATGGCCGATGTGTGACGTGAGGGTGGAGATTGTGTCGCACATCCTGTCGCACCTCTGGAGGAACTGCCCCCATGCCTGCTACTGCCACTCCACGTCAGCCTGGAGCTTGGTGGTGACTGCCACCTCCATCCTCTCCATGGCCTGAATGTGATGGAGGAGGAGCTAGTCGTGCTGCCTGGGTGGTTGGTGCTGCCGCCACAGGGCTGGAGGGTCCCTCGTTCCTGGGTGGTCCTGCTGCAGAGAACACAGAAAATTATGAGGCAGTCAGTCAGCCCTGCCCACACTGTGTGCTGTCTGTGTGCGGCACCCTTTGGGAACTGTGGGGCCTGGCCTGTGCCCTTGGGGCCTTGGCTGGTTCCAGCCAGCATCCCCCCAACCCCCTAGGCAGGACATGTGTGAGCAGCAGGGTCCCAGGCATGCCCTGGAGCTGCCTGCCATGTCCACATGCCACACAGTCAGGCCCGGGAGACATCCTGGCTGCTAGGCACAGGCTCCAGGTGGAGGGTGATGGGATGGTCCTCTCCCTTATCATTGGAGCTGGTGGTCAATCCGCCCTCCTTCTCGAGGTCAGGCATCCTGACCACCAGGGTGTGCAGTCCTGTGCCCACCACCGGTGAGGGTCCTTGGACTGCCGTCTCGCTGAGGATGGCATGCAGGTGCTCGTAGTAGGGGCAGGTGTCGGCTCCTGCCCCCTCGCCATCAGTGGCCGGGACATAGCCTAGGCACAGCTCCTTGAACTTGGCCTGGACCTGTTCAAGGGTCCTGGCTGGATGTCCCTGGTCCGAGAGTGCCTGGGCCATGCTGCTGAAGATGTCCACATTGCGGTGATGGGCACGGGGGTCATGGAGGCTTTCTCTTCTGCCCACAGGTCCAGAAGGGCCTTGACCTCAGCCCCAGACCAGCATGAGGCACGCCACTTGGTGCCCCTCCCCGGCTCCTGGGAGCCCTAGGGTGGCTCCTGGGATGGGGGTGCAGGCTCACAGAGAGTCTGAGGGGCAGACATGCCTGCAGAGCTGCAATGCAGAGCCATGTGGTGGAACTGCCCTCTGTTGCTGCTGCTGCCATGCGGCATCTGCAGGGTGTGTGCGCCTTTAAAGGGGGGTCCAGCAAGCAGGAAGTAGCAAGCTGTGAGTGCGGGTACGGCGTGACCAAGCGGCCACCTGCGTTTTTTTCCTGGGAGGCCAGTTCTTGTGCAAAAATTCTTGGCTGCCTGTCCACACTGCCCTTTTGCACAAGAACGCTTGCGCAAGAAGTCTTCTTCCTCATAGAAAAGGTCCATAGAAGAGTAACAAGAATGACTAAAGATCTAGAAAACATGACCTATGAGGGAAGACTGAAATAATAGAATTTGTTTAATTTGGAAAAGAGGAGACTGAGAGGGGATGTGATAACAGCTTTCAAGTACCAAAAAGGGTACTAAAGGGAGGAGAGAGAAACATTATGTTCCTTAATCTCTCATGATAGGACAATTAGCAATGGATTTAAATTGCAGCAAGGGAGGTTTAGGTTGGACATTTGGAAAAACTTCCTGACAGGGTGGTTAAACACTGAAATAAATTGCATAGCGAGCTTGTGGAATTTCCATCACTGGAGAAATTTAAGAGCAGGTTAAATAAACATGTCAGGGATGGTCTGGATGGTGTTTGGTCCTGCTTTGAGTGTAGGGGACTGGACTTGATGACCTCTTGAGGTTTCTTCCAATTCTAGTATTCTATGAATTCCAAACATCTAAGATAGTGTCTCTTTTTTTGCACTTAGGAAGATAGATATGAATGAAAAAAACATGAATATAAACATGACTGTGTCTGAAAACTGTCTGTTTATGTGTGAATAAATAGGTGATGCATCTTAACGTCTAATTACAAAGATCCTGTTGTGTACTAACGTATTGTCCTATTTGGCAAGAAAGATGTAGAGTGTGAGAATCTGGAATGGGTTAGTTACTTTGTCAGGTGAGAAATTAGCCAGTCAGCAACACAATATTGGTAAAGATGTTTGTATAGTATTCTCCATTCAGGCAAAGGGCCAGATCCTCAGCCTGCATGGATTCTCATAGTTTCATTTACTTCACTGGATCTCTGCCAATTTACACGGCTGAAAATTTGGCCCAAAGACTCTTCAGAACTACCCAGCAATATGCAAATGTTTGCATCCCATTTTGATCTCATGTATTAGATTACTACTGGAATAAAACATCAATCTGATCGTCTGGCAGTATTCCCTATAAACATACATAGTGTGGTTTATGGTCAGATTAAACTCAATAGTGATTTTGTCAGTGAGCTTCCACAAGTGATGGTGAATTGATAGCTTGTAGACACTCTTCCCTGTGAGCCAGATCCCAACTGCTATCCCAGCATAGTTGCTATGCTGGTGTGTTACCAGAGGTGTTGTCTTTCAGATAAGGCAGAACACTAAAGCCAGGTCTACACTGGTGAAGAAAATTGATGCACAACTCCAGTTACATGAACTGCATAGCTGGAGTCAACATACCTTGCACGGATTTTCTGGGGCAGCCCCACAGCAGAAGTTGAGGGGAGAAATGACAACGAGGAGTATCGGCACTGATGGGAGCACTCTAAGCTTTCAATTTAGTGGGTCTTTACTAGAATCACTGAAATCAAACCCTGGAAGATCAATCATCAGAGCGTCAATTCTTGGGCAAGTGGAGATGTGGCCTGAGACTTTGGCTCCTTGCACTCATAAAAAATCCCTCTGGCATGTTTTTGAGAATAGGGTTGTTAACTCTAGTAACTTGCCATCTCAGACTACTAGATGTCCTTGAAATCAAAGTCTAATAGGAGCTAGAGAACAAAATACACTTTCTCATGGAGCTAAAACTTTATTGTGTTGCTTTAAATTGAATG
This sequence comes from Pelochelys cantorii, assembly GCA_032595735.1. Classification (NCBI taxonomy): domain Eukaryota; kingdom Metazoa; phylum Chordata; order Testudines; family Trionychidae; genus Pelochelys; species Pelochelys cantorii. Next base: position 95,239,130 of record CM064329.1, on the reverse strand, counting down.
GGCTTAATGAGTCAAAGGTGTTAATACACCCCTGTAATTGTCAACATTCAACAGTTTTAAGCAGGATCTGGGATTGATATAGAGAGATTTCAGCCAACCTAGCACCATGCCAAACACATCATTAAACATCTTTTAAACCTTTTGTTAAAGATATGGACAAGAAGGAAAAACAGTCATTTGAAATGTAATATATTAAGCAAGGCGTTCATAGAATCAGAGGATTAGAAGTGACCACAAGGGGTCATATAGTCTAATCCCAACCCAAGATGCAGGATTTGTTGTATCTAAATGATCTAAGACAGACGGTTAGCCAGTCTCCTTCTGAAAACCTTCAGGGAAGAAACTTCCACAATCTCCTGAGACATTGTTCTACTGTTATTATAGTTAGGAAGTTTTTCCCTGAGATTTAATGCAAATGTTCTGGCTGTAGTTTGAACACATTGCTTAATCTCTTGCTTTCCAAACTAAACATACCCAGTTTCTTCAGCCTTTCCTCATCTGTCTTGCATTCTATCCCTATCGATCATTTTTGTCATTCAGCACTAGATTCTTTCCAGTTTCTCCACATCCCTTTTAAACACTGGTGGCCAAAATTGCACACAGAACTCCAACTGAGGCTTAACCAGTGCTGAGTAGAGCAGTACTATCACCTCCCATGACTTGCACTCCATGCATCTGTTCATGCATCCTGAAACTGCATTTTCTTTGTTTGAAACAGCATCACACTGCTGACTCATGCTGAGGCTGTGATCCACTAGAACTGCCAGATTCTTTTCAGCATTACTGCTGCCAAGCTGTTCTGTATGGGCATGTCTACACTAGGAAATTATTTTGAAATAATAACTCCCAAAATAACTATTTTAAAATAGCATTTTCACACTACAGGGAAGATACAAAATTAGTCTGAGGCAGGCTCCCTTAATGTGGATAAGCTACCTCAATGTACAGCCCCAGGAAGCACTAGGGAGTAATTACTCTGAATGACTCTGAGGGGTAGTTATTTCAAAATACCAGTATTCGAGTATCCACACTACCATTATTTCAAAATAACTGTTTCAAAATAAGCGTTATTCCTCATCGAAAGCAGGAGTTATTATTTTGAAATAACCAGCCCGTTATTTCAAAATAACGGGCTTTGTAGAGTTGACACTCCACTTGTTATTTCGAAATGAAGGGAGTTATTTCGAAATAACTCCCTAGTGTAGTCTAGGTGTATGTGTGCATTTGATTTTCCTTCCATAAGTGTAGCAGCTTACATTTGTCTCTGTTGAATTTCTTGTTGTCTACAGCCCCATTCTCCAATTTATCAAGATCCCTCAGAATTGTAGCTCTAGCCTCAAAAGTATTGGCAACTCCCCCTACCTTTGTGTCTTCTGAAAACTTGATCAACTATACCTATACCCAGGTCATTTATAAAGATATTAAACTACAGTCCATCTTCCCTTTCCCTCTTAGTTGAAGAGAGTTTTTAGAAGGGAGCTCCCTATCTGACGCCTTTAGTCAGTATTAAAAATAGTAATAACTGCCTTTTTAGGAAAACAGATACAATTAGCTCAACTGGTATAATTGCTCTTTATGTTAAAGTCCAGTACCATTTCCTAAAAAACAAATGCATAGAAGAGGGTAGAGAAAAGAACAGCAACTGCAGAAAATGCAGTTTCTGGTGTTGATTCTCATTTGCAACCTCGTTGCTGGAGAAACACAGGCCTAGCACACAGTACTATCAGCCAATTTGACACTTAGCAAACTTGCCCCAACATTGTGCTCTTTAGCTGCCTTTTTTTTTATCACAAGGTTACAGACATGTTGCAAAGTAATAGGTTGCTGGCTAAGCCCAACTCTTATTCGACAGAAGGAAAAAGGAGAGAGAGAAATGGGAAAGGAAACAAGAAAGATGAAAAAGGGAAAAGACACATGGTGTGCATATGTGTAAGTGACAGTTTCATACCCACATGGAGTTGGGATTTAGCTGAAGTGAACGTGGGTATTAATGTCATCTGGGTCCCACTCTTGGTCTGTTCTTGCCAGGGCATCTCTGAAGATCAAGATGTCAAAGGCCTAACAATGTTACTGTAGATGCCAGAATCCCAGAATATGAGGGGGTGGCAGCCATGATGGTGAAGTTCACTCCTTCCCTTTCTTTCAGTAAGTGACTATTGCAGTCCATTCCGCCAAAATATTTTTGAAACCCACAAAAGAGGGCAATAGGCAGAATAATAGCTCATCCCCCTCATTTTTTTGTCTATCAATTAAGCCTAATTTAGAACAAATCATTTTGATTCACTGATTTCCAGTCCCACACTTCTTATAACGTAGTGGGCATAATCTTTACTAAGTTTATTTAATTATATCAGAAGGGTTTTTCTTTTAGACTAATTCAGTTTTCTCTCTCTATTTTGCATTTTTTTCCCTTGAACTGTTTGTTGTTACAGGTTATTGTGACATTTTATGAACTGTCACTCACTTTTCACAGTCAAATTTGCAAATAGAGTAAATCTATGGGCACAGTAATCACAATGACCCTCCAGGGTAGGACTAAAATATTAGCCAGAATTTTTATATGTACATGAAGGGAGGTGTGTGCTGCTATTGCTTGCGCTGTACTCATTTAATGGATAAATAAAGAATTTTACGGTTCAGGGTGTTAATAGGACACCATCCACCAGCCATCCATTTATTTAATTGTTAAAAAAAGATATATATCGCTACAATTGTTAAAGTTTTCCATTAAGCCTTGGCATCTCCTTTGAATATGAAAAGAATGCACTATTTGGGGAAACTATTTAAAGATTATATTTAGCAAAAGTCTTCTCTGAGCTGGAGTTTGGAAAGTAATTTCCTCCTGTACATCAGGCTTGCCCACAGGTTCATTGTGATAAATCCTTTGTTCTGGGATCAGAATTGAGTGAGAACAATCCATTTTTAATCAGCAAAATCTAGCCAGTCTCAGAATTCAGCTGGCTCTTTTTAAAATGTTATGATTATTTTATATCTAAATCATTTAGTTTTTGTCCTTATGTATCGTTTCAACATTATCTTCCCACAACAGGCCACATTTCTTCCCTTTGTGAATGTGCCCACAGCACCATTGGCTTTGTCCTGATCACACTGATAAGATGCAGGCTCCCCCACGGATAATTCTGATTCCAATTAGGCAATACAGAAGGAGACTCCAGAGCCTCATTTAAAGGTCCCTTAAGAGCAAGATCTTTACAATAGCTATTTTATCCCAGTGAACATTTTGTTATTTTTTGAAATTGACTATTCTGGACCTATTCTCTGAACATCATCACCTCTTCTCATCCTCCCCATATTTCTAACAGTTCAATGAAAGGCCAGGGGGAAAAAAGAGGTGAGAAAGAATGGCAAAGAGACTCAGATAAACTCAGGAGTTGATTTAACAAGCACTTTCTGTGGCTGGATGAAGAAACTGAAGGTGGCTACAATATTATGACCACTGATGACATTTGCAGTTAAACTACATTAACCAAAATCAGATTTCATACTGCAGGGCAGAAAATGATCATATAAAGGAATCAGGATTGAAATTAATCCTTCCATAACCTTGAAAAAGGGCAGGGGTAGAGAATCTTCTATGCACAATAATTTCATTTCGAACAGGAGGAATTTAGGAATACCAACCCAAATGCAGTATACGGGAGTTTCTTCTAAAGAGTCAGGGACAGTAATGACCAATATCCATGATTTGGTGTTATATAATAGGAAATATTTGTCATTGGTAGCATTCAAAGTGCTCAGTGTTGGCAAATCAACATTATTACCTCCATTTTACAGATGGGAATGTGGAAACATAGGCTCAAAGAAAAATCCACTGTGTTGAGTCTGGGCTGGAAAATGGACTCAGACTTGTGGGTGTCAAGTTATGGGGCAAAAATTAGCAGTATAGACATACCCCTAGAGAACATATTATTTGTTTTACAGAAGGAGTGTGGCATGAGCTGTGAACAGGGTGCAGGACTGGAAATCAGATATCCTGGATCATAGTCTTATATTTATCAATGACTTATTCTGTGACCTTGAGCAATTTATCTTTGCATCGTCTGAAACTAGGGTGATCAGATAGCAAGTGTAAAAAATTAGGATGGGAGAGGTGATTATAAGCACCTACATAAAAAAGAACCCTGAATAATAGGGGCTGTCCCTATAAAATCAAGACACCTGGAGTGGTCACCCTATTTAAAACCAGGCACATGGGGAGGATGTTGGAACCATCGCCAGCCAAAGCCTCAATTTATACACTGCTATTTTTAGCCCTACAGCCACAGACCTGTGAGCCCAAGTCAATTGACTTGGACCATGAGACTTGGTAACAGGAGATTTTCTTTTCAGTATCAGCATACACTATGCACCCCTAATAATTAGAGATAATAAAATGACATGAAAAACCCATTATCTTTCATAGGCTTGTTACCAGCAGGTTTAAATCTGGCTGGTCTAGGTATAAAGTGATTAAACCTCTATTAAACAAAAGTTGTGTTAAAATGTCTACATATTTCTGCATTGAAATGCATCTCGGTGACTAAAAAGAGGTTCTTCTGGACCAGTGGCTCCCAAGTGCCTGTCCACGGACCAATGCCAGTCTGTGGCGGCTGCAAGAGCTAAAGACTGCTATTCACGGCAGCTTAGTTCCGCAGCTGTGGTGGCTGATTTTGCCCAGTAGTGGTGCTGGGACTCATGTGGCAGCAGGAGGAGGTGGAGCACAAAGCGCCTCCCTCCCTCCTCCATCCCACCCAGGTAGGATGGCGGCCTGGCCAGGGCTCCATGCTCCCCCTACACGTCTACCCATGGGGGCACGAGATGGATTTGGTGAGGGAGGAGGCATAGAGGAGGGAGCGCATACACTTCCAATGGCCACCTCCCCTGCTCACATGGAAGTAACAGCCATGCTCCCTAAAGGGGGTAGCCTCGCTCTGGGAAGTGCAGGGGTGGGGTGGGGTCTAAAAGCAAACGGGTGTTGGGGGAGGGCATGGTGGGGTCTTGGGTCAAAAGGGTGTTAGCATGCACTGTAAAGGTCAGAGGTTAATGAGTCGAAGGGCATGGAGTGTAGGGATGGGGGTCAAAGGGAATTAGGCACTAGGGAGCAAGGGGCTGGGTTGGGGCTAGGCAGACAGGTAACATTTTATTTGGATATTTGCATAATGAATATGTAAATACAATGTTACCAGTCCGCCAAATATTTGTGAAAGGGTTTACCAGTCTGCAGTATAAAAAAAGATTGGGAATCACTGTTCTGGACAATAGTTATGGATGGTTGCTCTTCTGCCGAAAAAAAAACAAAAAAACCAACCACTTCTCCCCCTTGCCCTCCCCTCATAGGGAAAATGGGATTTTTCATCATCCAGCTCAAGCCAATTTTCTTCTACATTTTTCTGAAAATACGATTTAATAAATATTTATTCGGTAATACTTTGAAAGCTCTCTGTGGTTGAGGACTAATCATGACTGAATCAAGTCTCTTCTCACACTGCCTGCTGAAAAAGAAGAGAAAAAAGGCTGGCAAAATAGAATATTGTAATAGTTGATGGAGAGAAGAATTGCCTTTGCTGCAATCAGGGATGGAGTTTTCAAATCACACTTGCTTACATAGCAAGAAGATTTTTTCTCCTTTTTATTCTTCACAAATCTTCTTCCCCTATTTTTGTTTATTTATTTTTCTGTTCTTAATACTCGCTTGCTAAATCCTTTGGATCAGCGGCTTATATGGCACACGCAGTCAGTGACCAAGGAAGGGAGGCTATTCTTTTGTTTGCTTTTCTGTTTTAAAATATACACTATGGAGAAACATTTAAACACACTAAGGGTGGGGAGGGTATTTGTGGATTTTGGAACCAGTTTCAGTAGCCATAGAACTTCCCTTCACTGACAGAGTCTGAATTTACCTCGCTGAGGGACAGCAAAGCGTTTTCCTCTCTGCATGCTTTGGTCACTCTCATTTGGGACACCACAGCACTCGGAATCATGGAGCCAAAGCTGCCCCTGGGCACTCTGGTGCTCATTCTGAAAGTGTTGCTGCGAGACTGGCAGCAATTGCTGGAGGCTGCCTGGCACCATCTGCTGCAGGCCAGCCCCCTGGCCCTCGCCCTGCCCCCCCCCCGGGGGCTGTGGAGGAGCAGCAGCAGCGCCCGGACGCCAGTGTGCCCCGCCGCATCTGGTGTCTGGACACCAGCAGAGAATGGTGGGACCACATCGTCCTGGAGCGCTGGGGAGACCAACAGTGGACCCAGAACTTCAGGATGAAGAAGGACACCTTCCTTGAGCTCTGCGAGTGGTTTGCCCCTGCTCTGCAGCGACGGGACACACTCATGAGGCCCGCCATTCCTCTCCACAAGCGGGTGGCCATCACCCTCTGGAAGCTCTCCACGCCGGATAGCTACTGATCCGTGGGGAACCAGTTTGGTGTGGGGAGATCCACCGTCGGAGTGGTGCTCATGCAGGTATGGTAGTCACTGGCCACTGGGCCAGGAGGGGGGGCTGCAAGGAGGAGATGGGCTGCCCCAGGGAAAATGGGGGGGAGGTGGTGTAAATGCCCTCCACGGGAGGGTTCGGTCTTTCCCAGCCACTCTACGGACCGCCCGCCGTGGCCAGGATTGCAGCGGGGGTTGCTCCTGGGACTGGGGTGTGGGGCAGTGGTGGGGAACAAACACTCCCAGGCACCCAGGCACCCCAGTGACCCTCGGTTTTGTGTGTCTCTCTGCAGATGGTCAAGGCCATCAATACGGTGCTGCTCTGCAGTCATCTGCTTCATTGATGTGGACGTGGTCATTGAGGGCTTTGGCGCCTTGGGCTTCCTCAACTGCGGGGGGGCAATCGATGGGACGCACATCCCCATCCATGCCCCAGATCACCAGGCCTCTCTGTACATCAGACGGAAGGGATACTTCTCGGTCATCCTGCAGGCTGTGTCTGACCACCGGGGCCAGTTCGTGGACATCAATGTGGGCTGGTCCGGCAAGGCACACGACGCCCGGGTGTACTGCAACTCCTCTGTGTGCCAGAGGCTGCATGCCGGGACTTTCTTCCCCGACCGCCACATCAGGGTCGGGGACGTGGACATGCCAGTGTGCCCGGTGGGGGATGCGGCCTACCCCCTACAGCCCTGGCTCATGAAGCCCTACATGGGACACCCCAGCCCCTCCCGGCAGGCCTTCAATGCCAGGCTCAGCAGGTCCCGCATTGTGGTGGAGGGGGCCTTCGGCCAGCTGAAGGCCCAATTTAGATGCCTCCTCACCCGCCTCGACCTCTTCGAGCACAAATTCCGCACATGGTGGCAGTGTGCTGTGTGCTCCACAATTTATGTGAGAGGAAGGGGGAGGCTTTCCTGCCAGTCTGGATGGCAGAGGCTAACCACCTGGCTGGCAAGTACGCACAGCCCCACATGGCTGCCATCCGGGAGGCTCTTCGGGGGGCTGTCCGCATCCGGGAGAGCTTCCAGGTGGAGGAGGACTGAAGTCCCCCTGGCATGCCCCACTGAGGCCTTGTGCCTTACATTCCATCCCCACCTCCTTCCCCTTTCCCCTCCCTAACCCCCCTTCCTGATGTAAAATAAAAACACGCATGTTGCCACGAAAAACTTTTTATTTAACATAACTGGGGTGGGGGGAGGAGGGGAATGAAGGCAGGAGAGAGGAGGGGGGAAACCTGGGAGGAGGGCTCTGGAAGGGGGAGGGAAGGGGAGGAAGTGGGGGGAAGCTCAGGGTTGCGGGTCTTGCCGGCCTTCCTGTCTCCCAGCACTGTGGGTGTGGGGGGCCTCAGCGTCCCCGGGGGGGAGTGGGTATGGAGGGTGAGGCAGGAGGGATGGGGGGGGAGGAAGTGGGAGGGGGAGCAGGGGTGGGAGGAGGAGCAATAGCTGGGACGGCCTCAGGGGCTGGAGCAGCAGGAGGCTGCAATCGTTGCACCAGGGTCTGCAGGTGCTAGAGGAGGGCACGGCCCTGCTCACGCAGCTCCTGCAAGCTTTCCTGCCGGAGCTGCAGGTCTTCTTACACCCAGTGCTCCTGGCTGTGGACCTGCCTCCCAGTAACCCCAGGTGCTGCCGCTGGTACCCCTCCTGGTTCCGGGTGCACCTGCTGGCCCAGGTGCGGGTGGATGTTCCAGGTGGAGTGGTGCACCCTGCACTCACAGGTGGTGTGGCTGTGGTGAAACAAGAGAAGTGGTCAGTTCTCCCTGGGGACACAGTGGGTGAAACCCAGCCCCCTCTGCAAGGCAAGGACGGCAGGTCTCCACACCATCACATCCTGCTATCCCCGGGAGTGTGAGCTGGCCCAGGACTGCACCCCAGACCCTGTGCTGTCTATAGTGTGGTGTGGGTAGGGGGGAGGGGAGATGTGCCCTGCCTCTGTGTATAGGGGGCGTCTGGAGGGAGGGCAGTGTGCAGTGTCTCTCCCCGGGGTCAGGAGCCTGTCATGTGCCTTCACACGTAGACGCATGTGGGGAACAGGCCAGGGCCCCTGCATGGCACCCAGCTGGGGCCACATGTCCTGGCTGACATGGCAGATGCACAGGTTGCCGCCTGCTCCGTGGTCGGCAAGGCCCATGTGCACGGTCCCTGGGCTCTCCCTCCCCTCCTGCCCCGCATAAGGGGACCGCGATGGCACTCACATGTGGAGGCCTCCCTGGACTCAGATGAGACCACTGACGGGCTTTCTGGGATGGCTCGGGGGTCCTGGGTGCAGGGCACGCTCCCTGCAGGCTCCTGCAGCTCCTGGCTGTCGTCCTCCTCCTCTTCCTCCTCTTCCCCTGTGTCAGGGGCAGGGCCCTCTGCCCTGGGGTCGATGACCACCAGGGGGCACGGACCATCTGACCCCCCAGGATGCAGTCCAGGGCCTTGTAGTGTGGGCAGGTGTCCAGGTCAGCCCCTGGTTGGGAGCCCCTGACATAGGCCTGCTGCAGCTCCTTGATTTTTGTCCGCACCTGCTCCTGGGTCTGCATGTGGCTTCTGGTGGCCAGGCTGGCAGCTATCCTGACATAGACAGCTGCATTCCTGTACCTAGTGTGGAGATTGTGGGCATTGGAGGCCTCCCCCCAAACCTCAATGAGGTCCACGATCTCTGCACTAGACCAGGAAGGCGCCCGCCTTTTGCGGCCCCTGGCAGGCTCCTGGGAGCTGCCAGCCTGGTCCTGGGGAGCAGTGGAGGGCTGGGTGGCAGCAGGTTGCTGGCTCATGCTGTGCCAGGTGCACGGTCTGCTGGCTGTGTGCTGTCAGGCTTGCAACTGGCACATGCACTGTGGCCAGAGTCTGCCCCTTTAAGGGCTCCGGAGCTGGGGGGAGCAGACGAGTTTTCCTGGTTGTGCCCAGAGTAGCCACTAGGGCTCCCTGGGAAAGGCTGGAGGCCCCCTATTTCGAATTAAGTGTCTACACAGGACTTAATTCGAAATAGATCATTCGAATTTGGCGTTACTCCTCGTTAGAATGAGGTTTACCAAATTCACATTAAGCGCTCTGCTATTTCAAATTAAATTCAAAATAGCAGTTTGCATGTATAGACACTATTGAAGTTAATTCGAAATAACGGCTGTTATTTCTAATTAACTTTGCAGTGTAGACATACCCATAATGAGTCAAGATTTCTGTTGCTGGAGAGTAAGGATGTTTGATGTTTCAAAAGCACTCTGGGCCAAGTAAAGTGAGTATATACCTTTTTCTTCTCATTCCATCCCTAATTATTCATCTCAATCTTCCCTTTTTCTTAATGAGCTTTTGCCAAGCCTGGTGTTCACTCTCTACCCCGGCATTCCCACGGCAGCTGAGACTGAGATGGTCTGCCTAGTTGGGCAAGACTTAAACAAATTGATTTTTTGCTGAATATGTAGGGTTAACTTTATCACATCATCCAGAGCCCCCATGCCAAGTGCCACCAAAAATAAATGTTTGAATGACAGTCTGCTCAGTAAAATCCTGTGACTAAGCTTACAATCACTGGCACCATCCATAAATTCAAAAGTGTAAAATTGGATCATTTCATTCCAGTGAATTAGTGTCTCTGTTAATAGAACTCTAAATATATAATCACATACAAGCAAAAGAAAAATCTTAAGCAGGCTTTTGCTATGCAATTAATCCTAGTTCAGACCAGGGAAATTGGCCAGGCTCATTCACCTTTGGGAACAATGTCTTTGATTCCCCCACTGTTCAGTGTTCTGGCTAACACTTACTGTTATGAATCAGACAGGCCATGTTTTTATCAGGCTTTGTCAGATCTCAAAGGATCACAGGATCCCCCTAGTTGTTGTTTTTCCTTTTCCCAATCTTGGTATTTGGTATAAGGCAAATGCCAAACATGGATTCTTCAGGGGATGTTTAATTTGGATCTGGGCCAGCTTCTCCAACTTGTTAGCACAACAATTTCATCTGGAGAAAGACACTGTTCTCTACAGGTAGGCAATAACAGTTCTTGTAGTCTCAGTTACTTGAACTTCAGCCAGATCTGTCTTTGAGTACCTTACTCAGCAGACTGTTTGGAGTTTCTTTTTAAACAATGCACAATAGAAAATCATAGCCTTTGATTGGTATGGCTTTTGTTGCACTAAGGAGCGCTCTAAGATAGTGTTGTATCATGAAAGACTATTGAGTCTGTAAGTTGTCAGCATCAGTGAGACAGTTAGTTGAGCCCTTTTGAAGTTATCGAAGTGCTAATGTGCATTAAACTCTGAAGGGTCGTGATTTCAGCCCTCCAGGGCAAAGCAAACCAGACAGGGGCTAAAACTCTTCTACACTCATTCTTTATTGTGTCTAGTTACTGTCACGCATATGCTAAGTGCTTACAAGTAAAAAGTCAGCATTTGGCAACAGTTACCTCACAGTGATATATGAGATTATTATTCTAATTAGTGAACTAAGTCTTTGTGAAGTACTTAAGTATTAGTTGACCCATTCTATAGATGAATAAAGATGAAATCACTGCCCATGGTCATAAGGCAAACTGGTTGCCAAATTGGGAAGAGAACCAAGACTCCTCCTGATTTCAAATTAGAACCGTGAACCAAGTGTACAAAATTCTCCATATATAGTTGTTCAATTTATCAAGAAGTCTGTTTCAGCAGTGCTTATCTCCATTGTATCATCACTTCCCGTGAGTATTCTAAAGAATGTATTTATGGGCAGAAACATTCCTAGGAAGAGGGAATTTTAAGCACATATTGGACAATATTTGCAGGAATAATTCTATGTTATAATTGAATTATTTTCAGAGAAATCTGAAATTAACACTTTATATTCATCCAAATAGGGAAACAAAACATCACTGTGAACTATGTGTCCAATCAAAATTATCCCACACAGTTCACATAGGCCCCAATTAAGCAAACAGTACTGATTCAACGAACAAATTAAAGACATGCTTAACTTTCAGCACAGATACTGAATATTCAAAATTGCCAGCTAACGAACAAGCCACTGATTAAAGATAAAATTCTGAATAATGAAGAAAACTAAAGATATAATTCTAAATAATGAAGAAAACTCTCGCCCTTGAACAAAATTGACCACAAATAGTTAGATTTGTGCCAGTTCATAAGGTAAAAATTTTCAAATAAATTAGTGGCTATAAATTATACAACCTAGCTAGTGCATAATTCATATTAACTAATTAAATCCCCTGGCATTAACCACTAGACAAACTAAAGCTATTTGCTCACATGATGATATAGTCACCTATTTAAAACACTTGTATTATCTTTTTCCAAGGTGTTCCACTCAAAGCCATCCAAGCACAGGTCTTGGAATCATATCCAATCTTTCCCCTGCAATGCAGTATTAGGAAACATGCAGCCGTTCAAATTACTCCTCGTGGAACGCGGTGTACCGGTAGTTCGAATTAGAGATCTTAATTCGAACTACCTACTCCGTGCCGCGGGTAGCCGCGGGCATGGAGTTCGACCTAAGGGGATTTAAAAATGGCGCCTGCCTGGCAAGATGCAAATGAAGCCCGGGATATTTGAATCCCAGGCTTCATTTGCAACTTCAAATGCCTACATTAACCACCCTAGTTCGAACTAGGGTGGTAGTGTAGACATACCCTGGGAGTTTTGCCTATATAAGAAATGACAAACATATATTGAGTCTTATTCTGATTTTATGGACACGAGATTAATACTGACATAATTTCATTGATTTCAGTGGAGTTAAATCCTGAGTTACACCACTGTAAGTAAAATCAGAATCAGACCTATTGTGCTTAAAGGAAACAACTTTTTTAATTTATAAAATATGAAATGTACTGTACTAGTTATGGGATTTACAGCTGGTCATCAAGACAGACTCTCTTTAGAAAATTTGAAAGAAAAGAAAATTCAGGCTAATGCTGTCATATGCCAAGTGGTAAAACAGTGGAATATATTAGAATGGAAAGACCAACAGAGTCTTCACTAGAACCCTGCTACCATATGCCATGATATAGCAAGCATTTCATTTTAAGGAAAATTTACTTTGGCAAAAAGCTCTCAATGAAATCATCTTTAACTGTACTGAATCTTAATATTAGTTAAACAATAGAAGCAGTGTCAGGATTAAAATCCATTCATATATTTTTTGATTCAGTAGGCTCCAGATCTTTTTTTTCACCAGCAGGACACTATTAGGGTCCATTCTCCAATTTAATATGTACAACTCATATTCAGATGAGTGACATTTATACGAATAGAAAAAGAGAAAAATGTCCCAAAGCATGGAGGACTTGTGAAAGCTTACACCTTACTTTCCTGTGACCCTTAGTATTGCAGCACTATATGAAAACACTTTTTTTTATTATGCTATATAATCTGCAACAGAAAAAACCATACACACAACACAAAAGTTAAAATACAGGAGATATCTCATGAAAGAGGCTGCTTCTGGGAGATTTCCTGGCCAGTTTTGCATCCTCAACTGGTTGAGATGCTTTTCTATACTTTTGCATGCTTTCCTTTATCCAAACAAAGTTAGCTCAGTATTAGACAGGACCTCATATTTTATATCTGGCTAGAAAAAACAGTATATACCAGCAATGTACATATTATAATTAAAATATCACGATTTTATAGCATGTCAAGAAAAAAGATTCCCTGCTGTTTTACGTGCTCCATAGGAAATTACCTTGACACTGAAAATTTTAAGGAGACTTCAGTGTTTCAGTTAAGCTTTCTTGTTCTAGGTGCTGCAAATAAGGAATCATATATATGGATTCTGAAGAATTTCACTGAGCTGAAATTCAAGGGAAGAAGTGAGTTAAAACTAGATATCACAAGATTTACAAAGCACAACCTGCCATATTGAGTCATGATAGCAATGAAACACTGCTCACAGTAAAGCTTCCAGTCACACACAATTTCTCTCTCTGCCTTTCTTTAGGTCTTCTCTAGAGAAAACTGACCAGTCTCTTCCTGTCCTCACAGATGCACACAGATAAGAGTGCTGGTCTGTTTAATCTTCATCTACCATTGACTTTTGTTTTCTGTGTGCTTCAAAGTAGCCTTTTACAGAAAAGCAAGTTTCTAAGGATGAGGGTCAAATTCTCTTTTAAATCAGTGCAAAGAAACTATGCTGAAGTTAGTAGATTTGAACATTTACAACAAAACATCAGTACATGGAAGATATTATCTCCTGCCTGAATACAACTTGTGTCTTTCTCTGTATATAATGTCAAGAATATGAGAAAGACACCTGGGGCACAGTTGGGTTCCAAAGAGCCATGTTTGCTAACTATATACAAATATACAAGGACTTGCTACATATGCACCCTACTGCTCTGTTATGTTCTGGTGACTCTGGGGTTAGATGATTTTGTAGCATTTCTATAATGTCAGCAAATGTTAAAGTTACACAGCAGGTTATAGTCAGTAAAATCTGCAACCTCTTTCTCATCACATATCATTACATCTTACATACACCCTAGCATTTTGACAGAGATAGCCCAGTCCTCTACTGAGCTATTAAACAAGCCCATTTACCATAACTGCCAGACATTTTTAGTCCCTTTTCTTTACACACAAAACCAAATCATAGACATCTAGGAAACTGGAACTAATTTCTTTAAATTCACCCTGCCAATCATTCAGACACTCTCCCAAATGCAGATAGGAGCTCACAATCAAAACACAATCAACGTTCCAATATGCCATAGTAAAATTGCAGAATTCCCTCAGAACTACATAATATTATATAATTACTTAGCATGGACAAAAAAGTTTAAGGATTCTTCCAAAGTAAATGCTTTTCTTTAATATCTGTACAGGTGCACATCTATAAAATGGTCATTAAATGTATTAGGGTTACTCTAGATTGATACCTCTGAATAGCTCCATGTTATTAGAAATGTCAGGATTATTCAATAGTGGATTGAAGGACATAATTGCTCACTCCCAGAAGTTCAGGGCTTATTTGGCGTTGAGACTGGATTAGTTGTCCCACCCTCATCTTTGAAATTCAGAGGTCCTTCTGAGAACATTGCAGGAACAGGGCCCAGATCAGTTGAGGAATCTGTGCTAAATTCTGCCTTCATGTACACCTATGCAAATGTAAAGTAACTCAAATGAAAATAGTAGTTCAGGGTACACCATGAACTACTAATTTCACATATACATATGAGAAATTTTATATAGCTAGCTAGCTATAATACACACATTCCCTTCATGATCATAATTGTCACTTCTTATGGTTGTTTCTCTGGTCCTGAAGTCAGCCTACCTACACAGTGGATGCTTCACTGTTCTCAAGGAAGACAGTAAATGTTATATGTTTTCCTTTCGGAGAAGAAGAGAGCACAATGAAGATCAATTGAGATTAAAATTATACTATATGGCACAGGGGGAATTTATTACATTGTAAACAAATGAATTCTATTTGTGTTCCTTTCTGCTGATGTATTTTTAATGGAAGTGTCCTGTGAGGTAGCAGACATTAAATGACAGAAAGCATTAGATGCTGCATTTAGCTATGAAGGGAGTCGAAAGGCTCAGATGCAGCCAATCAGAAAGGAAGCAGGCTGGGTGGCAGGGGGTACAGAAATGAGATTAAAAAGAAAAAAAAACCTCACAGTTTAAGCATTGATATACTTCCATTGCTCATTTTGATCACACTCCCCAGTGTGCTTGAAAGAGATCTGAAAATGGTTATGAGGTAGAAGCCACCAGCTTCATGCTGAAAGGATGAAAGAACAGGGAGAGAGAGAATATGAATAATGAGCTGCTGAGAAAGGCTACTGAGGAAAGAAGGAAAGAAGATGGAGTTTCTCAGGCAATGGATGCAGCAGAGAACAGAGGACGAGGAGAGGAAAGAAATTACAGGAAAAGGGTGGGAATCTGTAGGACACTGAGGCTGTGTCTAGACTACAAAGAAAAAAGTCAGAAAAAGATACCCAAATTGCCAACTGCAATTTGGGTATCTTTTTCCACTTTTCTTCCTAAAGAGGCTTTTCCGACATTTGGCCCATCTACACTGGGAAAAAAGCCTCTTTCGGAACATCCCTTCTTCCTTGTAGAACGAGGTTTACAGGGATGCTGAAAAAACATGTCTGCTTTTCCAAAAATTTTTTTGGAAAAACAGACGCATTCCTTGGACGCGGCAGAGCTTTTCTGGGATACCTCTGGTATGCTGGAAAAACTCTGCAGTCTAGACATATCCTGAGAGAAAACCAGGCAGGGGAGTAACTGAAGAGCACTGGCCATCAGAAAAGTTAAAAGACTTTGAAAGGAAGTAAGGAACTGAGAATTCCCAAAGAAGGACAGAAGCCAATTTGGATTTTCTTAATGAAGTCATCTGTGACAGAGGGATTGGAGAGTTGGGGGCCTTGTGGAATTTGTTTTGCCTTTACCCTTTTCACTTCCCCTTGCCTGCGTTTCTGAGCTCCTTTTAAGCTGCTTGGAGCCCTGCCCCTACAAGCCTAGGCCATTACATTAAAAGCAAATAAGGAAAAAACAGGAAAGTAATCCCACTCTCTGACACAGGGATATCACAAACAGCAACCACTGGAATCTAAGGGAAGTTCGCAGTCTGTTCTCATATGCCTCCTTCTTTGACCCTAGCTGTGCTTCATGGATTCTGTGGTCAGATGTAGCCTTGAGCCTTTCAGTGGCAGGACCTTTCTTCACAGGGTAAGCCTGCCCCTTCCACACCCAAATCGGTGTTATGATACTCCCTTCAAGTCTGGCCCGCAAGACCTCTTGACTGGTGGCATCTACCTGTACTGGGTCCTCTGCCAGGTTCTCCCCTTCACTCTTCCCTGCTGCTCACCATACACTGCACTGGACTACACCAGTTCCAACTCCCACTCTGATCAGCACTGATGCTGCTTTGCCTTCAGCCCCCTCGGCTGCTTCTCTGGCCCCTCTGGCACTAGTTCCTGCAGCTCTCATCCCAGTACAGGTTTTTTCTCTGGGCTGCTTCTGTGGTTCTGTTCCGAGGCTCAGCATTGGCCTGCTTTCTGAGCTGCTTCTTTGGCTTTTGTTGCTGAGGTCCTGCTCCCAGCACAGATCTGCTGCCTGGACTTCTTCTCTGGTTCTCTCACAGCTTTGCTCCCAGCTCATCTTGGCTTCCTGCTATCTCCTTAGCTCAACTCCATTCTCTCTGAGCCAGGAGACAAGGAGGACAGGACCCTCCTGGCCTCCTGATTCCTTCATTAGCCCGTCCACTATATCAGTCCGGCTGCCCTGAAGCATTGGTCTCGCCTCAATGTTCCAGGGGGCTGTCAGTCTCTGGGTCCTGATTTCCCATCAACCCTTTCCCTTCCTTTTGGTGCTGGGAGCTAGCCAACCGAAAAAAAGTAAAAAAGGGGAAAAAAAAAGCTTCTACACCTTGTTTGTTCTCTTGTCTGAATGTGTTTTACTCTGATATGAGAAAATAGTAGAATAGACAAGTTAAAAAGTGGTAATGTTGCTACACTGAGCTTTGTAACATTCATTCTATCAAGCCTGGGGCAATATTTCAGCAAACTGCTTTATCCTCCCCTATTACATTTTTATGAACACTGACAGTCACAGAAGCTGGAGAAAGCCTATTAGATTATCAAGTCCATCTCTTGACTAAGGCAAGTTTTTTCCTTATGGTTCATTTCAGTGTTGTATACAGTAGTTTTAAATTTATTCAAATAATAGGGCTTTCCTGTCTTCTTTGGAGAATCTATTCCATATAAATCACATGTAGGGGCTTTTTTCTGATATCCAGTCAAAATATTCTTCTGATCCACTATATTCCTACTGGGAGGGCAATATCTCCGGAATGCTGCAAATCTGGAAATAATTTTACTAGAGTTCCTTCTAAACTCTTTTCCTAAAATAAGGGCTCATCCAGACTATGCTAAAGTGTCGAAAGAGAAGATTTTGAAACTGAAAGTAGTCAAGATGCGTTTTTTTCAGCAACCCGCTCCCTTTTTCGAAAAGCCACACAAACCTCATTTTTTTGAGGAAAAGCGGCTTTTCAAAAAAGGGGGGGGCTGCCGAAAAAACCGCGTCTTGACTACTTTCCCGCATAATTTGCATATCCTCTTTCGACACTTTAGTGTAGTCTAAATGAGCCCTAATATGCTTCCACAAGGCTGTTAAGGACCTTGATTAAATGTAGCCCAGAAGTTTTTCATCCAGAAATGGACAGAAACCAGAATATTTCCTGAGAATAGACCACAGACTAGACATAATTAATTATTAGTATTAGTAAATCAATAACAAATTTTGCCATCCATATCTAATTCTCTCACAAAATAATTTCTAAAGAGTGGGCACATCTGTAATTGTTAATCCAAACCTTTGCTCAAAATTCAACACACACCTTTGAGGTTTTGAAAGAAGTTTGGTTAAATTAATTAGCAACTACCATCCATAAACAAAATCTTTATTTTCAGAACAGGTTTCCAGACCCAAAATTTTGGACAATCTTGATTAATATCTAATTTGTCAGATGCTTTTCTGAACCACAGTGAATCCCCAAAACATTTTGCAATACACCTATCAAATTTGCTAGTGCTTTACAGGTGAAAGATTGAAGAGATTTGAATCCACTCCAACACATTGCGTTTAAACTGACTCTTTTCCAAATCCAGATGTTTCAATAATTCATTGGTGGAGATGTGTAGGATAATAAATGAATCTGCCATCTGCTCTTGCCATCTTCCTGTCTGTGGAAAGTATAAAAACACCTACAGTTTTACTCTTGTGTATTGGTACCAGTTCAAATCCACCAGGGGGCGGGGGCGGGGGCGGGGGCGGGGGCGGGGGCGGGGAGGAAGCATTCACAAAATCTGAATTTGGACTAGTAGTTCTCATAGCAAAGATTTAAAATAAATAAATGAATAAGGAAAATTTCTCTTTAATGGATTGGTGGGGAAATAAGGAATGAATAATATGTTATAATTTAAGAAATTCTTATTTCTTTCCTACCCTAGCTAAATAGGTAATTCTCTTCAATAATGAACACCCGTTCAGCATTTGCAACCCCCATTCCCTATACTGTAAAATATAGATGGCCATAATCCCTGTGGATTTGACCACAATATACCCATTCTCTCAGGAAAGCATACAATGAAGATAGGAGATTTCGGAAATGGCCATCAGGTACCAGATAACATCTGGTGGTTTATCATCAGGTAGGTGGTTTTATGGTTTGAGAAGTGGGCTCTGACTCAGATAATCTAGCTTCAAGTACTGTAGATACATAATAGGTCTTCTCTGCTTGATCTTCACATAGTCTCACTTTTTAAATAATTCAGGTTTTGAGTGAACGTTGTGCCACAGTTTGGTCTTTAGATCTTTGTACTCCATGGTTCATGAAGATTAGCAGAGAAATCCTGGAGATTATCATATCAACTACTCACTCCTATGAGGAAGACAAGCTACTAATTGGTTCAAGAGAAGCAGGGGTCTGGCCTCTGCTCAGAAACCCATTTCTTAAAGTGGACAACCTGCCCCAACTACTGATCCCAAACTTACACTCCTAGTTACGGTTATGGAAAAGGTAAATCTCAGAGTATATGTTTGGCTCTGATTTTTTTGATCTTTATCAACTAAGATACAACACTTGCTCTACCCTCCAGGTTAGAGTTGAGAAACTTTGTCAGGGAAGGTTGCACCAGCGCCCTTGCTGTGACATGAAAGAGTGCAATAACAGGGCTGCCAATCTGACATAATTCATTAGCTCTAAATTACCATGAAATAGCAGCTCAAAAAGGCCTTTACAGTTCTTTGGCAGAAATTAATGTTAAAATACATAAAAAGATATTCAGAAACCTTCTCTCCCTTTATATGTTAGACCGGGCCAACACTTTATTTATCCAAACAGAATCCTTCAAACTGCTCTCATCACTGGAGGAGCTTGCCTACATCTCTATCAAACAAAAGAGTATTCCTGGAAGCTATATTAATTCCTTCAATGCTGAGCCATGTGCTGAATTCATATAGAACACTGTATTAAGAGACCAGCCTATCTGGAAACTTATTGCTGTTAATACATCAAAAGATCTGAAAGAATTTGTTAAATAGTGTGTGTGTGTGTGTGTGTGTATACATACACACACATGAGCGGCGAGTTGTATGGGCTTGTGGTGCCCATGCTACACCAATATTTGGAGATGGCGTGGGGCCTGGCCCCCCTGCACGTCCTCCCACCCCGACCCCAGAGCGTCTCTCCCCCGGTCCTGGCCCCGGTCCCGGCCCCGGACCATCCCTGCCGTGCGCAACCATCACTGAGCTCCCCCTTGCCGGCTGCTGCTGCCATGCGCGGCGTGCTCAAACCGGTGGGCGGGGAGATGCCCGGGCATGACGTAACGTCATGGCCCGGGATTTTAAAACTGCTGGGTGCTGCATTGCGGGTTCGGAGTCCGGGGATGGAGCGCAGACTCCGGCCCCACAAAGTGGAAGGCAGAAGGTAGGGGAGGGGGAGGGCTGCGAGAGGAAGGGGCTTGTGCAGAGTGGGAGGGGGGAAAACTAGGGGAAGGGTTGGGAGAGGAAGGGGCTTGTGCAGAGGGGGAGGAGAGAGGGAGAAGAAAGGGGAAAGCACCAAAGGGACAGGGTAGAGGAAAGACAAATGCCAGGAGGCCAAGTGCAGACAATGAGGAAAAAGGCAGGAGGGGAGGTATCAGTGGGAGGGGGACGCGAGGGGAGAGGGTAAGGGCATTGGGGGCTGGAGGGGGAGGTGCAAGGAGAAGGCTTGAAAGAAGGGGTGGGCATGAGGAAGGCCAGGATGGAGCAAGTCATGTGTGAGGGCACAGGGGCATGAGGGTGGTGAGGGGGTGGGCATCAGGGAAAAAGAGGGCAAAGGGGGCAGGGGCAGTGAGGGAAGGGGGAGGCACCAGGAGGGTGCAGGAGTAAGAGAAGGTGCAGGTGCCAGGGGATTCTGGGGGTGAAGCAGAAGGGCAGACACCTGCAGGGGAGGGACCAGGACCAGAGGAGAGAGGCAGGGCAGCTTTGTAGAGGGAGGTGTTAGAAGAGGGGATGAGGAGGGGTAGCTCATATGATCAGAGTGGGGCTACTAGAGGAGTGGGCACAAGGGGGAGAGAAGGGCTGGTGGAGGGGGGCAGGTCACAGGAGGGCTGAGGGCAGTGAGAAGGGCAAGAGTCAGGACAGCAGAAGAGGGTGAGGAGTTAGGGGGCAGCAGGCACCATGGGAGCTGATGGGGCAAGGGGAGGAGACATGGCAGCAGAGAGAAAAGGTAAAAGTTTAAAAATATTTATTAATAACTTGGGTGCCACAGTGGCACATCCAAACAAACCACATGAACTCAGTACTGGTGTACAACACAAAATTCATTTTGCTCATGGGAGGAAACTCTTAGGCTATGTCTACACTGGCGGTTTCTTGCACAAGAACATCTTGCGCAAGAGTTCTTGTGCAAGAAGACTTGCGCAAGAACACGTCCACACTGCCATATACGAACTGTGATTTTGCACAAGAGCATCTATGGCAGTGTGGACGCTCTCTTGCCCAAGAAAGCGCCGATGGCCATTTTAGCCATAGGGGTTTCTTGCACAAGAAATCCCTGCCGAGCATCCACACTGCCCTCTTGTGCAGGAGAGCTTACGCCAGTTAGAAAAGAGTGTAGCTCTTGCGCAAGACGCCCTCTCTTACCATTCTGTACTGTAAATTTCCTTGCGCAAGAGCAGGCGGGCAGTGTGGATACTGTGGGTTCTTGCACAAGAACGGCTGTACTTGTGCAAAAAGCTACGAGTGTAGACATAGCCTTAGAGGGAACACTTCCCCCAGCCTCTCTGCCCCCGAGTTAATGTCACACAGATTGGGTTAATGCAACTGCAGGATAGTTGCATGAGGGCGGTTTGGTGGGGGCCAAACTAATCCCTGTTGGTAGGAGGATGGTGGGAAAAGCCCTTCGAGAGGGGTGACATGACACCTTTTACTTCTGGTCATGTGTCCATCTTGCTCCGAGCATGTTACCTCCAGAGGCGTGGCTAATGGGGGGGTCGGGGGCATGGCTAACGGGGGTCGGGGGAGTGGCTAGTGGGGCACCACCAAAAATTATACAAACCTGCTGCCCATGTACACACACGCAAACTCTATATGTCCTCATGCTGAACACACCTCCCATTTTAGTACTTTCAATGTTTCTGCACATAAATTAATCACAATGGGAATTAATTATGAGTCTTTCCAATGGTTCTCCTATTTTATTAGGTGGAAGAAATGTCACACCTGGCACTGCAAAACTCTTCATATCAGTAGTCCGTAAATCACTTTTACAGAATGCAATCTGATACATTTTTTGTGAGTGTATCATGCTAACAATTCTTAAATAACTGAAGCCTTGGACCAACTAATAAATGCAAAATGACTTCACCAAAGAGCTATTTTATAATGAAACTTTAGCCTTGTCCCCCAACCAGACTGACTCTGCATCTGCCATATACATTTGATTTTTTCCTATTAATTTTTACCCTTATAATACTATATTTATTCAAGAGCAAAAATGTCATTAAAAAAGAGTTCCATTTGCCTGTGAGTGCTCATAACCTTCCAAAACACGCCAAATGAAAACATCACTTCTAAAACCCAGGAAATACGTTCAACCAAAATATAACCTAGTAAAACCAAAAATCACACACACACAAAACAGGAACACAAGAATGGCATATTTAAAATAATATTTCCTGCATATTATCTCCATGCTTAACTCTGCTCCCTTTGAGCACCATTCTAAGGAATGCCTCTGGAAGATCTCACTGACATATCCTTCAGGCTATGTCTAGACTATACCTCTCTGTCGACAGAGAGATGTAGATTAGGCACGTCGAAATTGCTAATGAAGCAGGGATTTAAATATCCCGTGCTTCATTAGCATAAACATGGCCACTACTTTTTTTCGAAACAGAGCTTTTTTGAAAAAAACGGCAGTCTAGATGTGGATCTGTCGAAAATAAACCATTTTTCAACAGATCCTGTATTCCTCAAAAAATGAGGTTTACAGGATCTGTTGAAAAAGGGTTTATTTTCGACAGATCCGCATCTAGACTGCCGTTTTTTTCCAAAAAAGCTCCACTTTGAAAAAAGGTGGTGGCCATGTTTATGCTAATGAAGCGCAGGATATTTAAATCCCTGCTTCATTAGCAATTTCGTCGTGCCTAATTTACATCTCTGTCGAAAGAGAGGTGTAGTCTCGACAAAGCCTCAGTGAGATGTTCAGAGTTCAGTGACTAAATCAAAACAACATTGTTAAGGCAAGTCATTTTTCATGATTAAAATCCTCTAGTCCCTCAATCAGCCAACTTGTTTAGGATGAGGACTGCCAACCTATTGCTGGGTCTCTGGATTAGTGGCTATGTACAGAGCTCATCATAGGTGTTTAAATAAAAGTGTTTACTTGGAGCTGGAGTTTTGTTAGTTTTCAGGGATAAGGTAATGTTATATCCCCAGGCTTATTGACTTCTTCCAAGGGGCAGAGTTAAAAATGTGATGTGGAACACTCTCAGAGGAATATATGTTTTATTTTATACTAACTTGAGAGAATGTGTTTCTGTACACTGGTTGGCAGTCTCATTAGCCACGGAGGGAAATAAAGATTCAGACATTAGACCTTTCCTCAGGGCTCCTTTTGCCCACAAAACAAAAAGCAAATAAACAGAAAAACACTGGTTAATAACCCACCTGGGCTTTCACTGCATTATCCAATCAGAAAGCAGATGACACATGCTTTCCCTTAGGTCCTTTTTGATCCAGCTTCCCGTTCCTTTATCATAGAATCAGAACTGGAAGGAAACTCAAGAGATCATCAAGTCCAGTCCCCTGCACTCTCATGGCAGGACCAAACACCATCTAGCCCATTCATACTCTGCCCCACATTGTCAGGGGACAATTAACACTTACAGACTGCTGCACCTTTACCTTGTCACATCAGTTTTGTGCTTATGTCCACAATGCAGTTGTTGGCCATATTTCACAGTTCCAGAGGCCCCTACATTGTTTTCAGACACCCCTGGACTAAGCAATCTAAACCAGTAATAGGGCTGAGGCTAAATGCTTGAATTCAGATTCAAAACTAGATGCACACTTCCTTAAGATTAGAGTGTTCACATTCCTGGTTTGGGTTCAGCACCTCCTTCGTCTAAAATCAAACTGTTTCACAGAGTTCTGATGATTTCATTCTTTTGCAGCCCACTGGACGGAAAGTTGCCAGGTGTCATGATAAAATGTTACCTTGAAGCAGTTTGCCATTAGAAAATCCCTGAGATTTAAGCACAAATGTTTCCATCAAAAGGCTGAACTACAGCAATCAAGAACTCAGAAAAAAATGCTACAGAAATTAAAATTCATCACATGTTTAAAAAGTACCTGCCAAAGTTTGCATATCTCTGATAATGATTCCATAGCAGAACTAGATGTGTCATGGATGGCTGATACATCACCCTCTCTTCTCCAGAGGGTGGAGTCATAAATGGAATACATTAAGTTGGCACAAATCTTTCTGTCTTAACTTATTCGTGTATTTATTTGTCCATACGGTGGACAAACCACAAAACCTGGGTCAGTGGTGCTAAACTACTGGCGGCCTCTGCCTGGTGGAAAGGCACACAAGTGGAATTTGTGACAGGTGTGCTTTGAAAATCAGTGAAATGGGATGCACCGGTGGAGCAAATTAAAGCTTGTGCTGCATCTCCCCACCTGATGCCTTGCCACAGTCTCTTACATTTGATGGCACATTCATTGCAGAGTTCATAAAAAATGAAGTCAATAAAATAGTAAGAAATAATAAAATAACCAGGGAAAAGGAAAAGCTCTCAGATCTTTCTCAGTGTGAGAGATAGAGACAATGTATTATGGTTCAGAGGAGTCCAGTTGTAGAAGAAGTTTCAAGAGAACATTTGATTAATCCAGAATCTGACCACTTTTAGGACATGATACAAGATATTCCTCTTCAAAAAAGCTTTTCTGACATAATCAAACATTTACAATTACATCTGCTTAGGGAAAAACAAACCCTATCCTCCGGGAAACCACGTACTATGAAGTCTGATCACCAGAATGATGTACTGCTTTTTGTTTTCAGTCAGACCCCACCCACAAAGATCAGCTTGAATGCTTATTCTGTGTTCATCAAATTGGGTTAAACAGCAGCTTCTTTGGTGCAACTTTCCACTAACATTAATGGAGTTATAAAAGAATTATTTTTGTCCTATGAGTTTGCTTTGTGGCATCGGGCTATCTTCAGGGTTTTTATCAGCATCCATAGGATCTGAACACTTCTAATTTTAAATGAATTAGCAACCCAAGGTCTCTAGTGGACTTCTTGAATTCACCTCTTTAATTATTAAACCTATTCTTGGGATGGGGTTTTGAGTTAATTGGACATCTAGTTTATTTTTGGATTTTTGGGGGGGCTTCATTTGATGATGTAAATGTCATTTGTATTATGATGGAAAAACTTTACTAAAGGGGAAGGTCTTGTGGCATTTCCTAAGGCCTCTCAAATATTGGCAGCCAATATGTTTGAATAAAAATGGTCAGAAGTCATTCTATAGTTGCTTTGTAAACTACCTAAAAAGTTTCTAATATGAATGAATACTAGAATTATTATTGCCAACAGTTTTATGACAATATTGGAATCAAATTCAAAGCTTCATATTGAAATGGATTACATCATAACTGATATAAACTTTACATAAGAAAAAAAATTAAAGGGATTATGAGGTAATTAACAGCAATTTCATGGTGTATATAAACCATTTTCTGCTTTTTTTTTTTCTATTTGACCACCATTCTGCATCCTCACCCATGTCTTGTCAGACTTCAGATATCTACAGTTATGGAGCTTCTATTACCTCACTTGGTAATTGCCCCTTACAGTTAAAAACCTTTCCTTAATGTGTAGCCTAAACATTTTCTTCCTTAGTTCCAGACCACTGATCCTTGTTCTATCACTTTCTAAGACTGGATAATTCCCTGCCTTCAGTTCTCATTGTTACCTTGAAGGTATGAAACTGAAAAATACAAAAAGATGTGGCTGACTAAACAAATAACCCTAAGTAGTATTTAAAACAAGGACTATGAAAGATATTAATCCTTTCACTGCTATCTAAAATTAAACTCTACCCAAATTCATTGAACGCATTGTTTAAGCAGCATTATTCTAGGTTTAAAAAATAGCAGTAGAGCTTTGACACTGTCAGACTGACTTTTTCTTTGCTTATTATAGAGACACTGGACTTCATATTGCACTACGGCCTACAATAGTTTATAATTGGAAATTCCTGAATTGTTAGTTCTAACATTTTTGTTAATAAGCTCAGGAGAAAAAAAGGAAGGAGGATAAAATCTTTGGTCAGAAAGTTCTGCAATTCCAATTAAAATGTATCCCCATGTTGCAAAAACAATTGCCAAAATGCAAATATTTCCAAACAGTAATCCTAGGGAGGAGTTGAGCTACACATGGCTTAAAGCATCAACCTATTGGAGAAGAAGATGAGGACTTTGACACTGAAGGCCTTGACCTAATGCTTTTTGGATTTATTAGTTTTCATCACAAAACAGTTAGCTGAAAGCTTTTTGGTTAAAACTCAAAATATCTATTTGAAAAATTCCACGGGTGGCGCCACATAGGAGTTTATTTGGGGAACCTTACACTTCCTAGTCTCTCTATGGCCGAAGCCCCAGCTAGACTACATATTCAACAAAGCACTATCGTTTCTATCCGTGCTGATATACTATGTGTGTCATGGGCATTCCTGTCTGGGGTGCATAGTGGGGAATAGAGGGAATGTAGGATTCTAGCCCACAGAAAAGAGTGCAGAAATGACACACCTGAAATACAGTTCTATAGTTCATTGTGGCAAAATTTTTTAATCACAACTTTTCTATTTTTGAATTAAATTCATGTTTTTCAGCAAAAATAGTTTTTCAATGTTTGGTTATGAAATTACTAATTATTTTCCACAGAAAGCAGAAACCTTTTATAACAATAACAACAATATTAAAGTTGAAACCCAATTTCCTATTGGAAAAAAAAAAACTTCCATAGAAAATTTTCAGCTATCCCTAACTAAAATAATATCTTTTCTTGGACCAACTTCTGTGGTTGAGAGAAACAATATTAATATAAAACTAAATTAATAATAATAAGAGCAACAACAACATAAGGGGACAGATTCAGCTATCCTGGAAATCAGTGTGGCTATGGTATAAATGACAGATGCATTTAGGCCATTAAGTTCTCCCTAGTGAAAGTAATGAAAGTAACATCAGTTCACAATTAACTCTAAACTGTTATTCTTGTTTCTTCAGAGATCCAAAAAGCAAAAGGAAAACTTGCACTGTCATGATAAGTGAAGGCTTAATCACAAGCAAAGAGGATTTCAAACATGTTCTTCCCTTGTGTTGTAGTTTAGCCTATCACAGTTGATCAAGATGACATCATCAGTAATTGGAACTGATGGAGCAGCTAAGATAACATTCCTCAAACCAATGTAAACACTGATGGATGCTCCAGAGGATGTTTTACATTTGCTAGCCTGAGATTTGTTTTACTACACTGACAAGGGTGACCTTTAAAATAATGTATTTGCTGTATAAAAAAGAAATGAAAGCCTTTATAACCTGAATTTATTGGCTACAAAAATCACTTCCCAGTAACTTGTCTGATTACAATCAAGATAACCCACCAAAATGAAACAGTTTACCTGTGATCAATTTAATGTGGTAATAAAATGCTAATTGTGGACAAAAACACATTCCAGATTTGTGGTATTGTCTATAAAATCTGTACTGAAACTAACATTCACTGATGTGTAGCACATATGGCTAAGCAGATGGCTGAAGGATTATTTTTAAAATCAGCACTTTTGCTGACAAAATATAGAATTGGTAGGGTGTGATCGGAAAGCTAAGAAGTAGTTATTTATGGGGCAGTAAGTACATATGCAGTAATTAGATTCTTGCTAAGCAGAAGATCAAAGGGATCAGTTTAAAAAGCCTACTGTTGAGGTGATGAAGAAATTGACAGGCTTTTTTTCCCTAGATATAGACACAACTTCCAAAATATTATTCTGTTCACTCTTTTGAGCATTAAGTGTAGGTATCTTTTTGGGTCAAACTACTTCCAAAACTGAGTTAACATGAATTTGATAATCTGCTGATTTATCAAACCTCCAAACTAAATACTCAAGAAAGTGCAGAATTAGAGATTCAGGGGAGATGGGATTTTTTCACTTGCTGAATTAGTTTTTAAAAAACAAATTTTGATCAAATAAGTTCATTAATAATTACACCCTAGGTTCCAAATCTTTTTTTTTTTTACTTTGAAATTTTTCAGTTACCTTTTTGTCATTCATTTTCACCCTCTGTTTTGGGGCACATCTGCATTTTCTGATTGTAGAGAGAAATATAAATACCAAAACATTGTGAGAAAGATTGCACTTTTGCTGTTACCAGCCTAGCAGGACGCAGAGAAATCTTACAAAAATATGGATCTTTATTAGGATGAATGTGTCACATTTTCCAGTGGATTCCACTTGAGGCAGATTATGGTCATGTCTACACTAGCACTTGTATCCACAAAAGTTTTGTCTCTTGGAGGTGTGAAAAAGCAGCACCCCCGTGCAACATGTTTTGTTGGCATAAGCACTTGTGTTAGGGTTGCCAATTTCAGTTGGAGGTATTGGAGGCTTCATCACAACATACTCTTTGATTAAAGATTAATGTTTAGCTCCTGAGATTCCAGGCAATCCAGGAGGGTTGGCAACTCTAGTTTGTGTGCATAGTGCTATGCTATGTCTGTGGGAGAGCTTTTTGGGCTAGTTTTATTATGTCAATGGGAGAGTTCACCTTCCATCAGCATAACACGGTTACATGAGTGATCTCACAGCTGTGCTACTGTAAACCAATAAGTGTAGACATGGCCTAACTTCGAGAGTGAAGTTCTATACTGGAGTGTCATTAGTGGGCTAAAGCAGTGCAATCGTAGCCATGTTGGTTCCAGGATATTAGAGAGCTTAGGTGGGTGAGATAATATCTTTTATTGGAACAACTTCTGTTTCTAGGGGAAATAAATATTCAAGTCGTAGAGAGTTCCTCAGCTCTGAATAATATACTCCCAGGATCATAGCAAAAGGCAAGGTGAAATAGATAGTTTTACACAAATAGTACCTATTATAAGGGGTCATTTAAGATAGAGTGGCCCATTAACACCTCTGTAGTCATAGGACAAAAAGAAAGGGTTAACAGATTGTTGCAATAAACTATAAAGTCAGTATTTCTAGTCTGCCCATAATTATTAGGGTCTAGCAGAGGAATAAATTTATGTTCCCAGGATGCATTTTTTAAAGTGTTGCCCAGGTTTCTTTTGAGAGGATGAGGACTAAACCTTTTGTTTTTGTTCTATATTTGCAGAAATGTTAACATGCACCTCTATTTTCAATGGCCCTTTACAATACGTGCTAACTACTTATTCTAGACAATCTATTCTATCTTGCATTTTGCTGTGACCCTAGGAATACTTTTCCCAAATCTGAAGAAGTGTTCTATATGGCTCAAAAGTTTGTCTCTCTCACCAACCAAAGTTGGTCCAGTGAAAGATATTACCTCACCCACTTTGTTTCTCTAATTAGTAAGCTAGAGCTTTCCTTCTTGAATATTTGACATATTAGAGGGTAGGAATAGACAAACAGCTATGGAGATAAATTATGGGTTTGTCTAGAATTGTAATTGTGAGGGAGCAAGATGTGAGAAAGGAGAGGAATGTGGGATAAAGTGGTGCTTTGGAACAAATGGATTAAGCAAATTGTAGTCCATGATATGATGATTCTGTAACAGGGTCTAGAACTATAAAATATTTAGCTTGGACAAATGGGGCCTTCAGCTGAGAAACAGGTTGACACAACTAGTTAACCAAGATTAACCTTATATTGGAAAACATGTATACGGTAACAGTTCTGTCAACTGCTGTTATTTTGCAAAAGATGTTGCACTATATCAATTAATATAAAATGTACTAGTGTTTGTGGAGGTATGGATGAGAAAAAGCCTGACAAGGCAATAATTGTTAATACACCAAGACAGTATGACAGTAGTAAAGTCTTGGGGAATTCGAAATCAGTTGCTATGGTAATGTTATGACATAAATGTTAGTAGATACAAAAAGGGACAAATGAGGAGCCTATGGAAAATGGTGAATCCCTAAATTACTGTGATGTGAAAGTATGGATAAGGAAGAAGGAATTGGAATCTTTATATGTGTATATGCTCTGTAGGGGACATAACCATAACTCAGGATAAAAGCTGTTGCCTGGTCTGTGTGCTCATGGTGAACACACTGGTGATAATGACAATGAAAATGATGATAAAGAAGATAATAACTAACAATCCGAGGTTCCCCGGTGCCACATCTCCCAAGAAATGTGAGCTCTGAGTTATGCTACACCTAAGGCTAAAAACCTTGCACTGTCTCTCTTCTTACTGGATTGTTAAAGGGATTTGTGATATGTCATTATTGTTTCTCACATGCCTCTTGGGCCTCTCATTCTAAGAATACTGATAATAATATTTCTGATGTGCTAGCCTGCAAGAGACCAAACCATTATTGACCAGTGAAGTTTAAGAAATTAATCAATAAGTAATCCATCAGTCCATTATCTATCCATCAGTAAGGCTACAAAATCCATTGCTGGGAAACTGTTTCTTCCTTCCATAAGGCATAAAAGGCTTTCCCGGCTCTCCTGTGTTTCCTCCCAATTATTTTCATTCTTTTTGGAGGTTAGGATCTTCTCTCCTGATTTTCTTTTGACTGAATCTCCATAAACTTTGTGTTCCATGCTAAAATACACCCCCTCTGCCCCAGCAACTTCTGACCATCCAGTCTTTTCAGTTCTCTGTTCTAGTTTATTGGTGAATGAGACAGGTTTTAGGAGGACTTACTTATTTCACTAAAAACAAGAACGAAAAGCTTACTAAGTAAACAGAGCTCGACTGCTGCTGCAAACTATCTTGACTTGTATGACCTGCCTCTGCTCCTGCTGCTGCTTCCTTCCTGTATGCAAAGAGAGTCAACAAGAAGTGCTGCACTGCATAGTGTCCTCCTGAAGGACATGTAGCAATTTAAAACTTCATGCTGAAGCTTCTCCCTTTATAGCACAAGACACACTCCCCTTAAGATTCCTGAGACTCTAGGTACCCATGGAAAGAGCGATAGTCAATCATGGGCATTTCCCTTCCACATGGAAAGAGAACTGCTTTTCTGCATCGAAGGTCTTACACTACTAACAGCTAGAGAATATGGGTTTCAGAGAGGTAGCTGCATTAGTCTGTTTCAGCAAAAGCAACAAGGACTCCAGTGGCACCTTAAAGACTAACAAATGTATTAGGGCATAAGCTTTCCTGAAATACAACTCACTTCTTCAGAGTCCTTGTTGGTTTAGCTAGAGAAGAGTCTCCTATACTACTAGCAAAAGAGGCCTCAATTTCAGGAAATGATGGAATCTGAGTTCTAGCCTTATTGTCTTTGTGGCATTCCTACTGATCACAAAATGACAAGAATAGTGAAACTGTGATGTGCAAGGTAACCAAAGATTAATGACAATATGCATTGAACAAATGTAAGAATTCCTATGCTAAAAGGGTTTAGAATCAAAAGGAAAAAGTGGCTGCAATAATATGACCAAACACAATGTGGTGTACAGTCACTACAGGGAACACTCTCAAAAGCACATTAAGGCAGCTAGGAGTTCCACTTCCCTGGAAAACTAATGGGAGCTGGGCATCTAACTCCACCTGGTGCCTTTAAAAACCTTGTCTCAGAACTAGAAGACCTGCTATTGTATGTCACATAAGCAGCATGCAAATCTGCAGTACTTCAGAAAAAAATACTGTAAGTAAATAATGATTAACCACGAAATGAGGTTCAGAGCAGGTGTTTTTTTTCTAATGGAAACATGGGGACAAGGTTGCTATGTTTAAGTGAAATCAGACAAAGCTTCTCCTTGAGTTCAGTCAGCAATGTCTGAACACTAACAAAGAACATTTTTCTCAGGCTGTTGATGGATTAAATCCTGACACTAGCGACTAATATAATGTTTCACCCATTATATAGGAAAACGGGAATAAACTCCAGACTGCAATGAAACTTCAGTGAGTATCTGCTGTCTCATTTGGGGCAGTGAATGAATTAAGCCAAAGTATGTATTAAAGTTCCCAGATACATTTAAAAATAATTCACTCTTTTAATCGATTGACTAAAATAAAATAATATTGATTTATTTAAAAATATACTCATATTTCTTATTAACAAAAATACACATAATTTTCATTAGTCAGATCCCTGCTCACTGTTTTATGCCCTTGACCAGATCCTCAACTGTTATAAATTGGCATTCCTCCATGCTTCATCTTAGGTATTTGGCCTTATATTTTAGTGAAACTACTATGGCCATGAAGAAGGTAAAAAAATGTGGTCCAATATCTAGACTATGCTGTTAATTATTGCTATCTCCATTTAAATATATATCATGCTGAATTTGAGACATTTCACTAAAGATGTGATCCAGCAGAATTTAGTTCCTGTACCTGCTGGTGCTCTGAATATTAAACCAAAGGGATTATTCTTTTCAGGGAAAGAGAGAAAGTTCAGTATTGCTGGTGGTACTCATGTTGTACTGGTGCCTGTTCTGAAGACAAGCAGAGATCTTCTGTCTCTAACAGCCAATTGAACTCCTTTCATCAACACTGAATTCATGCCACAAAAGTCATATAAAGAAAAAAGGAAAGCTGTGCAGGCAGGTTTAAACTAAGGACCATGATCTCTGACTTACATTAAACTTAAATCACTCTTCATGTTTTTAGTGCACCCGCCACCATGGGAGTCAAGTGGCTGAAACACCACTTAATTCCCCATCCTTATTCTTTCAAGGGTCTGTTCGTGCTGGCCTTGAGTCAGTACTGAATCATAAAGGTGAACAGAGCTGGGAAAGTCTCCTAAAGAATGTGAAATTGGCAAAGAATATATTTCTGATACTGCTGTGAAAAGGCATTAGGTAGTACTCCTCGTCCAGGAACACCTGCCTTTGATGATCATATGGCCTGTTCTTCTAAGGCAGGGTCCCTGGGTACTCCCCAGCATAGTGTGATAATTCCACAGCAAGCATTCCAGTAATGAATTTTGTCCATTGCTATCAGACACTTTCATTCTCATCTTTCCACACTATCACACATAGGGATAATTCATAACAGATTTTACATCAGCTAGTATTGTCAATCTGATTATTTTCAGTGGTGTTTATTTTTGAGGATATTATTTTCATTATGCCCTCCAAGCCACCTTACTCCATTCCCCAGGTCGCAACTCCCACAATGTTCTCCAGGAGACCTGACCAAGAAGCTGTATTTCATTACATATACCACGGACAGGCCCGCTGACAGGGGAGGGGCAAAGGAGGCAATGATCCCAGGGCCTGGCAATTCAAAGGGGCCCAGAACTTGCCACTGCTGCTATAGCAGCTTTGGTGCCCAGAACCTGAGCCCTTTAAATTGCTGCCAGAGCACTGCATGATATGTGCCAGGTGGTGTGCTCCAGTTGGTTCTTAGGACTGCCTGGTGAGGTGGGGGTGAGGTGCGCAACATGCTCCAGGCAGTGTTGAGTGGGGGGGATACTGTGGTCTGGGCAGTGCTGAGGGCTGGCTGCCCTTCAGCCCTGTCTCTACTGGGAGCACAGAACTGGGCCCTGCTCACCTTGCCCAGCATTCTTGGCATGGCTGTCAGCTCCCCTGAACAGGGAAGTGGAGAATTTGTAGCTGGCTTCACATGCTCATGTCTCCAGCTCACCAGCCTATACTTCCACTTTCCCCTGTTCCTAAAATGCAAGCCAGATATCATCTCTGGAACCTGGACCCCTTACTGTGTGTTTCATGGAATGGTGTAGGGAGTATATACTATAATCCATTGAACTTCCCTTTGTGCGGAAAACAAAAGAGCAAGAGAAGCTTGAGACAAGCCTAAAGCTGTGTCCTTGGCAAGGAGAGAGAAAACAAAACATCTGGTGTTTGGCTTCAGCAAAAAGACAAATTCTACTTTAAAAAAGTGAACTCCATGGCATCCAGGGCACAGTCCATATGGACTGCATTCCAATGAATGTGGTATGTTGTCTTTGCTGTGTGTCCTGCAATGAGTGAAAAGTTTTCAGAAGAAAGCTAGAGATTATGGTAGTTGTGTATCAAACAATAGGATCTTTTTCCCCCCATCTTCCCATGTCCCAAGTTTATGTTCCTGATTCCCCATTTCAGAGTTGAACAAACCCCTACTCCCAGCTCTGTCCCTTACATTCTTGAAAGTCCAGAACAATTACAGGGTTTTTTTTTAATTACAGATGGTACAAAAAGGCAGCTTAGTCAAAGAGACCAAAGCCTCTTTGATTAAACTGCCTTTTACACTTCTCAGAGCTGGTGTTTCAGGGTCTCTGCAGACTTTTGACTTAAGTTACCCAGAAACATGGTGGCTTGAAATGTATCCATCCACTGCACCATGGGTAGAAGGAGGAAGGGAAGCTTCTTAACTTCTCTTTCCTTGTGCACCCTAAGGAGTGATAGGACACAAAATAGCTTTCAATATCTTTGTAATGTGTTTTTGTAATTTTTTATTGTCAATTATTAATTAATAGCCCCATGGAGGTTGGTGAGATAGCACTTTATAAGTCAAATAATTTTGACTTAAAATAATATGAAGTATATTAACTAAAATGGGAGTCTACGAGTGAAATAATTCTTTTCCTAGTAACAGCTATCTGGCTTGAATTCTCCTCAGTCAAATAATTTGAATTTATGAAGTGAACAGGTATCATTTCATAAACTCAGCTAAAAAACAATTCATCTTTATTTAGTTTTAATAGAGCGCATTTAAGAAAGGATAGAATGTTCTCACTTGAAGGAAACTCCCCTACGCTTGGGATTCAAGAGGAGAAAAGAGCCTATTAGCAGAGTGAATATTGCTTTAACAGCACTGGTTATGTATACATTAGTCTCAGAAACACTGCCACTGATTTCATAAGGAACCAGACAATTAAGGGAATTCAACAAAAACTCAATAAGGGCCCTTAGCAGAGATGAAATTGGATTTCTATGAAGGATTGAGTCACAACTCCCCCAGCTGGTTCCATTTACTAAATCCCCTAGTGAAAGAAAGAAAGAAAGAAAGAAAGAAAGAAAGAAAGAAAGAAAGAAAGAAAGAAATCCAGCAAATTTGACTTAATGGATAACATTCTTTAGTCAGAAATAATTTTTGGCTAAATAGAGGAGTAAGTGGGTGAAATTTTATGGCATGTGATATACAAGAGATCATAATATATATAATGGTCCTGTCTGCTCTGAAGTGGTTACATGGTTAAGAAGCAACCAGGAAATAATTAACATGTCAACCAAACCAACCAACCAACCAACAAACTAAATACCATCTCACCTTTCTTTCTTTTCACTTTCAAGATGGTTTATTTTCTATCTAACACTATAGACATCAGAAAGAGATCCATTCTCTGTGTGTGTTTGTAAAAATAACGTTATGTGATCGATGTTTCCTGTTTTCCTGGGGTTAAGTGCTGGCCATTATCGCTCCTGAACCATTCGGGCCACTGGAGATGTATGTTTTATATGTTGAATTTCAGGTGATGCAGTGTTATAGTCCCTTTCTCACAAGAGATAACTCCGAAGAGCTACACTATGCAACCTTACGCTGCTAATACCAAGTAACAGAAAATTATTCCTTGTTCTATAGATTGTGGCACTAGAGATAAAAATGATAAAGATAAATGGAAAAATATTAAGAAATAACAATTATTAAGAGGACCCAAAATGACTAAACAGAGTAAAAGAGGCAGTTAGAGACCAAAAAGCACCCTTTAATATTTGGAAGGTTCATCATGTGGAGAAAAATTGGAAGGAACATAAACACCGGCAAGTCAAGTGTAAAAATGTAATGAAGCAGGCAAAAAAAAAAAAAAAAAAAAAATGAAGAGCAACTAGCAAAAGACTCAAAATCTAACAGTATTTTTTTTAAACTACAGAAGAAGCTGGAAGACTGCCCATCAGTGGGGATCATAAAGGAGCAAAAGTAGCATTCAGTGAAGACAATGTCATTGAATAGAAGTTACATGAATTATTTGCATCAGTCTTCACTACAGAGGATGTGAGAGAGATTCCCACACGTGAGCCATTTCTTTTAAATGTCAAATCTGAGGATCTGACTGAAGTGTTCATATAGGAGGTTTTGGAACAAACTGATAAATTAAAAGTAATAAATTACCAGGGCCAGATGGTGTTCACCCAAGAGTCCTGAAGGAATTTGCAGAACTACTAATTGTGGTATGTAAACTGTTACTTAAATCAGCTTTTGTACAAGAGGATTGGAGGATGACTAATATGACATCATTTTTAAAAAAAGACTATTAGAATCCTTTGAGAGAGTCAACAAAAATATGGACAAGGGTGATCCAAAGCATATAGTTAGGGCCCTCCCAAACTAACAGCCATGAAAAATGCATTATAGAACATGAAATCTGGTCTTCTCCCCCATGAAATGTGGCCTTTTCTGTGCTTTTACACTATACTATACCGATTTCATGGGGAGACCAGCATTTCTCAAACAGGGGTCCTGACCCAAAAAGGATTTGCGGGGGGGCGGGGGTCACAAGATTATTTTAGAGTGGTCGCAGTGTTGCCACCTTTACTCCTGCACTGTCTTCAGAGCTGGGCTGCCAAAGAGTGGTGGCTGTTGGCCAAGTGCCCATATTTGATGGCTGCTCCCCACCAGCAGCAGCATAACATAAAGGTGGCAATACCATACAATGCTATCCTTGCTACTGTGCTGCTGCTGGTGGTAGCCCTGCCTTCAGAGCTGGGCTCCTGGTCAGCAGCCATTATTCTCCAGATGCCCAGCTCTGAAAGCAGCACCTCTGCCAGCAGCAGCAAAGAAGTAAGAGTAGCAGTACTGCAATCTCTCCCCTAAAATAACCTTTCACCCCCACCTTCCCCATAAAACTCCTTTTGGTGTCAGAAGCTTTACAATTACCACACTGTGAAATTTCAGGTTTAAGTAGCTAAAAACATTAACATTATGATTGTGAAATATGGACCATGAGCCCTACATATCATGTACAGGGAAACCTTTGTTATCTGGCACTCTGTTAATCAGAAAGCTTTGTTAACCGGTATTACTCCCAGCCACAATACTGTCACATCTTCAAGCGCACAGGCCTGGCTTGGTTTACCAGGATTGGCTTAACAAATTTTTATTTAAGAAATACTAATCATCTTTAATTCAAAATAGAAATGTGAGACCAACTGCCTCACACTACAAAACTACCAATATTAGAAACTTGAGTTTTACTATTACTGTCCATTGGTTTTTCCTAGGTTGATGGGACCCTCAGATAACCGGAATTTTTAGATAACCGGAATGCCCTAATCCCCGAGGGTGCTGGATAACACAGGTTTTAGTGTACTTAGACTTTCAAAAAGCCTTGACAAGATCCTTCACACCTAAGAAAATTAGGCTGACATAGGATAAGAGGAAAGGTCCTCTCATGATTGAATAATTGGTTAAAAGATAAGAAATAAAGGATAGCAATAAATGGTCAGTGATGTCTCCAATAGATGTGCACTGAGACCAGTGCCATTCAGTATTCATAAGTGTTATGGCAAAAGGAATAAACAGGTAGCAAAGTTTTCAGAAGACACAAAATTACTCAAGATAGTTAAATCCATAGCAGACTGTGAAGAATTACAAAGGGATCTCACAAAACTGTGTGACTTGGCAACAAAAGGGCAGATGAAATTAAATGTTGATAAATACACGTAATGTACATTGGAAAATATATTCCCAACTCTACATATAACATGATAGAGTCCAAATTACTTGTTCCATTGGTGTCACATCACTATGAATACTTCCCTCAAAACTTCTGTTCAATGTGCAGTGGCAGTCAAAGAAGCCCAGGCCTGAAATACTACATGCAATTCTGGTCACCCAATCTCAAAATGTCATTGGAAAGTTATGATTTGCTGAATATGATTATCCTATTTATATGCATGTTTCATTTTTGTATATGAAGTTATAAATATTAACTATGTATGTGTATTACAAACATAATTATACCGGGGCGATGCCCCTAGGTAAGATGCTTAGTCTACACAGTGGATGATTCAGGGCCAATTCAAGGCAATGAGCCATTATGGAAAACAACAGGACTTACGAGACACCTATCCATCATCTGGTGAACCTTCCTGAAAACATTCCAGACAGCTTGTAAGTAATGGCTGCTATGACTCTGCAAGATATGCAAGGGCCTGTGACCAGGCCACATGACTCTGGACTCCATCTTGCAATGTCAATGTTTTTCCAGAAACTGAGTTGGGACAAAAAGTTCTCGCCACATGATAAAGCTATATAAACCACATCATCTGTGGTTTTTCACTCCCTGCACAGAAAGATTCCTGGAAAGACCTGAGGAAAAAAGAATTGGGGAAGGTGCTGGACCAACGCTAAATGGATTTCTAGTCTGTGTATGCAAAACCTGGATCTGTTCCATAAGCAAGTGATAATGTTCATAAATTCTTCCTGCCGTTCACCTAGGTGTATGTGCATAATCTCACATGGTAGGTCTGAATGTTGGTTTTAAGCTCTTAATATAAAGCCACAAAACATGATAAATCAATGAGCTATGAAGACAAACTGTTATTGTTCTCTATTACATAAATTAGACTGTTTTATTTGCTAAGACGTATGATTGTGGTAAATAAAAGGTACATCAAGTTCTCATTGTTGTATGCAGCTGGTTACGTTTATTGGTGACTTTCCTATACAGCCTCTCCCCGAGTTACGAATGTGTTAAGGACCACACACTTGGCTGTAACTAGATCTGTTCATAACTCGGACCCCATTGAGTTACATAGCGACCATGCTGTTCGTAAGCACCGGTCGTGTTCATAACTCGGGGACCGCTTTTACGACCGCTCCATGGGAGCTTTGGTCATAAATACGAACAGTCGTAACTCGACCGTTCGCAACTCGGGGACTGGCTGTATCTTAGAACAAATGCTTCTCCCCTAATGCTGGCCAAATGAAAGGCATAGGAAGATGAGGATAACATTAACAAGCCTCTTCCTTGTCCTGTTCATCAGTTGCAAGATTTTTGAACATGAAGACAAAGAACATAGAGCTGAATGGATGCCAAGTTGTGTATTGACAGTTTGTAAGACTAGAAAGTATATAGCATAGTACTGGCATAGTGGTTAATGCTACAAATATTCTCCCTGTGAGGGAACTTAACAATATGAAATTAATATGTCATGGCCTGGGCTTGCAACAATACTTATAGATGTATTAATAACATGTTTTATTAAATTTCAGTCAAACTTTTCCATTTCTCTTAGCATAAGTTTATGTATTGGGGATAAATTCAGATCATCCAAACACACTAGTGACCAAGTATGGAGTTGTACCAGTATGGAGTTGGTTGATAGGGATGAAAGTATACAGGACAGTGTGGGGTGGCATAAAGGCTAACTATATATGTAGAAAAAGCTACAGCCCTATATCTCTACTGGGGTAACGCTTGTAATTCAGCTGCTGATGGTTCATGAGATATTAGACTGTATGCATGTCTGCGGTCTGGAAGAGAGGTGACTTATGAAGAGAATGTAAAGATGGAGCTAAAAAGTGAAAAATTCTGTAACCTTCTCAGTGCTGCTGAAGTGAGTGTGGAAAGTCAAATGGTGAAGGGAGTCCTGAAAGAATTTATTCAGAGCAGATTCCACATAGGTTTTGATCTTGTGAGATGCCAAATACTCTCAACTTCCATGGTGAGGTCAGCAGGAACTATGTGTCCTCAGAACCTCACAGGGAAGTGTTCTTGTATACCACAATGGTCTAGTGAGTCTTCGGGTATGTCTACATGACAGCGTTATTTCAAAATATCTTATTTCAAAATAATGCATCTAGACACAAAATGCATTTCGAAATAGCATTTTGCTATTTCGAAATAGCGCATCCACACTGATAGGATGCTGAAACTCATTTAAGGCTGGCCGGAACTGGTTCTGGAAGGGCATTAGGTCAGGAGTTACCTTGTGTGGCTGCTGCCTGAGGATATCTGAGACCTGTGCTTAAAGGGATGCCCCTGCCTCCCCCCCCCCCAACAGCCGGTTCTCAGGTTTCCCTGCTTGCTTGCCTACCTCGCTGAGGGACAGCAAAGCATTTTTTTCTCTGCGTGCTCTGGTTGCCGTCACTCAGGACACCACAGCACTCTGCAGCACGGAGCCAGAGCCGCCCCTGGGCACTCTGGTGCTTCTCCTGGACATGTTGCTGCGAGCCTGGCAAGCACGTTCTGCAGGCAGTAACAGTCTGTCTGGTGTGCCCCACTGGGGCCTTGTGCCTCATTCCTCCCTCACGTCCTTCCACTTACCCCTCCCTAACTCCCCTTCCTGCTGTACAATAAAAGACACATGTGTTTATTACAACAAAGCCTCTTTATTGAACAAAACTGGGGGGGCAAAGAAACTGAGGTGAGACTGGGGAAAGAACATGGGAGAGGGGAGGAGGGAGGGTGGGAGAAGGGAGGGGGAAACATGGGAGGAGGGAGCTGGCAGGGGGAGGCAAGGAGAGGAAGGGGGAGGAGAAGCTCAGGGCTCAGGGTTGGGGGTCTCGCCTGCCCATCTGTCTCCCAGCACCGTGGGTGAGGGGGCCTCGGGGTCCCTAGGGGTGTGTGGGTAGGGTGGGGAGGAAGAAGCAGGAGGGGGAGAAGGAGCAGTAGCTGGGGAGGCAGTGGGGGCTGGAGCAGCAGGAGGCAGCAAGCTCTGCCCCAGGATCGATGACCACCTGGGGGGCATGGACCATCCTGCCCCCCAGGATGCAGTCCATGGCATCAAAATAAAGGCAGGGGTCTGGGTCTGCCCCAGGTTGGAAGCTGCCCCCTGTGGCCCTGGCATACACCTGCCGCAGCTCCTTTATTTTCATGTGAACCTGCTCCTGGGTTCGCATGTGGCCTTTGATGGCCAGGCTGGCAGCCATCCACCTGTAGACGGTTGCATTCCTCCATTTAGTGTGGAGATCATGGATGCTGGAGGCATCTCCCCAAACCTGAATTAGGTCCCTGATCTCCACACTGGACCAGGCAGCCCCCCCCCCTCCCCGGCAGGCTCCTGGGTGCTGGCAGAGTGGTCCTGGGGAGTGATGAAGGACTGGCTGGCACTGGCTGCCTGGCTCATGCTGGGGCCACTGGGTCAGGTGCAGCAACTGCTGGCTCTGGGCTGGCAGGCTTGGAGCTGGCACAGGCACTGTGGCCAGAGTCAACCCCTTTAAGGGCTCCGGGGAGGGGTGGAGGGAGAGGAGTTTTCTTGGTTGTGCCCAGAGAGGCCACCAGGGCACCCTGGGAAGGGCTGGAGGCCCCCCTATTTCGAAATAAGTGTCTACACAATGCTTATTTCGAAATAGCAATTTCGATATTGGTTCTATTCCTCATGGAATGAGGTTTACCAATTTTAGAATAAGCGCTCCGCTATTTCAATTTAATTTCAAAATAGCAGTTTGGCTGTGTAGACGCTGGTAAAGTTATTTCGAAATAATGGCTGTTATTTCAAAATAACTTTGCTGTGTAGACATACCCTAAGTGTTTGTGTACCTTCTGGTGAGCACACCATGTGGAGGGGTCTTCATTACACCTACTGCCAATCATAGCTAACTGCTCACTGTCATGCTTTCAAAAGCCATACTAACTAGACAGTTGAAATAGAAATAGCTCTGAGGAACAGATACTGACACTGAAATGGATCCCAGAGTTTCCCAGGAAAAGTGGCTCCCAAGGAATATGCAGGGTACAACATTCTTGATGACAAACCACCGTCAGTTCATTTTCTCATACTGGACTGTGGTTAACCAAATGCCATGGTCAGCCTCTTTTCCACAGCCCTCTGTCACCAGGGTGCACAATAGAGCCAAAATCTAAGTGTATCACATAGCTACAAAGATAATTAATTTCAAATCTCTCAGAAGCCTATGTGCAGTATAAAATACATGAATTCATGCAATGTAAACATTGTCATGCAATATAGATGCACTCATGCTAACAGTGTGCTCATGCAAAATAAATGCATGTACACACACAAAGTGTTCTCACACAATAAAAATACACTGAGATACAGAGGGGACTCATATAGTAAAAATACACATTTCCAGGTGGCTGGAAATAAGAAACCCCTGCAATTTTTTTGGCTCTACCCCATACTTAAAACACCACAAACAGCGGGCACAGCAATGTTGGTCTTTGGGCAGCTCACCATCTGTGGGGGTTCACAGGTAGAGCTCTCTATGTTTGCACTCACTTTAGTGTTAGGGAGACTGGTATTGGTTTTGCTTTCCTTTTCAAAATGTATGAAAGATAATGGGAAGGAGAGAAAACGAGTGTAACTGCAGATTGAACCCCCGACTGAAGTCTGTTGAGCCACTTCTGTAGGTACTGAGTAACTCTGCAAAGTAACAGATGTAGCTCACCCCTTCTATACATTTTTTTAAAATATATAAAGCACTCAAGAAACTGAACAAGAGAAAATGAGAAAGGAGGAAAGTGGAGTTGCACCAAGCCCCAATCTAGTGTGTGAAATGTTCTCTAGGTGAGTGCCTTCTGTTCTCAGTCTGAAATGGGCACACATGTCCGACCAGATTTGTTTCCCCTTGCTTGCAGTGTGCTCATAATTCCCAAAATAGATGTCCCATTACACAGAATACAATCAGCAATACAGCAGGTGCAGTTAGACAAAGAGCTTCAGCAACAAGTTAATAAAAGACCTAGCAAAGCCAGAAAAAAAAAGAAGCTGCTAGTTGCCTTTTAAAAAGCATACACTGTGGGAATGGAAAAATTGTTCTATGGTACATATACAGTTCATACCTAACCATAATTACAAGACATATATTTTGATAGGGCAATTCTGTTGTCTTCCATAGAGTTATGGCAGAAAGGAATTTGGTCCATAGTCTTCTCAACCCCATTACAAAAGACAGTCTGAGTGAAAGCAGGAGAAAAGGAAATTGAGTGAGTTGTTCCAAAAATATATCTTAACTGTGTTTGTATTTTTACCCAAAATATATCCAAGCATAGGTGACTCATAGTAGAATTGCTGAGGTGCACCCTCATGTCCATTCCAAAATTTAAATTGCTAAATGGGGTGCCTCCACATGCCTTGTCCCTACCCCTATGAGTGGTCCTCCATGTACCACCTTCCCTCACAGTCACCAGTAACTCCTATATCCAAGACAGAGATAAAGAGGAAGAAATGTAAGAACATAGAACAGTCCTTACAACTATCTTCTAGTGTGTCACATGTGCCCTTGAAAGCATCTGGAGAGAAAGGGAATGTTTTGATTGAGCCATCAGTCTCAGATTTAACTGAATAATCTCTCTATATATTTTAGAGGGCATCTGTCTGTCTGTCTGCGAGTACATTTGTTCAAGAACTCCTCCTAAATGGAAAGAGCTAGGAGGACCACCAAATTTGGTACGCAGCTTCCTCTTATCCTATCTTAAAGCAAGGTTAAGTTTTGGTTGTGCCAGGGAAATGGGAAGTGCCTGGAACATGATTGTTTTCCATAACATAGAAAAGGAGGGATCTGATCAGAAGAGAGCGATACTGTAGAGTCACCATGCTGAGTGGGTAAGTGGCCCCCATGCCTCAAACAGTCCTGTGGGGACCCTTCACCCACTTGCCCTGCCATTGCGCCCCCCCGGGAGAATTCCTAGGGCAAGGTAGCACAGCCTGCTCCCTACCTAGTAGAGGAGACCTCCCAAAAGAGGCTTCCTGCCCTCCCATCTGCACCTCCACACCCTTTTACTTCTAGTAAAAGAAAAACTGCAAATATTGTCCACCAACAAGCTTTATCTAATGATTAAATCACTTTCCTTCTTCTATTAATGCAAACTTTTTTCCCTTCATTTTTTGAAAAATACAAACATTTAAGTAAAGCATGTACATTTCCCTTTTATTTTCCAAACAAACCCCAAGCCCATTACTTCACTTAAAGACCCAAGCAACATTGGGTCCATCTGCTACTATGTAGGGGTATGTCTACACTAGCTCGTTAGTTCGAGCTAGGTGGGCAAATGAAGGCAAATGGAGTAGATAGTTTGAATTAGAGATCCTAATTCGAACTACCTCCTCCATGCCGCATGTAGCCGTGGGCACGGAGTTCAGACTAAGGGGAATTTAAAAATGGCGGCACCCAGGAACATTCAAATGAAGCCCGGGACATTTAAATCCCGGGCTTCATTTGCAACTCCGCTTCCCCTCATTACCCTACCTAGCTCGAACTAACGAGCTAGTGTAGACATACCCTAATATCCTTGATAACAGACTTTGATGTTTACTGTATAATGACTATTAACAGCAAATATCTGGGTCAACATATTCCCTTCTTCTTCCCCTTTGTAACATAAATGTGAAATTTAAAAAACCATATGGGTTGTTATGCTTCAAAAAAGGTCACCTAGATTTAATATGACATATTTAAAGTTAGTGAGATAATAAAACATTAAAATGTTGACTTTTTAAAATCAAAATTATTGTTCCTTTTTTCCTTATTTATATTTCTTTATTATAGTTAATTATTTATTAGAAATTATCCATCTTAAATATTTGTTTTTAAGTTAGCATTCTTGTTTATTAGTCATAAAATCTTTACACTTTAAGGGTATGTCTACACTAGCTCGTTAGTTCAAGCTAGGTAGGGTAATGAGGGCAAGCGGAGTTGCAAATGAAGCCCAGGATTTAAATATCCCGGGCTTCATTTGCATTTTCCCGGGCACCGCCATTTTTAAGGCCATTCCACGAGGAGTAACAGTAGTTCGAATTAGGATCTTTAATTTGAACTACCTAGTCCGTGCCGTGTGTAGCTGCGGGCATGGAGTTTGGACAAAGGGGGATTTAAAAATGGCAGTGCCCGGGAACATGCAAATGAAGCCCGGGATATTTAAATCCCGGGCTTCATTTGCAACTCCGGTTGCCCTCATTACCCTACCTAGCTCGAACTAACAAGGTAGTGTAGCTGTACCCTAAGATCCCAGTTCAGCAAGGTACTTCAGCATGTTCCTAATTTTAAATATATGAAGAGTCCCA
The DNA here is from genome assembly GCA_032595735.1 of Pelochelys cantorii. NCBI lineage: Eukaryota > Metazoa > Chordata > Testudines > Trionychidae > Pelochelys > Pelochelys cantorii. The sequence continues at coordinate 95,194,581 of CM064329.1, read as the reverse complement.
TTGGTACATGTTTAAAGTAAGGGACATGCATAAGTACTTTGCTGAATCAGGGACTAATTATATAAATAGATAGGGATCCATTAGTACTCAGTAATGTACTAACCAAAATAGTCTAGTTTTCTAAAGCACCTATCACCTAAACTAAACTACATTCTTCAGGGCATAAACTATTGTGTATTGAATGAAGATTAGATTTTTTTTCTAAACAATATGCTCTAAGTCGAACAAAAATTAATTTAGGAAAGTTCATTATCTTGTGTTATTCAGGTTAGGCTTTATGATCACAGTGATCCCTTCTGATCTTAAGCTAAAAAGCCATGGAAAAGAAATGCCAGAGTTTAGAAGGAATATTGGCTATCAGTAGAGTTGGCTGGAAATCAGAATTTCTGTTTTGTGGGGATTTCTGGCTTTTTAAAATAAATTCTGGAATTGGAACAAAAAGTTGGAATTTTGAAATTCTCCATGGAACAAAAAAAATTTTTTTTTTTTAGTTTGGAACCATCAAAGTATAATGTTTTGATATTGAAATATAGCAATATAAAATATAAACTTGGGCATCTATTACACTGGTCTACAATTTTTTAGAAGTCATCTGCTTCAGAGATAAAATGTGCTATTTATTATGTATTTTGATGTGCTGAATTCAAATATGATAATTAAAACAACTGATTGGCTACTGTTTCCAAGATATTTAAGTTTTTACATTTTACCTCTATGTATATTGTGTAGATAGTAGAGTTTTAATCATAAATTGTCAACCTAGGTCTTTTCTTGTGTTTATGGTTGCTTTACATGATAATATTTCACCTGTCCTGTTTATGTAACACTTTAAAAATCAGCAAAAGGGTTATATAAATAAAATTTATTTTGAAACAAAAGGCAAAAAACTATTATGTACATAGTTTAGTCCTATTCAGTGTCTACTCGGCGCTTCTTGGCTTGTCTCTTGTATTCATTAAATGGAGCATCTCTTGTCACTGTCCAGCAATAGTCTGCAAGCATTGATGGGCTCCATTTGCCCTGATAGCGTTTCTCCATTGTTGCAATGTCCTGGCGAAATCGCTCGCCATGCTCGTCGCTCACTGCTCCGCAGTTCGGTGGAAAAAAATCTAGATGAGAGTGCAAAAAATGTATCTTTAGTGGCATGTTGCAACCAACGCTTTTGTATGCCTTGAGGAGGTTTTCCACCAACAACCTGTAGTTGTCTGCCTTGTTGTTTCCAAGAAAATTTATTGCCACTAACTGGAAGGCTTTCCATGCCGTCTTTTCCTTGCCACGCAGTGCATGGTCAAATGCATCATCTTGAAGAAGTTCACGAATCTGAGGACCAACAAAGACACCTTCCTTTATCTTAGCTTCACTTAACCTTGGAAATTTTCCACGGAGGTACTTGAAAGCTGCTTGTGTTTTGTCCATGGCCTTGACAAAGTTCTTCATCAGACCCAGCTTGATGTGTAAGGGTGGTAACAAAATCTTCCTTGATTCAACAAGTAGTGGATGTTGAACACTTTTCCTCCCAGGCTCCAATGACTGTCGGAGTGGCCAATCTATCTTGATATAGTGGGAATCTCTTGCACGACTATCCCATTCGCAGAGAAAACAGCGGTACTTTGTGTATCCAGTCTGCAGACCAAGCAAGAGAGCAACAACCTTCAAATCGCCACAAAGCTGCCTCTGATGCTGGTCATAGTTTATGCACTTCAAAAGTTGTTTCATGTTGTCATAGGTTTCCTTCATATGGACTGCATGACCAACTGGAATTGATGGCAAAACATTGCCACTATGCAGCAAAACAGCTTTAAGACTCGTCTTCGATGAATCAATGAACAGTCTCCACTGATCTGGATTGTGAACGATGTTGAGGGCTGCCATCACACATCAATGTTGTTGCAGGCTACAAGATCACCTTCCATGAAGAAGAATGGGACAAGATCCTTTTGACGGTCATGGAACATGGAAACCCTAACATCACCTGCCAGGAGATTCCACTGCTGTAGTCTGGAGCCCAACAGCTCTGCCTTACTCTTGGGTAGTTCCAAATCCCTGACAAGGTCATTCAGTTCACCTTGTGTTATGAGGGGTGGTTCAGAGGAGGAGGATGGGAGAAAATGTGGGTCCTGTGACATTGATGGTTCAGGACCAGAAGTTTCATCCTCTTCCTCGTCTGACTCAAGTGAGGATGATTCTGGTGCATCAGGAACCAGCAGTCCTTCTCCGTGGGGTACTGGGCGTATAGCTGATGGAATGTTTGCATAATGCACAGTCCACTTTTTCTTCTTTGACACACCTTTCCCAACTAGAGGCACCATGCAGAAGTAACAATTGCTAGTATGATCTGTTGGCTCTCTCCAAATCATTGGCACTGCAAAAGGCATAGATTTCCTTTTCCTGTTCAACCACTGGCAAAGATTTGTTGCACAAGTGTTGCAGCATATGTGTGGGGCCCACCTCTTGTCCTGATCTCCAATTTTGCAGCCAAAATAAAGGTGATAGGCTTTCTTAACCATAGTGGTAATACTGTGCTTTTGTGATGCAAAAGTCACTTCACCACAAACATAGCAGAAGTTATCTGCACTGTTCACACAAGTACGAGGCATCTCTGCTCACTTTGGCTAAACAGAAATGTGTCCCTTTGCAAAATCAAACACTGACAAATAAGAGAGCACGACACTGTATGATTTCTAGAGCTGATATAGGGCAATTTGTTCAGCAGAGTGATGTAAGCTTCGTTATGATTGTATCATCCATGACTTCTAGGAATAACATGACACAATTCATATCATGTATGACGCAATACCAGCTTCAGATTGCATCATTCATTGTTTTGCCTAAAAAGCAAGTACTGTCCAAACCCAGTCATAGATTTATTCATAGATCCAGTCAAAGATGTATGTTAGTCATTTCTGGTTTAAATTGAGATCCCTTCCCTTTATAACTCACTTATCCTCCGCCATTCCCAAGTCAAGGGTCGTATACACTGACCCAATAGCATATCTTGAAAACTAGAGCCAATCAACAATTTTAAGCATCATTTTCGTTCTCAGTGACCCAGAATTAGTAAAGTTTGGCTACATTTATTTCAGAAGCAGTTTGGCTGTAGAGCAGTGTTATCAGGTAATACTATATATACTATACATATAAATATACTGATTATGCAAGTGTGGCCTCCTCCCACACATCTCCTTAGGGCCTCCATGTGGCCCTACAAGTAGCCTGTCATCTCAGTTTCCCTCTTGGGTCTCCAGTGAGTCCAAGTTCACAAGTCCATTTACAAAACATAGTGCAGATAGTTCATAACAAAGTCCCCAAACACTAGTACATATCCACGGTAGCCACCGATGCATGTAGTCCTTAAAACCCAGCTTTCTCTCCAAACCCTTTCTCTCTCTCACACCAAACCCTAGTGTCTTCTGCCACACCCTAGTGTCTTCTGCTCCTTTGTCAGTCCTCTTCTGTCCTTCTGCCATGACAACCCCACCAATCCTTCCTTTTGGGGTGGAACCTTATTCTTCCCAATGAACACCCCTCCCCTAATCTCCCTGCTGAGAACATCCTTACTAAAAGCATCCCTAACTTCCCCTGGCCCTCTCACAAAATACTTTTGTGTCCAGCTCTATAGCTCTGGAAATGTCAGAGAGTACGTTTTTCTGCTGTTCACCTGCCTTCAGCCCTTGGATGCAGTTCTCTGGCTTAGATCCGGAAGGCAACTCCATCTGCTGCTGTGCCTCCTGCCTTCAAGTCCTTTCCATGCCTCCAGCCCTGGCTCTCCAGTTTGGGGATTCTAGACAGCAAACCCCTCTTACTTATCTTCTGCCCTCAGCCTTCTCCCAGGAACCAACTTCTCAATCAGGGGAACTGACAGCCTGTGCAGGCCTCTGAGCAAGGGGAGGTAGCTTCATACTCTCAGAAGAGGCAGAGCCTTGGGAAGAAGAGGCAGAGCAGAGGACAGTCAATCTTCTGTGCTGCCTGGACAATAGTGCATGCCCTCCCATCCCTCAGAGCCTCACAGAGCCCATAGTGCAGCACTCCAGCGGCAATTTAAAGGGCCTTGGGCTCCAGACACCACCGCTGCTATTGGAATTTAGGTCCCTATGAATTGCCAGGCCTCAGGGAAACAGCCCCTTTTGCCCCTTCCTGTCAGCTGGCCTGTTGGGAGCTGTCCTCTGCTGGCCTTCCTGACTGAGCCAGTGTGCCCTGATTCACTGTAAGGGTACGTCTAACAAAGAAGGGCTATAACCAAAATAAGCATCGCAACTTGATCTACGTCAATTGTGTAGCTGAAGTCGAAATAGCCATTTTTGGCTTTTGGCACTCTCTACAGAGCAGTAAATCCAAGTAAGAACATTCTTCTTTCAACTTCCCTTGTAAAATGAGGGTTACAGGAGTCAGAGTAAGAAGTCTTCCAGCTCGACATTATTTTGACATGATGTCAAAATAACTGCTTGTATGTAGACACGTACTATGTTATTTCAGAATAACTGATATCAGTTATTCCAAAATGATGCTTCTGTATAGGCATACCCTACGAGAATATGATGATAAGAATAGCCTTATTAGGTCAGACCAATGATCCATCTAACCCATTATCTTCCAGCAGTGGTCAATGCAATGAACAGAACAGACAATCATCAAGTGACACATCTCCTGTCACCCACTCCCAGCTTTTGGCAATCAGAGACTAGGGACACTCAGAGCATGGGATTGCATCCCTGACCATCTTGGACCTATCCTCCATGAACTTATCTAATAATTTTGAACCTAGTTATCATTTCTTTCCTTCACTACATCCACTGGCACTGAGTTCCACACGTTGATTGTGCATCATGTGAATAAGTACTTTCTTTTGTTTGTTTTAAACCTGTTGTCTGTTGACTTCATTGGGTGTTATGTGAAGAGGTAAATAATTACTTACACACTTTCTCCACATCATTCATGATTTTATGGAACTTTATATTAATCTCTTTTCAAGATGAATAGTCCCAGTCTTTCTAATCTCTTCTCATATGGAAGCTGTTCCAGACCCTTAATCATTTGTATTGCCTTTACCAGTTTTAATCTATCTTTTGGAGATGAGGCAACCAGACAGCACACAGTTTTCAAGATGTGGATGTACCACGGATTTGTATAGAGGCAATATGATATTCTGTCTGATTATCTATCCATTTCCTAATAGTTCCTAATACTTCTTTTGACTGCTGTTGCAGGTTGAGCAGATGTTTTTGGAGAATTATTCACAGTGATTCTAAGATCTCTCATGAGTGGTAACAGCTAATTTAGAGCCCCATCATTTTTTATGTAGAGTTGGGATTATGTTTTCCAGTGAGCACTTCTTATGCATTTATCAACAATGAATTTTGTTTGCAATTTTGTTCACAGTCACCGATAAAGTTTTATCATTGACAAACTTCTCACTGTTTACTCCCTTTTCCAGATCACTTACCATATCATCACCACCAACTCTCTACTAGCCCCCAGGCGCTGCTTCAATCTCATGATTGGCCCAAATAAGAGAATTTAGACCTGTATATAATAGTAATGTTAGTATCAGTGTAATGGGAGAGCTGGGCTGCTAGATGAAACTGGGTTTAGTTTGCCTGTTCTAGTCCAACTGAAATTAATCAAATTGAAAATGTTAAAATGAATCATATGTTCACCTTTTTACAACAACATGAACACTTTTTCCCATCAAGAATTTAGTCTAAATCAGTGTGGGGGAACCTCTGGCCCATGGGGGACATGCAGTTCATTAAGGTTAGCCTCTGGGGGACTGCTAGACAGTTTGTTTATCTAAGTGTCCACAGGCATGGATGCTCCCAGCTCCCAATGACCATGGTTTACCATGCCTGGCCAATGGGAGCTGCAAGAAGTGGTGGCTTGGCCTGCACCGATTCCTGTAGCTCCCATTAGCTGGGAATGGCAAATTACAGTGACTGGGAGTGGTGAGAAGCTATGTCTGTGAGCACTCAGATAAACAAACTGTCTGGAAGCTTCCCAGAGACTAATCCTGATGAATTGAGCACAGCTGGCCTGCCAGAAGTTCCCAATCCCAATCTAAATCAATTCATTCCAGTGAAATATTTTGATTTCAACAAAATTGCTTAGTCCAATAGAAAACTGTTTTTGTTTGTTTGTTTGTTTTGGGTATTGTTTGTTCATTTGTTTTTACAGTTCTATTTAGGCATACCAGGAAGGTGTTGATTTTTTAGCATCAGATACTAGCCGCTACCAAGGTGACAAACTGTATGAATGAACAGTCTGAGACTTTACTACACATCCTGTGCAGCGTCAGACTTTGAAGGGATAAAAATCAGGGATAGGAAAGATGACAGGTTTTAAGAGTCTATTTGGTAACTTCATTAGTTTGTGATGGTTGCTGTGGATGATGTCTCAAACTGAGTATCAGATGGGTAATTTTAGAAGGGGTCAGATTGTTTTATCACCATTATGATCATTTGTACTGTCATCACGTACATGATACAAGAAATGAGTAATCTAAACTTAATTCACAATTAAAAGGATGATCGTAAGGGCCCTGAAAGAATTATCTCCCTTTGGGTATGTCTAGACTACATGGCTCCGTTGACGGAGCCATGTAGATGAGGTTTCTAGACATAGGGAAATGAAGCGGCGATTTAAATAATTGCCGCTTCATTTACATCAAAATGGCTGCCGCGCTGTGCCAATCAGCTGTTTGGCGGCACAGCGCGGTAGTCTGGATGCTCTGCGGTCGACAAGGGAGCGTGGAATGAGGTTTACCGGGGCGGTCGACAAGGGTTTCCCTTTTCGACCGCGGAGCATCCAGACTACCGTGCTGTGCCGCCAAACAGCTGATCAGCACAGCGCAGCAGCCATTTTGATATAAATGAAGCGGCGATTATTTAAATCGCCGCTTCATTTCCCTTTTTTGAATACAGTAATCTACATGGCTCTGTCAACGGAGCCATGTATTTTAGACGTACCCTGAGTGTATAACAATGCACAACCGAGCAGGTGTGTGGTGGGTGAAATTTGCTTTCACTTGACGCATCAATGCAAAAGCTATTGCTCAAAGCTGGATGCACAGTTTTATGGATCACTGATCAAGTGTCTCTAGGAGCAAATCCTGTGTTCTAACAAACAGATGGGTTCTCAAAATCTATTTTTCTAAAATCCTATTGTCATTCAGCAAAAGGTATAAGAAAGACACAATAAAAATGACAGAAACTTACAGAACCGATTCCAACTATTACATTCCTCATACTTTTCCATATTTTACCTTGAATGGATTTTTCTTTCAAAGAGTTTAAAGTGGGATTCATTTTCAAAAACAGAAAACTGACATTTGACACAGTTTGAGTCTCACTATAATTGGCTACAATTTAAAATAAAACAACCTGATTCTTTACAGAACAGCAAATGTAAAGCAACTAGTTTATAGGATGCTTTCTGGGCTCAGTCAGATGAACAATGTGAAAGACTCTGAAAGGTGTCATGAACAGGGTGGTCTAAAGTACTTTACTTTCCTGACTGCAGGTATCAATGTCAAACTATGTGCACAGCCCTGAACAAGCCTGTAATTTTTTATTTTCTTGAACTAGTTTCTCAAGAGGTTTCATATTGAATTTCCAGCCCACTCAATTAGCCTCATTAGTACCTGCACTAGTATTCACGGGTACATTTTTTTTCTTTCCTCTCACTTCTTTTTCTGTTATAGTTCTGATAGCTCCCCCTTTTTTCTCCACTCAAGCTCATCTGAAGAAGTGGGTTTTGCCCACAAAATCTCATGTCTCTAAGGTGTCACAGGACTACTCGTTTTCAGAGTTACAGACTAACATGGCTTCCCCTCTGAGACTGTTTGAGGGTTACCTAAACTTCCTTCCCTCAAAAGCACTAGCAGATAGATTGGCTTATTCAAATGATTAGTAATATAGTACAGAAATATTCTTTTTTAGGTCATCCGTTCAAATACAGCTCAGTCTGTTTGGACTAAAAATTGTTACCATCTGAAATATATGCAATGAGGTATGGGCAATCTGTTCATGGTCTCACTCGAGGTCCTAGTGGACATCAGTCCAACACAAAAAAATACATTGCCTTGAAGCAGCCTAAGAACAGCTGTTGTCTTCCAACCATATATGATTATGTAACCAATGATCAGAGTGTGTAGTTAGCTGATTTACATAATTGGTTTATGAGTGTACTATTGCTTCAAAAATTGAGACTAGGGTCTTTAGTTCAAGCTTTGAAAGTCCCAAGTTTGAATTCCTCTATCAGGCCCAAGATATGTTGGTTAAATTTTCTTTAAATACTAAGAATATATGTTGTCCTGCATTTACTGCTTATCAGAAACCAAATTATTGCTTTATCTGGGAGAGATCACCCAACAGGCTGAAGAAGAAGAAGAAGAAACCTCTGCAGAAAAAAGAAACATACAGCAGTTGAGCCACGAAATGAATGGATCTTAACTTTTCTGTTTATTATTTTTGATGAAAAAAGATACATAAATAGACACAATGTACTGTATTCCTAACAATGAAATTTGTTCTAGGTAAACCCTTTGTAAGATCCTTTGTGATAGTATTTATCTTTTCATAAACTGACTTCTGCTAACAAAAGGTGAAGGATACCATCTGTGAGATAAGTGGAGTTATACGCAGAGCAGACAAAGAAAGTGTGGGTGTGTGAGATGTGACAGCTGCCTTCTTTTCTCCTGCTGCTTTGAGAACATGCAAAACACCCATGAATAAATGTGCACACTACTAACACTTGACCACATCACCAGAAGTTCTAAAACACTGCTTGCAAATTATGCTAATGCACCTCAGACACACCTGAGGTAGGTATATTATTCAGAAAGAAGGAGAGAGAGAGAGAGAGAGAGAGAGATGTTTTTGAAGAGCAAATCTCTTTCTAGGTCTATTTTTTGACCAACACATTTATCACCATATCTCTATATTGATCCATTCCACCAGGAAATAATATTTGTGATCTTCTTAGGAGCTAGTAAAAAAAGATCCAGTTTAACAGCTCTGTAGATAGCATATCTGGGCTGAAAGCTAATCTTCAGCTTTAGATATTGGTTGAAGAAGATGTAGGAGAAGATATGTTCCTGTCTTCCTGGGAAGTGCAGCTGTTCAGCACACTACCCACATACACTGTAGGTGAGGTTTACAAAAAGGCTCAGAGTTGCCCTGACTTTATTGTGTATATTGGAATTCATCAATGGCAGCAGAGACTGGCCAACTTTGAGTGGTTTAATATATCACCCTGTTAATATGCCTGATTCATGAATCTCCTTTGCACACTATTTCTTTATTGTATGTTTAATTGTAATAATTGTTGTTATATCAATCTAAATAGCAGGGCTAAGCACGATATGAAAAGCCGTCCTGTCCATAGGATGGTTCGGGGTGGCTACCATGGGCGTCATGCATTAGGTGTCCCCACAGCAGCTGCTCCAACCATCCTATAGATGGGATGGTCCCCCATAGTGATGGGAGCCTCCAGGGCCCAGGGCAGCCTGCAGGATACCTGGGAGCCCCGGACCACACGCACACTCATTGTGTCACAGGAAGTCCAGGAAGCAGAGTGATGCACGCAGCAGCCTGGGCCACTCCCGCCCTTGACCAGCCTAGTCCCTGCGCTTCACCATGGTGGTAGGAAGTGGTGTGTCCCGGCCTGACCTCACTGCACTCCATGTTCCAAGTGATGCGGGGCTCAGGGGAGCAACCAAAGCTGGGACTGGGAGATGGGGAGCAGGGCAGGTGGAGCAAAACAGGCTACCAAATTGTTCTGGCTCCTGCTACTGTAGTGTGTGTATGTGTGTGTGTGGGGGGGGGGGGGAACCCTGCTGCCGCCCTGTGCCAAGCTGTTTAAGTAATCCTCCAGCTCTGAGAGGACTTTAGGGGAAGAGATGGAAGGGGGGTGGAGCAGGGCCAGGAAGAGGCAAGAATGTGGGAGGGGTGGGGATTGAGGGAAGAAGTAGAGTGGCAAAGAAGGGGTGGGAAGAAGAAGGTGGCAAAGCAGGGATGGGAAGAAGTGGGTGAGGGCAGGTGGGTTGCCCTAGCCCCCTGCACCTGCAGTGGGGGGGAGTAGTCTACCAGGTCCCATATCCCCCTATGGAGGCCCCTGATAGTATGTTCACTATTCATTTAAAAGCTTGTAATATCTTTATAGTCACATCTTAATCCCAACTCCCCTGAAGGGATACCACAGATGTGCATTCACTGTGATGCTACTTCCTTTTGCACCTCAGTATTTTTCCATAGCAGCTACAAGCTTATCATAATTGAAAAATTTTTCTTGCTAACAGCTAGCTAGCCAATTTATGCTTCTTCCTGAATGAAGTCAGGGAGCTGCTTGCCACTGCTACCCACTCAACTCAAAATAAAGTGTAGCTAACATGACAGAGTTAAATAATTTTATTTATCCTGTACCCTTTACTGTTTTGCTATGGGGAACATTAACAGAGATTAAATAAATAGTTTAGCTTGCTTTCCAAAATGAGAATTATTATTTCATTAATATAGAAGAAAAACAGTGGAAAATGAACCTATTTAAACACAAATATTCTCTTTTAATTCCCAGAGGTTTATTCTTTCTCTGTCCACTTTAAAAAAATGTTGGTGCCATTACAATATGTATTTCTTGCAGCAGAGCAGGTGGAAAATGTCTACACCCTACCAGGACAATGAAATTCATGAGCTGAACACAGGGACCACTATTAGTCAGAACTAAATCCCTTGAAAACTCTCTATCAATATCAAGATTGCTGTAGGAAATCTGGCTCATGATTCACCAGTGAGTTCTTCCCTTTTGAAACAATATCTTTGCATAGTGCTAGGAGATGCGGTGTTACTGGAGGTATCACCTTTTGGATGACATGTAAAATCAATATCTCGGCCATTTTTTCATAAAAAAAACACCTTCCATGGAGAATTTTTTGGGTGGGAGGAAGGTGGGACAAGGCATCAAAGTGGGTGTGTCAACATTCCATCTCGCAAAATTACATTATATTATAAAATTATATTATAAAATCTACTTTTCAGTTGATACAGTAGATACTTTATATCTACATTATATCTATAAAATTACATTATATCTATGTCTAGGCTGGAATACTGCAGAAATGGATCGAGGTGTCATAGAGGACCACAAGCTAAATGAGTCAACAGTGTGACACTGTTGCAAAAAAAGCAAACATGATTCTGGGATGCATTAACAGGAGTGTTATAAGCAAGACACGAGAAGTAATTCTTCCACTCTACTCTGCACTGATTAGGCCTCATTTGGATTACTGTGTCCAGTTCTGAGCACTACATTTCAAGAAAGATGTGGAGAAATTGGAGAAGGTCCGGAGAAGAGCAATAAAAATTATTAAAGATCTAGAAAACATTACCTATGAGGGAGGTCTGAAAGAATTGGGATTGTTTAGTTTAGGACAGAAAAGACTGAGAGGGAACATGATAGCAGTTTTCTAATATCTAAAAGGGTGTTACAAGGAGGAGGGAGAACAATTGTTCTCCTTGGCTTCTGATGATAGGAGAAGAAGCAATGGGCTTAAATTGCAGCAAGGGAAGTTTAGCTAAGACATTAGGAAAAAATTCCTAACTGTAAAGGTGGATAAACACTGGAATAAATTGACTAGGGAGGTTGTGGCATCTCCATCCCTGGAGATATTTAAGAGCAGGCTGGATAGACATCTGTCAGGGATGATCCAGACAGTGTTTGGTCCTGCCATGAGGGCAGGGCACTGGAACTGATGACCTCTCAAGGTACCTTCCAGTTCTGGTATTCTGTGATTCAATATTTGAATTCTCCTTGCATTATTATTACTGGATGAGATGAGAGGGGTATTGGTGATTATGATAATGATGATGAAAAGGAAGAGAAAGAATGCTTAATATAATGTCACAGTAGCTCCCCTCCCCTCTGAAACTTTCCACTACTACTGTTTCAATACAGCATTGTGGAACCAAGGGAGGGGGAGTAGCAATGTCAGGAATGCTAGTGTTGACAGATTTTGAGCAGATAACAGGAATTTAAAGCATCAGGCTCAGAGCAGGTCTCCATAATGGCTAAAACACTGACAGCTCTCAAAGTCTTTCCTATATTAGGACTCAAAAATCGCGCCAACCAGTGATGGTAGTATCACTGGTGGGACATTGAAGGGAACAAAAGGCTCAGGTTAATCTTTATGTTCAAAGTAATGAATAAACATTAACTAATTTGCACTTATTGTGCCAGATCTTCGGCTGTTGTAAATCAGTATAGAACCATTGAAGCCTACTGAAAATGGAACTACACCAATTTACACCAAATAAGGATATGCCCTCCTATCTATAACATGATGCACTGTTGTTTCCTCTGCTTGTTATAGATCTGTCATGTTTCACCACAGAGTTGGCTACGTTTCAGTGATAAGTAGAGGGGATCTTAATATGTTAAAAGTTTGGTGGAACCCTTCAATCTAACCTAGAGTATTATGTTAGCTCAGCACAAAAATAAGGCTAGATGCAGATTCTCCTCCAGAATATAAATTTCAATTCTAACTGAATTACAGCTTTATTAATTTCTCTACATTCCCAGCATGGTTTTACTAACATACTTTTACAAGTCATTAATTGTGTATTCTACCACTCTAGATTTAATGACATTGCAATTTATTTGAATGTTTATTATTTTCAGTTTTTAGGTCATTTAGTGGAAACAGTAGTTAACAGTTCATTTCTGTAGCAATCAGGAAATAAATACTTACTAATAAATAGATTTTTCATAGTCATTTCAAAATTCCGAGCCAAACACTTTAGATACAAGAGACAGAAGATGTAACTGTGTTGCAGTTTATTAAGGAATTCAATCAAAATATTTTTATCTTACTTTAAAATTCTACCACCGTTTGAAACATGTACTTAATTTTGTCACTAGCTCTATTCCTTCCAAGTTGTACTTGTCATTTATTCTCAGCAAGAATTCAAAAGGCATAAAATGGTTTAATTCTATTTTATTTTCCAACTGTTCAAACCAAACAATGGACAGAGACCCCAGCAGACCCTAATAATAGGAATGGTCAAATTCAGTTCCACATTAACAAACTAAGAATGGTGAATGAGCCTGGAGAAAACACCAAGGCCAGTACAGATATAAGAAAGGTCTTTTCTCCAGGAAGTTCCTGAGAGGCAGTAGGGAATAGAATAGAATTTTCAGGTGTTTCAAGGGAGGCTGGTATGTCAGGGTACAGTCAAGAGTTAGTTACAATTACATCACAACTGCCTGCCTAGAATAACCATGTTTTAGTCTACATTTTATCGGTTTCTTGTTATTGACTGTTTCAAAGAAAGAAGTCAATGAAGTTTTTTGTGATAAGGAAACTCTCAGTGTCTCATAGCTGTGATTCCAGTATAATGCTTTAACACAGGCTTTTGCATTACTCCCAGTGCTGATCTTGGGGTAATTTTTAAATTTGTACTTACAACAAAAGAGGATGTGGAAGGAGCAAGTAAGTCTGGGAACCATCACCTCCAGCAGATTTCTAGAATTCATCCTTAACTTTATCCTGCAGAAATCAAGATTACCAGGTCAACTACTAAAATCCCCCCTTTAATAAGACTTCTAAGACCCTTTTTTCTAAATGTTCTTTCTGAATGTTGTAGCAAGACTATTCTCTTGATCTATGAGGCAGGGTCATATAATGACTATGATATCCTGTTTGATTCACTCTGCCCTTGTTTCTTTTAATCCAATTGAGATTTTCCCTCTTGACTTTCAATGATTTACAAGTTTCTCTCTAACCAACCTCTCTACTACCTCTCATGTGCTTCTCATTGCTCTCTTCCAATTATGGCCTCTGATCCTCATTAGGACTACTCATGGTTGGTGTTAATGATTCACAGAATCATAAAATCATGAGGGACCTCAATAGGTCTAGTCCAGTCAGTGCACTGAAGGCAGGACTTAGTAATAATACATGATTCTTTATGTACCAGTCTGATACAGACTTTCTGTTTTGATCTTGTTCCCATCCCACCCCTTTTCTGCTATGGAGTTGCTTCTCTTCCAAGTCCTTCTAAATAGTTATTTTACATTTTAACATGTGACTGAAATTCACCCCCTAATGCTCTGAACTTACCAGTCTTCTGACTGTAACTCTCCTTCACATTCCCTTTTCCCCCTTAATTCTTCATGTTAATCTCCACCCTGTAAATGTTCTCCTGCTTCCCTCTTCCTCCAACTGAAACACTCACCCTCACCCACTTTCCCTTTTCCCATTGAATCACCTTGTCCTCACTGTTACACTAATGCCCACTTGCCTTTCCCCCTCCATTAATGAATCCTTCCAATTCCTACCATTTTCATCCTCATCATCAAACTTTCATTTCAGTGCTTTCTCTTGTTGCTTCTCCACTTTTGCTGACACTCTGAGAATTTCTGCATTTCATTGTAGGAAGCATTTTCTCTGCTTCTTACGAGAAAGCATTTAGCCATGATGCAATGTAAATTCTATTTATGCTTTTTCTTCCTTGTTTTATGCGTACACCAGCTGGTGTGCTTGTGAATAGAAGAAGTCTTAGGTAATTAGAAGGATCACAAAACAAAAAGGGAGAAAATCAAGTGCAAAAACATTTAAAAAATATGCTCCCCCAACCACATACAATATTCAAAATGAGAAGTAAACCCCAAATGGAAGTGGGTATCTAACATTTTAAAATTATTATTAACAGCATTGATTATTAAAAGAACCAAACTCATTGACTAAATTTTTTTTAAGTTTTGAGAAGCATGAATAAATACAGGGATTCTATATTTGATGAATTGTGTAATAACATGCCTGGGAGATTTTAAAGGTCTGATTTCCATATATCTTTGCCTTGATTTAGTTGCAGCTGGCTCCCTCCTGCCCTCCTTCACAACATACACACTCTGAGTTGTTCCTATAAATTCTACACTTGCAAGGGTGACTTTATTTTTGTTTTCAAGAACATTATCTCATTTGGTGGTGGAGCAGCACATATAAGAATTGTCTGATGATTCAGCTCATATAATTCTGTCCTTGTTTTATATTTACCACTTGTGCTTCCAGAAAGGAAACCATTACCAGACATTTTAGGATTAAAAGACATAGTTATTTTGAAGTCAATGCCAAAATGCCTTTCAATTGTCATGTTTTGTCTTCATAAAAGGCTTTCAGGTTTAGTGAAAAATTAGAATTTCACAGTATTCACTGAAGTGCTTTCAAGAGGGACAATATCCTGCAGATATTAATCCAATTATTTAGTTTCCATGAAATTAGCATAGTTTAAGTCATTTTGATTCCTGCTGGGAGCCTTTGCAACTTTTCTGAGAGTGGAAGCAGAAAACGATACAATGAATCTTACAATAAATTAGAGAAGGGCACAAAGAAAACTCCAGGAGTATGGGAAACTTTGCAACCCACATGCAGATTTTGCAGCTGATCCAATCCTTAAAATTGATTGACCTAAAACTGCAGATCTGAACACCAAAACTTGCAGAGCTTTTGAATCAAACCCAAACTTCTTAGCTGGACTCTGGTTCAGGATTTCAGTTTGGTGTCTTCTATAAAGAAACTATTTCAAACCTTTCAAGTATTTGTAGCCCATTTTTAATTTATATAAATGTGAACATCTTCCCATTTCAGCTACTTCTGAGATTTTATCCCTGACATCCTATTGAGACACATGCACCTGGGAAAGTAATTAAAAGAAAAATGACCAATCACACCATGCTCAGTGCTAAAAGACCAAAACAACAAATCACACCAAGCTCAGTTCCAGGTCCAGAATTGACCTAAGCCTGACACCCCATGCAAAATACAGGTATCACTCCATAGCAAAGCATATGAACAGTCCTATCTTTTGGACTCAAAATATACAAAGGAGAAACCATGAAGATCCTTAAATAAAAAATAAGCAGAAGGGAAATCAATGAACCAGCTGAAAGACACATGTCAAAATAAGGAATTTAAATGTCTGGAACAAATAGGAATTACACACAGTACTGAAGACAAGAAACACAATTGATGTCTAAATCATATATAGAGAGAATTTATATCTTGGTAAAGGGTGTAGAAGAATGCTTAGACTGAAATTTCATTTTATAAGAATCACACATTGAAATGCCTTTAAATGTTGGAAGTTTGTGAGTTTTGTCAATGCAGTATTTTAGATTACATAAGAATGTATAAAAAAAGTTTGGTGAAAAATCAAATCCACCAGGACAGGCTGCATTTGTGTCTTCTGAGGTGGACTCAAATGTATAAGAAAGCATTATGAAGCTGAAGGCCTTGGATGCCATTTGTTCATCAACAGTGCAGGAGCATCAGGACGGGGACTGCTGATGGAGAGTCCCCAACAGGGCCATCCTTACCCATATGCAGAATATGAAGCTGCGTAGGGCATCTAGAACTTTGAGGCACCAATGGGTCATAATGTCCACGCACCTCCTCCTATCCCTGCACAATGGCTCTGCTTCCTTTGGAGAGGATCTAATTAACTTAAAACACCGAACTTGTGAAAGAACCATTCAAGTAATAATGAACTCATTTTAGAGCCATTTGTCCAACTCAGGTATACACAGGTTAAACCTCTCTAGTCCAGCATTCTCAGGACCTGACCGGTGCCAAACCAGAGAATTTGTCAGACCACAAGAGGCCAATTTTGTATAGCACCATTACTAATACTTCCACTGATTACTGGGGTCTTAGAAGACATTTAGGTCATATCTACAATAGGAAACTATTCAAAATAAGTAAATTCATCTTGATAACTCCTGATTTAACAAATTCAAACTAGTGTGTCCACACACAGGGAAGCCTCAAAATTAGTCCAAGGCAGGCTTTGTTAATGTGGACGAGCTACCTCAGACTTAGAGCCCCAGGAAGCACTCTTAAGGAGTAATTAGCTCAAATCACTCTGAGGGAGTGTCCACACTACTGTTATTTTGAAATAAATGTTTCTGTATTAGCCTTACTCCTGATGAAAAGCAGGAGTACAGATTTCAAATTCCACAGCCCATTATTTTGAAATAACTGGCTTAGGAGTGTGGACACTCTGCTTATAAATTCGACCTTGTGGAGGTTATTTTATAAGTCCTACTGTAGATCAGGGCTTAGGGGTAAATCAGAACTAAATAACAACACAGAACACTGAGAGCCAGGACTGGTGGCCGTAAACAAACTTTATGGGATCATAGAAAACTTGGCCACACCCATGATAAGTGGACATCTGGGTAACTAAAATCATACCGGACAACAGTATGTTACCAGACCAGAAAGTGCCAGATTAGAGAGATTTAATGTATACTGTCACTTCTGAATTTATTGTGTTAGTCTATAGAACCTTAATTTAAATTTTGCTCTAAAAATATATCATTAGAGTGTTGCTGAAGATTATGAAACCACATCTCTAAAAATCATCATCATCCCCAGGCTGCCATTGGGTACTAGTTTAATAATACTATGTGGACTTCCATACAATCCTAAGGATGTTTCCAGTCACCAGCCAAAAGAAAAAAAAGATATTAAAATGAGGAAGAAGTGAAGATATACTATGGAAATTCTGTTCATTCTTCCCAATAAATTATAGCACGTGACTCACCAATGTTACTTTCCTGAACTCCATTATTTTCGGCCTGTACCTTAGGTCACTCAGAAGCCCTGAGTGGAAACTGAATGTTGTATGTAGTAATTATAGGAATCCTGGGTCATATCTGTGTATTTCAGAACTTAAAGTAAGTACTTTCTCTGTTAACTGCAGTATAGACAATGACCCATCTTTACTGTGAAATACACTGACATTTCAGTCTAATTATCTTGTGCACATATTGTACATCATGGGGTTCCTTGTAAATTTTTCTGTGTGTATTGAAGCTAAAATATTTCTTTTCTTCCCTTTTACAAAGCCAACATTAAAAAAAAATGTGGTTCAGCTGCAATCCATGCCTTTGAGATACTCAGAACGCAGACAACAGCATAGTGTGTTCTGGGGAAATCTACTGGATACTGATATGTAAATAAGCAATGCAGGCAATACAATCTGTTTCAGAATTACAGCTTCAAAGAGGCAACTTGAAACAAAGATGAGGCAAAACCCAACAGTCCATGTCCAAACATGTCCAGGTTTTGTGGTATTCAAAATCCAGATCTAAAGGTTAAACTTTGAGGCAAATTTCTTATACAGATCCAAACATTTCCAAATGCCAGGAACACTCATCTCTATCCCTCCTGCCATTCATCTATGTATTTATCTATCTAACGTCATGTATTTGCTACAGAATTTATAACATGTCAATCAGTATAGTAAGGTGTTTAGTACGTTTAGTGTTCTAGTTTGGATTCATTATTAAGGAAGGCAACTCAGTTTAGATTCAGAACAAATATTCTCAGAGATATGAGGTATTAAAATGTGTTCCATTACAGAGATAGGCTTGATTATAATTTATATTAGGATCAATCCAAAAGTGCCCCGCATTCAGAAGTATTGGAGAGTTTCAAATCCAGGGTTGTTTCAGGTCCCTCTCAACTATATAAGCTATAAAGGTAATGAGTCTAAGCATGGTTTTTTCATAAATAGTGGTTATGGTCATTTTGGTATATATTTTGATGACATTAAATATGTACAACCTGTTTTATGTAGTGTCCAAACAATGGTCTATTAATAAGTTACAGCCAGACTTAAAGAAAGCACCCTTTCTCTGTTCATGAAAGAATACATCAAGTGTATGTCAAGTTTATATTCATAATTCCACCTTGTATCTGATTTTAATTTAGACAACACAGACAATGAATATAACTGTGGCTATTGAGATTATTAATTATTTTTGTATAAAATTGTATTTTCAAGAAAGGAGGTAACTTTTATTATCTTTCTCTAGTTCATTTCAATGGGCATTTCAATAATCACACATTTCAAATTATTATTGGTTTTGTAATGCCCACTTGATTTTTGTCTCATTAATTGATACAAAGTTATAGCTGCCTTTGTAACATTGTTCTACTTCTTTCCTTTGTCTCAAAGAATGCTCTTTTGAAATTGAGTTTATGCAACTCCAAAAAGCTTTATTCCTTTTGAAACAGTTTTGCAAATAATAAATCATTCTGTGGTAATTGCTCTGTTAACAATGGGGTTTCCTCAAAATAGACTGTTGAAACTTATTTCAAAATATTGAGCATTATTCTTAGAATGTATTAACATTTAAATTATTCTGAAAGTTCTGTCCCCCAAAATTTAGAGATGAGAGAATAGGTTGTGATAAAATAAGAAACAAACCAAAGGACATCTCTTTAGAGGAAATAAATAGAAAAGGGTCTAATAAGTTAATATTTGGGGAAGAGAAAGGAAAGGAAATATTGTAGAAAAAATAAGGGTGTTTTTTTTATTTTTTTCATAAATTTCTTCCTACATTTCTGCTGCTTTTGATTTAAGGAAGAACAGTAAGCAAAGGCATTGGAAATTTCACAAGAAAACAGTCTTAAGATTTTCACATTGCTTTGAAAACAAAAACAGCTTCAGATACATTTAGCTGAATAAATGAGTATGTAGTTGATTACCTTATTAATGAGCAATTTGAGCCCCATTCTGCTCTGTCCCCAGTGGATTAAAAATCAGGTATTTCTACTGACTTCATGAGTAGTTATGATTTGCACAACTATGACAACCAAGAATTAACTTGGTACTTGCTACCAATTTGTTATGCTGCAGTCAGAGTGAAATATTAGGTCCACTGACCATGAATATTTGAGGTCAAGTTTTTTTTTCTAATTAGATCTTAAAGTAATGAAATTTGTTCTTTGATATTGGGTTATATGTTTGTTCTCTTCTGTACAGAATCAGAACTTCTCTACTGTGCATCACAAACCCTAAAGACTCCTAACAGCTAATAGGGATTCTCCTTTATCTTATGTAGTACAACCCCGTGTATTTAGGAAGGAGGATTTACATTTTCTAACTGCTGCTGCTATGAAGATCAGAGTAACCAAGATACACAGATTAGCAAAGGAACTGATCATTTAATTATCACAGGGCTATTATTCTCCAACACTCTCCTTTCAACTGCTTATTGGACTGATACTGGTACCACCCAGCCATATTCCTAATCAGCAGCAAGGAAGGAAGGGAGACTGGAATCCACCTCATCAGCAGCTTTTAAAGAGGAGGCTAAAATATTAATTCTGGCTCCACTTATGTTAACAAACATTCAGAGGCAAAGTCAGTTCAGATGGCCCCTCTGGAATCAAAGGCAAAGAGCACAAATGTGTGTTAAATAAGTCCCTTTATGGGATGAAAGAAAGATGATCCACTGGGGGTGTGCAAAGAAAGAGTGAAAAAAAGATAAAGGTCAAATTCTGAGCAGGGTTTCGTTTCAAAGGGTCTGAAACACTGAAGCTTTGTGACTATAAAAGTGAAATATGATATGCCTTTCCTCACTGGGATTAGAGGTTGCTATTAAAAATGTCTGTTATCACATAAACTATAGTGTTGACACTGTGAGGCTAATATTTGGAGTGGGGGAGGAGCAAATCTTTCTTTGAGCTGAGAGTAAACCTTATGGCCCCTTGTGGCAAACACAGTGGCTTAGACCACAGCCATCCTTGTAGCCATACAATGGGCTTCTGGAAATACCTAGCAGTCAATATCAGAACCTTCTGCTATGATAGCACTGACTCCTATTGCAAGAGCTAAAGAAAATTTCCCTAAAGCTATTGGTCACATAGAGGCCTACGGCATAGGGGAGGGAAGTTCTGATTTCACAAAGTAGAGGCCAGCAATACACATAGCCTCTCTATGCTTGGATTATCTCAAAATAATATTAGTGGAACATGCTGGCTATGGGATAAGTGACTTGTGGATGGTTTACAGGCTGATTCAGTTGCAAAATGAATGAGAAATAGTGTTTCCTGACTGGCAGCCTTGTCATCATTCCACTAGACATCATCTGCCTTACTGTGATATGGACTTTTCTTTAATATATATAAAATATGCTATAAATGCATCCTCCATCTGCATTTTCTGGTGCCAGGCATTGACAAACATTAACTGCAAGTTTCTGTGGAAAGAAACTATAATCTGAAATGAATGATCTATTTTGTACATGCAAACTTTTCATAACAATCTGAAAGTCCTATAAAGGCAATTTGCAAATTGCCCTAATGTCTAGACCTATAATGTCCACGTACAAAGTCACATAGCTGATCATAATAATAACAAATATAGGAGGGTGATATGCTTGGTCCACTGAAGTAAATGTTAAAACTCCCGTACATTTTAGTGTCAGTTAAAAGCAAATAAATCTAATGAATGATGATTAGGTTATGGCTTGAAATCCATTCTGGGGTGACTCAAATTAAATTATCAGAGAATTGATGTGACTGTAGAATCTTATATTTCAGACACAAAGAAACTCTTGATTGAGTGGGCATGAATGTTATTATGCTTGTTGCCATGTCAAGATTGGTATAGCCCAAGGTGCCCTTAGACTACATGGGGAAAACCTTTGCAGTCAATGTGAGTCAGCTGAGGTCAGTACTTTATACGGTTCTTTTGAAATTGGAGCAGTATTGGAGTACTTTGAAGGAAGACTACTTTGAACATTACCTAGTAGAAGAGTACTTGTTTGTCTTGAAACCTTCTTTATGACAGATAGCTTGACTACAACGTGGCAAAACACTTTCTTGAAGTTTTTAGACCAAGACTGGATGGCTTTTGAGAGGATATACATTAGCCATACACGTTATGGGTCTTAGTACTAGGATAAGTAGGTGAATTTCTGAGGCTTTCAATATACAAGATGTCATACTAGATGATGTAAAGCTCCCTTCTGGTTTTAAAATGTATAACTCTATGGTATGGATTTCACTTCCTTCCTCTCTCAGGGCCATATTCTGTAAAAGAATGAGCAATGATTTAAATGGGATTTGAATGTGCTAAAGATTTGTTCAGCAGTGATAAAACATTTGATATAGTTGAAGGTCATGAAGTCCTGGTTTCTTCTATTTCTCTAGGGTATGTCTGCACTACATGGCTCTGTCGACAGAGCCATGTAGTGTAGACATACCCAAAGTGTCCTTTTTAAAATATTGTAATTATAGGTGGTCAAATAATTCAGTGGTAAAAATATTTGTTGAAATTGTATGTCTTTTTCTGTTCATTTTGACTATTTACAATGACCAATTGGTCATCTGTATCATTCAGTATTATTCTATTGTTCCTTCTACCTGATTGAAAGCTTCTTAAACAGGAAAAAATTGAATAGCAAATGCCAAACGGTACATGTCTGTTCTAGATTTTCAGATGAATATTGATTTGTGGTAACATTTGAGAAATGCTGGGATCCCACAAATGTTTTCACAAATAAACTAGCAGTTTTGAAAATACTTTCAAATGTTGAATAACGTGATCCCATCAAAAATAAGGGAGTGAACTCACAATGGGCTTTTCAAAAATACTCGTTTAAAACTTTGTATGTTTCTTCTGTTACTTCTAATAGAAACTGTCACCATACAGTTTAGTTAAACCACCGAAAATTAATGCTTTGTTTCATTGCAATCATTACATTCTTTTATTTGTTTGTTTGCTCGTTTGTAAATATGGAAGCTCTTTTTCTTTTGTGGTTCTGAAACTACAATAAACAAACTGGAGAGCAGAGGTCAAGTACTAGAACCAGCAGAAACTAATATTTCCGTCTTTATTAGTCTTTTGTATATTGATTTGTATTTAAACTTAATGTCAATCAATAGGCAGACACACAGCATGACAATGTGATGTTTACACATTTTAGAAGCATGTGTTGGGGATGATTGCACAATTTACGAGTTGTAAGATGAGGAGCTGGTTAAACAAGCTCTCTCAAACAACAGGCCACTCATTCTAGTGATATTTGTGCCCATTTACGTTGCTAAGGTGGTATGAAAGGGATGTAATCCGGCTGCAAATGCCCATCAAAATTTTTTTTTGGTATAGGGAAACTTTGTGATTATCACTATCTCACATCTATGTTTGTGCCTCTGCCTCCCCTTCTGAACAGGGCATGTACCAAGGATAGAAGATGCTACACTGGGGCATGGCAGAGCTCTGCTTTTCTTTATAATTTTTCTACTGGTAATCATAGCATCTATTAAGCGCCCTGCATTAGTTTACAGTTTACATCTGTCCAGCAGCAGGTTTATTATGCTACTGGGCTAAGCTGGCCTTTGAAATTTGGGAGGTTCAGCCAACTTCACTGAGTCAGACTTCCCATCTGCACTGAGCAAACCTCTCGTGCAGGAGAAAATCCTGTCCAGTATCTCTAGATGCATGTTGACATCTTCCGTATAACATGCTATCATTTCAGAGAGAATCTGATCAAGTAGAATGTATCAGAACTCTTAGACAGGTTCAGAGACTCAAGATCAGGATTTAATAAACATCTCTAAAGGAGATAGACAGGATTTCCATTTTCAATTCATCCAGTTTTAGGGTTTAGTCATTTCTGTGTCCTTGGGTTTTCTGAATCAAAAAGCTGTCTATCCTGCCTTCTTATCCAGCTTTCCATAGAGAAACTACAGTGTCCTATCATACTACTTTCTAAAGTATCTAGTCTGCTTCATACGCACAATTGATGTCTTAAGTAAATATTTCCTCCTCCCTACTTTTCCTCCTCTTTTTGAAAGTGCTGGTGAACATGGCACTTTTCCTGAGATGCAATATCTCTTGGAACTTCTGTTTGGGCAATGCATAGCAACACTCCTTGAGACTATAGCTCATAGTCACAAGTGAACACTGGATTTTTCTCCAGAATTTATCTGAACTATACAAAGCTATTAAGTCTGCAAAATTACATTTCAATCTCCCAATAAAAGCCTTTCCTGTAGCTTGGAGGTATTTCCGGTGTCCTTGCTGGAATCCTAAAACAGGAAAGAAAAAAGTGTAGTCATAGAAGAAGGTGGTATGATATCCCTCTAACGTTAAAAGGTGTAGAAAAATCTGGTTACTGTATGGGGTGTATGAGATGGGGAGCATCCTGAAGCACTAGACATCAAAGGTGGGTCCTCCTTTTTGGATTGGACTATATTATTTTTACTGAGCCACTGATACACTTGTACCTATTTTGTGTAATATGTGAGAGCTGCTAAATCTCCTCAGCATGTCCGGGGCTATGTTCAGACTACATCTTACATCCAAGAGTGTTCATGTGTCTATGAATGGGTGAACTGGCCACCATTCTCCAGCAAGCTTCAGGGAGTAGCCGAGTTGATCTGTACAGGATAAACTTAAAAACAACAAATATGTAGATGTTTTGTTAGTCTTTAAAATGCTACCAGATTATTTGTTGTTTTTAAATTTATTCTCCAACAAGACATTCAGAACCACCATGTACTGGAACATGGATAGTTGTTCTTCCACTGGAGGGAGATTGGTCCCTGCAATTTAAATCTACTGTACCAAAAATGTCTCTAGACTTGTGCTTATCAGTCAACGTCTCTGTGAATCCTCAGACTCTTCTATTTCATTGATCCTTTTTGTTTCCTGCTATAAAACCATCTGCTTACTGACCCTGGGAGTTTCAATCATTACAGCTGCATTTAGGTTGGTACACAGGAGCAAACTACTTTGCTAGCTCTCTTTTGTTTTACTGGCACTTTATTTACTGCTTAACTACATTGGACTTATGGAAATATATGGAATACAAACAGCTAATAAATTCATTATGGTCAATACTATTACCAAGTGCAATGAGCAGCTGATGCATCTATTCAATTCTGGTGATGTCCCTGAGTGTTAGTTATCTGCTCAAGCCAAAATGAGCCATAATTTAGAAAGGAAATATTTTATTCTTCATAACCTTGAAGTGACTGTGTCAAACGTGAAAAACAAACACCTTAGTATTTCAAATAGTACTTACAATTTCTTCAGCATTGACATGGGATTCTCAGGGTGCATCTACACTGTACCCTTAACTTGAAATAAGCTGTGGAAATTTGGTAGCTTATTTTGAGTTAATTTTGAAATAGCTTATTTTGTAATTTGGTGCTGTCTACACAGCACCAAATTTTGAAATAAACCACTATTCTGAAATGTCCCTTAATTCTTGTAGAACATGGTTTGCAGGGATATCAGGATAACGAGCCTGTTATATTTCAAAATAATGCGCTTGTTTCAAAGATGCAGAATAGCTATTTTGAGATACAGGAAGTATCCCAAAATAGTGCTGCAATGTAGATGTACCCTCATGGACATAGGTTCATGCCAAGTTGCAATGACACTTCTCTTGATATGCTGGGCATATTTTTGCCACTGGGATTCAGTATACAAAAGTCTGATCTGCAGTATGTGTGTGTGGCTTGTATGTACAAGTAACAAAGATTAGACAGTGATGGGAAGAAAATTAAGAGTTCTACATTAGGATTTGGTTTTGCAAAACTAAACACACAGAGTCTGGATTTTGATCTATTTTCCTTCCCACAACCCATCCCAAAAGGCTACTATTTTGGCTCATCTCTAATGGGGGGGGGGGACATTCAATGAGCAGGAATTTGTTTTTGTTTTGCCAGCCTCATCAGTTGAGAGCTGCTTGCTCTGAAAATCCAAAATGAATTTGGGGGATATTCCATCAAAAGTTTTGTTTATTTGTTTTCTTTTTATTGTTTTTGACAGAAAATGAAGTTTCTAAAAAAGTCAATTATTTCCATGGAAAAAAGTAGTTTTGCCAACATTTTTTGAAACAATGTAAAGTATTTTATTTTAGATCAAGGCAAGCCAAAGCAAAAACTGTTGGTTTGTTGAATTTAATTGAAACTTTTTGGTTTGAGTAAGTTAGATATTAATCTATTGTTGCCTAAACTTTTGTGGTGCTTCATGGGAACTACAATTCAGGAGTCTGATGCTCCCATTTTCTTCTATAAAACAAGTTCCATTCCTGGAAAGGATCTTTCATCATGCACTAATATATCCCTTTCCATTGATCTGCTGTGGAACTTCATGGGAGTAACTAGAAAACAATATATCATGGGAAGCCAAGCCTACAGAAGTGAATGGGGTATATGGCACTCATGCTATATTTCTCGTGAGGCACCAGGACATCTCATAGGGACATAGTTTAATGTCTCACAAAGCCAAAAAAAAGTTTGAAATTTCTAAATCAACAGTTTTCAAAATTTTCCATTCTGTGAAAAAAAATTGACATCAGCCTGATTTAGATGGCAAAACAATTTTACCAAATTGCAATTTCCCTTGGAACAGAAATTCTGATTTTTGACTGCCTCAAGTTCCAATATAGTTTATGGAGGAGTCAGATTAAATGGGTGTCTCACTGTTCTGTCTGAGTGCTGAACTGGGGAGTTGTGGTGCCTACAGCAGTACTAGCCGGATTAAGACATGCTGAGACCCTGAACTATGTCAAGTTTAAGAGTCCCCATAGCATTACCAATAATAATAATAATAATAATAATAATAATTGTATTATTCTAACCAAAAGGACAATGAACATAGAAATAATAAAGATTTATATTTGCATATATACCAGTACATAGGCAAGGATGCAACTAAAAACTGTATTTGTGTTTAGAGGCTCCTCATAATCTGAGGTCCTAAATTTATTTAGCTTGTGCATAAATCTGGCACGGACTGGGAGTCAATCACAGCAAGAAGTAATTGCTATAAGACTATTTCAATTGCTATAATTACAACATAAAACAAACCTCTGCAGAAAGTAAATGGAGCAGCTGCCTCTCTGACATGTCCCCCACAAGGGTCTTAAGCCTTATGGTTAATATTTCTACTCTGAATATTACACAGAAACCAGATCACATATGAGGCAGATTCCAGACCAGCCACATACATTCTAAATTCAATTGCTTCTCTTAATTATATCTCTTGGTGTTCTAGCTCTGGAGTTCTTCTGAGGAGAAATAGCTAAATGTTAGCAAAACCATCTTCTGATTAGCTTAGCTATATTCACGGGTATGTCTAGCCTACATGCCTCTGCTGACAGAGGCATGTAAACTAGGCTACTCAACATAGTCAAAGAAGCCGGGATTTAAATATCCCCGGCTTCATTGAAATAAACATGGCTGCCGCGCTGTGCCGGCTCAGCTGATCGTCGGCACAGCGTGCGAGTCAAGACGCGGATCGGTCGACAGGGGAAGCTTTTGTCAACTGCTCCCTTATGCCTCGTGGCGGCCATGTTTATTTTAATGAAGCCGGGGATATTTAAATCCCGGCTTCTTTGACTATGTCGGGTAGCCTAGTTTACATGCCTCTGCTGGCAGAGGCATGTAGTCTAGACATACCCCATGTGTCTTCCAGCCAGATATGAAGTGGGAGTCTCATTGCTAGTTCTACCAGGTACTAGGG
Source organism: Pelochelys cantorii (assembly GCA_032595735.1). Lineage (NCBI taxonomy): Eukaryota > Metazoa > Chordata > Testudines > Trionychidae > Pelochelys > Pelochelys cantorii. The sequence continues at coordinate 95,167,258 of CM064329.1, read as the reverse complement.
AATCCACATCTGAATAGTATGTTTTTGAGCTGTTTTTGATGCATATTGCATTCACAGTGTTGGTCACCTCAGCACTGAAAAAGACACACCAGAGAAAGGAAAGGTGAAGACAAAGCAGAAAATAAGTACAAGGAATCTGTGGGGAGTCTAAACAAGAAGAAAATCAGGAATAGCTAAACTGAAGTAAAATAAAATAAAAGTGTGATCTGACTCAGGCTCTGTAGCTCGAGTTTAGAAAAAGGAAGACATTAAAAGCAGATATGTTAAAAGGCCTGTAATGAAGTGGCTTGCATGTTTGCATACCACTGCTCTTTACTGGATGGAATCAGAACTGCTCAATTATTTGTCCTCAGTCGAACAGCTAAGTAGGATTATTCCTTTAAATCAAGTCGTAGGTACTTAGGTTTTTGGATCAGAAAGAGCTGATTTCTATTCTGACTGTCCCTATAAAGTGACGTGCAGCATAGTCAAATAAACATCATGGATTTGTTATTATGTTCACAATAACAAATGGTATAGAGAAAGCTGATTAAGATTCCCTTATTTACATGTTCTCATAACATCAAAAAGTAGACTCTCAAATGAAAAAGCATTGTGGGACCTGAAGCCATCATGGCTCTGCTGAATTGTAGACAGATGGGGAGAAAGAATTAATTGTTTTATATTACATCTACTAATTCTTTAGCTTGACTTATTTCCATTTAAGGCTGGATGAACACATTGCAAAAAGTGAATAAGAAGTGTTATGAACTTTTGCACAAAATCAAATTATAGTTGAGCTCCACAAAGTTGCAATTTACTGTTCTGCATCATGCTATACTGCTTTGCCTTGTCCTGGTCCCATCTGGGAAAATGCAACAAGAAAGCCTTTTTCTTCAGAACTTAGTTCTACAAACCCCAACGTGGTAGAATCTATCTGAATATAAACCCACATGTTTCGTTGCTTCTCTGAACTGGAGTTGTGAAACTCTTGAGGTTCACCCGTCACTGAAGAAGCTGAAGCCCACTCTTCTTTGTAATCTTTTTTCCCTTTAATTGACATGCCTTTTTTTATCTAGCATTTCCTCTCTCTTAATCTAATGCAGCTGAATTATTAATGACTTTATCTTTCTCATCCATCCTCCGAAATGCAGTCAGAGAACACTAATGTCCAAGTGAATTAAGTATGGTCAGCTTAATTTTGAAAGGTTGCAGAGGCCTCTCTTCTACTCTATTTTAAGAATTAATCCAAAGCTCCCTGGCTCACCGTTATTGCCTGCTGAGCCTCCAGAGAAGGCCTGTACACTGAATACCAGTAAGTAGAAATTGAAAAGTAATGACAAAATGTGAATCCAGAAGTCCATTAACAGGCTATTCTTACACTGGGTCAAATTCCAAAATGCCCTGGTAAGGTTTATTTATTGGCTAGCTGGTTTTTTTTCAGTTGCCTAACACTCTGTCCCACAACATTAGCAGTAGCTGTTTTTTATTGCATTCAATATCTAGTTCCCTCAAGGACATTTGGGTCCTGCCAATATGTGGCACACTAAGGCTAGCTTCTTCTCTATCAAGATATACATGACTTTGAACCACATCAGTTTCTCACTCAGTAAATCAATGTAAATGAACTTCATGGTTAAACTCAACAGCTGTTACAAAGACAAAGCCAACAGGAAGCCTGTGAACCCTCATTTCCCTTTTGTAATGTATCTTTAAATTTAAATCAGATTTGCTGAGAACTTTTTAAAGGTAGCCAGTAGTGAGATACTGGCAGAGGGAGTTGTATGTTTTATGATTGAAAACTCGTGAGATGAAAGTATTTTGTCTTCAGAGGGGACCCAGCCTAGATAATATCAGATTTCATCATGCCATCCTGTCACTGGAGATACCATCTCCAGGGAGTGAGATTCACAAAGTCTTTCCTGCCATCCTCCCAACAAAAGAGGAGTTAGCCCTTTCACTGGCCAAAGGGAGCAATCAAAAACAAAAACAAAAAGATTGACCAGAGTGGAGGAAAAATATTAATGAGCAGCAAAGCAGTATGGTGTCCCTGGTTGAAGGTACCCAGGGCAACCACCCTGCTTGCTTGCCCCTAGAACCAGACTTGCCTCCCAGTAACCAGTATATTAAAAAAAATCACCATTATGGTCAACTGTGCCACATTTCATTCAAGAGTACCCTGGAAATGAAAGGCTTTGCATCTTTTGTTTTTACCTTCCATTAAGCTGCTGAGTTGTAGTCCAAATGGCATTTGCCAAAATGTCACTATCCTATGTTTGCAATGTAAATGATACTATGTTGACTCCTGTCAATTCACACCTGACTTGGACAAACAACGAGTAGTCCTGTATCACCTTAGGGCATGTCTACACTTGGAAATTACTTCAAAATAACTTATTTTGAAATAATAACTCCTAAAATAACTATTTTGAAATAGCGTGTCCATACTATGGGGAAGCCATGAAATTAGTCCCAGGTAGGCTCCCTTCATGTGAACATGCTACCTTGACTTAGAGCCCCACGAAGCACTGAGGAGTAATTACTCTGAATGATTCTGGGGAGTAGTTATTTTGAAATAGCAGCCATGGAGCATCCACACTACAGCTATTACAAAGTAACTATTTTGAAATAAGTATTATTCCTCATGGAAAGCAGAAGTTATTATTTCAAAATAACCACTCCCTTATTTTGAAACAACAGGCTTGGTAGTGTGGATGCTCTGCTTGTTATTTTGAAATAACTCCCTACCATAGACCAGGGCTTAGAGACTAACATATATATAATCATCACAGGCTTTTGTGGGCAAAACCCACCTCCTCAGATGAGCAGAGTGGTCTTTGACCATGAAAGCTCATGATACTATCTATCTATCTATCTATCTATATATATATATATATATATTTTGTTAGTCTCAGAGGGCTCATCTAGACTATGCGGAATGGTCGAAAGAGGATATGCAAATTCTGCGGGAATTTGCATATTTTCTTCCGATCGCACTTTGGAAAGCAGAGCTTTCGAAAGTGAAAGTCGTTTAGACGTGGCTTTTTCATCGCCCCCCCCTTGTCGAAAAGCCACTCTTCCTCAAAAAATGAGGTTTACGCGGCTTTTCGACAAGGGAGGGGGGATTTGCCAAAAAAGCCGCATCTAAACTACTTTCACTTTCAAAAGCTCTGCTTTCGAATGTGCGATCGGAAGAGGATATGCAAATTCCCACGGAATTTGCATATCCTCTTTTAACCGTTCCGCGTAGTCTAGATGAGCCCTAAGTGCTACAGGACTACTCGTTTTTTAAAGTTACAGACTAACACGGCTACCCCTCTCTGACTTTGACAGGCAGTAGTTCTGAGATCTCTTCCCAACACAGAACTAATTTAAGGTTCAGATGCATTTGGACACTTTTGTAGTGGCATCCCTCACAAATGCTGTGAACATCCTGGAAAAAAAATAGCAATGCATAAAAGCAATCCTTATGAGGCTTCAGCTTTTATACCATGATGGTATAAACTAAGTGAACCTCAAGCTCATTATTAGGCTCTCTGCATAACAAACTTTGGTATGCCTCCCAAAAAAAGAGCCTTGTATATTATGGAAAGGTTCATGAGCCTGAAGAGGTTTTAAGGCATTCTTTACAAAGACCTTCCTTCTCATTAAAAATGAAAAAGTGAATCTTGCTTTTGTATCTATTGAGGAGGCACAAATCCATTAAAATTAAACTTATGCCATAGAACCAATCCCTTGCTATATGATGCTGTTTCAATGTGATCAAATATTTTGGTTCCTATAAAATATTCATTTTCCTTTGATAGTAAAATGCAGTTAGATTGGCAAATGTTGTTATGTGTAAAGCTAATATCCTAATCGGATACAAATTCTTCCTTTATTGCCCCAGATACATGCTAAACAATGTGAACCATTAAGCGCAGTCTCTTGGTGAATAACTATATTTAATCCTTCCTTATGCATTATTTAATAGAGATCAAATCTCCCTGTGCATTGTATCCCCTTCATCATCAGAGTGGTTCTGTGTGTGCCACACTCTCCAGAGGGGAAGCTACAATTGTAGTATTTTGAAAAAAAAAAAAAAAGCCTGGTGCAGAGACAGCCAGTTGGTTGAGCCTATTCTGCCTGTGCCATGGAAGAATAGGTGCACAATCAATGAAATAAAAAGGAAAGCAACACATAATGGAAAAAGGAATTATTTATTTATTTATACATAATAAACAAAAGCTGCAAAAATGCTGCTATGGCTTCTAATTGATCAATGTTAGTGACCTGCTTTGTAAATTACTTTTGAGATCGGTTCATGAAAAGGCCTATATAAAAGCTATGTATTTTAAAAATTATTATTGTTGTTCTTATGAATCCCTTCATTATAGTATCTGACTTGCTGATTTATGGACAATTTTTTAAAGGGCTGCTTTTCTTTTTGGGTATATGCATTTATACTCCTGTGTAATTACTACAGCAGTGAATTCAATTTGGAAAATTACTTGTCCAAAGCAGCATCTGACTGAGATGTACATTTAGCATGTTCACAAAAACAAACCCTTCAAAAACACAATCCTTATGGTAAGTGAATTACAAAAATATCTTAAATTACAAAAATAAGGGTAACAATTCCTGGGGCTATCAGCCTTCATGCTTCAGTGCAAGAACAGTTCACCTGCTGTGGGATCAGGAAGACATGTCCATTGCCTTGCAGTTCATAGTACAGGATGTATAGATAGGTGCCTTAGAGGTGAAAAGGGATTTTCCCCCTGTGATGAACCTAGTGAATGCCAGTGCCTGAAGCAGGGCACTAGACTAGATGGACCATTAGTTTATCTGTTCTATCATATTTTGCATTCCAATAACAAACCCTTTATTTCCAGGGGTTAGTAATGCTGGAGTACAGCATTATGCTCTATGCATTAAGCAGACAGTTCTGTGCAGAGCCTTTACTTTAAAAATAGTAAAAAAAAAATATTTTGGCTGTTTTAAAAACAGGGGCTTTCAGAAAGCTTCTCTCTATAAAAAGCTGAACCAGAATTCTGGATCTGAACACCCCAGAAGTTGGGGGAAGTTAAGATCTAGATGTGGATCAAGATCTGAAATTAGCATCTGTGTGCTGTCTAATTCTTTGACTGTTTTTCTTTGACCGCTATGGGCTCATCTAGACTACACCGAAGTGCCGAAAGAGGATATGCAAATTATGCGGGAATTTGCATATCTTCTTTCGATCTCACTTTCAAAAGCGGAACTTTCGCAAGTGAAAGTAGTTTGGACGCAGCTTTTTCGGTGACCCCCCCCCTTTTTCGAAAAGCCTCTTTTCCTCAAAAAATGAGGTTTACGTGGCTTTTTGAAAAAGGGGGGGGGCTGCCAAAAAAGCCGCATCCAAACGACTTTCACTTTCTAAAGTGAAATCGGAAGAGGATATGCAAATTCCTCTTTTGGCACTTCAGTGTAGTCTAGATGAGCCCTTTGACTCTATCATGTGGAATTGCTTAGGAACACATATGTATAAAACTGCTTGAGATGTATACTCCTAATTGCACAATGCTCTAAATTATGTATGTTCATCTCTCGTATTTTTCCTGTGCTAAACAGTTCGTTACCCATACTCATAATCTTGGACATTGCCTTTGCTTACCTTAAAGCTGTGTTGACAACATCCAAACCCGTATGATTTTCAGCTACATTTCTAGTGAGCAAAATGACCATGTCCCAACAAAATGTCTATTTTACATTCAGGATAAGGCTACCGTGTGGGGGTTTTTGTCAGAGAAGGTATGCAAATTGGGCTCTTATTTACATATCTTCTTCCATCTTTTTTTTCCCTGGAAGAGGATTTTCCAATATTTGGCCCATCTACACGGGGCCAAATGTTGGAAAAAACCTCTCTTTCAGAAGCCCCCTGTACACCTCGTTTTATGAGGAATAAGGGGGCTTCCAAAAGAAGGGTTTTTCCTGACATTTGGTCCCATGTAGATGGGCCAAATATTGGAAAATCCTCTTCTGGAAAAAAAATGGAAGAAGATATGCAAATGCAAGCACAATTTACACACCTTCTTCAACCTCCCCCCACAGTGTAGCCATACCCTCAGATCAAAAAGACACAATTCCCCTTATTCAACCTAATAAACTCTTCATATTAAAATACAAGTACTATGGCTCTGAATGAGTATGTTGCTCTGAAATCCCACTATTTCACATAAAGGTCCTATTCTGAGCACCATTGAACCTCAGTGTGGAGCATCTCATCTCTGCATCTAACAAGGGGCCTTGAGGACATCACATGTCCAAATTTTGACATGTGTGCCTTTCTATCTCTCAGTCTATTGGTCTACTCTGTGTCTGTATAGATTCTTATGCTGCACTAATCCTCAAAAGTAATGAAGTAACCCGTGTTACTCTCTCTGCATTTCTACCTAAAAGTGTAGCATTATAAAAGATGAACTGGAGTACATAAAGAAGGGACACAATAGTGTTACTTTGAAGGGATTGTCTGAATAGTTTTCTTGATTTTGGTCCAGGTGCTTTTAACTTCCGCTCATCACCTTAAATTTCATGTGAGTTTTGGGACTGAAATGATCTTGAAAATCCAAAGTGGGTTTGATGTTGCATACCATATGGAAATGCAAATTTCCCATAACTCTGATGTGAAACTGCAAATCAGCCTCAGATTTTCATGAAACAAGACCCAGGTTTGCTTAAAAGTGTCACTGGCTAGTAAATGGGAAGAAAAGCTTGTAAAAATAGTTATGATTTTCTGCTTGCATGATAGATGGGAGGGGTGCTAGCCAGCACTCAGTAACTAAAGGGTTAAACTCAGGTAGGTAAGGTGTTGGCAGGGATCCTGAAGAACCAATGGGTTACAGATCTGAAATATGAATTGTATATAGATATCTGGCTACTCTTCCTGTGGGTGAGTTGTAAGTTATGGGCTGGAGGGAGCAATATGAAATAATCAGGACTATCATGTCTCCAGGAAATTTGGGGCATGGAAGTGGACTGGACCATGAAGGGATCATGAGTAAATAAGGGAAAAATGTTTTGTTAGTCACGACCAGGGTATTTTTCTTTGTTTTGGTTGTTTGATTAAACTTCTCTGTGTGAATTCCATGCGCTACTGCCCAAAGAGATTGTGTGTCGGCCTAGCCTGAGAGGTCAACAACCAGATACACAGTTTGTTTTTGTGCTTTTTGTTCCTTTTTTCAAGCTCTTTTGTGGAAAAAGAGCTTGGGATACCTAAGGGGAAGAAATTCAAGTGTTTCTTCCTGGTTTTTCAGGGTTTAAATCACTTGATGGTGGCAGTCTATCTTTCAGAGTCAGTGCATCTCTGACTCTGGGGAGGGTGTGTTTTTGTTTTTGTTTGGTTTTGGTTTTTTTAAAAGTAGAGTCTATAGAGGCCAGGTATTTCAAGGTCTTTTACAGGTCCCCACCTTCCACACTCAGAGTGCCAGAGTGGGGAACAGCCCTGACAGCTTGTTATGAAAATTGTATCACCAGTTAAATTTTCTGGCCATCTTCAGTCACAAATCTCAGTGAGCAACCTCCAAGTTTTAAATTTGTGAAATATAAAACCAGAAGAATTTCTTATAGTTTTAAGTTAAGTTATCATCCTTTTGAGATGCTGGTATACAGGGTACCAGCTCTTGCTAAGACTGTTTATTATAGGATTGGCTACCATCATTGTCTTTGGTGTCAGATCTAAGGTACTAATTTATATGGGGTAACCGACTAGTGTGCTGGGCCTATCAGACACCTGTGGGTTTTTTGGTGATTTTTTATGTGTAACTATTTATCACTAAATCCAGCTTGCCTTGTTGGCAAGATGTATTGGAGTACCCTGGGGGGACTGTACGTGACTTCATACTAAGATTGGTACAGTGAGTGACACAGGAATTCACATTTGTGACTGTTAGTAAAATCTAGTTGTGGAATACTAGCAGATTTATCCAATGTTGCATATGTCCTTAATTCAATAAAGAGTTGGGGTTTTTTTGCGGGGGGAGAGGAAGGGGAAGGGAAATAACAGGAAAGTGTACATGCTTTATTTAAATGATTGTATTTTTCAAAAATACAGTGTTATTTTTATTATGTTAATTATTATTTTAGATTTCTTTAAAAAGGTGATTAACATTTTTCCATTTCATTTTTTAGAATTTTTTAATGAGAATTCTATCTAGTATGTTTTTTATTTCATCCTTATGAACTCTTATAATTTGCTATGCTTTAACAAAAAAGGGCTATAGTCAATTTGGTTTCCAATAACATTTTCTTCTGGTTTTTGAACCTTAAGCATTGATTTTGCTGTGCCAAATCAGAGCACTACTCCAAATTTCTCCATTTTATCTCTTTTTTTGTAAGATTAACTGAGAAGCAATTCTATTCTTTTCTGGCTCATCTTGGTTCATTCTGGGGTGAAAGTAACTTAAATTTCTTATCGTTACTGTTGTATTGGAACCTCCCAGGGGTCCTCAGGGCAGGAGGTTGGGAGGGGGTTGTGATGCAACAGTACCCATAAAAAACTGTGGGGTGCAGTATGAGGGACTCAAGCTAGGGGGTTGAAGAGAGTCAAGAGGGGAGCTAAGAGATGGGGTGTGGGGGGCTCATGGCTAGGGGCATGGGAGTGTAGGAGTCAGGGCGGGGGTGTGGTGTGGTGCAGGAGTCAGGGTTGGAGGTAAGGAGAGGCAGGAGGTGTGTAGTGGGATGCAGGAAGTCAGGTTTGGAGAGTCAGGAGGGGCTCAGGGCAGGAGGTGTGGAAAATGCAGGTGTCAAGGTTGAGGGATGAGGAGGGGATCAGGGCAGGGAGTGAGGAGTGTGTGTAGGTTCAGGAGTCAGGATTGAGAGTAGGGGGGCTCAAGGCAAGGTGTGGGAGTGTATATGGAAAGCTGCAAGAGTCAAGAAAGGGGGCTGGGTGTGTGTGGGGCTCTGGGCAGTTTGGGGGTATGCAGGAGTCATAGTTGAGGTGAGGAGGGGCTCAGGGCAGGGAGCTGGGGATGTGGAGGGTATAGGAGTCTGGGTTGGGGGATGTGGGGGCTCAGGTAATGGTTTGGTGTGTGTAGGAACGTGTGTGGGAAAATGAAGGGGGGCTGAAGCTGCTTGCAGTTCTCCTTCCTGTCTCTAGCAGGGAGCAAGAACAAAGTGCACAGCTCGCCTGCCCCCTGCCCTCCCCAGCTGGAGGGGAAGGAATGCAGCAAACTGCAATTTTCCCTGGCTCCCTGACAGTGACAAATGGGAACAGCAAGCGACGTCCCCATACAAATCTTGTGCGGGGGAGCTAAAGGGAGCCTGGGGTGGAAGGCTTGTGGCTAGGGCAGTCCCGGATGGGGCACACCTCCTTTCATCTCTCCAGCTACCTGCTGCTTAGTGCCACAGCCTGTAGCAGGGCCCTGGAAATCAGAGTGGAAGTGCACACTATCTCCTCCTGTAATGAGCACACCAGCTGGCAGGTTCCTTTTTACCATAGTGGCACATCAGCTTGTTTTCATCTCTGGTTCAGTTTCTTTCAACATGCGTTGAGTTATGTTAATTTTGAGACCTGTGCTTGATTTGGTGATTCAGTCTCTTTTCTATTTGGTTTTAGGAAAAGCAATCCCATTCCAGCCACATCCCATTTTCCTGGCACAACCAAACCCTTACGTTGCTTTAAGTTATGACAAGAGGGAGCTGTATAGTGAGTTTGTTGGTCCCAGCTCTTACCATTTAGAAGGGGTTTGATCAAACAAACTCTCTAAAACATATAGTAGATACCTCAAGGTTGGGGTGGTATCTGCCCAGCTTTTGAACTGCCTGAAATTTACACTTTTTGATTGAGACACTCTAGAGGCAATGTGAATTGCCATTGATCACCTAGCAGAGACATATAGTAGCCTCCAATGTAAACAAATGATTGTAATTAGAGCAAACTTGTTTTAAAATACCATGAAATCATTTGATGCTGTGGGTTCCATTAATAAAATATGTTTTTTCTGAAATGCTAACATAGGAGAACCTAGTTCAATAGTTTAATCCCATGAGTCCTTTTATTATCTCTGTATTCTAAACCATTAGTGCGGTGATTGTCCGTGCATATCCTGTACTCAAATTCTTTTCATGCAACACACTCAGGGAAAAGGCAGATAAGCAGCAAGACATTTGCTTCATCATCTGTGCCACAGTACAGAGTTAAGATAATTATCAAATAAAATCTTTGCTGTGTCTAAGAGTTTCATATAACTAAATTGGAAATTAAAAGACTGACATACCATAGAACACAAAAAATTCTAAGAGCTTTAAAACAAATTGCAAACCCGGAATATATGACAGATTCTTAGAAAATATAAGATGCTCAGGGAGATTATTTCCAAGAGAAACTGTTCTTTGTAGTGTGGATAAAAGACACAGCAGTGAGGGAAAAGCACAGAAGTGTCAAGCTAAATTTCCAGCCTTTACTGAATGATTCTAATGGAATGAAAATCGATATGGGGGTGATCCAGACTTATACTTAAAACTAGAACTAGACATGACCCAAATCTTATAGTTCATAAAGTAACATTTTCCACTAATTTGTCTATTTGCACTAGAGCTAGGTGAACAGTGAGAACATACACACAACGTAACAAACCTTGTGGTTGGAGGGAAAATAGATGTGGTAGCTGTTGACCTTAGGGGCCTTCGAAGGCATAACCTTTTCATAAACAAACTAGGAAAATACAGGTTTGATGAGGCTCCTATACGGTGGGTGCATAAATGGCTGGAAAATAATTCCCACAGAGTAGTTATCAGTGGTTCACAGACAAGCTGGAAGCACATATTGAGAGGGGTCCCACAGGGGTGAGTTCCTGAGTCTATTCAATATAATCATCAGTGATTTAGATGAAGATATGGGGAACACACTCATAAAATTTATGATGATAACCAAGTGGAAGGCTTGCAAATGCTTTGAAGAACAGGATTAAAATTTTAAAAATAATCTGGACATACTAGAGAAATGGTCTGAAGTAAATAGGATGAAATTCAATAAGAACAGATGCAAAACACTCCTTTTAAGAAGGATCAATTACACACATACAAAATGGGAAATGACTGCCCAGGAAGATGTATTCTGGAAGGCAATGGTAGGTTTAGAGCCCGCGGGATGCATGCGGTCCATTGGGGTTCCATGTGTGACCTTTGAGACATTTTATTTTCCACAGGGTCTGCAGATTCTTCTGGTTTCCATCCATATAATTTTTTTCCTACCAGTATTGCTAAAGTGACACATACATAAACCAAGGGCATGTGAAGTGAGGTGCATGCAGATTATACCTACAGCATTGATTGTGAGAGCTATGTGCTCCCTCTGCATCCAATCAAAGCACTGCTATGGTTCAATCAGCACACACTACAAATTCTAGGTACACAAGTGTGGTTAGCAAAATTACCCTCTCAGGAGACAATCTTGGTGACAGTAATCTTGTGGCCCACCGAGATGAAAGAGGGCCACTCATGCAGCCCTCTCACTAGCCTAGTTTACCCATCACTGGCAGAAAGGGATGGACAGGTGATAGTGGATTGCAACCTAAATGTAACACTAAGCTTTTTTTTGCTAACTGTAATACTGTAGGGGGAAAAAAGCAAATGTTATTCTTAGATGTATTAGCAGGAAGACATGAGAAGTAATTCTTCCACTCTAATCTTGAGAGATGAGGCCTCATCTGGACTATTGTTTCCAGCTCTGAGTCCCATGTTTTAGGAAAAATGTTGAAAATGCAGAGAAAAGCAGAGAAACAATTAAAGATCTAGAAAATATGATCTACTAACAGATTTACTTAGCGTTGCTCAAGACCTTAACTCAATTAAATGTGCATTCTTTATTCAAATGATTGTATTTTTCAAAAGGGCTATAGTCAATTTATTTTCCAATAACATTTTCTGTTTTTAAACCTTAAGCATTGATTTAACTGTGACAAATGAGAGCAGTACTCTAAATTTCTCTGTTTTAATCTCTTGTCTGTAAGGTTTATTGAGAAGCAATCCTATTCCACATTCATCCTATTTTTCTGGCTCACCTCTGTTCAGTCTCTTTCAACATTGGCTCCATTATGCCAATTTTGTGGACTACTTGAATTGGTGATGCTGCATCCTTTCTGTTTGGTTGCATGAGAAACAATTCCATTCCAGGCACATCCCATTTTCCTGGCACAACCAAACTCTTATGTTGATTTAAGTTATAAAAGAAAGCTGTATACCAAATTTGATGATCTTAACGCTTACTGGTTAGGAGGAGTTCTTTATCAGTTATACAAAAACACAAACTCCCTAATATATAAGAAACACATAAGGAAAGATTAAAAAACTAGGTTTGTTTAGACTGAAAACTAAGGCTAGGTCTACACTACAGCGTTATTTTGGAATATCTTATTTCAAAATAGTTAACTCGAAATAAGATATTTCGAAATAACGCGTCTACACACAAAATGAATTTCGAACTAGCGTTCTGCTATTTCAAAATAGCACATCCACACTGATTGGACGTTGAATCACATTTAAGGCCAGCTGAAACCGATTCCAGCAGGGCATCAGGTCGGTAGTTGCTTTATGTGGCTGCTGCCTGAGGCTATCTGAGGCTTGTGCTTAAAGGGACCCCCCTGGACAACCGGTTCTCAGCTTTCCCTGCTTGCTTACCTACCTTGCTGAGGGACAACAAAGCATTTTTTTCTCTGCTTGCTTTGGTTGCCCTGACTCGGGACACCACAGCACTCGGCACCATAGAGCCAGAGCTGCCCCTGGGCACTCTGCTGCTCATTTTGGATGTCTTGCTGCAAGCCTGGCAGCAATTGCTGGAGACTGCCTGGCAGCATCTGCAGCAGCCCAACCCCCAGGTCCTCTTCCGGACCCCCCTGGGGGCCGGGGAGGAGCAGCAGCAGCGCCCAGACGCCAGCGTGCCCCGCCGCATCTGGCGTCTGGACACCAGCAGCAACTGGTGGGACCACATCATCCTGGAGCTCTGTGGAGACCAACAATGGACCCAGAACTTCAGGGTGAAGAAGGACACCTTCCTTGAGCTCTGTGAGTGGCTCTCCCCCGCTCTGCGGTGACGGGACACGCACATGAGGCCCGCCATTCCCCTCCACAAGGGTTTGGCCATCGTCCTCTGGAAGCTCTCCACGCTGGATAGCTACCGATCCATGGCAAACCAGTTCGGCATGGGGAGATCCACTGTCAGAGCAGTGCTCATGCAGGTATATCAATCTCTGGCCACTGTGCCAGGAGGGGGGGTGCGAGGAGGGGATGGGCTACCCTAGGGAAAAGGGGGGAAGGGGGTGCAAGTCCCCTCCCCAGGAGGGTTTGATCAGTCCCACCCTCACTATGAACTGCCCGCGGTGGCCAGGATTGCAGGGGGGGTTGCTCCTGGGAGTGGGGGTATGGGGCAGTGGTGGGGAAAGACCACTGTCAGCCACCCTGGCGCCCCAGTGACTTTTAGTGGTTTTGTGTGTTCCTCTGCAGGTGGTCAAGGCCATCAACAGAGTGCTGCTCCGCAGAGTCAATTGCCTCACTGATGTGGATGTAGTGATCGAGGGGTTTGGTGCCCTGGGCTTCCCCAACTGCAAAGGGGCAATTGACGGGACGCACATCCCCATCCTATTTTGAAATAAGCGTCTACACAGTGCTTATTTCAGATTAGCTATTTCAAATTTGGCATTACTCCTCTTAGAATGAGGTTTACCAAATTCAAAATAACAGTTTGGCTGTATAGATGCTAGGAAAGTTATTTCGAAATAAAGGCTGTTATTTCAAAATAACTTTGCTGTGTAGACATACCCTAAGAGACTATGGGGGGATATGATAACTGTTTTCAAGTCATAAAAGGTTCTTACAGGGAGGAAGGTGAAAAATTGTTCTCCTCAACCTCTGAGGATAGGAGAAGAAGCAGTGAGCTTAAATTGCAGTAATGGAGATTTATTTTACACATTAGGAAAAACTTCTTAACTATCAGGGTAATTAAGCACTGGAACAAATTGCCAAGGGATGTTGTGCAATCTCTGTCATTGGAGGTTTTTAAGAACAGGTTAGATAAACACCTGTTTGGAATGGTCTAGTTATTACGCTAGCCTGTCTGGAGTGCAATGGTCTGGACTATGGGCATATCTACCCGAGGAAATTATTTCAGAATAACTAAATTCAAAATAATAACTCCCAAAATAACAAATTTGAAATAGTGCATCCCTACTATGGAGGAGCCTCAAAATTAGTCCAAGGCAGGCTCCATTATTGTGGACATGCTACCTCAACTTAGAGTCCCAGGATGCACTGAGGAGTAATTACTTCGAATTACTCTGGAGAGTAGTTATTTCGAAATAGCAGCAGCGGCGAATCCACACTAACACTATTTTGAAATAACTACTTTGAAATAAGCGTTATTCCCTGAGGAAAGCAGAAGTACAGATTTCAAAATAATCATCCCCTTAGTTCAAAATAATGGGCTTGGTATTGTGGACGTTTCGCTTATTTTTCCAAAATAAGGGGGGTTATTTCTAAATAACTCCTTAGAGTAGACCAGGGCTATGTAAGCTCTCAAGATTCCTTCCAGTCCTATACTGCTATGATTCTATGAGAATCAGAATCAAGGTTTGAGTTGATCATCTTCAGACCTTTTAGTTTGTCATTCCATACCAATTCATATGTCATCATTCTGCTTGTACCAAATGTTTGGGAAGAGCTATTAGGATTCATACAGATATTATCATGAAAAAGATTATGAATTTCTGTGTTTATGCCAGAAGTGATCATTCAGTCATGGATGAGAAACAAAACGTGAGTTTTTTTAAAATGTAGTTTATTATTAAGGATTTTCAAACAATCCTGTGGCCCAAAGGAAATTGGTTCCCAAATACTATTAACCAAATGATTATGAGTAATGGCCAAATTTGGGATAATCACACTTGGATAATAGAAAGAAATAATGTGAAAAATTCAATAAACTGTTCATAAATAGAGTTTGAGCAGCTATAATTTTCACCATGGAGCTTATGTATTTCCAGGTTGTATCCAGGACTGTAAATGATGAAGTAGTATAAAGTAAAGTATTCTCATATTATTTCTGGCTCAACTATCATCAGGAAAACCATAAGATTTTTCTGAGAGTCCTCATATTCTTTAGAGCTGTTCAAAAAGTGGAATTTCCATCCTGAAATTCACATGCATTTAAATATGTGTTTTTATCATAAACAAGGGTGAAAAATTGAAATAGTTCATGGAATGGAAATTCTGTCATATTTGAATTTGGAAACTTCACAACAACATTATCAAACTGTTATCTTTTGATAAATTCAAAAAAGAATGTCATATAATAGTTTAAATGAAACAAGAAACTCCAAAGCATTCCATTTAGTTTTTGAATTGTCTTGAAACATTTTCTACAAAATATTTCAAATTTGACAAAACTACATTTCCTTTCAGACACTTCCACTGAAAATTTGAATTTGTCATGCTCTGGATTGTCATGTTATTGTGTGTTTCACTTGGATCTTTAATTTTTTACATATACACGTATACACTCCAGTGGAAACGAAGAGACCAAATACGCCATCAACAAATTCAGTAAAATGCAGATGAGTTCTGAATTTTGTTAGTATCCATGTGTGCCGCTTGGGTGTAATTTTCAAGAGCACCTAACTCAGCTTTTCAGCATTCCACTCCCGTTTATGCATTAATATATTATGAATCATTAATACATATTTAAAAACATAAGGTTTGTTTTCCCCAGATCATGTCAATAGTCGACTCAGACTGCACTTAGCCTATTGTTTAATTATGAAATCATTCTGAAATAGAGTTTATGTTTATTTGGCTGCTTCTCTGATCTCTATTTCCTAAAAGATGACGGGATAACCAGTCATAACATAAGTAATACAAAATAATTGCTATTATTATTTTAAGAGGCTAAAATAGTATCTGTAATGGAGACATGAATGATGAAATCATCCTCTCTGTAACATAACTGAGATCAATACAGTGACATCAGGGGGTAAAATAACCCAGCACAAGGAATTAGACAACTCAAATGTAGTTGTAGCAAACCATGGAATCCACCATTTCTAAGGTTTCTGAGTAAGTATTGACAAAAATAGTAACTAAAGATGGAAAAGTCATTAAATGCCATTTAGAAAATGTCATAAAATGTTTAATAAAAATGACTGAACATTTTCTTGATGAAAATGTTGATGGGAAAACAAAAACTTCAGACTTTCTATCTGGTCTAGCCTAAACAAAAAATTCTACATCCCTGAAATCCCTGAATTTTGGGGAGCTTCTGGTTCTGAACTTTGGCTTTTCAGCCTCTCTCTAATTACCGTTGTCTGAAACGAGCTGGTGGCCCTGGAAGAATCCATTCATATAGTCTCTTGTCTTCCAATTTCTGGAATATCCTGTTCTCTGGCCCACTGATGTCTATTTAGAATGCTGCTGCAAAGATAATTTACCTAGCCTGTCACTTTGACTTTTCTCCCCGTCACTTTGAATCCCTTACCTGACTTCTTTTATTATATCAAACTTACAATACTTTTCTGTACTTTCAAGGCCTTTGATGACCTATAACCATGGATTCCCACCTTTGGCAAAATATATATAAAGTCATGAAACCAAACAATAGGAGTTGCTGAGAGATGGCAGGAGACCCCTAGTTACTATGTAAGATGACTGCTGGGAACTTTTAAATCTAAACAGGAGGAAGGATCAGGCCTAAGCTGGGAGGCTGTCTAGCTTGCAAGGAATGGTGATCAGAACTACTGTTAGGATAAGAAATTGCATGTAACAAGTTTCTCAAAAGTATTAAGCTTAGCTGGTGTGTTTTGTTTTATTTTGCTTGGCAACTTACTTTGGTCTCTCTCCTCTTACTTGCAACCACATAAATCCTACTTTTTATACTTAATACAATCACTTTTGTTTATTAATAAACCCAGTGTAAATAATTATTCCCTAGGGGAGAGAACAGCTGTGAATATCTCTCTTTCATTGATAAGGGGACAAACATCTTATGAACTTTCTCTGTATAAACTTTATGCATAGTGAGAATTATCTGGGGTTTTGGTCCCATCGGGACTGTGTTAAGTCCCTTTGACTGAACCTTCCCAGAGCTGAGTGGATCTCAGTATCTGTGCTGTTCTGTTATGGGCTGTGACCCCAACTCTGTGCCAACACTGAGGGAGACCAGAGGTTCTGTCTCAATAGGACAGTGTGGTGGGGAGCCCCAGAGAGCAGGTAGGTTAGGGGTATTTTCAGCACACCAAGTGACAGTCTCAAGGAGATCTCCCTTATGTATCATCTCTCATTCAGTATTGAAAAGTGAGTTCTCTACTCTAATTGGCTCTTGATTCCTGCCTCTCTGTCATACTTGTTTACATTTTCAGACAAGCTCTCTTATACTTTCTCCCAGGATGCTCTTCATACTTAGCAGAAGCTTCCTGTAACCATCACACAGTCACATACTTAATTGATCTTTTTTAAATCTCACCTTACAATTCTATTCTGCTATGAGTCTTCCAAAAAAAAATTGACAATGGTGAGGCAGCTAGTGTGCTGAGCCTGGAGCCTATGACATAGACCAATGTTGTCTTATTGTTTCTTTGTACTCACCTGTCTATCTGTATCCATCTGTTATCTCTTGGCTTATTCTTAGCCACATCTACTCTACCACTTGCTTCGGTATAACTTCTGTTGCTCAGGGGTGTGAATAAATCAACTCCTTAGCAGTATAACACACACACACACACACACACACAAGCACCAGTGTGGACAGCACTATGTTGGCAGGAGGGCTTCTACCACTGACATGGCTATCACCTATTGAAGAGGCAGATTCATGATGTTAACAGAAGAGCTTTCTCTTGTTGATATAGAGTATCCTCACCAGACATGCCACAGTAGCACAATTGCATCAGTGCAGCGGCACCAATGTAGTACTTCTAGTGAAGACTGGACCTTAGATTTTGAGCTCTTTCTTTGGGGATTGTTTTTCTATCCTGTTCTTGTACAGCACCTAGCACTATTGGGACACTGTGCTGTTTTACTTGCAATACAGATGAGCAGAAGACCTCATTCTCTGAGACTCTGCACGAGAGAACACAATCCAATGATTAAATTTCCAGACTGAGAGTTAAGATTCAGATACTGATCAAGTCTCAACTAATGGCTTTCTGCATATCCTATGTCCTGAGTTCCCTGTTTTTAAAATAATATGGGGATAATAATATTACTGTCACTCTTCTCAGAGATGTTGTGAGGCTTATTTAATGAATGTATATAGGAAACTTTGAGTTCTCCAGAGGGACAGGGCAATAGAACTGCAACGTATTGTTTTTTGCCAAAATTAAATAAAAATAAGACAAATTTATTTAACTTCCAATAAAACCCCCACTTAATCACTCTAGGCCATATATCATATCTGGCCATTTCTACAGCTGAGAAAAGTGAGCCATCTCGAAAACAGACTTCACAATAGAAATGCTGACAAGAGCACTGAGCAGTGCCTTTGGGTACTACTTTAATTATTAGCTTCACCCTTAAATGTTTGCTGATCTACTTCATCTAAGATGAGTTCAAAGGCTGGAGGTTACTGGAAGAAATTCCTGAAACAGGGAAATCTGGTTTGCGTGTATATCACAGGCAGCAGATAAAACTGCTAGCAAACACAAGGGATTTTTCAAATTATTTGTACTATAATTGTCCTCTGTTTTGTAAGGAGAGTTAAGTTAAATATTTTGTATCCTGCTCTTTTTTACTGGAAAGAGTTTTACTATGATAAATTGATGGAGAAGATATTCCCTTTGTCAGCACATTTTTAATGGTTTTGGTTGAGTAACAAGGGAAAGAAGGAGAACTCTTTTTAGGAACATTGCTACATGTGTATCACATTAGGTGAAGAGATTCTCAGACAAATCCAAGCTGCTGGTTGTACAACTCATTGTTTGAATATATCATAGGCCAAATTCAGTACTATCCGTTTTGGATCCCCAACTGATGTAAAGATGGTTAGCTCCATCCAAATTCCACTCATGTAAATCCAGTATTAATTAAGACAGAATTTGTCACAAAGCCTTCAAGGGAAATTAGTTCTATTTATGTCAGGGCTCAGTTTGGCCCTATAGAGTTATAACAGTTGTTGCTGATGTTGTTTCCTAAAACGGTGTGGCTCTGGGTTAAAAGTTGCCTGTAAATTTTATAACATAGCCTAGAAGAGGGGACAGGGCTGGTGCAATACAGCCACACCAGAGGAGGCATTCGGCCACTAGCTACTCTTACATCTTTCCAGTAGAAACAGACATGTGTGGATGTGCACCACTAGTAGAAACACATGCTGCCGGTTGTGGGCACTCTGGGGACTCTGCTAATCAGTTGGGCAGCATTTGAATTTCTCCTTGGTGGACATAAGCACTGTTTACAGGAAACACTGCCATGCCAGCCTATTTGCACTGCTGCTATTTAAATTTCAATCAATCAATGAGAACAAAATATTTGTATTTCATTTATATTCCTCCCCACCCCCATTACCCTTTCCATAGGTGGGCAAAAGAGAACTTGGATAAGTAGATTTCACTGCAAACAAAAACACGTAACAGATGTGGCTAGAGCATAGGACTGGGGTTCAAAAAGATGTGGGTTTTATTCTGAGCTCTACAAGGGATTCTGGGCTAGTCATTTTGTCTCTCTGTGATGTTGCTTCCCCTCATAGCCTTTGTCTGTTTAGACTGTGGGTTCTTTAGTCATGGACTGCCTTGTTCCATGTGTGTGTATAGTGCCGAGTATGATGATGTCCAAGTCTTGGCTGGGCCATGTAATGACTATGGTGATACAAATTACAACAGGAGTGGTTTGTGCCATCCAATTCTCTTTAAGAAACTAGACAGGAAGCTTTCTTAGTATGATCAAATCATTCAGCTGTAGGAAAATCACTCAACACTGTATAAGCTACATTCATGAAATGTCATTGCACAATGCTAAGAACATAGCCCAATCTTGACAAAGTTTCAATTGACAAGGGTCTCAGATTAACTCCAGATGACACTAAATCCTCTAATCCTTCTGGCACACTCAGACCTAGCCTGTCACTCTATGCATTAACTTCAGGTTTTGCATTGTGGACAAAAGCATGCATAAGACCCCCCAAAAACCTTATTTGGGACTTACAGCAGAATTCTTTTCAAGAGAGGTACTGAATGGGCCAAGGAAATAATCTTACCTTTTTTTTTTATTGAACATTTATCCTATTCTGGTCCCAACAGCCAGTAAAAAAGCTTTAGGATTTTCCATACCTGAAGTGACACTACACTTTCTTGTCAAAACTCCTGTGTGGGTCATTTTAATCTGGTTGCTGCCTCTTTTGCTACAACTTCCACAATGTCCAGGCTACAACCTTTTTCAGATAAAATCACATTACCCTGCAGGAGGAGAAGCAGCTACTGTTCAGACCAATGAATACTTTTCAGATATATAAACCACACATAAATGTGCTTGTGCCAGGTACACTTATGACACCATATACATTAATAATAACTACAATAATAATATGAATAACAACAGATTCATAATACCTGCCACATCTTATTGCATTGAAACTTCATCTATTGAATGCCTTTGTGTGTAGGCATAACCCAGGTGCCAATAAGCATGATATCTCTTTGAGGCTACATCTACACTGCAGTGGTTTTGTGCAAAAACCCGCGGAGCATCCACACCTCAAGCGCATTTTTGCACAAGTAAATTTCCAGCAAATCAAAAAAACAGAGGGGTTTTGCAGTGTAGGTATTCCTCTTTCTACGAGGAATAACTCCTTTTTGCACAAGAGTTCTTACACAAAAAGGTGTGTGGGGACGGGCAACAGGAGGTTTTTGCGCAAAAAGAGCCAATCGACAAAAGCACAGGTGTTCTGGTGGCTATTCTGTGAATAGCAATCAGAGCTTTCTTTCAAGAGAGCATCCATGCAGTCTGGACGCTCTCTTGAGCAAAAGCACATCGTTTTTGCAATGCGCTTTTGTAGTATGGACGTGCTCTTGCTCAAGAAGTTTTTGCGGAAGATCTCTTCCGCAAAAAGCTTCCTGCGCAAGAAGCCTGCAGTGTAGACATAGCCTAAGAGATTTATTTTGGGGTGGGTAGGAGTGAGTTGTGTCTGGGATTCTGGGTCATTGTTGCTAGGCCAATGCACAAAATTAGCACTCATAGAATCATAGGGCTGGAAGAGACATCATGGAGTCATTGAGTCCAGCCCCCTGCCCAAAGCAGGACCAGCCCCAACTAAATCATCCCAGCCAGGGCTTTGTCAAGACAAGACTTAAAAACCTCTAGGGAAGTTTCTGGCATTGGGAGTAATAGTTTGGGGTAATCACAATGGGGCCTACAGACACTGTGGGCCCTGGGGCAAGGTGTAGGAGAAGCAGCTCTGCAGACCCAGAAGGAGTGGAGCCTCCAGGAGAAGAGGTAGGGCAAGGGTAGTCAGCCCTTACTGCCACCCCGAGAATAGTGCTGGGCGCTCCCTGAAGCCCTCTGAATCATGCAGAATAGTTATTCCAAAATAGTTTATTTCAAAATAACACATCTACACTGCAGGGAAGCATCAAAATTAGTCCTAGGCAGGCTTCCCTAATGTAGATGTGCTGTCTTGATTTAGAGCCCCAGGAGGAATAACTTAGAATGGCACTGGTGAGGGGCTATTTCAAAATAGCAGAAGTGGAGCGTCTACACACTCCTTATTTCGAAATAGCTATTTCAGAATAGGTGTTATTCTTCGTAGAATAAGGTTTACAGCAGTTGGAATAAGCTGTCTGCTATTTCAATATAATGGAATTACTGTGTAGACGCTCGCATAGTTACTTTGGAATAATGGCCATTATTCAAAAATAACTTTGCTGTGCAGAAACACCCTAAGAGTATGTCTACATTACAGCGCTATTTTGAATTAACTTAATTCGAAATAGTTAATTCGAATTAAGCTAATTTGAATTAACACATCTACACACAAAACCTATTTCAAAATAGTGTTTTGCTATTTCGAAATAGCTGCCTGAGGCTAACTGAGCTCCATGCTTAAAGGGACCCTACCCCCACCCCAGACAGACAGTTCTCAGGGTTCCCTGCTTGCTTGTCTACCTCGATGAGGGACAGCAAAGCAGTCCTGTCTTGGAGTGCCCTGAGTGCCCGCACTTGGGATCCCACAGCACTCAACCACATGGAGCCAGAGCTGCCTCTGGGCATGCCGGTGTGTCTTGTGGGGTCGTTGCCATCAGCCCAGCTGCACTTGCTGCAGGATGCCATCTGAGGGGGTCCGTCGGGGGGCTGTCAGGATCCAGGAGGCCCTGAGGGAGAGCGTCCACCCCGAGGAGCCCTCAGAGCCTCCCCGGTCCTCCCCACCAGGGGCTCGTGCCCCATTCCTCCCTCACGTCCTTCCACTTACCCCTCCCTAGCCCCCCTTCCTGATGTCAAATAAAAGACACGTACATTCAAAAATAGAAACTGGGTTCATTGAACAAAACTGGGGGGGGGGAGAACCTCTGGGGAGACTGGGAAAAGGAGGTGGGAGAGGGGAAGAGAGAGGGTGGGAGAGGGGAGGGGGAAACCTGGGAGGAGGGAGCTGGAAGGGGGAAGTAAGGGAAAGAAGGGGGAGGGGAAGCTCAAGGCTCAGGGTTGGGGGTCTTGCCTGACCAACTTGACTTACGTGCAAACCTGCTCCTGGGTTCGCATGTGGCCTTTGGTGGCCAGGCTGGCAGCCATCCTGCCATAGACGGCCTCATTCCTCCATCTAGTGCGGAGATCATGGACGTTGGGGGCATCCCCCCCCAAACCTGAATAAGGTCCATGATCTCCACCCTGGACCAGGAAGGTGCCCACCTTCTCCAGCCCCTATCAGGCTCCTAAGAGCTGGCAGACTGCTCCTGGAGAGCGGTGGAGGGCTGGCTGCCCGTGGCTTGCTGGCTCATATTTTGGGGCCATTGGGTCAGGGGCCCCGGTGGCCACTGCTGGCTCTGGGCTGGCAGGCTTGGAGCTGGCACAGGCACTGTGGCCAGGGTCTACCCCTTTAATGGCTCCGGGGCTGCGGGAGAGGAGAGTAAGTTTTCCTGGTTGTGCCCAGAGTGGCCACCGGGGCTCCCTGGGAAGGACTGGAGGCCCCCTATTTCGAATTAAGTGTCTACACAGCACTTAATTCGAAATAGCTATTTTGAATTTGGCGTTACTCCCCGCAGAATGAGGTTTACCAAATTCAAATTAAGGGCTCCGCTATTTCGAATTAAATTCGAAATAGCGGTTTGCATGTATAGACGCTATTAAAGTTAATTCAGAATAACGGCTGTTATTTCTAATTAACTTTGCAGTGTAGACATACCTTAAGAGTGTATCTACTCAGCACTCTAAACTTGAAATAAGATACAAGTCTACACAGTGCCAAATTTCAAAATAACACACTATTTTGAAATATCCCTTAACTCTCGTGGAACAAGGGTTACTGAGATGCCAAAATAGCACGCCCATTATTTTGAAAAATATTTCAAAATAACTGGTGGCTTGAGAAGACGCTATTTCGGGCTACCAGAGGCAATGTAGATGTACTGTAACTCTGAAGCATTTTACATCAAGTTAGTGACAGATAAGCCCAAGCAGATTTAATTGTAGAAAGGGAAGATCATGAGGGAAAATTAATTAATTGTATTTTAGTTGTATACTTTTAATGGTGTGTGAGTTCTGGTAAACTGTTTTAGTTAAATTGTCTCAACTGGAATGATACACCTACTTTTCTTTAACATAACAATGGGGAAGGAGGAATTTAGTGTGCTATTCTCAGTGATGTATATTTCCTTGTAAGTTTTTTTTTTAAATCTTTAATTGAGTGGTTGGTCAATCCATTAGGTGACTGTATAACAGTGATTTCAGCAGAGGAAGAATCTGTATAGTTTCCAAGTGAAGATTCTGACAAGCAAGCAGACAGAAGATGTTGGTTTTGAGTCAACAAACAGTATAGATCAATGATTCTGAGACTGGGTGAACTTAAGCTTAGCTTTTAGGAACTTTGAGTTTCCTTTCACTATGTTTCTGTGGGAAATGAGCTTATCAGATTTAATTTGTTTTCTTTATTTATGTTTATGATTAACAGTGAAGATAATGTATGTGGATACTAATATAACCATGCTATGTTATAAAACTTCATTATTATTAATATTAATTATAATAATTATTGTAATGTTTCTTTATCATAAGATTGTATAACATTGGTAAATAATGAAGTTTATTCCTTTTTATTCTTTTAGGGATCTGAATGTGGAGAAGTTGGCGCTATGTAATTCATACTGAAAATCCTTATGAACTGAATTCTGGATCTCCAACTGCTTTTCTATGGGAGTTGTAGAAGGAATTTTGGGGTGGAGGCACTAGAGGATGGTAATTAAGTGAACTCTATCACACCCAAAGGATACATAAGTGCATTGCAGTAAGCTAAAAATAATTTAAAATGAACAGAAAAACAAAACAAAAAAATCAATGAATAAATTAGCTATGTGCCTCTCTTCTATTAGCAAGTAGAGCTGATCAATCATTCCATTTAGTGGCAACTTTTTTTTGGTTTCACGAGGCATAAGGGATCGGTCGGCAAAGACTTCCCCAGCCAACAGATCCACGTCTAGACTAACGTCCTGTGCCAGATCAGCTGATTGTCAGCACAGAGCGGCGGCCATGTTTATTTTAATGAAGCGGGGATTATTTAAATCCCCGCTTCTTTGCCTATGCCGGGTAAACCAGTTTACATGGCTCTGTCGACAGAGCCATGTAGTCTAGACATACCCTTTTGTGTATATGCATGGGGGAAAGGGACTAGATGACTTCTTGAGATCACTTCCAGCCCTGTGTTTCTAGGATTCTATGTAGTTTGCTGGCTAAAATACTGATTTGCGATATGAGAGAGACAATTTTAAAAAGAATTTTGGGCCATTAACTAATAGCATTTTAAAATGTATAACATTCCTAGCGACCTGGACACCAACACTAGGAGAATCCTTTCAATGCAGGTAAGTTGGGGTACAAGGACCTAGGTTTCTTTTATCTCCACACCCATGCATACATGTTCTGTAGACATAGAATGAAGGAGAGTTAATGGATTAAATTTTTTTGTAAAGAGTCATAAAAGCAGTGTCCCTATTGAAAGCATGAATTTTATTTATGAATTTAAGTTCCCAGGCTCCTCTTTTGAAGGTGTTGCATACATTTCTTTTGAGGATGAGGACGGAGAGGTAAGATATGAAGCAATCATTTTGTGAAAGCTGTTCAGCACATGAGATAAGGCATTTTTGTCTTTTATCATTATTCTTCATTATTCTGGGAGAGTTTATTCAAGAGTATACTCATCATCTGCTTCCTCCCTCCCCCCCCCCCATAGTTGCTGTTGGGGCATTTGATCCCCAGATGAGGAACAAACACCTGCTACACATTGAAGAAGAGGTGATATGTCTACAGATTTTGCATCTGTTGTTCTGGTAGGGTCTGATGGCCTGCCCCACACTATTGCGGGGCAACTCCCGTTGCCTGAGAACAGAAAACTGTGGCCAATATGAGCTGCAAGCAGCCGTACCTGTGGATATTCAGGAAAGTAAAGCATCTGGCAGCCAGCCAGGGGCTAACCCTGGTCAACCACATCTGGCCACACACAGGAGGTTCCCCACCCCTGTTTTACGTTATAGTTAGCAGGTAATTCTTATAAGATTTTCTCCTACATCCATTCCTGCAGACCTGATTATTTTTGTTCTTCTTTTAATTCCTTCTGACTTGTTAATATCTTTCTAGTAATGAGGTGCAAGGTGTGAACTAATCAGTTCTTTGTAAAGCAGAATTTACTTTGCAAAAAGACATGAGCAATGTTCCTTATTACGTGATCACTTATGCTAATTTAGGATATTTTCCCTCATTAAAAACTGACCTTGATTTTTCAAGATTTAAAGCTAGCCTGGTGTGAAATGTGCTTTATTGAACATAGTTTGTGTAATGCACATCTGTAAAGGTCCTTTAACTCTTCATTGTAATGTAAGGGAGTCTTGCTCATCCTGATTTTTTTTCTGCGTTTTTCTTTATTGATTTTATATCCTGTGGCTCGGGATTGTTTTCAAACATGGCAGTTGGTGAAGTCTAGCCTGACACTTACCATGTGTTAGTTTCTGCTACACAATTCACTCTTTGTTTCCTCAATGCATTTGGCCTGTCTGTTCTATCCCCATATACTGTTTCAGATACTCTTTTCCATTGTCTCCCTCACCAGACTACGATAAGGCACAGAAATTTCTCTGGAGTGTATTTGCGAAGATTGTACTGTGGTAAATACAATTTCCGTGTGCTTTTATAAAAGAGATCAGTGGTCAAAGATTAATTTTAGGTATTTTTGGAAACACTCTCTAAAAAATTTGGTGGAGAATAATTCAAAGGGATCAATGCAGAAATCATCAGTGGTTTATACACTCAGATTCCCACTTGATAGGCATGTTCAACTAAAACTCTTCCTTCTGAATTAAATATGCAATGGAATGGACTCCTTATAAATAGAGTCTGTATCTTGGAGATTGTGGAAAGCAAATGTAAAGGAGAAGAGATGAGGGAGGCATATTGAGGACATATAACTTTAATTACC
Source organism: Pelochelys cantorii (assembly GCA_032595735.1). NCBI lineage: Eukaryota > Metazoa > Chordata > Testudines > Trionychidae > Pelochelys > Pelochelys cantorii. Next base: position 95,140,683 of record CM064329.1, on the reverse strand, counting down.
TAAAGAATCTATCTCCCAGAAGAAATTTGTCTTGTTCCTGTGTGTTGTAGTCCTTTAAAACATGCTCTAATGCAGTGTTTCTCAACCAGTGGTACAAATATCATTAGGGGTACTTTAGAGAAGTCTGGGGGGTACATCAATGCAACTGAAATTTGGAGAAAACTCAATTTTTGTTTTACGTTTACAGCGCTTTATTATTTTTGTATTTTTATACCCAAAAATGTCATCGCGTGGCTACGATTAAGTTGTTAAAACAAATGTGTTGCAATGGTAGAAAAAAAATGTGTGTCTGAAAACTGTAGATACTGGAGGTACTTTTAAAGAAAGGGATTCTTTATAAAAAAAAAAGGCTGAGAAATACTGCTTTAATCCACCCGTTTTCCACTTAACATTTGAATCAGCCTACCTCCCTCTGACTATGCTCCATTCTCATACCTCTTTGTGGGTTCCCTGTCAGAATATCTATATATGAGCTTCTGGTAGAATCTGCCACTTTCCTTTGGCTACTGGCCTCATGGTCAAGTGGGCAAAACAGGAAATTATGTCACATCAGAACTGCTAACCTGAGGATCAAATAGGAAATCTTCTATGTTGGGCCATATCAAGTTTCCTAAGGGTCAAGACTTTGCAGACCTCCAGATGACGCTGGCAACCAATGGAAGCTTATTCATAAATTCATGGTGAACACATACATTCCATCTAGCGATGCCATGCCATAGAAGTAGGTTTACCACAAGTGTCATTAACATAAGATATTGAATTATTAGACCCACCCCACTATCCAGTACAGATTGTGTCTAATAGGGTAGAGCTCTGAACTGTATATAACATGAGTGCACAGCAGAATTCCTCCTGGGACTCCAACAGAATGTATATTGGGTAAGCAGCTCCCTCACAAGTTAAATGAATATACCATAGTCTCCTCACTCTCCCAGGTCACACCTACTGGTCAGCCTGGAGGTCAGAATGGGTCTTGGCTGTACCCTCATCCTGCCAACTTTGAAGTACCTCAAGCTGCTCCAGGAGCTATTGGAGCATAATAGCTGCTGTGCTCCTCCCCGTCACATTGGGGACAATTCCTGTACATAATGCAAGGATATGTGAAAGCTTTCTGGTACCTCTCCCAACTTGTGCACCTAGGCAAAACAAGCCATGAGCTGGAGCTCCGTCATTCTGCAGGATAGCCTAAAGTGAACATAAACAAGATTAAACTGTACAAGCCCATCAGAGACAAATTCACTTCCAGATAAAAAACATGCCACCAATATTCCCTAAGACCATGGTGTCCAACACACTATCCACTAGTCACATGCGGCTATTTAGCCGGTTGAGTGTGGCTAGTTGACTTGAACAATGTGGCTATTTGGTCAGTTGAGTGTAGTTAACTGCTTCAGAACTGGCTGGACTCCACAGCCCTAAGGAGATGCTATTAAGTAACACAAGAGCATTAGCATCAATTAGGGTCCTAATTTGTAGGAAGCTTTGGAGTTATCATTTTATACCCAAAGTACATTGTGCCAGATAGTAAAATGAAAATTGCAGAAAACTTTCCCTTAAAATATATTTTAACGGCGGAGTTTTATCTTTAAAGTATTTTTAAAATGAACTATCTGTAAATTTTTTTGTAGAAATAAATGACTTTTTATCTGCTAGAAGATTCATGCTAAAATATATAATTACATTATTAACACTCTTATATTTACCATTGCAGGTCTCCAGAATTTCCCTTTCAGCCTCTTGAATTCACATGACTGTCCTATATAAGGGCTTTTGTTTTACTTTTATATTTACTGAATGATAAAATCTAATTTATTCCACATGTGTCTTGAACAGTCTGGTTGTGAATGTGGGATGCCTGCAAATACTTATCTTTGCATGTTATCTTTCATCCTGACATATCCCTGAGCCCTTTAGAAGCAGCACATTGGTACTACTCACCTACAACTGTCAGGCAACTCTGAGGTAGAAACTCACAACATGTCTGTTCTAGTCATGTTACACAGAACTCCTTAGGAAGGAAGATGACTTCGATGGATTTAGGGCACCAGAGAATTTCACTATTATCATAGCTACCAACTCCTGAAGTAGAAGTAATTGAAGTAGAAGTAATTGAAGGAGGCTAGTCAAAAAGGCCCTCCCCACTCAAGTCCAAAATAAAACACTATTAAGTCAGCTCTGGTATTTAATATACTTACTAATTATAGACAGGAACAGTTAGATAGCAAAATTTGCAGATGGCTAAATTACTTAGCTTAGTCAACATCACAGCAGACATGAACTTTGGGAGACCCTAGCCAATCTAGACAAATGGAAAACACATTGGCAGATGAAATTCAATAGTGATAAATGCAATGGAAAGAGTATTAAGTGGTAACATCTGAAATACAGATGTCTAAATTAACCACATCAACTTAGCGATGGGAATTTGGTATCACTATAGACAAATAAAACCTCTGTTTCATGAACAACTATGTTCAGAAAAGCAAAGATGATGTTAACATAAGAACATAAGAACATAAGAATGGCCATACTGGGTCAGACCAAAGGTCCATCGAGCCCAGCATCCCATCTGCCGACGGTGGCCAATGCCAGGTGCCCCAGAGAAGAACAGAAGACAATGATCAAGTGATTTATCTCCTGCCATCCATCTCCTGCCCTTGTTATGAAGGCTAGGGCACCATACTTTATCCCTGGCTAATAGCCATTTATGGACCTAACCTGCAAAAATTTATCAAGCTCTTTTTTAAACCCTAATAGAGTCCTGGCCTTCACAGCCTCCTCGGGCAAGGAGTTCCACAGGTTGACCGTGTGCTGTGTGAAGAAAAATTTCCTTTTATTAGTTTTGAACCTACTACCCATCAATTTCATTTGGTGTCCCCTAGTTCTTGTATTATGGGAAAAGGTAAATAATTTTTCTATAATCACTTTCTCCACACCATTCATGATTTTATATACCTCTATCATATCGCCCCTCAATCGCCTTTTTTCCAAACTGAAAAGTCCCAGTCTCTCTAGCCTCTCCCCATATGGGACCCTTTCCAAGCCCCTAATCATCTTAGTCGCCCTTTTCTGAACCTTTTCTAATGCCAATATATCTTTTTTGAGGTGAGGAGACCACATCTGCACGCAGTACTCGAGATGTGGGCGTACCATAGTTTTATATAGGGGAAGTATGATATCTTTTGTCTTATTATCTATCCCTTTTTTAATAATTCCTAACATCCTATTTGCCTTACTAACTGCCGCTGCACACTGCGTGGATGTCTTCATAGAACTATCCACTATAACTCCAAGATCCCTTTCCTGATCTGTCGTAGCTAAATTTGACCCCATCATGTAGTACGTGTAATTTGGGTTATTTTTTCCAACATGCATTACCTTACACTTACCCACATTAAATTTCATTTGCCATTTTGCTGCCCAATCACTCAGTTTGCTGAGATCTTTTTGTAGTTCTTCACAATCCCTTTTGCTTTTGACTGTCCTGAACAACTTTGTGTCATCTGCAAACTTGGCCACCTCACTGCTTACCTCATTTTCTAGATCATTGATGAACAAGTTGAACAGGATTGGTCCCAGTACTGACCCCTGGGGAACACCACTAGTTACCCTCCTCCATTGTGAAAATTTACCATTTATTCCCACCCTTTGTTTTCTGTCTTTTAACCAATTCTTGATCCATGAAAGGACCTTTCCTCCTATCCCATGACCACCTAATTTACGTAAAAGCCTTTGGTGTGGGACCGTGTCAAAGGCTTTCTGGAAATCTAGGTATATTATATCCACTGGGTGCCCCTTGTCCGCATGTTTATTAACCCCTTCAAAGAATTCTAACAGATTAGTTAGACACGACTTCCCTCTGCAGAAACCATGCTGACTTTTGCCCAACAATTCGTGCTCTTCTATGTGCCTTGCAATTTTACTCTTTACTAGTGTTTCTACTAATTTGCCTGGTACTGATGTTAAACTTATCGGTCTATAATTGCCAGGATCTCCTCTAGAGCCTTTTTTAAATATTGGTGTTATATTGGCCATCTTCCAGTCATTTGGTACCAAAGTGGATTTAAAGGATAGGTTACAAACCACTGTTAATAACTCCGCAATTTCACATTTGAGTTCTTTCAGAACCCTTGGGTGAATGCCGTCTGGTCCCGGAGACTTGTTACTATTCAGCTTATCAATTAATTCCATAACCTCCTCTAATGTCACTTCAATCTGAGTGAGTTCCTCAGATTTGTCACCTAAAAAGGCTGGCTCAGATTTAGGAACCTCTGTAACATCCTCAGCCGTGAAGACTGAAGCAAAGAAATCATTTAATCGCTCCGCAATGGCACTGTCTTCCTTGATCGCTCCTTTTATATCTTTATCATCCAAGGGCCCCACTGCTTTTTTAGCGGGCTTCCTGCTTCTAATGTATTTAAAAAACACTTTACTATCATTTTTTGAATTTTTGGCTAGCTGTTCCTCAAACTCTTTTTTGGCTTTTCTTACTACATTATGACACTTAATTTGGGAGTGTTTATGTTCCTTTCTATTTTCCTCACTAGGATTTGACTTCCACTTTTTAAAAGCTGCCCTTTTCTCTCTCACTGCCTGTTTAACATGGCTGTTGAGCCATGGTGGTTCTTTGTTAGGTCTCTTACTGTGTTTTTTTATTTGGGGTATACATTTAAGTTGGGCCTCTAGTATGGTGTCTTTAAACAGTTCCCATGCAGCTTCCAGGGATTTTAGTTTAATTACTCTCCCTTTTAGTTTCTGTTTAACTAGCTTCCTCATTTTAGTGTAATTCCCCTTTTTGAAATTAAATGCCAGAGTGTTTGACCGCTGCGGTGTTCTTCCCAACACAGGAATATTAAAAGTTATTATATTGTGGTCACTATTTCCAAGCGGTCCAGTAACAGTTACCTCTTGGACCAGATCCTGCGTTCCAGTCAAGACTAGGTCGAGAATCGACTCTCCCCTTGTGGGTTCCTGTACTAGCTGCTCCAAGAAGCAGTCATTTAAGGCATCAAGAAATTTAATCTCTGAATCCCGTCCTGAGGTGACATGCACCCAATCAATATGGGGATAATTGAAATCTCCTATTATTACTGTGTTTTTTATTTTGGTAGCCTCTCTAATCTCCCTTATCATTTCAGCATCACTATCACTGTCCTGGTTAGGTGGTCGGTAATATATTCCTAATGCCATATTCATATTAGAGGAATGAATTGTTATCCATAATGATTCTATGGAACATTTTGATTCCTTTAGGATTTTTACTTCATTTGATTCTATATTATCCTTCACATATAGTACCACTCCGCCACCCGCACGACCTGTTCTGTCTTTCCGATATAATTTATATCCCGGTATGATAGTGTCCCACTGATTGTCCTCATTCCACCATGTTTCTGAGATGCCTATTATGTCAACTTCCTCCTTTGATATGAGGTACTCCAGTTCACCCATCTTATTAGACAGACTCCTAGCATTAGTGTAAAAGCATGTTAGAAAACTACCACTATTTATATGTCCGCCTTTCACAGACACATTGGATTTTTTTATGCACGATTGTTTCACATCTGATCTTGCCCATATATTATTTCCCACGTTCCCTATCTGACTAACTTCTAGGGAATCCCTACCTATGGAGCCTCGTGTAAGAGAAGTCTCCGTCCGATCCAGGTGCTCCCCTGCACCAATCGGCTTTCCCCCACCTCTTAGTTTAAAAACTGCTCTACGACCTTTTTAATGTTAGGTTACATAAGGAATGGAAGGAGAACAAAATGGAAAATATTATCATGACTTCACATTAATCAACACTACTGAATCCTATAGAATACTGTGTACTGTACTGTCATCCCATCTTAAAATGAATATTGCAGAATAAGAGCAATTCCAAAAAGAGCAGTGAGAATTACTGGGGGTGTGGAAAAAAATCTTGTGTAATGAAAGATTTAAAATATTGGGACTGTTTACCTTAGAAAGGAAATGAATAAGTGATAAAAGTATGTAAAATAATAAATGTTACAGAAAAGGTAGATTGGGACTTCTGTTCTCCCTGTCTCAGAACACAAGAAGGGATATTCAATGAAATTGAAAGATGTCAAATTCAAAGCCAGTAAAAAGATTTGTTTTCACTTTGTGAATTAGGCTATGGCTCTCGTTGCCCTAGGATGTGAAATGCTTTGCAAGATATCAGATTTAAAAAAGGAGGCTTAACTATTAAGACCTGACTTTCATACTTGCAGCACACTCCTGATCCAATCAATTCCCATCATTCTTATTCAGTTTTCGAGTAAGTACTGACTTGTTAAGGCTGCTACCCTGTCCTGTTCACTCCCAAGTGCAATTGAAGGTGTTTATATTGATTTCAAAGCCTTATGTGATTTAGGTCCTACTCCTGTCTGCTTTAAGACTATCCTCATTCTGCAAGCACTGTCCTGGCAGGTGAGGAAAACTGATGCAGTCTCTTACTAGAAGTTCCCTAATTTAAGTATCTGGTGTCTCTTAGCAGAAAGTTTTCAGTGGAAACTTTTGACATAGGAGTCTGCTTTCTCCTTGTGCCTTTATAGGTGTGTAGCATTGTGCAACTCACTGCTATAGCACTTCCTGCTGAGCACTCAGGGAATTAGCTCAAATCAGCCCTAGAGCACCTCCTTCTGGCCAATGTCTTTCCTGCTTTACTTGTTTGTCTGTTTTCTGCCTTGAATCAGGACCCATATCCTTCCCAGACCACAAAGCCTCAGGGTACTGCCCTGCCTCAGTGCCCCTGTGTTTGGGAATTCCTTAAAGGGAAGGACCTCAAACTCCCTATGCCCACCTTGCCTCAACAACCCAATGCCAGTCATCATTTAGTCTCTGCCCCCAGGGCAAACTATAGTCTGAAATGGCCACTCATCATTGACAAGGGAGTGGACCTGCTGCCCTGGCTGCCTCCTACAGTCCTCATAACCTCAGGCTTTAAGAGTAAGGCCTCATCCTGGGAGTCTGGTTGGCCAGAGCTGCCTGCCCTCTCCTCCCCAGCCCAGCTCTGAATCAGGAAACCTTTCACTTCCCCAGCAGCCACTTCTCTCCTGCTCCACAGCTGAAGCCTGAGTGAGTGTTTGTCCTCCTTTCAGGAGCCTTTATTTATACAGCCCTCAGCTGGGCCCTAATTGGCTGCTATCTGCCACAGCTGCTTGCTCCACAGCCCCAGCCCTCTCCCAGGGCTAGATTTAACCCTTCTTATTCCAGTGTCGGGCAAACACCCTATTACAAGCTGACTATGTGGTTCAGTAGGTTTGTCCTCTAGTTTGCTATATAGTAAATCTCTTTTGCTTAATCTGTGCTGTACTATATTTAGCTGGGTCTATTACCAGGATGGGAAGCGTGATAGTATAATTAACATCACACGCCATGCTATGCTAAGTATCCACCCCTGTAGACTGGTTGCAGCTGCCTTTGGGGCTGAATCTACTTCTTCAAACTTTTGGATTTTTTTTTTTAATTTTGGTGGATAGGCCAGTTCTGTCAATTACATATACCCCTTCATTCCCTTCTGTAACCAAACTCTGCAAACTCCCTGTCTGACATTTAAAAGCCTCCATCATGGGTGGGAGGAACTCCTCACACAAGGGCTGTGTCTATACTGGCGCGATCTTGCGCCAGAGCTAAGCAAATGAGGCTCAGCGTGGAATATCGCCGAGCCTCATTTGCATAACTAATGAGCCGCCATTTTTGCAGAAGAGGCTCTTGCACAAGACGGAGCTGTCTACACTGCCCCTTCTTGCGCAAGAAAAACCCTCTTGCGCAAAGCCGTTATGCTGATTATTTTCAGGCATAACGGCTTTGCGCAAGAGGGTTTTTCTTGCGCAAGAAGGGGCAGTGTAGACAGCTCCGTCTTGCGCAAGAGCCTCTTCCGCAAAAATGGGGGCTCATTAGTTATGCAAATGAGGCTTGGCGATATTCCACACTGAGCCTCATTTGCATAGCTCCGGCGCAAGATTGCGCCAGTATAGACACAGCCCTCATGTAGTAAGAATCTTGGATCGCATCTACAATGGAAAAAATAAAAAAGGAGATCTTATGGAACACAAAATGTTAAATGTTACTAACCAGGGAATACATAAGGAATCTTGCAGTTGTATCCAGGAAATTAAAACCATGATATTTGTCCTTAGGTAGCTCATTTGCAGTAAAAACGTCAAGGATATTTTTCCATTACAGGAAAACATGTTAATTCTCTGTGGCTGTCTCTACATTGGCGCGATCTTGCGCCAAAGCGGCCGCTTTTGCACAAAAACATGCTGCCTGTCTACACTGGCAGGGAGTTCTTGCACAAGAACACTGGCGTTCTAATGTGTGAAATCAGTGCTTCTTGAGCAAGAACTATGATGCTCCCGCTCAGGAATAAGCCTTCTTGTGCAACTGTTCTTGTGCAAGAAGCCAGTGTAGACAGGCAACATGAATTTCTTGTGCAAGAAAGCCCGATGGCTAAAATGGCCATCGGAGCTTTCTTGCACAAGGGAGTGTCTACACTGGCACGGATGCTCTTGCACAAAAGCACATCTCTTGCGCAAAGGCACATGCCAGTGTAGATGCTCTCTTGCACAAATACTTTAACGCAAGAACTCTTGCATTAAAGAGTATTTGTGCAAGATCATTCCAATGTGGACACAGCCAGAGTGTGTGTGTGTGTGTGAGAGAACTGTAAAAATATCAAAAGGTTTACAATCTGCGAACTTTCTAAAAAGGCATTTTTAATTGTGAAATATTCTAAAAGGCAAAGAGAGTGAAATATTTTAAACAAGGAGTCTCACACTCCCATCCCATGCCAGGGCAGTTGGGCAATGCAGCCTAGGAGCCCTAGCAGGCCAAAGAGGGCGCTATCTATTGCTGTTCCCAAAGCCCTGCCCTTTCCCGCCATCACTCCACCCTCTCCCTCCTATGGCACCCTGAATCCCCAAGACACAGGCCTCTGGGATTACTGGGGGGCCTGGTGCAGGGCAGCAGTATCTGTTGGGCTCCCCCCACACTCCTCATGGTGACTGAAACCATGGGGAAGCAGCATACACTTGGCAGGTGCACTCATTCCATTTCCCTGCCGCTCCTCCTGCTGCAGGGAGTGTGGATGGGCCTGACCACTGTTGCCTCATTACAACAGGCACCCCTACACACACACAGTAATCCCTAAAGCCACAGCCTCAGGAGACAGGATGCCAGGGGAGGGAGAGGACAGGCGGTGGCAGGAAGGGGCAGGGCTTGGAGAATGGGAACAGACAGACCTGCCTGCTGGGACTCAGGATGACCCTGGGGTCAGGAGTCTGAGATCCCGCCTTTGAACTAAACAGCACTGAGACAAGAGAATGAAACAAACTTCCATATAAAATGAAGGCTCAATGCGGGAGTTTTGTTACTCACAGGAAAACAAATATATGCAAAGTCACCAAGCTGAGACAAACTGAGAAGCCTTATGTAAATACATTTCCCCAGACTGTTCCTTCTAGATCAATGGATTTTTGAAAAAGTGTTACCGATTGCCAAAGAGCTACTTAAGTCTTATGGCAATCTTTGTGTTGAAGAGAAGGTACTAAATTAGAAACAATTTGGCTTGTGCATTTTCTGTATTTCTCTGCATCTGTTTTTTATTACAAAGAAATTTGTGAGACGAGGTGGTGAGGTAATATCCTCTATTAGACCAACTTTTCCTGGTGAAAGAGACAATCTTTCAAACTATACAGAGCTCTTCTTCAGATCTGCAAAAGGTTCTCAGTTTATCACAGCTAAATACAAGATCAAACAGTATATCATAAGTAGGTAGTAAATATACTAAGTGACCAATCAAGGCAAAATGATGTGAGTTTTTTTTATGGAAATAGTAAAAACTGATTCTCTTATGTGCAACTTTAACAACTTTCTATCATTTTAACAGTTTTCAAGTACATAAAAGGTTGTAACAAGAAAGACAGAGAAAATTTTGTTCTTAACCTCTGATGATAGGACAAGAAGCAATGGGCTTAAATTGCAGTAAGGGATCTTTAGGTTGGATTTTAGAAAATGCTTCTTAACTGTCAGGGTGGTTTAAGCACTGGAATAAATTGACTAAGGAGGTTGTGGACTCTCTGTGACGGGAGATTTTTTAAGAGCAGGCTATACAAACACCTATCAGGGATGGTGTAGACCAGGGGTCTCAAACTCCCAGGCCATGGGCCTTTCCCAGCTGGAACAGTTGTGCAATGTGGCCCAGGAGTCCTGTCGGGGCGAGCGCCTACCTGTTCCCTTCCTGCTGTCATCTCACCTTCTTCCCCTATGTCCTCCTGTCCCCCAAGGGACATGGCCTTGGGAGTTACCAGGGGGAACCTGGCATGGGAGGGTAGCAGCCTTTGACCCCCTGCACTCGCTACGGTGGCAGAATCTGCGGGGAAGCAGAGTGCAGCGGACCAGTTGCATGCATTAAGTGCACTCCACTTCGCTGCAGCTCCTGCCACTGCAGGGAGCGCAAGGGAGAGGACTGACCACTGCTGCCTCCCTGAACCAGGCCCCCATGGTGATTCCTGGGGCTATGTCTCTAGGGGCTGAAGTGCCATGTAGGGAGAGGGCAAGGTGATGGGAGGAAGAGGTGGGGTGATGAAGAAGGGGCAGGGCTTGAAGATGGGAACAGACAGTCCCCACCCCCAGCCTGCCAGGACTCCGAGGTCAGATTGCATAAGTGTTCTGGCTGGGGACAGCCCACAGGCCAGGAGTTTGCGTTCCCTTATATAGATACTACTTAGTCCTGCCACAAGTGCAGGGGATTGGACAGATGACCTTGAGGCCCCTTCTAGTCCTATGATTCTATAAATCAAGAGCAGTATTTGAACTCTCATCATTCAGCCACCTAAGCTGCTACAGTTTAATTTTCTGGTAACAGGAGACTGCATCCCAGAGTAGTGAATGGGCCACTGAGTGTCACATGCCAGTGAGTACCATGGGAAAGCCCTACCCAGTACACCTTACCCCCGATTTCTCAGCTGCCCCTGTTCTGAGTTGGGGTAGATCCTGCCCTAAGAGGTGCCCCTAGAGAGTAGGCCAACAGGTGCTATATACTGAGTCTAGTTGGAGGAGTGGCTGGGGGAACCTTGTCTGGCACTCTCCCCTTCCTTTCAAGGAAGTATCTGCTTCTGTTCCTTTTACATGGCAACATGGGCTCCGTTCTGTAGAATGCTTGTGATTGTTTATTATTTGGATGTTCTGCCAAAATTTTCCTGAAGCATGACAGTGACAGAAGGAATATGGTGATTTTCAGCACTTTAAATCTCAACAAAACCAAGCAGAACTTCACGGAATAAAGAAAAGGGACTTCTTCAGCTCAGTGACTTCTCCTGCCAAACATCAGAAGTCTGCTGTACACAACTGAGGGGTTAAAACACCTAAGAACATACATACAAATTTTGAAAGTATTAGCCTGAACACTCACTACCAGCTGCTCCAACACCAATACCCTCTCATCCCAAAGTGCTTTACAAATCAGGATCACTAAATCCATCACAAAAAGGGTGACTGTTCAGATGGAATAGCAACAGCTATTTAATAATAAATGGCAACACCATACATGTTTTGTACAAGATGTGAAAGATCCTGCATATAGAGGAGTGAAAAGAAAGAATAGGAATTGCCCAGCATGTCAGAGCTGATACTCTGACTGTCACAACAGGTGTCCCATAACAGATACTGTCTCTTTTTTACTATATTTGTACAGGACCTAGTACAATGGGGTCCTGGTCTTCACTTGGGCTTCTAAGAGCAATGATGACAATGTTAATAATATTAATAATTTTCCAGAGCTTTGCTAATGTAGATCCTCTATTTTTTGAAATCCAGAAATGAAGGACTCATGATATATTTTCTCTTCGTTTTATTTTTTATCACTGCAGCTGTTGTGGCAGAACAAAAGGACTCCGTGTACACATTAGCTCTATTAATCTTCTGCACTGATTAAACAGAAAGAATAAAAAATGACAGCCTGTGAGAGGCAAAGAAGATTTTCTGAGGACATAGACAGTGCTGTAGATTTCAAGTATTTTCTGGTCCTTGAGCTGCATATGAGGAGTGGAGGAAGAATATTAATCTCCTTCACGTCTCAGCTATTGAAAAGGAAGAGATAGTGTGCCAAGGAGATAATGCATCTGCTCAAGACACTCACAACAGTTGACACTTTAAATAAAAATAAATTTTAAGCCCAGTGTTAAATTCAAGCATTTCGGACAGTATTTAGCTGAGATACAGATGCCCAGAAGGTGGCAAGTTAGCTTTTTTCAAAGGGCAAATTAATGGGACTAAATCAACTCTCACCAATACACAAAGAATACAGAAGACAGATACAGGCAGCAAAACTATCCAGAGGGTATTTCCATGTACCACTATTGCTTGTCATGTACCCTTTATCATCAACAGCCACAGTTTCTATTACCTTCCCTTATAGCTGAACTCCTGTCTTTCTGTTCTTCCTTAGTGATGACTCTGAAACAAACTAAAAGACTAACTTTAATAGCAAAGTTTAAAAATTGGAATGCGACATTGTTTTTGCAAATCAAGGGTTCATAGAATTGTAGGGGTAGAAGGGACCTCAAGAGTTCTTCTAGTCCAGTCTCCAGCACTCAAAGCAGGACATAAAATAAAAGCATCATATTTGTTATGCAACTTTTTAATGGCCTCAAATACACCTCAGTTCATCAAGGTAGTAAAGGCTAAGAACAGTCTAGTTAGATTTTTCCTTTCAAATCAATGTGTCTTTAAATGTCAGTTTAATCTGATTTGAGACTAAGGTATTAGTCATAGTTGCATGGCTATCACAGGACATCAAAACAAGACAGAATTAAGGTTGTTTGGATGCTCTAATTAAATATTTCTACATTTTAACATATTTAGACTTCTTTTAAATTTAGCTGTAGCTTAGAGTGACCAACATGGAAGAACGCAAGCATGGAAGATCAGGACAGGGGGTCGGGGAAATAGGTACTTATATAAGACAAAGCCTTAAATATCAGGATTGTCCCTAGGAAACTGGGACCATAGCTAAGGATTTTTCTGATGTATAAGTCCATTTTAGGATAATTACATCATCTCTGTAATGCATTTGACCATAAATCACTGACACACATACATGCAACCTTCACTTCAGTTTATTGTAGATTTTGGATATACTTCCACACAATCCTTAATGGATAGCAGTCCCACATTATAAAATTTGGAAAATAGCTATTCATGTAAGCCTACGTTGGTGACTCTGGTAATGTCAAAGATGTCCTAACATCTTTGTCAGTTCCATGCACTGCAAAAGATAATCAATTTCTGATCTCCATTTCTCAAGTTTTCTACTTAAAGAAAGTTCTGCCCTCATGCACTTTACTGAAGTTCCCATGGAAACTGCATTTCTTCTGTGTGTGTGTGTCTGTTGTGGTTTTTGATCTGATGCAGTAACAGCTGGCGGTCATCCCTCAGGCTAAATTAAATAAAGACTTCATTGATTTTACTGGCCTTATAATCTCTCGCTCTCTTGCTCACCTACTCACCACACATTTGTAAAAAAGCATCATAGTAAGAATTTGCTATATAATCCGTGCTTCACTGTTTAAGTCTGATGATCTGCAGTGCAAGGAGTTATTGGTGTTGTAAGATAGAAGTGCCTGTTGCAAAAGGAACTGTGTCTGGAACCAGCTGGTATCTCAGCAAGGAACAAAAACTTGGAAAAATGTAGCCAGCAAGCAGGTCAACACACTTACTAGCAAACCCATAATCTTCAGCCTCTGCTGAGTGTTGAATTATTTTATTAGCTTTTTAGCCAGGGACAAGTACACCATTTTGGATACAATAAAAAATATCTTCTTCCTCTGAACCTTCAGCCAAAACCCAAACCAAAATTATTTTGAAGTTCAAGTAATACGTATTTATATAACAAAACCTAACCATATTTAATTAATGTCTTGCCACTTCACATGGAATCCTGCCAAGATTTCAAAGTAGGTCTCATGAGAAAAGATATTCTTGAGGGCTACGTCTACACTACATGCTTCTTGCACAAGAAGCTTTTTGTGCAAGAGTTTTTGCGCAAAAACTTATTGCACAAGAGCACGTCCACACCCCAAAGCACATCGCAAAAGCGATGTGCTTTTGCGCAAGAGAGCATCCACACTGCATGGACACTCTTGCGCAAGAAAACTCTGATGGCCATTTATAGAATGGCCATCAGAGCACCTGTGCATTTTCCCATAGGGGTTTCTTGCACAAGAAACCCGCCTGGAGTGTCCACACTTGCCTTTTTGCACAATAGCTGTAGCGCAAAAGGGAGTTATGCCTCGTAAAAGGACGTTTACCTACACCAGCAAAAGCCCTCTCTTCTGCCGTTTAACTGTTGATTTACATGCTTAAAAGCGCATTTGAGGTGTGGATGCTCCACGGGTTTTTGTGCAAAAACCTTGCAGTGCAGACCTAGCCGAGGTGTTTCCAACTCATTTGGAAGCAGGCAGTATTACAAATGCACATTGGTTCTTCCAAATTTTCAAGCTCAGTTCTGAAGAAGCAACTTGAAGTGATTTATTTATATCCTGCAGAGCGAGAACATAGCCCAAGCAATGCACATAGTACAAATATAAGCAACATCCAAACTTGCTTAACTACGCTTTGTTGCTAGTTTAAAATAGAGCCATGTGAAATGGTCATGCCAAAGTATTTTTTATTTTGTTTAGTGCTCCATTTCAAACTTAAAACTTATTTCACTTTTGCTAAAAGCTTAAAAAAGTTGTACATTTTTTGAGTGGAGTTTTACCTACTTTTAAGAAGTGTGGCTACTCTACTCTATACGTCTACATCAAAAGATTAATGCAAAATTCATAATTTTTGTGCAAAGCCATAGAAAAGTTGATGGCTTTGATTAAGTTTCACTTTGATCTTTTGTGATTCTTTCACAATTGAAAGAACTGAGACTCCACAGGGATTAACAATGAAGCAAACTTTTGCACACATCCTCATACAAAGTTTCACACACTCAAAATGTGAATCCCACTGGATTATCAGGTAAGTTTCTGAGAACACCAGTGTGCCTTGGCAGACCTTCTCTTGGGAAAAAAAAAAAAAAGAAACTCTGGTGAAAATGGCCAAGGACCTTGAGATCTAGAAGGCAACTGAAGTTTGAATGTCTCTTGGTTCTTCAGATACATGGGTGATACCAATTCCAGATGTCTTTGATAATTTGCTGTGATGTCTCAAAATAAGCACTGTACAGCACTTTCTTCCTCTGCCCTCCCCTTGTCTTTCCCCTTTCAGTTGTGAGACAGGGGCACACAGAATGATCAGTGTAGCAAAAAATCATTCACAGATCCACACTTTGAACAGTTATGAGTTCAATTATTTATGAGCCAGACATTCTATCTGTAGCTTCTGACACAACTGTGCAAATGGATCAGCATGAAGTGTAATGTGATAAGAAACACCACTGTTAAATGCCCAAGATAACCCAGAAAAGATGAGCAATAAATGTTGTGTAACAGTACTCAGCAAGTCAGTATTTTGCACATTTGCTATAACATTATACAAGTTGGAACTTTTAAGATACTGTAAAAGAATCTCAGTTCTCTTTCACCCATTAACCCCCACTGAATTTGTGGCTACTACCCAGCTAATGACTGACAATATTTGTTTCTCTTCCCTTCTAGAAATGCTGTATAGAGAGTGTCAGTCTTCGAAATTTCAAGGTTGAATCTGTTCCATTATATTTTTTCTCAGCTCCTCAAGTAACATTTGAAAACTCAGTGAGACAATCAGGCAGACTTGAGTATTTCATATTTCTCTTGCCACAGAAACTTTGTGGTCTTCAGGAAACTTAAGATTCTTTATATTCTTTTCCACAAATTATAGGAGTCTCTCTAATATTTGTTCTATTGATGGGTACCAATGTCATATGATCGCCAAACATTTATAGGCAGATAGTATTAGGTCTTATTTTTGCAGGCTCCATGCACTAGAGGGCAAGATTAAATTCTTACCGAGCCTTTTCCAGGGTCTTGGGGCTTCAGCCCTGTGGAGCGCTTTGGGGCACCTGTGACCTTGAAAATATTTACTGGAGCTCTGCGTTGGACAGCTCTGGCAGAATTGAAGCCCTGTTAGAAGGCAGTGTCATTGCATGCACTTGAGAAGGTACAACAGTCTGTGGTAGAGAGAGAAATTTTGCACACCCCAGACACTTTGCAAGTAGCTGAGCAGACCAGTGTGCACACGTTATTGTAACTGTGCAGATTACTGATACTGTACAAATGTGGTTAGCCAGGTCTCTATTCTTTGCACTGATTTATTAGGTACAGATTGTACATCCCAAAACCAGAATTCTCTGGTCCGGCAACATCCGTGGTCTGGTAGGACCACAGATGTTTCTCAATCAGAGAACCCCAGTAGCCTAGTGGCAGAAGGGCAATCCAGAAGGGGCCTGGTGGAAGCAGTGGGATGGGGCAGAAGCTGGTGACAGCCCCCTACAGCCTGCAGCACTGGGACTGTGGTGGAGCAGCCCCTGGCAGTGCAGGATCAGGCTGGCGACAGCCTGTGGTAGTGTGGGGCTTGGGCCAGAGCCCCAGGCAGCCCATAGAAGTGGTTCCAAGGCCAAAGCTGGGGCAAGGCAGCCCCCAGCAGCATGGGGCTGGAGCCCTGGACAGCCCTCAGAAGTAGGACCAGAGCCCGTGGGTTGCTGTGGGGCAGGAGCCTACCTTCTTGGCAGTCCGTGGCAGAGGGACTGGGTCCGGGGCTGGAGAAAGTCCTAGAACCTCATGGCAGCATGAGGCAGGAGCCCCGGACAGCCCGTGGAAGCATGGCCAGAACCCGCAGGCTGCCACAGGGCTGGAACCAGAGCCTATGCCTCAGGCAGCCTGACCAGGGCCAGAACCAGCCCCTAGCAACCGATGGTAGTGCAGGGCTGGAGCCTGTGGCAGCATGGGCTGCTGGGGCCTGGTAGGCAGTCTGGCAGGGGCAGGGGCAGCAGCAGTGGGGCAACCTCTCCCCCTCGCTCTCCCTCTCCCCCCCCCCCATCAGCTGACAGAGTTGGGAGCTAGGGGCTGTAGCAGGGAACCATCTCTAGCCCAACAAATTCACGGGTTTGGGACTGGTCAGGTCCCAAGGGTGCTGGATAAGAGATGCCCAACCTGTATCAATAAAAGCTAAGACAAAGTGTCATCAAAATGGTGTGTAATCCACAAACCTTCTGGGTGTGGTATACTGTTCCATGTAGTGGCATTTAGACCACTTACTGGACAACAAATGAATGTGCATTAGGCCTTAACTAAGAAGCAGCTGGCTCTTAGCTCAAGCTGTTGAGGCTCATGTACTCAAGGACCAAGGTTCAGTTCTGTAGGTTAGCATTATGGTTGCACCTCATTGTAAGGGTTATGTTGTGTAAGTTAAATAGCACTTACCAATCCACCTGCTTCTTTTAGTTTGAACTATGTTTTAGACTTTTTCAGACTGAAGTTTATTCCCAAAAATATGAGTACATTAAACATTCTAATCAAATCTTATATAAACACACTTTATAACTGCCTTCAATTGTAGGATAAGAGCCTCCCTTTTAAGATGGCAGCTGCCATTTTAGCCACGGATGCCATCTTGGGTTGCAAAACAACTGGAATCCATATTGGTGCTCCTTCTTCCCCCTCCTTTTCCCTTCCTTATACATGGTGGCGGGAAACCCTGGCAGTCATGTGGGTATAATCTGCCCAGTGACTGAGATCACATGGGCAGGGACTGCATGGATGCATCAAAGTCTGCCCAACAACTGCAGGCTATATAGGGCCACCTCTGGTGTAGCCTGGAGCTGCCTGCCTGAGTGGCAGAGTGTTGCTGTTTCTCAGAGCAGGTACACCGGTCTCATGCTTGGGGTAGCTGGGTGGGAAAGGCTAACTTGCAGGCAAGAAGTATGTGGCTATCCACTGCTCCTCATTGTCATCCGCATACTTACTGCCACAACAATGCAGGGGAGGGTAAAATAACTGAGGTTTGTCATCGCTTGCGGTGGTCAGATGCTGCCACTACTCCAGCTGCGCTGTTCCTGTTTGCTGGTCTGACCCCTCCTGATCATCCGGAGCTGTGTCGCAAGAGTGAGGGAAAAAGTTTATCTTGAATCACAGTTCAGTGCATTTGTTCCCCCTTATTCTTCCTGTAACAGTGGGTCCTTATATCTGTGTGTATATAGTTTGTACATACCTATCATACCTTGTCTATCCCATTCTCCTTGTTAATAAATCTCTTCAGTTTATCATTCTGGTCTGTCTTCATATCTATAGAGTAAGCTATTAACAACCCGATGATAGATGAGGGTGTGGGGACGGGCCTAACTGTCGAGATTCCTTTCGGCCAAGGTTTCTTGGATTGCACGTCATTGTAAGAGTTATGTTGTGTTAGTTAAATAGCACTTACCAATCCACCTGCTTCTTTTAGTTTGAACTATGTTTTAGAATATATGACTTGTTCAAACTGAAGTTTATTCCCAAAAATATTAGTGCATTAAACATTCTAATAAAATCTTATATAAACACACTTTATAACTGCCCTCAACCAACTAACTAATCAAGGAAGCCATCTAACACTGTGTTTAATATGTAAGTACTTCAGAACATGAGCAAAGATTGATGTTGTTATTATTATCAATTTTACAATAGTTTTACTTTAAAAGTTTATCACTGAAAGAGCTGCAGTATATCAACCAGAAGTGTCTAAAATGTTCCCTCACAATGTATAAAAATCAGCTGGCCTCCTTTAAATATTAATAATAGTTACAACAAAGTCAAATCTCAGTGTAGGCACAGTTTGAAAACTTTTTGTGGTCTTTTCTTTTACATCGTGGTTAGTTACTAAAGTCAGTCAAATAATATTTTTGTCACCAAACAGAGAAGAGTCTATTTTAAAAACTGCCTTGTCAAAGGAAGAGACTTGTTTAAGAAAACAAACCATCTCAGGCACTAACCCTGTATTAAGTACCTCAAATGCGTATTTAATTTAGATTTTTAGCAATGTTTCATTCAGGAAAAATATGTACTAATATATTTTTAGAAATAAACTTACTTCAGTGTGGGGGAAAAAAAGTAAAATTTCATAAACAATAGTTATTCAAACTAAAAGAAAAAAGGGGGGAGTTGAAGTGGTATTTAACTAAAACACCATAATGATTATAGTGAAATGCAACTTTCTGAAGACATGCAAGGGCAGAATGACTTGCATAATATATACATGTATATATTATTCACGTCATCCCGCCTTGATCTTTTGAAATTTGTATATAATAAAATATCAGTGCAGAGGTCAGAAACCAGGCCTAACTGATTTTGTAAAACTTGCCAGTGCAATATTTAAGCAAAGACTTTGGGTAAATGTTGGAAAATTGCTTGAGGGAATGGCAAGGAAAAAAGCAATGCTGCCAGTTCTGAAGTCACAGCAGTTTAGATTACTTATTGAATGTTAGCTTTTTCTTTTGTGTCAGTGGTTGCTTTCTGTCAGTCCAGAGAAGTATTTGAGATTCCCCCACTCCCCGCTTAAATTATTTTTACAACATTCAATATGGAGAGAGAAGATATCACACATGGTCAGTGCAAACAGTCATTTAAAACTGGGATTCATTCAGTACCAGTGGTATCTCACTAATGGACAAAACACCTCCAGACCTCAAGGCTCTAATATAATGCCTGTGGTATGCTGCTATGCCCATTAAGAGCCTTATTGACTTCAATGGTTCAATGGCACCCCCATAATGGTAGACCTCCGTTCTTATACAGAGGGCTGTGAGATCATGGACACAGCAGTACTCCTGCATGGAATACAGTGCAGGACCAAGACCTAAATCAAGATGGTAGACGAGACTTTCTTCAGACAACTAGGAGAAGCTTCCACATCACAAGCCCTGGTTCTAATGGGAAACTTTAATCACCCTGACATCTGTTGGGAGACCAATACAGCAGTACACAGACAATCCAGGAGGTTTTTGGAGACTGTTGGGGATAACTTCCCGGTACAAGTGCTGAAGGAACTGACCAGGGGCCATGCATAGCTTGACCAGCTGCTCACAAACAGGGAGAAACTAGCAGTAGAAGTAGACGTGGGTGGAAACCTGGGCAACAGTGATCATGAGATGGTAGATTTTAGGATCCTGACAAAAGGAAGAAAGGAGAGCAGCAAAATACAGACCCTGGACTTCAGAAAAGCAGACTTTGACTCTCTCAGAGAACTGATGGGCAGGATCCCCTGGGATGCTAACATGAAGGGGCAAGGAATCCAGGAGAGGTGGCAGTATTTTAAAGAAGCCTTATTGTAAGTACAGGAACAAATCATCCTGATACACAGTAAGAAAAGCAAATATGGTAGGTGACCAGATAGGCTTACCCGGGAAATCCTTGGTGACCTTAAACACAGAAAGGAAGCTTATAAGAAAAGGAAACTTGGACAGATGACTAGGGAGGAATATAAATATATTGCTCGAGAATGCAGGGGAGTATTCAGGAAGGCAAAAGCACAATTGGAATTGCAGCTAGCAAGGGATGTGAAAGGTAACAAGAAAGGTTTCTACAGGCATGTTAGCAATAAGAGGGTGATCAGAGAGGGCATGGGGACCTTACTGGATGAAGGAGGTAACCTAGTGACAGATGATGTGGGACAAGATGAAGTACTCAATGCTTTTTTTGCCTCTGTCTTCACAGACACGGTCAGCTCCCAAACTACTGAACAAGGTAACACAGTATGGGAAGGAGGTGGGCAGCCCTCAGTGGAGAAAGAACAGGTTAAGAACTATTCAGAAAAGCTAGACATACACAAATCAATGGTTCCAGATTCAATACATGCGAGGGTACTGAGGAAGTTGGCAAATGTCATTGCAGAGCCTTTGGCCATTATCTTTTAAAACTCATGGAGATTGGAAGAGGTCCCAGATGACTGGAAAAAGGCAAATGTAGTGCCCATCTTTTCAAAAGGGAAGAAGGACAATCTAGGGAACGACAGACCAGTCAGCCTTAGGGAGGGGATCCTCAAGGAATCAATTTTGAAACACTTGGAAGACGGGAAAGTGATCAGGAATAGTCTACAAAGATTCACCAAAGGCAAGTTATGCCTGACCAATCTGATTAGCTTCAGTTATGAGGTAACTGGCTCTGTGGACATGGGGAAGTCAGTGGATGTTATGTACTTTGACTTTAGCAAAGCTTTTGACACAAGTATCAGAGGGGTAGCTATGATAGTCTGGATCTGCAAAAGTGACAAGGAGTCCTGTAGCACCTTATAGACTAAGAGTATGTCTACACTACAGCGTTATTTCGAAATATTTTATTTTGAAATAGTTAATTCGAAATAAGTTATTTTGAAATAACGTATCTACACATAAAATGCATTTCAAAATAGCGTTTTGCTATTTTGAAATAGCGCGTCTACACTGATTGGACACTGAATCGCATTTAAGGCCAGCTGAAACGGGTTCCAGCAGGGCATCAGGTCAGTAGTTGCTTTGTGTGGCTGCTGCCTGAGGCTATCTGAGGCTTGTGCTTAAAGGGACCTGCCTGGACAGCCAGTTCTCAGGTTTTCCTGCTTGCTTGCCTACCTTGCTGAGGGACAGCAAAGCATTTTTTTTCTCTGATTGCTTTGGTTGCCCTGACTCGGGACACCACAGCACTCGGCACTATGAGCCAGAGCTGCCTCTGGGCACTCTGGTGCTCATTTTGGATGTCTTGCTGCAAGCCTGGCAGCAATTGCTAGAGACTGCCTGGCAGCTTCTGTGGCAGCCCAACCCCTGGGTCCTCTTCCAGACCCCCCTGGGGGCCATGGAGGAGCAGCGGCCGGATGCCAGCGTGCCCCGCCGCATCTGGCATCTGGACACCAGCAGCAACTGGTGGAACCACATCGTTCTGCAATGTGGTATTTTGCAAAGAATATGCTTTGTGAGGTATCATTTGAAAATTCATAATCTGCTGAACATTATTATCTTGGCAATATGTGTGGCAGCGTTGTATGTAAAGATATAAAATAAGGCACACTGTTTATGGAGGACTAGACAGTAGTCCTCACTCAGGTTGAACCCCTGGATTTCATGCTTGAGGTCGGCTTAAAGTGGCATGCCCTGACTCCAGAGGCAGTTATTAAATGCAAGAATTTGGGCTGCTTGCAGCTTTGCCTTTGGGGCAGGGAGTTTGTTATAAAAAGAGGGAGGGGCAGGGTGATTAAGAATAACCTTGGTTATTCAGGTAATTGAAGGTTGGTTAGATAATCATAAAAACATTGCTGAGTATTCCACTTAAAATATGGCGGGGGAGGGGATGTAGGCGTGACTGTTGTGGTGCAGGGATCTGCATTTGGATCACTGCTGTTAAACTTCTCATAAATGTTCCTGAAAAAGGTGTACACAATGACTAATCCAACTCTGTCTGCAAAAAGTTACAAAGGAATCTCACAAAACTGGGTGAATGGGCAACACAAAGGCATATGGAATTCAGTTTTGAGAAGTAAAAAGTAATGCACATGGGAAAATATAATCCTAACTATAGATAAAAAATGATGGGGTCTAAAATAGCTGTAACCACTTAAGAAAGAGATCTTGGAATCCTTGTGGATAGTTTCCTGAAAACAACTGCTCAATGGGCAGTGGCAGTCTAAAAACTAAAATGTTTGGCAAAGAAATGACTAAAGGGTGAGGGCATATGTTAGAGGTCTAGAAAATCATGAATGATGTGGAAAAATAGAATAAGGAAAAATGTTATTTATTCCTTCACTAACATAACACAAGAAACTGACCCAATTAAAATTATAGGTAGCATATTTAAAACAAACAAAATAAATTATTGTTTCATGGTCAACTTGTGGAACTCTTTGCCAGGAGGTGATGGAAGGGCCCAAACTATAACAGGGTTCCAATAAGAAATAAAATAAATTCAAGGAAGATATGTCCATCAATGGCTACTAGCCAGAATGGGCAGGGATGGTGTCCCTAGCTTCTGTTTTCCAGAAGCTGAAAATGGGTAACAGGATGGATCATGATGATTTCCTGTTCTGTTTTTTCCCTCTGAAGCACTTGGCATTGGCTACTGTTGGAAGACCGGACACTGGGCTAAATGGACCATTGATCTGACCCAGTATGGACATTCTGTTGTTCTTATATAGAGCTGAAATGTATGTCCTCACTTGCTTTAACCCACTAGACCCCACTCCCCGTCCAGAGATGAGAGAAAGCCCAAGAGTCCTGACAGGGTCTCTCTCTTCTTAGAGTTAGTAACAAATAAGAATATGTGACCTAACCAGTGCCTTCCTACTCGCAAGAGCGACTACCACACTCAGTATCCATTAATGCACAGTATTCCAGAGTTCTTCAAATTTGGGCATATATCTCTGAGTCCTGTTCACAATACAAAAGAAGGTGAGATACCAATTTAAATGGGTTACATCAGCAGTTACTGCTATTAGAATGAAGCCAGTGGGGAATTAATTGTGACACCACCATTTAGTTCACTAGCAGCCTGTCTGAATGTTTTGTTTCTTTTTTAATAGCTTTTTCTTTAAATCTCAGTCATCTTGGTCTCTCTGTTTCTTTAGTATTCATAATACACAGCTGTGTAAACCAAATGTGGGTTGAACATATTTTAAAAACACTATGCCACAACCTTTCATGAATACTGACCTTCTGGTCCAGAAACGTCATGGCCAAAGATTGATAGATACAGTATATTTAATTTCTCCCATTTGAAAAAACAATCAAATCTCATAATTGGTATTTGTGCATATATTAAAGATGTATGGTAGTTTGGAAGGGATCATAATATTTATCCCAGTCACAGGGGAAGATGTAAAAAAGCATGAGTAATGTAGACACTTATTATAAATCTGTTATGAACACCACATGTGTTTATGAATATCTTTCCTTAAGCATCAGCTATATCTGATGACTCCTTCTGCTGAGAAAGCAGTAGCTGATAATTTTTCTGTAAATTTCTTTCCAAGAGTGTGATATAGTGATCAGAGCTAGGGACTTGTAGTTGGAAATCCTGATTTTTATTCCCTATTCACAATTATAGTTTAGTATTCAGTGTACTAGGATTTATAAAAAGAAGGAATGGCAAGTAACAGAATACTTATTAGTATTAGTATTAGAGAGATATTATAAAAGAGAGCACATCAGGTCCTCATACAACTGGAAATTTACATTGTGTTTTAAAAAGCTAGACCCCAGTTCTATAATGGGATCCACACAAATGGACCTTTGTGTAATTTACGTGCTTTATACTGTACAATTTGGTTTTGTTTCTTTAAAGATGGGGAAATGAAGCAGCGGGGAGGAGACATAGATCTTGGTTTGCTACTCCATGTCTTTGCACACTTATAGATGGGAAAGTTCAATCTGAAAGACACAGAGGCATCCAGTACTGGGTATGGTAAGCATGCTCAGTAGCTGTTCTGAGGCTGCAGAGGAAGTTTTTGATGTGGACAATCCATCTGGCAGTTTGTATTCTAGTCACCAGGGAAGGAGGGTCTGGGGGAAAGGTTATAAATAGCAGATTTTAAAACAGCCCTTTGTGGATTCAATGGCTGATCCACACAGAACCAAGAATTGTATCTGTTGTTAGAACTGCTTCCCATCGCTGTACCACTTTGGATATAGGCTACAGACTTCTGTTTCACCAGCAGCTGGGTGGACCAGTTAAGTATTAACTCAAGGGCTGAACTACTGGTAGTTGTAGAGCTCCCCAGGCTATTTGTTGGCTGACATGTTTCTGATGCCTTTGCAAGGAATAAGACATCCCACTCTCTGAAGAGGCTGGCTGACATACATTCAATATTAGGGTCACACTATAAAGTCTGAGAAATCATCTTTCAGAGCAGATCAGTGGGGAGTGTGTCTTGATATGTTTCTGCTAAAGTACAGAAAATGTTATGCTGAAAATACATCTTTGAATAGATGTAGCAGAAGCAAGAGGGAGAAAGTCTGTTCAGGGCACAAAGCTAGATTTATTGGCTTTCGTTAAAAAGTTATTCCTGGTATTCTATATACTATTTACAATATATTTTACATTCATTAAATGTTGTTTTACTGAGGCTTAAGTATATACTAGGAAATTGGGGTGGCATAACTTCATTGATCATGGGTGTAAGAAATCCATACCCCTCAGCATCATAGTTAGGCTAACCTATATCTCCACATAGACAATGCTAATTGATGGAAAAACTCTTCTGTCAGCATACTTACCACTTCTCAGGGAGGTGAATTACCTACATTCACAGAAAAATTGCTCCTGTCAGCCTAGATAGTGTCCATGGGAAGCAGGTTTGAATATTTGGTGGTGCCCAGAATGGGTCCAAGCAACCATACCAAGCCCCATGCTTTGGGGGGGATCGACATTTTGAGGGATGGATGGCCCAGGGTAGCCTGGGGTATTGGTGGGAGGCCTGATGCCAGCAACAGTGAGCAATGCTGGAAGCCATCAGGGCAAAGCAGAGCTGTGTGGGCTGGGGCCATGTTACTTGCTGATGATGATGCCAGGACCCCCATTAGCCCTTCCAGAACTCCCTGGATCATGTGTCACCTTGGAGCTATTACCCTGGTCTGTCCCATGGAGGGGATGGCTCTGAAAATATAAGCTCAAACTTTGATGGAGCTGGGCCCATATTCCTGAATATTGTTGGGAGTCCAGGCCCATATAACTCGCCAACAATGGTAGTGTCTGCAGCTATAGCATTTTAAGTGTTGACAAGCTCTGTGAAAATGTATGGAAACCTCTGGAACTATTAAAATCCATTTATTGGGGTTTTATATAGAATAGACCTGAAGCTAAACTCTGTGTCACACTTTCTGAAAAGACAGAACTCTGGTCTGTGCTTCAGCATATTTATACACACAACAGCCATACATACAAAAGTGGTAAAAAATGATATAGCTTCCCTGAAATCAGTTCATTTACACTGTATCACAACAGAGGATCTTGCTAAAAAACCTAAACGCTAGAGAACAACTCAAGAGGATGTGGGTGGGATTTGCAAGGGAAAGATAGAGGTGATTGATATGTGTGGACTGGGAATCTGTCCCAATTGTAGGGGGCAGTAGGCTATAAAGTGGGAGTCATGTGTGGGCGTTGGAAATGAATGGAATGGAGAGGTGGGAGAAGTAGGATGAGCACAGACAGCAAGAGGGGGAGTAGCTGGAATCAAGACAAAATTCCTAATATTATGCCTTTGGGCTTTTTCCATCACCTATAAAATCCATCATATATGAGGGTGGATTTTTTAATTTATTTTTATACACATTACATAAAACATTCATATTAACTTTAAACTGCCTCTGTACATTCTCTAAGACAGAGTCACTTGGGTCCTAAAGTGCTTTGATGTGGATGTGTCTTTTTGAGGTTATACAGAAATGACAAGACTTTGTTCTCTGATGTGCCCTATTTGTGCTGATTTTTCATTTCCAAAGCTTTATGTTTGACAGGATTCTATGGAACTCCGTATAAAAATCTTACCAGCAGTTAACTCCCTCCCATTCCTGAGTTTTAAATTTTGGCCAGATTTAGCCTTTACATTGCCTAATCAAATTTTGTCCCAGACCTGCAGCTCTGTCTTCCCAAATCCAGTTATGTTCTATGGTTAATTAGATACACATTTGCATAATTCACCCAGTTGCCTGATAAAATTCTGTCCACTTGATATCCCCATAATAGTCTTACTGGCAGTAAGCCTTAGAATAAATCTGGCTAGTGGTCTTTACTATAGCCCTTTGCATCTGCAGTATTGCTGATTTCAATTTTTGTTGCATGCTCTTGTTGGCAAGATTTCCTTCTCACCCTCATTCAGGGAATCAGAATGACTGTTGGCAAGACACACAGGAAGTCTAAAAAATACAGTGTAAAAACATAAGACCAATTTTTGTTCTCATCTGCATTAATGTGTCATCCATTTGCTTTAATGAGAGCTGTGTGCTCCCGTCCAAAGACAGATTGTTTCTAGATAGAATTAATATTTATTATTGGTATTGTGGTAGCATCTAAAAGTCATGGATCAGTCCCCCACTGTGATCTGCACTGTGCAAACACAGACTAAAAAGAAGGTCCCTATCCCGAAGACATACCACCTAAGTCAGTGTTAGGCAATTTTTTTTTTGTCCCAAGGGATACATCAGGGTAGGGAAATTGCATGAAGGGCCATGAATGCTCACAAAATTGGGGCTAGAGTGTGGAAGGGGATGAGGGCTCCAGTTGGGATTGTGGGCTCTGGGATGGAGCCAGAAATGAGGAGTTCAGTGTGTGGGGGGGAGTTGGTCGGGAGCGGTGGGGGCTTCAGCTAGGGTGGGGCATGAGGTTGGGGTGTGGGGGAGCTCAGGAGTGCAAACTTTAGGCTGCACTTACCTCCTCAAGCAGCTCCTGGAAACAGCAGCATGTCCTCCTTCTGGCCAGCTCCTGCACGGAGATGCGATCAGGTGGCTTTGTGCAATGTAAAGGCCACCATTTGCAGGCACTGCCCCTGCAGCTCCCACTGGCTGTGGTTCCCAGTCAATGGGAGCTGCAGGGGTGGTGCTGCATGGGGGCAGTGCACAGAGCCCTCTGATTGCCCTTACACATAGGATCCAGAGGAGGACATGCCCTGCTTCCAGGAGCTATATGGAGCCACAGCTTTTGCAGAACAGGGCAAGCCCCAGACCCTGCTCCCCAGCAGGAGCTTGAGGACTAGATTAAAATGACTGACAGGCAGAGTGTGGTTCACAAGCTGTAGTTTGCCCACCCCTGAGTTAAGCAGTGGCATGCAGAGACATTTTTAGCAACCCATGTGATACTTTGGGAATTCATCCAGACCAGTCAGGGGTTCTGTCACTGCCTTCCCTGTAACCCTTGGTGCCTCTGTACTGTGCACTAGCCTCGGTATGTTGGGCTCACCCTGGCTTTTGCCAGGCCAGATACACGTTTCAGGCCAACAACCCTTCTGTACCCGAGTCTCCTCTCACAGGGTCCAGTCTCTCTCACTGGATAATCACACAAGCTATGAAGCTTGCTGCCCCCAAAGAGACAGCATACAGATCAGGCTGTTAGGTTTGCTGACCACTCTAGCACTGAGATGGTTTGTGGGGAAAATGAGAATAAATGTTCTAAGTAACATAGACTGAAGAGATTTCAAGCAGGAGTGAAAGAACTATGAAAGGGTTACAAAGAAAACAAAAACTGTATACTTTCTAGAGTCTAAAACTCAACTCTAGCAAGATGCAGCTTTGCCTAATATAGTTTCTTACACCAAATTATTATTCTCCAGGACAACTGGCTGTGCCAGCCAGGATCCCACCCCCACAAAATCTATGTGCTGGTTTCTTTGTAGGAGGAGATGATGGTTCCCCACAGCTTTCCAACAAGTTGATCTTTGACTTGTCAGGAAGCCACCCTGGGTGGGCAACGTTGCTCAATTTGCTGTATCCACCTGGGAGCTTTGTAGATATTGTTGTCTCTTGAAATTTTACAATGCTAATGATCTTCCTGCAATCTCAAATGCAAATGCATATTCCGCTGTCCTCCTCTCTTGCCACACCTGGCTCAGTTTGCCATTGAGCCTGAACTGTTTGTCATTCTCTTTGGGAAAGCCTGTTTTCTTCCTTTGTCTGTTTATAGTCTCCAAAACATAATTTCTCATATGGTATGGTTACATGAATTTCACAGTGATATCAACTACCAGTGTGGTGTTAGTTTTTAAATGATGTATTTTAGACAACTTTTAAATAAATATGACAACACTGTGTGAGGTATTCGGTATACCGTATAGTGAGCAACTTCTCCTGGGTAGATACATTTTCCTAAGTATTTTCAGAAGTCCAAAGCTGTAATCGGAGACACATTAAATTTGGTATATTCATACCTATAGAATGGGTCCTACCAAATTCATGGTGCATTTTTGTTAATTTCAAAGTCTTATGATTTTTAAAATAATAATTTTAATTTTTTCAATTATTTAAATCTGTACTGTCATTGTGTTGTAATTGTACATATCCGGACCCAAAAGGGAGTAGTGTGAGGGTACCAATATTATTGTAGGAGGTGGGGCGGGTCATAGTATTGCCACCACTGCTTCTGTACTGCTGCTGGCACTGCCTTCAGAGCTGGGGAGCTGGGTGTCTGGAGAATGGCAGCTGTGTCCAGGAGCCCAGTTCAAGAGGAAAAGAACTGCTACCACCAACAAAAACAATATCAAAGTAAGGATGGCATGGTATGGTATTGCTACCCTTCTGGGCTACTGCCTTCAGAGCTGAGTCCTCAGCTAGCAGCCACTGCTTTCTGGCCACCCTCTTTTGAAGTCAATGCAGAAAGTAAGGGTGGCAATACTACAACCTCCCTAAATTAATCTTGCAACCCCCTTTCCCAACTGCCTTTTGTGTTGGGACCCCAATTTCAGAAATGCTGATCTCCCCTGTGAAATCTGTGTGGTTTATGGTCAAAGTATACAAAAGATTTCATGGTCTGTGACAGGTTTTTAGTGACTGTAAATTTGGTAGGACCTTAAAACTCGACAACAGCTGGAGTTCATTATTTTGTGGACATGTCTAAGATACATAATGAAAAAGATAAAAATTCACAATAGATTTCATAGCTTGCCAACAATTAGACATTTTAAACTCCATCTTTCTCAGCGAGTAGTCTCTTCTCAAGGTTTTTCTGGTTTTTGTTTGTTTTATTTTTTGGGGGGGGGGTTTGTTTGTTTGCTTTGTTTATAAGGCTTTACATCTAAAAGCTTGTATTTCTTCAGCGTCCATGTATGGATACAACAGAGGCCTGAACAGATGGCTGTTGCTATCTAATGCTAGTCATTCCTTGCTTTAATTACCATTGCAAGGTATGGTTAGCTGAGTCATAAAACTATATGTGTTGTGAGATGGATTGCTTCTTGGCATGATGTGCATACTGATAGAGATTAAATAAATGCATGAAAACTATTCTAAAAATGAAAACACTTCCATCTATATCCCCTTGTCCAATTACCTTAGATTTTCCAGAAATATTCAACCATAATATAAAATCAAACACAGAGTGCTGTAGTCAAATTGTCTTCGTTATTGTGAGGTAAAGGATGGGGGCAGGTTAAAACTGGTTCTAGAATAGAAAGTTACCTTCTGCTTTCATTATGGAAATACCGGAGTCTCTGCCTAATACATATACGTAGGCACATGCATACAAAATTACACCCAGAAATATTCATGGTCCTTCACAGCAAGTGTCTTTCAATTGCTCTCATTTTACATGCTAGCGAAGTCTGAGACACTCTTTGATCCACTGCCTTCATCTGGACTTTGACAGAGAAACTCCCAGTTTAGTTGCTCAAAGAGATTCCTTCTAATACCAGTTCTTCCCTCAGCTGGTGGAGTTAATGCTGGGGGAAATCTGTCGGCAGAGGGATGCAGATTAGGCAGGTCGATATTACAAATGAGGCAGGGATTTAAATATCCCACGCCTAATTTGCATAAAAATGGCCACCGCATTTTGCTGACTCAGCAATTTGTCAGCAAAAAGTGGCAGTGTAGAGGAGGATCTGTCGAGAAAGAAAGCCTTTTTCGACAGATCCCTTATGCCTTACACACACTAACCTTCCCCCCTCACCCGCCTCTGTTCTAAAATCTAATTTGTCAATTTTATATGTGTTCACTTTTTTTTTTTTTTTTTTATTGTATCACTTTGGTATATATGGTCATGCCAATTTTCTTCCACAGATTTATCTGAGGAAGTGGGTCTGGCCCACAAAAGCTCATCACCTAATAAACCATCTTGTTAGTCTTTAAAGTGCTGCATAGTCCTGTCTTTTGTTCCATATGTGAGGGGTTGTTGTTACTTCTACTGCATGCAAAGTGGGTTAGTTTTGGTTTTTGACTGATCTGTGCATTTCATAATTTTCATTTTTCTCATGCTTAAATTTAATGCTTTGGGTAGTGAGTTCTAAAACACCTAACCTGTCATGGCTGGAGTAATTATCCCTGTGGTAATTGCTGCTCCTGGAAGTGGCTGGCATGTGCCTGCAGTCCCTGAGAAAGGCAGAGCAGGGGGTCTCCACATGCTGACCTTGCCTACAGACACCACTCCTGCAGCTCCCATTGATCAATAAAAGGGAACTGTGGCCAATAGAAGCTGTGAGCTCAGTGTCTGTAGACGAGGGACAACACATGGCACCATGGAGCCATTGCTGTACATGCCAGCTGCTTTCAGGAATGGTGCAGGGCCAGGGCAGGAGTAAGCCTGCCTTAACCCCACCTGCTCCAACACCCGGAAGCCATCTCAGTCAAACGGTGCCCAGCCAGAGCCTGCATCCTGAATCCCTATCCCAGCCTTGAACCTCCTCCTGCACCCAACCTTCTGTCCCAGACATGTGTCCCCCTGCACCCAAACTCCTTCCCAGAACTTGCACCCTGAAAACCCTCCTGGACCCCACTCCTCCACCCTGGGCTAAGCCCAGATCCCCTCCCACACTCCAAACTGCTTGGCCGAAGACCAGAGCCTGGACCTTAACCTCCTACCCAGCTTGGTGAAAGTGAATGAAGATGGAGGAGAACGAGGGATGGAGTGAGCAGGGTGAGGCCTCGGAGAAGAGGTAGAGCAGGGACAGGGCCTCAGAGAAGGAGCAGGAAGGAAGTGGGGTTAGGGTATTTGGGTTTGAGGTACAGTAATTCCTCATTTAACATGGTAGATACGTTTCAGAAAATGATCGTGCTAAGTGAAAACGTGTTATGCGGGGTCAATTTTCCCATTGAAAATAATGGAAAAGGTGGGGGTTGCATTTCAAGTGCACATGCGCTCGCAGCTCCAGCCTGCACTTGTTAGCAGCTGGGACTGGGACATAAGGTTGGGGGAGAAAGGGGACTGGGTTATAGCAGGGAGGGGAGGTGTTTGGCTCTGGAGAAGGGAAGGGAAGGACAGGGGAGGGGGCTTGCAGCTGGCGGCTGGGTTTCCCCAGCTGGCTGGTCACCGGCAACTGCGCGGGGCTTCCTCTGCCTCCTTACAAAGCGGCGGAGGTTTGCCGCTCACTGCGCAGTTCCCCGGTGACCCCCTCTGTCCAGATGCCTTGCGTCTGGCCAGAGGGGGTCACCGGGGAATGGCGCTGCGAGCGGCAAACCCCTGCCACTTTGCAGGGAGGCAGGGGAAGCCTCGCACAGCTGCCGGCCACCGGCCGGCCCTAGGGGAAATCATGTTATTGCGGGGACGGGGTCGTGTTGTTTGAAAAATGTTCCCTAAAAAAAAAATTGTCCTATCGCGAAAATGTGTTAAGTGGGCATGTGTTAAGTGAGGAATTACTGTAGATCTTATATTGCACTTAAATTGAAAAAGCGATCTTGTGGTTAAAAAGGTTGGAGACCACTGGCTTACATGAAAGGTTGGGGGTGTGAATTCCAACTCGCATACACATTCTGGGCCAGCTTGATGAGACTATGAATAGTAGTATAGGAGCAGTGGTGGCAAAGGCACAAGTTAACCATGCTGAGTACAAACCTGCTGGGACCCCATTGCTACATACTTGGCAAGACTAAACCCTGCTGCTGGCCATGTTATATATATTTTGGGCTAGCTCAATGAGTGCTTTAAAGTATTTATAAGTGAGCTGGGATCCAACACCCCAACTCATCATATAGATGTTGCCATGAAGCTATTGTGTGAAATAACATGTCAGTGGTAAGTGTAGTCATTCTATGACCCGGAAGGAAGCATTCTCTCTCTCCTACTCCCTCTCACAGCTACTCAATGGCATGCTCAGCTCTCCTGTCTCTCTGGGAGATGCTTGTATACCCCTAGATCATTATAGTGTCCACGATGGATAGTGTCTATATTGTAAGAACACAGACACTTGAAAGATTGTTGTTCCTTTTCTGTAATTATAGGTACGTGGGTGTATATGGATCTAGGTAAAGTGTTTGTCTCCAACAGAGTTATTCATGTTTTGAGACATTTCTTCTTGTCTTTGTTGATCTTTGGAGGTTTCTCAGCTATCATTTTCTTATCTGACCTCTTTTGCAGTTTAAACGAGGTGCATCATAAAAGGGAACTGAAATCTTTGAAGAACAGCAGAGAAAAGTATCAGTCTGTTTATACATCTTGCACTAGTGCCAGCACTAGTGCCAGCACCTACAAGAATTCTCTTTGTATTTCAAATATATCTCATATTGGTTTTCATTTTTCAGTAGCTCCTGCTGTATGGTCATTTGGGTGTCCTGCAGCTGCTCTGTAAATCCCCTAGCAAAAATATTCCCAGGATGTTAACGTTACCGTAGAGAGACTGCATTGTGTCCACATAGAACATCTATCCCTAGCTTGGGTACACAGCCATGTATGTGATTTCTTGCCATCTGGATACCACTTGGCTATGGAATTGGTAGCTCTGCAGAAACAAAATCAGTTTGTGTATTTTGCTTCCTTTATTTGAAAGATTTTTTTAAAAATTTTCTCCCTTTGTAATGCAAAAGTCTCATCCCCATAAATATCCCATATTTTTTTTAAAGTGACTATATATAAAGAAAGTCATAAAGTCAGGCAGACAGAAGAATGTACCTTGTACATAATAAAAAATAAATGCCAAAAAATCCATATTAATATTCTCCCAGACTTTGTCAGTAGTGAGGCCTCTTCTTTCATTTGAACCCATATAAACTGCATCCTACTTTGCACCCACTGACCCCCCTTTTTCACAAAAAAACAAAAACAAGGCAATATTGAACTGTGTGAGAGTTTTCTGACTAGATCAGAAGTAAATACTACAGCAGAAGATAATCGCTGATATAACATTTGACAAGTTCAATAAAAGACAAGGTTAGCTTTATACAAGGATATAATTGTATCTCAACCAAAGGGAACTTAGGGCACATCTACACAGCAGGGCAAAAGTCGAATTAAGATACGTAACTTCAGCTACACCAATTGCACAGATGAAGTCACAATAGCTTAATTAGGCTTTTGGCGCTGTCTACACAGCAGGAAGTTGAAGGAACACACTTCCTTCAACTTCCATTACTCCTCGTGAAATGAGGGTTATAGGAGTCAGAGTAAGAAGTCCTTCATCTCAACATTATTTTGAAATAATGGCTTGTTATGTAGACGCACATTTTGTTTTTTCAAAATAACTTCAGTTATTCCAAAATAACGCTGCTATGTAGACATACCCCTTGTGATCAAATAGTTAACCATTTCCCTGAGGAGCTCTGTGGACAGATAATGTAAGTAGGTAAACCTCATTGTTTCTTGTTTAACTTGGCTCTTTAAATGGTGAAACTTTTTCCTCATGTACAACAGATCTTACGCCAAAGCCAGCTGCTTATCCACAAGGCAAGCCAAACACCTGTTAGTCAGAAAACTTGTGTAGGTAATAAATTTGCATGGAAACCAGAACCATTTCTTAACCGCTATAAAAATGCCATGGAAATTGACAAAGATAAGTGAATTAAGGGGAGTGAAGATACTGCAGATTTTTGTAAAAAGCAGTCCTCAGGTGAAAATACACTGAAGTCTTTATGTAGCCACAACTACACACATGCTTCAGGAAACATCAATAGCAATTGTCTCCTGTTTTACATGTTTTCTCTAAATGTAGCACTGCAATTAATTTGTAAATTTTCTAGAAGCAGGAAACCCACAAATATTTTGAAGCTCTAGAAAATGGTCAAGGATGTGATAATTACAGTTGGGGAAATAATTCTTTACTAATTGTTTATTAAAGTAATGTTGCCTCTTTTTCTGTTTCCAAATAGCCTGCAAATACATCAAGATTTTCTTCAATTAATTGAAA
Source organism: Pelochelys cantorii (assembly GCA_032595735.1). NCBI lineage: Eukaryota > Metazoa > Chordata > Testudines > Trionychidae > Pelochelys > Pelochelys cantorii. Next base: position 95,105,961 of record CM064329.1, on the reverse strand, counting down.
AATGCTGTAAATAGTTCTTGATGTATACATTTTCACCCAAAATTTGCTCATGCAGTTACACATGCAAATCTGTAAGCACACATGTGCTTTATTTATGTGTGAAATTACCACAATTGGGAGAGCAATTATAAAGCAGATGTGGAACTGTGGCCCAACACAAAGAATTAAATTCTGAATATGATAAAAAAATAACCTTGCTCTTTGTTACTTGATGATCTAAATCAGATAGCCCACGCTTCAGGGTCAAGTTTCAGCTCTGAATTTCCAGTAACCTATAGTTCATATCCAAGGTTTTGATTCAAGTTTTTACAGGATCTGGGTCCAGTTTTAGAATCTGAATAGTTTCAGAAGTGAGGTTTGTCCATTATTTTGGCTTAGGGACATTTCTACTTGTTAATCTGATAATAAAAGAGAATGGCATCTAGTTTAGGTGTCTTCTACATATTTCTGTAGTGCCAGTGTCATAAATTAAGTTATTCCATTTCAATAACAAGGCTCACCTCACACTTACATGAGTGTTTGAGTGAGCACAATTTCACAATTTTCAGAGATTCAATTTAAATAATTAGCCATACAACTTGTATCCTAAATTCTCTAGTCTTGAAGCAGACTGAAAATCAAGCTCTCCAATGAAATTTTGAGTACTTGTGGCTCTGGATGAACTGTGGAAAGGTGTAGGAAGTGAAGTTTTAAAAAAATGTTGGCAAATATTTTTGGCTTTCAACAAAAGGTAAGTTCTGTATTTTAAGACTGTTCAGATTGACTCAGAAAAGTCACTTGATCATGTACTTCAATTTATCATTCTATACGGTGAATATAATAATATTAATTTAATACATATATAACTCACAAATTGGTGTCTTATTTTGATCAGCATCCATATATGTACATCAGATTTATCATAGATGGTTATAATAATTAGAATTTATGTAGCTTTTAAATGAGTGTAACAATAAATCCAGAGGGAATGCCAGATTGATATATGTACTTTGTGAAAGGGATAAAATATGATAGATACTACATGATAATATAATATTTGGGATGATAATATAAATTATCATAGGGTGAAATTCAGAGCTTATATATAGATTGTCAACAAGTATTTGAACCAAATGTAATGATGACACAAGGGCTAGCACAATCTTGATTTAAAAATTGCCAGTGATAGAGAATCTACCCTGATGCTTAGTAATTTGTTCCAAAAGTTAATTACTCTCACAATTAACAACATACTCCTTTTTTATGCTCGGGGACTGTTTCATTACTGGATTACTCCAGTTTTATGCTGTTGTAATATCACTTACATGAGGTGAATCTGCCCTAGGAAATAGCCAGATCTGGTGTAGTAAGTATATGCAATATTGTATATATACATTCAATATGGGCATGTCTACACAGAGGAATTATTTCAAAATAACTCCCCTCATTTCGAAATAATAAGCAGAGCATCCACACTACCATGCTGTTATTTCTAAATAAAGGGATGTTTGTTTCAAAATAATAACCTCTGCTTGTAAACAGGCGTAAGATTATTTTGAAATAGTAATTTTGGAAGTTATTATAAAAAAGAGCCTACCTTATAAAATAAGGAAAGAGAACTTTAGCAGGAACTAAAGAGAATTGCTGAAGAAAGTTCTAGTTAGTCTTTTATTTGTTTTTCTTAACTCATTCTCTTCACCCACACACAACAACACCCACTGGAAACTAAACTGGTTTGAGTTGTATTCATTTTTACAACATCTTACCCAAAGCCGTTATTTTATGCACCGATTTACATGACCTCTGTATCTAACACATAGCTACCAGCCAAGAGATGCTTATTTTAACTCCATCCCCCGCAGAATTTCTGTTTTCTTTTTCTTTTATTTTTTCACCCTTGCTGTTTTGCAACAATAGTTCATTTTATCATGTTTAAACCAAATGCCAGATAGGTTTTCAGAAATAAAGATAAATACACAGACAGCACAACCCAGATCAGGAGCGACAGGAAAGAATGCAAAAACAAAAACACACAAAAAAGGCAGTGGGTGAAAGAGAGAGAGTGAATGGGATATTCATGCAAGGCTGGCTTTAAAGTCCTGGACTTTCCCTACTATATAACACTCAAGCCACCTACAGGTGTGCACCACATGAGACGGTAAAAATGTACTTGTGAAAGGCTTGATGACAGTTCTGTATCTGTAATTCATTCAATCCCAATGCGCCTCTGTTAGCTATAGCACAATGAACAATAATGTTATAATCTAAGGGCCTGACAGCATTTCCATTATAAACAGGCTTTGTAATCCAACTGTAAAAATTCACTCCAGACTGAAACTTGGCAGATAGAATCAAAGCTCCAATAACTAGATGGTTGTCTTCCAAATGGTGGCCAGATAATCAAGTGGACTTGACCAATTAACAGAATTCCCCATCTGGTGAGGACCATTAGCAGCAGCACTATCAAAAAAGATATTTGCTCCTCTGGATGAACCAACCAAACTCAGCTGGAAACCCCTAGGTTAGGCACAGCTGGATGTTGTGTTTTGGACAGAAGCAAAGTTACAAGTTCTCTGGCTTCAGATGTCTTTTACTTCCTAATAACAAAGATGGCTTCAGTTATGGAAAACTGGTTATGTTTAATTGTGTTAAATATTGAGAAAAGTAAACATTACAATTGAAAACAGCTGGGATCAGTGTGGAGATTTAAAAATTATTTGCTATGCATGAACAGTGTTGTTTGACAAATATTTTCCCTAGGGAATGTGACTACTCAGCGTGCATTCAGTTTCACCTGATTATTCAGTTCACTTTGTACCAATGAAATATGCATTACAAATATTGTTATGTTATCTTAACAGGAGTGCCCATAATGTGCTAGGCATCATCCACATTTAGGAAAGCATGCTTCCTAGCCCAGAAATCTTGACATCTAAGATTGCTTATATCAGTCCAATACATAAGGAACAACACTAAGGGCATGTCTACACAGCAGGGCTAAACTCGAATTAAGGTATGTAACTTGACCTACGCTAATTGTGTAGCTTAAGGCTATGTCTACACTGCAGAGAAAAATCAGAAAAAGATACGCAAATTGCCAGCCACAATTTGTGTTTCTTTTTCCACTTTTTTTTCTGAAAGAGGCTTTTCCAAAATGTGGCCTGTCTACACAGGGCCAAATTTCAGAAAAAATTCCTCTTTCTGAACATTCCTTATTCCCCTCACCAAGAGGAATACAGGGGTGCCGAAAGAACATGTCTGCTTTTTTGGAAATAGCTTATTTCGACTTTTGGCACTGTCTACACAGTAGTTATTTCAAGATGGAACACTCTTCCCCCGACTTCCCTTACTCCTCATACAATGAGGGTATGTCTAGACTGCATCCCTCTGTCAGCAGAGGGATGCAGATTAGGCAGGTCGACATTGCAAATGAGGCAGGGATTTAAATATCCAGCACCTAATTTGCATAAAAATGGCCACCACATTTTGCTGACAACAATTTGTCTGCAAAAAGTGGCAGTCTAGAGGGTGATCTGTCAAGAAAGAAAGCCTTTTTCGACAGATCTCTTATGCCTCTGCAAGGAGGTTCACAGGATCTGTCGAAAAAGGCTTTCTTTCTCGACAGATCCCCCTCTAGACTGCTTCCTTTTGCCAACAAAGTGCTGAGTCGGCAAAACATGGTGGCCATTTTTATGCAAATTAGGCATGGGATATTTAAATCCCTGCCTCATTTGCAATGTCGACCTGCCTAATCTGCATCCCTCTGTCAGCATACCCTGAGTAGACATACCCTGAGTGTTACAGGCGTCAGAGTAAGCAGTTCTCCAGGTTGACATTATTTTCACACGCTGTCGAAATAATTGCTTGTGTATAGATGCCAACTATGGGGTTTTTTGGAATAACACTAGTTATTCCAAAATAATGCTGCTGTGTAGACATAGCCTTAATGTTTTCTGAATGTTTTCTGCCCCTCGATGACCTCTGTAATCATATTAATAATGGTTGTGGATTTAGAGGCTCAGCTAGTGCAAACAGGCATACCTCCCCTGACTTTAATGCTAAATCTTAATTGCAAAAAAAAAAAAAGAGATAGAGATGTGTTTTTACACTGAAAGCTGCTAAATTGAGATGTCTGTGACAATATAAAATCCTAGGGGAGACAAGGTACGGACAATTTTTATCCTCAGTGGAGGTACTCAAAATCAACACTGTACCCACAAACTAGATTTTACCTCAAATAGCTACACTGAGGTAAAAACTGGCTGTGTCTTTTCTCCAGTGGGAATTTGTATCTAGCTAGCTAACACCATTTAGCTAACTCAATGTAAGAACACACCTCTGTTTGCAGCTTCGGTTAATGGACATATTCATGATTTACACCAGCTGAGGTGCTGTCTCCTTATTTTACATGTATAAATCATCACTAATCCCTAACAATCCCAAATGGAATCTTTTGCAAAGAAAGTATCTGCAGGTCAAATTAATCTACCAATGAAATGTGGCCAAATTTGCAATGGATTATGGGTAGTGCATAGCATCACTACACCTTAAATATAGTGCCTGGTTGAAAATACAGGGGAAATAATGCAAACAGAGATAACTAATGAAGTTGAAATGTGGACAGGACACTGAAACAAATATCTCATAATCTTCCACAAAATGCCAAGGATTCTTTACCTTAGTGCTTAGGACTTTGAGTTTATGTCTCAGACAAATAAAATTTCTTGGCTGACTGCTGTTCCATCAGTAATTGCAATTGTCCATACTTTTTTCCTGTACTGCACTGCATTCTTTTAACCTTCTCTCTACCTTTCACCTCGACCCTATGGACAGATGTTATCCACAAATTCTTTGAAGGGATCTCAGAGTTTGGTGTCAGATTTCAGTCTTTAAAATAGATGATTTAAAAAATAAAAGAAAACATCTCTCAAACACTACATGTAACCATAGTAATAATAGCAACTTTAATGCTTGAAAGGAATTAGTAGACTGGATAATTCAAGGAACTCGTGAAGTGTTAAAGAAACTTTTAAATCTACAGTACCATTCTGAAATGGCCCAAGTAATTAATAATAAAGATGCTGTGCCATAATAATATTATGGGTGTTTGGAAACCAATGTAAAATGAATTGGTGGATGCAGACCAGTTCCTAAAGGACTGGTATCCACTTAACCATGACAATATATACCCACTGGCAGTCATAGCATAGAATATGAGAAAAAATATAAGAACAGCCATACTAGGTCAGACCAAAGGTCCATCTAGCCCAGGACCCTTTCTCTGACAGTGGCCAATGCCAGGTGCTACAGATGAAGAGAATAGAACAGGTAATCATCAAGTGATCCATTGCCTGTCACCATAGGCAACTTGTACCTGTGAGGGGAGGGCCACACAGAAGAGAAAGGAGAGGGCATGAGTGAGCACCTCCTTGGTGCTATCACAAGTCACCTATGCCAAGGTGCCATTTCAGATTTTGGCATGGGGGGTGACCTGTGTGTGCCATGATGGGGGGGAGAGGACAGAGAGAGAGAGCATAGGGGGCAGACTGAGGACAGAGGTGTCAGAAGTGTTACTGAGCATTCTCAGTACAAACCAAGCACCAAATGGGGAGTGGAGAACTAATCCCATCCACTCTTCCCTCCCCCCCCCCCATCATTATCTCTATCCAGAGGCTACTAAGGCACTAGAAAACTCTTCTGGTTTTGGCAGACAACTTAGCAGTTATCTGATAGGAGCATTATATCTAATTCCTATATAAAAGAAAGAAAATTAAATAAATATTAGACCTACTCAGCTCTAACACTAACATATTCTGACATCTTGTGGCAAGTCACTTAAGGGACATGGGCTAGCCTTAAAATTTTAATGTATGTTTTTTGTTACTAACTCTGTGGAGAGAGACAGACCCTGTCAGGACTCCTGGGCTCTACCTCTACTCTGGAAAGGGAGTAGGGTATAATGGGTAACAGCAAGGTGGCAGATACATTTCAGCTCTCTATAAGAACATCAGAATGGCCATAGTGGGTCAAATCAAAGGTCCTTCTAGCCCAATATGCTGTCTTCCAACAGTGTCCAATGTCAGATGCTTCAGAAGGAATAACAGAAGAAGCAGTCATCATGATCCATCCCCCATCGCCCATTCCCAGCCTCTGGCACACAGAGGCTAGGAACACCATCCCTGCCCATTCTGGCTAGTAGCCACTGATGGACATATCTTCCCTGAACTTATTTTATTTTTATTGGAACCCTGTTACAGTTTGTGCCTTTTCACCATCTCCTGGCAAAGAGTTCCACAAGTTGACTGTGAAAAAATAATTTATTTTGTTTGTTTTAAATCTGCTGCCAGTAAATGCAATTAGATCAGCTTCTTGTATTATGCTAGTGAAAGAATGAGTAACATTGCCTTATTCTATTTTTCCACACCATTCACCATTTTCTAGACCTCTAACATATCACCCTACACATTAGTCATTTATTTTCCAAGCTGAAAAGTCCCAGTCTTGTTAATCTCTCCTCATATGGAAGCTGTTTCTTACCCCTAGTCATTTCTGTTGCCCTTTCTGTACTTTTTCCAAATCTAATGTATCTTTTTTTTTAGATGGGGTGACCAGATCTGCATACAGTATTCAAGATGTGGGCATACTTTGACTTTATATAGAGGCAATATAATATTTTTTCTTATTATCTATTCCTTTCCTAATGATTTCCAATATTCTGTTAGCTTTTTAGTTTTTAGACTGCCACTGCACATTGAGCAGATGTTTTCAGGAAACTATCCACAAGCATTCCAAGATCTCTTTCTTGAGTGGCTACAGCTATTTTGTATCTATATGGAGCATCCACACTAATGCTATTTCAAAATAATTATTTTCAAATAAGAGTTATTCACCAAGGAAAGCAGGAGTACAGGTTTTGAAATAACTAGCCCATTATTTCGAAATAACAGACTTGGTATTGTGGACGCTCCACTTATGTAGAAATAAGGAGGTTTATTTTGAAATTACTCAGTAGTGGAGTTCAGGGCACAGTTAGGGTTATATTTTTCCATGTGTACTATTTTGCACTTATCAACACTGAATTCCATCTGCCTTTGTGTTGCCCAGTTTTGTGAATTCGCTTTTTTAACTTTTTGCTGTCAACTTTGATTTTGTCCCTGTTCACTCACTTTTCAAGAACATTTATAAGTTTAACACAGTAATCCAAATGCAAATCCCAGAAGCAAAACACACATTTCTACTCTTCCCCCTCCCCACCCCATCTTTTAAGTGGAGTACCCAGTGATATTTTCATGTTGATCTTACAATCCTTCAATTACTTGAATGCCCAGCCTTTTGTTATTCTTAATCCACCTCCCTCCCTCCCTTCCTCTTTTTATAAAAAACTCCCTGCCCCAAAGGCAAAGCTGCAAGCAGCTCAAACTCCATTGCATTTGAGACCTACCTGGTGTCAGGACATGCATCCTTAAGCAGTCCCCAAGTATGAAAACCAGGGGTTCCAATTTCAGGGGGGCTACTGCTCCCTTAGCCCCTCATAAATGGTGCCCTTGGCCTATGCCTGTCACCTATTCCCGGCTTTTGGTAAGCAAAGCCTAGGAACATCATCCTGGCTAATAACCATTGATGGACCTATGTTCCATGAACTTATATAGTTCTTTTTTATACCCTGTTAGAGTCTTGGCCTTCCCAACATCCTCTGGTAGGAGTTCCACAGGCTGACTGTGCATAGTGTGAAGAAATATTTTCTTTTGTTTTTTAAACCTGATAACAGGCTAAGGATTGCATAGAATAGGAGACAAAAGGCCAATACCTCTTGATCTTAAGCGTGGGAGTGCTGACAGCACTGCGTGTTTTCGGTGATTAGATCATTTCATTTTGCAGCTCTGTCCATCCATCATTTCTCACACAAAGTAAATCCATTTTGAGATGAATTATATTACCTAATTTTTCTTAGTATTGACTTTAAGAAAGATGAACAGAAGGACTCAGGACAAATGAAATAAAAATAAAAATGGGAAAATAAAGAACTTTTGCAGCTAATAAAATAGTCTAATACTCTGGGTGGTAGGTGGTGGAAAATGGGAAGGGTGGGTGGTGCACAGGCCCAGCCACCCTGGCCTCGGAGCATGGGGAGGTGGGTGCTTAGGGGCAGCAATGCTCTAACCCTACAGTAAGCGTTCTCAGGCAGAGTATGTGCGGGGGCAGGCAGGTGGTTTGGAAAGGCAATGCCTTCCTTTGTCTATTATACCCACAGCCCCTGCCTGATACATAAAACTTCACTTACACCTAACTTTACTGATAGTAGGAAGGATTTTGAGTAGTCCATTAACAAACAAAATCTGGGATACCGTGTTCTTTAATAACTAGCCATGATTCCTTTTAATATCTTTGAAAGGCTATTTAATACACTTATAACCGATGAATAAAAAGTATCTTGTCAGTCCATATATCCACTAGTTTCCTCGTGTAGGGTCCAGATCATTCTGTGAAGGACCCAGGGAAATGGACTATAGAAAAGTTATGCACCATTTGTACACAGTATATTAATAATAAAAGTCTTAGATGTGTAGGCAATGTATTAAAAAGATCAATTAAAATGTATTTTTTAGGGGAGAAACAGGAAATAAATCAAAAGGATTCCACATTGGAGACAGGGTATATTTTATAGTAGATTAGAGTATATCACAACATGGAAGGTGATTAACAGCATATTAGGCAATGATGTAAGTTCCATAAATGAGTTTACATTCTGCAGTGTAAATATTCAGCAATGCTGGTGCTTGAACAAAGAAACCAGGATTACAAATGCAGTTTTGGACTAAGTCCAGTTTGCTTTCCAATAATTTATTTTGGCACAATTCATTTTTATATAAAATTATTTATCCAAAACCCCTCATTGTACAAGGGATATCATCCTTCATGTCTTAGGAAGAACAAATGAGTTACAATTATTTTTATAGACAAGGCTTTAAAACAATTATGATTAAACTCTACTAAAAGTTTGCCTTCATAATCTGAATAACATGCCCCCCATTGCTAGTTAAATAAATCTAGAGCACCTCTGTACTCTCTCCTCATACACATTTATGGGAATGTTCAGTTATATTAAAAAGCAAAAGTCTTTTAATTTAAAACAATGTGGCTTTGTCTACACTGCTGGGTTTTTGCACAAGAAGCTTTTTGCAGAAGAGATCTTCCGCAAAACCTTCTTGCGCAAAAGCGCATCCACATTGCAAAGGCGCATCACAAAAGCGATGTGGTTTTGTGCAAGAGAGCGTCCACACTGCATAGACGCTCTTGTGCAAGAAAGCTCTGATTGACATTAACAGAATGGACATCAGAGTACCTGTGCTTTTTCTGATAGGCTCTTTTTGCGTAAGAAACCCCTGCAGAGCGTCCACACATGCCTTTTTGCATAAGAGCTGTAGCGCAAAAAGGAGTTATTTCTCGTGGGGACAGGAATAACTCTACTGGCAAATGCCCTCTGTCCTGTCGATTTATTGTAATTTTTTTGCGCAAAAATGTGCTTGTGGTGTGGACGCTAAAACCTTGTAGTGTAGACATAGTCTGTATGATTAACCTGTGGAACCAAGAGATTACCCTGGCTTAACCAAGAGATCTTGCATGATCTAAAAATAAAAAAAGAGTCCTACAGAAAGTGGAAACTAGATTGTAATTTAGATTAAATTACAAAGGATGAATACAAGCAAATAACACAAGTATGTAGGGGAGAAATTAGAAAGGTGAAGGCACAAAATGAGCACAATCTAGGTAGAGACATAAAGGGTAACAAGAAAACATTGTACAAATATATAAGAAGCAAGTGGAAGACCAAAGACAGAGGAGGCCCATTATTCAATGAAGAAGGAAATGTGAAAAATGGCAGAAATGCTTAATGACTTCTTTGCTTCAATTTTCACCAAGAAGGCTGGTCATGAATGGGAGAGAAAATGAGATAAGTTCAGAAGTTAAAATAGGAAAAGAACAAGTTAAAATTATTTAGAAAATGTAGATGTGTTCAGGTCACCAGGGTCTGATGAAATGCATTGTAGAATAATCAAGGAGCTGATTGAGAGGTATCTGAGCCATTATCTATCATCTGTGAAAGTCATTGGAAAGATTCCAGAAGACTGAAAAGGGGCAAATATAGTGCCCATCTATAAAAAGGGAAATAAGAACAAGCCAGGAAACCATGGACAAGTCAGCTTAACTTCTGTGCCAGTAAAGACAATGGAGCAAATAATTAAGAAATTCATTTGCAAACATCTGAAATGTAATAAGGTGGTAAGTTATAGTCAGTATGGATTTATAAAGAACACATCATGTCAAGGCAAGCTGATAGCTTTCTTTGGTAGGATTACAAGTCTTGTGTATAAGGGGGAAGTGGTGGATGTGGTATACATAGATTTTAGTAAAGCATTTGATAGAATCTTACATGACCTTCTTATCAATAAACTAGGGAAATACAATGTAGATGGAGCTACTATAAGATATATGCATACCTGGTTAGATAACCATTCCCAGACAGTAGTTATCTATGGTTCACAGTCATGCTGGAAGGGTGTAACAGGTCGGGTTCTGCAGAGATCAGTTTTGGGACAGGTTCTGTTCAATATCTTCATCAATTATTTACATAATTGCACAGATAGTATGCTTATAAAGTTTGTAGCTGATACCAAGCTGGGAGGAGTTACATATGAGAGGATGAAAATTTTGAAAAAATTATATACTCTCACAATTCTGGGCATACTCTAAATTGTACATGATAAAGGCAAGGAGGAGATTTCCTGCATGGACAGGTTTTTCTGCAGTTGTCCACACTGATGTTTCCTGAACATTTTTCTGAAGCTTTGGGTACTCGCAACTGTCAGAAATAGGATACTGAACTAAAGGATTTGGTCTGCAGATTTGGTCTGCAATGGTAACCCCTATGTTACATTCCTCTTTAGGCATTTGTCTGTTCACTCTCCCCAGTCAGAAACTGTAGAGATTAAAAGGTCACTGTGTAAAATAGTATATGTGCATCATGGTCAATTGCAATGCAATACTCCATTCAGTGTGCTACCAAAGCCCACCAGTACGGACTGTAATGGTGCTGTAGCCCACTCCAGCAGGGAGAGGGTTACACTCAGACACACCAAAGGAGGTTTGTGCAACTCTAGCCAATTAGGGCAGGGAGCAGTCAGTTAGTCAGGGCCAGGCTGGGCACATAAAAGGCTGAGAGGAGCTTCAGCTGTGGAGCAGGAGAGACTTGGATGCCTAGGAAGGTTCAGAGGGTACCTAAAGGAGAGCAGTGCTGGTAAAAGTCAGGCAGAACTGGGGAGTTCTGGTCTGACTCAAGTCCCAGTCTACAGGCCTGATACAGAGGACTAAGGAGTTATGTAAAGTTTCTATGCAAACATACGGTACCATGAAGAACACACAGTATTTTCTGACAGGCCTCTAACTCCTTTCTAGTCAGCCTTGCAAATGTGCAAAGTATTCATGGCACTTTTTATAATCTAGCAGGATTATAGAAATAGGTTAAGTGAATGTTGCTCAATAAGAATCTGACACCACGCTCAAACAAAAAGTGGAGGGAGAACAACTAAAGCAGTGAGAATCTACATAACAACGAGAATTAAATACAGCAAGAGAAATAAATGGACAGAGAAACAGGGGTGTCTTCAATAACTTAGACAAATGGAAAATAAGAACAAAGATTTTTCATACAGTATTCAGCCCTCCCACAATATACTGAAAATTGTCAATGTAATGAGACTGTTTCCTCCAAATCTGAGTTAACCAGATAGTCCAGCAACCCATCCACTGAGAAAAGGTCTGAAGAAAAGACGAATAAACTGAAGCTATGTCAGACAACAGGAGTAAGTAAGTTCCAAAGCTGAAGTCTCTGCACTGAAAATATCAGACTACAGAAATTCCAATCTTAAATATTAATCTTAAATTCTTGGAGACCCCAGGATAACCTGAAGGGTTGACAACCCTAAATTTGACTACCCTGAAAAGACTTCTGGAAAACCTGCAGTTTATTACATCATTGCCATCATTTTCAATGATAAACTATGATTCATCTGTACATATATTTTACCTACTTTAATCTCTCAAGAACTCTCTTTTTTTCTTAGTTAATAAATCTTTAGCTAATTGATTATAGAATTGGCTGCTAGCATTGTCTGTGATGTATGAGTGGAGTACCAATTGATCAGGGTTAAGTGACTAAATATTTTGGGGTAGGGAGCAACCTGCTGTGGTTAAATTTTTGGTTTAAATCTTTTTATCACCAAGTTCAATTTGTCTGGGTGGCAAGATTTGTAAAATGAGCTAGGAATTCACATTTGTTACTGACACAATGAAATGTAATCATGGAACATAATACCAGTTTTGGATTGCTGTCCTGAAGTAGTGTTTCACAGTTGTATGCTGCTCCAGACACCTGGAGAATGCATTTTCAGAAGTAGCCCAAGGTAAGAGCAGTAAGGTAAAAGTAGTTGTAGAGCCCTGACTAGAATTCTGGGAAATCATAGTGTGACCTGGCCAGAGGGTCAAATCATGAAATGGCCTACTGCGACTCTGTGACCAGGAGGTAGAGGCAATGGTCGAAGAGAAGAAACAGGTTGCTGCACAAGATGGAACTAATCCCCAGAATTGTCAGAAAGAGATGCATGCTTTGACAGTGTCCTAAAGTTTTTCATGGTGGTTGAATCTTCTTACCTCTGGCTGTACTAGGCTAACTTTGGCCAGGGGATCCCCTTCTTGTATAGTACCTAACACACTTCTCATCCCTCAGCAAGTCAAAGGGTGAAATCCTGGCCTCACTGAAGTCAATTATAGTTTTGCCATTGATTTTAATGGGGCCTTGATTTCAGAGTTTGACAGAATTATACATCTGAGGCACTCATAACATTTTCTAAACATTAATTAATTTGACCTAACAAGCCGCTTTGTGGGGTAGGTCAGTACTATGATGCTCATTTTGCAACTGGAACATCTATGGCCCAAGTGAGTTGTCCAAAGTTGCTCAGGAAGTCTGAGCCAGAACCAGGAAGAGAGACGAGAGCCTCAGATCATCCTTATGAACAAAATAATAGTGGTAATTAATAATATGTGGAAGATAACCATCAGCCAATGGGACACATGCAATCACCAGCTTGTAGCTGGTATCAGTGATATCTGCCAACCTTAAATGAGATATGAAGAGATGTGGGGTCTGAATCACATCTGCCTTAGAAGAGTCTAAATCAAATGTAAATGAGTGGATTTACTGCAGTGTGAGCAGATTGCAAATCCACCCAAGAGATGCAAAGTTTGAGAGAGACAAAATCTGTTCCTGTTAATAATTTCTTACCTGAAAACTCAGCCACCTTTAAGACATTACAATAATTTCCATGACAGCCAATTGTGGTACCATAGAGGAATGTAACTATGGGAGAGGAAGAAGTAGATGCAGATGATGTCTTAAGACACAGAGGTCCTATTTCCTTATACATTTCTTCAGTAACAAAGAGGAGAGAAATACCAGAAGACACAGAAGTTACAAACTGAATGGTTTTTATGCAGGATTTTTTCAGAGACTTCCATGAGACATCCTTTGTCATTTTAAATAATAATAAATAAGTAAATTTAATATATACTCTTTGGTGACAGAAAGATAGTATGGATGAAAGTGTAATTGTCGTGTTTAAGTGTCTCCTGAGAAAAGCTCCCTTAATTTGGTCACAGTCTGTCTTCTCCACTATACAATATGTAAGTCAGAGAGCCAAAAGCAGGAAATATCGTGACACCAAATTTTCTCTTAATGTAGATGTGATTTCATTTGTTCTTTGATGTCATAACTACATGATAAAAAAGCATTACATAGGCAGCAAACTTCATGCTGTCCCATCTTAGGGATAACTTGTTCACCTTTGTATCATTAACTGCTGTGGAAAGTCTAGCTCTCCAGCTGCATGAGAAGGTTTTATTATTATTAATTATTATTATTGTTATTATTATTCTTGGTTGTGCAGTATATTACAACTGTTGCAAAAATATTCAAATGATATAAATTGCGGGGGGGGGGAGGGGATTTCCCCAGCTCTCTCCAAGTTTAATAAGGTACAGTAATAGAAACGGGAAGTTTTCAAGTGCCACTAAAGCCCATCTGATGAATTCCATACATAGACCATGTTCAGAAAACCTACCATTTGTTTACTTTTTGTCCCCCAAAAAATGAAAGAACTGAGATTACTAAATATATCTCTGTGTGTTTATTAATTCTTGTACTGCTCTTGGAAGATTGTAACATGGATACATTTATGTGATGTGCAGAACTGTAAATAGCCACTTATTGCCTTGGTCCCACAGTGCCAGGTCAAACAACATCATCTTAGCTCTAAAAAAATTAGTGGACACTTAAGTTATAGAGAGGTAATATGCAGAGGTGAACACATTTTAGATTTGCTCATTTTACTAGGCAATTTTTTATTCCAGTGGGTTTAAATAAAACATAGATTAAAGTAAATATAAAATAGACCAATCGATATTGCTCAGGGTATAGAATTGTATTCAAAACATGAACCAACTAGAGAACACTATACTTGTCCATCAAAAATTAACAATATAAAACAAATCAAGGCTTTAACCATGAATAAGAGTGTCCATACAGGAGTTTGATGTAGTTTAACTAATTCACTTCAAATTCACACTGTTAGTCAGTTAGGATTAACTTCCTGAGTATCCCTGTGTAGACAAAACCTCATTCTTCAAGACTGATTTCCAAAGATTTGTATGGTCTGCTAATGCCCAAGTTTTTCTATGACACCTACACAGCAAATTTGTACCTTTATTAGACATTATTAGACATTAAGACTAGGCCATTGGGACTGCTAGGAATGAGGAGAGTGTCACTCCTAATAAATATAAACTCCTACAACTACTAAGGAAAAGCAATAACACAATTATTTTATGGTTGAAAGGGGCATTTTTACTACAGCTGTATTAAAGTGAGTTTATTTTCATCTCCTCTCCTTAAGAATCTCGTTATTTCTCTTTTAAATAAGCAGAATAGTTGTCACAAAAAAGGATATGATCATACACGGGATATGACCCACATAAGGAGTCCTGTATTAAGAAGTGGCATAAAGTTTCAGTTGAGGTCAGTCAGCTTTAATGCATTTGACAATGCCTCCATTCTTCCTACCAGGTACAGTCACCTTAAATTTGATCACCAAACAGGGAAAGGCAAATTCTAAAAATAGGCAACCAGTTTCAGTTTATTGGTTTACTGGGACATGCATAATCAACTAATCCAGCAGATAATTAGTAGGGATTGCCAAATACCAAGGCAGCTCTTAGGTAAGAAAAAAATCAGTTCTACATGTACTGGTTCATACACGAGAAAACTCTCTAAAGGAAGTCAGCTGGGGAGTGTCATTATCTTGTACAAGATGCCTTCTGAGCATGTGTGGTTTTTGACAACTTTTACTTAATGTGGCTATTCCATCAAGACTACCAATGATTTATACTCAGAAAGAAAACTTTACTCAAACTTTTGATGTCACAAAGCCATTGACTGACTTAGAGATCAATATTTAGGCATCTCTGTAATATATCAGGCCAGTCTGGGCACCACTGAGAGTGTCAGATTAGGATGAATTGCTCAAAACCAGGGCTACTTACAGCACAAGACTGGGGTCCTTCCCTATAATGGCACCAGATCAGTCACACAGCACATTTCAGCTGCCCCTCTGGCCAGCAGGAAGCCTCACAAGCAAAACCCCTTAAATATCCCAGTGTTCCCTGTGCCACAACCAGACCCAGGGGCGGCCCGTCCATATAGGTGAACTAGGCGGTCACCTAGGGTGCCAAGTTAAATGGGGCACCAAACGGTGGTGCAATATCATTGAGGGGTTTGGAGGTGGGGACACTGATTGCATGGTTCGCCTAGGCGCCAGTTACTGGCAGCTAGTCTAGGCCTGCCCCTGACCAGATCTACACCTTACACAGGCGAAAGGTTATAAAACCAATCTCACCAACTCCAAACAGGTTTCCCCAGTCCCAAAGGAACAGCCACAGTCCCAGGTCTTGGTTCTTGGATCTTACCCAGAAGAGCACACTGGGCCAATCCTTTAGAATCTAAAATCTAAGGGTTTATTAATAAAAGAAAGAAAAGAGTTGAGACTGAGATTGCTAAGGAGAATACATGACATACATCAGTCACCAAGTTCTTGATGCAGGCTTTTAGCAGAGATGTTACAAACAGCTGGCTTAAAAGTCTCTGCTGTACATCCTGTGTCAGGATAGGTCTGCAAATTCTTCCCAGCTCTCTGTCCTTAGCAAGGATGATTCTGGAATCAGGAGCAGGATTGAAGACAAGATGGAGATGGCCTCATGGCACTTTTATATTCCTCATGTCTCCCAAACTGTATCTGGTCACATGATCAAGTGACATGTCTGTGTCTTATATGCAAGTAGCCATGATGCACTGGCTGGTCTGCAAACTTCCAGATGCATTCCTCAGGTGCATATTGGCAACTATGAGAGCCATTGTCCATGCAGCATCACTAATTAGCACAGCCCTTCATTGAATAACCATCCCTCACCATAGGAGGTTGAGGCTAAATGCTCTCTCCCAGGGTGCGTCCACATAGCAGGGCTTAACTCGAAATAAGTTATGCAAATTGAGCTACATCAATCATGTATCTTATTTCAAAATAACTTATTTTGAAATAGGGAATGGCTACACAGCACTTATTTCAAAATAGAGCACTCTTCCTCCAACTTCCCTTATTCCTCGTACAATGAGTAAGAAGTCCTTCAGCTTGACAGTATTTCAACATTATTTCAAAATAACTACCTGCACTGTAGACATGGACTTAAGCTATTTTGAAATAATGCTATAGCCCATATTCATAACTTTACATAAAAAATCATACAAGTACATGAATAGCATACAGAGAATCAGCAGAGCATAAGCTTTCGTTTGACAACTCACCCGGCCCACTTTGTACAGAATTGGAGGGAAACACACACTAGTGGGTGCAGCAGTGATCTGCCTCTTCACATTAAAATCCAATAATGTGACAATCTCAAACACCACTGACTTTCAGCATAAGCATAATTTTTACCCTCTAACAATTTACCTTTTCTCAACTCTGATCTCTCGTGTATTATGTGTATACTTGTGTGTCATCATCTTTAATAATTCATACCTTGTTTCATGAAGATGCAACATTTGTGTTGAACTATTTTCCTATCCAATTCTTAAAGCTCCGGGCAAAACCTCACTTTGAATGTTTATATCTCCTACACATAGGGCTGTAAGATTTATGTCTTTTTGAACCAGCAAAAATATCCATTATCATACAATATAAGTGAACTGTTAGTATGTTTATTAGTGGTTTTACTATTCATCTGTTGACATTTCTACTTATTCCAATGAGTTTTTACCAAATGGGACATTATGGAACATGCCAAAAATCTGCTTTGCTTCCTACTGAGGATGTGGAAGTTCTGGTTGAACTAGTAAAGAAGAGACAGGCTTGGTAGTTGTCCTAAGTATATGTGCATGCTGGTAAAATACAGAAACTGTTTCGGGATAAAACAAGAGCTTCTCTAATTTTCATTCTTTATGACGATGTGGCAGCTGTAAAAAGTCATCTCAGTCTGCTATGGAAGACATCTGGACTTGGTTGCCACGTCTTGGACCCTCACACCTCTTGCATTATGGCAGTGGTCACCAAACAGTAGATTGGGATTGACCAATAGATCTTGGAGCCTCTGACAGGTGATCCTGACTAGTTTGGCCAGGAAACTATCAAGCGCTGGCACTTCAATTGCCCCTCCACCCACTGTCATGCATGCCTTGGAGCTGTCCCCCTGAGAGCCTCCTGCTTGCTTTGCAGGGTATGGGAGGGGGGACACTGATGTCAGTGTGTCTGCTCTGCCCCCACTCCTGTACTCCATCTCCACACAGAGAGAAGGGGATAGAAGGAGCTTGGCAATGAAAATCTCTGTCACTCTCTCAAACTGTGTGTGTTTCTGTCATCCTCACAAACACACACTGTCCTTCATTCTCATCTCCCAACCCAACACATATGTGGGGCACTGTTGTTACTTTTTTATTGCTTGCAAAGGGGGTTATTTTTGGTTTTGGCTGGTCCGTGCATTTCATAATTTTCATTTCTCTCTTACACTTAAATTTAATTCTTTGAGTAGTGAGTTCTAAAATGCCTAACCTTTCATGCCTGGAGTAATTATCCACGTGGTAACTGCTGCTCCTGGAAGTGGCTGGCTTCCCCTATATAAAACTATGGTACGCCCACATCTCGAGTACTGCGTGCAGATGTGGTCTCCTCACCTCAAAAAAGATATATTGGCATTAGAAAAGGTTCAGAAAAGGGCGACTAAGATGATTAGGGGCTTGGAAAGGGTCCCATATGGGGAGAGGCTAGAGAGACTGGGACTTTTCAGTTTGGAAAAAAGGCGATTGAGGGGCGATATGATAGAGGTATATAAAATCATGAATGGTGTGGAGAAAGTGATTATAGAAAAATTATTTACCTTTTCCCATAATACAAGAACTAGGGGACACCAAATGAAATTGATGGGTAGTAGGTTCAAAACTAATAAAAGGAAATTTTTCTTCACACAGCGCACAGTCAACCTGTGGAACTCCTTGCCCGAGGAGGCTGTGAAGACCAGGACTCTATTAGGGTTTAAAAAAGAGCTTGATAAATTTTTGCAGGTTAGGTCCATAAATGGCTATTAGCCAGGGATAAAGTATGGTGCCCTAGCCTTCATAACAAGGGCAGGAGATGGATGGCAGGAGATAAATCACTTGATCATTGTCTTCTGTTCTCCTTCTCTGGGGCACCTGGCATTGGCCACCGTCGGCAGATGGGATGCTGGGCTCGATGGACCTTTGGTCTGACCCAGTATGGCCATTCTTATGTTCTTATGTTCTTATGCCTGCAGCCCCTGAGAAAGGCAGAGCGGGGGGGGGGGGTCTTCATATTCTGTCCTTGCCTGCAGACACCACTCCTACAGCTTCCATTGATCAATAACGGGAAACCGTGGCCAGTAGAAGCTGTAGTGCAAGTGCCTGTAAATGAGGGGCAGCACATGGTGCCATGGAACCATTGCTGTACATGCCAGCTGCTTTCAGGAGAGATTCAGGGCCAGAGCAGGAGTAATCCCATCTTAACCCCACTGCTCCACAACCCAGAAACCATCTCAGTTAAACCATGCCCATCCAGAGCCTGCTTCCTGAATCTCCTCCTACACCCAGCCTCGTGACTCAGACATGAGTCCCTCTGCACCCAAACTCCTTCTCAGAGCTTGCACCCTGAAGCCCGTCCTGGACTCCAATCCTCTGACTTGGATTAAGCCCCTCCCACACGGCAAACCTCTTGGTCCAAGACCAGAGACTGCACCCCAACCCCCTACCCCAGCCTGGGAAAATGAGTGGGGATGGGGATGAAGGGGGATGGAGTGAGCAGGGTGAGGCATCAGAGGAGAGGTGGGAAGGAAGTGGGGCAAGGGTATTTGGGTTTGAGGTAGATCTTACATTGCACTTAAATTGAAAAAGTGATCTTGTGGTTAAAAAGGTTGCAGACCACTGCATTATGGGAAAGATGCAGAAAGACTGTTCTCAGAACTTGGCAAAGAAAGAAAGTCGATCTTTTAACAGCTTTCCTTCTGTCTGTCAAAGAAAGGCTTGGGTGTTTCAAAGGACTCACATTCAATCCTCTTTGGCCAAAGAGAACAGCAGCTGCTACCAGGAATTGTGAAGGTTGGCACATATAAAATATGGGGGAAATTTGGACCATCCTGAGGAAAGAAGAAGTAATGTATCTTATTTCTGAATCAGAAATCCAGTGGGTCAGATTCATCCCTGCTGTAACTCCAATGACTTCAGTTAAGTTATGAAAGGGATTGGGTTTGAGTTACACATAGGATGTGACCAAAATGTATAAATATATAATGTAGAACAGATTTTAAGGTCTGTGATCATATCAGGCCATCTGTGGTTTAGAAATACCTTATTCTAAGGAACTGCAAGGCTCAGGGGATTGATAATGAAATATGGATTTTTTTACTATTTTGGCCAGTCAATTCAACTGAAAAATAAATTCCTGGAAAGAACAAGATTCTCTGATGTGTTCTGGACACACGGACATCTGATGGCTGGAGTCATAAAAACAATGAGCGGCTTGTTTCTCCTCTCACTAATGCCAATATAAATTAGGAATAATGCTACTGACATAAAAAATATTTGAGTGAAGTGATTAGAGAATCACACTTTATGCTTGTACCTTAGGTTAGCCATCAGTTAACAGACTAAATATGGAACCAAAATCCTCAGTTTCCACAATATATGCAAGTGTTTAAAATAAACTTTTTTCCAGGATATAATAAAATCAAACCCTATCTGAAGAGGGAAAAATATTCAATTCTTTTAGCCTATACTTGGTATGTACTATGCCAGATTGTGTCCCCCGTGCATTCAAATTAATTTCTTTCCTTTTCCAAACAAGAGATTCTGCCTTGCACAGCAAACATCATTAATACTTCCGCATGTTCAAAGTTCTATTACTCATATGCCTGACTCTATACATAAGATAAACCAACATCTGATTGTAGAAGCCAAAGAAAAGACAAGAGAAAAGAGAAAGAGTATGCAAATAAGGTATCTACACATCACTGAAGTGTAGTCTGCAGTTTAATTTTCTCATAGAAAGCAAGAATTTGCCTAGAGGTAAAATTCAATTTTGTGTCTTCTTTTCTCATTTCATAATTGTGTTCTTGCTCCATTGCCATATGTATTACCATTATCAAACTACTGTATATTTGATGGTCGCCCATGGCTATGCAGCGGTCTGTGCTACTAGAAGGCTGAACAGCATCCGGACTACATTAGCAATGGAATGTTTTATTTAAGAACTCAGTTGGTAACTTACTACCATATTTCCCTTTGCAATTTGCTCACCCTAATTGTTAAAACATTTCCTGCTATTTCAGAAGTGTACAGACTACAAATGCCTACAGATGAGACAGAACGTGCCTCTCTATTGAGAAGGATACTTTCACTACAGTCATTTTTGATATTTTTTAAAACATTTTTATTACACTGCTCAGTGTAGTTTTTTTATTTGTGAACTCAAAAGGCTAAGCCTCTGAATGAATTAATAAGACAGTAGGCTCAGCCCTTCTCAATAAAACAACTCCTTGTGTAGGTTCAGTACAGCGACTCGTGATGGGTGTAACTCAAATGGCTCAGATTTGGATATCAGATATGCACTTCAAAAATGTAAGGGTTCTCACTGGACCAACTCGATTTTCATGCAAACCTGCTCCTGGGTTCCCATGTGGCCTTTGGTGGCCAGGCTGGCAGCTATCCTGCCCTAGACGGCCACTTTCCTGTGCCTAGTGCGG
Organism: Pelochelys cantorii; assembly: GCA_032595735.1. NCBI lineage: Eukaryota > Metazoa > Chordata > Testudines > Trionychidae > Pelochelys > Pelochelys cantorii. The sequence goes on along the minus strand of CM064329.1, from coordinate 95,084,571 downwards.
AGATTGTGGACGTTGGAGGCTTCCCCCCAAACCTCGATGAGGTCCACGATCTCTGCACTAGACCAGGCGGGCGCCCGCCTCTTGCGGCCCCCGGCAGACTCCTGGGAGCCGCCAGCCTGGTCCTGGGAAGAGGCGGAGGGCTGGGTGGCAGCGGGTGGCTGGCTCATGCCGTGCCAGGTGCAGGGTCTGCTGGCTGGGTGCTGGCAGGCTTGCACCTGGCACGGGCACTGTAGCCAGACCGTGGCCCTTTAAGGGCTCCGGGGCCGGGAGGGAGCAAGAGAGTTTCCCTGGCTTGGCCCAGAGTGGCCACCAGGGCAAGCTGGGAAGGGCTAGCCTCCCACTAGTTCGAATTAAGCGGCTACACAGCCCTTAATTCGAACTACTTAATTCGAACTAGGCGTTAGTCCTCGTAGAATGAGGTTTACCTAGTTCGAATTAAGCGCTCCGCTAGTTCGAATTAAGTTCGAACTAGCGGTTTGCGTGTGTAGCAGCCTATGAAAGTTAATTCGAACTAACGGCTGTTAGTTCGAATTAACTTTGTAGTGTAGACATACCCTATATGACTTATGTGATAGCAAAATTTTGTGCTCTAAATCTGGACACTTATTGCTAAAGGTTGAGTATCTGCTAATCACTTAGGCTATGTCTACACTATGGTTTTTTTGCAGAAGAGGATATGCAAATAGAATGCTCATTTGCATATCTTCTTGCAATTCTTTTTGCGGAAGAGGTTTTGCCACTAAAGAGTCCCATGTAGATGGGGCCATTTGTTGGAAAAAAAACCCTTTTTCGCAAGTTCCTGTAAACCTTGATTTTTGTGGAATAAGGGATCTTTCAAAAAAATGTTTTCTTTTTTTTCCGACAAATGACCCCATCTACACAGGGCTTTTTAGCAGCAAAACTTCTTCCGGAAAAAAGAATCGAGAGAAGATATGCAAATGAGTGCACCATTTGCATATCCTCTTCCACAAAAAAACCCCCAAAAAACCGCAGTGTAGACATAGCCTTAGAGATATTAGTTAACTAATAACATATCATTGGTTGAAATTTTAATCAGACTGACTTATGAGAAGAGAATGAGATGTACAGAGCTTAGCATAAGCATGACTAAGGAGGAATGAGAAAAGCAAGTATTTAAAGGGTGTAAAGACACTGGATAAAAGAATTGTTTAAAGTGGTCTCAGCAGGCAGAGAATTAAGGATAATGGGATGACCCTTATGAAAAGAAAACAGACTGAATATCAGAAATGTTTCCTAATGATCAGATCAATTAGTTTATTGACTAATCTTCCCAGGTTAATAATGGAGGCTCCAATGCTTAAGTGATTTAAAACTGGATAAGGCAAAGCTCTAGAAACTGTATTGAATAGAATAATCCTACATATATGCAAGGTATAAATGGGAGGAGTTGATTATATATTTTAATAGATATAAAAATGAGAGTAGGAACAATCTTTGTGCCAGTAAGAGCACATAAGCTTCAAGGTACAAAAACCTTCGTAGGAGTAACTTCATTTTAATAGATCTAATTGAAAAAAAGAATGTGGATCCTATTATCTGGTTTCCCCTCCCCCCTTTTTAACACATTTTATGTGAAGGGAATACTAAAAGATAAGAGTTGAAAGATTTATTCTGTGGAAAGCAAGTTCTCTTTAATAGCTGTTCTGTGGTTCTTATGGGAATACTTTAAAAGAAAAAAGTAGTGTTACTACTACTGCTTTGTTAAAAAGAAGCATCCATGAGAACTCTAGCTTCCAGCCATGTGACTAGACCTTTAATGGGGAACAGGAGATCTAACCACATGCATATATTCTGTTTTTGCTCAGAAATGAGACCTTATCTAAATCCCACCCACAGGCCAGTGCACACCTGCATGTCCTCATTCTTTGCCCCACTTTTTAATCACATGCAAATTCCTTGGTTTACATATTGAAATTCCCTGAATGGGGAAAAAGAAAAGCACACTCACAAGTAACAACCAAGCCATAGTTCCTTAATGAATTATGTATTCTGTACAGGATATACTTATAGACATGACTTGAATTCCTATTCAGAGTACTGGACTGCATATTGCAACATGGAATTCACTTATTGCAGGACAATATTTCAGTCAAGTCAACTGTCAGCAAAAGAAGAGGATATACAGATTTGCTTTAGCTGAGAGGAATTATGAGTTTGATACTACACTGACACATTCTTAAATGATTTTCACACTGTAGGTCAAAATGGTACAAATGTATTCACACATCTCATAAATTAAACCTTGTGAAAGCTAATGGGCATATGTGCATACAGATCAGTTTACTGGATGTGCTGATTTCTGCTGGCAAAATGCTAGTACAGTCTTTTATTCTCCTTTTAAATTGCAATTACAAATTCAGAGGCTGGATATATACCTCATGAATAACTACATTTGAATTAACCTACTTTGAAAATTAAGTAGCAGGACTACATTGACACATGACAGTCATTTCAAACACTCACTTATTTATGGGTGGTCAAAAGGGGGACCCACTCTAGCAGGCAATAGTTTGTGGAAGTTTTGGAAGCTAAGAGAAAACTTCAGTCCTTAGAGTCTATAGCAATGGGCACAATAGAAAACCATAGATAAGTACTGAAAAAAAATCATAAAACTAGAACTCATGAAAAAAATTAACTGAACTCTGTTAAAGGCTCTACTGTGTAAAAGAGTTCTGTGGAAAGTGATTCAATGAAATACATGTATATGACATTAGAATAAGAGAATAATCAAAACTGTTGTTTACTTATTAAATGAAAGCTAAACTTCTGCACTAATGAATGAAAGGGAATTTGTCAGGTGCTTATGGTGATCTCTTTTTTAGCAATTCCCTGACTCATATTTACCAATCTGGATTTTTAAGAAACAATTAACAACTCTAAGACCTGGTCTACACTATGGAGTTCTTTTGAAATAACCCCCCTTATTCTGAAATAATAGTGGAGCATCCACACTACCAAGAGTGTTATGAAATAATGGGCTGGTTATTTCAAAATCTGTACTCCCACTTTCCTCAGGGAATAAGCTTATTTTGAAATAGTTATTTCAGGAGTTATTATTTTGAATGTAGTTGTTTCAAAACAATTTCCTAGTGTAGACATACCCTATATGTTATGTTCAAAGGAAGGCCACATTTGTAGTTAAGACTAACTACAGTCATTTAAAATGCAAATAAAATCCTGTGCTTGATTCTGATGAAAATCTTTAGCCTTCATTTTTAACTCATCGTCCTGTCTATCAACCAAAGTAAAACACCGATGTGTGTAGAAGTTCAGCACTCTCAGATTACTATCAGACTGAAATAATCTTGTGCCGGAATATGCTGCTATGATATATCTTTAAATTCAATTGCTCCCAGCAAAAATTCAGTGCACATTAAGTTAATGATATACTGATGTGAGATGTAAAGTGCAAGCTAGTGTGTTCCATCAAAAAAGACTCAGAGTTAATCACCACCATAAAGCAATGACACTTATTCAGTAGGCAGAGGGGTATGGATTCTCTCCCCCCTCGTCTCAAGCTATGAAGCAATTACAATTTATTATCTTTAGGAGTGTGTTTTTTTTTCCAAGGGTAGTAGACCCTTTGTATGAAGAGATTGTTACATGACCTTGGGTCACAAAAGGATGAAGCATTTCTACCAGTATCCACTTTCCATTCTATTATTGACACATAAATCAGACAAATATCAGCTAAAGTGGTGTAGGGAGAGGGGTCCTTTACAGAGGGGAATACTATATGTAATTGAAGGATATAAACTCTCAAGAAGGAGATTCATTTTTAGGGCTGTCTTGGGGCCTGGGGAACTAGGAGTGATGAGATTAAATTGAGCAAAGGGAAATTAAGGTTGGATATCAGAGTTTTCTTAAAAGATATTTTAAGATTGGGTGATAGTCTCTTAACATAGTACCTGTGCAAGGTGTAACCAGATTGAGCAATTGCTTAGGGCCCCAAGCAGCTCAAGGGTGGCCTCGTTTGCTTTTTAGTACACGGTGTATGTGTGCATAGGGTCAAAATATTCCTACTTAGGGACCCCAAAGGGCTAGCACCATCTCTGCCTAAAGAAACTGGTAGAAGTTCGAGTGCCATTTTCGTCTTTCTTAGTGAAGCCACTTGTACATTTTCTGATGGAAAGTTGTCTGTTGGAAAATGATGATTTATTGAAACTGAAATATTTTGCAAAAACATATCAACTTCAACAAAAAAATCAAAACAAAAGTTGAAAGAAAGCATTCTGATAAGATTGCGACATTCAATTTCTACTTTTTAGAACAGATGTTCCAATTTTGTGTTGTAGAATCACCGTCATTGGAGCTATTTAAGAGCAGGTTAGATAAACATCTGTCAGGGATAATCTAAATAGTGCTTGGTCCTGCTGTGAGGGCAGGGGACTGGACTTGATGACCTCTCGAGGTACCTTCCAGTTCTAGTATTCTATGATTTTATCAATTTTCCATTTCTAAAAGATTGTTTACATTGTTTTTATTTTAAATTATTGAATATCATCTAATTTTTTTAAAAAGGCAAAATCAGAACAAAATGTTTCAATTATGTCAAAACAGAATGTTGTGATTGACAATGTATTTGTTGTTGTGTTTTGTAAGATTTATTTATTTGATAAATTTTACTAGCAAGAAATTTCAAACTTTTTGCTTTAGTTCCAGTCTGGAATGGAAAAAGTTTCAAAACCGTGAAACTTTCCCAAAGTAAATAATCTGGTGTCCATTCCTTATTCCTCAAATCTATTCATGCTTTCAAATCATTCACTGTATCATTCTACAAACACTTCCTGGTTTTTAGTGTGTTCACAATAGCTTGGTATGCTATCAATGGACAAAAATCATATGTTCCAATTTTCTAACTGAATGTGAATAATTGAGAATCAAGATTATTCTTCAAAGACCTGCATGTGTTAATTCGAACTTCACTTTCAGTAAATTTTCTCATATATATATATATGTACACACACCGTATATTCATGAAAAACTTCACTGGTAACTCACAAAAATATCTATGAAAATAACCACAATATGGAATTGTGTACAGAGGAGACAAAATTTATACTTGCTGGATTGTGATTTCAGTTTTCACTTATCTCTTCATTTTTTGGTTAGTTGTCCCTAAAGAAGGAATACAAGTTACACAGATTTGTTCAAAGCAGAAAAACTGTGTTAGAACAAAGACTAAGAGTATTTATAGATTCAATACATACCTCATCTGCTTGAAAACGTCAAATCAAACCAAAAACCAACAGATGTTTCAGGGTTTACATCTAAAATTCTGGAAAGATACATAATTTATAACCTTGGTTTTGGTTTTATAACCTTCTTTATGATGGGAACAGAGCGAGGTGAATTGTTCTGTAAATAACAAGTCATGAGATGTTGAAACATATGTTGAAAAGCTTACTAGGTTGAATTCCATACTTAGATATTCTGGACTATTCTTCATAGCTGAACATATTTAACTTCTGGTTAATACATTTCATATGATCAAATATCATTATTGACTCCTTTAGAGTATGTGGTGTAACAAAATGTATTTTAACTCAACACTTTCACTAAAAGGGAAATAAAGCAGCAATGTATTTTCATAGATATATTTCAAGGAAAGTGTTTGAATGTGTGTGTGTGAGAGAGAGAGAGAAATAGACAAGCATGCTTTATGGAGTTATTTTAGATAAGAACTTAGTAGTTTGGATGCTTCTCTACAATATCCAGAATTTTTAAATATGTCATAGGAATGGGAGGGTTTTCTTTACTCCTTGAAGATGATCAGGCCAGATAAGGGGGGAGAACATCTAGGAGTATTAGGGTATTTTTTTCCTATTTGAATCCACACACAAATGCAGATATGTGTGAAGATAAAAAATGATAACAGCACCACAGTTAATTAAACCAATGAAGTTGTTATCCTGATATAAATGTAATCTGTCCGTGTTTGTCCTTGTAAGAGCAATCCAGTGCATTCTTAACTGTTTCATCTGTCCGTGAACTTTCTCTTTCCCCACCTTTTCAAGCCCCTTTCCTTTTCTCCCCACAAATACCTCATATGTATGACAGCATGTCAGGAGTCCAGCATTGAACTCAGTCCCCCAGGGGCCATCCTTAGACATTTCACCTCAACAATGCCCTGAACTGCTCCCTCCAACCACAGTCTTCGTGTGAAAGCTGATAGGTTCACAGAAACCACACTCCATGACCCTGATTTTCTGGGCAGGCAGCACTCTCAGTGGTCACCTAGACTATGTAAAGACCTTTAAAGGAGGAGGAAGTTGTCTGAGCAACAGGCCATTGCCTGCTGATTGTTGCTTAGACTCTTTTTCTGCTCCACTGGACCCTATCTTGTTGCCCTGCTATCTCATGTGACCCTATTCAGCTGTCTCATGTGCCCCTGCCTGGTTGTCCTGCTACTTTTCTCAGTCTTGTTTCCTCCAACTTATTGAACTGTCCTCTTTGATTACATCCTCTGGCTACTGAACGCTGTGAGGACTCTGACCATTACCTCTGTCTGCATCTGCTGCAGTTCAACTTGCCAGATTCCCAACCACTGACACATTCTTCGCTATGGCTTTTGACTGTCCCTATAGTTCCCTTAGCTACCAGGCATTTCACAGTGCAACTCAGACACATCTCCCATGATATCAGGATAGTGGCACTGAAATAGGCTTTAGAGTGGGTGTGCTGAGCTGCACCCTCTCTTATCACTGTCCATGACCTTCACCACCCCTTAGAACTGGAGTTGGCAGCTGTGACCCTGGGGTCCATGGCTGGGTGGGATCCTAATCCAGCAGCCAGGACTTTGGGCCTGCAGTGGAGCCCCCAGGACCAGGGCCAAGTGTGACCCTGTGTCAGCAGCAGAGCCCCCTAGGTGGCAGGGGCACAGGACTGGTGGCCAGGATGTCAGGCACAAAACTTGGGGACTCTGAAGCTCCCCTTACCTCTATCTCCTATACGTATGTATTAGGAATAGGTTCCTTGACAAAGAAATTATATCTATGACTATCATGAAAAAGGCTTCCACAAAGATATCTGCTTTGTACCTACACAAGCATCCATTATACTTTGGCCTAAACAAACATGTCTATAATTTGACTGACTGTAGGCAGGATAAAAAAATTCAGAAATAGTAGAGTGTACTCTCCATTAGGACACACTATGAACCTATCCTGAAACCCATATGTCCATTAATTCCATTCTAAGATGTATACAATGATTCAGAACCTGTCGTTTTTAATGACAACTATTTATCCTTTTTACGTTCAGAGCAGTCACCTTCAGAAATCACCAAAGCTATAGCTTTGTTCCAAGCTACAGCTCTTGTCCTTCAAAGGCATTTGTTGAATGCAGGTGCTCCTATTCAAACTCCATGCAGATTTCAAGGCATAAAGTCAGAGTTTAGGGGATAAGGCAAATACATAGAACTGCTTTGTTTTTTAACATGTGTAGGTCAACAAGTTTCACTGTGAGTATGTCAGAAGAGTCTTTAATTAGAAGAGTAAAAAGGGATTTAAATGTGGAGAGGAAAGGAAATGTGTGAATCATATCAGGAATGTCACACATATGGGCATCATTAAAAAAAACCTTAAGTTGGTGTTTATATGGGAAGAAAAAAAATGAATCAACAACAATGGGCTCATTAATTGAGAGATGTGGGTGGGGGGGAGAAAAAAGAAGTGAGAAAAAGGAGGGTGGGCAGAGGGGGCAGAATATGTAGCATTTTACAGAATGTGATAAGTATCTTAAATTTGATGTGACAGTGGAGGGGGATTTAAAAAAGGAGTGATATGATCAGAACAATGGGCAAGGAGGATGACTCCGCTGAAGCACTTTGTATGGGCTGAAGGGAAAAGGTGTGTGTGTGGCCAGAGAGAAGGATGTTGCGGGGTGCTGGCTGGACCAGGATACAAGGGTCTCAACAAGTGATTTAGCTGTGACAAAAATGCCAATGTAAAAAAAGGGTGGATCTTGGAGCTGTTGAATAGGAACAAGCAGCAGGATTTAGGTATTGGTTCTGTGAGTGGGTTAAAGAAGGCAGATAAGTCACCTAAGTTATAAGCTCAAACCATGAGAGGTTTGACATTTATCCATGGGAGTAGGGGTCATGAGATAGTTTGCTACAAAAGACAAAGCAATTAACTGATACATTTGAATAGAGATTCAAGATTATGAGTTATTACATTCATCTTAATGACGAAATAGCATAGTTAGATTCACAGAGATTTCTGACATTTATTCCTCAGCTCGTCATAACATTTAAATAAAAAGGGAGATATGGGGAAGAGTATCAGAAGAGTCAATGTCATAAAATTGTAAAAGGAAATGGATTTTTTTTCCCCTAAGAAAAATTCTGGCAATAATCTGAGAGTTCTTCGGGGGAGGGATTTTTATATGTTTTGTAGCAAATGCTAACGTGCCATATATATCAACACTGCTTCATAAATAAAACAATGCCATTAAAACCATCATCACTCTCCAAGATGCATTTCCAAAATGTTACCGAGAGAATGTCATTGTCAAGAGCCATAGCATAGCTGATCTTCCCACCTTATTTTTTGCGCAGGTGACTGGGTAATGAAATTATACACTGAATATTATCTCTATTTTACAGTGGAGTGAACTGAGGAAGAAGCAAGTGAAGTGAATTACCCACAGTGAGTCAGTTGGCAGACTTGGCTATCGATGATTCAAGGCACTGTGCTCACTCTGCAGAAATGAGTTTGAATCCTACTTTTCTGACAGTGACCTACTTTTCCCCAGAATATCTTATTCTTCATCTGTAGCAAGACAGACCGAATGGTTTAGCAGATTTTTCTTCAATTCTAATGTGCATCATACACACAGTATACAATTTATGAATAATGAGTTCTTTGGGCAGGACATATATTTTGTTTTGCTTAGCACAATGGGGTTCTGGTCTGTGACTGAGGCTTCTAGGTGCTACCACAATACAAATAATGGTTTGTAATAATAATCTCTAACCAGGATTCTATATCCATGTCTTTGATATTCACTGTGTGATTTGGAGTGCCACATCAGCTCTCTGTGTCAGTTTCCTCATCTGTGAAACAGGGATTAATACCCACTTTTATCAAGTTTTAGAGATCTTCTGTGTCTGCCAGAGGATGTTGTGAAGGGACTTTACCAGGGTTAAAAAAAACCCAAAACAACTAGATGATTTCATGGAGGATAGGCCCATCAATACTTATTAGCCAGAATGGGGTAGGAATGGTTTCCCTAGCCTCTGTTTGTCTGAGGCTATAAATGGGTGACAGGAGAGGGGTCACTTGATGATTACCTATTCTGTTCACTCCCTCTAGGGCATCTGGCATTGGCCACTGTTGGAAGAAAAGATACTAGCCTAGATGGACCTTTGGTCGATCCTGTATGGCTGTTCTTATGTTTTTATGTTATGTCTGTGTCCACACCGAATCTTGTTATTGTAATGTTAATATAGCAAGAGCGAACTAATCCTACAACACATAGAATTGCACTTATTCATGGAAAATGACAATCACCAAGCAAATCTCTTTGAAGGGTGAATTCTACAAAAGGAAAAAGGTCCATGAAACAAGAATATTTTGAATGTCTAAATAGTAAGGAAACATTAATTAAAACCAACATAAGCTCACTATCCCCATTGAGCATAAAACATTATTCCTCTCAGAACACTAAAAGACACTCTTACTGCCACTTTGAAATTAAAGTGAAACAGATTCTGAGTTTTGCATTAATGAAAAGGAGATGAAGTGTTCACCCCACACCTATCCCAAAAAGAATAAGAAACCTGAAAAAGGGTGAGTTCGTGAGGTAGGCTGCTCATGAAGGGTGTAGGCTGGAGAAGCACACCTTAAATGAAGGCTGAAGCTCACCTCAGTGGGTGAGGGCTGGGCTAGTATAAAGTCAGGAAGCTAGCAAAGGAAATGGCTGCGGTGAAGAAGTTTGCACCCCTCCTCTGTGCATTGAGAGGTAAAAGATATCCCAAGAAGGAGCAGAAACCCTGCTTGGCCCAGAGAGAACAGTGGGAGGTTGGTAGAAAGCAGCAAGATTGCAGACTCAACAGACCATGGCTGTGTGTTGTAGTGTCTCTGGGCTGGAACCAGGAGTGGTAGGCAGGCTATTAATGGAGTGACATTGACTGGACAACGGGTCCAGTGAGACTTTATCCCCCAGAAGGGGAAACCACATAATAACCAATCCCCAGGCTGAGTCAGAAAGAGGAATCTGCAGCTCCTAGGATGAAAGAGGAGCCACAGCGTGAGAGAGAGGACTATGGGTGGAGAGCCCATGTGGAGAAAAACTGGACCTGGAAGAGAACTATTTCCCAGGTACCAGGAGGAGGCAGTGAATGAGCACTCTGTGATAGAGAACAACAGATGCTTCAGACTGTCTGTTACTGAAAGGGTTAAATGGAAAAGGAGAGGGATGGGAGGTGTTTTTTAAATAAAAGAAAGTGGCTGCATGTGTATGTGTGTAGTATGTGCCGATGTCACCAAATCAGAACGTGTGAAGTATCCTTCTGGTGCCAAGTTCCAGCCAGGAAATTAAAGGGAGAAGAAAAAATCCCTAGTGCTTTTTAAAACTGTCACAGGGGTTTTCAGTCAAGCCCCATAGCCTTCACTTTCTAATTCTGTCTCACTCCATGGTGGATTCCTTGAGCTCATTTTCCATTTAATTGGGATTCATGTAAGTAAGGTGAAGGACCCAATTTCAAGGCAAAGTAAAATAGGGTCTTTTATTTAAACTTAACTAATTTTAGACAGCAGTCTATAATTTTTCTCTTTCAGAAGTCCTAGTCAGGTGTGCTGACTGTGTATTCCCTTTGCAGTAGGGCAAAAACAACATTGCAGGACACCTATGGAGTCTGACAGGTAAAAATACAGGCTAGCTGAAGTAGGCATAATTTCAGACCACCCTGTACACCCGAAGATGTATGGGAACTACCCAAAATGCCAACCTGAAAGAATGAACCCTAGTGAATGGAGAAGGATTTGTTCCAGTAGAACACATTCATGTGATACTGATCTTTCTCTTATAAACTCCTGAGAATATCCATCTGACTATCACTCAAAGATCATCCCCCAAGAGAGAGATAGAGCTTCTGACTGGGCATGCTGGCAGTTATAGGCCACAGAGCTATTAGTAGCAAGGAATGGGTAGCTCCAAATTCACTAAACAATCTTATTTTTTGTTCTTGTGTTCTTCTCACAAACTAGATGTCTTTCCAAAACCCTGCACAAATGATGGCATTTTTCCATTGCTGGAATTCAATCCTTCTTTGTACAGGTCTTCCCAAAATTCCATGGTCACATATATTCATGTCAGTGGGATCGCCCCTTTTCATTACATTAGTCTTTCATTTACCAGTTTGCGTGCATGGGCAATTCAGGCATCATCAGAGTGACCGGTCCATATAGGCCCGTCTGGGAAGATTATCCAGACCTATTTCAGTGCGCCTGACTGTGCACAGTCTTTCATTCCATACCTTCAATTCTGTATAGCCATCTAAACCAGTTGTTTTACTTTCTATGCATGCACACCACAAGGACATAAATAAAATCTCAGCAAGGGTAGGTGTTTGGCCACTAGTTTATTGTAAACCAAGCTAACTAAATGTTTCTGAAACTTAAAATAGCTCAGTTCTGATCCAGATAGTTTTGGGTGTAGTTTTGTCTCGTTCTGTCCAGTTCACGCTTCCCTAATAGTAACCCTCATGGGATACATATTGACTCTGCACTCTTTAAGGCATATCCATTACACAAGAGCTTGTACCATTTGGAATTCTCAAACCATTTTAAAATTGTATATGTTTTTGTTTGCTTTCTGGGTGGCTTTTTAAACCCTTTTTAATGGAGCACGTCACATCTGAGCAACACTCATTCTTTAACAACAGGGTAGTTAAATTGCTGATAGTAGGGAAATGTAATGGGGTCACCTTCTCCAGGATTAAAGTGCATTGACAGAGCGGTAAAAGCGCTTTTGCAGATTCAGACTAACACGGCTACCCCTCTGATACTTGACAGAGCGGTGTGGCTCCTGCAATTGGAATAGATCAAACATTCAGGTGCATTGGTGGAGATATGAGTGGGAAGTTTGCACTGCAGCCGGCTGCACTATGGTTGGCTCAGTAAGAGCCATTAGTCCCTCATCTTCAAAACCATTATATTCATCCAAATGCACTTAGTTCTGACAGCATTCATCTACCTTCAAAGAAAAAAAAGGACAGAAAAGGGAGTACATGTAACCCATGCTAAGTATAAAATGATTCATTAGAAAGGTCACTGTGGTTCAAAGAGCTTGCATCACTTAGATATTTAATTGATCATTAATGCTTCTATGAAATGCAGGACAATGAACAGCAAAGCAGCAGCATTAACCTTATTTAAACATTTGATCCCCACACCTCTTGATGTTCACTGCATTTAATTGTGCTGCTGCCAAAGTCATAGCATTAAATAAGCATTTGGAATGCCAAAGTCTGATGCTCAGTCCTGCCAGACAATACGCCATTCTAAATATGTAATTGTTCAGGGGCAGATCTCCTAGAAACTCTGCTTTATGAGGAGTGGGGCAGAAGTAGGGCTGGGGAGAGTTCATTGCAATTTGCTAGTGTGCTCTAACCCTGGTAAAGAATGTGCCAGAGGAAAAAAAGCAAAATAAATGGAATTGTGGAGGTTTTGTTATTTAGATCAATTTGAATCTTTTTGATTCATTTCAAGTTCTTGACCTCTACAAAATCTTGTGAAAATGAGTGATGCATGACAATGGTGCATTGTGTAAAAAAGCATACTTTCTGTTACCAGTTTTAAATTTGTCCACTCTCTGTTTCATTGGGTGAATGGGATGAATAATTTACTTTCTCTGGACTATTCATTGTCTCATATTCATCTCTTTCCTAAACTAAGAGAGTTTGTCTCTTTCCAATGTTCTACCATGCCAGTCCTGCAGCCTTAAAATCCTACTATTCTGACTTCTTTATAGCAGGGATGGGGAACCTTTTTTGGGTCGGGGCTGCTGACCCATAGAAAAATCAGTTGGGAGCCACACACAAATGAGAAGCAAACAAAAAAAAACCCTCACTGATGCAGCCCCCGATTGAGAAGGGGAAAGACATTCTTCACATTCCCCTCACACACTAGAGCCTTGGGAGGCCCAGACTAATAGATAGGCCCAGACTAATAGATTTTGTGTGCTCCTGCCCCATGGGAGGACAGCAGGGGGGCTAGAGCACCAGCATGGGCTCCCCAATGCTGGGGGGAAGCCCTGAGCCTCGAGGGCTGGATCCAAACAAGCCAGAGGCCGCATCCAGCCTCCGGGCCTGAGATTCCCCACCCCTGCTTTATAGGAACTCAACCTTCACCCTCCAGGGCAGAACCTCATTTACACACTGGAATATTTTAAAGCTCCAGGATTATATACACTCCCCAACAGCATGAGGATCCAATCATGTCAGATTATCCTTGAAAGCAAATCTATGCCTGTACAGAGCTCTGCTTACCTTAAAGAAAGTCCAGATATGAATAGGGGCTGCCCAATTGGATCAGCTTGCAAAATCATGACCTGGGTAAAAAAGATTCTCATTAGGATCAAATGAGAATTTTTCTAAAACAAATTTGCTCTCTTATTTTTGATTATCAGTTCCTAACACCACGATTTACCACAGTGTTACGGTAATGGCTTGGGCAATTATTGCAGACTTTGAAGTATGCTCTTATTACAGGGTCAGAGTGCCTGGAAGCCATACCTCGTAATTTAAGGGTGAGACATCTCAAATCCAACCTGAGTGCTTGCTCTGCGGGAACACTAGACTCCGTTTCATTGCAATTATTCCAAGATCATCCATGAAAACAAAAAATAATTGCTGCAGAATAATCGCCTTTTATGAGGTTTCCCCCCCTTCATTTCTGACTCTTTGGCAACACCCTCCAGAATTGGCAGATGGGAATCTCACACACTCCTTTCTAGCCAAGAAATACACTGGCCAAAAAGTTGCTCTTGCAATTCCCAGCTTCCAACACCATCCCCGTATTCCCACTGAGTTAGAAAAACAGAACTGTCCTCCATGTAGCACGCCCGAAACTAATCCTTCGTCTAAAATATAAAATGCAAGGGAATGTTTCCCATTACATCTCAAAGCCATCCTCTTGATTGTTTTATTGCTCACTTGCTTGCTTTTTCTTTGAGGGATAAGAGGGGAGGACATGGGGAGTGTAGGCGTGTGACACAAAAGGACTGTTGGAAACATTAATCTTTTATATCCCTTCTGAGCCATAACATCACCCTAAAGAAACTATTTCCTTTTAGTACGAGCATTTGCTTATTTTCAGATATCCCATCACCTTTGATCAGGGAGGCACTAATGGACCCCAGAGCATTTTCCATTCATGGACACTGTTAGTTTTGCATTAGGACTTGTTTTATGATTGATGTCTTTGACATAGCCAGAGCAGCTTCTGGCCCAGAGAGAGTGTAGTTATTACAGACAGAGCCAGTGGTTGGTACAGCTGATCAAATGGTCCCCTGCTGCAAGAGAATTATCAAGGCGGATTCAGGTTCTTGTTTGTTCAGGACTGTAGATGACATGTGCTCAAGAATTGGGGATTAGGGGAACTGGGGAAACACAGCAGCTCCCATTAAGTTTATTGGCAGGATTTCTTAGTCTAGCCTCTGTCCTTCCTTACCTCCTGGCTGCCCACTTGCAGAACCAAACAGTATTACCAGACTTACCTCTGCTGGTTTGTTAAGCCTGATTATATTTGATAAACCAGATTATATTTGACTGGCTGGTCCAGCATGCTGAAAAAAACCCCCCACATTACTTGGCTGAAATATATGTGCTTTTTATTTCTTAGCCGAAGGGACATACCTTAATCACATTGACATGGAAATTGTGATATTTTTAATCCCATCTTCCAAGCTTTTGGCACTTTCACCAGATTCCCAGAATTTTCAGCTTGCATATCTAGTCAGGTCAATTTGCTAGGGGTGTCAGCAAGGTGATTGGCTGAGAGGCCTGGGCACCTCAGGGTGGTTGGTAGGGGGTGACATCTAAGTGTGGCTATGAAGGGGGAGGTAAATGCTGTGAGCAGGATAAGCAGCTAGAAAGGTTGTCAAACTGGAACACATGTCCAAGTATAAGTGGCGGCTACAGAAAGGATGGGCAACTAAAAAGGGGAGATGAGTCCAAGAGTACATCATAGGCTGAGTACCTGGGCAAACTGAGCAACCACAAGGGAGTCTGATAGGAATGCTTCGTAGAGAGGAATTACAATCACATCCAACTTCCTGCCAAAGCCCCAGCTCAGAGCTGTTCATAGCTAGAGATGTGGTTAATTTTCATCTCTAATAAAACAATGTGCCAGAGATGTATTTTCTCCTCCTGGATCTCTTGGGATCTTCCCTCTTTCAACAACTAGTGTGCTGTATCCTGTAACATTCCCTGCTAGTGAGCATGGCTGATTGCAGCTTCCTCCAAACTTTTTTTTCCTGGCTGGAATAGTTGAGAAGTGAGGGCAAAATGTCCACCAGGAATGCAGGCACTCTCCTTAGTCTGTCATTTCCCTCCTGTGGGTCTAAGTGGATTGAGTCGACAAGGCTGAGGAACGAGGGAGCCAAAGCCCTGATCTCACATGCAACGGACATTTCGACTACCCTATCATCACTACTAGTAATTATTTGTACTGTGGTAATGGTCAATGGCTCCAGTAAGGTCTCCCTGTGGTGGGAGCTGTCCAAACACACAGGTAGACACACTCCCCTCAACCATTTTACTTGTGTCACAGTTCCCAAAGTAACTGCACCTCTGACACCTCTGTGGCTCCTTTGAGGAAACTCCATTTAAGTTTCAGGCCTCCAGACATCACCTGTGGACATCACCATGGAGTTCTGTGACTCCCTCTTGGCTGGGGATTTGGGTTGCAATTCTCTGGGCATGTCTAGACTATATGGCTCCGTCGACGGAGCCATGTAGATTTGTTTACTAGGCAAAGGGAAATGAAGCGGCGATTTAAATAATCGCCGCTTCATTTAAATTAAAATGGCTGCCGCTCTGTGCTGATCAGCTGTTTGTCGGCTCAGCGCTGTAGTCTGGACACTCTGCGGTCAACATCAAAGGCATTTGTCGACGTCCCCGGTAAACCTCATCCCACGAGGCATACCGGGGAGGTCGACAAATGCCTTTGATGTCGACCGCGGTGCGTCCAGACTACAGGGCTGAGCCAACAAACAGCTGATTGGCACAGCGCAGCAGCCATTTTAATTTAAATGAAGCGGCAATTATTTAAATTGCCGCTTCATTTCCCTTTGCCTACAACCCTAATCTACATGGCTCCATCGATGGAGCCATGTAGTCTAGACGCACCCTCTGTGATCACCTCTGAAATTCTGCTAGTTCAGCACCTGCCATTCTGTTCTCCTAGAGCAGGGGGTGGCCAACCCATTCTGGGCAAAGAGCCAGTGCAAAGAGCTGGGGATCCAGCACAAAGAGACGGGGGCAAAGTTGTCGAGCAAAAAAAAAAAAAGGACTGCCCCTTTTAGAAAATGCGTTTAAAGGCTTTTTGGCCACATCAGTCTCCCACCAGCTGATGCCATCTTTGAGTCTCCATCTTTAATGGTCACTCTGGATGGCTCCCCTGCCCACATCAGCACAGGGAGCCGGGAGGAGAGGCCCATTTTTGGGGGCGCGGGGGTGGCTTTATGAGCCATGGGGGGGTGGGCTTCATGAGATGCACCTGGGGGGAAAGTGCTGCATGGCCGTGGCTGTCCTAGAACAATGACAGGGGAAGCCACTCTCCAGCCAGTCTTCATAACACTAAATATTATTTATTTAGTACAAAAACATTACTAAGAAAACACATCTTGAATGTAACGAACAGCCTGGCTTACCAGGTATCACACATTGTCCACAGGGAGAGCCACTTCTCTTACCAAGCTATCCTGTTTGCTCAGTTGATAGAAGTTCAGCTTGAGTATGGACTGAATTGAAACTGAACAAGGACTTTGGGGTTTGGCCTTTTATCAAGGAAAATCCCGAATGAAGTGAGGAGTACAGGATCTTTCGAAAAAGGGTTTTATTTTCGAAAGATCCCCATCTAAACTGCCGTTTTTCTATTGAAAAGCCGCGTTTCAAAAAAACCCATGAAATTTAAATCCTGGCTTCATTTGCAATTTCAAAGTGTCTAATTTACATCATAGAATCATAGAGCTGGAAGAGATCTCAGAAGGTCATCAAGTCCAGCCCCCTGCTCTAGGTAGGACCAATCCCAACTAAATCAACCCAGCCAGGGCTTTGTCAAGCCAAGACTTAAAAATCTCTAGGGATCTCTACTTCCCTACGTAACCCATTCCAGTGCTTCACCACTCTCCTAGTGAAATAGTTTTTCCTAATATCCAACCTCGACCTCTCCCACCACAACGTGAGACCCTTGTTCCTTGTTCTGCCATCTGTCACTACTGAGAACAGCCTTTCTCCAGCCTCTTTGGAACCTCCCTTCAGAAAGTTGAAGGCTGCTATCAAATCCCCCCTCACTCTTCGCTTCTGCAGACTAAACAGACCCAACTCCCTCAGCTTCTCCTCGTAAGTCATATGCTCCAGCCCCCTAATCATTTTGGTTGCCCTCTGCTGGACCCTCTCCAATGCGTCCACATCCTTTTTGTAGTGGGGGGCCCAGAACTGGACACAATACTCCAGATGTGGCCTCACCAGACCTGAATAAAGGGGAATAATCACATCTCTGGATCTGCTGGCAATGCTCCTCTTAATGTAACCTAATATGCCATTAGTCTTCTTGGCTACAAGGGCACATTGTTAACTCATATCCAGTTTCTCATCCACTGTAACCCCCAGGTCCTTTTCTGCAGAACTACAACTAAGCTTGTTGGTCCCCAGCCTGTAACAATGCTTGGGATTCTTCCATCCCAAGTGCAGGACTCTGCACTTGTCCTTGTTGAACCTCATCAGATTTTTTGTGGCCCAATCCTCCAATTTGTCTAAGTCACTCTGGACCCTATCTCTGCCCTCAAGCATATCTACCTCTCTCCCTAGCTTAGTGTCATCTGCAAACTTGCTGAGGGTGCAATCCATCTCCTCATCCAGGTCATCAATAAAGATATTGAACAAAACCAGTCCTAGAACCAAGCTTTGGGGCACTCCGCTAAAAACCGACCGCCATCCTGACACCGAGCCATTGATCACTACCCGCTGGGCCCGGCCTTTGAGCCATGTTTCTATCCATCTTACAATCTATTTATCCAATCCACATTCCCTTAACTTGCTGGCAAGAATATTGTGGGAGATCGTATCAAAAGCCTTGCTAAAGTCAAGGTAGATCACATCCACTGACTTTCCCATGTCCACAGAGCCAGTTACCTTATCATAGAAGCTAATCAGATTGGTCAGGCACGACTTGCCCTTTGAGAATTCATGCTGACTATTCCTGATCACTTTCCTCTCTTCCAAGTACCTCAAAATGGATTCCTTAAGGATCCCTTCCATGATTTTTCCAGGAACCGAGGTGAGACTGACAGGCCTATAGTTCCCTGGATTGTCTTTCTTCCCTTTTTTGAAGATGGGCACTACATTTGCCTTTTTCCAATCATCCGGGATCTCTCCTGATCTCCACGAGTTTTCAAAGATAATGGCCAAAGGAATTATCTTTGAAATGACATTTGTCAACTCCCTCAGTACCCTCGGATGCATTAAGTCCGGACCCATGGATTTGTGTACATTTAGCTTTTCTAAATAGTTCCTAACCTGTTCTTTACCCACCAAGGGCTGTCCAGCTTCATCCCATCTTGCGTCACTTAGCGCATTAGTCCGGGAGCCGACCTTGTTATGAATACAGAGGCAAAGAAAGCATTCCCCACATCATCTGTCACTAGGTTACCTCCTTCATCCAGTAGGGGCCTCTCTGATCACCTTTTTCTTGTTAACATGCCTATAGAAACCTTTCTTGTTATCCTTCACATTCTTTGCCAGTCGCAATTCCAATTGCGCTTTTGCCTTCCTGATAATCCCCCCGGCATTCTTGAGCTCTAAATTTATACCCCTCCCTGGTCATTTGTCCAAGTTTCCACCTTTTGTAAGCTTCCTTTTTGTGCTTAAGTTCACCAAGGATTTCCCCTGTAAGCCAATCCGGTCTCCTACCACGTTTGCCTCTCTTGCTGCGCATCGGAATGGTTTCTTTCTGTGCCTTCAATAAGGCTTCTTTAAAATACTGCCAGGTCTCCTGGACTCCTTTCCCCTTCATGTTGGCATCCCAGGGGATTCTGCCCATCAGGTCTCTGAGGGAGTCAAAATCTGCTTTTCTAAAGTCCAAGGTGTGTATTTTACTACTCTCTTTTCTTCCTTTGGTCAGGATCCTGAAATCTACCATCTCATGATCACTGCTTCCCAGGTTGTCACCCACCTTTACTTCCCCTATTAGTTCCTCCCTGTTTGTGAGCAGAAGGTAAAGCTGAGCACAGCCCCTGGTCGGATCCTTCAGCACTTCTACCAAGAAGTTATCCCCTACATTCTCCAAAAACTTCCTGGATTGCCTTTTTTGAGAAAAGGGATGCAGTCTAGATACACCCTATGTAGTGGAAGAGAAAACTTCCTATTGACTACACATATTGTAGAGTTAAAATATTATATATACTCATACAAAAAAAGTAATAGGTAAATATATAAGACCTCCTAAGCAGACATCCAAAGTTTGTCTGCTCTGATGAAAGTATAGGCATATTCTCTATAGTAAAATATCCCACCTCTGGAATTTCTTGGGTGTGGGCGCTCATATTAACTATGATTTTTTTAAAGTGGAATCTTTCCACTGTTAAGTTTGTCTCATTCCAAAATGAGGAGGAGGGTGAGAAGATTTTAAAGAACATTATGGGCTAATTAGTTGCTATGTTTCTGTTTGTCATAAGGAAAACTGATTGCCAAACTCAAAAGTAAAGCAAACTAGGAATCTTCCTTCTAGTTGTTCATTTTCATTTAGTTTTTCCAATCTTTAAAGTGATTCTGGGCTCCTAAATCAACATTCACAGCCAGGCTTTAAAGTTCTGAAAATACAAAGTAATTTCTTTATTATAGATAGTCAAATTGATTTGCATAAAACAAGAACACAAGATCTGGCCTGGAAACCATTCCATCCAGTGTCCTGTCTCTGACAATAACTGGTACTAAATGTTTCAGAGGCTGGTGGAAAAACCTGTGAAATCACAGGTGCCCCTCACATTGTCTCTTCCTGCTCTCTCAGGGTATGTCTAGACTACAGAGGTTTTTCGAAAAAACTGCCCTTTTTTCGAAAAAACTTCACCTACGTCTAGACTACAGTCACATTCTTTTGAAAGTAAATTGAAAGAACGCGGTGCTTCTTTCAAAATTGGTAAGCCTCTTTTTATGAGGAAGAGCTCTTTCAAAAAAAGACATGTGTGGACGTGGGGGAGACAGTTTTTTCGGAAAAAAAAAGAAGGCCTGCCAGAAGTGGTTCCGGGTGCCCTTTTTGCGAGAGAGTATCCTTTTTCGATCTGCTTTTGTAGTCTGGATGCTCTTTTTCAAAAAGTCTCTTTCGAAAAAGCTTCTTTCAAAAGAAGCTTGTCATCTAGATGTACCCTAATACTTCCAGTTAGGCATAGGTCCCAAAGCATGGCACTGAATATCCCTTCCAAAAATTGTCAATATGAGTATCTATGGATACTCTTTATCTCTCTCTCTATATATATAAAAGTTTTTCCTGACACACGACAGAATGACGTCATCAGTCTCTCCAACCACAAAAGCAGCCAGAGAGAAGTGGGCTGACGAGCATAGTGAGCAGTGGGCACAGCCCCCCTAGTATCAATATAAGAATAAGAATATGTTTTTATCCACAATGGTCAAATTGTTTGTCTACAACAAGAACCAAACCAACAATTTCTCCAAAACAGAAACCAAGCCTGAACCTGGATGTTTTAGATCTGGAAGAGTTTGGTTAATTTTCCTTTCACTATTAGGTATATCATGAATCTCTGGTTCTGAAGCAGAAAGGCTGTTCTTATTTACAAAATCAATATCAGAAAGTATCGTAACCATCAAAGGAAAACCAGTTTTCATTATATTCTCAGCATTTTAAAACTACTCACACATTTGAAAAAAAATAGATTTGTTTACGGATAGGCTACAAAGAGGAACAAAAGGAGTAAAGAACAGAAAGGTGTCTACTGGAAGAGGGAAATAGTCAAAACTGAGATGAGCCTAAACCAAAATGTCAGATACTTACCATAAACTCTGAAGAAGTTTGAATTCTGATCAGATTTGAATTACTTAGTTATTAGAAGTATTTTAAAAAATAAAAACACACAAATTCATGAACATATAAGTTTGCATTTCACAGCATTCCATTTTTATTTTTAAATTTAAGAATTACTATGTTATGGACATATAAAGTGATATCCTATCAATACTGTTTTTCATTTAAAAGTCAGCTACATGTGTTTAAAAGACAAGTGAAATGTCACAGACAGAAATGAAAATTTCTGAAAAATATAGAAGGTTTCCATCAATTTTTTCATTTAGAAAAAAGGTATGAAGAGATGAGGAAGATTCTATGGCTCAAAGAGTGCTCTGGGGAGATGAGCTTGCACAACAGAGGGAGCCCCAGCTTAGTGTGGACTGCTGCTGAGATGGGCACAGGGAGGTCCAAATTTAAAGAGAGAAGTAAACATGTAGGGTGAAACACGTTTGTATGAGTTCACTTTACCAGTCCACCAGAGAAACTGATGCTTCTACACATACAGAGGAGAATCTCAAGAGTAGCCAATCTGGGAACCAAAGGACTGCCTGGGTTTTGCACTGTTTTCCCATTGGGCTTGGATAAAGGTGTTAAGTTGCAAAAAGCAGTTGCTGTCCCAGCAGTATAACTTGAGTAAGGATATGACTGTTTTGATCATTTCCGCCATGTTTAAAAGAGAATGAGATATACTATTTCCTGTTGATCAAAACATTGGCCTAAGTCATTCATACCCTTAAAAGTGGTACTTGGATGAAATGAAAAATTAGTTCCTATAAAAAAAAAAGAAATCTCTTTATTGGTGAACAACGGTAGGCTCCACAGAGAAGCAATTATTTCAGTATCTGTTATGTCAGTGAATAGACTATAACAAAGGTTCTGTTCCGGTCATGTATATTTTTAAATGTTGTGAAATAACTACATAGAGGGTGCACCCTACCTACTTTCCTGACTCTGCAACTCAATCCCCAGCCTCTATCCTTACCATAAGCTCCCACTATCAACCTCCCCTGTCCATGATCTTAGTTAACAAGAGTGCTATGGAAGCAGCCTGGACATCTGATATGGTGAATTTTGCTATGCCGCTCCCATAACAATAGGAGGGGGAGTCACATGCCATGAAGGATAATATGCACTGCACACCCCTAAGTCTCACTCTGGAAACACCAGACAATATGATTACCTTGCTCATAACTATAATAAAGTGATTTATTTCAAGACTCACGTTATTCTAAATGAGAGCTTGGCTCAATTTTTCAGTGGAATAGTTTATTCGCTGAAAAATGAGGTTTGGGAGGGACTGAAATAATTCACATATTGTGATCAAATTCAGTCACCAAACTGAACAATCAATTATTCACTCAGCTGCATTCTTAACCATGTTTATGCCAGCCCTTAGACTGTATATGAAGCTGGTGAAAATAATATTGTAATAATCTGCCGAGTGCTCCTGTACCCTCTGATAGGTACAAAAGCTATTCAGTGGTGTGCCATTGACACTTCTCTAGTTGAAACCGTAGAAATCTATGTATGTGGAGCAAAAGGGTCTGAGTCCAACCACAGCTGAAGTTTTGAGTGGTCCATATGTGTCCCACAGTGACAATTATGAAGTCTTTGAAGGTCACAGCAATACTAACTCACTCAGATCTGTTTCAGTAATCTTTAATGTGCATTGGAAGCTTCAGCTGTAATAACCATTTGGAAACTGGCATATTTGGCTCCTAAAATAACTTATATTGGCAGCAAGGAAGGAAAATAAGAGAATGTTATTTCATATTTTCAATAATCATCATATTAGAATTTGTTGGGGGATTTAATTTAGCAGTCCTGGGAGTAAGGGTTGAATAGCACTAACCTGAAGTTAGACATAGAACTGGCCAAGTACTGCAAGATTTCTTCTTAATAAAGCCCTGATATTTCTATCCTTTGAATCTTTTTTGTCATTAATATTGTCATTTTAAGACTGCCAGTCAGAGGAATGCTTCGGAGAATATGTGTCAGGTGGTCCTCAAATTCCAAAGGGTGACTGTAATAAGAATACTCAATGGATGTGAGCTAAGATCTCCCTCGTTATGCACAAAGAGCCCTACCCAGTGGCTACTAAATTAAATGGGAAGATGCCCATTTTTATTCAAAGAACACTACATCAGGCCCATGGAATTTGAGAGAGAAACTTTCCAAAGTGGTACCCACAAAACTGCATTCATTCCATGGTCAAAAACCAACATTTATGAATATGAAGGATCTGCATGGGCAAATAGGCATGGGTATGCAAGTCTGCAGACATAATCAAAGGCCATATAATGGTCCTATTTAAACTAATGAGAATTTTACTATTGACATTAATGGGTCCAGGATTTTGGATCAGATTTGAAATCTGTCCAAAAGTAGCTATTGTCTACAAAGCCTCTTCGTCCTCCCATGGAGAAGCAAAGAACTGCAAAGTCACCATGGAGGGGTAGCTGGATGCATTGTGATCAACACAACACAGACTATATAGACATAGTAGTCAGAAAGCAATATCAAGACACCAACCCATGATAATTTAATTCATCACAAAGCCTTCTCTGTCCTAAATGATAAGAGGGAAGGGGGAGTAGGAGAAGGGCTTTTGAATCCATATCATGTTATCCCTTTTGATCACGCTTGAGACTGCACAAAAGCTACACATGAGGCATTGAACGGTTATAGCTTTAGAGCCACAAATTAAATATTTAGGTATCACTGTCCTATGTGCTTCACTTACCACAGCCTGCTGCTATATTACAGGAGGCATTAAGCTTTCCTATGTTAACAGCCTCTACATGTTTACATTGCTCTTCCTTATATATGCTGGGAAGTTTCTAGTGCAACCAAGCACCCACGGTAATATATAGATCCAAATCGTCTGCTGTTGGAGTTGACTGAAGTGACAACATTTTCTTACCATTCTTAAATCCCTAACAAGACATGGGTTCAGTTACAGTAAACAAGAGTAGAGAACAACCTTGTCACCTGTTTCTCCAGCTGCCAACAAACACCCACCACTTGGTGCAGGCCATATGGAAAGCTCACCAAAAGGGTGGGGGAGGGAAGGCAAAGAGGGCAATTGCCTCGGGACCTGGTGATTCAAAAGGGACTGGGACTCCTGGCAGCTGTTGCTGCTGCTGAGGCAGTGGCTGCACGTGGAGTCTGAGGCCCTTTAAATCACCCTCAGAGCACCATGCAAAAGGCTCTGGGTTGCTCTGATGGCTAGGAAGGGTGTGCCATGGTGCAGATGGCACTGAGGGCTGGCTGCCCCCAGCCCTACCCTTCCTGGAGTACAAAGGTCCCCCCATTTTTTACCCATGGGTTCAGCAAGGCTGGTGACTCCCCTGCTATATGGTGTTGGCTTAATTGACTTCGTACTGGAGCTGGCCAGCATAGAGATGCAATGATCATGTGAGATTACATCATGGGCCCCAATTCCCGTGACTGCATCAAAAGAGCATCAAAATACGAAGCATTTCCTTTGAGGCTGGCTGCTTGAGCACAGTTATGTACTATGAAAACATGTGTCTCTTTGTTCCCTATATCTTCTGCTTCCTC
Organism: Pelochelys cantorii; assembly: GCA_032595735.1. Classification (NCBI taxonomy): domain Eukaryota; kingdom Metazoa; phylum Chordata; order Testudines; family Trionychidae; genus Pelochelys; species Pelochelys cantorii. The sequence goes on along the minus strand of CM064329.1, from coordinate 95,059,735 downwards.
CTTTCTTTCTCTAGTCAGAGTCTCACCACTGTTGGTGCAAGAGCTACTGATAACTAGAAAAGTCTTCTTCTTTCTCTCCACTACACTATCTCTCCCCTTCCTTTTTTTTTCAAGAGCTTCTCTCTTCTCTCTATTCTTCTAATTTGGGTATTGGTCTTATGCCTGACTGATCCATTTTATTATCCATTGGTCTACACACCTCTGCGTTCAGTAATTGATATCTCATAGTGTCCTCCTGTAGTTAACACTGTCAACCAACCGTTTTGATGCAGCTTGAATAAATGATGCTATGCAAAAATGTTTCATATCTTGCTGGGATTTACAGTGTTGTTTTAACTGCACTGGCCCCTGTATATGAGTGAAACAAGGTAGGTGAGGTAATAGTTTTTACTGGACCAAGTTCTGCTCTTGGAAAGGAAAAAGTGTTCAGGCTACACTGAACTCTTCTTCATGTCTAGAGATGAGACACTCTGATAGCCTTTACAGGGCCAGAAGATGATTTCTGTGCAACTCAGGGGCTTTCCTTTCCACCAACTGAAGTCAGTCCAATAAAAACTATTACCTCACCTTCCTTGTTGCTATTTTATCTTAACATAGTTGAATAGTTTGGCTCCTCCAAAAGGTTTTAACACTTAACAGATATGCCATGCCAAACTCTACCCAGTTACACCTGCGCAGCCTCATAAATTTAGCCCAATTTTGACAGGAATGTTTTCCAACGGGAGACATTTCTCACCAAAATAACTTCATCCATTTAGACTATTCCAGCCAAAAGGGATTGAAGTGGAAAGAAAGGAGGCAGGATAGGGGACAAAAATATTTGAGCAGAAGATAAGCTCTAAGTGCAAGTTTAGACACAAGCAAAAATCCACAGCACTAGGGAAAATACAAGGGGTTAAACAAAGCATAATAGCTGCAAAGTTATACAGCAACTAGAAGGAGAAAGAGAACAAACAAGATACTTTAATGCAGAATGGAAACCATTCAGCTTCTAGCTGAAATCCTTCCAATCCTATTAGTCTCTGACGCCTTTAAGAAAGTTGTCTCCTGCTACCAGGGGAATACGATTAAGCAGCCAAATGTAAATGAGCAGTGACAACCTGTGCCCTGAAAGTGAGATCTCAATGCCGGGCCCATGACTGACAGAGTGTAACAAACTTAGTTCTAGAGCTGTGCAAAACTGGTAAGCATTTAACCACAACGTATCACGTGGAAATAATGGATGATTTCATGATTCTTCTGAGTTTGCTTTTCCACAAAATTGAAAAAAACAGGTATTTTCTAACTCTGAAGCTGGGGATATAAATGGCCTAGAATGCTAGTATATTTTTAAAACAAAACCAATTTTGAATTGGAAAGTCAAAGTTTTAAATTCAAATACTGAAGGCATCTTTTGCCAGGAATTGGCCCATTATCACTTGAAAAATCTATCAAAGGGGTCCGATGTTAGAAAAGAAAAGTCACTAAATTGTTCAACAAAACAGTTTTGGTTTTGATTACAGCTATAGGGAAGTGCTGGAAAATTCAGTTGAAACAAACAGGAATGTTTTCATTGTCTTTAATGCAAGTTTGTTTGCCCTGTGTGTGACTTGACCAGGGTCACTCAAGAAGTAAATGTCAGAGAATAGATTAAACTCCAAAGTTCTTCCTGCCACATTGTAGAATTAATCCTTTTTCTATCCCATGATCAGATCGTAGGACTTGCATACTGGACCTATGATGGCTTCATTATGGCCCTGATATTCTAGGCTTTCAGAATATGGAAAGTTTGCAGAATAGGGCCTTATGGCAAACATTTTACTAGATAATGATAATAATAATAATATATGCAAACAACATCTTTGGTTTTCTTGGCGCTAAGGTTCACCAAGTGCAAGTCCTACACAATTACAAAAAATCAAGGAAGCCCTATTTAAAACAGCCTTCAGTCCCATGTTCTAACACCAAACTCGACATTGTCCAAATGCACCCAAAGACTTCAAAATAGTATATGAAACCCCATTGTGCTTCCTGCTAACCATGTTTCCTACAGCAAACATACACACACTGACAATCCAAAATATCACTCTATGAGGTAATGGAAACAACATGCCTGCTCCCTTTATTTCCTCTTGTCCTTTCATAGTGCTGCATAACCAGTCCTTGCTACCTGTAAACCCTTTACTGTGCAATCTGCTCCTTAGTTATCCAGAGTCTGTGTGCTCAACAGACCTGTTGAGTCATGGTGGCAGATTAGCAGCATCCAAGCAAATGGCAATTCCATTGCCTTTACTTGCAAAGATCAAACAGATTATACAGAATCTGGGGAATAACTCTTTCTGTGTTTAAACGTAACATTCAGAACATTTTCTGTGTTTGGGTAATAATGAAAGTGAATGTGTATGGGAAGCTTGGAGTTTCTAGTGGCAAGGATACTTTAGTAATTGACTGAAGTGTAAAAAGCTCCAGTCTCAAGAAAAACAAAAAGGTTCATTTTAAAATGTATGCCCTGCCAACATTAGTTAATAGTTGAAAAATATATCCATTATAAAATTCAATTGGTCCATGAAGAGCAAGTGTGTTAAATTTACAGACTAAATCCAATCATTAAAGTGTGAAATAGAGAGGTTTAATACTGCATTAAGTGCAAATCTGTATACAACTTGGAGCTAGCAATTATGGAGCTAGTAGGCAGCCTCCAAGTATAGAAACACTGTGGCTTTGATAAAACAAAAACTAACCTAATCCTTTCCCAAAAACTCAAAATCACTTTTTGAGGTTCTGAAATGTCCAGAATATTATTGCAAATTGTTTATTTCTGTTGAATGCATCTGAATTTTAGCCAATAACAACACTAGATGAGCCGAAATATCAGTAAAATAGTGGAAATGATGGTAAATTCCAAAACACAGGAGTTTAGAAGTAGCAGACAAATATTTAGGTAATTAGCTATAACAAAATGAAACCTCAGCCTTTTGAGTTTGCCGTTCACCATACTGAACTGCTGTGACATTTGGGCATCTTCAAAAGAGATGGTATTGACTGAGTTTAGTGTAATGCAGCTAAACTACATCTGCACTGCAGGCTTCTTATGCAAGAACTGTTTTGTGCAAGTGTTCTTGTACAAAAGGTCTTGCGCAAGAGCACGTCCACACTGCCATGTGCTTTTGCGTAAGAGATGTGCTTTTGCTCAGGAGCGTCCATGGAAGTGTGGATGTGCTCTTGTGCAAGAAAGCTCTGATGACCATTTTAGCCATAGGGGTTTCTTGCGCAAGAAAACCCTGTTGCCAGTCCACACTGCCTTGTTATGAGGGCTTATTCCTCGTGGGGAGAGGAATAACTCTTGTGCAAGAAGCCCTCTGTTCCGACGCTTTACTGTAAATTTACTTGTGCAAGAACGCGCGTGCAGTATAGATGCTCTGCAAGTTTTTGTGCAAGAACAGCTGTTCTTGTGCAAAAAGCCTGCAGCATACACGTAGCCTTAGTGTGTGGAATTCTTGGTCTAATTGAAGTCAATGGAAGTTTTTTCCCAGACTTCAGTGGTGCTAGGATTTCACCCAGTTGACTCACCTCTATTACTGCCTACATATGAATAGATTCTGGTGACAAATACCACAATCTACACTGTGTGTCTCTGTGTCTGAGTAACTGGGAATAATTATGCTTATTTAACACAAATCTCTTTTTATGAACTTTCAGCTCTGAAAGCTTAGACCTTTTTTCTTGTTTGATTTTAAATGTATTTTGAGTGACAAATTCTTCAGAAAGAGATAGACATTGAAAAAGCTCAGGATAAGCATTAAAAGTAAAAAAAAATCTTAATGTTGAGAGCAATTAGGCGCTGGAATATCCTCCCAGGGGAGATAATCAAGGCATCCTCATAGTGTGCAAGAATAGATATGTGATGCTGTCAAAATAATATCTTACATTTACATAGTGTTTTCCCTTCCAAAAGACCATGAAACACCTCAAAACTCTTCTGCATAGGCAAACTTTATATCCATATATTTAAACATCATTTTTCTCAGCACTTAATTGTAATCACATTGGGGGTGGAAAGTTAAGGCTGTTATAAGTCAGGCTAGAGTCAGGAGTGAAAGAAAATAACTTACATTTCTTACAGATACTCTCCTGTTGCAACTGGAAGGTCAGAGTGGGGGAAGGTTGTGTTAGGACAGTTCATGTAAAAAATGTAAGTCTGGGATGGAGTTGGGGGGGCTCAGGGCAGAGGGTTCTGGGGGATGTGGCTATGGGGGAATCTCAAGGAGGTGTGTGGGGTGCAGGAGTCAGGGCAGGGTGGGCTCACGAAAGAGGGTTGCAGGTGTGTGTGGCAGCTCGGGGTTGTGTGTGTGTGTGGGGGGGGGAGCTCAGAGCTAGGAATGCAGCCTAATCTCTGGGGCTGCCAAGACCATGTTACTTGGCCACCCAAGCATGGGGCTGGATGGGGCAGCTGAGTACTGAGGCAGTGAAAACTGGGTTTCCTAAGCACCAGGGCTGGAGCCTTTGTACGCTGTGGCCACATAGCCCAGGGAGCCAGCAGCATAAAGCTTCTCTGAAACTTTTCTAGGAGAGAGATCAATACAACAATGAAACCATCTGCTGAGAGAACCTGAGACATCATCATTGGAAGTGTTCAGGAGGAGTCAAGGAGCCTGGTATAGACCAGTGTTTCTCAACCTTTTTTTTATAAAGTACCCCTTTTTTTAAAAAAGAGTATAAGTACCCCCAGTACCTACAGTTTTCAGACACACACATTTTTCTTCTACCGTTGCAACACATTTGTTTAAACAACTTAATCGTAGGCGGGCAAATACATTTTTGGGTGTAAAAAGTACAAAAATAATAAAACGCTGTAAAACTTAAAACAAAAATTCAGCTTTCTCAAAATTTCAGTTGTGTTGACATGCCCTCCAGACTTCTCTTGAGTACCCCTAAGGGTACTCATACCCCTGGTTGAGAAACATGCCCTTTCTTAGTACAGGTTGGTCGTGAATTTTGCCCATCATGGCCTTTCTAGCATGAAGCACATATGATCCCTTGACTTGCAAGAACCTTTGAAAACAAGTGCATTGTTTGCTATAAATTGCTAGTCAGTTTAACTGGGTGTATCTTCTTGACATTTCAATGCTGATCTTATGCTCTGAAAGAGGGATCAATCAATGTTTTTCCCATTTATCATCAGATTCTAGCATAGAGAAATGTCCTCTACAAATGCCCATACAATTTCTATTGAGGTCAATGACAATTATGCATGTTTTCGAGAGGAGATTAGACCCATACAACATAATGTATACCTCTTAGTAACATGTTTAAAATGATATCTTCTTCAAAGTTGCCAGCTGCCACATATCTGCTTAATCTGAAATCTTGACAACAAATAAATATCTTGCAATGTAAGAAATGGGTGGCTACAGCAACTGTTTCCAGGAATGAGTTAAACACAGTATAGTTGATTTATAAAATAATTCTTTTAATGAACCTCTTAGCTCAGGCTTCGATAACATTGTACAACATAATTTTCTTCTGCAAACTCATTACAATAGATTGAATTTATGAACCATCAAGTGATACCTATTACAGAGTCAGGAAATATGGCTTTTTGAGCTTGACCATGTACAAACATGCTTTCAGTCAGGTTCTTGGCGAAAAATGTCTCGTTTCCTATTTCTGATTCATTCAAATATACCATCTTCCAAAACTCTTTGAAATGGTAAAACATAATTTCTATGGAACTCTGTGAGGCCTATTAAACAAAGAGTGTGGAAGTTTGCACGTGATTTTGTTCTTATCTGTAGGTCTGATCTCCCAGGAGACATGTGAATTTTTAGGTGAGCTGCTAGGTAATAGCTAGCAATAGTGGAATGAAGCTGATAATAAAATAAATTAGGATCAGGAAGAAAATCCAAACAGTGATGTCTGTTTGAATGAGATTTATTTCCCCTTTCTCTGACAAAAGTGGTGAAAGAATAATAGAGTCCTTTAAAAGCAGACAAAAGTTCTAGAGAACAATCCTACATTGGCAGAGATTCAGGGAAATGAACAAGATCTGTCATTATATCTTAGGTGTTTCTGTAGATGGTTAACATGTTTCAAATGCTTACAAAAATTATCAAAATTACCAAAACATAATTTTTAAAATTAATAATTTTAATTTATTCTGTAAAATAACAGAATACCAATTTAAATGTATTATAAATATTTTGGGTGTTTGACTACATTTTCAAATATATTGATTTCAGTTCCAACACAGAATACACAAAGTGAGCAGTGCCCACTTTATATTATTATTTTTATTACAAATATTTGCATTGTAAAAAAGAAAAACAAAAGAAATTATCATTTTCAATTTACGCCATAGAGGTCCACTCAGTAGAGCCATGTGTAGATAGAAATGTCTACCTGCGGATGCCATAGTGTCTCCTGTCTGGGGTCATACAACCCTTCTGGCAGTGGGGCTAAGGACAGTGCAGCCATGCTGCTAGGAAGAGCTGCCAGTGTGGGGCGCTGACTCCTGAGCATGACTGGACCACGCTCTTCTCTATTGGCTGCAGTGGCTCTTGGGAGTAGAACTCTGCAGATCTATGGATCTTGATGTCTATCTGCAGATATAATTTCTATTCATGCAGGGCTTTGTCACTCGGTTCTAATTTTTGTTAAGCTACTTTCTAAGACTAACAAGTTTGTTTTCATTTCAAAGAGATAATGCTGCCTGCTTCTAGTTGACAATGTCACCTGAAAGGGGAAACAGGTATCCGCATGCTTCTCTTGTAGGTGGCATTGGCATCGCAAGATATTTGCATGCCAGCTATACTTAACCATTTGTATGCCTCTTCATGCTTCTCCTTGTAGGCTCTAAAGTTTCCCATTGTTTTCTTTTTTGACTGTCATTACATACAATCTAAAAATAATTCTTCATTTGTAAATGGCACTTTCATGATAATGAGATTGTACTACAGTACTTGTATGAGATGAATTAAAAAATATGATTTATTTTATCTTTTTGCAGTGCAAAATGATATAAAATGAGCACTTTGTGTTCTGTGCCGTAATTGAAATCAATATATCTAAGAAATGTACAGAAATATCCCACAATATTTACAATACATTTTAAATTGATATTCTATTATTGTTTAACAGTGCAATTTAAACTGTGATTAATCACAACTATTTTTTATTCTCATGATTAAATGTGATTGTTTTTAATCATTTGGCAGCCCTAGTAATTACACACTGAAATTTGCTTTTGAATTCTAATAAATATCCACTGATGTTTTTTCTGTTATTCAACCAGGTCTGCCCTAATTTTACCAGGTGGGATTTACATCAAGTTGTGGATACATTGACTTGAATTGTGACTACAGCTAAATGAAAATTTAAATTCACACTTATCAGGAACTGATATTTCTACTGAAAACTGAAATATTCCTCATAAAAGAGCACTACATCATCTAAATACATTGATTTTTAAAATGATTTGCTGTCATCTTCTGTCCAGAGTTCCAGTTCACACAGTTTCTGCTTCCTTATTTGTCATGATCAATAAAGACTGTTTTCCCTTGTGATAACTACTAAGGATGGAATAGAGGTCTAAGCAGGGGACCCAATCTGTGCTAAGGAACAATGGTGCCAAGGATATGGGGGTCACAGGGATACTGTGACTTTGCATTTCATGCCAGCTGCACAGAAGAGGTGCGGCAGGAACCCCTGGGCCTTTGGTTCTATGTTTCCCAAAGTTTCCCTTATACTGAAGTGATTCTTCTGTGTACAGCCAAACTGGATTTAAGGGTGCTTTGGGCAACTAGGGAAGTGCAAATCTGCTCCATTACAAGAGCGAGTCTGACCCAGGGGTTCTTAAAAGGTGCAGTTCAATAACAACACCAAGGGAACTCAAAGCAGGAAGAAATGAAAACAAAAGTTGGGAGAATCTAGCTTAATTTTGGTGATATTACCCAACCCCTTTTGAAATCTGTGTGCTCCTTTCAGGTTAAGTTCTTGAAATGTCGGCTCTTTTGTGCTTGTCTCACTTCCATAGGTGAGCTGAGATGTCAATGTTTACACTTAGATTAGAGTTAGTCCAAGATTCAGAACTGAGGCAAACTCAGGACTTGGGTTTGAGTGTAATTTTTATGCCAACATCTCACAAGGACTACTTGTGATAATGGGATATAAGCATAGGAGTGAATCTTTCTGTGAATTGAGTGCAAGTGGCATTTGACAGGAATCTTGCTGTGAACAGGAGAAGACTTATTTGCTTAAGACAAGTCATTATTATCCTTTACTACTATGCTGCTCCCTGAATACTCTACCCTAGCATGCTAGGCCCCTTCTTCATTCAAATCCTCCTAGCTGGATACAATCAATGGGACTCGGATGTAATATAGCTAATAATCAATGGAAAAATAAAGTTGTGAGTATGTCAAAATCATGTATTTATTTTCTTCATTGAATCTTCCAGAATGACATTTTAATGCTTTAATGTGATGTGCACAGTGTGATGTGTTCAGTCACAGAGACCGCCTTGGGACTGTCACTTGTTGTTCTGAAATATCACTGAGCCCCCTACCTGGGTGCCCCTCAACTCTGTCCTGCCGAGTCAGGCCTTCTGGCCTCCTCTGGCATGGACACAGAGCTAGGGTCACATCCCTTTGCAGTATGGTACAGACACTAAGATCAGCTCAACTCTGGGAAGGCTCAGCCAAAGGGATTTTCCTCAGAACCAAATGCACAGCCTCAGTGGGACCTGAACTGCAAATACATCTATCTTATTCTTTCATGAATTGTGTACAAGGTAAGTTCATATTTGTCCTCTTTCTGAATCTAAAGAAAGATATGCTCAGATTACTCCCCCTACCATTGTAAAAATGACGTACACTGGGTTTATTAATAAACAAAAGCCATTAAGTATGAAATGTAGGATTTATGTAGTCATAAGAGATAGAAGACAGAACTAAGTAGACTACTAAAAAACAGAACATACAAGCTAAGCTTAATACACTACAAAACTTATTACATGTAACATCTTGCCCTAAAAGTTGTTCTAATAATCACCTTCACAAACTAGGCTCACTTCTACTCTGGAATGAGCCCTTTTCCCCTGTTTGGTTCAGTTTGCGGTAAAAAAAGAGTGTTCTGCTGACTGACCACAGCCCCTATTCTTTGGCTTCCTGCCTTTATATAGGTTTTGCAAAAGTCAGGAATCCTTTGTGTTGAGTTTAGACTTCCTCCCAGCTCTTCATAAAAATGTATATCTAAGTTTGATAGACCAGCACATTACCACAGCAGTCAGCTGGGGAATGTCCCTGACACTATGCCCATAACATTATTGAGTTAAGTGTCAAGGAGTTTAGTGTGACTGCTATGAGACCACACTAGTGCACAGTATTCAGCTGTAAAATATACTAAGACAATTGTTGTGATTCACAAGGTCCATGGACTGGAGCCCCATGATGTTCCAGCCAATTTTTTGATAAGTGCAGCACAAGATCTGACCTTATTTCCAGTGTTCTTGAGGTGTCATTGAAAAGTTAAACTCTGCCTAGTGTAACGCCAAGATACTTTGAATTAGCCTTGTGGCTGATCCTTTCACTGTGGAACTACACATCAAGTTTGGTATTAGTCATTTTATTGTTTGGCTGGAAAGTGGGTAAGCCCTAAAATTTCCAGCATTGTAAATAATCAGCTACTGTTCTACACTCTCAGGTTAGGATGCAATTGATGATATAAATTCTTGTATGCTGAATTCTTGTATCCACATATACGAATTTCCATGACTCCGTCACTGGTATATCTGCAGATTTAAAAGTATTTGGGGCCTTGAGGGATGCCATAGTAATTATTTAGATGCAACTTTTCCGACTGTTTACTGTGTTTAAATCACAAGATCATATGTGTTACAAAAGTTAAAAAAAATGATCCAAGTTAAGGCAAAATACTGCCAGGAAACTGGACCTCAGTGAAGCAGATCATTAAAAGGGCAACCTCCCTTTTTGTGAGCAGGATTAATTTTGCTCCCATACATTTACACTTGTTATATTGTGGTTGCCATACTTGTTATATTAAGGCTTGCTCTTTCAGTTCTCTATCTGATGGCAAGGGTGATTTAGGTAGTTATACGTGTGCATACTCTGAACTGCACATGCAATATAGTTGCATCAATATTGACTTAAAAAACCCCTTTTAGACAATTTACAACAATTCTCAGTCTAGTCAATCATGAAACTGAATATTTGATTGAAAGTTGGGAACATACCTTAACACTTATCATTTGCTCCTACCAGCCATTTGTCTATTGAAACTTTGTAGACGAGTAATCCACTTTGTCTCGGCTAGGGTATAAACAGACTTTGTAATGAAGTGCATGTAAATAGGCTTCTCCGTGACTCTTGTTGCAAGCGGCTTCAGTCTTATTAGTTACAATAATTTGGTTGCATCCCCTATTTGAAATCACCATTATTTCTGATGTATTGTGTTCTCAAAAGATAAATGTGTTCTCATTGTTAGGGAAAGAAAGCAAACTAACTTCTCAGTTAATTATGGTCTTTGGATAAAAAGAAAAAAACACTCCAGAATACATTACAATATAACATAGGGCATGCTAAGAAGGTTTTAGTATCAGTGTTAATTGAATAATACAATAAGAGGTGTTGCAGAATTTTATTTGGCTGCTTGTGTCTGAAACCAATGTCAGTAAGGTGACCTTGCTGACCCCCTTTGTCATCTGAAATCCCTTTTGCAAATGGCATGTGTGAAATGATCACAATGAGCCACATCCTGAAAAGAAAAGATTCTAAATAAATTAATACCTTGCCTTGTCCTGTTAATTGATGCTAATGTTATCAGGGCAAAAGGCTGAGCAAGCACCTTTCAATGAAATAAATAAACCAAGACCAAGACAGAGAGGCTCTGCAGGGAATGCTGATGCTAACTCTCCAAGGCTGTTTTCACATGCTGTACAGGAAACAGCTAGCTCAGTTTTACAGAACTTTTTGTAACAGGAACATGGCACTAGAATTTAGATACCAAGGTGATAGGGATAGAGTGGTAGATAGATGGGGTTTAGAGATGGTCTATACAGAGAAGTGTCTCACATCAGCTAGGGTGGAAACCACCTTAAAGATGAACAGATTTATTTGGACGTAAGCTTCTGTGAATTAAAAAACCCACCTTGTCAGTAATAAGACTAATATCCCTGTATGCCACAACTTCAGGAGTAGCAGAAATGTGGCCTAGGGGATAGGGTGCTTACTGAGGGGGACAAGGTTATGGGTTCAAGTCCTACTCTCCCCTGGTCTGGTCCCTATCAGCCCCAGGGCAGGAGGTATAAGGGGTGGCCTGATGGTGGGGTGGGATGCTGCGTGGCCTTTTCTTCTCTCTGCATAAACTTGTCAACCAATCCACTAGAGTTTAACTTAGGAGCCAAAGAATCTTGTCTTTGAATAGGAAAATATATTGGTAGTCACAAGTTATAAAATTGGCCAACCATAATTAAAGGGTTTATTGGCTAAAAGTAAAACACATTAAAATCTCATACATGACCAAAATGAATAAAGAACAAATCAAGCCACCACAACAACAACAAAATGTAATATGAGCCTTTAATGGAATAGAATTTACCCACAATTCTTTGTAAAAGCAATTTACATAAACATCTACATAAATTTAAATTTCTTGCTAATAAATTTATACTGCTAGACTATTTTCTTCTTGGCTCAATTACTTATTTTGCTTTGGTTTTGCTTTTTTTTTTAACAGTTGTTAATTCAGGGGTGTTCCAAAACTGTCTCTTAAGAGGACATGGAGACAGGTAACTCACTCATATAAAACAGTGCATCTTCAGAGAAGGCTGCAGAATTATACCAATTTGCACCAACTGAGTCTGGTCCCTGTTTTCAAGTAGTTTAGGCCTGAGATTTAGGTTTTGTGTAAAGGGGGGGGGGATACAAAATGCAATCAAGGGAATTTTCGGGACCAGGGGAAGTCCCTTGCCACTGGTCCCCCAGCACACCATCCCTTCCACTGCTGGCTCCACTTCCACCTCAGCTGGCTCCTTTGCCTCTAGCTCAGCTGGGTTCCTGGGCCTGGAAGGGCTGCCCTACTTCCCCTATTGCTGGCCCTGGCTCCGGCCCCGCTACTGCTGGTGATGGCCCTGGTCAGGCTGCTGGAAGCTGGCACCACTGCCACTGACCATGGCCCTGACCCCTACCAGGCTGCCAGATGCTGACCCCAGCATTACTGCCATTGGCCCTCCTGCCACTCGCTTCCAGACCAAGGATGTTGCTGGCCCAGAGTCCCGGTTTTGGAAAGTGCAACCTATATCATTATTATGTAGTATTTGCTGAATTCTAGATCTGAATTTGGCAATACAATATGCCATTGCAGACTTAGGCCTGAGCTCCCCTGCCCTCCCACTACAGTGGAGAGCCTATTCAAACCAAGCCATAAATATCAAATATGATACACCAGCTCACTAGATAAGATAAAATGGTGTCTCTGACTTTGGGTCTTTTGGTGAGCAGGTGACCAGCAGTCAGGTGGCATCACTAATAAAAAACCAGAGTCTGACACTTTTATTCATTTTAAATAGTATCTTAATCCACAAATATTTCCACTGTTTTCAAGGTATTACTCATTACTGAGCAAGATTGGCATAATCTTCACCCTCCCTCACAAAATAAGGAGAATTCCATGTTATTTAAAAGGTCAGACATCCACTACAAACAACAAATGATAAACACTTAATGTGAAGAGTTCAAAAATACCCCATTCAGGGGAGCCCACACCTATGACAGGCCCCTGGGCAAGGTGGGGGAGCTCCATGCTCCTGGAAGAGGCAAGGCCTTAGGCAGAAGGGGTGGATTGCAGCCACAAGGACCTCCCAGAGCACGCCATTCCCCTCCGCCACCACCACCACCACCTTTAAAACTGCCTGGAGTGTGCTATAGGGGCTTTGGAGATGATTTAAAGGACCTGGGGCTCCAGGCACTGAAGCTGCTGCAATAGCAGCATCACTGGCTGGCAGCCCCGGGCCCTTTAGAATCTCTGGGCCTCATGGCAGATGGCCCGTTTGCTCTCCCCCTTTGTTGGTGAACCTGACCCCATTGGCTTAGAGTTGTTTGCCCAAACTATTCAGTGAATGCTTAGAATTAACAAGGACATCCCACAAATCAACATGTCAAATTACGAGAACCACATGTCTAACCACAATCACACTGGTTTCAAAGGTTCCAGCATCTTCTCTCCTCTTTCTCATCTTCCCTCTTTTCCTTTTTATGTAAGCAGGTCGTCCATTACTTCGCATCTGGTTTCCTTTCCCCATTAGATTAAAGTCTGTGTCTCCAAAATGCACTTTAATTACCTTTAATATATATTTGAAGTGCTCCAGAGAAGCATTTAATTTCAGCTTTCAGTGGGGAAAGAAGAACACAGATCAATTTTAACCACCAAATGTATGTTGTGGCTTTTCAACTACAGAGTTTTATTTATTTATTTTACTGCCAACCCTATTTCTAGCAGAGACACTTTAGTGGATCTATTGAGCTCTGTGAAGTATGTTGTCTATATCTGGCCATGGCATATTTTAAAATATGTTGTATGTAGCGATGTCACTTAGAACTCAAGCTGGCCAGAAAACAACAATTCCATTGCATGGAAAATTTCAGAGTTACTAAATTTGTTTTTATTCCAAATCAAAATGAAAATAAAACTTTAGAAAATGTTGATGAAAAATACACAGGAGACAGAGAAAAAGAGCTCTGCCCCAATTCGCTTCTGCATACTTAGACAAGAACATCCCTGATATTATTATTCCCATTTTACAGATGAGGAACTGAGGGACTAAATATTCACACAAGGTCACACAGAATGTCTGTGGCAAAGCAGGGAATTTAACTTCCGTGTTCCAGAGCACTAGTTGTCACACCCAGGTCACAGAGGTTGCTGTAACACAAAGAAGACTACAGGTTTAATTGGAGTCAATCAACCAGTCTCTAGGGCTTTCTCTACACTGCAGGGTTTTTGCGCAAGTAGCTTTTTGCGGAAGAGATCTTTTTGTGGAAGAGATCTGCAAAAACTTCTTGTGCAAAAGTGCATCCACACTCAAAAGCACATTGCAAAAGCGCACTCTTGTGCAAGAAAAGTCTGAGCACCTGTGCTTTTTGTGGTAGGCTCTTTTTGTGTAAGAAACCCCTCTTGAGTGTACACACACCTTTTTGCACAAGAACTCTTGCAAAAAAAGGAGTTATGCCTCATAGAAGGAAGTATACCTACACCACAAAAAGCCCTCTGTTCTGTCAATTGACTGTAGATTTTCTAGCCCAAAAACATGCTTGAGGTGTGGATGCTCCATGGGTTTTTGCGCAAAAACCTTGTAGTGTAGACATAGCCTAGTGACAGAAATTGCAGAGCTCAGTAACAGGGAGGAAAAATAAGGAGAAAGAAGAGGAAGCAGAGGGGGAAATGCAGAAGGTCAACTGAGTGGAGGCAAGAAACTCTGAGGAAGGTTGATCCTGCTGTATACCTGTGCTATATTTTATAGTGCTTGAAAACAAGATTAAAGATACACATGATGGAAAAATAACAAACTGTGTGTTTTTGGGGTATGCAGAGATAAAGTTTCTTGGTACTTTAAATGACTGTGCTTTTTGGTGCAGCTGTATCTGGAATCCACAATAGCAAAGGCTATTTTTGAGTTAGTATTAAGTGGAGTGTATGATCTGGTCCAAGAGGTGACTATAGTTGGACTGCTTGGAAATAGTGACCATTTTATTATCAAATTTAACATCCGAACATTATGTGGTAGGAAAAACACCACAGTGGCCCAACATTATGGTATTTATTTTCAGAAAGATGAACTACACAAAAATGAGGAGGTTAAACAGAAATAAAAAGATACAGTGCCAAAAGTAAAATCCCTACAAGCTGCATGGAAACTTTTCAAAGACACCATAATAGAGACTCAAATTAAATGTATATCCCAAATAATCCCCCCCCCCACACACACACACACAATAAGCAAACCAAAAAGGGCCATCATGGCTTAACAACCAAGTAAAAGAAGTAGTGAGAGATAAAAAGGCCATTCTTATGTTTTTATGTTCTTATGTCTACACTACAAAATGCTGGGGGGTTGGAGGTGAGGGGTTACATTTCTGTCAACACCCAAAAGCTGACAAAACAAAAATTGCCAAAAGGTGTTCACATTTTCTCCCTCTGTCAACAGATCAAGTCCTCACCGGGGCACTATCTTTGACAGTGTGAGCAGTGCACTGTGGGTATGTATCCCACAATGCAGTATTGTGGGATAGCAGAGCTCATCCCTGTGCATCCTCAGATTCCCTCTGAGTTCTCCAGCATTCTCAGCTACTGGGAGCAGTATCATGTGTATCTCTGTGAGCTCTGTCAATTCCCCCAGTGCAGGGCAGAACAGGAGCATTCTAATGATTTGTTCTGTCTTCCCCAAAGGAGCAGATCACTCAGCTGTCAGACACTTCACAGAGTTTTGAAAGGGAAGGGGTGCATGCCTGCAGGGGAACAGAGATGAGCGAGCCACCAGGACAGGCATTGTGGGATATTGGCAGAAGCCAGTTCTGTGGCAAAATAAACAGCAGATTCTACACTTGTCTTTGTCAACAGTAAAGAGAGGGGAAAAGAAAAAAATCTCTCCAAGGGGTGGAAGATTTTGTTGTCAAAACTGGGTGTTTTTCATGACAAAAGTCTGATTGCAGTGTGAATGCGCTCACAGGTTTATCAGCTAAAGGTGGGTTTTGGCAACAAAACTTGGTAATGTAGACAAAGCCTTACTCAGAGACCACTAAAACAGGCTGCGCTATTGACCACGTGGCTGAAGATGTGTTCTGTAGTGCTGGATCACCTATGACTTCAACTAGTGCCAAAATCATTAAACCAGCCTTCCGCATATAGGCAAAACTGCTATCAACTTCAGTTGGTGTCACATGTTCCAAAGCACTGAAATATCATACTCAGCTTCAGAGACAAAACAGAGTTTAAACAGAATTTTCTTCATATGCACAGAGCAGTCCAAAACCTACAGTTGGATTGATTTTGTTTTAGATTAATTAAACCATTAAATAAAGCATAAAAATAAAGCATTTAAGAGTGCACAAAGTCTCTGCTTTCTAACAGCTCGCAAAATTGCAGTTTCTCTTGCTCACAGACTCCTTAGAAATTAAAAGGTGCCCTGGAATTCAAAGAAATAGCAATTGTGTAGCTGAATACAGCACAGAAAGGGGAGTTTTAGGCTATGTCTGTTCTCAGGCTTCCTTGACAAAACTTTTGTCCTTCACGGGAGCTTAAGCCCCCTATCCCTATGAATGACAAAGTTTTGTCCTGGCAAGTGAAAGTGTGACCATTATTTTGTCAACAAGAGCCCTCTCCTGCAGACAAAAGCAAAACTCACTCATTCGGGGTAGAACTATTTTGTCAACACATGTGCTCGCACATACTCACTTTTAGTGACAGGGCTGTATGGTCATAGCCTCGCCACTAAAAGCCACGTAATACAGATATAACCTTAGTCACAGGTAACTTCCTCTCCTTCAAGATAGATGACTCTTTCAAAATTCCTCCTAGATGTTAATGAATAGCCTTACAGTGCATGTTTGAAAAGGGACCAACATGTCTTCCTTGTCACCTTCAACTAGTCCCCAGGAGATATACCAAAGATGCATGCTTGGCTAGTCTGCCCCTTCATCCATATTTTTCGAGTAAGGGTGCCATATAGCAATCAACCCCATAGTAAATCTTCATTAACAAGTCCATACTTTTGTGTAATCTCTTAGAAAAAGCTTACTCAGAATATCTATAATAGATACAGGGACTTATAAAGCAGCTACCCAAGAAAGCAGTCATTGCTAATGTCTCTCATTATTTGTCATCCTCTACCATTTACAGAATCATTTTGCGTCTATATTAGATTTCACTCCTTTTCTGTATGTCTGTCTTCCATTGCTCTTTACTATTCAGCACACATTCTAGCATCAAACAGAGGCTGACTTCTGTCCATGGGAGTAAGAGGCAGATGTGAGGAACAATGTGAGCCTCACTTCACTCATATATGGCCACATTGGGCCAGCTCTACAGTACCATCATATAAATACCACTCTAGCAGCCAACTATGGTAGTCTCAAGAGACATAAACCTATGGTTATGTGAGGAGGATTTGCTGTGCCTCTTTCAACAGCACAACCATGCTGCACAGATAGATTTATTGAAAATACGTGTGAGAATTGTCATCAAATGGGTGGAGTTCCAGAGGGACTGATTCTTGGCCTTACACTATTTAACATTTTTAGCCATGACCTACAAGAAAACCTAAGAACATCACTGACAAAGTAAGGAAATGACTCAAAGACATTCACAGTAAAAATGATGAATGGGAAAAAATTAAGAGAACAGGTTACTGATACGGAGCAATAGATCACTTGGGCTACATCTAGACTGCTTTCTTCTGCCGAAAGAAGATATGCAAATTTAGAGCTAATTTGCATATCTTCTTCCTATCATGTTATCAGAAGAGGTTTTGTTGAAAAAGAAAGCAGTTTAGACACAGTTTTTTAAAAAAAAAAACCCACCCTTTTTCAAAAGAACCCTGCATACCTCACTTTTTTAGGAAGAAGGGTTCTTTATAAAGGTTGGAGACCACTGGATTAAAGAATTAGAAAATGTGCCTTTTAGTGATAGACCCAAAAAGCTCCACCTATTTAGCTAAATAAAGAGAAGGCTAAGGGGTGGCACAGGGAAAATAGCTGATAAAGATCACAATAATCTAGCAGACAACAGTATAATAAGATCCAATGGATGGAATCTGAAACTAGAGATATTTAGACTCAAAAAAGGCATAGATTAACAGGGAGTTTATTTAGCCATTTGTACGATTTGCAAAGGTTGTGGTGGAGTCACCATCTCTAGCAACTTTTAAATCAAGTTTGGATGTTTTCCTAGAAGAAATGCCGTAGTTAATGCAGGAAATATTTAGGGAAAGTTTTATTTCCTGTGTTATACAAGAGGTCAGAGTAGATAATCACAATCATCCCTTCTGTATTTATAATCCAGGAATCCATTGATCTAAAATAGACAGAGAATTCTTCTCCCTGACATGTTGCCATTAATTCCCTCAAATACAATGTGTATATTGATTAAATCCTGATTGTTAGACTTTTCAGCAACATTCAGAATAGCACCCCACACTTTGCAGTAACATTATCTACCTACTCCATGCAAAATTGCTTTCCTGCTTCACACTTTTAAAATCCATTAGTTTTAATGTATGTTATCAGAGCCTGGCAACATTTTTTAGACACTGAAAACTAAATATCAAGTCAATTGGAAAAGAAAACAAAAAAGTTTACGGCTAAAACCTGATAGTTCGTTTAAATTGATCAGTTAATGTCTGCTACAAATGCTTACAAATGTAATGCATTGAAAAACATAGTTAGAAACATCAAAATATTTCCCAGGCTCAGATACTGAAGATTCAAATTGGGGATGCATTGGATTTCTCAAAATTGCTTTCTGTTTCCACGGAGTATAGGAGAAAGTGACTAAAGCTAGGACATAGGCACATAAGAACATAAGAATGGCCATAAAGGGTCAGACCAAAGGTTTATCTAGCCCAGTATCCTCTCGTCCAATAGTGGAGAATGCCAGATGCACTAGAGGGAGTGAAAGATTAACTAAGGGCACATGGGGACATTCACAAGTATATCAATATACTTCTTAAATACTAGGCACTGTAGTTCACCCATCTTATCTTTGGGTCTTCTAGCGTTTGTGTAAAAGCACTTAATAAATGTGTCACTATTTAGCTGTCTGCCATTTCATCAGATCTTACTTGTATTTTATCATCTTCCATCCTATCCCCCTTACTAGACCATAGAGAATCTCTATTAATAGACTCTCCCCTAAGAGATGTCTCTGTCCAGTCCATGTGCTGCTCCGCACCTGTCGGCTTTCCCCCAGCCCTTAAGTTTGGTTCAGCTGATTAGGTATTATTAATAAAATTGATAACAGCACATGACATGAGAAGTTAATGATAACTTGGGTGATTTATTATAGCCACATGTACTTTATTATACAATATCAACTGAATGATTATTACTGGCTGCATTTGTGTTCTGTAGTGAAGCTAAAATCATGTTTGCTATAAAGGAAATTTAGTCTTTGAGCTAAAAATCTACCAAGCAGAAATAGAATACATTATTTCCAGTAATTTAACCAAGATGTGTGTGTTTTATTAAAAGTTCTAGTTTTGAAATACAAGAGACTTGTGCAATACCCATAAGGAATTGGGTAAGATAGGTAAGATTAATATCTTTTATTGGACTTTTGTTGGTGAAAGAGACAAGCTTTTGATATGCTCACTGCTTCTGAGTACATGACCTCTCTACTCTGATGCTTCCTAGACCCCCTCAGAGAAGCAAAGGCGTAATTTTGCCCTTTAAATTTCACTAGCCTCTAACATCAGAAGAACTGAGATTGAGACGCAAGAGAAGAGGACGGAAAGTACCATGAGAGAAAGGAAAGAACCAGAGAAAGACGCACCTTCTTTCAGCAATGAACAAGAAATTTTATCAGAATAAGGAAAAAAGTAAATGCAATAAAGAATTTTAAATGTATATCATTATAGAATTGAGGACATATCCTACAAATATGTACCACCCAAGTACAGTGCTTACTACTATGAATAGTCAATAGGACTTACAATATTTAGCACTGATGCTTTATAGAAAGTGTTTTCTGTTTCATGCCAATATTTTATTTTGCTAATCAGCTGAACTCTAAGGTTTTGGTATTTTTATTTTATTTTTACACTTATTAGCAGGTCTTCGCAAAACTGCACATAAAAGCTTATGATACTTGGTTCTGAAGTCCAGCAAAATCCTAATTGTGATGGTCTCATCTTTTCACTGATGGAATGATACTAATGCTAAATGGCAACATAAATAATGTAATGAATGATAATTTTACACTGTGCAGCCATAAAATCAATCAATTTTTATGCTCCAGTGCATCACCTCTGCACCTTACAATCCCTGCTGTAATTCTCCATATGGAAATGAGGAATCAGTGGATGACTGAACAGTTTATTCATGTAAAAAAGCTGAGTTGTAGTCAAACGGTGTGCTGATACAGCCTATGAGAAAAACCCAGTCATTTAATTTACCAGAAACCAGGATTACAAGAAAGAAAGAAAGAAATGAAAATTCCACAATGTCAAAAAGGGAAACATTATCAGTTCCTATATGCCCCATATTTGGACTAATTATAGTATTGATAACAGAGCTTCTGATATTGTTGCATGTGGTAATGCGATGGCTGCCATCTTGGCTAACACTAAGGACTGAACTAAATACATTCAGAGCACATGTATCTGCAGCTCTAGCTAAAGATCCAGGCTGACTATCTGGGCAAGCATGCCAGAACCTTTGTGGAAGTGGGGGGAGCACCTGCTCCAGAACCAGGGTGGCCAGGTGGCCATGGTGGGGGCAGGGAGCAGCATTGTACCCCTCAAACTACAAGCCTAGGGCAGGGTGTGCTGAAAGAGGCTGTACTTTGTGAGGGAAAGGCTTGCATTTGGGGGGGGGGGGAGGGATGCTGCCTCCTGACCCCTCCAAACTATGCCTATGTTGAAAAGTGGGGGCATGGCCCTCTTGGTTTTGGCACCATTGATCTGCGCTATAGCAGACTCACGGATATTGTGGATGGGACATAGAGGGCATATAAAACATACTAATGAGTGGGATATATTTGTTCATTTGTTTTTCTGACCAGGGGGGTGGGGAAGGAAGGAAGTAGAGAAA
This sequence comes from Pelochelys cantorii, assembly GCA_032595735.1. Taxonomy (NCBI): domain Eukaryota; kingdom Metazoa; phylum Chordata; order Testudines; family Trionychidae; genus Pelochelys; species Pelochelys cantorii. Next base: position 95,038,940 of record CM064329.1, on the reverse strand, counting down.
TATTCCTTAGAACCTGAGTTCTAAGAAATCACATCAGTTACCTGGGAATGAAGAAGCTGAACCTCTCCCACCTTCAGCCTGCTCTGTCTAAGTTTGTATAGAACTCGTCAGCTTTATGCCTCAGTACCTCCTCTCCCTTTCGTCCAAAAAAATGGGCATTAGAATCTCCTCATCATACTCCAAGTGACTAAATCCATCTCCTATGGAACTATAATCTATGAAGCTTCAAGAGCAAAAACACTGCCACAAAATGGTCATCAGAATTCCAAAGTCACCAAAAAGCTGAGGCATGACATCTTCAGAACTGAAGCTCAGCTCTGTGAAGCTTATGAATGTACAGTACAATTTGACTGGGCAGAAAGGGTGGCAAATGTAGAATTCAGCAACCATAAAATTACTCCTCTAAATTAACAATTAAAATGATTTTCCCTCATCATAATACAAATGTTTTGGATCAAATAGATCTGGATTCATCTTTTTTCAATAGACAATAAGAGTAAGGAAGTTTCTACCCCAGAACCTCTGTTCTTGAGAGATTTCTGTTGTCTCTTCCAAATCTCTCCTGAAAACTCATTTCCTCGAAAGTAAAAAACAACAAATGGTCTGATAGCACTTTATAGACTAACAAAACATGTAGATAGTATCATGAGCTTTTGTAGGCACAGCCCACTTCTTCAGATGACTGAAGTTCTGAAGAAGTGGGCTGTGCCCATGAAAGCTCATGATACCATCTGCATGTTTTGTTAGTCTATAAAGTGCTACCAGACCATTTGTTGTTTTTTTTCTGTACAGACTAACTCGGCTACCCCCTGAAGCTTTCCTCCAAAGCGCATGTCAGCAGAAATGCTGTCTCCCATTCATGACATTATAAATGAAGGCTTTAAGAATGGTTCCCTGAGTTTTCCAGTGAATTCCGAGTCATATGTCTGTTTAGACAGTGCACTCCTCAGTCAAGTGTTCTTCTGTCTCTAGTACAGCACCAAGCCCTCTCTTGGAGTGCATCTACACAGCACAGTTATTTCAAAATAACAATGCAAGCATCTACACAGAAATTCCATTATTTCAAAATAATTTTGAAATAACAGACAGCTTATTTCAAAATCTCTAAACCTCATTCCATGAGGAATAATGCTGCGTTTTGCCGACTCAGCACTTTGTCGGCAAAAAGCTGCAGTCTAGAGGGGGATCTGTCGAGAAAGAAAGCCTTTTTCAACAGATCCCTTATGCCTCCTGCAAGGCATAAGGGATCTGTTGAAAAAGGCTTTCTTTCTCGACAGATCCCCCTCTAGACTGCAGCTTTTTGCCGACAAAGTGCTGAGTCGGCAAAACACAGTGGCCATTTTTATGCAAATTAGGTGCGGGATATTTAAATCCCTGCCTCATTTGCAATGTCGACCTGCCCAATCTGCATCCCTCTGCCGACAGAGGGGTGCAGTCTAGACATACCCTCTATGGCCTCATAACTAAGAATCTAGAGATTACACTTAAAAAACAACAAATGTTCTGGTAGTACTTTATAGACTAACAAAACATGTAGATGGTATCAAGAGCTTTCACGGGCACAGCCCATTCCTTCAAATGACCGGTGTTTTGAGTTTAGGATTTGGAGACCCAAAATAAATAGGGGAGAAGGGAGAGGAGAGAAGGGAAAAAAATGGAAGGGGGCAGGAAATAAGGAGCAGAAGGTATGGAAATATCAAAAGGAAAACCAAATAGGCAGAACTGGAAATCAGTAAGCACCTAAAAATTGGATAGTTAAAAGAAGTAGATAAGGATCAAAGGATAGCAATTAGATAGGAAGGGTACTAACACAAGAATCTACACAGACAAAGAGCTGTTGACACCTTCTTTGAATGTTAGGTTGATAATGTCCCAGCCATCCATTATCACAATTGAATAGGCTATCAGAGTGAGAATTGAATTTATAAATGAATTGTAATTCCAAGGCTTCTCTGTGTATTTGGCTAGTAGAATTGGTTTGAGATTACAGACATTTCTAAGTGGAGGGACTGTTGTGCAGAGGTTAAGCTTTCCCAAGGACACAAAGCCTGTCACTAATTGAGATAGAAATAAAACCATCAGTTAGACCACATGGAGGGTGCCATCTTGTTCTCAAAATGGCCAGCTCTGCACAGCATGACTTTTCACACACCGTACATGAGAGGCCATGTTGGCAGTGGCATTCCCATACTAGTAAGGGATGTCCAGTGGTACCATTACCTGCTCACTGAGGCTATTCCATAAAGTGAAAAAGCTGAAGAATGTGATAACTTGAAATATTTGTAATATTTGAAGACTTTTTGTAGGCAATAACCATTTCCATTTTATTCCTTTTTTTGAGCCCTACTTTAATTACAAAAATATTTTAACTAATAAATTAGCCTAACTAATAGAATAATAATAACATGAAACTTATGTATAAAGAAATGAAAGAAGCCTGGCAAGGGGGTACTTGGCAGAAAAAAGTCTGAGAACCACTGCTTCAGTAGGTGACACTCTAACAACTAAATGTACACAGACATAGTTTCATTCAAAAGATGAGAATTCATAAATATTTACAGGATACTCATCAGATTGTCTGCATTATGATTATTACTACATAATCTCAATATTGGCTGCTGCTTTAGATGCTGTTTTTGTTAGCAACTGTTTTTTCTGCTTCTTGATTTTTTTTAACAGAATCAGTCTTCTTAGTGGTTTTTAAAATAAAATACAAAAAAACCTCTTTTTTTAAAATGAGTTGTGCATTCAACAAAATGCCCAATTTCTAGAATAGATATTTTCAAGACACATGCCCATACTTCTGAACTTTCAAAATGATCCATAATGTGATTAAACACTGCACATTGTTATGGGCATTTAATGGAATTTTATGATTGACTGCAGTATGATTCTGCCAGCTCTTTCCCTTGAGCAAAGTCAGAAGAACATCATGAATCAAGGACAAGAGAAGAATTTGCTATGCAGATACCTTGAGGAACTTTAAATTTGCTGATGGTCCAAATTAGTGTGCTCTCATTAAAATTCCAACACCTTACTTTAGCTTTCACTCTCTAGTTTGGCTCCTTGCAGCAGGGAACTCATGGAGTTCTTGATTACTTGACACCCCTTTGCCTTAATGTAAAATGTTGGCTAAAGTCACTACATCTTTTGAAATGGGAAAACAGCCATGGGAACTTTTCACATACACTGGATGAAACCTAAGTTTTATTCAAGTCAATGGGAGGTCTGCCACTAATTTCAATAGATCCAGATTTCACCACTGTACTAAAGATTTAATATTGGAACAAATCTATACATGAACAGGTCCTAATGATGGTTTACCTAACATGTTGGGTGAACAGGTCCTAATGATGGTTTACCTATGACTCTATGACTATTAGTTTGAAGTCAGGATGCATATCCCTTTCAGAGATCTAAATTCTTGGTGGATTTTTTTTAACTCTCTGAGTTTGTTCCTATTGAGATGTGCAGAGGCACAGTTTCATTCTAAAGATGAGAGTTCATAAATAATGTGGGCCTTATTTTATAACATTGGTAGAAGAATCAAGAAAGTTTTGTTGAGTTTCCATTGTAACCTTGCTTTCTTTCAGTGGTTTATAACTTTTTCCTTTTTTTTAGATACATTCACTCCCACTTCCTACATATATGTAGGGACATAGACAGGGAGAATAGATTATTTGATATATAGGCAGAACAGTTTCATTGTTCAAGAGTTTAGAGAGATTGATTTACTCAGTACAGTTGATCCTGTAATGTTATGCAGACCTTAAATTTACTGTTTAGGAACTGATATTAAATAACATTTATTTTTCCTACTTTGTTTACTCAGACCTTTCTCCTGCTGCTTCCATTATTAATGTATAACTGCCACTCAGTTCTGTTCTCATTTTCAGTGTTGCATCTTGTATAGTGATTGATATCTAGTCATGACTAAATAAATATATAAATAAACAAACAATGTTGTTGCAGTGATCAATTTTCCTCATAAGGATATGTACTGAAAGTGCCTAGAAAATAAGACAATTTCTTTTCCTTGATTTATCCATGGCATTCAAGGAAATGTGGTTGGCCTAGTTCAATTCAAACTTTTAAGACTGTGTTAATTCATCTTAGCAGGATATTCTCTACATTTTGGCTTCCATTCCCTTCTCTTTGTTGGTAAATTTGTAGCCGTGGTTACTCTTTTTAGCGAGGTTTGGGCATGTAGGTCCTGTCAAAACTCAATACAGATACATTTGCCGCCCTTCCATACATCTTTAAAACAGGAAGTAGAGCCCTGAACTATGCTGTAAGTGTTACTGTTATATCTCTGTTTTTCTCTATAGATACATTATGCACATTCATTCTCAACCATGCTGGTACTACAAATTAACTCTTGAAACAACTTACTCTGGAGTGCCATTTTAAAAATGCAACTTTTCTACATAAAGGCATTCATCTTAAAAATGTTAAATTACATTGCTACAAAGGCATGCAGCCCGTGGCCTGTTTGTTTGCGCCCCGCAGTGTGGTTTGGGTTTATGCGGGGCTCAATATGCATCCCAGGGGTGGGAGCCAAAACAAAAAAGTAGCCAATATAATTATCTTCAGTTGATATGCATTTTAATAGTTAAATTCCTGGACTGTCATTGCTCATTAAAAGTGCTGTCAAATGGGTGGAAATCGGGTAAATGTTGCATTTTATTAATATCAGCAGAACTGACTTACATGGGGCCTGTGTATTGTGTAGTCTTGCCTTAATCTTTGTGTTCATGCTCATCAGTGTGAAAGAAGCTATTTGCATATATTTGCAAATATATTTGCATGTATATGCAACCACATTTAAGTTGCGGTCCTTAGCATGTGCTCTGAGTATCATTGTGGCCCCCAGAGCTTCCAAAATTTAGTAGCCCTGTCATACGCATTATCTAAAGAACAGAGAAGTACTATGTATGTGTTTCTAGATGGCTACTTTCTGGCAGTCTTGAAGCTGCTAAATGTTGAAATAATAAATAGGAAGGCATACAAATTGTGGGCATAAAGCAGACTCTGGTGAAATCAATGGCAAAATTCTTTTTTGACTTTAGAAGGGACAGGATTTTACCCCAGGTCTTCAGCTTCCCAGATAGATATATTGGGCCCAATCCTTCCCTTGGAGTCACTCAGCAACTTGCAGAACCAGACCCACTGACATAAAATGGAACACAAGACACTTATTTTATTAATGATTCTCTTTTATATACAAATTAGAAGGGCTCAAAAGTAAGCATGGTAATATGGACTGAATATGCATCATTGTTATGGAATGGTAATGCATACCAACAGAATGATAGATTGCATGTATCTGATTTCATCTCTCATGTGCCTTAAAAATAGCTTTTTGTAACTAAATCTTCATTGTCATTCTATAGGGAACTTGATTCCACTGAAGACAATGAGAGTTTTACCTGAACAAGCTAGAGTAAGGACTTTGGGATTTGGAATATAAAACATTCAAGTCAATGGAGCTGCACCAATTTACACCAGCCAAAGTTCTTCCCCCTCACATCATTTACACAACCTACATTTAGGGTCCAAATGAAGCCTGCAGCATTTCTTAAAGCATGGTTATTACTTCGCATGAAACTCCAAATAGAATAAGCCTACAAATTTCTGCAGACTGCAGATTTTTCTAGAACAAAATCATCTGGCTCCCATCCTGTTTATCAGCCTGACACTGGCTACGTCTACACTGCAACACTATTTCGAGATATTGGAGTATCCCAAAATAGCTATCCTATGTCTTAACAGCAAGCCCATTATTTCAGAATCATTATTTCAACGCCCATGTAAACTTCACTCCATGAGGAATAAGGGGCATTTTGGAATAGTGGGTTATTTTGAAATATGGCTCTGTGTAGACAGTGCCAAATTACAAAATCAGCTACTTCGAAATAAAATCAAAATAAGATATGCAATTTGTGTAGCTCAAATTGCGTATCTTATTTCGAGCTATTGTGCAGTGTAGAAGCATCCTCTGAGACCAGAAGAAGGCAAATGAGAATCTCCTTCAAATCAGGCATTTATTGGCAGAATTTTCTCAACAACAGTGGAGAAAAACCCAAGACTATGTCATTTGGGATAAACAATGAAAATATAAAGCAAGCTGGGCACCCAAGAAAGATTAAAATAAAATGTAGGCAAGAAAAGTGTTGGGGTATGTAAGGATTAAATAAGGGGTCTGAGTAATTGCTTTCATGGTGATGGGGGTACAACACAGGCAGTTACTGTCCCTATTGATATAAAGACATGTTTTAATGCCCTTTTTCCTTCTTACCTGCTTGCTTGGGATAGATAAGTGTGGAGCTGTACCAAGGATATAACTTCTAATCCATACTCTTTGTTTATAACTATATGTTATCTTTCTTCCCTTCCTCCTTTCCACCCACTCTAAAACATATTCAGGGTCACAGCTCCTTCCTGCCCCCCTTGTAAGTTGTTGATTCAAGACATTTGTAGTGTACAACTGCTTGCTTCAGCTAAAAAGCAGTAAACAGTAAACAGGCATGGGTATAATTATATTCATCACATGGTTATGATTATGCATTATATGGGTGTTCTCATTACTAAATTAGAGTTTAAGTGGTGATGTACTATCTAAGATAAAAAGATGTACCTGTGGTTTATTTGTTGCTTACTCAAACCAGAGTTTGGGGGTCCGAGGTGGAATGAGTATCTGCAATAAAGATGCCTGTTTACTCCATCCACCTCTGGGTCACCTGTTCTTCTCTAATATATCATATAACACAGGGGTTCTCAAACTTTGTGATACTGTGACCCCCCTCTAAGTTGCTGCAACCCCCCCCTCAGTTGCTCGTGACCTCCCGGGGGGGTCGGGACCCGCAGTTTGAGAAACGTGGATATAACATATTCTAATATATGCAGGATTGCAAATGTAAAGTCATAGATTTCTATTTTATAAGGTATAAAATAAAGAGTATTATCCATTTTCATGAGAGATGTGCACTGAGCTGCAGTGACCTCAGAGAATTTCATTCTTTCTTAACATATCATATTAATGAAAAGAAGGGACTGATGACAACAAACTAGAGCCAGATATAGTGCCTACTCAAACTCCACACGCAGACAGACACACATGCACATAATCAACTGGAAATGTTTCTAGCTCATGTACTGTTGAATCCTGACATGGAAACTCACCACAGGGAATGCTGTTATTCCAACAAAGTATTCTGGCTGTCATGCCAACAATTTTATTTTTGTACTGGATAAAAGTTCATTAAATATACTGTTTTTGAACAAAATATATAGATTACATATACTAGCTGAAATGCAGCATTCACTATCATTCAACTAAGAGTTGCTATTACAGGTACTTTGTTTTTACTATTTACCCAAGTGGGAGTAAAAAAATATCATTTCACTTCATGCCATAGTTTAAGTGTCTTTTCAAAGGAACATGAATCAGTGTGTGGGCAAAACAGCACTTTCCCCATCCCCTACGTGGGACAAGCAGGAAAATATATATATATCATCTTGATCTATCGGTCCTTCAGTCCTTGTATAGGTTGCACCGATCAGAGTATGTTTATGAAATTCTTCTTATATATAGTAAGGGTGAGCTGTGCCTAAGAGGTACATGTAGGTTGGCATCACTGTCAGGTGAGGGAGTTGAAGCTTCATTGGTGAGACAGGTACTTTGGTTCCTGCATTATATCCAGGTGAAACAAACATTATATCATAGTTTTCTCTTACTCCCCATGTCATACCTCAGTTTGTTTACACTTAACCTTTAGTTAATATGCTACTAGACACATTTCAAAGGGACTTCAACTTGCCCTCCATTTCTAAAGATGCTATTTTGCACATTTAAAAATCACTTGCTCAGTGTTTATTTTCTTGTCCTATTCTGATGTATATGGGATTTTATATTATGCTTATCACTGTGGCAACTGAGTGTCCTCCCATAGTTCATTAAGCAATGTGAATAACATCTGCCACATGTTGTTTGTTCTTTCATCATCTTCTCAGAAGGAGAAGCGTGTATTAGTATCACTTGATGGATAGAAATTAAATACCTTCAATTCACTCTAGGTGCATGTCTACACTAGGAAATTATTTCAAAGGGTACGTCTAGACTGCGAGGATCTATCGGAAAAAGATATGCAAAATGCGCTCCACATTTTGCATATCTTTTTCCAATACTTTTGTCAGAAGAGGTTTTTCCGAAATTTGGCCCATCTAGACTGGACCAAATTTCAGAAAAAAAGCCCTCTTTCAGAAACCCCTTCTTCCTCGTGGAATGAGGAATACAGGGGCTTCCAAAAGAGTGTGTTTGCTCTTCTGTAAAAAAAGCGGAAGAGCAAAAGCATTCCCTGGATGTGGCGGAATTTTTTCGGGATACCAGAGGTATCCTGAAAAAACCCTGCAGTCTCGCCGTACCCAAAATAACTAAATTCAGAATAATAACTCCTGAAATAACACAACTGAAATAGTGTTATTCCCCCAAGGAAAGCAGGAGTATAGATTTTGAAATAACCAGCCTGTTATTTTGAAATAGCGGGCTTGATAGGGTGGATGCATTGCTTATTATTTAAAAATATTTTGAAATAACTCTCCAGTGTAGACCAGGGCTTGATATGCATGTGTTAATAGATTTGCATGTGTCAGTGCTGTCATTTGCACATAAGTGATTCTCTGTGTAATTTAAATATAGCTCCATAATCCGCAGTGTTCTCATAAATGCCCTAGTGCTTTTTCTTTAAGGGACTGATGTTGAGTAGAACTGTTTGGAAATTTTCTTATGAAATGTTGCATATTTAGTATAATAGAATCATAGGGTTGGAAGAGACCTCAGGAGGTCATTGAGTCCAACCCCCTGCTAAAAGCAGAACCAACCCCAACTAAATCAAGTATTGTAGCTATTTCTATTTGGAGGGTTTTTTTTTTTTTCACAAATAGAGAAGCCAGTCACTTTTATGTTAAATCAAAAGTTTGCTTCTGTGGAAAAATCTCCCATCCTGTCACCCCCAGAGAAAACAGCATTGAACCCATTGGGGATAGTCATCTCCATTCTGAGAATTACTGCTGTATTCAAATTCCACTCAAAGGAAAATGCTTGGGATCAGCTGCAATGAGAGTTGTGCAAACCATTTGCGTTGAAGCCATGAGCTCCCCCTGGAGCTGGGAGCACTCAGCACTTTTGAAAATCAGGCACACCTATTAGAGCTGGGAGCCTGGAGAACCAACGCAAGTTATGTAATGCTCTGATTCCCATAGCAATGAATAAGCATTAATTCATTTAGGCTATGTCTAGACTACAGGCTTCTTTCAGAAGAAGCTTTTTTTGGAAGAGATCTTCCAAAAAAAACTTCTTCCAAAAGAGAGCATACGCACTCCAAAAGTGCACTGAAAAAGCAGTCTGCTTTTCGAAAGAAAGCATCCAGACTGAATGGACGCTCTCTCTCATGTAAGCTGTGATTGCTATGGACGGAATGGCCACCAGGGCATCTGTGCTTTTTTCCTCTTTCCTCTTCTTCTGAAAGAACTCCCTCTTCCCCGTCCACACATGCCTTTTTGCAAAAGAGCTCTTTCACAAAAAGGCTTCCCCCTCGTAGAAAGAGGATTACCAATGCTGGAAAAACTCCTCTGTTCTTTCAATTTTCTTGCAGAAGAACACCATTGCAGTATGGACATGCATCAAGTTTTGTCAGAAAAATGGCCATTTTTCCGACAAAACTCTGTAATGTAAACATACATAACCCCAGCAGTGTTAAATCCTTCAGTTCCTTGCTCCTTCTCCCTCTCAAATCAATACACTTTCTCTGCCCAATCCATCATTTCTCCCATGAGTTTTCATTCTTTTCTCATCACCCTAAATCCATTTTTGAGTTTACCTCCATCACCTCAGTTTGTCTTGCCTTTGAGTTTCCTCCATAACCCACCTTCTGTCTCAGATTCTCCCCATTCCTTCTTCAAATCTGGTTTCCAGTTCCCCTGCTCAAATTTCCCATTTCCTCCTGGTATGTTGTCCACATCTTTTCCTCTCCCCATTTCACATTCTTCCCTCTCTCTGGATCTCCACACTTGAATTTTGTGAAATTGCTGTGGATTTGATGGAATCCAGAGGGAACCTCTACTTCTCTGACACTGAAGATGGAGTCTTTTCAATGGAGGGCTCTCAGCTCTGAAACAGATCTCTAGAGATCAGAAAGAGATTACTTTTAAGTTTTACATGCACATGTGGACATAACAATTGCTAGTTGAGCTCTTTGAAACATGGACCATGTCTTTGTGTGTGAGTTTGTGTGTGTGTATGGGGGGTGTACAGTACTTATCACGAGTCCTCAATCGTGATAGGGCACTACTGCAATGTGAAATAAAATATTAACTTGAGTCTCACTGCCTTCAAATATAAGGCAAGGCATAGAAGTTTCTTGAGGAAATCCATTTTCATTAAAGATGACCAAAAATGGTCCAGCGACATCTCTCTTTGAAAGAGGAATGAAATGGGGAAGAAAAAGGAATAGCAGGAAGGAAAAAAGTGAAAGGAAAATGGATGGAAAAAATCTCAAAAGTACAATCAAAGAAAGTGCAAAATAAAATGATGGATCCTAGGTGGATTCTTGGGCTAATTATGGTTTTAATGCCTTCTGCTTAGGGCCCATATATCACAGTAATGGATACAACAGCTATACCTAGAGAGAAAAAAAGTTCCACCGCATTGCACTTATTCACAAAAAACACCATAAACTGAAAATCAGCATCTTTCCTGCAGCAGTAGTTTGAGTTCATTTCTCCTAAGTCATTGAATACTCTACACCAAATATTGCCAAAGTGGTTCATTTCCAGCTTTTTTTCCTTAAAGTCCTCAATCAACAGCAGTTAAAATAAAATTAGATATGTACAGTATGACTTCTTCATCAACCGTTAACAAAGCTCGTTATTTAATTCATCTCTCAAATTGCATTTAATAGAGCCTTAAAGCAATGCCTATGCCTGTCACCAGGGTGCCCATTCATTATACATTTCACTTGCAGGGAGAACTGTGTTTAATCACCACAATTTTTCTCTATCAATGCCATTTGCATAAGGGCTGGGCAAGCAGGCATGATGAAAAATTGAATCTAGCTAATGTTATTGATTGGGAAGATCTGACCCTGAAATTGAGCTTCATTAATTATCCTGGCTTCCTCTTCAGAAAGTAGAAATATGGAAGATTGCATTACATTACTGCATTGCATGCAGCATCAGTATTTTTCATGGGGCTTACATTACTGCATACTCACTCATTAAAGTCATGCAATGCTTAATTTGAGAGAGACCATATTATATGCTGATAGATGATATAACTGGGGAATGAATACAATCTTGGAAATAGCTAATTCTATGGATTGCTAAAAAACTCTAAAGAAATATCTGCATATGTAATCCAAAAGACCAGGAAGATTAAGGACCCTGTTTACATCTTTGGTTTTTAGAACCTAGTGTTTCATAGATGCCCACATATACCATAAATGTTAGTTTGTGCTACATGTCCTGAAAATAAGACCACTATTTTTCAATGGGTTTTTGATATCAGTCATTCCCAGGGGGCATTGGCTGAAATATGTTATTATCGTGAAATAGCACAGCTTCCAATTCAGCATAGCCAGCTCTCATGACTTGCAAGACACTGTATTGAAAGAAACCAGTTCCTAGAGTCTTACAATTGCATGAGAATGAAATCTAAGCTTTCATTTAAAAAATAGTTAGTTTCTAACCCCTATTGTTCTGGACAAAATCTTGAAAATGTGGCCTCAGTGTACTCCAACCACTCAGAAACCAAAAAGCAAATAAAACAGCCTAAAAATTAGTATTTTGTATATATTAGGGAGTAGGGAAAGGGAGGCAGACTCATGACTTTTGAGCATTTGGAATTGGCAATATCTCGTATTCCAGTGACTCCATGTAAATCAAAGAACTGCACCACCATTTAATACTTGCATAGCAGCAATCAAACTAACTTGTTTCCTGCCACATTTGGGATGGAGTCGCATATGGGTACCTGGCTTACTGCTTACCTGCTTATGTCCTGTTGCTATAGTTTGCTCGTAATCACCATATATGTTTATGGTTTTGAAGTGGACCTCTGCTGTCCTTGGTTCTGGGACATGACGACTGATTCCATCCCTTCTTGCACCTATCACTCTGTTTGAAGTACAAATATGTAGGACAATTATGTAACATTCACTGTCTTCAGAGACTGTGCAATTGTGCATGCAGACTATGGAGCTCTGGTGCACTTTCTGGTGAACATGGAATGAGAGAGAGAGATATGCATTTCAGAGCACATGGGGACATTTAGCTCACAGAATCAGACATAAAATATTGATGGACTTTAACAAAAACAGCTATAATGTTACTGACTGAGATGGTTACAGCAAAAGTCACTTATGGCCAGCTTGTGCTCATCTGCTCTGTTCCCATGCAAAGAGCAGCCCATAATTGCAGCTTCCCTGCTGCTACCTCTATAACCTCTAAGGGTGTGAGAACCCGCAAAGTTCATAATCTCATTTCCCTGCTGTGCAGCAACAGGTGAAGCAAGACCATCATGCTGGAGAAGGTATACATTGTTGCAACAGGCTATATCAATTAACTTCCAGTCCCACACACCTGGGACCTTCAAGAAGAGTTCTTACTCTGTATTCTTTGCCAACCCGAAAGTGTACTTGCATCTAAATGGCACCACTGAACTCATCATGGTATCTAAGATCAAAATTAGAATTTCAGTTTACCTAAAATTATTTCCAAATCTCTGTTGAAACGAAATAGGCAGATGTGCAATCCCTGTGGCTGCCATTTCATTGACAGTTCCAGTCCACACAAGAGATAGAGATAATGGCATGAACAATATCAAGGCAGGAAAATTAGATGTAGCAAGAGACATCAGAAATGCCAAAGGGTCTCTTAAAGGACCCCTTTAAGATCTGTATTTTCTCCCTTAGCTTTGGACGGTTGTTGATACATGCACGAAATCACAACAAAAAGCCAGAAAACTAGTCCCTTAGTTAATCTCTAAGTTATCCTCAAGGGAACCATTAGATTATCTTGTCAGACCTCACGTTTATCACTAGTCAAGACTTTTATCCAGCTATCCCTGTATTGAGTTGAGTACCTTGTATTTATCTAAAGCAGATCTCCCAGAAAAGCATGCAGCTTGATTTGAAGACTTAGTTGATGGTGAAATTAATAGGTAGCAGGTTTAAAACAAACAAAAGGAAGTATTTCTTCACACAGTGCATGGTCAGCCTGTGGAACTCCTTTCCAGAGAATGTTGTGAAGGCCAAGTCTTTAACAGGGTTCGAAAAGGAGAATAACATTCTCTCAGGTGGGAGAGCTGCTGGCTGGGACAAATTAAATAGCAGGGGTTGTTGCACATAGAACTGGCAGACATTGCCTTAAAGACTGGAATAGCAGTGTAGTGGCCCCTCCTGAGCATTGCCAGCCTGCTCTAGGGCTGTCTCTTGGCAGCATTCTCAATCACTTACTTATACAAGCCTCAAATTAGCACAAATGATTTAGAAAACAGAAGGGACAAATGCGTAAAGCACAACTATTGAGCCCAGTGTATAATGAGGTTTGCTCATAGGATAAGCCTCAGAAGAAGTTAGACTTCAGTAAAAGCCAAGAGAATATTTCTGTTTTCTATATGTTTCCTCTGCCAAGAGTGAATAAAAGCTTAGCTAAACAGAACCAGCCAGAATGTCATTCTCTGTGTGACTTAAGAGAGGTGGACAGCTTTGCATTTTGAATAGTAATAAGTTACCAACTCCTTTTCTAACTGAGAACATCAGTACCCTTGAACACAGAGGTTCAGCTCATTAAACAGCAGAGATTCTTATACATTTACATTGTGTGGTTCAAAAGACCATGAGATCATAGTCAAGACAAAGGATGTGAGATATATGATTTTTTTCCCAAAGAGCTCTTAATAATTTTAATGGCATGCTGTTTAGTCTGTCTTCCAATGAATCAAAGATCATTTTAATCTTCCTATATTGCCAATGATGTTGATTAAAGCAATAAGACAACTGATAACAACATTAAACATGTCACAGTATCATTTGCAGGCTCCAAAGGTCCAAGCAGACAAACTTCCTAAATCAATTAGACTCATGAGGCCAAATTTGTATTTGATGATTTCAGTGCGGATGTACTAAGAAGTGATTTGCTCCATGATGATGTTAGACAGTGTTAGACAGTGAAGCTTTTGATTCGGTCTGCAGCAAACTCATTCCAGATTCCTTGTTTCTGAAATCTTCCAAAACCTTTGTCATGGGACAAAATCAAATGGACTAAGATTTCCTGAGACCCCCACGCCAGAACAAGTAGGAAGGGGGCTCCCCATCCTTTCCACCTGTGGTCCTGCCACTCTTCTACCCTTTTAAAAGCAGTTTAAAAATGTGCTTCAGCAGATTCCTCCTAGTCTCTCATGTGACCCTGTCATGGTCCTACCCCTCTCTGCCCCTTTCCATCTGTGTTTCACACAGGCTGCACCTGGAATCCTGGGGCCACAGCAGGAGTACTGGAACTGGGGGCTTCCCTTGCCAGATGTGGGGCTACTCCTGCTTGCCAAGTACTCCAGGGTCTTCAGCTGGCTGAACCCCCGGGCACAGACCCAGTAACCTATCTGCCACTTGATAAAGTGTACACTGTGCCTCGTCCAACCCCAATGACTTTGATGATGTGACAGCAGAAATACATTTGGTTCATTACCATTGAATTGAGACGTATGTCCCCTTTGTGCATGTTAATCTAAGTAATACATTACATTTATTTTTATACAATCCTTTCATTAGTTTTACAGAAGGAATATTGCCAATGTGATTAATGTCAAATACACTTTACAGATAAATACTTAAAGGGATGGCATTATGCTTAGAGGGACATAATCAAGATAAAAAGAAGGGGCCAGATTCTTGTGTGCATCTGAAATGCACAGGCTACACATTAGCAGATGGTGTGCACAGGTGACTAAAAGCACCATATTACATTGACAAGATCCTGGTACTGTTCTGAAAAAACCACTACCTTCTGGTATCTTAGAGCAGTCTGGAGACAGCTCTAGCTTGCAATGCCCTTATACAGCCCCAAGGGATAAAAATACAGCTGAGGATTAGCATGTCATATGGGATCTCAACCAAGCCCCATTTCCCCTCCTTGTTAGAATCCTTTCATTTGCAAAAGACAGTGAGAATTGCAACCAAAGAACTAAACAGTTTGCAATGTTCACTCCTCCACTGGTAGCAGAAAGGGTATACAGCCCTTGCATCAGTTATATGTAACCTACCATTCCCCCTAAACTGTGGTGATTAAATGGCTCAGGACACAAATTGGCTTTAATGTACCAGGGATCTGGCTCATTGTGCAACAAATATTCTGATCTAGGCTCTTACAATTCACTTTAGAAAGAGAATTTTAAAAAATCAAATGCCTTCTAATGTATTGCACCTTCACAATTTTATTTTGCTTATTTTACTTGCATTTCTTTCATCATGGATAGGGTAGCTAGACTGATCAGTTTTCTTTTTGCAAAATGTTTGTTTTCACTTTTCCAGTTCCTATAAACTAACACTGTCAATGTGGAATCTCCATCACTGGAGATTTGTCTAAGCAGGTTAGACAAACATCTGTCAGGGATGGTCCCTGGTTCTGCCATGAGTGCAGGGGACTGCACTTGATGACCCTTTGAGTCCCAGTCCAGTAGTATGATTTTGAATTCAAGTGGTGTTTCATGTGGGGTAAAATACCCTGTTTGTATTTATCAACTGATTGATTCAAACATTTCTGTTCCCATGGAATTGCCTTCCCTCATTTCCATCCCCACTCCTGATTTTTTGGGGGGCAGGGTTGGTTGGTTAACAAGGTCTATTGTGTTGTGGACAGTTACAGTCATTTTATAGAGTTCTGAGAGGCGATGTGCACTGAAGGTCTGAGACAAGCACAGTTTAATGCAAGGCAGGGTGAGCTATGCATCTCCCCTACTCCCTTTGTACAGCTAAGGGAAGCATTAATCCTGAAGGGTCCTTGCCTTTCCGTGAGCACAAAAAGCTCTGGGAGAGGCTTCTTTGCACACCCATACTGAATCTGGACAAAATCTGGCCTTTACCCTGCTTACCCTCTCTCTTTTTCCCTTCACATAATACAGAATTCTTGTAACTGCTATGAATGCATTTTGTCATCCACACTTTAGCCAAAAGTTTTTGGAGTCTATTCCAAGGTGATCTCTGGCGACTAAGATGGTTTCTCCAAAGCAGTTTACAAACGTGCTTCAACAGATTCCTCCTAGTCTCTCATTTGTAAATGTTATCACTCAGGTTATAGGGCAAGCCCTGCTGAGGCTTTTATGACAAAGTTCAAATGCACAGATACCGGAGGTTGAATTGCATGAAATTCCAGTGGGTGCCACTGACTGGGTCTGTGCTCCACTTGCCTTTTAAGTGAAAGAAGCAAGTCAGTACAATGACTGGTATAGTCTAGGGCTCATTGAGTACAAAAGAAAAGTGGAGAATTCCCCTGTTAGTTTGTAATCCTCTCTTTTATTTTCAGTCATAAAGTCTCAGTATTTCAGTCCTTGCCCTAAAGAAAGCCCCGAGGGAGGTGAAGAATGAAGCTTTGTCCAATGTCACTGAAAATAGAAGAAATCATGAGTAAATGACAGAAGAGCTTTTTTTATGCTTGGGTAGAACTGAAGTGCTGCTGGAATTATCTGCATTGACTGTGGGGTTTATTATAATTATTTATTTGCTTCCTAAAGAAAGCCTGATCCAGACACAAATTTTCAGAGCACTTCAAATTGGCCTCTAAAGTTTGCACTCACGTTTACCTATGTTCGCATCTGATTACACAATTTGTGAATGCAACTGCATGCAGCTGTACAAAGCGGTGAGTACACAATCAAAAGACTTTTTAAAAGAAAAAAGATTACAGTGGATGAGAACCTGGAGATGAGTCAACAGTGTGCCCTTGTAGCCAAGAAAGCTGATGACATATTATGGTTGCATTAGAAGGAGCATCGCCAACGGATCTAGAGAAGTGATTATTCACTTTTATTCGGCACTGGTGAGGCCACATCTGGAGTACTGTGTCCAGTTCTGGCCTCCTCATTACCAAAAGTATGTGGATGTATTGGAGAAAGTCCAGGAGAGGACAACAAAAATGATCAGGGGTCTGGAGCACATGACTTACGAGGAGACGCTGAGAGATTTGGGCCTAGTTAGTATACAGAAGAGAAGAGTGAGGGAAGATTTGATAGCAGCTTCTAGCAACCTGAAGGGAGGTTCCAAAGAGGATGGAGAGAGGCTGTTCTCAGTAGTGAAAGATGGCAGAATGAGGCGCAATGGTCTCAGGTTGCAGTGGGGGATGTCTAGATTGGATATTAGGAAAAACTATTTTACTAGGAGGGTGGTGAAGCACTGGAATGGGTTACCTAGGGAGGGGGTGGAATCTCCATCCCTAGAGATTGTTAAGTCCCAGCTTTACAAAGCCCTGGCAGGGATGATTTAGTTGGGATTGTTCCTTCTTAGGGCAAGGAGGCGGAGTCGTCCTCCTGAGGTCTCTTCTAACCCTATGATTCTATGATTCTAACTTTAACTTACAGCTTTCCTGTATGGCAAGAGAAAGTAGCATTTCCCCTCTACTTTTAAGCACAAAATACTTTCCCACAGAAAAAAAAAGTATTTCTCTGGGGGTACAGGGGAGGGGAATCTGGTTGGGATATATAGCAAATGGAACATTGCTTTAATAAAGGGGTGTATAAGCAACCATGTATCTCTAAACAATTTCCTATCAGTTAACCCAAATAAACTCACAGCCATTGATTCTATGCCCTTTGGTATATATCAGGAGCAACTCCATTTCAATCACTGGCATTATATTCATGTAAGTGAAATCTGGACTGGGCTCATTAACTATGAACTGCATGTGTTTTAGCACACTTTTTAAAAATATAGTTTTCTTCCCACTTCAGTCCATTATTCAGAGCTGTTTGTTTCCTACATACTGGATAATTAATTTGATAGCACTTGGACACTTCATGCAGATCCTAGCAGACTGAATTTTTGGTGCTATGGAATGGTAATAAGACAGTGAAAGCAAACAACACTGTTCAAATTCTAAACAAATTTCTGTGGTTTCTATGGATTGTTTCAGATCAGAATTATTCTCACACATAAGACTCAAGACCCAATAATGAAAATGTGATGTTATTTTCCAATACAAAATACCTCTCAGATATAAATTTTAGTACCTCACCAATGCTGTGAATGCCTCTCATCACTTCATAATATTCAGGGCTTTCATTTCATGGGTAAATTTTGAACATTGGAGCTCTTGGACTTGTTTAAAACAAGTTTAGGTCCTCTGGAGTACAGGGTTTCAATTAGAAGCAAAAATGTGCACTGTAGTCAAATTTTTTACTCCCTAGATTACTGAACCAAAGCACAATTTGGCATGATAACATAATAGCTTTTATGTTAGGCAATGCCAAAGGCTGTATGTCTGGCACCTTTCTGCCAGCAGTAAATTAGCATATATGAGAGGCTGCTGTAAACATAATTCACACACTTCTCCTCAGGAACACAGTGAAATTCACACACCATTCAGGTTTGGGGGGTGGGTGTTGTATATGGGAAGGGAAAATAGTAGTATCAAAGGAAGTCATGTGGGTAATTCTGTAGGAGCTAATGTTCCTCTAAATCAGAATTCAACCAATGCTTCAGACAGAGCTGGACAAATGATTTATAACTAATAAAGCAGTAAAAACATTTTGCCTCTTATTTTGTTTGTGAAATGTCTTTGAATGACAGCAATTAAAATACCTATGAAGCGCTTTTCAACAGGAGATCTCACAGTGCACATTGCTTTTCTGAAATGTGTCTGTCATTCAGAATTATTTGCCAAATCATTTCTGCATATGATTTTTGAATTGTAGTGTTAATGACATTAGCGAATATCCAGTATTCAAAATTCAAATTTTGCAAAACAATCTTTTTTTACACATGCCAAACTTTATATCTAAGTCAGTTGTTACATTTCCATCTCAGCACAAAATAAACATAAATATTAAAAGCAGATTTCTGCTTGAATACTTTTGATTACAAATTTTTGCAAAGTACTCTAAGGCTATTTCTACACAGCAGTGTTATTTCAGAATAACTAACATTATTCCAAAAGAACACAGTCCGTGTCTACACCACAAGCAGTTATTTCAACATAATGTCAAAATAATGTCGAGCTGGAGAACTTCTTACTCCTGTAACTCTCATTGTACAGGGAGTAAAGGAAGTTGGAGGAAGAGTGCTCTCTCTCGGACTTCCTGCTGTATAGACAGTGCCAAAAGCCAAATTAAGCTATTTCAGCTTCAGCTACACAACTGACATAGCTCAAGTTGAATAGTTTATTTCGGCTTTAGCCCTGCTGTGTAGACATGCTCTAATATGCACTTAATATTTCCTATTTTGGTCAACATCTTTGCCTTGTTCATGCAACAATTTTCAGACTATGAAGTTGCAAAATTGTCAACACAGTCAAAATGAATTTATTTTACAGTGTGAAAAATATTACGTTTTGTTTTTACTTTTATATTTTAAGCCAGCTCAAAGCTGTTCCTAGGGGTGCTGTTCTGAAAGTATTATTTTAGATAATATTAAAAACCTGTGTTATTATTACTTATGCTCATTAAAGATCCCATTACACTTTTTTATTTTTTTTTGCAAAGGTCTGGCTATTAGCCTTGATATCCTAGCCAAACTCCAATTTAGGAAATGGAATGTTCCTTACCTATGTTCCCTGAGTCATTACAATATAATATTTTCCCGCATCTCCTGTTGTGTCTATTAAACAGCTGTAATATTCCACCACTGTGATGGCTGCATTTCAGCAAAGGTGAGAAATGATTTCTGAATTTCTTTGAAATACCACACAAGTAAAAGTGATCTATAAATATATGGTATTATTATGAGAATGGCCATTCCAGAAGGTCCTCCCTTCTGTAAAAAAGAATAGACAGGCAGTTCATTTTAAAAATAATATGTTCCTAAATCAGCTGGCAGGTAACACACAAATAAAATTATCCCAACTTTTATGTGTCAATTATTGCTTTTCTGCAAAGTTTCTTCACATTAACAAAATCCCAGAAGACAGACTGAGGATTTTTGAGTTGTAACTGATGCAAAACAAGCCATCAGTGAATGAAATGGTCAAATATAGCAGCGAACATTAAACAAATTCAAACTCAATTCTGCAACCATCTGTGTCTCATTTAAAGCTCATCAAACTGGTGTCTGGGATTTTGACAACAGTAAATTAGAACAGGTTCTTAGCTAATAAGGTGCCCATTTTGTAAAATGGTCATCAAAGACTTTCCTGGTTTTTTTAAATCCTCCCTTCAAATTACTTTGCAGCAACTGTGGATTTACAAGGATTGTCCGTTAGATGGAAGCTCCTGATTTTCCTCCCAGTAATGCATCCCAATCAGTTTAACATTGTTCAATAAATTAATGTTTACTTTTTTCTTTTCCTGTGCATTAACAATTGAAAAAGATAAAAGTAGCCCCATTGACACCAAGTGATAAAGCCATCATAGCCACCAGATGGCCTATAGATATAGTATTGCAGAGACTGCTGATATGTAGAATATTGGACCCACAGGATGTGTGTACCCTTCCCCCCTCCCGACTGTAATCATTTGTGGAAGACGACAGCTCCCCTTCTCCACATGGCGGGGGATGCTTGGTGTTATGATTAGCTTCGTGGGGAAGAAAGTTGTGGACGAAATTTGTTTCATGGTGTGAATGGATACTGCCTTTAGTAGGATTCTGCATCTGCTTCCATCAGGCCTTAATTTGGTTCTATATTCCTAAGAAAATATTTAAGAAGGAGAAAGAAATCTTATTAAAATATCCTTCATAGAATAGTCTTTCTACAGTAAAAGAAAATTAATGGCCTACTATAATATTTTTAAGCAGTCTGTGGAATTCTGGAATTTGTACAGCATCTAGCACAGTAGCCATTGGTGTTACCAATCAGATAGCTTCATCTCTATTAGCCTCTTCTGGATTTTTGCCATAAAGAAGAAAAAAATAAAAACATACCTTAGAAAGACAAGAATGATTTCTGAGTGTGAGAGTGGATTATGATAGCAGGAACTGAGTATAGGATGTCTGGGTTACCTGTTCAGCTCAAAGCCTGTGTAGGTTTATATGTGTATTTGTGCACACACATAGGGATCAAACAGTCCCACTTTATCAGGCCCCTTCAATCGGTCCATACAGATGAATAAACTCTGCTGCAATCATCTGTATTTACACACATCAAACCCATATATTGGCCATCTGTCCAGATCCTGGTACACTATCCAGGACGGAGGTCATCACATACCATTCGAAAACCCCCCCCCCACTAGTATAGGAACTTTTAAATCTAGTAGTGTTGTGTCCTTCATAATGGAGAAGAGGAAAAGAGAGAGGACTCTGCAGAAATAAACGTAACCCATACATGTAGTGTGGTTCACTGTCCCATGTAGGGGCACTTAGACTACTTTCACTACAGCCAGAGGTAAGAACAAAGGAGCTCTACAACCTAAGCTGAGAGTCAGCTGGCTCTATAGCTCAAGCTGTAGAGGCTCCAGATTCAAATCCACCCGGTGGTGAATACATAAACATAGAGTGGGGGGGTACATATAGGCAATAAGACCTGCTCTACGCTAGAAAAAAGACCTGACAATAGGGGTCAATACTGATTTAGTTGCACATAGCGTAAGTGCAAGCATAGCCCAGCATAAGCAACATTCCACTTCACTGCACAAAACGTGGCTACAATTCTTCATGAGCAGGGGGTGCTGAGCCTTCAGTACATAAAGACTCCCCATGGCACCCAGGCTTCTGTGAGCCAAAATAGCAGCTGCAGGAGACCCCTTCAAGTGCCAGTGGCTCAGTGCAGAGAAACTGGGCTTGGAATCACCCAACCGCAGATCTCTCTATCCCATTTCTCCATACTCACCGGGATCCTGAAAATGCTTTTCCCTGACATGTTCAGAGCCAAGGTTTTGCTTTAGCTTCTTGTGTGTATAAAGACCAGTTGTGACACTGCTTCCTGACAATCTGAACAGTCCCCTAAGTCTTAGTTATACAGAGCTAGGTATTAGTTTGAGCCCATCTCATATTTGTTAATTCAATAACTTGCCAGGAGAGTGCCAAACTGCTCACATAAGAGGATATGTTCTTTACGACTCTTGTGGTGAATACTGAGAAGTGCAAAGTCTTAAATTTTGCAGGTGAATAAAAGGGACTCTCAACCTACCTAGGCACTGCAAAGATATCCAGAGTTTTACAATAGGTGGTGAAAAGTACCTTATGGGTTAATTAAATATTGAGCTTCACCCCTATTATATCTCTTTTGATAGATGGGGAAATTGAGGCACAGAGCTACAATGAGGATTTATTCCAAGGCAAACTTATGAGAAAGCACATAAACACTCTTAATATTTTGCCTTTCTATAACAGTACCTTTTGTAGGAGGCGCTCGAAACACTTTAGAGAGAGTGCAGTTAATTTAGCTTCCCAACATCCTATGTGTTAGGAAAGAATTATTGCCATAATTTAAACAGGAAAGGTGAAAAGAAAAGATGTGCCTATGTCCGAGAGTAAGAAAGAGATACAAGGATGTTTGTTCATTTAACACATAATGAGGGTGAAAATATGCTCAGTTTAATAATTGTTTTTATTTAGATTTTTCATTAAGAGCTATTTTTCTCTTTCTCATCCTAATTATAGGGCAGACACACACCAAGCTGTGAGAAGTAATAGAGCTTGAGATCACCCACAGCATGGCAGGTTAATTCTATAAATGCTTCCTTCCCCACCTGTCTCAGCATTTTATGGAAGTCCTAATGTTCTGTTTTCATTCACTGATGTATCCTGATTTAGTGCTTTTATTTACCTTCCTTGACACACTTTCACTCTCTCAAGCGGAAGTTGATTAGTTTTTGTTATGATTGTGTGCACTGATCTCCGCAGAGAGAGAGAGAAATGAAAAGATGAGTTGTACCAATTGAAGATTATGGAACTTAATGCAGGGCAAAGTTTATTCTAGACAAAATGCAATCAATGGAACTGGCTGAAAGGAAGATGAGGAAGTACAGCATTGTGCAGTGATGAAGTTATTCTAAATTAAAGTCTATGCTGAATTGATTTTGTCTTCTTAAACAACACTTTGTCCTCTTCTCTCCTCCACCATTCATAGTCCTCAGTGAATCCTCAGTGGGAAACATTGCTGCCCAAGAATGTTGCATTTTAGCAGGTTTGGAGGTTCTTTAATAAGGCAAAAATATTAGTGAATTTCAAAATAAGATTGCACATTTTCAGCCAATATAAATAGTATTTCTATTTACATAGACAATGATAAAAATTACAAAGGTATTTTCATTCTCATTCTTCAAGAAGTTAGTTAATTACTAGTAAGGGGTCAGGAAAAATTCCATTATACAACTCAGATTTGAGTTTATTTCCCTCCTTTGCCACAGATTCACTATAGTGTGTTAGGCAAATTTCTTAAGCTGCCGCTGTCAATTTCCCAGGGTTCAAATTAGCGGGTCTAGTGAAGACAGGCTAATTCGAATGAAGAGGGGCACTCCGGTCTATACCAGTAGTTCTGCTGGTAGTTCACAAGTAGTAAGGGACGTTGAAGGGAGAGTGTTTGATGTGGACAGCACCAAAAGTAGAGTTAAGGTACTTTGACTTCAACTACGCAATTAACGTAGCTGAAGTTGTGTATCTTATTTCGACCCTATCCCATAGATGTACCCTCTATACCCTGCTGCCTCCATTCTTAAAATTTTCTATCTTGCAGCTTTGGTCTGTATTGTTTATTTAAATTGTAAATTCTTAGGGTGCGTCTCAGCTCAAAATAAGCTATAAAATTTGAGTTACATAAATTGCATCTAGCAAGGATCATCTAGCATTGGCCACCAAAGGCTGTTGGACTTGATGCAACACAGATCTGCAGGTCTGCATGTGTCAGTCTGATTGTGTGCTGAGCCTTTTAAAATAAGGTATCCCCCACTTGCTTACATCACCTTTCTTAGACTATACCTCCCATCAGTCCCTCCAGCAAATAACATCTCCTAGAACTCCATTTCTTTAAAGGGCTGAGGCTAGGGGACTGAAAAGAGCCAGCATGCTTTAATTCAGTGGTTTTCAACTTTTTTTTTTTTCATTTGTAGATCCCTAAAACTTTTTACATGGAGGGTGTGGACCCCTTTGGAAATTTTATAGCAGTTGGCTTTTAACCCATGGTCTGCAGACACCTGGGAGCCCACAAACTGTCTAATTCTCTGGTTACATGTTAAGACAACAGACATTTCATCCCCTAATCCTGGTCTATCTAGACAGATTGTTCCATTCAAAGACACTTACATAGCACGTATGGACATATGCTCAACATTCAATTTGGTATAATTCTATAAACTAAAGGATTTAGAGTTCAGTTCTTTGTTAGAGTTTTATTTGATTCATATAAGCATGTGTTGTTTTGTCTTTTATGTGTTTTATTTATCTGTGTTTTACAGCACACCCATTAGAATCATTTGTACTTTTATTGGATACATTTTATGTGTTCCTGAGGAAAATAAATAAGAGAGACTTGGCTATGATCACAGGGTGATTCAGTGGCTCAGCCAAAATCAAAATTCACACCCTTCCTAGAATACATAGCTTTGCTGCTCAGTTTTTTTCCCCTCTGTTGGCTATTACTGTCCCTACTGAAGTCAGAGCCAGATCACCCTACTGCTTTTTTAAAGGAACAGAGACACAAATAGCAATATGATGGTTTCCTTTGCCTGCCACTGTATTGAAGCAAATGACCAGCTCCATGACTGGCAGCTTATTAGCTGAAAATGCTTTCATCACAATCTTCTGTTGAAGATCTGCGGCCTGCTTCTCCTCTCAGTGACATCAGTGTAAATTACGAGTCACTCCAACTAAGTCAAGGGAGCCACACTGGTGCAAATTCAGTGTGCGAAGACAATAGGACCTCATTATGATCTCATTTTAAATGAGTTTTATACTAGTGAATGAATCTATTGCACTCAGTGAAGTTTGTCTCAATTTCCAGTTATGTAACTGAGATCCAGATCTTACCTATAGAGTGTCTTGCCAGAAGTCATATAAAATAACACATCCCTCATGGTTTACAAAGAGCATCTTGTGGATAGGAAAGATGAAGCACACTACACTGCAAGCCACTTACCTTAAGAGTCTCCCTCTCTCTCTGGTTGATTCCTCAGTTGTAACCCAGTCAACTCCTCAAGCACTTTCTCTCTTAATACAGACAAAACCTAGTGAGTCAGTAATGGAGAAATGCTGATTTGCATGAGGAATGACAATGTTATCAAGCTCTTCCAAGCCCTATCTGATATGTTTGCTCACAAACTCTGCTTTTGAAGTAGGATAGGAGATAGGAGGGTCTTAAACAGCCATACCATTGGCTACAGTCAAAGGGTCATTCACAACCCAAATTTAATTTGCCTTAAAATTGGTCCAACCTAGAGCAAATTTCCTCCAAGTTCTAAATGACCTTTCCTTTAAGTCAAAGAATCATAGAACCATAGGGTTTAAAAGGACTGTAGGGTCATAAAAGTACAACCGTGCTGCATATAATTATTTGGAAACAATAGCTAATTAGCCAATGCTGTCACGGAATAGTATAAAGGTTCTCACTAGAAAACACACCTAACAACAGGAGGAGAGGAAAGTGAACTTTTCTAACCTAAACCCAACTATAGGAAAGAGCTTGTAAAGGGCATTGTGCAGGCATGTTCATGCTTTGGCCTAGCAAAACCCTGATATGGGTAACTGGTCCCTTTAAAAGGGGACAGGGTCCAGTCATCTGTGACTGATTACCGGCTGACAAATTGGGCTTAAGAAAAGTTCTTTGACCTCATAAAGGAAGAGAAAGGAGCAGTGGAAGAGACCTCTTGATGTCCCAAGGTGCATAAGAGATACAAGGGGACCATCTACACTGCTCCTTTTTGTGCAAAAACCTCCTCTTGCACACGAGCCATTTTTCCTCATTTTTTCAGGAAGAACGGCTCTTGCGCAAGAGGGGGGTTTTGTGCAAAAAGGAGCTGTGTAGATGGCTCCTTTTTGCGCAAAAGCCTCTTGCACAAAAATGGCCTCTAATTAATTATGCAAATGAAGCGTGACAATATGCTAATCTGCACTTCATTTGCATAGGCGTTTGCACAAGAGGGATGCAATGTAGACATAGCCCTAGTGAAATTATAAGAGGAGAGATATGATGTAAGGGGTAATGTGATGTGTACTGAACAGTATGTTCTTAAGGTCTGTGTCTAGGTTTACAGGCTGGCTACCAGAAAAGGTAAAAAACAAATTTTCTATCAGACAAGAAATTTTTATTTAGTTGGCTGTTTTCATGTAAATTAAATATTGTCTCCTTCACAGTAGGTCACCAGTGTGAACCAAATTGTAATAGAGAAGTATGGAAACTTCCAAGAGAGAAAAAAACAGCAGAAAGAATTAAGAAGCAAGGGATGGAGGGACTCATATCTTGAGGTGTACATCAAAGGTTTGCTCTAGTGTATTTGTGTGCACAAAGAAGGCATCTGGTGTCCTTCATTAAGGAAGCAAACAGATGGAAAGTTTGCTTCATGAAATCGGAGTCTCAACCAGGCTTGATTGAAAACACTGGAGGGAACTTTGTGTGAGATCAGTTTCTTTAGACAAGTTTCTTTAACTTGTTAGTTAAGTTTAGTCTCTAAGAAGCATGTTATGATTGTGTTTTATATGTAGCCATTTGTTTCCAATAGTCTTACTGTCTCTTGAATCCTGATTCTTTGTCAATACATATATTCTTGTTTTCCTTAAAAATATAACTAAGTGTTATGGAATTAAGCAAAGTGCTGAGTCAAATCTTACAAGCTGAAGAATAGTGTTCTTTTGGGAACAGGAAGCCTGGTAATTCTGTCATTGTTCGGTGGAAAGGGAGTTGGATGCTTCAGGGAATGCTCTGGATTAGTGTGGGCCTACTCCTAACCTGTCCAGATGGAGCAAGGTCTGTGCCATGGAATGCTTTTTCTGACAAATGTTGCTGGTTTCAAGGAGACCACCCACCGCAGGAAGACAGGACTGTCTCACTCTCAGCACAGGTGGGGTGTCTCAAAACCATAGATATACTTGGGGGGCATCACAAATGGTCTACTCTGGATCACTCTGCAATGGAAGGTAGGGGAAATTACATGGAGAATTCTTGATGGAATCAGATGAAACCCTAGAAACACAGGCCCCACAAAAGGATGACTGTACCAAAAGGAGGAGTACAAGCCAGGGAGGACAGGATCTTGAAACACAGGTCCCATAAAGAGACCTGAGCCCAAATGGAGAGACTACAGAGCATGGAGACTTTGGACTTAATTAAAAAAAAAAGGACATGAGTGGGAGAGTTTTATTTTCACCTTTGGACTATGTGAAGTTATTAAGGAACCTTAGTGAAGGGGGAAATGAGGAAGGGCACTGCAGACAGCAGGGAGAGCTACAGGGCAGCCCCACAAATTACATGACCCCAATATACATGCACACATTATCCCTGTCAGATTCATACATAATCTGCTCACGGAGAAATCTGAATATTGGGTTGCTACTAGGCAGTGTGCAGACTTACTTTTGCACTAATTTTTTAACAGATATGGATGTCTCTATGAAAAATATTCATATATTAGTTCAGAAATTGGCCTAACCAATAATGTGGAACTTATACAAAATGTCCTATGCTCTTTTCCTCCAGCCGGCCATTTAAACTGCAACAAACCCAGGGTCCCTCAAGCTCTAGGTCATCTTTGCTATACACGTAAAGAAGCAAACAAGCAGTAGCCAAATTCATTTCAAGAAACACAGAGCATATCATTCTAGATTTTCTAAAATGGAAAATAAAAGGCAAAAGATTGGGTGAAAGTAATTTCAAGTGTCAGTGGACAGTTTAAAAAAGTATGAATAAAAAAAGTTCTTCTTGGTGTCCAAAAGTGCATTTATTTAAGGAATGATTTTCTTAATCAGGCCAATCTTCCATGATATGTATTTGTAGTACATTGGAACATAAAGGGTTAGATTCATGTCATTTAAGGCCCAAATACTCACTCTTAAAAGAAAAAAATTAATATGAATAGAAATGATTCCAGGACATAAAAAATTCAATATAACAGATTTTATTTGAGGATTTAAAATAGAAGTAGTAGCAGTAGTCATAATTCCCCAGTAGTGATGTGAAGCCAAACACAATACTAATGTGCTGGGGAATTATTTAACAAAACTGACTGTAAAATAAAAGTGTAATTGACCAGTTTTTTCACTGTCAAAGCTGAGTGAAATGGTGAATAGAAAAAAAAAACCATACTTTTTTCTAAAAGTAAAGTAGATTTCCTACAGTCTTTGTTTCAAAATTATATATAAAATATTAATAACATATGTGACACAGTTTAGGGTTTTTATTTAAAATAATATATTGTAATTAAATGGTCCGGGATTATGCATCACTGCTCTCTATTGGATGGGATTAGAACTATTCAGCTGTGTGTCATAGACTAATGAGGATTCTCTTTTATCTCAAGCTTTTGGAAAGGAAAGTTATGCATTCTATTTCCTTTACTGCGTACAGTTCCAAGTGGCTTCAAAGTGCTGCAAAGAAATTACAGTGAAGTCCTAGCTGGGTGTGGATCCATCAAAACACAATTTAAGTGGTATGTTGATGCCTTGCTTTACCCGAATTCATTATTGAGCACTGTATTTCATATAAAATAAAGGAGGTGGGAAGTTGAGAGACAGAAAGATGGAAATATTAAAAGCAAGCAATCACTTGTCATGCTTTGTATTTCTCTATAACACATGCGAGAGTATTTTGGATGAGTAAGGAGAGGACCATTGTATTCAAACAAGGAATGTGCAATATAAAGTAAATGTAATGTGTGTTATTGATAGTCTAGTCCAGTCATCATGGGGGAGGGTGTTATTCACAACATTGTTTGTGTATAATTCAACCAATAAACACCTGCTTTGATCATCTGGCTACAGTCCTGTCCTTACTGTTTCTTTGTCTACTCGACATGCCAGGCAGCCTTTTCCTGTTGGGATGGATCTGGCTCTTTTCTGGTCTGCATAGTACTGATTCCTCCTCCTGTATCCACCCTGCTCTCCCCACAACCCTCCTTGACGCCATTTCCATCTGGCTTTTATGGGAAGTCGTTGCATCAGTGAGCTTCCCTTCAATCAGAGCATGGCTTCCATCTGAACTGGCTGGCTAAATGACTGAGGGTTCCATTAAGTGAATGATTTGTAGCTTTTATCCCTTTCACAAACCTGCCCCTGCAGCCTAGACACAGGGTAATAAATTTGAAGCACCTCTCAGTGTGGCGAGGAAAGCAGACCACACTTACTTTATAACTAACTATTAACCTTGGGGTTTCAGGAATTTTTTCTTTTCTCACTGCAAATTAATTTACAGGAAACTCTGGGAAAATGGTTTTGAAAAGAAAAACACATGCCTTGTTTTGAAGTGCACCACTGAATTCTTGACACTAGTGGGTTCTTTTCTTTGTGATTAACATTGTGCTAAGAAGCAGTAACACAGCAATGACATTCTCTCTAGCCTCAGCGATGGGACATTCTAGATAAAGATAATAAATCAGGGATAGGCACTGATTAGAACAATTGCAGTTCTACATATCTTCTCCCTGCTTTGGCAAGTAGGGATCCCATTTGGAGCCTTGGTAAGTCCAGAGTGCTCTTAAGACAGCGGTATACAAAATTTAATGCAAGAGTTGCTAAATAACCATCCAACTATTTCATCAATGTAACTGTTCACGTGTGGCCAGCATACAGGTTTTCTTTGGATGCAACCTTTCCAAAGTGTCCCTCACATATTCTTTACAACATTTTCTTTTTCATCATGTGAGAAAAACTGCTTTTGTATCTCTATTACCAAAATCGTTGCAAACTTATTCTTATGCTGGGAATGAGTAGGCAGAAAGTATTCATTTCTCCATCCGTTTCTTCTAGGTCTGTGGGAAGTGCTTTTATCGTTTGCTGTTTTTCTTATTACATCTTCATCATGTGCAGCATCACAAGGCTTTTCCCAGATCCACATGTACTGTTGATACTACTTGTTCCAAACAATCTGGTTGCATGTCATCAAAAGCAGAGGTTATGCACTTGACAAAAGTCTGCATTTGCTAGATTGTTGTCTTGGCTGGAAAGCTAGGATATTTGCCAGTGCTGATGCTAACCCAGCTGCATTCAGTGCTTCGTTTTCTGGGACTGGTTCCTTCCTCTGGGTGTGAGAGAGTCTGAGAGAGTCAGTAAGAAGTACAATACCACATAGTGTATCACAGGATAGTGATGACTTCCTGAGGAAACTTAATCACCAGAGACCTTGTATAAGCCTTGCTGTGGTCAGATCCAGGGATGTGCATGAACATCGAAATGGGACATAAATGACTTTGGTGTGAGCTTTGTTGTATAGGAAGTGTAAGGGAGTCTCTTGTGGATGAGAGGAGACTATAGGTGCATTTCAGCAATGTGATATTAGGGTGTTAAGGCATGTGAATGAAGGCTGCCATTCCTTGATTAGTAGTAATTGACCTGTTTGGATTTGCACATAAGCAAACTTGACCCTAAGCAAATGCACCCAGAATAAAACCAGATAGTAATTTTGACTCCTTGGGACTCCTATCTATTGGTGGCCACTATGAAAGGCCAGTCATCTTTAGAAGATTTTAGCTCTTTATCAATGAGACCCAGAAATTCAGTAACACCCCTTACTTCAGTTAGTCTATAAGGTGCCACAGGACTCCTCACCCCTTACCTGACACCCACGGACATTATGCTGCTTGACATGCCAGTGAAATATAGACAATGATAAAGATAAAGATAGCTATAAGTAGACAGGCCAAGCCAGAATGAGGGGCTTAGACAGCTTCTGATTCAGATGGAGCAATTTCCCACTGGAAAGTTTTAGTAGTTCAGCTTAATGCAGGAGCAGCTAGGTGTGAAGCTAGAAATCTCCTAGGAGTCATGGGTTTTGTCAGCCAATAATGCAGGCAATTTTAGGTGATGGTGGTTATGAGTTTCAGTATGTGCAGGTGCCACATTCTATAATCCAAACCAGCTGAGAGGTTGTGTCACTCTGTTGATTCATATGTAAATGGAACTTCCA
Source organism: Pelochelys cantorii (assembly GCA_032595735.1). NCBI lineage: Eukaryota > Metazoa > Chordata > Testudines > Trionychidae > Pelochelys > Pelochelys cantorii. The sequence continues at coordinate 95,007,698 of CM064329.1, read as the reverse complement.
TTCTTCGGGCTCCACAAAGCTATTTTCCCACCTGTCTTGGGAAAACTCCATTTTTTCCTATGTTTGGTTACAAACTTTACAGGATGATCTGTGAGTACAACTATTTCCTCAGACACTGTTAATACATCTATTTCACAATGATATTAATCACCTGGGTGCAACTAGCTTTCAGAAAAGAATTAATTCTATATATGTTTACACTACCGTGATGTGTATACAATCAGTTGATTCAATTGTTTTTCAGTTAAGGGTTAGCCCTCCTATCTTTTTAGACCAGCAAACCTTTTCAAAGGATTATTCTGAGCCTCACCCCTCAAATAAAAATTAATTCAAATTGTGAGGAAGGCAACATGAAGTTTGGTCATGAAGGAAATTCCATTCTTTCTCCTTCCCTGCTGAAATGCAAATTGTTTCCTGCCATCATCTTTCCCTGTTGTCATGATGACCCTATTTATTGCTTATATGTAAATATGGACCTTCATTTATTTTTTTCCTAAAGATTGGGGAGGTCAAAGAATCAAATATACATTTCTTTATTGAAGGCAAACTTGTTTACCAACTTCTGGTTTAAACACACTTTAGTCATAATTCTAGTATGTACCCACTATATACCTATATACGTATGTCACACGAGAATATTAATCATCAGTAAGTTACTAGTTTCCAGATGATGCCTCATTGGGCATATTTTGTACAAAGGTTGTTACACAAGTGTGTGAAGGGTGTAAACACAGGAGTGTTTAAGGTCATGTCCACAGATCAGTGGAACTGGAATACACACTCCTAAGAGCTTTCTGTCGTCTGTGTAGTTCTGATTTTGAGATGATCCAGTCCACAGGTCTGTGTACTCATGTTCTCATCTTCTTTTGCTTCCATCTATATTCCAAGAAGTCTCCCATGTGGCCCTGGAGCTTTTGTATATTCCAGTCATTCATTTGCATAGATTAGTCCCCTATACTAACATGCTCCAAATCGCTTACAGCAAATTACCTTCTTCCCTTATATGGTTGCTCTTAGTTTCTCTTCTTCTTTAGAAATGAGAGAGAGAGAGAGAGAGAGAGATACAGAACAAACTTTATTTTCATTTCTTCATGTGAAGACTACCCAAGTTCCACTGCCAATAACTGAAGCTTTCAGTCCCTTGAAATCACTGCTGCTATCTCTAGAGCCCTGATCCACAGATATCATCTTTATATCCGCAGGTATTTTCATCCACGGATATCCATGGCTCATTTTTGCAGATACAGATGTGGATGTGGATACAAATTATGTATCTAGAACCCTGCAAATTTTTGGATATCTACTTTATATCTGCAGCTCATTTTTACAGATACAGATAACCACCTGATCCTTAGGAGCATGATAGATTTATTATATTTACAATCACCTTTTCTACAACTGCTCTTTTCATTAACTAGCTTTGCTTTCTATGTTCACTTCCACAGAGTTTTTTTAACTTCAGTCTGGAAGGTCTCCAGCAGTCCTCTGTATCTTGTTTCATCCCTCATATGTGCCTCTTTCTTATTTTTTTTCCGCTTCCTTTTTCTCCTCTATAAAACTTCAGCACCTATGCATGCGTTTCTTCTTCACCGTATTCATATTTCCTCCTTTCGGTTCTCTTTCTCCTCTGTCATATCCTAATCTGCTTTGTGCAGGACAAAATATTTTCTCAGCTCAGAGTCAGCATTCTGGGTCCCCCCTTACATCTTTGATGCCTAAGTGCAGATCTAATGAGATTAAAGAAGCATTGATGCATAGAAGACTGGAAGGACTGAAGTTCACCAATGCCTGTAGGAGACTGATTGTACTCACTTAATTCTGACAGGTGATCCTTGATGAAGAGCAGAAACCTTCTTTGGCTTAAAGGTTTGGCAACCCTTCCCATGATCTCAGGGTTCTTCTCATGAAAAGTTCTATACCCTTCTCCCTGCATCTTTAGGAGGATGATCCATACTCTACATTTATAACATCCCAGCTAATTACATGATAATACGCAACATGGATTAAATGTCAGGTAGGGTATTCACATCCTGTTTACTTAAATACTTAATGATATTCTCCACACCTTCCCTAACCTCTAATCTAGACCTTCAGATGGTATAAATGCCCATAATCCTATTGATTTCAGTTTAGTGGTTTACACTAGTTGAAGATCTGGCATTGCATCTTTGTTTTGCTCTGTGCTGTTAAAGGGATACCCATTACCACCCCAGATGGAAACTACATTTCAGTAGCAAGCTAGTTGATCTTTGTATAGTGTTCATAGTTTGTAAATGAGGCTCAATCTAACAAGCATGTAAGCAATCTTACTAACAACAATAGTTGCACTGATGTCAGCTGTCTTGAGTAATAATAGGACTCCCATGAATCTGCTCACATGAGTAAAGTTACTCATTTGTACTTGCCTGCAGTGTTGGGCCCTTAGTTTGCACAGTTTGTTAAGCACTTGGGAATGTTTAGCTCACAAATTCTCTATAGCTATTAAAGATGATAGTGCTCACAGTGAGCTCAAAGCTGAATGTCAATCATTAGTGCCAGCACTTGAAATAATAACAAATATCACAGGAGAATTTTTTTCTGGGTCTTTTCATTTTAAATGCCATCAGCAAGAGAAGCTGAAATGGCTCCGGCAGAAGGAGAGAAAGTTTAGTGTCTTCACAGACGCATAGCCATAAGGTGTCAAAGCCTGCATTCCTTCTGCAGTGATTTACACTGATTTGATTGCACCAAAACCCCAACTGATATCAGAGTGAGCTTAGCCTGAATAAGTGTAACACCCAAGCTTGCATTTCAGGCTATGGTGATGCTAATAGAAGAAGCTAATAGAAGAATAAAAAAGATTGTGTGAGGGGGGACACGTTGTATCTTTGTTTAGTTTTGCTGTGTTTTGTGATCCTAGAGACTTGTCATAGTCAGGCAAGGTGGGCTTTCCTAGAACTTGAGCAGGAGTTATACACAGATAAGCTGTGCCAAGCACTGCATGTATTCAGCAGCTGTCAGAACCTACTGAGAGAAAACATAGGCTGCAGGACTTGTATTAATTCCTTTTTGCACTAAAGCATATAGCTGTTAGGAAAAACATGCAGCCTTGATTTATAAATTGCCAGTGACAGAGAATCCACCAAAACTTGGTAAATTGTTCTAATGGTTAATTGTCCTAACTGTTAAAAATGTGCATCTTATTTCTAGTCTGAGCTTGTCTTAACTTCAATTCCAATGGCTTCCACATAAGTTTAAGGAAGACAGAATTTGGCTATGATGGGATTACTGATTTAGGGACAGTGCTAGGGGTAGTGAAGGAGTTAACTGCCTACACAGCCAAGAGCTTCCTGAAGTAGAGGAGAATGCTTTGCCACCTTGAGCTCTCACTTGGCTAGATTTTTGACTGATACTGGCCTTCTGCTCTCTAACTGCTTCAGATATTAGGGTCTTAATTTCTTCTGCCACAGTGCATATGCTCCCTTTCATCCTGTTAACTTTTAGTATGTAGATCTCCTCATCTTGTCTCCTCTTTTCCATGTTCATAGAGCGAGAAAGAAGAAAGAAAACAAAAACAAAAGGCCTTAGTCCCCTCCCCCCAAGGAGCTTTCTCTTTGTTAATGTGACCTTCCATTGAATAATGTAAAATTTGTTTCGTTGTGCCCTGCAGGGCTCTGGTGTCCCAGAACCCTCGGGCAATGGCAGTGTTAAGCTGGCACACCGGAGCCAAAATGTCATTTTTTAATTATGTGGTTCTGAGGGGAATCTATTATCTACTGCTGAGATGCTGAAATCAAACGATTTATCTCCAAGGCAGCTCTGTCGACAATCTAGAATATATCTCTCTTGTCACTGCAGGAAATAGAACAAAAGGATGTTTTTATTTCTGGTGCTTTCTTTTTTATAAATGTATAATTTTAAGCTTTGCCAGTGAATTGGGGGGTGTGAGGAATAAAGTTCTAGAGCTTCTCCTGGCCTGTTCTCTTTCCTTGTGCTTCTCAAAGGGTTGGCGAAGGTGAGAAAAGATCTGATTGGTCCTCTTTCAAACAAACCCTCAGATCTCACATGGCAGCACCCACTGTACAATAATTACTTCAGGAATTAGGCACACTGCGGTGGACTCGGGGGCAAAAATACACGTAACACATCCAAGTGCTGGGAGCACTATTCAAGTGAATGGCAACAACAAATTGGTTAGGCAACCTGTTTACCATAATGAACATAAATACTGACTGCTGCTTGACATTGCAGTCTAGATGTCGGCACTAATTTGGAACAGCCTTTATTTCTGACACACTAGGTATTTTCATTTAAATGTAAACTAATGTACCTACCAGCTTATTCACAATGATTCTGAATTATTGCTGCTTTCCCCCTAAGGTATTGAAGCAAATGAAAGAGTTTAGTTCGTGTTCTTTTTTTATCTGCAAAATTCATTACACACGCCACTCCGTGTAGCAGTATCAGAGCTCAAAGCAATTCATATCTATTAACCAACAGATACATTCCAAGTGCTTTTAAAACAATCCTGCACAGCTTTATTTTAAATTAATATGTGTTTTCTATATTTTATAAAAGATTAAAAAAAAAGGAGGATGGAGAATGTTGGAACATTCCTATTCAAAATTGTAATAACTGTACTGCCCTCTAGTGCTCATGTTCCAAAAGAGCAGCAGAAATGCTTTTTCTTTGAAACTCAAAATCTCCACTGTAAATTGTTACAAAGAAACCTTTGCTATCATTTGCTGATTTACTCAGTTTAGTTTTAATGGAAGCTTTACAGACAGTTTGTAACTCCTGTCTCTTTTTTTTTTTAATATCGCTTCTGTCATGGTAAGATAGATTTGCATTCTATTACTGATATAAACATAGAAAATGTTGTATTATAAATACACATTAAAACAAACAAAAAGTCTTGAAGGCCACATAAGACACATCAGATATTAGTGAGCTAATACCCAAGTTCCTTATTAGTGAAGAGCAAAGAAAAGTCATCAGTGGTGAGTCATTTGTTTTCAGAATAGGAAGCACATAACTCATTTTAGAAATCACCTCTCTCTGCAATCTACAAAATGATCAGCAAAGACCTGAAGAACAGGAGAAACAAAGCCATAATATACACATTGTGAACTAATAGCTTATGCAAAATATTTAAAGAGAAAATGTTGTGAGGATTTGGGTCTATTGTGACTTCTTAAACAAAGATTTGTTTAACAACTGTTAGGTAAAGAGAGTCCTTAAACTTTCCATCCAACCACATGTGCATTTATAATATACTCAGTATTGTAGTATTTGAGAACTATGTCCAGTAAACCTAAAAGAAAGTACTAGTTTTCTCTTGTGTCACATCAGATTATATCATGGGGGAAATATTTGCAATCACCACAGTGCAAACTACAGAATGACCAGAAATAAAGATTATAATTTTACAATATTAAAAGAGTCGATGTTCAGTCAGGGCCATCCCTAAGGGGGTGTGGGGCATGGGACAACTGCCCTCCCAAGTGAGAGGCCCAGGGCACCTCGCTCCACTTCAGGCCCTTCCCCCACCACACCTCTTCCTGCTCCTGTTCTGCCACTGTCCCACCTCTACTTCACGCCTTCTGTCAAGCTCCACCCCTGCTCCATGTCAATGCCTCTTCCCACCCCTGCTCTGCCTCTTCCTGTCCCATCCCTGAAGCCTCTTCCTCCAACCTGCACGAGCTGGGTGATTACTGGGCAGGGTTGGAAAAGGGCAGCAGCAGGAATCCCTCCTTCCCTCCCCGCACTCACTGTGATGGCAGGAGCTGGAATGACCCAGCTGTCTTCACTGCTCCACTCCGTCCCACCACCATGTTCCAGCTGGGTTGCTTTACTTCACCATGCTGGCAGGAAGCAGAATACCCTGGCCCAGCTCCAGCCTGCTGCACTCCCCAAGCCCTGCATTGCTCAGGGATGCAGACTGCAAAGGCCAAGGACAGACCAGGGTGCTCTGCTTCTTATAAGTGAAGAGTGACAGAGCAACCTGTCTGGGAGATGGTGGAGGAGCGGTGTAGGCAGCTGCATGCACCAATCCACTTCCCAGGCTCCCAATACTGCAATGAGTGCGGTGGGGGGGGGGGACAGACATTTTGCTGCTGTCATGCACCAGGCTCCCCCAGGCCACCCTGAGCCCCATGGGTTCCCATCAATATAGAGGATCAACATATCCATAGTATGGTTGGAGCAGCCGGCATGGGACCCCCCCAAAGCTCTGTATTCAGTGGACAGATTCCCACTGAACACAGATGTGACAATGATGGACAGTTTAGAAATTGAATTAGTACTAGTAATGATCTTTAGACTGAGGTGTCATGTGCACTCACAGTAACATACCATAACAAAATATTCTGAATTATTTTCATAATGAATTGTAGTGATGTATTTTTGAGATATTTCTATATGGCTTCATTTACTCAATGCGATTTCCAGAAGTATTCAAGTGGTCCAAAAGACAGACTGTTCGTCACTTCCAGAATGCCTGGCCCACTTTCCTTTGAAAACAGGGTGTGAAATTATACACCTACTACTCAGAATATTCCAAGGGCATAATTTTTCAAAGATTAGTGTATGCAATTGTGCTCATCACATTTTCACATGCATATTTCACACGTGCTTGAAAATCAGGTATTTGAATGTACAAAATGGGTAGTTAGAGGACTACCTAGCCATGTTCCTGTGTAGTTCCTCAGTTTGTACATGCAAACTGGATCAAATGGGAGACAGCCACACTAACATTGGTGTTCTGGAAGAGGTAAAACCACCAGTATCAAGGCAATGATCATGCATTACCAACTTTGCTGGATTGATCATGTAGTTGGATGCCAGCCCATTGCTTCCCAAAACAGGTCCTGTTTTTCTCAGCTGAAATAAGGGTACCTTAACGTGGGCGGACAATGGAAGCTTAATAAGGACTTGCCAAAGAATAATTTAAAGAAGTGCAACATTGACAATGATACTTGGGAGACATTTGCCCAGGATCGGTCAAAATGGAGAGAAGCCCTATGCAATGGCCCCCTGAATTTTGAATTTGTCTGCTGACAAGCTGAGGAGAAGAGGTGCAGGAGGAAGGGAAGACTGGCTTCTAGTCATGGTCAACAGCCTCCTGCTGTACTTGGAAACATCTGTCCTCATTGTAATAGAACTCGTGGTTCCAGGATTGGCCTTATGTCATCTGAGGATCCACAATTTCCATGGAAGATGATCACACATCACTCATCATCATCACATGCAACTGTTGCAGTTCCATGCATACATTAGTGAGGCACAATTTCATTTCCACTATTTCTAGTTATATTAGCAACAAGAAAATTGACACATGTTATATCCACCCTCATGTTTCAATATGATCACCAGCGGGGTCAAGAGGAAATTTCCTTCACATTTTACGACTCTACTATTGACTTCCTGTGGGATCTTGGGCAAATCCCTACATCTTTTTGTGGCTCCATTCTCCATTTGTAAAATAAGAATACTAATACTTTTGACTTCCCAGTCTTTGTTGGTCTTGTCTATTTAGTGACTGGCACAGGAACTGTCTCTTGCTTTGCTTTTCTCCTATTCCCAACATCACGGGGTCTTGATCTGTGTTGGGGCTTCTAAGAATTGCCATAACACAAATAACATTACAATAACAATTCACTACTACGGTACTGGTTCAAATCCATCCTAGGCTGGTGGTGATGTAAAATTTTTCCCATCTTACAGCTGTTTACTGACCTTTGGAAAATAGTCTGAGTCTCAATTCAGTACCTATGAAGACGTGTCTTCCTCACTGTTAGAGTTCAGTGGTAATCTCAGCAGAAAGGCTTATAAGGTCATGTCTACACTAGGGAATTATTTCAAAATAACTAAATTCAATTTAATAACTCCCAGTTTTACTAAATAGAAATAGCCCCCACTACAGGGAAGACTCAAAATTAGTCCGAGGCAGGCTCCATTAATGTGGATGCCCTACCTCGATTTAGAGCCCCAGAAGCACTGGAGAGTAATTAGTTCACATTACTCTGAGGAGTAGTTATTTCAAAATAGCGGCATTGGAGCACCCACACTAATGCTATTTCGAAATAACTATTTTGAAATTAGTGTTATTCCCTGAGGAAAGCAGGAGTACAGATTTCAAAATAAGCAGCCAGTTATTTTGAAATAACGGGCTTAGTAGTGTGGATGCTCCATTTATTAATTCAACCTAAGGGGGCTTATTTTGAAATAACGCCCTTGTGTAGACCAGGGCCAAGTGAACCTTAAATTATTGCTGCCTAACTGTGACTTTAATTCTGCAAATCTGTTTTGCACAACACTGTCTGCAATCCAGCTATATTGCTAAAAGACACAATGTGTATGTTTGACTGGACCTTCCCTGTCAGGGCTTGTACATATTAAGCTGCAGTGAGCGTGCTCTCTTCATCTCCACAGTACAAGGAAGGGATGTGGCTGGAGAACAGATGTGTCCATGGAACCAATACTTATCATATGAAAGAGGTACTTACGTAGCATGCTCCTGTGTGTTTCAACTCCTGCTTCTGTAAAGAGTACCTTGGTGGTAGCCCAGTAGAGCTCTTGATGCAGGCTCAGGCTACTTGTGCCTCTAATACTCTTTTGTGCATTTTACTTTTTTGCTTGAAAGGCCAGTGCTGCACACCAGCACTGAGGAGGATCCAACCCTAGATCTGATTAGAGGATTTAGGTCTTCAGAACTGTTAGTGCACCCACACCTTTCAGATACATTACATTGTATTAAAACACACATGGGTGATGGGTAGTATAGGCAAAGGAAGCCATTACACCTTCCCAAAGCTGCCCACATTCCAGCTATCCGGGAAGGATCGGGCCATGGCACAGCTGCCTGGCCAGCTGAGATGGATCAGGTCATGGTGTATTCTGGGAGGGGGAGGCTACAAGGTTTGGGAGTTGCTCTGGGGCTGGGAGCAGGGTGGGGGCTGGCCACTGTGGTGGGGGATCTGGCTTGGCTCCACAGTGGAAGAAGGGGGGTTCTGGAAGGGGCAGGGCTTCAGGATGAAGGGATTCAGCTGGGGCTTGTTTTCCCCAGCTGGGTGTTCACCTGCTGCCCTCAAAAACATAGAAAACTACATGAGAAAAGCTCTAGGGAAACAACTAATTAAAAGATATTGTTTCATAGTTAAAAATATTAAACCGTGTTTTGGCTACACAGCATCCTGAATGTATCTCTCCTCTACTCCCACACTTATGACTTCTTGTCCTTAGAAACATATTCAAGATTCTCTCATGACATATCCATTTTTCAACATCATCTCTGCAGGGATTATATGTTAGGAGAGTCAAGTTTATTTATTCCCTTCTCAGATATAAAGTATTTCCAAATGCTTTTGATGGGTCTCTTGTATTATCTGATTGGGTTTGGCCCAGAAACGTAATGTGTCTGGCCAACAAGAAGAATCCTCATAAAGATAAGGACCAAAAAAACACCTCGCCTATTACCAGCAACCTCCTGTCGAAATGCAAACATTTATGTGTTAAGCAATGGATGTTAAGTGTGGAATTCATTTGATCTGCATCAAGTCAGAACAACTAGGCTTTATATGGCAAGATATGGAGGGACTAAAGGGCCCATATTTTCCCAGCAGACTCAATGCATGATGGCCATTTACAACTAATACTGTAGTAACCCCACGAAACAGCCTGGATCTGGAAAAAACCCTACAGCTTCTCTTCCTGATCCATTCCGATTACTAAACTCTGGGCTAACTTGGGTAATAGTAAAGTGGCACTCTGGTGATATGTCTACACAGCAATGTTATTTTGGAATAACTGAAGTTATTGTGAAATAACAAAATGTGCTTCTACACAGCAAGCCATTATTTCAAAATAATGTCAAGCTGAAGGACTTTTTACTCTGATTCCTGTAACCCTCATTTCATGAGGAGTAAGGAAAGTTGAAGGAAGAGAGTTCTTCCTTTGTCATCCTGCTGTGTAGACAGCACCAAAAGCCCAATTAAGCTATTTCAACTTCAGCTACACAATTGATGTAGCTCAAGTTGCATAGCTTAATTCAAGTTTTACCCTGCTGTGTAGACGTGTCCTTGGGGTTTGCAGCCCCACCTCCCAATGCACCCACTTCTGCCAGTCCTCCATTTCCCAGATAGCTGCAATGTGAGACTTCTGTAAGTGAGGCCTAACTGGTTCCTCTCATTAATAATTTGGAGGGTAGAATCCCTTATAGATTATGTGTGTGTGAGAGAGAAAGGGAGGTTTAGCTGATTAAAGAACTTAAGCAGCTGCAGAAAATGCACACACAAAAAATGGTATGTTTTGCCCATGGCTCAGTGCTGGGTCTATCCTTTGCTAAGTGCAGCCCTGCTGTAAATTTGCAGCCATACAGTAGTAAATGGAACAGCAGAGGGAAAGGAAATCTAAACCGAAGGTTTTACTGCAGTGATTGATTCTAGCTTTGCTAACCAAAATCAAAAGAGCTTGGTAAGGGATTGACCTGAGGCAAGGATTTCCTTTTTATCCTGTTGAATAAATACCAGTTTTGGAATGCTTCAAAGATTCTTGAAATGCTCCATGGAACTCATGTTGTAAAATATGTTCCTGATCAGATCATACTTGACAGAGCAAAAGAAAAAACTAGGAAATGTTGGAAATGTAGATCTGCCACACTGTAGGTTATAGAATCAAAAGTGGAGTTTTAAAAATACATTCTACAAACAATAGATGTTCCCCCTCTCTTCTGAGTTGTAGTAAATTGTATGTTAACGGTAATAAGGAAAATGAAAAATGCTATGCATCACTTATTTTCCTTTTAAATGTATACACACTAAGGGCTAGAAAATAACAATTTACTGACATCAAGGCAGTGATGTAGTTTTGCACCAGATGTGGATCTGGCCCTGAATACATACTGAAAGCCTGATTCTCCTCTAATTTATGTTCACTTGACAGCCAGTATAGCTTCATCAGTTTCAATGATTTGGCGCTGGAAAAAGCAAGATGAGAAACAAGCTTGGATCTTTTACACTAAAGAAATACAAAACTCATTTGATTCACATTATAAGGGCTATTACAAAACTGTTTTTGATTTAAAGTCACATGGGTTTCCCTTCCCCACCTGACGTGAGGCATGGCTGTGGGATATGAAGAAACTCAATTTCACTAGTAAAATACTATAGTGCTTCCTGATCTCCTCTGTACAACGCAAGGGACATCTATTTATTCAGATCTTTTAGGAGATGGTGAGCAAGAAAGAGAATTTGGTTCAGGTAGGAGTGGTGTTTCAGTGGAGTTGGGAGTTTCATACTTGCCTTTTTGGCATTTGTAAATCTAACAGTGTTATTAATATTTCATGGTACCTAGCAATTTATAGATATTTTTTCTTTAATTTCCCCAGACATATACAAATGACATCAGGAGAAGGAGGTGTGGATGAGAAAGGCATAAACAATCATGCACCTACCCGCATATCATATAGCCACCTTTTTCCCTTCTACAGATGATTCTGGATCTCAGTTCCAAGCTGTTAAAGAGATTTAGACATAAGAAATTAAGACACTGTCTACTTTTGATAGCATGAAGATCAGCACATGGTTTTCATACATTGCAAATAAAGCATACATATACATTAGGAAAAGGCAAGAGAAAATCCAGCAGTGGATGTATAGTTGTTCAAAAATTATGGACTTGTTTTTCTTTTACCTGCCTTATAAAATGGGATCGTGAAGATTTGGTTCTATATATCTGTTACAGAGGAAGGATGGATTGTGTGTCTTATGCAGTGTTGTTTTGGCTGGGTGAGTCCCAAGATATTAAGAGACAAGATGGGAAATGGAAAATAAAAGAAATTACATCACCCACTTTGTCTCCCAAAAGGGTAACTATCACTCTTCTGATTCCTTTGCTTTTTGACCAGACATTAAACCAAGAATCCTTTAATACATCTGTCATGATCATGAGGATTAGCCAGCAGCCTGGGGACTAAGGGGTTAACTATGTCCCTTACCTAGCCAGGTGGAGTAGCCAATAGGAATGTAAGCAGGAATTTCAAACAGGGACAAAGGAATTTTTGGTTTTTCCTTCCTTTGTTCTCTGGCAGTTCTCTCCAGCTGTTGAGAGGGACAGACACTATGTCTCTCTCCAAGAAAAGACTCTTTCTTCACTTTCTGTAAGTAGGGTAAAATTTAGATAAATCCGTTAGGTTTCATTGTTTGGGTATGGGATCTGCTGTCTGTGCACTTTTTAAAAGATGTTTGGCTTTTCTTTGTAACTAAGTTCTAGGACCATGGAGTTCTCCATGAGTATATTATCTGTTACTTTTCCATCTAGTTATTATGTTTGCAACAGGAATATTGTGGTGCTAATAAAAGTTTTCTCTTTTCTTTTTATTAACCTGGTATTGGTTAATAGGGTGTCCTGGTTCGTACTTTAGGGGTGAGATTTCCCAAGTGATCTTTCCCCTGATTTGTCACATCAATACTTGCATGGTGGCAGCGGAAGTTTTATTCCCAAAATCTAGGGTTTTAAGATTTTGGGGGAAAGTTTTATACCAAAGCCTGGTAGATAAGGTTTTGAGGGTACACTTGCTGGCCCCCACTTCTGCCAGAGTGGGGAAGGACTCATGACAACATCTCTAATAAGGCAGATGGACGCCAACGCTGCTCAATATTTCTTCTCTCAATAAAAGCAAGTTCTAATAATGATTGCTGAATGTGAGCTACCTCTTAGCTGATTATTTTGGTTAGCTCACTCACACCCCAGCAAGTGTGTGTGTGTGTGTGTGTGTGTGTGTGTGTGTGTGTGTGTGTGTGTGTGTGTATGTAACTGCCTGCTCTGCAAAGTGTTTTGGGATACTTTAAATATGAAACAAAAGACAGGACTATGCAGAACTTTAAAGACTGACAAGATGGTTTATTAGGTGATGAGCTTTCATGGGCCAGACCCACTTCCTCAGATCAATTTGTGGAAGAAAATTGGCACGACCATATATACCAAAGTGATACAATCAAAAAAAAGTGAACATATAAAATTGACAAATCAAATTTTAGAACAGAGTGGAGGTTAGGGGGGAAGGTTAGTGTCTGTGAGGTAATGTCATTAGGGGTGATAATTGGGGAAGCTATCTTTGTAATGGGTGAGATAATTAGCATCTTTTTTGAGACCCATATATAAAGTGTCAAATTTAAGCATGAATGACAGTTCTGAGGCTTCTCTTTGAAGTCTGGAGTTAAAATGTCTTTGAAGCAATATGCATGTTTTAAGGTCATTGAGAGAATGGTCAGTCTGGTTAAAATGGCAAGTAACAGTTTTCTCTCTGTGAGAGAGCCTGATGTCTGTTTTATGTGCATTGGTTCTTTGGCGAAGTGTCTGAGAAGTTTGTCCAATATACATAGCAGACGGACACTTTAGGCACATGATGGTGCAAAAAGAAGCCTCAGAACTGTTATTCATGCTTAAATTTGACACTTTATGTATGGGTCTCAACAAAGATGCTAATTATCTCACCCATTACAAAGCTGGCTTCCCCAATTATCACCCCTAATGTCATTACCTCACAGACACTAACTCTCCCCCCTAACCCCCACTCTGTTCTAAAATTTAATTTGTTAATTTTATATATGTTCACTTTTTTTTGATTGTATCACTTTGGTATATATGGTCGTGCCAATTTTCTTCCACAAATTGATCTGAGGAAGTGGGTCTGGCCCATGAAAGCTCATCACCTAATAAACCATCTTGTCAGTCTTTAAAGTGCTGCATAGTCCTGTCTTTTGTTTCAGCTAGACCAGACTAACACGGCTGCATCTCTATCACTATTAAATATGAAAGGCACTGCTATATAAATCCTGTTTTTTTCTCATATATGCACAGCCATGTTGTTCTCCACTCCTGAAGTATTTAGGTCTCACTGATGTGCTCCTCATAAAAACCCACCAGATAGCTAGATCCTTTGCTGCCTCTGTTGCAATAAACTAGAGGATATTTTTAATTGCAGGGCAATCACCACTTAATGTCTGGTTTTGATAAATCATTGAATAGTTCACCTAATTGACAAAGTTATTAATATTACCTGCCACTGTAGTAACCACTGGACTCTTCTGAATATGGTTTATAACAGCTTTTAATGCCATGACAATTATTTATGACAATGGGTTAACCACTGACAGTCAGAATATTAATGGATTTTCTTTAGTCTGTTAATTAATACACTAGTCATTAACTACTGTTCAGTTTACCACTGATTTATCTAGACTTTTGTTCAAAGTACCTGACATTGGTACCATTGTCTCTGCAGGGATTTTCTGTTATTTTGTGTGTTTACTTTGAAAAGTGAAAGGAAACCTGTTGAGAGTTATTCCTAAGCTTCAGACAGGTACTGATCTCACACAGGGTATGTCTACACAGCAGGGCTAAAGCTGAAATAAACTATGCAACTTGATCTACGTCAATTGTGTAGCTTAAGTTGAAATAGCTTATTTCAGCTTTTGGCGCTGTCAACACAGCAGGAAGTCTGAGAAAGAGCACTCTTTCTCTGACTTCCCTTACTCCTCATAAAATGAGGGTTACAGGAGTCAGAATCAGCAGTCCTCCAGCTCAACATTATTTTGACATTATGTCAAAATAACTGCTTGTAGCGTAGACGCGGACTATGTTATTTCAGAATAACATCAGTTATTCCAAAATAGCACTGCTATATAGACGTACCCTTAGCTCTGGTATTTATTTTGGATTTACAGTGGTGTAAACTTGAGCTCAGAATCTGGTTCTAATACTCTGGGTATGAATGTAGGGAGAAAGCCTATGATGATACTGAGCTAATAAAGGAAAATCTTTAAGTTGTGGCATATTTTCAATACATATATATGACTGGCAATATGGGATTTCAACTTAAGGTAGAATAGAAAATAGCTTCCCCAATGTTCCACAGTTTTCTGGAATGGACAGTGCAGAGAATTCAAATTCTAAAAGGAATTTTCTACTTGGCTAAGCAGTATAATGAAAAGGAAGTTGGCTACTTATGTGTGCCTTTCTTTAAAAGATCAGCAACACATTTGCATCCTTCCTCCACTCTCAAGACTTTGCCATCCAACTGCTAAATTAGTCAATTAGTTCCATTACCATATGTAATTTGTTCTGTGTATCTGGAGGTGGTAAAATAAACAAACTATTCCCTTACCTTCTTTTTATAGGTATCTAATTTAGGTCTCCCCTTATTTCCCAATTGCCCAAATCTCTTCTCTTTAAAGATTATAAAAGAGACTTCAGTACCTTACTTCTTCAGAGCTTCCTTAAATTCAACTTAATTATTAAATCATTCAGCTTTTTGGTTGCCTTCCGCAAGCCTTAAATGGTTTGTTACTCCAAACCCAAACATTTGTTTACTTATTAGTAAGGCTGCTTGAGTGTACATCCTGCTAATACAATCACTGAACATAAGATAAATCATCCACTAGAGCAACCTTTATTCACATCTGCAACACACACATAATACTGCCCAAAATTTCTCACTGCCACAACACTTTCAGCAAATAACCAGCTTCAGGGCACACACCAAATTTCTTTACACAAAGGCCTATAACCTTAATTCTGGCCACAGCTATATTGACAGCTTAATTATTGTATTAACTCCAAATGACTGCCCTGATAAAATGTCATTTCTAAATTGAAAAGTAAGGAATTGAGGTTAAAGTGTGGTCTTGAGCATGATGAGCATGTGTAATTTTGTGTACAGAAAGGAAAGCCAAAAATCAGAGCCCACATTTCTTCGATCTCCAAAATTTTCTTGTTCAGAATCAACTATTTCAATTAGAGCACTATAGACAATTCACAGTCTGTTAGAATGATTTCACTTTTTTTCTCTTGGAACAGCTGAGAAATGTCTTGAATTGGTTCACAATTGGAATATATTCACTGAATATTTTAAAGCAAATGATGTTTTGGGGAAAATTATTTGTTGCATTCAATACAGCCTGAACTCTGTAATCTGGGACTCCCTGGTCTGGCAACGTCCGTCATGTGGCAGGACCATAGGCATTCAAGGACAGAGAGGGCTGGCGGCTGGGGTCCCCTGTAGTGGGGCTGCCTGGTGCACCGAACTGGGCAGCCAGGCACAACCCAGCTGGGCTGTCCCAGGGGGTCAGGAGCTCAGCGCTCCGCAGTAGGGCTGCCCCCGGGACCAGGAACCTAGTGCACAGGGAGCTGGGCTGCCTGGCATAGCAGAGAAGGAGTGTGGGGACCAGGAGGGCAGCGAGTCTGGTGGCAAGGGAGAACTGGGCAGGAGGCTGGTGGCTGTTCAGGGCTTGGGGAGCCGGTAGCATTGGAGCCAGATATGACTTCCCTTGGTCTGGCAAAATCCCTCATCTGGGACCAGTCAGGTCCCAAGTGCGCTGGACTAGGGAGGTATAATCTGTACTCAGATTGCAAATGGACTAGACATGTAGGTCCTATGGTATGATTTGCTTCCCTCATTAAAAGAGAATAACTTACAGTCTATGTCTACACCTGGAACTAGGGGAATGGTTCCTATCTTGTATAGACATAATCATACAAATGTGCTAAAAATAGTAGTGAAGCTTTGTTAGCCCTGAGTACCTGTGGCTAGCCTGTGCTGTCATTTGCTCCTTCCAGTATAACCTCAGATCATTTGTAGCATACTAACTCAATGACAGCTCAGTTAGAGCTAGTGCAAATATGGCTACGAAAGCTGGGAAACACACTCTAGCTCCAAGTATAGACCTAACCTTAGAATCGGGCCTTTGGTGCAAATTCTCAACTTCAGTGAATATTTTCATATATTTACTTCAGGTTTGTCCCTTACAGGAACATTCTTGTCATGGAAATTGCTGCCTGGAATATCTTTAGAACACAAAGAGAAAGGTGGTATAATCATAAAAGATTAGTAGTGGAAGAGACCTTGGAAGGTCATCTAGTCCAAACAACTAGGACCTATGAGGAGAGGCTGAAGGAGTTGGGTTTGTTTAGTCTGCAGAAGAGAAGAGTGAAGGGGGATTTGATAGCAGCCTTCAACTTCCTGAAGTTCCAAAGAGGCTGGAGGTTCCAAAGAGGCTGGAGAAAGGCTGTTCAGAGTAGTGACAGATGGCAGAACAAGGAGCAATGGTCTCAAGTTACAGTGGGAGAGGTCTAGGTTGGACATTAGGAAAAACTATTTCATGAGGAGTGTGATGAAGCACTGGAATGGGTTACCTAGGGAAGTAGTGGAGTCTCCATCCCTAGAGGTGTTTAAGTCTCGGCTTGACAAAGCCCTGGTTGGGTTGATTTAATTGGGATTGGTCCTGCCTTGGGCAGGGGGCTGGACTTGATGGCCTTCTAAGGTCTCTTCCAGCTCTATGGTTCTATGATTCTATGATAACTGCTCCAAGCAGGACTGTGACGGGGTAAACCCATCCCCTCTCGCGGGCCGGAGTGCACCAGAGGCTCCAGGCCCGGAAATAGACCGGCGCGGCCCCCCCCCCCCAGCACTTCTGCGCATGCGCCCTGAGCCACATGCCACATTCAAAAGCGGCGCCGGCTCAGCTGATCGGGGCGGAAGCTGCCAGAGACGCCGGAGCCGGGGCGGAAGCCGCCGGAGACGCCGGGGCTGGCACGGAAACAGCCGGGGACGCCGGGGCCAGATGGGAAACAGCCTGGGACACCGGAGCTGGGGTGGGAGCGGCCAGGGGCACCGGGGCCGGCGCCAAAGTGGCCAGGGACACCAGGACTGGGACAACAGCAGCCAGAGCGGCTGAGACCAGGACCCAGGCTCCAGAGCAGACACAGCAACCGCAAGTACCAGAACGGACTCTTCCAACCCCTGTGGGAAACGTTCGGTGGAGGAGCATCTGAACGACGTAGGAAGCAGTTCCAGGATGGGGGCGCTGAGACGGACAGCAAATCCCCCCCAAAAGGGGCGGTGAGTGAATCACGTACAACACACCATTCGGGTAAGGTCTGTGTGGCCTCACCCTAGGGTCCTGGGGCTGGAACTTGGGAGTGGGGGAGGGCCTGAGTTCCCCTACCCAACCTAAATCAAATACCGCAAAGACTGTGAAGACTGATCATTGGGAGGGGTTTCCTTCCTATTGAACTCTTGCGAGTGGCAGGGGGGAGAGTTGCCCAAAGCAGGCACGGACTATATCCCCATCGTCTATAGCTGCTGTAAGGGTACAGTCGGCTCAAGGGAGAGTAGGCTACCCTGCTTCGGGCTCAGCCCTGGTATACGGGCAAGCCTATCCCCTGGGACTTACGAGGCCAGATTAAACCCAGGATCAGGGCCTCTGTGCCGTTAACATGGGTGCCCCGATCCCACATACTACGGGGGTGGGGGTGGGTGCATGACAAGGACCAACCCCAACTAAATCATCCCACCCAGGGCTCTGTCAAGCCTTGCCTTAAATACCTCTAGGAATGGAGATTCTACTACCTCTGTAGGAAACCCATTCCAGTTCTTTACCACCCTTCCTAGTGAAAAGTTTTTTTCCTAATATCTTACCTAGACTTGCCCCACTGTCACTTGAGACCATTGCTTTTTGTTCTGTCATCTGCCACCACTGAAAACAGCCTGGCTCCATTCTCTTTGGAACCCCATTTCAGGTAGTTGAAGGCTGCTATCAAATCCCCGTCACTCTTCTCTCCTGCAGACTAAATGAGACCAGATCCCTCACCCTATCCTCACAAGTCATGTATCTTAGCTCCCCCAAATTATTTTCACTGCCCTTCACTGGACTCTCCAGTTTTTCAACAACATTTTCAAGATTCATTTGTTTAAAAATTAGACAAAATATTTATGGGGATTTTTCTGGCATATTCACCCAGCTTTAATATCAGTTTATTAATGAAAATCTGTCATATTGCTCTTCCATCTTGGATGTACAGAGTAAGTGTTTGCAGTTGAGTATAGATGGACCAGAAAATAAAAGCGCCGATTCAAGAAATCCTCTATTTGGTGAAGTTCCAATCCAGACCCAATTTTCATAGGATGACACTTCAGTTTGAATTGTACCAAAATCTTGGACCAAAACACTCCCTGAATTTGGGGATATCAGGATCCTGATACAAACTCTGTGGGTTGGGCTGAGTTAGCTACTTCTGTCAGGCTATGTCTACAATGCAGAGTTTTTGCACAAAAACTCGCGGTGTGTCCACACCTCAAGCGCATTTTTGCGCAAGAAAATTTACAGTGAATTGACAGAACGGAGGGGGGTTTTGTGGTATAGGTATTCCTCTTTCTAAGAGGAATAACTCCTTTTTGCACAAGAACTCTTGCACAAAAAGGTGTATGTGGAAGGAAACGGGAGGAAGGGGGGTTATGCAAAAACAGCCTATCGAAAGCAGCACTGGTGCCCTGGTGGCCATTCTGTTAATGGCAATCAGAGCTTTCTTGCGAGAGAGTGTCCATGCAGTCTGGACGCTGTCTTGCACAAGAAGTTTTTGCAGAAGATCTCTTCCACAAAAAGCTTCTTGCACAAGAAGCCTGCAGTATAGATATAGCCTCAGAGACAAAAAATAAAAGCACAATATCCTTCTAATTTCATACTAGGACAGCATCTTAAAATCTGCTATAAGGTTCCTGATTCTTCTTCAGAATATTTAGGTACTATACCACACTACACATATTAAAAAGCAGCAAAACAAATCTGATTTTTTTTCATTTGTATTTACATATGTGAAAGATTCTCAACATTGAATAGCATCCTGGAATCAGAGTTCTGAGTTCTGTGGTTTAAATTCAGCTTAATGTTTAATCCTTCACATTCTATTCCACAAATATTATTTAGCACGTTATGTGCATAAAACAATGAATTTTTTTAAAGGTTTAGATGCCCTTTGCAGCAGCAATGAAATTGCACAGCACATGGGAAAAGCAGGTCTTAGGTGCTTAACTGTGTTGGAGTGTTTTCTTGTATCATGCACAGTACACTGTGTTTCTGCTGCTGAGTTTAAGGCTGAAGGGTCAGCACGTGCCTTTGTTTCTCAGGAGCTCCTGTACATTTGTTCTCAGAAATTACATATTTATTTTCATTCTTTGACTTTAAAGAAAAAACATAATGGACTGCATAAGGTTAAGAACTATGTTTTAAGCAAACTTTGGTGTTCTCTGGTACCTGTCAATTTAGGTGTCAAGGCTCAGAGACAGAGTAGTTTCACCAATCATCTAGCAATAAATTAGAGGTGGAAATGAATATACTGATTCTCTTAGTTTTGTTAGTGGCCTTGCGTATTGTCAATTCAAGATGATATTGACTCATTTGTGACCCTACCTGTGGTCACCTACTGAAAAGGTTCTATTTTTTCCTCAGAGAGAAACCCCAGAAGAAGGAATTGGACAATAGTTTGCATTTTATTTATGAAGATCTGTGGAGGTTTTGTAATTTGTGTCTGAGGTTTTGTATTTAGTTCAGGAAGTGTTAAAGTCTGGGATCATTACCTGCTCGGGGAGTGAGTGCCAGAGTCTTGGCTTAGCTCTCCAGAGAGTGTTGTCGTCTCCAAATGGCTGATAGTTTCATTGATCGGGAGGCATGGAACTGACATGGGAATTCTGAGTGACAAATAGAGTGGTGATCTCTTTGTTAGAATCATAGAATCATAGAGCTGGAAGAGAACTCAGGAGGTCATCAAGTCCAGCCCCCTGCCCAAGGCAGGACCAATCCCAACTAAATCAACCCAGCCAGGGCATTGTCAAGCCGAGACTTGAACACCTCTAGGGATGGAGATTCCACCACCTCCCTAGGTAACCCATTCCAGTGCTTCACCACCCTCCTAGTGAAATAGTTTTTCCTAATGTCCAACCTAGACCTCTCCCACTGTAACTTGAGACCATTGCTCCTTGTTCTGCCATCCGTCACTACTGTGAATAGCCTTTCTCCATTCTCTTTGGAATCTCCCTTCAGGAAGTTGAAGGATGCTATTAAATCCCCCCTAATTCTTCTCTACTGCAGACTAAACAAAACCAAATCCCTTAGGGTATGTCTACACTTGCAGCCTAATTCGAAATAGGGCTGCAAATGTATGCATTCGAAATTGCAAATCAAGCCCGGGATTTAAATATCCTGCGCTGGATTTGCATGTTCCCGGCCGGGCGCCATTTTTTGAAATTGACAAGCCCGGAATAACTGCCCGCGTCTACATGCGGCAGTGAAACGGGTATTCGAAATACAGCCCTATTTTGAACTACCTGTTATTCCTCCTGCAATGAGGTTTAACAGGTATTTCGAAATAGGGCTTTATTTCGAATGCCCGTTTCACTGCCGCGCGTAGACGCAGGCAGTTATTCCGGGCTTGTCAATTTCAAAAAATGGTGCCCGGCCGGAACATGCAAATCAAGCGCAAGATATTTAAATCCCGGGCTTGATTTGCAATTTCGAATGCCTACATTTGCAGCCCTATTTCGAATTAGGCTGCAAGTGTAGACATACCCTCAGTCTCACCTCCTAGGTCATGCACTCCAGCCCCTTAATCATTTTGGTCGCCCTACACTGACCCTCTCCAATGCGTCCACATCCTTTCTATAGTGGAAGGCCCAAAACTGGACACAACACTCCAGATGTGGCCTCACCAGAGCCAAATAAAGGAGAATAATCACTTCTCTGGATCTGCTGGCAATGCTCCTCCTAATGCACCCTAATATGCCATTAGCTTTCTTGGCTACAAGAGCTCACTGTTGACTCATATCCAGCTTCTCATCCACTGTAATCCCCAGGTCCTTTTCTGCAGAATTGCTACTTAGCCACTTGGTCCCTAGCCTGTAACAATGCTTGGGATTCTTCCATCCCAAGTGCAGGACTCTACACTTCTCCTTGTTGAACCTCATCAGATTTCTTTTGGCCCAATTCTTTAATCTGTTTAGGTCACTCTGGACCCTATCCCTGCTATTCAGAAAATCTACCTCTCCCCCAAGCTTAGTGTCATCTGCAAACTTGCTGAGGGTGCAATCCATCCCCTCATCCAGGTCATTAATAAAGATGTTGAACAAAACCAGTCCTAGAACTGATCCTTGGGGCACTCCACTAGAAACTGACTGCCAACCTGACATCGAGCCATTGACTAGTGGGGAGCCAGTGAGCACCTGAGGGACATGTTCACAGTGACTTATGCTACTCAACAGATGGACTACTACCTACTGTACTAGTCAGAATTGTTCTAGGGTTTGTGTGACCAGCAGCATTGAAACAATAATTTCAAACACGCATCCTATTATCCAGTCATAATAAAAACTCCTTTCTATCCCTTCTTTGTTCCAGGAAACACACCCTTATCCCTCTCTAATTAACTATATCAAACATAAGCATTTAGCCAAATGGGGTAGGTCACCAAATATGGGCTATTTCACACAGAAGGGGAAGGGCTCTGAGGTAGAACAAATGTGCCCTGCCCCACTGCCTTCTCAGCAAATGGGGACAGTGCACAGGGGCTTTGTCCTGACCCCCCAACTGATACTCCTATTGGGAAGTTGAGTTCTCCCCACTGAACACTCCTGTGGGGAAGTTGGATTGGGGCTCAGAGGGTTCCATCACTCAGCAATCCTGCCATCTAGCAGGGTCAGGGCATGGGGACTTCCCCTGATCCCCAGAAGATGCATTAGTCAGGCAAATGTAGTGAGTGGGGGTCAAAATGGCACCTTCTTGGACCCACAATTGGTCAAGGCCCCTAGCCATGGGCCCCATTGGCCAGTTGCTAATCCACCATCGACTGATGCTCTTTGAAGTGAAGGCTCCAAATGTTCTCTGCCATCCTTAACCAGCTAAGAGAGGTGCAAACCCATGCTGAAGCTCCGATTGCTCTTTGTGATTCTGTGCCTACCTCTCTCCCCAAACCACACTGCCAATTCTTGTGCCAAAGGGCTGAGAACATCCAGTTACACATCCCTCTCTTTTAAAAATCAGGTTCACCACCTTGCACACACATTGGCTGGGCAGGATTTGTCTTAACACTATAGTGGACAGCCATCACTACTCTGCGTTCATCGCAGCCAGGATACACAATTTCTAATAGCTGAAAATTAACTACTGTGGAAAGTATATTTTGTTGTAAATCTCACAGAAGCTGACCCAACTGGACAATACTGAAAAGATCTATGCTGCTTCCTGCTACTACTTAGCAGTGACTTTACTGATGTGCGAATTAACCTCTGTATTTGTATACTGCTGCTTTCTACCCTCTCACTTATGCCACTGTCCTTAGGCAGTTATTGGAGAGCATATCCAGGGCTCATCAACCTCATTTTTATCTTGCTGATCTCATTCTGTGGCACATAATACTCTAATCTCCTGTGAGCCTCATTTACATTAGCCTAATTTTGATTGTTGGATTTAGGGGGAGGGGATGGGCTGTGTGGTGTTGGTCGGTGATTTACAGAAAGTCAGGCTGGATGACATAGTGGTCCCTTCTGGCTTTAAACTCTATTGTAGATTTCCCTTTCAGCATCTAGGAGAGGGTCATTTCATTTCTGCTTTTAAATCTTTTTGCCCAAGGTAGATGTTTACTAAAAGCTGCAACTATAAAAACAGACAGTTGAATAAATTCTTTGGCTGGGGATGTAAATAACATTGAATACAGCCGAAATGGTAAGCAGAAATATTAGCTGCAGCAGCTCTCTGTACCAGAGGCATTGGCAAAGGGCAATGTTAAAGACCCCGTTGGACTTCAAGTCACACCAGCTGCATGTTGCTTTTCGATTTCTGCATTTGGCTTTTTTGCATTCTTAGAATCTCCAGTGAATAGCAACAGAAACTCACATGAAGACAGAAAACATCATTAACGAGTCCCATCATCTCCTGCATAAAACTCTATCAAGCTCTATGTATTTCACATATTCATATGTTCAATTAATTTGAACTTCAAGTAACTTCAGATTTCTCAAACATATTTGTTAATCAAAATTATTTATCAAATTCTTGCCTGTTGATTTTTTGCCAGCAGTTTGCGACAATCATTTACCACTCAAGCTGCACTGGTGAGTTTTGACAGGAATTAAGCTTTTAGGAAAATAGTTACAATTTTGACATTCATTTTTCTCAATATTTACTTCCAGACTGGCTGTTCCCATGAACGTCCCTGCCAGTTAAGCTCACTTTCTAGAAAGCTCAGAGTAAACATATTAAAAAAGGACATGTCATTTAAATCTCTCTCTGTATTTACAGAACATTTTGCAGTATCAGCTCTGCTCTGTGACAAATGAAGTAAAAAAGCCACTCTGATGAAATGATCAATTGTCATGTCTAAATCTTAATTCCTATTTCCCATTAAATATAAAAATAATATCACTTAAAATCAAACACAGATTCTTTATACTATCTTCTAAGGCACTGAGCACATGTTCAATAGTTAATAGAAAATAAAAATAATTGTGATCATTCTAAGGTGTTTTAGTTCCATAACTCACAATTATGGAAATATCCTGTAATATGCTGGGAAAGCATTATTGAAATAAGTATTTTAGGAGTCCACTGTATTAAAAATTCAGATGTTTATGTATCACTGTAGGATAGGATGATGATAGGTTTATTGCAATCCCTAGGAAATACTATGATCTTCAAAAGACTCTATTGAAGAATGTGGTAGACACAAATGATCTTTTTGGATGATAATGTGAAGTGGAATTACATGGATTCTACATGGACTGAAGGGATTGCAAACTCTTACCTGTGGACTCAGCCTGTGAATCTTTGCCCAGAGGGAGGAGATACATCGTCTGCTGAATTCGTGTTATGTGAGAACTGTTCAAAGACCAATTGTAGAATGGAGTAACTGACTGAGGCCTTGTCTATACTACCATGGCCCATTGACCTACAGTTACACAACTTAAGCTATGTGAATAACATAGGTGAAGTTGATGTACCTAGGTCTACATACCGCCATATATTCACAGTGGTATGTCGATAGCTGATGCTCTCCTGTTGACTTCGCCTAGTCTTCTTGTTCTTGTGGAGTACCAAAGTCATTGGGAGAGAGCTCAGGAGTTGATTTATTGTATTTATACTAGATGCAATAAAATCGATCCCTGCTTGTGACCACAGGGAGGGGGGAGGAACATGTGGACTTTAAAAGATTAATCATCAGCCTTAGACCTTGTTGCAAAGAAGGAGTGATGATATCTGGTAAACTTATTAACATATGTATAGGTTCTCTTATTGTTTTGATGTGTTTTCCCTAATGTTTTTATATTAAGAATTACTGTGCTTTCTTAGAAAGAGCTGTGTGATAGTACACAGCATAACATGCATAGTTAAGCTATCTCTGAGGAGAAAAGTAAAGCAGGCCATCTTAGACAGCCTCACTATATTCGGGAGGTCACAGTATAGTCTGGTGACTGACATATTTCCAGAATATACAGCTAACAGGGACACATGAGCAGGTCTCCTCCCAAGAGGCGATGACTCAAAAGTTGGGACACTAGGAATTTGTGTCTTTGCTGGACCTTACAGGTACAATTTTCCTGAACTGTGACAATAATAAAAGGGCAACAAGATTATTAGTCATAGTTTTAAGTTGTCAGTATCCTTTTAACATTTATGGTGGGCCATTTCAGTGAACTGGCTAAAAGCTTCATGGTGCTGACTTTTGTGTTTGTATCATCCGGAGGCAAATAAAGGAAGACACTATAGTGAGCAAATTGTTATAGATTTTTTTTTATTTGTATGTGCTCACTTACAAAAGTGTATCAGATTGTTTTTTTCTTTTTCCAATTATATACCCGATATTCTTATGGGCAGTGTTAGGTTTCATTCTTTATTATACCTGTAAAGAAGGAGAAATATTTTACAAAAATATAAATTCAGCTAATTTAATTCCTATCAACTCCCTTTATGAGGCATTTCTGCTGATCTATCTGATCTGTTCTTGCCTTCTATAGTAATGCCAACTGGCAGTCTATTCTTCACTCTGATTTGTGTTTGTGGAAAGATCAGCAGTTTTTTTTTTTTAAGTTAGGAGGGTTTTTGTTGCATGTATGTCTCTAAATACATAGCAAAACTGAGAACTGCCCAAGTAAAACTGGCCACAGGGATGTAACTCAGATTACTTGTCTCTAAATTCAATCTGGCACCGAGTCATGTGCCAATTCTCCCACCATCTAATTTGTCCACCATTCACCTACCAGGCAGCTAAGATCTGCATTACCTGTTGAATAGGGCAGTCTTTGCTTTGCAAAACAGACCTTGAGTTAAATGGGGCTTTTCCCTTTAGCCCTGTATTTGCACAATTGCATTTAGAGTTTCCAAGTTATATGCAGGGTCTGTGGGGACAATATATGTACCCACGTCACAAAACTCAGTATTTGGTATCCTCCCACTGAGGAAATAAAGGGATACAGTATAGCAGTGAACCTAAGTTTCCCATCTTCTCTGAACAGATCATTTCAATTTCATAGTGATGGCAAACATAGAGCTTAGCTCCTGCTCTATATAGCATAGGCCCTACCATCTGAGCAAAATAAAGCTATCCATTAGCTGTTTGCAATACAAGGCCTATGACATGCAGTCTGTCATTACTGTAGAACATACTTATGAACAATTCATTACCATTATGGCCATTACTTTTTACTGCTTTGACTAGCAAAGAGGGTTTGAAATTGATTTGTTGCTGTGGTAACTTTTATATTCAAGATAATTTGTTTGATTGGAAAACTTAGATTTAGAAGAACTAACACTTCAGAAGAACCCTCAACAGCTTTGTCTTAACATCATGCCTTCCCCCTTACACATTCCCAGCGGGAACACAGATTTTTCTTTCCTCCCTTCTCCTCTTCCCCCTCCCCTCCCCCCCCCCCCCCCCCGGCCCTGACACTGCTATTTCCCACTTCAAGGAAAATTACATTGCCATCACTACTCCAAGAGTTTCTTGTTCTTTCCTATGCATTAGGGAAACTTTAGATTCCTTTGGGCTGTCCCTGATTTTTCTGAAAGGAACTTCATCCTAGACATCCTGCTTGCAGCCACTGTCATTTACTTTAGAATTACAGGTGGACAATGGAATAAGAGACACTCTTTCCATTGCTTAAGAATGTACTTTAGTTTGCTATTTATTGGGGAGGGAAGCTCCCCAGTTCTCAGCACACACGCTTTGGACACTCACCCACCAAGTCCTCCTTTTCTTTAAGTGAATCTAGCTCAGGGAGTGGTAGCAATGAATGAAGTTACAGCCAAAGGAGCCCATAGGAAAATTCCTCAGAGAAAGAGCTCTGTTTTCTAGAGCTGGTTCCCAAACAAGTCTTAATTTCATCTCTGAGTAACCCCTTCTCCCCTCCAGCTTTGAGTTAGAATTCACATCTGCTAGGACTCTTTTCTCTACTGGTCCACTTCAAAAGCCTAAATCTCTCAGAAAGCAGTATCCAAACTTTGCAGCTCTGTGCCAATTGTTCTAGTTCTTTATTCTACTTTGGGATGTGTCAGTTCATGTGACATCTACTTATGTGAGAGAAAGGACAACCTCCCCAGGCATAGCCCAAACAAAAAAAAAAAATAAGGATTGTTCACTCAAAGAAACAAACATCAGCTTTTCTTGGATCTCTAATTCACATAGCAAGAGACTAGTTCTCCTTCCTGCATTTTCTGTTCATTACCTGTTGCCAATTTATAGACTCTACTTCACCTGGGGAACCAATCTTAAACTGCCAATTAGACTCATTAACATTTCCCATCCCTCCTCACCTTGCCCAAGGACTCTTGCTCCTCAATTAGGTTCTCATGCAGACAGCCAGATCCTCAGGTGTCTGTTTCTCTAGGCAATCACAGGGGCTGCAGGCACATCTGGCTGCCATAGGCAGAGATTTAACTCCTTAGCCGCAAAGCCTTGCAAGGGCCTCATCCATCCCCTCACATAACTATCTGGAATGAGGAAATCATTTTTAAAATCCCTCCAATGGCTTTCTGATGCTTAGCACAGCACAATCATCCTTCACTAGGCAGCTATCATAAAAATCACAGTCAAAACCAACCTTTTGACTTTGAAATTCATGTCATACCACTGATCAGCCAGTGCTTAGAGCAACTGGTGTGTAGCACAAAGTCTAGCTTTTCCCCAAGTGCTTACAGCCAGATCTACAAATGAAGTCAGGTGTCTAAATCCTGGATGTAGTGCCCACGTCTCATTTTTATGCACTTTGGGATCCATAAAACCCTCAGTTGGTTGCTTCCTCACCCTGAACTTCATTGGCATCCATATTTTGCTATAAAATTCCCCATGGTACCTAAGTTTCTCCCTCTGGGAATGCTCACTGTTGAGTCAGAAAGGCGATTAAGCATCAGTCTCATACCCACACCCCAACACAATCCTCAGACCCAGAAAGCTGAAACTAATCAGCCCATTCACAGAGTGCCTAATGCCACATAGAACTGGGGAGGAACAGGAGGAAGCAGCATCACCAACCTCTGTTATAACTTTCAGCACAGTGGTTAGAGCACTCACTAAAGATGTGGGAGACCCCAATTAAATCCTCCCAATAAAGAGCTGGGGTTTCAGCAGGGATTCACTGCCACTTAGGCAAGTGCTCTAACCACTGCCTTTGAGGCTATTCTGACGTAGAGCTCTCAATCTCTCATCTTGGAAACACTAATTAAATATTAATTGAGCTATATTTCAACAGGGATCTCTGGCCTGTCAAGTGGGTGCCTCCAGCTCAGGCAGTCTGGTGGCTGGGATAGGGGTGGGCAAATACCAGCCAGCAGGCCAGATCTGGTTTGCCAGGGTTAACCCCTGGTGGGCCTCTGCCAATGTATTTGCCAGTGCCTCCACAGGTACAGATGCTTGCAGTTCCTGTTGACCATGGATCACTGTTCCTAGCCAATGAGTGCTTTGGGAAGTGGAGTCCTGGTTCGTGTCTCTTCCCGCAGCTCCTATTGGTCAGGAATGGTGATCTGCAGCCCACGGAAGCTGCAATCACCTGTATCTGCAAAGGTGCACATAAAAATAGCTGTAGTGGCTCTCCAGGGGCTAACCCTGCCAAACCACCACTGTTTTATTGCCCACCCCCTGAGCTGGGGGCTCTTACTACACAGGTTAGAGATCCCTGTTGAAATATTTTCTTCTCACCAGCTACACAGGCGAAATTGAACCTGGGTCTCTGAGGGTATGTCTACACAGCAAAGTTATTTTGGGATACCAGAGGTATCCCAAAATAGCTATTCCGCATCTTTTGAACATGTCTGCTATTTTGAAATATAGTGGATGCGCTATTTCATCATCTCTGTAAACCACTTTCTACAAGGAGTAAGGATGGCTCAAAATAACGCTTTCAGAATTTGACACAGAATTCAGACAGCGCCAGATGATGAAATAAGCTATTTTGAAATAGACTCGAAATAAGCTACACGATTTGCATAGTGCAAATTGCATATCTTATTTCGAGTTTTGGGTGCTGTGTAGATGCATCCTGACATACTAGGTGAGCTCTAACAACTGGGCTAACGGTCATAATGGAAATCACTTCTGAGTCTGCAAGCCTTAGGTTTAATTCAGCATGGTGAGCATCAGTGGGACTGGTAACACCATTAAATTAAATATTATCCTGCTTTTTGTCTTTCTGACATTCCATATTCCTGGCTGGCATTATTCACAGCATTAAGCACATTCTCAGGTTCTTTCCTAGTCTAATCAACAAAGGGAGACAAAGAGCTCGATTGTGTTAGCTTCAGTTACAAAACTATGTCTACATAGTTTAGGTTTCAGGACACTTTAGTTTTGGGAAAAATACATGGTGTAAAGGAAACCTGCTCTAAAAATTCACTCCCTTAAGTTTAGATTTAGCTTCTTAATCTGGTCTCACTTAATCTCCTCAAAACAGAGATGAAATATATACAGGTAAATTAAAATTAAAAATATACAATTTTCCATTATGAGCCTTTAAACGCTAATAACTGTGCTTATTTTGACATGTCATTTATCTCATATGTGCTTTTAATAGTTTAGATATTTGCATTGCTGAAGAATACTTAAGAATTAGAAACATTATTTCAATGCACATTACCCTCTAAATGTCAAACATAGCCCTTCTCAGAGAATCCAAGAATCTTGATAACACCAATATTTTGGACATTTTGAAATTTAATATTCATAATTATCTACCAAAGGGGTTTCACTTGAATTTCCTTATTTTGGTTTAATTCAATTGCACTACTGGAGACCATTGGAGCATTAAAGAATATCTCCTGGCATTTTAAATTGGCCTAAGAGATTCTGAGAATAAGCATGAATTATGCAGAGAGTATTTTAAATGAATTTATTGAGACATTTACTCTTGTCTGCTCTCTTTCCCTTTGGAGAATTAAAAGAGTGAGAGAGATGATGATGATGATGATGATACAAAGAATTACCTCAGAGAATTGATCTTAAAATGCACGTGAATATTTTTATTAATTTCATTTTTAACACATTATTTTTTACTTACTTGGGTGAAGAGTTGGGTAAAGCCCAGGGCTGGTAGTCTAGAGATCAAGGTTCTGTTCCTGACTCTCCCTTTTGTGTGACCCTGGGAAAGTAACTTATCCATTTTCTTGCCTCCAGTTTCCCTCCCTGTAAAATGGAGCTAACATAGGGTATGTCTACACTACCACCCTAGTTCGAACTAGGGTGGTTAATGTAGGCATTCGAAGTTGCAAATGAAGCCCGGGATTTAAATATCCCGGGCTTCATTTGCATCTTGCCAGGCGGGCGCCATTTTTAAATCCCCTTAGGTCGAACTCCGTGCCCGCGGCTACACGCGGCACGGAGTAGATAGTTCGAATTAGGATCTCTAATTCGAACTACCGTTACTCCTCGTGGAACGAGGTGTACCGGTAGTTCGAATTAGAGATCCTAATTCGAACTACCTACTCCGTGCCGCGTGTAGCCGCGGGCACAGAGTTCGACCTAAGGGGATTTAAAAATGGCGCCCGCCCGGCAAGATGCAAATGAATCCCGGGATATTTAAATCCCAGGCTTCATTTGCAACTTCGAATGCCTACATTAACCACCCTAGTTCGAACTAGGGTGGTAGTGTAGACACACCCATATTGACCTACTTCCATTTCATCAAGGATAATGCATTAATGTTTGTAAATTGTTCTGAGACCTTAGAATAGAAGGTTTTTTCAATGCTAACCAGAGAGCATATGTTAAAATACCCCTGCTTTGTCTACATTAAAATAATGATAATTAGAACCTATATAGTGCTGTAAGTACACATGATTATTATTATTCATTTAATGTGTTTATTGTTTATTGTAATGTATAGTTTCTTGTTTTCAGTGTATTTATCCAATCAGAAAGATTGTATCCCCTTCCACATTCAGGAGGAGCCGACAGACTTGTTGGACACCTGGGCAGGGTGTGGTGGGGGCAGTTCCTTGCTCCCAGAAGGGGCAGGGCCTCAGGTGGAAAGGGTGGGGGTAGGGCAGCAACCTGGAGCATGATTCACTGGCTACTCCCACCCCCCACCTAGCCCTGAGAACTGCCAGGAGTGCACCTCATGGTGCTTTGGTGGTTATTTAAAGACCCCAGGGCTCCAGCTGCTGCTGCTTCTGTGGTGATGGTGGTGGCTGGGAGCTTGGGGCCCTTTTATATCATCAGGTCAGGGGGCAACTATTCTCTTTATCTCTCCCCTTCCAGCAGGCCTAGCCACATTCCTCCTGTGCCACTATCAACACTCCACATCTGAAGCATCAAACTTGTAAAAGAGAGTGCCAGAGACCTCTAAAAGATATGGCAATGTTCTATTGTACCTGTAAGAACACAGAAGTTATGCCCATATTTTCAAAACTGTCCATTTAAACTGCCCACAGATCTTTTAGTTGCACTTACTAAACCTCAGCATTTTTGCATGCAAACAGGGAAGTGCACAAATAAAAGAGCCCTTGGATGGCAGTTAGTTTGTTGGCTCATCAAACATGTGCAAAAGCATTGAGGGCCATCTGGGAAAAACCTGGTTGTCTAGTAATCCATAGATCTGTGACTACCATATATCTCCCAGCTTATAAACTATAAAAAAGTGACGGAAGGAAATGGGCTTATTAGAGATAATGTGCACGAAAGAACAAGATACAGGAAAGAGGGTAGTGGGAATAGCTCCAGGGAGGAACAAGGTCAGAGCGAATGAAGGACAAAGGGCAGGAAGGAGAATAGGAATGGAAAGGAGAGGATAAGAATGTGTAAAAACATGTGGGGCCAGGATTAAAGCAAATGTTGCCAGCAGTTAGGTGAGAGGGGAGGCAGAGATGAGATGAGAATTTTTAAGGGAGGAGAGCTGGAAATGTGATACTGGAAAGATAGGAAGTGGTAGAGTTTGTGAGATAAGATGAAACACAGGAGCTAAAGAGGGAAGGAGATTGAAACAAGAGGGAAAAATTAGATAGAAAAACAGCAGTTACCAATATTGGGATCTGTCTAGGTTACAGAGACCCCCTAACCATATGAAACATACCAATGGCAGTGTGGGTTCCAAAGCGCTCTGAGGATAGGGAAGCCATCCCCTTTGCTGTGTATGCAGCTGTGAAATGTCTCTCTATTTTTCTCTAGCAGCAGATAAGAAATTGCGAAGTCAGAGCACTGTAGCTAAGAAGAATTCATATTTTCTCTCTAGACAACACATAAATAAAGTACCATCCTCAGTTTGCCCATATCACAGTGCTTTCTGCTGTAGATTTTGGAAGGTGCATTCCAAGGTCAGCGCAATCATTATTCTCTCATATGTACCATCACTGTTTATTTTTAATTTGAGACTGGTAAATAAGGCTTTAATGGGATTTTAATGGCATGTTGGACACACTTCAGTGTCCAGAGATGTGGCATCATATCCAAGAATGTCATTATCTGGATTAATTATCAATAGCAGACAGATATCATTAGGGAGATGCAAAAATGAGGGAGGTAGTAAATGAAATTTACGGGGCAGAGTTGCTGGTGGAAACAAAATAAATGAAACAACATCTGAGACGCTGCTGATGGGTGCATCAAAATCTTTTTTAGTTTGATATTTTCCATTAGCGCTGACACTCCTGCTGCTGCCTCAGAACTCACCCTGAATGAAAAACTTTCATTGCCAAGACGTTTAAGCCAAATTCCTCTTTCACAGCTGCTAACTATTCAACCACAAGTACAGACTGAACTAGATTATATTTATACCTCATTTTAGCTGGTTGATTTCAACTTTGACTAGATAGCATATGTAAAATACGCCTGATTTATCTACATTAGGGCTACGTCTACACTGGCGTGATCTTGCGGAAAAACGCGTTAGCGCAAGAGTTCTTGCGTTAACGTAGTTGTGCAAGAGAGCGTCTACACTGGCATGTGCTTTTGCGCAAGAGATGTGCTTTTGCGCAAGAGCATCCATGCCAGTGTAGATGCTCTCTTGCACAAGAAAGCTCTGATGGCCATTTTAACCATAGGGCTTTCTTGTGCAAGAAATTCATGTTGCCTGTATACACTGGCCTCTTGCGCAAGAACAGTTGCGCAAAAGGGCTTATTCCTGAGCAGGAGCATCAGAGTTCTTGCGCAAGAAGCCCTGATTTCATACATTAGAAAGTCAGTTTACTTGTGCAAGAACACGCGGCCAGTGTAGACAGGCAGCAAGTTTTTGCACAAGAGCGGCCGCTTTTGCGCCAGATCGCACCAGTGTAGATACAGCATAGGATTTTATCATGTGTAACTTAATATGTTTTGCCTAACACATGTTAAAAAAGCCCACTTCTTTATCACTACTTTGGATATGGCTAAAGGGAGTCAAAGTAAATCTAAAGAATGTTTAAACTGATATAATTTATATGTCCCCTATTGCTTTGTCAGCTCTAGCAAAGAATCAGTTTAACATATTGGTTAAAATATTTTCTAATAAGAATTTAGATATGGTTTTATTTTGGATAAGCATGGTTGTGTTACCAACAAATGTGTTTTTAAATATGACTTATTCCTGTCTACACCGAGTACTGTAGAAATTAGAGAGCCACAGGATCTAAGTTGTGCTGCTTAACATCATGATAGCAAAAACTTGTTACTAACATGATGCATTTGTCCAGGGTAGACATGTGTCATGTTGCACTATCTGAAAAAGAAACATTTTGGACTGGTTCAACAAAATTAAATTAAATATTTAGATTTTGGGAATGTTAGAATATTTTGCTTCAGTCAAAAATGTGGGGAGCCCTCAACTAGCAACACAAAGTTGTTTTCATGTATGCAGAGAAGCATACAGAAATATGGCTATTTAATGATCTGTTGATCTCATCCATCTGTAAGTCTGTGACACTTATTTTTATGGCACAATTTATGACCAAAACATAGATAATAAAATGTGTAGTTAAAAAAAACAACACCTTTTTTTCTATTCATTCTTGTCACTGACTGAAGCAGTATAACAGATTTACCTATAAAACAACACTAAGGCTATGTCTACACTCGCGGCTTCTTGCGCAGGTACGGCTGTTCTTGCGCAAGAATCTGCAGAGCGTCCACACTGCCCGCCCACTTTTGTGCAAGGAAATGTACAGTACGGCGTGGTAAGAGAGGGCTCCTTGCGCAAGAGTTACGCTCTTTTTTATCAGGTGTAAGTCGTCTTGTGCAGGAGCTCTTGCGCAAGAGGGCAGTGTGGACGCTCAGCAGGGATTTCTTGTGCAAGAGAGCCCTATGGCTAAAATGGCCATCAGAGCTTTCTTGCACAAGAGAGCATCCACACTGCCATGGGAGCTCTTGCGCAAAAGCACAGCATGCACATGGTAGTGTGGACGTTTTCTTGTGCAAGACTTCTTGCACAAGAACCCTTGCACAAGATGTTCTTGCGCAAGAAGCCGCCAGTGTAGACGTAGCCTAAGGGTTTTTTTTGGTGGGGGGGACTTTGTATGGTTCAGTCATGAAGTCTCCCAAAGAAAATATCTTGCTCTTCTGCAGCATGCAAACTGCCTTGAATATGATAAATTGTCCCTTCAAATACACTAGAGAAGTTCAAGGCTGCAAATCATAGGATGCTATACCAAAAAAATTAAAGGTATTCCTAACTAGCAAAATATTCTGAATTTGAGATGCCATCTCAAGAACAATAATCCAGCTCTTCACAAGTCTTTAGCATTGTCTCTTTTAATAGGAAGCTACTGAACATAGTCAAGGCTAACATTAGCAACAGGTAGCAAATATAGTATAGTGTTAATTAAATTCCTTAGGCCATGGTGGAAGAAAGAAGTAAATGAATGGGCTAGATGAAATAGAGGTTGTTTGTCTGATCCAAATGATAAAATAACAATTTCATAACTCCTTGCATCCAACAAACTCAAAGTGCTTAACAAACACTGGAGAGCTTCTCAAGGGGTGCATAACTTCAGGATCTGGCCAGGAGCCATAAGCATTAATTAAGCCTCACATCCCAGGGTAGATAAAAACCAAAGATGGGCACAACAATGGGAACACAACAAAACAAAAATGGGATCCAAACACAAAGTCTGGTCTAATTTTTACAAATGACCTATATTTTTATATTGATCTGAGTCGAAACGCTGGATCTGCAAACTCTCATTTTTTGGTGTGTTTGACATCTGTGCTCTTCATTTTATTATAGAATCCTTTTAATATTCTGATTCATGTGTTGTCCAACAAAAGGAAAACAAAAATGACTATAAATAACTCCTGTTGCTTATTTCCTTTTATTTGAGAGAGAGAGAGACGGAGAGAGAGGGAGAGAGAGAATGTCAATCTCTCTCTCTTTCTCTAAGAATTCTATATATATGCAAAAAAAAAGAAGTTTGATTTTATCTAGCAGCAGGCTCCAGACCTTAGTGAGACCAAAAATTACTCTGATCAAATGGCTGAAAAAGATTCAGAGATTCAAAGGGATTATTTCCACCAAAAATCAAGAGATCATCAGAAAAAAGACTTTCAAAGCCACCCCACACAATGCTCAAGAAGTTTTGAATTTAAATGAAAAGGAATCTGAGAACTAAAACAAAACTATTCACTTTGGCTAATATTCAGATCTAATGGGAATTTAAGTTAGCATCTATGCTGATTAAATATCTGGGTTTAGGACCCTCTGCCTCTAAATACCATTCAAATTTTAAATCTGAATAACAGGATGTATTCTAGTTAAAAATCATATAGGCTACATCTACACTGAAGGCTTTTTGCGCAACAACAAATGTTCTTGCGCAAAAACTTGCAGAGCGTCTACACTGCACTCACATTCTTGCGCAAGTAAATTTACAGTAAAGTGTCAGAAAAGAGGGCTTTTTGTGCAAGAGTTAGTCCTCTCCCCATGAGGAATAAGCCCTCTTGCGCAAGAGCTCTTGCACAAGAAGGCAGTGTGGACGGGCAACAGGGGTTTCTTGCACAAGAAACTGCTATGGCTAAAATGGCCATCAGAGCTTTCTTGCGCAAGAGAGCGTCCACACTGCCATGGACGCTCTTGCGCAAAAGCACATCTCTTGTGCAAAAGCACATGGCAGTTTGGACGCGCTCTTGCGCAAGACCTTTTGAGCAAGAACTCTTGTGCAAAACAGTTCTTGCGCAAGAAGCCTGCAGTGTAGATGTAGCCATACTGTATTTTCAGAAGGTCACTGTCAGTGGATTAATAATCATTAAACCATTTTTAAAATTTAATTGACTTATTGCTATTTTATGCTGCTTAAGTTTGTATTCTTCCCTCAGAGTTTGTGCAATAAAAATACACTCATTAGTAACATTTTAGTTTTAGTTTTTCTTCAGTATCGGGCTCCGATGCACTAGCAAAATGACACAATGTTTGAGTTGTAGACACTTCAGAGGGAATTTTCAAACTAAAATCTGTTTTCTTGGGAATGGTGAGCAATAATCATAGCAACATTTCATTCACCTCAGTTTCCACTGAATGCCATTTTGTACAACTTAAATGTTGGAACTATATCAATAAAATAGTGTTCTTTTAAATTAAAGGTAATGGTGAGTTGTCATCTAACCCAGCCAATCAGAACTTTCTTTCTTCAGAAATCACTGAAGCATGATTATTGGTTCCAAGTTCAGAGGCATAATCAAAATGTATCTTACACTCTTAAAAAAATCCAAGATTAACATGAGACCTAGAGGACACTTTAACAATAGTACATGAATTTATATTAATGACTCATCATAAAGAAAATCATATAAGCTTACAAAAATCACTGTGATCACCACAGAACTGCAGCTGCCTCTGCAGTGGAATGTGACAGTTTTTTAACAGCATGCTAACAATACTCTACAAAAACTTGGAGCTGGAATTGAAGAAAACTAGTGTATTGTATTTTAACACTGCTCACCATTACAGAACTTTGCAAACTTTCATTATTCTTCCAACGTTGCTGCAAGGTAGATGATTAAGCATTATTATTTCCATTCTATACTTGCAAATTGAGATACAGAAAGGCTGTTATTAGATCTGGTTCAAATATTCAGAATTTCAATTTAAGCATCCCATTTCCCCAGGATTAAAACTAAAAAGAGTTGCTTCTTCCAAGCAATATAGTCAAACCTCTTAGTAACCTCCATTCTCTTGAAGACTCATTATGTTGTCTCCTTGGCTAGGCTCTTCCCAGCTACTGCCAGTTTATGTAGCACTACAGAGAGCTCTCTGTATTTTCCCTGACTGTGGGCTGCTAATGAGGATGAGGGAAAGCATCTCATGTCATGTAAACATAACATGAAACTTCACAAGCAAAGATAGGCAGAGCTGGATCACAGCAAACTTAAAAGTGTTTACCTCTTCCTGTTATGCTTCTAAAAAGCATACATCCCCAAATCAGTGTTACTGTACGATATACCTTGTAAATACTTGTGCACTAAACAATCACTAAAGGTGCCCATCATATCTGCTGCCCTCCAGATTTCTTATTCTTCCTCTAATGGCCCTGTGGGAGACAGAAGGGACAGAACCTGGTGGTGCAATTTGTACTCTTTGTTGAGTGCTGGAGAAAGTAAACTAATTCTAAGTTGATATGTAAATATAACTTCCCGTATACAAACTTCCAACAGATTTCATGTGACTCAGACGCATCTGGGATCTCTTAAACTCTGCATGTTTCCAAAGTGCCTACAAAATTACACCAAACAGAATAAGCCTGGATGAAAAGGCTTTGCTCAGCTGACAATACCCCAGAATACCTGGAGCAGGGAGAAGGAGGCTGTGACGACAATGTGTTGAATGTGTCATGCAAACTGATTACACTGGTCTACAATTTTTTAGAAGTCGTCTGCTTCAGAGATAAAATGTGCTATTTATTATGTATTTTGATGTGCTGAATTCAAATATGACAATTAAAACAACCGATTGGCTACTGTTTCCAAGATATTTAAGTTTTTACATTTTACGTCTATGTATATTGTGTAGATAGTAGAGTTTTAATCATAAATTGTAAACCTAGGTCTTTTCATGTGTTTATGGTTGCTTTACATGATACTATTTCACATGTCCTGTTTATGTAACACTTTAAAAATCAGCAAAAGGGTTATATAAATAAAATTTATTATGAAACAAAAGGCAAAAAACTATTATGTACATAGTTTAGTCATTCAGTTCACCTTGTGTTATGAGGTGTGGTTCAGAGGAGGAGGATGGGAGAAAATGTGGGTCCTGTGCCATTGATGGTTCAGGACCAGAAGTTTCATCCTCTTCCTCTTCCTCATCTGACTCAAGTCAGAATGATTCTGGTGCATCAGGAACCGGCAGTCCTTCTCCGTGGGGTACTGGGCGTATAGCTGATGGAATGTTTGGATAATGCACAGTCCACTTTTTCTTCTTTGACACACCTTTCCCAACTGGAGGCACCATGCAGAAATAACAATTGCTAGTATGATCTGTTGGCTCTCTCCAAATCATTGGCACTGCAAAAGGCATAGATTTCCTTTTCCTGTTCAACCACTGGCGAAGATTTGGTGCACAAGTGTTGCAGCATATGTGTGGGGCCCACCTCTTGTCCTGATCTCTAATTTTGCAGCCAAAATAAAGGTGATAGGCTTTATTAACCATAGTGGTTATACTGCGCTTTTGTGATGCAAAAGTCACTTCACCACAAACATAGCAGAAGTTATCTGCACTGTTCACACAAGTACGAGGCATCTCTGCTCACTTTGGCTAAACAGAAATGTGTCCCTTTGCAAAATCAAACACTGACAAATAAGAGAGCACGACACTGTATGATTTCTAGAGCTGATATAGGGCAATTTGTTCAGCAGAGTGATGTAAGCTTCGTTATGATTGTATCATCCATGACTTCTAGGAATAACATGACGCAATTCATATCATGTATGACGCAATACCAGCTTCAGATTGCATCATTCATTGTTTTGCCTAAAAAGCAAGTACTGTCCAAACCCAGTCATAGATTTATTCATAGATCCAGTCAAAGATGTATTTTAGTCATTTCTGGTTTAAATTGAGATCCCTTCCCTTTATAACTCACTTATCCTCCGCCATTCCCAAGTCAAGGGTCGTATATACTGACCCAATAGCATATCTTGAAAACTAGAGCCAATCAACAATTTTAAGCATCATTTTCATTCTCAGTGACCCAGAATTAGTAAAGTTTGACTACATTTATTTCAGAAGCATTTTGGCTGTAGAGCAGTGTTATTGCAAGCTATATAGAGAAAGCTTGTGTTACTGCTTCTATCCTGGTATTTGGATCATGGTTGATTTATGGTGTGCATGGAGCCACTGGGTATAATCCTATCTGTGGAAGATATACCTGGTTTCCTCCTTCCTCTACTCCCTCCCCTGCCCCGATGCCCTGTTATTACTTGTGCAGCAAATGGCTATTCACAGTCCCCCTCAGCTCCATCACCACTAGCTGGTCCACCCAGACATCAATGTAAGCACCTGCATCTCTCCTGACTTCAGTGTAATTGTACCTGCTTTCATGAGTTTGGCCCATAGTTCGCCCTTGTGGTTTGAAAGCCAACATTCTTGGATGGTGAATAACAAAATCCTCATTTAAACCAGAGAAAAAAGGAAGACACAAAGGGGCTGAGGTCCAGATCCACAAAGGTATGAAATCAAGCGGAGTGAAGTGCCTCAATAAATTGAGGACTTAAGCCTGAGTGACTTGCAAAGTCTCTCACGGAATTAGTCAGAGTTGTAAACAGAACATAGGCCCTAATTCATAAACCTGTGTTTTACCAACTAGTTTTCTTTCCAATAATACAGTGAATAAACAATGGAGACCAGCAGCCTTGAGTTCCTATAAATGAAATCATTGTTCTGCATTGACCGCATGCTGCCCTGGAGCAGTGGTGCTCACTCATGCCAAACAGGCAAGTCCTATTTCTAAACATCCTATCCCACTGCATTTTTCATTAACAGTCACTTTCAGAACTCACTGTACATGAAGAACAAATCATCCCTTCAATGCTCTGGTAGTGGGTTTCTGATGTGCATTTAGCAGAGTTTCAGAAACAGCAGGTAATTTGCATTATCTGTGGGCTATCTGAAACTGTGGTGAATTCATTACCAGCTCCCCGGCTCATTACAGATCCAGAAGGCCACTTGATGCAGCTCCACCCAGTGTTGTGATGTGCTTTGTGATAAGAATTGCACAGAAATCTGTCCAGCTTTCTCTTAGAAAAACTCAATTTATATTAACCTGTCAAACATATAATGCTCATCTGCTTTAATAAATAACTGTTTGCAATATAATAAACTTAATTTATCATGATATAATTAGCAGTGCTATTAATATTTGTGTGCTTAGTGTCACCAATTTTACTGCTGCAAAATTCATTTATAATTAATAGAATACTGCGATCAGGCATCAGTATTCATTTACATACTGTCTCTGCACCAATATATCACACTTTATGGACCAGAATGAGGAGTAAGAAAGAGAGAATCTACAAAGGTTGCAGAATTTATTTATAATATATTGATATATTAATATGTGTCCTTGGTTTTATTTAGCTAATATTTTCTGATGAATGCTTTCAATTTACAGACTGAAGTCCTTTCTTTAACCACAGAACAATAACAGTGTGTGCGGTGGGAGTGCAAATTTCCTTCTCCAGTTCAAAACAACAAGGAGCCCTACGTCACTTCAGACTATGTCTACACTACCAGGTTACTTATTTCAAAATAATCAGTGCTTTTTTTGTGACGGTACTGCCTGGTACGCAGTACCAGCACCTCCAGACGCAGTACCAGCACCTCCTGTCAGAGCTCAACAACTTTTCCCCTGGAGTACAGGCACTTTTTTTTTTGTTTTTACAAAAAAAGCACTGAAAATAATAATTTCCAAAATAACTATTTCAATATAAGAATATTCCTCTTCACAAGCAGGAGTTATTGTTTCAAAATAACAAGCCCATCATTTAAAAATATCAGCTTTGGTAGTGTGGACTCTCGCCTGTTATTTTGAAATAAGAGGAGTTATTTCAAAATAACTGTCCAGTGTAGATATGCCCTTAGAGACTAAAGGTATGTCTAGACATCAGGGCTATTTCGAAGGTATCTCGAAATAGCTACCCTCATCTTTTAAACGCGCCTGTTATTTTGAAATATTTTTTGAAATAACGGGTGCATTATTCCATCATCTCTGTAACCCTTGTTCCACAAGGATTAAGGGATGTCTCAAAATAGCATGTTATTTCAAAATTTGATGCTGTGTAGACTCACCAAATTTCGAAATAAGTTATTTCATAATACAATCTAAATAAGATAAGCAATTTGTGTAGTGCAAATTGCATATCTTATTTTAAGTTTAGGGAGCTGTGTAGATCAATTTACAGATTTATTTGGGACCTAAGCATTTGTGGGTAGAACCCACTTGGCTACCCCTCTGAAACTTCTCCCATCAGTGTATCTCAGAGCCTGATAGCAAGAATCACCATGACTCAGCCATTTTCTGTGGACCTGTCCTAAACATTTCCAAACAGAAGGTCTTTCATCTCTGGAATAGTCTCATAGTGGATATGGTGCGAACTTTGGCAGTTGAAACATTTAGAGATTTATTTCACAAAGCTTTGGAGATTGCATAATAATGAGTTTTCCTGCCATGACCCCAGCAGATACATCTGTGTTTTCTGTAATTCTGTCAGAGTACTCTGCAAAACTAAACAACAAGCAAAACTGATCTTCTATAGCCTTATTATTGTAGTATCAGAGAACTTCCAGAGCATTAGAGGATTTAGCCTCAATATTCCTGTGATGTGAAAAGGGCTGTTGCCTCAGTTTTACTGTTGAAGAACAGAGGCACTGAGAGGCTAAGTGACTTGCCCAAGGTCACACAAGAAGCCTGTGGTGGAGCAAGGATGTAAAGCTAGATTTCTAAGTCCTAGGCAAGCATCTTAACCACTAGATCATCCTTCCAGTCTAAAAGTAAACACACAACTGGTTTGTAAATTGTACACTGTCCTCACTACAATCAAGAAAGGTACCCTATCCAGTAACACTGGTCCTGTGTATGAGGTGGTGATAAAATGACAATGCATCTGGGAAGGTATACAGGTTGAACCTTTACAGTCCAGTGCCCTCAGGATGGGACCAGTGCCAAACCAGAGAATTTGCTAGAACATGTCAAATTACCAACACTTCCTCTGCTTCCACTAAGCTCTTAGAAGATATTTAGGGGTAAATTAGAGCTAAATAATAGCACAGAACATTGAGAGCCAGGACTGGTGGCTGTGAACCAGTATTTCTCAAAGTGGTCTGTGGACCCACTTCGAGAAAGCTGCTAACAGGCT
Source organism: Pelochelys cantorii (assembly GCA_032595735.1). Classification (NCBI taxonomy): domain Eukaryota; kingdom Metazoa; phylum Chordata; order Testudines; family Trionychidae; genus Pelochelys; species Pelochelys cantorii. The sequence goes on along the minus strand of CM064329.1, from coordinate 94,965,101 downwards.
ACTGCAGTTTGTTACTTATCGGCTCTGCAGTCACAGAGCCTCGTGTCTCCCATTGGCTCTGGTTCACCGTTTGCAGCCAAGGGAAGTGGCAGGAAGTGGCTGCTTCCCATGGCTCCCCTTGACTCCAAATAGTGAACCAGAGCCAATGGTAGCCACATGCCTCCTTGTCTGCAGAGCTGTTAAATAAACAAAACACAGTGGCCCGTTGGCAGCTTTCTTAAAGCGGGTCCACAGATCATAAACTTTATGGCACAGTGGGAAACTTGGCCACACTCATGCATCCAGCTAACTAAAATCATGCTGGACCATGGTTGTTGCTGGACCAGAGAGTGCCGGAGTAGAGAGGGTCAACCTGTACTAATGATCTGTAATATTCTCCTCAAGTTCCTATGTGCATCCGTAATATAATACTATTTGCCATCCAGTGTGAGAGCCTTCTCTTTTGCTGCACCTGATCTCTGAGATTACCTTCCTCTCTTTTTGTGTCTCACTAATACCTCATCCGTTTTTCAAATCTCAGATGGCAAATTCTTTTCTCCACTGTCTTTTTCTCTTTGTTTCTCCATCCGGTTACAATTGTTTACTTTTTCACTCTGTAACTAGACTGCTGTATTTAACTCTAATGTGTTATGGAACACCAGGAGAGTAAACATTCAGCTTGGTCCCTATCTGGCCTCCTCCACAAGTGTGTGAAGAAAACTTTGCATGCACATATTTGTGTCTGTACATTGTAGTTTCAAACACATGAGGGCAAGTTGATGCTCCTATGCATATGTAAGGTCTCATGAATTTTGCAGGGTCTGATGCTAAGACTTGTACACATGTAGTTTTTGACTATTTAACAGGCACATGCATATCAGTGTTTGTACACAAGTAAGCAGGTGCATGTAAAGTGCAACCACAATCTTGTATAGATACGAAATTGCATGCACACATGGAATTAAAGCTATTTAAGAAGGCCAAAGAAATGCTCATGTATGTGTACCAACAAAAACACATCCTGTGCATGTTGTTAAGTGTTTTGTTAATAGACCAACCACTTCAGAAAGCAGCATGAAGGCCACTGTATAAAGAGAGTTGGTGGTTGTTGCATATGAATCAGGTATTTCTTCCAACAATAGCTTTAGAGATAATTCAGCACATATGCATTATATTAAAGGTCAAGCAGAGATTTCTTGGACTTTTTTAGAAGAATTGTTATTTCATATAGTTCAGGTGAAGCTGTTATAATACTTGAAGCAATTCTAGTCATGATTAAGTTACTTTGTGCTATAATTTTATTGTATATATAGCTACAATAATATGCTGCCATCGGAGTTGTCTCCCTGGAAAAGAAATGCATCCAGGGATATATAGGTGTTTGATACCAAAAAAAAAAAAAAAAAAAAAAAAAAAAATTGAGACCTTTCACAAAATATATTGAGAACAAAATTTTGAGATGTAGGAATGAGGCTACATGTCTCTTAATATCTTATGTCAGAATCTTTATTGGGTAACTCATAAGATTGTCTATCTGACCTTTGAGTTTCAACTGAATTTCATTTGCTCTTCAGGCAAAGGTTATTTACAGATAGTATGACATTCAGTGGAAATGCAGGTAAATAGTTTTCCCCCCAGTCACATAATGCTTTATGCCCTCATCCAGTAAATCACTTAAGCAGATGTGTAACTTTAAGTACCCGAGAGATCCGACTGAATTCAATAGGTTAAGTTTAGCCCCTGCTTAGTGTCTGGTTGTGCTGAGGCTTGAGGAACATGGTTACCAAGGAAGTTATGGAATCCCCATCACTAGAGGTTTTTAAGGAAATGTTAGAAAACAGCTGTCAGTTTCCTATGTCTAGTAAACTCATCTACATGGCTCCATCGATGGAGCCATGTAGTCTAGACATACCCTACAATATGAGTGTGAATGTGTGCTCCTCTTCAGAGATATAGAGAAATGCCACAAGTTTATCAACTATATTGAAGGATGATGCTAATAGTGACAACAATGTCCCTTTGAAGAGAAAAAGCATCCTTTTCCTAAATCAATCAATCAATCAATCAATCTATGGTAGAAAGTTTTGAGAAATTACAAAAGCTCACTCAGCAAGACAATCAATTGCCTAGAATATCAACAGAGACCTTTCACTTGTTTTTTCATTAAGACTTTGTTGTAACAGATTCATCCAAACCTGCTTAGAAAAGACAATAGAATGAAACACTTGCTTTTTAATTTAAAGTTCTGAAATTGCTTCATAAAAGGAGAATAATATGACTGAACAATCTCTAGCACAATCTGACCTACTATCAATGACTATCAATGACCCATCTGTCTATTTGACATTGACATAAAAGGAACTCTCCCCCCTTTAGAAATATGAACCATTTTAGTTCATAAACACGTCACTTTGGGGGCTACTCATTTATCATAAACTGAGACAAGCTGTGATCTGAAGATATACTTTAGTTTGGGAAGACCAGAAAAAATTCAGAGGGTTAGAAGCCCCATTCAAAGCTAAATTATTATAAAAAATCAGAGAGTCAAAAGAGGCCAATGAAAAATCAACAAGCTCACAATGGAGACATGACACAGAAGACAGAATAAAGTAAATAAGAATATAGACATCTAGCTTTTTCATTAAATTTTCAGATCAAATACATTTATCCTACTGTAAAATCAAAACACTTTCTTTTTATGTCCTTTTTTAATGTTACTTGCATATAAGAATGAGTTAGACAACATAGTAAAGGGTTTGACTTGACATCTTCCTGAAGAAGAAAGGGCTTGTAGACTATAATTCTTGTCATTCCCTGACAAATGATGACAGTTCCAGTAATAAGCCGTAGGGCACAGAACTCAGTCAGCACAAGGTTGACTAAAACTCTAATTCCCATACTGCAGAGTTAATGTATCATCATAATTTAATTTTATGTAATGTAAATGTCAACATCTGTCAGACATCACAAAGTTACCTCAAATATCTCCTGTTGCACATATATGGCTATTTTACATGGCTCATTCTTGCGCTGCACCTCATTTGCATACCTAATGAGCCACCATTTTTGCTCAAGGGGCTTTTGCACAAGAAGGAGCAGTCTATACTACTCCTTCTTGCACAAAAACTCCCTCTTGCACAAGAGCCGTTCTGCCTGAAAATAAGTGTAGACTGCTCCTTCTTTTGCAAAAGCCCCTTATGCAAAAATGGCGGCTTATTAGGTATGCAAATGAGGTGCAGTGATATTCATCACCGTGCCTCATTTGCATATCTTCTTGCACAAGAATGCATAATGTAGACGTAGCCATAGGGAACAACTATGGTAATCTCAGATACCAAACTATGTTAAAAGATAGTCAAATCCTGATTTTTCACTGTCAAACTAAGGTACAGAGTACACGGGAGGACAGAATTTAGATTATATTATAGTCTGGCAATTAGCAACCTTCACTCTCACGGGTCTACCAATGCACCTTAGTCCTTTTACCCACAAAAGTCTCTCCTTCATTGCAATACCAAGTATCTGTCACATCAACCTTGGACTGCTTTTGGGCACTGAAAACCAACTCTGTCAAAATATATGGTGCTTGGGTTTCTGATTTTTGGACATGCAAAGCTTTAGTATCAGATCTACCAAGTGTAATTCCACTTTTGGCTTGGGCTAGAATTTGAAATCAGATCTTCAAAAGTGTAAGCCATTATCCATATCACCACTGCAACCACCCAGGCCCTTCCTTTGTTAGTTTTAATCTGATTTAGAAGTGATTGCCAGGGCTAGTCTTTCGTTTCACTGTGTTAAACAATAGCCTGCTTTGGATTTGGAGCACGGTCATTATGTGTCTTAGAGTCCATTCTGCAATGTCAGTTAAGTCACGGCTAGCACTGATATGCGAGTGTCAGTAACAAACCAGCTCCCCTCAGGCAATTTATACTTGTAGTGGCTACCTTTGAAGCAAAGAAAGATAAGTTCATATATAATGGCTTTCATAGTGGGAAAGGCCAACAGAAAGTTGTAAATTGAAAGGTCATCCCTGATAGGACACAAAGATTGAAAGTACCTTTAATTAAAATATCTCCCATCTAAAAATTACTTGGGATAAGCATGCTTCAGTCAAGTACTTACAAGTAATTTGTGGTCGTGTTTGAGGATAAAGGACATAGGTATTTATATGACCATTATAATTACATGTTGCTACACTAACTAGTTTAAAAAATTATGTGCTAGCATTCATTATGGTTTAAGACATTCATAAATAACTCAGATGAGATCAGGATTAAATTCCTCTACACTCCCTCATGGAATAGAATGGAAAAATCAGCTGCATTTTGTGGGATTTGCACCTGCTTCTGAAACATCTGGCATTAGCCACTGTTGTAGACAGTTAAATCTGAACTACATGGACCATAATTTTTGCTATGGTTTCTAAACAGGGGTTGCACCAAAGCAGAATGTGAGTTTCCTTCTTGGTCTGAATTTAAAGACAGTGATCCAGCTTTGCACTAATTTGCAGCCTCTGTCACTCTATGGCAGTCAATAGACTGAGGGCATGTCTACACAGCACAGTTATTTTGAAATAACGGCCCTTATTTCAAAATAACTTTCCGAGCGTCTACACAGCCAAACCGCTATTTCGAAATAAATTAAAAAAAGCGGAGCACTTATTTCAAATTTGGTAAACCTCATTCTACAAGGAATAACACCAAATTCGAAATAGCTATTTCAGAATAAGTGCTGTGTAGACACTTATTTCGAAATAGGGGACCTCCAGTCTTCCCAGGGTGCCTGGTGGCCACTCCAGCCTCAACCAAGAACACTCCTTTCCTCCCTGGAGCCCTTAAAGGGGTAGACTCTGGCCACAATGCCTGTGCCAGCTGCAAGCCCGCCAGCCCAGAGCCAGCAGTCACTGTCCCTGACCCAGTGGCCCCAAAATATGAGCCAGCAAGCCAGTGCCAGTCAGCCCTCCACCGCTCCCCAGGAGCAGTCTGCCAGCTCCCAGGAGCCTGCCAGGGCCCAGAGAAGGCGGGCGCCTTCCTGGTCCAGGGTGGAGATCATGGACCTTATTCAGGTTTGGGAGATGCCCCCAACGTCCATGATCTCCGCACTAGATGGAGGAACGCAGCCATCTATGGCAGGATAGCTGCCAGCCTGGCCACCCAAGGCCACATGTGAACCCAGGAGCAGGTTCACATGAAAATCAAGTTGGTCCAGCGAGACCCTGAGCCCTGAGCTTCCCCTCCCCCTTCTTCTCCTTGCTTCCCCCTTCCAGCTCCCTCCTCCCAGGTTTCCTTCTCCCCTCTCCCACCCTCTCTCCTCCCCTCTCCCGCCTCCTTTCCCCAGTCTTACCAGAGTTTCATTCCCTCCCACCAGTTTTGTTAAATAAAGAGAGTTTGTGTTTATGACAAAATGTGTATTTTATTTTACATCAGGAAGGGGGGCTAGGGAGGGGTAAGTGTAAGGACGTGAGGGAGCAATGAGGCATAAGCCCCCAGTGGGGCAGACCAGGGAGACTGTTAGTGCTCCTCAGGGTGGAAGCTCTTCCGCAGGGCCTCCTGGATACTGACAGTCCACCAATGGACCTCCCGGATGGCAGCCTGCAGAAAGTGCAGCCAGGCTCGCAGCAACGCATCCAAGAGAAGCACCAGAGTGCCCAGGGGCAGCTCCAGCTCCATGTTGCAGAGTGCTGTGGTGTCCCAAGTGAGGGCAATCAGAGCACACAGAGACAAAATGCTTTGCTGTCCCTCATCGAGGTAGGCAAGCAAGCAGGGAAACCTGAGAACTGGCTGTCCAGGGGAGTCCCTTTAAGTACAGACCTCAGATAGCCTCAGGCAGCAGCCAAACAAAGTAAATCCTGACCTGATGCCCTGCTGGACCTGATTCTCGCCGGCCTTAAATGCGATTCAGCGTCCACTCAGTGTGGACGTGCTATTTCGAAATAGCAAAACGCTATTTTGAAATGCATTTTGTGTGTAGACACATTATTTCAAAATAAGCTATTTCGAATTAACTATTTCAAAATAGCTTATTTCGAAATAATGCTGCAGTGTAGACATACTCAGATAGAACCTTTTCTTTTGCTGCCTCTGCACCCTGGGGATAATTAACTCTTGAATCATCAGGACCTTATTTGGCTCAGTGGCACTCAGAGACTGGTTGAGGGCAGTGCTGCAAAGCTGCCAGGTTCCCCTTCAGGGGTCTCCAGAAAACCTATACATCTCATCATTGATAGATATAAACTACAGCTGATCTTTCCATTTAACTTTTAAGTCCCCAAGCAAGAAGTCATGATGTAAATTCTGTATTCCTAACACTTCCAAGAATGATATTGGGCCATTAGTTACTTTTCTCTGAAGGCTTGGAGCCTAAATTTAATGGTATCTGGAAATTAAGCAGTGAGTTTTTTAAACTAACATAGCCACTGGACATTTCTGTGAGTTTAAAATCACTTGTGCTACATACTAGAGGTGAATCAAATTGTGTGTTATTATGATTCAACTTCACACATAAGATAAATAAAAGAGGTGATATGTATCTTCACAGAGCCCATATGAGTGTGTCTTTGGGCTTGAAATTCTATTCCCACTTCAAGTTTCTGAGAGAGGTTTTTAAGTGAAAATTATTATTGTTCCTTATTATTTATATAACAGTACAGTACACAATCCCCATGTATGTTCAGATTCCCATTTTGAATGGTTCTGTTTAAACATATACTAAGAGGAAATAGCTCCTCCATAGTGCTTTTGCCCAGATCCTCAAAGGTATTTAGTCCACTAACTTCCATTGATTTAAATCCTTAGAAGAGGTACGTCTAGACAGCAGCTCTATTTCAGGATAATTCAGGTATCCCGAAATAGCTATTCTGTGTCATTTAAGTAAACCCATTATTTCGAAATATAAAGGGCTCACTAGTCCAACGTCCCTGTAAACATCATTCCACAAGGATCAAGGGACATTTCAGAATAGCAGTTTATTTCAAAATTTGATGCTGTGTAGACAGTGCCAAATTTCAAAATAAGCTATTTTGAAATTAACTCAAAATAAGCTATGCAATTTGCATAGCTCCAATTGCATAACTTATTTTATAGCTAAGGATGCAGTGTAAACACACCCTATAAGGACCAGATAGACAAAGGATGAGAGAAAGGCAGAGTAATAGTTTTCATTTTACAGGTCATGCACAAAATATATGGGATCTGAACTATGATTTACTGAGCCCTGAATACTCAACTATGAGACTATTTCTTAAAAAAGGCAGAAGAAAAGACTGAAATAACTCAAGTTCCCGTTCATCTACTTGAACATTGTGGTGTCAAACTCACAAATTGTTAGGTCCATATTTGACTAAGAAGAAACTGTGAAAAAGGGATCAGAGAGGGAAGAGACAACTTCTAGCGAATAAACAGATACAGGCTATGTCAAACCTAGTCCCTCAGCACCAAAAGCATAAGCCCCGCCCATTAAAATAAGTCTTCAAATCATAAGCTGTGATAGCCACTGGGCAAATCACTAGAGAGGGAGACAAGATGACAAATTCAGCCACTGCATTACATATAATAGCAGGGAGGTTCATTTAGCTAGAAGAATTTCTGGGGTTTTTTTGTTGTTGTTTGATTGTTTAGTCCTTGGAGAAAGTATGGATTTCAAAATATTAGTTTACAAATGTAACCCACTGATTAGTGTTTGTTACAGGGTCATACCATAGAAGAAATAAGCCTTTTACAGACCCAGCAGAGAGCTTTTGCTCATACTGCAGCAACACATGCTTTTGAGCTTTGGAGTTCCCCAATATATTGGCTGTCACATAACTGAGGACTTATCAAACCAATATCAGCATCACATGCAAGTAGTGGCATGTATCTCACTGGTTAATACACACTATACAGTCTTTCTCTTTACCCAATGCACACAGGAAACCCAAACCACTTATGTAACATAATGGTTGACCTTCTGGCATTTGAACTGGAGAACCTCAAGAACTCAAAGCTTGAGCTGCTATATCTTGAACTAAAGAAGCAAGTCTGACTAGATGGTGTTCCACCTGTACTGTGTAGAAGTGGATCAAGTACAGATGGAGACTTTTAATGGTTACACAAAGTCAAACTGATTTTGTGAGCCCTATATAAACCCCTCAAATACGGATTATAGGAGATATATAGCCATATATAAACATCTCAATTGATTTGCAGAATCTTGAACTCCATGAAGATATCCTCATCCACAGTAAAAACAGTAATGTGTAGATTCTAAGTAGTAAATTCCATAAAGCAATTTTCTAACAGTGACAGTAATTATTTTAATGAGGTGTATCAGTGATAGATTCCAAATTCAAGCTGGAGACATATGTTTAGAGTGACCAAATGTCCCAATATTTTTTTAGAAAGTCCTGATATTAGGGGCTTTGTCTTATGCATGCAACTATACCTCCCTCCTCCCAAAAGAGTTCCCTAATTTTTCACACTTTCTATCTCCTGACCCTACATGTGATGAAGGATGGATTTTCTAAATCCAATCTCTATTTGACAGGTATTCACTTACGAAGGACATTTCCTGCACAGCCACCCAACAGTCTCTTGTCTTGATGGAAAGGGAAAAAACTATTAGTCAAAATGTCAGGCTCTGAGTATCAGTTGTGTGCCCAGACCTCACTGAATGGAATAATCAAAGGAAAATAGTAACAGAGGGACACCAGTAATGTATTTATTGGTGCCAGTTGAAAAGCAGCAAGGTATGACAGTTTCCTACATATTTGTACAAGTCCCCCCAAAAATCATGATCCCATCAACTTGAGATAATATGTATGGTGGGAGAACACAAACTGACTGCTAACAATTTGTCCATAACTGTATGTAGGGGAGTGACCAATGTGCATCAAAATCACTCTGGTTTACCAGTTTTTAGAGATGGAATTCTAACAAGCTAAAAATTACTACCATGCTTCTAAGAAAGTTTTAGACACTGCACACATTTGTAATTTGATTGTTTTATCTTTTGATCCTGGAGCAGATTGCAGAGATGGAGTAACTCTGCCCACTCATCTTATAATCTTGTCAAATCTCAAATGCTAAGCAGGAACTGGGTCAGAACTTGAATATGAAACTTACAAAAATCATTGTGCTGAAGACAAAAGACCCAGTTATTACATAAATTATACATGCCTCTGAGAACATGGAACTAGAACCCTGTCATTCATCTCCAAAACAAGGGCATTGATCTTGAAGCTGAAAGATAACTTGTTTGGCAGATAACGATAGCATATCCCATATCTATTTTGTGAGATAGACACTAACAGATACCTTTCCTTCACCCATCCACATACAAAGTCTCTACATTGCAAGATGTCAGTGGTGGGTACTCAAAATGCTACAGGAACTGGTGCTGTTCATTCTTTAAGTAATATTTTAATTTCTGAATCAGGACAGAACCAGTACCCAACTTGGTGCTAGTGGACACAAAACTTGGGGGGAGGGGTTTTGAGAGTCAATAAGTACATTGTTTTGCTGATTCAGTACACTGTGTTCTTCCTGATTCTAGTAATAACCAGTGGTGTGTAAGTGAAGAAAAAAAGATTGTATGGGGAGGTTATCCTTCCTTTGATATTAATGTATTCCTTTCATTAGTATCAGTAATAATGCACATTAACAAAAAGGAGTACAGACTTATTGGAATTTACCTGTTACTAACCTATAATAGCTGCATTTTAAATCGATGTGGAATTGCACTAGTTATTTTATATTGCTGAAATACTAATAATTATTCAAACAGATTTACTGAGGTTTAAGGATGATGTTATAATAGTGTCTGTATATTTTATATTCAATAGTTGTTACACCTCATTAAACAGGCTGGTAAATGATCCACTGCTATTTAATTAATATGCAATGAGTGTGTTATTAAATCTTGCATGTAAATTAAATCTTGATTTGAGTCACTTAATTTTAAAGTGTGATTGAAAATTTCTTTGGACTTGAACTGCATAAACCTGTTTCTTTTACTTGGCTGCCTTCTGATGCTCTGCTATTGTTGGGCAGATTCTATAGGCATATAAGGAAAAGGCTTTAAGAAAAGAAATTTCAATGGAGGAAATGAAAGACAGCCCAAGTTTTGTCATGAAGAGGTGGGCAGCAATGGGGCCAAGCCACTAAGTACACGCCTACATCTGAATGTCCTCAATGTTCAGAAGTATTTGGATTTGTAGTTTTGATTCATATCCATCTCTATTTATGAAGGAAAAACATAGAAGAGGGGTTTATGATTTTTTTTCAGACTAAGAATCTTGGAGACAGAATGTTGTAATGGTTCTGTGCTAGTCAGCACCATCTATTTATTCTAGGGACCTAAAACTGGAGCAAAGAGTGCACCAGTTAGGCCTTAGAAAAAGTGAGCTACTATGGTGCAGCATTTCAAGACACAAGCAAAAGCAGAAATGGGAAAGGAAAGTTCTGATTTTTTTTTTCTTAGTGGTACGAAGTGAGCTGTTTGTTACACACAGAATCCAGCTCAAGGCTACTAGATTTCCCATAATTTGGAGACTCATAATGTAGCAATAGATTGTGCTAGTGTAAGAGGAATTATTGAACCACATAAACATGATACTCTGTACCTACAAGTGAGGGAACTCTTGATAGAAAAGACCAAAAGGCTGCCACAGAGGCCAAAGCAACACAGCAAAGTGTTAAACACCTTTTTTTGTTCATTTGTTTCAGTTTTCACCAGAAAGATTAGCAGTGATCAGATGATTAACATAGTGAACATCAGTGTAAATGGGGTAAGAGCTGGGGCTGAAATAGGAAAGAATAAATTAGGACTTAGTTAGACAAATTATATGTCTTCAAATTAGCAGCCTGACAAAATACATCTTAGAATACTAAATAAACTGACTGAAGAGATCTCAGAGCTATTGTCAGTTAGCTTTGAGAACTCACGGATGATGGGAAAGATCCTAGAGCACTGCAAATGACAAAGATAGTACCTATATATAAAAAGGAAACTAAGAACAATCCAGGGAATTATAGACCAGTCATTTTAGCTTTGGAAAGCTAATGGAGCAAGTGATCAATCTAAAAGATAATAAGATAAGTAACAACCAACATGAATTTGTCAAGACAGATCATGTCCAACAGACCTAATATCCTTCTTTGACTTGATAACAAGCCTTGTGGATGGGGGAAAGCAGTAGGTGTAATGATCTCAACTTTAGTAAGGCTTTTAATATTGTTTCACATGACTTTCTCTTAAACAAACTAGGGAAATATAACCTAGAAGATGAACATACCGTAAGTTGGACAAACAATTGGTTGGAAAACCATACTCAGAGTAATTAATGGCTCACAATCAGGCTAGAAGGTCATAATGAGTGGGGTCCCACAAGGATATGTCCTGGATCAGATTCCATTCAATATCTTCATAAATGATTTGGATAATGGCATAGAGAGCAGAGTTATAAAGCTTGTGGACAGTACCAAGATAGGAGGAGTTGCAAGTTCCTTTGGAAGACAGGATTGGAATTGAGAATGATCTGAACAATCTGGAGAAATAGTCTGAAATAAATAGGATGAAATTCAATAAGGACAAACAAATTACTACACTTAAGGGAGGTTAATGAATTATACAAATATAAAATGGGAAATAACTGTCTTAGAAGGAGTACAGCAGAAAAGCATTTGGGAGTTATAACACATCATAAACTAAATATAAGTCAACAATGTAATGCTGTTGTCAAAAGCAGTGAACATCATCTGGAAAGTATTAGCAGGAATATTAGCAGAAAAACATGAGAAGTAATTCTACTGCTTTATTCAGCAATGACAGGATCTCAGCTGGACTACTGTGTCCAGTTCTGGGCACCAGGCTTGAGAAAAGATGTGAGCAAGTTAGAGAAAGTCTAGATGAGAACAACAAAAACAGTTAAAAGTCTAGAACACGTGACCTATGAGAAAAGATTGAAACAAACATGAGATTATTTAGTTTGGAAGAAGAGAAGACTGAGGAGGACATGAGTCTTCAAGTGCATAAAAGGTTGTTATAAAGAGGACAGTGATAAATTGTTCCCCTTAACCATCGAAGACTGGACAAGAATTAATTTGGTTAAACTGCAACAGAAGTCCTGCTCTTGCTCTGTCCCTACTCCACTCACATTGCACCTCTTGCATGAAGCTCCCTCTTCCAAGTGACGCGAGCCAGGGGATTACCAAGGAGCGTGGCATGGGGCAGCAGCAACAGTAACCCCTCCACCTCACTCACCAGGGAGGCAGGAGCTAAAACAAACCATCAGCTTGCTCAGCTGCACTCCATACCACCTCCCATCTCCCAGCCCATTGTGCTCCTTTTCCCCATGGCAGTGGGAAGCAGAGTGCCCTGGGGCTGGGCCGGGTGCTCCACTTCCCACTGCCATGGTAAAGTGAAGGGCAGTGGGCTGGGAGATGGGCATGGAAGTGGAGCAGGCTGCTGGTTTGCTCCAGCTCCCACTACAACAGTGAATGCAAAGGGAGCCGACCCCTGCTGCCACCCTGTGTTAGGCCTGCCAAGTAATCACCCGGCCCATCTTGGGTCCTGTCCATAGGACAATTGAGCCACCCAAATCATGGGGCATAGGGTAGCCATCCCAAACCATGCTATGGATGAGGGTGGTTTACATCAGGGAATAGCAAAACTTCACCTTGCAGCTCATTAGGTAAACCATTGGTAGGTCGTGACACATTTTGTTTTCATTGACCATCTGCAGGCATGGTCCTCTGCAGCTTCCATTGGCCACAGTTCACTGTTCCTGGAGAATGGGAGCTGCAAGAAGAGGCTGCCAGCACATCCCTATAGCCACACTGCTTGCTGGAGCTACTATTGGCCAGCAACAGCAAACTGCAGCCACTGGGAACTGCAGAGGATCATGTCTGTAGGTGGCCAATGTAAACAAAAGTTCTCACAGCCCATCAGTGGATTACCCTGTTGGGCTATGTGCTGGAGGTTACTGACCCCAGGTCTAGGTAATACATAGTCCAGCCATAACTACAGAGATTGCACTAGACGACCTATTAAGGTCAGTTTCAGTCCTACATGTCTATTATGTCTATAAAATTTCCACCAGAGTTCTAATCTCCTATAGACCTATACTGCATATAACTTTAATTTGTATTCCCATTGCCCATGTTCAGGGTAAGCAGTGATTTCAGGGTAAATAATTGTTTTCCATGTATGTAGAGACTCACATGATTCACCCCTGCCCTTATCAAAGCACTGAAGATCAGCCACATGGTTCCCTTTTACATTTCCAAATGGTTAGGTTGCAAAATCATGAAGCAAGAATGGGTGAGGTTTGGAGGCAAACTGAGTTTCCAAACCTGACACATTTGTTTTAAGAGAAACAGCTGCCTTCAAGAATTAAAACTCAACCATTCAAATCCATTACCTGGCGCTAAAGAGCATAGTTTTAAAATCCATTGCCTCGACCTGGTTCTCAGGCAGAATAAACTCTTACAGAAACTTCTCTGAACTCTACATCAAAAGACTAATTTATTCTGAAAAAGGTAGCATTTTCTTTCATCTTATTCACTTTGGCAACTGGTCAAAGGCTATTTCATTATCTAAATAACTTGCAACACTCTCTACAGTGTGATACTGAAACATTTCTCAAGTAGACTCATTTCTGAAAGCTTTATATACGTGAAATGAGAGGACAAGGAAGTTTCTGGGAATCCTTAATGGCTACTCAAAGCTCAGCTGGCAGATGATTCAGAAAGCACTCAGTTTTTGATTTTCTCATCTACACAGATGGACAGATGACAAGTTAAGAAAACTGCAGTTCTCCATTCATGGATCATATTGGTTGAGGATCTATCCACTACATTCTATCTGGTGGAAATAGAAGATTAGGTTGCTGATGGGCTCAATACTTGATTAATACTAATACATTTTGTACATAGTTTAACATGTTTTAGGTGAGGATCTGAAAGCATTTTACAAATGGGGTAAAATTAGCATTTTATAGAAGAGGTAACCGAGGAATAGAGAATTTTAGTAATCAAAATGACACAGTGTGAATAAGAACTTGTCTACAAAGAGGAGATGACTGGGACAGGTGTTTCAGAGTAAAGCATTCTGAGACATGACATTGTGGAACATTTCCTCATGTGGGCACTCTATTCTGCAATAAGAGTCACTTTTGTTCCCAGGCCTGATGACAGGGAGGGGTAAAGGGGACAACTGCCTGGCATCTGGTGATTCTAAAGGACCCCAGGGCTCTGGTACCTTTACATTGCTGATGGAGTACCACACAGCATGTTCTGGGCAGCTCTAAGGTCTGGGGGGATTGTGTGCTCTGGGCAATGCTGCTCCTGGCCCCCTCTCCTTCTGCCTGAGGCCCTGCCCATTCTGGGAGTAGAGAGAGCCTCCTCACCTTGTCCAGGGGCCCAGAGTGGCTGTCGAGTCCCCTGTTCGTTACAGAATAATTCCTGTAGTTCCAAATTAACATAATTATTCTAGAATAAAAGTTACTCTGAATTCACATTCTGGAATAGAGTCCATATGGGAAACTATTCCAGACTATCTTCTTCTGCCATAGCCAGTTCAATCAGTTTAAGGATTAAGGAACCAGTCCAGCTGACCATTATGCTTCTGCTTTAACTGCTAACCCATGCTAGCTCCTCTATCTCCTTTTTCAGGTTTCCTTCTATAAAATACTCATAGTAAAGGTTTAGACAAGACATCTTGCCAAGAGGAACACTTAGGCCGAGATCCTCACAGCCACATATGTCCTACAGATATGAACCCATCAGCAACCCAATGTCTGTCTCATTTTTTCCCCAAAGGGTGCAATGTGCTGGATAGATCATCAGCTAAACACTCTGGTTAGAGATGGCAAAATACTGCTGGTGCAAAACAGCAATAACATGATGATTTCGTTGTCTTGTTTTGATTTATATTTGTTTTCAGTGGAAGCAGTGTATTTTTGTGTGATTAATAATATCACTACTTCCCAAAAATATATGACTCTGGGGGTCTCTGTATAAAGAGTCCCATTGCCTGCATATGCTTTGGGAGCTCTCCTGTGTGAGTCCACCAAAAATCTTGTCTTGTTTATTCATCCCCAGGATCAATTCCATCTCTGTTTTTCCTGGTCCATTATCAGACCCCAGTTAGTGTCTCTCCTTTGTAATATTCTGCCACTTCCTCCCTCATTTCCTGCCTGCTTCACATCATCTCTTTAATCCCACTGCAGTCCCATTACTGAAAAGTGAAAACTAACTTTTTTTAAAAATCCATTACATTTCTGAAGATGGTCAGTATGGGCTCAATAGGGCATGGTGCTGAGAGGCTCCTGAGAGATGCTGAGGCCCTTCCTCCCTACAACTGCCATTGACTTCATTGGAATTTGGAGACATTTAGCAACAGATGCTAAATAATTCACAGAATCAGACAATAGCAACTTCCTTTTCCCCAAACCTGGTTCCTATCCCTCTTTGGAAATGGTGCCATCCTACAAAAGGTCTGTTCAAGCCCATCCTGCTTGTGCCAATTGCCATCCCATTTCATGTGGAGTAACAAACTGGAGAGAATCACGGTGTGTGTACAATTCACTAGCAGAAAAAAAATCCATCCAACACATTGGTCACTGTGAACTGTTCACCTGACTACTTTTTTTTTAACTTTACAAGATGCTTTGAGGTTGAATTAATTCCTAGGTGTTATGAGCTCTCAAAGCATTGGCTGGAACATGCTACTGTGAGTATGGAAAAAAGTGGCATATCATGGTATGTGGGTAAGAGATTTAATAAATAATAGTCCAAGAATGAGTGTGCAGAAGTAACAGTTCCACCACACCCTTGCTCAAACCAGCTACAAGTGCATGACCTATGGCCAGAGCCTTTCACTCAGCATATGTCCTGCAGTTGTTACCAGTATCAGATGGACTAGGAAGAGATAACATTAGACAACTGAAGTATGAATCAAACACTGTATGCTGCTCAGGGCCTTATACACATCCTTGCATACAGGGTGAACTCCATGGACTAACACCAAAATCCAAAAGGAGTGGGAGGTTATCCTTCCCCACCCCCAAAGTGTAGATGAAGGGCACCCGGACTGTATGGTGCAGATCCACAAGTCTGCTTCTGAGTCACCCTCCATTCGGAATTACCATTTAGCTCCTGCATAATTTCAAAGGGCATCGGGACTATTCTAGCATATAGCACCATTAACCACCCTGTTGGGCCATTACAGTGGCTGATGTCTGCTGAACCACAGGATGTTCCACCAGTGTCCTTACTCTCCCCTGGCATGTACCAAATATGTGTCATAGGCAAATAGACCAAGGGAAACACTATCTGATTGTATCTGCCTCTTGTTTGCAGATGGGAGTATCAAGGATCTGACCTCAGATTATGATACAAAAATATCCCCCAAACTATCCACATCTTGCACATATCCCTTCAATTATTATAATTTGCAATACTTCTGTAGGATGACCAGACAACAAGTGTGAAAATGGCTCTGGGGATTGGGGATATTGGCATCTATGTAAGAAAAAGCCCCAAATATCTGGATTGTCCCTATAAAATCAGGACATCTGTTCACCCTATACCTCTGAATTAACATTCTAGCCCCCAATAAAACCTTCCTGTATTGCTATTTTCATTTCAATTCAGCTAGCTATTTTAATGTAATAAAATGGCATAGCCAATAGTTTCAGAGTGATTGACTGATTATTCTCCCTTTGCTTTGAAGTCAGGAAATATTTGCTTTCCTATAAAATTGTATCACCTCCCACTCTCCCCCCGGTCCGTCCTCTCCACACAAATATGCACACAAACTGCTCCCAGTGCCCATACAGACAGATACTAAACATCTTGGAATCAACATAACAAAATCACCACAGCTGTGTCTTGACTCTCTTCTCGAGGATAAAAAGGAAAATGAGAATTTAGGGCACCAGGGGTGGAACAAGCAATTCAGTTGCAGCACGTAAAGACTAATAGGGTTTTCAAACCTGCAAGCATAAGTGAGTTATTTTAAGCGGAAGAGATAAAAACACTGCTCTGCACCATCTGTGGTCACTTACAGCTGTACAAAGTCAGAGCAAAGCAACTAGATCAGAATGGTAGCATTTTATATACATTTTATAATCACTTTGAACAAAGGTAAATGGATACATAAGGTACAGGGCAGTGGAAAATCAAAACTACAGACTTTCATCTATACGCAAACAAGGAGAAGGATACATGGACCATAAAGATTTTTTTCTGAATATAGCACATATATGTAAATTGCAGGCCATCCATGCTACTAATCTAAGAAATGTTCCAAAAAACTTGGATTTACAGTGAAACAACTTAAAGTGGGGAATTTTTTTCCCATGGCTGACTTCCATTTGCACAATTTTTTCCCCAACTTAAGAGCGGAGAATGGGAGGATTTAAAATGCACCAGTTCCTACAAGCATCAATGACTTTTGTGTGGAACAGATGTAGACCGGGGCGATTTATAGTGGGGATGCTCTGTATATAACTCCCCCATTCTTGCTGCTTTTTTGCAACACTTTAATCTCCCCCCTTTTCACATTCTTCTTAGTCTCCTATTTACTTTTTTTCTCTGCTGTCAAGTCAGCAGAAGGATAATGAGGGTGAGATATTTGTATGATATGTGACCTGTTTTAGAGTCACAGGTCCAATTCTCTGGAACTGCTCTGTATGAAGCCAGCAGGGACTCTGGGGTAGCATGACTCCCCTCAAGGCATGCTGTCCACAGCAAAAAAACTTCAGCAACTATGGCCTTCCTGGGACTGACCTCAGAGCATTCTGCATCCCTTTTCATGGATGGGGCCCCAGGGAAGCCAGAGAGCCTGCACCCCATGACTCAGCCGCTGTATCTAACAGAAGGTTCAATAATTGACAGGAACACAGCATGGAACAGAGCTGGTTAACACAAAGATCAGCGGCTTGCAGCAACGTCCGTCTTGGGAAGACACACCAGGCTGGATGCTTTGGACTCCTCCATCTCCAAGTCCCAAACAGCAGACTGCCCAGGTTCCAGGAACCTCTGACACTAATGTTGCCCCTCCTCCTTGCCTTCACCATGCTTCCCAAGCAAAGTCTCACCTGGCCGCCTCCTCCCACGCCCCTTGGTTCTCAGGTTCATGGGGAGCCAACAGAATTGCCGGGCTTCTGGACAAGATGGAGGAGGGGCCTGGCTCTGTGGTCCCCTAAAGGATTGGTCTGAGACAGATAGCCTTCAGCACCACACCATACCCATCAGCCACCCCTCAGGGGCACTCAGGGTGCATTTTGTGGCATTCTGGCAGGAATTTAAAGGCTGGGGCTCCGGCCGCCTCTACTTCCACAGTGGCAGCAGTGACCAGGAGCCCCAGGCCCTTTTGAATTGCTGGGCCTTGGAGTAGTTGCCCCTTTTGCCCTACTTGTCAGAAGGCCTGCTCAAGTTACAAAGGACATTAACCATAGCTTACATGCAGGCAGCTGGAGCAGCCTCAGCATGGAGAGGCTCACCTTTGGAGAGGCGCAGAAAAAAATCACATGCCCTAATTTCCACCAACTAGGCATTGGTGAAGTACACTATGAAACTGAGCCCACACAGTATTCATGTGAAACAGTAAGATTCACATAGGATCACATACAATGTAACAAGAGAAAATCCCCACTTTGCCACATGTCTTCCTTAACAGGACATGCCTCCTATTTCTCAAAGGTCTCCTTTATGGACTCTGGTTGGTGAAGAGAGAGTGAAGGGAAAAAAATCCAAAAAGGGATTGTCTATGTTCTCTGCAGGAGGCACCAAGAGCCATTACAAAAAGTTGACAGTATAGAGTCCCAATAAGGCCACTGAGGAGACCCATAAGGCAAAGGAAGAGGTAGTTACCATTGATTATCCTAGCTGGTCATAAGTGGAAAATATCTAACTTTCTTTCTGTATGGAAAGGCCTGCTCAAATAGACGGGAGACCTTTGAACCAAATGTTGGGTTTGTCTATACAGCAGGTCAAAAGTTGAATTAAGCTACATGACTTTAGCTTGAATTGCGTAGCTCTAGTCGAAATACCTTAATTCAGCTTTTCACGCTGTCTACACAGCAGGAAGTTGAAGGAAGAACACTCTTTCTTCAACTTCCCTTTCTCCTCATAAAATGAGGGTTACAGGAGTCAGAGTACGAAGTCCTCCAGCTTGACATTATTTCAAAATAATGGCTTACTGTGTGGAGGTGCATTTTGTTATTTTGAAATAAGGTTAGTTATTCTGAAATAACGCTGCCATGTAGCCGTACCCATTGTGAGTCTGAGCCAGAGTTCTCTTGCACGTATTCTAAAGGAGGGGATAATTTTCCCCAGTGGATGGTGGAGCTGATAGAAATAGTTTCTCCAGGAAATATAAGTAGTAGGTGACCCAGAATATTTTGATGCTGAGACGTGCATGGTACCAGTAAGCAGTTAAGAGTCTGATTCATTAGAGATGAAGAGATCTCTTGAGTACCTGAATTCCTGTGTTACAGAGAGAAGGATGCAAGCAGTACCAAGGTCAGCATCAAGAAAAGAACAGGTACAGATTCAGAAGTAGCACTCTGCACGTCCAAGTAGGTACTGAAGGTAATGAAGACTCTAATGGTGCTGATCTTCTGCTAGTGTGGCTGTGACCTCAGGAATCAGAGAAGGTGGTCTTTACCTGACCCCTTTTAATACAGGCATGAGATGTAAAAGCAAGCTTCAAAATCTTCAAGGTACCAGAAAAACACAGTCTCAGCAGCACTCCCTTGGGACCCTCAAGTCTCTTTTAAGGAGAGTTAACACTCCTGATTTTCTTTTTTGGTATCCACCAGTTTGGAGTGTGGGGCTCTTTGTACCAAAAACACATATGCAGATATGCAGCCAATATTAAGCCTTGCTACATCAGGTGGAGCCTGAATTTTATCTCCCCATTCCTACGAGTTCTGCTTTTAAATTAACTGCAGCTCTTACTCTTTATGGGAATATATAGGTATCCCCCTAACACATCAGACACCGAGAATGTCTGTCACTAACCAGGATAGATTCCCAGCAGGAAAGACAATGTTTAAAGCCTGGTGATCCCACCATACTCCAGAAATAAGAAGTCTAAAGTGACCCCACAAATGGGGAAAAAGAAATAAAATGCTAAAATACAAATGCTAAAAATCTGTAAAGTCAGCTGTATCATGACCAATAATTAAAGAACAGTAAGACTTAAAATTTGCATCATTAATTTTGTTTCTAAGTTCAAACTTTTCTCCATGTTCCCATTTTGCTTGCCAAGGTAGGTGATCACTACTTAAAAAGGGAGCTCTCAATCACTGTTCATTAGTTAGCTCAAAGAGAAATCTATTCTTTTTTATCCTGTCTGAATGCACATGTAGGACAGGAATATACCCAGCACAACTCACTAGATTGGGCTATTTCTGTTCATAACTTTCATGGTATTTAAAAATGTTTCCCTTTTGACTCCATAAATTGTAATTGCCTGGGATCTTTGGAACTAATGTTGATTCCTCTTTCTAGGCATCATAGAAAAAGTATGATAGTGATAACCCAGCAGTCTCAAATTTGCTGTAGCTCCAAAAACAGGCCCCTGGTACAGACTTCTGCCTGTATTTTCTGTTATAAAACTCAGCCAGTGGGAGCTGAGCTTTCTCACTCTCAGCTGCACAAGGGATAAGAAGAAATACAGCTGAGCTTTGTATCAGGGAGAAGAACAAACAACCTACTTCCAAATTTGCAAAACAAAAGACACTATAACAAGCTAAACAATTAGGCATTATAAAAGGTACTCTAGTAAAGCAGCGTTACTTTTAGGCTGTGTCTACACTGGCACGATCTTGCACAAAAGTGGCCACTCTTGCGCAAAAACTTGCTGCCTGTCTATACTGGCTGCATGTTCTTGCGCAAGTACACTGACGTTCTAATGTATAAAATCAGGGCTTCTTGCACGAGAACTCTGATGCTCCCGCTCAGGAAGAAGCCCTTTTGCGCAAGAGCTCTTCCAGAAGAGGCCAGTGTAGACAGGCAACCTGAATTTCTTGCGCAAGAAAGCCCTATGGTTAAAATGGCCATCAGAGCTTTCTTGCACAAGAGAGAGCATCTACGCTGGCATGGATGCTCTTGCGCAAAAGCACATGCCAGTGTAGACGCTCTCTTCTGGAAGAGTTTTTGCAGAAGAACTCTTCCGTAAAAGAGTTTTTGCGTGAGAACGTGCCAGTGTAGACGTAACCTTAGGGTACTTCTACATAGCAACATTATTTCGAAATAACTAGCATTCTTTCAAAATAATGTTGAAATACTTTTAATCTGGAGGACTTCTTACTAGGGGTATGTCTACACTTGCAGCCTATTTCGGAATAGGGCTGAAAATGTAGGCATTCGGAATTGCAAATCACGCCCAGGATTTAAATATCCAGCGCTTGATTTGCATCTTCCCGGCCGGGCGCCATTTTTGAAATTGACAAGCCCGGAATAACTGCTCACGTCTACACGCGGCGGTGAAATGGGCATTCGAAATAAAGCCCTATTTCAAACTACCTGTTATTCCTCCTGCAATGATGTTTAACAGGTAGTTTGAAATAGGGCTTTATTTCGAACGCCCGTTTCACTGCCTCGTGTAGATGCGGGCAGTTATTCCGGGCTTGTAAATTTCAAAAAATGGCACCCAGCCGGGAAGATGCAAATCAAGCGCAGGATATTTAAATCCCAGGTTTGATTTGCAATTCCAAATGCCTACATTTGCAGCCCTATTCCGAAATAGGCTGCAAGTGTAGACATACCCTATGACTCCTGTAACCCTCATTGTATGATGAGTAAGGGAAGTTGGAGGAAGAGTGCTCTATTTTGAAATAAATGCTGTGTAGATACTCCCAATTTAGAAATAAGCTATTTAGAAATAAGCTACGCAATTGACATAGCTCAATTTGCACAGCTTATTTCGAGTTAAGCCCTGCTGTGTAGACACCCCCCTAGAGAATAAATTTTAGGCTGTATTTAAAGCTATAAATAGTGTTATAATAATGCAATAATAAAAATATGGGTCACAATTATTCTCCTCTTCACTCATCTCCTGGGATTTGAATTCAGGGGTCATTGACCCTGGTAACATCTTATGACATCATGCTTTCCACTTGCAGTGGGACAGGAAGCTGCAGTAATGTGAAGACTTTGACATCATCAACTGCCACAAGAAAAACAGGGAAACCTGAAGTCAGGTCTTGGCAAGCAAGTAAGAGGAAATAATTTTCTAATGTACAGGGAGAGATATGGTGGTTGAAAAAGCATTCTTTAGATCTGAACAATTAAACCAGGGCTTGGAACTCTTAGTAGCAAGGAAACAAACATCAAAGGACTGCATAATGAGAATTCAGTGTGCAATGTTGAGCTAGGGAAGAGAAAAATGAAGGGAGAATGGTTAGTGGTAAAGATGCTGGATTGGGACCCAGAAGACCTCTGTTCACTTCCCAGCTCTATTATACTATCCCTGTCTGAGCTGAAGGGGCCTGATTTGCATTTACACTGTGAGCCCTTCCAATGCCTGGCTGTGCAGAAATACTGTAAAGTGAGAGTATATAACACTCACACCAACTTTAAGGCCCTTTTACCTTGACAGACCGTTAATCTCTCTGTGCCCCAATTCCCCATCTATGCAATAGCGATAAAAGTAGAATTGTTATGAAATTAAAGCCCAGATTTTTAAAGGCATTTAGTCATTGCTAGACTTTGCAATGCTTATCTAACTTAGGAGTCTACATCTAATTTTCTAAAGAGATTTATGAACTTAGGGGGCCAAAATCATAGACAGTTACTAAGATTTAAGCTCCTACACACCTACATCAATTCTAAACTCAGTTAGGTGTTGCAACACTGAGTGCACCAATGCCTAAGTACCTTTAAAAATCCAGACATATGTGCATTGATGTTTGTGAGGAGCTTTGATATTATAAAAGTGTGTGCTACAGAAAAGCCATTCAGACAGGGCTTGCATATTACAGTAGTCAGTAGCATTTTCACTGTACAAACATATAGTAATAGATGGTCCTTGCCCTGATGAATGTATTATATAAAGAGAGAAAACAGACAAAGCAGGAAAGAAAATATCCTCTTCATTTCACGTATAGAGAACTAAAACACAGTGCCCGTATGCCATGTCCACAGATATCTTTGGAAAAGTCAGCAATTGAACCCAGAACTTCTGAGTCACCAATCAGTGCTTTAATTAGGCTAGGAAACTGTAGAGATATGTGCTTGCATGGGTGCATGTGCGCGCACGCACACACACACACACACACACACACACTAGACATACACCTTTTTTCATCCATGTATTGGGGAAGGAATTCTGAGTCAGCCTGCACCTTTCATTCAAGTTAGTGTAATGGGCTGAAAATCTAGAGGATGATAAACACTGATTTGTCTTCCTACATTCTCCCTTTTAACATTTCTGTCATTACGCCTAGCCTCTTTCCCACAGTGGCAGAGTGCTTAGGATGCCAGCAGCACTGACGAGCCTGCAGCAGCTGGCTTAGCAGCTGTGAGTCAGGGGCTGCTGTTGCTGTCTTAGTGACAGACTCAAGTAAAGAGACCAAGTAAAGAAAAAGAGAAACTCAGCAGTGACTTTGGGTCCCATTTCATTTTCATAGCACTGAGATTTGCTGGGTTGATCTATAGGCTAGAAACTTCGGGGCATATATGTGAGATATGCTCAGTATCGGGTCTCCTGTTGTGGAACCCTGTGTCTCGCAGTCTGCAAGTTTGAGGGTCTTGAAAAAATTGTTTAGAGAGACATTCCCTTCACCCATGATCATACAGATAATTGGGGAGGGGGCCTGAAGAGATGGATACCAATGAAGCTGGCTGTTTCTGCTATTTGAAGACAGTAGTGCTGTACAGTACATAATGTGCACTGGGGCCCAGATGCCATAGCAGTAGGAGCCAAATAAATCTCTAATCTAATAAGTAATATAGTGTAAAATACAAAAAAAGAGAAGAATATGAAATTATAAACTCAGTGCTTTTATAGCAAAAGAGTAAGAGTGGATGATTGATAGTAACATTGGGTCGGGAGGCATTTTTCCCTGATAATTATATTTCAGATTTTTTTCATCACTGACCTTTTTTTAATCTGCTTAGTCTCTCTCAAAGTAGCATTAGGAAAAGCAACAATCATCCAATTCAGTCGTTCTTCATGTTGTTCAGAGCAAGGAGCCGAAGGATCAAATTGACATTTTCTACAAGAGTTTCAGTGAGCAACTCCCACTTCAGGACTGCAAACTACCCTAGCCTAAATGAAGAAATTGTCCCCAAGGCACTAAATATGTAATTTCAACTCCACCTTTGCCACTACAATGCGGAGGAGGACAAAGGTTGCTCTGGAGGGGGTGTGTGTGTGTGTGTGTGTGTGTGTTTGTATAGCATCAGTGCATGTGTGATACTGAACTGAGTAGGCATATGTGAGTGTGCAGAAATGTGAATATGTTTAAGTGTCTACAGGAGACTGCTAAATGGATGTACTGAATTTGCTCACCATTCTAACTGTCCTTGCTTCTTCTCCCTCATTTCTAGCGTTGTTCACCTTTTAAGCTGCTTGGCCCCCTGAGACACTGTACTCCCCAGGCCAGAGGAGTAGTTGTGGCTACTTTTGAGTGGCAGACTTTCCACTTCAGTAGTCCATGGTTTGTTCCAGGGGACTTGGATGTTTCCAGAGGTTTGTGAAACAATGGGTTAGACCAGAGGTGGGCAATAATTTTTTGCCGGGGGCCATTTCGGAAATTTTTTAAGTGGCTCCGGGCCGCACAGGAAGGGGCGGGCCATCGAGCAGAAGGGGAGGGGCATCGAGCGAAAGCAGGACATCGAGCGGAAGGGGCGAGGACAAGATATTTCTGGGTTCCCCACTCCCAGACAATGATTGGTCTGGGGGTGAGGGAGTGCCTTTGCCCCCCACTCCACATTCCCCCAAGGTGCCCATGCCCCTGGTGTGGAAGGAGACTTCCCTCACTCCCCTGCCCCTAGGCCAATTACGGCCTGGGGGTGGGAGAGCATGCAAAGCCTCCTCCGTTCTCCCGCCCCCCCCTCCCATGCAAGCAGCACGCAGCGTTTCAAAGCACCACATGCTCTTGGCAGGGCGGGAGGAGGCTTTACGCGCTCCTCCGCCCCCAGGCCTTAATTGGCCTGGGGGTGGGGGAGCAGCAGGGCCTCTGCGGGCCAGATCCACCTGCTTGGTGAGCCGCATCCAGCCTGCGGAGGCCCTTTTGCCCAGCCCTGGGTTTGACTCTAGCTGGACAGTGACTATATGCGAGGCAAATATAATGCACTGAGCAATACTACAACACAGCCTTGGTATTAAAACCAGTTTCTTTGAAAAAGGGAGTGCTGGTCTGAACCAGACAGGGGCTATCATCTATTCTTTCTGCAAAGTGCCAAAGGATTTTTAACTGCCACTAGAACACCCACAACTCTGCCTGAGTCAGAGGGTACAGCTTTAGAATTTAATCCTTCTTTCCTCCCTCTTCTTGGGCCTCATACATTTAGCCCACCTCTTTGGAAATACAGTTAAAACCTGGATCACCTACAAGTCATTTCTGAATTTATTTTCCGGCTGCTTCCTTCTGTTCTAATTTGCACACTTTATGGGCTCTTATGCCACATATCTTTGCTTCTCCCTTTCTGAACTGAGTACCAGCACCTAGTACGTACCCCTCCCTGTGCTGGCCTTGCTGATGGCCCACAAGATTAAACATGACCTTGCACTAATTGGTCCCTGTACTAAATTTACCATGGCAAATGGAGACATGTTTACAGCCCTGATAAAAATTAGTCACTCTTGAGTGACCCATGTAATTTGGCCAGCAATGCCCCTGCTGCTTTCATGCCAGAAAGTATTTTTTGTTTCCTAAATTCCTTCTAGTTAAAATTCATTAAACCCTATAATCCCTATCCAAAAATTCAGATAAGTTGCCAGTTA
This sequence comes from Pelochelys cantorii, assembly GCA_032595735.1. Lineage (NCBI taxonomy): Eukaryota > Metazoa > Chordata > Testudines > Trionychidae > Pelochelys > Pelochelys cantorii. The sequence continues at coordinate 94,939,181 of CM064329.1, read as the reverse complement.
TAAAAGATTCCCCCAGGCTAAAAGGATTTGTTTTTCGTGACACATTGCATCAAACAATAGTTTATATGCTCTATTAATGGGTTTATTTCATACACTGGGGATAAAAAGGAACATTATATCCTGTCTCCAATGAGGCAGACTCAAACAAGACTTTAAGCAGCCCAAAGCTATGGGATATGTCATGACATTGCATATAGTGTTGTCATGTATCATGTCACAATGTTCTATATATTACAAGGTTTATGCTGTCTGTGTATGTCACTGCACCTTGATTCTTCTGCTGCTTAATCGCTCATTCATGTGGCTGTGAATTCTTTCCTTGGTGGCTTTTTTTCCCCATCTCTAAAGTCAATGGCTTCCCTAAATCTCAGATTCAAGCAGACTCAGAATATGACTAGACCTCATGTTGTCAAACAATTTCACTTCCCTCCCTCCTTACTAGATTTAGTTCAACATGCTGCCCTTGTTTCAGAAAGCCTCAGCCTTACCTCATCCTATATTATACATATCGGGTGGGAGTCAAAATGTGAAGTCACTTAATCCAACATAAAACACTGACTTAGGTGCTCTGGATTCACAGCTAGGACAGTGAGATCAAAAACTGGCCTATTCCTCTGTCCCATCTCTATCACCTCACACTGTCTCTCTCTTCTTAGACAGAAATCCATCTCCTCTGGAACTTTTGCCATCTAGAATGATGTTTCTATTGCTGCTTCATTAACTTGTTTAACTTCATTAAAATGTTTCTTCTTTTCTTAAGACTCTTAGTATGTCTCTCCTTCAGTTCTGCTTTACTGTTTGGTTCTTTAAGTTGTTTGGAGTTTCTATGTATAGAGGACACAGGACAAAATAAAGTTGAATTGCAAAATGTTCAGTATCACACTGAATCACATTAAGAGCACTATCTACTCCATTGTGATTAAAGCTGATTTTCTGAACTTTGCCATGGGAAAAACCTTTCTTTCAATATTCTTGACCAAAGCCAAGAATAATTGCAAACAATTTAGCAATTACGCAAAACTTGTATTTATTTTGCTACACAGATACGAATAAATGACTCCTTTCAACACCCTAACGTGCAGTGTGGTATAGGGATGTAATAGTGTAGTCAATTAACCAATTAAGCAATAAGCAAAAGCTTATAGGTTCGTGCTATAGACTACACACATTTCCATCCCCCGCCCCTTGCCAGTAAATTTTTTAGAAGGCTGGCCAGCAGCCCAGCTCAGTCCTGGCTCATGCTGGGTCTGGGACCTACCCCCACTGCAGCTCTGAATTTAAAGTATATTAGGAGCCAGGCAAGAAGGCAGCCAGGCTCAGTTCCATCTCACGCCGGGTCCCATGAGAGGAGCTGGTTTTTAAACTGGCTCCCCTCATGGACCAGCTCCTGACTGGCACTCCGTGCTGCTGCTTCTGATACAGAGGCAGCAGCGCAGAGTGTCAGGGGGCTCCTTGGGAGTGGAGCCGGAGCACACCAGCTGACAGCCCCACCCCTGGGGACTATAGAATAGTCGACTAGCTGATAAGAATTTTTGAGGTTACTCGACTATTCAATTAACTGATATTTAACATCCTTAGTGTGGTATTATTGGCCTCATCTTGCAGATGGAGAAATTCTGTCTGTCTTGTTTTCATACCACATTCACCATGTCTGAGTGCCATAGTAAAATGAGGCAGAGAAGTTCAGGCCAATTTTTTTTTAAAGGTCTGTTGATTTTGGATGCCCATTCAAGTGAGATGACAGTGGGGTGGGTGACACCATAGCTCCAACTCCTCTTCACCTCCTTGGGCATATTGATGGAGGGTTTTCTTTGTTCCCTCATAGTTTTTGTGCTGCTGTGATCACTGTCACTAGCATGGGGGCATGCAAATGGACCCAGGATAAGTCCCTGGTACGTACCCATCTCTGCACACCCACATAAGTGCCAGGGACATTATCAGATGATATTATACTCCAGCTGTCCCATCTATGCTTAAATCCTTCATACCTATACTCTTGAAGGTTAATAATGCTTTAGTCAATGAGAGATTTTGGATGGATGTGCATTAAAGTGCCGTAAATACTACAAAAGCTTGTACTTCATGGAAATGACTAAGAACAGATAGAGATCATTGCTTCTGATCTCTCCCCAAATGCTGAGTGAAAGTAATTCTGCAGAATTACTGTTCAGACAATATCTATACATTAAAAACATCTTCCTGCTTACGAAGTGGTATTTTATTAATAAATTATATGCAAAAACTGGTAGTTACAGAATTCTGACAGATTGGGCTATTGTGTCAAGGAGCCAGATTTTCATTTCATTTACACTGATATAAACCCAGAATAACTCCTCAGCCATCGACCAAATTGCTCTGGATCCAAATTTGGCCCAAGGTCTGGTTAGGAAGGGTCAGCTTTAGGGCAAATCTACACTACCATGCTGAACCAATACAGATGTGTCACTGCAGCACGTCCGATGAAGACGTGCTGTGCTGATGGGAAAACACTCTCCTGTTGATATAATTACTCCACCTCCACAAGAGGCAGAAGCTATGTCAGCAGGAGAGCATCTCCCGCTGATATACCATGGCACAGTCACCATTTTAAATTGACGTAACTTGCATCACTCACTTTCACATCTCTGAGAAATGCAATTTATATAGACTTAAGTGGCAGTGTAGCCTAGCCATTAGCATTTTCAAGACACCTAAAATCAAGTGTTCGGAGTACTCTGCTAAACTATTATAATCTCACCATCACATAATAAGACAAAAACTGTAACCAGTCAGAATCTTGTCCCAACATCTGAACTGAACCTATTTACAAGTATACTACCTGAGATTCGCAGCATTAACCCTTTCTTTTCAAAGTGATTGTTACATTTACATGTATTCTGGACAGTTCTGGCTTCTTCTGGAAGAAGTGCTGCTGGAATATTGTGGAAAAAAATCCATTCTTGTGGTGTTTCCATGCAGATAGGTGTTGAAGTGCTAGAATTGTCATGTCAGAGTCTGTGCTTGTGAAAGTTCTCAATATAATTTTACAGAGCCAAGGTATCTGCGTAGTTTGAATATTTAATTGATAGCCCATGCTAAGAAATTTGGGATCCTGAGGGGATTCGGATCTAGGTATTCCAACATGGGACCATTACTGCTCTGAGGTGTCTTCTGAGGTTTGCTCATCACTAGTTCTAACGAGCAACAGTGGTATTAATTAATGTCTGGAAATCACTCCAAGATTCAATTAATGTTTAGGAGCTGGTTATGCCTTTAGATTGTAACTGAAGGTGACATCAGCAAATGATTTATAAGAAGTTAGCAATAGTATAACATTACCTTTGTTTTCAAAACAGCAACTACAAAGGAATGAAGGGGTTAATTCCATTAGTCTCCTCATTAGTTACTGAAGTCCTTCCAAGTTCTCTACCTGTTAAGCAACTTTGCACTCTGAGAGCCAGACTCTGGCCTCAATTATCCCAGACTGAATCTGGACACATGTGCAGTAAATGGACAGAAGTGAAGTTACTTTGGAGTCTCACAATGGTAACTGACATAAGAATTTATAAAGTGTTGTCCAGAAGAAGAGCTCTATGTAAAATCAAAAGGTTGTCTCTCTCACAGCAGAAATTAGTCCAATAAAAAATATCACCTCACCCACATTGTCTCTCTAACATCAGAACTTTATACCAAAGTAGTCAAGAACAGATGAATCCTGTCTGTCTCTCTTGAGCTAACACCAGAAAGTGACATGCCGACAAAAGAAAGTCTGTAATTTGAACAGACTCTAATTATCAAGAACATGAAAGGATGCTAAATTTGGCCTGAGAACAAAAGCAAATGACTGTGCTTTTAAAATCAGTTGTAACACTTGATCTTAATAATCGCTAGTGCTCATAATCATACTGGAAAATAGCATCATGTAAAGAGATTCATAAACATTTCTGTGTTTATGTCACCCTGGGGATAATTAGACAATATGTATTACTGAAAGCTGTTTTCCCTCATTCTGTATTATCATGGTTGAAATACAGTAAATATATTTGCACAAGGTCTTTTTTCATCAAGTCACTTTGTCTGTCTCTCAGCATGGAAAGAACAGTTAATTTATTCTTGGTGTGATCTTTGCTTTAAAAGTAGTATTTGTTTTTCTTTCTCTCTCCCCTCAGAATCATAGAATTCTAGGGCTGTAAGAGACCTCAGGAAGTCATTGAGTCCAGCCCCCTGCCCAAAGCAGGAGCAATCACAACTAAATCATCCCAGCTAGGACTTTGTCAAGCCGAGATTTAAAAACCTCTAGGGGTGGAGATTCCAGCACCTCCCAAGGTAACCCATTCCAGTACTTTACCAGCCTTCTAGTGAAATAGTTTTTCCTAATATCCAACCTAGACCTCCCCCACTGCTATGGTTTTGGTCAGTCAGTCTAAAAGTAATCTTTGCACTGTTAGGTGAATATTAGAAAAACAGCTACCAAATAATGGTCACATGCAAGTATTCTGAGATTCCTCAGCTGGTGGGCTCAGGGTAGCAAAGATGGTAAAAACTATATGTGAGACAAATTGATATGTCAGGAATGTGAAAGAAGAGTGAACTCAGTGCTTGACAGTGCAAACCACGTATTTATTTTCCTTCCCTTGTTTTTCTTCTTACTGTATTGCACAGCTCAGAAGATCTAGCTTTTACTCTGTATATTCATAAAATGGAGAGGAAGATATCAAAGTCTTCAGCCAGGAATGGCTCAGGATATGCATACTACATTCTTAATCCTGACCTGCAACATTCCATCCTGTTTTAGTTTTTGGCCTTCCCTGCTCAGGTGTTTATAAGGATGAGGTTCATTCACAAAGGATCAGATGGAGATCTGCTAAGTTTATTATCACTTGTGATATAGATAAAATATGGATCATTTTTCAGTTCAGTTCAGTCTGTGAAATATACAGCTGTAATTCTGCAGTGACTCATCAGGTTTATACCAGTGTAACTGAAGGCAGAATATAAGCCAGTAAGGTGACCCTCACTCCATGAAGAGAAGCAGTATAAAGCCGATACAATTCTTAAATGCCACATAAGCCCTGTGCTGATTTAGTGGGATTTAAATGACACATAGTCTTAATACTGTTCTCAGAATAGGGGAAATTTCACAGGTAATGCACACAATGATTGAGATAAAGTAAAAGCCCAGTGATCCTGCCTAGAACTTTCACAAAAGATTCAACCTTCTTATATACTAAAGGACTTTGCTGATTTCTTATTGCCCATTACTTTTCATTCAGTGCTTCCTCTGAACATCTGCATTATAGTAGGGACTAAATGTGAAATGTCTGAAACAACATGAGGCTGTTTCTGCGGTAGTTCCAGCAAAATGTTTGGCTCAGTTTCAGTGACCAAAGTGGTTCAGCAAAGTATCCCAAATGTAAGGTATCTATCCAAATAGAACCTGAATTTTGATGCTTGTTACATAAATAATATTAATTAATAAAAAGTGTACACTACACAATACTGTGCAGCCAAACAAAAAGAAGCTGCTAGCTGGAAATTTCTAAACTCACAGTAACTCTGTTAGAGATGCGTAGAGCTTCCATCATATATTTTCACACATCCTCCTCTACTTTCTCCCTCTCAGTAGGCAGCATAATTCAATCCAGTTGCCTTTGACAGCAACCTTTGAGGTGGTGATTCTATGGAGGAATTAACTTGGAGAAAATAATTCCATTCTCTGGATAGCTTGGCTTCCTGCATTTGTCATCATTTAGATAAGTAGTTGAAATGTTACCTGGAGGATGGGGACCATACAGGGCAGGATGAATGCTAAATTTGTTCTGATGTGTGATGGTATGGAAGGCTGTAGATCTTTTTTCATTTCAGTATCCATATTCAACATTTATTCATTAATATAGTAAAAACTCAATTAGTGACTCTATAGGGATCAGAGTCGAGCCCTACTATCTACAATTTAATAGCTACCATATATCATAGAGACACAATTCCCAAGTAGAGTATGAAGTAAATGGCAGCAGCCCATAGATAAAAATTTTTAAAAAATCTTTAAATCTTTGTGATTGAATACTATTCCCATTACCCATTCTTATTGTGCATCTTGTAATTTTCCTATAATTCACACCCTGCCTTCTATAATTTAATGTTGCTGCTAGTATTGTGGTTAAGCTATTTAGTTTCTTGATACATCATTAAAATGAAATGGAATTGTTTTCCAGTCTGAACTTGTTTGCATTATCAAACAGTGATCATGTCACAAGCACAATGACTTGAGACTTGGGTCAGCCTGTGCTCTATGCTTTGGGAAAGCGTCATCAGTCTTATTTATTTCTGTAGATTTCCATGTCCCCACTTCATAAGAGATGGCTAGCAACTCATTGAAGAACTGTGGTTTAATAGTGGTCCAGTTAGACACCTGAACCCAGAGGATAAACCCAGAACTTCCTCCCAAGTTTAAAGCCAAGACAGGGTGTGATCCTGAATTTACAGGAAACGCAGGAATGGACACACTGGTTCATACCTATAATCCAGCTGGTTCAGTAGTATCCTGTGCCTAACAATGGTAGGCAAATGCTTCATAAAAAGGTTCAGTTATTGGAAAATCTGCCATTGAATGCACTGGGAGTTTTTGACCATGCAAAGATTCCGCAACAGAAACAAAACTACAGTCAATGTAATATGTATAGGTGATGCAGACAAAAAGCTTTAAAACTGGATTTGCCGGGTCTGTTGAACACTATAGATCCCACATGGCACTTGGAAAAATAGAGTTTGCGCAGTTATCCTTTAGTAGGCACCTTGGTCCTGCCAATTTTTATATAGTTCATGTGCCATGTATAATTGTTCAACCAGCTGCTGCCTTTCTACCACAGAGGTGGACTGTATTAAAGCCAAGTCCTGAAATATTAGGAAAATAAACTGAGTAAAGATGTCTCCCACTTGGAGTCTTGAGTAAAAATTTAATATTTTGGTGTGGACCTACAGTACACTTTGAAATGTGAGACGTTATGAAGTTAACATTTGTATGGTGCTATGTAAGTGTTAAGAACGACAACTTGTATTCATATTGCATTTACATAGCTGCAATCAGAGTAATAGAGATGGCTCTTAAGTGACAGGCATAGAGGAACTATATCTATTGCAGGATTTCTGCCAAAATCAATTCACTGGTGACAGTGAGAGATGGGGCTTGAATGCCCCATGCTGTTAGGGTGAATAGAGAAGGCAGGATAGAGTAAGAGAAGGAAAAGGTTGATTTGGAAGGAAGAAGTGGATAATAGTCACCTGCTTGGAGAAGCCTGATATGCAGGGGAGGAAATATTCTCTTCAGTGTCTTTAGGGAAGGTCAAGTCTGAGGTCAATATTTACACTGAACCAGCCAAGGTCCTCATTGGAAGCAACCAGCACTTTACAGTGCAGTGGGATGGAATCAAAATGAAAATCAAACAATAAACAATCAGATAACTCTAGCTGTAACTGTGGAAATCTGACAAACAGAGTTTAAAAATATCCAGGTTCACACACAGTAGGTTTTTTTTCTCACTGAGGGCTTGTCAACATGGTAGAGTAATGCACACTACAGAGGTGTGATTTCTAAAGTACACTAATGTGTTGCACATTAATTGGTCCCTGTAGAGCCTGCCAGTGTGAACTAAAAGCTCCCAAGTGTTTCAAACAGCGCTACATTAAAGTGCACTAGGGAAATGTTAACATGTACCAGCATGGTCTAGACAGACCAATTAATGTACATGTTAATCCACTTTAGAAATCACACCCTTGTAGTGTGCATTACCTCACAGCATAGAAAAGCCCCAAGTGATGCAAACGTCTGCCTTCATGAAATGCACCAGATAGCAGGAAGGATTTGAGACATAGCAAGTATAGGGCCTGTGACTCATCCATTCCCTGTGTCCTACAGGAAAGAGTGTTATGAAAGTATAAACCAAACCCATTCTGTATGACATTCTGTCCCTATCTGATGGAAGCTGGCAAAGTACTGAGACTGCTGCAGCCTTGCTTAAGAGGACTGCATCTTTTCCTCTGGCAGCCTCACACTTTAAGGACTATCGGTCCTTGGTTCACTTCTCACTTCTAGGGGGGTCCATAGGGAATGGGCAAACCTCTTAAGGAAAAGGTAAAGAATGGTTCCAGCCTCAATATTTAAACCTGAATTCAGAATACCTAAAGTTTAGGGTGTCTACATCTGAGCTTTAGGTGTGAAATCTGGATCCAGTTCTGGATTCAGATTCCAGTTTCTCAGAATTTGGTGGTTATTCAGATTTTGGAATTTGATTTGGGCCCAATTACATTGGACACATTAACTTTTTTTTTCTCTTTGCTGCTTCTGTACTAGAAGACTTCACCTGGGACCTGAACCACCAATGCTGATAAACCATAAGAAAAGTTATATTCCCTGTAAATGCAAGCCATTTTCCAACCAGACCAAAAGTGAAAAATATCAGAAATCTCACAAATAGGCTTATCCTGAGATTTCCTTTCACATGTTTTTAATGTCAGCAGGTTCCAATTAACTCTGGACAAGCATTCCAACTTTGAAGTGCTCATCTGAGCCCAACTTTTTGAAGTTCATGTAACAACAGTGTTCAAGGTAGTGGGATATTTTTTCTATTGATTTTAATTGTAGTGTGTTTTCAGTTGCTTAGCAAGGCCCCAAGCACCTCAGCAAAGGGGTCGGGAAAGTTCTGTAAATAATTATTAGTAGTAACATGCTTTTCTTACCAGAGGATTCTTTGATCTTCATATAATCTCTCCAATCACATCAAACACAGCTCATTTTCAGGCAAAAAGCACCTTTAGGGTACAAAGCAAAACACAGAAAGTTAGTTTTTAATATCTATTTGCAAACTAAGGGTCTGATCATGCAAGCCACTGAGCATCTCCAGAGAGGTGCTGGGTATCCTCAGACGCCACTAACTTTCCCTCAAAGGCAGCACAGTGCATGCCAGTTCCCAGCACTTCTCAAGATCAAGCCCTGGCAGTTATGTGCAATTATGAATACATGTTTGAAAAGTTAGTACATAATTTTCCTCTTGGTATATTCCAGTTCTTTCTCTCTGCTATTTTCTCTAACCTCAAGAAACCGTGAATCGTGATATTACCTTTGGAAACCAACAGCCATCTTTCTACTCTGAGGTTATGTCTAGACTGCAGGCTTCTTTCAGAAGAAGCTTTTCTGAAAGAGATCTTCTGAAAAAACTTCTTCCGAAAGAGCGTGTCCACGCTGCCAAAGCGCATCAAAAAAGCAATCTGCTTTTTCAAAAGATAGTGTTCACATTGAATGGACTCCCTCTTGCATTTAAACTGTGATTACTATGGATGGAGTAGCCACCAGGGCACATGTGCTTTTCCCTCTTTCCTCTTCTTCCGAAAGAACTCTCTCTTCCCCCTCCACACATGCCTTTTTCCGAAAGAGCTCTTTCGGAAAAAGGCTTCTTCCTCATAGTAAGAGGATTACCAATTCCAGAAAAAAACCTCTGTTCTTTCAATTTTCTTTCAAAATAACGCAATTGCAGTGTGGACGTAATTGAATTTTTTTCATAAAAATGGCTGTTTTTCCAAAAAAAATCTAGACATACCCTGAGTTTGTCTTTTTCTTTTCTCTGTGGAAGTAACACTTCTTGGGAGGCTACTCCAAGCTTGTCTTCTTGGACTTTCATAAGAGTTTATAAAATGCTTGGGGGAAGATGTTTTCTCTTGTTTGAGATTTTAGGCTCAATATGCTCCATTTCTGTTTCGATAAGCCTATTGAATCATTCAGGACAGTGAATGATAGCAGCATGAATTTAATGCATTTTAACACATTGTCCAGGAAAGTCCTTTCCCATCTTGATCACTGAAGTGACTTTGCTGATGTAACCTCCTCTAAGCATCATTGCCATTTTCTTATTTGAAAGTCATTGCTCCAATCCTGCAACCCAAGCCAACACATGACATCCTATTTCCTTACATGAACCATGTGGCATTTTTCTTCCTTATGCAAGGGCATGTCTACACAGCAAAGTTATTTTGAAATAACAGCCGTTATTCTGAAATAACTTTACCAGCGTCTACACAGCCAAACCGCTATTTCGAAATTAAATTGAAATAGCGGAGGGCTTATTTTGAAATTGGTAAACCTAATTCCTCAAGGAATAGCACCAATTTCGAAATTGCTATTTCGAAATAAGCGTTGCGTAGATGCTTATTTCAAAATAGAGGGCCTCTAGCCCTTCCCAGGGTGCCCTGGTGGCCATTCTGGGCACAACCAAGAAAATTCCTCTTCCTCTCCCCCTCCCCGGAGCCCTTACAGGGGTTGACTCCGGCCACAGTGCCTGTGCCAGCTCCAAGCCTGCTGGCCCAGAGCCAGCAGTCCCTGCACCTGATCCAGTGGCCCCAGCATGAGCCAGGCAGCCAGTGCCAGCCAGTCCTCCATCACTCCCCAGGACGAGTCTGCCAGCTTCCAGGAGCCTGCCAGGGGCCGGAAAAGGCGGCCGCCTGCCTGGTCCAGTGCGGAGATCAGGGACCTAATTCAGGTTTGGGGGGGATGCCTCCAATGTCTATGATCTCCGCACTAAATGGAGGAATGCAACCGTCTACAGATGAATGGCTGCCAGCCTGGCCGCCAAAGGCCACATACGAACCCAGGAACGGGTTTGCATGAAAATAAAGGAGCTACAGCAGGTGTATGCCAGGGCCACAGGGGGCAGCTCCCAACCAGGGACAGACCCAGACCCCTGACCCTATTTTGATGCCATGGACCGCATCCTGGGGGGCAGGATGGTCCATTCCCCCCAGGTGGTCATCGACCCTGGGGCAGAGCTTGCTGCCTCCTGCTGCTCCAGCCCCTGTTGCCTCCCCAGCTACTTCTCCTCCTCCCACTCCTTCTCCCCCTCCTGCTTCTTCCTCCCCACCCTCCCCACACACCCCCAGGGACCCCGAGGCCCCTGCACCCACGGTGCTGGGAGACAGTTGGGCAGGTGAGACCCCCAACCCTGAGCTTCTCCTCCCCCTTCCTCCCCTTGCCTCCCCCTGCCAGCTCCCTCCTCCCATGTTTCCCCCTCCCTTCTCCCAGCCTCCCTCCTCCCCTCTCCCACCCTCTTTCCCCAGTCTCACCTCAGTTTCATTCCTCCAACCCCCAGTTTTGTTCAATAAAGAGGCTTTGTTGTAATAAGCATGTGTCTTTTATTGTACAGCAGGAAGGGGGGTTAGGGAGTGGTAAGTGGAAGGACGTGAGGGAGGAATGAGGCACAAGCCCCCAGTGGGACGCACCAGGGAGACTGTTACTGCTTGCAGAACATGCTGCCAGGCTTGCAGCAACACATCCAGGAGAAGCACCAGAGTGCCCAGGGGTGGCTCCAGCTTCATGCTGCAGAGTGTTGTGGTGTCCTGAGTGAGGGCAACCAGAGCATGCAGAGAAAAAAATGCCTTGCTGTCCCTCAGTGAGGTAGGCAAGCAAGCAGGGAAACCTTAGAACCAGCTGTCCGGGGGGTCCCTTTAAGCACAGGTCTCAGATAGCCTCAGGCAGCAGGCACACAAGATAACTCCCGACTGGTTCTGACCAGCCTTAAATGCGATTCAGTGTCTTATCAGTGTGGACGTGCTATTTCGAAATAGCAAAATGCTATATCAAAATGCATTTTGTGCCTAGACGTGTTATTTCAAAATAAGATATTTTGAAATAACGCTGTAGTGTAGACATACCCTAAGTCATATGATAGTTTTCCCTGTTCTTTATTGGATGACTTATATATCTAACTACATAGTCTTTATTCCAATTGTATACTCCATTGTAACACTCACAGTTGTGATATTTAACACTGGAATTGGTTAATTTAATAAGTAATATAATTAAGAAAGAGAAATAATGCCACATGATTTAGGTTACTACCCAGTACTAGGTGAATTGGAAATTTTGCAACGCTGAGTTTATTTTGGGTGGATATTCCAGCATTTAAGCTAAAACTTCACTTTTTTCAGAGCACTTACCCTAGCAAATATCAAGTTCTCAAATAGTCACAGAAAGTGAACATGGAAATGGTCACAAATAAGGTTACATTAAAATTCACTTTTGAATTTGTACAAAAAGTCACTATTTTTGCTGCTGTTTGTTCAGGTGTATGAAATAATCATTATTTTAGGAAAAGGAAGAAACATAAAACACAAGAAATTCCAAGTTGATACCAGTTCTTACCTTTTATTTTCTACTGTAAGCCATGTTATTTAAGGTCTGAATCCACCTTTACTCCTTTTGTTCCCTACTCACACTCTTCGTGTTTGTTCTTTTCTCATGTCTTAGGTCATTGTATTGTAGACACCCTACCCTGCCCCTTCTGAAGCTGGGATCTAATCTTACTTTTGGGCAGAAATATGTAATGCTCCCAAATAATGCTTTAAAAGCAATCAGGAATAATTATGCTGCTGCTGCCAAATGACTACCATGGCCCATTCCTAAGGTGGCAGATTTTTAGCGGCATGTGAATTATGCCAGCACAGACAATATATGCAAAGCATGAGGTCAAAGGCATATAATAAGGGTGCACATTTATGCAAGATATGCACAAGATATTATAAACACAGGGCACTGCAGACCAAACCAGAAAAGTGGTCCTCATTGAAGTCCATCACAAAATTCCAATTGATTTTAAAGAGTTTAAGGTTTCAGTCCAAACAGAGGAGGGGCAAAGGGTGCTTTCTAGCTTCTTGAAGCATTTTCTGTGGATGATGCTATTTGTGCAGAATGATAACTTAAGATTAATGATCTAGGGTTACTTTTGGAATGGCAGGTTGTATTATGGGTAGTGATGTGCAAAACTCAAAATGTTTGCTACTGATTTGTATCCAAACATTCAGATACTGTTTATCTGAACATCTATGGGCTAGAAACTAATGAGTGTTTCTCCATTATATTATCTGTATTTTTGTATCTGTTTGCTTTCCTAATTCCTCAGGGGCTCCTCTGTGATTAAAAAGGTAATTCAGAATTTGGTTTAGGATATGTGAGGGTTCCCGAGAAAAATGTTTATGGAAATCTTTAGGGAAGATTTTTTTTTTCTCTCAAGAGGATTTTTTTTGTAGTTTTGGGTTTTAAATAAGTCTGAAAGTCCACATAAAATGGTATTTTTGTATTTTCATTCCCAGTCATAGTGAAATAACAGACAGTAGAAGAGGTGTTTTGTGAAAAGTGTAAAACACCGAAAATGTGAAGATACGGTTTTTCTCTAGCCTCTGAACAGATTTCACTCAGGTTGGGTTGAAAATTAGGCAAAGGTAAGAGCTGAGACTGCTGGTTCCCACACCCAAAATAAAGGAAGTGTTATTGCCTTTGTGGGGTGGAAAAATGGGAGAATCTCCTTGGAGCAAAGAAAATAATATAGGAACTGATCCAAATTCCATTATGTCAATGGGCTTCTTCCCATTGATTTTAATAGACTTTAGAATAGGCCAAAAGCAGTTTAAAGGGCAAACCTATGCAAGTTCTATCTCCTTCAATTTTATTTACTTTTGAATACAAAATATATATTCATCATTGCAGCTACTTAATCTAATGGCACAAACATAATTTTCCTATGAGAAAAGGCCCTCAGAGTACTAGACTGTTCATGTACCTTTTGTTCTCAGCTATAGCATTGTGCTAAATTCAGGACACAGCACAACAAGCATTCATTACATTTTAAGGGATAATTGCTACCAAATAATTTATGGATGCAAAATGCTACACACAGAGCAGAGAATATAGCTACTTATAACCTGGTAAATTAAAACCAAACTGTCTGTATGTCTGGTATCCTGTATAAGATTAATTGGATCATATCAGCCTGCTAACATTAAAAAAAATCAAATGCAAGGAGGAAAGATATAAACTTTGGTTTGTATCTGAATACCCTCAACTCAGCAGTTGCTGATTATTTATTGTGCACATAAACAGATGCTCCTAATACTGTTGTGAGTGCCACAGGGGGAGAGTGAAAAATAGCTGTCATGAATAGTACAGCAAAGGAGAAAGGACTTGTCCTGTAAGTGACTTCAGTGGCTGCTCAGCACTTCACATGATCAGATCCAGGCAAACAAGCAGATTAGACCAAGAATAGGCTTGCCTCATTCCTAACCTTTTCTATTATATGTTGCTAGTAGTCACACCTAGGAAGCAAGGGCGTCATTTCAGGAGGTTGTGGGGGCAGCAACCACACACTCCAGGATGCAGCTTGCTTTTCATCCTGTTCCCCAGACTATCAGGGAGTGAGGGGAAAGTGCTTGCATTCCATGTATACTTCTCACACCTGGCTAGTGAAGAGCTCATGCACAGAATGCAAGTACTTTCCCCTCACTGCCTGACACCCTGGGGAATGGGATGAAAAGCAAGCCTTGTCCCGGAGCGCATGGCTGCTGCCCCCACAACCCTCCCGAAATGGCACCCTTGCTAGGAAGGTTGAAAATGATATCTGTTTTTCAGAAAGAAAGAAAGAATTTCAACCCAAGTACATCTACTAATTTATTATTGAAGGGATGCTCATAAATTCTGGTTTAATTGCAGGGTGGCTTGAAAGTACATTGGCTGTATTCACTGGTATATTACAACAAAGAATCTCATTATTTGCTCATTGAAGATTTGCTCCTGCAATTTGTGTTATGCACAATTGCTTGCTATAGTAGCATTGCTCATATGATCTGGAGCACCAGCAGTATTTTGTTTTTTAAGTCTCACAGGGACTCTGCAATTGGGAATCACGAAAAAAAAATACAAATTCTTCACAAACCAACACTGAAAGTTCCTCCTAACATTTTGTGTATTATTTATGACTTACTTACTAAAATCTGGGCAACTAAAACCAAAAGTGATAGAAGGAATAACAGACTGCCACAGTTATGATACCTGACCTTGATAAACATACATCTTAAGAATAAGTACCAGATCCTTGGCTCCTTTGACTTCAGTAAAACTACACCTATTTTATAGGTCTGAGGACCTGGCCATTTATCTTTAGGAGAGGTTCAAAGCAAATCTAACAAAGGATAACATCACAAGCTGACAGGAAAAACACAGAGAGAAAGTAAAGAACCTTCCCACACTGAATGAAAATAGATGGCTAAATTTTGCTCTTAGTTAAATTCTTGATGAAGTGTTACTCAAGATAAATTCTCAGTCAACTAAGAGTGAAATTTCCCCCAAAATGGTTAGGTTCCCCTTCAGTAGGAGCTGGTTCAAGTCCTTATCTAGCAGATCACAGGGTGAAATTCTGATATGTTACCTAAGTATTAGTCTGGTGTCTTTTTACTGATGGTTCTAATTCTGTACCTTGACTTCAGTTGAGCTATTTTGGCTTTGTAAATATTAAAAATGGTTTAACAAAATGTATTGAAAACAGAGAAAAATATCATGGGCCAGATTCATCAATGTAAACTCACAGCCAGTTCATCCAATTTTAAATAATAAACTGGATTTATCCCATGGTAACTGAAATCAAAACATGGACTCATCTCTTTGGTATAGGTTGAATCTCTCTAGTCCAGCACTCTCTAGTCTGGCAACATTTATGGTCCAGAATGGTTTGAGATAGCCAGATATCTGCTTATCATGGATATGGTCAAATTTCCCACAGTTCCCTGCTTTTTTACAGCCAGCAGTCCTGGCTCTCAGTGTTCTGTGCTATTATTTAGCTCTAATTTACCCCTAAATGATTTCAAAGAGCCCGGTAAGCAATAGAAGTGTTGATAATGCTGCTAGATAATATTGACCTCCTGTGGTTCGGCAAATTCTCTAGTTCGGCACCGGTCAGGTCCCAAAGGTGCCAGACTAGAGAGGCTCAACCTGTACGACCTGCGTGAATGAGGTATGAATAGGTACATGAGTAGGTAAGACAAAAGATGCCAGGAAATTACAAAAGGGGAGTGAAGAAACAAGGCACCAGCATCATCATGCTGAGACCTGGGTATATGGAGAGTGAAGACTGACAACCCTAAAGTGCAAAAGCCAACTGCCCTAAATCAAGAACAAGATATAAGGAGATGGAAAATAGATGGGAAAACAAAATGCTGCTGGCAAAAGAAACTTCAGAAACAACCACTTTGTGATCAATGATCCAAGCATGACACATCAAAGTCCATAGCCTTCCATGAAAATTTGTTGGTATAAAAGATGTGTGAGAGCTGAAGGGCTTTGGTCATTCTGCAACAACAATAGAGCTTTGGATGTGTCCCACTGAGGCCAAACTCTCCTACTCATACACAGTTGTGCTGGCCAAGAAACAATAAAGATTGGTAACTATAGCATCAGGTGCAGACTTTTTGATGTGTGTGTGTATGGGGGGGGGGCGGGGATGGCTGCATGTGCTGATTTTTGTATATATACTTTTTCTTTAGTTAAATGCAGCATATTGCTTTGTCCCCTGAAAAAGATTCCACATGCTTTTATAAATATAACACCAGCTAATGAACAGCTTTGTATTAGCTCCTGGATAATAGGTGTGATCTGTAAAATTAAATAATTACTTGGAATAATTTTTACTTCAAACCAGCAAATTTTATGAGACAACTCTTCTAACTTTATTGAGATGTGCTGTATCATTTTACTGGAATGGTCTTCAAAATTCACATCTGAGAACAGATGAATAGACAAAAGGACTGGGTTAAGCATCAGTATGATGCAATTAATCATTTATTAGTGCTTCTTGGTTTGTTTCATTTAAAACAATTGTTGATTTTCTTACCCTAAATACTTATTCACATAATCCAAAAACTTAATATCGGCATCTCCAGCCCTGCAGACAAACCCAGCCTGTTGCCTTTAAATTACATGTGCCTCCTTCTGAGTCAATACTGATAAAATACTCCTGGAGGTTCTGCTTTTTTGGCTGAGTTCCTGATTTATGGTTCTGCTTGAAGATTTCCTTGTACTACTCACAGAAGTTGGCATGCTTGCTTTGGTGCATTAAGCAAATTTTAATTTGGACTAATTCATTTTCTGACTCCCTAAATACCTCCCATGGTTTCAATAGAATATGGTTTACTTCTTCATTTCCTCTCCCCTATTTTATTGCATGGTCTTGGTCTGGATTGCTGTGGTCCTCCGTTTTCATTAAAGCCAGTGAAAGATGAGACTGCTGAGTGCCTTGCAAGCTCTTTAACAGTCACCCCTTCCATCTTTGGGATTTCTGCATTTCACTGGAGTGAGGAGAGTTGGGGATGAATCAACACCTATATTTATGCAGTTTAGGCTAACAGATGCTGTATAATTGTCAGGAGTTGCTATAAAAACTGGAGATGGAAACTCTTTAATTTGAAGGGCTCAAAATCTGAATTAAACCACATTTGGAAATGTTCAGGTTGCAAACTGAGATGCTCTGCTCAGATTTGGTCAATTATAGCAATACATGTGAGCTGTAACATTAGATCCCGGAACAAAACCAGATTTGTGGTTTGATTTCACATCAGAACACTTAGTATTTACTCTGAACCAGAGCCCTGAAGTCTGGTTCAATAACATTCTGATCACCTTTGTTTCCCATCTGCAGTTTTGTTGCTCCAGAAGGTTCAGGTAGGTAGAAACATCATTTCTATTAGTCAGAACTGAATTATTTCTAGAGGTTTGAATACATTGAGATAGTTTTGTTTCATTTGATGCCCCCCCTGCCACCGGAGCATTTTAGCACCAGCTAGGAAGTGCAGAATACCTCCAAAACCTGTTTACTGCAGGATTCTACATCCCAGTGTGCATGCATGCACCACAGGAATGAATAAAGTTTTAGAGAAGGAGCAAAACTCTGGGAATATTTTCTTGATTGAACAGAGGCTCTGAAGCTCTTTAGGTACACCTGTTGCTAGAGCTAATTCATACTGCGTGACATCCATTCCATGCACATACAACCCAAGTAAATGGACTCCTTGGAAACTGAGTGCTGGGATTTACTCCAAAACCTGGAGCCAGATTTCAAGGCTGGAACATTGGCTTTACCACGGCTTGTATTCCAACCTACTGGATAACATTCACAGCTCCTCCATGGCAGTTGTAGGGGTTAATGCAGTTAATTTGTCTCTATAATAAGATTTCATTGCCTCCTACACTTTTCTAGGCCCTATCACAGCCTTCCATAGCACCCTATGCATATTTCATGGTGAGCGGGAGTAGTACAGGTGTCCTTTTGTGGCCACTCCATCTGAAATCCCACCAATTCAGCCCCAAAGTAGGACTTAAGTACTCCAGAGTCCTCTTGATAGCTCTCTTCACTACAGGGGAATTTCACCCATTAACACCTAGACTGTAGAGATGTAGCTTCTACTTTCCTTTAACTCTTGAAAGAGGAAAAAATCCTAGTGTATGAAATTAAACAAACAGAAATTAAGCCTGAAATCTACTTTTCAGTAATCACTGCTCTCAGCTCTGCTTGGAATGTGTTTTCTTTGAATCCCATTTCACTAGACAATGTGATAAGAAACTAAATCTCCATTTTGATTGCTTTACTCTGTCAATCCCAATCGCCATTATAGTCATTAATTTTAATTACCACATTCATAAATAGTTGATGGTGCTCTGGCCAGGAGCCAAATTCCTGTGCTCAATTGACATGCTGGAGAGCTGATACCGGCATTGCTTCTCTGTGGCATATACCACAAAAGAAGCTGTCCTGCTAATCTGATCAATTCAATTTTAACAATCCCAGTGTTATGACTGGAATTTACAAGCTAGTCATGCCCTTTTATTTTCCTTTTCTGTGGTGTGTCAAATAAACAACACAATACTTTGCTTCATCTTTGGAAATAGAACAAGGGAAGAGGGTCTGAGCAGTTCAGAGAGCAACACTGGTGCATAACGTCCAGTGTATTCATGCAGCTGCTGTGCATATGGAGCAGGTTTCAATGCTATTGTTTGCCAGGGAATTTTTAATGGGAGACAGCACATGTGTCCATCCAACCACAACTTTGAATAACAAAGTTACTTGGCAATTCCTGATATTTATTTTTCCTAACTATCCAATGCCACTCCCAGCCTGTATCAGCAGCTGCCTGAAAAAGTAAAGGTCAGAAAATGAGCTATCTGGAGAAGCTAATTGCTCTGGAAGAGAAACAAGAAACTGCTCTAAATTATTTCTGAAAATGGAAAATTTTATTCTCTAAAAATTCCCAGGCTGAGCCCTGGGACAGCTGCTTTCAGCCAGATCTGATTCCCTGTAAATTCAGGGCTTATTTTTATATTTCCCTTTTAGGTGTAATTTCTAAATAAACAGGGTATTAATGAAAGCATTAAGTTCATTTCACCTACCTAAAGCCCAAGTAATTTTTCTTCATTACCAGCCTGTTTGAGACTGACCAAGACCCTCCTGTTCGACTCTGCATGTATAAGGTAAAAGACCAACTCCCTAGCACCTTCCACATTTCCCTTATTCAGCCCCAGGTTGGAGTTAAAGTGATGCAAAAGGCCTTTTACTGGCTCTCCAGAATACATTTCAGATGAACATTATGCATACTCCAAACCAATGATGGCAACCTACAGCCTACAGGCCATCTGCAACTCTTCAAGGTTAGTCACTGGTGGGACGGACACCTGACACACTGTTTACCTTGCACCTGCAGATACAACTGACTTCAATTCCCATTAGCCACAGTTTGCCATTCGCAGCCAATGGGAGCTGTAGGAAGCGGTGCAGGCTTCACGGACTTGCTGGCCACTACTTCCAGCAGTTTCCATTGTCCGGGAACAGTGAATTGCAGACAATGGGAACTGTGGATGGCAAGGTAAAAAAATATGAGTGGCAGCCTACCTGCGGCTTACTCTGATGAGCTGTGTGCGGCCTGAGAGCTGCAGGTTGCTCGTCTCTGCCCAAAACTGTTCCATCAATCCACTTCAGTCTTGAGCATAAATAACCCCCCTAAGAATGTGAACAAAGTTATTAAGCTTGGATCAAAAATAATAATTTTCTCTTGTTCAAGAAAACTATCAACCACCTGGATTAGACTATTAGTCCTTTTAGCCCAATGTCTTGCTTCTTTGAGCACCCTGTGCTACATGCTTAAGGAGGAGCTGGCATAGATTGGGCAAAGGAAGTCCAGAATAAACAACTCTGTAATAATTTGATTCTAGAAGAAATATCCTCCTGACAATAGACACGATCCAAATTTTCATAAATGGTGCTTATTCTGGGGTTCCTTGATTTTTGCATGCACAAATGCAGACACCTTAAGTGTCTCAATGTCAAAAATTATAAAAGGAATAGAAAGACTTCCATGTAAGGAGACATTGAAAACAATTGTGTGTGCTCAGTTTAGAGAAGAGGTGGATAAGAGAAAACATGATCGTAGCATGCAAAATAACTAATAGCATAGCCAAGTTAAATCAGGTGATTCTATTTCAAACTATTAAAAGTATAAGAAAAAATAAAAGGCTATATAATGACACTGAAAGTCAGTTTATTTCCAACTGATGCAAACTGTTTATTACACAATTAAAAATTATCCTATGGAACCCAGTGACACAAGATAGCACAGAGTCCAAGATCTTAGCTGGGTTCAAAAAAATGATTAGACTAATATTTAGTCACTAGCAATAGCAGACTTACCCAGTATTGCCTGGGTCCTTCAGGGCAGGGCCAAGGGAATGTGTGGGGTGGACAGGAGGCTGTGGACCAGGGCCATGTTCTTGAACAAATGGGCTCATAGACACATGCACAGGCAAACAGATACACTCTAAAATATAGATATAGATATATAGATTAACCTCATAAATGTCTGAGCTTTTTCTGAATTTGGAAACCCCATTTAAGCTTATGACCTTTTAACAGCTAACCATATATCCCTATTGTTTGTTTTTTATCTGTTGATAGCTTCTAATTCATGAAAAAAATTTACCCTTCAGACCATGATCATTTAGTTTCTTGATTTAAAAAAAAATTTGGAGGGGCTAGATCAAAGGTAGATTTTTTTCAAAGTTCAAATAAATTAGACATGCCTTCACATCTGAGTGGGAAGGGGAACTTCAACTCACAAGTCTCTCCCTTCCTGAGAAAACACAGGGGATCATTCATTTCCATGTCACCCTAAACTAGTGGTCACCAACCAATAGCTTGGGATCTACCAGTAGATCTTGAAGCCTCTGATAGGTGATCCTGACTGGTCTGGCCTAGGAGTGTTAAATATCAGTTAATTGAACAGTTGAGTAACCAAGTAACCTCATGAATTTGTATCAGTTATTCGACTATTCAATAGTCCTTGGCGGTGGGGCCAGCAGCCACTATAACGCAGGGAGCAATGTAGGGTATCAGGCTGCCTGTCGCCTAGTGCTTCTGCCTCTGAAAAAGAGGCAGCAACATGGAGTGGCAGCAGCCCCTGTCCAAGGGGACGAGGGATCTGAGCTCCTGAACCTGGTGTGAACCGGAACTAAGCTGGGCTGCCTGCCTACCTGGCTCCTAATACACTTTAAATGCAGAGAAGCAGCAGGGGTAGATCCCTGACCCGGTGTGAACCAGAACTGAGCCGGGCTGCTGGTCAGGCTGCTAAAAAATTTAATGGCCGGGGCGGGGGGGGGGAGGAGAAATGCATGTATTCTATAGAATTAACCTATAAGTTTTTGCTTATTAGTTAATCGACGACACTATTACATCCCTAGTTTGGCCAGAAAGCTATCAAGTGTTGGCACTTCAGTTGCCCCTCCACCCACTGTCATGCTGTTTCTGCCCTTTGTCTTGGAGCTGCCCCCCTGGGAGCCTCCTGCTTACTGTGCAGGGTACGGGATGGAGAAGGGGGGTGGCTGATGTCAGGGTGTCCCTTCCCCCCCCCCGGTACCCTATCTCCACAGAGAGAAGATGATGGAAGGAGCTTGGCAATGCAAATCTTTCTCTCTCTCTCACACACACACACATCCTTACTCATCTTCCAATCCAACCCATATGTGGGGGATTGTTGTTACTTCTCTTATTGCTTGCAAAGTGTGTTGTTTTTGGTTTTTGACAAGTCTGTGTCTTGCATAATTTTCATTTCTCTCTTATGCTTAAATTTAATTCTTTGAGTAGTGAGTTCTAAGATGCCTAACCTGTCGTAGCTGGAGTCATTATCCCTGTGGTAGCTGCTGCTCCTGGAAGTGGCTGGCATGTCCCTGCAGCCCCTGAGAAAGTCAGAGCAGGGAGTCTCCATATGCTGTCCTTGCTTGCAGACACCACTCCTGCAGCTCCCGTTGATCAATAACAGACAACCGTGGCAAATAGAAGCTGTGGGCTCAGTGTCTATAGATGAGGGGCAGAACATGGCACAATGAAGCCATTGCTGTACATGCCAGCTGCTTTCAGGAGTGGTGCAAGGCCAGGGCAGGAGTAAGCCTGCCTTAACCCCACTGCTCCACCACCCGGAAGCAGTCTCAGTTAAATGGTGCCCAGCTAGAGCCTGCTTCCTGAATCTGTCCCGTACCTGAACCACCTCCTACACCCAACCTCCTATCCCAGATGTGAGTCCCACAGCACTCAAACTTCCACAGCTTGCACCATGAAATCCCTCCTGGACCCCAATCCACCACCCTGGGCTAAGCCCGGAGCCCCTCCCACACTCCAAACTCCTTGGCCAGGGACCAGAGCCAGCATCCCAAATCCCTACCCCGGCCTGGTGAAAATGAGTGAGGATGGGAGAGGAAGGAGGATGGAGTGAGCAGTGTGAGGCCTTGAAGAAGGGGTAGAGCAGTGGCAGCACCTCAAAAAAAGGGCAAGAAGGAAGTGGGGTAAGGGTATTTGGGTTTGAGGTAGATCTTACATTGCACTTAAATTGAAAAAGTGAACCTGTGTTTAAAAAGGTTGGAGACCAATGCCCTAAACTCTGGAGATCCTGTGGAAAGCACCAGAGAAGGTTGTGAGAGCACTGGGCAGGGCTTGGAGAGAAACAAATTTCCTTCCTTCGGTAGCCTAGAGAAAATTACCAAGTGAAAATATTACAGAGTTACCACCAGATTAGGACCCTCGTCTATGGGATGTTCCCACAACCAGGCATAGGGCCCTGGCCTTGCATGAATACCAAGAGATCTCAGGAATTTGGTGATAGGTCTCATGACATGTGTCTTGGGAAGTCTAATCCTGCTAACTGACATGGAGTGAGGGAAATTAGTGGAGTTTCACTTTCACATCAGGTCCTCTACTAATGATTTTTTCTTCCAGAAACACTTGACCCATCCACAAACATCAGATCTCAATACCCCTAAAATGTGGAGAAGAGATATGTGGATGCATGTCTATGGTAGTGGATTGGAACTCAAATACAGTCCTGATCCCTTGTTGGCATCTTTATATCTGGACCCAGAAGTTGGGATCTAGATTTTCACAACTGAGGTCTGCCTCTGTTCATTTATGATCCCCCATCAAAGTACATTGCTCCTTTGAAAACAGTCTCCTGAGCCTGCATATAAATGAGTATTCTTTTTACATGATTTAATAACTTACTCTGGAATTAGCTGGAGTAGAAAAGAGCACAACAGTAAAAAAAGAATATAATATGTAAATCTATTAAAAATAATTTAGTGTCTAATTGTATGGCTTTTTAATAACAGGTATTGAAAAATCAATTTGAACAAGATAATAATACCTGAACCAAGGCTTGATACCAAAAATATGTGTTCTTATATAGTGGGTTATTGGCATGAGGAGACAAATGGCATAACTCTATAAATTCACCTTCCAACTGACTGCAGGAAAAGAAGTGGGGGAAGAATTTGGGAACCACTCTGCTCAGACTACATTGTCATGTCTATGCTGCAGGATTATTTCAAAATAACTGATGTTATTTCAAAATAACAAAGTGCATGTCT
Organism: Pelochelys cantorii; assembly: GCA_032595735.1. NCBI lineage: Eukaryota > Metazoa > Chordata > Testudines > Trionychidae > Pelochelys > Pelochelys cantorii. The sequence continues at coordinate 94,915,438 of CM064329.1, read as the reverse complement.
TCACAGCAAGCCGTTATTTCAAAATAATTTTGAGATGGCAGACTTCTTACTCCAACTCCTGTAACCTTCATTTCATGGGGAGTAGAGGAAGTCAAAGGAAGAATGTTCTTCCTTTGACTCCTGCTGTGTAGACAGCACCAAAAGCCCAGTTAAGCTATTTCAACTTCAGCTATGCAATTGATGTAGCTGAAGTTGCGTATCTTAGTTTGACTTTTTCTCTGCAATGTAGACATGCCCCATGAGACCTTAGTACAGGGGGATGCTGTTTCTACAGGGGTTGGTGACAGTTTGCCTTTCAACAGGCTACCTTTATATTTACCTTTATATTATAATGTTTATATTATAATGACAAACTAGTGCATATGTGTGACTACTGCTCCTATTGGATGGAATCAACTGCCTCTCACAGGCATTTCCCACAGAAAGCAAAGCTTGATGCTTGCCTAACACAAATGGCTGGAACTTGAGGTTTTCAACCTGATGGGGGAGCTAAGTTCTATCTCATTCTTGCTTTATAGTTGCCATGAAGTTCCAAAGAGCCATGAAGCTTCTTGATAACTATGAAGTATTCAGTAGCCACAAATTGGTTACAGTTCAGTCAACTAAAAGCTCAGATGCTGACTGGAACCTATAAGGTTTGCAAATTCACTTTTGGTTTTCTCTTAGGAATGGGCTTTAGCTCATGAGATTTCTTGTACTATCTGCTTTTGTGTAGTAGTGATGGAAGAAGAAAACAGATCAAAAAGCCTCTTCTGTATCTATGTGGGAGGGACCCTATGGGGCTGATTACATTTCTGAATCTGTGGGTTGGTTTATGCTAGCCCCAGTCCTGGTGTGAGTTCAGGCATAGAAGCTGCTGTGACATATGTCACTGGTGTATGAGCAGGGCTTAAATTCATCCCAATTCAGCTCTCTACCACAGAGTTCCAGTAAATATTTTCAAAACTATAAGGGTCTGTGATACAGTTTTAGGAAGTCTAAAGAGCCCTGAGGCCCAGTGCATCCTGCAGGGCAGAAAACACAAACCTGGCATTTCCCTCTTCCCCCTACACAGGGCTGATGTCCCAAAGGCCCCCACCCTGCAGCTGAAGCCCAGAGCTTTGAATGGGGTGTGTGTGTGTATGTGTGGGGGTGGAGGCCTCAGATAATAGCTTACAGGAGGTTAAACTTTGTGAATCATTCTTAAGAAACTTCCACTCTCTCATTCTTGTATGACTTTCTCCAACTCATGCCTATCCTGAGATGGGAGGAAAGGATCAGCTGGCTCACAAACTGGTTCTCCTAATTTTATACCTGTGGAGAGTCCCCTTCTTCCAGGAGAATTCTCTGCTGCTGAGCTAAAACCAGAATTCGGAATCTTTGTCCTGCCTAAGTGGCTAATGGGCCCAGATTGTAAAGAAAAATCTGTCCTGCTAAATGCAGAAATCTTGAAACCAGAGAACTAAACCAGTTCTCCACAAAAGATTGGCTTAGAGTATAATTTGTGTCTTGGGCAAAGGTTCAGGTGTTGTAAATAAAGAGTGGGTATTGCATCAATGGGATTGTCATATAATAGCTTTTGAAAACTAAAGTAAAAAAACAAAACTAAACTAACAAATGGACACAGTTTAGCAGGAATTGAGCTGGAAATGATGCCTCAGTAATGGAGCCAGATTTACTTGTTGATGCATATGAATACCAGCAGTGTTCCCTGTAAGCTGTGCACTTGTGCAGCCACTCAGGAGAAATTCAAGTGCTGCCCAGATGATTAGTAGAGCGCCCACTGCTAGGCTGTTTGCTTATACTGGTGGTGCATATTCACACATAAAAAATATATTCCACATATAAATAGAAAAGATTAGAGGGAACGTTGGATACCAGACTTAGTAAAATCTAATATAAATGTTATAGGTATATGGAACATGTAAAAAATCTTTAGAAAGGTAACTTTTTTTCAGGTTATTGTGATCAATCAGTCCAGGTGACCTACAGTTATACATAAAAAATGATTCAGTCAAAGAAAATGGTCAACTCCAACAGAGCATATTCAGTCAGGGAGAACCAATTTTCTGGGTGATATACTCAACATCTAAAATGAAGTGCATCACAGCCAAGTGCATTAAACTTTTTTCCAAGAACTAACTTCTATATACTCAGATAAACAGAACTTAGAATTCTACCTGAAACAATACTATATGACATCCCCATTAATGTAATACCCATTTTTTATTTACAATATGATTTTCACCATGAACACATCATTTTTATTTCTTACAAATATTGAAACTTTATGTCTGAAGTTTAGCTCCTTCCCTCCACCCTGCAGAAATATTTTATTTATTTGTTTATTGTACAAAAATTAAGTTGCATGAGTGAATTTTGCATTTGTGGTCACTCTGGTGTGTTCTAGTGATATATTAGTTTTCTAAACTCACAATTAAGCTATATACCTGATTTCTAGAAACTTTTTCTCTCCCATTTTCATGCTTTACTTCAGTTCTTCTTATACTTTTCACATTCTGGACACAGTTGTTGGGAATGTGATAAACAACGAGGATTTGACACACCACAATAAACTTCTAACAGGAGAGACTGTGTAAACCTGTGTCAGTACATAGACATGTTTTGATTGGTAATAATGGACTGAGATAATACCGTTTGCTTCTGGGATTTATCCTGACCTTTTTCCAATGGATTTATGTCAGAATAAATCATATCACTCATTATTCACTGCATTTGCTGACTAGCATGTCTGTTTTTGAAAGTTCTGGCTGACAAAGGCTGTAGACAAAGCTATAATATGTGAACAACCATATTGGTAGATACCAAGTTAGGGAAACTTTGTGCAATCCAGATCTTACAATAAATAATTCCCATGCTTTTTTTCCACAGTGATACGACAGTGACAGCAATATTATGATATGAAGGGGAAAGTAAATATTTACTCAAAGTCCCATGCAGAAATGTGAAAAAGCTGATACAAGAAAATGAGCTGCCAAAATCAGTGTGTCAGGGTTCACAATTCCAAATAATAATTGCCAAATTGATGGACGTCAAGGGTCACAAACTTGACCCATCTAAAACTCCACTCACAGGTCTCCTTAGACTTGGAGTTGGTCAAGGGACCTCAAAGGGATGGATCTTTTCTGCATGTCTGCTCCACTCCAGAGAGAACCACTCCACCAGATTGTGCTCTGGTTTATGGTGGCCTGGTCCAGATCTGTGATATCAGCTTTGCTTATGCCAGCCTGGTGGGTTTGGGTGCTATGAAATCAGCTTGGTGCTGTCTCCATCTGTCAGTCTATTTGAAGGCAGCTCTGTGTAGCTGCTGGTCTGGCCAGGAATCACTGTGAAGTTAGCTCCATATCATCTTCCTCTTTACTTTGCTTTCGTTATGTTACCTAACAAAGTTGTCTACCTCTGATCTCACTTTGTAGGAACACCCTGCATAATTCCCCAGTTTCCCTGTCCTTTCAGCAGCAGCATTACCATCACAACACAAACAACAACCACTATCAACATCATAAACTCAGTATATGGGATTTTGGATAAACAACATTCTAATTTAAAGCAATGAAACTGGCCAGAACTAGCTTTTCTTCTTCTCCCAGGTAGAGGAAGCAGAGAATGGCTTCTGGCCCTGTGGCTTACATTTACAACTAGAATTCTATCTGGATACCACATACTGGACTGGTCATCATTAAACAGAGCACAAATTTGCACATGATCTTGTGATTTTAACTTTTCAATGTGAAATTATATGGATTGTTCCAATTATACCCATAAAAATGTAAATGAATCGGAAACTTTACCATGTAACTGTTAATGCTGAATTGGCTGTTGTGACTGTGCACCCTTGATCTTCACTGGATGGAATCAGAAATGTTCAGCTATGTGTAATAAACCTTAATTTGCTAAAAGCTAATAGAGATTCTCCTTTAGCACAAGCAGTAGGGACCTATATTATCGGCACAACATTATCTGAGTTCCATCACTGCTGTTGCCATAACATACTGGGTAACCACAAAGTGCCATGTAATGAAATCCTTGATGGAAGGGGATTTATTACAATATTTTACAGTGTGAGTACAACTTATAGCAGGGGTCTCAAACTCCCAGCCCACAACCCATTCCCAGCCAGAATGACTGCACAATCTGGCTCGGGACTCCCAGTGGGTGAGGGGCCCTGTCCATTACCGGCCCCTAAAATCCCACCCCTTCTCACCATTACTCCACCTTGTCCCTCCATGGCACCCCATCTCCTGAGGATATGGCTTCAAAGATCACTGGGAGGGTCTGGTGCCATGAGGCAGCAGAGGTCACACTCCTTGCACTCCCTGTGGCAGCAAAAGCCAAGCAGAGCACACTGGGCAGATTCACTCGCTCCACTGTGTTCTGCTTCCCTGCAGCTCCTGCCACCATGGGGAGTGTGGGGGGCATGACCACTACTGCCACACCAGACCCTCCATGGTGACCCCAAAGCCATGAGTGACCGAGTGCCATGGGGGGAGGAGACAGGGTGATGGTGGGAAGGGGCAGGGCTTGACGGCTGGTAACAGACATAAACCCCACTGGCCCACCAGGAGTCCTAGGCCAGGCTGTACAATCTTTCTAGCTGGGGATGGCTGGAGTCTGGGAGTCTGAGACCCCTTAATTAAAATAATGAAAATAAGAAAACACCATATTTACTGAATAAAATGTAAAAAAGAATGACTCTTTTAGAAACAGAACTGAAGGCAGCATCCAAAAGGATGTTTTACTTACTGTCTGTCTTTAATATTTAAAAAGTTATTAAATATTGATTGTTTATATAGAAAACTTTAAAGGGTTCCTGCCTTGGACTCTAGGCATCTCTGACAAATATTTAAAACATTGATTCTTGAAAATTACCCGTCTAGCATGGTGCTCTAAATGTAGCAGGTGACAATGACCAAACAAAAATATGTAGATTCAGAAATACAGGTGGTTGGGAAAACTTGGATGCAACAGTATTTCAGCACAAAATTCAGTTCCAGCAAAATCAAAATGCTTTCTGAAAGAGACAAATTTTATTCCAAAAATAAGTTTTGGAGAACTAAAGTGAAATGTCTTGTATCAATATTTCTAGAAAAAATATATTTATATTTTCCTTTCAAAATGACTTTTCATTTGTCATTTCAATACATACAATAATATGTATTTTAATACAATGTAATTTAAAAAAAAAGCGCCAAATTAAATATATTCATTTTGTTACAACAAAAATTTTAAATCAATCCAAAATTATGTATTTTCTCAATTCTCTTTCACTGATAATTTGTAAGATTTTGGGTTTTAGAATGTAACCAGATTTTAAAAGACTCATTCATTCAAACAGCTCTACATATGGAGTATCCCTAACCCTTTCTAGATTTTCCACCCACATTTAAATTAAAACTGTGCAACTCATTCATAATACATTAATTGACTTTTGCCTCTAGGGGTGTGTCTAGACTACATCCTTCTTTCAACAGAGGGATGTAAATTAGACACTTCAAAAAATGAGGTTTACAGGATCTTTCGAAAAAAGCTTCTATTTTCGAAAGAACCGAGTCTAGACTGTGGTTTCACTTTCAGAATAGCACTTTTTCAAAAGAGCGCCATGATGCAATTATGCAAATGAAGCATGGGAAATTCAAATCCCAGCTTCATTTGCAATTTCGAAGTGTCTAATTTACATCCCTCTGTCAAAAGAGGGATGTAGTCTAGACGTACCCCTAGAGGGTACTACAGACATATATCAGTATAACTGCTCCATGTTCCTGAGTGACATAGTTATACCAACCTAACCATGTGCTATGTTGGCAAGAGGCTGGCAAGAGGCTATCCTGCTGACATAGCTACAGCTTCTCAAAGAGATAGATTAACAATGCCAATGGGAGAAGTTGCACTGGTACAGCTGCAACAGTGTCATGTTTCGAGTGTAGACCAGACGCTTAGGTTTCCAGTGCACACACTCCTGATTTCAACTTCAGTATTCACTTTCTACTAACTTGAATTTTCACTTTTTCTAACATTAACTGAAATTATCAGCTTCTGCAAACAATCCTACTGATAACTAATTTAATAAAATAGCCACTAGAACACTGGAAATAAAACACAATAATAATAAAAATGAATAATAATCTAATAATAATGTCGCATGAACACAATTGCAGCACATTTATTTAAAAAAGATCAAGTACATGTGGAACAGTTTCTTGTATTATTATTCAGCTCTAGTTGACAGGCACCCAACAGACAGACCATTGTGGATTTGAAAAGTCAAACACAGCAAAGCTATGCTTTGTTGGTAATGGTAACAATTACATCATCCATCACTTTTATAGGAACAGGCTTATTTAATACAGTAACCAACAGATGCTATTCTAGGGTAAAATAGTCAATCTGTTAGTTTTGCTTTAGCTATACAGCTGCAATAGCAAGTCAGGCATGAATTTTATTAAGTCTTATGAATTTTCTGTCAGTTCTGGGAGCTGTAGATTTATATCCATCCATGTATACAGCTCCATTCGAAAAGGAAATATAATTTAAAAACAAATACCAGAAAAAACATTTCATTCTTTAAATAGGCAATTAATAGGTGAATCAAAATATCATTGTTTGGCAGGGATAGCAAAATTCCAAGAATCACTCAACGGCTAAAGGTAAATGTGTTCATAAAGGATCCTGGTCTATTAAAGTTAAGCCCCAATTAGATTTATTTGTAAAGGAATTTACTCAGCATAACTCCAATATGAGGAGAAATGTGTTAATGGTTTTGTCTTTTATTATTTCAAAGGAAACAGTGCTTTTCTTTTCATTTAAATATGAAACACAGAAGCACTGAGGAAGTGCTTGAAGATAACAAAGGGTTTGTCGACTCTAGAATGTGTGGTCTTGGATTTAACTTGAGTTAACTGATTGCCAGTTAACTAAAGAGACAAGGAAGACACAATGAGAAATGTAAATCTGAGAGCCTGAAGTGGATATGTGTAGGGTGTTTAAACATAATATAATGGTATTGTAATAATTGGATCTACAAATGTACTCTAAAAACTTTAAAAAGTGAGTGGAAGTTCATAAAATGTCACAGTAACCTAAAATAACAAATATTGATGGGAAAAAGCAAGACAGGGAGACAGACAGATTGAATTAGTCTGGATAAAAAGTCCTATTCATTTAACTCAAGAGCTGTGTTAAAATCATGCCTGATATGCAAGAGAAGTGTGAGATGGAAATTTAGTGGATCAAAGTGGATGTGTCAGAAATAAGGCCTAATTGGTGGACAAAAAACTGAACAAATGAACTATTCCACTTATCACTTCCTTCTGGGGTCCTCACAAAGACCTGATCGATACTATGTGGTAAGGTCAAAGTAAGATAAGTAACTCCAGCTATGTAAATTACATAGCTGGAGTCAATGTATCTTAAATCCCCATCCACACAGTGGGAGGTCAATGAGAGCACATCCTCCCATTGGCTTCCCTTACTCCTTGTGAGGAATAGGACTACCAAGACTGACAGGGATGCCCTTTGAGCGCAATCTAGCGAGTCTATACTACACCTGCTAAATCAACCCCCCAGAAGATCAACCGTGGCAGCTTCGATCTTCTGTGTAGTGTAGATGAGCCCTAAGTGACTTTTTTGGGGAGTGAGGAGGAATTAGCCGAGGGACTACCACAAAGCTGGCTGCTTGAATGAAAGGGAAGAAGTGAATTTAACCATAATCGCTGCCACCTCCACCATCCATTGGTATATAAACCTTCTTCTTCCCTGTCCTGAGAGATGTCCTGACCAGATCTCTATCAGTTCTGGCTAAATTCCAAATACCACCTGGTGTATGAGAATTTGTCTCTCCCCCCACTTCTTTAACTAATTTCTTCCCTTTCCCATTTCTCTCCTTTTTTTTTTTTCCTTATATCTCAAAAAAGTCTGTCTTAGCTGCTCAAGACTGTATATCTTTGCAACACTGTGGTAAGCCTGGGACAAGAAAGGGGCATTAAGTGGAGTATCCTAAACAGTGGAAAAATCCATCCCCCTAAGCAGCATAGTTAAGCTGACTTAAGTCCCCATGTACTAGGTCCACACAAGAATTCTTTTGTTAGGAAAGCTACTACCTCTCAGGGAAATGGATTACTTATATCAATGGGAAAATTCCTTCCTTTGGGGCAGATAATGTCTACTCAGATGCTTTCCAGCATTATAACACTGTAAGCATAGACAAGCTCCGAGAGTTAACCCCAGAGACAGAAGCTGCATTTTCCATCTTTGTTATTTTCTTCTCTTTCCTTTTGTGTGTGGTTTTTTTTCTTATTTTATCTTCTAGGAAAGAAGATTGAATTTTAACAACAGCAACAAATAGCTCTCACCCATCTCAATTAACTTACTTACTTTCCCCCAAAAGGACAGGTATGGCCATCTTTAATACCATTTAAGAGAGTATTAGATACAGGGTTTTCCCTTCTAAAATGTTCTCCAGCTAAAGGGATGTTAGGAAAATAAAAGCCATACTTAACACCTTATATTTAATAGATTCATTGATTCCAAAGCCAGAAGAGACCATTCTGATCATTTAATCTAACCTTCTGTGTAACACAAGCCATAGAAATTCCCCAAAATAATTCTTAGAACACATCTTTTAGGCAGATCTATCTAGGCTAGATTTAAAAATGGTCATTGATAGAGAATCCGCCACAAGCCTTGGTAAATTGTTGCAATGGTTAATGGCTCTCACCATTAAACATTCATGGCTTATTTCCAGTCTGAATTGGTCTAGTTTCCACTTTCCGGTACTTTTGAGTGTGTTGTAAGTAAAAGGTTCAAAAGATTTTATAATGTGTTTGCCATGGAACTAAGCAGGCTGAAGTCCCTGTATATCAAACCCCAAATCTTGTTTAACATTGTGCAAGGTTGATTGGTGCCAGGGTCATGTTTGTCTCTTTGTGTCTGTATAGTGTATGTAAATAAATACAAACATGGGCAAACAAGAAGTAGTGGAGAGATTGTAAACAGGGAGTGATGTGGCACAATCAATGGATAAGGAAGTTTAGTTTAGTAGATGGTTTTTGTACAGACTGTTGTTAAACCTGTGAATTAGACTCTGCATTTGAATTTTCAGACAGGACAATATTGGAAACATTCTTGAACAGTTGGTTTATCCCTGACACCATATGACTCCATATATCTCTGATGTCCAAGTTTTCAATACAGACTAACCCAGTCACAAAAGATAAGTTAGGCTTAGCTACTGTGATATATCTTGCATTTAAAAAATGAAATGCTAATTGGGATATTGTACTACTTTGGTGAAAGGAATTGTCCCTTTTGATCTGCAGTATAATGAGATTTATTTTGAACATCAAAGTAATACATAAAAACTGAACAAGAGATGAGCGGCTACATAAGCACTGTATTTCCATGTGATTCAGAGCAGGGAAGGAAATCATCAGTGCAAATAAGAGATGAGGTGATAGTCTCTGGAAGTGTCTGAATAAAGGCGTGAGGCTCCCCCAAGAAGATATCTGACCTTTGGGTTCTGTCACAACCTCCTTAAAAGCCTTGGACCAACTTCTACTCTGTTTTCTGGATCTAAATCTGGCAGGACTTTAATGACTTCTTTGGACTTGCTTTTGAGTCACACTGGTGTCAGTGGGAATGAAATCTGGCATCTTCTCTCTGGTTTTGGTTAGCTAATCAGTATACCATTACAGCACTAATAATAGTGCCCCTCTGCTTGGCATTGCACATAAAGAAAAAGTTTTTCCATGCCTGATCCATTCTTTTGAGGGGACAAACCAGAGGCACTGTCCCACATCAAAGAGTCAATTGAGGAGGTCTTGGAGAAATAAGTCACCAGCAGAGATGATATTCCCCCAAGAGTTCTGAAGGAATTCCAATATGAAATTACGGAACTAACTGTGATATGTAATTTAACACTTAAATCAGCCTCTATACCTGATTTTAAAAAAGCCCCCAGAGACATTCCTAGCAATTACCATTATGGTAAGCCTAACTTCAGCACCAGGAAAACTGTTTGAAACTTCAATAAAAATCAGAATTATCAGACGTGTAGATGAACATGATTTGATGAGGGAAGAGTTAATATAGCTTTTGCACCAGTATTAGAACAATTTTAGGACATAAACAAACATAGATGAGCATGACCCAGTGGATATAGTGTACTTGGCCTTTCAGAAAACCTTTGGCATGATCAGTCACTAAAGACTTTTAAGCAAAGTAAGCACTAATGGGGTATGAGGGAAGGTCCTCTAATGGATCAGCAACTAGTTAAATGCTAGGAAACAAAAGGTAAGAATAAATTGTTTGTTTTCATAGTGAAGAAATATAAATATTGAGAACTATAGTGGTGCCAGTGCTGTTCAATGCATTTCTAATAATCTGAAAAAAGTGGTAAATAGTTAAGCAGCAAAGTTTGCAGGTGATACAAAACTACTCAAATCCAAAGCAGACTGAAAAAAGTTACAAAGGGATCTCACAAAACTGGAAGAATAGGCAATAAAGTGGCAAATGAGATTCAATGTTGATAAATGCGAAGTAATGAACACTGTAAAACATAATCCCCAACTATAAATACAAAAAAGAAAGGTTTTCAATTAGTTGTTGCCACTCAAGAAAGAAATCTTGAACTCATTTTGGATAGTTCTCTGAAAACATGTGCTCACTATTCGATAGCAGTCAGAAAAAATTATAAAATGTTAGAAATTATTATGAAAGAGACAGATAATAAGACAGTAAATACCACAATGCCATTGTATAAACTCATGATACACTCATACCTTAAATACTGCATGCAGTTCTGGTCACCCAACCTCAAAAATAATATCTGAGAATTGGAAAAGGTACAGAAAGATCCAAAAAATTACTTGGAATACGAACAGTTTTCACATGAGGAATGATTTAAAAGACTGGGACTGTTCAGCTTGAAACAGAGACAATTAAGGGGAGTTATGACAGAGAGCTATAAAATCATGAATGGTAAGCAAAAAATGAACAAGGACATATTATTTACCCCCATCAAATGAGACAAGAACCAAGGGTCACAAAAATTAAATTAATAGGCAGCCAGTTTTAAACAAACACAAGAAAATATGAATTCACACAACATACATTCATCCTGTGGAATTCATTGCCAGCTGATGTTGTGCAGGCCAAAACTATAACTGGGTCAAAAAAGAATTAAATAAGTTCCTGGGGGACAGGTCAACCAATAAGCTATTAATCAAGACAGAGACCCATGCTGTGGGTGTCCTTTGGTTAGTGCCAGATGCTTCAGAGGGAATGAAGAGAAAAGACCAATTATTGACTAATCCATTTGCCATCCAGCCCCAACACCTGGCAAAAACCACTGTTGGAAGACAGGGTATGGGACACATGGACCATTGATCTGACACAGTTCACTGATGTATATAGAACAGAGGTTTCTTAGTTCAGTCAAGAGAAGCAAAAATTGTGAGAGTAAATGTAACCCACACACCTACTGGGTGTGGTGTCTGGCCCATCTAGTGGCACCAAGACCACTTACAGAGAGAATAAGGAGTCTCCTCTACAACCTTAGCTTTTAGCTCATGTGGTAGAGACTCATGCACTAACCTCCAGAGACCCCAGGTTCAATTCTGCCTGCTGGGGTTACACAGATGTCATAACTAAAAGGCTTCCTCAGAATCTGATCAGGAGTTAGTGACCCCCTGAAAGTCAGTGTAATGTGAGTGTGTGAAAAAATCAAAATGAAGCACCAAATTGCCCTGTTCCCTCTGCCTGTGGACCTCCTCTTTTCTACGAGTAAGGGGTGACCTGTCCACAAGATATAAGTATTAAGAATGGGAAAATTAGGCCAATGTCTAGGCTGATTGAAAAAACACTATCTTCTTTTGAACTCCATGGGGATCACTTGTTTCAATTTTGAAAATTTGGCCTATGTATTTTTTTAAAAAATTGCTGTAAAAGAACCAGAGACGAGATAATTATTAATTACAAGAGCTTGTTGAGAATTTTCCAATTGGGCATTTTCCCTCTGAACAATGCACATTTGTCAAAAGTTACATATTTTATAAAAACATGTCAATTTCAATTAATTTCAATTTCAGGAAAGAAAGAAAGAAAAACAATTAAGTATTTTGGTCATGCTGGAACACTGCATTTTTGAATGGAATAGAATGTTTTAATTTTCATGTCAAAATGACTTTTTCATTTTGAAATTTATTTGATTTTGTATGATTTAAAAACAATTAAAATTTCAAAATCAGAATGAAATGTTTAAGTTTTATGAAAATAAAACATGTTGCTATCCCAGAAGTAATTTTTGTCAGAATTTAGTTTTGCTGAAAATTTATAACATTTTGTTTTGTTTTGTTTTCCTTCTGTTCCAGAACACAAACATTTTTGAAATTGTGGAATATCCCACAAAACAGAAACTCAGGTTCCATCCCTCTCTACTATGCATTATATCATTGTGAAATAATAATATAAACAATAAAAATATGCACGTGAACAAATGTAGCAAAGCTATATAATTAAAGTTATTTGACAGCACTTTGCAGAAGTTTTTTGGTAAGAATTTAGAATCTCATTAAGATGATTCATCCTCTTTTATTTAATTTCTCATTAGCTTGCATTAGCACAAAAGTGTATTATCTATTCAGGATGTCTTTACTAAGCTGAAAAAAAACTCTTAGAAGAGTATCAGAGTTGTGAAAGTCAGGGGCATGGCTCACAGGATTGTGTTAGTCTAGAATTTGCATAATTCATCTGTAGTAACATGGCTCTGATGTGAAGTGTCCAATAATTAAATACTTTTTAGCGAAGTAGATAGGGTAATGACTTTATATCCCAGTTCAGTGTGGTACTTAAGCATGTGCCTAATTAAGCACGTTGCTTCACTTCAGTGCAATAACCATCCATGTGCATAAGTGAGACAAATGCTTAAGTACCTTTCCAAGAAAGAGACTTATGGCCTGATTCAAATCAAAGGAAGTTTTAATTTGAGTTCCCCACAAATGCATTTAGCTTAGGTTTACAAAAATATTTCAAAAAACAACTAATGGTCTGGTAGCACTTTATAGACTAACAAAACATGTAGATGGTATCATGAGCTTTCGTGGGCACAGCCATCTACGGGTACGTCTAGACTACAGGCTTTTGTCAACAGAAGTTTTGTTGACAGAATCTGTCGACAAAGCTTCTGTCGACAAAGAGCGTCTAGACTGCATAACGCGGATCGACAAAGCGATCCACTTTGTCGCCAAAGAGCGTCCAGACTGCCGGAAGCTCTGTTGACAAAAGAAGGCACCCGGAAGTGCTTCTGGAAGGTCACAGGGGCAGCCTTAAAGCCCAGGCACCTCTGCATGCTCTCTGCAGAGACGCGTGCTTAAAAGGATCCTCCTGGACAGCCGTTGCTCTGCTCCTGCTTCTGGCTTGCCTACCTCCTAGAAGGAAAGCAAAGCTGATGCAGTTTTTGCTCTGGTTGCCCTGCTTCCTTGGACACCACAGCAGTTTATTTTCAGGTTTGTTTTTTTGCTTTTGTGGGGTTTTTTTTTTTGGACATGGAGCCTGAGTTGTCTCTGAGCAGGTGATGGCCCCACACCGTGCTGCTGCAAGTTCTGTTGCATGCTCAGGAGAGCATCATGACGTTTGCGGCAGAGCTGGATTCAAAGCCCAGCTTTGAGCCCCCCACTCAGGCTGCAGCCCTACTGCCCTTGCCCCCGAACTTATTCATGGAGAGGCGAGTTTGGAGGCTGGACACCAGTTCAGACTGGTGGGACTGGCTAGTTATGCAGCAGTGGAACGATGACCAGTGGCTCCAAAACTTCCGGATGTGGAAGGCCACCTTTCAGGAGCTCTGTGCCTGGATAGCTCCTGCCCTGCAATGTCAGGACACCCTCTTGAGGGCCACCATCCCCTTGGAGAAGTGCGTCACTATTGCCCTGTGGAAGCTGGCCACCCTCGACAGCTACCGCTCCGTGGGACATCAGTTCAGTGTGGGGAGGTCTACCATCGGGGCTGTCTTGATGGAGGTAAGTCACTCTCGGGGGACAGTCCATGGGGGCGGGGGCGGGTGGATAAGGGGGATGGTCAGGACCGGGCACAGGGAATGGGGGATGGGGTGGGATTGGTAGAAGCCTGCCTGGCCTCACCTGCGGTGGTGCGGGGAGTACGGGGGGGGGGTTGCCTGAGGGGGGCTTTTGGGGTCTGGGAGGGGAGGGGTGGGGGGTACCTCTCACCAGCTCACGCAACTCCTCTCATGTCCTTTTATGTGTGTTTGTATGTGTCCCTTTCTGCAGGTGGTGACGGCCATCAATTCCAAGCTGCTCCACAGAACTGTCCACCTCAGAGACCTGCCTACCATCTTGGCCGGATTTGCAGGGCTGGGTTTTCCGAACTGCGGTGGAGCACTCGATGGGACTCACATCCCCATCCGCGCACCACCCCATCGAGCAGCACAGTACATTAATAAAAAGGGCTACTTTTCCATGGTGCTGCAGGCCCTGGTCGATCACCGGGGACAGTTCACAGACATTTGTGTTGGGTGGTCAGGCCAGGCACACGATGCCCACGTATTCCGGAACTCATACTTGTACCTCAGGCTTCAGGCTGGGACATTTTTCCCGGAAAGGAACTATGCAGTCGGGGATGTGCAGATGCCTACATGCATCATGGCCGACGTGGCGTATCCCCTTATTCCCTGGCTCATGAAGCCCTACACTGGCCACCTGGATGCGAGCAGGGAACTCTTTAACTCCCGCCTGAATCGGGCTCGCTTCCAGGTGGAGTGCACATTTGGCCTGCTGAAGGGAAAATTTAGATGCCTGCTCACTCGGCTAGACATGGGGGAACACAATATCCCCAATGTGGTTGCAGCATGCTGTGTGCTGCATAACCTGGTGGAGAGGAAAGGGGAGGCCTTCCTCCCTGCTTGGGGGACACGGGCTGATGTGGAGGGGAGGCACTTTGAGCAGCTCCGGACAGCTGCCATCCGGCAAGCTCACCAGCTGGGCTTGCGCATTCGGGAAGCCCTGAGGGAACAATTCTCCCATGGAGGCCAATGATTTTCCCCAGGGCCTTCCAAATGTGGGATTGCCCCATACCCCTGGTGCCTTCCTCTCCAAAACTCCTCCCGGCCCCACATTCACACATTCTACTCATTCCTCACACACTGAGAACAGAGACAGGGGTTGATGAAAAAATGTTTATAGTTTATTGCACTGTTGCTTTTTTGAAAAACTAAAATACAAAACTCTTTTGTTCAGAGAAAATAAACTGTTTTTAAACAAAATAAAGTGCTTCCCTCAGTGACTCTCACAGGTGGAAAGGGGGAATTTCAACCTGGAAGGGTAGAGGGAGGCTCAGGGCTGGGTGGGCTGCCCGGAGGAAGAGCCCCTGGCAGTTTGGCTGCGGATGCCTTCTCGCACCCGGCTGCGTGTGTGGGGTGGGACAGTAGGGGTCTAGGCAGGAGGTGGGGCTGTGGCTGGGTCTGGGAAGGCAGGGGCTGGGGGGGCAGGGGTTGGGGGGGCAGGCTGAGCAGGAGGAGCAGGACCAGGCACAGGACCGGGGAAGGCCATGGCTTCCCGGATCACAGCACAAATGTCTGTGCGCTGATGGGCAAATTTGTCCAGCAAGTGCCTGTGCCATTCGGCCTCTGCCTCCAGCCTCCTGTCCATTGAGTTCTGCATCCATTGCAGGATGGAGATGTGCTGGCGCTCCAGGTCTAAATAGGTGCACCAGTGCCGACAGGTTCCCTGCAGCCATCTGGTGGTGGGGCAGGTGTGGCGCCCCCTCCTGGTCAGCTGGTCCGGCTGTGGAGGACAAGAGGGAAAAGTCGTCAGCCATGCATGCTCACACTTTCCCTGAGAGGGCATGCCCTCCTTCTTCTCAGCAGGCAGTGCCTGTCCTAGGGTCAGAGGATGCTCATGTGGGTCTCAGTAAGGCATGGTGTGGCCTGACCCACAGCCTGGGGTTCCTGCAGAGTGCTGAGAGGCCTGAAGCTGTGGGGCAGTCCCAGCATCCCCAACCCATGCCTGCACCTGGCATCACTGCCTGCAGGAGCAGGTGATGCCTAGCAGCTATGCGGGTGCAGGGGTAGGATGGCCATCCCTGAGGGTGGCCATGGGTGTGCCCTCCCTCTTCCCCCCAGGCTGTGATCAGCATGACATGTCACAGCAATGCACCATCCACTTTGCTCCCGCCTGCCCTGCCCTGTGTGTGTTGGACCCTCACAGCACTCACCTGATGTTCCCTCCCCGGTGTCCAAAGTTGCCTAGGAGACCTCCTGTGTCTGGCCGTATGGCTCCTGGGTGCTCTGGGTGCTGTTCTCCTCCTCCTCGTCTTGGAGCTCCGGGTTGTCTGGCTGGAGTTGCGGCCGCTGCTGCACAGGGGTCTCCAAGCCTGACTCCACAAGCCTCTCGGGAGACAAGGGTTCCCCTACCCCCAGGATCCTGTCCAGCTCTTCGTGGTAGGCAGAGGAGTGTGCCGTTTCCCCGGAGCGGGAGCTGCGCTCATGGGCCCTGATGTACCCCTGCCTTAGCTCCTTGACCTTGGCCCTGACCTGCGGTGCCATGTGGGGGTGGTGGCCTTTCCTGGCCAGGCCGTCAGCCATTCTGGCATATATGTCCACATTCCTGTGCCTGGACTGTGGTAGCTGAAAAGCCTCCTCCTCGGCCCACAGCTCCAGGAGGGCTTTTATCTTGGACCCTGATCAGGAAGGTGCCCAGTGCTTTGTGCCCCTGGCTTCCTGGGGGGATGTGTCCCTGGAAGGGCCAGGAGGGTCTTGGGGGGCTTGTCCCTGCAATATGGCTCCTCCTTGGCTCATCAAACAAAGCTGCGCAGTTCGGGTCTGCTCTGGAGCTGGCTTGCTGCCAGAATGCGGATCCTGGGTGCCTGTGCCTTTTAAAGATGTCTACAGGAAGGAACAATAGAGTTGAAAACAGTGGCAGAAGTGTCCACCAGAGCTTCTTCCTGGAAGCCTTTACTGTCGACAAAAATTCTTCCCTGCACCCACACTTACTTTCTGTCGACAGAACTCTGTTGACAAAGGCATTATTCCTTGTAGAATGAGGTTTACCGCCGTCGACAAAACTGCTGAGTTTTGTCGACGTTATGTCGACAGAACTCAGCGGCAGTGTAGACGCAGGTATAGTTTTGTCAACAAAAGTCCACTTTTGTCGACAAAACCCTGTAGTCTAGACACACCCTACATGTTTTGTTAGTCTATAAAGTGCTACCAGCCCATCTGTTGTTGTTTTTTTCCGTAACAGACTAACTCGGCTACCCCCTGAAGCTTCCAAAAATATTTTAGTTGATGTGGAATAAAACCATTGAAAACTGAGATTGCTATGCCTTATATTATGGGTAGAGCCAGCAATGATTTCTTATAGTTAGAGAGAGATGAGGTGGGTACAGTAATACCTTTTTTGTAGCAACTTCTCTTGGTGAAACAATCTTTTGAGATTCTGCAGACCCCTCAGATCTGGGAAAGGTACTCAGTGTGTCATAAACTCTCCAGATACAAAACCTATAGACATCGCTTCATAACTATGATGATAAATACCCCACAACACACCTTTCAACAGGGTTGGGGAACCTTTTTGGGGTCAGAGCCACTGACCTACAGAAAAATCAGTCGGGGCCACACACAAGTGAGGAACAAAAATACCCAAAACAAACCCTCACTGACGTGACCCCCGACTAAGAAGGAGAAAGACACTCCCCACATTCTTCTCACACAGAAGATATTTGGGGTGGGGGGGAGGAAACGGGAGAGCAGGCTAGTAGATTTTGTGTGATGAAGCTCCACGGTGGGATGGTGGGGGAGCTGGCACATCATCACAGGCTTCTCTGTACTGCAGGGAAGCCCCAAGCCTTGGGCACCAGATCTAGGTAAACTGGGGCTGCATCTTGCATATCACAACATGTGGTATAGCTCATGTAGGTCACAAAATGTCCCTATAACATCTATGTGGATGAAACACGAGAATCTCTATGCTCCTAAATGAACTCACCCAGAAAAATGAAAGACTGAAACATCCTATCACCTGTGGGTGAACACTTTTCACAAAGTAATCATTCCATATGTAACCTCTTGATACTCATTCCCAAAAAGAAATCTGTACACTTCCTTTAAAAGTTGAGCCCAGGAGCTTACACACTAAAAATTATGAATTCAGTCAAGATACTGGATTACTGGTATATTACAACAATCTGTACCCCACTAATCCCCCTTTTAGTGCTATAGCTGTAGAGATGTTAATAGGCATGCTACAGAGAAGAGTCCTTTGGAATATAAGAACATAAGAACATAAGAATGGCCATAGTGGGACAGACCAAAGGTCCATCCAGCCCAGTATCTTGTCTGCCAACAGTGGCCAGTGCCAGGTGTCCCAGAGGGAGTGAATCGAACAGGTAATGATCAAGCGATCTCTCTCCTGCCATCCATCTCCACCCTCTGACAAACAGAGGCTAGGAATACCATTCCTTACCCATACTGGCTAATATCCATTAATGGACTTAACCTCCATGAATTTATCTAGTTCTCTTATAAACCCTGTTATAGTCCTAGCCTTTACAACCTCCTCAGGCAAAGAGTTCCACAGACTGACTATGCGCTGTGTGAAGAAGAACTTCCTTTTATTTGTTTTAAACCTGCAGCCCATTAGTTTCATTTGGTGGCCCCTAGTTCTTATATTATGGGAACAAGTAAATAGCTTTTCCTTATTCACTTTCTCCACACCACTCATGATTTTATAGAAATCTATCATATCCCCCCTTAGTCTCCTCTTTTCAAAGCTGAAAAGTCCCAGTCTCTTTAATCTCTCCTCATATGGGACCCGTTCCAAACCCCTCATCATTTTAGTTGCCCTTCTCTGAATCTTTTCTAATGCCAGTATATCTTTTTTTGAGATGAGGAGACCACATCTGGAATCTGCAGTATACCAGATGTAGGTATACCATGGATTTATATAAGAGCAATAAGATATTCTCCGTCTTATTCTCTATCCCTTTCTTAATGATTCCTAACATCCTGTTTGCTTTTTTGACTGCCGCTGCACACTGCATGGACATCTTCAGAGAACTATCCACAATGACTCCAAGATCTCTTTCCTGATTAGCTGTAGCTAAATTAGCCCCCATCATATTATATGTATAGTTGGGGTTATTTTTTCCAATGTGCATTACTTTACATTTATCCACATTAAATTTCATTTGCCATTTTGTTGCCCAATCACTTAATTTTATGAGATCTTTTTGAAGTTCTTCACAGTCTGCTTTGGTCTTAACTACCTTGAGCAGTTTGGTATCATCTGAAAACTTTGCCACCTCACCGTTTACCCCTTTCTCCAGATCATTTATGAATAAGTTGAATAGGATTGGTCCTAGGACTGACCCTTGGAGAACACCACTAGTTACCCCTCTCCATTCTGAAAATTTACTATTTGTTCCTACCCTTTGTTTCCTGTCTTTTAACCATTTCTCAGTCCATGAAAGGATCTTCCCTCTGATCCCATGACAACTTCATTTATGTAAGAGCCTTTGGTGAGGGACCTTGTCAAAGGCTTTTTGGAAATCTAAGTACACTATATCTACTGGATCCCCCTTGTCCACATGTTTGTTGACCCCTTCAAAGAATTCTAAGGGTATGTCTACACTAGCCCCCTAGTTCGAACTAGAGTGGCTAATGTAGGCATTCGAACCTGCAAATGAAGCCCGGGAATTAAATATCCCGGGCTTCATTTGCATGTTCCCGGGCGGGCGCCATTTTTAAATCCCCTTAGTTCGAACTGACTGCCCGCGGCTACACATGGCAGTCAGAAGTTAATCCGAACTAAGTCCTTAGTTCGGATTAACTGTTACACCTCATTCCAGGAGGAGTAACAGTTAATCTAAATTAAGGGCTTAGTTCGGATTAACTTCTGACTGCCGTGTGTAGCCGCGGGCAGTCAGTTCGAACTAAGGGGATTTAAAAATGGCGCCCGCCCGGGAACATGCAAATGAAGCCCGGGATATTTAAATCCCGGGCTTCATTTGCAAGTTTGAATGCCTACATTAGCCACCCTAGTTCGAACTAGGGGGCTAGTGTAGACATACCCTAATAGATTAGTACTAACTACTTACGCTAAACAATCTGTTGCACCTTGCATTTAGCTGTGATTCTCAGCGTATCTTTCCCAGATCTGAAAAGGAGATCTGTGGGGTGTGAAAGTTTGTTTCTCTTGCCAACAGAAACTAGTCCAATAAAAAAATATTATCTCATCCACCTTTTCTCTCTAATGTCCTAGAAGCATCACAGTTATAGCAACACTTCAAACACCTGGTAGGTAAGGTTGCTTCCATTATAAAACTCTGGTTTTAGATGCCAACAGCTTTGCTGTACTTCTCATGTTCAGATAGATTTTTTTTCCATTTGGGTGTCTCCCTTAGACTGAATTATTTTGGTCTGTTTCAGCAAAAGTGGTTCAATTATTTCTCAGAATGTGAATAAAAAAATGTTATTTTGCCTATATTAAAAATTCTACAACCATTGTCATAAGAAGATTTGGTGCCTCCATGTTCTAGAGCAGTGACTGGAAATCTGGTAGGGGCAGATGGTTATCATGGTGTTAGTTCATTCCTATGAAAATACATCCACATAAAATAAAGATAACACAGTTTTTCACAGATAGGCAACTAACTAACTGTGTGCTTATTATTTTATGGGTGTCCAGCTTGAGACACCTGAGGACACTATTGCAGCTGAAGTCATTAGGAGCCAGGCACTGAATGTATAAAGTGCTAATAGAATGCGAAGGACTCTGAAAAAATTAGGCCTTTCAAGTTGTGAACCCAAAAATAAGTGGATAGTTTTGAATTCAGTGAATTTCCTAGAGGCTCAAATATGGGATTTTGGGTTTTCCCATTCAGATCCACATTCAGAATTTAAATGTCTTTCAAACAAGGAGTTATTTGCATCTAGGATTCTAGTTCAGACCTAGAGTCATACTCTGGACAACTCGGTTACAGATATTTTACATGGTAGTAATACTACAGGTTGAACCTCCCTAGTCCGGCACCCTAGGGACCTGACTGGTCCTGGACCAGGGATTTTGCCAGACCAGGGGAGGTTATTTCTGGCCCCATTGACACCAGCCGCCTCTAGCCCTGGCCCGATCGCTGGCCTCCTGGCCAGCTCCTGGCCAGCTCTCCCCTCTCACTCCTGCCTCTCGCTGGCCCCCACTGTCCTGTCAACCCCTACTACAGTGCCTGGTAGCCCCATTACCTCCACACACTGGGCTTCTGCTCCCCTACTGGACAGTCCCACAACCATGTGTGGGGTCCCCTCTACCCTGCCAAGAAGCCCTGCTGCCGTGTGTCGGTCTCCCACTGCCCTGCCAGCCTAGCTCTCTCCATGTGCTAGCTCTCTCCAGACTTTCTGTTTCTGGAACATCTGTGGTCCTCCTGGACCATGGATGTTGCCGGACAAAAGAATCCTGGTAAAGAGAGTTTCAGACTCTAGTTTTGTTTAAACTTCTCCCATTGTAGGTAACTCTTTGTCATGTTCCTTGTTGCCCCCGCTACAGATACTTTCAACATCATTAAAATACATTATTAAATCATGGCAGGCAAGGTATGTACCACTGACCTTCTCAAGTCATATGTGTATAGTGGCAGTCATTCCTCCTTTGAGCTTAAGAGACAATGTTATATTTGTAACATGAGTTAAGATACAGAGATGGAAACATTCAGCTTGCCAAAAAAAATATTTTCTGATACAAGGCTTTGTCTCCAGCTGGAGTGGGAGCTTGTATTAAAATAACAGTATTTGGAATGCTAATTAAAATTGTATTGAAGTGGCTTATTCCTTAAGAGGATAACTGTGAAATAAAGTTGAAGTGAGCTCCCTGTTTGGCATTCGTAGGTAAAGAATTGGACAGGTGGGATAAATTTCAGAAAAATCTGAGCATACATCTGTTATTTGCAGGCAAAACTTCATAGATTAGGGTGATCGGGGGGCTGACAGAATTGCTGGGCCCCTGGCCCAGGAGGGTAGCTCCATCGTGCTGGAAGGGGTGAAGACTTGGGTGGAAGGGGAAGAGGGTTGGGCAACTAGTCCTCAGCACTGCCTGGACCATGCCACACTGGGCTCTGGTGCCAATTTAAAGGGCTTAGGGCTCTAGCTGCTGCACTGCCTCAGTAGGGATGGCTGCAGGGACTCTTTTGAATCTCCAGGTCTCAGGACAGTTGCCCCTTTTGCCCTGCCCCCCTGTCGGCCGGCCTGAGGACATTCCATCATACTTCCATTCAGATTGGTATTTATTTTACATATATTATTAATTTTGAATGAAGTGCCTATGAAGAATAGTAAAATAGTAGAAAATTACATTTATATTGTAGATACCAGAGCACCATGGGCCTGCTCTTGCAAATATCAAAGGCCCATTGACTTCAGTGGAAGGTCCACCTACAAAAATGGCTCCCAGGCCTGATTCTACGAGTCCAATACCATTAATGGAACTATTGCCATTGACTACCATGGATGCAGGATCAGGAAGAGCAATTTTTGAAAAGCCTGTGACTATTGTATAGCTGAGTCACTTGCCTTAATTTGTGTATTGAGACAAAATGAGGAAATGTTTTAAAATCCTACTTCGGGACCAAATCCAAAGTCCATTGAAGCCTATGGCAAAGCTCCCATTGATTTTAAATCAAGTCTTTACAGGAAAAAAAAGTCAAGTTTTAGAGCAAAAGCTGCTCCGAGTTTCCCATTTTTGCCCTCTATTCATATTTCAAGGTACTGAGCACTAGCTAGGAGATGCTGCCCTTCTTCAGCTACTGTTAGGGAGGATGTGGAATCTCCATCTCTGGAGATATTTAAGGGCAGGTTAGATAGACATCTATCAGGGATGGTCTAGACTGTACTGGCTCCTGCCGTGAAGGCAAGGGACTGGACTTGATGACCTCTCAAGGTCCCTTCCAGTTCTAGTGTGTATGATTCTATTAAAATCATCTGGGCTGGTTTCAGAACATGCTCAGTATCTAGCACTATGCTAGGTTGAGGAAAGTGGCAATAATTTGAGACATACTCCTCCAGTTACAAAATGTTTTTCCTCTAGCTGTCTACTCAGCTTGAGTGAGTTTGCTGACAGCATCTGTGGCACTGTTCCATGGAGGGGGAGGAGGAAAGAGATTAACTCTCTCACAGGTAAGCAGGTCTCTAACTACACTAACGGGCTATACAATGCATCCAGAAGCCCACAGTTAGACTGGACAAATGGATGGATAGATAGAGAAGCTAGGCAAATATAAAAGAAGACCAAGACAAAGCAAAATGAGGGCCAAATACAAACCTGATGTAAATAGGCACAAACATATGCCTAATAGATTTGCAAGTCTCCTACATTAAGCCTATTACATATAAGTCTCTTACATTCAGTTTGGCTCAGACAAGAAGACACAAAGGGAAAAGAAACAGACAGAAGAGAAGAAATGAATCGATGTCTTGGCAATTCTGTCGAGCTTAGGGAAGGCCAAGACACTGAAATGTAAATGCATGTTACAACTGCGAGAGAAAGACACACATTATTTACTCATCTGGGTAATTGTGCCCTTGAAAATTATAGGGCATTTTGTGAAACATTCCAGAAGTGCTCCAAGAATTATGTTTAAGGCTCACAGAAGATTTAGATTCATGTAAAACAAAAACTCCATTGAATTTCTCTCTCCCTCTCCATTAATATTAATTTTAAAAAGTCACATTAAGCCTCTCAAGAGGTCATTTTTGCTCACATGGAATGAGAATGTTGTGGCCCATTAGAAATGCATCTCAATTCTGCATGTCAGACTGGACAGTTCTTCGCTGCCAAGATAAAGATGTCCTTATAAGTGTGGGCAAATGTCTGGAAATTATATTTGGCAGAGAATTGCCATAATAGAAACACAATCATAATTGAGACATTTAAGCTGCCCCAGTACAAGAAATCCTTTTTGTACATCTGTGCTTCCTGGAACCTTAAACACCAGGGGCTTGATTTTAATTTGCCTAATACCATGTTCCTGTCAGTAATGATGTCTAAGAACTATCCTGTTAATCTCTCCAATGTCAATTTCACAGAGAGTGGTCATCGGAACTCTATTAGATTTCTCCAGGTAAATTCACTTTGCAGGAGGATCCTATATCAAATAGACATTACTGTGAGCAGGAATTGTATGCAGTTAATAAAGGAGGCTCTTCCTGGGCAAATGCCAGAACACCTACTGTTCAGCAGTGTTCTTCTGTCAAAGAGACAGGAGTTTGAGTGAACCTAATGCCTGATGGAGAGGATCACACAGTTTCCCACACAGAGTCATTCTGTAACTTCCTTCAAGTCTGATTTTCAATTCCTGATTAAATTGCAATGGCAGGCTGGGAAATCTGAGGCCTGGACAACAAGGACCATGTAATCCAAACCCTAAGAGCCACTACAAAATAGCCAGACTCTGCTGTAGTGACTGGATGTCTAAAGACTACATTCAGCTTTCAGAGACATCTATATAATCCCAGGGGAGGGAGCAGAGTTTCATAAGTTTCACAGATGGCAGGTTTGGGGTCAAAGTCTAAAACTATGGCAGTAAACAGTACAGTGGTGCAAAATGTGGCAACAGAAAGCAAAAATACCCCAAAATCATGTTGTTTCATTAAAACTAGGTTAAATCACTTCACTGGCCATTAATAACCATGTGGTCATTGGATCAGATGCTATTCATCGAAGAGTTCTGAAGGAACTCAGATAGGAAATTTCAGATCTACTAAAGGTGGCATGACTGGAGGGTAGTTAATATAACCCCAATTTTAAAAATGTCTCCAAAGGTGATTCTGGCAATGAAAGGTCAGTAAACCTAACTTCAGTACCAGGCTGTGACAACCTGTACCACAAAGAAACTCTCTGGAACTCCCATATTCACCTCTGTTATATCATTATGATGTTTTCTGTATGAAGTGTGCCTGGTGAGGTGTCATTTAAGAAGTCTTGATTTGTTGAACATTAATCTGTTGAATTGTGTGTATTCCCATTGTGCGAGGTTAAAGCCCTGGTTTGTCCAACCACACCGGTCCCTATGTTTTGGACCTGGCATCTACAGCAGAGGTAGGGCCTATCATTCTCATTCATTGGCAGTAGTGGGAAGTGGGGACTCCAGGCCCATCCCACTCTGCTTACCCAGCTCCCAGCCATGTCATTTATGGGAGGGAGCTTGGGTGATGAGGTGGAAATGGTCCCCATACTCACCTATGGTGGGAAGCACAGTGACATAGCTGGGAGCCAGGGAAGTAGAGCTGGCTGGGGCGGGGTGACTCCACTTCCTACTGCCACTGATGAGTGCAGGGACAAGCCTGCTCCCCACCCCCAATACCAGTGTCAGAGTCCCTGATGATTCCCCAGGCCATGTCACTCAGGGGAGGGTCTTGGAGTAAGAGGTGGGATGGGGGCATGTCAGGGGCAGAGCAGGGATGAGAAGAGGCAGGACAGGGGTAGGACCTGTGCAGATTAGCAGGTTGTCTTGGTCCCTGAACCCTTCAGAAACAGCCCTGCTAGCAATTTTAAAATGCCCAGGACTTCTGACCACTGAAGCAGCAGCCGGGAGCCCAGGTCCTTCAAATTGCCTCCAGAGCTCTGGGTTCCTAGTGTCCACAGTGCAGCCCTGAGGTTCTCAGCCATAAACCATGAGGGGCTGGCTGACCCAGCCCTGCTCTTCCTCCCGAGTCCCCTCTTCCAGGGATACAGACCCTTCCCCCACCCCCAGGATTCCAGACCAGTGCAAGATACACCACCACCAGTCCCAACATCTGCTTTCACCCCAGAGGAGTAAAGAGTGAAGTGGCAAAATTTGAAGACAATAAAAAAATATTCAACATGGTTAAGTCCAAAGCAGACTGTGAAGCGTTCTAAATAGATTGGTTGTCTGGGGAAAACGGCAGGTGAAATTCAATGTTGAAAAGTAAATCACACTGGAAAAGATCATCTCAATCATACCACAATTACCCCTTCACATAACTCAAAAATCAGGAGTTACTCAATGAAATGAACTGAGAACAAGTTTAAAACAAACATAAAGTAGTACTTCATACAGTGCACAATTAACCTGTGGAACTCATTGCAAGGGGGATGTAGTGAAGGCCAAAATATAACTGGGTTAAAAAAAGAATTAGATAAATTCCTTGCAGTCCATCGGTGGCTATTAGCCAACACAGTCAGGGATACAACTGTGTGTTCTGTGTCTCCCTAAACCCTTAACTGTGAGAAGTTGGGACTGGTAGGGGAAGGATCACCTGATAATTTCCCTGTTCTGTCCACTTCCTCTGATGCATCTGGCACTGGCCACTGTCAGAAGACAGGATACTGGGCTACATAGATTATTGTATGGCCAACATTATGTTCTTATGTGAAGGTCAAGGACTCTGTATACATTGTCCTTGTCACAAGGAAGGAGTAGCAAATGCAGAAAGGTTCCACAACCTTGGGAAAAAAGTAGATTTCTTCCCGTCCTTCCCAGGTATATGTCCCCTAGCATCTCAGACCATCTGGACACTGACGGTATGATTCATCTCATTGTGTTTGGCTTTTTGTTAGCATTATTTATGGACTCTGTTATCATCTTAGTTAGTTTCAGGGCATCTGCTTTTTCTGTCCTCAAAATAGTATAAGTCTCATTCATATCTCCTCACATCCTTTGTTTTCTATCAAACATATAAACTTTCCTAATCTGTTCTAAGAATTACAAAAAACACACCCAGATTCCCACGTACTTATTATAACTTGTTCTGAGCCATCTCTTTGTATGATACAATATTCTAACACTGGAGCAGTACTCTAGAAAACATCTCTTCAAATGGTGTCAGAATTAGCCATTTTGAAACAAGCTTCATTGTTGTCCATTCATGAGTGTTCCTAGCAGCTAGGAACAGCAGGGAGGCGGGAAGAGGTTTGAAAGTGTGATATTTAGAAGTCTATCATTTGGCACATTGCTGTTTAAAATAACACAATGTTGTTAAAAAGTATATGGACCTCTTTAATATTGGATGGAAGCTCTTGCACAATTTAAGAGGTATAAATTCAGGCTGTTTCTCACGAGCCATCAGCAAACAGATTAGAATTAGGGTGTTTTTTGTTTGTTTTTAAATCCAACCTTACATAAAAAATGTAATTGATTTTCAGAATGTCAAATTCAAAATGTGTTATTTGTGTGAGGGATTGAAAATACAAGACAGCACTTTTAATTGGAAAATTAAGAAAGTCTGTAGCTGAGATTATAAATTTGAAATGCACTGGATGCTTCTGGGAAGCTATAATTAAAGTTTACAAATTGTCTCTTTTATCTTGTAATCATCATTCTGTTTCAAAGGCAGGGCAGGAAATGGTCATGTCAGCCAACAAACCTCAATAAAGTCACTGCAAACAGTTGGTTTTTGTGCTTTTTGTTACACCCATCCAACATGAAGAATCCCTCACGTTTGAGGGCTGAATCCAAAATGTGAAACTCTGTTGTATCCAAAGGATATTCTTGCTGATTTATAATGTATTATTATTATTGATTTGCAGAGCACTGAAAGAATTTTAGTTTTGTACCAGCGGGTCCAAATCTAACATGGGTGATATAAGGGACTGGAGGGTCAAGGAGCTATTTTGGTTATACCTTCTCCAGAGGTGTGATCTGCACTAAAGGCTTTAGAGAAGAATTGGGTCAGAGGGATCTACAGACCTGGGCTGTGTGAAACTCACAGGAATGTCCATGTCAGTTATCAGCTATCCATCAGGGGAGATATTTTGTTTTGGAGACATTGTGTATTGGTGTTTCAGGAACAGAATTTTTTCTCCCAGGTCTTCTAGTTTCTAAAAAATTTTGAAAAAAAAAGTTTGAGTCTCATTTGGAATGAAAAAAATCCTGAATTTTGTATAGATTTACCATATACTTGTATTGTCAGTTGTGATCATGGCTCATTTTGTACTATTTATGGTTTTAAAGCTTGGTATGTAATTCAAATAAATGAGTGACTTCTTGCCATATGAGACTTGTAGCCTGCGTTGTTGAGATCTTTGAAATATTTTCATGCAAACATGATTTACAGGGTGCTCAGCATGTATCTGTGTCAGTGTCTGTATCTATATCTAGCTGTTGGTCTGTCTTTTTATTTCAGTGACATCTCATAACAGAACTCTCACTGTTTAAGGGATGAATTTGGATCTCTGTTCAACATGCCTGTCTTTTAGAAATCAAAAAATGGATAAGAATGGAGGAAATGAATAGTCTGGCACCAGCCTGGAAATGAACACACAGCTGCTGGAGTGTCCCAGTATGAGGCACTTAAACCAGGCTTGTCTGTTCACTGTCACTGTGGAAAAACCAAATATTTCTGCATGTGTAGTCTCAAAGTGACATTTGTATTAACTACACACCCAAGTGTTGTGCTACAGCCATCATAGCCCCAGCCCCATGGCACCAACCTCAATAGATGTCAAAGGCAATGGGGCTGCCTGGTGAGCTCCTGGGAGCTCCTTGTTAAAATTCTACCATCAAACAAAACATAAGTGATCATACTGCCTCTGATCATGCTTACCCTCCCTGTCAGAAACTGCTTAACTTCTCCTGCCAGGGAAGACCTTTTTCTATAATATTCAATCTCTCCCATCAATGTGGAATAAGAACACCTTCCAGATTAGAAAATTAACTGAGGTATCTAGCCTGTTAATTGCCATGTTTTGTCTTAATTTAGACAAAGTTCTTTGAGGCATAGACTTACATGTTTGTACAATGACAACTGTAGTGGTACAAAGTACTTCTGACATACAAAGTATACTATGTGATGACATGCAGATGTATATTAATTGCATATGCTGTCAAACTACACATAACATTCAGTGATAAATTATTTGGAGATTATCCAGAATATAATTTAATAAATGTTTAAGTTAGCTTTGTTATGGGCTGTGAGGGTACACCTACACTGCACCCTTAACTTGAAATAAGCTAGGCAATTTGAGGTAGGCAAATTGTGTAGCTTATTTTGAGACAGCCTATTTTGAAATTTGGCAAATTTTGAAATAGAGCGCTATTCCAGCATCTTCCATATTCCTCATGAACGAGGTTCACAGGAAGCCAGAATAAGTCAACTGTTAATCTGAAATTATTTCAAAATAATGGTTGTTAAGACTCACACAGAGTCTTATCCTGAAGTAGCACCGCTGTGTAGACATGCCCTGATAGGCCACTATGAGTAGTTGGATGCATGGTTACATCTTGAAAAAATAAGATGTTAGTTGTGGTGCAGTTATTTTAAAAGCCTGTTGTGTATCTAGACCTGATCAATAAATTTGATTTTCTCTGCCTAGATCTCTTTGACTGGAAAAATAATCTTAGTACAGGGCTGCCTCCAGCAAGATATACCCTTAACCAAAAATAAACCAAATATTTCTGCATGTGTAGTCTCAAAGTAACCATCAGGTGAGTGTTGTTACATTCCATAGACACACACAGGAAACAAAACAGACACCTACATGTTGTCAAAAACATTTCAGACAATTTAGTTCATTATATTGGAGTCACGGGGCACGTCTACACAGAAGTGGTATGTGAGCATCTACAAATCAAGCTTGATCATTCAAAATGGTATCAGAATAAGGGATGTCTTATTCCAGATTCTGTAACTCTCATTTTATGAGGAATAATGCCTATTCCAAAATAGCTATTTTGGACCCCATTGCTTCCACTGAGCCCTCCACAGTTGCAAGGGAACTGGCAGCCAGCTCCCAGAACCCTGCCCGGGGATGAAAGAGGTGTGCACCTTCCTGGTCTGGTGCAGAGATCCTGGACCTCATTGTGGTCTGGGGAGAGGAGGCAGACCTCCAGGATCTCTGCACCAGGTTCAGGAATGTGGATGTATATGGTTGGATGGCTGATAGCCTGGGCAATAAGTGCCAAATGACACCCAGGAGCAGGAGTGAACTAAAGTTAAAGAACTAAGGCAGGTCTATGTGAAGTCCAGGGAAAGCAGCTCCTACTCCAAGGTGGCACTGCAGGCCTGCCCATATTATGCCCAGCTATATTATGACCAGATCCACTACAATCTAGGAGGCAGGTCAGTCCCTTCCCCCCATTGCTGTGGACTCAGGGCGAGAGACACCCATCCTTGTCCTCCCAGGGGGGCAGAATTGGTGTAGAGGAGGAGAAGAAGCCAGATGAGGCCAGCAGCATTTCGATGCCGTCCAGGAATTCAGGCTCACCTTGGAGCTAGTACCCCCCAACTCAGGATGTCTCCCAACAGTCAGCCAAAGCCAGGGAAGGCCCATCAGGTGAGTGCCGTTACGTTCCCTAGACACACAGAGGTAGTGGGTGGCAAGGGGCAGATGCGTGCTCCTTGCTCGGCCTTCTTGGCCAGGGGATCACACAGCAGCCTGTACATGTGGGTGCACATGGTGCGCCAGTCTGGGGCACACGGCCCCAGGAAAATGCAACAGAGGACCCTTGTGCTCTTGCTCACAGGGTATCTGAAGAGACCTGCATTATTCCAAACACCGGGGTGGGACACCCTTCACACCCTCCCACCACAAGCCATCACTAGAAGGAGGCTGAGGTCATGGACACACACACACACACACACACACACACACACACAGCAGTGCCACACGGCAGATGGGCATGCACACATTCTCAGGGCAGCATCTGCTCCTGGGGACAGTGTGGTGAGGTGGAGGAGCATCAGCTGCTCACACACACCTCCCTTCAATACTTTGCCCCCTCTCCTCCAGTGGCAAGACGGAGAAGTCCTTTCTATGTGGCACGCCACCTCTGCTGGACCCAGTGTGTGCACGGCACAAAGGGAAGCCCAGCTGCCCTGCCCCATGTTCTGTCCAGCACCTTCCCATGCTTGCTTGTCCCCAGGATGTGGGAGTAGTGAGACTCCCACTTTGGACATCTATGCCCCTGCAGAAAAGGGCCCACTGTCTAGGCCAGAAATGGCCTTGCTCAAAGCACATCACCTTCATCTGACCCGAGACCTTTTGGTCTCAGCTCAGAGATGAGGGCAAGGCTTCATGCAGTGTCTCCTGGGATGACTGACCTTCTCTTTGTTCTAACAGCTGGACCAGCTGTGAGAGGGGCATGCTCTACACCTCCTGTGGCATCCTACCAACCCCACATGACCTGTAGGAGCAGGTGAGCCCATGAGGACTTCCAGAAAGAACACACTGCCACCCTACAAGCGCTGCAGCGCTACCTGGATTGGCAGGACCGGAGATACAGGAGGACCTGCAGCTGCATCAGGATATAGGAGGAGCTGCTACAGCAGGGCTGGACCATGTGCACGGCTTTCACCACTGTCCTCAATCACCTGGTGGCTGCTCCTGCTCCTGATTCCACTCCAGATCCTGCTCCCCACCTTCTTTCCATAGGCCCCCTGTGGCCACCACAGAGGCCCCCTGTGGGGAGCCCCAGGGGAGAGTCTCATAGCTGGCCCTGGCTGAAACTCTCCCTGAGAGCCTCCCAGATGTGCACAGCACCCTGTTGGGCCTTCCAGATGGCAGTCGTGCACAGCTGCTCAAAGGCCCTGCCAAGCCACGTGCCCTCTGTCCCCCATCCTGCCAGGAACATCTCTCCCTTATGTTCACAAGGGTTGTGGAGGACACAGCATGCAGCCATCACTTCGGGGATGTTCCACTCTCCGAGGACCAGCTGGGTGAGGAGGCAATGGAACCTCCCCTTCACATGCCCAAAAGCGCCTCCACCACAGTGTGGGCCCTGCTGAGGCTGGTGTTAAAGTGTTCCTTGATGGAGTCAGGGTGTTTGGTGTAGGGCTTCATTAGCCAGGGGAACAGAGAGTAGGCTGTGTCCCATACAGTACACATTGGCATGTCCACATCCCTGACCCTAATGGGATGGTTGGGGAAAATGTGCTCATGTACAGCTTCTGAAAGAGGCTGGAGTTTTGGAAGATGCAGGCGTTGTGTGCCTTCCCCGACCACGCAATGTAAATATCCATGAACTGGCCACAGTGCTCCATGAGGGCCTGCAGAACCATTGAAAAGCACCCCTTGCAGTTGATGTATTCAGATGCCTGGTGACTGGGGGCTTGGATGGGGATGTGGGTGCAGTCAATAGACCCCCCCATTCCCCCGCAGCTGGCGAAACCAATAGCAGCAAAGTCATTAACAACGGTGTCCACATTGCCCAGGTTGATGACCCTGTGCAGCAGGATGGTGTTGATGGCCTGCATCACTTGCAGGAGACACATAGAGAATCTCAGGAGTTCTCCAAACTCAACTGTAGGAGTGGGATTTTATATTTATATTTCAGGTTTAATAATGTAGTAATGTATGACTTAATTTCATCCTGCCAGCCACCCTCTTTATGACCCTCTGGGGCATTGATGGAAATGCATCTGACTAACTGCCAGTGTCTGTACCGATGTTAAAGCAGGGACAGACCATTAGGCCCTTTAGTTAAATACACATTTATTTGTTTTAAGGTTTAGTAAGTAAAAGACAGGATCTTGTATTGTGTCTATGTTAATAAGATTAGAGGAATGTTGAAGGCCTGGGCTTCAATGTGAACTATTTTGATTACAAGATTTAGTAAGGTTTAATTTACAATGCTTTTTATTACTCAGTACAAAACACTGCTCTTTGTATACCTTTGAAGGTCTCTGTGAAAAACTGTGTGGATGAAGAATGTATGCATCAGAAAAAGATAAAGTGTGAAGGCCGTTGTTAAAACCAGGCAGTTGAGAGAGGAGGGGTGAAGACTTACCGACGCCAGAGAACCATCAGTGCGCATTCATGATTAAGGAAGGGCAGAATTGATAACCCTGAGGTAGAGCTGGAACCCCTAAAGACAATTGATTAACTCAATCCAGGACAGGATGACCTTCTCAGAGGTGTTTTGGAATGTTAACATTGAGAGATAACACCAATTAAGGAGTAACCGGTCACAAAATGACACGGCAAAATCCATAGACTTCAACAGAGAAAAGAGGATTATAAGAGCAGGATGCTTTGCCATGGAAGTTTGGGTTCATCTTGCCACCAACTCCAGAGGCATCGGATCGTGACCGACAGAGCCCGGCTCCCCTCTGCGATCAATCTGGCTGGCCACTAGATTGATCCAGACTCTGGATTGGTAACTATAACATCGACTGGCGGGACTGTGTGCATGGTGTGCAGGGGCGGCCCGTGAGCCTAGGCAGACTAGGAAGTTGCCTAGGGTGCCACAGGCCCGGGCGCCCCGTGATTACGTCATGGCCATTGATGACCGTGCAGGTGGGGGCGCCGATCGCGCCTTTTGCCTGGGGCGCCAGCTGCCACAGCTGACCTCAGGCCGCTCCTAATGGTGTGTGTGTGACTGAAAAGCATATGCTAACTGTTGTATTCTCAATAAATGTGGTGTACTGCCTTCTCCCCTATAAAAGATCTTGTGTGCTTTGTACGGGCATAACACAACCCCCCATACATATACATCAGGGGCAACCTCTATTTATCCCATTCCCCATCAGGGCTTTGTTAAGGCAGGACTGAAAAACCTCCCGGGCTTCCACCATCACCATCATCCCCCGCCCCCTTCCCTAGGGAACCCCATTTCCGGAGTTCATCACCCTCCTGGAACAATAGCATGAGAGCACCACACCTGTCTGCGCATGGCCCCGATAGTCGATCTCCCCACACCAAATTGGTTCCTGACAGATCGGTAGCTGTGTGACATGGTTAGCTTCCAAAGGGCAATGGGTACCCACTCTGGAGGGGGATGGCGGGTCTCATGTGGATGTCCCATCACCTGAGGGCAGGGGCAAGCCACTCACACAGCTCCAGGAAGATATCCTTTCACTTGAGGAAATTCTGGAGCCACTGGTGGTCATCCCACTGCTCCAGGATGATCCAGTCCCACCAGTCTGAACTGGTATCTAGTTGCCAGAAGCGGCAGTGCACAGTGTGCAGGGGAGGGCATGTGGGATCAAGCTGCAAGAGCAGTACATGGAGAGGGGTGAGAAGGTGCTTCACAATGAATCGGGTGTCCTCCTTCTGCAAGGTGGGAGAAAATAGTTTACATGGCCATGAGGGCAGCCTGCAGAAACTGCAATAGGAGGTGCAGCATGTGATATAAGAGCTGTTGACAGCTTGGAGACATGTCTGGCTCCATGGCAGTAGTGCTGTGGTGTCTGCAAGGGCAACCAGAGCAGGCAGAGAAAAAGGCTTTGCTGTCCCTCAAGGAGGAAGGCAAAGGAGAAGAGCCTGAGACAAAAGGATCCCTCCTGTACAGTTGTATGCATGCGACTCAGACAGCCTTAGGCAGCAGCTCTGGGAAGTGACTGCTGTCCTGATGTCCTGAAGTACTTCCAGGTGGCCTTAAATGCTATTCAGCATCCAATGAGTGTGGAGGCTTAATTTTGAAATAGTTCAGCACTATTTCAATGGGCATTTGCTGTGTAGATGCACTATTTTGAAATAAGCTATTTCGGAGTATTTCTTCTGAAATAGATTATTCTGAAAGAAGCATTCAGTGTAGACATGCCCATATAGGTTACATTGTTTATGCAATTCACTGAATTGGGGTAAAAAAAACCCTCTTCTGTGGATTATCTTCTCATTGAGCCGGATTCACAAGCTCTAGAGCAGGCTCTATAATTCACTGGAGAGGAGTTACACTTGTTATGTTACAGTTAGTTAATTAATCTCCCTTTGCTGGCTGCTTGCTTCTCCTTGTAGCAGCAGTAAGAAATATAGATGGTGAATCATAAAAACATTTAGAAACAAATCATATTCTTGCTGTCAGAGTAGAAGATCTATGTGCAGTCAAATCTGTAATCAGAGAGGAAATCCAATGAAGTGGTTAGTATTTAAAATATTTTCTCTGAAGTGAACTCTAAAAGATCATCAATGTCATACAGTTCTGCCTACAAAATTATTCTATAAGCAGGATTTTGCGTATCTATGTCTCAGCTGAGATTTATTAGCACTGTTTTGTTTTTCTTTTCTTTTCTTTTTGTTTTGTTTTCTTTCTTTGTTTCAAGATAGCATGGGAAAATTTCTCCCTCAACTTTCTGTCTCTTTAGTTATTATTTTAGGTACTAGATGCGATGCATTTGAGGCCCTTCACTCTTCTTGCATTCTAAATCTGAAATACTAAATGAATGAGAATGGAGATGGGAGCTGAATGGCTCAGGTTAGTAGGATTGTCCATTTATCATTTCGAGGTCACCTGTTCAGATCAAGCCAGGTCAGTCATGAGTAAAAGTTCTGAGTATCTCATGGCTGTGTGGTGGCCTATTCAAAATGAGCTTGGGGGTACCTCTGTTTTGTTTCTCAATGGATAGCTGTGTATGTTACAAAACCACGAATGGCACCCTTGGTATTCTCAAACATGAAAACATCAATGGATATGGATAATAAATTACTCCCTTAATCCCCTACAGCTCATCTCTCTAAATTAGGGTACTTGGCAACAGTTTTTTTGCCAGTGCATGCACTGTGCCTGTCAAATGAGTAAACAAATATCAGTCCCCAGAAATATAGCAATCTGTCACTTTTTACCATCACTAAATGCTGCTGAAAATGTATTTGATTATCATCCTCAATTGTTCAGGCTACTGAAGAGAATCAAAGGAATGTTCTCCCTCAAGGGTCAGGGACAGTTTGAATTCTACCTCTAGAGACACAGAACCAATGCAGCATGGGCAACTGTAGTGCAATCTCACTGTATTATCCACCAAGTAGCCAGGAGAATGACAAAGAATGACAAATTTCAGCAATCTCAGAGGAGAGGAACGATGGTTTAGTGGTTAGAGTAGCCTGGGAGCAAGAAGAACCCAGTTTCTCTGCTCCATCACCAACCTCCTGTATGACCTTGAGAAGCCACTTTGTCTTTCTGTGTTTCGGCGTCCTTTCTGTAAAATCCTACCAGCCTGCTCCACAGGGCTGTTGTCAGGACAAATACATTGAAGACTGTGAGGCACTTAGACACCATGGTGATCAGGATTATATAGGTACCTTAGATAACCGAAAGATTATAGTACTTAGTCCTTCGAGTCATCCATTTCCCTAATACAGTCAGTTTTCAGCTCTGCAGCTCTGACCATGCATTCCAGAATACAAATTGATGCAGTTGCATGAAGAGGTGCCCCATGGTTGATATACTCTGCCTGAACTTTCAAACAGTTCTGGCTCCTAAAAGAGTATTATTGCACTTAAAAGAATTGTAAGTTTCATAAATTATGATTATGCCACTTGCATTTTTTTTATTGATCCTTTAGGGGAGACTAATTTAATAACCTAGATGAGGCTGTATCTGTGTTTGTAGGGAAAATTTGTTCAGTTATGAAAATGACATTGTGAAATGATTCAACTGGTCCTTTGCCAGAGTGTTTCCCGTTAGGATATAATCAGCAATATAAACAAGACCCTGGTCTTGTTCTGCAATGTAAAAATGGCAGGTGTGCATGTTGCCTGATTTTGCCCTTTATAGTGTGCCAATATCCAGTAACTATTCTTTTAATTGTACTGTAATCATATACTATTGGGATAGTGTTTCAACATTTTAATTATTAAAAAGAGGACTTCAGCAATCTCAGCCCATTCTGTTCTTGGCTTGTTTATTGGCACCGATACCAAATGGAACCAGGTTGTGATGGTCAGTTTTATGTGAAATACAACATCTGATAAGCTATGGCTAGTGGATTTATAATACAAACAACCATAAGAAGCAGGCTTCCAGTTCTGGGAGGGAGAATGGTTCAGTGGTTTTGGTGCAAATCTGAGAATTAGGGGTTAGTTTTCCCCTTTGCCACTGAGACTGTGAGCAAGTCACTTAATTTCTCTGTATCATAGGTCCCCATATGTAAAATGAGGATAATATTATTCCATAGATAACATTACTTCATAGGCTGTTGTGAAGACAAATACATCATGGAGCACTTGGATTCTACCGTAACAAGGAGGGCATATCAGAACCTCAGATACACAGGGTTCCTCTTGCCACAGCAAAGACTTTTCACAGTTGGGTTCTAAGTGAAGGTCCAAGGAAAGCTCTACACAAGCAAAGAAGAGTTTCAAAACAATTCACAAAGGGCTTCCGTCAACTAAGGGGACAGATGCTGCCCCTGGTTTTGTTGCATCTATGTCGTTCTTGCAGTTCAGAGGGACTGAAATGGGCTATTCTAGAGCCTTGTCAGAGAGAAAGGCAATGCTAGTTTGCTCTTTAGCTATTCTGAACCAAGCAAGTCTCTTGTAAATTATAGCAGCCCTCAGCATTGTTTTGCCTGAATTCAGCAGCCAGTGCTGACTTCTCAATAAATTCAAAATCAGACCAGTGCAAAGTTGGTTTATTGTCACCTTTGTCCTCCCTGTTCCTGGGCTGTAATCCTGGGAAGTAGAGCACAGAATCTGGCTCAAGGTTTGTCCCTGAGACAGAAAGGACGGCCTTATCCACCACACAGTTCAGCTCCCCTTCTGCCAGGGATCCCCTTAGACCTTTGACACCACCTTTACTAATGCTTCATCTTTCAAATATTATCCCTATACCTATTCAAATTAGACAGTCAAGTTCTCAGAGCTAGGACCAGGCCTCCCTCACTAACCACCTGGATTCTAAAAGCTCTGTGATAATAAAGCTCTTTGGATGTCAGCAGCCATATGGAAGTAAAGTCTTCTCCTCCCTGTCAAGGTTTATCATTTCCTTGTGATTCAAACATTTAAATAAAATGAAAAAATGGACCTTTGGAGTTTCAGTTCACTAAGATAGGATAGGCCACAGACTCCAGAATACCCATCACTTAATAGAAACATGAGGAGTTAGATAATTCTGTTCACATAGGGCCAGTAACAGCACCCTCAGCAATCCCTTCATTGAGATTAGTGCTGTTTTCCTTATTCCGGGGAAGATTTTTAAACCCCTCCTTACCAACGACCAGTTAGAGCTCTTTTTACCATTTTCATAAATAAAAATAAGTCAGAGACCTAAGATGATCACATATGCCCCTGCAAGAACAACAACATATTGACCTGAGCTAGATCTCAGGGGAAAATACCTTATTTCAAGACCAGATGACTTTCACTGAGTCATCCAAACTCACTTTCACTCCACATCACCCTCAAAAGTATTGATTTTTCTTTCAATCTCCTCTGGCCTTTTGTGCTGTTTTGAACAGCAGAGCTATTATGGACTAAGTGACTACCATCTTTTCCTCTTCTCTAATTTCTAAAATTGAGATGCAGAACAACCTTCCTTTTCTTTGACATATTGTCTTAACCACAAGCATCATTCTCAGATATAGTAGGCTGCATTTTTACTACTGAACAGATCCTTTTGCAGGGAAAACTGTTTAACCCATTTTCTTTTTTCCTCTCAACTGCTGCTGACAATTTTTTATAAAGGTCGGTGAGTGTGGCAGTGAGCATGCACACACGCATATGCACACAACAGGCATTAAGGTGTCAGATTATAGAGTTCTACATGGAAAAGTTTGCTACACTTTGCTCAGAAAAATGCTGCTTTCTGCGAGCAGTATTATTTACAAAGGCAGAGCAATCCAACAGTGTTATTAAGCAGAAATGGGTCCCATGGCTGGCATGAAGAGGCTGTGTTTTGATTCTTCCCCTTTGCCTAGCAGCCAGGCAGCCACTATACTTCTGCTCTCCGTAACGAGAGGAAATAGTTACTAATATGACTGAAAACTGATTTGGTCACAGTTGTCAGACCAATAACAAGCCCCAGTGTGTTATATATGAAAAATCCAGTGGTTCCAACATTCTGGTCATCTGAAGAAGTGGGCTGTGCCCACAAAAGCTCATGATACCATCTACCTGTTTTGTTAGTCTTTAAGGTGCTACTAGACTATTTGTTGTTTTTTAAGTTTTTCCTGTTACAGACTAACTCAACTACCACTCTGAATACGTTTACTGATAGGGATGAGTGTATTAATCAGGATCATATTTAATCCAAGTTGATTCTGCATCATATCCATCTGTCTAGGTAGTTATATGGACCTCATCATTGTAGTATCTTAGTGGTTCACAGCCATAAATGGGCTTTATCCTGACAACACCCTGGTCAGGCAAGGAAATGTTGTTGTCCTGATTGTGTGGTTAGGGAACCAAAGTCCAGAGAGATTTAGGCCTAATCCATGCACAGCATTTTATACCACTGTAACTACAGTTAGATGTGTAATCAGCAGTGAAAGTAAGGTGATACTCCCCAGTGCACTTCTCGGGCAAGTGACAGCTGCACTCCAGCAAGATCCAGCTGGCTGACGGGCGGCTCCTGGGGTTCCTGCTGCAGGCTGGTGCTGGCAACCTGGTGCCTGCAGCCAGGGAAGGCAGGCAGGTTAAAGGAGACAGATGGAGGCGCACAGTAGGGGATATGCCCGTGCTCCCAGACTGTCTATTGGTGCATCTGCATCTGTCCTACTGCTCCCTCAGTGTACACTGGGCTGTGCATGTGCCATCTGTGGTGTGTGCTGTTGCCAGTCGCCCCTGAGAAGAAGCCAGGGAAAGGGAGCAGTAGCCAAGGTGCTGGTCTCTTGCACTGCTGCCAGTTTCCCAGCATCAATACCCCCAGACAGCTGGCCCACAGCACCCTTGTGCTAGTGGCAGCAAATACAAGTATTGGGTCAGGGACCCGCCCACCAGCTAGGCAAAGTAATCTGGCCTCCCCTCCACTCTGCCCCACTCCTTGCCCCCTGCCCTGACTCCTGCACCTCCCCCACATCCCCAGCCCTCTATTCTGACTCCTGCACACACACCCCCCACACACACACCAATCCTCTGCCCTGAGCCAGGTTGAGATAGGACAGTACCTGTAAGAAATTTAAGTTGCTTTCACTTCTGTGTTTCGATGGTATAGTCATACCAGACAAATCCTAGTGTGGACAAAGTTACACATGTATTATATTGTTGCTCTTTCTACTCAGTGGGGCATCCTCTAACTATTCTGGTGTAGCTAAAGCAGTACAACTCTTGTGTGTAGACAAGACCTAAGTGACTTCCCTTCAATCACACAAGAAACCTGCAGCAGAATTGGGAACTAAAGCCAGATTTCTCTAGTCCCACAAGATCAGTTTTACTTACCTCCTCAAATGCTCCCTAATTTGAAAAATGCATGTCCTCTAGTAGGCTACAGCACAGCTAGTCCAACTAGTGCTGTGAACAATTTATGGCAATAGAGACAGCATTTTGTTTCCAGTCACAATTGTCAGTGACTAGATGAGGATCTTGACTAATTTATTCAGGTTCAGGCCTATATGCAGGAATTTCGGGGGGGGGGGGGGAGGTTGCTTTTTTTGTAAATGTGGACCACAAGGGTGTGAATGCACCCTCATTGTCCCCCAAGTAAATTGGGAAATCAGCCCCAGCCTTCCCCCCGCTGGCCAGAGCATTAGAAGGGAGGCTCGGGCAGCGTGCTGCTCCTGCCTTCCCCTGTCTGGCTGGAGCATACTTACTTGGGGGAACAGGGAGGGTGCTTTTGCACCCTTCACACACACCCTGTGTATGGGCCTGAGGTTTCTCAGTTGTTCCATGGCATGTTTTCAGGAACATACCAGAGTCTCTAGATTGTTCTCAAAGTGCTGGGAATGAGTCATCATTTATTATTCAGTAGTGACTCTTTAGTTTTTGTGACTGCTTACTTAAGTCACATAGTCCCTGCTTGGACAAGCTGACCTTTATAAACTTTGTCTTCCCTCCAAGAGAATGCTTGGGATTTGAAACTGATTGCTGCAGATCTCCTGTATGTCAGCTGGAAAAGTTAGGAAAGAGGTGCTAGAATATACTAATAAATATGTAATGTGTCTTATCTGCAGATCTCAACATCTTTGCAAAGGTAGGTGTCATCCTTATTTTACTAAAGATAGAGAAACTGAGGCACAATGAAGTGACTTATCCAAAGGCATAAGACAACTCAAAACATGGAATTAAAACAACATCTGCTTCCTCTCAGTCTGGTGCCTTAATTTCTGGACAAAGCTGCCTCAAACAAAGAGAAAGCTTCAACTGACAAAGTAATAAGTATTTTTTGCTACTGTAGGGTGAAAGCTTTTAAGTCATTAGACACTTTTGAAAATGTTGCACTGGCCAACAGTAGATAAAAGGACAACATAGCTCTTTCCCGTCTCTATTTCTAGGATTTTTTGACTTTATAGTTGCAGATTATAGTAAACTGATTAACTGAGGCAGGAGTGGGAAACCAAAGGCCCAGGAGCTGGTTGCAGCCTCCAGTTTGCCTGGATCTGGCCCCTGAGGCTCAGGGCTCCCCCACCATTGGGGATCCCATGCTGGGGAGGGGTGGGTTTTTTTGTTATTGTTGGGTTTTTTTGTTTCTCACTTGTGTGTTGCCCCGACTGATTTTTCTGTGGGTCAGTGGTTCCTGACCCAAAAAAGGTCCCCCCTTCCCTGAACTAAAGAATTTGTGCTTTCCTTGATGCATGCATACTATTTCAATAGATGCTAATGAAATTACTTCTTGCATGGTGAGAGGAAATATATTACCAAGAAACATGACTCCCCTGATTTTGAAAGATGTCCTCCAGGTTCTAACACAGATGAATACTCTGTGTTTTCACCAACCACTGGAATTTTACATTGTGCCCCATTAGGTTTTATGGTTGTCAGGTAACTGTCAGATAATTAATGGCAGTTCTGAAACAATTCAAGCAAGTACTTTGCTGGTAGCTCTAATTTGCATTCATTTAGTAAGGTTCAGAGTTAGGGTTTGATTACTGAATGCTTTGTAAAATTTGCAATAAACAATCATAAAGTGTTTCAGTCACAATCTTTAATATCTTCTTACTGGGAGCATTATAAAGTCCCATATAATTTATTTTAATGGATCATTTGTAATTTGAATAAAGTATGTTCTCTTTTGGTCTTTGTAAAGGAGAAAATAATGCAATCAAACCTAATCACCACTTACAAGGGGTGATATTGATAACAATATTAGCTCTGCTTTTTTAGTACAATCATTGCTTTCAAAGCTGAGATCAGAAGGTTGCTTGTCTCCATGTTCCATTATTATTCACAATTTCAGCATTATTGACTGAGATGTAGACCAAACCAGCACTTTCTCTCTGGGTTTAAAAAAGAAGATACTTACTTATCGCTTCATCATTGATTAAGACAGAGAAATGTTAATGTTTAATAGCTTCTTAGTTCCAGTATGTGTACATGTTGACCTTATTGTTAAAATAAGAAGTACCTCAACACCATTATTAATGTTATTTAATTGAAGAAGCCACTTTGGTATTTGGGGGAAAGAGTGAATCTTTACTAACAAATAATTATTTTGGGATCATTGGAAAAAACAGCTTTTGTTCCTGGGCAAATACAGTTTTATTCAGCAAGTGTTTAAAAAATCCCAATGGTACTTGAAGAGAAAGAAAGGTCACCTATAAATATGGATGAGTAAGAAAAAATGTTAATGCAGTAGCACATGTTTATGTACAAACACATGTGAAGACCAAAGGCAGCTGCAACTTTTTGTTTGTTTCTCTAGGTTTCATATGAAATCAAATGAGTGACCTTCAGCACCTGTCCTCACTCTGCCACAGGGCAATGATATCGAGGACTGGCATTGGTCTCCAGCAGCTGGGCCTGTCTATTCTCACTGAGGGACAAGGAGAATACTTGAAATCTTTCATGCAGAAAAGGGCTGTGTCACATGTAACATGTGTCACATGTTATTGAGATGTCTTGTCACTGTCAGGAATCAAGACATTGCTTGTGATGGATTTGGAGGACATTCAAATGCCTTCAGGTTGTTCAAATGAATGTACTTCCTCAATATGCTTTCCAAAGATGGCTTTGAACACTCACCCCAAAACATCAAAGGAGATCAAGCAGACAGCATTATATATTAGTGATATAAAGATTCAAAGTCCACATATCAGGTTCCTAGTGATATTGGTGAGACTGATGTCTTGAAAGTACTTTGAAACACGTTCACAACTTGGATGGGTCATTCAGTCCTTTGTTCAGAACTTCATTTGTAGAAAAGAGGCAAGAAGCAGGACTGAAGGCAAGAAGTCAGAGTGAAGACAAGTTGGAGACGATGTGCTTGCCTTTTATTTTCCTTTTGCCATATGGCTTCTACTTTCTTTATCTCAAACAACAGCTGTCCAGCACATGGCCTGGCAGCCTTAGAAGTCTAATCATAGGCATGCCCCTACATGCCTTGCTGAGTCCTAAGACATAGCCCTGGTTGTCTCTCAGTGGGTCAGTTGAATAGCTGATGGTCTTTGATGGGCCATCAAGCAGTCTAGGCAGTGCATTATCAATCTGTCTGTGGGTGTCAGCAGAGACATAGCACATGTTTTGTAACACTGACAGATATACATATCTATAACCCAAAATAGAAATGTTATACAAACACATAAACAAGATGATCATATTTGGAAAAGTGTAACATTTTTGCTGATACCTTATGCAGCATATTTAGCACAATTCATAGGAATCTTAGAATATTAGTTTTGATAATACACTAAAGTGTGCCCCAAATTCCACACACTGTCACAATGACCCTAAAATTAAAGAATTAAATGATGCTTGTAAAGTGTGCTGACGTCCTCAGTGTGAAAGGTTATACATATAAAGCATGGGATGCACAATATGGGGATAGCAATGACCTGTCCTTTCAGGATGGATGAAGATGGGGTGGTAGTAGTAGTAATAGTAGTATATATTTCATATTGGGTTACCTTATGGAGCAATGAAACAGTTTTTATAAAATATACTTATGACACCAACATAAATACCTCTTTTCTGCATCCACCTTGGTAACTGTTCTTGTCCCAAAAGAAGTTTAGCAAGCAATAACATTTGTGAAGCCTTGAGCTAACCAGATAAGCATTGTGATTATTCCCAGTCTAATCCCACCGAGAATGCAATTATTAAAGGGAATCTTTTCTTAACTTGACAACTCAGCTTTCCATTAACCCATTCTTTATTAGAGTTATTAATATTATAGTAAAGAAGTGACATCCTCCAGACACATTTGGGACTAAAAAGGAGCACATTCTGTTGAGGGAATTAGCTGTGTTTGGCCCTGGGTGAGTTATAGTGACTGACATTTGGCATTCCATTCATCTTAATTTTTTATTAGTTTTGAGTTAAATTGATTATCTCATCAGTGTGTATTTGCAATTAGCACTCCAATACCCCCATCCTTCTTTTGCTATCATCCAGTTTACAATCAAAATCAGAACACTTTTTTTTCCAGTACCATCCTGAATAGAACGCAGCTGAGATTTGTCAAGCACACAGAGGGGAATTGGATACCCAGTTCCTATTAATGTTAAGAGGAATTAGTCATTACATCTTTCATGCAGCTTTGAAAA
Organism: Pelochelys cantorii; assembly: GCA_032595735.1. Lineage (NCBI taxonomy): Eukaryota > Metazoa > Chordata > Testudines > Trionychidae > Pelochelys > Pelochelys cantorii. Next base: position 94,871,139 of record CM064329.1, on the reverse strand, counting down.
TCAATGCAGATCTCATTTGAATTTGTTTGTTTAAGAATCTTACTAAGATTGCTGGTAACATTTATGACTTTTATTTTTGGTCACAATTAGGGCCAGATTTTCACAGGTATTTAGGCACTATAATTCCTATCTGCAGGAAAAAAATTGTACTCTAGAGAGTGTGTTAGTAGGCTTTGCGGGAGCTTAGTTTTAGACAATGCTGTTGAGCTAGCCCTTGAATACTGAGTTATTGATTATAGTCCTTGATAACAGAGAAATTGATCTCTGAACTTACATGTATACCTATACATATGTGTATTTCAGCCACCATAATGCTTTTTCTTTTGTCATCAGTAATCCACTTTACCAGCATTTACTAGCAAAGCGTTACCACCTCCCGATAGGTAATTATTTTTATTCCTGTTTTACAGCTGGACCATGGTGCACAGCTAGAATGAATGACTTATTGTAGGTCACAGTGTATGTCTCCATTTGGAGCTGGGGGTGTGAGTCTCAGCTCACCATAGACATACTTGTGTTATCTTCCATTGAGCTAAGAAACTAAAAAAAGTAGTGCAGCTGGGGAAACACAGGCAGAGGTGAATGATGGCACTGGCTAGCCATGCTGAGTACAAACCCGCCTGACCCCTGTGGGCAAAGAGACTGTCTAAGTGGGGTGAGGCTCTGGATGCTGCTGGTGTAGTGACCAAAATGGCTCTGGGCCTAGTGCTCGGGCAGCCAGGCAACACAGTTCCTGCTGCCTCCACCCACTCCAGGTATCCGCTGGCTGGGCACCTTGGCATCTGCTGCTGCCACCTTCAGTGATCCAATAGCTGAACCAGCCCTGGGGATTGGCCAGGTGGGCAGTGTGGTAGCCGCACTCCTAGCCCTGAATCCCCCCACACCCCTGTCCTGAGTCCACCCACAGTACACAGACCCCTCTGCCCTGACTCCTGCACTTTCCAACCCCTGCCCTGAGCCCCCAAATCCCCACACCCCTGCCCTGAGTGCCCCCACACTGCATGGTTCCCCTACCCTGACTCTTGCAGCTCTCACATCTTCCAACGCCCTGTCCTGAACCCCCTCCCCCCACCCTCACCCCCCACACTCCATCTCATACTTAATTTCTTACAGGTGTTGTCCTATCATCATCCCCTTTACCCCGGCACTGAAACCTCCTTCCTCCCACAAGGGAGGGTTGCAATATGACAGTACCTGTGGGCAATGTAAGTTACTTTCCCCCCTTCCTGTGAGTACATAGTCAGTATGGCTAGTCTGTGCCCATGGTCGCTGCTGCCTTGGCTACACTACTGTTCCTAGCATGCCACCCCATTGACAGCTAGCACAAGTGTGGCTTCTGAAGCTGGGAATCACACTCCTAGGGCCAAGTGTAGACATCTCCAGTGAGTCAGTGACAGAGCTGGAAATAGTAGATTCCCATTCCCCTAAGTCACCATTAACTGCCTAGATCCATAGAATGTCCTCTTTTCTAGAGAACAATATTGTTCCATGAATTCAGTCAAAAGCCTGTGGGGACAACAAGAATGGGGATTCTAAAGTTGTTTTGGAGCAGAGTGATAAACAAAGCAGGTAACATTCTTCACTCATACTGTTCTGCGCTGGCTAGAAAAATCATTGTGCTTTCCTAGGCATAATCTTTGTCTAGGAATATCTAGGAGGAAAAATCTGTCACTTTTCACCAGACAAGGACTCTCTTTCTGATTATCACATTAGTTATAATTTGTATCACCAGCCCAGCTAGCACATTTCTTAATTAATTAAAAGTTGTAATATGTTCCTGGCAGCAAAGACAAAGAGCTCTCCTATTACAAAACAGCTTTCTTAGCAGTTGCAAAGGTTATTCCATTATTATTAATTATATTATGTTTATTATTGTTGTTAATTTTAATTGTGCTCTACCCGCTGCTGTAGCTTTGAGATTAGCGTAGTTTCCATGTTCATATGCAGTCACTAATGTTCATCCCCAGAGGCATCAGTATTTCAATGGGGGATGACACACTCCCTATTTCTATCTAGATATTTATATACTATGGTATCCAACCACTTAGTAAGTTTATAGATTATGATGGATGTTCTAACACGCACCCATATTCTCTCTCCATTTCCAGGAAGGGGAGATAGTTTTCTTTCTCTCTCCCGAATTTCTCCAAAAAAAAAGAGGAGTACAAGATCTTTCGAAAAAGGGTTGATTTTTTTTGAAAGAACCGCGTTTAGACTGCGGTTTCACTTTCGAAATACCCTTTTTCGAAAGAACGCTGTGACACGATTATGCAAATGAAGTGTGGGATATTTAAATCCCTGCTTCATTTGCACTTTCAATCTGCCTAATTTATATCCCTCTTTTGAAAGAGGGACGTAGTTTAGACATAGCCTCTCTCTCTCTCTCTCTCTCTCCCTCTCTCTCTCTCTCTCTCACTCACTCACACACACACACAAATCCATAAAGCCCTGAATAGATACAAAATTTGCATCTGCATCGGTCTCTGAAAAATGAGCCACATATATCCATACTGACATCTGCAGATGTGGATACCTGTGGATATACAAGTGGATATCTACAAATCTGCAGGGTTCTAAATACAAAATTTGCATCCACATCTGTCACTGCAAAAATGAGCTGCCAATATCCGCACCCACATCTGCGGATGAGGATACCCATGGATATAAAAGCGGATACCCGTAGATTTGCAGTGTTCTATATATACAGACACAGCACTCTCCATCATCTGTTTTCTCTTCAGATAATTTTCTTATTAAATTATGGCAAAGAGATGAGTTTTCACTTAGGATACATCCACATTACAAAGAAGATTGAAGCTGCCGCTGCTGATCTTCTGGAATTTGAATTAGCGGGTCTGGTGAAGACATGCTGATTCAAATTGAGAGAGGCACTCCGGTCAATGCCGGTAGTCCTGCTTCCACGAGGAGTAAGGGAAGTCAAAGGAAAAGTGTTCTCCCTTTGACTTCCTGAAGTGTGGACAGCGCCAAAAGTTGAGTTAAGCTACTTCAATTTCAGCTACGCAATTAACACAGTTGAAATTGCGTATCTTAATTCAACCTTGTCCCATAGTATAGACATACTCTTAGTTACAAATAGAGGAAAATCTCTGATTTTCCTTGGCTCCTCTAGAAGAGAAATGGTTCTAGGACCAACCTGGGATGCAGACAACACTGTATCTACAACTATTGCTAATCCCACACTTGTTTCTGATGATACTCAGTCACTAATGACCATGATTTTCTTGGGCTTCTGTGGTCACAAAATGGTTCTAGGACTGCAACCAGTCCACATGTTTTTAAACATCACTTACTTTGTCCAGAGTAAGTGTGAAGTGATATGTCAAACCATGGTAATTAACACACAGCAGCTGAATTTCTTTATTTTAACCATCATTCAGTTTTCCCTGCTAAATAATCCCACACTTCTCCTTGGTCACTGTCATGTCTGCCTTTCCCAGGTTCACAGTCAGTCAGCTGCTCTTCATGCAGGAGATGAGCTCATTGTGGAGTAACCTTATTAAATTTGATGTAAAAAAGAGCAGTGGACTCAGGCACTGGAAGATTAACTGATTTCTTAATATTGCACAGGATCCATGGCAGAGCTAGGAACCCCAATTTCACAACTACTAAGCCTGTGATTAATGCTAATCTAGCATTTGGTTTTACTAAGCTTGTGAATTGCTGTACATAGCCTGAAAGGGGGTGGGGGGGTGACCCTTATCAGTTGCTTCAGAATAGATATTTTGCAGATAGCAGTCATGAACCATTCACCAAGACATTGTGATCCAGCCAAAAACAAAAAATGTACTTTTACCTCAAAATTGTCAAACAAAACCTCAGCTACTTATCAGCAAAACTCAGTTGGCTCAGGGGGTCAGTTTGGGTAAAGATTCAAGGTGCTGTTTGATTTAGCAACACTACTCCCAACTCCCACCTTGCCACCTTGAGGATGAAAGGCAGAAGAAATAAAGTCTTTAAAACACAAAACACCTCTGCTTCTAAAACTTACAAAAGAAAACTGGCTTCCCTGCGTACTCTCGTTAATAACAGGTAGTAGCTGCCCATTGAGTCTGAACATGGCTGTAATTTAGTCCTCAGAGTTGACCGCTGCCATTCCTGAACTGGGAGAGCTGTCATCAAATAAATCCCGGAGAGAGGATTACAACCTTGTGCATTCACTAAATGGCCATCTATTTTCCAAATTGCCATGGTTTAGCAAGAGTGCAGCTCCAGCTGCCAAATTCCCCTACACCCCTCAGTGAAGACAGAACAAGGAGTGTTATTTAGCATTTATAGTACAGGAGCTCCCAGAGGCTCTAGTCAAGACCAGGCCCCATTGTACTAGGCCCTATATAAACACATAAGTTACAGCCCCTGCCTTGGAGAGTTTACAACCCAAGATACATATATCATCTAGGGCCGGAAAAATGGCTTATATTTGAAAAAGGGTTTATATTTGGAAAATCTTTACAATTTACCAAAATGACTGTCATGTGAGTACACCACTACTCTCGACTGGTTAGAAACAGAACTTCTGAGCTGTGTGTCACAGGTCCTATGGTGACATGGGGTAGCGGAAGCATCAAGACAGGGGTGACTGCCCCCACAATGTCTCGCAAGGGTGACAGCAGGATCCAGCTAGGTTCCTCATGCACTGCAGGGGGCTACAGGGGAAGGTGTACAGGAATGAAAGTGGGACCCAAAGGAGGGACTGAAGTGACCACCATGGTGCACAACATCAGGCCAGATGCCAGGGAGTGGGTATGAACAGCTCTTCTGTTTCCACCTTCCAACCACTGCAGATCCTGGCAGCAACAGACAGCCCAGGAGAGGGGCAGAAGCATGGGTACCAGCCACTAAGTTGCACTGGGGGATAGGACAGGGCATTGGCATAAGGGCAGGGTATATGGGGTGCACAGGTGCCACCTTCAGGACAGGTGGGGAAAACAGGCCAGCTTGTAATTTCTGTAAGGCATATCTAAGTCATCTCGTTATTATGGTTTGTTATTGGTAACTTATGGAAGGTAAATAGGTCAATCTAGTGCTTAGGAATCTCTTAGCAAAGGACTAGAGAAAAAAAGCGATAAAAAACAGAGAGGCAAGTTCCACAAAGGAAGATATCCAACTCCTCGGGCTGTTTCACAAGAACTGAGGGCTTTAGAATTTAAAAACAAATCAAAGCAAAACCCCCTACCCTAGACTTCACCTTTGTGATGAAACATGACGATAAAGTGGAAAACACAGATGAATTGATTGATTGTGTTGCAAAGAGGTGAGCAAATATTGATGGGGTCAGGAGCCAAATTAAAAAAAAAACTTTAAAAAAATTTAAACTAAAATGGATGTTTTTCAGTCACTCACAGAAATGACAATCTGGACAAAAAACAAAAGTTAAAAGTTGAAAAAATTGTTTAATCCCAATTTATTTTGCTTGTTAATTTTTTTTAACTTTTAATAAATATAATGAGTTTTCCGTTGTTTGGGGCTCATGGCTACTTTACAGCACAGAAGGCAGAGTGTCCTTTTTTCATGAAAAACTTGAAAAGGCTTTGAGATTATTCCTTAGGGGAAAAAAAGAAATTCCTAAACTTTCACATACCAGAATGCTTGTTTTCTGGCCAACTCTAGCCCCCAGGGTGCTGAAGTAGGTTCCTGTGCCATCAGCTCTTCCTCTTCACACAGCCTAGAACAGGTAGCATGAAGGGGGGTGAGATGGGGCAGACAGGAGATGTGGCAGGACAGAGTTTTACAATGCTATTCCCCTATTGGCACAAGCTATATTAAAGACCCTACATCATTGGCACAACTTAGAGCAACTTTCCACTTGCTCAAATTCATGTCAAATAGGGGTCGACTCTGAGAAGTGAAGAGCCATCACCAGCTCACAAACACGTCTTCACTGTCTCCACTGCTGAGGAGAACCCTGGTGCGTCTTTTGTCTGGAGGCTTGAAGATAGGCTACCAAGAAAGAGGCAAAGAAGCCAAGAAAAAGATAAAGACTTTGCCAGAGTTGGGAGGTGAATAGGTGGGAGGTGAATAGGTAATGCCATTATACAAACAGTGGAAAAATGCATTAATATCCTTGCAGATAATAGTCAGCTCTCTGATCCACTGGATACTCCCAGGAACATGGTTAGTGTGATCCATTTGAATTACTCCAAACAATGGGTGCTGAATCTTTGAAATTATACACTTGGAATTGTGTGCAGCCCAGCCTGAAAGAGGAAAGTGGGAAGATGGTGATCCATGCACAGGATGAGGCAAAAAGGTTCACATTTTTGCCTCCTATTTCCCATAAAATTCCTTCAGTGCCCCGGGCCAGACACTTGCAAATCTCTGTGCTTCAGTTTTCCCCATCACCTGTAAAGAGGGGGCACTATCACCTGCGTACTCCAGAGGGTGTGTTTGTTTCTTTTTGAGTATTTATTAATTAGTTGATGTTTGCAAAGCCTTTTGAAGGTGTTAACTATTACTCCCAGCAATTCAAAGGTGCAAATTGGTGTTTACTAGTATAATTTTCTCACTGTGCTGCTCTTTGCCTGCCTCCTGACTCTATTAGGGCTGATAATTGAGTCAGTCTCTGCATGAGTATTTATTTGGACAAGGGTTACTTGGGAGTCTTTTTATGTTTACTTTGGGGGTGGTTAGAATCTTTTGCATTTCTTCTTTTTGAAAGGCTGAAGGTGTAGGGGCCTTGGAGAAGTGCATGTTATAAATTAGCAGTGGGGAATCTCCAGCCCATGAGCCAGACATGGTTCATTAGGATTAGCACCTGACAGGCTGCCAGACGGTTTGTTTACTTGAGCATCCTCAGGCACTGCTTCCTGCAGCTCCCATTGGCTGGGAATGGCAAACCACAGCCATTCACAGCAGCAAGTGACCACGCCTGTGGACATTCAGGTAAACAAATCCTCTGGCAGTCTGCCAGCAGCTAACCCTGATGAACCATGTCCAGACAGCACGCTGGAGGTTCCCCACCCTGCTATAAATGAAACAGAGTAAGATAATGAAATGACTAGAAATGAACCTAGACACACATGTTCCTGGATTCCTTAGAGAAGGGGAAAGGGAGAAAGAAACCTGTGGGGACCAGATGTCACAAACTCCAGTAAGTATGACACACACTTCAAATATCTAGTAAAATTAATTTCAGTACCAGACTTACAGCTTGAATGTGCGTTACAGAACTGAAATCTATCATATTTACAGTACAGTACCGTGATCTGAGCATCTGAATATCTCACAACATACCTGAGAAGTACTACGATCCCCATTCAACAAATGGGAATCTGAGTCACAAAGAGAATGTATGACTTGCCTCAGGTCCCACAGAAAGTCTGTGTTGAGGGAGGGAATTGAACCTAATTCTCAGGCCAGCACCTTAACTACTAAGCCAACCTTTCCCCCTGCAAAAACTATTTTATAGCACTGTTGCCAACTTTTAAAACTTCATTTCAAGTCTTGTGATAAATTGGTGTTTTCCTTAAAGTCCCAGATCAATAAGTCATGTATGTACGCAAGAATCTCAGATTTCATTTTTTTAAAAGTTTCTAGCCCTCCTTACTGCAGAGAACAGATTGGAAACATGAATGCTAAAAGCTCAGAAACTAGAGTACAAATAAAAAGGAACCCCAAATGTATTCTTATTGGGTACGTCTAGACTGCAAGTCTGTTCTGGGATACCTCCGGAACAAAGAACGTGTCCGCTATTTCGAAATAATTTTCGAAATAACGGATGCGCTATTTTGGCATCCCTGTAAACCTCGTTTCACGAGCAATAAGAGATGTCTCAAAATAGCCTATTTCAAAATACAATTGAAATAAGATACGAAATTTTGCGTATCTTATTTTGATTTTAGAGTGTAGTCTAGACGTAACCACTGTTTTTAAGTCTCATGATTTGTGGTAGCTTTATTAATGAGTTTTACATGCCTGGAGCTGGCAGAACTCTAAGTCCCCCTAGGATTCAGACTGTTTTGCACCTGTCTGTGTGTTCACACAGAGTAAAAAACATTATTTTGCAAACCTACACTGGTTTTAGCCCAGCTTTATATGTACATCCTTACCCTAACTCCATGCTCCTGTCTTACTCTTCTGATTCTACCTTCTTCCATAGTCATAAAATATTTCATCCTTTACACAATGGCTATCCTTTTTTGTGTGTGTCCACTCCCCTCCCCCCCCACACACACCAATGTGAAGAATTATTGATAGCTGCTTGATCATAAAACCTCCTTCATCACCTATCCCATGACTCCGGCCATTCAAATATCCTGAATTCCTGGGGAGATAATGTATTTATATTGCTTTTAGTATGAAAAATACAATGTACCTCTGGTGCTCAGTACAATCTGCTCTGTCATTAGAAGCCAAAATACCTTGTTCTGGGGTACTTGAAGACCATTACAGTGATTGCCTTCTGTCACTTCTGTTATTACTTTAGTGAGTCTCCTCTGTATAAAATATAGAAATGACTGTTATGTTCCTGGGATTTCCCCTCAATATTCCTGACCAGAAAGAACAAAGCAAAAAGATTCCTAAAAATCCATCCCAAGTTTCACAGTGTGCTAAGTGTAGGCTGACACAGACCTTGAGGAGTTTTGTCAGTGCCCTGTGGATACCCTTGCCCCATGGACATAATGGCTATGTCTACACTGCAGGCTTCTTGTGCAAGAACTTTTTGCGCAAGAATTCTTGCACAAAAGTTCTTGCGCGAGAGTGAATCCACACTGCCATGTGCTTTTGCGCAAGAGATGTCCTTTTGTTCAAGAGCGTCTATGGCAGTGTGGATGCTCTCTTGCGCAAGAAAGCTCTGATGGCCATTTTAGCCATAGGGGTTTCTTGTGAAGAAACCCCTGTTCCCATCCACACTAGCCTTGTGCAAAAAGGCTTATTCCTCATAGAGAGAGGAATAACTCTTGTGCAAAAAGCCCTCTCTTCTGATAAGCTACTGCAAACTTTTTTGCGCAAGAACGGGCTTGTAGTGTGGATGCTCAGCAAGTTTTTGCGCAAGAACAACTGTTCTTGTGCAAGTAGCCTACAGTGTAGACATAGCCAATCAGTATAGCTCAAATTTCAATACCTATGTGAGAGTCTCAGTGCCTTGATATAAGGAACTGCCTGTAATTAGGGCCCCAGGGGTGGCCAGCAGAGTTTGGGTCCCATTTTGAGAAGCCTGTAGGAACTGTGAGCACATTCCAGCCATCCCAACAGCAGTATCCCATACCTGTGTTCAGCCTCCTTCTAGAGATGCTACCTATAGCGCTTCCAACTCCAACTTTGCCCACAAATTTCCTACAAAGTTTCTCTCAACAAGGTCCTCTTGACATCAGGTTTAAAACACCTGTGAAGAGGGTAACATTCAGGGATAGTTTGCAGGTCCGTATGCAGGAATTTCTGGGAGGGGGATGCTTTTTTTTTTTTTTTTGTAAACGTGGACCACAAGGGTGTGAATGCACTCCCATGGTCCCCAAAGTAAGCGGGGAAATCAGCCCCAGCCTTCCCCCGACTGGCCAGAGCATGGGGGAAGGAAGATCTAGTAGCATGCCACTCCTGCCCTCTCTTGGCTGGCTGGAGCATGCTTACTTGGAGGACCATGGAGGGTGCTTTCACACCCTTCATATCTCCCCGCATACAGGCCTAGTCTGTAGCAAGGTTTGTGTCCGTAGTCAGTGCAGTTTTTCCCAGGGGTTAATGTAGGAACTGTGAAGGTCTGAAAGCAGAAGAATTCTCCCTGCAGTCCCCTCCCTGTGGCCGGTGGGAGAGCTTCTTCCCTTCAAGCTACTTCTCCTCATTGCCTCCATACAGCAGCTGCCACTGACTCTGCTTGGGGATTGCAAGCAGCTTACATCGCCAGGCAGGAGGCTGGAGAAACTAGGCTTGGAAGCTCCCCCTCTCCCACCCCATGGGAATCCTGATTCTGGAGAAGTGTGTGATGTGTTCAAATTGAACTATCCTCCATGACAGTCAGAGAGGCAGTAAGTGCCTGTTAGAGGAAGCCTGACAAAGAATCATCTTCTCTAGTAGTCTCAATGAAATCCTGAACTCTTCCCTTCCCCCCCCCCCACCCGCACCCGCACCCGCACCCGCACCCGCACCCGCATCCCCATGATGTGGCTAATCAGCTGCAGCAGCATTCAGAGCTGCTTAGAGAATGGTAATTTATCCTTTAGATCTGCCTTGGGCTTCCCTGATTTTACACATTTGCAAATTGGGGGTAGGCTGTCGAATTTCTTACCTTTTTGTTTGTTTGTTTTTAGTGTGGAGGAATCTCTGGGGTACTGAATCTTTCAAGGGAGAAGGGGGCATCCTTTAGGGCAGGGATGCCCAATCTACAAATCATGTGGCATACACAGCCCCCAGACCATTTCATAGGACCCGTGACCTGCTTCAACACAGTATACTAATGGCTGATTCATTAGCGTTTTGTCATTGAATCATAAAATCATAAGGTTGGAAGAAACCTCAGAAGGTCATTGAGTCCTACCCCCAGCCCAAAGCAGGACCAACCCCAAATAAGGCCTGCCAGCCTTGGGGGTATGAGGCTTCTCCTCTTCTGCTCTAGGGAGTGATTTGTTATCTCCTGCATCCAGAACAGCATAACGGCTCTCCAATACTATGGTGGGAGGGTTGGGAGCAGGGGTGGAGCACTGCCTGCTGCCAGAAGCGACCAGCTGCCAGTGTCCATCTCCTTCTCCACCAGTGGTGTGTCAGCAGTCTTCGGTAGTGGGACAGCTACCGCAGCCTCAGCTGTCTCCACATGAATACTGTCCAGGAATTGCTCATGGATTCAGATACACCTCAGTCTAGGCACCTCCTCCTGTAGCTCTCCCACCTGCTGCCTGAGAGATTCCACCAGCAGGCACCTTTCACATTGGATGGTCTCCCCAGACTGGATTTCAATAAGTGGGAATTGCAAGCCACAGTCTCTACAAACCACACCAGGGTCTGGGTAGAGGCATCCATCATCTGTCTGGCTACAGGTACAAGCAGAGGCAACAAAAGGAGTGCTGGCACAGGTGTTGCAGGACTTCCTAACCATATTAGGACTCCCTCTGTCAAACTTCCTCTCAAACTTCCCTGTCTGCTCTCCTGGGCACTCTGCCTCTGGCTTTTTAAAGCCTGCTCCACAAGGTCAGGCCTGCCCCCTCATTACTCACACAGGGAAGGCTGATCCCAAGGCTGAGTGAGGCTGATCAAAGACCATCAGGGGAACAAAGGATCAAACACTCCCAGACACACAATCCCAAATGCCACAGTAACTGAAATCACCTGAAATCAGAATCAAAATTCAAATTTCAAACAGTCAAGCAAACTCACTCACGCCAAAGCTACTACACTTACCTGGCGGCCTGTTCAGTGGCGGGATCTTTTGCGCTCCCTCTCAAACTCCCCTGTCTGAAGCCCCCTGTCCACTTCACCCTCCTGTATAATAAGCTTAGAAACCCCTGCTTTAGGAAGAAGGAGGCAGCAGAAGATAAGTGGGCCCAGCATATTTTAAATTTCTTCCTGTCCTTTTTTTCAATAAGAAAGAACATTTCTCTTAACTATGCACAAGGACCCTGCATTTTAAAATAGCCTGTTTCTTTCCTGACTCAGGGAGAGAGAGGTAATACAGATTTATTAACTATATAACAGATATTGCATCCAAGCATCTCTTGTTCTGTTCCCATCAAGGAATTGCACATCAGTGTGGATGTCTGGAAGAGCAATTATAATACAAGTACACTCATTTACTCACGATGGGTGGCGTCAAGACCCCATTAAACTCATTAGGAATTTTGACAGTGGTTTCATGGAACCTAGATTTCACCCTATAATTACACTTATTTGTTGCTAATTTCTGGTCAAATACCCACTCACATGGAAAAAAATATTCTTCCTAAACTACTACATCTGTAGTTTTGTACAGAATCTAGCACAATGGGCTCCACAATAAAAAATAATCATCATTTAGGTAACAAACTGGAAACATGAACAATTACACAAAGCAGGAAAAACAATTGTACAAATATGGTTGTGTTGAGTCACTATTCAAATTTGAAAATAAGGTTGTGAATATTTCCTGCAGTAATACGACAAGCGGAGGGTCTAAAAATAACTCACAATCTTCGTAAGTGCCAAACTTCATCTGCAGGGATAGACATAGAGCTATTTAATTTGTCAAGGTACCTGGTATCTTCATAAGGAAAAGGACTATAAACATATTTGTTTTTAAAATAAAAGCAGAGATTAACCTTGACATTGTATGTGTTACTGACTCTCACATTGTTAGCATGAGTTTATAATAATTATTGTTTTTTATGAAGCCCCAGAAGCTGGAGTCGAGTTAATATGTAAGAATATGAGATTTCATTCTCTTCATTGAGTACCTAGCCTTCATAGTTCCACAGGAAAGCATAAGAATGGCTATACTGGGTCAGACCAATGGTACATCTAGCCCAGTATCCTTTCTGCTGACAGTGGCCAACACCAGATGCCCCAGAGGGAGGGATCACAACAGGTAATCCTCATGTGATCCCTCCCGTCACCCGCCTCTAGAGAAACAGAGGCTAGGGATACCATTCCTACCCATCCTGGCTAATAGCCATTGATGGACCTAACCTCCATGAATCTATCTAGCTCTTTTTTGAACCTTGTTAAAGTTCTAGCCTTCACTTCATCCTCTTGCAAGGAGTTCCACAGTTGACTGTGCATGGAGTGAAGAAAAACTTCCTTTTGTTTGTTTTAAACCTGCTGCCTATTAATTTCCATTGGTGACCCCTAGTTCTTATATTGTGGGAATAAGTAAATAATTTCTCATTATTCACGTGTTCCACATCAGTCATGATTTTATAGACCTCTATCATATCCCCCCTTAGTCTCCTCTTTTCTAAGCTGAAAAGTTCCAGTCTTTTTAATCTCTCTTCATATGGGACCCATTCCAAACCCCTAATCATTTTTGTTGCCCTTTTCTGAACCTTTTCCAGTGCCAATATATCTTTTTTGAGATGAGGCAACCACATCTGTATGCAGTATTCAAGATGTGGGTGTACCATGGTTTTATATAGAGGCAATAAGATATTTTCTGTCTTATTCACTATCCCTTTTTTAATGAAAAAAAAAACCCTTGAAAATGTGACCTGCGTGTCCTCTCAAGGCTGGAAAGCTAGAATGCAAATAAAGAGAACCCAAATTGTATTATTTCAAAACCTCATGATTTTAAGCCAATCTCATGATTTTTGAACATTTACGGATCTCAGTAATGGCAGATGCTGATTCCATAGCTCTTGGGGTGGTTCTAGAAGATAGGGAGAAGCTGGGCCAGTGATTCTCAAATGTATTTCATTGGGCCCCTCTTCTTTGTGTCTGTAGTTTTATATGCCCTCTCCCCAGTACAAATACTGCACTCCAGCCTTGAAGGCAGAACAAAGAACAGTGGTCACTGGCTGGGCATCCAGCAGAAGCACAGAAATGAGGCTTGCAATGTGAAAAGTAGTATTTCTCAATATGTTTTCCTAGCAGACATAAGGCATGTATACACAGCAGGGATAAACTCGAAATAAGCTATGCAACTTGAGCTATGCTAATTGCAAAGCTTAAGTTGAAATAGCTTATTTCGATTTTGGGCGCTGTCTACACAGCAGTTATTGTACGAGGAGTAAAGGAAGTGGGGAAGAGTGTTGTATCTCGAAATGAGGGTTAGAGGAATGAGAGTAAGCAATCTTCCAGCTTAACAGTAAATTGACATTATGTTGAAATAACTGCTTGTGTGTAGATGTGGACTACGTTATTTCGGAACTGATGATATTCCAAAATAATTAGGCTGTGTAGACGTGGCCATAGTGCCCATCATCACCCTTTGGTGCTGCCACCTGAGGGCTGACAGTTGGAGCTCCAGTGCCTCCAAGTGAGGGATTGGGGGTAGGAGAGAAGGAGAGCATGAGTCTGGGCTGCCTCCTGATGAGGGATTGAGGAAGGAAGGAGAAATCTTTGGGGTCGTGCAGGGTCTGGGTCACTTCCCCCCCCCCCCCCAGGCACTGCCCCCATCACGCCTCTTCCAGCCCCCATTCTGCCCCTGCTCTACCTCTACTCTATCCCTTCCCCCAAGCCCTGCCCCTGTGTAATGTAACAGATTTCCTGGGAACTACTGAAAGGTCAAATGAGGGTAAATTGCTTAGAAACAGGGCTAGATACAGTCCAAAACTGGGAGTCCTCCTCTACAAAGCACCAAACCAGTTAGTCACAAAGAAAATGTCTGTTTGTCACACTGGCCAATAAGAAGTCACATAAGCAATCCCCCAGACTCTTCTCCTGTGCTACAACCAAAACCATACCTCACACAGATGAGAGATTATGAAAACCAATCTCACCAAATCTGAAAAAGGTTCTTAGGATCTCTAAGGCCTAGCCACATTCCAAGGTCAATTTATACCTCAGATCTCACCCAAAAGAGCATGCCATGCCAGTTCTTTTGACTCTAAAATCTAAATGTGAAAGAAGGAAAGAAAGAAAGAAAAGGTTGAAAGTAAAATTGTTAAAGGAAACAAAATTACATACACTGATTACAAAGTTCCTGGTGCAGGCTTGTGGCAGAGATGGAATATATTGCTATCTTAAAATCTCTTGGGGTATGTCTACACAGCAAAGTTATTTCGAAATAACAGCCGTTATTTCGAAATAACTTTCCTCGCGTCTACACGGCCAAACCGCTATTTCGAAATTAATTTGAAATAGCGGAGCGCTTATTTTGAATTTGGTAAACCTCATTCCATGAGGAATAGCGCCAAATTCAAAATAGCTAAATTGAAATAAGTGCTGTGTAGATGCTTATTTCGAAATAGGGGGCCTCCAGCCCTTCCCAGGTCACTCTGGGAATAACCAGGAAAACTTCCTCTCCTCTCTCCCAGCCCTGGAGCCCTTAAAGGGGTAGACTCTGGCCACAGTGCCTGTGCCAGTTCCAGGCCTGCCAGCACAGAGCCAGCAGTCACTGCCCCTGACCCAGTGGCCCCACCATGAGCCAGGCAGCCAGTGCCAGCCAGCCTTCCACTGCTCCCCGGGCCCAGTCCCCCAGCTCCCAGGAACCTGCCAGGGGCTGGAGAAGGCGGGCAACTTCCTGGTCTAGTGTGGAGATCGTGGACCTCATTGAGGTTTGGAGGGAGGCCTCCAATGTCCACAATCTCCACACTAGACGGAGGAACGCGGCCATCTACAGATGGATGGCTGCCAGCCTGGCCAAAGGCCACATGCACACCCAGTAGCAGGTGCGCATGAAAATAAAGGAGCTGCGGCAGGCCTATGCCAGGGCCACAGGAGGTAGCTCCCAAAGAGGGGCAGACACCTGCCCCTATTTTGATGCCCTGGACCGCATCCTGGGGGGGGTGGGATGGTCCATGCCACCCCTGGGGTCATCGATCCTGGAGAAGGAAAAATGTGTATTTTATTTGACATCATCGAGATAGATAAGCAAGCAGGGAAACCTGAGAACCGGCTGTCCAGGGGCGGGGGAGGGCTTTAAGCACAGACCTCAGTTAGCCTCAGGCAGAAGCCACACAAGGTAAGTCCTGACCTGGTGCCCTGCCAGAACTGGTTCCAGCCAGCCTTAAATGCGATTCACAGTCCACTCAGTGTGGACGCGCTATTTCGAAATGCATTTTGTGTGTAGGCACGTTATTTTGAAATAACTTATTTCGTATTAACTATTCCGAAATAAGATATTTCGAAATAACGCTGTAGTGTAGACATACCCTAGGATACATCCTTTATTAGGATGGGTCATCAGTCCTTCTGGGCTCAGTTTGTAGCAAAGATACTCCTGACGTGATGAGCTGGAAATGAAGACAGCAATAAAGACAAAGATGGAGGAACCCCTAGGGGCCACTCTTTATACTCTTGGCCATGTGGAGGGAATGCTAAACCGTGACCTTGCTTTAAGTTAGGGTAGGAGGAAAATGAATACCAAATTGGTGGTCCTAGCTCTTACTATTTAGAAGGAATTCTTGAATAAAGGGTCTCACAGATGAAAAGACAGAAAAATGTACATTTCTAAAAAACATAGTAAGATTTTTTTCTTCCATACCTTCTCATCTTCCTGTGTTCTCTCCTCATTCCTTGCTTTGGCCCTCCCTTTTGTGGGGTCCATTTAAGTAATCAACTGCCCATTTCCATAACAAATATGAACACACAGGACGTGAGTTTCCTCTTTCATGGTAACTTTACTCTGGTGTAACTCTACTGATTTTAGTGATGTGACTCCTGATTTCCACAAATGAAAGCAAAAAGAGAATCAGGTCCATAGAATCAACGTCTATAGAATCACCTTGCCTATTGTGTTAGCATCAGTTCTCTTTTGCTTTATCCTTCTAGTATGACGTCTGGATTTTAGTTTGCGATTGATTATTGTTCATGCATACAATGTATTAAAATATTGTTTCACTAAAGAAAGTGTGTGACTAATCCATTGAGGATGGCTACATACTGTGGAATTAGAGAGGATATTAGCACAAGCAAATAACAAGGACAATTTAATGAATGTGTCATAGAATGAAAATGTCACACACATACAGCTGGGGTCAAAGAACAGGAAAAATTTAACAAGCACAAATTTATTACTCAATGTGGAGATTACATGAGGACCACTGAGCTGCTGTTCTCCAAGGAGGGGTGCACTGCAAGAATCAGGGTATATTAGGTAGCATATGATGGCTCCAACAAAATGAGTCCACTTCCCTGCTTCCCAGAATGAACTCTTCTGGCTTCCATGAATGAGTCAGAAGTTCTGGGAATAACTCAAGCTCTACCCTTTGGTTCTGTCTCTTCCTGTATTTGGATTGAGGTTCTGATATTGCTACCATTAGCACTCTCCATATGCATTGCTAATAAGAGGGCAGGTTTCAAAATGGAAGGAGTGCAGACACTGTGGGGGGGCTGTGTGTATGTGTGTTTTTGGGGGGGGTAGGAAATGTTGAGAGAGCTGTCTAT
This sequence comes from Pelochelys cantorii, assembly GCA_032595735.1. Taxonomy (NCBI): domain Eukaryota; kingdom Metazoa; phylum Chordata; order Testudines; family Trionychidae; genus Pelochelys; species Pelochelys cantorii. The sequence continues at coordinate 94,854,180 of CM064329.1, read as the reverse complement.
ACTGTTGCAATAAGATATTGAATGGTTGCTCTGAGATTAATAGCCATGCAACATTGGTTAACATGATTCAGGGGGCTCCTGCATGGCTGGACTGGGCAAAGCTAACCTTTCAAGGAATTAATATCTGGATGGTTATCACTGGTGAACAAGCCACAGGCTCAGACTACTGGGAGAGAAGCTGGTTTCTTCCTCACTCCCCAGTCATACAGTTGGGTCTTTTTTCAATGCATTGTCCTTCTCCACCCCATGGATTGTGGCCATTAATGTTTGTTGAAGTCGTAAGTTCTGTTTGCTAGTGTGTTTGATAAATGTTGTACCTAAGCACTGGAGCTGTATGTTCTCTTTTCTGGCGTTACACTTCTTTGGCTTCATGTTTTACACACTTATGCCCTATTACGCTAAAGGAGGAATGTAAACGTGGCACATCTAGACCACCAAGGTTGGTTCACATTGACAGATTGATATATATTTTATATCCTGCCAAGAAGACCAGGCCCTTGGGAACTGTCAAGTACCTGATTAAATTGAATTGCCAATGTTCATTTATTATGGATTCACATATCACTTTTCACCAAAGCTCTGGGCAGCTGTGTCAACCGTTCCTTTTATTTCCTTAACTCTTTAGGGCTTTATTTTCTTATTCTTCCCCTCTTTTGTCTTTATTTTCCACCAAGTCATTGTTTAAAAAAATACCATGTTTGTTCTTTTGAAAAAAATGTGTTTGGGAATAGTGGGGAAAGCAAAAAAGTTACACTAGTAGAAGCTTTTATTTGGCACAGGACTGAACACCCGGGAGAGACCTCAGCTTTCAACATCCTTGATTTAATGAGAGTGGCTGTTAACTCCAAAGAGAAGGCAGGGCAGATTGCCGCATCAGGAGGATGAAGAGCCCTCAGTTAGATGCAGGTGGCAAATGAAGTGTTTCCCTTATAAACTGGCGCGTTAGGTAGCATATAAACTCCTGGGACGAAAGGATTCTGATTACAACCAAACCCATTTGCGCTCCCTAGTCTCCATTTCCCAAAACTCTTTTGCTCTCAGCCACTCATTGACGTTTTAAAAGAAGTGGCTTACAAAGCTGTTTCTTTTCCGGAGCTCCCTGCTCTGTCTTTCTAAAGTATGTGGGGAGCGTTCAGGCTGTGTGGGTAGGTATACATGTATGTTCATGTGTCTACGTGCATACATTTGGCACAGTTAGGTGCCTGTGAGTATGTGCATAGTTGGGTTTAGGTGCATTTGTGAGGAATCAGGGGTGTGTGTGTGGGGAGGGGATCATGCTTGTGTTTGCATGCCTGTGGGAGAAGTTGGGAGGGTGAACATGCATGCTTATGATTGCGTATTTAGGTGGCCTCTGTGGGGATTGGTCTTCTTCGCCTAATTTCCTGGACATGGTCAGTAAAAATAAAATAAAAAACAAAATAACTTTTGTTATCAAAAGTTCTATTTCTCAAGTTGTTCCGAGAGCAATCACTCCCTTCCCCTCTTACTGACACAGATTAGTTATGTTAGCTCATCTGCCTCCCTCTGCAACAACTAGACTAAATTCTCTAATGCTGCACATATTTCCTGTGTTTGTTTTACCAGCACCTCTGATGTCCTGACTAACAGAACAATTGCAATTCTTCATTGGCTCAGTGGCACAGTTCTCAACATTCTTGGAAATGTTTTTGAGAGTTCCAGAGGCAGGTACACATGGAAACAATATGCAGGCAGGCTACTGAAGCTGTGGTGATGACCGGAGCCCTGGTCCCTTTAGAATTGCTTCCAGAACACCAAGCAGAGTGCTCCAGAGTCCTGTGTCACATGCTCCAGCTGGCTCTGAGGGCTGGCTCATGGGGAAAGAGGGAACTGTGCCAATCGGGCAGCACTGGGGCTGGCTGCCCAGCCCTGCCCCTTCCAGAAGCCCGGAGCCAGTCCCCCCGCCCGCTCCCACATACATTGCTCAGGGGCACAGTGATTCTGTCAGCTTCCCTGCAAGCAGGTACATACATACATCACACATGAGTAACACAATCATACCCAGCCACCCACATCTACACATGCATATCCCATGTGTCACACATGCAAACATACTACATGAACATCCAAACAGCATAATTCTCTCCATATATACCACACACCTACATCCAAACACAATCAGAAATTCCTGACACCTCATGCACAAACAGCACAGTCACACATCCAAATACCACACATGTTCCCCAACATGCTACCAGCACTCACAACTACAACATAGGAACACACGCAGCACCTCCAAGCCTGCATGCCACACACACTTTTGAACAAAGAGCATTCATTCTCATAGACTTGTGTAAGGTTTATTTTCCCCCAGTTCACAACTCTGGCAAACAAACTTGCTGCATCCCTTACCTGCAAATCTATTTATTATCTCTCTCACACACTTTTCTTTTAAAGGCCACTGTGGAAATGAAAGGGGGATGAGGAGGCTAGTCATATGCCTTTCTTAGTTAATTCTTTTTTTTTTTTTTTCAATGCTATCCCAATGCATTTTTGATTGTTTGCTATTCCTCAAAGGCTGAAATTCAATATGTAAAAAAATGCTTTTGAAGAGCTGAATCAGCTTCTAATGTCAAATTCAATAAGCTCAACCACCACCTTCGCATCCCATTATTATAAGAGGAGAGGAGGCAATGAGGCCCCAAATTTCAACTATTTTCAGAGACACTCTGAGTTGAAAATTAAGGATAAGTTATTGAAGTGCTTAGAAGCCAAATTGATATTCAGAAAATGGAACTCACATAATGATTTTTCCATCCAGTTTATTTATTCTGAATCCGATAGCCATTAATATACTCTAAACTCCAGGGAACTGAAGGCACAAATGTAGAGTTATTTTCCTTATCTTGTTTGCAGGGAAAAGCTGAATTTCAGGTCATCAGTAAGAACTATAGTACTGTAAAGCTGCTTGCCCTCCCCACTCCCTTTTGGGCTAGGTGCTGTTCAAAGAAAGGGGTTTATATCAGGGGGATCACTCAGGGTAGGTCTACACTTCAATTAAAAATCTGTGGTAGCTCTGTACCAACCAACCTGGGCTCACGGCAGCGGCAACATGTGGCCCAGGAAGTAGGCAGGCCTTACCTTTCCCCTCTCCCTTGCTCTGCCCCTGCCCTACCCTTGTTCCACATCTCCCCACCCACCTTTTTCCCAGCACTCCTCAGAGCAGTGAGAAACGGCACTATGCAGGCAGGAGCCACCCATCCTCTGCCTTCCGCACTGATTGAAGCAGGGAGAGGGGGGCAATGGTGCAGCCTGCTGGTGCACCCGCCTGGGGTGCACCCCCCCACTTGTCACTGGCTCATGGTCGCAGGCTTGGCACTGTTTAACTACAGCGTATGTAACCCACACACCCTCTGTGTGTGGTGTACTGTCCCATCTAGTGGCTATAAGATCTCTTACAGAGAGAATAATGAGTCTGCTGTACACCCTTAGCTAATAGGCAGATGGCTTTTAATTCATGTGGTAAAGGATCATGCACTAAGCTCCAGAGATCCCAGGTTTGATTCCGCCCACAAACAACTGGGGTCCATTAGCATTAGATGTAGACTTTTGGATTCAGGTTCTGTGACAGCGGTACGTAAATACTAGCCTGTGGGCCACATCCTGTTCACCAGGATTAGCCCCGGTTGTCTGTTGCCATTACATTTATTTGCAGCTCTGCAGGTTTGGGTGTTTGTTGCTCCTGTTTGCCACGGATCGCCATTCCCAGCCAATGGGAGCTGTGCAAAGCAGTGTCCCAGTCCATACATGTTCCCACAGGTCCCATTAGCTGGGAATAGCCCCTAAGACCAAGTTGGCTGGCACAGACCATGGATGGCTAACTTCAGTATAGACATACCCTCAGAGGCTTTCTGTCTCAGGAAAGCAACATTCCTCCTTGCAAATTCAGGGCCATGCAAATAGCTGAATTTTCCAGAAAAAAAAAATCAGGAAAAAATATTTTGAGTTGATGACAAATTCACATCTTTTTGAAATTTGTGGTGAACTGAAAAGATGAATCAAAGGACAAAGGACATTTAATTTGGAACTTTGATTTTTCAACACAAAGAAACATAAATTTGAACAAAATTCGGAAATGAAACGTTGTTTCCAATCTGAACATCAAGATGTTTAATTTAGAAAATGTCAAAACAAAACTGACCTTTTCTTTTTTACACAAATTTGGCAATGCTGAAATGAATTCACAAAATATTCTGATGGTGCCTAATCTGCATTTCTTTCCCAAATAAAATTCAGCTGAAAAATTTCACCTAGCATCCAGAGAACTCCTACTTAGACCCCTTTCTGAATTGCAGTTTTGCATAACAGTACTCCCTAATGGTTGGCTATGTTCTATCCCAGAGTTGGCTGCAATTTAGTGGTGGGTGAAATGATCCCTATGGTTTTATTCCTTCTATGTGCTCAGCCCTCTAGCCTGAACTAGGAAAGCACCTAAGCATGTGCTTAAGCTTAAATACAAGTGTTAACATTGCAGTCTTTGGAGACTATTCATGTTCCTTAAAATTAAGCATGCTTGTAAATGCTTTGCTAGATTAGGCTACAGTACTCAGAACTTTTCAGGATCAAGTTCTATATGAGTAGGACCTAATCCTGAATTTTTTACCCATTTGTAGTAACACATGTAGATTTTCCCACTGTCCTTGCTGTGACACACTTCAACTGAAGCAATGACCTCAACATTTGTCTCATAGTTTGTTAAGCATTTTGGGATACCTTGGATTGACAGTACAATTGGACCTCCATGGTCCAGCACCCTCAGGACCTGACCAAACCCGAAAAAGGGAGTTTGCCAGGCCAGGGGAGATCAATGCTGACCCCTCTACAACTGGGTTCTTGGCTCTCTCAAGGGGTTGCCAGCCTCCCTGACAGGTTCCCATCCTGGTTGCTAGCCCTGGCTACCAACCCCAACCGGGATCCCGGCTGCCAGCTCCTGGTCCAACTCCTCTTCTGGTCCTGGCCAAGCTCCCAATCACCTGTCCCCCAGCTGTGGGATCCTCTGCCACTATACTCCCAGTCAGACCCTTCTCCGAGCCACTGGGGCTCTCTGGTCCAGCAACATCATCCAGAGAGGTTCAACATCCTCCAGACAGGTTCAACTGTATTACATAAATACTTCAGGGCATTCAGGGTAGCTAAAGTTCTTATCTTGGAGGTAAGAAAAGTCATTGGCTTGAGAGGTACATGGCATTACAACACCTAAAAAAATGCCAAAACCTCAAAAGAGAGCTGAAGAGCAGAATGAGAAGAAAAACAACATTTGCAGTGAAAGCTGGGCTCCAGCAAGGAGGAATACAATTTATTGGCTAACTGGAAGCAGCCATTCTCTTCACATTACTTGCCTTTGTTTTTAATATCAGGGCTTTCTTGAGGAGTGATTCATCTAGTTGCATTCACAGGGCATGTCTACACTAGGAAATTATTTAAAAATAACTCCAGAAATACACTATTTCAAAATAGCGTGTCCACACTACAGGGAATCCTCAAAATTAGTCTGAGGCAGGCTCCCTTAATGTGGACATGCTCAACTTAGAGCCCGAGAAAGCTCTAGGCAGTAATTATTTTGAATTATTCTGGAGAGTAGTTATTTCAAAATAACAGCACTGGAATGTCTACACTACTGCTATTTCAAAATAACTACTTTGAAATAAGTGTTATTCCTCATGGAAAGCAGGAGTTATTATTTCATAATAACCAGCTCATTATTTTAAAATAATGGGCTTGGTAGTGCGGACAGCCTGCTTGTTATTTCAGAATAAGAGGAGTTATTTCAAAATAACTCCATAGTGTAGACCTGGGCACACAGACTTGACTGGCAATGGGAAGGACTCCACTTTTATTCTGTTCTCTTGCTTTCCTCTCATTGCATAACAAGGAAAGACAACTGGTTCTTCCCTTTTTCTAGAAGTCCAGAGGTTCTTTCATGATTCATTTGTTTTGAATTACACACCAGCCTTTCTTCATTCAGAAAGCTTAGACTGTGAATTCTTTGGTCCACTAGTTCATGTACTTTTGACACTTTTCTATAGGTCAGAGTCTGACACCTTTCCTAATGCTGAGTGGAAAGTACTGCTATTCCAGGAGTAAGTCACTAGCATTGGAAATTGGAGGGCTGTTGAAAACACATACAACGCTGTAGCACTTCAGGTGAATCCACTTTTATGCCATTGGGAGTGCTTCTTCCATCAACACAGTTAATCCGCCTCTGCAAGATTATATTTGGTATAACTATGTTGCTCAGAGGTGTGGATTTTTCATGTCCCTGAGTAATGTAGTTATATTGATGTACGTTTATAGTGTAGACCTGTTCTTATTGTCCTGCTTCATATACCAGTGTAATTCCATTGACTTCAATGGAGCTATTCATGATTTACCCCAATATGGAGGAGGAGGAGAAACAGGCCTGTATTTAACAGGGCAAAAGCAATTTTAATAAATGTATTCATGGATTTAGGGGAATATAATCCCCATCTCTCTCTTTACTTTTTTGCTTATAGCCTCCAGTGGCAGGTATTCTGGGCAGTGGGAGAAGGGATACTGGTCAGGAACAACACAGAGAAGCCATGCATGCTCTAGACAATCGATAACATACTAGTTTGATTATTTAAGAGAGCATAGACTAAGGCTGAATAATTATGCACAAGATAAATCATCTAGTCATGTAATTAACTCAAAATTACAATGGCAATAAAGGTACAATTAAATTCTTATTGATACATTAAAATTATGAGAAATGTTAATATATTTAATTATCATTTAACAAGATAGCTGCGGCAAGCTAATTAGATATCAATTTACATACTTAATAAATGCCAGTACTTTTAACTGTTAAGCCTACATCACCAGAAAATACTTACATATGGTTGGTTCTGTTTTATTATTAAGATACTATAGGGGCTATTAGACCTGTCTATTATTCAAGTTGTCCCACACTTTTTTAGTTATAAAATACTGTTTAATTTGCAAAGCTTTAACAACTTGGGATACAATTTTCCATGTTGCATATCTCTCTCAGACTGAACATTTCTGGAAAACTTCAGCCAAAACAGTTTAGCCATTTCTGAGAATAAGGTGAAGAAAGAATATATTGTTTTCCTCAAGTTCAAAAAAGTTATTGACATCTTTTATAAAATGCTTTGAACAAAACTTTACATTTGAAGGATGGCCTTTGTATCAGAAACGTGCCTTTCAGCACCCCCAGGAAAATTTGTCCAATATGTTCAAGTTATAAACCTTTATAAATTTGCAATTTTTATATGCTTCAGAAGATACTTTCCAGACTTTGATAGCTAAAATCTAATTGTGTGTGCTTCATTTTCTGAGTACCTAACCTGAGATCCTGGAGTCTGGTTTGCAGAAGTTCTGGGCACTCATAACTGCAACTAAGCTCAGCAGAAGCTGTACTTTGAACATACAGAATACTATAATCATGCACTAGACCTCTCAAATTGGATGCACCCAATCTCTCTGTGTTTCAGTTTCCCATTGATAACATGTCTCCCTCTCACAGGTAGTGTTGTAAGGCTAAATAATATTTTGAGTACTCTGTCACTAACATGAGGAGTGTCCTAGAGAAGTCCATAGTGAAATTGGTATTTCTGTATTCAGAGCCCTGTTTGAAAAGTGTTCAGTAAATAAGTCATGTGGCTGCCCAATGAACAACAAGAAGAAACCAAAATATTGAGGCAGAGGTGTTGTTGAGAAAACAGTGTAATTATTGGAGCTGCTCACTGCTGGAGTACACCAAACCCATAAGATACTTGTATTGTTCCAGGTGTATCATGACTCAGCAGCAAGCACTATTAGCACTTCACCAACTGAGCTTGTAGTCACTAGCCCTGGTGAGTCCCATCAGCCATTCAGTCACATGGCTAAATTAAATGATATTTTACTTGGGCTGATAGAAAAAGGGAAAGGCTGCAAATACCCTAGGTACAGAGACAGTTCAAAGTCAACAATGGCAGCTGCTGTTTGGAACTCCCTTAGGAGTCCAGGCTCTTCTGACCTACAGTCAGGACTGCCTTCTCCAGCCTACTTTCACCTTAAGCAAATAAAAACGTGCAGGTTTTCATGCCTGTTGGGATACTTCAGAGTTAATAGTAGTCTGGGAAGGCCTGCAACATTGGTGAAGGTCTGACCAAGGCATGCATTGTCCTTGCTAAATTATAAGCATGTTTTCCTCCTTTCAAGGCCTGCTTTCTCCCTCCTTGCTGCCTGTAGAAAAGATAAGTGAGGCCTGCTTTCTCCTTCTTTGCTTCTAGATGAGATAGATAGGGGTACTGTAATAGTAAACTGCAACTTGATAAATGCGCCCATTGTTAACAGCCTTATTATATCCCCTGCCTGTTCTTACTCACTGTACAACTTATCAGGGTCACTTCTCCTTTCCTCCTCCCTGTAAGCTGCTGACTAAGCCAGTATGTAATGCTGTTTCAACTGAATACTAGTAAACAACAAACAGGGGCGGGTATAATTGTATTAATCACCTGGTTATTAATATTCATTATATGGGCATTAACACTACTAAATAAGTGTTTATGGAAAGTAGTGAAAGATGCATGGATTTACATACTAAAATGTATAAAGGAGTGTAACTGTTGCCAAATTGTAGCCACCCCAGAACAGGGTGTTGTGGGTCTGAGGTATACATGTGTTAGCAATAAAATGGTCCATTTACTCCGTTTGTTCCTGGGTCACCTGCTCCTTCTTTTTCCAACGATGCCATACTGAGTTGGTGTCTGTTATTGGGGCATCTCTGCAATGGCTGCTTCCCCAGCTTCTGCTCTTCCCCGTAAGTCCCACACAAGACCTTCTGTGATATCCAGATATCACTGCCTGTTCCACACACAGTTCCATATACAGCTCTCGGGGCTTTCTCGCCGTAAGCAGCTTCTCATGTGGCTGCTATTTCCTGGCAGGGTCAAGGTACACCTTTCCCCTTAACTAGCTGGGGAAGGCGATCATATAATTAATATTATATCATAATTAGGGTTGCCACATTTTCCCAGGACTAGCCCTTTTTTGAGGTAGATGTCCTAAGAACTCTATAAAAGTGCTCAGTACACACTGCCAGGTATCCAGTTTTATGGGCTAAAAGTGATCCTGGGTTTTTGTACCTTCCAAAAGGGAACTCTAATGGTAATGGATAAGAATGGAATGAATTAAAGTTGCACAACCAGCCTAAACACTGCTTTCCCAACTGCTGAGTGCTTGACTATGGAACCTCGGTAATCTCTCTCTCTATATATGTAAAAAAGTTTCTCCTACCAGGTGACTGAATGATGTCATCACACTCTGACGCTCTCTGGCTGTGAAAGTAAAAGCGGGCAGAGAGAGGGGGGTTGGCGAGCATAGCGAGCAAGGGGCACATCCTGCTTGTGTTCTTTTACCATAGGCTTTTGCATGTACAATCATGGTCTCTATATTCTTAGACTGACCACACGTACCCTTTTTAAAGCGATAGTTCCGTATTTAAGCTCTCTTGCAGGTGTTCCAACTTTTTCTTAAAAACAGATAACTTGTCCTGTATTCTCTGTCTACCCCCCCCCCCCATCAGTATAGTCAATATGCTGGGAATCTCTATTTAGGCAAGGGTGGCCTACAAAGCTGAACTCAAGGACACAGAATCCTGCCCAAAGCCGAGCTCAATGACCAAAGACGCTAGCCATGAGGAAAGGGGAGGGGTGGGACTCTTTCAAGCCAGTGTTGCCTGAAGTTTTAACTTGATGTCTTCTGTGGACTGGCCATCCAAAGAAGGACTCTGAGTTCTGGCCATACCACGCCTGAAATGCAACTAAAAAAAGACAGAAAAGACTGACTATTTCCCCACATGTCAAAGTTCAAGTGATGTCTTATTATTAACTTCAAAAATAAGATGAATCAGGTGAGCTAAAGACTTTGAGAAAAAGGAGTGAAAATCCTTCTTCAGATCAAGTGAAGTATTCTCAAATCCTTACAGTCCCCATTAGAATGGGTGTGTCTCTCTGTGTATTACTAAAGCAGGTCCACACTACAGACCTATATTGGTACAACTATGTTGCTCAAGGGAGTGAAAAATCCACACTCCTAAGCGATGCAATTATACTGACTTTAACCTCTTGTAGACAGCATTGGGTCAATGGGAGTCCCGCTTCCACCAACATATCTTGTGACTCTTGGGAAGGTGGATTAACTATGCTGACAGAATAATCTCTCCCCCTGACACAGGAGTGTCTTCAGTAAAGTGTTAGAATGGCACAGCTGTGCATGAATTCAAGCTCTAATTGCTCCCCGGAGCACAAATTAAAACCCTAAGTCTGTTATCCAAACCATAAAACATCTCCGGGTTAAACCAGTGTTCTTCTAAAGCTGCTCTACATATGTAATTCTAGAAATCACTCTGTGGGTGTGGGTGCCTGTCTCCCGGAAAACTTTACACATTGTGTTAAAGTGGGAAAGGGAAATACATTAGGTAAACAATAGCTTGATGTTCTGTGTATAGTGAAGATGGAAGGAAGAAAGCAGCCATAGAAGGAGGTTACCAGGAAATCATTTTAACAACTGTATTTCCCTAAAGCAAGACAAGGAATAACTTCTGCCTTTGACAGTCACTTAGCTAAATGGATTAAATCAGAGCTAATGGCTTCCCTCCTTAACCTGCCCATGAAACCTTAAGAGAATTGTTTTCCTTCACTTGTTTATTATAATCAAATGTAATTACTAATTGCAGTAACTGGTGAGCCAGATAAATTGAAACATGGATTTATTGATTATATTTCAATTATATCCTTAAACTGACCATTGTACTCTGCCATTGTAATTTAGGTTAGGAAGACTATACATTGACTTAGCTGGTGCCATATTTCACTTAAACTTACATTTGTTTTACAAAAGATAAACCAGTCTAGTATGTTTCTTGAAATACCAATGCAGACAAGGTAATCTATGTAAAATAAAAAGTTGCAACAATTAAAAATCATTCCTAAGCCTATCCTATATTTTAATTACTTGAAATAACACCCTATTATGCCAATGCTAGTGTTAATCAGACAGTAACTCTCCTCCTCCTGAGATTCTGAGAAGCCCACTCTACAAAGTGCCAATCCAATAGGCCACTACCAGATCCCTTTTTCTTGCATAAGTTCTGCTACTGCACACATGTAGTCAGGCCTGACTGTGAAATTAGCTCAGTGCCATCCCTGCTCTGGTCAGCTCCTTGCTGTGAAATAAGATGCACACCACAGCTTATCCAGTTCCAGACAATCATCCCATTCAGGTTTCAGAATCTTCAGACAGGAAATCAAGAGCAAAACAGAACTCTTGAAGAGAGTCCCTATTTCCTGGGGCAGAGCTCCTGTGGTCTAAAATGGAGCCCTTGACACACTCTTCTGGAACTTGAAACCCATGCTGAAATCAGAATCCACTACTCAAAGTCAGGGGACCCACTTACTCCATAGCATATCTTATACTGTTCTTTGGCCTTTCATATAGAGAGAGGCACAGTAACAATCTATTATCATATATGCAGCAAACGTCTAGAGAACTCCTAACTAAAGCAACAAAACAGCATGTGTAGAACTAGGAGAAGCTTACTAGAACTTTTTTGTTTACACTAAAGGAGGAGAGCTCTGTCCCTTTAAACCTTCTAGCTCTGAGACATATATTATTATTTATGTAGTGCTATATATGTACTTGAGGAATATAAGGGATTTAATTTTTCATGCTTCAGGACACAAGCCAAATACTGACTGACAGAGCTAGAAACAATTTCCCTTATGGGCAATTCATTCCATAATTGTCCACTGCAAAGTTCCTTGAACCCATCTCTGAAGCATTTCATCACAAATTAAGATTTGTTGCCTGAAATTAATGCTGCAAAATGTGTTATTTTGCTGTTCACTATTTGTCAGTCACTATTTATTATTCTGTAGTTCAAAGAATTCCACTCAACCAAACAGAGAGAAGAAAACAATAGCAGGTGCCTCAGGTGACCAGTCACACACCATAAGGAACAAACAGCAAGTGGTCAGAGTGAATATTTCACAAACAAGCTATAGAATGAAAATTGATTGTCCAAAGTATTCACTGAGTCCTTCTGAACAACAGAAAATAGGATCTGTTCATGGATGATTCACAGACAGAAAGATTCAAATTCCCAGTGAATAGTTTCAATTAATTCAGAAAACTGAACAGTATTACATGTTACCAAGCAGGATTCTAAATTCATGTAGGTTCTCTAGTCACTTCACTACTGGTTATTAGTAAAATGGTGAGTCAAACAAGAATTTTAAAAAGCTATGAATGATAACTTTAAGTCACTTTAAAAAGCCAACATAAACAAGAAATGGCAAAGTATTTGCTAATTAATTTGGATACAGTTTTTCCATTTTCAGAATAGCTGTTTAATTATAAGATCGGATAAAAATGACCATGATAATCAATACATTTTTTCTCCTACATATAAAGATTACAGTTTTATTTTGAAGGTGTAGATAACAACCAGTGAATGGGAATGATGGATTCTCTTCAATTTGTCTTAATGCCAGTCATCCATAATGTGTAAATGTACTGAAGAGAATATGGAAATCTAGGTCACGAACAGTAGGACAAGGGATAAAAGACCAGGCACCGAATCAAAGTCTCAAAGATTAGAATGAGAAGTGTGATAGGACTTTAAATGTGTTTTATGAAAATGTAACCCTTCTGCCAGGTAGGCAACCAGGGCCGGGTTCAATATCTAGGGATCCATCTCGCACAGAACGGGCTCGAGCCCCCACCCAGTAACCTGGGAAATTCACACACCCCTGGGTGCCTCTGAGAGGCAATGCTTCCCCAACTGCAAGCACAGAGTCTGAGTGTAGGAAAGAAACATTTAATGAAACAGAGAGAGAAGTCATATGGCATTAACTTGGGAAAATACCACAAACAGAGTTCATAGCCCAAACCATGAGCTGAGCCCCGCCAGCCAAGAATCACCCAAAGTCCCAAAGTCCGACACCCCAAAAGTCTCTGTCCCTGGTCAGTGCCATCCAGAGTCCAAAAGTTCACCTGCCGGGTTTTACCTCCCAATCTGGGAGGAAAGGGGGGCAGGGGGATTGATAGGGGCACCTTACATGGTCCGAGGCCGACAGCCCCACCTCTCCGTAGGGTTCTGCTGCAGTCTTTAACGCGAACCATTCTGCCACGCTCCATCAGCTGTCTCGTTCCACTCCACCGGACGCTCCACTGGTCGCCTGCCACCACTCCTACTGGCCGCTCACTGGTCGTTCCCACCGGCCGCTCCTCTGGTCACCTGCCACCGCTCCACTGGTCACCTGCCGCCGCTCCTACCAGCTGCTCGTTCCCACCGGCTGCTCCACGGGTCATCTGCTGCCGCTCCTACCAGACACGCCATGCCACTGGTCGCCTGCCGCTGCTCCTACCGGCTGCCTGCCAGTCGTTCCCACCAGCCACTCCGCTGGCTGCCGCCGCTCCTACCGGCCGCCTGCCGGTCATTCCTGCCAGCTGCTTCACTGGTTGCAACGGGTCTGGCTCCCAGCCAAACCAGTGATTTCAGCTTTTAGTGATTTCACTACCTAGACTGGTAAAATAGTCCAGCTTCTGCTGGACTAGCAAAAAGACTCCTTATGGAGTCTACTTTAGATCTGTCCTTAAAACAAAGGGGGAAAGGGGCAGGGTGGGCAGGTTGGGCCAGTCTTACAGCTCACACCTGGCTGGTGTGAAGCAGGCTGACTCAAGCCCTTTAGCCCTTCCCCCCAGCTCAGTTCATTCAACTCTGGAAGGGGGGAGGCTTGTTCCTCGGGGACCTCTTACAATGATGGTGTCTCTCCTACAAGCACTGGTGTCATGTTTTACAGTTCCCACATTTAGGGGTAGCATGATTTGTGACCCCCACAACAGCCCCAAATTATTTACAGTACACCACATTCCATTCCAACGCTGATCTTCCATCAGCCCTAGCTAAATTGGATTTACATAGCCACACCTCGGATTCCTTCCCCCTCCTGGCATGAGCTGTATTTACATATCAACAGTTAATAGTTAATTATCTTGCAGAGCTAAACAACTGGAGTGAGCATACCCATGCACAGGCCAGCTTCCTCCTTTTAGCTAGCTGATAACAAGCAGTAGTTCAGCCCCTGCTTACAAAAATATGCTTATGAATATGATATAGCTGGAATATGCTTCATGCGACTTCCATTTGTACGCATGCATCATTCTTGTATTTGAATTTAGAAACATGAAGTATAAACCTGTGTTACTAATGTTGTTGTGCTAAGAGAAGGCCATTAGTAGCATTCAAGCAAATCTTAGGAGTTTTAGGGAAAAAATGAAAATTTCAAAGTAACTTTTATTCTGCAAGTGTCAAATAAAGAAAGATTTTTTTTTCATTTATACAAATATTTATCACATGCAAAAGACCTACTCAGAAGCCACTCCGTCATTCTTACATGGGCTTCTAGAGTCAAAATTATCTTAACCCCATGTGCTACACTTTGCCAATCTGGCAGCCAGAACCAACTCCATGTGACCTGAAAGAATAATCTCAAAAAATCCAATATTTTTGTAGTCATCCTAATACCTAAAAAGATCACAAAAACATAAAATTATTATTTTTCAAATTGGTTTAAGGTTTCTAATAACTCAAAGGATATTTCACCACTTTTCTTTTGGGTTTATTCCACACGTATACATTTCTATTTTATTAAATATCCCCGTTTGTTCTTCATACATTTCCCCGCCTTAAATTTTACTTACATAACATTGGTAATACAGGTTGAACCACTCTTACTCAGCATTCTCTGATTTGGCAACATTCATGGTCCAGCATGATTTTAGTTACCGGATGTCCACTTATCATAGGTATTGCCAAATTTCCCTGGGTCGCATAAAGTTTGTTTACAGCCATCAGTCCTGGCTCAAAGTGTTCTGTGTTGTTATTTAGCTATCATTTATTCCTAAATGTCTTCTAAGAGCCCAGTAAGCAGTGGAAGTGTTGATAATGCTATTAGACAATATTGACCTCCTGTGGTCTGGCAAATTCTCTGGTTCAGCACCAGTCAGGTCCTGATTGTATCGGACTAGAGAAGTTTGGAACACATTAGGTACTTCCTTTCTCTATTTGTTGTTGAAACCTTCAAAATACCAGCTAACAATTATTCATGGCTTATTGAAAGAACTGAACAAGCATAGCTTAGTTCATTCTTCAAAAGTCAGTTCCTTTAGCTTCATATTTTTCTGTTGCCCTTTCATGAATCTCTTAAAGTTTCTAAACATTATTAGGAATTGGGTATCAGAGAAATAAAGGCAATTAGTAGTAGTATTAGGGAAACAGACATTGCTGAAGAAAGTGGGTCAAATTCTGTTCTCACCAACATGGATGTAAATTGGAATAACTAATCGTTTGTTGTTTATGTGGTGACATTTGTATAGTTATTCCAAATTTAAACCAATGTAACTGCGAGCACACTTGGCCCTAAAGTATAACCAATGCAATCAGGTAACACATGTGTAAAATTATCTTTTATTAATCACAATAGTAGTTTGTTCAAAATCAATCTTTTTTAAAAAAATGGAATTAATTTAATCAGGTTCCTGTAATTTTAAAATTCTGCTAGGTATGCATTAGGGAGTAGTTTGATTCTAAAATTCTGCTGAGAATGCATAATGGAATATTTTGTTTTTTAAAGCAGTAAAGACTTGGCATACTCTTTACTCATAGGAAACATGTTAAATTACAAAAAAATAAATGGAGATACCTGGGGCTGTCAAACAAAAATGCAGCAGTATATGTTTGCCTAGAACTCCTACTTTTTTATATTTCATATAATCACTTTTGTTTACTGACAGCTCCACGTATCTCTTTTTTTCCCCTTTACCATGTTTTGTTCTTTAACATGTTTCCTATGGGTAATGCGTATGCCAAGTCTTTACTATTTTAAAAAAACAAAATATTCCATAATGCAATCTCAGCAGAATTTTAGAATCAAAACAATCCCTTATGCATGCCTAGCAGAATTTTAAAACTACAGAAACCTGACTGTTCAAGTTTTAATGGACAGTTCATAACAGTGAAAAATATATAGTGATCATTCTAAACCACAATTTTTTTCACAACCCAATTTCTGTGTACAGTTGCATATATCCGAGACACACAGTTGCACACATAAAGGTACGCTTTTAGTCGCTGCAAAGACATCAGCCATTGCTGACAAAATCTGGTTTTGCATATACAAATTTCTGCACATAATAAGCTTGAATGCTCATGTGCACTTGAAAAAAATCTATTAAACTTCTAAAATTCACGACTCTCTGGTCCGGCAGGACCCGGATAGCCCAGATTGGGCAGGTAGGGAGCCCATCCCCAGCAGAGGTGGTACAGTGGGGAGCACAGCCCTGGCCCGAGCTAACAGTAAGGAGCACAGCTCCAGCTGGGGTTGGAGGCAGAAGGGCCAGCGGCCAGGGGTGCAGCTCCAGCTGAGGTTGTCAAAGTGAGGAACGCAGCCCCGCTTGGGGATGGTGCTGTGGGAAACAACCTCATTTGGGGCTGGAGTGTGGCAGGGCTGGAGCGGGGGGGAGAGGAGGGATGCAGCTCCAATCAGGGCTGGCAGCAGAGACAGCAGCCCCGGCCAGGGCTGGAATCAGCGGGGCCAGCAGCTGGGCGCGCAACTGGGCATTCAATCCCCAGCCAGCGCTAGAGGGAGGAGGCTTTGTGCAGGGCAGGCACAGTGGGGGATGCAGCCCCCGTCAGGGCTGTTTCAGTGTGGGGCTGGAGGCAGCAGCGAGTGCAACCTCAGCCAGGAGCAGAACCTATAGCCGGGCAGGGAGCCTTGACTTCCCTTTATCCTGCAGACTCCATGCTTCGGGACCACTCAAGTCCCAAGGCTGTCAGACAAGAGAGGTTCGACCTGTATCTGCATGTAGGAAGTGTTAGAATTTGTGCCCATAGGAAAAATCCACGTAATTTCAATGGATTCTGCAGGCCCGTGTCCTGGAATTGGAGTTTTTGATGTACACATGATGATAATCCACATCTGAAAAGTTCAGACAAATCTATGTGTGTTCAATTTTGTGCATGAAGAAATACAGGCTGGGTACAAATCTTGGATTAAGATTTGGCACCTGATTTTAGCCACTCAGTGCTTGTTTGATTGACTGCTTTGTATTTGTCAGAGCTGTGTTTTTTTATATTTGGAGAACAAATAAATACTTTCAATTGGAATGTTCTTGGTTATATTAAGAAAAAAATAATGCAAGAATAAAGGCTAGTTGATATAAGACTTTTCACTTAGCATGTGTGTCTCCAGTGGTGGTCTGCTCTAAGAACAAAAATGTCTACTGGGGTGATATCCTGAGCTCACTGAAGTCAATGGGAATCTTTCCATTTGCTTACATGGGAGGCCAAGATTTTCACCCGGACTTTTCACACAGGAGATTGCTTTAGAAATATGAGAGTATGGTGCACAGGAAACAAAAAGGAGTTTTATAGTTAAATACACACCACAGAGCTAGTCAGAAAATATATGACAAGACATTTTTTTCATCATCATTTGCCAGTTCTTTGAAATTGAAACATTTTGTGGGTCTCTTTTAGTTGAGATAAAGTTCCGTGGGCAACCAGGCAGGAATCCAAAGGGAATCTGCTTGTCAGGCAGGTTTTGAAACAGCTGGAAACCTTCCTGGTTTCTTGCCTGCTCATCCACTTGGCTCCTCATCAGTCTACCTGGAAGGAAGGAGGAAGCTATAAGTCTGGAACCTATGAAATCCCCAGCTCAGAGTTCTTCAGCGGCCACAGCTTCCAGGTCCCCAGCTCCAAGGGAGCCTGTCAGGTGAACTGCCCCAGGGCCAGTGCACCCATTAGAACTGGGCAGAGACTGGTACAGTGAAAACTGTGTTATCCAGTACTCTGTTAACCAGAAAACTTTGTTAACCAGCACTGCCCCCCGCCACAATACTGCTGCACCTTCAGGTGCACATGCCTGACTCCTACCTGTCCAGCCAGCTGTTGCAGGGCTTCTGACAGCCGGCACTGCTAGCTGATGTCATCAGCAAGCACATCTCCTGTCCCCTCAGCCTGCCTTGAGCTGCCAGGAGACAGATCTGCAGGTAGGGGCCAGGGACAAAGCAATAAGTTTGTTATTCAATTAACATTTAATTAAGTGGCAACCCCCATTCCCCATGAGTACGGATAACAAAGCTTTAACCTTAATTCTATTTAGTGGAGAATCTATTTATTTTTATTTTTCCTATTAATTCCAAATTAGTATGGAAATCAAACCTTTAAATCTTGCACAAAACGGAATAGCCATTCTCTGCCCATCTCTAACAGGTATCCAAACTATAAAACATCTCTCATAAGGACAACTTCTCCTATGAGATAGCTCAGCACTTGTAAACAGGGGGGAAAGCATTTCTCTACATTTAAAAAAAATTAATAATTCTTTATCTGGTCATGTTTCAGTGACAGAAACTTATTTTTCTAAATCATCTCCCCATTCCCTATCATCCAACACTGCCACAGATGTTTCAGATATGGCATTCTGTGGGAAGGGGGGAAAAGGAGGGTCTTCTTCCCCAAGTATGTTCATCTCTACTCTGATTAAACTTATTAATTTGCTATCCGAATTCCTATTTACCATTGTTGCATGCACACTGCACACATAGGTCCAAAGAGTCACTCACATTTCTACTCTGGAGGATCGAGAGTTTTTGATCTAGTGCCACCAGCATAATTTGAAACCAGGTGGTATTAAACCAATTAGATTTTTTAAATTGATTTTTGCATTTTCTGCAGTAGGGGAAATTCGTCGATGTTCATTTTGGAAATGAGGTAACAATGATTTCTGAAATATTGCCAACTCACAAAAAGTGAAGTCAATATCAATTCATTAGCAAATTAACGGTACTCTGACTTTAGGGTAAATAACTGTGCAGCTGGCATCGCTAAGTGAGCAGTCAGAGAGAATCAGATATAAGTTCTGAAAGAAACTGAGAAGATTGGAAGTACGGGGATTTGAATCAAAAGTTTAATATGGTTTCTGGGTGGCAAATGATTTGTACATTTATGCCGTCAAACAAAGTGTGTTACCAGGATTTTACCACAATATGCTCATGGTTTATTACTAGGACTCTTAGGCTTGGTAAATAAATAATCCTAATAAAAACCTAAGCACCAGAATTAGGATCCACGATGCCTCTTATATAGTGACAGGAGAGGAATTCTTACTGCCTCAGTTTAAATATGCAGCAATCCGCTTCCCTTAATGTAACCCTCTGGCTATGCTGCAGAAACCCCAACGCGCACGCACGCACGCATGCACGATGGCCAGCATCCTGGAACATAAGAGCAAAGATGTGGGGAGCACTAATGATCCTTGGAATATGCATAGTGCTTGCCCCCTGCTTGAGTGGGATTGACAAAAATAAACCTTCAGAGTTTGCCAAACATTGTTTAATGGCTATAGTATGTGTTATTTTTATTCTAAATTAAGAGCCCAGAATACCATAGAAGAACTATTGTAAACCATTTGTGTGTTGGAACTACTTGCCAAATTCTGTACTATATTTTTAAATAAGGGTTAGGCCATTGGTTGTTAAAAAGAGCATCAATAAAGTCTGTTTATTCATATAAACAGTAAACTTTTACAATTTTGCAATCTCAAACTCAATTATTCCAGTTCTGAAATTTGACATTGTACAGTATTTATGTTTCCATACTGTGGCACTATCAAAACACTTTGGGATCTAAGTTCCTATTTTCATGCCTAAAACACAAGCTCTGGTATTCCTGCCTGGTAAGCCATATTTGAAGACTATGACCCAGATGCACCTGTTTAAGACACACATTCCATTCCTTCTAGCATGATATGTGCATAAGTGCTGTGAATTCTTTATAAACTCACTACTGAAAGAGTTACTGCAGGAAGCTGAAGTGTGAAACACAGATAGCTCAAGACCTTCAAGGCACACCAAGAATATTGACTTTCTGAAACTGACTAGATGCAAGTCTTTCCCAGTTTACAAAAGGACTGCAATCTACTGACAACTGTCTCTGGGTCACCACATTACAACCAAAGCAACTGCTTGGGAAGAGGATGAGAAAGAAGTATGATTACCAATAGCTTCAGTGTTATTTCCATCAATTCCCAAAAACAAAGTTAGCAATCTGCACAACATTCAGCAATTTGATTGTTATTAAAGGGACATTGTGGGGAGGAGGAGATGTTCAAGGAGAACTTTTTTTTTTTTCCAATTCACAACAAATGGGTTTGGTTTTTTATTCATCTAGAGATTTATGTGAGGGCTCTTTCATCAAAGACTGAAGAGCTCAAGTGCAATATCTCTCTTTTGTTTACACTCATTATGGCCCCTGCTGCATCCCCCATTTAAAATACAATGCTGAAGTGTCCTGGTTTTAGAGGTTCTCTTTCCACCCACCAAATACTTCTAAATTCATTTAATCGGTGCACTTGTCCATGTTATTTTTCATTTCAAGAGTTTTAAACATCAGAATTCTCTGGGGTTATACTAACAATACAACACATCTCATAAACGATCTCCCCAAGTGCTTTAAAATCTAAACACAGCATCAACCATATTTTTTCCCTCTGTGATTTAAAATAAACAAACTTATCTGCATGAGAAAATGAGGGAAGAAAAGATGATCCAGTGGTCAGAGCCCTAGCCTGGTTCTCACCTAGAGCCAGATTCAATTCCTTGCTCTGTTAGAGATATTGTGTGGGGGGAACATGAGCAAGTAATTTAATCTGTGTACTACCTTTTCCAACTCCATGTATAAAATGGGGACTTACAGAACAAACCTACCACATATAAGTATACATTCAAGACTGTGAGATGCTTAGATGCTGTAGTAATGGGGTGCATGCAACTTTCATAGGTAGGAAGACTCCTAATATCTTCAAACACGTAGAGGGAATCTAATAAATATGCAAATTAAGTGCATTTAAAATCATAAATGTGTAAAATACCCATGTAGGATTCCTTATTTAGTCCCTCTAAATACTTCAAGATCAAATAGACTCATTTCACAAGTAAAAGATATGTTTTTATTTTCTAATTACCAGTACCACAAACCTGGCCTGATGGCATCTGAAAATCAAGATGGGTTCTTTGTGTCTCTTAAATCACTGTTGTTGATACAATTTCTACAATGAGAACATAGTGGATAATTTTGTTAATGATTCCTCAAGCAACTTTAGCAGCTGTAAAAGATCTGTGGTGCAAACAATTTTCAAAAATAGCATGTCAGGAAAGAGAGCAGATTACACTGAGTAGAAAGAGACAGCATTTTTACATTATCTCTCTTTGATTTTATTCTATGCACAGTTTAAAAAAATCATAGGAACATATGGTCAAGCCAAACCAGAAAAGAGAGTCTAGTGCAGGAGGGGTAAATTTCCAGGGAACTTATGAGCTGCACTGTGAATATTACACTCATGCTCCTGTGCCTCGTTTTTGAGTCTCAATGCCTTATGGAGAACCCAGTAATCAAAATGGGTGGGGTCCACAAAATATTTAGGAACCATAAGCCCCTCTTTTAGGCGCCAGTACAAGCTATAAAACTACTCAGCTGCTGCCTAAACTTGCTTGACACCTAATTTTTTACCCTAAACAGAAGAGCCAACAGCCACACTGAGCCCAAGAGCTAGGTGGGGGTGCTGGCTTCATGCTCCCAACAGTGTTGGGGCCTCAGGTGGAAGGGGAAGGCAGGAACAGCTAACCCTCAATGCTGCCTGGAGCATGCCACACCCCCAGCCCTGAGAGCCATTCAGAGAGCACCACACAGTGTTCCAGCAGTGATGTAAAGGACCTGGGGCACTGGGTGTCATCACCCCTGAAGAAGCAGCAGTGGTGGCCAGGACACTTTAGAATTGCCAGACCCTAAGGCAGTTGGCCCCTTTTCCCCTCTTCCCCCCACCTGTCATTGGCAGGCCTGTCAGTAAAAGCAGAAAAGCTCCCTAGGCACCTAATATTTCTACTTCTAAGCATACACATTGCTACTTCACTCTAGGTGCCTGGCCAGTATCTCTCACATAAATCCCAGAATAGTCCACGAACCAGGAAAAAGACAGGCACTTCTCCACCTAAGTTATGTGAGGCGTCCAATCTGTCAAGCATGCTCAGACCCTGGGGAAAGGAATGTGAGATCCCTTAACCTTCAGCCAAGTGGTAGGGCCCTCCAACGAGGATGTATGAGACACCTCAAACCCCTACATCCCAAGTGGTGAGTACCCCAACCACTAGGCTAAAGGGGATAATAATCTCTCTCTTTCCTCTTCTCCTCAACCCCCATTCCTCCTCCACTCCCCAGGCTGTATAGTGGAGTTAGATGTCCTCTGAGCATGCCTACCAGATTGGGTCCTGCATGTGTCTTCCTCTTGTTTGTTGATCCCTAGAAAAGATATGCACCCACATCCAACTTTCAGGGAGGAAGTGGTCTCCAAGAGAGAGATGGGGCATAGCACGTACCTCTCTCACCAGGATCTCTGATTGGCTGTCTTAGAATCCCCACCTAGCATGCTGGGATTTGTGATTCACTTTCTAACCCTCCCTCATGTATTGTGTAAGGAGCCTACATGCCTAATTCAGGCTTTGAGAAACACGGTGGTGTTCCTATGATTTTCTAAGTACCCAATTCCATTTGACGAATCTGTGCGAATATGACCTTATGCAAGTCAATTAGGGTGACATTTTCAAATAGGCTTTTCACTTTATGTGCCACTATTTTGGGGTGCACAACTTCAAAAGTGTTATTTAGATATCTGATTTTGACCTATATGTGTAAACATTGGCCAAAAACCTGCTTGAAAATTGAATTCCCCAAGTCCTCTCTCTCACTCAATTTCATCATCTGTGAAATGTGGGCAACAATAATTCGTTCTCTTACAAGGGATTTGTGAGGTTTGACTCAATGTCTGCAAAGCCCTTTGTGATCCTCAGCTGGCAGGTGCTATAGAAATGCAAAGTATAAAAGAACAATTATTAACCTTCACAATAAAACTTCTACAGACAAAAACTCCAGTAACTCTACTGAGCTAGCATGGCAAAAGTCTGAGATAAAAGCTTCTGCTAGCAGATAAATTGTTCACTACACCTTAAGGCTTGTCAAATTCAGGGCTCTAGCCACAAGTGAAAATGCCAAAGATGCAGGGTCTCCAATTGGAAGACACTATTTCTTGTCAGGATATTTCCTATTGCAGAACATGGCATTATAAATGCTTACTCTTCTCAGGGTGCAACTGAGCATTGGGAACATTTGGAACAAGCCAAGTGAGAAGAAAATGCATCTCCTTTCTGAAAGTTTAAATGAAGGAATTGTTCCATTCGAGGTAAAGGACTTTGAGTCATAGGCTATGTCTACACTGGTGGCTTCTTGCGCAAGGGTTCTTGTGCAAGGAGTCCTGCGCAAGAACACGTCCACACTGCCATGTGTGAGATGTGCTTTTGCGCAAGAGTGCCCATGGCATTGTGGATGCGCGGCAGGGATTCTTGCTCAATAAAATTCTATAGCTAAAATAGCTTTCTTGCGCAAGAGAGCATCCACACTTGTGCTTCTTGCGCAAGAGCTACACTCTTTTCTTACAAGTGGAAGCTGTCTTGGCAAGAGCTCTTGCGCAAGAGAGCTTACACTTGTAAGAAAAGAGCATAGCTCTTGCGCAAGAAGCCGTCTCTTACCACGCCATACTGTACATCATCTTGCGCAGGAGCGGGTGGGCAGTGTGGATGCACTGTGGATTACTGCGCAAGAACAGCCGTTTTTGCGCAAGAAGCCACAAGTGTAGACACAGCCATAGAGTTTAAGGTCAGACTAGACCAGATCATGTAATCTGACCTCCTGTATGTCACTGGCCACCATCATCACCCACCAAGCAACCACAAATAAAAAAAAGAGCCAAAATTAGACCAAAATATTTCAGCTCACAGGATGCGAAAGTATTACATGGCACAGGTAGAGAATAGGAGAGACCGAGGTGCATCTACAGCAGGGACAGCAAAATTACAGCCTACAGACTGGATCCACTGAAGCACTAGATACAGCCCACCACCATCCTATGACTCAGTGGGAGCCACTCAACATGGCTGGCTGTGGGAGCCATGTACTCTCTGCATGCCGTGTACCCTTGGGGAGGGGCTTCTTATACTGCTCCCACCCCCAGTACAATCTCATAGCTCCTATTGGCTGTAAACTGGCCAATCGGAGCTGCCTGGGTCATGATTGCCACGCAGGTAGTACATGGAGGCCCCCCCCCCACCCCTGCAAAGGGTATGTAGCAGAGAGAGAATAGTCCCTGCAGCTGGCCACTTTGGGCAGCATGTCAAAGTCCTGGTGGGCTGCTAGCTGGGAGCTGCTGAAGGTAAGCACCTCCTGACCAGAGCCTGCAACTGTCACCCTGCCCCCTCTCCTACCCCAATTCCCTGCCCCAGGTCATAATCCCGTCCTGCATCCTAACCCTCTCACTCCCTCCTGCACCTCTACCACAGGAGACAATCCCCTACTAGACCCTTTACCTCCTGTACCTCTTCCTACATTCCTCCTCCAGGTCAGAATCCTCTCTGTACCTATAACCCTCTCAAACCATGCACCTGCACCAGGGCTCCAAACAATGTCATTAATATTTCTCTATCTGAATGGGAATGTCTTCCCTGATATATTATAGAATCACATTTGCCTTTTTCACCGATGCATCATATTGGTGGTTCATAGTCATCTAGTGAACGACCCACACCCCCAGGTGTCTCTTTTCCTCTTCCACTTCCAGCTGACAAACCATCAACTTATAGAATAAATTCCTGTTATTAGTTACCTAAGTGCATGACCTTGCCTTTTTTACTATTGGATTTCATCCCATTTCTGTCACTGCAGTCTTCAACATCATCCAGATCTTCTGGGAAACTAGTCCAATCCTGCTCTGTATTGATGATGCCTCCCATCTTTGCATCATCAGCAAGTTTCTTTACCACAGTCTTCCAACTTTCTGTGCAAAGGACATTAATACAAATATTGACTAACACAATTCTGGGGGGACTCAACTAGTAATCTCCCTGTAGTCCAACTTGAGAGGAATGGAAGGTTAATAGCCAATTATGCAGAAAATTATATTGAAATGAGTTTAAAACTATGTAAAGTACAATTGTCCTTTTCTCATTTGTGCCAAGGCATGTACCTAAATTGGTTCAGTCAGTGTCACTTATGTTTAAATTTAGAATGTTTTATGAAGTGGGAAACAATTACAGTGGCACAGGAGTATGTGTTAGGAACAAAACAAATGTCACAGGGAGTGAGGAAAAGAAAGATCAGCATCTTGTGTATCTCTGCTTAAGCTGATTACCCTGGAATTATGCCACTGGAGAATTTTAAAAACTCAGATGCTTTATTATAATTAACAAGCCACTGAGACATGTGACTACCATCTTGGTAGGAAGAACTTTAAAAAATGAGGGGATGAATTTTAAGAATGTGAACGTGAACTATTGATACTGCTGACTAGAACCATACATAGTGGAGTAGACAGCAGATACAAAATTCCCCATGCAATTAGAATCATAGGGCTGGAAGAGCCCTCAGAAAGTCTTTGAGTCCGGCCCCCTGCCCAAAGTAGGACCAATCCCAACTAAATCAACCAGCTAGGGCTTTGTCAAGCCAAGACTTAAAAACTGCTAGGGATGGAGATTACACCACCTTCCTAGGTAACCCATTCCAGTGCTTCACCACCCTCTTAGTGAAATAGTTTTTCCTAATATCCAACCTAGACCTCCCCCACTGTAACTTGAGACCATTGCTTCTTGTTCTGCCATCCATCACTACTGAGAATAGCCTCTCTCCATCCTCTTTGGAACCTTCCTTCAGGAAGTTGAAGGCTGCTATTAAATCCCCCCTCACTCTTCTCTTCTGCAGACTAAATAAGCCCAAATCTCTCAGCCTCTCCTCATAGGTCATGTGCTCCAACCTCCTAATCATTTTGGTTGCCCTCCGCTGGACCCTCTTCAATGTGTCCACATTTTTTCTATAGTGGGGGGTTCTTCCAAGGCATCAGATATTCTCAAACTGCACCTGTCTTATTAACGATAAAGAGCAGGACAGGTCTTTTTGAAAGGAGTTCTGCCATTCATTGAGGTTCACACTGAGAGCAGTGGAATTTTAGAGATCACAGACACTTCCTAGTTCATTCCAGATAGGCTCCCACAAAGCTTTTTCAGTTTCTCTCATTCCTGAACTATATTTATACCATTGTAAACCTGGGAGCCTCATAGCAGCTCTTTTAAGATGTATATGTAAAATAGAAATAAAAAATGTAACTACTTGTTGATCTCAAATGAAGACACCTGGTGAATCATAGAAGATGTAAACTAATCATAGAGCTCAGCCTAGAGAGAAGAACAAGACCATGTAGCACTCAACCGGACAGCTCTGATGAAGATTGCCTCGCAATATAAAAATATTTCTAATGTCATTTGAATTGTGGTTTGCTTGTTGGTTAGCTCGGTTTTTTGTTTGCTTGCTTATTTTCAGCTGAAGTTTTTTGAAATTTTAATTTTTCCATAGAAAATTTAGACCCAAATATTTTTGACAATTTTTTTTCATAGGAAAGGGGAAACCAGAACATTTTTGAACCAGCTAGTAGATAGATAAGAGGATGACCTCAGCCACAATTGTTCCATGTGGGCCTTGACTGGTTGATTGCAGGGACGGCTTTGAACTGGGGAAAATGCCTTGAGCCAGCAGCCTTATAAAAAACAACCACTTGCAAATTAGAGGAGAAGAAAACAGAGGGAGTTTGTCTGGGAACCATCAGAGAGGAGTTACAGTGAGTGCATCATTGGGGGCGGGGGGGGGATCTGTGTTATCAGCTGTTGGGGTGAATATCCCAGTGTCTGTCTGCTGTAACCATTTGTTCCATTTGTGCTAGTTTCAGGGACTGTTTGGGTATGTCTACACAGCAGCGTTATTTTGGAGTAAGTGATGTTATTCTAAAACAACATAGTGCGCATCTACGCTACAAGTTTTTATTTCAAAATAATGTTGATCTGGAGGTCCTCTTACTCCAACTCATGATAACCTTCATTTCACGAGGAGTAAGGGAAGTTGAAGAAAGAGAGTTCTTCCTTCAACTTCCTGCTGTGTAGTCAGTGCCAAAAGCCGAGTTAAGCTATTTTGACTTAAGCTACGCAATTGACGTAACTGAAGTTGCATAGCTTAATTCAACTTTACCCCTGCTGTTCAGATGTACCCTCTGGCTGTGGAGAGGTTTGTTTGAAACGTGTGAATTGGGAGTATTTTATTCCAGGTGCTAGGAGGAGAGATAGATACATTGGAAGGCAGGGATAGGGCCCAGAGTGACCTAGATAAATTGGAGGATTGGACCAAAAGAAATCTGATGAGGTACAACAAAGACAAGTGCAGAGGCCTGCACTTGGGATGGATGAATCTCAAGCACTGTTACAGGGATGAACTGGCTAAGCAGCAGTTCGGCAAAAAAAACAAAAACAAAAACAAACCACCCACCACACAACAGGGATTACAGTGGATGAGAAGGTGGATATGAGTCAACAATGTGCTTTTGTAGCCAAGAAGGCTAATGGCATAGTAGGGTGCATTAAAAGGAGTATTTTCAGCATACCTAGAGAAATGATTATCTTCCTTTATTCAGCACTGATGAGAACACATCTGCTACATCTACACTGGCAGCTTCTTGCGCAAGAACTGTTTTGCGGAAGAGTTCTTGTGCAAAAAGTCTTCCACAAGAGCGCGTCTACACTGGCATGTGCTTTTGTGCAAGAGAGTCTATGGCAGTGTGGACACTCTCTTGTGCAAAAAAGCTCTGATGGCCATTTTAGCCATAGGGGTTTCTTGCACAAGAAATTCATGTTGCCTGTCTATACTGCCCTCTTGCGCAAGAGCTCTTGCGCACAATGGCTTATTCCTTGTGGGGTGAGGAATAACTCTTCTGGAAGAAGCCCTGTTTTCTGACGCTAGACTGTAAATTTACTTGTGCAAGAATGCACGTGCAGTGTAGACACCTGGCAAGTTTTTGTGCAAGAACAGCTGTTCTGAGCAAGAAGCCGACAGTGTAGATGTAGCCCTGGAGTATTGAGTCCAATTCTCAGAAAAGAACGTGGACGCACTGTAGAGAGTCCAGTGGAGGGTGATGAAAATGATTAGGGGGCTGGAGCACACAACTTACGAGGAGAAGCTGAGAGATTTGGGCTTGTTTAGTCTGCATAAGAGAAGAGTGAGGGGGGATTTGATAGCAGCCTTCAACTTCCTGAAGGGAGGTTCCAAAGAGGGTGGAGAGAGGCTGGTCTCAGTAGTGACAGATGGCAGAACGAGGAGCAATAGTCTCAAGTTACAGTGGGGGGAGGTCTAGGTTGGATATTAGGAAAAACTATTTCACTAGGAGGGTGGTGAAGTACTGGAATGGGTTACCTAGGGAGGTGGTGGAATCTCCATCCTTAGAGGTTTTTAAGTCCTAGCTTGACAAAGCCCTGGCTGGGATGATCCAGTTAAGGTTGGTCCTGCTTTAGGCAGAGGGCTGGACTCAATGACCTCCTGAGGTCTTTTCCAGCCCTAGGATTCTATGATTCTAGGTGAGACTTGAGTGGTTGACTGAAGGAAAGGCTTTGAGCTGGGGCAACTCCTTCAAGAAAGCAGCCTTATAAAAAAAGTCACTTGCAAATCAAGTGAGCTGCAAACAGAAGAAAAGCAAATAGGAGTTTTCTTGGGAGGTATGGATTTTTTCATTGTTTTTTCATTGTTTTTCTCTCTCTAATTTGTTCACATCTTTCTTAAAGTGTTGTGCCCAAAAGTGGATATAGTACTCCAGTGAAGGTCTCACCAATGCCAAATAAAGCAAAATAGATACTTCATATCTTACATCTGATACTCCCCTTAATATCTTCCAGGCTAAAATTTTCCATTTTTGCAACTGCATCCCACTGTTGGCTACTTTAATTAACGATCCATGATCATCTCCGGATCCCTTTCTGCAGTACTACTTCCTAGCCCAGAGGTGGTAGGCAAATACCCACCCCTGGGCCAGATTTTGTCCAGGAAAGTTAGCCCCTGGTGGGCTACTGTTTGTATGTTTACATGTTCCTCCTCAGTTACAGGAGATCACAGAATCCATTGGCTGTGGATTGCCATTCCCAACCCATTGGCTGTGGATGCATCCTAATATGCCCATTCCTGCGAAGGTGCAGGTAGATATAGCAGCAGCAACCCACCAGGTGCTAAACCTGGTGAACCGCTGCCGTTTTATTACCCACCCCTGCCCTAGCCAGTTATTCCTCATTTTGTAGTTGTTCA
The DNA here is from genome assembly GCA_032595735.1 of Pelochelys cantorii. Taxonomy (NCBI): domain Eukaryota; kingdom Metazoa; phylum Chordata; order Testudines; family Trionychidae; genus Pelochelys; species Pelochelys cantorii. The sequence goes on along the minus strand of CM064329.1, from coordinate 94,824,863 downwards.
TTTGATTTTTCCTTCCTCAGTGCTATACTTTGTATCTGTATTGAATTTCATTTTATTTCTGACTAATTCTCCAATTTCTCAAGGTCATTTTCAATTCTTATCTTGTCCTCCAAAGTACTTGCAATACCTCCCAGTTTGGTATCCTCCACAAGCTTTATAAGCATCTTCTCCACTACATCAAAAACGTTCTATAATTCCATGCCTGGGACAGACCCTATTGGACCCCACTTGATATGTCCTATGAGTTTGACAAAAAACTGTTTATTACTGCTCTTTGAGTACAGTCTTTCAATCAGTTGTGCACCTTCTAGTAATTTCATCTAGGCTCATTTTTCTCTAGGTTGTTTATGAAAATGTCATGTGGGACTAAGTTTACTGATATCCTTACTAATGGGAATTTGTTCAGAACTTTTGTTTTTCCAAAACATTCAAAGATTCATAATTTAATTGTTTAAATTCTGAGTGAAAGCTCAGATATTTTATCCAATCCATCACAATTGTGTTTATGGTCTTATTATTTAAAAGTTGCACACATGAAACTAGAGAGTTTTATATGTCCACATTTGATGCCAAGGTTTTAAGCAATTTATTTATGTATATATAACATAGTTCCTTAGCTTTGATGCTTCTCATTTTTTGTAGCTTCAAAAATGTACTTAGTTAACCTGGGCTACTTAAACAAGAGGTATTTTAGGCAGAAATGTGAAAAAAAATATTGTTTCCATGAAATGACACACAAATGTTCAGTTGTTTCATTTCATGTGATATGGGTTTCTCAGAATTTTCTTTCCCATGAAATTATGTGTTTTTTGTTGACAAAAAACAAATTAAATGTCAAATTTTGCACTTGAAGTCAATTTTTGTTGAATGGGTTCATTTAGATTTAAAAACTGGCTCACTGCAAATGAAAAACTCAGTGGCAAACAAGCAAATTTTCAGGTTCAATAGAAAATACTGTTATACTGGTAGTTGGGTAAAATCTTTTTGGCGGGGGGTAAAGTTTGTCCTTTTTTCAGGCTAAATGTAAGAAGCGATTCCATTCTTTCTGAAGTAAAAAGAACTGAAATAGAAGTCACCATCCAAAACATAGGTTGTGTGCTCAGAAACTGATTTATGTGAACATAAGCTTTTTGCTAGGTGCTGTGTGGAGGAAGTGTATGTGTTTGTGGGCAGATGAAGACAGAGCTGTGTCTAGACACCAGGCAGAGTGAACCAACCAACAAACCAAGCAGACAGCAACAAGACTAGAAATGTAGTCTTGAAAAAAGCGAAGAGGCTGGCTTTTTTGGAAAAGTGCAGACTGGAAAAAGGCTTACAACTTTGAGTAAAAATACTGCCCCCAATTCTGTTTCACTTTTTCCTACAGTGTTCAGGAAATAGGCTTTATGTGTATACTTTCTTTGTAAATAACCAGGGATGCATCCAAGAAATCCCTGACTTTGTAGTCAATATTTTCTTCCTAATGGAAACAACCTAAAAGATCCTGAATATTGTCTAACTGCTCAGGATCCTTAACTCTCACATTTCCGGTAATTTCACTTTTATCGTGACTATTTTGTGCTCCAGTTTCAGACATACAATCAATGTTTCTCACCTTTTAAAAACAAAAATTAATAAAATGTAGGAGTGCAGTTGTGTACCTTGAATATGTCTCAATGCGTGGATGAGACGATGGTGCAGGGAAGAGGGGTTTAGATTTATTAGGAACTGGGGACACTTTTGAGGTAGGGGGAGCCTATACAGGAATGATGGGCTCCACCTAAATCAAGGTGGATCCAGATTGCTGGCATTAAACATTAAAAAGGTCGTAGAGCAGTTTTTAAACTAAGAGGTGGGGGAAAGCCGATTGGTGCGGGGGAGCACCTGGATCGGACGGAGACTTCTCTTACACGAGGCTCCATAGGAAGGGATTCCCTAGAAGTTAGTCAGATAGGGAACGTGGGAAATAATATATGGGCAAGATCAGATGTGAAACAATCGTGCATAAAAAAATCCAATGTGTCTGTGAAAGGCGGACATATAAATAGTGGTAGTTTTCTAACATGCTTTTACACTAATGCTAGGAGTCTGTCTAATAAGATGGGTGAACTGGAGTACCTCATATCAAAGGAGGAAGTTGACATAATAGGCATCTCAGAAACATGGTGGAATGAGGACAATCAGTGGGACACTATCATACCGGGATATAAATTATATCGGAAAGACAGAACAGGTCGTGCGGGTGGCGGAGTGGTATTATATGTGAAGGATAATATAGAATCAAATGAAGTAAAAATCCTAAAGGAATCAAAATGTTCCATAGAATCATTATGGATAACAATTCATTCCTCTAATATGAATATGGCATTAGGAATATATTACCGACCACCTAACCAGGACAGTGATAGTGATGCTGAAATGATAAGGGAGATTAGAGAGGCTACCAAAATAAAAAACACAGTAATAATAGGAGATTTCAATTATCCCCATATTGATTGGGTGCATGTCACCTCAGGACGGGATTCAGAGATTAAATTTCTTGATGCCTTAAATGACTGCTTCTTGGAGCAGCTAGTACAGGAACCCACAAGGGGAGAGTCGATTCTCGACCTAGTCTTGACTGGAACGCAGGATCTGGTCCAAGAGGTAACTGTTACTGGACCGCTTGGAAATAGTGACCACAATATAATAACTTTTAATATTCCTGTGTTGGGAAGAACACCGCAGCGGTCAAACACTCTGGCATTTAATTTCAAAAAGGGGAATTACACTAAAATGAGGAAGCTAGTTAAACAGAAACTAAAAGGGAGAGTAATTAAACTAAAATCCCTGGAAGCTGCATGGGAACTGTTTAAAGACACCATACTAGAGGCCCAACTTAAATGTATACCCCAAATAAAAAAACACAGTAAGAGACCTAACAAAGAACCACCATGGCTAAACAGCCATGTTAAAAAGGCAGTGAGAGAGAAAAGGGCAGCTTTTAAAAAGTGGAAGTCAAATCCTAGTGAGGAAAATAGAAAGGAACATAAACACTCCCAAATTAAGTGTCATAATGTAGTAAGAAAAGCCAAAAAAGAGTTTGAGGAACAGCTAGCCAAAAATTCAAAAAATGATAGTAAAATGTTTTTTAAATACATTAGAAGCAGGAAGCCCGCTAAAAAAGCAGTGGGGCCCTTGGATGATAAAGATATAAAAGGAGCGATCAAGGAAGACAGTGCCATTGCGGAGCGATTAAATGATTTCTTTGCTTCAGTCTTCACGGCTGAGGATGTTACAGAGGTTCCTAAATCTGAGCCAGCCTTTTTAGGTGACAAATCTGAGGAACTCACTCAGATTGAAGTGACATTAGAGGAGGTTATGGAATTAATTGATAAGCTGAATAGTAACAAGTCTCCGGGACCAGACGGCATTCACCCAAGGGTTCTGAAAGAACTCAAATGTGAAATTGCGGAGTTATTAACAGTGGTTTGTAACCTATCCTTTAAATCCACTTTGGTACCAAATGACTGGAAGATGGCCAATATAACACCAATATTTAAAAAAGGCTCTAGAGGAGATCCTGGCAATTATAGACCGATAAGTTTAACATCAGTACCAGGCAAATTAGTAGAAACACTAGTAAAGAGTAAAATTGCAAGGCACATAGAAGAGCACGAATTGTTGGGCAAAAGTCAGCATGGTTTCTGCAGAGGGAAGTCGTGTCTAACTAATCTGTTAGAATTCTTTGAAGGGGTTAATAAACATGCGGACAAGGGGCACCCAGTGGATATAATATACCTAGATTTCCAGAAAGCCTTTGACACGGTCCCACACCAAAGGCTTTTACGTAAATTAGGTGGTCATGGGATAGGAGGAAAGGTCCTTTCATGGATCAAGAATTGGTTAAAAGATAGAAAACAAAGGGTGGGAATAAATGGTAAATTTTCACAATGGAGGAGGGTAACTAGTGGTGTTCCCCAGGGGTCAGTACTGGGACCAATCCTGTTCAACTTGTTCATCAATGATCTAGAAAATGAGGTAAGCAGTGAGGTGGCCAAGTTTGCAGATGACACAAAGTTGTTCAGGACAGTCAAAAGCAAAAGGGATTGTGAAGAACTACAAAAAGATCTCAGCAAACTGAGTGATTGGGCAGCAAAATGGCAAATGAAATTTAATGTGGGTAAGTGTAAGGTAATGCATGTTGGAAAAAATAACCCAAATTACACGTACTACATGATGGGGTCAAATTTAGCTACGACAGATCAGGAAAGGGATCTTGGAGTTATAGTGGATAGTTCTACGAAGACATCCACGCAGTGTGCAGCGGCAGTTAGTAAGGCAAATAGGATGTTAGGAATTATTAAAAAAGGGATAGATAATAAGACAAAAGATATCATACTTCCCCTATATAAAACTGTGGTACGCCCACATCTCGAGTACTGCGTGCAGATGTGGTCTCCTCACCTCAAAAAAGATATATTGGCATTAGAAAAGGTTCAGAAAAGGGCGACTAAGATGATTAGGGGCTTGGAAAGGGTCCCATATGGGGAGAGGCTAGAGAGACTGGGACTTTTCAGTTTGGAAAAAAGGTGATTGAGGGGCGATATGATAGAGGTATATAAAATCATGAATGGTGTGGAGAAAGTGATTATAGAAAAATTATTTACCTTTTCCCATAATACAAGAACTAGGGGACACCAAATGAAATTGATGGGTAGTAGGTTCAAAACTAATAAAAGGAAATTTTTCTTCACACAGCGCACAGTCAACCTGTGGAACTCCTTGCCCGAGGAGGCTGTGAAGGCCAGGACTCTGTTAGGGTTTATAAAAGAGCTTGATAAATTTTTGCAGGTTAGGTCCATAAATGGCTATTAGCCAGGGATAAAGTATGGTGCCCTAGCCTTCACAACAAGGGCAGGAGATGGATGGCAGGAGATAAATCACTTGATCATTGTCTTCTGTTCTCCTTCTCTGGGGCACCTGGCATTGGCCACCGTCGGCAGATGGGATGCTGGGCTCGATGGACCTTTGGTCTGACCCAGTATGGCCATTCTTATGTTCTTATGTCTAATGGCTGTTTTAGAGATTTTAATTTCCATACAAACTGAACATTTTTTAACCATGACAAATGTCACAACCCCATCTTGCCTAACAATGTATCCTATGACACCATACTATTTGATAGAAAGTCAATATATGGATGATCAAATTCCAGCAGGCAGAGGTGCTGAAACTAGAGGTGTCAGTATGCCTAGCTTAAAGTAATAATTGCAACAAAATACTTTACAATTTTGTCCAATAGATTTCAGCATTCCCACTATAAAAACTGTTCCTGTGCACATAGAGCAGGAATGGCTTTTTGTATTTTAAAACACTTGCTAGCTTTCTGTTGGTACATGCTTCTAGGCTACAGGATAAGTTCATGTGCTCAGTGGAATTTCCCTAATGCTCATATTGAGAAACCATTGTGTCAGTCAAGGTTTCTCTTCACTGCTAAACATGGGAACATGAAAATTGTGTTGCCTTCATTAATAAATCAATGTCTTTCTCAGTTCTCTTCTCACTTGCTCCTCCATGCACAGAGCATATGGCCTGACAAAGGCAGCTGCACAAGTTTGACTATGCTGTTCTCTAAAACAATTAAGATGAAGTAAATTTCAAAACAAATCATAGACTGACTGTCTTTCGAAATCAAAGGTCTCAACCTAATACATTAAGCATTGTGCATTTTTCTAAGGGTCTGTCTTGTCCCTCTGCTGTGCATTAAGGGTGTGTATACACTAATATGCCAGCTAACTCAGGTTATGTGTCTCAGAATATGGGGTTGTTTGATTGCAGTCTTCATGTTAGGGCAGTAGGCAGAACCATTCCACCCATAGGATGGTTTGGGGCAGCTGCTCCAGGCTCCATGTTTTGGAGGCCCCTCAGGGGAATTACCCTGGGGAATAGCCTGGGGGGATTATCAATAGGGCCTGGCACAGGCAGTAGGATTCAGGCCCACCCCTGCACTCACCAGCAGCAGGAGGAGCTGCAGGAATTGAAGCAACTCACCTCAGACCGTTCCACTCCACCTTCTCCCAGCCAGGTCTCTCCATGTCACTGAGATGGTGGGAAGTAGAGTGACTGAGCTGGGAGCTAGATTTGGGGAAGTGCACTGGGTTGGGGCCAGGTCACCCCACTTCCCACTACCGTGATGAGTGTGGGGCTTCCTGACCCCTGTTGCCAGTGCTAGCCCCCTGCTCAGGTAATCCTCTGGGTCATGTCACTCAGGAAAAGGGACATGGGGGAAATGGGTGGGATGGGAGCTGGATTGGGAAAGCAGGGCTGAGAAGAGGCAGAGATGGGGTGGAGCAGAAGAGAAGCTTGGAGGAAGAGGTGGAGTTGGGGAAGGGTGGGGGAAGAGCAGGGGCAGGAAGAGGCAAGGCAGGGTGGCGCAAGTTGAAGGTGGGATGTGGGGCATAGTGGGGTTTTTGTCCCAGACCTTGCACTCCCCTAAGGATGCACTGGTTCTAGGACCCTGCAAGGTGCAACGGCCCCAGAGCTGAGGCTGCAGTCCAAACCTAAATGTCTTCACAACAGTCAAACAGCCCTGCAACTGATCTCTAGAAGTCTGAATAAGGACTGGGCTGTGCCAACTTAAGTGTCTAACTTCAGTGTAGACATACCATAAAAGGTCTGTAGTGTGCTTTGATGTACTGCTGTGCAGTACGTCAAAAAGCACTATCGAACTTTAGTGTGTGGCAGCATGGTCCATGCAGTCACTAAGTCTCCATAGAGTCAAGCCCTAATGCTCTATGGTATTAACATTTTCAAACAACTTATATATGATGGAAAGAGCTTTTAACCACATCCAAGCCCTTGGTTCCTCATATTAGCTCCTTTGGTTACTGGAAAGTCATTTTTAGAGTATGTCTGTCTTGAGGTGCATTTAGAGTGAGTCAAATAGTAGAAAAAACAATTTGTAAATATTTTTATAAGCAGGATTCCTGGTTCTATTTGATATGATTATGGGATTGCTTTATTCATGACTATTTAGCTATCTCTATGTTTAGATGTTTATATGGCTTCTTTCACTATACTGTTTGGATAACTGTCAGTAGCGGATTAAAGTGTTTGTGAATTCTGACTTTTAGCATCAATTATTATTCATCATGACTAAACTTTGCTCTTTTTTATGTCATTTGTTATTCATAAGCTTCAAAACCCAACTCTCATCAGTTAGAGAACTGAAATATATTTCATGTGAAATAGGTGAACAGTCACAGAACATAAATAATATTTGAAGCAAACATTTCATGAACTACTAAAATTTTGACATTATAAGAGTTCTGTGAATACTTACCAATAACATTTATGAGGAAAAAAAATCAGGATCAGATGGAGAATGAATGAAAAAATGGACTAACTTAAAATAAGTATTATTTCTAAGAGTTCATCCATATCTGTGTATGTTAAAGTGAACTGTCAGTTAAAATATTTATGGGAGATTTGAGAAGTACCAATAGAGCACAGCAGGACATTAACGGCTCACTGTAATGTACTCACTTTCATCTAGTGAAGAATAAGGGGAGGGTGGTGGAGCAAATTGGAAGGAAATGACTTTACAGAATATCTTAATTTTCCAAACCACTTAAATAATATGATATTTTCTTTAAGGGAAGAAGAATCGGTTTCTCAGAATGATTAAATTTTCTTACTCTTTTAATTTTTAATCAACTATAAATAGAATGGACAGTTGGTTGTGAGTAGATATGGAAGGACTAGCAAGATAAAAGCTGTTATCATGTGTCCCTGGTAATTGTTCATAAAGCTTGAACTGTAGAAAAAATGCTTTCTGAACAATTAGGGTGATAGAGAAGGAATGCTATGCATGTCCCTCTCACCAGTAAAGCAAAAAATTATGATGCAAGATATAGCAAAGACGTCAAAGAGAAGTAGAAGTACTGAATTAGAGATTTCTCTTTCTAACAAAACAAAAAAATTATTTGAATGGGAATATCAGTGAGGGAAACTACTACTGCACACTTGCTTGTCACCAAATTTGTTAGTATCACATGCAAATAACATTGTATCACACATTAAGATTGTACATACAAGTGTAGCGCCCCCTCTCCACCTGGTTACCTTCTTTACAGCCAATCTGCTTACAGGTTTTGATGGGTAGGTCTGGGTTCTTCTGGATCCCGCCACCCACTCAACTTTATTTTTTCCAATGGATTTATTTGGCGGTGCCTCCACCCCCCTCACTCCTTCCTGGCAGGGTCACCAGGGCAGCTTGGGAGGAAAATTCTAGCCCAGGGTAATCCCCACGTATTTGCAAGATAGTTGGAGACTCCCAGAAAATAACACAAACACATACACTATAATAAACACAATTATATTAAACAGGAGACAAACATAACATAACAGGGTAAAACACTATCTTTAGGTGCACCGGTGCCAAGCAATTTTAAGGTTAGTGTCCTGTTGGTACGCGTACTTTGTTGGGGCCCTTGATGACTTTTGACCACAAAATTCTTCTCTGCAGTGGTTTAGCAGTGGGGCTGACGGGGTCCAGTACAGCCCAAAGGACTCACAAGTGGGAAAAGGCGGTAAATCCCTCCATAGGTTTAATATGCAGCAGCTTAAAACAAATTCCCTGACTTACTAACTAAAAGATGGTGCACTCACACACCCCATGAATGAGCCTCAGGTTCAGAGATGACTCAGTCATTGCAGAGGGGCTGGTCTCTTCTGGCAGGGATCCTCTTCGGGCAGGAATCAGGCTGCTTCGATCCCAGAATTTCCCCTCACCACAAAGGGGTGCAAGGCTCAAGGTGCAGGCCACACAACTGCACCAAAATTCAAACTATGATCTCCTACCCCAGCATTCAGACACACGCACAGCAGGCAGCAGCCCCAAACCAGCAGACAGAGCAGAGCTGACCATGCGGTGACTGGTCTCACCCAGGGAGCCAGAGTGCCAACTCAGCTTGGCTGGGGAAGCCTCCCAGCAAACTCCACAAACTGGGAATCAGGAGTGGAGACAGAAAACCCAGCTGAGGGATCCTGCCTTCAGGTCCCTAGAGGCTAGTTCTCAGGGGGAAACCCTACATGCAGGCCTGGGGCTTACTAGCTCCCACACAGCCAGCCATTCCCTTGCCCCCGCTGCCTCCAGACTCTCCCAACCATGGCTCTTCCTTCCCCTCCTGAACTCTCTGGGAGGGGCATCTCACTCCCTATGGGTTGCTGGGCAGACTCTGACCCTGGTAGGGAGGGGGAGCCTAGGCAAACTCAGTGTGCCTTGCCCTGAGCTGCCAGCAGACAGAGCCCCAGGAATCTAGGTCATCTCCTTGGGGGTTACACTAGCACTCAAAAGATAGGAAATACTAGTATTAAGGTTGCTTCTATAACCTTAATTTGGCCCCCTTGTGCAAAAGGCATCTAGGATACAGTTTTTACTGACCTAATCACATGTTTCTTCCACAGGATCTCACCTGATTAGCATGTGATCAACAGTGCTCCCTTACCGAGCAGATACTCTATTTTGTTTTCTCCTTCTAATTCAATGTGCAGCTCCATGGCTGACTTACTCACTCCACTCTACTTAAAAACAGTTCTGAAGACAGAATTATTAGCTCTGTGTGCTTTTCATGGCACTTATCACAGTGGTATTTGAGTGCTTCACAATTAATGTACCTTCCCACCATTCCTGCAATATGTGGAGTGGTTTTATTCCCATTTTGCAGATGGAGAATTGAGGTACAAGGAGATTAAGTTCAAATGTATCCATCAGTTCTGGGTGCCTGCTTTGAGATGCTGAGGGCCTGATTTTCAGAGTATTTAGCACTCCATAGCATTTCTCTGTTCAAAGCAGAACTTCCATTTACTTTAGTTGTAGCTGAGCTGTGCTCAAACCCAGGTGTGTCAAGTCAAACACCCCAAAAATGAGAAGCAATTGATTAGCCATCACCTGTGCAAGGTTTGCTTTAAATGACTGATGCAGCATCACATAGGAACTCTGTGGCAGAGGAAGTTTTCCAATACATTAATCAACTGCCATAACTGTATAACATCCTTTCTGATCCTCTAATTACCTAACTTATTCACTATGCACTTTTCAGCTTCTGAAACAAATGAAGCAGGAGTCCAGCAGACAACAGCTTCCATCACTACAAGTTCATCCATTAAATGAGGGAAGAATTCTGTGGAAAAAATACTATGTGATCATATCATTAAAGACCATAATGTAACAAATATGCACAGAAGGCCAAATTCGTGTTGCATGGAGAGTCAGAATTTTATCATTTTCTAATCTGACTGCTTCAGTTTTGCATTCTTAATAGGGTAAAGGATTTATTTTGTTGGTGTGTGTAATTTACTATTTTTTTTAAAATCACATGCAGGGATTTCATAGGCAAGAGCTGCAAAGGAAAGTAACATGCTTCATGAGAAGAAATCTTTAGAGATTTTAACTTCTGCATGCTAAAAAAAAAAAAATAAAAAAATCTCTATTGAAAAATCTCAGATAACAGATGCTCAAAGGCATATAGTTTGGCCCCATATAGTCCCTTCCATCTCGGGTAACAGAGAACTCCCCTAAACAATAATCCAGCAACCTCATACCCTGTCTTCATACTGATCCCAGGCTTAGTAGTCCTTCTACTTCTTGTATCAGAGGGCTTTCATACCCCTTTCATTAGAGGCTGGAATGGGAACCCCGGGCATCCCTCTACTGTGGGTTCCAGCCTAGGAACCCTGTAGCAAGCAGCTAAATTCTACTTCCTTAGACTCATTGCTATGTCCCTGGAATAATTCCAAACTTTGTCTCTAAAACCTTTTCCCCAATCCCTTTCCGGACTCATTCCTCCACGCTTCACTGCTCCTTCAGTGCCTTTATCAGGCAACACTCCCATAACTTTCTCCCTAGAGTCCCAGTTCTTGGCTGCCTCTCTCAAGGCTTTGTGAGTGTCCAAATCTCTTTACTCCAGGAGCCTGACCTCAGGTTACCTTTGTGGAATTTTGTCCTTTTTTCAAGGCCCACTATAAGAGCTCATCAGCTCCAAAGTCTTTCCAATACCTTACATAGTCTTTTTACCATAACTCCTTTCCTAGAAAAGGATCCCAAGGCCTACTCTCCTCTTGTACCAACCTAAATTTCTTCTTTAATAGCCCAGGTCCTCCCCAGCTAGGCCTAATACTAAATTGGGCCTGGCCAACCCTCCAGGTGCCACTGTGTGTTTTAATTGCTTCTCCCTTCAGCTAACCTTTTTCAATCACTGGCCATGTGAGGTACACACCCTAGCATAAAGCACAACAGCATTTCAAAGAAAAGGCCACTGGATTAAAACATTTTCCTATAACCTTATTCTCAGAATTAGTTTTGTTGTTTTAGCTGAATGTTTTTAAAAATGTCAACCTAAGCATACAGGAGGAAAGAAAAATTTCAGCCTATACAGCTAAAGTTATAAGCAACTGAAAGCAGGGGCTTTGAATGGTAAATAATGGCAACCTTAGTAATAGGCAGTGCTAGCAACCTCACCCTATAGGCTGCGTCTAGACTGGCAAGTTTTTGCGCAAAAGCAGCTGCTTTTGCGCAAAAACTTGCCAGCTGTCTACACTGGCCGCTTGAATTTGCGCAAGAACACTGACGATCTAATGTATGATCGTCAGTGTTCTTGCGCAAATACAATGACTCTCCCGCTCGGGAAAAAGCCCTCTTGCGCAAATGCTTTTGCGCAAGAGGGCCAGTGTAGACAACGTGGTATTGTTTTGCGCAAAAAAGCCCCGATGGCGAAAATGGCGATCGGGGCTTTTTTGCGCAAATCCGCATCTAGATTGGCCGCGGATGCTTTTGCACAAAAGCACTTTTGCGCAAAAGCATCCGCGCCAATCTAGACACTCTTTTCCGCAAATGCTTTTCACGGAAAAACTTTTCCGTGAAAAGCATTTGCGGAAAATCATGCCAGTCTAGACGCAGCCATAGCGTTTACAAAAAAAAAAAATCAAACAGGAGGTTTCCATATGCAAACAAACTACTGTTAATGAGATGAAAGGTTCAGAGTCAGTGTTTGGGTTCTGCCAGTATCTACCAGGTTATGGGTTAGTGTTAAAAAACTCTGTTCCAGCATAGGCCATGGAAGGTACAATGTTCAGTTTGCACCCATTAGAAGCTAGGTTGTAGTTTAGTGCACCTGTAGAAGGTCAGCTTCCAGATTAATCCTTTCTCTGACGGATGTGACAGGCAAAGCATCTGCTGCTCTCAGGGTAGTGGCGGGGGGGAATACGGGGGACTATATGAATAAGCACTTGTCTATTATCTAACTTAATGTTGCTCTTGCAAGCAATGACACAGGCTGCTCTGGAGCTAACAACCAACAGAAGTCCAGTGGCTAAGTAGAGCAGCATACCATGTATAATTCAACCCACAGCAACAATTTCAGGAAGCAGAATGTAATTACCCAAGTGATGATCAAGGTGTTAACCTCCTACCCTCAGGAAAAGTGCCAGGCAATTTTTAACAACCACAAATCAGGACCTCTATTTTTTTCCTCAGACAATAAACAGCACCTGAGAATAAACTCAGTATTAACTCAGAGCAGAGCCTGCTCTCTACTGAACCCCCCAGGAACTTACCTTCCCCTGCAGCTTGAGTTGTCTGTGTGGACACTTATTCAAATATTGGCCAGATCTAATCTACTGGGCTGTGTCTAGACTGGCCAGTTTTTCCGGAAAATCAGCCGCTTTTCTGGAAAAACTTGCCAGCTGTCTACACTGGCCGCTTGAATTTCTGCAAGAACATTGACGATCTCATGTATGATCATCAGTGTTCTTGCGGAAATACTATGCTGCTCCCATTCAGGTAAAAGCCCTCTTGCGCAAATGCTTTTGCGCAAGAGGGCCAGTATAGACAACGTGGTATTGTTTTGCACAAAAAAGCCCCAATGGCTAAAATGGCGATCGGGGCTTTCTTGCGCAAAAGCACGTCTAGATTGTCCAGGGACGCTTTTCCGCAAAAAGTGCTTTTGTGGAAAAGCGTCTGTGCCAATCTAAACGCTCTTTTCCGCAAATGCTTTTAATGGAAAACTTTTCCGTTAAAAGCATTTGCGGAAAATCATGCCAGTCTAGACGGAGCCCTGAGCTTTTGAGGTCAAGTAAGACTATGGTGGGATAGCAGATTTAACAGAGATTTATGTTTTAAAAGAAATGTTTCATAGGCTGCTCTCTCCTTCTGATTCAGTGAGTTCAAGATGGCATTCATCATTATTCTTTTAAGTGTTGTGTGAGGAATATCGAATAACATTTAAGACGTTGTTTAGGAAATGTTTATACCATTTTATTGAGTGACTCAGTCAAAAGATCAGAAGTATTAAAAGGTTTCCTGTTGTATGACCTTTTCATATCCACAAACCACAATCCATTTCTTCTGTCACAGGCCAGAACTTGGGTCAGCTTTAATGCTTTTTGTAGGACTTTTATTTTTAAATAGCATCAGTCAACATGTACTTTCCTGACAGTTAGAAGGAGGGGCCAGGCATCAGTTTTACTGCAAACTGCACATTGATTATCTTAATTCACCCTACAGTTAGAGCAATCAGCAGAGATGTGGGATGTACACAGCATATCCACTCCCCTTGACCCATGACACTTTCTCTGTATCCTCCAAGCGCTTTCCACAGCATCAACCGTGTGTGTTTCCAGACTTCATAGAACTTCCAGCATTTAAATTAAACAGTGCTGACCTCATTGAACAAGGTTCAGAATGCAAATGCTTTGGTGCACGGAGAAATAGTGGATTTTGTTTAAATTGTACTCTTCAGTGTTTGCTCTTTTTTTCTCCCTTTTAACAAAGCTTTCTCTATAATTGGCAATTAACCTTCAAAACCGCTCCAGCCCTAAACCTCCAGTCCAGTGACTCTCCCTTTGAAAGGGTTTATGGCTAATCACACAATAGTGGGGGAGGGAATGCCTTGCCTTTATCAGGCAGTAGAAAATGTTTTCAGTGTGAGTAATTAGAGCTCTTAGTAGAGAGCCAGTATTGGGGCTGGTTCAGTAGAACATGCTGGAGAGGCATCAGAGTGCATATGTGGTAGAAGGACAGCAGGGGAGGGGAGTCTTTTTATTCTGAAGTGGAGTTACCTGCAACGTATACTTCAGAACACTGGCTTGCTCAGTATGAGTACGTTTACATAACAGGGCTAAAGTTGGGAATAAACTACGCAAATTCAGCTATGTCAATCCCTTTCTTCAGACTCCTACAAGTCCACATCCAGACATTTTGAATTCTACAAATAAAAGTTGTGGGCCTGTTTTTCTTCTTGCTGTAGGTTTACACCTGTGAAACTGAATTGAGTTCAGCAGAGTTTCTTCTGATTAATGCTGTGGGGAAGTGAGAATAGGCCCAATAGTTTAGATCCTCTCAACCCCTCCCCCCTCAATCTTATCATTTCTTATGTCATAACTTTATTTAAGCAGAACTTAACAAAACATACATTTAAAAACATAAATTCCACCCTCCCTTTCACCTCCCAAATCAGATGGATTGATAACAGTGATACTAAAATACAATTAGAAATGCATCCTCAGTTAGTGTACTTCCACATAGCCTCGGTGACTTCAGTGGAGTTGTGCCAGTGTGCCCCAGTTGAGGATTTGGCTCACGTTCTTTACATAACCTCCATATGTGCTGCCGCCGCTGCTCCTTCTGGGAATGGGGTTTGCCTTTACAGCTAACAGCAAGTGAAGTGTCATTAGTTCCATCCCATCACCTAGATGGATTAGTCTCTCTGAACATTCTCTGCACAGCACATTGGGAGCGATGCATATTAATGTATTTACTGAACCCATTCAACATACCTTCATAAACATTTGTCTGCTTCCCATTGGAAAGGTAACCTCTTACAAATGATAATGGCATCTCTTGAATTAATCCTCCATAGACAAACATGATTTATAATTATGTAAAACTATAATTATGCTGTTCTCTCTGCAAATTTGCACATGGGTGAAGAGTGGCTCCGGGGGTTCACTTGAGAGGAGCCCCGAATAACACTGCCGTTTGCTAATTGGGCTCATAAAAGTTCAGAGTAATGATTCTGCATGCCAGCATTAATCTGCCAAGTAACAATTATGAGTCCCAGCAGGGAGCAGAAAGGCTCCCAAAAATAGCAAAGACGCACACACACACACACACAGACACACACAGCAATAAAATAAATACTGCGAGGCGGGAGCAAGGAAGAGAATGTAACAATGACTGAAATAAGCGCACTCCCTGAATGAAAGCAAGGAGCTGAGGAAATATAGAAAGTAAGAAAAAATACTAACTGGAATCTTAGATGACTTCCTGTGACCTGTACCAGGAGTCCCATTGCTTTAGCTCTCCAGTCCATCATCAAGCACCTCATTAAGTCAAAGGGATTTTTGCCATCTGCAAGATCAAGTTTTGGTCAAAAGACACAATAGAAAAATGGGCCACATTCTGTCTTATTATATAGATGGTAGATATAACCGCATTGAAATCCATGAAGCTGGACTCGAAGACGATAGGACTGAATGTGGTCAATATCTTTACAGAAATGAATACTGTACTATGTTAATTTCTAAGCATTATTTATAAAACTGCCAAGTTTGCTAGGAATAACTGTGTTGTTTTCTTGTATTTCAGTTGCTTTTTCTTGTTAAAGGTTTTATAATTATTATTACTTCTATGATACCACAGAATCCTGTCTGCCATAATTCCTGTGACCTACTGACCAAGAAAGACTGGCACAGATAATAGAAAGCCACAGTTTCCTTCCCTGTACCTCCTTTTATTTCTTGAACACTGGGGACACTAGCCCATTCAAGTCCATAGGAAATCATATTCTGAAGCACTGTGTTATATTATTTCATCAATTCATGCCCTACAGTTACTTGAACTTATGGCCAGAGATGAGTGAACTCTTCTATATATGAAGCACACAATAGGCTTATTAGATCTTAAATCAAAATGTCTAATCAAGAACTTTTTTTTTAACTAAGAGTGCTATTACATCTGTTCTTTACCCTGATCCTGTCCGCTCTGGTTCTCTTCTCATTTCCTAAATTTTTGAACATGTTTGGCAAACAAAGTAAACCAAAGCAATATTTCTCCTCTCCATGTGTTTTCTTATTGCTGGGTAACACTACTAGAAGTAACATGAATGGAGCAAGAGAGAAATATATTCTTAGAGCTTAGTTAGTACTTTATATCCTGAAACTCCCTACAAATATTAACTAACTAGTACATTTACCTGGCATTGCTTGGGTCATTCAGGAGGAGCTCAGGGCAGGGAGTGGGGCGGGTGTAGGAATCAGAGCAGAACATTGTGTGTGAGGGGGAAACTCAGGGCATGGGGGGATGCAGGAGATTGTCCAGTCCCCAGGGCTGGCTAGGGTAGTGAGGGTCACACTGCTCAGGTGGCAGCTCCCCAGGGATGGCTAGGCAAGGGGGCTGCACTGCCCAGGCAGTGCCTCCCCAGGACTTGTCAGGATGCCTGGGCAGTGGCTCATTAGGGCTGGCTGGGAAAAGGGAGGCCATGCTGCCCAGCCAGTGGCTCACCAACATGGGAACCTTACCTGTGTATGGTGGCTGGCAACATCTAGGCCCCTACCCCCAGTCAGCTACTCTCTTACCAGTGTACCCGTCCTTCTGTGGCCTTTCTGCAGTATAAATGTCCCTGCTAGCAGACCCCTTCCTTTATGTTTTACGAGAAACAATCATATTCCAGGCAAATCCCATTATCCTGGCACAAACAAATCCTTACCATTACCTTGATACGATAAAAGGAAGCTGCATACCCAATTTGGTGGTGCTAGCTCTTACTGTTTAGGAGGATTTCTTGAATAAACAGTCACACAGACAGACCCACAAACACACTTGTGAATATATGGTAAACTAAATCTCACAATTCCTATGAGGTCTGTAAATCAGTAAACCATATTCATTGCAAAGATGAAGAAACTCAGACACAAAAATGTGTAATCAAGTAAATCAATGTCAGTGTTAAAGAGAACAGAGGGGGTTCCTTCTTAGTTTGTGCTCAATCCAATTTGCCTTTCACTAGACTATAAAACATTAATATTGAAACAAACAAACAATCCAATACACTCTCTAGTCCCTACTATTGTTTACCTCTGGCCTTTCCCTTCTTCCTTATTCAGCTATTCCTGATATTGATAATGATTGGCAAATTTTATCCAGTGTTTGTGCTTATCTACATTTGTTATGAAAGCCAATGTATGTCTTTTGGTATGCCTACTTGTCTCTAATCAGAGATATTTTCACACAGTGCAAGCATATGTAGAGCCATGCACATCTGAGCTAGAAAGCTGGAAGAAGATTATGATGCAGTTCTGTTCTCCCTAAGCTTTGTCTACACTACACAGCTTTTAGTGACAAGCCCATGTTTCTAAAAGTCTGGCAGTGTTAATGACATTTGCTGACAAAATACTTCCATTCCCTGCCAGTGGGGTTCACATTCTTCACAGGAGAGTGCTTCTGCCAACAAGGAGCCATTCTCACTGCCACTTTCCCCCACAAAACTTTTGTCTTCCAAGAAGGGGGGGGGGGAGGGGGGCTTTCTTAAGTACCTTCGAATGACAAAAGTTTTGTCATTCAAGTGACAGTGTAGACAAAGCCTGACTGCTAGAACATTGGTATGAGCCACAGCAAAGCAGATCACCTGAAAGGTGAAGTAAGGTAAACTCTTAGGGAAGGTAATTTTTTAAAAGAAAAATATTTTGGGTCATCTGGCATTATAGTAATTACAGAGTCTTTGGGGTGAGAAGAAATTTGATTCTTAAAGTCCTTAACAGCGAGTTTAATTCTCCTACACAGTACTAAAATTACTCTTTTTGCAATTTAGGGTTTGAAGATTGGCCACATTAGTTGGAGCCTAGTCGAGTTATAAAACTCCCTGCCATCTGGCTAGAGAGATTTATATGATATAGAAGCAACAGCTGTTAAAATGTAAGAATACATTCTTAATCATGTTACATTCTTTATGCGGTTTCCAAAAGTATCACTCTCACACACCTGCTTTTTCCGAAAAGGTTCAACTTCTTCTTTCTCAAAGCATAATTTCAGTACAGAAGATAGGACAATGCACTTAATAATTACGAAATTCTGGGTATCTGGCTTTTGCCTTGATTTACAAGGCTCAGTATTATTATATAAATCACACAATGTATGGGAATTATTTATGTCTTCTTAGCACAATTAAGTAAAAAAAGGAAATTCTGTTCCTTGTCTTTCTAATTGCCCACTTCAGAGTACAAAGAATTGTTGGCCATTGCTTGTTTGCAAAAGTAAACTACACTAGCATTGACTACATGCCAAATAGGGATGGATGTCTGCAATTCTGGTTTAAAGACTTGAGTGTCAGAAGAAAGCAGAAATTTTCCATTGCTGCTTTGAGAATTTGTTGTGTGAAGGGGGCTGGGTGGAGAAAGAACAGAAGTAAAGCAGTGAATACAGAAAACAAATGTATGCCAAAACTGCAACCAAAGTACTGAAGGTAAAAGAAAGTGGACAAAGAAATGAATTAATGATGCGAGAAGGGATGAAAAATAGCAACCTAGTCCAGTCAGAGACAAGTTATTTAAGCATAAACCTTCCAGTTCACTGCACTCGATCACAGGACAGTGTAGAGACTCTTCCTGTGCTCATTACTTGTCTGAATCAGCTGCCTCTCTGGAGAATGCCTGGGGAAACTATTTATCTTCCCACCTTTTCTTTATAATCCTCTCCACCTGAGATGTTATCAGAAGCAAGTGTACACCAAGATATTTGTATACTCTGCCAATTCACTTTGCAGTGAATTAGGAACACTTTTAAAATAATGGGGCTCCAATCTAATTGAAATCTTTCATAGGGTGATGATGGGGGGAAAATTTCATCTTAAGTATTTGCCACATTGCAGACCCTAGAGCCTTGCTGTATATAAAAAAGCCAGTATATGTACAGTATATATTTATCAAGGAAAAAAAATATGATGAGAATGTTAAAGTGATATGATTCAGAAATCAGCAAGTGATGAAGGTGTGTGATAAGGTTGCACACACAACCTTAAGTTTTCCCTCTTTTGTATAGGCACATCGACTTCACCTGAAATGATCTCTTACAACTCCTTCCACCAAAATAATCTATTCCATCATGTATGTAGCAGTGATGCTTGGAGTATCTTTCCCAGATCTGAAGAGCTCCTTGTAAGCTCAAAACTTGTCTCTTTCACCAACTGAAGTTGATGCAATAAAAGATACTACCTCATCCACCCTGTTTCTCTAATATTCTGGTACCAACATACTGCAAACACAAAAAGTTTGTCAAAAATTATATCAGAGAATTTTTTCCTGCAACCTTTGCTATATGTCAGAGTCTAGGAAAGTTATCTATCTAGATGAGATTTGCAATTAATAAGGCAGAGCTTAAATAGAAAAAATGATGGCCTTCTGGCTGATACACTGCATGGGCACTCAGAAGGTCTGGATTCAATTCCCAGCTGTGCACCAGACCTCCAGGATGTCCATAGACAAGTCACTTAGGGTATGTCTACACTACAAAGTTAATTCAAAATAACAGCCGTTATTTCAAATTAACTGTAATAGCGTCTACACAGCCAAACCGCTATTTTGAAATAAATTCAAAATAGTGGAGCACTCATTTCGAATTTGGTAAACCTCATTCTATGAGGAATAACACCAAATTCAAAATAGCTCATTCAAAATAAGTGCTGTGTAGACACTTATTTTGAATAAGGGGGCCTCCAGCCCTTCCCAGTTTCCCCTGGTGGCCACTCTGGGCACAACCAGGAAAACTCTTCTCCTCTCCCCCAGCCGTGGGGCCCTTAAAGGGGTAGAGTCTGGCCACTGGGCATGTGCCAGAGCCAGGCCTGCCAGCAGCCGCAGACCCTCACCCAGTGGCCGCACAATGGTAGACAGTGGCAGCCAGCCATCCCCCGCCCAGTCCCCCAGCACCCAGGGCCAGCCAGGGGCCGTAGACGGCACGCGCCCCCTGGACTTGTGCGGAGATCCTGGACCTCCTTGAGGTTTGGGGAGAGGCCCCCAATGTCCACGATCTCTGCACTAGGCGGAGGAACACGGCTGTCTATGGCCTCATAGCGGCCACCATGGCCTGCAAGGGACACAGGCGCACCCAGGAGCAGGTGTGCCTCAAAATTAAAGATTTGCGGTGGGCGTACGCCAGGGCCACCAGGGGCAGCGCCGCAGCAGGGGCTGCCACCTGCCCCTACCTCCCCGCCCTTGACTGAATCCTGGGGGCGGGGCAATCCGCGCCAGCCCGGGGGGCAGTGAGCCGGGAGCTGAGGGCCCTGACCCAGGCGCAGCAAAGGGGCCATCACCAGCTGTCCTGGCACAGAAGTCAGCAAGGTTGTCTGGGGAGGCCATACCAGGTAAATGCCAGCACTGTCCTCTACCCATGGGGGAGGTGGGGAGGGAGACCAGGGACCGCGCGCGTGGGCCATGCCTCCCATGGATCACGCAGCCACCCTTGGGCAGGTGGTTCCAGCTGAGTGCCACACAGGGGCCGTGGCCCGATAGCTGCACGTGTGTGTGAAAAGACCCGACACGCTCCCAACCTCAGGGCGGGACACAGCAGGACGCCCTCCCTTCACATGCCCCCTCTACACAGGGGCAGGGGACATCTCCCCCACCTGCCCCGGCCGCACTATACACAGCACAGGGACACGGGTGCAGTCTCGGGGCAGCTCCCACTCCTGGGCAGAGCCAGACATGCCGACCATGGCCTCTGTGCAAGCACATCGGCTCTGACGGTGCAGGGCACGGTCACCCTCACCTCACAGGGGGGGCTGGGCATCATCCACTGTGTCCCCAGGGAGAACTGACCACTTGTCTTCTTTCTCTACAGCCGCACCAGCTGCTCATGCAGGGCGCACCACCCCACCTGGGACATGCTCCCACACCCATGGCCTCAGCAGGACCACCACCATGTGGCAGGGGTACAGAGAGCAGCACCTGCAGGCCCTGTGAGCCCAGACCCAGATCATGGAGCAGCAGGCGCAGGACAATTGGGAGTTCCAGCAGGAGCTGCTTGCCCAGGGTCGTGCCATCTGTCACCATCTGCAGGCCCTGGTGCAGAGCGTGCTGCCCCGTGCTGGTCCTGCGCCTGCTGCCCCCCCAGCTACTGTTCCTCCTCCCATTCCTGCCCCCCCCACCTCTTCCTCCTCAACCTCCACACCCTCCTCCTCAATCTCCACACCCCCCACCTCAACCTCCGCACCCTCCTCCCCATCCCTCCGGGGACCCTGAGGCCCCCTCCCCCATGGTGCTGGGAGGAAATTGGCCCGGCGAGACCCCCACCCCTGAGCGCTGAGCTTCCCCTCCCCCTTCTTCCCCTTGCTTCCCCCTTCCAGCTCCCTCCTCCCAGTTTTTCCCCTCCCATCTCCCACCCTCTCTCCTGCCCTCTCCCACCTCCTGTCCCCCGTCTCTCCAGAGGTTCATCCCCCCACCCCCCCAGTTGTGTTAAATAAAGACAGTTTCTATTTTTCAAAATACGCGTATTTTATTTGACATCAGGAAGGAGGGGGCTAGGGAAGGGTAAGTGGAAGGATGAGAGGGAGGAATGGGGCACAAGCCCCCAGTGGGGCAGACCGGGGAGACTGTTAGCGCTCCTCAGGGTGGAAGCTCTCCCGCAGGGCCCCCTGGATTCTGATAGCCCCTCGATGGTCCTCCCGGATGGCAGCCTGCAGACAGTGCAGCCAGGCTGCTGGCAACGTGTCCACGAGACACAGCAGAGTCCCCGGGGGCAGGTCTGGTTCCATGTTGCAGAGTGCTGTGGTGTCCCAAGT
The DNA here is from genome assembly GCA_032595735.1 of Pelochelys cantorii. Lineage (NCBI taxonomy): Eukaryota > Metazoa > Chordata > Testudines > Trionychidae > Pelochelys > Pelochelys cantorii. Next base: position 94,803,075 of record CM064329.1, on the reverse strand, counting down.
GAGGGCAAGCGGAGCACTCTGAGACACAAATGCTTTGCTGTCCCTCAGCGAGGTAGACCAGCAAGCAGAGAAACCTGAGAACTGTCTGTCCGGGATGGGAGGTCGGGTCGCTTTAAGCACAGACCTCGGATAGCCTGAGGCAGCAGACCCACACACTAAGTCCGACCCTGATACCCTGCTGGCACTGGTTCCAGCCAACCTTACCTTCGATTCAGGGTCCACTCAATATGGACGTGCTATTTCAAATTAGAAAAACGCTATTTTGAATTAGTTTTTGTGTCTAGATGCGTTATTTCGAATTAGCTTATTTCAAATTAACTAATTCGAAATAGTGCTGTAGTGTAGACATACCCTTAGGCTATGTCTACACTGGGAAATAATTTTGAAATAAGTTATTTTGAAATAATAACTCCCGAAATAACTATTTCAAAATAAGTGTTATTCCTCTTCATAAGTAAGAGTTATTATTTTAAAATTACAAGCCCATTAAGTCAAAATAACGGATTTCTTATTTCAAAATAAAAACTGCTGCTTATGAAGAGGAATAACACTTATTTTGAAATAGTTATTTGAGGAGTTATTATTTCAAAATAATGGGCTTGGTACTGTGGATTCTTGCCTTGTTATTTCGAAATAAGGGGAGTTATTTTGAAATCAATTCCCGGTGTAGACATGCCCTTAGGTCTAGACCCTCAGAGCCCCTTAGGGTACATCTACAAAGCAGCATTATTTTGGAATGAGCTATTTTGAAATAAAAACTCCAAAATAGCTTATTTTGAAATAGTGCATCTACACTGCAAAAGCCAATCAAAATAGCACTGAGCTATTTCAAAATAGAGCATCCACACTTATTGGATGCTGAATCGCATTTAAGATTTTTCCCTGCCCCCCACTGAAGCAATTCAGGCAGGGCATCAGGACAGTAGTCACTTCCTGGAGCTGCTTCCTGAGACTATTTGAGGCTCGTGCTTAAAAAGACCCCATTGTACAATCGTGTCTCAAACCCTTCACTGTCTCCTTGAGGGACAGCAAAGCCTTTTCTCTGCCTGCTCTGGTTGCCCTTGCGAACACCACAGCACTCCTGTCATGGAGCTGGACCTGCCTCCAAGCAGTCAACAGCTCTTATATGGCATTCTGCACCTCCTGCTGCAGTTTCTGCAGGCTGTCCTCATGGCCCTGCAGAAGGGGGACCCCCAGCTTATTGCAGGAACCTCTTCACTTCTCTCCAGTTACTGCAGCAAGACCCCACTTACTCTCCACTGCACACTGTGCTCTGCTGCTTCTGGTGACTGGACATCGGATCTGACTGGTGGGATCAGATTGGCATGAAGAGGTGGGATGACCAGCAGTGGCTCGAGAATTTCCGCATTTGGAAAGACACCTTCCTGGAGCTGTATGAGTGGCTCACCCCTGGTGACAGGCGACAGGACACCCACATGAGACTTGCCATCCCCCTCCAGATGCGGGTTGCCATCATTATTTGGATGCTCGCCACGCCAGACAGCTACTGCTCCATCAGGAACCAGTTTGGCATGTGGAGATCAACCGTAGGGGTTGTGGTCATGAAGGTATGACTCTCTTACTATGTTATTGGGAGGGTGGTGAACTGCTGGAATGGGGTTCCCTAGGAAAGGGGGAGGGTGGTGGTGGAAGCTCCCTCCCTGAGAGGTTTTCCAATCCCAGATTCACAAAGCCCTGTTGGGGGATTGGGTTAGTTTGGAGTGGGCCTGGTGTGTGGGGGAGGGGGAGTTGGGCTGGAGGACCTCCCAAGGGCTCTGGCAATCCTTTGATTCTCTGTTTGTCTATCCAGGTGCAGAGGGCCATCAATACCATCCTGCTGCACAGGCTCATCCTCCTGGGTGATGTGGACCCCATAATCACTGGCTTTGCTGCCAGGAACAATAAACTATGTCTTTTTTTTTTTTAATTTGAGGTAAGAAAACTGGGGAGGGACTGGAGAAAGAATCTGGGAGGGGGCAACGGGAGGTGGAAGGGGGAGGAGAGGCTCAGTAATGGGGCTGGGAGTGGCTCCTGCCTTGAATGGTCCCTCCGCCTCTTGTGTGGGGCCCTTGGTGGCCACAGGGAGATGGGGGCTAGGGATAAAAGCCAGAAGAGTGCAAGCAGGAGTGGTGGTGGGGAGGGGGAGCTGCTCAACCGCTTAATGGCAGTGACCATGCGGTCGATGGCAGCTGTGTATGCCATTCACATGTGGTGTGTCTCTTGTGCCAGCTCCCACCAGGTCCTAGTCAGCTTCCCACTGCTGTTCCTGCTGCTCCAGAGATTGCAGCAAGCAGGCGACATGTTCCCACTCCAGGTCCTCATGGGCTCATCTGTGGTGGTGGCTCCCATGAGGTCAGGAGACTGGTGCAGGAGGTGTTGCAGGTGCCTCACTCACAGCTGGTGAAGAACAAAAAAGAGAAGGGCAATTATCCCAGGAGACAGGGTGCATGAAGCCTAGTTCTCATTTCTGAGGCAACACAGAAAGGTCTTAGGTCAGATGAAGATGATGTGCTTGGAGCAAGGTCATCTGTGGCCTACACAGTGGGCCCCTTCGTGCTGGGGCACAGATGTCCCCAGGGGGAGCCTCGCTAACCCCACGTCCTGGGGATGAGCTTGTGTGGGAAGGTGCCAGGAGCCTGTGAATGGGAGGGGGCAATGGGGCAGCTCGGCTTCCCTGCATGCCATGCACACATTGGGTCTAGTAGTAATAGAAATGTAGCCGTGTTAGTCTGGTCTAGCTGAAACAAAAAACAGGACTCTGTAGCACTTCAAAGACTAACAAGATGGCTCATCACCTAATAAACCATCTTATTAGTCTTTGAAGTGCTACAGAGTCCTGTTTTTTGTTTCATTGGGTCTAGTAGTGGCAGCATCTAGCAGGGAGAGGACTTGTATCCCTGCACCCTGGAGTGGGGGGAGGTTGATGGGGGAGGTGTGCGTAAGCGAGAGACACCACTTACCACAGAGGGTGCTACTGGGGTCTCCTCCACTTCCTCCCCCCCCCCCCCAGCAGGCTTCCCTTGCCGGGGTTTAGTGTCCTCTGCCTCACTGTGCTTGACTGGGAGCACATGCTGCCCTGAAAGAACAGGAATGCCCGTGTGCTGTGCACGGCACTACTGTGTGTGTGTATCCATGACTCCAGTCTCCTTAGTGGTGGCTTGTGGTGGGAGGGTGTCCCACCACAGAGTCAAGAGTAAGCCAGGCCTCTCCAGAAACCCTGTGAGCAGGAGCACAAGGGTCCTCTGTGGCAGCCTCATTGTGACTGTCTGCTCTGGACAGGTGTTCCACGTGTACCCATGTGCACAGGCTGCTGCATGATTTTCAGGCAAGAAGGCCAAGCAAGGAGCCCACAGCCTCTTGCCACCCACTGCCTCCCCCTGTGTGGGTCTAGGGAAATTAATGGAGCTCATGATGGGTCTTTCCCAGCTTCATCCAATCCCTGGGCAACATCCTGGGAGGGGAGTACTGGCTCCAGGTACTGGCTGAGCTCCTGGCTGGTGGGCATCATGGTGTCAGTGGCCTGCTCCTGCTTCTGCTCCTCCTTGTCTTCCTACTCCTCCTCTGCCACAGGCCTGCCCTCCAGGAGGGTGACAATGGGTGTCTCCAGCCCAGAGTCCACAACAAGGTGGGGGGAAGGGACTGACCCCCCACCCCCTTCCAGGATGCAGTGGAACTGGTCAAAGTAGGGGCAGGTCTGAGGTGTCACCCCTGCATGAGAGTTGAGCTTCCTGGCCTTGGAATAGGCCTGCCTGAGTTCTTTCACTTTCATCCGCATCTGCTCCTGGGTGCGGCTGTGTCCCCTCTGGCCCAGGCTCTTGGCCATCCAGCTATGGACATCAGCGTTCCTGCACCTGGTGTGGAGATCCTGGAGGTTTGCCTTGTCTCCCCAGATCTCTCTGAGATCCAGGATCTCTGTACCAGTCCAGGATGGGGCCTACCTTCTCCACCCCTGGGCAGGGGCTTGGGAGCTGCCTGCAGCTATACTGGCAGCCACGGGGGGCTCTGGTGGCATGCTGCAGTCTGCCATAGCAGCAGGGAAGTCAAAGCTCGGCGCTGCTGTGTGCCACGGTGCTAGCAGGGCTCGTGTTGTGCCACAAACTGTTTCCCTTGAGCCTGCAGCTTTAAGGGCAAGGGGAACTATGCAGTTCTGATGGGTGTGGCCAGTGGCCAGCAAGGCAGCTGTGAGACTCCCTGGAGGCCACTTAATTCAAAATAACCTCAGCTGCCCAGTCTACACATGACCTATTTTGAAATAACTATTTTGAAACAGACATTATTCCTCACAAACTGAGGACTACAGAATTCGGAATAAGATGCCCGTTATTTCAAAATAATTTTGAAATAACGGGCTTGCTGTGTAGATGCTCACATTGTTATTTCAAAATAACGCTTCTGTGTAGACATGCCCCGAGGCTCCTAATTCTCAAAGAAGTCAGTGAGTGTTAGGCACCTAAGCATCTTTGAGGATCTGAGCCTTAATCACTTTATCACTCTATACTGCAGTTCCCCATCAGAAAGATTACACCGTGTGTTTCTAAGCTCTATTTAGATTGCAAACTCTATGCACATGCCACTTTAGCTTGGGCCCTTTGTAAATGTTCTTTAATTAACTGAATCATCGTCCCCCCTCCCATGGAATCCCTTAAGTATTTTAAAAGGAAAAATAGAAAAAGGAAATTCCATAACGTGAAGCATTTTGTCTAGATTCCCCCAGAACCCACTCTCCTACACAAGACAGACATTCAATGAGGCACAGGCCCTCCAAAACACCAGTCTCGTTGAGAACTAACTTTACTCACTGGGGAAAGAGCAGTAGACCCAGCCTAAAAGTGTGAGCACATTGAATGATATATGGCTTCTACAGAGGTGCTGGTTTTAAGTCCAGTGGATCCCAGATTTGTACCCCAGAAAATTAGTTCCTTTATAACACCACCCCAACCCCGAATAACTTGTTTTGGTGGGTATATGAACAAAGAATCAGAAATAAGTGTTTGTTAGAACTCCCACTGCTTCATTTGGTATTTGTCTCCTGATGTTTTTCTGCTTGTCAACAGGATTTGTATAACTGAATGTTCAAATTTTAAATATCCCTCAATTAATAAAAGCAGTTGAGTTAAAGATGATCAGTTTAGAATGAGTGGCCAAATGTAAGACAAAACCCCAGAGTACTTGCATGAATGGGTCATAACTGATATTTATGCTGGTGCTTGTTTATCTGCTTGAATTTTTAAACATTTCCATAAAGTGGATAAAGCAGAAGTGAAAGAACATGAAGAATAAAATGGAGAGGACAGTTAACAGCGAGTACAGTAGAATGCTGCATGAACCGGTGATAGGAATTCAGTGTACATTAAACATAATGTTAGGTGCTAAGCAAGGGAGGTGATCTTTAAGTACTGTGGCACTCTTTGCCCCAGGTGATTACAGTGGTAGGGATGTGTCTATGTGTATATGCATACATGTCATTACACTGCTGAAGGCCTGTTGTGATACTAATTTTCCTAAAGTTATATTAATTTAGGGTTTGAATACTTATTTTTATTTAATCCCCACAGCCAGGTAATTACCTCTGATACATACAGAAAAAGGTCAGGTGCTGCCTAATAGAACCTTCAAAATTCAGTTGAAAGGCCCAGTTCTGTCTTCTCTTACACCTGTGCGATCCCTTTGAGGCTAGTTAGTTTGCATGTGGGTAAGTGACTGTGGAATTTGGCCCAGAGACATTAGTGCTGTGAAATGCTTCAGGTACTTTCCTTTACTGTGCTGCATCACTGCCCAGTGTAACAGTCCATTACATTTCAAGAGGGTGCCATCAAAATGAGTTGCAATTGGTTGAAGAAACATGGCAGGATGTGGTATAAACTGTCACAGTATCTAGCACGGTGTAAAACCAGGTGCTACGAGGGTGGCAGCTCCCATTCATCAAACACTCACACTTTGGAGGAGTATCTTAGGCTGAGAAAAATGTTGCTTCAAAGTGAAGTACTGCTTGAAACAGTGGTTTCACAAATGGTAATCCATTATTTCCACAAGGATCAGCTTGTCTCAGAGCAACTTCTGTGGTGGATGAGGCACCAATCTTCCTAATGCATCAAGCTAGGGATGTTCACCTACTTCACATTTTTCCTAAGACAAAATTTAATATGGGGAGTGCAAAGGCCATTTTACTCAGCATTTGAGTCTGGAGTGCTGATACAGTACAGGAGCCTTTTAATAACGTGTCATATTTATAGTATCCTTCTCCAGACTCAAAATGTTTCAGAGGATCACATCAGAGGCTCATTTAACTGCACATCCACTAATGTGATCTATGTCATCAAATGTCAGCAATGCCCCTCTGCCATGTATATTGGTCAAACTAGACAGTCTCTATGAGAAAGAATTAATGGACACAAATCTGATATCCGAAAAGGCAACACACAGAAACCTGTTGGGGAACAGAATTTAATTCGCCCAGGCACTCATTAATGGATCTCAAAGTCACTGTATTGTTTCAGGCCAATTCCACAAGCCAACTCCACAGGGAAGCCTTAGAACTTAACTTCATCTACAAGTTTGATTCCTATCACAGAAAAATTGAAAAACAAGGAAAACTTTAGCAGCACCTTATAGACTAACAAAACATGTAGGTGGTATCATGAGCTTTCGTGGGTACAACCCACTTATTCAGATACCTATCACAGAGGTCTGAATAAAGACAGTGGCTGGATGGCCCACTATATTCCACATCCTAATTACCAAAACCAAACAATGGGTACTTAAGAACTATTAGCACTTTCTCTATTAGCTAATTCTTCCCCCCTTTTTTTTTCTTTTTTTCCTTCTCCCCCACCCCATTCCCTATTTGTTTATATACTGGACCTTTAATAACTCCATTCATCTGAAGTGGGTTGCTCATGGTACCATCTACATGTTTTGTTAGTCTCTGCAAGATTATTTGTTGTTTAAGTTTTTCCAGACTCAAAATGGTTGGTGGTGGCTCTTCCTTGTGACGATCCACCCTGATAGCTGTTTCCTCTCACCTTGCCATAAGAAGATCAAATACAGTATAAGAGGTTTTTCTTTCCCCTCATTATTATAACACTGAGTCCAATAGCAGAGGATACCTAGATTGCTACCATTTGGAAAACCATAAAGGAAAGTAGAAGGAAAACTGATCTGAGCAGACGTACAAAATCAGCTAGTTTTCTATTCTGCAGGTACCCCAGCAGAAACAGCGACTGTCTCATGGCATTTCATTCATGTTATCACTTGTGAATACTGCTGCTCCCTTCTGATACCACATGAAGATGGAGGAATACCACTTCTCAAATTCAAAATTCACACTCAGTTACACAATCTCTATCCATATGCCGTTTGTTAACATGTAGCCACTCCTTCTCAGACCGTGAGCTCAACTAATCCCGATTATCTGATTCCTTCTTGGAATATTTCTGATATCCCCAAAGCAACTGAGATAAACTAAGATGCACTGTAACTGTTTGTAATATCAATTATCTGAGAACAGAGCCCTGAAGTATTGCGAAGTGGTCAGATCTCCTAATCACTATAACACATTACCCTTCACAATCCTATTGCCTGCCGCCTACCACTGCACAATTATCTTCCAATATTATTCTCACTTTAATGAACCAACTCTAGAATTTACCATTCCTGCTTTCTATTCAAATCCTTCTTTCAGTAACTCTAAGAAAGGGTTTGGAGAGCTTTTAGTAGCATCCATAATCCTTTGAACTGGTGCTTATTTCAGCTTATGGAAATCCTTTCCATTTAAACTGATGCTTATTTCAGCTATCCATTTTTCCTCTTCTCAGGTGATTGCAACAAATTCTTACCGTTTGACAGCTGTCTCATGTATGTTCCCCTGGATACTATGCAGTGTCAGTTTTATAATTTATTTTATTTTTATTTTAAAGATCAAATTAACAAAGCTGTTTTTCTACTGCACTTATAGTTTGCACAGGATAAAAAAATTGACTGTCTAATAATAACAAATCTGTAATGCTTTTGATTCAAGGATCACAATTTGTTACTAATTAATGCAAGATTTAAGTCACAGAAATGTTAGCTGTAGAGCTGGTCAAAAAATGTGTGCATGTGGTGTGGAAGGCAAGAGTCCACTGAAAAATTATCAAAAAAACAAACACCAGAAATGTTCAGCCAAAACCTCAACAGGTTTTAGTTTTTTGACACAAAGACAAAAGTTTTCCAGAAAAATTAGATGCTTTAAAAAAAAAAAATGTTTTACCTAAGCTCCAATGTTCTCTCCAAAAATAATTTCAATGGAAAGATTTTGACCAGATGCAGTTAATCAACAAGGCATTAACATCATAACTGGGAAGAGAACCCAGGATTTACATTTTCATGAACATGATACTTTTGAATTATTTATTTTCATTTAATTTCAAATCCCTATGGGAACAGTATTTTGACTCCAGTGCTACCTCTGACACCTCAGATTTATACAGAAATGACAGACCACTCTAGCATACTATGGCTGGTGGCCTGTATGCAGTAAATCTTTGGTTTTTAGGCTCATTACTAGGGGACAAAAGACCAGAACACAAAAATCACCAGCACTAGTGAAATGAAATGGCACCCAGTCTTAGTGTATGTCCGCATAGCAAAATAACTCCTGACAGTGACTCCCAGGGCCCAGGTAAGTATTCTCCTGCTGTGGGGCTAAAAGTAGCAGTATAGACATTCAAGCTTAGCCAGTGGTAAAGTAGCCACTAGATCAAGGTGGTCCATGTTCAGGGACTCCAGCTAATTGGGGAACCCCCAGAAAAATAGGCATCCCCATGCCGCACCATCCTCAGCCCACACTAGGCTCCTGCCAGAGAGCGGGGTTGGGACCTGGTGCTCCTGCTAGGGTGTAGGGTCATGAGATAGGATCTTCTCTTGTTCTCCAGCAAGAACTCTGGGCCCCAAGTCCACTTCCAACCAGGAGCACCATGCAGGGGAGTGAAGTGGGGCAGCCTTCACACGCCAACTCCCTTCATCTGGCAGGAGTGCTGGAGAGCATCAGGGAGGACTGCAGGTGAAAAGGGTGGGGGGGGGGCCTCCATTTGCTCTGACCCAGAAACCCCTAATCTGCCCCTAGGCTTTGGCCTGGATTCTGAGATCCGGTGAGCAGGAAGGTTTTTATAGCTTGAGCTTGAACATCTACACTGATTTTTAGCCCTGCAGAATAAGCCCCGGAAGCCCATGTTGGTTTACCCAGGCTCAGACTCTCTCCTGCTGGGTTTTATTGCTGTGTAGAGATACCCCGAGTAGGAAGTCCAAAGGTGACAAGACTCCATTCTTGATCTTCATGGCAACCCCTCCAGGTCATGGCTGAGGCACATCAGCAGAAGATAGTGAGCTGAAATCTTGCATTGTAGCTCTAGCTGAGCTCATACTACAGCTGCTCAGTAACTAAATAGTTACTTCAGGATTTCAGCTGCAGGCTCCATGCCCAGCATTTTTCACTAGTACTAAATTTACTTAAAACAGTTGAACAAAATAAAAGGGCAGTGGAAGGTAAATGCAGCAGTTTAGCTTGATGGATACCAGATCACTATTGTTCAATACTTAATTCATGGCTTTCACTGACCTTCTTACACCCGTATAAATCTACCTAAAGTAGGCATTTATAGCAGATGTGCATGAATGAGGGGATCCTACACACCATACAATTTTACTTAATAAACTACAAGATGTTTAGATTTGGTCCTTTCCCTGGCAAGAAAAATGTACTGATGCTCCAGAAAAGGCATGGAGAGTGCACTAAAATTGTCACCATCACCATATAGGAAGACATACATCACTGAAAGGAAAAGGAAGGGACTGAGTCTGTTCTTCCTAAAGGAAAGTCCACAAAGAAGCAAAGTGTTTCTTGGTCAGTACAAGCCAACCACTGCAGCATAGAGTTTGTAATCCATGGACCAATGGGAGCTGGCCAGAAACAGGTATGAACACAAGCTGAGGGCTAGATCATCTGGCCCATGGAAAAGGCAGAAGCTCCCAGGACTCATCTGATGCAACACCTCTTTATGACATGAATATTCCTTTGCATGCAGCAAGTCTGCAACATAGGTCAGCATGTTGTGGGGGCCAGAGCCTCCACACCCACTGTCTACTCAACTGAGCCCCAGGTGGGCCTCTCAGCACATTCCCCTGGTGTGGCTCAGAGGCCCTGGGGGATTCTAACTCCCCTTTATTCTTCTGTATGACACAAAAGGGTAAGCACTACAGTGAGGCTCTCAGGATTTGGCCATATGTATAGAAAAGCATCCCCAATGCCTACCGGGATCTGAAAAAAAGTGATGAATTTATCATAGCCTGGGAGCGGCAACTGTGCCAAGACAGTGTTTAAAGTGTGTCCCTCAGCAACCAAGCTCGATTTTATTTATTTATGTATATATTCTGGATTTGCAACTCCCACCTCTCACTTTTAGCACTGTCTCATCCTTCTAGCAGGTTACAGTCATTTTTATGGCAATGGGGTTGTAACAGAGTCCAGGGACCACCTCTGGGGGTCCACCCCGCACCGTATCCCCGCTCTGTCTCTCTTATGCTTCTTAGCCCTCTATGGCCTCCCCTCTCTCAATGTCTATGCCCCAGAGTTCCATTTGTCCCCGCCACTCGATGTCTGAGTGGGGCTCTCCTCCGGGTTCCGGCCTCTCCACTCTCCTCTGGACAGGGCCGGACACTCTAGGTCGGGCTCAGAGTCCTCTCAGCTCACCCGCGTCCCTCCGGTCTCCTGCTGGGGAGAACACAGCCAGCCTCCACTCTGCTTCTTCCTGGCTTTCTTCCCCCCCCTCCCACGCTTACTGACCTCCTTTTGAACTCCCCGCATTCAGCATAGCATTGGGGCGACGCTGCAGCTTCCACTGCCTTCCCTCTCCTCCAGGTCCTAACCCTGCCAGTCCTGGGCGCACTGTTGCACATGCGCAGTAGACCCAGCATGTCTCGGAGCCCACTCCCCCGTCACAGGGGTGTTAAAATGTTTGTGAGATAAATAAATAGAAAATAGAAACAAGTTACAAATGTCTATAACACAAGGCTTGCTCTTCTATCCTTGCACACTGATGAAAAGTGGTGCAACTTTATTTAAACCAATATGCTAGATCCTCTCACACCTCCACTTAAGTCAATGGAGTAATGTAGCTGTAGTCTCTGACTTTAATCAGTGTTGTCTGTATGTGCAAATATGGGAAATTCAGGAGATCTTTCTGCTAAGAACCTCAGTGGGACATCAGCTTCATTAAATCAATGGTGCCATCAAACAGCCATCTGATCAATCTAGTTTTTGCTCATGCCTCAGCTGGATTCAAGCCAATGACCAAGAAGTAAAAAAGCCCAATTAGAGACTTCCCTCTTACCTCAGCTGTCTAGAACATCTCTAGCATTTTCTCCTTGCTGCACTGAAGTGTCCTTGTGGATACTTTCATTAAGGGGTGGTATTAAATGTTCAGTATTAAACATTATAAATAATGAGATGTGCAAGACCCATTACAGTTAACAGTTATGCCTTTGACTCCCTAAATTCCACAGTATTTCAAAGTGCTTTTCAATTTCCAAAAATCTCTTTCAATTTCCAAAAATGTGTAAGTTTTTTCCCTCCTTGGAGTTGATTTGCCTTTAATCGCCTCACACAGACTGTACTTATATTGGTGCCCTGGAGCTGAAACAGCAGAGGACACCTGTAACTGGGTAACATTTAGAAGAGAATGTGCTAAAATCATTATATTCCAAAACTCTTTCTTAAAAGGCAACTAGCTTACCCAAGGCTTTGGTAATAAGTTTTAGCCTTTCATTTGTTGCTCAGGTCCTTAACTCAAATTTTTCTTTTGGTCCATTTAAATCACTGCTCTGGGGCTGGAGATGGGGGGTTCAGTATGCAGGTTGCCTCTGGGGAGAGAAGACACCCCCAGCCCTCTCTCACTGCAGCAGCGTGGGGCCAGGTGAGAAGCACTTGTCCATGGCCGCTGCAGAGGGCACAGCTAGGGGAGGGGTCCATGTACCCCAGCTGGTAGACAGACAGACAAACTCTCTCATATAGTAGATAGCAGTCCCTATCTCCATCTCTGCTCCCTGCTGCCCCAGTGGGGTTATAGCTGTCCCAGTCCCCATCTCTGGCTCCTTGCTCATCCCCTGTAGTCATTATACAGTTCCTGCTAGCAAAGCCTCCCGTTCTGTTTTATGAGAAACAATCATATTTTCAGGCACATCTCATTGTTCTGGAACAACCAGACCCTTACCTGACACAGCTTTAAGTTATGATAAGAGTAAACTGCATACCAAGTTTGGTGATCCGAACTCTTAGGTTGCGTCTATACTGCACCGTTATTTTGAGATAACTTTAGCATTATTTCAAAATAGCAATGCGAGCGTCTACACAGACATTCCATTATTTTGAAATAATCTTGAAATAACAGATGGCTTATTCTGAAATCTGTAAATCTCATTCTACAAGGAATAACTCCTATTCCAAAACAGCTATTTTGAAATAAGGCATGTGTAGACGCTCCGCTGCTGCTATTTCAAAATAGCCCCTCACCAGGGCCATTCTAAGTTATTCCTCTCCAGTGCCTCCTAGGGCTCAAAATCGAGATAGCATGTCAACATTAGGGAAGCCTGCCTCGGACTAATTTTGAGGCTTCCCTGCAGTGTAGATGTGATATTTCAAAATAAGCTATTTCGGAATAACTATTCTGGAATAGCTTATTTGAAAATAAGCGTGCAGTGTAGGGCTATGTCTATACTACAGAGAAAAGTTGGAAAAAGATATGCAAATTGCAATTTGTGTATCTTTTTCTGCTTTTTTTTCCAAAAGAGGCTTTTCCAAAATTTGGCCCATCTACACTGGGCCAAATTTCAGAAAAACACTCCTCTTTTGGAATATCCCTTATTCCTGTCACCGAAAGAAATACAGGGATGCTGAAAGAACATGTCCGCTTTTTCAGAAACTGTTCCGAAAAAGTGGATGCATTCCTTGGACGCAGCAGAGATTTTCCGGGATACCTCTGGTATCCCGGAAAAGCTCTGCAGTCTACACATAGCCTAGATGTACCCTTACTGTTCAGGAGGAGTTCTTGAACAAACAGCGAGCCAGTCAGCCAGACTTGCTCACTCAGGGTACATCTGGACAGCCACGCTATTTCCGGATATTTCCGGTATCTCGAAATAGCTATTCCACATCTTGACAGCATGCCCATTATTTTGAAATAAGGAGCTCAGTATTCCAACATCCCTGTACACATCATTCCATGTGGTTTAAGGGACATTTTGGAATAGCACTCTATTTTGAAATACACTCAAAATAAGCTACACAATTTGCGTAGCTTAAATTGCATAGTTTATTTTGAGCTAGGGGTGCAGTATAGATGCACCCTCACAGACAAATTCTCAAATATATAGTAGATTAGTAAATATTGTTGGACTTGGCAGAAAGGTCAAAGACTGAATAGACATGGAGCCCAAAGTAATCTATTTGTAGTCGTGGCTTTTCCAGGTCAAGGTATAAATACATTGGAAAGGTACAGTTTCCACAGTCACGTCTGTGTATAATCACAGATTATACACTTTTTGAAAGCACAAATTGTCTGAATTTCAAAGCCGTTGATTTCCTGGAGAGCGTGTTGACTTCAGCACTCTTGAAAAGCAGACCATACTTTCACTATAAACCATCCTCAACATTTCAAGTAAATCCCACATACACATCATGGCTACTGCTGCAAAATGTCTTTTTGACATATTTTTCTTGTGAAAATGATAATCTCTTAAAATATTTACCAGGCATTCCAATTATATTTCCTGAAGCACTAAATAAAATCTTTATGGAGAAATTCTGAACACTGGTGTCATTCAGTTACCAGTAATAAAAATAAAATTCCACATAATCCCAAGATTTACTGTGGTAATTCTGGAGTGCAATCGCATCATTTGATCACAATTAGACATGTAATAATTACACTTTTAGGGCATTTCAACCATTAATTTCAGAGCTAAGGATCATTTCCCTCAATTTACAGCTGAGGAAACTGAGGCACAGAGAAGTAATATGCTTGTCTCAAAGTCACTCAATAAACAGGAGTAGAATCTAGATTTCCTGAGTCCTGATCCAGTGTGCTGTTCATCAGGCTTCAATGCTTCTTCGCTAGATACATGGTTCTATGCGTGTCCAAGCACTAGTTATGTTGAAAGGAAAATAGGTCTTATGAAATCTTGGATCCCCTTTAAGTTGATTGCTCTTAATATAGCACTGTTTAGCACTGAGGGTACGTCTACACTAGCCCCCTAGTTCGAACTAGGGAGGCTAATGACGACGACCAAAATTGCAAATGAAGTGTGGGATTTAAATATCCCATGCTTCATTAGCATGTTCCCAGGTGGTCGCCATTTTGGAAACTGACTAGCCCGGAATAACTGCCCGCGTCTACACGCAGCAGTGAAACGGGAGCTTGAAGTAAACCCCTAACTTGAATTAGCTGTTTCTCCTCGTGGAACGAGGTTTAACAGCTAATTTGAGTTAAGGGGTTTACTTCAAACTCCCATTTCACTGCCGTGTGTAGACGCAAGCAGTTATTCCGGGCTAGTCAGTTTCCAAAATGGCGACCGCCTGGGAACATGCTAATGAAGTGCAGGATATTTAAATCCCACGCTTCATTTGCAAGTTCGGTTGCCCTCATTAGCCTCCCTAGTTCGAACTAGGGGGCTGGTGTAGAAGTACCCTGAGACTAGATTTATTCATGTTAGAAAGGATAAAAGTATGTTGTGAAAGCACATGAAATTATTATTAAGGGCACAATGAAAACAGATCCAGTTCTTGCCTTTTAATCCTGTCCCTGTGTAGGAACAAGAGGACACAGAGGGGTAAATTTAAAACACACAAAGGGAAGTGTATCTTTAATTGTCCTTTGGGACTCACCACTGAAAGAGCTCTTCAGTGCAAATAATATTGCTGGCTTTGAAGAAAGACTGGCTAATTTAATGGCCATCAGTAACGTTTATAATGTCTGTTTGGAAAGCAAAAGACAAAGGACCAATGTGAATGAGGAGTAACTTGAGGTAAACCCAATGTATCTCAAAACGTAACCCAATCAGTGTAATCAAACCTCACAATCTGGGGCATCAGCTGATCCAATTCGCAGAAGACAACACTTCACAGATTGTCAGCATGTGTGATTTTTAGAACAATGGGAAATTTACCACCTTCTGAAATACCAAGTAACAGTCATTGCTGACAGCAGAGTGCCATGATTCACAAAACTACAGACTACTGCCAAGTGCTATGAGTTTGAGTTCTTACCAATGCACTGCACTACTAACTGTACATCTAATGGTTATAACAAAATATCTTTCACATTTTCTTATTTGGATTCAGCAGAAATAAACTGCTGAGGTGTCTAAGGGGGAAAATACACAGAAATTAAGTGAACTAATGCATGTTGGACAGGCCTGGGTTATTAAGAAATGTTACTGTATTGTTTCCTTCTAACAATGAGATTTTGTAAAACTTGGGTTGCAGACATTCTCCCTCCAGCCCCACCCATCCGCCCCTGCCCTGTTTGAATGTCAAATTGCAATACATCACATATGCAGAAGATGGAGCACAGATAAATTGGATATATACATGACACCAAACTAAAATTGAAAAGACAGGAAGCATATAAGTCTTTGCTAGCACCCCTACTGGGAAATAATATGATAGATGTAGGTGAGCAGAATCTTTCCCATTGACATTGATTAGTCTTTCACAGAAGATGCACTTCCTGAAAAATTAATGTGTCTCCTGTTCTCTCTCTGTTTGGTCCTAGCTCTTGTGACTAGTTGATCTGTCACTGGCAAGTATGTGCCCATGCTGATGGGCTCTGCACTCATGGGAACCCTTTAAAGAAACAGACTTACACAGGAGTCGTTATGAATAACTCAGTAGAGACATCTGCCCACTGTGAAGTTGAAATTGAAAAAGCAAATAGGATGTGTGAAAGTAGACTGAATTATATTGTAAAAGTAGAATGAATTAAAGAAATGTTTGTTCCTTTAGTAGGGAGAGAGATGTTAAGGTAAAGTTGTTTGTGTGTAAGCAGGAAGGAGGATGTTAAGGCAGAGGACAATGGTTCCACTTAAGGGTGATAGTGAGACATTAACAGGAGATTGGTAAGAGTTAATAAGGAAATGAGATACTTGACTGACCCCAGGTAACCTTGTCAGTTCATGCCCTTTTTCAATCCTTTTATCTGTATAAATAAGGTGGCTTGGGTTTGGGATGGGGTCTCACTTTTCTGGTTGTATTAGCGAAGCGCTTTGCTAATAAAACAGAGTGGTCAATGAAATTGTAAGTCCTGAGTCTAACTTTGACAATTTGGAGGTTCCACTGAGATGGCAACCGTCTTCACTGAGGCTGTGTAATTCCTGACCGTCTTGCAGGACGACCGTGGTAGCTGGCACCCGGGCGCTTTGGCCCAAACGGTCCTCCGCCAGAACGGAAAGGTGCGCGACTGCAGTGAAGTCTGTGCCATCGAACCTGTTGGTTCCCACTCTGTTCTGGTGAATCCCGGGATCTGGAATCTGGTATCTAGTCAGGTAATTACCTCTGGTATTCTGGTATTTGGTCTGGACTGAGGACTGTCTTGTCTCTGTGTCTATCTGTCTTCCCTGTGGTGTGAGTGAGTCTGGGAGCCGTCCCTGTCCAGGGACTGGCTGACCAAGGGGCTCCTGTCCCCCACGGTCTGTGTGACTGGAATCTGCACAATTGCAGCCGCACCGCACCTTGGATAAAATCCTTGGAGTGAACGCAAGGGCGATTGAGGCAGTAGCCTGTGGGCTTCTTTTGTGTGTTGCACGAGGCACCGCTCTGACGAACCCGATTTTCCTTCTTGTGTGAGTGGTGTGTGTTAAGTCCTCCTGTATGGAAAATCAGATGTCAAAGTCGGCTCAGTTTATATATTTTAGAAAGGGTCCGGACTCCTGTAAATTTCTGGAGAAATGATCTAGGCTAACTCAGGGGGATCCCAAAACTCAGTGGCCACTGTTAGGATCTTGGGACAAAGACCGAGTGAATGTCTTAAAAGACAAACTCGGCCAACCAAAAACTAAATTGGCTAGAGGAGAGATAGATTGTTTCATGCAGTGGTGGGAAGAGGCAAATCGTAGGTGGACAAAATTGAAACTTGCCTCTCTCAAAGGTTCTAATGATAAGTTAAAAGCTTTATTGGAAACTTCCTCTCCCACCACCAGACCAAGCGCTCCCCTTTACCCTGTCCTCTGAGAAGACCCAGACTGGTCCCAATTGGAGCTATAAACCCTGGACCCACACAGTGCTCCACTCAATTGTAAAAGGCTTTCCAAAGCCCCAGAAAAAAACCCTACCAAATTTGCAGAGGAATTTTTGCTAGTGTGCAATGCCTATGAACCCTCTGAGGCAGACCTCCTGCAACTGTGTAAGCTACTTGTAACCCCTAGCAAGCACGAAAAATGGCTCATGACAGCAAATTGGCCCACCGCTGAGCGTCATTCTAATTTGCCAGACACTGGTCCCAATGCTGCCTACCGGAGCAAATGTAAGGATTAAGCTAAGCACCTGCATGAGGCCATTCCCCAAGTATGGACTCCAAAAACCAACTGGACGACCATACATTGCCATAAACAGCAACAGGGAGAAAGCCCGGGCAACTATCACACCCAACTGACTGATGGTTTTTTCCTGCAACATTCTGGTATACAGTGACTGCGTGAAAATGGACAGGGCGCCCTGGTGCATGCGTTTGTTAATGGCCTCCTACCTGCTATTGGCAGTATGCTAAAGCGAATAAGTGTTGGGTGGGAGGCCAAGGCCATGGACAAATTGCAAACAGTGGCAGAGCACTGCCACTGCACTCAAAAAGGAAAGGAGGAACAGTCCTCCCAAAAGTTAATGGCCCTCCAGATACAGCATTACTCAGGGAGGGGAGGGCAATACAGGAGCCACGGGGATTTCCAGGGCAGGCGACGAGGTCGGGGAAGGGGCCGTGGGACTGGGTTTTCGGGATTTGGAGGTGTCTGTAATTATTGTAAGCTACCTAGACACTGGAAAAACGAGTGTCCGAGCCAACCTAATGGCCCCATAAGCGATCAACAAGGCTACATGCCACCCACCGGTCCCAACCATATTTCGCTCCCCAGCAATGACGGGATCTAGGGGAAAGTCAGGAAATTTTGGCTCCCTTGTTACCTTTCACTTCCTTTCCTTGTTGATACGGGAACCTCACTTTCTGCAGTCCGTACTGCCGATTTGCCTGCGGTTCCCCATTCTGGAAAAACTGTATCCGCTGTAGGCATCACAAGGGTTCCAACTCCCTATCCCTTCTCTGAACCTCCTCCTGTTCAAGTTGACCCCTTCTCAGATGATCATGCATTTCTGCTGTCTGGTGCAAGCTCGGCTGCACCATCTACTGTTCTCCAGATGGTGTGTATCTGCAAATTCCTCAGTCCTCTCTGTTTGACTCTACCGCTTCTCTGCTATCCGAATCCGGCTCCTCTCTGTCCACTTATTCCGTCCCTCAAACCTCTTCTTTCTCAAGTACCTTCTTCCCTGTGGCCAAGTCATTCATCCGAGGTTGGTCGCCTAAATACTGACCCTGTCTGTATTACTGTCGACCCTTCCAAACCTTTACCCCACCTGTCGCAATATCCATTGAATCCCGAGGTGGAAGCCGGTATTGCCCAGTAGTATTTGCCCTGCAGCAGCAAGGCATTATTGTCCCCTAAACTCTGCCACTCTCCTTCCTCTGCCTCATGACGGTGAACCCCATGACTGCCTTGCAACTGTTTCTGCTATCACTGTCCCGTGCCCTGACCTTTCTGATATCCCTCTCCCGAATTCTGACCTTGTTTTGTTCACTGATGGTTCCTGTTTCTGAGACAACCAAGGTCGTCTCCTTGCAGGATATGCTGTTGTGTCACTCTCTGAAACCCTAAAAGCTGCACCTTTACTTTCTGTTACCTCAGCACAGATCACTGAATTAGTTGCCCTTACCCGTGCTTGCTTTCTGGCTGAGAGATGCTCCACCACCATTTATACTGATTCTCGATACATTTTTGGGGTTGTCCATGACTTTGGCACCCTCTGGCAAGCTCAGGGTTTCCTTACCTCCACCGGCACCCCTATTAAGAATGGTGCCTATATCGCGGCTCTCCTGCATGCAGTTTTACTTCCATCTGCCCTAGCTATTGTGAAGTGTTCTGGCCACTCGACAGCTGATACAGACGTTGCTTAGGGCAACGCCTTGGCTGATGCTTCTGCTAAACATGCTGCAGCCATAAAACCCTCCCCGGATGCATTTCTAGGTTCTCTTTCTGTTTCTATACCACCGCCGTCCCTCGCTGATCTCGCCCTGCTCCAACACTCTGCCCCAGAAGCCGAAATGGACGCCTGGGCTGCCCGAGGCTGCATTCTGCATCCTGATTCCCTTTGGCGCTCACCTACTGGTACCTTTGTGGCCCCCTTTTCGCTCTATCCGTCTCTGGCCGCCCTGCTCCACGGTGTTTCACATGTCGGAAAGGAGGGGATGGTCTTTGCTATAACTAAGGCAGGCTGGTGGGCCCCTCATTTCAGCTCTTTTGCAGCCTGTCACTGTACAGCCTGTGCCACTTTCCAAAGCCACAATATTAGTAAACATGTAAAAGTGGCTCAGGGGTTCTGGGGCCTGCCCCAACCACCATTCTTGCATTGGCAACTTGATTTTGTACAATGCCTAAGTGTCAACTATATGAATTTATTTTGGTTATGGTATGTTTATTTTCTGGTTGGATTTAAGCCTTTCCTTGTCGCAAGGCTGACTCATTGTCTGTTGCCAAATGTTTGTTAAATCATATTATGCCTGCCAAGGGAATTCTTGCCACTCTGTCCAGTGACAGGGGTACACATTTCACCAGGAAAATTGTTCAGCACCTGGATCGCGTATTACATATCCCACAACCTCGAGCCAGGTGACTGGGTCTACGTGCGGTACCACCATCGAAAACATGCCTTGGAGCCCCGGTGGAAGGGTCCTCATTAGGTACTACTTACTACCCAGACGGCTGTCAAACTATCTGGCATTGCAGCATGGATACATGCCTCGTAGTGTAAGAAGGCACCAACCCCAGCGAATCAACCACCAACCTTAGGACCTCACAGAGTCAGTTTGACTCCAGAAGAAGACACAGAGGAACAGCCTGCAATACCTTACAATCTACGCTCTCATAAGGGTTGCCAGAAGCAGATGACGACGACCTAAAGCAAGGCCCAAGAAGAACCAGTAGCGAGCCTAGCGCCTGGTGGATGTAAAATCGTGACTGCGGTTCCCTCAGTTGAGGTTGTCAGAACCAGAAGGGCCTTGCCTCCAAAATGTGCCTCTGGTGGCGCCTGTTCCTCGGTTGCTGGTGTCTTAAGGTCTGGGGAATCCATTCTTTTATCCAACAGCAAGTGTGGATAGCGCAGGCTCTCAATATCTCTAATTGCTGGGTCTGCAGCCACCTCCCAGCCCACTCTCAAGCTGGTATTCCTGTCCTGGCAATCCCACTCAATTCCCCAGACCTCACTGGAGGACCTTGTCCATTTAACAAAACATGGAACAGTAATGACACTTGGAAAGAGGTGGGAATAAATGTATCTAAATGGATAAGTGTGGTGGAGGGAAAAGGTCATTGGTGTTGGGTGTGTAATGGGACAGGGCTGAATCTGGGGAGGAGCAGTTGTCTTCAGCATATTGTAACCAATGGTATACGGGATTATTCGAACAAAACTAAAGAGTGGCGGGCCCAGTATGGGGATATGACCTTTTTCTCAACTTGGGATCAAACAGAGAAATCAATCTCATGTTCCCCCTTCGGTAACTCTAATGAGAACAATACAATCTTTCAATGTCACACTAATAACACCACTCCTCGTAAGGAGAATCACCATGTGCCCTTTGGGGGATATTACTCCTCCTTTGCAGGCACCTATATGACAAATGGGTGCAACCGACCACTCCCGGCCTTGAGAGGGCATCATTGGGTCTGTGGGACCAAAGCTTATACCGTATTACCAGCTAACTGGTCAGGTATCTGTTATCCCGCCCGACTCTTCCCACAATTTCGAGTACTAGAGTCCTTTCCACGAGATCGCCTCTGTAATTTCAGGCGAAAAAGAAGGGACTTATCAGATGCCCAATGGTATGTAAATAATATAAGCCCCTTAACCTGGGAAGAGGCTATTTGTGGTTCCTTTGTCCCATTTGGGGGAGTAATACACCATGCAAAAAGGCTCCTGAGGTTACAAGCAGTAGTTGAAATAATGGCAAATGAACCGGAGAAAGTTTAAGAGCCCTGGCCAAAGACACAGGGGCGATCCAACAGATGGCCCTCCCAAACCGTCAGGCATTAGACATAGCACTGGCAGCCAAAGGAGGGACCTGTGTCTCATTGGCAAAGAATGTTGTGTGTATATACCTGACAACACCAATGATGTAATAGATAGCGCTAGCCACTTAGAACAGATCGCATATCTTCCCCATGAAGAGCCGAGTTCTCTATGGAAGTGGCTAAGTAACCTGTTCAATTTCTCTGGCATAGGAAGGTGGTCGTTTCAGGGAGTCTTGACTATCCTGTTTGGAATCATAATAATATTTGTGAGTTTTCAGTTAATCTCCTGATATATCCAAAATTGTGTAAGGCACGCCACACAGGTCATTGCCCCAAACCAGAGTGCTAATATGATGATTCTAAAATATCACTGATGAACAAAGAGACAAAGAACAGTTGGTATGTGGAACCCAGTAATTGTTGGTCATGGCATAGCTTGACCAAAAGGAGGGATTGTGACAGTAGAATGAATTAAAGAAATGTTTATTCCTTTAGCAGGAAGAGAGATGATAAGGTAAGGTTGTTTGTGTGTAAGCAGGAAGGAGGATGTTAAGGCAGAGGACAATGGTTCCACTTAAGGGTGATAGTGAGACATTAACAGGAGATTGGTAAGAGTTAATAAGGAAATGAGATACTTGACTGACCGACCCCAGGTAACCTTGTCAGTTCACACCCTTTTTCAATCCTTTTATCTGTATAAATAAGGTGGCTTGGGTTTGGGATGGGGTCTCACTTTTCTGGTTGTATTAGCAAAGCGCTTTGCTAATAAAACAGAGTGGTCAACGAAATTGTGAGTCCTGAGTCTAACTTTGACAGATGTGTATAAAAAAAGGGAACTGTCTATAATACAGGAAACATTGTAATGAAGATGCATTGTATAATAGGGCTTTTGGTCATGTCACCTGAAGATGGAATGGTCCAGAGAAGAGCAAATAAAGATGGCTATATACACTGATATTTACATACATAGGCTTAGACTTCAGTGCACCCCCAGCCTTCACTCCAGGAAGAGTCCTGGGACTATGTCTCTGAGAGTAACATTTCCCCCTCTAGTCCCCCCTTGCTCCAAAGGTGAAGGAAACCCCCACAGGTCAACAACAGGCGATGCAGGATGGCATGCTGGAGGTGCTGGAACCAAGTCTCTGTCCATTCCCTACCTAGCTCTGTCCATTGCTTCTCCATGGGCTGAGAGTGGCAATGCCCCTTTGGATTCACTTTCTCCTAAAGGTACAGAGCAGTGATAAAGGAAGGCCAACATAGACAGTGTGCTTTAACCCCCATTATCAAGCTGTACCTCTACTTAGGGCAATTCACAAGGGGTCATCTCCCAATTTGGGGATTAATGGAGTGATTTCCAGCCATGCATCTTCCTCCCCAAGATATATCCCATGGCTGACCCTTGTACCAATGACTATGCTAGCAGGGGCTTAAAGCCATATAAAACTTTGCTTCTTTGTAAAATCTAGGCAATTTATATTAATAATAATGCCTATTTTTTTATTTCAATCCACTGTCATTCCCTGCTTATTGTTACTTTGGTCTAAACTATGTGGGTAATTCTTCTGTACAGGATCTCCAACAAGATGGAGAGGGAGCTATATTAAAAGTACAGAAAGAGAAATGGCTGCCGAAGGGTTTTTTAATAGACAGGCTAGAAAAAGATTGCTTTATTAGACTCTCTAGTCAAATGATTTCCTAAGTGTGTGTGTGGGGGGGGGGGGGAACAAAGACGACAGCAGAACTTAAAGGTACAAATCTTCTCAGTTCATACAAATTCTTCGATAATACTTTGGAAATTATATGATGCATTTTACCCAACATTCAACTCCTGTTTGCCACCCTCTTTGAAACAGCCTATTCAGCATGAAATTTCCCTTAAGTTAGCCTTGATTGAAATATTTTTTCATTAGTTTCCCTAAGTACTGGATGCCAGGGTTTTGGATTTAAAAAAAAAAAGAAGCAAATTATTCTTCAGCTACTCAATCCTCCCTCCCACTTCAAAATATTCATTGCTGTTTTTAAACTGCTGCGCAATGTGGGGGAGTCACTTTGTGAGTGACTGTCATGCCTCTAACATGGCTTTTGAGATAACCAAAAGCAATAATAACAGTGGTGATAATATCACAAAAATCCTCAGTCAGACATCCCATTATACAGGCAGCCCAATCTTTTAGAACTGCCATTCTGAACTATTAACCATTCAGTCCACTGCACACCTTATTACATATAATAACCTGAACATAATATTGTACCATTCAAGCCCTGTAAAGCAGATGGAGTATTAGTGTTTTATTTAAATTGCACAGCTACATAATAGCAGACCAATAATGTCCTGATGACATTTACAATGTTTTAAGTTAATTTAGTGCTTATGAAAGATACTAGACTGACAGTTCTGGGGAGTGGAGTCCTTATTCCTTCACGCAAATCACTGAAAATATGGGATAGCATCAGCACAAGCTGCCTTTCACCCCCCGCTAAGTCCTAGAGGGACTATCCTTGCGTATGGAAAATTATAGTTTCCATCTCCATTGTGCCCATGGCCTCTCTACAGAGATTGCCATGGTATCAGCTTCTAGCTTATGAACTGAGCAAGTGTGCTCAAGCTTCTTTTATCCTGCTTTGCCACAAGCCTGTTGTGTTGCCTTGGCCAAAATACTTTATCTTTGTTTCCTTTCCCACCCTTCTTCTACAGAGTTAGTCAGAAAGTGATTGTTTTTTCCACACAAAAGCTTCACAAACCCGTTTCTTGTGGGGTTTGTTGTTGTTGATTGTTTTTTATTTTTTGTCAAAATGTTCAAGGAAAACATTTGATTTTTTAAATCAGAAAAACTGGAAACCAAAACTTTTCTGACAATCATTGCTGAAAACTGGAAAATGTGGTGGTGTCATTTTTTTTTTAGAAGGAAAAATCAAACATTTCTGAGGAAACCAAACTCTTCCCAGGAATGAGTCAGTTATTCAAAAACCCATCTTTCCACAGAAAATTTTCAAGAAACCCTATCCATCTTGTCTAGTTAGATTGCAAGCTGTTGGGAGCAGAGTTCAACTATGTGTTTGTACAGTACCTAGCACAATGAAGCTATATTCATGGTTAAGATCAGGTAGGTGCTACTGTCACACAAATCATAAATAACAATAATCATGCCTAACAGGTGTACACTGAGGTTAGACATGTGCAAGGATTCATTAGCTGATGTGGGGAAAGCATCCTTAAAACTGTTTTGCACCATCAGTGAAGTGTAAAGAGGGTTTATTGGGGGTTGGAATCTGGCCCAATGAAATTATGCTGGTTTAAAATAGTATAAGTGAAAGCAGAATCAAGTCCCTAGAAGGTTGTTGTTTAAAAAGTTATTTTAAAATATATACTTTACGTGATCATTGCAGTAGCTAAATGATGCTCAGTAACACAGTTGTGAATTGTACCCACTTATAATTTAGCACATATTTGTTTTTTCCTCTCCTGCTAATATTTTATTGTATTAGATTCTTAAATAGTACTTTTATATAAATAAGTTCCCTGCACAATCCTTAGGGGTTGCGTTCTCTTTCCCGTTTCCTCAAAAACCGTATTCTCTCCCCGCGTCTTCAGCAACTTTGAGTTTGGGACTGAAAACAATACTGATTAAAATCCACTTCACTGGTGATGACCCTGTTTTAAGAGAGCTTTAGATGGATGGGAAGGATAACTTCTTGATAGGTCTGCCATCTATATGTCACGGGTCCCATCTGGAAACTCAGGTAGCTCATAACATGTATGAAATTGAATCTGTTAATTTAAATTAGCTTTGGAGAGAGTTCTCCTGAGTGGTGGTATTTTCCATTTGCACAAGACAATGCACAAGCCAGAAAATTGTTATTTGGGTTACTTTGTATTTTTAACCACTGGAATGAAAAGCAAATTGCTTCCCAATAGCACCGCACTGCCACCAAAACCGTGATTTCAAAGGTGAACTGGGGAATAATGGTTGCAAATTGATTTCTAAATTACTCTAAAATAAATCAACAGTGAGAAAACACTTGGATGGAATTTAGGAATATTCACCAGCCCTCATTACCTTAAAGAAAGAGCACAATCCAACAATCATCCCTTCTTGCCTCCCCAGCAACACGATGCTTTTTCTGGAGCATCATTAACTTTCCTTTTCTAAGTTAATGCGTTGTTTAATCCACTTTATAAGTAAGTAGAGAGTCGAAGGATATAGCTCATGCACTGAGAGGTTAATGAAAGTCTCTTTTGTGGATTCAAGTGTTCACCTGCTTGTGTTCCTGACACGGAGAAACCAAACTAGTCACTTCTCAGATCAGTGGGCCCTGTGGGAGGAGGAAAATACTTTTTTCTTTGTTGTGCTAAAATGGTGCATTCTATTGGGCAAGCAACCAATGATTAATAATGCTCATTCATAAGCTTTGTGATGTCTCCATTCCAAGATCTCTCTATATTCCTCCATGTGTCCTATCTACCCAGTTAGGCACCTATGACAGAGAACATTAAAAGGTTATTTTAAATGTCCTGGGACCTATCATGTAGACTAGACTTTTGCTGTTGTTCAAGTAAATGCCAAACAATATTAAAAGAAAGGATTTTGCAGAATAGGTAATTGTATAATATCAGAAAACTACTTCCCAAGAGCAAACACTGCAGTAATGTAAGCGCAGAACATGATTCACACTCAAACATTATTGGCTTCATGTTCCACTAAGAAGAGAGTCTGAGATGAAAAGAGCAGAGAAAAAGGAAGAGGAAACTGTCTGTATGAAAAAAAATGCAGTGAAAAATGAACAGGGAAAATGAAAAATAAATGCAAAAGACAGGAGAATGGAGCCTAGAGGAAAATTTGAAAGAAAAAATAAATATACATGGACCAGATGTGGTGGTGACAGAAATAGGGCTGTCAGTTGCACATTGGGTGTGAGTCAGAAATAGATGGAAATGGTAAAGGTATGTAACTTGCATAGATCCGGACTGCAGTGAGTTCCATCATGATGGCAAATTGCACATACATGTTGAGGGAGCAGAAAGATAATGTGTCAGGAAAAGCAACTAATCAGTGGTACAAGATCCTCAATTCAGCCCACTTAGGCTATGTGTACATAGCAGCATTATTTTAGAATAACTGACATTTGGAATAACTTCGTCTACACTACGAGTATGTCTAGACTACATGGCTCCGTCGACGGAGCCATGTAGATTAGGTTTCTAGACATAGGAAAATGAAGCGGTGATTTAAATAATCGCCGCTTCATTTACATCAAAATGGCTGTCGCGCTGTGCCGATCAGCTGTTTGGTGGCACAGTGCGGTAGTCTGGACACTCTGCGGTCGACAAGGGAAGCCCTTGTCAACCTCCCTGGTAAACCTCATTCCTTGTCGACCGCGATTATTTAAATCGCCGCTTCATTTTCCTATGTCTAGAAACCTAATCTACATGGCTCCGTCGATGGAACCATGTAGTCTAGACATACCCTACAAGTCTTTATTTCAAAATAATGTTAAGCTGGAGAACTTCTTACTTCATTTTACAAGAGGTAAGGAAGCCGAAGGATGAGTGTTCTTCCCTCAACTTCCTGCTATGAAGACAGTGCCAAAAGCTGAATTAATCTATTTTGACTTAAGCTACGCAATTGACATAGCTCAAGTTGTATAGCTTAATTTGACTTTTGCCCTGCTGTTTAGATGTGCTCTTAGCTTGCAAGTTGCTCTCGTTTTGCCCACACATTGAATACCAAATTGATGCAATTTGCTTTGCTTCCTCAGACCCACCCTTTTCTAGCCCAATGAATAACATATACCCCAATTTATATCAGTACTGAATTTGGCCCCTACACAGAGCAACATAGTCTTGGGCAAACCTTGCTTTTGGAAGATTGTTCCTATCCCTACAATGTTGCTCAGATAGGAAAACCTTTAACTAGAAAACTTTTTTAAAAAGTTCTGGACTTGAAATAAAACATGAGTTTAGAAGAGAGGAACACATGTTCCTGATCTTGGACTAGTTTTATGAATCCATGACCTAATTTGAGAGGCTCATAACACCTTGAACTACATGACCTTTGCCTATTGCTAATGAAAAAATTTCCTACTTTCCAGCTAGGCAGATGACTGTGAGGAGTGCATAAGGCTTAACAAGTTAATGTTTGGAAACTCTTTGAGAATCTTTAATAATAGGGTCCACAGAAACCCATATGAGCTACCCTGGTGTTGTATTGCTATTATTTTTTGTTTGGTTATTAAGCAATTCAAGGTGAACATCCATATTTTCCATAAGTAAATATATGCCACCTACTCTGACTACTTCCTTCAGCAATTCCAAATTTCAGTAACTTTTGAGAGAAAGATGAAATTTGTAGAATAGTGATTAAAACAGAAAACAATCAAGCTACGTCTACATTACACTTCTTTTTCGGAAAAAGGTACGCAAATCGAGCTTCGCAATTTGTGTATCTTTTTCTGATTCTTTTTTCGGAAGAGGCTTTTCCGAAATTTGGCCCATCTACACGGGACCAAATTTTGAAAAAACCTCCTCTTTTGGAAGAGCCCTTATTCCTCATGAAATGATGAATACAGGGCTTCTGAAAGAGTGTGTCTGCTCTTCTGAAAGAAATTTTGGAAAAGGAAACGCCTTTTCTGGATGTGTCAGAGTATTTTATTGCAGCAGGGAGTAACACTGACTCTCCCCTTTTTCACTGAGAAAACCCATCCTTGAATACCCAATAGCCTCATGTTTAGGGTGTAAGGAATGTGCCCTATGGCTGGAGACAGCACAATCAAACCCCTAGACATTTTGTTTGCATGGTAACTGAAGTTTCTTCACAGAGAGAAAAACTCAACTTCAGAACTTCTAACCACTCAGAGGACTTCTGCTGAGCAAGATTTTGCAGGCACTATGGTGGAAGTGAAGAAATCTTTCACAGAAATGTCCTATGGATGAGGCTCAAATTGCTTTAACACCAAAAAAGCTGTTTCACTCACTTGAGATCTTTTCCATTATTTGAAGACAGGACACCTCTCTGAAAGATATGTCCCCCTCAATCAGAAGTTGTGGGGATGAAACAGGAATTATTGGATGGAATTCTATGACCTATGTTATGGAGAAGATTCCTTATAACTGTAAAATGCATGTAATTACTGCTAGTCTCCTACCCAGTTCTGTTAATGGCATTTTGAGATGAGAAATTAGAAGTCAGATGGTTTAGATTGGAAAGGCTTCCTGTGTCGTATAGCTAGGAGGCACATCTGACCCATTGAACTGTGGTATTAAAAATACCCAAGGCAACATAACAAAGGGGATGATGAACAAAGAATTGTGTTACTTTAAAGAACGAAGTGATCTAAACTCCCCTTCTGACCCTTGCAATTGATGAAGAGAAGAACTGTTTTAATACTCAACATCAAAGTGAAGATCTGGAGGCAGCAGAAAACAAAAGTCAGATAGCAGACCATACAAAGAGCAGCACTCTGCAACAAAGAAAGCTGCACCTTACAGACTGATGGGATCTCACAGTAAGCCAGATGCTATATGTTTTAAGTGATGTTTAAACTCTTAATGCCTGCAAGAAGGTGGTTTTTATGTTCTTAGAGATGCAAGATGTTATGTTTTATTACATGCTTGGCACTATGTGCAAATAAAAAAAGAATCCAGCCTATGATAAAGCTTCAGTTCCAATCACACAATAATTTCCTCTGTGTCGGAGTTATTGCCTCACCATTCTCTTTATTGCTTACAACCAAACATTAACGCATTATGAAACCAGATTATTGGTTTGAAACCCACATAAATAAGGCAAAATCCACAACTTTTATGGTGAAAGAAATGTTATTATGTGTCAATCAAATGAATGATGGCACTGCATGCTCATGGGCAATAAAACACAAGTATTCCACTCCTGGGTCATTCCCCACATACTGTTACTGTCTGGCTCCCAGGCTCAGCAGTTTGAGAATGAAGGAAGAGGAGTTGTGAGAAATTCAGCCTCTAGTTCATGCTGTGTGTGTGAAAGAATTGACTCTAGTTCATGTGTGGTTTGCATGTATTGGTTCTTATCTTTAAGTTTGAGGTTAAAGTAAAACTCCCACTTGAAACCCTGGCTTGTTTGAAATTCACCTTTTGGGTTCCTTTAAAACCTCTCTCTTTACTACAGGTTGAACCTCCCTTAACCAGGACTCTCTAGTCTGGCAACGTTCCTGGTCCAGTAGGACCATGGATGTTCTTGGACCACAGAGCCCAGGTATAGGGAGGTCTGGCTGCAGGGTAGGAGCATGGTCGGGGATGGGGGGCAGTGTCTCAACCAGGAGTTCTGTGTTGGGGGTGGGGATGAATGGTGCAGCCCCAGTGGCTGGGCAGTAGTGGGGGGATCAGCCCCAGCTGCACAGCTCTGGCCCCAGACATGCAGCTCCAGCCCTGGTGGAGACATGCAGCTCCAGCTCTGGCCCCAGACATGCAGCTCCAGCCCAGGGGAACTCTGGCCCTGGTAGCAACAGGGCCAGCAGCAGCATGAGAGCTCCAACCCTGGGAGCCATAGCTGGCCAGGCAGCAGCCTGACCAGGCTGGAGCCCTAGCCAGGGAGGGGTGGAAGTAGCAGTGTTCAGCATGAGCCATGAGGGGAGGGACCTCCGTTGGTCCAGCAAATCTCCTCACTTGGGCACTGGACCAGGGATGTCCAACCTGTAACTTAAAACTCCTCCTCTGGGTTCAGCTGAACTTTCTCCCATGCACATTCATAATTTGACCTAGGCTCACCTTGAAACTCAGTCTCTGGGCTTTCTCTGGGCCACAGAGTTTATTTGAAATGCAACCTCTGGGATCACTCATAATCCAGTCCCAGGTTCTCAAAAGACTGTCTTAAGGCTCTTTCAGAACACAGCCCAGGTTTCCTCCCAGTTCAGCTCAGACTCTAGGAAACAGTAGCAAAGCTCAGAAAAGCTTTCAGATGAATGTAGCCAAAGGGTTTGGCTTACAGAGACACCTCCCCTTTGCCCCCAAGTAATTAAAGGAATGCTGGTGCATCTGTAGTCAAGAGCCACCATCCTGGCCTCCTCTAAGAGATACTTAAAAGAAGCAGCACTCTCTCCAGTATGCAAATATGAACTCAATGTTTAAATTACTGGTTGCAGTCTTCAGCAGAAAGTGAATAAAATCTGGTAATTATATTGTATTGATATGCACACTCAAAAAGCAAGAGTTATTTTCAAAGGTTAATTATTTATGTAACCCCTCTCTCTCCATCTCGCATACTCAATCTCTGTAAAGATTGTACACAATAAAGTTTTCTTTTTTGCATTTTGCTAGCTATTGATATTGCCCTTGTGAACAGAAGGGCTGAATTTTATGCAACGACTGGTGGAAGTTCATGGGTGAGCAATGTACACATGAAATATACTGCAGACTGCACATACATGAACAATATTCCAGACTGTAAATAGGAGATGTGTATATAAAAGTAGTTAACCTGGTGTTTAACTATCCAGTCATTTTGCCTGTCAATGTATGTACAATTACTGGGTACACTTTCATGGTGTATTAAAGTGTCCATGTTTTCTCTGTTTATATCATACATTCACTAGTAACAGGCAAGCTATAACACACGAAGATTTGAAGTTCGTATTTCGTTTACATAGGCAAGCATCAAAAGCTTGTTTCCAGAAGTGAAGTTTATTTTAACTGTCCATATGTCCTGGGTCTGCATGACACTGGGAATCTCATGAGATCTGGCTTTGTTTGAGAGATTTAGGTTACTTTCTGCACAGGGGCTGCATGAACACCAAGAAAATAACACTTAAAAATATTAAAGGGGAATGGGCTTCATATTTTTTTCCTCTGTCCAGGTATGTCTACACAGCAAAGTTATTTTGAAATAACTTTACTAGTGTCTACACAGCCAAACCACTATTTCAAAATTAATTCGAAATAGAGGAGCACTTATTTCGAATTTGGTAAACCTCATTCTATGAGGAATAATGCCAAATTCGAAATAGCTATTTCGAAATAAGTGCTGTGTAGACACTTATATCGAAATAGGGGGCCTCCAGCCTTCCCAGGGTGCCCTGGTGGCCACTCCAGCCTCAACCAAGAACACTTCTCTCTCTCCCCGCTCCCCGGAGCCCTTAAAGGGGTAAACTCTGTCCACAGTGCCTGTGCCAGCTCCAAGCCTGCCAGCCCAGAGCCAGCAGTCACTGCCCCTGACCCAGTGGCCCCAAAACATGAGCCAGCAAGCCACTGGCAGCCAGCCCTCCACCGCTCCCCAGGAGCAGGCTGCCAGCCCCCAGGAGCCTGCCAGGGCCCGGAGAAGGCGGGCACCTTCCTGGTCCAGGGTGGAAATCATGGACCTTATTCAGGTTTGGGGGGGATGCCCCCAACATTCATGATCTCTGCATTAGATGGAGGAACGTGGCTGTCTATGGCAGGATAGCTGCCAGCCTGGCCACCAAAGGCCACATGTGAACCCAGGAGCAGGTTTGCATGAAAATCAAGTTGGTCCGGCAAGACCCCCAACCCTGAGCCCTGAGCTTCCCCTCCCCCTTCTTCCCCTTGCTTCCCCCTTCCAGCTACCTCCTCCCAGGTTTCCCCCTCCCCTCTCCCACCCTCTCTTCTCCCCTCTCCTTTCCCCAGTCTCACCAGAGTTTCATTCTCCCCCCCACCCAGTTTTGTTAAATAAAGAGAGTTTGTGTTCATGAAAATATATGTATTTTATTGGACATCAGGAAGTGGTGCTAGGGAGGGGTAAGTAGAAGGACGTGAGGGAGGAATGAGGCACAAGCTCCCAGTGGGGCAGACCAGGGAGGCTCTTAGTGCTCCTCAGGGTGGAAGCTCTCCCGCAGGGCCTCCTGGATACTGACAGCCTCCAGATGGACCTCCCAGATGGCAGCCTGCAGAAAGTGCAGCCAGGGTCTCAGCAATGCATCCATGAGAAGCACCAGAGTGCCCAGGGGCAGCTCTGGCTCTGTGTTGCAGAGTGCTGTGGTGTCCCGAGTGAGGGCAACCAGAGCACTCAGAGACAAAATGCTTTGCTGTCTCTCATCGAGGTGGGCAAGCAAGCAGGGAAAGCTGAGAACCAGCTGTCCGGGGAGGGGAGGGGGGGTCCCTTTAAGCACAGGACTCAGATAGCCTCAAGAAGCAGCCACACAAAGTAACTCCTGACCTGATGCCCTGCTGGACCTGGTTCCGGCCGGCCTTAAATGCGATTCGGCATCCACTCAGTGTGGACGCGCTATTTTGAAATAACAGAACGCTGTTTCGAAATGCATTTTGTGTATAGATGCGTTATTTCAAAATAAGCTATTTCAAATTAACTATTTTGAGATAAGATATTTTGAAATAACGCTGTAGTGTAGACATACCCTCCTTCTCCATGATGTCAGAAGATGGTGCCTATTACTAGAAAATATGGAAGAAAGAAGCAGGGAAATCCTAAAAGCCTGTCCTGGCTTCTAGAGAAGGAGATAGCTGGGGTTTTGTTCCCAGCCTCCAGGGAGGGGAAGGGGAAGGCAAACAGTAGAAGGACTAACAGGAAGCAGACAGACATGGTCATAGGAAAAGTGAATCAGGGGCAGTTTTGACTTTGGGGTAGAAGTAGCTGCATGGTCTAGTGTCCATGGGCAAACATCTGAGGTAGACAAGGTATGGGTTCACCTTATAGTGTTGACGAGAGGTAGTGAAGAAACCCCTGCAGCCAAGGAGATGGCCATAACCAATTGGGGGTCAAAGACACAGAAGGACTGTCTTAACTTCTCATATAAAGACAGAAGCTTGGATAGAGACTTGCAGGAGGACTATAGCTCAAAGAGAGAAAAGGACTTGTTTGTAAAAAGTCTTTTGTGTGTGTGTGTTGCTTGACTGAAAAAAAGTATTGTATAATGTGGTACCAGTTCATGACTGGCTAATATAATAGATAATAAAAATTATAAATAATTAGCCACGAGCCTTATGTCATCCACCTTGTCTCTCTCTCATATCCAACACTCAACACCGCTACAGTAAAATTCCTTATTAAAAAACCCCCAACTTTTTAGCCTTGTAATAACACAAAATATTTTTTTTTGTTTTCTGTTGTGATAACCTTTAATGTTTGCATTTTCAATATTCTCGCCACACCCATGAGGACTACAAACTAGCTTTAAAAAAGGGGGGAATCTCAGAGTCTCATGTAATCACATGACAGCAGGAGCTGAGACTTTAAAGAAAGCACCATATTTTCATGATAACATGAGAACTGGCAACATTGCTTACCCCAGATGGGAACAGCCAATCCAACAAGCCAGCCAATTGAAGGGAAAGAGGTGCAGCCATGCTTCAAGCAGTAAGCAGCATTCATGGCTGCTTCAGATCTCCCCATCTCTCATAAGAACTGAGCCACAATGAAAGACTGGATCAGCAAAGACACAGGATGCCTCCAACTAATCTAAGCAATGGGGAGGAATGCTTTCCAGGGAGGAGAGGATGGCCAAGTGATTTGTGAGTTTCCCTGAGGTGCCTCATGATATATGGGGAAGCTTATGGTTAACGGGCTAGGGCTGGCCCAGCATTCTGAATATTGATCCCCCTTGCCTTAGAATTAGTGTGCCATAAATCCACTACTTCCCCCCTTTTCTGCAAGCTCAGCAGAGATGGAGAAAGAGAGAGAGAGGAGAGAGGATGGGAGGGGTAGAACTGTGGGACGGGGAATGAGAAGAGAAGCATCTGAATGCAAAGCTTTGCCTGGAAATAATTTCCAACCTGCCTACCCATCCTCCCCTCCAAACATTTCAAGTGTATTAATGGGGTAATTAATGGCAAAGAAGTAGTGTAATGTTCCCAAGGCATATAAAACAGAGCATTTGCGTTAAAGGAGAGTTGGGGAAGGTAAAGATGCTGTGCTATGCATGTAAATGGCCTGTGCAATGCTTCTCTTTGTTTACTTATTCTCCAATTCTTTCTTTTCCTTTCTTCTCCCCCCACCTCCACACTAAAGCTGCCTTTAGGATGCCACCAGTGTTTATTCTGGACTGCAGCCTGAACAGCTGCTAATTCTATTCACCCCGGCAAAAGGTTTAAGAAAGGACAAGTTTTCACCACAGTGGAATTGCACACTGACTTTTGTTTTTCTGTATGGCAGGAATTACATTTTGAGAACCTTTCAGTATGACAGGTGACTAGGCTTTTCATCTGTTTTTGTTGTGTTATTTATCAGGGGTGTGTGTGTGTTTGTGACTGAGCTCCTCTAATCAAATAGAAAAGCAGGCAATATCATGACAGTTGTGTGCCTTGGAATATACATTTCAACCAGCGGGCACACACACACAAAAAAGACTTGCCAAACTGAATCAGAAAATGACTTTGTCTTGCAGTGACTATACCATAGTTGAGATTAATTTAATCTTGAAGGAATTTGATTTGTGACTCTCAAATTCTCTTCAGGTGGAAGTGAAAATAGTTTAGAAAAGTTCAGTCCTCCAATCAGGAAACAGAGCAATACCACATGACTTAGGTGCCCAGTCATCTAGCTGGCACAGCAAATACCAAATAACTGAAAGAACAGGCACTACAGTTTGTGAACAATTAATTGGCTAAA
Organism: Pelochelys cantorii; assembly: GCA_032595735.1. Lineage (NCBI taxonomy): Eukaryota > Metazoa > Chordata > Testudines > Trionychidae > Pelochelys > Pelochelys cantorii. The sequence continues at coordinate 94,768,174 of CM064329.1, read as the reverse complement.
ATATGTTCAAACAAAACATTTCATAATAATTTTGAATGACATACAAATTAATAAAATTATCTAGTCACAATTTGTAAACACATATTATCTGTAATCCCAGATGTACTATTAACTTCATTTTAGAGCATGGTTTCACTGACCTGAATTTCCAACACCTTTCCTGCAGTATCTGCATTTCACTGTCGGCTATCCAGTCTAATTACCAACAGATTCAAATCTGTTTGGCCAATTAGACTGAAATCAGAGATCTATCTCCAATCTTCACAGAATCATAGCAGCAGATTTTTAAAGGTACTGAGGCACCTAAAAATACAAGACAAACATCTAGTGTGATTTTCCAAATGCACTCAGGTATTTAGCCACTATAGAATCTTTGTGGCATCAGATCATGGTGTTGCTCTAACTTTTAACACCTCCTTTCCTGGTGCTTGCCTCTGTGGCTGTTTCTATCTACTATATCCATGCCCCGGATCTCTAGCCAAGTCACCTCTTTCCAGTTTTGTCAACTTCCAAGGATAAGAAAAGTCCAGCTAATGAATTCAAACCAAAAGTTCTTCCTAAACCTCTCAGGCTATCTCAAAGTTCTTGTTCTTCATCTTACTCCCAGGAATTGTGGAGTATCTTCTGTGTGCCTTTGGCCAAGTCCTGCCTCCCAAAGCTTCCCTCCACCCAACCCTTCTTCCCAGCAGGTTTCCCCACCGCTTCCCCTTCATGGTGATTCTGGCAATTTTACTTGAGACTTCCCTACTTCTTCCAGGTCCTATCTCTAGCTTCCCACAGGAAGTTTTCCTTTCCTTTCCTTTCCTTTTCTTTCCTTTCAAGTAATCACCTCCTAACTAACCACGAACACCCTCCCCCAAAAAGTTATGGCACTACCATGTCATTTGTTGCAATCCCATTGTTCACTCTGCTTGTCTCATCTACCCTTTCATCCATCCAGTGTCTGTTTTGTCTAGTTAGATTGTTAGCAGTTTGAGGCAGGGACCTCAAACAGGAGAGATGTGTTGTTATTGCACCTAGAACAGTAGGGTCCTATTCTTGGGTGGCCCTTCGGGTGTGTCTAGACTACAGGGATTTTTCAAAAAAATTGGCCTTTTTTCAAAAAATCTTTACCTGCGTCTAGACTGCCAGCATGTTCTGTCGACAGTAAATCGAAAGAATGCAGCGGTTTTGTCAACGGTGGTAAACCTCGTTTTACAAGAAATAATGCTGTTTTCGACAGATCTGTCGAAAAAAGGTATGTGTAGGCATGGGGACGGTTTTTTTCCGGAAATAAAGGCCTCCAGGAAAAAGCCCTGATGGACACTCGTTGCCAGACCTTTCACCTCTATTGTTCCTGGCTGTAGCCATCTTTTAAAGGCACAGGCACCCAGGAGAAGCATTGTGGCAGCAAGCCAGCTCCAAGCAGGATCCTGACCACTCAGATGTTCCTGGTAGGCCCACTTACAGCCATGTCACAGGCACAAGCCCCCCGACAGCCCTCTGGCCCTTCCAGGACACATGCCAGGACCAAGCCAGGGTCACCAAACGCTGGGCACCATCATGGTCTGGCCCCAAGATCAAAACCCTCTTGGAGCTCTGGTCTGAGGAGGAGTCTCTGCAGGCCCTGCAGTCCAGGAGGAGAAATGCAGACATTTATGCCCTAATGGCAGATGGCCTAGCCAAAAAAGGCCACCACCCCACACACTAGACCAAGTGTGAGCCAAGGTCAAGGAACTGCAGCAGGGGTATGTCAGGGCCCGTGAGCGCAGCTCCCAGTCTGGGAAAGCAGCACACTACTGTGCCTACTATGAGGACCTGGACCAAATCCTGGGGGCAGGGGAACCCCAGTCTCCGGAGAAGGTTGTGGAGTCAGGGATGGAGAGACCTGTGCAGCAGTGGCTGCAGCTCCAGGATGACATCCCTGAGGACCAGAAGCTCCAAGGTGAGGAGGAAGAGGAGGACACCAGGAGCACAGTGATCCTCACCTTGGAGCTGGCCCCCCAGATGCAGGAGGCCTCCCAGACGTCTTTGGACACTGGGGAGGGAACATCAGGTGAGTGCTGTGAGGGTACAACACACACAGGGCAGGGGAGGTGGGAGCAAAGGGGATGGTGCAGTACTGTGACATGTCATGCTGATCACAGCCTGGGGGGCCTCACATATGGCCAACCACAGGGAGGGCTGTCCTATCCCTGCATGGGTGTGAGACACCACCTGCTCCTGCAGACAGTGATGCTAGGTGCAGGCATGGGTTGGGGACCCTGAGATGGCCACACATCTCCAGGCCTCTATGCAACCTGTGGGAACCACAACTGTGGCCCGACACTTGTCTGTGCTGCTTGGCCATGGTGTGTGTGTGTGGGGGGGGGGGCAGGATGGTGGCCTGCACACCCTCTGGGCTCCACTGAGGCTGTGGGTGCTAGCCAGGCCAAACCAGACCTTGCTGAGACCACATCAGCATCCCCTGACCCTAGGACAGGCACTGACTGCTGAGAAGGAGGGCATGCCCTCTCAGGGAAAGTGTAAGCATGCATGAGTGACTACTTTTCCCTCTTGTCCTCCACAGCTGGACCCACTGTCCAGGATGGGTGAGCCACACCTGTCCCACCACCCAGATGGCTGCATGGAACCCACCGGCACTGGCACACATACCTGGAACTGACACGCAAAGGATGCAGGACACATTTTCCAATAGCATGCAGGCAGAGGCAGAGTGGCGCACTCACTTGCTGGACGAGTTCGTACAGCAGCGGACTTCTATTTGTGCTGCTATCCGGGAGACAATGGCCTTCCCAGGTCCTGTCCCTGTTCCTGCTCCTCCTGCCTCCCCTCCCCCACTCCCTGCCATCCCAGACCGAGGTGCAGCCCCATCTCTCGCTGAGGGTCTCCTGAATTTGCAATCCTGACTGGTGGGCTTGGCGGATGGCAACTGTCTGGGGCTGCTCAAAATGCCTCCCCTCCACATCAGCCCGTGTCCCCCACCCTGGGAGGAAGGCCTCCCCTTTCCTCTCCACCAGGTTGTGTAGCACACAACAGGAGGCGACCACTTCGGGGATGTTGCATTCCCCCATGTCCAGGTGAGCGAGCAGGAACCTAAAACTGCCCTTCAGACGCCCAAAGGCGCATTCTACCTGCAAGTGAGCCTGGTTCAGGCGAGAGTTAAACAGTTACCTGTTCACATCTAGGTGTCCAGTGTACAGCTTCATGAGCCAGGGCATAAGGGGGTAGGCCACGTCAGCCACAATGCACATAAGTATCTGCACATCCCCGACTGCAAAGTTGCACTGTGGAAAGAATGTCCCTGCCAGCAGCCTGCGGTACAGGTATGAGTTGCAGAAGATGCGGGCATCATGTGCCCGGCCCGACCACCCCACACAAATGTCAGTGAATTGTCCCGGGTGGTCAATCAGGACCTGTAGCACCATGGAAAAGTAGCCCTTTTTGTTAATGTACTGGGCTGCTTGATGGGGCAGTGCGCAGATCGGGATGTGAGTCCTATCGAATGCTCCACCACAGTTCGGGAATCCTTGCCCCACAAATCCGGCCACGATGGTATCCAGGTCTCCAAGGCGGACAGTCCTGTGAAGCAGCTCTGAATTGATGGCTGTCACCACCTGCAGAAAGGGACAAATAGAAACACACTTAACAGGAAATTAGAAGGGTTGCCTGAGCTGTTGAGAGGTGCTCCCCCACCCCTCCCCTCGAAGACCCCAAGAGCCTCCCCTCATGCGCCCACCCCCCTCTCCCCTCCCGTACCAGGGCAGGGTGAGGCCAGGAGGGCTTCTACCACTCCCACCCCATCCCCCATTCCCTCTGCCCAGTCCTGACTGTCCTCCTTGTCCACCCTCCCCATGGACTGTCCCCAGAGAGGGACTTACCTCCATCAATATGGCCCCAGCAGTAGACCTCCCCACGCCAAATTGGTGTCCCACCTAGCGGTAGCTGTCGAAGGTGGCCAGCTTCCAGAGGGCAATAGCGACCCGCTTCTCCAAGGGGATGGCAGGCCGCAAGTGGGTGTCCTGGCATTGTAGAGCAGGGGTGAGCCAGGCACACAGCTCCTGGAATGTGGACTTCCGCATGCGGAAGTTTCAGAGCCAAGCATGGTCGTCCCACTGCTCCACAACAAGACGGTCCCACCAATCTGAACTGGTGTCCAGCCTCCAAACTCGCCTGTCCAGGAATAAGTTTGCTGGCAAGGGCAGTGGTGCTGCAGCCTGAGCGAGGGGCTCAAGGCTGGGTTCTGAATTCAGATCTGGCACGAACATCATGATGATCTCATGTAGATGCAGCAGAACTTCAAGCATCACAGTGTGGGGCCATCGCACAAAAGCACAAAAACCAACCAAAAAGCAAACTGCTGTGGTGTCCCAGAAAGCAGGACAATCAGAGCAAACACTGCAGCAGCTTTGCTGTCCCTCTCATAGGTATGCAAGCCAGAAGCAGCAGCAGAGAAATAGCTGTTGATAGGGATCCCTTTAAGAATGTGTCTCTGCAAAGGGCAGACAGCAGCACCCGGAAGTAAAGGCTGCCCCCATGCCCTGGCAGAAATGGTTCTGGGTGCCGTTTTTTTGAAAGAGCGTCCAGGAAGTCTGGACGCTCTTTTTCGTAAAATTAGAGCACTTTTTCAATCCGCTTAGTGCAATCTAGACACTCTTTTTTGAAAGAGGCTTTCTTTGAAAGTATCTTTCGAAAAAGCCTCTTTCGAAAAAGGCATGTAGTCTAGACGTACCCTTAGGCATTACCACAATGAACAAGGTAAATAAAAATATCCCCAAGTGAGCATAATCGCCACCAAGCTATTAACTAATGTGAGGTAGGTTTTCTCTCTCTCTCTGATTTGGACCAGAAATTTCACCCCTGACTTCAGAAACTTTGCTCACTAAAGTTTAGTCAAAACTGCTACATTTCTATGAAAAGTTTTGGTTGCAATGATTCAGCATTTTCTGAAAAAAAATATGTTTTGTTGAAAAGTTTCCAATCACCTTTAGGTCACAGCGCCTACATGGTATGACTGGAGTAATAAATAAATATGACAGACAAGATAAAGGAGAAATGATGCAACTTCTTGGCCCCATAATAGCACACTCTTGGAAAAAGTGAAGAATCTGATAAACTTGACATGAAAGGAATTCCAAAATGATGCACAATTTCATGTACTAGTGAGGACACTTTGGGTACATCTACACTGCAACATTATTTCAAAATAACTAGCACTATTTCGAAATAACTTAGTCCGTGTCTACTCGGCAGGCCGTTATTCCGAAGTAGCGTCAAAATACTGTCAAATTGGAGGACTTCTTACTCAGACTCCTGTAACCCTCATTGTACGAGGAGTAAGGGAAGTCAGAGGAAGAGTGCTCTATTTTGAAATAAGTGCTGTGTAGGCACTCCCTATTTCAAAATAAGCTATTTTGAAATAAGAGATGCAACTGGCATAGCTCAATTTGTGTAGCTTTTTTCGAGTTAAGCCCTGTGTTTAGACACACCCTTTCTTTTATTCTACTGAAGGGAGGGAGGAAGGAAGAGTCCCCATCTCATCATTTTATTTCCCAAATCACTGGGAATTTTGAACTGAGACTCTTGTAGTGTTAAAATAAAGAAGTGACTGTCAGCTTTATTCAGGAGGTTCAGCTGGACTAGAGGTGCACACAAAACTGATTTATTTCTCCAAACTACCTTACCCCAGAAATCATTGGTAAAAACTAGGGATGAGATCTTTAGAGTCACCACTTGAATGATTCCAAAGTCTTGGCAGAAATATGGAAGAAAGTCTTTCCTGACATTAAAGTCATCAAATTTCTCCACCCCCAAAATAATCAAGTGTCTCCAAGTCCTGATTTCTATTTTATTGTGACATCTTCCTATCAATCAGTATCAGTGGCTAACCAAATGCTTTTTAATGCAGTAATAGATGAGTCATTCTAGGATAGGACATACAAGTGAAAAATGCAGAAGTTTTCATTTCTAAAGCACCAGAGACTGGCACACTGATTGTGTTTGTGTGAGATAGCCTTTAATATATTCATTGGTGTATTGTGTGAAAATCCTCCAGGCCCTCTGAACTTTTAAAAGATGTTACTTCTTATTGATTTCCTGCAGTCAACTATGAGACAAATTCTATGATTCCTAATAACATACACACAAAGAAAACTTGAGCAATAAAAGTATTTATTATGTTGTAGCATGAGGAATGAGTGTAAAAGGATCTCAATTCAATCATAACCATATTCCCAACTGACTGCTATTGTAAATCCAGAGATGAAAGGAAAGATTAATTCATGAAGATAGCAGTTTGACAGCAGCATGTTATGATCATCTTGTGATTCTTAAAATAATATTATTTTCTTTATGGATTTTGCTCATATTCACATTTGCAATGGGCACTTGCATGGAAAATGGACTTTCTATTCTTCAGCCTACTGATTAACAAGAGGCTCTCACTAATGAATGAATGAATGAATGAATGAATACTAAGAGACAAGGTAGGTAAGTTAATAGATTTTTGGAACAACTTGTTTTTAAGAAATCCTCTCTGTAAGCTCAAAAGCTTGTATCTTATCAACAGAATCTGGTTCAGTAAAAAGATATAACTTCACCCATTTGTCTTTCTAATATCTTGGAATGACACAACTACAGCAAAACATCATACAAACTATAGCAAAACATCATACACCTAACATTTATACTGTCTGTTTTATACAGAAGGAACGCAACACACAGATAGGAAAAGATCCAGTCAGGAGTGAATTTCAAAATGAAAAAATCTTATAACTGGGACTGTGTAGCCTGTCCTTTCAAGGATTTGAACCTGATGATATGTAGCTTTCCTCCATCTCTAATTATTGGGATTATAAAATACCTGGGCCTGAGCTTCTCTCCTCTTCTGCTGGTGAAGAAAGGGTGAAGTGTGAAAATCTGGCAAAGATGCAGTGGGAGGAATGGAGGAGTGATTCTTTATCATGCTATATTTTCCCCAGGTTACCTGGAACCCATCTCCTCTGATGCCCTGATTCTGTGATTATTAATTTAAAAAAAGATTACCAGGAGCACTCTATTGACTGCAGTGGGACCACTTTTGGAGTTAGCTATTTCTTCATGTATGTTAAGAACAGTGGAAGTACTCTAGAGCTGAGGACATTACCAAGCACATGCATGACTACAGCTTGCTGCATCATCCACTAGGAAACAACAGTATGAGGTAATGTGACTTCTATCAACATTAGTGCATGCTACTCTACATGTCTGACCATATACACCTATGGTTCTCAACTGGTGGTCCATGGACCACTGATGGTCCATGGTGACTTTTTCGGTGATCCACATGAACATTGTCCAAAGTCACACGGCATGAGCAGGTGCTGCCATTAGGCTGTTTTACGCCGTGTTCACAAGCATGCGGCATGTCATCCATAGCGTCACCTGCAGGAGGAATTCTTGGATCTGAAAAATGATTTTGTGGCTCAAGACACATACCAGCAGTCTACCATAGAGAAATTTTGGGTCAGCATGACCGGGAGTTACCCAAATCTGTCAGCACACTCAATCAGATTTATTTTGCCATTTGCATCAACTTATATGTCTGACTGGATTTTCATGTTTGTTGCATGTTAAGTCGAAACAGAGGAATCAGCTTGCAGTGGAAAGCGATATTCGTTGTGCAGTATCAAGTACCACTCCAAACACTGAAAAGCTTGCCAGTGAGAAGAGAATCCAAAAATCTGTTAGTAAGAAATAAATTTCAAACCAAACTGTTCGTTGTCTGCTCTTTTTTATCATGTCTCAAAAAGGAGGTGGTCCATGAAAATTTTTTGATTTGCCTGGTGGTCCGTGGACTGAAACGAGTTGAGAAGCACTGATATACACCAAGGAGCTAGGAAGGGGCTGAAGAGGATGACAGAGCTGTGGTAACATGAGCAAAGCAGCAGGATTGAGGAGTCAGACAAAGGCATTGATTCCATGCAAAAAGCTCTCTGTGAATGGATGGTTTTAACATCCACAGGATGGGGGTATCAAATCCCAAATCACTGTGTGAGGACAGCAAACCAAGCCCCTCCATTGGGACCATTAAAGGGAACTCAGCAACTGCCTAGCCTTCAGATTACCTAGCTTCTGCGGGGAGGAGGGAGATGTGTTCCTGCATAGTAGGGGACATAATATGGCCCAATCTATCTGTGTTTTAGATACAGCTGCTTGCATCTTGTTAGAATTACTGAGCAAGCAAGTATGTACCTACAAGTAGCTTGTGAAATGAGCCAAGACACACAGATCTCCTCTTAAAATGTCCTTTTTTCAAAATGGCTTTGCAAGCCTGCAAGTGCATTTGTCTGCATCAGAGGATGTGTGGAGCTGATAAACAGCTAGTGGTAAAAGCATAATTAGAAGATCAGAGTTAAAGGTTACAGTTATGAGCCTTTGAATTCCTGCTGGCTGAGGAGATTACTGGCATCATGTATAACATTTCAAAAGTTTTTGAGGAAGAAGATTAGCTGAGGTACTCGTTTTTCTTTCTTTCAAACTATTTAGCTACACAAAATGAGCGATTCTGTGTCTTAAGGTGGTGCTACTGCTGTTGGGGAAGCCCAATTCATCAACAGCATTCTGCAGTCCTTGGTTTCTTGATCAGGAACATATGCCACTGCTTTTGATTTTTAATCTTTTCTCTCTGTGTGTGCATGTGTCATCCTGGCTAGAAACATGATTTGACAGTTCTTTTAAGCTTCAGCCTTCTCACCTTCTGGGAGAAACACAGGGCGGAGTTGCATGAAAAGTTCTTTCTTCCTTTTCGGAGCCCTTTTTGTGTTCCCTGCACATCTGACAAAAGTGACAGGTTCAGTGATTAAAACACTACAGGATAAAGCTTGAAAGTGGTGATCATAGCAAAGCAAAAATAGCCATTTTTTTCTGACATAAATAGGATGGCACAATGAAGGCTGGCTTATTTACTGAGTCATAGACAGTAAGTTATTATACATTTTTCAAGGTTTAATAATGGAACCAGGTCACTCATTTGCCAAGTCAAATGGGAAGACAGAAATAACTGATTTCCAAACATTGTTAAACTTGGTACCTTTAAAAAAAGTCAGCCAGTGAGGTTTTAGAATTCTCTCCACTTCCCTATTGCAAATCCACTGGGAATGCCTGATTTATCTTTACCAAATGGAGCACTTCTGCTGGAACAATGCTGTCATTTACAAAGGCATTCATTTTGTTTTGTTGACACAACTGCATTTAGAATGAGATGCATGTAAATTCTATGGGTGCAGTCACCAGTACTGCAGGATTTGCAGCTGGATGAGCTGGCTTGTATTCATGTCCACCATGGCAATGGCTTCTACTGGAAGGAATCAGAGCTGATCATTTGTACAATTGTTCCTATATTGCTAGATGTTGAGGGAGAGTCCCCTTTAGTTCACTGTACAGGGAGGCTTGTGTGTTGGCAGGAGAGGGAGCAGAGTTCTATAATTGCTACTTTGTAGGTCCCCAGACATTCCCTGCCAGTAGCCATCACGTGCAGCATGGTGACAATATAGCATCCCTTAGAGGTGATAGAAAGCTGTTATATTTTGAGACAAACATTTAGAATCACTGTTTCCATTTTCTGTGAGGTAAGAATTTAAAAGGACATGGTCAGATTAAAAAGCAAGCATTGAAAAAAAGGTGCTTGTCTACATTGCTAATCACAACACCTGGATTAGTTAAACTGAATAAATTTTCCATTATTATTTGCATTGCAATGACACCCATGACAGGAAGGACAGTCTTGTGTGCTCCAGGTCTCATGAGATATGCATCCAATTCCAAGCCCTGTCACAAACTTCCTGTATGACCATAAGTAAGTCATTAATTCTATGTCTACACTACTAGGTTATTCTGAAATAAGTTATTTTGAAATAATAGCTCCCGAAATACCTATTTTGAAATAAGCTTATTCCTCTTCACAAGCAGGAGTTGTTATTTCAAAATAACAAGCCCATTATTTCGAAATGACAGGCTTGGTAGTGTGGATGCTCACCTTTTTATTTCAAAATAAAAATGTAGACATGCCTTTAATCTCTCTGGGCCACCATTTCTCATTGCTAGAGAGGAAATAATACTTCCTTGTACCACAGAAGTGCCTAGAGTTGCAGCAGAGACTGGGGACCAATTGTAGGAAAGGGACAAACACATAGCAAGTGACACTCCCTGCCCCAAGGATCTTGCCATCTAAACAGACAAAGCAGGGGTGAGAGATACACACAGAGACATGAGATAATTAGTCCAATGTCATGCAGCATATCAGTAGCAGAGTGGGAGTCAACCCCTGGTGTCCTATCTCCTGATCCAATGCTGACTCATGCCACTGGGGAGGTGAGATGAGGGGGTGCATAAAACTACATATCTAGATAAAAGCCCCACTCAAGACAAAAAACAGGACTATGTAGCACTTTAAAGACTAACAAGATGGTTTATTAGGTGATGAGCTTTCGTGGGCCAGACCCACTTCCTCAGATCAAATAGTGGAAGAAAATTGTCACAACCATATCTCCCAGAGCCATAGTCTCCTATAGACAACCACCTAACCTCAAGATGATTCTTACCAACAACCACAGGACATACCACACTAATACCAACCCTGGTACCTTCCCTTGCAACAAACCCCGTTGCCAGCTTTGTCCACATATTCACTCTGCTGATACCATTATTGGACCTAACCAAGTGAGTTATAAGATCAAGAACACATATTCCTGTGCATCCAGAAATATAATTTATGCTATCATGTGCCGAAAGTGTCCGTCTGCTATGTACATTGGACAAACGTCTCAGACACTTCGCCAAAGGATCAATGCCCACAAAACAGATATTAGACAGGATCACAAAGAAAAAACAGTTTCTTGCCATTTCAACCAGAAAGGACATTGTCTCAACGACCTGATTACCTGCATCCTGCTTCAAAGGCCTTTTAAGACTACACTTGAAAGAGAATCCTCTGAACTGTCATTCATGCTTAAATTCGACACTTTACATCTAGATTTGAATAAAGACTCTAATTATCTCACCCATTACAAAGATAGCTTCCCTAATTATCACCTCTAATATCATTAGCTCACAGACATTTACCTCCCCCCCCACCCCCCTTCTGTTCTGAAATTTGATTTGTCCTTTTCATATGTGTTCATTTTTTTTAATTGTATCCTTTGGTATATATGGTTGTGACAATTTTCTTCCACTATTTGATCTGAGGAAGTGGGTCTGGCCCACGAAAGCTCATCACCTAATAAACCATCTTGTTAGTCTTTAAAGTGCTACATAGTCCTGTTTTTTGTTTCAGCTACACCAGACTAACACGGCTACATTTCTATCACCACTCAAGACAGACTGTGGACTCATCATACAAGTACTGTACAAACATACAGACAAAAATATCATCCGGGCCTTATTCTATTACTACTGTTGGTTTATTCTTTGAATTTCTCTCAACCCAGAGAATGTAAATAGGTTATTTGTCTTTTATTTAGAGCAGTTTTCAGTGTTATTTCCATCTCCTCCTGTGCTGTCATAGTGCCATATAATGCTTGCATTGCAAACACTGCAGGAGAATGCTTTGTTTGGTTAACAAAAAACCTGTTGTATTTGGTATGTGTAGTCCCCCCCCCCCATTAAATGTTAGGGAAACATTTCAATTGGTATAGCTGAAGTTTTGTGTCTCTTGTTTTTATACCACCTACATTTGGAGACCAAACTGCTCCTTTCACTGAAATAGTTGGTTTCAATCAACCGGTTTTGAATTCTTTGTTCCAGGGTTTTGTTCTAGCTTCAATAGCCTGGTGACAATAATACTCAGGATTTGTAAAGTGCTTTATATTTTCAAATCTCAGTATTAGCACTAATTAATGCATCCCCACAGGGTGAAATGCCTAAATATAGTTCATCCCCACTTTAAAGCCTGGACAATTTGCCCAACATCCTATAGCAAATGTGTGAGTCAGGCTTAGAAGCCAGGAGATCCCAGCTCTCGGGTTCATGTTCAGTCTACTAGCTCACGTCACCTCGTGCTGCTCCTAAGAAAAACTTCAGAGAAAATAAGGGACTCACTAGGGATGAACAAATAGCAGTGCAAATTAAGCAATGATATTTTCATGAGGAGTTTTAAGTCATTATTGATTTGTTACATTTTAACACTTTGGCATAGAGAAGTATCAAAATATTGGCTGTTTCTCTGAGTATCTTTCATCTAAATATTGAGCTGGATCACGTTTTCTGGAGAGATTGTATTCTTAATACCTACTGAAACTAATAAATTCAAAGGCACGTGGGACAATTCAATAAACCAGTGGTTTTATTGGACTGTTTTCAAACACCAAATAGATTAGGCTTCTTTACAAGTTTGCCTATGTCTTTTTAAAAAATCATTATTGCTTTAACATCAGCATATAGTGTGATACTGTGCCACCATATATTTTATGGAAATAGCTTTTGAATATGAATATGCTTTATGCTTGTAACCCCCGAATGTGTATATTCTATTTGTGCATATGTATCTTTCTTGTGTGTGAAGTTAGAAATATGACGTATTAAGCCTGTTTATCAATCTAGGGAAAGTCCATTAGTGGTACTTAAGGAACTTGATAGCCTGCTGCTCAAGGCAATAATGTTCTGTGAATGGTCTTGTTTTTCTAATAACCCTAGCTTGTGGTTGGTCCTACAAACACTGGTGACCATGCTACCTGGTGCTGGAATCCATCTTGAATTTTGTACTCTTTGCCGGGGTGGGGATTGAACAAAGAGTTCCCACCCTAGGGAAATAATATTTAAGGAATCGGAAGCAAGCAATGATGTTCTTCAGCTGACTTCATTGCACTGGGAGGGCTGTTAGCCCAACTCTATGCCTTCATCCAGGCCTGCCAATGGGTGTGTGTGAAAGGGGCAACTGCCCCATGGCCCAGAGATTCAAAGGGGCCCAGATTGCCCCTCCATGCAGTTCTGAAGGCTGGGGGGTGGGGGTGGGCACCAAAGTCTGGGCAGCACTAAGAGCTGAATTTCCTCTGCTTCATTCTTTTTTCCCTCTGCCTCACCCCTTCTGGGGGCACAGAGCTAGCCCTCCCCAAATACCTTGTCCCAGAGCCCATTGTGGCTCTCAGCCCTGATGCTTTCACTGGGGGAGAACAGAACTTATGGCCCAGCAGGACAGAGTGGTGGGGTGCCCCAGAGGGCAGGTAAGTGGGTTCAATGGTATGATCAGCACATCAGGTGACAAGCTCAAGGGGATTTCTGTGATCAGATGTGTCACATATAGCCATACTAGTTCAGATCATCCATCTTGTTTTGTTTCAGTGAGCAGGCTGCAACAGCAGCAAATACTTGATACATCAGAGAACAGTGCAGAAAAATAAATTAGCCAGCTAATTTTGCAGCGTTATCCATGAAAGAGACAATGCCCCAATCCTGCAGAGGTCACTTCAAGTGATAGGTGAACTGATTCCAGTAAAGTAGGAATCCATTCCCCCAAACATGTGTGGCTCTCCCGTCCAGGCTCTCCCGTCTAGATGCCGTCCAGGGCCTCAAAGTGGGGGCAGGCCTCCGGGTCGGCCCCTGGCTGGGAGGCCCTGGAGTAGGAATGCCGCAGGTCCTTAATTTTGCAGCAGACCTGCTCCCGGGTCCACATGTGGCCTCTGGTGGCCAGGCTGGCAGCCATGCAGCTGTAGACGGCCACGTTCCTGTGGCTAGTGCGGAGATCATGGACGTTGGAGGCTTCCCCCCAAACCTCGATGAGGTCCACAATCTCCGCACTAGACCAGGCAGGCGCCACCTCTTGCGGCCCCGGGCAGGCTCCTGGGAGCTGCCAGCCTGGTCCTGGGAAGAGGCGGAGGGCTGGGTGGCAGCGGGTGGCTGGCTCATGCTGTGCCAGGTGCAGAGTCTGCTGGCTGGATGCTGGCAGGCTTGCAGCTGGCACGAGCAGCGTACCAGACCGTGCCCCTTTAAGGGCTCCGGGGCTGGGAGGGGGGCAGAAGAGTTTCCCTGGTTTGGCCCAGAGTGGCAAGCTGGGAAGGGCTAGCTGCCAACTAGTTCGAATTAAGTGGCTACACAGCCCTTAATTCGAACTACTTAATTCGAACTAGGCGTTAGTCCTCGTAGAATGAGGTTTACCTAGTTCGAATTCAGCACTCCGCTAGTTCGAATTAAGTGTGTAGCGCCTATGAAAGTTAATTCGAACTAACGGCTGTTAGTTCGAATTAACTTTGTAGTGTAGACATACCCTTGGTGACACCACCAAAGGTGTAATAAATTACAAAAAAAAAAAGGGAGCTCAATGTGAGAAAGTAATAGTCCTACAGCTGCCTTGAGGAGGGACATAAACAAGACAGTAAAATGTTAAGGGAGACATGTTCCCCTAACTCTCACTTTGACTGTGATTTCACTTACTGTTGTATATAAGTATTTGCTGAATTGTTTAGACAAAAAAAAAAAAAAATTCAGCCTGTGGATGGCTCACAAAAATTGACTATCTATATGTCTGTCTGTCTGTCTGTCTTTTACAGAGTTTGTGTGTCTGTCTGTGAGTCCATCCATCTGCGAGTCTGTTTGCTTTGACTCCACTTAAACTATAGGAGTTAGGACCACCTAATTTGGTATGCAACTTCCTCTTACCCTAACTTTAAGCAAGGTTGGGGTTTGGTTGTGCCAGGAAAACAGGAAGACCATTGGGAACAGGCATATCAGCAGGAGAGTGATCAGCTGCGGATGGGGCTCCACTTTGCCAGATACTGGATTGGGTAAGTGGCCTCCCAGTCCCAAACAGTGCCATCAGGGGGAGCCCCCACACCTCTGTCCCCTCTGTTATGGCCCCTTGGGAGACACACCCCACAGAGAAGAGGCCAGAAACCATGGACCCCTCCACACACACGCACAGGAGACTCTGGGGCCAGGAGAAACAGCCCATCCCTGGTCCACCAGGAGGCGGGGGGAGGCACATCTGTCACGTTACTGGATTTTAAGGGGAGCAGCCAGATCACTGATTCTATGTATGCTACTCATGTACTTGTGTGATATCTGTATGTGGAGTTATGAATATGGACTCTGTGCTTATGGACTCTGTGCTTACCCTGAGCCTGCCACCTTCCTCCCCTTGCCTTGAGCCCCTCCACCCCAGCCTTGAGCCCCTGCCCTAAACCTCCAACTCACTGCCATAAGCCCCTCCTCATCTCCAATCCATCACAGCATTCCCCTACAACAACCCTCTGTCCTGAGCCCCTCCTCATCACCAATCCCTCACTCCTGCACTCCCACCCCCCAAGCCCCTGTCCTGAGTTTCTCCTCACCCCCAAACCCCTGTCCTGATTCCTACACTCCCCAGCCCCTGCTCTGACTCCTTCACCTGCAATTCCCTGCCCTGAGCCCCCCACCCCTCTGAGCCCTCTGCCCTGAGCCCCCCACCCCTTGCCCTGCCTCCAGCATACCCCCACCCCCTTCCCTGAGCCCCCTCCACACCTTCCTGTCCTCATTCCTGCACCTCCACCCACTGGCCTGACTCTCGGGAAGTTAGGGGGCTAGCTCCTGTGAAAGCTAGCCCCTGTAAATCATTGTCTCAACGGTTACCCACTAGCTAGGTGAGCAGGAAGTTTTTTTGGCTGCAGCCTTTTTTTGGTTCTATCAGAGCAAGTACAAGAAGCAACATCTCTAAGTAAAAGCTGAGCTCGGGGCTCAGCCAGCAGCTGCTATCGCGGAAGAGGACTCCCTGAAGCTGCATTCACAACTGGAGAATAGGTGCATTATTCCCTCCCCTCCTAAGGCCCAAGTCCCTTAGGGTATGCCTACACTAGCTCGTTAGTTCGAGCTAGGTAGGCAAATGAGGGCAAGTGGAGTTGCAAATGAAGCCCGGGATTTAAATATCCCGGGCTTCATTTGCATGTTCCCGGGCACCGCCATTTTTAAATCCCCCTTAGTCCGAACTCCGTGCCCGCGGCTACACGCGGCACGGACCAGGTAGTTCAAGATCCTAATTCGAACTACCGTTCCTCCTCATTCCATGACATACCCTCATAGACTGGATTCCAAAAGTCTGCCATGATGGAACAGACACCAGTCCCCTCCACGTCAACGAGAAGAATAGTAGCTCTGAATGCCAGGCACTCATTCAGGAAGCAGTTGTTGGGGACGAGTGAGAGAAATCAAAGCTAGCCAAGCATCTGTGACAAGGCTATTTGTGTGTGAGTCTTCTCCCTGGAGGGTGCAGAACTGGCAGAACGTATAACCCCGGTGAAGCTGAGTGCAAATGTTTCATACAGGAACACACCTCTCCTGTCCTTGTCCACTCTTCACTGCCTCAGGGGAAAGGTGAGCTAGAAGATAAATGAGCACTATCATTCCCAGAGGATAGCGCACCTCTTCTGCCCTTTTGGTGAAGTTAGGTGGGACAGGGAAATGAAAAGCATCCGATTTACTTACAGCCTTTCCATTTTACTTTATAATCGGTTTCTTTTTTATGAAAAAGATATTTATTTGTCTTAGCTCCCTCTTGTAAAAATGTAAAATCCAATAAGTTAGCCTATTCCTTTTGTCAGCCAAGCAATAACACTGTTTGTATTTCATGTAAGGGAAGGAATCAGAATAATGAAAAAATAAATCAAGCTGCATCTCCATTTTATTTCATTTCCTCTTCCCATTAACTTTGTGTTGACAAACATTTCTCAAGTAGGAGAACTCAAAGATCTCTGAGCAGCAACTTTTATATCTCTTGCTTCAGTCCCAGTGAATTGAAGGGAAAAGATTAGGCCATAGGCAGGGGCAGGGACCCAGATCAACAGCTGACCTACAGAATGCACTATGTTACCCAAGCCTCTTGCCCAGTCCCTTCTGCCTGAAACCCCACCCCTGCTACCCATGCAGAAGCCACGCTCTCTGACTCTAGGGGGCAGATCCCAATTCAGAGCATGGGTGATCCACAGCCTTCGCCACCTGCCTCCTGAGCCCAGGTGGTCTGTGGACCCCCCCTGAAGCATGGGTGGCTGGTGGCCTTCCCCTGTGCCCCTCCTACCAGCACAGGGAGGGCAGGCAGTGCGTGGCCCTGGCTTTCCACCAGTCCATCCCCTGCTCTCTAGAACACAGGAAGAGCTAGCAGCTCATGGCCCCTGCCACAGGCAACCCTAGGAGATTGGGGGAGCTGTGCTGAATGTGGGGCCTGAGGTAAGGTACTATTCAACCAAATGTGTATACATGAAATACAGCTGTATTTCTACTACTTTGCCAAGAAAGAAAGGGAGTAAAAATCTTCCCTGGTGGAATTTTCTGGATTTGTTCAACTCTAGAGTGTCCTTCCAGATTAAAATGGGACCATTGTTCCTTACAGACAGATGGCCTTGCAACAAGCAGCTGAATTCATTTCCAACAATATCCCTTCAGGAGCCAAGATGCCCACACAATATTCTATATATATCCCCAAGAAAGAAAATAAAATAACTAACAAATATTGTGTTTCTGGACAAATCTTCCACATAAAACAGCCCACTGCCCAATAATATTGTCCAGCAATAGCTGAAAAGTCCTTTAATTATTCTGAAAAAGGGGCATAATGACAGGGGAAAAATATATGACACATTGCTCTACTACTTTTGCAGATTTCCATGTCTGAAGACAGGCTACCAAATCACATGTGTTTACCTTGGTTTTAGTATGTTACCCATCATCATGAGAGAAGCTTTGCTCACATTATTCACACAACTAGTAGGAGAAATCTAGGTTATGTGATGACATATTCAGTTGAACTCAAAGACTTTGTAGCGTGTCCATATGAGGATAATGGTTGTGGTTAAGTCAAGAATAGTCAATACACCATGTCATCCAGAACTATTTATCTAATGTTCACAATCCCAGGAAAACAAATCAAAGCAAAATAAACCAATAAAAATTGTTTAAAAATCCCTGGGGCACAATCCAGATTCCTACATGATTAGACCTTAAATTCCTGCAAAAAAACTAGGGATCCTGCCTGCAGTTTGTACTCTGCTCATTACCCCCATAATTTCTCTGAGGAAGGATGAAGCCATTTGAAGGCCATAAGTGTGTGGGGGGGGGAAACCAACTCCTTGCCCTCTGAAATCTTTGTGAACATTTGCAATCAAACTCTTAATCAAATTGGGCTAGAGAGCAAGTTAGAATGGCTCTGTGGCTCAGTGGTTAGTCCAGTGCTCCAGTGCCCCCATGCTGTTGAACAGTTAATCATTTATATATAGTAGAATAACTTCAACAAGAGGAAATTAAGGAAGAATTTCCCAGAATGTCCCATAATCCAGTAGCTATGGTACTTTCATGGGACAGGAGGGATCCAAGTTCAAACCCCTGTGCTACATCAGCTAGGTCTGGGGGAATGAAACCTGGACTTCTTACATCCTGAGTAAATGTTTTACCCTTTTACGCTAAAGATTATAGAGGAGGAATACCATCACTTCCTTCAGTAATTTAGTACAGGTGTAGGTATGCCCAGAGAATGTCTACCTCTAGAAGTGAGATAGGTGAGGGTATGCCTTGTTTGTGAATACTGCTGGGCCTTAGGTATGGGTCAGGTGCCCAGCTGCAGGGCAGTATCAAGATTTAGGTTGCAGTGTGCATGCCCAGATGATGGGCAACAAGTGTGTGTGTGTGTGTGTGTGTGTGTGTGTGTGTGTGTGTGTGTGTGTGTGTGTGTGTGTGTGCATGCGCGTGTGTGCAGTGGAGAGGGGAATGGCAAATACCACTGGCATCTAAATGCTGTACTTAGAAGCCTATAATGGCAGTTAGGCATCTACCTCTCCCTTGAGAATCCCATCCCAAATGTCTCCTGTAACCTCCATAGCACTCTCACATCAATTGGCATGATAAGTTCTTAGCACCTTGCTGGATCAGGCCTTTAGACAGCAGTTAAATATTTTCTCCATTTTAAAGACAGGTAAGCTGAGATACTGAAAGGTAAAGGGAATTGCCCATAATCACACCATGACTCAGAGGCAGTCCACATTCCCAGTCCTGTGCTTTAATGACTTAGGCCATGCTATACCTTTTGCTCAGGGACATTAATTAGGGACAAACATGGACTATGCATCTGAGACAGCAGCAGCAACCACCACATTCCATCACCCCCTGTTACAAATCAGTATTTGCAATTAAATAGACCTCTTCATCTTTAATAACTCGCCTTTCTCCTTAATTGTTTTTGATCCGCATGCCAAACGCGCACCAGTCAATTCTGTCCAGGATGGGAGAGGTTCCCCTCTGGCCCCAACAACTCTGTGACTGGCATAAACACTAATACAAAAAAGAAATGACCTGTTAATTATGAGTGATTTGCTCTCTCATTCCCAGGTGATAGGGGCATAATTTTGACAAAGAATTGAAAGTCAGGGATCATCAAGTGATTTCACTCCAGATTAATTTCCCTTGGCAAAAGTGCAAAATGGTTGTTGTCTGAATATGGAGCTGCATTTTATCTGTCCGATTCAGCCTGGAATAATAAGACCATCTTATCTACTAGCCATTTTAATTCATTCTCTGCAATTTAATTATGCTTCCATGCAAAACCACCTGTGACCTTCTGTCTGGTAATGAAATTCTAACCCCTCCCCACACACCTCCACGCAGAGGACAGCACATTCCTAGAGGGCAATGAGAAATAAGGACTGTGACACTTGCAGCAGGAGGCATCTGCTCATGCTCTATCTCTCTCCAGGTAGCTTGCAGTCAGAGGCTGCCACCTGGGTTCCTTTGTAACTGTACAGAGCTAGTGCAGATTCTATTGTGCTGAGAGCCATCCCCTCAGAACAAATTAGAAGGACCTCGGTGGGCCAGCTGCTGGAAGGCAAAATGATGTACTGCATTTGCTCTGATGCAGGAGCAAAAAAATGTTTGGTGTAGTAACAGGAAAACATATCTTTTATCCTTCTTCAGATTCTTGGGAAAGTAATAAGAAATAAAAAAATCTTACATGTTTCTTTCACTAAAAAGAAAAAAAATTAAAGGAGCTGAGATGTATTAGGTGCCTTTGTTATTTTTTTATTTTTAATATTAAAGGGAAACCTTAATTCTATGTGAGAGGAGCGTCTCTCTGATCTCTGTTTTGGGTCATCATGACCTGTTAACTGATGGTAGTTTCTTGTTTAAACTAACAGAAGGGATTTTATTCCTAACAGGATACTCCAAGCCGTGAGAATCAGGGACTCAGCTATCTTATCTCGCTTCAACTCCAAGACAGATTGGTTGCCCAAGTGTTTGTTTTACATCAGTTTCTGTCACTGTGGTTTACAACAAATCTTATTATTTAGTACCAGATCTGCTGGGAAAACAGAATATTCCAATCATGTGAAATTTCAGCACCTCAGAGTTACATCCATGGCAATTGAAATAAATCAAAATATAAAAAATCGTGCAATGAAAAGTGTTGTAAAGTTTTAAATAAGAAACACTGAACTGTAAACTGTTGATTTGATTTTTCAAGATTTTCCATCTTGCTTTATCTGTTTGAAAAATTGGAAAAAAATATCAAAACCAACATTTTCCTGTTCCCAATTTCATAATAAAACCAAGTTTCATGATGAGAAAAAAAATGGTCAAAAATTTTAGCCAGCTCTGTGTGATGGCTTTTGTCCAAGAATCAAAAAGCAATTTACAAAAGTGGGTAACTGTCATTATGCCCCTTTTTCAGGAAAATTATAACACAGATAAAAACTGTCCAAGTTCACACGAGTCAGCAACAAAGCTGGGATGGAACCTCTATCTGCTGAAGAGTAGTGTAGTGCTCTAAACCTAGGGTCACAACAAGTATCAGGGTCACAACCACTCTTCTCTCTCTATGTTGCTAAATGGGAGAAAAGTGCTAGCTAGATAGGAGCTTGGAATAGGAAGTTTCTAGTACTGAAAACGGTGAGACCCACTGCACAAGACTACAGTAGCATGCCTGAAAAGTGCTGCCTGACAAAGATGTACTTACAGCTCCACTAATTAAAAGGTAGTCCCCTTCTCTTTCCTATTTCTACACTGGTATCATATTTATTATTCCCCCAGTCCTCAAACAAGTAGAAGTGCTACATGATGAACCAGTTCTAATATTGTGCCTCTGCTCAGGCACGTGATTCTTTCTACCAGCAAGTAGAGAAAGGTTCATTAAAAAGTATGTATAACTCATAGGGTGAAAAGAAAAAAAAACAGTTCACTTGATGAGGTTTACTGATATCAGCCTCTGCATGAGACAAATGGAGTTTTGGAACTTGCTGAAGCATTAAATGAAACATTAAAACTGAATGAGGGTTTGCCTTGTTTAATTTTAGTTTTAGAGAAGGACACAGGAGCAGGATGCAGAAGGAAAGAGGAGGATAATTGTATGTGGATGAGTTGGAAGGTATACAATACACAAGCAGGAAAGGAATAGTTGCTGCTGAAAAGATTAAAAGTGAACGTATTGTTTTAGTTTTATGATCTGTGGACTACTATCCTCTGCATCTAGAACCTGCTTCTGATGAAACAGGTTGGATTCAAGTGAGTAAATGAAAAGGACAAACTCATGCTAAGTCCTGTTCCCATGGAATTCATGTATTCAGCTTAGATTTAATTCTAATAACAATTCAACCCCTGCCTATAATAGCAGTATTTGCCTCTAATTTGCAATCAGTTTCCAGGTTTGCTATTGGGAAGTGTCAAATGTGCCCTTATCTACAACTGAAGTCCATGGGAGATGGGAGCACATCACAGCATGGGCCTTTTGAACAGTTCAGCTCCCTAGATACTAAAGAGGTGATCATTTTGTGTTGCAATCGTTGTTCAACTGACAACTACAGTCTACTTTTTCCCACTTCCCTTCTTTCCAAACACAACTTTATTAAGTGAATCACATATTGAGCACCAGGGAATGGCATCACATTCTGTGGCACCCCACTCCATGGGACCCAGTCTGATGCCAGCTGTATCACTGTGCATCACATATTTAAACAAACATTAGTTCTTTTATCAAATGGTTCCCAGTAGCTGATGTCCATGGAC
Organism: Pelochelys cantorii; assembly: GCA_032595735.1. Lineage (NCBI taxonomy): Eukaryota > Metazoa > Chordata > Testudines > Trionychidae > Pelochelys > Pelochelys cantorii. Next base: position 94,746,214 of record CM064329.1, on the reverse strand, counting down.
ACTCTTGTGTTTTGAGGGCAAACCCTGTACTGGTGAAGAAACTACATCAAGAAGATTTTACTTTCATGAGTATATACTTACGGTTTCCAGAACTCATTCAATTGAGAATGTCAAAGTTGCACTAAAACAGAGTTCCCATTGTTCAATGGATGTTGGGGATGGAATTCTCTGATAAAGCACTGGCTATAAGTAAGCTAGGTAAGAGAACACTAATGAAATGAAATCACTAGTGTGTATGTGAGTGCCACTCTCTTCTGCTAGATGGAATAAGAATTACTCAACAGTATTACTATTAGGATTGTAGTGGTTCCTAATCTTTAACCAGGAGTCAGGGACTCATTATGCAAACACTGTGGAAACACAAAATATCAAAAGAACTTATGATCCAAGAGGACACATAAGTGGGTAGAAAAAACAGATGAGGTGTACACAACATAATGAGAGAAGTATAGACCCTCCATTGTTGACAACCAATAGAAATCCAGCTCTAGATCAGAATTATGTGCATTTGGTCTCTGCTATCATATGAAATTATGAGGAGCCACAATAAAAAGAAGATGGCCACAGTTTTCAGTCATTTCACCTACCACTAATGAAATTGCTACTGGGTTGGAACACAGCACTGCTATCCCACATGTATGAAGAAGAAAAAAGAAAAGTTTTATGCAACTGAAGACAAAGGCCGCCTATTTCCAGTGAAATTTGGTCAGCTCACCTGAACTGACATCTCATTTCTTGCAGAGAATAGTACTTCCTTTTATTGCCACAGTGGTATACTACTGGCGGAGCACTACTAGTACAATGGCATGTTTTACAAATTTTGTGCAGGTTTAAAAATGGAATATATCAAGGGCATTTAAAAGAAAGTCTTCATGGCTAGAAGAATAGTGCCATAACAATTTAGATGTTAACAAAGAGGATTTTAAATGGTAATGAATATTCAAAGAGAGTATAGTAAAAAGAATTCGTAAGCCTTTCTGGATCATTTTTCCTATTGTGATATAAATAATCCTCTAATTATTCTACCTATGAAATATGCATATATTAATTAAGCAAAAGATTACAGCTTACTATATGTGCAATTGTGTTCTTAATAAGCAAGCTTATTAGTTGAGCTGAATTCAGTGGGAAATAGTCAAGGCTGTAGAATTTGGTTAACGTAAAAATCAGTTGAGGCAGAGGGAGCATAATGGCTTATAAAGGTGATGTATCGTAACATCAGTCAGGAAAGTTAGTACCTTGGAGACACAGAAGGTCAGCTGCCTTAATACTAGAAAATTCAAGAAAAAGCAAGAAGCTATGTAGGAAGAAGGAGACACTGTTAGTATACCCTGTCATGGCTGAGATTGGATAGCAGTTCTTTTATCCCTAGAACCTCTTTCCTTGGTGCTGACCAAGACTTATCTTTGTCTATATTGACCTGTACAGGGCTATAACAAGGGCAAGGTAAGCAGGGCAGCCACCTATGATGCAAAGCCACAGGGGTAAAATCCTGTGTCACAGGGATGAGGTAAGACTTTCTAGGCTTTCTTGCCCCCTCCCTCCAGTCTCCCAGGATTCCCTCTGGCTCAGGCCTCTCCAGCTCTAGCTCCAGGACTCAGTTCTCCAAGGCTTCTCTCTCTGTCTTTACTCCAGAAGAAGAAACTCTCAGTTACCTCTCTCCTGAATATCTTACCTGACTTCTCCCTAACTCCATTATGCTTCTGCCATTATGAAGACCCGGATCCTCCTCCCCAAATGTGTTGGATCACCATTTACCTCTGCCACTCCTCCAGGTGTTACTCAGTGGCCTAACTGAAGTTCTCATTGCAGCCCAATCAACACAGAGACTTTCTCAGGGACACACAGGTATTATCAAATATGGGCCACATGAATGGATGTATATATAATTCATCCAACTATGAAATACAACTAGCGTTAGCATGGAACAAAATAGATATATTTTACTAGAAATAAAAATGGTTGCATTTCATTTCATTTCATTTCTATTGTGAATAATAGTTTTTTGTGACTGACTGGAGTCCTAAAAATGTTTAAATAGGAAAATAATAAATACCAAACAACAATAACGAATCATAAATAGCAACTAAGGAATAGTTAATATTGTTCTCAAAGAAATATGCTTGTCTGCAAGAGAATAAGGGTATTTTTTTCCAAAGAACAGCCACTACCCAAATCATTGTTTGAAAAATTGTCTGTTCAGGATGTAGTGTTTGTGAAACGGAGATGGATAACAATCAAACAATAGTCTGGAATATGAACCATATTAACAATCCCTGATTTAAAGTCAGGTTAACTAGTAAAACTGCACAGTAGAATTGCCCAGTGAGGGGATATGTGCTTTTACCTTTAAGAAAAGGAATGGAAGAAAATTGTTTGTAATTAACATTGCATGGACAATGTAGGTAGCTATGCTGAAATACTCAAGTTGCAATTTTCCCAATATTTCCAGACAAATTTTGGAAAGTTTCATGTGGGCCTGTTTCTGTGCCTGCTAGTGCATGATGCAGCAGTGGTACAAAGAGAAGAGCCGCATAAATCTGTTTAAGCAAATGGGTCTGCCCCACAAAAGCTCATCACCTAATAAACTATTTTGCTAGTCTTTAAAGTGCTACATGACTTCTTTTTTTTCCCCACTTTTTCTAGAGTGCCCATCCACACCAATACAAATTATGCTTTCCTTGATTGTCTCTCTGCTGCCCTATGGACAATGATGATGATTGTCTCACAATCCTACAGTAGTTTTGGGCACCTGATGAGATGCTACCTCAGACTTTTCTTTCAGCTATTTTTTTCTCTGAGTGGTGGCACCTTTGAATTCATTGCCTCCCTTTTTTTCTCTATTGTTACATTAAGGATCTATGTTCATCTTCATTTTTTTGTTGTTTTGTCTCTCATTCCCTCTTCCTCTCTGTTCAGTGAAGGCCTCCATTTTTTTCCTACAAGACATTATCTCTCTTTTTCTCAGGGCTTTATTAGGGCACCTTAATACAAGTGGGTAGGCGATATATCTGAGACAACAGTAACTGGGTCCGTGCAGAACAAAAAAAAAATTTGTCGGCATCAGGTCAGCTAATTCAGTTCCTCACAATTACCTTTAAACACAATGGGGCAGATGCACAACTGATTATTTACACCAATGCTGTGTCTACATTGGCGCGATCTTGCACAAAAGTGGCTGCTTTTGTGCAAAAACTTGCTGCCTGTCTACACTGGCCCCGAGTTCTTGCGCAAGTACACTGACATTCTAATGTATGAAATCAGTGCTTCTTGCGCAAGAACTATGATGCTCCCGCTCAGGAATAAGCCCTCTTGAGCAACTGTTCTTGAGCAAGAGGCCAGTGTAGACAGGCAACATGAAGTTCTTGTGCAAGAAAGCCCTATGGTTAAAATGGCCATCAGAGCTTTCTTGCGCAAGAGAGTGTCTACACTGGCATGGATGCTCTTGCGCAAAAGCACATCTCTTGTGCAAAAGCACATGCCAGTGTAGACGCTCTCTTCTGAAAGAGTTTTTGCACAAGAACTCTTCCGCAAAAGAGTTCTTGTGCAAGATCATGCCAGTGTAGACGTAGCCCAACTGACTGTCTGTTTCAAGAACATCTTCTAGAAAAAAACCAACAAATACTGGCTTATCTTTTTCTCCTTCTACAATTCTTCCTCTCTCTGACTCCAGAAATCACTTTTCTCAAGTCTCTCCTCCTTTGTGTGTACTTCCATACTGTTCTCATTTCCTTCTTACTGTCTCATTTTTTTTCTTGGCCTAACCTTTTTATCTCTGGCTGCCTCATCTTTTAATATGAATCCCATCCCTAGCATGCCACAAAGATATTTTGCCTCCGTAACTTTTTCTTGTAATATGCTTCTTAACATGTTCTGTGCTACTGATTCGATGACAAAGTTAAGTGTGTGGCACTAACACTGCAAAGCAAAATAACCACATGAGCTTCTCCAATTCAGCCAATGTTTCAAGTGGACTCTTTTTCCTTGCCTATGGAGCATTGCTTTTCATGACTTATGTTCAGTGCCACAAATATTTGAAATTTACTCCCATGACTTCTCTTATCCTTATTTGTTGACTCATTGGTTTTTTGATGGTTAATTATTGGCACTATCTAATTCTATCTAACCTTCAGGGATTTCTTTTTGCTATCAGTCCTCTTGAGGGGAGGAAAAAAAGAGAGGAGTTTAAAAATGCATGTTCTGTCCTTACAATGCCATTACAGAATTTACATGGTACCAATGATGTTCAAATCTCTCTCTTAGGATGACTAAGATAGCTCAACCAGCTGCACTCAAATAGCATCAAAAAATGGATACTTTTGCAAATTCTCCCCCTAAATGAAAGTTTAAATTACAGAAAGATGTCTGACCGGTTATCTCTTACTAAAGTGCTTTACAATTTGCATATAAACTTCATTTCTTTTTTCTAATTACACAGAGTGAAATGCATTCATTTTCCCTTTGATTATGAGCTGGTCTTGCCAAACACCTGTGACTGCCACAAATTCTAATTTGTTATTTATTTACTTCAAAGCAATCTTATTATCTAAATGATTCAAAGCATCAAAGACCTTAATTATTGATAGTCAATTCGATAGGGTTATGCTTTCCATGTCCTTGGGCTGAAGGCGCCTCTCTGCTTTCTTCTCCTCAAGTACATACTTGGCTGAGCGAGGACATATGATTTTGCTATTAAGCATATTGGGAATCACATTTCTGCTTAATTGCAACTAGATTTAGACAATATCAAGGAGCCAAGATTGACAGCTGCAGTCTGCTGGCTAATGGGATTTTTTTTTACCCTTGCTTCTACTTCTGTAGTCAAAACAAATATTGTATGTACGGTATGCAGATTTCCTGCAAGCCTGATTCTGGTCTCTCTGATAGCAAGACTCTATGAGCATCACTTCATTCCCTTTAGTGCAGTTACTCCTGATCTATACTATTGTAGTGCTTAAATGCATCCTGATGCTATTTTGGCAGTATAAAGGGACCATAGGGGTGTGTGGTGTGTGTGTGTGTGTGTGTGTGTGTGTGTGTGTGATGCAAATACCAACTTTAAGGCCCCTTTACTCTGCCAGGTCAGTGAAAAAGTGTCATGGTGTAAACAAAAATCCAGCCCTGTGTGTTTTACTTGTAGGTTTAGGGTTTACATATTATATGTGTGTGTGCATCATATCATCATGGTGACTTATTAGCATGGCACCAAGAGTAAGGAGTGTAAATTAAGGATGAAATGCATGCTACACATACATAGCACAAGACATAATGCACCTGCACAAGGGCTATACACACACCCCTGTATAATACATACACTGTATATGCATGAAGGTATTGGGGATATCATTCCTCAGGGTCTGATTAGCTTTGCTCACTGAACATCAGAAAGAATGGGAATTTCATTAGCAGACCCTTATAGAAGAGGGCAGCAGGAGCTGGAGGAAGGAGACTTTGGATATGTCTACACTTTAACTAAAAACTCGTGCCGGTCCATGCCAGCCAACTTGAACTCACAGAGCTCTAGCTATGGGGCTGTGTAACTCCAATGTACACTTCTGGGCTACAGCCCAGGCTCTAGGGTCTGGTGATGGAGGAGTGTCCCAGAGCTGGGTTGCAGCCCAAGCCAGGAATAAATACTGCAATTAAACAGCTCTACAGCCCAAAAGAGAATCAGCTAGTGCGGGTCTGTTGCACATTTTCAAATGCACTGTAGACATACTCTACCGTGCCCTCCTGAAAGCTAAAGGGCTGTGTCCCATGGACTGCTACTGCCAATATTGCAGAGAAAAACTGCTCCAGAAACTAAAGGGTCAGAAGGAAGACGATGTGAAGTCCTTCATTGCTGAGGCTCTGTGGTAAGAGCCAGGGAATTGTGGATTGATGAATTTATTGGTGTGAGGGACAGACTTGGGGTAGGAAGAAACTACTTGGCTTTCAGTATTTTGAGGGAACTGTCTGCAAGGTTTAGATTTGTTTCTTACATAGGCTTAACATAAAACTATTAACCCTGCCAGAAACTGCTTCCTTCAACTTCTTGGAAAGAGAGAATTACCCAGGGAGTGAGCTGGCTCAGCAAAAAGCAAAACCTGGTCTGATGGAAGGATGCTGCAAGACAGGCCGCAGTCCTTGTACAACATTCAACCACAGGTTGGGTCACATTCTCAGCTCGTGTAAATCAGAGTGGCTCCCTAAGGATTTAAACCAGTATGTGGCTGCATGTACAAAGTGTGTATTACATATTTGCACAATACTGTATCTTTATCTGTGTTAGTGTGTGTATGTTGTATGTGTATCACATATTTACTCTTCAATTTAGTGTCTGCTGCCTGAATTCAGGAGTCTGTTATTCCTGTAATATATGATGCTGTATAAACATTTTTCTCTGTGCTTTCAGTGGTCTTTGTGACACCCTCAGCTGTTGCCAGAGAAACACAGTGCTTCACAATCTTGGATGGAACAGATTTTTCAGAGATTTTGTTTTTTTGTTCAGATAAATGTGTTTTCAGTTATTCTAAAGATGAGCTTTGTCATCCAATAATCATTTGCAATGTTATTTTTTCAGGTGTTTGGTTTCTGACGGCATTTGGATTTATAAAGCCACAGATACAATTTTAAAATCCCAACATAAGTCCGGGTCCCTGTAATGGGGCACACAACGTAGTGCCTCCTGGCTGTGCTGAGAATGAGTTCAGTCCAAAAATGCACTTTTCTCTAGAGGTGTCTCACTCACCATCACTTCTGCTTTACTTCTAGGATCCCTATTGCTCCCTATTCACTACTTTGTCTTCTTTGTGCCACACTCAGTTCTCTCCCCCTTCCAGGGGACCAACAGTCCCCAGTCCAGCCACTTACCTCTGTGGCAAACTGCAGCCTCAAATCTAGGCACTCAGTGGCAGTCTATGCTTCTGCCACTCCCCTCAGGGACATAAGAACATAAGAATGGCAGTACTGGGTCAGACCAAAGGTCCATCTAGCCCAGTAGCCTGTCTGCCGACAGTAGCCAGTTCCAGGTGCCCCGGAGGGGGTGGACCGAAGACAATGATCAAGCGATTTGTCTCGTGCCATACGTTTCCAGGGACACAATTCCTACCCCCTGGCTAATAGCCTTTTATGGACCTAACCTCCATGAATTTATTTAGCTTCTCTTTAAACTCTGTTATAGTTCTAGCCTTCACAGCCTCCTCTGGAAAGAAGTTCCACAGGTTGACTATGTGCTGTGTGAAGAACTTTCGCTTATTAGTTTTAAACCTGCTACCCATTAATTTCATTTGGTGTCCTCTAGTCCTTATATTATGGGAACTAATGAATAACTTTTCTTTATTCACCCGCTCCACACCACTCATAATTTTATATACTTCTATCATATCCCCCCTCAGTCTCCTCTTTTTGAAACTGAAAAGTCCCAGTCGCTTTAGCCTCTCCTCATATGGGACCTGTTCCAAACCCCTGATCATTTTAGTTGCCCTTTTCTGAACCCTATCACCAGCAGTCATGTACTGTCCGTGCTCCAGCTTCTACTGCCTGATTGCCTGAACCACGTCTCTGTAACCCCAGCACCTTCTTTGCCCTTCATATCAAGGCCTCAGTCTGGTAGCCAGTCACACGTTGATCCACTACCCAGTCCTGCACTACTCTGTCAAAGATATTTCTTTCCAGGCAGCCAGTCCTCCTCCTCCTTGCACCCAGGGAGATACTGTCTCTGCTCTGTTGAGCAATCCTCCTTATATGGCTCTCCCTGGCCTTGATTGGATGCTCTAACAAGCTTTCTCCTTATTGGGTGGCTCTGCAAGCCCTTTTCTTTTTGGTTGGGGTTCTGCACAGACTCTCTGATGGCTGTTTTAACTCTTTATCCACTGTGTGGGATAGCCCCCCATTACAGCCCTTCACATCAATAAACCATCTGGGATCTGGCCCACAGATAGTTGCTGGAGACATGTAAGGGCTGGAGGATGATTATAAACAGATAATAGACGAATCTCCCCATGATTGGAAAGGACGTTGAAACTAATGAACTTCACTGATCCACTACATTTTAACATTACTAATCTACTATATATTTGAGAAAATTTGCCTGTTTGTGTGGCTCTGTCTTGCCTGTTTGTGTGTTTATCTGTTTGTTCAAGAGCTCTTCCTAAACAGAGAGAGCTAGAACCACCAAAAAGTTTTCCTTTGCTTTAAGTTATGATAAGGTAAGAGTCTGGTTGTCCCAAGAAAATGGGATGTGCCTGGAATGGGATTGCTTCTCATAAAACCATACAGAAAAGAGACAGAATCACCAGGCAGGTGAAAGGGGCTACAGCCGCTCCCCGAGTTGCGAACGGTGGAGTTATGACCGTTCGCACTTACGACTAACGCTCCCAAGGAGCGGTCGTAAAGGCGGTCCCCGAGTTACGAACACGACCCGCGCTTACGAACAGCGCAGTTGTGTGTAACTCAATGGGATCCGAGTTACGAACAGTTCGAGTTATGGACCAAGTGTTGGTCCGTAACTTGTTCGTACCTCGGAGAGTGTCTGTATATATAAATGTGCTTTTCCCGGCTCTGTTTTGAAACAATGGCAATTTTGAGAAAGGACGTCGTCACAGAGAGTAACTTAGTAGAAACAGAAAGAGAAATAGACTAAGCAGGTTTCTCTGATGAAGCTGCGTGGAAAAAAAGCAAACAGTCTAGATGACAAAAAGTATATATGATTTTAAGTGGTTTTAATTGTAACAATATGATATGTTATTCATAGACAGAAATACAATCATTTAACTTTAATGCTTCCCATGTCTTTAAATCATTGTTTAATTGGATTTCCTAAGTAAATGGTAAAAGCAAAGTCCCTCTGCCCACCTCTCTCATCATCCCATCAATGGTGTGTCAATACATTTTCAGGACCATTTTGACTGATAACAAGTTAAGTACCTGATCCAGAGCCCTTTATAATCAGTGAAAGGATTCCCATCAACAGCAGTGAGCTTTGCATCATGCCCTAAGTTATACTGTATCACTCATGTTATAGCTATTGTTCAGCACCATTAGTGAGAGAGGTGCCTATCCCAGGTATCAGACTCTTTTGTGTCCATTTTTGTAAACTCTAATATTTTATATTTATCTTTGTACCGCTTTGCCACTTGCTTTTAAAATCTGTGTTATTTTTAATATAGTTAACTTATTTGTCAGGATTATGGTAATAGCTCACAGAAGTACCTTTCAGGACTGTGTGTACAAATATGTACTGCAAATAAGATTCAGTCACTGCCCCCAAATAATTTACAATCAAATTCATCTTACACAATACTTATAAGCTATCATTATCGTAAAACTATTCTCTGCTTCGTTCAATGTGATTCAAATAAAAACTTAGCCATAATCCATCTCTGAAGGAAATATTGTGTGCATGAAAGTACAAATAAGCAAGCCTTGAGCCTAGATACCAAGCATTGATCGAAAGGGGGTCAGAACCAAATTGTCTTCTGATTTGTTATAGAACTTGTGCAATCTCTTAGACTTCAAAGGAGATGCTCAAAGGCGATTTGAAAACTGGAAGTCAGGACTAATTCTGTTCTGAGTACTGGATTGTTGGATTTGTGACAGTCTCCAGTAAGTTATTGTGGTCCTTTCTGCAACACTGTATGTTTCTTCTGATTGTAACATACCTCGTGGTAGAGAAGAAGCAGAACTGAGTAGTAGTGCATATACAACTCACTACATTTTTAATGCCTCTGGACACAAAGAGGGCCCCGTGGTTTGTGAGCTAGAGAGCAAATGGGAGTAGTCTTGCCTGGCCTGAACCAGGCAGCCATGGAAAGACTCCTGACCATTCTACACTCACTAGCACATTCACAAAAGCACTTTGCTCGGCAGCAGTGTGCTCCCACAGCTCCCAAGAGACACTCCTTAAACCTGAGTAATCAGGCTAGCTATTGAAATTGCATCCCTCTTCTATCCAATGGGCGGAGAGAGAGCATATCTCCTGCTCGTTAACAGACTGCTGAGAGAGTGGGAGGGACCCTTGCCTTTAGCTTCCCACAGATTCCCCAATTGATGCCTTAAAGAGCATGAGTGGTAAAATCATACTGGAAGCAATGGTAAGTGGCAGAGAAATGGATTACACTGCTGCTACGCTGTGCAATGGCTTGCGGCTGATCTGCTCCAGGTTCCACCCGCAGCCATTCCAGGATCAATGAAATGCTTTATTTATGCTCACTCACTGCTATCACTTGTCAGTGATGATTTCTTGTTGTGCACCTCAGAACACAGAGAACATGAACACAATGTGGCACTCAATTAACCACACGTGTCAATCAAGAAATGCCAGTGAATAGCACTTCCCCAAGACAGAGGAATTTCATTAAAGCTGTTTACTGTATATTTGCAGGTCCCCAGCATGCCTCATCCTTCAGGCTAAGTCTACACTGACACTTTACAGTGCTGTAACTTTTTGGCTCATGGGTAAGAACCCCTCCTGTTCCCAAGTGCAGCAAGTTACAACGCTGTAAAGCACGAGTGTGAACGAGACAGCAGTGCTGGGAGACAGGTTCCCAGCACTGTTAGCTACTCCCCTTGTGGAGGTGGATTACATAAAGTGTGGGGGAGCTCTCTTCTAATGCTTGTGCAATGGCCACCTTTCAGTTTAAACTTTTCAGTGTTGACAAAGCCTCAGATACATCCTACAGACACAAAAGGAAGCAGAGTGAAGTGGAAAATAAAAATAGGCTTCCTTTACCTTACAGCAGGTCCAGAGGATTCACATTTTTCAGGCTCATGTCCTATCATAACCTGCTCACCGCCACCTGTCAGATTCTGATACTTGACTCCCTTTTAGACAGTGTCAGCAAAGAGGCCAAGGATTGACTGGATCATGGTGGCAACTATTTTCTCATCCTTTGAGGTGGCCCCTTTGTGTCAGAACTGAGGCATGTTGGTTGGACATTGTGGGAGATGCCTGCTCTGCTACTGTCCATTCTGTGTCTGTTTCATTGATAGATATGGGATTTTGGTCTCCAGGGCAACCCATCTGTTACCTGTCCCCTGCACCAACTGCATATGGAGCTTTAAGAGAAAATAGCCATCCCCCTCCCCACACAAACATGTCTAACTGAAGGAATGACAGAGGTTTAGCATTAGTTTATTAAAATGACCTTTAAAATCAGTCCCAGTTGTATTCTGACCCTCTGCCCAGGATCCTAAAACTCCACGTGCACACCTAAACCCAATGGCAATATGTAATTCACATCATATTACGTGCATCATGTTCAAGATCTTAATTTGATGCACTGCTCAAAGCTATTAAAGTGCACCTGAGATTGAGACAATTAATGTACATTTTGTAAAGCTTGTAAATCTCCTGTCTATGAGGGAGTAATAGGAAGTTACCTCTAGATAAAAGAAACACAGCTGTGAGAGACTGAGGAAGAAATCGGGGAATATTCAAGAGAGGAAAGCAGATGCTCATATGTTGTGAAATCTATTCCTGACAAAGTAAATCCTTGTCCCTGCACCAAACCCGGGAGGATGATTTGGGATTGGTAGATTTTTCAGCGCTCCCCAGTTGTGTGAAACACAGACCGACATAGGAGCTGGAAATAAAGATACTGGAAGAGCAGTTTTGAGGGCAAGTGAGGGATGGGAATATCGTAAGATGCAAGTTACAAGTAGAGCTGGTGGAAAACTTTCCAACACAACTGTTTTCTGTGGGAGCACACTGATTGGATTAAATCAAAACATTTAAAGGGAATGTATTGACTCTGTTAAAAATTGTATGGGAAATGATCAAAATGTTTTTACAAGACTGCAGCATTTCATTTAGACGGGGATAGGATAGCCAAAATGACAAAGTCAAAAGGAAATGTGTGTACAAAACATTTCAAATTTATCAAAGTGAAACTTTTTAGCAAGGTCAAAAGGAAATATTTTGGGAACATTATTAAATAAATTCTGAGATTTCATCTTTTCCAATTTGGGATGGAACCAATTTTCAAAATCGCAGAATTTGCTGCAGGATGAAATTGCAATGTGAAGACCCCACCCTCCTTTTCCTCTTGCCCTCAGTGGCACCACCCCTTTTTCTTCTGTCCCTTCTTGGTGGGGGGTAGGAGGTAGGGGGAAGTCCTGGGTTGGCTCTAGGAGCAGAGGAGGATCAAAGGGTGAAATTTATTTTAATTTTTTTAACATTTTGTCAAACTCTTGATCAGCTGTACTGAATTGGGCAAAAAGAAGGAAATACGAAGTGTCTATAGGGATCTGTGGAAGAAGGCAGTCCAACTCCTGCACTGTTGGCGGGGAAGGGCATCAGTATGAGGAGGAAGAACAGGGAGTGGAAAACCAGGGGTTTGCTGCAGAAGGTGGTGTGTACATATCTGGCTCCATTGATAGTTAAGGCACATGGACAGGATAGACCAGCTACAGAACTGTTGAGCTGTTTGAGGGGACAAAAAAAGGATGTATCCTCCATACTCAAGGCAGTACAAAATGGTTTGCAAAACTTGAACCAATCAAGAGGCAAGTCAGTTCCTCCGCTGATGCTGAAAGGAAGGTGAAGTATAAAGATCATTCATCGATAAGGCATATGAGCGCATCTTTATTTTCCTTGTTTTTAAGCATTCTGAGATCATTTTCTTTCCCCTTTTGGCATATGTTTGCAATTATACTACAAAGCTTGTATCTCACAGGCCTTAGGGGCTTTTGATTATATCCTTCACAGGAAGCACGTGGTTCTATTTTGGGGGGAGGGGCAGTTAATGATACAAATGGTGAGTGATGCAGGTTGACTGGAATGGAAGATCTGTGTACTAATGAAATCAAAGTGTCATTCATGCTTCAGACTGTTCTGCTGCCATAACATTTATATTGAACCTCAGCCCTTCTGTCCTTTTTTAATCAATTCCCTTCCCCAGCTTGAGATGGGGGAAGCACTATCAACGGATGAAAAACAATAAACTCCTTATTTCAAGTTGATGCCGTGACATATGGATGCAGCAATTGGTGGACTCTCTGAGGGAACACCTAAAAATTCAAATGCTGTGCCATGCTGGACCAAATGTCTGGGGGTGAAGAATTAGAAAAGAAGTCTGCCAACAACAGGCTTTTCCCTGAGATTTCATTATTTAAAATACAATACTGAGTAGTTTAAAGATAGACAATAATAATGGTGCTGAATTAATGCAACAATGAGTCTGATTAAAAAAATCTGTCAATAAACTGAACAATAGCAGCCCCTCATGTCAAGCCCCTCTGTCTGAATCACTGTGTATCTAAATGCCTCACAAGATGAAGGCTAGATTTGTGGAGCCTTCTCATTCAATAGTGATCATGTAGGAACTGCCCCTATCAATAAACATCCATGAACAGGAATATGGGATCCACAAATGGGACCCAAAAATGCATCATTAAGTAGAAAGCAGAATTTTTCCTGACATCTCTTTTTAAAATGCTTTCTTACAGTCACAGGGCCTTGTTAACTTCTTCTGCCTTGGGTATTTTACAATGGGAGAGATTTTTTAGGCAAATGTGATTAGACAGGAAAATCTTCCAGTGCACCTTACAGAAAATGATGGTTTCAGTCTGATCTCCTGTAGAACTTAGTTCAATAACCGCAGGCCTTCCCTGATCCTTGTGACTTGAATCCTCCAGTGAAGGTAATGGGAGCTTTGCTGTTTACACCAATGGGGCCAGGATCCAGTCCTGGGGAACTTTAGCTGAAGTTTCCCCCTTGAGAATAACTAGTGTAGCAGGGAGCAGAAAGAGAAGTGGTCCCTCCTACTGTGTGGCTAAATATAATTAATGGACGTATTGTTTGCTTTCATAGATCACAGCCAGACCATTTGGACTTGACTCCATGTCAAAATCCAGTTCACTATCCTGTTCATACAGTAATTTCCTCCTACAGTCTCATCCATCTTCCAGATTTTCTAACATTCTTTTTTCATACTGAGATGACACATATGCAAACTCCCCTTTACTTCCTAAAGGAAACTTCCTTCCCCTTCTCTCTCATTATGAAGCAAATAAGAAAATTCATAGCTCTGATCTCTCTTTCCCCTCAGGATTTGCATCCTATATCATTTAACTTTTCCTGACATCTTTCTCCCCCCTCTTTTATATTACAAGTTTCCTCTCAGCAATGCGAACCTGTATTTGCATGTTTGACAGCAAAGGAGAGACTGACTGATGGAAGCAATGCTCTGTTTGAATAATGCAGGATGTTGTGACACTGACAGTAATAAAGAGCCCTAAATAATAGGTCCTCCTTGATACAATTTAAAATTATTCAGCCTATTGTCTTAGCCACCAGCGTGTTGCTTGTGCCTCAACAATACAGCTGAGTTCCATCCATCTCAATGACAGCTGACAACAGGAGACTAATTTTTCTTAAAAATACTTCCCAATCACTTTTTGTTGTAATTAAATTAACATAGTAAGTAAAGAGTTCATCTGAACACAAGGTACAGGAAAAGGGCTTCCTGTTTCATGACATTTCAGAGTGAACATGCTTTACTCATCACTGCCCTATAGGACGTCACTGTCAACTGAATTTCAAGGATCACCTGCTCCAAGATGGGATCTGTGTCGTCCACATTGCCATTGTAGTATTTGTTTCTGGTAGGCCCACACCTACGAATAAGAGGAAGGAAATTATGGTAGAATAATAAAACCTTCTGAGCAAAAGTCTTCAGCACATGTAAATCTATTGAAGTAATTTAGAGCTGTGGCATTACACAGCACCTGAGAATCTAGGCCTGAGAATTTTAATCACTGTCTTACTAGATGTCTCATTTAGTCAGTACTTTATTTACCATATTAATACAAATCATAGGGAATTTGGAAGATGTTCAATGGGTGAAAAATGGGTTAGTCTCAGGTGTGCTTTTAATTATGCTTAAAATTGATAGAACTTATATCACTAAAGTGTTTTATTAAATGATACAGATTTCAAGCAACAGGTTATGATGGTAAAGTTTGTAATTAGTGAGTTTTATATTTTATAAAAGACAATGGGACTTGAAGATGTGCTTAAGGATGGTTTACTGAAAGAAACCCCAGAATTGTCATAAGGCAGAAAGACCATGCATTCTAAGGCTGAGAGTATGTGCTGTGCCTTTCAGAGGCAGAGGCAGAACTTACAGCCCAGGAGTTTATGGGGCTAAAAATGGCTTAAGAACCTTTGTGCCTTCCCAATCCTGAGCTGCTCTATGGCCAACTCCCTTTCACCCACCAACAGGGTTTTCCACTAGAGTTGTAGCAGCCATTCCCTGGCTGTGTTTAAGCAATGGCATGGTTCAGAATTATTGCCATACTACATGCAGTGGCTGCACCTCCCAAGATGTCCTTCATGTCCCTTTCATGTTCAATCCAGCCTTAGTAAAGGGCTCATTGGAAGGCAGCATTATAGTTGTCTCCTGTAGTTCCTGCACTAGGGAATCCTTCCTTGGGTTAGATCTGTGGCTTTTAGTCTACAAGTTTCAGAGATATTTTACACATGTTCATCCCTTTTACCCACTGTAAAGAGAATGAAACAGGGATGAAAATTTCACTCTAGTGTTCTTTTCTAAGATCTACTATAAATTACTTTGCTGCTGCTTCAGGAATCTTCTCTTTTTCAGCTGCCTCCATCTGGAATAGCCCTCTGGTTTTACCTCAGAGCACCTACTCACTCTATCCCTTTCCAAATCTCCAACAAATCCAACAGTTACATTTCCAGTTAACTATAGGACCAGGTGTACAAAACAAATATCACCATTTGACTAAAGCTATGTTTCGTGATTTGAAAATAACACGAAGAAAATGTCAAATTTTGAGGAGTTCACGTGGTGAAAACACCACAATTCTCCCCCCTCCCATGGGGAAAACTGACCACATGGATTGGAGGGAAAGATCTTCCTTATTCATTGCAAATTTGGGAATTTGGCAAAAATTGAAAAGATTGCCCACCTGGTAAAATTCAGCCATTTTTACTTTGATAAACTTGCCAAAGTAAAAAATATCTTTCAAGTACATCTGGAAAAATTCCTAAGCAAAATTGTCGGAGTAGAAAAATATGATAAATGCAAGATAAAAATTGATGGTTTCATGCAATTTTACTGAAGGCGAAAATACAGCTATGGTTGTGGGAATTTGCAAATCTGCACCTAAAACTCTAGCAGAAAAAAATTGCACTGGATGAGACATAGTCAACTATGCATAGATAACCATACTTCTCCTTGGAACTTAAAAGGTTCTTCAGTTATCAGTGGGGTCCTTTTCTAGTGTCAATATTGCTTGGAAGCATCATCTTAAAGTCAAGGGTTTGCTAGTTGTGCAACTCTTTCTTAGCATGGTACACTAGTTTACTGCTTTCTTTCTGCTTCTGGCTTGCAGCAAGAATAGAAATTAATGACCCCATATGTCAAAGGTCATTCAACATTTCCTTTATTGCATTTATCAAATCAGCAGAAAAAGTAAAATTCCATTCCCAGTGTCTGATAGACACATGAAAACAGCCTCAGAAAAGCAGATAAAGGAAAGAGCAAGAGTTTCTTCTAATACTATCTCACAACTAACTGAACTTAGGAAGCAAAGTCTGCAGTCATTCCTATTGATTCAAGCAATGCTGTAAACATTTGCCATGCAGTGTCTCATCCCATCTGCCTCTGGGCACATCTACACAGCAAAGCAAAAGTCATATGAAGATACGCAACCTGAGCTACGTCAGTTGCATTTCTTAAATTGAAATAGCTTATTTCAGCTTTTGGTGCTTGTCTACACAACAGGAAGTCCAAGAAAGAGCACTCTTTCTCCGACTTCCACTACTCCTCATAAAGTGAGGGTCATAGGAGTCCGAGTAAGAAATCCCCCAGCTCAACATTATTTTGATATTATATCAAAATAACTGCTTGCAGTGTAGACATGGATTATTATTTCGGAATAACGTCAGCTATTCTGATATAACTCTGCTGTGTAGACATACCCTTTGAGAAGAGTAACTCAACACCAGTGTATTTTGTGAACCTAATGTTAACAAGGATGAAAAGAAATGTATCAAGGTGATATGACCTTACCATTTAAGAAAAAAAGAAATATTCATTTTCCATTAAGAAAACAAAGGGAAAAAACAACGTACACATCTGTCTCTGATTTTCCAATTCTGACCTAATTCTAATATCTGCATCGCACTCAAAGTGCCCCAACAGATGTTTGATAATGAATCTGCTTTGAAACTCATTCAGGGAAACAAAGTCTGTTGAGACAATCCAATCGGCTAACACAGGGAGAATAACTTTAGATCAGCCTGGAGCCAGCTAAAACAATTATGCTTGTGCAATACTTTACATGGAACACTTACTAAAAGTGTAAGTGCAGTAAATAAATGAGAATGGGCAGAAAGTGTCTCTAATTCCATCCTCTGCTATCCTGTAAGGTACAAAGTCAACAGAACCTCCTACCTCTGAGGAGACTGGTGATTCACATTCACATCTCTAAAGGGACATTGTCAAGTAGTGTAGGGCAAATTTTAGCTTAATTTAAAAAGGTGAGAGCTGCCTCAGCCAGAGAACTTTCTTAGTTTTCTATTTAAAATGCCCCCTCTTTGTTCTCCCATGGCTGTTTCATCTATACTGTGTTGTATTAATTTAAAGAGAATATGTGGGTCAAAGGTTTTAACATAACCTAGACATGGTCCAACATTAAACAAGCTTCAGGATTTGATATCCAGAGACCTCAGCCTGCTTAGTGCCATGGCAAACAGAGCATTAAAAATTCTGTTAACCTTTTATTAAAGATGAGGGGGAGAAAGGAAAAACAGTTAAAGCATCTAAAATGTAAAGCATAAAATGAGGTTTTTAGTTTAACAACCCTTTTCCCTGGAGCTGAAGAAATAATAATAATAAATAATAATAATAATAATAATAAAATAAAACATTTGATAGTTGTTTAGGTGATACTATAGATGATACTTACTTTCCCTTTTTTTGGGGGGAAAGGGAAAGTAGTTGACATGGTCTGCAACTGTTATTGCTGTTAAATTCTGATCCTATTTCCTCTGAAGGGGGGAGGATGCAGGGAAAAGTCACAGCAAAGAAAGAAAATGTAGCTTCTGTCTCTGGCATTTACTTTCACTTGCATCCTCACTGTTGGTGAAACACCGGCACAGAACATGATCTTATCAGGCACTCCAAGACCTTGTAAATTCATACCAGAACCAGGCTGTTCAGGGCATTCCTTTTAGCTACTACTTTCTTGTCACAAATGTTGCAAAATATACACTCTTGGCCAACTGAGCCAGGATCTCCTTTGACAGAAGGGAAAGAGGAGAAATAGGGTGGGTGGATGAAGGAAAGAACATACTATGTATGGATGGGGCAATGCAGGGGACAAGTCTTGCATCCCAGGTGGTTTTCAGGATTTAGCTGAAGCTGGTGGAGATGGCAATGTCATTTGGGTCACCTTTTCTGGCCTGGTCAGGACATCTTTCAGGATTAGGCTAGAAAGGATTGAGGTCCAATGAGATGGTGGAGGTGGCAGCCATGATGGCAAACCTAATTCCAGTATCCATTTTTTCCCTGTAAAGTCTGTCTTTAAGGACCCACAAAGAGAATGGTGGTTGGTAGACTCCCTCATTACTTTGTCTGCCAGTTAGGCCTAGTTTCTAACACACCCATTTTGGTTTAGATTGCTGGTTCCACAGTTCTCTTGTTTATCAAGTGTGATTTTAATATGGTCCTTGACTGTAATAATAGGCCTTTTTGTTCAGATTGAGTCTATCTGTCTCCTTTTCCTGCCTTTTCCCATCAACTCTTTTATTGTGACAGCTCATAAATGCTAACATACGTTTCAAAGCTGAGTTCACAATTAGAGTAAGTTTGTAAGCCCAGTTATCACAACAGTTGCCCTCAGCATGACAGAAAGATTCCCCTTATATAGCCATTTCCTCCACAGTGGCCTTTTCCTGGAAATACATCCTTTAACTAAGACCCCTTTTTAGTATCATAAACAGGCAATACAGCTATGAATAGCTAGTCTTCTCCCATCTCCATAATATCCCCCTCTTTAAAGGTCCTCCTGGAAATGCCCAGTCATTACCACTCCCATACAGAAACTCCCTATACTTCCCCCTCTTAACTGTGAATTTCTGGCTAAAACTTCTACATGAAGCTGGCAGTCTACAGTTGCACCTCCAACTTAGGGTCCTGGTAGGAGCTCTGTAGCATTAGTCACTCAATGAGGGATTTCCCTAGAAAATTCAGAGATATCCATCATGTTTCTTATCACTATCCTCTTTCCATGAGTTGAATGAAGCAGTTTTGTGTGTGGTCAGAGGTGCTTTTCAATCTATTGAAGGGGTGCAATTTTTTTAATATAGTAAGTTTCCCCATGGGAGGCAAAACTTGACTTTGAATGTGGTGCTCTCTTTTTACTTTCTTTCTCTGCTCTCAATGATTGTGTGTCACCTAGTCAAAACAGGGCAAGAAGTGCCTACCCTACAATCCCAATAATTATGAGAACATAGGAACAGCCTTATTGGGTCAAGCCCATGGCTAATTTAGTCCAGTAGCCTCTCTCTAGAGTAGAAATATGGTGATAGATTATTATCATTTAGAGACCCTCCCTCATAAGGAATGGTAGTATGAACATAGGAATTTGGATATGTGCCCCGAAGGTGAGGGTTGGGAATACTGCATGGCTTTGTGCAGCAGTTCACCAGAAACACTCTCCAGTTTGCTTTATTACTTTCTCATTTACTGGTTTCTTATCAAATGAACCTCAAGATTGTTATACCCAATACCTGCTGCTACAAAGGAAAGTGCAAGATCATCTTTCCTTCTCATTATATATTGCCTTCTCACTTCCCTAGGTCATGGAAAACTTATTGTAAGTGGTCAAGAGTGTAAAGGGAGAGTCTTTCATCCTGAAAGAGGACAACACCTATAGAGGAAAAAATGCTCTAGGTTACAGTGAAAAATAACCAGAAACATGTGGTGTATGCAGCTACCAAACGGATGCCTTTTTTCTGTCCGTACCTTTATATTTTGGAGGTAAAATGCTCATGTCCAAGAGAGCAGCTATTTTGTTTTTAGGGTTACTCCAACTTATTGCAAAGAATACACAACACAGAGAGGATGTTACTATTGCTATTATTTGTGGTTTTGCTGGTTCTGGCTTCTTAAATAGCTGAGCAAAAAATGAATTTAAGTCTCATTGAAAATTCTATATTTCAACATTTTATTTTCATCCTGATTCATGATGAAACATTGAAATAGCATTTATTTAATGGAATGAAAATTTCCCTTTTGGGACAGGCTCTCGTACTGGACTACATTTCCCGTAATGCACATGTAGTCATGTGACTTCCAAGATTCACCACATATCCCCAGAGCAAAGACAGTAGTGCATCATGGAGGTACAGGAAAAATGATGGGAAGAGGTACCGGATCTACAAATACATGGAGGCAGCACAGCACCATTGGCTGAAGCTATTGAATGCTGAATTGACTCCACTGCTGAATTGACTCAAAACTAAATATTCCAATTACAGAAATCCAACTTTGGATTTTGAAACTGATTTTGCAGACACTGCATTTCCTATTGAAAAATCATTGATGGAAATTTCCTAATCAGCTCTACTTCCTGGGACGGAGTCTCTAAGCTATTTTCAAAATTCATGTTTTCCTCTCATGAAAAGTGCTGGATTGAGAGACCCGAAGTTCTCAGTTTATCCCTTGATCTCACGCAGTAATAGTGCAGTCTTCTCTCACACTGCTCCACCCATGCTTTGACTACAATCTGGAGGGATGCAACTTAGTGAGAGGAGAGTTCAGCTTCTAGGGCCCCTGTTCAATCTAGCGGAATGTCCAGACACCTGCAGAATGCAAATCTCCTTACGATATTAAAAACCTGACAGTCACAGCACAATCCTGCTCATCTGGCATGGCAGCCAACCCCCACTGCATGTCACCAGATCAACGAGAGAGCAACATGGAATTAAATGTGACTGTCAACCTGGCCAGCTTTTGTGGGAGCAGAGGCACTCTTCATTTGTAAGCTCTGAGGGAAAAGACAAAAGGAATTTAATCAGCTGCTCAACTTGAGCCTCACCAGTAATTGGATAGCTTTTGACTTGAGTAATTTTATTTATAAAGACAGTATGGATTGCTACATTTAGTGCAAAACCTTACAGCTTAGCTCCAATAATTAGATTCTTCAGACATTGTGTAAGCAGCATATAAAAGCCCATGGCACAGCAAACAGCTTGGTATAGGAACAAAGTTCTTTGGGGCAAGTACCATATCATCTATAGAAGCTGGCAACCTCCTAGCACATTGTGGATCTTACCAGAAACAAATAATAAATATTTTATGGGACTGAGCAAGTTCCCAATATTATTTTACCACCTGGGATAGGAAAGAGTTCTTAGCACTGGATACCTACAAAGGCGGCATACTTTTGGGAAAGTTTTGGAAAAGTTTTCACAACATTCTTCCATCAGAATCCTCCTCCCCTCAGTGTATTATCAAAATTTCACAAATGATCAGACTCACTCTAATAATAATGATGATGATGGCTAGAGAATGATTATCAGAAACTTAGGGAGAGATGAAAATTCCAATCATAGGTGCAGAAATTTTTCTAGATCGGCTAAGGGCCAAATTTTTTTCTTTAGCCCCTGAAATGGCAAAGGAAGAGAAGAGAAGAGACAAAGCTTTTTTGTAATGAATACAAAGGGGATTCTTTATTCCGACAGCTAGAGACGGACATAAGCCTGTTATCCTGTATCCCAGAGTAATTCAAAATAACCTGTGCTGCACCATGTCAAATCACATGCAGCTGGTCACCCTACCTAGCCATAGCCAGCTGTGGCTACGCTAAAGAGGTCGGCTCCTACACTTGCCACCTAGTGGTCACATGAGGGAGTGACAGATGCTTTTCTGTCTTCTCACGTTGTTAGCTATTCAAATCTTGCAGTGGTCTGTCCCCTGTTGTATCTTAATCCTCTAGCTGAATAACAAGTTGTGTCCACCCATTCTGGGGTATGGTTAGAGTCAAACAAATGCAACAAATTCCAGTTCTGCTGTCTGGCAAGTGGTGTCAGGCTTCTCCTGGCCAAAGTCAGATGCCTCTCCCCCCGCTACCCCCTTTTCCCCCCCGCCACTCTCTCCCTCTCAGGTCTTCCTATTCCTAAGTCTCTAGTATCAGGGATACAGTTTTGGTCTCCACCCCTATCAAGGGGAGGCTAAAGAACCTGAGCCCACCCTCTCCCCCAGGGCCCAAAGGCAGGCAAGTGTTTCTGACCTTGAAACATCATGAATCATCCTTCTTTTCCCCTGAGCAACTCTGGAGGATAACACATGGTCAGGGCCCCTGGAAGTGGGACCTCCAAAGAGCTGTTTTCAGAGCTTCAGAGCATAGGACTGTTCACCAGCACCGACTCCCTGCAAGTGAACTACTCTGCTCCTCTTTTGAGCTCTTTCTCCAGCCTCCGCATGCATTGAGGTATGGCAAAATAGAGCCACAGGGATATAGGCACAGCTCTAGTCATCAGACTGTGTTCCCTGTGGTTTCTCAGTCAATGAATTAGCAGGTCACTTCCTGTCATGCATCAGAGCTGGAGAAATACCTTGACCTCCAGATGTGTAAATCACTAGCAGGAGGTTTACAACACTTCTTCTCCCCTCCCATTGCATCCATGCCACATAGGGCAGGATTTGGTCCTAGATCATCATGGTTTTCATGCCCTTGTACCTCTGCTTCGATAGCCACTGAGATCAAGTTCCTGAGAGCATAGAAGAATCTCAGTGTAGATTCCAGTGGATACATATCTTTGGCACTCCAGTGGATACATATCTTTGGCACTGAGCTACTCTGGACAAAATTAGGCCCATTCTATTTGACAAACCCTGCTCAACCTATCTTCTTAGCACACCATACATTGAACAGATTGGAAGTTGGGGTAATAGGAAGGCTTCACTTTACTCTGAGTGCAGTTTATTATAATGTCAGGATGCTGATTTCTTTTACACATAAAGGGATGCAGGAAACACTAACATGCTTTGTGATTCTTTCACACTGTAGTGAGAGAAAACCCCACTTCATTTCAGCCATTTACCACCATTACACCTATTAATTTAGCAGTAGAAAATGGAGAACAGACAGGGATATGTGAGGAGAAAAGAAACAAAATCCAAAGAAGGCAGGAGCTATAAGATCAACTCTGATATTGTTTGATCAGGATCCTTCTCCTTCTC
This sequence comes from Pelochelys cantorii, assembly GCA_032595735.1. Classification (NCBI taxonomy): domain Eukaryota; kingdom Metazoa; phylum Chordata; order Testudines; family Trionychidae; genus Pelochelys; species Pelochelys cantorii. The sequence continues at coordinate 94,723,013 of CM064329.1, read as the reverse complement.
TTCTTGGGCTTCCATATAGGCAATCAGCTCTTACAAATGCTAAAAGGACTAGTAAATCCATTTAGCTCTTCAAGGTCACTGACACCCATTCATTCTTCAGCAACAAGGCCAGGCAGTTATAAGCCCTGGGAGAGGGTGGGCTTCAGAGCCCAAATCCCAAATCTGAAGTGCTGTCTCTACCACTATTTTTAGAACTGTACTATGAGCCCTGATAGTATGAGTCTATTGACCCAAGCTGGCAAGCTCTATTCATATTTGCTCCAAAATGTGTAGACATATCCACCATAAGCTGCCTTTCTTTCCTCTGTCAGCAACAGAGAATGGATTATGGCTGACACCCATCCATACAATGCCCTAATAGTTAAGGAGGATTAAGGTCCTGTCTGCAAGAATCTACTAGTCCATCAATGCCAATGGGGTTTTTAGGGCACAAGAGTCATACAGAATGCTCCAAAACCATTTTACTCACACACGAGTTTCCTCAAAACAGAGAGTCCTCATTTGTCTGTCACAACTGTGTTCTTAGTCTGTTTTTTTTATGTGTGTGTGAAAATGGGATGTCTTTGAATGGGGCTGGGCTTGCTTTCCTTATTCTATTCATGAAACTGGGCAACAACAGAGGTGAATTAATGCAACAGGACAATTCCATCATAATAGTATCCATCTCCCCATCCCTCCCAGCCAGCCAATAATCCCTTTCCTCCCACATACACATTCTTGGACATTCTTGGACCTTATTATCCTCTTTCACGCTGGTATGAATCTAGAGAAACGCCACTGAAGACTGGAATTAAACCAGTCTAGTAAAAAATAAGATGAGAATCAGAGCCTGGAGGTAGAGAGGAAACACTCCAGTGTTTTTCAGAGTTCTTTCTGAACTGTTTCTAAGTGTACTATAAGGCTGCTCAGGTGCTCATGTTTTTCCCACTTCCCCTGCATTTCTAATACTACTGAGGTTAGATCACTAGAACACATATTTTTCAAGGTTTTGGGCTGCATAATTAGTCCCCTAGTTTGCATTTTGTTTCTGAACGTGTCCAACATAATAAGAAACCACAAATCCTGATGGCAGTCAACTAAAGTTGCCTGCTCTGATTTCTGGAGCTTCTTGTGGTACACGGACTGTAAATACCACAGGCAGGACAACTTTCTCAGTATCTACCCATTTGATACTAATCAGTATCTTATAAACAGAGTTGATATCAAGAAAACAAATAAGTAAAGAACCCTTAATCTAAATGACCACATCCTGAATTTCTATTCCAAGGCATCTTTTCTGATTAAAGGTTAGGTTGATTAAATAAAGTTTAAGTTTCATGCCTGTAGTCACGAGGTGTTGATACATTGCCCTGTGGTTCCATGCCCTAGATGGACGTTTGGGAGATGTGGTTTTTACTCCACAGGCTCTTTGTAGGTTTACTGTGTGAGCTTAGGTATATCACTTAATCTCTCTCTGTGCTTCAGCTTCTCATCTGTAAAATGGGAATAACAGGCAAATTGTTTCTTGTCCAATCAAATTGTGAGCTTCTGGGATGGGGCTGTGTCTCCCAATATGCATTTATCACACCTAGCTCAATAGACCTGTTAGGATCTCTAAATGTTACTAGAATGCAGATAAATAATAATAATAATAATAATAATAATAATAATTACAAGTCTAGTACTGGAAGAAACTGTGTTTGCTTCCTGCTACTTCTACTCTGCCTATTTACCTCAGTCCTGAGGTGAAGCAGCACTGAATATTCCAATCTTGAAAATCTATATGCAGCTCTGTGAATCCACCACAGCCCTGACTTACAGTTCCTCCAGGTATTCTATTGCTAACACTTTCATTAGTAGAGACTCCTATTCATGCTGAAATGTGCAGTGATTGAGATGTACATCTACACTAAGGGAGTAGGAATAGACTGTCAAAAGTGTAACGTGGCAAGAATCCATACTCAGATCTTTGGAAGTGAAAGTTTAGTGTATTCTCCAACATTGCCCAGGTCTGGGTCTAGCACTGGGGTGGGGGAGGAGGCTGTACAGGTCGCCCGCTGGTTCCTCCCAGGGATTGGCGGGCGGGGGGGCAGCGGCGGCATGTGGCATCCAGCAGCTGCACCTCAGGGCCGGCCTCAGATGGCAGGAGCCATGCTTCCATAAAGCAGCTGCTACCCATGGCTGGGGTGCTTGCTGACCCTTGTGGTCATTTGTGAGTATAACTGTCCCTGCTATCACACCCCTTTCTTTCTGTTTGATGTAAAACAATCACATTCCACACACATTCCATTGTCCAGGCACAACCAAACCCTGACCTTACTTTAAGTTATGATAAAAGAAGCTGAATACCAAATTTGGTGGTCCTTAAAGCTCTTAAAGTTTAGGAGGAGTTCTTGAAAGAAGGAACTCACAGACAGACTGATGGTCACACAGTTTTCCGCAGTCAAAAAAACCGCTGCGTTCTTTCGATTTACTTTCACGGGGAAGTTTTTTCAAAAAAAGGCCACTTTTTTCTAAAAAACCCTGTAATTTAGACACACCCTTAGGGCACATCTACACATCAGGGTAAAAGTCGAATTAAGCTATGCAACCTGAGCTACATCAAGTGCGTAGCTGAAGTCAAAATAGTTTATTTTGGCTTTTTGTGCTGTCTACACAGCAGGAAGTCAAAAGAAGAACACTCTTCCTTCAACTTTCCTTACTCCTTGTAAAATGAGGATTACAGGAGTTGGAATCCTCCAGCTCGCCATTATTTCAAAATAATGGCTTGCAGTGTAGACGCGCTCTTTGTTATTTCGGAATAACGTCATTTAGTTAATGTCAGCATGGGGTTGCATCCCTAACCATCCTGGCTAATAGTTATTGAGAATCCTCCCCCCTCCCTCCCATGAACTTCTATTTTAAAAGACTTAATTTTGATCTTTTTAACATTACCCTGGCACCAAGGTTAGTATGACCAGATGTCCCAATTTTATAGGGACAGTCCCAATAGCTGTTGCTTTGTCTTATGTAGGAACTTATTACCTTCAATTTTTCACATTTACTATCTGCTTACCCTAAGCAATATCCATAGGTTGACTATATGTTGTGTGAAGAAGAGCCCTGGTTCTTGTTATGTGAAGGAGTAAATAATATTTTCTTATTCACTTTCCATACACCATGATTTTATAGACTTCTAAGGTGCAGGCTTATCATTTATTTCTGTGGTGGCAGTATATTTTCTGTCTTATTATCTACCCCTTTCCTAATGGAGCCAGAGAAGGAGAGAGAGAGAGAGAGAGAGAGCACTTTGTCTACTCTATAAACACCCTACTTGATCATAAGTACTGTGTGAAGTTTGTTTTTCTTGCTCCGCTGCATTGATGCATTTTGACAGGATATTTTGTTCTGCCTCCAAGGCTTTTAGAGAAAAGAACTCCTGGGTTATTACTGTTCCAATGAAGAGTATGACTGAAATGATTTGACTCATTTCCTCGAGCCATGCATTACTCAGGTAGCTTGTTGCATATGCCACACTATCCTGCTTGGTTCTCCTATTGGGCTTCAACTCTCAGTCCACTGAAAGGAAAGGATTAAGAGTCTAGAAGACATGACCTATGAGGGAAGACTGAAAGAACTGAGTTTGTTTAGTCTGGAAAAGAGAAGACTAAGAAGGTGCATGATAATAGCTTTCAAGTACCTAAAATTGTTACAAGGAGAAGGGAGAAAAATTGTTCTCCTTAGCCTCTGATGACAGGACAAGAATCAATTGGCAGCAGGGGAGGTTAAGATTGGACATTCGGAAAAACTTCCAAACTGTCAGGGTGGTTAAACACTGGAATAAATTGCCTATGGAGGTTGTGGAATCTCCATCATTGGAGATAAGTATTTAAGCTTAGGTTGGACAAACATCTGTCAAGGATGATCTAGATAGTGGTTGGTCCTGCCATAAGTGCAGGGTATGGATTGATGACCTCTCAAGGTCCCTTTCAGTTCTAGTATTCTATGATTATTATAGATGTGCTGTTTAATGTTTATGCTAAATAACTACATTGCTCCCATTTTACTGCTATTACAGACTAATTGAGGCTGCCATAGCAATATTCAATATCAGAGGGTATGTCTACACTACATGGCTCCGTCAACGGAGCCACATAGATTACCTTTGTAGACATAGGAAAATGAAGCGGCGATTAAATAATCGCTGCTTCATTTAAATTAAAATGACTGCTGCGTTGTGCCGATCAGCTGTTTGTCGGCACAGTGCTGTAGTCTGGACGCTCCGCAGTCGACATCAAAGGCATTTGTCGACCTCCCCGGTAAACCTCATCCCACGAGGCATACTGGGGAGGTCGACAAATGCCTTTGATGTCGACCGCAGAGCATCCAGACTACAGCGCTGTGCTGACAAACAGCTGATGGGCACACCGTGGCAGCCATTTTAATTTAAATGAAGCGGCGATTATTTAAATCACCGCTTCATTTTCCTATGTCTACAAAGGTAATCTACGTGGCTCCGTCGACGGAGTCATGTAGTGTAGACATACCCATATTGTCTTACAGATTTCTGATCTTTTGTATTTATAATCCTAATTGGAGTTGCCTAGTGGTTATAGCAGGAAACTCTGTGTTGGGACTTCCTTGCTGTGTGGCATTGGAAAAGTCATTTAACCTCTTCTACATCTGTAAAATGTGGTGAAAGCAACTTAAGGAAAAATGAATATTTTTAAAGACTGTTGTGATCCTGGGAATCATGTACTTATCTATCTTTCTAAAATACCTATCAGTGCAGTATACAGTTTGTCAATAACCATGATTCACATCCACACCCATTGAAAATGTATTTGAATGTTATCCTAGGGCTTTGCCATATCAAATTCCACCCTCAAATTGTTGTCCAAGATGAAACTCTGGGGTTACATCAGTGCTGGTCCCTCTGTGATATGCTGCCAATAACTGATGCTTTGGAGAGAGAATATTCCCTCCTCATCCAACTAAAAAATCCAGCCATGTTATTAGTTGTCCCAAACTGGACAACCACTGAATTACCACGGAACATGACCTCATATGCACTCTGTGCAGAAGATGACATTTTGTTTTACCAAATGGTGTCCTCCTTGTAGTGTGACACTGAGAAAAAAATGGCAACTTCCCTGTGGCAAAAGTACTGATATTTCATTCCCTCTCATTCTGGCCCCACTACAGCAGCCCTTCCGCCGCTGTAAAATCCACTTACTGATCATATGGTGTCCAGTGAAGTGATACAGTAGAATGTCATCCTGTGGAAATCCTTCCCATCATCTTTCCCAAGAATGTGGGGAAACTCTTGAGGATTCATCGGCAAGATATTAATCCTCCATATATCTCCCACACAATCAAGATTCCTTTCCTGAATATTGGTTATTAGCCCCAGAGCAAAAAAAGAATGTCTTTCAGTATGGGAAACATAAAGGCAAACTGACATTCACTGCATAATCCCCAAGATCAATGTAAATTAGCCTTTTGTTGTTTTTGTGTAGCAATATGCTATATAACCGTCTGGTACATTAACTTCTGTTTACTCTAGAGATACAACAAACAAGTAAATCTATAAATTCACTGCATGCCAACAGACACATTGGAGTCAATGGCTGTGTGAGCAATCATCAGCAAATCTGTGTTCATCCCAAGATCAACCAACACCCATCTGGCACAGTACCTGACATGTTGGACAGAATCATCTGAAGGAATACAAGGGCCATGTTCTGAGTGCCATTTTTCATAAGAAGTTTTAAACATTTTATTGAAGATGACACAAACCAAACTCCAGTGAAGTCCTAGAAGTTTAATGTTTCTCCTTGCATTCTTTGTATCTCTCTACAGGGCCAATCACTGCTCCAATCTCTGTACAATATGAGCAGAAGAACTGTTGCATCATCACCAGCTGCACTAACCTATCAAAAGGGACACATATGGTTCAGGCTGTTCCCTAGAAAATAAATACATAATGGCTGATAAGTCAAATGTATTTACCTTCAGTTTATAGTGCACCATTCTTATATTATAACTGACTACTTCTCTCATCATTGATAAGAGAGTCTTCAACTTGCTGCCATAGATATTATGTCACTGAACCTATAAACACTTCATGGAATTTCAAGGAACTCAAAACAACTACATTTTCTAAGAGCACAAATGGGTGCAGTAAATATGGAAAAGTATTAATGGTAAGTAATAGAAAGTCCTGGTGTGCAGAACCAAGGAAAAGAGCAGACATAGCCCATCCCTTGTAGGAATTCTTCCTGAAAATCCAATGTCTAGCACTTTATCCAAAGTTTGAAAAGATCCCAGACAGTGACTGAGTACCCACCATAATCCAGGGGAAATTATTCCACATAGTAATGTGAAGTATTCATTGGATCCCAACGTGCTGCCAGATACCCAAGTAGCAGCAGTTGTCAAGAATGCTTCTGAACATTTACTCTTGTAAATAAGTGTGTGTCTTCATGTCTGTGTACTCTAGTCCCAATGGGCAATTGCAGAGTTTTTCTCTCTCCCACTGTAATTCCCTTCAGTTTCAAACTTTCTTCCTGTATAGCACCATCCACTTTCATCTTCACAGATGACTCTCCCACTCTCCAGGGGCAATGAGGTGGGATAGTTGGCATCTCAGACTCAGGGGTTGATACAATCGGTAGATGATTTTAATGGGAGTTAGATGTCTACAGATCTTTGTGAATCCCATCCCATCACAATGCTCATTGAGACTCTTAGGGTATGTCTAGACTACATGGCTCCATCAACGGAGCCATGTAAAGTAGTTTACTCGGCATAGTCAAAGAAGCGGGGATTTAAATAATCCCCACTTCATTAAAATAAAAATGGCCGCCGTGCTGTGCCGATGATCAGCTGATCCGGCACAGCGTGGCAGTCTAGACGTGGCGCGGTCGACAAGGGAAGCCTTTGTCGTCCGCTCTGGTAAACCTCATTTCACAAGGCATACCGGAGCAGTCAACAAAGGCTTCCCTTGTCGACCGCGTCGCATCTAGACTACCGCGCTGTGCCGGATCAGCTGATCGTCAGCACAGCATGGTGGCCATTTTTATTTTAATGAAGCGGGGATTATTTAAATCCCCGCTTCTTTGACTATGCCGAGTAAACTACTTTACATGGCTCCGTCGACAGAGCCATGTAGTCTAGACGTACCCTTACTTATTCCAGGACTAAGATGGCCCTATAGCCTTGGGGATCAGAGCATTACAAAGTTGTCAAATAGCCCTCTTTGACCTGCCACTCTCCCAGCTTGAGATTCTGCGCTGAGCAATGCTCAGCTATGGTGTTTAACTGAGCCCCATATTTAAAAATCCTTGAAGTTTGAGATTTTTAAAATTGAAATCCAGATCTGAATTGTGCAGTGTGAATCCATTTCTCTTTTTAAAGAACACAGAAGGTTAGCAAATAAAATATTTGCATATCAAATTCATATATTAAAATTAAAGGCAGCACTCAAACAAGCATCTCCATAGAATCAGAAATATTAGTGATGGAGAAGACCCACAATAGATGAGACCATTTAACCATCCTCATAGGCAATGCATTTTTCATCTCCACTGTATGTTGAATGGTGCTTTGCCCAATCTAGTTGATAATCTCAAACCATGCTTATTTTAGGAAGATTGTTCCAGTGGATCAATTCTCAAATCTAAGAAATGTTTTCTGATATTCAGCCTTAAATTTTCCCTTTTTAAATTTGTTTTGTCACTCTGCTGATACTTATAAACAGTTCCTTTCAGTATTTCAGTGTCTAAATCTTAATCCTTGCTGGTTATTCACACTTTCCAAACAGTGATAGAGTTCTGACTGGTTGAGTTATAACAGAATCCAAGCTTTTGTTCCCATTAACTGCTTATTGTGACATTAAAAGAGAGCAGATCATTCTGTATTTGTTTCCATTCATCTTGTACATTGAAAAAGGTGGTATCTTTCCATTCAGAGACTTAGGCACAGCATGATTACCAGCAATTTTTAGTTTATAATTATTCAAAATTGCTAGTTATGTTCAAATCAACATTCTCCTTCCTACTCACCTAATATGTCAATTTTCAGTTCTACACTGCCAATTAATCTTCAGCATTGAAATAATGCCTGTGCTATCATCTGTGAAAGGCCTCTTACCTCATCAAGCATAAGTCAAAGAAAAAAATTAAGAGCCACCCACTGTAAATTTCAGTATTGCCTTTGTAACATAATAATCATTGAGGTAAGGTGAAGAATTTAATAGCTATTTCTTCTTTACTTGTTGAAGAGAATTATTGAAAATTGATTTGATTATGTGCATCTTGCTTGCTAATTGATCATTAGAGCAACTTTGCTTGGGTCTGGATTCCTGCTTACCCTGGGAGAATAAATAATAAACTGGAAGGAAAATGTGATTTTTTCAACTCAGTGTGAAACCTGCTTTACATGTCATGTGTCAACTGAAATAGACAATGCAAACATCTAAAGAAGAGTAATGGGTAATTCCAAGTATAGCACTTTCCTACCTGCAAAAAATAAAACAATAGAAGAGATCCCCACTACTACAGAGATATATACATTCGAGATGACAAACATATAAGTCCTATAGATAGGGTGACCATCTGTCCCATTTTTAATAGGAGAGTCCCTTATTTAAATCCTCTTGCAAGTGTCCTAACTTTTTTTTTTAAAGAGGCAAATTGTGCGTAATTTTCCATTGCAGCACTCACCCTGCTGATCACTCGCTTGTCAATGCAGCCACAGGAGCCTGCTGTTTGTACCTGACAGGTAAATGCAAGCTGGTGGTGGTCAGCAGGTGACTGAGGCAGGGTGCAGACTCAGAAAGACAGAAAGCCAGTTGGAGAAGAGGCATCCCTGTGTGTGATAGAGGTGTAAGGGGGCAAGGGGTGTGTGTACCCTTCCCCATGTGCATCCTAAAGCAGGGTTTCTCAATGGGGGGGTGGGGCTGCAAGCCCTTTCAGGTCATGGGGATGAAGCCCCCATCCCCAGCACCTGCTCCAGGGCATAAATCTTGCTCCCCAGCAGCCCTTCCCACACTGAATTCCCAGCACTCCCCAGGCTGAAGCCCTGATCCCTGACAGCCCCCATGAGGCTGAAGTTCTGATCTCTGGCACTTGCTGTGAGGCTAAAATCTTAATCTTGATGTGCCCTTGAATTTCTAGCACCCCACATGGACTCAAGCCCCAATCTATGGCATGCCCCTCCCCCCCATGAGCTGAAGCCCCAATCCTCAGCATGCCCTCTCCCTCCCCCTCCTGGCTAAAGCCCCAATCTCTGGTGTTCCCTCTTCCTCCTGCCAGTGAAGCCAGAAACTGCAGGACTGAAAGCCCAAGCCCTGGAAACCCCTTTGGGGATGAAAGTAGGAGCCAAGGGACTACACCGGAGCTACCCATTGAACGTGCTTGAATTCAGGCAATTTTGCCAGGTGTTCCATATTCACCATAAAGAAATATGGTCACCCTTCTCATAGAGAACTAGAGTGAGCAGACTGGAATTTTCCACACAGGCTGGTTGAGATAAAAGATGAGTGAACCAATTAGTTTAAAATCAGACCCTTTACTCCTTCATTGATCTAAACCTTTGCAAGGATCAAAATAAGTTTAGTTAAGGATCAGTCTTCATTTCCACATGATTTAAATGAGGCATTTACTTCTTCTTACCATCACCATAATACTCCAGTCAGGCTCCCCACAGACTTCTCCTATAAGTAGGTTCATGACATCTGCATATCCTATAATTTCTACCCTTTACAATTAGGAGATCCCACAGTAGTGTTGAGCACATCCAACAATCTGTGTTGGCATTTGATTGCTCTTTAAATAAATGCTGGTCCCCTGGGGCATGTGATTTACTGTGGGATCCATTAGGAGTATTCCCCGGCAATGAGGCCTAGCCTACAAGGTTGCCAGAACTACCACACAGCTGCCATTGTGGAAGGAGGGGAGAAGAGAGTTTCTATCCACCATAAAGAACTAGAAAGGGTGAGGAGGCTATATATATATATATATATATGCATGCAGAGTGCAAGCCCCAGAGTTGGATTAGAGCCTTCCCAAAGTTTGGGGAGCTTAAAGATGTTATGGTAGGGTTGTAGTGTTTATATAGAGCTGGGGGCTAGCATTAGGGACTCTGGGTTTCCCCTGGAATTGCCTAAAGGAGGGGAATAGGGTTTTCATCCCCTCTCTGAATTGAAGGAAGTACTTATGACCAAGACAGCAGAGATGGGGGAGCAGGGACTTGAGAGAGGGGATTTGCATGGAGTAGGAAGAACTGAGCTCTTTGTAAGAGTGGCCCCAAAAGGTTAAAAAAAAATAAATCAGCAAACTCCATGTAAGCTTCTGACTTTCAGGAGCTTATCCACATGGAACCTCTAAGCCTCCTGATGTTTGTCTATTTCTAACCAGGAGAAATACCTTGATGCTAACTTCCTTTTCCATTCTTCCCAAGCTCACAGCCAGAGCGGTCCTCTCAGATCAGCTCCCTAGGTGATCTGCTGCTGCAGGCAAAAAGGACAGCCATAAATCACTTAACTTTCATATGGCTCAAGTAAGAAGTGTCAGGAACCTCCCTGTAAAAAAAACAGATACTGCAGCTGAACTGAGCCGTATCGAGTTAGTAAATTAAATGCACATGTGCTTAGAGAGACACAGTGGTGGAGGGTTTTTTTTAAGAGTACAAAATACAATTAACAGCCTCCCTCCACCCCATCTATGTTCCATAATATTATTACTTTAAATCTGTAGCACTTCCCCTTATTCCCTTCAGAAAACAAACAGCTGAGATTTGTGGCAAAATGGAAAAAAACATCCTGACATCTATCTGTTCTCTTCTGCCAGATGCAACAAAGTCCCTTTTCAGCAAGGTTCATAGCTGCTGTAGGATTTGAACTATGCCTCGCCATGGGCAAGGCTGTCACTTTACAATCGAACCCATGTATGTGACTATACATAAGTTAGTTGTGGAGCCTCCATGGTGATGAATATAGGACCCTGACAACCTGCTATCTTTTCAAACAAAAGACAGGACTATGCAGCACTATTAATAAACAAACCATTAATAAACCATCTTATTAGTCTTTAAAGTGCTGCATAGTCCTCTCTTTTGTTTCAGCAAGACCAGACTAACACGGCTACATCTCTATTACTATGCTACCTTTTCAGGTACTCTTGATGGGTACTACAAAAAAGGGGAAGTGTTTGGAATGGACATGAGCAAGACATCTTAAAGGACAACAGTTTCAAGAAGGTGAGTAACCTTTTTTTCTTCTTCTAGTGCTTGCTCATGTCTATCCCAATTAGGTGAATCCCAAGCTCTATCCAGGAGGTGAGGCTGGAGTATTGGAATCTCTGACTGCAGCACCATTCTGCCAAATCCTGCATCGTCTCTGGCATGCTGGGTAATGGCGTAATGAGTGGTGAAAATGTGAATCAAGAACAATGCCACTCCCTGCAGATTTCTTATATTGGGACCTGGGCCAGGAACACTGACAAGGAGCCCTGGATCCTTGTGGAATGTGCCATTAGTGTTGTGGCTGGAATTTTGGCCACATCGTAGCACGTCTGGATGCAGGACATGATCCATGATGAAATCCTCTGCTACAAGACTGGAAGTCCTTTCATCTAGTCTGCTGCCACCACAAACAGCTATTTTGACTTATTGAACTGAGTGCATTCAATGTAAAAGACAACTGCTCATTAAACATCCAATGAGTGAAGCCTCTGTTCTGAGCTACCTGTGTAAGGCTTAAGGTAAAAGACAGATAGAAAAATGTCCTTGTTGGAGTGGGATTGGGACACAACCTTTGGAAGAAAAGCCAGAGGAGGCCTAAGCTGCACTTTGTCCTTAAAGAAAACTATGTAGAAAGGGGCAGAGATAAGGGCTTTCAACTCTGATACCTTCCCTGCCAAAGTAATGGTGACCATGAAGGCCACCTTCCAAGACAAGTAGAAGAGTAAGCAAGTCACCAGTACTTTGAATGTGGGCCCTGTTAGTCTGAAAGGGATCAGGTTGAACCCCCACACTGGAACCTGTTGTCTAATCTGCAGGTTCAGCCTTTCCAGACCCTTCAGGAAAAGGCCCACCAGAAGATTGGTGAAGACAAAACAGACAGCTTATCCTGGGTGGAAGGCAGAGATAATTGCCAAATGCACCTTGTTGGATGATGCTGCCAGCCATCGCTGTTTCAAGTGCACTGTGTATTTTAGAGTGCCTGTATCAGAAGTGTATGGTTATAATCAGGGCTCGACAAACCGCTGTTTCTACTTGCCCGTGGTGAGTAGATTTCAGCCAGTCGCTCCATGCACCCCATTCACTGGCGCTGCACGCATGCACAGTGCCAGTCTGGAGCATGCGCGGTGTGGGGCTAGCAAGTAGCTCTCGCTGCAGTTTGTCGAGCTCTGGTTATAATTGGACCAGATTGGAAACCTTTTCCACTTGGCCAGGTAGGTGGCCTGGTGGAGAGTTTCCTGATACCAAGCATGACCTCCCTAACTGGCTCAGAGCACATGAACTTCATGGGGTTAGCCATGAAGTTTCCAAGCTGTGAGATGAAGAGACTGGAGGTTGGGGTGTTGAAGGCAACTACGGTCTTAGGAGATCAGCTTCAGGACCAGAGACAATGTATCTGAGGCATCCACTGACAGGTCCAGGAGTGTGATGTACTGGTGTTGACAAGGCCACGCAAGTGCCACCAGTACAACTGCCACCTTGTTTCTGTGGCTGTTGAGCAGGACCTCATGCATGAGTAGGAATGGTGGGAACAGGTACAACAGATGTTTTGTCCAGGTGAGAGAGCTGCAAGCAAATCTGAACTGTAATTCCAGAAGGAGCAGAATCACTTTCTATTGCCTTATGTGGCAAACAGGTTAATTTGGGGAACTCCCCATCTCTGGATAGTACAGTTTATCATATCTAGACAGATGGAACACCTGTAGTTATGGAAAGATCTGCTGACGTAGTCCACCAGCTCATTCTTGGAACATGGGAGGTAAGATGCTCCTAGGTAAATAGAGTGAGCTATGCAGAACTCCCACACTGCAAGGGCTTCCCAACATAGGGGAGAGAAATGGGCTCTGCCCTGCTTGTTTATGTAATATAGAAATTGTGTTTCCCATCATGACTCCCAAGCATTTCCCTTGCACATGGGCTTGGAAGGTTTGGCATGCTTGTCAGACTTGTCCTCAACTCCTTGATGTGGAATGAGAGCATCTTGAGACCAGAGGCCCTGCATTTTCAGGACTCCCAGATGTATGATCCATCTGGCACTGATGCATCCATTACCAGAGACGAACAAAGCTGGGATCTATTGAAGGGTATTTCCTCACACACTTCTGCCAATTGAGCCACCAGTGGAGGAACTTGAGAACCTGAACCAGAAGGGTGAGCACTATGTCCAGGTTGCCACAGACCAGATGATGGGCTGACACTAACAAAGCTTGGAGAGGTACCAGGTATGTGCATGCCACCATGTGGCTGACTAACCTCAGACAGCCTCTTGCTGTAATAGTAAAGTACCACCTGAGGCCTTGTATTATTTCTGTCATTGCTTGGAAATAAGAGTCTGGCAGAAACATCCTGGTCCATCTTGAGTTCACACTGACCTGATAAACTCTATCCTTTCTGCTGGTGACAAGGTGTATTTGTTCTTATTGAAGGGGAGACCTAATCTTTCAAAGATAGACCTCATGAAACAGACATGTCTCTCCCCTGGATCCCTGGAAAGTCTCCTGAGCAGATAGCCATTGAGATGTGGGTATACCTTCATCTGCTTCTGGCAGAGGAAAGTGGCCATGACCAACATGCACTTGGTAAACACTCATGGGGCTATTGACAGACCAAAGGGGAGGAAAGTGAATTGGTAATGGTTGTGGTTGACCAAAAAAACCTGAAGAATCATCCATGGACAGGAAGTATTGAGATGTGGAAATACATGTCCTTGAGACTGAGGGTGGTGTACCAGTCTCCTGGACCCATAGAGGGGAAAATCACAGAGAGACTGTGATAGGTTCAGTCACTGAGACCCCTATGGACTGTCACTTGATGTACTGAAGTACCACTGAGCCCACCTCAGGTAGCAGATTTAAAACAAACAAAAGGAAGTTTTTCTTCATACAGTGCACAGTCAGCCCGTGGAACTCCTTGACAGAGGAGATTGTAGAGACCAGGACTTTAGCAGGGCTCTAGAAAGAACTCGATACATTTATGGAGGTTAGTCCATCCATGGCTATTAGCCAAGATGGGTAGGAATGGTATCCCTTTCCTCTTTCAGAGGTTGGGAATGGGTGACAAGAGAGGGATTAACTTGATGATTCCCTGTTCTGTTCACTCCCTCAGGGGCATCTGGCATTGGCCACTGCAGGAAGACAGGATACTGGGCTAGATGGACCTTTGGTCTGACCCAGTATGGCCATTCTTATGTTCTTATTTTCTTATGTTCACCTTCCTGCCCTTTTGGGCACCCCTCAACTCTATCCTGCTAAGCCAGGCCCTTAGACCTCCTCCAGCAGTGATACAAAAATAGAGTCACAGCCTTTTGCAGCAGATCAGTTCAGCTCTGGCAAGGCTCAGGCAAAGGGACTTGTCTCAGCACCCAGATGAACACCTCATTTGGGCCCAAACCCCAGATAAATCCATCTTACTCTGTATACATTTTTATATAACGTCAAGAGATGGACCATGTTCTAAACCACAAATGATGTTTTCTCAGAACCCCAAAATGTGTGATGGCCCCTGGCTGGTAGGGGCACATGTCCTTCTAAGGCCACAGACCATAAACCCCTTGAGAATGTTCCCTGGGCCTGGTGGTAGGCAAATGGAGTCCAAAATGACCCTTGCACGGGTCTCTGCAATTGCACCTGCCATGGCACCATGGTGGTGTTTTGCATGTGCCTGCACTGGTTTAATCAATGCTGACTGCAGCTCAAATAAAAAGACTCTGATGACTGAAATCTGTAGCACAATATCCACAGTGGTGCTGAGTGGTACAGTGTCAGAAAGTGGTATGATTCAGTCAGTGCCATAAATCAGTGCAGCGCAGTGCCAGTGAATGGTGCCATGGTGCCAAAGAGGAGAAACAGTGTTGGGAGGCCAGTGCATGGGAACCCCATTATGGGGTCAGGGCCAGGGAGCCATGCTACGATGACACAGTTGGGGAGCGGTGGTGCAGTGGTACACTATTGGGGAGTTATGGAGAGCAACGTCTTAGGAATGGTGAGCACCTCACCGTAGCAGGCTTATCTCTGGACAGTTCCACTTGCTATGTCAGTGGAGGCCTGTTGTGGCATTCAAGTCACTGGTGGCCTCAAAAGCATCTGGTGTGGAAGGGAATTCTAGCTCTTGCACCTGGCACTCCTGATTAGGAGAGTCAACTGGCATCAGACTTGATGTCCCACTTCACACAGTCAAAGTTGAGGTGTTAGCTCCCATATAGTTGGCACTGAGTGCACCTGCATTGGGAGGCTCTCTGGCCACACTGTCCAGCCCCGTCACTTTTGGAGCAGGCGAGCAACCCTTGTCCACTTTCCTGTGCCGCGTACGTGGCACTGAGGAATTGGAATGGTGCCACACTGTCTCCACAGGCTTCAAAACCAGAGACCACCACTACAGTACTTCCTCTGCAAAGTCTCACATACAAAGGCCATAGCACTCCACATGGAAGGCACTTGATGTCGGATCCTGCTGAGTTGTGGTCAGCTGGGGACAAAGAACTGCATCTATCACAATCTGCTTCAGCCTGAAGTTTCACTCCTTTTTCATCCTCAGGTAGAACCCTTTATAGATTTTGCACCACTCTGTTTGGTGCACCTTCCCATGACACTTAAGAAAAGAGTCATGGGGTCAACTGTTGGCATGAGCTTGTGGCAGGATTCACGGGGCTTAAACGCTTAGGACTGAGGCATGCCCTGAAACCGCATGGGGGAAGAAAGGGGTTGGAGTGGGGAGAAGACACTACTCCTACTGAAACTAATTCTATCAACTACAACTGCTAACTATAATGGTAAAACTAAGAAACTATGAACTAAGTAGACTAGAGGAAGCACCTGAGAAGAAAGTGATAACAGTTTCAATAATTATCACTGGGATAAGAAGGAATTGAAGAGGCGGCAAGTCAGTAGGGGCATATATTTACTGCCATGGAGATGCCACTCCATGGAATGCATAGCTGACCTACTAGGTGCTGCTAAGGAGAAACTTTCCAACCTCTGCATGTAGCACATGCACACCTAATTTGAATCGACATGAGCAAGCACTTGAAGGAGAAGGTGGCATGTCAGCCAACAACTGCTTGTGCCTTTAGAAAAAATATGACCATCCTATTTACATATCTAATGATGGATATATTAGAAATATAGTAGAGAGGGATATCTTAATTATCATATTTCAGTCTCCCCAGTCTCAAATATACTAGAAGTCTGTTTCCAAGTCCCCTCATCTCACATAAAAGCACTTCTAAGACTCACGGCTGCTGACTTGCAAACTTGGGTGGCAAAAATAAAAACCAGTTACAGAATTCAACCAAGAGTAGTAGTATGATTCCATTAACTAAATGTGACTTCAGAAGGGGCTCCATTACTCATGGTTACTGTACTGCTGAAGAACAGGAAGAATTATGAATGCATTTGTTTGTGTCTCTAATCCCCTAATTTACAATCTTTTGCCTTTGCAAGAATAATTGCAAACCTAGAAGTAGTTCTTCCAAAGTGCATTACTCACCAGAGCAAAATCCACCCAGAATTTCAGCTAATGACAAACTGTTGCTCAAAATTAAGAACATTGAGTTAATAGATTCCATAGTTATTTGTCTCAGATTATTGATTAATTTTACATTTGGTTTTACTTCCCTTGGTGAAATTAATCTCATTCCACAAATTCGTTGGCTTACACCTTGTCACTTTGATGTAATGAAATCAGCTATTAGATTCTGCATACTCAGTTCTGGTATTGATTTATTGATGACTCTATTGGTTACTCTTGTTCCAGAGAGACACAGGACACAGCACATGAGAGCAGTGACACCTGCAGGGAAGTAGTGGCTCTACAGAGCATTTACTTTTGCAAAATACAGTTGTTTCTTTGTTACTGTTGTTATTTTTTAAAATAAATATCGGTTTAACTTCACATGCTTCAAAAATTGCTAGGGACCAAGATTTGTGGCTAGCATCTAACCCGTAAACTATTTCAAGGCATGTGCCCCAGAGCAAGGTCATCAACATTTTCTTTCATCCTGATCCATGAGGATCTCTTAGTTATTTTCACATTGAAGTTTAGGTTTTGAAATCTTTTTTACTCCGATAGAGAGTGTGCCTTCTGCCAGCGTCATCAGCGAGCAAACAGGATGAGAAATGGAAAACATTAATAAAACCAGTGTATGCAGCTGTGTGAAGTGTTTGGTGCAGTAGCCAGGAGTGGCTCCAGCTGCTGCAGAATTGAGAAAACAGGAAATAGGCCAGGGGCAGAATACAAAAGGATGTAATTCTAGGATGTATTTAACACCAAGCAAGGGACAGAAAAGCTGCATGAATAGCAGGGGCAGGTCTCAGGCTGCAAAGTGCAGTTCCGGACCCAAAAGTTCTTCCAATTTTGGGAATGTTTGGCTATAATCAATAGTTGATTCTAATATTGTGCACAACCAATACTGTTACGATGAACAGTAACCACAAGACATAGGCCCAGTCACTATAGGGAGATGGACAACAATTGTACTTAAAGTGACTCAGTCCATCATGCATTATCCCCATCTGAACATGGTACAAATGGTGGATTGCATCCTATGTATGACTGAACTGGATTTATCCTAAACATAAAAAAAACCCTGGATTTGTACTGGAAAAATGGACTAGTTACAATGTAAAGTCCAGATTCTGTCATCTTTACCTTACCTTACCTTACTCTGGTAGTAGTTGATTAGATCAGATTCACCAAAATTACAACTGAGAGTAGTTGTTCTTTTCAAATAATTGGGTGGATTTGTTTACAAAATAATCAAGTGCTTTTCTTCCTCTCCTGTTGTCTTTGCCCCAGAAAAGCAACTAGTGATCATGAACATACTGGAATCACTCCCTTTCCTCACAATGTGGGCACATGCATGCACATACATGTACACTGGGAATTCACGTATTCACATTTGTATCCAATAGCACAACACAGTTTTAGCATAACCCCCTTTTGGCTAAAGGTACAGTGTGGGCATACACTATTTGTTCAAGGGGATAACATTTGCAGACCAAAAGAAATGGAACTAAGTGAATCAAGGAAAGCTGTTAAATGCTAGCTTCAAACACAGGCAAATTCAGTCACTCCACTGACTTCAGAATAGTTTTATCAATGAAGTAACTTGATTTAACAGTGATGTAAGTGAGATCAGAATATGATGCCGAGAATTTGAGGGGAATCTTCTTTATGAAGAACGTATAAAGTAGTGGGTTGAGAGGACTCCTAAAAAGGAAGCAAAAGAAGCTGCAATGGGGGCAAACTATTCTGGAAAGAACTAGACAGGTGATTGGAGAGTGACCATATTTTAAGATTTGAGGGACCTGCTTGGTGGCACATTTTTCACTTAAGAGATGTGCACTACAAAATTCTACACAGTCAAAACTTGTTATTAATCATGGGGACAATCTATCTCTAATGTCACTGCCTCAATCACAATAGGATTACAGCAGGGTGAAACAGGTACATGGAGTAACTGAACCATGTATAGGATCCCAGAGAAAGAAAAGGAGAAAGGAAGGTAATATACTGGATGCTTACTCACCACAATTGTGCTATGACACAAAGGAATGGTCAGAGCCCTTCAGCTTCCTAGTAGTCAAGGGACAATAAAATTATTCAAACTGCTCTTCATCAGCACTGGTTTTCATACAATTATTTGTATTCCATTTTTGTAATAGCAATTAAAGAAGCCCCATTATCCATGCAGGCATATATGTCTGTATAATTAAAACCTGTGTCTGACAAACAGGATAATCCAGTCTGTCTGAATAAGCCAGATGAGTATGCCTGATTCTGTTCCCAGATATACCTTTGACAGAGCGTATGAACTTGGAAATGTCATGTCATCACTCTGCTGCTCAGTTTACCTGCAAGAGAAGCGTAATTTCCAGGGTGTTGTGGGGTTAACAAATACCCATGTTTTTAAAGCTCCTCAAATGATAGAAATGCAAGGGACTCATGCTGTTTCATAATAGCCATTTTGCACATGTTTAAAAATCTGATCTCTTTAATCAAAACAAACACAATAAAATAGTATCACACTGAAGCTAGCCCAGGGAGAGTCCCAGTTCCTTTGTTTTCAGGATAATTAATTAAAGCATTGTTACAAATGAGCTTATCTGCTCGACACATACAGATTTGCAGAATACTTTTTGCTACATTTGGAAAATAAAGAATGCAATTTATTGATTTTTATTTTATAATATATTGAAGTTGGCAGCAAAGCAGTTGTATCTCAGCGGGACCCTGTTAGTGCCTGCAGCACCGTAGACTATTGTAGAAAATCAGCTTGAGGATTGTCAATTAGCTGTGCATCTTGTGTGGGTGTCCATTCAACCGAAATGAGAGAAGACCACACACAACCCCACACAAATTGGCTAACTTAAATCAGATGTCAAACATGATATACAGTTAATGAGAGCTGCAGGCACCTAAACAAAGATGCTTCACGGACCCAATGATTTCACCAAATGGTTTGAATTAAAAGAAAAGAAGGGGGGGGGGGAGAAGTTGCCGTCATAATGTTTTTGTTTTGTTTTGCTTTTATATCAAGAGTCCAGGGTCACTCCGAGTCTGGGATATTCATTATATTCCTTCCCTTGGGTATTTCTGAAAAGGGCACAGAATGTCAGCAATCATCCCCTTTATGTCTCAGTGGCAAGTTTATGACTGAAGGATTACCTCACTAATATGTGTTTAAATGAGGAGCTGGCAACGTTAGTGGTATTTAAAAGAGCTCTGGCATTTGAAACAGTCGACAACAAGCGATCATGCTAGTAAACAGGAACCTTATTGATGTCAGGCGGGTTTTGAGAGTGAAGGCTTTAATGACAGCTTTGGTTTGACACTTATTTTTAATCTCCTGGAAGGCTGTTTTGTGCTGAATGTGGAACAGAACTGCTCATAAAGCTGAAAGTGATGAAAAAATTAAAGGACTGCTGAAAAAAAATTAAAAATAGCGCAGCCCTTTTTTATTAATATTATCTATGATTAGTGAGAACTAATGGCTTTTTAAAAAATTAACCTCCTTTATACCACTTCAGCTGTTTACTCTTTTAATTTATTCCTGGAGAAAGCGCATATCTACACAGCAATTAAAAATCTTGCAAGTGGGGAAGTATTATCTTTTAGAGATGCTCAGGGTTTATGTTAAGTTTTTGTTTTCTTCTGTAATCTTAATAGGAAATTTAACTAGAACACAGACATTTCCTAGTTGTTTCCCAGACCTGAAGAGAAGCTGTGTGTAAACTCAAAAACTTATATTTCATTGGTCTCTCTATTGGTGAGAAAGACATTAACATTAGCAACTTCTCCATATTCTCTTTCTCTCTGGTGGTACTGTGCCACTTGTTCTTCACAGTGATATTATGATATGATTATGACATAGTTATGATATATTTTATGCAAGATAGGTCATGTGAGATATAATTGAAAAGGTTAGGATTTGCTTAATATCATTATTCTATTTGCATGCATATGTAATTTTTGTATCTGAAGTTAGGAATAGTGACTATGTATCTGTAGTTCAAATGTGTTTACACCTGGGGAATGCCCACTAGACAAGATGCTTTCAGCCTAGGGGAAGGGCCATTAGAGAGAACAGTAGGAAATGCGTATCTCCCACCGAGGAGCCTTCCTGAGGTTACTACTGACAATCCCCAAGGAATGGCTATGGTAACACTACAAGAACATGTGACCAGCTCACGTGGTGCTGTACATTATCTTGGGATGTCAATATTTTCCCATTGACTGGCATGGAAACTGAGCTTTGAAACAAAGGGTTACTGCCCTATGCAAAAACTATATAAGGCAGTGAAGTGACATGAGTTCTTCACTGACTGCCTACTCAGGAAGACTCCTAAAACACATGAGCAACAAAAACTGAACTGGGGGAAGTGCTAGACCCAAGTTAAAGAGATTTTAAGCCTGCGAATGGAATACCTGGAGACTCCAACCAATAAGCAACTGCAGCTTGCCCCTTAAGAATGTACAACCTCCTTGCATCATCACTTAGGGTGAGAATCTGTTATTAATAGCCAATATATTTAGTATATTAAGCTTAGTTTGGGATGGTTGGTTGGTCGGTTTGTTTGTTTGTTTGCTAGGTAATCTGCTTGCTATCCTCTATAATCACTTAGGGTATGTCTACACTACCACCCTAGTTCGAACTAGGGTGGCTAATGTAGGCATTCGAAGTTGCAAATGAAGCCCGGGATTTAAATATCCCGGGCTTCATTTGCATCTTCCCGGGCGCCGCCATTTTTAAAAGTCCCCTAGTCCGAACTCCGTGCCCGCGGCTACATGCGGCACAGTGTAGGTAGTTCGAATTAGGTTCTCTAATTTGAACTACTGTTACTCCTCGTGGCAACCTCAACTCTCACTTTGCCAGACGTGAGGCAGAGTCAGTGCACCGTGTCTCTAAGGAGTACCTTCTCTAGAGCTGGTTGGGAATTGCTTGGTTGGAAAATACTGTTTTCTCAAAAACAACTTTTCAATAAAAAATTCAATAAAAAGATCAGGAACATTCTTAGGTCCAGGAGTCAGACACCAAACTTCAGAGGGCACTCACTAGAGATGTGGGACATGCAGGTTTAAGTCCCTGCTCCACCTGATCCCTTGCTCTTACAAACCTGGATCTCTCACATTCCAGGTGAGTGTCCTCACTATCACATTATAGCATCAGTGTCCATGTGATAGGATGTACCAGTCACACATTGGTCTTCAAAGGGACATTGAGAACCTGTGGGCATAATCAGCCTCACCCTGTTATACCAGCAGTGGGTGTCATTCCTGGAGAGAGGACTTTAAGGAAAAGCCCAGATCAGTGGAGGCTGACTGGTGGAGCGATCAGACCTTCTGAGCTAACTGTGGGAAGGGAGTAATGGCTGGTGTCAGAGACTGCCTTGAAGCTACTTAAGAGCTCGCACATAGCCAGAGATAAATTGTCAGACGCTCCTTGGGGCAGCTAGTCCTGGGGCAGAATCTTTTGTTTCGTGACTATTTTGACTCCCCTTTGCTTTGGCAGGGGAAATGACTGAGAAAGGTCATGACAGGAAGCAGCATAGGGATACACTAGGGGTCTGAACAGACCTCATCTGCTTCATCTGCTGGAACACAGAGTAGAGGGCAGGCCTGGGAGCCCCTGCTAGCCCATTCAGAGTGAGGATGTGAAGATCTTCAAGCCAACAGCTGAGAAGCCCCAAAGTCTACAGTTAGGATGAACCTCCTACCTGAGGCTGCCAGACAAATCAGGGGTACATTGGACTCAGGTTTCCCAAGAAGGGGCAGAAGTAAAAATGACTCAGATGGAAAGCTGAGCCGCAAGAAAAATAAACAGATGAATGGCATCAGCAAGCAATGGATAAAAAGAAAACTGGTTATGCTACATCCAGCCACCAGGAGGTGCACCAACCAGAGAGTCTCATGGGGTATGTCTACACTACAAAGTTAATTCGAACTAACAGCCATTAGTTCGAATTAACTTTCATAGGCGCTACACATACAAACCGCGAGTTCGAACTTAATTTGAACTAGTGGAGCGCTTAATTCGAACTAGGTAAACCTCATTCTACGAGGACTAATGCCTAGTTCGAATTAAGTAGTTCGAATGAAGGGCTGTGTAGCCACTTAATTCGAACTAGTTGGAGGCTAGCCCTTCCCAGCTTGCCCTGGTGGCCACTCTGGGCCAAGCCAGGGAAACTCTTCTGCCCCCCCTCCCAGCCCCGGAGCCCTTAAAGGGCCACGGTCTGGCTACAATGCCCGTGCCAGGTGCAAGCCTGCCAGCACCCAGCCAGCAGACCCTGCACCTGGCACGGCATGAGCCAGCCACCCGCTGCCACCCAGCCCTCCCCCTCTTCCCAGGACCAGGCTGGCAGCTCCCAGGAGCCTGCCCGGGGCCACAAGAGGCGGGCACCCGTCTGGTCTAGTGCGGAGATGGTGGACCTCATCGAGGTTTGGGGGGAGGCCTCCAAAATCCACAATCTCCGCACTAGGCACAGGAAAGTGGCAATCTAGGTCAGGATAGCTCCCAGCGTGGCCACCAAAGGCCACATGCGAACCCAGGAGCAGGTTTGCATGAAAATCAAGTTGGTCCAGTGAGACCCCTGACCCTGAGCCCTGAGCTTAGAACATAAGAATATAAGAACGGCAGTACTGGGTCAGACCAAAGGTCCATGTAGCCCAGTAGCCTGTCTGCCGACAGCGGCCAACACCAGGTACCCCGGAGGGGATGGACCGAACACAGTGACCAAGCGATTTGTCTCATGCCATCCATTTCCAGCCTTCTACAAACAGAGACCAGGGAAACCATTCCTACCCCCTGGCTAATAGCACTCCATGGACCCAACCTCCATGACTTTATCTAACTTCTCTTTAAACTCTGTTATAGTTCTAGCCTTCACAGCCTCCTCTGGCAAGGAGTTCCACAGGTTGACTATTTGCTTTGTGAAGAAGAACTTTCTTTTATTAGTTTGAAGCCTGCTACCCATTCATTTCATTGGGTGTCCTCTAGTCCTTATATTATGGGAACTAATGAAGAACTTTTCTTTATGCAGCCTCTCCACACCACTCATGATTTTATATACCTCTATCATATCCCCCCCTCAGTCTCTCCTTTTCTAAGCTGAAAAGTCCCAGTCTCTTTCGCCTCTCTTCATACGGGACCTATTCCAAACCCCTAATCATTTTAGTTGCCCTTTTCTGAACCCTTTCCAAGGCCAAAATATCTGTTTTGAGGTGAGGAGACTACATCTGTACACAGTACTGAAGATATGGCGTATCATAGATTTATACTGCCCCTCCTCCTTCTTCCCCTGGCTTCCCCCTTCCAGCTTCCTCCTCCCAGGTTTCCACCTCCCCTCTCCCACCTCCTTTTCCCCCCACCCCCAGTTTTGTTAAATAAAGAGAGTTTCTATTTTTGAACACACGTGTCCTTTATTTTTTACATCAGGAAGGGGGGCTGGGGAGGGGTAAGTGGAAGGAGGTGAGGGAGGAATGGGGCACGAGCCCCCGATGGGGAGGACTGGGGTGGCTCTGCAGGCTCCTCGGGGTGGAAGCTCTCCTGCAGGGACCTCCTGGATCCTGACAGCCCCCCGAATGACCCCTCCCGGATGACAGCCTGTGGCAAGTGCAGCCGGGCTGATGACCGAGTGCTGTGATGTGCCAAGCATGGGCACTCAGGGCACTCCAAGACAGGACTGCTTTGCTGTCCCTCACTGAGGTAGACAAGCAAGCGGGGAACCCTGAGAACTGTCTGTCTGGGGTGGGGGGTCAGGTCCCTTTATGTACAGCCCTCAGCTAGCCTGAGGCAGCAGCTCCACACTCTAAGTCCTAACCTGATGCCCTGCTGGCACTGGTTCCGACCAGCCTTAACTTCAGTTCAGGGTCCACTCAATGTGGACATGCTAGTTCGAATTAGCAAAATGCTAATTCGAATTAGTTTTTAGGTCTAGAT
Source organism: Pelochelys cantorii (assembly GCA_032595735.1). Lineage (NCBI taxonomy): Eukaryota > Metazoa > Chordata > Testudines > Trionychidae > Pelochelys > Pelochelys cantorii. The sequence goes on along the minus strand of CM064329.1, from coordinate 94,698,376 downwards.
GCACTAGTTCGAATTAGCTTAGTTCGAATTAACTAATTCGAATTAAGTTAGTTCGAATTAGTGCTGTAGTGTAGACATACCATGTTTACACTCTCTCGCTGTCCCAGTAATCAATAATTTATACAAAGCAGAACAGTGCCAAAAGGAGAGATCAACCCTATAGCTTGATGTTTAATGTGCTGATATGGGAGACATAAGTTCAAGTACTTGTTGTCTCAGAATCAGAGCAAAGACCTGCACCTAAGTCTCTGACTTCATAGATGATTACCCTGACCTCTGGGCTATTTGTGAGTTGATCATTTCCTGCCCTCCCACACCAAATTTTTGAAAGGCCTAGTTTTTAACTCTTCTGCAAAATGAAAATCTAATTCTTGTTTTCCAGTCAACCCTGGATGTTCTGACCTTTCTCCTTGAAGACAATTCCTAAGGCTGCTTCCTCTGCAGTATACACAGAGATGCATGCTACTCTTTTTCAGAGGTGCAGCAGAAAGCAGAACTAAAACTATATCTGGGGAATCTTAACTTATCCCAGTTAACATCCTGCAGACTGGAGAGAAACTAGCTGGTGTCCTTACTTCATCTCAAATTGCTCTCCAAAGAAGAATTTTGTGCAAATATAAACCAGAATTGAAATTCCACTCATAGCTCCTTAAACATAACTGCTAGATAAACAAGTAACATAACCACACCCAATTAAAAAAAACAGGTTTTATTACCTATCTCTCCCTAGTGAGTTGCAGCAAAATTGGACACACACAAAATATTCCACTCTGGGGGGTAAGAATTCTGGATCTAAGGATTACGTCTACACTGCAACACTATTTTGAAATAACTAGTGCTATTTTGAAATAACTCAGTCCGCATCTACACAGCAGGCAGTTATTTTGAAATAGTGTCAAAATACTGTCAAGCTGGGGGACTTCTTACTCCAACTCCTGTAACTCTCATTGTATGAGGAAAAAGGGAAGTTGGAGGAAGAGTGTTCTATTTCAAAATAAGCTATTTCGAAATAAGATATGCAATTGATGTAGCTCAATTTGCGTAGCTTATTTTGAGTTAAGCCCTGCAGTGTAGATGCACTCTAAGTCTCTGAATTGAGCTCTCAAAGCTTTTGAATAAATTAATATCATCAGAAAGCCTGTAGAAGACTTCAACATTGCAAAAGCTAGACTCCGGAGATTGCTTGGAGCAAGAAATTACCAAGGAATCTGTACAGTATGTTAGTATCTAAATGTCAATTAGTTTTCATTTGACAATACTTGACAATAGCTCATAAAAAGTGCAATCTTGACAGCACAGGCGGTGAGCCATCTATTTTTGATTCACAAGTAGATATGCCATTCAAGCATTGATTTAGCTGTTCGGATTTGCTGCCAAATACGATCTCAGAGGTTGGCAATTGCTTCTTAAAAGGTCTCATTCTTTAAGGGGATCTAATACAGCCAAAGGATTCCACTTTTTTCTTATGCCATTTCACATGATGCAGGGGAGAAAAAGAAATCCTGAGTTGCTGCTGAATGCTTCCTTCTGAATCCATCTTTTGGATGAAGAGTTTGATTTTCAAAATATGTATTTGTTCTTAGCTGTTTGGTGTCTCCATGACCTATTTAGCCTGGTTAGAGGGTGGGTGTGACACATGACAGAGCATGGTATTTCTACATTTGATTTACAGAACACTTTTGAAGGCCATTTTACCTCAGTGAGCTCTTCCCAGTAATACATCTTAAACAGCACCCTTTCCTGAAAGAATTTCACAGCATTTTGTCAGTATTAGTCAAAGTCTTGCAAAAGTCGTGTGATATATGCCAGCGTTACTAATCCTCATATAAAAACTATCAAGTCAGGTCTACACTATAGAGGAAGGTCAGCTTAAGGTAAGCAATTTCAGTGATGTAAAAAACATAGCTCGAGTTGACATACCTTAAGTCGAGCTTTGGTGCAGTCTTCTTCACAGCGGGAAGTCAATGGGAGAAATGCTGTCATTGATTTCCCTTACTCTTCATCAGGTGTAAGAGTACTGGTGCCTACCGGGGTATCCTTAGCATTTGATTGAGAAGATCGTTACTAGTCCCACTAAATCAAACCCCGGAAGATCAACCACCACATCATCACTCTTCCTGCAAGTGGAGATACAGCCTGAGATGAAGTGAGGTATTCAAGTCACACAGTCTCTGTGTGTCAGAGCTAGGAATTAAACCCTAATCTCTGCTGTGTGCTACAACCACTAAAGCATACTTCCACTCTTAAAATTGGTCCCTATTTTTTTTCCCAAAATTCACATAATGGCAGCTCCATCTGCTGCTCCCAACTTGCAGGTAATTTTCTGTTACAAATGTCCCTTTCCGCCTTTTTCCCCTTAACATGACACCACCCATAATATTCTGTTTGGTGCTAGAAGGAGAAGTGGTGCCTTTACTTCTTTCCTTTATTTAGAACAAAAAACAAAACCCACTCTCTCATAAAAGCATCCAGTACTAATACTACTCAAAAGTAGTAGTAGTATTGCACATTAAATAAGTGGTACATTCTTTACTTTTTCTTGCAAATTAAAAAAACAGAATCAAAATGTCTCTATTCAAGTGTCACATAATTGTTTCATGGTAGACTGAAATCTACAAATTATTGCTAAAGAGGATGAAATTACAGTGTTAAGAAACAAGAATACAATAATGGTCTTAAAATAACTAACAGGAGCATTTAACTAGCTTTTTCTAGATTTTAAATACTTAATTATAATTATGCTTAATTGCATAATTATAATTAAGATTGATAGATTTTGGATTGCTTTTTAATGGTGCACATAAGAATGTCAGGGGTTTCTTACCTACAATAATTCTTGGTCTCCAAATATATTGCTGCCACAGAGCTGCAAACAGGGTCTCAGAACCTTTTTGAATGGTATGTGGTTCACTTGAGGTCTGTGTTATTTAGACTGGGGAGAAATATCCCATTCACTAGTGGTTCTTTAGGTCCCCTTTACCTCTAGAAGGCCCACATGACCATTCTTCCTCCCCTCCACTTTGGAGTCTGTAAGGGTATGTCTAAACTACATCCCTCTGTCGAAAGAGGGATGTAAATTAGGCAAATCAAAAATGCAAATGAAGCGGGGATTTAAATATCCCATGCTTCATTTGCATAATCATGTCACAGCGCTTTTTTGAAAAAGGGTATTTTGAAAGTTAAAGCACCATCTAGACACAGTTCTTTTGAAAAAAAAACCCTCTCTTTTTTGAAAGATCCCGTACTCCTCAAAAAATGCACCAAAAATGAGGAGTACGGGATTTTTTGAAAAAGGGGTTTTTTTTTCTGAAAGAACCACATCTATACAGCGCTTTCACTTTTGAAATACCCTTTTTCGAAAAAGCGCTGTGACATGATTATGCAAATGAAGTGTGGGATATTTAAATCCTGCTTCATTTGCACTTTTGATTTGCCTAATTTACATCCCTCTTTCGACAGAGGGATGTAGTTTAGACATACCCTGTGTCTCTGTGAAGAAAGAGAATTTTTCCTCCTGAACAAAGTCTCCCCTGAGCCCTATTGTTGGAAACCAGCTAGCAATAATCTCAAGTATATGGGTTAGCCAAACAATACTTGGAACTCTAGCCTTCCAGAACCAACATATCCTGTTGATGAAACACTGATATATTAGTGACTCATGAAAGTTAGACTCAAACTCTGCACAGCAGCTCTAAGATTGCAGATGACTGCACCCTGCAAGATTCAGACTCTCTCACTGAGTGATCTCTTATAGTTTCTGGCAAAGGAACATCAACAAGTTCATAACATTACAGTATGATTAGTCTTACTCACTTAGGACTTAATCCTGTTCTGAATCAAGCTAATAGGAAAAGTAGTACTGACATCAAATGTGGCAGGATAGAGGTCTACGACAACCTTTCTATTAAGAAGGCTTCAGCCATAAATTTTTTTCTAGCATTTACAAATAATACGTTCAATTTTCTAAATAGTTTAGTTCTGTTAAATCACTCTTTGCCAATTTTCCCTCTATATTTCCCCATGCATGTGCACAGTGAAGTGATGTGCAACTGGGTTGGGGCGAAAGGGTTTGGACTGTGAGGCTACATCTAGACTGCAGGCTTCTTTTGGAAAAAGCTTTCCCGGAAGAGAACTTCCAAAAAAACTTATTTTGAAAGAGACCGTCTACACAGCAAAAGCGCATCGAAAAAGCAATCTGCTTTTTCAAAAGATAGTGTCCACACTGAATGGACGCTATCTCGCATTTAAGCTGTGATTACTATGGACGGAGTGGCCACTAGGGCACTTGTGCTTTTTCCTCTTTCCTCTTCTTCCGAAAAAACTCCCTCCTCCCCGTCCACACATGCCATTTTCCGAAAGAGCTCTTTCAGAAAAGGTGTTCTTCCTTATAGAATGAGGTTTATCTATGTTGGAAAACCCCTGGCATTCTTTTGATTTTCTTTTGAAAGAATGCAATAGCAGTGTGGATGTAAGTGAAGTTTTTTCGGAAACAAGGCTCTTTTTCCAAAAAAAACCCACCCTGCAGTCTAGATGCCCCCTGAGAGGGGGCTCAGCACTGGGTCAGAAGGTCAGAATGTAAAGGGGTGAGAGCTTCATCTTGGGGTGCAGTCTCTGAGGTGGGGCTGGGGATGAGGAGTTCAGGGTGTGGAAGAGGGCTCAGTGCTGGGCCAGAGGGTTGGGGTGCAGAGGGGTGACGATTCCAGCTGAGGGTGCAGGCTCTGGGACGGGGGGGCATAGATGATGGATCGGGGTATTGGAGAGGGCTCAGTGCTGAAGGGAGTTTGGAGTGCAGGCTTCCCCAGGCTGCAGTGGGGGCAGAGGACTCCCTCAAGCCCTCCCTCCCTAAAGCAGCACCTGTGCTGGGAGGGGCCTTGCCCCATCTGGGGTGAGTCATGGGCCAGCGGAGAGACATCTCCCCACCACAGTCCTGAGCAACAGCATGGTCCTTGGTAGGCTGCTGAGTGGCAATGCAACCATGCAGCTTAGAGAGAACTTAGCTCTGAAGATTTTCACTTCCTCTCACAAAGATAATTATGGACCTTTGGCAAAGCTTCTTCAGATAGCTGGTGGAGATGCAAATCAACAACCATAATTTTACATTTAGATTATGATTAAACCAGATAATTGCATCAGGACTAGCAGAGTGCATTGCTGTGATACCTCCTTCATATTTATGAACTGGGCATTGAATAGTTATACATTCCATGATCTATTCTAGGTCGCCAGATGCACCGGGGAGTTCATAATTTTCCATTTGTACAGAAAGTATCTGCATCTTAATTATGGTTGCTCATAATCTCCACAGAAGACATCTCTAGAAATCTTCTGTGTTGGGACTTTCACAAAGTATTTGTTTGTGAACTTGTTAGCACTACACGGCTTTCCAAGCTTCATCGGGATTGAAGTAGCATTACTAAAGATTCAGTATTTGGGCCCAAAAGTCCTTGTGTGACTTCAAGCAGTGGTGAGGGACATCATTGTGATACTGGTGGATGGGCAAACATTTGTTTTCCTTGATTCACTGAATTACCCAGTTCTGGTATTGTAGCGAATGGATGCCTGAAAATAAGCAGCAGAACGGCTCTTGCACAAGAGGGGGGTTTTGCGCAAGAAGGAGCAGTGTAGTCTGCTCCTTCTTGTGCAAAAGCCCCTTGCGCAAAAATGGCAGCTCATTAAGTATGCAAATGAGGCATGGCGATATTCATCACTGCACCTCATTTGCATATGTTCTTGCGCAAGAGAGTGCAGTGTAGACATAGCCAGGGAGTGTGAGTCAACTTGAAGATCCCAGTGACACACTGCACTGAAGTGTTCAGTTTGACATCAAGTACTTCTAGTCTACACCAGGCACTGACTCAGCTATGGAGTACACAAGAGCTATTGCTGATATCTGTAGCACTGATGCTGAGGCTCCCAAGCATGGGCAGTTGGTGAAGATAGGACTGGGGGAGGCAAGCCCTCAGCTCTGCCCCAATCCCCACCCCTTCTGCCCAGGTCCCACCCCTTTTGCCCAGGCCCATCACGGGGAGGACAGGCCGCACACCCTCACCGTCCCCAGCCTCGGAATTTGGGGAGGGCAGACCATGCATGGCCTGAGCCTCTCCAACCCTGGAGCATAGGGAGGGCAGGTGGCACACAGCCTGAGCCTCCCTGGCCCCAGAACACAGGAAGGAAGGAGGGTGTGCGGCCCGAGCCTCTCCAGCCTCAGAACACAGGGAAGGCGGGTGCTCCGGGGTAGCAACACTCTGCCCCCAGAACACCTACAGTAGGTGTTCTGAGGGCAGAGTGTCGACAGGGGCAGGCTAGTGGTTTGGGAAGGCAGTGCCTTCCCCCCATACCAGCCGCCCATGTTCCCAAGCTTGTACTTGGGAATTTCTGGATCAAGCTGACCTTTGTCTTTGTCTTGGCAACTACCTTTCTGGGAAAACTATTTCTGTGAAAGAGATAGATCACAAAGAGAATCCCTCGTCCCATCCTTACTAGAACCTTAGCTCCAATACAGGAACAAATAACAGCACAGCATAGTGACATTTGTTAGCCCTTTTGTTAAATGAAAACAAGCTGATGGTAATTAAATAGCTGGTCAGCAATATGGGCTTACTGCAATTAAACCCGTTTTTCAGTGAAGTCTGAAAATAATTGAACTGAACATCTTTGCCACCTACAGCCCTTTCCTTTTGGCTTTAGTCTCTGGGTTCCTTTTATTTTAATTGTGTGCCCCACTTTTTTTTTATTCCCAGCTTTTGCTTTCATTTACAGCCAGCTACATTTTAATAACATTAGGAACACTTGGAGGAACAAGAGCAGGAATAGCTCATTACCACTGGTTCGAAGCATTATTGACTTGCTGTGTTCTGCACAGAGGTGGAAGACCTTCTGTACTGCTTAACCTTTCATGTCCCAGGCTTCCTGTTTAGGATAATGTGTTGCTAAAATAAAGCCTCCAGTCTAAAGAAAAAACCCAGCAGAGTTGAAAAAATAATGAAGCTGTTTCCCTTTGTTCTTATCCTAGTGAAAAAAAAATCCAACAACAACTTGTCTGATGCCTTTAGAGGGCTTTATTAATTGCTTCAAGACAGCAGGGTATTTCAGAGTTTGGGACAACTGGGGATAATGAGAATAACTCCAATATGACAACAATTAGATAAATAGAGAGACCAATGGGACCATCTACTCAGGCTGTTTTCCTTTTCATCATCCCTACATTTGCTTCCATTTTTCTTCCTGTTCTCTAGATCATATTTAACTTGTGATCTGTTTTGTTTCACCTCTCTGAGTTGCAACAATAGTGCAGACAAACTGTTTGCACTTCTGGAGCAGCTGTTATAGACTATGACTACTTCTGTTGTGGGTGTTCCTTGGCCTCATGTGGGGCAAGAAAACCAGAATCTTCAGGTGGGACTGAGTTGTGTCTCTAGAGAGGATGGCTGGACTCAGCTGAAGCCACACCACACTCTCATTGTATTTGAAAAGAGGAGGGGGTCATTAGCTTGATTTAAACATGTACAGGATCCTAATGTTTCAAAGGGGTGAGTGAGTATAATCAGCACCTGCTTACCACCATTGGGCTTGATTGTTCTGCTTCCAAGAGAAGTAGAATCAAGAGTGGGCAGTCACTGTTCCCAAGACTGAGCCACCAGTAGCTTGCTTCACACTGGCTTGTGGGAACCTGAGGGTGTCTACCCTACATTTAAAAACCCACAGTCTCAGAGCCTCAGGCTCGCACTAGGCTTTTAGAAATAAGAGAGTTGACATAGTGGCTCAGGTCGGAGTTAAGGATATGGGCTTCAGAGCCAAAACATCTGCACTGCTGTTTCTAATGCTGGACCTTGTTTCATTTCTCATTCAGCACAGACTCTGGCTATTTAATGCAACCTTCACAATTTCATGATGGGTGATGGGTCATTTCTTTTAGTTTTGCCCTAAACCATTCAAGAAAACATTTTCTGGTTGACTTTAGGTGTAAGTTCATTGTTACAGAGTAGACAGGGATGATCCAATGTTTTCATCTATTGTAAGTGGCATTGAGGAGGGTCACATGAATGTATGCAAGGAGAGCTGGGTAATGAAATGTATTTGCATTTTCTTTACAAGATCCCCAACTTCCTTTCTCTGTCCTCATTTAGTTAACACACCTTATGTGTTGTTAGTTACAGTCCATTAAAAGCACGTTGTTAAATACCAAGACCCCTGCTTTCCTTTCTGGAAACAAGGATTGCCACTAAAAGAAAATGCAAAGCAATTAAAGCGTGTAAGAAGTTAAGAGTTAAGACCTCTGGGAACAAACCATGCACAGGATGATAAAAATTGCATTATCCACACCTTGAATATCTGCGAGTGACTCATAAATCAGTTACATTACTACCAACCTGAAGAGGAGATTGGGTATCACTGCTGGCACCTATTTGCTAAGTCTGCTTTTACAAGCCATTTCCCATATCCTGATACAAAGGCAATACCCTGTTGTTTTCATTCACAGCTGGAGGAGGAAGAGGGATTTTTTTAAGACTACAAAGTGCAATTAAAAGGATGGAACAAATTGTGTAGTTGGAAGCAGACTATGGCTCAGAAAGCCAAACTCATCTTGATATCATTCTACTGAGGCCAAGGTGGTTTTAACAGGGGTGAATATGGCCCATGGTTTAATTCCTATATAAAGGCAGTTAGCCCTCACTACCTGCAACAATACTTTGGTTATATTTGCTTTTCTTGTATATGTCAAGGAACTGCATGGGGCAGCATGTCTATAGACTGGTGAGCTGTCTTTGAAGAGCCACAGTACATACCTCCCGATTATTGGAAGTGAAATGGCACTCAATGTCCAAAGCAACTTAAGAGTATGTCTACACTGCAACAATATTTTGAAATAACTAGTGCTATTCCAAAATAACTTAGTCCCCATCTAAACACAAGGTACTTATTTCAAAATAATGTCAAAATACTGTCAAGCTGGAGGACTTCTTACTCCGATTCCTGTAATCCTCATTGTCCGAGGAATAAGGGAAGTCAGAGGAAGTGTGCTCTATTTCAAAATAAGTGCTGTGTAGCTGTTAAGTGTTGTGTAGCTATTTTGAAATAATACACAATTGATGTAGCTCAATTTATGTAGCTTATTTCAAGTTAAGCCCTGAAGTGTAGATGCACTCCTCACAATAAATCCAAGCCCCCATGGCATTCCTGACAAAAAGGAGAACGTAGGAAGCAACTCAAACTGCTAGATGTGCTAAGGTCTGCACTGCTTTGCTTAAAATAGGGTTTTAGAACATGTTGCTCAGGCAATTCAACAAAACCCTTTTTATCTTATGCAAGACAAACCAATTCATAGCTACCACTCCTGTCATCTGAAGAAGTGAGTTGTGCCCACGAAAGCTCATGACACATGTTTTGTAGCCCCAGTGCCAATTCTGCCCACACATCTACACCTGTGATTTCATCACTGGATCCAACCACATCAACCACCAAATCAGAGGATCATTTAACTGCACATCCACTTATGTGATCTATGCCATCCAATGCCAACAATGCCCCACTGCCATGTATATTGGCCAAACTGGACAGTCTCTGCAGGAAAGAATTAATGGATAAAAATCAGATATCCAAAAAGGCAATACACAAAAACCAGTTGGAGAACACTTTAATCTACCTGGACACTCATTAATGGATCTTCAAGTCACCGTTTTGTTTCAGGCAAATTCCAGAAGCCAAATACAAAGAGAAGGGTTGGAACTTAACTTCATTTACAAGTTTAATTCTTATGCAAATGGGATGAAGAAAGACATCGACTGGCTCGCACACTATGTTCCAAATCGTATGGCTTAATGTACCAACCAGACGATGAAGGTGCTAATGGTTCTTATCAGACTCTTGTAACTATTTAGTCTTTAAGGTGCTACTAGACTATTTATTGTTTTTTAAGTTCTTCCTGTCACAGACTAACTTGGCTACCCCTCTGAAGCTTATCTACTCAATGTCTCTCTCTTTTCTTCCTCCCCTCCTTTTTTCTCTTTCCTCTCCCCCCATCCCCACTTCTGTCCTTCATTCTTGGATCTGTATTTCTAACACTCCTGTCATCTCCACAAAAGCTCATGATACCATCTACATGTTTTGTTAGTCTTTAAGGTGCTACTCGTCTATTTGTTGTTTTTTAAGTTTTTCCTGTTACAGACTAACTCGGCTACTCCTCTGAAGCTTTTCGTCTTTATTTTGTTGGAGTACCAGGGTTGACAGGAGAGTGATCGATGGTCAAGTTAGTTGGTCTTTATTAAACTCGCTAAATTGACCACCAGGGGTTGATTGCTGCATCACTGATCCACCCCATAGAGGAGACAAGTCCTTAGTAAAGTGCATCACTCTTCTTATTGTGATATGAAGAGTGGTATAAGTTACATCTTGGTAATCACACTTCGGGTGTTTGAGTCTAAATGAGTGCAAAGCATGGCTGGTTCACTTTACCTGACAAGGGCGCAAGTTAATTTTGGAGCCTTCTTTAGTTTGCACCTCTATATTGTCTGACATCCTCCAGTAAGTTACAAACTCTAGACTCCCTTGAGCTCTCACTCTACATTACTGTGGAGCTTAAACATCACCTCTAGATTTCGACTTTTGTAACCCATTATGACTCTCCAGAACAAATCAACTCACTGGACTGTTCTCAATTTACCAGTGAGAGCTCCCAGTCTCTCGGCACTCTGACTTTGCACTAATAAGAGATTAATAAGGGGAAGAGGTGTTATTTCTTTTCAGTTTTCTTATACATTTCTTGCAAGCCACAGCACTGGTAGCTGATACATAGACTGAGCACAGCTTTATCTATAGTCATTTGTAAAGCAGCCCTTAGTGACCTTGCCCACAGAAATGTGAGTCTGACTGTCAAGGTTACAGTGGGATCATTATAGTCTCCACTGTTGAATTAATAAACCAGAGTTTCTCCAGACTTCTTTTTTTAATTTCTTCCACCTTAGATAAAAAAAAAAACCACACAAAAGATCACGAGCCAGTATATTTTCTTATCCTTTTTTGTCATTGTCACAATGGCTATGACTTATAAAAATGCTTAATGAAAAAGCCTTCCATCTCTGTTGGTGGATAATAGCAGGGAACAATGTTAGCAGGTTTGGTGGTGGGAGGGGTTGTTTTTTATAGAGTTCCATGTTCCGTCTGGAGGCAGGAAGGTTCTATTCATAACATAGAGTCTTCCATCACAGCCTAGAGAGAACACACCTGCGTTTCCAAGTACTGGTGACACTAAAAGGATTTTGGAACTACAATATGTCAAATTATCAAGAAGGAAACAGAAAAAAAAAATCTGGAGATTTTCCCAAAAGCTCCCATTTAATTTTGGAAGTGAATTTCTTCCCTGTTCTGCTATTACATAAGTAAAACTAAAACGCCCAACTATTTTTAAAGGAGATATATACGCTATTATAAGGGTAAAAATACTGCAAATGTATAGCCCTTTTCATCTGAGAATTTCAAAGCATTTTACAAATACTAAATGTTCATGCCTTGTACACCCTACTATCCCCCTTGGTAGAAAAATTAAAGCACAGAGAGATTATAATACTTTCGCATTCACACACTGAATGAATCTCATCTTTGGGACAAGGATCTAAAGGTCCTTACTGCTGGTCTGTTGCTGTTTTGTTGTCATTAGATCATGCTCACTATAGAGGCAAATGGGGAAAAAGTCATTCTGAATCATATTTCAGCATGCTCGGTAGTACAGTGAGGGATGAATAGTATCTTTTCCTGCATGCACTGTGGAATTATTTTCTGTATTTTCTACTTGCCCATGTTTTATAATCCTGAATGTCAGAGCTTTAGCAAGCCAACACTCTAATCCAATCTCTATTACTTATGAAATGTAGTATATTTTGTCCATCAAGTCTATGGGTTCTGATTCAGCTATTGCATTACTGCCATTTTACGCTAGTGTCACTCCACTGAAATCAATTTTGCCTGGGTGGGATTTAATTGTTTTGCAATGAAAAGATGCATTTACTTCCCCAAAAACAGAGCATGGGGAGAAGGTCTCTGAATTAAATTCATGGAATGTGACAACAGACCAGTTTTCATGGGTAAATACTTCAGAAGCAGAAATTAGTTGCTCTGGGGAATTGGGTTCAAATTCAAGTCAGGTTAAGAGCAACACAAACTTCATGGATGCTTCCTAATTAGTATTATTTATATTATTAGCAGTACACAAACAGAATCCTCAGATGTCCCATTATGCAATGCATTGTCTAAACATAGTGAGAGACAGTCCCTATTTCAAGAAACTTACAATCTAAGGACCTGATCCCATGAAGATAACTATATGGATCCTACTGAAGTCTATGGGGCTCTTCAAGGGAGATGCAGTTGTCCCCATTTTTGGAGTAATTACAGCATTGGGAACAAAATAGACAAGATAGGCAAAGTGGGAGAAAAGCAGTGTTCATCTCATTTTGCAGCTGGAGAAGTGAGGCACAGAGGGATTAGCTCACTTACCCCAGGCCACACAGGAAATTTGTGTCAGATCCAGGGATTAATCCAATTTCTCCTGAGTCCCAGTGCATCGCCATAACTTCAAGACCATTCTTGATCTCTGTGCAAATTAGAGCTATTCAAGTGATTGTTCTTTTTTTTTTGTGGGGAGGAATCACTAACTGAATATGAAATTGAACTAACATTTGAAACAAAAAAATATGTTGCATCGAAGGGCCAAAACCTTTCCACTTTTCCAGAAAGACTTTTTTCCCTTATCTGAAACAATTTGACAAAATTGACACAAATTCATGAAATAATTAGGTCAACCCTGATCTGTCTTTTTCGGTAAAAAAATTGCATCTGAAAAATTTCACGCAGCCCCCGAACAAATCACATATAAACTGGTGCAGCTGATTGTCTCTATTCAGAAGAAACCTAAAGACATTGGAGCATGGGGTGCTATGACTCATGAATATTTGCCAAGAATTTTTTGAAATCATTGACTAGTTTGTCCCATTCTCCAAGCCTCCTGCCTGGCGTTTACTATGTAGGGCAGGTCTACATTACAATGACAGCTTGATCTAAGCTATACAATTTACATTAGTAGCATAACTCAAATGATGTAGCTTAGATCTACTTACTGCGGGGTCCATGCTGCTGGGGGTTTGACACAAAAACTCTCCCGTTCAACTCTCCTTACTCATCTCCTTCTGCTGGAGTACCTGAGTTGACAGGAGAGTGATCAGCCATTGATTTAGTAGGTCTTTACTAGACTCGCTAAATCGACCGCTGGTGAATCGATTGCTGTAGTGTCAATCCACCTCGTAGTGGAGACAAGACCTTAGAGTGTCTTCTCTTCACTCCTCATATAGACTAGGCTCTGATTTCTTTAACTAACACATGATGATTCCACCTAAGGTGACTCCTTGCTGTGCCATTCAGGGTCCTGTTGGGCAGCAACTTTTACCCAGTCCAACAGGACTCTGAGTGGCTATTGCTAACCTCTTAAGCCCTTAGAGGAATAGACTTCTGTAGTTTCCAAAATGGCCACTACAGAGAGTACTCTCTAGACAAACTTGGAGGACCCAACTTCAGTGCTCTTTTTGTCTCTGCTCTTTGGATGTGATAGGGTGGAGTTAATTGTGGGGCCCCAAACAGGGATCTGACAAGGCCCATGACACCCCATCACATTACATCAATGGAAAGTTTACCCACGAAGTTACTGCCCAAATTAATATAATCAAATGGGACTTTAAAGAAAAAAACACAGGACATGGGGATGGAAAGGATTAAGCATTAGACTGATCAGTTTCCCACTTCCCAACACTTATAATACTTCCCAACCCCCAGCAAATTCCCTGGCACTTTCCCAGGCAGGTGATACACTGAGGATGAGCCCAGATGTGAGTGCTGCAGCACTGTGAACACTGGGTCGTTTAAACAAAAAAATCCCCAGTGATTCCTTTACAGTGTCTATGTCCCAGTGTGGTGCAGGGTCCTTTCCTGGCTCACTGGTCTGGTCTTCTGTTGGGGTCTTGGTGGTCCTGGTTTTGATCTGTGTCACTGTGGATGCTGGCCTCTGCAGAAGCCTCTCTATTGGCATCCTTTGGAGTTTCCAGTCCATTCTGTACTCACCTGTGACTCCAAGCAAGCTGGGGAATAGTTTCAAAGAGCTTTGGTAGCTAGTACATAAGGCAGGACCCCTTGGAGGCTCAGTCTATAGTTCTAAGAAACTGGCAAACTGTAAGTGGGGGTAACATTTGCACTATGGTTACTCAGCGGCAGCCCATCCTACTAGTCTAATCCCCCATCCCCAGCAGCATTAAAATTCAGTTCATGATAGGAGAGGGTTCTGCATTAGAATTCTAAGTGATAACAACTACAGCATGCAAGGAACACTATGTACCTGCTTTCTTCATCTTCCCCAGGCTGCCCTTGAAAAGATCAGCAGCTACCTAAGGAGTCCTGCTCTCATAGTTGGAGAGAGTCCAGTTGGGAGGAATGATTCCCTGGCTTTCGTTCAGAAATCCTACTGCTGCTCATAGTGCAGAATGAGAATAAAGGGAGGATGAATGACTGCTGGTTACATTGCATTGCATATCATTCTAATGTTAAGACCCTAGGGCCTTCCCATTCTTAAAACTAAACAACTGGGTACTTTTCATTGGAGCTGGCCACAAAACAAGCTTTGCCCCAACTTGAAATTTGCAGGGGTTGGAACCAGATCAATATTTTGCTTGTGATCCCTTTCAGTATGATGGGCAGAAATCAAACTCAGGAAGCAAACAAAACCACCTCTGCATGTGAGGAGGGTTCACATTCTGGTTTCCTATCAGAATGTTGCAATATAGTTTTTAATAGTGTAAAGGCTGAAGATGCAGAGCACAACTGGTCCAATATAAGACAAAAAGGACGCAGTCATAACGGATACTTTCAGGCAAATTTAGTTCATGAGGGAGTCAATACAGTGTTTGAGCTTTTTCCAATAAATCCTAGTTGCAGAAAATTATTCAATCTAATTCTCTTTGTTTGAACAGGTTGAAAGAAGGGGTTAAAAAAACCCTTTCATCTCCATAAAAGCTTGCTCAGCAAATGGAGATGGAAAGGGACTCGTTCTTGTTTAAACTAAAAACACTGCTCTATCAGTGTAAATAGGCCTTATTTGGGATTAAATTATCATGATGTCCAAAGTAAGGCCCCTTTGCACTGAAAGAGAACTGTAAAATGGCTTTAGCATAAATTAGAATCTGGCTCCAAATGGTCATTTGACTAGTTCCAAAAATGAACCTGATGGGTGTATTTGGCAGAATAGTAAAGAAAAAATAAAAGATTTGCAAGTTCTTTTACAGCTAATTAAGTTCTCTGCTCCAACCACAATAACAGTAATAGTGAATCACTGAGTTTGGTTTGACATCACATTATTATTTAGGGATGATTCAGGAAGCTTCTGGGTATCAGTGAACCCTTGAAAACTGACAGATGTTAGTACTGATGTCCATTCATCCACAATTTTATATTAAAAGCTCATGACACACCGATCTTGCCATAGGTCTCACTGGGCTCAGGATCAAATCCTATTTGACTGGGTTGGAAATAAAGGGGGGAAAAGCAACACTTTCTTTCATGGACATCAACAGTGCAAATTGTAATGAAAAATTTGAAAAAATGTCAGCCTGCTCTATTCATTATTTATACAATATTGTTTGCCATCCTTTGGCCTGCTATTTGAAGTTGCTCAGACACTTAATCAAACTATACAAATACAATCATCAGAACTGATTCACAATTTGCATGCTTCATTCACAACAGATATTAGTCACAGCAATTTGAGGACAGCTTTGAAAGAGAAGATTGAGAGCACACTCCATTGCAGAAAACCCAACAGACCAATGATTAGGGCACTTAATCTGAGCAGGTCCATCCTTAGTGGGGTGTGAGGCCTGAGGCAACCAGTGCCTCAACTGCGGAATATAGCCCTGAGAAAGGACACAGGGGGAGAAAGAAGAGACAAGGGAAGCATGATTATAAAAATAGTTCAATATGTATAACTCAGTCCCTTCTTAACATGATCCAGTCGCCTTTACATTTAGGCTGGCTCTGCAATTCATTCAGCAGATTAAACTAACTAAACAAAAGTGCATAAGCAATTAAGTGAGTTGTAATACACAGTGCTGCTGACTGGAATTCATTGCTAGACCATTGACATTATGACCTTGACTCCTTCCCTCCTCACTGCTGGCTCAACCCCGGCCTCCTCTGGTGGCTGGAGTGGGGGGGCCAAAAGACCAGGGCTGTGGTGGGAGAGTGGAGGTGGGAGAGAGGCCAGGGCTGGCTGTGGCTGGGATGGGGGGCAAAGGCCAGGGCTGGTGAGGCCCCAGCTGTCCCTTCCCCGGTGGCCGGTGGGGGGAAGAGCTGGGCTTGCCTACCCCCAGAGACAGGGGGGTTGACAAGTGTAGTGAGCAGGAGTAACAGCCCACTAGTGAATTGTGAATTTGGTAGGTCCCTATATATATATATATATATATATATATATATAGCACTAGCAATGGCACTCAAAAGAAGGCAGTAGCAAAGTCACCACTTACATCAATAAATGTAGCATAAGACCAGTAGAATTGGGGTTGTGCAGAAATACTATATTATCATCATCATCACCTTTACCCTCCTTTTCCAATAAACCAGGGTTATGCTAGCTTCCCTGGAATTATAAAAAGCAAGGCTTTTCGGAAACTGGAAAACATATGGGTTGACAGCACTAGTGAATAAAATCATCTATAGTTTCAATATGTAGAGCACAAACCAGTTTGTCTTCTTAAAATTTGTGTTTTTACTGCATTACCACCAAGATATGCAGGGATTCATACAAAATATATCTGAATGTAACAGCCTTGTATTCCAATAGATGTACTATAAACGGTCACACATTGCAATAAACACATTCAATAGAATATGTAATGTCAGAATAAAGTTAAATATATTGAATGTTTTATTATTATACATACAAACTATGTTAGAAGAATGTTAATAAGGTTGCAAAATCAAGCACTCAAAAGTCAGGAAATACCAGAATTGAGGTTGCCTGTGCAACCATAATTCAGTCCCTTATGCACACACATTAGGAAAGTTTTTAATGACATGTTTATGTTTTTATTTCCACCTACCCAATCTCATTCAGTACACAAGATTGACAATGGTCACCTAATGAGCTGCTATTCAACATTTTGTTTTCTACTTGTGTAGCACAGGCCTTATTTCCTGCAAACTACCGAGAACATGCTCTAAAAACAGAATTATTAATTTCCTCCAGCAGGGCCAGCCCATGGGTTTTTGGTGCTCCACCCCCACATTCAATACAGAGAAAAATGAGAAGTCCAGAATGACATTTTACTGTTATTGGAAATCAAAATGAAAAACGTAAAAATAAAAATAAATATTTAATTTATTTTTCCTACTTTTCATTAATCCTAACGCAATTAGACTTTACTTGTGATTCTCCTTTCACAATATTGTGAAAATCTCTTATCACATTTTTCAAGTCCGACACAATACAATTCTTCATGGGCACAGCATCTTGGGATCATGACTTGTAACACAGCAGAACAGCTGTTGAATGTTGATGACCAGCCATCACTGAAAGGCAGCAGCACTGACCCAACTGTATGATTGACCACCACTGATCTACTGAGAATGACTGACCTGCCAGACCCTACCCGTAGGCAGCAAACCCAGTTCTGTTGAAGTTATGCTGTGACACATTTTAATTTACATATGTAATCATGAGCCACAATGTGAAATAAATAATAATTCAAATTCTGACATGGCAATGATGCATTCTTTCACAAGTACAGTATTTGATACTTTTAAGAGAAAACATTAAAATATTTCAGATAGAGAAAAAAATTACTTCTGTCTAATTTGGTGCTCCTTAAAGCCTGGTGCTCTAGGTGACAGTCTAGTTCACCTGTATGGTCAGGCTGGGCTAGCCTTGTGGGCTTTTCGATGTTGCTCATCCCTATAGTATGAGTGTTTCACAAATATTAATGGATTTATTTTAACAACAATCCTGTGAGATGGTGAGATAGTAGTACTCCCATTTTACAGATGGTAAATTAAAGCAAAAAGTGATTAAGGTTGAAAATATCCATTTATTTTGGATGTCCAATTTAAGATACTTAGAACCTGATTTTTCAGAATGCTTACCATAGAGAGTACTTTATGTGTTCAAAACACAGCCCCCATTGACTTCAGCTGTGGCTGTGAGGACACATCAATTTTGTAAATCAGACCTCAGGGTCTCAAGTTGGGCACACACAAAACAAGGAACACAAAATTAGTGACCATCTAAGAAAAGTTTAATTCTGACTTCGCAACCTTAATCATGTTCTTTTAATGTCATTT
The DNA here is from genome assembly GCA_032595735.1 of Pelochelys cantorii. Classification (NCBI taxonomy): domain Eukaryota; kingdom Metazoa; phylum Chordata; order Testudines; family Trionychidae; genus Pelochelys; species Pelochelys cantorii. The sequence continues at coordinate 94,680,010 of CM064329.1, read as the reverse complement.
TCTGTTGTTGATTAGTTTGTATTTTCCTAGGATTAAAAAAAAGCAAACTGAAAAACAAGTCATTCCATTACATGGCATCATAATGACACCTTCATGAGACATCTCCAGGGTTGAAACATTTAGGTCCACCACATAGACCTCTGCCCCTTGAACTACTAAAATAACTGATAGCAGTTGTGGTCTTCCTCTTTGTGGACCAACATTAGAGGGAGATGGGACACTTTGTCAGAAGGTTTCACATTAGTTAACAGCAATGGAATTGTGAGATTCAGGAATCTTGGATTCCCTTACAGATTCTCAAGGGGAATGTGTTCTAGAGATCACAAACTCTTCAGCTCATTCCTCCGAAGAACAACCCCTTCTGTCCCATCCGTTCCAACCTGTCTTGGACCTGACTCTTCCTCATCTCTGGCTCCTCTTCCAGTCATGTTCTTCTTACCTAGACATCCCACATCTACTGCTCAGTCTTATTATCATAGAATCACAGAATACTAGGACTGGAAGGGATCTCAAGAGGTCATTGAGTCCAGTCCCCTGCCCTCATGGCAGGACCCAGTACTGTCTAGACTATCCCTTATAGACATTTATCTAACCTACTCTTAAATATCTCCAGAGATGGAGATTCCACAACCTCCCTAGGCAATTTATTCCAGTGTTTAACTACCCTGACAGTTAGGAACTTGTTCCTAATGTCCAACCTAAACCTCCCTTGCTTCAGTTTAAGCCCATTGCTTCTTGTTCTATCCTCAGAGGCCAGGAAGAACAATTTTTCTCCCTCCTTCTTGTGACACCCTTTTAGATACCTGAAAACCACTATCATGTCCCCTTTCAATCTTCTCTTTTCCAAACTAAACAAGCCCAATTCTTTCAGTCTTTTTTCATATGTCATGTTCTCTAGACCTTGAATCATCCTTGTTGCTCTTCTCTGAACCTTTTATAATTTCCTGGTCTCCTTGCCCTACAAATCCTAGTCTCATCTCTCCAGACACTCCGTCCCTCTTCCAGTCTTGACAATCCCAGTTCCTCCTTCCCAGCTCCTCATATTGCCTATCTTTCACCTTTTTTTGCCCTTGCCTTCAAGACTCTCCATTGGGCAGCCCCTATCTACATCTATGATCTACTCTCCTTAAATATTCACCCCATGCTCTTTCCGCTAAGCTAATGATGCCAGATTTGATACACTTTGTTTCTCCTCTAATGGACTCCTCCTCTGTGCCTTCTTTCATGTTGCCCAAAGACATACATTGCCTTACCCAAATCCCTTCTCCAAAGTAGCTGTGTTGCCTCAATCAAGTCTCTCACTTTTCCCATCTTGATTGATAAAAAAAATGAGGTTTAAAGGTAAACAATTAAATTATGTTTCTATAACCATCAAGATTTGAGCAAGTTAAATATGAGTCAACAGTGTGACACTGTTGCAAAAAAAGTAAACATCATTCTGGGATGCATCAACATGAGTGTTTTGTGCAAGATCTTAAGAAGTAATTCTTCCTCTCTACTTTGCATGGATTAGGCCAAAACTGAAGTACTGTGTCCACTCTTGGGTGCCACATTTCAGAAAATATGTGGAAAAACTGGAGAAGGTCCAGAGAAGAGCAACAAAAAGTGTTAAATTTCTAGAAAGCATAATCTTGAATTAAGGTTACAAGAACTGGGTTGTTTAGTCTGGAAAAGAGGATTCTGAAATGGGTCATGATAGCAGCTTCCAAATCCCTAAATGGTTGTTACAAGAAGAGAGGAGAAAAATTATTCTCCTTAACCTCTGATGATAGGACAAGAGGCAATGGGTCCAAATTGCAGCAAGGGAGGCTTAGGTTGGACATTACGAAAAACTTCCTAACTGTCAAGGTGATTAAGCACTGGAATAAATTGCCAGGAAGGTTGAAGAATCTTTACCATTGGAGATTTTAAAGAGCAGGTGTGATGGATAGGAAGAGTGCTGGCCAGCACTCGGTAACTAAAGGGTTAAACTCAGGTAGCTAGCAAGAGTGTTTTCAGGCGGCCAGAAGAATCAATGGGATACAGCACTGAAATTTGAATTGTATATAGATACCTGGTCTGCTCTTCCTTTGTGTGACTTCTAAGGGCTGAAGGACTTCTAACATGCTGTAATCAGAATTACCGTGCCTACAAGGAATATTGGGCATGGAAGTGGGCTCAACCAGGAAGAGATGTGTATTTAGTCACGATCAGGGCATTTTTCTTTGTTTTGATTGTTTGGTTAAATGTCTCTGTGTGAATTTATGCCTTCCCTCCCCCATTCACTATCTAAGAGCATACTCAGAGATGTTATGTTTTAATTTGTTTGACTCAGTTGCTCTGTAATACCTAGCAACCAAGTATGCTTTATCAAGTATATCTTTTTGTTTTGTTAATAAAATCACTTTTTTTAAGGCGATGATTTTATTCTTGTGTCCTGGAAGGAAACAAGAGATATCTGTGTGTGTGTGTATGCCTGTTAGTCTGAAAGGTCAACTATCAAAGAAACAGTTTGTTTTGTATGAGGGCTTTTTTTTGTTTGTTTCTTTTTTCAAGCTCTCTTGTGGCAAAAGAGCTTGGGGTACCCCATGGGAAGGAATTCAAGGGTTTCCTCTTGTTTTTCAGGGTTTAAATCACTTGATGGAGGCAGCTATCTCCCCAAGTCAGTAAATCTGTGACTCTGGGGAGTTTTCGTAAGCAGAGCCCATAGAGGCAAGGTAGTTAAGGTCTTTTGTGGCCCCCCATCTTCTGCACTCAGAGTGCCAGAGTGGGGAACAGCCTTGAAGCAGGTTAAACAAACACCTGTCAGGGATGGTCTAGATCGGGGTGGGCAAATACTGGCTTGTGGGCTGCATCCAGTCCACCAGGGTTAGCCTCTGGCAGGCCCCCACCGCTATATTTACCTGTACCTTTTCAGGTATAGGTGATCGCAGCACCCATTGGTTGCAGATCATCATTCCTGGCCAATGGGAGCTGTGGGAAGCAGTGTCCTGGTCCACACCACTTCCCACCACTCCTGTTGGCCAGGAACATCCATCGGCAGCGAACCCAAGCTGCAATCGCTAGTACCTGTGGAGGCACAGGTAAATATAGTGGTGGTGGCCTGCTACGGCTAAACCTGGTGAACCTCAACCATTTTACTGCCCACTCCTGTTATAGATGGTCCTGCCATGAGTACAAGGGATTGGACTTGATGACCTCTTGAGTTTCCCTCCAGTCCTATAATTCTATGATTACAGTATAATCATTACTGTCACCCACTTTTTGTCTCTTTTCAACCTTTGTTTATTGTCCAGTGCTAAATTCATACTGTAAGTTCTAAAGGGCAAAGAACCTACCTAACTTTTGTTCGCTGCCTAGCACACATTTGGAAACTCAAATAACAAGGACGTTGATAACAATAACAATAAAAGTAGCTGTTTGGTAGTGTTTAGGATGTTCAGCAAGGTGTTCTCTTATATTTAAAAGAATACACAATTGTAAACAGATCTCAGAAGGGTGCAGAGGGGAGAATCAGCTGTTCTGAGCTTGACTGTTGGCAGCTGCTGTGAAATTAACACCTAAAGCCTTTACAAAGAGAGCACTGAAATATTGGTATTGTGTTAAAGCAGAAATCTTTTTCCTTTGAAACTTTATGATTGCCAAGCAGTATGGTCAGGAGAAATTCAGCATTAGAAATTTAAAAAAAAAAACCCTCTAAGGAAGGAAATGCCACCATCCTCTTTATAAAAGCCGCCTTAGGTGAAATGCTATTTTAGCTTTTGGATTATCTTGTGAAAAAAATGTATCTCCTTTCCAAAACACTCTATATTCAGGTAAGACTAGATATAATTTTGATTTTAGGTAATGCCAGGGTTATAAGGCTAACAGCAACAAACTTAGAATGGCTCCACAGTGTAACTAAGGGGAGTGGAGGAGGATATGCATGTCAAAGAGAGGGCGGGGAAGAGGGGGAGTGGTAGATTCTCGCAAGTCATGCAAACCAGTTTTATACATGTAAAAGAAGTGTTCTCCTTTGACTGTTTCATTATCAGGAGATCCACCCCTATTCCCAAAAGAATACCAATTTCAGATACATTTCAGTTGCATATATAGGCTTTTAAAAATTTAAAACCAATAGAAAGTTTGTTTAGATTACTAGTTACATTAGATTTGGGTGTAAAAAATGTAATGTTCCCCTACCATGTTTGCAATGTAAACAACATCACAGTCTGGAGCTCATGCCCAGAACCACAAAGAAAAACTCACTGGAAATTAAACTGAAGCTGACTAATTTTTATCATCGTTCAAGATGAATGAAAAGCAAAATGTACTTAATGAATATTAATGCCAAGAAATATCTGATTTTAAAATGTGAATTTTGATAAATGTAGGCCGTTATCAATAACATAAACATCTTCTTCTTCTTCTTCATAAAGTCAAGGTATGCCCACCCATCTTGAATACTGCATGCAAATCTGGTTTCCCCATCTAAAAAAGATACATGAGATTCCATATAAGGAGAGATTTAAAAGACTAGGATTTAAAAGACTTTTCAGCTTGGAAAGGAAATGACTAAAGAGTGGGGGGATATTTAGAATTATGTGGAAAAATTAAATAACAAAATGGTGGATTCTCCTTCACTAATATAACACAAGGAGGTTACCCAATAAAAATTATACACAGCAGATTTAAAATAAATAAATTTGCTTTTTCATGGTCAACCTGTGATACTCTTTGCCAAGAGATGGTGGAAAGACCCAAATTATAACAGGATTCCAATAAGGATAAAATAAGTTCAAGGACAGGCTCATCAGTGACTACTAGCCAGGATGGGTAGGGATGGTGTCCCTAACCTTTATTTGCCAGAAGCTGAAAATGGATGACAGAGGCTGGATGATTTGATAATTGCCTTTTCTGTTCATTTCTTCAGAAGCATCTGGCACTGGCCACTGTTGGAAGACAGGATACTGGGCTAGATGGACCATTGCTCTGACCCAGTATGGCCACTCTAATATTCTTATGTGATGTATCTGCCCCCTACTGTAACCCTCTAGATTCCACTGCCCTCCCAGAGCTGAAACAGAGCCCAGAAGTCTGTCTGTCTGTCTCTCTGAAAAGTTAGTAATGAAGTAAGAATTACACAATTTTAAGTCTAACCATGTCCCTTAAGTGGCTTGCCATAAGATGTCATGATATGTTAGTATTAGAACTAAGTGGATCTAGTATTTATTTATTTATTTTTATTTTACGTAGGAATTAGATACAGTGCTCCTGCCAGCTAATTGCTAAGTTATCTACCAAAAACTAGTTTCCAAGTGCCTTAGTAGCTCCTGGAAAGAGGTGATGTGGGGAGGAAAGGTGGACAGGGTCTGTCCCCCGTTTGCTGCTTGGCTTATACTGAGCATTCTCAGTACCATTGCTGAAGCTGCTGTCTTCACTCTGCCTCCTCCATTATCACAGCATGCACAGGTCACGCCCCCCACCCACCAAAATATGAAATGGCGCCCCTGAATCTGCTCATAGTACAACATGGACCAGAGGAAAAACCTCTGACTCCCATTTCCCTTTTCTGCACACTAGATAATGCTTCCTCTTAGTGGAAGCTCTTCCACAGTGCAAAGGCATTTGGACTTCTTAAAAATTGAATTCTATTTGAAAAATAAATGTTTAATATGAAGAAAACAAGGGAGCTGTTTATACCACTAAAGTACGCACTGTACTTAGGGGGCTGTGCCTTGACTGCTCTCAGCTCACCCATGGGCTTTAGTTATGATTGTGTTCCTTTCTCACTCCCTGCACAGATTCTGCGGAAGAAAATCTTGCCAGTTTGCAGGAAGCTGCCATCCGTTTTGCCCCAACTGCACTCTGCTCAGATGTGCTACTTGCATTTACAGTGTTAGAATAACAGCAGTTTGGCTGCAGTCCAACGGGCTGTGTTCTATCCATTCTGCACTGTGTTCTGTGAGAGCTGGTATCCCCCAATGATCTCCTGAGAGACACGTGTGAAGTTATATGAGAGTTTATATTGGAAGCCCAATGTTTTAGAAGTTTGTTGTGGATTATATAAACTACTATTACAGCAAGTCAGTCCATCTAGTCCAACTAGGGGAGCAAAGAGCTTCCACAAGCTCCTGGGCAAAGTGTGTGGCGGGCATCTCCACGCTCCCACACTCCCAGAAGGGGCAGAGTCTTGGGTGGTAGGGGCGGCACCCCAGCCCTAAGAGCTGCATGGAGTACACTGTGTGCCTTTCCAGTGACAATTTAAAAGGTATAGAGCTCCTTTGAATCACCAGTGCTCAGGTCATCTGCTCCCTTTATCCTCTCCCCCTCAGTGGGCCTGAGTCCAACATCCTGTGCCTAATATTAACCAATACTAGATGGTACAAGAAAGGATAATCTTCCAAGCAAGATTCACCCAAATGAACAGTAAAATAACTTATCCATAGAGGAAGTATCACATCAAATAAGCATAAGTTAATGGCCAGTGCCATTTTAACAGGGGACAACTAAGTTCAGTCCACCCTTCAAGTTGGCTCTTCAGATTTAGATACCTAATAAGCCATGGTTAAGATAAATTCCTAATTTATACTCATAGCCTGAGTATTTGTGTACACAAATAAGATATGTATGCACCTATCTGACCCACGGTTTCACAGATGAATAAAAACCCCATACCAGGAGGAAGTAACTGGGCCAAATCTTGGAAAACACATTCACTTTTTACTCAGTCATCAGCAATTTCTCACTGAAGTCAAGGCAGATCTGTGTAAGCACAGGATGAATAAAGCCTGAGTATTTGGCCCACCAAGATTTCCTCACTGTCATCTCCTTGTACGTTTTCTCCATTTGTTGATTGTAGGAGCTCAGAGCCAGGAAAAGTGTTCATGTGGGTTTGGGATTAAACCTATCCCTTTTAGGAAGGGGTATTTAAAAGTAAATGTCTTGTCTGAAAAGAGCCAAGCTTTAAAGACATCTAATCTCAGCTCTGAGGAGGAAAGAAAGTTGTTTCCTTGAGAAGTATCAACAGATGATAAAAGAAAAGGGCTAACAGCAGTTACGAAGCAGTCTGGGATTCTCCATCTGAGATGTGAAAAATAATTTGAAAAGGTCAAATGAGCTTTGTTGGCCCTGATCCTGAGAGATGCTGAGCATTCTTAGCTCCCATTGACTTCTCATGACCAGTAATAGGAATCAGATGCAATTAGAGTCAGAAAGAGGAGACTAGAATGTGGATTGACAGGATATTGGCTGAAAGGTAAATTTTTGAAATCCATAGTCAACTAGGGGGGAAGCTTTTTAATGGTTAAGGAACAATTCTTCTCTCATCACTGAGATATCTCTGTGTGCCCATAGCCAGAAGTGTAACTCGTCTCCTGAATACTGGCCCAACCTGTTCTCATAAGGTCTCAGCTCATTGCCATGAAGCTTATCATGATGTCATAGCACAAGGCCATGGTATCTCTCAGTGGATCAGTCCAAAGGAAAAGAACACACAATTAGCTTTTAGTAAGTAACCCAGCACCAGAAATGTGCTAAAAGCTTTACAGCCAAATGAGACAATGGCCATCTCCCATAGAGTTGAGTTCTGCAATGAAACCTGCTCTTCAGTCATGGAGTGACAAAGATTTATTGACTAGTCACCAAGCAGGATATGTCTGATTGACACTTCTCCAGTCACTGTGCATGAAAGGAAAATCTAACAACATGCTGCTAAAAATAAGACAGGAAGGAACAGGATGCAAATGCTGAAGCCAGGAGCACAGCTAGGCTTTTCAGAGAGTTTGTGCCACTGCCATCTATGGGAAAGAATCTATCAAAACTCATTGGACTATTGATAGCAAAGTGCCCCAAATGGGTGCCGTGGGTGGTATATTGACTTCCAGCCACAAATGTGAGGGCTGTGCCTATACTGAGTCACAGTTAAGCATTTTGTAAAATAATAATAATAAAAAAAAAACCTCACAGGTGCACGCTAAACCATGTGGTGAATCACGCAGATCAAGGGCTAGAGAAACAGTTAATGCTGGAAGGCTTATTTTAGGTAAATCATGTGTTATAAACCACACAAAAATAGATTGTCATTTGAAAACATCAAAAATATTAGCTCATGAATAAAGTCCTCCATTATTGTGGAAAGACACTGAGAGACTGGTGATTGGTCTCTGGCCAGACCACCCTCTGCTGCTTCTATCTCTCTGAGTACCCTGAGAGAAGCTTTTTATAATTGCAATCAGAGCTCAAACAGTCCATATGCAGACTAATGCTCCTACTATCTCACCCCAATTAGACCCTTTATAAAAGTTGATCAAACTGTTCACTCAGTTTCTCTAGCTCACAGCTGGTTACTCTGCTCCATAATATCCCTGACCCTGCCATTTGAGTAGACATATTTTTTCAATATAATAAATAGAAATTGTTGCTTGACTTCATCTGCATTAAATGGCTGTCATTAGTCAGCTTTGTTTATCTGGGAGTTTTGGGAATAGAGTAGCTATGGATTACACTTTTTGACCTTAGAAGGTGTATTGCAGTTTTAGGACACATTTTGCATTCCTCTAGTTGTTGTTGTTTTTCCAGTAGTACAGCAATTTTAGCTCATCAGATTTGGAGCTAGAGTTTGAGATCAGTTCTCTTTGCTGGGCTGTAAGCATATGCATAACTGGCTGCCCCTTGGGTCTGTTTACATATATGGCCATACCTCGGTGTTACACAACTGTGACAGACCTCTGGCTGGTGTGCTCTGTATCTTGCTTAGTATTTGTGAAATAGGGGTTAGCAAGAACTCCCAAACATAATTTCAGTTGTGGCATTATAGTCAGAGAGGAGCTGCTTTTTTATCTATAATTAGAGCCCAGGTTTGTACACTGGGACACTTGTACAAACTGGAGTTTGGCTGGAACAAATTGTATCTCTGTCATATAACTAGGAGCTCAGCACTTTTCTGATTATTAATGTGTGTTAGAAACCTGCTGGGGCTGGTTACACACAACAGTGAAATATTGTTGACCTACTCAGCTTTCTGGTTCTTGGGAGGCTGGACATCCTTTTAGCTCCAGAGCCATCCGGTTTTCAGCATGAGGTGAAAGCAAAACAAATGCAGTGTGCATACAGCTACATCCACATGACAAGCCTGTTCCCTGTTAATGATTCCATTGCCATCAGGTGCTCAAATACCCTCAAGCTGTGGATCTGCTACAGCCAGGAACACTTAGCTTTGCAAGATTTGTTAAAGTTCAGTTTTACTCTCAAGATCATCTCATCTGAAAAAGTGGATTTTTGCCCATGAAAGCTCATGATACTATACATGTTTTTGTTAGTCTCTAAGGTGCCACAGGACTACTCATGGTTTTGGTTTTTTTAAGTTGTTTTTAAAGTTAAAGACTAATACAGCTACACCTCTGAGATTAGAGAATGAGACTTTTCCTGCCAGGATCAGTTTAAAAGGCATAGTGATTTTTTTCTTATTTCTTGATTGTATTCTTTTAAAACAGATTCTGCAGTTGCCTCTATCCCCCTCACATGCCCTTCCCCACTACTCAAATGCCTTGGCTCTGGAATCTTTTGCTCTAAGCACAGAAGGAAAATTCCAGCACAGAATTCAGGACTCACAGATTTGTTTCCCTTCTGCCATTTTATTCTTGCTTTGTTTGAAAGCAACAAGGCTGCATGGCTGCGTCTAGACTGGCATGATTTCGCGCAAATACTTTTAATGGAAAAAAATTTCCATTAAAAGTATTTGCGCAAGAGAGTGTCTATACTGGCATGTGCCTTTGCGCAAAAGATTTGCTTTTGCGCAGAAGCATCCACGCCCAGTATAGATGCTCTCTTGCGCAAGAAAGCTCCGATGGCCATTTTAGCCATCGGGCTTTCTTGCGCAAGAAATTAACGTTCCTGTCTACGCTGGCCCTCTTGCGCAAGTATGCTTGCACAAGAGGGCTTATGCCTGAGCAGGAGCATCAAAAGTCAATGTTCTTGCGCAAATTCTCGTGGCCAGTGTAGACAGGCGGCAAGTTTTTGCGCAAAAGCAGCCACTTTTGCGCAAAATCTTGCCAGTCTAGACGCACCCCACTAGTATAAGTTTGATTCTTTACTTCCCTTTTAGGTCCAGCACTGGAGATGACAAAATCCTGCACAGTTTTTGCATTTGACTCTTGAATGGCTGTTTTATCCAGCCGTACAGCTGTCCCTAAAACCTACCTATTTATGAAGATGTGAAATCATGGGATTTGAGGAGCATGCATCTTTTGGAGTGGTTGCTCTTTGGAAGAGTACCCATATGCCGGTTAAAAAGGGCTTGTGCCTAAATTATAAACACAGAATACTTATCTTCTGAGCTCTTTGGGGGCAGGAACTAGAGCAATGGAGCTCTGTCTGATGCCCCGAGGGGTTACCAAAACCCTGATAATTATTAGTCCGTAATTTATTTTTCTGTTTTAAATGTTTCACTCACCCAGTCTGGGAAAAGATAGATATCACCGGGCTGGCTTTCAGAGACACTGAGTGACACCAGCTCCAGTCAGGCGGAAAGGAGCCTCAGGTACACAGGACCTTGGAAAAGGAAGCCACAGAAGATTTACAGCCACATACCACAAATAACTCCCAGTCAAGAGTTCACACCTGATATCACCTGATTTTTTTTTCATGTTCATGAAACAATGAAAGCAAAGTTTGGGGGTGACTGCTTCACAGGCAGCTAGAGCAGTATATGACAAATTGTTTATGATCAGAGCAGGGACAGCACTCAAATGCTTCCCCTCTGAGTTCACAGACCCATTACCTTTTCACTCAGAAGAGATGACATTTACCCACAGAGGGCCAATGATACACAGCCAAGCAGTTCTGATTCTGTTCTGCAGAGGACAGTGGCAGTCATATGTACTAGCCAGTATATTGCATATTTCCCTAGTTACACAAAAGGCTTATTCTGAAATATTTGTGGTTCCCAAGAATTTAAAGCTGAACTTATCACTCTATGCTAATGGGTTCATATTCCCTACTGGGCCTCTATCTTTAAATTTACACACACATACACACACATACTGAGGACTAAAGTCTCCAGATTGTCAGACAGGCTCCTTTCACCAGTATTGAACCTCGACACACAAAAATAAAGGCCTCCGCGAACTCTATAAAGGACTTTCTTGCTGTATTTTTGTTTTGCTTTGTTCCCAGTGACCTCTCCCTAGTTGGGAGAAAATTGGAAAGGATTCTGTGTTTTTCTGCAAGCCCACTGTCCCAGCCAGAACTGTACAGCCTGCCAGCATTAGCATATTGCAGCCAGACCATAGCAGCACATCCATGGGCACAAGAATAAAAGAGGACATTTACTGAGGGGATACAAGTGGGTTCATGCCAAAGGGAAAAAAATAAATGCTGTAAATATGCATTTCTGTGGGAAACCAGATGCAGGGGATTTTTTTATTCCAGGAGAAAGCAAAACTTTAGGAAGGGTACTGAGCATATTTAGGAGATATGTTGTTTTCATAAATGTGGGTTAAATACATTGGATCAGTTCCTCACCTGATGTAAATCAATGTCACTCAATGAAGTCCTGTGGCATTTCACCACCTAAAGATCTGGTCAAACAGGTGAAAAATAGAGTGAGATTTTGAGGCTTGTTGTCGTAAAACTCTTGTGACAGAGTATGCAGTTTGGGAGAGCTCTGCTTGGCATGGGATCAGAGAAAGGGGTCCAAAGGTAGCCCTTGGCCATCTGTGTGCCTCCTTGATTCAGGGCCCAACCCAGCTATTTCCCAGCCACATCTTTTTTCCAACTACGTCCACTAGACTTGGGGCTGGGCAGGGAGTAGCAGACTCACTGTGCCAGCTGTATGCCCCTCAGATTCCTTAACAGAAGGGGAATCCCCAATTCCTTCTGCTAAGGAATCTGAGGGGCATACAGCAGGTGTAGTGACAGCTCCATGCTTGCTTTGTGCCACTGAAGCCACAATGGGGATTGTTTTTAACTTTAGCATTTTACAGGTCAAGACTGATGTGCTGCCCAGGCCTAAAATAGCAACAGGTGTTGAAGGTCAGTATTGCACTCCCGTAATTTAGATGTATGTGGAGCCCAGAACAGAAACAGCAGGGACTCAGGGCTGAGCTGCAGAAGCACAGCTGTGTGGTTGAGTCTAGAACCAGCATATCGGGGAGGAGTCAAGGTCTGTCAGAAAGGCTAATTTACAGAATGAAGGGCTCTTAACCCTGAGCCTGGCTGTGCACAAAGCAATAAAAGGTAATCTTGTTTCCCGTGAAAGAGAGGGGGAGGAGAGAGACTCCCCAGAACAATCAATGCTCAATAGGACAAGGTAGTGACAGCAAATTAAGCTCATATTTCCCTAATGCTGTCTTGGTGGAGGTGTTTTTTTCCCAGTGGGTTTACATATTCTTGTTAATTGTTCCCCCCAAAACCAGATTCCTTTTCTTTTGTACTATTTTTTTTCTTTTCCCCCTTCAGTTGAAAATGTCTACAATTTTTTTTTTTAAAAGAAAGAAATGAAAGGTCATCTCTCCCCCTCCACCACAGTTCTCTTCACTCAGTGGAGTTTGTCACTTCCCATTTTAATAAGCCCAATTGGTGCAGCAATTCCACACTGGGGGGAAAGGAGGGAGAAGAGGTAAATGAAATTCAGTAACAAGAATGAATTATCACCAGGAAATGTATTCCAGCCAGACTCATACATCAGCCTTAATGGCATCCCTTCTTCCCACAGTGCATTTGGAAGGGGTGAAATTTATGCAGAATGCTGCCTGATGAAAAGCTAATGTGATTTGTGAGCATTATTTATATAGAAGTAATGGCTATAAGAGCTATGTTCAGACCTTGTTCAGTCTATGGATTTGCATCCAACTGACACCCAAAAAGGGTATGTAGACAGTAGTGGGTTTAGCAGTTGTAGAGGGTCACAGGTAAATCTTGTATAATTGGGAAGAATGATGGATGTTTGGGAATAGCACTGGCTGATGCCAAAGGATCAGAAAAGAAGTAATCAATAATATGGGAAATGCCACATACAGAAGCAGGAGGAGGGCACATAATAATAAGAAAGGGAAAGGACTGGCTCTAAATTGGAGGAGAAGTCACCCAGGGCAGAGGAAGGATTAGGTGAAGACTCAACATTAACTGGGCAATAAGTCACCACTGAGAGTGGCAAATAGCAGGGGGCAGGCAGGAAAGTGCTAAGAGGATGGGGAAAATACTGACAAATAATTCAAACATTGTTGCAGACACAGTTACTGGTCAGTTTTATAACACTCATAATGAAGCATCCCATTCAGTGTGTCCCTTACAATGAAGTTGGCTGATTTTTCTTTGCAACTTTTTCTTTCACTTTAGGATATATTTTTAGCATGGTTAAAAAGCAACAAGGTGAATGGGGAGATCCCAGCCAGACTGTCAGAAGTCAATGGAAATCCACCTGTTCAAAAAAAAAAAAGTGTGTGTGGGGGGGAAATCCATCCCCTAACCAGTCCTCATGTCTCTCAGACCACCATCTTATCACTCTCCCTCTGACTAAACAAACCATATCTACTACTGTGAAGAAGAGAGGCTAGGTTGGGGATCCTCCATGAAGTGCTGCAATGAAGTAACACTGTGGGTTGAGAAGTGTTGGGCTCAGGGTGGAAAGGCTCAGATGTTGGTAGGAGCAGGAGATTAAATGGGTCTGAGGAAGAGGAAGAAACACTGGATTGATGGAAGTGGGGAACAGTGAAAGAGGAGACTAATCAAGAAATGACAATCACTAAAAGACAGCTTTGGAGACAGCCTCTGTTAAAATGTAAGAAATACATCCCTGTGTGAAATGATGTCTTGCGTTAGCCAAGGGTCTGGTTTAGCGGAGTGGAGAATACGCTAATATTTTTAGTGTGCCTGGCTTTTTAGCTTTACTTATATTAAGTCTGGACCAGAGCAACAACATCTTCTGAGCTCCACTAATACACTTGCAGTACTTGGCTTATATAGACATAGAGACTAATAATGTTAGGGCTGAACTCTTCCATGTTTCTGCTTCCTCCTTTTCCTTTATTTTCCTTTCAGCTGAACATTTGTGAGTTCATCAGTTTCATATACCACTAAACAAAGCACAGGTATGAGGCAGGCATACAGAAAGCCATCACTGTGCAAATTTCCACACAGAGCTCTGTCAATGCTCCTTCATCTTGACTTCACCACTCACTCCCTTGCTATTCCAGTCCTGCCCACATCCAAACACTCACCAAGATCTAACACAACACTTCAAGCTTCACCTGCAAATCACACCACCTCTTCCCCATCCCTCCATGCACATTTACTTCTAATGCAACTGAATGCTGACTTGCAAACCACCCCCTGTGATTATAAAACCACAGTGTAACAGAAGTTGTTGAAAATACTGTACAGTAGAGCAAAGGCCTTTTTTTTAATGTCACTTCAACTGGAACATATGTAATAGCATCAAGTGGGAAAAAAATCAAGTGGGAAATTGATACAAAACAATTTTATCTAGCATAATTTTGGCTTGAAATAGAGTGGATAAAGTCATAGGTCATATGGGATTAATTGAGATCACAATGGAAAAAAAACACACAAATGTCCTCCATCTCCAAAGAAAAGTTTTTAAAAAATGTTCTATACTACAGCGTAAAATTGCAGGCTATGTCTATACTAGGAAGAAAATTTAAAAAAAACCTGGTCTGGTAGCAGTTTATAGACTAACAAAACATGTAGATGGTATCATGAGCTTTCATGGGCACAGCCCACTTCTTCAGATGACCGGTTTTGAGTTTAGGATGTGCAGACCCAAAATAAATAGGAGAGAAGGGAGAAGGGTGCAGGAAACAAGGAGCAGAGGTTATGAAAAAAATCAAAGGAAAAAACAGGAAGGCAGAATAGGCAATCAGTAAGTACCTGAAGATTGGATAGTTAAAACTAAGCAGATAAGGATCAAAATCAATAGATAGGGGGATACTAACACAAGAATAAGGTTTGGCAAAAAAAAGTGCTGCAGACATGCAAAAGTTGTCAAAAGTGAAAAATGGTCAAACCAGTTTTTTTGCTTTCCATTGTTGACATTTCATGGCCATATTTCTAGCTTCCCTTCTTCCAGATAGAGCAAAGCAATGTGGGTGAGCATCCCACAGTGCAGTGTTCTGGGAAGGCAGAGCTGATTCCTGTGTTTCTTGGGATTGCTTTGTAGCGCTGTGAGCTCTCCGTGCTAAGGAATGTCAAAGCAGCACAGCAGTCACTCCAGCCCTCCTCCTGCTGCGGAAAAACAGGAACATTTGAATTATTTGTTTTTTGTTTGTTTCCCAAATGGAGCAGCTCACTCAGCTGTTGGATACTTCCCAGAGTTTTGAAAGGGGAGGGGTGCATGCCTGCAAAGCAGCAGAAATCACAAAACACTAAGCACAGCCATCAGGGAAGGCATTATGGGGTAACGGCAGAAGCCAATTCTCTCAACAAAACAAACAGCAGAGTCCACACTGGCTCTTTGTTGACAATAAAGAGAGGGATGGGCTGTGCCCATGAAAGCTCATGATACCATCAACATGTTTTGTTATTCTTTAAGGTGCTACTGGTCTATTTGTTGTTTTTTAAGTTTTTTCCTGTTACAGACTAACTCGGCTACCCCTCTGAAGCTGTACAACTAGATGTTTTTTGTCACCAAAACTGGGTGTTTTTCCTGACACATGTGTTGTAGTGTAAAGGCAGGTTTTGGTGACAAAAAGTGCCAGTGTAGACAAGGCCTCACTCCTGTCACATTGGATCAGATTAACCATTGGCACAGATGAACCAATGCTGCATCAGAGAGGTCATCAAAGGAGTTGAGAGACAGACAAGAGATCGGAGGCTTATTGGACTGTCTGCCATGAAGATCAAGCCTACAAACTGGAAAAATGTTCAGGCTTATGCTCACATTTCCTGCTCAAAAGTGGCTCCCTCCTATTTTTCCTATTCTGACCTTATAAAATGTTCGGGTCAAGATTTTCAAAAGTGACTAGTTATGTTACTAACCTTGATTTTGAGAAGCTCAAATTTTCAAAGAAATGTATCTTTTTCTACAAAAATGTTAATTGAGAAGGTTTCCTCAGGTCTAGGGTGTCATTTCTGGTCAACATATTTTGGCTGGAATCCAAGGATTCTTTTTTAGAGTAAAAATCGAGCTTTTGACCTTTGATTTAATAATGTATCAAAACAAAACTTGACTTTTTGAAATGTTTCATGGAGTGGTGGGAAGAGATCTCAGAACAGCTAACAAAACTCAGCTCAATATGGAAGACCCATGTCCAAGTTTCTGTCTAAATCAGGCAGGGGAGTGCATTTAAAGTGCCTCTCTCATATCCTGGGTAAGTGCCCTAACCATTGGACTATGGGCTATTCTTGGAATGTTAGTTCCTGTAATGACCAGAAATTACACCCTGGATAGGATAAGAGGGTTAACTGGAATTGTTTGCACCTAAGTGGAGCTACGAAACTCTTGCTCCATTAGTTATAGCAATAATAATTGAAAATGGACTATTGTTTCTCATTTTCCACTTTCTTTCTCTTCCTTCCTTCCACTTTCTTTCATGGGCATTTTTTTTCCATTTCTTTTATGCCTACAAAAAACCCCAATTAATCTCAAACAACTTGTCGTTCTAATAGGAGGCTCAGATACACTCAGTGAAGCCACACCGGATGCATGAATATAAGAGGTTTTATTGCCAGAACATATTACGCCTCACAGTCTTCAAGCATTACTAAATATGTGCTTCTCACTGCGGAGAAGCAAGCAATTAAGCAAGCAGGGAAGCAAGAATCCAATGCTTACCCCCCTTCTGCTACAGACAGTCCTGGATCCTCCGTCCGTGCTCTCGAGGGCTAGTAGCGGGAGCTGCTCCAGCGCAGAGAGTTCCTGGGCATGCATACGACCTAGGTCCACAGGCGAGACTGTTCCCCAGATCAGTTCCTTTCGTCCATCTTATAATTATTCCTTTCTTAGGGACATAAACATTCACAAGCAGATTCTAGCAGGAAACACCACTGCTCTCTAGTTCTCGTACCTCATGTCCTTGGGACTAATTATCTCACAACTTGTTTGTGTTTCTAAAGAGGCCTTGGGCCAGCTCATCGCCGGTTGAAACCGGCTCACCACTGTCTCCAGCCAGACCGTCTGCGATAAGTACGCAGAGGTAACTGGTGGTCAGCCCTGACACAACTGAATTCTTTAGAATGTACTTTTCACATAGTGCATAATAAACCCATGAAACTCATTGCCACAAGATATTAAGAAAAAGAGAATTGTAAGATTAAAAAAAAAGGATAATATACTCACATGAATAAGAAGGCTATCGAGGTATGTTGGCTACTGAAACTTTTCTTTGCTGGGTTACATGTCATCGGTTTCATCCCTCTTAGTTTATACAGTGCTGAGGAGTTAGTCCTGGTAGTGCTGAGTCAGTGACGGGCAATTGGCTATGGCTTCTGTTGCTGCCAGCAGAGCAAATTAGGCATCAATGTATTTAGTAACAAATGTGACTTCATCTTCAGTAAGAGAGTTTTTACAAAAACTAATAAATAGAACCAGAGCCCCAGCAGCACACAATATTGACTAAGTTAAACAACTGCATATGCAAGGTATGAACCTGATATTATTCACTCCTGTGTAAATCAGAAGTGAATCAGTAAGAAAGGGGAGTTATATCAGTGTAAGCAAGAGCTTAATCAGACCCCACTATTTTCAGTAAGAGGGAGGGAACTGAAAATTTGATTTGTACAGATTCATGTGTAGCCATTATTCAGTAATGTAAAAGGTAAGTAATGATTTCAGAATAGTTCTACTCTCTTATCCTCCTCTCTCTGGTCAAAAGGAGTCACCTGCCATTCCACCCATCACCCAAATGCCTTGCTGCTTTAGTAATGAAATAATATGATTCTTTTGTGATGTGTTAGATCACAGAAGTCCCCTTGGGATTTTTCCTGGTGTGCTGATCATGCCATTGATGCCCCCCCGCCTGCCTTCTGGGGGTCCCTACCACCTTGTCCTACTGGCCCAGAAGCTCTGGTCTCCACCCAGCCAAGGCACAGAGTTGGGGTCACAGCCCCCTGCAAAGCAACAAAGATGATGAACCAGTTCAGCTCTGGAAGGGCTGATCTCTAAGGGCTCAATACTCAGGAGACCAACCCTCAAAAGGGAACAAAACCCAAACAATTCTGTCTTACCATGTGTAAAAATTTTACACAGAGAAAGCTCATAAGGTCAGCCACCTTTATCAGTGAAAGAGAGATATGCATAGTGGTTGCTCTTTCTTAAGAACATAAGAATGGCCATACTGTGTCAGACCAAAGGTCCATCCAGCCCAGTACCCTATCTGCCAACAGTGGCCAATGCCAGGTGCCCCAGAGGGAGTGAATCGAACAGGTAATGATCAAGCGATCTCTCTCCTGCCATCCATCTCCACCCTCTGACAAACAGTCTGGGGACGCCATTCCTTACCAAACTGGCTAATAGCCATTTATGGACTTAACCTCCATGAATTTATCTAGTTCTCTTTTAAACCCTGTTATAGTCCTCGCCTTCACAGCCTCCTCAGGCAAGGAGTTCCACAGATTGACCATGTGCTGTGTGAAGAAGAACTTCCTTTTATTTGTTTTAAACCTGCTGCCCATTAATTTCATTTGGTGGCCCCTAGTTCTTATATTATGGGAACAAATAAATAAATTTTCCTTATTCACTTTCTCCACACCACTCATGATTTTATATACCTCTATCATATCCCCCCCCTTAGTTTCCTCTTTTCCAAGCTGAAAAGTCCCAGTCTTTTTAATCTCTCCTCATGTGGGACCCATTCCAAACCCCTAATCATTTTAGTTGCCCTTCTCTGAACCTTTTCTAATGCCAGTATATCTTTTTTGAGATGAGGAGACCACATCTGTATGCAGTATTCCAATGTGGGCGTACCATGGATTTATATAAGGGCAATAAGATATTCTCTATCTTATTTTCTATCCCTTTTTTAATGATTCCTAACACCCTGTTTGCTTTTTTGACTGCCACTGCACACTGCGTGGATGTCTTCAGAGAACTATCCACGATGACTCCAAGATCTCTATCCTGATTAGTTGTAGCTAAATTAGCCCCCATCATATTATATGTATAGTTGGGGTTATTTTTCCTAATGTGCATTACTTTACATTTATCAGATACAAATTATTACAAATAATTGTTTCAGGGAACAATTATTTACACTGATATTGATAATAAACAAAGGTGTTTTTATTAACTATAAAAAGTAGGATTTCAGTGTTTACAGTGAAAATAGTCAGATCAAAATAAGTTACTATGTTAAAATAAACAAAAAACACCAGCTAAGCCTAATCCATTCAGAAACTTGTTTCATGCAAATGCTTACCCTAAACAGTTGTCCAAAACATCTCTTTTACAAGCTAAGTAGTCTCTTAGCTTGGACTCGATCCTTCCCCCTGTTCAGTCATAGATGTTTCCAGCAGGCATCTTAGGTAGTAAGGGGGTGAGGTCTCCTGGCACTGCCACTATTGTTTGGTTTTCCTCCTGCACTCACCCTCCCCGCAAATGCTTTGTGCTCAGTTAAAATTTTTCTCACCTCAAATGGAAAAGTACAAAGTCCAAAATGGATTTCACATGGCCACATGTCTTTGTAGGAGCAAGCATAGTTTGGATAAACAAGACTATTCACAGGTCCTCTGTTTGAACACTGAGCCATTGTGTTCCAAAGTACTTTATCCTTAATGGCCCTCATTAGAACATTCAGAATTAAAACGAGAGTCACACTTCATTCATTTTTCTAACTTCACATATAAGAATGATACATGCACAAAAATAGGATATAAGATTTAGCAGATTGTAACATTAAAATTGATATGTTACGTGACACATTTTGCTCATAAGCCAACTTTCCTGAAACATGGGGGTGGGGAGGTATGTCACCTTTGCCACTTTTGTGTCAGGTTGAGAAATGCCCGATTCCACAGCATGTGTGTTTCATCAGTAAAGCTCTCAACAGTTGTAAATGATAACAGTACCAGGAAGCCCTGTATGGTGTCAATGCAGAGACCCTTTAATAACCTCAGAAATATTTTTTCCCTCCCCTTGCTGTATTTTTTGCAGACTGACATGAAGAAATTATCTCTTTTGCTTGTGCTTGCCAAATTTAGATGGAAACGAGTGATAAAAAATTCATTAAAAAGGGGGGAAATGCATTATAATAATGTTAACAGAGCAGCTGAAAGTAACAGAATGTACCGATAACTGTATGTATTTTATCTCAGCCACCCACCCCCTGGTCTGGCTTATCCATATGATTATGCAGACAGATGGAGGTAGAAAAAAATGCCAGGTGCAATCAAGTTCTATACCACATGATATTAGACAGCACCAGAAAGCAGGGCCTAGGGGGCTGTTTGAGGAGATATCCACAATACACATCTCTTTACTGAGATGACCACCAACAGTTTATTAGATCATATGATATTGCAGCTGGGTGTTTCAAAGTATTCAAATCACCAATGCCACTGTGTGGAAAAAGGTTTAGAAACTCCTAGTGCAGTGATAATGTGATGCCATTCTCCAGTTTACATGAGGATCTGAGATGTGAAACTTTTAAAATTCCCAGTTAAGGTGATATACAAGGCAAGGTAAATCTCTGCTCAGTACATTAGTGTTAGCATGAGCATTGTATTAACATTTAGAAGTATACTGAAAGATTAAGTGCCTTGCATGTGTTATATAAGATAATTTAAATGATTTCTTTTATGTATTTACATAGAATTTATGGTTCAATATATTAGACTATCATAAATTGTCTCTAAATCAGTGTATTTCTTTAGTTTACACACAGATTTAAATTTCAGAGTGTCTGCAAAGAGTTATTGTCTCAAAATGAAGCTCATAAAACTACAAGAAAAGGTACTATGTCTTTTGGCATAATAAACACCCAAGCATACTACAGGCTGTGACATCTATAGTTAAGATTGCCTGACATTTTCCAATATAAGATCTTGTTTTCAGTAACTTATAAGTTTGCCAAATGTGGGCTGAAATTTTTCAGTATAGATGTCTGCCTCTGACACAATTTCTTCAAAATGTTCAGCAAAAATGCTTCAGCAATTTCTCAAAACGAGATTAGGGAAAAATACATGGTTTATAAAAATTATAGGTGTTTAGCTATGAATAACTACCGTTGCCTTGTTTTGGAGATTTGAGAGTTGGTGAGGTGGTGGGGAGGTGCTGGTTTCAAGAAGACTTGTTTTGCCAAAATTTGATCAAATTATAAACTGAAAAGTTTCCGTACAGATTTTTTAGAATTTAGTAGCTAAATTTTCTGAGGCTTCCATTTACATAGGTCATGTTCCATCCCCTCACAGGGTCTATTTTCTTACCTGACTTTCCATGCACCATCTTACAGTGTGACTGATCATGCTACACCCCAGGGCTATAGACAGGCCCATCCCTAGAAGATTTGGTCCTCGTGTAGCTCCCCTTGGTGGAAGGGACCAGCCCCTTGGGGTGTGAGTGGGGCTGCACTTATGGCTGCAAGGGCAGAAGCTGAAGGAGGGCAGTCCCAGAGATACAAGAGACAAGACAGGGAAGCAGCAGGCAGCAGTCCTGCTTCCCACATTCATTGTGGGAAGTGGAATGAGCCAGCCCCAGTCTGCTCCATATCCCCAGCTCCCACCTGCCCAGCTGGGGGAGAGGCCTTGAGTGAATGGGTGGAATCACTCCTCATTCATCTGGGCAAGAAGTGGAGCAACATGGCTGGGAATTAGCAGAGAAGGTGGTCTGTTCCTCTTTCTGCCGCTGCTGCTGGTGAGTGCAAGGATGGGTCTGACCCCTGCTGCCAGTGCCAAACCTCCTGCTAGTCCCCTGGGCCATGTACTTCAGGGGAGGGGCCTTGTGGGAAGGGGTGGAATGAGGGTAGGGGCTTGGAGAGTGGGAGGAGCAGAGACAGAGAAGGGGTGGGAGGGAGGGAGTTAGGGGAAGGGATGGAGTGTGGGTGGGAGAAGGGCATAGCAGAGGCAGAGGGAAGATGTCCTGGGCCCTTCATCCCTCTACAGAGAGCACTGCTGGGTGCAGCCCATGGGGGGAGGAGGTTGGGGGTTAGGGCTGGCCACCGAACCCAGTGCTGCACCATACGCAGCACACAGCTGCATAAGACTCCACAAAACTCAGGACTATTTGGTGCCCAAATTTCACGGTGCCCTAGGTGTATTTTATATTTTGGTAGGGATGGCCTTGGTGATAGACAGAGCAGAATGTCCCTTGCAATTGCTCCTCCTAGGGTCTCATATGCTGAAAGGCACAGGTGCTGAGAGTAGAGAGCCTCCTCTATCCTGGCCATTAACAATAACGAGGTTTAGTTTGAATAAACATGCCCAAAGAGTGGTAGCCATTCATTATTATTGTTTTAGCCTCATAATTCAGTCTGTGCACATATATACCCTGCACTGGTCCAGAGCCCAAGATTTTCATTTAATTTTTATTTCTCTAAAGTTTTGAAAGTGTGTTTTAATATCTTTTGCATGCAGTATGTTTTTAGATGCTTGCAAAACGAAGGGCAAATATTCTGAAAAAGTAGCCTTTCTTTCTTGGTTTTAATTTGCATGGTCTATAATACAGTAACTGGATTTGAATTGCAGGTGCAAATCCAAATATTTGTGCATGCAGCTACTCAACTTTAGGTGCAAATCAACTTTTGGTTGGTTTGTATGGAAATTTTGCCTGCAATAGGAAAGACTGAACTTCAGCATCACTGCAAAAAATATAGGCCAAAATGTCTTTTCCCATTCTCTGTAACCTTTTCCATTCACCATTTGATTGGTATGTTTATTCAAACTGATCCTAAGTTATTGCTAATTGTAGTCAACATTGGAACAGTTTGCTTTGGACTTCCTCTGCTTGATCAGCAATGGCAGAAAACATCATCTTCTCATTTCTATCTGAAAGAAATGAAGGCTTCAAAAGAGCTTCCACTAAACACACACTTAAGGGAAACAAATAGACCCTTCAGATAATAATAAACAATATCCCAAGGGAAAAATCCAAACACATAGAACCCTGTGACTCAATAGTGAGAAAAACTTTACACGCCGTTCTCATAGTATAGATATTTATATCTATATATCCACCTTCTCCCTTGCCAGTTCCTTACTTCTTAATTGAACTGTCTTTCATCAAGACTATTTCTGAAGCTTTCAGATAATGGTATCCACAAATCCACATACATTTGAAATGCAGTGGTTCGTGAATGACCTTTTCATCATGTTCACTAACCAAGATCTTAATGCAGCCAGATTCTTTGGCTCAGTTCATCCTTCCCATGTGCTTTAAACAAACCACTTCCCCATACCTAGAGGGCCATAACTGTGGTTGTTTGAAAAATTAATTTACCACAGTTGATTGTAACATTCTCTCTTTTTCCCTTAGCCCCCTTGTAATAACTTCCTTATTTGTGTGATTGCTGGTCATACATACCAGATGTGTGTTCAAAATTTCTGAGCTTATAGAAATATATTGTTCATAATGATTATCTTCATCTTCTTGTGCCATATAATAGTATACAGTGCTTTATAATTATATTTATGGTAGGTAGCTAGCTTATTCTCGGTAGTGTACATTTTACGATGTATCTAGAGAGAGGCTGGGGAATTCTCCTTTTAGAGTTCTTGCCATTTTCAGCCATACCGCTCATGGTTGCAGACACTCCAGATCAAACAAGATGAGAAAATATGGGCTAAATAGAGAGAAGAACTTCACAGAAAACTCAAGATATGGCAGAAAATACTACTAACTCAGCAGATGGCACCTTTTGTTTTGACTCTTGACTGAAACAATGTTTCAGAATAGTGCTTGGGGATGTTAGGTTGTCAGTGGGTTCTGTTGGTCCAAAGAAATATGATCAATAGGGCTGGCTGAAAGTTTTTCGTGAAATTTGATTTTCAATGGAAAATTGGAGGTTTGATTAAGTAATTTGTTTTGCAAAAAATTCTGCTTCCTGTGGGAAATGTCATGTTTTCATTAAAAAATAGCAGAAAACCAAAGAAGTTTGGCTTTTTAACAAAAAGTCTGTATTTTCCATAGAATCATCCCTTACATTTTTTTCTGATCAATTCTAATGAGTGATGAATTTTGAACTACTTGACTCACTAAAAACTTTCAGAATGTTCAGAAGGTCATGTTCCTTCATTTGCATATGCAGAAAGTGATGTGCCTGTGCAACTTCCTATATATATATGTACAAACACATTTTATCCATTACATGGGCTTTACAACATGGTCCCTAAAAGCCTTCTGCAAGTGCCCTGGAAAAATACCCTCCTGAATATGGACCTCACCATTCCTATGTACACAGAGAAGCCATACAGTTTTAGTTAGAAAGGCTTTTATTTTAGATAAAGAGAACATAAAACCATGTACATTCTCCGTGAGAGGGAGCACAATTCATTGTTACAAACTCTCATGATTTTCACAGGTCTTGCATTATCTGGTATTTTTCTCAAAACCCTTGCTCTTGGAATCATTTACATATGTGAGAATCTCAGGGCTTTTTAAAAAATGCATTTCTAGTTGTTGTTGCAGATAAAAAGCTTTCAAATATGACCCCCCCCCCACAAGCACAAATACCAGGATATAAAAATAAATCAAAATTTATCATTGTTGACCTTTCCATGATTTTTCCATGCCTGACCCAAGATTTTTAACTGTGTGAGGATAACAATACCATGTGTGTATGTTCATGTGTGTGCATTCATATCCAATGTGCCCTACATGTGAACACTAAATGGTAGTATAGCAACTGCATCTGCAATGGGGAGCGGGGGATATGCATTGGGAGGGAGGAAACACCCCTCCACAACACTCGGAAAACAAAGTATAACTAATGAAGGCTATACACTCCATAACTGTGAGGCTTCAATTGCATGTATACTACTTCCAATCTAAATTGTACAGTTTTACTCAGCGTTGTTAAGTAGATGTCCTTTTTCATCAAAGACAAATGCACGTTAGTAGATAAAGAGAGATGATCAAATAACTCATTTGCAAACATTGCTTTTCCATTAATGAACAGATTATAATTTTGAAACCTATTTCTTTTGCAGAAACGTGTGCTAGAAATGATAGAAAGTGAAAAACGAAAAAAAGAAATATGACTGGCTATGAAACTTTTCTGGTGTCATGGAATGTTACACTAAATGTTACTCTTTAGAGACCCTAACAACTTCTTTCCTTTATCTTAGATACCTGGACCAAAACAGATATACACACCCCAAACAGAGATTACTGCCTAAAATGTGATTACTTTGCCTGCTCAAAAGGACACCTTTGGGTATTCTCAGTGATCTGACTGGCTGCAAAATAAGCTTCAGTGATCACTTGTTTCCACTGCTTGCCACCTGCCCTGCTGTGTGCTCTCAAGAAGGGGATTTCAATCAGTCAGGGTTCCCATTTGGAGCAGAAGATGCTCAATACTAATGGAGCTCTGGCTTCAGGCTTCAGGAAGCTGCCTTTTTATATATACCTCTGGGTCCCTTTCTTAGGCATCACTTAGCATATCATCAGGAGGTGCAGAAAGAGAGCAGCTTTTTATAGCCCGTATGTGTTATATTACCAACCAGCTGTGTTCATTCAAGATCGCTACCGATAATCCAAATCCTCCATTTGTGCACAGCAAAATTCTGTTTCTCTAGGTGTCTAGGCTACGTCTAGACTATGGAGTTTTATCGGAAAAAGGTACGCAAATTGTGCTCCACAATTTGTGTACCTTTTTCCGATTTTTTTTTTTTTTTGGAAGAGGCTTTTCCAAAATTTGGCCCATCTACACTGGGCCAAATTTCAGAAAAACCTCCTCTTTCAGAAGAGCTCTTATTCCTCATGAAACGAGGAATACAGACACTTCTGAAAGAGCACGTCTGCTCTTCCGCAAAAAATGTTGGAAGAGCATACGCGTTCCAGTGTGTGTTTGTTTGTGTGTGTGTGTGTGTATAGCTAGCTAGCTAGCTAGCTAGCTCATCACCACAGTGCTTGAACTTCTTAAAGAACAGGCTCTTCTCCCGAAGTTTTTTTTTTTTTTTTGCACTGTATGTGAAATCAGTTAATGGTGTTTTTCTACCAGGGAGGGCAACAAGGAGAATGCACCTATTGTAGCATGCCATCAAGTCAAATCAGAACAGTAGGATTATGCTCTTCAGTAGCACTTTTGAAGATAAAAGCTTCCTACAGTTATTAATGAATCAACCAGACATCCCATATAGTTGATAGCCCCATTAGTCCCTTTTCACAGACAGAAAACAAAGCATCAAAAGTGGGATACTGAGGGATTCTCTGACCTTTATACAGTAGGTAAAAGAGTCAGAGCATAAAGGGGCTCTAAAAGCCCACTATCCAGCTAAGGGAGGATTTCTTCTGGCAAAGGCACTATGGAAGATAGCCATGTGTCATCCTCCAAGGATCTCCCCACAGCTTCCAATGGTCAGAGGTGGAAGGGGAATGTCTAGGGCAGGTCAAGCAGCACCTCTGCTCCAGAGATTCCAGGCTGCACTGCAGTAACTTAGTGAGTGATCTAAAATATACTGGAGGGATTGTATCCCCGATCACCCTAGGGCTGAGGATTCAAAGGTAGCTTAGCCACTAACTCCAATCTTCCACCCCTGTTTTTAGTGCTGTGCTGCATCTCTGAGCATCGCAACACAAAATCTCAACCCAACTATTTAAGCAATTTGCTCACGTTCACAGTGAGTCTGTGAAGGAGCCAAAGAACCCAAATTGCAGAGACACTAACAATCTCATTACCTTCTCTTCTATGCCTAATCCACTCTTCTGCACTCACTTGATATGTCCTCTATTTAGTCATATTCAAAGCCTGCTGAACCCAATGTGACTAATAGTGGTGTAAGGTGCTATTCGAGATGTGTAGAACTCTACTAAGCACTTGGTCCTGTTGATGGGATCCAGCAATAGCGCACCTTGAGGACTAAGGTATTACCCAACATGAATATGGGCCTTTTAGACTACTAGTTCTTTGGGCAGGAGTCAGCTCTTTTGTCTGTGAAGTATTCAAAAACCATTGTAAGTTAGAATAATAATTAATAACAATACATAAAGAAACAAACTTTGGTCAAAATGTAGCCTGACAGTACCTTCTTTCAGCAGCTTCTAAAAATATAATTCAGAAACAGGAAGTGGCATGTGCTTTCATGTCAAGCACAATAAAAACTGCCATTGGTGCCTGCAACTAATCTCTCTTCTATTTAAAAACAGATTTATTGTGTTTCATATGAATCCAGGCCCAGTGGCTTGTTAGCCCTAAATGTTATTTTTTCACAACATATCATGGTACTTTAATTCAGATTTTTCCTTGTTATTATAATTATAATTCTTCTTTTGACCATGGGGTCTTAGAGTTTTCACATAGTGCTCTTATGCGGCCACAGCAGGGGAACTGCATTAAGTAAAGAAATGGGTTTCCATGTTATACCCAGCTGCCTCTATTATGGGATGTAACAATACTTTTTTCTCATTTAGATCCCTTTCTGGCTGCTCCCAATGGAAAGAGCCAGAGGGGCAGAGAAAGACAGTATTGCACATGGGTGGTTTTTTTCAGGACATATAAATCTAATTATAGCCTGAAACTTTTGAGATCACTATTAGACACGCTTTGCTTGTCTTGAGGCCATCCATTTTCTGTAACTTCCAACTTTCCCTTCTCTCAAATAATGGCAAGAGAACAACCCCAAGGGCATGTTTTCAGGCCTAAAGTAGCAAGCAAGGTTAATTGTTTCTTTACTGCTGCTGTGCATCCAGGGTCCATTTACTAATACACACCTGTAGCCCTGCAAGATTCAGCTAGTATGTTAAGATTATTGCAGCATGAACATATCCCATCTGGTTTCAGGCCCACTTACTGCCTCAGTTTCCCTGAATGTGGTACCTGTTTCCTCTCCAATGGTTCACTGATTCCCGATATGGTCAGGCTTCTGACTTCACTTAGGTCTCTGGCTAGAAGGGGTGCAATTTCAGATTTGGGAGGGGGGAGGTGGCAACCTGTGCATGTTGTGCTGGGGTTGGGGAGAGAGTTAGGACAGAGGCTTCATCAGTGTTACTGAGCATGCTCAGTACAAGCCACCCACCAAATGGGGGGACCAACTCCATTTCCCTTCCCCTCCCACACACATCCTCATATCTATCCAGGGACTACTAAGACACTGGGAAGCTCTGCTTTTTTTGGAAGATAACTTAGCTGGCAGGAGCATCAAATTCCTATATAAAAGAAAGAAAATTAAATATTAAATAACGCTAACATATTCTGACATCTTGTGGCAAGTCACTTAAGGGACACTGGTAGCCTTAAAATTGTAATGTATATTCTTACTTTGTTACTAACTTTGTGGAGAGAAACAAACCCCATCAGGACACCAGGGCTCTATCTCAGCTCTGGAAGGGGAATGGGGTCTAAAGGGTTACAGCAAGGGCGCAGATACATTTCAGCTCTATATAAGCACGACAGAATAGCCATAGTGGGTCAGACCAATGGTCCACCTAGCCCAGTATCCTGTCTGCTAACAGTGGCCAATGTCAGGTGTTTCAGAAGGAATAAACAGAAGAGGCAACCATCATGATCTCTTTCCCATCGCCCATCCCCAGCTTCTGGCAAATAGAAGCTAGGGACACCATTCCTTCCCATTCTAGCTAGTAACCGTTGATGGACCTATCCTCCTTGAACTTATTTTGTTCTTATTGGAATCCTATTATGGTTTGGGCCTTTCCACCATCTCCTGGCAAAGCGTTCCACAGGCTGACTGTGAAGAAATAATATATTTTGTTTGTTATAAATCTGCTGCCTATACATTTAATTGGGTCAGCTCCTTGTGTTATGTTAGTGAAGAAATTAATAACATTTCCTTATTCTATTTTTCCACACTATTCATGATTTTCTAGACCTCTAACATATCCTCCCATCCTTTAGTCCAGTGGTCCCCAACATTTTGGAGCTGCCGGGCGCCCGGGGGCGGAGTCACTCATGTGCCGGGCACCCGGGGGCGGGGCTGCGCACATGCCCGGGGGCGGTACCACGCATGTGCCTGGGGGCGGGGCCACCCATACGCTGCGTGTCCGGTGCTGGTGCCACCCATGCGTCGCACTCCTGGGGCCAGCACTGCTCCTGTGCTGCACGCCCAGGGGTGGGGCTGCCCGTACACCACACGTCCGGGGCCGGCGCCGCTCCTGTGCCATGTGCCCAGGGCGGGGACGCCAATACGCAACGCGCCCGGGGCTGGAACAGCCCATGCGCTGCATGCCCGGGGCCGGCGACGCTCCTGTGCCGCGCGCCCAGGAGCCGGCAGCGCCCATGCGCCATGTGCCTGGGGCTGGTGCTGCTCCTGTGCCATGTGCCCAGGGGCCAGCACAGCCCATACGCCACGTGCCCGGGGCCGGCGCCGCCCCTGTGCCACGCGCCCAGGGCCGGCACAGCCCTTGCGCTGTGCACCCGGGGGTGGGGCCGCCCATACGCTGCACGCCCAGGAGTTGGCACCGCCCACATGCCCGGGGCCGGGGCCATCCCCGATCACTCAGCGGGCGCACAGATATGACCCAGCAGGTGCCATGGCACCCGCGGGCACTGCGTTGGGGACCACTGCTTTAGTCATTTCTTTTCCATGCTGAAAAGTCCCAGTCTTGTTAATTTCTCTTCATATGGAAACTGTTCCTTACCCCAATCATTTATGTTGCCCTTTCTGTACCTTTCTCCAAATATGATATATCTTTTTTTAGATGCGGTGACTAGATCTGCATACAATATTCAAGATGTGGGCATACAATGACTTTATATAGAGGCAATATGATATTTTGTCTTTTTATCTATTCCTTTCCTAATGATTCACAATATTGTGTTAGTCTTTTAGTTTTTACACTGTCACTGCACATTGAACAGATGTTTTCGGGGAACTATCCACAATGATTGCAAGATCTTTTTCTTGAGTGGTATCTATAGTTAGGATTATATTTTTTCCATGTGCGTTACTTTGCACTTATCAACAGTGAATTGTATCTGCCCTGGTGTTGCCCATTCACCCAATTTTGTGAAATCTTTGCAGTCAACTTTGGATTAGTCCCCATTGATCCCTTTTTCAAGAACATTTATAAGTTTAACATAGTGATCCAAATGCAAATTGCTGCAGCACAACACTCATTCTTACTCTTCTCCTCCCCCACCTTTTAAGTGGAGTACCTGGCAATGTTTTCATGATGATCTAACATTCCTTCAATTACTTGAATGCCCAGCCTTTTGTTATTCTTAATCACCCGCTTCTTTCCCTCTTTTTATAATAAACTTCCTGCCCCAAAGGCAAAGCTGCAAGCAACTCAAACTCTTTTGCATTTAAGAACTACCTCTGGAGCCAGGGCATGCAGCTTTAAGGAGACCTTAAGTATGAAATCCAGGGGTTCCCATTTCTGGGGGAGCTACTGCCTCTCCCCAGCCCCTCTGCCCCCCAAATGGTGCCCTTGTTGGCTAGGTTACAGAAATCCACCCCTTAAAGTTAATCAGATGTTTATTTCTTCTGCCCCAGTCTCTTGCTGTGCATAATCCTTCCTCACAGGCCTCAAATCTTTCATTACCATCTTTAGCTCTTCTCTTGGCCTCAGTTTCCAGTCCTCCTGACAGAGCAGGCTGCACCACATTACAATGTGGTAAAACAGGAGGAACCTACATCCATCCTCTACTATGGGTACTCAGCTCACAGACTCTAAACTATTTAGTTTTGTTCGCCATAAACTAGACTATCCTGTTTTACATTCCCAGTGCCTCTTCCTGTGTGTTTCTAGGCCTCCCACTAGGGTGACCATATTTTTGAAAAGGACAATCCCAACCACTACACCAAAGCTGTCCTGCCCCCAATGACTGTGGCTTGTCACTGGAAATCTGCATAATCTCCTTAAGAGGCTGTTTCCTGTTTCCTCCCACCCCCAGCTCTGCCTGCCCCTCTTCAGGGGATTGGCATCTTCACAAGTGTGTGCACGTTCACGTATACACACACACACACACCACTTTTTTGACAAAAGTGAATATTGGTCTTGTTTGCTCTTGTCAGTTATTCAAGTCAGCAAGAGAAACCAGACAAATGTCTACTTTTGAAAACAAAAAGTTGGGACAGCAAAGACAGGGCTTAATAAAGGGAATGTCCCATCCAAAATGGAATGTATGGTCACCCTACCTCCTCAGTGCAATCTAGCTAGTCTCTCCCTGAACCAAGAAGAGCACATCCTCAGAAAACAATATGGCCCTCAATTTGTGCTTTGGTCAAAGTTCAGGCAGGCTGCTGCTTTATTTGGACTGAGTCACCAATGCCTGTACTCATGACATCCCACTGAGATTTCAATGAAACATCAGCTGGAGATAACTCTGATGCTGGAGTGGAAGACCAGCACTGAGTGACAAAAGAGGAAGAATTACATTCCTGTTTCTCTCTTCTTAGACAGTGGTGGGCAGCCTGCAACCCGTGGGCCACATGCGGCTCCTCAGATTAAGCCATTGGTGGGCCACTAGAAAGGTTGTTTACCTTGCATCTGCAGATAGGGCCATCTGCAGCTCCTATTGGCCACAGTTCACCATTCCCAGCCAACAGGAGCTGTGAGAAGTGGCAGCCAGCAAGTCCCTGAAGCCTGCACTGTTTACTGAAGCTCCCATTGTCCAGGAACGGTGAACCACAGCCAACAGGAGCTGCAGGGGGCTATGGATACAAGGTAAACAACCTGCCTGGAGGCCCACCAGCAGCTTATACTGACAAGCTGCATGTGGCTCCCAGGCCATAGGTTGCCGCCACTGTCTCAGGGTACGTCTAGACTACATGCCTCCTGGGATGAGGTTTACCTGGGAGGTCGACAAATGCCTTTGATGTCGACCGCGGAGTGTCCAGATTACCGCGCCAAACAGCTGATCGGCTCAGCGCGGCAGCCATTTAAATTTAAATGAAGCGGCGATTATTTAAATCGCTGCTTCATTTCCCTATGCCGGGTAGCCTAATCTACATGCCTCTGTCACCAGAGGCATGTAGTCTAGACGTACCCTTAGGGAGAGACTATTGCAGAGCTTTTTCCCATTGTTGCTACCAATGGGCAGGGCTGGATTATCCAATAGGCAGACTAAGCACGTGTTTAGGGCACCAGCAAAGCAGGGGCACCAAAAAAAAAAAAGAGATTTTATGGTATAGTATTGTTTTTATTTTGAATTACATATGGGGGGGCACCATAATCTTTTCAGTGCTTAGAGCCTCTAAAGGTCTTAATCTGGCCCTGCCAATGGGGGCAGCAGTTCCACTGTTAGTAACAGGAGGAATGCTAATGTAGGTTAGCTCAAAAGAAGAGCTAGACAACATGGTAGTTATAGCAGTACAGAGTTACCATTTGTGGAGCTCAGTTGGTGCTAGTCTTGGTGGAAATACTATTATTGACAGGTTTCCTGCTGATCACAGTGTGTTAATCACTACGTTGTCTAAACTTGCTAAGAACATTTTCTAGACAAGAAAGTGGGTGAAATACCAGTTTCTCTATTTGTGCTTTCAAGGGTAGATCTGCATCAATGACAGGCGCAGTCATTTTAGAGGAAAAACTTGTGCAGACAAGGCCTGAGTCACCCTTTCCTCACTATCTTCTGTTCCTTGCATCGCTTATGTTTGTTTCTGAAGGCTGGGGTTTCAGGCTAATAAATTCAGCTGGAGTAATATTAGACAATTTAAAAGAAAGGAAGGAGTTCCTTGACAAATCTGGTGGAATTTTTCTGAGCCAAAAGAGAGGCCAGGAATACAATCAACATCAAGATAAAGGAACCCAGAAAGGGGAGTGGAGAAGCTCTTTCAGTTAAATCCTTTGATTCTATATCAAGGGACAGATATGAAAAATGAGCAGGAGAGAAATGATTTTAAAGCATGCTTTTTCATATGGAAAGAGCAACAATGTGGGCAACCGGCATGATCATGTTCATAAAAATCACTGAGGAGATGTGCAGAAATATACAGTACACATTCTCCTACACATTCCTATGGCTACTGCATAGAGGAACCTGGACGGTTGTTACAGATTGCAGGCAGTCAGGTTAGACTTGTTGGACATCTGAACCCACAATTGTCTGTTCTTTCCATGGCCCTTCCTTTTCATTTTTTAAAGGGAAAACACACACACATACACCAGGGCTGCGTCTAGACTGGCATGATTTTGCGCAAAAGCAGCCGCTTTTGCGCAAAAACTTGCCAGCTATCTACACTGGCTGCTTGAATTTGCACAAGAACACTGACGTTCTAATGTAGGAAATTAGTGCTTCTTGCGCAAATACTTTGACGCTCCCGTTTGGGCAAAAGCCCTTTTGCGCAAAAGCTTTTGCGCAAAAGGGCCAGTGTAGACAGCTCAGATTTGTTTTCCGCAAAAAAGCCCCGATTGCAAAAATGGCAATCGGGGCTTTCTTGCGCAAAACCGTATCTAGATTGGCACGGACGCTTTTGTGCAAAAAGTGCTTTTGCGCAAAAGCGTCCATGCCAATCTAGATGCTCTCTTGCGCAAATACTTTTAACGGAAAAACTTTTCCGTTAAAAGCATTTGCGCAAAATCATGCCAGTCTAGACGTAGCCCAGGAGTCAAAATATGACAATTTACTCTTCAGCATCAGTTATCTCCATTCTTCAAGTGTGTTGAAGTTTATCGTGTTTACAGCCAAGTAAATGATTTATTCAAAGAATTTTACTTGTTTCTCTGTTTGTGAAATACCTGTGAGCAACTTATCTTTTTCCTCAGTTCAAAAGTCTTCAGCAAATAATTCTTGGTCATCAGATCATTTAGGAGAAGCTTGTTGCAAATATGCAATATTTGCATTTTTTTCTTTGTTGATTACAGAATGTTACACATATGTAATATTTTGGATTACTGACTGAATAAGTGTAAATTTTAAAATAAGGTTTCCCATTCAAATGCTTGCAATTGTAAGTTCAAATATTGTCTTCTATGAATAAGGCCAAATATTCTGATGATATAAATATATAAAACTTCATTGGAACCAATTTATACCAATTAATAATTTAGCCCACATTCTGTTTTATATAGGGTGGCTCTAAATATTTTTTTCCAATAAACTCATTCAGTGTTTGTGTAAGCAAACAGTTTTTCTGGGAAAACCATTTTTAGGGTAATATCACAGTCAAAAAGAATTTATTTACCAATTTAATGAATTATTTTTTAAAATGTTGACACTAAATATTTGAAAAACTTCAAAAAACTACCCCTGAAAGTACGGCAATATTTTGAGCAATTCTGAGCAATGCTGTAGTATATTTTTATAAGGTCAGGAAATAAAAGGCTTATAAGGATGTCTTTTTTGCTGCTCTCCAGAAATCTTTTAGTATTTATCACTTACCAGCTTTTCCAGGACTGTAATGGAATTTAAAGCTTATTGGCATGGCTGGAGCAAGTTGTTTGCTCCCCTTCCCTAACCTGGAGATTTGTTGTTAAAGGCTGTATTTTTGTGGAAATAAATAGCAATTTCATTTCACTATTATTCATGGAATCATAACATTTGAGGTTCATGAGAAATTAGATGGTTTATTAATTATCAATCTTCAAAATACCTGGATGTTTCAGGAATTTTAGCAAACATAATTTGTATAAAAACCCACACAAGAAAACAGGGTTATTCTTTATTCATAACATAAAGTTCAGTTCTTGAACCACCCCTCTAATAATATGTCTTTAAAATGATATGGTAAATATTTACAAATAACTAACACATCTGTAGCAATTCTGTCCTCTTTGTGAATGATTCATGAACAGAAAAATAGCTGGTTCAGTTTCACATCTTATTCATTCACAGCAAATAATTGAGTCTGCTTAAGTTAACATACCCTAGTGAGCATCAGAACTGCTTGGACAAAAAGATAGATGTTTTCAGATTCTCAATGGCAAACACAGTGTTTGCAGCACCATAATATATTCCACCATGCACTTGACAATGATTTGTCTCTTTAGAGGAACAGAAGTTGCTTGTTGACCATGTTCACCATGCATGAAAATGTGCACTTCACTGCTTTGTCCCCCATCACTTCAGATGCTGTGTTAAAAGTCCCTGATATTCCTTCACTTGAGGTCAAGAGCTAATTTCCCATTAAGCCCCATGACAGGGGCTCATGGCTGCAAAAAGGAGAGATGTCTCTCCCCCAAACTCTGAAACTGTTGGAGACAGCAGGGGAAGGGGGGGACTGAACCCCTCCCTAAACCTGGAGCACTTCTCCTGCACCCCAAACCTCTTTCTATATCCCAAACCCCTCATCCCCAGCCCCACCCCCCACCCTAGAGCCTGCATCCCCAGCCAGAACCCTTGCACCCCAAACCTCTGACCCAGTCCTAAGCTCCTCAACCGCAGTCCCACGCTACAGCCCACACTCCCAGCCAGAGCCCTCAAACCCTTCAACCCTCTGCCCCAGGCCTGAGCCCTCTCCCACACTCAGAACTCTTTGGCCTCACTCTTGCCACATGAATTTTGTTATGTGTACCAATATGAAAGTGATGTGTCACACGTCACCTCCATATTGGTGCACATGAGAAAATTCATTCCACTTAGGGTAAGAAAAATTAGAGGGAACACTGGTCAAGAGTGACAGGAGTAAAGAGCTATCCAGGGGAAAATTAAGGATTCCCAGGTAGTTATGGTTTCTCATCCAGTTTCCTCTCACACCCCTAAAATTTTAACTCACATAAATGATGTTACATCTGCCTATGCAATTTTGTCCTATCAATATCTAGCTCCTTGCTTTATAAAGTTTTGGGAGATGCTATTATGTTATGTTAGATCATCATGGAGCTTTTCCTTTACTTGGAGTTTGTTTTGTGGCTAAATCTTTCATGAAAAAATTGAGAACTTCCTTATATTCGCTGAAAGGTTTTTATCATGCATGTATGCAAAATTTTCTTCCCTTCACCCACTTCTTTTCTTTGGTTGTTTCACTCTGCAATTGCATATTTAAGATGACTGCTCTCATGCATTTGCCAGACAGAGATCAGCATCTTCCACACGTTGGCCAAGTCTTTGATTTCTTCCCCTGATCAGAGCAGCACCACAACCTACCACTAATCCTGGACAGCACTGTGTTTTAAGGTGGGATTGCCAAGCATATAGGACTAATTGCCTCCAGTTTGCTATGCCCATGGTCACCAGCTGAGAATCTGGCCTCTGTTATTAAGAGGCACTGTGGACTGTATGCATTCTGGATGGCACAGCCTTCATTTGTATGCTTTGTGACATAGGCTTTCCCTCTCACTGGTGACTTTTTCTTATTCTTTAGTTTAAAAAGCATATCTGGCCATATTACCTTGGGCTATGCTTTGAACAGATCCCGTAAGTAGTGTAAGGCACTTAAAGGGATTACCTCCATGAACAGACAGTGGCACTGTTGAGTCAGTAAATGAATGTCTTTCCATTTTGTTATTAGAATACAATAACAAATGTGCACATTTATGGGCATATGAAGTCTACAGCAATAAGCCAATGCCTCAAGCTTGTAGGTGAGGAAACGTCATGAAGATGTAGTAGGTAGACTAATTTACTTCCAATCTGGAAACACCTATTTTTGAGCATTTAACCTAGGCTCAGACACAGAGATATTCTGCAGGGACATATCCAGGAACAGTTAAGCATGGGCAGATAGCTTTGCTGAGATTCATATTTATATGTTGTTATCTGAATTATCAGTAGACCTAAATGGGGAAAGAGACTCAGTTCTCAGCAAGTGTAGAAAGTTCCTTAAAGAAATAATTTAACTGGGATATAGAAGAGGTGATGAAGGAAACAAGCCAATCTGTGGTGTGATGTTCCCTTTATGAAGCACACTATGGCTATGTCTAGACTACGAGGGTTTTCCAGGATATTGGAGGTATCCTGGAAAATCTCTGCTGCTTCCAGGGAATGCGTCTGCTCTTTCACTTTTTTTTGCAGAAGAGCAGACTCACTCTTTTGGAAGCCCTTCCACGAGGAAGAAGGGCTATTCCGAAAGAGGAGGTTTTTCCAAAATTTGGCCCAGTGTAGAAGGGCCAAATTTAGGAAAATCCTCTTCCGACAAAACTGTCGGAAAAAGCTATACAAATTGCAGAGCGCAATTTGCGTACTTTTTTCTGATAAAACATTGTAGTCTAGATGTAGCGTATATGCCAAAAGGCTTTCTTTTGAGCAGAAAAAAATATAGTGGCAGATACACTTAATTGTGTGTGTAGGCGAGGGGAGTGGTATGGATTCCAGACTTATAATTAGATTATGCGCTGGACAAGCAACTGCAACAGGAAATTTACCTTTTCTTTCCCCCAGCGTAGCTATGTAAACTTCACTTACAATCAAGCTATAAACAAAATTAAAGTAATTTTTCTATGCTACTTTCTAGCCTGATGAAGACTCCTAGGTTAAATCCATAGATGTTGTTTATCCTTTAGTACTGTATAGAAAAAAAAAGAATTTGGAAATGAATACATCTGTCTTCCACTGTGATTGTTGCTGACCTAAGTGTGTTGCTTTATAGCTTAGGGACTGGAGTCTATCACTCTTGTTCACGATGAGTAGTACCTTGTTCTGCAAATAGTCCTACTGATTTCACTGGGAACATTTGCAGAGCAAGGCACTACTCAGCATGAATATCTTTTAAAGACATCTTTTGAAAAGTGGAAGTCAAATCCTACTGAGGAAAACAGAAAGGAGCATAAACTCTGCCAAATTAAGTGTAAAAATATAATAAGAAAAGCCAAAAATGAGTTTGAAGAAAAGCTAGCCAAAAACTCAAAAAGTAATAGTAAAATGTTTTTTAAGTACATCAGAAGCAGGAAGCTGGCTGAACAACCAGTGGGGCCCTTGGACAATCAAGATGCTAAAGGATCACTCAAAGATGATAAAGTCATAGCAGAGAAGCTAAATGAATTCTTTGCTTCACTCGTCACAGCTGAGGATATTGGGGAGATTCCCAAACCTGAGCCATTCTTTTTAGGTAACAAATCTGAGGAATTGTCTCAGATTGAGGTGTCATTATAGGAGGTTTTGGACAAATTGATAAACTTAATATTAACAAGTCACTGCAATCAGATGGCATTCACCCAAGAGTTCTGAAAGAACTCAAATGGGAAATTGCAAAACTATTAACTGTGGTTTGTAACCTATCCTTTAAATCAGCTTCTATACCTAATGACTGGAAGATAGCTAACGTGATGCCAATATTTAAGAAGTCTCTAGAGGTAATCCTGGAAATAACAGACCGGTAGGTCTAATATCAGTACTGGGAAAATTAGTTGAACCTATATTAAAGAATAAAATTGTCAGACGCATAGATGAACATAATTTGTTGGAGGAAAGTCAACATGGTTTCTGTAAAGGGAAATCATGTCTTAGTAAACTACAAGAGTTCTTTGAGGGGGTCAACAAACATGTGGACAAGGGGGTCCTAATCTATACTTAGATTTCTAGAAAGCCTTTGACAAGGTCCCTCACCAAAAGCTCTTAGGTAAAGTAAGTTCTCATGGGATAAGAGGGAAGGTCCTTTCGTGGATTAATAACTCATTAAAAAACAGGAACCAAAGGATAGGAATAAATGGTCAGTTTTCAGAGTGGAGAGAGGTAACTAGTTGTGTCTCCCAAGGGTCTGTCCTGGGACCCATCGTATTCAACTTATTTATAAATGATATGGTGAAAGGGGTAAATAGTTGGGTGGCAAAATTTGCAGATGATACTAAACTGCTCAAGATAGTTAAGACCAAAGCAGACTAAGAAGAGCTTCAAAAAGATCTCACCAAACTAAGTGATTGGGCAACAAAATGGCAAATGAAATTTAATATGGATAAATGTAACGTAATTGCACATTGGAAAAAATAATCCCAACTATACATACAATATGATGGGGACTAATTTGGCTACAACTACTCAAGAGAGAGATCTTGGAGTCATTGTGGATAGTTCTCTGAAAACATCTACTCAGTGTGCAGCGGCAGTCAAAAGAGCAAATAGAATGTTAGGAATCATTAAAACGGTTAGAATATAAGGCAGAGAATATCTTATTGCCTCTATAAAACCATGGTACACCCACATCTTGAATACTGCATACAGATGTAGTCATCTCATCTCAAAAAAGATATATTGGCATTGGAAAAGGTTCAGAGAAGGACAGCAAAAATGACTAGGTGTTTGGAACGGGTCCCATATGAAGAGAAAGATAAATGGCTTGGACTTTTCATCTTAGAAAAGAGGAGACTAAGAAGGGATATGATAAAGGTCTATAAAATCATGACTGGTATGGAAAAAGCGAATAAGGAAAAGTTATTTACTTGTTCCCATAAAATAAGAACTAGGGGTCACCAAAACCATGAAATTAATAGGTAGCAGGTTTAAAACAAAAGGAACTTCATGGAGTGCATAGTCAATCTGTGGAACTCCTTGCCAGAGGATGTTGTGTAGACTAGGACTTTAACAGGGTTCTAAAAAGAGCTAGATAAATTCATGAAGGTTAGGTCCATCACTCACTAATAGTCAGGATCGGGAGGAATGGTGTCCTTAGCCTCTGTTTGTCTGGAAATGGATGGCAAGAGTGGGGTCACGTGATTATTATGTTGTGTTCACTCCTTTTGGGGCATCTGGAATTGGCCACTGTTGACAGACAGGATACTGGGCTTGATGGACCTTTGGTCTGACCCAGTATGGCCGTTCTTATGCTCTTATGTTCTTATGTAATAGGAGCGGCAGAACTGGACACTAGATTTTAAAAATTCCCTGACTGGGATTCTGATCCCACAGAACCATACTGCCTATTGTAGAATAGATTATCATAGTAAAGGGGTAGGCAATAAAAAGGCAGACGCTATATTTACCTGCACCTCTGCAGGTATCAGCGAGCACAGCTCCCATTGGCTGCAGATAGCCATTCCCAGCCAATGGGAATGATGGGGATTACAGACCGGTAAGTCTAACTTCAGTACCGGGCAAATTAGTCGAAACAATAGTAAAGAATAAAATTGTGAAGCATGTAGAAGAACATAATTTGTTGGACAAAAGTCAACATGGTTTCTGTAAAGGGAAATCCTGTCTTACTAATCTATTAGAGTTCTTTGAAGGGGTTAACAAACATGCGGACAAGGGGGATCCAGTAGATATAGTATACTTAGATTTTCAGAAAGCCTTTGACAAGGTCCCTCACCAAAGGCTCTTGTGTAAATTACATGGCCATGGGATAAGAGGGAAGGTCCTTTCTTGGATTGAGAACTGGTTAAAAGACAGGAAACAAAGGGTAGGAATAAATGGTAAATTTTCAGAATGGAGAGGGGTAACTAGTGGTGTCCCCCAAGGGTCAGTCCTAGGACCAATCCTGTTCAACTTATTCATAAATGATCTGGAGAAAGGGGTAAGCAGTGAGGTGGTAAAGTTTGCAGATGATACCAAACTGTTTAGGATAGTCAAGACAGAAGCAGACTGTGAGGGACTCCAAGAAGATCTCACCAAACTGAGTGATTGGGCAACAAAATGGCAAATGAAATTTAATGTGGATAAGTGTAAAGTAATGCACATCGGGAAAAATAACCCCAACTATACGTACAGTATGATGGGGGCTAATTTGGCTACGACAAATCAGGAAAGAGATCTTGGAGTTATCGTGGACAGTTCTCTGAAAACTTCCACACAGTGTGCAGCAGCAGTCAAAAAGGCAAATAGGATGCTAGGAATTATTAAGAAAGGGATAGAAAATAAGACCCAGAATATCTTACTGCCCCTGTATAAAACTATGGTACGCCCACATCTTGAATACTGTGTACAGATGTGGTCTCCTCACCTCAAAAAAGATATTTTGGCCTTGGAAAGGGTTCAGAAAAGGGCAACTAAAATGATTAGGGGTTTGGAACGGGTCCCATATGAGGAGAGGTTAAAGCGACTGGGACTTTTCAGTTTAGAAAAGAGGAGACTGAGGGGGGATATGATAGAGGTATATAAAATCATGAGTGGTGTGGAGAGGGCCGATAAAGAGAAGTTATTTATTAGTTCCCTAAATAGAAGAACCAGAGGACATCAAATGAAATTAATGGGTAGCAGGTTTAAAACTAATAAAAGAAAGTTCTTCTTCACACAGCGTGTAGTCAGCCTGTGGAACTCCTTGCCAGAGGAGGCTGTGAAGGCTAGGACTATAATAGAGTTTAAAGAGAAGCTAGATAATTTCATGGAGATTAGGTCCATAAAAGGCTATTAGCCAGGGGATAAAATGGTGTCCTTGGCCTCTGTTTGTCAGAGGCTGGAGAGGGATGGCAGGAGACAATCGCTTGATCATTGTCTTCGGTCCACCCTCTCTGGGGCACCTGGTGCTGGCCACTGTCGGCAGACAGGATACTGGGCTAGATGGACCTTTGGTCTGACCCAGTACGGCCATTCTTATGTTCTTATGGGAAGCAGCATCCTGATCCACCCTATTTCCCTTCACTCCCATTGGCTGGGAATGGTGATCTGCAGATAATGTGAGCTATGATTGTCAACACCTGTGGCGGCGTAAGTGAATATGGTAGCAGGAGCCTGCTAGGGACTGGTGGTCCGGATCTGGCCTGCAGCTGGTATTTGCCCACCTCTATCATAGAACATGATTGACTGTTAAAGTATTTATTCACTTTATTGCAGAGTGGATGATGGTCTCCTTTATGAAACTGTTTTGTTTCCAATACCCTTTGAGAAAGCTAAATACAAAATACAAATCCTGATGGGTGTTTAGATATGGTGAAAGCATATCCAACAGTGTTATCATTTCCATGTGTCTGCCCGTGTCTTGCCGTTTATCAGAGGGAGTAAACCATGACTTCCCTGTGCAATGGGTAAAACCTGATGGCATCTCACAAATACAACAATGGCAAATGTGTTGGTGAAAAATGCTAATTGTTCAACCCGTACATGAATTAATCACACATGCAAGATC
Organism: Pelochelys cantorii; assembly: GCA_032595735.1. Lineage (NCBI taxonomy): Eukaryota > Metazoa > Chordata > Testudines > Trionychidae > Pelochelys > Pelochelys cantorii. The sequence goes on along the minus strand of CM064329.1, from coordinate 94,638,115 downwards.
TAAAGATCCTGACTCTCCTGTTACACCCACATGTAAATCAGCAGTAACCCAACAGAAATCAATAGCATTAACCTGTGGTTAAATAGATGTATGAAAGAGAAAAAACAGGCCCAAAGAGTCCAATTTTCAATCAATTTTTATTACCTGTGTTTTTGTGTTATTTGCATGGTATTATACACAGGGATTGCAGTGTCTGCTATGGTCAAATTATGAGTGCATTTTCAGTAGTGACCTGTCCATTTGCTTCTCAGATTTTGCTCCTGATTTTTCTCACCCCATAAAGCAGCTTGATGTCTCACCACCTGATCTGCAGGCACAGCTATAAAAATGTGGTACAAGGACCATGTTAAAAATGTGGTCCAAAGTTTAAGTTGCTGAAAAGCTTGAAAGACTCTTCCAACTTCATCTGAGCCATGAGTTCTAGCCTATTCCCACTGCTACCTACAAATGCTATAATGGACAGGAAGGGATGATGTTTGGCAGGGAAGACTTACTGCAGCTAAGCCACCTGATGTTTGGGGTGGAAACTATCCAGGAAGAGATTGCTTTGGCATCAGAGTTGCATTTTTCTTGCAGATAAATGGAGGGACATAAAATCAGGGTTCAACTCCATGTCTAACACCAGATCCCATCACAGGGCAATCCCTCCTGCCAGACTATCACATCTACTTTATCTCATTTGTCATGGATAGGGGATCAGCAGCAATACATAACCTGCATCTTCTCTGTGTGTTTATTTTCCCTTTGTCTGAAGAGTGAAAGGAAAAACATTACACCATGTCTTGATTTTGTAGTGTTGCTAAATCACTCTGATGGGAACAATGAAAATAGTGTCTACTTAATAAATATATGTTGATATTTCATATCAAATTGCTTCCAATGGGATCCTAAATATATCCCCTGGAGTGGAAGGAGTGCATAAGTCACAAAAAGCGGAGAACATATGAGTGATATATGTACTTTTCATGAGTCAGGGTGGATAAAACTCTAGGGCTACACTTCTTTCTTTTGTGTTTATGAAATGATGGGGGAGGGGGAAGAATGAAGGACAGACAGATCTATAGTATAGCTAATGGAGGAGAACCTTTGTAAGTGACAGAATATAGAAATAGGGGATAAAGGGGCTTTCCATCTCAAAAACACTTTATAAACACTTCATTCAGATGGGGGAAATGTAATCTACTTTTATAAATGACCTTTCAGCTGAGTTCTGACAAATTTCATGAAATCACTGTGCAGATTTCATGAAATCACTTCCCCTCTCCCTCAGTTTCCCCCAGCTGCTTACTTAGCTGTCAGAACATTTGAAGGATGATGTGATGTTTGAACAGTGCTCTGAATATGTAAATCACTATGGAACCACTGAGTATTATGACTAGTGCCCTCCCCCCCGCACTTCCTGGTTCCATTTTTTATGCTTGAAGCACAGGTGCTGAAACAGCATAAATAGGCTTGTAATGGATATGGATATGCCAATTACTAGGCAGCTAGTTCCCTAGCTGAAGAAAATTGAGTAGCTGAGTGTTCATGAAGGACCTGGATAACTATCAGGATCCTAAGTAAAGGAACTATGATATAGAAGGTTTCTAAGTAGGAACTGTGTATCTTATCCTGCAGCCCTTCTCTCAAACATCTCTAGATCAATCCCACTCCATCATGAAAATGTCTGTGATGTGTAAGTGAGAGCTACCAAATCCTGTAGGGGAACAGGAAGCTAGAGGATCCCAGGATAGTTGAGAGGAGACAGATGGTAGGGTTGCCATCTGCTGACTTATTACAACTGTAATTTTTGCTCATTTGAGGACTGCTATGTTGAAAAAAAAAAAGGGTTTATGGTCTGGTCTGCAGGTACTGATATCCATGGTCATTCTGAACATGCATTGCTCTGTCACAGCCTAGTGGAGATAAAGCTCTGTTGCTCACACTCATTAATCTCAACTTACGAGGTACAGGAAGTTATTGGAGAGTGAAGCAGTCCCTCCGGGAACATGGGCCAAAGGAGGACTTTGAAGGAGAAGATTGAAACTTAGAACCTAAAGTTAACAGTTTCACTCTGGAAGCCATGGCCAAGGGCAAAGAACCAGGGGGACACTCTCTTGGTGGCCAGTACTGCTCAGTAGGCAGGCTGTTGAACTCTGAACTTGGCGGATCCATTTTAAATTTTAGCAATTTCCTTCCTAGGGATAGTCCTCACCCTAAATAAACAAGTCTCGTTGTTATGCATGTCATGAGGATGAACACTGAAAATGTCTAACTTTTAGATGCCTGAAATAATCACTGGAACAACAACAAGATCCACAAACCCTGAGGTAGGCACTGAGGCTTCCTGTATAATGCGCAAGGAGAGAAAGGCCCCTGACAATGGGGCCCACAACAGCCCACTAGCCAGAGAGCTGCATAAGCTATCCAATGGGAGATTCTGACAAGAAGGTTGTATCCTAAACCCCATCCCTCTCACAGAGGTTGGTGCCTAATTTTAGGCTGCAAGGAGACACTGGTCTCTGCTAATGATCAACAGCTAGGAAACCCTCCCCTGCAGTGAGATTTAGGCACCTAAGCCATTTCGAGTGTGCCCAGCTCCACACAACAAATCTGGAGGGATCTTATAACATTTAGCTCAGGGGTTAGGGTACTCACCCAGGAAATAGGAGGACTTAATTCAATTCCTTACCTGATGAGGAGGAAGGATATGAGGTCCTGCAACTGCACTGTCCGGTGAGTACCCTAACCACTGAGCCACAGAGCACTCTCACTTTCTCTGACTGAGTTAATACAGACCCCAAATCCACAAAGGTACTCATGTGCCTAAATCCCAGCACCTAACTCTGGGGTATAGGTGCCTAAGTCCACTGAAATCCACTATTGTAAGTGCCTAAACTCACTTAGTGCCTGTGTTTTGGGCTAAAAGCTCCCTAGCTGCATCTGTTTTTGCCTCTAGGTATGACACTGCTGTTGCATGCTAGACATCCAGATGCCTATCTCCCTCCTAAGCCCCAGAGCAATCCATGAACCAGGGAAAAGATCCAGCTTAGTTGTGTGCAGGCCTAATTTGGTAGGCATGCTCACAGGCCATGTATCATATCAGGTCCCATGCAGAATCTGAGCAGAGCAGGAAGCAGCCTATGTCCATGGGAGAGGAGGTGACTGGCTTTTGTGGAACACTGAGCAATGCAATACTTATGTTTCTGCATAGATCTGGACCACAACAGCTAGGCTCCTTGTGAATCCAGGCCTAAGAGATCAGTGGCTGAAAGAAAAGCCACAGTATAGAAAGCAAAACAATATCTTTGTTCTTGAAGCTGTCTTTGAAGTTAATTTTCCTCTCACAACCTTCTTTTTTCCCCTCTCCCCTTAAAATTCTCAGTGGGCTCACCAGGTTCCTCTTGTGCTTGATTAACATTTGGCTACCAAGGGAACTTGCTCAAAAGCAGATTTTTTTCCCCAAGATTTGACCACCAAGGGAACTTGCTCAGATTTTGTTCCCAAGATTTCTCAGCTCAAATAACAAAGCTTCCCCTTTGTTGGATAAACATTCAGTTTGCTATCCAATTTATCTTCATTTGATAATGTTCATATTCCAATGAAAGCATACGGTAGGTATACTAATCACTAAGAATTATGCTATCTTCATGCTGCTCCAGTGACTGCAAGATAATTAATGTCTACTGATGGACACATTCAAAATACCATTAATTAAGTTATTAAGGGTTTTAATTAACTTCAAATGCTTCAAATGTTTTTGAATAATTTTCCCATATTTAGGAATGAAGTTGCATACCTTTGCCAGCTCTCAGTCTCCCATGTGTTTATTTGCTACAAAGATTTATTCAGAATGTGAAAATGTGATTTTGGAAATTAAATCTAGTTCCATTTTATGAGCTACTTACTTTTCCTCCCCTCTTCCATACTAAAATTTTAATAACAAAATAATTGGATGTGTTTATTTCCTATTTGTGTCACCTTAAGTCTGGTCTCCTGAGTGGAGTCCATTTCGTCGTGAGTCGTTCAACCAACATCAATGGATGGAGCTAAATGTACCTGGCTGATGGCTGTAGAGAGCCTTTAATACTCCTGAGGGGTTATTGTGTGTGTGTATGTGTGTGTGTTGCACTAATTAGGATGAAATAACTATTGCCTTATTACAGTGTGTGCCTTTTGGGAAAGAAACACTGGGGAAATTCTGTTTTCTTTCTTTCTTTTGTCCTTCTATGATTCTTCTAAAACTCATTTCCTTTCCTTTTAAAGTACAAAAGCTACTGTACTGACAGCCCTGGGGCCTGAAGCCCTTTATTTAGCCACAGAGGAGAATACAGCAAATGAGCTACAAGCTCTTCCCATGCAAGACTCCTGCCTGCACGCTTGAACCATGACCATCTCTGGGACAAGAGGTTACCACGATCACCATGTCCTTTGATTCGATGACTTCACTTTAGACACTAACACCAAGTGGGGATGGGTTAGACTGGAGCACTAGTAGTGATGATTTACTAGTTCATTGTTGTGATGGTGGTGGAGACATTATTCTACTAAGAACTTCAGCAAGAACCACCACCTCATTTCAAGTAAATAGCCAAACAGCTATCACATAGCAGCAAATTGACTTGGCTTACTAGAACCCTGAACTGGATTTGACACTGTAACCTGAATGTAAAAGACTTCTTATTGAATTTCTCATTGCTTGAGTTATTAAATACCATAGTATCCGACTGTCATTCTTATAAGTTTTTCTCTGTTATGATTTTGTGAACTCATAATTTAAAAAATATCTGTATTTGCATCTCCATTTGAGAAGACAAATAAAAAGGGAAAAAATCTAAAGATGTTGGTTAATACTCTAATCATACGACTAGAACCTGATTAAAGCAAACAGAGCTTTGTGTAGCCACAGGGATTCAAATGCATAGAGCCAACTGGAAGATCAGACAAGAAAAAGCTAGGGAAAATTACAGCTACTGACACCCAAAAGAAGTTCAGAAATCACTGTTCAAAGGTATCTGCAATGCAACCCAATGGACTTCTCCCTTCTAGATCCCTGGGCAAGTTGTGAAGGGCACCACTTTCACCCTGTGCTTGACTAAATTTAAGTCTTCCAAACATTGTCAGCAGGTGAGAGCTGTTCCATATCTAATTCAGAGACAAACCTTAAATGAGCTACAGGTGCTTTCCTTTTCCAGCTCCATAACCAAGCACACCTGAGAGTGGGCTAATTTATTTACAGTGTGAGAGATAAGAGCATGTGAATCCCCAGGGAGAAAATATGGCTGGACACAGAAAACAATTGTTTTCTTCCTCCATCCACATACATTATTATCATCATCATCATAATTTGCATCCAGCAGCTGACCAAGGGATGTGGCAGCTCAAAATTAAACTGAATTAGCAGAGCTGTGTAAGACTTGTAATATCTGTTTACACTGGGACAGAACCAGGCTTCAACTAGGACCAGAACCTCCACTGTGCATATAAATAAGTTATATAGCCTCATGATGTTATTATGGTTACTCTCCTCCTCTCTTCAACTTTCCCTTGTTTTTTATGCTTATTCCTCACATCTTGTCTTCAGTTAAGTCCTGATCCGTCCACTTGTTCCACTGAAGTCAAGGAGTCCACCAGACTAAAACAAAGGATCTGTGTCCTAAAGTATTAACGATATAAGGCGTAAGCAGCACTGTGGTACTTTCAGCCTGCAAAATCTACAGTTCAAGGCACCTGCACCTATATTTTTGCTCAGTTATCCAGGCTTCCAGCTTCCTTGCCATTCTTTTTCTTTGGTGGAAACTCACATCTCACTCTCTCTGCAGTTTCCTGCCTTCTCTGTATTGGTCTCAGCAGAGACAGGCTGCCCAAGCACATTTGTTCATTTTCTTTTCAGAGACATATAAAAAGAGAGAATGTCAACAGTTATGTTAACACAGAGCTCCACAAGCCTATTTTATTCTATGCTACAGACAAAATATATTCAAAACAAGAAAAGAATCTATATCAATGCTAATAAGCTTCCCAGAACTTATCTCAAACTTAACATGGACTTAAGTAGGGACAGTCTTTCATCATCCACCCAAGAGATTTCCTTTGTGGTCACAAGCTCTTAACAGCTTCAGCTTGCAATAAGCCCGCTTATAACATGTTTAGCCCACCCTTTACACAGTTCAACAGTCTCTCAAACTGGAGTTTCCAGGAGAAGTTAATTAACAGACAATGAGTTTTCCTCCTCAGGGCTTAGCTTCAGAAGGATGGATTTGAAGTGGGTCTTTTGAATTCCTGCTACCTCTAGAGACTTCTTAAGACGCCCACTTCACATATATTGTTCCAAAATCCCCTAAGAAGTTACTAATACCTTCCAGAGGTTTCATTAATCAGTTTCCTAGAGATGTTACGCAGATAAAATTCCACAAATAACACATACACAATTCCATTTTTAGTATAGTGGACTCTCAAAGGTATTAAGCCTAATTCAATAAGGTTTATTTCAATTCAATAAAGTTCATTCAGGATAATGCAGTAAACAGTCTGTCATACACTCCATCTCTATTCTGCAGCCACTGAGTGTGAAAGTGAACCTTCTTCATCCAGGTCCCAACGTGTTAAGGTAGAGATATATGAGCCATAGAGGAACAGGTAGGTAGTCCCTCAACCCCCAAATAACATTAGGCACTAATATTCAATTGATAATGATGGTATTAGGAGAAACTAAGAACCCTACTTCTCACAGCAGGCAAAGTCTAAATCTCCTGAAAATCCTGCACAGTGCTAGTATCACCAAGTCCTAGAGTACTGTCCTTTGTGTTTTGCACATGTGCTTTATATGTGTGCCATCAGTGGCCTCATTACAGTCGGGGAATGCATTCCCTGAAAGCCAGCTGTTCTTCCTAGTGTGTTGCAAACGCCAACCACACATTGATAAGTCAAATTGAAAATTGCCTAACAAACTGTCACCACCACAGTCGACTTGCCAACACCATGCTGGTTAGCCGTGAACCAGTAGCAATCTGGAGTACCCAATCCCATGTGGCAAGTACAATCTGCTTCTGCACTAGTGTGGCCTCCCTCAGTCAAGTGTTGTGGAGGTTAGACGAAGCTCCTTACGCAACTCCAGGAACAACTGCTTCCTCAAGTGAAAGATCTGTAGTCACTGCTGGTCATCCTTCACCTGCAGGATAATGTGGTCCCACCACACTGTGCTCATTGTCCTACACCAGAAATGCTGGTCTACAAATGGAAAATAGGCACCAATTATGACATTCATTACCTGTGTCCAGTCTTCCACGAATGACACCTCCCCCCCCCCGACTCCTACCACTTTCTTTTCTTAGACGTGCACCCACAATACCACCCAGCATCACTCCAAGTGTCTGTTCTACAGCATAAACCATTCACTTGCAAGCAAGAGCAGCTGGCTGACCAGATCCATGACTCATCCCTGGGCTGGAATGGACAGAACTGAACAGCATGCACAGTGCAACGTGCCTTAAGAAAAAGGCATTTAAAATGTGGCAGTGTGAAAGCGCTTCTGCACAGAGGTCTGCAAAAGACAGACAAGTTCTCCCACAATATGCCACAAACCAAGCACTAAAGTGGCTCCAAGTGCAGAGGATGCTCAGGGTGGGATGTGCACCCATAAATTCAAGCACAAAACCTGTGTACCTACAGTGCCAATGTGGGTGTGATTGTACAGTGGTGAGTGTGTAGCTCTGCATCATGGAATGTGGCAGTAGGTTTAGCTAAAAAGTGGATATACGCGCATGAACTAAAACTTGGGCACACATGCCATGTAGACAGGTTTGTAATATGGATGTTAGTAACCCAGTCCTGGAATTCTGCTGAAGACAAGCTATCAGTCACAGTCATGAGTGTGGTAGTAGCTCTACAGGAGATCAGTTCAACTCACCTTCTCTGATGGCCTAAACAAAATTTAAACATAGGTCTCCAAAATCACTAACTCACTGTGCTATCTACCGGAGATCTCTGTAAATAACTTAACTGTACTCTCCTGGATGGGACCTTTATCACACTGTGCACCTTTTGCTTATGCAAAGCTGCTGATCCTGAGTCATTGGCTGGTGAGTCTGAACCTGTGATTTTAGGGGCTAAAGCCATGAGCCTCTACTGCATGAGCTAAAAGCCAACCAGTTCTTAGCTAAGGCAGTAGAGCAAACTTCACTCTCCCTTTCTCAGTGGTCTCAGTGTCTCTAGGGTACACTTATAAAATTCCATTTTAATCCTCTGTTACATTTTGTGCACTAAGAACATTTTGTGTGTGAAGAACAGCCACACAAGATTGATTTTCTTAAGCCACTGTGGCCTTTGTTGTGGCAGACACTCTCATTACACATCTCTCACTCAGCTCATCTGGATAAAGATTTCCATATCACAAAAAGATCAGCTCTCTTTGCATCTGCAAAATCCCCTCACTAGTAAATTCATCACTTTCAATTAGAAGAACAGTTGTTTCTTTAATACACTATATATTTTTAAAGCTGCATTATTCACAACACGTTTCCCTGAAACCTCTTGACTAACAAATGATAGCTTCTCTGGGGAAACCAAACCGACAGGGCTAGAACCTTAATAATAAAAGTTTAATCATTATCAGCTATGATCATTTTTAATAACTGTGATCTCATTGGGAACAATTTTCAAGAGGAATCATTTTTGCTTCATTACAATATGTGAGTGATGATACTAATAAACTCTCACAAAAGGAACTCCAAAACTCACAGCTTGCTTTCCCAACTAACCATTCATTACTGCTCCACAAGAGACTAAAGCTGGGAATCCAGCAAGCCAGGATCTGAGTTGTACTTGCCAGAATTAACTGCTCACTGTAATAAAATACATAGTGCAGAAAGTCAGATGATACTCCGCACCATGTCGGGGTGAGGGAGAAACATAGGAAAGAGAAACAACCAAGCCTGCCTGTCTGGAGCAAAATGAAAGTTGATTTTTAGGAAATGAGTTGCTTTTAGACTGAATAATTTCAGACTTTTCCTTTTTCAGAGCTCAATAGACATGTGACCGATGCTGCTTTCTCTCACATCAAAAGAGGAATATATGAGCCCATCCGGTGTGAGATGTAGTTTGGAAATTAAAGCCTGCTGTTGTGCGCCTGGAGGGCCGGGAAGGGAGCCAAGTGAGAACGGCTTGAACCTGAACTTGCTTCGAAGGCTGATTCAGACATCCTGCTTGGGAGAGCGGAAGCAACCTGTCTTCTCATCTCGTTTCTATGTAAATTAGGCTCTCTGGAGATGTGACAATGTTAGACTGTGATCAGATTCAAAAATTATGGTTATTGTGCTTAAAATATAAAAAATAAGATTTCCTAATGCATTTTCGGTTCTGCTCTTTTTGAGGTATTTGGCTTCCTTGCTGCATATTTTTTGTACTCCTTTGCGGAATGTGAATGATTTGCAATACACTGCCAGAGTTTTTTAAATGGGAATTAAATATGTTAGACAAACACTGTCTAGCCTGCAGGAATTCAGCTGAAATGAAGAAAGTGAAAGGGTTCTTACCTGATAAGGTAGAGCTGTTCTGTTGCTTTAAATGATATTCTCTCAGGGGATGTTTAGTTGATCTATGCTGCCTGAAAAATAAAGACATAAACAGTATTTCAAAAGCACTGCAACTGATGAAAGAGAAATGAGGGATGATTCCCAGCTGCTAAGACTGGTTTTGGATCTGGATCTACATCCAAATTTGGCTGTTTTTAGGACCTTAGTTTTTAATTCAGCCCAATATGCTCCTCAGCCCAGCTGTGAACTTGAGATCTGATGTGTCCTGAAGGTTGGGGATGTTTAGTAGGGAGCAGAAGGGGACTACTTCCTACACTGCCCAGGTAGGGCTAAGGGATAGCCATGTTCTCTTTTCCAAGAGACAAGCAGGAGAAGGGATAGTAGGAGCTGCTGCACACAGTGAGAATGCTCATCCTCAATCTCAAGGGTTAACAGGATACAGTCTTTGAGATCTGTTAGCAGAAATATAATATAATGTAAGAAAAGCAGGCCCCAGGCTCTGGCAGCATGATGACCTTTTCCTGCTCATAGGGCATTAGCATGTATACATAAGAGGTGGGTTTGTTTGTTTTTTAAATGACACCAAATTACTGCTCCGCTGCAGGGTAAAACCATGTCAATGCATTCTGTGTGCAACATGTGCATCTGCCAGTCGAAAAGCAGCAGCAATATTACAGAGGCTAAGGAGGGCAGCTTAGAAACAGAGGAGATAGCCAGAAAGCTATCGATGTACATCCTTAGAGTCTGTGAACATCCCTCCTCCCCACTTCTCTACAGAGAAGACATAAGTAGGCCAGAATCAGAAACTATCAAGGAGCAGGTTGATGTATTCTGATGAGAAAGGTGAACGGAGGCAGATTGACTCCTGAACAGAATCAGAAGCCATCAGCTCCCAGGTCAGACAAGACTGAGAAGTTCATGTTATATTCCTGAGAGTGGTGATGTGACCGTGGGAACAACTTTTGTCATTGCTGGAAACTTGTAGTTTATTCATTTTTGAGTGATGAAATAAGTACAGAGAATATTCTGTCTTCTCAGAGTTGGAGAGGCTGGGAAGGGAACTGATGGCCCTTTTTCATCACTAGGCTAACAAAAAATACAGGACTCCTTAGTTATTAACATGGAAACCGCTGTCCAAAGGGACTGTAAGAAACAGAATAGGTTAACTGCAGAGTTAAGACAATGAAGAGGAAAAGTTGAGTTGGGTTCCTCTTTTGCAGGCTAGCAGGCCCTGGGCCTAAGAGGGGACCTGTGCGTGGCTGCTGATGTGAGAGAGCTATTCACTCTTGAGCAGGCCACTGTGTTTAATACTAAGAAAGTCATTGAGCAGCACTGAACTGGAAGAAGGCATATTCATTTATTGGAGTGAGTATCACTGTGACTTGGCTGGTTTGGTTTCACAGGGAAATAGAACAGTGAAACAATCATTAGAGTCTCTGAGAACTGCCTCTTCAGATGGGAAAATGAGCAATAAATAATGAGAGAAAGCAGAGATATGGGGAAACAACTAAGAAAAGACAGCAAAAGAGAAGGGACTAAGGGTACGTCTACATAGCAACATTATTTCGAAAAATGACTTAGTCCACAGCTACACAGCAGGCAGTTATTTCAAAATAATGTCAAAGTACTGTCAAGCTGGACGACTTCTTACTCGGACTTCTGTAACCCACACTGTACAAGGAGAAAGGGAAGTCAGAGGAAGAGTGCTTTAGTTCAAAATAAGTGCTGTGTAGATGCCCCCAATTTTGAAATAAACTATTTCGAAATAAGCTACACAATTGACGTAGCTCAATTTGCGTAGCTTATTTCAAGTTAAGCCCTGCTGTGTAGATGAACCCTAAGTGTCAGAGTAGTGAACTAGGTGCTTGGACTTCTGGGTTCAATCCAAATACTGCCACTGGTACCGTGGGTGAGTCATTTCAGCTTTCCTCTCAGTGTATCCATCTGTATAATGGGGGAAATCACTATCCACCTTCTGACCAACATAGGGGGAGTGAGACAATACATTAATAGGTGAATATTTCTAGAGAGTCTTTAACAGGCTTTGTATTATTATTGAAAGGAAGCGATCTGATACTTGATTTAAAAAACTCTAAAAGATTCTGATAGGCCATACTATGAATTGTGAAAGAGAACCTACATATTATGTTGATGGCACTTTATAATACCTACAAAGAGAAAAGTGATAATTGATTTCAGTCCGCGTTGATCTTATTTGTTTATTCTTCATGGTTCAATCAGATGTTTCCAGATTAAACACAAGATACTGATTCTGTGATGGAAGAGGCCTGGATTCAAAACCCTGGCTCTAAACCTGCCCTTGCTGGTTTTAGTTGTGGGTCAGAGCCCTGACTGGAAGGTACCTGTTTTTACTTTGCTGATCTTTGAACAGCTTTTTTTTAGTACAGCACTTCCATTGATTAGAGCTGAGTAAGGATGGATGAGTTCATCCCCAAAATAAATACTTATCACTTTCTGTAAACCCTTACATTTTTCAAAGCACTCTACAAGCACTAGCCAATTACCACAAATTAGATAAAATTAATGGATGAAGGCAATGTAAGATACCTTAAGAATATATTCTTTAAGTACTACTGTGTACAACAGCGTCTCATGAAATCTTATTGGAAAGATGAATTTCAGTTGCTTAGGACAGATTCACTTTCATATGAATAGAAAACTGGCAGAATGGCCATAAACAATGGGCAGTAATACTGCAGGTAAACATCACTTTCTGAAGGAAGGGGCGGGCGATAATGGTTACTACATTTGTCAGTGTTAGGTCTGTAAGCTTTGAATATCTTCATCAGATGTTGTGACAGTAGTGCCAAACATTTGCTTTGAGTATTTGATTGCATTTTTAAGTAAACTTGCTTTAACCTTATTCACATCCTTGTTGGATTTACTTCTTGCAAATATGCTGGCAAATTAGTTTACTGGCAGGAATCTTCATGTAAACAGCGGATTTTAAATAAACATTGTAGAATATTCATACATGAAATCATAATCCTAAGCATTCACACTAGAAACCTGACTATGAGAGCACTGTTCATTGAATCAGAAAACAGAAATATATCATCTGACCTTCGATACCAACAAAAACTACTTGTTTGATAATCAAAGCAGCTTGTCAAATAATTTGTTAAACAGTTTTTTGTTTGTTTTTAAAACTTTGATCAGCTTTACTGCTCTCTGAGGAACTACAGGCCAGTGATTGTTTGAGTAATGAATAAACTAGAGAAAATACTGTGGCTTATTTGACCCGCTCGGTAAACCAATGTCAGAGGGTTTGCAGCATTTTTTCCTTAAAAAGGAGAAATGGATTATATAAGTCAGGGATATTTTTTGATGCAATCTATTTCAAAGGCAGGTTTTCGAAAGATCCTGTACTTTCAAAAAATGAGGAGTACAGGATCTTTCGAAAAAGCCTGCCGTTTTCGACAGAACTGCGTCTAGACCGCAGTTTTACTTTGGAAATGGCGCTTTTTCAAAAGAGTGCCATTACGCGATTATGCAAATGAAGAGCGGGATATTTAAATCCCCGCTTCATTTGCAATTTCAAAGTGTCTAATTGACATCCCTCTGTCGAAAGAGGGATGTAGTCTAGACACAGCCAGAGAAACAGAGGCTAGGGACACCATTCCTACCCCTCTTGGCTAATAGCCATTGATGGACCTAGCCTCCATGAATTTATCTAGCTCTTTTTAGAATCCTGTTAAAATTCTAGCTTTCACTGCATCCTCTGGCAAGGAGTTCCACAGGTTGACTGTGCGCTGAGTGAAGAAAAACTTCCTTTTGTTTGTTTTAAACCTGCTGTCTATTAATTTCATTTGGTGACCTCTAGTTCTTTTATTATGGGAATAAGTAAATAACTTTTCCTTATTCACTTTTTTTCATACCTCTATCATATCTCCCCTTAAACTCCTCTTTTCTGAGATGAAAAGTCCAAGTCTTTTTAATCTCTCTTCATATGGAACCCGTTCCAAACCCCTAATCATTTTTGTTGCCCTTTTCTGAACCTTTTCCAATGCCAATATATCTTTTTTGAGATGAGGTGACCACATCTATATGCTGTATTCAAGATGTAGGTGTACTATGGTTTTATATAGAGGCAATAAGATATTTTCTGTCTTATTCTCTATCCCTTTTTTAATGACTCCTAACATTCTATCTGCTTTTTTGACTGCCGCTGCACACTAAGTGGATGTTTTCAGAGAACTATCCACAGTGACTCCAAGATCTCTCTCTTGAGTAGTTGTAGCCAAATTAGTCCCTATCACATTGTATATATAGTTGGGATTATTTTTTCCAATGTGCATTACTTTACATTTATCAACATTAAATTTCATTTGCCATTTTGTTGCCCAATCACTTAGTTTGGTGAGATCTTTTTGAAGCTCTTCTTAGTCTGTTTTGGTCTTAACTATCTCAAGCAGTTTAGTATCATTTGCAAACTTTGCCATCCCACTATTTATCCCTTTTTCTAGGTCATTTATAAATAAGTTGAATACGATGGGTCCCAGGATGGACCGTTGGGGGACACAACTAGTTACCGCTCTCTACTTGGAAAATTTACCATTTATTCGTACCCTTTGTTTCCTGTCTTTTAACCAGTTATCAGTCCATGAAAGGACCTTCCCACTTATCCCATGACAGCTTACTCTACTTAAAAGCCTTTGGTGAGGGACCTTGTCAAAGGCTTTCTGGAAATCTAAGTATACTATCTACTGGATTCCCCTTGTCCACATGTTTGTTGACCCCCTCAAAGAACTCTTGTAGATTACTAAGACATGATTTCCCTTTACAGAAACCATGTTGACTTTCCCCCAATGAATTATATTCATCCATGTGTCTGACAATTTTATTCTTCACTATAGTTTCAACTAATTTGCCCAGTACTGATATTAGACTTACCGGTCTGTTATTTCCAGGATTACCTCTAGAGCCCTTTTTAAATATTGGCGTCATGTTAGCTATCTTCCAGGCATTAGGTACAGAAGCCAATTTAAAGTATAGGTTACAAATCAAAGTTAATAGTTCCCCAATTTCCCATTTGAGTTCTTTCAGAACTCTTGGGTGAATGCCATCTGGTCCCAGTGACTTGTTAGTTTTAAGTTTATCATTTTGTTCCAAAAGTTCCTCTAATGATACCTCAATCTGGGACAATTACTCAGATTTGTCACCTAAAAAGAATGGCTCATGTTTGGAAATGTCTCCAATATCCTCAGCCGTGGAGATTGAAGCAAAGAATTAATTTAGCTTTTCCACTATGACTTTATCATCTTTGAGTGCTCCTTTAGCATCTCAGTCATCCAAGGGCCCCACAGGTTGTTTAGCTGGCTTCCTGCTTCTGATGTACTTAAAAAGCATTTTACTATTACTTTTTGAGTTTTTGGCTAGCTGTTCTTTAAACTTCTTTCTGATTTTCTTATTATATTTTTACACTTAATTTGACATTATGGTCCTTTCTATTTTCCTCACTAGGATTTGACTTCCCCTTTTTAAAAGACATCTTTTTATCTGTGTCTGCTTCTTTTACCTGGTTGCTGAGCCACAGTGGCACTCTTTTGGTTCTCTTACTGTGTTTTTTTAATTTGGGGTATACATTTAAGTTGGGGCTCTATTATGGTGTCTTTGAAAATTTTCCATGCAGCTTGCAGAGATTTTACTTTTGTCACTTT
Source organism: Pelochelys cantorii (assembly GCA_032595735.1). NCBI lineage: Eukaryota > Metazoa > Chordata > Testudines > Trionychidae > Pelochelys > Pelochelys cantorii. The sequence goes on along the minus strand of CM064329.1, from coordinate 94,622,922 downwards.
ACCTTTTAATTTCTGTTTAACTAACTGCCTCATTTTTGTGTAGTTCCCCTTTCTGATATTAAATGCCACAGTGTTGGGCTGCTGAGGTGTTTTTCCCACCACAGGGATGATAAATTTTATTACATTATGGTCACTATTTCCAAGTGGTCCAGTTATATTTACCTCTTGAACCAGATCCTGCTCTCCATTTAGGACTAAATCAAGAATAGCCTCTCCCCTTGTGGGTTCCAGAACCAGCTGCTCCAAGAAGAGTCATTTAAGGTATCAAGAAATTTTATCTCTGCATCCCATCCTGGGGTGACGTGTACCCAGTCAATATGGGGATAGTTGAAATCCCCCACTATTATTGAGTTTTTTTAATTTGATAGCCTCTCTAATCTCCCTTAGCATTTCATAGTCACTATCACTGTCTTGATCAGGTGGTCGATAATATATCCCTACTGTTATATTCTTATTATTGGAGCTTAGAATTACTATCCATAGAGATTCTATGGAACATTTTGGCTCATTTAAGATTTTTACTTCATTTGATTCTACATTTTCTTTCACTTATAGTGCCACTCTCCCACAAGCATGATCTGTTCTGTTCTTCCAATATATTTTGTACCCTGGTATGACTGTGTCCCATTGATTGTCCTCATTCCACCAAATTTCCATGATGCTTATTATATCAATATCCTCCCTTAAAAGTAGGCACTCTAGTTCACCCATTTTACTATTTAAACTTCCAGCATTTGTGTATAAGCACTTTAATAATGTCACTATTTATGTCTGCCATTTCTTGATGTGTTAGATTCTTTTTCTTTTGATTATGTCTCATCTGATGCGACCATACTTCCATCCTCTCCTCCTGACTAGAACATAGAGCATCTCTATTAATAGAACCTCCCCTAACAGATATCTCTGTCCAATCCATGTGCTCCTCTGCACCTGTTGGCTTTCTCGCAGACCTTAGTTTAAAAACTGCTCTACAATCTTTCTAATGTTAAGTGCCAGCGGTCTGGTTCCATTTTGGTTTAGGTGGAACCCATCCTTCCTGTATAGGCTTCCCCCATCCCAAAAGTTTCCCCAGTTCCTAATAAATCTAAGCCTCTCCTCCCTACATCATCATGTCATTCACACATTGAGACTCTGAAGCTCTGCCTGCCTACCTGGCCCTGTGTGTGAAACTGGAAGCATTTCAAAGAACACTACCATAGAGGTCCTGGATTTCAATCGCTTTCCTAGCAGCCTAAATTTGGCCTCCAGAGCCTCTCTCCTACCCTTCCCTATGTCATTGGTACCTACATGTACCATGACCACCGGCTCCTTCCCAGCACTACACATAAATCTATCTAGATGTCTTGAGAGATCCTCAACCTTCTCACCAGGCAGGCAAGTCACCATACGGTTCTCCTGGTCATCACAAACCCAGCTATCTATGTTTCTAATAATCGAATCCCCCATTACTAACACCTGCCTTTTCCTAACCACTGGAGCTCCCTCCCCCAGAGATGTATCCTCAGTGCAAGAGGATACCATAATATTCTTTGGAAGGAGGGTCCAAACTATGGGATCATTTCCCTCTGCTCCAGTTGAATGTTCTCCTTCCTGAGCCTTTAATCCTCCTTAACAGCACAGGGGCTGTCTGACTGAAGGTGGGACAGTTCTACAGTGTCCCAGAAAGCCTCATCTATGTACCTCTCAGCCTCCCTTAGCTCCTCCAGTTCAGCCATCCTGGCCTCCAAAGCCCATATGCGGTCTCTGAGGGCCAGGAGCTCCTTGCACCGAATGCATACATACGCCACCTGCCCACAGGGCAGGTGATCATATATGCTACATTGAGTGCAATAAACAGGATAGCCCCCACTCTGCTGCTGAGCTTCTGCTAGCATTCTCTCCTACAGCTACTTAGGTTATTCATAGGATTGTTATTTAAATCAGGAATTTTTGTTTTTAGTTTAGTTTAAAAGTTTTAAAGAATGCCAAGTATACCTCAACCCCTTCCAACTCCCCTGGAGAACTCCCTCTTGAAACTCCCTGTTAGCTGCCCCTGTTCACAAAGCTCCCTGGTCGCTTACTCACAGGCTTTATACAGCCCTGGCCTTCCTGATAGCCCTGCCCCCTGGCTAAGGCTCAACCAATGAACAGAGGGTTCTAGATTTCAAATCCTTGTTAAGAAGTTCACAGCTTCCAACTGCTGGCCACAGCACACAGTCCTTCAAACAAACAGCTCAGCACTTGAATCTCCAAAACACACAAACAAACAAACAAACAAACAAACAGACAAACACAAGCTCAGCACACAGTTTCTTTCAGGTAACTAGCAAGTAACCCACAAACACAAACACAAACACACACTACAGACAGCCACTTACCTCAAGAGTCCTGTATTTGCTTCTCCTTCACCTGAAGAACTCCCTCTCAAAACTCCCTGCCCCTGATTCTGCCACCAGATTCTGCCACCATTATTCACATGGAGTAGTTCCTGTCTCTGAACATAATCCCACTAATTTTGATGGCCTTTTTCATGGAGAATGAGTGACAGAATCTGACCCTCAATTTGTCAATGGAATTCACATTAGCAAAGAGTCTTGTATTGTAATCAGACACAGATGCAATACAAAGAAGCCTAGAACACTCTAACAGGAGTTTTTTTCATAATTTTTCAGCCTGTGCAGAGGCCATCTTTAAGTCACTATTTCACTCTCCCAGCCTGGCTGAAGTCTGAGGCTGACTCTGGTGTAAATTTGAGCAATTCATGTGTTGCTCCTATCTACAGATGTAGCCTTCCCCTGAAGGTGTGGCTTAAGCTTACTCCCTTTTCTTTCCCAGTTGCTTGTTATCACCAGTATTTGGAGTGGATTTCCCCCTCTTTTACAAGGGTTAGGTCCCATCACGAAGGTGACCAAAACTCAAGGTCATAGAACCCTGCTCTAGAAGAGAAGCAATGCCCAGAGACTTGAATAGTTTAACTCCAGAAGGAGGAAAGCAGTAGTGCAATGGGGAACAATTGCTTTATAAGAACAAATAGAGTCTTATAGGAGATGAAAACCATGTTGTCTGCACTGCCTTGGCAGCAAGGACAGAGTGGCTTGAATAGCACCCGGGACTCTGACCAAAGGTGTGTCTACACTACAAAGTTAAATCGAAATAACAGTAGTTATTTAGAATTAACTTTAATAGCATCTACACAGGCAAACCGCTGTGTTTCGAATTTATTTTGAAATAGTGGAGTCCTTATTTCGAATTTGGTAAACCTCATTCTATGAGGAGTAACACCAAATTCGAAATAGCTATTTCGAATTAAGTGCTGTGTAGACACTTAATTCGAAATAGGGGGCCTCCAGCCCTTCCCAGGGAGCCCTGGTGGCCACTCTGGGCACAACCAGGAAAACTTACTCTCCTCTCCCCCAGCCCCGGAGCCATTAAAGGGGTAGACCCTGGCCACAGTGCCTGGGTCAGCTCCAAGCCTGCCATCCCAGAGCCAGCAGTGGCCATTGGGACACCTGACCTAGTGGCCCCAAAACATGAGCCAGCAAGCCACTGGCAGCCAGCCCTCCACCGCTCCCCAGGAGCAGTCTGCCAGCTCCCAGGAGCCTGACAGGGGCTGGAGAAGGTGGGCACGTTCCTGGTCCAGGGTGGAGATCATGGACCTTATTCAGGTTTGGGGGGGATGCCCCCAGCGTCCATGATCTCCGCACTACACAGAGGAATGCGGCCGTCTATGGCAGGATGGCTGCCAGCCTGGCCACCAAAGGCCACATGCGAACGCAGGAGCAGGTTAGCATGAAAGTCAGGCTGGTCCAGCAAGACCCCCAACCCTGAGCCCTGAGCATCCCCTCCCCCTTCTTCCCCTTGCTTCCCCCTTCCAGCTCCCTCCTCCCAAGTTTCCCCCTCCCCGTCCCACCCTCTCTTCTCCCCTCTCCCACCTCCTTTCCCCAGTCTCACCAGAAGCTCATCCCCCGCCCCCCAGTTTTGTTCAATAAACCCAGTTTCTATTTTTGAACATAAGTGTCTTTTATTTGACTTCAGGAAGGGGGGCTAGGGAGGGGTAAGTGGAAGGACATGAGGGAAGAATGGGGCATGAGCCCCCGGTGGGGAGGACCGGGGAGGCTCTGAGGGCTCCTCAGGGTGGATGCTCTCCCTCAGGGCCTCCTGGATCCTGACAGCCCCCCGATGGACCCCCCGGATGGCAGCCTGCAGCAAGTGCAGCTGAGCTGATGGCAACGACCCCACGAGATGCACCAGCATGCCCAGGGTCAGCTCTGGCTCCATGTTGCCGAGTGCTGTGGTGTCCCGAGTGCGGGTACTCAGGGCACTCCAAGACAGGACTGCTTTGCTGTCCCTCATCGAGGTAGACAAGCAAGCGGGGAACCCTGAGAACTGTCTGTCTGGGGTGGGGGTAGGGTCCTTTAAGCACAGAGTTCAGTTAGCCTCAGGCAGCAGCCCCACACACTCAAGTCCTAACCTGATGCCCTGTCAGCACTGGTTCCGGCCAGCCTTAACTTCAATTCAGGGTCCACTCAGTGTGGACGCGCTATTTCAAAATAGTTTTTGTGTATAGATGCGTTATTTCGAATTAGCTTAATTCGAATTAACTATTTCGAATTAAGTTAATTCGAAATAGTGCTGTAGTGTAGACATACCCCAAGGAGTCCCAGGCCAACAGTCACCAGGCAACCCAGGAGAAGAAGGAATGAGTCAACCCCTTGACATCTTTTTTTCTGGTGCCTGGTGCCTTCACGCAATCAAGGTTACTGCTCACTGTGCCGTACATAAGGGTGCTGTCCTTAAAAAAAACAGTAGTTAGCTGGGAAGGAGTATAAAGCCCAGTACACATGGGACAGTAAAGAGCATATTAGTCAATCACCTGTCAGGATAATACTTAGTCCTGCCATGAGTGCAAGGTACTGGATTAGATGACCTCTCGAGGCCCCCTCTAGTCTAATGATTCTATGATTCTATATGATTCTATGGGCAGACATGTGGGACACAGAATTCAGGTCGCATTCATAGGTTAGTGGTACCACGATGCCCATGAAGTACAACAAGAGGAATTGAACACTGTTCTTTAGTCCCATATAACAGAAGCCTGGATAGTCATTCAATCTCAGGGGACGGCTCTCAGGCAAAATTTCCATTGACTTCCTGAATCATCTAATCCCTGGGTTCAACTTTTACATTGCCAATATGTGAGAATTCAGATAGCACCCACCCAGAGACTTCCCTCTGCCAGCTCAACACAATCTTCCATTTGAAGTTACATCAACACAATGCATTTGCTGATAAAATTGTATTTTACATTTTATTTTCTAATGAGAATGCTCTGAGTGTAAAATCCACATTGATTTGTATCTCAGCTGTATTGTTTCCCTCTGCTTTCCAACAAATTTGATTTCTTAAATGGAACCAAGATTTTTATTCCTTTTCACAGTTAACATCAGCCCTGGCTGAACAATCATTGGTAGTCATGTATCTACCTTTTGAAGTGCCTTATTCAGATTGCAAATTAGCCAGGATTTTTACTAATTTGTTTGTTATTTACAGTTGTTTGACAAATAGTTCAGATGATCAGATTTGACACTACAGATTATTCACAGCGAGTAGTCAGCCAGCTATTTGATATTTAGAATGAAAGCTTTAGACTCCCAAGGATGGTCCCCTGAGACTTTGCTTTGCTGCTAGTTTGGAAGGCCATGAATCATGAAGAACAGACATTCTGCCTGATTCTAATTTATAGTAAGGCCTCTATATGGTCCTCCACCAGTGTACAAGGGGCCTTAGGTCCACACATTAAAAATGTACTGCAGTATAGCCTCCTTGTTTGGATGCAGTTATATTGGTACATACGTGCTCCTTATTGGTACATCTTATTTCCCCCAAACCTTCCTACTTGTGTCCATTCAGGGGTTTGTACTTGGTAAAAGAATAGCTTCACTGAAATGATTATATTGGTACCAATCTCAACAGCAAACTGGGACTCAGTGTATATGAATATTGGGCCCTTAGTCTTCCAGTGAGGTCTGAGCCTCAGACTGGTGGGAAGAAAGTGTTCATCCTTATGCTTTGCTTGCTTAAAGGGAATTTGCTCCACTGTCATTTCACTAGGGTAGTTCCACGAGGGCACACACTCAATGCTTGAACTGTATGTAAACATCAGTGAGTCAGGAAAACATTCAATGAGAAGAAAGCACCCCAGAGTGGGGACACCCAGCCCCTGCCTTAAGTGACCACCACAAGTTTAAGGGTTGAGCCCAGCAATCCTGGTCCCATACTTGTTGGGGTTATGAGGAATCTGCCATGCAGGAGAGTGGAAGGGGAGCCCTCATGGTCAGGAAGGCCTCTAGGAAAAGAAAGTGGGAGTGGGGACTCAGATCCTTCCATTAGCCATTTTACCTGCATGATGCAGGAGCCAGGAACGTTCCCCACAATAATGGGACCATTCCCCCGCTTACATAGGCTCTGAAAAGTGGTTCTGTGACAGTTACATCATGGGGATCTATATTCAGTCCAAGGGTCTCCAGAGAGAAAATCCCCTTGGTTTACAAGCCAAAAGATTAGTGGTGTGGCAAGCTGATTGTGGTGGCTGAAAGTCACACTAGTGGTTTTCTTCCTCTACATCAGGAACAGCACAGGAAATTTCCAGACAGTGAAATCTACTAAGTGTGGAATAATCTTCCAGGGGAAGTGATGGCGGCTGAATCACTTGAACCAGTTAGACCTAGACTACATAAAACAGTAATAAATGTATAATAAAGAAGAATTCTGTATTGGCAAGGCAATGGATTATATGATCAAGTAGGTGTCTTATGACCTCTTCCATGAGCATTATCACCACTAATAAAGATTTCACAGTCTACTGTCTGAACATAGCTAACTATGTTAAGAGTGTACAATACAGAGAAGAATCTAGTTCTCATTCATAACTACTTCTGGCTTTCAATGAGTTACCTTGCCAAAGAAAGGCTTCCCACAGGCTTCCCATGCTTGCTAGTGATTTGTTATTACTTTCCAGACACATAGTACAGAATCTGAAATCTAGCCATAGCAATCTGGAGCACCAGTCACCTGGCAAAGGCTTTCATGTGGATGAAGACAAGCTGCAAAGACTGGTGAGGAAGAGAGCATCTAACAGTGGCCTGTCAGCCTCCTTGAGGAAGACTGATGGAGCCATTGATAGATCAGCGAGATGAAGGCAGAAAAAAGTCAATCAGTGATGCTTGTGACGAGAAGGCAGCAGCAAGAATTACATGGCAGGAGTCAATAAGGGAACTAATTATGAGTGAAGTATTATCTTCACCAATAAGAGAGAGACCAATCTACGCCAGAAAACTACAGTTCTCTCAGTAGAAAGGAGAGGTGTGAATAGCAAGCAGATCTTTTTGAGAAACTGAAAGGATGATTGGGAGGTCTGTGTCTTGGCAGAAAAAAGAATTGAAACTTCTATGCTGGAGATAGGGGAGTTTGGGCTGATGGATGTTTGATTAAGGAGATGCCAGACATATATAGTTACCCACTCCTGTACATTCTACATGCACCCACACGAAATCCAGCTGTGCGAATAGCTGATAGCCAATCTGGAAACACAGAGGGATCAGAATGCAATACCTTCAGTAGGAAAGACTTCTGATCAGAATCTTTCATAATTCCATGCTTAAAACACTCACCTGAGGGGGGGAAGAGCCCTTTTCAAACCTGATCTATCCTTTCAGGCTGAGGAGTGAATTGAACCAGGTATCTCTCACAACCCAACTGAATACCCTGTCCAATGAGCTGTAGGTGATAGGGGAAAAGTGCCACTTCCCGCCATTGTTTTGTGTGAACTTACCTGAGGGGTCTGACTGGGTAGGCATATTAAGAGAGGCCGTACTGGATGAGTCTTGCATACGACTTAGATGACCATGTTCCCTCTAAGCTGCACGGCCATCCAACAGTCTATCAAGGGCTGCACAGGTGCTCAGGACTGTGGTGGTGAGAAATGTCTCTCCACCAGCCCCAGACCTGCCATAGAGAGGAGAGGCACCTCTCTCCCTGCCCGAGCCCCTGCCAACCCATGGTGGAGAGAGGCATCTCTCTCACACTGCCCAGGTGCTGCTGTAGTGAAAGAGAATTGGGGGGAGTCCTCTGTCCCTACGGCAGCAGCTGGCAGCCTGAACCCCACACCCGTCATCTCCAGTCCCACCCTAGACACGACCCTCCAGCCAGAACCCTCAACCCCTGCACTCCAACTGTCTGTCCTAGCCCTGAGCCCCCTCCCAAACCCCTCTGCATCACCCTCCAACACACATCACCACCATATTGGTGCACATAATTCATCTTCATTCATTCATTCATAATTCTGCATATGCATGGGAAAAAATAGAGGGAAGATTGGTGACCAAACACCTATCTTCCCCTGGCCTGTGAATCACTCTGGGGTTTACACAGGAGATAAGCACCTAGGGTGAGGCTGCAGTGCACATGGGCAGAAGAAGAACAATAGGTGGCAATGGAACTTTTACCGCAGAAACTTAGGTGCTGAGTGAGATTAGGTGCTTGCAGGTTTCAGTGTGAGTTTTGTGCATCACAAGTGTCCCAGAACTGGGACTTATGTGTCTAACATTTAGGAAACTAACTACTTTTTCTTCATCCAATCCTTTGTGTTTCTATGCTATTAAAGAAACAAAGCACAACTTAGCAGAGCACTCAGGATGTAACATTCCTAAATGTGTCAGTGCTTGATGGTACTACCGTAACCAACATCTTCCTTTGGTTTTCCTCATCCTTGCTGTTTCCATCTTCGTTTGTCTGTTACCAGAGATAGATGAAAGCCATGCTGGCATGAGCAGATTTAAACCTGAGTAACTATATTCTGTCTACCTACAATTCTCCACACGACTTCAATTGGACAAGCTGTTTTCCAACTCTCCTTCTCAAAACATTAGCTATGTTGGTGCAGAACTGTGATAGCTATACTGGAATAGTGTATGTGATAGCCTTATGAATGTAAAGAGTTATAAAAAGATGAAAAGAGTTATGTCACATTGTAACTTTCAGCAAGTTAAGATGAGAGAATCATTCTCGGTTATAATAAATGTGATTAATCTTGCTGATTTGTCTGTTCCCAAATTTTCCATGAATGCTTAGGGTACATCTACAGAGCACTTGTATTTCAAAATAAGCTATTTTGGATTTTTTCTAAAATAGCTTATTTTGAAATAGCACATCTACACTACAGAGAAGCTTAAAAATTAGTCCAAGTCATGCTTCCCTAAAGTAGACGTGCTACCTCGATTTAGAGCCCCAGGAGGTGCTGGGGAGTAATTACTTTGAATGGCCCTGGGGAGGAGCTATTTTGAAATAGCAGCAGTGGAGCGTCCACACTACTGCTATTCTGAAATAGTTATTTTGGAATAAGCGTTATTCCTCGCGGAATGAGGTTTACAGATTTTGAAATAAGCCATCTGTTATTTTGAAATTATTTCAAAATAACAGTATTGCTGTGTAGATGCTCCCATTGTTATTCCAAAATAATGCTGCTGTGTAGACACACCTTTAGCGATTATCTCAAATGTATTCATTGTTCAGAATTAGTCACTTGGACTTTTGGTGAATAAATCTCAGTCCATGTATTGCTTGTAAGAATTCAATTTGTAAAACTAACTGTGTTGGTTTGCTGGTTCATTTTGCTAGAATGGGCAGCAGAAAACCAGTTATAAGTGTTGACTGAGATATTCAAAGGAATTTAATGGCAACTGGTATCCAAATCTGGATTTGGACACCAACATTCCTAGGATGGTGTCTTTACTGTTAAAATAAGGTCTATTTTTACCTCAGGATAACTTATGTGCATTGGATTTCCTGCTCTTAAAACATAGTAGAGACAAGCCATATTAGCTTTACCTAGCTAAACTAGATTTGATCAACCACAGGCAAAGGTTGAGGGAGAGTTTAATACTGGCTTGGATTACCTATCTTGTAGTAGACTCTACCAGTATTTTGTCTCCGATTTTGATTTTACAGTAAAATAAGTATGACACGCTAGTTCTCACAGTTATAAAAATAACCTCTCTGTGACTACAAAGCCTTTAGAATACTTTGAAAATCTTAAGTATTAACAATTAAATTGATGTTATTAGGAGTCGAGTCTAACAATCTCATTGAGTTGAATGAAGTCAGCTCACATATCTCTTATAGTATATTTTCCAGCTGTCTTCTTCAGGCATGACAATATCATTATATCAGCCATGTTGGTGGAGACCAAACTGATACACTTTCCCCTCTTGCCCACTTCCTTTTCTCTCCCTAATGCCGCGTAGTGTTTCCTATGCTGATCTCTCTTGGTATGTCTGTAACGCAGAGTGTACCTAGGTGCTCGTTCACATTCAGGCCGGTATATGCTAGACAGTTGTGGCACTAAGTACCACAATGCAGAGCTGCTCATAGTCCATAACCACGTAGCCTACATCTGTGCTGGCACATCATTTCCATGGGTTTGGCACCCAAGTTTTATGGGGGAAGGGTGTATCCCAGGTTTATTAGTGCATCATTAACATAAGCTACTTTAGCACTTGATTCATAGTGTATTGTGAGTACTGTGATCAAGAGTCAACTAACATGAGTTAAAAGTACATCATAAAATCAAATAAACATAGGACTATAAGAGACATTGAGCGGTCACCTAGTCCAGTCCTCTGCGCTCACAGCAGGACTAAGTATTAAACTATCCCAGACACATGTTTGTCTAATCTGCTCCAAAAAATCTCCAATGATGGAGATTCGACAACCTGCCTAAGAAATTTATCCCAGTTAGGATAAACCACTCTGACAGTTAGGAAGCATTTCCTAAAGTTCAACCTAAGTCATCATTGCAGCAATTTAAGCTCATTGTTTTTTGTCCTCTCCTCAGATGGTAAGGACAGCAAATTTTCTCTCTCCTCCTTGTAACAATCTTTTATGTACTTTAACACTGTAATTATGTCCCATTTCAGTCATTTCTTCTCCAGACTAAATAAAAGCAATTTTTTCAATCTTCTCTCATAGATCATGTTTTCTAGACCTTTATTCATTTTTGTTGCTCTTCCCTGGACTTTGTCCAATTTGACCACATTTCTTGAAATGCGATACCCAAAACTGGACACAATACTGCAGGTGAGATGTAATCAACCTGGAATAAAGCACAAGAATTACTTCTCGGGTCTTGCTTGCAATAATCCTACTAACACATCTCAGAATGGTGTTCCCTTTTTTGCAATAATGTTACACTATGGACTCGTATTTAGCTTGTGATTCATTATGATCCCAAGATCCCTTTCTGTAATCATTTCCCATTTTGCAGGTGTAATTATTGCTTCCTAAGTACAGTATTTTGCATTTGTCCTCACTTAATTTCATCCTATGCCTTGTCTACACTCAGATTTTAACATATGCTAGTTTAGTTAATATGTTAATAACACATGTTAACAACATTACAATTTGCCAGTAAAAATAAGGCCACATTAAAAATGCCTTTTTTTTCATAGTCAGAAAACTGCTGACTTAAATAGGAATTGTTAGCATGTAATCAAGAGTGGAATTCAGCTCTAATTGTTGTCTTCTCTGTTGCCTAGATAACAGAAACCGTTCCTGAGGTCTATTAAGTAGACAAGAGTATTACAATTTAGTAATTACACTAATTACAAATACGTAACACTTTTACAGGCCAGCACTTACATTGCACTTTATATTTTCAAAGTGCTATACAAATAATAGCTAATTAATCCTCAGAACATCCAAGTGAAGAAGGAATACATTAAACCCATTTTACAGCTAGGTCCACAGAGACAATTTGACCTACCCCAGGTTGTTTGTCTAGTCACCCTCCAGTCTGGAGTTGATACCCTGATGTTGTTAAGACCAGAGAGGATAGTACACGTGCAATTAGTGCCACTGAGCTAGAGATTCATTCCTTGAGAAAGTGAAAGACTACAACTGCTAATTAGATTTAAGCGTACATTACAAGTATTTCAAAAGCCTCTCTCTCCACAGCATCCAAGTGTTTCTATCTTGGCCACAAAGTTAGTTCCATATTTATAGAACCGGTCAGCTTCATCTTTTTAATCCACTTCTAAAGCATGTAGGAAAAGGGGAAGGGGAGCCCTGCTAGCTGTGGCAAGGGCCAACTAGTAATCACAATACACTGTAGAAAGTCTCCTATGGGCTAATCTTCAGGGGACAGAGCGTCATCTGCCCTTTGCCACCATAGGAATAAAGTCAGAGCTGCAAGAAGCCTCACAGCAATTGTGCAAACCATTATCTGAGGATTTGGAAGACAATAGGTGAAAGTGGGGTCTGAATAATAGTTAGCCAGGTCCAGACAACAAGAAAGTCAAAGTCACAATAGGATGTTTCAAGAGTTTTTGTACCACTTCTGTGTTAAAAGCTGACACAAAAGGTTTCAAGCTGACTGTGGGGAATGACTTTTAAATAATGACCTGGAAAGGCAAGATCTGCAAAAGTATACTCTTAACAATAAGCCTTAAATTCAGGAATAATGGCTCCATTCCTATTCAACAACACTGTGACCCAAAGAGGAGATCCTTGCAATCAGCAGATCATTATATATATATTGCAATTTTATATACATAGGATATATATATAACTGTTAATTGCTTCTTCCATCTCTGGAATTCAGCTGCTTTTGGAGCTCTTTGGCAGTGCACAATAGCTTAGGAAAGAAGTGTAAAAAAAACCCTTCTCCTTTGCAGTTACAGAAGGATTTTGGGGAGACAGATATTTAACAAACCTGATCAGAACTAAGTCAATGTCCGGGCTTAACACTCATACCAAAAGGGAGTTAGGACCTCAGTTCTACATCTCATAAAAAAGCAATGGTCCAAATAAGTGAGGTGAAACTATCCTAGGATCACTGTGGAAAGCTATTAAGTCCTTGCTTCACATTACAGTTGCCCTTTTAAACCCTGGCTACAATGACCACTATGGACATTGCAGCGGCCAGGGAATAGTTGGGACATAGAGACAACCTGTCATGTCCATCCCAGTCTCCAGAATCCTTCGTGAAGTAAGCAACACAGCCAGTTCTGCACCTGTGGGAGTAGTTTCAGTCATGCTGGGCATTCTGCAGAAGGGCTTTGTGATTGTTCTAAATTGGCTCCACTAACATAAAGGGGTGGCAGTAAAACCTTGAATGTCTCTCAGTACCTCCAGTATAAAAGAGTCATTTTAAAAGGATTCTGTAGTGGAATCCCTCATTTCCCCCTTTTTGACCGCATAAGCACAATGGAACTCAGTAGAACATCCTCCCCCCCCCCCGCCAACTTGCAAAATATTAAGGCATCTGCTCTGTAGATCTCATCTCTCTAAGCAGCATTATGAGACACACACAACAAATCTGTCTCCAACTATTATTCATCAGCTATTTCATTTTTTAAAATCCACAAATGTAGATGAATGCCTTATTTGATAACTATAAGATGACCATTTCCATTTGCAACACATCTTTGTCCAAACCAACATAGGAAATGAACTTTCATATCAGTGTTCCCCATTTGCTACCTACAGCATCCTCCCATTAATCAGTCTTAAAAATCAAAACGGAGCTGGATTTATTTCTGCTGAGGAAGCTTCTTATAAGAAAAGATATATGTGAATCCTGCCATGTTCAGACAGGGAAGTGCCTACATTTGCTTTACTACTGTAGATTTTCAAACTAAAATCAATGTAGCAATTGCAACAGTTTCTCATCCTTTTGGGGGTAGAAAGGTTCATCCAAACTATCAAAGTTCAAAATCATCTGTAAGATATATTTTTAAGAGCAGAAAGGTAAAAGTAATAAGATCACTCACTGTGAGAAAACTGAAACCACGTTTTCATCTCGCATATGCTCTCATCCAGTTTAACCCCTGATATTAAATGTGAGATTGCTCCTATCTTTAGAAGTACAACATAACAGCTCCTCATTAGATCCTGAAAATATACAGCCAGACTTTGAGTTAAGGGGGGTCATCAAGATCATAAGAGACTTTGGCAGATGTGTCAGCCACTGAAATTGAAAAGATGACTACTTCTAATTCTTTCTTCCAATGGCACTTTAAAAAAAACCCTCTGTAACGATGAGAAGATATCATCTAGAGCAAGGGTGGGCAAAATTTTTTGATGGAGGGGCTATTGCAAGAATTCGGTAAGTGGTAAAGGGGCACAATCTTCCATTATATAAATGGAGGTATGGGGGTCTGAGATGGAGGTTGGGTGTAGAAGGGAGCTTGGGGTAAGGGATTGTGGGATCCGGGAAGGAGTTTTGATGAAGAAGGGAGTTGTGACCTGGGGCAGGGGGTTTGGGTGTAGAGTCTGGGAGGGGTTATGGGTGCTAGAGGGGGTCAGAGGGTTTGGGTTATGTGGGACAGGGTGAAGGGGGAGCAGAGGTTTGGGGGAAAAGAGGGACTGGGATGCCAAAGGCAGGCTCTGGCTGGGGGACACTTACCTGGGTGACTCCCAGCCAGCAACCCAGCAGATTCCACAATCAGGTACCCTGCTTTACATGCCTCAGCAGGCTGCTCAGAGCAGCCTGTGCATGTTTGAATAGTTACAAGGCTGAGGAGAAGGCAGGAAGGGGTACTTTGCATTCTGCCTATTCTTCAAACAAGCAACTCCCATTGGCTTGAAACTTACCAATCTTACAAGCTGCAAGATTGTGCTGAGGGTGGGGGCAATGCATGAAGCCACTCCCCTTCCTCCTCTGGGTTTGCTGCTGTTCACAGACAAACAGGGCCTTGCAGCCAGCTTCTCTGAGAAGCTTGTGGGGGCAGGGCAGGCAGGGAGCCTGACTGAGGCTCCTGCTATGCCCGCACACTGGATCCAGCAGTTTGGCGGGCCGAATCTGAACCACGGGCTATATTTTGCCCAGCGCTGATCTAGAGCAAAAGAAATGGGGTGAGATTGTGTGCTGAGCACCCAGAAGGCTCTAAGTTTCAGCAGAACATGCTTTGCAGCCCAGGGTTGCCAAAATCCCTATAATTGTGCATTATAGTGATTCCTCTCCTGCCACCTACATGCTCCCCTGTTCACCAGGCAAGTTCCCTATGAGAGACTCAGTAAAAATCTGCTGGAAGCTGTAGCACGTGGCTGTCCTTTCTGGATCACCCACAAGGGTGAACACTAGCCCAGTATGTCACATTACATGCTTTTGTTCATTGTGTTTCTAGCCACACCTCTTCATATCTCCTTTAGTGGGCAAATTTGTTCTAGTTTTGCACACACACACTTAAAAAGGGCCTAAGCTCGTGTAAGCAGGAAAGCAATGTAACTCACAACAATTTGGCATTTATGAAAAACTTACACCCCACATAATTCATATACCAGAGTAACTCACTGCTGAATTGACCTTCAACACAATGTTCAGCAGGAGGACAAATGGGCTGAAAGAGGGGATAGACTGTATCTCCTAACAGAATTCATTTCTTTGCATTATTTTTTATTTAACAATATACATTTTAAAAAATGCTAAAAAGACACCTATCTATATGCTTCATGTACTTGCATGTATGTCCTAAATCCTGCAATTTCAATTACACCCTACCCCCATTCTGCCTGAACAATTCCCCACTTTTAAAAGTACATCTCCCCTCTCATTTTCAAAAAGCTGGCAGAAAAAAATTAGCTTCTCAACATTCTCCAAAGATGAGCCCATTCTGGACTATTTTGAACCATGAATTTCAAAACATTGGAGCAGGGGTGGGCAAAAGGGCCTCCGCGGGCTGGATCCAGCTTCCCAAGCTGGTGGATCTGGCCCACAGAGGCCCTGCTGCTCCCCCTCCCACAGGCCAATTAGAGCCTGGGGGTGAGGGAGCTCATGAAGCCTTCTCTGCTCTTCCCCTGCCCTGCGAGCAGCATGCGGCACTTCAAAGCACCACATGCTCCTAATTGGTCTAGAGGCAGGGGAGCAAGGGAAGTCTCCTCCCACGCCAAGGGCATGGGCACCTGGGGGGAACATGGGGTGGGAGCAAAGGCACTCCCTCACCCCCAGACCAATCACTGTCTGGGGGTGGGGAACCTGGAAATATCGTGGTCATGCCCCTTCTGCTTGATGCCACACCCCTTCTGCTCGATGCCCCACCCCTTCCTGTGCAGTCTGGAGCCACTTCAAAAATTTCCAAAGTGGCCCCGGCAAAACATTATTGCCCACCCCTGCCTTAGAGGGTGCGCTCTTTTTCCATACACAGCACCAGGTCTGTTGACTCAGGCTCCTGTTCCTCAGGCTGCAGTATAGAAAAATTGCTGTATAGATCTTCATCCTCATGGTTTCAAAGCCTGGGCTCCAGCCCAAGTCCAAACATCTACACTGAAATGTGTAGCCCCACACTCCAAGCTCTTCAAGTCCAAGTTAGCTGACCCAGACCAACCATGATTGTGCTATGGGTCTTTTATTGCAGTGTAGATGTACCCACACAGACCACCCTGGCAACAATCCCCACTTCATTTCTAACAGTGGCACTCCCGGTTGGAAGCCACAGCTGCTCTTAACTGCAGCTGTGTGGCCTGGGCAGAAAGAGTGTATCTCAGATAGGCAGCCCCTCAGGGAAAGGATGCCAAGTGGTTAGGGCACTAGCCTACAACTTGAGAGACATCGTTCATTTCCTTACTCTGTCAGGGACTTTCTGCCTGACCTTGCTCAAGTAATTTAGTCTCACTGGGTATGTCTAGACTACATTTTTTTTAAAAAAAAAAACCTGCCCTTTTTTCAAAAAAACTTCACCTGCATGCACCTTGCAATCATGTTGTTTCGAAATTAAATTGAAAGAACGCAGGGGTTTTTTCAACATTGGTAAACTTCAAATTATGAGGAAGAACACCTTTTTCAAAAGAGCTCTTTTGAAAAAAGGCGCGTGTGGTTGCAGAACAGGGACATTTTTTGAAAGAAGAAGCAGTCAAAAAAAGCACAGGTGCCCTGGTGGCCATTCTGTGAATAGCAATCAGGGCTTTCTTTCGAAAGAGTGTCCATGCAGTCTGGACTCTCTCTTCTGAAAAAGCAGATAGCTTTTTTGATCCAGTTTTGAGGTGTGGACACTCTTTTTCGAAAGAAGCTTGCAGTCTAGAAGTACCCACTGTATCTTAGTTCCCCATGGCTTCGTCTACATTGAGCTTGCGCAGGAAGATATGCAATGAGATGCCATTTTTGCACAAGGGGCTTTTGCACAAGAAGGAGCAGTCTACACTGCTCCTTCTTGCACAAAACCCCCCTCTTGCACAAGAGCCGTTGTGCCGGAAAATAAGCCCCTTGCGCAAAAATGGCGGCTCATTAAGTACGCAAGTGAGGCATGGCAATATTCATCGCCATGCCTCATTTGCATATCTTGTTGCACAAGAAAATGCAATGTAGACATAGCCCATCTGTAACTGAGGATAATACCACTACCCTACCACCATAGGGCATTCTGAGGATAAATACATTGAAAATTATCAACAGAGGTGGTTGGAAAAATTCTGATCAAGCATACATTGGAATGTGCTGATTCTGAGGCGGGGCAATTTCATCAAAGGTCCAAAACAACCTGTCTCATTTCCTGATGGCTCGCCTGCCAGTACCTTGGCTTCCTGCATCTACAGCTCCGGGGCCTTCTATCAGGTGAGGCTCACTACCCAAGAAGAGGAGTTGCATTCCCTTTCACAGAGAATTTGAAATTTTAGGGTTTTGTTGCTAATTGGAATGAAATTAAATTTTGAAATGCCAAAAGCCTCCGCAAAATGAAATGACCTTTCTCCACCCATCTCTAATTTTGAGGCAGTCACATGCTTCAATAATGGCCATTTAAGTTCCTTGGACAGATAAGATCAAAACTAGCACTGGAAATCCATAGGCAGCCAGTACAGTTCACATAAATGTTCTCTTTATTTTTCCAATTCTTTTCTCCAGTGTGAAATTTCCTATCTGCTCCTACTTTAAAACTTCCAAACAAAAGGGATGTGGAAATAAAAAGACACGTAGTTCTGTTCATTATTGCAACCCAGAAATGCTGAATACAAACAGCTTTGAGCTGCAGTACCTGAATTTATTCTAGTGTATTATTATAACCTTTTTATTGTGAGCTTGCCTTCCTTCTAAGTCTATTCTGAGACTTAGAAAGATGCAGTAGAGGAGCACCATTACATTTCTGTTGCTGACAGACTGATCTAATTTATAGGATCTCTTATCACTAATTGCTTAAATAAATTGCATTTTGCAGTGGAGACAGGGGCCATATTAGATTTTTTGAAATTCTGATTCAACTCCAGAATGTCTCATGGAGCATTTTTCATTACACTCTTGTGCCTCTAAACAGTTAATTATTTTAACAGACAAAAAACCCTTCATAGACGAAGCTCTCCCTCCATTTTGCTTTGTCTTAAGTTTTCCATGCAGTTTTTCCATTGGGAGTTACTAGACTTGGGGAGAGGATAATACCACTATTTGGTGATTTAATACATTACATTTCCTCCTGTTGCTTTCATTCCAAAGTGATCCATAAACTATTTAGCATCAGAAACTTAGGTGGGAGAAATCAGTACAGTCCCACTGACTTTAATGGGCGCACAGTGAATTACTGTGTGCTCCCATCTGAGGATCTGAGGAGTGACTATCAAAGGACACATAGGGGAGAGACTCTCAACTATATTGAAGTTTCAATGGTAGTCTGGTGCCAAGCTCCCTAATAAGCTTTTAAAAAATCTGCCTCCCCTCCCCCGGCCAATAAGTGAACAAAACTCCATCTTTGCAATGCTGCCACCTCTGGGGAGGAACATAGCTGTTCATTAATAGCATTTGTCAACTGTGTGTATACATTTCATTGACTATCAAAGTAGCTCACAAATGTGTCACTAAATCGATCATTTATGTCTCATTTCCAGGTGACTGGTTCAGATTCAGATGAAAGCTTCTGTTCCTTATTATAAATCATCTGAGCAACGGAGTCTCCCCTGAGGATACTTTTATCAGTTATAAACCTGATCCTTAGCCTGAGTAGTACCTTACTCTGTGAGCAGCATCATTAAAATCAACATGCCTAAGGGGATAGTGTCTGGCCCTATATTTATACACCAAGGATCAGACATTAAATTAACTCCTTCATTCCTATTTTTTACACAATGTTCATTTTCCTTTAAATCCCAAGAGGATTGCCAGTATCCTCCTCCTTCTTCCTCTTCAGGTACATCCCACCAGCTGCATATGTAGGCATTCAGAAATTTAAGATGTGTTGATTTTCAACATAAATAGTGAAAAGAGGGATTGGTCCTGGAAACAGTCCTCAGGATAGGCTCAATTACCTTTTCATGGTGGTTGGCTTTGCAGACACCTTCCCTTGTTACTGAGAATTTTTCTTCATTATTGATGCATTTTATAATAATCTGTGCAAGTAATTCAAGCAGCTCCACCAGAAATGTATATTTATTTAGCTGCTTTCATGGAGAAGTCATGTATTTAATTGTTTCACTCAAGTTGCTTCAGTCTGATTCTGATTTGCAAACTTCAGATAAAAATCAGTGCTGCAGATGCAGTGCAGCCACCTCTGGGGTAGAACAGCAGCATGTCTTTAACAGCAGACAACACCACTGCAAGTTAAGACAAGAAATGTATAATATTAGATCCCTTTGAAACTAGTGGGAAGATTTTAGTTAGTAGGATTCAGTTATTCATGAAATTTTAGCCAGGATACTAGAGTTAACCTTGCTTTTGTGATAAAAAAAAGTGACATGAGATCTTTAATAATCACAAGCAGGCTCTCCCTAAGTGACTCGCTATATATTGCAGATAGAGTTACAACCCTACACTTTCTAGACAGCTACAAATAAAAATCAGAAGCAGAATCCCTCTGAATTTCTCTATCATTAAGGGACTGGGAGCAAAGAGGAAGTAATGAAAGTACCTTATCTGGCAGCAAGAGAATTCCATGACAGCTTGACTCATAGAGAAGGAAAAGGTCATGTGGCGGTCCGTCCCATCCCACCAGTTTGACTAGAGAGCCTTTGTGACCTCCATTGAAAATGGACAGGCTGTGCCCTTTTACTCTTCTGAGTTTGGCACCTGCTGCCTTCAGAGCCAAGGCAATGAGGCAGGATGCTGCCAGGAAATGCAAACAGAAGACATGTACCGACCCTCTTAAAACCCTGATTCAGCAGTCAAGAGCAGCAGAGAAGTCAAATGAACACCTGTTACAGTTATTGCAGTTGGAGGTGTGAGTTATGCGTGGAGATTTGCCAGATTACTAGATCTATATGCAATTGAAAAGACAGAAATGAACTGATGCCAAGGAATGATTTGTTCCCAGACAAAGTAACTTGTTCAGAATCAGAAGATCGCAGAGTGAATCTAATCCAAAAACAACTGGAACAGAGAGGAAGGTCACAACATGGAACAAACTGCTGAAGCCATGAATAATTTGGACACTATTATTTTTCTGGAGACAGGATTAGGGCAGTAGATGAATTGGCAGGCTAGAAACAAAATGTCTGTACTATCTAAGATAAGAGTGGAAAGCCAAGTATTCATTTACAATGGACAAGATAACAAAGGATCAGTTAGGAACTTCAACGGGAGCACAGTCGCATGTTCATTGTCATTAGGTCACCATTAGTGTGTGGTGTCCCCACCTAATAGCTAGATGAATGCATCAATATAAAGTCCCTGTATCATAGGCAGTGGGTGTAAGAGGCAGAAGGCAAGGCCTTTCCAAACTTCCTGGCTGCCCACACTCTGCTTCCAGCCCCTCCCTATTCAGTGCAGGGACCAATCTCAAACCTAAGAAAGAAGGCCTGGATCACTGAATCCCTGAGGCTGCATGTATGCTAAGCTCTCTTGTTAACAGTTTCATCCAGCTCAGCTGACTGGCAGCTCTTTCAGCAAGCCTGAATCTGCAGGAATGTACTCCTCTGTAGTTCAGAGAATTTTCCAGACTACGGGATGGAAGTCAGTACTGTCTAGCAGCATTACCAACACTTCCACTGCTTACTGGGATTTTAGAAGACATTTAGGGATAAATTAGAGCTAAATAACAGCACAGAACACTCAGAGCCAGGACTGGTAGTTATAAACACATTTTATGGATCACAGGAAACTTGGCCACACCCTTGATATATCCAGCTAACTAAACTCATGCCAGACCACAGATGTTGCCAGACCAGAGAGTGCTGGACTAGAGAGGTTCAACCTGTACAGTAACCAGGACAAAACAATCTATATTTTCTTGCTGAACAACTGACAGAGGCCCTACGAGAGACCCTAAGAAAATGAAGTCATTCCTGGCATAATTAGGCTGTATTCCCTGCTTTCAGTCTTGCTTGCAGATTCAGCAATAATGTATGTTCCCTAACATTACTTGCTAAAAGCAGTTAGTTTTGGGTTTTGTTGCTGCGTCTGCCTTTCTCCTTCATCTTTGTCCATAACTGAAGATTTTAACAGTGGGTGTTTAGGATATATGAGGCACATGTGCCTTCCACCTGTCAACTTTGCTGTGTAAAAACCCAGCAGAGGATGAGGTTGTTATTTGCACATGGGGATAACTATGTTTAATTTAGCAGATGTGAAATCCTCCTTCTCTGGTGTGTAACCTCCCATCTCTGCTTGAAATTAAGATCTAATTTAAAGTAATTAAGCTCATCAAGACCTGAAGACAGCTACCAGAGGTCTTTTTTTATCCCAATGGCTTCCCATCCTCTATCTCTGCAACAGCACACTCACACACTTCCCAGGAGTTCACTAATGTTTGTTTTTGGTTTTGTTTTTAAATTCCAAACCATGTGGGGCTTCTCATTCTCTCATTCCAATTCAGGCACTCCATTTTAATATGCAAGATGTGTACCACCAAATGCCCTTGTTGCTTGCCTGCTGCAGCTCCTCATGAATATGAAACATGGCGTGAGAGTTACCAAGTCCTATGTTGGGCTGCCTCTCTGAATCCTAATCTAGAATTGGAGTTGCCTGTGTTTTCAGACATGCCAGCTTTACAGAAAGGTGTCTCGGAGAAGAGTAATCACGATGCCAGTAGAGAATCCAGGTTACAATGTAGCTTCTCATAGAGAGACAGTGGCTTTAAAAGGAACTTTTTTTTTAATGATAGCATCTTCCTACAGCTAAGCAGGAAAAGCATTTCCCATTGCACAAAAAATTGGTGAAATATCATAAAAAATCAGAACAAAAGGCCAGAATATTGAACATTTTTACAAACGGAAAATAAAAATATGAACTGATTCAGGTCTATCAAAGTGTTTCATATACACGTTGATCATTTTTGTGGGGTTTTATTATTGTTTGAATCTATAATTAGCTTATGTTTCAAAATCAAAAGCCATTTTGAACAGGAAAATCAGAATTTTTCAGTTAAAAATGATAAATCAAAACCTGTTGATAATTTCAAAACTTTTTTTCTTATAATTGTTTTGAATTAAAAAAACTTAGTCAAAACTAACACTTTGCCATGAAAAGCTTTGGTTTTGGACAAACTGGCATTTTCCAATAAAAATAAATGTTTCACTGGATTCCAAGCATCAGATTCTAACACATTAAGGGAAAGAAGAGTAAAGCAAATTGTCAACTCACTCACTTTAAAAGACTTAATACATCTCAAGACAGGACTATGCAGCACTTTAAAGACTAACAGGATGGTTTATTAGGTGATGAGCTTTCGTGGGCCAGACCCACTTCCTCAGATCAAATTGTGGAAGAAAATTGGCAAGACCATATATACCAAAGGGATACAATCAAAAAAAGTGAACACATATAAAATTGACAAATCAGATCTGTTCTAAAATCTCACCTCCCCCCCTCTGTTCTAAAATCTGATTTGTCAATTTTATATGTGTTCGCTTTTTTTGATTGTATCCCTTTGGTATATATGGTCATACCAATTTTCTTCCACAATTTGATCTGAGGAAGTGGGTCTGGCCCACGAAAGCTCATCACCTAATAAACCATCCTGTTAGTCTTTAAAGTGCTGCATAGTCCTGTCTTTTGTTTCAGCAAGACCAGACTAACACGGCTACATCTCTATTACTTAATACATCTCAGTAGCTAACTAATTTGTCTGGATCCTGGTGTATAAACCCATCCATTCACAGTGATTTGTCTGCAGTAAAAGGTGGCCTTTAAAACAAAATAACTATATAGGAAAACCATAAATATAAACCCAGAATTCCAGCAGTTCAGGGGCGCACAGCACAGCCCTCTAGGGTGGGTACAAAGGTGGCATTTGTGCCCCTGTCATATGCATCCCAATCCGTATAATTTATAGCATGCTTATGGCTGCATGCTGCCAGCAGCCCTAGACTGAGGGGCGTAGGAATGCTGTGGAGTATCCTCTTTCTTTCAACTATGTGCCAGCAGCAGGAAGAGAAGGTACGTAGAAGATGCAATGACTCATGTATTCCCCTGAGGATCCTTCATCCTGGGGTGAACTTCTAGATTACACTAGGATTATATTAGTGAATTAGTAGCCACTGGAGTCAGTGCTTATTTATCTCAGTTCTGTCAAAGGAAACTGTGACAAAGGCCATGTGACTGAAAACCAGAATTCCTATTTTAGTTTATTACCAACACTTATGTGTTTCAGACATTTGGTCCATTCACTACAAGGTTTGGTGGATGTTTCATTAGTTCTTGTAGGACAGGGGTGGGTAATAATTTTTGACGGGGGGGCCACTCCAAGATTTTGGAAAGTGCTCAAGAGCCATACTGTTCCATGATATTAATGGAGGAGGTGCAGGGTCTAGGATGGAAGTTGGGTGCAGAAGGGAGCTTGGGTGAAGGGATTGAGGTGCAGGAGGGGCTGTGGGGTCTGGGAGGGATTTTGGGTGAAGGAAGTGGTTGTGACCTGGGGTTCAGGGGTTTGGGTTGTGACCTTGGGAAGGATTGTAACTTAGGGCAGGAGGGGGTTGTGACATGGGGCAGGGGACTTGGGTGCAGGGTCTGGGAGGAGGTGTGGGTTCAGAAGGAGAAAAGAGGTTTTGGCTTTTGTGGGGTAGGGAGGCAGGAGTGGAGGGAGGGAGAGGCTGGGGTGCCAGAGGCAGGGTTTGGCTAGGAGACTTACTTGTGTGACTCCTGCCAGGAGCCCAGCCGGGTTCTCAGGCAGCCTCCCAGCCTGCCCTACCACCTCACAGGCTACAGGGGCCATGTGTATTGGTGAATAAGAGCCTGAGGGGTGGGGAGAGTGGTACTTTGCACACTTCCTGTTCTTCAAACAGGCAGCTCCCATTGTCCCAAAATCACCACTTCCACCTCCCCCAGGTTCACAGCTGAGAAAGAGAAACGGCTGCAGCAGGTGCTTTTCTGAGCAGTGAGAAGGAGGGGGGCGTGGGGCAAGCAGGGAGTCTGCCCAGGACTCCCCGGTGCATCCATGGGCCAGATCCGGTGGCTTGACGGACCAGATCTGGCCTCTGGGCCGTATTTTGCCCAGCCCTATTCTAGGAAAATGGCGATACCTTGGCTAATGTCTTGAAAAGGGGCCAAACTATGTAGAATTACCATTATTTTTATCTTGTCTGGTCTTGTAGTTTAGGTTTACACATCAGTCAAAAGGCTTCACTTATGTGTGAATGAGGCGGCATGATTTTTTTCAAGCCCAGTACAAACTTGTAATACGGCCCTCTTCCCACACACATAGCACAATTTGCAGTCTGGGCTAGGCCTCCAAGGGCCTCAGGCCCTTGCTAAATTGTGCCTTTTTCCCCCCCTCATGTGGGGGTCCAGTTTGTGGTGATTATGTTCTCTGTCTACCAGATTTCCAGAATAGTACAGTAGTGTCTGGAATATTTTAATATGAGTAGATAAGGTGTATAGATACCAAATACACACAAAAATCATTGTTTTCTTGAATAGGGGAAAGTAGGGTGTGGAACTAGTATCATTTTTAGATAGTGATATGCAAAAGTGTCTTGGACTATTATTGTAACCTCTTTGGGGCAGGGATCACAAGCTAGATTCTCCTCTCATTTGCACCATGGTGTGTGAAGCTAGAGTAATTCCTTTGGCTTCTATGATGTCACTCAGGATTTAGATCAGACTCTGGTCTATATTAAGTATCTTTGTAAAATGTCAGTCTCAACTGCTTGCTTTCAGCTTTAAGCTTACTACGTTTGTCCACTTTTCCTTCAATCACCTACACAGTTCCTGCCATGCAAGGAAAACCTCCCTGTCAGAATACTAAAGCAACTGCCTTATCTCTTTTAAATCTTTCCTCAAAACTTCCCTTTGCTGTGATGCCTACAAATCACTAGTGTCTGGCATTGATTAGGTAGGTGGGGAAGCTGTGAGTTCTGCTTTTTCACTCAGTTCTGTTCATTTTATTATTGCTTCATCAGCCCAAATTACTCCAGACCTGTTTGTCTGTTTCATCCACATGCCACAGAGTGTCTGACACTAAGCTCTCTGGGGCAGGAACTGTCTTGTTTGTTACTTAGCACAAGGGGGGGCCTAATCCTTTATTGAGTTTCCTAGATATTATCCAAATACATAAAACAAATTAAATGGCATTATGTAAATAAGTATTGATAATAGAGTAGCATTTTGTTAATGCAATATGGGAAGAAGAGAATGTAAAAACACCTCAGCTTCATGTTGTCAGCTTGTTTCCTTTCAGATTTTTCTAAAAATCAGATTGCTAAGTGTTGCTTCTGCTGGTGGCTGATTTGCAAACATCACCACCTTTCCAAACACTCTCAGTTTCTGAGGGTGACGGACCTCGTCAGGAAAACGCAATCTGATACTGAGCTGCATAAATTGCTTTTTGCTTCCCCTCCCCTGAATGTGCAGAAGTCACAGGAGGGGAGAAGAAAGAGAGAGAAGAAAGAAGAAAAGCTGAAAAGACTTGCCTTTGCAAAGCATTCTTTAAAGTACATTTCCACAATGCATGCTCCTCTGACTCTCACAACCTCTTTTCATTTTCCCCATTTCCTCAGTTTATTATTTCCCCCCTCCCAGTTTAATTTCTTTTATTTCTAAAGAGCTGATTTCAACAGCTGCATCTCCAGTTGTCAAGTGAATAATTCAGGGACATTTTCTCACCATTGAATGGATTGGTCTACAAAATACATTAAAAAGCCTTCATGGGGGGGACCTTTGCATGACATCTGTATATATTGAAATGACAAAAACAAAATTTGTTATTAGCAAACAATGCAGCCTCATACACTTAGCTTGCACCTCCCTTTCAGCAAACAATTTACCATGAAGACATTTGTCCCAGCTGACAAGGATCCTGATTTGGAGTGCGATCCACGAAGGACCTTAGGTGCCGTAGCCCCATTTTTAGGCACCAATATGATCCACAAAACTCCCACTCAGCACCCAACCTATAGGCACCTAAACTCACTCATCACCTACATTTTTGCAGTGAAAGATCCCTGGACACCTGTGTTTCAGCTCCAGTTGTACACACTGCAGCCTTAGTCTAGGTGCCTATCTGCCACCTATGCCCCAGAGTGATTCGCAAATGAGTGAAGATAGCTGCCTAGCTACTAAATCAGGTACAAAGGGCTCAATCTGGGAGGTGCACTTGAAGGCTACCTACCAAATCAAGCCCTTCAGGCAAATTCACACATCAAATGAATCGGGGAACAAAAGGACAATATCCTTGTTTCATGCGAGGGTGAAAATCCACTGTTTTCATTGCCTGCTGCTATACCTTTTCTCCCTTTTGTTTGTATTCTTTTTGTCCTTTCTCTCTGAAACACAATGCAGCCACTTTATGAAGCACAGATGGAAATGTCTATGATGGAGACCTGAACCTCACATGAAAACACAAGAAAAAAACTTAAAAAACAACGAATGATCCTGTAGCACCTTAGGCTGTGTCTAAACTACACCCCTCTGTCGGCAGAGGAATGTAAATTAGACGTATTGAAAGTGCAAATGAAGCAGGGATTTAAATATACCGTGCTTCATTTGAATCATGGCGTCCGCTGCTTTTTTTCAAAATGGGGCTTTTCGAAAAAAAACGCAGTTTAGACGGGGCATTTCTGTCATTTTTTGAGGAGTACAGGATCTTTCAAAATGGGGCATTTCTGTCAAAAATTATGCAAATGAAGCACAGGATATTTAAATCCCCTCTTCATTTGCACTTTTGATACATCTAATTTACATACCTCTGCCGACAGAGGGGTGTATTTTAGACAGAGCCTTAGAGACTAGCAACAAATGTAGGTAATATCATGAGCTTTCATGGGCACAACCCACTTCTTCAGATGAATGGAGCAAGGAGTCCAGAGGTACAAATAAATAGCAAAAAACCAATGCATTTCCAAAAACCAGCTGAAGAGAGAAACTGTAGAACTTGCCTTCATTTGCAAATTTGACCCATTTAATCAAGATCTGAACAAAGACATGAACTGGATGGGCCGCGATATTTAACATCCTAATGATACCAAAAATAAGTATCGGGCTCTTACAGTTGTTCTGTAACCCGTAGCAACCAAGTAATTTTTCACTAAGTGTATTTTCTTTGTTCTGTTAATAAAATCACTCTTTTAAGACTATGACCTGACTTCTGTGTCCTAAAAGGCAGGATGTTTTGTGTGCCCGTGCTGAAAATTGCAGGGTCAGCTATTAAGGAATTTACAATTTTTTTCCCCCAAGCTGTCTTCAGAGGGCGGGTTAAAGAGCCTGAGGGTAACCCACAGGAAGAAATTCCCAAGTGTGTAGATCATGATCTGATTCCTGTATCCTAGAAGGCATGAGGTTTTGTGTACGTGTGCCTAAGACTTCAAAGTCAAACACTAAGAAAAATTAAAGTTTTCCATCTCGCTCCAGAGGGGATTTAAAAGAACTTGAGGGTACCCCACAGGAAAGAATTCCCCAGTGCGCCTTCTTGAGTTCTCAAAGGTGGGTTGTATTGGGTGGTGGCAGTGATACCAAGCCAAAGCTGGGGAATCTGTGACTTTGAGAAGTTTTTAACACAAGCCTTTAGTGCCAAAGGTATTTTAAAGTCTCTTGCAGGTCCCTACCTTCTGCCCTAAAAGTCCCAGAGTGGGGAACAGCCTCGACAGATCTGGTAACTACTGAGGTGGATCAACTACATGGAACCTAGGGTTGCTCTTCCTTGTGGTTCACATTATCAGTGACAGGGTAGAGATATCCTATGTTACTTTTCTTGTGTGACCTATCTCGGTAACATGTGAGGAATACTCAAGAAACAAAGGCGCATGTTCTTCTTGGTTTTGTTTAGATGTCTTCTGTTCAGGGAGTAGAGCGGATCCTCAAGGGTGGTTGTGATATATCACTCCAATGTGGCTGATGTAGTTATATTTTGGAAAATGGTCTTTCAACTGGCTTCTGGAAATCCAGAAATCATACGTGGTGTAAATCAGCTTGACAGGATTCAATTTTTATTTTTCCATAATTTTGATGGACAGTATGAATATGTAATTTTAAGTATTTTCCCTATTTTAATCCATTTTAAATGCTCACAGCTGTGCAAAATTAGGGGGTTGAAGTACTTTTAAAATGTTTATTAATTTAAATTTTCTCAGTTGTGGGAAATTAAGGTGAGTCAGGTAATTGGGAATTAGACAATAATTATTTAATGACAGTAGACATTGAGAGTGGAAAAGTTAAAGCTTTATACCTGTTAAAGCACAAATTGACATCACATATCAAAATATAAAAAGTAAATATCTTTAAATATCCTTAAAACAAACTCCAGTAAGTTCTCAAGCAACATTTTTCTATTATTATTAACAAAAATATTTTTGTGTCAGCTTGTGCGTGTACGATGAAATTGACATTTACCATTAAAAATCTAATCCTTTCAAGACTAACTGTACATAAACAATCCTCATTGTCTGAGGCTGTAGTTAAAAACTCTCAGTTATTCTGTGGTTGGTGGCAAAAGGAAAAAGCTACAAGTATCATCTTCCTTGCCCCTCTCCACCAACTCCATGCTGAGGCAGAGACTGATCATTATCTCATTGATTCTGGCTAGCGATGTTGTAGGGTAAATCACAAAATCAGATAACCTTGCTTCCCAGCCTTTGTAAACTAATTATGTCTATTAATCACTTAGACCTCAAATTTGTCCCTAATACCAAAAGAGTTCCCGCAGCAGCAGGCATGCTCCCTGTTTTCTTTATATCTTGCAACAACTGCCTGGCCTTAATATTTCATGACCTTTGCTTTAGCAAGATAATTAGACCAACCAACTTGCTGCTCAGATTAATTAAGAAACTCAAGAAATAGTTGTTGGGTTTTTATTTGTTGGTTTGTCTTTTAATTGCAGCAGAATCACCCATTAGTTTAAACAACAGTTGAATGACAAAGAATCTAATGAAAGGTCAGCTTTAACTTAGAAATGGAAGAAAAAAATATTTGTGAATTCCCAGTTCCTCCGATCCCACACAATCAGTCAATTATGGGGTGCTTCTTCATTTTTATTTCTAGTTGTTATGTAATGTTCTGGCGAACTGTAAAATAGCTGTCAAGTTCCTCTTCAGAGCAGGCTGCATTTCATAGTAGGCAGAAGGGGCTCTGGTGTATACTTATAAGTCTGATTTTTGAACTGCAGCATGAGAGTCAGAATTTCTAGTGTGGATTATGCCATGGACATAGTATTATTATTATGGTTTATTCACTGATTCTAAGTCCAAGAGAGACCATTATAATTGTCTGACTTACTGCATAACACAGGCCATAGAAATTCCCCACATTTGATTCCTAAAACAGATCTCTTAGAAAAACAACCCAGCCTGGTTTAAAAATTGTTAGTGATTGACAACCCGCCACGACTCTTGGTGAATTGCTCCAATAGTTAATTACTCTCCTTGTTAAAAATTTACATCTTATTTCTCCTCTGAATTTGTGTGGCTTCTAATTCTAGCCATTGGATCATGTTATATGTTTCTCTGCTGGATTGAAGAGCCCACTATTAAATATATGTTCCTCATGTATTTACTTATAGACTGTATTCAAATGACTCCTTAACCTTTTCTTTGTAAAACTACATAGACCAAATTCCTTGAGTCTATCATTGTAAGACATGTTTTCTAATCCTTTAACCATTCCCCTCTTCTTTGAACTCTCTCCAATCTATCAATCTCCTGAGCACCAGAAAGCATGCTAGGTGACATACAGGCAAATAGAAAAAATGGGCCTCTGTCCAATAAAGCTTGTAAGTTGATTTCTGCAGACAGTCCTGAATGTCTGTGCAGATTCCCAGGCTATATCTACAGTACAATGATCTATCGGAAAAAGGTATGCAAATTGCACTTTGCAATTTGCGTTCCTTTTTCTGATCATTTTTTCAGAAGAGGCTTTTCCAAAATTTGTCCTGTCTACACGGGGTCAAATTTTGGAAAAGCCTCCTCTTTAAGAGCCCTTCTTCCTCGTGAGAGGAGGAAGACAGGGCTTCTGAAAGAGCACATCTGCTCTTCCTAAAAAAAAAGCAGAAGAGCAGATGTGTTCCCTGGACGCGGTGGAGTTTTTCCAGGATACCCGTAGTGTAGACATAGCCACAGTGACATCAGTGGGACTGCATGCAAGCAAGATTGTATGGATCCACCTGCAGGATCAGAGCCTAACTAAATACAGGGGGGACAGATCAAGGAGAGCAAGGGAAGTGGAGTTGAGTACCGCAAAGACAAGCTCAAGAGATTGGTAGAGATAGAGTTGGTCAGGGAATGATTTCCTAACAGAAATTTTCCTTTAAGCAGAATTGAAACTTTCTATTGGAAAATTTCAGTTGGGCCAAAAACTTACAGTTTTCTTTTAAGAAAACCATAATGATGCTATCCAGCTGCCTGTCTGGACAGCTCTTGTCATTTTCACTTTCTGACTGAACACTTCCATTTTGGTTCTTCTGAAACAGGATTTTTCAGAGACAAGTCTTGATAATGATTACAGGATTAGAAAACATGCCTTACAGACTCAAGGAGCTCAATCTGTTTAGTTTCACAAAAAGACGGATAAGGGGTGAATTGATTACAGTCTATAAGTGCTTACATGGGGAACACACAGAATTCTTAATGATGGGCTCTTCATTCAAGCCAAGAAAAGAGTGACATGATCCAATAGCTGAGAGCTGAAGCTAAATATAACCAGCCTGAAAATATGGCAAATTTTTTTAACAGTGAGAGTAAATAGCTGTTAAAACAATTCACCGAGGGCTTTGGTGGATCCTCCATCACTAACAAGTTTTAAATCAAGACTGGATGTTTTTCTAAAAGAACTGCTCTAGGAATAATTTTGGTGAAGTTCTTTGTCTTATGTTGCACAGGAGGTCTGACTACCCAATCGCAATCAGGCGAGTTAACATACTTGCTGGGACCCTGGCTAAGGTGGGTAGGTTGGTTCCACATTCCCAGAAGGAGCAGGGCCTTGGGTGGAAGGAGGGGGGATCGATGTTGCCCGGACTGTGCTCCCTCCCCATTCAGCATTGCCAGGGGCTCTGCAATGTGCTAGACAGGGCTCTGGCAGTGATTGAAAGGGTTTGGGGCCCTGACCAGGATACCTGGACCCCTTTCAATTGCAGGGCTCCAGGGCGGTTGCCCTTTTGCTCCCTCCACCTCCTTTCTCTCTTCCCCTCCTATTGATGGGTCTGATGAAAATAATCCCTTCTGGTCTTGCAACCTATGAAAAAACTCTCCTGGGGAGGGCTGCCATAATTCTCACTCTCTTAGACTGGGCTCTGAGCAATAACGCTCTGTGTATCTACTGTGCATAACCAGCTGGTCCAACTGGTTTTGATACCAGAGGTTTTTTTCCTTTTGGGGCTTATGGCCAGTAGGATATAGAGACCCAAAGCAGCCTTCTTAACAGAAAAGTACCATTTCTTTAACTATAAGAACAAAGCATACTAAGAGGAAAACAGATTTCAAGACAAGAAAAGGTGGATATAAGTATATCTTTGATCCTCCAGATCTAGTTTTACTGTCTCTACTTCTGGGCAGTAAACTTTAAAGTGAAATTAGAGCTGGGAAATGTTGCCCTGGAGATTTCCATTCTCCATGTCCCCAAAGAAGGTACAACACGGATCCTGGCAATGCAAGATACCTCACAGCACCTCAGCCCTGATCTGGAAGGATCACATCTAGCTAGGGGTCTGTCTACACTTGCACACTAGTTTGAACTAGGGATGCAGATGCAGGCAATCGAAATTGCTAATGAAGTGGGGATTTAAATATCCTGCGCTTCATTCGCATGATATCACCAGTGCACTAGTTTGAATCACAGCTGATTCGAACCAGGAAGTGCATGCCGGGACGCATTAGTTCGAACAAAAACCCTCGGTTCGAACTAACGTTACTCCTCAAAAAATCCCCGCTTCATTAGCAATTTCGAATGCCTGCATTTGCATCCCTAGTTCGAACTAGGGTGCAAGTGTAGACAGACCCTAGGAGAGCACAGATCATCCCTCAGTTCTTCGCCTCCGGCGTCTCCGCAGATGCTCAAGCCAACAAAAGTGCTGCTCCTATTGGTGGGGCGGTAGGGATTTTGGTGATGTAGACACCGAGGTAACAACTGGATGGGTGCCTGCCCTGGGGTGCAGCGCTTAAAGTATTCAATATTTATAATGATTTATATTAATGCATAGTACAGAAATTAGTTCCGGAGTCTGATTTATTTAAACGAGACTGAACAAAGGACTGAGGAGTATATGGTAAAGAACAATTCCACATTAACTCCAGGGAACGCACTGAACGAAGACCTATCTATCCTTCTGTGTACTTAACAGCTTCTATCACTATCCAGTCTGAACATCTAATCAGTCCTTTCCAATTCTAATTTCTGTGGTTCACTGAGAAGTTTCATTTGTATGATGATAGGTTGAAGTGGTGAGTATCTTTTAATGTTCCACATATGTTTCTGTCTTTCAGTTTGACTGACTGTGGCTAGGATTATAGTACACCATCAGCAGTATCAGAGATTGCTTTCCTACCTGAGATCTTGTTCTTGTTTGTCATAAAATTCATTCAGTTTCTGATATTTATCATGTATATTTACAGGCAGAACAAAACAGCACTATTACCTGGCATTTCTTCACTAAAAGCCCTTCTTTCTACCCATTTCAAACATCACTGAAGTGTATTTCAGTTTTTGTGTTTGCCATCCATAAAATATTTCAAGTGAAACATGAGAATAATTCTTTTTCCAGAAGCCATATGTTTCCAAAGCAAAATAGGGCAGCCAGTTGATATAAATCCAGTTATTTTGCAACCCTAAAGCCAATGAAGGTCACTGTGGCTTCTGATTATACCACCTAACAACTTAGAATTAGACTCAGAAGAATAATGCAAGAAATCCAAATGATGGCTTATAGGATAGCACTGAAAGTTTTAGTCTAGAGAGATCAATCACAGGAATATAAATGTAAATTTTGAAATAAGTCAGTTCACCATATGTGGTAAAAATCATATGGGGAAAAAATTGGCTTGTGTTCTTCTTCAGTCATATTCCCATATTAAAAGGCTGTGAAAGGATATAATGATCACTATATGGTAATATCTCTTCAGCTAATGATTGATTGCAAGTTCAAATAAGCATGGGAAAATTAAACTCTTTAACTTTTATTGTATGCCTTTCATTCAGAAGGATGCCAAAATTGCTCATTCTCAACAATCCTGACACTTAAACTGTTATAATGTCATTGACAAGAATGGAGTGATACTAGTGTAAAACCAATGTTAATAAGATCAGAATTATATCCCACCATATGCACATGCAGCACCTTTGAAATGCAACCATTTCTGGAGTGCAAGGTTGCAAGATAACAAACTGGCACACAGCAGCACAGGACACCAATGGCCAGTGGATGGACAACTTTGGGGTGATAGATCATATAGGGGCAAACCCCTGCTCTTGAGAACACTTCCAAGAGATCTTTTATAATATCAGTGCAGAGTGCAGAGGGTCTCAAATCTTAAAATCTCAAAGCTCCAAATACCATAAATTGCACTGAACTCAGTTTATCGACTTAGAAGATCAGTGATAAAGTTCTCAGTACATAATTCTTTTTACACTTCCAAATTTGTTAGTTCTAAACCCAATTATTTCATACACGCCAAAGGCTCTTTGGTTAACTTTGCTTCTTAAGCTCCAGATGGCTGCTCTAACAACAGAAACATCCCAGTACCGTGTTGAGGCACTGGCTCAGTGCTGATCCAGCGGGAATGGCTTCACACACACAGAAGTACCAGTCCAACAACCTGCAATGCCTACTTGCTTTCTGGAGGTCTCTAATCCAAGCACTGATTGGAACCAACCCATTTAAGCATATAAGCTCTGGAGGAAACTATAACTACACAGCATTACTAGCATGTGAAAATACTAGTTTAAAGCATCTGGCTTTCTCCACAATATTACTTCTTGCACTTATATTTATAGTTGGCTTATTGGTGTGGAACAATAGCACTCGGATCAACTCTTTATCCTTATTGATTATAAACTCCAAACACATGATAAGATTGGAATTTTAAGATTAATCAGTGTGAAAGCTTAACATGTCTTCCCCTCCCCTTCAATGCACAGCTCCATTTATATAGCGTTCTGGACTTCTTAATAATACATCTCAGCAATAGCCTTGCTGGTTTCTGCAATGATTCAACATGTCAGGGGAAGACAATGAAGGACAGGTGTATAGAACTGAGGGTTGGAGATGGGCATGCAGCAAACCAATCACAAATAATAATGTGTTTTGTAAGACTACAGTACTTCTTCCACCTCACTGAAAATAATGTGAACTGAACTTCTGTGGAGACAATATGGGAAATAAATATAGTTCTCTGTGAGTTGTTCCTCTGGCCCCCCAGTTCACAAGTCCATATCATTCCTGGCTTCTGGGCTCAACTCCTAAATCTGGTGGGGCCTGCGATTATTATAAAGAACCTATTATCTTCCCTGCCCCTCACCTGAGCTGGAAGGAAAGGATCTGGTCATCAGAGAGCACTGTGTTTACCCAGCTCAATATCCTGCCAGAAGAGGGTGCCATAATCTTCAGGGTACAGGAAAAGAAAGATGGGAGGCTGCTTGAGAGTCAGCACTGCAGCCTGGAGGCAGCTGCCTGGAAGGGAGCTGCAGAGGGAAAGGCCAGGCGGCAAGAAAAGTGGAAAATGGAAAACTGAGAGCCAGGAAGAAGCAATTATTGCCTTCAAGAGAAACAGACAGCACAGTGGACTGCAGGTGGGAAGAGGGTGTGTAAAGGTTACAGTGAGATATGGTTATTTTTCTATCCTGAGCCTAACTGTCTCTAGACGGGCTGCGTTAGGAACTGTTGGTTTAATTGCCTCTGTAAATCTCAAAGAAATTGTGCCTTGGGCCTTTGTACCTTCTGAAAGACCTCATAAAATAATCCTCTTATTCAAAATGTGCAAGTGTTTATAGAACCCCACCAATGGCTACAGCCTGAAATGTCTTTTGTTGCTTGGAGCACCTCCAGGTTTCTGGTATCAGACAATTGAAGAAACTGGATTACTGGAGTCTAGATTCTCACAATGCTCACAGCAGGGAGATCCTGCAATACAAGAAGTGTTTTGGTGGCAGCTCACATAAAGTCAGAGAGGAAAGAATGCTACATGTTATTTAATGTAGTTGTAGCAATATCGGTGCCAGGATATTGGAGAGACAAGTGGGTGAGGTAATATCTTTTATTAGACCTACTTCATTTGGGGAGAGAGACAAGCATTCAAGCTCCACAGAGCTCTTAGGTCTGGGAAAGGACTATTAGCTTGGCAGCCAGATGCAAGGTGGAAGAGATTATTTAGCATAAATGGTAAGCACATATTGTGAGGGAACATTCAAGCTAGAGTGTGGACCATTCAAGATGTTAACATGCCACTTTACTTACACGGTGCCTTATGTGCTAACTATATGCTAACCAATCTGTTCTACCTTGCCTTTTGTTATCAGGCTCACAGTACCTTTCCCAGACCTGCAGAAGAGCTCTGTGGAGCTTGAAACTTGTTTCTCTCACCAATAGATGTTGGTGCAATAAAAGATATTACCTCACGCACCTTGTCTCACTAACATGTTATTTAAGCGTACAGGTTAACACCTACACTGTTTTGTCAAAGAACTTCAATATTCCAGTGAGTTGATTCTGCTTCCTGAAACTGTTATGGGATGTTAAAGGACCCTGCGCCCATGAAATAACTTTTGGGACCCAAAGAGTATCATCACAATAGCAATATTGTGTCTCAGTAGCATAATGAAGTCACCATGTTCTAATTGTGGTGATGGAGCAGCACAACAACATGATGCTGTGTTATTGTATCATGAGCTGCCAATGAATTATCCTGAGATCCCATGACATAAGCAGCATAATGCAATGACATGCAAGTTTATCCTGGGGGGGGAACTGTTTAGGTTGAAGATCAAATTTTCTTTGAGAGCTAATCCTCTGGTTTATTAAGATCCTTGTTGATGGATGCTAACAGAACTTCTATATAGTCCTCAAAGGGGTGAGAAAGAAAAGCTACATTACTGAGAGTACAGAAAGAACATCTGATTGAGCAATTAATGCTAATAATTATACCAGAATTTCACATCTTTTTCAACCCTTGAGATTCCCAGATGTTGTCATTTTTGAGATCATTGTGAATTCCTTTGTTTCCTTTTTCTCTCTACATGAAGAGCTGACAGTTGTAAATATTTTTTAATCTGAGCTTCCTCATTTGTGCCATGTCTAAACTACATGCTGTTGCTTCTGTTCCAGAATGGGATGGCTTCTGTGTCTGCCCTGCACAGTGAGATTTTCAAATTTAGAGCTGAATGTGTCCTTCAGTACCAATGGTAGAGTGGCAGAGGGAGAGCAAAGGTGGCAATTGCCCAAGGGCCTGGAGATTCAAAAAGGCCTGGGGCTCCTGGGCACTGATGCTGCTACTATGGCAGCAGTGACAGCCAGAGCCCTGGGGCCCTTAAATTACCGCTGGAGTGCCTCACCACATGCTCTGGCTAGCTCTAAGGGCTGGGTGGGGTGGGGTGGGGTACAACATGCTCCAAGTGGTGCTGGGGGTTTCCTGGGGGCTGGTACACACCAGGCAGCACTGAGGCCTGGATGCCCTAGCTCCTTCCGTTCTGCCCAAGGCCCTGCCCTTTCCAGGAGCACACAGCTGGTCCTCCCCATCCCATGAAGGCTGTCAGCTCCTCTGATCTGGGCATTTTCCCTGTTTAAAAATCCACTTTGCACAGATAATGGTGCACATGAGGCTTGACTGCTCAAATGTTTGAGGAAGATGAATACCAAATAGTCATGAACATAGCAGAATTGAAATGAATTTTCTAATTGAAATAATATTTGTGGAAAAAAATCCCACTATTTTCTAAGACATAATAAAGAGATAAAAAGTGATGGGAGGGAAATTGTAAAGTTAGAAGTAGTCAGTGTTCTCTGGAGAGGGAAGAAAAGAGAGTCACAAAGACAATGTCTGGAAGCACCGACTTTGGTTGGAATGTGGGCAGGCTTATACATAATTCCACGTGTGCTGTTTTTTAAAAGGCCCAAGTTACATTCTTCTCCAGACCTGATCTCTGTTTTGTGTGGAGTGCAGGGAACTAATTACAGTTCTCTAATCCTCAGCCATCCAACCCTGCTCAGGAGCAACTCTGACTAACCCCATTGGCATAAGCTCCAAGGACCCTTGTAGGGTCTCAAATGACTGGAGGCATAGGCATAGCAAAACTCAGTTCCACGCTATCTGCTCTTGCCCCCGGAACACATGCAACTTGGACCCTCCATTCCCTTCCCTTATAAGGAGATAGGGAGGGTCTAGGTTGCATGTGGTACAGGAAGGAGAAACACTGATTGACAGCTCCCTTGCCTTGGGCCATTCTCCATTGGCCATTGTTGGTCA
Organism: Pelochelys cantorii; assembly: GCA_032595735.1. Taxonomy (NCBI): domain Eukaryota; kingdom Metazoa; phylum Chordata; order Testudines; family Trionychidae; genus Pelochelys; species Pelochelys cantorii. The sequence continues at coordinate 94,585,167 of CM064329.1, read as the reverse complement.
TGACCATGATGATTCTGACTCATTGGCTATCTGAATAACACTGGGGGGCACATCTGTGAACCCTCGTATTCCTCAAATATAGTAGGACATCAGAATTACGAACACCAGAGTTACAAACTGACCAGTATACCCCACTTCCTTTGGAACTAGAAGTACGCATTAAGTCAATGTTCAGCTGTAAATTTGTGAAAGAGCCACCATAACATTTTGTTCAGCATTATGAACATTTCAGAGTTACAAGCAGCCTCCATTCCTGAGGTGTTTGTAACTCTGAGGTCCTATTGTAAGGAGTTAAACTAAAGTAATCTGGAGTGTGCCAGAATAACACATATTCTGTATTTCAAAGAGTATCCTTTTCATCTATTTTGCATTCTTATTTGGGGCTCACCCTAGTAGGCAACCTTCATCCCTCTTCCCCACAGCATGCCCCTCCCCCACCTCTTCCCACCTCTGCTAAACCCCTGCCCCCCTCCACTCCGCTCCTTCCCACAAGCCCCACCCCAACCCACACTGCACTGCTCTCTGAGCCCGTGTCGCTTGAGGAACAGAGTGGGCTGGGGTTGAGATCCTCTGCTTCCTGCCACCACAGTGAAGCAGAGTAAGCAGGGCGGGCTGCTGCATCACTCCACTTCCTTCAGCTCCCACCACTGTGATGAGTGTAGGGGTGGGTGACGCCTGCTTCTGCCCCATGCCAAACCCTCCAGGTAATCCCCAGGTTACCTCAGGCCCTATGGATTAACATCAATATGGGGGACTGTCCCACCCACAGGATGGTGGGAGCGGCTGCTGCTGGATCCCCCAAAGTATGGGGCCTGGGGTAGCCTCCCCCAGATGGGTCATCTCTTTTTACATGTTCCCATGTGGTATTTGGGCTGTCTAGGGATATGTCTACGCTGCGGCATTATTTTGGGATTCTTCCGGTATCCCGAAATAGCTATTTTGCGTCTTTGAAACAAGTCCGTTATTTCAAAATATAACTGGCTCACTATTCCGATGTCCCTGTAAAGCTCATTCCACAAGGATTAAGGGACCTTTTGGAATAGTGGTTTATTTTGAAATTTGGCATTGCATAGACAGTGCCAAATTATGAAACAAGCTATTTTGAAATTAATTTGAAATAAGCTATGTAGTTTGCGTAGCTCAAATTGCGTAGCTTATTTAGAGGTAAGGGTGAAGTGTAGTGTGCCCTAGGTGAGCAATTCAGCAAGTCACATTGTACCACTCTGAAAATTAAACCTCTGCAAAAATAGAAAACATTTTGCCATACTCTTGCCCTCCAAAATCAAACATTCATACTTTCATGGCCCCAAATTTGTAATCATTTTAGGAAATGGCAATTTATGAATAAAATACACAGTATTTATTATGCTTTGTTGGAAACTATTAAGGTTTTTTGTTCGAAAATCCTATAATTTGGGATGAAAATGGCCTATTTTATACCAATATTTTCTTTCTTTTTTTTTAGTCAACGAGCCCATTGTTTACAATCACATTAGTCAATTTCACAAAATTTGACCTGTAATGAAAAAGTCTCCTGCTTCCAGCATTTTGGATTTTATTGCAAAGATTTTACCAATCCCTTCCTAAGGGCACGATCCTGCATCTTTGAACTAATGGAAGTTTGCTCATTTACCTAAGTGAGACAAGATCAGGATCACATCTATCTCAGTCTCATAGACTCGCGGTCATATTTGGGTCATATATAAATGGGCAGAACTCCATTTGGCTTAGGTGTGAACAGCAGATTCCTGGAGTTTAGCCCAATGTGATATGAAAAAGAAACTTCTGCTCAGTTCTCATTCACATGCATCCCCGTCTTCCCTCACTTATCAAGTTTCAGATAATATTTTGACAGCCAAGTGCCGTTCAAGAGAGTCATTTCAGATTTTGGCATGGGGGGCAACTTTAACTGTAATTCCAGAGGCTACCTAAGCACCTAAAAACTCTGGGTTTTTCTGGATAATAACTTGATGCAGTGCTCCTGTTAGATAATTTCTTATTCCTATAAAAAGAAATAAATTAAATAAATATTAGAGCCACTCAGCCCTCATACTAACATGTTCTGACATCTTGTGTCAATTCACATCAGGGACACTGGTTAGATTTAAAATGTTAATGTGTATTCTAAATTTTTTACTAATTCTTAAATACAACAATTGAAGCAATTGTAGAAAAATCTAGGTTACTTCCTATCACTACTTTCAGTTCATCAAGCTTGGAATAGATCATTTAACTTTTGGAAACATCCTACTAGGACAAAGCCCCATCAGTTGACACTGCATCTTCCCGGGGCCTTACGGGTAAAACCCCACTATAAATAATAAACCAGAAATTGACTTAAATAGAAGTGAAACTGACACTGTAAAGAGACTTTCATTGTATTGCCAACTCCAAATATTCAAAAATCATGAATCAAGCTAAATCTACACTGGCACTTTACTGCACTGTAACTTTCTGTTTCACGGGTGAGAACCACCTCCCCCCCAAATGCAGCAAGTTACAGTGCTATAAAGCACCAGTGTGAACCAGGCTACAGTGCTAGATACTCCCCTTGTGGAAGTGGATTACATAGAGTTCAGGGAGACCTCTCTCTCCCAGTGCTCATGCCATAGCCACACTTTCAGTTTAAAGTGCTGCTGCATGTGAGTTTTCAACTTTTAAATGGAGACAAAGCATCAGAGTCACCAAAAATCATAAGATTGGTGTTATAAAAAAGAGATTATGTAAAAATAGATTTGGTGATTTTTTTATTTACATTCTGCTTGTTAAGCCTTTTCAGTGTACCAGGGTCACATTTTGAAGTTTACTACACAGCCAGAAAGACCAGAAACTTCATTTCTCTTTAAGAGTGAAGGATGAAATCATCACATACACACTTCCCTCTAGGATATTAGGATTTAAGGAAAACAATAATTATCATGAGACTCGTGATGATATCATGAGAGTTGGCAATGCTGCCTTCTATTAAGAGGTTAGTTTCTTTCAAGAAGGGTCTTATACACAACACGACAGCACTTGAGTTGCAGTTTTCACAAGAGAATATTTGAAACTAAACACCATGAAAATTCAAAGTTTAAAAGTTGAGAAAAAATATTGAGACTTCTGAGGTATCTCCCAGCCACTGCAGGCAAGTAAAACTACTACCATCCACTCATAGATATTAACATCACAGTAAAATGTGATAACATGTGTGACCAATAACTATACATGTCATACTTAAATATTTGAGCCATCTAATCCAGAGTTACACATCATCTATGTATTGGCTCATTTTCCCATGCGGTACCTTTGAAAATCTGGCCTTTAATTTTTGTTTGGGTGACCAAGCAAGTGTGAAAAATTGGGACAGGTGATGTAGATTAATAGATGCCAATATAAGACAAAGCCCCAAATATTGGGATGGTCATTGCAAAATCAGGACAGTTGGACACCCTAGTGTGTCCCTCAGTGTGCCATCTGTACAGTGGGGATAACAGAGAGGCTATGATGTGAGGCATTCCAATACTATAGTGATGGGGACACATAAGTACAAGTTGAGTGAGTACTTCTCTACATCACTATCTCTTCCCTGAGTTTTAATTCCTTCTTTTCACCTTCCCCCTCACAATCTCCCTCTTTTCTGATTGTAAATTTGGCTCAGAGCATTTAGCTGTATGTCTTCTGAGTCCCCTGTTCAGCCCCTCTCCCCCAAGGAAGTCCTGTTTTACAAGTTCATCTAAGCCAAGGACTTTCACATCCTTAATTTAACCACCAGCCCTTTCTTATCCCAATCAGCCTGCCTCTGTTTGTAAATAAAACACTGGCCCCAAAGGCACAAGCTGGCAGAAGCCCCTCTCCTCTGCAGAACTCACATTCCACATTCAGGCCAAGTCTATGCTAGGGACAAAGTTGAACTGATAAGGTGCACAACTCCAGCTACATGAATAGTGTAGCTAGAATTGATGTACCTCAGTCGAAATTTCTGCAGCATCGCCACTGTGGGAGGTTGATGGGAGAAACTCTTCTGATGACTTCCCTTACTCCTTGTGACCTGGTGGAGTACCAGAGTCAACAGGAGCACAATCAGAGATCGAGTTAGAGGGTCCTTACTACATCCACTAAATAGACCCCTGAGAGATTAATCTCCACAGGGTCGATCTCCCAATAAGTGGAGACAAGGCCTAATTCTCTACAATTAAGAGGACTGCCTGGGAGCCCACCTCCTGTATGAATTTCAGGGAGCAGTGAGTGCACCCCTGCCCTGCGTAATTGGTGCCCTTGGTCCCAACATATCTCAGCAGTATGGCTTTTGAGTCAGTGATGAATTCTGCATCTCCTCTCTCCAGATGGATTCAGGGTACACTGGCCCAAGAGGCCACAAGACAAATGTGGTTTGCTGCAGATACTCTTACAGTTCATTAGAGCCTTAGCATCTGCACTAATCTCACTTCATTAAGTGTGTTTATTTGGTAGTGCTAGCCTCCCTTTGTAAATTTCCTTAAATATTAACTATGGTCCCTTTAAGGCTACGCTGCACACCGTAATGAAGAATGGAGCATCACTGTGGTGGGGAAATGGGATCATTATTGTTCTAATCTAAAATGAACAGCCCAGGGTCATTTGGATATTTCAGATTGAGAGATGAAATCTCCATCTCGTGCTGTGAAGTGTAATGTAAAACTTGCTGTCTATATTTTCTGGAGCTCATTTCCAGGGGATCTTATGACACTTACCTAATACAGGTTAGGATCCTCTTGCCAACTCAGAATTATAGCTAGAAGATATTCATTCATATTGTTTGCACACTGCCTGTGACTGAAAGATGAAAATTAAATCAATGTGTATGTATATATCTATAGCTGTTCGTACATTTATCAGGGAGAGAAGCTACAGCAGTGAGTTAGATAGTGAGTTAGAAAAAGAGAGGAGTGAGAGCCAGAGAGGGAAAAAAAAAGAGAAGTAAAAGAAAAGCAACTGAAATATGAGGTTATCAGTGTAAATACATTCAAGAGGTTTGATGGCATTCAAATAACTGCAAAGCAAAGGTAGCTCATGTGCTTGGTGACTGATACCATCAGAACCCAGCTATATGAAACATGGGCCTGTTCCAAAGCCCACTAAAGTCTCTCCATTCACTTCGATATACTTAGGCTCAGGCCCCATATCTGCAGACTTTGTGGGGTCCTATATGGGTATATTAGATGGTGGGGAAGGCTCAGATGGGTGGGAGCTTTTCTCTGACCACTGCCTATATTTTATCCAACAGGCAACCATAATACCTTAGGGTTGAGGACAGGTTCCCAGTTGGCATTTCTTGGCACATCTCCATACTGATTTTAATGACACTTTTCTGATTGATACCAGGGGAGGAACAGGTCTGTACAGATCAAGATGAGTGAGAATCATAGCCCTTTCCCAAAGGAGGATGAGGCCTTGCCTGTCAGTTTGAAACTGGCCCAAAGAGGAGTGCGTGCTGCTCCCTTTCAGAGAATGAATTAGTAGCCTCTCTGGGGACTCTCTCCTCGTGTTGAATTGACCTCAAATGCTGAGTAGCTAAACAGTAAATTTAAGTTTTTGTTTTGTTCTGTGCTCATTCCATTTATTTTAACAATAGTGATTTGTCCGAATTTAATGTGTTTGCTGCCAGTTGAACTCCATTTGGGTTAATTTTCATTCTCTGCAGTTCTTTATTATTTTGTTAGGTCTAGACACACTATGGATCTTTGGCAATAAACCTTTGAGTTCGGCTTCTTAATATGGCTGGGAGGTTTACATCATTTACAAAGACTTAGTTACCCATCCATCATAATAATGTCACACAGGATTTATTATGATCCTTATGCTGTGGCAACATCAACATCACGAAACAAAGATTAACATTAAGAAACCAGCTTATAGCGGTATCAGGAAGATTGTTCTGACCAAAAATTGGTTGATAAATTAGCTATTTGCACTGAGGTTCTTGTCTGCTGTGTATCAATGTTAAATGTCAGTGCTAAGATAAGGACACAGCTGTTGTCAACTAAAAAAGACATTTTAAAACAACCAACATAGATAAACACTGGTCAGTGTAGGGCTTAGGAATAATAAAAAGGAAGTTGGCACTCTAGTAAAATACAATGACTATCTTCCATCACCATCTTACCTGTCCATGGTGTCTTCTATTCCAAAGGATCCCAAAGCACTTTACAAATTGTGCGTGTAAGAATCAGTTCAGACACTGAATAAAAATACTGAATAAAGGATGTCGGGATAAGAAAGGACAGACATCAAATATATGTGCAGCCAACTGAACATCAATTTTATTTATCTTCAACATCCTAGAATGCTACAAATAAAAACAAACAGAATATCCTCACAGTTTCTCTGCCCCATTTCTATTTTCCTCTTGTGACCCTGGTTTATATCAATCACATGCTCCTACTGACAGAGCTTCCAAAGTTGTGAATTTCAGTTTCCTTTCAGACCTTGCATTGCTATTTCACAAAAGACTCTATTATTTTAAATATCAATATTTGCATTTTAAAAGGCTTATATATTTGCCTGCCTCTGAGGAAGGGGAAAAAAATCCTCTGAGAGGTGAAAAACATGAGGCCTCTGGTATACCAAAGAGTTGAAATAATAATGTGTTTTCACATATAGCTTGGGTTTTAAAGCTCTGAAAAAATGATGTGGGGAAGATTGACTCTAATAAGAATATCACTTATAAAAAATGGAAAGCACACAGTATATAAATAAACTTTTGCAAAACATTAAGAAACTACCTTTGTTTGAACTGATTGCTATCTAATCAACTTGATGGGTGTGGTACCTGCTCAGGGAGCTTTAACTTGCAAGTACTGGGAGGTATTTATGAGGATAAAAACAGTCAAGAAAAAGGAAGACTGAAATTTCATGTCTTTAGGTCTAGAAAGCAAAAATGAAGCAGGAAAGTGTCCTGTGATGAGGACAGTGTTATGGCCAGTAAAGTCAAAATGAAGGAACAATTTGTAGTGACAAAATAAATGCTCATGGAGGTGCAACTAATTAGCCACTGGAAGATAATTTATCCAGATATCCTTAAAGGTCCTTGAATGACTTAAGATTGCTGCACATCTTACAGGCCTAATTAAGGCTGCATTAGTGTCCCTGAGACAAAAAGATGAGAGATGAACAATACTTTTAGGGTGAAATTGAGACAAATAGATTGCAAATGAAATAAGAACCATTGGTGATCTATATGAGGAGATAAACTGGTAACCTTGGAAGAATCACAAGGTTTTATTTTGCTTTTAACAGTGATGTCTAGGTATGCCAAGCCTTGGAATATATAAAATCATAGACACTAATTCTATGGGTGCTCCAGTGCTGAAGCACCCACAGAAAAAAAATGGTGGGTGTTTATCACCCACTGGAAACTTCTCTCCAGCACCTTGTGCCTGCTAATTATAAGTGGCTTCTTTTTTTCATGTAGCTTTGCTCAGTTAATCCAGTACTATAACAACTAAATCACACACACACAAAAATTGTTATCTGAAATGTCCAGGGGGGATCTCCACTAAAATACATTTGTTGCTCATAAAAAATAAAAATGATCTTGTACTTTAGAGAGAAAGAATAGTTTTGTCATTAAAATAAAGGACTAGGTTCCAGGACTCCTGGGTTTTATTTCTGGCTCTGTCCAAGATTAAATGTGTGACCTTTGGGAAGTCATTGAATGTTTTTTGTGCCTCAGTTTCTCCATATGTAGAATAGAGCTAATATTACTTCCCTATCCCATAGGATTGTTCTGAAACTTAATTTATCTATGTTTGTAAAACACTTCCTGGTGTTCTGATGGAAAACTTTATAGAAATACAAAATTATTTGTACTATTACTATTTCAAAAAATTATCTATTAGTAGTCAAGAAGTATTTAAAAAACTTGATGGGTAACTAATAAAGTTACCAAAACTTTATTTTTGTTTTGTTTTGGGGTTTTTTTTGTTTGTTCTCCTTTTTCATGGGATAAGAGAATAGAGTGGATATAGGACGTATAAGTTTTTGAACATGCTGGAGATAGAACTTCACTATCTAAAGTTTTCTTTGACTACCCAAAAATACAAATTCAGTTAAAAATTCCTAACTTGCTTCATGCTTTTACCCATCACTCATCAATTAACTGATAAATATCCTAGTCAAAACTTATTCCACCTAGAAACATGAAATCATTCCTGAATACAGTTATTCCATGACCATTTCTACCTTGACCATAGTCACTGGATTCAATCCTATTCTTCCAAGTAAAGGTTTCCAAAACTCTAAGAAATTGAGTCAACTTTTTTTTAACCTTTGAATGTAGCAGGTATTTGAGAATCAGTTTGTGTTTATCTGCATCTCACCCCTTTGTTAACATCAGGTCTCAGCTGTTCCCCAAAAACATGGCAATGCATGTTCAGTCAGGGTCTATAGCCCTTGCTAGATGGTGCATTAATATCTCATTGCCATAAGGTTTGTTTTGAAACAATTTGATAATGTTTATCAATTTTGATATTAACATAATATGAAGTCCCAAACACACCTATATAAGCAACATCATCACAGACCCCAACCACATAAGCCACCACATCAGAGGCTCATACAACTGCACATCCACTAATGTGATATATGCCATCAAGTGCCAGCAATGCCCCTCTGCCATGTATATTGGCCACATCGGACAGTCTCTATGACAAAGGATTAATGGACACAAATCAGGTATTTGAAATGGTAACACACAGAAACCTGTTGGGAAACATTTTAACTTGCCTGAGCACTCACTAAGAGATCTAAAAGTGACTATACTATTACAAAGCAATTTCAAAAAACAGCTAGAGAAAAAACTGTGGAACTTGCCTTCTTATGCAAATTTGACACATTTAACCAAGGTTTGAACAAAGACTTGAACTGGATGGGCCCTTATATTTAACACCCAAATGACATCAAAAGTTAAGTATCGGGCACTTACAGTTCACTCTATTAGCCTCATTTAGCACAAACACTCTAATTGACAAGATTTTTTCCCCCTTTCCTTCCCCATCTGCCCTCTTTTTCTACTGTTTATTTGTACCTCTGGACCCGTTGCTCCATTCATCTGAAGAAGTGGATAGTGCCCATGAAAGCTCATGATATTATCTACATTTTTTGCTAGTCTCTAAGGTACTGTAGGACTGTTTGTTGTTTTTTAAAATTTTTATACTGAACTAGCAGTTTTCCTCAGAGTGTATCTAAAAGGTCAATAATGTCTAGAGGATATGCAGTATCACAGTATGCTCAATAAATTGATGGAGAAGCAAAGCATTAAACAAGGGGGAGTGTTCCTTCAATCCTATATACTTATGCCTGGACCTACAATATGTCTTAGGCATTGTGACACTGAGAACTGTGTTACCTAACTTGTTCAGGTGCCTCAAAAATCCCTGAAGCAATGTTGTGATCTACAAACTCTAGGCTAGGGAAATAAGCTACCTCTACATGGAATGGGGAGCGATGGGTCCCTTTGACTATGGCCCACAAAATCCAGTATGCAAGATGGGCAGCGCCTGTCCTGCTCCACACTACATGGCCACAGAAGATGAAAAAGTTACTTACCTTTCACTTTCACCCCACTGGTTAATGCACTTACCTATGATGTGGGAGACCTATGTTCCAGTCCCCATTTTGCCTGAGGGGAAAAAAAGGATTTGCTGAGGAACCTCCTGTCTTTCAGGACTATGTGCTAACCACTGAGCTATAAGATAGCCTGCTACAGAGTTGCTTCAGTCTCTCCTTCTTAAGCTGTTCCATTGCATATTAAAAACATAGTGTCACTGAACCAGAGTGAATGATTCTAGGACAGTGGTTCCCAACCTTTTCCAGCATACGGACCCCTTTTCAATCTATTAAAATTTCACAGACCCCACTCCTCAAATGATCCATTTTTGCTAGCCCAACCAAACCCTTCCTGCCACTCTAATTGCTTTTGAATGGTTAGAGTAGGGTGACATATTCAAAAAAGAGAAAAAATGGTAAAAAGTGACTGACCCATTTATAAGCTGACTCCAGAGGACAGTTGCAGCTTGTCAGCTTCAGCATGAGCAGAGGGGCATGCAGATGCAGGGCATGGAGCTTCTCAGGTCCCATTGGCTACTGTTGGCCCGTGCTGCTTCCTTAGCTCCTGGGCCCTCCGTTCCCTGCCCATACACGGAAAGAGGGGGATCTCGTGGCCAAAGGGAGCTCTAGAACTGCCAGCTCCTCACAAAGGCAGAACTTCAGGAGGGTAGGGGGCAAGGGTGTAACTTCAGGAGTGCAGGGGGCGGAGCAGCAGCCGTGTGCTCTGGATCATGGCTTGCTTTTGATCCCATTCCATGGGCGCTAAGGGAATGAGAGGACGGTGCTTTCATCCTGTGGGCCCAATCCTTACTTTAAAAAACTTTCTGCAGACCCCTTTGGTGCCCTCATGGACCCCAGGTTGGGAACCACTGCTCTAGGACAATGGTCCACAGGGTATAGGGTGTATCCCATGTGGGGCATGAAGGAATGTCAGAGAGGCCTGGGTGTCGGGAGGAAGTAATACCCAGTACCACTCTGCCCCCAACTCTGCTCTGGCCCTGACACCAGCCCCCAGCCACAACTGCAGCCTCAGCTCCACTCCATGACCTGCTCCCAGCCCCAGCCTGGCTGCAACCCAGGGTTGTGTGGACGTATTCAGTTAATGGTGAAGGAAGAGTAGGTGCATCAGAAGAAAAATGTGGGCTCCAGTGCTCTAGGACATGGGAGATCCCATGTCCAGTTCCCCTGCTCCAATGAGTCTTTATTTATACAAGCTTCAGCAGGAGAGACTGAGGGAGCCCCACATCAGACTATCCCATAGATCAGTGGTTATTGCACTGCTTTGAGAGTTTGGAGACCCCCATTCATGGGTAGTGCACGAGCCCCTCTTTGAGGAGACTAACCATGTAGCTCTGACCTTTCTGCCGAAGCCCTCTTCCACACTACCTCCAGAGCACAAAGTCCTGCCCCCCAATTTCCTCCTTCATTCACTGGAGCCCTAAGCCTCCCCCATGTCTAGAGAAGTCCAGCTAAACAGACCTAGAATTGCAGGTTGGCCGCAGTACTGGTCCAGAACCTGCCCACTGGCCTCAGTGCCTGCCCATCACCAGCACCAGGTCACCCATGGCCTCAGTGTTGGCCCTAGCATCCACGCAGCAAGAGGTTGATGGGCGCATTTGTGCCCATTGGGTTCCCTTACTCCTTGTGAGGAGCAGGAGTACCAGCACCAATGGGAGTGCCCTCTGAGTTCAATTTAGTAGGTCTTCACTAGACCCACTAAATCGAACGCCTGGAAGATTGACCGCAGCAGCGTCGATCTTCCACATAGCATAGACATGGCCTATGATTCTATGATAACACCCATTTTCTCAAAGCACTTTGCAATCATTAATTAGTTCCCACAGCACTAGGGGTATGTATAAAAGGGGGCAAGCAGAGGCACAGTCCCCCAGTAATTATGAGGGGCATAGAATTCCTCCAGCCCTGGGGCAGTGGTGGCATGGAGTACAAGCCCCTCCCAAGCTCCTGCTGGAGACAGGGAGGTGGGGGAAGGGAGAGAACTGTGAGCCCCTTCCAGAGCTGGGTCAAAGTTAAATTTCTTGGATGCCACTTCACAGCACCCATTTGAGGGGTAGTGGATGTTATACATGCATTCCATAAGCTTAGAGGACTAACAGGGCTATATTGGCTCACTTACATTAACCCAAGCCAGTGACAGATCTGGGACGGGCTATCATGCTTGAGTTCTGACATTCAGTCCAATGATTGAACCCTTAGATAGTCCTTCCCTCAGTCCATATATTTTTAGGTTTAAGGGAGTTGGCTTGTTAATATGGATATGAGCCAAAGCCCATTCTAGCCAATGGCTCTCTCCATTAATTTCAGTGAGTGGTGGATCCAGTCCACTATGGCTGTTTTATGGAAAATGTCCAAGCCAAAGAAAAGCAGCAATGAACAGTTTGGAATAATGAACTGAAAAACACTGCTGTAAGTTGGCTTTCTTTGATCAGTTTGAAGTTAATATCATTGCTTGCTTTGCCAGACAACAAAGCCAAACTTTGTGTGCTTACAGCACGTTCTGACAGGGTCTGCAGAACACACCCAGAGATTGGCAAGGAAAAGTTTTGTTTTGTTTTTTTCCCCAGGCTCGAGGAAAGCCCACTGTCAGGAGCTCTGAGAGCAAGGATTTGCAGGTTAGCAGAGCAGGTCAGCTGTTGGAAATTAATTGCCAGCTGTGAGCATTAGTTAACTCCCCATGGAAGCTATAAGAGGGATGTGCTTGGGAGCTGTTGAAGGACAGCTGGGGGGCAAGGGGGGGTAAAAAGCTGAAAAGAGCAGAAAGAGACAGACAGACAGACAGACAGAATGAATGAATGAATGAGGGAGGAAGGAAGGAAAAAAAGAGGTGTGTTTGTTCTCTTACTTATCTGTGCTTTTACAACACTGCTTTTATTATTATTATTTTTTTTTTTTTTTTTTTACTGAGAAGCCTTGTGTGCTTGGCCCATGAGAGGGTAGTGGCAGTGTATGTTTTAAACTTACTTTTTATTTTTTCAAACCCTTCTTTTCACCTGATGATTACCCTAAAAAGAAATCCAGTCTGAAGGTTCTAATTCTCTCACCTAAAGTAATATAAATCAGCAGTAATGCCACTGCAGTCAGTGAAGTCTTCTATGAGAGGATATTCAGAACAATGGTATTTAAAGTCTCCCTGGACTAATCTCTTTTTCTGCTCCTACGGGCCTGCTACATTGGGAGTAGTATGTATTCTCTCTCTCACACACGCACACACACCCCCCCCCCATCTCTTGTTACAAGGTTCTTTGGCAGTATAGTAACTGCAGCCAAGAAATTCATGTACTCCAGAAAGTATAGTTAACATAGCTATATGTTTTTAAAATGTAAAATGAGACGACAATACAGATAGGTTTGGGTACTGCCCTTAAATGTAGTTTCCAATCTGTTGAAAGTCTGATGGCTTAACTGTGGATGTATTATACCAGCTGTGGGGAAAGGCTGATATAATTTAAAGTTCTGTGACTTCAGCAGCCCATCAAGCTTCTGTGATGCAAATTAAAGGGAAATATTCAGAGTGAGAACTTGTTAGCCTAACTTATAATAGGAGGAGAGAGCTGCTGATGTTCTGATTTTTGTCCTTTGATGTACAAAATGTATTTCTTTCTTAACCTCCCAGCATTCCTTGTTGCTGGGCTGTTAGAATTCCTAGCATCTCTTTTTGTTTGAGCTGGTATTGATCGTACAGCTTTTTTCTCTTGTAGCTACTGCATGCTGATGTCGTTAGTGCTCCAAGCTGATTTAATATTACAGAAAACATTGTTAGATTATTTTCTATTTTAGAAAGAAATATAATCAGAGATGTCTATCCTTGTGGTTTTATAAAAAGATCGCCTTTCTCCTTAGCAGATACTAGACCCCATCCCAAAAGCATCGCACGTGATGTAGTGCAGTTTTTGATCTTGGTATTACTAGAAATAGAATTGGGAGGAGGTGTTAAAATACATATTAAGATGCAATGGCAGAGCTCTGTCAACAAAGGGATAAAATGGCATGTACTGCTGGTCAGGATTAAGATGCATCAATGGAGCTCGGTGGAGGCCCTCAAATGAAATAACAGCTCATCTTTGCAGCCTCTGATGGAGGGGTTTTTTTTCCCCTCACAGAGCTGTGTTGGGATGAAAAAACAATCCCTGCATAATGTGGGAGATGACTGGTGTGTGGTGTGGGGTTTTTTTTTTTCCCCCCCCCCCAAGTAGTAATCTTTTAGAGACTAGCAAGCAAACAGGCAGCCGTAGATCAGACTCTGTTAGGAGTATCCTGCCCTATAGAAAGTGGTAGCAATTTGGGGCAGACCTGTTATAACAATAAAATATTGTTGAAGTAATATTTTAATTATCCCCTCCATATCCCCCCCTCTCCAAGGAAAAAAATACCCAACATAACATTCCTAACCACTGTGATCAGCTTGCTATGTATTTGGTCTAACAGCAGAGTATGGCAGGGGGGAGGGGAAATGAGCTTGCTTCTTGGCATAAATCAAATTTAACTTAACCAAGTGTGGGTGGGTAGTGGTGTCTGAGCACGAAGCTACCTGGTGCTCAAATGGACTTATATATGGTACACTAAGGCAGAGAGGTTAGGAAATTTGACAAAAGGTCATGGTGGGTCAGTGTCAGAGTGGAGTTTAGACTGAATTATCTTTTCGTCTCAGACTCTAAGACCATAGGGCAGTGCATGTGGCCCATCAGTATTATACATGTGGCCCATGAGACATTTTGTGTACCAGTGCCCAGGTGCAGGGTTGCCAGATGCTGCTGGTTTCTGTCTGGGTGCGTCTAGACTGGCAAGATTTTGCACAAAAGCAGCCACTTTTGCTCAAACTTGCCAGCTGTCTACACTGACTGCTTGAATTTGTGCAAGAACACTGACGATCTAATGTAAGATTGTCAGTGTCCTTGCGCAAATACGATGATGCTCCCACTCAGGGATAAGCCCTCTTGCGCAAGAGGGCCAGTGTAGACAGGGAAGAACTGTTTTGCACAGAAAAGCCCCGATGGCGAAAATGGCGATCGGGGCTTTCTTGCGCAAAATCACGTCTAGACTGGCCACAGATGCTTTTGCGCAAAAGCACTTTTTGCGCAAAGGCACCCGGGCCAATCTAGATGCTCTTTTGCGGAAATGCTTTTAATGGAAAAAATTTTCCGTTAAAAGCATTTCTGCAAAATCATGCCAGTCTAGACACAGCCACAGTGTATTACTAAAGTGATATACACATAAAGCAAAGGGCACAGGAAGCGAGGTGCATGCTGATTGCACACAACACTGACTGTCAGGACCATGCGCTCCCCTGCTCCCAATCAAAGTGCAACTACGGTTCTGTTGGCACACCCTGCAAATTCTAGGTGTGCAAGTGCAGTTAGCAAAACTACCCTGTCCTAGGATAGTATGTTGCTTATGACAATCTTGCAGCCTACTAATATGTAGGATGGCCACTCAGTAGCCTAGGTTGCTCATCACTGCTAAGGATCCTCTTATGCTACTCAGTCGCCCCTCTTTGTGATCAAAGACCACACTGCCTATGTAGCAGAAGACAGAGCTTCCATCAATGGCAGTCCAAGCAACACTGTCCTCCACAGATGTAAATGGGCCTTGGACCATCACAGAAATAGAAGGTATTTGGGCCACAGTTTTTACAGACCGCAGAGGGCAGTCTTGGGTTTCTGTAAAGATCGACTGCGAACAACAAAATAATGATAAGCTTTGGAGCACTGGGAGTGGTATAGCTGGCTTATAATTGCTTATACTTTCAGGCTACCTGAGATTTATTGCTGACTTTCAATGAAAGCTGAGGCTCCCTCTTACATTTCTAGCTCTCCCAAACTGAGAAGCCCAAAGGCTCACTCTGCCTGAAGCAGTGAATGATTAGAGCAATTTCCAAGTGTTCCTCTACTAGCAGAGAGATCTGATGCATGAATAATACTGTCTAGTTTAAGCCCAGAATTGCAGTTATGGAAGAATTTATCATAAGCTGCCAAATGAGGAATCTTTCATATTTAGGGTCCAAGGCTGGAATAGCAGCATGTGCTGCAAGCTAGGACTTAGATGAATGAGCAGAACTGGGCTGGGGTACTAGACTGGGTGAGGAATGTGCTATATATGAAGTGCTGTGCTATTAGTGACTATTCCTTCTCATGAAGTTGCTAACTTTTAGGACTGGATTCTCCCAATTATACCAAAAATATAGACTGAAGCTACACTACTAATGTTCAATCATACAGAGCTTTCTGTCCCAGAATATCTGAAAGTACCCAATAAATACAGGTGATTATCTAGATAATCAATTTACCCACCATTAGCAGCCACCTGGGGTGGAATGCAGCAGGTGTTCAACAGTGCAGAGCAACACACAGCAATTTAGGGCAGGAGGTAAAACACAGAAACTTTGGGAAAGATCTAGGAAATTGCCTACATGAGTATTTGTTCACAGGAGTTAACACCTTAGCTCATGCAGATATTCTAGTTTGGGGCTTGTTACTCTGTGCTGACAGGCATCTACAACTTCCATTAACCTCAAGGGCAAAAGTGGCCAGAACACTCTTAGGATCAGCACCTGGGGATGGTGGTCAGGTCCTTTCTGGTAAGAGAGTGCTTTTAGCATCTATCCAGCTCTTTTATTGTATTTTCCAGTTATGTGGCTAGAATGCTTTTCCTTTCATAGAGTACTAGGACTGGAAGGGACCTCGAGAGGTCATTGAATCCGGTCCCCTGCCCTCGTGGCAGGACCCAGTACTGTCTAGACCATCCCTGATAGACACTTATCTAACCTACTCTTAAATATCTCCAGAGATGGAAATTCCACAACAACCCTAGGCAATTTATTCCAGTGTTTAACCACCCTGACAGTTAGGAACTTTTTCCTAATGTCCAACCTAAACCTGCCTTGCTGCAGTTTAAGCCCATTGCTTCTTGTTCTATCATCAGAGGCCAGGAAGAACAAGTTTTCTCACTCCTCCTTGTGACACCCTTTTAGATACCTGAAAACCGCTATCATGTCCCCTCTCAATCTTCTCTTTTCCAAACTAAACAAGCCCAATTCTTTCAGTCTTCCTTCATATGTCATGGTCTCTAGACCTTTAATCATTCTTGTTGCTCTTCTCTGAACCGTCTCCAATTTCTCCAAATCTTTCTTGACATGTGGCACCCAGAACTGGACACAATATTCCAACTGAGACCTAATCAGCACAGAGTAGAGTGGAAGAATGACTTCTCGTGTCTTGCTCACAACCTACCTGTTAATGCATCCTAGAATCATGTTGGCTTTTTTTGCAACAGTGTCACACTGTTGACTCTCATTTAGCTTGTGGTCCACTATAACCACTAGATCCCTTTCTACTGTACTCCTTCCTAGACAGTTGCTTCCCATTCTGTATGTGTGAAACTGATTGTTCCTTCCTAAATGGAGCACTTTGCATTTGTCCTTATTAAACTTCATCCTGTTTACCTCAGACCACTTCTCCAATTTGTCCAGATCATTTTGAATTATGATCCTATCCTCCAAAGCAGTTGCAACCCCTCCCAGCTTTGTATCATCTGCAAACTTAATAAGCATGCTTTCTATGCCTATATCTAAATTGTTGATGAAGATATTGAACAGAACCGGTCCCAAAACAGACCCCTGCGGAACCCCACTTGTTACTCCTTTCCAGCAGGATTGTGAACCGTCAATAACAACTCTCTGGGAACAGTTATCCAGCCAGTTATGCACCCACTTTACAGTAGCCTCATCTAAATTATATTTGCCTAGTTTATTGATAAGAATATCATGCAAGACCATATCAAATGCCTTACTAAAGTCTAGGTATACCACGTCCACCGCTTCTCCCTTATCCACAAGACTTGTTATCCTATCAAAGAAAGCTATCAGATTGGTTTAACATGATTTGTTCTTTACAAATCCATGCTGGCTGTTCCCTATCACCTTGCCACCTTCCAAGTGTTTGTAGATGATTTCCTTAATTACTTGCTCCATTATCTTTCCTGGCACAGAAGCTAAACTGACTGGTCTGTAGTTGCCTGGGTTGTTTTTTTCTCTCTTTATAGATGGGCACTATACTTCCCCTTTTCCAATCTTCTGGAATTTCTCCTGTCTTCCATGATTTTCCAAAGATGATAGCTAAAGGCTCAGATGCATCCTAGAATACATAAGGAGCTGATAGAGGAGGTATTTCATCAGGTGACTTTGATATATTAAAAAAGATAGATTCATACACTGAAAAACAAGGGCCAGCTGAGTGTTTCATTTGCATGTTTGAGATGTAGTAAAAGGCATTTCCCAGAATAACCATTGAATATTGGATTCTCAGGACACCCAAGGACTCTATGCTGCTGTTTGCCCATAAAAGCATGCTCTTGTTAAACTGGCTAATTAATTGGATGTGTAACGACTTGCAGTGTCGGCAATGTTTCTGATACGCTATTGGCTGCGTCTAGACTGGCAAGTTTTTGCACAAAAGCGGCCGCTTTTGCGTAAAAACTTGCCAGCTGTCTACACTGGCCGCTTGAATTTGCGCAAGAACACTGAGGATCTAACGTAAGCTTGTCGGTGTTCTTGTGCAAATACTATGATGCTCCTGCCCAGGGATAAGCCCTCTTGTGCAAAAGCTTTTGCGCAAGAGGGCCAGTGTAGACAGGTAAAAACTGTTTTGCGCAAATAGTCCCGATGGCGAAAATGGCGATCAGGGCTTTCTTGCGCAAAACCGCGTCTAGATTGGCATGGATGCTTTTCCGCAAAAAGTGCTTTTGTGCAAAAGCATCCGTGCCACTCTAGACGCTCTCTTCCACAAATGCTTTTAACGGAAAAGCTTTTCTGTTAAAAGCATTTGTGGAAAATCATGCCAGTCTAGATGCAGCCTATTGTGTTTATTGTGATTGAACCTCCAGAATGGTTTGAGTGTCCAAATACACAGTAAATTAGTGAAATATGAAGACGGGGCTTGTGTGAATATTAAATGTTGTGACAACGGGGGAATTAACATAAGAAAAGCACAGCAAGAAAAGCTTTACGGATCATAAAAATGCATGTTTTTCTTATTTCAAGATGTTCAGAAATGAATATGAAATTCCAAACTCCTAGATGTTGCTGCTGTTCATAACAGTCTTCTGGGCAGAGCACCATTACCCCATGGTAGCTGTCAAGATTAAAAGAGGGTTTGCATTTGGAAAACCTAGTAGCTAGTACTACATCTGGAGATTTAATATCATCACACAGAAAAGAGGACATTTTTCCCTGTGATGTATTGGTAGGGTGTTTGGGCTATCTCACTTTGCTCTGGAGTACTGAGGAGTCATCAGATGGGTCTGACCAGTTTCCTCATATTTTGTCTAGTCTTGGGGTTTGTGGATCTTGTGGAAAATCAGACCTGTGGGCCCTCGGGCAGGCTTTCATGCCCTGTGTGTTGTACCTGAGCCAAAGTATGTTGACCCTATAGAGCCCAGTTCTCTCCTATGGTGAGATCTTCTCAGTATAAGAGATGGTTGTGGCCATCAAGGAGCCTGTTATAATACCATGATCCTCAAGCTGCAATGGTGCCAATGTTAGCTGAAGCAACCCAACGACTACACTAACCTATGTCAGGTGACTCTGGTCTTTATCAAACTGTACACCAGCTCCAGGCCCACTGGCAAGTGGGAGCAAAGGGGGCAAATAACCTGAGGTCTGGCAATTCAAAAGGGCCTGCAGCCAGAGCTCCAGTACGCTCTGGGTGGCACTGAGGGTTGGTTAGGGGTGGACGTGATGCAGTCTGGCTGGTGCTAAGGGCTGGCTTCCCCCCACTTGCCACTTCTGTCCAAGACCCCGTCCCTTCCTAAAGAAAAGAGATGCGCACATACCCCTTGTCTAGGGGGCCTGAAATTTTGTGAGCTCTAATAACCAGATTTGAATTGGGGAGCCAGAGCTGTACTGTTTGCCCAAAAGATCCTTTTTCCCTCTGCTAATCCTCTATGATGGGGTGGTGGTTGTGGTGGTTGATATAAGGGTCAGTAGTGGGACAGAAAACCTGGACCAAAATTGTCAGCATTTGTGCCACTGGATGTCACCTGGTGCCTCTATGCATACATTGCTTTGTGCAAAATTGTATGAGTCCTATGGTATTTGGGGGAAGGGAATGTCCTGAATAAATATTCTCTTCCATAAAAAGGACACTGTCAGAGGCCTACAAGTTAGGGTTAAAAGATACCTTTAAGAATAATAAAATACCCTTTATCTTTCAATATAATACCTGCTGTTTCCAATCCCTGCTTTCTTCTTACTAATACCTTTCCTTCTTTTTCGAACCATTTCTTTTGCTGCCCATCAGCATCAGTAAACAAGCGAAAGGCAACAGGACTATGCACTGGGCAAATCTTATTTTATTGATCTTGAAATATGAACCTAAATGCAAAGAACGAATTATACAGTAACGTGGGAGGGAAATTCTGTACATAATCTCTCCTGAAGAGACAATCACAGCTAAGAGTCAACAACCTAAATCCTCTTGTTTTCTACACATAATGTGGTATTGAGGCTCTCAATTCATCCATATTTGGTTACTCTTCCATCACAGTTTACATTGTGAGCAGTCTATACAGTTTCATACCTGCTCCGTCACACTTCCTAACCATTAGGGTTTAATATTTTATTCAGCTCACTAAATAAAGTATTCTTTCTAGCTCATAGAAAATACTGTGCATTTGTCCCCTTTGCGCATGGGAAATTAGATGTAGCTGGCATTATGGCAGTCAGTGTTTTATCTACATTTGAGAGTGTAGATAGCTCCAAACCAAGCCCTTAGAATATATGTGGATTCAAAATCTGACATCAGATCTGGAGAGAAAATGTCACACGTGAAGTGCTGTGCAGGGCCAGTCCATGCTGTGGGAGGCTGGGCTCCCTTGAATTCTATGCAATGCAAAATCCAGACCCAGATCTGAATTTTGATCTGATGTTTGTGTAGAATGTTTAGATGATCTGAAATTTGAGCCTCCCATTAACTGAAGGCAGATTTCCATATGTAGTTAATGTAATTGATACTCGCATTAGACTATCCTGCTGTATTTTAGGGCATTTCAGGTACAGTGCTTTGTGTACTATTTACATTTCTTCTGGGCTAAATAAATATCCAGTAAGACTCACCTCTGCTTTGACTGCAATACTGGATTTATAATGGTGCCAAAGGCATGATGGCACCAAGCCCATGCACAGCAGGGGCCCCATTCACCTAGCGCCCTCCCCTTCTACTATAGCCCAGGGGCCACAGAACAGGTTTTCCTCTCCAGCCCCTCCCCTGCACTCCTGGCTGTCTGACCCAGGGCTTCTTCCTCCTCTCCCTCCTCTCAACAAGAGTGTTGCTGTTTTCTCAGCTTGCTGGCTGAGGGTTCCTCTCTCCAAATCTGCCCTCCCCACTCACCTCACCAGCATGCTGGATGGGGAGAGGGAGGCAGGAGGAGGAGCCCCCTGCCACTGCGGTTCCAATCCTCTAGGCAGCCTGTTTTGGTGATTGACAGATGGTCCACAGTCTCTTCTGGCTCCCCCAGGTCAGGAGACCCAAATCCTTGGATCAGTGAGGAGTGGAGCAGAGGGAGTCCCTGCTGTCACTCAGGCTCAATGCTATAGCAGCAGAGTGCCAGGCTCCTGAGCCACTCCCACTCTGTTGGCATCAGATCTACATCAGGGAGGATGGGGGAGCCCTGATGCTAGGGAGATCCCTGTGCTGCCTTGTGTGAGTTGGGGACATTGTAAGGTGATACCATAGTTTATAACTTACTGGAGCCTGGAAACTGTGATCAGTTTAGTGACAGTGCCCCTATCTGGGTAGCACAGCAGACATGGCCCTGTTCACTCGTCTCCACCCCATACCTCACCCCTCTTATTTCCCATCCCCAAACCCCTGCTACATTAAGGCTTAGCCCTCCTAACTTAAAAAATGATGGCCTCGCTCCTCTCCCCTCCCCCCATGTTTTTGGCCCCCTTGTTTCCAGGGGTCCAGTTTCAATCATAAACTCCAGTAGAAAAGGGGACCTGGATGTGTCTGGTCTGATCAGCAATGCTGACTGGAAACTAAAAGTCTGGTTAAAGGAATAACCTGCACTTAGCCTACCCTCCACCCCATGGGAAGCTGCTGCTGGAGGAGGGGCAACTCAGTGAGAGAGAGACAAAGAACTGGATAGGACCAATGAGAAAGGTAGGTATCAGCTCTCTAGGTGCATGGGGGATCCCGTTTACCCCCTCTCTAGCCCTGCTGTGCTTATCCCTGGTCCCCACCCCAGTGTGCTCTTGCCCCCAGCCCCTGCCTTGCTTCAGCTAGAGACCAATCCCTCCTCCCCCATGCTCTTGCCCTTCCAGGGGTCCCACAAATATGTTTGGTGCCAGACCCACAAAAAGTTGTCATCCCTGCTTGACAGGGATGTGTAACACCGCATAACTGACATAACTAGTCAAAATGTATTGTGGTTTGAGGAAATCTGCCAGTGATGAACTGCAGAGGTAAATCACCAAGCTATGGAACCCAGGGAAAGACCACAAGATGGCTTTGTGCATTCAGTTAGGGACACTGAGAAACCTCAGAGGATGGTAGATGAGAATATAGATGGCAAAAGGACATTCTCAAATTACACCTCCTAATATATACATACAATAAAACTCTGGGTCTTTTTTATAATACATGAAGAAGCCTGAATCTGTTTCCCAACTGATATCATTTTCCTCCATTGCACCTGTTCACCTTTACTGTTGAATGAAGCTAATGAGGGCTGTACTGCAGCACTGATTTTTACTGTAAGGTAGGGCTGGGCTGCAATTGATTTTACTCCTTAAAAGTGAGTCTCTGGAGCATTTGTAACTGTGTTGAATAGGAAAACACCTAAAGATTTAATTGGATTTTTAAACAGATTTAAAAAAAAATCATGGATCAAATTTTGGGCCTGCCAATAGCTTGTCTTTAAATACAGCAGGTGAATTCCTGGTCACATTGAACTCAGTGACTCATTTCCCACTGATGTCAATGGGACCATGATTTCAAGCTTTCATGTAGATATAAAGCCACACCAAACCATCCAGCTCCCTTCTTCTGGAATGTAATGTCTTCCATAGAGATTCTTGTCTACTACATCCAGAACTTTCAAACTTTTCCTCCAGCAGCACAGTAAATAGGTTTGTTTCTTCTGTATTCTTTCTTTTTTCCTTCAGTGTGGACACCCTAGCTACATGTCCCATTAACTTTACATCTGAAATAGAGATGGGCCTGAACTAAACCCCAACATCAGGTTTGGCAAAGCTGTATTTGGCTTGATTCTGCATGCATGTAAACCCAGTGTAAATGAGGAGTGACTTCATTCAAGACAGTAAAAAATTGGTATATATGAAAGGAGAGTAGGGTCTGAATTCTTTTGAAGTTTTCGATCTGAAGCTTAAGTACGGTCTCTGTTTTTGTTATTATCAGTGGGCCAAATTATCAGTGGGCCAAAAGCAGAGAGAGAATGAGTGTAAGAAATGCTGTGACCTTCACAAAGGATTCCAGAGTAAGTTGCCACTCCTGAGTAATGAGAGCAGCCTGTGGCTGAACTCCATTCCAATAGTAATGGCCAAAAATGGGAACATATTTCCCTTTCCATCACCACAGGGAAGTAATTAAAAAAAAAATTGAACAGATAGAAGCATAAGATAAAGGTCCAGATTTATTGTCTTTCAATTTGTTCTCCCAGTGAACTCATAACCCTGATAGTAAAACATCCTAACGTGCAGTACTGAGAGTGTCAAACATGTCAAAGCATTGCCCAGTTATCAGAAAGACAGATGATTAAGTGGTATGGCTGAGTGGGTAGTAGTGAATGGATTCTTATTCTTCATAAGTGCTTTGTTTATTTTCTAATGCTTTTAGCATCTAATAAATGGAGATGAGAAATCCAATTCAGATAAAATTAGAATCAATAGGGACCAATAGCTCCAAAACTCAAACTGAATTAACCAAACTTTTCTGGTGTTCCAGAAGCATTGGTGTGTACTGCTATAAGCACAGACCACAAAGTTATGGTAGGTCTAAATTTACCCTTTCCTGGTATCCCTGATTCTGGTAAACCTAGTTCCAGCTGTGGCCCAGACCATAGGTGTTAGCTAAGAACTGACAGAATAATAGTAGGAAAACAAACCAGCTCACATTTAAGTTTTATTCAATACAGGCATTAGCCTTAAAAGAAGGTATTTAGAATTTAGATGCTATTAAATGTTTGTAAGTTACTGTTGGTATTCCATGTGATAAGGAAATATGTATGTTGGTTTTGTAACTTTGAAAATGTTTGCTCTGAATTTGTGAACCCAAGCATGGGAATTATCCACCTCCCCTGCCCACATGGGAGGACTACCAAAAAGTAAGAGGGACATAATAAGACAAAGTTTATTTGCCCCATCCACCATGAAGAAGTACATGCAGATATCCCTGTCCAATTAATTTGAATGCTGGAAGAGAGAAATACACATAGCTGATATAAAGATATTTCATTTTTTTGTTGTTTGAACTCTGACAGGAACAGAGACATTAAATAAAGCTCGAGAACCCAAAGGGTTACCCTGAAAGACATTTTGAATTAACAGATGGCAACATCTCTGTCATCTTTAGGAAACTCAGATGATGATTCATTTGTTTACATACCTAAGCAAAAGATGGCTCCGTATAGAGGTTTTCTAACCTGTAGTTCAAATGATACAGAGACTCAAGATGTCAGTGTGAATGATTAGACACAGGAAGACACTTTATTCAAAATTCAGAGCTAGATTTTGCCACAAAAGTGCTTATCTCCTTGCTGATGGTTGCTTTTCTCAATGAAATAACTTAAATGGAATGAGGTTTAACTGTTAATTCGAACTAAGGGGTTTATCTCGGAATCGCACTTCTCTGCCACGTGTAGACACGGGCAGTTATTCTGGGCTAGTCAGTTTCCAAAACGGCGATTGGCCGGGAACATGCTAACAAAGCGTGGGATATTTAAATCCCGCGCTTCATTTGCATTTTCGGTCGCCCTCATTAGCCTCCCTAGTTCGAACTAGGGGGCTAGTGTAGACGTACCCTTAGTTGGTTTGAACTTTTCTCCACCCAGATTTACCCCAAATCTCACATCTACTTAATTGCTCTCATGATTATATATATATATATATATATATATATAAGTGTGTGTGTGTGTGTGTGTGTGTGTACGTACACACACACACACACTTTCAAACCATGAGAAAGGCAGATGGGTGTTAAAACACTTGCTCAGTTTTACTTTAACATCCAAAATAAAAATTGTTTGAAGAAAGACATGAAGGACAAAGGAAGGGTTCTGCTGAGCTGCATGACATGATGCTGATGTCTGTTTGTATCTGCAAAAAAACAAAAAGACCAAATTTTGTGTTTAAGAAATGCAAAATGTAACAGAAAAATGCTAGAGAAACATCAATATTTTATACAATTATTGGCACTCCTTTATCACAAAAATAGCTTGGAACTTGTACCATGTGGCACAGGAAAGAGCTAGTTCAATTGACAAAATGTGACACCCTATCTTAAATATTTTGTCTGAAGGAATAAAAGAATGTTCTATGGTGCAACAATGTGAGAGGCCTCTTGGAATTTTGAATCATATAAATATTATGTACTCCCAAAATATTTCTGGTGAAAGGTGACAAAGGGACCTGATACCACTTTTCAAATATGTGAAGGGTTGTTATTAAAGAATACAATGATCAATTGCTCTCAATGTCCACTGGAGGTATGACAAAAAGTAACAGAATTAATCTTTGGTTAGGGGATTTAGGTTAGATATTAGGAAAAAACTTGATAATTATAATGGTAGTTGAGCTCTAGAATAGGTTTCCAAGGGAGGTTGTTGAATGTCTATCCTGGGAGGTTTTTAAGAACAGGTTAGATCAATGATATTCAAAGAGAGGCTTAGGAGCAGCAAGGGGCTCTTTAATGTGTCTCCTGTGGCTTTCTGCAGCACATGATATTAACATACTGTGATTTAATTATTAACCAATGAGGATGCTTTTACTATGTTAACCAATTGTAGCTGATAAAATAATAATACTTGGTCAGTCATTTTGCTGTGAGAATAATACATATTTAACAAATGAAAACGAATTCACACTACTGAGGCTTTTGGGGATAATGTTGATTGTTAATTTGGCTCCTGAACCAGTGCAGTTTGAGTATCTCTTGGTTAGATAAACACCTGTCATATTTCCTTTTCTGGCTCAGCACTGAGGCAGACTTGATGATTTCAAGGTCCCTTCCAGTCCTGTATTTCTGGGATTCTTTGAAACTGACCACCATGGAAAGTGAGAATCTTTTTTTCTCTCTCTCTACAAAAGAGAACAGTATACACAATGTGTGAACTGAACCACATTTCTATGATTCCGTTTTGATCTTCTCCAGAGGCTAGATGGAAGCTCTGTTCTGTTCAAAGTACTCTTGTCTCTTTCAGACCTTGGCCTTTCTGTGGTAAGGTTCCCGGTGACTGCCAATTCATGTTATTTCTGGTGGTGATGTTTTTGCTAATGCAGACACTGGTCCTGTAGGGTGTATATATACACACAAGAAAAGGCCATGACTGGCTCCTGCCAGCTGGTGTGGGCTCAGAGGGCTCAGGCTGAGGGACTGTTTCATTGCTGTGTAGACTTCCAGGTACAGGCTTTTGCCCAAGCTTTAGGACCCTACCTCCTTTCAGTGTCCCAGAACCCAGGTAGCCCCAGCCCAATAGGGGGAGTGGGTGATAGTTAAACAAGGAAATGCTTGGTTGGTTAGTTTCTGTTTGTTCATTATTGGCAACTTCAGGAAGTGGGGGGCCTGCAGAATCATTGCAGACATGTAACTGTGTTGCCTCAATAAAGTCTCTTAATATCTAAGAAGCTGCCATATGTGTAGTATTAGGACACAACATGTGGCGATGAGGTGGAGCTGAGCTGGAAAGCAAGGAAGGCAAGCAGGTAGATAGGTATGCATTGTATGTCAGGCAGAGAAGTAATCTGCAAGTAAAACTTACAAACCCAGGCAAAATAGCTGCAACTTTTGGGTGTATTTCACCATTTAATCGACACCACCAAACTTGGGAAAAAATGCTGTGAAATATTATTGCATGTTGTCACTGCCAGGGATATTATTGATGAAGATAAGAAGAAAGCTATCATACTCAGCAGTGTAGGGGCCAAGAGTTATGGTTTAATGAGAAACCTGTTAACCCCTGGAAAGCCTAGAGATAAAACTTTTGATGAGCTAGTAAATCTGTTAAAGTGTTTCAACTCAACACCCAGTGAAATAGTAGAGCAATTTGTATTTAACTCTCAGTCAAGGGAAGCAGGTGAGACAGTAGGGAAATTTGTGGCAGCACTGAGGAAGCTTTCTCAAGTTTGTAGCTATGGTGTAAGCCTGACCACAAAGTTAAGAGATTAACTTGTGGCATTGATGATGACAAAATACTGAGGAAATTGTCTGACTGAACCACAGTTAACATTTGAAATAGCTCTGAAAACTGGCCCAGGCTATGGGATTCACAAATAAAAATGTACAAGATTTAAATCCAGAAGCCACAGATTCCCCGAGGAAGTGGAAATAGCACAAAAATATGGGGCGCAAAATTACAAGGCCAGCTGGGAAACAGATCCAGTTAGCTGGCAGAGAGTGTTTTTGTGGAGGCACGTACCCCCCAATGGGCTGCAGATTTAAAAACCAAAAGCATCACATGTGTAGGTTGACAGAGCACATTTCAAGAACAAAACCAGGACAGCACAAGTAGAAACCCATGATAGAAAGCCATGGTGCTATTCATGTAGTTTAGGAGAAAGTGGTGGAAAAGAAGATAGTATAATCAAAACAAATATTCCTAAAGTACCATCCCATTCATATAGGGCTGACTGCAAATGAAAAAACTGTACGATTTGAGCTTGATATGTACCATAAGTATTATGAGCCAAGAAGAGTATGAGACCTCGTGGAAAGACAGCAAAACCACCTTCATTGCAGAAATATAAAATTAAAGACATTCACTGGAGGAGCAATAAGGACACTGGGAGCCAGCATGAGAAGGCTTGCACCAGAGCATAGACGCAGCTCTACTGTTGCTAGCTGTCACAGGCACTCGTCCTAACTGTCTCAGTAGAGGTTGCATGGCTGACCTTTCACTGGATTGGAAAGGAAAAGATGATCCAGTTCTGGAAAAGAAACTATTTTAAATACACATAAGGAAGTATTTAAAGATGAACTGGACACATTTTAACAATAGTTCCTTTTAATCTATGAAAACCCAAATGTCACGCCTTATTTTTTCAAATCAGATCTGCCATGAATAAAAAGCAGAAATTGAGTTAAAAAGACATCAGCCAACTGGTATTATTAAAGACATAATTTCTTTGAAAAACCAGCCAAACAAAGCTACTTGAAAAAAATGTAATTTGTCAGGGTTTAGATCGTGGGATTTTTCCCCTTGCCTTGTTTTTCAGTGCAGAAGGGATGTTGGCAAGTTAATGCCAAAACCCTTACAAAGGTGAAAAGGTCATGTTTCTTTTTCTGACGTCTGCCTCCCTCCCTCTGTCAGCACGGCTGAATTAGAGTTGAATCTGACAATTGTGTTAAGATGTTCCAGTGTGAACAAATGAACTGTTGGAAACAGGTCATCTCTTAGGGTAATTATAAGGCTGATCTTGAGGGTGCAAGGAACCATCATTGTGGATGTGCCTTCAGGATCAGGACCAATAATTATATTTATCTCGTATATGTAATGATCGGCTGCTGCTAAAGCCAAGTTAAATCCTAAATATCACCCCATCAGAATGTATCCAGTGAGGAAGAGATTGGGAGAAAGTGTCATTCCTTTTCCCTACTCCCAGAAGAGGAAACTTAACCACCACTTCCTTGTACATCACAAGCAAAATATAGCCATGTGCAGCATGTCAGATTTATGAAATTATTAGATAATATGACAGGTGTGTTTTTCCTCAAGAGGTTTTATCACTTCATAAAACTGTCCTCCTAAGTAATTTACAAGACAGTTTGTTTATTTATTTTCAGAATCTCACTGAAGAGAAAAGCTAGCAGCAATTTGACATTTTAATGCTCATAAGAGTCATCAAGGAATGGAATGCAATAGATAATCCTTTAATAATTTTTTGCAGCAGGGATGCACATTAGTATAAAAAGTTAGAAAGACCAGCACAGCTGGAGAAATGGACCTTCTTGCCAGTTTTAATAAGGGCCTTATAACGAGGTCCACCCACTTGTAAGTGCCCCTCTGTGACCAAGGAGTGCTGCGTAAGGTCCTGAGGCTAGGGTCTGACTAGCCCTATCCGCGGTGCTATTGGTTCTTTTTATTAGGCTTGTGGCCAGTCTTTGGCCATTGGACCTGGGTTCAGCACACACTGGGAGCTGGCCGTAGTGCTGCTGATCTCTCAGTCAGTATATAGCCCTGGCTGGGTTGTGCTCCTGAAAGCTGGATCTGGGTCCATCTACTGTGTCCTGATTGGCTGCCACAGAGACAGCCGTTCTATCGTGCCTGGAGGACCTCTTCTCTGCTCCTTTTGCTGGGATGGGGTGCGGCAAGGCCGCCAGCCTCCTGTAGGGGGTGTCAGAGCCTAGACCAGCCCATCACAGGCCTTATAAGATATTCTTTTTCTCACTTTTTCCATTTGTATGATGCATTAAGAAATAGATGTAGATCAGATGCAACCCCCAAATCTGAACATCCTTTAACTTTTGGTGGTCACCAGGTCCAGAAAGCAGATCCAGATATTCTAGCTGAGACTAAAACCTAGCTTAAAGCATGTTTTATTGTTGGATACAGTGTTGTTGTAGCCATGTTGGTTCCAGGGTATTAGAAAGACTAGGTGGGTGAGGTAATATCTTTTACTGGACCAACTTCTGTTCGTGCAAGAGACAAACTTTTGAATTTCCTCAGAGTTCTTCTTCAGGTCAGACTAGAAGAAGAGCTCTGTTTCAATTGAAAAGCTTGTCTCTTGCACCAACAGAAGTTAGCTCAATAAAAGTTATGACCACACCCATCTTTTCTTTGTTTGGATGTTTGAAATCTGTTCCTGAATACAAATACAGTGATTTGATAGTGTGTATGAGGAAGGACTCTGATCATTGACATGGGGGCTGTAATTTGAATGAATTAGAAATGTAATAGATTAAACTAGATTAGATTGCTGGATTTACAAGATTGCTTAGGTTTCTTCACTGCCAATGGGAGAAAAGGCAAACCTGCATAGGACAAAACGGTGAACAGGGACAAATTCTACCAGAAATAGGCTTTGAAAAACATGTAATTTCCCCTACAGACTGAGATGAGATGATGTAAAGCTGCATTTGCCCACAATTTATAAGGAATTAGTCAGTTGTGAAAAGAGATTGCTTCTTGAATGCTTTCATGGCAAACAACTAAGCTGCAGCTGGTTTTTGATAGTTTTCTACAGCTGTGCACAGCTGGATGAAGGGAACTTGATTCTATGTTACCTATACTTTTCATTTAGGCTTGATAAGTGGTGACTCATTGCAGTGAGATATAATGGCAGACTTTGTGTCTAAGCATAAAATGGATTAAGAGCCATCAATTCTGAACACTCTAATCCTATTCTCTACATTTTCTTCATAACTATATGTGTTTTCAGTCCCACAAATGAATCCATAATTACTGTGGCTTTAAGTATAATATACAACTGCTACAATGATGAACTCTCCCTTTCTAGCTCTGGCATTCATCAGTATCTTGGCAGTAAAGTTCTCTTAAGTAAGGTTCTTCTGTACAAGACAGACACTTCTATAATCATTGACATACTAGAGTATGAGGATTAACTGTACAGACTGGTCCTCCCTGTACAGCTACTCCCATCCCCTGCAGCCCAGCTGAGCTGCATGTTGCCCCTCCTCCCCTGCATAGAACTGGGCTCCCATCCCACCATCCCTTGCAGTGCACTGAGACTCTCTGATCGTGGGACATCTGTGGTCCTTCTGGACCACGAATGTTGCTGGACCAGAGAATTCCTGTTTATAGAGGTGCAACCTCTGGTATTTTCTCATTTAACAGGTAGAGATGACCAATGCAGTCTGTGCAAAGGAGATTGTGTCTCAGTTTCTTCAGATGATAATACTGCTGTTGCCCCTTTGGCTTAAGCAGTTAGCCAGTAATCAGGGTCTTGCCAGATTGTTTCTATTAGGAGGAGAAATGGATTATATGAGTTAGGTATATTCTTTGGTGCAGTCCTGTCTGTTGGTACATAATGACGTCAAACAAAAAAGCTTTTTTCCTTGCTTACAGTTTCCAGGTCTGCCCCTCCAGCCAGGTCAGTGGTCCAGGAGCTCTGTGGGTATGTATACACAACAGAGTTTTTTTGGAAAAATGACCATTTTTCTGAAAAAACTTCACTTACATCAACACTGCAATCGCGCTCTTCCGAAAGAAAATCGAAAGAACAGAGGGAGTTTTCTGATATTGGTAATCCTCATTCTACGAGGAAGAAGCCTTTTTCTGAAAAAGCTCTTTCGGAAGAAGGCGTGTGTGGATGCGGAAGAGGGAGTTCTTTCAAAAGAAGAGGAAAGAGGAAAAAACACAGTGGTTGGCCATAGTAATCACAGCTTACATGCAAGATAGCGTCCATTCAGTGTGGACACTATCTTTTGAAAAAACACATCACTTTTTTATGCACTTTTGTAGTGTGGACGCTCTTTCAGAAGACATAGCCTCTCTGCTACCTCTCCAGACTATGCTCATCACTGCTTCTCTCATTGTCTGCTGACTTTTTCCTCCTCTCACACACAAAGTTTGCCAAACAATCCCTTAGTCCCTGCATTTTCAACCAGTCCCAGGGAAGCCTCTTTTCATGGCTCTGGGTTAGTTTTTGCTCTGGCCTTGCCACAAGGACTATTGCTTTGGCTTGGGCAGCTGTTATTTTCAGCTACTCACCCATAAAGGGATATTTAATTGCTCTTTCTATCTAACCTAAAGGAAACACCCCAGAGCATTAATCAAGCTTCTGACTGTGTTGCTTGATGGCAACCATTAAAACCATCCACAATAATGAAGTGGGCTGTGCCCATGAAAGCTCATGATACCATCTACATGTTTTGTTAGTCTTTGAAGTGCTACCAGACTATTTGTTGGGGTTTTTTTAGTTTTTCCTGTTACAAACTAACTCAGATACCCCTCTGAAATTCTTATATCTACCATGTGACCTAAAGACCAGAGACTGGAAAATCACAGTGTCATAGCTACAATGGGAAATGCCCCTGTGCTGGAAGTTACTTTTCAGTGCTGGGGATCATCCTTGTAAACCATACTGGCAGCTGTGTTAATTGCATTGATCTGGAAGGTTTGGAGCTTAGCTGGGCAACTGGGAAAGGGAAGAGATGTATATGAAATATGGGCTTTGATGAAGCCTTAGAGAGTATTCTGCTACTTCAAGGTGGCAAGTGTTGGGAGCACAGGAGTATTTAGGCATGGTAGAAGCGTGCTGTGGATTTTAAGAGACTGTTCTGATAACATTTAACAGCATAAATTGAACTGTGCATGTGTAAGAAATCACATAATAATCATGTTTAGTGAAACATGTTTAAGAAATTGAAGAATAATCATGTTTGTGAGAACAAGAAAAGATAAAGTATCTAAAAAGCTAGAAAAGACCATCTTTGGAGTAATACCAAGCCTGTATAGATGGAGGAGGGGAGTTAACATGGAAATGAGAGACTAATAAATACAGATATATAGATATATGTGAAAATAGAACCAAAGTTATGAATAAGTTTGAGTAACAGAGGCAGGTTAAAGCTGTATAGTCCAGTTCAGAAGGTGACTGTGATGAGATCAGGATAAGTTGCCCACTTAATTACTACTCCCTGAGAGTTTTGCTAAAATAAATATTTGTTAGACCCGCTGAATAAGTGAACCTTAATCCAAGAGCATTAGAATTTTTTATTGACAGAAAGTTGTCTAGAACATCAGGGAAATCTTCCTCCATTTCTCAAAATGTACCATGTGACAATGGGAAATAATCACTGAAAGAACAGATTTCTTCTCTTAGGGTACATATACCCTGTGGCAATATTTCGGGATACTTCTGGTATCCTGAAGTAGCTATTCTTCATCTTTATAGCATGCCTGTTATTTCGAAATATCTTTTGAAATAACAAGCACACTATTCCGACGTCCCTGTAAACCTCTTTCCATGAGGATTAAGGGACGTTTCGAAATAGCGGTTTACTTTGAAATTTGCTGCTATGTAAACAGCACCAAATTACAAAATAAGCTATTTCGAAATTGACTCAAAATAAGCTATACAATTTGCATAACTCAAATTGCGTAGCTTATTTCAAGCTAAGAGTGCTGTGTAGATGAACCCTTACTGACCAAGCAACTTTATTAGGAAAACAGCATTATCCCTAAAGCCATTTCACATCTACAGCGTATTTCACAGTCCCCTCCTGCTTGACTTACAGCTATAAATTTATAAAAGAGTATATATCTCTTCTCCCCCATGGGACTTTTAACTTCTATCATGGTAGCCACCAGAGTTTGGCAGCAGGAGCTATAAATTAGTTTCTCACTGAAAAGTTGGCATCTGTAGAGGGCTGTCCTTGATCCTAGATTCATAGATATATCGCTTGTAGGATGCTGACTGCCCTCAACTTCTCTGGTCTTTAGTGAGATTGAAAGGCACATTGCAGAACCTGAGGCTGTGTCTACAATAGCAGATGAAAAGTGCTGTTAGTTTTACAGCACTGCTCATAGAGGGTAGAAGTGAAATCGCTTTTGCATGTTCCCATTGTCAGCTGCCAGTGCAGTAGCAAGACCACGCTTGTGGCATCTGCAGCAGCATTTGGGCTGGTACACTGTGGGCAGCTATCCCACAGAGCACCTCTTCCTTTTCTGATGCTGAGGTTTGTGGGAAGGCTAAGAGGGAGTTGAGGGGCATTCTGGATCCTGTCTCAATGCTCTGTGGTGCATCACTTCACATTCTGGTGTCCTCTGTGCTTCTGTCTGCATTTGTCACATTCTTTCAACAGCTTTTGTGCTGCTCACTTTGCCTCCTTGGTTTTCAGGAATGGACCCCAAGCTGTTAAAGAAAATGTGGCTAGGTCTCACTAACATACCAGGAATGGTAGTCGAGTTACTCCTTATACTGCAAAGTGACAATGAGAAGAAAGGTATTGATCGTCTTATGCATAGCAGCTACAACACGAGATTTCTTATAGCATTCATGGAGGTGCTAATCACAGTGGAACACAGCTTTTGGGCTTAGGAAACAAGCACTAAGTGATGGGATCACACCAACATGCAAGTCTGAGACAATGAGCAGTGGCTGCAGAACTTTTGGATGAGGAAAGCCACTTTCATGGGACTGTGTAATGAGCCTGCTCCCCACCCGGTAGGGCAAGAAACAAC
Organism: Pelochelys cantorii; assembly: GCA_032595735.1. Lineage (NCBI taxonomy): Eukaryota > Metazoa > Chordata > Testudines > Trionychidae > Pelochelys > Pelochelys cantorii. The sequence continues at coordinate 94,551,207 of CM064329.1, read as the reverse complement.
AAGAGCTGCCTTGCCAGTGGAGATGCACATGGTGACTGCATTGTGGAAGCTGGATTGTCCAGTCATTTTCCACTTTGTTGCCAAGCACTTTGGAGTGGGAAAGTCACCATTGGATTCATATCGGTGGCAATGTGCAAGGACATTAATTGTAATCGCATACTGCTCCAAAAGACTGTGGTTCTGGGCAACATGTGTAGAAATTGTGGATGGCTTAGGGATGTCTATCTGTGCATACTGCAGAGGGGTGATAGATGATACACATATTCCAAATCTGGAACCAAACTACTTGGCTTCTGAGTACATTAGGTGGAAGGGGTATTTCTCCATAGTCCTTCAGCTGCTTGTGGGTCACTATGGGAGTTTCACAGACATTAACACAAGCTGGCCTGGAAAACTGCATGACACATGAATCTTTTGGAACACTTTGTCTATTCAGAAAGCTGAAAGTGGGGACTTTCTTCCTAAGACCAAGAAGATCACTGTAGGGGATGTCAAATTCTCATTATAAGCCTGGGAGACCCTGCCTACTCATTAATGCCATGGCTCATGAAACCAGACACTAGGAACCTTAAAAACAGCAAGGAACAATTCAAATACAAGCTGAGCAGGTGCAGAATGAAAGTGGAATGTGATCTGGCGGTTTAAAGGCCCACAGGTGATGTTTGTACAGGAAGTTCTACCTGACCGATGATAACATTTCTATGATTATAGCCACATGCTGTTCACTCCATAATATTTTGAAGAGAAGGACAAAAGCTTCATTCAGGGCTGGACTCCTGAGGCACAGTTCCTGGAGGCTGGGTTTGAATAGCCTGGGACTCTTTTCTGGACATCCCTGTCTTTCAGTTAAATAATTGCCTGTAAGGGTTAAACCCAGAGATAATGAATCCTAGACCATATCCAAGAAGTGCTGGCAGGGTGCCAGGAAAGCCGATGAAAAGAAAGTGTGAGGTTTTTTTAATTGAAGCAGGGCCCTTGCGCTGCTGTCTTTGTGTGATCATAACAAGAGCTGGGAAAGATGAGTTAAGCCAGGAAAAAAGACATGGAGTTTCCAGTGATATCCATGCCCAGGGAAGGACTAAACCTTGGAACAACAGACATGTAAGTAGAACAGGGAATGTTTAGTCAGATATGATCAGATTATTTTCTTTATTGTTGGGTTTGTTGAACTCCTCTCTGCTGAGACTATGTATCCCTCACCCGTATACTGTAACTTTTAAACTGAATTCCAGGAAGCAGTTGTCTATGTGTTTCACCTGTCTTTTTTCTGTTGATCTTTATCCCCTAACAACCAGACATGTCTTACCAAGTATGTCATCTTTGTTTTGTTAATAAAATCACCTTTTTAAGACTATGATCTGATTCCTTTGTCCTATAAATCATGAGGTTCCGTGTGCCTGTGCCTGTGACTGAAAGGTCTGTTTTTAAAAAATTACAACTTGTTTTCAAGCTCTCTCCAGACGGAAGGATAAAGACCGTGAAGATACCCTACAGGAAAAAATTCCCAAGTGTGCCTTCCTCTGTTCTCAAAGGGTTTTTTGCCTTTGGTTGGTGGAAGTCTACAACCTATGGTCAGGGAATCTGTGACATTCGGGAGTTTTTAAGCAGAAGCCTTTAGTAGCAGGATATTTTAAAGTCTCTTGCAGCCCCACCTTCTGCACTTGAAGTGCCAGAGTGGGGAACAGCCTCATGCTGAAGTGTTAAAGTGACCATTGCTTTGCTTGCTTGCTTGCTTGCTTTTTTGCAATGAAATAAGGATTTCTTTGAAACACAAGAATTTCATTTATTATAAACAACAAACATAGAAGATACATGCAGCATGACACTCTGCACTTTGTGGGAGGCAGGGGAAGAGAGAGGGTGTGAGGCCTCAAAATTTGTATGTATTTGTTTATATCTGTTTCATATGCAGCCTTACCATCTATTGTGCTGGGCAAGGTGGGGTTGCAGTTCATCAGAGCTAAACTGCATGTGGATGTGGATTGAGTGCATTGGATGCCTGTGGGATTCTGCCGGGATAGACTGTGAGGGGGCAGGGTGGAGTGCAGGGGGTGCTGGCCAGGGAGAGGGTGGTATCCAAATTGTGTCTGCGGTGGCAAGGGGGGGTATATAAAGAAGTGTTTTGGGACACCAGCTGTAGGGGAAGTGTCACCTAGCTGCTCCAATTCAAGTGCTAGCTGTGCCTGGAGAATGTCCGCTTGGTGCTCCATAATGTTTAAGAGCCACTGTTCCTTCCTCTCACTGTCCCTTCACTCCTTCAATTCTTTCTTTTCAGCAGCAGCCTGAATCATGATGTCATGCAAAGAGTCCTTTAGGAGGCCTCTTCCTTGCCTTGTCCAATTTTTCAGTCAGTGATAGCAAGGCAGGCTGGCGCCCCAAGGTTAAATCTATGAAAATAAACTGCAATATATAGGGGACAATTGTTAATACTAGACACAACTGCCATGATCTGTTTTAAACACAAGCACTGTTCATATGCCTATTGATGACTGGCTGCCCTAGGGTGTTGTAGCCATGTCAGTCCCATATGCACCTGGGATCCTGTAGAATCACATAGTGTTAGCATTCTATTAATCATAGCAGGATGGTAATTAACACCTGTCACTACTGATTTCTATTTATTAATCCTCTGTCTCTGCGCACAGAGATACTCATGACCAGGTTATGCTGATAGATCCATTTATTAATCCTCTATCTCTGCACACAGATACTCATGTCCAGGTTATGCTGATCTCATGCCAGACAAATACAAATTAGAAATCAGTGACATTTTTAACAGAGATGATGATTAACCACTGGAACAAACTATCAAGAGGATATGATGGATTCTCTATCTTCTGATGTCTTCAGATCAAGACTAGATGCCTTTCTGGAAGACATGCTTAAGCCAAACATAAATTATTGAGCTCAATGGGGGGTGAGTGGAATTTAATAGCCTGTGATACACAGAGGAGGTCAGAATAGATGTGGTAATGGTCCCTTCTGGCCTCAAATCTCATGATCTATTACTTGATTTTAATGAATGTTGTACTAATTTGATCCCCAAGTGTCTACACTAAAACACTTGACTTTTTCGTCTACCCTCTTCTAATGGTGTAGGTTCTATTGCTATGATCAAAACAACTGAAAAAAGTTTGCTTGCCTGCTGCTGTCTTTTAGCGTGTGCTATAATTATCCTTGACTGATGCTACAATGCCAGCTACCTGAATCATTTTATGTGAGAGTTGTTACAGATTGTTAATTTGCCTTTTGCAATGGATGATTCAATGAGAAATCAAGATAAATAATTAGTGGTAAAGTAATTAATTGAGTAAGACTGTGTTGAGTTGTGAAAGTGAGCTGCTATTGCAAGGTTATTAATTATTATTATTAATAATAATCTATTTTCTAATACCCACATATTATGCTGAGTCTCTGCTCACAGAAAGATGAGAAAATTTATACCTCACTAATCTCACTTAGAATTTCCCCCTGACTTCAGCCAGAATGCTACCCCAAAAAACTTTATACTCTAGGGGCCACATTTTGCTACCCTCACTCATGTGCACTGTTCCCTATAAACTGGGCACTTGTGCAGCCACTCAGAGTCAAATGGCGCCCCACCGATTTGCAGAGTGCTCACAGCTATGTTTTTGTTTCTTCTGGTGATGTACATTCACACATGCTCCAGTGCACATACAAAATTTATTCTGCACATGGACAGAAAAGATTAGAGGGAACATCGCTCCTGTGGTATGTTCCTCCACAAGCTGCTATTTGTGGTGGAGTATGGTGATAGGATCTGTCCCTAAATATCAAGTGAGCAAGAGAGGAGGAGAAGTGTACATTCAAAATATGCATGAATATTTATAAATTGGGCCTGATTCCCCACTGAGTCACTCCAATTGAATGACAGTGCATTGAAGTTAATGGAGTTAACCTAACCTAAACCTGGAATGCAGTGGTGAACCAGGCCTATTATGTATAGATTAGCCTAATCATGACTCCAGAGATCTCTTCTGTGCAGTGGAGCTTACAGTCAGCTCTAGTAATTAACAGAAAAGCAGGCCAGAAGTCTGATGAATTTGCATATTGCACAATGGGGCAATCCCAGACTACACAAACTGTCTAATTTTTTCAGTATAACAGGCCAAAAATGTTATCACCATGAAAAATACTCTAAATATAGTCACAGAGGGGTAGCCATGTTAGTCTGAAAGGATACGTCTACACTGCAATGCTATTTCACGATATCAGAGTATCCCAAAATAGCTATCCCGGGTCTTCACAGCAAGCCTGTTATTTCGGGCTCGCCATTCCAATGTCCCTGTAAACCTCATTCTGTGAGGAGTAAGGGATGTTTCGGAATAGCACTTTATTTTGAAATTTGGTGCAGTGCAGACAGCGCCAAATGACTAAATAAGCTATTTCAAAATAGCATTGAAATAAGATATGCAATTTCATAGGTCAAATTGTGTATCGTATTTTGAGCTACAGTGCTATGTAGATGCACCCTAATTGAAAAAACATTTAAAAAAAATGAATGGTCCTACAGCACCTTAGAGACTAACAAAAAATGTCATGAGTTTTCATGGGCACATCCCACTTCTTCAGATGAATGGTCATGATACTCTAAATATGCTTTCACATAGTGGGGTGAAAATGCAATAAAACAATAAGAAACTGGACTCCGCAAAACCAGTGAATATGAAAAATGTGACAAAGTAGTTAAAATCAAAGAGTTTGTGCCAGTGAATTTGTACTCACTAAAAAAGTCAATAAAAAGGTAACCTTTTGATTAATGTGTTATCTTTTTTTTTACAAATCCTACTTTGTAAAGTTTTAGCTCGGAGGAACTTCTGAATTATCTAAAGTTTTCAATACCTTTTGTAAGGGGAACTAAGAGGTAAAACTGAAAATTAATTTATCGAATGGTATTCTAGTGGCACTGAAATAAATATACAAGGGTTCCAAACTAAGTCATTTTCAATAACCCTATAAATAGTTGTTTGTTTAAACCTTTTGTCACCCCTCTTCCTCAAGTTAATTAACATTGGGGAGCATCTGCACACTTTCAGAGCCCCCATTAAATTCAGGTGTTGAATTTGACCCCAGATCAACATAGCATTTAAGCATATTCTCTAATTTTGAGTATTTCTTTAGTACTGTTCAGGGAAGTAGCCCTTAAATAAATTCTCTGGTATGTAGGGAGGACTTGAGCATATGCCTAAGGCCTAATCCAAAGCCCATTCAAATCAATGAAAAAAATTATTAACTTCATTGGGTTTTGGCCTGAGTCAGGGCATGATTAGATAAGAAGATTTGTGGAGCAGTCAGAGTGCAGGACTGGGACTCAGGGCTCAGATCATGCCTCTTCCACAAACCTCATCAAGTTACTTAATCTTGATGTGCCTCAGTTTCCTCATATATAAAGTAGCATTAATATTACTTATCTGCAATCCTTTGTAGATCTTTGGAGTCAGTTTGTCTGGAAAGATTGCATAATCATTTTATCAACTGCGTATACACCCAGTTTGCTCTGAGCTGGTTCAGTTTTCTGGAAGCATCTCAGCCAACATTTTCACACTTGGGTGACTTTAGCATCAGCACCTTTGAAATCAGAACCTTAAGAAGGTGCCTAAATATATATGGGGGTGTTTAAATGTTAGGCACCAAAGTTTAAATCATGGCCCTGCCACCTTGTAATGATCAGAGACCTAACACAGAAAGGCCTGCTGACTGGTGGGCCGGGGGTGGCAAAAACGGCAACTGCCCCAGGGCCCATTATTACAAAAGGGCCAAGAGCTCCCAGCCATCATTGCTACTGCGGCGGCGGCGGCCAGAGACCTGGGCCTTTTAAATGTTTGCCAAAGCCAGACAGCACCGAGGGCTGCCTAAGGGAGGTGTGGCATTTTTCGGGCAGCACTGAGGGCTGCCTAGCCCTAGCCCTGTCCCTTCTGCCTGAGGCCCTGCTCCTTTTAGGAGCACAGAGCAGGGCTCTGCCCATCTTGCCCAGAGGCCCAGCAAGGCTGCCAGCCCCACTGAACACAGACATACTACACTATTCTAAATGGTAACCTGATACCTATCATTGTATTACCTGGCTCTCAGGACATGGCAGCACTGAACCTGTAAATACAGACTGACAGAAATGTTACTATTTCTTTTACAGAGCTGATCCCCAAGCTTGTTGTTAAAGCAATGGGCTGAGACTCTGGAAATCAGAGATTAATTCCTGGATCTGCTACAGACTTCCTATGTGATTTTTTTTTAAGCAAATCAGTAAAATTGCCCATTTATGTTCTTCAGATGTAAACAAGGAACTCACTTTTCTATGTATCACACTATTTAAGTTTCTGCTTGTTCAGGATGCATTTAATTACACATTTAATTTTTAAACATGTGCTTAAATCTTATTGTCTTCAGTTGCTGAGTTGTAGTCTTAGCACATACTACAAGTTAAGCACCTGTATAATAGCTGTCCTGAACAGGGATGTTTTTCCGAATTTGGACCATAGATTGTAAGCTCTCCAGGGCAGGGAATGTTTTTTACTTCATGTCTATATAGTGCCTAGTATAGAGATCACCAGTCAGAAAATGAGGATCTACTGGTAGATCCTGGAACCTCTGACAGGTGATCCTCACTGGGTTAGCCAAGGGGTTATCAAGTGCTAGCACTTCAGATACCCTTCCTCCCACTGCTCCTGCTCTCTGCCTTGGAGCTGTCTTGTTGTTCAGGGTAGGAGAGGCTGAAGAAGGGGGCACTAATGTCAGGAAGCCCCTCTCCCTCTGCCTCTATACTCCATTTCCATAGGGGGAGCAGAGCAAGGCCGCAGAGAAGGGGCAGAATGGGATTGGCCTCCACAAAGGGGTGGGAAAGGAGGTGGGGAAAGGATATTTGGATTTGAAGTATGTTCTGGATTGACTTAAATTCAAAAAAGTAATCTTGTGCTTAAAAAGGTTGAAGACCACTGGCCTAACATCATGGGTCCCTAATCTGAGCTGAGACTTTAGGCACTAACAAAATACATATTAAAATATGAAAATAATAGTAATGACACTAACATTATTAATGATAATGATAAAATAACAGAGAAAGAATGTACCACAAGACCATCCTTCCTCTCTTAATAGACTAAAATGCACAGCAAATTCTCACATAGCAAGTTCCCAGTGAAAGGAGAAAATTATATTGAAGAGATAAAAGGGCTATGCAGATTTTGACTTGAGAAATAATGATCAAAAGCTTTACCTGGGAATTGATTACAGGTTGGGAGATCTGATTGCTAGAAGCTTTGCCTCAGGCCATTAACCTCCTCTAGTCATTTCCCTCAGGAAATATCCTATTCCAAAGCATGTCATTGCTCAAACTCATTTGTTTTCCCGCATAAAAACAAATATTTAATATGAATATCTTTGCCTTAATAACAGTGACCTAAGGTAACGTTTTCAAGCCATGATGTTTCTGGGGATTAGTGATAACGAAGAAAACATATTTTCTTCTTTTTTAGCTCAGAAAAGAGTGTGGTTTCCAAATCGGGAGAAGGGGAAACTCTGCTTTCTGTTACATTGGTGTTAAACCGGTCACCACGTTGATGCCAGTGAGGTTACTCCAGTTTCACAATGGTGAAACTGAGGACAGAATTTAGATAAGAGGCTTTGGTACTCAGGGATGCTATACACCATTTGTGCATTATATCTTGTATCCTGCCAATAATGTCTGAAGGTTCAAATGAAAAACCAGTAAAAGGACCTGAACTTGTAACAATGGAAGTCAATAGTACAGCTCCCATTGACTTCAATGATGATGGATTGGGGTCTAATTTGCCTCATCAATGGTATGTGATAAGGACAGAATGTTATTACTGACTGATAAAACCCCCAATCCAAGAAAACACTGAATCACATGCTTCAGTAGTGTCATTGGAGTTAATAGGGACTGAACATGAAGTTATATTTAAGCATGTATTGAAGTGTTTTGTTGGATCAGAGGCTCAATTATCCAATTCTTTTTGGAATCCAACTTCAGTAAGGGTGTGTCTAGATTACAGGGTTTTTAAAAAAAAAGTCCCCTGTGTCTAGACTGCTGCCGCGTTCTTTCAAAAGTAAATTGAAAGAACGTGGCAGTTTTTTCGGCCATGGAAAACCTTGATTTACAAGGAAGAATGACTTTTTTCGAAAGTGCTCTTTCGAAAAAAAATGCTATGTAATGCAAACTGTGGGTTTTTTGTTTTTTTTCAAAAGAGAGCATCCAGACTGCCTGGGTGCTCTCTTTTGAAAAAGCGGCTTGTTTTTTCGAAAGTACTGGTTGTAGTCTAGATGCTCTTTTTCAAAAGAGGTTTGCAATCTAGACATAGCCTAAGTGATTTAATTATCTCCTGCAGTAGAGCATTTTACAGGTTAACTATCAATTGTGTGAAAAATTGTCCTTTGGGGCTTCTTAGCAAAGACCTTACAGCCTTCAGATGGCAAAAGATTTCAGCCAGAAGCAAGCACAATACTCACCAGATGGAGACTGGAAAAAAAACTGATTGTATGGGAACACCAAATGAAGGGTATTTCCTCTTTTGTTCTCATTTCTCTGGTTTATTTGCACTGGCAAAATGAAGGTGAAACTGACTAGATAACAGAGATGAAGGGACAGTGTTTTCTGTCCCACTGGATGGAACTGAAAAAAACATGAACAAAGTCCAAAATCAGAGAAAGAAAACATTCAGTATTTAATCCAAGGGGTTATAAGTAACATGGATAATAGATTTTTTTAAATAAATATTTTTCTTCCTTACAATATTAACACAAATAACATAAAAGAATGTAGTGAGGATTAATTCATGTTTGTAATGCATTGAGAAGCACTGCATGAATGCTAAGTATTATTATACTTCCTATAAGGACACGGTCTCATCTAAAGCTCACTCTTTCAAATGTTTTCTGTTCTAAGCAGAAATATAATGATGACAGGAGGTATTTATCTGTTCACATTCAGCAACAGAAAACTATTCCCCTTCATTGGATATTAAGTCTAATTAACTTTCATCACTGCTCTGTTTAAAGATCTTTGTCCCAGGATTTCATGGTTCGCTGACCCCACAAAACCCAGTACATATATTGAATGTAATTAATATAACACATTTCAAACTGAGAAAAAATAACATGAGATGAGCTTGAAAATTACCCATCACAAAGTATGATAATATCGTTTGTTAACAGCAGAGGCATTTTGTTTTCATTCTGAGAAACTATTATGTAGGTAAAACATGCTTTGGTGGCAAGCTTGGAGAAGGAAATTCTCCATCTATCCCCAGAGAGAGCATGGCATGTAGACAAATGTCAACCATACTTCCCTGTTTCTTTAAAACTCACTGCCTGAAGGGGCAACTTCTTGGGTGAAGAGGGGTTGTCTCAATAAATCCAATTTAATTCTGGGCCTCTCTACTAAGACTTCCAGTAAAAGGGCCACTTGGTATCTGATCAAAGTGGTGGTTTTTAGTTGGTTTTTTTTTTCCTGTTGTTATTCCAGCCCCATCTCCCAAAGACCATCAGTTCCCAATGGCTTTTGCATACCTATTTGCCAAGCCACTGCACTCTATTTGTTCAAATTTCCTCTGAAGGCTCACGTGTGATGACCACAAACAACAAGTCCACAATAATAATATAAAATAGCAACATGAAATAAAGGAGAACTCTTAGTTGTTCCCTCTTGTCATTGTAACCAGTTTATTTTGCACCTATCTTGGTGAGATTGCGAACTCTTCAGGGCAAGGACTGTCTTTATTTTTGTATCTTGTACAACACTGAGCACATCCTTAGTGTTCAACCCCTAATAACTTATTTCATATTGATTAGCTATCAGGGGAATCGAGTTCAAGTGCTGACTAGGAGGTGAAAGATTCTGCACTCTATTAATCATACACTGAGCCATCCAGTACTCTTGAGTCAAATATCTTATCTCTTCCTATCAAAAAACCATGGAGGACTGCTGGAAGCTGGTACAACAGGATCTCAATGGTCTTTCCTGAGATCTTTCTTGTCTATTTTTTCTGGTTAAATTGGAAAGATTAATAGCTGTACATGACAAATGGATCATTTACAGTGTTAAGCAGCAGCGATCAGCTAACCATCTGAGAATTAGGACAAGCTAGTGGAGAAAAGTGTTCTCCTGTCACAGACCAATGATCCAGAAGATATGCAGATCATGGTGCTTCAGTCTAACTACAGCAGCACACCATGCAGCTACCAGGATTGCCTGAGGAAAGAAAATGGTTTGTAATGAAGTTGTATCTCTTCTGCTTGTGCTGCCTGGGTAGCAATTGATCCCCAGACTTGTGAAAACAAACATATCGTGATTGTTTAAGGACAATCACTGTCTTAGAAGATATTCCTGAATAGTTCATTAACAAGCTTTGATAAACCTTATTAAGTACATTCTCAGCTGTTCCTCTGTCTGCTTGGCCTCCATTTGCACATAAAATTGAATGCTCACACACCTGCCCCTGAACCAGACAAGGACAAACACTGACTAACAACTGTACACACACTAGGTTACATTATAAGTTCCAGCCACAAAAATCCATAAGCACAACTGCTAGCTTGGTGTGGGTGTATTGTTCTTCCCCTGTGTTATGAATGGGACAGAGTAGTTAAGATGATGTTGTCTGTCTTTTCACCACACACAGGAAGGGCCTGGGGAATGTACTTTCCTCTCTCGCATTGGAATGATGTCTAGGCTGTCTTCTTTTCACTAACAGGTATTTCCTCCCCTAATCACGGAATCTGGATATGTCCAGTACTTCCTATGCCTCTACATAGTCAGGACAGAGGAACAGGTCTGTCAGGGCATATCTACACAGCAGGACTAAAGCTACGCAATTGACTTAGCTCAAGTTGTGTCGCTTATTTTGGCTTAAGTCAAAATAGCTTATTTTGGCTTTTGGCGCTATCTACACAGCAGGAAATGTGAGTTAGAGCATTCTTCCTCCGATTTCCCTTACTCCTCATAAAATGAGGGTTACAGGAGTTGGAATAAGAAGTCCCCCACTTCGAAATTATTTCAACATTATGTTGAAATAATGTTGCTGTGTAGACATAGCCTCAAATGAAGCACTGAGACTCCAACCCAGCTGGAAGCCCTCTGGTCACTCTGGCTCTTCTTAGTGCAGTCTCAGTCTGTGTAGTGAGCAGATAGGATGGCTGACAGACAGTTACTGCTTACATTTTACAAATATAATCCATTACTATTATACAGGAGTAAGCTACGCATTGATATGGCCCCTTTTACCATAGCATCTGAGTACTTTAAAAATAGTGTATTTGTCTTCACAGGACTCCTGTGAGGCAGGAAAAATCAGAGAGAAAAATAATTTGCTTAGTTTGTTCTGGTTTGACAGTACTTGACTGTGGAATTCTCCATTTGTCTATAGGATACCTGCTCCTCTGGAACACGGTCAGACCTGTCAATGGCAGTTCAAAGTACACCCACTGTAGTCTTCCAGTTTTTCTCAGTTGTATTCACCACAACCTTCTGTGATTAGAGAGATGTTCAATTTCCATCATAAGATCAGTGCTTGGCAGGACAGAGATGTACCTCCCCACCCCAACCCTCGTCATTTCACATTGGCCACTGAACAGCCATCAAAGGATAGAGCTAATGAACCTGCAAGTGACTTGAATTTTTCCAAGTCTGGAAGCAAATATTAGGTTTGAGTGTCGGGAAAGTGCTCAGAATGAATCTAACACCAACTCCCTCTGTGGCTCTGGGGAAATAACTTTTCACCTTTGCCTCAGTGAGACCATCTGGAAATGAGACTAATGATATTTACATACTTACCAACCTCAAAGGAGAGATGCCAGGACCCAGTCAGTTTTTAAAATGTCACAATGATGAAAAATACTGTGTGATTATCGAAACCACTTTGTCCATCTCTTGCAATTAGCACATTGAAGGAAAAGAGTGTGTGTGGCAATAACAGTGGATTTATTTACAGTCTATTTTTATGCCTCAGCTTGCTGCAAACATAAAAATAAAGTGATTATAGCTAAGATTATTCCTTATTTCATTTAATGAGCAACAATGCCACAGGTATAATATGATACCGAATTATATTTTAAATTAAAAGATTAATTAGATTAATCTACTTCATAGTGCTTTGATACTCTGTAAAAAGGTATTATAGAAACATTTAGGTAAATAACATGTACTTTAATTCAATTATTTAGATATATAACATAACTATATTATGTTCTAGGGATGTATATACGCAGAATAAAGAATTTGTGTAACATTTTCCATATTGATGCTAGTCCAATACGTAAAATTTTCCTAACCACTATACTAAAGACTAGAATCAGATCTATAGTGGACATAGGTCCACTGAAGACAGTGGTGTTATGTTTATCTACATATGCTGAAAACTAGCTCCTCCTTCTGTGCCCTCATCTTCACGCCCTCTCAAGATAAGCATGTGCAAACAGATAAGTCTTGCATCTTTCATAAATAAATAATTCAGAACAATTATTAGCAGTCTCTGCTCATTCTTGCAGAGGATTAGAATGGTGAAGCAGCTGTCAATAAGGAGACAGCTATGTGGAGAACCTCAGACTGGACTAGCTGGGGTGGAGGGAAGGTGCTACAGATTGGGATTGAAATGCATTGGCATGTTGGTGCCCTTGTCTACACTAGGGAGTTATTGTGAAATAACCCTCTCTTATTTGGAAACAATAAGTGGAGCGTCCACACTACCAAGCCTGTTATTTCAAAATAACAGGCTGGTTATTTCAAAATTTGTACTCCTGCTTTCATGGGGGAATAAGTTTATTTTGAAATAATTATTTGAGGAGTTATTTCTTCAAATTTAGTTATTTTAAAATAATTTCCTAGGGTAGACATGTCCTGTGTATGTAGGTTCCCAGGAAGGGAATAGCATGGGGTGTTGTATGTCACTAATAAGGTGTATTGACAGGAAGCTGTTGGGGATGGAGTCCACAGGAATAGACCAGCAGGATGTTGCAATAATGATGTCCATTGGCATAGGCTTGTGCATGACAAGGGGTGAAAAAGGGTGCTTCCAGTAAGAATCAAGCTGCACTGGAAAGCTGTTTCAGTGATGGCAGCTACAAAAACATAGAGTCTGGGAGGAGAGGACTTGCCATAGAGTCATCTGCCACATCATTCACCATGCCAGTCTCAGAACAGTCCCTCACTTTCAGAAGTATGAAATTTACATAGGGTCTTAAATATAGAGAAATAAAACCCTTCAACTCTCCATTCCCCTCCCTAATCCCAAATTGTCAAGGTTCTCACACATTCACAAGGGTGGGCAAGCAAGGACCTCCTCCCTCCCCCAAATATTTGTGTGTCCCTGCAGTCCCCGGGAAAGAAGACACAAAGGCGTCTGGCTGCTGACTTAGCTCCTCCTTTTTCTCTCTGCCTGCACTCCTACTGACTCACCTCAGTGGGCACTCTGCAAAGCAGGCAGCAGCAGTAGGGAAGGAAAAGCAGCAACTGTGGGGGATGGCTAGAACTCAGCCAGCAGCTAGCCAACCTGTAGCTTTTCCTATCCCTGGGCTGCAGGGACATATGGCTGCCAGGGGAAGAGGCTCACTTCTCACTGCTGGCTGACCCTACCAAAGGCCTTCTGATAAATCTGAGGTGAAGTGGTCATGCAAATCTTTCTTTTGTGTGTGTCTGTGATGGATAGGAGGAGTGCTGGTCAGCACCCAGTGACTAAGGGGTTAAACTCAGGTAGCTATCCAGGGTGTTGGCAGGGGGCCAGAAGAATCAATGGGGATACAGTGCTGAAATTTGAATTGTATTTAGATACCTTGCCTTTGAAAAGGTCTTCTAAGCTAAGGGCTGGAAGGAACAGATGCAGTAATCAAAATTACCATGCCTATTAGAAATATTGGACATGGGAGTGAACTGGGTAGTGAAGTACGAATCAGAACAGATCGTGAGTAAAGGGAAAAAGTGTATTTAGTTGCAATCAGGGTATTTTTCTTTGTTTTGGTTGTTTGGTTAAATTTCTCTGTGTGAATCTGTGCTTTCCTTCCCCTATTCATTATCTTAGGCTATGTCTAGACTACATTCCTCTTTCGAAAGAGGAATGTAAATGAGGCAAATCGAAAGTGCAAATGAAGCACGGATTTAAATATCCCATGCTTCATTTGCATATTTGCATCCGATTGCTTTTTCGAAAAAGTGTTTTTCGAAAGTGAAAGTGCAGTCTAGACAGGGTTCTTTTGAAAAAAAAAAAACCCTTACTCCTGAAACAATGAGGAGTACAGGTTCTTGCGAAAAAGGGGTTTTTTTTTAAAAGAACCCTGTCTAAACTGCACTTTCACTTTAGAAAAACCCTTTTTTGAAAAAGCGCTTGGACGCAAATATGCAAATGAAGCATGGGATATTTAAATCCGTGCTTCATTTGCACTTTCGATTTGCCTCATTTACATTCCTCTTTCGAAAGAGGAATATAGTTTAGATGTGCCCCAAGACTGTACCCAAAGATGTTCTGTGTTTTAATTTGTTTTATTCAGTTGCAACACCCAGCAACCAGGTATGCTTTATCAAGTATATCTTTTTGTTTTGTTAATAAAATCACCTTTTTAAAGTGATAATTTGATTCTCATGTCCTGGAAAGAAACAGGAGGTCTGTCTCTGTGTGTATGCATGCCTAAGACTAAGCGGTCAGCTACCAGAGACTGCGGTTTGTTTCCTCTTTTCTTTTTCCAAGCTCTCTTGGGGCAAAAGAGCTTAGGGTACCCCTGGGGAAGTAATTCAAGTATTCCTCCCTGATTTTTTTTAAGGGTTTAAATCACTTCATGGTGGCAGCTTTTGTTTTTTTTGTTTTTTTTCAGAGCCAGTGAATCTATGACACTGGGGAGTTTTTGTAAGCAGAGCCTATAGAAGCAAGGTATTTATGGTTTCTTGTGAGCTCCCATCTTCTGTGCTTGGGGTGCCAGAGTGGAGAACAGCCCTGACAGTGTTTAACGTGCCCCTCCAAAAGCAGTCGAATCTAAATTCCTGCACACACCCCTGCTCTCAGATTATTATCAACCCTTCCCCGTAATTTCCTGGGATGGAAAATGATGATCCTACCCTGACACGTTAGAAGACAGGGGGCCTGAACATTTCACTGCTGAAAAATCTTTCTTGTTTGAGCTCTACTATTAATTTCCTCATGTGGTAGTATTTTTAGGTTCCAAGTCAGCCATTCTACCACATGCGAAAAGAAAGCAATTTACAGCTCCATGTAGAAACACAGCCACTTGCAATTCATTTGTGTTTCATCTTGATTATCAATACATTTGTCATTTCTCTGTGATTTATTCATTATCTGAACCAGAGGAATATGAAGGTGGAGGAGAAAGGATGAGGAAGGGAAGGAATGAGAGATAAGTGCACTTGCCAAATGTGAAACAGATGCTCTAACAATGATTGGAGACAATGAATGTTTTCAGTAAGTATCAACAGGCAAGGTCCATGTTTTGCTTCAGATTTCTGCAGCAGTGTTCTAGAAAATGCAATTTAGAGGGGTTTTTTTTTTTTGTTTGTTTTTTTTTTTTTTTGGCCATGCACATGAGAGTATGTCTTGCTAGGAATGAGCTGTCTTAAGAAACTTCAAAATTTTACTTAAAATGTGAATGTTTTGATAATTTTCTGGCCTAAATAATAACAGGGACATAAACCAGGAACCAGAAGGCTGAGGGGACTGGTGATGGGACTAAAGAGCCTTTCACCTCTCACTCATTTTGCCTTTGATTCACAAGGCACTCAAGGACATGTTTAACATTGTCAGGTGGAGCCCATGGGACTTAAGCCATATTCAAAGGGAAGTATGTTTCTCAGTGCTTTCCTGAGCAGGGATAAACATAAGTATTTGTGCTTAGCTTTTGGAATTCATCTATTCAAGAGACCCCAGTGCAGTTTCTCCTTAGACGTGACCCCCACAAGTAGTCTCAGATAACACAGTGATGAATGCAATATAGAGAGCTAGATAGCTATGGCTAAAACTGTCCCTCCTCAGGGAAAGCCTGAAGAGTTCCTTTGATGCAGTGGAAGTCAATCACAATATATATATATATAGAGATAGATAGATAGATAGATAGATATAGATATAAAAAAGAGTAAATAAAATAAGTGAGAGAAGGAAATCAGTATTAAATAGAAATCTAATTAGTAACATTTGTAACAATAGTTTATGGCTATGTACCACATGGAGCTTTCATCTTCCCTCTCTGTGCTCTGTCAATTTAATTTCCCTTTCTGCTGTTGTATTATCTAAAATGATCAAACACCCAGTGCGCCCTGGAAAGTACACCAATTAAGAGCTGCATTTAAATCTACTTGAATGTGCCTGTCATAAACTTAATTAGTATAAACACATATTTGGCACAATATTGTTTGTATTCCATTCAAAACCAGAACATCACCTTCTCACAAACTTTCTTTTTATTGGTTTAGTTTAATCTCTTTCTGTTTATTATATCAGTTTGGCAGTGATGTACAGTAAGTTTGAGAACCCTGAAGACTGGATTCCTTTCATCCAAAGTATCAGTGCCAACTTCTTTATATCATTCACCGCCCCAGAAGTGGACCTTGCACCTGATGTTGAAGGACTGCTCCTACGCATGAGAGTGTGGTTCACTCTCCACAACCCAGTTGGTCATTAACTTCTTTGCAAAGGCAGCTACCACTAAGGCCAGTTGCGATTCTATTGTCTAAAGAGTGGACAGATGGACTGAGCCCACCCAATGCTGTTTGTACAATCTATGTGAGGTCAGGCTCTCCAGTACCTACTGATCATGGTGGGCAGTGATGCTGTAGCTGAGATACTGGAAACCATCATTAGTCTGACAAACATACAGTATAGCTAGTTAATTTGTTTGGCTGTGTACTATGTGTGTAATATATACTTTATGTATATTTTTAATAAATTGATTGTCACATTAGAACTTCACACTTTTTACTAGTCTATACACAATGAAGACAATGGGGAACTATAACACATTCCCCCCATAGGTGCCCCTGCAACTGGGGTGCCACTGAACACTCTGACCCACTAACCTGGTCTCCCTCTCTCACTGTGCTCCTGTGAAAGGCTGCAGAGTTGCTACCCATCTTACACTTACTCCAGCATTCACACAAGTAGGGACATGCCCAGCTGCACTTACATTCAGGCTCTGTGACCAGTCACTGCATGAACCAACAATAAAAAGACTACTGTCAAGGTAACTTTCAGTTCCCCAGGCACGCATGCTTCCCTCCAGAGTATAAACTCAAAATTATACCTTCTTGCACTGCACTGGGATTTGTACAGTGTAAACTCATGTAGTTCACTCCCTCCCTAGTGTGAAGAGAAAATGCAATGAGCCCATGTTAAACCAAGCTTAGATATTTTCCTCAGACACTTCACTTAAAGGCACAGCAGATTTAATTTAAAACATAAAATAAGTTTATTAACTGCAAAAACAGAATTTAAGTGATTATTATTGGAGCAAACAGATCAAAGCAGATTACCTAGCAAATAAAGAAAAACACAAACCACACTTAACATACTAGATACATTAACTCTGAATGATCAGTTTCTCACTCTTTGTGCTTGTACAAGTAGGCTGGCAAGTTCTTATAGGACAAACTGCACTTGCTTTACAGCTTGGAATCCTGAGGTCTTTTATTTAGACTCATAGACTCATAGACTTTAAGGTCAGAAGGGACCATTATGATCATCTAGTCTGACCCCCCGCACAATGCAGGCCGCATAATCTCACCCACCCACTCCTAGAATAATCCTCACCCCTATATCTCAGATATTGAAGCCCTCAAATAGTTTGAAGACCCCAAGATGCTGAGAATCCTCCAGCTGTGATCTGTACCCCATGCTACAGAGGAAGGCGAAAAACCTCCAGGGCCTCTGCCAATCTACCCTGGAGGAAAATTCCTTCCCGACCCCAAATATGGCGATCAGCTAAACCCTGAGCATGTGGGCAAGACTCCCCAGCCAGACACCCAGAAAGTTCTTTATAGTAACCCCTATCATCCCTCCATTGACCTATTTACCACTGATAATGACTAGTCAATTAGTTACCAAGACCATGTTATCTTGTCAAACCATCCCCTTCATAAACCCATCTAGTTTAATTTTGAAGCCAGGTAGATCTTTTGCCCCCACTACTTCCCTTGGAAGGCCATTCCAGAACCTCACTCCTCTAATGGTTAGAAACCTTCGTCTAATCTCAAGTCTAAACTTCCTACTAGCCTACTAGATTTACATGCTTTAAATCCCTTTAGCCTGGGTCCAGCACATCCTCCAGTTTAATCTTTATTCCTCAGATCTTTCCAGGAGTCTTCTTGCACAAGGGGTGAAGAACCACAGATGATGTCACTCCCCGCCTAACATAGCTTTTTCATTTGATGGGAACCTTTTGTCCCAAACTCAGTATGTGGAAAAACACTGACATTGCAAGATGGAGTCAAGAATCATGTGGCCTTACATACCTTGCTGAGTCATAGCCGCCATTACTTACAAGCTGTCTTGAAGAGTTATAGCAAGATTCAAAAGGTGAGGTATAAGCTTCTCCTAGGACCTAATTTTCCCTAATGGCTCATTACCCTGCATGAGACCTTTCCCGCCCATAATCTACACTGAAAGCATCTTGCCTAGTGGGTGTCACCCAGGTGTAACTACTTTTGAAATACAGATACATAGTCAACATGGATGTTGACTCTGGACAAACTAGAGAAATGGGCGAGGGAAACAGGATAAAGTTTAATAAGGACAAATGCAAAGTACTCCATTTAGGAAGGAACAATCAATTTCACACATGCAGAATGGGAAGTGATTGTCTGGGAAGGAGTACTGCTGAAAGGGATCTAGGGGTCATAGTGGACCACAAGCGGAATATGAGTCAACAGAATGATACTGTTGCAAAAAACAAACAAACATGATTCTGGGATGTATTAACAGGAATGTTGTGAGCAAGACGCAAAAAGTCATTCTCTCTCTCTACTGTGTGCTGATTAGGGCCCAATTGGAGTACTGTGTCCAGTTCTGAGCACCACATTTCAAGAAAGATGTGGAGAAATTGGAGAAGGTCTAGAGAAGAGCAACAATTGTCTAGAAAACATGAGGTATGAGGGCAGACTGACAAAATTAGGTTTGTTTAGTTTACAAAAGGGAATACTGAGAGGGGATATGATAGCAGTTTTCAAGTATGTAAAAGGGTGTTACAAGGAGGAGGGAGAAAACTTGTTCTCCTTGTCCTCGGATGATAGGAAAAGAAGCAATTTGCTTAAATTGCAAGAAGGAAGGTTTAGGTTGAACATTAGGAAAAACTTCCTAACTGTCAGGGTGGTTAAACACTGGAATAAATTGCCTAGGGAGGTTGTGGAATCTCCATCACTGGAGATATTTAAGAGCAAGTTAGATAGACATCTATCAGGGATGATTTAGACTGTCTGTGGTCCTGCTGAGAGGGCAGGGGACTGGACTTGATGACCTCTTGAGGTCCTTTCCAGATCTGCGATTGATAACTTCTGATACAAAAATGTTACGTACATACAAATATAATTTATATATTTCATATATAATTATATATGAAATATAATGTATATATTAAATATAATACAATTAGCAAAACTTAACTTTTCCAATGACATCCTATATGACTCATCTTGCACAAAAAGCATCATAATTATGGTATAATCATATAATAATAACACTATGAAGAATATGGGGTACAGCATCACAGGAACATTAGCATGCAGAATCTCCCAAAGCATAAAGGCATAGATCCTCAAATGGAAGTGAGCAGCCTAAATGCCTTTGAGAATCTTTCCTCTAGAAAAAAAGGAGAAGCTTCATGGGCAGTCCAGGGCTTCTGACACACACAGCTCTCTCTGTCTCTGTGGCCCCTTTATGTGTGTGTGTTTGTATCATTGTGTGCTGTCCCTGTCCTGAGCACCCGTATTGCCAGTCAGAGTTGCAGGAGCTGTGTGAGAGGGCAGCAGTGCAGGGATACCTTCTTGCCCGCCCCCTCCCCCCCCCCGCCCTTCAAGGTGCCACTGCCAGATGGGGGTCTGAGTCACTCAAGGTAAATGCTACATCTCTACCTCCTCTTGACCCTCCCTCCTCTTGATGCACCTACAGACCAACCCCCACACCCAAACTCCCTCCCAGAGCTAGCACCCTTAACTTCCTCCTCCCCCCAAAGCATTGTGGGGGTGGGGTGGACTTGGACCTATTCTGAAAACCATCAAAAATTCTACAAACCTGCCATCCCTGATCTTCGGTTCTCAATTTCAACTCATTGGCGAGGTAAGCTTGAGTCATGACATTTGGGTCTGGATCTAGATGGGAACTTCCAAAAATGAGGGAATAGGGAGTTTGAGACTTGATATCCTTGTTTGAGTCCATGCCTAGTGTCAATGGGGAAAAAAGGAGTTTTTTGTACCACCTTGGTGCAAAGGCATACTAGAGATTTGTATTACAGTGCAAATAGCAAACACACTGCTTTCCTTAACCACATCCAATTACCCCTCTAAACAGGGCCATCCCTACGGGGAATGAGGCTTGAGGCAACCTCTCTACCTTCCCCCCGTGCTCCAGGCCCTACCCCTGACTCACCTCCACTCCACCCATTCCCCCAAACACCACCTCTGCTCTGTCCCCTCCTATCTCCTTGTACCTCTTCTCCAAAGCCCCCTTCCCTGAGCTACATGACCCAGGGGATTACCAGGGGCCTGGCATGGGGCAGCAGCAGGGGTCAGGCTCCCCACAGAAACAGGATCCCAGGAAACGGAACGATGCATGCAGTAGCCTGCGCTACTCTACCGCCATCCTCCCACTGGGTTATTCCTCTTCTCTGTGATGTCAGGATGCGGAGTGCCCCAGCCCCAGCCCTCTGTGCTCCCCCAAGCCCAGCATTGTTCAGGGGCGTGGAGCAGAGCAGAGAGATGTGCAGCATGCTGGGATTGGGCCAGGGTGCTCCACTTCCCACCACCACAATGAAGAGGAGCAGCCCAGCTGAGAGATGCATGGAGGTGAAGCAGTGCAGGTTGCTGTGTGTGTCCTTCTGCTTCCCAGGCTTCTGCTGCCATGGTGCTTGCAGAGGGGGCGACCCATGGCCCCCCAAGTAACTCCCAAGGTGACCATGAGCCCAGGGGGCCCCAACCAATATGGGGGACTATCCTGTCCATAGGTCAATTGGGGTGCTACCTTGGCGCCTCCCAAAGTGCAGGGCTGAGGTGGCCACTCCGAACTGTACTAAGAACAGGACAGTTTTGCCTCTATCATATCAAAGTACAAGCAGACAGTGCTTGTATTTAAGCAGTCATGTTTGTCTATTGTACATAATTGCAAAAACTGCCTAGATTCATAGCCAATTATTAACAGAAAACTAACAAGGAGTCCTGTGGCACCTTAAAGACTGACACATTTATTTGGGCATAAGTTTTTGTGGGTAAAAAAGCACTTCATCAGATGCATGGAGTGGAAATTACAGAGGTGTATATATACATATATGTATTAGCATATCAAAAGAAAGCTGAAGATTCTGTTAGCTGGAATGATGACAAAGTAATCAGTGACTTTGAAGAAACTGCATTTAACTGTACATGAATTTCATTGGTTGTCAGGATCCTACATTCATGGGAGATAATGTGCTATTTCTTGTTCCTCTTTAGCTCCTGACATGCTGTAATATTTCTAAGATCCAAATACATCAGTATGTAAGAATGAAACAAAACTATTCAGATAAGTCATCTGGGAAAGAAATCCTGCACTGGAATCCCCAAAGAACCAGAGCCGGCCCATTGTAGGGGGTGCCGCGCGGGGCTGCCGGACTGGGTGAGGGCGGGGCCACGCATGCGCCACGCTCCTGGGGCCTGGGGCGCGTGAATGGCTTGGGCCAGCCCTGTGAAGGGCATATGTATATTGGCATACATGTGTAATGTACAACTTGTAATGTGACTGATCTGAAAAATTCCTTCTTATGGCTACTCGAATAATGAAGAAGATAGCATTTCCACTGACTCCACCTGCATTTCTATTCTATCACTAGTGCATAACTTAAGAGATAGTTCTGTCCTTTATCTTGGTTAGAGAACCACTTATTACCAGAGTTCACAAGATGCAGTCTCCTGCCAGACCATATTGTTGGCTGTAGTTCAGATTCTAAGAATTAATCTTGTGTTGCCTCTCTGAATCATATTATCTTCCATAGGACTTTTCATACAGAATCAGTCCATTAGTTTTCAGGTCTGATACCCTGCTTCCAATAATAGTAGCCAATAACTAATCTCAATTCTAGAACACCACCTCACTCCCATGTACATAAAGTACCTACACAACTGTGCAGTGCATCACAGGGAAGTTAAAAATCTTTCTGACCTCTGCAGGCAATTATTTTATGCCCAGAAGCTTGGCATCTGATTACTCCTATCTATAAGGCATAGCTATATACATTGTTATTACAGAATTCTCCAGGATTACAACTGCATTTATCACATCTGATTATGATAAGGGAACAATAAAGCACTGGAATCCTCTACAGTAATCTGGATGATTTTAATTTTGGTAATAAGAGCTTGATAAAAGAGCATGTTCTTCTTCCCCCAATGGCTTGTAGAGATGTAGGCTTTAATAGCTAATTATCTTTGATTTCCAAGAGATTACTTTTGCTGGGATTCTGTCAACAGAGATTTTCTTTTGGATGTGGTCTGAGTTTTTCAGATACATTTCAGTGTACAGTTTCCAGTAAATGCCCACAGGAAGAGCTGTTTTCTATGATGTATCTCCCTCAGTCTGAAGTAATTAACAGCTACAAACATGGAAAATATCCATTTTGCTATGGCTTTGAACTTTTCAAATCCTTCCATTTGGAGGATCAGAAACAATCCAATCAAATCGCTTTCCACTTGGCTTTCCATTTCACTCTTAGTTGCGATAGTATTAAATAAGATTATCTTTTCCAATTTGAAAATAAAAGTGGAAACAATTTTTTGCCAGCAACCAGATGAGCCATTAATTAGTGCTCTGGGGTGCTCTGTGAACTGGGTTCAGTTCCTCTAGTAGGCTCCCCTTCCTGGGCTAACAAGTGCTCTATAGGAGCACTCACTTGCTCATTGGTGGGAGGAGTGGAAGAAAGAAAAATATCATATTTTCTGTTGGTGCATGTAGGGGCACCAATGTTGATTTACTCCGAAAGAAATCACATTCCTTTCTCTACGGACAGAAGGGAGGTTGCCACAACAATGGACATTTGTAAGGGTATGGGAGAAGAGTAAATCTTGTAAAAATGGGAATCCTTTTACTCTCCAGGAGGCATATCAAGAACCCAGTAGATGCAAATAGTTGATCCAGCAATACAGAATAATGCACTCCTGTGATGGCTTTAGACACAAGTGACTACAAAAGGTGACCCATTTCTAAGGAGAAATGGGAATAATACGAGGACTGCCATGGTCACTTGACAACAGACAAGAACCAAATAGCCCTTCTCAAACCTTTCTGTCTCCTCCCAATGAGCTCTTTTTCTGCTCCAGAAGACATGTCTATGTTTTTTCTCACCTTGGGCCTCAGTTCAGCCTCCATTTGTGCCAAGAAAACTGACCACACTTATATACAGATATTTTATACAAGTACCTGTGTGCACACTTCAAAATCTGTGCAGGAGATAGAGCTGTCCCTCACAAGATCCATTTGTCCCAATGTCAGATTTGCATGAATATATAATTTTCTCAGGCTCATGAACAGCGCAATGAGGTTGCAAAATGCATATGCAAGTGGAAGTTTGGGGGCAAATATACAGCTGTGGTTCTTTCCGCTTCATGTCCTTGCTCATTAAATGTTTTCAACAATACTTAACTACCTCACAGGAATGTTGTAGACCTTGGGCCTTTGGTATTTGTAAAAAATGTTGAGATCCTTCATGCTAAACAAGTGGATGCCTGGAGACATGGATAGATATAACTGGAATTTGTTTCAGTCTCAGAGGTCCTAGGTGAGGGAATAATTCTTCAATGATAATATCAAATACTGCAGGCTCAGAGATAAGTAAGCTCATCAAAATATCTGCTTTGTCAATGGCTACCAAGCATCTTGGTTCCTACAACTCAGAAATGTTATTTGTTCCCTTCTCCGCTCAACAACAGAGTGCGAACTATGTACCATGAATCATATACAAAGGCTGTTACTAGTGCTTAGAAATGGAAAGTACCCCTGAGGTTGCCTTATAATTGTGTCATTTTTTTGCCCTGTAATGTTGTTTTGAAGGAAGATACTTAATGAAAATAACCCTCTTACCAGCATCTTGCCCTGGCTAGTTTAGGCTGTTCCTTGCATAGCATGATGGCTTTTAGGAGTAGCAGTCTCAGGCTATATCTACATGATGAGGTTATTTTGAAATAAGTTTTTTTGAAATAAGCTTATTCCTCTTCACAAGCAGGAGTTATTATTTTGAAATAACAAGCCCATTATTTCAAAATAATAGGCTTGGTAGTGTGGATGCTTGCCTTGTTATTTTAAAATAAGGGGAGTTATTTTTAAATAACTACCCAGTGTAGACATGCCCTAAGGTGCTATCTGCCCCTATTCTTTCTATAGGGAGCTAAGGTGCCTAATTCAGGCTTTGTAAAAAACAGTGTTTTTCTAGGTCCCTAAAAGTTAGGTGCTGTGATTCTCTGCCTCGCAGGGTTCGTCTACACTGCACAGCTATTTTGAAATAAGCTATTTCAGAATAGTTATTCTAAAATAGCTTATTTCAGAATATCACATCTACCCTGCAGGGAAGCCTCAAAATTAGTTTGAGGCAGGCTTCCCTAATGTAGATGTGCTGTCTCAATTTAGAGCCCCAGGAGGCACAGGGGAGGAATAACTTAGAATGGCCCTGTGGAGGGGATATTTCAAAATAGAAGCAGTGGAACATCTACACACACCTTATTTCGGAAGAGGCATTATTTCTCATAGAATGAGCTTTACAGATTTTGGAATAAGCCGTCCATTATATCAGAATTATTTTGAAATAATGGAACGGCTGTGTAGATGCTCGCATTGTTATTTCAAAATAACACTAGTTATCTCAAAATAGCAGTGCAGTGTAGACACCCCCATAATGCCTAACTTCTTGTGTGCATCCAGCCCCTTGTTTTTATACCAGCCTTATCCAGGTTTTTTGTATCTGCAAATTTGGGGCAGCTTGCCTTCTGCAGAATTGAGGAGAACTGGCATGACTGAGCTTTTGAACTTGAGAGGTTTGCTTTGTGAGTTGTCTAGCACTTACTGCTGCCAGCTGGAGTGCAGAAAGCCCGATAACAGACCACCATAGGATATTTTAACTATCCCATTCTTTTCCTAGGGGAAACTGAAAGTACAAAGACAGTCATGTAAACAAAGAATAGCTGTGAAATCAAAATAAAATAAATCCTTCCAGTATGTCCAGCTAGGTTCAGTCTGGGAAGAGTTAAAAGTTTCAGGTTAGTTGTTGTTTTATCCAGGACAACTTTGCCAATCTCCAGCGTGATCTTCAGATCTCTGTTTTGTAGCTTCACTCCATCTCCATTGAGTAGATCACATCCTGTAGCCGCTGAAGAGGGTAAATGCAATTATTTTGTGCCCCCAAATTCAGAGAACGTTGTTTTCCTCAGGCCCAGAACCAAAAATCAGTGGCAACCTTTCAATTAACTCCTCTGAGCTTTGAATCAGGCCTTAGAGCTTGACTTATTTACTAAACCTAGGGGTCTTCAGAAATGTTTTTGAAGGAAGGCTGATTGGTGGGATAGCAACTGATTTCTAGGCCAGATTAGTCATAGAGGGAGCAGTCTTGACACCCATTCATTTCAGCAGAAGCTCAGCAGCATGTTGGATCCACTCCTCTAGTTTAAATCTCCCCCTAAAGTGTGGAATTTTTACCTGAGAGAAATGGCGTGTAATGATTTCCAAACACAAAGAAAAAGCATCTTGAGGACCTAAGGGAAAGGTAACATTTCCCTCCATTCTAGCTTTCTCTTGAATGTTCCAAGACAAAGGGGGAGGGGGTTGTTAATAATTATTTATTTTTATTTCTTTTTTTCTGCAAACAGTACACTTTTTAATCTGTTCCTTTAAGAAGATTAATTATTTTCCATTGTTAAGTAGAAGGCTTTTCCTGTAATTAAAAGAAATTAAAAGGCATTCACTAGTGGCATCACCCTCGTCAATAAAGTAATTAGGATTGCGGCAAACACAGGAAAAGCCAGAAAACAATTTCAGGGCCATGCTTCAGAAAATTGTAGGTATTTGATTTATTTATTTATTTAGGTTGGAGAAGTGATAGGATATGATTTTTTTGTTTGTTTGTTTTTCCTTTTAATGCCAGGAATTAAATATTGTTGTCTTTCACAGTTAATAGTATCTTATATTTTCGGCTTGCAAAATACTTCACATTCAACTGATGTTTCAATTTTAGGGAGATATTCCCAATGTTTTTGGTTATATGTTTTGAAATGAAAAAATGGGGTGGCAGAATAATTTTAAAAATGATTCCATTACATTAAAATCAAAATGATTTTTTAAACTTTTAAATAAGCAAAAAGTCTAATTTTTCATTTCAAACAATTCTGACAAAAATTGTAAGATTTCAGAACAATATGAACAGTTTCACCAATTTCCCCTAAAAAAGAAACTTATTGACAATAAATTTCCAAGTAACTCTAATGGATATAGCACCAGACATGTGCTAGATGCTCTATGGGTCAGTAGCCTCATAACTTCCCTCTGAGAGTGGGGAGTTTTATTAACCTCACTGTACAAATAGAGAAACTGAGGCACGGAACAGTGTAGTACCCTGCCGGACATCAAATACCAAATCCCCGACAAATCCAGAAATAGAATACAGGAGTCTAGCCCAATGTTCTCTCTAATGTTTTCCATCCATGTGCAGAATAATTTTATGTGCACCAAGGCATGTGTGAATGTACACCACCAAAAAAAAAACCTAGCTGTTGGTGCTCTTGTAATCAGCTGGGTAGCATTTGAATTTCTCCTTAGCAGCTGCACAAGCACACAGTATACAGGAACGGTGGTCTGGACTCACAATCTTAAACTTTCAATACTGTCCATCTATTTTGCTGCTTTTCTCTCTCTGCAGCCACCCAGCATTATTGATTTACCTTTGAGTCACATAATCTTAGTTGCTCCAGGAATTATCTAAAATAGTACAGTGTGTGCAAGTAATAGAGGAAAAAAAGTCCAGCTAAACAAAAATTTTAAGACCTGGAAACATAATTAAAAATCTTTCTTTATAATCCACAGTCAAGGCAGTAATGCTCAAAGTTAACCTCGCTATGTTCCTTAACGACTTTATGTACCCACTTCCTCAGGGATTAATAGATATAGAGGATACAATCTCTTTCCAAGGCAAGCACATTAGTCAACTGTTATTTGGAAGATCATTTTTGCCTTGTAATAATAATAATTGAGACTAACATACAGCTTTTGAATAACAATGTGTCTTCAAAGTGCTGTAGAGCATTAAAAGGAAATCTCAGGGGTTCTGCAGAGAGTGTGACAAGCCAGTGTGGGGCATTTGGATAGCAAAGTGAATTTTCAAAGCAAAATGTATTTTGGAAGTTTCAAGTCACTTAGTATTTAGATATCTTGAATGTGGACAATCACCCGGGGTGTCCAATGCCTACTCAAGCCCCTAGAGATGACACCCAAATGGCTGTTTGTCTGAGCTTTTGAATATTTCCTAAAACTTGGGCTATTGTTTAATCCCCAGAGGCCAACCCCCTGCCTCAGCTACCTGTACAATTCCATTCCTATAACTGAGCAGAACAAAAGACAGTTGCCTATGGGTTCCTGGGTTCTGTGGGTAGACATGCAAGAGAATAGGGGAGATATTTAGCTCCATGGAAATTAGAGGAAGTGGGTAGAGATGAAGGCTAGCAGCCCACTAAGAAGGCGGACACTTGGCTGAAGGGTAGAGCTTAGCAGAGTTGGAAGAGGCCTCAGTGAGAGACAAGAACAGAGTGTGTGTGGAGGATGGGGAAGTAGGGTAGCTGCTTGGTAGAGGCATGGGAAGAAGCAGGGGCTGAATACTCTCAATAGAGAACACTAAACACAAAGAAGTGTTGTACTGCAATGGGATAACTCTCCACCCATTGGTGGGGTTGCGTGTGGGAATGTTCTGAAAGAAAAGCTGGAGGAATGAGCATTGAAACTGAGAGTGCATCTTCACTTCACTAGGAAAAATAATTGCTCTTAATTTTAATAAACATAGTATAAAACTCTAATGAAGAAAGGTTAAGCCTTAAAAAAAGGTGAGGTCTTAAAATTTTGCTAGATTTTCAGACAATGGGGTCTTGCCTTATTTCTTCAGATCACCCTTGAGGCTATAGCATATTCATCTTTCCTTCTCTGAAGGTTAAGGCTCAATTCCTTCAAATATCCCTCCCTTCATATTGTATAATAGTAATAGAGATGTAGCCATGTTAGTCTGATCTTGCTGAAACAAAAGAGAGGACTATGCAGCACTTTAAAGACTAACAAGATGGTTTATTAGGTGATGAGCTTTCGTGGGCCAGACCCACTTCCTCAGATCAAATTCTGGAAGAGAATTGGCATGACCATATATACCAAAGGAATACAATGAAAAAAAGTGAACACATTATAAAACTGACAAATCAGATTTAGAACAGAAGGGGGGTGAGGGGGAAGGCTAGTATCTATGAGATAATGATACTAGGGATGCCAATTGGGGAAGCTATATAGTCTCCTATAGACAACCACCTAACCTCAGGATGATTCTTATCAACAACCACAGGACATACCACACCAATACCAACCCTGGAACTTTCCCTTGCAACAAACCCCATTGCCATCATTGGACCTAACCATGTCAGTTACAAGATCAAGAACGCATATTCCTATTCATCCAGAAATATAATTTATGCCATCATGTGCCAATAGTGTCCTTCTGCTATGTATATTGGACAAATTTCTGACACTTCGCCAAAGAATTAATGCCCACAAATCAGACATCTTCACAAGGATAAACCAGTTTCTTTTCATTTCAACCAACCTGGGCATAGTCTTAATGACCTTACTACATGTATCTTACTTCAAAGAGACTTTAACACCAGACTACAAAGGGTTATTGACTCAGAATTGTCATTCATGCTTAAATTTGACACTTTACAAATGGACCTTTACAAAGATGCTAATTACCTTACCCATTACAAAGATAGCTTCCCCAATTATCATCCCTAGTATCATTATCTCATAGATACTAGCCCTCCCCCTCACCCCCTTTCTGTTCTAAATCTGATATGTCAGTTTTATAATGTGTTCACTTTTTTTCATTGTATTCCTTTGGTATATATGGTCATGCCAATTCTCTTCCAGAATTTGATCTGAGGAAGTGGGTCTGGCCCACGAAAGCTCATCACCTAATAAACCATCTTGTTAGTCTTTAAAGTGCTGCATAGTCCTCTCTTTTGTTTCATATTGTATATGCAGCTTGCTTCCATGGCATCTTCTGTGAGCTTTTCACCCTTGCTCTCATGGTTATTTCCCTTAAGCCGAGAGGGGACTGCATCTTAGCCTAGATCATTGGCCTCATTTACAAAGCAAAGCACACAACAGGAAAAGATTTCATGCCAGATTGGATCCGGATTTGCTCCAAAGAATCGGGAACCTCTCCATGAACCCCACTGGACACTTTTGTGTGGTTCCAAGTGTTGTAATGGATGCTTCATGGAGATATAACTAACCCTCTCACCCTGATGCACCACAGCATGGATGCTTGCTTTCCCTAGCGCCATAGTAGAGTGCAGAGCCAGCTTTATTGCTTCAGTTCACACTGTTCCTCTTTACTGCTACTGCTGTCTGAGATTAATTGTATTCCTTATGCTGACACACCACAGATTCTACACAGAAACCCTGCTGAATGGATTCTTTAATAGACCACTGCAGCCCAGCTGGTAGGGCTGTGCGGTGCAGGAATCATCCCCTCAGACCTCTTCATATCAATTCATAGTAGTTTGGGTTTATAAAAGTCCTGAAAGGAACCAAAGGTGAGGGCATTAAATCACTGAAGCTAGGGCCTCCACCTTAACATAATGACATGAAGGACGAAGGAGAGTGGGAGGAGAGAGGAGGAAGGTCTTACACTGTGCTCCCATGCATTTCTATGGAAATATGTTTTTGAATATGAATATGTATGTCTCAGATATGCTCTATGAAAAACAGGGCAAGTAGCCTGTCATTCAAGAGCTCCTAATACCTTGAATGTGTCTATTCTATTGTGTGCCTGTTTTATTAATCAAGGTCAGGAACAGGCAATAAAAAATGGCAGCCTGCCACTGCTATATTTACCTGTGCCTACACAGATATTGGGTGATGGCAGCTCTCATTGGCCATGAATCACTGTTGCACTGAATAGAAGTGGCAGGAAGTGGTGCAGTCTCGGACAGCACTTTCTGCTGCTCCCATTGGCTGTGAATGGCGATTCATGGTTAACAAGAGCTGTGATCACCCAATGCCTGTGGAGGCACAGGTAAATATAGAGGTGGGGGCCCATCCAGGGAAGAAACCTGCAGACTGGATCTGGCC
This sequence comes from Pelochelys cantorii, assembly GCA_032595735.1. Taxonomy (NCBI): domain Eukaryota; kingdom Metazoa; phylum Chordata; order Testudines; family Trionychidae; genus Pelochelys; species Pelochelys cantorii. Next base: position 94,520,641 of record CM064329.1, on the reverse strand, counting down.
TGCAGGCTGGAAATTGCCCACTCATGATCTGGGTCTTCTAGTGAAAGTCACTAGTGGTACTTAAGGAACCCAGTGGCCCGCTGCTAAAAACAATGATCTGTGAATGGTTTTGTTTTCCCCGTAAGCCTAAATTGTGTTTGGTCTTAAAAAGACATGTGACCATACACCCTGGTGCTGGAATCCATCTTGAAGTTGGTATTTTTCTGCGGGAGGGGATGAGAATTGAATAAGAGACTCCTACACTGGAGAAATCCTATTTAAGGGATGGGAAGTAAAGAATGATTGTCTTCAGCTGGCTTTTGAAACTGCCTCCTCACCCAAAAAGAATACACAAGAACAAGTGAAAAAGAAAAGAACTGTAACAAAAAGGTTGGAGGAACATTCCTCAGCCAAGTCAGAGGAAAAGATCATAGAATGCAAGAGAATTGCTGGCTATTGTAGATGTACCCCCCCAGTCTTCTCTTTTCTAAATTAAACAAGCCCAGTTCTTTCAGCCTTCCCTCATAGCTCATGTTTTCTAGGCCTTTTATCATTTTTCTTGCTCTTCTCTGGACTTTCTCCAATTTTCCAACATCTTTCTTGAAATGTAGTGCCCAGAACTGGACACAATACTCCAACTGAAGCTTAATCAGCGCAGAGTAGAGTAGAAGAATGACTTCTTGTGTCTTGCTTACAACACTCCTGTTAATGCATCCCAGAATCATGTTTGCTCTTTTTTGCAACAGCATCACACTGTTGGCTCATATTTAGCTTGTGGCCCACTATGACCCCTAGATCCCTTTCTGCAGTACTCTGATCAGCTCTGACTTGTGAAGAACTGCACCTGACATAAGAATGATGGTAAGAAATGTTATTTGTAAGAATTTCTCTTAGGCTATGTCTACAATGCAGTCTTTTTGTACAAGAAGCTTTTTGCAGAAGAGATCTTCCTCAAAAACTTCTTGCACAAAAGCGTGTCAACACCTCAAAAGCACATTGCAAAAGTGAAGTTCCCTTGCGCAAAAGAGTATCCACACTGCATGGACACTCTTGTGCAAGAAAGTTCTGCTTTTTGTGATAGGCTCTTTTTTCACAAGAAACCCCTGTTGAGCATCCACACGCACCTTTTTGCGCAAGAACTCTTGCACAAAAAATAGTTATTCCTCGTAGAAAGTGGTATACCTACACTGCAAAAAGCCCTCTGTTCTGCTGTTTTACTGTAAATTTTCTTGCACAAAAAATGTGCTTGAGGTGTGGACGCTCTGCAGGTTTTTGTGCAAAAACTCTGTAGTGTAGACATAGCCTGAGTGTATTAGGCTTAGCTGGAGCATTTTGTTTATTTTAACTTAGAAACTTACTTTGATCACCACTTGCAACCACTTAAATCCTACATTTTGTACTTAATAAAATCACTTTTATTTATTATTAAACCCAGTGTAAACCATTGCTATCTGGGGGAATCAACAGCATTGATATTGAAAGAGAATTTATGATCTTTCTGTATCTTAAATTTTTATACAGAGTAAGATGAATTTGTTGGGGATTGGGTCCCTATTTAGGACTGTGTTCTGAGCTGTTATCAATGTCTATGTCATTCTGCTGGGGAGCTGTTACCACAACTCTGTGGCTTTGCTGAGGGAGAACAGCATTTCTAAACCAGCAGGACAGGGTGGTGGGGTGTCCCAGAGGGTAGGTAGGCAGGCTTAGTGGTATAATCAGCACATCAGGTGACAGTCTCAAGGGGATCTCTGTAATCCAAACCATCAAAGGCATATGAACTAATGAAGCAGCCTCCTGCTCACTGTATTTTGATAAATGTCCAAAACAGAGTAGAGTAGCTGTGCATGTGGGAGAGGACATGACCCAGGAACAGAGGTCTCACAGGAAGCAAGGAGTCTGCTCTCCTTGGGCCTCTATACAGGACACAATCACAACCATGGTGTTTGCAATAGCAACACCATATGGGGCCAACAAAACTACACCTGCCCAAAGGACAGAGAGGAATGAAGAGGAGCCCACTTTGTCCCATGTTAAGCGATACTGTAGCAGCACACCCACACCCACACCCACCAAGGGGACTCTGAAAGGCTTTGCATTTCACCAGAGCACAAGGTCTTGCTGAGTTTGTGCTGTTCTGTATCATTGCCAATGCAAGCTTGTACGTATGGGACAAAGTTGTCTCTGTGCAGGTGACCAGCTGAAGATCTGTTCACCAGCAGCTGGAGTCATGAAATATTAACTCCTGCCATTAATACAGTACAATGAGGTGCATTTTCTAATAAATCCATCATCAGCCATCAATGGGAACCAGCCTAAATGGACAATCAGGCTGTTCCACCATGGCTACTCCTACAGTATATTCGCAGGAGTCTATATATAATTTAAGGTTGCTTACTCTCTTTTATTTATATTTTAACTTCATTGCAAAGCAAACATGAATGTAAATTGATAAAAATCCCTAATATTTGCATGGTGGCTAACAAGGAAAGAGAAATCAGATGATTCATATCACCCTGAAATCAGTCCATGCCGAAAGTAGACATCCCTCTCTGCTCCCTCACTGCTTGGTGGATCAAACTCCCGTTTAGGAATAGTTAATGCTGAACCTGTACAAATCTCTCCTTATTTAAAAGTCTGGATTTGAGGAACAGACTGAGATAGATGGTTTCCTTCTCTGTAAGCTATTGATTAATGGATTGTACTAAATGGTGTGACATGCCCTTTAAATGAAATTTACAAGTAATATATTGTATGGCAACTGCATTATTAATTATTTTGATACGTGGTATTTGTGTCTTCTGATTCTGAGTTCTTATTATTTATACTGGTCAGGTTGGAGGGCAGATGCTGAGTTGGGCTTCCTTTGCCTGATTTGCTATGTTTTGCTCTCACACTCATATTTATTCCTAGGATTGTTCTCATTATTCATGTTCCATCTAACCTGAATTCCATCTAACCAGCTGACATTTTTTCTGACTGCATGCCAATGCAAGGGAGTTGGGTGAGAGGGGGAGCTTAACATTCTTGCAAGAGAATCACTGGCTATTGTAGATGAATAATAGCTGGCTGAAAGTATTTGATTACTGGAGAGCTGATTCCGCTTATTAATAAAAGTTATTTACACTATCAGATAAAAGGAAGTGGGGAGAATTACAACAGAAAGGCTTTTGTTCATTTTTTTCTCCCTTTAAATCTTCATAATTAAATTTTTGTCTTAGTTTATGAGATCAAACAATGTAGTATATATACACAGACAGAGACGTATAAATGGTAAATTGTAATGAGGAGGTCTAGCTGCTTGGGTAATGTGTTACTCCTCCATTTGAGGGGACTGGGTGTACCTGGCCCATGGTCCCACCTAGAAGCTTGACCCTGCTCAGCTTTCTCCTCATGAAGTGCATCCCCCACTCCACCTCATGAAGTGCACCCCCCAAAGCCCCTCTGCCTGCCATTCACACCTCTTTGCCCCTTCCCTCAAGGCCTCCCCCACCTGCCCATCTTGCTGGTCATGCATGCCTCTTTACTTGCTGCCCTATGCATCCCCCCTGCCTGACTGAAATTCATCCAGCTGTTCATCACTTGCACATGCCTCTTCAACACCTCCCCCAGGGCTTCCATGAGGTGCCAGTGGGACAGGAAGAGATGGAATGAGGGTGGGGACTAAGGGAAAAAAGGATTAGTGGGAGCAGAGCCTGATGGTGGAGCATGGGCAGGGGCATAGCCCAGGCAAACTTTTGCTGGTAGCATGCTCTGAAAGTGGCAGGCTGGTTGGTTGAGCAGGCTTAGCCTCCCCAGGCCTTTTATTCCTGCTGCCCAGAGCAATAAGGGAAGTAATGACCATTTAACCAGTGATATAATACCAAAAATACCCATGGAATTCCATAAGAGTATTCAAATCTGCAGGCCTGTCAGAGAGTCAGTGGGTCTCTTAAACAACCAGGGAGAAAAGGGATCGATTGAGGAGTATAAGGACATTGCAGAAAAGATGGATGACATCTCTGAACCAGTCTTCACCACTAAGAATAATAGGGAGATATCTACTGAATACCTATTCTTTTCATGTGTTTCAGGTACTGTCAGACACCAAAGTGCCAAAAGAGATTATGAGTAACTTGATAAATTAAACACTAATGAGTAATCAGAGCTGAACAATATATATTCCAAAGTGTAGAAAGCATGTCAGGACGACGTGACAAAAATTGTGGAGGTACAGATCTTTAGGTGGGATAAATCATTATATATCTACTAAAGTCAGTGTTAAAATCAAGGAATTGACTAGCAATGAATTATTAAAATTAGCTACTATATTGGCATGGTATATAGCAGCAAATATTGCACCGGATTTTTAATAAAGACTCTGAGGATTACAGAATAGGTAAGCTTTCCTTCAGTATTAAGTGTATTTTCTACTCCGTATACTCATCTGGATGAACACGATATAGTAGGACACCAAGCAGGACTTCTTCAAAAGAAAATCAGGCCTCTTCACTCCTCTAGGGTATGTCTACACTACAGCATTATTTTGAAATATCTTATTTCAAAATAGTTATTTTGAAATAGCTTATTTCTAAATAACGCGTCTACACACAAAGTGCATTTTGAAATAGTGTTTTTCTATTTTGATATACTGTGTCCACACTGAGTGGATGCTGAATCGCATTTAAGGCCAGCCAGAACCAGGTCCAGCAGGGCATCAGGTCAGGAGTTACTTTGTGTGGCTGCTGCCTGAGGCTATCTGAGGCCTGTGCTTAAAGAGACCCCCCCAAACAGCCAGTTCTCAGGTTTCCCTTCTTGCTTGCCTACCTCGATGAGGGACAGCAAAGCATTTTGTCTCTGCATGCTCTGGTTGCCCTCACTCGGGACATCACAGCACTCTGCAACATGGAGCCAGAGCTGCCCCAGGACACTCTGGTGCTTCTCCTGGACGCGTTGCTGTGAGCCTGGCTGCACTTTCTTCAGGCTGCCATCTGGGAGGTCCATCAGGGGGCTGTCAGTATCCAGAAGGCCCTGCAGGAGAACTTCCACCCCGAGGAGCACTAAGAACCTCCCTGGTTTGCCCCACTGGGGGCTTGTGCCTCATTCCTCTCTCACGTCCTTCCACTTACCCTTCCCTAACTCCCCTTCCTGATGTCAAATAAAATAAATGTATTTTCATGAACACAAACTGTCTTTATTTAACAAAATGGTGGGGGGGTGGGAATGAAACTCTGGTGAGACTGGGGAAAGGAGGCGGGAGAGGGGAGAAAAGAGGGTGGGAGAGGTGAGGGGGAAACCTGGGAGGAGGGAGCTGGAAGGGGGAAGCAAGGGGAAGAAGTGGGAGGGGAAGCTTAGGGCTCAGGGTTGGGGGTCTCGCCGGACCAACTTGATTTTCATGCAAACCTGTTCCTGGGTTTGCATGTGGCCTTTGGTGGCCAGGCTGGCAGCTATCCTGCCATAGACGGCTGCGTTCCTCCATCTAGTGAGGAGATCATGGATGTTGGGGGCATGCCCCCAAACCTGAATAAGGTCCATGATCTCCACCCTGCACCAAGAACGCGCCCACCTTCTCCGGACCCTAGCAGGCTCCTGGGAGCTGGCAGACTGCTCCTGCGGAGCAGTGGAGGGCTGGCTGCCAGTGGCTTACTGGCTCATGTTTTGGGGCCACTGGGTCGGGGCAGTGACTGCTGGCTCTGGGCTGTCAGGCTTGGAGCTGGCACAGGCACTGTGGCCACAGTCAACCCCTTTAAGGGCTCCAGGGAGGATTGTTCTTGGTTGAGGCTGCAGTGGCCACCAGGGCACCCTGGGAAGGCTGGAGGCCCCCTATTTCGATATAAGTGTCTACACAGCACTTATTTCGAAATAGCTATTTCAAATTTGGCATTATTCCTCGTGGAATGAGGTTTACCAAATTTGAAATAAGCACTTTGCTATTTCAAATTAATTTTGAAATAGCGATTTGGCTGTGTAGATGCTAGTAAAGTTATTTCGAAATACAGCCTCTCTCCGACTTACGAACCGGTTACGGACCAAGCAATTGGTCGTAACTTGGTTTGTTCGTAAGTCTGACCCCATATAGTTACACGTGACTGCACTGTTCGTAAGTGTGGATCGCGTTCATAACTCGGGGTCAGCCATTTACGACAGCTTCGGTCATAACTGCGAACGGTCGTAAGTCGACCATTCACAACTCGGGGACCGGCTGTAATGGCTGTTATTTTGAAATAACTTTGCTGTGTAGACATACCGCTAGTGTCCTTTGAGCATGCCAGCAAAATAGCAGCAGCTTCTGACCATGTCATTTACAAGAGATGTTAAAGAAACTAAGGCTGGCCTATATGCCGGGGGTTTGTGAAGGGTGCAAAAGCACCCCCATGGTCCTCCAAGTAAGCATGCTCCAGCCGGCCAGGGGAAGGCAGGAGTGGCATGCTGCCTGAGCCTCCCTCCCCCATGCTCTGGATGTCCCGCGGAAGGCTGGGGCTGATTTCTCCGCTTACTTGGGAGACCATGAGGGTGCAGTCACACCCTTGTGGTCTACATTTACAAAAAAAGCAACTCCCCCACTCCGCCAAAAATCCCTGCATACCAGCCTGTAAGTCCTACATGGGAGACTCAATATTATCATGGAATAGAAATGCCAAGAAATAAAAAGCAGGTATAAATGGTTCATGTTCAAAATTGGCAGGTTAACACACACAACACACAGTACTAGGGCTGGTGATTTTTAACAAATGTATTAGAAATTTGGAAAAGACTGTGAACAATGAGGTGGTAAAATTTGCAGATGGCACAAAATAATTGAACCTGATCAACAGCACTGGTTTATAGCTGATACAGAGTCAGCAGACCTGCCCTGGAGAGTGGCTCCTCTATTGTGTGTCCAACACCAGCCACTCCAGGACTGGTACAAGGAGCATTTTCAGGGGAAAGGGATAATGCCAAGTGAGTCCCAGGATTTCCTTTAAGAGTTCTTTAATTTATACTGGGGATCAAATCAGTCCCCAGTCTGCTCCAGGGTTGAGAAGTATAAAAGTGTTTTAAAGCTATTTTTGCTTCTTGCCCATTTCTCTAGACTACTAGCCATAATGACAATATATGTATGTGTACATGTATAATGTGATATGCTTCCCACACTGGCCCTGAGAGACCTGAATTAGGCAAGTTGGGCCCACTCAGCTAATTAGGCTGGAAATAGCAGAGATTTAGGCTGTTTGGAAGCTACTAATTAGAAGGAAGCTCAACTGTGAGGGAATGGGCAGGACTTCTAAATCCACAAAACTGGCAGAAGAGATGATACTACAGTCTCTTTCCATGTGTTAAGGGAGAAGGAAGTAGCGGGCTGGGCGGGGGGGCAATAGGAACCCCTGAGAAAGGGCTAGGGACCTATAGGCATGTCACTAATACACTAGGAAATATTTCAAAATAACGTATTTCAAAATATTAACTCCAAACATAACTGTTTCAAAATAGCTTGTCCACACTACAGGGAAGCCTCAAAATTAGTCCGAGGCAAACTCCCTTAATGTGGATGCACTACCTTGACTTAGAGCCCCAGGAAGCACTGAGCAATTACTTTGAATGACTCTGGGGAGTAGTTATTTCAAAATAGCAACAGTGGAGCATCCACACTACCACTGTTGTGAAATTACTATTTTGAAATAAGCGTTATTCCTCGTGGAAAGCAGGAGTGATTATTTCAAAACAACCAGCCTGTTACTTTGAAATAATGGGCAGGGTAGTGTGGACGCTTCACTTGTTATTTCGAAATAAGTGGACCAGGGCTAAGAGTCCTAAGAAAGAAAGGTCTGACTAGGAAAGCTGGAGAATGAAAAGCCTGGAGGAGCATGGTGGGAAGTAATCCAGACCTGAGAGCAGTAAGGTTGGTGTAATCACAAACTTTAACTGCTCGCTACAGGGCTCTGGACTGGAAGCCAGAATGGAGAACAGACCTGGGTTCTCCTGCCCTCCTCTGCAGAATGATATTGCTAAGGCAGTGGAATGGAAGACTATCTGTCTCTCTGCAGGAGCAACAGTGTCAGGGCAGCGGGCTTGAGGATTGCCTGACTCTGCTAGTGCAGACAGACATGGATAGACTCTCCAGAAAGGGGAAAACATAGTGTGACCTGGCTGGAAGGTTGAGTCATGAACTGGCTTATTGCTTTTCTGAGAGCCAGAGGATAGCTGCAACTGAAGGAGAGGCGAGGTGAGGCAAGGCAAGACACTGAACTGGGGAGAGCTAATCCCCAGAATTGCCGAAGGAGGCACTACCCAGTGGTGGAAAGAGAGCACTGTGATAATCTATACAGAGTGGATCTAAGTCCCACTGACATTTTTAGAAGTTTTTAGGCCATAAATATGACAACCAGTCCAAAATTTGCCAATACAAAAATTCTCAATGACAATGATTAGTGGTTGTTCTTTAAGAAAATATTTGTTTTGGTTTAGGAAAAACTAAACAATTTTTATTTTCTTCCTTTCCCAACCTTTGTTTCTTTCTCCCCCATTTTTCAAGTGCAATAAAAGATAAAGAGGAAAAAAAGGAGGTTTAATGTAAATCTGAAAACAAAATCAGTTTTGTTAAAATCATAAAACAAAAAAAATCACTTTTATTTTGTCAAAAAATCTGAAAAATTCAATGAAAATATTTTAACCCAAATTTGTTTCTTAAAATGTTTTATGAAATATGTACAGTAGTTTACCAACTATACTAAATGAGTGTCTGTGTAGGTACACACACTGCACAATTACTTATTTTCTTCTGGCTTTTGCTGTGATGGGATATATTTATAAAATCTCAGTACATCAAAAAGAATCTAGTACACAAGAGAGGAATAAATATTCAGCAATGCAGTAAAAGTATTGAACAATGCAGTAAAAATAGATCCAATTCAATATTCATCAAATAATTTCAGGAGCCATTGCTGCATTCCAAGAATAAATATTACTTACTAACATTTAATTTGCATATAGAGGATTTTATAAAACTTTACAGTCTTAGCAAACATCACCAGAACTACAGGGCACTTTTAACAATTAAACTATAGAAAAAATAGACATGGAGGTTTCCTCTTGCCTCTAGCTAAACCACAGCTGGAGGATATCTGTAGTATGTCTGTAGGCACAAATCTGTGCCTTACTAAATTGGTTTATTCTTCTGCTGAGCCTTGATTTTATGCTACAGTCAGTGTCCTACAGATTCTAGAGCAGGGCTGGGCAAAATACAGCCTGGGAGTCGGATCTGGCTCACCTAACATTTTGATCCAGCCCACAGACTGCATCTGGCAGCAGAATTCTATTTAAATGGTTCATGGCTGCAGCACTACCCCAGCAGGGGCTGGAGTTGTGAGCCTTTTAAATAGTCACAGCAACCCCAGCAGCTCTGGGGGGATGGCTAGTCCTCAGCCCCACCCCTTCTGCCCATGGGCCCCATCCCTTGTGGGGTTGGGGGGCTGAAGCTGGCTCGTGAACAGTACCAAAATTCATTAAGTGGCCCCCCTATGAAAATTATTGCCCACCTCTATTATAGAATCTTAGAATCATACAATCATAGAATGCTAGAACTGGAAGAAACCTCAAGAGACCAACAAGTCCAGTCCCCTGCCCTCATGGCAGGACAAAGCACCATCTAGATCACCCCGATAGATGTCTGTTCACCTGCTCTTAAATATCTCCAGTGATGGACATTCCATAACCTCCCTATGCAATATATTCCAGTGTTTAACCACCCTGACAATGAGGAAGTTTTTCCTAATGTCCAATCTAAACCTCCCTTGCTGCAAGTTAAGCCTGTTGCTTCTTGTCCTATCATCAGAGGCCGAGGAGAACAATTTTTCTCCCTCCTCCTTGTAACACCCTTTTAGATACTTGAAAACCTCTATCATGTCCCCTCTCAGTCTTCTCTTTTCTAAACTAAACAAGCCCAATTCCTTCAGTCTTCCCTCATAGCTCATGTTTTCTAGGCCTTTTATCATTTTCCTTGCTCTTCTCTGGATCTTCTACAATTTTTCCACATCTTCCTTGAAATGTGGTACTGGACACAATCCTCCAACTGAGGTGTAATCAGCACAGAGTAGAGCGGAAGAATTACTTCTTGTGTCTTACTCATAATACTCCTGTTCATGCATCCCAGAAACATGTTTGCTTTTTTTGCAACAGTGTCACACTGTTGACTCATATTTAGCTTGTGGTCTACTCTGATCCCTCAATCCCTTTCTGCAATATTCCTTGCTAGATAGTCGCTTCCCATTCCCTATGTGTGAAATTGATTGTTCCTTCCTAAGTGGAGTACTTTGCATTTGTCTTTATTAAACTTCATCCTATTCACCTCAAAACATTTTTCTAGTTTGTCCAGATCATTTTGAATTTTGACCCTGTCCCCCAAGCCCTCTGAAACCCTCACAGCTTGGTATCATTTGCAGACTTAATAATCATACTCTCTATGCCAACACTGAAGTAATCAATGAAGATATTGAACAGAACCGGTCCCAAAACAGAACCCTGCAGAATCCCACTAGTTATGCCCTTCTTGAATGAGTGTGAACCATTATTAACTCTTCTCCAAGAATGGTTATCCAGCCAGTTATGCATCCATCTAATAATAGCCCCATCTAGGTTGTATTTCCTTAATTTATTGATAAGAAGGCCATGTGAGACCATATCAAATGCTTTACTAAAGTCTAGGTATACCATGTCTACCACTTCTCCCTTACCCATAAGACTTATTATCCTACAAAGAAAGCTATCAGATTGGTTTGACATGATTTGTTCTTTACAAATCCACACTAGTTGTTACTTATCTTCCAGTTGTCTGCAGATGAATTCCTTAGTGTACGTCTACACAGCAACATTATTTCAAAATAACTAGTGTTATTTCGAAATAATTTAGTTCGCGTCTACACAGTAGGCAATTATTTTGAAATAATGTCAAAATATTGTCAAGCTGGAAGACTTCTTACTCTGACTCCTGTAACCCTCATTGTATGAGGAGTAAGGGAATTTGGAGGATGAGTGCTCTATTTTGAAATAAGTCCTATGTAGACGCTCCCTATTTTAAAATAAGCCACGTAATTGTTGTAGCTCAATTTGCGTAGCTTATTTTGAGTTAAGCCCTGATATGTAGATGCACCCTAAATTATTTGTTCCATTATCTTCCCTTGCACAGAAGTTAAACTGACGGGTCTGTAGTTTCCTGGGTTATTCTTATTTCCCCTTTTATAGATGGGCATTGTATTTGCATTTTTCCAGGCTTCTAGAATCTCTCCTGATTTCCTTTACTTTTCAAAGATGATAGCTAAATGCTCAGATACCTGCTCTATCAGTTCCCTGAATGTTCTAGAGCTATGTTTAAATAACCCAACATATTGATATTAAGAATAACAAAACAATAGCCACCATTTTTTGTCAGAGCTACTGTAGAATGTTTTGTATTCTAGACTTCCCAGCTGAATTCAAATACCAAACCTAGAAATAAGCAAAACTCATACATTGCTTGATTCTCATACAGATTCTGACTGTGTAAGTAAAGATCCCCAGGGTAGCAGCCCTTTGAGCATTCCTATATAGCAGGAGAAAGTCCAACTTAATGAGTTAGTGAAAATTCATAGACTTATATATTAGTATTTACCAGAATTGGATTGAGACAGGTTGTGTTTGGATTTGGAAAATCTCATCTGTGTGTTTATAAAATCAAAGCCAAAATGAGGTATGATTATGATTCCTTTTTATCCAAACCAACAAAGTATGAGAGAATTGGGTTAAATGACGATTCAGCTGGTTGAATAACTAGTATTTATCTGAGGATCTGCAAACTAGTTTGGATAAAAACGGAACTGACCTGAACTGTCACCCCAATTACTATATTGAACCTGACCAAACTTTTCTCTGTGGTTCTGTGGTCTTACAAACCCCTCAATGCCAACCAAAAAAGGGTTAATTGTTTTGTAACACCAACTTCTGTCAAACCTGGCAAACTCTCTATACCTGATACTATGCTGACATAATATCTATCTCTTAAGAACATTTTATGAGTTAGTGAAATTCAAGATCATGCTGGCTGTTATAGTTGTCAAATGTATGCATTGATTATATTCAAAAGAATGTCTGTATATGTTACGCTGCAGTAGAGGTGAAAAACTGGTTTTGGCCTACAAAGAGATGTATATTCATGTGTCTGCCTATATTCATGTGTTGATTAAGCATTATAAATAAAACACAATGGGAACTATATTTGCATTTTAAATAAACATGAGGACGTGAAGGCAACTTGAAGCCAGCACATCCTCACTCTGGGGCCAAAACAATGATATTTGGGAAATATGAGGAGACACAAAAGGCAATTTTGGAATCCATTTAATGAGGAAATCCCTCAGAGGGCATGGGAATATTCATGAAAACTTGGATCTTGTCTTTCTCTGAAAACCAGCAGCTCTGTCAAAGACTGAATCTTTGCGAGAAGGTCTACTTATCTTACATCATGTTTCCGCACTGTCCACACAGCAGGAGGCCGACCGGAGAAAATGCTCACATCAGCTTTCCTTACTCCTTGTGAGGAGCAGGAGTACCGGCCCTCTCAGTTTAATTTAGCGGGTGTATACTAGACCTGCTAAATTGAACCCCGGAAGATTGACCATGGCAGCATTGATCTTCCGTGTAGTGTAGATGTGCCCAGAGTGTCCAGTGACTGGATACTGCAGGGGGTGATTGATGTGTACTTAGCACTAGGCTGCCTGGAGAGATCATGGTGTGAGGAGACCTGGGAATCAGTGTTTGTGGGGCCAGAGGCTATTATTTTCAGGGAGCCAGCTGAACCATAATAGGAATAGATTTATGTCCTAATAAATTTGATAGTCTCTAAGGTGGCACAGGACTCCTCATTTGTTTGTTTGTTCGTGAGATAGACAAGACTGTGTCATGCTAAGATGCCCCATAGCTCTGAGTACCCTGGGGAGTATTACAGGCATTTCTAATTGACATTTCTGTAGCTTGGCTACTGGACCATACTGGCCCAGATGAGTGCACTTTCTTCACCCAGCCCTCGACCCCCACTACAGCAGCAGTCTGAATTTAGGTGATAACCATGACAAAGAGAGAAATAGAGCTTTGGCTTCTTCTGTGAAGGACATAGGCACATACATGTCTCTAGTTCAGAATTTGTATAATCCTCCCAAGAAAGAATTAAAGTAAAAAACAAAAAATTCCTATCAGTATATTACAAATAGAAGCCTGTGAATGGCTCGTGGAAAAAATAATGGTAGGGGGGATTCAGAGTTAACTTTGCTGGACTATGAGCATGGTTGAGGGGGCCTACCTCCATGCCCTCTGGAAGAGGTGGGACCTTGGGCAGAAGGGGTGGGGCTGGAGGTAGCCTCCCCCAGGCAGCCCTGCAGCACCGCTCAGCATGTGCCATCCACAGTTCCAGCAGTGATTTAAAGAGTCCGGGGCTCTGGCTGCTGGTGTTTCTGCTGTAGTGGTGGGGGCAGCCAGAAGCTCCAGACCCTTTCAAATTGCCAGTCACCAGGACAGCTGCCCCCTTATCCCCTGTAACTCATCTGTCATCAGGCCTGCCCCTAGGTTTGGATCTGACTCCTAATCTCCTTGATCAGACTGGCTTCTACTACAGATCCATACAGCTCTATTGACTTCATCACTTATGCTGATGGTGAAGGTGGCATATCGTAGCCAAAAGCTGTTACCTCTTCAGGATTGTTTGGTGGCCTGTGTGCAATGAAACAGTAGGCCTCAGCATACGTCCCAATGGTCCATATCAAGAAATGCCTTCATCGCTGGCATTTACAAGCCTTTTAGGGCAGGCTAAAGGGGACCAAGGACTGACTGGAAACTGAAATTCTCTCCCAACTCTTTAAATGCTTTTAGCTTCTTCCAGGGCAAGTCCCACACTGATGATGTGGGGTGGTGAATGTTTGCTTGTAAACAGATAGTACCAGATGTCTGCAGAAAGGAACTGCATTATTTGGTGTCTCTCCCAACTCTATGAATATATTTATTATTTAAAATAAAACAAACAGCCCCCTCCCAGCACTTCACAATATGGGGAAAAGTGTCCTTCCATCCAGCCACATTCTGCCATCCCTGGTTGCACTGACAATCATCTTTTCCTTTCACTGACTTTGAGAAGATAGAGTTCCTTCTCATTCAGGGGGAAGTGGAAGGTCAGTGCACATCTACATATAAATGGAAAGCACTTAGTAGTGTTAACACTGGGAGCTACTAATAATTAGGGATTATTAGCTGGATGATATGGAATGATTGATACCGGGTTAGAGCTAATGACTTTTAAAGACGATTAAGCCTTTTGTCATTTGTTTGCACTATTTATGCAAAACTCCATTCATTTTGACCACCAAAGGGCTATATACAGGGCTGTGTAAAAAAGCGTAAGCTGTAAAGCCATACTATATTCTGCAGAAAAGCCTTCTTTTGAAATCTGATGAATACACCCTAGAAGTTGATATGTATCCAAGAGGAACAGAGGACATGGGATTTATTCAGATAAGCAAAACAGCAGATCTGTCTGTCTAATCTGTCTCTTCGCTTATTTTAGGAATTTCTAGCGCACCCACCACAGTAGGTTCTAAGACCTGCATATGTTTTTAAATGAACATATGAATTGCTTTTTCTGATCGTGCTAAAAAATTACTGGTGGAATGTAAGTGTGGGATGGGAACATGCATAAAATATTTTTCATGTTAAACAGAAATTTGAAAAAATTGAAAGGACATTTTTCCACTAAAATGTTTGAATTTACAAGCCCTTTTTAAAAAAAGAAAAAAATAAGTGGCAAAGTACTGAATTGTTGGGAAGCACGGTTTCCAGTGGGGATCCAACCTCTGGGCCTGATGCAACAAAGTATATACACATGAGCTGTCCCTTTGAACACAATGGGACTTCAGGACCTGGTGCTAAGCATGTGATTAAGTGCTTCACTGAATGGAATGAACTAAGGCACATGCCTTTGTTGAGTTTGGCCTCATTTAGAAGAGGGAGTAAACTGTGAGAAGTTTTTTGTGGGATCATGAAAGGAATAGAGAATCAGGAGAAGTGTCCAAATATTTGGGTGGGACAAGGTAGGTCTCTCTAATAATGTGGGACCAGCATGGCCACAAGAGCATGGCAAACAAAAATCGGGCCTGCCCATAGCCAGCTGCCCATGTCTGAAATTGGATGGGGAACAGCTGGAACTTGAGCCCTCTGCAGTGGAAAATCTGTTAAAAGCCTGATTACAAATTCTCAGTGCCAGTCCATCCTCCAGATCGCTCTATACTCCTAAATGCAAAAGGCAGCACTTTGGAATATCTCTGGGCCAGACTTCAGCATCACTTACTAATGATATTCCATATTCATATTCCAGCAGCAGAGGAGTAATCAAAAAGAGATCATACATCGTAAGTCAGCCTTTGGGGACAGGGGAGGCAGGAGAGGGAGAGAGGCAGGGAGAAAGCTTGAGGGGGACATGGACCCAGCCATCCGTCATCACTGCAGCCTCCTCTCGGGAGACAACCCTGTAATAGAAGCTGGCTAATTTCTTTAGAAATATCTCATTAGTCCCTCCCTTCCTGAGCTGCCTCTCTATTAAAATGTGATAAATGAATTCTGCCACTGCCCATTCTAGCCTGTCCCCTTAATGGAATGAAGATGCATCCTGCTGGCAGGCACTCAGGATGGAGATAATTATTCATGGGCTAGTGGAAGCATTGCAGTCACTGAGCCCATAAGTGCTCCATCGATACTGGAGATAGGATCTTTTTGCTCTAGAGGACTCTGGATAGAGAGAGAGGCATGAATGCTTCTTAATTAAAATACTCCACACTCCCTGTTATTTTAGAATGCCCCCCCCCCTCATTTATTAGAAAATGTTTGTGACAGCTAGAAGGTGATAACAATGAGGGAGTGATGCTGTGAGCTACAACAGTGGTTCTCACTCCTGGGGCACACAGAAATCTTCCCCGGGATAAATCAACGTATCTAGCTATGTGCCTTGTTTTCCAACAGGCTACATAAAAAGCACTAGCAAAATCAGTACAAATTAAAATTTCATACGGACAATGACTTGCTTATACTGCTCTAGATAATATAAAATGAAGTGTAAGTACAATATTTATATTTTAACTGATTTATTTTGTAATCATGGTAAAATGAATAAGCAAACAATTTTTCAGTAATAGTGTGCTGTGACACTTGTATTTTTATGTGTGATTTTGTAAGTACAGGTTGAATCACTCTAGTTCAGCACCTTGACCAGTGCCAAAGTGGAGAATTTGCCAAACCACTGGAGGTCAATATTGTCTGGCAGCATTACCAATACTTCCACTGCTTACTGGACTCTTAGAAGACATTTAGAGATAAATCAGACTTAAATAACAGCACAGAACACTGAGAGCCAGGACTGGTGTCTGTAAACAAACATGGAACCATGGGAAACTTGGCCACATCCATGATAAGTGGACATCTGATTAACTAAAATCATGCTGGACCATGGGTGTTGCCAGACTAGAGAGATTCAACCTGTAAGTAGTTTTTAAGTAGGGAGAAACTTGGAGTACTCAGGACAACTCAGACTCCTTGAAAGGAGTACAATAGTTAGGAAAAGTTGAGCGCCACTGGCCTTGACACAGCATGGGATTTTTCATCTCAGTGCTCAGTTGTGGTTTTGCAATAGACCCTGTGCTCGAGACCAGCACGGTTATGTTGCCCCAACAACAGGCCAGCAACCAGAGTGTGACTCTAAGGGTATGTCTAGACTGCGCGGCGGCCATGTTTATTTTAATGAAGCAAGGATTATTTAAATCCCCGCTTCTTTGCTTATGCCGGGTAGCCTAATCTACATGCCTCTGTCGCCAGAGGCATGTAGTCTACACATACCCTAAGAGTGAGCTGTGTAATCTGTACCTGTGGCTATGTCCACACTGCACTCTAAACTCAAAACAAGATAGGCAATTTGTGCTACACAAATTGTGAACTTATTTCAAGTTTATTTTGAAATAAGCTATTTCAAAATTTGGTGCTGTCTACACACCCTTAACCCTCATGGGATGAGGGTTACCAGGATGCTGAAATAGCGCACCCGTTATTTCAAAAAGCATTTTGAAATAATGGGTGGCTTGTGACAACGCCGGGGAGCTATTTTGGGATGCCTCTTGTATCCATCCCAAAATAACTTTGATGTGTTGACATACCCTATATCAGGTGCAGATTACTTCCCCCTCTCCACTGGCTCAGATGCACCTGCCAACATGGGAGATTGAGCTAAGTGGTTCTCAACCTATTTACCACTGTGAGCTGCATCATGTGCTATCTATCTGGCCCTGAGGATGCCACATGAGCTATAGCTGTGTGCTGACTGGACCACAAGTGGGCCACAGGTCGCAGGTTGAGCTATGCCACTGCCTACTCCCTTTCTGGCCTTGTACCTAAGTGGGAATAGCAGTTCTACAGAGGCTATTTTACTACTCCTCCCCACTGTACTACTATCTGTGATGTAGGCAGACTGTACAAGAGAGGATACCATAGGCCTTTTGCCATGTATGAGTGCATAACATAGCTCACACTTAGCCTTTGGGCCAAATTCTGATATCCTTACTCACCTTCAAATCAACGGGAGTATTCAAGAAGGAAGGTAGTATGCTGCTCTGCTTCAATAAAGGCAGCAGAATCTGAGCCTCCAGGCGCAAGGTTTGACAGGCCGAATTGTCACTCCAACTCACCCCTTGGATATACCTTCTTAAACCCAGCCATGAAGGGAAAGTTCTCAGAGAAATTTTGAATCTCCATCTCTTCTCTCCTCCCCTTTCTCTTCAGACATACACCCCTGCACCCAGACTGCTTAATTCTTCTTCTGCTACAACTACACACATGCACACTGTTGAGTTCTGAGTGCCACTGGACATTTCATTTCTGGCAGGCAGTTTGTGGGTCATAATGAATCTGAGAATTTGACTGACTTTTCTCTTAGCTCTTTGCCCTCTGAAACCTCAAGAGTGTCTCGGTGCCTCTGCTGTTTCTCACAGCCGGCTAAGCTAGGCATTGATGTGTCTCCAGTGACATTTGCATTCTGTTTTATGCACGGCCGTAGCTTCTCCTGGATGAGCTGGATTTTAAGGGGATGGGAATATGAACCAAGTAATACAGTGGCCAAATGAGAAATAATGCACATCATCTATCACATCAGTCAGTGATGAAAAATCAACTCTCCTCATTTCTTCCTCTCGGGACAAGGGGTGTTTACTGAGATTGGAGTGAAATAATATCTGATTAGTATGTTTTTATAGTACCTGAAGTGAAGGCAATTTGCCTACGAGAGGAAAGAGCTCAGGATCCCAATGAACTGTGAGAGGACATTATCAAGAAGTTTGACATAGATGATATTGTCAGACTTCTTAGTAATAGCTTCACCCAGATCCTGGGCCCCTTTTTCTTTTAATTTTGCTCTATCTAGCTGCTGTTGTTTTACTTTTGAGAGCCTGGCAACAAATACCGTGGCAACAGATGTCACCTCTGTGCTGTTCCCCAAGGACCAGCTGTTGGCTGCTTCTTTATCCATATCATTTTCCTTAAACACCTGCATATTAAATTAAATCATCAGAACTGCTTCCCTTATATATTATCTCTTTCACTTCAGCCCTTTCTGTTTTCTTACTTTCCTGCAGTCTGATTGTGCCACACCTCTCTTTACTACATTCTAAAACTGGTGTCCTACTAACAGTTAAAAACAACACCCCGCAAAAAAACTGTCAATATGCATTTTATACAGTGTTATATTTTATTCCGGAAACTGGATGTTTAATTTTATCTTACAGTGTATTTACATGCTCTAAGTTGGAGTCCATGGATTCATATTGGCTAGAAATGAATGAGAGTAATAAAAGGTGATCCATTATTGCCAATAATGCTCTATCTTGCACAGAGCTGCTGAGGGATGCTGGCTTCTGAGCAGTCTGAAAGTTGATTACAGAGAAATAGCTATTTGATCGCTTCTTGACATCTCTTTTCTGTGTTCAATACAAGTGAAGCCTCGTTAAGAAGATTCAGGTAGATAATTTGTGATTTTTTTCAACACACAACCCACCTAAGTCAAACCTCCAACACTTCCACTTTATCTCTAATTTCAGATTCACCCTTACTAGCAGAGGTATGCTTTGGTGTCCAACATCTAAACTAAAATTTCCCTTTCTTCTATATCTCCATTTTAAAAGCTTTATCTGAAAGACACACACAAACATACACACTCACACACAGAAAAATGCATGGTGCTCCATTTATTCACCTCAAAAAGATGAAGATCTGAGTAAATGATGTTGGAATTTGAATCAGTTGTTCTTGAAAGCCTGATCGCTGGAATTCAACTACTAAGAGTCAGATTCAGCAATTGCTGTTCAGAAAACCACTCTGTATGGTGCATTTGGGATGTACAACATGCTCTGTACACCCTGATAGTACAAAAATGTTTTAGAATCAAACATTTTGGATCAAGCTTTTATTCTGAAAAATAAACAAGGAAGAGCAAACACCATTGTGTTTGAGGACAGTGTCTTTTGACTACTGGGTTTGTCTCTTAGCTGCACTATAGGTTCTACAAGGTCATGATGTTTTCTTTTCCAGCAATATCCTCCATTTCTTTCGCTGAGGTAGTGTAATTTCATAAGGGGCAGTGTTTGTGGGGGGAGAGTGAATGAAAGTTCTATATAAAAAGAGGGATGTAAAGTGGTGTTACCATTTTCTCTTCAGCAAATGTAAATATCTATGTAAAGAAGTGCTAGGAACAATACATAGCTCTTGAGTGAATAAAGCCTTACCAGTCATAGTATTTTTAAAGTAATATTTCCATCATTTGCATTCAAGTGCATTAATTCAGTATGTGGGTGTGAGTCGTAACCAATTATGTTATAGGACAGGTTGCAGCTATTATCACCTTGAGAAATTACTATTGCCACCATCGTTAACACATTTTTACAATTAGTGTGGGGGTTAGGGGTGAAATATTTTTCTTCATTAATGCCTCTTTCTCTTCTTCTCATTGTCCATCCATTGGATTCTTTCTGTTCCTGCTCAGCAGTCTGGCTGGCTCCCTGCAGCACACTTCCTGATTCCACCAAGCAGGGCTAAAACTGTCACTGCTTTGTTTGAAATGATTCCCAAGAAGTTTGATTCCTTTATATAAAATGTGAATAATTGTAGTATTTGATTATTGGCTTCTTCCTTAGAGGTTCGTCTGAGTGAAACAGTTATTGCATTTATCCTGATAAGGATTGCCAAAGAAAACTTTATTTGGAGGATAGAGGGGGAAACTAACAGCTTGCTCTTCCAAAAAGGATGAAATGTTGGAAAGAAAGAAAAAAATCCTGTAATTTACAGTGGAAGTTAGGCTCAGAGGGGTAGCCGTGTTAGTCTGTAACTGTAAAAACAATAGGAGTTTTGTTGCACCTTAGAGACTAAAGATTTATTAGTGAATGTATTATTTATTTCATGAATTTTCTTGGGTAAAACCCACTTAATCAGATGAGATGGAGTGGAAATGATAGAATCTGGAAATTATAGAATATAAGAGCAAAAGAAGTTACCTGTCAATTGTAGGACCAGTGTTAATGAGGATAATTAAGGCTATGTCTACATTGGGAAGGTTTAGCAACAAAAATGTAGTGCTGTGGGAAAGCAGAGCTAATCCCTGCACTTCTTAGGATTTCCTCATAGCTCTGTGAGCTCTCTGTGATGAGGAATGTCAATGCTGCACAGCAGTGTCTCCAACCCTCCCTCAGCAACTGCAGTCTGCCTGCCGCTATGTTCCTAGCAAGGCAAAACAGAAGCATTCCAATGCTTTGCTCTTTGTTTATTCCCCAAACAGAACAGCTCACTCAGCTGTGCTCAGTGTTTTGTGATCTCTGACGCTTTGCAGGCATGCACGCCTCTCCTTTCAACACTTTGGGAGCTATCAGGCCGGCATTGTGGGATACTGATGAAAGCCAATTCTCTTGGAACAACAAATAGCTAACCATAACATACTGTAACAGAGTCCGTGTTGGCTGTTTGTTGACAATAAAGTGAGGGGAAAAGACAAAAGTCTCTCACAGGCGTAGAAGATTTTTGTCACCAAAACTAGGTGGTTTTCTCAACAAAGGTCGCATTGCAGTCACTCTCACCATTTTGTTGCCAAAAGGCAGGTTTTGGTGACAAAATGCACCATTGTACACCAGGCCTAAGTGAGGGTGGATGTGTCTCATTCACAGCATTTGATTTGGAGATGCAAACATCAAAAGAGGGAAAATTGCCTTTGTAGTTTGTTGACCAGTTAAGATCTTTATTCAAGCCTAAGTTGATAGTGTTGAATTTATACATTAACTCCAGTTCTTCTGTCTGGTGAAAATGAGGGATGGACAAATTAGGCCACAGAAAATAAGTTCTGCACCGGAGTGGGAAGCAGGAAAGAACATACTGGGCCAAGGATACTACAGCCAGCTACTACACAAAGTGATATGGGATCTTAAGTGTGTGTAGCACATGCATCTATTAGACACTCTCATTTCTCAAAGCTCCAGACTGCACAGATATCAATGTATCCACCTGTTACCTGCACAATTTTCCTTAGCCCTTCCACACTTTAGGGACACACACCTTTACTCAATTCCTAGGGCTCAAGGTGATACCCTATTAATTTAAACACCAACACTTACCTAATTCCTAGGGCTCAGGGTATAACTTCCTGTGGGTCTGCAGGATCTTTGGCCACTGAAAGAGCCTTGCAGAGTAATATTCTTACTCCCTATTTATTGACAATTACCAAGCAAGCAGAATAAACATGTGTAAGCAGGGGCTGAACTACTGCTTGCAATCAGCCAGCAGCCCTGGGGGTGGGTATGATCACTCAAATTGTTTAGCCTTGCAAGATAAGTGACTGTTGATATATAAATACAGCTCATGATGGCATGGGGAAGGAATCTGGGGTGTGGTTATGTAAATCCAATTCAGCCAGGGCTGATGGAAGATCGGTTGTTAGAATGGAATGTGATGTACTGTAACTAATTTGGGCTGTTGTGGGGTCACAAATCATGCTACCCCTAAATGTGGGAACTGTAAAATATGACACCAGTGCTTGCAGGAGAGACACCATCATTGTAAGAGGTCTCAGATGAACAAGCCTCCCCCCTTCCAGAGTTGAGTGAACTGAGTTGGGGGGGGGCAGAAAGGGGCTTGAGCCAGCCTGCTTTATGCCTGCCAGGGGTGAGCTGTAAGACTGGTTCAACCTGCCTCTTTCCCCCTTGTTTTAACGATAGACCTAAAGCAGACTCTATCAGGAGTCTTTTTGCTAGTCCAGTGGAAGCTGGAAACTTCTGCCAGACTAGGTGGTGGCTAAAGTTTTGAAATCACTAAGAGCTGAAGTCACTGGTTTGGCCTGGAGCCAGACCCACTGGAGCCAGCAAGATTGCTGGAAGGAGAGGCGGCAGGCGGCCAGTGGAGCAGCTGGCGGGAACGACCAGCGGGCAGCCGGTAGAAGCAGTGGCAAGCAGCATCAGCAGACCACAGGAGGAGCGCAAAGGTGGCATGGCCTCAGGTTCAGTGAGTAGAGTCATCAAGGTGATGTGTCAGGGTCTGCACTGACTGGACAGAGTTGTAAGTGGGGCGTTTGAAGTGGGGTATGGAGAAAGTTTGGGTAAATGAATGGAACCTTTACATTGTTGGACTAGTGAACCTGAGGGGCAAAGGACATTGCTCAATCCATTTGAGCTGGGATGGTTACTCGTCGGGGGTTAGAAACTATGTTTGTGGTATTTTTCCAAGCTAATGCCGTGTAACCTCTTCATCTTTCATTAAAAGTTTCTTTTCTACACTCAGATTCTGTGCTTGCGAGTGGGGAAGCATTGCCTCTCAGAGGCGCCCAGGGGTGTATGAATTTCCCAGGCTACTGGGTGGGGGCTCGAGCCAGTTCTGTGTGAGATGGATGAAAAGGGACTCCTAGATATTGAACCTGGCCCTGGCTGCTGCTGGCACTACCTGGCAGAAGGGTTACACATGCTAAGCATATGGTGTCATGCTCACCAATCCTGATAAAGGCAGGCAAACTTCCCCTGTTGGTCAGGAAAGGTCAGTCTCTCTGGATCCTAGCTGCTGCACATCATGGTTGTGCAGAGGAGTCCTGGAAGCTCTGGTCTTAGGCTGTGTCTTGGAGGTGAGTTCTTCTTCCAGGTCTTCCTTCTTCTTCTTGCTGTTTCTTTCTTCCTTTCTTCTTTTCCTTCTTCTTTCCCCTTTCCCCTCCTGGTCTCCCCCTTTGGACCCCAGTTTATATAGTGAAACTTGAGTCCTACTTAGCTATGCGTTAACCAATTATTTTAGTATAATTTTACTAACCAATCATAACATACTGTAACAGAATTACCTAACCAATCATACCCCACCACCTTAGTTGATTTATACCTAGCTGAATTAATTATATAGCAGACAGAAACAGTTACAAACCAGACAGAGATCATACAAACAATAGGAAAGTGAGGATTATAATCATAGAATGATGATTCCACAATCTCAACTATTAATAAACAGTTTCTTGCCAGATTAAATGCTGTTACGCTAAGTATTCTCTACCCATCTTGATATCTGTTTCTTTATCTGGTAACAGTGGGTACCATTAGGACAGGTCTCCTTCTTAATAGCCTGGTGTGACACTATTTTAATGCAATTTAGATAGTGTGAGTATGTGACTTCAAGCTTTACAGCTAATGGCTGTGCTCTTAAGTCTGGCTGCAGAGGAAGGCTGTAGGACTTCCATTATGGCTACAGGCCTTCCAATATGGCTATAGAAAAACCATATTGTTACACACCTTGGAAATATGGAGTAGCTGATTCGACACTGCTACGATTTAAACATATACGCCTGAGATGTCTACATGTTCCCAGGTAAAATCCAAGCCATATTGAAGTGAATGGGAATTGGGCCACTTCAATGAGGCTAGGATCTCACCCATTAAGCACAGGTCACAACACTTATCTCAAGTGTGGATCTTCCTAGAAAAGTCACCATGTAAAAATGTTATCCTCTTGCTCAATAGATCTGCTTGCTACATGCATTCTGAATCATACTACTTCTGCTTAGCATAATGGCAAAAGTCAGTTGTTAGTACATTTTACTTTTGTTAGTCCTGCAAAGCCAGCACAGTTCTGGATGGGACCTGAATGCTTTCTGGTGCATGCATCATCAATCCAATTATTAACTAAGTTCCAGAAATACCATGGTCTGAATTTCTCTATAGTTAGCTGAAGGCAATAACGGTGCATAGGTTGGTGTAAGGGTGGAATTTAAATATAAGTGCAATATTGCTATTTTCTCTGCTTCTGGTTTCCAGTTAACCAGAAAGAGCTAAAATATCCTGGGAAGATCATTCTTGGTTTTGGCTGTTGGTTTTGAGCCTTAATTCACTGAGCCACCTTCCCTGACACTTATACAAGAGTATAATAACTAAATAAAGAATATCTGAAGGACACAAGAACTATCCCTGTATTCAAAGTAATTCTGAATACCCATGATGTGCATCCTAGTGATAGCCATAGAATCCTAGGTATCTACCTAATGTCCATATATTACCCCCCTCATTATTGTGGACTCATGATCTTTTAAATGTATCTGCAATCACCACATCATTCTGAGGTGGTGAAGTGTTGTTATTCCCATTTTCCAGAAGGGGAACTAAGGTGGAGAGGCTAGGGCCCATGAAACCTAAATACCTTTGAGGATCTGGACCAAAAGTGACTTACCCAAAGTTACAGTCAGAATGTGTTGCAGAGCAGACCCAGGTCTCATGCCCTTAACCATTCAACTATTCTTCCTCTCTGTTGGACAAGATTGACCTTCAAAGGATCTCAGAGCAATACACTCACACACACTTGGGTGACAATGTAATTTATTATGAGAGTTTGCCATGTTTTCCCTCTACATATTTTTAATGCAGATAAAAATGCCATATTAACTTGATCAGATTTGTCGTCCCCAAATCAAATCTAAAACTGGTGGGACAAGTCTGGCTTGGGGCGATAATTTTGTATTTTGCCATTGGAATAGTAAAGGCCAGGGAGATTGACGACCCCATAAAGGTGATATCCTCAGGACAGGACTGAGAACTTTTCCAGGATAGTCTAAGTTCCCTCAGGGCTCCCCTACCACAGAAGCATTTTTCATTACCTCACTATATCTTTTGACAATTAATGTTTGCTTTCCTAAGAAAGAAAAAAAATAAGATGCTAGGCAACATGCCATTCTAATGAGCCCACATTCACCAGAGAAAATTGTATCAGGCATTTGGGATAACATCATAATAGAGTGTTGTCAGAGGATCGGTGTCTCCTCCTCTGACTATAAACACTTTTGCTTCTCATGTAGCAGCAGGAAACAATCATGCGGCTGTGAAAAATTAATATCCTAATCCATTCTCATTATCTCTCAACTCGAGACAGCCTCAGAGCTCTCCTCACAGTGAAATACCTCTGGGAGTGAGTGTGTGGGATCCACAGCTGGGAGAGTCGCCCTTTCACATCACAGCCAGAAAAGAACTTCCACCTTGAACAATTGGTACCAATTGGTGACAACTGGTAAATGTTGCTGTACACATCCCTTCCAAATGAATAAACTGTTAGTTTTCTAAGCGCAAACAACATGAAGGCATTTTCTTCCCCTGAAAAGTTCATGACTTTTCAGGACTTCATAGTTCTCATGATTCTACATACCATGTGCAGGAGCAGAACTAAAACACAGACTTTTGTGCGCAAAAGTCCACTGAAGATCTCTACCTGCTGTTAGCTGTGTAGAGTGTATGACACAGAGCTGGTAGGGAGACAGAAGTGATGCACATCTATCCTAGCCAGTTCATTATTGTATCTCTCAACTTGTTTTAATGGGGTTCTGAATAAGGCTAACCAGAAAGCCACTGGATAATGATGGTATACACCCTTCAGAGGGGACCCAGGACTACATTAGACACTGGCCTCAGTATGGTTTTAGTCAGTAATGGTCATTGTCAGTATTTAGTGTTCTTCCAGCAACAGGAGAGAAAGTAAACAGGTATGTTATAAAGTGGGTTATCACTATCTGTTAAGAGTAAAGAACCTGAAGGCCAGGCATAGGTACGGGGACATGAGGGAGATAAGGCACCAACTTCCAAACCTACAGAGTCCTACCTGGGGTTTCTGTCTTTGATGGAAAGTCATGAGAGTTTGGCAGCTTCAGCCAAGTATCCAAGTGCTCTTGTAATTGCTTCACAAGCCCCCGAATCAGTCTGACACCAATGTGTGTCAGAAATAGCAGAGGCCCAGAGCTAAAGCAGCAGGGTTGATGTTAAGTCAAAATTGACTTTCACAGCTCCTGGCTACACTGTCCCTAGCTCTTGCAGCCAGAGCACTCAGCCCTCCCACTAGAAAGCACTAAAATTCATCTGCCAAGTGTTAATATGAAAAGAGGGGAAATGCCATCACCTTATATTATCAGCACCTTTAAAAGGGATAAGAGCTTCCTTGACAGACGCTGTATAGTGCAACTGGCAATCTCTTAACAGTCTCCTTTCTTTATTTTACCTAATCCTAAACCAATTAAATTAGTAGGGGACAAATTGAAATCTAGCCGTTCCCCCCCATTGCCCTGCAATGTGCCTGCTAATACAGTCTGGGTAATTTAAGGCCTCTTCTGTGGAATGGATGCTTACAGATCTGATCCATCCCACGTAAGGTTTTCCCCCCCATCCTGAATTTTATGGGTCACCCAACATGCCCTGAGGTGTTTCAGTCTCATCTGGAAGGATCATTAAAAAAAATCAACTATTATTTCAGGACAGCTGGGATACCATGATGCTGAACCATGGCATGGAATGAATTGATGAGCTGGAAGAGGGACTATTGAGGGCCAGACTTAAGCAAAAGAAAATTGGAGTGCTACTTTTTGGGGTGCCCCCAGCCTATAAGGCATGGGCCATTTTCATCAACCTCTCCAATAACAGGAACAGAAAAGTAAGCTACTTCCAGTGAATTCCCTCCTCTGACAGCTCCAACAGTCTGAGATGTTGTTCTTAGCTCAGTTTCACCCCATTACTCTAGTTCAGTGGTCTCCAACCTTTTAAAGCACAGGATCAGTTTTCAAATTTAAGGGAAATGTAAGATCTACCTCAAACCTGGAACCCCTTGCATTGCTTCCTTCCCACCACTTCCCCACTCCTGTGCACCCCTTCTCCAAGGTCCCATCCCTGCTCACTTCATTCTTCCCTCTCTCCCCCAACCTCACTCACTTTCACCAGGCTGAGACAGGAAGTTGGGGTGCAGAGAGGTGCAGGCTCTGGGCTTGGTCTGAGGAGTTTGGAGTGTGGGAGGGACTGAGCCTGGGACAGTGGATTGAGGTGCAGATGGGGTTCAGAGCTGGGGCAGAGGACCAGGATGTGGGCTCCAGCTGGGCACCTTGTACTTCAGGTGGCTTCTGGGCAGTGCTGCAGTGGGGCTATGACAGGCTGACCCTCACCCTAACCTTGTGCCATTCATGAAAGCATCCGGCATGTCCATCAGCAGCTCCTGGGGGGGTGAAGGGCAAGTAGCACTGCCCTCTGCCCCCTGTCCACAGGTAGCACCCACACACCTCCAATGTCAATGGTTCCCAATTCCCAGCCAATGGGAACTGCGGAGGTGGTGCCCTCAGACAACATGAGACCTTATGCCCCACCTCCCTCAGGGGCTGCAGGGACATGCCAGCCACTCCAGGAGGGATGCAGGGCCAGGATAGCAGGGAGTCTGCCTTAGCTCTGCTGTGCTGCCAGACTGTTAATGGCTAATCTCCGATGCCTGCAGGAGTCTCCAAGGGTATGTCTACACTAGCCCCCTAGTTCGAACTAGGGTGGCTAATGTAGGCATTCGAACTTGCAAATGAAGCCCGGGATTTAAATATCTCATTGCAGGAGGAGTAACAGTTAATCCGAACTAAGGACTTAGTTCGGATTAACTTCTGACTGCCGCATGTAGCTGCGGGCAGTCAGTTCGAACTACGGGGCATTTAAAAATGGTGCCTGCCCGGGAACATGCAAATGAAGCCCGGGATATTTAAATCCCGGGCTTCATTTGCAAGTGCGAATGCCTACATTAGCCACCCTAGTTCGAACTAGGGGGCTAGTGTAAACATACTCCAAGAGATTGAGACCAATTCCAGGAAGCTCTTGGCCAGTGTTCCGCACATGGATGGAAAAATTAGAAGGAATTAATTTTGTTATGTGCACTAATATTGATATAATGTGCAGAAGTGCACCACCAGTAGAAACTGAAAACCTGAGTAATATATATATTTTTAAATTGCCTTAGGGCTAATTACTCCAGCCATGACAGGTGAGGCATTTTAGATTTCACTACTCAGAGCTGAATTTAAACATGAGAGAAATAAAAATTATGAAATGTACAGACCAGGCAAAACTCTAAAATAGCTCACTTTGAAAGAAGTAACAACAACATCAACGCAAGTGTGTGTTTGGTTGGGAGGTGAGTGTAAAAGACAGAGCGTGTTTGTGAGTGACAGACATACATACAGGCTACGTCCTCACTGCCAGTTTTTTCAGCAGAAAATATAATAATGAGGGACTCAGCATAAGTCGCATTCTCGTTAGCATATTTTCTGCCGTTTCTTTTTGTGCCAGGGGTTTTTGCGCACAAAGAAGCAGTGTGGATGGGGTTTTTTTGTGGAGAAAAGCCCCGTTTTGTGCAAGATCCTTATGCCTGTCCCGGAGAGGCATAAGGATCTTGCACAAAACAAGGTTTTTGCACAAAAAAACCCCACATCCACCCTGCTGCTTTTTGCACAAAAACCCCTTGCTCAAAAAGAAACCACAGAAAATATGCTGATGAGATCATGACTTATGCTAATGAGTCCCTCATTAGCATATTTTCTGGCGGAAAAAACTGGCAGTGAAGATGAAGCCACAGTGTATGAGAGTGACAGAGTTTCATACTGCCCTTTTAAGTATGCTGAGCACATTCAAACATAGGAGCAGCTGCCAGCAAGCTCCCTTCATCCCAAGCCCTATCATGTCCTCCATCTCTGTGGAGATGGGGTATAGGGATGGAAGAAGGGGGACACTTTGATATCAATGCCCCCTCCTTTGCTTCCCCTACCCTGTGCACCAAGCAGGATGCTCCCAGGAAAGGGGAGACGGATTCAAGCCAGAGGACAGGAGCGGTACAGTGGTATGTGGAGGGGCAGCTGAAGTGCAGATACTTGACAACCTCCTAGCCAAATTAGTCAGGATCACCTGTCAGAGGCTCCATGACCTACTAGTAAATCCCGGTCTACTGGTTGGTGACCACTGCTCTAGTTATATCCTATAATCTAGAGTCTAAAGTGTTACCACTGCCTTCGTCATCACCATTATCTTTCCCAAGAAACTTACAGGCCACATCCTGTATGTTGAGCTAAGGCAAAGCTAGCATACACATGCCTGGGACATTTCATCCAGACAGCAAAGTCAATGTATATATATTCAGGATCTTTCACCTAGATTAAGCAACCTTCAATGTCATAGGGGCTTTCAAGAATACTCTCAAACTTAACAGTGCATAACTACTCTGAAAACCCCAAAATAACTGGTTAAGACCAAACTGAATAACTAGGTAGAACAAAATTAACCAATGTAATATATAACCACAAAAGACCCATGGTAACAAATTGACATATATAATAATAAGTTAAAATCAATAATATACTGATCTAAAGGGGAAAAAACACTTCATCATTAGTTACATGAGAAAATACAAATAAAAGAAAATCTTCCATGAAATATGTATCAAACATAACAACATCAGTGTAATATATTATAAAAGTGGCATCCCAGCAAGGGGTAGTAGGAAAAGAAAATGTAATCCTTGGAAAGTGCCATATGATGGTCACTGGTAATGATAGGGGGGAAATAATAGTAACAATTCAGGTTGTTCTAAAATAAATGGTGCAAGTATATTAAAATATAAATGTACATTACCTATATATCTTGTAGAGTTGGGGTGTTTGTAACTATACTAAATATATTAATAAACTCTTGTAAATATACAAGAGTTCCTATAGTGTAAGTGTTGCAACTGTGCACATCAGGGTTCCAAAGTATAAAATAATTTACATTCTGGGCCAAATCCTAAAACAAATAACCTCTCAACCCTAAAGATAGTAACTAAAAATTCATAATCTAAAAATCAGGCAACAACTGTAAACTATTTGTTTCTATCCTTGGGATGAAACACTCATTGACTTAAATGGTGCAAGGATTTCAGCCTTTGTGTATACATATTTCAAATACACGGAAACATTTATTGTGACAAAGCTTCTTCTTAAACTCAGTGGGTCCTGTGCTTTCAGATGGATTTATTTGCCTCAGAGGCTCATAGCAGCCCTCAGTTTAGACACTGGCTTGTCATTTGTTGAACTACTCTCATCATTGGTCAGCATGGGGAAAATAGGGGAAATTAAACTTTGTAGTCTTTGCAGCCCCTCACAGTGGTACAGAGTAGGACAAACCTTTGTACCAAAAAACAGTCTCTTTCTAGTCCTGAAATGGGAAGTTGGTGAAAGAGTGGGGGGAGGAAACCTGGGTCTGCCCTCTACTCCAGGTTCCTGCCCAGGGACCCTGTGATAGCAGTCTGTTAAGTTTCTAGTAACAGCTGCATGACAGCTACAAATCCCTGGGCCACTTCCCCACAGCTTTCCCTAGCATCTTCATCCTGGTATCTACTCACAGTTTCTTCTCCCAGATGGTCTGCCAAACTTACTCTCATTGGCTCCTTCCTTACACACTGGGCAAACAGAAAGGAAGCCTTTTTAAACCAGTCTCAACTGGTTTTTAATTGGTCCCCTGTTGTTCTAATTAGTCTGGCTCCTTTGAGACTGGAAGACTTCTAATTGGTTCTAGGTGCTTTAATTGGCCTGATTGCTTTAGACAGAATCATAGAATGCTAGAACTGGAAGGGACCTCAAGAGATCATCAAGTCCAGTCCCCTGCCCTCATGGCAAGACAAAGCACCATCTAGGTCATCCCTGATAGATATCTATCCAACCTGCCCTGAAATATCTCCAGTGATGGACATTCCACAACCTTACTGCAAGTTAAGCCCATTGCTTCTCGTCCTATCATCAGAGGCCGAGGAGAACAATTTTTCTTCCTCCTCCTTGTAACACCCTTTTACATACTTGAAATCTGCTATCATGTCCCCTCTCAGTATTCTCTTTCCTAAACTAAACAAGCCCAATTCTTTCAGTCTTCCTTCATAGCTCATGTTTTCTAGACATTTAATCATTTTTGTTGCTCTTCTCTGGATCTTCTCTAATTTTTCCACATCTTTCTTGAAATGTGATACTCAGAATTGGACACAATACTCCAACTGAGGCCTAACCAGTGCAGTGTAGAGCAGAAGAATGACTTCTCGTGTCTTGCTCACAACACTCCTGTTTATGCATCCCAGAATCATGTTTGGGGGTTTTTTTGCAACAGCGTCACACTGTTGACTCATATTTAGCCTGTGGTCTACTATGACCCCTAGATCCCTTTCTGCAGTACTCCTTCCTAGATAGTTGCTTCCCATTGTGTATGTGTGAAATTGATTGTTCCTTCCTAAGTGGACTATGTTGCATTTGTCTTTATTAAACTTCATGAGATAGAGGCAGCAAAGGGGAGGGGGAGTACTTGTACATCTCAAAGCCCCAGCAGGGCCTCTTGTACGTTTCAAAGGAGGAATGCGGAAGTGCCTGTCGACTAGTCAATGGAAATTCCGTCAACTAGTCAATTAACATCATTTTAACATCCTTAGTCCACTTCAGTACTTCTTCCTAGACAGTCGTTTCCTATTTTGTATGTGTGAAACTGATTGTTCCTCTTTAAGTGGAGTATTTCGCATTTGTCCTTATTGAATGTCATCCTGTTTACCTCAGACCATCTCTCCTGTTTGTCCAAATCATTTTGAATTGTGACCCTATCCTCCAAAGCACTTGCAATCCTTTTCAGCTTTGTATTATCCACAAACTTTATGAGTACTCTCTATGTTATTATCTAAATTGTAGCTTTAAAGATAACACTGTGAACAACTTGACAACACATTTGTGCAACAAATGAAAGTGTCTGAGCCTGTCACCAATCTTTAGAGTTGTTTTTTTACACTTTCCATGCATTTTATGCTCAAATAATTAGAAAATATCTTTAATATATTTTTCATGCCAGAGGCAATATGATACAGCTTAAGTACTGACCGACCTGAAGACTCATTAGAATACGAAAGGAATCTATTTCCAAGAGAAAGAAATAATGCTGGAAAGAAAGAAGATTAAAGAGTAGCCATATTCCTCACCAGAGGAAGCCGCATTTGATTGATAGTAATGTGTTTAGCATATATGCTTTTGCATAGCCTTTTGAATACCTTGAAATTAAAGATAACTCCTACTGAGAGTGGTAACACAACTTTACTCATTCAGATATTAAGATGTGTGATCATGATTTTCATTTGCAAGACTGAAGACTTTATTGCAGGTAGTCTGTGAGCAGGATATCTATCTATCTCATATACCCCATGTCTGTCCATCTATCTATCCCCAGACACACCTAGATCTCTCTCTCTCTCTCCCCCTCTCCCCCACTTATTCATCAGCTCCAAATACATTACATTACATTACCTGACAGTTGTAGCAAACTGATCTGGATTTCTGTGAATGAATTTGGGCCTTGGAGTCGCTCACTTTGCCTGCCTGATGTTTGAGGTGTGTGATTAGTTACCTAAGTCAAGTGGTGTTGTTTCTGTTTCCTGACTGGACAGATTAAACCTTTAAAATAGGAGGACAAGGAATAAAAATTAGTCTTATCCATGCATAAATACCCTTGCCCACAGTCACATAGACATTCAGATGAAGAGCAGCCTTTTCCCAAACACACATTAAAATAACACCCATTTATAGGCAAGGAGATCAAGGAGTCGGAAGACAGGTCAAGTATATTGTGATTGTGAAGTAACAAACATCACTGACTTGGCAGCATAGGACCAGCTCTCATTTCTGTCAGTGTCTCCACCTAGGTGGTACCTGAGGACATCTTTGAAACTTCCTTTGTGAAAGCCTTGCTAGAATATGTTTTTCTGCTGTGAGCAAGAAGCATGTGTGCTACTCATTGGAGCACAGCCACGCCACTACCAGATGGGAAACTAACTTTCTCCTCTCAACAGGTTCAGTTTTCCAGAGATTCATTTATTCTCTTCAGACCTGACCTGACCGCCAGTGAGTGCTTGGGGCCTGTGGCACAGGTGATTAGCAGCTAATGACCAAACTGCTCGCTCTTTCTCTCTTTCTCTATCTTTTTCTATCTCATTTTAGGTCCCAGTGTAGATGTAGTCAACTGTTTGATTCCCACCCCTTCTGGCACAACGAGGCACCACAAATCATCTTTCCTATCCTGTGCCGATGGGGCTTTTATATACTGCTGACAGTGGAAATCAGAATCCTAAGACTCCTCACATAATTTCTCACATACTGTCAAAGGAGCATTAACCGAGGCAGAACTGTAATGGACTATTCTTTTCCAGCTGTGCCGGAAGCCTATGTATTCTCCTGATGCATTAAGAGGGGAGAGAGGATACAAAAAAAAATCCATGGATTATAGCTGTCAAGCATGAACCTGCTCTCAGAGAATGAAATGGCAGATTGCTGGGAATGGGCAGACTGGTTAAGTCAAAGGAAGTAATGGCTTGAGCCTTCTCCCCAACTCAGACAGACAGCACAAAGGGCTTTCAGAGAATGACAGATGTTGTAAGTGGAAAAGACCTATTAGATCTGCCAGTTCATTTCCCCTTCCCTGCCTAATATTGCAGAAGTGTTCCTGGCAGTACATTTCCCAGTGCATCAGGCAGTCTAGTTTTAAATGATCCAAGTGAATGGGTTGTTGCAGCTTCCTTTGGGGAGATTATTGCACAGTCCCAGTAAATCTTGCCATTAGGAATGTTTCCTGACATTTGTGCTGAATGTTCCCAAGCTCAGTTTCATCACCTTCATCACTCTGAAGAACAAGCTAACATTTTTCTTTTCAGGTCTTTTTTCTTCTTTCTGCAGTTACAGAAGTGAAAGAAGTGAAGGAGAAGGTGCAAACCCTTCCAGAGAGATTTTTTTTCTTTTTCTTGTATTTCCAGCACAGCTAGACTGCAGAAGAACTGAAACTCTGAGCAGAATATCATTTCTCATCAGATTTCCAGTTTGATTCCCAGATTGCCTGCCCTCACCTATCAGTCAAATCATACTCCCATGTCAAACAGTGTTATCTTCCCCTTTGAGTACCTCCACTGTATTACCCTTACCTTCAAAGTCTTGCAAAACTATACCTCAGTCCACACCTTGGAAGTGATTTTTCCATGCATGACAGTTTTGTTGATATGTTCCTTATCTCACCCCATATTCATGTCTTCTGTCATGCTGCCCCCATTAATGGACTAACTTCCATTCCCAGTACATCAGCTCTCCCCGCCCCATACCACTCAAATTCCTCCTAAAGATATATTTTCTCCTTCAAACGTAAAGCATTAATCCACATCAGTATATGGAGATGCGGTAGGAGGGAGGTGTATTAATTAATATAATACAATATGACAAGCAGATATTTACACAGATATTCAGCATTCTAAATCTGCAATTCCTCTGAGGTTCACCTCTGCATCTTTTCTTACAGATATGAAGCTCCTCTGGGCAGATCCTGTCATTATCTGTTTCATGTTCAGGGCCAACACCATGCTTAACAGAGAATAAATAATAATTATATTTAATAAATGAAAAGAGTGTGCACACTTTTACATAAAATAATTAGAGTCTGGAATTGATATCTTTTATTGATGTCACTCATCCATCTAATTTCTTCATTCTTCCAAGAGGGCAAAAGTCAACAGCAAAAAAGAAAAAAAATCAGTTGCAGCCGGCGCCAGGGTCTTTGCATTTCATGATCTGAGTCTCTCTTCCCCTGTGTTATTAAAAACATAAAAGGCAATATAATGTTTGTTGGGGAATATTGAACCAGTGTCACCCAAAAGAGCCTAGTATTATTTGTGTGCAATTACTATCTATCTTTCTGTCGCCTCGTCTCTCACAGAGGGAATGTACATTGTCACTCTAGTCAAGTGAAACCCTGAGTGTCAGTTAGAGGATGGATAGCAGTGACACCACCACATACTCAGAAAAGCATATTTGATCTTTCATTTAAACTTGTCAAAAAACATAAAGGGTTCTTTCTCTGTTTGCAGCTTTTCCTCCTGCATCTTTCCTGATTTCTCTCTCTTTCTCTCTCCTGCCCCCCAATGATATTGGCATCCACACAACAAAACCTATTTGATATTTTGGGTTGTTGAAACAGAGAAGCAGATGGTATCAAAGGCTAATGGGAGAGCTTTTTCAGAAGCTCCAAAATAAAAAAAGAGGGGGACAAAAAAGTGTTGTTAAAAATCCCAACATTAAGTGGGGGGAAAAAAGAGGAAACATCTCGAGAATCTGCATACGGTCTGCATACAGAGTAAACCTTTCACTGTGGAGTGCCATCATACATACTGTAGTACAGCCGTTCCTAGTGGGATGCAGGGCATGGGACAATCACCCCTGGTCCCATCTGCCTCTTCCCATCCCCACCTCATCCCCACTCTGTCCCCACTCC
This sequence comes from Pelochelys cantorii, assembly GCA_032595735.1. Lineage (NCBI taxonomy): Eukaryota > Metazoa > Chordata > Testudines > Trionychidae > Pelochelys > Pelochelys cantorii. The sequence goes on along the minus strand of CM064329.1, from coordinate 94,485,029 downwards.
ACCACTTTTCCCAAGCTTTTTCCGAGCTCCACCCCCCACCTCACCTCTTCCCACCCCTGCTCCAACCCTCCCAAGCCCATTGACCCCTTCCTGCAAGTCCCCTCCCCTGAATGATGTGACCAGGAAGATTACTAGGAGGCTTAGCACTGGCAGCAGGGGTCAGGCCTAACCTGCACTCACCACAGTGGCAGAAAGCGGAGTGACCCAGCTGGGAGATGGTGGAGTGGAGCAGGATGGGGCTGAGTCACTCTGCTTCCCATGGCTCCCACCACCACTAGTGAATGTGGGAGCAGGCCTGACCATTGTTGGTGGGGCCAATTCCCTCAGTAATCCCAGTGCCATCATTTCAGATTTTGGTGGGGGGAGCAACAATCTGTGCACGCCACTGTAGGGTAGCAGAGGGAGGATAAAAACATAAGAACATAAGAATGGCCGTACTGGGTCAGACCAAAGGTCCATCTAGCCCAGTAGCCTGTCTGCCGACAGTGGCCAACACCAAGTGCCCCGGATGGGGTGGACCGAAGACAATGATCAAGCAATTTGTTTCGTGCCATCCATCTCCAGCCTTTGACAAACAGAGGCCAGGGACACCATTCCTACCCCCTGGCTAATAGCCTTTTATGGATCTAACCTCCATGAATTTATCTAGCTTCTCTTTAAACTCTGTTATAGTTCTAGCCTTCACAGCCTCCTGTGGCAAGGAGTTCCACAGGTTGACTATGTGCTGTGTGAAGAAGAACTTTCGCTTATTAGTTTTAAACCTGCTACCTATTAATTTCATTTGGTGTTCTCTAGTCCTTATATTATGGGAAGTAACGAATAACTTTTCTTTATTCACCCTCTCCACACCACTCATGATTTTATATACCTCTATCATATCCCCCCTCAGTCTCCTCTTTTCCAAACTGAAAAGTCCCAGTCGCTTTAGCCTCTCTTCATATGGGACTTGTTCCAAACCCCTAATCATTTTAGTTGCCCTTTTCTGAACACTTTCCAAGGCCAAATATCTTTTTTGAGGTGAGTAGACCACATCTGTACACAGTATTCAAGATGTGGGCGTACCATAGTTTTATACAGGGGCAGTAAGATATTCTGGGTCTTATTTTCTATCCCTTTCTTAATAATTCCTAACATTCTATTTGCCTTTTTGATCACCGCAGCACACTGTGTGGACGTTTTCAGAGAACTATCCACGATAACTCCAAGATTTCTTTCCTGGTTTGTCGTAGCCAAATTAGCCCCCATCATACTATATGTATAGTTGGGGTTATGAGGGGGTAGACTGAAAACAGCGGCTTCAGAAACATTACTGAGCATGCACAGTACAAGCCAAGCAGGAAATCTTCGTTTAAAGGGTGGCTGTACCCCATCTGCCCTTCCCCCGCACATACATCACCTCTTTCCAGAAGCTACTAAGGAACTTGAAAATTCTAGTTTTATGGCAGATAACTATAATTAGCAGATTGGAGCACTATATCTAATGTCTCTATAAAAGAAAGAAAATAAATAAATATTACACCCACTTAGCTCTAATACTAACATATTCTGACATTTTGTGGCAAATCACTTATGGGTCATTGATTAGACTTAAAACATGAATGTATATTCCTACTACATTACTTACTGTGTGGAAAGAGAGGAATAGATACTGTCAGGGTTCCTAGGCTCTTAGGCTGCGTCTAAACTGGCATGATTTTCCGCAAATGCTTTTAACGGAAAAGTTTTTCTGTTAAAAGCATTTGCAGAAAAGAGTGTCTAGATTGGCACGGATGCTTTTGCGCAAAAGCACTTTTTGCGGAAAAGCATCCATGCCAATCTAGACGCGGTTTTGCGCAAGAAAGCCCCGATCGCCATTTTCGCCATCGGGGATTTTTTGCGCAAAACAGTTTTTACCTGTCTACACTGGCCCTCTTGCGCAAAAGTATGTGCGCAAGAGGGCTTATCCCTGAGCGGGAGCATCATAGTATTTGCGCAAGAACGCTGACAATCTTACATTAGATCGTCAGTGTTCTTGCGCAAATTCAAGCTGCCAGTGTAGACAGCTGGCAAGTTTTTACGCAAAAGCGGTTGCTTTTGCGCAAAAACTTGCCAGTCTAGACGCAGCCACAGTGTTTGGAGGGGAGAGGCGTCTAGTGGGTTACATCTGGGGGCAGATAAATTTGGGCTGTATATAAAAACAACAGAATGCTCTTACTGGATCAGAACAATGATCCAGTTAACCCAATGTAATTCAACAGTGGCCAATGCCAGATGTTTCAGAAGGAATGAACAGAAGAGTCAATCATCATGTGATCTATCCCCTGTTGCCCATCACAGCTTCTAGCAAACAGAGGCTAGGAACAGCATTTTGCCCATCCTGGCTAGTAGCCATTGGTGGACACATGCTCCATGAACCCTCCACTATCCCCTAGCAAAGAGTTCCACAGATTGACCAGGAAGAACTAATTTCTTTTGTTTGTTTTAAATCTGCTGCCTATAAATTTAAATTTAATAAGGTGACCTTCTTGTGTTATTAAGTCTTAAAGGGATAGCCTTATTAGTTTGTAACTGTAAAAATAATGAGCAATCCTGAGGCACTTTAGAGACTAACATTTATTAGGTCATGAGATTTAGTGGGTAAAACCCACTTCATCAGATGAGTTGGAGTGGAAATTACAGAATTTGGGGTATATATAACAACAAAGAAGATACCTGTCAATTGTAGGACCAGTGTTAATGAAGCTAATTAAGTCAGGGTGGATGTGTCTTATTCACAGTATTTGATGTGGAGGTGTGAATATTAAAGGTGGGGAAATTACCTTTGTAGTGCATTTACCAGTTAAGTGTATTCACCAAGCCTATGTGTTCTTATGTTATGTTAATGAAGGAGTAAATAATTCCTTATTCAGTTTTTCCAAACCATTCATGATTTTACAGACCTCTTACATATTCCCCCACCTATTAGTCTTTTCTTCTCCAACTGGAAAAGTCCCAGTCTTTTTAATCTCTACTTATATGGAATCTATTCCTCAACCTTAATCATTTCTGTTGTCCTTTCTCTAATTTTTAAAAATCCAATATATCTTTTTTTTGATTGGGTGACCAAATCTATATGCAGTATTCAAGATGTGGGCATGCCATGACTTTGTATAGAAAAACATATTTTCTGCCTTATTATCTATTTCTTTACTAATAATTACCAATATTCTGTTAGCTTTTTAGATTGCCACTGCACATTGAGCAGATCTCTTTCTTGAGTGGTAATTTAGACCCCAAAATTTTGTATGTATAGATTGGATTATATTTTTCTACATGCATTGCTTTGCATTTATCAATACTGAATTCCATCTGCCATTGCCGAATCACCTAGTTTTGTGAGATTCCTTTGTAACTCTTTGAAGTGAGCTTTGGACTTAATTATTTTGAGTAATTTTATGTTATCTATAGATTTTGCCACCTCACTGTTTACCCCTTTTTCAAAATCATTTCTGAATAATTTGAATGGCTGTGGTCCCAATGCAGACCCCTGGAGCACAACACTATTTATTCCCACTCTTTTTTCCCTATATTTTAAGAGGAGCACTTACCAATGTTTTCATGATCATCTAATGATCTTTCAATTACTTGAATTACTAGCCTTTTGTTATCTTAATTACCTGCCTTCTTCTTTTTTATAAAAAACGCCCTGCCCAAAGGCAAAGCTGAGAGCAGCACAAGCTCTGTTGCAGGTAAGAGCTGTGTCTGGGACTGAGGCATACACTTTAAGCAGACCTCAAGTATGAAATACAGGGGTTCAAACATCAGGGGGGTACAGACCCCTAACCCTCCTACATGGCAACCCTGGGTAATCTCCCAGGCTGCCCTGAACCTTTCATGGTCCCCCAAAGTGTGGGACCCAAGGCATCTACCCCGAACCATCCAATGGAAGGTATTGCTCTGCATTTCATTGAGGATACATGTATGGGGTAGATCTTCATCTGGTGTGAACTGGCTTTTAAACTCTACATTTAAAGGTACATACCCTGATTCTGTCATGGGCAGTGTGTAGGCACAGTACAGTGCCTGCACAGAGCTCTCCAGAAATCATTAGATCCAGGGAGAATTGGGGGGTTATCAGGGGACCAGTTGCTGGGCTGCAGCAAGCAACCCAGCCCCAGCCTGCACCACAGTACCCTGCTGGCCCAGTGTCACTTGGGATGGGGGGAAGGGAATGGAAGCCAGAAAGAGGCATAGTGGGGGCAGGGGGTTGGAAAAATAGTGGCATGGGGTGGGAGTGGTGGAGCAGGGACATGCAGAGGCAGAGTGGGGTGGGCTGGGGTCAAGTGGCTCACTGCTACCAGTGACCAGTTCCCTAGGCCATGCTGGATCCTGCATCCTGCTGAAGCACAGGGCCCACCAAAGCACAGGGTCTGGAGTGATTGCCCTGGTCTGACCTATGGACAGGATGGCTCTGCTTGGTCTCATTATGGGCACCACAAAAATTATACAAACCCATCACCTAGGAGACCTGGTTATCAGTGATTTCAGCATGAGTGATCTCAAAGGAGTCGAACCAGTTAGACTCCATTAAACAGTGGAGAGAAGAGGGTCAGATTCTGTCCAGGGCTCTTTGGCAAAACCAAGTACAAACTCCTGTCCCTGCCCTCTCTTTATATCCACTGGCCTTTGGCACCCCTATCTCCTGCTCAATCAACGCAGTTCAGTTGAGGATGAAGCCCTCAGTTAGGCCATGCCAAGCACAGTTCTGAAGCCCTTTACTCACACAAGAAAGGGAACAAGACTTTATTATACCCAAACCCAATACCAACATGATTTGCAATCCAACTGTCATGGCTCCTTCCCCACTCTGGCACGATAAATGCAGAAGTGGGGGCCAGCAATTACCACAACACCTTATCTACTAGGCTTTGGTATAAAACTTCCCCCCAGAATCTTAAAAACCTAGATTTTGGGAATAAAACTTCTGCTGCCACCACCCAAATTAATAAAGAAACCAAGGGAGAGACCATTTGGGAGAATCTCACCCCGAAAGTAAAAAGCAGGACACCACCATTAACCAATACCAGGTTAATAAAAGGAAAAGAGAAAACTTTTATTATCACCACACTATTCCTGTTGCAAGCATAACGATTAGATGGAAAAGTAACAAAATAATATCCACATGGAGAAACTCCATGGGCCTAGAACTTCGCTACAAAGGAAAGCCAAAACATTTTTTAAAAAGTACACAGACAGCAGATCCTGTGCCTAAACCATAAAACAATGATACCTAACGGATTTATCTAAACTTTACCCTACTTACAGAAAGTGAAGAAAGAGTCTTTTCTTGGACGGAGACATAGTGTCTGTCCCCCTCAATAGCTGGAGAGAACTGCCCAGAACAAAGGAGGGAAAAACCAAAAATTCCTTTGTCCCAGTTTGAAATTCCTACCTACATTCCTCTTGGCCACTCCACCTGGCTAGGTAAGGGACATAGTTAACCCCTTAGTCCCCAGGCTGCTGGCTAACCCTCATGATCATGACACCAACACTAGCCAAAAGAGCTCATTTGGGTAACACAGCTCCATCGTGCTGTGCACCTAAGCAGTGTGGGCCTGCCAATGCAAACAAGATCAGTTTCTGGATTCTTTTTGCTCAGCTCATCAGTTGATGTCAGGAGGGAGCTCATTCAGCTTCTGCTTAAAATTGAAAAAAGTCTTTAAAAAATGAAAATTTTGCAGAAAAATAATTTTTTGAAGTTTTTTTTATATATTCTTTCCAACTAAAACCAAACGTAAAAAAGTTTTCCATTTTTGGTTTTTAGTTTTTCTCTTTTTTTCCTTTTTTTCTTCTTGTCCCTCTCTCCTTCCCTCTTTCCCCCACTCCCTTTATCAGTAGTAAAATTGGAACAAGGAAAACATAATAAACTAAAACTTTCAGGAAATTTTTTCACTATTTTTTAAAAACCAATTATTTTTTAAATTGAAACACAAACCATTAAAATATTCAGGAAAGCTTTGGAAAATATTTTTATTTTATTCATCTCTAATATAATTTATTTATAAGCTATTAACTCATATGTTAGCACACAGTAAGGCTGCCTGAGTGTTAGTATGTTATAAGAATTGAGATTTCTGAATCAGGAGGTTATTAACCTAGAACAATGGGATCCTGGCTCATGATGGAATTTCCTACCATGGTACAAAGAAATAATAATAATAGGGCAAGGTCACACTGATGCCAATTATGTTTCCAAACTGATATGAAAGAAGATTTCCATAGAAAACCAGTTGCAAATACACTATATATATGATGATCATACTTTCTGTATTTCAAGGGACATACTTGGTCCCTAATATCTTGTAATCTGTCAAAGGGCTATTCAGAAACTTTTGATCACATAAATAGGATATGTGTGTAGAACTGGCTTAACTATTGTTCCCATTCATAATATTGGGAGTCCTAACATTAGCACTGGCAGAAACTGAGTTAGGCTAGAGCTGAGTGCATTTGAAAATTCAACAATAATCATGCAAAATGAATGATTTTGTAATAAACCATCAGGAAGATCATATCCTTTAAGATTTTTTTCCCTGTAAATATGTACCACTTTTAATCCAGCCATTTCAAAGCATATCACAAGCTTTAATTCTCGCAATCTCCCATGTGATAGAGAAGCAGAAGGAGTAGCTGGGTGAATTCAACTGCGGTACAAGAGAGGGAGTGCCTTGACAAGACCACACCACAGGTGTATAGTACAACCAGGAATTATACCCAAGAGTACTAATTCTACATCTCACACTGATCACAAGCAGCAGACCAGAGTCTAAAGTTTCAGAAGGTGTGAGGCTGTCACAGAGAAAAGAGAAAGAAGTATAAGCCAATAACTGGTGATTAATTCATATTGCACTTCTAATGTGAAACCCAAAGGTGGGGGAAAGCCTATGGAACACAGACCTTTCAATTCTCTCTCCAGACTGACCTTAAAAAACCTGCTGTGATCCTTAATTTATTTTATTATTATATATTTATTTTTCTTGATGGAAGTTATTTTCCAAGAGAAATTGAATCGTGCACAGTGACCCCAGATGCTTCATTCACTTTAACTATCATCCAATGTCTAATCTGTGGTCTGTTAGAACCAACAGATTGAGCTCATTGCACCTGGCCAGAGGAAAATGTTCTCTTGCTTGAGATTTTCAGAAAGAACTCTACTTTTGCATTTCACCTTGAGGTGAATAAGGGTCTTTTGAATTTTAGTTTGGAGGCTGGAGGCAATAAACCAAAAGTAACAGCCTCTAGGGTTCTGAGGGTGAAGTTCATGAATATGTAAACTCCAGAAAACTAATGGTTTGCAGGTGTGCATCACCAAGTTGCTTATCATTAATTAATTAGCCAGCTGGCCCAGTTTCTCAGCATCAGAATGACAGCACAGACATTGCCCCAAGTTAGGTTTGACTTCCACATCCAACTGTCTGACTCAGATCAGGGAGCACAAAGGACATCATGCTAAAGAGAGACCATCTCCCTCCACACAAACATCATGCTGGAAGCCCAGCAATCAAATTATCTGAATGTTAACTCCTAGGTACTCAAAGAATACCACAGGTTTGATCAAATACACACATCAACCTCATTGTCCATGCTCATGAAATTCACATGGTTAAAATCTACATGCAGCATGACAAATGAAGGGGTTGAAGTAGCAAGTAGTAGACTGAATCATTTGGGGAAAAACAAAAATTCCCCACCAGAAAAACTCCTTTTGATCAAACATTCATTGAAGTCTTTAAAGAATCAATTAACTTGTTTTCTCATTGTTGTTACTTTTATTTTCATGGCTCTCTCCACACTTGGAAGGAGCTGGCTGCGGCTAGAAGGAGAAGGGCTGAAATATCAGGGATCCAGGGGCTGTCGTTGTGGTAATTTAAGTACTGTGGAAATCAGGCCATTTAGCAAATCTCCCAAGACAGTGGATTCTGGGATAGATTGAAGTATGGATATCTAAAGTATGTGTGGAGTACTAGGCACCAGCATACGTTAGAGAGGCATTCCATGTTTAATATTATGGATCCACCAGCCTCTAAGGATTCCTCAGCCTCTGCAGATCCACCAGCCTGGGTGTTAAGGTAGCCAGTTAGCAAGTAAGTTTGCTTAAGAACATGAGAGCTGAGCACCAATGTCTGAGTTTAACATGTGGCATTTGCAAACATCTGACTCGTCCCTAGGGCACAGGAGGAGACATCCCAAGAAGGCACTGCCAGCAAGCATGAAGGCAATTAATCCTTCCTGAACCAGTCTCCCCATGGGTAAGCTCCAGCTCTCAAGCAAATTTTAGTCTTGTCTTAAGGGAACCTCCCTTTGATTGCCTACTAACTCTTCCCTGGCTACTGGTGAAGAGCAGCCAATCAGAGCTGCTGCAGGAGGCAAACAGGATTCTCCCTTCACGGCAGTGAAGGAGCCACATGAATTTTAGGGGAGGGAGGAAACACCCAATATTATTGTCAGGGCAAGGAGGAAGAGCAGAAAGAACTGAGCAACTCCTGTCCTCCCTCATATCTCCTCCCTTCTTAAACACAATGGGGCAGTCTGCTCTCTGCTACATCTCTCTCCCTCTCCATCCCTGCAACACTAACCAACAGAAGTGGCAGAGGGAGGAAATAAGCCTTGGTGCTGCAGGGAGAGCAGTGATGCACTATGGGGCATAAGTGGAGTTGTGGGGGCAGATGATGGGCCAGGATAGGCACACATAAACTAAACAGAATTTGGGGGTTTGTGGAGAAGATGGGAATGCTGCACCATGAAGCAGCATTTTATACAAGCTTTATAATTTGATCTCAGTTGGATCCTCCAGAGAGAGCTCCTATAATGGAAGCCAAAAATCACTTTACTTTCTACATGTGGAAAAGCTGGCAACACTAATTTGTCATAGACATGTGTACACTCCCACCCACACTCCACTGGCAGTAGAAGCACAATTCAAAAAGATGGAAAAATAAATTAAACATAATCTCATGATTTGGAGGTCAGACTCATTATTTTAGGGGAACTGGCTCATGATTTTTGAATTTTGGAGGTGGCAGCCATTGAAAGAAGCAATGCCCATTGTATAAAGACTTTCGTCTTGAACAATTTCAGAGTGCTTCACAAGCTGTACACACAAATCACTCCTTTAAGCAGAGCTGATAGCGCTGCCTATAATTAAGGTTTTCTGATACTTGCTTTTATAAAACCCCTTTTTGCAGTTGCTCATAATTTTGCCAAACTTTAATCATTTGGGCTGAAATTTTCCAAGCTGGGTGTTTATCTCTGAAGAGATTCTAACCCCTGAAATCTCTAAATTGTGTCTGACCTTCCAATGATAATCCCCAATCCTCCTTCCTTCTCCTAATTGACTTCCATTCCCACTGGCTCCATCTCTGTAAAGAGTTGGACTACTATCCCAGAGCAATCCCTTTATCTCCTTGGGATATTAGGAATCTTTTTGCAGGAAAAGGTCAGTTTTGACAAACCTCTTGATTCATAACATTTTTTGAAAAAAAAGTTTTAAAATTATTGAAACGATACATTGTGATTTGAAACTACTTTTTATTTCAAAATTTCAATTAATTTCTGGTAATAATTAATAATAAAGGTTAACAAACTTAAAAGGTCAAAATAAAAATAAGTACTTTGAAATTACTAGAATGAAATGTTTTCAACCACCCAATCTAAAATATTTTCTTGGGTTGCTGGATCAAAGGATTATTGAGATCCTTTGATTTATCACCCTGATTTGTGATAGGAAAAGTTTTGAAATATCAAAAATTTCTTTAAGTAGAGAAAACCATTTCCCCACATAGTCCTGACTCTAAACCTCTCTGAGTCTTAGCTTTTCCATGAGTAAAATGATGATTATATTACTCCAGAATCCCATGGGCGTACTGTAAGGTTGGATTTGTTAATGAACATAAAGCATTGTGGAAATCTAAGAGAAAGGTGCCCAAGAGAGAAAAGGGCTCAGATGGCAAATAAAAATAGGTAGCAACAACCTGTAGGTATGACAGATATGGTTATAACATCCTTGCAAAATATAGGTCCTGTGTTTCTATATGAAATACTTGATAAAATGAGCCAAATGTCACTTTATTTTAAGCAAGTCCTGCTAAGGAACCATGCTACTACTACGGGGAACAGATTATGACATTGCACCCCATATTCTTTATGGAAATATGCTTATAGAATCATACCAAACTAGAACTGGAAGGGACCTCGAGAGGTCATCGAGTCCAGTCCCCTGCCTTCATGGCAGGACCCAGCACTGTCTACACCATCCCTGATAGATGTCTATCTAACCTGCTCTTAAATATCTCCAGTGATGGAGATTCCACAACCTCCCTAGGAAATGCATTCCAGTGTTTCACCACCCTGACAGTTAGGAAGGTTTTCCTAATGTCCAGCCTAAACTTCCCTTGTGGCAGTTTATGCCCATTGCTTCTTCTCCTATCCTCTGAGGCCAAGGAGAACAATTTTTCTCCCTCCTCCTTGTGACACCCTTTTAGATACCTGAAAACCGCTATCATATCCCCTCTCAGAGTACGTCTACACTAGCCCCCTAATTCGAACTAGGGAGGCTAATGAGGGTGACCGAAGTTGCTAATGAAGCACGGGATTTAAATATCCCACGCTTGATTAGCATAATCCCGGCCGGTCGCCATTTTGGAAACTGACTAGCCCAAAGTAACTGCCTGCGTCTATACGCGGCAGAGAAGCAGGATTCCGAGATAAACCCCTTAGTTTGAATTAACTGTTAAACCTCATTCCATGAGGAGTAACAGTTAATTCAAACTAAGGGGTTTATCTCGGAATCCCACTTCTCTGCCGCATATAGACGCGGGCAGTTACTTCGGATTAGTCAGTTTCCAAAATGGCGACCGGCCGGGATTATGCTAATCAAGCGCGGGATATTTAAATCCCACGCTTCATTAGCAATTTCGGTCGCCCTCATTAGCCTCCCTAGTTCGAACTAGGGGGTTAGTGTAGACGTACCCTATGTCTTCTCCTTTCCAAACTAAACAAGCCCAATTCTTTCAGTCTTCCTTCATAGGTCATGTTCTCTAGACCTTTAATCATTCTTGTTGCTCTTCTCTGGACCTTCTCCAATTTCTCCACATCTTTAATGAAATGTAGTGCCCAGAACTCTAATTGAGAACTCTAATGTAGTAATCTAATTGAGGCTTGATCAGTGCAGAGTAGAGCAGAAGGATGACTTCTCGTGTCTTGCTCACAACACTCCTTTAATGCGTCCCAGAATCATGTTTGCTTTTTTTGCAACAGCATCACACTGTTGACTCATATTTAGCCTGTGGTCCACTATGACCCCTCAATCCCTTTCTGCAGTACCCCTTCCTAGACAGTTGCTTCCCATTCTGTATGTGTGAAATGGATTATTCCTTCCTAAGTGGAGCACTTTGCATTTGTCCTTACTAAACTTCATCCTATTTACCTCAGACCATTTCTCCAGTTTGTCCAGATCATTTTGAATTATGACCCTATCCTCCAAAGCAATTGCAACCCCTCCCAGCTTGGTATCATCTGCAAACTTAATAAGCGTAATCTCTCTGTGCCAATATCCAAATAGTTGATGAAGATATTGAAGAAAATCGGTCCCAAAACAGACCCCTGCAGAACTCCACTTGTTATGCCCTTCCAACGGGATTGTGAACCGTTAATAACTACCCTCTGAGAATGGTTATCCAGCCAGTTATGCACCCACCTTATAGTAGTCCCATATAAGTTGTATTTGCCTAGTTTATTGATAAGAAGATTATGTGAGACCGTATCAAATGCCTTATTAAAGTATAGGTATACCATGTCCACAGCTTCTCCCTTATCCAGAAGACTCATTATCCTATCAAAGAAAGCTATCAGAATTGTTTGACATGATTTGTTCTTTACAAATCTATGCTGGCTGTTACCTGTCTTCCTATTATCTTCCAGATGTTTGCAGATGTATTCCTTAATTACTTGCTCCATTATCTTCCCTGGCACAGAAGTTAAACTGACTGGTCTGTAGTTTCCTGGGCTGTTCTTATTTCCCTTTTTATAGATGAGCACTATATTTGCCCTTTTCCAGTCCTCTGAAATCTCCCATCTTCTATGACTTTTCAAATATGATAGCTAAAGACTCAGATGCCTCCTCTATCAGCTCCTTGCGTATTCTAGGATGAATTTCACCAGGCCCTGGTGACTTACAGACATCTATCTTTTCTAAGTGATTTTTAACTTGTCCTTTTTTTATTTTATCTTCTAAACCTACCACATTCCCACTAGTATTCACTATGTTAAGCATTCCTTCATCAGACTTCTTGGTGAACACCAAAACAAAGAAGTCATTAAGCACCTCTGCCATTTCCAAATTTCCCGTTATTGTTTCTCCCTCTTCACTGAGCAATGGGCCTCCTCTGTCCTTGGTTTTCCTCTGGTTTCTAATATATTTATGGAAAGTCTTCTTGTTACCCTTTATGTCTATAGCTAGATTGAGCTCGTTTTGTGCCTTTGCCTTTCTAATCGTGCTCCTGCATACCTGTATTGTTTGCTTATATTCATCCTTTGTAATTTGTCCTAAATTCCACTTTTTATATGACTCCTTTTTTATTTTTATATCAAACCTAGTTTAAAGCCCTCTTCACTAGGTTAGCCAGTCTGCTTCCAGATATGGTCTTCCCCTTCCTCGAAAGATGAAACCCATCCCTGCTTAGCAGTCCTTCCTGGAATAGCATCCCATGGTCGAGGAAGCCAAAGCCCTCCTGGTGACACCATCTTCGCAGCTAGGCATTCACCTCCAGGATGCATCTGTCTCTGCCTGGGCCCCTTCCTTTGACAGGAGGGACTGAAGAGAACACCACCTGTGCTCCAAATTCCTTCACTGGTACTCCCAAAGCCCTGTAGTCATTCTTGATCTGCTCATTGTCACACTTTGCAGTATCATTAGTGCCCACATGGATGAGTAGCATGGGGTAGTAGTCAGAGGGATGGATAAGCCTTGACAGTGCCTCCATAACATCTTGGATACGGGCCCCCGGCAGGCAGCATACCTCCCGAGATGACATGTCAGGGTGACAGATGGGCGCTTTCGTCCCACTCAGAAGAGAGTCTCCGACCACCACTACCCTACGTTTCCTCCTCACAGTGGTGGTAACAGACCTCCTAGCATTGGGGGTATGAGGCTTTTCCTCGTCTGCTGTAGGGTGTGAATCCTTATTTCCTGTACCAAGAAGAGCATAACAGTTTCCTGATACCACAGTGGGAGGGTTGGGATCGGGGTGGAGCAGCTGCAAGTGTCCCCCCGAGCCATCTCCTCCTCCACCAGTGGTATGTCAGCAGTCCTGTGTAGTGGGACAGCTACCTCAATCATCTCCACATGAATACTATCCAGGAATTGCTCTTGGATTCAGATACTCCTCAGCTAGCCACTTCCTCCTGTAGCTTTCCCACCTGCTTCCTGAGAGATTCCACAAGCAGGCACCTTTCACATTGGATAGTCCCCCCAACCTGGATTTCAGTAAGTGGGAATTGCAAGCCACAGTCCCTGCAAAACCACACCAGGATCTTTGTAGATGCATCTATGGTTAGGTGCTCTGTCAGGCTACAAGCACAGGTGGAGGAGACAGAAGCAGTGCTGGCACAGGTCTTGGAGCGTGCAGGTCTTCCTGACCATACATGTAGATGGTCTGTGCCCACGAATAAAACATGTAGATGCTCATGATAGCATCTACATGTTTTATTAGTCTATAAAGTGCTTCCAGACTATTTGTTGGTTTTTAAGTTTATCCTGTACAGACCAACCCGGCTACCCCCTGAAGTTCCTGACCATAATAGGCCTCCCTCTTTCAATCCCCCTCTTAAACTCTCCTGTCTGCAGCCCCCTGGTCGCTCTGCCTCTGGCTTTTAAAGCCTGCTCCCTAGGTCAGGCCTACTCCCTCGTTAGCCACATAGGCCAGGCTGATTCTGAGGCTGATCAAAGGCAATTGAGGGAGCAAAGGATCAAACACTCCCAGACACACAATCCCAACTGCCACAGTAACTGAAACTGAAATCACCTGAAATCAGAATAAAAATTCAAACAGTCGAGCAAACTCACTCACACCAAAAGCTGGTACACACCTGGCAGCCTGTTCAACTGTGGGATCTCTTGCTCTCCCTCTTAAACTCCTCTATCTGCATCCCCCTGTCCACTTCGTATTCAATTTATGAATATGAATATGCCTAATTGGAAGATACTTTATGCAAAATACATCTTTTAACATATCATTAGAAAAGTTATAATCTGCTGAATGTGTAATTCTATTTGTGTGCATGTATCATTCCTGTTTGAAGTTGGAAATAAGAAGTATAAACCTGTTAACTAATCTAAGGAAGGGCCATTAGTAATATTCAAGGAACTTAATGGACTGATACTTGGGACAATGGCTTGTGAATAGTCTTATTTTTCCTGTAAGCCTGGACTATGGTTGGTTCTGCCAAGACATCCTGCCAGGCTACCTGCTGCTGGAACCCATTTTAGATGCTGTACTTTTCCACTGGAAGTGTGAAAAGTTTAAACTGAACATGAAGGATCCTCGTCTTTGGCAAAAGAGATATAAAGTCGGAAACCAAACAGTAGGGGCACCTGCAGGGTGCCAGGACATCTCATCTTACCACCAGCTTAGATGCTGGAAACATCTAAGACTGAACAGGGAGAAGGATCAGGCCCAAGTTGGGAGGCTTAGATTGTGAGAAAAGATGACTAGGGTGAGAAACTGCATATAGCAAGTTTCTTAGAGTATTAAGCTTAACTGATGTGTTTGTTTGATTTTGCTTACTACAGTAATTGGCTTTGATCTGTCTGTTATTATTTGCAACTTCTTAAATTTATATTTAATAAAATTGCGTTTTTTATTAATAAACTCAGTGTAAGTAATTTTTACCAAGAGGGAGGCGGAAGGGATAGGTGTGCATATCTTTCATTGATAAAGCAGGTGAATATTTTATGAACTTGCTCTGTATAAAACTTACTCTGCATACCAAGTCAAATGCATTTATCTGGGTATCTGGTTCCATAGGGGCTGTGCACCAGGATGCTGTGTCAAGTCCCTTTGACTGAGCCTTCGCAGACCTGAGTGGATCTCAATGTCTGTGTGGCTTTGCTGTGGTCTGTGACCATATATACCAAAGGAATACAAATAGCTATTCCCTCCCTCCCTCCCTCTTACCCCACCTTCTGTACTAAATCTGATTTGTCAGTTTAATAATGTGTTCACTTTTTTCATTGTATTCCTTTGGTATATATGGTCATGCCAATTCTCTTCCAGAATATGATCTGAGGAAATGAGTCTGGCTCACGAAAGCTCATCACCTATTAAACCATCTTGTTAGTCTTTAAAGTGCTACATAGTTTTTCCTTTTGGTTTAGTAAGATCAGACTAACACGGCTACCTCTCTATTACTATTCCTAAACCAGACAGAGGGGTCACTACAGACAATGAAGGATCGCTTCCTGCTTCCTGGGGATGGTGTATGTCTGCCAGTGCAGAAATTCAGACAAACAGTACATTGCTGCTAGCCCGGGGCGGGGGATGGGGGGGGAGCAATGTGTTTAATCTCATTTTAGGCGAGATTAAAGATTTATGCTTGAACTGTTCGCTTTTCTCCTTGTCTTTATCCACACAACTGTCTAAACTCTCCTCTTCTTAATCTGAGGTGACTTCTGGAGTTTCCTTATCAAACAGAGATAAAAGGTGACACTATATGCTTTGTCAGAAAGTTGGCACTTTAGATACCAATATGATACCCTGTAACCTGCAGCCATGCTATAATTTTTGCACAGAGACCTTGTCAGATCTTATGAATTAAGCAGAGATGGGTCTGGACAGTACTTGAGTGGGAGTTGTCCAACTAAATGCAGGGGAGCCACAGGACCCAAGGATCAGTGTTTTCCCCAGGAATTGAAATTAGGGGTGGGTGTTCGAATTTACAGGGGTGGGGGTGTCAGGGCCGATGAGGGGTGAGACCGTGAGGGTGAAGGTGGACTGTATGGCACCATAGTAAAAACTGAAAAATGTTTCATGACCATTTTATTAGATTTAACTCATGTTTTAAAATCACACGAATTAAAGTTGGCTACTCAAGCCTTCTATGAAGCACTATGTCTATATCCTTCTTGGGTTTTTGTTATAATTTTGCACAACTCTGTTAATGAACGTCTCGAATGCAATGCGTTCATCTTCGGTGGCTTCTCGTGTTTCCAGTACTTCCATTCCTTCAATTGATATGCTCATTAGTTCATTCACATGATCAGGCAGAAGGCGACTTCTTTCAGAACACAAAATTCTATTCAATGATGAAAAAGAACACTCAGCTGTAGCTGTTGTGCCTGGGAGTAGCAAGAGATGAATTCCTACTTCTTTCATCCCAGGAAACATAGCACAAAGATCTGGTCGAGCCACTAGTGATGATAAAAAAGACATTGAAGTCAAATCTTCATTCATTCATTGTATGATATTCCAGTCTGTGTTCAAATTCTCTATTCTGTCCTGAGCACACGGCAGCCCCATTGCTGGTAGTGCCTCACTCCACTCAACTGTCACTGTTTTATAGGACAAGCATCTGTAAAAGCTACGTAGAGGTTAAGTAGAATCTAGAAGTCGCTGTTGTAGATTTTTAAGAATCAAGTCTGTGTACTTCTTTTCTTTTGCTCAGAGAAAAGTGTAACCCTAATCTCTCCTATACACACTGCAGAGGCCATCTACTTGTACTTCACCATGTCTTCCAGAGAAGTTTTCAGCTCCATCAAATGCACAAGCAACCATCTGTTTGGGGTCCAATTGACAAGCATTTAATTCTTCTAAGATGTGGGTTGTCACAGATGCAGCCGATGTGTTTTCTATAACTTGAACATCTAGAAATGCATCTACTGGCCTACCACTGACATCAAGATAACATACACAATGACTTAATACTTGATGCCAATTTGCATTGGTGCATTCATCAGCCATGTATGCAAATTTTTTGAATGTGTGAGAGAGTTCTTCACTTTTTCAACTGTTGAGTCTTTCACTGTTGCACCACATGCTTCTAGCCAGTCAGATGAGTTTCTTGCAGAAAGATAGTGAGCATTTGCTGGTCTTGTTCCAAACCAGTGTTCAACTTCAGGATGAACAAGTAACAATGCACTTAACATTGGCCTCCAGTTTGTAGTGTGTGGTATCTCTTGCTTAAGTAGAAAGTATGATGCCACAGCCATGTTTGATGACAAGTTGATATATTCTTGGTTCTTGATGTGTTCTTCACCTTGGTTAGTCAGGGATGGTCTAGACCATGGGTTCCCAAACTGGGGGGCCTGCCCCCCTGGAGGGGGGTGCAGAAATTTCAGGGGGGGCACGAGGCGACCCAGCCTAACCCCCCCCCCATCAAGTTTTGCTGTCCTGTTCAGTTCCTTTTTTCCTTTTTTTTTTTTTGTTCAACAAGTTTTGCTGCTATTTTTTTTTTTTGGGGGGGGGGGGGGGCTGAGTTTCCATTCCCAGTCACAAATCTACCATTCTGGAGCAAAGTCACTAAAATATAGTCCAACAAACAAATGTTTACTTAACGTGCCCCTCATTTTTCCCTCCACCTCACCCCACTCATCGGTGTTGTCCTTGGTCAGTGGAGACTCAGAGTTCAGAGGTGCTTTCATGTGAGTACACCTCCCAGGTGGAGGGCAAGAGGGCACCTTGCTTGTTCCTCCAGCTGCTCACTGTTTGCTCTGGCCACTGTTGTTCGTTGTGCCAGCATTCACTCCATCACTCTGTTGCCAATGGCCCTGCGCTGTCACCTTCTGCTGCCACCAGCCACCATGACCTCTGTGAGTTGGTCTCTTGAGGTTCCACCTAGCTCTCAGTGATTTCAGCTGAGCTCTCAGTGGGGGAACCTCACTGCTAGGGCAGTCTGGGCTGTCTCTTACACAAAAACACTGTACCCATAGGAACACTGTCCCCACAGCAGGACTAAGCACTTAGACCTCAGTGATTTCAGCTGTAGTGGTCACTTAACAAAACAAAAGACTATACAGTAGACTTCCGATAATCCGGCACCTTTGGACCTAGGTGGTGCCGGATTATCAGATTTGCCGGAGAATAGGGAGGTCCGGTACAGCGGTACAGCTGCAAGGCTTAACAGCTGGCCAGGACACAATCTCCCTCCCCCTCCCTCCCCTTTCCCCTTCGCTGAAGCAAAACGCTCTTCACCATACTGTAACACGAACACCCCCCCACCCCCCTCCCGCAACCTTATCCTCTGTCTGGTGACAGCCAGCAGGTGTGCTGAGCGGCAGGCTTTTTAATCAGCTGGTCAGGAGCGCTTGGCATTTTGATGCCGGAGTATCGGGAGTGCAGAACAGTTGGATGCCGGACTATCAGAGTTTTACTGTATATGGAGCCTAATCAGCTCTCTCTTTAAACAGTGGAGAAGGGCAGATCAAATAGTACTTGTGACTCAGACAGACCATCAAGCAAAACACCTGTCCCCACCCTCTCTCTTGATGCCCTCAATCAGTACAGGTTAAGTACAGTTCTACTGCCCTTTACTCATACAATAAGAACAACAACATTTCATTCCCCCCCTCCCTCCCCCTGCATTCAAGTGATTTGTAACCCAACCCCAGCCAAAATCTATCACTTAGGCAACACAGCTCTGTTTGCTGGATACCTAGGTAGATCAGGTGTGAATGTAAATACAATCTGTTCCTGAAGCCTTTCCATGCAGCCCCCAGCTCATCACTAGCTGTCAGAGAGAGCTCATTTTGACTTTGCTTACAAATCATAATTTGAAATTATTAGGTTGGCCAACATCACCAAAATGAATGCACTGACATTGTCATAAAAAAACAACAGCTGTATAAGAAAGCTAGTCTATGTTCATACTTTTCAACTCTATTATATCTTTTCAGATATACATATCTTAGCATACACTGTATATGCTTTTAAAGTGTGTATTAATGTTTCAATTTCAATTCAAATTTCCAAACAATCACTAAATTGGCATGTAACTAGTTCACAAAACTGGGAGGGGGGGTGTTGGGGAAATTCAGGGGGGGTATACACCCCCATGGAGGGGGGGGGGTGTAGGGAAATCCCTGCTGAGGATGATGATTTAGGGGGAAGTGCTTGTTCCTATAGGCTAATAGTGAACCAATGGCTCAGCCCAGTGCTGATGATCTAATCTATGTTGTACCAAAATGTCCATCACTCGAGTTTGAGAGGGAGTAAGGCCTCAGGTCCTGGTCTTTAGATGTGATGGCAAAAGGAGGCCCTTTAAAAAGCTACCTGTACTCTTTTAACATCCTGAGGGATTAAGAAATAGGCGCTGTAGGGCTGTGCTTAGGGGCTCTAGCTTATGTGAAAGTGAAAAAGTGTTATCTGCCTGAGTGTGCAGACAGCCTGAAACAATAGCTTTGAAAGGGGTGAATTGCCCCATTCTCATCTATTAATGCCTAGATCAAACTTCATTGCACCCCAACCCCTTCTGACAATAAAAATTACTAAACAATCCCAGAAGGGAAGAGGGGTCAAAGTCTGAGCCTTCTGAGCCCCACTCCCCCCCCCCTTGGTCCAGGGGGCCAAAGTCCAATTCTAAGTCCCACTGCTCAGGACCAGAAGAGGGGGGGTTAACGCCAAAGCCCAAAGTCTTCCTCCCCAGGCAGGGATCCTGTAACTTGAGCCCTGTTATCTAGGGCTGAAGGCTGAAGCCTTTAAGCTTTGTTTTCAGTCCCAAATGGTGGGACTTGGTCTTTGGCTTTAGCCCCCAGCAAATGCAAAACCATCCCTGGCAACCCCAGTAAACTGGGGTTGCAGCCAGTGTTCCCTGTAAGCTGTGCACTTGCAGCCACTCAGAAGAGATTCCAGTGTCACCCAGATGATTAGCAGAACACCCATACCTAAGGTTTTTGATTCTGCTGATAGAGCATAATCGCACGTGCCTTGGTACACGTAACAAAATTTATTCTGCACCTGGATGGAAAAAAATCCACATATGGATGAGAAAGATTAGAAGGAACATTGGTCATGACCTAATTCTTTGAGAACCATTGGCCTAGACCCACTGCTCTGGGAGATCCTGCCAATGCAACCCCCACAGAAGACTCTCTGTGTTGCAGAAGAATGAAGCAGGCCTAGCTTATACCCCCACGCATCCAGAAATACCCCAGCTCCTGAGATAAGAATAGTGGACATGATGGGGAAGAGGGGGGCAGGAGGCCTCATGGTGTTGCCCTCTACCAACACTACTCCTAGTAGGAGATGAACTCATGCTGTGGGGGCAGGGCCCAGAGGGCAGAATCACAAGGGCATCATGCCATGGTCTCAGAGTACCTTAATATGGCCTTGAAGTTCCCGTGGCAATTTGCATACAGCAGAGATATTAGTCTGGCAAAATTCCATTCTGGGTAATTAAATTCTCCCTCCCTACTTTCCCTTCCGGCAAATTGTTAAATAGCTACTGTCTTGCAGTGAGAGGTGGCTGCATTTCAGCAATGATTTTATTGTTTCCTATGTCCAGTGTAAGGCCTGTACATAGGAGGGGGGTGTACAAAGGGTGCGAAAGCACCCCACATGGTCCTCCAAGTAAGCATGCTCTGGCCGGCCAGGGGAAGGCAGGAGCTGCATGCTGCCTGAGCCTCCTCCCTTATGCTCTGGCTGGCCTGGAGAAGGCTGGGGCTGATTTCTCCACTTACTTGGGGGACCCTGGTGGGTTCATTCACACCCTTGCAGTCCACATTTACAAAAAAAAAGCACACACACACACACACGCACAAAGAGAAATTCCTGCATACGGGCCTGAGTCTGTAAAGTTCTTTGGGATCCTTGGAAAGAAAGGGTTGTATAATTCTTATATCTCTACCTCTGTGTGCTGTGTTTAAGACTGATATGCCCTGGCACAGCGACGTTACCTCCTTGCCCTATAGGTAGCAGGAAGCCTAGACACCATGGTGATATGCTACCAGAAATGCAGGTAGTGTATTAGATTAATTAGCCAATAAGTGCCTTGTGGGAAAAGAGGGAGCGATGGGCATGTCTTAACCTATCTAATTGAGTTGGGGACATCTGCCCTGTCTTGTACATATCCTTCTCCCCATCTGGCACTTGACTGAGAGCAGAATGGCTGTGGAAATAGTAGACAGAATGCTAATAGTGATATTTTCCCTGCTTACCGTCCAGCCTTTTAGATCTGTGTTCCATGGCTAACACAAAGCTCTTTAAGCGGCATGAAAAGTGCTAGATAAATGGCCTGTTACAGTTTGACAAGCATAGTTCCGCTTTGCCTGGCACTGAGAAGGGTGGTGATTCAGCCTCTGCCAATGCAAATTAACAGAGCCACAGCAAAAACCCCACAGCGTTAAAAGGCACTGCACCACCCTGCACAGGGTTTACTTTAAAAACTACCCTACCGGTGCCAGCAGTAAAGTAAGTAATCCTTATAAAAGAAACCTGCTGTATCACTCACCCTCTCCTGGGTGATTGAATGGCTGGACTACATAGTTACCGTGCCCTCTGGTGGCAAATAAAAGCTGAGCTGTACTTGCAGGAATTATGCAAAAAGCAAGATGTGTGAAGTTTGCCAGGCTGCTATCTCTCAGAAGCTTTAGAGCGCTGTGTTACAAGTACTAACAGGCAGTGAGTGAAGTAGAGAAGTGTAAAGGTTCGCAACACCCTAAAATCCACAGAACTCTTACTGAGTACTTGAAAACTTCTCATTTCCAGCAAAAAAATCACATTTCCCATGGACTTGTCAAAAGCAAAAATTCTATAAGCAAAAATTCTCCATCTCCCCTTAAGTAATTGCCCATATTCCAGTTTCACCAGCATGAAAGGATTTTGATGTATGATAATATATATCACATCCTCTAATTTGATATGTGCCATCAAGTGTCAGCAGTTTCCTCCTGCCATGTATATTGGCCAAACTAGACAATCTCTGGCGGGAGAGGACACAAAACAGTCATCAAGAATGGTAACACACATAAATCTGCAGGGGAACATTTTAACCTCCCCGGACACTCAATCATGGATTTAAAAGTAGCCATTCTTTTACAAAGGAATTTCATCATTTAATGATCAGAGAGATTGCTGAGCTGGAATTCATTTATAAATGTGACACTGTTACCCTGGGCTTGAATAGAGACAACAACCGGTTATCACACTACAAAGCCAATTTCCCATGCCTTTGACATTCATATTTTCACATCAATAGCTGTGAATCGTTCACACCCAGCCCATTTAATTAGCTTCATTAACACAGGTCTGATCTGATGAAGTGGATTTTACTTACAAAAGCTCATGATTCTATATATATATATATTGTAAGTCTCTGAGGTGCTACAGGATGACTCATTAATAATATAAAACATTTTTATAAGTGCCTGTTATTTGAGACTCTTAAAGCTCGTTGCACACATTAACAAATAAAGGTTGACTACACTCCTGTTAGATATGTTGCCTGAACCCCATGTTATGGATAGATTGAGTCACAGAGGGTTCATCTACACAGCGGTGTTATTTCGGAGTAACTGACGTTATTTCAAAATAGCGTAGTGCGTGTCGACACAGCAAGCCGTTATTTTAAAATAATATCGAGATGGAGGACTTCTTAATCTGACTTCTGTAACACTCATTTTATGAGGAGTAAAGGAAGTTGCAGGGAGAGTGTTCTTCCTTTGACTTCCTGTTGTGTAGACAGTGCCAAAAAAAAAAAATTAAGCTGTTTCGACTTCAGCTACACAATTGACATAGCTGAAGTTACATATCTTCATTCAGCTTTTGCCCTGCAAAGTAGATGTGCCCAGAGAGATTATGAGACTTGCCCAAAGTCACATAGCAAGTAGAAGACAAAAAGAGGGCTAGACTCCAAAAGTCCTGGTTTCTGGCTACCATTTCTCATCAGCTAGGCCACACCTGAAAACATGGAAGCAAAAGAGAACCCTCACAATCCTGCACTCTCTAGCTGATAGTGCTGCACATTTGTCAGGAACACAGAATATTTCACAAGACATTCCACCAGCAAGAGACATCAAGGGCTTGTCAATTTGACCTTCTAAATTAGACACGTATCCTCAAATCCATGAGTCAATGTTGGTTTCTCTGGCATTCCCCTACTTGCCTGCATCTCATTAACCTTCTTAGCTCAGCAACCCACTCAGCCTTCTGTCTGTGCTATTTCAGCCTCCAAAACAGGTGTCTGAAGGAGGTGCCTTTGGTTCCCAAATACATCTCAGAGCCCTGTGTAGTGGCTGCCGTGGTGCTTTATAGAAGGTGCTGCTGTTGCAGGAGCCTGTTAAGAGAGAGGCTATGTGCACTGAAGTTGGGGGATTCAGAAAGCTGGTGCATTAATCTTTTTATACAGGGCTACTCAACTTTGGAAGCCCCGGGGACCACAATGATACTCACATGCTGAGGGCTGCAACTTAAGCGTGGTTGCATATACATGCAAATATATATGCAAATGTATGCAAATAGCTTCTTTCACACTGATGGGCATGAATACAAAGCACTTCCCACAATACCCCAGCGCTCCCAGCACCTCCTCCCTGGGGGCTAGAAATGCCGACACCCTATTCCCATCTGTTCCAGCCAGCCCATCTGCTTGCATCTTTCAGTGCTCACCTTACCTGGGAGATGCCTCGCCCTTGTGGAGTGTGTTCCAAGTGGAGTCCATGTTCAAAGGATCCCACCCGTAGGCTGCGTGTTGAGGACCGCTTAAACCCAAGCCATGCTGCGGGCTGCAAACAAACAGGCCACGGACCGCATATGGCCCACAGGCCATGTGTTAAGTAGTCCTGTTTTAATACATCAATGAAGATTGAAATGGGAGAAATAGTATCAACTGCTGTGGAGGCATTACAAGTCAGGAGAGGAGGAGGACCTGTCCTTTTGCTTTTAGCAAAGGAAGGGGAGTTGTTCTTCATCCTCCTTACATTAATCCCTAACTATGCCATGAAGCTTCTTTTTGGCTGAGCTCCTGGCTATGTGCATGTTCTAACTTACAAGATAAAGCAAATCTAAAACCCAAAGTCCTCAAATGACTGAAAGGCTATTCTTTTGGAGGAGGAACTAGATGGACAGATCCTTCAAAGACAGAAGAACAGCTGTTTAGCCTCTACTCAGCCATAAAACCAAGTCCATTAAGGACCTATTCCTGTCTGAAGCCAGCACTGACAACACTTCATAGAAGGTGCTTAGCAGCCAACAGCTATCACCAGCTCCTTCTTTGTATGTGTAGGAGAAAATAAAGCTGGACCTCCCAGACTCTTCATAGTTTTGTTGCCTTTAAATCCAGTAAGTACATTTCTGAGAACAGTGAATTGACGTTATTCTTTACTTCAGAACTGAGTCACCTGATATCTCCACTTATCAAGCCCATTCATGCCCTCTGCATTCCAAGAGGAGACTTTGAAGGGCAACATTTCTTGCTGCATCCTGTATCAGCCGAGTTCCTTACTCCAAGACTGTTTCAAGCCAAGTTTCCTCACAGAGACAGCTTTTATCAAATGGGAAAGCCAAAGCAGTGTTAATGAGGAATCTAGAAAAGATTAAACAATGTGCACAATCAAAGCCCAACCACAGCAAAGGCTGGATCTGAAAGGACAGCATTTTTAAAGTTAGTATGAAGATGCAATGAGATTTCAGCAGGCATATGGAGTGTGCTCTTGCCTAATTGCTGCTCTAAAAGCTGGCATGGACCCTAGAATAAAATGAGGCTCTCCTAGCTGTTTTGGGTTGGTACACGTGGACCAATGCTATCCCCTCCTTGAAATTCACTTACTAACATGGGGGCTAGTAGTGAAAGGTGGAGTGGAAGTAGCACTCAGGTCAGCCATAGGGGGGGCTGATATAAATTAAAACATCCCCCATAATCACTCTAGGTTAAACCAGGAGCTGTGTCAGACCCCAGAAAAGGCAAAATACAGCAGTTGTCATCAACCCCAATTAATATATATCTCAGATATTGAAGTCCTCAAATGGTTTAAAGACCCCAAGATGCAGAGAATCCTCCAGCAGTGATCCGTGCCCCATGCTACAGAGGAAGACAAAAAACCTCCAGGGCCTCTGCCAATCTACCCTGGAGGAAAATTCCTTCCCGACCCCAAACATGGCAGTCAGCTGAACCCTGAGCATGTGGGCAAGACTCACCAGCCAGACACCCAGGAAAAGTTCTCTATAGTAACTCCTCTCATCCCTCCGTTGGACTATTTACCACTGATAGTGAAAGGTCAATTAGTTACCAAGAGCATGTTATTTCATCAAACCATCCCCGTCATAAACCCATCTAGCTTAATCTTGAAGCCAGATAGGTATTTTGCCCCCACTACTTCCCTTGGAAGGCTGTTCCAGAACTTCACTCCTCTAATGGTTAGAAACCGTCGTCTAATTTCAAGTCTAAACTTCCTAATAGCCAGCTTATATCCATTTGTTCTTGTGTCCACATTGGTATTGAGCTTAAATAATTCCTCTCCCTCTCTGGTATTTATCCCTCTAATATATTTAAAGAGAGCAATCATGTCTCCCCTCAGCCTTCTTTTGGTTAAGGTAAACAAGCCAAGCTCCTTGAGTCTCCTTTCATAAGACAGGTTTTCCATTCCTCGGATCATCCTAGTGGCCCTTCTTTGTACCTGTTCCAGTTTGAATTCATCCTTCTTAAACATGGGAGACCAGAACTGCACACAGTATTCCAAATGAGGTCTCACCAATGCCTTGTATAACGGCACTAACACCTCCTTATCCCTACTGGAAATACCTCGCCTAATGCATCCCAAGA
Source organism: Pelochelys cantorii (assembly GCA_032595735.1). Lineage (NCBI taxonomy): Eukaryota > Metazoa > Chordata > Testudines > Trionychidae > Pelochelys > Pelochelys cantorii. Next base: position 94,459,265 of record CM064329.1, on the reverse strand, counting down.
CCATATTAGCCTTTTTCACGGCCATGTCACAATGGCGGCTCATAGTCATCCTATGATCAACCAGGGCTCCGAGGTCCTTCTCCTCTTCCGTTATTTCCAACTGATGTGTCCCCAGCTTATAACTAAAATTCTTGTTATTAATCCCAAATGCATAACCTTACACTTCTCACTATTAAATTTCAACCTATTGCTTTCACTTCAATTTACAAGATCATCCAGATCTTCCTGCATGATATCCTGATCCTTTTCTGAATTGGCAATACCTCCCAACTTTGTGTCATCCGCAAACTTTATTAGGACACTCCCACTTTTGGTGCCAAGGTCAGTAATAAAAAGATTAAATAAGATTGGTCCCAAAACTGATCTCTGAGGAACTCCGCTAGTAACCTCCCTCCAACCTGACAGTTCACCTTTCAGTATGACCCGCTGTAGTCTCCCCTTTAACCAGTTGCTTATCCACCTCTCAATTTTCATACTAATCCCCATGTTTTCCAATTTAACCAATAATTCCCCATGTGGTACTGTATCAAATGCCTTACTAAACTCGAGGTAAATTAGATCCACTGCATTTCCTTTATCTAAAAAATCTGTTACTTTCTCAAAAAAGGAGATCAGATTGGTTTGGCACAATCTACCTTTTGTAAAGCCATGTTGTAATTTGTCCCAATTGCCATTAACCTCAATGTCCCTAACTACTTTCTCCTTCAAAATTTTTTCCAAGACCTTGCATACTACAGATGTCAAATGAACAGGCCTATAGTTACCTGGGTCACTTTTTTTCCCTTTCTTAAAAATAGGAACTATATTAGTAATTCTCCAGTCAAATGGTACAACCCCTGAGTTTAGAGATTTATTAAAAATGTTTGCTAATGGACTTGCCATTTCATGTGCCAGTTCCTTTAATATCCCCGATTTACTCCCATTAAGCTGTTCGAGTTTGGCTTTTACCTCAGATATGGTAATATCTACCTCCATATCCTTATTCCCATTTGTTATGTTGCCATTATCCCTAAGTTGTTCATTAGCCTCATTAAAGACTGAAGCAAAGTATTTGTTTAGATATTGGGCCATGCCTAGATTATCCTTAACCTCCACTCCATCCTCAGTGATTAGCGGTCCTACTTCTTCTTTTTTTTGTTTTTTTCCTATTTATATGGCTATAAAACCTTTTACTATTGGTTTTAATTCCCTTTGCAAGGTCCAACTCTACATGACTTTTAGCCTTTCTCATTTTATCCCTACATGCTCTAACCTCAATAAGGTAGCTTTCTTTGCTGTTGCCTCCCATCTTCCACTCCTTATATGCTTTCTGCTTTTTCTTAATCACCTCTCTGAGATGCTTGCTCATCCAGCTTGGTCTAAAACACCTGCCTATAATTTTTTTCCCCTTTCTTGGGATACAGGCTTCTGATAGCTTCTGCAACTTGAACTTAAAATAATCCCAGGCCTCCTCCGCCTTTAGATCCATACATTCTTTAGTCCAATCCACTTCCCTTACTAATTTCCTTAATTTATTAAAGTTAGCCCTCTTGAAATCAAAAATCCTAGTCTCAGATTTATTTTTGTTTATCCTTCCATTTAGTTTGAACTGAATTAGTTCATGATTGCTCGAGCTAAGGTTGTCCCCTACAACCATTTCATCTATGAGGTCCTCACTACTCACCAAAACCAAATCTAAAATGGCATCCCCCCTTGTTGGTTCAGCAACTACTTGATGAAGGAATTCCAGTGGAGGGCAACCAAAATGATTAGGGGGCTGGAACATATGACCTATGAGGAGAGGCTGAGGGAATTGGATCTACTTAGTCTGCAGAAGAGAAGAGTGAGGGGGGATTTCATAGCAGCCTTCAACTTCCTGAAGAGAGGTTCCAAAGAGGCTGGAGAAAGGCTGTTCACAGTAGTGATGGATGGCAGAACCAGGAGCAATGGTCTCAAGTTGCAGTGGGAGAGGTCCAGGTTGGATATTAGAAAAAACTATTTCACTAGGAGGGTGGTGAAGCACTGGAATGGGTTACCTAGGGAAGCAGTGGAGTCTCCATCCCTAGAGGTGTTTAAGTCTCGGCTTGACAGAGCCCTGGCTGCGTTGATTTAATTGGGATTGGTCCTGCCTTGGGCAGGGGGCTGGACTTGATGGCCTTCTAAGGTCTCTTCCAGCTCTATGGTTCTATGAGTCTATGAACCCAACTCTGCCTTTTCTCTTAAACACCATATGCTAAGTCACAGCTTTCAGGAGATGCCTCACAGAATATAGTCCAAGAAAAGGATACATGGTGAGCCAGCCAATTCTGTCGAATTATAGAAGAAATTTAGGGAGCCTGACTGGAAAAGTGGCCAGGTCAGAGATGACTACTCAGTAAAGAATGGCTACAGACTGCTAAGATTAGGAAAATTAGGAAAAGTTCCTGAACATTACGAAAAACTTCCTGTCAGGGTAGTTAAGCACTGGAATAAATTGCATAGGGAGCTTGTGGAATGTCCATCACTGGAGATATTTAAAAGCAGGTTAAACAGAAACTTGTTAGGGATGATCTAGACGGTGCTTGGTCCTACCAGGAGGGCAGGGGACTGGACTCAATGGCCTCTCAAGGTCCCTTCCAGTTCTATGATTCTATGATTTCACATTGGTATCTCAACCTCAAAGCCACCATGGCCAAGCAGAGCTTGGAGATATGACAGCCTGTGCATAAATGTTGGGGACAGGTTAAACAGCAGGATTCCCAGTAAGATGTACACTTGTGCAGCCATTCAGGAGAGATTCAAATGTCACCCAACTGATTAGGAGCGCACCCACAGCTAGGTTTTTTTGTTTCTATAGTTGGTGCGTATTTGCACATGCTGGGGTACACATAAAAATGGATGAAAAAAAATCTGCACATGGATGGAACACATTAGAGGGAACATTGATAAGCAGCAATTAGAATCCTGCCCTGAGATGCTCAGGTATAAACCTTTTACTGCAAGCCAGAGAAAGAAAAACACACCAAAACAAAAAACAAAACAAAACAAAAACTGGCATGATTCATCTGACACTAACACTGCCTCTGACACTAGGCATGTCAGTAGCAACCCAAATCACCCCAGGAAGGCAAAACACACAAAATATCAGCCTCTTATTAAGAACAGTTTAAAACCCATTTATTGGTTTATCAGCCACCAGGTTCCTTGGAGGTGGGAGAGCTATGACAATTCTCTGTCTCATGATTAATTGCCTAAAATAGTTTCCCATCTTTGCAATTCCAGATGGATAAATTTAGACTTAGCACTTATCCTATAAGCATTTTACACTTGCAAATTGCTGTACACATATTATCTAACCCAGCCCACTCAACATCCTGTGAAGGAGGTAGATATCTCTATCCGTATTTCGCAAATAGGCAAACATTGAACAGAAGGATTAAGGAGCAATTTTCAAAGGTGGACTTTTGGTTTCGTTGTCTTTTAATTGAGCAGCCAAGTTGGGATTCTCTGGGTCTCATTTTCATAGGTGCTGCACACCCACAACTGCAACAGAGATTAATGGGCAGCAGCCGTGCTCAGCAACTATGAAAACCAGAGCCCTGAATTATTGTAAACTGACACTCTAAAAATGAAGCACTCAGAATCAGTGACTTCTTTAGGAAATTGTGGCCAAAAAACCTCCAGAATCTGGCCTCTGTAACATCAAAACACAGAAAAAGAAATTTTGATTGGTTTCATAACAATCATAGGAACAGATCATGCTCCCTCAGAATCATGGGTGGGAAGAAACTTATTCCTCATGATCTGCAAAGGCTTGCAATCCATTTTCTTTCTGCTCTTGCAAGCGCGCTAGCAGGAATTTCAAATCCTTGCGAGGGAAGCTAGAGAAAAGGTTGCACTTTGGAATGAAAAAATGGATCAGGCTGTAATTTTCCACATGCTGAATGAAGTCATCTAGCACTCTGAGAAAACAGCAGACAATGTCAGAAGGTTTCCAGTTGGAGTCCTCTATCCACTGCGTCAGAGTATGGAGGAAGGATGTCTTGGCATGGTAGGAGCACAGGTGACTTAGTTGCCTAGGATAGTCTTTCTTCAAGGCCTCAAAAAGGCTCTTCAGCAACCGAAGACAGGTTTTCCTATGTATAGTACAGGAAGAAGTGAAATGTACTCACAGTCATGACTATTTAGTGTTATTCCTGATTAACTACATTCTAGGACCTTACAGGGGACCTAGTGTGACACGGAATACAGCATGAGCTATTTTAAGGGTTTCTAATGCTGATGTTTCTGTTGTGCTACACACCAAACACACTGTGCCACATTCTGATCTCAGTGACACCATTTCTGATGCAACTCAGATTCACAACGATGTAAACAAAAGCCAAAGTTGCAACTGGTACATTACTCCTCATTCATTCTAGAAGGTGAGACTGAAATACATTTGGGCTATGTCTACGCTACAAGGTTTTTGTGCAAAAACTGGCAAAGCGTCCACACCTCAAGCACGTTTTTGTGCAAGAAAATTGACAGAACAGAGGGCTTTTGCTGGTAGAGTTATTCCTCTCCCCATGAGGAATAACTCCTTTTTGCGCTACAGCTCTTGCGCAAAAAAGCAGGTGTAGACACTCCAGAGGGGTTTTTGCGCAAGAAACCCCTATAGGCAAAAGCACAGGTGCTCTGATGGCCATTCTGTGAATGGCCATCAGAGCTTTCTTGCACAAGAGTGTCCATGCAGTGTTGACGATCTCTTGCGCAGAAGTTCATCACTTTTACGATATGCTTTGAGGTCTGGACACGCTTTTGCACAAGAGGTTTTTGCACAAGAACTCTTCCGCAAAAGGCTTCTTGCAAATGTCTGTGTAAGAACTTTTCTGATTCTGGGCCCAGTCCAACCCCCATTAAAGTTAATGGAAGTTTTTCCACTGATTTTAATGGGGGTACAATTAGGCCTTGTGAGAGCTAGGTTGTATTTGGGAGAGTTTGTAGTAGAACTTTGAATCTAAGTATTACATTTACCCAGTTTGGGAATGGAAATCATACCAGGCCATCTGTATGTCCAACTGGAAAACAAGTCATTTTGAATACTGAATACTCAGTTTTGCAGGGAATCACTTTAAATAACAGGTGACTATCAGAGAAAATAATACTTGTCCATGAACTATTATTGAGCAGAAAAAGAGGCAAAATTTGTAGAATAAATTAGTTTGTTGCAAATTATTTGCCCTGTTCTAGTGTGGATTTTGAGTCCAGCTGTACAAGGCAGCAGGGAATCTACAGACAGCTAGACTAGGCCTTGATCCCTCGATTTACATACCTGCAGCACTTGGTATCATAAGATTCACAACAGGTTTTAGTGTTGCCATGGTTATTCATCATCTCCTTTTCAACACGAGAGAGGGAAATTCTCCAGACCTCTGCAATATAGAAAAACATAGCCATCACATGCCCAGGATCTCCAAGTGTGAAGAGGCATCAGTGGCCTTGCCCTAAAGCTACTTAAGTACTGAAAAGGTATTTAAGGATAATTTAAAGTTACAGTTGCTATTTCCAGTGCCAGAAGGGACCACTGCGATCATCTAGTCAATTTTCTACATAACAAAAGACCAGAGAATTTCACCAAAGCAAGACCTGGAGCAGATCTTCTAGAAAAAAAAAATCCAGTCTTGATTTTAAAATGTTCAGTGATGAAGAATCCACTACAATCCTTAGTAAGTTGTTCCAATGGTTAATTAGTCTGTGTTTAAAATTATGCTTTATTTCCAATCTGAACTGGTCTATCTCCACTTTCCCACCACTGGATCATGCTACCCCTTTTTCTGCTAGACTGAAGCTCACTCCCTCTGGGGCATCTGGCACTGGCCGCTGTCAGCAGAAAGGATACTAGGTTAGGTGGACCTTTGGTCTGACCCACTATGGCCATTCTTATGTTCTTAAGTGAGCCAGTTATTAAATATTTATTCCCCAAGTAGGTACTTATAGACTGCAGCCAAATCGTCCTTAGCCTTCTCTTTTTTAAGTTGAATAGCTTGAGATCCTTGAGTCTTTTTCTATAAGGCATGTTTTCTAATTCCTTAATCATTCACCTAGCTTTTCTAATTTGCAATAAGATCTTAAGGTATGTCTACACAGAAAAGTTATTTCAGAATAAATTTCCTAGCTTCTACACAAGCCAACTGCTATTTCGAAATTAATTCAAAATTAATTTGAAATAGTGGAGGGCTTATTTCAAACTTGGTAAACCTCATTCCACGAGGAATAGTGCCAATTTCGAAATTGCTATTTCAAAATAAGTGCTGTGTAGACACTTATTTCGAAATAGGAGTCCTCCAGCCCTTCCCAGGGTGCCCTATGGCTGCCCTGGCCACAAGGTAACTTCTGACCTGATGCCCTACTGGAACCAGTTCCAGCTGGCCTTAAATGCGATTCAGCATCCAATCAGTGTGGACATGCTATTTCAAAATACCAGAAAGCGATTTTGAAATGCATTTTGTATGTAAACACATTATTTCAAAATAAGATATTTCAAAATTAGATATTTCAAAAAAAACACTGTAGTGTAGACATACCCACAGAAACATCACAGACTGAATGGGCTCTAGAATTCATGAAGGAAAAGAAGGACCAAGCAGGTCTCCCAGATCCAGGGCAGATTTTGGTTCATTAGTTTATTACAGAGAAGTTGTAAACTCTATCTCAGTACCAAGATTGTTATGGAGGAGCCTGCTGAGGTGGATAGAGTTTGTTAGGAAAGATATTAAATTACCTTTGTCATTTTGCCCAGGTGGCTGCTTGGCAACAAGATAAAATGACCTAGTCAACTGCTTGGCTTTCTTCCCCAGCCATTTTTCAACTTTCTTCCCTAGCTCACATGGTTTGGGCCAGGGGTGTAAGATTTCCAAAGCAGGAACAAGATCAATAGACATGAACTCGCCACCTTTGTCATCCAGCACCACCAAAGTCACTGCTGGGCTGTTCTGTTTCTTCCTTTTCAGCGTCATCTTCCACCCTGGGGAAGGCACTGTGGAGCCAATGGGCAAACACAGAATTAGACTGTGGGGCTCAAAAACAGAGGGTATCATGCAGAACTGATTGATTTTAGCATCTACGATTCAATATGAAGCAAGTACATCTATCCAAACCCACCAAAGGAATTTCTAAACTAGGAAAGCCACAACTTTCCTCAGGATGATAGAGGTCTGTAATATCCAGTATCACTTGAATAGGCCCATGCAGTGCAGTGCTTTAGTTCTCTAATCACCTCGAGAGAGCTACGTTCAACTCTCTAACTTGTAAATGTCTCCAATACTCTCATCCGAGACTCCATTTGAGCATATCACTCCATAGAATGATAGAATTTACTTCCCTATTCCTATGCAATGTTCCCCTGCTTATACATCCAAGAATCACATTAGTCCCTTTAGACTTAGCACCACACTGGGAATTCTTGTTTAATAGTTTATCTGTGTGACGGGGTGTCGGGCTCCCTGGCACCAGAGTCCTCCATGTCCCGCAATAACCGGGAGGACACGGAGGCTCTCTGCAGCCAGGAAACAGTTCCCCTGCACTGCTGAGAGGCCTGTTTGCACACCACTGCCCACGCATGCACAGAGGTACCCGGCCCTGGCAAGCGGCTTGGGTGGTCTGCACTGGAGCGGGCGTGGGGAAAACAGTGGGCGCCAAGTTTAAATGATGGCTTCTGCCGCCAAGAGGGGAGGCAACAAGAGGACCAGGCTTGAAAGGGAAACCCGGTCCCCAGCACAGCTGAGAGGGTAGGAAGCGGCTCAGGACGGGCTACACAGATCCCGCGGGTTGGTTAGTTGCGGGTGGCGTCCCCACCAACTGAGCAAAAAGAAGCTGCCTCTGCTCTTAGGGTCCTGGGTCAAGGCCTGGAGTGAGGGAGCGCCCAGGTCTCCCTACCCTCCTCAACCGAGGAAGATGAGTCGCGATGCCAGGGGACTAAAGCTGGAAGGTGAGGACTGATTAGACGATTGAGCGACTGATGGTGGCTTAGATAAGGACACGGGTGAGGGACACACAGGGGAAGGGTCAGGCAAAATATCTATTCCCCTCTCAAATTGATGACCCCATGGGTTGCCTGAATAAGTGTGGGCTGGAGCTCTGCCCTTCACACCCGGACAGATGGTGGAGAACATGGGTACCAGGGGAGGATCCTAGCCCCTGGACTGAGGGGCGCAACCTCCAGTGGTGAAAAAAAAAGAGAGAGAGAGACGAGAAAGAGAAAGAGAAGTGTTACCCTGTTCTTTGGATAGAGAGAGAAGGACAGGATAGCGGGTAGGATGGATCCAACAAAGGTCTTTGAGTGGCTAGCCGAGCAACAACAGCAGCAGCAGCAGCAGCAACAGCAGACGTAGCTGCTGCAGCAGTTGGCAGCACAGAATCAGGAACAGCAGAGACAGTTAGTCTGAGAGCTGGTAGATCAACAGCAGACTCAGCAGGAGAGATGGACCAGCAAGGGCCGGCCTGGGGTGAGCCAGCATTACAGCCCCCTTAGGATCAGAAGAGGGGCCAGTGGGAACCTCACAGCTGCCCATACACTTAATGAAAATGGGGCCTCAAGACAAGCCGGAGGCTTATTTAGTGACCTTTGACAGGGTGGCCATGGCTGCCAGGTGGCCCAAGGAACACTGGGCCACACTCCTCTTCCCTTACTTGTCGGGGCCAGCTCAACTGGCTTATTGCAGCCTGGCAGCCAGGGAGGCTTTAAATTACTTTAAAGTAAAGGAAGCTATATTAGACCAAGTAGGGGTAATGCCCAAAACGTATCGCCAAAAATTTAGACAGGAACGTTACCTGCTGGGGGCCCGCCTGCAAGCCATGGTGCAGAAGCTGCACGAGGTGGGGTGGAGATGGCTGGAGCCCGACCGGCGGGACAGTACCCAGGTGGACAATCTGGTTGTGCTGGAGTAGTTTCTTAAGATTTTACCAGCCGAAGCTCAGCAGTGGGTGCGACACCACAGGCCCCCGACTTTGACTGATGCAGTCACATTGATGGAGGACTTTATGGCCGCGGAAACACCTGTGAGCGGAGGTAAGGACCTGAAAGAGATGGGGGTGGAGCAACCTATTCCCGGCAGTGACCGTTACCCTCAAGGGGATAGAGAGCGGAGGCCCAGGATAACTCTGAAGAGGACCAATGGAAGTAAAGCCCGTAGCATTGGGAGGAGAGTGGTCTGAAGAGATCCAGGGGGAGAAGCCCCCAAGGGTTGGCAGGGCAGACCGGCCCCCATGGTTAGAAGGAGTGTCTCGAAGTCGATGCTAGGACTGTGGGCAGGAGGGGCACTTTCACAGAGACTGCCCCTTCGTGGACTGCTCCTTCGGACAGGTGGTGCCCGCGGTGAATAGGGCCCAGCCCCAGGACTGTGCCAAAGTGACAGCTGGGGTTAAGGTCGAGGGTGTACCCATGTTGGCCTTATTGAACTCCGGATGCGGGCAGACGATTGTCCGAGTGGATCTGGTCCTGAGCCCGGAACCCGCAGGTGCCAAGGTATGGATGAGGTGCGTCCACGGTGACATCCAACCTTACCAAACAGCATGGGTGCTGATCACCAACGAAGTTGATGATGTCATATGTCAGGTGGCACTGGCCCCAAAACTGGGGTATCCGGTCCTGCTCGGCTGTGACATGCCTGGTTTCCACCAGTTCATGAGAGCCTGGAGCCAACAGGACCCTCCTGGACCCATGGCCCAGAAACTAAAAGAGGCTCTAGTAGGTCAGGAGGGGGTGGCTGGTGGCCGGCGGAGTGCGGAGGTGGCCAGGTCAAGAACCCAGCCTGGAGTTACTAGCCCCATGAGAGACCCCAGCCCAGGATGGATGGTGGGGAGAGATTTCCTCCAGGAGCAGAGAAATGACCCCTCGCTGACAAGAGCTTGGGAGCAGGCCAGGAGTGGAGGACTGGATGCAGACCCGGAGAGGTGAGGGGCCCAAGGACCCTACTTTGAGGTACAAGGGGATCAATTGTACCGGGTGACTGAGGGGGTAGAAGGACAAGGGTGCATATGGCAGCTGTGAGTACCAACATGTTACAGGAGGCAGGTCTTGGAATTGGCCCATGCTAACCCCTGGGCCGGGCACCTGGGGTAGGAAAAAACCCTCCAGCGCATTACACAGAGACTTTTTTGGCCTGGGATACACAAAATGGTGCAGGATTTCTGCGAGTCATGCCCTGACTACCAGAAAACTCAGCCGCAGACAGGGCCCAAAGCCCCTTTAGTATCCTTGCCGGTTATAGGCATTCCCTTTCACAGGGTGGCACTAGATTTGGTGGGACCCCTTGAGTGGTCTAAGACCGGGTACCAGTATATCTTGGTTCTGGTGGACTATGCCAGCCGGTACCCAGAAGTGGTACCTTTAAGAAAGATATTGGCTCGGGTAGGTATCCCCAGGGAAATACTCACTGATCAGGGGACTAATCTGGTCTCCAAGCTAATGACAGAATTGTGTAGATTATTAAATATCAAAATGCTACGAATCATCCGCAAACAGATGGTTTAGTGGAGCGATTTAATTGGACTCTTAAAAACTGCCTGCCCTACTCTTTGCAGTGAGGGAGGTACCACAGGCGTCCATGGGGTTTTCCCAGTTTGAACTTTTATATGGACGGCAGCTCCGAGGTATTTTAGATTTAATTAAGGAAACCTGGGAGGACCAGGAGACAAGGCTGCAAGGAACGGTGCCCTATGTCCTCCATCTGTGAGAGAAATTACAGTGAATGGGGGAATTCATGAAAGCGAACCTCTTATGAGCCCAGGACTGGCAGGCATGTTATTATAATAGAGAAGCCAAATTGAGGGAGTTCCAGCCAGGGGATAGAGTACTTCTCCTCCTGCCCATGAAGAAGTCAAAGCTACTGGCAAAGTGGCAGGGGCCCTTCAAAATAATTGGAAGGGTGGGCCAGGTGGATTATGAAGTGAGATTAGTGGGGAAAAGGCAGGGGTCCCAGATCTACCATGTTAACTTGTTAAAGAAGTGGAAACCCCGAGAGGCCCTGATGATAGCGCCATGCCCAGGCTCCACGGAAGGGGGACCTTGGGCTGGAGATGTCCACGACCCTATCGAAGTGACGATGGGGGGGGGGGGGAATCTTACACCAGTACAACAAGGAGAGATCCAAGAAATTCTCCACGCATATGGCCCAGTTTTGTCCACCGTACTGGGGTGCACCACAATGGTGAGTCATCATATCACCACAGCTCCAAGGCATAAGGTAAGGGAGCCGTTACATCCCCTACCCCAGAAAATGTGGGACACGGTTAGGGAAGAGCTTCAAAATATGTTAAAAGTCGGGGTCACTGAAGAGTCGCATGGTGACTGAAGGAGCTCAATCGCGTTGGTGCCCAAGCCCAACAGAGCCGTCCGGTTCTGTATAGACTTCAGAAAAGTTAATGCCATCTCCCGATTTGACACCTACCCCATGCCCCGGTAGATGAATTGCTAGAGAGACTAGGCCAAGCCCAATATATTTCAACTTTAGACTTAACAAAGGGCTTCTGGCAAATCCCCTTGATACCGGCCTCTAAAGAAAAAACAGCATTCTCTACCCCCTTTGGGTTGTTTCAATTTAAGACCATGCCGTTCGGGTTACATGGGGCTGCTGTAACCTTCCAGAGACTGATGGACCGAGTATTACGGGAGCACTGTAACTACACGGCAGCCTACATTTACAGTTTAAGCTGGGGAGAACACATACAACACATCAGGGTGGTGCTCCAGTCTCTAAAGGAGGCCGGGCTGACGGCTAACCCAGCAAAGTGTCATATAGGACAGCGACAGGTTATGTACCTGGACTATACAGTCGGAGGGGGGGAGCCTGAGGCCATTGGTGACCTAGGTGCAGACCTTGACAGAATATCGAATGCCCGCTACTAAGAAACAAGTAAGGCAGTTTCTGGGGCTAGCCAGGTATTATAGAAGGTTTATATTGAGCTTTGCAACCATTGCAGCCCCACTCACAGACTTGACAAAGGGGTCTTAACCCAAAAAGGTACGGTGGTCTGAACCATGTGAGAAGGCGTTCTGGACCTTAAAAGGCCTATTAACACAGGCACCGGTATTAGCGCAGCCGGACTTTTCCAAAGATTTTATTGTACAAACAGATGCCTCCGCAGTTGGCCTGGGGGCTGTCTTGACATAGGAGATTAATGGGGAAGAACATCCTGTGTTATACTTAAGCCGTAAACTGTTTCCTAGGGAGCAAGCCTACACGACAGTGGAGAAGGAGGCCTTGACCGTGAAGTAGGAAGTGGAATCACTGAAGTATTACCTCTTAGGGAACCCATTCCAGCTGGTGATGGGCCACGCGACCTTGAAGTGGTTGCAGTCTATGAAGGACATAAACCCATGTGTAATGCGATAGTACTTGGCGTTACAGCCATATAAGTTCAAGGTGATGCATCAACCAGGGAAGGCTCATGGTAATGCAGACTTTTTTTCAAGAACCATAGAAGGAGGGGATGAGGTGCAAGGAGGTGATGGGAGAAACTTAAGGGTCTGTGTGTGTGATGGGGTGTTGGGCTCCCCGGCACCGGAGCCTTCCATCTCCCGCAATAACCGGGAGGACGGGGAGGCACTCTGTGGCCAGGGTATAGTTCCCCTGCACTGCTGCGAGGCCTGTTCATGCGCCGCTCCTGGCGCATGTGCGGAGGTACCCGGCTCCGGCAAGTGGCTTGGGCGGTCTGCGCCAGCCCAGGCGTGGAGAAAACACCAGGCACCAAGTTTAAATGGCAGCTCCCACTGCCAATAGAGGAGGCAGCGAGAGGACTGGGCTTGAAAGGGGAACCCGGTCCCCAGCACGGCCAAGAGGGTAGAAAGCGGCCCAGGACAGGCTACACGGATCCCGCGGGTTGGTGAGTTGCAGGCGGTAGCCCCACCAACCGAGCAGAAGAAAACTGCCTCTGCTCTTAGGGTCCTGGGTCGAGGCCTGGAGTGAGGGAGGGCCCAGGTCTCCCTATCCTCCTCAACCGAGGAAGACGAGTCGCGGTGCCAGGGGATTAAAGCTGGAAGGTGAGGACTGATTAGACGATTGAGAGACTGATGGTGGCTTAGATAAGGACAAGGGTGAGGGACACACAGGGGAAGGGTCAGGGAAAATATCTATTCTCCGCTCACAGTGATGACCCCATGGTCTGCCTGAATGAGCGTGGGTCAGAGCTCTGCCCTTCACACCCGGACAATCTGCCAAAATTCTTCAAACCTTTTCAGGTTCATAGCTTGCCAGGATAGAGTACCCCATCCTGTACATGTAACCTGCATTCTTTGTTCCAAGATGCACATGACCTTGCATTTGGGTGTATTAAAATGCATGTTGGTCAAGCTATCCCACCTTAGAAAGTGATCAGGATTGCTCTGTATAACTGATCTGGCCTTAACATTAACTTTTTTATCATCTGGAAATTTTACAAGCAATGATTTTATATTTTCTTTCACATCATGACATTTTCCACATTGATTCCCAATTTAGAATCCTTTTTGAAATTCATCAATTCACCAGTTTTTAATTGATTTATTATGTGCTATATTAATTTCATATAGTGCTGAATTTTAATCAGAATGTCAGGAGGTACTAAGTCAAATTCGAAGCATAGTACACTATATCAGTATAGATAGCCTTATCAACCAAACTGGTAATCTCATAAAAAAACATCATATTTGCTTGACTAGACTTATTGTTCCATTTTATGGGTTAGTGGTTTTGCAAGCGAAGTTTGCTCATTGCATAGCTTGAGGCAGTTCTTTTCCCTCCCATAATCTCATACGCACTACATTAATTCACAATTTTATCTACTTATTTATTTTAATGACAAGGCAAAGTTGTTCACAGCCCATGTGATGAAAAGGTTCAACATAAGAACATAAGAATAACCATAGTGGGTCAGATCAAAGATCTATCTAGCCCAGTATCCTGTCTTCTGACAGAAGCGAATGCAGAACAGGTAATCCTCAAGTGATTCATCTCCTGTCATCCATTTCCAGCCTCTGACAAACATGGTAGGGACACCATTCCTACCCATCCTGGCAAATCGTCATTGATGGATATAACGTCCATGAACTTATCTAGGTCTTTTTTGAACCCTGTTAAAGTCCTGGTCTTCACAACATCCTCTACCAAGGAGTTCCACAGGTTGACTGTGTGCTTTGTGAAGAAAAACTTCTTTTTGTTTATTGAAAACCTGCTAAGTATTAATTTCATTTGACAATCCCTAGCTCTTATGTAATGGGAACAAGAAAATAACTTTTCCTTATTCACTTTTTGCATACCTGTCATGATTTTATAGACCTGTATTATATCCCCCCATTAATCTCCTCTTTTCTAAGATAAAAAGTCCCAGTCTTTTAAAACTCTCTTTATCTGACACCCATTCCAAACCCCTAATCATCTTAGTTGCCCATTTCTGAACCTTTTCCAGTCGCAACACATTTTTTGGGATGGGGCAACCATATCTGTATGCAGTATTCAAGATGTGGGCATACCATGGATTTATATAGAGGCAATAAGATATTCTCTGTCTTATTCTCTATCCTTTTTTAAATGATTCCTAACATTCTATTTGCTTTTTTGAATGATGCTGCACATTGATGAGGAATACTTGGAAACTGGTAGTCAAAGATACTTGCTTACCGCTGTAGTGTGATGCAATGAACTGACTGACATGTTTCCTGAATTCCTCCAGGATTTTTACAGGTGACACAGTGCTTCCATCTTCCAGGAAAGGTGTGGGGAAGCTACGGGACTTCCTTGGTAAAGTAACTTTGTAGTAGACCCCACTGTAGTCGTCCACTTCCGTGCACTGAACACAACATGTAACCGGCAGAGCCAGCATTACGTCAAATTCGTCTGGGTGATCAATCTATAGAAAAGGTTTCATCATTAGAGATGGTGCAACTGAATAACTGCAGAAGCAGCAGCAGGATAGGGAAGACAGAATCCTGGATGCTCATTTGCTGTTATGGCAGAATGGGCCATCCCTATGATTTCACATTAGCTTCCTGAGTTTCCAGAGAATGTATCAGGGAAGTATTTTTATGGATGGAATACAGCTGGTCCATTTATCCAGTTCAGACCCCAAAGAAGCTTTAGCAGCTCCACATTAGGCTGTCTTAGAACAGTTCCCTAGGAGCTGTTATGCCAGTGGAGATTGTCAAAGCACCATGAACTCTGGCCACACCCTCATCCATTCCTTCTACTCTGGCATATTTCTGAGCTGCCCCCTTTTAGGGCAGGGTGGCTGCCATAGTGCTGGCTACACTGGCTTTGTACACGAGTCAATGAGCCTCTCATGCTGAGGCAATCCTCAGCAGCCCAGCTAGGGCAGCTTTAAGTCACCTCTTGGCCACCAGAATGCAGGAACCGATACTGGTGATGCAGTAAGCCTTTAAATTAATGCTACACCATTGCTTTAATGTGGCATGCCTTTCCCCATGCTGTTATACTTGCCATTTTTGCCCTGAACAAATGTGGTCATTAAAGGTCCCATGTCATTTTTTTTGCAAGTTTTAGGATATTAGACATGATATCCTGGCCTAACCCCAATCTTGCTAATTATACCTGTAGCTCTAAATTTTCCCTGTGCTGGTGGATATAGCTTTCCTTCACTTCTGCACTATTTCTATGCAATACAGTTGGGGACAGTTAAACAGCTGTCACCTATGCCTTATAGACTGCTCTTTGCCAGTAGATAAAGGTATTTTTCTCTGTCTGTGTATATAGCCCTGTACGTAGAGAGCTAGTTCATCAGGCTTATGAATATGAATGAAATATGAATATGAACTGACCCCAGTATGGCACAAATACTGTAAAGCATCTGGACAGTGAATTGAATTCACTGCTTCAGTGGTCCCCGACCTTTTGGGGCTGCCGGGCGCCCGGAGGCGGGGTCACTCACGTGCTGGGCACCCGGGGGCGGGGCCACACACGTGTCCGGGGGCGGGGCCACCCATGCGTCGCACTCCCAGGGCCAGCACCGCTCCTGTGCTGCACGCCCATGGGTGGGGCTGCCCATACGCCACACGCCCGGGGCCAGCGCCACTCCTGTGCCACGTGCCCAGGGCGGGGATGCCGATACGCCACACGCCCGGGGCCGGAACAGCCCATGCACTGCATGCCTGGGGCCGGCGCCACTCCTGTGCCACGCGCCCAGGAGCCAGCACAGCCCATGCGCTGCGTGCCCGGGGCCGGCACAGCTCCTGTGCCGCGCGCCCAGGAGCCAGCACAGCCCATACGCTGCATGCCCAGGGCTGGCACTGCTTTGCGACCGGGTGCTCGCGAACAGGGTGAGTGCTAACAGGAGGGAGTTTTGAGAGGCTCTCCTGGAGGAGGAGAAGGAAGGAGCAAACTAAAGCACCTTGGGGCCGTGTGCTCAGGCACTATTTGGTGTCCGGGAGGTGGGCGGGCGTTAGCCCGCCCACATCAAAAGGACCTCCCCCCAGCCTGCGGGGAGGACCACAGAACCCAGGAGAACCAACTAATTACTGGGGACAAATAATGAAAAAAAACAGGGACGGGTGTGAGGGTCAAAGGGCTAAAACGAGGGAGCCGGATGGGGATACCGAGCAGAGAACCCCGGACAGCGCCCACTGCTCCCCGAAGGTCTCGAGAGAGCCAGCGGACGCTGCCCATTGGAACTCTGCCCGGATACGTGAGCGGATACAGCAACGGAAATAGGCCCCACAGTCGCAGGCCCCTCCCCCGGCCAACCTCTTTTCCCTGGTTTTATAAATTGTCGATTTGGCAATTGCCAGGAGGAGGTTGACCAGGAGGTCCCGCGACTTTGTGGGGCCACGGATGGGGTGTGCGTAAATTAACAAGTGGGGGGAAAAATGCAGCCAGAACCTCAACAGGAGGTTCTGGAGGAGCCGAAAGAGGGGCTGTAACCTGGCGCACTCGAGGTAGATGTGCGCCAGGGTCTCCCTCACGCCACAGAAGAGGCACGTTTCGGGGGTGGGGGTGAACCGCGCCAAGTACACGCCCGTGCTCACCGCGCCGTGCAGGATTCTCCAACAGATGTCCCCGGTGGGTCGTGGAACCAAAGTCGAATAGAGGCTGGCCCACCGGGGCTCCCCACCCTCTATTGATGGTAGGAGGTCCCGCCACTTGGTGTCTGGGCGGGACATGAGGGTGGGGAAGTGGAGCGTGTGAAGCACGAGCGTGTACAGGTGACTCTTTGGCGCGGTTCGGAAGGGGACTGGCCGCAGCGAGTGCAGCCGGCTCAGGTGACGAAGGGGAGGAGGTCGGGAAGGTACGCGGGGCTGGGGGCCGATGGAGAGATCGGGAGGGCCGGGGGTAAGGGGTGGGCGGGGTGCACCCTCTCGCAGGACTTTGTTTAGGTACACCCGAGCAGTGGGCGGCAAAGCGTCCTTCACCTCCTGAAGTACGCGCCGGGGAGTACGTAGGGTGGAGAGCCCCATGCGCTGGGCGAGCGCCTGAGGATCCACCCAGTCTCCCCGGTCGTAGTCCAGGAGGTCTCCGACTCTGGTGACTTCTGCCAGGACCAACCTCTGGCGCACCAAGGGGGACTCCGCCGCCTGCACACGTAGATGGGGATTGTGTAGCAGGGGCTCCGCGAGGAGGTCTGCCCCCACGGTGGCTCCCAAGGACCTGGTTGCTGCAAGCAGCTTCCAGGTCCGGAGGAGGTCCTGGTAGAAGGCCGGCAGCCCGGAGAGGTCTCGCGGAAGACCTCTCAGATAAAGGAGCTGCCGGTCGTATCGGAGCCCTCGGAGGCGGCGAAGGAAAGCGTGCGCAAGCGTGCTCCATGCCGGACTACCTGCATCAAATAGGAGTCTCTGCAGGGCCCGGAGGCGGAGGACGTGAACCCGCGTGCGCAAACACGTCAGGCCCTGCCCTCCCTCCTCCGGGGGGAGATGGAGAACCCCTGCAGAGACCCAATGCAGTCCTGGCCAGATGAACCGCAGCATGAGCTGCTGGATACGGACCAGGAGGCCCGGGGGCGGGACCAGGGTGCCGAGGCGGTGCCAGAGCATGGACAGGACCAATTGGTTGAGTACCAGTACCCTCCCACGCAGGGAGAGGCACCGGAGCAGTCCCGTCCATCTCTGCAACCGCTCGACCACCCTGGCCTCTAAACCTTGCCAGTTCTCCGGCGGGGAGGGATGCGTGGCAGAAAGAAAAACGCCGAGATAGAGCAGCGGACCCGCGCTCCACCTGATGGCCTGAAGCGCGGGTGGGAGGGAGCCCGCCTGCCACCCGGCCCCTACCACCAGGCCAGAGCTCTTGACCCAGTTGACCCGGGCGGAGGAGGCCGCCGAGTAGACGGCTTGGCAAGCCTCCACCCGCGCCAGGTCTCCTGGGTCCTGGACCACGAGGAGCACGTCGTCGGCATACGCCGACAGGACCAGCCTCGTCTCCGGCTCACGGAGCGCCAACCCCGTCAACCTCTTGCGAAGGAGACGGAGGAAGGGCTCTATGGCCAGAGCGTACAGCTGGCCCGACAGCGGACAGCCTTGACGTACTCCCCGCCCGAAGCTGACCGGTGCGGTCAGGGTCCAGTTGAGCTTGACCAAACACTCTGCGGAGGCGTACAGCACCTGGAGAAACCCCACAAAATGGGGCCCGAAGCCGAAGGCCCGCAGGGTGCCCAGGAGGTACCCGTGGTCCATCCGGTCGAACGCCTTCTCCTGATCCAAGGACAGGAGGGCGAACGACAGACCGTCCCTACACCCGAGCTCTAGGAGATCCCGGACCAGAAAGAGGTTGTCGAAGATGGTTCGGCCCGGGACGGTGTAGGTCTGGTCTGGATGGACCACGTCCGCCAGCACGGACTTCAACCTCAGGGAGATGGCTTTGGCGACAATTTTATAGTCCGTGCTGAGGAGCGAGACGGGACGCCAATTCCTCAGATCGCGGAGGTCCCCCTTCTTGGGCAGCAAGGCGATCACGGCTCGCCTGCACGATACAGGGAGGACCCCGCTCTCCAAGGACTCGGCCCAGACGCTAGCAAGGTCCGGGCCGAGGACGTCCCAGAACACGCGGTAGAACTCCACGGTCAGCCCGTCCATGCCCGGGGATTTATTGGTGGGCATGAGACGGAGGGCTTCCGAGAACTCGGCCAGAGAGAGAGGCAGCTCTAGCCGGTCCCGGTCGCCCGCGCTGACCGTCGGGAGTTCGTTCCAGAGAACCCTGCGGGCGTCGGCGTCGGTCGGATCCGGGGAGAAGAGAGAGGCGTAGAAGGCGCGAGCCCTCTCGCGCATCTCCACCGGATCCGTGAGGGGGGTGCCGTCCTCCGCCAGAAGGCAGAGGACGTGTTTTTTGGCCCCCCTCTTTTTCTCCAGGGCGTAGAAGAAGCGGGAGCCTCGATCCATCTCCCGAAGGAGACGGATGCGAGAACGAACAAAGGCACCCCGGGCTCGAAGGTCCTCGAGGGCCCGAAGCTCCTCCCGCTTCTCCCGGTACGCTCCGCAGAGGGGCGGATCCTCGGGGCCGGTGGCCAGCCGCTTCTCTAGCTCTAAAACCTCCCGTTCCAACTGCTCTATCGCCGCATCCCTCCGCCGGCTGGCCCCCCGGGCGTAGTCACGGCAGAAGAGCCGCGTGCGCACCTTCCCCACATCCCACCACCGCCGCGCCGAGGGAAAGGCGCACCGCCGCCCGCGCCAGGCCAGCCAGAACTCCCGGAAGGACGCTACGAAGCCCACGTCCTCCAGCAGGCTGTTATTAAAATGCCAATAGGCCGGCCCCGGCCTCTCCGAGGAAAGAGAAGCCCGTACGGCCACCAAGTGGTGGTCCGAGAAAGGGGCCGGCCGAATGCCGGAGGAGTGGGCCCGGAAGAGATGATGACGAGACACATAAATGCGGTCCAACCGGGAGTGGAAAGACCGATGACCCGCCACCTGGACGTAGGTAAACACCGTTTCCTCGCCCAGGTGGAGGTCTCGCCAGACGTCCACCAGGGAGTGATGGTCTATTATCTCCCTGAGGACGTCCGCGGCGGCCGGGCACTGCTCGAGCCCCGTACGGTCCCGCTCCTCGAGGGTGCAGTTGAAGTCTCCGCCCAGGACCAGGCACTCGCGAGGATCCAAAGTGCCGAGGAAGGCCGACGCCTGCCGAAAGAAGCGGAGCCTCTCCGGGGCGGACGTCGGGGCGTAGATGTTGACGAGATTTAGTGTCAGCCCTTCCGTCCGAACCCGGAGATGCAGCAGGCGACCCTGCACGACCTCGGCGGTCCCCAGCACCTCGGGCTGCAGGTTCGGGGAGAACAGGGTAGCCACCCCGGCTTGACGGGCCGACAGGTGGCTAAAATAAACCCTGTCCCCCCACTCCAGCCGCCAGCTAGCCTCGGTGGCCGGAGCTGTGTGGGTCTCCTGGAGGAATATGACGGAGTACCTGCCCCTCCGGAGGAAGGAGAGGACCTGACACGTACGGAGGCCCGACCCGCAGCCCCGGGTGTTTAGAGTGGCAAAGATGAGCGGCGGCATCGAGAGGGCTGGGGAAGATCCTGATTGGCAGGAGTGCCGACGGCCCCCATCGGGCCCCGCAGCAAACCGTGACCGTTCCCAAAAGTGAGCAGGGCGTCACGGAAGCTGCGGACCCGCTGGTAAGCCGCGGCCCCCCGCCGCCCGGTCCCTTTACCCTCCCGCAAGAGGGCTCTGACTATTTGCAAGATGAGATGAAAATCTCCCCAGCGCTGAAGGGCGAGAGCGACCTTGTTCTTGGAGCCACGGATGTCTTCCAAGAAAACACGCATCTCGCCCTTCAGCGCGTCTGGCGTCGGGGCCTCGGGCCCTCGAACGCCTTGGGGCCAGACCCCTCCGTGAGCCCCGCGACCCATCGGCACGGGGACGCAGGGCGTTTGAGGTCCCTGCTGAGAGGACAGTGGCGGAGAGAGATCAGCCCCAGATGTGCTGGGAGCAGAAGAAACGAAAACTGCCTCCCGGGGGCCAACGTCTGGACTAAACGTGGCAACCCCAGGGGCGGCAGTAACAGAGTAAGGGGAGGAGAAAGAGTTCAGGGAGGGGATCGGGAAAAGGAGGGAGACGAGGAAGGAGAGTAGGGGGAGGAAGAGGTGAGGGATTAGGGAAGAGACAAGAATGGCGGGGAGGAGGAAGAGGGGTGGGAAACTCTATTGAGAGGGCGTTTGAATAGGGAGCAGGAGAAGGAGCAGGGCGAGATGCCTCAGCAGAGGAGGCACCGGGGTGCGGTGCCTCCTCGCAGCGCAGAGAATCGATGGCAGTGGTAGGGGTAGTAATAGTCTCCCCAGCGCTGAGCTCCAGTGCCACAGAGAGTGCAGCACCGGAGGCCTCAGCGCCGGGGGTGACAGATATTAACGGGATCTCCCGCCCGCTGAGAGCCTCAAGGGTTGCCGCGGCCGCGGCCGAGGTGTTGTCGATGGCCGGGCAGACGGTCGCACCCCGGGGCAACTCAGAGGCAGGGAGAAGGGATAGCAGCGGGTCGGAAGGGGAAGGAGAGGTCGGTTGTTGTCCCTCCAGGACCTGATGATCCCCCTCCGAGGCAGCCGGGGTCAGCCCCAAAGCCTCCACCTCCTGAGAGAGGAAGGCGAGCCCGCCGCCCGCCACCAGGTGCTGATCTCTGTCGGTGGCAAGGTCAGCGGCCGCCCCCTCAGTGGAGGCGGGAACAGTGGGAGCATCCTCCATGGACACCCCCTCTTGCAGGGACCCCGGGAGGGAGGTGTTCACCTCTCCCGCGTCTGCCGCAGTCACCTCGACCGCTTCGTGGTGCTGTGAATCGCTTGCGGGCTCAGAGGGTGGAATGGCCCCAGCGTCCACCCCCATGGGTACAGGGAGGTTGTCCTCCCCCTCAGAGGGCGGGGTGGAACGCCGAGCACGCTTTCGGCGCTTCCCCATTGCGAGCTCCCATCCCTCGGAGGAAGAGGGCTGGGCCTGAATGGAGGAAGAGCCAGGGGACAAGGGCAGCGTCGGGGGGGCAAGGGTAGATGGGGGCTGGGCAGCAGGGGAAAAGGATACCTCCCCCCAAGGTAGGTTCTGCCCGAGTCCCGTCACTGACCCCGCCGCCCTCTCCTCCGCGGGCCCAGCCTTGCCGCTTTTGGCGGTGGCAGCATCAGCACCCGCACGCTCGTCTGGGCCCTGCGGAACCCGAGCGGGATTGACGACGGTCACGGTTGGAGGAGGGGCGACCCCAGGGTCCGGACCGTCAGGGCCACCGGCGATGGTAGGGCCGGTGCCCTCCCGGGCATCGGGGGTCCCGGGTGCCTCTCCAAACCGGGCCAGGGGGCAGTCCCTTCGGACGTGCCCCGTCGCCCGACAGAGAAAACACCGGGCCTCCCCCATGGTGTAGTACACCCGGTACCGGGCCCCTTGATGGGGCACCAGAAATGACCCTTCCAGGGCTTCTCCGCCACGTCCCGCCGGCAGTAGTAGGATTTGTACCTGCCGGCGAAAGGAAAGGACGTGGCGGAGGGTCGGGTCTTTACAGCCCAGAGGAAGGGGACTCAGGACTGACAGAGGCCTCCCCAGGGTGGAGAGGAAAGGCAGTAGGGCGGCATTGGGGAGGAAGGGAGGAACAGAGGACAAAACCACCCGTACGCCCAGGTCCTCCAAAGGCTCGAGGGGAACGTGGACTCCCCCCACCGCCAAACCCCTTTCCACCGCCTTCTGGGCAGCGGCCTCGGACGCCAGGAAGAAGACCACCTTCCCGAACATCTTAGAGGCCGCCACCACGGCCGCGGGCCCCACCACGCGTGCCAACGCCCGCACGTAGGTCTCCACGTGGGGCGAGGCCGCCACCAGGAGACAACGGACCCCGTGCCTCCTGGTCAGGGTGGGAAAGGGGCCGCGGCCGCCGGGGATGGTATTCCGGGAGGCGGCTTGGGAGGCGACAGGCGGGGGGGTGGCGGCCACCTGGGCGTACGCCCTGGGGCCCGGGACACCGTTGCCCCCAGAGCTGGTGGAAGGAACAGGGGAGCGGGAAGGAGGGGGAGCCGCGGCCAACATGTGGGTCGCGGCCGGGGAGTGAGCCCTCGCCTCAGGAGGTTTTGCCTTCCGGGCGGGGCTCTTGCCCTTTTTGGTCCCCAGGCCCTTCCTACCCTTCAGAGGGGCATTCTTGATGGTAGCCGGAGGTGCCGCGGCAGAAGCGGTCGAGGCCCCGGGGTCCTCGTCCATGTCCGCCCCCTCTACCGTAGTGACGGGGGGCCCGGCAGCCTCAGAGGAGTTGTTGTTTTTAGGGAGGGGTGGGGAAGGTTCTGCATGGGGTGTCATCCGACAACCCCTTCGTTGTGGTCATGGGTAGGGAGGAAAGGACAAAACAAACAATTAGGGGAGAACCAAAAAAACACCAGGGAAGGGAACAGGGAGCGAAAGAGAGGGGAGGAAGGAGATTTACCACTCCCCCCCACTAGGCTGGAAGTGGGGTGGGAGGGTGATAATTCAGAAGAAAGGGAAGGGGAAAAGGTGTAAGGAATACAGCTCCCAGCACAGAATGGAAAGAGTGGCTCCTCCGGCTGCACTGGGGAGATGAGGGGTAAATAATCATTAAAAGGACATGGGGACAAGTGAAGCTGTGTGTGTGGGAAGAGTAACTAAAAGGAGGGGGAAGCTCAAGCGCCTAACAAAAGAAAGCGGGGGGGGGGGGGAAGCACTGGCACTCAAAGGGGTGGATGGGACAAGCAGTGGAGTGGGAAGACAGGCAGTTAAAAGATGCCTGTTCAAGGGCGGGAAGAGGGAGGAGACACTGCTGAGGGAAAGGGAAACAGTGTACCCACAGGCACCTGAGCAGCAGGCCCACGGTACCTGCTGCAAGGCCCAGAAGAGCAGAGAAGGGCAAGGAGACAAGCAGTGGGGCCGAGAATGGAAAGGCCCCTACAGCAACCGGGGCTTGGAGAGGGAGCAGCAGGAGAAGTGTGAGGGCCGATGAACTAGGGGGAGGTAAGCCCCTGCCCTCAGCACCCCAAAGGAGCTGCATCAGCCCCCCCACCCAGGAGCCCTGATGGAAAGGGCCCCTAATCTCCCCTCCCCAGCACCAGGCAGGCTGTGGGGAGAGGGAAACCCCAGGGGCTGCTTTAAAGCAGCCCCCTTACCGTCTCTTCTTTGGGGAGAGCAGCAGCAGCGGGAAAGATGAAGGTCCGGCCTGCCAAGGTGGAGAAAAAGGGGGGGAGGGGGTCAAAATAGACCCCCAAGAAAATGGGAGCCGTGTGCTCAGGCAGGCAGGCAGGCAGTTGGAAGCTGATTAGGTTTGAATTGAAACACCGTGTGCTGATTGGCTGAGCTGTAGGCAGAGGGAGGAGCTATCAGGGAGGCCGAGCACTTAAACCCTGCTGGTAAGCGACCAGGGAGCTTTGCGACCGGGTGCTCGCGGACAGGGTGAGTGCTAACAGGAGGGAGTTTTGAGAGGGGAGTTTAGAGGGGGAGCTTGGGGGGAGCCAGTGACTTCTATTGCCCTTAAACTAAATCCTTTATAACAACCTCTATCTGAAACATTTAATTAACCCTCATATATAATTAGAGTAGGAAATGGAGGCAGAAGCCCAGCAGCAGAGTGGGGGCTATCCTGTTTATTGTGTCGAGTGCAGTATGTATGACTACCTACCCTGTGGGTGGGTGGCGTATGTGTGCGCTCGATGCAAGGAGCTCCTGGCCCTCAGAGACCGAGTGCGTGCTTTGGAGGCCAGGGTGGCTGAACTGGAGGAGCTAAGGAAGGCAGAGGTGTTTGTGGATGAGACTTTCCGGGACATAGTAGGGCTGTCCCACCTCCAATCTGA
Source organism: Pelochelys cantorii (assembly GCA_032595735.1). NCBI lineage: Eukaryota > Metazoa > Chordata > Testudines > Trionychidae > Pelochelys > Pelochelys cantorii. The sequence continues at coordinate 94,434,608 of CM064329.1, read as the reverse complement.
CAGTCCTGATGCTGTTACGGAGGATGAAAGGCTCAGGGAAGGAGAGCAGTCAATGGGAGCAGAGGGAAACCATCCCATAGTTGGGACCCTCCTTCCAGAGGGTGATGTTGTATCCTCTCGTGCCGAGGATACTTCTCCAGGGGAGGGAGCTCCAGCTGTTAGGAAGAAGCAGGTTTTAGTAGTGGGGGATTCGATCATTAGAAATATAGATAGTTGGGTTTGTGATGACCGGGAGAACCGTATGGTTACTTGCCTGCCTGGTGCGAAGGTTGCGGATCTCTCGAGGCATCTAGACAGACTTATGGGCAGTGCTGGGGAGGAGCCGGTCGTCGTGGTACATGTTGGTACCAATGACATAGGGAAGGGTAGAAGAGATGTTCTGGAGGCCAAATTTAGGTTACTAGGAAAGAGACTGAAATCCAGAACATCTTTGGTGGCATTCTCTGAAATGCTTCCAGTTCCACACGCAGGGCCAGATAGACAGGCAGAACTTCAGAGTCTCAATGCGTGGATGAGACGATGGTGCAGGGAAGAGGGGTTTAGATTTATTAGGAACTGGGGACACTTTTGGGGTAGGGGGAGCCTATACAGGAATGATGGGCTCCACCTAAATCAAGGTGGATCCAGACTGCTGGCATTAAACATTAAAAAGGTCGTAGAGCAGTTTTTAAACTAAGAGGTGGGGGAAAGCCGATTGGTGCGGGGGAGCACCTGGATCGGACGGAGACTTCTCTTACACGAGGCTCCATAGGTAGGGATTCCCTAGAAGTTAGTCAGATAGGGAACGTGGGAAATAATATATGGGCAAGATCAGATGTGAAACAATCGTGCATAAAAAAATCCAATGTGTCTGTGAAAGGCGGACATATAAATAGTGGTAGTTTTCTAACATGCTTTTACACTAATGCTAGGAGTCTGTCTAATAAGATGGGTGAACTGGAGTACCTCATATCAAAGGAGGAAGTTGACATAATAGGCATCTCAGAAACATGGTGGAATGAGGACAATCAGTGGGACACTATCATACCGGGATATAAATTATATCGGAAAGACAGAACAGGTCGTGCGGGTGGCGGAGTGGTACTATATGTGAAGGATAATATAGAATCAAATGAAGTAAAAATCCTAAAGGAATCAAAATGTTCCATAGAATCATTATGGATAACAATTCATTCCTCTAATATGAATATGGCATTAGGAATATATTACCGACCACCTAACCAGGACAGTGATAGTGATGCTGAAATGATAAGGGAGTTCAGAGAGGCTACCAAAATAAAAAACACAGTAATAATAGGAGATTTCAATTATCCCCATATTGATTGGGTGCATGTCACCTCAGGACGGGATTCAGAGATTAAATTTCTTGATGCCTTAAATGACTGCTTCTTGGAGCAGCTAGTACAGGAACCCACAAGGGGAGAGTCGATTCTCGACCTAGTCTTGACTGGAACGCAGGATCTGGTCCAAGAGGTAACTGTTACTGGACCGCTTGGAAATAGTGACCACAATATAATAACTTTTAATATTCCTGTGTTGGGAAGAACACCGCAGCGGTCAAACACTCTGGCATTTAATTTCAAAAAGGGGAATTACACTAAAATGAGGAAGCTAGTTAAACAGAAACTAAAAGGGAGAGTAATTAAACTAAAATCCCTGGAAGCTGCATGGGAACTGTTTAAAGACACCATACTAGAGGCCCAACTTAAATGTATACCCCAAATAAAAAAACACAGTAAGAGACCTAACAAAGAACCACCATGGCTAAACAGCCATGTTAAAAAGGCAGTGAGAGAGAAAAGGGCAGCTTTTAAAAAGTGGAAGTCAAATCCTAGTGAGGAAAATAGAAAGGAACATAAACACTCCCAAATTAAGTGTCATAATGTAGTAAGAAAAGCCAAAAAAGAGTTTGAGGAACAGCTAGCCAAAAATTCAAAAAATGATAGTAAAATGTTTTTTAAATACATTAGAAGCAGGAAGCCCGCTAAAAAAGCAGTGGGGCCCTTGGATGATAAAGATATAAAAGGAGCGATCAAGGAAGACAGTGCCATTGCGGAGCGATTAAATGATTTCTTTGCTTCAGTCTTCACGGCTGAGGATGTTACAGAGGTTCCTAAATCTGAGCCAGCCTTTTTAGGTGACAAATCTGAGGAACTCACTCAGATTGAAGTGACATTAGAGGAGGTTATGGAATTAATTGATAAGCTGAATAGTAAGAAGTCTCCAGACGGCATTCACCCAAGGGTTCTGAAAGAACTCAAATGTGAAATTGCGGAGTTATTAACAGTGGTTTGTAACCTATCCTTTAAATCCACTTTGGTACCAAATGACTGGAAGATGGTCAATATAACACCAATATTTAAAAAAGGCTCTAGAGGAGATCCTGGCAATTATAGACCGATAAGTTTAACATCAGTACCAGGCAAATTAGTAGAAACACTAGTAAAGAGTAAAATTGCAAGGCACATAGAAGAGCACGAATTGTTGGGCAAAAGTCAGCATGGTTTCTGCAGAGGGAAGTCGTGTCTAACTAATCTGTTAGAATTCTTTGAAGGGGTTAATAAACATGCGGACAAGGGGCACCCAGTGGATATAATATACCTAGATTTCCAGAAAGCCTTTGACACGGTCCCACACCAAAGGCTTTTACGTAAATTAGGTGGTCATGGGATAGGAGGAAAGGTCCTTTCATGGATCAAGAATTGGTTAAAAGACAGAAAACAAAGGGTGGGAATAAATGGTAAATTTTCACAATGGAGGAGGGTAACTAGTGGTGTTCCCCAGGGGTCAGTACTGGGACCAATCCTGTTCAACTTGTTCATCAATGATCTAGAAAATGAGGTAAGCAGTGAGGTGGCCAAGTTTGCAGATGACACAAAGTTGTTCAGGACAGTCAAAAGCAAAAGGGATTGTGAAGAACTACAAAAAGATCTCAGCAAACTGAGTGATTGGGCAGCAAAATGGCAAATGAAATTTAATGTGGGTAAGTGTAAGGTAATGCATGTTGGAAAAAATAACCCAAATTACACGTACTACATGATGGGGTCAAATTTAGCTACGACAGATCAGGAAAGGGATCTTGGAGTTATAGTGGATAGTTCTATGAAGACATCCACGCAGTGTGCAGCGGCAGTTAGTAAGGCAAATAGGATGTTAGGAATTATTAAAAAAGGGATAGATAATAAGACAAAAGATATCATACTTCCCCTATATAAAACTATGGTACGCCCACATCTCGAGTACTGCGTGCAGATGTGGTCTCCTCACCTCAAAAAAGATATATTGGCATTAGAAAAGGTTCAGAAAAGGGCGACTAAGATGATTAGGGGCTTGGAAAGGGTCCCATATGGGGAGAGGCTAGAGAGACTGGGACTTTTCAGTTTGGAAAAAAGGCGATTGAGGGGCGATATGATAGAGGTATATAAAATCATGAATGGTGTGGAGAAAGTGATTATAGAAAAATTATTTACCTTTTCCCATAATACAAGAACTAGGGGACACCAAATGAAATTGATGGGTAGTAGGTTCAAAACTAATAAAAGGAAATTTTTCTTCACACAGCGCACAGTCAACCTGTGGAACTCCTTGCCCGAGGAGGCTGTGAAGGCCAGGACTCTATTAGGGTTTAAAAAAGAGCTTGATAAATTTTTGCAGGTTAGGTCCATAAATGGCTATTAGCCAGGGATAAAGTATGGTGCCCTAGCCTTCATAACAAGGGCAGGAGATGGATGGCAGGAGATAAATCACTTGATTATTGTCTTCTGTTCTCCTTCTCTGGGGCACCTGGCATTGGCCACCGTCGGCAGATGGGATGCTGGGCTCGATGGACCTTTGGTCTGACCCAGTATGGCCATTCTTATGTTCTTATGTTCTTATGCCCGGGGCCGGCGCCACCCCTGTGCTGCACGCCTGGAGCCGGCACAGCCCTTGTGCCGTGCACCTGGGGGGCGGGGGTTGCCCATATGCTGCACGCCCAGGGGCTGGTACCGCCCACATGCCCGGGGGCGGGGCCGGCCCCAATCACTCGGCGGGCGCACAGAAATGGCCCGGCAGGCGCCATGGCACCCACGGGCACCGCGTTGGGGACCACTGGCTTAGGACCAGATTCTGGTACTCTAACTCACATTGATAAGTATCTTAAATTATTCCAGCAGTGGTCCCATTGACTGATCAAAGAAGTGACTTGAGGATTAAAGTGCTACTCATGTGAGTAAGAGTATCAGATTCTGACTCATAGGAAACTCGATAGAAAGGTATAACGATGGTCAAGTAACACCCTTGCAATCCCTTAAAATCACCACAGTGACAGACAATATAGAAAAGATTCTGTGGTAAAAGTTGCTATATAAAAGATGCCCCAATGGTAGGCAATATAGAAAAACCTCAGATAGATGGTCATAGCTGAGGACAGGATCTGGCCATATCAGCCAAAAAGCAATGAATCTGTTGATCTCCTTCACAGACCGAATACTAGACCTGCCTCTGCTTTGTGTTAATCCTGCTGGATAAAACGACAGCTTTGTGATCCCAATTCATGATGCTATTAGGACAGTTAGCAGAGAGTTACTCACTTTCACAGACTCATAGTAGCTGCCCGTGGTCAACTTGGTCACCTCCTTAAAGTAGGGCCTCTCTGGATACTCCTTCAAGTATCTAATGAATGGGTCAATGAACCCATTCATTACTGCAGCCGCCTTGGTTATCTCCTCCTGTTTCAGACGAAGGGCTTTCACCCTTTCTTTAATACGGAGAGCAACATCTTTGCTTGGCACGGAGAGAGCAGCTGCTGCCATCTTTGAGATCTCACACAGGTCAGCAGAGGCATACCTGGAACAGGGTTGTCCAAGGTATCCTATAAGAAAGGACAGAAACCAAAGGCCAAGAGATGTGTTCTGGCTTTTCAAAAATGTACCCTCTTGATGTGCTGAGAATCCTCAGCTCCCACTGTCTGGAATATGGGTTGAGAAGACTCAGAACCTTGGAGAAGTCCCAGTACCTTGCAGAATTGAGTCCCAGACTTCCTAGGATTAGTGTTGCCTTCACTACAAATTGTCAGTGAGAATATTGAGTATAACATCTCACAAAAAATGGAATAAAATATCACTGGTTTTTGAAACTTGAGGAATGAAAAGAACTTGGAATTTTTCACTGACGTTTTCTTTCCAGTTTTTGACCATCTTGTGTCATAAGTAATCTTAGCTCACCACTACCGAATATACAAAAGGGACTCTTTTGCTTTTTCATCCTCCTTGTTTGACTCATCTACTTGCTGCATCTTGTCATACACCTGTACGGTGAACTGTCTAGGACAAAAACTGTCTCCTTGTTACTTGCTTGTGTGGCATCTAATACAATAGAATAATGGCCTTTGATTGGGCACTCCCACTAATAGCAATAACAACAGCAAGGGATAACATAATTACAGCACATACAGCAAGCTTTTGATTCACCTCCTTAGGAGAAAATATAGGAAGTGTGACTGTGACCCTCTCCTGAATTGTTCATTCAACCAGCTATTGCTTGTACCAACCTGCAGATTCTCTCCTTCTTTGCTTCCTCTGGCTTTTTGCAGGAAGTGTTTCAGGCATCTCAGCTGTGGCTCCTAAAGAATTTCCAAGATTTTAGCTGTGTTGCTAGTGACCAAACACATGTATCAATTCTTTTGCCTTTACACAGAGAAAATTACAAGTTATTGTAGACACAGTCCAGAATTCCCTGTGATCCTTTGCATGGTGTGTAGAAATATTGCATTAAAAATTCATAAGCTTGGCTTTTCTACAGACTAATGAATCAAGTCTGGCTAAGGTTGTGTGAGGTGTATAAGTAGGGGGCAGATCTGAGGTTAGCTTATGTAACCCACACATCTAGTGTGGTTACTGAGCAATGCAAGTGGTACCTAGACCACAGCAACAGTGAAGACCAAGAGACCTCTACAGCATGGGCTGGGAACCAGCTGGCTTTTAGCTCAGAGGGTAGCTGCTCCTATACTCAGCTCCAGAAGTCCCCAGTTCAAATCCACGGTTACACTAGGGTTTCATGTTTATCCCTATGGACACTTGGAACTTCATGGTGCAGCCAGCGGAAAAGTCAGAAGCTACTGCTACAAATGCACAGAGCCTGCAAATGAGAGGTAGGGGTGGGACTCCATTACTTCAACATAAAACCATTACACCACATTTTGAAAACATGATAAGCTCCTAAAAGCTTACCTTTAACAAGTTGGGAGAGGAGGCCAAAAAGCTGGGAAAGGACTATAAATAGAATTAGTTGAAAAATTTTTAGTGAAGCTGTTTAACCCCCCTGGATAAAAAGATTTAAATGTGTTGGGTTTATTTAAAGTGTGGGGTGCGAATAAGATGGATTTCAAGGGCCCAGAACAACAATGGTGGTATTTTTAAACAACATGGGATATCTGAGCTCAAATACTCATCAAGCTTAATTATTAAGTGATATGAGAAAAATATCTTCCATTGTCAGATTCCCACCTGTATCTCCAGTAAAGTGTCTGAGGTCTGTACAGACTCTGCAGTCCCTTATTCATATGAGTAGGCCCACGGGCGGCGAGTTATATGGGCTCATGGTGCCCAGGCTCCAGCAATATTCAGAGCTGGGAGCCCTGCTCCACTAATATTTGGAGCTGGGTCTCTCCCCCGGCCCTGCCTGGAGCAGGCTCCAGCCCCCACCCACCCCTCCGCACGTCCCCCCACCCCAGCCCCAGAGCGTCCCCCCCAGCACTGGCCCCAGCCCCAGCCCTGCCGTGCGCAGCTTTCAGTCCAGCTCCCCCTTGCCGGCGCGCGCTGCCAGATACTGCTGCCATGCGCAGCATTTACAGGTGAGCAGGGAGACGCCTGGGCGTGATGTGACGTCATGGCCCAGGACTTTAAAACTGCTCAGCGCGGCATTGCGCTGCGTGGCCTAGCTCCGGGTTCAGAGTCCGGGAACTTCTGGGGCCTGAGCGCAGACTCCGGCCCCACAAAGTGGAAGGTAGAATGTAAGGTAAGGGAGGGGAGGGGATAAGGTAGGGGGAAGGGGTGGGAGAGGAAGGGGCTTGTGTGGAGGGGGAGGGGGAGGAGGAAGAAAGGGAAAGTCACCAAGGAACATGGTGGAGGAGAGACAAATGTCAGAGGGCCAAGTGCAGACAATGAGGAAAAGGGCAAGAGGGGAGGTGTCAGTGGGAGAGGGAACAGGGTGATGCTGGGAGAGAAGAGAGTAAGGGCATTGGGGGCTAGAGAGGGGAGGGGGAGGTGCTGGGAGAAGGCTTGAAAGAAGGGGTGGGCATGAGAAAGGTGGGGATGGAGCAAGTCATGTGTGAGGGCACAGAGGGGCATGAGGGGAATGTGGGCAGAGAGTGGTGAAGGGGTGGGCATAAGGGAAAAAGAGGGCAAAGGGGGCAGGGGCAGTAAGGGAAGGAGAAGGCACCAGGATGGTGCAGGGCTAAGGGAAGGTGCAGGTGCCAGGGGATTCTGGGGTGAAGCAGAAAGGCAGACACCTGGAGGTGAGGGACCAGCACCAGAGGAGAGAGGCAGGGCAGGTGTGTAGAGGGAGGTGTTAGAAGAGGGGATGAGGAGGGGTAGATCACATGATCAGAGTGGGGCTACTGGAGGAGTGGGCACAGGGGGCAGAGAAGGGCTGGTGGAGGGGGGCAGGTTGCAGGAGGGCTGAGGGCAGTGAGAAGGGCAGGAGTCAGGACAGCAGAGGAGGGTGAGGAGTTGGGGGGCAGCAGGCACCAGGGGAGCTGATGGAGCAAGGGGAGGAGACATGGCAGCAGAGAGAGAAGGTAAAGGTTCATAAAATATGTATTAATAACTTGGGTGCCACACTGGCACATCCAAACAAGCCACATGAACTCAGTACAGGTGCACAACACAAAATTCATTCTGCTCATGGGAGGAAACTCTTAGGCTATGTCTACACTGGCAGCTTCTTGCACAAGAACACGTCCACACTGCCATGTGTGAGCTGTGCTTTTGAGCAAGAGCATCCATGGCAGTGTGGACGCTCTCTTGCGCAAGAAAGCTCCTATGGCCATTTTAGTCATAGGGGTTTCTTGCGCAAGAAATCCCTGCCAAGCGTCCACACGACCTTCTTGCACAAGAGAGCTTGCACCTGTTCGAAAAGAGCATAGCTCTTGCACAAGATGCCTTCTCTTACCAAGCCGTAATGTAAATTTCCTTAGTGGGAACACTTCCCCCAGCCTCTCTGCCCCCGAGTTAATGTCACACATGTTGGGATAATGAAATTGCAGGATAGTTGCATGAGGGGGGTTTGGTGGGGGCCAAACTAATCCCTGTTGGTAGGAGGATGGTGGGAAAAGTCCTTCGAGAGGGGTGACATGACACCTTTTACTTCTGGTCATGTGTCCATCTTGCCCCGAGCGTGCTACCTCCAGAGGCCTGGTTAATGGGGGTCAGGGGGCATGGTTAACGGGGTCAGGGGGTGTGACTAATGGGGATCGGGGCGTGATTAACAGGGGTCAGGGGGTGTGGCTAATGCGGCACCACCAAAAATTATACAAACCTGCCGCCCCTGAGTAGGCCTCCTAACTTCAATGGGACTACAATGCACCCTCTGTAATGAACTCCTGGGGAACTCAAGCCATTTGTTCAGTAGCCAGCAATTCATTTTGGTGAGGCGGGAGACCGGGGGCATTGCTCCTCCAGCCCCAGTGCCATGGCAAACAGAGAGAGCTCCTCTAACCCAGAGGGGCTGTGGGTGGAGCAAAGTTTTTCTCTAGCTCTGGGGACGCAGCAGAGCACTCTGACCTGGCTGCAGCTCCAAGGCCAGAAGGCAGCTTACCACAGCAATCCCAGGCTGGACACGTTGTCACTCCCTACCCCCACATTGCAGCCCTAGAGCTGGAGGGTCTTTCAGACCCGCACCATAGCAGATGGGGCTGGAGGGGAAATCCAGGGACATTTACTATAGCCCAATGTTTACTATGATGAAGGACATTATAGCAAGGGTCTACTGTACTTGTATAGAATCACAGAGTTGGAAGAGACCTCAGGAGGTCATCAAGTCCAACCCCCTGCCCAAAGCAGGACCAATTTCAACTGTAGTATGTATGGGTAAGAGCTTGCAGGAACCAATAGTAACAACAGCTAGAATGTCCAAATCATTGTCATAATAATATAGCCTAAATGCATTGTCTCTGCATATTACAGAAGGAAGGGAAAAAAGATAATGGCACATCACTGATCCCCAGGTCCCAACTACTGCATCTGTCTACCTCATTGGGCTGTGCCCACCTATCCACCCCACTCTCCCCCAATATCCTGATCTGAGGGTATCCTGACAGAGAGAGGACACAAAAACTTATTTAGTGACACTATTACCTAAAACTTGATGTGTGGACAGGATCATCACAACATACATAGATAGGCTGTGTTTTCTGCCTTAAAGACAGGAATCAATATGAAGCCTGAAGCATATCTAAATGAGATTTAACAACAAGCACCCAGCTGAAATAAAATGCACTAACCTGCAAGTTGATCTTTTAAGTACTCTGAGTCTTGAGTACTTGGAGCTTCTGGTGCCCCCAATTTTTTTCCAGATGCGGTGACTGCAAATTTTGCGGCTTGTGACAGAGACAGAGGAACCATATCCCCTGGGTTTTCTGTCCCCTCATTGGCCTCTGAATTTCTGCATCTACTGTCCTCAGCCTTTCTTTGAGGTGCTTTTCGCTGTTTGGTTGTTGGTGCAGGAGTTGGTTTAGACATTTTAACTATGATCCCTAAAAGTTGTCAAAGAACTTCTCCAATGTTAATTCTCATTGCAAGTTTTTCCTTGGGAAAATACATTCCGTGATTATTTCTTCTTTTACAAAAGCAAATCTCAGTGCATTCCAGACATATCACAGGTCTCTTAATTTGCCAACAACCTCCTCCCACCCCCTCCTTCCCCTGCCCCACACATGTTTTCCTATCCTTTCCATGTTCCCTGGAGCAGCAATATTTAAACATTTGTGATGGACCATTTATGACCATTCACCCAACATGCCTCATCCTTACCTTCTGGTCAGTGCTTTTGGAGAACAGCTGTGACTGGAACTGAACAATTACAGTCTTCGGTGTTCGCGTATTTCTTTCTTTGAAATGATACAGACACAGTTTAAAACATACAAACACAGTATTTTTCCACTTCCCTCCCTTCTCAGGCCATATCTCCAGGCCACACCCACAAGCTAATGCCTTTTCCCAGAACTTTCATGAAGTGTGAGTAAGAAACGAAAGTGCCCAGAGGTATTTACTTGGCACAGAGTTGTAGGAAGAAGAAGCAGAGGACTTCTGCACTATCATATTGATTGAGCTCGGTCTCCTGTACACACAGCTTCTCAGTCCCCTCAGATAGAAAATGAGGATGAAAATATCTCACAGGGTGTTGTGAGGATTCATTAATTAATGCTATATGCATACAACACTTTGGCAATGTAAAGCACTACTGAATGCTAAATTTTTCATCATTATCATCATGATTGTTCTCATCATCACCATCACCATCACAATCATCCATGATGCTTTGGCTGCAGAAGTGGATATGAAAAAATGTCTCAAATACATGAAATTTCTATCTCTGTTTGTATTGTGCTTATCACCAAGGTATCTGGGCCCCACAGATAGGAGCCCCACTGCAAAATGAATATGTGGAAGAAAGTGCTTTCCTATCTCAATCCTACTTCTGAAGAGCCCTATACTGCGTGGTGCAGAGAACCTTCAACTCACCTAATATTGTGATATTACTTCTTTCCCCAGTCCCCAGGATTCATGATGGCTGCCCATTCAGTTAGCCATGTTGGCACCAAGCTTGTGACACTGACATGTGACAGTAGGCAACCAGTCTGGCATCATCATGGCATCAACTGAGCATACAAGTCATTTTAATTAATCATGATGTTTGTATGGGGGGTGTGACGTCTCCCTGTTCGGGCGTGAGCGCGTAACCCTCCTATGTCGGGGTTACGGCCCTGCGAGCCCGCCGTCTATAAGTTAATTCGGGGTGTGGCGGCCTGTAGTTTGGGTGCGAGCGCTCAACCCTCCCACGGATGGGTCACGGCCCTGCGAGCCCGCCTCCTGTAAGTTAATTCGGGGTGTGTACCCTTCGGTTAAGTCCAGGAAGTGCGGGAGGGGAATGGGGGCTAGAGGGACCCGGGCCCTCCCTCTCCACCGGGTCCCAGCCCAGGGCCCTAAGGGTTCGGGTCTTTTAGCCCTTACCCGGCTGACGGGGTCCCACCCCGTAACGCGTCAGCCCACGGGCGCCAGAATGGCCCTGCCCCAGGCTGCTTCCTAGCCCTCCCCTCGCTGGTCTGGCGAGGCCACGACCTCGGGGCCCTTACCTCCCTGGCGATGACCTGTGTCCGGCTGACTCCGTCCTCCTTCGGCGTCCGGGGCTTGCTCCTCAGCCGCGGTGGGAGGGCTCGCCTGCCTGGCGTCTGCCTCCTTGCTCCGGCCCCGGTCCTGGGTTTAAATATCCTGCCGGAGCCAGCGCCTCCGGCGTCCGCCCTGCCCTCGGCGTGGCTGTCCTTCCTATGTGGCAACGTCGGAGGCGGGGCTACGTGCCAGCTGGCTCCGCCCCCGGTGCGCCCGGACTCACCGGCGCGGCCGGGGAATGCCGCCTGCCCCTGCCCCGCGCCGGGCGTGGGGAATGCGGTGTCCCTGCGGGGGTTCCGCCACAGCGCGCCGCCTAAGTTTCCAGGGAGGGGTGGAAGCCGCGGCTCCCCCTGGAGTGCGGGCCGGGATCGGTCCATCACAGGGGGTTCATGGAGGGATTTGGAGGTGGTAAGCAACTGTATGAAGGAATTTGTAATTGCTTTCGTATTCCCCCACAAGGATATGCCAACTGAAATATACAATAACGTAACAGCCTTTTAATGAAAGAATTTTAGTTGTGTTTGGTATTTGTCATACTGTATCTTAACATGCATAAGATGTATTTTAAAAAAATCTGAATATGAGGTGTTTTGCATACTATACACATTAATAACTATTGCAGCTTATTGACATGGGGGCCATCCTCAGGGCAGAACAGGGCACAAACACAAACTGGTTGTGAGTTTGATATTTAGATATCACTATCCCGGTATTAAGTGCAATCTCCTCAGGCACCAGAGCAGCCATAGAGTCACAAACACTCCCCTGTGGTACTCTGATCTGTCTTGTCACTGAGGCAAGGTTACCTTTGTGAATCCCAGGAACCTTCACGTTACTCCAAGGCCAAAGGACCAATTACTTACCCCCTTTAAGTGCATCCTTGATCTCACACCAAAGACAACACTTGTCACCAATTCTATAATACATTATCTAAAAAGTCATTAAAAAGGAAACAAGAGAGTCATTTACAATGTTAAAGCAGGAGAATATAAATACACACAAATGAGTTAATCTTAAGTATTAAGAACAAATAGAAGCTTCTATATTAAGCAAGATCTATGTGTCCTTTAGAGTTAACCCAAACTAAAGACAAGAGAAATCTCTTGCTTATGCCTAGAAAACTATGCCCTTCAGAGTGCAAGCAACATGGGGGCGGGGGGTTATCCCAAACTCCTTTCTACTCTGAGTTACAAATTCAGCTGATGAGAGGAATTCACTTGCACATCTCCTCTTCAGAGGCTAGGGAGAAAGGAGAGAAAGCAGCAGCCCTTCCAGATGTTTTACAATAGTTCAGCTGGTGTCAGTGGGCCTTCCTGTGGGGTAGGACATAATGTCTCCTGTTGGAGGCCAACATTTCACACTCTCTCATGTCACATGTGTCTCTCCTTTCTAGCCATTTACACATTTACAGAGACTTATGATGCAGAGTCCCAAATATTACTTTACAATGTGGCATACAAAGCAGGGAGCAACTTGCACATGTTCCATAAAGTCTAAAAACGACATATATATTTTATGACTCTAAGAACTGTTTTAACAATGCTAGCATTGTTGGTATTCAAGTGAGACATGGGGATCTTGGCATCAGCTGGCATTTGGTTTGCCAGCATCACATGTAGAAAACAAGGATATGTGCTGCGGAAATTAACAGTTTGCGCCTGAGAATCCAATCATGCTTGCTACAGAAGTAGCTCTGAGACACTAAGGCTATTCTTCTTCCTATCCTAAACTGCTACACAGTGTTGTGTTAAATAACTGTGGGACACACTTTTACTGTCTGAACAACGAGAAGTCCTGTGGCACTTTATAGACAGATTTATTGGAGTATAAGCTTTCGTGGGCAAAGACCCACTTCATCAGATGTATTCCAATGGTATGTGCTCTCTCTATCTTTGTTTCTCTCTCTCTCACACCCACACTCACGCACCGTCCCCCCCCACACACACACTCATGCACACAGACGAGTTGTCTTTATTTCAGAAAACAGCCAATTCAAAAGCTTCAACCAGCACTTTTCCCCCTCTACTGCCAGCAGCCTATGTATCATCTCCTTCTTGCTTCTGTTCTTGAAGGAAGCAGTCGTTTTACAGAAGCTCTTATTCTAATGGGTGAACTGAAGGTAATGGTTGTGGTGGAAGGAGAAATAAGTTATCTACCTGAAAGCTTTCCAGCCTTTTTGGATGTCTTTAAAAATATTTTAAGAGCAGAAGTGGATAAGGTTAGGAGATGAGTCATTCAGAGCTAGGATTTCTGACATCTGAGAATCATTCCTCTCATGTAGTCAGGAGAATAATCTACAGGGAAATTTAAGTAAAAACTCTTCCTGACTGAGGGCCATATTCGGAGGTTACTCTAAAGGAGTCATAGTAAGTTTAGTGGAGTCTAGATGGAGTGGAGATTGATGTAATTTATGACATTCCCAACTCCTTCAACAAGTATTTTGCAACAATTTAGAGTTGCTTCTTGATTTAAACTCCGACTCAATTACCAACAAATCTCTCTTTGCTGTGTAGTCATTGAGAGTCAAACTTAGATGTATATATTTCACTATAGAGCCTAAGTGAATTGACTGAAGGAGTTTCCAGTAATAGTTTTGAGTTTTGCCTTTGGCATGTTACAAGAAAAACAGGCTTGAAGGTAAGCAAAACATGACTATGAAACAACATGAGTCAGAGCCCCTCAAGGTTAGGATAACTGTAACTCTTATTAATCATCTACTAACTATTATAATCAAAAGGGAAAACCAATAATGAGGCCCTTATAATTGGTATTTTCAGGTTCAGAAAACTTCAGTATTGCTCGGAATATCCGGGGTTTAATTAACTGTAGCTTCCCTGTAAAATACCAGTATTTAAGTTATCATCACAGAATCATAGGGTTGGAAGCGCGGTCATCGAGTCCAACCCCGTGCCCAAATAGGGCCAACCCCAAATAAATTATCTTAGCCAGGGCTTTGTCAAGATGGGACTTAAAACCTCTAGGGATGGAGATTTCACCACCTGCCTTGGTAACCCGTTCTAGTGCTCTACCACCTTCCTAGTAAAGTAGTTTTTCCTAATATCCAACCTAGACCTTCCCAATGCAAGTTGAGACCATTGCTCTTTATTCTGTCATCTGTTACCACTCAGAACAGCCTCTCTCCCTCCTCTTTGCAACCCCCTCTTAAGGTAGTTAAAGGCTGCTATCAAATCCCCCCTCAATCTTCTCTTCTGTAGACTAAATGAGCCAAAATCCTTCAGCCTCTCCTTGTAAGTCATGTGCTCCAGCCCCCTAATCATTTTTGTTGACCTCCACTGGACTTTCTCCAATGCATCCACATCCTTTCTTTAATGGGGGGCACAGAACTGGACACAATACTCCAGATGTGGCCTCACCAGTGCCGATTAAAAGGGAATAATCACTTCCCTAGATCTGCTGGCAATGTTCCTACTAATGCACCCTAATATTCCATTAGCCTTCTTGGCTACTAAGGCACACCATTGACTCATACCCAGCTTCTCATCCAGTGTAATCCCCAGGTCTTTTTCTGGTGAAATGTTCCTTAGCCAGCCAGTCCGTAGCGTGTAACAGTGCTTGGGATTCTTCCATCCCAAGTTCAGGACTCTGCACTTGTCCTTGTTGAACCTCATCAGGTTTCTTTTGGCCCAATCCTCCAATTTGTCTAAGTCACTCTGGACCCTATCCCTACCCTGAGGTAGGGATGGATTACCGAGGGTACAATCCATCCCCTCATCCAGGTTATTAATAAAGATGTTGAACAAAAACTGGCCCCAGAACCAACCCCTGAGGCACTCCACTAGACACTGACCACCAACCAGACATGGAGCCATTGATCACTACCCATTGAGCCCAACAATCTAGCCAGCTTTTTATCCACTGTATAGTCCATTTATCCAATCCATACTTCTTTAACTTACTGGCAAGAATTATGTGGAAGACTGTATCAAAAGCTTTGCTAAAGTCAAGATATATCATGTGCACTGGCTTCCCCATATCCACAGAGCCAGTTACCTCATCATAGAAGGCAATCAGGTTGGTCAGGCACGACTTACCCTTGGTGAATCCATGTTGACTATTCCTGGTCACTTTCCTCTCTTCCAAGTGCTTCAAAATGGATTCCCTGAGGATCCCATCCATGATGTCTCCAGGGATTGAGGTGCGGCTATCTGTAGTTCCCTGGACTGTCCTTCTTCCCTTTTTTAAAGATAGGCACTAAATTTACCTTTTTCCAATCATCCGGGACCTCCCCTGATAATGACGAGTTTTCAAAGATAATGGCCAAAGGCTCTGCAATCACATCAGCCAACTCCCTCAGCACCCTCGGATGCATTAGATCTGGCTCCATGGATTTGTGTATGTCCAACTCTTCTAAATACTTCTTAACTCGTTCTTTCTCCATCGAGGGCTGCCCACCTATTTCTTATATTGTGTTGCCTAGTGCAGTAGTTTGGGAGCTGACCTTGTCTTTGAAGGCAGAGGCAAAAAAAGCTTTGAGTACTTCAGCTTTTCCCACATCATATTTCACTGGGGCTGTGTCTAGACTACATCCCTCTTTCGACAGAGGGATGCAAATTAGACACTTCGAAATTGCAAATGAAGTGGGGATTTAAATATCCCATGTTTCATTTGCATAATTGCATCATGGCACTTTTTCGAAAAAGCACCATTTCAAAAGTAAAACCGCAGTCTAGACGCCATTCTTTTGAAAACGGCTGGCTTTTTCAAAAGATCCTATAAACCTCATTTTTTGAGGACTACAGAATCTTTCGAAAAAGAGTTTTATTTTTGATCTATCCCTGTCTAAATGGCTGTTTTTCTTTAGAAAAGCCCCGTTTTGAAAAAAAATGCATCCTCCATTATGCAAATGAAGCACAGGAAATTTAAATCCCGGCTTCATTTGCTATATCGAAGTGTCCAATTTACATCCCTTTTTTAAGAAAAGGGATGTAGATTAGACACAGCCTAGGTTACCTCCCTCATCCAGTGAGGGTCCCACACCTTCCTTGACCACCCTCTTATTGCTAACATGCCTGTAGAAACCTTTCTTGTTACCCTTCAGATCCCTTGCTAGCTGCAATTCCAACTGCATTTTGACCTTCTCCTGCATGCTTGAGCAATATATTTATACTCTTGCCTAGTCATCTGGCCAAATTTTCAGTTCTAGTAAGCTTCTTTTTTGTATTTAAGCTCACCAAGGATTTCACTGCTAAACCAAGCTTGTCACCTACCATGTTTGCTTTTCTTATTGTGCATCTGGATGGTTTGTTCCTGTGCCTTCAATAAGGCTTCTTTAAAATACAGCCAGTTCTCCTGGATCCTTTCCCCTTCATTTTAGCATCCCATGGGATCCTGCCCATCGGTTCCCTGAGGGAGTCAAAGTCTACTTTTCTGAAGTCCAGGGTCTGTATTTTGCTGCTCTCCTTTCTTCCTTGGGTCAT
Source organism: Pelochelys cantorii (assembly GCA_032595735.1). NCBI lineage: Eukaryota > Metazoa > Chordata > Testudines > Trionychidae > Pelochelys > Pelochelys cantorii. The sequence continues at coordinate 94,417,804 of CM064329.1, read as the reverse complement.
GATCCTGAAATCAACCATCTCATGATCACTGCTTCCCACGTTGCCACCCACATCTGCATTCCCTACTGATTCCTCCCTGTTTGTGAGCAGCAGGTCAAGCTGTGCATAGCCCCTGGTTAGTTCCTTCTGCACTTGTACCAGGAAGTTCCTTTGTTCCTTTTTTATCTATTGAAAATAAAGGTATTAACACACTGTCAAGGCATTAATAATAAGCAATAGTCTGAAATTCCTTGCTGAGCAAGTAGGTGGCATAAGACTGTGAGTTGTAAGTGAAATTAGGCTTGGGAGAATCTAGCTAGGGTGAGTGTGCAGTAAGAACTACAATGCAATAAAGAGGTGACAGAGTAAATATACTGCCATCGGTCTTAATCTTACTACAGCAAATGTTTGGCAGACACTACTGAGGGCATGTATGGGCAAACAGCTGAGAGCTAGTGAAATGGGATTTGTTCAAAAATGCAGATTTTGTAAAAATAATTACAAAAATATTCCAAATCCCCCTTTCATGTATTAATTGGTTCACTCTTTGTCTTTACTATGTGTATGGTGGGAAGGGGAGTCATCCCAGATTTAGATGTGGCTGATCTAACACAACAGCTTGAAATGTCCACTGATGATTTAGACAAATTATTGAAAGTGAATTTTTAAATATTTTTTTTTAATGTAGAGATGTGCAGTCACATACAGCCGGAATCTGGCTTTCTTGCCTGGCTTCTCTACAAAGTCTGGGGAGGATAATGGTGTAGAGATGAGACTGTTAAGCCTTCCCAGCAGGCACACCAAGCCCAGAATTATTTGTCAGCACTGGAACTGGATGAAGAGGAAGATGATCCTTAATGCTATTTTGCACTTCTTTAGCAACCTCTATTAGAAGATCTCAAAGCAAACCTTCAGTTTCACAAACGGTGGTGAAGGTGAACCAGTATCATTACCCTAAATTTACAGATGTGGAAAATGAGATACCAAGAAGTTAAGTGATATGCCCACAGTGAGTCAGTGTCAGAGACAGAAGGAAAACCAAGCACTCAGAATTCCTAAACATCAGCTATAACCACCAGACAACACTCTTTGATGAATGGCTTGATGTCTGGTTGGCGGTTGGTATTGTTGCAAGGGTCCCTCCTTCCCTGGCCAGCGATTGGTCTGGCAGCCTTCCCCCTTTACCCAGGGTTGGGGCTTGTAGCTGGTTTCTGGGGTAGGGAGCCCAGCCACTCCTTCTAGGACTTCCTCCCCCTGCTGTTTCTAGCTCTAGAACTATGATAGATTTGTCTCAAATTCTTGCTCTCTTTCTTTCAGTTTCCTTTCCTTTCCTTTCCTTTCCTTTCCTTTTCTTTTCTTCTTCTTCTCCTTCTCCTTCTCCTTCTCTCCTCTCACTCTCTCCCCCACCTTCTAACTGGGGAGGCTTTTAAAGGCCTCTGGCAGGCCTGAAATAGAATCAGCAGGGCCAAATCTGCCTGGGCCAGCTCCCTGCCAGCTGCTTCTAATTGCCCTGCAGCCCTCCACTCCTAATTAGAAGACTTTTTACCCTTTTTGGGGCTGCCTTCTCCCCATTCTATAGCAGTCCTCTGGCCTGACCTTGTCACACATCCCCCAACCCCTGATTAACATTGTGGGGTTGGGCTGCTTGGGTCAGAAAACTGTACCCTTGACAAGCCATCTGCATTCCCATGCTGGACTCCTAACCTATGCTGCACACACAAGTGGAAGGGTTGCAGGGACAGAAGCCACCTTGTTGCCCATGCATTCCTATCCTTGTTCCAGTGCATCCATTGCAGGGGTGCACAAACGGTGACAAGGTAAACATTCTCTCGAGTAGGTAGCAGCACAGGTTTTCCACTGCCCACTTTACTGTGAGGCATTCCCTCTCTACTATGGCGTAGTTTTGTTCTCTTGGCAGGAGCTTCCTGCTGAGATACAGGACTGGACGTTCTTCTTCCCTGACCATTTGTGACAACATTGCCCCTAACCCCACCTCTGAGGCCTCGGTCTTCAAGATAAATTCCTTCTCAAAGTCAGGAGCTATGAGCACTGGGCCAATGCAGAGGGCAATATTCAGGTCAGTAAAAGCTTCTTCAGCCACAGTGGTCTATTTTACAACATCTGAGCTGCGGGCCTTTGTCAGGTCTGTAACAAGGTATGCCCTAGAAGTGAAGTGTGGAATGAATCTGCAGTAATATCCCACCAGTCCTAGGAATACCCTGAATGTTTCTTCCTGGCTGGCCAGGGCCAATTTTGTATTGCCTCTACTTTGTTGCATTGGGGCCTCACCACACCCCTTCCCACATTATATCTGAGGTATTTAGCTTTGGCTAGCCTGATTGCACATTTAGCAGGGTTCACCGTAAGTCCTTCTCTTCTCAGGGTATCTAACACAGCCTCTATCTTCTCTAGGTGTGTGCCCTAATCTGGGCAATGGATAACAACATCATCAAGATACATGGCTACATACTTGGTGTGCGGGCCTTAGTAGCTTGTCCCTGAGCCTTTGAAAAGTTGTAGGGGCCCCATGTAAGCCGAAAGAAAGGACAATATACTGGAAGACGCCCTCTGGAGTTGAAAAGGCTGTCTTCTCTTTGGCTCCCATTGCCAGAGGGAACTGGACAGATACCAAGCTTTTCCCCAGGGTGGAGTTTCAGGAGATTAGGGGTGGCAGCAGCCGTGTGCTCTGGGATGCAGGTTGCTTTTCATCCCTTTCCCTGAAGGGAGCTCACCAGCCAGGTGTGAGAGGCATGCACAGAATGCAAATACTTGCCCCTTGTCCAGGGAACGGGATGAAAAGCAAGCCGCATTCAGGAACACATAGCTGCTGTCCCCCCACCCTCCCAAAACTCCACCCTTTACTTTTCCCAGTCAGTCGATGAGCTTGTCTACCCATGACATGGGTTGGCATCAAACTTGGACACCTTGTTCAGCTTTTGGAAGTTGTTGCAGAATTGTAGGCTTCCATTGGGCTTGGGTACCAGGACAACTGGGTTGGACCACTGGCTATGGGATTCTTCAGTAACTCCTAGTTCCATCATTTCCTTAACTTCAGCCTGGATTTCCCCTCTCTTTACCTCTGGGATTTGGCAGGATTTAACATTCACCTTCACTCCAAGGTCTGTGAAGATGTTGTGATAAACCTCAGCAGTTCTGCTCACCTTTTGCTGAAAACACATCACAGTTTCTCTCAGTCATGTCAGTGACTTCTGCTCATTGGTCTGGGATATTCCCACTTGCTTTTGAGGATTTTCCTCTTGAAGTGGTACTCTCAGGTAACCAACTGTACTTCTCTGTCTGCCAGGGTTTCCAACAGGTTGACATGATATATTTGCTCCAGCTTCCCATAGTCAGGATGACAAACCTTGTAGTCTACCTCCCAATAGCTTCTACCACCTCATATGGCCCCTGCCACCTGGCTAGGAGCTTAATCTCTGCTATTGGCACCAACACCATTACCCGGTCTCCCACTTGGAACTTCTGGGTTGTTGCTCGGCAGTTGTAATAGGCTTGTTGGGCCTCCTGTGCCTTCTCTAAATGTTCCTGCACTATGGGGGTGACTCTGGCTATCATTTTCCTCATCTGGAGTACATGATCAATGATATTTCTCCCTTGGTTTGGCTGTTCCTCCCAGGCTCCTTTGGTGATGTCCAGTATAGCATGGGGTTACAGCCATATAGCAATTTGAACAGGGAGAACCCAGTTGAAGCCTGAGGGACTTCCTTTATGGTAAACATGAGATATGGTAGCAGGGTGTCCCAGTCTTTCCCATCCCGGCTTACCACCTTCTATATCATGCTTTTCAGAGTCCTGTTAATATTTCTAGGAGGCTGTCAGTTTGTGGATGATAGACCGATGTCCTCAGGGCCCATATGCAGAGCATTGTACACAAGTCTCTCATTAACTTGGATACAAAGGGTGTTCCTTGATCCATTAGGATTTCTTTGGGTAGCCTACCCTAGAAAAAATTTGATTTAGCTCTCTAATGATGATCCTGGACAAGGTATTGCATAGGGGCAAAGCCTCTAGGTATCAGGTGGCATAGTACAAAACAATTAGAATACTCTGATGGCCCTGTGCAGACTTCTCAAGTGGATCAATCATGTCCATGGCAATACTCACAAAGTGGAGTGGACTTCAGTAATCAGTAGGGGTAACAATGGTGACCTCAAAGGCGGTTTGGGCCTGTGATGGGATGAGGTCAAAGATGACCCCTTGGGGGTGTCTCCTGGGGTGCTGACCTGGCCACTGCCACTTGCCTTCCTGCTCTCTGGGATCCTCACTGCCCGGTCCTGCTGGGCCAGCTCCCTGGTCTCCCCCCGCCAAGGCCCCAAGCTGAGGTCCCTGCCCCCACCGAGAAGCAGCACAGACACAGAACCTCCTCAGGTCCAAGGAGAGTGCAGTTTAGGTCCCAGCCTCCTGGAGATAGCACTCCCCAGATGCAGGAGCGGCCTGAGGCCGGCTGCGGCAGCTGGCACCACAGGCGGAATGCGCGATCGGCGCCCCTGCCTGCAGGGCCGCCAATGGACTGACGTCATCATCGGGCACCTCAGGTGCCCCATGATGTCATCATCGGGTGCCCCGGGCAGCAGCCCCCTAGGCGGTGGCCGAGTCTGCCTATAGTTATGGGCCGCCCCTGCCTAGATGGGATCAAACCCCAAAGAACTAGGTAAGCCCCCTTTAGCAATGAAAGGCGGAATGTGCATGCTGGTTGCCCTCCCCAGGTAACAATCACTTACACTGGATTTGACAGAAAATAAAAATGGTTTTATTAAGTTGAAGCAGTAGGCTTTAAGTAGTAATAAGTGAAAGTAGGCAGAGCAAAGTACGTTACAAATCAAAAGAAACAAAACCGCTTGACTAATTCTACATTGAAACCTCAGTACAAACTTAATCAAACTCACCCTGAAACCTCTTTTCCAGCTGCCACTCTAAATCTGGGCTCTCTACCCCCCGCCTCCCCCGGGGTCCCTGGCTCCTTCCTTCAGGTGCAGCCCAGCCAAAAAGACCTAGGCCTCTGCTTTCCTATTCCTTTTGTTAAGGAGTTGAGGCCACTCCCTACTAACCACTGCTCAGACTTAAGGACAAAAGATTGTTTAACAGTGGCTCATCTAGAAGTTGCAGGTAACACACTCCATGTCTCCCATTCACACATTGGAAACTCACAAATTATTCCCTACTCCCTGTGTCTAATTTTACACACACAATTGATACATACAACATAGTAAGATAAACAGAACCAGTAAATCATGACATGAAGATCGATAGGTTACATGACATAATTCGCTCAAACCACCTTTGCGTTATGTGTATTCATGTCCATGAGTCCATTTCATAAAGCATGGGAGGAGGAGGGGGCTCTGTCACAGGGCCCATTTAACTGACACTCCGGGCAGGAGGCACAATATCTCCAGACTTACATATAGACCCGTGGGCATAAGAACCTCTGTAAAATCCAGTCCATCTACTCCTAGATGCCCCCCAAACAAATGGCTGTGGGCTAAATCGAATACTGCTCTCCGTGCTTTTGAGGCACTAAGAGATGTTCCACTATTTGCCCCTGAACATGAGTTATTCAATACAGCAGGTCTCCCTTAATTGTATAATAGGGTCCAGAACCTTTGCTCTGTCCTTCGACTGTGACCTCATTAATCTTGACTATGTCCTTATGGACCTTATGATAGATGGGATCATTGGCTTGATCCTGCTCAAAGTTCTCCCATGAGGGTCAGATATGAGCTCAAGAGGACCTACCTTGGCGTCCTCCCCCATGGTCCCCGAAGAACTGGGTCCTGCTTCTGGCTCATCCACTTCTTGTATTGCCTTTCTACTAGTCGGATCCACTTCCTCCCTGCAAGTGCATGCTTTAGGGTCTGGGCCAAGATTCTCGTCCCCGAACTCATAGCTGCTGTCTTCTCCTGTGTCGTCTTCCAGGGTTTCCCTGGCACAGAGTAACAGGTTCTGGGCAAACTCATGGAAGATCGGGAGGGTGCTAGCTTTTTCTTCCCTGTCCAAGGAGAGAAGGTCGCTAAACCCAGGGAAGTCCCATCCTGTGAGGACTGGATAGGACTCTCAGGACCACCCCCGCAGTCATCCGCGTGACACCCTCTGGGCCTTCTATTCTCACGGGGATGGTGGGGTAATAATTGACAGCCCTGTGTACACAAGATATTCCTGTGCATTTTGCTCAGGACAGCTGGTCCTGCCCCACTAGCTTCCCTGAGACCAGCTTAACTGCATTCCCCAAGTCCACTAACATGGTGGTCTCTATGCCATTCATTTTTACTGGCCAAGTGTGCTGATGGGGAGCCATTGCAATGCCTACAAGGTTATAAGGGCACAGGAGTCTCACAGGTCCCCTAAGTCACACTGCATGGGCTCAACTATATTAGGGCATTGAGCTACTACATACCCTACTTCCATACAGGCTTAACACCTATACCCTGCATAGGACCCCCCCCCATTTTTGGACTGTTGAGCCTCTCTTTCTGGCCCTCTCTACCCCAGCCCCCAAATCCTGTCACAACCTCTGGCTGCTCCTTAGCCTCTTTCCTCTCTGACCAAGCTTAGTCCGAGGCTTCGGGAACACAGACCTTTGAAATCAGGGCAGGTCTCTTGTTCCAACACACCTCTTCCCCAAGGGACTAGGAAAGTTCTCTGGCTGTCAAACACCTCTTGATGAGGGCCACTAAGTCATTGAAGGTCGTGGGGTCATTCTGCCTGACCCATCAATGCAGGTTTGGTGACAGCCCCCTCATGTACCTGTTGAAGATGATGATCGCGACGATCCTCTCTGGGTTATGCATCTCAGGCCATTGCCACTTCCAGGCCAGATGGATTAGGTCAAACAGTTGGGATCTCAGTGATTGGTCATCCCAGTATTTCCACTCATGGAACCTTTGGGCTCTTACAGTTGTGGTTACTCCAAACCATGCCAGGATCTCAGCTTTCAAGTGGGAGTAATCCATAGCTGCTTCCTCTGACGTGTCAAAGTAGTCCTTCTGGGCCTCTGCACACAGGAAAGGGGCAAGAATGCTGGCCTACTGAGGCTTCCTGCATGGCCGTTCTCTCAAAGGTCAGAAGATAGCCCTCCACATTATCATCACCATCATCTTCTGGAGGTAACAACTGGCCCCTAATGGCCAGGTCCCATCTTGGCTATGAATCTGGATGGCCAGGGCCTTCAGCTGGTTCACCGCTTCCTGCAGGGTGGCTCAGTCCTGGGTTGCATATCTCATCAGCAGCTGGTTCATTTCCTGCTGGAGCCAAACTTACTCCTTCTGGGCAGCCATTTGCACCCTGGTAGCCTCTTGTTATGCTGCAGTGGCCTTCACCAGTGCCTTCACCACATCCTCCATATTTTCTTTTCCTTTAAGAGAGGGTCAACTTAACCAGCCGTAGAGTCTCCACTAAACTTCATGGCAAATCCCACCTCTGACACCATGTGTGGCAAGGATCCCTCTTTCCCTGGCCAGAATTTTGGATGAGCAGCCTTCCCCTTTGCCCAGGGTTGAGTCTTGCAGCTTGTTTCTGGGACAGAGAGCCCAGTCACTCCTTCTGGGACTCCCTCCCCTGCTGTTTCTAGCTCTAGAACTGCGATAGCTTTGTATCAAACTCTTTCTCTCTGTCTGTCCTTCTCTCCTCTACTTCTTCTGTCCTCTCAATTTCTCATCCACCTTCTAACTGGAGAGGCTTTTAAAAGGCCTCCAGCAGGCCTGAAGTGGAGTCAGTTGGCCCCAATCTGCCTGGGCCAGCTCCCTGTCAGCTGCTCCTAATTGCCCTGCAGCCCTCAGACCCTAATTAGCAAGCCTTTTACTCTTTTTTGAGTTGCCTTTTCCCCTTTCTGTAGCAGTTCTCTGGCTTGACCTTATCACAATTATCAAGTGTAATGCCCCGAGAATCGGTTCTGGAGCTGGTTTTGTTCAACAATTTTATTAATGATCTCGATGAGGGGATGGATTGCATGCCCAGCAAGTTTGCAGATGACACTAAGCTAGGGGGAAGTAGATACAGTGGAGGGTAGGGGTAGGGTCCAGAGTGACCAATAGAAATTGGAGGGCCGAGCCAAAAAGAAATCTGATGAGGTTCAACAAAGGCAAGTGCAGAGTCCTGCCCTTGGGATGGAAGAATCTCAAACACTGCTATAGACTGAGAGCTGACTGGCTAAGCAGCAGTTCTGCAGAAAAGGACATGGGGATTACAGTGTAAGAGAAGCTGAATATGAGTCAACAGTATGCCTTTGTAGAAAAGAAAGCTAACCACATATTGGGCTGCATGAGTAGGAGCATTGCCAGCAGATCTAGGTAATGGCGAGGCCACATCTGGAATATTGTGTCCAATTCTGCCCCCCACTCCATTACAGAAAGAATGTGGATGCATTGGAGAGAGTCCTGTGGAGGGCAACAAAAATGACTATAAGGGATTGACTAAAGGATTTGGTCTTATTTAGTCTACAGAAGAGAAGAAAGAAGGGGGATTTGATAGCAGCCTTCAACCACCTGAAAGGGGGTCCAAAGAGAATGGAGTGAAGCTGTTCTCAGTGGTGATAGATGACAGAACAAGGAGCAATGGTCTCAAGTTGCAGTGGGGGCGGGTGTTTCTAGGTTGGCTATTAGAAAAAATATTTCACTAAAGGAGTGGTGAAGCACTGGAATGCTCTGCCTAGGGAGGTGATGGAAACTCTATTCCTGGAAGTTTTTAAGTTTCAGCTTGACAAAGCCCTGTCCATGATAATTTAGTTGGGTTTGGTCCTGCTTTTAGCAAGGGGTTGGACTTGATGACTTCCTGAGGTCTCTTCTAAATCGATGATTCTATGATCTTTTAATGAAAACTTGCTCCAAATTTAGTGACTTTTTAGGGTAATGTGGAAAGGGACCAAAAAGGAAAAGGATAAAAGCTAGAAAAGTCAGCATGGACAGCCAATAAGAACCAAGTAATTATTTCATATGCTATTTTTCTTTGAAGGTGTCCTCAAGTTCCATCCCTTATATTCTCCAATTTTATTTCCTAGTTTCTGCTCTCCACCCCTGCTCACTGACCCTCATTAGATTTACATACTTATTTGCTTCCCCCTATCAAAGGGGAGTTGAAATGATTTAGGAGTTAATATTGGTACAGCTTTCTTTCAATGCAAATTGCTATCATTATTTAAGAAAAATGAAATAATTATATTGTACATAAATCACCATTGGTGACCAAAGTCCATAAACCTTATCCTTTCCCCTTTGAGTGCCCTTTGTTGCCATGGTTGCATTTTCTGTCTGTTCCTTTCCTTTTCTTTTTTTCCTTGATGTCTTGTGTAAGAACCTCATCAAGTTCTCCCTTAAATATATCATTGTTTCTGACCCCAGTCACCTTGCATGTCAGCTTATTTCATATCTTTATTACCTTCTTGAATGAAATTGCATTCACTGTGACTCTGTTCCCGGTATGCTCATTTTTGGATTATTTTTTCCGTGCTTCAAAATAGTATCCGGAAATTGTCTTGCTTATGCTATGAGCTAGAGTGTTCTTCATAACTTAAAGAACTTCACATGGGGGGCCACTGCAAAGCTCTCACTGTTCCAATCAGATATGAGACTAGAGCTAATCATATCTTCTTATTATTACTTATATCTTTATGAGCTGGTGTCATTCTGGAAATCTCATGTTCTAAAGTGCCCCCTAAAACAATTTTGTCTCTCTGCAGGTGTGGTGTCGTATAACTTACTGCATGAACTTACTTCTGACCTGGGAAAACTTGAAAATACCTACTAGGAGAGAAAGCTCTTTCAGAAACTGCAGGACATAGGACTTTTCTTCACTGCCACCAAGATCGATGCTGTGGCAGTTGATCTTCTGGCAATTGATTTAGTGGGTTTAAATCATTGACCACAGTACTCCTCACAGTCACAAGGAGTAAGGGAAGTCGACAGGAGCATTTCTCCCATCGACTTCCCACTGTGGGGCCACCCTAGAAAATTGATGTAAGGTATGTCAACTCCAGCTATGCAATTGTTGTAGCTGGAATTGCATATTTTACATCAATTTTCTCCGCCAGTGTAGAACTGACCTTAGTGTCATGACTGGGAAACATTTAAATCAATTCACCTGGGAGCCTAAATATCAGAAACAAAACATGGCAGTAAAAAAAAAGTTATTGCCTGTGATATATAGGCAGTCAAACTAGATAATAATATAATAGCCATTTGTGTATTTAAAACCTATGAAATTGAATGTGCCTAGTTACAATGGTGATGTATACAATATAATATGGGGGGAGGGACATAGAAATATATGGGTTTTGTATGGATTGGGAGATTGATAACACTACCCAAAGCCTTTCTCCTCTACATCACTGATTCTACCTGATAACTGTTCAGAGGCCTGCTCTCAGTTAAGTTCCTCATGGACTAATGGTCAGAGTGGTCTATCATGACAGTTGGCTCCAGTGAGGGTAATCAAACTATAAGCATTAAGGATAGGCAAGTGAAGACCTTTACTCCATGTGTGGAACTTCCACTGACCTATTGATATTTGTTTTTGCACCACACATATCACCATGGCACTAATATCAGTGGAAGCTGCCCAGGGACTGTGATCAGTATACAGAGTAACATGAAGATTGGTCTTCCCTATCTCTCCTAAAATGGGTCCTTCAACGTGAAAACTGATCATAGGGAAAAGATTTCTATTTAGACACACCTTTCCTGTGTGGATAAAGAAATTTTTAGACTTCAAAGCAACCCCCATCCTCACAAATACCAGGTGACAAAGTTTTACAAACTGTCATAATAGTTTCTCGAATTAAAGTGTAATTTCAAATTAGTGAGAGGAGAGATCACAAAAATAACCCAGCTGTTCCCCTCTTCAGTCTCTAGCATTACCAATGCTGGATACACCAAAAAAAAAAAAAAAAAAACCCCAACATCAAAAATAGTCTTCTTCATCACCTAGGCTATGACTACACTACAGCATTTTTTCGGAAAAACAGCCATTTTTCTGAAAAAAACTTCACTTACGTCCACACTGCAATCGTGTTCTTTCAAAAAAAATTGAAAGAACAGAGGGGTTTTTGCGACATTGGTAAACCTCTTCCTATGAGGAAGAAGCCTTTTTCCAAAAGAGCTCTTTCAGAAAAAGGCGTGTGTGAATAGGGAAGAGGGAGTTCTTTTGAAAGAAGAGGAAAGAGGAAAAAGCACAGGTGCCCTGATTGCCACTCTGTCCATAGTAATCAAAACTTAAATGCGAGATAGTGTCCATTCAGTGTGGATGCTGTCTGTCGCGCAGATCGCTTTTTCGATCCACTTTTGCTGTGTAGATTCTCTCTTACGGAAGTTTTTTTGGAAGATCTCTTCCAGAAAAGCTTCTTCCGAAAGAAGCCTGCAGTCTAGACGTAGCCCTAGAGTTGAAGGAGAAGCCACAGGCACTGCTGAAATACACCGAAGGAAGGAAATGGTGTTTTGCATATAGAAATATCTCAGCCAACAGCACACACTCATTGTGATCCATACTCACATGCTCAACTGTCTATTTCCTGTCAGGTATAATCCAAGCTGGGGGCAGGGATGTCATGTTTGGGAGGGCACAGGGACAGAACACGATCTACTTCAACAGTTCGTAGAGAACTCCCATTGCCCTAGAGAGCAAATATTGTGCTGCCCAGATATAGCTCTAATTTGCACCAAGTGTGGGTTCAGTCTCCCTTTGTCCCCATGGTTGGAGGCACAAAAGCTGCTTTGGTGCACTTGAGAATCTAGCCCTCTTCCACTGCTGATATCTGGACTACATAGTGATGTATAAATAACTTGAACAGACTGGAACAGAATAGAATAGTAGCTGGAAAGAGTATGAACATTTTGGTTATTTCTTTGCTTTGCTTTTTAATGCTTTATTTAAAAAATAAAATAACAAAACCCTTTGCGTGGAAGGAAAATCCACAATAGCACTTGCATTGTTTATACTCAATACATAATGTGTAATTTCAAATGGCATTTATCTTCACTAGGCAGGAGGTGATACCTCATGATAGCTCATCATGTCATACCAAAGTTAAGCCATTGTGTAGTCTTTCTGGATAGAGCACAAGGAGAAAGGGGAGACAGAATTGGGTATGAAGGTTAATCATCTTGAATCTGACTGATCAAAACAAGCTTAAATTAGGGTGAGAGCTGTTTTTATCTTGGGAACAATGGAAAGTTGACAACTAATAATGTTTTCATTATCTAACTGCTACAAAACCTTTCACTTTACGTTCATATAATATTTGCAAGCACTGAACAAAAATAGCCAAGGAAACCCTTTTTTCAGATGAAAGTGCTGCTCAAAGTATCTTGAGCAATTTTCAAGGAATGCTGAAAGGTTGGAACACAACTGTTCCAATTATTTGTGTTGAAAATCAGTAATGATCCTTCTTTTGTGTGTTCATAAATTGTCCTAGAACTGTGAACCTGCTCTCAGCTGAATTTGAATAAGCAAGAAATGATATATTTACTTCCAGTATCATCCCGGGACAGGACGGGACGGGACGGCCAAAAGCCGGGCGGGCCCAGGGCAGGAGGGATAAAGGGCGCCCTGATGGCAAGGTGGTGGGGTGGGTTCCAGCATGGCCTAGGGGATAGGGCGCTCACCTGGGGAGGACAGGGTCATGGTCCCTGATAAACAAGGGAGAGAAAGCTGGAACAAAATCTGTTCTAAAGCCTGATTTCTTGACCTGCAATGCAGATAAAAGACAATTAGATTCAAAACATTCAAGTAATTTTATTCATCTTTCAGAAATTTTCTTTTGAAGGTTTTTTAAAGCCATATGGACCAAACTCCCAAATCTTTATTCAGTGAAAAATCCTATGGATTTAACAGAGGTTTGCTTGAATAACAACTGACTAAAAACTGAATAAGGGCCTCTGAGATTGGCCAAAAGAGTTTACAGGATACTTTTCTCCAGTTATAATGTTCTCACTTGCGTTGGCACCTCAGTCACAAGCTTTAGCAAGATAACTTCTCACGTAGGTGTTATAAGTTATAAAAACCCTTTCCATATATCAGAAATTATTTAATTGCCACATTCAAAGCTTATAATTTTATAGGTTGATTTGACTAACATATTAGAGTGCTTTTGATTTCAGACTAGATGTCTTTGATCAATCCAAAGAGTCTAGTGTTAATTTGCTCTTTTCCTTCATATGTTTGTCCAAGAGATTAATATGATGATGAAGATGATTCTGAATTGACTCTGAGAATCTATCATTAATCAGAGAATCTTAGATCTCCCCTGTAGTTATTTTCAATTTTCAGCAGAAATGAAAATATAAAAATAACTCATCTGGAAACTGAAATTTCTGCCAAAGCCAAAAATATTGATATTTGAAAAATGCTCCTCACTGGAGGTCTAGTTCAGTTTCCTCTATAATCCCCCATCTCCTCTACCAGCCAGGCTGCCTGGTCAAACAACTTCATGATGCAACACAGTCTCCCCTTTGAAGAGGGGAGGTAGAATATCATAGAAAGAGTGCATCATCAGAGTTATAGCTGGGACATTTGTTTTTTTGATGGAAAATCAAAACGTTCTGTGGGAGGCAGACACTTTTTGCAAAAAAAAAAAAAAAATCATGCAGCTGAAGACACAATTTTCCATTCAAAAACAATTTAGATAGAAAATGTTTGACCAGCCCTAGTAGCAACTTACTACTAGGGCTGGTCAGAAATTTTCTGTCTAAATTACCAGCTGGACTCTAAGGGAGTGTCTACACAGAGTGGTTTAACTCAAAATAAAGTAGGCAAATTGAGCTATGTCAATTGCATAGCTTATTTCGAAATTGGGAGCGTCTTCACAGCACTTATTTTGAAATAGAGCATTCTTCCTCCGACTTCCTTTACTCCTCATACAGTGAGGGTTACAGAAGTCAGAGTAAGAAGTCCTCCAGCTTGACAGTATTTTAACATTATTTTGAAATAACTGCCTACTGTGTAGGCGCAAACTAAGTTATTTCGAAATAACAATAGTTATTTTGAAATAATGTTGCTGTCTAGACCTACCCTTACTTACTGGCGTATCATAAAACCCAAACCTCTGAGGAGTGAGTAAGTCAGAGGGCTTTGGTTAGAAGGATGTGGACAAAATTGTGATGATTTTTTTTATTCCTTTGATCCCAGTTTTCCACCGAGAGAGCCTGTAGTTTCTGAGACACAGCCAAATATACTGATTTATTCAAAATGTAATGGGTTTCAGATTAGCAGCTTGACTTTCACTGTTATGGTCCCACATATGAATATGTTCTGAGCATATTTTTCACACCTGTTAAAAGAAAAGAAAAGCTTGTTTTAAAAGCTGATTAACTCAACTGTTTTTTTGTTGGGAAAAGCCTTATGAATGTCAGCTTAGTTCTGCCTCAGTGTGCTCTATAATTACTGCTTCTCCTCCTCCCCTTGCGATTAATGTAATCAGCATCTGGATATTTTCTTGTTGCTTTTATTAGTATTATTAAACAAAATAATCCTTAGAGCCAGTTTTCCATAACTGATTTAAGAACATTAAACAGTGGTTGTGACCATTAACGACTGATTTGGATGATAATACGGTACTTGCATTCGTTATCACTTTATGAAAATTATTATAGTAATAAACCCACATAGTTTTCCAAGTAATTCCATTTAATCTCACAGCAAAAACAAATAACATGTCTGGCAGAGTATGCTGTATTGTTAATCCACTGCAGGGGAAAAGCCAGAAAAGCTCTAATAGTTGTTTCTCATTTGTTCTATGTGGACTAATTCGAAGGGAAAACTGATAGTGAACGGGGCCCATAACATGCAGTGTGTCAGTCTAAATCAGGCCAGGTTCTCATTACATTTGAAAGAAGTGTCCTAAAAGAAGAGATTTTTGTCATTATACAATAAGGATCAGGGTTGATCCTGTGAAAACATTGTTAAGTGTAAAATCATCATCATCATCATTCTTCACGCCCACTAGCGTATAGGGCAGCAACAAAGGCCCTCCACTTCTGTCTGTCTCTGGTCAGCCTCTCAATAGTGCCCCAAATGTAATTCATGCTTTTCATTTCTACTTCCACGGTCTGGTGCCATGTTGTCCTGGGTTGTCCTCATTTCCGCTTCCCTTCAGGGATCCAGTGCACAGTAATCTTTGTGATGGAGCTTCCATCTTTCCTGAGCACATGCCCAATCCACCCCCAGCGTCTTTTCATAATGTTGGTAGCCATGTCATCTTGTTTAGACCGCGCAAACAGGCCCTGATTTGAAATTATTCTTGGCCAAAAAATACGGACGATCCTCCGAAGACATCTGGTGTGAAAAGTCAACAACAGTGTAAAAGTGTAAAATAACAATAACACCTATCACTCACAATGTGCTTTTCATCTGTACGTATCAAAACACGTTCTCAAGGAGGGTATCATTGTCTTCATTTTATAGGTGGGGAATCCAAGGCAAAAAGGGTTTTAACAACTTTCCTAAGATCTTGAACTCCTGCTATCAGATACGTTGGCAGACCTCCTCTCCAATATTCTGCTTTCCCTACAAGTGGTAGGTGGGGAATTTCCTAGACTTCCACTGACAGAGCGTATAAAAGCTCTACAGTATAGGCCTGTATGCAGGAATTTCGGGGGTGGGGGGAGTGAGATCTGTGGGAAGGGCTGGTAGCTGCTCCAGCCCCCCCCCCCAACAGCCCAACCCCATCCTCAGCCTCGCTCCTCGGGGAAGAAGAGAGGAATCAGCCCGAGCCTTCCCTCCCTGGCTGAAGTACAGGGAAGGGAGGCTGAAGCAGCACACTTCCCTCCTTTCCCCCAGCTGGCGAGAGAATGGGGAGGGACGCTGGGGCAATGCACTGCCCCTGCCTTCCCTAGGTCTGCTGAAATCAACCCCATGGAGACTAAAAATGACCGTGGTGGGAGGGGGGATACATTCACATACCCCCTACATATGGGCCTGCAGTATCTAGCACAACTGGATCCAGATCTATGACTGGGGTTCCTAGGTGCTACCTCAATATAAATTATTATTGTTATCAGCATCAACATTCCAGTCTGGATTTAGAAGCATAATTCTGTCTTATATTTGACCTCACTAAGCATGAAACCAGAAAAGGAGGTTGTTGTGGAGTACCTACAGGTCATTCTAAACTCCAGGATGCATTGCGTTTCTAAAACTCATATGCTTGCATTGTTTTATACCAAACTGTTCTAGCTTATGCCCTCAACTAGTTCGCTGTTTAGAGCAGGGTTTATTATTTGTTTGGTACAATTCACATACTCACAGAGCATGGGATTTTCATGGAATTATATGAACAAAAATAAGTCTTTTTATACCAAATTCCTTCTTCAATCCTGAATGAGCTCATGTGTCATACATACTATTTATTTTGAAGATAGATAGATAGATAGATAGATAGTCTGCTGAGACACTCAATATGGAGTGTTTTTTCTAATTTCATAGCATCATAAAATACTATTGTATTTCCCTATGATTTAGAATAGATATTGGCATAGAGAGTATGCTTATTAAGTTTGCAGATGATATGAAGCTGGGAAGGGTTGCAACTGCTTTGGAGGATAGGGTCATAATTCAAAATGATCTGGACGAACTGGAGAAATGGTCTGAGGTAAATAGGATGAAATTTAATAAGGACAAATGCAAAACTACTCCACTTAGGAAGGAACAATCAGTTCCACACATACAGAATGGTAAGCAACTGTCTAGGAAGGAGTACTGTAGAAAGGAATCTAAGGGTCATAGTGGACCACAGGCTAAATATAAGTCAACGGTGTGACGCTGTTGCAAAAAAAGCAAACATGATTCTGGGATGCATTAACAGGTGTGTTGTGAGCAAGACACAAGAAGGCATTCTTCTGCTCTACTCTGCACTGATTAGACCTCAGTTGTAGTATTGTGTCCAGTTCTGGGCACCACATTTCAAGAAAATTGGAGAAGGTCCAGAGAAGAGCATCAAGAATGATTAAAGGTCTAGAGAACATGAACTATGAAGGAAGATTGAAAGAACTGGGCTTGTTTTCTTTGGAAAGGAGAAGACTGAAGGGGGACATGATAGCTGTTTTCAGGTATCTAAAAGGGTGTCACAAGGAGGAGGGAGAAAAATTGTCCTCCTTAGCCTCTGAGACAAGAAGCAATGGGCTTAAACTGCAGCAAGGGAAGTTTAGGTTGGACATTAGGAAAAACTTCCTAACTTTCAGGGTGGTTAAACACTGGAATAAGTTACCTGGGGAAGTTGTGGAATCTCCATCTCTGGAGATATTTAAGAGCAGGTTAGACAGACATCTATCAGGGATGGTCTAGACAGTACTTGGTCCTGCCATGAGGGCAGGGGACTGGACTCGATGACCTCTCGAGGTCCCTTCCAGTTCTAGTGTTCTAGTTTATTGATATGAAGGTCATGTGAGACTGTATCAAATGCTTTACAAAAGTCCACGTCTACTGCTTCTCCCTTATCCACAAAAAGGGGGTGGGGAGAGGAATTGGACTGAGACTATTACCTAATTTCACGTAGTAGATGACTTTTGGTCACTACCTATCTGGCATGAGTCTGAACGTGAGACCTAGCGGGTACAGGTTCCACATGCCATGATCAATCCTTCTGAGTCATGTAGACAAAAATGCAACTGATCAAAGAAAATGAAGAGGAACATGATCCCACCACATTTTTCCTGTTTGCTTAGTTCTGCTGCAGATCTCATTCATTCACAATTCTGCCACTGCATAGAATGCCCCTCACTTGCTTTCTCAGATAGTTGCACCACAGCACACAGATGACTATGCATTCCTGTTTAATCTTTATTTGTCATTAAGGAAAAAAATCCAAAACTTTTTGAGGTCCCTTCCAACCCTACATTTCTATGATTCTAATATTAATTAACCAATGTCACAGCATGATGCTAGGAGGCATTTTGAATACTACCTCGATGTAATTACATCTTACTATAGCTGCTGTCCAAAATACAGGAGACAGGTCTACTAGTTACACATAACGGAGCCACTCTTTTAATATAGGTTGGACCTCCCTGGTCCAGCTCCCTTGGGACCAGGCCGGTCCCAGACAAGGGAGTTTTGCGGACCAGGGAAGGTTCGGGGGGAGGGATGTCAGCCTGTCCACTGGGCTCCTTTTCCCAGCTACCTGGCATGACTGCCCTCGGCCCCCTGACTGCAGCAACCCTGGGAGCTGTGCTGATCCTCCAGCCCTGGGAGCTCTGGTGGTGGCCCGATGGGTGCTCATGATCCCATCAGCTTTGAGCTCTCCCACCGCCATTCCTAGCCATGCCAGCTGCAGCCCCTCCACCCTATGTATTCCAGTGGCCCCGCTGATTTCCCAGTCCCACTGGCTGTGGGCTCAGTGTGCCCCTCACTCCATGGGTTCTGGTGTCCCCCCTCCCCAGCTTCCCTGACTGGCTGGCTGCGGGCTCTGGTGCCCTGTGGGCTTCACTGCCCAGCTTTGCTCCCAACCACTGGCAACTTCTGTCCTGAGGCTCTCCAGTCCAGCAACATCAGTGCTTCTTCTGAACCACAGATGTTGCTGTACCGGAGAGTCCCTGGGTATGTCTACACTAGCTCATTAGTTCGAGCTAGGTAGGCAAATGAGGGCAACTGGAGTTGCAAATGAAGCCCGGGATTTAAATATCCTGGGCTTCATTTGCATGTTCCTGGGCGCCGCCATTTTTAAATCCCCCTTAGTCCGAACTAACTGCCCACGGCTAGACGCGGTAGTTAAATGTTAATTCGAATTAACTCCTTAGTTCGAATTAACTGTTACTCCTCGTGGAATGAGGAGTAACAGTTAATTCGAACTAAGGAGTTAGTTCGAATTAACGTTTAACTGCTGCGTCTAGCCACGGGCAGTTAGTTCGGACTAAGGGGGATTAAAAAATGGCGGCGCCCGGGAACATGCAAATGAAGCCCAGGATATTTAAATCCCGGGCTTCATTTGCAAGTCCGGTTGCCCTCATTTGCCTACCTAGCTCGAACTAATGAGCTAGTGTAGACATACCCCCAGATCACAGAGGTTCAACATGTACTAGGGTTAGAGGTTCTGGTTTTGGTGCTGAAGATCCTAGAATCCAACCCCACAGACAAAAAAAAAGATCCCAAACTATGCAAAACTTTTATAATGAAACATAGCTGGTATCAGGCTGCATTGCAAACCCAGGATTCAGATGTGACATATGCACATAGGCTGAGTTTCAGATAAGTGAAATTTGGGAGCACTGGACTCATGCAAAGAGTGCTATTTTTTACCCCAAACTGGGGGAAATTGGACATTTTCAACTGATACGTGAGGGTTGGTTTGATTTTATATGCAATTAATTAGTTGAAGCTCCAAAAATTTATGAGAGTAGTAACTGTGGGTGCACAGCACTTTTTAAACTTCAGTCCATTTTTTATTTAGCTGTCTAAATATAAAATTAGATGTCCATGTTTAGAAAACTAATTAGGCAAGTAACTTGGGCCACAATTAGCAAAAAGTCATGCAGTGACTCAGATGACAGAAGTGCTAAAGGAGTCCTGGTCTTCTGTTCTAAAGAGTAATCCACACTTCTAAGCTTTTCCAAATCAGCTGGCCCCATCTGGCACAGAAGCTACTATCTTTTATGGAATGAGATGATATTCTGTTCCTAGGCTAACAAGCATGGCTGGAGTTGAGTTTGTAATTGAAATTTATGGCATGTATACCCTATTTTTAACACTTTTCTGAAGACTCATTAAATCTCTTTTATGTGTATTTTTCCCAGCCTCACACTTTCATTAACTGGAAAAAAGAGAATAAAGTCCCATTTACAACACCACTAGAGCCATGCCACGGTCTTTGCTTGACTGATGTTCTTCTAATGAATTATACGTATTGTAAACAAGTACTGCAAGCCAGCCCAAGGTCTTCTCCATTAATTTTTCATTAATGAAATGCACCACTTAGCTTGTTTGACACTTAAGTGATTCCATAAATTTCAAATAGAGGTCGCCATAAAGAAAGCGTTTGAAAGTGTCATTGAGGAGACAGGCTAATGAACTTCTCAGCCCTCCCCAAACACTTTTAAATTCGCAGGCTTATCTGTGGTAAAATTTGAAAACAAGTAGTATTTTAATTCTTAACATAGCTGTCAACATTTAATGTGAAAATAAACAGTCTAATAATATGAAATTTTCCTTCTTTTTTTTTCTTTCTGCCTTACCTCATGAAAGAAAATCAAAATTAATCCTTGATCCTGTGGCTGGAAGATTTCTGTGACATGTTTAGTTTAGAATATGATTAAAAACACTGGAGAAGAAAGCAAGAAAAAGAGAAGTCCACCGGTGTCATTGTGGTTCTGCGGAAGGCAATTTATTTTGTGAAACATGTCCAAGTCATCCTAATAGATGTTCCCATCTCAGTGTTCCAGATGAAGGAAAATTAAAACTCACACCCTTGCCAAGATACACTCACAAGGAAAATTTTCAACTCTAGCTTTCATTCAGCTGCCACTTTATGTCAGACGGTGACATAAAATCTAGACTTAGCCATATCTAAGCTGTATTGACTGGGCCACATTCTTCTCTAGGTTACACCCCTGAAACAACCTGGAAACTGAAAGAAGGATTTGGTCCAGAAGATTTGAAAATGAAGCTGTGAGACAGTGGTTCCTCCCAAGCTGTTGTGTTTGTGGTGGAGACAGAAAGGTTATTATCTGTGTGGAAGAGAGGAATTCCACTGGGATATTTTCTTTTTCCAGCCAAATTACTTGATATGGGGAACAATGGGAAATGTTTGTATTATTTTTATGAAAATTAATTGTGACTCAGTTTACCCACTCACTGTTGTATTGAAACCTACTTAGTCTCAAGGAGTTTACTTCTTTCCAGAGACACTTCTTATGCTAAGGCAACAGGGAGTGGTGCTAGAGAGTCTGCCTCTGAAAATGATGGTCAATAAAGAGTATCAACAACTGAATAAATCTGATTCTAGTGTAGCAATGAGCTAGCAGTAATCTTAGTAAAATCAGTGCTACTCCACTTTGTCCATTGGGGATGTAGAATTTGAAGGAATTGAAAATCCTTTGAAACATAGAACAGAGAAATCAAGTGTGGGCAGGGGCAGAAGGTTTGTATAATTTTTGGTGGTGCCCCATTAGCCACACCCCCTGACCCCATCAACCACGCCCCTGACCCCCATTAACCACACCCCCTGACAACCCCTCCACCCCCCCGTTAACCAGGCCTCTGGAGGTAACACTCTTGGGGCAAGATGGACACATGACCAGAAGTAAAAGGTGTCATGTCACCCCTCTCAAAGGGCTTTTCCCACCATCCTCCTACCAACAGGGATTAGTTTGGCCCCCACCAAAACCCCCTCATGCAACTATCCTGAAATTGCATTAACCCAACGTGTGTGACATTAACTCGGGAGCAGAGAGGCTGGGGGAAGTGTTCCCTCTAAGGCTATGTCTACACTAGTGGCTTCTTGCGCAAGTACAGCCGTTCTTGCGCAAGAACCCACAGAGCATCCACACTGCCCGCCTGCTCTTGCGCAAGGAAATTTACAGTACGGCGTGGTAAGAGAGGGCGTCTTGCGCAAGAGCTACGCTCTTTTCTAACAGGTGTAAGCTCTCTTGCACAAGAGGGCAGTGTGGATGCTCGGCAGGGATTTCTTGTGCAAGAAACCCCTATGACTAAAATGGCCATAGGAGCTTTCTTGCGCAAGAGAACATCCACACTGCCATGGATGCTCTTGTGCAAAAGCACAGCTCGCCCATGGCAGTGTGGACGTGTTCTTGCACAAGACTTCTTGCACAAGAACCCTTGCGCAAGATGTTCTTGTGCAAGAAGCCACCAGTGTAGACATAGCCTAAGAGTTTCCTCCCATGAGCAGAATGAATTTTGTGTTGTGCACCAGTACTGAGCTCATGTGGCTTGTTTGGATGTGCCACTGTGGCACCCAAGTTATTAATACATATTTTTAAACCTTTACCTTTTCTCTCTGCTGCCATGTCTCTCCCCCCCTCCCCCTTGCTCCATCAGCTCCCCTGGTGCCTGCTGCCCCCCCAACTCCTCAACCTCCTCTGCTGTCCTGACTCCTGCCCTTCTCACTGCCGTCAGCCCTCCTGCGACCTGCCCCCCTCCACCAGCCCTTCTCTGCCCCCTATGCCCATTCCTCCAGTAGCCCCACTCTGATCATGTGAACTACCCTGCCTCATCCCCTCTTCTAACACCTCCCTCTACACACCTGCCCTGCCTCTCTCCTCTGGTGCTGGTCCCTCGCCTCCAGGTGTCTGCCCTTCTGCTTCACCCCAGAATCCCCTGGCACCTGCACCTTCCCTTAACTCTGCACCCTCCTGGTGCCTCCCCCTTCCCTTACTGCCCCTGCCCCCTTTGCCCTCTTTTTCCCTGATGCCCACCCCCTCATCAGTCTCTGCCCCCATTTTCCTCATGCCCCTCTGTGCCCTCACATATAACTTGCTCCATCCCCACCTTTCTGATGCCCACCCCTTCTTTCAAGCCTTCTCCCAGCACCTCCCCCTCCAGCTCCCAATGCCCTTACTCTCTCCTCTCCCAGCATCACCCTGTCCCCCCTCCCACTGACACCTTCCCTCCTGCCCTTTTCCTCATTGTCTGCACTTGGCCCCCTGGCATTTGTCTCTCCTCCACCATGTCCCTTGGTGCCTTCCCCTATTTTCCCCCTCCCCCTCCACACAAGCCCCTTCCTCTCCCACCCCTTCCCCCTGGTTTTCCCCCTTCCCCTTCCCCTTCCCTTTCCCCTTTCCCTTCCCCTTCCTTCTTCCTTCCACTTTGTGGGGCTGGAGTCTGCGCTCAGGTCCCAGAAGTCCCCGGACTCTGAACCTGGAGCTAGGCCGCACAGCGCAACTCCGCACTGAGCAGTTTTAAAGTCCTGGGCTGTGACGTCACATCACGCCTGGGTGTCTCCCTGCTCACCTGTAAACGGTGCACATGGCAGCAGCAGCCCGCAGCATGCACCGGCAAGGGGGAGCCAGACTGAAAGCTGTGCACGGGTGGGACGGGACGGGGACAGGGAGGTGACACTCTGGGGCTGGGGTGGGAGAACGCACGGGGGGGCTGGCAGATGGGGGCCAGGGCCCACTCCAGGCAGGGCCGGGGGAGAGACCCAGCTCCAAATATTGGTGGAGCAGGGCCCCCGGCTCTGAATATTGCTGGAGCATGGGCACCATGAGCCTATATAACTCACCACCCATGAGTATGGGGACTACTATTTATAAACTCAGCTGCTCAAAGATTCAGGGATCTGCTTCCTGATTGAGTGGGAACTGTGTGACTGCTGCATCAGCCAATGCTGAATAAAATTGGCTACGGGGTTCAGAGAGGAGTCTCCATTTGCTATATCAGAAGCCATGAACTACAGGAACAAGGTTCACAAGAGGGTGGATTTGGACGCTGGAAAGACACTGAGGGCTGGTCTACACTTACATTGTAAATTCACCTAAGTTAGGCTAATTCAGTTATGTAAGTTATGTAACTGAAATTGGCATACCTTAGGTCAACTAATAGCAGTGTCTACAACATGTTATGTCAATAGAAGACACTTTTCCATCAACATAGCTTCTATCTCTCAGGGAGGTGGAGTACAGAATCACTCTCCCATCGACTTAATATATCTTCATTAGACCAGCTAAATCTACAGCGGTATATTGATTGAAGAAGTGCTGAGTTAGCTGGCAGTGTAGACATGGCCAGTGCCAAATCCCAAATACTGTTCAAACATGGTGACAAAATTGAAGCATGGACATGTGTGAGGCTGTTAACTGTTTTGCCTAGACCTGGGTATCTTTTCTGTTGTCCAGAGTAAAAAGTGATTGTTGTAGAAATCCTTCTGCTAAATCAGTGAATTATTCACTTCCATTATCATGTGCCCCTGAAGGGATATACTATAAACCACAGTACCCACAAGGAGCTCTAGGAAGTGTGCTTAAGCTAGCAGGGAGGACTATTCTTGTGGCCAACGCACTTGAACCGCAGAGTCTCGTTTCTGAAAGGGGTACTAGACAATGAGTCTATGCCCAGGAAGCAAGCCAAGAGGCCAATGAAAAAGAAAGTGTCCACAGCCAACCCCAGACCAGAGGGAAGTTATGTATCCAATACTGAGATCCAAACACATCAGCTTGGTAAGTGTCCAGCAGGGTGCTTGACTAAGGCACTTGATTTTGGAATAATGTAGATTTAATGGACAAAAAGAGTCTAAAAGAGTCTTCCTATATCCCTATGTGTTATGTGTGTAGTTTACTCACAAGGTGGAACATGTGATTTGCAATTTGTGAAGAGTTGTAACAGAGCAAGCAAATGATTCAGCTGCTCTCCCATTGTGTGGCCTTTAAGCCCTGGTCTACACTAGGGAGTTATTTCGAAATAACTGCCCTTTTTTGAAATAATAAGTGGAGTGTCCACACTACCAAGCCCATTATTTCAAAATAATGGGCTGGTTGTTTCAAAATCTGTACTCCTGGGAATAACCCTTCTTTTGAAATAGTTATTTCAAAATAGCATTAGTGTGGATGCCCCACTGCTGCTATTTTGAAATAATTACTTCTCCAAGTAATTTGAAGCAATTACTTCCCAGTGCTTCCTGAGGCTCTAAGTCAAGGTAATGCATCCACAATAACGGGGCGGTGGACAAAGGCTTTTGATGTCGATCGCCAAGCGTCCAGACTACTGCGCTGAGCCGACAAACAGCTGATCGGCACAGCATGGCAGCCATTTTGATGTAAATGAAGTGGCGATTATTTAAATTGCCACTTCATTTTGCTATGTCTACAAAGCTCATCTACATGGCTCCATTGATGGAGCCATGTAGTGTAGACATACCCACTATGTAGGGCTGCTGCCTGAGGCTATCTAAGTGTGCTTAAAGGGACCCCGCCCCCCCCGAAAGCCAGTTTCCTTGCTTGCTTGTCTACCTTGATGAGGGACAGAAAAGCATTTTGTCTCTGTGTGCTCTGGTTGCTCTCACTCGGGACACCACAGCACTCGGCAACATGGAGCCAGAGCTGCCCCTGGACACTCTGGTGCTTTTCTCAGACATGTTGCTGCGAGCCTGGCTGCACTTTCTGCAGGCTGCCGTCTGGGAGGTCCATCGGGGGGCTGTCAGGATCCAGGAGGCCCTGCAGGAGAGCTTCCACCCTGAAGAGCACTAAGAGCCTCCCTGGTCTGCCCTACTGGGGGCTTGTGCCTCATTCCTCCCTCACATCCTTCCACTTACCCCTCCCTAACCCCCCTTCCTGATGTCAAATAAAATACATTTATTTTCATGAACACAAACTCTCTTTATTTAACAAAACTGGGGGGGAGGGAAA
Source organism: Pelochelys cantorii (assembly GCA_032595735.1). Classification (NCBI taxonomy): domain Eukaryota; kingdom Metazoa; phylum Chordata; order Testudines; family Trionychidae; genus Pelochelys; species Pelochelys cantorii. The sequence continues at coordinate 94,392,536 of CM064329.1, read as the reverse complement.
TTAAACTCTGGTGAGACTGGGGGAAGGAGGCGGGAGAGGGGAGAAGAGAGGGTGGGAGAGGGGAGGGAGAAACCTGGGAGGAGGGAGCTGGAAGGGGGAAGCAAAGGGAAGAAGGGGGAGGGGAAGCTCAGGGCTCAGAGTGGGGGTCTCGCCGGACCAACTTGATTGTCATGCAAACCTGCTCCTGGGTTCGCATGTGGCCTTTGGTGGCCAGGCTGGCAGCTATCCTACCATAGATGGCCACGTTCCTCCATCTAGTGCGGAGATCATGGATGTTAGGGGCATCCCCCCCAAACCTGAATAAGGTCTATGATCTCCACCCTGGACCAGGAAGGCGCCTACCTTCTCTGGGCCCTGGCAGGCTCCTGGGAGCTGGCAGACTGCTCCTGGGGAGTGGTGGAGGGCTGGCTGCCAGTGGCTTACTGGCTCATGTTTTGGGGCCACTGGGTCAGGGGCAGTGACTGCTGGCTCTGGGCTGGCAGGCTTGGAGCTGGCACAGGCACTGTGGCCAGAGTCAACCCCTTTAAGGGCTCCGGGGAGGGAGAGAGGGAAAGAAAGTGTTCTTGGTTGAGGCTGGAGTGGCCACCAGGGCACCCTGGGAAGGCTGGAGGCCCCCTATTTCGATATAAATGTCTACACAGCACTTATTTCGAAATAGCTATTTCAAATTTGGCATTATTCCTCATAGAATGAGGTTTACCAAATTCGAAATAAGTGCACTTCTATTTCGAATTTATTTTGAAATAGCGGTTTGGCTGTGTAGACGCTAGGAAAGTTATTTCAAAATAAGGGCTGTTATTTCAAAATAACTTTGCTGTGTAGACATACTCTTCTATTGGCTACAAGACTGTAACACTGTTTAATTCCCATTCCATTTTTATGGAGCATTGCTGTGTGGGTTTCAATAGTTGTCACCTTCCACTCCCAGAGTTGGCTGCATTGTGGCAGAGTATTAAATTATTTTTTAATACACAGTCAGTAAGGAACTTTTCAATCTGTCAGAGTGTAATGTGGTATATAAATGAAGGATATTATCATGACACTTGATAAAGCCTTGATTTAGTTGATTATTTAATCTGGCCCCCTCACCATCTAGTCCTAAAATGTACTTTGTAGAAATCACAGTGTAACATGGTTAACCTATTTTTCCCATAAACTTTGATTTTTAATCAGTGTAAAATATTCAGATGAGTTGAAAAAAATCACATAAACCAATTTGCTCTTACTAATTCTGTTTTCTTTGATACACTTTGTCTTTTTTTTTTTAATTCTACCACTCTCAATAGGCAAAGATCATTAACAATTGAGGGGAAAAGGCAGTTTGAAGTAATCTGAGCATAACAGGACAAAAAGTGACACCATTGTTTTCACCACAACAGTGGGATAATAAAATTTCAGTCAGCTGTTGTGGCGACTGTAAATTCCATTGATCAGGGAACCCCAGAGAATGTGGGTAATCAAATGCTAGAAAAATAGGGTGCAGAAGTATGCACTGCTCACTTCCAGATCCAGCTTGGGCCAGGTGTGGAAGTGATTGAAACCTAATACTATCTGAGAACTTGTTGTGGCCCATATGACATGAGTTAATTGGTCTCAGTTCAGTTACCTTGGATAAGCATCCTCCACTACAAAAACACCATTAGAGTCTGGGGTGTGGGAATAATTCTAATAGTCAGGGTGCTCATAATACATATCATGTAACAGGGCATTTGTTATTACTACTTTAAGTGTGCACCCCTATTTCTAGCATCAGTGATCAGAGCTGACATTAACAAGTTCACTTTTTGACAGTCTCAGCGAAGACCAAGGACTGAATGGCACCAGGAAATAAACTACTGTCTCTATGACAAAGTGATGTGTGGCAAGGTAATATAGCCATTGCCATGTTATATAGATTGTAAATAAAAGACTTTCATAGCATGCGGGTTAACGTGACACTCGTCATCAGCATGCACTTCAGGATGAGGAGGGGAAGATGATAGAAAGAGACAATGAAGATAATGAAGATTCTGCTTTTTTGCTCTCAGTGTGGGAGTCCGGACCAGAACAATGAGTTGTATGAATAGCAATGTGATCGGTTGTGCACCCCACACGAGGCTTGTAAAGGTTAATTAGACCAATAATGTATAGGTTGCACTTGCAGGAAACCTAGGCAATGCTAGAGCCTCATTTCAGAGGAAGTCCAGTTGTGGGGAGAAGCTGAGAAGGATCTGTAAAGAGAAGAAGTTACCAGGTTAGGGGAGGAAAAAACTGCAGTTGCACTCCCTGTTACACAGGGGATGAGCAGGAAACTTTAAAGACATAGGAGGAAGCAGTCCAGGGGTAGAGCAGTATGAGATGGGAGAGTAAAATCCAGAGCTGTTGGTCTGAAGGTCTCTGGATTGGAAGCTTTTGTAGAGGATGAATACGGATTCCCCTCTCAGCCACTGGGGGAGTGGCATAGACCAGGAAGTAGGAAGCAGACTGGCTGGGACCATTTGTCTCAAAGGACTTGTGATACCCCAGAAGCAGAGAGAACTTTAATGTGACTTGGGCAGAGGACTAAGCTACAATAAGGACAGCGCTGCTACTTCCTGGTACATGCAAGGCTGGGATATAACTGAGAGAAATGATGGACTGAGTAACTGCAAGAAAGGAGACCAGACCAGAGGGCAGAGCTAATTCTTCAGATGAGTCTCTTGAGGCACCGCTAAGTGGTTACTGGACCATCCAGTCACAGGCAAGCATTGGGGAGAGAATGGGTCTTATATGTCATGCTAGGCTGCTAATTCTTTTCCTTCTATGGAGCTGAGGCCAATGACTCTGATGGAAATGCAGAAGCTTCTTCTTAGTCTCCTTTCAATACAACTGGGGAAAAGTACAAATTATGTTAAATATTTATGATGAATTCCATCTTTTCATTCATCTGTTTTCAGAGTTTTTGATCATGCCCCTCATCCTACTGTGAATGCCTACTGACATTGTCCTGAACTTACACAACTTCAAAGCAACAATTCACTGGGAAAACATTGAACATAAATCACATTATTATTCCTTCTTATACACAGAAAAACTTTGGGACTGTATGTTTCCTTCAGTTATTGAAAACTCATTCCTGGATCTTACAGGACATTATAGGGCAATAAAAGATTCTGGAAAAAGGTACTGAAGTGTAGGATCTTTTAATGCTAGCTTCCCATTCAAGCCTTCCCCATGTATAACATGAGTGTCTGCACATCTGTAAAGGATCCAATAAGACAGATACTCTGAGTTGTATCCTGTACTATTCCAGCACTGCTTTGGTGGCCTTGGGAGTTTCTGCCAAATGTATTTAACTCTCTCCTTTTGTACTTGCCCTGCCCTGTTGGAAAGGCATATTCAAGATGCCAAGCAGTAAATATTCAGGTGATACATTTCTAGCTCTTACACTTCCACAAGACTGCCTTACAAAGAGGGATGGGCTATATTGGTAGGGCAACACAGATGAAATTCACTCCTGTGCCAGGAGCCAGCACAAAGCTTATGTACCAAAATGGCCTGTTTAAGTGGACATGAGTAGTATGTAGATTGTGAGCTGCCTCTGAATTTCAGCCAATGTGAAGACACTTGTAGTGATACTGTTTGTGCTATTCCTGTTCTATGAAAAGAGGACTTTAGTCTCCAGGGTTGTCAATTCAATAGCTCTTCACTCATTCTCAATTCACTAAAAAAATATTTTTAAAGAGAAGAACTATACCCTGTAGGTTTGGGAACAATATGCAGGACTTGTACAGTATTGGTTCCCTTGGCGCTGAAGATGAAGAATGAAGTATATATTGTGGAACTTCTGAAGTGCTGGGCACACACTCACACACACATACATGTTAAAGCTGATCATACATCAAAGCATCTGACAATAATGCCTGTGAAAGCTAGAGGGATTACCCTTAGCACTTGAAAGCAGAGCATCTAGCTGACTAGAAAGCAAGGAAAAAATGCATTTGCAGTGCTGAAAGGTAAGATGTGGGTTTAAACATACAGTGCTTCAGCCGGCGGATTTCCTTGAAACAAGCCCTTCAGAAAGACTTGAAAGGCAGCCAACAACAAGCGCTTTATTAAAAAGAAAGCCAGCATATACATTTTAATGAATTCAATTCACACCCTAATTGGGTCATATCAGTAAAAATGTATGCAAATTTATGGGCTTACAATGAGTTTGGCAGTAATGAATGCCTAATAAATCATTTGAGAAAAGCAATGGTTTTGTATTTCCCCCCCTAATTCTGTCATTACATAACATTACAAATGCCCTGCTGAGGTCTCAACAAATCACAGAAAAGCAGGATGTCGCTCAGATTGTTGAATGTCTTTGAGCTACTTTAGTTGATGGGGGAAGTAAGGGAATAAACTAACAATAAAAAAGGTAACAGAATTAGTACAGTACTTGCAAAATTAGTACTTTGATGGGCTGTTGACATAAGTAGAAAACTCCACTGAGAAACTAGGGTTGACAACTTTGTTTTGTTTCTTAAAGGAAAACGGCAGGATGATAGCAGAGATATTGCAAACAGCACAGTGCTTTCAAATGAGTAATTGACAGCCAGCTAGGAAGAGCTTGTCTTAACAGATCGGTTTTGTAGAGCTGGACTCAGGAATGTAGATCTCATTGGAACATAAGGGAAAGTAGGAATCATTCCAAGATCATTCACTTTAAAAAAGTTTTGTGCTCATTTAACAAGAGTCAGAAATCTCTTGCTTTGTCATGCACTTAATTGGGAGCTGAGTGGTCTGGGTTCATATTACAGCATCAGAGTGCAGCATGTAATGGAGAATATCAGGTTGGAATATTGGCAGTTCCAGAGTCCTACGACACAATTTTGGTGCCACTGTAAGTCTTTTGGTTAGGGAAGAGGATTTTTAAGGAAATGGTTTAATAAAGATAACTTCAAGCATAGAGGCAATTCCACAAGGTACATTATGCTTGTGGAACTTCAGTAGCTTTTTCAAACCTTTTCATATCATATAAATTTTGCCAAGTTTCCAACGGCCCTTTTTATCTTCTGTTCCGTCTTCTGTCTTGCGCATTTTTGGTGTTGTTGAACACTGGGGGATTTTTAAAATATACATTTTATGTATATACATATATTTTATATTGTTTGATATTTAATATTTTTATATTTTCATTTTTATTGTACAACTTCTCTGGAAATGAGCATTGTACATATTGATAAGCCCTTATTTTTGTCTTTGTTCTTTAGCAATAAAGTAACGCACGTTGAATAACCTTTATTTGTATAGTAATTTTAATATTCATAGACATTCTGTTTGTAAATGAAGTTCCCTTACTTTTAATCCCAGCCCTTTAAGCATTTGAAAAGCTATTTTTAAATGTGTCTACTATAATCTCTAGGAGCCAGGTTCTTGGACTCATCCAATTTAAGTCCAGAAGGGACCACTGTGATCATCTAGTCCAATTGCCTGGAGATCATAAAACTTCTCCAATCAATTTTCCAGTTTTAACTTACAAATGAGAATTTATAAATTATTTCTGTGTAAACTATTTTTACTGGGGATTTTACACACTATGCAATTTGTTTAGGCAAAACTTTGCTACGCTTGTGTCATAAAGGCCTGTCTCTCTGTGGCAGAATGATACCCATTTAGTTATGGAAATGAAGTGAACTTTATCAGTTTCCTGTTCTTGATATCTCATTAGGTTGTAATATATACATTGAATGTAAAAACACTCTTGCATCATATTTAAAGGTAGGTCTGGAAGAGTATAGCTTTCAAACACTTCTCATTTTTTTTCTATTTACATTCCATGATTAAATACTTCTTTTGCTGAAAAAGCTGCAAAGGCTGACAATTTTAGAAAAAAGGAGGAGGTGGAGGTGAGGGGACATTATTTCTTCAGATAATAAAGGTATAGAGAATTTGTTATCACTATCCTTCATGTTTTTACAGAAGTATAGTATCTTTTTGAACTTTTAGTTTTTCAAGGTAATAATCCTTTGTAAATGATGGGTTGTGGCAGATTTATTACTGCACTGACAGGTCCTGTACCCAGGATCCCCAGCTAATTGGGGCGGGAGGGCTGAAAAAATGCCACTAGGTGGCAGAAGCCCAGGGCTCTGTCAGAAGCACCAGGTGGATAGCAGGGGGTGGGGGATACCAGCACCCTGACCCTAGTAGCAGTATTGGGTGGGCAGGGGAAGCTCTTGCTTACCACCCCTGCTCCGCTGCAGAAACACTGGGTTGGGGCAGGGAAGCCCTAGCGGCACAACCCCATGAGCAGTGCCAGCCAGGCAGGTGGGCCTGCACCCTAACCCTGCTACCCAACTGAAATGCCAGGAGAGGCAGGGCCCTGTTCCCAAGCAGAAGCACTACTTGGACCCACGTTGGGGCCCCAGTACTGGAGAAGCTCTTCCTCCTTGCTGTGGCCTCAGGGCTGAGGGAGATCTCACTCTGCATTGTGGTCTGGCACAATGAGATGAGGAGATAGAGCATGCGTGGTCTTGTGGCAGGGAGGGAGGTAGAAAGGAGCAAATAGGTTGTAGGGCCACAGTGTGCGAGGTGAAATGGAGCAGGATTGTGGGTGGAACAGGGCCAGAGTCAGATGGAAGTGGTGGGGCAGAACCACAGGTAGAAGGGGCAGTGAGTGTAAATCTTCACACTGTACAAATGATATTGTGTAAACTGGTGTTACTAGGTTAAAATTAAGGCACCTTTTAACAGCAAAAATCAATAGGTGCTAATTTGTAATGACTATAGTCATCTAGGAAGAATACATTGTTTTGAATAAATGGAATCAGGGAAACTGGAATAAAGGTTCAGTATATCTTTCCTTGGGGTCTGTCTGCGTCCACCATTTTTTAAAGACAAATGCTAAAGGTGTTATATAGAAAGACAATATTTGTTTCCTGGTACAGAATTAAAACCAAATAAAACCAACTGCCTAATTTACACAGCTTTTGCAAGAGCTTGATAAGGAAGTACACATTTACGCTGCTTTTAGCTCTAATTTACATTTGAATATGTCACAAAGAATGAAGTGCTGTGTTCAGCATGACTCAGAAAAATATGGTATAAATAAATATTAGTGGCTAAAAACATGAAGTGATGGATTTGGTGGGACTCAGGGAAATGTGATGCATTTTAATATACTATGACATGATTCCATTAGGACGCCCCATGGATGTAGAATATCTTCTGACTGGCTTGTCAAGTGATGTGTGGTTTACAATAAGCTCCTACAACAAGGGGCTCTTTCATTAAGGCCAGTAACTGTCTGTGGGTAAGAGATTTTTCTCTTCTCTCTGCCTTTTACTCCCCTCTTTTGATGTTTTAAAACATTCATGGTTGTCTATAAATGGTGACTCCTCTCTGTTGTATGTAACCAGTTCTATGTTATAGTTTCTTTCTCTGTCACTTTGTGTTATTCGTACCATTGCTTAATTCACTTTATTTAGAAATGTACTGTGTTAATTTTTTTTCTAAAAATCCATGTTAACACTTCTCATTTATTCTTCTGTCATTCAGGCTCAGTATACCTGTTTACTAGACTTTATTAAGAGTTGCACAAAACACATGAAAAGCATATTTTCCTCTAAAAATAAGGAAATTGCACAAAAAGTTATATTTATCTATTTAGTTCTAATGCTCTCAGTAAGGATGAATTAAATACAAATTTAAAAATAGTTTTCCCCCAAAATGGCAGACAGCATAAAAATGCACATGTCAAAAAATGAGACCTTGGGACAAGCCACGTGTCAAAAAGCCGGTTAATGTGGCATTTTCATCAGAGAGCATCTGAAAACTTCTGCACTAACACCCCAATTCAGCCACACCTTTCAAAATATATGGTTCCAGAAGATGTAGAGACAAAATTACTAACATATTTCCTTTCTCATACAGGAATAAGTGATAGCAGTACAGGCAGATTTTAGTCATAAGCGACTGCTGGTAGGTATAAAAGGGGGCACCAGCCATGTGACTGTCCCACCATGTGACTCCTCTCTCTATGCCACCCCTAATCTGGGGGAGGCCCATACATAGGAGGGTTCAGGACCTGGGACAACTTTCCCCCCCAGGCACCACCTTCTACCCATGCCCACGCCCATTCCCCACCTTCTCCTAAGCCCCCCCACCTTTGCTCTGCCCCTTCCCAACCCCATTCCACTTCTTCCCTCAAGCCCCATCCTCTGAGCAACATGGCCTGGATGACTAACAGGATGCCTGGCCCTGGAAACTATGGTTAGCACAACTGGGAGATGGGGGAGCAGAGCATGCTGGGTCTGTATGGCTATGCTTCCCAAGGCAAGGCCAACCCCTAAAATCAGTGCCAGCCCCTCCCCCCCCCCAATGTCTCAGGCTACCCAGGGCAATTTCCCCAAACCGTCCAGTGGCCTCTTGCCCCTCCCCCGACAATATTGGGGAGCACCTGACCCTTTATGTCCCCCACGTGTCAGCCCTGGTAGCAGTATAACTGCATCCATGTGGAAGGGGTGGCCAAAAGGTTAGAGTTCTAAACTGGAACTCAGGAGACCTAAGACCTATTCCTGGCTTATTGATTAACTTTCAACAAATCAGTTTACTGCTTTGTGCCCTTTTCCATGGCTATGTCTACACTGGCATGATTTTGCGCAAGAACTCTTTTGCGGAAGAGTTCTTGTGCAAAAACTCTTCCAGAAGAGAGCGTCTACACTGGCATGTGCCTTTGCGCAAGAGATGTGCTTTTGCGCAAGAGCATCCATGCCAGTGTAGACGTTCTTTTGCGCAAGAAAGCTCTGATGGCCATTTTAACCATAGGGCTTTCTTGTGCAAGAAATTCATGTTGCCTGTCTACACTGGCCTCTTGCGCAAGAACAGTTGAGCAAGAGGGCTTATTCCTGAGTGGGAGCATCACAGTTCTTGCGCAAGAAGCACTGATTTCATACATTAGAACGTCAGTGTTCTTGCGTAAGAACTCGGGGCCAGTGTAGACAGGCAGCAAGTTCTGGCGCAAAAGCAGCTGCTTTTGCGCAAGATCGCACCAATGTAGACACAGCCCACATGTATAAAAAACAGGAAATAATGGTACTGGGCTCCTTTGAAAAGCTTTTTGAAATCTGCTGAGGAAAAGCACTATGCAAGAGGTGAGCGTTATCATAGTTAAACAGTGCAAGTGTTATGTCTAGCCAAGGTCTAAATTTACAGGAGTGAGTTATGTCATGTTTAGACTGGAACAATTGCTGAACAGTAGGGTTGTGCAGCTTTAACTATACGGCTACGTCTAGACTGGCATGATTTTGCGCAAATACTTTTAATGGAAAAGTTTTTCCGTTAAAAGTATTTGCGCAAAAGCGCGTCTAGACTGGCACAGAGTTATCGTTATAACGATGCGCTTTTGCACAAAAGCGCAGCTACATTGGTGGCGCGCTTTTGTACAAAAGCAGAAGCCCAGAACCATTCTGCAGAGGGCAAAAGGGCACTAACCCTTTCCGGGGGCAGGGGCTGGAGCTCCTTTTTGACACGTGCTTAAAGGGATCTCCCTGGACAGCCGTTTCTCTCCTGCTTCGTGCTTTAGGACTGACAGCCGTAGCAGTTTTGGTGGTTGCCCTCTGCCTTTTGGACACCACTGCCTTTTGCCTGTTTTTTGCCTGCCTAGTGCTTTTGCCTGTTTTTTTTTCTTTTGCCTTGTTTTGTCTGCCACGGAGCCAGGGGTGGCCATGTGCCTGCTCTGGCCACTGCTGGCCATTTTGGAGTGCCTGCAGCTGCTGCTCCAGGCTGGTGCCCTCCTGTTCCAGGACCAGGAGGCACAGACCACTTTGGACTCCCTCACCAGGGAGGCCCTGGCGTCCCTGTGGCATCCCCACCCCAGCGTGGAGAGGCCACTGTGGAGACTGGACACCAGCACCGACTGGTGGGACCGGCTGGTCCTGGGGCAATGGGGCGACCAGCAATGGCTCCAGAAATTCTGCATGCGAAAGCGGACATTCCTGGAGCTGTGTGCCTGGCTCACCCCTGCGCTCCAGAGAGCCACCACCCGGCTGCGGACACCCATCCCCGTCGAGAAGAGGGTCGCCATCACACATTGGAAGCTGGCCACCCTGGACAGCTACCAATCAGTGGCAAACCAGTTCGGGGTGGGCAGATCCACCATCAGTGTCATCATTACGGAGGTAAGTCCCAGGGGGAGTGGGGAGTGGGGTGGGGGGAGGGTGCTGCACTCCATGCCCAGGGGCAGCCAAGTCTCCAGGCTGGGTCACCCATTGGTTTGGGCCATCCCTCCCTTGCACAGGCCTGCTGGTGGGGGGGGGACGTGGGGCGAGGGGGCCGTGGTGTGTGTGTGTGCGTGAGGACAGAGGGAATCATGGGGAGGGGGCCAAGGGAGCGCACACTCACCCCTGCCTTATGTGATGTGTTCCCCTGTGTTTCTCTGCATCTTTCTTCAGGTTGTCCACGCCATCAACAATGTCCTGCTCCCAAGAGTGATCCGCCTGCGTGACGTGGACGCTACGCTGGCCGGCTTCGCTGCCCTCGGGTTCCCCAACTGCGGGGGAGCCCTGGATGCAACCCACATCCCCATCCGGGTCCCGGAGCATCAAGCAGCCCATTTCACAAACAGGAAGGGGTACTGCTCAATTGTTCTCCAGGCCCTCGTGGACCACCGGGGCCGCTTCCTGGACGTCTATGTGGGCTGGTCTGGCAGGGCACACGATGCCCGCATCCTCCGCAACTCCGGAGTGTTTCACAGGCTGGAGGCGGGCACCTACTTCCCCCGGTGGGAGTTGACTGTCGGGGATGTGCCTATGCCCATCTGCATCATCGGGGATGCGGCCTACCCCCTGCTACCGTGGCTAATGCGGCCCTACACGGGGCGGCCGGACCAGAATCGGGCCCGGTTCAATGACCGCCTCAACCGGGCCCGGAATCAAGTGGAGTGCGCCTTCGGCCGCTTAAAAGCCCGCTTCTGTTGTTTGCTCACCCATCTCGAGATGGATGAGCGGAATGCAATGGAGGTAGTGACTGCGTGCTGCGTGCTCCACAACGTTGTGGAGCGGAGTGGGGAGGCCTTCCTCCCCACGTGGATGGCAGCCGAGGCACAGACTTATGAACAGCCCCACACAGCTGTCATCCACCAGGCGCACCAGGATGGGGTGCGCATCCAAGAGGCCCTGACGGGCATGTTCACACAGGCTCCATAGTAGGGTCGCCTCGGTCTCCCCATACAACTCCCTCCCACCTTACCCTTTCCCCTTCCCTCTCCTTACCTCCCAATTGTAAATTTACTGCATTGAACAAACCAACATTGGTTATACTTGTTTTGTTAGGTACGAAGACTCCTGGTAGTCTTGTCTGTCAGGTCAGGTCAAGTGGAAGGCTTGCACCTACCAATATAAATTGGGTCCAGAGTTAGGTTTAGTTAAATTAGCTATCGTCGTCATGACTGTTCGTCAGGCAGCGTCAGTTCGAAGCATATTGGCCATCATCGTGCATGTTCGTCGGGTGCATCGGATGAAGCTAGGGTTTTTCTTTTAGTTTAGGCGAGGTTTTAGGCCACCATCGCCTGTTCGAGCTGGCCCGAAGAACAGGAAGAGGATTCATGATTCGTGTGGAAGGCTCGAGTCAGCGTACCCGATTCCAGTCGTCTTCGAGGGATCTCCTGGCAGTTCCTCATCTGAGGCCCGGAAGGACCAAAGACTTGAGGTCGCCAGCTTCAGTGTCATCTTCCATCGAGGGACTCCTGGCTGTTCCTCTCCCAAGGCCCAGAAGGACCAAAGGATTGAGGTTGCCAGCAACACTACAATCGTCCCTGCGTCTAGACTATGTAAATATTCTTTGTGTTCGTGTTTTAACCTTTCTTGCTTTCTTTCTTGTTATCTATGTTAATATAGTCTTGTGGTTTAAATTTTACTTAAAGTGTCAGTATTTATTTATGCGCCACAAACCAATGACCAATTAAAGGAACGACCGGTGATAGATACGGTATTTGGTGTCCACATTTTGTAATCTTCTGAAATTTAGTTGGCTAATTGGCATCTCAAATCAATTATTTAAGTTACCTCAAGTAACACAATAAACAACACAGTTTTGTTTTCAACAGAAAAACTGGTATGTTTTTATTTACAAGGCGGAGAGGGGGAGGAGACCTTGAACTGGGAGGGGGAGGAGACCTTGGATAGAGTAATTGCTGGCAGGGACTGGAAGAGCAAAAGGAGCTCTTGGCTGGCTGTTGAGACTGGCTAGTTGCAGTAGGAAGGGCAAAGAAGGTGCTGGGGACATAGGGAAATGACCCAGGGAGACACAGTAGTAGAGAGAAGAAATTGAGATGCAGCAGGAGGCAGCAATCCACAGGATCCTGGGCCAGAATCTGGAATAGTGGGGTGGCCTTAGCTCCTCCTCTCCCCCCCCCCCCCCCACCACCACCACCACTTGCCATTGGGGAAGCAGCTGGATTAGGAGCTGAACACTTCCCAGAAGGGAGAAAACATTGAGAGTGACATGGCTGGAGGGTTGAGTCATAAAGAGGATTCTGTGGGACAGGAGTTCCCAACCTGGGGTACGCGTACCCCCAGGGGGTATGAGAAGCTTGTCAAGGGGGTATGAGGAATATTTGGTAAATAACTAGATTATCCTAATTGAAATATTCCAAAAGTAGTAGAGTTAGTGAAAAAAGTTGTGGATTCTAGAGTCCAGAATTTATTTTCTTTCATATTGAATAGGGCGTACGGGAAGGTTTACTAAAAGCCAAGGGGGTACAGGGACCAAAAAAGGTTGGGAACCCCTGCTTTGGGATCTGGACTGAGGCTGCAAGAGGGGCTACAAGCAGATGCAGTGATAATGTGCATGCTGTAGTCAGGGGCCCAAGCCTTCAGTGAATCCCCAAGATGACCAAATGACTAGGAGGAGATATCAGTCCAGTGATGAATGATGCACCACAGGACACTTAGGTAGTTTCTCCTTAGGAAACACATGCTAAGAAGATAAGAGAATAGTTGGAACTATTAGTTATTGACTGGAGTATGAAACATTAGCTGATGTAAACTGGCATAGTCCCATGGACTTCAATGGAGTTATATTGATTTATGTCAGCTGAAGATCTGGCCCTGACACTTTTTTAAAGAGAGGATGGTATTGCCACTACTACAATAAGCCCCGTAAGTACTTGCAGAAGCAGATGGCACAGGGGATTGGTACTGTTCTGTTGTGCTGCTAATGTGAGATGATTTTTGTGATGTATTACACTACATTCCTCAACCTGTACAATGTGTGCGTCACTAAATCACAGTAATGTTTTCTTACCCAGAAACTAGCAGTGTAAATAAAATATTGCACTACATGGCTTATTTTTTTTCACTCTGACACATATGATTGTAATATATATTTTCAACTGTGCCATGCAGTGGCATTCAAATGAGGACCCTGGGGCTCTAATCCTTCTCTGCCATTGACTTGCTGTGTCATCTGGGACAAGTCATTTAACCTCTCTGTGCTTCTATTTAACTTAAATGTAAAACAGATATAATAAACCTGCCTCTAATACCTTCCTCCCAGGTGTGCTGTAAGATTTAATTAATTAATGGCCGTGAAGCAATTTTAGCTCCCTGGGTGAAAAAGCATGACTGAAGACACGCAAATTATTAATATTGTTTATTATTAATGTTTTCACAGTGTAGTATCCATTTTAGTATCTTACCTATATTTCAATATTCCATATAGGATAATTTTCTTAAGGATACATATGTATGTAAACCTGTTTTAGACTCTTACAGGTAACATCATAATATCTTCAGATGCTGGATATACAGAACTTTCCGTATTCTGTTTTCTATTACCTCATCTGATATACGGATCATATAATTTTACTCAGTGGAGTAAACAAACATAAAAGGACAAAGAACATTAAAGCACATAAAATTAGGTCATAAACTATGGAGTACCACTATGGCAGGCTGCAATTCTATTGACTGAATAAGAGATTTAAAAATATAATAATCCTGATGTATAGCATATGTGGCTGACAATAATAATCTCATTACACAGGCAAGGTATCTCAGGCTAAAATCTACTCAACAGGCACCTATGGATATATTCCAGAACTACAGTAAAACTTTGCAGCATAGAAAAAATATTGACATCAGAGCTCCACTGTTCTAAGTTCTGTACAAATATGAGCTGCTTCCTGACTTTAAAAGTTTACAAATGAAGTTTAATACATTATTTTCCACTGAGCTCCATAATCTCCCTTCTCACATATTTCTGTGAATCAAAAGCATATTTAATGACTTCATGAATTTACACTAGACTAAATGAGCATTAATATTGGCCCACATGTTGATAAAAAAAAAGAAAAAGAAAAGAATTCTACAAGCCAAATACACAGGGAAGCATTGGAACTTAACTTCATTTACAAGTTTGGGAGCCATCACAAAGATATGAATAAAGACATTACCTGGCTAGCACACTTACCTTCCACATCCTAATGACTTAAGTATCCATTGTTTGGTTGGTTAAGAACAATTTGCACCATGTCTTATTGTAACATGAACACTCTAACTCACTATTTTTTCCCTACCACCCCTTGTCTATCCCCTATTTGTTTTGGAATTAGACTTTTAACAATCCATTCATCTGAAGAAGTGGGTTGTATACTACAATTTGGCAATACTATCATTGTATGTAAAGTTATGAAGTTTGTAATGCTAGCGTGTGTCCTCTCCACATCAATGAAGAGGTAATGAATGTATACAGCTCAGGCTTCTGACCAGGCCAAGATTATATATTTTGAGTGTGTAAGGATGGGGTAATGGAGGAATTAGCTGAAGCCTCTCTACTGTTGTTCATGAATGGCTGGGAAAAACTTTCATGTAGCTCAGTTGGATGTGCCTTTGCCTGTGGATATCTGGGCATCAAAGCATGAGAGGGATACCCCAGGATGGTGGGACAGAGTGCTCAGTGGTCTCAGAGTTCAGGTTACATCTCAGGAATCCTGTCACCACCCATCAATAGAATTAATATAACAATGCCTACCTGTCAGATATCACGGTGATAAGCATAATATACAAAAGTAAATTAAAATACCTCACGAGGGAAGTGCAAGGCTTGCTCCGCTAATATATGTCAAGTACTTTGAAATTCTCATAAGAAATGTGCTATACTAATATTAATAGAGTATGCTATTTTTATTTATTAGTCACTGTCTGATCAAGGCTAGTGTTTTAATAAAGCATTTTCCTATTAGCTATCAGTTATCATTAACCTACCACTGGGACTTTCTCAGAGAAATTAAGTTAAGGGCATCTGAGCCACGGAGTGAGCAAGCATATAAAGAATAACAAATGGTTCATAAAGAATTACAAAGCAGTAATTCCATGGAGCGATTTTAGTGACAGCCTTAACCATGAAAGCTCTGCCTAGAAAATGGTGCTTAATATTCTTAACATGCCCAGGATGGGATTATGACTATGGAAATTTCTGCAAAATAGTGTTCTGTTAGTTCTTGTAACATTGGGCTCTGGGACTCTTTTTTGCGTTATGATGTGTAAAACAACTAAAGCATTAATTACTCACACAGCTAAAAAACGAAGTGTAATACAGGCTGCATAAAATGGTACCATTAATTCGATCCTGATCCCCCACTCTATCCATCTTTTTGTTCCTCTTGTAGAGCATTTAGCACAAGGAGGTCCTAAATCCACTGGAGCTATGGTCAGGCATAGGAATAATAATAATGAATATTGATCCTGGAAGCTCTTGCTGAGGTAATGAAGCTGATACAGTTAAGAGGCTGTGTGGAAGGGATCTCTGAATCCCCTCAGGCTATGAAACAGGTTGTACAGGGTTTAGGTGTGGCAAGGGTAGTGTTACTACTTGGATCCACTGCTCCAGCCCATGTAGTGGGAATGCAAAGGACAACAGCCACTAACACAATTCATGGTCCTTAGCTAGAGAACATAATCACAGAATAATAGAATCACAGAACTGGGAGAAACCTTGAGAGGTCATCAAGTCCAGTCCTTTACACTCATGGTAGGACAAAGCACCATCTAGACCATCCTTGACAGCTGTTTATTTAACCTGCTCTTAAAAATCTCCAATGATGGAGATCCCACAGTTTCCCTAGGCAAGTTCCTCTTGTGCTTAATCAGACCAACAGTTGGGAAGTATCATATATATATAGTAGCCCAATGTCTGAGAGTCTGTAATGCTGAAACGCTGGCTGTTCCCTCTGGGCGGCGCTGTTGCCTGAAATGCTGGCTGTTCCCTCTGGGCGGCACTGTTGACTGAAATGCTGGCTGTTCCCTCTGGGTGGCCCATGCTGCATGGGGAGTGCGGGGCCCAAACGGCTGCTTGTGCCGCTTGCTCCCCTGCAGCTGCCCGGCTGAGCGGCGCAGAAGTCAGCCGAGCGCCACGGCGGGAGGCGAAGGGGGGCGGGGCGGTGATATGCGGCGTGACAGCGTCTCCAGGCCCTGCCCCCTGGCCGTGAACGTCACCACCCCGCCCCCCTTCACCTCCTGCCGTCGTGCTCGGCTGACTTCTGCGCCGCTCAGCCGGGCCGCCGCGTGGGAGCAAGTGGCGCAAGTGACCGTTTGGGCTCCACAGTCTCCTGAGGCAGAGGCAGGAGGAGGAGGAGAAGAGAAAGAGAGAGACAGAGAAAGAGGCAGGAGGCGGAGGAGAGCTGAGAGAGAGAGAGAGGGAGGCAGTAGGAGGAGGAGGAGAGAGAGAGAGAGAAAGAAAGAACGAACGAACGAACGAGAGAGACCAGAGGCTCAGGAGAGAAGACCGACGTGGAGGAGAGACCTGAAAATCCCGTCTTATGATGGGCTAATTGGCTAGTTTCCTAGTGTTCAACCTAAACCTCCCTTGCTGCAATTTAAGCCCATTGCTTCTTGTCCTATCATCAGAGGTTAAGGAGAATAATTTTTCTCCCTCCTCCTTGTAACAATCTTTTAGGTCCTTAAAACTGTTGTTATGTCCCATCTGAGTCTTCTCTTTTCTAACTAAACAAACAGTCTTCTTTCATAGGTCATGATTTCTAAAGTTTAATTATTTTTGTTGCTCTTCTTTGGACTCTCTCCAGTTTCTCCACATCTTTCCTGAAATGTGGTGCCCAGAACTGGAAACAGTACTTGATTTGAGGTGTAATCAGCTCAGGGCAGAGCAGAAGAATTACTTATCACAGCTTGCTTACAACTCTTCTGTTAATACAACCCAGAATAATGTTTACTTTTTTTGTAGCAGTGTCATACTGTTGATTCATTTTTAGCTTGTGATCCATTATGACCCCTGGATCCCTTTTTGCAGTACTCCTTCCTAGATAGTCCATTTTGTGAAACTGATTGTTCCTTTCTAAGTGGAGAACTTTGCATTTGTCCTTGTTGAATTTCATCCTGTTTACCTCAGACCATTTCTCCAGTTTGTCCAAATCATTTTGAATTATAATCCCATCCTCAAAAGCACTTGTAATCCTTCCCAACTTGGTATCATATGCAAACTTTATCAGCATACTCTGAATGCCATTATCTAAATCATTGGTGAATATATTTCACACAACTGATCGCAAAACTGATCCCCATGGAATCCCCACTTGTCATTCCCTTCCAGCATGTCTTTGAATCATTGATAATTGCCCTCTGGGAATGGTTATTCAATCAGTTATGCACCTATCTTACAGAAGCCCCATTAAATTGTATTTCCCTAGTTTATTGGTAAGAAGGTCATGCGAGACTGTATCAAAGGCTTTTCTAAAGTCTAGGTATTCCACATCTACCACAAGGCCTGTTATCCTGTCAAAGAAAGCTATCAGGTTGGTTTGATATGATTTGTTCTTTACAGATCCATGCTAACTGTTTCTTGTCTTGTTATCTTCTAGTTGTTTGCAGATAGATTCCTTAATTATTAGCTCCATTAGCTTTCCTAATACAGATTTTAAGTTGACTGATATATAGTTTCCTGGATTGTCCTTATTTCCCTTTTCATAGATGGGCACTACACTTGCCCTTTTCCTGTGTTATTGAAAGAACAGAATCTGGACACCGAATGTGAAGCAAGCAAGAGAGTTTATTACACACACAGCACTGGTGGAGTGTCACGTTGCTTGTTAGGGCTCAGTGAACACTGCTAGACCATAGATTACAATTAATTATATAGGATGCTTAATGGGCAGATCAAAGTGATAGGGGTGGGGGTAAGATCCTGGACCCACGGATAGGTGCTGATTGTGAGGCAAAATAAGAGCAATAATATAAAGTTACATAGTGTTTCCAGTAAAACAAGTATTTAAACAAAGTAGACATCAATTATCAACTATGTGTTAAGTGGTGATATGTCTGTCAGCTTCAAGAAGGTGTCTCTGCATGGATGTGGTCCATCTGGGGATTAAAGCAGAGACATTAGGGCTGTGTCTAGACTGGCCAGTTTTTCTGGAAAATCAGCCGCTTTTCCGGAAAAACTTGCCAGCTGTCTACACTGGCCGCTTGAATTTCCGCAAGAACACTGATGATCTCATGTAAGATTGTCAGTGTTCTTGCGGAAATACTATGCTGCTCCCATTCGGGCAAAAGCCCTCTTGAGCAAATGCTTTTGCGCAAGAGGGCCAGTGAAGACAACGTGGTATTGTTTTACGCAAAAAAGCCCCGATGGCTAAAATGGCGATCGGGGCTTTCTTGCGCAAAAGCGCGTCTAGATTGCCCAGGGACGCTTTTCCGCAAAAAGTGCTTTTGCGGAAAAGCATCCATGCCAATCTAGACGCTCTTTTCCGCAAATGCTTTTAACGGAAAACTTTTCCGTTAAAAGCATTTGCGGAAAAATCATGCCAGTTTAGACATAGCCTAGGAGTACTTGACAATGGCACATTTGTTCCTAGCACCATTGAGTGTGTCTTGTCCTATCTCCCATCCTGGGTTAGGTGTGGGGGCGGTAACCATCATGTACTGTGTTTGTGTGCCAGTCCCAGACTCCAAATTTAGAAGAGGGGAATTTAGAACAGGGGTTCTTAACAGAATATCATAGCCTGCCTCAGAAATTTTTATCCTACAGTTATGGAATCTTTCCTGTACTCCATGGCTGCGTCGAGACTGGCATGATTTTGCACAAATACTTTTAACGGAAAAGTTTTTCCGTTAAAAGTATTTGTGCAAGAGAGTGTCTACACTGGCATGTGCTTTTGCGCAAAAGATGTGCTTTTGCACAAAAGCATCCATGCCAGTGTAGACGCTCTCTTGCACAAGAAAGCTCCGATGGCCATTTTAGCCATCGGGCTTTCTTGTGCAAGAAATTAATGTTGCTGTCTACACTGGCCCTCTTGCGCAAGAATACTTGCGCAAGAGGGCTTATTTCTGAGCAGGAGCATCAGAGTATTTGCACAAGAAGCACTGATTTTGTACAGTACAATGTCAGTGCTCTTGCGCAAATACTCACGGCCAGTGTAGACAGGTGGCAAGATTTTGCGCAAAAGTGACCACTTTTGCACAAAATCTTGCCAGTCTAGATGCAGCCCAAGGCTTTTCAAAGATAATAGCTAATGGTTCAAATATCTCCTCAATCAGTTCCTTGAGTATTCTAGGATGCATTTCATCGGGTCCTGCTGACCTGAAGACATCTAATGTGTCTAAGTAATTTTTAACTTGTTCTTTTCCTATTTTAACTTCTGAACCTACCCCATTTTCACCAGCATTCACTATATTAGGCATCTTTAAGTCCATTGTTTCTTGTCCTTATCATCAGAGGTTAAGGAGAATATTTTTTCTCCCTCCTATTTGTAAACAATCTTTTAGGTAGTTACACTGAGCTGAGAATCTGGTCCTATTGCAAAATGCATCTATTTGGACTTTGCATAGGGGACCAGGATTGGCTGTGTTGTCAACTTCCCAATTTCATCACAAGTCTTATAAGATTTAATGCTTCTCTTTAATTCCCAGCTCAGTGATGTGATGAAGTGAGAGCCAAGAGTTGGTTACTTCACCTTTCTATGCTCCAGCATCACCAGCTATAAAATACAGATAATAAAACTTCCCTATATAGGAGATGTGTTATGAGGACTAATATGTGTATGCATATGAAACTGCAAAATGCCAAATAAATATTCAGTAGCATGATTTTATTTTGTTGACTCTGTTATATACTTTGGATGGCTTAGAAACAAAGCTCCATATGAACATTTTCTTCAAAGGGTTCCATTTTGATCCCTGGATAGATACAGAACAGAATTACAGCTGTGACACATGCTGGTAAGACTGGCATAGAAAAAGAGTCCGTTGCTAAAATGTGCCTGTCGCTCAGCTCCCTTTCTTGCCAGATGTTCTGAGAGAACTTGTTCCTGCTGTGAACAGCACAGTTAGCCTGCATGCAAGACTGAACTCTCAGAAAGATTGGTCTGTATTTCTATCAAGCCACATGGAAGGTGAGAAGCACTGAATCAGTGATCCAAGAATGCAATGTCTGGAACTGATCATATCCTTCCACCATTCCACAACTGATTGATCCTTCATTGCTGTTACATCCACACATTATTTTCAACACATTTATTTTAACCTTATCAGAATATTGTTTTATAAGGCACAGGGGATGCTCAGGAAATTCTAGTGACTCAAGGTGGCTGATTTATTAGAGGTTAGAGCTTCAAACAGACAGTAGACAAAGCATGCTTGTCTATGCCACTGAAGTTCAAGCGAGCTGTGAAAGGATTACTGTCTTGCTAATAGCAAGGGTTAAAGCAAGGGAGGGCAATTAGAGGACCAAAGCTCCGTCTCCTCTATTAAATCAGAGACAGCTCTTCCTGGCTTGGATAAGTAGAGCTCTGCCAGAGTTCCCCCTTTATCTTGGCTGGTGCATGAGATCTCCCCCTCCTGTTTCAGTCACCTTGAGCCACTTCTAGGCAGTATGAAAGAAAAAGCATCTTCCATTCTATTAACCACATGTTATTAATGTAGAATAATGGCATACAGTAACTTCATAGATCAATTTCTTTAGGAGCAAATTAGTTTGTTACCCCTGCAGCACACTAGATGTTGAAAATGTTGGGAAAAGAATGTATTAGCTGACATTTTTTTGCTTTTCACCTATCAAAATTGTTGCCATTCACTCTGAAGCAGAAGTTGGAGACAATCTGCAGAAGCCAGCCACCTGCATTGCAAATAAAAACTGTGGCCTCTGAGTACTTTGTAGTACTTTTTAGCATCACTGGTACTTGTGATCCCGGGTGCTCGCGAACAGGGTGAGTGCTAACAGGAGGGAGTTTTGAGAGGCTCTCCTGGAGGAGGAGAAGGAAGGAGCAAACTAAAGCACCTTGGGGCCGTGTGCTCAGGCAGGCAGGCAGGCAGTTGGAAGCTGATTAGGTTTGAATTGAAACACCGTGTGCTGATTGGCTGAGCTGTAGG
Organism: Pelochelys cantorii; assembly: GCA_032595735.1. Lineage (NCBI taxonomy): Eukaryota > Metazoa > Chordata > Testudines > Trionychidae > Pelochelys > Pelochelys cantorii. The sequence continues at coordinate 94,371,216 of CM064329.1, read as the reverse complement.
CAGAGGGAGGAGCTATCAGGGAGGCCGAGCACTTAAACCCTGCTGGTAAGCGACCAGGGAGCTTTGCGACCGGGTGCTCGCGGACAGGGTGAGTGCTAACAGGAGGGAGTTTTGAGAGGGGAGTTTAGAGGGGGAGCCAGTGACTTCTATTGCCCTTAAACTAAATCCTTTATAACAACCTCTATCTGAAACATTTAATTAACCCTCATATATAATTAGAGTAGGAAATGGAGGCAGAAGCCCAGCAGCAGAGTGGGGGCTATCCTGTTTATTGTGTCGAGTGCAGTATGTATGACTACCTACCCTGTGGGTGGGTGGCGTATGTGTGCGCTCGATGCAAGGAGCTCCTGGCCCTCAGAGACCGAGTGCGTGCTTTGGAGGCCAGGGTGGCTGAACTGGAAGAGCTAAGGAAGGCAGAGGTGTTTGTGGATGAGACTTTCCGGGACATAGTAGGGCTGTCCCACCTCCAATCTGACAGTCCTGATGCTGTTACGGAGGATGAAAGGCTCAGGGCAGGAGAGCAGTCAATGGGAGCAGAGGGAAACCATCCCATAGTTGGGACCCTCCTTCCAGAGGGTGATGTTGTATCCTCTCGTGCCGAGGATACTTCTCCGGGGGAGGGAGCTCCAGCTATTAGGAAGAAGCAGGTTTTAGTAGTGGGGGATTCGATCATTAGAAATATAGATAGTTGGGTTTGTGATGACCGGGAGAACCGTATGGTTACTTGCCTGCCTGGTGCGAAGGTTGCGGATCTCTCGAGGCATCTAGACAGACTTATGAGCAGTGCTGGGGAGGAGCCGGTCGTCGTGGTACATGTTGGTACCAATGACATAGGGAAGGGTAGAAGAGATGTTCTGGAGGCCAAATTTAGGTTACTAGGAAAGAGACTGAAATCCAGAACATCTTTGGTGGCATTCTCTGAAATGTTTCCAGTTCCACGCGCAGGGCCAGATAGACAGGCAGAACTTCAGAGTCTCAATGCGTGGATGAGACGATGGTGCAGGGAAGAGGGGTTTAGATTTATTAGGAACTGGGGACACTTTTGGGGTAGGGGGAGCCTATACAGGAATGATGGGCTCCACCTAAATCAAGGTGGATCCAGACTGCTGGCATTAAACATTAAAAAGGTCGTAGAGCAGTTTTTAAACTAAGAGGTGGGGGAAAGCCGATTGGTGCGGGGGAGCACCTGGATCGGACGGAGACTTCTCTTACACGAGGCTCCATAGATAGGGATTCCCTAGAAGTTAGTCAGATAGGGAACGTGGGAAATAATATATGGGCAAGATCAGATGTGAAACAATCGTGCATAAAAAAATCCAATGTGTCTGTGAAAGGCGGACATATAAATAGTGGTAGTTTTCTAACATGCTTTTACACTAATGCTAGGAGTCTGTCTAATAAGATGGGTGAACTGGAGTACCTCATATCAAAGGAGGAAGTTGACATAATAGGCATCTCAGAAACATGGTGGAATGAGGACAATCAGTGGGACACTATCATACCGGGATATAAATTATATCGGAAAGACAGAACAGGTCGTGCGGGTGGCGGAGTGGTACTATATGTGAAGGATAATATAGAATCAAATGAAGTAAAAATCCTAAAGGAATCAAAATGTTCCATAGAATCATTATGGATAACAATTCATTCCTCTAATATGAATATGGCATTAGGAATATATTACCGACCACCTAACCAAGACAGTGATAGTGATGCTGAAATGATAAGGGAGATTAGAGAGGCTACCAAAATAAAAAACACAGTAATAATAGGAGATTTCAATTATCCCCATATTGATTGGGTGCATGTCACCTCAGGACGGGATTCAGAGATTAAATTTCTTGATGCCTTAAATGACTGCTTCTTGGAGCAGCTAGTACAGGAACCCACAAGGGGAGAGTCGATTCTCGACCTAGTCTTGACTGGAACGCAGGATCTGGTCCAAGAGGTAACTGTTACTGGACCGCTTGGAAATAGTGACCACAATATAATAACTTTTAATATTCCTGTGTTGGGAAGAACACCGCAGCGGTCAAACACTCTGGCATTTAATTTCAAAAAGGGGAATTACACTAAAATGAGGAAGCTAGTTAAACAGAAACTAAAAGGGAGAGTAATTAAACTAAAATCCCTGGAAGCTGCATGGGAACTGTTTAAAGACACCATACTAGAGGCCCAACTTAAATGTATACCCCAAATAAAAAAACACAGTAAGAGACCTAACAAAGAACCACCATGGCTAAACAGCCATGTTAAAAAGGCAGTGAGAGAGAAAAGGGCAGCTTTTAAAAAGTGGAAGTCAAATCCTAGTGAGGAAAATAGAAAGGAACATAAACACTCCCAAATTAAGTGTCATAATGTAGTAAGAAAAGCCAAAAAAGAGTTTGAGGAACAGCTAGCCAAAAATTCAAAAAATGATAGTAAAATGTTTTTTAAATACATTAGAAGCAGGAAGCCCGCTAAAAAAGCAGTGGGGCCCTTGGATGATAAAGATATAAAAGGAGCGATCAAGGAAGACAGTGCCATTGCGGAGCGATTAAATGATTTCTTTGCTTCAGTCTTCACGGCTGAGGATGTTACAGAGGTTCCTAAATCTGAGCCAGCCTTTTTAGGTGACAAATCTGAGGAACTCACTCAGATTGAAGTGACATTAGAGGAGGTTATGGAATTAATTGATAAGCTGAATAGTAAGAAGTCTCCAGACGGCATTCACCCAAGGGTTCTGAAAGAACTCAAATGTGAAATTGCGGAGTTATTAACAGTGGTTTGTAACCTATCCTTTAAATCCACTTTGGTACCAAATGACTGGAAGATGGTCAATATAACACCAATATTTAAAAAGGCTCTAGAGGAGATCCTGGCAATTATAGACCGATAAGTTTAACATCAGTACCAGGCAAATTAGTAGAAACACTAGTAAAGAGTAAAATTGCAAGGCACATAGAAGAGCACGAATTGTTGGGCAAAAGTCAGCATGGTTTCTGCAGAGGGAAGTCGTGTCTAACTAATCTGTTAGAATTCTTTGAAGGGGTTAATAAACATGCGGACAAGGGGCACCCAGTGGATATAATATACCTAGATTTCCAGAAAGCCTTTGACACGGTCCCACACCAAAGGCTTTTACGTAAATTAGGTGGTCATGGGATAGGAGGAAAGGTCCTTTCATGGATCAAGAATTGGTTAAAAGACAGAAAACAAAGGGTGGGAATAAATGGTAAATTTTCACAATGGAGGAGGGTAACTAGTGGTGTTCCCCAGGGGTCAGTACTGGGACCAATCCTGTTCAACTTGTTCATCAATGATCTAGAAAATGAGGTAAGCAGTGAGGTGGCCAAGTTTGCAGATGACACAAAGTTGTTCAGGACAGTCAAAAGCAAAAGGGATTGTGAAGAACTACAAAAAGATCTCAGCAAACTGAGTGATTGGGCAGCAAAATGGCAAATGAAATTTAATGTGGGTAAGTGTAAGGTAATGCATGTTGGAAAAAATAACCCAAATTACACATACTACATGATGGGGTCAAATTTAGCTACGACAGATCAGGAAAGGGATCTTGGAGTTATAGTGGATAGTTCTATGAAGACATCCACGCAGTGTGCAGCGGCAGTTAGTAAGGCAAATAGGATGTTAGGAATTATTAAAAAAGGGATAGATAATAAGACAAAAGATATCATACTTCCCCTATATAAAACTATGGTACGCCCACATCTCGAGTACTGCGTGCAGATGTGGTCTCCTCACCTCAAAAAAGATATATTGGCATTAGAAAAGGTTCAGAAAAGGGCGACTAAGATGATTAGGGGCTTGGAAAGGGTCCCATATGGGGAGAGGCTAGAGAGACTGGGACTTTTCAGTTTGGAAAAAAGGCGATTGAGGGGCGATATGATAGAGGTATATAAAATCATGAATGGTGTGGAGAAAGTGATTATAGAAAAATTATTTACCTTTTCCCATAATACAAGAACTAGGGGACACCAAATGAAATTGATGGGTAGTAGGTTCAAAACTAATAAAAGGAAATTTTTCTTCACACAGCGCACAGTCAACCTGTGGAACTCCTTGCCCGAGGAGGCTGTGAAGGCCAGGACTCTATTAGGGTTTAAAAAAGAGCTTGATAAATTTTTGCAGGTTAGGTCCATAAATGGCTATTAGCCAGGGATAAAGTATGGTGCCCTAGCCTTCATAACAAGGGCAGGAGATGGATGGCAGGAGATAAATCACTTGATCATTGTCTTCTGTTCTCCTTCTCTGGGGCACCTGGCATTGGCCACCGTCGGCAGATGGGATGCTGGGCTCGATGGACCTTTGGTCTGACCCAGTATGGCCATTCTTATGTTCTTATGTTGTGTACCTCTTAAGGTATGTCTACACCGCAACATTATTTCTAAATAACTAGCATTATTTTGAAATAACTTAGTCCGTGTCTACACAGCAGGCAGTTATTTTGAATAATGTCAAAATACTGTCTAGCTGGAGGACTTCTCACTCCGACTCCCTCATTGTACAAGGAGTGCTCTATTTCAAAATAAGTGCTGTGTAGACACTTCCAGTTTTGAAATAAGCTACGCAATTGATGTAGCTCAATTTGCATAGCATATTTTGAGTTAAGCCCTGCTGTGCAGACAGACCCTCAGTAAGTGACTATAAGGAAGAAAAAAGAAAACATCTGCTGTTTAATGTTAATTTAAAAATCATTTTGCCTTGTGTATATGGATCTGTGTTCCAAACCAGGGAGGTACGCTTCTGATGCTGCTTTAGAAGTTACCTGTTTTCAGGGATTTGAGGGTCACATAGATCTTTTTTTTGCCCTGTCTAATTGACCCAGTTGTCTCGGGAAGAGGTTAAAATAGGAAGGCTTAGGGTCCTTGGTTTGATGTGAAAGCATATATTATAAAACACCATGGTCTTAAAACATTATGGAAACTTGGAGATGCATTTCTGAACATTGGTTTTGTTTTGCTCGAATAAAAATGTTACTTTTAGAAATAATTGCTATATTTTAACACAACAGTATCTGGTAGCTTTGATAATCTACAACAGTTTAAATTTGAATTCTTTGATTCTCTCATTAAAAGTTTGTATAATTTAAGTGTAAGGGAATTAGAGAGCATTTTCTATGCAGTGAGCAATCCCATGATGAGCAAACTGCTCTATGTAATGTGGTTTTACATTGCTAATAATGGTCTCTAACTAGCCCATATCTTAATTTTTCAAATTCACATGACTTAACTTTATTACACAAATCTATTGTTTTATAATGTTTTTAAATGGTCTCACATGGCACCAGGTTTCTTGTAAAGGAAACATGGCTTTCCAAAGTGTCATTCTTGTCTGGATGACAGTATTAACATTTTGAGCTATATTGCCTAGGAATCAATAATCCTCTCTGTGTTCCCATTGAAATATATTGCAAATCCCCAGTACCTTTAGGTTAAATAGTGTGGAGCATTTCATCTTGCAGCTGTCTTCTCAATCCCTCTTGCTTTCAGATATATATATAGGGGCACTGAAAGTACATCTCCAGTTCTCTGACTGGTTCTCTTCAAGACTCTTGTGCTGCCCCTGGGAGAAAGCCTGAGCAAATATGAGTAAAAACTGAGTGAGGGCCACATGATCTGGGCTATCATTTACTTACTGAGTGCTGATGGGAGCTTAGCATCATTGAAACCTAGAGCAAGACACAGTCGCTACCCAAAGGTGCTTTGAGTCTAAGAACAGAGGTAAAATGGGACAGTTCAAGGTTTAGAACTCCAGCACACCTGCTGTGAAGAAGTCACACAGGCTACTAGGTTAGCTGCATTAAATGAACAGAATATAAATCAAAGAAGCAAGGGATATTGCTGTGGTGCTGACTAGCCACCACTAAACTTCTTTAGTCCCTTATTAGTCATCAAAATTGGAAAAGTTCACCATGTCCTCCTAGGAAATACAGCATTCTTAGAAGCAATTTAATTGGTGTTATTTTACCTTGTGAAGGAGTTGGAGTTTGACATAAATTCTAATTTGCAAAGGATACAGAAATACATGTGTATAGGTCCAAATCCCTGATCCCAGTCAGTTCACTTTGTACAGGTCTGGAGGGGCTAAGGGAAGGGACAATTAGTTTAAAACAGTCAGTCTGGCTGGTATGAAGCCAACATAGAAAGATGCTCTAATCACTGGTTCTCAAACTATTTATCATTGTGAGCCGCAGATATGGCCCACAATGTGTTATGGGGGCAGCATCCAATACCACCTGTGTGGCCCTGAGGATGTCACATGGCCTGCAGCTCTGTGCTGATTGGGCCACAAGCAGCCCATGGGTCACAGATAGAGAACCAATGGTCTGAATGAACTACAGAAAAATATCAATTAGCAGAGTCTATGGGCTATTGAGGCAATTTCTATAGAATTGGATTGTTTTTATTTCTATTAATCTCTATAGGACTTTGACTTGAGAAATGAGGCTTATAGGCAGGGATATAGAAAGAATTTGTACTACTGTTACTTCCATTCTGGGCACCACATTTCAAGAAAGATGTGGAGAAATTGGAGAAGGTCCGGAGAAGAGCAACAAAAATTATTAAAGGTCTAGAAAACATGACCTGTGAGGGAAGACTGAAAGAACTGGGCTTGTTTAGTTTAGAAAAGAGAAGACTGAGAGGGGACATGATAGCAATTTTCAAGTATGTAAAAGGGTGTTACAAAGAGGAGGGAGAAAAATTGTTCTCCTTGGGCTCTGAGGACAGTATAAGAAGCCTTGGGCTTAAATTGCAGCAAAGGAGGTTTAGGTTGGACATTCAGAAAAACTTCCTACCTGTCAGGGTGGTTAAACATTGGAATAAGTTGCCTAGGGAGGTTGTGGAATCTCCATCTCTGGAGATATTTAAGAGCAGGTTGGATAGACACTTGTCAGGGATTATCTAGACAGTGATTAGTCCTGCCATGAGGGCAGGGGACTGGACTCGATGACCTTTCAAGATCCCTTCCAGGTCTAAGATTCTATGATTCTATGTGAGTAAACAGAGGACATCATTATCTCAAGCAGGCAATATGGCATTTAAATGTCTTACTTAGTAAGTGGCTATGGCCTTGGATTCAGTAAAGTATTTAAGCACATGCTTAAATCTATCAGCATAAACACATAATATTAGAGCAGCCATATGGGTCAGTTCAGTGGTCCATCTAGCTCAGTGTTCTGTCATACAACAGCAGCCAGTGCCATAAACATTAGTGGGAATGAACAGGAAATTATCAAGTGATCTTTCCTCTGTCATCCACTTTAAGTTTCTGGCAAATAAAGACTACGGACTCTTAAACATAGGATTGCAGCCCAGACCATCTTGACTAACAGCCACTGATGAACCTATCCTCCACGAATTTATCTAGTGAAGCACTATTCAGTAAGCACTTCAGCATACACTAAATTAGAACCACTGATTTCAGTGAAACATCTGTAAGTGCTTTGCTGAATAATGGAGTAAACTCAGAACTGGTGTAAACAGATGCACTAACTCTTGAGGTGTATCTATACTGCACTGCAGGTCAAAATAGGATATGCTAGTTAAGCCACACAAATTGCATATCTTATTTTGATTTTATTTTGAAATAGCTTATTTTGTAATTTGGCGCTGTGTACACAGCACTTATTTAGAAATAACCTGCTATTCTGAAATGCCCCTTACTTCTTGTGGAATGAGGTTTACAAAGACATTGGAATAGCAAGCCCAAAGTAACAGGCTTGCTGATAAGATGCAGGATAGCTATTTCGGGATACTCTAGTATCCCAAAATAGCATCGCAGTGTAGATATAGCCTTGCTGTCCTCAGTGGAGCTGCACCTATTTATACCAGCTCTGAATGTGACTCATTATAACAAACATAATAGTTTTCACCACCTGAATCTCTCTCCACCACTCCAATCTTTACATTATTAGTCTGTCTCACCAGGATCCATGCTACCAGTGATGTTAATGGTGCACTAATAAGCTGCTAATGAAGTCCAACCTAGTTTTAAATGAGCCACCATTGTTTTCCCATTTTTCCATTGTTTCTCCATTCCAGACTGTAGCACCTTGCACTACTAGGAAATCTTTCCTGAAATTCAGCCTGTACTATTTTGTGTTCTCAGTATCTTCCCTTGGACAGCTCTAAACAAGTCCTCTAATCCCTTGATAGTGATACCCACCAAACCCTTGCATTCAATAATGTCCCTGGGAGGGCAGGACCTCTTCTGGCTAAGACGCTAAGTTATTGTGTTCAATGTTTGGGAATCATCTACTGTTATATAATTATGCGCAGACTTCATATTGATATATACATTTTATGCCTGTGGGGAGAATGTGTTGAATGTATTTGTCTCATGAATATGTAGCAGCCCTGTTTCTTTGAGTAAGACACAACATATTTCTGGTCAGATATGCAGCACTCAGATGTGTATATATTTTCTCCTTCTTGTTCTCTTTGCATAAAGCAGATGAGATTCAGAGACTGCCAGAGCAGACATATATTTTCCAGGGCACAACAGCAGTCTAGTGCCAGATGATAAAAGCTTTGTCTGGCATTCAAATAGCACAATTGCATTTTGACTATTCCAGGCTTCAGCATTTCTAAGGTTGCACCTAACAAGCATAATCCTGAATACACAGAAGGTGATAAATGCTAATGATTTATTTAGAGGTTGAGGTGGCTAATAATAAGCTGCAGGACTTCATTTGCAAAGATTCATAGTTTTTAATGCCAGAAGGGACCGGTAGATCATCTAAACATGTACAATACACGATAAAATGTCACCCTACTATCCCTGGATTTAAGCCCAATCATTTGTGTTTGACTAAAGCATGTCATCTAGCATTTGACAAGAGAAGACATGTGACTCAAGATGATAATCTTACTATTAACTTCTGGTATTAATAAGAACATAAGGATGGCCTCACAGCTGGCCAGGAAGAGCCCAGGCTTCCAGAGGATGGACTCCCAGACTTCTCTGAATTGGGATTGTAACAATGACGACTATGAAATTGCAACACTAAGTTACCAGATATTGAGATTTGCTCGGGGTTCACTAATCTTTGCTCCTAATGACATGAACTGCTTTGATTCACTTTGTTTGAATGATGTCCTAATGCACATGCCTTTCAGTGTTTTCTATGAAACAGTGACATTTTAAAAACAGACATCCTGAAAAAAGCCATCTGTTTATTATTCATTAGCCTGAGCCTGTACCAAGGACTAAAATGTCTTTCCTGTTTCTCCAAACTTTGGGTACAAATTAATGCAACACCAGAAGGACCTGGTCCAGAGAGAACTGAATCTTTGCTGTGCGCCTTTAATTCCCATTCATTTTGGTGGGTGTTTCAGAGATCCAGCTCCTCTCAGGCCCATGGCTTTCATGCACAAAACATTGTAGACTCTTGGGCTAGGTCACAGTGGCTTGCTCTTGATTTGATTATTAGTTAGATGGTTATTTATTCCCTTCAAAGGATCACCTGGAATCAAGTCTTCTCAACTATCCCTTGTTACACATTTACTTTCATCCTTCACATTCACCTAGCACTTGTCTTTTTTCATTCTGTGATTGATTTTGATCAGAAATGTGTTTAGCAGTGAAACAGGTAATGGACAAATATTATTGATGGTTGTAGAAAACAAACAACCTGGTTGCAAAAGGCTTCAACATTGCTCTATTGCTTGTCTTCTCTGCTTTTGATTTTTTAGCTAATATTGTCATTGAAATGACAATGGATTGAACCTTTGAGCCCATGTCTCACAAATCTACTTTTCCCCTCCTTAATTTATCCCCTGCTTTAATAGCACAACTCACCCTTTTATTCTGACATTTCCTTGTGGGTGTGCAACCATCAGTTGAAACTTAACATGGCCACAAGTGAGTTGGTCTTGCACCAATGAGTCACCAAGGCTCCTTTCCGGCAAATCACTTTGTCTCAGGGCATTCCATGTGCTTTATGACAATATGTTTATGAATATGACATAACTGGAATATACTTTGTGTGAAATGCTTCATGTCAAGTATTATTGGAAAGCTTGTAATCTACTGAATATGATTTTCCTATCTGTGTGCATGAATCATTCCTGAATTTGAAGTTAGAAACATGGAGTATAAACCAGTGTTATTAAAATAGTCATGGTAAGTGATGGCCATTAATAGTACTTCAGGATCTTGATGGCCCACTGGCAAGAAAACAGTGAACCGTAAATGGACTTGTTTTTCCTGTAAGTTTTGGCTGAGGGGCTATCCTTGTTCTTTCCAAGATGTGCTCATATCACCTAATGCTGGGTCCTACCTTAGACGCTGTACTTTTGCACGGAAAGTAAGAAAAAGTTTAAACTGAACACAGAGGATTCCTGCCTTCCAAAAAAAAATCTATACTGCTTACCATAGCAGTGAGCCCTGAAAGATATCATATATTATCTTCTCTCTGCTTTGTCCAGTTCCTTTTTATTTTGAAAAAAGTAGCAAATAAACTGTCACATTTCTAGATAGGAGTGACAGCTGCTCACAAATTAACTGTTTGCACCGCAGTTGACCTGCCTGTCAGAAAACCTGCCCTCAGAATGCAGCACATGACACCAGAGTGCTGTTTACTAGAGATTTTTTTCCAACAGAGATCTTAATTTACAGGGGGAAAAGTTCAAGATATTAAATAAAGATTTTGGATGGTGGAAGGCTACAGGAGCCTTTTGTAAGGAACATCATAGGTACATAAGAACTGCCATGAGGGGTCCATCTAGTCCAGTGTCCTGTTTTCCGACGCATTCAGGAAAAACAGAGCAGCTGGAAATCATTTTTTTCAGTAGAGGGCCACAGGCCCCAGAGTTGAACAGCCCAAGAGTTTAGGAAGGCTTGCAGCTGCAGGTTCTCATTCTAATCCATCCCTAATAAATTACACTGTGGACAAGAATTCAACAAAAAATTAGAGCTGAGTGATTCTATTTTAAATTCTGTTCAAAACAGAGGGCAAGTGTGCATGTATCTCCAACCAACTTTAAAAGTTCAAAGGCCCTGATGGCCAAATAGAGACTGTCAGATTGTGAGTGGACATTTGCAAGCAGCATTTTGCAGTGTTAATCCTACTCTGATGGAAAGTAGGCCATTGTAACATTAAAGCATTCATGGAAATGCGCCAATTTTCAAATTTACCTCACAATGTGAAGATGCCCAATTTTTCCTCAGCCCTCTAAATGCCCATGCAATGCAAAGTAGCCTGGAAAGTTAGTTTGTGTATAGGGCCCTTAATGATCCTGCAAAGAGAACTGCTCAGGTAACCCTCTGTGCCAACAGTGGAGCCCCACTGAAATCAGCCTTTTCCCTGGAGTTCTGTGAAGCTCATTGAAGTTACAGGGATTCATCTGTGTGATACTTTTTTGTAGTATGATTATATGGGTATTATAAAAATCAACCTTCCTGGGATGTTGTAACTGGACCAATTAATATCTTGTTCCTTTTGCAGCTATCAGTGTGATTGAAACCCACTGTTGTTTCAGACACTTTGGCGTTCCCAGCACGGATGGCCTTGCTCTGTACCGTTCTCCCATTATCAAAGGGAAGAGTGTAAAATAAGTCTTCATCTCACCAGGAGAATTTATTGCTACAATAAAAATAAAAGCCCCCTAGGTTCACTGAGTCCACTGTCCTGAAGTCAGAGATAGTAAGCTTGAGGAATTTACTGCAGCCTACCACTGGGTCATTGTACCTACCTGAAGAGTTGGCTCAGCAGACAGCTGGAGACATCAATAAAGAAAATGCAGCCTAAGGGGGAAAAAAACTGGGGGTATTTGATTTGTGGAAAGAAAAATGTACATTATTTTGGAGTCTGCAAACCAGACGATATCCTGGGCTTGTATTTTACACAGCGAGGATGTTAGCTCTGCTTTATTAATGCTCTCATAAATTATTTGGTGAAACAGAGCCCCCTAGACAAATTGCATGCTTATTTATCTCATTTGGGAGTTTGCCCTGCACAATAAACACTACCGTTTGGTAGGGAATTTGCAAACAGCTAAGCAACTCTTTGTTTTTAAGGTCGTCATTTTAAAACAAGGCTGTTTTCCTGTGTAAGCACAGGAGACTGACAGACTTGTTAGGCCCCTGTGCAAGGTGAAGGAAGGGGACCAGCTCTGCACACCCAGAATGGGTGGGGCCTCAGGGGAAGGGGTGAAGATGGTAGCAGCCAGCCCTCAGTGCCATCCAGAGTGCACTAGGAACCCCCCTCTCCCTCCCACCCACCCCCTTCAACCCTCATAGCCACCCAGACACTACATGGGGCTCCGGCTGTTGTCACTGCCACAGTAGCAGCTGCAGAGACTGGGGCCCTGGGCCCTTTTGAATCACCAGGCCCCAAGGCAGTTGCCCCCTTTAACCCAACCCATGTTGGCAAGCCTGTGTGTAAATGAATGGTGGCAGGGAAAGGTAGCAAGGGGGAAACTTGGAAGATAGTCTACAATAATACTAGAGAGGGACAGGTGGTATAAGAGTCTAAAGTAGGGTGCCTGTAGCAGAAATGGGTGGAAAAGCCAGCTGATTAAGAGGACACAGTAGATAGATAGTTAGATAGATAGATGGTTTGTGGTATCATCTATCTAACAGGTGGAGAGAGTGTTATTAGATTTTTCTCTATGGAAGAAAATGAGCCACATCAAGGTTAGGGTTTTACTGAAACTTGTAATTTCTGTAATTTTGGAAAACTATAAAGATTTCAACTGGTTGTTGAGAGGCAAAGGTCTCCATACCTCATTAGTCCACAATACACCTGTCTATTTTTTTAAACAAAAGGGTAAGCCATGAGGCTATACCTAAATGCCTCAGAGTGCTACAGAAATACCGTGGTTACGAAGTTAGGGAAAAGGAAAAGAGGAGACATTGTGTCCTAATAAATTCTCTAAATGATGGCAGGCAGCAATAAGGTTAAACCAGGATGTAAGAAAAAGCATCAGCATAAAAGGGAAACATTTATAGAAGTACCAAGGATCTGGAAAATGGGTCTTTGTTAACTAGATTATAAAAGGAAGTTAAAGCAAAACAAGTATGCACAAGTGAGATCAAGCAGCTCAGATCTTCCCAAGAAGCTCTGGGTTTTTGAAGCATACACAGATAACACCCCTTGTAGGATCCTCTCCAGGATCAGAGGGCAGAATGAGAGGCAGAGAAGAAGAGAGTGAAAATGAAATGAGGGCACTGTGGAGATATTACTTTACAAATGAAGAAAGAAGAGAGAGAATTCTCATAACTGAAAGTCAAAAGTCTGTGAACAGCAGGGGGGAATGAAGATAGGCAGAAAATTCTCTGATCATTTCTGATGAGCAGAGGGACTTTCAATTTGTTAAAGGTACCAGCACTCAAAGGACATGCCAAGGTATGTTCTAAAGCTGAAGAAAACATCAGGCATATAATTCCATGGAGTTTGCTCATTTTGAAACATAGACCTCAAAAGAGGTCAAATTAACATATTAGTCTTTATTATGTTTAATGTAAGTTATGGAGCAAGAAAGCTAATAACGGGTTTATATTACTCAGGGTCTCTGGAACATTTAGAGAGAGGTTGGATTTCAGTAATCAAGCCTTCTATAATGTACGGACCAAAGAAACCAAGCAATTTAAAATATTTTGGCAGGGATAAATATACCCCTTCACACATATACTTCAATAGAGAATTACAGACCTCTCCAGCATGGTAAATCACATGGACCTGAGAAAATTACCTTAAAAGAATGTAGACAGGAAACTGAAGTTCTGAGGTCCTCAGTAAACAAGCCTGGTTCTTACAAAAAAAAATCCTCACCTGTGAACCAAGAAAAGCTCTGAAGAATGATTACTGCATTTGAGAGGAAGTTAGAATCTGAGATGTAAAGTACATTTTTAGCACTGATGTTCAAGGAATAAGACACAGACACAATCTGATTAGCATGAAACTGGAGCTGCATGCATCAAATCTGTGTACTAAAAATGTAACCCTTGCATAACCAAGTGCCATTTGTCCTATTATGGACTACACGTTGGACCTCCCTGGTCCAGCACCCTCGGGACCTGACTGGTCCTGGATGAGGGATTTTGCCACACCAGGGAGGTTTTTCTGTCCCCGCCTCTTCCTTTGCCCTGGCCTCAACTGGGCAGCCCATCTACCACGCACCAAGTTTCCCAGCCTCACCAGGCAGCCCCACTGCCCCACGCCAGGTTCCATCCTCATCTGACAGCTCCTTTGCCACATGCCAGACTTCCCAGCCTCACCAGGTAGCCCTGCTGCCATGCACTGGACATTTCAGCCCCACAGGACTCCTGGGCACCAGCCCTCCACTGGAACTCTGTAGTTCTGCAACATCTGTGCCAGACCCCGGATGTTGCCAGACCAGGGAGTCCTGGTTAACAGAGCTTCAATCTGTAGTAACATTTATTAAACAAGCCCCAAGATTTTGGTACACTATCAATACATTGTTCATGTATTGGATAGTTTGTGTGCAAAATCAGTGTCTCCAAAAGCCATTATTTGAAAATAAAAATACTGGACCAGCTGTTAGAAAAGTGGTATGAGGAAAGAATGCAGAGTACTCTCTTAGGGTATGTCTACACTACAGTGCTATTTCGAATTAACTTAATTCGAAATAGTTAATTCGAATTAAGCTAATTCGAAATAACGCATCTATACGCAAAAACTATTTCGAAATAGCATTTTGCTATTTTGAAATAGCGCGTCCACACTGAGTGGACCCTGAACTGAAGTTAAGGCTGGCCGGAACCAGTGCCGGCAGGGCATCAGGTTAGGACTTAGTGTGTGGGGCTGCTGCCTGAGGCTAACTGAGCTCCGTGCTTAAAGGGACCCTACTCCCACCCTGGACAGACAGTTCTCAGGGTTCCCCGCTTGCTTGTCTACCTCGATGAGGGACAGCAAAGCAGTCCTGTCTTGGAGTGCCCTGAGTGCCCACACTCGGCACATCACAGCACTCAGCCACATGGAGCCAGAGCTGCCCCTGGGTACGCCAGTGCATCTCGTGGGGTTGTTGCCATCAGTCCAGCTGCACTTGCTGCAGGCTGCCATCCAGGGGGTCCATTGGGGGGCTGTCAGGATCCAGGAGGCCCTGCGGGAGAGCGTCCACCCCGAGGAGCCCTCAGAGCCTCCCCGGTCCTCCCCACCTGGGGCTCGTGCCCCATTCCTCCCTCATGTCCTTCCACTTACCGCTCCCTAGCCCCCCCTTCCTGATGTCAAATAAAAGACACGTATGTTCAAAAATAGAAACTGGGTTTATTGAACAAAACTGGGGGGGGGATGAACCTTTGGGGAGACTGGGAAAAGGAGGTGGGAGAGGGGAAGAGAGAGGGTGGGAGAGGGGAGGGGGAAACCTGGGAGGAGGGAGCTGGAAGGAGAAAAGCAAGGGGAAGAAGGGGGAGGGGAAGCTCAGGGCTCAGGGTTGGAGGTCTCACCAGACCAACTTGACTTTCATGCTAACCTGCTCCTGGGTTCGCATGTGGCCTTTGGTGGCCAGCCTGGCAGCTATCCTGCCATAGACAGCCACATTCCCCTGTCTAGTGCTGAGATCATGGACATTGGGGGCATCCCCCCCAAACCTGAATAAGGTCCATGATCTCCACTCTGGACCAGGAAGGTGCCCGCCTTCTCTGGCCCCTGTCAGGCTCCTGGGGAGCTGGCAGACTGCTTCTGGGGAGCGGTGGAGGGCTGGCTTCCAGTGGCTCGCTGGCTCATGTTTTGGGGCCACTGGGTCAGGGGCCCCGGTGGCTACTGCTGGCTCTGGGCTGGCAGGCTTGGAGCTGGCACAGGCACTGTGGCCAGGGTCTACCCCTTTAATGGCTCCGGGGCTGGGGGAGAGGAGAGTAAGTTTTCCTGGTTGTGCCCAGAGTGGCCACCAGGGCTCCCTGGGAAGGGCTGGAGGCCCCCTATTTCGAATTAAGTGTCTACACAGCACTTAATTCAAAATAGCTATTTCGAATTTGGTGTTACTCCTCATAGAATGAGGTTTACCAAATTCGAAATAAGAGCTCCACTGTTTCGAATTTATTTCGAAATAGCAGTTTGCCTGTGTAGACGCTATTAAAGTTAATTCTAAATAACTGTTGTTATTTCGAATTAACTTTGTAGTGTGGACATACCCTTAAGCATGGTTAGTCAAGGTGTTAGTCAAGGAGTTTTATCATTGATTAAAGAGAAAGTTAAAATGACATTCACTTCTTTCCCCAACCCTAACGCCAAGCTTGCCCCTATTTTTTCATTCTCGTATGCAGAGGAGCACTGGCCTTGTAGGGCTAGAGAAGATATGGTTTCAGTATGTGAGGGGCTTGATCAATTGACTGTCTAACTAAGCTATTTATCTCGGTATTTATAACACTTTCATTACTGGGGTCTTAAAGTGCATCTGATCTCTGAGTTACTTGCCCAACATATTGTCAATTTTGCTTGTTTACCTAGCTGGTGTCTTTGTCAAGTGTCTGAGACTGCTGGATTGTTTACAAAGAAAGTGGGACAAAACCACATTTTCTGTAAAATTGTCAGGACACAAAACCAGTGACCTTCATCTTTTTCAGGTACCCATGGTTCTCCTGTCTAAAACTGTATTTAGACAGTAGCAGTATATTTTCCTGAACTTACGCCAGGTCTACATGTAAAAATTAGGTATAACATTTTTTCCCAGCTGTGAGAATGTAGCTATGTCAATGTATAGCAGTGGTCACCAACCAGTAGATCAGGATCTACTGGTAGATCTTGGAGCTTCTGACAGGTGATCCTGACTGGTTTGGTCCTTTGCCTTGGAGTGGACCCCGCACTCCCACCCCAGGAGCCTCCTGCTTCTTGTGAAAGGCAGGAGAGGGTAAGGAGGAGTGCTGATGTCAAGGTGCCCCCTCCCACTCTGTATCCTTTCTCCACAGAGCAGAGAGGGGTCACAGCAGGACTTGGGATGGAGTTTGCTGGCTGCTTGGGATGGAGTTTGCTGGTGGTGCAGGATCAGGACAGCGGTGAGCCTCTCTTAGCCCCACTGCACCACCACCCAAGAGCCACCTGAGATAACCAGTGTTCAGCTGGAGCCCACATTCCAAACTCCCTCCTGCATCCTAAGCCCCTACCCTAGCCCCGAGCCTGCACCTAGAACCCCTCCTACATCCCAACTGCCTGCCCCAAGCCCCTCTCACACTCCAAATCCTATTAACCCAAGACCAGAGCCTGCACCCCAACCCTCTGCCCCAGCCTGATGAAAGTGAGAGAGGATGGGGGAGTGAGGGAGAATGGAGTGAACAGGGGCAGGGCCTTAGAGAAGGGGCACAAAGAAGGTGGGGCAAGTGTATTTGGGTACGAGGTAGATCTTGGATTGTACTTAAAAAGGTTGGAGACCATTGATGTATGGTATAGTCATGACCGCCTGAATGGAACAAGTCTTCCGTAGACGTTTCTAGACATTACTGCTGCATCAATGAAAAAACCCTTTAATCAATGTAGGAAGTATCTCTATTATGGCACTACACTAGCACAACTACAGTGCTACAGCTGTGCTGCTGTAGTGTAGACACACTTTCAATCTCAATTCTGCTTTAGGGGATAGTTGTACATTTTCTGCCCCTGGTGTGCCTGTGGGAACAAGACAGGACTAGTGAGGGCTATCCAAATGCCCCAAATTTGCAAAATTAGGCTGGCAATCTCATCCTAACAAGGTTTTCAAGGACATTTTTAGCAGTTCTTAGTCCAAAAGTTGAATGAGATGAATCCTTTAAAAAAAAGTGTTTGACTTAAATACTATAAATGGATGAAGATTCTGAGCACAGCTGGGTGTATTTGTCCACTCTTTCTAAGCACCTGAACTTAGAGTATGACTACACTGCAGTCTGGAATTGCAATTGCAACGCTTGTAATCACACGTGAACTAGGTTTGATGTACTTAGATCAAAACTAGTTTCAGTAACAACAACAGTGATGCCATGGCCACATGGTTATCTACACAGGCTTTTTCAGGTACCTATGGTTCTCCTGTCTGGGATTCTGGGTACATACTCAAAGGGCACGTATCCCCCATATGGCAGCTTGTTCTTAGTGCTGCCAGGCTACCATCCCAAGCATGTCTATTAAGATTTAAAATATTTTTAAAAGATATGCTTATGTGCTAAATAAAGGAGCCAACATGTCCTATTACTGGCCAGAACTTAAGACCAAAGTTATCATTGAACTGAATAAAAAGGCAGCAGTATGCAAACTCAGGAAGGAGCTCTTCGTTTCCTTTGTTTTTTCCAGAG
Source organism: Pelochelys cantorii (assembly GCA_032595735.1). Lineage (NCBI taxonomy): Eukaryota > Metazoa > Chordata > Testudines > Trionychidae > Pelochelys > Pelochelys cantorii. The sequence continues at coordinate 94,352,994 of CM064329.1, read as the reverse complement.
GAGCAGAGACTCTGATCTTTGTTTTGTTAACAAAAACATAACGTTGAGAAAATTCTCACATTTTGTCTTTGTAAATGCTGACATGTTCATTCTCAGTCACTGTTCGGAAAGCTGAGCTGATGCACCCCTTAATATAGAAAGGTTCTTTAGCTGTGGTGCATTCTAAAAGCAGCAATCTGAATGTAACAGTGCAAATAAGAAATATCAACAATCGTGCATGTTATCTTTCAAAAAACAAACAAAAACAAAATTTAAAAAAACTCCAAAAAAACCAAAAATAATGGACTTATGACTTCACTTAGACTCATGTACCTTGGTATTTCAGAAAATACCAAAAATAACTAGAGATGTTCAACATTTTTCATATTTCAGGTTTTGATGGGAAACAAGAAACAGGGAAAAATTATTTGTAAAAATTATTTGTGGGGCTTTTGTAGTCCATCTGCTTTTGGACCAGCTGCAGAAATAACCCATTCCTGGAGTCCACATCTTTCCTAAGCACATGAAGCAGGGGCAGATAAGTCACTGGGCCAATGGGGCCTGTGCCCAGGGGCCCTAGCCAATTGTTGGTACCCTGGAAAAATGGGACTCCCCATGCATTGACCTGCTCTGCCCACCAGCTGTTCCTAGGCCATAGCAAGTGGGAACTCCTCCCCAGCCTTTCCACCTGCAGTCCATCTCCCAGCCCACCAGTGCTCTTGCCGGAGGGCACGGGAACCCCAAATCTCAACTCTGCCCCTTGGCAAGGGGGCAGGGGAAAGGGGACTTGCAGATGGAAAGGGTGGGGAGGGTCCCTTGCTTGCTGTGGCCAGATCCCACAAACCACTAACTTAGCTCTGACATGAAGTCAAGGAAAAGGAACGCTGTGACTTCATTTAAAAGTGTAAGCAATAGACATGACCCATATTCCTGGTGAGTTGATCAGAATGAGAGACACTTGTTATGGCTTCCTGAATTTCAGAAGAAAGACAGTAAGGGCATTGTGAGCTTTTAGCCAAGGACAACAAAAGAAAGATATTATGCTCTATGGATAAAATAATGTATGGCTGTATTGAAATATGTTTCTTTCTTGGATTCATCCAGTCACTTTATTGCTCCACTCAACTACAAAGAAAATAAACAAAGATGGAGCAGATAATATGAACCTGGGGGGTATAGTAATAAAGCCAGTTATTAATGGTCTGTCTTAAATCTAGGCTACATCTAGACTGTGCACCTTTTTCGACAGAGGCTTTGTCGACAGATACTGTCAACAAAGCCTCTGTTGAAAAAGAGCGTCTAGATTACATTATGCGGATCGTAAAATCGATCCGCTTTTTCAAAAAAAGAGTGTCCAGACTGCCAGATGCTCTGTCGAAAAAAGAAGGCACCCGGAACCACTTCTGGGGGCAGCATTTACTTCCTGGTGCTGCTGCCTGCCCTTTGCAGAAACACGTGCTTAAAGGGACCCCCCAAACGGCCGTTGCTCTGCTCCTGCAGCTGCATTGCTTACCTCCTAAAGGGACAGCAAAGGTTTTGCAGTGCTTGCTGTGAGTGCCCTGCTTCCTGGGACACCACAGCAGTTTGGGTTTTTTTGGAGGTTTTTCTGATTTTGATCCCTTTTCTTGCCATGGAGCCAGAGCTGCCCCTGGGCAGGCGATGGCCCCACACCATCATTCTGCAAGTTCTGCTGCATCTGCATGACACAGTCATGATGCTCCTTCCCTATCTGGACCCGGACCAGAGATATGAAAGCTTCGCCTGGGATGCAGGACCAATGCCCTTGCCTCCAAACTTCTTCCTGGAGAGGCGTTTTTGGAGGCTTGACACCAGCTCCAACTGGTGGGACCGACTCGTTATGGAGTTGTGGGATGACCAGCAGTGGCTCTGCAACTCATGCGTGCAACAGCTGTCCCCAAGGTCATGCCCTCACTGTAAGGGACTCTCCTTCAGACAGGGGACTCAGAGGTTCTGAAAGTAACACTGATGTGTGAGCTAGGCATCAGCCTGAGATCACAGGGGCCCCAAAGTGCCAATGGGACCATATGCCTCCTCACACTGCCAACCCACCCGTGTGTGTTGTGGAAATGGCTCCTGGCACCACATGGCGCACACCCACGTGTCACACTCTACCTCTGCACATGTTTGCACATGCACAGCCAGCTTCATGATGTCCAGGCTGAGCATGACACGTTTCCCTTGTGCATCACCCACTGTGCACCCACCTCCCCCATTCTGTGTGTGGCACAACTTCACAGCACTCACCTGCTGGTTCTTCCCCAATGTCCAAAGACACCTGGGAGGCCTCTGGGGTCTGGATGACTGGCTCCAGGGTGAGGGTCATGGTGTTGTCGTCCTCCTCCTCCAGCAACAGGTCTCACTCTCCAGATTCCCTGGACTGCTCATGCTCCTGCTCTGGTTCATCCACCACAGGCTCCGATAACCCAGACTGCACGAGACGCAGTGGAGTCTGGGCTTCCCCACCACTGAGAATGTGTGCCAGCTCCACGTAGTATGGACAGTAGTGTGGGGCTGCCCCAGAGCGGCAGCTCTCATCTCGGGCCTTCGCATACCCCTGACGCAACTCTTTAACTTTGGCTCACATGCAACACTTTAACTTTGGCCTGCACTTGCTCCAGGGTACGGGGGTGGTGCCCTCTCCTGGCCAGTCCTTGGGCCATGCAGCTATAAATGTCCGCATTCCTGCGGCGTGTGTGGCAGGCTTGTAAGGATTCCTCCTCAGCCAAGAAGAATCTTTATTTCTGGCCCAGACCATACCTGTGCCTGGCATTTGGAGCCCCTGGGTGGGTCCTCAGAAGGGTCCCTGGAAGGGCCAGGATGGTCTTGGGGCTGGGACATGCCTGGGATCCTGTAGGACAGGAAAAGCCGTGTGCTGTGGCTGTTTCCTGTCACTAATGGCTGGCAGGGTGCCTATCCCTTTAAAAGATGGCTGCAGACAGGAACAATAGAGGTGCCAGGCTTGCAGATGGACTATCCACCAGGGCTTCTTCCTGGAGGCCTTTTTTTCCGACAGAACTGGCTCCCTGAGTCCATAAACACCCTTTTGTCGACAGATCTCTGTCGACAAAGGTGTTCTTCCTCGTAAAATCAGGTTTACCGCTGTCGACAAAACTGCTGCGTTCTGTCGACTTACTGTTGACAGAACGCGGCGTAGTGTAGACGCAGGTATAGTTTTTTTCGACAAAAGCCAACTTTTGTCGAGAAAGCCCTGTAGTCTAGACATACCCCTAGTGACGAAACCTTGACAGCTGTCAGGTTGCAGGCACATCAGGCACCTATTGTGAAATGTATTGAAAATAGCAAAGTCCCATTATGATTCTCAGAGAGTTACTTGTGATCAACTTTGGGAAGTCTGACAAGCCCCTGCGGATTATGCATCTTACATTAATATGACAGAGCATTTTTATGGTGTAAAAAAATTGACTCATCACGGGATTTGTGTCCTCTTTGCTGTGTAGTTTCTCACTTTTACATTGTAGTAACAATGGGGCATTGGGGTCCCTCTAATATTTATTTTCAAGATCCAGAACTTAAAGGGACATTCTCAAGTTAAATTTGGTTCCAAATCTAAGGACTCTAGTCTACTCATCTGGTGCATGGCATGAAAGCAATAAAAGGTGCAGGGAAACATCCAACCCACCTTTCAAAAGCCTGATTCAGAGAGATGTCCAGTGCCTCCTGAAGTACTGACTACCCTCAATTCACATTCAGTTCAAGGGAGGCGCAAAGCATAGTTCAAGAGGCAACGTTAGCCGTCTATTGCACAAGTGACCATGTCTTCCACTATGTTTTATACATTTCCAAGCATGCTGCAGGCACTTAACAGTGCATGGAAGCATATACAGTTAGCTAAGCGTTCCTTCTTTCTTCTTGGATTTAGCTCTTTTGTTTGTGTTTCTCTCTCCTGATGTTCTGATCTGCAATCCCATTTTCCACAGACCTTCAACACTTTGCCTGTTTATAGTTCACATGTCAAACTCCTTGTTATGCATAGCACAGAGATAGTGGCAACTGCAGACAGGAAATCCATTGTGTTTCTAGGTCTCCAGGAGACATTGCAGAAGGTGCTTTCAGAGAAATATAACAAATAGAGACCTTATAGTTCAGGGCCATTGTGCCTACATCCCCTTGCATAGTCTCACAGGGGCATCACTTTGGGCTCCAGGCTCCTTGGCCACCACCTCTTTTGTGCAGAGATATGCATCTTTCTCCCTACTGACCAAGGCTGCACAGTTCCTTGCCTAAAATGTGTTATTCCCTTCAAACTGGACAGCTTCAACAGGCTAGTGTCCACACTTTGCCTGCCTTCGGAAGGCTATGAACAATGTGATTGATCCCAGATATATGCTCTCTCTGTCGCTCCAGGGGGTAGCCGAGTTAGTCTGTTACAGAAAAAAACAACAAATGGTCTGGTAGCACTTTATAGACTAACAAAACATGTAGATGGTATCATGAGCTTTCGTGGGCACAGCCCACTTCTTCAGATGACCGGAGTTATGAGTTGGGGATATGAAAACTCGAAATACATAGGAGAGGGAAAGGGGAGGGGGGAGAAAAAGAAAAAAGGAAGGGGGGTGTGAGACAGAGCATCATTAAGTATCTGGAGAATGGGTACTTAAACCTAAGCAGATAGCAATCTATCTGTTGACTTTGATTTTTAAGACAGGAAGGATACCACTCAGAGAGCTGTTAGCACCTTCAGTGGTTATTAAGTAGGTAGTGTCCTAGCCAGCCGATATCACAACTGAGTCCATTAGCATGTGAATTGAATTTGTGGATGAACTGTGATTCCAGTCCTTCCCTATGTATCTGGCTTGTGGAGCTGGCCTATGACAAGACAGCCACCTGCAGGTTTGTTAAACTATGGTTAGGCAAGCAGAAATGTTCTCCAACAGGCTTCTGTGTGTTCTCTTTACGTATATCTGATTTGTGTCCATTGATTCTTTCCCGCAGAGACCGTCCAGTTTGTCCAATATATATAGTAGTGGGGCACTGCTGGCATTTGATGGCATAGATCAAATTACTAGATGTGCAGTCAAATGACCCTTTGATTTTGTGACTTATGTTGTTTGCTCCAGTGATGAATTTGTCAGTGTAGATATGTGGGCAGAGTTGGCATCTTTTTTGGTTGCAGGGCTGGGTTCCCGGAGGCTTATGATGTGGTTGTGTGGCATGGTTATCAGAAAGAATACGTTTCAAGTTAGGGAGTTGTCTGTAAGCAAGAACAGGTTTTTCTCCTAAGGCCTCTGAGAGTGCGGGATCATTTTCCAAGATGGGTTGTAGATTGTGTATAATGTGTTGGAGCGGTCTGAGTTATGGACTGTAGGTAACAACAAGAGGAGTTCTGTTATTTTCTCTTTTGGGTCTGTCTTGAAATAGTTCATGTCTGGGTATTTTTTTGGCTCTGTCAATTTGTTTTTTCACTTCCCCAGGTGGGTATTTCAGTTTTAGGAATGCTCTGTAAAGATCCTGTAGGTGATTGTCTCTGTCTGTAGGGTCGGAACAATTCCAGTTGTATCGTAGGGCTTGGCTGTATACAATCAACTGAAAAATGTGTCTGGGATGGAAGCTTGAAGCATGAAGGTAAGTGTAGCGGTCGGTGGGTTTCCGACATAGGGTGGTGGAAATTTGTCCATTATATAACTGTACTGTAGTGTCCAGGAAGTGGATTTCCCTTGTGGACTGGTCCAGGCTGAGGTTGATAGTAGGGTGGAAGTTGTTGAAATCCTTGTGGAATTCTTCAAGAGTGTCTTTTCCGTGGGTCCATATAATGAAGATGTCATCAATGTAGCATAAGTAAAGTAGGGGTATTAGGGGGGCGAGAGCTGAGGAAACACTGTTCAAGATCACCCATAAAGATGTTGGCATATTGTGGTACCATGTGAGTGCCCATGGCTATGCCGCTGATTTGGAGATAGAAATTGTTTCTGATCTGGAAGTAGTTGTGGGTGAGGACAAAGTCGCAGAGTTCTGTAATCAGGTGTGCAGTCTTGTTATTGGGGATGATGTTCCTGATGGCCTGTAATTCATCTTTGTGTAGAATGTTGGTGTAGAGGGCTTCTACATCCTTAGTGGCCAGGATGATATTTTCAGGAAGATTATTGATGTTTTGGAGTTTCCTCAGGAAGTCAGTGATATCGCGGAAGTAGCTAGGAGTGTTGGTAGCATAGGGTCTGAGAAGGGAGTCAATATAGCCAGATAATCCTGTGGTAATCTCTGGAAATTGAACCAGAATATGTGAGCCACTCTAGGTGATGGCATCCTCTGGGATGTGTCAGCCTAAATGAATCTACCTAATCACCCTACTATCACTGTTCTGAGATCCTGGAGGAGCTCTCCCATGGAATTACATATAGTCCCTAGCCCACAATGATACCTAAATTTCATACCATGGGATCTCCCAAAGATATCACAGGAAATTGACATATCTCTCACAATACTTATTGATGAGGATTGAATCCAGAGCTGATTACAGGCCCCCACCAGCTGAGATAAGCAAGATGTAGAAAAGTAGCAGGCTGTTATAATCACAGAGGCCAGTCATGGGAGGAGAACATGAAGACCAACACACCCCCAGTGTATTAAATACACAACTATCTGCTTTGGAAAGCCTGCCCCCCGGTTGCTGCTCATATCATACACTTGAATAAGCTTCATAGGAGAACAGAGTACATTTTACACATTGTTCTTTTGAAGCAATTTTCAGAGCAGCTTTTTCCATTGTGCACCATTGTGCATTGTTTATCGCAAAAGAAGATCAGACCCCAGACTCTGTGTTTTAAAACAAACAAACCCATCTCTCCAGATCAGTACAAATGGTGTCTGTGAAATTTATTTTCAGATAGCCAGTGAAAACCGTTATTAAAAATTAAAAATTCCAAAGCTGAGTTTGCAAACCAAACAGTGCATCACTGGAACCATACATGCGGGTGTTAATGACTAAAACTAAGTGTAATTTTGTTCTGTGTTGGTACCGTGCCTCAGATTATAGGTTCCTGGTCCATGACTGAGGCTGCGAGGCACTACCACAATATAGAAATAATAATAACCATAATTTACAAATAAAGAAAAGTAAAACTGACTAATCTATTCTCATTGTTCAAGCTGGATGACTTGTATAAAAGTAAGTAGACAAAATAAAAAGTAAAATGTAAATTAGATTTTCAAAATGCTCCATCTTTTAATAATCTAAGGTGCTGCTGGTAGCATGGGTAAAGAAATTTGTGTTTAAATATTTATGATTTTTTACTTAATGGCTCTTTAGCTTGGTCTGAAGCAATCAGTTCTGTTCATTTGGGAAATATCAGGGGATGAAGTGGAGTGATTGATGTATTTGTTTACAATATACATGTGAAGGATAAATGATGTATGATGGTATGTCTGAAAATCAATACAAATTGTTATTTCAAAAAATACAGAGTAAGTTACAAGGAGCTTTACTGAACAAATGTACCAAGGTGCCTTCAAACATAAATAAAATGAACACAGTACAAACATAAACGGAATGAAAATAAAAGTGCTTGTTAGGGAGCTCCTAAGAAATCATGAGGAATAAGAGTCCCAGCTATTAAAGATTGTAATGTTCTCACAGTGTGAAAGACTAGAGTTCATTGTTATTAAAATCACTGGCAACCAACGTTCCCTCTGATTTTTCTATCCATGTGTGGAATAAATTTTGTTATGTGCAACAAAAAATGTACAGATGTGCATTGCCAATAAAAACACAAGTTGCTGACTGTGGACAACTGTAGGCTATCTGCTAATCATCTGGATGGCACGTGAATCTCTCCGAGGTGGCTGCCCACACATACAGCTTACAGGGAACATTGCTGGCAACTCTTTACTTAGCATACGGAACACATCCTGACATCCCTGTCTCAAAAGTTGATGAATACAGCCTGCACTGTTTAGTGCCACCATAGGAAGAGTGAGATCCTGGTCTCATTGAAATCAATGGGAGTTTTGCCAGTGGAATTTTCACAAGCTGTAGCCAGCCATGGGCTGGGATTTGCAAATGTGCTGCTCTCGATGACTGCTATAGGCCCACTATGAATGGTGCCTCCCACTGCGTGTATTGCAGACTGCATGACAGTGACAAAACAAAACAGAACTCCAACTACCAGCGTCAAGGTGAAGTCTGGGTCAGTGAACTGTCAGTCAACTGACTCCAGAAGCCCTAGGAAAACTGAGCTATATATAGCACATTGCAGAGCAGCTATTGCTTCCAGCATTAGATGCCAAAATTTGAATTTAAAAGTCAAATTCTTTGGCAAAACAAAGACCAAATGCAACATCCAAAACACAAAAAGAGAATTCATGTATCAGCAGTAAAATCTGGACTCTTCAAAAAGTTGAATTCCAGGTACCACATTTTGGAACCAAAATACAATAGGCAATTCAGAGTTGAAACTGGTATTACTTGTCTGATGTATTTACCTTTTAGTAAGAATACATGACAGCATCTGACATAATAAAAAGGTAATGGATTTAAAATACATAAACAAAAATATTTTTACACACATTATAAAATTAACTTGTGGAACTTGCTAACTATTTTTGAGGCAAAGAGTTTAGTGAATTTCATTAAAGGGAGTAAAACATTAATATGAATAACAATAACATCTACAGTTGCACTATCTAGGATTACACCTCAAAGGGTTCTGCAGTCCTCCATCTTTAGGGAATAAAATGATCACCAAGAGCCACAGCTATTGGAACTAGGGATCCTGGGTGTGCGACAACACTCCCCCTTTCTCTCCAGCTTGAAATGGTTTTCATCACATACAGGGTTTACCCTTTGGTTCTGTAGTTCTCTGTATCCCACTATACACATTTTTCTAGCACTCCTGCCAGGACCCACTATGAGTACCAGTTGTTGTAGTCAAAGCTCAAGGTGGTTAGGATCATGTCCTGTAGTATTTGCAGGCCATCTGATTTTAGACATGACGCGGTGAGTGTGGGTAACAGACACTGCGTAGGAAGGAGAAGAGTTACAGCGATAGGATCAGGATGTCACTTATTGTAGGCTCATTCTGATAGTTCAACTGAAAGGTTGTTTTTTTTTTTTAATTCTGATCTGATCCACTATATAGCAAAGGAAAAAATGGTCAGGGCTAAGTTTTCAAAACCAGTGGCTAAAGTCTTATATTAGCCTGTGGCTGCTGCTGCTGCTAGGAGGAGACATCTGGAACTGGAAAGAGATTTTCAAAGTCAGAAATGGCAGTTAGGCACCATATAAGGTCAATAGCAGCTGAATACCGCACTGCCATTTGTGCCTTTAAAAATCTTCCCTTAGTAGCCTAAATTTGGTGACCAGGGTAGGATCCAAGGTCCAGATCTCAAAGGTGTGAAGACACCAATCTCCGAGTAGACTAAATACTTTTGAGGTAGTGGGCCTAGGTGACTAAGATGCAGCTGTCCCACAGACATTCAATGGGACTTTGTGCCTAAATCCCTTAGGCAATTAAAAAAAAATCTCACCACTGATTTTATAAATATTGGCCTATGTTCTTAGTGTTGGATTTTATAGTTGACTTTGATCACTAAAGATGCTATTGTAATCTAAACAACAACAAAGTATTATCAACCCCTTCATTTCTCTTTCCAGATACCTAGACAAAAGCAGCAATCTTAATTACTTAAATTAAGACAGTAAGACACATCCGATTATCCCTTTTTAGTCGACACCAGCTCCTAAAATGACAACTGATGCAAAAATAATTAAACCAAAACAGACGGAGGGGAAAAAAAGGAGAAATAATATATTTAGAGTCTGAAGAGAAGTAATTAGCTTTGGCAGGCTATTTATTTATGTAAATTGAAAAATTAGCTATACAAGGCAGAAGCAACAAATCTGAGTGTCTGTTATGCTGCCTGCTCCTGAGAAAAAGGGAAAAGAGTTACAGTAAAGGAAGTAATACTTTCTCAGACAATTTTGTTTACAGTGGAGACTGCTCCAGTGCAAAAGACTCACAGATGTCCTCTGAATGCAATACTTCCAGAAACAGTCCTACTGATTTTACAACATGGGATTGTTTTCCACTATGAGACAGTTTTCCGGATTACATCCTTTGTAGCAGCTTTTCAGATCTTGAATCACTGTCACAACAGTTTTGTTTTCTTGTCAGAGAAATGTCTCAGAGCTGAGAAAGTGAATTGAAGTGACCTACAGGTACTACTTAGTAGCTGGATCAGTGAGAGTTTCTGGAACAAAGCAGATGCTTGCAGGGCACTTTCTTTTAGAATGTCTTTAATTACATTGTGATTATTTTTCCAAAGAGTATGGATGCTCTTGGTTCCACATCTGAGAGGCTAAAATAATCCCCGATACCAGGAGTTATTCTGCCACCGTGTTCACTGAAACAACTGAATGAAATATTGGCAAATCTGTATCAAGGGGAAATGGGAAATTGTCATGATACTGTTATTCAGTCCATTAAGTACCGGCTGCACTTGACTATTTATTCAATAAGTTTTTCCTTTCCTCCCATTGGTCCCATGTTTTCATCAAGCACACAGAGGCAGATCAGGATGGTGATTTTTAAAAATGTATTCCTAAAGTGTCCATGAGCAAGACCTAGACACCAGACTCTAGGGTTAGCAGAGCTGGGTGCAGCACCTCCACATTCCATTGCCCAGTTTTTCAATAGGCTTATAGGATGGAGAAGTACTGTTACCAAAAAAAGTACCACTTTGCTGTGAAGGGGCTAGACACAACAATCCACTGAAGTCACTGATAATCTTTTCACTGAATTCAACCGGTGTAGTATTGCCCTCCATATTGTTCTACTTACAGGCCTCAAAGCACCTTTCAAAAGAGATGTGTAAAGACTGAGCTGTGTATCTGACTTTGGGGCATGTAATACAAATTTACATAGTATCTAAGAAGTGCCAAGACCAAGAATAAGATTATTTGTGAGAAGCATGGGAGTTTTTTTAGATACACCACTGTAATAATTAAATAGAATTGACTTGAGATTGGACTGGAGAAATGGTCTCCACTTCAATCATGAGTTGAGGGAGCGGGTACCCCCTCCCCCCCATTCACTCCTAAAATATATCAGGCTTGTTACTGAAGTGTTATTAAAGGGTTCCTTAACTAATTTGCATACACTGTAATGCCTCCCTCCTTGCCATTGTGTTCCATTGGCTTGATCCCTTTTGCTAAGGCTGTTAGATCATGGCAGCTGATTCCTGTAATATGTGGACTCTGGCATTTTTGAATATATGATCCCTATACTCTCAGTTCCTTAGAGGAGCATAATCATACGTGGGACATAAGCCCATTGGTTAGAGCAGGAGAAGTAATCCTGGTTTCTAGTTGTAGTTTTGCAACTGAGTAACCTTGGGCAAATCACTTGACCTCTCTGCACCTTATTTTCCAGTGATCAGTAACACAAGAATAGGACAGATGTAATTTACAGACATATTATAAGGCTTAATTATTATTGGTAAAATACACTGAGGTCACCATACGAGACATACTGTAAGTGCAGGGCAACAACACAGCATAGTTATTACTAACATTCACTGGCTTTCACCCAAAAAGCCTCTTAGACTTTGAAGTACCCTTGAGTTGAATTCCAAATCACTGCAATCTACCCACTCTGCACAGAAGCAGAAAATAATGGGCATCAGTAGGACTATAGATTGGTTTATGGATGCTATAAATATAAATAACCCTTACCCATAAAGTTTCATTGGCATTAGAAAGATCTAGTCATTTATTTAATGCATGGTATGGCTACTCTGCATCACTCTGAGAAGCCGGATGCCCAGATGCTGTCAGAAGGAGTCTGTATTTATAACCCAAAATGTCCCTTTGACTAAAATAACTCTTTGGAGAGAAGAGTGGGACAAATACACAGCAGTAGTACACAGTGGTCATGCTTCAGCAGAGCACTAGCACCATAAAGAAGAAGCCAGAGAAATTAGAGGTTGTTGTCCTGGGACTCTGTCAGTGTGAAGACTGAAGAATGCTGATCATTTCTCAGTTTGTTTTCCGAAAGAGGCTGTAATGCTCTTCCTTCATTCTTCAGTGATTCTTTGCTTTAATAGCGATATATTTAAATTGTAATGAGTACAAAGAGCTCCCATATTCAGAAGTCAGAAAAATATATAAGGATCCATATCAAACATGAAGGCACCATTTGTAAATAGACGGTAAACTATTCATATTTGTGCCTTGCTGGGTAATATCTGAGAGTCATAGATGGATCCAGACCTAATTCTTACATCGGGGTCACCAACCTTTGTCATATAGCCCACCAGAGTAATCAATAGTCAGGCCACAAGACATTTTGTTTATGTTGACTGTCTGCAGGCAAGACCCATCACAACTTCCAGTGGCCACAGTTCGCCATTCCCGGTTAATGGGAGCTATGAGAAGCAGCAGGCACATGTCCCTGTGGCCTGAGCTGCTTCCTGCAGCTCCCATTGACCAGGAACAGTGAATCACAGCCACTGGGCGCTGCGGCAATCCATGCTTCTGAACAGTCAGTGTAAACAAAATGACTCTCAGCCTTTCAGCAGATTACCCTGATGGACCACTTGCTGAAGGTTATTATAGGTTCAAGAAGACAACGCTGGATCAGTTACAGCCAGTTCACGTTTTCAAACTTTTCTCCCCAATCCTGAGGGAAAGTAATCTATTTTTGTATAAAAGCTGAGACTCTGATATAATCACATGACTCCAAAAGCTCGGGCCTAAACTCAAGTTTATAGTACTCACATTTAAATCCAGTCCTGGGTCTCCAGTTCTATTCTTTCCTGATCTAAGAGCCAGAATCCAAAAAACCTCTAACCCTGGGTAAAATTTTGATTCAGAAGTTGGGGCTCAGGCTCAGGCTCATCTGTCGTAGAAAGACAGACAGTTCACACCACCTCTCCAGTCTGAATTTCCAGTCTTGATTCAACTTTGGGCACTGCCTATTTGCCTGTGTTGGTATGTTCACTCCTCCAGGAACAGCATATCCCTAAGCATCTCAGCTAGATATAAAATCTTCAAGTGGAACTAATGTGACAGCAAAATGAATTTTATTTAAATGCACAATACATTTCTTGGCCTTCATGGGTTAGACCAGGAGGGAACTGCCTTATTTACTACCATTTCTTACCTTCCCATGAGAGGTTAGATGCCTCACCTTGCTTTCATTGCACAGGAGTAGGGACTTTAGTAGATTCTAGAAAAGAAGCGCCACGTCCCTTTGGGACTGAGTCAGACAAGGTCATGGTTTAATGATGAAGGCAATATTCATCATTCCTGCTGCTAAGCAGAATGAATTATATCTGCCATGAATGAATGGTTCTTTATTTTCTGTGTCAATTAGAGGGTTTGACTGGATGGATACTAATACTTTTAGTAGAAGAATGCAAGTAAGAGTCCAGCATTTTGCTCTCGGGGCTGACACCAACTCATTGGATGTCTAATGACAAGTCATTCGGTTGTTATATTCTGGTCCCTAGCTTTTCACCTGCAAAACATCTAGGATAGACTTACCTACCTTGCAGGTCTGTTATGAGCTTTCTGAGTATAAGAGCCCCAGGTTGAAGAACTATCTTCATACATTGGTTTTGTACCGGCAAAAGTACCCTGTCAGCACTTTAGTTAATTAATCGATTAGTAGAAATTTGAAAAGTGTTTTGAGATCTGTGAATGAAGGGTGCCATTATAATTATTTCCATGTTTTTTCATTCTGGTAGCAGGTAGCATGAAAAGATCCCTTTATATAATCTGCATGGCATGACATTCAGTAAAGCACTAAGAGGCTTGTAAAACATACTGTGCAGAAATTTAACAACAATAATATTAATACCTGAAGAAATTCCTTTTGAGTCAAAGTCCATAAGATAAATCATGAACATCAATTCTAAATGATGGTCCATAACACAATACAGAATAACAGTGCATGAGAACTTTCTAAGGAAATATAGTTGATATATGATCATAGCAGCTCTACGAAGCATCTCCCTTTGAGTGTTTTGTGTTGTGATGGATTACACAATCATTAAAGAACCTTGTGATCCATTTTGTGACACAAATAAACGTATCAAAAAGAGCTTCAATGCTTGCCCTGTAAAATTTTCTTTATAGCCTCAAAGTTACAGGCAGCTATGTGTAAGCCTGAAAAGCGACATGAATTCTAAGTAGGAATATGAGATTATGACATCTCTTGCACCTGTATTTTTGCAGGCACACAGACCTGTACAAATCTCACATTCCTAAGGAAACACGAACTATTCCTCATGCAATGTGAAGAAAATGTGAGCCTTATTTGGTATAGATTGACATCTCTACTGATTGACAGCTCTACTGATTACAATGGGAGAGGATTCCGACTTCTCAGAGACAGCATCCTCAATTCCTACTGATTATGTTAGGAGCTGACACAGTACTTAGTCCATTCCAAGATGGAACCTATGTAGCCCAGACTAACTCAAGTTTCCTTTGTAAAGAGAAAACAATGATCATTGATAATCTCAGTGCCCATCCATAGGTAACATCCCCACAAGGGATTTGTATTCTGTTCCATGATTTTGAATAAGCTTCAAATTTGTCATTTTCAGTCGCCAATAAATCCTCTCTCAGAAAGACGAATGTAGGTTTTTTTCAAAATATCTGTCTCTAAAGCATCTCAGAATAATGCTTACTTTTTTTTTTTTTTTTTTTTTTGCAACAACATCACGCTGTTGACTCATATTTAGCTTGTGGTCCGCTATAGCCCCTAGATCCCTTTCTGCAGTACTCCTTCCTAGACAGTTGCTTCCCATTCTGTATGTGCGAAACGGATTGTTCCTTCCTAAGTGGAGCACTTTGCATTTGTCCTTACTAAACTTCATCCTATTTACATCAGACCATTTCTCTAGTTTGTCCAGATCATTTTGAATTATGACCCTATCCTCCAAAGCAGTTGCAACCCCTCCGAGCTTGGTATCATCTGCAAACTTAATAAGCTTACTCTTTATGCCAATATCTAAATCGTTGATGAAGATATTGAAGAGAACTGGTCTCAAAACAGACCCCTGCTGAACTGCACTTGTTATGCCCTTCCAGTATGATTGTGAACCATTAATAATTACTCTCTGAGAACAAAACAATCCAACCAGCTATGCACCCACCTTATAGTATCCCCATCTACGTTGTATTTGCCTAGTTTATTGGTAAGAAGATCATACGAGACCATATCAAATGCTTTACAAAATTCTAAGTATACTACGTCCACCAGTTCTCTCTTATCCACAAGACTCGTCATCCTATCAAAGGCTACGTCTAAACTACATCCCTCTTTTGAACCCATCTATATGCGGTTCTTTTGGAAAAAAAACCCTTTTTCGAAAGATCCTGTACCCCACAAAAATTGACACGGTTTCACTTTCGAAATACCCTTTTTCGAAAGAACGCTGTGATGCAATTATGCAAATGAAGCCCGGGATACTCAAATCCCTGCTTCATTTGCACTTTTGATTGGCCTAATTTACATCCCTCTTTCAAAAGAGGGATGTAGTTTAGACATGCCCAAAGAAAGCTATCAGATTGGTTTGACATGATTTGTTTTATACAAATCCATGCTAGCTGTTACCTATCACCTTATCATCTTCCACTTGTTTGCAGATGAATTCCTTAATTACTTGCTCCAAAATCTTTCCTGGCACAGAAGTTAAATTGACTGGCCTGTAGTTTCCTTATTTCCCTTTTTATAGATGAGCCCTATATTTGCCCTTTTCTAGTCTTCTGGAATCTCTCCCATTTTCCCATGATTTTTCAAAGATGATACCTCCTCTATCAGCTCCTTGAGTATTCTAGGTTGCATTTTATCAGGCCCTGGTGACTTGCAGACATCTAACTTTTCTAAGTGATTTTTAACTTGTTTTTTTTTATTTTATCTTCTAAACCTACCCCCTCTCCTGCTAGCATTCACTATGTTAGGCATCACTTCATCATCAGACTTCTTGGTGAAGACCGAAACAAAGAAGTTATTAAGCACCTCTGCCATTTCCAAGTTTCCTGTTACTGTTTCTCCCTCATCACTGAGCAGTGGGCCTACCCTGTCCTTGATCTTCCTCTTGCTTCTAATATATTTATAGTATGTCTTCTTGTTTCCCTTTATGTCTGTACCTAGTTTGAGCTCGTTTTGTGCCTTTGCCTTTCTAATCTTGCCCCTGTATACCGTCTTTTAGCCAATATACCCTGCACCTGAATATACCCGCGGTTTTTGCAGTTTGAGTAAAAAAAATCTTGTATACCCTGCACACGAGTATAACCCACAGGGTATACAAGACTTTTTTTCAAACTGTGTGTTGGGGGGGGGCTTCTTTGGGTCAGGGTGGCAGGGAATTAGCCACCCTCTGGATGGGGGAGCACTCACTCCGCCTGGTTCCCGCACAGCCGCACAACCTCCGGGCAGGGGAATGAGAGTGCTCCCCCCATCCCTTCCTGCCGCCAGCCTCCAGCTCCGGCCTCTGGGTGGGGGAGCGCTCATCCCCCGGTTCCTGCGCAGGAGCGCTCCCCCTGCCCCTTCCTGCAGCTGCACAGCCTCTAGCCTCCAGGTGGGGGAGCGCTCATAAGGAAGGGGCAGGGGGAACGCTCCTGCGCAGGAACTGGGAGATGAGCGCTCCCCAGCCCGGACGCTGGAGGCTGTGCAGCAGGGGAAGGGGCAGGGGAGCGCTCTTACGCAGGAACCAGGAGATGAGCACTCCCCCGCCTGGAGGCTGCGCAGCTGCAGGAAGGGGCAGGGGGAGCGCTCATCACCAGGTGAGTAAAAAAAATCTTGTATACCCTGCACTCAAGTATACCCCTCGAGGGGGGTGCAGGGTTTGTAAAAACGAATATAACCCGCGGGTTATATTCGCTAAAATACGAAACCTGTACTGTTTGCTTCTATTCATCCTTTGTAATTTGTCCTAATATCCACTTTTTATCCAACTCCTTTTTGATTTTTATATCATTCAAGATCTCCTGGTTAAACCAAGGTGGTCTTTGGCCATACTTTCCATCTTTCCTACGCAGTGGAATAGCTTGCTTTTAGGCCGTTAATAATGTCTCTTTGAAAAACTGCCAATTCTCTTCAGTGTTTTTTCCACAGGGGCTACGTCTATACTGCAGCCTTCTTCCGCAAAAGCTTATGCTAATGAAGCACGGAGTAGAATATCTCTGTGCTTCATTTGCATAATTAATTAGCAGCTGTTTTTGCGCAAGAGGCTTTTGCACAAAAAGGAGGTGTGTAGATGGCTCTTTTTTGCACAAAAAAACCCTCTTGCCAAGAGCCATTCTTCCTGAAAAAATGAGGAAGAACGTCTCTTGCCCAAGAAGGTTTTTTTTGTGCAAAAAGGAGCCATCTACACAGCTCCTTTTTGTACAAAAGCCTCTTGCACAAAAATGGCTGCTAATTAATTATGCAGATGAAGCGTGCCAATATTCTACTCCGTGCTTCATTTGCATAAACTTTTGCAGAAGAAGGCTGCAGTATAGACGTAGCCTCCATCTTGCTTCCCATGGGACCTTACCTACCAGCTCTCTGAGCTTACCAAAATCTGCCTTCCTGAAATCCATTGTCTCTATTTTGCTGTTCTCCCTTCTACCATTCCTTAGAATCATGAACTCTATGATTTCATGATCACTTTCATCCAAGCTGTCTTCCACTTTCAAATTCTCAACCAAATCATATCTAGAACAGCTTCCCCCCGCAGGAGCTTTTTCAACCTTCTGAAATAAAAAGTCATCTTCAATGCAGTCCAAGAACTTGTTGGATAGTCTGTGCCCCACTGTGTTAGTTTTCCAACAGATGTCTGGATAGTTGAAGTCCCCCATCACCACCAAATACTTCACTTTGTATGATTTTGTTAGTTGTTTTAAAAAAGCCTCATCCACCTCTTCCACCTGAGTAGGTGGCCTGTAGTAGACCCCTAGCATGACATCATCCTTGTTTTTTACCCCTTGTAGCCTAACCCAGAGACTCTCAACACATCTGTCTCCTATGTCCATCTCCACCTCAGTCCAAGTGTATATATTTTTAATATATAAGGCAACACCTCCTCCCTTTTTTCCCCACCTATCCTTCCTGAGTTAGGTGCACCCTTCTATACCAATATTCCAATTGTGTGTATTATCCCACCGAGTCTCTGTGATACCAACGATGTTATAGTTGTATTTATTTATTAGCACTTCAAGTTCTTCCTGCTTATTACCCATACTTTTTGCATTTGTATATAGGCAATTAAGATACTGATTTGATCTTGCCTCCGGCTGTGTCTATACTGGCGCGATCTTGCACCAGAGCTATGCAAATGAGGCTCAGCGTGGAATATCGCCGAGCCTCATTTGCATAACTAATGAGCCGCCATTTTTGCGGAAGAGGCTCTTGCGCAAGACGGAGCTGTCTACACTGCCCCTTCTTGCGCAAGAAAAACCCTCTTGCGCAAAGCCGTTATGCTGATTATAGACACAGCCTCCCAGTTCTGCCTTGTCCCTCCTTTTTCTCTGCTATTATAGCACATACTCCCTCCCATTTCCGACTCATCTCCCAGGTCTCCATGTTCTTCACTTACCTGTGGGCTTTGGTCACCTGTCCCCATCGAACCTAGTTTAAAATCCCTCCTCAGTAGGTTAGCCAGTCTGCATCCAAATACAGTTTTCCCCTTACCTTCATTGCTAAGGTAATGAAAATATTAAGTAACAATAACAGCTATATTTCAATTATTGAATCATTGTAGTTTGAGCCTCCCTTTGAGCCTCCAAGTGCATTTTATGTTGTTCATCTATTATTCAGGCATAATGCCCAGAGGCGGTGTGTGGCCACAGCTCCCATTGACTTCCTGTTGAGTTGTGGGAATTGGGACAATACTCAGGGCAGGGATTTTATCTTCTATGGATTGTACAGCGCTGATCAAACTATTGGCCCTGCATAATAATTGTATGACTATTAGACAAGGTGTGTTACGTAAATGGAACGAACAGACAAACATGGACAAACATTTGCCAACACTGCTGGTTAGAGAGATTCAAGTTGAGGAAGGTTATGGGGTTAGAGCTGATGCAATCATGTATAGACCCAATGGTATAAGTCTATGTCAGCTGTGTAACAGGAAACACTGCAGAGTTTACCTGACTGGTAGCAGTCTGGGCTTTGGAGAAGCCCCAGGACAGAGGTGCATTAAACTAGGCATGCTGGGAAACTTGCATGGAGTCTGCCTATAACCAGTACTATCAATCTCTTGCTTTCACAGGCACTAATTATCTCCCTCTGTTCCTGGCTCCGGGAGAATTCTTTCCCTTTAATATCTCCACACAATAGCAATTCAAAAAGCAGAATCAAGAGATGAAGCTCTGCAAACACTAGAAAGCTATTATGAGGGAATCGAAATGTGGCTCAGAACTGCGAGGCTCTTAACTGATAGTAGCATTTGTTTTGGGACGTTTGCCTAGAAACTTTAGAAGATCTTTTAATAAATGTACTAAATAAGATGCATAATTTAGCTCCTTCTCAGTAGAACTTTGGCTGGCTGCCAGCTCTGGTCTCTCTCAGATTTGACTCAACGTCAGGGATACCCGCCGGCCCACTACAAATAGACTCATTAAAAAACGCTTGCTGCTGTGCGTTTGGGTTCCCTTTCTCCAGCTAATGGCTCAATTTATGCCTTTTGCTCTTGAACAAATAGAGAGCAGCCTCCAGAAAGGGTGATGTTCAGCCTTACACATTCCTCATTTGTGACTAAGGGCAACCTAGTGTAAGATGAAATAGTATTTTCCTACTGGTCATGGATGGAAAGGCACCTACACTGGCTGTCCCCTGTAACATGGCTGAAATGGCAGTTGGATGATATATATTTTTTGTGTTGTAGGTACCAGATACCCCAGTCTAGCTCAGGGCACTTACAAATCCATAGCTAACGAGAGAGAGTCATTTATTATCTAAACACATAGAGAAGTGAGGTACAGGAGCAGAGGAAGGTGGCAGCTCCACTAAGTAGAGTCCTTGATGTCCAGTTCAATGACCTACTTATTAGGCCATGCTGTCTCTCCTGTACAGCCACTTGTGGGCTTAGCAGTTGCCAAGCAAAATATTAATAACCAAAGCTTTTTCATTAAAATGTGCCAGATTTTTGATCTCACAAAGTTTCCACAAAATTACAGACCCAGCTTCAGAACTGTTCAACAAAATGTCTTTGCCGGCAGGCTGTTTGTGAAACTACAAAAAGCTTCCTCAGTTAAAAGGAGGAGCTAAAAGATCTTGAGTTCTAGTCACACCTTGGCCATTGGCTGGGCCTAGAAAACACTGTGTACTTCTCTGTATTTTAATATTCATATTGCAGTAGCACTCAAAGGCTGCAGCTATGAGTGCTGTTCTGCTATATGCTACAAAAACAGGTACAGAGAAATGGTCTCTTCCCTGAAGAGCTCACAATCTCAGAATACAAATAACATACTAAAAGCAGGAGAAGCAAACAAACTTACACATTTGCTTTTAAAACCATTCTAACAAAAAGTACAAACTGTCCTCTTAAACTAGTCACCATTAATTGCTTTCAAGCCTTCACTTCAAAACCATTAACTTATGAAGTAGGTCAAAATCAGTTTGTGCAGAGCGAAAGATGTCCAATGTCACCTAGCAAATCAGTGTCAGGATTAAATTACATTGACACCCTATATACCAGCTAGCACTCAGAAGCCTCAGCTCCTTTGGGCATAGTGCTGTACAAACATATAACAAAAACATGCCTCTTGCCCCAAAGCACATACAGTCTAAAGAGATGTCATTTTATGTGAGGCAGGCCATAGCTGGTTGCAGTATCCTAATCAGGAGGCTCTGGTTTCTAATCTGTACAGTAGAGATGTGAGCCAAGGGAAGGAAGAAGTTCCCTGCGTCTCATCACATTTAGTGATGCACTTAAGGCTCTTACCTAGGACGTAGAAGATGTTGGCTCTGTTCCCTCCCTCTGCCTGAGGAGGATGGACTTTTAATGGGGTTTCCCACCTCTGAGGCAACTGCAATAATGGCAGCACTATATAGACATTCTCACTTCCACTGTTGTCCATTATATATTTACTTATTTATGCAAAGTGGAATGATGTCAACAAGAGTAATTACAAGATGTACCAGAATAGACCATAGTCCAGCAGTTAGGGACCTCACCTGAGAGATGAGAAACCCCTGTTTAAATTTCTGGTGTCTGCTGCATCCCAGAGTAGTACCCAAGCCACTGGGCTAAAAGTTATGAGGGATGACATGTTGTGTGGAGTTAGCTATGCTCTGGACTGGTGAAATAGTCTATCTTCAGCTGATGTGAGGGTCATGCTGGAGCTTTGCTGGGAGATAAGCATCTGAGTACCCGCCTGAGGCAGCAGCGTGTATGCCCAAAGGTTGATCCTTAGGTGCCAAAGGGAGTTTTACAAAGGAAGTGTAGTTAGTTACAAGGTTAGGCAGCAATGAACCAGGGGGTTTGTGGATTGCAGTGATGGGTTTTAGGGGTGCAATCTACAAGGTATTTAGGCAAAACGCGGCCGCCATTTTTATTCAAATGAAGCGCAGGGGATTTAAATCCCCGCTTCATTTGCAGTGTCGTTATGTCTAATTTACATCCCTCTGGCGACAGAGGAATGTAATCTAGACATACCCTAAGTCTCTTTGTGTACATGTGTCTTGACTCCTAGGCACTTGTACCAACTATACATGTGCTCTCTCAACTAAATGTGGGATCATACTACAGGTTGCACCTCTCAGAGCTGACAGTCTCTGGTCCGAGAACCCCAGTAGCCTAGTGGCAGGAGGTCTATCCAGGAACAGGGCTGGGCCGAAGTTTGTGGCAGCCCCTGCCAGCCTGCAGCACCAGGGCAGAGATGGGGCTGTGGTTGGTGCAATAGCCTGTGGCAGTGTGGGGCCGGAGCCCTGGAAAGCCTGCAGAAGTGAGGCCAGAGTCCATGGGTTGCTGTGTGGCTGGGGCCAGAGCCTGAGCCCCCAGCAGCCAATGAAAATAGGGTTGGGGCAGCCAGCAATAGCAGAGCTGAGGTCAGACCCATTGCAGCACAGGGCCAGAGTCTGTGGCAGCCTGCAGCGGTATGGGGCCAAAGCCCATGGCAACCCAGCAGTCAGCCCAGCCAGGACCAGAGGTAGTGGGGGCTGCCCAAAGCTGGAAGTACTGAGGGTCGGCAAGCTGAGGGAGGGTGGCGGGGGGGCAGTGGCAGGGGATCTCCCCTGGTGTGGCAAATTCTCTGGTTTGGGACTGGTCAGATCCTGAGGGTGCTGTCCAGGGAGGTCCGACCTGTAGTACATTCAGTTCCACTAAGATCAGAGTCAGGGACTGATTTGATCCATTATACAACAGACCAATGTTCCCACAAAGCTTCTCCATTGATGTACAGAATAAATCTGTATATGCACCAAGGCATGTGCAAATGTGCACCACGAGTAAAAACAAAACCTAGCTGTGGGTGCTCTGTAAATCAGCTGGGCGGCATTTGAATTTTTCCTGAGAAGCTGTACAAGTGCTCAACTTACAGGGAACACTACAACAGACCTCCTCTGCAAAATTTCTGTGTGGATTTCAACCCCCCTGAAAAGACCATCTTCAGGGCCTGAGTCACCATTGCATTATTCCCATTGGAATGGAGCCACAGCCACTGCTTGGCTGTGTCTACATTGGCAAGATTTTGCGCAAAAGCACCCGCTTTTGCGCAAAATCTTGCTGCCTGTCTACACTGGCCGCGAGTATTTGCACAAGAACACTGACGTTCTAATGTATGAAATCAGTGCTTCTTGCGCAAATACTCTGACGCTCCCGCTCAGGGATAAGCTCTCTTGCGCAAGTATTCTTGCGCAAGAGGCCAGTATAGACAGGCAACATTAATTTCTTGCGCAAGAAAGCCCGATGGCTAAAATGGCCATCGGAGCTTTCTTGCGCAAGAGAGTGTCTACACTGGCACGGATGCTTTTGCTCAAAAGCACATGCCAGTGTAGACGCTCTCTTGTGCAAATACTTTTAACGGAAAAACTTTTCTGTTAAAAGTATTTGCGCAAAATCATGCCAGTGTAGACGCAGCCCTTAAGTCTTAAAAAAAACCCCAAACAAAACAAAAAATAAAACAAAAAAACCATGCTGGAACTCACTTTTTTGCTGTTTGCTCAGGCCAGGCTAATTTGCTCACAGGTGGAAAAGGGGTGGGAGACAGTGTTCCCTCTAAACTGCATGGGAGCACAGCTTCACAGGTGATTAATCAGCCCTGCCCAATCAGTCAGCTCTGTGCACAGAGTCCTGAGCCTCTGACTGGGGCTGATTAATCAACTGTGAAGCTGTGCTTTTGCACAGCTTAGAGGGAACACTGGTGGGACAGGCACTTTACTTTCTCCAGGACTCTTCAGCCTGTGCAATGCTAAAAGGAGGAGGAGGGGCCTGTAGCACTGACCAGAAGGGAGGCAGAGGAAGGTGCACAACAAAGCAGAGACCAGGCTCCCGACTTGATGAGCTACCGAGCAGCTGCCACCTCCCCACCTAACTATGCCTGAGACAGCAATGCAGATGAGTTCTATAACCTGGGACTAATTTCCCTCCATAGAGATAGAATGTCCCAGAATCCAGGCTGTGGAGTTTCAGGAAGTGCCAGGGCTTTCCCTCCCCATCTGTAGCAGCAGAACAACAGCAGGGATTCAGGCCTCCCCAGTCCATCACCAGTTACAGGGCCAGGCCCCTGATTCTACAACCACCCCACATGGCTCTCTCATTCATGGGGGGGGGGGGAGAGAAGCAACAAGAGTTGGGTCCTCTCACAGTTGGCCAAGGGAGGGCCTGGGAACACCATCCCAGTTCTCAAAACAAATGCCAGAACACCTTTCCAGACCTGCTTGAGCACTGGTCACAGCCTTGCAGAACTAGAGTAACACTTGGTTGAATCAGCCCAGGTCTTTAGGTAATCTTTTGTCCAGATATATGTTTCTCAAAGGGGGAACTGGTTATTTACAGCCATACTCAAGATTTCTAGATAGTCAGACCTCTAGGTAATCATGACTTGCTCTCCATTACAACCCTTTTATTCTCCCTCCCTCAGAGAAGGCCTTTTGTCCATTTAGGTCTCTTAAAGCTATTTTTGCACCTTTCCAACACAAAATGATCAGTCCCAGTCTTTTCCTCTTAAACCAGTCAGAGGGAAGAAACAAACACCTGCCGGTCATTAGTGCTCTCTGCTTAGCACAGCTAAACTGCTCTTCCTCTTTAAAAGGACTGCACTCAGACCCTCTTACCAGGGTTTTAGGAGGTAGCATATTGGTAGGACTTTTGTAAGCAACAGCTTCAAAAGGGGGGGGTGGATTTTAGGGAGGTACAATCTTTCTTTTGGCACTGTAGGTTTGAAAGAAACTACTGGACCCTTAGATATAGGAAACTAGTCTGGGAAAAGCTCTGGTGAATAAATTGCAGGGGCCAATCCTGTCTTTTACAGCTCTGACTTCTTTGATATTATGTCTGTCAGAGTTGAGCAGTACTGTACAGCTAGAAGGCAGCCTCCCTGCTAAGTTATGCTAATTAAGTGGCTGAACTTTGCTTATTAGTGAGAAAGCAAAGCAAGGGTGCTGCGTCATGGACTGAACAGTAGTCTGAGACATGCCTGCCAAGTATGTGTACAGTATCTAGCACAATGAGGCCTAGATCGTAATCTTCCTGGAGTGTATATATTAAGTAATTTATTCAGTAAGTATAGTTAATGTTTTATAATAAGGCTGCCATTTCCCATGATATAAAATGGGAGTCTATTTCTGTAAACAAATATGCCTATGAGTGAGTTCTCCAGTGCATAGATGCTGGAATGAAGGGCATGCTGCAGTACCCCAAGCTTGAAGCAGATTCCTTTATATACAGGGTTTGCAGTTTAGTTCAAAGGCTTTCTGCACCCCCACTTTACAGATTGTGCAAGGGGAGCTGGAACAATGTGTTTTAATTTCATATTCCCTTGGGGGGGGGGTACACTGCATGCTTATTCTGAAATGAGCTATTCCAGAAGAAATACTCCAAAATAGCTTCTTTCAAAATAGCATGTCTACTCTACAGGGTAGCCACAAAATTAGTCCAAGGCAGGCTTCCCTAATGTGGGTCAATTTAGAGCCCCAGAAGGCACTGGAGAGTAATTAGTCTGAATGGCCCTGGGGAGGAGCTATTTCGAAATAGCAGTGGTGGAGTGTCCATGCTGCTGCTATTCCAAAATACCCACTTTGGAATAGGCATTATTCCTCATGGAATGAGGTTTACAGAAGTCGGAATAAGCTCTCTGTTATTTTGAATTTATTTCAAAATAATAGAATTGCTCTGTGCATACTCGCATTGTTATTTTGGAATAATGGCCGTTATTCTGATATAATGCTGCTGTGTAGATGCACCCTTAGTGAGACAGGATAATGTTGTGGTTAAGGAATGGGACTGAGATTTGGGAGGCTGGAGTTTGATTTCTAGCTTTACCACAGTGTCACTGTGCGTTACTTTGGGCAAATCCCTTTCCTGACAAGCTTTACTTCCCAGCTATACAGGGCATAATGTGTGTACATTATGTGTGTGTTTTAAAGATAAATCCATTGATGTGTGTGTGGCATTCAGATACTGTTGAGGGAGGGAACTTATATGTACTTAGATGAAAAGAAATTTATTTTCCCTTAGGAAAGTGTAAAATAGTTGTTACTCATAATTTTAAAAGCAAGCAAATATGTATGCAATATGTACCTTGCTATAACAATTTTATAAAACAAGCTGTCATGATTTGTTTTGCTACAGTATATTTACAGCTTCTTAAATCACATGTGGCTGAAAACGAAGTAAAACAAGAAACCACTTTCCCCAGTCAGACATTGCAAGAAAAGAGCCAAATGTGTGAAAATCAACAGGATGTCTGAGGTGACCAAGACAATGGGTCTGATTCTGAACTCATTTACAACAATACTGCATTGAAGGCATGTCTTCTCTGCAGGCTGGATGGACAGGCTGTGACCAGTCTAGCAGGGTCAATTTCATAACGTCTAGAGGATGCGATAAATCAATTTCTGAGCCCTCTCCCATGGACTCTGGTGTTCCACCAGAATGAAAAAAATGGGCTGAGTCACCAGGAGAGTATGAACTGTCAACTTACCACAATGAAGACGTCATAGTAAGCAGACCTAAGTATGTCTGCTTCAGCTACGTTATTCACATAGCTGAAGTTGTGTAACTTAGGTTGACAGCCTGTGGGAGTGTAGACAAGGCCTCATATTATTTTTGAGAGCTTGGTTCAGGCACCAAGGTCAACCTTCCCAAAACAGCCTTCAGGATCAGAGACTCTGTTTACTGGGTGTCTAAATTTCTGGAAGGCAGTAAGTAAAAGGATATGTCTGTTTCTTTGCTGATGACCTGTCTATGTGGGTCTAGGAAGGACCTCTCATGGCTCAGGCATTACTAGTGTAGTTGATTATTTGATCCCTTTTGTCTTAAAGGGTTACAAGTTGTAAGCCACTCAGAGTTTTAGGAGTAGGATGCTGTAGTCAAACACAGGAAGGAAAATGTAATTTGATCAGATGTACCTGAATCCGGGTCCCTTCACTACCTCCCTGCCATGGTCCCTTCTCAATACACCAGATCTGCTTCCTTGAGTCCCTTTTTGGGGGACTGTAATTATGGACTCAAGTTGCAGAAAATGCCTTCTTGTCCAATACTGTTTGCGGGGTTATTGCAGCCATGTTGAAAGCCTGGCTTTCACTAGCAGAAGTTAGTCTAATAAAAGAAATTAGCTCACCTACCTTGTCTTTTCTTGTCCAAGTCACATCAAATTAGCCATTGTGATTCTGAGGGGAAAATATGATGCATCTGCTGCTCCAGCCTATGGAATGCAGCCTGATTGACAAGAGCAAGCAACAGTCAACTGAATCTGGCATTTGATTTTTATCTCTGCCCATCCATATGGATTAGTTACTAGGTTAATAACAAACAGAGCAAAAATGTACCAGGAAAGGTGTAGCTGAAAAATCATTTGTTACCAATGGGGGGAACGCCCAGGCTGAACAGTGCCTAGGTCTGCAAGCACCAGGCTTGCAAATACTAGGTAGGCTGAAATCAAACAAGAACAGACAGATAAATTGTGAAGCTGAACAAATTATTTAATAAGCTATATGGGCTTGTACTGATTAGCTGAATAGACTCAGCAGTTCCAGTACACATAATGTTATGTACTCAAATATGCATGGAAATAATTCACAGCCACAAAACCTATTAAGTCTTTCCAGTTACAAGGGCATCCTGGGGACAACTCAGGGGAGGGAGAGCAACCAGCAAGGCACTTAATTTTGCACAACACTACAGCACAGTAACAGTAAATCCAGAATCAAGAATTATAAATATATCCCAGCATGCACTTTGAGTTCTGATTAGTAGGAAATGAATGACAGCACTGGAGCCACTCGGGCTAATTAGCAGTTTTGCTGCATTATACAATTTCACTATGTGATTTTTGGAAAGAGGGATTGCTCTGGAGGATAGAGGGTGATATGAGGATTTATGTCTGTCAAGTTTGGCCCTTTCCTAGAGCACTAAAGTTCAATACTGATCTGCAGAAGAGTTCAGCAGCAGTGTGTGTGCTTCATCCACAGCACAGCTCACTAGTGTGCCTTGTCCCTGCTGCAGAGGGCAAAACACCTTTGCATAGTGGAGACTCCATGGTCTGGTTGAGCCTGGGCTTCCTGGATGAGAATGAAATGCTGATGGTAGTGTCTCTTTGGTCTCATAGACACTCAGCCATTAGGAACCAAACTGAGACCATCAATTCATTTCACATAGGCAACCGCCTGGTCATCAGATAGTAACAACTTTCAACCATGACCTATATGGCCTGAGCTAGAACTGGTGACCTTGATTTCAAAGAGTCAATACTCCATTAAGTAGCTGGAACTATCCAGTGCCTCTTTTTAAATATGCTTTAATAGTTGCACAGAGAAAGAAAAGGACCCAGTTTCTTTGCCTGCTAATAGCTTTGCCTCCCATTCCTGCTGCCTCTGGGTTCTTATTAATATGCTAACAGGAAGGCAGCGTTAAGCCCTTTTGCTCCATTCTCATCGGGATCTCAGGCAGATGGGGTCTTAGGTCATTAACCTACAAACCAGTTAATGACTCCTAGTACTGACTAATTGCTGAAGGATAATTGCTTAAGTGCTTTGCTATTAAAAATGATGTGTACAGGAATGGTAATTTATTACAGCAGATCCAGGATTCCATGACCTAATGAGAGGTCGGGTGGTTGGCTCTTTCCAGAGCATATGTATTATCCTTGGCTTATTAGATCAGAGGAGACCAATGAAACACAACGCTGCTGGGTTGAAGCTTTATGAGCAATTATCATAAACCACAATCAGAAGCAGTGGGGGTGGGTGGTGAGGTCTTGAAAGTTCTTTTTGTTTCTCCCATCAGCTGCTCTCTCATCTTTCAGAATGCAGGGCCATAAACCTGCCATCTCTCGTGTTGTTTTCTGAGCCAGGAAGGGGCACAGCTTGTAGATGGGAGGACCGGGATTGAGGGAGATGGGGGAAGGAGTGATAGTAGCTGAATTTTGCTTGGGCCATATATTACACACTGTTGGGAAAGCTCAGGTATGCTGGCGATGACAGAGGTTTAAAAGCTAGAATACAAGGGTACGTCTAGACTACATGGCTCCGTCGACGGAGCCATGTAAAGTAGTTTAGACTAGCAATCTCTGTGTTGCTATCACTGCTAAAAGAGGATGTTTTAGATAGGAGTGTGATGGGGTGTGGTCACAGAAGACCCTTGGGGCTGCTTTCAAATGTGCTGCCCTCCCTAAGAGCAATACAGACATGGTTCAGGTCTGAGGAGAATGCAGTTTCAGGCACAGCTTCCAGGAAACCCCCTCCCCAAAATGGGATCAGAACCCAAATAAATCATTCAGGTAAGTCCCTTTTAATAATGAAAGAAGGATGTACACACTGATTGCTCCCCCAAGTAACAATTATTTTCACTGGGCTTGATGGTAAATAAAAGTAATTGTATTAAATACAGACAGTAGGATTCAAGTGGTTACAAGTGAAAACATGCAGAGCAAAGTGAATTCCAAATTTAAAATAACAGAAAGCATGTAGCTAGTTCTAGTACCCTAAAGCTTATTACAAGCGTACCCTAAAACTGTTCTTATTTCAGTTAAACCTCCAAGCTAGGGAAGAACTTTTTTTCCCTGGGGTCTCTGGTTATCCTCTTGGGTGTGTCCTGCCAGCCAAAGACAAAAAGCCTGACAAGTTTGCATCTTAAATAGCTTTCTTTTTTAGGTGGGAATTCTTTGTTTCACGTGCTTCCCTTCCATGGAAAATTACCTGGTCAGATCCTACCAGTTGGGGTGGTCACCTGTCTTCCTAAGACCAACCACTAGTCAGATTTAAAAGACAAAGGAAGTATGTGCAGGTGTTACCTAGACATTGAGGTGTCCTAGCATTGGAAACACGCTTGATGGCTTTCATTTGCACATTTAAAACTATAAACCATTTCCTATTTCATATCTCTAACTTTACATACAAGGGTGATACAAACACGAAAATAAGAAATACAGATCCAGCAGATTGAGACATTAAAATTGGCTACAATTGGCTACAAGTTGCTTATCTGTTCTGGGTCTTGCAGTAATTAGCCACCTGCATTCCCACTGACTTTAGGTAACTGCCCTCTGGAACTAGAATGCAATCCCTAGCTGAGAGATGCATATGACATTTATAGCTACAACTGTTTATGATCAATTGCTGGGCCTGTAGCATCTAACATGTTCCAAATTAAAAAACACAGTAAGAGAACCAAAAAAGTGCCACCGTGGCTTAACAACCAGATAAAAGAAGTAGTGACAGATAAAAAGGTATATTTTTAAAAGGGGAAGTCAAATCCTAGTGAGGAAAATAGAAAGGACCATAAACTTCGTCAAATTAAGTGTAAATATATAATGTAAACCCCTTTTTCCTCCCTGGGTTACTCGGGAGCAGGTCATACTCACAGGTGTTCCTGGGTGCCTGATGGTTTTAACATAAAAGGAGATCCTGAGTACCCCAGTGGTGATGTTGTTCAGTTGGGGATTCCCTGTCCACACCCTTGCTGCAATCCCTGGCTCATAAAGACTATGCAGTGGTGGTGCCTCCATCTAGCTGGCCTTGTACACATTTAATGGTGTGCTTTGGGAGCCTCCAGGAATAAAATTATTCCAGCAATAAATACACGAGGTGTAACAGTTAATTCTAACTAAGGACTTAGTTCAAATTAACTTTTAACTGCCGTGTTTAGCCGCGGGCAGTTAGTTCGGACTAGGGGGATTTAAAAATGGCGCCCGCCCGGGAACATGCAAATGAAGCCCGGGATATTTAAATCCCAGGCTTCATTTGCAAGTTCAAATGCCTACATTAGCCTCCCTAGTTCGAACTAGGGGGCTAGTGTAGACATACCCTTACTTAACAACTTAAAGAAACAGGGTTTAACAGATTAACAGTGAATAAAATTAACAAAGTACACAGAAATAATAGGAACTTATCTATCTGGCATTTGCACTGCCGCCATCTATCCCACCCCAGAGCGTGCACTCTTCTGGACTCAGAGTCCCAGACGCTTGCGTGGGCAGGCTTGAAGATCTGCAGCTGAGGTGGAGGTTCTCTGTAGGTTGTGTGTGTGTTAGTCCAAGCTGTGCAGCCAGCTGCAAACTCCCTCTGCCACTGGAGCAGGCTCCATGAAATGCCAGCAGCTCTGGTTCATTGGGCAGGACACTCTGCCTTTCGTAGGACCCAGAGTTAGTCTATATCTCTGAGGTCTGTCCCAAGCAGCACTTTCCCAAAGAGCCCATTTACTTACAGCCTCCTCCTGTGTGCTGGTTTTTGTGTAGTCCTCCTCAGCCACAGGCACAGCCACAGTTTCTCCCCTCTAGGGCAATCAGCAGCCTGCTAGATCCAAGCACCGCAGACTTTCAGTCCCAGGCTGTAGCCACAACCCAACACCTCCTGCGCTGGATATAAGGCTCTTCCACAGCAGTTGGGCTCCCCTTTTCCAAAATAGAGAGCCCCAGACTGCTAAGACCCTCTCTCAACATGCCGGGACAAGTCCTCTCTTCCTGGTTTCCTCAAGGGTTCATGGGAGTGGTAGTCTCTAGGGCTAGATTGCAGCACACAGGATCCTCCCAGAAAAAGTCAGAGCCACCTCTAGTAAGGGGACTAAATAATAAGAAAAGCCAAAAACGAGTTTGAAGAACAGCTAGCCAAAAACTCAAAAAGTAATAGTAAAATGTTTTTTAAGTACATCAGAAGCAGGAAGCCAGCTAAACAACCAGTGGAGCCATTGGATGGTCGAGACACTAAAGGAGCACTCAAAGATGATAAAGTCAAATCAGAGAAGCTAAATGAATTCTTTGCTTCAGTCTTCACGGCTGAGGATATTGGGGACATTCCCAAACCTGAGCCTTTTTTTTTTAGGTGTCAAATCTGAGGAATTGTCCCAGATTGAGGTGTCATTAGAGGAGGTTCTGGAATAAATTGATAAGCTTAACAGTAACAAGTCACCGGGACCAGATGGCATTCACCTAAGAGTTCTGAAAGAACTCAAATGGGAAATTGTAGAACTATTAACTGTGGTTTGTAACCTATCCTTTAAATCAGCTTCCATACCTAATGACTGGAAGATCGCTAACATGCTGCCAATATTTAAAAAGGGCTCTAGAAGTGATCCTGGCAATTACAGACCAGTAAGTCTGACATCAGTACTGGGTAAATTAGTTGAAACTACAGTAAAGAATAAAATTGTCAGGCACATGAGTGAACATAATTTCTTGGGGAAAAGTCAATATGGTTTCTGTAAAGGGAAATCATGCCTTAGTAATCTACTGGAGTTCTTTGAGGGAGTCTACAAACATGTGGACAAGGGGGATCCAGTGGATATAATATATTTAGATTTCCAGAAAGCCTTTGACAAGGTCCCTCATCAAAGGCTCTTAAGTAAAGTTGTCATGGGATAAGAGGAAAGGTCCTTTTGTGGATTGGTAACTGGTAAAAAGACAGGAAACAAAGGGTAGGAATAAATGGGAAGTTTTCTGAGTGGAGAGAGGTAACTAATGGGGGCCCCAAGGGTCTGTCCTGGGACCCACCCTATTCAACTTATTTATAAATGATCTAGAGAAGGGGGTAAACAGTGAGGTAGCAAAATTTGCAGATGATACCAAACTGCTCAAGATAGTTAAGACCAAAGCAGATTGTGAAGAGCTTCAAAAAGATCTCACCAAACTAAGTGATTGGGCAACAAAATGGCAAATGAAATTTAATGTTAATAAATGTAAAGTAATGCACATTGGAAAAAATAATCCAAACTATATATACAATATGATGGGGACTAATTTGGCTACAACTACTCAAGAGAGAGATGTTGGAGTCATTGTGGATAGTTCTCTGAAAACATCCACTCAGTGTGCAGCGGCAGTCCAAAAAGCAAATAGAATGTTATGAGTCATTAAAAAAGGGATAGAGAATAAGATGGAAAATATCTTATTGCCTCTATATAAAACCATGGCTTGCCCACATCTTGAATAGTGCATACAGATGTGGTCACCTCATCTCAAAAAAGATATATTGGCATTGGAAAAAGTGAATAAGGAAAATTTATTTACTTATTCCCACAATATAAGAACTAGGGATCACCAAATAAAATTAATAGGCAACAGGTTTAAAACAAACAAAAGGAAGTTTTTATTCACTCAGCACACATTCAACCTGTGGAAATCCTTGCCAGAGGATGCGGTGAAGGCTAGAACTTTAACAGCGTTCAAAAAAGAGCTAGATAGATTCATGGAGGATAGGTCCATCGGCAACTGTTGGCCAGGATGGGTAGGAATGGTGTCCTTAGCCTCTGTTTCTCTAGAGGTGGGTGACGGGAGGGATCACGTGAGGATTACCTGTTATGATCCCTCCCTCTGGGGCAACTGGTATTGGCCACTGTCAGCAGACACGAATTGGGCTAGATGGACCTTTGTTCTGACCCAGTATGGCCATTCTTATGTTATAATTCAAAAACATTTTAACGTTTCCATGGTCACACACGTGTCACAGGTCTCTCCCAATCTCTCCCATTGAAGCTTCTTTCACTTTGTGTAAAATAAGCATTCACTGGAGCAGGGCCTAGAACCTGATTCCCTCACATCCTGAGTAAGTGCTCCAAGCATTGGGAAGTAGTGTATAAGGAGAATCACAGCTATTTCCTTCTCCAGGTGTTTTGTGGGGAACCCAATCTTCAGAGCATGCTATCAGATCAGGATCCACATGCAAGACAAGTAGGAGAATGCCTAGTCCCTGAAAGGTGACTTTCTAACCTCTTAAAAGATGTGTTTAAACACTTGTCATTCATTAACATGACATGAATGTGCCGTTTAACGTCATTTCAAGAATTGCAAGATTTATCTTTAGTGGTAACATATAAGTAAAAATTAAAACATTAAAAATTGTTCATTGGCCTGATTCTGGGACAGCGTGCTCACCTAGATTTTTTTTTGGCATTAGTGAAGATTGTAAATGCACAGGACCAGTTTTTCAAAGGTATCTAGGTACCTGAAGAAGCAAATAGGCATCCATTTTGAAAAGCACAAGATGCACAATGGCAATTAGCTCTTCTAAAAGCCAGTGTACGCTGGGTACCAGGAAAGCCCGCATCTCAAACAATTTCCTGGCACAGTGTGGACCATGAGGGAAAATCCAGTGTCTTTCCCCCTTCCCTAATCTGGATTTGCTTCCCCTCCCGCCAAGAACTTCTGCTGGCATGGAGGCAGAACAGGATTGACTTTCGTGTTGTTATTTATCTATACCCATCAGTGTGCCTGGTTATACACTAGCAAGTGACAAAGCTTTGTGATGCCCATTTCAAACCTGAATTAACACATTTTAGTCTGCATGTCTGGAATGATTAATGTACTTCTTGGGAGGGCTGGAAGCAGGAGACATGCACCTAAAATACAAATTAATCAGCACCGCACCATAGTCTTCTGTATCGTATTGATTAATGATATTAATGAACAGATACAGATTTAATCATTTCATCTGATGGTTTTTGTTAGTGATGGCAGCATTGAAAAGGTACATTCTGATTGGTTTACAGAGGTAGGAGATAATCTGCAACTAACTATAGGCCAGTCAAAGACTCTTTAGGATACTTTCCCTATGAAACTCATAGGCAAGATTTTTAAAAGAGCTTAGTGACTTTTAATGTCCAAGTTGATGTACTTTAAATGGGCCTAATTTTGCAGAGAGCAGTTGCTCATTACTCTCTAAAAACCCAGATCTCTGTGAGGTGTCTCAGATTAGGCACTCAAAAATTGTGGCATCTAAAATCACGAGATGCTTTCAAAAATCTTGTCTTCTGTGCTATTTGATAAGTAATCTGATTTCCAGCTGGCTAAATCAAGGCTGGAACACACAACCTGTAACACTAATGACCACAATGCTGATGTGGCAGCAACCTGAGAGTTGCACCTAATTTATAAAAGAGTTGGATTCACCTTGGAAAATTTGAATCCATATTTTGAATATCTCAAAGATTAGGTGTTGGAATCTCAACATTTGATTTGAGTCCATCTCTAGCTGGCTTATACATTTGAACATACTGTTCATTAACAAAATTCAGTGTGTGTGGTCATAATTTTGTTTGTCTATTTCACAAGATTGATAAATTAAAAAGCAAATTTGTTGGCTACAAAGCTGCAGAGGGGTAGCCGAGTTAGTATGTAACTAGAAAAACTTAAAAAACAACAAATAGTTAGGCTATTTGTTGTTGGCTATAGGTAGACAAAATGAGATTGGCAACACTTTGCATAACCAGTGATATTTTAGTTTTTCAAATATTAAAGTTGGGGCTTCCAAGTTGGTATCTATCTAATGTCATGGGGTGATATTTTCCTCGGTGCCACATTTTGTTTCTGTGCAAAACAAGATATCTTCATATAAAGATGAAAAGTTATGGCATTTCTATCACATATGGGACACAAATTGGCCTCTGTAGCCAATGAGCATAATATAATCCACTCTCCTTCTGTGTCTTTCACACAGATGTTTGTGTCCTCTAATGGGAAATCCAAGTACTAAATTGATCATTTTGCTATGATAATACCTGTGTCTCCTGAATGACTGAGGGAAAATTACTGGGGGACATCAGAGGTAGTGGCATCTAGACTTAGTTGATGACAGGAAGGTTTGCCATGAGGGAAGGATGCATAGTGAGAGAGAATCTATGTTTATCTTGGATTCTATTGTACATTAGATGTGATTTCACTGTTATCTAAATGTTGACATTGCATGAAAAAATAAAGAATGGGAGTATTTTGCCAGGATTTCTATCTTCTTTCCTGTACCTTTTTATTTTTCACACGAGAATTTCCTATGCGTGCAGCATGATTATTGACCATTATGGATCTCAGTTGACAAACTGCTGTAGACTCGCCCTGGGGTCAATCACTTTGCATTTTGCATTTTTGACCCACATATTTCTGATAGTGACAGCAAAGGAGACTAATGTATTCATTGGCAGTGACACACAAGAGCCTTAGAAATCTCAATCGACAACTTAAAGATCCTGGTAAGCAAAATTGTTCTTCCCATTTCATCCTCTGGTTAGTGAAGGAATGAATGAGGCTGGAAATGCAGGTTTAAGGGGCTTATTTTAAATTCAATTTCAAATAGGGGCTTTTGGTCACATAGGCAATGAAAAATTTCTTGCATTCTTTAAGCAGTAGCTTCCAGGTATTAATTTAACAACAACCAGAAAGCAAAATGATGAAAATCGGATGAATTCTAGATGACTCTGAATGTCTGCTGTAGGGGGGTGTACTGCATAAAAGAAATCCTAAGGCAGAATTCCGCTCCCTTATCCACAGGGTGGATCTCAGCACTGGTAACCTGCTTTCCTCTGTATGTGGTGACTTCCCATGCTGCACTTTGGATAAGGGAGCTGAATTTCTAGGTCTTTCTCTCAGGAACATTCCATCTTCATTTGTGTTCATTACCATTATTTTCCCCATTGATTCTTAGGGTATGTCTGCACTGCAACACTATTTTGAAATAGCTAGAACTATTCTGAAATAACTTAGTCCGCGTCTACACAGAAGGCAATTATTTTGAAATAGTGTCAAAATACTGTCAAGCTGGAGGACTTATTACTCCGACTCCTTTAACCCTCATTGTACGAGGAATAAGGGAAGTTGGAGGAAGAGTGCTCTATTTTGAAATAAGTGCTGGGTAGACGTTCCCTATTTCAAAATAAGCTATTTCAAAATAAGATACACAATTGACATAGCTCAATTTGCATAGCTTATTTTGAGTTAAGCCCTGCTATGTAGACGCACCCTTATATGCAACAAATCAACAGCCACCTAAAGCTTCATGATGGTTCTTGTGTAGCACAAATTGTCCTCATAGCTAAAGCCATAACATAGGGCCATCTGCTTCAAAAGACCAGATCTTGGCCTGTCAAACTTAAAGGAGAGTCTTCTAGAAGTAGAGGGCTTATGACATGACACACAGTTGGGCAGTTCTGATTGGATGAAGCATAGTGCAGGGAGGGGCTTGCATATATACACTAGCTGTCTAATTGTTTTTCATGATATGGTCTCTATAGAAGAGGGGAGTCCTGAGTATTAGATGCACAGCAGCACAATAAACATTTCTAAGCTGTTTGTGAGATGATAATGTTTGAGTTTTTGATTTTGGCCTGTGACCAGCTGAAAACCTTCCCGTTGAGTAATAACTGAATAATGAGTGACTCCTTCAGCCAATTCTTAAACTCCATTCTGAAAGTGGAAAGCTCCAATGAATTCCTTTGAGTATCTAAAGATGAGCCCTTAATGATTTGAAAACGTATTTGGCAACAGCAGGCTCTGTAGTTCTTTGTTGTCACTGAATACAATTCTCACTTGCAGCAACTAAAAATGAAAGCAGGAACATAGGAGAAGGAAAGAAAACTTGCACATCAGATCACAGAGCAACTTCTCTCTCTCTTTTTCTCTGGGGAGAGCACAACTATGATGCTGCATCCAGCTATGGCTACCTCAATACCACAGTGAAAAATTCAAAGGGAATCCAGAGAAGATCAGCAAACTTTACAAAAAAGATGGAGGAACTGATTTAAAACAAAGATTTTGGTGAATGAGCTTGTGTGTATATGTTAATACCCTTTGCTGCATGGAATCAGAACTGCTCAACTGTGTTACAGACAAACCTAAGTTCAATTAATACATTATTAGACAAATTTTGCTTGATTTTTCAGTGTGAGAGTTGTCTGCGCAAAGATCACAATTTTCTTCAGTTCATTTGTTATTGCAATTGATTTGCCAAAATAAGTTCAGAATAGCCCATCTCATGAGTATGTCGTTTTAAATATTTGCTATGGAAAGTTCAGCTGTGTTTTGATTGGCTGCATTAATCACATGACAAGAATTTGTTCCCTAATTAGATGACCGTTCCTGCTTGCAAATGTATTTGTTACTGGAAAGCAAGCCAGAAAGGGCAGTCTCAGTTTGTCTAAAAATATGAATAAAAATCTGAGTAAACGGATCCTGAATTTTCAAACAAAACCATTTTTCAGCAGCAACATTTGGGAGCCATTCTAAAGCAGTAAGTGTTTTGGTGTCAGATTGTGGGCAGCACTATGCCTGACCATTTGTGAAGGCATTGCCTTCCCCTGCCTATTACACCCACCGCCCATGTCCACAAAGCCGGGACCCTGAAAGCCAAGGAATCACTAGCTTCAGTTGACCCAATACCCCAGTGAAATTAAACAAAGGAAAATGTAAGCTGATCAGCAGAAAGAAAGTCCAAACTATGGGTATGTCCACATTTGCACCCTCTTTCAAGAGAGGGATGCAAATGAAGACATTCGAGATTGCAAATTAAGCTGGGATTTAAATATCCTGTGCTTCATTTGCATAATCACATTCTGGCACTATTTTGAAATAGCGCTATTTCGAAATAACAGACGCTGTTAAGACGCGGTTATTTCAAGAGAAAACCCTTCTCTCGAAATAACCCTTATTCCTCGTACAATGAGGTTTACCGGTTATTTCGAGAGAAGGGTTTTCTCTCGAAATAACTGCATCTTAACAGCGTCTGTTATTTCAAAATAGCGCCATAACACGATTATGCAAATGAAGCATGGGATATTTAAATCCCGGCTTCATTTGCAATTTCGAATGTCTTCATTTGCATCCCTCTCTCAAAAGAGGGTGCAAGTGTAGACATACCCTATGATCTATATCAGGCTGTGAAAAATGTTCTCTGGACAAATGGTGGAAGTGTCGTCACTTGAGAAATGTAAAGCAAGACTGGATATTCTACAGAAAATGCTCCTGTGTCTGCATTGGCCATTGAGAGGGATGGACCAATTCTGCTTCTGAGTGGGCAAAGGAATAAATATTTATAGCTTTGTTTCCAGGCTCCTTCTCCACTTCTGATTAGTGAGCAGAGTGGAATCTGCACATAGCGAGCACATCTAAATGACTCAAAGCTCATTTCCATTTAGAATGTCTGTTTAAATACTGATTTGACCTCTGGATGTATTTGGTGTCGGGTAATATATATAAAACTGTCACTAAAATTGTGTGTGAAGCACAAGTTGAAATGAAAACATACTGTACCTTATTGGCTTTTTTTGATTCCCCTTCAGGATGAAAGGAGAGGAGGGGGAGCCAGATAATCAATAAGGCAAGGAGGGAGCAGGATTTCTGATGTACAGCAGCAGTGAAGGGCTGGATTCTTTTTATTTCATCATTTTTAAAATGTGGTTTATAAACACTCTCTTAGAATCTTGAAAGTGATAGTCTATTCAGGGCTCAGATACCATGTTGATGAGCATGCTTCAAATGCCTAGCCAGCTATGCTACACCAACTGTCAAGTAGCTCAAACCTAAATTAGGTTTTGTTGAAAAATAGAAAAACTATTATGAACAGAAACCTTTTCACAATTTCCTTTTATATTTGCTATGAAAACAGGGAGGTTGAAAGAAAAATGTTAACTTTCCCTGCAGTGTTTGAAATCAGCCTCAGTTAGAGCGAGAATCAGAGTGAAAAGTGACTAGAAATAAAACAGGAAATTACCAAACTGAGTAAAGTACAAAAGGTAGGAAACGTGAAACTCAATTTATAAAAATTCTTAAACTGTACTAATCTAAATTGGGTTACATATATATCATATAGCAAGAAATAAAGTATTGTCAAAATGCTATATGAGGCTGAATAAATATAAAGAGCTGTATCATACATTTTTAAAAAAGTTTAGTGGTACCACGGTTGTCCCTCTCACTCTAGGTTGGAGGGAGACCATGCTGCCTTGCTACATCATTGGACTGCTTCGTAGTGTCAGAGGAATTAGTCTTAGGTGTAATGTCTTGAGCAGCCTAATGGGCTGCACAGCCATCTGTCTGTAGCTCTTGGACCTGGCATGCAAAGGCCCTGCATTGATTAGTCTATGGCCAGGAACAAATTAGCTCTGGTAGCTCAATGTAGAGACAGAGAACACCTACCAATAAATTCGCTGTAGCTTCTTTTTTCAATTAGCTGTGGCTTCTTGGTTTGGATGCAAAGCACACTCAATAGCCAATTGGCTAACGCTTTGAGATTCAGAGGCAGAGCACACCCAGTAGTCAATGAGTTCTTGTCCCTGGATTCATAGGCAGAGCAGCTTGAGTAGTCCATTAGCCCTGATCTCTTGATTCAAAGACAAGAAAAACCCAATAGTCATGGGCACTTGTCACAGAGCCAGAGGAAACTCCTACTTCCAGTGAATAACCAATGGGCACAGACCACTGAGCCTGGGAAGGGGAGGCTATCATCCCAAGGGTGGGGTGACAGGAGGAGTCTGGGTCCATCCTACTCAACCAGACCCTGACACAGGACCCTAGGACTGGTAGAGTGGTCTGCTATTAGGTTAGCAGGGATTTCAGTTGCAACATGCTTACCATGCCTCAGGCAAGGCTGCAATCAAGCCAAAGTTGGGTGCCCCGGGCCACTTCCTCACCTCACCTCCGGGTGTCCCTGGAACAGCAGGGCATCCTTCACCTCTTCAGGATAGTGGCAGTGCCAGCAGATAGTGGGTTCAGCAGGAAGGTAGGCAGTCAGAAATGAGCAGGGTCTGTCTGTCTCTCGCTCTTTTTGCATCTAGGCAGCAGGAGAGAGGCAGGCATGGGTCTGCCCATTTGGGCATGGAGGGTGACTCTTCCCCTTCTGCATCAGAGGGAGGCCGTACTGTCTCACTACAAAGTGGCAGAAACCACCAGGGTCAGAGACATCCTGGACTACAGCAAGAGAGACTGGGTGGATCCCCAAGTGCTCGATCACTACATGGGGCTCTCCATCCTTCAAACCTCCTTGCGCATTCTCCAGGAGGTGTGTGCAGCCTTGTTGCACTCTGCTTTCTCATTGTCCTGCAGCAAATCCTGCAAAAGACTATGTCCTGCTTCCTTCACTGCAAGCCCTGTGGACCTTTTTATTGGACCCCTGTTCAATGAACCTTCCCCCCTCCCCCCGCCCCAGCCTTCTCTCTTTTGCAACCATAGCTGGCAGCATGACCTGCAGTTGGTTAGTTTCTGAACTGTGCCCAGAGGCCAAGTGTACATGCTTGGGCTCTACATGTTCCATTTCTTCACCCTTGTGACCCACTCTGATAACAAATGGTGGCATTGTTTATCTCCAGTAGAGGGTGAGGGACCCTGGTAGGTCAGCCTTTAACCCACCCTGGTCCACATCCTGCTGAGGATATCAGTTGGTGGCTCCTTCATTGAGCCATAAACAGAGGAATGTACCAAGCATGGTTCACACTCTTTCCTGATGCCTGCCCCTTCTGTGGTGTGAGGGAGAACCTGGTGCATGTCTATCTTGAATGAGCCATGTTGCAGCCCCTATTCTGGCTCCTCTAGAACCGCTCATTGAGTTTCCTGCTGCACTTTTCCCCACACCTGTTCATTTTTGCACACCCCGTCCATGGTCCAAGATCGCAAGACCTCCTTGTCATCTTTGCCCTGGCCCTGGCCCAAGTTGCTAACTGTGACACCAGGAGGAGGATGCTAGAGGAGGGGGTGCTCTGCAATGGTAGGGCCTATTTCTCTTCCACCCTGATCCCATGCTTCCAGGCAGAACTTCTCTGGACCTGCGTCTACTAGCTCCCTAGACAGCTTTGAGAAGCTGTCCTCCTCTGGATCCCTTGTTTTGACCTTATGACCTGCATCCCTGAATCTGTTTGTCATTAGTTGTCTCCCAAATTCATAGAATCATAGAATCGTACAACCATAGAGCTGAAAGAGACCTCAGGAGGTCATCAAGTCCAACCCCCTGCTCTAGGCAGGACCAATCCCAATTAGATCAACCCAGTCAGGGCTTTGTCAAGCCGAGACTTAAATACCTCTAGGGATGGAGACTCCACTACTTCCCTAGGTAACCCATTCCAGTGTTTCACCACTCTCCTAGTGAAATAGTTTTTCCTAATATCCAACCTGGACCTCTCCCACCACAACTTAAGACCATTGCTCCTTGTTCTGCCATCCGTCACTACTGAGAACAGCCTTTCTCCATCCTCTTAGCAGCCTTCAACTTCCTGAAGGGAGGTTCCAATCAAATCCCCCCCACTCTTCGCTTCTGCAGACTAAACAGACCCAACTCCCTCAGCCTCTCCTCATAGGTCATATGCTCCAGCCCCCTAATCATTTTGGTTGCCCTCCGCTGGACCCTCTCCAATGTGTCCACATCCTTTTTGTAGTGGGGGGCCCAGAACTGGACACAATACTCCAGATGTGGCCTCACCAGAGCCGAATAAAGGGGAATAATGACATCTCTGGATCTGCTGGCAATGCTCCTCTTAATGCAACCTAATATGCCATTAGCCTTCTTGGCTACAAGGGCACACTGTTGACTCATATCCAGCTTCTCATCCACTGTAACCCCCAGGTCCTTTTCTGCAGAACTACTACTTAGCTGGTTGATCCCCAGCCTGTAACTATACTTGGGATTCTTCCGTCCCAAGTGCAGGACTCTGCACTTGTCCTTGTTGAACCTCATCAGATTTCTTGTGGCCCAATCCTCCAATTTGTCTAAGTCACTCTGGACTCTATCCCTGCCCTCCAGCGTATCTACCTCTCCCTCTAGTTTAGTGTCATCTGCAAACTTGCTGAGGGTGCAATCCATCCCCTCATCCAGGTCATTAATAAAGATATTGAACAAAACCGGTCCCAGAACCGAACCTTGGGGCACTCCGCTAGAAACCGACCGCCATCCTGACATCAAGCCATTGATCACTACCCGCTGGGCCTGGCCTTCTAGCCAGTTTTCTATCCATCTTACCGTCCATTTATCCAATCCACATTCCCTTAACTTGCTGGCAAGAATATTGTCAGTTGGATCCCGGGTCTTCCTGGAAATTCAATAAAGTCTCACTACAAAGAGACTAGAATCTTTTGTTGTGTTTATTTTCAGACTCAGTCATCAAGACTTTTGCATTGTTCATTGTACTACATCTATATTCTACAGTCTAAATATTCAATACATTACAAGAAACCCTGTGTTAATAACTTGATGGGCTCACATTTTACATTGTGTAGCATAAGAACATAAGAATGGCCATACTGGGTCAGACCAAAGGTCCATCTAGCCCACTATCCTGCTCCACACCCTGCCTCTCCCACTATCCTGTCTTCTGACAGTGGCCAATGCCAGGTGCCCCAGAGGGAGTGAACAGAACAGGTAATCATCATGTGACCCCTCTCCTTTCATCCATTTCCAAACTCTGACAGACAGAAGCTAGGGACACCATTTCTACCCATCCTGGCTAATAGCCATTGATGGACCTAACCTCCATGAATTTAGATAGTTCTTTTTTGAACCCTGTAAAAGTCCTGGTCTTTACAACATTTAGAAATAATTTACAAAAGGTTAATAAATGATTAATATATGTTTTAATAAAGGGATAAGCAACTGTTGGAGTCCAGTATGCCAGTTGCTTATCTGTCTCTAGAATAGTCTATTGATGTGGTTATAACCACTCATAAAATGCACTATTTATGTCTCTAATATGTTTAGAATGGGCGTAGAACACAAGTAAGACAACTCATTTCTCTGTCCCTTGGTTTTCCTGTTTGTCAAACTGGGCTAACAATAGTTACCTACGTCCCACAAGCATTGTGAAACAAACTTAAGTCGTTAATATTTCGAAGGTGTTGTGCAATGTTGGGGTATTTGAAAACTGCTTTAGAAAGGTAAATAAATATGATGTACAAGCAACCAAGCTTTATTTCTTTTGTGAGGCATAAGCTGACATTTCACCAAACTGATTCTTTAAAAAAATAATTGCAAAGACTTTATGAATATATATGTAAAATATTGTATGTGAAATGTTGGGTGTCCCAATCTTTGCAATATTTCTTTAAAGTCCTGTTGAGCTGAAAAGATTTTTCCCTACAAGAATCAACACCTTCATTTAAAACTAAATTGCAATTTTTCCTATATGAGGAGAGTCATTAACCTTTGCCAAATCGTTACCTCCGGAGATAATTAACAGTGATCTTACAGAAAACCTAACTAATAAAGTATGCTCTTGAAAAATAATACCAAGAACAAAAATGTACTCTACCTCCCAGCCAATGGACTAATTTCCCTGGGGAATGTGAGTTTCAGTGAACTTTTTAAAAAAGACACCGACTTTTTTAATCTATTAAAACCTCAGTCATTGGCATTTAACGTCAGCTCTGACTTTGGAATGCACAGTTAACTCCAAGTATATTTCACATACACTAGCAGAAGTGGAATCAGCAATAAAAGTATTTGCCAGAGATCTCAAGACCTCACCATACTCTTATGAGGTAATATTACTTAATGCCAAAAGTGTGCTAGATGCTAAGCAGCATGGAGACAAGGCCCCTCATCCATTGATTTCAGTGGTAGTTCAGCACCAGGAGGAATTCCTGGCCCCATTAAAGCCTTGCTATTGAGACAAGATTTCACCCTCAGAGGAGATGCGACTGATGAGGGAGGCACGGGGGGCCACTGGACACATGACTGCCCACCCACAGCCTGGGGAAGGGATGGGACAACCTCTCTGCTCCACACCCTGCTTCTCCCCACCTCTTCCCCACTCTTGCTCCACCCTTGCCCTTCCTCCCTCAAGCAATGTGGTCTGGAGGACTAG
This sequence comes from Pelochelys cantorii, assembly GCA_032595735.1. Classification (NCBI taxonomy): domain Eukaryota; kingdom Metazoa; phylum Chordata; order Testudines; family Trionychidae; genus Pelochelys; species Pelochelys cantorii. Next base: position 94,308,843 of record CM064329.1, on the reverse strand, counting down.
CGGGGTTGGAGGGAAGAGGGAGACAGGCACTGGCAGTGGGGGTCAGGCCCACCCATACTCACTGGTAGCAGCAAGGGAAGTGGAGTGACGCAGCTAGATCTACTGCCCTGGCTGCATCGTTCCTTTTCCCACCAATGAGTGCAGGAGCAGTCCTGCCTGCTCCAAGTGACATGTCAGGAGAACAGAGTGAGCTGGGGACCCGTTGCTCTGCTTCTCCCACTGCTGCTCATGAGTGCCAGGCATGAGGCGACCCTGGCTGTAGGTTCTAGGTCTGCCCCTCGATAACTCCTGCACACCCAGAGACTGGCCCGTCAGCTGCAGGCTCCTTGCCTCTCCCACCCATGGAATTTGGGGGCATGTTTCCCCTTGTATCCCACACCAAAAGGCACCCCTGCCTCACAGTGCTTTCAGAGTGAGCCCCATTTAACTACCTAAGGGTATGTCTACACTACAGCATTAACTCAAGTTAACGTAATTTGAAATAGTTAATTCGAATTAAGCTAATTCAAAATAACGCATCTACACACAAAAACTATTTCGAAATAGCGTTTTGCTATTTCAAAATAACACGTCCACACTGAGTGGACCCTGAACTGAAGTTAAGGCTGGCCGGAACCAGTGTTGGCAGGGCATCAGGTTAGGACTTAGTGTGTGGGGCTGCTGCCTGAGGCTAACTGAGCTCCGTGCTTTAAGGGACCCTACCCCCACCCCGGACAGACAGTTCACAGGGTTCCATGCTTGCTTGTCTACCTCAATGAGGGACAGCAAAGTAGTCCTGTCTTGGAGTGCCCTGAGTGCCTGCACTCGGGACACCACAGCACTCGGCCACATGGAGCCAGAGCTGCCCCTGGGCACGCCAGTGTGTCTCATGGGGTTGTTGCCATCAGCCCGGCTGCACTTGCTGCAGGCTACCATCCGGGGAGTCCACTGGGGGGCTGTCAGGATTCAGAAGGCCCTGCAGGAGAGCGTTCACCCCGAGGAGCCCTTAGAACCACCCCGGTCCTCCCCACCAGGAGCTCATGCCCCATTCCTCCCTCATGTCCTTCCACTTACCCCTCCCTAGCCCCCCCTTCCTGATGTCAAATAAAAGACACATTTTTTCATAAACACGAACTGTCTTTATTTAACAAAACTGGGGAAGGGGAATGAAACTCTGGGGAGACTGGGGAAAGGAGGCGGTAGATGGGAGGAGAGAGTGTAGGAGAGGGGAGGGGGAAAACTGGGAGGAGGGAACTGGAAGGGGAAGCAAGGGGAGGAAGGGGGAGGGGAAGCTCGGTGCTCAGGGGTGGGGGTCTTGTCCGGGCCACATGTCTCCCAGCATGGCGGGTGCAGGGGCCTTGGCATCCGTGGAGGGATGGGGAAGAGGGTGTGGAGGCTGAGGTGGGGGGTGTGGAGATTGAGTAGGAGGGAGAGGAGGTTGAGGAGGGAGAGGTGTGGGGGACAGGAGTGGGAAGAGGAACAGTATCTAGGGGGGCAGCAAGCACTGGGGCAGCATGGGGCGGCACGCTCTGCAGCAGGGCCTGCAAGTGTGAGCACATGGCACAGTCCTGGGCAAGCTGCTCCTGGAGGAGCTGCAGGTCCTCTTGCACCCAGCTCTATATGGTGCAGTGCAGGGCTCACAGGGCCCCCAGGTGCTGGTCCTGGTACCCCTGCCGCATGCTGGTGGTCCGGAGGAGCCCTCGGGTGCGGGAGCATGTCCCAGGTGGGGTGGTGTGCCATGCATGTGCAGCTGGTGCGGAGAAAGAAGGGGAGTGGTCAGTTCTCCCTGGGGACGCAGTGGATGATGCCTAGCACCCCCTGTGAGGTGAGGACGACCGTACCCTGCACCATCAGAGCCAATGTGCTTGCACAGAGGCCATGGTTGGGATGTCTGGCTCTCCCCAGGAGGGGGAGCTGCCTCAAGACTGCACCTATGCCCCTGTGCTGTGTATGGTGCAGCCAAGGTGGGGGGAGATGTCCCCTGCCTCTGTGTAGAGGGGGTGTGTGAAGGGAGGGCATCCTGCTGGGTCCCACCCCGGGGTCGGGAGCATGTCAGGTCTCTTCACACACGCGTGTGGCTATCGGGCCACGGCCCCTGTGTGGCACGCAGCTGGAGCCACCTGCCCAAGGGTGGCACGGCACGTGCCCGCACGTGCACAGGTGGCTGCGTGATCCGTGGGAGGCATGGCCCATGTGCGTGGTCCCTGGTCTCCCTCCCCGCCCCCACCCCCACTCCCACTCCCACTCCCACTCCCACAGTGATGGCATTTACCTGGTGCGGCCTCCTCTGCTGACCCTGCTGACTCCGGTGCCAGGCAGTTCGGGGGTCCTGCTGGCGTGGCACCCTCCGTGCTGGCCCCTCTGCCACGCCTGGGTCAGGGCCCTCTAGTCCTGGCTCACTGCCCCCCGAGGTGGCACGGACCATCCCGCCCCCAGGATGCGGTCGAGGACAGGGAAGTGGGGACAGGTGTAAGCCCCTGCTGTGGCGCTGCCCCTGGTGGCCCTGGCGAACCCCTGCTGCAGCTCTTTAATTTTCAGGCGCACCTGCTCCTGGGTGCGCCTGTGGCCTTTCTGGGCCATAGACGGCTGTGTTCCTCCTCCTGGTGCGGAGATCATGGACATTGGGGGCCTCCCACCAAACCTCTATGAGGTCCATGATCTCCATACCAGTCCAGGCGGGCGCATGCCGTCTACGGCCGCTGGCTGGCCCCTGGGTGCTGGGGGACTGAGCGGGGGACAGCTGGCTGGCACTGGCTGCCTGGCTCATTATGGGGCCACTGGGTCGGGGCAGAGACTGCTGGCAGGTCTGGCTCTGGCACGTGCCATCTGGCCAGAGTCTACCCCTTTAAGGGCTCCGGGGCTGGGGGAGAGGAGAGGAGTTTTCCTGGTTTGGCCCAGAGTGGCCACCAGGGGAAACTGGGAAGGGCTGGAGGCCAGCTAATTCGAATTAAGTGTCTACACAGCACTTATTTTGAATTAGCTATTTCGAATTTGGCGTTACTCCTCGTAGAATGAAGTTTCCCAAATTCAAAATAGCAGTTTGCATGTATAGATGCTATTGAAGTTAATTTGACATAACAGCTGTTATGTCGAATTAACTTTGCAGTGTAGACATACCCTGAGTCTCACAACATCCCTTTATAATAGGGGAGATACAGTAATCCCAGGTAACATGAAGCAACCACTAGAGAGGGATTAATCAACTTTTCTGTCTTAAACACAACCCAACAGCAACCAGGGCAGGACAGGAAATGAAAATGAGTCCTGTGCCAAGCTGAAAAAAATATGTTGTAATTCAGGGAAACAAAAAGTAATGAACAGCACTGGAATCTGCCCAGAACACCAGGGCTAATAACCACAAATAACATAGGATGTTTGATAAATCCAAGTGGTCAAACCTTAATTTAACCTTTAATCCAAAAAGAAGACTCCTCCTCCAATATAGTTTCCCTAAGCATTGTACTACAGCAGTAGTTCAGCATTAGCTTGGAGAGAAGAGAGATATACACAGAATCTCCAGATTTGTTGGTTTTCTAATGAATAGATACAAATTTCCTTCTAGTTAAGGGTAATGCTTTTTGTTTTGTATGTTTTTCCTGAGAAAAACAGGTCCTTGTTTGTTAATTTCATGCTTCTCAGCTCTGCTTAGAAAAAAAAACTGTGCGGGCTCCATTCTTTCTCACTGCTCCAAGCAGGGGAGTAAACTGTTGTCCATGGATACATGCATCTGCTTTTGCACAATGTTAGCTGATAGTATGGAATTGTGCACTGCTGCAGCCTCACTGCCTATAGCACGTTAGTTGCAGTTGTATGCTCTTTACAAGGTTTATAATAAAGGTTGCTGGAAATAAATCACTAGCCTTTATCACTTCATGTAATCCTTCTATTTATGAGTGGCTAGTAGTGTGTCACTTATGAGTGGCTGGTAGTGTGTCATGCTGTAAACCTATTACTTAATAAAAGACAAAAATATGCGTCAGAATCAAGTATTTTAACAGACTATTTACCCTTTTCAAATGCCCAAGTGACTGTTTTGTGAAAATGCATCAGAAGGATGGAAGGCTTATGATCATCCTTAGGGCTCTGCCAAAGTCACTGTGCATTTTGGTCAATTTCACAGTCACGGGATTTTAAAAATAATACATTTAATGATTTCTAATATTTAAATCTGAAATGTCCTGGTGTTGTAACTGTAGTGGTCCTGATCTAAAAGGGGGCTGCATGGGGGTTGCAAGATTATTATATGGGGGTTGTGCTATTGCCACACTTTCTTCTTTAGTGTTGCTGGTGATGACCAGGTCTGTACTATGGCCTGCACACCTGGACCCTTTATCTCATCACCTGCTGGATGACAATAGTCTATTGGTTTTGAGGTCCGTATTGTAACAATATAATGCATCCAGATTGATAGACAACAGCCACAATTACTATATTATTCTCACACACATACATAAGGATGCAGGATATGAGCCTATGTCCTTCAGCTCAAAATACACTGAAGATGCTACCACCTGAGCAAAAGGAAAGCTTTTTTTTTAGTTAGTAGCAAGTCCCTCTGTGGGGCATCACTAGAAACCTACCTCACAATTCATTCTTGTGCAGAAAGCCAATACAATATAACAGGCAGAGTGGTCTAGCAGATGGAGCACTGACACAGAAGCTCTGGGGTTTATTCCTGGTTCTGCCACTAACCAGTTTCCTAAATTTGGGCAAGTCACTTCATCTCTCTTTACCCTCCCATCCATTGTCTTTTTGTAGTGTTTACTCACTGGGGCAAGGACTGTCTCTTACCACATGTCTTTGTAGTCACTAGTACAATGCAGCTCTGATCTCAATTGGGTCCCCTTACCAATAACTTAACATATTATTAAATAATAAAATATACTTCCTGGTAGAGCTGGGTGAAATATTTTGACTGCAAACTTTTTCAGTAAAAAATGCAAAGTTGTTGACACCAAAATATCATCTCTATTTTGCCAAATTGTTTCAATAAAAAAAAATCTGAAAAACTCAAAATGTTTCCGTTTTTTTTTATTTAAAATGGCTTTTAGTTCCCAAATTTCCTTTAACTTGATTTTATTTTAGAATGTTAAAAATGTTTAAAATCAGAACAAAGGATTTTGTTTCAGGTTAGCAAAATGTTTTGTTTAACTCTAAATGATTTTTTCCATTCACTGACAATTTAGAAAATTTTTGATTTTCAACTGTGTAGATTAGCTAATTGTTAAAACAAATCACATATAATTGTTCTGTTTCCTGACTGGATAAATATTCGTGCATTTCTAGAAGAAAGATCTGCATGCACAAATTTAAAGTTCATTTTCCATTGCACAGGCATGTGACTAACTTTCATTTTCCAAGAACATTCATGACAGTCAAACTCAATCTCATGGATATTCACAAAGAAGAACATGACATGGGAAATAAAAACAACCCAGGAAACTTCAGACCAGTCAGTTTAACTTCTGTGCCAGAGAAGATAATGAAAAAAGAAATTAAGGAATTATTCTGCAAACAACTGGAATATAATAAGATGATAGGTAACAGCCAGCATGGATTTGTAAAGAACAAATCGTGACAAACCAATCTGATAGCTTTCTTTGATAAGATAACAAGTCTTGTGGATAAGAGAGAAGTGGTGGACATGGTATATCTAGACTTCAGTAAGGCATTTGATACAGTCTCACATGACCTTCTTATCAATAAACTAAGGAAATACAACCTAGATGGGGTTACTGTATGGTGAGTGCATAACTGGCTGGATAACCATTCTCAGAGCGTAGTTATTAATGGTTCAGAGTCATGCTGGAAGGGCATAACAAATGGGGTTCCACAAGGGTCTGTTTTGGGACCGGTTCTGTTCAAGATCTTCAATCAATGATTTATATGATAACATAGAGAGTATGGTTTTTAAGTTTGCAGATGATACCAAGCTGGGAAGGGTTGCAAGTGCTTTGGAGGATAGGGTCATAATTCAAAATTATGTCAACAAACTAGAGAAATGGTCTGAGGTAAACAGGATGAAGTTTAAAAAAGACAAATGCAAAGTGCTCCACTTAGAAAGGAACAATCCGTTTCACACATAGGCTGTGTCTAGACTACATGGCTCCATTGACAGAGCCATGTAAAATAGTTTACTAGGCATAGTCAAAGAAGCAGGGATTTAAATAATCCCCGCTTCATTAAAATAAAAATGGCCACCACGCTGTGCCGACGATCAGCTGATCTGGCACAGCGCAGCAGTCTAGACGCAGCGCGGTCGACAAAGGAAGCCTTTGTCGACCACTCCAGTAAACCTCATTGCTATTGCAAAAAAAATAAAAAGCAAACATGATTCTGGGATGCATTAACCGGAGTGTTGTGAGAAAGACATGAGAAGTCATTCTTCCGCTCTACTCTGCGCTGATTAGGCCTCAGTTGGAGTATTGTTTCCAGTTCTGGATGCCACATTTCAAGAAAGATGTGGAAAAATTGGAGAAGATCTAGAGAAGAGCAACAAAAATTATAAAAGGCCTAGAAAACACAAGCTATGAGGGAAGACTGAAAGAACTGGGCTTGTTTAGTTTAGAGAAGAGAAGAGTAAGGGGGACATGATAGCAGTTTTCAAGTATCTAAAAGGGTGTTATAAGGAGGAGGGAGAAAAATTGTTCTCCTTGTCCTCTGATGATAGGACAAGAAGCAATGGGCTTAAACTGCAGCAAGGGAGGTTTAGGTTGGATATTAGGAACAACTTCCTAACTATCGGGGTGGTTAAACACTGGAATAAATTGCCTGGAGAGGTAGTAGAATCTCCATCACTGGAGATATTTAAGAGCAGGTTGGATAGCCATCTCTAAAGGATGATCTAAATGGTGCTTGGTCTTGCTGTGAGGGTAGGGGACTGCATTTGATGCTCTTGAGAGCCCTTCCTGTTCTAGAATTCTGTGATTCTATGAGTGTGAGCTCATGGACAAAGTGAATTAATTCTAAATACGAGTGAATATTGGCTAGAAATCTCTTCCCACATTCACTCAATTGTCCTTGAAAGGAGGTCTGAATGTTCATTGACGTAGTGCAAGTGAAAAGGGGCTCTCAAACTCTGGGGTATGGTATATTGAAAACCGTGTTAAAATTGTGACGGGTCACTTTATATTTTCAGAGGTTTTCCTGGTCCTGCTTGCAGGCCTCTGTAAGAAAGCTTTGATCAGCAGCTGGGTTGCAAACAGCCAGCCTACACATTAAGGCAGGATGAGTTTTGCATCTTTGGAGGACATAGCCTGCATTGCGCTTCTCTGTTTTGGGGTTCTTGAGTGTGTTATCATTCGGAATTTGAAGTCATAAGGTAGAGTTACATTGCAACCTTCCAACAAGAGTAGCTTATGTTTTTAGCTAACTTCTCTGTGTGTACACTGTGAAATGCAATGTGAAGAGTCATGGCAAGGAACAGAAAGAGAAGGCCAAGACTTTGACACAGAAGCCTTGTGACAGTGGGGAGTATCAGTGTATGTGAGTTCTTAAAGATAAAGCATAAAGGGTGGAGGAAGTGTTTTAAAAAACAGAAGGGTGATTTTGAGAGTGACTGAAAGGTCAATGGGAACTTGTGAAGGTGAACTCAAGGTGACTTGCAATTGGACTAAATGTTGTGCTAAGTTCAGTATGTCCGAGTTTTAATTGCACCTGCGGTGTTTACCTAAACAGCTTTTACTGCTGGAGTTTCGGTGTTACCCCAGCAGAGCTGCTTGATTAATATTCGAATCAATTCCTGCTATGAGATGTCCTTCACATTTGCTAAGGGTAGAAATGAACAGCTAATGGACATAGATTAAGATCTTTGGTAGAGATTAATCTTTCCAGAGGATGTACTGAAATGACCACCTAGGTAGTAGAAACTATAATCCAACACAATGTTCTTTAACACAACATTTGGGAATGGATATTACATCAAATAAATGACCATCCTTAAAAAAAGGCAGACATCTTCCCACAAAAGGCAGAGGGCCAGCAAGTAAAATGCGGAGGGAACATGAAGAGACACTCTCAGAATTTTTTTCATTATTGTTTCATCTGACAGGGATCAGAGAAAGTAGAAAAGTTTCTGTCATCTTATATATTCAAGTCATCATTCAGTGTTCAGTAGTTTCCCATGGAATCTGATTAGGCATATGTTTTACTGTCTTACTGCATTTCTATTTCTATAAAAATGCCAATGAAAACCATCATTTAAGCTGAATTGACTTTTTATCAAATTTAACTGGGATGGCTCCTGATGGATGCCTGTAGAAAAATGAGCCAAAGCAAGATGAAGATGACTTGGGGATGGGGAAAAAAGCTGATTGTGATGTTCCTCCACAGAATAGCCAGTGTGGGCACAAACTGGCCTCCACAGTGTTTGCAACTATATTACTATTTGAACACACAGGATTAATCAAAGAGCAGCAAAGACAGCCATCAGGGAAATAGGTGACTGTGGGAACCAGAAATTCAGAGATTTGTACTAAAGCCCTAGATCCAGACACCCCCAAATTTTAAGAAATTGTTTGATCCAGCTATTAACTTTGCTGCTCAGGCTCAGCTCTCAGTCAGGGTTTGAACCCAGGTACAGACCCAATTAAGGAGTGAAGGTTTAATTAGGGATTATCAGATGAGAGAGTCATTCCAGCGCTTCCAGAGTAAGACTTAGCAGGGATTATGTACTTAATGTTTGCATTAGAAAAAGTTCTGTTCTCTCAGCTAAGAGTGGGATAAGATCACCCCCACTGAAGAAACTATGGCAAGCCACCAGGAAGTTTAAAAAGTAACATATAAATGGTGTCGCTTTCCCTTAATTTATATTATTTTAATTTGGGATTATTATTTTCGGCAAATATCAGCTTCTGTTTTATTTACACTTCTCCATAGCATATTAATACTTTATATGGAGTTGGTGTAGAAGATAGTTAATTGATAAAAATGATTTCAATGCACTTTAATACTCCAAAATCTCCAGTGTGAAAATGTTTAAAGGCCATCACAGAGGCATCTGAGATCACTGTTAGAGTTGTGTCTGTGTTCCAGTTTCATTGTACAAGAAAGGTGGCATATAAGTTTGTATCCTGCACTGTTGTAACATTTTCTGTATCTCTTCATTCTCTCTCCTCCCCTTTCTTACTGTGCATTGCTAGGGTGTTTGGTGCTGTGATGCAGTTAGACCTGGAATACATACTTGGCTTTCAGTCACTAAACCTGGGTATCCCAGCATTCCAGACAATAGATTCAGCAAGACATTGGCCAGCACATATGTGTCATTAGCAGCTGAATCCAAATTAAATCCTAATCCAAAAGAGAGCTGGCAAATCGATTGGGGATTTACTGACTTTAATTCTCTCTTTGGTTTTGATTCCCGGTGCTGTGTATAGGGATGATCCCTTCCATTGTTTCTGACCAGGACTTTGAAATACAGAAATAGAGACTGACAATAGAATTATAGAATCAGAGGACTGGAAGGGACCTCAAGACATTGTCTAGTTCAGTCCCTTGCATTTATGGCAGGACTAAATATTATCTAGACCATCCCTGACAGGTGTTAGTCTAACTTGCTCTTAAAAATCTGCAATGATGGAGATTCGGCATCCTCCCTAAGCAATTTATTCTGGTGCTTAAACATATTAGGACATTTTTTCTAATTTCTAAACTGAGCCACCCTTGCTGCAATTTAAGCCCATTTCTTCTTGTCCTATTCTCAGAGGTTAAGGAGAACATTTTGTCTCTCTTCATATGGCAGCCTTTTATGTACCTGCAAACTATTACCATGTCCTCTGTCAGTCTTCTCTTCTCCAGACTAGAGATGTAAGCAAGAAGTGAAGTCAACTAGTCAACTACTCATATACCCGCCCCCCCCTTGCTGCCTCTGTATCAGAGGCAGCAAGGGCGGGAAGCAGGAGCCAGTGCTGGGGACTTCCTGCCCAGCTCTTACTGCATTTAAACTGCAGAGCCGCAGCAAGGGGTAACTCCTGGAGGCTTCCTCTCTTATAAACTACACAGTTAGCTGATTATTCACTTTCTAACATCCCTGCTCCAAACTAAACACTCTGTTGAGGCTTAATCATCATAGAGTAGAGGAAAAGAATTGCTTCTCATGTCTTGCTTATACTTCCATTAATACATTTTAGAATGATTGCTTTTTTGGCAACAGTGTTACACTTTCGAGTCAACTCATGGGTTGGTCCTGCTTTGGGAAGGAGATTGGACTCGATGACCTTCTGAGTTCTCTTCCAAACCTACGATTCTATGATATTTAGCTTAAGATCCACTGTGACCCCACCAAATCCCTTTCTGCTCTACTCCTTCTTAGGCAGTCATTTTCCTTTTGTATGTGTGCAAGTGATTGTTCCTTCCTAAGTGGAATAGTTTGCATTTCTCCTTGTTGAATTTCATCCTATTTACTTCACACCATTTCTCCACTTGTCCAGGTCATTTTGAATGTTAAACCTATTCTCCAAAGCACTTGCAATCCTTTCTGGCTTGATATTGTCCACAAACTTTGTGTGTGTTCTTTATGCCATTATCCAAATCATTGATGAAGATATTGAACAGAACCAGACCCAGAATTGGTCCTGCTTTCTATGCACTTCCAGCATGACAGTGCAGTACAGTCAGCCTTGACTTTCAATTTATTATTTGTATGCAGCAGCTCCTAGCAGCCCCAACCAAGATCAGGGACTCATTGTGCTAAGCACTGTATCCACTCAGACAGTGAGAGACAGTTCCTGTCCCTGCATAAAAAAAAAGGGGGGTGGAAGGGAAAACAGATGCATAGAGTGGTGAAGTGACTTGTTCAAGGATACTCAGCTGGTCAGTGGCAGATCCAAGAGTACAGCATCAATTTCCTGGCTCCCCAGTCAATACCCTATCCTCCAGTCCACTTCCCTGTTTACAGGGTAATTATAGACCTGTCAGCAAACATCAATCCTGGACAAGATAACGGGATGGCTGATACAGGACTCAATAAAGGAGTAAAGGAAGTTAATGTATTTAATGCAAATCAACCTGGGTTTATAGAAAACAGATCCTGATAAACTAACTAGATATCTTTTTACTGAGATTATAAGTGTGGTTGATAGAGATAATAGTGTTGATACTTAGACCCTGCAAGTTATTTGAATTCCTACTGTACAATATTTGATACAAAACTAGATTGATATACAATTCACACATTAAATGGACTACCAACTAGCTAACTGATAGGTTTCAAAAATGTAACTGTGAACAAGGAATCATTATCAAGCAGGTGTATTTCCTGAAGGTTGCCCCAGGGCTCAGTTTTTGGCTTTGTGCTATTTAACATTTTTATCAGTCACCTGGAAGAAAATGTAAAATCATCACTGATAAAATTTGCAGATGACACAAACATTGAGGGATTGGTGAATAATGAAGAGGACAGGACACTGATTCAGAGCAATCTGGACTGCTTGATAACAAACACACAATATGTGCTTTAGTATGAATAAAGGTAAATGTGTACATGTAAGAACAAAGAACATAGGCATGGGAGACTCTATGCTGGGAAGCAGTGACTCTGAAAAAGATTTGGGGGTCATGGTGAATAATCAGCTGCATATTCACTTCCAATGTGACACTATGGCCAAAAGACTTAATGTGATCCTGGAGATACATAAACAGGAGAATACTGAGTAGGAATAGAGACGTTATTTTACCTCCACATGTGGCATTAGTGTGACCACTGCTGGAATTCTGCATCCAGTTCTGATGCCCACAATTCAAGGATGTAAATAAATGGGAGAGGGTGCAGAGAAGTCATAAAAATGGTAAAAGATTAGAAAACATGCCTTAGAGAGAGAAACTCAGAGAGCTCACTCTACTTAACCTAGAGATGGTTAAAGAGTGACTTGTTTGCAGCCCACAAGCATTTGCATGAGGAACCAATATTTACTAATGGGCTCTTCCATCTAGCCAACAAAGTTATAACCTGATCCAATGGCTGAAAGTTGAAACTAGACAAATTCATACTGGAGCTAAGGTTTCCATAGTGAAAGTAATTAACCATTGTTTGGAACAGTTGTGGTGCTTTATTTTGGGGAAGTTTCATGGCCTGCGTGACACATGACATCAGATGAGAAGATGACAGTGGCCCATTTTGGCTTTTGAATCTATGACCTCTAATGGCAGGGCAGGGCAATGTGGGGACATTAAACAACACTGGCTCTGTTAATTAGAGTTAATGAGTACAGGGTCCTGTAGGTCCAGTTGTCACAGATGAAGACACCCTTTTTATATTTATTACAACCACTTTTCTCATCCACAAGGAACATCAGCAGAAACACATCCCCTTCTGCCCCCCTGAGAGTTCACTCAAATTTTTCCATGAGGTTCAGCATGGCATTTGGAGAGCTTCCAGGGAGATTGTTGCCAGAGCTGGATGTATTCAATAAAACATGGTCCTTCGTTGTCACACTGAAATAAAGTGCACTGAAGACTTTTGTAGACCTGGGTCACAAGGCAGGCTTCTCTGTAGCATTTTGAAAGGGTTTCCAGGGAAAGGCAGACATGGTTTATGCACCCCTCATGGCTGATGTCTGGTGCTTTTCATTTTAAGATGTGAATTAACTGTTAGTAATTCCTGATTTTGCTGTCAGCAGGAGGTGTGAAGCAGCAGGAAGAAATCAGCAATTATCAGCAGAAGGAGTGTTGAGCAGCATAAATCAAAGCAAGTTACCAAACCCAAAACAAAACATACATAACTAAAAGTTTCCTCCATCTGGGGCTGACTGAGAACTTGTCTGTGTAGCCTTATCTTACCCAGCACACTTTCCTCTTACTGTCTGTCCAGCAGCATTTCTTACAGTTTTTCCCCAAAGTGGTGCACACTGGGAAAAATAAGTGGAACTAGCCTCAATCCCTTGGATACTGGGGACAAGGCAGTGTCCTAATCACAAATCTTCCCTATACAGATGAAATCAAAGCATTGGGTGAAAACAGGCATAGTCCTTCTCTTTCCCTAGCAAGGTGGATTTTCCTCCAGTACCTTTAGGTTGGAGAATTCCAGATGTCAAAAACCCTCTGGGGAGACAAAGTAAAACACATGTGTAGTCCCCGTACTAAAGGGACCTCTGACTTTTTCTGGGAGGATCCTTTGTGCCACAATTTAGCCCTAGAGATTACAACTCCCATGAGCCCTTGAGGAAAAAATGGGGAATGGTGCCTCTTCCAGGCAATGCAGACAGAGAGTTAGGCTAGGCTCCATTTTTGGAGAGAGGAGCCAGGCTGCTGGTGCGGAGCCTTTTCCATGCCAGGAGCTGTTGTGTTGCAGTTAGAGCCTATTACTAAACCTGTTACTGTTACTGCTGGGGTTTGGATCTAGCAGGCTGCTTTGAAGGCTGCTGTTGATTGTCCCTGGAGGGGAGAGACTCTGACTATGCCTGTGTCTGGGAAGAGCTTACATAAACCTACACAGGAGGTGACTGTGAGTAACTGGGCTGTTTGGAAAAGTGCTGCCTGGGAAGGAGCACAGAAGACAAACTGACTCTGGGTCCAGTGAGAGCCAGAGTGATCTGCCCAGTTAGCCAGAGCTGCTGGCATTTGGTGGAGCCTGCTCCAGTGGCAGAGAGATTTTGCAGCTGGCTGCTCAGCTTGGACTAAAACACACAGGACCTGCACAGTGCTATCTCCAATCCAGCAGCAGCCCTCCAAGTGCGCCCACGCATGCAAGTGGCTGGGACTCTGACTCCAGAGGAGTGCACACTCTGGGGTGGGATAAGTGGTGGCAGTGCAAATGACAGATAAATAAGTTCCTATTACAGTAAAACCTGCACTGTCTGGAACTTAAGCAGCCGCAAAACTGTAGAAATCGGCAAAAAAAGACGGGAAGGAGAAAAAAAAATGAAACTGGCCCTTTAAGTTCTGGGACACTCTTCAGACGAGTGTGCAGCACGTTCCTGCGGGAGGGGCAAATGGCAGCCGGAAGCAAGGAGCAAGCATCTCGGCTCCCCCCGCGGCTCCTGGCAACCCCAGCAGATAACCAGAATTTCAGGCTACAGCACGCCCTAATCCCTTGGCATGCTGGATAACACAGGTTTTACTGTATTTCTGTGTACTTTATTAATTGATTTTATTCACTGTTAACCTGTTAAACCCTGTTTCTTTAAGTTGTTAAGTAAAGGTGTGTTAATTCTATGTAATCAATTAGATGTATACTAGATGGAGTTACCCGGCATTGCTTGGTTCCACTCCCCGCCAGCCAATTCGCTTCCTCCCTCCCCCCTCTCCCCCTGCCAGCCCTGCTTCCTGCTGGCCGGTTCTCCTCCTCCCGATTTCCCTCAGCCATCCCCGCTCCCGTCGGCTGCCCTCCCACCCCGATCTCCCCCGACCAGCTCTGCTTCCTGCCAGCTCCCCCCCCACCGATGTCTCCCGGCCAGCCCCACTGCCCTCAGCCCCCACCCACCAGCTCTGCTTCCCAGCCCCCCCCCCTCCTCCTGGTCAGCCCCGCTCCCCTCCTGGCTGGTTCCTCCCTCCCCGCCCCCGCCCCCAATCAAGTGTGTCCGGGAGTTTTTTTAAGACTACCTGGTAACCATAGCCGCGGGGGGCAGGGCAGGTGCCTGAGCCGTTGTATGTGTGGGGGTGGGGTGAGTCCCGGATGGTGCTGGGGGCCTCAGGCAGCGGGCACGTGACCTAGGGTGGGCGGGGCTGCCCCTGCAGTGCAGCGTGGAGAGTTATTTTTTATTTTTACAGGTTGAGATCAGGCCCGATTGGGTCCAAAAGTACCTTAAAACCTTCTCCTGGAGGAAAGTTTGGTTGCGGTAGCTCTTATAGTGCCCAAGTTATTAGAGCACAAACATACAAACATTCTCCTTTATATATTAGATTATTTATAATTGTCGTCCTGGGTTAGATCCAGATTACTGCTGGAATAATTTTATTCCTGGAGGCTCCCAAGGCACATCATTAAGGGTGCGTCTAGACTACATTCCTCTTTCAAAAGAGGAATGTAAATGATGGAAATCGATAATGCAAATGAAGCACTGATTTACAGATCTCACGCTTCATTTGCATAATCTCATCTGATTGCTTTTTCAAAAAAGTTTTTTTTGAAAAAAAAAAGCAGTCTAGACATGATTCTTTAAAGAAAAAAAGACTTTTTTCCAAAGAACCCTTATTCCTGAAAAAATGAAGTTTACAGGGTTCTTCCGAAAAAGGGTGTTTTTTTAAAAGAACCACGTCTACATTGCTTTTGTTTCGAAAAAAATTTTTTTGAAAAAACGATTGGACGCGATTATGCAAATGAAGCATGAGATTTGTAAATCTGTGCTTCATTTGCATGTTCGATTTCCTTCATTTACATTCCTCTTTCGAAAGAGTAATGTAATCTAGATACACCCTAAGTGTGTACAAGACCAGCCAGATGGAAGTACCGCCATTGTATATTCTTCTGGTAAGTCTAGACTGCATCCCTCTGTCGGCAGAGGGATGCAGATTAGGCAGGTCCACATTGCAAATGAAGCGGGGATTTAAATATCCCGCACTTAATTTGCATAAAAATGACCGCCCTTTTTGCCGACTCAGCACTTTGTTGGCAAAAAGCAGCAGTCTAGAGGGGGATCTGGAGAGAAAGAAAGCCTTTTTTGATGGATCCTGTAAACCTCCTTGCAGGAGGCATAAGGGATCTGTCGAAAAAGGTTTTCTTTCTCGACAGATCGCCCTCTAGACTGCTGCTTTTTGCCGACAAAGTGGTGAGTCGGCAAAAAGGATGGCCATTTTTATGCAAATTAAGCATGGGGTATTTAAATCCCCGCTTCATTTGCAATGTGGACCTGCCTAATCTGCATCCCTCTGCTGACAGAGGGATGCAGTCTAGACATACCCTTAGGGAGCAAGGGACTGCAGCAAGGGTGTGGACAGGGAATCCCCAACTAAACAACATCACCACTGGGGTACTCAGGATCTCCTTTTATGTTAAAACCATCAGGCGCCAAGGCACACCTGTGAGTGTGACCTGCTCCTGAATAACCCAGGGAGGAAAAAGGTTACACATGGTACAAACCAGCTCTACTAAATCTTTTCCTTGAAAATGAAGAGAGAGACTTTGCATTTTTTTTCCTTCTCTTGAAAGATTAAGCATTTCCTTTGCTCAGCCCCACCGCTTTCACAGTGTTTTTTTCCTGTGGTAGATGCAAGTTACAATGTCCTGAGTGCCACTTATTACCTTTATAATCATAACCACAAGGTTTCTGGGGACACTCATCCCTATCATGTATTTGCTTTCAGAGCACAAGTGCCAATTTTCTCTGGAAGCTCTCACCCCCTGTTCTGCCCCTGGCCTCACCCCTACCAAATCCGTTTTCCCCAAGGCCCCCTTGCCCTACCTTTAACTCTTCTATTTCTGCTCCCTCTCCCCAGTGCCTCCTGTACATCACAGAACAGATGATCCCGGTGGGCAGGAGGTGCTGAGAAGAAGGGAGAGGAGTTGACAAGTAGGACTGTTACCAGACAGTAGCACTGGGGGTGGGGGCCTGCCAGGGAGTGCTAAGCATCTACTAATTTTTTCTGTGGGTGCTCAAGCCCTGGAGCACTCATGGAATTGGCACCTATGTTTCGATCTAGTACTCTTAGGAGTCAGAGACAGGAGGAAATGCAGGATGTATAGTCATACATGAGGCAATGCAGTATATCCTGTACACTATGGCTATAGGATGTACAGGGTGGCTATAGTTGGGGCAGATGGGAAAAGCTGCATGAAGTTTATCAAACATTTCAGAAATAGGAGAGAAATGGGGAACAGGACAAAATAAAATGCATCCTAATCCAACCAGTCAGTCATCGGATTTTTCATGCTGGATCTCACCAGCAGTACCTCAATATCAATGTCCTTCTTCTAGCACTGGTCAACACCCAGTGCTTCAGAGGAAGGGGAAAATGCTAATAGTTCTCTTCACTAAATAGGTGCTTCTATGGGAGAGCAGAATTCCTTCCTGACCCCCAAAAACGTCAGGTTAGGCTCTGAAGCATGCTCATTTTTGCATGTATAAACTAGCAAGGCTTTTAATGCTCATGAAATTCTGACCTAATTATAAAAATAACTATAAATGTTGTTCTCCTGTTTTTCTTCCTCTTCCCTCCATTTTTCAAAGACTTGTAGAAGATGACCCCTTGAGGAAAGGTCCTATCAGAGCTGATGGCACTCAGCACTTTCAAGGAGCTAGACCCTCTTCTCTTAGCCATATCATTCCTGATTTGCATGCAAGTTGGTGCCACTTCTAACAGCAAACCTGCTTCTGTCAGTGCACCAAGTCAGAGTGCTAGTCGTTAATAACTCATTCCCAGATAGCATCGACAGCTGCTCCAGTGCATCACTAATGCCATCTGTGCCCAGCTCTTCACCCTCCCCTTTTTAACACTCCAAATCTTACTCTCCAAAATATGCCTCACATCGCAACATACCTAATGGAAATGACTAGCACAAGAACACTGATAAATGGCTCCAGCTAACCCAGGGAGCTCAAGAGGGAAGTGATAGCATAACTGCAAAGTCCAGCTGAGATCTCAGCATGAGCAAACACCACTATAATGGACAACACGCTGCTACAGCCCATTTCCCAGTGATGCTCTCGCCTCCTGCATGTCTGATTAAAAAACAAATTGCATGATCCACTGTCCTCATTTTCTCTGAGAAACATTAAACCTCAATAGGTTTATTATTATTATTATTTTATTTATTTGTTTGTTTGTTTGTTTATTATTGACATATTTTGAACAGCTTGAATCTCAGACTTTTTTTCTCAATTAAGGTTCCAGCCAATGAAAATTTTCCGACTACATTTCCCTCTCCCTGCTGCCCCATTGGGACAATCATAGTTCTGAGTTTCAGGAGGTGTTTTGGTTTTGAGTGTGGAATCAGTAGCTTAAAAAAAAAAGGCATTCCCTTTCCATTGATACCAAAAACACTGAAGATACTAAAGAAAATAATAAAGCATCAGTATTCAGTTGTTAGGGCAAAATTTTTGCAGGTAAACAAAGTATAAATAAGATACTGATTCATGTTCCCTCTAAGCTGCATGGCAGCATAGCCCCACAGTTGCTTAACGTGCCCCACCCAGCTAGGGGGTCAGGACTCACACACGGAGCTGCCTGGTGAGGGGAAGACTCACATCTCCCTCAGTGACAGCAGCAGCTTCCTGCTGAGGACAAAGCACTGAGTCTTTCCCAGCCAGTAGGGACACATCCCCTCCCAACCAGCTGGAAGAGACTGTCCTCAGCAGGGAGCTGCTGTTGTCGCTGAGGGAGAAGTGCCTCTCTCTCTGACAGGCATCTCCCTGTGCGAGTCCTGAGCCCCTGGCTGGGCAGGGCTCATTAAGCAGCTGCAGGGCTGTGCTACTACACACTGAGGGGACACTGATACCGAGCATGAATTGCTTAATGTGTTTGTGATGAGCTGATTGCCCTGCTCCGAAGTGAAAAGCACTCAGTTAAAAGTTAAAACAGAGCCAATCAGGGCTTGGGGCAGCCAACCAGAGCCTGTCTGGGCCTTATAAAAAAGGCTCTTGAACAGAAGGAGCTCAGTATGGAGCCAGCTCTGGAGGGAGAGGGGCCTAGCTTCCTGCTAGGTGGGGTACGTTGGACTGAGCAGTACTGGGGAAAGGCAGGGCCAGGGAGCTAGGGCCTGAATAAACCCCAGGCTGAGGTCTAGCGATAGGGGCCCAAGTAGGTACTATGGTAAAGAGAAACAACCAGATCAGAAATAGGCAGCAGGTCCAACTCCTCCTTGCCAATGATGACATGGCCATTTCGGATTGCAGTTTGTCCCAGAGGGAAGGGGCTAGCTAGATTATGAAAATCAGTAAGTCACTGAGGCAAGGTGGGCTTAGGGGTAATTGGGTTCTCTAGCAGGGAAGGAAACCAGATGTGCATACCACTAGGAGGGCAGAATCCAGGGTAAGAGCATGATGATTTGGCAGGGACACAGGCCCTGATATGATGTGGTGGAGAACAGGAGAAAAAGATGGGTAACAGTGGGTGAAACATCAGGCAGAAAAAGGTGCTCTGGAGCTGGAAGTGCTAATTCCTAGATTGACCAACAGGCGTCACAATGGTGAGTCCAACCTGTTACAAGTGGTGGAGAATTTGGGCATAAGCAGTCCACCCCTCTACAAGGGGAAGTAAAGGGAGACTGGGACTATTGCATGGAAGGAAGTTGAATAATTGAAGCACGGATGATGGATCCTGGATACATGGAGGTATTCTTTGCAGAGGATTCCTATGCTGTTCCATGCTGGGCTTCAGGGTCAATTCCCCTGAGGAAAGTGGCAGACTGGCAGCATGAGAGACTTGAGAGCAAGGTGCAGGAGATTGGGGAGACTCAACAAAAGGCACTAAGAGGCACAGAGGGCACTGCATAAACAGCTGGGGTGGCTGATGGAAGAAGAGCAGGCCCTGCTAGAATTCCTAAGGGGGGAGTTTCAGCAGAACCAAAGAGACTAGGCTGAGAAGCCCAGCACAAGGGCTGTGAGGCCAATGGCAGAGCAAAGCATGTGTTATGCCTGCAAAAGGTGTGGACATATAAGAAAGGATTATCCCTACTGGGATAGGGCAGAGAGCTTTACCCAGAGTAAGGAAAGGAGCAAGTCCCAGAGAGAGTTTGCCTGGTGAGGGACACCTGGGGGCAGACATGTTGGATCTGTGGGAGCAGAGGACACCTACAGGGGAACTGCCAGGACCCAGGTTTGGGGGTCAAAGTTAGCCCCTGGGAGGGGGCTGTGCTGGAGAAGGACCAAGGAAGGCCTAAGGCCAGGAAAAGATGGGGAGCCTGCTTCATTTGCATTGAGTGGGGCCATATCAAGGAGGGACTTCCCCATCAGTGGAAGGTTGCAGAAGAAAGAGGTGTGTGAGGACTGAAAAGGGTCACAACCATACTGGGAGGATGCCAGAGTAGATGGAGCCATCAGTGAGAGGTGCATAAAAGGGGACTGGGACAAAGAGGGCCTATCAAGAACCTGAGACAAATAACTTTCTGGTGGCACAGGTTATAGCAGGGAACCAGACCTTAAAAGTAGAGAATCCAGAGGATTCTGGACTGTATACGTGGCTGTGACAGTGTAGTAAGCCTGGTGCCAGGCAGAGGCAAACCTAAAGGACATGGGCTAAGAGTATAATGCCACCATTGAACAAAGATCTTCTGCATAAGCAGCTAGAAGAGATGGAAAAGAGGCAAGCATGCACAGAGGGGCATATGTGGGTCACACAGCGTAGGAGGCCCTCTTTCCCTCAAGGGTGGAGTTTTAAGACAGAGGATGAATGTTGGGATGGTTGCCCTACACTGGAGTTCAAAGCGTTATCTGGTAGAGGCCTGAGGCTGGGAGCCAATCAGAAAAGGGCTTGAGGCATCCAATCAGAGCCCAGCTGAGCCTTATAAAAGGATATCTGGGCAGGAGGAGCTCAGTGTTGCTTCAGTACTCCTAACTTTCTTTGAGACACCACTAATTTCCCGAGGAAACTACAATCCACTGATGATCTTCTAGAAAACACCATCCTGGCCACTATGTATGTAGAAGCTCTCTACACAAACATTTCATGTAATGATGTACCACAAGCCATCAGGAACTGTATCCCCAATGATGTCACAGCACAGCCAGTGGCTGAGCTTTGTGACTTTGTTCTCACCCACAGCAGTTTAAGATTTGGGGACAATTTATACCTTCAAATCAGCAGCACTGCTATGGGTATCCCCATGGGCCCATATTATGCCAACATTTTAGGCTGACTTAGGACAATGCTTCCTCAGCTCTTGTTCTCAAGTGCCCCTCCTCTACTTACACTATATTGACGATATCATCATCATCTGGACTCACAGAAAGGAAGTCATTGAAGAATTCCACCAGGATTTAAGAACATAAGAACATAAGAACATAAGAATGGCCATACTGGGTCAGACCAAAGGTCCATCTAGCCCAGTATCCTGTCTGCCGACAGTGGCCAGCACCAGGTGCCCCAGAGAGGGTGGACCGAAGACAATGATCAAGCGATTTGTCTCCTGCCATCCCTCTCCAGCCTCTGACAAACAGAGGCCAAGGACACCATTTTATCCCCTGGCTAATAGCCTTTTATGGACCTAACCTCCATGAAATTATCTAGCTTCTCTTTAAACTCTATTATAGTCCTAGCCTTCACAGCCTCCTCTGGCAAGGAGTTCCACAGGCTGACTACACGCTGTGTGAAGAAGAACTTTCTTTTGTTAGTTTTAAGCCTGCTACCCATTAATTTCATTTGGTGTCCTCTAGTTCTTCTATTTAGGGAACTAATAAATAACTTTTCTTTATCGGCCCTCTCCACACCACTCATGATTTTATATACCTCTATCATATCCCCCCTCAGTCTCCTCTTTTCTAAACTGAAAAGTCCCAGTCGCTTTAACCTCTCCTCATATGGGACCCGTTCCAAACCCCTAATCATTTTAATTGCCCTTTTCTAAACCCTTTCCAAGGCCAAAATATCTTTTTTGAGGTGAGGAGACCACATCTGTACACAGTATTCAAGATGTGGGCGTACCATAGTTTTATACAGGGGCAGTAAGATATTCTGGGTCTTATTTTCTATCCCTTTCTTAATAATTCCTAGCATCCTATTTGCCTTTTTGACCGCTGCTGCACACTGCGTGGAAGTTTTCAGAGAACTGTCCACGATAACTCCAAGATCTCTTTCCTGATTTGTCGTAGCCAAATTAGCCCCCATCATACTGTACGTATAGTTGGGGTTATTTTTCCCGATGTGCATTACTTTACACTTATCCACATTAAATTTCATTTGCCATTTTGTTGCCCAATCACTCAGTTTGGTGAGATCTTCTTGGAGTCCCTCACAGTCTGCTTCTGTCTTGACTATCCTAAACAATTTCAACAATTTCCACTCAGCCTGGACTACTCCACCCAGGAAATCCACTTCCTGGACACTACAATGGAAATAAGTTATGGTTACATAAACACAACCCTATATCAGAAACCTACTGACCACTATATTTATCTATATGCCTCCAGCATTCATCCAGAACACATCACACGATCCATGGTCTACAGCCCTAACCATTTGCTCCAGTCCCTCAGAAAAACACTTACAGGATCTCTATAAAATGTTCTTAAAACAACAATACCCTCCTGGAGAAGTGAAGAAACAGATTGACTGAGCCAGGCAGGTACCTAGAAGTCACATACCACAGGACATACCCAAGAAAGAAAGCAATAGAATGACACTGGACATTACCTACAGTCCCCAGCTAAAACCTCTCCAGCACATCATACAGGATCTACAACGGTGATGATCTTTTACTCTCACAGAATCTGGTGGCTGGCCAGTCCTCATTTACAGACAGGCCCCCAACCTGAAGCAAATACTCGTCACCAACTATACCTTCCACAACAGAAAGACTAACCCAGGAACCAAACCCTACAACAAACCCTGTTGTCAAGTCTGTCCACATATCTACCCAAGTGGCACCATCATAGGACCTAACCACAACAGCCATACCATCAGAAGCTCATCTACTAATGTGATATACGTCATCATGTGCTAGCAATGCCCCTCTGCCATGTACATTGGCCAAACCGGACTGCCTCTGTGCAGAAGAATAGATCAGACATCAAAAATTGGACATGAATTAAACATCAAGAACTGTAACATTCAAAAACCAGTGGAAGAGCACTTCAACCCCCTGGACACACAGGGTCTGTCTAGACAGCAACACTATTTTGGGATATGTCTGGTATCCCAAAATAGCGTTATCCGCATCTTAACAGCATGCCTATTATTTCGAAATGCAATCGAAATAACAGGCTTGGTATTCTGACATCCCAGTAAACCTCATTCCACGAGGATTAAGGGACTTGTCAGAATAGCAACCTATTTCCAAATTCTGGCACTGTCTATGCAGTGCCAAATTTCAAAATAGACTATCTTGAAATAAGCTATGCAATTTATGTAGCTCAAATTGCATAGTTTATTTCGAGCTATCACCACTGTATAGACGCACCCTCGGTAACAGACTTGAAAATTTCTATACTTAAGCTAAGAAACCTTCAGAACCAGACTGCAGCATGAAACTGCAGAGCTGGAATTCATATGCAAACTTGACACTACCAGACTGGGTCAGAATAGAGACTGGGAAGTGGCTAGCTCACTGCAAAAAGTAATTTTCCTTCTTTTGATATTCACACCTTCTCATCAACTGTTAGGAGTTGGCCACACCCACCCTGACTGAATGAGCTTCCTTAGCACTGGTCCTCCATATAGTAATGCAACACTCATCTTTGCATGTGTCTATATCCCTGCCAAACTGAAGTTTGCATTTCATGCCTCTGATGAAATAGGCTCCAGCCCACAAAAGCTTATGCCCTAATAAATGTGTTAGTGTTTAAGGTGCCACAGGATTCCTTGTTTACTTTTAGAGGTAAATTTGTGGTTGTTATTGAACCATGCTGTTAATTGCTGAAGTATATGTGGTGACATCAGATAAACCTAACTGCTTTCTACCAGAAACTCACAGTGTTTCTCACCAGTTTCTTGATCTTCCTGGTGTCTTAAAGACTCCAGTGACTTTAATGAGTACAATGGAAATAAAAACTGAAAATCCTAATATTAATATAATCACATTATATATAAAAGGAAGCATATTATTATCCAGCCTCTACATAGCCAATTTTCTAATATAATGTAATGAGGGGGTACCTCAGAAGGTCCAGATGTTGTCTTGCTAAACCAACAATGAGCAACCTAGGCTAGTGAGTGGCTACATAAATTGCCCTCCTTCATCTCAATGGGCCGCAAGATTGTTGTAACCAAGACAGCCTCCCAGGATAGGGTAGTTTTGCTAACTGTCCTTATGCACCTAGAATTGGCAGGGTGTGCCAGTTGAACCATAGCAGCACTTTGGATGCAGAGGGAGCATGCAGTTAGCATGCACTTCAATTCTTGTGTCTTTGCTTTACTTGCGTGCTCCTGTAGTAATACTGGTAGGAAAAAAAACTTTACATTTGGAAACCAGCATAATCTGGCAACCCTGCATGTAGGCAACCGTAAACAAAATGTCTCATGGGCCACACATAGAACCCCAGTGCGCTGCAGGTTGTCCACCACTGCCTAAAACTATACACACGTATAGGACTTTGCTAGGTCAAGCGTCCCCATCCTCTCACAGTTCAACCTTATCAGAAGATCTCTTCTTTCAGGGAAGGACAGATAACCTTTAAGATTCCTAGGGCATCTTGCCCTGAACCCACATCCACTTTTAGATAGCAACCCAACAGCTGATGATAATATTTTCCACAAATTTAGCCTCTTTTTCTGCTCTCCATTTTGCCTATCCAAAAACATTTTCCAGTATCACCCATTCCACCCCCATTCATGGCAATTTTAATATATCTGTGACACTTTTAATTAAAGTGAAGAGTCATAACAAAAACTCTAGTATGGATAATCACAACCTGCCTATGTCAATTCAATCCCAAATTTCAATTTGAGAAGTTAGTCTTTGCTTCTCTCCAAAGAGAAGTGTTAGTCCAGGGTTCTGGCACAAATGGCTGTTACATTCCATCCTAGAAAAGTCTGTATTTCATTGGTGGGTAAAGTAACCTTCAAAACACTTTGAGATTCCTCATCACTCCATACTTTTCTGAGATTATTTGTCATGCCATATGAACTTTTTCTTTACTGGCATTGATTTGTTATTCATTGGACTCATTATGGAGTCCCATTTGTAGCCATGTAGAATAACACAGATTGGAACTTCCTAGCATTCTGATGACGTGATGATTCATTCAGGCATAGGATATTATGTCAGAACATTATTTTAATAAAGGCATGGCACTCACCAAAATAATAACTACTGTCTTTAGCAGAACAATTCATCACAGTACAATGTATACCAAGATCCACAGTTGTTGCTTTGACCTCTGGAGCTACCATGAAGAAATTCAGATCTGCTGCCAGATGGTAACACTCAAAAGTAATTCCTGTCTGACAGCTGTTTATCAACCAATATGAAACAAATTGGGTTGATTATTACTAGCTGTACATATTATAGAAGTACAGAGATGACGAGGACTAAAAGGGGCATGATGGCTGAACGTTGCACATTTTATGTGACGCTTCCATTTATAAAGGGATAATACATCATGAACAGATGCTTTTACAAAAAATTAATCAGTTGTTACAGAATGCAACAGACCAATAGATAACTCAAAACCATGACTTATAAGCATGTATAATGAGTCTACTCATATGCTTCTTATATAAAATGCAAGCTATTTGAGTTTATAATATATTTATTATAGTGTTATAATTATGTATAAACCATTTCTAAATGGAACCGTCATACAAATTGTGAGTCTGAACTCCTCTCTCACTCCAAGAATAGAATCTCCCAGGCCAGGGTGGAGACTTTTGTGACATAATATGGGGAAACCTTGTCCTCTTGCTACCTATGCCATACAAACGGAAGGTTTCAGCCCCCAAGTCTGTGAGTTTGGCAGTTGTTACTAATGCTAACATGAACCTCAAATATTAATATATTCCTACACAGAGCTGTGCAGAGAATGGACTAAGAATTGGCTCAGACATTCCTCTTCTACTTTGAGTTCAAGTGAAAATTTTAAACTGATAACAGGATCGGTACATAGAAAAGCAGACAGGGGGAGATTTGCTAGGTCTATGCTGGGCCCTTTTTGGGGAGGAAGTAAAGGGGAAAAGAATGACAGGAAGATTTTGGATAGAAGATTGTGAAAATTAAAACAATTTTTTGATGTTAAAATTTCAATTGACCCTTTTATAGGGAAGCAGACTCAAATTTTATAGGTTTTCAATGAAAAAAGTGGTTGTTTCTAAGGCTACATCTACACTGCAGAGCTATTTCAGAATACCGAAATAGCTATTCTGCATCTTTTGAACGCATCCATTATTTCAAAATATAATGGGCTCGCTATTCCAATGTCTCTGTAAACCTCATTCCAGGAGGAATAAGGGATGTTTTGAAATAGCGATTTATTTTAAAACAAGTGCTCTGTAGACAGCACCAAATTTCAAAATAAGCTATTTTGAAATTAACTTGAAATAAGCTGTGCAATTTGAGTAGCTCAAATTGCGTAGCTTATTTCAAGCTACGGATACAGTGTAGATGTGAAAAAGTGAAAAATAATTAGAATTTCCAAGTACTACAAATTCAGATATTTTTCCTAATAAAAATAATTTTGCATCGTAAACATGAAAAATTTTTAGTTTCCTGTGATTTCAAAGCAGAAAAGTTAATTTGGGAACTATGACATGTCCCAGGCTCAAAAGTGATGTGGAACAAACAGCAACATTTGTGAGTATCTGTGGAAAAGAAGTTGCCTATCACACACAGCTGTAGTTTTCGCAGTTCGTGGAAGGAGCACATAGTAATGCAGGAGGAAAGTTATGCAGCTTGTTGGAAGGTTTGTCCTGGGAAAAGAACAAAGAACAATTTTGAGCAGCTGCTGGCAATGGGAGAGACAGTTTAGCCGTTAAAAAAATGGGTAGGTTGGATGTGTAATAGAGATTACAACCCACTGTTGAAAACTAGAGATGTGGCTGTTTGAGGAGGGTCAGGCAGGTTATAATGGATGATTGAAGTAACCTTATGAGTAAGTCCAATATCGTGGTTTAGTATGTGTGATTGTCAGCTGCTAATGGATGTCCCCAGGGTTTACAATAGTCTGACAAGTACACCTAAAAAAAATTATCTTTTAATTTAAGTGGTAGGGGTCTGAGTTCATGACCAGGATATTTGTATGTTGACACAGTTCATTATATAAGCATGTTGACTGTACCCATTTGGAGGCAGGAGATGACCTGAGAAGGAAAACAGCCTGTGTAACTTGAGGTCTTTGGCATTACAGGCCTAATTCCATCTATCTTATGGAGCAGATTTTGGCCCTACGTTTGCAGAATTTGCCTGTCCTGGGCATGTAAATGGCACTGCTTGTGTCAAGGTTCTCAGTGTCTACCTTACATTATTCTAGGACTCCAGAACACTACAGGAAAGCCGAGGTGAGTAGACTCCAATGGAAAAGCCAGTTCTGAGATAAGTCATAGGGAAGGGCTGCAAGTTTTGACAGACCACAGAGCAGGATTCTCCATGAAACTGATCCTGGATTTTGCCTAAGGATCCAGGCTGATTGTGAGCAATGTGACACCACACAGGTCTGCTTTGAAAAAGGAACAAGAGAGAGGCTTTTTTGTGTCTGATCATTATTCTGTCTATCGAGCTGTAAAACACTGTTCCCCTCAATTGTGTTTTCAATACTACATACAAAATCATCAATAGTTCTTGTTTGTTTTTTATAGGTTAAGCACTGGCAACACTTGATCTTATCTTTCAATTCTGCTTCCCTTGTGCCTTTCACACCATTAAAACATGAAAAGCCAGCTCAGTCTTTCCCAGGAAACTGGAAGCATGAAAACAAATCTAATTGATGATTTTAATTATCACAAAAACATTTAAGAATGAGCAATGAAAAATGTTTCATTAAATGGAATTCTAATTAAGACAGTGATATATATGTTAATGATCAGGTGGGATTCTTCAGGATTTGGGGCTTTTGTTGATGCTGTTCCCTTGGTGTATTTTAAAATTAAAAAAATGTTTTATTATAACTGCCAGTTCACTCTAATGTGTTTTAATACAAACAAAATTAAATGTAGGAAGTGATTCTATATAGAAAAGAACAATGGTTTTGTGTTGAAATGATATTAGCAACTTCAGGTATCATGATCAGCCTTTTTGTCATGTCAGAACAAAGGTCTTAAAACCCTCTTTACATATGGATTATGTTTTAAAAATCCCCTTGGATGCTGTATATGAGAGGGGAGGCACAGAATATATCAGTATCTGGTCTGGACTGGATGGAGTGTTTTGCGTTCATTCATTACAGATTAAGTTCATCCTATGCAGAGGGCCTGAACGAAGATTTATGCTCCACTAAAGTTCCTACCCAGAGTTTAAAGTGGGTTTGAAAGGTGACCTACAAAGGTCTTTTGCCTATTTGTGATGGATAAAAAAGTCCTGGATAAAAAAGGGTTTTTTTTTATTATTTCTTAATACGCAGCATTTTGGCGTGCTTGTATTTTCACCTTAGAAGTATCGAGAGTATCAAATCGGCCCTTTTCTGTTTTTTCTAGAGGACCTCTTGGGATTCCTAAATCCGCTTTGCAGGAAGAGACTAAAGAAGCTCGGTCTATTTAGCTCAAGAAAGGGAAGGTTAAGAGTGGCTGTATTGAGGTCTATAAGTACCTACAGTGGAAAAGATTTCTAATAAAGGTCTCTTTAATTTACACTATCCTCACCTCCCTGCCTCCCCCCCCCCCCGCCCTCCCCACACACACACACACACACACCAAAAAAAAGCACAATAAGATCCAGTGGCCAGAAACTCGAACTAGGTGAATTCAGACTACAAATAAAGTGCACATTTTTGAAAGAGAACGTAATTAACCATTGGAACAACTTACATAGGGACATAATAGATTCTGTGTCACCTGAAGTCTGTAAATAATGATTGGATGTCTTTTTAAAATGTATTTTCTAGCTCATCCGGAAGTTGTGGATTTGATGAAATTCTCTGTTTTATATGTAGGGCACATTAGATGATCGTAATGCCCTTTTGTCACCTTAAAAGTTCTGAAAGTGAAGGGTTGTGAGTTCTCAGCTCCTAACAAAAGGAATAGGTATGTAAAATCTTTCTCAGAAAGTGATTTTTTTCTCTATCGTTGAAGCCTCTTGGCTTCCTAATTAAATAAACAAGGTGAGTAAACCCATCACACACTTCAGAACACTAGAGAGAACCTTAATGAAGGAGTCAGGGAGAACAGCAAAATGGCAGAGCTGTTTAATTTTTGTGCTTGTGTTTGAACAAAGAATGTTGTGGACACCTAGTATCAGCAGCCACATTCCAGCAGTTCACTTTTCTCTCCTGCTAAGTCTGATTCTAATGTCAAAAGTTGCTTTGTGCACATGCTTTAGCTGTTCATCTCACCCACTGCCATGTTTCCCATATTTTATTCATTGTTTTGTAAAGTGCCTGGAAGCAACTTGGCTATAAGAAGCTTTATAACACCACTGTCTCTTGTATTCTGTGCTGTGAAAATAAAATTTCCTATCACATGATCTCAGTCTAAAGAAAAATATCAATGCAAAGTATTTTAAAGCTGTTCCTACTTTGCATTATATTAGATCAGTTTGTGCCCAGGAAGAGATGATATAAAAAGGCAGCATGTCAGATCTGATAAATTACTGCATGCTATTAGCTCATAGATTAAGGTGCTTCAAATAAAATAACCCTTCTCTATATAAATATCCATGTATGTCATTTCTTTATCCCTGGCTAAGGCTCTTTTAAGGTATTTCTGTAGGAATGCCAACCATCATAAAAATAATTCACAGTGCACAAAACCGTCTAGAATTTAGGTGGCAAATGTATAGCAGCTTTTGATTTGTGCTCACTCTTGAGACATGTTAAAGAAAAGTCTGCACCACACCAGACTAAGTGTTATTTATTTCTCTCTTTTTAACCTGCAAGTGACATTTACATGCTCATGAAATAGAAGTGCTGATCGCACTGGCTACTGCCAGGCATCATGTAGGCAGATTTCACCTTCCTGTTCCCTCTACCCAACTGCTCTGTCAGTTTACTCAGTCCCCACAGTGTCAGAACCATCTGATATTCCAGCCCTAGGCAACCATGCAGGGCACCTCACTCATGACCTGTATCGTTCCCGGTTGTTCCGGTTTGATCCCTCCCCTCCCCCCCCCCCCCCACACACACCTCTCCCTGACCTGGAATCTATTCTTACTCTCCACAACCCCTGTTCTTCCTATTTATTTCAAATTTTCAAATCCCCTACTCATAACTCCGGTCATCTGAAGAAGTGGGCTGTGCCCACGAAAGCTCATGATACCGTCTACATGGAATGAGGAGTAACAGTAGTTCGAATTAGGATCTTTAATTCGAACTACCTAGTCAGTGACGCATGTAGCCGTGGGCACCGAGTTCAGACTAAGGGGGATTTAAAAATGGCGGCACCCGGGAACATGCAAATGAAGCCCGGGATATTTAAATCCCGGACTTCATTTGCAACTCCGGTTGCCCTCATTACCCTACCTAGCTCGAACTAAAGAGCTAGTGTAGACGTACTCCCTGACAGTTAGGTAGTTTTTCCTAATGTCCAACCTGAACCTCCCTTCTGCAGTTTAAGCCCATTGCTGCTTATCCTATCCTCAAAGGCCAAGAAAAACAATTTTTCTCCCTCTTCCTTGTGACACCCTTTTAGATACCTGAAAACCACTATCATGTCCCCTTTCAGTCTTTTCCTTACCAAACTAAAAAAGCCTAGTTCTTTCAGTCTTCCTTCATCGCTCATGTTCTCTAGACCTTCAGTCATTCTTGTTGCTCTTCTCTGGACCTTTTCCAATTTTTCCACGTTTCTTGAAATGTCACCATTTCTTCCCAGTTTAAGATTTGTGACCCAAATTTTTATATTCATCATTTTAGAAAAAAACACACTAAAAACCAGTATTTTTATGTCCATTTTTCTTTCAGGGGAAAGGGATTGTATGTTTTCCAGGTTTCATTGAGGAGTAGAAATCAGAGCATGCAGAGAGCAGGAAAATTGACTCTGCTGGGCCCATTCCATGCCAGGACATTGTGAAGGTTTCCATTCTCATCATGGGCCCATCCTGCAGGAGTTTGAGTACTATCAAGTGGTGCCAGTCCATTGTAATCAATGGGAAGTAAAGACCCTCACAGGACTGAGTCCTTATTAATGGAATTTTTGTTAAGTCTAGGGGAAATACAGGCAACACGATTTGGCCCTTGGCCCCAAAAGAGCAGCACAAACAATATCCATATTCATTAGGCAGCTGACAGGAAAATGCAGAGAGCCAGGCTGTACAGCATCCTGTCTGTGCATTTGAAGAATAAAATAAAAACTTAAAAATAATGAGCTTGCAGTTCAAAAGAACCCCTTTAATGTGCCTCAAGCCATTTTGCTAACACAAGTAACTACAGGAATTTGCTATTTAGCAATGATGGGTCATGTCAGTGCTGGATTTCTCTTGATCTCCCGTGGAGTTGACAGCATGCACTGCACACTAGTCTTCTGCCAACATGAAGCGAGTGTTAACAGTTTGTCTCTTAATGAGTTCATCAGACAGGAGCACCACTTAAAGAGAGGAGGTGAGAGATTTGTGTTTGTTTAGCTGTCCTGAGACCTCTCACTTCTGAATTCAACATGCAAACTTGTCCTGAAAAGGAAACTCTTCCAGTCCGCTGCATCTGACTAGTCTCTCTCCTGATACTTATACACACTCTCCACCAGAGCCTCAGCAGGTGAGTTGGTTGAGTTCCATTGACTGCAGTGGAGCTATGTTGATGTATAGTTTGCGGCTCACCAGACAGAAACTAACTTTGAGTCAAACTGATGATAAAATATTTGGTGAGGGACCTAGTACTGTGCTATTCCTCAGAGAGGGTTGATTACAATGGAGCTGGGGATCTTGTTATGCTTATAAGAAGCACACGGGATCTTTATAGGGGAAAAGGTAATACACTGCATTTATTGAGACTACAATGGCATCTGCTTACATTGACACACACACACATACACACACTGTCCCACCATTTGATGTTATAGTTACCAGTCCATATATTGATGGTGGGTGGAGGAACAGGAGTCTATCCATCTGGGCCAATGCTCCAGTCATGGCAGGATGTCCCCGCTATTAAAGCAAAACAGTTCTCCTTTTATAACACTGGTCTACAATTTTTTAGCAGTCGTCTGCTTCAGAGATAAAATGTGCTATTTATTATGTATTTTGATGTGCTGAATTCAAATATGACAGTTAAAACAACTGATTGGCTACTGTTTCCAAGATATTTAAGTTTTTACATTTTACGTCTATGTATATTGTGTAGATAGTAGAGTTTTAATCATAAATTGTAAACCTAGGTCTTTTCATGTGTTTATGGTTGCTTTACATGATAATATTTCACCTGTCCTGTTTATGTAACACCTTAAAAATCAGCAAAAGGGTTATATAAATAAAATTTATTATGAAACAAAAGGCAAAAAACTATTATGTACATAATTTAGTCCTATTCAGTGTCTACTCGGCGCTTCTTGGCTTGTCTCTTGTATTCATTAAATGGAGCATCTCTTGTCACTGTCCAGCAATAGTCTGCAAGCATTGATGGGCTCCATTTGCCCTGACAGTGTTTCTCCATTGTTGCAATGCCTGGTGAAATCGCTCGCCGTGCTCGTCGCTCACTGCTTCGCAGTTCGGTGGAAAAAAAATCTAGATGAGAGTGCAAAAAATGTATCTTTAGTGACATGTTGCAACCAAGGCTTTTGTATGCCTTGAGGAGGTTTTCCACCAACAACCTGTAGTTGTCTGCCTTGTTGTTTCCGAGAAAATTTATTGCCACTAACTGGAAGGCTTTCCATGCCGTCTTTTCCTTGCCACACAAGTGGTCAAATGCATCATTTCGAAGAAGTTCATGAATCTGAGGACCAACAAAGACACCTTCCTTTCTCTTAGCTTCACTTAACCTTGGAAATTTTCCACGGAGGTACTTGAAAGCTGCTTGTGTTTTGTCCATGGCCTTGACAAAGTTCTTCATCAGACCCAGCTTGATGTGTAAGGGTGGTAACAAAATCTTCCTTGATTCAACAAGTGGTGGATGCTGAACACTTTTCCTCCCAGGCTCCAATGACTGTCGGAGTGGCCAATCTATCCTGATGTAGTGGGAATCTCTTGCACGACTATCCCATTCGCAGAGAAAACAGCAGTACTTTGTGTATCCAGTCTGCAGACCAAGCAAGAGAGCAACAACCTTCAAATCGCCACAAAGCTGCCACTGATGTTGGTCATAGTTTATGCACCTCAAAAGTTGTTTCATGTTGTCATAGGTTTCCTTCATATGGACTGCATGACCAACTGGAATTGATGGCAAAACATTGCCATTATGCGGCAAAACAGCTTTAAGACTCGTCTTGGATGAATCAATGAACAGTCTCCACTCATCTGGATCGTGAACGATGTTGAGGGCTGCCATCACACCATCGATCTTGTTGCAAGCTACAAGATCACCTTCCATGAAGAAGAATGGGACAAGATCCTTTTGACAGTCACGGAACATGGAAACCCTAACATCACCTGCCAGGAGATTCCACTGCTGTAGTCTGGAGCCCAACAGCTCTGCCTTACTCTTGGGTAGTTCCAAATCCCTGACAAGGTCATTCAGTTCACCTTGTGTTATGAGGTGTGGTTCAGAGGAGGAGGATGGGAGAAAATGTGGGTTCTGTGACACTGATGGTTCAGGACCAGAAGTTTCATCCTCTTCCTCTTCCTCGTCTGACTCGAGTGAGAATGATTCTGGTGCATCAGGAACTGGCAGTCCTTCTCCGTGGGGTACTGGGCATATAGCTGATGGAATGTTTGCATAATGCACAGTCCACTTTTTCTTCTTTGACACACCTTTCCCAACTGGAGGCACCATGCAGAAGTAACAATTGCTGGTATGATCTGTTGGCTCTCTCCAAATCATTGGCACTGCAAAAGGCATAGATTTCCTTTTCCTGTTCAACCACTGGTGAAGATTTGTTGCACAAGTGTTGCAGCATATGTGTGGGGCCCACCTCTTGTCCTGATCTCCAATTTTGCAGCCAAAATAAAGGCAATAGGCTTTCTTAACCATAGTGGTTATACTGTGCTTTTGTGATGCAAAAGTCACTTCACCACAAACATAGCAGAAGTTATCTGCACTGTTCACACAAGTACGAGGCATCTCTGCTCACTTTGGCTAAACAGAAATGTGTCCCTTTGCAAAATCAAACACTGACAAATAAGAGAGCACGACACTGTATGATTTTTAGAGCTGATATAGGGCAATTTGTTCAGCAGAGTGATGTAAGCTTCGTTATGATTGCATCATCCATGACTTCTAGGAATAACAGGATGCAATTCATATCACGTATGACACAATACCAGCTTCAGATTGCATCATTCATTGTTTTGCCTAAAAAGCAAGTACTGTCCAAACCCAGTCATAGATTTATTCATAGATCCAGTCAAAGATGTATTTTAGTCATTTCTGGTTTAAATTGAGATCCCTTCCCTTTATAACTCACTTATCCTCCGCCATTCCCAAGTCAAGGGTCGTATATACTGACCCAATAGCATATCTTGAAAACTAGAGCCAATCAACAATTTTAAGCATCATTTTCTTTCTCAGTGACCCAGAATTAGTAAAGTTTGACTACATTTATTTCAGAAGCATTTTGGCTGTAGAGCAGTGTAATAGTTCGTTCCCATCAGGATTAGTGAGTTTTGCATCATTGTGCTGATGGATGTTTGTTAACCCCAGTTGTTTCTCTTGCTCCTTATCTTCTTTGCTCTGCTCTGCTAATCCAGTTCTGATCACAAATATTTTGTCCCAATTGATAAATGTTTGCCTTCTTTCAGAGCCATCAATTTGCTGACTGCTTACGTCTCAATGGGGATATACAGTAATCTTCAGATCTTTATGTCTGTTCTCAGCTTCTTCCTAGAACATTTGGTCCAGTGACCTTTGCACTTCTCTCTCATACATTCCTCACTCTCTCATACATAACAAGGTTGATTTCTTTGTTACAGAGAAGCAGCCTTTATTACAGAGAAGTAATATGCACATTTGAACAAGGACATCAAAGTACAATTAAAATAATCATGCCCTTTTACTTATTCACAATACTAACTTTAAAACTTAAAACAGAATTATAAGACTCAATCCCTGCCTTGGAATTGGCTTTAAACACAAAATTCTGGCTGGTGTACTTTACTAATAGTAAGGTAAAGATCCTTTCTGCTTTCAGAAAAGGTGGATGGCAAAGTACACTGAGGCACATTACATTGCATAAAGCTACATTTTAGCTAGATGGCTACAATCTGGCCCTGCTGTCTCCAAAACAACCCATCTTCCCCACCCCCATGGAAAATATTATAAAGTGAATAAATTATTTGGGGATGAGACTTCCACTCTCTCTAGGTCAGTGCCTTGAAGCTACCCTTTTAGATGCCATTCCTTCTGGGTGAGATCCAGGCCTGTTCACAGCACCATCCCTCTTGCAACATCCTAGACCCTGCACAGAACCCTCTATGACTGTGGAGCTGGTGGGAAAAGCTGGGACTGATATGGAATGATCCCTGGGACTTTATTAAAAAATTCCAAGTTGAATTATCTTTGCCACAGCTTTCCTCTACACTGGGAAATACACTCTGCATGGGATGTTAGGGGCATTTGCCAGTGGGAGAAGCAGTCATGTTGTCAGAAAAAGTGGGGCAAGCAATTCCAACGGGACAGGGCCTCTTCTAGAGCTTCACATTCTGTGGTGTTTGGGAACTAGAACCTCTGCTTCTTACCCAAGAAAGCCCTGCACTTAAGATGGAAGAATTTAGAGGAAACCTCCAGAATTTTCCTTCCAACAGGCTGCCTTCTACATGCATGGGACACTATCTAGGCCTAAATTAGAAAGGAAGCTATGTGAGAGTATAATGCTGTGCTGTATATCTGCTGAAAACAATAGGGGCTGTGTCTAGACTGGCAAGTTTTTCCACAAAAGCAGCCGCTTTTGCGGAAAAACTTGCCAGCTGTCTAGACTGGCCGCTTGAATTTGCGTAAGAACACTGACGATTTAATGTATGATCGTCAGTGTTCTTGCGCAAATACTATGATGCTCCTGTTCGGGAAAAAGCCCTCTTGCGCAAATGTATTTGCGCAAGAGGGCCAGTGTAGACAGGGGAGGACTGTTTTGCGCAAAAAAGCGCCGATGGCGAAAATGGCAATCGGGGCTTTCTTGCTCAAAACCGCGTCTAGAGTGGTACGGACGCTTTTCCACAAAAAGTGCTTTTGCGCAAAAGCGTCCGTGCCAATCTAGATGCTCTTTTCCACAAATGCTTTTCACGGAAAAACTTTTCCGTGAAAAGCATTTGCGGAAAATCATGCCAGTCTAGACACAGCCTAGTAGTATCTCTGTTTCTAGCTACATCTCTCTTCTCTCCTGCTAGCTCTCTTTACACACACAGCTCAAATTAGCTTTGCACTCCCATTTCTCTCACACAAGAGGTATTCTGCACTTTCTTACCACCCATGTCCCATGCATGCAGCGCCATCCTGGTGTACCACCCTGCTTCACTTTCCTCCTTCAAATCCCTTTTCAAAACTTGCTCATTTGGTTCAGCATTCCAGCACCATCCTCATCCTCTGATCTGGTTTGGCTCCTTCAAACCTAAAATACAATCCCATCACTTATTAACATAAGGATAAATATTTCTTGATCCAGGGCCAGGTTTTGGAGGAGTTTGTTGAGAGTACACAGTCTTTGAAATGCAAATTGCTTTAATTGGGCACATAGTTAACCTGGTATGTTTCTCTTCCCAGACTGGATAAACTTAGTTGATAGGTTCAGGTTTCAAGTATGAGGACTTGCAATAACAAATTTGTTCTGGCCAAATGGTAGTTTTATGGATTATATTCTATCTGCCTAAAATTCTTGTGATTATAAACAACAAGGAGTTCAGTGGAACCTTAAAGACTAACAATTTTATTATGGCATAAGCTTTTGTGAACTATGTTGGATACAGGATTATTTTTCACTTCAGGTCAAATTTAAATTCACTGGAGGAAAGTACCTACACACTATTTATCAATGATGGCTCATGTCAGAGCTGGATTTCTCTGAGTGCAATGGAGTAGGGATTTTAAACATCGGTTAACTGAATAGTTGATTAACCTCATGAATTCTTATTGGTTAGTCGACTATTCTATCGTCCCCAGGAGTAA
Source organism: Pelochelys cantorii (assembly GCA_032595735.1). Taxonomy (NCBI): domain Eukaryota; kingdom Metazoa; phylum Chordata; order Testudines; family Trionychidae; genus Pelochelys; species Pelochelys cantorii. Next base: position 94,272,022 of record CM064329.1, on the reverse strand, counting down.
AGTCAGCAGCCAGTGCACTTCTGCCCTACTTCTGAGGAGCCCCCTGCCACTCCCTGCTACTGCCTCTATATCGGAGGCAGCAGCACGGGGTGTCAGATGGGAGCTGGTCCATGAGGGGAACTAGTTTAAAAATCTGCTTCCCTGGCGGACCAGCTGCCTGTTGCCCCATGCTGCTGCCTTTGACACAGCACGAACAAGGACTGAATTGGGATGCTGGCTAGACCTCTAAAAAAATTTCTGGCAAAGAAGGGGGGAAGGGAATAAGTGTAGTCTATAGCATTAACCTATAAGCTTTTGCTTATTGGTTAATCAGTTAAGCGACTACACTATTACATCCCTTCAATGGAGTTAAAGGTGTCAAAGTTAGACTCAGGACTCACGATTTTCATAGACCGCTCTGTTTTATTAGCAAAGCACTTCGCTAATACAACCAGAAAAAGTGAGACCCCCACACAAACCCAAGTCACCTTATTTATACAGATAAAAGAGTAGAGCAGACAAAGGATTGAAAAAGGGCGCGAACTGATAAAGTTACCTGGGGTCAGTCAAGTACCTCATTTCCTTATAACTCTTACCAATCTCCTGTTAATGTCTCACTATCACCCTTAAGTGGAACCATTGTCCTCTGCCTTAACATCCTCCTTCCTGCTTACACACAAACAACTTTACTTTAACATCTCTCTTCCTGCTAGAGGAACAAACAACATTTCTTTAATTCATTCTACTTTTACAATATAATTCAGTCTACTTTCACAAAGGAGAGATGAATTTGCAGCACTGCTAAATGTTTATTGCCTTCCCTCTCTGACCTGGAAGCATTTTGGTGGGTGGGTGAAGTGCTCATATATGCATGGACCCTACAAATTCACTGACAAATCTTGAACACTTTACTCAGTCCTTACTCAGGCATAAATCAATGGGATTTTTGCCTAAACATGGAGTAAAAGCTAAAGTTCAAGTTCTGATATTCACATTGAACAATATTTTACCTCTCCAATAGTCCCAATTAAAGACAGGAGATTATTTATGATGTGAGTTATTACCCCGGGTGAGTAAGAGTGGAGGACTCTGAAAAAAAATCAGGATCTGGATTATGTAAAGTTTACAAAGAAAATTGGCACATAAATGCAAGATATTAAGTTTGCAATAATCAAATGTTATTTCCTATAGCTCCACAGTTGCTTCAGATTGGATAGCCTTTAACAAATTTCTGTAAGAAAGCAATCCTTATTACTACTTCTTCCAACATGCATCCTCCTTAGCTTTTGCATAGCTCTAACTCAATCAATATCTGAGTAATTAAAATCCCATGACCAAAGTCCTGGTCCTTCTTACCAGTTTCTTTTATCTGTAAACTCATCTCCTGATCCTCTCCTTTCTCTAATTTCTCTGGAGGTCTCAGGAGAAATATGATTTGACTCCTTTTAATGTCCTCAATTTTATTCAAACTGTCAGTCAAAACATTTATGCTGTTTCTCACTAAAAACTCAATAGTCATCTCTCTTCAGGATTGTCATCTCTCCTTTTGTTCCATTTTGCTTCTAGCTTTCAGTAACTCCTGCATTCTGATATTCTAAGTCCCCAGATGTTTTCCAAGTTTGCATACCTCTTTGTATAAATAGTACTACCCTTTTCCTTGGAAACATGTAACTCGCTATGGGTATGTCTACACTTGCAGCCTATTTCGGAATAGGGCTGCAAATGTAGGCATCGGAATTGCAAATCAAGCCCGGGATTTAAATATCCCATGCTTGATTTGCATCTTCCCAGCCGGGCACCACTTTTTGAAATTTACAAGCCCGGAATAACTGCCTGTGTCTACACGCGGCAGTGAAACAGGCGTTCGAAATAAAGCCCTATTTCAAACTACCTGTTATTCCTCCTGCAATGAGGTTTAACAAGTAGTTCGAAATAGGGCTTTATTTCGAACACCCGTTTCACTGCCGCGTGTAGACGCGGGCAGTTATTCCGGGCTTGTAAATTTCAAAAATGGTGCCTGGCCGGGAAGATGCAAATCAAGTGCGGGATATTTAAATCCCAGGCTTGATTTGCAATTCCGAATGCCTACATTTGCAGCCCTATTCCGAAATAGGCTGCAAGTGTAGACATACCCTATGTGATGGCAGTGCTTAAAGGGGCCACACTGAGATTACTTATTCAGGGCAAACTGCAAGGAATAGGGTAGACAATCCCCCAAATGGTGCCTTATTCTGTAATTAGATTTGCCAAACCAGTTACCAAACAGCTTATGCAATATCACATGGCTACCAAGAAGCTACCCAGCCTTTGGCTCCCATCCAGGCTAACATGTTGAGAGATTACTGAAAACATAATTCACCAAACGTAGTTCTTCTAACTGCAAAAGACCAGACACATTGCCTACCAAGTCAATTCATATTTCAGATCTTATCCCAAAGCACACATATAGCCAAGCTTTATTAACTAACTCTAACATTTATTAATAAAAGAAAAAATAAAGAGAATTATATCTGGGTAAGAGACCAATATACACACGAATGTATATAAGTTAATCTCATAGCAGAAAAGGTGAGGCAGCTGAAAAAAAAGTTAGGTAGGCAGTCCAAGCCCAGTTTGTCCAAAATGTCCCATGAGAATTCCAGAATAAATCCAGAGTAAACCTAGAGACCTCAGTCTTGTGGCTTAGACTCTCCCTGTCAGAGTTTAAGCAGATCTGAGATAAAAAGTATCAGGCCTGAAGGTTTCTTTATCTTTCTCTGACTGCAGTCCTCAAAACAGAGCCTTCCTCAGATGAAGAATAAGAGATGTATATTGTTACTCTGAGGCTAATCTCCTATTTCCTATGCATACATAGGTAACTAGTTGTATTCATTAAGATAAGGCAATTAATCACTGAAACTAACACAGCAGTTCAGTATGGCATAGACAGTTATGCTGGAGCTGATGTAAATAATATCTTACATTTCCTGCAGTATTTTACATTTTTAATTTTAAGTGTTAACCGAACCATCCTCATGCATCTATTACAATTTAAGACATGAAAGAGAATCAGTATCTACAAGCTAATCTGGTTACATACTAACTTCTAAGAAGATATAAGTAAACACAGATAAACACAATTAGCATCTACCCTTTGGTTCTCTAACAATATAGGCAAACATATTAAAGATTCTGGTCTACTTAACAAGGCTTTTATAATTGTCTACAAGGAATAGCCCTGCTTACCATTCAATACCTCCTGTTAAGTTGTTACAGGTCATCTGCCAGTTGATCAGTCTGTCAGTGTCATACCAGTGCTGTGCCATATCAGTGTCATACCATATCAGTCTGTCAGTGTCACATGCTAATTCTATAGCTTTTCTGTCTGAGATACATTTACCTTCTGTCTGTTAGCCTTCTGTGTGCTGAAATCTCCTGGGTTTGTACAGTGCTAATCTAAATGCTTTCTATTTTACCTTGAGACCCAAGAAAATGCTCTATGGTTCTATGAGAGCAAGGATGTTCTTGTGATTAAGATGCTAGTGTGTGATTCAGAAAGTCTGAGTTCATGTCCACTTTTGTCAAAGGTAGCCTGTGTGACTATGTGCTTAATGTCTCTGAGTGTGAGTTCCCCCCTGCAAAATGGGGACAATAATAGTTTCTTTCTTCCAGCTTCTGTCTCTTGTCAATGTGCTTTGTAAGCTCTTCAGGGCAGGCAATGTCTCCAATTTGGGCTCCAATTTGGTTGAGTATATACAAATAGTAAGTAATAATAATATACTCTTTTCATTCTGGGATCCCTGTCTGCTTGTGGCTCCAGTGAAATCTGATTTATAAAATCTCTAAGATAGTCACTTTTTCATTTTTTATTACTATTTATTGTTTAGTACAATACAACCCCCTGAAGGATGGTTTGCTTCATACCCTATGGATTTTTCAGTCTAAACAGAAATCAAGCAACACAAACATAGGCTGCTCTTGAAAGACCAGAGGCAAGTTATCAAAGGGTAACAATGGAAATAATAGACTTAAATGTGTAGACATGTCATCATCACAGAGTGATATACACACATTAGCCTCAAAGGGATGAAATCTGTGCCTCCTCCGTAGCTCCCTCAAAATCTGACACTGAACACACACAAGGAGCAAATCACACACAAGTAAGATGGTGCCATTTTCACAGTCACTTTCCAAAGCAGAACCACTTTCATGTTTTGAACCCCAGTATCACCATTAGAGATAGCAAGTGTCCCACTAAAGAATAACACAGCCTCTAGTCATCCTCCAAGTATTTTATCATCCATTTAGCTTTAAGGTAGTGTGTGTCTGGTGAGCCACAAACTACCCAGGATATATATAATATTCTGCCAAATGCAGTTGTCACTGAGTGTCATTTGCTTTCTAAGTCCTGTTCCCTTGCATTAATGTTAATCATTCTAGCTACTATATAATACTTTTCTAAATTGCAAGGGTATGTGCAAAGAAGTACTTAATAGACTAAGCACCATTTTTTTCTTGTATATTTCCATCTCACTTTGTAATCTAGTCTAGCTTGTGATATTCCCTTAAAAAACAGCAGTAATTATATAGTATTATTTACATTTTCATTTAGAGTAAGTTGTTAAATGGTTAATAAATTTTGTTTGGGCTTTTTTATGTATTCTATCAATTCTATGATCTCTTCTTTTTCAGACTGAATGAGCACAGTTAGTTCTAATACTCCTTTATGGGCTTTATTAACATGTCAGTATCTGCCTATTTTAGTTTTCTGGATTGAATCATTCAGCAAGAACAAAACGTGTCTACAAAAACGTTCTTTATTAAAAAGACACACTACTTAGTTTAGTATGAAATCCTGTCAACGTTTACAAATGGGAATCATGCTTTTTATTTGGAATTTTCTTATTAATTATTAATGCATTAATTAGGCTTCTTGGGAATAATAACATAATTAAAATTGGGCTGGAGTCACAATGTTTGGATCTGGAATCCTATTTAAGCTGCTCCAAAGGCTAGGAGCTAAAGCCATATAAATTAAAATAAAAAATAAGGACACCTTTGTACCAGTGAAAGTGATTAATTGATAGAGAAAATGAGCATAATTTTCCAAGTCTTGTAGTTTTCAAATCAAGATTAAATGCTTTTCTGGAAGATACACTTTTAGCCAAACACAAATTATTGGACATAATACAGTCGTAAATGGATGCAATTCTATGGCCCATGATCTCAGAGGGATAGATATGTTAGTCTGCAACTTTAAAAACAATGAGTAATCTTGAGGCACCTTAGAGATTAACCAAAAAATATAGAATCAAGAGTTCTGGTTTATCTAGCTAGCTAGCTAGCTATCAAGTGGGCTTGATGTTCTGCATTTCCACATCAAAAGCTATGCATGTGACACATCCAGTCCACTTAATTAGCCTCATTAACACTGGTCTGTAAGCCTGTAGGGCTTGGGGAGGGCCACCTCCCACACGGGGTCAGTGGGCGGCCACGCTGCCCCACTATCCCCTGCTTAGTCTCTTGGGGAATTAACTGTGGCTTTCAGCTCTTCAGGGCCAATGGCAGGCAATAAATGGTCCAGAGCCCAGGCCCTTAGTTCAAGGCAGGGCTGAAAACAAGCAGTTCAGAGGCCCAAGCCTCGGTTCGGGGCAGGACAGCAAGCAAACAACAGTTCTGAGCCCAAGCCCTTGGTTCAGGGTGGGGCAACAAACAAACAGTTGAACAGTCTTAATATGAGCACCCAGCGGGGTCCTCTTGCTCAGGCAGGGGTCCAGCAGGTTCAGGTTGCTGTTCAGTAATGGCTGAGGGGGGAGAATGCCACTCAAGTGTGGGGTGGCAGGGGGGACACAGGCCCACCCACTACACTGAATCTTAGCCCAGGGTCCTACTAGCAGCAGAGCAGTCTGCTGCTGGGTCAGCGGGGATCTGTACCGCAACATGCTGACCTGTGGTGATCGGCTACCTCTGGGCTTTTTCCACTCTCCCCCTCGGGTGGTACAGGTGTCCGGTGGAGATCCTCTGGGCTTCAGTGCTCTGGAACCCAGGCCAGGCAAGCAGTCCTTTCAATCCATCATCCAGGTGTGGCCCTGGTGGCCCAGGCCATTCCTCAGCTTCTCCCAGGCCCAGCTCCCTTCTTGGATGTGAGGGGGAGGCTTCTGGGTCCTCTGGCTGCTTGGACTTGACTGGCCTCTCAGGCAGGCTTTTTATATCCCCAATCCTGCCCCCTGGCTTCTGGTCAGGTGGGTTGCTGGGGCCAGGTGCTGCCCAACGGGGGCTCAAGGAGGGGCACCTCCTTTTCGGGGTCAGTGGGTGGCCACTTTTCCCCACTACAGAGTCCTACAAGTGACAGGTATATAGCTCTCTTAGTTTCTGTTATTTGCACTCCAGTTCATCTGATGAAGTGGGTTTTACCCACAAAAGCTCATGATTCTATATATTTGGGTTTGTCCCTAAGGTGCTATCACACTTTAAAGAAGTGCCTTACTCATAGCTCATACTTAACATCATTTTAGAGCATTGACTCAGTCCTGATATGCATCACCTACCAAATCATTAGTATATTGTACTGCATCATCCTGTTACAACAAATGTATGTACCAACAAAACCAGATGTCTTTGTTACAGAGAACGGGCACTAGGACTCAACAGCTGCCATCCCATTGACTTTAGTAAGGCTTTTGATACTGTCTCACATGACCGTTTCATGAATAAAATAGGGAAATATAACTTAGCTACTATAAGGAGGGTGCTAACTGTTCCCATAGAATAGTTATCAATGCTTTACAGTCATACTGGAAGGGCATAACAAGTGGGGCTCCACAGGGATCGGTTTGGAGACCAGTTCTGTTAAATATCTTCATCAGCGATTAAGATAATGGCATAGAGAGTGCACCTATAAAGTTTCTGGATGATAAGATGGGAGGGGTTGCAAGTGCTTTGGGCCGTAGGATTATAATTCAAAATGATCTGGACAAACCAAAGAAATAATCTGAAATAACTAGGATTAAATTCAAGAAGGAAAAATGAAAAGTATTCCAATCAGTTGTGCACATACAAAATGGGAAATGACTGCCTAGTGAGGAGTATGGTGGAAATGGAAAGGATCGTAGTGAATCGCAAACTAAATATGAGTCAATAGGGTAATAATATTGCAAAAAAAGCAAACATCATTCTGGGATTCATTAAAGGGAGTGTTTCAAGCAAGACATGAGAAGTTATTCTTCTGCTCTACTCCACGCTGATTAGTCCTCAACTGTAGTATTGTGTCCACTTCTGGGTATCACATTTCAGGAAAAATATGGACAAATTTGAGAAAGTCCAGAGAAGAGCAACAAAAATGATTAAAGATCTAGAAAATATGACCTGTGATGGAAGATTGAAAAAACTGGGTTGTGTAGTCTGGAAAAGAAACAACTTAGAGGGGACATGATAATACATAAAGATTGTTACAGCGAGGAGGGAGAGAAATTGTTCTCCTTAACCCCTGAGGATAGGACAAGAAGCAGTGAGGTAAATTTCAGCAAGGGAGATTTAGGTTGGACATTAGGAAAAACTTCCTAAATGTTGAAGTGATTAAACACAGGAATAAATTGCTCATCAATGGAGATTTTAAGAGCAGTCTAAACAAACACCTGTCAGGGATGGTCTAGATCAGTGGTTCCCAAACTTTTCGGCATCACGCCCCCCTTTTTGATTTTTGAAAAACCCTCACGCCCCCCCCCCAAAAAACAGCAGCAAAACTTGTTTATCAAAAAAAAAAAAAAAAAGGAACTGACCGGGGCAGCAAAACTTGATGGGGGGGGGGGGGGCTGAGCCACCTCGCGCCCCTCATGGAATTTCTTCACGCCCTCCAGTTTGGGAACCTATGGTCTAGATAATACTCAGTCCTGACATGCTTGCAGGGGAGTACACTAAGGATACATCTACACAGCAGGGCTAAAGTCAAATTGAGCTACGCAACTTCAGCTACGTTAATTTTGCTTTTGGTGCTGTCTACACAGTAGGAAGTTGAAGGGAGAACATTCTTCCTTTGACTTCCTTTACTCCTCGTGAAATGAGAATTACCATGTGTCGGAGTAAGAGTCCTCCAGTTTGGCATTATTTCAAAATAAAGGCTTGTAGTGTAGACACTCACTAAGTTATTTTGGAATAACTGATGTTATTCCGAAATAAAGCTGCTGTGTAGACATAGTCTAAATGACTTCTCAAGGCACCTTCCTGTTCTATGGTTCTGTTTGGCTGGTATTGTCCTGAGCTTTGGAAATCAATCCGGAGCAGAACTGCTTGAAATGTTTTGATGATAGGGCTGTTTTGTTTTTACAAAAAACAATTTTTGAAGGAACAAATTGTGTCATTAACATTATTATTTTCCTGGTGTTTTTTCCAGAGTTTCAATCTAAGGAAACAAAACTATGCCTGATAAAGGAGAGGGGCAGAATAGGGAAAAAAGAAGGGATAGCCACCTCCCTAAATGAAACAAACTTAAACATTTTGAAACACCAAATTCCATTAAAAATTGAACAAAGCCTTTTTTTCAATTCTTCCTAAATATTTTGGTGGAAAACTCTTCTCTGTTCTCAGTTATCTCTAGTTCTAAGTATTTTCAGTCCTCACCAAAGCCCCTCTAGGATCGTGGGCAGCTGGAGAAGATAACTCATCTACATAGCAGCATGCAATGAGCTCTATGATTTCCCCCACCAATTTAAAGCTGACCAGCCTTGCAGAGATAAAAGCACAAGTCTGTACTCCTTGTGCTAAAGAAACTCTCCCTCCCTTCTAATGGTATAAGATCCTGTACTGGCTCTGTGCACCAGCCACTAGAGGACAAGATCTTACAACCACTCATACCTATACTGGGTTTTCCTTTCATAATGGATTCAGGCCTGGGATGGGTTGATTAGAACTTAGTTTATGTTGATGTGGCTGTAGGCTGCAATTTTGAATTAGAAGGATCAGTACAACCACCCCTCAAAGCTCTTATGCTCTGAATTGTGTATAGGTGTGACATTTATATCTGAAATATGATTTGTTCTAGATGGTGTGGGAAGCTGTCATCTACATTTTCTAGTACTTGTATTAGAAAATGTATTTAATTTAGTTGTAAATATTTTATTTTCTCTCTGAGCCAGATTTCCCCTATAAAATACATCTGCCAATGTCCAGTATTGTTTATTTAGAGCAGCAGAGCGACCAATCACCTGAACACAGGAATGTAATCAGGAACTGCTGAGTTCTAATACTGGCTCTTCATAGTTTAGAGCAGGTCACTTAATCTCTGCCTCTGGTTCCCAATATGGGGATAAAAAAAACCTATAAGTCTCAATCCTGTGTTGAGACCACATGGATCTCATTGCAAGGTCTGTGTTTTAGCTACTTAACCCCTTTGCCCCCAGAGTATTGTGAAGTTTTATTAGTTCATGTTTGTAATTCACTTTGAAAAGTGCAGAGTATTATTATTTATACCTTTCAACCATGTTTTCTGAAGGGAATATACTGCTTTTCCCACATACCAAAGAGAGATCCCCAGATTATTGTACCTGCCAGAAGAAATGAATCCATATCTGCCTATGCTCATATGTCCAAGTTTTGGAATGGTAAAAATCAGCTGAGCCTTATATGCTTCCGACCATACTAAAGCCAAGTTACTATTAAAAATTTCCTCTGAGGTTGAAAGGAATGAAATCTGAGAAGCAGATATAAGAATTTCTCCTTAAAATTAAGAAAAACATATATCTAGACACAGTTCATCCATTTCTTCTTAATGAATATAATTACTGCATTGCTGAGAGCATGCCAGCAGCCTTTTTAAGGACCCAGGTGAAGGGTCTGTAAACACAGCTGAGAAATCATTTGGCACTTTTTATCAGAATTACTCATGAATATTTATGAAAAATGGCTAAATAATTGTGAAGGGACACTGTCAAGATAGAAACTATGAGTCAGATCCTGAGAGGTGCTGAGAGCCTATAACTTCCATTCAAAACTCCACTCTACTTTTGCACCATTTATACTGCTTACTTATCACTCATCTTGAGCAATGTGAATAAATTGCTCAGTTTCTTTTTATAGCTGAGATGGACTGGAACCAGCACCTAGAATCCAAAGCCTGTCTTGGCAAAGGAAGGATGAATTAGAAATGATTTAAGTCCTTTTTCAACTCTAATGTGTAAGATTCTGTGACATCTTTGATCATTTCTGACGTCATTGTTATTGTGAGGTGAAATAGCTGCTAGTCAATAATTTGTCATTTCTATAAAAACCTAAACTCCTTCCTATAACCTGATTTCTAGTAACATAATCATCATGATGCAGCTTTTCCATGAGTGATGTGAAATTAATTATGACTGCAGCAAACTAGGAACATCAGGAAACTGTTTAATTGAAACCAACATCCTGTATGGGCAGGTGCCTGCAGTCGAAGATTCTCAGGCATCTGTGCTATGCTGCAGCAAAGCACTCTGGATAGACTGCAAGAATGAAACACATGCCATCAATAATTTTGAATATATTAAACAAATCCACAGCTACATCATTTTGTCCCAGAGAAAAAAATCTTAATATCCCACAAGACAAAGAGAATAGCAAAGCTTCACATGTCATATCCATGCGAGGAGACCCAGACCCACCCAACAATCAAATGATAAGCAGAAGAGCAACAGAGCCACCCTCACGTGGAGATGGGAAATCAACAACAGAACTGTGCTGAAGCCCCCATTCACAAATCATCTTGAGACAAAAGAAAACCAGCCTGGCCTTTTTAACTGATGAATAATTTATAGGCAAGCAGCAGGGCTATCCAATCGGTTGATTACATGCAACTGTTTTGATAAGGACATAGGCACAATAGCCAGTCTCCATAGGGGGACCCCCTTGCCAATTCAGTTTCATACATTGATGGACGCTGGCTGACTCCCCATCCTTTTCTCTTCCCTTTGCCATTGGTTTGAAATAAAAGAAGGTTACCACCTCTCTAGCCTTCTTCATCCTGCCACAATGATAGAGGTTAAGTGTGGATAAGAAAGGCAATTAAAACAGATCTGTCACACGTTTGTTATTCCGATATGTCATGCTATATGCCTTCTCTGGAGTGAGCTGACACTGTAAGATGGTAATTGAAATTCGTCACTGTTGACAGCTCATGACTAATATGGCGATTTTCATTACACGTTCCCCTGAATGTAGCAAAAATGAATGCATATTAAATTAGAAATTTGGCAGGCTTTAAGGCCAGGGCAAACTCAAAGTTTGCTGCGTTCTTTACCACTTTGGCAACAAGCCAGCAGCCTGCAGGACTATTACCTGGTTTGCATAAAATGGAGTGAGTGCCCAAATCCAGCCAAAATAGCTGCCATCCCTTCTAACCAGTAAAACACAAGGGTCACCTCACAATGCACTGAGTAGCCAGAGCATAGCAACCATTAAAATCATAAAGTTCAGGAAAGAAGAGCTTGCTGGTCAGGTCTGAAGTCCCTTAGGGTATGTCTACACTGCCACCCTAGTTCGAACTAGGGTGGCTAATGTAGGCATTCAAACTTGCAAATGAAGCCCGGGATTTAAATATCCCAGGCTTCATTTGCATGTTCCTGGGCGCTGCCATTTTTAAATGCCCCGTAGTTCGAACTACCTGCCCGCAGCTGCACGCGGCACAGACTAGGCAGTTCAAATTAAAGCTCCTAATTCGAACTACCGTTATTCCTCCTGCAAGGAGGTTTAACAGTAGTTCGAATTAGGAGCTTTAATTCGAACTACCTAGTCCGTGCCGCGTGTAGCCGCGGGCAGGTAGTTCGAACTACGGGACATTTAAAAATGGCAGCGCCCGGGAACATGCAAATGAAGCCCGGGATATTTAAATCCCGGGCTTCATTTGCAAGTTCGAATGCCTACATTAGCCACCCTAGTTCGAACTAGGGTGGCAGTGTAGACATACCCTTAGAGAGGAAGAATTGTGGGGGCAGACAAGGTAAAAGGATCAAAAGGGAAAGGCAGTAAAGAAATGAGGGAAAGAAAGCAAAATGATTATCATCTTCATGTTTCTTTACAACCTGTCACTACTGAATCTGGGCATTTTCCATGCATCTCAGGTATGTGCATGCTATGAAATTTATTCAATTATTATACTGAGTTTGTGTTTTCTTGTCGGAAAAGTGGAACAGAAATAACTGTGTGGGGACAGCATTGGTCCCCAGGTGTAGAAGAGTGGAAGGACAATTTTCCAGACAGTTACATACAGTCTTCTGGCATTACAGGAGAAATGGGGACTCACTTCTCCCTCCTATTGGAGCATTAAATGTAAACAAGGACAGCCATCTCCACTGGCATTCACATGTGTGTGCCAGAGGGGGAGGTGTGTAGAAAATGATGATCTGTAGGGCCCATCTGCAGCTCTGAACTGTACATTAGCACACAATTAATCTCAAAAGATATAAGGACCAGAGGGCTGTAAATTACTGTTATGCAAAAATATTAAAACTATACATGTTTTTGCCTTTGAAACTCATCCATTTTTGCAATAAATCTTGGTAAATTAATGCATATTTTTAAAACAAACTTTGAAATCATACCAAAAAATCACTTTTGCTTGTTTATTTTACTTGTGCGTGTCTTCTGCAAATGATCGTATAAAGAAGTAGCATTCCATGGTGTAATGCAGATGAATTGACTACAATACCATATGGATATAGAACAAAATACAGGCATTTCCACATCTCAAGGATATGAAAATAGCATTCTGCCTTTTCAGTAAAATTAAATTAAATAAACTGGCAAACATTGTGTAAAACTGCATGAAAGAAAGACTGAGCATAGCTCCATTCAAGAGAAACTCTGCTGAACTCCAAACTGTTACAAAGCTTTTTGGTGAGGAAAGGCTTCCTCTCGTAATATTTCCATTATTTTCTGTTTTTAAAATTTTTTGGAGATGGTTTCTATTGTTCCCTGATTTTTTCTCAATCCCAATTGGATTTTCCCGATTTTGGAAATCAAAAGCCAAGAAGGTCAATTTTTCATGTGGTAAACTTGGTACCACTTCTTTCTGGTTTCTGCCCAAACCAGGACATTAAGAAATACATCTGGTGTAGAATATTTTTGAAAATAAACAACATTTTTTAAATCCCCCAAAAAGTTTAGTTCGGGCATAAATCAATATTACATGGGCACAAGTGTGGATCAGTTTTTAGATTATAGAATAATAAAAATGTAGGGCTGGAAGGGACTTTGAGTTACTATCAAGTCCAGCTCTCTGTACTGAGGCAGGAACAAAAAACATAGACTATCTCATGGGAGTTTTTCCAACCTGTTTGTAAAAACTTCCAGTCATGGGAATTCCACAACCTCCCTTGGAAGTCTATGTTAGAGCTTAATTACACCTTGTTGTTAGAAAGCTTTCCTTAACATTCCATCCAAATGTCCCTTACTTCAGATTAAGCTCATTACTACTTGTTCTACCTTCAGTAGACATGCAAACTACAATCCTCTCTATTTCAGTATTTAACATTTAACATCAGGTCCCCATCAGTCTGTTTTTTTCAAAACTAACTACACCCCGTTTTTTAACATATCCACATAAGGAAGGTTTTCTAAACCATGTACCACTTTTGTTGCTCCGTTCCAGACTTTCTCCAACTTGTCAAGTATCAGAGGGGTAGCCATGTTAGTCTGAATCTTCAAAAGCAATGAGGAGTCCTGTGGCACCTTATAGACTAAGGGTACGTCTACACTAGCCCCCTAGATCAATCTAGGGAGGCTAATGAAAGCGACCGAAATTGTAAATCAAGCCCAGGATTTAAATATCCCGTGCTTGATTTGCATGTTCCCGGCCAGTCGCCATTTTAGAAATTGACTAGCCCGAAGTAACTGCCTGCGTCTACATGTGGCAGTGAAACGGGATTCCGATTTAAAGCCCCTAAATCAAATTAGCTGGTAAACCTCATTGCAGGAGGAATACCAGCTAATTCAAGTTAGGGGTTTAAATCGGAATCCCGTTTCACTGCCACGTGTAGACGCAGGCAGTTACTTCGGGCTAGTCAATTTCTAAAATGGCGACTGGCCGGGAACATGCAAATCAAGCGCGGGATATTTAAATCCCGGGCTTGATTTGCAATTTCGGTCGCCTTCATTAGCCTCCCTAGATCGATCTAGGGGGCTAGTGTAGACGTACCCTAACAGATTTATTGGAGCATAAGCTTTCATGGGCAAAGACCCACTTTGTCAGATACATGTAGTGGAAATTCCAGAGGCAGGTGTAAAGATACAGGCATAAGAAAAGAGTACCAATCAAGAGTAAGACTGGAGATAACAAGGTCAGTTCAGTCAGGGAGGATGAGGCCCACTTCTAGCAGCTGATGTGGAGGTGTGAACAACAAGAGAGGAGAAACTGCTTTTGTAGTTGGTTAGCCATTCACAGTCTTTGTTTAATCCAAAACTGATGGTGTCAAATTTGCAGTGGAACTGTAGCTCAGCAGTTTCTCTTTGAAGTCTGTTCTTGAAGTTTTTTTGTTGCAGGATGGCTACCTTTAAATCTACTACTGTGTGTCCAGGGAGATTGGGCAGTGGGGGGGCAGATGAACCTGGACCTGCCCCAGCCAGGGGACATGCACCCCTCCCCTAGCTGTGCCCACTGGAGCTGCAGCAGACATGGAGAGGTGCTTCTCACTTGGCCCAAAGATGCTGCAGTGAGAGAAGGCTGGGGTAGTCCTCTCTCTCCAAGGAAGCCTCCATAACGAACCCCTTATATCCAACCTCACCCTAGTGTCATCAGTCAGGATTCGGGGTCGTCCTGAATGGTTTCTGACAGGTCCTCTATTCCATCAATTATGATAAATTTTGGCTGTGTGCATGCATGCATTTGCTCCCCTGTCTAGCACATTATCCACCTGCAATTAGTCAGGATGACAGACTTTTGAGAGAGCCCCCCAAGACCACAAATCAGACAAGGATCAAAATCACCTGAACAGGTTTATTGCCAAACGACATACAATAATAGTTGTCAGTGAACAGACACACCACTGAGCCATTACACCTTATGTAAGTCATGGCAATGGACTAACATCCACTAAGCACCCTGGATTTCCAGCGCTCCCCCTTCCTCATGGTCAGCTGGTGATCACCCTTTGGGATGCACTTTTATACACAGGTACAAACAAATTACACATCACTCCTGATGTATCAGGTTGCAACCCTCTGTTACCTGGTTACTGCCCCTTACCTTGCAGAAGGGGGGTTTACTTACTTTTCATCATGCTGTCAACCTACTATTAATCATGCTGTCAACTTCAACCCAGTCCTGAACCTAGGTCAGTATGTACGTTATTTGTGGGGAGGCAGTTGGTACCAAGATGTTTCTCAGTGAGGTGTTCTGTTATGACCCCACTGGAATGTGCATTCAGCTTGTGCCTGGTTCCTGTGCCCAGTACCTTTTGGCATTCTTTATGCTTGACTTAGCTTATACTATTTCTCTTTAGCCAAGCCTCTTTCCTGCTTATCATTTTCCACTGGGAGAAAGTCTTGCTCACTAGATTTCAGGCCTGCTGTTTTTATGCAGAAGACCCTCAACTTAGTACACCCAGATTTAAATGAAGAAACAAAAATTAATCGAGTTAAGGACCTAAGCCATGCCTGGTAAATCTTCTAGTATTTCTTCTAGTATTATACATTATGTGAACTGATTTGTCCAGCTGTGTAAAGGAACATTAGAAAAAAATGGGTTCCAACCTCACTCTCTGGGTGGAATCCTGGCACCACTGAAATCCACAGCAAAACTCCCAATCAGTTCAATGAGTCCAGGATTTCACCCTCTCTACTTTTTTTAAAGAATTGGGGATCAATTTAGTTCTAGGGAAAGGTGGCAGATTACCAGCCATAGGGAGTGATATCCTCTGTTTATCAACAGAGCAGGTATGGCCTGACAAGATGCAGTGCAAGTTTTTCCATAATGCTCAGTCAATCTGCATAAGGTCTTACCTGGAGAAACCACCAATCAGGACCAGGCTGACCCATATAAGAACTGCTGAGACGAGCATAATGAGTCACTTCCAGGAGGTCAAGGGAGGAGGGTTGCCCTGGCTGCCCTGTAGGAGGGTTGGAAGAGACAGTATTATGCAAAGAGCAGTGCTGAGCAAGGGGTAGGGGAGTAAGAGGGAGCTCTAGTGTAATGGCTGCCAGACTGAAGCTCTGATACCAGGGCAGAGGTGATGCTAAGGCTATGGGGAAGTGACCCAGAGAAACAGGTAGCAGGAGCTGGAGGTGATGCAGCACATGGCTGTTGACTAGAGGGTCCCTAGGTTGGGATCCATAGGAGAGGGCAATCCTGTGTTCCCACCATATACCTACTTGCAGCTGAGGGGAGTAACCAGTGCATGGACTGCAGCTGGCCACTGAGGCACGTGGCTGGACTGAGGACTGTCAGGTCCCCCTGAAGTGGGAAAGAACTGAGTGGAACGCAGCCAGAGGACTGTGTCCAGAAAAGGATGCCACAGTCCAGGGAGTGATGGTGGTCCTAGAGGTGATGACAGAAGTGATGGCAATGAAATGCCACCTCGTTGAATGTGCACTGGTAAATCTGAGCTAATTCTTAGAATGACCAGCAGGAGCAGCTGCAGTGGTGAGTGATGCCCTGTTACAAGATCCCTAATCGGTAATGCTTTTGCTTTGTTCTGCTTGGTTTACTCCTCTGGGCCTCTGAGATAGAAGGAGATAAGAGGGTTGATTTTCTTATTCCAGTTTATTTGATTTTTATTCTTCCTCCTAAGATCTTATACCTTAATCATGCTGTGCATCAGAGTTTCCTTTCCAAAGGTCTGAACAAATGTGAAACTATACATGGATTATCAATAATTAATGTTGCAATTTGAAATTTTTACCGGAACTTCTCATGCTTTTTCAAAACTATTTACTTATTATTGGTTTTATCAGTATGCTACTTACATTGAGACTCGACTCTTTGATCCTGTAACCATGGATTATATAGCACTTGTTGGAAAAATCAATGAGAATATTACATTTAAAAGTACCCTCCATTCTTAGTTACTGGATTTCGTTAGAAAGAAAAACCTCTTAAATAGTCTATACATCTCGAAATTAGTGCTCCCCAGCACACTTTGTTTAAGAGGAAATCCTCAGTTGCTGCTTTAAGGGTTAGGTTATGTCTGTAGGTACAACCCTGTGTAAGGTCCATTGCCTCAGGAGAAACACCAAGGAGTACCTGTAAACCAGATAGTCACAATCCTGCTTTGCTCCCATTTTGCTTTCCAGCACCTTAACAGATACAGCATACTCACCCACTCCATGGTGGCTCACTCCAGTATCTTGAGATTTGAAAGGGGTAGAATCAAGAATCTGTCCTCTCCTTACCCTTCTCCTCCACTTGACCATTTGCTTATGAGGTGCCGAGGGATACAGCAGTTATGCAGTGGCTGCTTCCCTTCCTCACCTGCCTTTTGTTCCTGGAGCCCAGATGTGGGAGGCTACACAGAGCAGTGTGGAAGAGGAAATCTTACTCCCCCTTGTAACTCTGAATGCCCCCTTAAGGCACAGTGTTATCCCTTATGGATTTGTGAAAATGTTGTCAATAGAGGAAACCTGAATGATACATTGGAGCAAGAGAAGCTATCTTAATGGAAGTAACTCCATTATATGCTTGAATGGGCCTTAGTAACACAGAAATCTGTCCAGAAGTGAGCAAGCACAAAACTAGTAAAGTACACTCTGGACTGATGTGCAGACACTGGAATGTGATTGCTGGCTGAGTTGCCTTTTTCTGTCCATCTAAGACAGAGTCACTTAAGTGCTTAGTGCTTGTGATGTAGCTTTGCAGCAGGGACTGCCACAAATCAGTAGTTTCTAAAACCTCTTGCAGCAACTAATGTTCCTCCTTTCAGGGAAGGGAAATGACAGTGCTGTGGGGAAAGCACTAGCAACAGAAGAGATGGAGCTCAGGACTGCAACAGACTTTGTGAGTAGCAAATAGGTTGACCTAGATTAACAGGAGTTGGCAATATTGCACAATGGATAATACTTTGTCCTTGTTACAGCTCACTCTATCTCAGCCTCATGGTGCTCCCCTATGAGAGGGAAGTATTATTTCCCACTATACAGTTGGAGAAATCAGGGAACTGAAGTGAATTGCCCCCCACACCATGCTCAGGAAGTCTTAGGAAGAACTGAGCATAGAACCCACCTCTCCTGACTTCCATCCTATCAGTATTTGAAAATTGAAACTACATCTCTGTGATATTGAGCCAGGACTATACAGAGGCTCTCGCAAACCCTCTAAAATTCTGTTTCTGAACTTGCCTAATAGCCAACTATTAGAGCTGTTCAGAAAACTGAATTTTCACTCTGCTGAAAATTTTGTCATTTCAAGATCGGTTTCAGTTCTGATTCAGAACAGACTCAAAATATCAAAGAAAGTCTGACCAGCTCTGACTACCAACATTCCTTTGCTGGTTTGTAACAACACTCTACAACAGATAAAACAGAGGTAAATGCAAAACCACTTGAAATTTGACTGGTTTTAGATTTTGTTACAATTTTAGAATAACTTTGTCACAGGATTTACTACAGAACCTTAAAAAATCCTAAACCCATTTAGGAGTTTTCTTTGAAATCAGGTGAATCAACTGTTTCCACTGAGTTTCGCTTTCAGTTTTTAGCTTCCTTGCTAACTCAAAATCAAATTAAGAAGTTTGAACCCACATAGATCAGAATAAAAGAAAGGTCCTCTTCCTCTTTGAAATGACAACAACCAGGGTCACATGGCTTGGTATATAGAGTTATTCCTGGATGATTTTTTTAAAACTAATATGGTAAGTTTTCACTGGCAGTAGTTGGACTATTGTCTTCAGAGGCAGGAGAAAAGAAGATTCTTCGAGATATACTTTGGGAAGGGAAATATAAGATGAGGGTAAGGAGAGGTGGGTTCTTGAGTGACCTCAGATAAATCAGTTCAGTCTCTGTGCTTCCATTTCTCCTTCTCTAAAATGTAAATAACTATGACCTACCTCATAGGGGAGCTGTGAGGCCTTATTCATTGCTTGGAAAATGCTTTGGGATCCCCTTGTAAAAGGGCAAAGTATTATTATTAAAGTGTATTCCACTTGGCTAAAACCTGTTCAGCAACCAATTTAACAGATGCAGTAAAGCTCTTATACAGTCGCAGTCAGACAAATTCGTTTCTTGGTTTCTCATGCACAGTCCAGCTGTGCTTGTTGTTATCATCACAACCATACACTGTCATCCTCATGCTGACAGTTCAGTAGATTTTGATGATTTGTAAGAACTACCTTTTTCTCATCAACTTTTATTCCCCCTATATCTGCCTCCCAACTGTGTGTGCAAAAGCTCTGATTGATGGTCTCCTAAGTCTCTACCTCTAGTGTTTCAGAGAGGATTGCAGAGCAGCTTTCCTGAGGTTACTTCAAGGCCCAGGGTAGCTATTTCATCCCAGCTGAAATCTTCAAATATTCTTTTAAAAAATCCTTCACCACTGGAAATTTAGAGAGAGAATGGAAAAGATCAGTGGTTCACGGTGTGAGATTTTTTTAAACCCTTCATTTCCATCTTATTTCAAGTATCTGAGGTCTTTGAAATAAACAAGCTAACATGAGGTGGACAGCCTCTTTGTTTAGCAGCGGTGTGCCTAGAATTAACAATCACTTGATCACATATCTAAATACACAGACCTGGATACTAAGAAATGTAATTTTAAACTTGAAATCATGGCAAATATATTTTCAAGAACTTTGCATCACCTTCCTCCTGCCTCAGATGAGCTTACAATCAGCTTGATAAATGACATATTGTAATGAACTTGTAAGGCAAAGCACTTTGCAAACAGAAAATATGGGATTTTTGTCAAGGCCCTGGTAGGCTGCATCTAAAAGGACATCTGTCTAGTGATTAGAGCAAGGGCCTGGGGATCAGGGTTTACCTTTTCTACTAATTCATTTTGTGACCTTGATGAAGTCATTTCATCTTTCTGCCTCTGTTTTTCCATATGTAAGCTGGCTTAATATATAACTATATCTCTAGGATGCTGAGAGGCTTAGTTGATCATTGTTTGTATTGATATCATCAGAGGAGTCATGTTAGTAGGGTGGAAGGAATTATTTATTCTGTATTATTATGCAGAAGAAATTTACACTGCACTTTTAGGTAGACTTAAACAGTACCTAAAAGCTTTTAGGTACAGATTTTAGTAATTTTTCCCCTTGATTCACTATGTAATCATGCCGGAAAGTTTGAGGAAAACATTTATGTCCCTAAACAGTGTTGTCATTTTTTCCCCTTTGACAATACTAATTGTGTTTTTCAGGGTCATACGAATAGAGCTGAAGCCAAAGCTATTTAAGATGTTGAAAAATTGGAGAGGATGCTGAAAGAACAACAAATTATTTGGGGACTTGAAAAGTGTCTCGCAGTGAGAGTCTTAAGGAACTCAAACTGTTTAGTTTAGCAAAAAAGCTTCAAAGGTGTCTTGATTACTTCATGGTGAGAAAATAGGTATTAAAGGTATGAGAGGACTAATACTAAAGGAAGTACTAAAGGAATCTTCAATCCATTTGCTATTGTGTGTCCAGGGAGATTGAAGTGTTCTCCTACAGGTTTTTGTCTACACCAGCGACACCATCCCAGGACCTAACTAGATCAGCCACACCATCACTGGCTCATTCACCTGCACATCTACCAATGTAATATACACCATCATGTGCCAGCAATGCCCCTCTGCTATATACATTGGCCAAACTGGACAGTCCCTACGCAAAAGAATAAATGGACACAAATCAGATATTAGGAATGGCAATATACAAAAACCTGTAGGGAGGGGAACACTTCAATCTCCCTGGACACACAATAGCAGATTTAAAGGTAGCCTCTTGCAGCAAAAAAAACTTCAGGACCAGACGTCAGAGAGAAACTGCCTAGCTGCAGTTCATCTGCAAATTTGACACCATCAGCTCAGGATTAAACAAAGACTGTGAATGGCTAGCCAATTACAAAAGCAGTTTCTCCTCTCTTGGTGTTCACACCTCCAGATCAGCTGCTAGAAGTGGGCCTCATCCTCCCTGGTTGAATTTACCTCGTTATCTCTAGCCTGATTCTGGCCTGCATATTTATACCTGCCTCTGGAAATTTCCACTACATGCATCTGACGAAGTGGGTCTTTGCCCACGAAAGCTTATGCTCCAATACATCTGTTAGTCTATAAGGTGCATTAAAAATTATGAGGTGCTCAGATACTACAGTAATGGGGGAGCAAATTAGGACCTAAGATAATGTCTCATCTTGAACTTTTTATTTCATCTTTGCTAGATATCTATTTAAATAGCTGGGTTGAATGCTCATTGTTGCTGCAGATTCTCTTTGCCACCCATAGAAAGTGACATGTTAAAACGAATTCAGAAAAGCGTCTTGATATACTAATTTCTATGTGCTCAATCATTCAATTCTTACTCAGGCAAAACCTCTGTTGGTTTCAGTGGAATTCTTCCCTGAGTCAGGACTGTGTAAAGAAACACAGGTATTGGTTCTATGTTTCTAATAACCAAAAAACCCCACACATCATAATTAAGTTCTTCATTTTTTTTCTGTATAACGCACAATGTAAATGGATTAATTATAGGTAGGACAGCTATTATTAAGGCTGTCTGACACGTCCCATTATAAGACTCTGTTTTCAGTTGCTTACAACATTGCAAAGCTTTAAACATTTGGAGTGATATTTTTCATGCAGGGTGTCTGCCCGTGGCTGAATTCTGGAAGAATTCAGCCTAAACAGTTCAGCTATTAAACATTTATTTTAAATTCTCCACTGCCACATTGCTTCGGAGTGGGGACTTGACATTTGACAAGAGAATGTGGGTTTTGTCAATGATGTGCTTTTGCTGTTCCCATGAAAATCTGCCCAAATTTGGCCAATTTATAAGGCTCTGAAAAATCATGGTTGCCTGTGCAACCTTAATTCAGCAGTTTTGTGTCTATGCATTATGTTAAAGTCTTTAATTAATGTTAAATTGCAAAATTGAATTCCATAGTGTATGCCTTCACTGTCACAAACAAATTCATGATTGATGGAATTGGGATGTTTTCTGTGCAAAAGGAATTATAGGCAAGTGCTTTTGTAAAGGTGAACTGTACATAAGAGGATAAAGAAATAAATTCATCCTTCCTTTGCTACTCTTACTTTTCCTATTTGTATTCCCTTTATTGACTTTTCCCATCTAGCTTCTTAAACCACCTCCCACTATAAAATTTTTAATAAGGAAAACAAAATATTTTTTAAAAAAGTAGAGAGATCAATATAACATTTGCCACACCTCACTCTGATCACTCTAATCACTGCTTATGGCCACATCCTTCCTCCCCAACATTTATGTGTCATGTCTGTGTAGACTGGGAGCAATTTGAGCAGGAACTGTCTTTTATGTCATGTTAATACAATATCCGGGAAGGAGGTGCGACAAGAAATGCTGGGCCCTTAGGAAATGTGGGGGAGGGGCAGCTCCGTGTTCCTGGAAGGTGAGAGGAACCTCTTGGTTGGGAAGAAGTGGGGCTGTAAGCCCTCCATACTGCCCAGATCGAATGGTGCCCCCTCTTCCTCCTGTTCGCCTTCAGAGCTGTCCAGATTGCATGGCCAGAACTCTGGTGGGAATATGCCACCCAGTGCTCTGGCAGTGATTTGAAAGGGCCCAGGGCTCCAGCTGATGCTGCTGTCACTACTACCACAGCAGGAGGAGCCAAAACCCCAGGCCCTTTAGAATCACTGGGCTTTGGGGCAACTGGTCTCTTTCCTCACCCCAGCGGCAGGCCTGACAAAGTCTGTCTAGCACAATGACTCCTATTTTCAATTTGGGGCCTTGAGATTATATCAGTATACAAACAGTGACAATTGCCAGTGATAGGCATAGTCAGGCCCCAAGTAATGTGTTTAGGACGTGGCCTATTATAGCATCGAAAGTGTAGAAAGCATTTTAAAGATGTCTCTGACCTGACGAATTTATAATTTAACTAGGGCTTCTCATTCCAGGAGGCATGAACAAAAACTGGGGGAGTGACAAATGAAGAAGACAGATTACTGAATCAGAGCAATTTGGATCACGTAGTAAGATGGACGCAACCAAACAATATGTGTTTTAATATGGCCCAATGTAAAATGTTTGGCCATACTTACAGGGAGCAAGGATCCTAGAATAGATTTGGAAATTATGGTGGATAATCAGCTGAATATGAGCTCCCAGTGAATGCTGGGGCCAAGGAATTTAATGAAATATTCAGATGATTAGACAAGGGGATCTTTAGTAGAAGTACAGAGATTATTTCACCTCTGTATTTGGTACTGGTATGACCACTGCTGGACTACTATGTCCAGTTCTGGTGCCCACAATTCAAGAATTGTTGACAAATTGGAGCAGATTCAGAAAAAAGTCAAGAGAATGATTAGAATTAGAAATTAGAATTAGAAAACATGCCTGATAGATTGAACTTCTTGAATCTATCACTATTTGTCTTAATGAAGGAAAGATTAAGTAGTAATTTGATTACAGTCTATACATACCTACATGAGGAACAAATATTCAATAATGGGGTCTTTGGTCTAGCAGACAAAGGAATAACAATCCAATGGCTGGAAATTTAAGTTAGACAAATTCAGACTAAATAAAACATACATTTTTAGCTGTGAGGGTAATTCATTATTGTAACAATTTACTAAGGTTCATGGTACATTCTCCATTTTTAAATGCTGGCCATTTTAAAACCAAGACTGGATATTTTTCTTAGAGATCTGCTCTCGGCATTATCTGGGGGGGATTTCTATAGCCTGTGTTATACATGAGGTCAGACTAGATGGTCACAATGGTCCCTTCTCACCTTGGAATCTATGTACAGGTGCTAGATGTCATGACAGGCCTGCCCTTCTCATGTTATTAAACAGGAAGGAGAATCCGGTCATGAAAAAGGATGAGAACTGCTGATGGAAACAGAGGCTAGATTCATGAAATATGAGAGATGGGAGGCTGTAACAGCAAGTGATTGAATGGTGGCTGTTTAGCATGCAGCTTGTTAGTTCCACATTTGTATTCATTTATATCACATCACTGGCAAGTATCATGATGCTTTCATACATTTTAGATAGAAACAAAGGCTAACAAAGAGTTCTATGCATTCAGCTAAGAAATAAGTTTTCAACTTTTGATATGATCACTATCACTGAGGCTGACAACCAATTCCGCTTCAGGAGAGGAAATGTGTGCCAAAGCTCTATATTTTCAATGTGGAAATAATAGCAATGGGAATGACCCAGCCCACAGAATACGACGATGAGCATAGCAAGCGCAAGCATGGCAGAGAACACAGAGAAATCAGCCTGATTAGATAGGAGACTGCCATGGACTTTGAGGATCTTAAAAGTCAACAGCTGCTCCTTGAACTCAATTTAATGGCCCGCCAATGTAATTGAATAAACATGGTGTGGAGCACGAGTAGTGAGGAGACTGGGAAATTAAGTGAACAGCATGGTTCTGAACAGCCCACAGAGACCAGGGAGGAGGACGATTGGAGCAGGTGGAAGGAAGGAAGGTGATAGAATTAATATTCAGTGTTATTTTTATTGCAAACAGCAAGAAGGAGATAATAATGAATTCTAGATCTAGCTACTGAGATTCAGGCTACTTCGTTCCAGGCAATGGAGATATGAATAATTAATATCCCACTTCAAAGTTCAGCACCTCCATCTCCTCCCCCCGAGGTAGTCTTTGCAGAGGCAATAGTCGACTAAGAGAACAACGACTCACAATGTCTTATGCAAATCAAGTCATCATCACCACAGCTTCAAGGTGTTCTGACCCGCATGGTCAAAGGGAGACTTGACACACACATCTGACAAGAGGCCATTCAGCTTCCTTATGTTATCTTCCGAAAAGCTACCACAGTCAGCTATCATTTGGAGGCATAAGAAGGCTTCTAGGGTCAGTGTGGTGGTAGCCTATGGTCGTTATAAAGCATTTTGTGCCCATCCCATGGGATCTGGATAGACAAGAGGGGCCTGGCTCAGCAAAAAGCTCAACCCACATGAAAAAGTTCAGTCACCTTGAATAGGGTTTAACCATCTACTCCTGGAGTTGGCAGTATTTTATTGGATATGTATCATCAACTGACTGCTACCATTTTTTCTGGTTAGTTTGTGCAATCGATGCAGTACATTTTGGGAGGAAAATTCAACTGATGGTTATTAACTCTTGTCCTTGTCCTTTGATCCCATGTCTAACCCAAGGATCACATCATGAGAATAAATGTATTCCAGGAACATCAAGTTGCCTATAGAACTGCTTTTGAAATAGTGAGAGCTCCAGCTTAAAAAAAAAAGAAAAACACCTTTACCCATCTCAGAGAAAACACTTTTTAAAATGTTCAGGTAAGTTTTGCTCTGGGAAACCCTTGTATTTCTGGGGCTCATGCAAGAAAGTGTCTCATCCAAGGCAAGTAAATTCATCCAAGAAGTGGATATGCCTGAGAAAGTGAGCCACATGTTTTAGAGTAGGTTCAGAAACAGAGTGACATTGTCCCAGCAAGATTTTCAGTCCAGTCTCATAGACACAGATGGTAGGGTGGAGGGCTCAACAACCCAGGGTATTGCCTCTGGTTCATGTCTTCTGGTCCTAAAAGTATATTCTTCAGAATATTAGTCATTCACCTATATGGGGGGTTGTGTCAGAAGGGAGTTTTACCCAAATTTATTCTAGGTTTTGGGAAGCTTTTTGTCTCCTTCCTCAGAAGCCACAAAGATGGCCACAACTGGAGGTGGGGTGCTGTACAGCGTGAGCAGGTGCTCTGAGGTGGAATTGAAAATGTTCTCTCTCGGATGCTTTGCAGAGGCTCATTCTTACTCATATGCTTGGGTTCTAACTGATTGCCATGTGTTAGGTTTGGGGAGGTTTTTCTCCCAGTTCAGATTGGCAGGGTCCTTGGAGGTTTTTCACCTTCTTCTGCAGCGTAGGTCTCTGTCCAGAATTATTGAAGTATATCTCACAATCAATTCCCCTGCCATTTCAGGGGCCTCAAATATTGGTGCACCTCAGTGTCTCCTATTCTTAGTCTAGTCTTCTGTGAGCTGTAACATGTTGATCTAGTTTCGGTTGTTGAGTTTAGTGTCCAGGTGCTGCTGGCCTGTGATATGCAGGAGGTCAGACCTGGTGATCTGGTGTTCTCCTCTGGCCTTAAACATGACTCTATCGTGACTATGACTTAGGAAGTTCAGAGGTGGCTTAGTATCCAGTGCTCTACTCTGGTGAGGGATGAAAAAGGATAGCAATGTGGATAAATCTCTGTAACATTTCCATATAACCATGTATCATTCTCATATAACTTTGTATTAAGAGAAATTTTGTAAGTCCTTTTATATATATATATATATATATATATATATATATATAAGTCCTTTTAGATATATCTTTATGTTAAGCTTTCTTATAGAATCCCTTGTATTAAGAGAAACCTTGTATCCAGTCTTTTCCATAGAAACTTTGTATCAAGCCCTTTATGTTATAGGTCTTAGGAACAGTTAAGGTAAAGAAAAATGTCTTTTTCTAGGAGTAGAATAGATCTCTCCCCTTTCATGGATTGTCCTGTTGAAATGAATGGAGAAGCCTTGAAAGGTGAGCACCTCCAGCAGCAGTTGCAAGGGTGGAAAGGGGCTGGGAGCCAGATCCAAAGACAATAAGACTTGTGAAGTGAGCTCATTGAAAAGAAGATTGGACATATAAGATGGCCTTGGGAGTCAAGCAGCAAGTGCCCGAAGGACCCTCTTTGAAGCAGCATTAAAAAAGGCATCACAAGTATCTCACTGCATATGTAAATGATGACTAACTGGCTGCATGAAAGGGATAAATATGAGGCATCTTGCAGAGTGACCCCGGATTTTCATCTTGTCAACATCAAAGCATCGATCCGGATCAGCGGAAGCCTGGCTCCACCCCTCCCCCATCTAACTCACCTGGCCAGTGTAATTAGGGGGAGCAACTATTGGTAACAACAAGATGGCGTGTGCTTGTGTGTTTATGAGTGCATGAGTGTAATGTATCATATGCATATGATAAAGTATTGATTTATCTATGTATGTTCAATAAATGTGGTGTGTTGCCTTATCCCCCTGAAAAAGATCCCGGGTGCTTCTTTTATGCACAACAGCAAGTTAAATGAACCAATGGGCTGCTCTGGTATGAAGTGAAGTAGGATACTAGACTAGTCAACCAGAGGACTGCTCTGGAATGACAATTCCTATGATCATCTCTTTCTCTTCATTGTAACCTTTTCATCTCCTCTTTTGTCTGTGTCATTTGTGTTCTGTTTTCCACTGTGACCCTGGGGACTGAATGTTTGATCCAACCCACTATGGAAACATTTTCATATTCTTTGTGAATCTGCAGAGAAGAAGAAAGAGCCATGCCAGTTTTGGTCCAGTTAGAAATGTTTTTATGCTTTGGGAATATGTGATAGTGTCTTTGATACTACTAGAATATTTAAGGCCAAATTCCACCCTTGAGAAACAGGCTCAACTCCCATTAGCTGTGCTTGTTACCCAGAGTTTTGCTCAACCAAAGAGTCATTGTACTTTTTGCAAGATGGTGTCAGGAACAAATCAAAGGGGGACATATTGCATCCATCTGATTAAAAATGACACAAACCCTAGTGCTCTTACCCAAACTTACTATTTTATTAGCTCTCAAGCACACACAAATAGGCAAAAGGTCTAGAGAAACCCAAGTAATAGTTACCCACAATCTGGAGAGGTCTTGAGTGGTCAAATGACAAGATTCAGGTAGCCAGCTATCTACGTATCTCTGGGGATTCTGATAGATATCAAATCCAAATCACTCAGACATGTCTGCCCCTTTTATGATAGTAACTGCTACAGTTATGTCAACAACATGTCAATCAAAGAAAAACCATTAAGCAAGCGCTTTTTAGCCATTAGTCATACAGATGTGTTTTTGCAAAGTCTGCTATCTCATGGGCTCTGACACAAACACAAGAAGTCAAATATAGACATCCTGTCTTTCCAAAAACCACATACTTCAGCAGTTTGAAAGGAGCAAGAGAGGATGGCACAGAATCATGCTCAGTTCTGATGATCCCTCCTCCTTCTCTCCTAGCCAGCCTAGTTAGGCTAAGGCTGCTACAGGTACTTTTGGCAATAAGTATGAGACTTGGTATTCAAGGTTACTGTCAGTGACCTGGGCATTTTGTTGTACTATCAATGTTTTCTCTAACATGCCCACTTACACTATAGATAAATTTTGTCTCTAGAAGCTATTTTTGTGATTCCACTTGGATTTGTCTATTTCAGTTCTAGGCTGGCTGTGGCACATTTTTCTTTACTACAGGAGCCCAGTAAGAAAAGGGCATGGAGAGTAAATTTTAATGATGGGAGAATTTAATTTATTCTTCCTGCGTTCAGTTATTCAGTGATTGTTAATCTGGTAGAAATTAAACATTAGTTTATATTGAAAATGTGAGGAAGTGTAAAGCTTCAGGAAATGACAGTGTGAACGTGGAGATAAGGAAAAAACTGGAAATTGGTGAAAGACCCCATCATTCACTTCATCCATCATGTGTACCTTACATTTGCGTTTCTCATAGTAGGCAACCCTTGGCAATATTTATGAGATACTCTTGTTCCAATCAGACATAATTTTTTAAAAGCTAGCTGGAAGAAGAAATGGGTAGTTACATGCATAGGTGCACAAGTTCAAGCACAAGTGCTGTTTTTTATGTATTCAGTTTTAGGAAGCCACTTTTCATAACTGGGATTCTGTGATTTTTACCAAATGTGATTGGTACCATCCAATGTTTTATGTCTGTGGCATGTAGTGAGTGTTGTGTGTGTTTTAAGTTCCAGCTGATGCTAAAACATCAGCAGTGTTGACGAGAAGGCCTCCAATACAAACAAAAAATAGCTCTGGAATAAAGACCTATGTAGCATATCTGAAAGAATTGCCAAATGGAACCAAAATTATAATTCATTATGATTGGGTTTTATATAAATGCAAAGTAAGTAGCTTGATTTCTTTTAAAACTCCAGCCTATTTGCCTCCATTCATTAATAGTTCACTAGTATTATTTAAATAGAGATTGAAACCAGATTTGTCTCAGCTATTAAACATTCCAAAAATCAAGCATTTACCAAACCAAAGACTAGTACAAATGTGTCCTTCATTTTGTACTGTTTTGGTTCCCTCTACTGGTTTTTTGCCAAACAAATAAGCATTCCTTTGTAACATGTTCATGCCCAGTTCTGAAGCATCATGTGAAGCATGAAAACTGGAGACTGAAATCACCAGTAAACAAAGCCTGATTATTTTAGTGGCTCAAATAGAGAGAAAGGAAAGGGAAAAAAAGGAAATGACTGTCAGAGTGAAAAGGCATTTCCATTGTTAAAATTCTTTCCTTTTTAATAATTAAACTGTTATTCTATTAGTGACGGCTACATCTAGATATAATTTTTACAAAACTGACTTTTAACCAAACAGTCTCCCAATGCTATGAGTGAAATTCTGAGGTTGAGGAGGAAGCACATTCATAAACAAGGATATCATGTATCCCTAACCCACCTTCTGTGGAATGGTGAGCACCTTCAGTTCTCATTGATTTCAGTAGGAGGTGAGATTACTCGACATATACAGAAAGTGTTTAACACACACAGAATTGGACATGCTGTTCTATGATGTGTTAGCAATTATGCAGCTTTAAATGAAAAAAACATAGCAGTGTCACTGTTCCAAAGATTGTTACTCCTTACAGGGAATAGTTCTCACCTTAGAGACAAATTTATCCTTGACCCCAAACAATCCTGGTGGGATCTCTCTATTATTGCAAAGTCAAATGTTTTCATTACTTGCTTAGATTACAGGCTCTTTAGAACAGGGACTGTCTCTTCCACTGTCTGGAAAGCACATTTGGGACGTGACTGAAATATAAATAACATACCAATGGAACAGAAAGGCCAGAAATACAGAATCAAGAAACTGAGGCTATTCCTACATCTGTTAAATCTTCCTGAACTCGGTTGTTTCTTGTGTTCTTTATTTTGAATCATTATTCCACATGTGAGCCCAAGCACAGTACTGCATGCCAAAGACTAATGGATCCTTCCCTCCTGTCCTTATTATGGCCTTCATCTCTAAGACAAAAGAAGCTTTTGGACAAGTTTCCAGTTTAGTTTAATACGGCGCAGTGTGTCTCTGCAAGGTAATTAATAGTGCCAGAGGAAACCCTGCGATTGCAAATGATCTGAGCACCTTTGCCTGTTTCTTGTCTAAATACACTTTTCCCTCCATCTTCTTTTCCAAAGAATATCCTGAGCATTCAGTGAGTTTCTGATCACCCAGGGCAAGGTTAGTCAGAGCATCACTGCTGTCCCAAGCAGAATAATGGAGCTATCAATAATAGTTAGATCAGGGTTAATAAGTGAAAGATAATGAGGGGAAATGGGAGGTCACATTGACACATGCCGAAAACACCTTGGCTTAGAAAGACAGTTTGCAGCAAAGCTGGCTTTTCATTTCCACGTGATTCCTGGCAAGCATTTCATTTTTATTCTCCATTTATACTGATTCAAGCTTGCTCACTTGGCCATTTTTTCTGTCAGCTTTGGCAACTAAGGGCAAATCTTGAGAGGTGTTGGGCACCTGCAAATCCCACTGGAATCAGGCTCAAAGACAACTCACCCAAAAATACAGAACTGATGAAATTGTCCTTTTCAGGACTCTACGGGTATGTCTAGACTACATGGCTCCATCAACAGAGCCATGTAGATGAGTTTACTAGACATAGGAAAATGAAGCGGCTATTTAAATAATCGCCGCTTCATTTACATCAAAATGGCCGCCGCGCTGTGCCGATCAGCTGTTTGGTGGCACAGCGGGGCAGTCTGGACGCACCGCAGTCGACAACGGAAGCCTTTGTTGACCGCTCCGGTAAACTTCATTCCACGAGGCATAACGGAGCGGTCGACAAAGGCTTCCGTTGTTGACCGCGGCGCGTCCAGACTGCCCTGCTGTGCCGCCAAACAGCTGATCGGCACAGCGCGGCAGCTTCATTTTCCTGTGTCTAGTAAACTCATCTACATGGCTCTGTCAACGGAGCCATGTAGTCTAGACATACCCTACATGTCTAACACAGGGAAATAATATTTAGTCCTCCCCATTTCTAGTGCACTGAACACATGCTCCTCCTCACAGAAGTGCATGGAGGAGAGCGTTAAGCCATCTGCATTGCCTAGCAGAACACCCACAGGAGAGTAGTGGCATTGCTACCACCACATGGTCTTCTTGGGGGTTCAGTCCCCCATTGAGCAACCTGGCCCTGCTAGCACAGCTGGGAATTAAGCACCCTGGAGCTTTCTTCCCTATGCAAGAGCCAAGAAATATAGGCCCCTTAGGTGACAGCAGAGATTTCATTTTTTTAGTGCTCTGCACTACATTCTATCCAAAAGCTGGTGCCTTGGCCCTATCTGCACTCAACACCTGCCAACAGAGCTGCCCAGAAGTATGAGGGGAATGTGCTGCACCACCCTAAAGAACAATTGTGGTTCACTCTTCACTCATGCTCAGTCCTTGGACCTCTGGCAAGACTGCCAATTCATAATTGGTTGTAATTCACATTTTAAATGACTTAATTTAGATCAAAATAGAGTTTTCGTGGCAAAATTTGTGTTCATACACACAGTTGCAATGACTTAGCAAAGGGCATGAATCACAGTCAAGTTAGTTAATTCCAGTTACTACACGGATGAGCCTGTAGAGAGAGATACAGTGGTAGTGATCTTGATACGGGCTAGAGACACAGATTTCATGTTGGCATTTCTTTCTTTTTTCCACACTGAGAATAACTGCCCAGACTTTCCCAAAATTTGTCATACTAATATGGTAAGTGCAGACACTCTAGCACAGGTGGCACATGGTTTTGCTGCAAAGACTGCTGCTTTGTAGACACAATTCAGCTGTATTTGTTATAACCTGATCAGACATGGATGTCATGACCTGCTGACAAAAGTCATAGTTGTACCTCTAGTGTCAATAAGTCATAAGTTGTACAATACACTCACAAGGGAAGAGACTGGAGCCTTACCTCTTTCAGGTTTCTAATACCAAACACTGGGGAATGTCCTCCTGGGAAAAAGCTGCATCGCCGGGAAGAGGAACTGGATAACTGTAAATAGATGCAGTTCTTACTATGCTCTAAATCTGTGGTGTCCAACACTCTAGCCACATGTTGCTATTTGGCTGGTTGAGAGTAGCTAGTTGTCTTGAACAATGTTGCTATTTGGCCAATTGAGTGTGGCTAGTTCACTATAGCAAGGGGATGAGTATGGACAATCTGCAATATAAGCATACTCCATTTAGAGCCATGATGTTCAACTAGTTCTGAAGCAGTAGACACTATAGTAACGCAATCTCTCACATGCACTACAGTGGTCACTGCTTCAGAACTGGTTGGACACCACGGCTCTAAATAGAGTATGCTTACACTGCAGATTGTCCATACTCACCCCCTTCCCAGGATCTAGCTTTACTGGTAACTCCAATAACAAAAAAACTCTCAAGCCTTTTCCCAAAGCTTGGATGTTCCTAGGGGTTTCCTCACAGAACTTCCTCTAATCTCTCTTATATCTTTACTGGAGACTGATTGTTTGAGTTAGCAACAATTCCACTTTCATGGGAGACTCGAATACTAGACGATGCATAAATAATGGAGTTCTGAATGCTTATTCAGTCTGCCTCTCACTTACACTGATCCAGGAGGTGTGATAAGTCCCATCTAGCTAATTGGGAGGGGAGTCCCAAACTTGTTTCAGTTGTAACATGGGGTCACAGTATGGAAAAGGTTGAGAACAGATGCGCTTGGGGTGTGGGTGATTGCCATCTCTAACATCTATGATTGTGTGAATGCCATGGAATGCTGTGGAGTCCGCTCCACAAATTTGCTAGCATACACCAATTTTGCTTGAAAATGAATTCTTCTTAAATATCACCTTGTAAGTGTGTGTATTCCTTAATACCAACACAGCGTAATTGGATGATGTTTATTGTCAACACAGCCGTGTGCTGCTCTCTGCCTTTGTTGCCTACTGCAGCTAAATGCAACTCTTCACTCAGAGGAAAGTGATTTAACCTCAACAATACCTCTGGAGTGCAGCAGGATCAAAAATGTACATTTGGAGATTGCTTCAATAAAAAGCAATCTGTGTGTGTATATAAAGAGAGCTTAGTGTTGTGCCTGTATAGCAGCCCCCCTGGTTGGCAATCCCTTCAACAAGGACAAGAGCTGAATAAGCCCGAGAAACTTTACCACCCTCTTTGTTCTCTGTTGTGGTCCAAAGCTGTGGCACTTTGGCACAGAGTAAGGGTGGCAAAATGAGGTTTGAAGTACTGTGCACATAATGTAACCGTTCTGGGACTACACAGAATACTTAAGCCCTAGATATTACAGGGAGATACACTTTAGCTATCACAGATTAGATAGTCACACAGATTTAGTCCCTGTGATTATCAGGCTGACACTTTACATCATCATCAGTTACATCTTTCCACACAAAAAGGATTTTGTAGTTGTTTTAAAATATTTTGTTTGTCCAGTGAGGAAACATCTCAAAACAGCATAGTGGTAAACATGTTTGTGGGTGTGTTCATTTCATTACACCACACAGCTCCTCCTCCTGGAAAATGCCCTCTGAAAGATCTCTCTCTCTCTCTCACACACACACACACACACACACACACACACACACATGTGCGCTCAGAGACACAGGTCCTCACACATACAGCACACAAGATTAGACTCTCACACATCACCTCACCCTGACACAACCACCAAAGGGGTTGTGCTATTTTGGGGTTGTCCAAGGATTAGAACGTCCCCACTTCCATCCCCTCTGCCTCCTGGACTTTTTCCCTGTCTAAACAGAATCCCAAGTGAGGTCCCTCAGCAATCTGGTGCCCTCTTCTATTTCAGTCTAAGAATACCTCCCTCGCTCTCTCTCCTTCCCCTTGCTGTGCACCATTCTCACACTACATCACCCCTCCCAGGCTTATTCAAATAATCAATGGTCCTTTCAAACAGTCATCTCCTTCCGCTTCTTCACACAAGCCTGCATGCAGTGCAGTGGCGGCTTGCCTGCCCCTGAGGAAATTAAACCGTCGATCCAAATCCCACAGAGCTTTGAGAAGCCACCTTTACCCCTGCCCTCTCCCTGATGCTGTCTGTCTACACAGCTGGAAACTATCCTCAGAAAGGAGAGAAAAGCAATCAATAGTGTCTTTAAAGAAGATGCCATCGGCGGCACAGTAAGCACTTAACCACTGCAGTGAACCACATGCCGCTGATTAAGATGCCTGGGTGGGGGCTGATTGATTTGTCTATGCATGCAGCATGCTAACCAGCAACCCAACTTTCAGCTGCTTCCTTCCTCCCTCCCCCCCCCCCCCCCCAGCAGAATGAAGAGCGCATACAGGTGAAAGCAGTAGTTAAATCTGCAGATAGAAGAAAGGCTGATGGCAGAGAGTTCTAAAGTAATGACAAGCAGGGTTCAAGCTCCTAAAAGGAAGAGATAGAAATGGCCTCTTAGACTACGATTAGTCCATCCCTGGGAGACTAACACAACACTCTTCCTTACAGTGTGTTCTTCAGGACTGTGTCTAGTACAGTGTAAAATGATTCAAGCAGTGTGATTCTCATAGTTTCCTGCAGATTATTCCAGTTGAACAGACAACAGTTATTGGAGCCTCTCTCCCCAAATATCCAGCCTATTTTTAACTTTGCTCAGTTTCACTGTCTTCTTATTCCTCACCAGACCTGCCTCATTGTGTCACCCAAATTTCCTTTCTTGTTTCCCTCACTGGCATTCATTTGTACCCCTCAACTACTTGTGGATGGAAGGGTGGTTGTTATCATAAGTTATTTTCTAAACACGGACAATGTGCAATTGCCACAGCACTAACACTATAACAAAGACAGTCTCTTCCCTAAAGTTCTCACAGTCTTTGTTGAATGAAAATGGAGAATATGCCCTGGGAAGGTCTGAAGGAGCAATAATGTAGGGGCCTGGGAGATGGAGATTCTGCTTGGTTTGGATCACTTCTTCTGTGCATTGTAGAAATAGTGGGCAGAGAATGTGGGAAGGGTGATAGCTACTTGGCAAGCAAGGATAAGGAGAGCATTTCATGTCTGTGGAGTGACATAGAAAAAGGTCCTGAACTGGTTATCATGTCATCCTGAATCATCATTTGTCAAGGCTCTTCCTAGTTAACACTTCTTCACAAGTCACTACATCCAACCACTCAGCCATTCTTGCTTCTCTTGTCTAAATACCTTTTGGTTTGGTCGCTTCTTGTGGGTACATTCTCACCAAAATCACATACAGTGCAAATCATCTCTGTGCAGAGCACCAGTTCAAGGTTTATATATCTCTAAAAACCAATTTAAGCTCCCAAAATAGGGCTTAAAAGAGATTTAATGGATGCATATGTAATGCCGATAGGCACAACCAAACCTAGGCTCTCTGGAGCTTTTAGTGATTGAGCCTCTACAGCTTGAGCTAAAAGCCAGCTGCCTCTCAGCTAGGGCTGTAGAGCAGACTCATTCTCTCTCGTAAGTGGTCTAAGTGCCACTACATGGGACAGTGAACCACACCCAGTTGATGTGGGTTACACATGTACTTTCTTGCTAGTTCTCTATGCAGAGAAGATTTCTCCTATAGACAGAAACTATCTCATCTCTGCTGCTTCACACAACACCACAGTTTATGCATCCCCAAAATCACTCCAGGTATATCACATAACAAGTTCACATTCAATTTGCTATCAGCCTTTGTCAGTACTGCTTCCCAAGTTCTTATATCTCTTTCCCAATTAACATCTGTCTTTCTGATTCTTTCCTCCCATAAATATCAGCTTATATTTTTTTCCAAGACAGGCGCTGGTTTGTTTTCTACCAATATGTCAGTGATGTAGGTAGCTATGAAATTAATGGCTTATGTGTGCTGTACCTTTAAGTGTACCTGCCCTCTCCACCTTTAGAGATTTCAGCAGCCATTTTGCTCACATAGATCATCAGTATAGACCATCAGATGAGACGCACACCAGGTACTCTGTCTTTCTCATGGAGAATTAACTTTTGTTCTTCCTTGTCTTGTTTACTGACTAAAAATATGTGTGTGCTCTCATTGTCAAAAGAAAAAAAGCACAGTGTCCAAGCTATAATATGCAAATGCTTCTGTGTTATTTTCTAGTTCTTGGTGTCGTTTGCAACACCTTCAAACTTAATATTACCTGTAAACTCCATTAAGAGAATATTTTATCCCTACTCTCAGATCACTAAAGAAGGAGTCACACAAGACTGACTTAACACGGAAGCACCTCAGTTGACACCAGCTCTTTGCCACTTGATACACTGCTGTTCTTCAATACCCTTTTGTCCTTTGCTCCTTCACTCAGATTTCAGTCCAGAACTCCATCACCCTGCATTCATACGTATGGCTAATTCACATCTTAAATAGACTCTTTCAGGCTCAGCAATTAGGGAAAATGCACAGGAAAATAATGTCTCTGATTGATAGCTACTGGCCATAACATTAACTAAATTCAGAGGCAGGGATACATCTATATAGTAGGTACAGTTGGAATATTAAAAAACAGTCTATATAATTATGCCCTTGGGAACTTTCCCATATCTCAACCACCAGGTGGCAATTTCATCACATTATATGTTCCATTAGGTAGGCAATGGCCTAAATGGTGTGGAAAGATGAATGTATTTTCAGTCCATGCAGTCTGCAGAAGGAGTATGTCAGGCAGGAGGAACAGTTGAGTTCTCTGCATGGGGAAGTGGAATTATTCTCTTCTGCCATGCACTTGGTAGAATAATGCTTCTTTTTAGTTTGTGGCTTTTCTAGTTCCCAGACAGAATTGGGGAGGCTGTTAGGTTCAGACAACAGTCAGGACACAAGAAGCAGCAATGATACAAACACAAATGGCTTTAGGTTACACAGTGAGAAAAATCCTGGCTTCATTGAAATGAAAGGGAATTTTGTCCCTGATTAGTGTAGGGCCAGAATTCCACTCAGGATTCCAGATCATATTCAGATTAGGGGTGAGAGGATAACCCACTTCACAGAAAACTGAATTGGGTCATAAGAACATAAGAATGGCCGTACTGGGTCAGACCAAAGGTCCATCTAGCCCAGTATCCTGTCTGCCGACAGTGGCCAGCACCAGGTGCCCCAGAGAGGGTGGACCGAAGACAATGATCAAGCGATTTGTCTCCTGCCATCCCTCTCCAGCCTCTGACAAACAGAGGCCAAGGACACCATTTTATCCCCTGGCTAATAGCCTTTTATGGACCTAACCTCCATGAAATTATCTAGCTTCTCTTTAAACTCTATTATAGTCCTAGCCTTCACAGCCTCCTCTGGCAAGGAGTTCCACAGGCTGACTACACGCTGTGTGAAGAAGAACTTTCTTTTGTTAGTTTTAAGCCTGCTACCCATTAATTTCATTTGGTGTCCTCTAGTTCTTCTATTTAGGGAACTAATAAATAACTTTTCTTTATCGGCCCTCTCCACACCACTCATGATTTTATATACCTCTATCATATCCCCCCTCAGTCTCCTCTTTTCTAAACTGAAAAGTCCCAGTCGCTTTAACCTCTCCTCATATGGGACCCGTTCCAA
Source organism: Pelochelys cantorii (assembly GCA_032595735.1). NCBI lineage: Eukaryota > Metazoa > Chordata > Testudines > Trionychidae > Pelochelys > Pelochelys cantorii. The sequence continues at coordinate 94,234,344 of CM064329.1, read as the reverse complement.
ACCCCTAATCATTTTAGTTGCCCTTTTCTAAACCCTTTCCAAGGCCAAAATATCTTTTTTGAGGTGAGGAGACCACATCTGTACACAGTATTCAAGATATGGTCATACCATGGTTTTATACAGGGGCAGTAAGATATTCTGGGTCTTATTTTCTATCCCTTTCTTAATAATTCCTAGCATCCTATTTGCCTTTTTGACCGCCGCTGCACACTGCGTGGAAGTTTTCAGAGAACTGTCCACGATAACTCCAAGATCTCTTTCCTGATTTGTCGTAGCCAAATTCGCCCCCATCATACTGTACGTATAGTTGGGGTTATTTTTCCCGATGTGCATTACTTTACACTTATCCACATTACATTTCATTTGCCATTTTGTTGCCCAATCACTCAGTTTGGTGAGATCTTCTTGGAGTCCCTCACAGTCTGCTTCTGTCTTGACTATCCTAAACAGTTTGGTATCATCTGCAAACTTTACCACCTCACTGCTTACCCCTTTCTCCAGATCATTTATGATCCATACAGAACTTTCCCAAACAAAACTAAATTTACACCTTTAGGATTAGATCCATTACAGCAATATTCTCCTATCTCTCCTGACCCCTCAGATCCCTGCCCACAACCAAGCTGGTGATAGATTTTGCCAGGCCCTAGGCAATGTGTGTGGGCTGTGGGACTCAGCTCCATGACTCCCAGAAGGGACTGGGGATGGGGTAGAAGGGGTGAGGCTAGGGACAGCCAGCCTTCAGTGCTGCCCGGATCACACTGTGCCTCCCCCAACCATCCCTCACTGGCCCAGAGCTCCAGTGGTGATTTAAAGGGTCTAGTGCACCGGCCACTGCTGCTGCCATGATAGCACCAGCAGCAGCCCAGAACCCCAGACCCTTTTATATTTCTGGGTCCCAGGGCAATTTTCTCTTCCATCAACAGCCCTGCCCACAACATGCCTCCAAGGCTTTGTCTACACTACCAACTTTTATCACCAAAAACTGCCGTTTGCTGAAAAAACAATGAGAGCATTCACACTACAATTCAACTTTTGTTGGGAAAAATTCCCAGTTTTGGTGACAAAAAACTTCCGTTGTATGGGTATGTCTAGACTACATGGCTCCGTTGACAGAGCCATGTAAACTAGTTTACCCAACGTAGTCAATGAAGCGGGGATTTAAATAATCCCCGATTCATTAAAATAAAAATGGCCACCGCGCTGTGCCAACAATCAACTGATCTGGCACAGCGCAGCAGTCTAAACGTGGATTGGTCGACAAGGGAAGCCTTTGTCGACCACTCCCTTATGCCTAGTAAAACGAGGTTTACAGGAGCGGTCGACAAAGGCTTCCCTTGTCGACCGATCCGTGTCTAGTCTGCCGTGCTGTGCCGGATCAGCTGATTGTCGGCACAGTGTGGTGGCCATTTTTATTTTAATGAAGCGGGGATTATTTAAATCCTAGCTTCAATGACTATGTCTGGTAAACTAGTTTACATGGCTCTGTCGACGGAGCCATGTAGTCTAGACATACCCTATGAGAGACATTTTTTTTTCTTTTCCCCTCTTTTAATTGTTGACAAAGAGCCAGTGTGGACTCTGCTGGGTTTTTGTCAACAGAACTGGCTTCTTTCGGTATTCCACAATGCCAGCCTTGATGGCTGTGCTCAGTGTTTTGATCTCTGCTGCTCTGCAGGCATGCGTCCCTCTCCTTTCAAAGTTCCAGGAAGTATCTGACAGCTGAATGATCTGCTCCACTTGGGGAACAAAGAACAAATCATTGGAGTGCTCCTGTTCTGCCCTGCACTAGGAACACAGTGGCAGGCAGACTGCAGCTGCAAAAGAGGAGGTCAGAGGCTGTGCTGCTTTGACATACCTCAGCATGCAGGGCTCACAGAGCTCCTTGGGATGCTGTTCCCAGAAGCTGATGAGGCTGTGGGAGAACTCAGAGGGAATCCCAAGATGTGCAGGAATCAGCTCTGTCTTCCCACAATACTGCACTGTGGGGTACATTCCTACCATGCGCTGCTCACATTGTCAATGATGGTGCCCCCAATGTGGACATGATCTGTTGACAGAAAGATCAAGTGTGACCAGCCTTTGGCAATTTTTGTTTTTGTCAGCTTTTGGGTGTTGATATGTTTTGTCAACAAAACTTGGTAGTATAGACATACCCCAGGGCTTCAGTACCCTCTCTAAAATCCCAAATGACCTCTCAGCTTTCATCTCCTTATCTCTACACTGGGCTACCCAGATTGCTACTCATTACCAATTCCCCAGTGGGCCTGCCATCACTAAGTGTGGTCGGTTAAGGCTAAATGAGGGAGGGCCATTAGAACAGCTTCCTATTAACATCCCCTTGTCCTCACAGGATGGCATCTTCCTTTTGCTCCTGAAATCTTTATCTTTCTATCTGGAAAGATAAAAATGTACCTTTCCAAGCACACCGGGCTAGCTGCTAGTCCACATCTTGTTCAGCTCTCATTAAATCACAAAGAAGGCATCAGAACTTACAGAGTATAGAATCCTACAAATGTAATGGGCCTACTTAAATTTGCTTCTGAAGTTACCATGTGACATTGGAGAAAGTGACTTCTCCAGATTACTTTGTGAATAGAAATGGGGACCAAACTGCAAAATTCCAATCTCATTCTGGATTTTTAACAACCTAAAGGCAATTTGTAAAATTCAAAACAGAGGTTTGATTTCAAACTATCCCAAAATTCACTTGCTCTCATATTGCTCTCATATTGAGGTTTTTAATTGGAAACCACCTCCATTCATTTGACATCTGGGTCTCATGTCCCCAGCTGTAATATGGGGATAACAACATTCACTTAAGTTAGGTTTTTGTGAAATTTGAAAAAATCCATTTTTTTTCTATGAAAGGCCCTATATAGTAAAGGTAGAGAGCACTGTGAACAAATGCAAACTTAAGATGTAATTATACTGTTCCCAAATAAATGAGAACATTAAGATTGTATGATGAGATTCCTCCTTGAAGTATATCACTTCATAGATGAGAAATGCAAAGAGCAGAGTGCCAGAGAACAGAGAATAGCAGTTTCTGGTTCCCAGGCATGGGCAATTGGTGCAGCTGGGGCTGAGGGAGGCAGGCCCCTAACCCCAGCTACAGCCCTGCCCCCTCTGCTGAGTCCCCCTCCCCCCGGGTAAGAGAGGTTGCAGGAGGGGGCATGTGCATGCACCCCCAGCCTCCCCGGCCCCTGGAGCACCAGCCCGGAGCACGGGAGAAGGAGGAGGCTGTGTGATGCAGCTCCCATCTCCCTTGTATCCCCAAGGTCTAGTCTATCACCCTAGCAACTGGATCATCCTTTCTGTCTACTGAACTTGCTAGAATCACTGGCCATACATCTCTGGAGTCTAATGCTATCAACCTCACAGTACTTCAGCATAGTATTCTGGGTTTCCATGATGTACTCAAAAAAACTATTTGTAGAATATGTAGGCAGAGCTTTGCATTTCAGTTTTCTGTATAGTATGTTCTCCCAGGGTTCATTAGCAAAGAGGAACAATAATTTTCCCTTCTGCTCTCCCTTGCTCAGTGTTTGAAGTTAGCTAAATAATCACTGCAGATAATCCGGTGATTTATGGGTTAACACGCAGTTGAGAGGGAGGGGCACCTTGCCTCTCAAAGAGTTATAGCCAATAAACCCACCTTCGCCTTTCTTCTTGCTTTGCCCAATCAGTTTAAAATTCAAAAGCTGCCCTAGTACAAATTAAACAGCCATTCAGAGTGGGCCAAGAAGAGGAGGTCTGCTCCATAGACAGAGACACAGTCACCAAAGCAGTGAGCCAGCGAAAGCACTACCTTTTATTACACCCTAGAGCACAGTACCCAGAGCAGAAGAGGAGTCTGTAAGCTATAAAGGGATCCAAAAATAAGCGCATGACATCCTAATCAACCTGTCATTGCTAACTATAGTATAACTGGAGCCATTGTAGTGATAGCAAGTAGTTGAGAAGTATATTTTATTGATGTTTGTAAAGTGCTTTGAGGTCTACTAGTTCAAGTATTTATCCTGTGTTCATCCCCATGGCATCTGAGGTCCTGGGATAGAAGGTGCAGTCATAGAGAACAGTATTATTGCATAGTATCCTTTGCTGGTCTTTCTGTGCCATCTGTTTCCTCAGATTCTGATTAAGTAACATAAAGGGTTTGTTTTTAGGTCAGAAGATGATACAGTGAATTTTCTGTAGACATGTGTCACTTCATAGCAGGAAATTCCAGAGAAATACAGTAGACAGGAATCTCATCAGGACAAGGGACCTTGTCTTCTTATCTGTTTGTTAAATGTCATGCAAACTTATGGCTCTATTTTAACAATAATAGTGGTCAGTTTAAGGAATGAACAGAAGTTTGTTCTTCTGTCTCTTTTATTACAACCAAGAACAGATTACAGAATCTTTGGGTGCACCCCCAAAAAATAAACGTCCTACCTAGATAAACCACAGCTGTTGTCAGTCACAACCCATTTATCTTCCCTAGTTGATTGCTGGACACAATATACCATTGTGTCCAGTCTAGAAGCAAAAGTCACAGTAGGCCTGGTGAATTTGGTTGTCTCCTGTCACATCACTAGGCCATCAAAGAGTGAATCAGTAAAGGTACACCTACATTGCAATTAAAAACCTGTGGCTGGCCCAGACCAGCTGCCTCTCGCTTGTGGGCGTAAGGCTAGGGAGCTGTTTAATTGCTATATATACCTTCAGATCCGACTTCAGCCCAAATTCTGCATCCTCTCACCTTGCAGGGTCCTAGAGCCGGAGCTCTAAAACAAATAAAAATAGGAGATAAGTGGGACTCTGGCATATCTTGTCCATAAACCCTAGATCAAATTTTTATATGAATTTCAAGGCAAAACAAGCTCAGGGTAAGTAACGCATCCTTCTTCCAAATTGACAGTATATTGGCCTGCATAACAAAACCATCATGTAACTGGAGAAAGCCCTAGAATGAAAAGATGTATGAAAGATTATGAATGCCTTGGGGAAGTGCAGAATGCTTGCCCTCATGATACGAGTCTCAAATCAGAGTCAGCGGCTCTTTATATTTGTGTGAACAATCTTTAAAGGCTGTAAATGCTGAGATAGCTACCAAAGTGACTGGATTACAAGACACTGGGACCCTTTGCTCTCCACCTTCTTGCTCTTTAGATTCTTCTTCCTAATCCTCACACCTGCCTTCCTTTCCTTCTCCCACTATTAGTTTCTCAAATGTTGCCCCTATACTTAGGACAGTCTGCCAATTTCCTCGCGCCTTCTCTTTTTTTTCCCCAGCAGGCCCATAACCTGGTCTGTTTTGCCTTTTCTTAAATTTTGCCTTATTTAGATTATAAACTTTGGGGCAGGTGACACATCTCTTTCTATTTGTATAAAGCATGTGCAAATTGATGGCACACTCTGTAAATGGTTTCGAATAATGCTTGCATATATTGATAGTCGGGCCATATAAAGAGAGAATGTTTTACACTCAAAATATTAGCTATTAGAGCTTCCATTTGCAACATAATTGAAAGACATTACTGTAATTGGCTAGCAAAGCCACTGAAGTTTCAACACAGTCCACTGCAAAATGAAGATGCAATGAAAATGACATCTTAATAAGAATAATGAAATTCAAACCCCTAGTGCAAATATGGTGTACAATCCATTACATAGAGATTAGATGACATATAAATACCTCCAGGATATGAGATTATTGATCTGACATTAGTCATCTGCTTTTGCAACCAGAAAATGGCAGACAATGGGGACGTGGATGAACTACAGTGCCTAAGTCCCATTTTGTCAAGGAGATTGAGCAGAAAATTTAATGGCTCTACACTGTCAGGCAAAGGATTACTTTGAATTGCTTTTTATAATAAGATCTTGTCAAGGTTTGGACAGTCTTGTAATTAATGTGGTAGGCCTAAGACTCTATGGATCTGGGTTCCATTCCTGGTTCTGCCACAGACTTAATCTTGCAGTGTTTCAGTTCCCTAAATAATGCTTCCCTACACGACAGGGCTGCTGTAAGGAAAACTCAATTAGCTTTTATGAGATGCTCAGATACCGTGATGACGTAAGCTATAAAAATACCCAGAGAGAGAGAAAAATGTGTGTCTCTAAATATGTTTGAACCAAACTAAATTATTATTTGCTGCTGGTGATGATTGGATTTATTGAGCCTCCTTATTTTATACCACTAAAAAAAACGAAGCGTAACTTTTTTGAAGTCAATGGAGTTACAGTGGTGTAAAACCAAGGAAAGAAAAAGCATTAGAGATTGGATCTTGGCTCCTCAGCACTGGGGTTGGAGGCTGAAGGAAGCAACAGCTTCTTTGGAGTTTGATGGAAAAGGTGTTTGTCTTTTTCAATTATTTGTCTCTTCGCACAAGCTGATACCAACACATGCACTTCCTGGGACAGATTCACTGTCCATTTTCTGTGCATGTGCACCATCAAGACAATTTAGCTAGCTTCCAGTTTGAGGGAAAATCCCTATTTCTGTACAATTTGCTTCAATGTAGATATTTATTCATACCGCATCACTGTGCACTTCTCAGCATATCACTACTCAATCACAGGTCACAGGAAGTCTAGAGTAGATCAAAGAAACAAAGTCAGCTCTCCTGTGTCCTTGACTAGCACCCCGCCACTGACCATCTCTATCCAAACAACCCAGTGGCCAACAGCATGTGGAAATTCACAGGACTGGGGAACTCTACTTTGCTTCTCCTTGGGGCACTCCACTTTTCATCTCTTGCGGACAGGGTATTTCAATTCAGACAATTCTGCTGGTGCCCCTAATTGCACAGCCACGACATGCGTGTAAAGGTTAGCACCTGACACCCCTAACAGCATTTCTCACATCCCGTTTTCAGCCCTACAGGAGCCTTGGTAGAGGAATTTAGAATACATGGGGCCAAACGCTTGTCTCACTGAGGTCAATGCCCCTGCTTCTGATATCATTTGCATTAGTTCTACACCAGTGTCATTACATTGATTCTGCTGCAGTTACTCCTAGTTTATGGTAGACTCAGTGAGAGAGGAGGGAGGCCACTGAAACCAGAATTCAACCCAACAAAATACCAATGAATTGCAAGAGTGTACAAGTTACACCCTCCAAGTTCTAACATATCTGAGTGACTAATGTACTTGGGTGTAAGTATTTGCATCAATGAATGATGCCCAAGGAACCTTCAGTTTTATAGCCCTACTCAATCACTACATCACTCCTATATACTCTGAGCATCATTGTTCTCCAATTCATTCCAGTTCTGGACTGGAGTTACTCCAGATTCATGTCAGTGTAATTGAGAGCAAAGTCAGGTTTGCTAGGTGTTCATATTGTGGTTACACTGTCATTTTGGGATTGCAGTGCTAACATGCTTGAGAAAATCAAGAAGAGAGCCCAGATTCTTTCCACTCCAATTAACAAATTAAATCAAATGATTCCTTCATTAAGCACTTGCTGCCCTCGTCTCTGTATCTATAGCTGCAGCCAGAAATAAAATCTGCCTTTTTCTGTTTGAGCTGTCCGTATATATACAGCATACACAGAAGGAATGCCAAGGTGAGTGACAAAGAACAAATGTATTGCAAGTCTGTGTGTCTTTGCTTGAATGCACTAGCTCAGAGGGCAAAAACTATGTGCAGAAAAGTAATTTGTGTATCTTGTAAGAGGCAAGTAGGATGGTCTTTTGACTAAGGCACTACAGTGGCTCTCAGGGGACCTGATTCAATTTATAGTCTGCCATAGACTCACTGTGTAACCTCAGGCAAGACATTTATTCTCTTTTTGCCTCAGTTACTGATCTGTAAAATGGGATAATACTAGTTTCCTTCCACCTTTTTCCTGTTTTAGATGGAAAGTTCATTGGGGTGGGGATTTCTCTCACTATCTGTTTGTACAGCATCTAGCCCACTGGGGCCCAGTCTCACTTTGGGGTTTTGGACTCTAGCACAACACAAATCATAGTGATTGTCAATTAAATATACATGGCAAACTACCTACTGCATGTAGTTTTGTGTACATATTATGGTATTTTTGCTAAGATCCATAAAAATCTATAACGGCGCTTCTCCTTTCTCTTCCTCAACACATGCACATTAAGGTTAATCCTGATAACTGAGACACACTGCTTTGGAGTTATGAACCTGCTCCTGACTGCAAAGGAACTGTCATTAGATTGCTGGTGTAAGACTGTCTGCGAATGCTGAAGCTGGACAGACTGTCTTGGTTTTCGACAGTGCTCACGTGCTTCTCATCTGCACACAGATTATTATTGTAGAGCTGCTTGTGCACAGCAGGGCTCTGTACACTGTTTTTTGTATTGTAGCAATGCCTGGGAGCATGTATTTGCTTTTGGCAAAGGAATAACAAAGAATTGCATAGATCCGGCAAAACAAAATGTATGGAGCCAAAAGGGAAGTTATATTTTCTTACCAGTGTTTTTTTGACATTACTCCACCATCTTGTTTTCTGTAATATCCTCACTCTTACAGAGTGACCAGGGAAGCTCTCTGTATTATAATGAAGCCCTTGCCTATTTAAATGCTCTCTGCTTTTAGAGATGCATCCTGAGGTCTTTGTTTGCCTTGCCTTCTACCACTGTCCAGTGCAAACATTACCCAGCTGATTTAAGAGGCTCCTTCACAATGCCCTGCAGGGCTCTCTTCTGTGCTGTGTGTTCTGCAGTCTGTTTCTACTTAAACCATGAGTACTTTATTTAGATGTTATTAATGTCTTCTCAGTCATCATTTACTTTTCTTCTGCTGTGAAAAGACAGGAAATATCAAGTGGACTGGGAAAATCATTTGAGTGGTACAAGTGCAAGAGCTGACAGCGGATAAGCAAAAAGTGACTTCCGGCTAAGACCAGCAGGGTATCTATCTCTCCTTTGGCTTCTGATACTAAATAGCAGGGAAGTTAGAATTGAAACAGACTATTAAGGCAGTGTAATCCAGTGGCCAAAGTACAAACAGTAGGAATTAGGAGACCTGGGTTATAATCCTGACTCTGTCACTGACCTGCTCTATACCTTAGGAATTTATTTCACCGGGTTTTTTTTCTTCCCGAAACTTTATCTGCTTCATGTATTTCGATTGTAAATATTTTGGGAGTAGGATGAACTATGTCTTACTCTATATCCATATAGTGCCTAGCACAATGGGACCCCAACCTCAGTGGGAACCTTTAGACATTACTGCAATATAACATTCACAGAAAGCAAATATTGAATTTATCATGAGTGTCTGCATTAGACACAAGTCCGAAGCTCCTGTTCATGCAATCAGCAAATAGAAACAATACCATGTGACCTGCGCATACAACCTAAACTGCTTACATTCCAAGTACTGAATATTTGCAATAAATTGCAGACTAGGTTCCTTCATGGACTGTATTCGCAAAGTATCTGAGCACCCTGCAAATATTAATTAATGTAGCCTCACAAAACTTCTGGGAGGCAGACAAGTATCTCGATTGCACAATGTCTTTCTGGTACAAGAGACCTGAACATAGCAGTACAGTGCATCCTCGGTAGAGCTACCTATCTGCTCCTTTCTCAAAGTTGTTTATTTTACCTCTATATTTTATTACCAGCTCATATCTAATTAAGACAATAATCTCATGGAAGTGATATATCAGGGGAAATGAAGACTTCACAAAGTGTAATTGCCTTCAGAAGGGAAAGGCTGACACTGAATCCAATTTTGCTTGTCTATTTTAAATGCCACCAAATTTTCTCCCCTAGTTTTTTTCCAGTTGTTTTTTCCTGTGTGTTTCAGAGGCTGCTTGCCCTTGGTCCTGAGATTTCTGGCTACCAGGACAGAGCAAGGAAATGCTGACTACTGTAACTCAGATTCAAGGCTTATTTTAATACCTTCTGCCTTACCCCACTTTCCAGTCATTGCTTCATATGCTGATTCTATGCCACTGCATTCAAACATAACTGCAGCTAAAACACCCAGTATCCCATGCCAGAGATCCTGGAATGCTTCTTTTTTATTCTGAAGTCTTTTGACTCTAAGTAACAGATTATCAAAAGCATTAAAATCCTTCTGGTCTTTTCATCAGCCTCCAGTCACAGTACAGCTTGCCAGAGGGATGATGGCTCAGACTGAGGAATAACTGCTACTAGCTTGCAATGGCTTGGGACCCACAGCTTTGTCTCCGTCTACAGATCAACAAGATACATCTCAGTCTTCTGGGTTGATGAGGTTTGTACCTTAGCAATAAACAAAAGGCTGTTTGGTTTGCTGTACCTCACATTGATGAATGGTATGTAATTTGGTTTTGTTTCAATTTTGTGGGTAATTTTTTTTTTTTTTAAAGAACTCAACAAGGAGGACAAATAGAGCTGGATTGAGCAAGGAATAGGGTGAGCAGTACTGGCAGATATTGCTGTATGTATCAAGTCAATGGTACATCTATTCTGGTACTTTGTCAGCCTGCACCATCTGCTTCAGTTAATCCCCACAATGGGCAACTAGATAGTGATATGTCATTGTCATTAGGTAAAATTTCCTCCTTTGCCCATGCTGTCACTGATTGCCTCACTTCTGCATATCCGGTTTCCAAACGTATCCTACTTAGTTAATAATAATTTTACTAGGTCTTGCACACAGTCCTTTCTTCATACAGTTCCACCATTGCACCTCAGTCCAGACCTACAGCAACCCCTGTTCTTGCAAATCTGGGACCCCTCCAGCTCTACTAATGCTTCCACAGCCCTGAACCAAGGAGACCAGGAACCAAGAAGATCCCAAACCCTCTTATTTACTACCATGACCTATATTTGAGCTTATGTCCTTTAGGTAGAGCTAGTCAGCATGCAAGTTTACTGTGGCATCTAGCTCTCTGTGTTACATTAGCAAAAGAAGCGTGCAGCTCCCTGGACTACTGCCTCCCCAAGGCCCTGCCATCTACACTCCATCTGCTGCCCAGTTTCTCACATACCAAGCATGGCCACTCCACCTCCCATCTTCAGACAGCTCCATTAGCTTTAGTGAATGACGGTTCATTTACAACATCCACAGGTGGCAAGTTTGTTAGAAGGTGGGTCTCTCCCCCAGCCCAGCCTGCCACCCCTGTACACACAAGCTCCCTTCCTGGCCCCAGTGTGTCCCCTGATCCACCTGCTACACCCAGGAGCTGCCAGCACTGCTGCATGTGACTGCCAGCACCTCACTGCAGCCCCTGGGCAAGGAGGTGTCTCTGTGTGCTGTCCCAGCTGTGGAGTCCTGGGAGCAGTGCACTGATAATCCCCTAGGGCTATGCTGACAGCCAGGCAGAAGCTTGTGGTGGTGGCAGCAGGGCCGCCAGGCCATTTTAAATCACCTAGAGGCAGCAAGCTCCTGCACCCAAACTGCCAGAGCCTGCACCCCAATCTACTGCTCCAGCCCAGAGCCTGCACCCAGACCCCCTCCCAGAACCTGTGTTTCCCCATCCAAACTCCCTCTGAGAGCCTTAGGCAGGTGGGGCAAAAGGAGTTTGAGTGGAGGGAGGCGTGTGGGATCTGGGTATTCTAGGAACCACCAAAAGTTCTGGAAACCTGCCACCCCTGACAGCACACAGTCCAAAACCTCCCCAGACATATTCCAGCCAACTTCAAACACCTCATTTCCCTGTGCTGTCTTCTCTGTCTTAAGATGATGGGTCTAATTCAGCTGTAGAGGAAGGCATGGTGTAATAATGATGGCTACCCTCTTGATCAACACCCAGGATTGAACCAGTAGCAGCCAGCCCCCCCAAAAAATGAGCAGCTATAGCTTGAGCTACTCTTTCAAGTTAAGAGCATTACAGACCTATATCGTTTATGAAATGGGCACAGCAGGGGACTGCATACTATTCTACAGACTCTCTTGTACAGGGCTTAATGCATTAATGGCTATCATTCTGTGCTGTTGCTTGTTAATTATTCAAAGCAGGTTTGTTTGAGGGGGAGGTTGCAATGACAGAGGCAATGCATTAATCAAGCTGCATTGAACAAAGCTCTGAAGGCATCTCAGATGTTTAGAGGAAGGTTCTGATGTTGTGTATGTCGAAACTTTCTTTAACTTCTTTAAAAATATGATGTTGAGGAAGCAAAGCACATAATAGGGGCTGCCATCTTTTTAATTATGCAGATGAGGAATGTTGCTGATGAGTTATCTGGTAATAATGTCTTGGATGGAAATACCCACTGCTGGAAGGCTAATTCCACTCTTCACATTCAGGCTGGTCAATAGAACCTCGGTAGATATTATTTTCCCCCTTGTTAGCTTCTTGCTTAAATTGAGTGTTAATAGGCTTTGTCGCCTCTAAGCGATGGTCCTGATAATGAGGACTGATAGGGAGAATGGTTAATACTAAAGGACAAGTCCAGACACTGTGATTAAGACACCCCGGTGAGATTATGCAAGGCTCTTTGAATTACAGAATACTTGAGATTTCCTTTAACATTTAAAAATACTTTTCTTTCTCCCCATAGGCAACAAATCATGCCAAAGAGTACAGAAGTGTCCAAGGAAATAGACACAGGGACTGAGAAGAAACAAGACCACTTCTTTACTGTCATCGCCCACAAAATGATTTGAACCCCTTTTATTAGAAGTACAGGGAGGAGCAGGAGGAAGAGAAAATGTTAGCGTCCTAGTGAGTGCATTGTGGCAGCTAGGTCTCTGTTACACATTTCCTTTAGTACTAACTCCTTTGTCTGATGCCTCTGTTTTCGTTAAATACCCTCTTTGGAAACTTTTAACTAAAATTTGTTTTCTTCCCTGCATGCATCCTAATTAGTTTGCTACTGTAAGATTGCACACCAGCACTATGCTGTGTATGTTGATTTGCTGTGCTTCTGAATTCCCTAGCTCCCCACGGTAAGAGACTGTCTAAATGTAGGGGCCCAAGAGACCTCACCTCCTTTGTGCTACTCTTATCTCTGAAGCCCAATGCTCTGGCCAAAACAGAAGATGGACCTGGGCCATGGAGCCTGGGCCCCTCTACCTGCTTGCGGCGGAGGGGTAGGCTGAGTGCAGCCCCATGCCTATATGTCCTTGCCCCCCAGATTCTGTGCCCAGAGCAGGTGAAGGGTCTACATCTCCCCTGTTTGCGACAGACCATAGGCAGGAGCTTTTCCTGGGGAGCCAGTTAACCGGTTACCTGTTCACATCGCTAATCTGCATGCAGTATTCAAAATGTGGGCATACCATGACTTTATATAGAGGCAATATGATATTTTCTCTCTCATTGTCTATTCCTTTTCTAATGATTCTCAATATTCCATCAGTTTTTTAAACTGCCACTGCACATTGAGCAGATGTTTTCAGGGAACTATTCACAATGATTGCAACATCTCTTTCTTGTGGGATAACAGCTAATTTAGACCCCATCGTTTTTATATGTATGGCTGGGATTAAATTTTTCCATGTGCATTACTCTGCATTTCTCAAGTCTGAATTTCATCTGCCCTTGTGTTGCCAGTCACCCAGTTTTGTGAGATCCCTTTATGATGCTTTGCACTCAGCTTTGGACTTCACTATTCTGAGTAATTTTGTGTCATCTGCAAATTTTGAAACCTCACTATTTATCCCTTTTCAAGAACATTCATGAGAAGTTTAACAGCAGAGGTTCAAATGCAGATCTCTGCCGCACACCCCTATTTATTGTGACTCTTTTTTTTTTCCTACCACTTAAGCACAGACCTGGCAATGTTCTAAGGATGAGCTAAAGATCCTTCAATTACTTCAATGGTAAGTTCTTTCTCATGGGCAGTGAGTGAAGGCCAGGCTGGGAAATGCAAGCCCCAGCCCCACCCCTTACACCCAAGGCCCACCCGTGGAGCCAAGCCCTACCCATCCCCAGCCTGATCCTTCCTGGCCACCTGGAGGGCCAAAGCTGCCATGCAGTGGCCCCAGTCCCAACCCCCATCCTCCCTAGTGACCAGGGATCTGGGGCTGCTGTGCCACTGCTCCAGTCCTTCCTGATGGCTGGGGGACCCAAGCTGCTGCACCCAGCCCCTGGCACTCTGGGCGGCCAGGGAGCTGGGCTGCTGCACCATGGCCCCAGCCTTCCTGGGTGGCCAGGGAGTGTAGGCAATTTTGGGAAGGATGTGCCTTCCCTTGCCTACATTATCAACCACCCCCAGCTCTTTGTGTTTTGGGCAAGGAATATGTTTATAAACAGAGACAGGCAGGGTGATTAAGATAACAAAGCAGGTTAAGAGCTGTCTCTGGAATTAGGGCATGAGCAGATCTCAAGTATGAAATCCAGGGATTCATACTTTTGGGGGGCTACTAACCCCCTAATCAACCATAAATGGCACCCTTGACGCCGATCTTGCACATGCCGTGGGTGGGGGCCTAAAATGTGTGGACACAGAGCTGGGTGCTGCTATTTTTAGGCCCCAACACCCCAGGCAGGTGGAGAGTCCATGGTCCCCTACAGCTGCCTGGGCTCCCTGAGCCTGGCAATGTTCTGCTTCGAGCCTGGCCAGAGGCAGTGCTTTAGGGGAAAAAAGAGGGGTGGGGGTAGGAATGCCATGAGAAGAGCTGATTGTATGAGATTCCTAGCATTCAAAATGGCAAAAAATCTTGCAACATATTTCTGCCATTTGGGACCAAAAATCTTGTGCCGATAAATAAGGACTATTATTTGGCACCCACAAACCCCAAAAATGAGCCTAATGTGGCCAAAAGTCTGGGCCCTGAATCCCATCCAAAAATGAATCCAGATCCCTGTCTGAACACCACTCCTTTGAGCTGTCTATGAGTACTAATAGGGTGCGTCTACACAGCACCCTTACCTTGAAATAAGCTACACAATTTGCACTATGCAAATTTCAAAATAGGTAATTTCAAAATAGCTTATTTCAAAATTTGGCACTGTCTACACAGTGCCAAATTTTGAAATAAAGCACAATTCCAACAAGTCCCTTAATCCTCATGGAACAAGGGTTACAGGAATGCTGGAATAGCGCGCCTGTTATTTCAAAATATATTTTGAAATAACGGGTGCATTTAAAGACACAGAATTGCTATTTCAGGATACTTCCTTTATCCTGAAATAGCCCTGCTGTCTAGACATAGCCATAATGATCAGGCTTATTACCTGATTCTTTGGAAACAGTTACATGTGTTCTATAAGCATAAAACTGGCATAATTGATCTATCCCATTCTCTCTCCCTTTCTGCATTCAATCCCCATACTCAGTGACATACAATTCCCAAAGATGGAATAAAAATACCTTTCAATTCTGAAAACAGTGTCACTACCTCTCAGGGAAAGGCGAGCACAGAAGCTAATGCACTCTATGACTTCATCGTCTAATCATCTGAGTGCCACTTGAATAGCTCTCCCACTCACCGTTTGCACCTGCTCTCCCACCATGGTCCAGGCCTATTAGAAGTATCAGGAGCACATGGCACTTGAAAGGCAATGAGATGGCAGGTGGAACCACAGGGAATAAAATTACCCTGCAGCCCAGATGCTTGAAACCAACAATTAGATTATAAACTCTTTGGGGCAGCAGGAACTGTCTTTTTGTTCTGTGTTTACACTATGCCTAGCACGATGGGATCCCAATGCATTACCGGGGTTTCTAGCTGCTAAGGGAATATGAATAATAATTATTAATAATATTTTACTCTGCATGTGAACTCTTGCAGTTCAGTTTTCAAATGGAGCAATCAGGATGAAAGGTGCATTTCAACATATAAAAGCAATGTGTGGATTCTTTCTCCAGGAGCTGGTGCAAAGAAAATTTTTCCCTGATCTAGACTGCCATTTCTGGCAGGGAGGAGGGGAGAGAATAAGACAAGGGAACTGCCTAAGTAATCCAGAAACATGTTGTCTTACAGGCAGGTGTTCAGAGAGCCGCAGGTGGAGGGGGAATAGGAAACCAAGGGATATAAAAGAAACCTTCAAAAGCCATATTCTTTTTTAAATAATCTCTAAATTTCCTTGTTCTTTTTACCACTGTTATTTTCAAGGTGTAGGGGGAGGGCTGTGTGTTACATCTATTAGATCCTCACCCACGTGTGGAAATGTAATGCCAAACAAAATGGAAAGCCCTTCTGGATAATTGTTATAGAAAGTAATAAGACAACTAGGAGACATGGAGGGGGGGAAAAGAATCTGATCCTGAGATGTTTCAGGGACAGAGAAAGAAAAATGATTTTGTTTAAATCACCAGCCTCCTGTGATCCCCTCTTCTTTTTCTTCTCTCTCCATTGCATAGTCTGGCCTTCTATTCCCCACAGTGATCTTTTGCTGCCATCTACTGGCACATGACACAGCTGGAAATGCAGCTTCCTCCTGAGTTTATTCTTGCAGAGAGATGAAGGGATGGGGAGGCTTGGGAATGGTGGAGGACCAATCCTTTGTTGGTACCACATTTTCATTAACTACTTATTAGAATAGGGGAGAAAATCTCATAGCCAAGCTAAAATCCAGGGCACAACATTATCTATAGACAGCAACAGCAGAGCAAAGTATATGTTAAGGAGAGAGGGGCTTGATTGAAAACCCATAATGAGAGACTCCTACATTTTGGGCACCAAGGGATCAAAACCTGTAGCCAGATCCAAAGTTTGCAGCTGATTCAGTGTGCTAGTGACCAAAAGTTGTTGCGGTGTGATGAATAGTTGGCCTGTATACAATGACTTCATTGGACTAAGTCTAGCTCGTAGGGAGAGATGTGTACATCATCACTTCCCTTGGTGGTGGTTATCATAGGTATGGGAAGCTTTGTCTTCTCAAACTGCCTGACATGCCTCCCCCATGCTCCACCTCCAGGTTCCCTCCTGCCTGCTGTTCCCTGCCAGAGGCTGGGGCAGGCAGTCTGGGGCTGTGCTACCCAAGCCACCTATTCCCCTGTTGCTCTAGCTACACAGCCTGCCCAGCACTGGGCCTGGCAGAAGTGGGGACCCTTCAGTAATGGGGGACATGCCAGTCAGGGACTAGGCTGGGTTACATGGGCCAGGGAGGCTGAGGTCATGCTGCCCAGCTCTCTGGTGTGGAGGACACCCTGCCCAGCCACCCAGTGCTCCACAGCCAGGAACACTGGGGCCACACTATCCAGCACTCTGGCACTCAAGGACTGGGAATCGGTTGGGGCTTCTGGGCTGGGGTGAGGCTGAGGGTACTAGCTTGGGGCAAAGGCCATGGCCACAGTGAGGACTAAGTTCTGGTGAGCATGGAAGGGGTGGGGCCTCAGGTGGAAGAAGTGGGGTTGGGGGCTAGCCTCCAGAAGCCAGGGGTTTACTCACAATCTTGCCACCCCAGCCCACAGCAGAGAAGCCAAGACTAAATGAAAATATCATTGGCATAGGGGAGAAGCCTGCACTGTTTTTGAGGGTGTGTCTACACAACAAAGTAATTTTGGAATAACGGCTGTTATTCCGAAATAACTATGTGAGCATTGACACAGCAATTCTGTTATTTCAAAATAATTTCAAAATAATGGCTGTCTTATTCCAACTTCTGTAAACCTCATTCAGTGAAGAATAACGCCTATTCCAAAATAGCTATTTCAAAATAAGGCGTGTGTAGATGCTACACTGTTGCTATTTTGAAATAACCCCTCACCGGGGCCATTCTAATTTGTTCCTCCTGGGGCTCTGAATCGAGATAGTATATCTACATTAGGGACACCTGCCTCGGATTAATTTTGGGGCTTCCCTTCAATGTAGACGTGCTATTTCGAAATAAGCTATTTCGGAATAACTATTCCAGAATAGCTTATTCCAAAATAACTTTGTAGTGAATATGTACCCTGAATGTGCCCACATTGTACCTGTTCTGTGGCCAGAGGGCTCTAGGCCAGTAAATTCAGCACCTTCTGCCAGTATAAAATCCACATAAAGAGAGTTTTAGAAAACAAAGAGAAGCCTGCAAATAGTTGCTAAACTGTTTGCACTAAACGTAGAGGGAGCCTGGGTGTTACTTTAAAATGTATATGGAAAAGTGAACCCTACTATGAAGCAGTTTGAAAATCAAATAGTGGACAAAATGAACAATTCTATTCGATCAGTGGAATTATCTTGTTTGTCTTCTGTAACAAAGTGAGGCCATCTGGAACTTCACAGCTATACTTCACTAAAACACAGGCTCTTAACCTCATATTGATGGTGGCAATAGCATCAAGAGCCTCCTGTTCCAAATAATTCACATATTTCCCCCAGTTTGAGCTACATGAGAATCTCCATTAGCAGTACAGAGCCTATGACTCATGATTGAATAATGATAAATAAACACTCTCCTCTGGTACAGGGGTATATATCTCAGGGGTACAGTGACAGTTTGAGGCAGAGGACCTAAAATAGACTGCAGCTCTGGTGCCCCAAGTACATACCCATCTGAGAAACCCTAGACACACACTCAGCACAGCTAGCCCCTCTTGCCACCACACCTACCTTCTGTTTTTAATGAATTAGCTCAGTCATAGCTAGCATGTATATCCTCCTCAAGCTGAGAATTTCACCCACTGCTTGAAGTATAGTTCATTGCCTCATTGAGGTATTATATACACAAATTAACATTATCTAAATGTTCTCAGTAGGACATGTATGGGCTTTTTTTTTCTCTATGACACTCAGATACTTCAAAAACATAAATCTCATAATACCCATATGTGTTGGGGATATACTTTTCTCCCCATTTTACTGATGGGAATTTGTGTTAGTGAAAGATTATATAACTTGTTTAAGGTTGGCTATGAAATCTGTGGTACATCAGAGAGAGAGCAGGTCTCCTGAGTCCTGGACTAGTACTGTAACAACTGAACCATCATCGCTCATATTAGCTATTATCTCATATGGGATCACTTAGGGATTGTCTTCCATCTGGCTGTCATTGATTCACTATATAGCATTATCACTACATGGAAAAGCATGTTGTGGCCTACAATACATAAAAATATATCTTAGCCCGATATTTGGTCTGGAGCAGGTAACCTGAAAAGCAATTCCATGAGCAAAAGGAAGGGGATGCTTGTGGATAAATTATGTGAATGTCCAGCTTTTTAATTAGTATGTATAGGTGGCAGGCAAGCCTGAAACATCAGGGTGGAAATCATAGACAGGAATTAAACTAAAGGGATTATTATCTGCAATTGGCTTCACTTGTTTGGTGTCGGCTGATAAATTGTGCAGCAGGAATTTTGTTTTACAAAATGGAATTAAATCTGTGTATGGAGTGAATGTAGAATTATTTATACCTCCAGGTTATAAGGGTAAGTGGAAGACACAAGGGACTTGATATGAAGCCCTTTGCCCAAAGGACATCAGATCAAATCCACTCCCAGCTGCTAATGAGACTGAAAATTATAATTATACTGGTAGCTGAAATCTCATGCTGCCACATAAGTATAATCTGTAAAGTCATGTGTGTAAAAGAGCTGAAAATAGGGGATGGGAGGTTCTAGGCACTTTGTTGTAATGTGCAGTGATGCTATATGAACATGCCCCCCAAAAGATAGAGCACAAAGTTACCCTAAGTAGCTCTTGCTCCCACCTTGTGTGATCAGCATGCCAACTGCCACAGCACTTTTGGACACACAATGAACAATTATTTAGGGCTAAAGCAATGTCTTGGGCCACAGGAAATCTATGTTCAGCTCCTGGCTCTGTCCCAGACTTATCGTGCAACTTTGGCTAAGTCCTTTCATCTTTCTATGCCTTCATTCCTTATCTGTAAAATGAGGTTGACAATAATACTCCATCTGTCTCTCTTGTCTATTGAGTTTATAACACTTTAGGGACATGGACTATCTCTTATTCCTTGTCTGTTTAGCACTTAGCACTGTGGGTCCTTGATTTTGGTTTGGCTTCTACACAGTTCTGTGATATAAAGAGTAATAATTATCATGTATCTAGGAACAAAATTTGGTCCATTCTCTTTCCTTTATAATGGCAAATAATATTTTCCCCTTGAAAGATCCCAGACACTTTATGGATACCTCCTCCTATAATGCAGCCACTTCTAGGATGAAACAAGGCAACTGCTTAACAGTGCAGAGCAATACTTACATAACGTTCAAGGACAAGAAATGAAACAGAATCCTGTATTCAACTAAACTATACTCTAATGGAATATAACTACTCCCCATTGAATTTGTCCAGAAGGTGGCGGGGATATATTCTTACAAAATGTGCCATGGAATCTGGCACTGGCCTCTGCTGGAAGACAGGATACTGGGCTAATTGGACCTTTGGTCTGACCCAATATGGCTGTTCTTAATGCCTTATGGGTGAGAACTTGGATTTTTCATCATATCCAAAGCCCTAAGCTTCATTTTCTATACAGAGTGAGTTTTAGTCTTAGTCTGCACTGGAGATCTGGACTAGACTCATCACTCTATTAGAAGCACAACTGAAATATATTTTCCTCACTTTTGAATCTGGCAGATACAGATGTAGGAGGAACATACTTTACACTGCTGCCCGCTTTACAAATGCTAGACCATCACAGCAGCTGTGAGAAATGAAATATTCCAAGGGCCCTTGAACACTGCAAATTGTCATAGCAAATCAGCACCCAGTCGCTCCACCTAGGTGTTTCTAAAATTGTGACAATGGGAGAATTCTCAGTGGTCCCTGGGCTCAGACTTCTAGCTGTGGGGAAGTCAAAGGTTATACTGGGCTATGATAAAGACATTTATGACACCAATGGACTCAAAACCTGTTTGCCACACTCCTCAGTTTGTCAGTTTACACTTCTTTGCACTTGATTATTTAGATGAAACAGAGACAAACATGTAAAAGATCATGGGAAAGAGAGGAAAGCCCATGCTTCAAGATTTGGATTCAGAGCTGAACTTCCCCGCATATTCACTATGTAGTTTGTTCACAGACAACTCCGGTATGAACTGATGTCAGCACCAAACTAATGACCCAGCCTGGAACTATGGGAGTGTAAGCAGTGGATTGCTGCAGGATGTGCTACATTTTGGTTGAGAAGTGAAACCAAAGTGTGGATCATTTATGGAGTTCAAAGACAATGTGACAGTTTGTGTATGTCTACGTCTAGACTGCCGAAAAAACTTCTTCTGAAAGAGAGCGTCCACACTGCCAAAGCGCATCAAAAAAGCAATCTGCTTTTTCGAAAGATAGATCCACACTGAATGGACACTATCTTGCATTTAAACTGTGATTACTATGGATGGAGTAGCCACCAGGGCACCTGTGCTTTTTCCTCTTTCCTCTTCTACCAAAAGAACTCCCTCTTCCCCATCCACACATGCCTTTTTCTGAAAGAGCTTTTTCACAAAAAGGCTTCTTCCTTATAGAAAGAGGATTACCAACGCCAGAAAAACCCCTCTGTTCTTTTGATTTTCTTTCAAAAGAACTCAATTACAGTGTGGACGTAATTGAAGTTTTTTTGGAAAAACGGCATTTTTTCTGAAAAAAATGTAGTGTAGACATACCCTATGAGTGGTTCAGAACCAGCGCCTTGCTTTCTTTCTACTTACATTCCTCCTGCAGTTTCACATGAATATGACAGTCTACTTTTTGTCTTCTATTGCAGAGAGTTGCTGGATGCTTTTCTCCAAGGGTAGTTAATGTTCATTGGTGGCTAAAGTTATTCCTTTTATAAACAATGTAAACCAATATAAACATCCCTTCATGTACAGTGTATAATAAATAAAGATTGCACCTTCTATCCAAAGAGCTCAAAGTTTTAGGCAATGTAAATGTCAGTGGATACCAAAAATAAAGAAAAACATCTCTCTTTTTCTCTCTGTTGCTTTATTCAGTGTTGAAATTTGCCATTTGCCCTAAATGATTGTTTTGCTCTGCTGTAAGAGTGCTGGAGTAAGCATGGGAACATAACCTGTTTACCACTGAGCACCTATCAGAGGTACAGTATATTCAAACATAATTCCAGAGCTTCTGAGTGGTATTGGCAGCCTTGCTACTAAAGTTTTCTATTTATAAAACTACTTATATTTTATTGTCAAAGGTTCCTCTAGTCTGCCAAACACATGAGAGAGTGGGAGGAGAGAGTGAGAAGGAGATGAGGAAAAGTGCACTGTAGAAGTCTGACTGACAAGTTCACAGTTTAGAGAAGTAATCCAGGCCTCTTAAAGAGCCACTAGTTTACATTTTTTAACCTGATTGCAGGTTTCATTGCTATTCACTAGATGGTATGTTGCACTTGAGAGAGAACACAAATTGCTCCCCTTAAGATAGTAATTAAAATAGCATAGCACCCCCTGATCATCATGCTCGGACATTGAGTTCATTATGGACTCAGAGGTGAACCCACCCTGCTTCCCTTGTTATATCACCAATATCACAGATCGTTGTGCTGCACACAACAGTACTGCTCCAGAGCCAGTCTGCAGTGAATGTGCTACAGGCAACAGGTATTCTTCAGATAGAGTCTTAAGAGTATTTCAGACTCTAGCTGAAGCAATCTCGATGCCATAGCTCATGGCACACAGGAAAAGTGCAAACATTGCACCAGTCTTTAAAAAAGAAGACTTGAGGGACTATGGACCAGTCAGTCTAACTTCGATACCTGGAAAAATAATGAAACAAACTTTTCAACAATCAGTTTGTAAGCACAGAGAGGATAATAAGGTGATATAAAATAACGTGAATTTGTCAACAACAAATCATACCAAGCCAAACTAATTTCTCGTTTTGTTAAGGTATCTGGTTTTTTGTCTCACATTACATTCTCATAACCAAAATTGGTAAATGTGATCTGGATTAAATTACTATGAAAGCAGTGCAGAACTGGTTGAAAGACCATACCCAGAGAACAATTATCAATGGTTCTGTTTCAAAGTGACAAGATGTATCTAGTGGGTTTGTCTTGGGTCTGGTACTATTTAATATTTTCATTAGTAACTTGGATAATGGAGTGACTTATAAATTTGCAGATAATACCAAGATGGGAAGGGTTGCTAGCACTTTGAAAGACTGGATTAGAATTCAAAACAACCTTGATAAACTGGAAAATTGGTCTGGAATTAACAAGATGAAATTCATTAAAAACAAGTCTAAAATACTTAATTTTAAAAGAAAATATTAAATGGAACTTAAATGGTTGGGCACTAGTACTGATGCAGAGAATCTGGGGATTATTGTGAATCACAACTTCCATATGAGCTCACATCATGATACAGCTGCAAAAAAGGCTAATACATCAGGATGCACTAATAAAAGCATCATATGTAACACAAAGGAGATTATTATTTTATTTTCTTGGACACTGATGAGGCCTCAGCTAAAGTACTGTGTCTAGTTTTAGATGTTACACTTTAGGAAAGATATAGACAAATTAGAGAAAGTCCAGGGGACAGCAACACAATTATAAAAGGGTTAGAAAACCTAACCTATGAAGAAAGGTTTATAAAACATTGGGTATGTTGAATCTTAAGAAAAGAATACTGAAAGGGGACATGGTAATGGTGTTGATTTATTTGGCCCTATCTCAGGCTACGTCTAGACTTCAGGCTTCTTTCGGAAGAAGCTTTTCCGAAAGAGATCTTCCAAAAAAAATTCTTCCGAAAGAGAGTGTCCACACTGCCAAAGAGCATCGAAAAAGCGATCTCTTCTTTCAAAAGATAGTGTCCACACTGAATGGACATTATCTCGCATTTAAGCTGTGATTACTATGGACAGAGTGGCCACTAGGGCACCTGTGCTTTTTCCTCTTTCCTCTTCTTTCGAAAGAACTCCCTCTTCCCCATCCACACATGCCTTTTTCCGAAAGACCTCTTTTGCAAAAGGCTTCTTCCTCATAGAATGAGGTTTACCAATGTTGGAAAAACCCCTCAGTTCTTTCTATTTTCTTTCAAAAGAACATGACTGCAGTGTGGACAGAAAACCCACTAACTGCTACACTTACCTACATGCCTCCAGCTTCCATCCAGGACACACCATACGATCCATCATCTATAGTCAAGCCCTTAGGTACAACCGCATCTGCTCTAATCCCACTGACAGAGACCAGAAACTTCAAGATCTCTACCAAGCATTTGTAAATCTCAATTACCCACTGGGGAAAATAAAAAAACAAATTGAAAGAGCCAGACGAATACCCAGAAACCATCTACTTGAAGATAGGCTCAAGAAAACCAACAATAGAACACCACTTATCATCACCTATAGCCCCCAACTTAAACCCCTCCAACGCATTATCAATAACCTACAACCTATACTGGAACAGGATACTACACTCCGAGAGGCTCTGGGGAACAGACCCATAGCCTCCTATAGACAACCACCTAACCTCAGGAAGATTCTTACCAACAACCACAGGACATACCACATTAATACCAACCCTGGAACTTTCCCTTGCAACAAACTCCGTTGCCAACTTTGTCCACATATTTACTCTGGTGACACCATCACTGGACCTAACCATGTCAGCTATATGATCAAGAACACATATTCCTGTTCATCCAGAAATATAATTTATGCCATCATGTGCCAACAGTGTCCTTCTGCTATGTATATTGGACAGACTTCTCAGACACTTCACCAAAGAATTAATGCCCACAAATCAGACATCAGACATCTTCACAAGGAAAAACTAGTTGCTTTTCATTTTAACCTACCTGGACATAGTCTTACTATGCATAATAACCTTACTACATGCATCTTACTTCAAAGAGACTTGATTACACCAGATTACAGAGGGAAACTTCAGAACTTTCATTCATGCTTAAATTTGACACTTTACGAATGGGCCTTAACAAAGATGCTAATTACTTTACCCATTACAAAGATAGCTTCCCCACTTAACACCCCTGATTAGCCATTCAATGACTCATAAATAGCTATTCCCTCCCTCCCTTCCTCTCCTTCACCCCACCTTCTGTACTAAATCTGATTTGTCAGTTTAATAATGTGTTCACTTTTTTCATTGTATTCCTTTGGTATGTATGGTCATGCCAATTCTCTTCCAGAATATGATCTGAGGAAGTGGGTCTGGCCCTCGAAAGCTCATCACCTATTAAACCATCTTGTTAGTCTTTAAAGTGCTACATAGTTTTTCCTTTTGTTTTCGCGAGTTCAGACTAACACGGCTACCTCTCTATTACTACCTAGGGGAAAAGCAAGATTAAGAAGTTTTTAAAAAATGAGAAAATGTTTTCTGTTGTTGACTGCTCAGTTATGTGTTGTCACACAATTAAACTATGCAGTGAACCACAGGACACAACTGTACCTGTCCTATGTGCTCCAAATCCACTTGAACTAATTCTCAAAGCAGTTGTGGTGAATGGTGCCATCTAGCAGTATTTTCCCTATGAGATAAAAAGATGTTATGTCATGACATTTGTGTCCTGTTTCTTCTGTGACCTTTTGTATCCAATACATCTCAGTATCAGGATTTGAACTCAGAGCCTCACTGTACCATTTACCAATGGTGAGTCACAATACACATAACAAACAGATACATGCAATTCCAGGCAGCCTTGTGAATGAAAGAACAATTTCAAGCAGCAATTTCAAGTGTAGATGTGTTCCATGTTTAACCTCAGTAGTTACTAAGACAACTACCAACTCATGGCTGTTTGATGGCCTGTGTCTCATCAGTATGATGATCTCAATTCAGTTCCCTATGGGCTGGTGTTCACTGCTCTAAAAACAGCACTATTAGTGCTTAAGTGCAACTTTGCTGGCAATCTCAGTAGAAGCTAATGGCTGGACAGGTCATGGAAAATAAAATTCCTTCTCATCCCTAGACATGGTCCCTCCAAATCAGAGCTCATGATGCAGCAGGAATGGGGGACGCTTACACAACCACTGTCTGTGTTATAACTGTCCTATAGATTTTTTAAAAAGGGTTCCAATGTAATTACTGGTATGACCTTAAGAAGTCATACAATTTAATCTGTATTAGTAAAATCATTGTCAAATACAACATTGATCTGTGCCTGCTTCCAAAAGCTATGAAGGCTGAAGAAATTACACTATGTCAGTTTCTTGCACCAGGCAGTAGTCTGTTATACTGGTACAAATATAGACAAATCTTACTGAAGTGTGTGGAGTTACTTCAAATGTGCCCAGGGTTTGTCTACACTATCGATGCTGCAGCAGCAGAGACAAGATGCCATAGTTGTGCCATTGCAGCGCACAATGTAAACACATGCCACAGTGACAGAAGGGGGTTTTCCATCACTGTAGTTAATCCATGCCCTACTCATAACTCAGTCAACAGAAGCCTTCTTCCAACAATCTTCACTGGTTCAGCTTAACTCTGTATCTCAGGTGTGTGATTTTTTCATGTCCCTGAATGACCTGGCTAAATCAGTGTAAGTTTTAGGTGTAGGTCAGGCCATAATGTGATGGAGAGCAGGATCCGGAATGACAGTAAATGCTCCCTCCTGTATTCAAGCAAATGATGGATGCATTATTTTATTTTCCAAACTATCATCCTTCACAAATGCAGCCAAACAGGTAGAAATGGGATATCTCTGCATAAATAGCACTTTATCTCCACATGCCACCTACTTACAGCTGACAAATCAGTATAAATATTTAAAATTCTTTTAAAATATTGGAGATATGTTGAAACTATTCAAATAGCTGTTGTAGATACTGTTTCTTGCATTTGAAGAGTACATGGAATAAAATAACAGGTGGGGTTGAATAAAATCCCACACAGACCATGAATCATCCAGAGTTGCTGATGTATCCCATAACTACATGTCCCCCAGTTCCAGCTAGCTTTGTCCTGAGTGGACACCAGAATTTCCCACCACCAAAAGAAAAAAATTAACTGGGTTACAGAAAATAATCATGTTGTGTATTATGATAAATCCCACACTCTTTGCCAGCTGGCAGAACAGGGAAATCAACAAGGTCGATGGCTAGATCCTCATTACTGCACACATTTTAAAAATTGGGGTTCTTGCCTTGAATCTTTAGTGAAGATTGATGGATGTCACAAAACCACCAATCACTTCAACACCATTGGCAGTGTTAATTTTACCACTTCTAATTTCCTCCCTTAAAATTCAGCACTGCCCATTCTGCTGTGCACAATATAGTACATAAAATGCCCCTGGTTATTGTTTCTAAGAGGTGTCCATGCAGCCTCTGACTATGCAGGTGCAATTATTTGTGACTTTAAAATTGGAGGCCATGTTTTTGAAATTCCAACTCCATACCATTAAAGCATCAACATTTATCATACTCTAGTATTGACTTTGCAGCAGTATTTTCTATACTTAGAATAGAATCCATAGTAAATATCAGATGAATGCAGTAGAAAAACCTAAATAAATGTAGCTATCCATAGCATGAAAACTGCTTACTTTCAAAATCGCCTAGAAATGGCTATAGTGGGTCAAACTCCAGAGCAATCTAGTCCAGTATGCCTTATGATTCAGTGGAAAGTGTATGAAGTGCAGTAGGTAGATATGGGGTAACCTGACCACATCCTGTAGATCTCATCCTGAGCTCTAATTGTCAGAGATTGGCTTAAATGCTGAAGCACAAGGCTAAATATCCCTTTCAAATTTGTTGTGGTCATTAATTATAACTGTGGGTATTCTTGAGACTCATAATATTGTCCAGTCTCTTTGTCAATCTTTATTTTTTTACCTCAACAACACCCTGTGGTAGTGAGTACCACCATTTAGACAAACGTTGTATGAAAAAAAATCATTTTTTTCAGTTTTCAATTTCCTATCTTTTATTTTTTGCAGTGAATTATATAGTTGCATATATATATTTGCAATATCAGGTTAGAAAACTGAAACTTTCAACAGGCGTTCTGGACATATTTTAACTAATTGCTATAAAACTTAACAACTAAATATATATAAGAACAGTAATGACAAGTGAGATAATTATGCTGGGTACACTGAGAGAAGGAAAGTTCAGAGTTCATCCTTGTACAACTATACTATGACACATCACAACCTCGGCTTCCAAATATCTGCTATAACTGCTCACCTAATCAGTTCTTATGTACTGTACCCATTTTGGTCTCTGTAAATTGATGCTAATTATAACATGGACTTTTTTTCTTATCAACATATTTATGGGACCCGATCCTGTAAGATGTATTTATGGAAACTAAGGGTACCTAGCACCTTGCAGAATGAGGCCCACATTTATATCCTCTCATTTTAAGTCTGGTAGCAATCTGCAAAGTAACTCTAAACATAACGTTGCAGGGTTAAATGTTTACACTCTCTCATTGATTGCAGAACAAATTTACAAGCCAAAAAGGTGATTTTTCCTGACTGCTAGTACCTCATACTCATCCTGAGGACCTGAAAATCCAGCTTGGGTCGGTGTGTCATTTTGACACTATCAATGAACATTTGGCAGCTGGAATTAATCTGACAATTCAGTTGATGTTGCATGATGCCGAAAAAAAATCTGTCTCCTGCTCCTGTCATTGTGTTGGCTCTGCAGGGCTAAGAGGAGTAAAAACTACATTTTAATCAGCAGCTATGACTTGGAGCAACAAAAGGAGCAGCTAAGTTGAATATGAAGGTGCCGCTTTAACAGTCACTTTTCTGATTATTACTGCACTTTAAGGGGAAAAAACCAATAAATGGAGTTAATGCTAAAAATTACCATGAAAAACCTATTTCACCTCAAGTTAAGGGACAGTGAGGTTACTGTTTCTCACAAAGTGAATAGGGAAATTGCAGTGGGTAATGGGCCTAACAGATGATCT
This sequence comes from Pelochelys cantorii, assembly GCA_032595735.1. Taxonomy (NCBI): domain Eukaryota; kingdom Metazoa; phylum Chordata; order Testudines; family Trionychidae; genus Pelochelys; species Pelochelys cantorii. The sequence goes on along the minus strand of CM064329.1, from coordinate 94,205,720 downwards.
GAGTGCATTTAAGCAGATAAATTAGACAGAACATTAAAATTTATAACCTACCTAAAGTTTAGTTTCTTAAAAAAAAAGAGGTTAGAGCCACTTTTCCAAGCTGTGAAACAAATGAAGAAGTTATCTGTTAAGCTCTCTATTGTCTAAGCAAAGAGGGCCAATTTATTTCCAGTGTAAGCTCCTTACAGCCAGGGAAGTTACACCAGGGAAAGACCTGGCCTGGAATGTCTAACAGTTTCTAGAAAGGAGGCCTATTATGTATTATGCAGCTGTTCACACTGAGACACTTGTTTTTGTTTTTTTTTTCTTTTCCAGCAGATGTGTCATGCAGTTTGACATCTGCTGCTTCTTCCTGCGGAGCCATCTTTCCTGCTTCAGCTGATGGCTAGACAAGCTGGTTTCAGGAATGTACTCTTTGTGTGCCTGTGTTTACTGAAAGTAACAGTGGGAGCCAGCCATGCTGGACAATGCTGACTGACGTAGGACTGTGAAGAGAGGAGTCCTGGTCTCTCTAGATAGAGAAGGTCTCAGCTGATATGGGATGTCTTGCCAAGATAGCATCCAAACTGGCAAAGACAGGATCTACTTAGTCCCTTCTTCTCTTTCTTTCCTCCAAAGAACTGAATTTCTGCCATGTCCCATCTCTTTATTGGGGGGATAATTGGATTATACATTTTTTTTTGTTTGAATAGCACAAGGCCTGAGTTTATTGCCTGCTATGGGGAACCATAATACAAATGCTTAATAATAATGTAGTCTCTTGCTTATGGAAACAAAGTTAAACTGAGGCCAGGTCTACACTAGGGGATCAGTTTGAATTAAAATACACAACTCCAGTTATGTTAATTGCGCAGCTGGAGTTGACATACATTGATTCAAACTTTGGCACCATCCCCACAGCTGGAGGTTGACAGGAGAAATGCTCCCATCGACATTCTTTATTCCTTGCAAGAAGTAGGAGTACTGGCGTCAACAGGGATGCCCTCAGCATTCAATTTAGTGGGTCCTTACTAGACCTACTAAATCAAACACCAGAAGATTGACCTCTGGAGCATTAATCTGCAGGTAAGTATAGATGTGTCCTGAGTGACAAATTTGTATCAGGAAGAATGTCCGCTCCTCCCATCATAGGGGATGCCAGAGAATGCAGAACCAGATTCTTGAGGGCTGAGCAGGAATAACTTGTAAATATCAGCTGGATGTATCCCACTTCATCTATTTCTTTCAGTTTTTGGACTAACAACTTGTAACGAAAAAAAACCCTGCTTTTGGCAACTTCCCCCCACCCCCACACACACATTTTTCAGTGGGAAAACTTTACAGTCGAAAAAATTTCAACCAAATTTTTATAAACAGTGCTGTGGCTCTGGGGGAATATCTGTGTGAGCATTGTCACACTTTTTTGTACAACAAGAGCAAAATGTGCTTTCAGTGTGAATCGCTTATTTCAGATTCAGGGGAAGAAAAAAAGACAAACAAGAAGGGACAAAATTAAATGTAAACATTCTCTGGCACTGGCCTATGCAGGACTATATGCCACCAGGAATCCCCCTTTCACCACTAAGGGCATGTCTACACTACAAGGCAAAAGTCGAATTAAGATATGCAACTTCAGCTATGTCAATTGCGTAGCTGAAACTGAAATAGCTTAATTTGGCTTTTGGCACTCTCTGTACAGCAGGAAGTTGAAGTAAGAACACTCTTCCTTCGACTTTCCTTACTCCTCGTGAAATGAGGGTTACAGGAGTTGGAGTAAGAAGTCCTCTATCTCAACACTATTTTGAAATAATGTCCGTTATTCCGAAGTAACGCTGCTGTGTAGACGTACCCTAAAAGATCAATTCAGAGGGCTCCTGAGCACTGACAGTACTTATGTTCAGGCATCATGACAGGGCCAAAATGGTGAAGTGGGTAAAAGACTGCACTACCAATTAGTTGTAAAACAGTGCCCAAATATTTTAGCATATTAAAAGTAGCTAAACATTCAAATACACCATAATTCACTGGATATATCAAGGTATACACTTAGAATTAAATTCTGTATTATAAACCCCTGCACATGCACAAGGGGGCTGACTTATGGTTACTGTGGGAGTTATAACTATGAAATTTCCTCACTCTTGAGCATTTACATTCTTTTCATACACTGCATGCATTTGGGGAGAACAACTAGTTCGTAAACCGAACAAAATCTTTTTGTAAGCCCATCGTGGTAGTGAGAGAGGTGTGCTAGCAGTAGGCACCGAGGAAAAACATAGAGCATTTGAAAGAAGAGACAGAGAACGAGTCTCTGCTTGAAAAATGTGCTAAGCATAAGTGTCTGGATCGTGCCATTCTCATGCTTCTTTACTATTCCTTTTTTTTTTTCCAGGAGGCTACACTGAACTATTGATTTTATTCGTACTAAAGCAGATTTTTTTAAAGATAAGTTTTCATTTTCCATGTAGCATATATCATCAGAAGCACATGAACCAATTCAATATCATCCGAGCCTTTGCACCTCTCATAGGTCCCAGTCCTGCAAACATTTATGCACACTGAATCTTTTCTCATTTTAGTAGTCTCTGCGGAGGACCATACTCTCCTTGGGCTCCCTCAAAAATGCTGCACCTCAAGCAGTAATCAATGTGATATTCCCAGACTCAAAGAGAGCTTGACAATGTAAGAAGCTGAGCGAGCCTTAGTGTTTCTGGGTGGACCTGAGAAACAATTGAAAATCCAAGTGACACTTAGCCAGACCCACCAAGATTTGGACCCTATGTTGGGGTCAGAACCTGTGAAATCAAGAATTCCCAAGGTTTCTACACCAAGGTATAAATCAGCCCAAACTTACTCCAAACCCAAGCCTTTCTAAATCCATTCTGAAATTTGGACCCAAGGCTTGGTTTCAGATTGCCCTCAGCTTATGCTACAACCCAAGCCATTCTGAAACTCAGGCCATAGATTTGTTAGAAGGATCATGAACCTGCATTTTACATTGTAACAAAATTTGAGAGCTTCTAAGTTTTGTCTGGCTTCACATTTTGTTACAATTACATTGCACCGCTCCATTATACAACTTCCTACCCCCCAAGTCAGAATGTGCCCATTGAACCTAGGTTTATTACTTCCTTCTTTACTGCCAATCATTGTTGGCATGATGACTCATCCTTCATTCACACTGGAATCCCTTGCTGGCCCAGCAAGACATGTGCCTGGCCTGTGCTCTTCCTCCCAGCTGGAACTGTGGCTCCATCAGTATGCTAATTTAGGACAGCTGAGAGAAGAAATCCCTACCTGCAGCTTCTTTTAACTCAAACATTTTTAATCAGTTTCCTAATTGGGACCTCAGGGACCCCATTATGCTTTAATAATACATTTGACAAAACCTACCTCTTTTTCTTTTAAAGTCCTTAATTATGGGCTGCATTGCAAATGAGTTTGATCATGCCAAGATCTATTCCTTTGGGTCTTTTTCGTGCCTGTTAAGGTTGGCGCATAGTAATACACTGGAATCAGATATGAAATGTCTCTCCATATGAACAGTTTATTTAAGGCTATGACATTGCACCAAATCAAGCTGTATTTGCTGATGGCTTTGCTTTGCTCTGCATGCCCTATATTAAGTTACAACCTCATCTCTGCTCCATGAATGACCCCAGTGACACACCTGTGGTTCCCAGACATTTAGTAAGAATGAGAGATACTGTCCAGGAACTTAAGAATTATCAGCATTGGGCTAGACCAGGGGTCCATATCATTCTGTTCAGTGATGAGAGTCTGAGTGCCCATCCACTGTATTATTATCTATGTGTAACTGTGTTAATCTATCCACAAAATGAGGAGTCCTGTGGCACCTTAAAGACTAACAGATTTACTTAGGCATGAGTTTTCCTGGGCAAAAATCACATTTGTGAGATGTGTTTTTAAGGTGCCACAGGACTCCTCATTATTGTTCTATTTCTTAAACTGGATACTAAATCAAAGTACACTTGTCAGCTGTGTCACACTATGTTGTGATTTCAGCTTATGGCTTAAAGCATGAGAGTTAATAGTGACTGCATTTCAGTATTCTCATGACTGTCACTGCACAAAGGAAAAGGAAAAAAGTTTGAGAGCATGTGCATGAAAACACAAACATAGTTTGCTGTATTCCACCCTGTAGGAGGCAGCACAAGCACTTTGTAAAAGCCAACAACCTTTCTTGCTTATTGCACACTCTCTGCTCCTGCTGTGTTCCAGAATACTGGGCAGGGGAAGAGAGAAAGCATTTTAAGGGTCTGAAGAGTGTTACACAAAATGTGAGCTTTACTGCTCTTGTGCATGGCTTCAACACTTTATGACCTGTCTTCACTTGTCCATTTCCTGGATGGTCTGAGTGCCCACCCACTACATTAGAAGTCATATGATGCAGTTGCCAGATACCTCAGAACAACATGCAACTGGTAGTATCACAGTGAAATGCAAGATTACTCTCTAGCAGGACATCCTGTTTAATGTCTCTGTTTTGTATGTAAATTGGGACTGCACAAATGGATGTTTCCACATTAAATAACTGCACTCTACCTCTGAGGAAAACAAGGAAAAGAGAACTTCTAGGTGAGTGCAAAAATCCTGCCAAAGAATAGTTTCCCGTCAGCTTTGCAGCTTTAAATCTGTGAGCTTGTATTTGTTGGCAACTCCAAAGGGTTAGTGGTCACCCTGCAATGTCTGAATTACAGGGTGGGAAATAAATATTGAGTGGCATGGTGGAACCTGAAATAACTCTGGGAAGAAGAAGTTGCCAAGAAATGCCAGGAGTTTGCTTTCTGACTTTATGGGTGGCCCAGGTTTTGTTCCTGCAGAACAGATCTAGATGATGAAAAGCTTCCACTTTGTTGATATTCCTTCACACTAGGATTAGGATAGACAATGGCCTAGCAAGTGATTCTCTACACTAGTTGTATGGAAAACACGATCTGTTTGGTTTGTAGGGGCAGAGATGGGGGTGGGGGGAAGAGACTTGCTCTGTGGAGTTCTCCCTTGAACTCATATACAGGGTTTAAAAGAAGGATCAAACATACTGTGAAAACAAACCATACCAATACAGATGAAGGTAAGGTTACACAGTGTCCTGCCACTGAAGGGGGAGAAATTTCAAAACTAAATTTTTCATTTTGTTTGGAATTGTATTATTGTTTTGATTTTAAAAATGGAAACTAAACACTATTTTTATTGAGATCTAACCTAAACCAAAGTTCTATTCAAATTGAAATGAAAATTTCTGCCCCAGTTGAATGAAAATTTAAAAAAACACTTATTTTCACAATTTCCCAAAGGAAAAAAACAAAAGCATCCAAGAAAACAAAATAAATTGTTGACCATCTCTACTGTTAAACTCTTAACACTGAGTAATCGTAGGGATTCTACAATAGCATTTGGATTTCTAAGGGGCTTATAAGAGAAATGGGGGGAAGCAAATTATTACACTGAAATAACTGCACAGATCAACACACATTTATTTCCATGATCACTGTGAGATTCAAAAAGGGAAAATATATAAATAAATTAGAAGAGTTTAATGTTAGACGTTGAGCACTAGGAATGAGTAAGAAAAGGTTGTATTTAAACAACTTTTCACAGCTGTCGGAGTAGGTCTGCAGAAAGACCCCTTAGGTGAAACACTGACATTTTGCAATTGCTTCTTCACTCAATAAATGTAAGTATCAATTATCCTAAATGGACTGGTCTATCTGGAGTGTGTGTGCACTGTTTATAATGAACCGGTATCTCACCTAGTGATAAAGGGTGTGTCTATATAACGAGTCGGATTCTGCAGCTGCAAGCCTCAGAGTCCAGGTTCATGTGCAGAGTTGTAGGATGGAATGATGGAAGGCAAAGTGGGAGATGATTTCTGGGGGAATGCCACTTCAAGGCATTCACCTTGCCAAAAGATATTGGTCCCTTATGTGTCTGTCAGTATCCGTCTGTTGTGTCTACTCTGTATCCATCTGTAACCTCTTTGGGGAAGGGACCCATCTTTGTGTACTATGTCTGTACAGCTATTAGCACTGGTCCATTGTCTATGTACAGTAACTTGGGTCCTGATCTATGACTGAGGCTCTGTGGCAACACAAATATATAGGTATAGATATAGATATAGATGATATAGATATAGATATAGATACACACACCCACACCCCACATTTGATACGCAGCTTCCTCTTCTCCAGACTTAAAGCAAGGTAACAAGGTCAGGGTTTGGTTGTGCCTGGGCAACCATAAGCCCCAGGAAAACAACACTTTTCCATAACAAGCAAAGGGAGGGGCTGCTATTTGGAGGGACATGATATGAGAGTGGCCACTGGGGGCAGCAAGCCTGCAGAAGAGAGATCTTTCCTGCAGAATATCCACTGGAGGCAGCCGAGCCATGAAGGGAGAAGCCAGCAGGGCTGGGGCTCTGCCCTCTTGCCTGCCAGCACACTGAGTAAGTAGCCTGACCGCCCCAAACCCTTTCCCCAATCCTCTCAGCCCTTGGCTGCAGCACCAGTTGGGGGAGGGGGTGGCCCTGACAGCAATGGGGGAGGAAAGATGGGGAGAAATAAAATGTCCCTGGTGGCTGTGAAGGCGCTAGGGGGAGAAAAATGCCCCTGGCAGCCAGGGGAGTTGCGGGGAGAGAAAACGTTCCTGGCAGTCAGGGCTGGGCTGGGGGAGAGAGAAAAGGCCTGTATTGGATGTGACACCCCCCTCTGAGCCCTTCCTCATTCCCCAACTCTCTCCCTCTCTCTCTCTCACATACTCACATGCACACACACACAGCCTCCTGCACTCCCCCCTACCCAGATGCCCAGGTCGCTTCCCTCACTCCTGCACCCCTCACACCACCACCATGAAGGACCCTGGTACGTCTGCTAGTGATAAATAATAGTAAATGGTTCTCAGACCCCTGCTGTAGCTATGGCTTCTTTATTCTGCCAATCAGAACTGTTCCTTCTCTGAGGACAGTCCCCTGTCAGTTAAATCACATGAGCCATGCCTAGATGCAATGAACTGGCTGTAAGTCTGCAGTGTTAGTCATTCCAAATTTTGCAATGGCAGCATTGCTCCAAGTGGCTTGTTTTATTAGTGCCTAATTTATATTAATTCCATATGCTGTGGTGTATTAATAACCCTCTTGCCTTCAGAAATAAAAAAATTGATTTATTGGTGGGCTCTTTATGCTGCCAGCATTTAATTGCACGTGGGTTAATTGTTAAACCTCCGAGGGAGCTTTATGAAGGGATCAATCCTTTTATTGCTGTAGTAATGAGCTTCTAATGGTTGGCTGGATAGACCGCCTAGCCTTCCTAAAGAGAGAGGTTTTAGCCTTCCGCTTCCTCTGACTATTAATCACTGATTCCCCTCAAAAGCAGATCAAGGGCAAAACAATTGCACTGCTGAAAACAGGGAGCAAAAATGTGGATCAATGCAGCTCATTAGATCTGCTCCTCCATGGCAGTAGGGCAAATAATATCCCACGTGGCTCAGGACAATGGTAAGGGAGAGCAAGTTTTTCTCCTCTAGTGCATGGAATCAATGGCATTTCTAGTTAAGAGTGACCCAAAGTCATTACCATCTGATGGCACTTAGCGCACCTCCCTCTGAGGGAAGCTGCATCTCCACATCCACATCCCCCATCTGTGAAACCCAACTTGCTGATCCCACAGCTCTCTCAAACAACCCTGAAAAGGGGGAAAAGGGATCTCCCACAGCCATCTTCCTGAGGTTTCCTCACCAGTGGTGGGTGAATCCAGTTCTGGGGGAGACAAGCGCCCATCCCCTTCCCTTCTATATGAGGCCCCCCCGGGAGGCAGCCCCCTCCCAGCACAAACCCCCAGCCACTGCAGGGCAGGCCTCCAACTTCACACTTGAGCCTCCCCAGCCCAGATCCTGGGCACAGGGAGGATGGGTGGTGCATGGTCCTAGTCTCCTTGACTCCAGAGCACGGGGAAGGCAGGTATCCCTAGTCTCCCACCCTGGAGCACAGGCAGGGTGCACTGCCCCAGTGTTCCCAACCTCAGTGCAACTGAAGGATGGGGGCAACCTGGGAGCTGCACTGACGCTGGGAGCAGGGTGTGGGCAAGGCTATGCCTGGCAGTAGCCTACTGGAAGGCAATGCCTTCCCCTGCCTCTTATACCCCTTGCCCATGGGTTTCCTTTAATACCATGAATGATCCCTGGACCTATGTAAAATATCCTGTCTTATAGTCTCTATCTACTGCTCAATGTGTAAACTTGTACAGATATAAAATGGCAGTCCTAATTTAGGAGAATACAAAATTACGTCCTCATCAGATTGTAAATCAGGTGTTTATTCTCAGGTATGTATGATACTAAAGGATCACCCAACCCACCTGGGGTGCCTGGTTTCCAAGCAACTGAGGAGGATCCCCCTTTCCATTAGTATGAAGAGCTTAAAAGCTCTGCCCAAGCAATGGGGGCTGGGAGGGAGCAGAGATTGGGCTTACCTTCTCTGTCCTGAGAGACGAGGACCAACATTTCCCCAGCACCATTGATCTCTCTTCTCCCTTCTAGGATTTGGGCAACCCCCAAGAGGTATTGGGATTGAAAGTTTTATTCTTTTTATATTTGTATCTTAAGATTAATCATGTAGCAATGTAAGGTAACACATTATCATTCTATTAAACTAAGCCCTTTAGTAAGATATATATTCCTTTGTTTTAAAGCTTACTGAGTTTAGTAAGTAAAGGGACAGAGTTTTGGTATTGTGTCTATGTTAATGAGATTAGAGGAATGTTGAAGGCTAAAGTCTTAATTGTTGGATTTACAAGGCCTTTTACTTTGCCCAATATGGGATACTGTTGTATTATGCTTTTCTTTGAAAAGTCCTTGTAGAGATTGTTTATGTGTGAAAGTGGTATGTATGTGTCGAGATAAAGGTGCGAAGGTTATTGCTCAGAGCCAGATGGCCAAGGAAGGAGGGGTGAAGCATGGGTGAAAACAGACTTATTGGCATCAGAGGGACCATCAGTGCGTGCCCATGGTCAAAGGGTGATTGGAGTGTCAGACTGACGGCCCTAAAGTAGAGCTGGCACCCCTAAAAGACGATTGATTACAGGATGAGCCTTTCGAGATGTTTTGGGAATGATTGAAATCACAAAGATAACACACTGGACACAGACTGACACAGCAGAATCTGTAGACTTCAACAGAGAAAAGGATTATAAAAGTAGGGTGCTTTGCCATGGAACTTTGGGTTCGTCTTGCCACCAACTCCAGAAGAGCATCGGATCGCGACCGACAAAAGGCCCTGCTCTCCCTCTGTGATCAATCTGGCTGGCCACTAGATTGATCCAGACTCTGGACTGGTAACTATAACATTGTCTGGTGGGACTTTGTGTGTATGGTGTTTGTGTGTGTGAATGACTGAAAAGCATATATCAGAGGGGTAGCCGTGTTAGTCTGAATCTGCAAAGGTGGTAAGGAGTCCTGTGGCACCTTATAGACTAACCGAAGTGTTGGAGCATAAGCGTTCGTGGGCATCTGACGAAGTGGGTCTTTGCCCACGAAAGCTTATGCTCCAACACTTCGGTTAGTCTATAAGGTGCCACAGGACTTCTCACTGCCTTTGAAAAGCATATGCAACTGTTGTATTCTCAATAAATGAGGCGTACTGCCTTTTTCCCCTATAAAAGATCTCACATGCTTTATTTAAGCATAACAGAGGCATTGATTTGTGTCTAAACTGACTTGCCTCTGTTGAAAACGGCAGAAGGTGGATTATATATGAGTATTATACTGGGAACTGCTCATGACCCCCATACCTAACACTTTCCATTATAAAGAACTCTTGCAACCTTTTCTTTGAGAAGCTCTCACACCCCCATTGCTTGCAGTAAACCTTTAACATCTAGCAAGGACACAGCCCTCAAACTAGGAACATGCCTGTCCTTTGTCCCATGTAATTCTATTCAGCTTTTTGCTGAGTTATAAACTGTTTAAAACTTCCCTTTCCTTCCCTCACGGAAACTGTGGCAACCTGCCAAAATAACAACTGCATACCAACATTTCAAGGCTCGGCTCATGCCATGCTGCATTAGCCGCAATAGACAGAGTACTGGGAATGCCTGGAAACTGATCGAGAAGCTGTAGTTTGGGAGAAGAAAAGATAATTCCATGGGGCTCCCCTCCAAACCAGCACGTGCTTCCCAAGATATGTCACCTCTAAGGACACCACATCCATGTGGTCCAAATACCAGAGAGAAAATGCCAGGCTACACTCACAATGAGGGCCCAGCAACTCACTTCCTGCCCCCTGGAAATACTAACAGACATTAAACTGGGCTGCGCCCCTCCCTCCCACCTATTCTGGTTCACTCCAAAGTTCACAGAAAGGCACCCTCTGTCCCTCCTGTAACAGGAGCTGTGTAGATTTCAGGGCAAGGATGCATGTCCTCCTCGTGTTCCACCAATAGGCCCCTGCTCTCCCATCCCAAGCAGACAACACATTCTGTCAAATGGTCTGGCGCCCCTGCTATTGTCAAGCCCAAGAGTCCTTTCTTCATGTGTATTTCAGCCCGTGTTGCCATGCTTTCTCTGTTCTGCCCTTGTGGCAACTTTGGCTGTTGCTCCCTTCCAAGAAGTTTATTGATCTGTGGATTCAAGTGAAATGGACAGCAATTGAGCTAGCCAATGGGGAGGGGAGTGAAACACATCACTGTGAAATTAACACTGGTTCCATACAACTGCCTAGTGAGTCCCTGTGGAAGTGTAATGCACAGTCCATACAGAGTACAGGTGGTTATCTAGTGATCAAACGAGTCAGCTTTTCACATTCCAGTCTGCAGTCCTTTCCATCTCTTTTCCTCCTTCAGGAAAGATTATTTATTTTCAATTTGCAGGAGATTACGAGCACCTAGTTATAGACAAGAGGAGTCTTGATTTGGGGTTGGAGGAGGGGCTGATAAGTCACCACTTCCCGCAACTCCCATTGACTGGGAATGGTGAGCCACTGCCACTGAGAGCTGCGAGTGGCTGTACTTGCAAACACTCGGGGAAACAAAGCATCTGGCAACGCACCAGGGGCTAACCCAGATGAATCATGTGCAGCCTATGGGCCAGGAGTTCCCTACACCTGTCTATGACTTTGCAGACTCTGAGACAACAAAGCCCAGAACAGAAATATACGGCATCCTTTTACAGGACTAATCTTATCATTCCTGTATCTGAAAGCAAAAGTTATTTTATATGCTGTGTGCTAGGTAACAACACAAAAAGATTCTGTATTTCTAAACTGAAATTGCCTCTTTATTATGAGATCTGTAGCTATTTGCTGCTACTGCAGCTAGCACTAAAGTCATGTGCACATAGACTAACTGCCCAGTTCCCTCCTCCAAACTCTTCCCTCTTGCAACATGTGCTCCTCCCTCCAATTTCCAGTCAAGTTGCTACAAAGGCTACTCATTTCCTCACTCCCCAACTAAAAGCAGCCAAAGATCCAAAAAGAGTCTTAAAGTTTCTACCTTACAAAAATAGACACAAGCAAATCTCCTATTATGAGGAAGGCAGGTCTTAGTCATGCCACCTCCTCTGAATATTTTCCCCGGCCTGTCAACATCACTGCTATCTCACCTGGATTCAGCCTTAGGCCACCACCCCTCACCCCAGTCTTGACTACATACTGGAAAACAGAGCAACTGCCCATCTGGAACCAATTTGGAAACCTAAATCTGAGTGTCATCAACATGTTGTTGGCATTGCAGCCCAGCTGTCATCCTGAACAGCTTCACATGCACATTGGATACGGGGGACAGAACAGAAATGTGTGGTACCACAGGCAAATAGGTAATGTGGATGGATAGATGATGAACTAGCCCAAACTTCATAGAAATCATTTAATGAAACTAAAAATACAGTTTGCCTGAATTAACCATTCCTTATCAGTATTTGTAACCCTAGTATGGCAACTTTGTGCTTGTGCCTGAAATCCCAAAAATGATTAGTCTCTTTTATAGTCCAGAGAGAAGTGGGGGAAAAAGTAAACAAACACCAATCGGGAAAAGTAAATGAGATATTAAAGAGTCTTTCAGCATTAGTCACCTTGACTATTAATTGCAGCACAAGCTAGGAAATCTGACATTAAAATGCATTTAAACTGTTTAAAAATGATTTGATGAGGTCTTGTACAGAGGCTGTCATGTTGCTGAGGAAGGCATGATACTGGTTGCCTGAGTACTGTGCTACCTTTTAATGTTTGTTTTTAAATGGACACCCTGGCATGAGTTAGGTACAGTACATAGGGTATGTCTACACATCAAAGTTAATTCAAAATAACAGCCGTTATTTCGAATTAACTTTACTAGCATCTACACAGCCAAACTGCTATTTTGAAATAGTGGAGCACTTATTTTGAATTTGGTAAACTTCATTCTACGAGGAATAACACCAAATTCAAAATAGCTAATTCAGAATAAGTGCTGTGTAGACACTTATTTCGAATTAGGGGGCCTCCAGCCTTCCCAGGGTGCCCTGGTGGCCACTCTAGCCTCAACCAAGAACACTCCTCACCTTTCTCCCCTCCCCAGAGCCCTTAAAGGGGTTGACTCTGGCCACAGTGCCTGTGCCAGCTCCAAGCCTGTCGGCCCAGAGCCAGCAGTCACTGCCCTGACCCAGTGGCCCCAAAACATGAGCCAGCAAGCCACTGGCAGCCAGCCCTCCACTGCTCCCCAGGAGCAGTCTGCCAGCTCCCAGGAGCCTGCCAGGGCCCGGAGAAGGTGGGCGCCTTCCTTGTCCAGCGTGGAGATCAGGGTGGACCTTACTCAGGTTTGGGAGGGATGCCCCCAGTGTCTATGATCTCCGCACTAGATGGAGGAATGCGGCCGTCTATGGCAGGATAGCTGCCAGCCTGGCCACCAAAGGCCACATGCGAACCCAGGAGCAGGTTTGCATGAAAATCAAGTTGGTCCAGTGAGACCCCCAACCCTGAGCCCTGAGCTTCCCCTCCCCCTTCTTCCCCTGGCTTCCCCCGTCCAGCTCCCTCCTCCCAGGTTTCCCCCTCCCCTCTCCCACCCTCTCTCCTCCACTCTCCCACCTCCTTTCTCCAGTCTCACCAGTTTCATCTCCCACCGCCACCCCCCGTTTTGTTAAATAAAGACAGTTTGTGTTCATGAAAATACATGTATTTTATTTGACATCAGGAAGAGGTTTGGGGGTGGGTAAGTGGAAGGACACGAGGGAGGAATGAGGCACAAGCCCCCAGTGGGGCAGACCAGGAAGGCTCTTAGTGCTCCTCAGGGTGGAAGCTCTCCCGCAGGGCCTCCTGGATACTGACAGCCCCCTGATGGACCTCCTGGATGGCAGCCTGCAGAAAGTGCAGCCAGGCTCGCAGCAACGCGTTCATGAGAAGCACCAGAGTGCCCAGGGGCAGCTCCGGCTCCATGTTGCAGAGTGCTGTGGTGTCCCAAGTGAGGGCAACCAGAGCACACAGAGACACAAATGCTTTGCTGTCCCTCATCGAGGTAGGCAAGCAAGCAGGGAAACCTGAGAATCGGCTGCCCAGGATGGGGTCCCTTTAAGCACAACCCTCAGATAGCCTCAGGCAGCAGCCACACAAATAAACTCCTGATCTGATGCCCTGCTGGACCTGGTTCCGGCCAGCCTTCAATGCGATTCAGCGTCCACTCAGTGTGGATGCGCTATTTCGAAATAGTAAAACGCTATTTCAAAATGCATTTTGTGTGTAGATGTGTTATTTCGAAATAGGCTATTTTGAAATAACACTGTAGTGTAGACATACCCATAGAGGGTTTCTGATGTGTTTCCAGTCCTATCAGGTTACTTTTTCTCATTTTAGATCCACTTATGGTAGTTTGCTCATTATCCACTAAAAGTAGAAAAACAAGAGTATTTGTTTATACAGAAATGTCAGGCTTTAGCACTAGCATACCCAAGATGAATAAACAGGCCATTTGCATAAATCTTTTGATGTCCTTAATCATTCGGATATGGAAGAGAAAGGAAAAAAATCTGGTAAAGCAATGTTTTCTTTTATAGTTTGAATGATCAATAGTGAGTGAAATCCCATTGCAGATATGGTGGGGCATTTGTTTTGGATAAATGTTGTTGCTGTTGTTTTCCTAAATAAGATAAAACAGAAAGAGAGAAAAAACCTTTTGAAAGGTTATTTCATGCATAAATAAGACACCACCTACTTCTGTTCTTATTAGCTTAGTTTCTCTAATGTGTCTATGGAGTATTCTTAGATCTGATTCTCGTATGGCAAGGCAGTAGTTTCTATTGGTTTCTCCCATTCATAGGTAGGTCTTTTAGGGCACTTCTAAACTACATTCCTCTTCTGAAAGAGGAATGTAAATGAGCCTGATCGAAAATTCAGTGAATAACAGATTTACAAATCTCACGCTTCATTTGCATAATCGCATGTGAGCACTTTTTCGAAAAAGGGTTTTTCAAAAAAGAAACCACAGTCTAGATGGGGTTCTTTTGAAAAAAACCTTCTTTTTTGAAAGAACCCATACTCTTGAAAAAATGCAGAGTACAGGTTCTTTCGAAAAAGTTTTTTTTCCCAAAGAACCCTGTCTAGACTGCGGTTTCTTTTTTGAAAAACCCCTTTTTCAAAAAAGCGCTATCATGCAATTATGCAAATGAAGCATGAGATTTGTAAATCCATGCTTCATATGAATTTTCAATCGGGCTCATTTACATTCCTCTTTCAGAAGAGGAATATAGTTTAGACATAGCCTCATAGGCTCATTTTTTCAGGAGTACGGGTTCTTTCGAAAAAGGGTTTTTTTTTTCCAAAAGAACCCCATCTAGACTGTGGTTTCACTTTCAAAAAACCCTTTTTCGAAACAGTGATCAGGCGTGAATATGCAAATGAAGCGCGGGATATTTAAATCTCCACTTCATTTGCACTTTCAATTGGGCTCGTTTACATTTCTCTTTTGACAGAGGAATGTAGTCTAGACGAGCTCTTAAAGACAGTCCATAAGCCTCTTTATTCCACAAAGGGACAGAAAATTCATGTAAATAGATACCCAAGGCCTGATTCTCTTATTCTCTCCCACCTTGTGTCGTCATTTACAACGGGGCAAAGCACTACAGGCCTGATTCACTGATGCCTTGTGCAATCACCTATACCAGTGCAGTGAGCATATAAAATGTGACTAACTCAGAAAGGATGGAATTTACACCCATTTTGCACTGGCGTAACTCACTGCACGAGGGGCAGGACAATAGAGAATTGAGCCCTAATGTTCTAACTTGTGCCTGTACAAGGCACAAGGCAGCGGCAATCAGGCCCCCACCATCTGGAGGGCAATACAATTCTAGTTGTCAACAGAATAAATGCACAGGACCTGCTTTACCAGCGCTTTAAATCACTGAGTGATGGCACACTGTGGAGTCTGGGTGTTATGCATGGAATGCAGAGAACAGCGATGCAAGTTCCAAACAGTCCTGAGCTAGGGAAGACCCCACCTGTGATGAAGAGCTGTGTCAGCTGAGGCTAAGAGTTGAATAAACCAAGTCTTATCCAATCAACTGTTGTTTCTTAAGCCTTCTATTTACTCCCAGATTCAGGTGATGGGGGCAGACTTCTGCTGTGTGTATAATGAAGAATTTGAGAAAGACTCATCTAAGCATTGATTTGGAACTGTATTTAAAGAGCCGGGTCTGCCTTCATTGCAGTCATCACAGGACAGCCTTCCATTCAAATGACTGGCAAAGATTAGGTTGGCATGCAGGATCCCAGTTAATGTAATAAGTCATCCTTCAACACCCATTGCAAGCTCTGATAAAGACTCCAGTCTCAATATTGTAATGTGGCTGGGAGGCTAATCTGGTGTTGCCATTAGCTGTGCTAAATCCCAGTCTTCAAATAGGATCTGAGTCCTCATTTGAAATCCAGGCCTATTAAACTAAGCTCCCAAGAAGCCAATTTCATTATGGAACACAAACACCATGTAATGAAGAGATCACAAAGTTCACATTGTTTAACCATAAATTATAAGGAAACAGTTCTGGCAGGTTTCTTCCCAAGTGTAAGTCATAAAATCAATGCACAATCTGGCATGATTTGCAAATTCCACTCAAGAGAAAGAGGACTTAGGCTGGAATATCAAAACATATTGCACACCAGGTTTGAGATACAGCCACAGATATCTGTGAGGGTTTTATACTAAAATAGTTGTAGATCAGCAATGGAGGGCCAGATCATCAGCTGGAGTGAACTGGCACAGCTGAATTGAAGTTGCAGCCATTTACTGAGTGTAAGGACTTGGCCCAGTGAGGCCACAGACATAGATAGCTTGGTGAAAACAACACCCCATTTACTGTGACCCAAATGGGACACTTCTAGGTTTATACCCCACCCCTATCTTCCCACAAGCTGTCTTCCCACCTGTTTAGATACTCCCCAGGGCCAATAGGAAGCCTCACTTTGCCACAGCCAGCAGGGTACTGTTCCTAAAATCAGATGTGTTATGTGGCTTCAGCTGACCAAATGCAGTGGACTTCATCCAGCTGCACATGCATCTCATTGGCTGCTCAATTGGAAGGCCACTAGGAGGCAGCAAAGAGACAGGAACTGGGGAGCAGTGGGCTTTAAGTAAAATCATCCAAATTTCACTACAAGAAATCTGTATTTCTGAATAAGGTCATAGACACTCCATCTTACTGACCTCAGCCCTACCTATCACTGTTGTAATTCATTACAGTTTCCATTGGTGTCATTTCAACCATGCTTCCAGCATACTCACCAATGCTCTAGGAACAAACTGCTCCAGCTCCATCCATTCCAAGGATTTGGCCAGGTTACATTTCCAAAAGGTCTGCTTTTCTCCTCCCACTGACCCATTCCTTCCTTTGGACCATGCTATGGCACCATCTACATCATCACTTATGTCTGCTCAAAGAAACAGACAATCAAATATAGGAAACCAGATTCCGGGTATCTCACCTTAGACATTGCACAGAACCATCAACTAAGCAGGAGCCAAAAGCAGATCTCACAAATCATCACAAACTAAAGTTAATCCTGATCAACACAAGACCTACCATTGACAAACAGTACATGATTCCATCAGTGATGAAGAACTTGATATAACCTACAACCAGAGACAACACAGATTTTATGCAGACCACCACACACTAATGAAGTCACAAAGGAGCTCACTGAGCTCACTGGTACCTTGTCAGAGATTTAATGAAATACATCAGTCTTGTCATTCTGGGACATTTCAACACACATAGTAACAAGGCTCTAGTTGCAAACAGCAAACAAGTCATCTTTTCACTTGCCTTCCTAGGACCTTACAGGTCATCTCTGGCCCGCCTCCCATAGCTAGTCACATCCTGGATCTGATTTTCAATCCAGATTGAAAAATAGAGGACGTCACAACCTAGCTACTATCTTAGACAGACCATCATCTCATTAAGACAATGGTCAGAGACCTTCAAACACATAGGCAACAAGAAAGGCCAATGAACCAGATTCAGCTACAAAGACTCAGAGACTCAACAAATTCCAGAAGCCTGCTAAAAGACATCAGCAACCCATCCACAAGAGGAGGAGCCAAGAATCTGCTGAATAATTCCCATTTTACATTCACCTCAACCATTGATATGATGGCACCCAAACTGCCCTGTCCTTCCCATCACTACAATCATCTCTTTGGCTTACAACAAATGGGAGATAGCAGATCTGAGCTCATGACCCTTTGCCAGAGCAGACAAAGTGGGGATTATGAACCTGGGTTCCCTGTGTCCTGGATCTATTGGATACAAATAGAACATCATTTCTTTGGCTACATGTTGTACAAGGTTGAATCCGGTGGTTTTGTGATTGCCTCGGGTGTCTAAATCCCCCTTATAAGTCTTGTCCCCAAGCTCCACTTAAAGTCAATGAGAGCTGCAGCCACTTTTAAATGGACCCTACGTGTCATGCTTGAGATCACTAAGTAAGTCTCTGTCAGAGCTAGGAATAGAATACAGGAGTTCCCAGATTATGTGCTTCAAGACGACAGCTCTTATGTCAATGAGCTGTGAATATTCAGGAGATACGAAGCATATAGTCACAATTCTTGCATATTACCTCAGAGCAAGTATCCCCATTCCTGGGTTTTGGGAAGAGTGGAGGTATATAACAAGATAATAATGGAGAAGCTAATAAAAAGGAAAGACATATTGAGAGAAATGGAATTTTAATACTCCCTCTATTTAGCTGAAGGGGATAAAATATGCAAATGAATGACAGGGCCTTAAGAAGGTTACTAATGTTCCTTCTATGAGTAGCATATTTAATTGCCCCCATCTCCCATGCAACATTCATTCCTTACAATGAGGACTGCAGTTCACTTTGGAGTAGAGAGAAGAGATTTAAGAGCTTCAGACAGTTTTCATTTTTAATCTTAGATATATGCAGCTATTTCCATTAGTCTTGAACGTACAGCCTCTTTTCGCTTCACTGCTCTTCGTTAACATCAGCAGAAAACAACACACACGTAGTGCACATGCAGAAACAACTGTGCATGGTGAAGCTCATTTGCAGAGTGTGTGAGGTTCATTGAAAAGAGCAGGAGGAATCACATGGATTTCATTTAAAAGTTAAAAAAGAGGGGAAAAACCCAAGAGGTCAATGCAACCACTTATGCTAATATTTAACCATAATTCTCTTCCAGTTGACACTAAATTGCAGAAAGGCAACTACATTTTAATAGCAGTGCTAAGTCTGCTGAATATCACAACATGGGTCACGTGTTGAAAGAACAGCAGCTACAGATGTTTGAATCTTCATTTTTTTAAAGGTGAAAAACGCCGGCATGCTCAGTTAGCCTCAGTTTGAGCAATACAGAGTTAGGGCTTTGACACCTTCTGCTTCCATCACATGTTGCTATAAAAGATGTGCTTCACTTGTGCAGCAGGGCTCTGTGCTCTTAATCAGTGCCTTGTATATTCTGAAGAAAAATGGGTCAAAATTCTACAGCTGCAACCTATAAATTCTGTAGCAACATTAATGTAATCTGTTCTTCCTTCCCATCCCCATTTCCTTAGCAAACATACATAAATAGAGGTCATTCCTGAAAATACTCATTCTCATAACATTTCTTGATTAGTTTCTGCAGCCAATGCATTCTCTGATTTCAGCTCCTACTAAGGGCTTGTACACACCACCACTTATGTCAATTTCATTTATATCATTCAGTTATTTGACTAAGCCACTCCCATGAGTCCCGTAAGTTACATTGACCTAACCTAGTGACAGGCAACCTGCAGCCCGCAGAGCAGACCCCTGTCTGCCCTCACCCCCATGTGCCTCTCTTGCACTGGGGCATTGGAGCTCCACACTTCCTTGTCCTTCCCCTCCCTCCCAGCACTTTTGGAGCACCATGAAGCACCTGATTTGTGCAGCTGTTCAAGCTCTGGGAGTGAGAGGCAGGAATGGGGACGGAGCACAAATCAAGTGATGCATGGTGTTCCGAAAGTGCTGGGAGGGAAGGGGAGGAGTAGGAAGGGCGGGGCTGCAGTGCCTCAGGGTGCAAGAGGTGCATGGGGGCAGAGGGTAGTAAAGGGGTTCATAGGCCACAGATGGAACCCCAGTGGGCTGCAGGCTGCAGACCCACTTGCTATTCTTATGTGCCCATCACTGAGCTAAACACTGGTGAAGGCAGTGCTTTGTAGGTGGGAGAGCTTCTTCGACTGACAAAACTGCCGCCTCTCACAGAGGTGGTTTTCCTTTCCCAATAAGAGAGCTCTCTGCTGTCAATATGGAGCATCTTCACCAAGTGTGCTGCAATGGTGCATCTGATAGCACTTCCAGTGTAAACTAGCCCTATATTTTCCAGATGGCGTGGCTTCAAAAACCCTCCTTCCCACATGTCTGCTAGGGAAGAAAGGAGCTTTCAGTGGCAACATATCTCTCCAGACCCCAGGGGCTTGCATCCGACTCCAGGCTCCCCAGCTCAACAGGCTGCATTTCAGGCACCCCTGGCTTTCTGGCTGTAGGTTGGACCCTTGGTCTAGATTCTAGACACTCTGACACCTGGCCTCATGAAACTCCAAGTAATTCCCTCTTTTGGTGACAGTGTGAGAGCCAGGGGCCAGCTGTCCCATCCATAGGCTGGTTAGGGATAGCTGCCCCTGTCCCTGAGCTTTAGGAGCCCCCGCGACAGCTGCCTCAACCATCATATGGATGCAGCCCTGTGGATTACCTGGGCGCCTGGTGTGGAGTGTCAGAAGAGGTTGCCTCCCACTTACCTACTATGGCAGCAAGAGCCGGAGTGACTCAGCAGCTTGTTCCACACCATCCTGCCACCTTCTCCCAGCTGTGCTTCACTTCTCTGTGGCAGCAGGAAGCAGAGCACCTTGGCCCAAAGGTGCTCCACTTCCTGCCACCATAGTGAAGCAGAGCACAGTGGGCTGAGGGATGGGTGATAGGACGTGTGTTGCAGAGTAGGCTGCCAGGTCTCTCCGGCTCTTGCCACTGTGGTGAGTGTGTGGGGACAACCCCTGCTGCCACCCCATGCCAGGCCCCCCAGGCCATGATATTAATTCATTCTCACAACATACTCGTGAGGTAGGCAGGTATCATTATCCCTTTTTTACAGATGGTAAAACTGAGTCACAGAGATTGAAAGCCACATTTTCAGCCTGGTCTTAATCAGCTCTGCTTTTACGGTACAAACTTATGGATGCAGTTTTGTACCTGGAAACCAGATGGTCTGCTCCCTTTAAGGGGAGAGAAAAGCGGGGTCAGGCAACTCCGTTCCAAGGTATAGCCCATCTAAGAACAGGGAGTTTCCAATCCCTGACAAATCAGCAGATCAAGATGTCAGTGGGTGTTTGAGTTGAAACTACCTGCTGAGCATTATAAAGAACTTTTAAGGGGGGAATTTTGGTGTCATGGGAGAGCTGTGGGGAGAGTTTCCTGGAGGGGGGTAGGAACCCTGGTGATGAGAATGGGGAACGGTGTGTGCCTGGTGGGGGACACATAAAACATCTGTAAGGACTTCAACTATGGCAGTACATTGACAGATGTCCTGTCCCAGCAGTAACTCCTGCTCCAGAAGCTCCTTCAGGAGCAAAAGAGAATATAGCTTCTACATCACCCTGTGACTGGGTGTAATGTGTGCCTCTCCCTCCCATGGGGCTAGCTCCACTGGCTGGTGTGCCCCCGCCATCCTTGCTGAGTCTAGCACTGTGCACAAGGATACATCTACCAAGCATCTCTGGCCCAAATCTTTCTTGACCTACAGATTCACCCGTAACACAGCAAAGCATAATTTCCCATTCTACCCACGAGGAAACAGAGTCACGGGGAAGTGTGAAGCAGGCAATAACCAAGAATCCTAACAACCATTCCATATAGCCTCTTTTCCATGCCTTCAAGAATGTTCCTTTCAGCAGCACCTCAGTTTATGACTGGATTCTAAGTATAACTTTTACTGCTAGTTTAATGTACACAATTAATGCCGGGCTGCCCATTATCCTGCGCTGCTTCATAACAAACTAGTTAATAGTTCAATTAACAACTTTAAAAAAATTGCTTTTCTCATTTCCTCTATCCATTAATAATTATTTATTTATTTTATCCCACTCCTCCATTCTCTCCCTGATGAACATAAGTAGGAAAGACCCAATTAGCCAAGAATATTGCTTTCTAAAAACTTTGGCTAATGACTTATTCTTGACAAGAAACCCTAGGGTGCCAGCTTCTCAGGTGTCAAGAGCTTGCTGAGAAACCACATCACTCTCCAAACTTTGATATACACTGAAAATTAGCAGCTGTCTCATTTAACTTTATGTATTAAGGGAAAGCAGTTCAGAGTTAGATAGTTGAAGAGGCTGGTCTATTTGTCTGAGTACCTCTTTGGATATTTGTAAGCCCACACTCACAAAACCATACTGTTAGAGCCTAACGTTTATGCTCTCATCTACCTAAGTTAGCCAATATTAGCGTATAATTTTTTTTCCTTGGGAAATACCTTCATTTGCAAAATGGTGGACTTTGCATCCTTCTCTGAACATGGTTAAAAAGGAGTGTTCTAGCCAATCCACCTATCCACCTTCCCACTTTGCATATATAGTAAAAGAAGCCTTAGAGACCACCTCTGAAGAAAGATCACTTGTCACAAGAGACCACTTGCAGAGGCTGCAGAACACCATCACTCTCTGGTGTGCAAACTTTTGAAGAGAAACTCCCTCTTAAAAGTGACTACTTTTGCTAATTCCAATGAGTAGCTATTCTTGGCAGTTTTACTGTATGGCTACGTCTAGACTGGCATGATTTTGCGCAAATACTTTTAACGGAAAAGTTTTTCCGTTAAAAGTATTTGCGCAAAAGCGTGTCTAGATTGGCACGGATGCTTTTGCGCAAAAGCGCTTTTGCGCAAAAGCATCCCTGGCCGATCTAGATGCAGTTTTGTGCAAGAAAGCCCTGATCGCCATTTTAGCCATCGGGGCTTTTTTGCGCAAAACAAATCTGAGCTGTCTACACTGGCCCTTTTGCACAAAAGCTTTTGCGCAAAAGGACTTTTGCCCGAACGGGAACGTCAAAGTATTTGCGCAAGAAGCACTGATTTCTTACATTAGAATGTCAGTGCTCTTGTGTAAATTCAAGCGGCCAGTGTAGACAGCTGGCAAGTTTTTGCGCAAAAGCAGCTGCTTTTGCGCAAAATCTTGCCAGTCTAGATGCAGCCTATATGTATAAACCATCCTACATAACTGCCAGTCTAATCTGGCTTCCTTGGCCCTTCTACCTGAGAACTCCATAGTCAAAATTCATAGCCGTACAACAAGTCCTTTGAAACAGCTGCAAAATGATCCTCAAGGAATCACAGTGCCAGCTGAGAACAGCCAGAATGTAGCATGCTCCAGTCTTTTCTCCTTCTCATGCCTCTCCCAACCTCCGATATGCCTCCTGCATCAGGTTATGCAGAGAGAGCAGTTAGGATTCTGCTCCGTGCTGACCAGAGACTTCCATATGAAAGGGGAGTCCCTAGGTTGGGGGGTGCTGCCAGTCTTTGTTCCTTTTGTTCTGCCTGAGTGATATAAAGAGAGCAGAGCAGAACAGAGCATCTGCACTTTAATCTGTACCAGGCTCCCAGAGGTCTGGGATGCAGTACTGCTTATTCCCCACTTGTCTTTGAAATGTACTGCTGTGCTTAAGCACCACATCCTCATAACAGGACAGACTCTCGGGGAATTGTTTCAACACAGTTTTGCTCTTTGCTGTTCCACATCACTCTGAAAATTCATGCATCCGTCCTGAGCTCTGCACTCAACAGCTTCCTTTGGCAGAGTCAGGCCTAGCTGACAGTCATTCTGGGAGGAGCTGCAGTTCGCAGAGCACTAATGACTCAAGAACGCCAGCATCGGAAAGCTGAGTTCATTTGTCCTTTGTTTGGATCATCAACTTTGGTTCTAATTATGAAATCACAAAGAGGAGAGCTGGGTGTGAGACTGGAAGGATTTGACCCTGCAAATTTAGCACTTTTTCTCTCTCTCTTTCTCTTTCTCTCTCTCTCCTTCCATGCTTCTGCCTCCAGACTGTAGCAGTGTATCAAAGACAGTGATGGATTCCCCATTACTGGCAATTTCAAAATCAAGATTGTCTCTTTTCCTAATATAGGCTTTAGTTCAAGTATCAATTAACGGAGAAATATTTTCTAACCTGTGTTATACAGGAGGTCAGATTAAATGATCACAGTAGTTCCTCCTTGCCTTAGTCTATGACTCAATTGTTTACTCATTTTGAGTTTGCTGTAGTTTCCTTTTAGCCTTCCTAAATTATGTGGATCACATAGGCCACGGTGTCTGAGCTATACTAGTACCAGAGTTGTTGCTGGGAAAGAATGTGTTTTGGAGCCTCTTCAGCTTGCAAAGATTGCAGCTGTCATAATGCCCTTATATGTAGTCACATCTTTCTATATAGTGCTTGACGACTGTATATTTATCTTTCTACCCTATGCTTCTCAAAATCCCACTATTTGTTTCTTACACTGTCTGCCTTTCAATAGTATCTGACATGCAAAGGCCTCAAAGCACTCTACAGACATTAATAAGCTGAGTCTCGCACATCCCTGTGAAAAAGGGAAGAATCATTATCTTCATTTTGCAGCTGGAATGCCTGAGGCATTGAGAGGTTAAGAAATTTGCCTGTATCAATAACAGAACATGGAATGAAACCCAGGTCTAACCACTGTACAATGCTCCCTAGCTTGCCACTTTGCAGACATGTGAAAGCTGCACAGCGTCAGACATAAGTCATAGGCTATTTTCTGCATTGACTGATAAAGATGTAGCGACACAGAATGTCTCATCAGTCTCTTTCTCTTTCCCTCGCTCAAAAGAGGCTCATTGGAAACCAGCTAGTTCATTATTTAAGGCACATCCATAATGGGTGATTTGCTCTAATTGTTCTAAATGGAGCTGATATCATTTTGCAGGTTTCTTTGGAAAAAGCTAGCTCTGACAGGGAAAATGTCAGGGCTCTAAATGACATCTTTTCTCAAGAAAGACTCCCACAAGTAATGTGAGATAAAGCAAGTAAGACAAGTAATATAAACTAGCCATTTCCTCATCGCTGAACCAAATAACTAAGAATTTCCTCAAAAATTCCTTGGTGATATGGCACCAACAATCAATTTTTGCAATGTTGCCTAGAGATCATAAGAACAAAAAATGGCCATACTGGGTCAGACCAAAGGTCCATCTAGCCCAGTATCCTGTCTTCCGATAGTGGCCAATGTCCCAGAGGGAGTGAACAGAAACAGGTAATCATCAAGTGATCCCTCTCCTGTCATCCATTTCCAACCCCTAACAAACAGGCTAGGGACACCATTCTTACCCATTTTCACTAGTAAGTATTGATGGATCTAACTTCCATGAATTTATCTAGTTCTTTCTTGAACCCTGTTAAAGTCCTGGTCTTTACAACCTCCTCTGGCAAGAAGTTCCATAGGTTGACTGTGTGCTGCATGAAGAAAAACTTCCTTTTGTTTGTTTTAAACCTGATACCAAATAATTTCATCTGGTGACCCCTAGTTCTTATGTTATGGGAACAAGTAAATAACTTTTCCTTATTCACTTTCTCCATACCTATCATGATTTTATAGACCTCAGAGTTTGGCATCCATGGCTAGGCTGTCCAGATTCTTTTCTGGTCTTTACTATAAGTTGCTATAGTGAAAAAAAATTATTAGAAATTAACTCAAACCAGAATAAAAAACCTGAAGTCTCAAATTTCAAGTCAGGGAAGAGTGTGGTTTGGATTTGAGCATCCATTCCACAGTTTTTGTTTCAGGTTGGCTCCAAAGTTGGTAAAGGGTCTATTTTTTGTTCCAGTTGGCAAACAGCTGAAGTGTCATGAGACGAGCGTTCACCCAAGATAGGGAAGACAGCTGTTCTCATTAATTTCTGCCATCTTCAGATAATGGCTGGTAGGATTTGTGTGCGACTGACTTTGATCCTTGCATATGATTTAACTTTGACTCTGAGTTGGACCCTCATTCAGATCCAGATCTAAGCACCACCTCCTTGGCCTGACTTTACACTACACTTTGGTGAGCAGGAAAGTCCAATGCAACATTTTCCCTTTCCAGTGTGGAAAAGGGGTCCTTCTGGTGCATTTTTCTGCCACAGCAGTGACCTCAGTAAAAACATCCCTCTTCCAACTTTCAGCTCACCATATTTCACAAGAAACTAGGACAATTCCACCCTCACCCCTTTTTTTTTTTTTGAGGAGATGCAGCGTTGCCTGTATCCAGTGTAAAGTGACTGTAGCTGTCACAGGACCAAATGCTGGATTTTTAAATTCCAGTCAAATTTGTGTTTTTATTAAATGTATTGAAGGCAGGAGTTGAGGGGGAAGGAGTAATAGAACTTTAAAAAAAAGTGTCACTGCTTTATTACATCTCAAAACAACAGCTATTGCTCAGCCTTGAAGAAGGCACTTGATGAGAGTCTTTAAAGATATACAATGCCCTGATGACATTTAAAAATAATACAGACTGCAGAGAGGCTGATTTAATAAAATGACAGTTTGGCGGTGATTTTTTTTTAAGACTGTCATTCATTTTAAATGAGTTTTAAAGGCTTTGGTTACATCCCTGATGGATAATGTACCAGATACAACCTTTATTAAAAATATGACGGAGTCCATGGTAGTGATCCCAAACATGGTAATGTAACATTATAACCTACTTTAAGAAAAGGGGGGCCACATAGCTTTGCCATCCTAGGAGCAGCTCATGAATGTATGAG
Organism: Pelochelys cantorii; assembly: GCA_032595735.1. NCBI lineage: Eukaryota > Metazoa > Chordata > Testudines > Trionychidae > Pelochelys > Pelochelys cantorii. Next base: position 94,179,485 of record CM064329.1, on the reverse strand, counting down.
GGTCAGATTTCCCTTTCTAGTTTCCCATTGCTCTAGACCAGCAGCAGCTGATTCCTCCCCTCTGCTCCAGGCACCTAAGGTGCGTCTACACAGTGGTACTAACTCGAAATATGCGACGCAATTTGAGCTATGCAAATGGAGTAGCTTATTTCGAGTTAGTCCAGACAGAGCCAAATTTTGAAATAGACCACTATTCTGACAAGTCCCTTCATCCTCGTGGAATGAGGTTTACCAGGACGTTGGAATAGCAAGCCCATTATTTTGATTGCATTTTGAAATAACGGGCGTGCTGTTAAGACACCGAATGCTATTTCGGGATACCAGACGTATCCTGAAATAGGGTCGCTTTCTAGACATACCCCTATTTTGTTGCCTAAATGGGAATCTAAATCTAGCCCTGCCTGTGGGTGCTGAGCACATGAAAAACAAGGCCTTAGCTTTGTAAAGTACTTTGAGACTTTTGATGGAAGGTATGGCAGAGAGACATAGTCTCATTAATACTATATGGAACCATATGATATAATGGTTATAGGTGCCCTTAAGAGCTTTTCATAATCTCAAGTAGAACTTTAACAATGTTATAAGTCTGAATCCTAATAAATAGCTGTACATAGGACAATTACTAATTCTCTGCTTATAACAAGTAGTAGACATTGTTCTGCCTTAAATGAGTTCTTCTGAAATAATAGATCACTTATATTGTCTTCCCTTTTACCATTAGAGAACCTTAGGGAGAGAGAGGTTAAGAAATCCAGGGTTCCTAGCTTACAGACTACTTGTCAGACCACTACAGCACTACATTAACCGAGGCCACTCTGTTACTAATTGCTGCTCAGGTGATGTCTTGATGAAGGGCTGGCTAACAAGTGCTGGTGGTGGTGTTGTCTTCCACTAAGCAGACTGACGTACTTCAGGAGGTGACTATACCTGATCTATGGAGAGAGAAACAATTTTGGTATCTCTCTGATTTTCCCCTGGGAGTAAATATAAACACTTTGCACTGCAATTTTAGTTGTCATATTGCTAACGCACTCATCACCATGGTATCTATCCACCAAATAGATCATTTCCACTCCCATTACGTCCTCATCCAAAGGATAAAAGAAAGCTACAACTTCTTAACTGCACAGTTTACTGTGGAGGACCTACAATTATATAAATGTGAAGTAACTATAACTGATTAACTAATTGCATTTGAATGTAATTTAAAAATGCATTTGATTTGAATTATATGTGTTTGTAATAACCAACATTTAAAGACTCTCCTTATTGCACAGAAACAGCTGATGAGCAAATGTTTGAAACGTATTATTACTGTCAGCACCTGATAGGGTAATGAGAGATTTTGAAGCAAAGATTTTCAAAAGTGACTGCTGATGTAGAGAGCCTCCAGTTTTTAGCCCAACTTGAGGTACCTGAAAGAGGGCTTTGTATTCAGAAAGTGCTGGGTATAAGTACCCTTCCCAATGATTCAGTAATTGTTGCCTCAGAAACTGAGCCAGGTCAATTCATTCATCTGTTTTGAAAACCTTGACTTTCAGTGGTCACCACTTCTGATCTAATAAAAAATTAATTCCAACACCGATTGACTCCCCAGCTCTTGGAAACTTCAACAGGTTTCAGTATATTTTTTAAAAATCACTAGATTGCTGCACATTTTAGTTTAATCTAGAGTGAAAATAGCAAAGTATGGTGCAAAAAGCAATTTGATCAGGATTTCTGAGGCTAATACTGGGAGGATCCGGAAATCCTGTCAGAGAATATATGTTCCTGAGATTTTTAATCCAGATTGGTTTCAGAAGAAAGTGAATTTCCAAAGAGCGATTGGCTTAGAAGCCTGAGCACAAAACTGAGACTCCCCTGAACTGATATTTATATTGACTTATCAATCATCATATTGCCTTGGGCAAACCATTTCATATAGCTACCACAGCTCCCCATTATGTAATATAAGATTGATCATTTTTATTTACCTGCTTTAAAAGTGGGCTTAATATATATTGCTTGCAAAACACTTTGAAACTAAAATATAATTCTAGTAGTACTACATATCAGTTTTGCTATGCTTATATGAACCAGACTTTTCACATTTTACTAGATGCACCAAAGGCCACAACCAAAACTAACCTGATTTGAGAACTATAAGGAATATATATTAAACAAATGAAAAAAAGTGGAAACTGGAAGCAATTCATATAAACTAGAAGCTAGAAAAAGCAGAAAATTCATAAGGGAAGCAAAAGAACACAAGAAGAAATCAATGGCAAACACAATTAAGGACGCTGACATTTTAAGTATATTAGGAACAAAAGGAATTCTAACAAAGATACTGGTCCATTACTAGATGAAAATGGTAGACTTGTTAATGATAATGCAGAAAAGGCAGAAGTGTTAAAAAAAATCTGTTCTGTTTGGGAAAAAAGTCAGATGAAGTATTCATATCGGATGAGGAGAATGAAATATTTTGTTTTTCAACAGTCACTTAAGGGAATGTTAAAAAGCATCTATTAAAGCTAGACATTTTAAATCAGCAAATCCAGAAAACCTGTACTTTAAAAGAGCTGGCCAAGAAGCTCTCTGGACTGTTAATGTCAACTTTCAATAAATCATGGAACACTAAGTTACATGTAAAGACACACCATGTAAAGAGCATAAGATGCAATGAGTCTGTAGTGACAATCCAGCAGTGGCGTAGCGAGGGGGGGAGGGAGGAGGCAGTTGCCCACGGGCACCACGCTAGGTGGCCCCCAATTTAGTCCCCCTCCACTTCCCCTGTCATCCCTTGGAAGCTCCCCCCCCACCAGGGTTGGGCTCAGCCATGCACCAGGTTCAGGGCCCCGCCGCGCGGTGGTGGCAGGGTGGAGAGCGCAAATTTTGCCTTTGCCCCTGGGCACATAACACCCTTGCTATGCTTCTGCAATCCAGAGGAATGAAAGCTACTATTACGCCAATATTCATAAAGTTTAACAAAATGCTGAACTATCCATTGTATTCACAGCTATTTAGGGTAACCAGACCATAACTGAGAGCTTAGGCTTACATTTAGATCTTTAAAGTTAAGTGCCTAAATAAGTGGCAAAGATTCTGCAAAGAAAAACAGAACCAGGTATTATTAAATTCAGAATGGAAATAAGGTACACATTTTTAACAATGAGGGTACAGTCTGGAACAATTGGGACATTGGAACAATTTGACAAGGCTCATAGTTACTTCCCCATCACCGGCAATTTTTACATCAATGTTGGGGTATTTTTAGATATATGCTCTAGATCCAAAAGATTTATTGTGGGGGAGTTCCCTGGCCTGCATAATACTGGAGGCCACTCTAAATGATCAGTGTTCCCTTTTGGACTTGGAATCTATGAATCTAAGAAGAAAAAGAGCCATGTAATGGTTTGCCATGTAGGGATATTATAGGCTATCAATTGTAAGCAACGTTTGGAGCCCTCAGAAGGTGCAGCATATGCTGCCCATTTTACAACCCCTCAAAAATACATTCACAATGTGTTTTCTTGCAACAATCCAGCAAGATAAAATACTTGCCTATTGCTAGCTCTGTAGCCTTAATCTCCTAGGGCACGTCTACACTACAATGTTATTTCTAAATAATAAGGTGAGTGTCCATCTAGTAAGCCTAGTATTTCAAAATTATTTCAAAATAACAGGCTTCTTATTCCAGAATAATAAACCTCATTTCACAAGGAATAATAGCTACTTCAAAATAGCAGTGGTGTGGATACTCCACTGATGCTATTTCAAAATAGCTGCTCCCCAGGGCCGTTCAGAGTAATTACTCCCCAGTGCTTCCTGGGGCTCTAAATTGAGGCAGCACGTCCACATTAGGAAAGCCTGCCTCAGACTAATTTTGAGGCTTCCCTGTAGTGTGAACGTGCTATTTTGAAATAGTTATTTCAGGAGTTATTATTCCAAAATAACTTATTTCAAAATACTCTTGTAGTGTAGACATATCCCTAGTGTCTGATATTTGCAGATTCAATAATTAGCAAGTGAAAGACAGATTTGCATTTGCATGATAAAAGTTTGTTGACTTTGATTATAGCAGGTAATAAAAGTATTTAGGAGGCTGTAACTGTTTACAGGTTATAGTTTGTAATAAGTATTGTTAGGAGTTGCAGCTGATGGGCTGAGAAGACTAGATGCTTTAATGAATTTCTATCCCAAACCTCTGTTAATTGCTCGCCTTGCCAGTGAACTCAGATCAGCAGCATCTTTCACTGTTCACAATTTACCTGTCACTGTCTAATTTGCCTTAATCTCAGTAGAGAGCATAAACATGTGTATCAGGGCTGCTTTCATGAAATCATGCTGAGTAGGATTTCTGCTTCCCCTCATCCAGGAAATGTAAAGAGCATAAGGTGCAATGAGCCTGTAGTGACATACAGATAGAAACGAATCATCAATTAAATCAGATACATGAAACATCCAGGAGAAAACTTGTAACCATCCATAAACATTGGTCTCTAACTATTCAGCTAATAGAGCAATTTTGTTAGCTGATAGTGGTAACACAAGGGTTTTATCTGGCATACAACCCTAGCACCTAGAGTCATCTTCAAAAACACTTGACCTGATCTGACATTCCAACCAGTAGAGGGCAGTAATGCACAATACACTGACTAGGCAGTTCATTCCAGAATGAATGCCCAGAATGTAATCTCTGCATCATACTCTTATTGCAAATGGACAGCTCAAAAGGATATGGCGAGGAAACATGATGCCCTCCTAAGACTTACCTGCCTTAGAACAAAAAGCACCTTCAAATCACATGCCTTGTAACAAATATCCAGTTCAAAGGAACTCACCAGATAAAGCGTTAAAGAAAATATTACACAAAGACCAGATGAACTGACTTAAACCAGAAAGACACACCAAGCTGACAGGACTCAAGCAAAAAAATGGAGCAACTTTAATAAGATCAGAGAAAATGAAATCACAATAAAAGAGAAGAAAAAAAGGGCCAACGTAATGGAAATCTCATTTGACTACAAAGACTGCAGAGATGAAAGGCAAAAGGAACCTTGTGTGATTTCTACCTTCTTGATGTTGGTCTCAGATGCATTGGCATATCCCCACAAATGTCACTGAATCAGAAAGTAAATAAAAAAGAACCAAGGTGATGTTTTTGAAAAGGAACAGGTCTGGAGGAGGTGAAATACAGCACATTAGGACACCCAGCTAATGAAGGGGAGCATATGAGATGGAGAAAGAATGATGTCCACTCCTAAATGAGAAGGTTGGTGAAAGAGATCTGTCCATTTTGTTAGAGAGCCCACTAAGAACCATTATTTAACAGTACTTTGGGCTATGGCATTTGCTCACTCTTTCTGATATAAAATAAGAGCTGTTGGATGAGAGATTTCGGGATGAGTCTTTTTGAACTACCAATGACCAGTGCTGTCTTCAAAATGGTCCTAGAATGCTTTGAAAACATTTGGCTAAATCCTAAAATACGTACTCCATCTTTGCTCCATCAGCACTCATTGATTCCAATCGGAGTTTGCCTGAGCAAGCACTGAACAGAAATAAATGAGATCTGGAAAAAGACTATGGGATTTTGTCTCAGTGAAGATAGGGCACTACCCATGGACAATCTAAAAAAGGGTGGCACACCATCATCTTCTCTTCAAGTGTGCTTCTTCATGACACTTTCCATCACTGTATGGCTACCAAAGTGCACATCAATTCTCCATGCAAACCGATGATCTACAGTCCCATTCTCTCTCATCTCTGCCAGTGCCTGAGAATGTGGTGCAGCTAAAAGAAACATCTAAAGTGTCTGACGTGTAAATTCCACTAAAAATGCTAATGTACCTGCATTAATTAATTAATTAATTAGCACCATTGTCACACTCCCATTTCTGTATCTCCCCTCCCCCCACTTCTGTCTTTGTTTCTTTCTTTTTCTCTTCAGCATCTGAAGAAGTGAGTTGAAGCTCATGAAAGCTTATGGTCTAATACCCTCATAAATTTGTTAGTCTTTAAAGTGCCACCAGACCCCTTGTTGAATTTACCTGAAGGGTCATTGGCTGGTTCAATAAGAAATCTTTGACCTCCAATGAAGAAACAATTTCAAGGGGAAATTCCAGCAGATGAGCAAACCAGTTTTATAGACCATCTCTGTAAGGATATATACATTCAGGTCTGTGAGAGACAAGATGGATTAGATAATATCTTGTATTAGACCAATTTCTATTACCTTCTCCACCTTTGTCTTTCTAATATCCTGGGACCCACATGGCTGCAACAACACTTTATTTTCTGTGAGGCACTCAGTTACATGGATAGGTGACAAAAATACTTCCATAGACAGAAATTTTAATCAACTGTTGGGGGCTGGCTGAGGAAGTGATCAATGGGAATTTTTAAAAGATGTGAAATACAGCCAGCCTGGGAGGGCCAGATTTCTGCACCAGTGACATTCAGGCTACGTCTAGACTGCAGGCTTCTTGCACAGGAAGCTTTTATCAGAAGAGATCTTCTGCAAAAACTTCTTGCACAAGAGTGCGTCCAAACTGCAAAAGCACATTGAAAAAGCGATGCGCTTTTGAGAAAGAGAGCGTCCTGAATGCATGGACACTCTCTCAAAAGTAAGCTCTGATTGCTATGCCAAGAATGGCCACGAGGGCACCTGTGCTTTTTCCTCTTTCCTCTTTTTGTGCAAAAAAACCCCTCTTTCCCGTCCACAAACACCTTTTTTGCGAAAGAGCTCTTTCGCAAAAAGGCGTTCTTCCTCATAGAATGAGGATTACCTACGCTGGAAAAAACCCTCTGTTCTTTCAATTCTTTTGCACAAAAACGCGCTTGAGGTATGGACGCTCTGTGAGGTTTTTTGGAAAAACGGCCATTTTTCTGAAAAAACTCTGTAGGGTAGACATAGCCTCAGATAAACTTGGAAAAGTGCCTGATCCCATCAGGATTTAGCTGATCAGAAATAAATCTCAGGTCATTTAACATTCTAAGGGAATCATGTAGTGGCCTGCAACACCCTGTTATGGCAGAAGTAATAAAGCCACAAAACTATTGAAATAAAAGTTCCAGAATTGGATCAGCAGAGGATCAGGACTATTGTATCTGTACTGAGCCTAGTATCATTAGTCAGTAGGCACTTTGGTGCATTGCTTGTGTTGTCACAAAACAGCCAGTGCTTGTCATGTGCAATAAGGGAGAATGCATAGTGGTCTATTTGGACAGATTTAACACCTATACTGAGTGACTTTTGGGTGGTCCGCAGGCTATGAGATTGAGGTGGTGACTGAGTGACAAAGTGGCTACAACTTAAAGGATCTTTAATGTGTTTGGGGACAGAGGTAAGAACAAGATGAGAGACAGTAATGTTGTACACAGTAGAGAGAAATTGCTTGCAGAAGGCTTTTCAGCTCAGCTCCTTTCAGGGCACCAGGGAGTTGTACATTTTGCTATTGCTTCGGTACTTTGTTTTTTTTGCCATTTAAATTCCTGTCCAAGATTGTAAATAATTGTGAGTAAAATCGTCCAGGAATGCAGTACTCCATGTCTTCTGCTACTCATGACTCTCCCAAAGGAGGAATAAAGGACAACTTCAGTTCACTTTTTCTAACCAAGTCTGAAGCTCTGGTAGCTCCTCCCCTTACCTGGCTTCCCTCCAGGTGCTAGCAACACCAGAATATTGCCAACCATTTTTTTCACAACTAATACAAATGGGCCTACTGGGAACCCTCTTGTGTCCCACTTCCAGGTCACGCTCCTCAGACTGATAAACACAAGTGCAGAGAAATGAGGAGACACTAAGGGTACGTCTACACAGGAGGGCTAAATTCAGATTAAGCTGTGTAACTTCAGCTACATTAATTGCATAGCTTAAGTCAAAATCGCTTAGCTCGGCCTTTGGTGCTGTCTATACAGCAGGAAGTGGAATGAGGAACACTCTTTCTTCAACTTCCCTTACTCCTCGTGAAATGAGGGTTACCATGAGTTAAGGTAAGAAGTCCTCCAGCTCGACATAATTTTGTAGTGTAGATATGCGCTATGTTATTTCAGAATAACATCAGGTATTCCAAAATAACACTGCTGTGTAGACGTACCCTAACAGGGTATTCAAATGGAGAAATACAGACTTAGGTACTGACAAACTGCTATGCAGTGTAACAGTTCACTGTTAAATAACAGCTCTGCTACCCTAGAGCTAGCTACGTTTCAGAGGAGGTTGACATGATTCTTTTGTATAGGCCCAAATTCTCCCCTCAGTTATACGCTTACAAATTTGTTACCATCAATGGGGAGATGTAGGTAAGAGCAGAATTTGGCTAATCACTTCCAAAGCTTTTTGGAATGAAAGGTAGTGCAATGTCAATCATAAAAAGAAAAGCTACTATATAGCATTGTTTTTCTGTGTGCGCCCACTGCCCTCTGCTGTGTGGAATGTGTCAAAACACATCCAGTTTTAAGCAGCTTCTAGCAACAAAGAATGGCTCTTTTGGCTCTCTGAGCAGCTGCTTGTCTTCCAAAAGTCAAAGATGATGAGTTCTGCTGGTGATCTCATATGTTTGCTACTGCTGGGGATGGTGGTATGGTGTGCATGTGTTTGGCCAGAGATCACTGATCAGGCTATGTCTACACTATAGCCTCCTGCACAAAAATATATGCAAATGAGGCAAAGTGTAGAATATTTCCGTTCCTCATCTGCATAATTAATGAGGCTCCGTTTTTGCACAAGAGGCTTTCGCGCAAAAAGGAGCCATCTACACAGCTCCTTTTTGTGCAAAAACCCCCTCTTGCGCGAGAGCAGTTCTTCCACATTTTTTCAGGAAGAACGGCTCATACACAAGAGGGGGTTTTTGCTCAAAAAGGAGCTGTGTAGATGGCTCCTTTTTGCGCAAAAGCCTCTTGGGTAAAAACAGAGCCTCATTAATTATGCAAATGAGATGTGGCGATATTCCACGCTTCATCTCATTTGCATATGTTTTTGCGCAAGAGGCTATAGTGTAGACATGTTGCTTCAAAGAGGTATGAAGAGAAAAATTAAGAAAACCCTCTGAGCCACTTTCCAGCAGCGATTGGAAGGAGTGGAAAGTTAGCGAAAATCAGAAGATCCGAGTTGATACACAGAACTGGTTTCTTATCATCACTAACTAAAACTGGGCAGATACTGAAATGAAAGAAAACCCACACGTATACGTTTGGATTTTTAAAATAATTCTCTTCCGCTGTGCATACTTCCTGCATATATTCTAGCGAACAAATTTCCTGTCAGGGATAGTCAATACAACAGACATTTTAAGTGATTATTGCAGAATTCTTGTAGAAATTAATCTCTTAGTTTATTCACAACAACTAGCCTTGGCACTGAAATCCAGTTCATTCCTCCCGTTTAACAGACAAAAATACTCTGTGCCCATGCTCAGTGAAAACACAAAATACACTAAAAAGACCAGTCTGTGAATGAGATCTGGGCCAAGAACAATCAACAGAAACTCTGAGGCAAATAATGAATACATTCAGGAAAATTGTTACTTATTTCCAGACACTCTGCAAGCAGGAGAAGGGTGAAATTCACTGACCACTGTATTTTTCACTCCCCCAGCTCTGTCAGTGATGAAAAAAAGTCATTGGAAAAGGAAGTGAAGCTGGTCCATGGACCATCACAATGCCTGAAAGTTTTGTACTTCACTCACAGTGCCAAATCTTGCTGTCCTTTTTGAGCCCAAACCTGCTGTGGTTTCAATGGGAATGTTGCCTCAGGAAGGATTGTAGGATTCATCCTCTTGGGTGTTGTGTATCCCTTATGTTGAAATAGAATTAAACTCATCTGCTGTGTGGCCTTGGAGAAGTCACTGCACCTCTCAGTGCCTCTTTCCCCACCCAACCTTGTCTGCTTTATCTCTTTAGACTGTGAGCTCGCCAGATCAGAGACTGACTACTACTAGGGTTTTGTACAGTGCGTAGCACAATGGAGTCCTGCCCTCACTTAGTGCTGCCATAATATAAATAATAATCTTGGTCAGCATCCCTTTAAAATACTAATTGAGAAATCCCTCCTTACCTCCAAGAAAGCAGAAACAGTGGGGGAGATGGGGCAGGATCTTGCAGCTTTAATTAAAAGCTTAAAGGGGATGACTACATGATGCTGTTTTATTCTAGGGGTTAATATCTGCCACATTTAGTGAATTCTGTTTATTATGAAATAAATATGCTGGGGATTTAGTGTTTCTCTTATTAAGAGCCATTCTTGTGTATGCAGCAGGAAGGGCTGAATTGGAGTCAATGCTGTATTCATCATCTCCTTTTATTAGAACTATCAATACACGGAGTGCCAGATCCCTCCACCAAAATCCATAAAGTTACACCAGGGATGAACTTGACCCTGCATGTTTTTTCCCCAAAGTGTCACCTAGTGGTTTATTTTGTTAATATTGGGGGAGCTCTGCATTGGTAGTGTTTGCCTGACAGGGCTGGTTGAAGGGCAGTAGTAAAATTGTCTGCTTGCTGGGTATTACTATTACCTGATTCAGCCACTTTCTACATGACATTTTAACCCAAATGCTGCCCAGTGTTCAGATTTAAGAACATAAACAGTGCATTCTAGTGGGAAATTAAAGAGGCACCTGATTTCCATTGCCAGTGGGAATTAGGCACCTCACTACCTTTTGAGGATTTGGGGGCTAAGAAACTAAAGGGAGGTCTTAACTTTTGATGTGAGGCACTGCCTCCTCCCAGCTGTGCCAACTGCAAACCTCTCTGAATCTTATGGGTATGTATTCAGCACAGCTAGCCCATGCTGCTATGCCCCACTGCCTGTGCTACTCTGGCTATGCTGCTTGGTTTAGCAAGCTAGCTTGAGAAGAGCTAGTCATGTCTCTGCAAGCTGGGAATCATACCACTAGCTTTGAAAGTAGACTGAGTGTGTCACCCCTTCCAATGACATAGCTCCACGATAGCTGCAGGGAACAGAGGACTAAAGCTTTCCACACCCTAGATATTTTGCAACAAATCCATAGCCAGCCAGGACTTGATGGTTGTCATTCTGCTGCATGTGGCCATTTGGCGTTTCGCACCAATGTTAAAGGTAGAACTCAGATTCATCAGCTTGCACAGCACAGCCCACTGCTTGTTAAATTATAGAGAATTCCTCCATACCAGTCAAGTCTCGATCCCCCTCCGTCCATGTTAATTGGCTGAGTTATGCACCAGTTTTAATGGCTAGAAATGTCCCTTTGATGGCCATTACCAACATTTTCCCTGTATTTCCTGTCCACTTTTCCTCATGAAAAGAAAACCACTAGATGTGAATCCTTTTCTATGAGGTCTCTTTTGATTGAGCAGTTGTGCATGTGACTCACTATCTAGGACTTCATCTCCCAGAGGAGCTCCTCAAGGCAATTTCACCCTTGGAAATAATGCTGTTTAATACTGAAAGACACGTGTCCCTCTTCAACAAAAGCAGGTGTCTAACAATTAAAGGCAGCCCATACTGCAAAAGAGCTCTCCTAGAGCGAGTGGCAGGCAGGCATGACTGCCTTATCGGTGAGGTCTACAATAACCCCATCTGTTAGGGAGATGATGAAATGTGCAGTGAAGGAAATGAGTTCATGAACCTTAGATGTAAAAATATAGCCCATTCAAAATCTCAGCACTGCCTCGAGCTTCCTTTTAGCCAAGCTTAATTTCTTTTGTCAAGTACCATTTGAAGATCTAATATGACATCAACCTGTGTGCATGTTGCACTTCCAGTACATTATGTACTGTAGAGTACAGGCTCTAAGCAATATCATGATGTGAGTGTAATTTACGCAGAGGCTGCACCCCCGTATTTAATTCCTGGGTTCCTGGTCTTAATAAGTCCAATACATGTCTCCTCCCTCTCCCATCAGTTACTCCTTTGCAGAATAAAAAATCAGATTTCTGGACCATCACCCATATGGTGCACTGAGTCTCATACAAGACCACTAGACATCTTGGGAACTCTTCTTTCAGATAATGTTTTCAAGTTTGCTTTCATTTAAAAGGATATGTGTAGTCTCTAGAGCCAAAAGTTAGGTATTATAAAATTAAATCAATGCAGGTACAAGCTTTTGAGAAACCCTATAGTAATGTTGGTATGACTTTAAAAAAATAAATATTTTAAATCAACGTAAGAATTGCCTGTCACTAGAACCCAGATCAAAGAAACTATATTGTGCCAGAGCCGTGGTTCTTAACCTTTTCAAGGTGTGGACTCATTTATAAATGTTTATTGACTGTCATGACTAGGTAAATAGTCTGAGGGAGAAGGCCCTGAGGTAGTTTCTGCCAGATCCTGCCCCTTGGGGAGGAGGGGGTTTGGTCCTGCCAAGCACTCACCCTACAGTGTCAGCTAGTAAGAGAATGGGACTTCAATTGGGGGAAGAAAGAGAACAGCTATTATTCAACATGTCAGGCAAAAAGATAAGTGAAAAGGCTAGACCCTGGTTCCTACATCCTACATCCTAGAATAGAGAAGGGAGAATAGGAGAAAGCCACACATTCACTGCTCTACATGCTGGGCATTAAAGATGGAAAAGACTCATTGTGTCATCCGATTTACTCCTCAACCTACATCTCTTCCCCATAGCAGAAACCCATTGGCTTCTCCACCTCTGTGGTAAATCAAGCCTGTATGTTTAAGCTAGCTGGGTAGCACATTTTAAATGGTGCCCAACTAGGCAAAAATATAGGCAATTTACAAGACCGGTCTGAGTGCTTTCAACAAGGAACATGAGTTAGTCCCCCACTGGATCATTTCCAATGGTTTAAACAAGGAATCCCCCAATGTGTTATGGAAATGATAAATGAGAAAGGAGAAGCAATGGCAGAACTCACCAATGGAACATCTTTTCTTACCCTCAACCAATGTCCTTGTGCACATGGCACCCTAACCATGCTAGCAGCAGCTATGTTAAACAGATCTAGTAATCACTGTTTTTCAGTAGCCCTGCTGCATCACCCTTTTCCAGCATTGCTGTCATTAATACAACTCTAATGCTGTTTTAGTGACCCTTGGAGAAATGGAGTTTGATGTTAGACTCAGGCCAACATAAACCCATTCTATTGATCCACACTTATTAATATTGTTTCTGATGATAGATGGTGGATGCAACTAGTTTAGGCTGGAAGCATATTTAGAGATGGTAACAAAGCACATAATGTAGACTGAATTTCCCTCTGTGAAATTAAATTCCATTATTCCTAGTTAAATCCCCATGGACCATCGTAATCAAATCCCTCTCCTTTCTTGGATTTACACCCTATAACTCTTTAGAAGAGTATTCTTTTCCCCATCAGAAGCCACGCAGCCCAGCTATACCTACTTGGGTCATTTACTTTTTCCTCACAAAATCACTCCAGCCCACTGTTCCATCTAAGCTGAGTGCTTGGACAGCCATCCAGGAGAGATTCAAATGCTGCCCAGCTGATTAGCACAGTGCCTACAGCATCCACAGATGGCAGCATGTGCTTCTACTGGTGGTGCACATCTGCATATGCCTCAGTGCACATAATAAAAATTATACCACACATGGATGGAAACAATTAGAAGGAACATTGCCCCTGATTGCCATTGTAGAGTCATCTCTGAGTTCCCTACAACATGGCATCACTGATTGCTGCTAGTTGAATAGAGGAGGGGAGAGAATAAATGTAACACAGCCTTGACAACTCTAGAGGCAGTTGAGGGAAGGATTTAGCAACAGAGAAGAGAAGAAGAAAAGAAGATGGTAAAGTTGTTCCATTTTTAAATGTTGGCTTGAAGTAAGAATCCAGTCCAGTTCCGGGGTGCTCAGATACTATGGTGATGAGCCCGATAGTATCAGGATAGCTCCTGTAAATTAGATTAGATGAGATTCCGATAGCCAAAATACAACCTACATTGAGATACACAGAATTGTATATTGGATTGTACAGTATTTGGGGTGCAAACAAGATGCAGTATACTTTTGTAATCCTACTGTCTTTTCACAGGCAACATTCCCATTGATTTCCATGTTACAAAATTTCCTTCTGCATAAGCAACAGCTGTGACAGTCTTAAAAGGATGCCTGTGACCAATGTTCCCTCTAATCTTTTCCATCCACGTGCAGAATAAACTTTTATGTGCACTCAGGCATGTGTGAATGTGTTCCATCAGTAGAAACAAAAAACTTCGCTATAAGTGCTCTGCTAATCAACTGAGCAACATTTAAATCTCTCCTAACTGGATGTACAAGCACACAAGCACACAGCTTACAGGGAACACTGCCTGTGACTTTTCATATTCCATTATAGTCATGAATGACTGAACCACCACTTAACAACTCAGTATCCATCCTGCACCTAGGTAAGAAGTTGAATCAGTATAGCCATTACAAACATATCGATATAAAGAGACTTGTTTGCCAGGAAACAAAGTGTGCTGAGTTCTTTAGTGACTCCTGGCAACATAATTCACGCAAATTTTTCCTGACTGAGATCCTTTACTTGTTAAATGGAGGTTGGGATAGATGGAAATTATATTAATTAAAGGCCATTTTCAAAGGCAGATAGTAATAATAAGTCTGACATGAAAGACTATGGTCACCTATAAAAATAAAATAACATGACACTTAACCCTTTGCTGAGGAAAGGCCTTAATTAGCAAGGTGCTCAGGCTTAGCATTAATGAGGCAGTGTTTTCACATCAATGAGGTCAGGGTTTAATAGGGCTGTTAGTTCATGCTCTAAGGGAGTGGCTGCTAATATCACCTGGACCACTACAAAGCAACTGTTTTTGGATCTTCCATCAACAGAAAAAAAGCTTAACGGTTACACAGATGCCTCCTGTAAAGCTATGACTAAAGGTGAGTGTGATGGGTTGAATCACAGAAATCCCCTGGGAATGTCATCTCCTGTCCCCCCCATCCCCCAGTGTACTGATCAAGCCACTGATACCCCCCCTTAGTGCCCTCTGGGGCTCCCCACCACTCTGTCCTGCTGGGCCAGAGGCTCTGGTCTCCCAAGCAGAGCAATGCAAACACTGAACCAGCTCAGTTCTAGGAGAACTCAGTTATAAGGTTTTTGACACAAGTAAAACAGCCCCTAAAACCCCAAATAAATCTTACTTTGTGTTTTACACACAGAAAGCTAAGGATTGTTCCTCCCAAACTGAGCTGGTTCAGTTTCTGTGTTGCTCTGCTGGGAGGTGGTTACCCCAACTCTGCACCTTGGCTGGGAAAGGTCCTGATCTATAATGGTCATTTTAATTACTATGCTCTTCTCTTGATAGCAGTTTCTTGGAGAGCTTCAGAAGATTTTGCAGCTAGTTTTGAATGCTGCATGTTCTAATGAGAGCTTCAGTGTTCTAATAATAACTATATGTGGAGATATATGAGAAATAGCTGAGATTGTTACTCACTTTGCCAATAGGAAGGACTTTGATATGAATTTCCTTTCCTTAGTATTGGGAAGCAGGTTGTTTGCTTCATTCGCTGTGGCTGAAAAGTGAACAGCCTAGCAGCCTGTGAGCAAGAGCCTTTTCATTCCCCCCCCCCCCCATGGCAACCTTATGCAGAAGCCAGTCAGTCATATGCATGGTCCTTTTTCTTGTTGAAGCATTGGGTCAGGCTTGTGCTGGAGGCACTAGTTTTCCTAAAGGGGCAGTGATGAGCTACTTCAGGAATGAGCTCACTCTGTATCCTTCTGGGAGGGGTGGCCTCCCCAGAATTTTAGTCAGATGAGATTCCTCTGGGCACTTCCACTGCCAGCTTGATGCTATCAAATACGCACAAACACATGCACACACACACATTCACGCATTGTAATGTGTGCCAGTGTAACCAGTAGCTCGTAACCAGTAGCTCAAAACCAGTTTGGCAGTAGAAGGCAGAAGTCCATCACTCCAATGCTTAATGGACTTGCACCTCCCTTTATCCACTGTGCTCACTGGTTTCCCATAGGAATCCTGGCCTTCCACTACAAAGTAAACATTGGCTTCTATTCTGTCACCGACATTATCCTTCTTTCCAGCTATTACAAAGGAAATGGGAAATCAAGAGGGGATATAGTAATAGTCTCACATTATATTACTGTACAACCGTACCCAGTTCTGGGAAGTGACCAGTATTTATCAAACTTCATTTTCTTTTCAGTCTGCCTCTTTTAAGAGTCCACAGAATACCAATCACCACTGTACCTTGCAATTTGTTCAGGAGTTTGGTGATATTGTAGAGAATCTGTTATTAGTCCAAATCCAGCCCAGACTACAATTTCCTACCATCTGATGGCTGCTTGGATTGGTAGGTCCAGAGCCTAGTGGACAGCAGTCTATATTGCAGAAATAACCAGAAATACTGTCAACCAAATTTGACAGACAAGTTGGTAGCCTCAGCACACTGAGAACTTTCATACTAGCACTGACAAGGACATCGAGGCTGAATCATTCCCTTACTTTCTGAAATGCTCCCTATAGATCAAAGCAAAATGGAAGGTACTGTTTGAAAGAACCTGTACTGGCTACTGCCCATGGTTGTACTCATTTTGAAAGTATAGGCTCTGATCCTGAGAAGGGCTGCACATCCATAATTCTCCAAAATGGACCACTTGCATTCCCAGAGCTATCAAGCCAAACCCTTTTCCCAAATGGCCACCGCGTTTTGCCAGCTCAGCACTTTGTCAGCAAAAAGCGGCAGTCTAGAGGGGGAACTGTCGAGAAAGAAAGCCTTTTTCGATAGATCCTGTAAACCTCCTTGCAGGAGGCATAAGGGATCTGTCGAAAAAGCCTTTCTTTCTCGACAGATCCCCCTCTAGACTGCCGCTTTTTGCCAACAAAGTGCTGAGTTGGCAAAACGTGGTGGCCATTTTTATGCAAATTAGGCACGGGATATTTAAATCCCTGCCTCATTTGTAATGTTGACCTGCCTAGTCTGCATCCCTCTGCCAAAAGAGGGATGCAGTCTAGACATACCCCAAACGACAAACATCTAGCTGTGTTACCTACTAGGAAGAGAGCAACTATGGCTATGATGTTCAAACACTTTTTACAGAGGATTTTCTGAATCTCCTCTCTCCCCCCACCTCCATACTTTCATCCAGACAATCATACACGTTATTGTTTAAAGTGATTACAGAAGTCCATAAACCCTTAGAAATTGGTTAGCACCAGCAGTTAATGACTAAGTTCCTCTATTAATGCAGGTTAATATCCTAATAAACCATTTGTTAACTGCAGTAATTGACTGATTGTGAAAGAATTATAGCCATTATAACTATATTTTAATTAGTGATACTGGGAAAATATATGGCAAGACAAGAATAGCAACAGACACAAAAAATTTGTTGTCTTATATTTCCAGAGTCATTTTTCCAACTAATCAGTAATGTAGTTACTTCCATAATGTTGACATTTGATGGCATAGTAAATAAGTACTTTATGACTTCCACCTTCATTTAAATTGAACAGATGACCTAGATGTAAAATCTTCCCCACCTTTTAATGGCAACATATAAGGTAGGTGTATTTTTACTGGAGTCCCACATGGATCACTTCTTGGCTCTGTGTTATTTAATATTTTTTATTAATGACCAGGAAGAAAACATAAAATCGTTAATGATAAAGTTTGCGGAAGACATAAAAATGGAGGAAGTGGCGTAGGTGACTGCCTCCCTGTGCCTTTGCCAACATTTGAATTGCGAAATGGTGTGCTCCTGTGTGCTCTCTCCCTGTGCCTCTGGGAGGCATATATTCCATATCTTATATTATCTATAAAATAGGTAATACTGGGCTCTTCAACATAGCCGAGAAAGGTGTAACACAATTCAATGCCTGAAGTTGAAACGAGCCAAATTCTGACTGAAAATAATACACAATTTTTTATCAGTTAGAAGAATTAACCATTGGAACAACTTGCAAAGATTTGTGGTTAGTTCTACATCACAAATGTGGACATTTGGAGGGAGGTTGCAGGAAGCCAAACTACACTGTCACAATAGTCCCTCCTGGAATAGGAATCCATGAAACTATGAATCTTACACCTATGTCCAGTGGGGAATCTGGGGTGTTAATTTGGTTTGCTTTATTGTGTTAAGAATATGTGGCATATTGGGCTCTGAGTCTTCATGCCCATAGGTACGTTTTTCTAAAATTATACAGTACTAATACATTTACCCGGTGCTGCTCGGATTTTTAACTCAATTAAGTTTGTGCACTTTCCCTTTGCTCACTAAGGGTATGTCTACACTACAGCGTTATTTCGAAATATCTAATTTTGAAATAGTTATTTTGAAATAAGATATTTCGAAATAGCGCGTCTACACACAAAATGCATTTCGAAATAGCATTTGGCTATTTCAAAATAGCGCATCCACACTGAGTGGACACTGAATTGTATTTAAAGCCAGCCAGAACCAGTTTCAGCAGGGCATCAAGTCAGGAGTTACTTTGTGTGGCTGCTGCCTGAGGCTATCTGAGGCCTGTGCTTAAAGGGACCCCCTCCCCGCCCCCCCCCCCCCGGACAGATGGTTCTCAGGTTTCCCTGCTTGCTTGCCTACCTCGATGAGGGACAGCAAAGCATTTTTTTCTCTGCGTGCTCTGGTTGCCCTCACTCAGGACACCACAGCACTCTGCAACATGGAGCCAGAGCTGCCCCTGGACACTCTGGTGCTTCTCTTGGACGCATTGCTGTGAGCCTGGCTGCACTTTCTGCAGGCTGCCATCCAGGAGGTTCATCAGGGGGCTGTCAGTATGCAGGATGCCCTGAGAAGCACCAAGAGCCTCCCTGGTCTGCCCCACTGGGGGCTTGTGCCTCATTCCTCCCTCACGCCCTTCCACTTACCCCTCCCTAACACCCCTTCCTGATATCAAATAAAATACACATATTTTCATAAACACAAACTCTATTTAACAAAACGGGGTGGGAGGGAATGAAACTCTGGTAAGACTGGGGAAAGGAGGCAGGAGAAGGGAGGAGAGAGAGTGGGAGAGGGGAGGGGGAAACCTGGGAGGAGGGAGCTGGACAGGGGAAGCAAGGGGAAGAAGGGGGAGGGGAAGCTCAGGGCTCAGGGTTGGGGGGTCTCGCAGGACCAACTTGATTTTCATGCAAATCTGCTCCTGGGTTCGCATGTGGCCTTTGGTGGCCAGGCTGGTAGCTATCCTGTGTTGGAGGGTGCAGTTCAGGACTCTCAGTGCCCCCAGGTGCTGTTGTTGGTACCCCTCCACTGCATGGCTGGTCCTGCAGAGCCCTCGGTTGCAGAAGCATGTCCCGGGTGATGTGGTATGCCCTGCACACGCAGCTGGTGCGGCTGTGAAGAAACAAGAGAAGTGGTCAGTTATCCCTGGGGGCACAGTGGGTGAAGCCCAGCCCCACTCTGCAAGGTGAGGATGACCATTCCCTGCACCATCAGAGCCGATGTGCTTGCACATAGGCCATGTTCGGAATGTCCTGCTATCCCCGGGAGTGGGAGCTGCCCTGACACTGCATCCATGCCCCTGTGCTGTATATAGTGTGAGTGGGGGGGGGAGATGTCCCCTGCCTCTGTGTAGAGTGGCCTTATGGAGGGAGGGCATCCTGCTGTGTCCCACCCCAGAGTCAGGAGAATGTCATGCCTCCTCACACGCGCATGTGGCTAACAGGGTAAGGCCCCTGTGTGGCAGCCAGCTGGGGCCACATGCCTAGGGTGGCATGGCACATGTTGCACATGCACAGGTTGCTGCGTGATCCATGGAAAGCAAGGCCCACACGCACAGTCCCTTGTTTCCATTCCCCTCCCCCCCCCCACATAAGGGGACAGTGATGGCACTCACCTGTTGTTGCCTCCCTGGCCTCAGATGACACCAGCGACAGGTCTGCTGGGGCAGCTCGGGGATCCTGGCTGCTCAGCACGCTCCGTCTGGTCTGCTGAGGCTCCTGGCTCTCTTCTTCCTCCTCAATGCCCTGGTCAGGGCCCTCTGCCCCAGGGTTGACAAACACCTGGGCGGCATGGACCGTCCCGCTCCCCAGGATGCGGTCCAGGGTGTTGAAATAGGGGCAGTTTGGTGTGTGTGCCCCTGGTTGGGAGCTGCCCCCTGTGGCCTGGCATATGCCTGCCAAAGCTCTTTTATTTTCATCCGCATCTGCTCCTGGGTGCAGATGTGGCCTTTGCTGGCCATGCTGGCAGCTACCCTCCGTCTAGTGCGGAGATCATGGACATTGGAGAATTCCCCCCAAACCTCAATGAGGTCCATGATCTCTGCACTGGACCAGGAAGGCACCTGCCTTTTCCGGCCCCTGGCAGGCTCCTGGGAGCTGGCCGACTGCTCCTGGGGAGCAGTAGAGGGCTGGCTGCTGGTGGCTTGCTGGCTCATATTGGGGCCACTGGGTCAGGGGCAGGACAGACTGTTTGTTGGGCTGGAAGGCTTGGAACTGGCACAGGCACCCTTTTAAGGGCTCCAGGGATGGGGGGAGGGAGATTAGTTTTCTTGGTTGTGGCCAGAGTGGCCAGCAGGGCACCCTGGGAAGGGCTGGAGGCCCTCTATTTCGAAATAAGCATCTACACAGTGCTTATTTCGAAATAGTAATTTCAAAATTGGCATTATTCCTCATGGAACGAGGTTTACGAATTTCGAAATAAGCCCTACGCTATTTCGAATTAATTTCGAAATAGTGGTTGGCTTGTGTAGACGCTAGTACAGTTATTTCTAAATAACTTTGCTGTGTAGACATACCCTAACAGTGACAAAAGGGGAACAGCTAACAAATCATTGGGGGAGAGTTTCAGCCCCTGCCCCTCCCCCCTCCCTCCCGCCCAAGAGCACTTGGGAGTGAGAGGCTCAGGGCTGGCACAGTCCTAGATGGAAGAGGGCATGCCCCCAGACAGCCCTTTTCACCTTCCTGGGATTCTGTCTCTTTTCTGCATGGTTTTCTAAGAAGTAATCCCATTCCAGGCATACCCCACTTTCCTGGAACAACCAAACCTTTATGTTGCTTTAAGTTATGATGAGAAGAAACCATATGCCGAATTTGTTAGTCCTAGCTCTTACCATTTAGGAGAAGTTCTTGAACAAACAGACAAACTCTCTCAAATATATAATAGATTTGCAATACAGGATCCTTAAAAGTCTGGCTTTCTCAAGAGGCATCACCAGCTGGCTGCCAGATTGCCTTCCATTTAAGATAGAAACATTGCCTGTGGTTGCTAAGTATTTTATCTTGTATCTTTTAGGCACTGCAGTAGGCTGTATCATGCAGGCCCAGACCTTTAAACAAAGTGACAGAAAATGTGTGCTAATTAGTCCCATGTATAGTGGTAGTGAGGCTTGGTGGTAGAGGCCTCTGATGATGGAAATTTCCCCAAGAGGAAGACTGTGGCTGTGGAAAGTAGCCCCAACCATCTCTGTGCTAAGAGGCCTACAAGGAACCAATATTCAGATGTGCTCAATGAAGAGGGTAATATGTAGAGTAGAGGATGCCCTGCTTGAGTATATACTCTAAGCAGTCTCCTGTCTAATCTAATTTATCTGCCTAGCTAAGTATGTATTTTCTTCCATCACCTTTGTATTCAATGGAGCCCCTACCAGGACATGAAGCAGTCCCTACCCAATGGAAACCCAGATCACAGGCAGATGGCAGGACTATTTCCATCAAAGTGAACCCTGCAAAGGCAAGGTAGGAGGAAGAAAATAAAAAATTGCACTTCCTTGTGCTAGCTTGGATGATCCAAAGCAGACTCCTCTGTTCCTGAGGTTTTCTTTTGCTTCAGAAATTTGTAAAAGGATTGTGCCACAATAGCGCAGGGAACAAATTCAAGATAAGAAAAGTCTTTACTATTGCAGCCTTGGTTGTCATGGATTTGTGATTTGTGTTGCTGGTAATATTTCTTGATCTCTATAGCTGCTAATTACTGGGGGGGAGGGGATGAGCCCATAGGAATAATGGCAAATAGTTTATCAGACTCCATTGACAGCCACACAGTAAGGGGATGTCTACACTGCAGCGCTATTTCGAGATACCAGAAGTATCCCAAAATAGCTATTCCATGTTTTTTGAGCATGCCCGTTATTTCAAAATATAACAGGCTTGCTATTCCAACATCCCTGTAAACCTCGTTCCACAAAGGTTAAGGGATGTTTTGCAATAGCACTCTATTTCAAAATGAACTCAAAATAAGCTACGCGATTTGCGTAGCTCAAATTGCATAGCTTATTTTGAGCTACGGGTGCAGTGTAGATACACCCTAACATCCTGGGGTGTGCAAGAGACTTACAGAGAGAAGGAACACAAGGGCAACACTGTGGACACACAGGAGGCATATTTGTGAGAACTTTTAATCCTTCTCCTTAGGATGTGATATTATACACCCTTCCCCCTGGACATACAAGAAAAAAATGAGTTTTGCTTATTAATCTGAAGAGCTGGCTGGGTTCACATGTCTGGGTCCTGGTGTCGCAGCAATACCTATATTGAGGCAGTTATTTTTCTCATGGTGCCTGTTCTGTTCTTGCTGTACAGAGGATAGACAGGAGCCAGGATTCTGGGATTCTGTTTTCCTCTCTACGGGGGAGATGTTGTTAAGCAGTCAGAGCCCTGAACTTGATGGTCAAGATTCTTAAACTCTGTTCGGGACTCTGCTTCTGACTTCTCATGTTGCCCTCAGCCACTTACCCTCTTTGTGGCATCATTTCAGAATGCTCAGTTATCTTTATTTCAAGAGGAACTGATCCTCACCTCCATTAACCTCTCTCTGCTTAATGCATTTCAATTGAGGTAAAAGGTGTTCTCTGTTTTTCTCAATAAATACCCCATCAACAAATCTCTCTTTCCAATGGAGAAAGATAGATTGATGAAGTGGGCTCCATCCAATGAGAGTTTATGCCCAATTAAATTTGTTAAGGTGCCACAGAATTCTTCATTGTTTTTGCCACAATAGACTCACATAGCTACCTGAACTCGGACAGCTGTCTCTAAAACTTATTCATTGTAAGAATTATTATTAAACCCTCTTGCTTTGCTTTGTGACGTCCAGGACTTGAAGGGTTCCCTCTGTGGCATCTCTAAAGTTGTGATCGACTATGCCAGTTCCACTGGTTTCTATGGAAAGCCCACAGAATCTGACCCTTTTACTCTTGAAGCAATAACCACCTCTGGGGCAGGCATTCCCTGGAAGTAAATGGCTTCTTGGGAGAGTTGAGGACCTGAGGTAAAGTCAAAGATCCTGAACAAAGGGTATGTCTACACTGCAACGCTATTTCGAAATAATTAGCGCTACTCCGAAATAACTTATTCCACATCTACACAGTAGGCAGTTATTTCAAAATAGGGTCAAAATACTTTCAGGCTAGAGAACTTATTACTTTGACTCCTGTAATCCTCGTGGAGGCTATGTCTAGACTACAGAGTTTTGTCAGAAAATCGGCCATTTTTCCGACAAAACTTGAGTTACGTCCACACTGCAAGCGCGTTCTTTCAACAGTAAATTGAAAGAACAGAGGGCTTTTTGCGCAATTGGTAATCATCATTCTACAAGAAACCTTTTTGCAAAAGAGCTCTTTCGCAAAAAGGTGTGTGTGGACGGGGAAGAGGGATTTTTTTCAGAAGAGGGAAGAGGAAAAAGCACAGGTTCCCTGGTGGCCACTCCATTCATAGCAATCACTGCTTACATGCAAGATAGCATCCATACAGTCTGGACGCTCTCTCTCTCAAAAGTGAATCGCTTTTTCGATGAGCTTTTGCAGTGTGGACGCTCTCTTGTGGAAGAAGTTTTTTTGGAAGGTCTCTTCCAAAAAAAAGCTTCTTGCGCAAGAAGCCTATAGTGTAGACATAGCCTGAATGAGAAATAAAGGAAGTCAGAGGAAGAGTGCTCAATTTCAAAATAAGTGCTATGTAGATGCTCCCTATTTCTAAATAAGCTATTTCAAAATAAGATACGCAATTGATGTAGCTCAATTTGTGTAGCTTATTTCGAGTTAAGCCCTGCAGTGTAAATGCACCCAAAGTAATTCACTACACAAATCATCATCTCTGCTCTAAAGCCTGGGGAATTTGAACAATCATTGCTTCGTATTCTCTTCATTTCTTATGTGTTGCAGAGAAAGAAAGAAAGAAAGAAAGAAAGACCAAACCCATTCTCAGAAAAATGTCAAAAATCATCTTAATTCCCAAGAGGAACAATTATCAATTATTTTCCCAAAATTCTCACAAAATATATTTTGAAAACAATCAGATTTTTAGGGTTTTCCCTCTTCCTTTGCATACTCCTCTTTTTCCTTTTTTGCCACTGAATTCCACAAAATGAATGATATCCATATTTTTATTCACGATGGTAGCTTTTCAAAAGCTAAGATTAAAGGAGAAAAATATGGATGCTGTTCATTTTATTGCATCCAACAGCAAAAGGAAAAACAGGGGGACAATGGGAAAAGAGAAAAAGGAAAAACACAACAATAAAAAAAGTTCAAAAATCCTGTTTTGATTAAAAAACTGAAAATTAAGAGAAATTTTTTTTGGAAACTTATGAAAAGGCCATTTTTCCATCCAAAAGGAAAATATGAATGGATATATAATCAAAAGTAGTGTTGCAAAGTTAGGAGTAGAGCAGCACATTGTCAGAACATGGTATTCTCGGCAGAAATAAAGGTCTTGATTCAGATGTTAATTACACTTCTGCAAATCTGGAATAATTCACTGGAGTCAATAGAATTATTCCTGATTTACAGTGAAATAACTGACAACAGCACATGTCTTTCAACTCTTCCTATTTTGTAAACAACAAAAATATAAAGTAATTGGTTTCTGTAATTGTATAATTTGTTATGTATTTTCACTTTTCTCTTAAGCCTACCTAGCAGGAGACATAAAAAATGCCAAGGAAGGTTTGAGGAAATAAGTCGGAGGGGAGCACAAAATGTATTCAACATAATTACAATTTTTAAAAAATCTAGTGCTTCTTCACAGTTTAATTCTGAAGGGTTTCCGTTTCAAACTAATTAGTTTTAGAGGCACCACTAATAAATCTGGATATTTCTGAAAGAAAAAGAAAATGGCTTGGAATTTAATTTTTTTATTAAGCTGTTGCTAAGGTCCATGCTAATTAAATCCAAGCATCAATAGCAATTTATTCAGAGATCTGAACATGTAAATAACACAATAAAATAAGTAAATAATATTGAATTTCCCTTGTGGAAATGAGACTGACGGGGGATTATGGGAGAGTAGGGAAAATGTGGAAAAGAGGAGAGAGAGAGAATGTGTGTGTCTCGATCTGTGTCTCTGATGTAGATCGTTTAATATTTTACCAGGCCTTCTGGGTTCTGCATGTAATTCCTAGGGAGAATGATTCCCCTGTTGTTGTCAGTGTTAAAGGTTGGCAGATGATGTGATACCCGTGAACAAATACCTTGTCAAAGTGCTGCCCCCTGGGACTGAGAAGAAACAAAGATTGGGGGCTGGGAGACAGTACGAGAGAGTCTTTAGGGACAAGATTGGACCCCAAGGGTATATTGTAACAGATATATTCTCATTATATGATATAGATTCCATTTCCACCCACTCCTCTCACCTGACACAGGGGCCTGATTCTGTTCTGGCTGACATTAACATCAAAACTCTCAAGGGTTTCAGTGGAAGTACAATCAGGCCTCGCGGCAGCAGAAAAAAATCTGGGCTATGGATCTATGAGGGTATGCAGAAGGGGTTACATGTGTATGGATAGTAGTCAGATAGTTTGCACATCGCAAACACTTAAGGCTGGATTGTTGAAGCCCAGCCTTTCTTTCTTTCCTTGCAATATATTAACTATTATTTGTATTAGAGCAGTATCTAGAGACCCCAGCCAAGCTGGGACCCCCATTGTGCTCTACAGGCACATTGTGAGAGGCAGTGCCTGCTCTGAAAAGTCACTAGTCTAAAATACACAGACGAAGAGTGGAAGAAAGTGTTATTATCTCCCAGCTGCGCAAGTTCACACAAGAACCAGGAATTGAATCCAGAGCTCCTGATACCCAAGCTAATGCATTCTCCACCCTGTGCAGGAGTAAATTAGCTCCCATTGTTATCTGTGCTCACAAATGATCTTGCTTAGACATCTAAGTATCTGATTTGCATACATGCTCTCATGGGCGCCTGGTCTTTAAGGCAAAACAAGGCTGTGCCTACCCAAAGCTGAAGCTATGCTGGCCCTGCCCCTCCCCTCCCTGCCTCCAGCTGCCACACAGGGTTGCTGTGGAATGTTTAGTGTGGCTCAGGCAGGTTCCAGGGTGGTTGGGAAGGCAGAGTAGCAGGAACCTCCTCAGCAGCACACATGACAGTGGGGAGACTCAGGCTGGGAGCAGGGAGGCTTGGGCATGCATGCTCTTCCCATCCTCATGGAGGGCAGAGGGACACGCATTTGCATGCTGCTCCTCCCTGTGGTGTGGCGGGGCCTCAGCAAAATGGGGGGCTGTAGGTGGGCTGGGGGCCTGCCTACTCCAGCTTCAGCTGCATTGACCTCCCATGCATGGGCTGGTAAAAAAACAAATGAAATCAACTGCACACACACAAATAATTTGAGGCTACAAAAATGGAGACTGCACTGAAGCCAGGTTGAAAAAGTTCTTTCCCTCTTTCTATTTTAAGGTGGTGTGTTCTGATGTCTGAAGTGACATGGTCCCAGACACAACTCATCTGTAAAAAGTCATGGCTGAAAGAAAGCTTATACCAGCCAAAGCCGTTGTGTGATGCAGTCAGTCTCTGAGTTCTGTTATATTTGATTAGTTAAGTGCTTCTCATGCACAGCTTTGCACCTGTTATTGAAACTCCTGGATGTAAAGAATCCATGTTGAGATGAATTTGCTACATTAATAATGTCCCATCAATAATGAAATGAGGCTAGTTCTGAATTCTTTCTGGGCTCTCCCAAAGTTCTGCACCATTCTCCTTGATTGTTATGGAGTGGCGGGGGTACCCTACCAGAGGCTGGGTAGAAAAACAGGATGGCAGGGGGCTCATTAATTAAACCGTGGTTTATTTTTGCCTCATATTATTACAGACTAGAACATGCTACTACTACCGTAGCATGAGGTTTCATTGTACCAACATAATATGGTGATACTGCATCAAAATTAGAGCACACAACTGCATCACTCAGGACCTGCCCTGTTACAGACTGTAAAGAGAAACATCCGTCTACAATGAGGCTATAAACACAATATAAAAAGCAATCCAGAGAGCACTTAATTACAGTAATGAATACAGGAAGGTCAAATGCAGCCCCAAATATGGCTTTTATAAACAAAAGCTTTTCCAGATACCTAGCCAAAAAAAGATGCCATTTTAAATACTCCAATGGAAACAGTTTTAAGAAAACAATAAAACCAAAATTCCCCTGTAGTGTTTTCAATGCAGAGTACAGCATCCTGTTAATGCATGTGTTTTCAACTTCACACATGTGACCCAGTCCAGGAGCATACCAAACACCCTTTCTTTCTATATGGATAGATGGCTCCTGGTCCCCGTTAAGAGAGTTCTCGGTATCACTATATAAGTAAAGAGAATTAAATGATGTTCAGGAATATATAGCATACTTCCTGGCTTTTGTAGGACCACTAAAACAAGTTGTGCCTTGAGAATGTTTTCCTTCATGCAGCTCTTTACATCAGCACTGAGTAGTCCCAAAACTTTGATATTGTGCCATAGAGGTGTGATATAGAATAGGGAAAGAGCTGTTCTACTGCCAGAGCTGCTGACAGTGGAGGCAAAGAGTGGTAGTTGCCCCCGGGCCCAGTGGTTTGAAAGGGCCTGGGACTCCACGCCGCCTCTGTCACTACCACAGCAGTGATGGCAGCCAGAGCCCTTGACCCTTTAAATTGCCACTGGAGTCCTATGTGGTGCAGTCTGGGCAGTGCTGATGGCTGACTGACAATGCAGTCTGGGTGGCACTGAGAGCTGGCTGCTGCTAGCTCTGCCCCTCCCAACCAAGTCACCACCCCTTCTGGGGGACATGGAGCTGAGCCCCACCCCCACCCATATTGCCTAGGACCCAGCAAAGTCTCTCGCCAGCCCTTGCTACTGCATGAGAAACAAAACATGAAACTCAGGAGAAACAAAAGTGAAAGGGACTAATCTACGTCCACTGTCCAACAGGACAGAAATGCAAAAAGGAAATAAAGTGAAACCAAGAATAAAAAATAAAGCATATTATTAAAGTTATTTTGCTTTGATAATCTCAAGGTTTAATATTAACATGGCCAACAAGAGCTGTTTTTCAAAAATATCTGATAGCTGTCCTGATGGTGTCCCTTAACAAGACATCCCCTTGACTTTGCTTGTTTAAAGTCAACCCAAAAACGTCAACAATATTTTGCACCTGAATTTTA
Source organism: Pelochelys cantorii (assembly GCA_032595735.1). NCBI lineage: Eukaryota > Metazoa > Chordata > Testudines > Trionychidae > Pelochelys > Pelochelys cantorii. The sequence goes on along the minus strand of CM064329.1, from coordinate 94,151,200 downwards.
TTCCACTCTGTTCTGAGTGCCAGTGTATTTCAAGTGAATGGCATGAATCCTATCTGTTTATTTTCTATGCAATTGTTTGTTCATTCAGTTTGTTTGGCATATAATGAGGTTGTAGGCAGCTAAGGGATGCTTTTTTTTTTTGTATATATCATCATTATGTTTTATTATTTCTACAAGTTCTTACAGAGTGGAACTTTCAACTTGATACTATTCTGTGTATTCTAATATCTTCCAATTAATGCCAGCTCCAGAAATATCTATACAGATTCTGTGTGGTATTTGCCTAATGAGGAGAACATGTTTTCCAGCACTGACCTTTCTGTCTCATTTCAGCTTCCAAAGGAGAGAAATGTTTCTGTCCCTTTTAATGTCAGGCTCCCTGGTTCAATGCAGCTTGAATACAGATATACAAGCAAGCAAGATCATTAACAAGGCACTGTCAACTTGAAAATCACCCTTGTGTCCAAACATTTTTTTACATGCCATTGATACAAGGAACTTTGGAGATTACTAAAATGGAAAAAGGTGGAAAAAATAATAGGGGAGAAAAAGTTCTGGCCTTTCAGTTTGGAGAGGGCTGCACTCTGACTTAACATACATGTTTGCACAGGGGAGTAAGAAAATGTAAAATCCCTTTAAGAGCATGCACATCTAGCTCTGTCCCTTGCTCTCTGTGTAGCAGGTGGACAGTACAATGAAAGTGACTTGGAGGATTCTGATACAGGCCAGCACTAATTTACTACTCCCTACTCCTCTGGAGAAAGGAGAAAGCAAGCAGGGAATTGTGCTTCAGTCTGTCACAGTACAGACTACAGCTACCCTCAACACTAACAGTGGAGCAGACTATATCATGCTAACAACATTTTTAAGGATTTTAAAGGGAGGTCAGTAGGAAATAGGATTTTTTTAAACTTGAAAAAAATCAAGTTGGCAGTGTCCTTTGAAATTATTGCAAGGGTGCTGTGATATAATCTATGATTTGGGGAGTCTGAAGTGCACAGAAGCACTGGCGAACCTTTCCTGAGCATTCAATGGAACATGACTCAGAGAAGGAAGAACAAAAAAAAAACAACCATGTATAGTCATCACAGTGTTAAAATAATCGGTGTAAAAAAATGAGTAAACTGCCACCTTAAAATCTGTATAATCTCTTTTGATTGCCCTAACAATTACAAGGTTATTAATCAAACTCAGAGCTAACACAAAGCAGTCATATATAGTATTCATCTTGAAGTGAGCTTGTTATATTTTTTAAATGGCCAAACTACTCTATTTTTCATTCTATGATTTCTCATAAGTAATTATACAAAATGCACTGTAAATGCCCCAAAGGAAAACTCAACTTTTATGAAGGAACACAAAAACCTTATGTGCAAAAATCATTCACGCGACACACACACACACACACACACACACACACACACTTTTTCTTTAATTATTTTTCTCTACCACCTTCCCATTTCTTTTAATTACAAATGTCTATTTGAGGGACAAATGACTTCATGTGCTGTGCAATATAAACACACAAACAAGAAAATCTATGCCTTCCCCATGCTGTTTGAGCTTTCAATGAATGTTTGCCAGTGAGTGTTTAAAAAAAAACCCACCTCCTTACAAAACCACTTAAAAGTAATTCAACAAACAATATATGGGTTTTCCCCAGCTTTGAAGCCACCATTTTTTCATACAGTTAATTTTACAGAACTTTCACTTCATTCAGCCTGCTTTGCAGTTTCCCTCCTACAGTATTTCCATTATCCATATCCCAGATCTAATGTATTCACTCTGCCACCCGCCCCCAAAAAAGTATTTCTGCCAAGTGCCTGTCTACCAGACTATGTTACTTACTCATCTGTGAGTTTCATTATTACCTTAATCAAAGATGAGACCTGTTATTTTTGTTAGGAAGTTTCTGAAAGTTGCTTCTCTTAAAACTGCATCAGCAAAAACTTGATGGGTGGAAACAGATTCATGCTCTTTATTTGGATATCACTAACTCTGTGCTGAGAAACTCCATCTCTTTCCCAAGCACATTGTGCGTTTGCTTAAATGTATGTTGAAGTTGCATCAAGTTTCCACTAGATGGAAATATATGACATTCCTCCTTTTTGGCTAAATTAAACAGTTTAAAAGTTTACTTTTTAAAATTAAATCCAAATAGCTAATAGACCAGACTTCCTTCAAATATAACACAGGGCAATAAAAGTGTAGCCATGTTTTAAACAGGTACCCCGTTACCAGGCCTTTTTGCAACTTCTCTTTCTATTGGTCATCAAAGTATTAATTATTATTAATATTATAATAGTAAGATAGTCCTTTTTAATGTGCAGATCACAAAGGACTACATAAGATAAGTAAGCATTATTATCCCCATTTTACAGGTGGAGAAACTGAGGCATTGTGAGCTGAGGTGACTTCTCCAAGGTCCCACAGGACAACAGGAGTAAAGTCAGGAACAGAACTCAAATTGCTTTACTCGCTAGCTCCCAGAGAAGGATAAGAAAGGATTTCAACCTGATTGTGTGATTTCAAAGAAGAAGCCTGGAAAACAGTTCAGAATAATTTAATCAGTACTGCAACATGATTCTGAAAGTGTGTGTCTGCGATTCCTGACTATGAATCAACATGCTACTCTTTACCATATTCACCAGTTCAAATGTATTTTACGTCATCATTCACAGTATTTAATAATTCACTCCCAGGCGCGGCATAAGGATCTTGCAGGAAACGGGGGTTTTGCACAAAAAAAAAGTGCACACTCCTTTTTTTTCCACAAAAACCCTTTGCGCAAAAATGGCGTGCATAAATTATGTAAATGAAGTGCAGTGCTATGCTAATATGTGCCTCATTTGCATACTCACTGCCTGCAAAACCGGCTGTGTAGACGTAGCCTTAGGGTTTTTGAGCTTCCTCAGTCACCCACAATGTGTATGTGACAGTCAGAGGTTGGACTCTAGTTTGAGTAACAAGATGGGTGAACTAGAGTACCTTGTATTAAAGGAGGAGATTGACATAATAGGCATCACAGAAACCTGGTGGAATGAGAAAAATCTGTGGGACACAATCATACTGGGATACAAAATATATCGGAAGGATAGAACAGGCCATGTGGGTGGCGGAGTGGCACTATATGTGAAAGATAACGTAGAATCAAATGAAATAAAAATCTTAAATGAATCAACATGTTCAATAGAATCACTATGGATACTAATTTCATGCTCCAATAATAAGAATATAGCAGTAGGGATATATTATCGACCACCAGACCAGGACAGTGATAGTGACATTGAAATGCTAACGGAGATTAGAGAGGCTACCAAAGTAAAAAACTCTATAATAATGGGGGATTTCAATTATCCCCATATTGACTGGATACATGTCACCTCAGGAAGAGATGCAGAAATAAAATTTCTCAATAGCTTAAATGACTGCTTCTTGGAGCAGCTGGTACAGGAACCCACAAGGGGAGAGGCAATTCTCGATTTAGTCCTGAGCGGAGCGCAGGATCAGGTCCAGGAGGTAACTATTACAGGACTGCTTGAGAATAGTGACCATAATATAATAACATTGAACATTTCTGTGGTAGGAAGAACACCTTAGCAGTCCAGCACTCTGGCATTTAATTTCAAAAAGGGAAATTACACAAAAATGAGGAGGTTAATTAAACAGAAATTAAAAGGCACAGTGACAAGAGCCAAATCCCTGCAAGCTGCATGGAAACTTTTTAAAGACACCATAATAGAGGCCCAACTTAAATGTATACCTCAAATTAAAAAACATAGTAAGAGACCTAAAAAAGAGTCACCGTGGCTTAACCACCATGTAAAAGAAGCAGTGAGGGACAAAAAGGCATCTTTCAAGAAATGGAAGTCCAATCCCAGTCAGATAAATAGAAAGGAACATAAACACTGTCAAATCAAGTGTAAAAATGTAATAAGAAAAGCAAAAAAAGATTTTGAGGAACAGCTAGCCAAAAACTCAAAAGACAATAGCAAAATGTTTTTTAAGTACATTAGAAGCAGGAAGCCTGCTAAAAAACCAGTGGGTCCCCTAGACAATCGAGATACAAAAGGAGCAATCAAGGACGATAAAGGCATTGCAGAGAAGCTAAATGATTTCTTTGCATCAGTCTTCACGGCTGAGGATGTTAGGGAGATTCCCAAACCTGCACCGTCTTTTGTGGGAGATGAATCTGAGGAACTGTCCTGGACTGAAGTGTCATTAGAGGAGGTTTTGGAACAAATAGAAAAACTTAACGTGAACAAATCACCGCGACCGGATGGCATTCACCCAAGGGTTCTAAAAGAACTCAAATGGGAAATTGTAGAACTGTTAACTGTGGTTTGTAATCTATCCCTTAAATCGGCTTCCGTACCTACTGACTGGAAGATAGCTAACGTGACACCAATATTTAAAAAGGGCTCTAGAGGTGATCCCGGCAATTACAGACCAGTAAGTCTAACGTCGGTACCAGGCAAATTAGTCAAAACAATAGTTAAGAATAAAATTGTTAAGCACGTAAAAGAACATAATTTGTTGGGCAAAAGTCAACATGGTTTCTGTAAAGGGAAATCATGTCTAACTAATCTATTAGAGTTCTTTGAAGGCGTTAACAAACATGTGGACAAGGGGGATCCAGTAGATATAGTATACTTAGATTTTCAGAAAGCCTTTGACAAAGTCCCTCACCAAAGGCTCTTGTGTAAATTACATTGTCTTGGGATAAGAGGGAAGGTCCTTTCATGGACTGAGAACTGGTTAAAAGACAGGAAACAAAGGGTGGGAATAAATGGTAAATTTTCAGAATGGAGAGGGGTAACTAGTGGTGTCCCCCAAGGGTCAGTCCTAGGACCAATCCTATTCAACTTATTCATAAATGATCTAGAGAAAGGGACAAGCAGTGAGGTAGTAAAGTTTGCAGATGATACTAAACTATTTAAGATAGTCAAGACAGAAGCAGACTGTGAAGTACTTCAAAAAGATCTCACCAAACTGAGTGATTGGGCAACAAAATGGCAAATGAAGTTTAATGCGGATAAGTGTAAAGTAATGCACGTTGCAAAAAATAACCCCAACTACACATATAATATGATGGGGGCTAATCTGGCTACGACAAATCAGGAAAGAGATCTTGGAGTTATCGTGGATAGTTCTCTGAAAACGTCCACACAGTGTGCTGCAGTGGTCAAAAAGGCAAATAGGTTAGGAATTATTAAGAAAGGGATAGAAAATAAGACACAGAATATCTTACTGCCCCTGTATAAAACTATGGTACGCCCACATCTTGAGTACTGTGTACAGATGTGGTCTCCTCACCTCAAAAAAGATATTTTGGCCTTGGAAAGGGTTCAGAAAAGGGCAACTAAAATGATCAGGGGTTTGGAACAGGTCCCATATGAGAAGAGGCTAAAGCGACTGGGACTTTTCAGTTTGGAAAAGAGGAGACTGAGGGGGGATATGATAGAGGTATATAAAATCATGAGTGGTGTGGAGAGGGTGAACAAAGAAAAGTTATTCATTAGTTCCCATAATATAAGGACTAGAGGACACCAAATGAAATTAATGGGTAGCAGGTTTAAAACTAATAAGCGGAAGTTCTTCTTCACACAGCGCATAGTCAACATATGGAACTCCTTGCCAGAGGAGGCTGTGAAGGCTAGAACTATAACAGAGTTTAAAGAGAAGCTAGATAAATTCATGGAGGTTAGGTCCATAAAAGGCTATTAGCCAGGGGGTAGTAATGGTGTCCCTGGCCTCTGATTGTCAGAGGCTGGAGACGGATGGCACGGGACAAATCGCTTGATCATTGTCTTTGGTCCACCCCCTCCAGGGCACTTGGTGCTGGCTACTGTCATCAGACAGGCTACTGGGCTAGATGGACCTTTGGTCTGACCGAGTACGTCCATTCTTATGTTCTTATGAATTCATCCTTACATTTATGCAGAATGTACTGCAGGGAAGGGGAGAAGTGAAACAGTTGCCCAGGAGATTCAGAGACTGCATTTTGTATGTATAAAAGTGCCTCAGTGACCAGTAGTGGCCAAACAGGGAAACTATAAGTAGTTCATGCAAATTTCTTGAACACAAGAGTTTAACTGTAAATTTGCTGGAGAGACACAAAAAATCAGCCTGTAATTGTGATGCTCACAATTGTAACATGAGTGCTGGCAACATGAAATCTGACTTAGACAGTTCTGTTGAGTTATCCATTTGCACAAAGCCTCACATTTTGATTTCACTGTGGAGCTTCACTGGCACAGGACATAAGAACATAACATAAAAACATAAGAACGGCCATACTGGGTCTAACCAAAGGTCTCTCTAGCCCAGTGTCCTGTCTTTCAACAGTGGCCAATGACAGATACCACACAGGCAGTGAACAGAACAGGGAAACATCAAGTGATCCCTCTCATGTCATCCATTTCTAGCTTCTGACAAACAAAGGCTAGGGATACCATTCCTACCCATCCTGGCTAATAGCTATTGATGGACCTAACCTTCATGAATTTATCTAGTTCTTTTTTTAACCCTGTTAAAGTCCTGGTCTTCACAATATCCTCTGGCAAGGATTTCTACAGGCTGACTGTGTGCTGCATGAAGAAAAATCTTCTTTTGTTTGTTTTAAACCTGCTGCCTAGTTTCATTTGTTGACCCCTAGTTCTTATGTTATGGGACAAGAAAATAACTTTTCCTTATTCACTTTTTCCACACCAGTTATGATTTTGTAGCCCTCTATAATATCCCCGCTTAATATCCTCTTTTCTAAGCTGCAAAGTCCCAGTCTTTTTAATCTCTCCCCCTAATCATTGTTTCCTATTTTCTGAATCTTTTCCAATGCTAATATATCTTTTTTGAGATGAAGCAACCACATCTGTACACAGTATTCAAGATGTGGGCGTACCATGGTTTTATATAGAGGCAATAAGATATTCTCTGTCTTATTTTCTATTCCTATTTTAATGATTCCTAATATTGTATTTGCTTTTTTGACTGCTGCTGCATATTTAGTGGATGTTTTCAGATAACTATCCACAAAGACTCCAAAATCTTTCTCTTGAGTGGTTATAGTTAAACTGGTCCCCATCATTTTGTATGTACAGTTGGGATTATTTTTTCCAATGTGCATTACTTTGCATTTATCAACATTAAAATTCATTTGCCATTTTGTTTCCCAATCACTTAGTTTTGTGAGATCTTTTTGAAGCTCTTCACAGTCTGCTTTGGTCTGAACTTTTGCAACAGTAGGAAAGAAGAATCAGGCCCCATGATTTTTAGTTCTCTATAACTGGGCAGCACATATATTTGCCCAGTTGTACATGCTAATTAGGCTTTGATTATTTCATGCCATTAAAGCCTGATGCAAAGCACAATAATGTCAATGGAAGAACTCTCAAGCTATGCCTGCACTGCAGTGCTATTTTGGGATACTGGTGGTATCCTGAAATAGCTATCCCATGTCTTAACAGCAAACCCGTTATTTCAAAATATAACAGGCTTGCTATTCCGACATCCCTGTAAACTTCATTCCACGAGGAGTAAGGGACGTTTCAGAATAGTGGGTTATTTCAAAATTTGGTGCTGCATAGACAGTGCCAAAATATGAAATAAGCTATTTTGAAATAAGCTATGCAATTTGTGTATCTCAAATTGCATAGCTTATTTCAAGCTACAGATGCAGTGTAGATGCACGCTCATTGACTTCCACAGATATCGGAGCAAAACATTAGAATTTTTGCTGACTACTTTCTCTAGCACTTTCCTTCATTCCGTTTAAAGTCTTTTTCAAGTAATGGCTGTCATCTTCTATTTCTTTCCCTTCTTACACTTGTGCTAGTCTGCAGAAGATATTTCTCATTTGATACCAGAGTCCTAACTCTTAAAAGCGTTTTCCCATAGTGTAACTTGCAGTGTTTTCCATTAGCTATCACAACTTCAAAGGCCTGCTCATAACAGGCAAAGATTTACAATTTCATGTAATGGTAGATAATGAAATGTCTTTGATTATTAATGTGTCAGTGCATAACCATTTATAGTTGAGGCCCCTCAGGATGTTCACTAATTCTGCCATTCTATCACCTTTTCCAACAGTTTTGTGCTCTAAAATCTCAGCTCTTTTTTAATTTAAATACTTTTCTAGTATTGTAAAGGTAACTTTGAAAATATGAGCCAAATGCTGTGTTGTCTGCCTAAGACTTGCAGCTCGCAAGTCTTGAAAAACTTGAAACACTGTTTTTGAGAGGTGTGAATTGCACATTGCATCTCAGTGGGTTGTTGTCAACTCTGAAATTTTCACTGCTGGTTGTTTTAGCAGAAATATCTAGTAAGGTGCCAGAGCCCAAACTGCCTCCCCAGCCAGTAAATTTAACATCAGAATAAATATAAAACATAAAACACGGTGGCTACTCCACTGAATGTATCATTCATGTTCAGATTCAATTAATTAAAAGCCTCCATTTTAAAATGTAAATGAAACTGCCAGATCATTTACCAGTCTGTTGCACTACAATGCTGCAGAATATAGGGAAGTTGCTGCCTGACATATGAGACTACGATCAGAGTAAATATATAATTCTTTGTTTGTATAAGTCCATCTAGACCTAAAGTTAGTTTTACTGAAGGATGGAGCAGTAAATCTAGAGTGTGAAAAGGCTTGTGATCATGCAATTGTCAATCCATCGTACAAATACTACAGCTTCATGTCTACTGTTCAGCATTCAATAGGAAGATGGATATGATAAGGAGTGCAGTATAAATACGTAGATGAATGGATAGGTGTATGTTAGGCCAATGACACATTTTGTCAACAATTTATTTTAGTCAAACAATCCCTTTTTCAGTCCCACAAGCAAGCATAACTCTTTCTTATGCTTGGAAGATAAACCAATATAACACAGTGTCTTTCCAGCACAAATCCAACTAGCAGAACCAGGTCCTTCATGATTCTGTGAAATAGATGATGTTTGTCCCAGGGGATATATGCAGGGACATCTGATTTGTTAGTTTGCAGTTTAGGTAACTTGACCTCTAGTTACTCTGTAGTTCCATCACAACTAATGTCTCCAAACCGGCAGTGCACATTGAAACCACCTCTCTCTGAATTGTCTTCTGCTTGATATAGTCTCTGGGCATGACAGATGTAGCAAAGAACCATTAATTTCTCCCCTCTTGTCCTGCCACCTTTACACAATGTCAAAGGGCAGGAGTGACATAAAGTAGCTATTGTGGACAATAACCACAAGACTGCTATCTGAAGACCATGGTGTGATGGGGCAACACGGCCCCGCAAGCCGCCAGGCCAGGGTAGCGGTGGCCCGGCAGACGCCGCCGGATACGACACCCTGGGCATGCAGAGCGCTGGAGGGCCAGTGCTGGCTGATGACGTCACCACGGCACCGGCCAACATGGGGACGCCAGCGCCGGCCGATGACGTCACCCGCCGGGCCGGCAGGGTGTTCAAAAGTGGCCCAGAGGCCGCTGGAAATGGGGTGAGCCTCGGGCTGGCCAGGGAGGAGGCCGGGGAAGCCTGCAAGGAGGCCGGGGAAGCCGGAGAGGAGCGAGGTACCGGGAGGAGCCGGGAACCAGTGGGGGTGAGCAACAACCCCGTGCCGGCCCCGGAGGATAAACCACAGGCGGGGTAGGAAGTGGCCCAGGGCTGGGCCGAGGACCCCAAGTGTGGGTGAGTTTAGGGGTTCACACCCCATCCGCAGGCTGGTGGGAGGTCCTTTCCCCCTGCCTTAGGGCCCTGGGCTGGGGCTCGGGAGAGTGGGCGGGCCCAAGCACCCCTACCCCACCGCGGTATGCTACAATTTCTGTAATAAAACCTGACCACCGGTTATGACTTCGGGGTGGTCTTTGTACACATGGTGTATGGGGTCATCAGCAGAGGGAGCCGACAGGATTGCCAGGTCTCTGTGCAATGAGGGAGGTGGGGCAAGCTCTGCATTCTTGGAAGGGGCAGAGCCTTAAACAGAAGGGGTGGAGCTGAGGCAACCAGCCCCCAGTACCACCCAGATGGCCCATTTCCCCCTGCCAACTCTCAGAACTCTCCAGAGCTTGCGGTGCAGGGCTCTGGAGTGTGTGCACTATCCAGCGTTTCAGCAGCTATTCTAAGGGACCTAGGACTCAGATCTGTCTATCTGATGTTCCTCATTACTATATTATCTGTGCAGCTCTTTCTCTCCTGTCTTTTATTTAAGGCTCCTTAAATAGCAGTATCTTTTCGGCTTAATTCTCTCCTGTTCAGCTTCTTTTCTATTAATTCCAACCAAGTGTCCCATTTCTCAACAGTAAATCTTCATTTAGCATTCTTTGCCTCACATTTATCTTGTCCATGTGTGATCTGTCTACAGTTAGAGCAGACACTGCTGTTATTTGCCTTGGTAACATCAATAATATTTTGCACATTTTTTTCTTTTGGCTATAGTGACCTGTAAAGAGGGGGAGGGGTGGGTGGTGCCCTTTTTTGTTTCTCTGGGTGTGAATGAAGAAGGCCTGTGCAGCTTTCTGTTTATGTGTTTCTTTATTTGTTAAAGGGCTAGTTTTTTTCTTTCAAAATTCAAGTCTTGTCTACACTGCTCTTACAAAAATCCCTATGGATCATTAGAGAACTAAAAATATGATTATGACATCACAGATTGTCAAGAGGTGAAATCTGATTCACAGAGAAGGGAAATTAATCTTATTCAGCCATTTTTAAACTCTGTGTTAAACAGAAGTTAATAAATTCAAACAATTTAACAATGCCTAACAAAGGAGGGAAGAAAGAGCTCTTTATCAATGATGCAATCACCTACCATATCACTAAAGGGATGGGAAAGCTCCCAGTCCATTTTTTCTCCACACATAATTTTATCTAGTTCTTATATAGGCCCACTATCCCCCAAATACCTAAAAATACAAAGAATAATATCTTTCCTTCTTTCATCCTTGTAGGGGATGATATAGTTGATGGGGGGGGGGGTTTGTAAGGGAAAGGTGCTTGTTTTTTCTCATGTTCATTCCCCTGAATCTTCCAAGGACATCTCTATCAAACCCAGAAAGGATAAGATTTGACATTATTGGTATTTCTATCTTTTGGAACTTCCTTATTCCTATTATGAAGAGGGCACAAAAACTACTTATTTATTTTTCTATACAGCTCATCTCTAAAGCAATTGTTCTCTCTTGAGCCCAGGTACTAACAGTGACTTTCCACACCTGCAGACCTAATGAAAAGAACTCTAGATTCCTTTTGCTTCAACTCCTACAGTCAGCCTAGGAAAATGGTGGCAGTTTGAATATGTAAAAAACAGCTTGCTATTCCAATGTAAGCCTGTTTGAGAACAGCACATACTTCTAGCATCACCACCTGACTGCACCTGTACTCATTCAATGGATCTATTGGTCCAGTGGGAAAAGCTATTCTGTTTCCTCATGGCTCAGCTGGGGGACATATTTTTGTAAATATTGACTCACACTCTCTTCTTAATGCTTTGAGGGAATTTGTACACAATCAACCCAGAAAAATAGCAGGATGGTGTGGGTGGATGTGTGGGTGGGTATGCGTGCCTGTGTGTTTGTGAACAAAAATAAATGAAAGACAAAGAGATCAGAATTCAGTCTACCAGGATTAACCCCACACACTTGATGTCATTATGTCTTTTTTGTTCCCAGATTTCAAATAATTTTAACGAGATAGTTTACATTAAAAGGTGACTGAGCAGCTATTTTTTCAGCAGTGTTGCTCACTCACGGGTCATTTTATAATTCTCTATGAGTATGTCTACACCACAGAGAAGATCAAAGCTGCCGCTGTTGATCTTCCAAGGTTTGAATTACTGGATGTAGTGAACATACGCTAATTCAAACTGAGAGGGGCACTCTGGTCGATGCCGGTAGTCCTGTTTCCATGAGGAGTAAGGGAAGTTGAAGGGAGAGTGTTCTCCCTTTGACTTCCTGCAGTGTGGACAGCGCCAAAAGTTGAGTTAAGGTACTTCGACTTCCGCTACGCAAATTAACATAGCTGAAATTGCATATCTTAATTCAATCTTATCCTATAATGTAGACATACCCTAAGGGCATGACTACACTAGGGAGTTATTTTGAAATAACTTCCCTTCTTTCAAAATAACAAGGCGAGCTTCCACACTACCAAGCCTTGTTATTTCAAAATAATAACTCCTGCTTGTGAAGAGGAATAATCTTACTTTGAAATAGTTATTTCTGGAGTTATTAGTTTGAAATAACTTATTTCAAAATAACCCAGTAGTGTAGACATAGCCTAACTGTCCACAGCAGGATGGAGGTCTACCATGAACTAACGAGATACTCTTGAAGTTGTCAGTTAATCTTATACACACTGGATTTTGCATAAAACCTAGGATGTGGTTTTCAGAAGAAGATTTGATTGTTCCAAACCTTTGACCCACAGCAGAACATTACAATGGAAGCAGAATTTATTGTATACTTCTATAAATCCAAAGTGACTCCATTTGGATCTGTGGTTACTTTGGATTTACACTGGTATATCTGAGATCATAATCTGGCCTCACATTAGCAGGGCTAAGGCAAACATATTTTCTCTTTCCCTAGCAAAATGTGAAAGAATAAGAGCAGCTGCGTGGCTCCCTTGAGATTTCCTGTTACCGTTGAATTGTTCTGAGCATTAACTGCTAAAAAGTGTCTCACTTTTCAAGCTCAGTCTTGCTTGTTAATGCAAAAGCACCATTAGAAACCTGATCTCCGTCCTTGCTTGGCTGATGATCATTGTTCTTGACATTCACTGGTGCTCAGGACTGTGACTAATTTAGTGATGCTGAGTTGTTCAGTGACAAAATCTGTGGGTGGAAATGAGATCTGACAGTGCAGCCTATTCATCTGTGGTATAAAGCAGAATGATGAGGGATAGTTGCTCTCTTATATCTTAATATAATGGTGATAGATGGGCCAGAAACAAAACCGCACATCCAAATACACACCCAAATGCACCTGATCTTAACTTTGAGATTCAGATCCATCTCTACTTCACCCCCTTCCTCAACACCCACCCATCCAGTACAAAGTCCCATTTACTGTAGCTATGCTTCCATAACTCCATAGTGTAGACACAGCCTATAGCAACAGAAAGGGGTTTTGTTTCCATTGCTGTAGGAACTCCACCTCCCCACACAATGGTAGCTGTTGTCAACAATTTATTCCATCAACCTAGCAGCATCTACACCACAGGTTAAGTCAGCTGAACTACACGTGGGGCATGCATTTTTCACACTCATGATCACCATGGCTATGGAGGTTTAAGTTTTAAGTGCAGACCTGGCCAAAGGAATACCCAAATACTGACTTTCTGCTCAAAGGACTATATTGAAGCTGGTCTTTGCCTAGATCTGCTCAGGATCTTTCAACTGCTCAGAGGTGCCATGTGCCAATGTAATTGTATCCCAGTCAATGAGAAAGCTAGTCACCTCCAAAAAACTTTCTTCTGAGGGTTTTCTCTCCCCACAAGAGAAGTAATCAGATATGAATGTGATAAATTAATTGAAATGGGCAGGACTGGTGAAGAACCTGCAGCTCATTGGCCCTGTGTGAGTTGCTGTGAGAGAACAGCGTGAATGTAGCAGATTGGCAGTCAGGGGCTGGCACACACCTGTGGAGTATGGGCCTGGCTGGGACTGGAACAGTAATATGTCTACACTGGCGGGTTCTTGTGCCAGAAATATGCAAATGAGGCTAAGCGTGGAATATCGCTGAGCCTCATTTGCATATCTACGGAGCCGCCATTTTTGCGGAAGAGGCTCTTGCACCAGAAGGAGCGTCTACACTGCCCCTTCTTGCGCAAGAAAAACCCTTTTGCGCAATGCCGTTATTCCTGAAAATAATCAGCGTAGCGGCATTGCGCAAGAGGGTTTTTCTTGCGCAAGAAGGGGCAGTGTGGACAGCTCCTTGTGGCGCAAGAGCCTCTTCCGCAAAAATGGTGGCTCATTAGATATGCAAATGAGTCTCAGCGATATTCCACGCTTAGCCTCATTTGCATATTTCTGGCGCAAGAACCCGCCAGTGTAGACATAGCCCCCGGGTTTTCACAAGTGAAAGCTGAGGTGAATTGACAGAGCTATGGTGGAGGGGAGCACACACAGATATCATCTCTCATCACAGCATTACTGATCAGCCACTGAACAGATCATCTACTTTCTTATTACTAACAGTTGGATTTATTACATAACACTGGGAACACTTATTTTGACTTCATCTTTTTTTGGGTAAAGGGAGCCAAGAGGCTTGATTCAGCGATATACACTTGAATGCAGACACTTGCTCCCTGCACTGGGCTTTTCTACCTGAAAAAAACTGCCTCCTTTTAGCTTCCATTTGCCTAACAAAGCCACAGAGTCCATCTTTTCCCTCATATGAGGAGAAGATGTTCAACATCACCTGTGCTCCTCAGCACTGCATGCAGAGCAGATGGTTCAGCCAGGTCACAATGCACATAAGGATGAAAGAGTTTATATGCCAGAGACTTTTCACAGGAGAGTAGAGGCAGCCAGACAGGCACAAGGTTTATTCTAACATGGATTTAAAGGGAAACTGCTAAAAACCATAGGCCCCAAACATAGGTTTTGTAAAATCAAGGTATTACAAAATATGAATAAAATGCAGCTAGGATTTATTTATTTATTTTAAAATTAATTTCCCTGAAAAAAGTAACTTTATTTGCTTGGAAATAGTCCCCTGCAGCAGTAAATGCACTGGGCATGTTCATGAGAAACAGCACTTCAAATAGCTCAGGGAGAGAATGTGAATATGACCAGTCTCATTTCACAACCCTGGAGTTGTAGTTGTGTAAAGAGCACAGGAGAAACAAGTAGCATCGATGGTGAAAAATAACTGAGATGTTTAACATCCTTTTGGTTTTAGTGATGTAATACTAATCCTAGCCTCATCTATAGAGACCCCACATAGTGACAGTAGTCACTGCAAGCTGTGATAGTCTGTGTGAGTTAAGCATTTACTTACTGGCAGGACTGCACTACATATTAGAAAATGGATTTCTATTGGCATGAACTTGGCATTTGATATTACCAGGCACCAGATGCAAATTCATAATCAGAGATAGTGATGAAATGAGTTATTTTACCTTTTACTTGAAGGGGATATTTAACCATCTAATTTTCATATTTTTCTACATTTTTATTTCCCAGAGTTGTTATTAATAATAAATTGGAATCTGGAAATGAATATCTATAGTGTTGCTAAAGGTTTCCTCCTTTATATATTTATTGTAAGGCGAACACTGGTCTAACCATGCTGGTCTCCCACTGTGGAATTTCTGGGAGTTGTGGACCATATGCTGTGTCATTATCAGAGAGTTCCTCATGACTGTACAGACTGTTCTCTTCTTGAAGAATGGCACAGAAGCGCTAGTGTATGCTGCGTTGTCATCATAACGCTTTTCTTGAGACCTAAGTTGTGCAGAGTGATGCTTTTTATCCTTTTTTTTTCAGGGTTGCACAAGCACACAGGGCTGAGTATGTTGATTGTACACACTAGTTTGTTGTTGTGAGCTAGCTGGAGAAAATGAAATCTATCTATCTATCTATCTATCTATCTACCTACCTACCTACATACATATTCAAAAACTTTCCCATTTTTTGAGCATCTCAAGGAGCTATAAAGATGACCTGGAAACTAGGATGTGCATTGTATGTGCATTGTATGATGATGTGTTAACCTATCTGCTACTCAGAGATGAAAGCTATCTACCAGTTTGCCCTCCATGCTTGGGAGATGCTCCCTGTTAATGTCTGCAAAGCTACCTCATTCCTTTCCTTCAAATTCCTCCTCAAAATGTTCCCTCAATGTGATGGCCACAAAAAAACTTAGCAATAATTAGGCTGAGGCCACTGCCTGTCATGATGACAAATATTGTCTCATTGTTTCCTTGTACTCCTCTGTCTGTCATCATCCATCTATTGATTCTTGTCTCACACTGGAAGAAGCTCTTTTTCTGGGAATTTTCTGTTCTGTTTTTGTACAGCACCTAGCACAAGGGGCATGATATATGACTGGGATTCTTTGGAGTTATGATAGTATTGCTTGTAGTAAATAACAGCAAACCACAAAGCAATTCATAAGTAACAGGAAAGCACAAGTGTCTTCTCTGCTGTTTGTCAGGATCACTGACTTGTATAAACTGATTATTGCTGTAGGGTTGGTTGTGCTGAATGCTGGTCTGCCAGCTCTGATTTTCTTATTTAAAGCATACACTAGCTTTGCAACTAGACAGGAGAAAGAGCAGAGAATATTAGAATTTTGTTCCTTTCACGCCTGCCATTTACTCTTCTAGCATTGGTAGTACGGTACTTTTTCTTTTCATATCAAAATGTGCATCTGCACTTACTGCAGCAGTCTCTTACTGGAAGCTTTTTCCAGGCTGGGAAGATGAATTTGGATCATTTTGAGCTAAGGAAATGAGACTGTTGCATATCTGTGTCAGACTGCACTACAGAGTTTTTTTCAGAAAAATGGCCATTTTTCTGAAAAAGCTTCACCTACATCCACACTGCAATGGTGTTTTTTTGAAAGAAAACTGAAAGAACAGAGGGGTTTTTCTGGCGCTGGTAATCCTCATTCTACGAGGAAGAAGCCTTTTTCCAAAAGAGCTCTTTCGGAAAAAGGCGTGTGTGAACAGGGAAGAGAGAGTTCTTTCGAAAGAAGAGGAAAGAGAAAAAAGGACAGGTGCTCTGGTGGCTACTCCATCCATAGTAATCACAGCTGAACTGCGACACAGCGTCCATTCAGTGCGGACGCTAAGGCAGATTGCTTTTTCGATGAGCTTTGGCAATATGGACGCTCTCTTTCTGAAGACTTTTTTTGGAAGATCTCTTCCAGAAAAGTTTCTTCCAAAAGAAGCCTGCAGTCTAGACATAGCCGGTGACTACGTCGGTGCAAGCAGTAGAAGAAAGGGCTCTGTGGCTGTTGGTTATTGCAGCAGGCACCCCGAGCTTGCCCTGGAAATATGGCACCATACAGCAAGTGTAACCCACATACCTAGTGTGTGTTCACATTCCCTTAACAATGGAAACACATTCCCAGGGGAGGGAGGAAGCCATGATCCAGAGCAGGCCTGATGATCCAGAGAATAGTTACTACAAAATCTCCCTGAAGGCTGAGAAAAAATATCCATTCCCCATCCCTTAATTAAATATTACCTTGAAGCTAAATCCTGCCCCTTCCCCAGCACCAGTCCCATCTATATGGATCTCATGTAGGTTCATAGGAACAGGAAAAAGAAGATTCCTCTCTCCCTTATTAGCACAAAATGACAACCACATTCTTTCATGGCTGCCACTGCAACCTAGAGCTTGCTGCAGCCACACCTCTTATGCAACCCTTCTCTAGGAGGATCAGTGGCACATTCAGGGGTAGATGTACCCACTCCACCCATACATCTGTCCTAGCCCAGTCTGCCCTGGCTCCTGAGAGCTCACATTACTGGAGGGTCACAGGGGAAGCATGGACTCCTTCATGAGGCCCCAGCTTCTATTCTCTGTACCGCACAACCACATTAGGGGGGCCATCCATAATCATGGAGGGGGGGATGATTTACCCCTTAAAGGAAGTAAAGGAAATAGGGAAATGTCAAACTAAAGTTCCCAATCAATTATGATCATTAATGATTCTGCAGCACCTTTCAGAAGCTTAAGGGTGATAGACTTAATGCTAAGTCTTTGTGGTCCTTCACAAATGTCCCTCTACGCTCCCAAATTCCCCTTGCTGTATTAGATGGATGTGGTGTATGTTTTCCCTTCTGCTCCTAAACAGCTGTCATATTTCACCCCAAAAGGGGCAGTATATGCAGAACATGCAGCATGTATTTTCCTTTAGGTTCCCTTAAGATGAGGGAAAGAATGCTTGGAAGAATTGGGGGTCCTCTACTGCAGAAATCCCCTTGTTAGCTAATCTCTAAGGCTACCTCTAGACTACATGCCTTTTTCGAAAGAGGCTTTTTTGAAAGATACTTTCAAAAAAGCCTCTTTCGAAAAAGAGTATCTAGACTACAATCAGTACTTTCGAAAAAGCCACTTTTTCGAAAGAGAGCACCCAGGCAGTCTGGATGCTCTCTTTTGAAAAAGCACAGTTTGCATTACATAGCGCCTTTTTTCAAAAGAGCACTTTCGAAAAAAGGCGTTCTTCCTCATAAACGAGGTTTTCCGCGGTCAAAAAAACTGCTGCGTTCTTTCGATTTACTTTCAAAAGAACACAGCAGCAGTCTAGACGCAGGGGAAGTTTTTTCGAAAAAAGGCCGCTTTTTTCGAAAAAACCCGTAGTCTAGACACACCCTAAGAGTCCATTCAGTGTTGTCTGTCATCACGCAGCAGAAGCATGCTTGCCCATTTGCATTTCTTGTATTCACCACAGAGAGCTCAAGAGTCCTGGCAGAAATTCAGCTGACACCAAGAATTTGTTCTCATCAAATATATATAAAAAACCTGCCTTCAGGTCCTTTTCTTTTTGCATGGGACTCTAAGTGGATACCATGTAACCGGTAATTATTTAGCAACCAATGTGCCATCTTAATTGCTTCTCCCCCTCTCTGTCAAAACTACAGAATTTCAGCCGGGAGGAAGGTTTTGTGCATATTCGGAGAACAGATTCCCTACTGTGTGACAAGTCATATTAATTTCTCTTGGTGCTGTCACTGGGACAGCTTCCTTGGAAACCAGGATTATGGACAATAATAATAATGAAATGCTGCAATTTAAGGCTATACAATGGTAAAATTAGTGACTGATGAACCTTTACATATCTCTTCACCTTAGCCACATATATTAATATTCTAAAATTAGCCTAAAGATCTCCCTAGAAGAGGGCTGGTTTCTTGGGAAGTAATTAGGAGTTTTGACTTGTGATTGGGTCAGAGATATGATAGGGGCATCCTTTCTTCATAGAATTATGGAAAAACCTGGACATAAAAATGAATCAGAAATCCTGAAAAAATAATGCATAACTAGAGCTTTTGGCCTCCCCCTCTCCAAGGTTGACAGTGGGGAAGAAAGGGAGAGAAAGATACTATCCTACACCCCCACCTCCCTACATTTCTGAGGTGGCACTAATAAAACTTGTGCTAAACATCACTGCACAGATTCTGTTTTTTACTGAATTCTATTCTCCAGCCTACTTCTGTGTGTAGTCTAATTAGATTGTAAGTTCCTTAAGGCAGGGCCTTTGTGTAGTACTTGTCTGTAAAGCCTTCTACACATTTTGATATGATAATAATTAATACATAATAATGAGATGCCATACACAAAAAGTGAAACTACACTGTTAGTCTGGAGGAGTTCTTTGAGATTAAGGAAAAATAAGCTAATGCAAAGGAACCAAAGCCAACTCTTCATGAGAGAGAGCACAGTGTGTGTTTTCTCTGTAACAATCTGCATCCATTCTCCTTCAAAATCCACAGACTCCTACAGATTTAAAAGTGCCAGTACACAGAAAACAAAGCTCCAAGTAGATCGTTAGCTATATATAGTGAAGGCCACAGAGTTGGGTTTTTGGTATTCGCCCAGATCTGAGTTCACCTAAAGTTCTGATCCAGGGTTCTGGGTCTGTCAGAAAATTCTGTTCAGAACTGGTGTCTGTTTTACTGTGAATTCCGTTCTAACAAGAGACAAAGATTACTTTGTTTTCCCATCACTCCTGATTAAAAGGTAGATCCAGGAGCATGGTTACATTTTTGAGTCCAGAGCACTATTTATGATGATGCAGTAAAAAGGAGTGTGGCAACAAATCCAGTGATACCCACCTGCCTGTAGCAATTGGCTGCGTCTAGACTGGCATGATTTCGTGCAAATACTTTTAACGGAAAAGTTTTTCCGTTAAAAGTATTTGCGCAAGAGAGCGTCTATACTGGCATGTGCCTTTGCGCAACAGATTTGCTTTTGCACAAAAGCATCCGTGCCCAGTATAGACGCTCTCTTGTGCAAGAAAGCTCCGATGGCCATTTTAGCCATCGAGCGTTCTTGTGCAAGAAATTAACGTTCCTGTCTACACTGGCCCTCTTGCGCAAGTATTCTTGCGCAAGAGGGCTTATGCATGAGTGGGAGCATCAAAGTATTTGCTCAAGAAGCACTGATTTTGTACACTACAGAGTCAGTGTTCTTGCGCAAATTCTCACGGCCAGTGTAGACAGGCGGCAAGTTTTTGCGCAAAAGCACCTGCTTTTGCGCAAAATCTTGCCAGTCTAGACGCACCCAGTGTGTTTAGGATTTCTTTACTTGTGCTATCACAGCTGTGGCTGCTGAAACAGTAGTGCACTTTGACTCATTTATGCACCCCATCTACCCTCTCCCCCATATTTTTTTTCACAAGCTGAAGCCTTATGAAATGCTCAGCAGCTAGGCTTGGCTGCATTGGCAGAGTGACTGGAAATCTAATAGTTCCTGAATCTGTAAGTCTTCAGTGGCAGAGCTGTGCAATATGATTACCTCAACAGCAGGTTGAGGCGTGTGGGAGTTAATCGGTATTAGCCGTGCTTCTGTTTGATAGTTGCTTACATTTCTAAAGATTTACAAATAAACATCTCTCTGCTCCCACTCCAGGTCACTTTTGGTCACCTTTTTCAGTGCCAATTACTTGTGGCTCATCTTAAAATGAGAGATGGAAGAGAACTGGAGAAGTGGGAGGAAGTAATACTCAGATGTGGGTGTCAGGCTTACTTACTCCGTCATTATTAACTGCAATTTCACATGGGATAATGGTCCTTAAACACACTTCACAAAGTGATACACGCACCAAACAATAGGCTCCCTTTCCCGATCACATCAACTAACAGCACACAACAGCACTGTTCAAGAGTACACATCAGCAGGGTGCATAATACTGTGTCTAGGTGAAAGAACAAGGAGATTTTACTTAGCTTGAATGTTTAGCTAGAATGCTGGGGCTCAAACCCCTACTCCAGAAAAGTTCTAAGGGCCCCTAAATGACCTTGGGTGGGAATATTCTCCACTTTACAGGTCCTTCATAAGATGGCATCACCAGCAGTGAGCAACATTCCTGTGGTGGATAGAACACCTCAGCAGTCCAGCACCCTTGCATTTAATTTCAAAAAGGGGAATTACACAAAAATGAGGAGGCTAGTTAAACAGAAATTAAAAGGCACAGTGACTAGAGCCAAATCCCTGCAAGCTGCATGGAAACTTTTTAAAGACACCATAATAGAGGCCCAAATTAAATGTATACCCCAAATTAAAAAACATAGCAAGAGACCTAAAAAAGTGTCACCGTGGCTTAACCACCATGTAAAAGAAGCAGTGAGGGACAAAAAGGCATCTTTTAAGAAGTGGAAGTCCAATCCTAGTGAGATAAATAGAAAGGAACATAAACACTGTCAAATCAAGTGTAAAAATGTAATAAGAAAAGCAAAAAAAGATTTTGAGGAACAGCTAGCCAAAAACTCAAAAAGAAATAACAAAATGTTTTTTAAGTACATTAGAAGCAGGAAGCCTGCTAAAAAACCAGTGGGTCCCCTAGACGATCGAACTATAAAAGGCGCAATCAAGGACGATAAAGCCATTGCGGAGAAACTAAATGATTTCTTTGCTCAGTCTTCACGGCTGAGGACGTTGGGGAGATTCCCAAATCTGCACCGTCCTTTGTGGGTGATGAATCTGAGGAACTGTCCCAGATTGAAGTGTCATTAGAGGAGGTTTTGGAACAAATAGAAAAACTTAATGTTAACAAATCTCCGGGACCGGATGGCATTCATCCAAGGGTTCTAAAAGAACTCAAATGGGAAATTGCTGAACTATTATCTGTGGTTTGTAACCTATCCCTTAAATCGGCTTCCGTACCTAATGACTGGAAGGTAGCCAACGTGACACCAATATTTAAAAAGGGCTCTAGAGGCGATCCGGGCAATTACAGACCAGTAAGTCTAACTTCAGTACTGGGCAAATTAGTCGAAACAATAGTGAAGAATAAAATTGTGAAGCATGTAGAAAAACATAATTTGTTGGACAAAAGTCAACATGGTTTCTGTAAAGGGAAATCCTGTCTTACTAATCTATTAGAGTTCTTTGAAGGGGTTAACAAACATGTGGACAAGGGGGATCCAGTAGATATAGTATACTTAGATTTTCAGAAAGCCTTTGACAAGGTCCCTCACCAAAGGCTCTTGTGTAAATTACATGGCCATGGGATAAGAGGGAAGGTCCTTTCTTGGATTGAGAACTGGTTAAAAGACGGGAAACAAAGGGTAGGAATAAATGGTAAATTTTCAGAATGGAGAGGGGTAACTAGTGGTGTCCCCCAAGGGTCGGTCCTAGGACCAATCCTGTTCAACTTATTCATAAATGATCTGGAGAAAGGGGTAAGCAGTGAGGTGGTAAAGTTTGCAGATGATACCAAACTGTTTAGGATAGTCAAGACAGAAGCAGACTGTGAGGGACTCCAAGAAGATCTCACCAAACTGAGTGATTGGGCAACAAAATGGCAAATGAAATTTAATGTGGATAAGTGTAAAGTAATGCACATCGGGAAAAATAACCCCAACTATACGTACAGTATGATGGGGGCTAATTTGGCTACGACAAATCAGGAAAGAGATCTTGGAGTTATCGTGGACAGTTCTCTGAAAACTTCCACGCAGTGTGCAGCGGCAGTCAAAAAGGCAAATAGGATGCTAGGAATGATTAAGAAAGGGATAGAAAATAAGACCCAGAATATCTTACTGCCCCTGTATAAAACTATGGTACGCCCACATCTTGAATACTGTGTACAGATGTGGTCTCCTCACCTCAAAAAAGATATTTTGGCCTTGGAAAGGGTTTAGAAAAGGGCAACTAAAATGATTAGGGGTTTGGAACGGGTCCCATATGAGGAGAGGTTAAAGCGACTGGGACTTTTCAGTTTAGAAAAGAGGAGACTGAGGGGGGATATGATAGAGGTATATAAAATCATGAGTGGTGTGGAGAGGGCCGATAAAGAAAAGTTATTTATTAGTTCCCTAAATAGAAGAACTAGAGGACACCAAATGAAATTAATGGGTAGCAGGCTTAAAACTAACAAAAGAAAGTTCTTCTTCACACAGCGTGTAGTCAGCCTGTGGAACTCCTTGCCAGAGGAGGCTGTGAAGGCTAGGACTATAATAGAGTTTAAAGAGAAGCTAGATAATTTCATGGAGGTTAGGTCCATAAAAGGCTATTAGCCAGGGGATAAAATGGTGTCCTTGGCCTCTGTTTGTCAGAGGTCTGGAGAGGGATGGCAGGAGACAAATCGCTTGATCATTGTCTTCGGTCCACCCTCTCTGGGGCACCTGGTGCTGGCCACTGTTGGCAGACAGGATACTGGGCTAGATGGACCTTTGGTCTGACCCAGTACGGCCATTCTTATGTTCTTATGTTCTCAGCAGCTCTTCTGGGACATTGCTCCACTAATGAGTTGAGAGAAGATTGCTCCCTAGTGACTTACTGACACCATCTACTGCACAATATAAGTGCAACTTGGAGGCATCCTGTCTATGAAGTGATTAGGTATAATGCTTCTAGCTGGGGAAAGCTGACAAGTGCTCACATTCCGTGATAGCTGTGTAGTAGCATAAAATCCTAGAGGAAAAGAGAATGGATGGATGACACAAAACTCAAGGGAATATGTCAACAGTCTGCATGAAGTGATGATCTGGATTTTCACAATAGTTCACTCACCACTGATAATGATGAACACTTAACTTTCAAGGGAAAGTTAGCTGCCCAGGGAATTTAACACAGGGAATTTAGCTGCCCACCATTCACTCGCATTACTGAGTTGCTTAGTTACACATGTAACTTTGTGCCCCTTTGTTAGTCATGAATATTATTGGCTCCCAGGCAGAGAATTTCCACAACTCTTGGTCCCCAAAGGAGTTTTCCCGCCAAACACAGTCAGTGCCTGATTTCATAGAAATGCTGAGACTAGGGACTTAGTTATATTCGGTATCTAACTCAGAATTGGCATAAGCCATGCTAGCAGTGGGACAGCTGACTCTTCTCTTGTTTAAATTCCTCAAATAAATTAAAAACTCAGTCAGTAAGACATTTTAAAAGAGACTTTCACTGGGCTTGACAGGCCAGGAGACTGAACACCTCTATCCACACAACAGGCAAAGCATGACCAGCTGCAGTGCACATGTCCCTTACACTGTGTTCTCTGAGGTGGCACAACCATGACCCGGAGGGGACCAGTCCTTGGGTTAAAAAGATAGTTTGGTCTCCATGACCTATTGTGTCCCAGCCTCTCAGTTGAGTCTGCCAGCATAGACGCATTTGTGATGTGGACTGCTGTTGTCTTGAAACTGGATTGGAATTATCATGTCACAAAGGCCAGGGAGCACCCATTAAAGGGTAGTAACTTCTGATCCCCATTGATCTGGACTCGATTTGAACGAGTGACTCACAAACAAAAGACTCTGTAGCTGAGCACTAGTTCTCTGAGACATCTACACCCCCTAGAAACAGCTTTTCCTTAAGGCTATGTCTAGACTCCAGAGAAGAGTTGGAAAAAGATATGCAAATTGAGAATCTCAGTTTGCATAGCTTTTTCCACTTTTTTTTTTTTTCCAAAAGAGGCTTTTCTGAAATTTGGCCTGTCCACACGGGCCAAATTTCAGAAAAAACTCCTCTTTCAGAACATCCCTTATTCCTGTCACTGAGAAGAATACAGGGATGCTGAAAGAACACGTCCGCTTTTTCAGAAACTGTTCCAAAAAAGCGGATGTGTTCCTTGGACCCGACAAAGCTTTTCCGGGATATCGGAGGTATCCTGGAAAAGCTCTGCATTCTAGACATAGCCTTACAGTCCTCTTTACAAAATCAGTATCTTTTATGGGTGAGCATGAAAGGGAGTTGCTCAACATTTGTACTGTTTTTAATAAGATAGCTACAATAAAGAAAGAGTGACAGAAACAAGGAAGAAAGGAAGGAAGGACATAGCCTCAAAATACGCTATGTAGGGTCTGATCACAGTGATATAACATTGCCCATGTATGGCAACCTCCTCTATTTATAAAGGGGAAGGGGAAAAGCTGTGGGGAGGCCTATTACAGGCAGATATAATCAGCCACAACACCTGCTGTCAGACAATTTTTTGAGAGGAATTGCTTTGGCTTTTCAGCTTCCCTCAAATCAAATTATAAAGTATGCAAAGATTTTAATTTAGAAAGGTGCTGACCAGTCCCAGCATCCTCATAAAAGTTTTGCCATTTTTCTATTTGCCTCCATGCCGTTCCTGGGAAGTTACCGAAAAATAAAATGGCATAAAGAAAGTCAGAGGAATCTCTCCAATTATGAAAGTTAATAGCACATTAAGAAACTTCTTGGTTCAAGGTCAGCACGTGTAGGTAGCATGCTGGGTTTCAATATAGAAGGGTACGAAAGATTCCCTCATAATGGGATTAATTTTATTTCATGGCATGTTTAGGATGATGATGAAACAATCGAGTGCATTATATGAAATATGTAACTTTATGGACAATTTGTTTGATGACTCACCTCGAGAACATACTTGTGTGGCACTTGAAAATATTATGAAGTCTTGTGGTTGATGGGTTATTGAAATTATCTTCACAGAAGCCAAACTTGTGTGTTTAACCCAGAATATACTCTACAGAGGAGCCCACAAAGTATATTTGCTTAGTGTTCTTATCAAGGAAGCTGTCTATGCAGCACTCACCCCCACCCCCCATTTAAACCCCTAAAAGTTCTGCTTTGGTGTTTGGATGCTTCAGAAAGACCTAGGTCCTTGCTCTGCAAACTACTGTCCCAGGTACCACCAGGTAGACTCCACCTTCTATGCTGCTCAATATCCCAGTAAATCCAGCTAGCATGCAACTGTTGTGCTGCTGAATAACCCAGGTATATCCACTTAGAATACACCTGCCATGCTGAAAAACATCCTAACTTCACCTATGATTTCAATAAACTGTCAGTAAAACCAGTTGTAGCCAAAAGTTAGAACCAGGATTTTATTTATTTGTTTTCCGGTCAAGTCCACAACAACCATTGTCTACAGGAAGTCCCAGAAACAGCTTCCAGTCTAAGACAAACAAACAAAGGACAGTGGAGAAAGAGGCAATCAAAACATGCTAAGGCAGATTCTTAGCCACTGTCAACCAGAGCCACTCCATTGACTTACACTGAACAACTCGAAATGTGGATCTGGCCTGCCCAATTCTATATACTTTTGACATATATTCTTTTTATTTAAAAAAAAAGGTACACAGAGTATCAGCTGTGCCTCACTGCCCTTCAGCCTGCCCATTCTCACTGACTAGTTTCTTGTAGGCATCACAGCTATGGTTCTTGAGGGACTTGAAGGGGTAGGTGGTAGAGTTATCGGTCAGTTCAGGGAAAGGGAGGCATGGAAAAAGGCATGAAGATGGTTGTAGGATTGCCAGACAATCAACTGAGTTGTCACTATTCAGGCACTAGGCCAAGCACCCATATATATATGGAAAGGAACAAGGGAACCTAGTAAAACAATACATTTTGCCTTAGGGCAGTGTTTCTCAAACTGTGGGTCCCGACCCCCCGGGGGGGTCGCAAGCAACTTAGAGGTGGATTGCAAACAAATTAGAGGGGGGTCGCAAGCAACTGAGCTGGTTGCATCAATGGGGAGGGGGATCGTGAGCAACTGAGAGGGGGGTCGCAGTATCACAAGTTTGAGAACCCCTGCCTTAGGGAATGAGCAGCCTTCAGTCTTCTCATTACCAAAAGTTTCCTGAGCATCCTAAATCTCAGCACAAGAGAGACCCAAGTGCCCATTTGCTCAGCCAGAGTCACCAGTTTTTCTGAAGCCCCGCTCTGCTGCACTAGCCTTTTCCTCACCACCAGCCTATGTAACTAGCAACAACAAAATGTTGAAGGCTCCTGTCCATGCCTGCCAAGGAATGGAATAGTCCATGCCTGCCTGCCTGCTTTCCGTGACCTGTTACTGTGCTGACAGACTGATCCTGTGAGTGCCAGGACAACCTAACACATAGCGAAAGGAGATGAAAGGCCTAAGGCAATATTTCCTGCATGTCTGCACATCTAAAAATACTAGCACTTCTCTCTTCACAGCGTCATTCACACACTGATTATGTAGTCCTATTGGGGATTGGCACAGTACCGTCACCACTCATTATGAAGGTGGAGATGGTTGGCCCCAAAAGGCAAAGTGACTTGCTCAAGGCTCTAGTAGGAGACAGTGTCATAGCAATCTCAGGTGTTCTTGGCTCTAACTCTTTTGCTCAGACTACTAGGCAGTCCTTTATTCGAACACCCTCCCCAAATACCTGAATTTGAGAGCTTCACAATCTGCACCTCTATCTGAATTTTACACTGGTCCCAACTGTCATAATGAGCAAAACTGAACCCCTAGATTCTTGCATCCCATGATTCTGAGGTCTTCTAGTTTCAGACCCAGATCTGAATATTACTGTGCAGGCTCATTTGCATCGTTTTCCTTGGTGTTTTTATTTTATTAAACCCAGGTAATAAAGGATGAATGTCAATGATAAGAAACTGATCCCCAGCAAGACCAAAGAGGACCTACACTGAGGAATCAGGTGATTTTGGCCATAAATATCATATAGATGTGCTGAACTGAAGGCTAAAGAAAAAGCCTCTCTAAAAAGTGTCAGTTCATGTCCAGATTTCTTGCAATGCTCACCAGAGCTGATCTCTAGAAAGTGGAGTTAACTCCTGCTTGAATTTCTACCCATGCTCCAGAGATGGGCTTCCAGAGCACAGAGGCAGTGTGATGGGGGGAGGAGGGGCTGTGCTGGGGGTGTCCTGGGAGAGGGCTGGAGCAGTGGAGCTGTGGATCCAGCAGCTGCAACCAGCATTAACCAATTAGGGCCCAGCTGAGGGATGTATAAATAAAGGCTCCTGGAGACACTTTTGCTCTGGCTTGGGAGTAGGATGGACTTGGCTGCCAGGGAAGCTGAAGCTGTCAGGAGATGGCCTGAGACTACTAGGGCTGTAGTTAGAGCAGGGCTGGGGAAAGGAAGACAGAGCTGGGAAAGCTCTGGTCAGGGAAGCTCCCAGGCTGCATGGCCTGAAGCAAGGTCTGAGTGTACTAAAGCTGCAGAGAAGCAGCAAGTTCACACCTTCTTGCCAATGAGGAGTGGCCATTTCAGATGGCAGTTTGCCCCGGTGGTAAGGGGCTAGATGAAAACTGGCAGTGGGTCACTGAGGCAAGGGGTGACCAGCACTGAGGTGCCCTAGTGGTGAGTCCTATCCTGTTACAGGCAGCTACATTTGTATTACAATGCACCATTTATGTCAAGCTGTCTGCCAAACCAGATGGCAATCTCCAGAGCAGCCAGCAGATCACAAATATGCAGCAGGCCCTGGGAACCTGCTGTCCCACCATATGCTCATTAGCTACCATGTGATTCTATCACTGGGCAAAGCAAAGTCCCTGTTAGTTAAATCCTGGGGCCCCCATACAGACATGGTGCTGCTACCATACCTCCATCCTCATGTACAATAGGGCTTGCTCTCTCAGTTTAAATGGCTATCATATTACCACTGCATAAATCTAGGTCTCTTTTGTATCAGTCCTGGTCAGGGCCAGGGCTCAGCCAACACATCTCAGGACTGACCTACAGAGACCTCTTCTCTTCTTGATCCTGGGCCCCCCTCTTGAGCTGTGACAGCAACATGGTCTTTTATGGTCTGGAGTGGGCTGAGACCAGCAAATATACATCATCTATCAAGTTGCAAGGTCCAGAGTTATGCCCCCAGATGGAAACATGGTTAATACATGACTAGCTCCTGTCTACACTGGCAAGAATCATTTTTTAAGCATCCCCGGGACCTTAATTATTATAACTGTCACACCCAGTGCAGTTGTTTTAATATTGCTGACAGGGCCAGGGATTCCCTAGCAGTTTATCTAGAGCAGGGATTCTCAGGTTACAGACAGATGGCAGAGAGTTACAACCACCTTACCTTTCCCAAAGTACTATGCTGTAGAGAAGGGACTTTAATGTGGGTCCAGGGTGGAATAGGGTGCCTCCTGAAATTGAAAGTGTTGGGATTTACAAATCCAGTGTGTTTGGGATTGGTCTCATAAAAGTCCCTGTGCAAACTGATCAGGAAACCTCTTCTAGAATCTGGTGGATATCATCACATTTAAACACCATAATTAATAAGATTATTTCAGTTGTAGTGTAGACAAGGCCTTTGTTACTGGCAGCTCTGCTGCTCAGTTAAATTTCATTCTTGGCTTTCAAGGCTTTAAAAATAAGTTTGTGTCTCTCATGCTTTCCCACCCCATATCATTTCCCCAGGGAGCTGATTGTCTGTTAATTGTTCAGTACAGTAAAAGAGAGGGCCTTGGGGTCTTATTAAGAAAGATCTCTAAGAGATTGAATCACGTGTGACCTAATTGGCTTCATAAGTGGCTTTCGGAGGGCACTAGCATAATCGCCTTTCACCTTGACGGTAATTATATACTTCGGCATTCAAAGAGAAGCAAGTCTTGGCCAGGATCTGCATGTTTGTAAATAAACATGTCAGAAACAGGAGGCAGGATACTATCAAATGAACAAAATAATCATTTCAGAGTTCATAACAATCGTTCCTTTCTCTCTTTTTTTTTTTTTTTCAAATTTCCAGCATGGCCCTAACAAAAATGCAGTGCTTAGTTAGCGAAGATGGAGAATCTATGTCTCGCCAACTTACTTGGGATTTTTCAATTTTTAAAGAATAGAAAAGAGAAAATGTGAACATGCACATTTTTTCTCAACACATGAAAAAAAAAGGGCCTTGCTAGTTAATAGCAATTTGAAGAGCTGGGGTTGCCTCAGGGATGCATCAAAAGCATTTCCCCTTAGAAATAATTCTGTTTCTAAAACCTGTAGTTTCTGCATTTCTCTTCCCTTCTCCTTGTTACCAAGGATATTTATATGAAGACAACATTTGTTTTCATAAGAATTTCACATGCTTCTGCTGCTGATTACCCAACCGATGTCAGCATCCCATGCTTTTGACATCAGCATTAGCACAGTGGCTTTGTCTGGGATTTAACAAATTGGGGGCTCTAATGTCCTAGACTCAGGCTATGTCTAGACTACGGAGGTTTTCTTGGATGCCAAAGATATCCTAGAAAAACTCTGCCACATCCAGGGAACGCGTCTGCTCCTCTGACATTTTTTGCAGAAGAGCAGATGCGCTCTTTCGGAAGTCCTATCTTATTTGTGCCACGAGGAAGAAGGGCTCTTCCGAAGAAAAGAGGTTTTTCTGAAATTTGACCCAGTGTAGACAGGCCAAATTTTGGAAAAGACTCTTCCAACAAAACTATTGGGAACAGGTACGTAAATTGCTGAGTGCAATTTGCATATCTTTTTCCGATAAAAAGCAGCAGTCTAGAGATAGCCCCAGTCATGATGAGGCTCCTTCCCTGCGCAAAGTCATCCCGGATCTACCTTCCTAACTGAACTCATGGAAAGCAGATACCATGAGCTGCCTGAGTTCACAACAGGAAGGTCTCCAGACTGCACTGAACCTGGCAGGACACATATGTGAGATTTCACAACAGCAGAACCCAGACAGTGACGTGAGGGAACCCTGCCTGCAGGCAGCTTTCCACTAGCAACCACTCTATTGTTGGGACTCTATTCCCTTTCTCAGAGAATTTCCAAGGGTGTGGTTTTCATTCAGAATTGGAATGAAACCAAATTTCAAAAAACCGAAACTGTCATGAAACAGAATTACCATTCTCCACATAGCTCTAGACATGGAATTCTCTCCACTCTAGAGAAATTGCTGCACCCAAGACTTCTAACGACGATAGGTACTTCTCTATCCTATTCTTCTATATCCCACTGCTGCCTACAGGGCGAGTAACCACTGTCTCCATTTTATCTCCTCTTTTGGCATCCTGGATTCTCCTGCTTCTCTCCTAATTTTCTGATAATTCTTTTAATCTCCTCTGTCAGTTTTTCATCCTCCCATCTTCTCCAATGTGTTGTTACTTCTCAGGGTATATCTACACTGCAGCATTTTTCCAGAAAAACCTATACTTACATCCACACTGCTATTACATTCTTTCGACAGAAAGTCGAAAGAACAGAGGGGTTTTTCTGACAGCAGTAAACCTCTTTCTACAAGGAAGAAGCCTTTTTTCAGAAAAGGCGTGTGTGGACACAGAAGAAGGAGTTCTTTCAAAAGAAGAGGCCTCCAGGAAATAACATAGGTGTCCTGGTGGCCACTCTGTCCATACTAATCACAACTTAAATGCAAGATAGCGTCCAATCAGTGTGGATGCTCTTTTTCGAAAAATGTTTTTCCAGAAGATCTCTTCCAGAAAAGCTTCTTCTGAAAGAAGCTTGCAGTCTAGACATAGCCTTAGAGTTCTGATCTCAGTTCCATTCTCTTTCTCTGTCTTCTTATTATAAACTTGCCTGCGTTTGTGGGTTCAATCTCCCACCGCTAAACTGATTATTCCCAAATCTGCCTCTCTATCCCCAGCCCTTCTCCTTCTAGCCTTATATCTCTCTGAATTCTCCCTTTGGATGTCCACACCCAAGAATCCATAGAGAACCTCTCATTTTAATTCTCAGTCCTTCTCCACCACCATTGTTTTCAGTATTTTCTGACACCTCAACTGACCTTCCTCTCTCCCAAGCCTATAAGCTTCAGTCTCATCTTTTGCTTCTCTCAGTTCTCTTCCCCTATACCCAGTTTCTTTCAAAATCCTGTTGGTACTATTACTATAATACCATCAAATTCCCACTTTTCTCATATTAAAACCCTAGTCTCCTTGCACATCTCTCCCAAATACTGTTGCTAATGTGATCTTCCTCTCTCACTGTTCTAACTTCATCATTTTACTCTTTAAATACCTCTCTTTACTTCCTGTCTCTTAGCGGGTTCAAGCTCACCCACAAAGCCCTCCATAATTTCACCTCACCTACTACTCTGCTCTCATTTCCTCCTTCATGCTCT
The DNA here is from genome assembly GCA_032595735.1 of Pelochelys cantorii. Lineage (NCBI taxonomy): Eukaryota > Metazoa > Chordata > Testudines > Trionychidae > Pelochelys > Pelochelys cantorii. Next base: position 94,119,254 of record CM064329.1, on the reverse strand, counting down.
CTCCTCTGCCCAGTTCTCCCACTTAACTGGTCCCTTTGTCTCAACTCTTTGCCTCCTGACAACCTTCCTATCTCCCCTTGTTCTCATTCACAAAACACCCACTCTCTCTTTTTCCAAATACCACAATGTCCTGTTGAACAGTAGTTCCCTGTATCCTTCCGCCACCCTGATTTCAGTTTCCTTCACTCTACCCCTTTTAGCTGGAATGAAGCCTTCTAGTCAATATAAACCAAGCACTCTCCTCCAGGTCAGTGCTGCATACTGTCTTGCTCTCTGAAGTCCATCTATAACATTTTATGCTCTGCCCTTTATATCTGTCGAGCCGGTTCAGGTATTTACTGCAATCTCTTTGTAGCAGGGATTTTGTTCACATATCCTACTTACTGAATAATGCTATTTTATAAACCTGTGACACCTCCACTGTGGTTCAGACTTGAATTCAATTGCAATAACTGGACTGTTAATGCTAATTGGAGGTAAAGGGATTTCTATTATGATGCACATGTTTGAGATTAAAGCAACATCCTCTAAGTAAAGGACTCCTGTCCTCCTTCATGTAAGGACAAGGTTATTAGCCATGAACAGAAGAAATGATGGTGACATTGACTAATCACACAGGAAAATCAAAAGCACATAAAAGAAAATAAGAGCATTGGCCTTCCTGAGCTGTATTTTTCATGAGTTTGTTTGCGTGCCATTTATCTTCTGTAGCCAAACTTTTCTCCTTTTTACATGCTCCATTGTGACCCTTCAGTAAAACCCCCAGGAAAGGAATTCATGTTCAGTCGTTCTAAAATGGGCGACAACTTGGAGGTGACACCTCTAGCAAAATAAACCTAAATGACTGCAGGCAGCCATGTTAGTGATTCATCATGGGAATAGGGGAGTTGCCATACTGCATCTGATCCATTGTCCATCTAGACAGGTAGCCTGTCTCTGAGAGGACAGCCCCAGATGCTTTCAAGAAAGGTACAAGAACTCCTGTAGTGGACTACTAGGAATTACATCCCCACAGGGAACATTTCTTCCTAATTTAATCATTATTTAGTGGCTGGATTATGCCTTGAAGCATTTTATATCTTATTTTATTTCACTTATTTGTAATTAAAAATTATTCCCTCTGCTATGTGGCTGTGAATATTCTCATTATTCATAAATGTCTGATCCTTTTTATTCCCTGCATGGTCTTGGCCTCCGTGATCTCTTATGGCACTGAGAACCACAGGTTAATTATGTTGTGTTAAAAACATTCCATTTATCTATTTTAAATTTGTTGTCTTTTAATAGAATAGAATGCCCCATTTTGCACCTAATTTACCTTCTGCAATGCCACTCATCATTTTCTGGAGCTCTATCATGTCCCCTCTTATTATCTCTTGTCTTAACTAAACTCCAATTAGTCAATACTTTTCTTCTGACTTGGTACAGAGCCATTGCTTCACCTTGATGCTGCTGTGCTGCAGGAAGTGGTGATAGGGATTGAGAAGATGGCTGCGACTCGCTTCCCAGCCAATGTCCCAGCATGGTGCTATGGGTCTCTGTGCTGCAGCTTAGATGAAAAGTGCTGTTGAACGCTGAAAAGCAACCGTCTAAAAATGGCCCCTTTTTACCCAACAGTTTTGCTCCCTGTGTGTATCTGAATTCGGTCTGATGACTACAGTCATAAAGATATGTTTTTTGTAATGCTTTTGGACTCCTGCTAGCCTTGCTGAGTACACAGTCAGGGGAGGGAGCTGCAGACTGTACTCTGTCCTCAGGTTTATTTGCTGAGTTCCACTCAGTGCATCCTCACAGAAGACAATAGAGTTGCAGAGACGTCACTGATGTTAGAATCTGAGCAGGAAAACTTTATTTATTGCTGACAATGCTCTAGCACAGCAATTCTCAAACTGTGGGTTGGGACCGCAAAGTCGGTCACAGCCCATTTTAATGGGGTTACCAGGGCTGGCTTGGAGTTGCTGGGACCCGGAATTGTAGCCAAAGTCCAAGCCCCACTGCCTGGGGCTGAGGCCCCAGAGCTTCAGTCCAGGGCAGCAAGGCTAGGTTATAGACACCCTGCCTGAAGCTGAAGCCCCGGGGCTTGGCTTTGGCTTTCCCCCCTGAAGCAATGGCACTCACGCTTCAGTCCCCCTTCTAGGGTCATGTAGGAGTTTTTGTTCTCAGAAGGGGGCCCCGGTGCAATGAAGTTTGGAACCTCTGTTCTAGAAGAACTGCCTTGACTTCAGTCACAGGCTAAGTCTGGCATTTAGAAAAATTATTTCATTTGTAAACTGAGCACCTTGGAGCTGGAGCTCATGAAGAGACAGTAAACATATGATGCTACAAAGCCATATTTAGAAAGTTTATAACACAGCAGCATTTTAAAAAACAAGATTCTGATTGTTATATTTAAAATAATCAGGGCACCTTTTGCAAGGGCTGTTCATGCATACGATGGGCAAATTACAAGTGGATAAATACTTGCTACCACCCTTAATTGGTACTCCAGTTGCAAATGGCTACTGTATTCATCACTTTCTGTCCCAAACTGTTGAGTAGCTTTGCATTTATTAAAGAACAGTTGCCTTTCACTCTTTCTCTAGTCACTATTCACACATGTGAATGGTGCTATATAAAATGTATAAATCATATAATAATAAAACCCATAAGCACAGGAAGAGTACAATGCATCTGTTTCTCACATTGGCCCACAGTGGCAGATGAAGTTTAGTGAACTGCGGACTGGGAGATCAGAGTCTGCAGCTCTGAGATGTGTGTATTTACCTAGTTCTGGGAAAAGGAAGCTGAAGGGGCCAAAGATTTCTCATAGAATTATTACTGTGTACTTGAACAACATTTTACATCTCCACATCCCGCACACATATAATCCAGTGAAGGTTGAAATGTTGTTGCAGGTACTTTAACCTATCTAGAAACACATTTTAATTTATCTTTCCAACAGTAAATTCTTTACACAAACAACATGAGCACACACAAAACCATCCACCACAACAATTAGTCATGAATCACGCTATAACTGGAAAGGAAGGAGGGGATTGTTACTGTTGTTAATTACTTGAGAGGTGTTTAAATATGTAGATGTGAGAGGCAAACAGACTGACTCTGAGTGTCTGAATGTGGAAGGAGGAGGAAGTGCCGCTGTGCAATCTAGTCCCATAAGTAGGCTTTTGAGATGACTGGAGATGACATATTTGGATATGTCTAGACTACATGGCTCCATAAATGGAGCCATGTAAACTAGTTTACCCAACATAGTCAATGAAGCGGAGATTTACATAATCCCCGCTTCATTAAAATAAAAATGGCCGCCACGCTGTGCCGACAATCAGCTGATCCGGCACATTGCTGCAGTCTAGACACGGATCGGTCGACAAGGGAAGCCTTTGTTGACTGCTCCTGTAAACATCGTTTCACGAGGCATAAGGGAGCGCTCGACAAAGGCTTCCCATGTCGACCGATCCGCATCTAGACTGCTGTGCTGTGCCGGATCAGCTGATTGTTGGCACAGCGTGGTGGCCATTTTTATTTTAATGAAGCGGGGATTATTTAAATCCCCGCTTCATTGACTATGTTGGGTAAACTAGTTTACATGGCTCCATCGACGGAGCCATGTAATCTAGACATACCCTTTGTGTTTACCTGGTATTTATGTGTATTAGTTGTAGTGGTAATTAATTATTTAGGACACTTTTAATTAGTTGCATTACATTCACTGCTCTAATCAGAAGCTGTGGCACAAGGATTCCATCAATAATTCATGAGAAGATCTCTATTTCAAAGAATAAACATTACAAAACAAATCAGTATTTTCAACATGGTTCGATCAAGTATCGTTTCAAACCATGTAATTATTCCCATCAACTTATTCAGTCACTGAAAAGTTTATATTAATATGAGTGCCATGAAACTATGACATCAAAAAAGTTAAAGTTAAATTTGAGGAGTCCTTTACAGGCCCCCATTCTAAGAATTGTTGGATCCAAGGAGGGGAATGGTGTTTATGCTAATCCTGCTCTTAGTGGACTCTGATGTAAATGGAAAGAGATTCACAGTTATAATCCAGTAAGGAAGCCTACTTGAATCCTCAGAGCACTCCTGGAGGATGGTGGACTAAAGAAAACTGAAGAAGAGGGAAATTGAGGCATCTGTTGGGCACCTCAGATCACAAGGGGATGCTTTGGAAGCGGCCTCCCTATGACACCCACCAAAAAGCTGCTAGATGGCTATTACTTCCTGCTGCTACTGGAGCTGGATTCAGACTGATGTTTTAGAGTGAAGAAGCTCTGATTCATTGTCTCTTAGCCTCTGAAATGTGTATAAAAGTTTTAATGATCATTTCTGATTATTCTCTGTTCTGTGGGGGAGGGAGTGGAAATATACATCCACAGATAACATCACAGCTGTCTTAATGAAAAAAAGAATCTATAAGTAAATCAGAAATTAGCCAACTGTGCATTTCCATTTGAAAGCAGACATACAAGGATAGGAAAAACATTTATTTATTGTAATTCTACAAATGAAAAATCTCTCCCTGTTATCCTTTTGATGACTCCATCCCCATTAAGCTTTCACTCTGTGTTCAGAAACAGAATATTTTCTTTTTGTAGTTATTTATCAAAAGGTCAAATCAATAAAAAAAAGTAAAGGTCTTTTGCACGGATGAAAACTCTCAAATGTGCCCTATTTAAAACTTCAGCCCAGTCCTGCTTCATACTTTTTGTGTAAGAATGGTCATTTACAGTTTTACTATGACTCTCAGCCAAAGGTGTAAAAGCATTAACATTAATAAGTTATACACCACCATGAGGCCAGTCAAAATGGGGCAAAGATGCTATTATTGTTAATAAAAATAATAATGCAAATAATATTTTACAGTGGGAAAATTGAAGACCAGAGAAGTGAATTGACTTACCCAAGTTCACAAAGCAAATCAGTGGCAGAGCCAGTCGTAGGATCTGGAAGACTTGGCATGAGAGAATAGCCAGCCCTCTGAAGTGGGCAGGACCCTGCCTCTAACTGACAGGATCCATGAGATGATAACTCAGATTCACTTGAGATTAGTAAAATCACAGAGGGCATGTCTACACTACAAAGATCGACCCTCCAGAGGTTGATCTTCTAGCTTTTGATTTAGCAGATCTAGCATAATCCCCCAAATCAAATGCTGATGGCAGCCCCCTCTGGCATCCTGTACTCCCCATTTTGTGAGGAGTTAGAGAAGCTGACGGGAGCGTGCACTCCCGTCAGTCTCCCGCAGGGTAGACGCTATGATGGTTTGGCTTAAGGTAAGCCTAATCCGGCTAGGTATTTTGTGTAGCTGGATGGCGTGTCTTAAGATGACCTGCCTGGTCTAGTGAAGAACAGGCCTGAGTTTGTGGGAAGTACCTGGGAAAGACAAAAGGGGAGGACAAGAGGCTCTTGGGCAATAGAGCAGTTTCCAGACGTTAGAAAAAGAAAGTTCCTGTGATGAAAGCTTTTCAGGGGGAAGCTGGTGAAGGTGACTCACCAGTAGAGGAAACCAAGAAGGAATGCTCAGGTAGGAGAGTTTCTGAATGGAAAGGACTATGAATGCTTTGCCTCAGAAGAACTTAGATCCCATGGAAGACTTCAACGGGCAGCAGCAGAAGCCCTGCTAAAAGAATAACAATATGCTGTTCTGAGGAAGAGTTGTTTTGGTTCATTCTCCATGGGAATCTTGACTCAAGAGGAGAGACCCTCCCCTGGCTAATAAAAAGAGGCTCCTCCCTCCTGGAAAGGGTTCTAGGTCATGACAGCCTCCCTGTTACAGGACCTTGTACAAAACTGGGGTGGATGGTCTTCTCTGCAGCTAGAAAGGCTGAGGGGGTGGCCTGTTCATGGGATGTTCCACATTTGGGTTGAATAAACTAGATTCATGGAGCAGTGCTTTTCAATACACAAACCTCACTGGACTTATTGAAATCCTCACTCAGGGACACAGGACCAGGCTGCCAGGGGGGTCACCATTACACCTCACTAGCTTTCTGCTCTAATCAGATTTTTACTTACACTGAGGCCAATTGTAATGTGACAAACTTTAACAAGCACTGAGATATGTAGCACTTTCTACCTACTAACGTGCTTGCTTGATCGTCATTATCTGCTGAATGCTTTTTATCTACATAAATGGCTCATTCATCCTCTCATAGGAGCGAGAGCTGCTGTTGAATAGAATAAAATGATATGAATGAAAAATAAGGGCTGGCCAATTGAAGTAATTTGCAGTTACTGGAACAGACTCTATTATTATTATTGTTTTATTTATTTATTTATTTATTTATTTATTTATTTATTATTATTATTTATGTTGTTATTATTGTTATTGTTTGTTATTATTTTATTATTTTATAGGTGGAGCTGTAGTTAAGATTGGCTGGCACTTCCCATTTCAGTTGCTTATAACTGTCAAACTTAAATCATTTGGGCTGAAATTTTCCATGCCAGGTATCTGATTCAGATTGTTTTTGTTTGTTTGTTTTATGTTTCAGTTAAAACAATTCAGCCATTTCCAAGAATTAGATAAAGGAAATAAGTTATTTTGCTCATGTTAAAAATATGTGATAGCCATTTTGGTGCAAAACTCTACACCTTCATGTTTTGGAGCAGGGACTTAAAATTTGGTGGGGAAGCTGTGATGTCAAGGATGTGCCTTTTGCTGTTCCTATGAAAATCTACTCAAATTTGTCTCATTGATGGGGAATGGAGATGTTTTGGGATGGGAGAGAGAGCTCTGCAGAAGACTAAGTGGTACTAAGTATAATTTCATGTACAGCCACTTTCCCCCTGCCTGCCTGCCTGCCTGTACCACAACTTTTTTTGATAGATGTTCTCTCCTCTCCATCTCACAGTCATTCAGTTTTCCAGTACTTTTCTCCATGCCTCTTTTTAATGCTGTTTTTTTATGTCTACACAACATTGTTCTCCCTTCTCTTGGTCCTGCAAGGAGCTGAGCAACCCCCGTTTATTGGGAGTTGAGTTCAGGCAGCATCTTATAAGACTGAGCCCCACATTTGCATGAACCAAGATCTTACGTTTTCAGTGGCTCTTGCCATTTCTCCCCCTGTTAGGAAACATGGGCCTTGGTTTGCACCATTACATTTGCTGCTATGTTGATAATCGTGGTTATTATTCATTACTAATTACTGTTATTTCTTACATTGCACCTCACATATCCATTAACACCGCACATGGGAGGAGAGCCTCAGAAATGGATGAACCTGAAGGGAAAGATGCTTGGCCAGATTCTGCTCTCAGTAATGCTGGCATAAATATGGTAAAAAAATGTACTGAACTCAGTAGAGTTTTTCTGGATTTACATTAGTGTAGCTGAGAGCAAACTCTGACTCTCTCTTTTCATAGAAATGTCACTACTAATAGCGAATAAGCAAGGATTATTAAACATATGACATGACATTTAGGCCCAATGGTCTGTCAACAGAATGTTCTTCAAGGATTTCCATAAGACAGCAGTGTTTCATTGAAACCTGCACTAGGAGGCAGCATGGCTTATGCCTCATTAGTTAATGTTTTGTAAAGTGCCATGCACATTGACAGCACTGTGTAAACACTTGCTATTATTAATACTAAATGAAGCTGAAAGTTGAGGCATACTGATCCATTAAACCCATTTGGATATCATTCCAAGACTGTATCAGCCTTTGCCTTGTAATATCTGGTATCCAGAAATACCCAGCAGAGAAAGCTGGATAATAATGGGGAAAAGAGACTAGTTCCTTTTGGTCAATAGTTCAATTCATCTCCTTTCTGGTACTCTGATGGACATGTGTAGGTGAAATTAGATTAGTGGGTCTCAATCTAGGTCCACATCATGAAAATAATTATTTTAATTGGAACACTGGTTCACTGGCTGTCTCAGTAGAGAGTCCAAAGATTGAATGGTCTGTGTAAAATGAACTCATCTCTCAGCAATAGGTTAATTCCTCCATGTCAATGTGACACTATCGGGGTAGTGGTCTGCTAAGGAAGTTTGCCCCTGCCAGTGGATGTCTTGTACCTGTTCTGTGGATAAACAGAGGCAGTTGTTCTCTCAACTGTCAAGCTGACAACTTTCACTAGCACAAAATTCACTCAAAGGTTTTAAAAAGTGAAAAGAAAAAAGAATAAAGGGTAACCATACAGCCGAGAAGATAATTGCTATGAATACAAAGCAACAGCACAGCTATTTAGCATTTCAGAACAGGCCTTTCTTCTCATGTATGTTCACAAAGCTCCAAATCCATCATCAAACAAAAATCCTCACGTTACAGTAGCTGCAAGTCATGTTTCAAAGGAGATCATCCTGATGGATTGTTGTATATTGTGCTTGCATGTCAATGTGGACTAAGCTGAAGTTGTAGAAGTTATCTGTCAGTTCTAACAAAGATAAATAGTGTTGCTGCCTCACCATATTTTATAACACAGGCACTGACTGTTGGTTTCCCAACATGATAGATTTTAAGGTCAGTTGTAGTAACATCTCATGACCTAACAGCCTGCACGGAGCAGCTGGTCTGTTCTTGATGAGGTTGACGATGATAAATCACACTCCAAAACTTCTGATGAAAAATGATATACCAGAATAGCTGTGTTGCATGGGATGTGGACGACCTCATCCAACCCTGCAACTTTCTCTCTATAATAGACCTCGGGAAGTATTGCTTTTTCTGGTTCACTAACAATTCTGAAAAGCCAAAAAAAAAACCCCTGGGGGTTGAACCTAAAATAATAATTTGGCAATTTTTGGTGACTTGAAAAACAACAAAAATATTTTGGTTCAATTTTGAGCATTTTTTAACATTTTTATTTTTAAAAAATTAAAGGAAATGTTGGAATAACAATTGATTTCAAACTAAAATAATCAAAACATTTTGTTTAGAAAAATGTCAAAAATGAAAAATTTTGATTTTGTGAATTTTTTTTAACCAAACATTTTGGTGAAACTGACATGAATTCGCAAAACACATGGGTGTCACCAAACCTGCAATTTTCACTTAAAAAGATTTTGGCTGAAAAATTTCTGCCATTTTTATTCTGTATGCTTTCTCAGTTAGCACGGTCCTTCCATGTTTGTTGGCCTATACTTTTCCATGCCTTAAATGATCCTACATCTAATTTTCAATATTTTTTTCCCCAAAGCAATCCTGTTCTTATATGTCCTAGTGTCAGGAATATTGGTGAATGAAAAGTTCTGGCAACATAGACTTTTTGTTACACAACACTGATCCCATTGTAGTCCAACTTTAATAGCACCCAAAATTATTTCTATCTGATGGTTGGTTGCTGTTGTCTCAATCCAGGTTACAGTGACAGAAGGTCTCATTTTGGGTGTCCGCATCACTAATTGTTCCTTAATGGCAAACTCAGCCAAAAAGCCAAGAACTGAATGGACTATGAAGACTGTATGATCAGTTTAAGAAATAGTCCCTCAGCCCTAGGATTGAGTCATAAGAACTCAAGAACAAGATCAGAGCAATGATACATTTAGTCCAGTTGTTCTCAAACTTTTTGGCCCATGGACCACCTGGCTCAATGCAAACCTTCTGCGGACCATCAGTTGCTAATGGAAATTCAGTGATAACTACATAATTACATCTGAGCCATTTTGCTAGTGCTGCAGCTAAGGAGAATGGTTTAATCTAAATTATTAAACAGATTAAGCATTTAACCTTATGTCCAAACAAAAGGTTTCAGTGTTTTCTTTACTTATGACAGGAGTGGGGAAACTTTTTTGGGAAGGGGGCCACTGACCCACAGAAAAATCAGTTGGGGACAACATAAGTCAGAAGCACAAAAATTCCTCTAAAACCCCCCAACCCTCACTGATGTGGCCCCAACTGAGATACTTCACTCCTCTGGTGCTCCAGCCCCACTGGGCAAAGGGAAGAGACAGGGAAGTCTGATGTTCAGGGCTTCCCATAGGCCAGATTTACATTTCTGGGATTTTGTGGACTCCCTTAGGTTCTGGGGTGGGGACAAAAATGAGGAGTTCAAGTGTGCAGGACAGGGCTGCCAGCAAATGGGATAGGGATGGGGGTGCAGGATCTGGGCGTGAGGTACGGTGCAGGAGGAGGTAAGGGTGTAAGGTCTGGGTGGGAGGTAGGATACAGAGGCAGGCTGGGAGTAGGGTGTCTGGCGAGGTGGGAGGAAACAAGAGCAAGGGAGGGTGTAGTGTGTGGTCAGGAGAGAGGGTGCAGGAGCAACAATAGACGCAGGAGCAAGGTGGTGGTAGGTGTCTGGCCTGTGGGAGGTGAAGAAGCAAGGGGTGCAGAGTCTGACCAGGAGTGAGGGTGCAGAGTGTGGCTAGGAGGGAGGGTGCAGGAGCAAGAGAAAGTGCAGGAGAAAGCTGGGGGCGTGGGGTCTTGGTGGGGAGAGGGAAGTGAGTGAGGGGGATTGGGGTATGGGGATCTGGGCATGCTTTCCTAGCATTGCGTCCCATTGCAGTGGGAAAAGTCTCTGGACAGTGCATCACTGTGCTACCATTCCCCCAGCAGGGTGGGGAGAGGGAGTGGCTCCCCACTCCCATGACTGTTCAGTAGTTCCCAGACTTTTCAGCATCACGCCCCCTTTTTGATTTTTGAAAAAACCTCATGACCCCTCCCCCCCCCCAAAAAAATAGCAGCAAAATTCTTGAGCCAAAAAAAAAAGGAACTGACCGGGGCAGCAAAACTTGACGGGGGGGCGGGGAGGGCTGGGATGCCTCATGCCCCCCCCCCGGAATTTCTTCACGCCCCCCTAGTTTGGGAACCCATGGCACCAGTTCATTGATCCTGCTGGAGATGTTGGCTCCCAGTGTCCCCCCACAGCAGGACTCTCAGGGATGCTTCACAGGCTGTGAGACAGCCAGGGACTGTGCAGCACTGACACTAGGGCTGGTTATACAGGGATCTCTCACCTGGTGCAGAGAAGCATCTAGCCCTGGGGTAGCAGAGGAGAGTTGTTTAGGCAGGGATCCCAAGCTCACTGCTAAGATGCAGCCACTTCTGGGGTGGAGCTGTGTAAAAGCAGCACTGCACAGTCATTCAGTGGATTTCAGGAAGAACTGTTGGTTGATGGTGACCTCAGTTCCCTGATGTGACGCTAAAGATATTGATGTTCTGTCCCCAGCTGTGGGGTTTGTTAGAGCGGGGGGGGGGGGGTGATTTCAGAGCAACAGACTGACCTGGACATCCTTGTCCTCCCTGAGAGCAGGCCAGGCCTCACTCTTCCCCCTGCATTGGTCCAGGTCTTGTGTTCTGTCCATCTGTCTGTGCTCTGCTCCCTAGCATGGGTCAAGCTATGGGCAGTCCATGGGGTCTGCTCTTTGCACAGCCTTGCCTGTAGGGAGGGGTCACACTTTACCATGTAGCCCCAGATCCTACAATTTCTGAGCCTGACCCCATCCCACCCCAGTCCCAAATTCCCCCATTGCCTCCTCACCCAGGCCCCTGTTTCCCCTGCCCTTGACCCCCCACTCCCCACCCCATTGCTTCCTCCTCCCCAAACCCCTCCACTGCCTCATTACCCCCAGAACTCAGCTCCGCCATTGTCTAGCCCACCCTATTGTTTCCTCAGACCCAGCGCCCTCATTATCCCTGAGCCTGCTCAGGGGTGGTCCCGGCCCAGCCCAGGGGCCAGCGCAGCCTGTTCTCTGCCCCCACTACCTACAAGTCCCTTATGTCAGTGGGGCCAGGACAGCCAGAGCAGAAGTGGCACATGCATATGCGGGGCCTCAATCCAACAGGAGGGGGGGTCCTGCCTCTGTGTGGGGTCCCTTTGCCGCCCAGTGGTGGTGGGCAGGGACCTGGGGCAGCACTTGGGGTCACCTGGGGAGGACTCAAGTGGGGAGCCAGGTTTGGCGGGGAAGATTTGGGCTTTCTTAACTTCCCCCACCTCCCACCCCTCCACACTCTTCCAGCCAGAAGCCGGAGCTGGTGCTCCAAGCCTCGCAGCTGCGTGGGCTCCCTGCTTTGTGGGGGAGGTGGGGGAGACTGAGCTGAAGCCATGGACCACCTGGGAGGTGGCTGCAAACCACTACTGGTCCACGGACCACAGTTTAAGAGCCACTGATTTAGCCCAGCATCCTGCCTTCTGACCGTGGCCATTGCCAGGTATTTCAGAGGGAATGAACATAACAGGGCATGTTATTCAGTGATTCATCTTCTGTCATCCAGTCCCAGGTCTTAGCAGTCAGAGACTGAGAGACACTCAGAACATGGTGTTGCATCCCCAACCAGCTGGCTAACAGTCGCTGATGGACCTACCCTCCATGAACTTATCTAATTTTTTTAACCCTGTTATACTTTTGGCCTTCACAGCATCCCCTGGCAATAAGTTCCACAGGCTGACTGTGCACTGTGTGAAAAAATAATTCCTTTTGTTTGTTTTCAACCTGCTGCCTATTAATTTCACTGGGTTCATCTTATTTTCTGTGAAGCAGTAAATATCATTTCCTTATTCAAGTTCTCCTCATCATTCTTGATTTTATAGACTCAGTCATCTCTTTTCCAAGCTGAACAACCCCAGTCTTTTTAATCTCTCCTCATATGGAAGCTGTTCCATACCCCTAACAATTTTTGTTGCTCCTCTCTGTACCTTTTCCAATTCTAATATATCCTTTTTGAAACTGAACATGCAGTGTTCAGGTTGTGGCCATACCATGTATTTATATAGTGGCAATATGATATTTTCTGCCTTATTATCTAACCTTTCTGAATGGTTCCTGATGTTCTGTTAGCTTTTCTGTCTGCCACTGTACATTGGATGTTTTCAGAGAACTATCTTCAATGACACTTTCTTGAGTTGTAAGGGCTAATGTAGACCCCATCATTTTTTATGTATGGTTGAGATTATATTTTCCAATGTGCATTACTTTGTATTTATCAGCACTGAATTTTATCTGCCATTTTGTTGCCCAGTCACCCAATTGTATGAGATCCTTTTGTAAATTTTTGTAGTCTGCTTTGAACTTAAATGCTTTAAGCAATTTTGCATAACCAACAGACATTGCCATGTCACTATTTACTCCTTTTTCCAGATCATTTATGAATATGAATAGCACTGGTTCTGGTACAGATCCTTGGAGAACCCACCATTTACCTCTCTATATTTTAAAAACTGAAATTTTATTCCTGCCCTTTGTTTCCTGTCTTTTAACTAGTTGCTGACCCATGAGAGTACCTAACCTCTTATTCCATAAATGCTTACTATGCTTAAGAGAATATGGTGAGGTAGCTTGTTAAAAGCTTTCTGAAAGTCCAGGTACATTATTATGTCATCCTTGTGCATGTTTGTTGACCTCCCTCCCCCCCACCTCCCCCGCAAAGAATTCTAATAGATTAGTGAGGTATGATTTCCCTTTTCAAAAATAATGTTGATTCTTTCCCAACAAATCATGTTCATCTAGATGTCTGATAATTCTGTTCTTTATTATATTTCCAACTACTTTACCTGGAATTGAAATCAGGCTTACCAACCTGCAATTGCCAATGGGTCACCTCTGGAGCTTTTTTATTTTTTTTAAATCAGCATTGCATTAGCTGAAAGTCAGCATTGCTGATATACATCAGTGAAGAGCTTCCCATATACCTGTCTACAATATATGTGTTCAGTGGATAAATATAGGATTTCATTGTCCAGCATCTGACACCATTCTGGCAACACTAATATTACTTCAAAATGATAAATGGTGAAGGTAGCTGTTAGAAGAAATTGAAGCAATCCCTCTCTTGCCACTGGGGAGCTTGACGTAGCTGTGCAGTAACTTCAAGCCCTATGCCTGTGGAGTATCAGTTCTCCCTTGGGCGTAGCTCTGCATTGTGTAAATTGGACCAGTGGCCTTAGTATGCTCATCTTGGTTCTGCTCCAAATGTTACACATAGGGAATATAGCATAATTAAAGACTCCTCCTCCCCAGTGTACAGCTGGCTACAGCTGTTCTCAGCATATTTAAAGCCAACTTGGCGTCAGTGAACCAATAGCTGTAAAACAAGTGTTATTTCCAGAGTTTGCTCTGGAGGTCATGCAAAATATCCAGGGACTTATAAAAGTAGAGAATGTTTGCATTTTCTTCATGCCCGGGTCTTGCATAATTTTTCAGCTAAACAGAAATGCAGTTCTCACCATGAAAACTTTTCATTTTTATGGAGTGGGGTGGAAAGGAATCTGAGGCAAAGTCAGAAAATGTTTGTTAAAACCCAAGGTTTTTTCTTTCTTTTGTGCTGATGGACAGCATATGCGCTCTCTCTCTCTCTCTCTCTCTCTCTCTCTCCACACACACACACACACACACACACACACACACAAATTGGCAGATTTTTAAAGAGACTGTTCCATCTTAGGAACAACTCCATTGGTTCCTATGATGTACACCGGGAATTAATTTGGCTAGTATGCTTTACAGTTTATCAAACCCATGGGTAAAATTGCCCCCATAAAGTATTGATACCATCTGAATTACTCATAACCACAGTCTCCCAGCTTTACCTCTAAATAAATGTAGTTTATGTAGCTGCAGACACTAATGAGGATTAATGATCTCAAAATTCTCCTCACTATGGAATAATTTATACCAGTGATTTGTATGTTTTGGCCAGGCATTTGTGTTGCCCTCTGTCCTTTGCAGTCTGCCTTGCTCTCTTCTCTGCTAGGAATTAAATGTAGCATTCCCTTTTTGCTAGAAATGAATTAATTCCTTGCAGAGAATTTGGTCTGTTTTGATTATGGCCTCTTAACCTGTTGCTGGACCTCAAGAGGACAAATCTATATCCCAGAGCATCTTTTCATCCATCCACTCCGCCTTTTTCCTGGCCTCTTTCTGCTCATCAGCCAACAGCAATTCAAACATATTTTAGTACTAAAAGGCTGAGTTTATTTCGAGAAGCAGCCACTAGACCAAAGCAATTACTATTTTCCTTTTTAAAATATGGTCATTTCTGTAGTTCTTTAAACAGTGTCAGTAAAGCCAAGGTTAGTGAGAATAATGACTGTGTGCAAATTTTTCACACACAGCTCTGCCAATGCACTTCCAACCTGACCTACTATTCAGCCCCTTCCTCCTCATCCTACACCTCCGCCAGTGCACCTTAGTCAAGTTCCATAACCCTCCCAGATATTCTATTCCTCAACTTTTCCATTTAAAAGAGGTAACTTATGCCATACTGCAGTGATCTGAGCATTTATATAGAGGGGGTTAAGAGGAGAGACCCATTACATTCCTTTCCACATGGCACACATGAGTATCCACACTCAGATTTCTAGAGGGAAACAAGTATGATAACAGGCAGCCTCCCCATGTTCCCAATAACCTTATTTCAGACTGGGAGTGGGCTCCATCCTACAGTTCTTTCTCAGGCAAAACTCCATTTGAAGTTACTATGCATTTTGCCTAAACAAGAACTCCAAGACTGGATTCACAGCACATTTTTTCAGCACTGAGAGCTAAGGTATATGCCAGCTCCGGGTTGCTATCAGTTTACTAGCCTGGGGACAAGTAAGGCTATTACATCCATGCCAGCAAAGGCTCCAAAGAATTAATTGCTATCTGTAGAATCAGTAATCCTGCAGGACTGAATTGGAAGCAGTGATCATACAGATCGGGCTGGAGCATATTTTTTAGACATTTTTGTTTCTCTATATTTTGTTCGCAAAACAAAATATTAATCATGTATTAAATTAAAGCAAGGACTCTCCAAAGTTCAGCCAGGGTCAGTCTTCAAATTCAAGCTAATCAGTTCCTCTCCAATCAAACCAGCGAGATCGTTGCAAGCTAGGAAGTATCACATCCATCAAAATTAAATACATGTAAGGCAACACCAAGATTAAATAAGCATGTTACCCGAACCTTCACTTCAGGTACAGACCTGTAAAATTTGCCCCCATCAGTAATCTACTTGCTTTGGTAGGTCAGGGACACTCATTCTAGCCTCACTGTTTTTAACAAATGCAGTAGAAACTATAGTTAGTAACCTTACAGAAAACTCTAGTGAGAATAATTATCTATTCTACTTTTACACTAACACTACAGATGTATGTCCATATAGCTATGTTACTCAGAAGTATGAAAAATCCACATCTCGAGCAATGTAGTTTTACCAATCTAACCCCCTTTGTAAACAATGCTATGTTGATGGGAGAATTTCTCCTCTCCAGCTCTCGGGCAGATGAATTAACTACACTGACAGGAGAGCTCTCTCCTATCAACTTAGAGCAGAGAAGGGCCACATGTGGTCCACTTAGATTCTATGTATGGCCTGCGAGACATTTTGTTTACTGTTACTCACATGCAGGGTTGCCAGATTCTGCTGGTCTCTGTGTAGTTTTTTTGCTATTGGTATTACTGAAGTGACACATGCACATAAAACAAGGGCACGTGAAGTGAAGCGCGTGCTCTTTGCACACAACATTGATTCTGAGAGTCATGCACTCCCTCTGCATCCAATCAAAGTGCGGCTACAATTTATTCGGCACACATCGTAAATTCTAGGTGGGAAAGGGCAAAACTACCATATCCCAGGCTACGTCTAGGCTACAGGGTTTTTCTGGGATACCGGAGGTATCCTGGAAAAACTCCGCTGTGTCCAGGGAACGTGTCTGCTCTTCCACTTTTTTTTTTTGCGGAAAAGCAGATGCGCTCTTTCAAAAGCCCTGTCTTCCTCCTCCCACAAGGAAGAAGGGCTCTTCTGAAAGAGGTGGGGTTCTGAAATTTGGCCCAGTATAGTGCATTTTGCGTACCTTTTTCTGATAGATCGTTGTAATCTAGACATAGCCCCAGGAGACTCTCTTGGTTACAACAATCTTGCAGCCCACTGAGATGAAGAGGGCCCCTCTGTGTCCCACTTTGTTGCCCATTGGTGATTTAGAGCATCTTCATTAAAGTGCAGCAGCAGTGCAGCTGCAGCAGTGCAGCTTGTACCAACGCAGCATTTTAAGTATAGACTTGCACAAGGCCTTCCTGTACCATCCAGGATACTTTAGCTCTTTCCTTTATATACATCAAGATTATGCTCGAGCGACCCCAAAAGTAAGCACTCTCTCTCTTATGGAAACATAGATAAGCTCATGGTAGTTCTCTGAGCACTACCACAAGAGCCAATACTGCTTACTCCAAGCCAGAAACAAACACCAAAAGATTAAGATATATAACCTATCCCAACTTCCCCTGAAGAGCTTGTGATGGAGCTTTTAAAAGAGTACTAGATGGGTGCACCATTACAGGATGTCCCGGCAGTTTACTACTACATCCTTCTACCTGATTGTGAATCCTGCAGGCCAGAAAGCAAGCCTTTTAGTTTTACTGCTCTTGTTTGTATTACATATTACATATTGTAATCTTCTCCCCTGGCCTAGATGGATTTTGAAAGTTACTGGAATCCTGTTGCCTTTGCTTCCTCCTCCATTTACAATAAGGATTGTTTTTGTTTATATTCATTTTATTATAGTGTAGTATACTGCTCTGCAATGCAGAATGAGAGTGCAAGAGACAGAGAGAGAGCACACAGGAGAATGCAAATAGCTACACAGCACTATGAGACACATAGAAAAAAAAGAAATAAAATATTATAAAAATCCAGAGCTTGAAGATTGTCACTACACTAGACACTATAGCCACTTGGAAGTTTATGATACCAGCAGGGAAAGAGCACAGATCCTGCTGTTCCAAAAATCCCGTGAGTTTCCGCTTGAGGAAAGAGAAATGTCCTGAAGCTGTTAGAAGTCTGGTGCCCAGAAAACAGCAGAGAAGTTCTGACTCTATGCAACATTTACCTGCCCTCCACCATTAGTTAAGAGCCTCGATGTATTAATCTGATAGATTTAGTAAGTGATTAGCACAAATCCACATTGTCGGAACACATATTGCTATGATCAGAACTTCCCGACATTCTTTAATTATCAATGTGTTGACGAGACAGAAATCTCTCACACTCTCCACTTCTGGAAGAGATTTTTTTTTTTTTTTGCTGTTTTATACAAATTCTTATATTGAAACCCAAATGACATTAGCAGAAAGCTACATTTTAATCACATGAAGGCTGCTATACCGAATAACAGGATCAAGGTGCTATGATCCTGGTTTGTGCTGAGCCCCAGCATTTAGCCATCTCCTGGGAGAAAGCTCTTTCTTTGTCAAACCTTAAACTTGGCCTTTCCAAAAGATTGTTCCAACTTTCCAGCTTCCAGGCAGGGCCTTCTTGCTTCAGCAACCCCTGTTTCTCTCCCTCAGCTCTTATGGCCAATCCAACTTACTTCTGTCTCCTGTTCTGAGACACGAGTAGCTGCAGCAACACAAGACAGCCTTTTCAACACAAGATAGCACTTATTGGTCAAATGGAAAACAGCACTGAAATGACCTTGGGTCAGCACAATAAAGCAAAGCTTATGTAATTGCTGATGTTAGCTTGCTTTCCAGAGACTCCTCAAATCCATTTCTGTCACCTTGTCTGTCTGACTTCCCCCATGTGTCTGTGAGCCCAGTTCTTAGAATAGAAATTTGACATCTTGTCCGTTGGTTCTCCTGCTGTAACCAGGCTGCGTTCACATGTTCCCCTTCCCAGTCTGCTGGGCATTCGGCATTAATGTTCCGGTTGTTTGTTCATATGCTGCTGTGAGCTGATTTGGCTCTGGCACAGGCTAGCTGTAGCCTTCATTGCTATAGTCCTGAAAGAGGAGTACTGCTGGAGTGCAGGACTGCCCCTACCACATAACTGCTCCTATTCCTGCCTCCATCCCATGACCTTGTGATAGCTCTACACCTAAGAAAAAGGCTCCCTGCACCAGTGCTATTCATTTATGCCTTCTGCATGGTCCTTTTGCACATAGGGCACTAATGAATCTGACCCATTGTGGGAGATATCAATGTGATGGTAAAAGATAGCAGAGAACCGCTGCCTACGCGATTACCCCTGTAATTCAGAGGGTCCAGTTCTGCCCTCTGGTATAAAAGTCATTGAAAAATAGGAATCATTTTAATGCAAAACTTATAGTGGGCTCTTGAATCCCACGAGCAGGTGTTTGAAGTTACTAGCTAATGCTTTGGGAGAAGATATCCCATCTCAGAAGTTTGTGCTTTCTCTAGGCATTTCTCTTTACTGGTATTTCCGGATCTTCCATCAATTACAGTTCAAATTAATTTCCCTTGCAACTTCCCTTGATACACCCTCTTTTCTCCCCCGCCATTCCCTTTCAAGCCTGCTAAACACAAGCATCTCAGTCACAAAATATTTCAGCAGGAGAGCATGACTCCATCAAGGCTTAATAACCTAATTCCTGGAAAGAATAATAGAATGGTGGCCTTCTCAGGCTGTTCCCATCAATTTGTATTAAATGTATCCTTCAAAGCTGTCAAGCCACTCATTTTTCCATCTAACTGCAGGGAAGCTCTGTGCAGGGGGCAGAGCTGAAAGGGTCTGGGTAAGGAGGACAAGAGCTGACAACGTGACCTGGGCGGTCTGCCACAACCACTGAGACCTCACTTAATCTCGCGAAGCCTATTAGAGGACACATTGTTGGGTTGCTTCCAGCTACTTGGAAAGATAACTGCTCTGCAGACTTCAATATGCCTTAAGAGAATTAGATTTTTCTAAACTGGGGATTGAATTTTTTCCTCCTTTTTTTTCTCATTTCACCCCATGCCTCATGCAAGCAATTTTGTTTGCTAGGTGCAGCAGGCAGGTGACATTGTACTAAGTAAGCTGGAAGCAGAGCAAATGACACCAGAAGGACAGTTTGAGCACTTCTTAATCAACGTGGCTGCAATGCTAGCAGTCTTCAGGAGATCACACACTTCAGGTCTTAATTAAAGATGAGATGTAGCGGGATGAGGGCAGATTACCTCACCTCTACCTATTGTGAGGTCTTACACTTTCCTCTGAGTCATCTGGTACTAACCACTGTTGCAAATGGGATACTGGAATAGATGGACCACAGGTCTCATCCAAGCTGGTGATCCATGTTCCTAGGGAATCCCATAAACAGACAGGTTAAGTGAAATGGATTTTCAGAGATGCTGAATATCTGCAGCTCTCCATTATTTCTGATGGGGTTATGGGTGCTCAGCACATCTGACAATCAAGCCCAAGGTTTTTGAAGACTGAGCAGATCAGAGTACTATCTGGGTTATGGTGACAGAATTTAACTGGTCATTAATGCCCATCCCTTTGGAAGAAAGTGTATGGTCTAGTAGTTGAAGCAAGTGGCCTGGGAAGCAGTACAGGGTATGTCTACACTACAGAGTTTTTTTCGAAAAAACTTTAATTACATCCACACTGCAGTCACGTTCTTTCAAAAAAAAAATCGAAAGAACTGAGGGGTTTTTCCGACATTGATAAACCTTTTTCTATGAGGAAGAAGCCTTTTTCCAAAAGAGTTCTTTCGGAAAAAGGTGTGTGGGGATGGGGAAGAGGTAGTTCTTTCGCAAGCAGAGTAAAGAGGAAAAAGCACAGATGCCCTGGTGGCAGTTCCGTCCATAGTAATCACAGCTTACATGTGAGAGAGCGTCCATTCAGTCTGGACTTTCACAGTGTGGATGCTCTCTTTCGGAAGAAGTTTTTTTGGAAGATCTCTTCCAGAAAAGCTTCTTCCAAAAGAAGCCTGCAGTCTAGACATAGCCTCAGTCTTTGCCAA
Source organism: Pelochelys cantorii (assembly GCA_032595735.1). NCBI lineage: Eukaryota > Metazoa > Chordata > Testudines > Trionychidae > Pelochelys > Pelochelys cantorii. Next base: position 94,098,641 of record CM064329.1, on the reverse strand, counting down.
TGATTCATTATGTGATATTAAAGAGACCAGATGGCTGAAGTAACATCTTTTATTGGACCAACTGCTGTTGGTAAAAAATACTAAGCAAGTCTCTTCCCCTCTCTTGCCCAGTTTCCCCATCTGTGAAATGGGGGTGATATTCCCAACCTCACATGAGTTCTGTGACATATAATTAATTAGTGGAGTGAATCCAGCCCTGGAATATTGAAGTATGACTCCTATTGCTTCACCTCAAATCTGAGTTTGGTCCATCATTTCTAAAAAACACTGGGATCTTCTGCTAAAAGTTGCTACCACAAGATATCATCGTATGCACACTCTGCTTAGAAAAGATTGGGTCATATGAGAAGAGGTGAGTTTGAACTATGTATTGTGTGGGCAGAAGACTTGTTCAGCTCAAGGAACATGTGATCTGATCCTTCTTCAGGTAGTGCCTTAGGACAACCCCTGAGGGCTGCTTTATGGCTAACTGGATTTCCATACTGCCTCTCACTCAAAGTCCCCAAAGCTCAACAACAGATCTGGAGGATCTGTAAACTAAATCTAGAGGATCACTTCACCCAACATGGAAATGCAGCCACCTCTAGAACGAAAAATGTTCAAGATACATTCAAATACAAGCACTTCCTGGCTCTTACTGTTTTGCAAAATAGAAAAGATCACAACTTAAGGTTGCAGGCCTGTCAGAAGAGCTGGTTTTAGGTTTTTTGAAATAGCACTGGTTGTTAGCTCTGCATTGGAATATAAATCCAAACTTTCCCACAATTAAGGAGTGTTCAGCAGTAAGTTAGTTCTGGTCCCCGCTAAGACAAGGAGCCATTGGTTAAAACACAGAGGTGGATGTTCGGAGGCCTCGATTCTATTCCCAACTCTAACACTAAATTGCTATGTATCCCTGAGCAAGTCACTTCACCCTTTGTGTCTCACTTTATTCACGTGCAAAATGGGGATAATGGTATTTTCATCCATTCAAAAGAAGTTGTAAGGCACTTCTCAGATGGAAGGTGCTCTAGAAGTGTGAAGGGTTCAGCTATTACAAATCCAGATGTTTCCTTTTTCAATTGTTGCTGAAACAAAACTGTGAAAGGTGAAAATACAGTACTGAAACTTCCATTTTCATTAAAATGCGCTGCTCAACTCAGTGTCATCAGCATGAAAAATATCAGCCTTAAGCTGGAAAACACATTCCTAACCTGCCCCTTTCATTGGATCTTCAATTGTCACATTGAGAGAAAGGTCACCATGACGAATATTTGATCACTTGATTCTCTGGGGGGCATGTACCAGAGATCTTTTGTCCTTTACCTGATGTTTCTCCATTAAATAATCTGCCCAGTTATGATTTTTCTCCTTGTGTACATGCTTGGAATGTTTATGTACTAACAAACTTCTCCTCTGGCTATTTTTCTCTGCCTTTATCAATAATAACGTGTTGCTGCATCCTTCAGCCTGTGAGAACCTCACAGTTCGACATGGGTCTGAACCAAGAAAGTGGATCCAAGAAGCCCTAAGATATGGAAGGGAAGGTTTAGAATTCAAATTCAAATGACCACTAGCTCTTTTGTATTTTAGACTATAAATTTTGGAGCCAGGAGATATCATCTTTTTGCATTCAGTGCAGCACGGAGCACAATGTTGGCTCTTGATAAATAAAAAACAGATAGAACCAAAACACTGGAGAGGTTTGCCGTTGACTTCAAGGGGTCAGGATTTTACCCAAGGTATGACCATCTCCTATCTCTAGGAGAGGGTTTGGAAGTTGAATACAAATTTTGGTATTTGCCCATATTTGTCAAGAACCTTTAGAATAGGTCGTATTCTAACCTTTTTGGAGTTAGCTGTCCATGTTTCAGAATCCTTAGCTTGACAAATCAGCTCTTTGAACATATCCGTGATCACAAAGGAAAAGGCAAAGAAATGTATTAGCTTATGTTAGCATCATCCTAACACTCGTCCCATCTTAAAGGATAGAAATGGCTTATTAGGTCCCAACTAGACCATTCAGCTGCTAGTGTACATTTGTTCTCTACAGTTCATTGTCTAGGTCAAAAAGTTAACAGGTATTCTACCATTTCCATAAGGAGACTATTCCACAGCTTAACAGGATCTCACTGTCATTTCCAGATACGGTGGCCCTATGAGACACCTGGTAAAATTACTTGTATTCAAGCAAGTTCAGTGGCAGTCGATCAGAACTGTGCAGTACGAATGTTCAAATTAATATCTGGTTGACTGAATGTTAAAAATAAATACTGCATAGCTGGATTCTTTTTATTTACCTTCTCCTCTGTAAGGCTTCAGGGTTCACACAGGGAGAGGGACATACAAACTCCTGTAAAACTCTCTCAGATGGGGGGTTATGACCAGTGGACCGAATCCTCCCTGGCCATCGCTGTCCACCTTCCATGCTTGACTGAGCCCCCAGGACAGATCCACCTCTCCCAGTCCCTGGCACCTGGTGCCATGTCTTCCTGAAGCAGCACACAGGGGCACACAGGGTTGTATGCCCTCTCCAGATTTCATATGGGGTTCACACCAGAATGTGGCCAGCAGCAGCCTTTCAGCATTATGCAGGAAGAAAGGGATAGGATCTGCTTCTAGCCTCAGGGCCGGGGTGGGAAGGAATTATCTGGCCCATGTCTTTTCAGAGCTCATCTCTTCCCCCACATACTCCTCCATGATTGGAAGCAGTTTGTCCCTTCCTGCCCACACAGTGTCAAAAAGCATCTCAACTTCCACGCTGCTGCTGGCCATCGACATAACACAGCCACATCCTGTTCGCTAGTCAGAGCATGGGTAGGAAGGGGTTAAATCCTAAAAATGTATTGTGCACCAGGGCCCCGGGAACCTGACTGAAGTCACTTCAGTGAACCCAGCCAGAGAGATGGCTTAGCAAGGGAGGGTGCCTAGGTGATGAAGCAGCCCTGCACTCTCTGGGGACAGGTGAAGATGGTGCTTAAGTTCCTGCCCAGGGGGCTGCAGTGAAGCCTGCCAGATCAAGACATGAATAAGCTGCAAATTGCTTTTCCCCATCACATCAGCACTTAGCTGAGTGGAGGAAAGGCTGTCCTAATGCCAGCACTTTGCATGGCTTTGGCACATGCAAGACTTGCCCCTTCCTGGCCAGCACCCCAGGCTGGATGGTTTTGGACTTTCCCAGGGCACTGGCCCAGCAAGAAGCTGTCCAGTCAGGCTTTCCCTGAGCTGAGTGCTCTGAACAAGGTCTGGTTCTCTGCACAGTACTGGAGGCGATGTGCCCCACAGGGGGAGATTGGAGAGGAAGGGGCTCTGAGAGGTGAAAGACCGTAGAGGGAGAGGACAGCAAGAGGGTAGGCACGTAAGGCACTGATGAGTGAGCAGCTGAGGTGACAAGTAACCGGTCATCACGTGGCACATGCCCACACTCACCAGCCACAGCTGCTCGCAACACACAGCCGCTCGCAGCACACAGCCAGCGCTGGCAAGAAGCAGGATGGGAGGAGGGAGGCCCTGCTGGCCAAGAGCCAGTTTGCAGCAGAGGATGCACTGACAGACCAGCAGAAGGAGTGGCCAGCCCCACACACTGCAGCTTTGCCCTGCCAAGCTTTACACACCCACCCCATCTTGGCCACTGAACCTCTCCCCGACTTATTGTTGGTGGACAGGCAGTTAGTGAGCAAGGATCTGGCTAGCAGAAGAACCCACCAGTCCTGATGGGGGGTGGGGGTGCAGGAGGGTTTAAATATGGGACTGTCCTTTTAAAAACAGGACATGTGGTCACCCTAAACCTATATTTCCCCTTTCTTAAGTTCATCCATTACACTCCCTTACCCTCAATATAAGCACTTCCTTGGCATCCTTTCAGTTTACACCCTTCAGATATTTTCAGATTGTGGCCTTTGTCTCCCTTCAGTCACATTTGGAACAAGCTAGGCAATCTACATTCCAGTTTCTCAGTATGTCCTTCTGATCATTTCTCCCCTGATTTTTTGCACAGTTCTTCGCTGAACTCTCTCCAAAATCTCCCTGCACACCCTGCAGCCCCATCCCAAACTGTAGCTCCTCTTAATTCATGTGCACTTTAGGCCTGATCCTTCCACCAAGGAGGTCAGTGGTGATTTTGCCTTCAATGGGAGCCAGGCTGGTACCAAGCTTGGTATAAATAGAATACAGACAACAAATCCTGTGAAATGCAAGCAAAGGGCATTTGCACTTGCTTCACCTAGCAGCTAAAGGAGTAATTCGCTGAGAACCATGCAGCATGAAGGACCTTTTGCTTCTGTACTTCCATTACCTTATTACTAATTCAGACAAGATGGACAGAGGGCAGTCACTGCACCCAGGAATCTGGCCTACATCCCAGGCACGAAGCAGTGCTCAATGTTGTCTCATTAACTTTACATTCTTTTAACACATTTATCCTGTTCTTGTTGCAAGTTAGTTAAATGAAAGTCTTAACTTTCCCTACACAGACTTGTTTATGAATAAATGTCCGGGTATCCAGTGTGCCTTGCCTAAAGGCAGGATTGCTTTGGTCACAGATATTAGCTCAGAAATCTAACAAATGAAAAGAGCTTTAATGAAAAGACTTTGAACCCTATCTTGTGCTCTGGCTGCTTTGTGACATGTGTGATGAAAGGGCCTGCTAAAAATATCTAATCAGAAAAAATGATCCAGCTAAACATAGCTCCTGATACCTCATGTGACTTTAAAGGTTCTTAAAGGGGGATGAGACCCTGAGGCATTCCAGATCAGAGCCAGTCCCATAATGTCCTCTCATTAATAAAGCTTTTGTATTACCAGATACAGCTGCATTGCAGAACCACACTCCATTCTGACAAGTGAAAAAGGCTGAGAAATTCAGTATTCAGCATCTAACAATTTGAAATACTTCCAGAGCTTTTGCATTTCCAGATTTTTTCCAGAGCAACTTTAGATTTAGGCATATGTCTTCAAGGATATTTTATAAGAATTTGAAACCCAAAGTACCTCACAAACATAGAGACTCCCTTACCAAGTACTAAAATGTTTGTGCAGTGCCTGGCACAATGAGGCACCCATTCCTCATCAGGAGCCCTTAGGCACTATCAGAATGAGTCTCTGTTCAGTGTAGGTGACCAGCTTTGCAGTCAAAGATTGTTTTTAAAAACAACCTGGGTGGATCTCAAAAATTTCAATTTCACTCTTGTGAGTATGACCCTGGAAATACTCTGCAGAAAAGGGGGTTGTCAGATGGAGGAATAAATCTGTTACCATCTGTCACAATGTGGCTGGCCTCTTTGAGGAGAGGTGGACAAATGCCCACATTGAAACAATTAGTACATCTCCACAGGTGAAGTGAATGGGTAATGTCATGTAACAGGTGGGTCATGTGGCTAGATCAGGTCTTCTGGGAAAGTAAAAAGAGAAGAGGACTGTGAATTGAGCTGGAGAGGACTCCAGGCATGAAGCCCTAGAAGTTGCCTCTGGATAAAGAACAGGACAGACCTTCAGCAGAGTACCTCTCTTCTCATTTAAATGGCAACTGTGCCAAGGCACTAAGTGGGAGAGAGATGATGTAGTGGGATCACTGACTACAGAGTGTCTCCTCATAGCCTGAGGTGGCCCGGCAGTAGCCCTGTCTCTGTTTCCCCCTTTTCAGGACAGATCAGTGGCTGCACATCCTTAGCGATAGTAGGAGCACAATGAAGAGGGCTTTCCATTCAGGAAATACATATTAGTTTCCTTGGAAAGCCAGCTGTAAGTTTAAGGGACACTTTCAAGTTAAAAAGAAAATGTTCTTGCCTATCTCTCTAAGGGTATGTCTATACTACAGCGCTGATTCGAACTAACTTATTTCGAATTAGTTAATTCGAAATAAGCTAATTCGAAATAACGCGTCTAGACCCAAAAACTAATTCGAATTAGCGTTTTGATAATTCGAAATAGTGCGTCCACACTGATTGGACGCTGGGTCGCATTTAAGGGCATCTGAAACTGGTTCCGGCAGGGCATCAGGTCAGTAGTTGCTTTGTGTGGCTGCTGTCTGAGGCTATCTGAGGCTCGTGCATAAAGGGACCCCCCTGGACAGCCGGTTCTCAGCTTTTTCGCTTGCTTGCCTACCTCGCCGAAGGACAGCAAGGTGTTTTCCTCTCCGCCTGCATGTGTCGGTGGTTCCCATTGGGGACACCGCCGCAGTTGGCACCATGGAGCCAGAGCTCGCCCTGGGCATGCTGCTCCAGTTTTTGGACTTGCTGCTGCAAGCCTGCCAGCAATGGCTGGAGGCTGCCTGGCACCATCTGATGCACATCAACCCCCCTGCCCCTCCCCCTGGCCTCCCTGGGGCCCGTGGAGGAGCCGCAGCAGCACCCGGACGCCAGCGTGCCCCGCTGCATCTGGCATCTGGACACCAGCAGCGACTGGTGGGACCGCATCGTCCTGGAGCGCTGGGGAGACCAACAGTGGACCCAGAACTTCAGGATAAAGAAGGACACCTTCCTGGAGCTCTGTGAGTAGCTCGCCCCTGCTCTGCGGCGACGGGACACTCTCATGAGGCCCGCCATCCCCCTCCAGAAGCGGGTGGCCATCGCCCTGTGGAAGCTCTCCACTCTGGACAGCTACCAATCCATTGGGAACCAGTTCGGTGTGGGGAAATCCACCGTCAGAGCAGTGCTCATGCAGGTACGGCACTCACCGGCCACTGGGCCGGAGGGGGAGGGGGACTGCAAGGAAGGGATGGGCCGCCCCAGGGAAAACGGGGGGGAGGGGGAGGAGGCAAAAGTGCCCCGCACGGGAGGGTTCAGTCTCTCCCGGCCGTACTACACGCCACCCGCAGTGGCCAGGATCGCAGTGGGGGTTGCTTCTGGGAGTGGGGCACAGGGCAGTGCCAGGGAACGAACACTCCCAGCCACCTGGGCGCCCCAGTGATTCTCAGTTTGGTGTATCTCTCTGCAGGTGGTCAAGGCCATCAACTGGGTGCTGCTCCGCAGGGTGGTCCACCTCGCTGACCCAGACACATTCATCCAGGGGTTCGGCACCCTCGGCTTCCCCAACTGCGGGGGGGCCATCGACGGGATGCACATCCCCATCCGTGCCCCGGAACACCAGGCCTCCCAGTGCAGCAACCACAAGGGGTACTTCTCCGTGCTCCTGCAGGCCGTGTCTGACCACCGGGGCCAGTTCACGGACATAAATGTGGGCTGGTCCAGCAAGGCACACGACGCCAGGGTGTTCCGCAATTCCTCCATGTGCCAGAGGCTGCACGCCAGGAATTTCTTCCCCGACTGCCACATCAGGGTCAGGGATGTGGTCATGCCTGTCTGCCTGGTGGAGGATGCGGCCTACCCCCTACAGCCCTGTCTGGTGAAGCCCTACACAGGGCACCTCAACCCCTCCCGGCAGGCCTTCAATGCCAGGCTCACCAGGGCCCACATTGTGGTCGAAGGGGCCTTCGGACGACTGAAAGCCCGATTCCGATGCCTCCTCACCCGCCTCGACCTCGCCGAGCACAATATCCCTCCCGTGGTGGCAGCATGTTGTGTGCTGCACAATGTATGTGAGCGGAAGGGGGAGGCTTTCCTGCCAGCCAGGATGGCTGAGGCTGAGTGCATGGCTGGCCAGTACACGCAGCCCTGCACTGCCGCCGTCCGGGAGGCCCAGCGGGGGGCCGTCCAGATCTGGGAAGCCCTGCGGGAGAGCTTCCATGTGGAGGAGGACTGAATTCTCCCCGCATGCCCCACTGGGGCCTTCTTGCACCCTCACTTCCTTCCCCTTTCCCCTCCCTAACCCCCCTTCCTAATGTAAAATAAAAACACCTGATTTGCCAAAAAAACCTCTCTTTATTGTACATAACTGGGGTGGGGGGAGGGAGGAATGAGGGTGGGAGAGGGGAGGGGGAAACCTGGGAGGAGGGAGCTGGAAGAGGGAGGAAGGGGAGGAAGGGAAGGGAAAGCTCAGGGTTGGGGGTCCTGCTGGCTCTCCCATCTCGCAGCACTGCAGGTGCGGGGGCGTCGGGGGGGAGTGGGTGTGGAGAGTGGGGCAGGAGGGATGGGGGGTGCAGAGGAAGTGGGAGGGGGAGCAGGGGTGGGAGGAGGAGCAAGAGCTGGGGCGGCCGCAGGGGCTGGAGCAGGAGGAGGCAGGAACCTGTCCACCAGGGTCTGGAGGTGGCCTCTGAGGGCACGGCCCTGCTCCTTCAGCACCTCCAAGTTCTGCTGCCGCAGCTGCAGGTCCTCCCGGACCCAGTGGTCCTGGGTGCAGAGCTGGTGCTCCAGTAGCCTCAGGCGCCGCCGGTGGTAGTCCTCCAGGTTGTGGGTGCGCCTGTTGGCCCGGGTGCGGGTGGCTGTTGCAGGCGGGGTGGTGCGCCCTGCAGTCTCAGGTGCTGCGGCTGTGGTGAAACAAGAGCAGTGGTCAGTTCTCCCTGGGGACACAGTGGGTGAAACCCAGCCCCCCTCTGCAAGGCGAGGTCGGCATGTGGGGAACGGGCCAGGGCCCCTGCATGACACCCAGCTGCTGTTCCATGGTGGGCAAGGCCCAGGCGCACGGTCCCTGGGCTCCCTCTCCCTCCACCACCCCGTACACATAAGGGGAGCATGATGGCACTCACATGTGGAGCCCTCCCCAGCCTCCGACGACACAGCCAATGTGCTCTGTGGGATGCCTTGGGGGTCCTGGGTAGGCTCCCTGCAGGCTCCTGGCTCTCGGCATCCTCTTCCTCCTCCTCCGTGTCAGGGACGGGGCCCTCTGCCCCGGGGTCGATCACCACCCGGGGGGCATGGACTGTGTGAGCCCCCAGGATGCGGTCCAGGACCTCGTAATGAGGGCATGCCTCCAGGTCGGCCCCTGACTGGAAGGCTCTGGAGCAGGTCCTTTATTTTGCAGCGGACCTGCTCCTGGGTCCGCATGTGGCCTATGGTGGCCAGGCTGGCAGCCATGTGGCTGTAGATGGCCGCATTCCTGTGGCTAGTGCGGAGATCGTGGATGTTGGAGGCCTTCCCCCAAACCTCAATGAGGTCCATGATCTCCACACTAGACCAGGCGGGCGCCTGCCTCTTGTGGCCCCGGGCAGGCTCCTGGGAGCCACCAGCCTGGTCGTGGGAAGCGGTGGAGGGCTGGGTGGCAGCGGGTGGCTGGCTCATGCTGTGCCAGGTGCAGGGTCTGCTGGCTGGGTGCTAGCAGGCTTGCAGCTGGCACAAGCACCGCAGCCAGACCGTGGCCCTTTAAGGGCTCCGGGGCCGGGACGGGGGCAGAAGAGTTTCCCTGGTTTGGCCCAGAGTGGCCACCAGGGCAACCTGGGAAGGGCTAGCCTCCAACTAGTTCGAATTAAGTGGCTACACAGCCCTTAATTTGAACTACTTAATTCGAACTAGGCGTTAGTCCTCATAGAATGAGGTTTACCTAGTTCGAATTAAGCGCTCCGCTCTTTCAAATTTAATTTGCATGTGTAGCCCCTATTAAAGTTAATTCGAACTAACAGCTGTTAGTTCAAATTAACTTTGTAGTGTAGACATACCCTAACATTTTATAGTATTAAAAAAGAGAGAATTTTTTACAATCTGATTTGCTCCATACCATTCATGCTATTTGTGTGCTTTTTCACTCTATTTTTATTTAACAACAAGTAGGCTAGTCATTTTCACTTCGGTTCCTAGTCAGTTCCATTTTCTCAAGCACTAACACCCTTGTACTAACCTTGCAAACATTGCAGAAAAACGTTCACATCCAAGGCTTTGTCTGCACTAGCACTTTTGTGAGCAAAACTTTTATCGGTCAAGGGTGTGAAAAAAATGCTGGTGTGGACAGAGCTATGTTGGCAGGAGAGGCTCTCCTGCTGACAAAGCTAATGCCACTTATTGGGGGTGGTTTAATTATGCCAGCAGGAAGCTCTCTCCTGCCGACAAAGAGTGGCTATACAGGAGACCTTATAGCAGCACGAGTGTCACGGTACAGTTGTGCCACTGTAATGTCTGCAGTGTAGCCATAGCCTAAATGTAAATGTGTTTATTTAATGTTGTTGTTGTTTGCCATTTCTTACAATCTCTACTATACATGTAAGATTTTGCAAACATATTTTATTTTAGAAAAGAAAAAGTTGGCCTCTTGGCCTTGAAAAAAATCCCACTCTATTGCTACAGATTTGTATGTTTCCTTTATTCAGTTGTACTGTGACTGACAATTAGCCATTTCAAACATGACAGATTCTTTCAAAGGACAGCTGTGTTCAGATTGCTTCATCTATCATATTTTCCCCTTCCTTTAATCAGCCTATTCCTGTGTCACTTCAGTGAAAAATATCTTGTATGGTATCTGATCACCAAAATAAACTGTGGACCTAATTTTCAAGTTGCAGCAGCTTTGCACCTTTAAACCTCCTTTGACATGCACAACTTTGTTGCTCTCAATGATTTACACTGGGTGGAAGATCAGAATAAATTCCCACCATCACAGTGAATGTGCAGGATGAATGTGCAGTTCAACTGTGAATGCTCATTAAATTTAAGATGCTTATAAAATTCTGTATAAAGAAAGAAAAATGTTAATTCTACTCAGAAGTTTATATAGAGAAAATTCTAGCATTGCTCTGCATAAGGGAGAAATGGAGACATTTACGATTTCACCACCTACCACGTTTTGTTACCCAGCTCCATCCCTTTTAACCCAATCTACTCTGGCTCCCATTAGTGAATAATTCTAGGATCTTTGGCATCATGGTGATCCATCCACAGATTAAAATGCATGGTTTTTAATTGCTGTCTTTTTCTATATATGTCTTTTGAAAATAAAGATCAGTGAAGCAGATGCAAGGAAATGAATTCATTTGTTCTACCAGGACCTGTAAACATCACTGTGGGACTCAGGCTCCCTGGAAGGGAAAAGTAATATTAATGGAAGTTCCTGTCTGAATGCAGGGGGAGTTCTTATACCTGGAAACCTATGCTAGAAATGTTACTTTGATACAGTTCAGTGTCAGTGTGAAAAATCGCCAGCACCAAGGACAGCAGCTCTGGCATTGTTTTTAATGTCAATGCCACTGGTAGGTATTAGGTGTATTGATGATGCTCATTTGAATCCAGATGGAGAGTCCTTGGATTTAAATGCAAAGTCAAGAATCTGACTTGCAGGTGCTGCTCTTTGTAATAAGGAGGTGACTAACTTTATTATTAATTCTTCTTGTAACAAATGTGCCAGCCATGATGATCTGTTCTCAGACCTCTCAGTTCTCTCATTTTGCCACCATTCAGTTTACCAACCAGTCCGTTCTGCTTCCTTGAGTGGCACTGCTGCCCTGCAAACAAGCTTTTCCTTCTGCCAGTTTCAAATGCTCAAGCAAATTGGCTTTTCTTATGGGAAGCCAGTCAGCAATGTAATGCAGTAAAGCTGCACTCAAATAAAATCTGAAGATTGATCCCAGATACTAATGCTGGATCTGTCTAGACAGCCTACCAGGAAATGGCAGGATTAGTGACATATACTCAGGGGTGGTAGGACCCCATCTGTCAGAGCAAGGTTTCCCACTATTCAGAAAAGCAGTGACCTAGGTCTATCACCCCAGCCCCTGGCTTTCTGCTGAAACAAAATCATTTGTGGTTTACAGTTATGTTTCAAATGGGAAAAAAATACTAATAAAAAATTCTAGCTTTTTCATTTAAAAATTGTGGGCAACATCCTACTTTTTTATACTTTTTTTTACTTTTCCTATAAGTCTTCCAAGTGAAAAAAGAGGATGAGAGGGTTTTCAAAATCAGAGAAGGTGTATTTTGCCCCCACCAACTCTAAATTTAAAATGTCAAAATGTCTTGAAACTGTTCGCGTGAAAATAAAACTCTTTTGCATTTTTTTAAATTTTTGTGAAACAAAGTTATCTTTTTGCAGGGAGCTCTATGAAGGAGAAGGAAGTTTGCATTTTCTTGCTCAGAATGTGAAATTATGATCTTGTTTGCTGGTTTTTCCACTTTGGGGCTTAAGCTCCCAGCTGGGAAACTCAGCTCTGCTTTCCCTGGCAATCTCATTCATTCCCTGGCACTGGTGCCTGATCTGAGCCTATAGGGAGCACTCACCTGTTCATTAAACTTTTACCTTCCTGTCCTGTCTACCCTAGAATCTCACTCAATTTCCCAAACACCTGCTGTGATGCCGCTTGTCTTGTTGATAACCCATGAATTCTATGTCTAATTTTCCTCCCAGTAGCTTGTTCAGTTATTCTTTCCTGGCACCAGGATATAAGCAAAATGAGGGCAGGTACTAGGAGAATCCTTCTTGCCAATGACTTACCGCAGGCAGAGTGGGTGGACACACATCACACAGAAAAGATGATTTTTGCAGTGTTTTGCGGTTGCCAATCATGATCCTCTGTCCTCTTACCACTTCCAGCCTTGGGCAAGGATCCAGCTTCCTTTTAAGTGAGCACATTGCTGTTCTAGCAGATTTGTGCAGGGAAGCAGATAGCAAAGAAGCCATGACTCTGTACCAAATGTAATTGCAGAGCACTAGATTCCCAGGTGTCAGTGGTGTGACCGCTGTGCATGCACTTACCTTTTCCTTTGATGTTTAAACAAATGGGCTGTCACTGGTCCACTTTGGAAATGGATTGCCACTGCAGTCTCCCTGCCACTGGACTTCCCACTGCTAAAATCTGTGTTGGTTGGTGCCAGCACTCTATCTGGCTGAGGATCAAAAAAAGCGACTGTCCAGGAGCTATGAGGGGTTCCATACTTTATTATCTTTCAGTGATTCCAGATTAAATGTGCTGAGCTTACAACTCACAGAATGATTTTTCTCTCTCAGCCTAGGATCTGGAAATCCATGTCTGCCCTTCCTGTCTCTCCCATCATCACCAGTAATAAAGATTTCTTGAGCAAAATGTACTTGACCATTTTTCTGATTCCCACAGAGCATACCAGACCCCAGGTTTCTGGCCTGTGGCTGGACTGGGTCTTTAATGCTAACAATGGTAGAGAACTGTTTGAATAAAGCAGCAGGTCAGCATCCTGACACAACTTCTGGGCCTGATTGTCCCTTGCCTTGCATGATGGGTCATTATTTACACTGGCAAAGTGAGAGTCAGACACTGCCATAAGGTTAAATGTAGTATGATGAACCCACTTTGAACAGGCATAAACTATGGTACAAAAATGCAAGCCCAGGTACCATTAATCCCACTGTCTTTTGAGTAAGAGAGTGTCATTTTTCAACCTTTCTTCCAGCAGTCACAGTTTAAGAAGAAAGAGCATCTATCAGAGCACTGATCAGACATTTTGGCAGCTTGGAGTATTTGGCAAGCTGCATGTTTCCACACAGGATGGTTTTATCATGTTATTACTTAATCCAGGATGATCAATTGCTCATGTGCGCAGCACAGCAATTATCTGACATTAGATTGTGAATTGATTGCAGGTTTGGATTGGAGCTTTTTAACTTTTAAGAACATGACAGTGGAAGAGTAAGTGTGGAGATGAGGAGCTTTCTCTTCCTCTCTCTCTTTCTCATGAGCTGCCAGGCGTGCAAAATACACTTGTGTTTTAGCAAAGAAGGTTCATGTGCCAGTTGCAAAAATTTCATTAAGCCTCATTCAAAGTGACATCAATCAGGAAGCGAATCATCTATCTAGCACAGGTGATAGTCTTCTTATGGAATGTGCGCTCCTTCTATAAACCACTGGGCTATGTCTACACTGGCAGGTTATTGCTCAAGCATCTCTTGCGCAAGAGAGCGTCCACACTGGCCAGAACGCAGCGCAAGAACGCTGAGCTCTTGCGCAAGAAAGCGTGCACACTGGCGGGACGCCGTTACGCAATAACTTGGCCCCGGAACCACTTCGGCCATGGGTAACGCGCTTAAAGGGACCCCTGGACAGCCGTTTCCCTGCGGCTGCGTGCAGAGGCACCTCATTGAGGCATCCAGACACACAGCCGTGTCCTCCAACTCAGCCTCTGAGCAAGTGCCCCTGGGCACCATCGCTGCCTTGCTCACAGACATGGAGCCAGAGGAGGACCCCACCCAGCAATGTCCCATCACGTCCATAATTGAGGCTATGGAGGTCCTTCTGCAGGGACCCACACTGCTCCAGCAGGAACTGGAGACCGGGCAACACATGCTCGATCAGATTCATGCAACAGCTGCACTCGGGCACCCCCACCCCACCACCGACAGGCACCTGTGGAGCCACGACACCAGTGGGGACTGGTGGGAGCACCTGGTGCTGGGACAATGGGGCAACCAGCACTGGGTGCAGAACTTTAGGATGTGCAGGGGGACAGTTCATGAGCTCTGCACCTGGCTCCCCCTGCACTCTGGAGGCAGGACACCCACGTGCACCCCGCCATCCCCGTGGAGAAGAGGGTTGCGATTGCCCTGTGGAAACTGGCCATCCCGGACAGCTACCACTCCATGGCAAACCAGTGGTGGGCAGGTCCACCATTGGTGTGGTCGTCTGGCGGGTAAGGCCCTCCGTGGACCACGGGCTCGTCCTGGGGGAGGGAAGGGGCCAGACCAGGCAGGGGGGAGGCTGTAGGGGCAGGGGGAAGCCCTGCACCCAGGGGGTCATGCTGTCCCTCCTGCACACAGCCCCGCTGGTGGTGGTGGGGGAATCCCGGGGGGCAGAGGGCCCTGGCCTGCATGGGGGGAGGGGCCATCAAAGGGAGGGTGAGCACACCCCAGGGGCCCATGTATGCACTGTGTCTCATTCCATGCATCCCCTGTGCTCCCATGTGACCCTCTGCAGGTCATCCACGCCATCAATGACGTGCTGCTCCAGAGGGTCATACGCCCCCGTGATGTGAACACCACCATTGCTGGCTTTGCCAGCCTCGGGTTCCCGAACTGTGGGGGAGCCGTAGATGGGACCCGCATTCCCATCTGGGTGCCAGAGCACTGAACGGCCCGGTTCATAAACCAGAAGGGCTACTGCTCAGTGGTGCTCCAGGCGCTTGTGGACCACCAGGGCCGGTTCCAGGACATATACGCGGGGTGGTACGGCCAGGCCCACGATGCTCGCATCTTCAGGCACTCAGGCCTGTGCCACAGGCTGGAGGCAGGCACCTACTTTCCCCAGCGGGAATTCACCATTGGGGACATCAGGATGCCGGTCTGCATCTTGGGGGATGCGGCCTACCCCCGATGGCCTGGCTGATGCAGCCATACACCGGCCAGCTGGACCACAGCCAGGCCACCTTCAACGCCCACCTGGACTGGGCCCACAACCCCATGGAGTGCGCCTTTGGGCGTCTGAAGGCACGGTTCAGGTGCCTCCTCACCCGCCTGGACATGGGGGTGCAGCACATCCCAGAGGTCATCTCGGCATGCTGCGTGCTGCATAATATTATTGAGGGGAAGGGGGAGGCCTTCCTCCTGGGGTGGATGGCAGGTGAGGGCCAGGCCTACCAGCAGCCCCAAACGGCTGCCACCCGGCAGACCAACCACCACGGGGTGCGGGTCCGGGAAGCCCTCCTGGTGATGCTGGACCAGGCCCCACGATAGGCCGCCCCTACACCTCTGACCTCAGGGATGCCCCCATGCGCCCACTTCCCACTCCCATCACCACCCCTTCCCGCCACCCTTCCCTCACCTCCCAATAAATAAAATGCACTTGCTTTATATAAGGCACTTTTATTTACATGGGGAAGGGGGTGCACTTTGGGGAGGGGGGAGGAGGGGGCCCTGAACTGGGAGGAGGGGACGGAGGGGGCCCTGAACTGGGAGGGCCTCATGGGTGTGAGGGGAGGCCTCTCCTACCCTCATGGGTGTAGGGGTGCCTCTGCCCCTCGTGCCGGGTTGGGGCAGGCTGCACCAGGAGGTGCCGATGTTGGGGGGCCACAGGACGGGGAACGGGCATGTCAGGGGACGAAGTGGGGGGAGGACTGGGCACGTCGGGGGAGGAAGCGGGGGGCAGGCTGGGCAAGGCAGGGGGGGCAACAGGAGGGGGCCTGGCCATGCTGTGCTGTGGCGCAGGGCCCATACACTCCGCAATGGTTCCCAGGAGGGCGTACATGCGGTCACAGTGCTCAATGTACTGGCCCCATACCCACTCCTGCCATTCCTCATCGGCACGGATTTTGTTCCCGAGTGAGTGCTCCATGTGCTCGATGGTGCAGAAGTGGTGGCGGAGAAGGTGGTGGCTGTCTCGGGTGCGCTGCAATGGCCCTGGCTCCTCAGTGCCGGCAGGATGGGGCTGAAAGGTCCCTTGCTGGCAGAGGGTCCTGCTGCAGAGGAAGCAGATGAGAGTGAGATCATCAGTGACCCCTGTCCCATAGTGTTCTGGGCACCCCGTGCCCTCCTCATGCCACCTCACATGCCACAACACCTGGGGACAGGTAAGACTGGTGTGAGGGGATTCCCCTAGGGGCAGCAGGGGGTCTGAGGTGGGCTGGGGGATCATGGGAGAGCCACATGTGGTGGGGGGGACCTGATGTGCCTTCCCCTGGGGCAGCTACTGTGTCCCATAGGTGGCCATGGATTAGTGCTGTGTGCAGTACCCTTGGGCTGCATGGTGTCCTCCCTGCGCCCTTGTGGCTGGGCTGCTCCTGGCTGGACCTCCCCCCCGCCACCGGGGCTGGGTGTGCATGACCCCTGGGGTTCCAGGCATGTGCTGGGGCTGGCAGCCGTGTTCGTGTGCCACTTGGTCTGGCTGCACAAGGTTGCACATGCTGCGTGCTGCTGTGCAGCATCCGGCCAGGCTGTGCCATGTGCTGTGCCCTCCTCCCCACCCCATGGCCCCCCTACCCCCTGCATACTTGTGAGTGGCAGCTGCGACACTCACCAGATAATCCCTCACCAATCTCCGAGGAGGCCTGGGACACATGGTGGCTGCTGTGCTGGGCTGATGGGCTCTGGCTGCCGTCCTCCTCCTCCTCCTCCTCCTCCTCCTCCTCGGTGGACCGGTTGCCCTCCTCCTCTTCCTCTGCATCTGTTGGCTGGACCACTGGAGTGGCCAGGGCTGAGTCCACCATGGCCTCCAGGGTCTCGGCCCCCTTGTCAGCCAGGATACTGTGCAGTTGGTGGTAGTGGGGGCGAGCAGTGGCTCCGCCACTCCCATTCTCGCTGGCCTGCACATAGCAGAGCCCCAGGTCTTTCACCTTGGCCCTGACCTGTTCCAGGGTCCAGGCCGGGTGTCCCTGTGCGGCCAGTGCCTGGGCCATGCGGGCAAATATGTCCGCATTTCGCCTCCTGGATTTGGGATTACGGAGGGCCTCCTCCTCATCCCAGAGGTCCAGGAGGGCCTGGACCTCAGCATTGCCCCAGCATGGAGCCCACCGCTTTGTGCCCCTGTGGGCCTGCTGGGTGCTCTGGGGTGGCTCCTGGGTGGGGCCTGAGGGACCTGGCTGTTGCTGAGCAGCAGCCATCGCTCCCACTGGCAGCTCCAAGGGCTGCACGTGGCACACAGCTCCGCTGGCTGCCTGTGCCTTTAAGGGGAAGCCGGCTACAGGGAACCAGTGAGTGGCGATTGGGCGTATGGAGCGTCGGAAAGGCCACCTGTGTTTTTTTCCTGGAGGCCAGTTCTTGCGCAAGAAACCCCTGCCGCGCGTCCACACTGCCCTCTTGTGCAAGAGTGCCTGTGCAAGAGAGCTTACACCTGATAGAAAACAGCGTAGCTCTTGCGCATTGCGCCCTCTCCTAGCACGCCGTACTGTAAATTTCCTTGCGCAAGAGTGGGCGGGCAGTGTAGATACTCTGCGGATTCTTGCGCAAGAACAGCCGAACTTGCGCAATAACCCGCCAGTGTAGACATGGCCCTGGGGAGCATTAGATGCAGAACAAGGAAGGGGAAATGTCTGAGGAGCTCTTAAACTGAAAGTGGCCATGGGTGTCATCTCACCACAGCCGGGTAGATTCACTGGCAGCATTCTTTAGTCAATTTAGCCTTAATGGGAACACTAAATCCTAACAGGAAATAGTGATTGGGAGTGGAGGAGAGGGCAGGTTAGGGTGCATTCTGATTTTGGCTCTAGATGTTAACTTAACAATGGCCCAACCTCATGTCTCATGGAATAAACTGAGCACTGCAGAAATGAGAAAAAAAATCCTGCACTGCCCTCAATACCATGTTCAGCACAGCACTGTTGTCCAGAGGTAATTAAAAAAAAGCTGAAAAGAGGAGAGGCTCCAGTGTTTTGGGGCTAAATTAAGATGTAACATAAATCACTGTGTAAATTACACATTAGCAGAATGGTTGAATATCCACACCCAAAGACTGGAAGGACAGGTTTGTTGCAGCAAAAGTTATGATGCAAGATAAACATATAGCAACAACTCCCTTACTTACACTCCCTTACACTCACTTGTTGCCTAGTTTATTGTGACCTAGCCATTCTGTCCCTTTGCATATTCTTTACACTGTTGCAGCCTACAAGGATTTATTCCAGTGTACTGATGTGTAAATGTCACCAACACTTACATTCCCTGCTCCATTTTCTTTTTAATGCATATTGGTTTTTCACATAGAACAATCAAAGGAAACACAAACTTGGCAACAAGGTTTACTTCTGCAAATATATCTCGGGGGTCTTGATGATATCCAAGCCCACTCAAGCTGCACGTTAGTGGTTCAGTATAATGCCTGAGACAAGTTTATATGTGTATAACTCTCGAGACAGTAGGTAACCTTTGAGCTGCTCTCCAGATAGTGAACTTCCATCAGACATAGACACCTGTTTTTCCTCAGCCTGAATTGTTAATATTTCCAGATGCTGATTAACTCTGTGCATTGATCGGGCTCCAGATGTGTCAGCCAAGTAGTATTTCACCCAGGACTCTGTCAACCACAGGATAGTTGCAAGATATTTGTTATAATCAATGAGCACTGACAGATCTATCCCAGATGGCTTTTTGGAAGCCACTCTCATGCTCCCGTGGCAATTACTTAATGGTGATAGAACCATGTGAACTGACTGCAGGAAAATCCTAAACTACACAGAACTCACCTGCTTTCACATTTCCTGCACAAACTCAAAACTTGGACCATGTTCATCAAAAAGTGCACAGGTCTGCATCCAGTTTCAACAGGAACTTGTATGATGCAAAGTTATTGCTTTCACGTAATATCTTTGCAAGTCTGGGTAAAACACTTTGACCTCAGCCATATTTTGCTTTGGTAATTTGAAATTGTTTGAACCTAAGACTCATAACAAGATTCAGTGGATGAGAAACCACATGGGAAACAAAGAAGGCATTTACATGACCCACCTGTGAAGACAACCCAAGTTTCACAAGGTATAAGATGATACATGAACCCTCCAATATAGAATCAGTTAGATATAAAAGAGTGCAGATGAGGAGGAAATATTTAACGTATGTCTTTTCTAATAACTTGCATAAATTAATTCTATTAGGGGAATTTGGAAATATACAACCAATAGGATATATAGACTTTGTGCAAGTGGGAACAGCATGGGTGCTCTTCTGGTAAACCCAGGAATGCAACATATGAGAACTTGCTTTGTTCATAGCTCTGAGTCACAGCGTGACCTTGGGCAAATCATGTAATAGTTCTGTACCTCAGTCTTCCCATCCCTAAAATGGAGATAATAAAAATGTGCATCCCATAGGCCTTATTAAGAGGCTTACTTTTTTGATTAATATTTATAAAATGTTTTGAGATCTTTGAATTTGAAAGTAGTGCCAACTTTTATGGTGGATGTAAGAATGACAATAATAATCTAGTGAGCTCTTTACTAATGTTGGGTGACCTAGCTTCAATAAAAAGAGGAATAGGACCAAACAGAAAAAGAAATGAGTTGGTATCCTAAAAAGTTGTTGGCTTGGAGGCAGAAAGGGATATGAAAGAGATCGGCAATGAAAGAATGTTTTGAAGGAGGAGATGTCATTTTGCTGGTATTTCCAACACAGAAGAAGCTAATAAGCCTTGTAAATCTTACCAGAAAGCCTCATTTCTGAAGCTATCCCCCAACCTGAAACTCCCTCAAAGGTATGACCTACAAATTCAGCAGGAATGTTAATTACACATATATACGTCAATTACTCATGCTTCAGGGCTTAAGCCAGTCCCTGTCAATCACCTGCAGGGGCAGGAAGGGATTTTTTTCTTCACCAGGTATTCTGGGGATTTGTTTGTTTGTTTGTCTCCATCCCCTGAAGCAAGGCCACAGCTGCAGAAAGGACATTAGATAGATGAGCCAGTGCACAGAGGTAGCACTGCACAGCCTCTCTCCCAGAGATGTGTGGAAGGCATGTAGACATTACCTATACCGACATGAGAACCCACAGGAGTAGGTAGTGTCACTCTACACTGAAGTAGCGATTTAACTGTGATTAATGAATTCTCTGTCAGTGGAAGCCTGAGGCACTCATGCCCTCCTAATCTCTGCTGTATCACATAATAGTTTTATTTCTGATGGGCTGTAATATTTTGATCTAATTTCTGGTTTTGGCTTTAGTGTGTGGGAGGCCTGTACAAGGTTTACAAGAGTTTAGACTGGATGATCTAGTGGGTCCTTCTGTCCATCAACTCTATGACTTTATACCAAGTTCCACTATCATCCTTTCTTTGCTGAGCATCAGTGGGGAGAAGAGGAAATCAGATGTATCAAGGCCTCTACTTATAATGTAGGTGAAACACTCCTCGGACACCTGAGTGCATACAGCAGACTACGGGCATACAGAAAGGGTGAATTACATATGCATTCTGCCAGGCTTATAATATCAGCTCCATCCACACCAGAGTGGTTTGGATGAACCAGTTGCATATTTAAAAAAAGCTGGTTACTTATTTGTGACCGATTGTTTATCTCTCTGTTTACATCTTTCTTTTTTTCTAATCATTTATTTTTACCCAAGATCCCTCATAGCAAAGGCATGCAACAGAGTCTCTCGCTGCAGAGACACTGGTTCGTCACTGGCCCAGATGTGTAAGTTGTTCTGCTTGATGGCTGTGCTATGACCCCTCTGAAAGGAATAGGTGGTCTCAGTCCAATTCCTCGTGGAAGTCTCCCGCAAGGATGCCCAGAACTGAATACACATGAAGAGAACAGAGCTCCCTCCACCTCTTACTGTGAGGTGCATTTATCCGGGCATCATGGGGGGAAGCCTGTTCTATCACTGTATTTGCTGTTCCTCTTCTGTATATTAAGAAAAACCTTCATTTTTTGGGACTTTCCACATTGTTCTTTTCTCTAGCCCTAAATCCACTTTTAAAACAAAACAAAAAAAAAACCCAGCATCTGTATTTCACTGAATTCCTTTTTACTTAAAACCCTCCTGCAGCCCAGCACTTTGTTGCACATACTGGAGAATATGCCACCTCTGTAATGTGCTTGTCAACTTGGGCAGCTGAAGATTACTGTTACTTTTCATTCACAGAAATTTCCCTCTTATAAAACACTGGTGCAAATTCCAGACTTCTATCTGCCTGTGTGATCCTGAGATATTGGTGCTTCAGTAACTGAACAGAATTTAAAATGCCCCCTATCAAAGCAGAGAGCAGCAAAGAGAAAATTGCAGTGCATGATGTTTCATTTCTGGGTAGCTAAAATTATGTCTGAGCTACAAGCAAGTGTACTATTCATCTCACTGGAGGGGGAAAGAAAAAGACCCTCATGAAGAGCAGACTTACTCTCTAGTTCTAGTTTGTCTGATTCACCAGTAAAATGAGATTAAAACACTTTGTGAAACAGGAAGCAATAGCAGTTCCAGGGGTGATGAGTATTCTGCGGGGTAGATTCTTCTGTCAGTGATACTAGAATAATCCTAAAATAAATCTAGACCTCATTAGATTTACATCATGGATAATTTTAACCTTGGTTAGTTATCAAGTACAGGGCTCTGCATAGTTCAGCAGTTTTAGTTTTCTGGTGTTCACGGAGAATCTGGGGTTTTGGTTTACTTCATGTGGGATTCTCTCACACAGAGTTTCGCTTTGAAAAGTATACTCTGTAGTCAAGTTTTGAGTCTGTATCCTGAGTCTCACAGTATTTGGTGTCTTTTTGAAGTCCCAGCTTCCTTGAGTCAGGTGAATACATGAGAAGCTCTGATTTAATTTTTAAAAGAGTACATTTCTAGCCCTTGTGGTGGCAGAGAAAAGCTTCAGATCTGACCTGAGTGCTTTGGAAAGGCTCAAAAACCATAAGGAAAATAAAAAGAACCCAAATCTATTTACTTTTAAATCTAATACCCATTTTGACTCATGATTTTGGAATGGTTGGCATTAGCAATATTGGTTCTAGGTTTATATAAACCACTAAAACCTAAAAAAATCTCAGACAAAGTTTTGCTGAGTTTTCACCTGAAACCATTTTTTAAAGTTGGCTCAACTTCAGACCTCAGCCCAAGTTCAGTTACTGGAAAGTAGAGATGAGACAAGCTACAATGTTTGGATACAGATCCAATTATTTTCCAGAGTTAGAGGGAGTTCAGAGACAGGTTCACAGTTCAATCTACTAGAGAGATATGAGCTAGCCACAAAACACAAATCTAGAGCCAGATTTTCCAAAGCCATGTGCTTTTCAAAACCCAGTGATGAGGAAATCACCATTCTCCCGCATCACCCCTGCTGGGACCATGCCTTTCTTTTCCATAAACAGTAAGATTGCCCCTTTTGTCCCCAGCAGCCTGCCTCTTGACTTCTTTTTCTTTTCACTCTCTGTTGATGATTTGTTTCCTGCTTCTGACCCTGTGTTTGAATATGTGTGCATCTACTGGGGAGAGAAAAGAGACAGGGCCAGGGGAGATAAAGAGAAAGGTGTCTAGCAAGAAAGATGAGGCAGCATGGTGGTGAGGAAAAGCAAGAGAAAGGGATGGGGAAAAGACACTTCGACACTTAACATCAACACAGTACATAGAAGCTGGGGTGAAAGGTGCTATAGAGAAAAAGCAAGGAGATGATGTTTCAGCCAATTCTAAATATTATTTTGTGTTATTAAAAAACAAATATTTTTCTTAGTATAGGTCCTATATCATGCACAAAATTGCCTCATAGGTCAAGTGCTTTATTTTATTTCTGGTAAGGAAGATGCAAGCATGGTAAGAATAACCATTAAAAGCCTGACTTTCCATAAGAAAAGTGACAGTTAACAGCAATACTATGTAGGCAGATTAGATTAGATTAGATTAGATTAGATTAGGTGGAATTCATAGAGGAAGATATCTGTTCTGAGTAAAGTGAATCTTTTACATCTTCAAAATCTCCAGAGACTGTAACAATTTTCTCTCTGGACATTGACCCCATATACACATGTATGTTTTGCTTCTTCATCCCAAGCTACCTCCTATTTCCCTTCACACAGGCCTGGTCTATACATCACATTTAGGTTGTTATAATAATGGCAATGAGGGGTGTGAAAATCCACACCTTCCACGGTGCCAGTAGCATACTGACCTAACTCCCAATAATGATGCTAAGTTGAGAGAAGAATGTTTATGTCGATTAGCTACCTTCACCTTGAATCAAAGAATCATAGAGCTGGAAGAGACCTCAGGAGGTCATCAAGTCCAGCCCCCTGCCCAAGGCAGGACCAATCCCAACTAAATCAACCCAGCCAGGGCTTTGTCAAGCTGAGACTTAAAAACCTTGAGGGATAGAGATTCCACTACCTCCCTAGGTAACCCATTCCAGTACTTGACCACCCTCCTAGTGAAATAGTTTTTCCTAATGTCCAACCTAGACCTCTCCCACTGTAACTTAAGACCATTGCTCCTTGTTCTGTCATCCGTCACTACTGTAAACAGCCTCTCTCCATCCTCTTTGGAACCTCCCTTCAGGAAATTGAAGGCTGCTATCAAATCCCCCCTCACTCCTCTTCTGCAGACAAAACAGACCCAAATCCATCAGTCTCTCCTCATAGGTCATGCGCTCCAGCCCCCTAATCATTTTGGTCACCTTCCGCTGGACCCTCTCGAATGCGTCCACATCCTTTCTACTGTGGGGGGGGGGGGAGCCAGAACTGGATACAATACTCCAGATGTGGCCTCACCAGAGCCGAATAAAGGGGAATAATCATTTCTCTAGATCTGCTGGCAATGCGCCTCCTAATGCAACCCAATATGCCATTAGCCTTCTTGGCTGCAAGGGCACACTGTTGACTCATATCCAGCTTCTCATCCAGTGTAAACCCCAGGTACTTTTCTACAGAACTGCTATTTAGCCATTCGGTCCCCAGCCTGTAACAATGCTTGGGATTCTTCCATCCCAAGTGCAGGACTCTACATTTGTCCTTGTTGAACCTCTTCAGATTTCTTTTGTCCCAATCCTCTAATCTGTATAGGTCACTCTGGAACCTATCCCTGCCCTCCAACATATCTACCTCTCCCGCTAGCTTAGTGTCATCAGCAAACTTGCAATCCATCCCCTCGTCCAGGTCATTAATAAAAATGTTGAACAAAACCAGTCCTAGAACAGATCCTTGGGGTACTCCACTAGAAACTAACCACCAGCCTGACATTGAGTCGTTGATCACTACCCGTTGGGCCCGACAGTCTAGCCAGCTTTCTATCCATCTTACAGTCCATTTATCCAATCCATAGTCCCTTAACTTGCTAGCAAGAATATTGTGGGAGACCATATCAAAAGCTTTGCTAAAGTCAAGATATATCATATCCACTGACTTTCCCATATCCACAGATCCAGTTACCTCATCATAGAAGCTAATCAGATTGGTCAGGCACGACTTGCCCTTCGTGAATCCATGCTGACTATTCCTAATCACTTTCCTCTCCTCCAAGTGCCTCAGAATGGATTCCTTAAGGATCCCTTCCATGATTTTTCCAGGAACTGAGGTAAAGTTAACTGGTCTGTAGTGCCCTGGATTGTCCTTCTTCCCTTTTTTAAAGATGGGGACTACATTTGCCTTTTTCCAATCATCTGGGATCTCTCCCAATCTTCACGAGTTTTCAAGATAATGGCCAAAGGCTCCGTAGTGACATTCGCCAACTCCTTCAGTACCCTCGGATGCATTAAATCTGGACCCATGGATTTGTGTTTGTCTAGCTTTTCGAAATAGTTCCTAACCTGTTCTTTACCCACCAAGGGTGTCCACCTCCTTCCCCTACTGCGTAGTCTAGTGCATTAGTGTGGGAGCTGACCTTGTCCATGAAGACAGAGGCAAAGAAAGCATTGAGTACTTCAGCTTTTCCCACATCATCTGTCACTGGGTTACCTCCCTCATCCAGAAAGGGCCCCAAACCCTCTCTGATCACCCTCTTCTTGCTAACATGGCTGTAGAAACCTTTCTTGTTACCCTTCACATCCCTTGATAGCTGCACTTCCAATTGCACTTTCGCCTTTCTGATAACTCTCCTGCATTCTCGAGCAGTATATTTATACTCCTCCCTAGTCATCTGTCCCATTTTCCACTTCTTGTAGGCTTCCTTTTTGTGTTTAAGCTCACCGAGGATTTCCCCGGTAAGCCAATCTGCTCGCCTACCATATTTGCTTTTCTTGCTGCACATTGGGATGGTTTCTTCCTGTGCCTCCAGTAAGTCTTCTTTAAAATACTGCCAGCTCTCCTGGACTCCTTTCCCCTTCATGTAAGCATCCCAGGGAATCCTGCCCATCAGGTCTCTGAGGGAGTCAAAGTCTTCTTTTCTGAAGTCCAGGGTGTGTATTTTGCTACTCTCCTTTCTTTCTTTGGTCAGGATCTTGAAATCTACCATCTCATGATCACTGCTTCCCAGGTTGTCACCCACGTTTACTTCCCCTACTAGTTCCTCCCTGTTTGTGAGCAGCAGGTCAAGCTGCACATGGCCCCTGGTCAGATCTTTCAGCACTTGTACCAAGAAGTTATCCCCAACATTATCCAAAAACTTCCTGGATTGTCTGTGTACTGCTGTATTGGACTCCCAACAGATGTCAGGGTGATTAAAGTCCCCCATGAGAACCAGGGCCTGTGATCTGGAAGCTTCTCTCAGTTGTCTGAAGAAAGCCTCATCTACCTGATCCAGTGGTCTATAGCAGACACCAACCACAACATCACCCCTGTTGCTTCCACCTCTAAACTTAACCCATAGCCTCTCAACAGGCTTTTCTCCCTCTATATACTGGAGCTCTGAGCAATCATACTGCTTTCTTAGGGTATGTCTACACTTGCACCCTAGTTCAAACTAGGGATGCAAATGCAGGCATTCGAAATAGCCAATGAAACGGGGATTTAAATATCCTGTGCTTCATTAGCATGATTTTGACAGCACACTAGTTCAAATCACAGCTGAGGAGTAACATTAGTTTGAACCAAGGGGTTTGGTTCGAACTAACGCGTCCCAGCGTGCACTTCCTGGTTTGAATCAGCTGTGATTCGAACTAGTGCACCCGCGAGATCATGCTAATGAAGCGTGGGATATTTAAATCCCTGCTTCATTGACTACTTCGAATGCCTGCATTTGCATCCCTCGTTTGAAGTAGGGTGCAAGTGTAGACATACCCTCTCATACAATGCAACTTCTCCTTTTCTCCCCATCCTGTTCTTCCTGAACAGTTTATATCCTTCCTTGACAGTTTTCCAGTCATGCGAGTCATCCCATCAAGTCTCTGTTATTCCAATCAAATCATAGTTCTTTGACTGGGCCAGGCCTCTAATTCTCTGTGTTTGTTTCCCAGGCTTCTTGCATTTGTGTACAAACACCTTAGATAACCAGTTGATCACCCTACCTTCTCCAATCGAATCAGCAGTCCTCTTTTGTTGCTCATTCCTCCTTGTGTTTCTTCCCCATATCCAACTTCCTCACTTACCTCAGGGCTTTGGTCATCGTCCCCCAATGAACCTAGTTTAAAGCCCTTCTCACTAGGTTTGCAAGCCTGCCCGTGAAGATACTCTTTACTCTCTTGGTTAGGTGGATCCTATCTCTTCCTAACAATCCTTGTGCCTGGAACAGAGTCCCATGGTCGAAGAAACCAAAGCCCTCTCTCCGACACGACCTGTGCAACCATGCATTTACTTCCTCAATTCAGCGATCCCTACCTGGACCTTTTCCTTCAACCAGAGGAGATGGTGTACCTGAAGCAACAGAAAAGCCCTTTCCATCGCTGTAGATTGCTTCTACACTATGAGGTTATACAAGAATAATTATAGCACTATACCTATGCTGCTATAGTCCCTCAATGCAAGAGCTATCTCTTCTGCAGCTCCTACCATCTGGAATTGCTTCTCTATAGCTTCACACCATCCATTCTCCTCTCATTTCCAATCTCAGCTGGAAATGTTTTCCCATGGCTGTTCTGCTATCAGCCTTATGTCTGATTGCTTTAATTAAGAGGCCAGAAGAGATGACCTAAGGGTCTAATCATTAGGTTTGACATAATTAGACTCTTGGACTCAGTGTCACATGTTGGCAGGCCTGCTTCAGCCTTTCAGTCTTTGAGGCAGCTAAACTGCTCCGTGTTGTTAGCTTTGTGGTAGGGCTTTTTATAGGAAAGAGTTTAAACAAATGTCCTGTCTTCTTTGTAGGGACAGAAAACATCCCGGGTCACTTTTCATCAGTAAGTTTTTGTTTATGTCCTTTGCCAAAATTTCCTCAACAGCTGCACTGGAGCTAGCTGCATTTTGATGAGACTGATTTGAAAATTGTGCAGTGATCCTTTAGGGCAGAAGGCATATAAATATCATTGCTACCTCTTCACTGCATCAGGCCAGGTTTTCAAAATAAAGGGAGGTAATGGTCTATGCACACTCTGGTGTGCTGCTGCAATTTGTGAGCATTATTGAGATAACTGGGACCAGAACAGAAGCAGCAAAACAGGGAAACTATTTTCACAGAGCATCGAGCTCCACTCAAATAAGTAATCAGTCACCCTGTGCATGTAGGTGCTACTGACTTCTGCTGCATAGAATGAGAACTGCTCAGCTGTGTGTCATAGATTCTATATATTAGCAGTTAATGAAGAGTCTCTTTTAATTGAAGTGATGCTTTGCTATGCTGTTCTGAATGTTCTCTTAAGATCAGTTGCTGGATTTTCTCAGACCTTGAGGACTGTTTAAGATGCATCATTTTCAGGGACCATGGGACATATTTTTACTTTGTAATGATTCTTGTTTGTTGTGCAGAAGTGTGAGAGCTACAAAAGCAGCCAAGCAGTGAAAGGTTAGTCTTTGTGATGGCCAAGCTAAACAGGATGCAGGCATTACTGAAATTCCACTATTGGGACGCTGTGGTCAGCAGTTAAGCCCCTCCTGTACCTTGTTTAACTTGGCTACATCTATGTAAGTAAGTAGTTACCATAATTAATATATTGTCACTGTAGCTGCAGTGTTAAGTCTCAGAACCAATCTTCTGTCCTCTCTGGTTCCTTAGTGATGTTGCTATACTGTCACCTAGTGGTGAATAAAAGTTTCTGAGGGATAGCCGTGTTAGTCTGTAACTGAAAAAATGTAAAACAACAAATAGTCCTGCAGCACCTTAGAGACTCACAAAAAATGTAGATGGTAAATTATGAGCTTTTGTGGGCACAACCCACTTCTTCAGGTGAATGGAGTTAAAGGGATCCAGGTTGCAAAATAAATAGCAGAGAAAGAGAGGGGATGGGAAGGGAAAGAGAAGGGGGGGGAAATGCCCATGAAAACTCATGATACCATCTACATTTTTTGTTAGTCTTTAGTGGTGAATGTGCAAGAAAAACAGTTGAATAAAGTTGATAAGACAAGATGCAGGACAAATGTTAGTGGAGGTGGGCGAGGAGAGATGATGGGATCTAGGTCTACATGTACCTGTACAAATATTCCCAGTGAATTTCAAAGTCACAGGCAGGAATATTGATGGAAACAATGCACATTTGCACACATGGGTATTCACATGACTACTTATGCGCTCCTGCAACCAAGAATCAATGCCAGGTTACTCACTAAGACCAGATACACCTAAGCAACACTTCTCAAATTGTTGAGATTTGCAGTCAGGCCACAAAGTAAAACATGCACAAAGATACTGGATGAATACATTGACGTTACCGAGAAATCCACGTCTGCTCACAGACATTCTCCAGGAAGGAAAGAAGTTTAAATTCAGTATATAAACTACTGACTGAATTATGTTTTTAAAATATCACTCCTATAATGCTGCAAATGTACACAGCACTTCAGAGGTACCCCACCGGGCACTTTTTCCCCTCTACTTTATTTTAGTTTGAAATCCCATGCAGCTTTTTGGCTAAGAGCCAAATCCTGGCCACGCACTGCCCAAAAAGAGTCATTGCCTCACTAGTCAGATGCTAGTCAGAATATGAATGATCACTGTAGACCTCGTTACCCCCTAGAGCCTATGCCTGCTTTATTCCTCTGTCTTCTGTGAAGCACAGAGCCAGCCGGGCACAGAGTGGTTAATGTGCCTCTGTAGGAGGCAGCAAGGAAGGCAGGTGGGTCTGCGGAGCCAGCTCCCATGCATATCAGCTCCTACATGTCCTCCTCACCCTCTGCACTGCTGCCTCTATATAAAAAATATCTGATATAGAGGCAATGGTGCAGGGGTGGGGCGGGCAGGTAGATCCGGTGTTCTTTGGGAGCCTGCTTAAAGCCGATTCCCCACTGGCACCAGCTCCTGCCTCCCCCCCCACACACACACACACTTGCTGTCTCTGATACATGTTGACATCCCTACGTTACGAGGGAGACAAGGAGATGCTGTCATTTTTCTGGCACATGGAAGAGCTCCGCCAGAGCAAGAAACTTCCTGACATCTTTTTTTTTTTTTTTCAGTTTTTAAAACGAAAAATTTTCCCCTGGTTACCTTGAGCCAATGGAATTTAGGTCTGGACCTCTGGGAAATGGCATGGAAATGAGCCTGAAATACAAATTTAGAGAATGTGTCCCTGCCAGGTGGGATTATTCATATTTTATGAGCTCAAATGTATTTTGCATGTTACAGCTTGTGTTCCCATTTAACACCCAGGCAGGAAGGCAAATGTGTAAACACTGACAGTGGGCTGCAGACAGACAGACTGGGAACTACATCCACTTTGCCTAAAGTATGGGTCTTTCAGTTCACTAGGCTAAAGATGGCACTTCTGGCAGCAGTCACTTACCGGCTAGCTGTCATAGCACTGGCCCAATGTCCTTGCGAGGAACCTGGGATGTGCCATTGTCACACATTCAGGCTGGAAAGGAAAAGAAGTGATTATGAAGTGAATGCTTTTGCTTTTATTATAGTTAGGGTATGGATCCTTCTCCCACAAACTGAATTGGAATACTGGAGGCCTCACCCCTCTAATCCCCCACAGAGGTTTGGATCCAGACCCATCTCTGAGGGGTATACCCAAACATCAGCCATAAACTTTGTATGAATTACCTCTAGTTCAGTTTAGATTCGGGGAAATGACCTACCAGAAAGTAAAGTCCTCTTAGGAGAGCATAGCACGCACATCTTGGTGACAGGCTACAGCTTAGAGAACAAAATGGCCACTGACTCTCTTCTTTTAAATATAACCACACAGCATGAAGGAAAGAAAGGCCTCACAGTCTCCAGTCAACACACATCACGAACTTTACAGAGCATTGTCATCTTGAAAAATCATCAAGTGCTTTACAAACAGCGTGACCCAAGTGCGTACCCTTTACTCATTTTTTACTCAGCCAAAATATCCATTTATATCAATAGGATTTTTCACTAATAAAAGATTGAGTATGTTCTTCTGTATTTGACCCAATCTGTAAGTTCTTATATTTCTGGCTTTGTATTATAAAGTGTTGGATTTCACCTATAAATTCCGAATGGTGCATTAAGCAGGTCTCTGAAGTATCTAGGGTGTTTCTTCCCATGTGATAGTGCAGCAGTTGAGATCTGTAAAATCTTTCAGACTAACACCTGATTTAATTGAGCAAAGGCTGCTGACAGGGGATTGTAACGTAGTTTACGGAAATAAACTCAATTTATGTTAAAGGGGGTTCTTGGGGAATGTGTGACTAACCCAAGAGAAAAGGAGCTGTCACTCTTCTAAGGACACAGGACAGGACATCAGCTCAGGTGGATAATCATGCAGAAAGGGAAACCAGTGATAAAGGGCTAAGAGCAGCCAGGATGGCAGCTGGGCTTGCTGTGACTGGCAGCCTTTTTTGCAATTTCTCTGTGACTTTAATTAGACACCGCAAAGGCACCTACATTTATGAGAGTGACAGAGGTAATGGAAAGAAGCCAAGTGTCTCATCAACAGACACATCAGGAAGAATAATCAAGGCTGCTGAAGCAAAACTGGAAGCAGCTGAGCCATTTAGGACAGAACGGACCAAAATATGGTGAGACTGTGCATGAAATTTAGAGATAGCAAGAATGAATTACTTTGCTCTCATCAAATGTGTCCTATCTCATACCAGGAAGACAGCAGGTTCAAAATGGATAATAATAAATCTAATATTTTCCTGTTAATATTATCTTAACAGCAGCTTTCACATCAAAAGATTCCAAAGAGAATGAGTGGGTGGGTTGGTAGATGGATAAAAATCATCTGACACTGAATGTAGTCAACTTGTATGTGAAGTGTGATAGGTGTTTAGAGCTACACCATTCTGAGAAAGTAAAGAAAAATACAGTGTCCAACTGAAAGTGGAAAGGGGAGTTATGGAGGCAGGAGGTAAAATTAAACTAAAGCAACCATATCCCACACTTTCTAATCTACAAGAGTAGCAGTAACACTCCATCGCTTGGGACATTTAACCCCCTGGAAAATAGGCTATAAGGAACAGAAATGTACTTAAACCAAAATCCCAGATTTGAACATTTGGGATGTGGGGTTGCAATCAAAACCCAGATCTGAATTTATCAGCTACACCCTATTTGTCTAATGAGTTAAATCTAAATTCACGATCTGAATATCTCCAACTCTGAGCTTGAAATCCAGAGCTAGATCCAAACATGGCTCAGGGTAGAGATTAATCCTATTCGGTCCCCCAGAAGATGAATACTATTTTTGGAACCTTGAAATTTTCTGTCCTGCCAAGGATTTCCAGCCCTGCAGGATAAATTCAATTGAATAATGAGTTCCTGTGAAAGGCCCATCAGGCTTATAGCCAGGGGCGGATGATAATTTTGTGGGGCCCAGGGCTGTGCCACGGGGCCCG
This sequence comes from Pelochelys cantorii, assembly GCA_032595735.1. Classification (NCBI taxonomy): domain Eukaryota; kingdom Metazoa; phylum Chordata; order Testudines; family Trionychidae; genus Pelochelys; species Pelochelys cantorii. The sequence continues at coordinate 94,066,707 of CM064329.1, read as the reverse complement.
GGGAGGCACAATTTTGCACGTGCCTCGGCAGCAGCCTGACCGGAAGTAGCGTTTCGTGCATGCGCCTTGGCAGCAGCCGACCAGAAGTAGCGTGCGTGGGGTGCGTGCGTAGGGCCTATTGAAGCGCGGGGCCCGGGGCAGCCGCCCCGCTCACCCTGCCCTACATCCACCGCTGCTTATAGCACAAGGTGGAAAGTGAAGGTTCCACAGCTCAAGATGTCCTATTGAGTGTTCACTGATTCTGATTTCTGTGATTCTCTGAGCAGGACTTCATTCTCAGTGTGTGGGCCACAGGCCCCTGCAGGGATTCTAAGTTCCTTCAGCAGGACTCATTCTTCATCCAGTGGAGAGGTTGGATGCTATGCAGTGTGCAAAGCAGAAGGCCACAAACTGAATGATGAGAATAAAAATATTGACCAGATCCCCAGGTGGTGTAAGTTAGCATACAAATGCCAGTGGAGGCTTGCGAATTGCCACCAATGTAGGAAATCGGTGGAATTGGTGCCTCATTCACTGAGCACTCCCTACCACAATGGGATAGTGATTTTGCATTAGCAGTAGAGTTTGTGATTAAAGACTATCTTGTAATACACATGTGAAAAGGAGCAGAGTCAAGGTTGTACAGACAGATCTAACTTTGTTTTTTTCTTACTTCTGAGCACCTCACTTTGCAACCCGAACATTCTTTAAATGTAATGTTTTTATGGAGAGTGTATGTGTCAGATCGCGTGGGTGAGTGTGCACATGCATGTCACTGTCCTTGGTGTCTGCCAGATACCTTATTGCCTGTTTTCCAATCTTCTCTTAAAGCAACTATTATTATGGTCACGTATATTTTAAAATACAAAAGCATCAAACAAAGGTTTGTAACTGAATATAATAATAAATAATTCAACTGCAATTTTTTTTAAATAGCCCATATTTCTCTTTCCCTTTGAGTGGGGCCTGAGAATAATCAGGATCTCCCATTAGACTAGATGAAAAGATGAAGAACTGGCAAATTCTGCCAAGTGCTTCCCCAGCCTTTCCAAGAATTAGACATACAGCTCCATCAGCAGGAGGACTTGCTGTAGTAATACAGTTTGGATGTGCCTCAGTCTGAATCTGAAAGATTATTTCAAATAGGAGTATTAATTTAAAGGGCACTAGAAAAACTTCAGATAAAATTGTTGGGGAATATACAAGGAAAAAATATGATCTACAGAAACTCCAGAAAATGATATTTAATAACAACAATATCACATATTTTACAGTCACTTTTCCTCTCAAAGGATTTCAACATGTTTTACAACCTGTACATATACAGAAATCACTTCAATCAGCGCTGAAATGTAGCCACCTCTTGTCTGGAACACAACAGCACAGAGCAATGCTATATAACACTTTAGAACAGAAGAAGAAGACGAATGCTGTATTCATTTGAAATCTCAGGAGGAGTTTACCGAGATATTTGCATTAGACTCTTGGACAAATGCCATGGGGACAGTTAATGAATAAAACCGGTCAAGACTTTCATTTTACATCTCAGGTGAAAATTAAGATGACACCCTTCTCCAGCGACCTAACTCCAAGCTGTTGACCTGGGTCATCATTGGCTAATAAAGAAGAGCACCATCTGCTCAATAGAAATAATTATTGTTTAGAATTCAAACCCAGGTTTTACGCGTACTTGCCTCAATGAAAGATTTTTTATTTTTATTTTTTTAGTTCATACCTTTCTTAGCGCATATCTAGAAAAACAGATTGGCTATATCTACACTCGCGGCTTCTTGTGCAAGTATGGCCGTTCTTGCGCAAGAATCTGCAGAGCGTCCACACTGCCTGCCCGCTCTTACGCAAGTAAATTTACAGTATGGAGTGGTAAGAGAGGGCTTCTTGCGCAAGAGCTACACTCTTTTTTAACAGGTGTAAGCCCTCTTGCGCAGGAGCTCTTGAGCAAAAGGGCAGTGTGGACACTCGGCAGGGATTTCTTGCGCAAGAAAGCCCTATGGCTAAAATGGCCATCAGAGCTTTCTTGCGCAAGAGAGCATCCACACTGCCCTGGGAGCTCTTGCACAAAAGCACAGCTCGCACATGGCAGTGTGGACGTTTTCTTGCACAAGTCTTTTTGCACAAGAACACTTGTGCAAGATGTTCTTGTGCAAGAAGCCACCAGTGTAGACAAAGCCATTGTGTTTTTAAATGCATTATCTAACACACTTTGACAGTTTTCACGAGGACTTTGTGTAATGTACACAAGGTGTGTATTGTATAAAAAGCTAGCTGGGCATTGTCAGCAGCAGCAGCATCTCCTCCCCAGTCAACCATGATTGTGTGCTGTACCATAAAAATCTGATCCTACTCTTCCTTAGCTTTCCCAAACCATCCTCCACCATGAGCGAGTAAAGGGCTTCTTTCATTTCTACAAAATGTTCTTCAGCAATTCAGTAGATGTGCAGATTGCAGAGTGCATGGTTGAAATGCTCATACACTAGAGCCAATACTGACAAATGAAGCAATTTTTGAGTATATGGTCATCGTTTGGAGCAACTCCTCTCAGTACATTGTTTAAAAGAAGGCAGCCGGTGCAGTATGATGCATGAAACTGGAGAAAGAGATGCAGGTTTAAGGAGGGAATTAATTTGGTGTAATCATCCATGTTGCCAAATCTCATGAATTTATCATGAGTCTTGGGCATTTTAGTGACTTTTAAAAAGCTCTAGCTGTTGGAATATTGATATTACATGAGAATCTCAGGTTTCATTTTAAAAGAAAGTAAGTTTCTAGAACTCATAGTTTCAGAGAAAATCTTGAAAATGTGAGCAAGTGTACCTCAAAGGCTCAGAAAGCAAATCAAAAGAACCCACAATTATCTAGCTATCTATCTGTATATCTATCTATCTATCTATCTATCTATCTATCTATATATATATATAAAATTATTTTAAGCCAATCTCATTATTTTGAGGGTGAAGCCAGACTCATAGTTTTTTGGTTTTTGTTGGGTTTTCTTAACAATTGAGCTTAGTAGTACTGCAGAGGCTTCTTCTTTGCAGACCCTACCTTTTTATCTTTAGACATGAACCTTCCAAGACTAAGCTGAGAAACATGGTAGGCTGGTGGAAGCTCTTTCCTGTACTGTAGCTAAACAGAGAATATTTGTCCCCGAGCTGTCTACTGACCTTCCATCAACAATAAAATCCCCTTCAACTGTTTGTATAAGAAGAAATGACCATGGCTAGCAAAACAGAATTTGATCTTAAATTACTTCTTTCAATCTCTGTTTTGAGTGCTCATCTGGTCTTCGATAACATGAGGCTTACAAATTCATCTGACCCCATCAGCATGCAGTTATTTAATAACACACACAGTGATCGAATGTCTGAACTTATCTGAGCCAGTGCAGTGAATTTCTAAGATGAAATGAGCTAAATTAGTAGTGGGGGCAAAATTGCTTTGACTGTGGAGGGATCATTAGAACAGTTTCTGTGAATAATAATCTCCTGCCAAGCTGATGCACGTGGACGTTATAAAACGTATTAACACTGTTAAAATTGGCCCTTTTGTTGTCTCTTACAGAGGTGTCAGGGAATAAATGGATCCTGGAGACTTAACTACTCATTAATGCTACCTTAGTAATATTATGTTTGTGATGCTGTAGCACCCACAGCCTAGTATCTGCTGCAGAAAATGGAATACAGCAACTCATGTAGTAATAACTACTTTGTATGGACACACAAACCATGTGTATATCATGTTACTAACTGGTTGCAAATTAGGACCCTGATCTTGCATTAAGTACCTTGTGGCAGAACCCTGTGCCCAGCCAGAGACCAATGAAGTCAAGAGGGTCCTATGCAGGTGCAGGCATCTGTCCCCATGCAGTTTGCTGCAGGATTAGCAACCTCATTACCAGCTATGATAGGACAATACTAGTATCACCTAACCCCCTGCAGAGGTCCTTCCAGGCAAATACTACAGAGGTGTATTTCAGAAGCAAAGATGTTACCAATCACAGTCCTAGTTATTCCAAGTTCACAAGGCCTGGATCTCTGCTTGAGCAGAATGAGGAAGCTTCTAAGCTTTGAGCTCTGTCAAATATTGCTGCATTTTACTTTTCTTTTTAAATCTGAGAACTTCAACAAAGCTGTTGAAATCTCCAGCCAGAGAGAAGCAGTGTAGAAAGTCCCAGGCCTGCAAGAAATTTGGTTTTGCCACCAAGATTGACAGCTGGAGGGATTCCAATTCAAGGCCCTGCTGTGGTTGCCACTTCTTCCTACAGTATCCATTCCAAGAGGTGCCGGTTTGACAGATCAGGCCTGACATTTGCATGTTCTTATGACAGGCAGGAGGCCTAACCCACTCATTTTGTTTCCCTCCATGGAATCCCGCTTCTGTTCTGTTGCTGTTCACACATAAAAAGGATTTTCTGGGGGAGGAGAGCAATGCAATGGATGGTGAAACTGCTTTTCTCTCATGTGGTATTGCTATTGTTAGAGTTTTTCTTATATCCCAGCTTCAAAAAGTCTCTCATGTGCATGGATGTTGTTTTAGCCCTTGCTTGGAATTTTATTATGATTGCGATTATTTTTAAAAGTCTTTGTGAGAGGAAAAGCTTTTCAGTTCTGAGTGGCATCTGTACCTGAGTGACAAGCCATTCTCCCTCAAGGTATGCTTGACTGCACCATTCTTCTGCTGAGATGGAGTGGCTGCTCCCTTCATGTCTCCTTTAAAAAAATATATGCCAGGGAAGTAAATAAACCTCAGTCTCAAGCTTGTCTGTGGTGCTCTGCTGACTGAATATTATTTTAATTGGCTGGTGTGTTCCCACAACAGGAAAACGTTAAATATGGCCAGCCTGTCCCTGTGGAGACTGTTATGACAGGAGGTTACAAGCGGAATCTCTGTTCTGCAATCTGGCACATTTGCTTAATGACTTACTTTTTTATGTATTAACTCCTTCATTCTTCCTTTCACCTTGATTACTTCTATCAGAGTACAAGGTCAAGGCACACATGGGAAGGGTGAAAACACTTTAAGCAACTGGCCATTACCCTGACCTCAGTATTGCCCACACTGTAAAGCCTTGAGGTCATGCTGGCTCTAGGAGACACACATTACCACAGCAGCCAGAGTGTACAGAAACCCAGGTGCATATAATATACACATCCCTGCAATCCAAGGGTTCTGAAGGAGAAGTTGCCACTTGCTATAGACTTGGATGCCTTTTCATCATTATTTTTTGGTATTTCGATACCAAAGTGATAAGAACCTTATAAAAATGATCAACAAAACATTTTGGGGGTGGGGTGAATTAATTCACAGATTCTATGGCTGGAAGAGACTACTGTACTCAGGCAGTCTGACCCCTTGTGTAACACTGGCAATCAAACTTTCCCAAAGCAACTTCTAAAGCAGATTTTAAAAATTGTTAATGAGAGAGAATCCACCACAACCCTTGGTAAATTGGTCCAATGATTAATGTTAGGATCCCTTATGATGCAATGTGTTAGGTATACAATATAAGAAAGGAGACGTTGATACCAGAGAAAAATGTGGAGTCAGTGGCATCAGGTGTAAAGCAGTTAAACATCATCCTCCCTCTCTTTTCCCTTTTCTCTCCCTTTTCCTCTTCCTCTCATCTTCTTGTCTCCCTGCCTTCAGTGTCTTAGGATTCATTATCTCTTTTCTCTCCTCTGCATTTCATCTTTCACTTTCCCCAATTCCCTCTCCTCTTCTCCTTTACCCTTCTCTTCCTTTGAATTTATCTCCCCTTTCAGACACATCCATTCAAAGACACAGGATGATCACAGAAATTTGACCAGGTTTGCCATCCTTCATCCAGTATAGGACAAACTATAGAATGGAAACAGACACAAATACAAATCTAAGCTGCCATTTAAGCTACATATTAAAATCATAGGGATGTCAACAGCAAAGTTGGTGGTGTTAGGGAAAGATACTCATGCTAAAAACAGATGTGTAGCCAGAGCAGCAGGAGCGAATGTATGTACCAAAGGTATCAGATAGGATAGTATTTGAGACAATTATCCCATCTCACTGCTACTACTGCCACAGTCACCTTGCTATTTTTAATGTACTAGCTCTCACTGAGCTAGTATGGGTACATATAGCCATGCTGGAAATCACACCTCCATAGACACAAGAATTTTGCTGTTGAATTAAATTTTCCTAAGCTATTTTGTGCACTGTTTTTCAGTGCAGAAATATCCACTGCAATAGTATATGGGATAGAGGATAGAGCATTTCCTCTTAACGTTTTCCTTCAGATGGGTCAGATAGGAATTGAAAAAATAGCAGAGTTAGAGACTTTTTTCCATCATACGCTTTAATTGCACCCAAACCAAACATGATTTGGGGAGCACTCCAGGCTAACTCTTTGGGTTAGCTGTCAGAACTGCAGTAAGGTTGCATGGAGAGTAACACCAGCAGGATAGCATATTAAGGTGTTCATATTCCAGTGCTGAATTAGATACTTGGCTAATAAAAGGATCTGCTATTTTTTACTGAGATTCTTCATATAAGAAAAATTCCTAAAGTCAGTTTCATGGTGGGGAAGGGTGAGAATGGGAGAAGCATACTACTGTACTACTATCATGGTTTTTTGCGCTGTTGTGTCTGGTTGTGCATATGCCAGGGACAGGCAGCATATGGCCCAGGGGTTGCCAACATCCCCCTTAGCAGATGTCTTTAGCATATTTTGACATAAAAAGCCATAAGCTTTTTTGGGGCTGGCTAATTGCTTTTTATTAAACAATAAACAAAATCTCACCAACTAACTTTGTAAAACTGAAGCAGCTTTTAACCAGATGGAGCAAGAGAGAAGAGACTACTTTTATTATTGTACCAAATTAATCTGAATACAGGAAGGCAGACACTTAGTAGGTGTTAACCTGGTGTCGCCCATGAAATAGTTATGCTGGGTGGGTAATACTGAAACTAAGACCTTCAGCAGTCGCTAGAAGGAAACAGGATGAAATACATGTATTTTAGAAGAGAAAAGATTGTCACTTCTGTACTATTATTTTAAGCTCCTTGAGAGCTTTGTTGACACAATCAGGCCTGGCATTTCATTCAGATGAGGGAGCAGTTTACCCACATTACAGAAAGGCTAGAGGTTAAGGCAAATTATTTATTAACTGTAAATACTATTCCTTATGAATGTTGCCTTTCCTCTTTTGTAAACTGTCTGCAAACTAATCCTGATTCCTGCAAATGCATCTATCATTTATAATTATTTACCGAATAGCTTGGATAATGAACACATTTCAGCCTTAAGCACTATTTGTGAATTGTTTGATTTGAATATTTGCCACTATTGACCTCAATGCATGGTATGAGGGTCACCTAAGTCACACGGTATTGTTTCTGCTCCCTGATTGAATGATTCTTTTTAAACTAAATAACACAGAATTAATCTCTAAAACTGTTTTATCATGTGCTGAGAAATTGCTCTATTTTGTGGCAGCTTTTGTGGAACAGACCATTTCTCTTAAAAGTACTTTATTACTTATTTATGAGGTTTACTGCATCTTTGTCTGAAGTATCCGATAGGGCCACTCTAAAGCCATATCTACACTACATGGAAGATCAACACTCCAGAGGTCAATTTTCTGGCGTTCAATTTAGCAGGTCTAGTATAGATCCATAAATCGAATGATGAAGGCAACTTCGGGCAGCATCCAATACTCCTTCTTTTGTGATACCGTCAGTCTCCTGCTGCATGGACAGCGTGGAAATGTGATTTAAGATACGTCAACTACAGCTATCTAATCAACATAGCTGGTGTTGTGTATCTTAATTTGACCTTCCACAGTAGTGTAGGCTCAGCCTAAGAGACATGATACTGGAGACCAGATATACCACTTATCTGATCAATGGAGCAGTTCCCATTTTCCTAGGTGTCTGAGAATAACAAAGAATTTACAGAAGAATTCTTTTGTGCTAAGATTTGTGAATCTTTCATGTTCACAAATATTTGGTGGCCAGCTAAATACTTAAAAATTAGGAATCCTAGCATCATGGCACTTTTATTTGCTGAGTTATTGATGTCTCCATTTTTTCAGTCTTCAGCATGCACAAGCCTAGCTCTCAGATTGCAAAAATATTTATGAATCAGTTTTTTTAATATCTGACCATCTCTAGATGATGGATGTACAGACAAACAGTGTTGTTTTTAACAATATACATAAACGTATGTCCAATCAGAGGCTGCATTTTGCAGGACTACTCTCTATGGGTACGTCTACACTAGCTCTTTAGTTCGAGCTAGGTAGGGTAATGAAGGCAACTGGATTTAAATATCCTGGGCTTCATTTGCATGTTCCCGGCGCCGCCATTTTTAAATCCCCCTTAGTCCGAACTCCGTGCCCGCGGCTACACGCGGCACGGACTAGGTAGTTCGAATTAAAGATCCTAATGAATTTCCTTTGGTCATATCAATTAAAGGTAGAAAAGGCCTAAGTCATTTACTTCTTTATCTTCCTTCCCCCCACCCAGCATGGGATAGTTCCAAAGAGTCTATATTCTGGAATGGTACATTTTCTAAAAACAGAGCTAACATTAATGCTTTGGGACTTTATCCAATCTAGTTCTAAATATCTCAGAAGTTGAGGCTTCCAGTCTTTCCCTTGGGAGACTATTCCATAGGCTAATAGATCTAACCATCCATCTGGAATTTAATGATCTGTGGAGTAAAAATTTACTGCGAAATGAGGGAAAAGTGTATCTAACTCCCCAGACAAATTAATCTCCAGTGTATTTTCAATGGATGTTCTTGTCTCTTTTTCTGAAAGGTGAATTGTTGAATTTATCTCAGTGACTTTTTTCTGCTACATGAATGTTCAGCAATAGGATGGAGGAGTGTAAATTGCAAGCCCAGAAAAATAAGTAAAAACAGCTTAAACTCATTAATAGAGCAGTCCTAGTTTTATTTTCTTCACATGCTGCATAATCCTTAGAAACAAGCTCATATGCAGCAAGGCATTTAAGCATGTGCTTCTTTTTAAGTACATGCTTAAGTCCCACTGAAATACATTGTTCTTCATGTCTTCATTCAAGCTTCATGAACAAATAATCTGTGGTTTGTAACCTATCCTTTAAATCACTGGAATCTAATGACTGGAAGACAGCTAATGTGATGCCAGTATTTAAAAAGAGCTGGCAGGAGACAGGAACTATAGAGTTCTGATTACTTTGGATGGAATGCCCACCAGGGCACCTGTGTTATATCCGAGAGGCCTCTTCTCTCAATAAAAACCCCTCTTCCGCATCCACACACATCTTTTTCCCAGAAAGCTTTTTCGGAAAAAGGCTTCTTCCTCATAGAAAGAGGTTTACCACTGTTGGAAAAATGCCTCTGATCTTTCAACTTTCTGTTGAAAGAACACAAGAGCAGTGTGGACGTAAGTATAGTTTTTCTGGAAAAAACGCCATTTTTCCAGAAAAACCCTGCAATGTTGACATACCCTTAGTAAAGTAAGTTGTCATGGGATAAGAGGGAAGGTCCTTTCATGGATTGACAACTGGTTAAAAGACAGGGAAAAAAGGGTAAGAATAAACCGTAAGTTTTCAGAATGGAGAAAGGTAACTAGTGGAGTTTCCCAAGGGTCTGTCCTAGGACCAATCCTATTCAATTTATTTATAAATTATATGGAAAAAGGGGTTAACAGTGAGGAGGCAAAATTTGCAGATGACACTGAAAGGCTCACGATAGTTAAGACCAAAGCAGACTATGAAGAGCTTCAGAAAGATGTCACCAAACTAAGTGATTGGGCAACAAAATGGCAAATGAAATTGAATGTTGATTAATGTAAAGTAATCCACATTGGAAAAAATAATCCCAACTATACATATGACAGGATGGGGACAAATTTAGCCGCAAGTACTGAAGAGAGAGATCTTGGAGTCATTGTGGATAGTTCTCTAAAAACATCCTCTCATTCTGCAGCAGCAGTCAAAAAAGCAAACAGAATGTTAGGAATCATTATAAAGGGGATAGAGAATAAGACAGAGAATATCTTATTACCTTTATATAAAACCATGGTACACCTACATCTTGAATACTGCATACAGATATAGTCAACTAATCACCTCATCTAAAAAATATATATATATATTGGCATCGGAAAAGGTTCAGAAAAGGGCAACAAAAATGATTAGGGGTTTGGAACAGATCCCATATGAACAGAGATTAAAAAGAGTTGGACTTTTAATCTTAGAAAAGAGGAGACTAAGGAGGGATATGATAGAGGTCTACAAAATCATGACAGGTATGGAAAAAAATGAATAAGGAAAACTTATTTACTTGTTCCCATAATATAAGAACTAGGGGGTCACCAAATGAAATTAATAGGTAGCAGGTTTCAGACAAACCTGGCCACTGTCGGCATACAGGATACTGGGCTAGATGGACCTTTGGTCTGACCCAGTATGACCATTCTTACATTCTTATGTTCTTAGAGTTAGTTGGCCCTTTGACTAGCACAGTCCAAATGGCTTGATTCACATCTGACTACTCCCCTAAGAACTCTGCCAATGAATGATGGCTAGTCTGAAAACAAAGTGGGATAGCTGACACATATTTTATGTATTTATAATATTTAAATTACATATGACTATCAATATAATAAATTGTCTATATGTGATTTTACTTTTCTACATTCCCTGTATATGGCACTTTTCTTAGGCCAGAAGCTCTTTGGGGTAGGGGTCACATCTTCCTGTGTGTTTGCACTTTACACGACATAAAAGGTGCCCCAATCCTGATTTGAGGTTCTGTACACAATTGCAAACAAAATAATAATAATGCTAATGGGCAGGGAACCCTGGCTGAGCGAGGTAGTTAATTATTTCTGTTTTGTTGCTAGCCATGCTCTCAGGAATGATTACCTGGTAACATTTTCCTGTCAGATATGAAGCCAAAAACAAGAAGGGTTCTTGGCTCCTGGAATAAAGGATTACTACAGGAAAACTGAACAGAGAGATATAAAGAATAATTTCCTCACTATAACTATTAGGAGAAAGAGGCAGAAACTGACATTTTTAATTACACTAAAAATGAACAGCCACTATGTTACAGGTGTGGTTAACTTGACTCAGAATCTGAGAGAAAGAGAAAGAACAGAAAAATCCTTTACTGCCATGGACAAGAAGGTGCATGCTTGTGGTAAGCTTAATAGAATGTGACTAGAAGCAACCCAGTGGCATGCAGCAAGACTGTTTTGATTATATCAGAGGGCACCAAACATGAATATACAAGATCACTTTCCGGAAGAGCTGGGTGAGCAATTCACAATGAACAATTTAATCCCTAAATGTAGCTCTTGTCCTATTCACACACTATCTACAAACAGGGTATGATTGTTACAGATTTGTTCACTACTTGCAGTTGTCTGACCAAATATTTTGTTCAAATAAGTGTCATTTTCTGATATTCTGACTCAGTGTATTTGAGAAGAAGAGCAATCATAACTGTATGACTGGACAACTTACGTCACATGCTGTAATTTCCATTACCTAAAGTGGATAATCTTATCTAATCTTTCTATGCTACTTCTACTGTTGCTTGTTTCTTTAATAAACAACCTCACCTACAGGCCTGAAATTCCCTTTTCCCAAACATTAGCACAATCCTCCTTCCCAAGAAACCTGTGCTTCCACTCACATTCATGAAAGTGAATTAAAATAGTTAACAAACAAAAGCAAACTTTGATTTAGGAATCACTGAAATGTTCCTGGATAATTTTTTTTTAATTCATTTGCCCAACTTTATTTTCAAGCAATGGATTACAAAGAAGACAGTGGTATAAAAATGTTGTATGTATTCTCACGTGTTGGACAAATATTTTGTCACATCTACTCATCACTTTTCTGCATGCACTCCCATCTTGCTTTCATGTGATTTTCCACAACAAATCTAGTTTTTATCAAGTCAGACATAAAGCATCACTGTGCCCTTCCTCCCGGGAAGATTCTGTTTGATACATACAGGAACACAGGGACAAGCAGGTTTTTTAAATTTACTTTGATTTCAAGATACACACCCAGGGATGTGGTGAAAAAGAAATGGCGGAGCCTGAGAGTGATTTTCCTTTTCCATAGTATCCAGTCTTTTCCGGGACTGAACATCAATTTCCACTGAATCCAATGAGAATGGAGAGGGTTCAGCACCTACCCATAATTTTACTGCAAACTTCACTGGGCCAGCCTGAAAGTGTATAACTGTCTAATAAATTATCACATAACTTCTTACAGAAATATTACCAAATTACATTACTTGGATTCTCTACTCTTTATTTAAACAAACCTCCCAATCATCAATGAAAGTTTCACCCGAATAGGGGGATGAAGGGTCTCTGGCCATTAGCTGTGGAAAATTTCAAGAAATAGAACAAAACTTTGCTATAAACAGAGATTTTTGCCCCAAATGTTCTGATCAGCAGGAACATGAGAAGTCAGTGGAAGTGTGCCAGGAATGATATTTTCCCTACCTCTGTGATTGAATAGTACTAGCATTAAAATGGCCCCAAGCAGTTCTTGTCCTCATTAAGACAAACAAGAGAGTTCACACTTCTACTGTTATCAGGGTTCAAGGCAGTTTGCTGCCAGGCTGAGAAGTTAAGGGGAAGCAGTACATGGGTGATGCAAAAGGCTCCAGTCTTCCTGTTTAATAAAATATCACAATTCTGCAGAAACAGTTAAAATTGTGAAAAGACCCTTAACATTACTAGATCTGTAACTGTATCATGCTTGGTCTCCCTGGCTGGAACCTGACAGCAGGCTTTGCTCCTTTTGATGTTTGCTGGAAGTTGCTAATAGAGCAGAATGCCCAAGGTAATACATAGATCCAAAACATCCACTATGTGATATTATACTGGTGCTGAGTCGACTGATGTCACAACAAAGTTTTGGGGGGGGGTTTTGCCACCATTTAACCCCTAATATTGTCTCCCAAATAGACATGAGCTGTCATGGCAAACATGAGTAGAAAATAACCTTACAGCCTGTGCACTGTGGGAACCACTCCAGGCAACCACCTACCACCCAGTGCAGATCAAGCCTGAACTACATGGCATTGTCTGCATCGACTCCACACTTGAGTTGGCCACTCTGGAGATTCAATGATCAGGTGTCATATTATTGGCTTTTAAGGGGAGCAGCCAGATCACTGCTGCGCCCATGGGGGGTGTTTGCCCCAAAGTCTGTACAAAGGGGGCCATGTGAGGTGTCAAATTAAATCTTATGTTCTACTAATTCTATGTATGCTACTCATATACTTGCGTGATGTTTGTATGTGGAGTTATGAATACGGACTCTGTGCTGCTACTGGCCTGCACTGCCTGTTGTAAAGAAGGATTGTTCAGTCGATGACTATGCTAACTAGCACAGCCCCAAGGACAATGGCTCTCAAGGTGGCCAATACACACCTGAGGGATGCATCTGGAAACATGCAAACCAGCCAGAGCAAAATGGCTGCTGACATGTGAAACAGAGATAGGTCACTTGACCATGTGACCTGCTCCAATGGGGAGACACCAGGAATGGATATAAATTGCCATGAGGCGGTCTCCATTTTGTCTTCAATTCTGCTACTGATCCCAGATGCAGCCTTGTGAGGGACAGAGAGCCAGGAAGGATTGTGAACCCATCCTGACATAGGATATACACCAGAGACTTTTAAGATAGCAGTTTATAACATCTCTGCTAAAAGCCTGCATCAAGAACTTGGTGACTGGTGCATGTAATGTATTCTCCTTAACAACCTTACTCTCAAACTTTTCTTTCTTTTATTAATAAACCTTTAGACTTTAGATTCTAAAGGATTGGCCCAGCGTGATCTTGTGGGTAAGATCCAAAGTGTAAACTGACCGGGGATTTGTGGCTGGTTCTTTGGGACCGGGAGGACCCGTTCGGGGGAGGTGAGATTGGGTTCTATAACCCCTCATCTGTGTGCAGGCCTGGGGCTGATTGTGGTACAGGGAGAGATGGGGTGTCTGAGGGGTTTTGCTCATGAGGCTTCTTGCTGCCTGGATTGGCAGCCGAAGTGCTCTGTGAGACTGGTTTGTGGCCTATTTGGGAAAGGTTGCCAGTCAGGGGTTCTAAGGAGCCCTGGTTTTGAGCAATTTGCCCTGAGTGGATGCCCTCAGTTGTGCCCAGACCCGGCCCGGTCCATCACATCAGGTCTGGCTACCTCACTGGTCCCAATGCCCATGACGATGGAAGAGAGCCTCTAAAGATGAATATATGATCTGTGTTGCCAGCTGCTTGAGCATGAATGCTCTTCTGTTGATCAAGCAGAGTGCAATGATCTGGTAATTAAATGTGCATGGTTGTGATGGGGAGTAATATGAGGACACAAGAAAAAGACTGGACAGCTGAAAATATACAGCTCTCCTATTGCATCCTATAATATAGCTGTGAAATGGGGCTTTTTGCCCACTCTCTAGCATTGGAGCTTTCAACAATCATCATCAGATTGTTAATACAGCAAAATGAGGCAGAAAAGGAGAGAGGTAGAACTATGTTTGTGCTGATACATTTTGAGAGCTTCATGTCATATAACGTTCACATTTACAAATAGATGATGGCAGCTGCTGATATACAGGTTTCTTAGTTTTCATATCTCATTAACTAAAGGAACCCTAATACAAAATGACTGTGATGTGATCTGATGGAAAACTGCTAATGGGAGATTAATCAAATCAACATGTGAGACTGGCTACAAAGTAATAATTCATAGCTCCCCTAATCCACTAACAGATTCAGGTCAGAAACTAGTAAGAATCAGGTCTGGCTCAGCAATATTCTAGATCAGACCTATCCCAAAATTTTCGACAGAAATTCATATTTAGAAATGAAGATCACAGTTAAATGGGCATCCTTACCTTCGCCTGTAAAATATCTGAGCACATTTGCACATTCAGAATAGGTCATTGAACATGCACACACCATTTCTTGCTGGATTTACACAAACAAACCCAATAACATGTAGTCACAGTTAGGGCATGATTCAAAGCCCACTGAAGTCAACAAAAGACTTCTGACAACTTCAATGGGTTTAGGATCTGGCCCTTAGGAGGCCTGTTCAAAGAACTGATCCCTGTTCATGTTGAGGGACTCTGCTAATATAATGTAATATATATTGCTCAGCAATATAATACAGCAGAATATAAAATGCACACACAGCAGAGCTAGGGATAAATGGTAAATCATGAAGGACTGTTTCTTGTTTTGATGTTCTTCTACTGTCTGTAAAACAAAAAATGGTCAATCCTCAATGAAATTAGGAGCACAAAGTAGTGACGTTTTTTAAATCATTTAGACTCTAGGGCCTTGTTCTACACATACCAGGAAATGGGTGCTGCTGGATTGATCACCCAGCAGTCGATTTAGCAGATTTAATAAAGACCCGTTAAATCGACCTCTGTTGCACTCCCATCGACTCTGGTACTCCACTGGATCGAGAAGAGTAAAAAGAGTCAATGAAAGTGTTTCTTCCATCAATCCCCCACAGTGGGGAAGCCACAATAATTCAAACTAAGGTACATCAAATCCAGCTACACTATTCACATAGCTGGAGTTGCATACCTTAGTTTGTCATTGCTCTCCTAGTGTAGACCTGGTGTAGAGGTACCAGGATGGGTACAAAAGATGGAGAAAACAAAAGATGGGGGAAATTTTCATATTAATTAATGCTAAATACTGTTATTCTGAATTTACTCAAATTCACTGCTGAATGAAAGCTGCAGTAATAAAATGACCCTGTGATATGGTAGAAGAGAAAAAAAAAATTGGTAGAGATCAGGAGTTCAGCTACCTCTCTACCTTAGAGATTCCTGGTAAAGTGATTCTAGAGACATCTGTAGTAGACATCATGGTGCCAATTGCTTGTACCCTGAAGTTCTTTCTCTAAAGTATTGTGCTTTTGACACAGATAGTGGAATGCTATGCCATTTTTATTATCATGATCTAGTACCTAATGTTCTTAATTTAGACCCACCACTAATTTACTATGTGATCTTGAGCAAGACACTTAATTTATCCATACCTCAGTTTCCTCCTGTAAAATGAGGATAATGATATGTCCATCACTGAGTCTTAATAATGGTTAATAGAGACACTAGAAGCTAGATGGTGCAGTGGGATAGTACATTAGCTTTTTACCTTTAATGATGTCCTAATGCCAATTCACCAGTTAATCCTCATTCAAATTCTTCCTCAAACCCCACTTGTTCTACAATGTGTATGAAAAATGAGTTTACTATAGTTTTGAGGAAGAAGAACACAAAGCCAAAAGACTTTCTTATCTCTCAATGTCCCAATGTATCTTGTCTCCTATGTGTGTCTAGATTGTATGGTATATGTAAAGGTCGAGGGCAGTGAACATCTTTCTATTTATAAATTGTACTCGGCATATTGTTGGTGCTAAAAAAGAAATGAGATAATTCAGGACTACTCGACATGCGGCCTATGGGCCACATGTGGCCTGCAGCCTGTATGTTTTCAGCCTGAGGTGTGCTTTGGGTTTACACGGGGCTCAACACATGGCCCGGCGGTGGGATCCTTTGAACATGGCCTCCACTGGGAACATGCTCCACAACAGCGAGGCATCTCCCAGGTGGGGTGAGCAATGAAAGACTCAAGCAGATGGACTGGCTAGAAAAGAGCGTTGGCATTTCTAGCCCCCAGGGAGGAGATGCTGGGAGAACCAGGGCGCTGTGGGAAGTGCTTTGTATTCATGCCCACCAGTGTGAAAGAAGTTATTTGCATATATATTTGCATGTATATGCAACCACACTTAAGTTGCAGCTCTCTGCATGTGCTGTGAGTATTATTGTGGACCCCGGGGCTTTCAAAGTTGAGTAGCCCTGAGATAATTGTTAATAATAATAATAATAATAACAACAATAGATGACTACTGAAATTCTGTCATGGATCACAAGGCTGAAGATTTTAGTCATCCTCAGAAAAGACACAGCCCAGGCAGCAATAGTGCAAGCTTAACCTCATAATGGGTTTGTTTCCTGAAGGTGCTAAGCAGTCTGAACCCAACCCAGCAAAGAATATGCTTCACTTCAAGCAAAAGAACAATCCCATTGACTTCAGTGAGACTACTTGTATTCAATGTTAAGCAGGATGCTCAAGTGCTTTGCTGGATTGAGGGCAGAATACTCAGCACCTTGCAAAATTGAATCCTAAATCTTAATTCTGTGTTAGAGGTATCTACTGTCTGAGTAAGAAGGCAGTGCAATCTCCATCGTTCATTAAGCCCTTCACCTTTCTCAGAAAACTGATGAGATACCAACTGTGGAGATGGGGGTTTTTTTCAAATTATTTTATTTTATTTTATTTTCACAGAAAGAAGGAAAAGGAAATGGTTGCTATTCATATAAACCCAATTAAAGAGCACAACAGAAGCAGTGCTTATAGATAATAACAAATACTGGCCTGAAACCATAACTCATTTCATGTAGATCTCCAAACAACCATCACATGATACCAATTTCACATCACTAAAACCTAGAGCTGAATTCAAACAAGTGACCCATAATTAAAAGATACTGTATCCCATTACCAATTTCCCCAAGGCAGATGCCTTTGTTGGCACAATGCTAATTGTTTCAATGCCTCCCAACCTGATATTTTCCCTCATGGAAAATTTTGTCTTATTAATTACAACTCAGACTTTGAGACTATTTTTAGTAGCTTTAAAAGATGCACATAAAACCATGAAATGTGGTGTATATGTTGAGGGCAGCTTTTTAAAAATCATACTTTGCCCTATTTGTAAAAGTACAGATGGATTAATGCCAACGTAGAGTATGGAGAAAGTTTAGTTGTTTTACAGTGCCACATATATTATTGTAGCTCTGTTAGGAATGCTTTTAAGTGGGTATGAGAATTTATAAAAGCAGTAATCAGTACTTCCCATGTATATACCATTTTTCATCAAAGGATCTCAAAGCCTTTTACAAATTAATCTTATCTCAGTTAACACTATTATCTTCATTTTACAGATGGGAAAACTGAATCACTAGGACATTACAGTGAAATGTTTCAAATTCTGTGGTCTACAGTTAGACATCTAATTCCATAGTTAAACACAAAAATAAATGTCATTTTTAGAGGGGTTGGGCCCCTGTATTTCCCTTTAGCTTCACTGGAAGCTGTGAGTACTCAGCATCTCTGAAAGTCAGAACAGTTGATTTGGGCCTCCAGCAGTGTCACAACTATGCCCTGGTGTACATTAGGGAGTTATTTCAAAATAACTCCCCTTATTTCAAAATAACAAGTGGAGCATCTACACATTATTTTGAATAACAGGCTGTTATTTCAAAATAATGCCTGTTTTTCATGAGGAATAACGTTTATTTCAAAATAGTGTTAGTGTGGACATTCCACCGATGCTATTTAGTAATAACTACTCCCCAAAGTAATTCAAACTAATTACTCCTCAGTGCTTCCTGGGGCTCTAAATCAAGATAGCACATCCATATTAATGGAGCCTGCCTTGGACTAATTTTGAGGCTTCCCCATAGTATGGACACGTTATTTCAAAATTATTATTTTGGGAGTTATTATTTTGAAATAAGTTATTTCAAAATAATTTCCTAGTGTAGACATGCCTTGAGCTATGGTTTTGGATGGAAAACACACAAAACTTGATGGTCTGATGCTTCCACCCCCAAATCAGGAGAACGTGGAGATTGGCACTGACCTTTGCTTTGATATTTTGGATTTCTTGGAATTCAGAAGTCCACCAACAGCTCCCCTGGATTAAAAAATATGTTAAAGGTTTGTGCAAAACTTCTAAGTTCCTGAATTGCCATTACCCACCCAGACCTGATACAAGTGCTGTCTGTGGCAGAGGAGTACAGGAGGGTAATTCAGCTGAACCAGCCAACTAAGGACACATCTTTCTAACAAGGCAAGGACTGCACAAGGCCCTTCCTCACAGATGGGGACAAACAATACTCTCTACTCTCAAATACCATCTCCAAGCCCAAAACAGCTTTTCAAAAATAAACCTTTCATTGTACCTTATCACAAGGTTCCCCAACCATTAAACACCCACATTTATCTGCACAGCATAGAAAATAGCTATTATTTCAATGCCTCAAAGTAGTGTTGCAAATTATTCAGAAGGATGCTGAATCATAACACTAAGATTATAGGTCATATTATTCTTTCTGCTCAAAAAATTAATTCTACCCTGTCTCTTCTCTCTCAGTCTCCTGTATTTATCCATCCAGACACTTAAATGGCCTGCCAGTCATTAGAGAGTTTATTCTCAGGCCATCTTGGTGAAGTAGAGAAGTATTATAGACTCTGTTTCACAGCTGAAAAACTGAAGCCCAGAGAGGTTAAGGCCAATATTTTCAAAACTGACCACTGATTCTGAGTGCCCAACTTGGCCATTATTTTCAGAGGTGCTGTACACTTGCAACTCACATTGAAATCAAAGATGCTTTTCATCCATGGAACTAGTCCAGTCCAATGTTTCTGAAGTTGGGCAGCAAAAATCAATAGCCACTTTTGAAAATTTTCTATAAGCAAGTTGCCTACAATCAGCCAGCAACGTTTGTGCAAATGCAGGAGCTAAACCTAACTCTTCACAGTCCCAATTCAGTGCTTTTACCACAAGGATATCCTTCTCTCTCTAGCAACCACCCTCTTCTATTAGATTTTATTGTACAGTATTTGAAATGCCTGTAATGTAGTCTCTCAAATATTTCAACTATGCTAGCCACTTTCAATGCACAGAAAGTTCAATGTTGATGCCATAGTGCCATCTAGTGGTCAAAAAGTATTTTCCATGACAACTGTTAATTCATAGGAAATAAACTGTATCCTAATGTTGAAATTCCAAGACTATTTCCACTCAATTTATCCAGAATACCTTCCCCATTCTGGAAGCACATTTCATCCAGTTCTATGGAATTCAAAACACTCAGTTTGATCCTGGATTTCAGCCCCCAGGTTCCTTTATTGATCAGTTGATCTGACTCAACTATGGGAGTAGGTATAGGACATACCAACACATCCAAAGTTACACAGACAACTTCTTCCTTTATATTGTTTACACATTACTTTGAAGGAACCAGTCCCTGTACAGCACGTTCTGTCCATTTGCTGTTCACATGGAACCCAATATTTATA
This sequence comes from Pelochelys cantorii, assembly GCA_032595735.1. Classification (NCBI taxonomy): domain Eukaryota; kingdom Metazoa; phylum Chordata; order Testudines; family Trionychidae; genus Pelochelys; species Pelochelys cantorii. The sequence continues at coordinate 94,046,547 of CM064329.1, read as the reverse complement.
TTCAAGATTTATCTTGTCCACAGTCCTTCACATTAAAGTGATGCTGCTTATCTAAAGTAGCACAAATATCCTGCCTCTAGCACAGTTTGTCAAATACCTGTTGGAGAACACTTTAACCTGCCCGGGGAATCATTAATGGATCTCAAAGTCACTCTGTTGGTTCAGGCCAATTCCACAAGCCAAATACACAGGGAAGTTCTGGAACTTAACTTCATTTACAAGTTTGGGAACCATCACAAAGGTATGAATAAAGACATTACCTGGCTAGCACACTTACCTTCCACATCCTAATGACTTAACCAGCCAAACATTGGAAACTTAAGAACAATTTGCACCTTCTCTTGCACCTTCTCTATCAGCAACACTCTAACTCGCTAAGCCTTGGTGTGATGTAGTATATAAACCTCACTCTGGACATGAAGGGGCTAACTAGACCATTGAAAGCTGTATTAGCCCCACCATGTCATACCTGATAGTTAAGGTTGCCAGATGGTTTCAACAAAAATACCAGACACACTAGACATTACATCACAATCTACATTACATCTTATTTAGAAAATACTGGACATTTATAGTTTCTCATTTATATTTTCTCAGTTTGTTTCCCGAACAGAAAGCTCAAATACTGGACTGTCCGGTTCAAAACCACACACCTGGCAACCCTACTGGGGTCTATCAGGCTCAGGGGGAAGTTAAAAGGAAGAATTTCATTGCACTGGGGGACAGACATGTTTTGGGGCGTTTACTGGATAAGAAGAACCTGATGGGAACCAGAGACAGAGGAAGAACGAGAAATGTGAAAGAAGACACAGACATGGAGTTAACTCCGTAGCAGGCCTTGAAAAAGGGACAAGGCTCCAGGGAGACAGCCTGGTACATTAAGTGGAACTAGTTGCTTAGTATGTAGTTCTGACATGTTTCTGAGTTTTACTGAGGAACTTCAGGGGGCAGCCCTGTGAGCCATTGCTCTGGAAGAAGACTGAAACTGAAAAGAAAACCAAGAGGAGTGGATGATATTGTGTTGATTTCCATTAATTTGTTGGACATTGAGTGTTTGGGACATTAATGCCCTGGAAGGGTGGAACTATAATGTGACCATGCAGGAGAAGCAACTCACCACCATTATCAAACCACGGAAATCCTGAGGAGGAGAATGAGGTAAAGTTGCTGAAACGCCATGTCAGGCCACAAGGTGACTTTTCAAGATGGTGGCTCAATGGCATGTGCTCAGAACATTGCACTTCTGCTGTGTTGATCACTATACCCAAAACTTGGTCCAGTTAATCTGAACTCAGATCTGACCCTGATGGTTCTGTTTATTTGAAAGATATGGCTATATGGATAAGGCTGTGAGTTTCCAGTATGCTTAGGGGTCTGATTATTTGGGTAACGGAAGTGTATGCTGAGGTTCTTAAAAATTAAGATTAGAGGGACATTCTTTCTTTGTAGCTATCCCTAGCTAAAAGATGCTGGACTCCTACAATGAAGCTTGAAAGATCTTTGCTTCAATAAACTAATAAATACTTTAGCATGATCCTTCTTGTGTATGATATTTTCTAGTATTCAGAAGTAAGAAGCGGGCCGAGTGTAATAGAAAATAGAAACAGATTTGTGGGAGCAGGAGGGCAACAAGAAACAAAAACTGCTGCTGTACACAATCAGATGATTAGGTTGACTAAGTCTAATATTCTGCCTCCATCTGTGACTAATAAAACAGATATTCAAAGGATGGCGAATTCCCTTTCTTCCTTCAGGCTCACCAACAGCATGGGGGATAAAGGGGCATCTGCCAGGTTATTCAAAAGGGCCCAGGGCTCCCAGCTGCTACCACTGCTGATTCCCAGGCCCTCTAAATCACCACTGGAGCTCCAAGAAGTGCACTCTGGGTGGCGCTGAAGTGGAGGTGAGAGGAGGCTGCCCTTCCTCTTCTGCCCAAGGCCCCGCCCCTTCCAGGAATGCGGAGCCAGCCCCCACCTCACCTTCCTCAGGGGCCTGGCAATTCTGTCGGCCCTCAAGCCTTCTCTTTAATGCACCCTCACTATTATGGTCTTTTAAATCCTCCGTAGGAATATACACTTTCCCAAGGGCTGGGAATCTGCCACTTTTCACTCAATTTGCAGCTAAGAAATAGAAATAAAAATAGTAGACATGGACCAAGCTACAGAAATTTGGCTCTGAATTTCTACCACTCATCCTCAAAGTTTCAGGGGAGGTTTAGACATAGATTTTTGGTTCAGCTCAGTACAGAGGTAGTGACAAGACAGTTGTTACCAACTCTTAAAGTTTTTATAAATACAATAAGGAGTCCAATGGCACCTTAAAGACTAACAAATTGATTAAGGCATAAGCTTTTATGAGTTGCAGCTTACTTTGTTAGATGCATGAAGTGAAAGAATCAGAAGGCGGGGATTTATACATACTCACAGAGACAGGAGTGTCACATCAGTGCTAATTCAATCAGGGTGCATGCGGCCAACTTCCAACAGTGATAAGAAACTGAAAATACCCAAAGGGGAGAATTACTTATTGCAATGGGAGAGTCATTCCCATCTTCTTATCCCTATTGGAATCCTGACTTTAATTTTAAAAACAGTAAGTTTCTAACTCACATAGGTATGCAGAAAAATGTGAAAAAAGATCTAAGGACATGGCTCAAATCAAAAAGCAAAGAAATAAAAATCCAAACTTTTGGATGACTTGAACAGAATCATTCATGCAAACACAGCTACGGTGGCTTTAAGCAAAGATACTACAAATAAATAGATCTCTATACCTGCGACATGAACAAGATAACACCCCTGTACCGGTTGGATTATGTTTGGGGTGCAAGTGAAAGGCCACATGTTGAGAAATCATCATCTGCTGTATAGTACTATCAAACAGTTTCCCTTCTATAGCTGTGCTTGTGCACATACTGGATAACAGCCCAGAATATAGTTACAGATAAGGGAGTTAATCATATAGCTTAAGTGATAAGGGAAGTGGGTTTTATGCTGCTAGTCCCAGTTTCTATATCCACTGACTACTTATGTGGAGCCTCATGCTGGACACCAGTACAGAGGACAACCTGCCCTGAGTGACTTGCAGTTTTGGGTTCTATGTTATGAAGAAGCAGGAGGTGTTATATGCTTACACCCTACTGGAGGGTGGTAGTTCCTATTAGCTGCTACCTGACCATACAGTCTCACAGTCCAGGCATTACTGAAATTTTCATCATCCTTAGGTAGCTGGTCAAAGAGATGAACACTGGAATGGGTTTCATTTCAGATTTTACATATCTCCAGTGACTACTTTCTGCCCCCTGAAAAGCCTCCTGTGGTTTCAGCAGGAAATATGGGATTCTTCTTCATTTCCTGTTCTCCACAGCTGTGTAAGATTAGGCACAGAAACACAAATGCCACAGTTCATCCCAAGAGGTGACTGCATTTCACTGGTGGTGAAGTAATCTGTGACTGTAAACTAAGGATGAACAATAAGTGGCCTGCAGGCTAGATATAAAGTTTGCCCAGTCTGTGCCACTTCCTACAGCTCCCATTGGCCAGGAACAGCAATCTGCAGCCAATGGGAGTTGCAAGTGGTCATGCCTATGTACACGCAGGTAAATAAAGCATCAGTGGCCCACTTGAAGCTAACCCTTAATTAAACCAAAAGTTCACTGAGCCAACAAAACTGAGCCACATGATGGAAGGCATTAAAAAAAAAACACTTGACTATCAGAACTCAGGATTTCTTTTAATTACTGTCCTAATTATTTATTACCCTGCTGTTGCTATGTTTAGTCTCTCTGCTTCCCTAAAGACTCCTTGCATAGAGGAGCACTATTTAATGGACACACAGCTGGTTCTCCTTGATAATAAACTTGAAAGAAGAGCATGCACCTGCCTATTTGCTCTTGAGAAAGCTTACTGACCTGTCCTCAGGCTCCTATTTTACCACCACTCAGATCCTTTGGGAAACAATGATAATTTAAAGGCCTTAGGTTAGTTCTCCATCATCAGCAGGAGTTATTCTCAACAGATTTGACTTAAAGGCCTTTGATCCAGTAAATCACCACCGATTGCTATCTATGTTGGCCTTCCTCATTTGTGTCTCTGAATGCTTACAAGACTCTCATTCCTGTAGTGCCTGAATGTCTCTGAGGGGGTTCTCTGGGTATGAAAACAGGGTGGCCATGATCACATTAGAGCAAAAAGGGAACAGGTGGCACAATCCATATCTTCCACCCTCTGCTACTGAGGCAAGTGATGCTCTCCTTTGTACTTTTCCTGGCTAATCAGCCATTAGGGGAGCTGCTCCTCACCTGTAAACCAACAAAGGAAAAAATCCTCTGCAATGGTGCAGTTTATCCATGCACAGTACACCAATACTCGCAGTAGCCATGATGTGTAGAGGAGGAAAAGCACATGAGGCTTTTCCACATCCCCCTCTGGGTCAGTTCAAGGACACTGATGTAGGAGAAAAGGAGAAAGAAAGGGTAGAATAGGGGAAAACAGAGAAGGAAGGAAAAAGATAAAAGGCGAGAAGAAAAAACAAATGAGTGGGGGTCTGGAACAATGAAAGCTATATTAAGGGAATATGGAAGAGAAAAAGGGAGACTATAGAATTGATAAAGAATCCTTAGAACAGTGGTGGGCAACCTGAGACACCTGCGCCACCCACAGCACATAAGGGTAATCTGCTGGTGGCCCTCAAGACATTTTGCTGACATTGACTGTATAAGCAACGGCCCCTTCCCCCCCACACCCACCCACAGTTCCCATTTCCAGCCACTGGGAGTTGTGGGAATCAGTGAGCCACAGAAATGTGCTGGCTGCTGCTACTGAATATCATAAATGATTTGGATAATGAAATGGAGTGCAGGCTTATACAATTTGTGAGCAACAACTCGCTGGGAAGGGTTTCAAGTATTTTGGAGAAAGGATTAGAATTCAAAATTACCTTGATAAATGGAAGAATTGGTCTGAATTCAAGAAGATACAGTTCAATAGAAATATGTGCAAAGTACTTCACTTACAAAGGAATAATCAAAGCACAGCTACAAAATGGGGAATAACTGGCTAGATCAGCAGTTCCCGACCTTTTCCAGATGGGGACCCATTTTGACAATTCAGGAAGACTGGGTGACCCAAGGCAGTTCAAAAATGGGGGGACGAGAGGGGGCAGAGCCACTTGAGGAGACACTTGGCGACCCTTTTGAAATGTAATGGCAACTCATATTTGGGTCCTGACCCATAGGTTGGGAAACCCTGGGCTAGATGGAAGTATTAGGCAAGTGCTGAAAAGAATCTTGGGGTAACAGTGGATTGCAAGTTAAATATGAGTCAACAATGTAATGCAGTTTCAAAAAAGGCTAAAAGGGCGGGTGTATTAACAGAAGTGTTGTATGTAAGAAATGGGAGGTAACTGTCCCACTTCAGTCAGCACTTGTGAAGTTCAACTGAAGTATTATGTCCAATTCTGGTTGCCACATGTTAGCAAAAATGTGGACAAAATGGGGAGAGTCCAGAGGAGAGCAACAAAAATGTCAAAAGGTTTGGAAAATGTTATCTATAAGAAAAGATTTAAAAACCAAGCATGTTTTTAATCCTGATAAAAGACAACTGAGAGAGGACCTGATAACAATCTTCAAATGCATTAAGGGCTGTTATAAAGAAGGTGATCAATTGTTCTCCATGTCCCATGCAGACAGAACAAAAAGTAATGGGCTTAATCAGCAGAAAGGAAGACTTACGTTAGGTATTAGCGAAGATGTCTATAAGGTTAGGTAAACTCTGGAATAGGCTTCCAAGGGCAGGTCAGGTTTCCAGTTCGAAGTTTTTAAAAACAGGATGGTGGTTGTCTAACCTTGCATTAGGTGGTGAAAATACCATGAATTTGGTGCATGCTCAGACACAAGTGGCTAATATGCTGCAAAGTGTTTTATATGGCCTAAAAATCCTTTGTAGTGCTGCTGGATTGGCACACCACCTACTGTTTCTGTTTTAACACAGAATTTGTGTTCATTGGTTTCTCTGTTCAGCTAACCTTGTTTTCAGTCTCTGTGCTGAGATAAATACATTTAAAACAAATGTGATAAAGAATTCCATTTTCTATTTGCTTGGCTCATCATCAGTGGAATTGTTTCCCACAAACCACTGCTATTCCAGTCCAGGACTTCCTTCACAAAGCTCTACCTATTCACCTCACTCCTGACCTGCAGCATCCCCTACTACCGGTCCAGTTCTGGCCCCTTGCTCCAGTGTGGATTCTGTGCCAAGTAAAAGTCTTGGAGGGGTAGCTGTGTTACCCCTTTTTAATACTTTTTAAAAAAGAGTATTCCTATATATAGTATCAGGAGTCTTTATGGGTAAAACCCACTTCCTCAGAGGAGAGTCTGAAATAGGTTTTGCCCATGAAAACTCCTGAGGTGCTGACATGGCCACTGCCACTCGCCTCCCCGCTCTCTGGGGCTCCTCACTGCCTGGTCCTGCTGGGCCAGCTCTGCTGATCTCCTCCAGCCAAGGCCCCTGGCTGAGATCCCTGCCCCCACCAAGAAGCAGTACAGACACCGAACCTCTTCAGGTCCAAGGTCAGTTTAGGGCCCAGCTTCTTGGGATACCACTCCCCAAAGGGGTCAAACCCCAAAGAATTAGATGAGGGTAAGCCACCTTTAACAATGAAAGGGTTGCTTCTCCAGGTAATAATTGTTTACACTCGGTTTGATAGACAATAAAAGTGATTTTGTTAAGTACAAGCAGTAGGATTTAACAGATAATTGAGAATAGGCAGAGCAAAGTAGGTTCCAAACCAAAAGAAACAAAAACGCTTGGCTAATTCTACACTGAAATCTCAGTATGAACTTTTTCAAACTCACCCTAAAATCTTTTTTCCAGATGCCCCTCCAAACCAGGGCTTTCTCCCCACCCTAGGGTCTTCAGCTCCTTTTCTTCAGGTGCAGCCCAGCCAAAAGACCAAGGCCTCTGCTTTCCTATTCTTTTTGTTAAGGCCACTCCCTACCAACCACTGCTCAGACTTAAGGACAAAAGAGATCGTTTAACAGTTCCTCATCAAGACTTTGAGGGTAACACCCTCCATGTCTCTCATTCACACATTTGAAACCCACAAAGTGTTCCCCACTCCATATGTCTAATTTTATACACAAAAATGATACATACATCAAAGTAAGATAAACAGAACCAGCGGATCATGAAGGTTGATGGGTTACATGAAATAATTTGCTCAAAGCACCATTGCGTTATGTAAATCCGTGTTCAAAAGTCCATTTCATAAAGCATGGGTGGGTCCATCACAATACATATATATACACACTTGTTAGTCTCTAAGGTGCTACAGGACTACTCGTATTTTCTGTGCCAACTATTAAGAGGAAGAGCCTATGGAGCTCTTAAGTTAGGCAAAAGGAAAGTATTGTTGAGTCCAGGTTCCATTTAACACTGAAGCCATCCCCATGTGTTACTTCTTGTCTGATTTAATTTGCTTTGGTCCTCTTTTCATCTCTCTGAGCTTCTCCTCCCTTAAAGCTGTGTAAGTTAACTTGGAAACACTGTACAGTTGATGCTTAGTGACATGCAGAAATGCAGGTAAAGCTAATTGATACCGGGGATATCAACTGATACAGGCAGGACCAATTCAAATAGTCTACCACAGAGTTTCTCAACCAAGGGTACATGTACCCTAACACAATGTTACCACTATTTTTTTCCATCCTCGTGTGGAATAAATGTTATGTTAACTGAGGCATGTGCAGATGTGCACCACCAGTAGACACACATGCTGCCAGCTGTGGGTGGCTAGGGGTGCTCTGCTAATCATCTGGGTGGCTGCCCAAGTGCACAGCTTACAAGAAACACTAGCCTGGGGGCGTACACACAGATCTTCCAGGGGGTACATCAACACATCTTGATAGCTGCCTAGTTTTACAACAGACAACAAAAAAAGCATTAGTGAAGTCATTATGTAACCCACACACCTCGGTTATGTCTACACTGGCAGCTTCTTGCGCAAGAACATCTTGCGCACGTGTTCTTGTGCAAGAAGACTTGCGCAAGAAAACGTCCACACTGCCATGTGTGCACTGTGCTTTTGCACAAGAGCTGCCATGGCAGTGTAGACACCCTCTTGCGCAAGAAAGCTCTGATGGCCATTTTAGCCATAGGGCTCTTTTGCGCAAGAAATCCCTGCCGAGCGTCCACACTGCCCTCTTGCGCAAGAGCTCCTGCGCAAGAGGGCTTACACCTGATAAAAAAGAGTGTAACTCTTGCGCAAGAAGCCCTCTCTTACCACGCGTACTGTAAATTTCCTTGCGCAAGAGCGGGCGGGCAGTGTGGACGCTCTGCAGATTCTTGCGCAAGAACAGCCGTACTTGCGCAAGAAGCTGCGAGTGTAGACATAGTCCTCGTGTGGTTACTGAGCAGTGCAAGTGGTACCTAGACCACAGCAACAGTTAAGATCAAGACACCTCTACAGCACAGGCTAGAAGCTAGGTGGCTTTTAGCTCATAGGGTAGAGGCTTCTACAGTCAGCTCCCAAGATCCCAGGTTCAAATCCTCCTTGGTGGTGGTTACAATTACAAATTAAAATTTCATACAGATGATTACTTGTTTATGTACAGTAAAGTGTAAGTACAATATTTATGTTCCAACTAATTTATTTTATAATATATGTTAAAAACAAAAAAGTACACAATTTTTCAGTAATAGTGTGCTGTAACTTTTATTTTTGTTTGATTTTTGTAAGCATGTACATTTTAAGTGAGGCAAAACGTGGGGATATGCAAGACAAATCAAACTCTTGAAAAGGGTACAGCTGTGTGCTGATTTGGCTGCAAGCAGCCCACAGGCCTTGGGTTGAGAACTACTGAGCTAGAATGATGTGTACTGTGCATATGCCAATACTTTGAGGTCTGTCCTGCTGATTGCCCATTGACATCAGTAGTGGTAAAAACTTAGGGTATGTCTACACTACAGAGAAAGATTGAAGCTGCCACTGTCGATCTTCCAGGGTTCGAATTAGTGGGTCTAGTGAAGACACGCTAATTTGAACTGAGAGGGGTGCTCCAGTAGATGCCGGTAGTCCTGCTTTCCCAAGGAGCAAGGGAAGTTGAAAGGAAAGTGTTCTTCCTTCAACTTCCTGCAATGTCGAAAAGCCAAAAGCACCAAAAGCTGAGTTAAAGAACTTCAACTTCAGCTACACAATTAACGTAGCTGAAGTTGTGTATCTTAATTCGACTTTGTCCTATAGTGTAGACCCGTGGTCACCAACCGGTTGATCGCGATCGACTGGTTGATCACAAGGCCTCGACCAGTCGATCACAAAGCATTCGGCTCCCGCCCCCTCCATTTTTCCCCCACTCCTGAGAAGCCCCACTACCTATCTCCAGTGACAATGGAGGTAGTGCCGGCTTCCTGCGGGGTGGACAGAAGTCCTACAGCTTCACGCCACTTCCGGGGGTTCTGGAAATGCACTGGCTGCTCCCCTCCCACAGGTCTGTGGAGTTCCGGGCGTGCTGCGGGAGGCAGCGTTGGCCCCGGAGGAGGCGCACAGCGGCTTCCCTGCACTGCAGGAGGGGTGAGTTGGCCCTGGGGGAGGCGCGCACGGGATTTCCCGGTGCCACGGAAGGGGGGGTCAGCCCCGGGGCAGGCGCACATGTGGTTTCCCGGTGCCATGGGAGGAGGGGGTCAGCCCCGGGGCAGGTGCGCGCGGGGTTTTCCCCGCACTGCGGGAGAGGAGGTTGGGCCCGGAGGAGGCCTGCGCCGGCTTCCCTCTGCGGGGGGGAATCCTGGGAGGAGGTGGGTGCAGGAGAAACCCTGCCCCCACTGGCACCCCGGCCCTCAGCCCCCTGCCACCGCCTGTCCCCTGCCCTCCCTGTGCCCCCTGTTCTCTGCTCCCTGTTCCCTCTTCCCTGCCCCCTGTCCCCTCTTCCCACTCCCGAGCCACAGAACTCTGTCCCCAGACACAGAACTCTGTCCCCAGCTGCGGCACCCTGTCCCCTGCTGCAGAACCCTGTCCCCACTGGCACCCTGTCCCCTGCCCTCCCGGAACCCTGTTCCCTCTCCCCTGCCCCCAGCCACAGAACTATGTCCCCACTGGCATCCTGTCCCCTGCCAAAGCACCCACTAGCACCCTTCCCCAGTACTATGTCCCCTGCTCCCACCAACACACTTGGGGCCACATTAGTGAAGCTTGGAGTGGGGGGTTGGAGGAGGGTTTTTTTGCATCTCACTTGTGTGGCCCCAACTGACTTTTCTGTGGGTCAGTGATCCCTGACTCAAAATAGGTTCCCCACCCTTCTCAGAAATAAAGACAATGCAGAAACTTTTTGTGTCTGACATAATATTTTATTTAAAAATGAAGCCTGGCCAACAAGCCCCCAATAGGGGCCAAGGCCCCATCTGGCCACAGCATCATAACACTCCTGCACTCCCCTTTCTCCTAGACCCTACATCTGAGCCTATCATACACTAGAACCCCCTGCCCTGAGCCCCTCACATATCCCAACCCAAATTCCTGAACCCTCACATCCAGAAGTCTGTGGCTTGCTTAGTACCCTAACCCTACATCTGACCCCAACACTGCCTGGCCTGGAGCCCCCTCCCTGAGCCAGCGTCCCCTTATCCACCTCCTCCTGCATCCAGATTTCCTCCCAGAACTTGCACCTCTCACCCCTTCCCACACCCAAATCCCTCGTTCCCACCTCAGAGCCTACACATCCTGTCTCAACCCAGCGAGGTTACGGCTAGACTTCAGGAGTTTTTCAGGATTCCGGAGTTATCCCAGAAAAACTCTTCTGCATCCAGGGATGCGTTTGTTCTTCCGCTTCTTTTAGTGGAAGAGCAAACATGATCTTTCGGTCACCCCTATATTCCTCTTTCCTCGAGGAATAAGGGCGCTTCCAAAAGAAGGGGTTTTTCTGACATTTGGTCCAGTCTAGACAGGCCAAATGTTGGAAAAACCTCTTTCTACAGAAGAATTGGGGGGAAAAAGCAGCATTATAAGGGTTGGGGATAGCAAGTGATGGAGAGGAGGAGAATAGAGAGGGCGGGGCTTCAATGAAGGGGCGGGGCTTCAAGGAAGGGATGGGGCGGTAGATCTTGGCTTGTTCTGTCATTTAAAAAGTGATCTTGGGTGTAAACAGGTTGGAGACCACTGGTGTAGACATACCCTTACATCCTTAAAGGAATCAAGGCATACCTCTTTTTATGACTGCCCAGAATGAGGTACTTCTCAGGTTCCCTCTGTCTTTATTTAACCTCTATCCTACAGAAAACACACCCACCAGCTCTTTTCTTTCGCCTCTTCCTCTGCTGCTTCCTCAGAGAAATCTGGGGAAAGCCACTCACTGAATCTGAATCCAGAGAGACCATGATCAAACCTCTTTGGAATACAACCTAGATGTGATTAAACCAGTGGCATAGCCACAGGTGGGAATGAGTGGGCCTTGGCCCAACCACTTTTAATACAGGCCCACCCACAGAGGCCAGGTGCAGGCACTGACTCAGCTGCACCTGGTGCTCCAGCCAGGAAGTGAGGCTAGGGCATGGAGGGCTGACCCCGTGCTGCTCTGGCCAGGAAATGGAACTCAGGCTGACCCTATGCCTGCCTTCCAGCCCAGGGAGTAGCCAGGCAGTAGGGTTGGGGCTGACCCTGCTCTCCCAGCACTCTGGCATTCAGCTGCCCAGTGCTCCAGTCAGAGAGCAGGGCAAAGTTGCAGAGGTTGACCCCATGCTGCCAATACTTTGGTTGGGGAGTGGGGCCAGGACTTAACCCCAGGTGCCCCAGAGCTCTTGCCAGGAAGTGGGGCTGGGGCTAACCCCACTTCAGATGGGGCGCGAGGCCAGGGCAGGGTACTGACCCCACTCAGCTGGTGCTCCCACCAGGAGTGGGGCTAGCACATGGAGGCTTATTGCCCCCACCTCTGCCTACCCACCCAAAAATGGGATCTACTCAAGTGGGCCCTTCTGGCCACATCACTGGTTTAAATTATCCTGGATTACAGATGTTTGATTAATTCCTGGTATGATCTGTCCACTAAGGACAGTGGAATTATACCAGGTATTATTTTGGCCATAGGAGCTGTTACGCTTGTTTCCATTTACACAGGTTGTACATCTATTCATCACTGCAACTACTTTTCACATCTAAGTTTTGCAACTGTAAACTCCATATGGAATAAAATTGCAATCTCAATAGAAGTTTAGAAATGTTGCTGGGGGGGGGGGCTGGGCGGAGGGGAGATCATTAACTGTGGAGACTGTAGTCTGCTCTGTGCCTGCAAGCTAATGTGGTAACTCAGTGATACAGTCTGTGTTCATTAGGGGCTGTGATAAGATGTGATTAGATTTTAATGTATTAGCTGGACTGTAGAAATTGGTCCCCATAGTCTAAAGGAAGAAGACATTTACTTTTATCCACTGTGCCAGCAGCTCCAGGAGGATTAAAGAAGTCTCCTTGTTAAGTTACTGAAGCAAAAAGTATCAAGGTCTCTTCCTTAAGACACAAAAGACAGGAGGATTTGTTGCTTTCCTAGTGAGCCTACATTACAACCTCTTGGGCACAAATTTGCAGGAAACTAAGGCATATCACCTATCCATATTTACAGACACAGACTGAAGCAGAGTTGTGACTTGAAATTGGCATAGAGAAGAGGAATGGGGGGGGCAGTTGCCCCTGGGTGCCACGCTAGGAGGGCACCAATTTAGTCCCCCTCCATTCCCCTTGTCGTCCCTTTGCTCACCTGCTCGCTCTCCACCCACCACCGCTAGCTGGAACCTCCTCCCCACCTCTCTGCCCCCAGCCCAACCCTCCTCCATCTCCACTGGCAGGTTAGTGCGTGCAGGAGCCCAGTCCCAAACTTGAGGGGGGTGGGGGAAGATGCGGCACAAGCTGCCCCCCCTCCTCCCAGGGTTGGGCTCAGTCGTGTGCCAGGTTTGGGGCCCTGCTGCACAGCGGCGGGGTGGGGGGGAGGGTGCCACAAATTTTTCCTTTGCCCGCAGGCGCAAAACACCCTAGCTGCACCTCTGACTAGAAAAGCAAGCCTCCTGAGTTTCCTTTCCAGTGCTTTAACTACTAGGATATGCTTCCTCTAATTCAAAAACAGCTATTTTTTTCCATTTTATTCTTTCCCCGTGAGTCTATTCCTCCAGTTGCTTAATGTTTTAATTTGGTCTTCCCTGAATTCTTTAAACATTTTTTTCTGGGACTGAGATTGTGGGAACTGCACAATATTCCAGAAGCAGTCTCCCCAGATTTGTATATGGAATGACTTCTTTTCGACCAGCTTTTGTGATGCCTGTGCACTAAGTATCATTGTGATTTTAGGGTGTGTGTCAAGCCATTTTGAACTGCAAAACTCAGCTGTTTTGCTGTATGTTATCAACTTCTGCAGATCTCTTTTAGCACTATTGCTTCCCCTTGCTTCCTCCTGTTGATTCTGGAGTTTCATGAGGCTTGAATTGGTGAATAGCACATGAATGTTCCATGTCGCTAACTAAAACAAACTATCTTTGTGTTAATCCTTGACTGTTGCTTAGCAGACCTTTCTTTTTTTCTGGAAAAGACATTTGCAAATAGACGTAGCTGAACCTTGATGCTCCTCAAATAACTCGGAGACAAGGGAAATTGCAGGCAAGGGAGCACAACAACTCAACAGCCTCAAAGAAACCTTTTCTTCCTGATGGCCATTATGTAGCAACTATGACAAACATGCAGTATGTAGATTTAATTATTTTCTACAGGAAGCCTCACCAAAGATAACTGGCTCTCTTCCACGATTAACTTAGGAATAAAAAATGAGTGATGGAAATACTTCAAAAGGTAGAGGAAAAACAAAAAAGGATTACAGAGTGGGAACTGGGAGAGTGGGCTCAGGGGAGTTCAACTAAACTCGAGTCTTTTACCTCCAGGTCACACATTCTAATTTGGCCCTGTGGAGCAGTAACCAAAAGTTATTACCATCTGCTGTTGTTCAGTCACCTGTGTGATGTGTCTTGGAGAGGTCTCCATACATTGATGTCAACACCACCATAATTCATCCACAGGTTGATAATGTCAGCAAAGAGGCCAAGAAATGACTTGGCAATAGGGTATGTCTACACTGCACGCTTATTTTGAAATAAGTTATTCCTGAAGAAATACTCCGAAATAGCTTACTTCAAAATAGCACATCTACAGTGCAGGGAAGCCTCAAAATCAGACTGAGGCAAGCCTCCCTAATGTGGACATGCTACCTCGATTTAGAGCCCCAGGAGGCACTGGGGAGTAATTACTTTGAATGGCCCTGGGAAGGAGCTATTTCAAAATAGCAGCAGTGGAACGTCCACACTACTGCTATTCTGAAATAGCTATTTTGGAATAGGCATTATTTCTCATGGAATGAGGTTTACAGAAGTCGGAATAAGCCATCCGTTATTTTGAATTTATTTCAAAATAACATAATTGCTGTGTAGACTCGCATTATTATTTCAGAATAACAGACATTATCCCAAAATAATGCTGCTGTGTAGATGCATCCATAGAAATACCACTACTCTCTGGCTCTGAGGTAGTGCTGTCAGGTGAGGTCTAAGTTACATGAAGCAAGGAAATGCTTCCACTGCTGCCTTGACATTTGTGCTAAGTACCTGAGCATAGACTTTAAGGCAGAAGGGACTATTACGATCATTTTTTCTGACTTCCTATATCACACCAGCCATAGAATTTCACCAAGTAATTCTTGAATGAACACCATAACTTCTGGTTGAGCTGCAGCATATCTTTTTAGAAAGACGTTCCATTTTCTTTTTAAAGATTTTAAGTGATAGATAAACCCTATCCCTAGATAAATGTGATGGCTAACTATGTTCATGGTTAAAATGTCCACTAGAAAGTCTAAATATGTTTAGTTTGAAGTTCCAGACATTGAATCTTCCTTTGGCTGATGATTTAAGAAGCCCTCTATTATTAGAAAATTCTTCTTCACATTAGTACTCATGGAGCTCAAACAAGTCACCCCTTAACCTTCTCGTGAATAAGCTAAATGGATTGAGTTTCCTAAATCTGTATCTGGAAGGCGGGTTTTCCCAACCTCAAATCATTCCAGTTACTCTTTTTAAAACTCTTTCTGGTTCTTCAACAGCCTTTTTGAAGTTTGGACCTGAGCTTTGGACTGGGCACAATATTCCAGCAATCATCTCACTAATGTCATATGGAAAAGTAATAACACCTCCCTTCTTCTGCTTTTACATTTGAAATTGTAATGGTAATTAGATCACCTCACTAACCTGCAGGGGCAACTGCTTGGGGAGGGGAGGCAGGAAATGTAGCCATTTTGAAGCACCAAATAGATACACTACTGGTTGGGACTATTCTGTTTATCCGTATTAAATGTAATCATGTCATGATCACTGGCTCATAGACAACCACCTAGTTCTAGTGCAGTGATCATTCGAAACCATTATGATATCCAAAATAATTATCTCATATTAGGTACAATAGCCATTATATGTCCTGCGGAACTATCAGTGCCTAAATCAGAGTGGGGAGGGCATATCCTTTTACCTTTCTTTTATCTGTGCCTTTTCAACTACAAATTTAAACTGTAGAACTTGTTGCCACAAGGTATCATAAGTCCAACAGCTTAACTGGATATTTTTTAAAGGATTAGACATTTATATGGATAATAAGAACATCCACAGTAACGTTAGGGTAAACATTGAATTTGGGTTAAAACCCTTATGAGAAAGGCATAAACCAACAAATAGCAATAAAATTTCCTTTGGGCAAATTATTCCATAATTCATTCAATCCGCTACAGAATGAGTCTATACCTTAGCAGTTAGAGTACTCCCCTAGGAAAGTGGGGTTCCAATCTTTGCTCCCATTAAAGTTTAAATATTTCATACAAAGCATCAGGAGGAGCAATTGAGAAAGCCAAAGATGTTAGAGCACTCACCTGTGAGATAAGAGACCTGAGTTCAGATTTTTGCTTCAAGCCAACCCAAGCAGGGATTTGAAGATGCATCTCTTACATGCTTAATGAGTGCTCTAAATAAGGGGTATAAGAGCACATCCTTCAGCTATGTTTTTTGCCTGGCCTACCTGAGCTAGGAGGTGTGCTCTAAACATGCTCACTGCCTCAGGCCCCAACAAGCTTCAGCATGATATAGGCACTGGGTGTCAGGACTTAGGCAACTGTGCATATGTCCAGGAGCAGAAATTTAGGGAGCTTTACTGGAAGAAATGTGGGCACCTATGGGGTTAGGCAGCAGCTGATTGGGGTTTTAAGGATCTAAATTTTGGACTTAAGTATCTAAATCTATTTGTAGATTTAGCTCTAAGTTCCTCTGGTCTTCTTTTTTTCTCTCTCATTCCCATCTTTGAAATGGGAATAACACCACCTTAGGGTACATGGAAGCTGAGAGTCTAATTTTTGTATAGCATCTGATCTAAAGGCTATTAAAGTCAGTGGGAGTTGTCATCACTGACTTCCATGGAATTTAGACAAGATCCATAATGTCTGACTTCCTGTGATTCAGTGTACTATACAAGTAAAAAGATTATTTAAACTTTGAGTATTTGCTATTTATCAGTTCATTTAGAATGAAGTGGCACTAATCATGATCTGCATTTCTCAATTTAATCACTGTAGACTGGATTCTATGAAAGCCCCAGGTCATGTCTGCATAAATGAAGTACATATTTTGCCATAGACAAAATGGGGGAATGTACTGAAAACTAAGTATCTTTTTATAAAAAAAAAATTACAGAATAAAATGTAATATTGATTAAAATAAGTAATGGGAATTTTATGGCTGGTGTGCAGATGAATATATTGCTGCCCCTCAATTTATCAAGCTCTTACAGGACGTCATATACCAAATTAATTGGAACTAACACTCACACTGAAGACTTTAATGGTTACTGACTAGGGACAAGTTAACCAGTCAAAAATAAGCCTTAAACCCTTAGATCCAAGCAATCCAGAATTGGATCTACATCTCAGCATTTCAGCTTGCCCCTAGCTCTCTAATGAGCCTGAGTACCTCCATTCACTACGCATTCCACACAGTTGCTCTCAGGACCTATAGATGGAGGCAATCATGTTTAAACATAGTTCTTCCTAGAATAATTTGGAAAAAGCCTAAGACCCTCTCAAAAACACAGTTAATTTAAGTATGATGTCAGAATTTTATCTTAAGACAGTTGTGCTGCAACTATGTTGTAATGTGGGTTGGTCTTGCTTGCATAGACGATTAATGTTGTTGAACCAACAGATATGGAAAACTGGATGATGTATGTTACCATCCAGTAGAAGGCAGTGATATCAGAACTGCTCAACAGTGTCATAAAAGCTTATTGAGAGTCTCTTTTAATTCAAGAGGTATGGATCGTTGTTTTGCAGTAACTGGAATTAGGCTCTATTCCTGACAGCACCATAAAGTTCTTCATATTATGGACATGCTCTTATGACTTCAATGGAAAAAGAGTTTAGCCACTGTGGAGTGCTCTTGAGAATCCTGCCCATGTGAAAAATGTAGCCATTGTTCTGTCAAACAAGCATTGTAAAGACTGAGGCTGTAATATAGTTATAACATAGCCTAGCACTATCTACACAAGGAAGACGTAATGCAAGCAAGGCATTCATGTGTTATAGCATGCTCCTGTGACATAGTAAGATTTACTGTGCAGGAGAGTCTTAAATCCATCACAGTCTGAGACTATTGAACGCTTTCCTTTTATTGATGTTGTTCAGGCACACTCTTAGGATTTATGAGGCCCTATGCAGTACTATTAAACTGGTGCCCCTATGCCCAATGGCATATTGTGCACATGAGTAAGGACAGCTCTGTTGTTGTTATTTTAATATTAAGAAAGTGCAGAGGCCAGTGAAGTTAATGAAAGCTGAAAGTGATACGCAACTCCATAATAAACAGTTCCTGAATCCCTTTTGGAATTGGCACCTTTATGAAGATAAAGCTAATTAGCTCCTCTGTGAGTTTCTCATTTCAGATCTGCTTTTTTAGACAGCTATTTAATCAACCACTTGTAGCCAAGAATCTAATAAAGAAAACTTGTTGGATCACCTGAAATTCTGTTTCTGAAAATATTACCGGCCTTGAGATTTTTTGATAAGGCACAAAACCAAAGAATTACTTAAGGGACCTCCTTTTCCCCTCAAAGACAAAATTGCATGCTTCATAGCTTTTGGGTTTGAAAAAACAAGGTGAAAATGGAAATGTAAAACCAAATGAATAGCATATACTCAAGCAATAACAGTAAACATATAATAAAAATATATTCAAATAAAGATGCAATTGAAATAAAGCCAAATCCTAAACTTCGCACTTTCAGGTACAGAGAAGCAGATGACAGATATATATGGCTCTGCCTTCCTGGAGCAATGATGTTTTTTGAGAAGGCAGGATCTGTTATACAGGTCAGGCTTTCAAAGAGACAAACCTTGGATTTCTGGTTTTCATTTCAGATGATCTCTGTTTCCAAGTCTCAGCTACTACACTTAAGCCACTGCGCTCATTTATGAAACAATCAGCCCTGGAGCACAGTCCTATGTTTTCTGCTGTGTAAAAAAGTCATAAAGAGGCTTGCAAAAAAAAACAGTAAAACCATAAACAATGTGTGATGGGTTGTCACTTGTGGGGTGCAATCTGGGGGCTGTGGGAACTGCTTTGCCTCCTAAGCCCCCAGATGGGTAGGTGTCTCTCCCACTGCTTTGCTAGTGGTTCAACTAGCCTCTCCAGGCTCTGTTATCACTCAGGGGGTGTCTACACTAGAGTTTTGTTGGAAAAATGGCCATTTTTCCAACAAAACTTGAGGAACGTCCACAATGCAATTGAGTTTTTCCGAAAGAAAATCGAAAGAACAGAGGGGTTTTTCTGACGTTGGTAATCCTCATTCTATGAGGAGGAAGCCTTTTCTGAAAGAGCTCTTTCGGAAAAAGGTGTGTGTGGACTAGGAGGAGGGTTTGTTTTTTTTTCAAAAGAAGAGGCCTCCAGGAAATAGCACAGGTGCCCTGGTGGGAACTCCATACAAAGTAATCACAACTCTATAGTTCCTGTCTCCTGGCCCCTCTTAAAGCTCCAGGAACCCCGGACAAGCCTTGTGGCAGGAAGCCAGCCTGGGAGCAGCACACTGATAGCGCGGCTCTCCCTGTCACAGGCCTGTATAGCAATGGCACAGCCTCAAGCCTCCTGCGATCCCACTGGCCCTCGCAGGGAGCAGCCCCAGGGGTCCCATGAGGTGTCCCAGGGGGACCAAGAGGTGTGCGCCATCCTGTTCTGGCCCAGGGATCCAGTCCCTCCTTGAACTGTGGGGCAAAGAGGAGACCTTACAGGATCCCCGGACCAAGCACCACAATGAGGACATTTTTGGCCAGATGGCCAAGTCCCTAGCAGAGTGCAGACACCCACTTCAGACCTTGGAACAGGTCTGGAGTAAAGTCAAGGAGCTCCGCCAGGGATATGTCCAAGCCACAGAGCATAGCTCACGCTCAGGGGCAGGACCCCACACCTGCCCCCAATTACAAGGAGCTGCACCAAACATCTTCCCACGCATCCTTGTTGACTCCAGCCTCGAGACCCCCATGATCACCCAGCTGGAGGTCTCCGCAGAGGAGGAGCACCGTGACCCTCTCCCTGGAGCCAGAGCCTGTGAGCCAGGACATCTCCCAGGCCTCCTCGGACACCTGGGAGGGATCTTCAGATGAGTGGTCTCACTTTATCACACCCACAGGGCAGGGAAGGCAGACACACAGAGGGCGGAGGGCGAGTGTCGCTCGGGCTGGACATCGTGCTGCGGTCCATGTGCATGCAACCACGTGCAGTGTTGCTGTGCGGCACACGGGCACAGTAGGCAACCCCTGAGCATGCCCAGGATCTTGGTGCCAGGCTCAGGGGAGGCCACACACATCCTGCCCCGAGAGGGGGAGGCGCCACAGTTGGAAGCATGCTAGCCACAAGGTCGGAGGCACGACCCCGCACAGATTGAGGAGTTCCGCATCTAGCACATGGGCATGCCTGCATATGAGAGACAGCAGACACTCCCGTAGACAGCGCTGCGAGCTGCACCTGTATGTGCAGACCCAGGGACACCTAGGCTGCTCCTGACTCCTCTGCCACCCATGAGGGGATCCCACTGTGGACTGGACGCTTCCCTTAGCTGCTTGTCTGTGGGCCATGGGAGGTGGGGGAGAGTGGGCAGCATGGTCCTCTGGGCAGGTCGGGGCCCCTGTGAGGCACGGCCCACTGTGCAGTCCACACACAGCCTTGCTCCCAGGACACTGTGGTCACTGCTCACAGACAAGGGCCCGGCCTCAGGGACAGTTCTGCAGGGATGATTGACTGCCTCTCCCTCTGTGTGTTCTCCACAGCCGGGACTGAGGGCTGAATCACTCCACCACAGCCATCCGCCAGAGCCCAGGGGACCCAAAGGCCCGCCAGGGTGCAAGAAGAGCTTATACACCAGCACATCAGTGTCCTGAGTGACATCCACCAGACCCTGGCACACAAGGTCCGCACAGACTTGGAATGGCGGGATCGCACATGGGACCAGTTGATGCAGCGGTGTGACAACATGCGTACTGTCATGTCCCGCATAATGGCACACCCGCTTGATACCGCCGCTCCTGGCTTCCACCCTCCTGCCCTCCATGCTATGCCCATTTCCCATCCGCCTGCCTCCTCTGCTATGCCTCTGCTCCCTCCCCAGGTGATGCCCATGCCCCCTCTCCAAATAATGCCTATGGCCAACCCTGACCCCGCTCCAGCCATGCCCCCCCCCCCGGTCTACCCTCTTGTGCTCCCTGGACCCACCCAACTGCAACTCTGACGAGGTCCCTGCACCCAAGGTGGCACATTGAGCCGCTCCCTCCCCCTTCCAGTTATGAGCCCCCCTCCCCCTGCCCACCTTTTCAGAATGTTTCATTAATACAGACTGCATTTTTTTGAAAACCAAACAGGTGTGTTTATTGAGCGGTCAGGAAAATGGTGAAGGGATGGGTTATAGTGGGGCAGGGATAGGGCCGCAAGTCAGAGGCCCCTAGGGAGGAGGCCCTGGGGAGAGTTAATGGGGTCCTTGAAAGAACCTCTCCCTCAGGGCCTCCCGGATGCTCACCCCAGCCTGATAGGCCTGGCAGATGGCAGCTGTCCATGACTGTTGGAAGGCTCGCTCCTCATGGCTGGCATCTGCCCCCTACCCAGGGGGGAAGGCCTCCCCCTTCCTCTCCATAATGTTATGGAGGACACAACATGCCGCAACCACCTTGGGAATATTGTGTTCCCCAGGGCCGGCCTGAGCCATTCGTGCGCCCCGGGCCCTGGGTGCACGGCCCTGCCCCTGGGCGCACGACACCCCCCGCCCCCGGGCGCACGGTGCACGTGCGGTGCCGCCCCCGCCCAGCCCAGCAGCCCCGCGTGGCACCCCCTACAATGGGCACCCCGGGTGGTAGCCCGGTCAGCCCGTAGCTTGGGCCGGCTCTGGTGCTCCCCCACATTGAGGTGGGTCAGCAGGCACCAGAAATGTGCCTTGAGGCAGCCGAAGGCACACTCCACCTGGATCTGGGCCCGGTTCAGGTGGGCATTGAATTGATCCCTGCTGGGATCCAGGTGTCCGATGTACGGCTTCATAAGCCATGGCATCGGGGGTAAGCCGCATCCCCCATGATGCACAGTGACATCTGCACATCCCCAGTGGAAAGTTCACGGTGGGGGAAAAATGTGCCCGCCTCCAGCTTGCGGTACAGGCTAGAGTTTCTGAACACTCAGGCATCATGTGCCTTGCCCGACCATGCAACAAAAAAGACTATAAAGTGTCCCTGGTGGTTGATAAGGGCCTGCAGCACCATCGAAAAGTAGCCCTTTTGATTAATGTACTGGGCTGCTCAATGTTCTGGTGCTCGGAAGGAATGTGAGTCCCATCACTGGCTCCACAGCAGTTTGGGAACCCCAGGGCAGAAGATCTGGCCACGGTCGCATCCAGGTCTCCTATCTTCCCCCCAACCCCAGTGTATCCCACCAGACTCCACTGCTTCCCCGCTGTAAGGGGCCTTATCCACTCCTACTCCTACTCTGCAAGCAGAAATCTCCAAATTTTCTCTGGAAGCTGGAATCACACTTAGCAAAGGAGTAATAAACAGGGCACCAAGATGCGATTCCTGCAAACACCCTATTCTGTCTACCTACTTTTCAAGGTGGAGAGAAACATATATTCCACTTTCTGCCACTCCCTGGATGTAAGCACAGTCTTCTCTTCTTTCCTGTCCCCTCTCTCCAATTTGCAAGCAACCTTGATTGGCAAAGGTGCCTGCTTTGGGGCAACTAAGCTTCAAAATTATTTTAGTCCCTTGTTTTAGAGGTGACTTCCCCATTGCACCTATTACTAGATCGCTGTCCAAATCTGAAGAAGCAGAACTGGGGTCTGTGTGAGAATCTGGCTGGTCCTGTTGCCATGTGCATAAAGTGAGAGCTGAAAATAATATCTCCACCACTCAGCATGGGCCTGTGTCCATAGTTCTGTAGTCTGTACCACTGCGCTCTGTGTTTCTGCTCCCCTCCACCATTCTCCTCCCCCCCGCAAGTACTCATATGCCAACCATTGAATTGGTATAGTCTGAAAGGCAGAGAAAAGTGTGGCTGTGTTGGGATAAGCTTTTCTGGGGGAGAGGGAAATGCTGGGCATGTCTGGTATGGCATGCTTTCAGACCTGATTTTAAAGAGGGCTTGGCCTCCTCAGCAGTGGAGATATGATCCTGATTCTAATCTAGAGGCTCTGGGGATGGAGAAAATTTCGGTCGTATTTGCAGTCCATTAATGTAGAAAGAGGAAGTAAATGATATGCCAGTTCTTGGCAGATCTCTAAGACCAGCTAGTTTTTCTGATAGCTCTTTTCTATGAGGAAGAGCTCTTTCGGAAAAAGGCATGTGTGGATGGGGAGGAGGGTCTTCTTTTGAAAGAAGAGGCCTTCAGGAATTAACACAGGTGCCCTGGTGGACACTCCATCCATACTAATCACAACTCTGTAGTTCCTATCTCCTGCTAGCTCTTAAAGCTGCAGGCACCCTGGACAAGCCTTGTAGCAGGAAGCTGGCCTGATAGCAGAACCCTGACTGAGTGGCTCTCTTTGTCACAGGCCTTGCCACCCATGGCAGAGCCACAAGCCCCCTGCGATTCCCTTGGCCCTCACAGGGAGCAGCCCCAGAGGTCCCAGGGCCTACCCAGGGTGACCAAGAAGCAGGCACCCTCCTGGTCTGGAGCGGAGATCCTGTCTCTCCTCAAGCTGTGGGGTGAGGAGGAGACATTGCAGGAACTCTGCTCCAAGCACCGCAATGCCAAGATCTTGAAGCACATGGCCGAATCCCTGGCAGAGCGTGGACATCCACCCCAGACCTTGGAACAGGTCCAGAGTAAGGTGAAAGAGCTCCATCAGAGATATGTCAAGGCCAGAGAGCGCAGCTCACGCTCAGGGGCAGGACCCCACACCCATCATTGTGGACTCTGGCCTCGAGACCCCTGTCATTGCACAGCCGGAGGTCACTGCGGAGGAGGAGGAGAACCAGGGCCAGCAGGAGGAGGAGGAAGAGACAGACACCATCACCCAGTCCCTGGTGCCAGTGCCTGTCAGCCAGGACGTCATCTGATGCCGGGGAGGGATCTTCAGGTGAGTGCTCTCAGTTTGTCACACACACAGGGTCGGGGAGGCGGGCACACAGGGGGCAGGGTGTGAGCGTCGCTTGGGCTGGACATCGTGCTGTGCAGTCCATGCATGTGGAACCATGTGCAGTGTTAGTGTGCAGCATGCAAACTCAGCAGGCATTCCCTGAGCACGGGTAGGATCCTACTGCCAGGCTCAGAGGAGACCACACACATGCCTGGTGCTGGGGGGGGCCCTCCCAGCAACTGCCACAGCTGGAAGCAAGCTAGCCATGAGGGCGCAGGCACAACCCCAGACGTCCTGAGGAGTGCCACACACAGCACAGGGGCATGCCTGCATATGTGAGGCACCACCCACTCCCACAGGTGTGTGTACAGACCCCAGGGAGATCCCATCCCAGCTCCTCTGCTGCCCATGGAATCCCACTGTGGCTGGACACTTCCCTTGCCTGCTTGTCCGTGGGCCAAGGGGGAAGTGGGCAGCATGGTCCCCTGGGCACCTCAGGGCCCCTGTGAGGCATGGCCTGCTGTACAGGCCACACATGGCCTTGCACCTGGGACATCCCCCTCCTCTAGCCTGAGGATTGTTGGTTGCTGCTCACAGAGGAGGGCATGGCCTCAGGGCCAGTGTCTGCATGGATAACTGACCACCTCTCTCTCTTTATGTTCTCCAGAGCCGGACCAATAGAGACTGAGGGGCAAGCCATGCCACCCATGCCAGCCACCAGAGCCAGGAGTACCTGAAAACACACCAGGGTCCAGGAAGACCTCATGTGCCAGCATGTCAGCATCCTGCGCGACATGCAGCAGACCCTGGCACAGGAGATCCATGAGGATGCTGAGTGGTGGAACCATGCGTGGGACCAACTCATGCAGTGGTGCGATAGCATGTGTGCCGTCATGAGAGAAATGATGGCACAGCTGCTTGCTGTCACTCCTCCTGCCTACCACCCTCTTGCCCCGCCCTGCTATGCCCATTACCCTCCCTCTGCCCCCATGCAATACCTCTGCTCCTTTCCCAAGCAATGCCCATGCACTCTCCCCAAGTGATGTCCATGCCCTTCCCCATGAGCTGCCTATGCCCCCTCCTCCTGCCCCCTGCCATCTCTGACCCCTCTCCAGCCCCCTCCCCCCAGCCCACCTCCACTGTGATCCCCGGACCCACCCAACCTCAACTCCAACGAGGTCCTCGCACCCGAGGTGGCACCTTCTATGAGGCCACCGCCCAGCAGCAGGGCTGTGTGAGGGCAGGACAGCACAAGCCCCTGGGGAAGGGACTTCCTCCCCACCCTCACTTCACCCCCCATAGCCCACAGCCCTCCCTTTCCCGAGGGTCTCCCTTATGTAACACTCCCCCCCCCCACCCCGCAGGGACTGCAGCCCGAGATTGCCTTACCTCCATGAGAAGGGCCCCAATGGTGGACTTCCCCACGCCTAACTGGTTGCCCACCAACTAGTAGCCATCACGGGAGTGGGGGAGGGAGAGCTTCCAGAGGGCTATTGCAACCCACTTCTCCAGGGGGATGGCAGGCTGCAGGTGAGTGTCATGTCTCCGGAGGGTGGGGGCAAGCAAGGCACATGCTCCTAAAGGTGGCCTTCCACATGCGGAAGTTTTGGAGACACTGCTGG
Source organism: Pelochelys cantorii (assembly GCA_032595735.1). Classification (NCBI taxonomy): domain Eukaryota; kingdom Metazoa; phylum Chordata; order Testudines; family Trionychidae; genus Pelochelys; species Pelochelys cantorii. Next base: position 94,021,279 of record CM064329.1, on the reverse strand, counting down.
TCATCCCACCGCTCCAGGACCAGCTGGTCCCACCAGTCCGAACTGGTGTCGAGCCTCCAAAAACACCTCTCCCCTGTGGGGTGCGGTTGCCAGAGTGGAGCAGCCTCACCCAGGGGAAGGGTCCCGAGAATGAGCTTGGGGTCCAGCTCGTGCAGGACCAGGAAGGCAGCTGGCACAAAGTGCTGCAAAAACTGCAATATGGTCGTGTGGGGCCATCGCATGCCCGGGGCAGCTCTGGCTCCATGGCTCAAAGGAAAAAGCTGTGGTGTCCAAAAAAGAACAGGGCAACCACAGCAGGCACTGCTCAACCTTTGCTGTCCCTCGAAGAGGTAGCAAGCACGCAGCAGAAGCAGAGAAACGGCTGTCCAGGGGTGTCTCTTTAAGCCTATGTCTCTGCAAGTCTCCAGCACCAGCACTCGGAAGCAACTGGTGACATAAAGCCCTGGCTGAAGTGGTTCTGGGTGGCCTTTTATGCAAGTCAGCGTCTAATCAGTCTGGACGCTCTCTTTTACGAAAGCGCATCGCTTTTTCGATGTGCTTTTGTGTGTGGATGCTCTCTTTCGGAAGAAGTTTTTTTCGGAAGATTTTTTTCAAAAAAGCTTCTTCTGAAAGAATCCTGTCGTCTAGATGTAGTCTCAGCATGACAGCTGGTGATATGACACATTAGAGGGTATGGGAAGTCGGAGGAAGAGTGTTCTATTTCAAAGTAAGTGCTGTGTAAACGCTCACAATCTCGCCCACACGCTATTCCGCTCACCAGGTGATTCGAACCAGGAAGTGCCCCCAATGGATTTGATTCGAACTAACGCGTCCCGGAGCGCACTTCCTGGTTCGAATCAGCTGGTGAGAGGAATAACACACGAGCGAGATTATGCTAATGAAGCACGGGATATTTAAATCCCCGCTTCATTAGCAATTTTGGTCGGCTACATTTGCATCCCTAGTTCGAACTACAGAGCAAGTGTAGACGTACCCAGAGGGTGCATCTACAGAGCAGGGCTTAACTTGAAATAAGCTACACAAATTGAGCTACGTCAATTGTGTAGCTTATTTTGAAATAGCTTATTTCAAAATTGTGAGCGTTTACACAGCACTTATTTTGAAACAGAACACTCTTCCTCCGACTTCCCTTACTCCTCGTACAATGAGGATTACAGGAGTCGGAGTAAGAGTCCTCCAGCTTGACAGTATTTTGACATTATGTTGAAATAACTGCCTGCTGTGTAGATGCGGACTACGTTATTTCAAAATAATGCTAGTTATTTCGAAATAATTTTGTTGTATAGACGTTGATCACTTCCCCCTTGATGTGAGAAAGATACACAAGAGTCCTTTAACACAGAGCTAAGTTTTTTCCAGACACTATGCTCAAAAACACACTGGTTATGATAGTGCCTAAAACAACTTGAATGATTATAAGTGATAGGTAATCTGCTTTGATCTATTTGCTAACATATAAAGAAAAATGCAAACTAAGCCTAACATACTATCATACGATTATAGAATATTAGATTTGGAAGAGACATCAGGAGGTTACCTATCCAACCTCCTGCTCAAAGCAGGACCAACCCCAACTAAATCATACTACCGTATAGCTACTAGATAGATTAAATTTGAATTAGTAATTTCTCACCCTGACTGATAATACAAGCAGCCTGACAAGTTTCCATATACAGGCTAATAATCCCTTTAGCCCAGGACCAGCACTTCCCCCAGTTTAGTTTTTGTTCTTTGGGTGTTTCCAGAAGTTTTCTTTTGTGGGGAGTGAGGCTAAGAGATGATGTCATACACCACCTTATATAGCTTTTCCAGATGGCAGGAACTCTTTGTTCCAAGTTCTGTTCCCAGCCCAGTCTGTAGAAAAATACAGGTACCAAAATGGAGTTCGGTGTCATATGGTCTAATCACATGCCCTTGCATGCCTTGCTGAGTTATAGCAGACATTTTCTTATAGGCTGGTTGAAACATTCACAGGAAGGCTAAGTTCTTCCATGGTCCATTAACATTGTTGATGAGCCACCAGAACTGACTGGCTTCTCCATTGTTGTACCTGAAAGACTAATTTTGCCACATATTTCATGTTATAGTAGACCTCGATGATGTGGGTGTTAAACAGAGTAACCACATTTGAAACACAGATATATGGTCAATACTCATAATTTCAGATAAAAACTGATACATGCACACAAATAGGATAATCATATTCAGCTATCATAACTTTTCCATAGACAATTCACAAGACATATCCTGTATAATCATATCATAATCATAATCCTATGATGAATGTGGGGTACTGGAGTGTCACATCATGTTTTATACCTCAGGCATGTGGGGATCAGGTATAACTACATAGCTGGAGATCATGGCTCATACATACTGGCAAATGAAAACATGATTGCTGGACTTAACACATCTGGCATCACATTCAGCATTCATGACTCCAAAATTCAATTTGATTTGCCCTCTCTTTCATAAAAGGTCCAAGAATGGGATAGCAAGGTAGTGTTGCAGGTCAGGATTATGGGCATTGGTGGAACAAGCTGAGCATGTCAGGGTTAGAATAACAGAGGGCTGAAGATCAAGATTAAGGTACATTGATGAGGCAAGACTGAGCTGGGATAACAGGGGGCTAGGCTATAACTTTTAGACATGCTCAGAACCCACACCCAGGATCAGAAATCCATAAGAATTCAGCTCCCATTTAGACACCAGAGTAATTAACCAGATGTTTTAAAAAACTCAGCATTTTGGGTGCTGAGCAACTATTAAATTCTGACCCCAATTGTGAGTGCTGAGTTTTTGAAAATAAACCCCTAAGGGTGCATCTATACTGCACCGTTATTCCAGAATAACAGCCATTATTCTGGGAAAACGATACTAGGGTCCACACAGCAATTGCGATATTTCAAAAGAAAACCGAAATAACAGAGGCCTTTTTCTGACGTTGGTAAATTTCATTCCATGAGAAATAAAGCCTCTTCCGAAAAAGCTATTTTGGAAAAGGGTGAGTGTGGATGCTTCACTGCTGCTCTGTCGAAATAGCTCTTCACCAGGGCCATTCTAAAATTCTTCCTCCCCAGTGTTTCCTGGGACTCTAAAATCAAGATAGCATGTCCACATTAGGGGAGCCTGCCTCGGACTAATTTTGAGGCTTCCCTGTAGTATGGATGCTCTGTTTCAAAATAAACCATTCCAGAAGATATCTTCCAGAATAGCTTTTTCTGAAATAAGCTTGCAGTGTAGACATACCCTTAAGTCAGAATGTAGTGACAGCTGCAGAACTGTGAGACAAGAGCCTACCACTTCCCCACACCAATAGATTTCTTAATAGCTGCTAGCTATTATAAGCCCAAAAATTCAGTCCACCCCACCCTACAAGCAGCAAAAAGAAAATATGCTAAAATAAAAAGCAAAGCAGGAGATTGAATTATTCCAGAAAAACCAACAAACCTACAGGACATTATTACCATGTGAGTATTCTACCCAGACCATCAGGAGACAAAGAGCACATAAGACATTGTAGAGGGTGACCTTGCTGCAGGAAGAGTATCACTTCATAATGAATCTAACATCAAAACATGGGGTCCAGTCCTCCTGTTGAGATATCTTGACTTCTGTAGCTCACACTGTGCCAGAGGCCTTTTCTTCCCTCTAATTAATGTTGGAAAGTTACTTAATTACTTTTTTTTTCTTCACACAGCTCCATTTTGGATCATACTGTCAATAGCTATATAATCCATAGCTCTGTTCAATTCTAATCAACTAAACACTTTGAAAGAAAATAAAACCTTTCTAAATGACAGAGTGATTTGCTTACTTTTAAGCTTTGTTTATCCATTTTGATTAAACCTTCATTAAGGGCATTACTTTTTCTTCTAATCATTTTATGTTAGGGAGACAACAATTCCCTTTGCCATTCAGAGCAAAACTCCCACTGCACAATATCAAGACTGTTAAGTAGATAATTATCTGGAACACTTTTAGTCCACAATTTACATTTTATGGGTTTTTTTAAAAAAGCTTTTCCAGTACCTAAGGCCAGTAGAAAATGTTTCTGTGTCCTGTTACTATTCCAATGGAAATTTTTAAAAGAAGAAATCAATATTCTTCTGCACTGTCCTCAGACCTACCATTGAAGGTTTGTGCTAATACATGAAGGAGAGAAAGTACGAACAAAAATGGAAGTACGAACAAAAATGAAAACAAAAAATATCTAATTTGTAAGCTCTTTGGAACAGGGCCCATATTTTGGATCTGTGTTTGTATCATGCCTAACACGATGGGATCCTAGTGCATAATTAGGGCTTCTAGACACCATGATAGTAGGACCAAATAATAATGTCTTATGCACACAATGAAAACCTAGAGCAGTGTTTCTCAAAGTGGCTTCTGGACCCCCTCTGAGAAAGCTGCTACCGGGTTGTTCTGGTTTGTTTAGTTACCGGCTCTTCAGCCATGGAGCCTTGTGGCTTCCATTGGCTGTAGTTCACCATTTGCAGCTAAGGGAAGCTGCAGGAAGCAGCGGCCTGGGTCACTGAATCTCTCTGCCCTGAGCAATGGGGGATAGGAAAGCCAAAGCCCAAGTACCACCACCTTAGGCAGGTCCAAAGCCGAAGCTCAAAGGTTTCAGCCTCAGGCAGAGGTGTGCCGCTGAGAACAACGGAGTTCAAAATGGCCGCCCTTAAAGGGGCAGGCAACCTTTTTTTCTCAATAACTTTCCCGGCCTATTTTTTTTTTTTTTTTTTTTGGCTCAACAGAAAATCTTTGGTGTTCCTCATAAAAAAAATTGTTTGGTGTTCCTCAGTCTTAAAAAGTTTAAGAAACACTGTCCTATAACATGAGCCCTGCCACTCAGGAGCCCTCTGGCTTTGGCCTCAGGCAATGGGGCTCATCCTTTGGCCATGGGTCACAGCAAATCTAAGGCAGCCCTGGTGACTCCATTAAAATGAGATCCATACCCACTTTGGGGTCCTGACCCACAGTTTGAGAACTGCTAAATTAAACTAATTTTTAAACAAAAGAGAGCACTGTGGTTAATACATATGAATACATTTATTAGGTCATTTTCACAGTAGAGATGATGAACAGGTGAATTGCAACAAATTCTTTCCAGAATCAGTTCATCAGGTAATAGTCCAAATAGGTAGTCTATATACAGAGTTTTATGAAATTCTTCCATGGGAATTATAGGGAAGTCCAGACTGGAGTTGGACACTTCAGTTTTGTGATTCAAGCTTATCCAGACCAAATTTAAGCATATCTGAGATAACAAGATCAGGGTCCTAGAATTCTTTGAGAGACCTCTGGCAAGCTATGGATAGCCTCTTGACAGCAGGTATTCCTTGGGTGAAGCATTGTGGTTGTGAAGTAAAACCTCCTATTTCTTATGTATACACGGGTAATTCGTTCATTCATCAGCATAAGATAATTATCCATTAAGCATTTCATAGGCAATTACTACAAACTTCAAAGAGAAAAAGACAATGAAACTATTACACTTTATACTATCTACACATTAATATGCTCATCTGCAGGGCTTGACAAACGGCGGCGAAACCTACTTGCCAGCCCCACACTGCGCATGCGCAAGACCCGCATCGCGCATGCGTGCGCCACTGGTGAACGAGGCGAACGGCTGAAATCTACTGGCCACGGGTGAGTAGATTCAGTGATTTGTCGAGCCCTGCTCATCTGATCTCTGAATCAATAGAATATAAGTTTCGGAGGGGTAGTTGTGTTAGTCCGAGAGGCTATGTCTACGCTGCAGAGTTTTTGGTATCCTGGAAAAACTCTGCCGCATACAGGGAACACGTCTGCTCTTTTGAATTTTTTTCGGAAGAGTAGATGTGCTTTTTCGGCATCCCTGTAAACCTCATTTTACAGGGAAGAAGGGATGTTCCAAAAAAGGGGTTTTTCCCCAACATTTGGCCCAGTGTAGACCAGTGTTTCTGAAAGTGTTCCGCGGAATCACTTTCAGAAACACATTAACTGGCCACTCCGGTTTGTTTATATTGGTACCGGCACCACGGCCACAGAGCCTCGTGGCTCCCATTGGTTCCGTTTTGTCCTTTGCGACCAAGGGGAGCCGCGGGAAGCGACATGGTCCAGGCCACCGCTTCTCGTGGCTCCCGTTGGCTGCAAAGGACGAAATGGAGCCAATGGGAGCCATGAGGCTCCATGGCTGTGGCACCAGTAAATAAACAAACTGGGGCGGCCAGTTAATATGTTTCTGAGAGTGATTCCGCGAAACACTTTCAGAAACACTGGTGTAGATGAGCCAAATGTCAGAAAAGCCTCTTCTGAAAAAAGAAGCAGAAAAAGCTACACAAATTGCAGTTTGCAATTTGTGTAGCTTTTCCAGAAGAGCAGTGCAGCGTAGCCATAGCCTAACTGAAAAAACTTAAAAAATAACAAATAATCCTGCAGCACCTTAGACACTAACAAAAAATGTAGATGGTATCATGAGCTTTGGTGGGCACAATCCACTTCTTCAAATTAATGGAGTTAAGGTTGCAAAATCAATAGCAGAAAAAGAAAGGAGATGGGGAGGGAAAGAGAAGGGGAAAAATTGTGAGTTAGAGTGTCCGTGCTAAATGAGCTGATAGAGTGGGTTCTAAGTACTCGTAAGTAACCAGTGCTTGGCTATTTATGTCATTAGAATGTGGAATGTAGTGGGTAATCCAGTTAAGGTCTTTGTTTAAACCTCTATTACAAGTTTAATACCCACAATACCTGAGTAGTGAGTCTCTAAGTTCCCAAAATATCACTAATGGTCCTCTTTAGCATATTTAGAATTAAAACCAAATACAAGAATGATGCATGCACAAAAATAGGATATACACATTAAACAGGTAACTTTAAAATTGATGTTAGATTGCTCATTTTGCATAAAGTCTTTGAATTATGCATATTCATAAGCCAATTTGCATAAAGCATGGGGGACATGTGACAACTTTAACCACCATTTGTATCCTTTTCTAATCATGTCTTTCAAGGTAGAATTTGGGTCATTTAGCCAGCTAGTTGTGTAGCTCAATGTCAGTGTACTCATGGGACATTTTTTTCCCTCCCAATTCCTGAAGGGAGATATGGACAGGTAGTGGCTTTCCAAGCCATGGGCTCACCCATCACCTATTCCTCAGGAACTGGGTTGGTAGGGCTAGCTCTGGTGTTATCCTTTGAGGGCCTTTCCAGTGGGGTTACCAAAATTATATTTTTGAAAAACAAAGGACAGACCTCAGATGTCCCCAATCATTATATGACCTTCTGGGGGCAGGTTCAATTTCCCACCCTCATGCTTCTCTAAGAATACTCTTTTTCCAACCCTGGATGTAGCACACAACCCAGGGAACTGGGTGCTGAGCCAGCAGCCCCGACAACTGCTATTCAGATTCTGCCCTCGTGCAGATATGGTTGGGAGGATGCGGTTGCTGATCTTTGCCTGCTGCAGCACTGTGCACCCTGCTGGGGACATTGGCAGTGACTTTGCCTTGCACTCTGGGAGCCCTTGTTCTCCACCCCTCACCAGACAGAGCCCCGCCTGACTCAGTGCTTCAGCGCAGCTCCGAGGCACAGGGAAACGCAGGGAGACAGCTGTGCTGAGGGGCTGCTGCAGTCAGCAGGGACCGTGTCCCACAAAAGGCGTCTTTCCACTCCCCCCTCGAGCCTGGCCCTGGAGCACAGCCTCACAGGGCTGCCAACCCTCCAGGCCTGCCCTGGCATCTCTAGGAATTAACGATTAGTTTTAATTAAATATCATGTCATGTGATGAACCTTCCCGACACATACCCGACCAGGACTAGCAACCCCCGCCCCTCCGCAGCATGGGGCGGTGGGAAAGATGCGCATGTGCATAGCACCAGGTCCCCCCAGCCACTGAAAGGCGGGATAAGCGCGCTGGTTTAGTGGGGGTAAGGGACGCTGGGCTCTTGGGAGGCCACCAGCTCTTATCTGCAGCCGCCCCCATCTGAGGCAGCTCGGATCTCCTCCTTCCAACTAAAGCCCTCGCTCCAGGCTGAATTATAGCTTAAACCTAAACAACAGCCACCCCCCTGACGGGGACGAATGGAACCGGCCACAAAGTAGGCTATGCACCGGAAACCGCGCCTTTGCTGGCATTATGGGTAATGTAGTCCTTGCCCCCTCCTGGCGCACTCTTCGCAACGCCTGGCAGGTATGGGGGTGATATGCCGTAATGCATTCTGGGTGTTGTAGGCCGGACACTCGATCTTCCCGATTTGGCGATGTCGGGGCTGCGTCTTCCTTCCTGAGATTCGGTTGGCCTGGCGGGGATACCCGTCAGTAAATAATGTGCTCAGCCAATCCGTGTGGGCCATGTCGGAGAAGCCATCGTCCAATGGGCCGCCCGCACTGTGAAGGGCCCACAGCAATTGGTTGTTGTCTTAGAGGTGGGATGCGGTGATTGGCCCCGGCGAGGCAGATGGGTGGGGTGGGGAAGCCGGACTTGGAGCTCCTCAGCGGCGGTGTCGCTTCACAGCGGCCCAGCGATGGCCCTGCGGAAGCGGCTGTGGTTGCTGCTCTGCTCCGTGGCCCTGCTGAGCTGGGGCCTGGCCACCGCTGGTCAGTACTTGGGGCCCCAAGATCCCGACCGGACCCCCAGGTCCTTTTCCCGGTTGGGCTTGGGGGCTCAATTCGCTCGCGCCTCCCTGCGCGTTAGGTAGCTGCTCCTGCCGCTGGTCAGCGCGGGGTGCCGGCCTTGGGGCGCGGGGTGGGGGCACTGGCGTGGCAGGGGCGCGTGAGGCTTCGGGGCACTCGTGGCTCAGCGACACGGGCCCGGGCGTGGCGAGAGGAAGCGAGAGGGCGCGTCGGGATAGTGGGGGGGGACGGGAGGCAACGGGGTGGCTGATCCAGCGGTGAGTGCGTTGTGTTAGATGAGGATGGGATGGTGGGATTCGGCGCGGGGGGAGGAAGGGTGGTGACGGGGTGGGGTCAGTTGGGGAGGGCGTGTCAGGATGGTGGGGATGGATGACAGCCGGGTGATGGAGTGATCAGCTGAGGAGAGAGAGTGTTGGGGCGGGGGGAGGGGTGAAGCAAGGGGGCTGATCTAGTGATGGTTGCTAGGTTTTGGGAAGGATCGAAAAACCCCATGCTTACTACTTCAACTGCCCCAAGTCTGTTAGATCTTATGTGGAGTAGGAAAAAAGTGATATTTTTTAATTTTTAAGCATGTTAGGTAAGTGCCGTTAAGTATTGTACACACTGAGTGCTAACAACCTTTTTAAACACCATGTAATCCAAATGTTAGATACCGTACTTTTTAATAAAAATATCTCTGTCCGTAGTTTATACTTGTTTTTATTGTGTAAGCAGTAAGTGGAGTTTTTTTCAATTGATAAAATGTCTCTAGAGCATTGGAAATGTGCATAATACATCCACAGTGTTTAGTTGTGTCAGTTCAAATACTTATTAATTACAGTGTTTCATTTTTCCCACCTTCACATCTCTTTCTCCACTTCCAATTCATGCAAACATTCCATATTTTTACAGATTGATGTTTGAAAGGATTTTAGCTGGCTACAGAGCTATGTCTACAATAACACTTCTGTCGGTAAAACTTTGGTCAGAGATATGAAAACAGACACACACCAAATGACAAAAGCACTGGTTTGGACAGCACTATGTTCACAGGAGATGACCTCCTTCCAACATAGGGGTGTTTTAATTATGTCCACAGTACAGCTGTACCACTGTCTTGTCGCATAGCTAGAGATAGATTACCCTGAACTTTTTGAGAAATTGATCCCCACAGAGACTTTTTGTAAGATTTGTGATCTTAAAAAATTAAGATTGTGATCTTAGGAGAACCTCATAGTAGGAAAACAAGTGCTAGACTTTTGGTCTTTTTGCATGTGCTACCAGTTAGAGAGTTAAAAATTAAGTTTGTCTTGTTCAAGGACAACTTGGATCTCAAACACTGTTGCCACAGCTTTTGTAGATAACATAATTGGCCACCTGCATGTTTCCCAAAGTGTAATAAAGAAACATCTAGCTCTGTGAAGGCAAAAAAATAACATAACCCAACTTACCTAATACACTTGTGATCTACCACTTCTTAGAGTGCTTATAAAAAAATTAAAAATGAAAACTGTTCTCATCCTGCCACATAAGAATTGGTCAGTTGTATATACAGGATATTTAAGTGCATATGGCATGGTTGGTATGCAGCATGCACTTTTTGACATTGCTGTGTTCTCTGTGTGTGTAATGGCCTAGTAGTTAAACTTTGAACCTAGTATGCAAGGTTTTTTAATACAAAAGTAAATTATGAGCAGGGCTCGACAGATCAGTGTATCGGGTGAGTAGATTTCAGCCGGTCACCCCGGTCACCAGCGGCGCGCGCATGCGCAATGCGGGTCTGGCGCATGTGCAGTGCGGGGCTGGCGAGTGGATTTCGACGCAGTTTGTCGAGCCCTGATTATGAGTATATTGAAAGTGCTATGAATATCCTCAGCGATAGGATACGTTCAAAACACATGGCACTGTGTGTGCATGTTGGCTGCCATCTTGGCTGAAATACTGGGAATTTATCTGGAACCTCCAGAGATAAGCAAGAACGTCTAAAGAGCCAAGCTTCTGTAGCTAAGGACTGTAGCAACTCATATCCTCTGTGGCACTATTTCCCAATTTTATTTGGCCACGGAACCCTTTTAAACTCGAAAGAATTTATATATGGAGCTGAAAAAGTAGACCACAAATAAGTAAGGATAATAATAAACAAAAGCTGAATAAGGGTTTCTCGCAGAGATATTAGGGACCTGGTAACACACATTCATCTGTGTATTATGTTTTGCAGAGAATGAAGCTGTCACCAAATGTTCATTTTCAGATGCTTAAGTTAGGTACAAACATCTGTAATGAAATATATAGATAATATGTATTGGTAAAGGGTTACTATGGCTAAACATGGGAATGGTCAAGATAGCTTTTAATGTGCCACTGATTTTTGCTAGATCTTAACATTTGCTTTAGAATGTTATTTTGTGAACTTGTTCTGGTTTGTGACTGTTTTTGTTGGGTTGTCTGGTGCTCCGCAATAATAAACAGATTAATATCTTAAACAGGCCTGTATGGGGGTGTGTGCAAATGCACCCCTCCAGTTCTTCATTGTTCACCATAGGGCCCATTCCGGTCATCTGGAAAAGGCAGGGGAAGTGCATTGCCTAAGCCTCCCTTCCCTGTGCTCCGGCCAGGGGAAGGCTGGGGCTGATTTTCCCCCCTTCCTTCCCCAGGGTAAGGAGAGGGTGGAGCTGGGCCGTGGGGGTGGAGCAGCCACCAGCCCCTCCCAGAGCTTGCACGCGCGCATGTGTGCACACACAGAAATTCCTGCGTATGGGCCTGTTAAACATTCATTGTCAGTATCCGGTATGAGCCTAGAGGCTTGGTCTCGAATACTAACTCAGTTGCTTTTTATTTGGAATAGGGCTCCCTAGTTAATATTTGAATTTCTGAATACTTTCCCATAATTTCTGGAGACTAATCCTAAATTAGATAGGATGAAACCTCAAACTCAAATATGTGAAGCTACAATTTAATTGTCTGAGTTTAAGAGGTTTTTGTAAGGTTTCTATTTGGGTACATAAATTATCAAGTGCTGTCTTTGGCCTTGTAATCAAGACTCACAAACCTAGTTTGAAATCTTGCTCAAATCAGTAATTTATCAGATAAGGCTCAGCGGGATTGCCATGTTCGTCTATATCTGTAAAAATGAGGAGTCCTTGTTTTTCATGTGTTTTTTGACCCATGAAAGCATATGCCCAAATAATTTGTTATTCTTTAAAGTGTCATAGGACTCCTCATGATTTATTGGAGACTTTCACGTAGGGATGGAAAAGCACGTTAATTTTAACCAGTGAAACGTTAAATTTAACCAGTTAACTAATTAAACAGGAGCAGGCAGGGGCTGTTCCAGCCCAGCTGCTTCCAGCCCCATGTCGCTGCTCCCCAAGTACTGGTTAACTGTTAACCAATAAGTATCTCCCATTAAGGGTGATGCCTACTGGTTACCCATTAACATTCCTATTTTCATGCTTGATGTTAAGCCAAGAAAAGTGTTGGCCCTCAAAGCCTCACCATCTACCATATATTTGAGATAATTTGTCTGTCTGTTCAAGAACTCCTCCTAAATGGTAAGAGCTAGGATCACTAGATTCAGTATACAGGTTCCTCTTATCATAAGGGTTTGGTTGTCCCAGGAAAATGGGATATGCCTGGATTGGGATTGGTTCCCATAAAACCATGTAGAAAAGATATAGAAGCTGGTGAAAGGGGATGGACACCCCAGACACCCTTTAGAGAGGTTGGAGGGGACTGAAATTCTCCCTCCCCCATTCGTACGGGGACATTGCTGGCTGTTTCCCTTCATCAGGGAGTGAGGGTAAAGTGCATTTCTTACTGTGGCTGGGGAGCAGGGGGCAGATGAGATATGCACTTTGTTCTCACTCTCTATCAGGGACAGGAGGGGGAAGAGCAACCAACCCTGGAATGAATCTTAGGGGCAAGCCTTTGGTCCTACACTGGGGACACACACACACCACCACTCTCATTCCCCTGGCCAGAACCCCTTCCCCTGCCCAGTCCTCTGATTCCTGCACCCCCTGCCCTGAGCTCCTCCTTTAGGACCCGAGCAATGCCTGGTAAATGTGTTAGTTTGTTCATAAAATCAGATGTGAATGTTTGGTAGAGATTGTGATTTAGATGTGGGCTCTCTGGATGAAGCTCTGTCCAGGTAAAATTGATGAGATGCTGGTAGGTTGAGGAAAATAACTGGAAGATGTGGTAAGGATTACATCTACTGTTTTGGTTGAGGTTGTTTATACATTCATTGTTAGTAGAGTTTGCAGTCTTTGGTAGTTGGAGTCTAACCCTGCTGCTACTGGATAATTCAGCAGCTCTGTAAGCTTGTTGTTGTTTATTTTGCTTTAGCTATGGAGATATCTAAACAATTATTTAGTGGGGTTCTAAAAAAACCTCTTCCAAATCTTACCCTCTCTTAGGGTACGGCTTGACTGCGGTGGGGTTTCAGGATATCAGAGGTATCCAAAAAAACTCCACCGCGTCCAGGGAATGCGTTTGCTCTTCCGCTTTTTTTTTTTTTTTTTTTTTTTTTTTTGCGGAAGAGCAAAATGCACTCTTTTGGAAGCCCCTGTATTCCTCGTTCCACGAGGAAGAAGGGGGCTTTCGAAAGAGGGTTTTTTTTCCAAAATTTGGCCTAGTCTAGATGGGCCAAATGTCGGGAAAGCCTCTTCTGAAAAAAGTATCGGAAAAAGATACGCAAAATGCAAAGTACATTTTGCGTATCTTTTTCTGATAGATCCTCGCAGTCTAGATGTACCTTCATTTACAATGGTTTCTTCTAGAGATGTTTGCAGAGTATAACTTGTGTGATGTTAGTTTATTTCATGTCTCAATGAGTAAGAAATCATCACGGGGTATTACTGATTTTCTTGCAACAAATTAGTTCCCGGATTGTGGCAATACTAAGACCAGACTGGATGTTTCATTATTTTGGCTTCATAAGTGGCTTCCCAAAAAGTCTGTGAAAGGTACAAATGCTGAAATTGCAGAGTATAGAGAGATGTTTCTGTAGATAGACCTAGACCTGGTTTGTTTGGTTTTGGTTTTCAAAACGAAAGTGTTGCCATTTGTTTTTAATCACGTTCTTTCTGTGTAATATGTTAACAGTCCTTTTGTGAGAACACTTAGATGAGTTAAGCAGGGATAAAGGAAATCTGACTTTTAATTATGAAGGTTTAAAGCCATGGACTTATGGGAGTGTTCTTTATATATTTATTTTGTTTTGTATGCACACAAGTTCAAGTTTCACATAATTTCTCTTGTTACATGTTGGAAATGTTTTAGTTGTACTTAAAGATGTTCTGGGATCTGTGAGCCATCAGAATACTATTTTTCCTTGCTTCATTCCTTTTCACTGTAATCTCAAAATCAAATAACTGTAGCCTAAAATTTTATCCTTTATTCTTTGGCAACTGTAATAAAAATTGTTGTATAGAACCATTGCTAGTCTTATTTGGGGATGGTGCCCTACATGAGTTTTGCTGAGGATGCAGGTTTGATTCCTGGCTTTGTTTGTAGGTGGTTTCTTTGTCTTTTTCTCTGCCCACCCTCCTGTGACTAGGGAGGAGACTGTGCTCTTGATGCCACTGCTATGCTGTACTCCTATTGGAAAGTAGTATGCTCAAGTCTGTTAATAAAAAAAAAAAATGCTTCAAATTTTCCCTTCTTGTAGTCTAAGCCCCAGATGCTAATTTGTAGAAGGGGACTGCTGGGGGGCAGGGATGTAAAATCCCATTTAATTGATTAACTGGTTAATCAGCCAGTTAAACACTATACTTAGAGGGGTGGAGGGGGCACTGTGGCCAGGCTGGAGCCACCTTGCTTCCCCCCCCCCCCCCACCGCAGGCAGGGGCTGCTCCAATGTGTGAAACGGTCTGCCATGGATAGGAGCTTCCCCTGCCCCCACCAGTTAACCAGTACCATTAAGGGTGATGCTAATCGGTTAACCTTTCACATGCCTATTGGGGAGGCAGCTTTGGAAGAGGTCAGCCAGCAGTTGGAAAGGAGTTTGAAGGAACCTTGCATGTTGCTATGAGAGGACTAATACTGACTGACTGCAGGCTTTTCAGTGCGATAGAATGGAGTACAGTGGTGAGACAAGTAACTGAGTAAGACATCTTGAAACTGATCTTGTTGAGGCAACAGCACAAAGTGGCAGTTACTTAGCCACTGCATGCCTTAGCTGTGATTAGCTGTAATAAGCATAACTGTATGAACTTAACTTAGGTGTCCCTTCCCTGAAGTTCATTTTGTGGCTAAATTTGGCATAGTCTGAAGAATATTATCCATGTCAGAAAAGACCCTTTTCTGTTTTTTCATGTTTGTTTATCCTCTTTTTTCCCCTTAAATAAGTGTTTACACTTTGGAATAGAATATAGCTTTCAATTACCCCCCCCCCCCAAAAAAAACCCTAGCAGAATTTCTCCACTGTTGCTGACTGTTCCACATTAGAGCTGTTAAAATGTGTTTATTTGTGTAAATGTGTATCTGCTGAACATTTCATGAGGATGGAGGTGGGAGCCGGTGGTCATGGAGAGCCAGCTTAAAAGATGGCTCCCCGCAAACACCAGTTCCTGTTCCCCCATCCCCCTGCTGCTTTTGTAGCAGAGGCAGGGCAGGGGGGAGCAGTTGGCTCGGCAGGAGCCAGTACATGCTGAGATCTGGCTTTGAAGCCGGCTCCCCGTGTATACCAGCTCTCCCCGGAAATGGGAGTGGTGATTTCCCGGGGTTGTGGGAGTTGGCTACTCCACGGGACCAAGGTTCCACATCTTTGCACATTGACACTTGAGTTGTCCATTTTCTGTCTGACCTCTAGTAGTGGTCTAGGACTGGCCCCACTGTACATTTTTTCCCTAATTGCTGGTTCCTCCCCAAAATTACTAAACATTTCTTACCCAGCACTTGTTCACAGAGCTTCTTCTATTAAAGAGTGTTTTACTGTCAGCCCTCTTTCTTCATCATTAATAGGTTGGGTTGAATTGTTTTAAGCACAAACAGCATCAAATAATTAATCCTCATGAAATGCCTCATACTTAAGTAAGTAGAATTGCATTTGGAGTACAAGAAGGTTCAGGGCTGATGAAAAAAATTTGCATTGTTCTGTTTGTCTTGTATTGTCAGCTTGTTACCTTATACAGTAAAACTCCAATTGTCCAGCATCCAGTGGTCCGGCACTCCCGATAGTCCGGCACCAACTGGAACCCAGAAGTGCTCCAGCCAGCTGGACAATTGGAGCTGCTGGCGGGGAACGGCACAGCGAGGGGCGAACCCTCTGCCATTTTGCAGGAAGGTGGGGGAAGCCCCACACCGCCGCCGAGAGTTTCCAGCAGGGGAGCTGGCTCCCCACCCCGCAGACTGCAGTAGTTATCGCCGAGCAGGGGGGTGAGGGGCGGCGCTGCGGGACCAACCCAGCAGCACCCCAGCTGCTCTACTCCGCCGCTTCCCCAAGTCCGCTGCTGCCGCTGCTGAAACTGATGAGTGGCGGACAAGCAGCGGAGCAGAGCAGCTGGAGTGCTGCCGGGTTGGTCCCGCAGCGTCGTCCCTCACCCCCCTGCTCGGCGATAACTACTGCAGTCTGGGGGGTGGTGAGACCGCTCCCCTCCCGGAAACTCTCGGCGGCGGTGTGGGGCTTCCCCCATCTTCCTGCAAAACGGCGGAGGGCTCGCCGCGCCATTCCCCGCCCACCCCCCGGACACAGCGTGGGTCCCAGCAGACCCGTCACAGCCCCCCGCCAGAGTGCCTCCCGATAATCCAGCACCACCTAGGTCCCAAAGGTGCCAGATTATTGGAAGTCTACTGTAATAATCTTTTCTCTCTCCAATTTGCTTGAAAAATGTAGGATTAATTTTTAATCAGCCCTTTTAGAACTAGCATCAGGCAACCTTGCTAACAGATCCGGCAACCTTGCTAACAAATCCAGCAGATGGTAAGTAACCCACTTTTTCTGAGCTTGGGTTTGCATTTAGGAAAGCAAATAAACAATTAGCTCTAATCAGTTTGGCAGGTGCATAAACATTATAATGCCTGGGATTCTGTTCAGTGGATAAGGCTCAGTTAATAATTCCCTGTTATTACCATCAGTGACCTACCACTAACTCCTGATTAACACCTCCAAAAGATCATACTTAATTAGCTCTCAAAGTAGGTGTGCTTTTAGTTATCATTGTAATGTCTGTGTACTATTTAACAGTTCTGTGTCCAAGAATTGTAGGACTATAAATAATCCCTTTTCTGTTCACATTATCCAGTATCACTGCAAGTAGTCTACCTAAATTAACTGAAAAATCATTTAAGTGCTAAGTACAACTAAACAAATTGCAGTTTTGGTTTTTTAAAATCTTTTTAGCAATCTCGTTTGGAAAGAATATCTGTGTAACAGTCTGTTAATTATGTTATACCTGCAGCCTGTTAATGTAGATCTGGTTTCTTCCAAAAGACACTACATGATGCAACGGCAATGAAACTGTTCCTTTGTTTTGTTTGTGAGACAAAAACATAACAAATTGAGTCCTGGTTTATGCTAAGTCACATACAGAACAAAATACCAACAGTCTAATAGGGTGTTGGTATTTTATTCTGTATGTGACTTGGCTTTGTCTGACTTTGCGTGCAATGAATAAAGTTACTTGATTTAATCAAAGAACTAAAGGATGGTAATGTAATTAATCAACGTAGATTTATGGAAAATAGATCTTGTCAAACTGATATTTTTTGAGATTATGAGTTTGGTTGATAAAAGTAACAATGTTAACTTCCCTTTGCTCCATTCATCTGAAGAAATGGGTTGTGACCACGAAAGCTCATGATACTATCTATATTTTTTGTTTGGTCCTGCAGCACCTTAGAGACTTTCGTTGTTTTTTAAGTGTTAACTTTAGTATGGTGTTTGACTTGATCAAGGATGTTATGAGGTGGGTATTTAAATAATTGAGTAGTCGATAGAATTTTTATTGAATACTTTATTAGTTGATAGGCAGTCCAGCTGAGTCCCAGCTCTGGCCAGGTGCGTGACCAAATCTCGCTGTGGCTCTGCAGTTTAAAACATAGTAGGAGCTGGGGAGGGGGAGACAAGCTGCTTGCCTCCCACTGCCTTTTAAATTGCAGAGCCACAGCAGGGTTTGGTCCTGCACCTGATGCAAGCCGGGACTCAGGCAGGCTGCCTGCCTAGCTGGCAGCAGCCCCTCTCTGTGGGGCGTCCCAGCAAGGAGTTGGGACCTCTGAGGACAGGGGCTGCTTCGCAGCAGCAGCTCTTGCCCTCTCCCCCCACCCTCCACTGCCTCTGATAGAGAGGGGACAGGTGACACCATGAAGCTTTTAAGCCAGCTCCCCACAGCACCGGCTCCTGCTTCCCCATCCCCTCACTGCCTCTGATACAGAAGCAACGGGGGGCGATGCAAGTGGTTGACTCAACTACCCGATAAGCTTAGGCTCCCTTACATCCCTAGACTTGATACTATATAACATTTTGATTAAAAAAAAAAAAAACCTAAAACAGTGAAAAATTAACATGGCATATATTAAAGGGTTTAAAAACTGGCTAACTGATAGGTCCCTAAAGAAATTGTAAATGAGGAATTATCATCAAGAAAATGTACTTCCCATGGGATCCCGCAAAGATCAATTCTTGGCCTCCATTCAATATTTAAAATTTTTATCACTGACTGGGAAGAAAACATAAAATTATCACTGATCAAGTTTGCGGCTGAGACACAAATGAGGAGAGTGGTAAATAATAATAGTCTCATAGGAATATCATTTGGCACTGATACAATTGCTATTGCAATATTGTGTCCTGATCTGGTGCCCGTAATTCAAGAAGGATGTTGATAAATTGGAGAGATTTTGGAGAAGATCCACTAGAATAGCTAAAGGATTATAAAACATGTCTTATAGGGATAGACTCCAGAAACTCCATCTATTTAGATTAATTAAGGCAAGGTTAAGAATAGGGATGTAAAAAAAATGGTTAATGATGTAACTGTGTAACCATTAAAAATCTTAGCGGTTACACACTTACATGCTGAGGACTCTACAGTATAAAGGTTATACTGCAGAGCCTGCAGCACAGCTGGCTCTCCAGGAAAAGTGCCAGTAACTGGTGCACACTGGGATTCAGCTTATGCCAACCCTGCTTTTGGGGAGCCAGCTGCTGCCTGGCACTGAGGGTTCTGATACAGATCTAGCAGCACTGGGTGGGGGCCAGAAGCCTGCTCCTAAAACGGACCAGATCCCAGCTGTTGGCCCCACTCTCAAGGAGCTGGCTCTGCTGCGGGCTCTGCAGTATAAGTTTTATACTGCAGAGCCCACAGCGTAGGGTGACAGTTGGCTCCCCGAGAGCAGGGCTGGCAGTCAGAGCCATTGTGTGCCGAGAGCCGGTTTACGTGCACCAGCAGCTGCTGCCCCACACTGCAGGCTCAGATACAAAGCCCTCAGCTCAGGGCAGAAGCTGGCTCCCTGGGAGCAGGGTCAGGAACCAGCATGTAACTGTAACAGAAACCAATATGCTTATCGGTAAACAGTTTAAATGCTTACACTCGTACGTCCCTAGTTAAGAAGTGACTTGATTACAATCTACAATTACCTACATGGGGAACAAATATTTAGTAATGGGCTCTTCACTTCAGCAGAGAAAGATATAACATGATCCACTGGCTGGATGTTGAAACTAGACAAACTTAGACCAGAAATAAGGTGTGATTTTTTTTTTTTGACAGAGAGTACAATTAACAATTGGAACAACTTACAAAGGGTTTTGGTAAATTCTCTATCTCTGACAATTTTTCAGTCAAGATAGAATTCTAGGAATTGTTTGGGGGAAGTTCTGTGGCCTGTGTTGTACAGTAGGCCAGACTGTATGACTACAGTGGTCCCTTTTCACTGTGGAACCCTATGAATATGTATAGTTTGCTAAAATATATCATGCAAATTAGCTGTGAGTGGCTATCAGTTACGATTTGAAAATCTTTCTTTTAGAAGTGTATTAATTGATATTTTATGATTGCAATGAATCTGCAGATGACACCTAAAGCTGATGTCCTAATCAGTCATGACCATTAAAAATATCCTTGTACTTTTAAAGCATTAAATAGTGTTGTTGACATGTTCAGAATACTTTGAAAGCAATTAATCCTATTGTACTGTAACTTAACCGTCCTATTTTAGTTTCCAGGAAACCCTCGGCATTCGTGGTAGATTCATTCATGAATGCACCGCGAATGACAAAATTCTCAAGTACTGGAGCTGCAGCCCCTGAACTCACTGCAAGGGGCCAGGAGCCACCCTGCTCCCAGGCTGGGACAGGAGATCCGCAAATATGCAGAATGGTGAATAACAATCTGCAAACTGTGAGGGTCTCTTGTATTCCAAAGCTTTAAAATGCAGATAACCTGTATGGCCTTGGGCAAATCACTTATCAAAGTCAGGAGTAAAATGGAATAGGATTTCTGGTTGCCAGCCTGCAAGTTGGTATTTATAACACTGAGGCCATGTCTATGCTACCCCTTTGGTCATCAAAACCTATTGTTACTCAGGTGTCTGAAAAAACACACCCTGAGCAACATAAGTTTTGCTGACATAAGTGGTAGTAGTGAAGGTAGTCTTATGTGAATGGGAGAGCTTTTTCACTTGGCATAGTGTGGCTACATGAGCTGTACAGAGGTACAGCTGCTCTGCTGTAAGCTCACTAGAGTAGACATAACCTAAAATATACCACTTTTGAAAGTGAAAACATTAAGTGTCTACTTAATTTCCAACTGTTGATTACATTGTGTTTCTTAATTGCCCCTACAGTTTTGAAACAGATACTGTTTTTTTTTCACTTCCTTACCTAAACTGATGTGTAGTGTTACTACACCCTTCTAAGCATTTGTTGCATGTCATCATGCAAGTGAGGAGCTCCTTTACACACTGCTGTATTTTGGGGAGTTGTCTTATATAACTTGCACAAGCAAAAGTATTTTATGTTTAGGTATGATACAATGCTCAGGTTTCCTCATACTTGGAGAGGTCCCATATCATGTGTGACAACTTGAGACTCTTGGTCAAGGAGATGAGTGCAAACAAAAAGAAAAAAAGTTGTTTACAGTAGATTGAATGCCTCAACTATACAGGATCTAGGGAAAATCAAAATGAGAAATACAGGAGTCTACCAAAAATAGATCCTTAGAACAATTCTATTTTCCTGCTATGTGAGATCACAAACAAACAAACAAGGCTATGGAACTGACCTGTGTGTTCTAGAGTTTCTTGTCCATTTGCTGACTTTATCTAATAAAGGCCTCATTTCTCAGGACTGAACAAGCTTTGACAATTCCAGCCTGCAAGAAAAGAACAAAGTTGTATCCTTATATGGCAACATATTGGTCAAGTGGCCAGCCCTGCATCTGACCTGATAACTTGACATTGTTCTAACTGTGTGAATAAATCATTCTGAGGCTTTGAGTATGCTGACCAATAAACCACATACCGTAAAATCCCGACTATAATGCGCACCTATGCATAATGTGCACCTACCTTTTAAACATGAGAATTCCAGCATAAACTGAACTCCTATCTATAATGCGCACCCTGACTTTGCCATATTTTGTCTTGCCTTTTTGTATTGCTGGGTAATCACACGTGAGCGCACGAGTATACAGTGCGCGGCGTTTCCATGCTCTCTTTGGGATGCCATGAGTTGTTGGCGATCTTACACGACTGCTGAAAAACGTAAAGTAGTTAGCTATGCTGAGGCTCATGGCAACAGAGCTGCCAGCCGTGAATTTGATGGCATAGCAGAGTCTAACATTCGGCTTTGGAGATGGCAGAAAGAGCGCCTGCAAGCGCTGCCTCGGATGAAGATGGCTGATCGAGGTGAAAGTACTGCATATCCTGAGTTGGAGGCCAAGCTGGTTGAATGGATTGCTGAGCGTAGACAGCAAGGCAGTGGTGTTAGCCATGCAGAGGTTAGAATGAAGGCTTTGACCATTGCCAAAACGTGCACTAACACAGCCGGGTTTAAAGCTTCGCATGGCTGGGGCAATCGGTTCATGAATCGCCATGGCCTATCGGTCCGACGCCGAACAACAATTGCACAGAAGCTACGCATGGACTCAGACACCAAGGTACTACAGTTCCAAAAGTTTATCATAAAACTATGCAAGCAGCACTGCTACGACCTTTCATTAATTGGTAACGCAGATCAGACACCATTAAATTTCGATAATCCCTACTACAGAACGCTTAAAGTGAAAGGTGCCAAGACCGTCTCCATTGCTACCACAGGCCATGAAAAGTCTAGGTTTACCGTAATGCTTGCTTGCATGGCCGACGGAACGAAGCTGCCTCCTTATATTGTGTTCAAGCGCAAGACAGTGCCAAAGAATGTTATATTCCCGAACACCGTTCACGTGCGTGTTCACCCTAAAAGCTGGATTGATGAAGCTTTAATGCTTGATTGGCTACAGACGGTTTGGGCGAAGCGGCCAGGTGGACTTATGAAAAAAGCGGTCTCTAATAGTTTTGGATGCATTTCGGTGTCATCATATGCTATCTGTCAAAAGGCTTCAGCAGGACAAAACAGACTTGGCAATTATTCCTGGTGGAATGACCAAAATGTTTCGGCTGCTTGACGTGACAGTTAACAAGCCAATGAAAGATGCACTACGCAGGAAATGGAACACCTGGTTGTTGGAAGGTGAACATACATTTACTGCAGATGGACATATGCGAACACCGACGCTGCAAGATGTTACCCAGTGGATAGCGGATGTCTGGGTTGAACTTGATCCCACTATCATAAGGAAGGGGTTTCTGAAATGCAGCATCTCTAATGCTATGGATGGCAGCGAGGATGATGCCCTGTGGATGGATCTGAGTGACAATGAATCGTCCGAGGGCGAGTTACCGGTATGCGAAGATGACAATGATTTGTATTACCTAGATGAAGATGTCGAGGGCTATACCCCAGAAGATATTGCTCATCTGTTTGAGGAAGATTCTAACAAACGCGAATTCGAGGGCTTCGAAGATGAGTAGAAGATCAATTAACATACGGTATTTGCTTGTTTGCGCTGCAGTGTTGATTTCATTTGTTTAACTTACCTTTTTGAAACTATGTATATAGTTGCTTGTCGAGGCTAATAAAAATCAACTAAATTAATCACTGGACACCAGAGGTTAAGTGCCGTGGAACAGCCAAATGAAAACTTTGGGAAAAAACCCTCCTATGGATAATGCGCACCCCGACTTTGACGTTAAAAAAACGGGAAAAAAGTGCGCACTATACTCGGGACTTTACGGTATGTACCTTCCTACCAAGAACCATATTTAAATATATCTAGCTAAAAAGGTGCTAACATAACTTTCCTGGTCAATGCCTTTTGATAATTGAACACGCTGGTTGGCAATTTAAAACTTGATGCTTCTTAGCAATTCTTATTTTAATGCCTTTTATATTTATTAGTAAACTCTAGAACTCTATCTCAAAAGAGTCATGCTAAGCAATATTGTTTTGTTCTAGCTAAATTCATTGCTTTTTGTTTAGATGATAACACGTTAAAATAGCCTCTGAGCTAATTTTTAAATTTCTTTCCAGACGAAGAAGGAAGTCAGGATGAGTCATTAGAATCAAAGGTAAGCAATAAGTCTCTACTTATCACTGAAGGGCATCTTCCATTTTCTTCTCCCTCTTTGTGGGACTAAAGCATCAGTTTTCAAACCTCTTTTAATGGGGTTACCAGAGCTGTCATTAGACTTGCTGTGACCCACGGCTGTATCTGAAACCCAAGCTGGAGTCCCTTTTCCCTCCCTATCTGAGGTACAAGGGCTTGGGCTCCAACCTTCTTCCCCAGTGGTCATGGATTAACTCTATTGTCAGAAGGTTGGTTGCAGTGCAGTGAAGTTTGAGAGCCCCTGAACTAAAGCCAGAGTCTGAAAAGGAGAACTCAATAGAATCTGTTTAGAATCTTCCATTAACTTGCTGCATGACACTGATCAGTGTGGTCACAGAGATCCCTGTGAGACTGTTACTTGATATGTTGAAAATATCACCAGTGCCACTTATCTGTCCTTTGGGGCGCTCCACCACCTAGTCCTGCTGACCCAAACCCTCTGGTCTCCTCCAGCATTGGTACAGAGTTGGGGTCATACCCCTATCCAGAGTAATGCAGACGCTTAGATCAGATCAGCTCTGGAAAGGCTCAGTCAAGGGGACTTGCCACAGCACCCAGGTGCACAGCCCCAATAGGACCAGAACCCCAGACAAATCCATCTTACTCTGTATAAAGTTTTTATAAAGTGCAAGCTCATAAAATGTTCACCCCCTTTATCAATGAAAGGGGGATATGCACATCTGTTCCCCCTCCCAACAATTATTTACACTGGGTTTATTAATAAACAGAAGTGATTTTTATTAAATATAACAAGTAGGCTTTAAGCAGTCATAAGAGATAGCAGACAGAACAGTGTACGTTACTAAACAAAATAAAACATGACTGCTAAGCCTAGTAAGAAACTTGTTACATGCAATACCTTACCCCTAACAGTAGTTCTAATCTGTCTTCCCCCCCCCCCCCCACAAGCTGGGAAGCCTTTATTGTTTGGCATCCCACCTTTATATAGATTTTGCAAGAAGCAGGAATCGGTTGTATTCAGTTTAAATGTTTACACTCTTGTAGTAGAAAAGAACGACGTCCAACATGGGTCCCAGCCTCAGATGACCTAAATACATATCCTTGTGGAGTCTCTGAGCCCCTCCTATTTGTTGTTCATAGGGAAAACAATCCTATTTACCGATCATTATCCTCATAAATGAGTCATCAAGTTTCTGAAATACCCTTACTGTCCTTCACTTACCGTGTCTTGTTTAGTAAAATAGGTTTATACTTCATATTTCTCATTTCAAATATAGGAATGATACTTGTGCACAAGTTATGCATATTCATATCTTTAATCATATTTCCATAAAGAATATGAAATGCGCCATCACAATGATGTTGGCTGAGTGTCTTAACATCTCTTAGCTTTAGCTCACCTCTTTTTGGGGAAAAAAAAAAAGAACATTTGTTATACTTCATGTGTTTAGGGTTTGATTAAGCAATATTAATACTTAATTTAGTATTTAGCTCTATTCAAGTATTAAGTATTAGTCATTAAAAATGTAGTATATGTGGAATAACATTGGAGAGCTGGTTTAGTGCAGAGGTAAGATCGTTTTTCTTAATAGTGCACTTTTGTAGCATCTTTCATCAAAGTGCTTTTATAAACACAAATCTAGCTTTACAGTATACCAGTGAGGCAGGTCATATACCTGTCTTACAGGTGAGAAAACTGCGGCAGGGAGACCAGGTAGGGTGGGGTTTTTTTTCTCCACATCTTTCTTTTTTCATTATTTGGCTATATTAGAGCTAAAACCCATGAGTCTTCAATTCTTGTTCTTTGCTCTAAATGGTAGATAACTTTCTACTAATAGAATATAAATGGGAGATTTTAGGAGATGGAAAACAGGATTTATGGTCAGAGGTTGATAGACTTGAAACTTTGTTGGGAGCGCTAACATTATAATACTGATAGGGCAACTGATGTCCCTTACGAAGTTTTCAATTAAATGTAACAGAAAAGCCTATTACAGTTCAGACTGAATACCTCAAACGGAGTCAAGAACTGGTGCTAGAAGACAGGACAGCACAGGAAAAACTTTACCGTTCTAAGGAGAAATTTCAGTTTATTTAGCTGTTTGACATTAGGATAAAGGATTTCCCTTTAGAGAGCCTTATAAAGTCAGCTCTCCAGTAAACACTTGGGTCCATATCTCCAAATTTGGCTTTCCTGTGACTTGTGACACTTTTTTCTCTTAAGTACAAAGGGAACTAGTCTCCTTTTCTGCTATAGTTCCAAGACTTTAATTAAGTGCCTTAGCTTCAAACAGGTCATTTGTTCTGAATCAGCGCAAATGAAACTCCATTTTTCAGACAAGCTGAAGTGATATACACACAGTCTGAATGAATGAAGAGCAACCAATTTTGTGTGTGAGTTTGAGATATTGCCATTGTAGAAAGAGTTTTTCTTAAGAATTAAAGGGGAAGTGGATCATTCAACACATTTATTTTAAGCTCAAGAGTCAGAAGTTGCATAATAAGTTCAGTTTCCTGGTAGACATAATTAAAAAGGGGGTAAAAATTAAATAGTAGTACAGGTTGAATCTTCCTAATCCGACACTCTCTGGTCCGGCAGCATCCATGGTCCGTCATGATTTTAGTTAGTCGGGTGTCCACTTATGGGTGTGACAAAATTTCCTGCTGTCCCATAAGTTTTGTTTACAGCCACCAGTCCTGGTTCTAGGCGTTCTTTGCTGACATTTAGGGGTAAATTAGAGCTAAATAATTTCTAAGAGCCCAGTAAGCAACTGAAGTATTGGTAATGCTGCTAGACAATACTGACCTCCTGTGGCCTAGCAAAATCTTTGGTTCGACTCGGGCTAGGTCCCGGGGTGCTGGACTAGAGAGGTCCAGCCTGTAGTCAGTGAGAGTACTAGTCTTCTTAATTCTGCTCTCTTCTTCTCTAGACTTCCTTGCCTTCAGAAGAACAGGTGGGGGACCACTCTACAGGAACCCATGTTGTAGCAGGTCAGATCTTTCTTGAGTCTGAAGACTCAGATTCTCATACTGAAGATGAAGAGAGCTTTAGGAACCAAGAAGAGGAGAAAGAGAGCATGTTGGAGGAGTTTAACTCTCTTGAAATGTCAAACCTATTAAATAAGAATTTGGAAGACGTAGAAATACAGAAACCAGGTAACTTTGCTTGAATTCTGATGGTTTCATGAACCAACAGAAGCAAAATGGATCTGGAAAAGTTTGGGAGATTAGTGGGATCCAGGAATAATCTTCATTTGTCTCTCTATTGTGTAATTAAATAGTGGTGTTAAGAATGTAATGATTATTGCAGCCTTAATTTTCTCTATCATAATGTTGGCTGATCATTTCAAAATAAATAATCCTGAAAATCTAGATCTTCTACTTTAGATGCTTTTTAAAATGTTTTCTACCTTTATCTCTAACAATTCTTTTCATATACCTTTTCACAAATGCAGATTAGAGGGGTGATAAGCAGCAATTTTGTAGAATTATCTCCAATAACATCTGTTAATCTCCACCAGCACTATGCGCTTTTAAAAAAAAGGTAGCTTCCTATAAAACATCAGTAGTCTTGCTAATACAAAATGTTGTACACTCTTTTTGAGCACTTGCATATGTTGCTGTAGATGAGCATGACATGTTACAGAGATGAAAGGCATTAATAAAGTGAAAAAGTGAGTAACAATACATTTTTAGTAGTATGAGCAATTGTTGTTAGTGTTCAGATTCAAGCATCATGTTTCATCAGCCAGGTCTCTGAATTGAAGGTGAAGTTTTATTATTTTATTTATTTAAAATATTTTTACCCGACCTCTCTATTTAAAATATTCTTTAATCAAGATGCTTTTATCTTTCCATCATAATGTCATGAAAAAGTTTTGTCTACGCATTGTTCAAATATGAGGATTTAATGAAACTATAAAAATGCTTAAACTGGTCCCCTGGACCATTTCCTACTATAGCGAGACAAGTGAATCCTAGACTAGACTATGTGCAGCTACTTCGATTGTCCCCTAAGTAAATATGCTTATTAGCCCATATGTGATATGTTAATATTTATAAGTTTATAAATCACTTCATCTTATACTTGCCTCTCATGCAAACTTAGAGCTGTTATAGGAGTAAAATAGAGCCACAATCACAGTGTATGAATTGTGTAGCATCTTGCATTGTTTTAAATGTTAGTGAAAATACTGTGGGAGAAACAAACATTATGCCTGGATTTAAAATAAAAACAGGATGGGTGGGAGAAGGAAATTGGATATGGTTATCTTAATGTTTGACTACTAATATCGTAGCTATGCAGTAAGGTAAGAGCGAGGTAGTTGTAAACTAATGTCACCATCTAGAGCACTGCATGATTTGCTTGGTGTGTTTATTTGCCTTCCTTTGAAGCATCCAGTATTTTCCACTGCTAGAGACAAGGAACCGGACTTGATGGAAAACCAGTAGTTTGATTTGATATGGCAAATCCTATATTCTTTAAACTCTAGTCATGGCCTGTAAAAAGCAGTTGAGTGTCAAGAAAGTGAGCTGATAAGTGGAGGAGGGGAAATTGTTAATTGCTATTGGTTCATATGAAACCTCATTTGTCTATTTATGCAGCTTTGAGATAGAGAAGTTCTCTACCAAAGTTTCAGTTTTACAGTACATTGACTCAGCAGGTGCAGCCTAAGTTGATTTTGTTTTTCCCCTTCTCTTACTGCTATGCCATGTCACTAGTACTTAAAGACCTTTCTAAAGTCAGAGACTTTAGAATAGTATTCTGTGAAATTAGGTTAGAGGGATAATGCTAAGTAAATTAAGAGTGAATAAATGTTCTTCTACAGCTTTTTGACTAACATAGAAGTAGGACTTTTTGACTAACATGACTAAAAGGGGGAGAAACCAAAAAAATAACTTTTAAAACTTCCTATTTGTCATGGAAAAAATTGACAGGCCTTCCAAAGCAATAACTGAAATATACAGACAAAATCCAAGGTTTCAGCAGGGCTCATGCACAGGTGCTAAATTTGTTGGTCACTGTTTGTGGATATTGTTTTATTCAGTACTTGATCAGGTGACAGTTGAATATACACACAGTCAAGTTTTATTATGCAGACTACTCCAGGATTGGCAATTGCTCATGACTGTTGAACTGAGCCCCTGATGATAATTATTGGCCACCCCAACAACTGTGTGCATCTTGCCTTCTGAAAAAAAATCATTCTGCCGCTAGTTAGGGTGTGTGTAGTCTACAGGGTTTTTTCGAAAAAAGTGGCCTTTTTTCAAAAAAAAAACTTCCCCTGTGTCTAGACTGCCGCTGCATTCTTTTGAAATTAAATCGAAAGAACGCAGTGGTTTTTTTGACCGTGGTAAACCTCATTTTACAAGAAAGAACGCCTTTTTTCGAAAGTGCTCTTTCGAAAAAAGGCGTTCTTGAATGCAAACAGGGCTTTTTTTGAAAGAGAGCATCCAGACTGCCTCGGTGCTCTCTTTCGAAAGAGTGGCTCGCTTTTTTGAAAGAAGTGGTTGCAATCTAGATGCTCTCTTTCGAAAGAGGCTTGTAGTCTAGATGTAGCCTTAGTGTGTATCATTGGCAAGCAACTAACTTGCTCGCACATCATTGTCTTCCCAAAAATGAAATAATTGGAACTCTCAAGCATAGCAGTGTTCCTGGTTATTCTGAAAGATGACTTGTATGTAAACAACTTTATTTTTTCCAGGTATTGTTTAAATCCCCCTATAATGTATCTTTAAAATATTATTGACGCAACCAAGCATTCAAAAATTATAGGTTGAGCTCAATTTTAAAAAAAAAAACCCACAAAATTTAAAGGTTTTTTTAAAATAGATTTCTAATTTTTTAGCTTTTAGGGGGTCATGTTTTCAAGTTTTTCTGTGTACTTCTGAGAACTGAAAGCTTACTCTCTAACTTGACTTTAAACCAACCTGTCACTTATTAGATGACTCTAGAAATTGGAGCTTAATGAAAATACCAAATTGTGAGACTCACAATTAAATTGTGCCAATTGGCAGTGCTTATAAAATTAGAAGCTTTTATGAAAACTAATAGAAATGGCATCCATATTTTTAAAAAAACATAAAAATTGAGTGAGATTTAGATCTAAATGTTTCCTGTGAATTTAGAGTATCAAATTGAAATATTGTACAAATTAGGAGATGAGAATCAACACATCAAACTGCCTGTAAACAAATGTGAATCTAACCAATCTTTATAGAGTGTAGTACAGGAGTAAGTTATATATGGGCGCTGGAGACTGACTTAGATTTTCTGATTCCAGCTTTGATATGTTAAGGCTTTTAATAATCTAAAACTGCTTGTTGTAAAGTAAGGATAACCTTAAAATGTGAGACGTATTTGACAAATGTCCCTTTTAATTCATTTCTCTGTAGTGTTGCATAAATAATGAAACTGAGGATTAATGAGTTTGTTTTAATAAAACTCAGAAACCTGGCGTGGTGGTGAACAGTTTGTTTGCTACATACGTATGAGAAAAATCACGGAAGAGCTCTCATTCCTGGGTTTCTTTTCAGTTTTGACAGCTATTGGAGGCACTGCAGACAATGAGCTCTGCCACTTCCCCTTCCTGTTCCTGGAGAAGGAGTATGTAGAATGTACAGCTGATGGAAGGGAAGATGGCAGGCTTTGGTGTGCAACAACCTATGATTACAAGAGAGATCAAAAGTGGGGCTTTTGTGAAAGTAAGTAGCCAGTTACATTTCTGTTTTCTTTCATTGAATATTTGCTGAGATTAATGGTCTCCTTATACCTTGTGGGTAAGTGTTTCCATAAACATAAAGTTTGCACAGTAGAAGTAATGGGAAAAAAGGAGAGCCACCTTAGTGGTTTAGATTCCTGTTCTTTCAACATCATGTCCTACGCCCATTTCCTTGGCTCATGGAATCTGAAAGTGACCTTAATAGACACAGTTTGAAAGTTACATGGGGAATTCACTGTATGCATCCCATTGATGTCAGTGGCTTGCTGCACAAATATGACCCTTTGTCTTTTGCAGAAAGGAAGCCAAACGTGTCTCTGAGCAGCGGTTCTCAACCGCCAGTCCGCGGATCGGTGCTGATCTGCGAACTGCTTATTGCTGGGGCACAGCAGCTGCCAGAGCTGAAGCCGGCTGTTGGCGGCAGCTCAGCTCCGACAGCGGTGGTGGCTTTTTTTTTGTTGTTGTTCTGGGACTGAGGCGGTGGCAGAAGGAGGCAGAGCAGGAGGTGCCTCCCTCCCCCTTCCGCTCTCAATAATGGTGGCCCAGCCAGGGCTCCGTGCTCTCCCCACACACCAAGATGTGCTTGGTGAGGGAGGGGGCACAAAGGGAGAAGGGAGCATGTGCACCGCCAACAACTGCTCCTTCTTCCCACTTAGTAGGTAACAGTCATGTTCCCTAGGGGAGCAGCCTCGCTCTGAGTGGGGAGGCAAAGAGGTGTTGGGTGAGGGCGTGTGGTGTCATGGGGCAAGAGGGTGTTGGCTTGGGCTGTAGGGGTCAGAGGTTAAATGGTCAAAGGGCATGGGGCATGGGGTGTGGGTCAAAGGGTGTTAGGCACTGGGG
This sequence comes from Pelochelys cantorii, assembly GCA_032595735.1. Taxonomy (NCBI): domain Eukaryota; kingdom Metazoa; phylum Chordata; order Testudines; family Trionychidae; genus Pelochelys; species Pelochelys cantorii. Next base: position 93,990,513 of record CM064329.1, on the reverse strand, counting down.
AGAAAAGGGATGGGTTGGGCCTTCATGGACAGGTAACATTTTGTTTGCATATTCATTATTTGCATAATAAATATGCAAATAAAATGATGCCAGTCCACCAAAAGTTTGTGAATGGGTTTATTGGTCTGTGGTATAAAAAAGGCTGGGAACCACTGTCTCTGAGAATGTCTTATCTCTTTCATCGCCACCTTCCAATAGGATGACTTTGAGGAGCATGGTGATAGCAAAAAATAAATGAAAAAATAGGCACAAAAAAGGTTGCTATAAAAAACCCTACAGCCCATTGAGACAGTTTTCTCCCTCACTGCGTGCACAACCTCTGTATCTTGGCCAGCATTAACAAGATCATGTGGCCAAAGAAGAATCTGCCATGAAGAGAAGCAGAAACAGAAAATGTTAAGACAACCTCTTCCATTTGATTTAAACCATTTTTCTCTTTTCTTTTTTTAGCTGAAGAGCAGTCTAATAAGAGAAGACAGATGCAAGAAGCAGAGGATGTTTACCAGACTGGGATGAAAATCCTTAATGAGAGCAGTAAAAAGGCACAAAAGAAAGAGTAAGTCATTCTTGAACATTAACATAGGTCTTTCTTGGGAGAAACAGTTGACTTGTTTTGGTATGGTGGCTTGTAACCAGGACACAGCTTAATGAGATGCTGGATTTTAGACTTAAATAATATTAGAAGTTATATGGGCTATATAAAATTAAATCAGTTATGTGGTATGGAGAATAAATGGTAATTGAAGAATTTTCACAGTAGCAGAAACTCATGACAGCTTTCTTTGAGTATATCCATAAAAAGTAGACAGACTTTTTCTTGCATAGCAAGTATGCAGATGAGTCTGTTCATTATGTGCTGCTAAGCAATGCAATTCTCTACTTAAGCACAACCATTGATTTTTTTTTTTTCCCCTCTAGCAATGTAACAAGAACAAGGGAGGAATCTTTTTCCCACAAATGTTCAAGATTTTAAAAAAATACATCCTATAGCTGGCCAAACAACCTTTTGCAATCTTTCGCAAAAAATGAGACCCACCTCCCAACAATCTGAATAGCCAATACTCTCGTGGTTAATGTGCTCACATGAGATGTGAGAGACCCAGGTCTAAGTACATGCTCTGTCTGATGAGTGCTTAGCTTCAATGAAACCACAGACAAGTGGTTAATATGTTTCCATTAAAAGTTTTTTGACAAGTTAGCTTTTTTTAGTTAAAAACAAAACGCCAAAAATGTCTTGACCCTCTCTATACCTAACCTATACTGAGAGAAGGAATTGTAGACTTTTTTGTTTGTCGTTGTAACATGGTACCTACTTTAGCAGCAGAGAGGAATATCTTCAAACAGCCTCGGCAGGATATAACTTCTGCCCTGATGTGAATTCTAAAAAGCTCATATCTGGCTTTATTGACATTTGAGACATCCAGTGTCTATTTGGCACCCTTTACTCTCCTCAAATCTTTTTCTTTCTCACTTCTTTAAGGATTAGTTTAAGAAGATTCAGTAGGACCTTCTCTTCTGTTGCTTAGTTACCATGCAAGCACTATATATAATCGCAAAATATTGATTATATTCTCTGCTCTAGTTAGTTAACTCATTTACTACAATTTAATTTTGTATAACATAAATGGATAAATGCAGAAGAGGAAACCAGGAAGAGCAAGGGTGAGATGAAACTCTTATTCTGCTCAGTCTGGTTTCTTTGTGCTCCATCAGTCTAATAAGTCCAGTTGGCTTTTCAGTTCTATTGATGACAATTTCTCCTTCAGCAGCAACATCATGTAGTTCTGATTAACTGTAAATATTCTAAATTATGGGTGTTACAGTAGCATCTAGAGACCACATTTTGAGATCAGAGCCTCTTCTTCTAAGACCTTCTAAAAGACACAGTAAGAGACAAAGACCCTCCTTCGTAAGTTTAGTATGGGCAAGATAGACATTATTCCTACTTTACACAGGGGAACTGAGGCACAACAGGCTAAGGTAGTCTACACAGCAGCGTTATTTTGGAATAATTGATATTTCAAAATAACACAGTGTGTGTCAAAATAGAAAGCCATTTCAAAATAATGTCAAGATGGCAGACTTCGTACCCCTACTCCTGTAACTCTCTTTTCACGAGGAGTAAGGGAAGTTGAAGGTAGTTGGTCCTTCATTCAACTTTCTTCTGTGTAGACAGCGCCAAAAGCCGAATTAAGCTATTTCGACTTCAGCTATGCAATTGACGTAGCTGAAGTTTGTTTGTTTGTTTAAAACACTTTTACCCAGCCTCTCTATTTAAAATATTAGAGGCGGCTTAGAAATTTTTTTAAAACACAATAAATAAATGTATATAAAGTAAAATACAAGACCCCCGAAGTGGGGGAAACATAAAATCTGCTAAAACACCTCAAGAGGAGGGACACACACACACCTAAACACCAATAAAAGCACAGGTAAAAGTGTGGCTGTGGCCTGGCACTGAAACAGTGCCAGCACTGGTGCCGGGCGAATGTCCCAGGGGAGAGAATTCCATAGCCTGGGGGCAAAGGCTGAGAAGGCCCTGCTCCATGTAGATGTCAACCTTATCTCCATAAGTGAAGGAACACGGAGCAGAGCCTTCCCAGCAGACCTCAATCCCCGGGCACGTTCGTATAGGAGGAGACAGTCCTTCAGATACCCCGGTCCCAACCCATTTAGGACTTTATGCATCATAACCAAGACCTTGAATTGTGCTCGGAAACATACCGGAAGTGAGTGCAGCACCGGCATAACGTGCTCTATATAACAAACTCAAGCAGCCGCATTCTAGACCAGTTGAAGCTTCCAAAGGCTCTTCAAAGGTAGTCCCACGTAGAGCACATTACAATAATCCAATCGGAATGTGACAAGAGCATGAATCACTGTAGCCAAGTTAGTATCTTAATTTGACTTTTGCCCTGCTGTGTAGATGTGCCCTTCGTGATTTATCAAGGTCATACAGGAAATCGTTGAAAAAGCTAGGAATTGGACTCTAAAAATCTGGTTCCAGCCTAATATCTTAGCTGCAAGATCATCCTACCTTTTTTCTGCTTTAAATATTCCAGGAATTAGTAACTGTGGTCTTTTAGTTTCAAGTCACTTTATTCACCTTTCCAAAGATATGAAATATAAAACTACAGGAGAGTTGTGAGAGAAATCAGCATGAAGCATAAAAACTTGTTTGCAGAAGAAAAAGGAAAAAGTCCAAAGAATAGTAGGGTAAATGGAAAGCAAACAAATAGGAAAAAAAGGAGGAAGTGAGAGAATTTCATTTAAAACCCTTGAGGATAGTTTAAACCAGGGGTGGGCAAAAGGGCCTTCACAGGCCAGATCTGGCCCACCAAGCATGTTGATTCGGCCCACGGAGGTCTGGCTGGCGGTGGAGGGAATCAGAGCCTGGGGGTGGAGGGAAGCACACAAAGTCTCCTCCTGCTGTGCCCCTGCCCTGCAAGGAGCACATGGTGCTTAGAAGCACGGCATGTTCCTTGCAGGATGGGGGCAGGATGGGAGGAGACTTTGCATGCACCCCTTGCCCCCAAGCCCTGATTGGCCTGGGGGCCAGGGGGAGCATGCAATGTTTCCTCCCGCCCTGCAAGGGGCTTGGCACTTAGAGTCAACCACCAGCTGCTGCTCAGCTGGCAGGTGACTAAGTGCAGCGCTCCTTTGCAGGGCGGGAGCAGACTTTGCCTGCTCCTCCCACCCCCAGGTCCTGATTGACCTGGGAGGGGGCACAGGAGAGCTGGCGGTTTTCTCTTGGGGAAGCGGGGGCAAAGACTTTACACGCTTCCCCACTCAAGGACCAATCAGGGTCTGCAGGCGGGGAAGCAGGGAAGTGTCCCTTCCATCTGAGGCCCTGCTCCTTCCAGGGCAGCCCTGGCCACTTCAAAAATTTCTGAAGTGGTCCCCGGTCAAAAATTATTGCCCACCCCTGACTTAAATTGTTGTGTACTTTCATCTGTTTTTGTTGTACATTAAGCTGTTTAAATGGTATGTTTTCAGGTCACAGTGAAGAGACCATTGATATTTCAACCATGGATGTTGTAAAATCAGCAAAACTAATTTAGCTAAAAGGCCTTTCATCAAAATCTTCTCATGGTTAATCTGGCCACTTCTTTACAACAGCAGCAACCAATACCGTACTCATCTCAACCCAGTATTTGTATGGAAGCTATTGGTACTTTTAGTTTTAATTAATTTAACAATCAGTTGAATTAAGTCAAATTCTGTGGTGTCCAACACACTGGCCACATGTGGCTGTTTGGCCTGTTGAGTGTGGCTGTTTGGCTTGAACAATGTGGCTATTTGGCCGGTTGAGTGTGGCTAGTTTGCTATAGCAGTAGCCACTACAGTGGCTAGTGCTTCAGAACTTGTTGGACACCATGGCTCTAACTGATGCTCTCTTCTTCTCCTATGAAACCACTAAAAAGCAGTGGTGATACACTAAAAAGCTCTGGTGAAACTCTTAAAAACGCTTGTGAATGATATTAAATTATATATATCATATTAGCAATGTATGTGGAGAATTGTGGTGGTTTAATTATGAAGTTTTGAATGTTACACCATGTTCAAAAAGGAAAATGCCCCTAAATTAGATAGTGATGGATATAGAATGTCAATTAGGACAGAGTGAAGGGAGTGAAAATTTTCTCTTTGTCTTTTAGCTTTCCTGATAGTCTTCTTTGCTTTGTTTAAAGGTGACTAAATCTTTAATTACATTCTTCTTTAAGAGCATATCAGTATCTTCTGAAAGCAGCTGACATGAACCATACTAAGGCAATGGAGAAGGTGTCTTATGCTCTGTTGTTTGGGGATTATCTGAAGCAAAACATCCAGTCTGCTAAAGAGCTGTTTGAGAAACTGACTGAGGAAGGATCTCCTAAAGGACAAATGGTATGTATGCTCTAAAATAGTAGTCCCCAAACTATGGGAAATGACTGCCTAGAGGAATACAGAGGTATGATTAGGGAGTGTGAGGGGTGAATGAAGCAGAGCCCAGGCCACCCAGCTCCACTCTCCCCATACCTCACCCATGGCTCCACTCCTGGCTGCAGCTCCTGGCATGAGCATATTACAATAGTGATTAAAAAAGTTTGGGGGTCACAGGTCTACAGAGAGCTGTGTTAACCATTCATTTTATTAGCTTCAGCAATGGTCAAGGACTGGATTGGCCATGAAGACTGATCTCCCTTCTCACTTCTAGAATGGGATGAGAAATGTTGATGGAAGAAGCTGGCCCTACTTTTCCTTGGGCTACATCTATTCTATGGATAAATAGGACTTATGTCTCCTGGGCTGCAATCCAGAACCTTTTTTACTCCATAATAAATCAATCAATCTGATATCTAAAACTGATCTTTTGACTATAAGACATCTAGAAGAAAATAGATTTTTTTTTTCTGTGTGTAAGTATCAAGATCTGGTCTTCTCATCACTTTAACTATTAGCTTGGGTGTAGATCAGAAGGATGTAGGTTAGTAGAACGTGAAGATTTGAGTCTACCACATTTCTTTTAAACTTCCGAGACAATAACCAGATGCTATCTGTTTGGCTACGGAATTTACATAAAGATAACTCCTGATTGTTATGTCTCTTTCAAGGATAAAGTCCATTGGGAATTTAACAACTGTTGGATTAAACATAATTGCTGTTTTAGTCACAAACATATATGTTTTAAACATTCTAGAATTTTGGACTTTTGATTTTAAAGGCTGTAGGTATCAACACAGAGTTTTTGTTAAATATTTGCTAGGGATGTTAAAATGTTTAATTTTGTAAATGTTTTTAACCACTGTAAATTTCAGCGGTTACACATTTACACGCAGAAGAGCAGAAAGGAGCCGGCTTTTAAGCAGCTCCCTGCGAGCACCTGATCTCGCCACCCCCTTCCCTCCCCTGCTGTCTCTGTGGGAGGTGCGGTGGGGGGAACCTGCATGCAGCTGACTCCCCACACATACTGACTCTGCCTGTGTCTCTTCCCCCTCCCCCCCCCGCTGCTTCTGTATCAGAGGTGGCGGGGAGAGGCAGGTGGCTCCGCAAGAGCTGGTACCCATGAGGAGCCAGTTTAAAAGCCATCTCCATGTGCACTGGCTCCTGTCTGCCCTCCCACCACGCCTCCCTCTTCTGAGGCTGCAGCTCAGCGGTGGTTCCACAGGAGCCGGCACGCACAGGGAGCCAGCTTAAAAATATAATCAATAATGTATTATTTCAAAGATCTCCTGCCACATTAAAATAAATTCCCTTAACTCATTCCATACCTTATTCAGCTCCTCCTGGGAAAAGAATATTCGAGCATGCTGTGAAGTTCATTCTCTCAATATCCATGTTCTGTCATACCAGTGGAGTGATTCAAAGGCTTATTAGCACTGCTGAGGTTTGTTTGTGACTTGTCTAAAGGGTACAACTGATTGTTTTTAATTTAGTGCTGTGTCAAGCCCTGGCACAAACACAACAGGTTTTTCAGAGTCAGTAGTCAGGCTCACTGAATTTGGTATCAATGTGATTTGCAGCTCTGTGAAAATCTTGAGAGCAAATCTCAAGCAATAGAACTCTTTCAGTGTCTGTTATGATGCAGGGCTACTGTGTACTAGAACTACCAACAGGAACACTTTGTACAAGAAGCCCTCGCTATTTGCAGTGTTATGTTCACCATTTCATATATTCATGGTGCTCTATGTCACACCAGCTTAAGCACATGATGCAGTATGCTGACACTTTTCCAGTGTGTTCTGAAGTTAAAAAAAAAAAAGTACAGTCACTAAATTGCAGTAATATCAACACACACCGTAAATTATGGCACCAAAAAGAAAAGTGAGTGATACCAATGGTGGTCAAGGGCTAAAAACAGAGAAAAGGTAATGACTTTTAAGCTTGAAAGTGGAATTTTTTAATTAGCTTGCAGATGGTGCAGTGCACCCTTGGTAGCTAGAATGTACGGCAATAACGAGTCTACTGTGCATTATAATAAGAAAACCGAGAAAAACAGTGTTGCTGCAAGTGTACCATCTTATGTAAAGGTTTCATATGTGTGCCGTGATTCCATAATGGAGAAAATGAAAAAGGCAATAAGCATTTGAATAGAATACATGGCACAGAAACAAGCACCTGTAAATGGTCCTGTAATTTGAGAAAAGGCTTTGAGTTTGTGGAAGCGTTTTGTGCATCAGGTGGTAACAGGGGTAAATATGACAGTGCAGTTTCATTGATCTCAAAAAATGAGTAGTTTGAGAATTTTAAAAAGAGCCACAGTTTACATATTTTGAAGTTAATGGGGGAATCGGCATCAGCAGATCATAGATCAGTGCAGGATTATTCCCCACAACTTTTTAAAATTATTCAGTAAAAGGGTTATGTGCCCCAACAAGTTTTCAACACAGACAAAATTGCCTTATTTTAGAAAAGGATGCCTGCAAAAACATCTTTCCAAGGAGGATAGGACAACTTTGGGCTTCAAGGTAGCAAAGAACAGGCTAACCCTTGTCTTCTGCGTTAATGCTGTGGGAGACTGCATGGTGAACCCTGTGGTGCTGTACCGCACATTAAACCTCAAGGCAGTAAATGTAAAGAATAAGCACAGCCAGCTGCTTTTTGGAGGTCAAATAAGGGTCTGGGTCATGGTTGATTTATTTTTAGACTGATTCCACAACTGTCTTGTCCATGAAGTAGAAAATACATAGGATTCAAAGGGCTTCCCTTAAAGTGCTACTCATCTTGGACAATGCGCCAGGGTACCCACAAACCAGTCTGCAGTTTGCCCATACTGACATTGGAAGTGGTTTTCCTGCCACTCTATACAACTTCCCTCATCCAGCCTCTTGACCAGGGTGTGATTTTTACCTCGCGAATGGCGAGGGCTTCCTGTATGTTTTTTTCTTTTACTAAATACTAACTACAACAAAGAATTCTTGAGGGAGAGAACTAATGGATAAGTCCTTCGTTCACCTAGCGGAATTCATATTGCAGCACAGGTTGAATCTCTCTCGTCCAGCACTCTCTGATCTGTCAACATCCGTGGTCCGGCATGATTTTAGTTAGCCAGATGTCCCCTTATCTGGGTGTGGCTATGTTTCCTGTAGTCCCATAAAGTCTGTTTCCCACCATCAGTCCTGGCGCTCAGTGTTCTGTTCTATTATTTAGCTCTAATTTACCCCTAAATGTCTTCTAAGAGCCCAGTAAACAGTGGAAGTGTTGGTAATGTTGCTAGTGCTGGTAATATTGATCTCCCATGGTTCAGCAAATTCTCTGTTTCGGCACTGGTCGGGTCCTGAGGGTGCCATACTAGAGAGGTTAAACCTGTACCATCACTATCATATAGTAAGCCTGTTTGTTCTCTTTAGATACATCTACACTAGATGTTAAGAGGAACTACATATTAGTCTTCAGTCCAGGGCATAAATGTTTGATTGTGGTTACAAATGTCTATAGGTTAGTATTTATAATACATGTTGGCTATCAATAAACTGTAGTTAAAAACTGTACTATAAATAAATGTTCTGAAATCCTCTCTCCAGAAGTTCAGGCAGTGAAGTCCGGATCAAGATTGATGCATGATTCACTGCTTCTTCATAGCAATATCGGTTTCTGAAAAGTGGCCAGTCCCATTTACTGTTGTTTTAAACATTTCTCCTTTTGTTCATAATTTACAAAACTGATCCTAAAACTTCCAAATATTTATTGACTTGTATTTTTAATTTTAGGCTCTTGGATTTCTCTATGCATCTGGTCTTGGTGTCAATTCCAGTCAAGCTAAGGTAACTCTGTAAAATCTTTACTTGTGCATTTATTTCTCTTCAGATGCAAATGGTTAACTATCTTCTGTTCTTATTTTAGGCCCTGGTTTATTACACTTTTGGAGCTCTTGGAGGAAATCTGATAGCGCACATGATTTTAGTAAGTAAGATTTCATAGCTAATTCACAGAATGAAAGTTAATAGAAATGCTCCATTTTTATTTAATTTTATATCTTAGGGTATGTCTTCACTACAGGACAAGGTCAAAGTAAGATATGCAATTTCAGCTACATTAATTGCATAACTGAAGTAGAAGTACCTTAACCTGACTTTTGGTTCTGTCCATGCTGCAGGAAGTCGAAGGGAAAACGCTTCACCTTCAACTTTCCTTGCTCCTTGTGGAAACAGGACTACTGGCATCAACCAGAGTGCCCCTCTCAGTTCGAAATAGCTATCTTAACTAGACTTGCTAATTCGAACCCTGGAAGATCAACTGTGGCAGCTTCAATCTTCATTGTAGTGTAGATACACCCTTAATTATTAAAATAATGAATGATCCTGAAAGTGTAGATGTTCAGTTTTTAAACATTAAATCACGTATCTGGTGTTTCTTATTGACTACCCATGTCAGTACTACTTATTACAGAAACCTTCGGAAACCAACAGTTAAGACTCAAGTCTCCATTCACAACTGTTTTGAATGTATTTATCTGTATGGAATTCAATGAACTTACTCTAGATTTAACTGGGATAAATGAAAGGAGAGTCAGGCCCTTAAAAACTAAAATGCTCCTAAACAAGACCTTGTTTTCCCCAACAGAAAGTATAAAACGCAGATGTAGAATATGGTATACAAGATGCAACGCGTTTAAATAGAATGTTAACTTGTTGCTCCTGAAGCATCAAAAGCTGTTTAGTTGTTTGATTTAAAACACAAAGCTCGTTGGTTACTCTTATATTCATTTGTGTTAGAAATAAGTTGATGTCCAGAAATCATTCTGACCTAGCATTTAACAGTATGTCTAATTTCAAGCACTTCTGCTGCTGTAAAAAGTTGATGAAAGTAGCACAAGTGCGTCAGTGAATAAATGGCTGTATAATAATGGATGTTTCTTTTGTCCTTTTTTTTTTTTTATTATTATTATTTTTTTTTTTTTTAACATCTTTGCAGGGTTACCGATACTGGGGTGGGATAGGAGTCCTTCAGAGTTGTGAATCTGCTCTCACTCACTATCGGCTTGTGGCTAATCATGGTAATTTTTTTTTCTTATTTACGAAGGAGCAAGTCTAGAATTACCTACAATAGTTGTCTGGGCACACTTGAAAATATTTAGAATTTTATATTCTTATATTTCCATTTGTTGAATACACTGGTAGTTTAACCCTCTCCTCCATGAACTTATCTAGTTCTTTTTTGAACTCTGTTACAATGTTGACCTTCACAACATCACCAATTAATGATAAATTCTTCCATGTATATCCTTTTAAAGTTAAACTTTTAATTCCAAAGAATGCCTGAGTACTTTACAAATTGACATTCTTAGGCAGGATTTCTAGAAGAACGTAACAGATTTTTTTTTGTATTTATTTCAAAAACATACTTTGAATTCTGGAAATTCAGAGTTAATGTTGGTTGTGGAATTTGAACTCTAATTCTACACTGTCTTGCACTGTGCATCCAGGTAAAGCAGAGTCTCAACCAAAATTGTCTACACTCCTTTATCACCTATTTATAGTACACAAAATCATAGCATAATTAGTTTGTTCTTGAGAACTACTTGTGCTAATATACAGCTTTACATGCCCAGTGTATAGGATTTGGTGGACGTTTGATTTCAGTAAAATCAATCTTTTTGGTGGTGGTGTGCCAATAATGTAGCTCTCCATTGAAAATTGTCTTCAAATGGCTTGCTTTATATGTCATAGTAGATTAAGTTCATATTGCTTTCCTTGTTCTTCTCGTATTCTTGTTGCCAGTGGCTAGCGATATATCTCTGACAGGAGGCACAGTGGTGCAGAGAATTCGCCTGGCAGATGAAGTGGAAAATCCAGGAATGGCCAGTGGGATGCTGGAGGAAGATTTGATTCAGTATTATCAATTTCTAGCAGAGAAAGGAGATGTACAAGCACAGGTACGATCGTTGTGACATGATAGTGGGACTCTTCCAGAAGCTGTTGGAGCGGTGGCACATATGCAAATAATGTAAAGCTCTCAAGACTTGATTCTTCTTTCTCCCAAACTAACATGACTACTAGAGCGGATCAGAAATTTTTTGCTGAAACTTCTTTTGATGGAAAAGTGCTTTCTAGTAATATGATGATTTTTGTTTTGTTCAAATTTTAAGATTTTTGTTAAGATTCAAAACATTCTTGATTGTCAAACTTAAAAATTCCATCAATAAAAATGAGCATTTTTTTTCTTTTTTGTGGGAGGGGCATGTGCTTGGAAATAAAATTTCTCTTTTTGATCAACATGCTAATGATTGCTTTCCTCACAACCTGAGGCAGAGAGAGCTTTGCAACACCTTAACTCCTCGGGCCAGTTTAGGAGCAGAATTGGCTGTTCTGGAGGGAGCATTGGTCATATGGACTCTCATGGTACAGGGCCTTCAGGAGGAGTAAAGGACTGCTGAAAGTCTTGGAGAGACCAGTATTTCCATACTTGGGTATCTTATGAGTAGTTGTAAGACTTAACTGGAACTGCTTCTGTAACCATGAATAGTCTCAATTCCTTTTATTGCTGTGGTCTGCCTCTGTTTGGTAGAACCCAGAAGAATTCTACATAGCCCTAATGTTATATTAGAAATGTTCACCTTTAGGAATAAACATGGCACAACTCTGGAATGGTGTTTGGACCAACCACATATTAACCATTTATGGCAGTGATGACACGGTTAAGTAGAAGTCAGTGGTCTTTGATGGAGTTCAAAAGTTGTTATGAAGAAATGTACAGTATTAGTCATTTAAAGAAAGTGTTTGCCAACAGTAATCTTGAAATGCTATCTGAGATGTTGCAGTTAACTCTTGTTGTAAATATATGGAAATAATCAATTCCTTATTGCTTTGTTATTGATGGCAAATAATTTAAAAATCCGTTGCTTGTAAAACTAATTGTTTTCAGTCAACTTACCAGTGGACAAGTGTCCATATTCCAACTGTTTTTGACTCCTTTTAGCATGCTCAGCTTGCCTTGATTTTTCATGTTTGGAGCACACTGATACAGCCAGGTGGAGGAAGCTTGGCCTGCCACTACCCACATTGTATCTATTCTCTGGGTAGAGGATTTTGCTGTCTGCATAGTGTAAACATGATTCCCTTCCTCTATATTTAATCCACATTAATAGAATGAATCAAAAGAACTGAGAGAGATGCCTGAACATAGCAAAAAGAGAATGGAGAAGGTATCATTTTAAAAACTAGAATGAACATCCTTGAATCTTTTATATCATAACAAGAATAATAAACCTGGGAATCAACTCATTTGCTTTAGTCACCCTTGTGCCTCAAATTATTATGGCTAATGAAGCAGAATAATTTTGTTTTCAAGCTCATTTCCTTTTATTTTTATCTCTGATAAACAATTTGGTATGCTGTTTGCTGTGGAAGTGATTAATTTATTCAATTTGTAATTGTATGCTTCTGTATATAGGGTTACCCTATTCTTTAGGTCTTTGTTTCATTTTTCAGGTTGGTCTTGGACAGTTACATTTACATGGTGGAAGAGGAGTGGAGCAAAATCACCAGGTACCCATTTTACATCATTGCTGGCATTTATGTCGTAGTGATCAAGAGAGTGAATTGTCTAGGCATCCAGAAAAACTAAAACTGTTGTCTAAATGCTGGCTTGATACAGCAGTTGTGACTGGCTTTCTTAGTTAGTTATAGGTACTAGTTTGATTGGTAGAAGGAGCAGATTCTTTCTCTGCCTCCCATTAGTTGACATTGAAGATGAAGTCAAAACACATGGCACCATATTCCTGTACTTAAGAGACTTCATTGCATATCTCAATGGCTGAGTTTTTGCATGCATGAGAGGCTTTTCACAGTGTGCAGAGGCATGCATTTGAAATGAGAATCTGGCCCATGTTTACAAGAACTGTTGCCACACAATCAATATACTCTTTCATGGCTAAATTAGCAGCAAATGGATGTGTGGTTTTCAGTACTGCAGGTGTTCACAATTCCCAGCTCAGTGCTGGGTTGGCTTATGCAATAGGAAGAAATTGACTTGTTGCAAAGACAGAATTTTTTAAAAGCTTCTATGGTAGGAAGTGAAGAGATTGTATAAACCACAGATGTAAGGGGAGTATGTCATGAAGATTATTTATTATTCCAGATTAATTCCTAGGAAGAGAGTGAATGAACTTTGCACTTGTCTTTAAATCAACTTAAAACAAAAATATCTTTTGTTTCAGCATTATATTTAGCTTTTAGTATGATGTTTGATACAATCTTGCATGACTTTCTAGAGAAATACAAGCTAAATGTGAGCTGCTATAAGGTGAGTGCATAACTGGTGGGATAACCATTATCAGTGGTTCACAGGCATGTTGGAAGGGCATGATGAGCTCCACAGGGATCAGTTCTGTTCAATATATTCAGCAATGATTTAGATAACGGCATAAAGAGTACACATATGAAGTTTGCAGATAACAAGCTGGTAGGAGTTGCAAAGCTTTGGAGGATAGGATTATAATTCGGAATGGTCTAGACAAACTGGAGAAATGGTCTGAGGTAAATAGGATGAAATTCAATAAGGAGAAATGCATAGTACTCCATCTAGGAAGGAACAGTCAGTTGCACGCATTCAAAATGGGAAATGGCTGTCTAGAAAAAGGAGTACAGCCTCTCCCTGACTTACGAACCGGTTATGGACCAAGCAATTGGTCTGTAACTCGGTTTGTTCGTAAGTCGGACCCCGTAGAGTTACACGCGACCGCGCTGTTCGTAAGCACTGATCGCGTTTGTAACTCAGGGTCCGCCATTTACGACAGCTTCGGTCGTAAATGCGAACGGTCGTAAGTTGACCATTCGTAACTCGGGGACCAGCTGTACTGCGGAAAGGAATCTAGGGGTCATAGTGGATTACAAGTTAAGTATGACTCAACCGTGTAACACAGTTGCAAAAAAGAGCAAACTTAATTCTGGGATGTATTAGCAAGAGTGTTGTAAACAACACACAAGAAGTTATTCCTCCGCTCTACTATGCACTGATTAGGCCTCACTGGAATATTGTGTCCTGTTCTGGATGCCACATGTCAGGAAAGAGCTGGACAAAGTGGATAAAGTCCAGAGAAGAGCAACAAAAATGATGAAAGGTCTAGAAAACATGACCTATTAGAGAAGACTGAAAACATTGGGTTTGGTTAGTCTGGAAATGAGAAGACTGAAATGGGACATTACAAAGTTTTCAAGTACCTAAAAAGATGTTACAGTCAGGGGAAAGAATAATTATTCTCCTTAACCTCTGATCATTCTACAAGAAGCAATGGGCTTAAAGCAGCATTGGAAGATTTAGGTTGACATTGGGGAAAACTTCTCAACTGTCAAGGTGGTTAACTACTGGAATAAATTGCTTAGAGGTTGTGGTTGGAGATTTTTAAGAGCGGGTTAGACGAACCTGTCAGGGATGGTATAAAATGGTGCTTGGTCCTTCCATGAGTACTGGAGACTTGACCCTCTCAAGGTTCCTTCCAGTCTTCTGATTCTATGATCCTTTTTCATCCACGTGTATTATGCAGGCTGGACATATCCACAGACTCTGCATTGAAGATGGAGGCAATCTGAAATACTTAACAATTTTTTTGACTGACTTAGTGATAAAGTGTTCCCACTCACCTCTCAAGTATCAATCAAGCATTAAAAATCAGGGATGCCTCTTAGAGCCAGTAACTAGTTCTGATGAAACTGAACTTTAAAATTAACCAACTTAAATTATCTTTCCCAGTTGACATCAAACAGTCCTGAGCATTCAGCTCAGAATAGCACAAAATTGGATCTAAATATCTACCCAGACTGGAAAACATTCTGTACACATGTCCCTGCAATTAAGTTTATTGGGATGAGTTAGACTTCACTAGTAGGGCTCATCTGTATAGACTGCTCACAACTGGAAAAATGTGGTATTACCTTCATGAATTCTGAGGGTATGCCAGGCGCAGAGTGGCTGCTGGTCTGAGTATGCAAATTATCATAGAATACGAGAACTGGAAGGGACCTCTAGAGGTCATCAAGTCAGTCCTCTGCCTTCACGGAAGGACCCAGTTCCATCTAGACCAGGGCTAATGGCTCGCAGCCAGTTGCTTTGTGGCACACAGTGCGGTTTGGGTTTACATGGAGCTCAACACGCAGCCCACGGGTGGGAGCCAAAACAAAAAAATAGTCAATATAATGGTCTTCTGTTGATATGCATTTTAGTAGTTAAATTCCTGGACTGATACTGCTCATTAAAAGTGCTGTCATATGGATGGAACTCGGGTAAATATTGAATTTTATTAATATAATCAGAACTGACTTAAATGGGGCCTGTGTGTTGTGTAGTCTTGCATTAATCTTTGTATTCATGCCCATCAGTGTGACAGAAGCTGTTTGCTTATATATTTGCATGTCAATGCAACCACACTTAAGGTGCGGCCCTCAACATGTGCTGTGAGTATCATTGTGGCTCCCGGGGCTTCCAAAGTTGAGTAGCCCTGGTCTAGACCATCCCTGATGGATGTCTATCTAAACTGCTCTTAAATATCTCCAGAGATATAGTTTCTACAACTTCCCTAGGCAACTTATTCCAGTGTTTAACCACCCTGACAGTTAGGAAGTTTTTCCTAATGTCCAACCTAAACATACCTTGCAGCAGTTTATGCCCATTGCTTCTTGTCCTATCCTCTGAGGCCAAGGAAAACAATTTTTCTCCTTCCTCCTTGTGACACCCTTTTCGCTACCTGAAAACCGCTATCATGTCCCCTCTCAGTCTTCTCCTTTTCAAACTAAACAAGCTCAATTCTTTCAGTCTTCCTTCACAGGTCATGTTCTCTAGACCTTTAATCATTCTTCAGAGGGGTAGCCGTGTTAGTCTGGATCTGCAAAAGCGACAAGGAGTCCTGTAGCACCTTATAGACTAACAGATGTATTGGAGCATAAGCTTTCGTGGGCGAAGACGTGCATGCATCTGACGAAGTGGGTCTTTGCCCACGAAAGCTTATGCTCCAATACATCTGTTAGTCTATAAGGTGCTACAGGACACCTTGTCCCTAATCATTCTTGTTGCTCTTCTCTGGACCTTCTCCAATTTCTCCACATCTTTCTAGAAATGTGGTGCTCAGAACTGGACACAATACTCCAACTGAGGCCTGATCAGCATAGAGTAGAGTGGAAGAATGACTTCTCATCTCTTGCTCACAACATTTCTGTTAAAGCATCCCAGAATCATGTTTGCTTTTTTTGTAACAGTGTCACACTGTTGACTCATATTTAGCTTGTGGTCCACTATGACCCCAAGATCCTTTTCTACAGTACTCCATCCTAGACAATCACTTCCCATTCTGTATGTGTGAAACTGATTGTTCCTTCCTAAGTGGAGTACTTTGCATTTGTCCTTATTAAACTTCATCCCAATTACCTCAGACCATTTCTCCAGTTTGTCCAGATCCTTTTGAATTATGACCCTATCCTCCAAAGTAGTTGCAACTCCTCCCAGTTTTGTATCATCTGCAAACTTAATAAGCATATGCTCTAGGCCAATATCTAAATCGTTGATGAAGATATTGAACAAAACTGGTCCCAAAACAGACCTCTGTAGAACCCCACTTGTTATACCCTTTCAGCAGGATTGTGAACCATTGAGAATGTTTAGTGCAAATTGGAGAGTTATGTGGGGCAACCTCCTACTATGTACATTTAATCATTCAGAGGACTTGGGCAAACTGTCTAATTAAATGCCATTCTCATAACTTGTCAAAGAACCTACAGAATATAGCTCCTATATCCCAGTAGTAACACTTACCTTTGTGTTAGAATCTTGGTCATAATTTTGGCTGTTCTGTGTTTAAATTGTGAGCCATTCTGGAGCTAGATGAAGGCCAGGCAGGTTTCATGCATGGGAGGTTGTCATCAGACATTGTGCTTAGCCTTTTCCATGACAGTGGGAGGGAAACGCACCTCGGGGCAGAGCTCTTGACATGGATTATGGAAAAAGAGTTGTATCTTTAGAGTGGATTTTTCTTATGCAAGTGCCTAAAGAAGTCATCTTCTGAGACAGGTTGATGTGAAGCTGCTTTGAAATTGAAATGAATTCCATTATTTCTGACTCCTTTTCCTAAGTCATGGAATACCAACGGATGTTCATCTTCCTCTTGGAACCTTTACTGTACGTCACAAGCAATACTTGATAACATACCTGTTACCAAGTGAGAGTAATATAGAATCTATAAACACTATTTGTTTATGGAGAGGAAATGCTTTTATTGACTAAAATACTTTTCAACTCTTTTTTCTCACAGAGAGCATTTGAATACTTCAACCAAGCAGCTAATGCTGGTAACTCGCATGCCATGGCTTTTCTAGGAAAGGTAAGACATAAATATTTTCCAGAGGATGCAGATGTGGATATCTATTTCTTTGGGGGGCTACTGTGTTCTCTGCTGTTTGAAAACCAGGATGATTATTTAGCTGCCTAATTAAAGACTTAAACTTCTCAATCAGGCATTCATTTTAAAACAAAATAGGCCAGGAGAGTGAGGTAATGTTTTACTGGATCAACTTCTCTTTATTAAAGACACTTTTGAGCTACACAGAGCTCTTCTTCAGTGCTTTAGAGAAAAATGCAAGAAACTCCCTAAGCAGACACAGTAATGCAAGAGTTCTAGCCCTGGCTTATGAATTCCTAAGACTGCAGCATATTAGGTCTATATGTGTATGGTATACACTACTGCTAATGGGTCAATATGCTAGCTCAACTCTTTTCAGGATGCCAATTGATTAAATAAAATAATTTCCCAAGAAGTCTCCTAATCAACATCATCTTATTGATTAATGAACCATTTATTTTATAGATGTGTATTTGTATCTTTGAGTCAGCTATTTAGCACTTAGTCTTCTTTTTTGAGGACTGTCCCTGTGGGTGCTCCACCTTAGGTGTTTTGGCAGCACTCCTGACCGGAAGATTTTTCTAGCAGTGGCTTTGACAGCTAACTTGCACATGCGCAGAAGCACTACACGTGGTAGGCGGCTAATGCGTATGCGCGAGATACGGTCACCTCAGTTCCTTCTCTGCTGCCGCCGGCGTTGGTCAGAACCCTCAGTGCGCTCTGCAGATTTCTCCTCAAAGAGACAGCTACTCTTTTCCTTTACTTAGTTAGCCTTTTCATTATATTTTTATTATATTTTTACTATCCTTTTTAAAAAAAAAAAAAAAAAAAAGAAGCAGCAGCAGCCTGAGTGTCTCCCTCAGACATATAGACAGGTGCAGGCTCTGTGCCCCCGCACTTCCCCTCAGGGGACTCCTCTCTCCTATGCTGAGGAGTTTCTTTTCCCTCAGCTTCAGCTCCAGTCTCCTCACATAAGGCTGAGAGATTTTTTTTTTTTTTTTTTTTTTTTTTTTTTCATGGATTAAGAGATCTTTTTCACAGCGTTCTCCCAAGCGGGGGCTCTGCTTTAAATGCTGTTTTCCCCTCACAGGCTGTCAATCATGCTGCCACACTAGCACTTTCAGTGCATACATTGTCTGGACAATTACAGTGCAGTTTACTGCCCTCAGTGAAAATTTGGCAGCCGGGGCCAGGAGAGCCAGAGGGTTTTCAGCTCAACCTGATCTCCCTCAAACACTCCCTCAGACCAGCGTCGGACCCTGGTCACCCTGCATCCCCACTATTACTATCACCAGTGGCGATGTCGGATAAGGCAGTTCTCCCTGCTGCAGCTATGAGATCTGTTTCTTCCAAACAGAAGAGAGCATATGTTGCAGTAAACAGGGAATCCCCTTCACATAAGAAGGTATGATCCCTGAATCCTAAGACAGCTCCATCCCCCACTAGGGCTCTGGACAAGCGCTTACCAGGGCAGCGTTCACCGACAGCGTCCTGAGGGTCTAAGGACCTGGTCAGTGTGCTTAAACATGCTGGTAAGACCAAGCCTGTCACAGCTGAACAGCAAAGGGCTACAGCAGCAGCATCAGTCCTACCAGCACGAAGCCGTGCAGTACATAAGGGCAGCACAGGGACCAGAGTGCTGTTACCGCCCCCAGCACCTGCACCATCCCCTCTGCTCGCGAAGCCAAAGCATACACTGGCACAATATTCTTTACCACCAGTGCCTCTTTTTTGCTGTTATACGTCCACAGATGATTCTATTATCTCTTCAGTGCCTGCGACACCCTTGCTTGGCACTGATTCCTCCCCCCATTCAGAGGGGTTTTCCATTTCTCTGCCTGGCACTTCCATACCTCCATTATCTGATGAGAAGAATCAGGCTTCTATCATGACCTCAATTCCTCCCAGACACTCTGTGCCAAGGTGCAAATTTCCTCGCTTACAACTGACCTTACCACACTGGCAACCTGTGCATTGGCTACCACCACCTATGCCAATGCCCCCCACGTAGCCCTACTGGGACTCCTGGGAACCTTACAGGGCTCAGCAGCAACAGCCATGACCATGTTGCTCAGCTTTGCTCCAGGCCTACATCCACTGTGTCCCTTGACACTTCAAGGGACCAGATAAACTTCAATCAGCCACTAAGTGATGACAAATCCACTACTTACTCTCGCCCACTTACACAGATATCTCCTCCCTCCCCAGGGAACACACTCATGCCTCTATAAGCCCTATCCAGGGATGATTTCAAGGCTTTCCAAGACCTTTTCAAGAGGGTAGCTGAGGTCCTCAAGGTCTCATTAATCACACTGCCAGAGACCCAGCATAAACTTATGAGTATCCTCCATACCTCTCCATCCATGAGGCTAGCTCTCCTCATGGACCCAGCCAAGCAATCTTGGCAAACACCCACCACCATTCACTCAGTGGGCAAGAATGTGGATAGGAAATATTACGTGGCTCCTCAGGGTGCTGAGTGTTTATTCTCACATCCTTCCCCTAACTCCCAGTTATTGAGGCAGTGAATCAGAGGAGCAAGCAAAGCATTGCTAAATCCACCCCTCCTGATAAGGAGTGGAAACATCTAGATATAATGGGCAGACGGTCATATTCCTCTGCCTCCCTACAGCTACGTATCACTAATTACACCGCGATGCTGGCAAAATACACTCATCACATATTTGAACAAATCACAGATTTTATTCAATTCCTCTCAGAGGAAAAAATAGAACAAATGAGAGCTAACCCTAATAAGGGTCTCCTGATAGCCAAAACAGCCCTCCCAGCTGCTTTAGACTCAGCTGACACAGCTTCACAAGCTCTTGCTATCTCTGTAGTGACGAGAAGAGCCTCGTGGCTCCACCTCTCTGGTTTCCCAAAGGAGGTTCTGACGAAGGTATAAGACCTTCCGTTCGAGGGCCCGAAGCTCTTCACTCATGGCACAGATGCTTTTTTACATTCCCTGAAAGACTTAAAGGGCACACTTAAAATGCTAGGCATCCAGAACGCACCAAAATGCAAACAAAACAAACCTTGCGTTCAGAGATACAGACCTTCCCTCTTCGGTCATTCTCAAAGGCAATATGACCCTAGAAAGTGCCAGCGTCAAGGGAGAAGACGACAGCCAGCCAATCAACCCACTCCATCTCAGTCCTCTAACTCTCTAGGCAAACATTTTGAAGGTCTGGTCAAGAGCCGTCAGTTTCGTCTTCCCTCACCCGAGCCTCCTATCACCCTACTATCCAACCACAGATTAGCACCATTTTACCATCAGTGGTGCCTCGTAACTACAGACAAATGAGTTCTGGACGTGATAAAGTTCAGGTACTGCATCCCCTTCCTATCTCCTCCCAAAACCCAACCACCCACATCGTCCTTCTTCAGGGAGCCATCTCACGAGACTATTCTACGTCAAGAGATTGACCACTTGCTCCATATCAATGCAGTGGAAAGAGTTCCACAACAATATCAAAACACCAGCTTCTACTCCTGATATTTTCTCACAGAGAAGAAGTCAGGAGGCTGGAGACCCATTCTTGATCTCAGAGCTCCCAACAGTTCTCAACAGATCCTGTACCAACACTTCAGGATGGTTACCCTCTCCACCATCATACTCTCCCTCAACAAAGACGACTGGCTGGCGACTCTCGAACTCTTAAGACGCCCATACATCCTTCATACAGGAGGTACCCAAGATTCTCAGCAGGGGGACGATATTTCCAGTATACAGTACTACCTTTCAGCTTATCCACGGCGCCAAGGGTCTTTTCCAAGGTCTTGGCAGTTGTGGTGGCCCACTTGCAAGGACAAGGAGTGTCAGTTTATCCATATCTCAATGACTGCCTTATAAGGGGCAAGTCGTTCCAGGAATCTCAGGACTCAGTCATAACCACCATGTTGCTGTTCCGTTCACTTGGCCTCCAAATCAACCTCTCCAAATGCCAGCTCCAACCAACCCAAGTACTAGAGTTTATAGGAGCTCAACTTGATTGCATCTGTGCTGTCGCATCCTTACCCCATCAGAGGTTACTCGCAGTAGGGCTGGGGAGCTCACCTGGGTACCCTCACCACATAAGCACAGTGGACCCCCTCGGAGACCATGATGCACATCAATTGCTCAAGCTTCGGGCAGTATACTACACCTGCCGGCATTTTGTGAACCATATTTCCAACTCCACAGTGCAGATCTTTACGGACAACCAACCTGCAGTGTTCTACAGGTAGGGGCGAGGTCCTACCCCCTCTGCAGAGAGGCTGTCCGGTTATGGACTTGGTGCATCGCTCATAACATAATGTTTATTGCCTCACATCTCCCCGGCAAAGACAACATAACCGCAGACAGCCTCAGCAGGAACTTTCCTGCGAGCCATGAATGGGAATTAGACCCCATCACATCTTTACACAATGGGGCTTCCCACAGATCGACTTGTTTGCCAACAGTGCCAACAAAAAGTATCCACACTACTGTTCGCATGCGGGCATTGGAACACAGTCCCTAGGTGATGCATTCACGATACACTGAAGGACAACCCTACTATACGCCTTTTTTCCCCCCCCCCATACCGCTTCTCCATCAAGTAGTCACCAAGCTGCGCTTAGACTATGCCAATGTCATACTGATAGCACCAGACTGGCCAAGACAAACCTGGTATATGTACCTACAGAAAATGTCAGCCAACTGCCCACGGCATCTCCCACAGCTCTCACATCTCACCCAATGTCATGGTCATCTTCAGCATTCCCATCTCCACACCTTGAACCTTCAGGCCTGGCTCCTCAATGACTTACTTCACTAGAAGCAGAATGTACAGACGAAGACCAACAGATCCTCCTTAGCAGTCGGAGAACATCCACTCACAAAACTTACCTGTACAAGCGGCGTCAATTCTCCACCTGTCTCACCTCCACAGTCTCGACCCATCTTCCACTGCATTACTCACAATCCTGTAATACATAACCGAACTAAAAAACTCAGGGCTTTCATTCAGTTCCCTGAAGGTTCATCTTTCCACCATAACCGCTTTACACCAGCCAATAGACAGCAAGTCGCTATTTACACATCCCACAACCAAAAGTTCCTCAAAGGATTGCAGAACATTTATCCACCAATCAAACATCTGGCTCCGGCCTAGGACCACAGTTTGGTTCTGAGGGCCTTAACTCGTAAACTGTTAGAGCCTATGGTGACCTGCACCAGGCTCCACCTTTCAATGAAGGTGGTCTTACTAGTGGCAATAACATCCGCCAGGAGAGTCAGTGAAATTGTGTCTCTCATGGCAGACCCTCCTTTCACCATCTTCCATAAGGACAAGGTAGTCCTCTGACCTCACCCTAGGTTCCTGCCAAAGGTGCCCTCTTCTTTCCACTCTAATGAACCTATTAACTTACCAGTCTTTTTGTCCCAAACCCCATGCCAACCAGACAGAGGCCATACTCCACACACTTGATTTATGGAGGGCCATTGCATTCTACCTGGAAAGAACCAAGCAAATTCGGAAAACCAACAGGTTATTCATATCAACCACCGAATGATCCCAGGGTCTCCCCATATCCTCCCAGAGGATCTCAAAATGGATAGTGGAATGCATAAGAATAGCATATTCAATCTTTGGTAAAGAACCAGCTGCACAACTTTGTGCACATTCGACCAGGGCCATGGCAGCATCAACAGCCTATGTACGGGTCATCTCCCTGTCCGATATATGCAAATCGGCCACCTGGTCCTCTACTCATACATTCGCTGCTCACTATGCTCTGGACTCATACGTGTCCAGAGAAACTGCGTTCGGACATACAGTCCTTACCACGGTCCAAAAGGACACTATGTCGTCCGAAGCTCCCATCTCCAGTGGATAAACTGCTTGTAGTCACCTAAGGTGGAGCACCCACAGGGACACTCCTCGAAGAAGAAGAGAGGGTTGCTCACCCTCTGCAGTAACGGACATTCTTCTAGATGGGTGTCCCTGTGGGTGCTCCACCACCCACCCTTCCTCCCCTCTGCTTCGATATTATTTCCATACTTTTCCGGGGCAGAGAAGGAACTGAGGTGACCGTATCTCGCTCATGCGCATTAGCCACCTAGCACATGTAACACTTCTGTGCATGTGCGAGCTAGCTGTCAAAGCCACTGCTAGTAAAATCTTCCGGCCAGGCACGCTGCTGCGCCAAAACACCTAAGATGTAGCACCCACAGGGACACCCATCCTGAAGAATGTCAGTTACTGCAGAGAGTGAGTAACCCTCTTTTTTTATCTATGTATACTAACATTTACACTGAACAGTAACTTTTTTTATGTATTTCCAAAGACAGCCCATAAAAAAGATGATTTCCACATGGAAAGTTGGTCAAGGTTCTTCACTTCTCCCACCTAAAACTAATCTATGCCCCTTTATTAATTAACTGTTAGCTGTGCTTTTGTTTCCCAGATGTATTCAGAAGGAAGTGATATTATACCTCAGAGCAATGAGACTGCTCTTCAGTATTTCAAGAAAGCTGCTGATATGGTATGTTTTCTTTACTCGTGAGTTAGAAATATAAAGGCCATATCTTCTCAAAGTGTTTGTTTCACAAAAGTCTCCCTTTGATTTCATTTTTTGTAACTTAAATAGCTAAAAAATCATATATAAAGTACTTTACAAACACAGACTATTTCATGAGACCTAAACCTTAGCTCCTGACCACAGTGCTTCATGGAGTCTGTTCAGCACAACAGATGCAATGCTTCTCTTATGACCTGCAACTATTGAATCTGTTTTAGATGTTTAAATACATCTCTAAATTTCCCTTGCAATTTGTGCTTATGTGTATGGTATTCTTCATATACTCCCCTACATGGTTGTGTAGCATAGCTATACATTGAACTGCTATGGCGTTCTGTCATGGGCTGCAGATTGTGTCTCTTGTCCATGCACTTTAAAAATAACTATTAAAAAATGAGTAGTCCTGTGACACCTTAGAGACTATCAAAAATATATGTATAGTATCATGAGCTTTTGTGGGCAAAAACCCACTTCTTTTGGCTATTCTAGAGAGGTTGTTGTACCTTAGGGCCCCACAGCTGTTCCTGCACTGGGGCTCCTCCAGCCCTCAGAGCTACTTGGACTTCAGAGCACACAAGTGACTGAAAGCAACTTTAGTAACACCTCCCCTTGGCCTGCAAATTCTATGCTGTATCAGAGAGGCACAGCACAGGATCTTGCTTCTACTGAAATCAATGAGGTGATAACAGAATAAAGGTAGCACAGTAGGCACCAAGGGGAGACCAGCACCATAATACTTAAATAGGGACTGTGATACTTTAACAGACATTTTAATAAACCCTGTAATCTTCAACAGTATCTATTCTAGAGGGCATTAAAGGGCATATAAAAGAAAATGGTAAAACTTGTAGCCAGCCCCACCTTTTTCCCCTCCTTAAGTGTTTTTCCCTTTGTTGTCAGGGTAATCCTGTTGGGCAGAGTGGGCTAGGAATGGCTTATCTGTATGGAAGAGGAGTTCCAGTGGTAAGTCTGAATAGTATCTTGTCAGTCCTGATTGCCTAGTGGAAAAACCAGTCAATTTCTAAATGGTTGGTGGTAGGCAGATATAAGTGTTAGGTTACATAACCATCTTTGCTGACTTTTCCTTGACAGGTAGTCATTTTTAGTGCCATGCAATATTGTAGTTGTTCAAATCCTATTGATATAAGTCATGAAAGTAAAACTCAGTTACTGAGAAACATAATACCCCAATATTTTCAAATAACTTGAACTACCAGTGTCTATTAAAGATGTTACTAGTAACAGGACTGAAAAACATTCTTAAAATACAAAATCTAGTATAAAATCCACCTTTATTTTGTCTTGCAATTAGACACAACTATTCCTCTTTATTTCTTGGTTCAAGGACATACAAGTCTATGTATAGATTCTTGTGGAAATTTGCAGGGACAAATATTTACATCAGTTGGCTTAATAGTGATCCCATGTGCAAGATATATCTTCCTGGAGCTCTAGGTATTCAGCTTTACAAACAGATATATTCAGAATTCAAGGTATGTCTATACATTGAGCTGAACTATTTGAAAGCTAAATAGTGCAGCTAAGAGATTCTAGAGCTGTTTTCTCTTGAAACGGTATAGTGTATTGATTCCATTTAGCTAAACAAAATGTCTATGCACAGCACTGCAATCAGCTGTTGCAGTCTCAGAACTTTGTGAATACCCATTTTATAGCTGCTGGCATAGGTTTTTGAAGCAGAGGTTTGTTGGAGAACCTATGAAGTATTTTTGGTGATTTCTTGAGTGTCCTAAAAGACTGAGTTAATATCTCCATGTTCTTCACATGCCAACTAGTACTAGGGAATATTCTACTGTGACGAGTACATGAAAATTGTAGAAACGTAGGCTGGAATGTCATCTAGTCAAGAAGTCCCATGCACTGAGGCAGGACCTAGTATACTTAGTCCACTCCCAACAAGCATTTGTCTAACCTGTTCTTAGAAACCTCTAGTGACAGGGATTATGAAACTCCCTTGGAAGACTGTTCCAGAATTTAACTACCCTTATAGTTAGAATTTTTTCCCTAAATCTCCCTTGCTGCAGACTAAATGGAGTACTTCTTGTGCTACCATTAGTGGACACCAAGAAAAACTGAGCCCCCGCCTTTCTGTAACAGCTGTTAACAATTTGAAGACAGTTAACCTCATAGATCAGGTTTTTCTGTAGCTTTTTTGTAGCTCTCCTCTGAATTCTGTCTAGTTAGACCACATCTTTCCTGAAGTATGACCCCCAGAA
Source organism: Pelochelys cantorii (assembly GCA_032595735.1). Taxonomy (NCBI): domain Eukaryota; kingdom Metazoa; phylum Chordata; order Testudines; family Trionychidae; genus Pelochelys; species Pelochelys cantorii. The sequence continues at coordinate 93,964,431 of CM064329.1, read as the reverse complement.
CTGGCTACATACCCCTGCTGAGGTCACACCATTGCCAAGTAAAGAGGGACAGTTACCTTCCGTCTCTTACCTGCAACACTCCTGTTAATATACCTCCAGAATGATAGTAACCTTATTCACAGTTTCATCATATTGTTGTCTTGCACAACAGAACTGTTCTTTGTGTTTTATATGTAACTCTTCTACGTAGCTGAATAAAAAGCATAATGTATTTATTCTCCTGTTGTCGGCAAAAATATATCCTATCAAATTTTGTGGGGCACATAGTCCATTTTGATTAGGATATAGCTCCTTAGTGTGCCACCTTGCTCAGTTCTATAATGACTGGATCTGTCTTCCTGCAGAATTATGAACTGGCATTAAAGTATTTCCAGAAGGCTGCAGAGCAAGGATGGGTAGATGGACAGCTTCAACTGGGCTCCATGTATTATAGTAAGTGGCTTCAGAATGTTGCATTGAGTATTCATTAGAAGGTGCTGGGACAATAGAAATGTGTTTTAACATCTGTGAATCAATATTCTCTTTTTATTACAGGAATTTACATCACCTAGCACAATATATAGTAAAACAGTTTTCATGTTCCTTCAGTTTGAATATTGTAGATCTTACCTGATGGTGTTTTTCTTAACAAATTGCCTTTAGCTACTGTTACTTAATTGCTTATATTAAAAAATGCAAATACTGTATCCTTCATTTTGATTGCAGTGCTGCCTTTTTAGGATATTGATTTGCTATGTCTGAATAGTATTGACCACTGATGTGACTTCTTTCTTTGTAGATGGCATTGGAGTGAAGAGAGACTATAAACAGGCTTTGAAATATTTTAATTTGGCCTCCCAGGGTGGTCATATTCTGGCTTTCTATAACCTGGCACAGATGCATGCCACTGGTACTGGGGTAATGAGATCCTGTCATACTGCTGTTGAGGTGAGGCCTTCTCTTTATAAATTTACAACCCAGGCTAATTTGTAGAGCTTCTCAGGAATTTTTTGATGAGATTATTTTTGTGGAAAGTGGTGATTTGTCAAAACAAAACTGTTCATGAGAAAAGGTCAGTTTTGGTCTTAAAAAATGAAAAACATCTTGCTTTGATGTTTTTGAAATACAAATTCGAGGGCTTATTGTTTGAAATTGTGTTTTGTTTTTAAATTTATGCTAATTAAAAGTTGGGGCAAACTGATGCAGTATTTCAATGACTCCAACCGATTTTTTTTGAACTTCTTGTGAAAATTTTCAAGATGTTTACTTTGTACTCATACAGGCTAAGTGAATTTTCAAATTCTTAAACATTCTTGGGACAGAAAAGGGTTTCCCATCCAGTTCTACTGATTTGCGTAACTGAGTGAAATTTATTGTGTAAGTAGGCTGCAACTCAGGTTAAAATCTGTGGAGTTGTACATTTCTCCCCTCCCCGACTAATGTTGAATTTTGCCTGTTGTTTTTAAACCCTTTGTCACAACATAACTGGATAAATTAACAAGCACCTATATATTCGATGGCACGATCCCTAGCTTCTATGTCACTCTGGAAGGGAAGGCTGGAAGTGTTGCAATAGCATCACTTAAATTGGGGGGGGAGGGAGAAATGAGGTAATGTTTAATATCAGGGCAAACAATAAAGATGGTAGTCCTTATTTTTTTAAAAACTGAGTTTTCCATCAGGGAACAGCTTCAAGATTATCCTAGAAACAGAGAGCTAGAAACAGCTTAAAAATATAAAGCTGAGATTCTGAAGTAGCATATGGATTCTGACACAGATTTTGTGGAATATGTGGGTCCTATGCACAAACACATGCAATTAATTCTAAACAGCTCTTTATTAAAAGAAACAAGAAAGCTGGTAACAATGAAGTTGTAATTTTTCCTTGTGCTGCCTTGCCTGGGACTTGTATTCACTTTGCTTGGGTTAGCTACTTATTCGTCACACTGGCTGAGGTATGGACCTCCTAGAACAGAGATTGCCTTTTGGAGCTAGAGTTAAACTCGAAGAAACCTAGTGTTTTACTGGTTTATTTTGAGGCTATTGTATTCCTGCTGTAATTTCATTGTTAAGGGTGTGCTGTTAAGCCTATTAAGCCATTTAGGTCTGTCTTCTGTGTTTCCTTCTGTTTCCACAATTCTTACTGTCCATTTAAATAAACTTTTATCTCTTCATATCCTTTAAACTATAAGCTTCTGAAGACAGTCATGATAATTGTGTTCTCTTTTTTCCTACAGTTATTTAAGAATGTATGTGAACGAGGGCGCTGGTCTGAGAGACTCATGACTGCCTACAATAGTTATAAAGATGGTGATTCAAATGCTGCTGTGGTTCAATATCTTCTCTTGGCAGAACAAGGCTATGAAGTGGCACAGAGCAATGCTGCCTTCATACTTGATCAGAGTAAGGGGCTGTGCTAATTTGTGTCAAACAGTAGCTCATTGTGGGTTAGTACTGGCTGCCTATTTAACATGCAAAGCATCGTCACTAAGCAAGACATACCTAGGATTAAATAGCTGGTCTGAGCTAATAACATTTCTGAAAAAGGAAGAATTCTCCCCCCATCCTGCCTGCCTCCTACACTCAGAAGTTATTACTTCTGTTTCTCTTTCCTTATATAGATATTTTTCTGTTCAGATGTTCATTAACACTCAGAAGTTGGACATACCTCTGTTATGGAAGGAGAGGATAGTACAGTGAGGCCTAGTTCTTTACTTCTTAGTGAACAGTTCTTATTTTCTAGTCAAGGATAACCAGGTCTGATAAGCAGCTGGATAGCTGAGTTCTTTTGTTACACTTAAGAGAACTGCTTAATGATTAAATCAGTCTTTGCTAAAAATGAGTGACCAGAGTAAAGCCAGTTGCAATCAGTAGGGATATAAAAAGTTAACTGGGAAGCCTCACCCGTTAAGGTTCCTGTTAACTGGTATGAGCTGGAGCAACTCCCTGCCCGGCCCTTTCCCTCCCCACCCTGCTGCCGGTTACACACTGGCAGCTGGCTGCAGAGCCCGCAGTGAAGCCTCCCTGGGAGCAGGGCTGGCAGCAGAGCTGCCTCCCCAGGAGCAGAGTTGGCAGAGGGCCCTGCAGGTCCCGTTCCCGGGGAGGTGGCTTTAAGCTTTATGCTGCAGAGCCCACAGTGTGTGTAACTGCTAGAATTTTTAGCGGTTACACCAGGGGTGGGCAATAATTTTTTATGGGGGTGCACTCCAAGAATTTGGAAAGTGGTCAAGGGCCACGCTCTTCCATGATATTAATGGAGAAGGTGCAGGATCTGGGATGGAGGTTAGGTGTAGAAGAGAGCCTGGGGAAAGGGAGGGAGTTTGGGCGAAGGAGGCGCTGGACTGGGGTGCAGGGGGGTAGATTGTGACCTAGGGCAGGGCATTGGGGTACAGTAGAGGGGGCAGGGGATTGAGGGCAGGGTTTTTAGTTGTGAGCTAGGGCAGGAGGGGGCTGTGATCTGGGAGGGGATATGGGTGCAGGAGGCGGATTGAGGATTTAGGTTTGTGGAGTGGGGGGCAGAGAGTTGGGAGAGGTAGGGGTTGGGGTACCAGAGGCAGGCTCTGATCAGGAGACTTACCAGCCAGCAGCCCAGCACTTTCCTGAAGCAGCGTCCCTTGCTTGCCCATCCCTGCACAGGCTGCAGCCACGTGCTCTGTGAATAATTACCCGCCACGAGGGGAGGGGGCATGACACTTCTTGGCTGCCTGTTATTGAAACAGGCAGCTCCCATTGGCCAGTTTCTGGCCAAAAAGCAGCCAATGAGATTGTGTTGGGGACAGGAGTAGCTCCTAAAGCCTTTCCCCTTCCCCTCAGGACTTACAGATTCTAAAGTGAAACTGCCTGGCAGCCACGTTGCTGAGCGACATGCGAGTGGGTCGAGGCAAGTGGAAGGCCTGCCTGGGGCTCGCCGCAGCATCCACAGGCCGTATCCGGTGGCTTGGCTGGCTGGATTCAGCCCGTGGGCCATATTTTGCCCAGGCCTGGGTTACACGGTTACATTTTTAACCACATTTTTACATCCCTAGTTATCAGGGCGTATTAGAAGTACAGAGATGCTGCTCTTTCTTCTTCTTTTTTTTTTTTTAATCTAGACATTTACCAGATAGCATAAGAACCCAACATTTAAGTTTTGAATCTCAAATACAACTGCTATGGGCTTTGTGCAACTAATTTACTAAGCAAGCAAGCCAATTGGCTGCTAGTAGACTTCATAGTTCTTGTATTTTTCAGAGTCCATTTTAATGTTGCTAAAAGGTGCCATACTGAGCTCCTTGATGGCTGCAATATCAAGAAAGAATACAACAGTAGCAGAGCAATTAGGAAGCTTGTTCTGGCAGTGTGTACCAATCTTTTTCTAGAAGACAACCCCTCAGAGTAAAAGAGCAAGTTTCCATGGACTCTGAGGCTGCCATTTGAGGTGTCACTCCTGTGATATGATCACATGTCCATTAGGGACTAGATTGATGCTAATTCATTTTATATGGGGTATCCATTGCTGCCACATATTGATTTCAAATTTGAAATATTAAGTTGAAAGAATTGGAAATAGAATATTAATCTTTCGAACTATGCAGTACTTCCACAGTGTGATGCTGTGTCAACAAAAACCCAAAATTTCCACAAAGATCTGACATGGATTCTAGCACTGCAGTCTGTGTGTAATTTGTTTAGATCCTATCTCGCCAGCCATGCTTGGAGGTTACACGCTTTTGAAACTTGTACCCTGAATTAAAATAATGAAAATTATTCAATTCCTGTGTTCAAAAACAGTGCTTCTTGAGGCCAGATTTTTAAATCTGCCCTACTTCCACTGAAAACAATAGGAATTGTTGAGTACTAAGATCTTGGGGGTGGAAATAATCTGACTTCTATATTAGATGCCTACATGGGAGCTAAGATTTTGATATCTAGTTTCATTAAAGTACTCTGGAAAATCTGGCTCCTAAATAATCTGGTTCCTGCATCACACTATTCCAGCCCCTGTTAGAGTAACAGCATCTGTTATTAGTAACACAAAATGTCTGCAAGAGAAATAAACATTATATTGTACCATGTGGTGTGTTTTCTAACTTGTAATCCATTCTGCAAAAGAATAATATAGTGCTATTATAGTTTTTAAAAAGGCAGATTTAGTTGAGTTGATAATTTGCAGAGCACAGAAAGTCTGTGCAGTTGCCTGTCACATACTGTAATATGAACAGGCTGCTAATGAAGCCTCATTGTTACCATTGCTTGTGACATTCTGAAGTGGATAGTGAAATTTCTTATAGTTTGGGCAAGAGGTGTTCGTAAGGATTTTTGGAGTGCTTTAACAGTTTCTATAAAATATTTATATAACAACTTAAAAACTACAGTTAATATTCTTGGTACATCAACTGGCATATTCCTCTGGAATTTTACTTTGTTTTCTAGTTGGACACAGATGGTTACATAAAAGAATAGTTTTATTGTGTGTGTGAATATAGTTATGCAGTAATCACTTGGGTGTTCCTTGTGAAGTGGGTTTTAGCAGCATGTAAGTGCTATTTGCAAAGCACAGTGAGCTAGATCACCATATCCAGATGAGATGTGTTCAACACAAGACCTGGGGTGTGGCATATGTCTGTGTCCCTTATCCAAGAATTGAACTGGCCTAAGTTACTCCAGCTAGAGGAATCTAGAGAATGTTGTTCCATTCATGGATTGTTCCTTTGTACCTCAGGTCTACATGGGAACTTTGAAAAGGGCATGGAAAGGGAGGGATAGAGGAAGCTACAGCACCTTTACATCATGCAAGAATGCTGACCCCTTTGCACCACAAGAGCAGCACAGAAAGGAGAGAACCAGAGATCAGAATCTGACTCATGATCTCTGATGCACAGCACTTAATCCAGCTCAGCAAAGGATTTTGTAAATGGCGAACATGGACGCTGACATGTGTGCAGTCAGGAAGACAGTATGGAGGTTCTGTGCCCCATTCCTGAATGACTTAATTAATTCCTTTGTTTTCCTGCAGAAGAGGCCAGCATAGTAGGAGAGAATGAGACTTATCCCCAAGCCTTGCTGCATTGGAATAGAGCAGCCTCCCAAGGTGAGTCATCTTCAGTGACAGCAATTTTATTTTGAGCACCTGGTTTGGTTTCATTATCTTTAGGATATTAATTCTCTCCTTTGGAATAAAACAAGTGCAGTATCCACAGAACAGTTACATTCTGGGTCATTTCTAGACCAAAGTATTTTGCTGTCTGTTCAGGACTTACTCTTTATCTAGTTTGCAATATACAAAGTAGCTCACAGACTACTTGACTCTTGCGGAGATTAGAAGACAGTCAATGACTTGCAGTTCAGTAGTCTTACACTTGTCACCTACCTTATAGCCATTCCTATTAGGAAGGCTACTACTCCCAGTAATTTCCCTTCTAAATCTCTTCTTTGAAGGATTTATAATTATTTTGACAATAATCAAAGTATTCTAATTGCCTCAAATCTGTTCAATAGTCCTTTATTTGAATGCACATAAAAGCTCACTGGTTTGGAGTACATCTCTTGAGGGTCATGTTTTCCTACAGCTAAAAGAACAGATTTAATTTCCACAAATCTGTTTTACTGGCCAGTGGCCAAGATTAGAGTAAATCCTGGTGCTGAGAGAGAGAGACTGTGTGAGAAGGAAAAGGCAAGTATTAAAGATTATTTTAGATGGCACATTCTACCAAGCATATATTAGTTTAACTATCTGTGAACTGATCCTTGGAGTTCATAATTTATTGGTGTAAGCATTAACAGTGAAATATGTAGGCTCGCTGGAATTCCAGATTCAAATCCCTACAAGCTTGAGTCAGCCTTCCATGCTTCCAAGCTACAATGCCATGCAGCTAACTATGATGACAGTCTCTGGAGAGGGCCCTTATAAACTGAAGCACTGTCTGCACAGTGTAGTCACTGACCATCCCATGAGATTTACTTGTGTGTGCTTGGGGAAACTTTCCTCTCCACATCAAATATGCTCTGTAGTGCTTACCTGGTGCCCTTCATCCCCAAAATAGGTGTTCTTCAATGGTTTTAGAGAGACAAGGTGGGTGAGGTAAAATACCTTTTAGTGGACTAACTGCTATCGGTGAAAGACAAGCTTTTACGCTTCAGTAAAATACTGTCGAACCACTTTGTCTCTCCAATATTCTGAGACTGACACAGCTAAAATACACAACATATGATGATACCAGTGGTGGTTCCGTTTGTGAGGCATTTGGGGAGCCTTCAGGATGAAAGGCCTTGTATAATATACTTTTTTTTTTCTGGATTAAAAACTTCAGTTACCACTCAAACTCCCATTGCAAAGTATGAAATTATACCTGGGACTTAAACAACTTAATATTGAAGTGACACTTCCAAATGATCTGTCTCAATATTGACTTATTTTTTTAAGACTAGCTGGAAGCATCCTCTACAGGTTTGCTATCAGTTGTTATAAACAATGCACTTCTATTTGGGTATGTCTACACTAGCTCGTTAGTTCGAGCTAGGTAGGCAAATGAGGGCAACCGGAGTTGCAAATGAAGCCCGGGATTTAAATATCCCGGGCTTCATTTGCATGTTCCCGGGCGCCGCCATTTTAAAATCCCCCTTAGTCCGAACTAACTGCCCGCGGCTAGACGCGGCAGTTAAACGTTAATTCGAACTAACTCCTTAGTTTGAATTAACTGTTACTCCTCGTGGAATGAGGAGTAACAGTTAATTCGAACTAAGGAGTTAGTTCGAATTAACGTTTAACTGCCGCGTCTAGCCGCGGGCAGTTAGTTCGGACTAAGGGGGATTTTAAAATGGCGGCGCCCGGGAACATGCAAATGAAGCCCGGGATATTTAAATCCCGGGCTTCATTTGCAACTCCGGTTGCCCTCATTTGCCTACCTCGCTCGAACTAACGAGCTAGTGTAGACATACCCTACGACTACTTAGACCTCCGCCCTTTGGCAGTGTGCCCCAATTTCAGCCATCAGTGGCCAACCACCAGCATAGTTGCAAATGCCTGGTGCAAAAGTTAAATCACAGTTAAAATATGACTAAACTGTGTTGATACAACATATTCTGATTCAAACAGGAGTAAGCTCCACCATTGCAAATTGCCTTTTCTGAATAAGGGTTTGCACAGATGCAGCTTATGTCACAAATGAGTCAAACAGACAAGCTTGCAGAGTAGACAGACAGGGCCTATGTTGACTTAGTTAAGTAGAGGCTGTGAAAAATGTCACCCCTTATGCTATGTACTTAGCTGCATCTACCATGAAGGTGAGGTTGACCTATGTTGATGAAGAATTCTTCCATTGGCCTGGCTGTTGGCTCTGGGAGAAGTGCATTTACTACAGCATTGGAAATCACCTTCTGTTTCTGTAGGTAGTATTTAGGCTACAGTGGTACAAAAGCGTAGTTGCATCTGTGCTGCAGTAGCATTTATAGTGTAGACATGCCAAAAGTCTTTAAGCATGTGGCACAGCTCTACACTGTTGTCTCCAACAAAACACTGGAAATGTGGAAAAATCGATGTATGAAAAGGACTAACACATCAATCCGTTTGTCAGTTATTTTTTTGAGAAAACTCAAACTGTGAAAGTGAAACGAGCTCAACCTAAAGGGTAATAAGAAAACTTTATATAAGTATATTAGAAGCAAGAGGAAGACCAAGGACAGGATAGGCCCATTGCTCAGTAAGGAAACAGTAACTGGAAATTTGGAAGTGGCAGAGGTACTTAATGACTTCTTCGTTTCGGTCTTCACCAAGAAGTCTGATGAAAGAATGCCTAACATGAATACTAGTGGAAATTGGGTAGGTTTACAAGATAAAATAAAAAAAAGAAAAGTTAAAAATCACTTAGAAAAGTTAGATATCTGCAAGTCACCAGGGCCTGATGAAATGCATTCTAGAATACTCAAGGAGCTGATAGAGGAGGTATCTGAGCCTTTAGCTGTCATCTTTGAAAAATCATGGAAGACGGAAGAGATTCCAGAAGACTGGAGAAGGGCAAATATAGTGCTCATCTATAAAAAGGGAAATAAGACCAACCCAGGAAACTACAGACCAGTAGTTTAACTTCTGTGCCAGGAAAGATAATGGAGCAAGTAATTAAGGAATTCATCTGCAAACACCTGGAAGATAAAGAACAGATATTGTCAAACCAATCTGATAGCTTTCTTTGGTAGAATAACGAGTCTTGTGGCTAAGGGAGAAGCGGTAAACGTGGTATACCTAGACTTTATTAAGGCATTTGATACGGTCTCGCATGATCTTCTTATCAATGAAATGGACAAGTGTAACTTAGATGGGGCTGCTATGGTGTGAGTGCATGAGTGGCTGGATAGCTGTTTTCAGCGAGTGGTTATTGACGGTTCACAGTCTTGCTGGAGGGGCATAATGGGTGGGGTTCCACGGGGGGGTCTGTTTTGGGGCCGGTTCTGTTCTGTGTCTTCGTCAACGATTTGGATATTGACATAGAGAGTACGCTTATTAAGTTTGAAGATGATATGAAGCTGGGAGGGGTTGCAACTGCTTTGGAGGATAGGATCATTATTCAAAATGATCTGGACAAACTGGAGAAATGGTCCAGGGTACATAGAATGAAGTTTAATAAGGACAAATGCAAAGTACTCCACTTAGGAAGGAACAATCCGTTTCACACCTACAGAATGGGAAGTGATTGTCTAGGAAGGAGTACCACAGAAAGGGATCTAGGGGTTATAGTGGACCACAAGCTAAATATGAGTCAACAGTATGATGATGTTGCAAAAAAAAGCAAACATGATTCCGGGGTGCATTAACAGAAGTGTTGTGAGCAAGAGATGAGAAGTCATTCTTCCACTCTACTCTATGCTGATCAGGCCTCAATTGGAGTATTGTGTCCAGTTCTGAGCACCACATCTCTAGAAAGATGTGGAGAAATTGGAGAAGGTCCAGAGAAGAGCAACAAGAATGATTAAAGGTCTCTGGAACTTGACCTATAAAGGAAGACTGAAAGAATTGGGCTTGTTTCGTTTGGAAAGGAGAAGACTGAGAGGGGACATGATAGCAGTTTTCAGGTATCGAAAATGGTGTCACAAGGAGAAGGGAGAAAAATTGTTCTCCTTAACCTCTGAGGATAGGACAAGAAGCAATGGGGGCTTAAACTGCAGCAAGGGAAGTCTAGGTTGGACGTTAGGAAAAACTTCCTAACTGTCAGGGTCGTTAAACACTAGAATACATTGCCTAGGGAGGTTGTGGAATCTCCATCTCTGGAGATATTTAAGAGCAGGTTATATAGACATCTATTAGGGATGGTCTAGATGATACTGGGTCCTGCCGTAAGGGCAGGGGACTGGACTCAATGATCTCTCGAGGTCCCTTCCAGTTCTAGTGTACTATGATTCTATAATGCTATTTTTTTCCCCCTTAGCAAGCTGGGGAGGAGGTGGGGAGTATATTTTTAAATTAGCCAGTACAAGGACACTGTAAGGTAAATATCTAAGAAAAAAAATTGCAAGTAAAAGGGTACTCATGCCATTATTCGACACCTGAATGTATTGTATAGCTTTCCCAGCATCTTCAGTTGGTCTTAAACGGCAGTTATTTTGCTGATACTACTGGGAATATAGAACTTATCCCTTTAATCATTGTACTACTGTGAACTCTTACATGAAAGCAGGACAGTTCAGCTGCTGATGTTCTTATGAACACCTTAGGAACAAAAGATTCTGTGTTCTCATTACGCAAAAAGAAAAATAGAGCAAATGATGTGATGTCAAAGACATACTGAAATGAAATGCATTACTAGAAATCATCGGTGCATCCTTAAATGAAACTGGAAGCACACTGTGCATATATATCACTTGTCTCTTACACTTGTACTGTCTTTTTTCTAATTAGGTTACACTGTTGCTAGAATTAAGCTTGGTGATTACCATTTCTATGGCTTTGGTACTGATGTTGATTATGAAACTGCATTTATTCACTACCGTCTGGCATCAGAGCAGCAGCATAGTGCCCAAGCCATGTTTAACCTGGGATACATGCATGAGAAAGGACTGGGCATCAAACAGGTGAGCACAATAATTGTTATGAGTAATTGGTTTTATTCAAAGTATTACAAATAAATATATTTGTATTACAAAAATATATCTAGAATCCCCAACTGAGATCAGTCCTTGCTGTGGTAGGTACAATATGCAAGCTTTATAAAAGACAGTCCCTGTCTCTGGGTATGTCTACACAGCAAAGTTATTTCGAAATAACTTTACCAGCGTCTACGCACCCAAACCGCTATTTCGAAATTAAATTGAAATAGCGGAGGGCTTATTTCAAAATTGGTAAACCTCATTCCACGAGTAATAGCGCCAATTTCGAAATTGCTATTTCAAAATAAGTGCTGTGTAGACGCTTATTTCGAAATAGGGGGCCTCCAGCCCTTCCCAGGGTGCCCTGGTGGCCACTCTGGGCACAACCAAGAAAACTCCTCTCCCTCCCCTCCTCCCCGGAGCCCTTAAAGGGGTAGACTCTGGCCATAGTGCCTGTGCCAGCTCCAAGTCTGCCAGCCCAGAGCCAGCAGTTGCTGCACCTGATCCAGTGGCCCCAGCATGAACCAGGTAGCCAGTGCCAGCCAGTCCTCCATCACTCCCCAGGACCACTCTGCCAGCACCCAGGAGCCTGCCAGGGGCCAGAAAAGGCTGGTGTCTGCCTGGTCCAGTGCAGAGATCAGGGACCTAGTTCAGGTTTGGGGGGATGCCTCCAGCATCCATGATCTCCGCACTAAATGGAGGAATGCAACCGTCTACAGACGGATGGCTGCCAGCCTAGCCACCAAAGGCCACATGCAAACCCAGGAGCAGGTTCACATGAAAATAAAGGAGCTGTGGCAGGCGTATGCCAGGGCCACAGGGGGCAGCTCCCAACCAGGGGCAGACCCAGACCCCTGCCCCTATTTTGATGCCATGGACTGCATCCTGGGGGGGGGGGGCGGACAGTCCGTGCCCCCCAGGTGGTCATCGACCCTGGGGCAGAACTTGCTGCCTTCTGCTGCTCCAGTCCCTGCTGCCTCCCCAGCTACCACTCTTCCTCCATTCCTTCTCCCACTCCCGCTTCTTCCTCCCCACACCCCAGGGATGCCGAGGCACCCGCACCCACGGTTCTGGGAGACAGTTGGGCCGGCAAGACCCCCAACCCTGAGCCCTGAGCTTCTCCTCCCGCTTCCTCCCCTTGCCTCCCCCTGCCAGCTCCCTCCTCCCAGGTTTCCCCCTCCCCTCTCCCACTTTCCCTCCTCCCCCTCCCACTTTCTTTCCCCAGTCTCATCTCAGTTTCATTCCCCCGCACCCCAGTTTTGTTCAATAAAGAGGCTTTGTTGGAATGAACACGTGTTTTTCATTGTACAGCAGGAAGGGAGGTTAGGGAGGGGTAAGTGGAAGGACATGAGGGAGGAATGAGGCACAAGCCCTGTGGGGCACACCAGGGAGACTGTTACTGCCGACAAAACATGCTGCCAGGCTCGCAGCAACACATCCAGGAGAAGCACCAGAATGCCCAGGGGCGGCTCCGGCTCCGGCTCCATGCTGCAGAGTGCTGTGGTGTCCTGAGTGAGGGCAACCAGAGCATGCAGAGAAAAAAATGCTTTGCTGTCTCTCAGCGAGGTAGGCAAGCAAGCAGGGAAACCTTAGAACTGGCTGTCGGGGGGGTCCCTTTAAGCGCAAGTCTCAGATACCTTGTTTGGCTGCTGCCTGAGGCTAACTTCTGACCTGATGCCCTGCCAGAACTGGTTCTGGCCGGCCTTAAATGCGATTCAGCATCCACTCAGTGTGGACGCGCTATTTCAAAATAGCAAAACACTATTTTGAAATGCATTTTGTGTCTAGACGCGTTATTTCGAAATAAGCTATTTCGAAATAACTCTGTAGTGTAGACATATCTTCAGAGTGCCTGCAATACGAATAAACCAGACTGACAAAGAGTAGAAGAAGGAAATATCATTATTATCCCTATTTTGCAGATGGGGAACTGAGGCACAGAGAAAGTGACTTTGATTTAAAGTTGGAAAATGTCTATGACAGAGGCAGCAATTGAACCCAAATCTTCTGGGCTAACACATCCAAATCTTCCTAAGGGATTTAAGAAGAAATAATTAGGTGTGAAGATCCTTTAGACATTTTTAAAATATCAGTCCAAAATGCCTATCAGTGCTTTAACCATAAGATTATCCTTCCACTCAGACATCATGTTCAGGTATTCTGGAGATTAGGAATGTAAGCAACTAATTGACTATGGGACTCTGTTCCGGGCACAAGGATTGTTAGGAAAAGATGGGATCCGCCTAACAAAGAGAGGAAGGAGCATCTTTGTGGCCAGGCTTACAAACCTAGTGAGGAGGGCTTTCAACTAGGTTCGTTGGGGGATGGTGACCAAAACCCTGAGGGGAGTGGGCAAGTCGGATACCGGGAAGAAATGCAAAGAGGAACAAGCAAGAAAGGAGGGCCCCTGATTCGAATGGAGAAGATAGGGCGATCAACTGGTTTTCTGAGGTGTTTGTACACTAATGCGAGAAGCCTGGGCAACAAACAGGAAGAACTGGAGGCCCTGGCCCAGTCCAAGAAATACGATTTAATTAGGATAACAGAGAATTGGTGGGATGACTCGCATGACTGGAGCGCTGTCATGGAAGGGTATAGACTGTTCAGGAAGAACAGGCAGGGGAAAAAAGGAGGAGGAGTTGCACTGTACGTAAGAGAGCACTATGATTGCTCAGAACTCCAGTATATAGAGGGAGAAAAACCTGTTGAGAGTCTATGGGTTAAGTTTAGAGGTGCAAACAATAGCAGTGATGTTGTGGTTGGTGTCTACTACAGGCCACCAAATCAGGTGGATGAGGTAGATGAGGCTTTCTTCGGACAACTGAGAGAAGCTTCCAGATAGCAGGCCCTGGTTCTCGTGGGGGACTTTAATCACCCTGACATCTGTTGGGAGACCAATACGGCAGTACACAGGCAATCCAGGAAGTTTTTGGAGAAGGTTGGGGATAACTTCTTGGTACAAGTGCTGAAAGATCTGACCAGGGGCCATGCGCAGTTTGACCTTCTGCTCACAAACAGGGAGGAACTAATAGGGGGAGTAGAGGTGGGTGACAACCTTGAAAGCAGTGATCATGAGATGGTAGATTTCAGGATCCTGACCAAAGGAAGAAAAGAGAGTAGTAAAATACACACCTTGGACTTTAGAAAAGCAGATTTTTTACTCCCTCAGAGACCTGATAGGCAGAATCCCCTGGTATGCTAACATGAAGGGGAAAGGAATCCAGGAGAGCTGGCAGTATTTTAAAGAAGCCTTTTTGAAGGCACAGAAAGAAACCGTAGCAAGAGAGGCAAACATGGTAGGAGACCGGATTGGCTTACAGGGGAAATCCTTGGTAAACTTAAGCACAAAAAGGAAGCTTACAAAATGTGGAAAACTGGACAAATGACCAGGGAGGGGTATAAATGTATAGCTCGAGAATGCCAGGGGGGGGATCAGGAAGGCGAAAGCGCAAATGGAATTGCGACTGGCAAAGGATGTGAAGGATAACAAGAAAGGTTTCTACAGGCATGTTAACAAGAAGGCCGGTCAGTCTTACCTCGGTCCCTGGAAAAATCATGGAAGGGATCCTTAAGGAATCCATTTTGAGGCACTTGGAAGAGAGGAAAGTGATCAGGAATAGTCAGCATGAATTCACAGAGGGCAAGTTGTGCCTGACCAATATGATTAGCTTCTATGATGAGGTAACTGGCTCTGTGGACATGAGAAAGTCAGTGGATGTGATATACCTTGACTTTAGCAAGGCTTTTGATACGGTCTCCTACAGTATTCTTGCCAGCAAGTTAAGGGACTCTGGATTGAATAAATGGATGGTAAGGTGAATAGAAAGCTGGCTAGAAGGCCGGGCCCACCGGATAGTGATCAACGGCTCGGTGTCAGGATGGCTGTCGGTTTCTGGTGGAGTGCCCCAAGGTTCGGTTCTAGGACCGTTTTTGTTCAATAGCTTCATTAATGACCTGGATGAAGAGATGGATTGCACCCTCAGCAAGTTTGCAGATGACACTAAGCTAGGGGGAGAAGTAGATATGCTGGAGGGCAGAGATAGGGTCCAGAGTGACTTAGACAAATTGGAGTATTGGGCCACAAGAAATCTGATGAGGTTCAACAAGGACAAGTGCAGAGTCCTGCACTTGGGATGGAAGAATCCCAAGCATTGTTACAGGCTGGGGACCAACCAGCTAAGTAGTAGTTCTGCAGAAAAGGACTTGGGGGTTACAGTGGATGAGAAGCTGGATGAGAGTCACCAGTGTGCCCTTGTAGCCGAGGGTATGTCTACACTACAAAGTTAATTCGAACTAACAGCCATTAGTTCGAATTAACTTTAACAGGGGCTACACATACAAACCGCTAGTTCGAATTTAAATCGAACTAGCGGAGCGCTTAATTTGAACTAGGTAGACCTCAGTCTACGAGGAGTAACGCTTAGGTCGAAATCAGTAGTTCAAATTAAGGGCTGTGTAGCCACTTAATTCGAACTAGCTGGAGGCTAGCCCTTCCCAGGTTGCCCTGGTGGCCACTCTGGGCCAAACCAGGGAAACTCTTCTACCCCCCTCCCAGCCCTGGAGTCCTGAAAGGGGCATGGTCTGGCTACAGTGCTTGTGCCAGTTGCAAGCCTGCCAGCACCCAGCCAACAGACCCTGCACCTGGCACAGCATGAGCCAGCCACCCACTGCCACCCAGCCCTCTGCCTCTTCCCAGGACCAGGCTGGCAGCTCCCAGGAGCCTGCCCAGGGCCGCAAGAGGCGGGGGGCCGCCTGGTCTAGTGCAGAGATCATGGACCTCATCGAGGTTTGGGGGGAGGCCTCCAACGTCCACGATCTCCGCACTAGCCACAGGAACGCAGCCGTCTACAGCCGCATGGCTGCCAGCCTGGCCACCAGAGGCCACATGCGAACCCAGGAGCAGGTTTGCATGAAAATCAAGTTGGTCCAGTGAGACCCCCGACCCTGAGCTTAGAACATAAGAATGGCCGTACTGGGTCAGACCAAAGGTCCATCTAGCCCAGTAGCCTGTCTGCCGACAGCGACCAACACCAGGTACCCCAGAGGGGATGGACCAAAGACAATGATCAAGCGATTTGTCTCGTGCCATCCATCTCCAGCCTTCCACAAACAGAGGCCAGGGACACCATTCCTACCCCCTGGCTAATAGCACTCCATGGACCCAACCTCCATGACTTTATCTAACTTCTCTTTAAACTCTGTTATAGTTCTAGCCTTCACAGCCTCCTGTGGCAAGGAGTTCCACAGGTTGACTATGTGCTGTGCGAAGAAGAACTTTTGCTTATTAGTTTTAAACCTGCTACCCATTAATTTCATTTTGTGTCTTCTAGTCCTTATATTATGGGAACTAATGAAGAACTTTTCTTTATTCACCCTCTCCACACCACTCATGATTTTATATACCTCTATCATATCCCCCTCAGTCTCCTCTTTCCTAAGCTGAAAAGTCCCAGTCTCTTTAGCCTCTCTTCATATGGGACCTGTTCCAAACCCCTAATCATTTTAGTTGCCCTTTTCTGAACCCTGTCCAAGGCCAAAATATCTTTTTTGAGATTAGGAGACCACATCTGTCCACAGTACTGAAGATATGGTGTACCATAGTTTTATACTTCCCCTCCTCCTCCTTCCCCTGGCTTCTCCCTTCCAGCTCCCTCCTCCCACGTTTCCCCCGCCCCTCTCCCACCCTCTCTCTTCCCCTCTCCCACCTCCTTTTCCCAGTCTCCCCAGAGGTTCATCCCCCCCTCCCCCCCACACACACACAGTTTTGTTAAATAAAGAGAGTTTCTATTTTTGAACACACATGTCCTTTATTTTTTACATCAGGAAGGGGGGCTAGGGAGGGGTAAGTGGAAGGAGGTGAGGGAGGAATGGGGTACGAGCCCCTGATGGGGAGGACTGGAGTGGCTCTGCGGGCTCCACGGGGTGGAAGCTCTCCTGCAGGGCCTCCTCGATCCTGACAGTCCCCCTATTGACACCCCCCCCCCCGGATGGCAGCCTGCGGCAAGAGCAGCCGGGCTGATGGCCGAGTGCTGTGATGTGCCGAGTGTGGGCACTCAGGGCACTCCAAGACAGGACTGCTTTGCTGTCCCTCATCGAGTTAGACAAGCAAGCGGGGAACCCTGAGAACTGTCTGTCCGGGGTGGGGGTCGGGTCCCTTTAAGCACAGCCCTCGGCTAGCCTGAGGCAGCAGCTCCACATTCTAAGTCCTAACCTGATGCCAGCCGGCACTGGTTCCGCCCAGCCTTAACTTCGGTTCAGGGTCCATTCAATGTGGACATGTTATTTCGAATTAGCAAAACGCTAATTCAAATTAGTTTTTAGGTCTAGATGCACTAATTCGAATTAGCTTATTTCGAATTAACTAATTCGAATTAAGTTAGTTCAAATTAGTGCTGTAGTGTAGACATACCCCAAGAAGGCTAATGGCATATTAGGTTGCATTAAGAGGAGCATTTCCAGCAGATCCAGAGATGTGATTATTCCCCTTTATTCGGCTCTGGTGAGGCCACATCTGGAGTATTGTGTCCAGTTCTGGGACCCCCATTACAAAAAGGATGTGGACACATTGGCGAGGGTCTAGCAGAGGGCAACCAAAATGATTAGGGGGCTGTAGCATATGACCTATGAGGAGAGGCTGAGGAAGTTGGGTCTGTTTAGTCTGTAGAAGCAAAGAATGAGGGGGGGATTTGATAGCAGCCTTCAAATTCCTGAAGGGAGGTTCCAAAGAGGATGGAGAAGGGCTGTTCTCAGTAGTGACAGATGGCAGAACAAGGAGCAATGGTCTCAAGTTGTGGTGGGAGAGGTCCAGGTTGGATATTAGGAAAAACTATTTCACTAGGAGAGTGGTGAAGCACTGGAATGGGTTACCTAGGGAAGTAGTGGAGTCTCCATCCTTAGAGGTATTTAAGTCTCGGCTTGAGAAAGCCCTGGCTGGGTTGATTTAGTTGGGATTGGTCCTGCGTAGAGTAGGGGGCTGGACTTGATGACCTTCTGAGGTCTCTTCCAGCTCTATGGTTCTATGATTGTATGACTAGTCAACTATCTGATAAACAAAAACGTATTGGATAGTCGACACATTAGTCAACTAGTCACTCCCCGCTTTGCTGCTTCTGTCACAAAGAAGCAGCAAGAGGGAAAGAGGAGAGGATGCTGGGGGGAACCAATTTAAAAGCCCGTTCCCTCCAGCTCCATGGGATGGGGCAGGGGTGCAGCAGCGAACTTCCTCTTTGAAATGTACAAGAGGCTCTTACACATTTCAAAGATTGAAATGCTGTGTGGAGCCCGGAGCCAGCCTGGAGTTCCCCACTGACCCCGGGCTTCGTGCGGGCACTTCCACTTTGAAATGTACAAGAACCCAGTGGCTCTTACTACATTTAAAATGCAAAGCCACAGCACGGGTGGCTCTAGAGCCCGCATGAGCCACGAGTGCTCAGTCCTGGCTCAAGTCAGCTCCTCTGAAACTACCCCCACTGCAGCTCTGCAGAGACACTTATCAGCTAATCATACAGTTGATACAAATTGTATTGACTATACAATTAGCTAGATATTGCATTTTAACATCCTTAGTCACAACCCCCTCCTTTACCCAAACTCCCTCTCAGACCTCACACCATCTCCTGCACCCCAGTCCCTTAACCTATGCGCCCTTTTGCATCCAACCTCCATCTTACACACCGCATCTCCTCTACAGAAAAGTGCAACCCTTGACCACTTTTCCAAAATCTTGGCGTGCCTTCCCCCCCACCCCGCCAAAAATTATTGCCCACTACTGATCCAAAGGAACGTGGAAATCATAGGTCTTTTTTGGTCTAGTAAACATCAGTCCCTTTCTCTATTTTATGTAATATGTAGTAAGGAATATGTGTATGTAAGAACTGCTCAGAATTCACATGCATCATTATAGGAGCATTAGTAGCAATCTTTCTCTGTGTTGCCTAATATTTTCCATCTAGAAAGGATTCTTGAGAACTTTTATTTAAGAAGCTGTCATTTCCTTTGTTTGCAGCAGGTCTTTGAAATCCAGTGTATACTCAAGCAGAAGTGCTTGATTTTTTTTTTCTTTTGTTTTGCAGCCCCCTGTCCTCCCAACCTCAGTGAAATTTGCTCAAATTTCTCCAGGAAAAAAACTTTTTAAAAATCACTTTCTCTTCTCTTTCTTGGATTCCTCATAAAACTTTTGGCAGAAGGCCAAAATAATTCATCATAAAAATGCTGCACTCATGCTATTGCCAGAACAGCAGCAGACAATATACAGAACACCTGAGTGGGAAGGAACCAGGCCGTGTCCTTAGCAGTCCTGTTTCCCACGATGGGAACATTGCATAGAGCAGGGGACCCTTACTTCTGTAGGGGGGAAAAGAAGGGAGCCAAGCCACACTCCATCTCATCAACCCTAGCACAAAAAAAATCCCCTCCCTTTGATGGCAGCAGTCTCCTGTTGTAAGCTAGTATCCTTAGTCCTATAACTCTAATAGAAATCTGTGGTGCAATGCTGAAGATTCAGAGTTCAAACTATGATGATGGGAGAAGAGGGTGAATCGCAGATTAATCTAGATGTATACTTTTTTTTAATCTTTCTTTAACATATACACACAAAGCCAGGAAATTATATGCAAAAACCCATTGTTTAGATTGGCAAGTCAAGCCATTGCAAGTTAAGAAATGCCAGATTAGCGATTGTCTGTGCTATTTTCATTCTCCCACCTTCTGCATATGCATTACTAGAAGACTTATCCGGCATTGCCCAGGTCCTTCAGGGCAGGGGGCTGGCGGTGTGGGGAGTACACGAGTCACAGTAGGGGAGTTGAGCAGGGGGCTGTGGATATATGGGGTATGACAGTGAGGGTTGGGGAGGGGGGGTGTGAAGAGAGAAATACCTGTTATGAAAGTGGCCCAACATTTCCCATTATAAGATGCTGTTTTTTGAGTTGCTTGTAACTTTATGCTAGAGTTTAACCATTCATGGAGAACTTTTTCATGTTTGGTGTGTCTCTCAAGCTGACTGCTTTGTGGAAAATTTCAGCCAAATGAGTCAACAAGAATGAGGATTCCATGAGGTCAGTCTGCTACAGAAGAGTCTGTGAAAGGGTATTTTAGAATTAAGACTTCCACGCTACTTTGCAAAGTTCTCTGTGTGTATTAAAACACACTGATTGAACAGCCACTTGTTACATCAATTTAAACAGTTTTACTCTCGCACAGTTATAAACCTAGTATGAAGGCAGTGGAGTAGCACAGATCTTAATGAAGAAACAAAGCTTCCCACAAAACAATTCTTCCTTTGAAGAGTGGTTTTTAATGAATGAGCATTATTGGGTCTTAATCTAGTAGGCAAAGTTGTGTCTCATTAGTTTATAGTATAAAAACTCCTTTTGGTATCAGAAGCGCCTAGCCTTGAAGTAACTGCCAACTTAAATACCTTCATTTTGTTTGGGTTTCTTCAGAAATAGATTACAATGTATTGTATATTAATTACAGGATATTCACCTTGCAAAACGCTTCTATGACATGGCAGCCGAAGCCAGCCCAGATGCTCAAGTTCCTGTCTTCCTAGCACTCTGTAAACTCGGGATTGTATATTCCTTGCAGTATGTACAAGAAACCAATGTAAGTAATGCAGATACTTAAGAAGTGATCCGTAACTCTGGAACTTCCTTAGAAGTGGAAGCAAAGCATGACCCGAACTCTGTACCTTTTTAGAATAAGCTTTTCTACACTGTCTTGTTTCCTTCTATTTAACAAAGGAAATGGAAAGGACTCAAGTATCAGTGCCTTTTGAAACTGTGTAGGACATGCTCATTTTATCCTAATAATTAGAAAGGCAAAGGCACAAAACAAGCTCAATCTAGTAGAGACATAAAGGGTAACAAGAAGACATTCTGTACATATATTGGAAGCAAGAGGAAGACCAAGGACATTGTAGGCCCATTGCTCAGTGAAGAGGGAGAAACAATAACAGGAAACTTGGAAATGGCAGAGGTGCTTAATAACTTCTTTGTTTTGGTTTTCACCAAGAAGTTTGATGATGAAGGGATGCCTAAGATAGTGAATGTTAGGGGAAATGGGTAGGTTTAGAAGATAAAATAAAAAAGGGCAAGTTAAAAAAACACTTAGAAAAGATAGATGTCTTCAAGTCAACAGGGCCTGATGACATGCATCCTATAATACTCAAGGAGCTGATAGAGGAGGTATCTGAGCCTGTAGCTATCATCTTTGAAAAATCATGGAAGTTGGGAGGGATTCCAGAAGACTCGAGAAGGGCAAATATAGTGCCCATCTATAAAAAGGGAAATAAGAACAACCCAGAAAACTACAGACCAGTCAGTTTAACTTCTGTGCCAGGAAAAATAACAGAGCAGGTAATTAAGGAATTCATCTGCAAACATCTGGAAGAAAATAAGGTGATCAGTAACAGCCAGCATGGATTTGTAAAGAACAAATCATGTCAAACCAATCTGATAGCTTTCTTTGATAGGATAACAAGTCTTGTGGATAAGGGAGAAGCAGTGGACGTGATATACGTAGACTTTAGTAAGGCATTTGATATGGTCTCGCATGACCTTCTTATCAATAAAGTAAGCAAATACTTTAGATGGGGCTACTATAAGGTGGGTGCTTAACTGGCTGGATAGCCGTTCTCAGAGAG
Source organism: Pelochelys cantorii (assembly GCA_032595735.1). Lineage (NCBI taxonomy): Eukaryota > Metazoa > Chordata > Testudines > Trionychidae > Pelochelys > Pelochelys cantorii. The sequence continues at coordinate 93,942,752 of CM064329.1, read as the reverse complement.
TGGTTATTAACGGTTCACAATCATGCTGGAAGGGCATAACAAGTGGGATCCTCAGGGGTCTGTTCAGAGACTGGTTCTATTCAGTATCTTCATCAGCTATTTAAATGATGGCATAGAGTGTATGCTTATTAAGTTTGCAGATGATACCAAGCTGGGACGGGCTGCAAGTGCTTTGGAGGATAGGGTCAAAATTTCAAATGATCTGGACAAACTGGAGAAATGGTCTGGGGTAAATAGGATGAGGTTTAATAAGGACAAATGCAAAGTACTCCACTTAGGAAGGAACAGTCCATTTCACACATACAGAATGAGAAGTGACTATCTAGGAAGGAATACTGCAGAAAGGGATCTAGGGGTCGTAGTGAACCACAAGCTAAATATGAGACAACAGTGTGACACTGGCAAAAAAGCAAACATGATTCTGGGATGCATTAACAGGAATGTTGTGAGCAAGACACGAGAAGTCATTCTTTTACTGTGCTCTGCACTGATTAGGCCTGGAATATTGTGTCCAGTTCTGGGCACCACATTTCAAGAAAGATGTGGAGAAATTGGAGAAGATCCACAGAAGAGCAACAAAAATGATTATAGGTCTAGAAAACATGAGCTTTGAGGGAAGGTGAAGGAATTGGGCGTGTTTAGTTTGGAAAAGAGATGACGGAGAGGGGACATGATAGTGGTTTTCAAGTATCTATAAGGAAGTCACAGGGAGGAGGAGGGGAAAATTGTTCTCCTTAGTCTTTGAGGATAGGACAAGAAGCAATGGGCTTAAATTGCAGCAAGGGAGGTTTAGGTTGGAAATACTTCCAATAAATCAGGGTAGTTAAACACTGGAATAAATTGCCTAGAGAGGTTGTGGAATCTCCATCACTGGAGATATTTAAGAACAGGTTATACAGACATCTATCAAGAATGATCTAAATATTGTTTGGTCCTGCCGTGAGGGCAGGAAACTGGACTCAATCTCTCAAAGTTCCTTCCAGTTCTAGTATGCTATGATTAATCCGCAGTCAGTGTTCTTGAAAGAGTGCCAGAGAAAGAGTATATCCTTCAGAAGAATATTCCTGTCCCACAATTTGACAACCTTGTGCATGTGAGCAAGTTTCCCCAGAATTAAGTTTACCATCCCATCATTAACGTGTATATTTTATTTCCTTCTCTGTGACTTGATCATACCGTATTTACACTCCCTTGTATGCAACTATAACAATTCCACTCCATCCCAGTCAGAAATAATTATCAATACAATTATTGTGCTGCTTTCTCAGCACAGTCTTCACAAAGTGCTTCGTAATGGCCATTAAAGAAATGTTTGTATGGGTACTTTTATGGCCCCCATTGCCATCTTATCTATCTTCTATGTTTATTAATTGAATGTATTCCTTCAGTACCTCTAAGGACCTTAAAGAAAAGGGTGAGAGCAATGATCATCCCCATTTTGCAGAAAGGGAGCTGAGGCACAGAGAGATTAATTGACTTGCTGATGGTCAAACAGGAAATCTGAGCACAGTAGGAGGCAAGAGTTTGGTTTCCTGAGCCTTGGTTCAGTGTTGTCTGACGATCTTATGCATACCCTCCTCTCTGTTTCTCCCTTTCTTGTTTCTACTTCCGAACTTTAGTTCAGGATATTTGCCAAGCTCCAGCAAGAAAGAAAGGGAAAAAAATAAATAAAACTTCAGCCTTCGTCAGAAAATAAGCAAATGAGAGCTGAACTTCTGCAAAAAAAATCCTGTAGTTTTCATGAAAATGTTATGTTTTGAACTCCAAGGAAAGAAGTAAGATAGAAAAGAAACTTAATTATGAGGGAGGAGCAGAACAGTTTCTAGTAGTTAATGTGGCAGCATGGGTTATTCTTGCCTTAGGCTTCATATTGGTGGGTTAAAGGCCCTACTACACATTTTAAGAGTTTACTCACATGAAAGATATGTAAATGCATAAGAAGTTGCAGGTGTTCATTTTATAATACTTCCTGTCGAAACTGGAACATGATTTTGGTTAATCTATAAAGGCAAATATTGGAACTAGTGTATTAAAAGAAAACTGCTAAAAATAAAAAAAAAAAATGCAGGTGGCTTTCCCCGGAATTAAAGATGTCTGAAACTGCTATGACATTTCTGACTCTCATAATGAAGAACATAATTGTGAGGACTTTGTTTTGTTTTTTAGATCAGAGAGATATTGTCACATCTTGACATGGACCAGCTGTTGGGGCCTGAATGGGACCTTTACCTTATGACTATCATCGCCTTGCTTCTAGGAACAGTTATAGCTTACAGACAGAGGCAACATCAGGCTATCCCCAGACCCGCAGGTCTGCGGCCAGCTATGCCTCAACAAGAACCTCCACCAGAACCTCAGCCGCCACAATAGCAGTAACAGTAATCTCAGTGAAAAGAACTACATTGTCCAGCAGAAACTATTTTTATTGTGATTTAGGACAACAGATCAATGGTCCTTTCCCCTCAAAAGAGGCTCAAAGAAGCATAAAATTCTGAAAGCTGCTTAGAATGATGCCTTTTTTTCAGGGATATGTAACTTTTTCTAGACTGATTTGAATGTTATTTCAGTGCCAATGGAATAACACAATGGCTTTTTTTGTGAAACACAAGTGTGCTACTACAAAAGTGATGCCTGCTATATCCAATCTCTCTTTATTCAACGTTCTTTTTCATCATCTCTTAAAGTGCGTGGAAAACATTGCCTCTCAGGAGATGGCCTATGTAGAAAGAGAAAATGTTGGAAAGCTGAAAACCTGAACTTTGCTCTTTTGAACAAAGAGATCCTTTAGAACTGTGGGAGAATTTGTTTTCCTGATCTGCATCCCAAGTAGTCCTACAGATATTATTTTAATTATTCTTAATAGTTTCACAGTTCACATAATCTCATTATTTACCTTAGATGGTTTAATCTGAATGGAACATCCAGAAGAAACAAAAACAAAAGCAAAATCTGTAACTAGTTAGCAGATTTCTTGTTCTCTGTGATTTGCGGTTTTGGGGGTTTGTCTTTTCCTTTTAGCATACATTTTTGCTAATGGCCAATCTCTGTTCCAGAAGGTGGATAGGAATAGATTGCATTTGTAAATAAAAGAATAATTTACCAATTCTCCACCGAATGTCCTCCACAAACATTTGGAAAAGTGATGAATATTTTCATGTAGTCTGTGTGTAAATTGTGGGATTTCTGAGCACAAGAGCAAAAGGGTAATTGGTTAGTCTTCCTGGGGTTGGTTTGTTTGTTTTCATTCTTGCCTCAATAGTAATCTGAGAGAGGGACTAACTGTAGAATGCAGAAAAAAAATAGTGTTAAGAAAAGTCTCTGATGGGGACACAAATCCAGAAGCCTTTTCAGCTCAGTTATACATTTTCCCACTGTCTTTTATTAAAAGATGGGACTCCTGTGTTTCTCCAGCTAGTCTTACAACTTCAGCAGTCCAGTCAGCAAGTACAATAGAAACGACGTGTATCAGAAGATCTTTATACAACTAAAATCTACATATCTTGCTACATATATAGTGGGTGTGGCATAAAATTTGCCTCTGTCTGCTGGGAACACTTAAATGAAGGGGTACAAAGAGGTGAATTCCAGCTCCCTGCTCTTGGAGCTGGATTTTCATCAGCATTGCTGCACTTCAGAGTATAGGAGGTCCTAATGGTTTATGGTTCCTTCATGTCACTAGAGCAGTGCAAAGGTGCCATACTGGGGTAGAGAATCTTTTGACCCATGAACTCAAGCTTCTTGTTTTGTAAGATTCTTGATAGTTGTTTTAACCGATCATAATCATTTGGAAGCTAAATGCACAAAGTAAATATGGAAAAACTAGCTTTTGGGGGGAAGAAGGTAAAACTACATACTCTTTTTTTTGTTTGTTTTTTTTTCCTCAGTAGCAGATGTTTGTTTCCATATTAACGCTATACCCTATGGAGATACTATTTTAAAGCAAACTGAAATTTGAATGCTCAAGACCTTGGTGCTTCCTCTAGATCAGACATTGTCCATCTAAAAGTTAACTCTTTCCTTCATAAAGGCTTTTGTTGGGTAGACTGGCATTTAAGTTCGAATCACCGATATGAAGAGACTTCAAAACTGTAAGAGCTTGTACGTTTTGTACATAATACATGATAAAGAGTTGAATGTGCAAGGTCTCTTTGCAGTTAACTTGTTGCATTTTGGGAGAAGGGCTAAATATTCTTTTCTGGAAATTAATGTTTTGTGGCTGACTGCAGTATTATGAATACAGAAAAAACTTTAAGGTACTTCAAGAGTGTGGAGTCAGAATCTCACTGGGTCTGCATGAGTAAGGGAGATGTTTCAAATTTGTTTCAGAGTGAATAGTATTGAATTTCTACATGGTGTAAAGCAGGCCAATAACTACATTATTTAAACAAAATTATTGACCTTTCCTTTTCTCTCTGCAATATTTTACCTCTTCACTTGATTTTGTAGATCTCTTTAGCTCACCATGAGGTAGTTAACGGCTGGGTGGAACATATTTTCCAATTTACCATCACTGAATGCATTGTGTGTCTGTTTTTATTTTTGTTTTGTTTGTTTTAACAATTCTACCATTTGCTAATCTCTCTTCATCTAATAGAGCTAAATTCTAACAGCTGAATCATATCTGTGTAGGAATCTATTCCCACATAATGGTTTATAACAGCAGTCTTTTGTAGCTGGTTTTGCCCTGTGCTGAAACATTTTACATTTAAAGAAATCAACAAAAGGAAATATATAATCAAAATATTTTTTGTTTTTATAGAATTGCCTTTTGAGACATACAATAAAAGCCTTTTGAGAAGTACAATAAGGAAGTTTTTCCCCTACTGTTAAACATCGCTTAATCTTGTCAAATGGCATCCATTTGAATAAAGTGATAATAGCAGAAACTAGGTAATATGAAACATCAAACTAACTCAGGGATTAAAGAAATATTAATAGATTTTCTAGGTCAGCTCCCTACAGTATGGTTTAGTTTTTCTGATAATCCCTTACTGGTCTGCTCCAAATTTTGCAGCATATTTTTGCTTCTTAAAAAATGATTTAATAATATTTAATTCTTTTCGGTTGTGCACAGAGTTTGTCAGCCAATTCTTTCAATCTCCTAAGTAAGTTGTAGTGGGTTTTTAATTTTTCTTGATGGTATTTGTTTTTTATAGAGAACCTTTTCATTTTTAGTGGTGCACCTTGTTTTTCTAGTTGTGTGCAAGAGCAGTTTGAAAGGAGATTGAGTTAAAAATAAAACTTGCATTCAGTTGCTAACTTACTGTGGTAGTTTATTCAAACTTCATTTCTAGTTCAATGTAGTTATGTTGATAAGGTGAGTATGCACCTGCCTAACTTTGAAGGCTAATGTGTGAGTTCTGACTGCTTCACCACTGGAAAGTTAAGTTAACTTCAGGTCAAAAATAAGTAGTAATATGAGAGTGGTTAAAGATCTACTGACTCTAAATTCTGCTCAATTTTCCCTCTTAATTTCTTTTCTCTCTTTCTTTATTATGGAAGCTTGAATGAGAACAGAGTTTCTGAATGTGAACCACAGTGTGTTTTGAGTGGAAATAATTATATATATACACACACACACACGGCAGTGTTTTAAGTGCAAACTTTACCTATCTGATCCTCCCAGTTCTTACTTTACTGAGTAGTAGAGCACCCAAATGCCATCAGTGGGAGTTCTACATATGAACTTTGAAATTAGAAAGATGAAGATATGAGAAGAGAATTTTATGCTAGTGACCCCAGATCATTAACCTTATGTATCTGTCAACTTAATGTTGCTTGTAATTTGAAATTTGTAATTTGAAAATGAGTCTTAAATAGTTGATTTTAACTTCCAAGTTGATAATTAGGATTCTTAATTTACCTTTTCCTTGGTGATATTTGTCCAAGAGTCTGGTTACATCAGTTTTCATTGTTTGTTTGGAAATATTGGATGTTATAGCTAATAATTTCAAGTGGGGAATAAGTAGTAGAAAAAAGGAGCTTGCTTTGATACAAATATCTTTAGACAGGTTTTTTTAAAACATAACATTGAAACTTTTTGAAGTTTTCCATCAGACTTCTGCTGTTACAGTAAACTTGCTAAGGTAAAACTCAAATGGTCTGTCCACGTGACTTTTCAAGAAGATTAAATGTACGGTTAGAGCATTCATAGTGTTCAAAAATATTATGTACCAGTCTTGTTGCCATCAATATACAAATTATGTGTGGTGCATTGTTATTAGGGGGGGGAGGTTCAACTTCACCAATCCTTTCCTTTTTAACTAGGAAATCATAAACTGATATTTATGTTTTGAGTTCCAGAAAATATTCAAAAATTATACAACAATGAAAAGGCTTAGTATGATGTAAGAAATACTCCAGGTGCATATGGGCAGGCAAGGGCTACTGGCAAAAGTCCTTTTTGACTTTATCAGCTGCAGTTGTTAAGAGGGTATTGTAGGGAAATTTAAAATTTATTTTGTATTTAAGGAAATGCAGTATAAATGCTGGTAAAGTGTAATATAATTGTGTAAACAAATTATGTTAATAGAAAGATGTACAGATTCATTTTTGTACTGTATCTTTAATCCTGTGAAATAAAATTACCGCCTCTGTGGTTGGCCTGCATGCTGTAAAGATACTGTGGTTCTGATAAAGGGTTCTAAACATAGGTTTCAAACCATATATAAATTCTTGTTTCTTTGTATTTTAACTCCAAATGCTGCCCTGAAGACACACACAGGCATTGCATCTGCTAATTCAGTGAGTCAGGGATGGTAGGGCACTGGAAGTTGGCAAACTTGGATTCTAATGCCAGCTCTGCACAATTCCACATACCAAGGTTATGGCCTATTGCTTAATTTCTGTGCTTCTGTATTCCATTTAAAATGGCCACTCTAATAGTCACTTACGAGAACTGCATGGGCCTGCCTTTCAGAAGTACAAGCACTTGCAACCTCACTTGAATTTAATTGGAGTTGTGACTGTCCATAATCTCCCTGAAAAATGGACCCGAGAACAGTCTTCTACCATTGATGTTTTGGCCCTAAGGATATGTCTAAATGGCAATAAATGGTAATAAAAATACAGCAGCAATTCTCAGAGCCCAGGTCTACAGATGCAGGCTTGCTTTATGATTCTAAAAATAGTCGTGTAGATGTTCCGACTCGGACTCTGAAGCCCATAGAAGAAAGTGGGTTTCTGACCCTGAACATCTACACCCTTAGATTTTGTTCTGAAGCACAAACCTGAGTCTGTAGCCCTGGACTCTGAGACTAACAGCTGTGGGATATTTTTGGCATGTATACAGACAGGCATTGTACTGTATGGCTTCATCTTCACAGTGGCCACCTTGGTTTACAGATCTGTGCTAACCAAACCCAGTGGAATGTTAGCTAAAGAAATGTTGCTGTCTGGTTGTGGGCATGGTAATTCAACTTTCACCTTGGTTGCCAATTAAAGTCTTTCCTATAACTGTTTGGATGCAGGCTGAATTTGTCAGATCCATGGGAGCACATCAATATGCTGGTAGCTGAGGAGAGGTAAGGCTGACAAACATGAGTCTTTTTTGCTTGACTTTCATCTGGTGTTAGTGTTAGTGCTTGGTTATGTCTACATTGGCATGATCTTGCGCAAATACTTTTAACGCAAGAACTCTTGCGTTAAAGTATTTGCGCAGGAGAGTGTCTACACTGGCATGTGCCTTTGCACAAGAGATGTGCTTTTGCGCAAAAGCATCCGTGCCAGTGTAGACGCTCTCTTTCGCAAGAAAGCTCCGATGGCCATTTTAACCATTGGGCTTTCTTGTGCAAGAAATTCATGTTTCCTATCTACACTGGCCTCTTGCGCAAGAACAGTTGCGCGAGAGGGCTTATTCCTGAGTAGGAGCATCATAGTTCTTGCGCAAGAAGCACTGATTTCACACATTAGAACGTCAGTGTTCTTGCGCAAGAACTCCCTGCCAGTGCAGACAGGCAGCATGCTTTTGCGCAAAATCATACCAATGTAGACGTAGCCTTAGTGTTTTGAGCTGTGCATCTAACACACGTCCCTCCTAGTTGGTTAAGGCCCATAAGGGAGTACAGGATTTATTATTGCTGGAGACTTTTATTACTTTCAGAATCACAGCAGAGTATGATCAGTTTGGAAGGAGACTTGAATGTAGTGTTTACTCAATAGATTGATTGATGTTGACAATTTGGCCAGTTATCGACCAGTTTCCAGTCTTTCCCTTTTTTATTTCCTTTCTAAGAAATGTGATTATAGAAGAAAATAAAAACACTCATGCACATGCCCAAAAACCAGCCAAACAAAAGCACCATGGCCTTTAAAATCCAGGGTTTTTTTCTTGGAGGACTTACAAGAATAGGGAAGGGAAATTTAACGTAGGAGAGCCTCTCAGTAGAAGTTACAGGAGCTTTTCCCTGAAAACTACCATTTCCTGGAGTTGCTCCTTACTCTCAAGCAGAGCAAAGGTACCCATAGTTCTTTAAGGGGCTCAGCTCACATTTTAGACCATCTGAAATGGAGAGAATGGCATTAGCAGCTGAGGCAGACATAACCACTTGTTTTAAAAGCAGCCATGTGCACCTTTGTGGAAGCAGAAGGTTGCTTTGGAGTTTGTTCTGGCTTTGAACTGGTTACTTGTAGAGCGATGCTCAGAGAAGGCTGTGGCAGACAGCTGCCCGTCCTCTGATTTGGCTGGCTTCTTAATCTTAGGTTTGTCTACTACTTTTCCAGCACCTGGGCCATTGCCAGGGAAAAGTGTGGCAGCAGCTCTGCAATTCAAACCCTTAAGGCAATTTTGAATGCCAAGCTTGATTAGGAGCCTTAAATGGGCTTTGAAAGGGATCTTCAGAGAAAACATTTTTAGCCTAAAAGGCACCAAAGCTTTGAGGAGAATGGGACTGAATGGACGCTATCTCGCAATTAAGCTGTGATTACCAGGTGGCCACCAGGGCACCTATGCTTTTTCCTCTTTCCTCTTCTTTTGAAAGAACTCCCTCTTCCCCATCCACACACGCCTTTTTCCAAAAGAGCTCTTTTGCAAAAAGGCTCTTTATAGAAGGAGGTTTACAAATGTCGGAAAAACCCCTCTGTTCTTTTGATTTTTTTTCCAAAAATGCAATTGCAATGTGGACATAAGTGTCTGAATAGCTGTAACTTCCGTTGTATAACCTTCTGCAGTAGGTTCTCTTTCAGCTGTATCTTCCTATATAATTCCTCATTGGTGACCTTCTGCATCCATCCTATTCTCAGGATCCTTCTATAACAACTCCTCTCGAATGCCAATATCCTTCTCTTCGAATCTTTCGTTATCACCCATGTCTCACAACCGTACAACATGCTGCTAAATACACATGTTTTCAAGATGCTCAGCTTCCTTCCTAAACTAATCGCTTTACTTTTCCAGATCTTATCCATCGCCTTCAAACTCACTCTTGCTTTTGCTATTCTAGTCGCTATTTCCTTCTTACAGTCTATATCAGTGTTTCCCAATTATATAAATACCTACACTAAATTATTTTTGTTGCATACAGCATCAGACACAGCATTTCTATGCATAAAAGTCTATTTTCTGCATATAAACAGTATTCTTTGGGAAGAGAGAAGTAGCTCTATAATTAGGCCTCTAGCAACTTAGGGCTTTATAGGTTTATTAAAACCTACATCTGGAACTCAAGCTGGAGACAGTCATGGCAGATCTCAAACTAATGGTATCATGTGTTGACTGTGTGACACATCATTTAATAAGTAGCTGGGTGTATTCTTCACTAGCTTCATTTTCTGAAAGTTCTCAGAACATTCTGTGTGTTTACAGTGTTGGAGGCAGATCCTGGCAGGAGCAAGGTGTGCATTTGTTTCCCCTCTGCCCACCCACCCGCTATGATGAAAGTGGGATGTGTTGAAGATGTTTGTGCATTCAGCCAGCAGAGGGCACCTGATACCTAGTGTTCACACACTTGAACAATGGTACTTTGTCTGAAAGTTTAGGAATTAGAGGGGCTCACAAGAAAATCTGCATGGTAAAAAACTCCCAGTTACCTTCTCCCACAAAACTCTATCCTGCATCATACCTGCCTGCGGCTATCATTTGGCATTTTCTGAGAGGGAGTTTTCTGCACCTCTCAATGGTCACTAGAGTAGATAACAAAAATCCTAACAGACCATGTTGATACTGTTAGGTCTTGTCAACTACAAAGATTTTCAATAGCCTGTAAACAAGATAGCACAGCCAGAGCTTGGAATTCCCATTTATCCAGTGAAAAGTGGGAGATGAAGCAACTTTCCATAAACATTATATATACATTGAGGGATTGATTTAAGTCTTGAAATAGACTCCAATTCCCACGAAACTTATTCTCCATGCCCTAGAAGTGCAGCTAGGAATGTATTCTCTTTTTTTCACTTCTGAGTCCTCTGTCTGCCTCCCAATGACACATTCTATTAAGATCACCATGGAAGCCAGGTGGCCACCAGCAAGCAGATAGATTCACAGAAGTATTTAGGCTCCTCATTTCCATTGAATTCTGTGGAGCTGGGCCCTACTACCTGCTATGCTCTTTCTTGTACAACACTCCCTTATTGGTTTGTCATCTTGGGACGCAGGTCTCATGAATGCTGCCTGAGATTTGTTTCAGACACCATTATCCTCTGTCCTCAATCAGTAGAGCCTGATTATGATCTGCTGTTTCTACAACATATCGGAAATTTAGTTTCTAGTGCTGGGAGAAGCTCAGCTAACACCCATAGGCTCATAGACTTTAAGGTCAGAAGGGACCATTATGATCATCTAGTCTGACCCCCTGCACAGTGCAGGCCATAGAATCTCACCCACCCTCTCCTAGAATAATCTTCCCACCTATATCTCAGATATTGAAGTCCTCAAATGGTTTAAGGACCCCAAGATGCAGAGAATCCTCCAGCAAGTGATCCGTGCCCCATGCTACAGAGGAAGGCAAAAAACCTCCAGGGCCTCTGCCAATCTACCCTGGAGGAAAATTCCTTCCTGACCCCAAATATGGCGATCAGCTGAACCCTGAGCATGTGGGCAAGACCCACCAGCTAGACAACCAGGACCAATCCCAACTAGATAAACCCAGTCAGGGCTTTGTCAAGCCGAGACTTAAATACCTCTAGGGATGGAGACTCCACTGCTTCCCTAGGTAACCCATTCCAGTGTTTCACCACTCTCCTAGTGAAATAGTTTTTCCTAATATCCAACCTGGACCTCTCCCACCACAACTTGAGACCATTGCTCCTTGTTCTGCCATCCGTCACTACTGAGAACAGCCTTTCTCCATCCTCTTTGGACCCTCCCTTCAGGAAGTTGAAGTCTGCTATCAAATCCCCCCTCATTCTTCGCTTCTGCAGACTAAACAGACCCAACTCCCTCAGCCTCTCCTCATAGGTCGTATGCTCCAGCCCCCTAATCATTGTGGTTGCCCTCCACTGGACCCTCTCCAATGTGTCCACATCCTTTTTGTAGTGGGGGGCCCAGAACTGGACACAATACTCCAGATGTGGCCTCACCAGAGCCGAATAAAGGGGAATAATCACATCTCTGGATCTGCTGGCAATGCTCCTCTTAATGCAACCTAATATGCCATTAGCCTTCTTGGCTACAAGGGCACACTGTTGACTCATATCCAGCTTCTCATCCACTGTAACCCCCAGGTCCTTTTCTGCAGAACTACTACTTAGCTGATTGGTCCCCAGCCTGTAACAATGCTTGGGATTCTTCCGTCCCAAGTGCAGGACTCTGCACTTGTCCTTGTTGAACCTCATCAGATTTCTTGTGGCCCAATCCTCCAATTTGTCTAAGTCACTCTGGACTCTATCCCTGCCCTCCAGCATATCTACCTCTCCCCCCAGCTTAGTGTCATCTGCAAACTTGCTGAGGGTGCAATCCATCCCCTCATCCAGGTCATTAATAAAGATATTGAACAAAACCGGTCCCAGAACAGAACCTTGGGGCACTCCGCTAGAAACCGACCGCCATCCTGACATTGAGCCGTTGATCACTACCCGCTGGGCCCGGCCTTCTAGCCAGCTTTCTATCCATCTTACCATCCATTTATCCAATCCACATTCCCTTAACTTGCTGGCAAGAATATTGTGGGAGACCGTATCAAAAGCCTTGCTAAAGTCAAGGTATATCACATCCACTGACTTTCTCATGTCCACAGAGCCAGTTACCTCATCATAGAAGCTAATCAGATTGGTCAGGCATGACTTGCCCTTTGTGAATCCATGCTGACTATTCCTAATCACTTTCCTCTCCTCCAAGTGCCTCAGAATGGATTCCTTAAGGATCCCTTCCATGATTTTTCCAGGAACCGAGGTAAGACTGACCGGCCTGTAGTTCCCTGGATCGTCCTTCTTCCCTTTTTTGAAGATGGGCACTACATTTGCCTTTTTCCAATCATCCGGGATCTTTCCCAATCTCCACAACTTTTCAAAGATAATGGCCAAAGGCTCCTCAATGACATATGCCAACTCCCTCAGTACCCTCAGATGCATTAAGTCCGGACCCATGGATTTGTGTACATTTAGCTTTTCTAAATAGTTCCTAACCTGTTCTTTACCCACTAAGGGCTGTCGATCTTCATCCCATCTTGAGTCACTTAGCGCATTAGTCCGGGAGCCCACCTTGTCCGTGAATACAGAGGCAAAGAAAGCATTGAGTACTTCAGCTTTCCCCACATCATCTGTCACTGGGTTACCTCCTTCATCCAGTAGGGGCCGCACACCCTCTCTGATCACCTTCTTCTTGTTAACATGCCTGTAGAACCCTTTCTTGTTATCCTTCACATCCTTAACCAGTCGCAATTCCATTTGCGCTTTCGCCTTCCTGATTACCCCCCCCCCCGGCATTCTCGAGCTATACATTTAAACCCCTCCCTGGTCATCTGTCCCTGTTTCCACTTTTTTGTAAGCTTCCTTTTTGTGCTTAAGTTCACCAAGGATTTCCCCCGTAAGCCAATCCGGTCTCCTACCATGTTTGCCTCTCTTGCTACACATCAGGATGGTTTCTTTCTGTGCCTTCAATAAGGCTTCTTTAAAATATTGCCAGCTGTCCTGGACTCCTTTCCCCTTCATGTTAGCACCCCATGTTCTAATGCTTCCCTGAACTCTGGGGTCTGCAAAATCAGGATGGAACTTTCTCATGAGCTGCCTTTCTCCAGAGATTTTAGGTAGCAGCTGCATCTGGTTATGCTATGAAGACATCAAAGAAGATGAGGGGGAAATAAATTATATTTTCTCTCTTTTTAAGTGGGTTTAATTTGTGCATGTCATAGCCCTGAGAGAGTGAAACTGTATACAAGCTATAAGTAAAGAGACTGTCCCTTGGTTGTCTATGTGGGGATCTTTCACACAGTAAGCAGGGGAGAGGTGGGTTTTTTTAAAAATACAAATGATTATAAATTCACAAAAAGGGGTGGAGGACAAAGTACCTGATGCTAATGTTAACTTAATAAAGTAGCTGAGTGTGCTTGTATTTGAAAATAAGTAGCTTTCAAAGTTGAGGATATCCCTTTAAACAAAGCTAATTCAAACAATCGTTTAAAAAAACCCTCCCTTTTTATACCCTGAAATAAACTTTGTTTGCTTTTTGGGAACTCTTTGCTTCCTCTCCCATCCTTCCTAATGGACCCTTCTTCTACCTTTAACTGATCTTCACTTTGTCTCTTTTCTCTCCCCCTCTCAATACTGATAAGGTGAAATGATCCTCGTTCTGTTCTTGCAACCTCTCTGTTCTCACAGTTGTTTCAACATCCACACACAATGCCCCTGCCATGCTCCCAAACATTTTACATTAGAACACCATTATATCCTGCTAAATACTCCAGTCAGAAGGCCCTTGCAGCACTGCCCTCTAAGGGTATGTCTACACTACAGGACAAAGTTGAATTAAGATACACAACTTCAGCTACATTAATTATGTAGCTGAAGTCATAGTAGCTTAACTCAGCTTTTGGCACTGTCTACACTGCAGTAAGTTGAGGAAAGAACACTCTTCCTTTGACTTCCCATACTCCTTGTGAAAGCAGGGTTACCAGCATCAACCAAAGTGCCCCTCTCACTTTGAATTAGTGTGCCTTGACTAGACTGCTAATTTGAACTCTGGAAGATGGACAGTGGCAGCTTCGATCTTCCTCTGTAGTGTAGACGTACCCTAAATAACTTCAATGGAATATCAGACCTATGGGAAACAGCAAGTGAAATAGGACCAGCACCTAAGAGGAAAATAACAGCGATTAAAAATCTTATATTGGACACTAATTCATTAGTGTTAGGAAGAAGCTTTTCCTATAGACTGATCTTTCCATAATTGTCCACTGTTGAGTTTCTTGCACCTGTCGCTGGTGTATTTGATACTAGCCACTGTCAGAGACAGGATCCTGGGTTAGATGGACTACTGGCCTGATACTGTGTGGCAATTCCTAAATAACCACAAATTTGCTGAGCTGTTTTTCATTAAAACAGATTGAAATGCCACGTCTCATGTCAGACTCAGTAAACTGGAATGGAGATTCAGAAAATACCACTTAGTTATACAGATAATGGGAACATATTATTCCTTATAGGGCATGAACCCTCATACTACAGGGCTATGTCTACATTGCGCATTCTTGTGCAAGAAGATAGGCAAATGAGGCATGGCAATGAATATCGCCGTGCCTCATTTGCATATCTAATGAGACGCCATTTTTGCGCAAGGGGCTTTTGCGCAAGAAGGAGCAGTCTACACTGCTCCTTCTTGTGCAAAAACCCCCTCTTGTGCAAGAGCCAGTCTGCCTGAAAATAAGCGGCAGAATGGCTCTTGCTCAAGAGGGAGTTTTTGCGCAAGAAGGAGCAGTGTTGACTGCTCCTCGTGCAAAAGCCCCGTGCACAAAAATGGTGACTCATTAGGTATGAAAATGAGGCATGGTGATATTCATCGCCACGCCTCATTTGCAGATCATCTTGTGCAAGAATGCGCAATGTAGACGTAGCCCAGGTGTTCTCATTTCACATATAATTGCCCAATCCTTTTTTGAAGCCACTTTGTTCTTTAGCCTTGCAATCTACTGGTAATGAATTCCTGAGGTTAAATATGCATTCTGCGTTTTTAAAGCAGTCTTTATCACTTCTGGTATTGAAAGGACCCTTGTCAAATTAAAATCATACATAGATTCATTTCATAGGCTGCAGGCTGAAGGGATTACTGTGATCATTTAGTCCAGAGGTTCTCAACCTGTGGCTCAGCACATAGCTGCAGCCAGTGTGACACCCTCAGAGCTATACAGATAGTATATATATTGTGTGACTGCATAATTCCAGCCCACATAACACAGGGAGAGCTGCATAGGTGGCCCACAGTGGTAAATAGACTGAGAACCCCGCTCTAGTCTGAGCTCCTGCACATTACAGCCCAGAGAACTCACCCATCCACTCCTGTCGTAGGCTAACAACTGCCAGATAAGTTACTGAATTCCTCAAATCTTGATTCAAAGATTTAGAGTTCCAGAGAATCCACCTTTTACTCTAGTTCAAACCAGCATGTGACCTGTGCTCCACAGTGCCAAGGAAGGTGGAAAACACCTATGATATCTGCCAATCTATTTAAGATAAAAATCTTAGCAAAGTGCCTTTAGGTTATTGAAAATGAACATTTAAAAAAATCTAAGTAATGTTTCATAGTAATAGATTTTAAGATTCTGAAGGATAATTACACTCATCTACTCTGACCTCCTGTTTAACACAGGCCAAAGGATTTCACCAAATGATCCCTGCTTCAAGCCCATAGCTTCAGTGAAAGTGCTTTCTCTGGGAAAGACATCCAATCTTGATTTAAAGACTTCAAGCCACAGAAAATCCACAATATCTTGGGGTAAGTTGTCCCAAAGGTTGATTACCCTTACTATTGATGCCATTTTTTTCCTTTTCCCTGAGACCAAGCCCATGAGATGAGTTTTATTAGATTCCCTTTCAGTTTGTACTTTAGTTTCATTCTCTTGTTCTCATTTGACCCTCAGCAATCCAAGTCTGTTCAGCTGAAGCTCCCTGAACTACAAAGGATTTTTTTTTAAACTGTTTTTTATTGAATTCGGAAAAGCTATTAAAACATTTGTCCATAGGTAGGTGGGCTTTTTTTTGGAGGGGAGGATTTGATCTATTTAAAAGCAAGTTTCTTAAAATTATTTTGGGCCTAAACTGTTTTTTCCCCTTTAACTCTGATAATTAGGGGAAAGGCTGCACAGGAGGGAGGTGGCTAAAATAAGAAAATCCAAATAGTGACATAAATGTGATCTCACTATATGCAGCTGTGTTGAACTTTTTCTGCCACTCTGATAACCAGTCAGGCAGGGTGCGGTTCCTATGGTCCACCTAATTGTTTGTCAAATTCAGGGTGGTGAAAGTGTGCATTCAGATGGAAGTTTAAAGAACTTGTGGTACTTTTTTTTTATTTAAGAGAGAAATTCCAGTGTCTTGGTCAACCTTCCTTCTCTCAATTAGATTCTGCTGGTAATACTGCCTGTGTATTTGCCTTACAAAAAGCAGTTTGGTTGTTTTGCAGATAACCATGGTGAATTCTCTCTGTTTTATTATTTACTGTGCTAGAGTTAAGGGACTCCAGAAATTCAGTGATTCACTTACACACCTGTAGCAGAAACTTCTTGTTCTCTAGTTGTCATTTCATAAATTTTCTGCTCCAAAAGTAACTATAATGTAATTATAATTATGTGAGTAATTTAGGTTGCCCAACATACACCACAAGTAACAAGTATTCACAGATAAATACACAAACAGACCAAATTTATGCTTATCCCCGTGCAATGTGACTTCTGTGGTTTTATAGTCCAAGCAAATGTAACCCACACACCTTCTGGGTGTGGTTCACTGTCCCATGTAGTGACACTTAGACCACTTACTGCACAGCCAGTTAACAGGTTTCTCAAAGTTATTTCACAGACCACTTTGAGAAACACTGCTCTAGGGCCTTAGCTGAGAGGCAGTCAGCTTTTAGCTTAAGCTGTCAAGGCTCAGGCACTCAGCTCCAGAGGTCCCAGGTTCGGTTCTGCTTGTAGCATTGCACAAACAATTTGTACATTATCCATTTGCTGAAAACTATGCAAACAAACCATTCAACAAATACCTCCTGAATAATGAAAACGGTAAGAACACAATTATTTCATGAAGAAAAAACAGGATTCCCTTCACAACAGTTCTACTCCTTACCTTTCCAGTATATTACTAGTATATCTTCTATAAAGCCCTTTGGAACGCAGGAACTGTGAAAGATGCTAGCTAAATACATGGGGTTTGCATCAGTCTTTCTTGCTCCTTTGAAATGTTATTGTTCCATGTTTCCATACAGAAAACAGTATACGTGAATATTGTATTTTCACAGACTGTACGCATGCCAAGAGATTTCTGGCAGCTGGAGAAGAGAAGGTTTTCAAATGATATACTCAAGCATATTTGCCAAGCCTCTAACTCTCTGTCTGACCTTCTCAACTAAATTTACCCTTGCAACACTGGCATTGTACACATTTGCAGATAAATTATGGCTCAAGCTTACAACATGTTGGTGTCCTCAATTCCCACTGAAGTAGGGAGTGCTGCGTCCTGCACAATAGTGGTGAAATTTATCTCTACTGCATAAAGCCTGAGTAACTAAATTCTAGGCAGGTAGAATGCAGAGTGGCTGGAATGTGAATTCTCTCTTTCGCTCACATCCCTCTACTTATCTACCTCTCCCTCTGCTATTCCAGCCTATGGGCTGAAAAAATGGTTATGACTCTTTAAAGGTTATCCTCGAACTTGGGGTAATTACTATGAATTACAGATTCTCTGCTCTAGTATCCACACTGGCTAAATCAAAACTAGGTTGGGATATGTCTGTGAGCTTCAGTTGCAACCTGTGACTGCAGTGTTGACAAACCAGGAGATGGCTGTGTGCGATACCAAGACCACTGGATGCACATAATCACAACTCAGTGGTTCCTTTCCCTAGATGAGGGGTTTATGACCTATGGCTCAGGAGCCAAATATGGCTCATTATGGAACCAAATATGGCTCTTTTGTCATTCCCAAAACACATGCAACTTTTAAAATTAAAATGAATTCAAAAGTTTATAAACATGTAGCTTGAATGTGTGCATGAACCTGAATTTGACTAGTTATGATGTAAACTTCAAAGAAATATATGAAAAGATAGAGCAACAGAAATCCCGTTAAATAAAGTCTGTGAGTTACAATGTTTCATTTATGCTATTATTAATCATGTTAATTATCAATAACATTAAGTTGTATATTTTCAGTCATGCAAATGGGCATTTTTATACTGGCTCTTTTTTGATCATGTAGTTTGGCTTTTTGGTATGAAAAGGTTGCCAACCCCTGCCCTAGACTGAATCTGTCCTGTCCCCAATAAATGAGAGTTAGGCACTCGGATATTTTAGTGTGGGAGGCCATGTAAGCACTGAGAGAGACTGAGTGGTCTTCCATACCGGCCTGCATGGGCTGGAGCAGAAACCATTCCCACACACATATAAGATGAGCAGAGCAGCCCACTGTAGCTGCTAAGCAACCAGCGTCCCCTTACATGGTCCTTCTGTAGGGCTTACATGGTGCTGAGAGCCTGGAGATGTCCCTCTGTGGGTGCGGGTGTGAAAATGCTGAGGAGCGTGTATGGCTATAAACTCCACATGTGATCTACACGATGATGTATAAATAATTGTGACCTACAAATCAAATTAGCATGTGTAAAATTAAGCACATTCACTTCCACTGCTCACACACTTACAGTTATGCATGTTCTTTGCTGGAGCATGACCTTAATGTGTATGTAGTCTCAAGAGAGTTAAATTATTATTCTCCTGGCAGGCAGACACTCCATTGCCACTGCAATGCCTCACTTTCCTCAATATGGTGAAATATTCCACTATGCTGCTAACTAACCTAATTCAACTAGGCATAAAGTGGAATATGTTTGAGAAGCACCCATATTTTGGATTGAAACTAATCAGGAAATCCCAAAGTCTCCCAAAATAGCCTGGATTATTAGTATAACTTTTGTAATGAAGTTTTCATATAAAAAATTAAACAGTTTAAACAGACAAATTCGATGAATGAAAGCAGGGTTTATGTATATTCATACTAGACCGCAGTGAGGGGAATTTATATCTTTTGGTTTTGCTGAATAGTGCAGTCAATATCCACTCACAGGGATCAGCTGAGAGATACTCCAGTCATATATTAAATAAAACTTAGAATGCAGATCAACTGGAAATTCACGGGGACAGACCAATGTGCCATGGTCAATGTGCAGTGTTAGCTTGCGTGTTGTCCTTGTTTAGAAAACAGCAGGGTGAAAATGTCTTTATTCTTCAATAACAAATATTCAGAGTGTGCAAACCCATATTTCATACAAATGTATTTAGTTTATTTGCTTAGTCCTCAGCTCAGAGAAGCTCTTTCCTAAATACTGAACTCTGTCCATTTTCAGGCCAGCATTTCAACAAGTGGTTAACTTTAAAATTTCACTTTTGCACTTTCCTCAGTCAGAATTGTAATGACTGGTTCAGCAATTTAAGGTAATTTTGGTTACAAGTTCTCTGGGGAGAGATGGATTTAACAATCTAAAGGGTGACTGCTAATTTTTATCCTTTCTAAAAAGTTAGCTATATGCTATCCCCACCATTGTCATGACCCAGCAGGAAAGGAACAGGAATAAATGGTCTGAGCCTCTTAAATCTAAATAGAAGAGTAGTAGTTGAGAACTGAACCTTCTAATAGTAAAGTAGTCTGATAGGCAATGAAAAAGGGGGCACTAGTAGGGGCACCACATAGATTGGTTCTAACCAAATTATGTTCGGTAAGATTTTCTTATTTGTAGCTAAATGTCATCAAAACATTCCATTTTTACATAATTATTAAAGGTGACTGATTATGTAACTTGACATTATTGGTGTAATTTTCTTCAGATTTTAGTTTCCTAAATCCCTTTTCACTGCCTTTGACAAAATGGCATAACTTTTCATCTAGCATTGCACACAGTAAGAAACAATTCTGAAATTGAATTGTCTGGATTTTCTATTCAATGTGACTCCCAATACCTGTGGCTTGGAAGGATGAAAGGAAATTCTACTTGGACATGTCTTCATTGTAGAGTAAACTGGCATAAACGAAACTTGGATGTCACCTCTCTTGACTTAGCCTAGCTTGAGTCAGAGCAGCCACATAATGAAATTACATTAGGCTGATGGTGCATTTCCTCTTGTAGCACCACCACTTCTTGGGGGATTGTGCAGCAGTTAGCCGAGTCACCCTATGAATTCTTTCCCAGGGCATAAAGGGAGAACTTTTCTGTTTCATCTGGGTACACAGTGGGAACTGAGGGAAGGCATTTGAGGATGGAAAAGCAATCAAGTGAAGCTTGCCTACTTCCATACTGTACTTTCCAGCTGGCCAGTTGTGCTAACTCAAGCCGATACTTGCCAATTCAGGTTAAATGCACCATAGGCTTAAGTTAAAGGGGTTTGGGTGTGGATGGAACTCCATGAGAGGCAGTATTGATGTTATAACTTGAGTTAAATTTGCGGGGAAGACAAGCTCCTAGTCTGACCGAGGAAGAGTGAAATCCAGCCCTCATGGAAATCAATAACAATGCTATCATTAATTTCACTGGGGCCAGATTTTACCCAAAGTGAAAGAGCTGCAAGAACATAAACTGGGTTATTTTCTTCCCTAGAATTTTTGTTTAGAAAGTGAGAAGGAGATAAATTAGCTACCTTGCAGACAATGCTAAATAGTTATAAGCCATTGAGAAATCCAGGGTTGGATGCTCACCTGGTGTAAATAATTGCAGTTTATAGATTTCAGTGGTTAGGAGCATATGCACCACCCAAGGATCTGTCACCCATTCTTTAAAACGTTTATGTATTTGTAGCTAGCAATGAATGTACCGATTAAAGTACTGGGTGCTATGTGGGGGAGTTACCAAGATTTTTCAATTTTATTCCAGTCTGGAAGTGGTGTGGTAGTTTGGTTTGCTTAACGATGGAAGCCCACTTAGGTGATGCACACATTCTGAGATCAAAGAAATGCTTCATGTAGTCCTCAATGGAGTGCTACATAAGGCAGAAGCAAGACTGAAGAATGAAGGAACCAGGCTGTAGTCTGAATAAAAACAAAAAGGCTTGAATCCAAATCCACAAAAGGAATTAGGCACCTAAACCCTAGCTTTAGGTGCCTATGTCCCAGATTAAGGCACTACCATGATCTGCAAAACCCCATTCAGCTGCTGCCTAGCACTGTAGGCACCTAAACCCATTTTGCAGTGCACCTAACCCTTCCGTGTAAAAGTTTCCTAGATGCCTAAATTTCTGCCTCTGCACATGCACTATACTTGGCTCTAGGAGTCTGGATACATATCTGATGTCTAAGCCCCTCCCCCCCCCAAACCATCAAACCTGTTGAAGATGGTTGTTGCCCCAGATGGAGCTTGATGCAGCAGCTGTGCCCAGAACATGCCTAAATGAACATAAAACAGCCAGTGGAAGAAACTGGCTCCCTTATAACCATTAGCATGGCAGTTAGCTACTCACCTGGAATGCCAGAGGCCCTGGTTTAATTCCCTCATTGATGGATGAGAGAGGATTTGAACAGGGGCTTCCGATATCTTAACTGAGTGCTCTATAACAGACAATGGGATAGTCTGATGTGGGGTGCCATCAGTCTCTCTTAGTGAAGACATTCCACTTTATAGAAAATAATTACATGTTAAATGAGCCAGACAGAGAGAGAAAGACAGAGACACTATAGTGCAGTAGTCCAGGAACTGAGAGCAGGGGAGATTCCTGTTCAAATCCTTTACCACATTGGTCAAAGGGGGGAATTGAACTGAGGTCACAACATCCTGAATGAGTACCCTAACAATTAGACAGTATAAAGGAGTCATTCTCCTCCCCATATATCCCAGCCTTTCGTGTGCAGTTAGGCAGGTGCCTAAACCATTCTTGCGGAAAGAGCTGGAGCACTTACAGTGCCTGACTCCAGAAGAGGGCTTGCAAGTGGAGGTAGATACTTTCCTTTAACTCAGACTGAGGCTATATCTACACTAGGGGGTTTCTGGGATACAAGAGGTATTCTGGAAAAATTCTGCCACGTCCAGGGAACGCATCTGCTCTTCTGCGCTTTTTTTTTTTTTTTTTTTTTCCGGGAAGAGCAGATGTGCTCTTTTGGAAGTCCTGTCTTCCTCATTCCACGTGGAAAAAGGGCTCTTCCAAAATAGGAGGTTTTTCCAAAATGTGGTCCAGTGTAGACGGGCCAAATTTTGGAAAAGCCCCTTCCAAATAAACTATCGGAAAAAGGTACATAAATTGCAGAGCGCAATTTGCATACCTTTTTCCGATAAATCATTGTAGTCTAGACATAGCCTGGGGTGCTTAATTTCCAGAAGGAATGGAACTTACAGCAGCTTACTCTCATCTGTATCTACTAAGTAAGGAGGCTTAGGCACCCTGCTAGCTTTTGTGGATCCCATTTTTCAGGTCCTTTTCTCTCTCCATGCATTGGACAAGGAAGCGAGGTGCCTAACGCAGGGTTGTGGATTCCAATAATTTTCACGAGGCCTAAAAGTTAGGTATTGCAATGCTCAGTGTTGCAATACTTAAGTCCCTTCTTTGATTTAGTCCTTGTCCTCTCAAGTTTTTAAATGTCACTCTACAATTAGAGTCCCTTGTTTTATTCTGTGCTTGCACCTCTTGTGCTGCTGGAATCGCAGATGGGAATTGCTGTTCCCATGTGGATAAATATTTAAGATTAATCAATGACGAGCCCAGTGGCACTTTAAAGACCATTTATTTGTACCTCTGGGACCCCTTGCTCCATTCATCTGAAGAAGTGGTTGTGCCCATGAAAGCTCATGATACTATCTACATGTTTTGTTAGTCTCTAAGGTGTTTCAGGAGCATTTGTTGGTTTTTAAATATTAGAGCATAAGCTTTCGTGAGCTACAACTCACTTCTTCAGATGATGAAAAGAAAAAGAAGACTGATGAATCTTCACAAATATTCATGAGCTATTTGCTGTTATGACCTGATCTGGATTGCCCAACCAGAGCAAGAAGGTTATATCTTATGAACAGGATGCTGAAAGGGGCACAGCAGGGAAAATAAGGCTTACATGGAAAATCTGACTTTGCATATCATGTGTAAATCAAAAGTTTCAGAAGACCCTTCTCAGTTTGTCTCCTAACTGCCTGATTGTGCACCATGCTGAGCATGCATATCCTAGGGAAGCCAGTGTGAATGAGGGAATTCAGCACCATGCCGGAGGCACACAGCACATGGTAGGTTTGGACCCTAATTCTGCATTTGAAAATAAGTATTTACATATGCAGAATGAGTAACTATGCATAAGTGTTTGTCTGTTTGCACAGATTTGCAGGCACAATTAAGAAGGCTCCTCTGGAAATAAGATTCCAATTGTCAAATTGAATGCTGTAGGAAAGTCTGCAAAGATCTTTTATCCATCTATAGGGTTAAACTAGTGCTCTAAATCTTTCATGACCTTTGGGCAGTATATTAATCGGACATTAGTTTTGTCAGCTTGTATTCCTCTTCCTCTCCTAAGAAAACAGAGATGTATTTTGCTGGAGTGCTTACATACCCTTAAACTGAGTTATGTAACTAAGCAGTGTAGTAACACCTCATTGCCACTAGTTGGCACCTATGTGTCAATTTTTTCATGAAAAGGAAATTTTTCTTATATAATATACTGGAAGGTTTACCTGGCATTGCTGAGGTCCTTCAGGGCAGGGGTTTGGGAGTGTCAGGGTTATAGGAATCAGGGCTGGGTGATGAATAGGGGCTTAGGGCAGGGGCTGGAGGTGCAGAAGTCAGGGCAGGAGATTGGGAAGTGTGTGAGGAGGACTCAAAGGAGGCTGTGGAGGGCTCAGGGTAGGGAGTGGGGGCAACCGGCAGCTGCTTTCTGGGGTCGGCCCAGGGCAGTTGTGCCTGTGCCACCTTGCCACCAGCTGCTCCATGGCTCTCGGAGTGGCAGGGATCTCTCCTCTGGGCCTGCCGGGGCAGTGGGGGCCATGCTGCCCATCTGACATCTGCTCCGTGGCTCTCTGGAGCTGTCAAGGAAGCAGGGGATGCGTTTGCTTGCTGCCTCCCTTTGGTCATTCTGTAGTATAACCACCCCTGCTATCACAACCCTGCCTTTCCATTTCATAAGAAATAATTGCATTCCACACACATCCCATTCTCCTGGCACAACCGAACTCTTACCTGGCTTTAGTTATGCTAAGAGGAAGCTGCATACCAAATTAGGTGGCTCTACCTCTTACCATTTAGTAGGAGTTCTTGAACAAACAGACTCATGGATGAACCAACAGACAGACTCTCAAACTCTCTCAAATATATAGTAGAACTAGATGGGAATGGTCATATCTGTCATAGCGTGCACACAGGAAGCCTTGAGTAGCTTTGACAATCTCTGTAAAGGGCAGAGACAAGAAGCACTGAAATTGTCTCACCTGGCTTTAATAATAATAATAATGGTGCACTTAATGTTGTGCTTTTCACATCTGTGACCGTGGTGAGAATGTTAGAAGAGTTGAGATTAGATGATAAGAAGAGTGAAAGGTCATTATGAGGAAGAAACAGCATGGGTTGGTGTGGAAGGAGAGAGCAGAAAACAGAAAATATAGCTCACATTCATTTGGAACCACATTTGGAAAGAGATCAGAGATCAGATGTGGCATTAGCAAATGATCTAAAGGTATACAGTCACCCTCTACCATCACTGTCTCCTTTTGTTTTCATGTTTTATATTTCTTCTGACAAAGAGATAGATTCATGGTTTTTGTACAGCACCAGGATTCAGCAGTTTTGGATTTTCTCCTAGCTCTCCCACTGCTTGGCATGGTCTTGAATAAGTCATGTAACCTCTGTGCCTCAGTTTCCCATCTATAACACATGAAAATGCTCTCTCCATCCCAGTATTAGGTTGTTCTGATTACATGCTCAGGATAGTACCAGGCACTGTACAAATGCAAAAAGAGGTCCAGTCCTTGCCCCAAAAAGCTTACTTCGAGAAGGCCACATAGTCATAAAGTCCTCTGGGATCATCTGTTGGAAGATTGTTTTATGGGTGTGATCCTGTTCTCATTGAAGTTATAAGATTTTCATCATGTAGAATTGGACCTTTAAATGTGACAGTCAAACCTTCAGAAGCAATTTTGCACTAACCAGTGTGCATGTGTCAAAATCTGAATGCATATAGTGAGGGCTGTAGGAAATAGCTTTTAGATCCAAAATGTAGGGTTTGGTTTTTTATTGGGTTTTTTTGTTTTCTTTTCTTAAAAACAAAAAAAATTAATATTATGAGTGAGGGAATAAAAATCTGATTTCAGATCTCTTGACTGTGTCATTTAAACACTGACTCACTCACTTTTAACCACCTGTTTGTGTCGCTAGCACACTGGTAAGTGATATTTTTAGCTACCATATTTTACTAACACATGTAACTTCTTCTTATATTGAACACTCAGACAGTGATGAGGGAGGGGTGTAAACATGAAATCTGGAGATGCTTTAAACACTAATGATCTTATTTTATGATCTATAGAAAGGCTTTGCCACTTACTGTGGAACAGATTACCTGCCCGCTTTCTCCTTCCCATCCCCCACGACTTCTCCAGGTAAGGGGCTGTACATTCCCTGCCTGCATTAGAAGCAACTTGATAAACAGGAGGTGATATCTAAGCCCTGCTCAGTGCAAATCCAGGAGTTCACGGACTGTCAGGGAAGGAGCAGCGAGCCTTGGAGGTGAGAACCGAGGCACCAGAGCCGGCCAGCAGCAGTTCTGGGTGAGAGGGGACACCCCCTCCCCCTCCTCCCATCCCCCCTCCAGCCAATCCCCATTGTCCCTGCCTCTCCTCCTCAGGCAGGATGCTGCCCAATCAGGCGGTGCTCTTGCACTGCTCCCTTCCTCCAAGGGGAGGGGAGGGGAGGAGGAGAGAGCTGGAGTCCTCACTCGGGGACCGCTCCGGGGCAGCGGCTCTGTGCCTCGCTCTCTGGGTTGTTGCCGCTGGTGCTGACCTGAGAGCCTGCGGCTCAACTTCCCCCCTCCTGCCGCTGCCGCTGCCGCTGCCGCTGCTTGCGCTTTGATTCGCCCGTTCCCCTGCAGTGGCTGAGGTCTCTCCAGCCGGTTTCCAAGGTAATGTGACCTCTCCTCCCCACAGCGTGTCTCTGGCTTTATTCACAGCAAGTGCCCTACAGCAGGCAGGGCAGGTGGAGGTTGGGGCGGGGGGGCAAGGGGAAGGCGTCTCCTGGGTAATCCTTTCTCCTCCGAAAGCACTGTTCGTGGCGGACCTACTAGCGTTCCCGGGAGTGTGTGTCTACACACACACACCAGTCCTTTACCACACATACATAGAGCAGTCCTTTACAACACACACACATACCAGCCCTTTACCACACACAGGGAAAAGTCCTTTACAACTTACACACACACCAGTCCTTTATCTCACACACACACACACACACACACACAGAGCAGTCCTTTACAATACACACACACACACACACACACACTCTACCACACACACACAGCCGTCTTTTACAACACACACAAGCACTTTACCACACACAGAGAGCAGTCCTTTACAACACATGCACATTGGCCCTTTACCACACACACCAGACCTTTACTACACACGCGCGCCAGCTCTCTACCACACATACACACACACACAGAGCAGCCCTTCGCCATACACACACACACACACACACACCAGCCCTTTACCACTCCCCTACACACAATCATTGTTACAGACCAGCAAGGTATGTTTGTCAATATATTTGAGTATAGAATGCACTACGTGTTGTCTCTGCCTAGCAAATTAGCCAGGGAATATGCTTGGATCTGTGTGTGTGTGGGGGGGGGAATGTAAAAAGGGTGGCAATGTCTCCCCCCTAAACAAAGAGCAGCCATTGCACTTCATTCTTAATTTAAAGTCACTTGATGGACAAGAAGCAGGGGGAGGGCGCAGGGATCAGATTTGCAGTCAGGTTAGAGTGGAGATATGTAAGGGAGTCCTAGAAATTAGACAAAGATCTTTTAAAATCATCCAGTCATCCTCTGGGGCCAAGGCAAGACTGCTCCCTCCAGCCTTTTATACCTTGTACATACACTACTCAAATGACAGGGCTTCCACAGATCCTTTCCTTTGGAGACTTCTGACAGTCTAATAAACCTAAGTTCTCCCCAAATCCATCCTAAATTTCCTGGGCTCAGTTGCATGCCATTATTCCTATCTATACTTTTTTGGACCATTCCTCAACCTCATATACTCTTTTGATACCTGAGTAGCATAATACCTTGACCTACCTGCTACCAAATGAGCTCTTATCTTATAATAATATATGTTGTCTCTTTCATATAAACACCAGGGATTTATTGTACAATATGGAAGGAAGGGTTAAAGAATCAGTTATGTAAAGTTGCTCCCAACCACCTCCCTCCCAGCTGCTCTCTGCAATTACTCATGTTTGGGGTTTTTTTCTTTGTGATTCCAGAAAAACGTATTTTAATGATTTCCTGCCACTAGGATTGCTACTGATGTTACTACAGGACATTTAAAATAATTTAGGCATCAGGCAACATAAAGGAGAAAAAACCACAAATGCAAAGTCACATGTGTTTGTGTGTATAATGTATATGCACACAGAAAACACACAAAGACATTCTGCATTTTTTTCACCTTTAAGTTGCCTGATTCCTGAAATTTCTCATGCGTGTGTGTATATATGTCTGTCTGGCCAGTAGGGAAGTTAGATATTGATTAATTTAATAATTGTGTAACCGCTTCAAATCTTAGTGGTTACACGATTATTCAATAGTCCCCTGCAGCAGGTCAGCAGCCAGTATAATCCTGGCTCTGCTCCAGGGGAGCCCCCTGCCACCCCACGCTGCTGCCTTTGTAACAGGGGCAGCAGTGAAAGGAGCCCATTTAACCAGCTCCCCTTGCAGACACAAAGGTAGCAACCCGGGGGGGGGGCAGCAGCCCCTGTCCACAGGGGGCCGAGCTCCCCACAGACAGAGGCTATGCTAGCATCCCACAGAGGAGCCTCAGTCTGCGTGGAACTTGGGCCCACCAAGGACGGAAGCTGCTCCATGGCAGCCTCCCTCCCCCAGCCATGGGGAGGGGCAGGCGGCTCCTCCCTGCCCCTCTTCCCTCCACTGCCTCTGTGGGAGGCAGTATGAGGAGGAGCAGGAGGCTCCGCAGAGCCAGCGCGTGTAGAGAGCTAGCTTAAAAACTGGCTCCCCATGTGTATCAGCTCCCTCCTGCCCCTACACCCCCCACACTGATGCCTCTGTTAGAGAGGCAGTAGCGCAGCAGGGCAAGTGACTCCGTACCAGCCAATACATGTGGAGGGTGGGGGGGGGGCAGACAGTTCCTTGGGATTTGGTGCTCAGGGGGAGCCAGATTAAAAGCTGGCTCTCCACTGGTACCAGCTCCCACCTCTCCCCTGTCTTGCTTCCTCTGATACACTCCCCCTCTTGCTGCCTCTGTATCTAGTTGATAGGATTAACCGACAAACTCAGGCTTATCAGTTAATTGTGTAGTTGACTACACATTGACATCCCTACTAGACAGAAGGTAAAATCTTTACATTGTCCATTCCATTGCCCCCACATCCCTATGTTAATGTCAGTTTTACACTAAAGTTTGCATTTTCACGTGATGACTATTGCTAATTAATTTATTGAGTTTTTAATTTGTCTTAAGACCCTCCCATCCTGGTTGTTTTTTCCCTTGTTTAATTGTGTTAACAGAGTCTTATTTGTACTAAGCCTGCCATATATTTTTATTTTATTTTATTTTATTATGAAAGCTATAAAATGACCATATGACTCGGTCAGATAATACTTTGCACTTCCTCTCTTCCCAGCATCAGTCAGACTTTTGAATGGAAATTATCCCATGAAACAACTTCCATGGAACCGATTTGAAAGCATTTTTATTAATGCTGATAAATGATATTTATTGAAGCAAAAAATAGCAAACGTAGGCATTTTTTGGCTTGTAATTCAACTACGATTTATTCCCGAGTACTGATAATCCTAGAATTATAAAAACATAGGGCTGAGAGGAACCTTGAGGAGTCATCAAGTCGAGTACCCTCCACTCAGGCAGACCAAGTACAATTTAGTGTAAATGTAGGCTTTGAATAGATAATAGAGTAGAAGAATAACTTTCAAATTATAGGGTTTTTTTTTCAAAATATTAATTAACTAATCATGGCACATGGTTGGTTGCATGGCAGTTCTTTCTCCTGCTCCCTAAAATACAGTTCCGCTACATGTACACAAAACTTTTGAGCTTCACAAACACTTTTGGGACCTTTAAAGCTTGTTCCAATATTCACAAGTAATCAATATTATGACCTCAAGAATAGCAGCACATAAATGTGTGTAATTTGCAAATATGTTTGTGAATTATTCCACCAGTGCTAACATTTATTCTATATTGAAATAAATAGCCATGTACAAGGTGTATAAAATGCCCCAAATTAGTTCAATTTCCAAGTGGCTGGATTATTTCTACACTAGCAAATTTGCTTAGTTATGACCTTTATGGGTAGTGGTTTCCAGGCTATATTTAATAACCTGTCACAACAAAATGCCTGGCTTGTGCCAGTTATGCTGATTTCATTTACACTAATTTCTAAATAATAATAAAAAGTTTTCATGTTATTTCCATGAAGATCACAAATAAAAATCAAACAGCAATAGTAAGTAGGTGGGACAGCACTGCAGTGTCCACTAACAAATCATTCTCATTCAAGGTAGTAACTCAAAGAACGACTTAGATACAGGAGTGGAGCTGGAAAATGCACAGCTATAGTGATCACAGCTAGTTTTTAACTGCATTTTTTAACTGAGGAATGTTAGTGCACATAAAAGAAATCCTTGGTAATTAAGCTTAATGATGACAAGATTTGTTCAAGTTTTCTCTTGCAAGTGTGCCTGTACACCTGAATCCCTATCTACAACACCATCGGTTGTTTAAGTCTTCGGTATGTACATTGGTCCTTATCTCCAGAACTTCTTGCTATTCCTATGCTATGCTTCTCTAAAATATAAAATGCCATTAATACCCAAAAGGGTGAGGTTTTGGATAAATGCTGAGTAGGCACCAGATAAAGAGAAACAAATTCATCTTATTTGTGACCAAAACCCATGTCTTTGCTAGTTGGTTGATTAATTTGTTAAAAACTAATGGCTGATAATATTCCCATGGGTGGGAAATAAAGATAGTGGATGAGCTAAATATAGACGGTGAAGGGATTAAATACATTCTGTTTAGATCCCTTGCTTTTCAGTTCTGATGCTGTGTGAAATCTGACTTCTTCAGAGCATGAGAAATAATATGCATGCAATATTAATGCTGGGAATCTCAAAATGTTTCACTTTCTAGGTTTGGATAGGAAATGACATGTAGAAAGTAGGTCATTAGGTTTAATAGACATCAACCTCTAGAATTTTTTATTGGCAATTTGATTTGTCAGAATTGATATGTGTCAGTTTTGACAAACTGGGACTTTCAGACCACCCATTCTGTAGAAAAAATTCTCTGAACCTTTGAAGTGTTTTGAGGTCTTTGGATAGAAGGTGTCATATATATGCCAAGCTACTATTAATTATTCATGTGTTGATTAAGAGTCTCTGAAACTTGCTTTTATGATTTATTTATTGTATAATAAAAAGGGTTGCAAAGCATTTGTGGCAAAAAAAGATTTTGGTCCATTAATTTCTTTGCAGTGCATGTCATCTGACAGTCTGATTCATGACTGTACTCTACCAACTACCCAGTCTTTTCCTGGACATGCAGCCAAAAGGTTCAGAAGAGGACTGCCACAGGAAGTGCTGCTTTTTTGACATGCCTATTTAAGTGAACCTATTAACTCTATAGATGTACTATGCATGGTATGTTCTGTTTCAGGTCCATGTATGTGACCAAATAGATCAGCATCATGAAAAACAGAGACAGAAATGTTTGTGTTGGAATTTTAGATATAGCATGGGATCTTTTGAAAAAGTGTGAATGTTAGGGATGAAGTCATAGCCCCACTGAAGACAATGGGAGTTTTGCTGTAGAATTCATTAGGACCAGGATTTCACCCAGGTGTCTGCTCTGAAGGTTTATGCCTCTAGCTAGGGGGCTATAAAGCTCCCTTTGATTTTAGTAGTTCAAGTTTATGCACAAATGTCCTTTTAAAAATTTATAAACAAAAGGAATTGAAATAAAGGCTCAGTTTAACACCCTGGGGAGGGAATTGTCATATTATAACAAATTGAAAGAGTTCTATCTAGTTGGACCTGTGGGACTGGCAGCAGGACTCCTGGATTCCTCACTCTGAGGCTATGTGCCCTTGAGCAAGGCATTTACTTGTATTTTAATAGTGAATTTATTGCCATTCTCAGTATATTTTTACAGAAAAATCACAAGATAAATAGAGGCACTGGGATGGAAGGTTAAAAAGAGATTGCAATAAGAGAAGACATTACCACCTGGATTCCTTAGCGAGCAGTTATGAACCATAATGGTGCTTTGCTAGTATATCAAAAATTATTAGTAGGAAGCCTGGGTATAGAGATATGCAGGCCTTTTAATCATTGTTTTTTTGGGAGTGTAATTAATGAAAGATAAGCTACATGTTTAAATTGCCACTAGAAGAGTCTCATCCTTGAGTCTGGACATTTTTTTCTACAGTGAAGAGTTCCTGAAATTCTTTAATCTGTTTTCCCAGTGTTGGTGTTGGAGCTTCACTATTATGCTTCAATGGCATTTCTAACAGATGTTGTAAACAATAGATTTAATTTCTTTTGCTTATATTTGTATTGATCCCTAAGGGAGCAAGTAGGGTGGACAGTTTGATTTGTTGTCCTGTTAGTGTTATTCAGCACTTAGGGTGCGTCTACACTGCAGCGTTTTTCCGGAATAACGGACGTTATTCTGGAAAAACAATGCTAGTGTCCACAGTGCAATTGCGTTATTTCAGCAGAAAGTCGAAATAACAGAGGGCTTTTTCTGATGGTGGTAAACCTAATTCTATGAGGAATAAGCCTTTTTCCAAAAAAGCTTTTTTGGAAAAAGGCGTGGGTGGATGAGGAAGAGGGAGTTCTTTCGAAAAAAGAGGCCTCCAGGAAACAACACTGGCGCCCTTCTGGCCATTCTATCCACACTCATCACAACTCTATAGTTTCTGTTTCCCAGCAGCTCTTAAAGCTGCAGACATCAGGGACAGGGCTTGTGGCAGGAAGCCGGCCCAAAGAGATGCCACACACCATGCAGCTGCCAGTGCCTGACGTGTGGGCACCTATGTCCCAGCCATAAGCCCCCCAAGAGCCCACTGACTCTCCCAGGGAGCATGCACAGGGCTCCCAGGAGCCTGCTAGGGGCTGGAAAAGATCCTAGCCGTCCTGGAGGTATGGGGTGAGGAGGGGACCCTCCTGGATCTCTGCTGCAGACGGCATAACGCCAACATCTACGGCCGAATGGCCGACAGCCTGGCCACAAGGGGCCACCACAGGACTCCGGAGCAGGTCTGGAGCAAAGTAAAAGAGCTCCAGCAGGGCTACACAGGGCGAGGGAGCGCAGCTCTCATTCTGGGGCAAGACACACACACACACCCCCCGCTACCCCTACTATGAAGAACTGCACCACATCCTGGGGAGCAGTGCAGCCCCTTCCCCACCCCTGGTGGTGGACTCGGGGCTGGAAATGCCCATCGTCACCCGGCCGGGGATCCCAGCCCACACAGAGAAGGAGGAGGATGAGGAGCTGGAGGAAAAGGAAGAAACGGTCAGCACAAGCAACCTGGAGCCGGTACCCCAGGGCCTGGATGTCTCTCAGGCATCCTCTGAGGGCAGGGAGGGATCATCAGGTGAGTGCTCTTAGTTTCTCATACACACAGAGGGCGGAGGTGGCGGGTGCTGAGGGGTTGTGGTGCAATCATCGCTCGGCCTTCTTGGCGTGGCCCTCGTGCTGCAGTCTGTGCACATGGATGCACGTGCAACCCCAGGAGGCAGCCCCGGAACATCCCTGGGCTCCTGCTCACAAGCTCTGGGGAGGCCAGACATAGTTCTGACCCCCTGAGAGGGGGGACCCCTTTCCCCTCCCACCACCAGGCACTGCTGGAAGGAGGCTGGGGACAAGGGCACATGCACACCTGCACACAGACTCTAGAGCAGTGTTTCTTAAACTGTGTTCCGAGGCACACCAGTGTGCCGCGAGGCAGTCAGAGGTGTGCCACGGAGAACAACAGAATTTAAAATGGCTGCTTTTTTAAGGGGCAAGCTACTTTTTTTTTTTCCTCAATAACATTCCCTCAACCCTTTTTTTCCTCAATAACTTTCCCCTCCGGCCCTTTTTCCCCCTGACCTTTTTTTTTCCCCCTCAACAAAAAATCCTTGGTGTTTCTCATAAAAGAAATGATTGTTTAGTGTTCCTTGGCCTTAAAAAGTTTAAGAAACACGGCTCTAGAGTGCCGCACACAGCATACGGGCATGTTTGCATGCTCAAGGCACCATCCGCTCCCGGGAATAGCGCTGCCAGGTGCAGGTGTATGTGTGGCCCCGATGGAAGCCCAGGCATCTCAAGGCCCCTCTCCCAGCCATTGGATCCCAATGTGGCTGGACACTTCCCTTGCCTGCTTGTCCATGGGACGGGGGTGAGGAGAGGGAGCATAGTACCCTGGGGACCTCTGGGCCCCTGTGAGGCAAGGCCCGCTGTCCAGGCCACACATGACCTTGCTCCCAGGACATCACCGTTCTCTGCTGGAGAACTGTTGCTCTCGCTGATGAGGCAAGGCCTTAGGGACAGTGTCTCCAGGGATGACGGATCACCTCTCTTTAATCTCCCCTGCTGGACCAGCATGACTGTGGGGTGATTACCAGCAGACAAGCCAGCCACCCGACCCCAGGGGAGCTGCAGGCGTTGGAGGGTGCATGAGGACCTGATAAGGGTGCACGTGTCCATCCTCTGGGACATGCAGCAGATGCTGGCCCAGAAGAGGATGACGCACAATGGCAGGCCCAGATGTGGACCAAGCTGCTGCAGCAGGGCCACAAC
Organism: Pelochelys cantorii; assembly: GCA_032595735.1. NCBI lineage: Eukaryota > Metazoa > Chordata > Testudines > Trionychidae > Pelochelys > Pelochelys cantorii. The sequence continues at coordinate 93,908,626 of CM064329.1, read as the reverse complement.
GTGTGTGCAACTGTCCAGGAGATGATGGCATACCCAGCACCAGTCCCTGTCTCTGCTCCAGTGTCAGCCCCTGCCCCCCCACCCATGCCTGACCCTGCTCCAGCCCCACCTCCTGCCTATCCCCCTATTCTTCCAGGACCCCCCACCCCTGAAGTCGCTGAGGTCCCCGGACATGAGGTGGAACAAGCACCCGAACCACGCACCAGTCTCAGTCCCAGCTCTGAGTCTCTCCTCCCTGCTCTAAGGTTCTCAGCCCCTCCTCCAGATATCCAGATTCTCAGCCTCCTTCCCACTCCCTATATCCAGGTTCTCACCCCCTCACTCTTCCCCAGTTACTTTTATCCCAAATAAAAAACCAAAGAGTTATTTTTTTGAAAACTAAACAGTTGTTTTTATTAGGTCTGCAGGGAAGGTGGGTTGAAGGGGGAAAGGGAGGGGTTATTGTGGGAAAGGCAGAGAGGGGCAAGCCACACAGGACAGGCCCTGCCCTGGGGAGAGTTACTGGGGTACTTGAAAGATACTTTCCCTCAGGGCCTCCCAGATGCGCACCCCCACCTGATGGGCCTGGCAGGTGGCAGCTGTGCATGGCTGCTCAAAGGCCCATCCCTCTCATCCCTCCCTCTGCTCTCCATCCCAGAAGGAAGGCTTCCCCCTCCCTCTCCACAATGTTGTGTAGAACACAACAGGCTGATACCACCTGAGAGATGTTGTCCTCCCCCACATTGAGATGGGTCAGGAGGCACCTGAACCGCGCTTTCCAGTGCCCGAAGGTGCATTCGGCCTAGATACAGTGGGCATTGAAGCGGTCCCTGCTTGGGTCCAGGTGGCCGGTGTATGGCTTCATCAGCAGTGGCATGAGGGGGTAGGCCACATCCCACGTGATGCACAGTGGCATCTCAACATTCCCCCACCCCCAGACACCCCAGGAGCCACCCCCTATGTGGCCCCCCCCCCCTCCCCACAGGGCTGTGTGAGGGCAGGACTGCAGAAGCCCCTGGGGACGGGGGTTCCCCCAACCTCTAAACCTCCCTTTCCCCAGGATCTCCCTTTCCAGTACTCCCCCTCCCCCTTCCAGGGACCACAGCCCAAGAGTGTCATACCTCCATGAGGAGGGCCTGGATGGTGGACTTTCCCACACCAAACTGGTTGCCCACGAACTGGTAACTGTCGAGCATGGCAAGCTTCCAGACAGCGATGGTGACCCGCTTCTCCAGGGGGATGGTGGGTCACATCTGGATATCCCATCGTCAGAGGGCAGGGGCGAGCCAGGCACACATGAGAAATGTCTTCTTTCTCATGTGGAAGTTTTGGAGCCACTACTGGTCATCCCACCTCTCCATCACCAGCCAGTCCCACCAGTCAGAACTGGTGTCCAGCCTCCAGAACTGTCTCTCCACCATGGGATGTGGTTGCAAGGTCATTGTTCCCACACACAGACAGAGGTTCTCAATGATGAGCTCCTGCAGGACCATGAAGGCAGCCTGCACAAACTGCTGCAGAAACTCCACCATGGCCATGTGGGGCCATCGCATGCCCAGAGGCAGCTCTGGCTCCATAGCTAGGAGTGAGCTCTGGTGTCCAAAGGCAGGGCAACCAGAGCATGTAGAGGAAATACTTTGCTGTCCCTCAGAGAGGTAAGCAAGCAAGCAGAAGAAGCTGAGAAATGGCTGTCTAGGGGGGTCCCTTAAAGCACGCATCTCAGATCGCCTCAGGCAATAACACCTGGAAGCAACTGCTGACCTAATGCCCTGCCAGAACTGGTTCTGGGTGGCCTTAGTTGCAAGATAGCATCCAATCACTGTGGACGCTATCTTTCAAAATAGCAAATTGCTATTTCATTGCACTTTTTGCATGTGGACACACTATTTCAAAATAAGCTTTTCTGGAAGATCTCTTCCGGAAAAGCTTATTCCAAAAGAAGCTTGCAGGGTAGATGTACCTTGAGTGACTTAGACCCAACCGTCTTATCTTTGAGACAAAACCAATGTTCTGAGTAGTCAATGTTGTTCAATCTGTGCAGAGTAAGAGGTCATCTGGTAATGACTTTGAAGCTATAAAGTGCAAACTGAAGACCTATTGATGTGTTTCGAAATGGCATGCCTCATTTAGAATTTTGAATATGGTTCTGTCCAACTCACATTTGATTGTGGATGTTCTCATGTGCTGCTTCTGCGAACAACTGGCAGACCAGGGCTAGAGAAGTAGGGTCTGGAAAGAGGCCCTGAAAAGGACTGTGGTAAGCAGTTTGGAAGTGACCAGGCTGATGCCTAAAAGCAGGTAAGAGAAGAAAACTCTGGGGACGAGTGGAGTTTCTTTGGTCAAAGATTTCTTGAAAGCCTTGGATTAAGGTGAAAGGGTAATGGTGTTGTGCTCTTCTTTTTGCTTTAATTGGACTTTGTTTCACCTAATTCTTGTTTACACCAGAAGGGAAGAGTTTTTATTGGCTTGGGCTGGGGCCTAAACTAAACCAACGTCCCGGTGAAAAGGGAAAACTTGGTGGCTGCTCCTAACAAAGAATGGCAAGTCATTGGGAAAAATGCATCCCTGGTGCAACTCCTTTGCCTTTCACAGAGATTAAATTGGCCCCTATGGTTTAAGATTTTGGAAAGGGACTTTAGTAGTATGCAACCATTTTCATTCTCTCCTCAGAACAGGCAGTGGGCTCTGCAGCTGAGTCTCAGAACAGGTCTCTTGTGGTCAGTGGACAGCAGACTTGCCTGGTAAGATGGAGAGAACCTCCCCTTTCCTGAATGGGCAGGAGCTGTGCTCAGATTGCATTACATGAGAAGAATGATTTCCAGTGGAGACAAAGTAATACATAACTGGTATTTATGGCAATAGAGTCTATCCACCTGTGGGTTCCTGATTGGATTTTAACAGCTGTCAGTATTAGCTCTGAGCTGAAAGCACTATCTTCTTCAGTTTACTTTTGAAGATGGGGAAGGGGTGGGAGGATTATGTAATAATTTTGTTCTTCGTCTGTCTAAATCATGGCCCTCTCATGAACAGAAGGCATCACTTTTGCAGAACTCATGGTGGTTTTGTGGTATGTGGATGACTGAGGCACATGGAAACTGTGCTACTAAGCTTTATGGAGGAAAAGAAATATTACCAACTACGCTGCCGGAATTTGAGCTGGTCAAACTCCAAAGCACAGTTCATTACCAGTATAATGGCTTTAGTTGAGTTATACTAGGAATGAACTGGCCACAGTGTTTGTCTCAGCAGTTTGACTAGCTCATCTCAGGGTTGCTGACCCTGAAAGATACCACCAAAAGATTTAACTTACCCTTTTCCCTGTCCTGTCATTTGCAATATATTGCAACTGAAAATGTCTCATCCTCATATCTTGGATGCATTTGAACCATTGTAGATAAATGATCCCAGACCTCCTTTCCAGATTACTGTATGGTAAGCTGCATGAGTGAGGGCTGGGAAGATGGATGATTGAGGTTGTTGTCTATTCATTGTCAAAGCATCTAGGATGTCATTACAGAGGGTGGAACTATTGCAAGATACACTCAGCAAGTTTGTACTTTTTTCCCTGTTAACCTCAGACCCATCATTGTGACCTCTCCAATCTGACTTAATTGGCCATGTCTCTGAGTGGAGGCAGCTGCCTTGCTCTACCACACTGTATATATGTGTGTTCAGAGCTTGGCACCAGCCTATTTATACTCACTTTTTTTCCCCCTAAATCAGATTGTAAAGGCACCCTTCATTTAAACCAGTCTATTGGTTTGAAAGTGCCAGGAGCTAAAACTGATTGAGAGAGGCATAGGCTTTTTGGGTTTACTGCTCCAGGCAGCTGGAATAAGCTCTTCCATGACATTGAAACAGGCACCAACCCTGAACTTTTAATCCTTTGTCTTCAGAAACCTTGTCAGAGTTAAAGGAATTGAAATTGAGACTGCTCGGTGTTGTATGTAATCTGCTGATCTTGGATTATGTCTTAAATATTTTTTTGTGTCTGCATGTTATATGTTGGCATCAGATCTATGATTTCTGGTGAAACAGTGAGTCAGTTGCAGAGATGGGAATAAAACCCCTGATTCCGAAATCTCACCCTGCTGCTCCAACTACTGTGACAGGTTGTTTTTCCCTATCTTTGTTGCTACCTGGAGGGTAGAATGTCTAGGAATAAACATCCAGATCAATAAGGTGGATAAAGTAGCAGGAAAAGTAATTTGGAACTTAAATGTTACTGTGCTTTGCTTCTCTGCATCTCTATCAGACAGAGAAGTTGGAGTCTGTAGTAAAATTTTCAAAGTGCCTGGGCAGCTTAGCAAAAGTCCCATTTTGAAATGTGAGTTAGGCACTTAGAAGTCTAAATCTCATTGAAAGTCAGTTGGATTCCAGTGATTTCAAAAACTTCTCCTCATGACTGATTTATAGAAGCTATGTAGAACCCATCACATGATCCATTATCTACAGCCAAGCCATAAGATACAATCACATTTGCTTCAATCCCTCAGACAGACAAATACCTGCAGGATCTCTGTCAAGCATTCTTAAAACTGGACAAGTGAGGAAACAGATTGAGAGAACCAGATGGGTACCCAGAAGCCACCTACTATAGGACAGACCCAACAGGAAAGTAATAGAATGCTACTGGCCATTACTTACAGCCCTCAGCTAAACCTTCTCAACACATCATGAGGGATCTTCAATCGATGTTAGATGATGATCCCTTTCTCACAGACCTTGGGGAGGAAGGCTAGTCCTCACTTACAGACAGCCCCCTCCAACCCAAAACAAATACCACCAACTACACACCACACATCAGCAGCACTAACACAGGAACCAATCCCAGCTACAAACCCCATTCCCAATTCTGTCCACATATTTACCCCGGTGACAACGTCACGGGACTTAACCATATCAGTGATGCCATCAGGAACTCATTCACCTGCACATCTGCTGATGTGATATATGCTATCATGTGCCAACAGCCCCTTTGCTGTATACCATATATTGGACAAACCTGACTGACTCTACACAAAAGACACAAATCAAACATCAAGAACAGTAACAATCACAAACCAATAGGAGAGCACTTCAGTCTCCCTGGACACTGAGTAAAGTTGCTATACTTGAGCAAGAAAATTTCAAAAACAAACTGCAGCATGAAATTGGTGTGCTGGAATTCATGTCCAAACTAGACACCATCATCAGAATGGACCTGAATAGGGACTGGGAATGGCTAGCTCATTACAAAAATAATTTCCTCTCTTAGGTATTCTTACCTTATCTTATCAACTGTTGGACATGGGCCACATCTGTGACAGAGAGAACTGCAAAGTGCTTTCTCCACAGCTGCTTTCCTTTCCCTCTCATTACTTCAAATCCTCCAAGTGTACAGACAGATGTGGAAGGGTTGGTCAATTGGCTTTTTTGTATTCTCAAAATGTGGAATTTTAAAAGATGAACTGACATTCTTGAATCTTCTTTGAAAATTGTAATGTCCCCCTTTCTCCCCTGCAAGAAAGGTTTATCTGCATTTTGGAAGATTTTGTGGGTCCTGTGTGTGTGTGCATGCATGTGGAGAACTTTCATAGCATTTGGCTCAAGCCAAGCATAAGACAGTGCTCATATCTACGTCTTTCTGTGAGTTTCAACAGCTCTCTTAATCAAGGGGCTACACCATTCTATGAGTGCACCTTACCAGCAGAGCATCCCATCCTATTTCACTTCTGGTTCTGGACAGTGACTGTTTACTTCAGCAGTAATGCCCTGTGATGTGCACAATTGACCAATATCCCCTACTCTGTTATTTTTATTCATTTAATCTTATGACACATGCTGATCTTTCAGACCATGGACAAAAGTTAATAGTATTATTTTAGAAGAACAGATTGGCACAGTGCTTACCAGCATGATCTTCCTGTGCCACACACACAACAACCAAAGATCAGGCCTGAGAGCACTCCCTCACAGGACTAAAACACACATTCCTCCTGGCAGTTGGTGAGGGCCACATCTCAATGTTTATGCTACTTGACCTACCTGCCGCATTTGACACAGCTGAACACATAGGGTATGTCTAGACTACAGGCTTTTGTCGACAGCTTCTGTCGACAAAGAGCGTCTAGACTGCATCCAGTTTAAACTGCAGTGTAGATGCAAAGAACAGTGTAGATACAATAATGCCTTCTGTCAACAGAACTCTGTTGACAAAAGGTGTTATTCCTCGTAGAATGAGGTTTACAGCTGTCGACAAAACTGCTAAGTTCTGTCGACGTTATGTCGACAGAACTCAGCGGCAGTGTATACGCAGGGATAGTTTTGTCAACAAAAGTCCACTTTTGTTGACAAAACCCTGTAGTCTAGACACACCCTTAGTGCTGTTGACCTTCCTATGTGATGTAGGTAGTGCAGCACCACTTTGGCTCTGGTCATTCCTCTTCCAACAGGAGACAGTGTGGTAATAGGCAACTGATCCATACACACGCACCCCAATCCAAACCTTCAGTTACGTAATCTCATGGCAAGCTGTTCTGCCATCATTCCCATCCTCTCTCCCATATCTACATATGTAGGTGTTAAGACACCAGGAGTACCTTTGCCAGAGGTGCACACCAAGAACACCTAGTTTATATGCTTCCTTAATCACAGCCACAACCAACACCATTACAAAGATATCCTGGTGCCTTAAAGGAGATCAGCATGTGGTAAAGTGTAGCTGGTTCAGACTGAACAGGGGTAAGACCAAAGTGGTGAGGGTCAGAAAGGGGAAATGGGTTTAGTCTGTCCCCATTCATCAAAGTAATAAAAGTCTTTGGGTTCTGTTCTTCTCACCACTAAGCCTAGGAAATCGATGGCAAAAAATCCGCCTTCTGCCTCCAGTTTACTAAGAATTTTTCCCTTCTTCCCAACTTGAGGATCTGACAAAAGTGGCTGTGCCCACAATAGGGTCTTTTGGAAATATTTTTCTTTGTTATTAACCCTCATGCAGCAGCATGTCCTCCATATGTACTTTGTCTAGGGTTACAGCAACAATCATGCAAAGGATCATGTGCAACAGTGATAAAATGTGTGTTTTTGTTTTCTACTGCATATGAATTTGAGTTTGATTCTTTTAAACGGCAAATAAAACATTTTCCATGAAGCTCTCCCTTTAAAGACAGCTTTGCCTCATCTCTTTCATTCAGTTGCTCTTTATTCCCTTCAAATGGCTAAATCCACACCACCATCCAGCCAGATCCTGCTGTTTTAAACTATCTAAAACAGAGAGTAAAAGCAAACAAGTTACAGTGGTCTACAATTTTTTAGAAGTCGTCTGCTTCAGAGATAAAATGTGCTATTTATTATGTATTTTGATGTGCTGAATTCAAATATGACAATTAAAACAACTGATTGGCTACTGTTTCCAAGATATTTAAGTTTTTACATTTTACGTCTATGGATATTGTGTAGATAGTAGAGTTTTAATCATAAATTGTAAACCTAGGTCTTTTCATGTGTTTATGGTTGCTTTACGTGATAATATTTCACCTGTCCTGTTTATGTAACACTTTAAAAATCAGCAAAAGGGTTATATAAATAAAATGTGTTATGAAACAAAAGGCAAAAAACTATTATGTACATAGTTTAGTCCTATTCAGTGTCTACTCGGCGCTTCTTGGCTTGTCTCTTGTATTCATTAAATGGAGCATCTCTTGTCACTGTCCAGCAATAGTCTGCAAGCATTGATGGGGTCCATTTGCCCTGATAGCGTTTCTCCATTGTTGCAATGTCCGGGTGAAATCGCTCGCCGTGCTTGTCGCTCACAGCTCCGCAGTTCGGTGGAAAAAAATCTAGATGAGAGTGCAAAAAATGTATCTTTAGTGACATGTTGCAACCAAGGCTTTTGTATGCCTTGAGGAGGTTTTCCACCAACAACCTGTAGTTGTCTGCCTTGTTGTTTCCGAGAAAATTTATTGCCACTAACTGGAAGGCTTTCCATGCCGTCTTTTCCTTGCCACACAGTGCATGGTCAAATGCATCATCTCGAAGAAGTTCATGAATCTGAGGACCAACAAAGACACCTTCCTTTCTCTTAGCTTCACTTAACCTTGGAAATTTTCCACGGAGGTACTTGAAAGCTGCTTGTGTTTTGTCCATGGCCTTGACAAAGTTCTTCATCAGACCCAGCTTGATGTGTAAGGGTGGTAACAAAATCTTCCTTGATTCAACAAGTGGTGGATGCTGAACACTTTTCCTCCCAGGCTCCAATGACTGTCGGAGTGGCCAATCTATCTTGATGTAGTGGGAATCTCTTGCACAACTATCCCATTTGCAGAGAAAACAGCAGTACTTTGTGTATCCAGTCTGCAGACCAAGCAAGAGAGCAACAACCTTCAAATCGCCACAAAGCTGCCACTGATGTTGGTCATAGTTTATGCACCTCAAAAGTTGTTTCATGTTGTCATAGGTTTCCTTCATATGGGCTGCATGACCAACTGGAATTGATGGCAAAACATTGCCATTATGCAGCAAAACAGCTTTAAGACTCGTCTTCGATGAATGAATGAACAGTCTCCACTCATCTGGATCGTGAATGATGTTGAGGGCTGCCATCACACCATCGATGTTGTTGCAGGCTACATGATCATCTTCCATGAAGAAGAATGGGACAAGATCCTTTTGACGGTCACGGAACATGGAAACCCGAACATCACCTGCCAGGAGATTCCACTGCTGTAGTCTGGAGCCCAACAGCTCTGCCTTACTCTTGGGTAGTTCCAAATCCCTGACAAGGTCATTCAGTTCACCTTGTGTTATGAGGGGTGGTTCAGAGGAGGAGGATGGGAGAAAATGTGGGTCCTGTGACATTGATGGTTCAGGACCAGAAGTTTCATCCTCTTCCTCTTCCTCGTCTGACTCGAGTGAAAATGATTCTGGTGCATCAGGAACCGGCAGTCCTTCTCCGTGGGGTACTGGGCGTATAGCTGATGGAATGTTTGGATAATGCACAGTCCACTTTTTCTTCTTTGACACACCTTTCCCAACTGGAGGCACCATGCCAGAAGTAACAATTGCTGGTATGATCTGTTGGCTCTCTCCAAATCATTGGCACTGCAAAAGGCATAGATTTCCTTTTCCTGTTCAACCACTGGCGAAGATTTGTTGCACAAGTGTTGCAGCATATGTGTGGGGCCCACCTCTTGTCCTGATCTCCAATTTTGCAGCCAAAATAAAGGTGATAGGCTTTCTTAACCATAGTGGTTAAACTGCGCTTTTGTGATGCAAAAGTCACTTCACCACAAACATAGCAGAAGTTATCTGCACTGTTCACACAAGTACGAGGCATCTCTGCTCACTTTGGCTAAACAGAAATGTGTCCCTTTGCAAAATCAAACACTGACAAATAAGAGAGCATGACACTGTATGATTTCTAGAGCTGATATAGGGCAATTTGTTCAGCAGAGTGATGTAAGCTTCGTTATGATTGCATCATCCATGACTTCTAGGAATAACATGATGCAATTCATATCACGTATGACACAATACCAGCTTCAGATTGCATCATTCATTGTTTTGCCTAAAAAGCAAGTACTGTCCAAACCCAGTCATAGATTTATTCATAGATCCAGTCAAAGATGTATTTTAGTCATTTCTGGTTTAAATTGAGATCCCTTCCCTTTATAACTCACTTATCCTCCGCCATTCCCAAGTCAAGGGTCGTATATACTGACCCAATAGCATATCTTGAAAACTAGAGCCAATCAACAATTTTAAGCATCATTTTCTTTCTCAGTGACCCAGAATTAGTAAAGTTTGACTACATTTATTTCAGAAGCATTTTGGCTGTAGAGTAGTGATAATAGAGGCCCAACTTAAACGTGTATCCCAAATTAAAAAAACGTTGGTAAGAGAACCAAAAAAGTGCCACCATGGTGGCATAACAACCAAGTAAAAGAAGCAGAGAGAGATAAAAAGGCATAATTTAAAAAGTGGAAGTTAAATCCTAGTGAGGAAATAGAAAGGAGCATAAACTCTATCAAATTAAGTCTAAAAATATAAGAAAAGCCAAAAAGGAGTTTGAAGAACAGCTAGCCAAAACCTCAAAAAGTAATAGCCAAATGTTTTTTAAGTACATCAGAAGCAGGTAGCCTGCTCAACAACCAGTGGGGCCACTGGATGATCGAGATGCTAGAAGAGCAGTCAAAGATGATAAGGTCATTGCGGAGAAACTAACTGATTTCTTTGCTTCCGTCTTCACAGCTGAGGATGTTAGGGAGATTACCAAACCTGTGCCATTGTTTTTAGGTGACAAATCTGAGGAATTATCCCAGATTGAGGCGTCAGTAAGATAGTTTTAAGAACCAGGGTAACCAAATGAAATTTATAGGTAGCAAGTTTACAACAAACAAAAGGGAGTTTTTCTTCATGAGGCACACAGTCAACCTGTAGAGCTCCTTGACAGAGGATGTTGTGAAGACTGGGACTTTAACACAGTTCAGAAAGAGCTAGATAGATTCATGGTGGTTAGGTCCATCAATGGCTTTTAGCCAGGATGGGTAGGAATGGTGTCCCTAGCCTCTGTTTGTCAGAAGCTGGAAATGGATGACAGAAGAGGGATCTTCTGATGATTCTCTGTTCTTTTCACTCCCTCTAGGGCATCTGGCATTGGCCACTCTTGGAAGACAGGTTACTGGGCTAGATGGACCTTTGGTCTTACCCAGGATGGCCGTTATGTTCTTTTGTAAAATGGACTGTGAATTTAGTAGGGCCCATAGGACACAGATTTCTGACCCGCTGTACCTCTCAACCAGAGGGGACAGGGAGGGTGTTCTGACATTAGCTTGACCCTGACTGTCCTCCTGATTTCAGCCTGGTACTACATCTGATTTCTGCTCTGAGATTGGCTCTAGCAATTTCTCCACCCCTGCTCATAGACTGCCATCTTGCAGCCATCCTTCACATGTGGACTTTAGTTCAGCTGTGAATGATTTGCCAAACTACTAGATCCCAGACCCTTACAGTCTTCTTCAGTGGTGTTTCTTGTCCCTTCATCTGCTCACACCCAGCTCCACCAAATCAATACCCAGACCTCTACATTTTCATTCCTTTCCTAGTGGAATTCTCTGACTCACATGGCTCTGCTCCCGACAGACTTTGTATATGGCTGCACTTTACATGGTGGCTCCTGTTATTTTAGCTGTGTTACTCCACAGAATCTTAGCTGCTTCTTACATTTATCCTGAAGGAAGGTCAACTGTTACACCTGCTAGTTTTAACCCAACCCCCAGTAAAGGAGCTGCTCCAAACAAAATATCAGTGTGTCTTCCCCTCCTCATAGGCCTAGGGTGTCAGATTTCACTTGACTGTTCCTCCATCATGGTGGAGGGGCAGCTGGGCCAAGTTTGAGTGGTAGTGTAACCCATGAGCAGGTCATAATTCACTCAAATTTGGTCTGGCCGTGCCTCTGTTATGATGGAGAGCCAGTTGGGTCATATCTGCCATCTAAGCAACTGCCCAGAAATAGGCAACCGAGGCAGTTGCCTACGGTGGCATATAGCTAAAGCAGCACCTGACCTCCACCATGACAACAGCACAAACTTTACTAGTATTCAAAAGATACAGCTCCTTATTCAGCTTGTGCAATTGAAGCCAGTTTTGGAACATGAGAGGAATCATGCTGTCTTCCCTGTTTGCTAATGAAGTTGATATTTCAGCTGCAAATGCACTACTTAATCTTAGCTTAAAAAACCCAAAAGGCGGTAGCTTCTTTTGAGACATAAATGCAGTGTCATAATGTTAGTGTGTGATAAAAGCAGTGCTGCATTCTAGTTAGAAAAGCAGAGAAATTTTACACTAGGAAGATGCATCTCTTCAGCAACCACAGCCACATTCTGGCAAACATTTATGAGCCCATCATGTTCATTTTCCCATTTCCTGTCTTTTTACTGCTGGTTATGAAGAAATTTGTAAGCATAAAATGCTTCTTGCTTTCTGAGCTGCATTCTCCTCCTACTAGCTTTCTTTAATGATGCCATCATCTAGTGTCAGACATGCAGACAATTCTGTAGTAATTGCAGTACATCATGCATTGTCTTCTCACTTCACTGAATAGATCAGGGGAGTGAAGGTATCTTACGAAACAGAAAAAGAGGCCTTGATAATCACAATGAGGGCAAGCGAAATACAGGAGTATTTTAGTAGGGTTTAGCAAATGGGACACATCTGGTTAAATTTGTCTGAGGATGACTTTGGAGACTATCTGTACTTCAGGTACATTTACACTGAAAATGTCCCGTCCCCCCCAACACACACACAAACACACACATATGCCAGTGAGTTTTAGACCCCAGATAAATTGACTCAGGTTCACAGTAAAAGGCTTAAAATAGCAATGTAGGTATTCCCACACAGGCTAGAGCTTGGAACTTCAAGTTATGTCTACACTGCAATTAAAAATCCTGACTTTGGTTTGGTGGGGCTCAGGCTAAGACACTATTTAATTGTGGTCTGGACATCTGGGCTTGAGCTGGACCTCAGCCGCTGGGACCCTGTGATGTGGGAGGGTCCCAGAGTCTGGGACAGTGCATGGGGAGGTAATTGGAGCCTGTATAAGACAAAGCCCCAAATATCGGGCCAATAAAATCAAAGCCTCAGCAGGAACAATCACCTACACTGCTAGTTTTTGCCCAGTAGCATGAGCCCATGTCAGTTGGACCCAGATACTCACTGCCATGGGATGGGGAGGGGAGATTTGCTGGGCAGATATTGTACCCTAAGACACAGGATGTACAATTTCAGAGTTTGCAGAGATGTAATTTAAACTACTTTGTGGATTGCCAGAAAACTGATGCAGAAACTTGAGTGTTCAATTAGAGGCTGCTTTTCAAAAATTAGGTTCTAAGGGTATGTCTACACTAGCTCGTTAGTTCAAGCTAGGTAGGCAAATGAGGGCAACCGGAGTTGCAAATGAAGCCCGGGATTTAAATATCCTGGGCTTCATTTGCATGTTCCCAGGTGCCGCCATTTTTAAATCTCCCTTAGTCCGAACTCCGTGCCCGCGGCTACACGCGGCATGGAGTAGGTAGTTCGAATTAGAGATCGTGGAACGAGGAGTAACGGTAGTTCAAATTAGGATCTCTAATTCGAACTACCTACTCTATGCCGTGTGTAGCCACGAGCATGGAGTTCGGACTAAGGGGGATTTAAAAATGGCGGCGCCCAGGAACATGCAAATGAAGCCTGGGATATTTAAATCCCAGACTTCATTTGCAACTCCGGTTGCCCTCATTTGCCTACCTAGCTTGAACTAACGAGCTAGTGTAGACATACCCTAAATGTTTTATAACGTTGTTTTTCCTGATGTTTGATAAGAGAGGCTCCAAGCAATCCCTTCGTAAAGCCAGCTGCCTGCCTAGATAATAGAACTGTTCACAGTTTACCAGAGTAGTTGTATCCTGACATGCTGCAAACTGACTCCCATCTTAGCAGGACAAGCTAGACTCTCTCAATTCACAGTGGTTGCAGAGCCAGAGAACACAGGTTCAGCTTGTAACAATGATGTCTGGAAGACTTGGGTATGGAAACAGATGTAGGACTGTGTCTCATGGTGATCGAGAGAATAAGGAAGTGGCAGAGATGAATATATCTCCTGTCCTCTGATAAGTGGAGATTATTAACCACATTAAAGGTACATCTACATTGCATGCTTATTTTGAAATAAGCTATTCCGGAAGAAATACTTGGAAACAGCTTATTTCAAAATAGCACGTCTACACTACAGGGAAGCATAAAAATTAGTCTGAGGCAGGCTTCCCTAATGTGGATGTGCTACCTGAACTTAAAGCCTCAGGAAGCACTGGGGAGTAATTACTTTGAATGGCCCTGGGAGGAGCTATTTCAAAATAGCAGCAGTGGAGCGTCCACAATACTGCTATTACAAAATGGCTATTTCAGAATAGGCGTTATTCCTCATGGAATGAGGTTTACAGAAGTTGGAATAAGCCATCTGTTATTTCGAATTTATTTCGAAATAACAGAATTGCTATGTAGACACTCGCATTGTAATTTCAGAATAATGGCCATTTCAAAGGGTGTGTTCCCCCCTGGCGTTGGGGCCGCCTCGTGTCAGCCTCCCTCTGTCCAGTCTCTATGACCTTCTATAAGGGTATATATGGCCCCTGAGGCCTAGTGACAAAGTCCACGTCCCTCTATCAGGGTATATACAGCCCTTGAGGCCAAGTCACCAAAAAAAGCCTCTCCTGGTCAGGGAGTCGTTTGTCCAGGGTAGGGAAAAGGGTGGTAGGGGGACCCGGGCCCTCCCTGTCCACCAGGTCCCAGCCCAGGGCCCTTTAGGCAGAGACTATTGCTCCTGCCTGCTCAGCGGGGAATCCAGACGATATACCCCGAGCCGCTCTATCAGTCCTTTGCCCTGGGCTGCTTCCTACCACGCCCTGGTTCCCCTGTAGTCTGCTTGCCTCCGGGACTGGTCCTTATCGGGGGCTGGCACTGGGGTTGCAGGCGCTCCTCCCTCCCAGGCGGTAGGGGCTGCCGGCTTTGCTCCAGGTCGGCTGCAGGCTGCGGCTCTGGCATCAGCTGCTGTAGAAACATGGAGGGGGGTGCAGCCTGACCTACTCCTTCCCCCAACTGCCTCCCTACCTGCAGGGCTCTCTCTGCTTTTATACTCTGGCTCTGCTGGGAGCATGCCCAGCAGAGATGGATGGGCAGGGCCTTCTCAGCCAGCTGGGCCTGGGCTACTCTCTGCCCTTCAGTGCGGGACCTGTTTGCCCCATCACAGGCCGTTATTCCAAAATAAAGCTGCTGTGTAGATGCACCCTAAGATGCTGTTAGTGTATTCAGTCTGCTGGTTGCCTACGATTAACTTCTTGTAAAACCCAGAATGTTTAGGTAGAACAGCAATTTCCCTAGTTTCTCCATACAAAGGATTCAAAGATAATCTAGCCCTGTGGGATTCTGAACCTTACGTAGATGTGGTCTGCAGCCTAACTTACTATATACCACCGGCTGTTATATTTTTTCCCGATCTCTGGCATAGTAAAGAGACTGTTGACAAAACTGGGCTGTTTAGAAACTTAGTCCATTCTCCCCGGACCCTATCAATACAGAATTGTTCCCTACTGTAGTGTACCTATCTGAAAAGTGAGGGCAGTAGCATTTGGCCTACAGAGTGTGATTATCATGAGAATGATAAAATGTAACTCAATTATCCCATTCCAGATGGAGTCTGCAGGGCTAGCAGTTCAGAAAATTATCTTTTTCACTTGTAATGTAGTTATGTAACAGGAGACTATGCTACAGTGGAATGAGCACTGAGAAGCAATAAACATGGCGGGATACCCCCCCCCCCCCGAGTCATTTTACAGAAACAGTTTCAGAGCAGAATCACACTTTAAATGTCTCAAATATGTTTTTGCCATTTCCCTGGGGAACCTGGGAGCAGAACACATCTCACATTCAGGAATTATTCGTCCTGACATTCATCCTATATCTCCCTTTGTTTTATCCCATTACACTTATTTATACACCTTTGAAGCACCCAAAATAATTTGTCTCCTTCCCTGAAGCTTACACCCTTCAAATATTTGTGGATTGTTTATTCTCCCCTACTTCTAGCATAGATTGCATCTGAAAAAACAACAAACTTATGTTCAGTTGTGCTTGCTTGCTTACTAAAGCTAGATAGTCACTCCTCTATTTTCTGACAAGAGATGAAGCCAAAGGGTCTCTCCTGAATGTTCTTGCCTCCTGAATTTTCTAAATATTACTTATACCATTTCCTGGAAAGACCCTTTGCTGCATCTCTTGTCAGAAATGGAGACATTTCAGTGGTATATAGAGATGATGTTATGAGTTGGGGAAACAGCAGCTTCTGAGGGTTTTTTATATCTTGGCTTTGACACGGGTATAATGGAAACGGTTATTTATCACTCTCTTATCCACATGGCACCTGAAGACTCTCTTCTTACTATCACTCACTAAGATGGAAAAATTCTGAACTCAAGCTCCCACACAAGGTTTAATTGAAAAGATTTTCCTGTGGTCTAGAGGAATAAGTACTCGCCTGAGAATCAGAAACCCCCGTGTTCCAATGCTGGCTCTGCAACTGACATTCTGTGTGACACTGGAGAAATCTCTTCTCCTGTCTGGGTATAACCAAATTGGCCTAGCTCAGCCTGGTGGTGAGAGGGTTAGCTCATGTTTGTATAGCAATGTAAAGATGCTGTCACATTCTTTCTATTGTTGTGAGCTAAGTGGCAAACTGAAGTCAGTGGGAGTTTTGCAAATGACTTCCTTCTGTTCATATTGTGCCTTACATCTTCCCTGCACATCACTTCCTTTCACATTAATGAGAGTTCCGTACTTTGAATGGAGATAGTACCTCTTAGGCCTGGGCTCAACGTAGGGAAATTTATGTAACAATGCAGTGCACACGTGAATCAGAGAATGGGTAAAACTGGAGAGTAACCTGAAGAATTGGTCTGACCAGCAATTGATATGGGGCAGTTGGCTGTAATTAAGCGTGTGTAAATAAATCTTGAGTACAATATTTAGAAAAACTGTACATAGTATAAACAATGAAGAGTCCATGAAAGCTTATGCACAAATAAATTTGTTAGTGTGTCACAGGACTCCTTGTTCAGCCATGGTTTGCTGAAACAAACATGTCCACCCCTCTGAAACTTTTACATAGTATAGTATTCTTCTCCTCTTCCCTACATATATATCACTTCTAGACATAGATTTTAAGCTTTTCTTAACAGGAACATCGCCTTTCTAGGCATTTGTATGTGCCAAATCCTGAATACAGCTTTTTGAGTGCTACCACAGGATGGATAAATAATGACAACCTCTAACTCAGTTTTTCTTGTTTTCTCTCAAACATTATTTCTTCCATTTCTGTTTCACTCCCTATTGCATCATGTTTGTCTTGCTAAGTTGATGCATCTGTGGGAGTGGGTATCAGTTTAATGTTTAGTGTAAATTTCCAAAATGGAGCTTGTTTCATAATCAGGAGGAGGTGATGTACTCAGCTAGTTTTTGGCTCCTGCTGCAGGCTATGGAGGTATGGGTTTGTGCTCACTTGGAGAATTGTCTGAGGGAGCTACCTCTTTACGGTTCACACAGTTACACTAGAACTGTTTTGTCTGCAAAGGTTTATTAACGGGAAACGATCAAGATAAAAATGATTATTTTTCCTGGAGACATCACTGGTGATACTGTGACAGGGCATTCTTTATTCTTTATGGGAATACACTCACAACTGTGACATAACTGAACCGTGCTTTATGTGAGATACTTCACTGAGATATCATTGGAAAGGTTATAATCTGCTATGATTACCTTACCTTCAGGGTGTCCCTTATCCCACCTCTCCCTGGCTATGATTATCCAATTTGTATGCAGCCTTTACTGCTGTCCAGAGCACACAGCCCGGCATGTCAATGCAGTGCTCCAGAGGCAATTTAAAAGGCCCAGAGCCAGAGACCCAAGCCTCTTTGATTTACTTGAACATGGGGTAATTGTCCCCTTTGCCCCCACTCCCATCAGCAGGGCTACCTGAACACCTTCTGATGACTAAGTATTACATTTAATTTGAAAGTTTTTCTCAAGAACACTCCACAAGAGGCTCATTCAAATAACAACCCCCCCCCCAGCATTTCCACTAATGCCATAATTATACGTACGGAATTGCCTAGAGAACTAGTTATGCTAAAAGCTGTGTCTCCATGTCCTATTATTAAGGCTGTATGAAATAACTGCCTTGCTTTAATCAGACTTCACTGTCTGGAGAGATAGCTAGGATCCATTTGTTCCTCTACTGCTCAAAAATATATCCACAAAAATATAATAGAATCATAGAAGATCAGGTCTGGAAGAGACTTCAACAGGTCAGCTAGTCCAAACCCCTGCCCAACTAAATCATCCCAGCCAGGGCTCTCTCAAGCCAGGTCTTAAAAACCTCCAGGGGTGGAGATTCCACCACCTCCTTAGCTTACCCATTCCACTCAGGGGTGAATTAACTCCTCTGGGGGCCTGGGGCCACTAAATTTTGTGGGGCCCTCTAGGCTCTGGGGTGGGGCCAAAAATCAGGGGATTAATTTGCAAGAGAGGGCTGTGGTGAGGCAAGGGGATGAGTGCAGTACGAGTGGGATCTGACTGTGGGTACAAGCATTGGGGTGGAGCTGCAGATGTGGTGTAGGGGTGCAGATGGCTTCAGGCTACAATCAAGGGATTTGGAGTGTGGGAGGGGGCTCGGGGATAGAGATTGGGATGAGAATGTGGGGTCTGAGAGAGAGGGTACAGTGCAGGAGTGGACTGGGGCAGAGTGTTGAGGTGTAGGTGCTTATCTGGGGCAGCTCCCATTTGGGGGGACAGGTGGCACCACTCCCCGCAACTCCTATTGTCTAGGAATCACAGCCAGTAGGAACTGCAGGGGTTGGAGACTGTAGGCAAGGGCAGTACCTGAGCAGTACTTCTCATGGCGATGAGGCTTTGGAAGGGGTTAGGGAGGAGGAAGAATGGCAGTGCATGGAGTTGTCTCCCCTTCCCCACTAGACAGCTCCAGCCCAGAACGCAGCACACAAAAGCTTTAGTGACTGCAGTCCTGGGCTAATGGTCCTCCTTATCCTGGGGCCCTGGGCTGCAGCCCCTAAAGCCCCTTTCTTAATCTGGCCCTGATTCCAGTGCTTCACTCTCCTAGTGAAATAGTTTTTCCTAATATCTAACCTAAACCTGCCCCACTGCAGCTTGAGAACATTGTTCCTCATTCTGTCATCTGTCACCATTGAGAACAATCTCTCTCTATCTTCTTTGGAACTCCCCTTCAGGTAGTTGAAGGCTGCTATCAAATCCCCCCTCACTCTCCTCACCCTTCTCTTTTGAAGACTAAATAAGTCCTGTTCCCTCAGCCTCTCCTCATAAGTCATGGTACCCACCCCCTAATCATTTCCACTGGCCTCTGCTAGACTCTCTCCAATTTGTCCCCATCCTTTCTGTAGTACAGGGAGTGGGGGAACTGGATGCAATATTCCAGATGTGACCCCACCAGCAGTGTTCCCTCTAAGCATGGCAGTGCAGCTTCACAGGTGATTAATCAGCCCCGCCCAGTCAGTGAGCCTCTGACTAGAATTGATTAATAACCTGTGAACTGTGCTGCCAAGGAACACTGCCAGCAAGAGCTGAATAGAGAGAAATAATCACTTTCCCTGATCTGTTGATGATGCTCCTACTAATGCAGCCCAATATGCAGTTAGCCTTCTTGGCAACACGGGCACACTGTTGACTCAAATGAAACTTCTTTCTCGTCCACTATAGTCCGCAGGTCCTTTGCTGCAGAACTGCTGCGAGCCAGTCAGGCCCCAGCCTGTAACAGTGCTTGGGATTCTTCCATACTAAGTGTAGGAGTATGCCCTTATCCTTGCTTAACCTAATCAGGTTTCTTTTGACACAGTCTTTTGGACCCTGTCCCTACTGTTTAGTGTATCTGCCTCTCCCCTTAGCACTTACTGAGGTTGCAATCCATCCCATCATTCCAGATCATTAGTGAAGATGTTGAACAAAACTGGCCCCAGGACTAACCCTTGGAGTACTCTGCTTTTTACCAGCTACCAAGTAGACATTGAGTCATTGATCACTACAGCTGAGCCCAACAATTGATCCAGCTTTTTATCCACCGTGTAGTTCATTCATCCAGTCTATGCTTTAACTTGCTGGCAAGAATAATGTAGGAGACCATATCAAAAGCTTTACTAAAGTCAACATAAAGTCACATCCACCACTTTTCCCTATCCACAGAACCAATAATCTCATCATAGAAGGCAGTTAGGATGGTTATGCATGAGTTGCCCTTTGTGAATCCATGCTGTGTGTTCCTGATCACCACCTTCTCCTCTAAGTATTTCAAAATGGATGCCTTGAGAATCTGCTTCATGATTTTTCCAGGGACTGTGATGAGGCAGGTTGGTCTGTAGTTCCCCAGATTCTGGTGCTTCCCTTTTTTAAAGAAGGGCACTACATTTGCCATTTGCCAATCATTTGGGACCTCCCCGATCACCATGAGTCTTCAAAGGTAATGGCCAATGGCTGTGCAATCACATCAGTCAACTCTCTCTATACCCTTGGATGCATTAGATCTGGCCTCATGGACTTGTGCATGTCCAATTTTTCTAAATAGTCCTTAATCTGTTCTTTTCCACTGAAGGCTGCCCACCTCTTTCCTATACTGTGCTGCCCACTGCAGCAGTCTGGGAGCTGGAAGCTGACCGTGTCTATGAAAACTGAAGAAAAAAAAAGCATTGAGTACTTCAGCTTTTCCCACATCATCCATCTTTAGGTTGCTTCCCCCATTCATTAAGGATCCAACACTTTCCCTTATCACCTTCTTGTTGCTTACATACCTGTAAAATCCTTCTTGTTGTCCTTCACATATCTTGCTAGCTGCAGTTCCAGTTGTGGCCTTCCAGAAAACACCCCTGCAGGCTTAAGCAATATTTTTATACTCCTCCCTAGTCATTTGTCCAAGTATCCACTTCCTGTAAACTTCTATTTTGTATTTAAGCTCACTAAAGATTTCTCTGTTAAGCCAAGCTGCTCGCCTATCATATTTACTATTCTTTCTGAACATTGAGAGAGTTTTCCTGAGCACTCAATAAGACTTCCTTACACAGCCAGCTCTCCTGGACTCCTTCCCTCTCCATGTTAGCCTCCCAGGATAGCCTCCCAGGAGATCACCTTTTCTCTCTCACCTGTTCTTCCTGAGCAAGAAGCAATAAAACATCAGGCTACTCAGATCACATTTGTGTGCAGCTATTCAACTGAACATAATTAGAGGGCAGTTTGATCTACCCAGTATTTTTATTTAATTTAATTTAATAGTGTAAAAGTTCATTTAGGGTATTCTTGTATCTTCTCTGACTGCAACTAAAGACAAATATTCATCATCCAGGGCAAAAATTCTTCTCTAATAGTCAAACAGTGGATCACTTCTCTGAGATCTTGTTCCAGTGCTCTAGTCATGTAAATTACCCCACCAAGTCTCTGATATTCCAGGAATATCATAGTTCTTTGACCGTGCCAAGAATTCCAGTTCTTCCTGTTTGTTTCTCAGGCTTCTTGCATTCATGTGCAGGCACCTAAGATAATTAGCTAATTGCCCTACTTTCTCAGTATGAGTCAGGAGGCCTTCTCTGTTGCACCTTCCTTCTTCTTTTCCTCCCAGTATCCCACTTTCCTCAGGGCTGAGGTCTTCATCCCCTGATGAATCTAGTGTAAAGCCCTCCTCACTAGGTTAGCAAGCTTGCCTATAAAGATGTTCTTCCCTCTCTTTGTTAGGTGCATCCCATCTCTTCCTAGCAATCCTTTTTCATGGAACAACATCCCATGGTTGAAGAATCCAAAAGTGCAGCCAGGCATTTACTGCCACAATTTGATGGCCCCTAACTGGACCTTTTTTCTTCAACAGAGAGGATGGACAAAAACATGATATGCACCTCAAACTCCTTTATCCTTCTTCCCAGAGCCATGTAGTCTGCAGTGACCCACTCACTGGTGGCCATGTGCAGAAGTAGGAAGGGGAATTCTAGTTCCGGGCAAACAGCAAGCAAACTTCTCAAGTTTCCTGGTCTGGAAACCAGATGGATGATTCTGTTCCCCCTTGGAAGAGTGTCCCCAATCATCATCACCCGTCTCCTCTTCTTGAAAGTGGTGATCATGTAGCCCTCACCCTAGAACAATGCATTCCATGCCTTCCAGTTGATGGGGCCTCCTTCTGATCCCTTCCCTCCAATAATTCATTCAAACCATTCTCTGCCATAGTACCTGTGCAGACAGCCTAAACATGGTTTCTTACCTCTGTCTGCATTGGGGGTACATGTGTTCTCCTCTTTCTTCTTTTGGAAGTCATATGCTGCCAGTTTTCTACCCTGCTCTGAGAAATGGGTGTTGATTCTACTCCAAAACCAAATGAATCACCATGATACATGCACAGGCTCCGTCCTGAGGCCCACAGCACCTCCGTGTGTTAGCTGAAGGTGTGGATTCATTGGAACCATACTATTCAAGGGCTCTTCTACTCATAACTGTTCTTTTAAAGGCTTCTCCAGTGTGGATGAATGGTGGTAGAGGTAATGCTGTGCTATCTTTCCCAAATAATCAGCACAGAGATAATCATCCTCCCATAGCCCATAATTTAAAGCTGTGGGTATTGACCAGAAGAAAGTGTTTCATCCAATAAGCTTTATTGTCTGGAGCAGCCTTTAAATTTCTGGCAGAGTGCAAAATTCTGTCTTTGTGTCTTTTTCTCCCCACCACTGACAGACACTCTCACATCCCCAGATCACCTCCAAACCAGAAAGCCCAGAGGTTACAGTCCATAATCCATTCTATCTGATTTTCAAATAGTTAAATTTTATTTTCCCAAATAAGTTAATGGCATCAAACAGAATAACAAAGCAGCCAGTCTGTGCATCATTTACCAAACAAACGAGGGACTGTGCAGAAAGTCCCATAGCAGAAGAGCCCTATAATTGGAAGATGTGCCCACTGATACATTTCAAGGCTTCTCAGTATACCATAAAACTTTCCTCCCAGAAATTGCTAGTTTCTTGCCATCTGTTTTAAAGTGCAATGGCTGCTGTATAGCTTTCCAAATGCAGAGCCCCTGACTCAACTTTTCAGGAGACCACTCTGTTTTATGTCTCTCCGTGGGGATTTCTCCTGTGACCACTACCACCACAGACCTTGGGAACGGGTCATCCCCCAGTTTCAGATTTGATAATCATTTAAGGGGTTCTAAGGCAGCGAAAGGCTCAAGAACAAAAAGTCAAACCTCCAATATAGCATTTTAAAGCTTCATCTTTCTTCAGTTTGTATGCATGTGTGTGAAGCAGGGAGGGACTTCCGAGAAAATCTATGGTAAACTGATCATCCTGCCTCCTTCCAGAGTTCTTCCTTGAACACTTGAAAAGTGTGTTCTTGTGGGCTCCAAGTATGTTAAGAGCCAGATAAATTGTTTTATTTGTTCATTTCCTGTCATTTCAGGGTTCCTTCTGGACTTTCTCAGTGAAAATAGGGAGAGGTCATTGTTCTGCTATTTAGAAAGACTCTAGTTACAGATATTTAAACAAGCCAAAAGCAAACAGCTTAAGAGGTCAGATGGGGAAAGCAAAGTCGTCATCTCCCTCCCTCTCTCAGAGGGAAACCAAAGCCTCTGTGACCCTAAACATCTGATTTCCCATCCCCACCCCCCTCCACACACACCACCATGCACACTATACCAATTAACCTCTTGGTTTAGTGCTGGCTGCAGTTTTCTCATAAGGAACCCCATTGTAGGGTTGTTGGGAAGAAGGATTGAGAGGTGTCTGCAGAGCAGAGACCATGCCATTGATGTGGGGAGAGAATAGATCTGGGTTCCACAGCAGCTATTTCCATGTCAGTAGCTGCACAAGGAAAGAGAGGGGGTGGATGGATAGCATGCTGCAGGAGTTGAGGTGAAAGGGGAGCAGCCTTGCACCAACATAAGAGCGTAGGCGATGTAGGGGGCAAGAGGACAGCCAGCAGCTGGGAGGGCTAGCAGTGGGTCCTGGTGCCTGCAGTAGAGCAAAGGCCACAATGGAACAAAGGCCCCAGCTTGCTGCACTCCTCTGGCCGCATCACTCAGAAGAGGGTTGGGACTATCCACACTCACCCACAGGAAGTGGAACCATGAGGCCGGGAAAACAAAGCAAGCTGGGGTCATGTTGTTCCACTTGCCCTGCCACTTCCAGCAAATAGGGGGGGAACCCCTGCTGCCATCCCCAACCCCACTAGTCCCACCAGGCCATATCGCTTGAGGGGAGACAGAAGAGATGGGGTGGGGGTAGAACAAGGGCAGGGAGAGAGTGGGGTAGTGGCAGGTAGGGTTGCCAGGTGTCCGGTATTGGCCTGGACAGTACGGTATTTTTGCCTCCTGTCCGGTAAATAATTCAGAAAATACCGGACACCTAAGATGTCCGGTATTTTCTGATTTTTTTCCCCAGCCAGGAGACTAAAATGCCGGGCACCTGGAACCCTACAAACACTCAGCGCCTGGCCTCCCCCAGCCCCCAGCCCCCATGGTTACCTGGTTCCGCAAGGCTGCTGGCACAAAATGGCTGCCGACCCAGGGGAAGCAATGCTTCCCCTGGGTCTTAGTGCTCAACCTCTCCCCTGTTCCTATCCCTGCACTCACTCTTAAAGGGGACATACATACTGTTTTAATGCTGTTTTATTTTAATTTTTTTTTTTTTTGCTCAACAACTTTGGTTCCCCCCCCCTTTTTTTTTCCTTCAACAGAATTTTTTCCCGGTGTTTTTTTTGGGGGGGGGGGAACGCGTGTTCGGTATTTTTGTTTCAACCATCTGGCAACCCTAGTAGCAGGGCAGGGGAGGGGAGAGGCAGGGCCTGGGGTAGAAGTTGTCCCACCCCTTCCCTGGGCTGGGGGATCATGTGGTCTCCTGCCCCCTTCACCAGTCACCCCTGACTAAAAGGCTCTGGCTGTAGAAATTATAGTTACCAATGAAGACTCAGATTGTAGGGACAGCCTCACTCCTTTTGTGGGATGCCTTCATGTTTTGTGTTGGACTTTTGTCATAGAGATCTGTTTTCAACCTACAGCAGTTAGGCAGTAAGTTTGGGCCCATCAATTCCTACAGTGACCAGGCAATGGACTGACCATTCTGAGTTTGAGAGATTGCTCTTCAGAGTTTTCAGCTCTTCCATACAGCCTTTATTTGCTGCCCTTTTGGAACTGAGTTGAATAAAAGTAGAATTAGCCTATTACTATTGTTATCCATTATTAGTACTATTGTAGCAAGTAGAAGCCTACGGTACTAAGCACTATACAAACCCAGAATAAAAATTAAATTGAGTGCAGTGTTCCTCAACCTTGTTGGGCTCAAAACCTATTTATAAACCCTGATAAGCTGTCATGACTCAGTAAGTAGCTTTAAGACAAAAAACATTTGGCTTACTAAATATTTCTTACCCATGGGTATAGACACATTAATGTAATAAACACTAAATAAGTACACCATGCAGATCATCTTGGCAGCTCCAGAAGCTCTTGTCCTGCAGGGCAATCTAGGCTCAGCTCCCACCTCCAAGCACTGGTACTCAACACTGGTCAGATTTGGCCTAGCCACTCTGTCATGATGATGGGTGGGGCTGGCATGGCCAAATTTGATTGAGTGGCCTTACAAGCCCAGTGCATGGGGACTGCCTAAGTTCCTCCATCAGTAAAATAGGCAGTGTACCCTTCCTAATTGGGCTGTTGTGAGCACAATTCTATTAAAGATTGTGAGGTGTTCAGATACTTTGTTGACGGAGGCCATAGAAGTACCTAAGGTAGACAGAATTTTTTAAAATCCATTTAAAATTATTATAACTGAGTTCTGTCTCTTCTCAACCATGAGGAACATGATATGGCCTCTTTCAGTGGCAATAGAGCTGTAGGATATTTAAGTTGTGGCTACATTGCAAATATTATAGCAGAATTGAAGAACCTATGGTAGGTATAATGAATAATGACTACCTTTGTTTCACTATAATATAATGGAGACGGGGCAAGAACTTTTGGGAAATGTTTGGATCTCTGGCTTGGGCCCACAATAATCCTTCCATTCTCCTCCACCCCCATGTGCTGTACTATTTTGCATGGCACAGTCAAGGCAAATTATATTATCTTGAGCAGGCAAAAAAAGAGTATTTTATTTGACTTTCAGCAAATTATCCAATTTAGCAGAGCTCTGATGGAGTTGTTCTTGTTGGATAAGCATGGATATATGTGTAGATGACATAAAGACTTCTAAAACACACAAGAGGTGAGAAAGTAGGAGTCCCTAAACCATCATGACTTTTCCAGAATATGGAAAAAGCAATGTTTCAAATGTATCGGAAGCAACTAGAGCCGTTCAGGTTATTTGTTGTGAATCATTTATTTGACAGTCTTGACTATTTACCCCTCCCCTTTTATATTATGTACAACACACCATTTGTGTCACATTACTAATAATACAGGTCCCCTGATATTGACTCTGTTTCCTGATTGCTTGGTCTAGGTTTTATAAACAGGAGGACTTCCTTGTAGTTACCTAGCATTTCCATGGTGTCCAACATCAGCATGATTTATAAGGGTTATGTAGACACATTCAGGATCTCAAACCACATGCTCCACTACAGCTTTATCAGCCATCTAGGAAACCATACATAATCAGCTGAGCAGCCAAACCAAGTTTATTTTTCTTCATATTTCCACACTACTTAGATGCCACAGAATCAGGAGCTTCATAAGCACCTAAGACAGGTAGGGAGTGAATTCACACAGAGATAATGCACAGTTGTAATGAGATACTTTACACCCTTTGGATGAAAATGCTATACAAATTGAAAAAACAACAAATGGTCTGGTAGCACTTTATAGATTAACAAAACATGTAGATAGTATCATGAGCTTTTGTGGGCACAGCCCACTTCTTCAGTTATGTCATAACTCCTGTCATCTGAAGAAGTGGGCTGTGCCCGCGAAAGCTCATAATACCATCTACATGTTTTGTTAGTCTATAAAGTGCTACCAGACCATTTGTTGTTTTTTTCTATAACAGACTAACTCGGCTATCCCCTGAAGCTCCCATACAAATTGAAGGCACTATTCCAATTGCTGCATGCAGGTGTTTTTAGATGAGGCTATTTAAAAATATGAAATCATGCACAGTGCTCTTTAGAGACCCCCCCTCTTCTGCTTTTTTTCTTAAGAGGAGGGGTTTGTCACAATGCCTTTGGCCTAACTCATTCCTCCTTCAGACACAGATTAGTTAAGTGTTCTGACCCCCAGAAATGGCTGCATTTTGGTGGAACTGTATATATAGTTTGCGAAATGTGTTAGTACTCTATTAACTAATCTGACAGATTTTATGCTCCTTTCTATTTTCCTCACTAGGATTTAACTTCCATTTTTTAAATTATGCCTTTTTATCACTTTTTGCTTCTTTTACTTGGTTGTTAAGCCATGGTGGCACTTTTTTGGTTCTCTTACTGTGTTTTCTAATTTGGGGTATACATTTAAGTTGGGCCTCTGTTATGGTATCTTTGAAAAGTTTCCATGCAGCTTGCAGGGATTTTACTTTTGTGACTGTACATTTTAATTTCTGTTTAACTAACCTCCTCATTTTTCTGTAGTTCCCCTTTCAGAAATTAAGTGCCAAAGTGTTGAGCTGCTGAGGTGTTTTTTCCACCACAGAGATGTTAAATTTTATTACTAGTGCAAAAATATAATAAGAAAAGCCAAAAGGGAGTTTGAAGAACAGCTAGCCAAAAACTCAAAAAAGTAATAGCAAAATGTTTTTAAGAACAACAGAAGCAGGAAGGCTGCTAAATAACCAGTGGAGCCACTGGATGATCGAGATGCTAAAGGAGCACTCAAAGACAATAAAGTCATTGCAGAGAAACTAAATGAATTATTTGCTTTGGTCTTCACAGCTGAGGAAGTTAGGGAGCTTCCCAAACCTGAGCCATTCTTTTTAGGTGACAAATCAGAGGAATTGTCCCAGATTGAGGTGTCATTAGAGGATGTTTAGAAACAAATTGATAAACTAAACAGTAAAAAGTCGGGACCAGATGGCATTCACCCAAGAGTTCTAAAGGAACTCAGATGGGAAACTGCAGAATTATTAACTGTCATTTGCAACCTATCCTTTAAATCAGCTTCTGTACCTAATGACAGGAAGACAGCTAATGAGACGCCAATATTTAAAAAGGGCTCTAGAGGTGATCCTGGCAATTACAGACCAGTTAGTCTAACATCGGTACCTGGCAAATTAGCTGAACCTATAGTAAAGAATAAAATTGTCAGACACATAGATGAACATAATTTGTGGGGGGGAAAGTCAACATGGTTTCTGTAAAGGGAAATCATGCCTTACTAATCTATTAGAGTTCTTTGAGGGGGTCAACAAACATGTGGACAAGGGGGATCCCGCAAAGAACTCTAGTAGATTAGTAAGGCATGATTTGTTATGGGATAAGAGGGACGGAACACTCATGGACTGATAACTGGTTAAAAGAAAGGAAACAAAGTGTAGGAATAAATGGTAAATTTTCAGAATGGAGAGAGGTAATTAGTGGTGTCCCCCAAGGGTCCGTACTGGAACCAATCCTATTCAACCTGTTTATAAATGATCTGAAGAAAGGTGTAAACAGTGAGGTGGCAAAATTTGCAGATGACATTAAACTGCTCAAGATAGTTAAGACCAAAGCAGATGTGAAGAGCTTCAAAAAGATCTCACCAAACTAAGTGATTAGGCAACAAAATGGCAAATGAAATGTAATACTGATAAATGTAAAGTAATGCACATTGGAAAAAATAATCCCAACTATACATATGACAGGATGGGGACTAATTTAGCTACAAGTACTCAAGAGAGAGATCTTGGAGTCATTGCAGATATTTCTCTGAAAACATCCACTCAATGTGCAGCGGCAGTCAAAAAAGCAAATAGAATATTAGGGTACATCTACACTACAGCGTTAATTCGAGTTAACTTAATTCGAAATAGTTAATTCGAATTAGCTTAATTAGAATTAACGCATTTACACACAAAACCTATTTCAAAATAGCATTTTGCTATTTTGAAATAGCACGTCCACACTGAGTGGACCCTGAACCAAAGTTAAGGCTGGCCGAAACCAGTGCTGGCAGGGCATCAGGTTAGGACTTAGTGTGTGGGGCTGCTGCCTGAGGCTAACTGAGCTCCTTGCTTAAAGGGACCCTACCCCCACCCCGGACAGACAGTTCTCAGGGTTCCCCACTTGCTTGTCTACCTCAATGAGGGACAGCAAAGTAGTCCTGTCTTGGAGTGCCCTGAGTGCCCGCACTCGGGACACCACACCACTCAGCCACATGGAGCCAGAGCTGCTCCTGGGCACACCGGTGCGTCTTGTGGGGTCATTGCCATCAGCCCAGCTGCACTTGCTGCAGGCTGCCATCCAGGGGGTCCATCAGGGGGCTGTCAGGATCCAGGAAGCCCCTGTGGGAGAGCATCCACCCCAAGGAGCCCTCAGAGCCACACCGGGGGCTCCACACCGGGGCTCATGCCCCATTCCTCCCTCACGTCCTTCCACTTACCCCTCCCTAGCCCCCCTTCCTGATGTCAAACAAAAGACACGTATGTTCAAAAATAGAAACTGGGTTTATTGAACAAAACTGGGGGGGGGGGATGAACCTCTGGGGAGACTGGGAAAAGGAGGTGGGAGAGGGGAAGAGAGAGGGTGGGAGAGGGGAGGGGGAAACCTGGGAGGAGGGAGCTGGAAGGGAGAAGCAAGGGGAAGAAGGGGGAGGGGAAGCTCAGGGCTCTGGGTTGGGGGTCTCGCCGGACCAGCTTGATTTTCATGCAAATCTGCTCCTGGGTTCACGTGTGGCCTTTGGTGGCCAGGCTGGCAGCTATCCTGCCATAGACGGCCGTATTCCTCCATCTAGTGGCGCCCGCCTTCTCCAGCCCCTGTCAGGCTCCTGGGAGCTGGCAGACTGCTCCTGGGGAGCGGTGGAGGGCTGGCTGCCAGTGGCTTGCTGGCTCATGTTTTGGGGCCCCTGAGTCAGGGGCCCCGGTGGCCACTGCTGGCTCTGGGCTGGCAGGCTTGGACCTGGCACAGGCACTGTGGCCAGGGTCTACCTCTTTAATGGCTCTGGGGCTGGGGGAGAGGAGAGTAAGTTTTCCTGGTTGTGCCCAGAATGGGCACCAGGGTTGCCTGGGAAGGGCTGGAGGCCCCCTGTTTCGAATTAAGTGTCTACACAGCATTTAATTCGAAATAGCTATTTCGAATTTGGTGTTACTCCTTGTAGAATGAGGTTTACCAAATTCGAATTAAGTGCTCTGCTATTTCGAATTAATTTCAAAATAGCGGTTTGCATGTATAGACGCTATTAAAGTAATAATTAATAAATATTAATTATTAATATTAATTAATAAACATCCGTTATTTCAAATTAACTTTGCAGTGTAGACATACTCTTAGGAAACATTAAAGAAGAGAGAGAGAATAAGACAGAGAATATCTTATTCCCTCTATGTAAAACCATGGTATGCCCACATCTTGAATACTGTATATAGATGTGGTCACCACATATCAAAAAAGATATATTGGCATTGGAAAAGGTTCAGAAAAAGGCAACAAAAATGATTAGGGGTTTGGAACGGGTCTCATATGAAGAGAGTTTTAAAAACTGGGACATTTCAGCTTAGAAAAGAGGAGACTAAGGGGGGGCATGATAGAGGTCTATAAAATCATGACTGGTGTGAAGAAGTGAATAAGGAAAACTTATTTATTTGTTCCCATAACATAAGAACTAGGCAGCAGGTTTCAAACAAACAAAAGGAGGTTTTTCTTCATGCAATGCACAGTCAACCTGTGGTACTCCTTGACAGGGGATGTTGTGAAGATTGGGACTTTAACAAGGTTTGAAAAAGAACTAGAAAAGTTTGTGGAGGTTAGGTCCATCAATGGTCAATAGCTAGGATGGGTAAGAATGGCATCCCTAGCCTCTGTTTGCCAGAGGCTGGAAATGGATGACAGGAGAGGGATCACATGATGATTCTCTGTTCTATTCACTCCCTCTGGGGCATCTGGCATTGGCCACTGTCAGAAGACAGGATACTGGGCTAGATGGACCTTTGGGCTGACCCAATATGACCGTTCTTATGTTGTTATTATTAAAATACTGGGGGGGGATTTCAATTAATTTCTTTAGGTTTTTTTTAACATTGTGAGACTTAATTACTGTGTTTTAGCGCATATAACCTGCGGGTTATACACGAGTGCGGGTTATATATGCTAATTTACGGTACACTCTTTTTTGGCTCTTTGCAGAATTTCTAATTCTAACACTGCTCTCCATGGACTGGCATTGACTGCTCTCAGCCTTTCCCAGAAGCATTAGGTGAAGATGAGCAGCCTGTCCCAAGCATGACATCATTGGCAAATGTCATTGCTTCTCACCAGTCGGAGTGGGTCTCCTTCAATGATGAGCTGCTCCTGCCGGTCACTTCACAGGGTATGTTCCCTCAGATTCCTTAAGAGCCCTTTAAGACTGTTTTAAAATTAAATTGGCCCCTCTACTGAGACAGGTTTGATTTCATGAGACCTGCCTTTTAAGTGTGAACAAAGGAGGCCAAGTTACTTACTACTTCCCCTGCGTAATAGAGAGATCTGGGTAAAAATATCAAATGCTGTATATTAAGAAAAATGTTTTATAAATGCCCTTTTATGGAACCCAGTTCTGCCTCAGTTACACAGTTCTCACTGGCTGTGTAGGATGTTTAAAACTAAGGGCAGAACTAGGCCTGGTGTGAGATTAAAAGGAGGGGGGTAGGGGCTGTTCACCTATATTTAGTGAGAGACTTAGCAGAGACGGCTACTGGACTTTGCAAGAAATAATAAACTAATGGCTGCTGCACTACCTTCAAGTCCAAGAGTTGTCTCTCATCATTAGCAATCAGAAATATTGTCAGTAAACATTATATGTAATTCCTTTCCTGCAAAAATGGGTCCCCCGTGTGTCTGAGTTGTTATAGCTTACTATAATGAACATTGTTTTGTTTCTCTATGATTATGCTGTAATTTATAAAGCGTTATTTCAGAGAAGATAGCTTTTCAGATGAATGTGGACATGACCTGGCACAATATAGAAAGGCTGCTCAGATGGCAGGAGCTTTTTTTCTTTCAAGGCCTGCAGTGGGCAGCCAACAAATTTTCACTGTGAAACCTGTATATTCTATGTCCTCTCGTTCATGTGCACACCAGCCCTGTTTAGTGCAGGAAGATAACAGTATGTTATCTAACACATTTTTAAACACTACTTAAGCACTGATGTAGATGGGGTTTACTGTCCTTTAAAAATGTGTTAAGTGGTTATAGTTGACCCAAGCAAGGAGTCCAAAGTCAACCACACCTGGTCAACATCTCCGGTGAAGAATTTGGCATTGATATTTCTGTATGTTTTGTCCCTACTTTTAGGTGGCACCAAAGAGCCTCTGGAAAGATGTTTTTCCTCCTCCGACACCTCCTCGGAAGATAATTGTAATGTGGGTCGAGAGTTTCAGGACCTCTCACAAACTGAGCTAAGTGATGCCGGGGACAAGTCTGTGGTGGATTCTGCATCAGTATCTCTACTTGGGAACCATGTGTGTCCCAAATCTGAGCTATCTTTGTCTATCAGTACCTGGGTTCGTTTTGAAGATGTGCCGTGGACCAGCACTTTACCAGCTCACACACAAACAGGTGGGGGAGTTTCATGCAAAGGTCTGTTACAGTAATACAGCAGCAGGCAGTATGGGTCTAAATAAAAATGGTAGACTTTCTTTTAACCTTTCCCTCAGCGATCTCTATAGCTGAAACAGCACAAGTCATAACTGAGGTTAACCCAGGTGATAGTAACACAATTTCAGACAAAGTGATAACTGGTCTGTGCCCTTCCCCTCTGTATCAACTACATTTCCGATAGCAGCTTTGGGAGAGAAACTAGCTATATGAGACAAGATAGGTCAGAACTAAAATTAGCCTGTGGATTTATGAACAGCAGCATCAAAGATGAAGGGGGAACTGACTGAATGACAAAGGGGTAAATAGTCCATCCAGTCTCTGGTTTTTTCACTGAGACTTCCAACAAAGTGGAGTGACAAAACAGCCCACTGGAAAATGGAATAGGACCGGACTCTGCTCATGTAGAGAAGGCCACCAGATAGCTATCTGATCAATTTTGGGTTACAGTCACACTGGTGACCTAAATGTGCATCCTTTCCTTCATCAGGGGCTGATGCTTTCTTTGTATTCCCTGATGCATTATTCCAATTGCTGATTTGCTTCTGCCAGTTGTTCCCTTCCTAGGCAGTGTCAAGGGGAGAGCGCTGCTCATTGAGGTCACTATACTCTGTTACGGACTAATTAGCTGCCTGGAATGCTGATGACAAAGGGGTATAAATGGCCCCTTATTCCAGAGCTGGTTCCGACAAATTGAGGGCTTGTCCTCCAAGATACAAGAGTTGACGTGACATTTTCTCCCACCAGCTGCCTTGCACTGCTCTACCAAACCAGTTAGGGTTGGGAAGGCAACAGAGAACAGTTCAGTTAATAGTAGTTGGAGATTTTCTGTCTTTCAAGAAGGGTTATATAATCATGTGGGATGCCCCATGTCAGGGCTGTGACAGTCAGAGAGGAAAGACCTGTTTAAAATTAGGACAAGTTTCCAACACATAGTTCTGCCAGTGTAATGCAGCCTGTACTCCACACCACATGACACTTGGGCATGAGTAGCAAATGACACTTTAACTTCAAACTATCCCATCATGCAGTGATCCCTGGGCATGGCAGCACTGTGTCACCTATCTTCTCCCCAACCCCAGCATATCCCTCCAGAATCCACTGCTTCCCCGCTGTAAGGGGCCTTATCCACTCCTACTCTGCAAGCAGAAATCTCCAAATTTTCTCTGGAAGCCAGCATCACGCTTAGCAGAGGAGTAATAAACAGGGTACCAAGATGTGATTCCTCAAACACCCTATTCTGTCTACCTACTTCCCAAGGTGGGGAGGAACATATATTCCACTTTCTGCCATTTCCTGGATATAAGCACAGTCTTCTCTTCTATCCTGTCCCCTCTCTCCAATTTGCAGGCAAGCTTGATTGGCAAAGCTTTGGGGCAACTGAGCTTCAAAATTATTTTAGTCCCTTGTTTTAGAGGTGACTTCCCCATTGCACCTATTGCTAGATCCCTGTCCAAATCTGAAGAAGCAGAACTGGGGTCTGTGTGAGAATCTGGCTGGTCCTGTTGCCATGTGCATAAAGTGAGAGCTGCAAATAATATCTCCTCCATTCGGCATGGGCCTGTGTCCATAGTTCTGTAGTCTGTACCACTGCGCTCTGTGTTTCTGCTCCCCTCCACCATTCTCCCCCCCCACCAAGTACTCATATGCCAGCTATTGAATTGGTATAGTCTGAAAGGCAGTGAAAAGTGTGGCTGTGTTGGGATAGGCTTTTCTGAGGGAGAGGGAAATGCTGGGTATGTCTGGTATGGCACGCTTTCAGATCTGATTTAAAGAGGGCTTGGCCTCCTCAGCAGTGGAAATATGATCCTGATTCTAATCTAGAGGCTCTGGGGATGGAGAAAATTTCAGTCGTATTTACAGTCCATTAGTGTAGAAAGAGGAAGTAAATTATATGCCAGTTCTTGGCAGATCTCTAAGACCAGCTAGTTTCCATCAGTGCTGACTGCTATCTTCTGAGTGCTGTGCTTGATGTCTTGGGAAGCATCAGAGCAGCAGAAACAAAGCATGACTTTGAGATAATAAGCTTTGTGTGTCTGCATAAGTTCTCTCTGATTTTTTTTTGAAGTCTGCATCTAAAGACTATACTCTAGATTCTTAGCTGGCATAATTTGACATCACACCATTAACTTCTAGCCTTCTGAATATTTAAAATTTTCTCATCAAATGACACACTCGTCTGAAGGATGGAGTGGAGTTATTCAAAGTATAAAGCTGTATGGCTGCTCTAGCCCATGTGGCCTATTTCTCCCTGCCCCACTTTCCAAGTACAGTAGACTTCTGATAATCTGGCACCTTTGGGAACCAGGGGGTGCCAGATTATCGGATATGCCGGAGTATCAGGAGGTACTCCGGCAGGGGGGCTGTGACGGGTCTGGGGGGGGGTGTCGGCGGGGAATGGTGCGGCGTGGGGCGAACCCTCTGCTGTTTTGCAGGGAGGCGGGGGAAGCCACGTGCAACCGCTGGCGACAGGCCAGCTGGGGCTGCAAGCGGCAGCGGCGGACTTGGGGAAGCGGCGGGGCAGAGCAGCTGGGGTGCTGCTGGGTTGATCCCGCAGCGTTGCCCCTCACCTGAGTGGTGCTGCGGGACCAACCCGGCAGCACCCCAGCTGCTCTGCTCTGCGCTGCTTCCCAAGTCCGCTGCTGGTCAGTTTCAGCAGAGGCAGCAGCGGACTTGGGGAAGTGGCACGGAGAAGCTCCAATTGTGCGGCTGGCCGGAGCACTTCCGGGTTCCAGTTGGTGCCAGACTATCGGGAGTGCCGGACCACTGGATGCGGGACAATTGGAGTTTTACTGTCTGTATTTTTGGCAGTGGCTCCTCCTGTCAGCTTCTGATTAAATAATCAGAAGTGGAAGGAAGAGACTTAGTCATGTAGGGCTTGGCTACATGGCACAGTACACCCCATTGGAGGGGTGCAAAATGTAGAGCACTCAAATGTGCTGCACTCTAACTGCCTTTTGTAGACCCTGATGGTGCAAACCTGAAAGTACCTACTTCATGTTAACATAGCCCGGTTTCAAATGTATCTATGTTAACACAAACTAGGCCTTTTAGGGAACCTTTTAGGGAATGTCTACACTACAGAGTTTTGTCAGAAAATTGGCCGTTTTTCTGACAAAACTTGAGTTACGTCCACACTGCAATTGCGTTCCTTCGAAAGTAAATCAAAAGAACAGAGGGGTTTTTCTGATAGCGATACTCCTCTTTCTATGAGGAAGAACTCTTTCGGAAAAAGGCATGTGTGGATGGGGAGGAGGGTCTTCTTTTGAAAGAAGAGGTCTCCAGGAATTAACACAGGTGCCCTGGTGGACACTCCATCCATACTAATCACAACTCTGTAGTTCCTATCTCCTGCTAGCTCTTAAAGCTGCAGGCACCCTGGACAAGCCTTGTAGCAGGAAGCCAGCCTGAGAGCAGAACCCTGACTGCGCGGCTCTCTTTGTCACAGGCCTTGCCACCCATGGCAGAGCCACAAGCCCCCTGCGATTCCCTTGGCCCTCACAGGGAGCAGCCCCAGAGGTCCCAGGACCCACCCAGGGCGACCAAGAAGCAGGCACCCTCCTGGTCTGGAGCGGAGATCCTGTCTCTCCTCAAGCTGTGGGGTGAGGAGGAGACATTGCAGGATCTCTGCTCCAAGCACCGCAATGCCAAGATCTTGAAGCGCATGGCCGAATCCCTGGCAGAGCGTGGACATCCACCCGAGACCTTGGAACAGGTCCAGAGTAAGGTGAAAGAGCTCCATCAGAGATATGTCAAGGCCAGAGAGCGCAGCTCACGCTCAGGGGCAGGACCCCACACCCATCATTGTGGACTCTGGCCTTGAGACCCCTGTCGTTGCACGGCCGGAGGTCACGGCGGAGGAGGAGGAGAACCAGGGCCAGCAGGAGGAGGAGGAGGAGACGGACACCATCACCCTGTCCCTGGTGCCAGTGCCTGTCAGCCAGGACGTCTCCCAGGCTTCATCTGACGCCAGGGAGGGATCTTCAGGTGAGCGCTTTCAGTTTGTTACACACACAGGGCAGGGGAGGCGGGCGCACAGGGGGCAGGGTGTGAGCATCGCTCGGGCTGCTTAGGGTGGACATCGTGCTGTGCAGTCCATGAATGTGGAACCATGTGCAGCATTAGTGTGTGACATGCGAACTCAGCAGGCATTCCCTGAGCACAGGTAGGATCCTACTGCCCGGCTCAGAGGAGACCACACACACGCCTGGTGCTGGGGGGCCCTCCCAGCAACTGCCACAGCTGGAAGCAAGCTAGCCATGAGGGCACAGGCACAACCCCAGACGTCCCGAGGAGTGCCATACACAGCACAGGGGCATGCCTGCACATGCAAGGCACCACCCACTCCCGCAGGTGTGTGTGCAGACCCCAGGGAGGGCCAGGCTGCTCCCAGCTCCTCTGCTGCCCATGGAATCCCACTGTGGCTGGGCACTTCCCTTGCCTGCTTGTCTGTGGGCCAAGGGGGAAGTTGGCAGCATGGTCCCCTGGGCACCTCAGGGCCCCTGTGAGGCAGGGCCTGCTGTGCAGGCCACAAATGGCCTTGCACCTGGGACATCCCCCTCCTCTAGCCTGAGGATTGTTGGTTGCTGCTCACAGAGGAGGGCATGGCCTCAGGGCCAGTGTCTGCATGGATAACTGACCACCTCTCCCTCTTTATGTTCTCCACAGCCGGACCAATAGAGATTGAGGGGTGAGCCATGCCACCCGTGCCAGCCACCAGAGCCCGGGGTACCTGAAAATACACCAGGGTCCAGGAAGACCTCATGTGCCAGCATGTCAGCATCCTGCGCGACATGCAGCAGACTCTGGCACAGGAGATCCATGAGGACGCTGAGTGGTAGAACCATGCGTGGGACCAACTCATGCAGTGGTGCGATAGCATGTGTGCCGTCATGAGAGAAATGATGGCACAGCTGCTTGCTGTCACTCCTCCTGCCTACTACCCTCTTGCTCCGCCCTGCTATGCCCATTACCCTCCCTCTGCCCCCATGCAATACCTCTGCTCCTTTCCCAAGCAATGCCCATGCACTCTCCCCAAGTGATGCCCATGCCCTTCCCCATGAGATGCCTATGCCCCCTCCTCCTGCTCCCCTGCCATCTCTGACCCTGCTCCAGCCCCCTCCCCCCAGCCCACCTCCACTGTGGTCCCCGACCCACCCAACCTCAACTCCAACGAGGTCCCCGCACCCGAGGTGGCACATCCAGCCACCCCCCACGCCACTCTGAGCCCCCCTCCTCCTCCAGGTTATGAGCCCCCCTCCATCTGCCCACCTTTTTTAATGAAAAATAAATACGGACTTTATTTTGTTGGAAACCAAACAGGTGTTTTTATTGAGAGGTCAGGGAAGGGGTAAAGGGAGGGGTTGTGGTGGGAAAGGGATGGGGCAGCAAGCCAGAGGCCCCTGTTGGGGAGGTCCTGGGGAAACTTACTGGGGTCCTTGAGAGAACCTCTCCCTCAGGGCCTCCTGGATGCACACGCTGGCCTGATGGGCCTGGCGGATGGCAGCTGTCCACAGTTGCTCAAAGGCTCACCCCTCATGGCCAGCATCTGCCACCCACCCTGGGAAGAAGGCCACCGCCTTCCTCTCTACAGTGTTGTGGAGGACACAACATGCCGTGACCACCATGGAGATCTTGTGTTTCCCTACATCCAGGTGGGTTAGCGGGCACCTGAACTGTGCCTTGAAGCGGCCAAAGGCGCACTCAACCTAGCTCCTGGCCCGGTTCAGGCGGGCATTAAATTGGTTCCTGCTGGGGTCCAGGTGTCCGGTATAAGGCTTCATAAGCCACAGGATCAGGAGGTAAGCCGCATCCCCCACGATGCACAATGGCATCTGCATGTCCCCAACTACTAGTTCACTGTGGATGTGAATGTGCCCACCTCCAGTTTCCCATACAGGCTAGAGTTCCGAAACACATGGGCATCGTGTGCCCTGCCAGACCACCCGACAAAAATGTCTGTGAAGTGTCCACAGTGGTCAGCTAGGGCCTGCAGCACCATGGAGAAGTAGTCTTTCCAATTAATATACTGGGCCGCTTGATGCTCCGGTGCACAGATCGGTATGTGGATCCCATCTGTGGTTCCAGAGCAGTTCGGGAACCCCAGGGCAGCAAATCCAGCCACAATCAGGTCCAGGTCTCCCAGACAGATGACCTTCCACAGCAGGATGGAGTTGATGGCCCTCACTACCTGCAGAAGAAGACAAACAAACACACAAAACAGAGAATGCGAGAGGGAGTGCCTGAGCCCTTGGGAGGTTGCTGCCCCCCTCTTCTCCCCTCCCTTCCCCCAAATACCCCAGTAGTCACCCCTATGAGGCCGCCCTCCCAGCAGCAGGGCTCTGTGAGGGTGGGATGGCACAACCCCCTGGGGACAGGGCTTCGCCCCCACCTCCATGGCCCAACTCCGCTTTCCCTAGGGACCCCTTTTTCCAGGACTCCTCCCCCCACCCCGCTGCAGGGACTGCAGCCCAAAAGTGCCTTACCTCCATGAGGAGGGCTTCCCCACACCAAACTGTTTGCCCACCGACTAGTCGCTGTCTGGAGTGGCGAGCTTCCAGATGGTGATTGTGATGCACTTCTCCAGGGGGATGGTGGGCCGCAGGTTGGTGTCATGTCTCCGGAAGGTGGGGGCAACAAGGCACATGCTCCTAAAGGTGGCCTTCCGCATGCAGAAGTTTTGGAGCCACTGCTGGTCATCCCATCACTCCATGACCAACCGGTCCCACCAGTCCGAACTGGTGTCGAGCCTCCAGAAATGCCTCTCCACTGTGGGGTGCGGCTGTCAGAGTGTAGTTCCCACACCCAGGGAGAGGGTCCCAAAAATGAGCTTGGGGTCAAGCTCAGTCAGAACCAGGAAGGCAGCTGGCACAAAGTGCTGCAAAAACTGCAGCATGGCCGTGTGGGGCTATCGCATGCTCAGGGGCAGCTCTAGCTCCATGGCACCAAGAGAAAAGCTGTGGTGTCCAGAAAAGCAGGGCAACAGCAGCATGCACTGCTATAGCTTTGCTGTCCCTCCAAGAGGTACACAAGCATGCAGCAGAAGCAGAGAAATGGCTGTTTGGGCAGGGGGATCCCTTTAAGCACGTGTCTCTGCAAGGCTCTGGTACCAGCACTCAAGAAGCAACTGGTAACCTAAAGCCCTGGCTGAAGTGATTCCAGGTGGCCTTTTATGTAAGCCGATCACTTTTTCGATGCACTTTTGTGTGTGGATGCGCTCTTTCGAAAGAAGTTCTTTCGGAAGATCTCTCCCGAAAAAAAGTCTTTCAAAAGAAGCTCGCAGTCTAGAAGTGCCTTTGTATGCACTAGCAAGGGCTCCTTGGGGCAGGTGAGAGCGGGGCCGGATTAAGTGGGGGGGCTAGCCGGGCAGCTACCCGGGGTGCCAACCTATGGGGGGGCGCCTGATGGCAGCTTTAAGGGGCATCACACGCTCGGCCGCACGGTGCCTCTTAGAGCTGCCATCAGGTGCCGCGTGCCCAGGGCTGGGGGCCACGCAGCGCCTCTTAGAGCTGCCATCAGGTGCTGCGCGCCTGGGGCTGGGGGCTGTGCAGTGCCCCTTAGAGCTGCAATTGGGTGCCGTGCGCCGGGGGGCAGAGCCGCGCATGCGTCGCGTGCCCGCTGCCCGGGGTGCGGGAATGGCTCGAGCCGGCTCTGGGTGAGAGTACAGCATGTAAGAGCACTCTACACATCATACCCCTCTAGAGTGCTTTGCTGTGCCATGGGGACAAACCCTTAGTCCTTCTCTCCAGAGTCTGTGCAATCTCTTCCCCTTTGTTACAGAGATCATAAAATCCTCCTTGATGTACAGAGTATAGTCACATCCGGTCTAGGATACATCTCTCAGTCAGGAAGTGCACTCATGTCCTGTCTCGATCAAAAGCTCCAGCTCCGAGGCTTTCCACTTCAATCTGATACTGTCCCTGCTTTGGTTTCCCTCGAGCTGCTTCTTACATTTTTGCAGCTTTCTCCTAGCATCACTTGGATTTCCTCGTAAGAGAGTCTCATTCCCTTATGTTTCCTCCCAGGATTCTGCTCCTTCCTGGGATTTCTCCTCCATGTGCCCTGAGCTAGGAGAAGCAATGAAGCTCCTGGTCTCTCTCTGATGCTCTTTTGCAGCCCTTGTCCCTCTTCCTAGCATACAATGCAGGCAAGCCTGTGGCTCCCATCAATGGTGGGAATTCTGATAGGTGAAGCTCTACTATTCTGAGCTGAAGTTGGGAATTGGCTGGGGTGGGCCTGAGGCCTGCTTTACAGGGCCAGAACAACCTATGAGAGGCACACAAGCAATTTGGCTTTTCACAAGAAAATGTAGTTAGAAGGAAAAAGAGAATCTGCTACTCTTCTCTCTCAGGAGGTTTCTATTTGTTGGGCTGCAGTGAGGGCTCTGGTAAAGAGAAAGGGGCTTTGAAATATTGCTGGGCCCTGGCATTTCGTATCTTCTCTGTGCAGTCCAAATGGGACTATTAAGAATAGCCCAAGTGGGCAATTAAGAATATTAAAAACATTTTGAGCTACTGCCAAGATCTCAACTTAATGTT
Organism: Pelochelys cantorii; assembly: GCA_032595735.1. Classification (NCBI taxonomy): domain Eukaryota; kingdom Metazoa; phylum Chordata; order Testudines; family Trionychidae; genus Pelochelys; species Pelochelys cantorii. The sequence goes on along the minus strand of CM064329.1, from coordinate 93,867,800 downwards.
GCTCCTGAATCCGACTTCTAATCATGGTTGGGCAGGAGTTGCACCCTTTTCTCAACTGTATGGACCTAGCCTAAGTCAGCCATTTGTTGTCACTTCCATGCTGAATTGTTACAATGAACCCTAATTTGCTTTGACTCTGATGGCCATTCAGCAACTGCAGTTGGTTCCCTGGTCTGCAGCCTACCTGAAAAGGGAGCTAACCAAACAGCACATTGCCCTTGTGCTTCTATTTGTCATCCACTTTGAAGTGGTGGGACTGATATTTAGAAGCTTTAGACATAGGATAGATCCAGTCCCCCTCTCCCTATCTTACTACAGGCAGCAGGCATTGTCTGAAGCACAGCTCTTCGTGTGCGGATTGGGGACTGGCCATTGACTTTCCAGGCTGCTACCATTCTGTGATATCTTCGCTGAAATGGCAATTACAGGCAGAATGGAAATGAAAGATCCTAATGCAGGTCGTGTTTGTTGGAACTCTTAGCTGTATGTATGGTGCCTTCAGTAGATTCTACAGTGATGACCTTATTTGAGTTTCCTGCAGCTAGCAGCCCAGATAGGAACAACAGTGAGTGGCTGGTTACAGCTTGGGAAAGTATCAGAAACTTCCTTGACTTAAGTGCAGAATATCAGTAGCCAGACTAATGTGAGAAACCCATTTGAAATCTCTTTTCTGTGCAGCCAGCTCTGGAGAGCAGTGTCCTGCAGGCTCCGCACCCTGAACATGTTTTGTCTGGGGTTTTTTTGGTGCTGTTATAAACTATTCAATCTTTTTTTCTATACTTGAGCCTCTGCACACCTGACTGGCTGAAAGTGTGTTTTGAAACTGCTTGGAAAATGGCATTTCAAGAACCGTCAGAGCTAGGACAGCACAGGCCACAGGAAAGGGAAATACTATCTCATTCACAGATTTTTGCAGTGGTGCAATACTATTTTTATTTGTTTAGCTCTGACTATGTGTTTGGCTCCATTCGTCTACCCAGAGAGAGCGAGAGAGAGAGAGAGAGAGAGAGACCCTGTCCCTGGGTACTTGCTGTCTAAAAGACTGGCACTTGAAGAATATTATTAAGCTCATATTTTATGGCTATCAGGAAGAAGCAGATTTGTAAAACATATTCCAAATAAATGATGATGTGGGCTTGGCATACTGGAAAGGGATCCAGTGCATGGGTCTGAGAGTGGGAAGATGCATGGAGACAAGCAGAGTGGGACAGAGAAATGGTGATAGAGACAAGAATCATTGGTGGTACAGAGGAGGCTCAGGGGAGTCAAAGAGAGGAGACAGACAGGAAAGACAGGATACAGACAGGGCAGAGTCATTAAAAGTGTTGAAGACAAGAATGAGAAGTTTGTGAGGTGAGAAAATAGAAACCTTCTACTGAACCAATCTGGCCATGCCACACCATGAGGCAATGGCTTGTGATCTCTGTGCTGTTAAACTACTTTTTTGCTTTTTTTTATTCATTCATAGATGACCAACAGCAACCAGGCCAGGTGGATTTTTCCCCCTGGGAAATCAGTGTATTTTATGCAATGCCATGGAAATCTCTAAGAGGAGGCACATTCTATTTTGTCCTCTTGGTAGAAGCAAAAATAATTTGATTTTTTTCTCATCATTATGCAGCTAGCATATCCTATTCAATTGGTAATGAAAATGTGACAAGGCACAACAGAACCACCCAAACCTTCTTGTCACAGAGATGTGTTGTGTAAATAACCACAATTATATTTTACAGGACTGATCTAGCAGATTCCCAGTTAACTATAATATTGCCATGAACTTCAGTCTTGAATTCAGCATAGCATAGAAATTAGAGCTGACTGAATCCTTAAACCTCATCAACTCAATTTACTAAGAAATTGGGAAACCAAGATAGAATGTACATTCAGGAAAACAAAATCTAAGTTTCTGAGTGTAGAAATAATGTACTGTCAGTACTCTAGGTGTGATAAAAGATGAAGTGCATTATCAGGGCTATTCTGTCAATTGCCTAGTAATACAAGCAAATTGCTGAGAATTTGCATAGCTGACAGATTTCTGCATTATACCTCATGACAGCTATGTCTAGACTGCAGGCTATTTTCAGAAGAAGCTTTTCCGGAAGAGATCTTCCAGAAAAACTTCTTCTGAAAGAGAGCATCTACACAGCAAAAGCTGAATGGACACTATCTAGCATTTAAGCTGTGATTACTATGGATGAAGTGGCCACCAAGGCACCTGTGCTTTTTTCTCTTTTCTCTTCTTTGGAAAGAACTCCCTCTTCCCTGTCCACACACGCCTTTTTCCGAAAGAGCTCTTTTGGAAAAAGGCTTCTTCCTTGTAGGAAGAGACTTACCAATGTCAGAAAACCCCCTCTGTTCTTTCAATTTTTTTTTGAAAGAACACAATTGCAGCGTGGACGTAACTGGAGTTTTTTCAGAAAAACAGCCATTTTTCTGAAAAAACTCTGCAGTGTAGACATACCCTAAGAGTGATTTCAGGGAAAGACTAGCTCCTTTTAGGGTCCTATGTCAGTGATTATGAGAAGCCTTAGATCAGCAAGACTGTTGATAAGTAAAAACAAGCTGAAGACTTTGAAGTAAAAAGCTAAACATGTTTTGTATTTTCAGATCATAATAGTTGTTTGAGCTGATATTTAACCCAGTGTGGATCATTAGCTAAAATAACATATGCCTTGCTGGGCTCTAAATTTTAATGGTGAGGAACCAGAAAAAGAGCTTGACTGCATGGGGAAATTGACAAGAGTAGCTATAGAGGAGAAAGCTATTTTACAATAACACTCCATGTGGACACTGTATTTGAATAAAAGTTGTTTTATTCTGGAATCATGAGTGTGCTTCCTAAGAGAAGTAATTATTCTTCAATAAAATCACTTTGTTTATATGAGAAGGATTCTGAAATAAATGTTGTAGAATAACCTTTTCCGCAATAACTATTATAGTCATTTCCCTGTGTAGACAAGTCCTAATTCTGTAATACATTGAATGTAATATGTTGACCATACTTGAATTATTAAATGTTGCATCTTTCTGCATTAATCAAAATTATTTTTTCATACTCCTGAATCCTTTTTAGTGTTGATTTATCTGTAAGGTATTTTAATAAAATGATTAGTCATCTTCTAACAACACGTACAAACTACACTTAGCAAAGCTCTCTTCATGTCATTTGTCCAGGCCAGCTATGGAGTCCACCCATAAAGTCTATCTACTATTACTGACAAAAATAATGTGCCTGTCAAAGCAATTTTAGGTGAAGTTTTAAGTCTGGCATCCTAGACACTTTATGCCATGTCTAACTCAATTGCTGAGGGAACCCGGAGCTTATAACCGTATACTTTTCACCTTTCATTTCTGCGCAGCCTCCCATTTTAAAAGGCTTAATCTCTACCCATTAGCAATGCAAATTTAGCAATACAATAACTGCAATGATTCTGCAATGTAGCATAAACACAATGCTTGTCCATCAGTCATGTGTGACTGGGAATAGAGCACCTGACTTTCAACTCCATGATCACAGATCTTGATCCAGTCAGGGTTTCAGTGTAGTAGCCAGCCCAACTTGCATACACACAAGAGATTAGGGAGCAGTGGTATAGATATGTATAAGGTATATATGCACCCTTAAAATGGTGAGGCTGGGGCAGAGTTTGGATAGTTTATCTGTGTACACCTCAAGGCGTGTTCTCCTAATGAGATTCAGTCACACCGTACCCATTATGACTAATCTTTAGGAAACTAGAAATATATAGATAGATCTTTCTTTGCCATTATTTTCCAGCATGCCAGCAAATGAATGGAATCTACTGAGAGCTGAATGGTCACCATGTGAGGAGGGCATAACCTATGGTTCAGAGATTACAAAACAAATTCCTGTGTCTAGGAATTAGGGTACCCAAATTTCTCATATTCATTAGTAATTAGGGTTAGAGTTAACACTATTTATTGTCAGCCTTTTATCTTCTCTGTGTCTTAAATATAGATGTAATAACTTGAAAAGCAGCAGCTGGATACAGTTAAGCTTAAAACCAGAAGCAACAGGGGATCCTCATTAAGAAAAGAGAATATAATGCATTAAACTCTCAGCTGGTGAAAGATGGGCTAGCCTAGGTCAAAGTACTCGATTCTGTTTTAAGTAATGGTATATCTTCTGTGTCACTTTCTCCCTGAAATAGTGTGCAGTATTCTGAGGGCATCTCCCTCTATATTCTTGATGATGTCCTTGGAACATGCCACCAAGGAATTTAGAGCAGGTTCTATCCAACATCCAAAATATATAGGTCAGAATTTAGAAGATGTTAGTACTGTGTGATTACCCACACAATTCAAAAATAAGCATAAGGTTCTACCAAGCCATGGAAACAAATGGGATATAGGCTGACAATTGTGACCTAAACCAGGAATTGAACTGGCTCTCCAGAGGTTGAAGGGTTAATGAGTTATAATGTGCTGGTAGAAAGCCTTTCCCCTATGCTAATGACTCCCTGGGTTGTCATGTTCTTCTAATCCCAAAGATCTTTAGTGTCATTCATGTTTCCCCTCTCCTTCAGAGATCTGCCCTCCTGTAACTCTTGTCATCCAGGACACTAAATGTCTCTTTGTTTCACAAATTCAGCCCTTCCATCAAGAGCACCCTGCTGGACGTCTCCTTCCTCAGATTGTTCTGAGAGACAGCCCCTCACCTCAGAGAGCAGCTGGACAACCAACTCAGAAGACACCAGCAGCCCAAGCATTGCCCCCTCCTACACAGATTTGCAGTCAATAAATACTGAGGACCTGACCAGTGGTGGTGCTTCTGCAGCAGACTCAGCTGGTAAGACAAACAGCACCTTTTACATGTTTCTAGTTCTTCCCAGTCACAATCAAACTTACCTTGTTTGGGTCTGTTCAGAACTGAGATACAGAGGTTGGCTGCAGAGCCAGACCAGACTTCAACATCTGGATCTACCATGCTATAGGAGCTATAGATAGAGGCAAGCCATTAAGTTCAGATGCATATCCAAATGTCCTCAAAGTTCAGGTGTGTTTGGCTCAGGCCTATCTCTAGTTAACAGGATGGGATTCAAGAGTGTTTCCACAAACTACCAAGCTGATTTCCTGGGTCTTTCAGTCTTTCTTTCTGTCTTTCTTACATTTACTTCTGTATCATGGGGTTGAGGATGGTACTACAGGAGTAGAACAGAAAGGAAGCAGCCTGTTTCTGGATAAGAGAACACTGAAAGGTTCTGAGAGCAGAAAGTGTACTTAATTTTGAAGACCCTAATTGCTAGATGCTTTATTCCATCTGTTTGTTTGTTTGAACTCTTGCTGAGGGAAGCCATTTATTTTGTGTTGGTCTTTGACAAGTCTTGGGCAAATTATCCCACAAAGGAATAAAAGTTTGACCATGTATAATGAGACACAAACATTATTTTAAACATTAGCTAATATTTATGAAGACGTAACTGTTGTTAGTAAAATGACTAGCTGCCCCACCTCTTGCCACTGTTCTATGTAATTCATTCAATGAGCAAAGGGGAGAACTTGTAAATTCTCACTATTAATGCTCTATTTCTCAGAAGAAGTAACACAAGGCATTTGAAGATATTTACTCTTTATAAAGTAGCTGCTTGTCTTCATTATCAAAATATTCCATATCTGCACGAGAAAGAGAGTGAGAGGTTGAGGTTAATCTGTCACAAATTTCCTGTTTGACCTTGGGAATAAGTCTATTTTTTAAAGAGATTACTCGTTTGGCTGCTAAAGGTAATGATGTTGATGTAGTAGACTTTTGTAAGCCTTTTGTCTTGCTATTGTTTGACATTTACATTAAAGAAACTATAACAAAATAAAATCAACATGGCACATTCAATGGATTAAAAGCTTGCTAACTGAAAGGTGTCAATGTAACTGTAAATCATTGAATGAGCACACTTCTAGTGGGGTTCTGCAGGATTCATTTCTTGGCTCTATGCAATTTAATGTTTGTATTAATGACCTGAAAGAAACATACAATTATCACAGATAAAGGCTGCAGATGATACAGAAATTGGGGGAGTTGTAAATAATGAAGAGAGATCTGAATAACTTTTAAGCTAGATTCAAGCAACCAATGTGAAGTTTAATGTAATTAAATGTAAGGGTGTACATCTAGGAACAGAGACCATACTCACTGAATGAGGCGACTCTCTCCTGGGAAGCAGTGACTCTGAGAAAGATTTAAGAGTTGTGGTGGAAAATCAGCTGAGCATGAGCTTCAGTGTAAAGCTATGACCAAAAAGGCTAATGCAATCCTGGAAGGCATAATGGGAGTCTCAAATAGGAATAAAAAGATTAGTTTACCTCATATTTGGCACAGATGCAACTGCTGCTAAAATATTGTATCCAGTTCTGTGGTAAACTATTCAAGAAAGGTGTTGATAAATTGGAGAGGATTCAGAGAAAGGCTACAAGAATGATTAAAGGATTAGAAAACATACCTTATAGTGATAGACTCCAAGAGCTCAATCGCTTTAGTTTAACAATGAGAAAGTTAAAGGGTGACTTGATCACAGTCTCTCAGCGTCTACAAAGGGAACAAATGTTTAATAATGGTTACTTCAGTCTAGAAGAAACAGGTATAATGAGATCCAACCACTAGAAGTTGAAGCTAGACAAATTTAGACTGGAAACTAGAGATATGAAAGTTTAACCATGTAAACAGCTAACTGATAAGCCTTAGCTCATCGGTTAATGTTCACAGTTACACACAGGCTCCCAATAAACACGGACCTGCAGGGAGCCACCTGCAGCCCTGCACTGCTCCCTCTGATACAGATACAGTAGTGCGGGTAGCAGGCAGGAGCCGACACATACAGGAAACTGGCTTAAAAGCCAGTTCCCCACATGCCCGGCTTCCCATGAGCCGACTGCCACCTGCGTATAATCATGTAACCTCTGAAATTTTCAACGGTTACACATTTACTTCGTTACGAGCATTTTAACATCCCTACTGGAAACAAGATGTAAATTTTTAACAGAGAATCATTAACCATTGGAACAACTTACCAGTGGCCCTGGCTGATTCTCCCTGACTGACAATTTTTAAATCAAGATTGAGTGTTTCTTTAAAAACCTGCTTAAGGAAATCAACAGTGCTTTTATTATTTGCAGACATTAATTATGGTCAGAATTTCAAAATTGTTCAGCATCAGGGCTGGATTTTTCAAAGGAGATCTGTGCCCACAAAATCTAGTGGGCAGGCTTTCAAAATAACACAACATGCTGGGTGCTGATCTCTTCTGAAAATCTAGCCCATTTTTAGGAGCTTGTGTTGGAGCTGATCTCTTCTAAAAATTTGGCCTCAGATATTAGTGCTAAGTTTTTAAAAAGTTGGTCCTGAGCTCTTCTGGAAACGTGACTATATCTACGACTTGATCTCAAATGAGTTTGCTCAGTTCTCTATCAAACATTTCTAGGCATTACTTTCAAAAACTTTGATCATTTTTTGTTGCTTTCTTTGGAACTCTGTCTTAAATGATGCAAAAATCAATATTTAGGGTGAAGTTACCAAACCCTGTGTCAGTCATTTTCTCTTTTGGAAGATGTTAATCTTTGCTGCAAAGCAAGCCGATATCAGCCCTCTGGCTTTATTAGCTGCTTGTAGAGTGTGCAGTGTGAATTAATGAGCACTGAAATTCTTTTTATATCAGGCATATGGTGAATTGAATTGGAGAAACGCCACTGAAGCATCAGTTACAATGCTTATATGTATATAAATGTTGAGCTCAAGGTTAATTTACCTTCTTTTGCATCCTGAAGGCACTTCTCAACAATTCTTAGTTATTATTTGGGCTGCTCATGAGCCCAACATATTATAAAACAGCCCTGTCCTCTTTAATAATAATACTGGAGATGGGCCAGAAAATTGAATCCAGGTATCCCAGAATTGGAGAAAGGTGATGTGAAGGAGATTTCCCATACCTGAGCCATTCTTTTTAGGGACAAATCTGAGGAAGTATCTGAGGCTGGGGTGTCAACTGAGGAGGTTAGGAACAAGCTGATAAATTAAATAGTAATAGGTCACCATGACCAGATGGCACTCACCCACAAGTTCTGAAGAAACTCAGAATTGAAAGTTCAGAACTTTTAATTTGTTTAACTTATTGCTCAAATTAGTCTCTGTGTCAGATGACTGGTGGACAATAACTAATGTAAAGCTGCTTTTAACAAAAGGCTCCATAGGTGGCCATAGCAATTACAAGCCAGGAGGATCAACTTCAGTACCAGGAAAATTGGTTGAAACTATAATAAAGTACAGAATTATCAGACAGAGAGATGAATATGATATGGGGGAAATAAAGATGTCATTTGTAAAAGGAAATCATGCCTCACTAATCTATTATAATTCACTGAGGGAGACAACAAACATGTAGACGAGTGATCCAGTAGATATCGTGTACTTGGACTTCCATAAAACCTTTGACAAGGTCTCTCACCAAAGGCTCTTGAGCAAAATAGGCAGTCGTGGGATAAAAGGGAAAGTCCTCTCATGGATTAGTAATTATCTAAAAGATTGGAAACAAAGGGTAGGATTAAATGGTTAGTTTCCACAGTGGAGAGAGGTAAATAACAGGGTCTACCAAGGATATGTACTAGGATCAGTGCTGGTCAACACAAAAAAATTAGATATGCCCCTAAAGGATAGGTCCATCAATGGCTATTAGTTAAGATGTTTGGGGATGAAACTGTATGTTCTGTGTATCACTACATCTCTGAGTGCCAGAAGTTGGGACAGAATGTTCTTTTTATTCCCTCTTCAGCATCTGTCTTCAGCAACTGTTGGAAGACAAGATACTTAGGACATTGGACCATTGGTCTGACCCAGTATTTTCTTATAAAAGTACAGATCTGAATCCAGATTAGACAAAGCATCTGAGGGTCATCCAAAAACAAGCTGAGTGCTTTTATCTCAATTTTAATGAGTCAAAATTTGCAGGAAAGGAAAGTGTCCTTATCCTCATTTTACTCATGGAGACAATGTGGCCCCAAGAGGTTTCAAAGTCACAAAGCAATGTCCATTTCAGAAGTGGGAATACAAACCAGGCCTCCCAACTCTCAGTTCCTAAGGCAAGCTGAAGGCTTTAAACATTAGTACTTGAGAAGGCTCCAAGGATAAAGTCCTCTTCCCTTTCCCGCAGAAGGATGAGAAGGGAAGGACTAGGAAATCTCAGGGGCCTGAGTACACAAAAAACTATTAGGAGGGGAGGGAAGGATGTGGAAAGTTTCCAGGTAGACTAGGAAAAAGATAATAAAACAGAAAACAATAGCTGAAACAAAAGTCAATTTTATTTAAAACTGTTCAGTAGATTTTAAGGTCAGAAGCAATGATTATGACCATATTATGATCATCTAATCTGACCCCCTTCCAAAGAACCACACCCATTAATTTCAGCATCAAGCCTATAACTTCTGTTTAAGATTAACATATCATGAGCTAACTTTGTCACACTTTGTTTTTTAAAATTGCATACAATTGGATGCAAAACATCCTGAGCCCTTGGCAAACACCAACTTGCATCGCCCCAGTTGCCTGAACTGCTCCAGGCTTAGTGACTGCAAACATGCAGATCATTTGTTACAATGTTCTCTCCTGTGTTACTGATAACATTCAAATGATTAAAACACAGATTTTTTTTGCTGATCTAATTTCAGTGTTGCCAACTTTCACCATTTCTTCATGACTGATATGATTTCATCCAGGACTGGGGACAGTTCTGCATGTATTTCAGACCTGCTTGAAGGAGTGGGGGGAACCCCTGGTTGTTTTTCCCATACCCACCTTCTGAGGAAGAACAGCCGATTCGGGGCTGATGCAAGATGTCAGCTGGAGTCTCTTCCCTCTCTCCAATGAAGAGAGGAGTTGTGGGTAGGGGAGAGGGAACAGTAGACATCATTCTCTTGGGAAGGGAGGAGAGCCCGGAAAGAGTCCCCAGCAACTCAGAATAGCTCTGCTTCCTCCTTCCTTCCTGTGTGCAGTGCTTCTCCCTGGTTCTCTCCACTCCCCTCTGCATCCCTGCAACCCCAGGCCAGGGAAGAGGGAGGAGATAAAGCACCTAAATGCCTCTCCCTGAAGGCCTGGATAGGGAAAGAGGATCCTGCTGCACTGGCTCCCCAGTACCAGGACAGTAAGGAGGCAGTGAAAACCCCCCAAGAGGAGCAGAGGGTGGGGGATGAGGGAGAGGGGAGGGCAGAACTGACCTGGGAACTGTGGGGGATGGGCAATTAACTGCTGGAAGGCAGGATAGGCAGTTTTGGGTGTGGGGAGGATGCAGAACAAATCAGAATGTTGGAGTTTGTGGAGAAGCTGGATGCTCTAGACCATCAAACAGCCAGTGAAAGTCCCTGCACCAGGGACCAGAGTCATCACCTCACTCAGTACATCTGAGAGTGTAATAGAGAGGTAGCCGTGTTATCTGAGAGTACGGGCATTGCTAACTTTCACACTTGTGGGAGTTCAGAAGTCAAATGACAAACCAAAAAAGACAATCTGATTTACATATATAGCTATATTCTGATTTTGGGAATCTGACACATGACTTTTGCCTTAAAGGGGTTGGCAGTACTGCAGGTTTGCTTTCTCGTTCTCCGGTGATAGCAAAAGCTTATTAAGTTTTGGCAATGGATAGTTGGGTTGAAATGAGTTGTGTAGGGTGACTGGGAGCATGGAGTCAGCTTCCCAGTGTGCAGCAATCTCCAACCCATAATGTCATCTCTGTCCCATAATTTTCACCCCTTTTTTCAAAATCCCACAAACCTGACGGCCCTCCTTGCTATCCACTATCTCTGACACAAGTTTGGAGCCTATACAGCTGAGCACTATTGTCATAAGTATTGGAAGCAAGGATGCAGAGCTGCAAGAAGAAATGACTCAGTGGGGAATATAATGGTTTCCTGGAGTACAGATTATGGTGGGACATCGTGAGAACCTATTTAAGGTTATTTGTGGAATTCACAGAGCAGCTACAGATGGTGGAGCACTGCTTCTGAGAAAAGCACACTGGCTGGTGAGATTGCATCATACTGCAAGCTTGAGATGATGAGCGGCTGCAGAATTTTCAGATACACTAGTCTATGTTCCCGAGTCTGTGTGCGAAGTTCACCCCAGCCTTCCAATACACACACAAATGCACAAAATAGTTGCATTGACAGTGGAGAAGAGAATGGCAACTGCACTGTGGAAACTTGCAGCCCCAGAGTGCTATTGGTCTATGGGAAATCATTTTGAAGTTAGACAATTCACTGTGGGAGCTGTTCTGAGGCAAGTGTGCCAGGCCATTAGTCTTCCCCTGCTACACAGGACTGTGATTCTCAGCAGCATGCAGGACATAGGGGATGGATTTTACTTGAATGGGGTTCCCACATTGTGGTGGAGCAATAGATGGCACACACATCCCTATTTTGGCACCAGGCCATCTTGCCACAGAGTACATCAACAGAAAGGATTGATATTTCATGGTTATGCAACCTTTAGTGGATCACTGGGAGTGCTTCACCAACATCAGTGTGGGTGGCCAAGGAAGGTGCTTGATGTATGACTCTTAAGAACACAGGACTATTCAGAAAGTTACAGGCAGAGACTTTCCTTCCCAACTGGTGGATTACTACTGAGAAGGTTGAAACGCCGCTAGCGTTTACCCTTTTACCCAGTTTACCCTTTACACCACCGTCTCATGAAGCTATACACCAGCCCCTTTGACAATCCAAAGGAAAGATTGATTCAGGTACCAGTTCAGCAGGTGCAGAATGACAGTTGAATGCACTTTTGGTGGATTGAGAAGACACTGGCATTGTTCACTCACAAGATTGGATCTCAGTGAGAAAAACATCCAAGTGGTAATAGCTTCCTGCTGTGTCCCGCACACCACCTGTGAAGCAAACAGGAAAGTTTGCTGATGAAGTGGAGGGCAGAAGTGCAGTGGCTGCCTACTTAGCTTGAAAGGCCAGACACAAGGTTTATTAGAAAAGCTCAGTGTGGAGCAAGATAGCTCAGGGTGGCTTTGAAAGAGCACTTTAACAATGAGCTGCAGTAATGTGTTGTGGTGTACTATACTTTACCTGGCCCTGCTGTTTCAGGGCCTATTAGGAATAGAGTGGTGCTTGGTTTTATATGTATGAATATAACTCTGTCAATGCACCTATTAATTTTGTGGCACTTGCTGTACATTTATGATTATTACACTGTGCCACTGATCCTATATGTATTGGCACACTGTACAATAACAGCTAAAGGGGTACTTTCAGAACTGCTAGGAACACTGCAGCATATGTTGTGAACTAATAAAGGTGAATTATGATCCAAATAATAGAATTTTATTCTGTAACAAAATCAGGAAAAAGAAAAAGCCTTGCGATTTTAAAAGCAAATACGTCCAAAACTTAATAAATTAATAGTACAGAATTTATGAAGGGGAAGGAACATTCATGTCCTTTAGCTACACATACACCAATTGTGGCATTCACAGATCAGTGTATATATGAAACTGGGATTGTCTTTAATGTCCCCAGGTGTGGCGTGATAGAGGTAAGGCAGTGGTCGCTGATGCGACATGAAATGTTATGAAAGGTAGCTGTTGTAGAGATGTGCTGCAATGGAGTTATCCATGGATTGCAGAGGAAGATACACCTGTGATTACTGAATCTTTAGGATCCACATGAGTCTTCAACATCAGGGTTTGCTGCCTGAGCGTGCGGCTAGACTACATTCCTCTTTCGAAAGCGGAATACAAATGAGGGATATCGAAAATGCAAATGAAGTGCTGATTTACAAATCTCACGCTTCATTTGCATGATCTTGTCCAATCGCTTTTTCGAAAAAGGTTTTTAAAAAAAAAAAAAGCAGTCTAGACGCAGTTCTTTAGAAAAAAACCCTTTTTCGAAAGAACTCTTATTCCTGAAAAAGGGTTTCTTTTCGAAAGAACTGCATCTAGACTGCTTTTTTTTTAAAAAATACTTTTTTGAAATAGCAATCAGACGAGATTATGCAAATGAAGCGCAAGAGTTGTAAATCAGCACTTCATTTGCATTTTCAATTTCCCTCATTTGCATTCCTCTTTCGAAAGAGGAATGTAGTCTAGATACACCCCGAGAAGCCTCATTATGTCCTGGTGCATCTCCCTCTGCTTTTCCTGCTGGGACTCCTGGGCCTTTCTCCTCTCTGCTCTTTCTTTCTCTAGGCTTTTCCACAGTATTCATCCTTCAGGAACTGTATTCATGGTTCAATGAAGCACTGGCTTGCAGGATCTCATTGAATATGTCATTCCAAGTCCTCTTTCTCCACTATATTTGGCTCTTTATCTGGTGTGGAGTGGCCGTAATGGTAGCAGCTGAAGCTAAAATACACAACAAAACCATTGTCAGTATAATCACAAAAGAAAGTGAAAGTTAAGATTCAGAGCTCCCTTTGCTTGTTCCAGTAAAAGTTTAAACAAGACATGCTTAATGAAAAGGGAATTACTCGGTTGTGTCAAACTATGAGTCTCTAAGACAATGACACTGAATTCTGGTACCACCGTCTGTAGGCGGTGGGATTCTGTCTCAAACCTGAGGGTCACAAAGACACAGAAAGCATTGTTATCATGGACTAATGTGGGAAAGTGTCCTACTATTGAAGAAGAAATAAGACTGACACCCCTAGAAATCTTTTGGAGAGGATAGCAGAGTATCTCCATGAACGTTTCTCTGAGATCTCTCAGGAGGTTTAAGAGGAGCCTAATTAATAAGAACATAAGAATGACCATACTGGGTCAGACCAAAGGTCCATCTAGCCTAGTATCCTGTCTTCCAACAGTGTCTAGTACCACATGTTTCAGAAGGAATGAAAAGAAAAGGTAATCATCAAAAGATCCATTCCCAGTCGCTCATTCCAGCTTCTGTCAAACAGCAGCTAGGGACACCATTCCTGCCCATCCTGGCTAATAGCCATTGATGGACCTAACCTTTCTGAATATATCTAATTATTTTTGGAACCCTCTTATAGTCTTGGCCTTCCTCTGGCAAGGAGTTCCACAGGTTGACTGTGTGTTGTATGAAGAAAAACTTCATTTTGTTTGTTTTAAACTTGATACCTATTAATTTCATTTGGTGACCTCTAGTTCTTGTGTTATGAGTAGAGCCCTGCAATCTGCCAATACCCACTTTATATCTGCAGGTATCCACCTCTGTGGATGTGGATTCAAGTATCCCCTGCTCTTTTTTGAGGAAATGGATGTGGCTATGGATACAAGTATTGTATCTAGAACCGTGCAAATTTGCAGATATCTACTTTATATCCATAGGTATCTGCATCTGTGTAAGTCAACATGGATATCTGAGGCTCATTTTTGCGGATGCAGATGCGGATACAAATTTTATATCTGTGCAGGGCTCTAGTCATGAGAAGTAAATAGCACTTCCTTAACTACTTTCTCTTCACCAGTCATGATTTTGTAAATCTCAATCATATGCCCCCTTAGTTGTCTCTTCAACGCTAAAAAATCCCAGTCTTATCAATCTTTCCTCATACAGCAGCCATTCCATAGCCCTAATAATTTTGTTGCCCTTTTCTGAACCTTTTCCAGTTCCAAAATATCTCCTTTGAGATGGGGCAACCTGATCTGTATGCAGTATTCAAAATCTGGGAACATTTTGACTGCCACTCCACATCGGATGTTTCCAAAAATCAATTGACAATGAATCCAAAATCTCTTTCTTGAGTGTTAGCAGCTAATTTAGACCACATCATTTTATACGTATAGCTGGGATTATTTTTCCAATGTGTACTACTTTGCATTTATCAACATTACATTTAATCTACCCTTTTGTTGCTCACTCACCCAGTTTTGAGAGCTCCTTTTGTAGCTCTTCATAGTCTGCCTGTGGCTTAACTATCTCAAATACATGTTGCACCTCTAAAATCTGGGATTCTCTGGTCTGGCAACATCCAGCGCGTGGCTCATTTGGGCTGTGGAGGGGCCGGGAGCTGACGTGCAGCTCAGTTGGGCTGCAGGAAGAACCAGGAAGCCAAGTAAGGGGGCAAGCGGCAGCAGGGGGCCTGAAGTGACCTCCCCGGGTCCGGAAAAATCCTCCATCCGGGATCAGTCAGGTCTCAAGGGTGCCAGACCAGGGAGGTGCCACCTGTAGTTTTACATCATCTACAAATTTTGCCACCTCACTATTTACCTTTTTCCTAGATAATTTGTGAATATGTTGAATAGGACTGATTCCAGAACAGACCCCGTAGGTGCACCACTATTTACCTCTCTCCATTTTGAAAACTGACCATTTATGCCTACCTTTTGTTTTGGAGTTCAATCCTTAATTGGGGAAAGGAATTTATCTGAGTCACTCACATTTTTTATTACCTTCGTTGCTATTTATTTCTTTAGCCTCCCTAGTTTGCACAGTGGTCAAGAATTATTTTAGATTTGGTTTCTTATTTCATTTTATTCATATATATGCTGATGTGTGTACAGGCTTGGTGACACTCAAAATAAAAATAAATAACTGTAGTCAGACATTAAGATTCTAACCTTCCTGGTGTAATCCCTTGTTTGAATCTCCATGTTGATTTAAATCTGATCTTTGGATAATGTTTGAGAAGGTTGATGCATGTACAGACACCTATTGGCTCCAGCCCTGAGGTTTGCTGATAGTTATCGCAAGTGGTGGTTCAGTAATGGAATGGAAATTGCAAGGTTCTGTGCAATAATTTCCTGAAGTGTCCTGAAGCTGATTTCGGAGCACTGATATAATCTGAAATGAATATGAGTGGCATAAATACAGATAATTAACATTTGGGTATCTTCTGTGTGTCATACCAAGTACAAGAAGCTGGAAATGAAAACACTAGAAGGACAATGGTACTATCAAAGCAGTACTGGTACAAAGTTGGAGGCCTAAAGCGTCACGATTATTATCTAAGGTGCTGATCATGTGTAACTCTTAGCTACCTCTTCCATAGCTGTTTTGGCTCTGTGGGGCTGGCAGTAATAAAAATGGAATATGACATTTATGTGCAACTCAGTCACACAGGAAGTAGATATGCAGAATAGGTAGGGGCATTTTTATGTAGTCCATTTTCCATAATCATTTTTAAAGGGGCAATTTAGTGTAAACCCTATTAATGGGAATTTGTTGTGGGATCAGCACAGAGTTATTTGCAGTGAAGAGTGCACTGTTCTCACAAGGAATATGTATCATGAACAAAGTGGTGATTCTGAACAAAACTCAAATAAAATTAGTGGTATTACTTAAGTGCCAGCAATGTGCTTGTCTGTATTCACTAAAACCTATAGGGAACCACAGTTCCCTGCTCTGAAAAGCCTATTGGCTGAATGCTCATTCAGTGCAAAAGCCACAAAGCTACCTCTGGGGCACAGGGTTGCCAGCTGTCTAATCACGCAAACACTGAGGCCCTGCCCCTTCTCTGAGGCCCTGTTCCCACTCACTCCATCCCTGTTCCTCTTTCACTAGCTCTCCCTCACCCACACTGGGGGTGGAAGAAGGTGCAGGATCTGGGCTAGGAGGTGAGGTATTTGGAATATGGGAGGGAGCTCTGGGATGAGCCTTGTGCTGGGGGCTAAGGTGCAGGGGGGTGCAGGCTCCAGGAAGTAGTTTGGGTGCAGCAGAGGGTTCAGGCCTGGGGCAGGGTTTGGGGTATGCCAGGGGTTTGAATGTGGGCTCTGGGAGGGGCTCAGGATGTGAGAGTGGGGGGTCAAGGTGTGGGCTCCAGCCATGTGGCATTTATCTTGGGTGACTCCAAGTCCTGGCCAGTAGCACAGCAGGGCTATGGCAGGCTCCTGGCCAATGAGAGTTTGGTGTCATTGCTTGAAGCAGAAACAATGAGAGGAGACAAAACACTCCTGGGGCCACACGGAGGGATGTGCTAGCCGCTTCACTTCCAGGAGCAGCACGGAGCCCTGCGTAGCCAACTTGTAGTGGCTAATCTCCTGCTTTGGCATCAGGAGACTCTGGAAGAACAAGCCTGATTCCGGGAGACTCCCTGCAAAACCAGGAGAGTTGACAACCCTAACAGGGCAATGAATTGTCATGTATTTGTGTGCTTCCTGTTAGGAGTGACTCTTCAGTAGAAATTTGAATGAAGAGAGGTGAATGCCTGATGTACAGGGGTAAAAAGAGTGTTCTAGGTTTACAGGCCAGCAAAACAGAGCAGACAACTGAAGGGTGTTTATTTGATACGCTAGCCTGCATATCAGCTGCCCTGCATGGCAAGACAGAGCTCTCCCTGTATTGTACAGAGTGTTGGCTCTGAAAGTGGGACATTCGGTTCCCCCAGGATGCTTTGCAGCACTTTCTTTGTATCAAGGCATTCTTTAGCCATGCAGAATTGGAATCTGGTTGGGAAAGTTCACACAAAAGATGTAGGGGGCTCTGTTGGAGGTTTTGCTCTCATTAACCCATCTCTCCTCCTCCCCTAAGATTGATTTGTTTGTACAGGCTTGGTTGCTTCCAGCAACACATTATTAGTGTGAACTTTCAAGTATCCTTGGAGACCTGAAGATTTCTCTACAAACCTTTTGAATTCTTAGTCTCCATGGAGGGTGAAATGAGCAAGCATTTCAGTGTCTACAGATGCACTTGCTTTGGATTTTCTTGCTCCTTTCAGTGAACATGTTAAAGCTAAGTTGATATATCTCCCCAGTAGCCACTGTAACTGAACCTCTGACCTCCACCATCTCCTCTCATAGTCCCTGTCAGTGGGACACCCTTTCCTGGAAAGGCAATCATTGTCCCCAGCAACTGATGCTACCTAGTTAAGCAACATTAAATGCTCTATCTCAGACCAGGGAGCATGCCATGCTTAGCAAAGAGGATGCCAACAGAGTGATGAGTTTGCCTCGTCCTCTGTACCTATCTTGCTCAGGTTTGCTCCCTGGTAATAAGACTCTCCTTCAGATTGCCTGCACTCAATTTGAAATTGCAGGTCTCAGTAGGTCTGAGTCCTTTTTTTAGTTCCTCTTGGCATTTTGTGCCATTGTCTTGCCTATACCCAGCATAGATTAAATATCCTGAAAATATCCTCATTTCCTGTCTAGAAATAGTTGCATGAGGGTCTAGGAACAGAAGGGGCAATGATGAACTCCTCTGCAGGTGGTTTTTGGCAAGTCAGGGGTAAGACACATTGGCAGAGAGAGCTGTTGCAGCAATGCTGGGAGTGGAAATAACCACTGAGCAGAGTCAGATGGTATTGTGGTTAAAACATATGAAAAGCCCACGTACATTAGCACTGCCATTTCGGGATCTGGGCTGGTGGTTAGAATAGTGGGAAATTTTATGTGGGGAAATGTAAGCCTCCTTGTTCAGTGTGAATCTCTTAAAACAGGCACTCCATGCACCAAGAGGACTAGAAGCTGAAATGTCATCCTCTGTGGACTCCACAATACACTCTTTACTTCTGTGTATTTAGCGTAGGACTCTGTGTAGATCACATTACAGCTGTTAAGTGAATCAGTGGTGACCCTGAAGTCAGCAAGCTTTTTTAGACTGTCCCCAACACAGACTTGCTGGAATGTTGATCATGGCACTTCCTGTAAGATGTACTTACAACAAGCCCCTGTATCAAACAGGTTGCCATTATGAATGTGTATGTTCCCCAGGCTGGTCCTTCCTCCTTCCCCCAGATTATTTGCTGCTGATTATGGGGAGGGAGTGCTGGGGTGCAGCGAAAGGATTTGTTCTGTGCAGTGCCATGATTGACAGTCCAGCTGCATCCACAGAACAAAACCAGTTTGTCTTGCATGTCTGAACAATCAAAGGCTGAACTAATGGAACAAACAGGTGTGAGGAGAGGGATGAGGAGGGGAAGGAAGAGGGTGCCTTACTCAGCCAGTGGAGCTCCCTGTCTATGTTGGTAAAAAGAAAACCAGGTTAGTTTGAATTGACATGTTCTTCACAAAGTGGCAGGGAGAGAAGCTCTTGAAGGCCTTCATCGGTGAGCAAAGGTGATTAAGATTAACTCCTGGCATAGAAGTGGATTGCAAGTCAGATGCCATGTGTCCAGATAACCTGCAGTCTTTCTGGCATGCACCTGGAAATCTCAGCACAGTTGCCTTTTGATTTCTGCTTCAGCACAGGGAGCTAATGAGAGCTGAGGAAATGAGAGAGTGAACAGGTAGGATACATTCTTTTCTCACGGTGTGCTGAAGTGGATGCAGCAAGTGGCATTGTGACAGCTGAGATCATGTTTGTCCATTTGTCATACAGTGGAATCATAAAACTGAGGTCCTGAGTTTGGTGGCTTTTAAAGGTCACATGATGCTTTTTGGAGAATAAGTAATAGCTTCAAAGTGAAATTTCATTTCAGAGACTTGCACAGGATAGTCACTTCCTAAAAGCCCTGGTAGTTTCATTTGATTGAAGGGAAAGACCTTTTTCACTTGTTGTCCTGTGGTGTTAAACAGCTCCTGCATTCTGTCCCAGAGGTGGCTGCATTTCGGTAGTGGGTGTAGAGATCTGTTTGTGGCTCAGTTAGGAACATCTGTAAAGTGCTTTGGGATTCTTTAGGGTGCAAGAAGTTTCAATGTATATACATGTTGATAAGATCATTTGTGTTCAGCTCAAACCATTAGCTGCAAAAATTTACTGTGTACCCTGGTTATGGTGTTAAGTTATCAGGACAATTCCAAAGTCTGTCTATGGCACACACTCAAGAACCATCTTACTAGGTATTATATAAAAGCATATGTGTGTTTCACCTGAATTTGTAAGGTCCTACAGGATGCTGTAGCGCTTGATTAAAGCTTCGTTCTTCACCTCTAATGCAAAGATGTCCTGGTCAAAGAATCTTTATTCATTTGTTAAAACTCTTAAAATATGGCTAGTTAGTGGATTTTAAGAGTTTCTAGTTTTGCCTGAGATCTTTTCTCCCCACCTCAGGTTTGTCTCCATCCTTTCATTTTTATTTCTTTTTGGAGGTGTCAGATTCCTGCTCCCCACAGAAAAACAGGGACTACTCCAAAGAAAAACAGGAACCATCCCCAGTTCAGAATGGCTTGAGAGACAGCACCAGGGTGATGCAAGACACCACCATCTGCTCCGTAAAGCATGACTATGTCTACATTACACTTCTTTTTCAGAAAAAGGTACACAAATTGTGCTCTGCAATTTGCGTACCTTTTTCCAATTCTTTTTTCAGAAGAGGCTTTTCTGAAATTTGGCCCATCTACACGGGGCCAAATTTTGGAAAAACCTCCTCTTTCAGAAGAGCCCTTATTCCTCATGAAATGGGGCTTATGAAAGAATATAGGGCTTCTGAAAGAGCGCATCTGCTCTTCCGAAAAAAATTTTGGAAGAGCAGACACGTTCCCTGGATGCAACGGAGTTTTTCCAGGATACCTCCAGTATTCCGGAAAAACTCTGTAGTGTAGACATAGCTTCAGTTGCCTCCTTAGCACTTCCGATCTCTAGCAGCAGACTGACCAAACTGACAATTCCCTAGATGGACACTGCCACCAAAGTTGTGCAAAAAGTAGTATTTCATTTTATTTCAGAACTTGTGAGCTGTTGTATTTACAATG
The DNA here is from genome assembly GCA_032595735.1 of Pelochelys cantorii. Lineage (NCBI taxonomy): Eukaryota > Metazoa > Chordata > Testudines > Trionychidae > Pelochelys > Pelochelys cantorii. The sequence goes on along the minus strand of CM064329.1, from coordinate 93,847,269 downwards.
TTTAAATATTAGTCAGTCACTAATTAAAGGGATATTATCAAGATAAAAAAACTATGGGCTGTTTTTGTTAATAAAACCATTTTTGCTACAGAAATGGAAAGTGTACAAAAGGTAATTTGATTTTCACCATTCATGATCGATTTTTGCACTTCACTGACGGATGCAGTTAGGCTGGCATTTTTTAAGTCAGTCTCGCTCTCTGGTTTTCATGCTCTAGCCTAGAACAATTTGATTGTTGTGTATGTTTCCAGCATTAGAAGAGGAGACTGGTTTATATTTAAAATAAAACATCATCAGAATTTATATTTTTTTTAAAGAAGGAAATAATTTCTGTTACCAAATCTTCTGTTCTAGAAACCCTAATGGCATGATTCTAATCCCACTGAAACTGGTGTGAATTGGGAGTGACTGTTGAAATCAATGGTATCATATTAGATGTAACTGAGCTCAGAATCAGTCCCTAAGTGTTGTGATTAAAGTGCCTCACAGAGCTCCTTCAGCAGGACCCAGAGAATATTACTAAGATTGCTGAAAATTGCACCAAAAATTAGCAACTAGAGAGAGTTATTGTACTATTTCTAATCTTAATCCATTTAAATCATGGGGAGGTAGATAGATAATCCTTACTCTTCAACTGCCACCTCTTCAAAGAGCTGGGAATATCAAACATCATCAGTAGTCCTCTGGATTTTATTTTGAGATGGACACAACTTGAAAATCACATACCAGTCTGGAAACCTGTACCTACTATAATTCAATACCTGTACCTACACAATATGTGTAGTCAGTCAGTTTTGCCTGCTTGTGTTGGACTGCAGCACAACAGAGAAGACAAGCACATTTAAAGCCAGGGAAATATGATTGTGAAGGCACAAAAATTATCAGGCTTTTTTATGTGATGGGAATGGAAGTCAATGTTTACTTAATATGCTGATTCTGATGAAGAGTAAGGATTAACTTTCAAAAGGGTTAAGGCACTGGCCTGACGTTCTGGAGATTCAGATTCTGTTTCCTGTTCTGCCACAGACTTCCTTTGTGATGGTAGGTAGGTCATTTAATCCCCACTGTAAAACGTAGATAGTAATAATACCCTAGCTTTCAAAACTATTGTGAGGATACAGCCATTATTCATCTTTGTGAGGTGTTCAGATGCCATGGTGACGTGCACCATAGAAAACTCTGTAAAATAAATAACATTTCACTCCTTAGCGTCTGCTGCAGATGTTTCTGTATTGAAGTAGAAGCACAGGAATGGCTGCAGCATTGTGAAAGCTTTGAAGCATAAGGGATTCCTTTATCAACCAATTTTATGATGACTCTCAGCTCTAAACAAATGTGTTAACCTGCTTAGGAATTTTAAAGCACATCAAACGTAGCATGGGTTTGAAATTAACATCCACTTCCTGAAAAAGCAGAACAGCCCCTTCTTCTCAAGAGCTGGGGAGTTCTTTGTTAATAAGCTTGACTGAACAAGTCTTTATTAAACAGTTCATGTCACTGGATTGGGGGATTATTTGTTCCCATTCTCCATTCCAACCATGACCTGGATGAATCAACTGTAATGCCTGAGATCTGAAAAGCTTTTGTTTGGTCTCTATAGTTATAACTACAATTAGCAGCTCAGCAGCTTTTTTCCCTGGACAGGAGAAGGCTTTGGTTTGCCTGCTGTAACCACAGCTCTAAATGTCACTCACTTTGCATGTTAGCCAGGTGATTCAGCAGCATGTGATTTAGGCAGTAAATCCCCAATCCCATGAAAATTAATGGAAGTTTAGGATGGCACCTAGACCAGTGTTTCTCAACCAGTGGTACGAGTACCCTTAGGGGTACTCAAAAGAAGTCTGGGGGGTACGTCAACACAACTGAAATTTGGAGAAAACTGAATTTTTGTTTTAAGTTTTGCAGCGCTTTATTATTTTTGTACTTTTTACACCCAAAAATTTCATCGCCTGACCAGCTACGATGAAGTTGTTTAAACAAATGTGTTACAATGGTAGAAAAAAAATGTATGCATCTGAAAATTGTAGGTACTGGTGGTACATACATTTTTTTTAAAGGGGTACTTTATAAACAAAGTTGAGAAACACTGACCTAGACCATCTTGTTCACTGTGCCTTCTCACTAACTCATGGTCTCTCTGAGGCATCTCTTTATGAACTGATAACACAGCCCCCCTTGTCTATGGGTATCACTCACATTACTTTTTCCTATGTACTACAAGAGAGAAGGGACAAGTCATGGGCCAAAAGCTCATCTCTCAATGGTGTAAAGGGGTTAGCAGTAATCCAGAGAAGAAACTTAGTTTCTCTCAACCACTAACATTAGCAATTATGCAGAAACTTTTGTCGCAATATAGTTCCTTTTTCTTTCGATTAGGATGATACAATTACCAGGGGCATGAGTTCCCATTGTATCATGTTAGACTATATATGAGCCTTTGTTAAAAAAGGCATCTCCAATTTGAAATTAAAGACACACACCAATTATTTTTTCTAGTATAAAAAAAAAACCTTGAAATTGCAGCCTAGGTGATGTATTTTCCTTTCCCTTTATTCTCTTCAAACTGGCTAATCAAGATTCCAAGCTTACTTCTTGTAAATTCACACCTGGCTTGCTACATACTAAATCACCATGAAGATAAGCTCATTCAGCAGTGGCCATGGGGAATGCTTTATATTGCTTATGAGCAAACCTTTACATAAGCTGATCAAGAATCACTGTTCATAGACTCTGAATGGAGTTTGGTCAGGTCTCCTCTTCTGCAAGGATGGTGGTTGTAAGACAAAGAATTGTAGGAAGAGTCAAAATCAGGTGTGAATGAGAGTGAGGGCATTTTACTGGTGCCTGGAAGATGCTAGGTTGGAAATGAGTTTATAAAAATGGAGAGAGCCCAAGGTAGCCCTGAGCAAACCTTTTCTTCTACTGAGACTCCTTGAGACTGTGGAGTAGTCTTCCAAGAGAAGTGATAAAAGCTCCATCACCAAGGACATTTAAAACTAGACCTGAAAAAACATTAGGGAACATATAGACCGATCCTGTGCTGGCCCGTAGAGGGAAGGAGTAAATACCCAATAGCTCTCCTTCATCTCCAGTTGCGTACTTCTAAAATTTGTAACAAACTTCTCTTTGAGGGGTGAAAGAGTTAATACTGTCTCACTACTTCTACACTGCAGGCATTTTGTGCAAGAAGTCTTTTGCAGAAGAGTTCTTGCACAAAAATTTCTTGTGCAAAAGCGCATCCGCACCTCAAAGCGCATCGCTTTTGCAATGCGCTTTTGCGCAAGAGAGCGTCCACACTGCATGGACGCTCTTGCTCAAGAAAGCTCTGATTGCCATTCACAAAATGGCCATCAGAGCACCTGTGGTTTTTCGGATAGGCTCTTTTTGCACAAGAAACCCCTGTGGAGGGTCCACACTTGCCTTTTTGCGCAATAGCTGTAGAGCAAAAAGGAGTTATGCCTCATAAAAGAAGGCTTACCTACACCGGCAAAAGCCCTCTGCTGCCATTTTACTTGCGCAAAAGTGCATTTGAATGTGGACGTTCTGCAGGTTTTTGCACAAAAACAACCATTTTCGCGCAAAAAACTTGCAGTGTAGACGTAGCCTCTGAGTAAAAATCTCTGTTTTCTATGGCGTTTACGTGGGCCCTTCATTGATAACCCTGCACCTTATGTGAGGTTTAATCTCCATGGCCGAATTAATTATGAGCTCTAATTGGGCACAAGAAACAAAGAAAAGACGCTTGGGGAAGCTGATCTCATCTCTCCAGCTTCCTTGCTTTGCTGTTTCAGCCATGAAGATGGGAACTAGGGACAACAGGCAGAAAATTCTGTCAAAAGGCTTTCTGTGTGCGGGTAGAAAGTTGGGCAGGGTTGGAGGAGGGTGAAGGGGGCAGAGTGAGAAATGGATTGGATGCGTTTGTTTAGGAAGTCAGAGCGTTAGGCTGGAATTTTCATCCTTCCCTGTGATAGGGTTGGTTTAAGCCACACACTTGCTGTAAAAGTTTTAAACAATTTGTCATCTGGTTGATCTTCCACTTTGTTCTGCCCAGACCTCAACCTGCCCAAAGCTGATAACAGTCTCTCATAGAATCATAGAACCATAGAGCTGGAAGAGACCTCAGAATGTCATCAAGTCCAGCCCCCTGTTCTAGGCAGAATCAATCTCAACTAAATCAACCCAGCCAGGGCTTTGTCAAGCCGAGACTTAAACACCGCTAGGGATGGAGACTCCACTACTTCCCTAGGTAACCCATTCCAGTGCTTCACCACTCTCCTAGTGAAATAGTTTTTCCTAATATCCAACCTGGACCTCTCCCACCACAACTTGAGACCATTGCTCCTTGTTGTGCCATCTGTCACTACTGAGAACAGCCCTTCTACATCCTCTTTGGAACCTCCCTTCAGGAAGTTGAAGGCTGCTATCAAATCCCCCCTCACTCTTTGCTTCTGCAGACTAAACAGACCCAACTCCCTCAGCCTCTCCTCATAGGTCATATGCTCCAGCCCCCTAATCATTTTGGTTGCCCTCCGCTGGACCCTCTCCAATGTGTCCACATCCTTTTTGTAGTGGGGGGCCCAGAACTGGACACAATACTCCAGATGTGGCCTCACCAGAGCCGAATAAAGGGGAATAATCACTTCTCTGGATCTGCTGGCAATGCTCCTCCTAATACACCCTAATATGCCATTAGCCTTCTTGGCTACAAGGGCACACTGTTGACTCATATCCAGCTTCTCATCCACTGTAACCCCCAGGTCCTTTTCTGCAGAACTACTACTTAGCTGGTTGGTCCCCAGCCTGTAACAATGCTTGAAATTCTTCCATCCTAAGTGCAGGACTCTGCACTTGTCCTTGTTGAACCTCATCAGATTTCTTGTGGCCCAATCCTTCAATTTGTCTAAGTCACTCTGGACCCCATCTCTGCCCTCAAGCATATCTACCTCTCCCCCTAGCTTAGTGTCATCTGCAAACTTGCTGAGGGTGCAATCCATCCCCTCATCCAAGTCATTAATAAAGATATTGAACAAAACCGGTCCTAGAACCGAACCTTGGGACACTCCACTAGAAACCGACCGCCATCCTGACATCGAGCTGTTGATCACTACCTGCTGGGCCCGGCCTTCTAGCCAGCTTTCTATCCATCTTACTGTCCATTTATCCAATCCACATTCCCTTAACTTGCTGGCAAGAATATTGTGGGAGACCGTATCAAAAGCCTTGCTAAAGTCAAGGTATATCACATCCACTGACTTTCCCATGTCCACAGAGCCAGTTACCTCATCACAGAAGCTAATCAGATTGGTTAGGCACGACTTGCCCTTTGTGAATCCATGCTGACTATTCCTGATCACTTTCCTTTCTTCCAAGTACCTCAAAATGGATTCTTTAAGGATCCCTTCCATGATTTTTCCAGGAACTGAAGTAAGACTGACCGCCTATAGTTTCCTAGATCGTCCTTCTTCCCTTTTTTGAAGATGGGCACTACATTTGCCTTTTTCCAGTCATCCGGGATCTCTCCCAATCTCCACGACTTTTCAAAGATAATGGCCAAAGTCTCCTCAATGACATTTACCAACTCCCTCAGTACCCTCGGATGCATTAAGTCCAGACCCATGGATTTGTGTACGTTTAGCTTTTCTAAATAGTTCCTAACCTGTTCTTTACCCACCAAGGGCTGTCCATCTTCATCCCATCTTGCATCACTTAGCGCATTAGTCCGGGAGCCGACCTTGTCCGTGAATACAGAGGCAAAGAAAGCATTGAGTGCTTCAGCTTTCCCCACATCATCTGTCACTAGCTTACCTCCTTCATCCAGTAGGGGCCCCACACCCTCTCTGATCACCTTCTTGTTAACATGCCTGTAGAACCCTTTCTTGTTATCCTTCACATCCTTAGCCAGTCGCAATTCCAACTGAGCTTTTGCCTTCCTGATAACCCCCCGGCATTCTCAAGCTATACATTTAAACCCCTCGCTGGTCATTTGTCCAAGTTTCCACTTTTTGTAAGCTTCCTTTTTGTGCTTAAGTTCACCATGGAGTTCCCCTGTAAGCCAATCCGGTCTCCTACCATGTTTGCCTCTCTTGCTACGCATCGGGATGGTTTCTTTCTGTGCCTTCAATAAGGCTTCTTTAAAATACTGCCAGCTGTCCTGGACTCCTTTACCCTTCATGTTAGCATCCCAGGGGTTTCTGCCCAGCAGGTCTCTGAGGGAGTCAAAATGTGCTTTTCTGAAGTCCAAGGTGTGTATTTTACTACTCTCTTTTCTTCCTTTGGTCAGGATCCTGAAATCTACCATCTCATGATCACTGCTTCTGAGGTTGTCACTCACCTCTACTTCCCCTATCGGTTCCTCCCTGTTTCTGAGCAGAAGGTCAAGCTGCGCACGGCCCCTGGTCAGATCTTTCAGCACTTGTACCAAGAAGTTATCCCCAACATTCTCCAAAAACTTCCTGGATTGCCTGTGTACTGCCGTATTGGTCTCCCAACAGATGTCAGGGTGATTAAAGTCCCCCCCTTAAATAAGAGGCTGTTTTTCTTCTAGCACTTATGGGTAGAGAAAATCTAGTCTGAAATATGAACGTGACTGCTGAGAGAAATGTGGGGGATTCTGCTGATGTGCATAAAGGATCTTGTGGCCACTGACTCATGGTGTATTCATGCCTAAGTCACTTAGGCTAAAATTTTCCAAAGACCAAGAGTATGTCTACACTGTGGAGTTTTTCCAGAAAAACAGCTATTTTTCCAAAGAAAACCCTTCACTTACATCCACACTGCAATCACGTTCTTTTGAGAAAAAAAATCAAAAGTACAGAGGGGGTTTTCCGACATTGGTAAACCTCTTTCTATGAGGAAGAAGCCTTTTTCTGAAAGAGCTCTTTCAGAAAAAGGCATGTGTGGCCGGGGAAGAGGGAGTTCTTTCAAAAGAAGAGGAAAGAGGAAAAAAATCACAGTTGCACTGGTGGCTACTCCATCCATAGTAATCACAGCTTAAATGTGAGATAGTGTCCATTCAGTGAGGACGCGATCTTTCGAAAAAGCAGATTGCTTTTTCCATGCACTTTGGCAGTGTGGACGCTCTCTTTTGGAAGAAGTTTTTTGGAAGATCTCTTCCAGAAAAGCTTCTACTGAAAGAAGTCTGCAGTCTAGATGCCTTAGATGCCTCTGTTTGTGATTGACCAACTTGTGAAACCAAGAGTTTGATTTTCAGAGATGGGGCGCAGAACTGAAATTGGTGGGACAAGAAGCTGCTCATCACCTCTGCAAATTGGCTCTAATGTGTCTGAAATTGGATTCCCAACATTCAAACACACTTGAAAATGTTGGCTTTAATTTCTTCACATGTAAAAAGTAGTGGTTATACTTCTCTATCTCACTGAGTTAATTAATGTTTATAAAGAAAGTTGAGCTCCCCGAATGGAAGGTGCAAAGAATTAGTTTTTTTCTTGCTATTGGTGCCAAGAATATTATATTGAAATTTCAGTTTGATGCCATACGTCCCATAATAATATATATTTAAGATAGTGAACTGGGGAAAGCAATCCAGATTAATAAATTCATGAATCTCAAGGCCATTTTTATCATCTGGTTTGACCTTCTGTGAAACACAAGCCATAGAACTTCCCCAAAAAGAAACAGACTAATATATTTTAAATGACACAGGTCATGCTAGAACCTGCAAGACCACATTTCCTAACAAAACCTCTGTTTTTCCAGAGAGCCTAGTAATTTATGCTGTGCTCTTCCATGCAAGAGATTTGGGTTTGGCTTTGGTCCTAGTTTCCCTTCCTGGGGTAGGGAATGTAGCAGAGACTAAGGCTATGTCTACACTGGGAAGGTTTGGGGACAAAAAGTGCAGTCAGCATGCAAAAGTCACCAAAGGCAAAAGCCTGTCAAACTGGTTTTTCTGCCTCCCATTGTCAACATATCATGGTCACATTGCTAAAACCCTGTCTACAGATAGAGCAAAGCAATGTGGGTAAGCATCCCCACAGTGCAATATTGTGAGAAGGCAGAGCTGCTCTGTGAGCTCTCCATGCTGAGGAATGTCAAAGAGGCAAAGCAGTCCCTCCATCCCTCCCCCTTCAGCAGCAGTATGCAGGGGAGGAACAGGAAGGAGCATTCCAAGGATTTGCTTTGATTTTGCCCCAAATGGAGCAGCTCATCAGGCTATGTTGACACTACAGAGTTTTGTCAGAAAAACGGCCATTTTTCCGATGAGACTTGAGTTATGGCCACACTGAAATCGCGTTCTTTCACAAGAAAATCGAAAGAACACAGGGGGTTTTCCAACATTGATAATTCTCATTCTACAAGGAAGAAGCCTTTTCTGAAAGAGCTCTTTTGCAAAAAGGCGTGTGTGGACAGGAAAGAGGGAGTTCTTTCGCAAGAAGAGGAAAGAGGAAAAAGTACAGGTGCCCCGGTGGCCATTCTGTCCATAGCAATCACAGCTTACATGCGAGCGAGTGTCCATTCAGTCTGGGTGCTCTCTTTCGAAAAAGCAGATCAGTTTTTTGATGCACTTTGGCAGTGTGGACACTCTGTTTCAGAAGAAGTTTTTTCGGAAGATCTCTTCCGAAAAAAGCTTCTTCCGAAAGAAGCCTTCAGTCTAGACATAGCCTCAGATACTGTCAGATACTTCCCAGAGCTTTGAAGGCAAGGGCTGCATGCCTGTAAGTCAGCAAAGATCAGAAAACTCTGAGCACAGCCATCAGGGCAGGCATTGTGGAATACAAAACAAACTGCAGAGTTCATGCTGGCTCTTTGTCGATAATAAAGGGAGGAAAAAAGACAAAAGTCTCTCTCAGGGTGAATGTTTTTGTCACCAAAACTAGGTGTTTTTCCCAACAAAGTCGCATTGTAAACTCTCTCATTGTTTTGTCACCAAAAGGCAGGTTTTGGCAACAAAGCATGCCAGTGTACACAAGGCATATGTCCTGAGAGGAAAGCACTAAACCCATTATCGCTCTCACTGATGCTAGTAATGTTCATGAGGACATGAAGGCAATCATGACCTATCCTGACTGGGGGGAGAGTGGTTATGACTGAACAAAAGTAAGAGAAATTGTAGGGATCCTCTGGGATCCCCCAGGAGGGGAAACCGCTTATTTTGAATATTCATATCACTGTAGTACTTACAGGTCAACCAGGTCAGGGCCTCACTGACTATACAGACACATACAAGGAAATAACAGCCCTTGCCCCAAACAGATTACAGTATAAAAGACAAAACATAAGTTTCCAATTCCTGCTTTGAAATAAGGAGTTGCACTTCTTCAACACTTTTGTGCTCAATGGCAATTTACCAGAAGTCAGAGGGCTAGGAGTAATTCAGAATTTTCCTGTTTGTGTCATTTCAATTAAACTTTATTAATCTGCTTCTTGTCTTTCTAACTCTCTTCCTTCGGAGTCTTCATAACTTACTCCAAATTACTCCAAACACAACAAGTTGCTTCCTGCAAAATGCATCTTCCGGGGGCGGGGGCGGCGGAGTTCCTTCTTTGGTGACAACCATATAGCTCATGATTCTTGGGATGATACAACAAAACCCCTCTCTGCAGACAGGAGGCAGCAAATACCTTGAAATACCCCAAAATTTGATTTTAATCTTTCTGCAGACATCATCTTTATTTGTTGTGGTCTTCTAACCCCATAGATCTCTTTATCTTCATACATCTCTTTTTGTTATCAATCAGTGGGTGTAATAGTCAGTCTTATGTGGGAGGATTGTGGGGCTAGTGTGGGTTCTTTGTGTGTATATGCATTCACTACATCTCTCAGGTCTTGGGGTCGTCCTGGGGAAAGATGTCCCATTGATTGATTCTTCCATCCAGTCCATCTACTCCCAAGATGCTGCTGTCCTCTTGTGAGTAGAGTGGAGCAAATTTTTTCAATTATTGGATTTTTTTCATCAAAAAAATGCATTTTTGATGCTCTAAAACTATTAATAAATCAGGACAAATTAAATGATTAATTTGGCTGAATTAATCGAAAAATATTTGTGAACAAGTTGATATGTATGTTTCATTTTGACATTTTTGTTTGAAAACGTGTTTCAAATTCAAATTTGGCCAATTTAAATTTTTTTTAAAAGTTGGAAAACACACAAACATGGGAACATTAGTTTTGAATCGACTCAAAATATTTTGATCAATTTTTAAACACTTTTTAAAAAAAATTCAACTTGACCAAAAAATTAAAAATGTTTTCAGTTCTAATCAACCTGGATTTTTTTGATTGGTCCCCAACCCCAAAATCTGTTATTTGCTTGCTCTAATGTAACCCTCTAGTGGGGCAGCCTGTTTTACTTCAGTAAGTGGTTGCAATCAGATCTGCTGCCTTCTGTTCTCATCTGAAATTTTTTGTAGTGTTTCTCAACCAGTGGTACGAGTACCCTTACAGGTACTCAAGAGAAGTCTGAGGGGTACATCAACACAACTGAAATTTGGAGATAACTGAATTTTTGTTTTAAGTTTTACAGCGTTTTATTATTTTTGTACTTTTTACACCCAAAAATTTCATTGCCCGCCCGGATACGATTGAGTTGTTTAAACAAATGTGTTGCAACAGTAGAAAAATAATTTGTGTGTTTGAAAACTGTAGGTACTGGGGGTCCTTAATTTTTTTAAAGGGGTACTTTATAAAAAAAAAAGGTTGAGAAACACTGCCCTAATCCATCTCATTTTTAGACCAAATTCCAAAGACCATGGCTTCGTCTTTCCTTGTGGTTTCCACATATGGTCAGTCTCCACCATCCAGACCATTTACCATGTGTATAATGAATTCATTAAAAATTCTTTCACTTTTTGACAACTTGAGTGTGGCAGCTGAAATTGGCAAATCAGTGACATTTTTGTAACCCAGGCACTTTTTCACATGGTTGTAAAATCTTCCAAATAACTTTATCTTGGAATCTCTGTTCTCTTTCCTGATGCTTCAAACTCCCCACTCTTTGTCGTCTTTCCATATTAACCAGTGGGAAAATGAGGAAACCCTGGGTAGCCTTTGAAATGCCATATGTAAGTGGAATGATGCTGCTGGTATTTCTCCAGGGACATTGAGGCTTCGTCTACACTGCAAGGTTTTTGTGCAAGAAGCCTTTTGTGGAAGAGATCTTCCGCAAAAACTTTTTGAGCAAAAGCGTGTCCAGACCTCAAAGCTCAAAAACCTTGTAGTGTAGACATAGCCTGAGAGGTTTGTCCCTGCGGTCTTGAGATTTTATAACAAACTTGGATTTTATACCCAAACTGTTTGGGGACATCAAATGATAGAAGATTTGGAATGTTCTGGAGCATGTTTTACATCAAAGATATTATGTTTCTTTTCCCCCTTCTGTGTACAATGAAATGGTATCAGGCTATCTTCCCCATCTTGAAAGGGACAAGGGAATGTTACATTCCCAACATGGAGTGAAAGATGAATACTAAATTGCCTAGGGAAGTTGTGGAATCTTCATCTCTGGAGATATGTAAGAGCAGGTTTATCAGGGACGATCAGAGGGTGCTTGGTCCTGCGGTGTGGGCAGGGGACTGGACTTGATGATCTCTGGAAGTCCCTTCCAGTTCTAGTATTCTATGATTCTATGCCTGTAGATTTAAAGCTTTGATTCCCGTTTTACCTGGTCTGGAAATAAATTCAAACTAGCTCAGTTGGGCCCCAAAGCAGGGGACAAAGAAGTATCAGGCATAAACAGGATTGGTATGTGAAGAGTTAACTTCAGAAAGAGACGCAATTGCTGGCTTTGGGAGGAGGCTGCTGGGCTCTGCAAGGTGATCAGTTGAAATGCATCTTGCCAGAACAAGGAGGTATGATTAGCCCATTCAAATGACTGAATTAATAAACGCTTAATTAAACAAATATCCAAGTTTCCCCACAGGTCTGCTTCTGCTAAACTCCCTGCTTGTTCCCCGCACTCTCTCTAGCTCCCGCCCCTGGTCTTTCTGGGTGTGCCTGATCGCAAAGTAACCTGCATATTTTTCCATCATATCGGCCCTTCCCACAAGATCAAGAAGGGCTGATTGGCAGGCATGCAAACAGCCACGGGTCCTGCTCAAGCATGCAAAGTGCATACCTCACTACACAACTCCCACACGGACGCAGGCTCTGTCTCTCACACACACGCCCGGCGAGCCTGAACGCCATGGGCTGGTACAGAGGAACTTGCTGAAGTGCACTGGGGCCCCCCAGGGTAAGTGCAACAAGTGAGAGGAGTATACATTCGTCTGAGTGCTTTGTTCCTGTTTTGTTGTAATTCCGGGGGATACAGAAGCTGCGGGGCGGGGGAGGGGGGGAGAAAGGACTACAGTGATGGGGACAGAGGCGTGGATGGAGAGAGTTTTTAAAAAGCCTGGTGCTTTGCAGAGAGAGGCGGCAGTTCGAAGCAATGTCTTAACTGCTGAAGTCTGCGTGAACTTGTAACTTGATAGGATTGACTTGGGAAAGGACAGAGAGCGAGGCTGGTGCTGTGAAACTGGTGAGATGAGGCGGGACTGCCCTTTGGCCCGACAGAAGCCAGTTGGAAAGCTTTTGACACTGTGTTTGTGGAAGGTGCAGTCGGTATAATGACATCAGCTTGTGTTTTCCCAGGCTGAAATGCTCTTTTGCCTATTGCTGTTTGGATGTGTCCCTTTCTCTTTGCATTATTACAGTTGTACCGGTTTAAAAATTAGAAGGATGATTGGGGTAGGGAAGATTGATGCTTTAACTGTTTGTTATTGGAGGTGATTTCTGTTGGCGGACCCCATCAAAAGCAAAGTAGATGTGATTGTACCTTGCCTGATAAAAGCCTTTAGCTGTTTCTCTGCAGTGTGAGATGAGGAAACGGAAACAAACAAAAATGAATGGATACATTTGCTCCATGTATTGCTAAGGAGAGAATGGAAATCTGTGTGTAATGCCACCTAGAAATGTTACAGGTTTTCTCCAGAAAAGAGGCAGAGGTTCCTAAACAAGTTTTGTCATGAGATGAACAGTTTAGAGGAGGTTTTTTTGTACAAATTCAGTGGGTGTGTGAGCAATTCAGATTAATCAAGTGCTGCATTGTTTGGCGATTTCTGTGTTTCAACATTTGTTCTAAACACAAGCAATTCATTGCACTGGTGTGTGCAGGAGTAAATAACTGAATTTACAAACAACCATCGCTTTTGGGATAGGGTCCTGAAATGCAGAAAGCAAAGGTCTGTTAAAGGCAAGTCCAAAGGGGAGGATAATTTGACACCAGCTTAACATGCATGTTATTTTTAAATAGTGGTTTAAATTGCAACCCAATTATATTTTAGTGCATAAGATATCTGAGCAGTGCACTTCTAAACACGAGGATGGCTGAAGCAATTCACATAAATATTGATGGAACTGTGCCTAACAAACACCATCCAAGATTCACTTGCTTTTAACTCTCAAAAAAATTAATTCAACAACAACTTTCCATGATTGGTTTTGGCACGATGGTGAATTCTTGCAGGGAAGTTGCAGCAAAATCCATCCAGCTATTTTCGAGTTAACCAAGTGTGGGAGTGGAGAATTGTTTCTGTTTTTATACATTAATTAAAGCTGGGGTTTTTTTTCTGTGCCTGGGTTTTGCAAATGGCTAGATTTGAAACATTTTAAAATTTACCATAGATCCATTGATTTTAAGACCACAAGGGGCCATTGCGATCATTCATTGTGATCTGTATAACACAGATCATAGGAATTGCCTGAATTAATTCCCATTTTGAATGACAGCATATCTTTTAGAAAAATATGCAATGTTGATTTGAAAATTGCCAATAATGGAAAATCCACCATAACCCTTGGTAAATTGTTCCAATGATTACTTACCCTCACTATTAAAAATTTATGTCTTATTTCCACTCCGGAATTGACTAGTTTAATTTCCAGCCATTGGATCTTGATATAACTTTGTCTGCAACAGAGAAGAGCCCTCTATTATCAAATGTCTGACCCCCATTGATACCTATTTAACCTCTCTTCGATAAAATAAATAGATTAAGCTCCTTGTAACTTTCACTATAAGGTATATTTTCCAATCCATTAATTAATCTAGTGGCCCTTCTCTGAACCCTGTCCAATTTTTAAACATCTTTTTTTGCTGATTGTTCACCAATTCCCACACCCCGTCTTTTTCACATCACTGCTTTCCATTTAAAATCTCTCATCCTGTCTTTCCAGCCTTCTAAATTTTCTTTTCTTTCTTTCTTTCTCTCTTTCTCTCTCTCTCTCTCCTTCCTACCTACCTACCTAGATGTAAGACTTTATATTAGGCAGTTCTGAAATGCACACTCTTTGCTTATGCCCAGCTTAGGACGTCATCCCAATTGCTCTGTATCTATAACCTGTCCTCCTCATTATTTACCATTTCCCCTAGCTTTGAGTCATCTGTAAACTTTATTGATAATGAATTTATGTTTTCTACCTGGTCATTGCTAAAAATGCTAAGTGGCATAGGGTGAAAAACAGAACCCTGTGGGAATGCACTAGAAATGCATCTGCTACATGATGATTCTTTCTTTACAATTATGTTTTGAGACCTTTCATGTGAATGTGGTTCTCAATAAAAATGAGTTTCCTGGCTTAAAACCAAAATTTTCAAATGGACATGGTAAAATTTAGCCGCTTAGCATCCATATATTGGTAAACACATAGATGTTTTCGAATATGAATATTGGTGCCTAAATTAAGGTGGTGTTGAATTTTTCTGAAAATTCTGGATTCGATTTTTTAATAGAATGTGACTATCTATAAATATATACATGTACATATCTGTGTGTATATAGATATCCTTTTTCTGGGCAGAGAATGAATTTGTAGCAGGCAAAATGCAAAATTGAATGTAGATGTGTGAAACACTATCTACTTAGATTGTATTGTAACCTATTGGTCTCATAGACTCATAGACTTTACGGTCAGAAGGGACCATTATGATCATCTAGTCTGACCCCCTGCACAATGCAGGCCACAGAATCTCACCCACCCACTCCTAGAATAATCCTCTCACCTATATCTTAGATATTGAAGTCCTTGAAACAATGGTTCAAAGACCCCAAGATGCAGAGAATCCTCCAGCTGTGATCTGTACCCCATGCTACAGAGGAAGGCGAAAAACCTCCAGGGCCTCTGCCAATCTACCCTGGAGGAAAATTCCTTCCTGACCCCAAATATGGCGATCAGCTAAACCCTGAGCATGTGGGCAAGACTCACCAGCCAGACACCCAGAAAGTTCTCTATAGTAACTCCTATCATCCCTCCATTGGTCAGTTATGCATCCCCCTCTGCTCCCAGTCCACAGAGGATGTGAGTCTGTTACAGCTATAGTTATAGACTGGCTGTTTAGCTTAAATTGTAGAGAGTTGTGATTCTAGCTCTGGAGGTCCTGAATTCAGTCCCTGGGGCTATGTCTAGACTGCAGGCTTCTTTCAGAAGAAGCTTTTCCGGAAGAGATCTTCCAAAAAAACTTCTTCCGAAAGAGAGTGTCCACACTGCAAAAGTGATCTGCTTTTTCAACAGATAGCATTCACAGTGAATGGATGCTCTCTCGCATGTAAGCTGTGATTGCTATGGGCGGAATGGCCACCAGGGCACCTGTGCTTTTTCCTCTTCTTTTGAAAGAACTCCCTGTTCCCCATCCACACACGCCTTTTTCTGAAAGAGCTCTTTCAGAAAAAGGCTTCTTCCTTGTCGAAAGAGGTTTACCAATGTCAGAAAACCCCCTCTGTTCTTTCAGTTTTTTTTTTGAAAGAACGTAATTGCAGTGTGGATGTGAGGTTTTTTCAGAAAAACTGCCATTTTTCCGAAAAAATTCTGCAGTGTAGACTTTCCCTGGATGTGTTAGCCAAGTTGGCAGCTGTTGCACTATCTCCATCACAATTATCCTAAGTGGATCATGCAAAGGTAAAGCAGATTGAGCATCTATTTGAACTCTTCTTGGTGTTCACAGCATGAAGCTCTATCTGTTTTGCATCTCCGTGTTTTGCCGGTTACCCAGAATCTGAGGACACAAATCTCCTGGCAACGTTGCTGTATTCAGCAATGCTGTATTGACTTCTAGGTGGCCTAACATTTAACAGTAAAAATCTTAACTCCACCTTGCCCTGCTTGAGCCAAGTTCAGGTATTACTCACATATTGACATTGTTGTAGCTCTGTCAGTTCTGATGCCCTAGTATTAGTGGTCACTGCTGGCTATTTACATTCTGAAATCATTATTTTACAAACTCGTGGTGACCTGTAAATATGCCAATCAGAAACCTTTATGTTCATATTCATGCGATGATTTAATATGTTTCTCCTTAGTCTGGAAAGAATCATGTACCAATATCACTGTAATCGACTACTATATATATTGTTGACAGTAAAGTACTATTAATGACCATGAGCTCTGCAAAGTTACTTTCAGCTAAACACAGCTCCTGCTGATCCTCTCCAAGGGGAGAAGATCTTTTGTCTCACCCACTAAAGTTGCTGCCTACAAAATGTGAGGGCCTTGCTTTATTTGTAGTAACGTGCAAGATGCACAGGACCAGGCCACCTAAGGAGTGTCTCTACCATAGGCTCCAATACTGTGGGTGCTGTGGGGCTCAAGCACCCATCAAAAAAAGGGGTGCTCAGCACCCACAGGGTTGAATTAATCTTTTGTGGGCCCCAGACAGTGGCCCTGCCCACTGCTCTGTTCATGCTTTGCCTCTTCCCCCTGAGGCCTACTCTTCATTTAGCCTCTCTCCCCCCCCTCCCCCGCCCCCCAGCCCAAGGCAACATCCACATTATGCCCTGAGATCCTGCCACCACTCAGTCCTTTCCCTTCAAGGTCCTGCGCACTGCTCACACAAGAGGGGAAAGGTGGAGAGGAGTGCCCGCTGGTAAACCCAAAAGTCAGCACCTGTGACCTCTAAGTTATTAAGTCTGCTCTGACATCTGGCTACATGTTGGCAAATACAGCAATCCATTTTCCAGGTGGTCTCTTGATAGGAAATGGGAAAACGAATGTTATGAAAGGAACCAACCTGAACTTTCTTTCCAAATTTAAACTTTAAATTTAAAACCCAGAGCTTTTTAGAAGCTGGAAACTGTTCAGTTATCTTTGCTTTATTGTCTGCTTTTGCAGCTGCTGCAGCATGTACAGGTTGCAGCTGGGACCAGAGAGAGAAACACTGAAATGTCAGGAATGTTGATACAACAGTATTTCTGCCCTAACCTGAGGTGCTGAAACTCTCATGAACAAGTCTGTTCTCGTGAGGTTTCCATTGTGATTTCTAATCCTAAAAGGTGTAGAGAAACTTCCAAACTTAGTTGTGTTTTTCTGAACTGAGTTTTCAAACCATTTGTGTTGATAGGCTTGAACCAGAACACTAGTTCTTCTAGTTAAACCGAAAAGAACCCTGCCCTTCTGGGCTGGGGGGAGTTGTGCTTGCTTCTGCTGGAAGTTATTCCTTCCACCTTTTATGAAACATAGATTTAGAGTAAACGAGGATCTGAATGACCCATGATGAAAAGTAAAACAAGTACTGTTCTAAGTTCTTTTCTTCCTCCAGGAGCATCTGTATTGAAGTTGGATATCTTTTTAAAACATTATGCTCTAGCTCAACCAGAAATTATGGGCTTGATGTACAAACTACTTGCTGAAAGTCTAGAGTGTGTATATATGCACATCAACTGGATGACCATAATGGTCCCTTCCAGCCTTCAAAATTTATCATTCTGTGCACCGTGCCTGCATGCACTGCTTGAGATGCTGCTCCCATGGCCAGATTCGTTAAATTCAAGGGGAGAGATGCGTCTTGCTGAATTTGGCTGGTGTGCCAGTGTGGGCTATATTTATATTTGGGAAGTGTGCAGAGGAAAGAAAATATATCGTTTTTATTGTGACTTTATATTAAAAGTGTACAGGAACTACTGGGCATTTTTAATCCACCTGAATTTCCTGGAAACCTGGAAATTCATAGAACACTTTTTGAATTTTCTTTCATTTGTTTATTTTATTGCTTCTGATGGACCCAAAAAGAAGCTGGTTCCATACCAGTGATGTTCTCAGTCCACTCTCTGCTGATCATTATTTTAATCTAATTATTTCCAGTCTCTATAGATAGTTCCATTTATCTGCAATTTATTTTTAACAATCATCCCTGATGCTTCTGTTGCCCTTTGCTTGTAATGTGCAGTAAAGGGTTAACACTTGTGCCTCCTCCTTAAGAGCTGTGGGGAGGGGGGTGGAGGGCAGGAAGGCTTGTGGCAGTGTAGCAGGGATTTGGAATGGACATGTTCACGTACCACCAGCCCACAGCAATAGCTGCACCCATAATGTTGCCAATGAATCACATTCACCCTGCTGCTATAGCAACAGGTAGAAAATTCTTCTGTCTGAGATTGTTGCTGTCTCACTTCAGAAGTGCCTGGTTTGCAGCCAATTTTATTGTCTGCAAGGCAATTGTCTTCCCATGAACTTTCCCTGAAGCAGCTTCTTTCTTAAGACAGAGCCCAACACAAAGCAGGGGCTAAATGTAATGTGGAGGTTTAAAGGGGGATTTCCCTTAATTTGTGTTTAATTGTAGGGGAGATGTAGGAAAAAGAGTTCAGACTCCTCACCAGAAGAGGAGGGAAGGTGGTTGGTTTTGCAGGGGCTTGCTATTATCTACTACTGCTTCATGGGAATGAGATTGTACATGAGGGGGCTGACGGACTAGAGGATTTGTTAGTGGGTGGCATAGTCTCTCATCTTTAGGTAACCATTCAAGTGAAGTTGTTACCATCTGATGGCTGTTCAGAGGCTTATGTTAAATGAGTTTGATGAGTCTCAGTCCAATTCATGTTGGACCAGGGACTAAGTTACCCCAAAATAAAAATAAACCACCCAAGATGGTTCAAATGGGCAGCTTTATTTATTCCCAACAGAGAGGCTAAGTGTGGAATGAGGCATGTGATAAGAAAGTAGCTCACATTCCTCAAAAGTTGCTCCTTCAGGTCGGGGTAAAACATAGTGATGGCATGTCTACCGAGCATGGCTAAAGCCAAAATAAGCTATGCAACTTGAGCTATGTCAGTTGTGTAGCTTAAGTCAAAATAGTTTATTTCGGCTTTTGTTGCTGTCTACCCAGCAGGAAGTCTGAGAGAGTGCACTCTTCCTCAGATTTCCCTTACTCCCTGCACAATGAGGGTTAAGGAGTCAGAGTAAGAAGTCCTCCAGCTCAACATTATTTTGACTTTATGTCGAAATAACTGCTTGTAGTGTAGACGTGGATTATGTTATTTCGGAATAACGTCAGCTATTCTGAAATGACATTGCTGTGTAGACGTATCCTGATGGAGCAACTGTGGGAAACATCCCGTGTCCGTCAGAGTGTAAATAAGAACTTAATCTGTCAGCCTTTCAGGAGTACTAAAATTCTTACACGCTCATCTCAAGTGCAGTCTGCTTCCTTGACACAAATAGATATATATCTTAATTACACCTCCCATTGCCCTAGAGACATAGGTGGAGTTGAACCAAACTAAGTGAGGGCAGACTGGCTTGAGGAATTGAGATAGGGAATAATCTTGTCCATCAGCAAATATGTGAAATGCTACTTCTAAATCAAATAATTAATTCAAAGCTTCACATTAAGAATATGTGCTATGTTAAGTTGGCTGGCCTTTCCACCTTCCTATTTTTCACCTTATTGTCACAGAGATGTCCCACTGTGAACCTATGAATTACAATCATTCTCTGGAGTCACAGTTCTAAAAGTTAAAGATTACACTGCATCCTCAGACAGTGTATGAAGTTCCTAATGGGAACAGAATCCTAAGAATAGCCAGTTCAGATCTTCCTGATCATAGAATCATAGAACAATAGAACTGGAAGGGACCTCAAGAGGTCATCGAGTCCAGTCCCCTGCCCTCACAGCAGGATCCAGTACCATTCTAGATGGTCCAGTTTAACATGGTCTGTGTGGCCACTTGTCTATACTGTACCTGAATGCCTCGAGTTGAGAGATTCCATAGTGTATTGAGACAATTGTGCAATATTACTTCATTGGAGACATTTCCTGATCAGCTTATACACTGAAACATGAGAATATATTGTAGCCCACCTAATCAATGTAACTGAAGATGCTTTTCTTGTTTATAGAAGCCTTATCCTCTTCAGAACCTTTCCATTTCTGTTAGTAGCATCCCTCAACAATGAGTTCCATGACTTTATTATACATTGTTTTAACAAGCATTTCCTTTTACCTGTTCAATGATTGGTGCCTAGTTCATTCTTGAATGTTCTTTTGATTATTTTGTATGGCTAAAGAGAAATGTACAGAAATGCACACTGACTTTCTCATTAACTTTGTTCTGTCTTTACTCTTCTTTCCAAACTAAATAACCCCAATTCTTTTTAATATCTTATCCTCTGGTATTGCGTCACTTCTCTAATCATTGATGTTTGCTTTTGGAGACTTCAGTTCTTTTGTTAAATCCCACATTGCCTTTTAGAAAAGTGCTTTATTTCTATCACAGAGGCAGCTGCTGGGCCCTCTTTGTCATCTTTCATGCCATTCACACTCTGTCCTCTACAATCTCTTCTTTCAGCCAACCAGTATGCTGCTCTTAGATGTCCATCAGTGTGGGAGAGGGCTACAGAACATTAAAGAAACCATTTTCCATATTAGGCAAGGAGGGAAAGGTTTATTAGCACAACCTAGTCCTTGATGTAATTACTTCCCTCTCTCGTGTCATTCTGTCATTGTGTACCCTCAAGATGTGCTATGTCTTTTCCATCTCTGTGCACTATTACCCCATATGTGTGCTAAATATTTCATCTGATCTCTTTCTCTTCCCCCAAGAACACAAAATATTCCTTTCCATTTGGCTGTCTGTGTCGCACTCAATATAATAGTTGCTATAATGCAAGAGAGCATTGTTCCATCTATTCCCAATATTCTACTTCCCTAGTAGTGACCTATAAAGGTTATTCAATGACAGGAATTCTCATCCTTCTATTATCAACTCCCTTCGGGTTGCAGATTTCTTGCCTTACCTCTTATACATGGCAACAAGCTGACTTGGTGTGCATATCAGCCTGATCTTGCAATGTTCAGGCCCCACTGATTAATTCCTTCACATCTCACAAAGGGACAAAGGACTCTTGAGTGAAGTTGCTAGGTGCAATCCTGTGTCTTTGCCCAGAGTGCATAGCACCATTTGCAAGGGAAGGGGAAGACCCAGAAGACTGTAGGGGACCAAGGCTCAGGCTTGAGTGGAGGAAAGTGAATATAATAAATGAGCAGAAATCTGAACTGATATACACAGCAAAGCTCTAACACAAGGGATTCAGAGAACCTGGCTATGTTGGCATCAGACTTCATGTGTTTAGTAGACCACAGGCAAAAACCAAAACTATAACTCTGGTCATCTGAAGAAGTGGGCTGTGCCCACAAAAGCTCATGATACCATCTACATGTTTTGTTAGTCTATAAAGTGCTACCAGAGCATTTGTTGTTTTTTTCTGTAACAAACTAACTCAGCTACCCCCTGAAGCTCAGGAGTTTCAAGGTTTCTAGTGCCTGATGGAAACGTGACTATGTTTGTGCTGAAAGCAGAGGAAGGAAGCCTGGATTTCCTCTTCTCTTCTTGCCACACAATCCCAGGGTAATTAAAAATATTTTTATTGTCTCATGGGTCATCTATTTTCATCCTTCAATTTCACCATGTGGCATCCTCCTAGATCAGACTATCATTTAATACTGAGGCTTATGCCCATCTGTCCTTTGTAAATGCTCTATCGCTCAGGCCATGTGAAAGATGAGTGAGAAAGAGGAAGCAGAGGCTGGATGGTTCCTGAAAGGCTGCTTCTGTGTAGTGACCTCTAATAACCCTGCATGCTGTGGCAACTCCACACGCACACCATATAGGAAAAAACAAAACTCCAAATGACAGAAGAAAGATAACAGCCCAGTATTTGGTTCTGCTGATTTCCTGCAATTGTGAGCAGTTGCATAGCACCTGGGCTTTTATGATGGGGCCTGCTCTGTTCATGTGCTTGAAGGAAGTGTCTGTGCTAGAGGAGTCTCAAACCAGGAGCAAAAGGTTGATTGGCCTAATCAGTCTGGGTGATGCACCATAAACAAAAAAGTTCCTGTCATCTCTAGTGGGCCTTATGTGTCTTTTTTGCAAACATCTCAGTGACTGGGGATGAGATTGAGAGAGTGTTCTGTGATAATAAGACTCGTGGTATGTCTAAACTGCAGTTAAGTACCTACAGCTGGCTCGTGCCTGCTGACTTGGACTTGTGGCTCATGCTAAGGGGCTACACAGTGTAGACATTGGGCTTGGACTGCAGCCTGGGCTCTGGAACCCACCCACCTCACAGGATTTCTAAGTGCAAGGTAGACATACCCCAAAATTCTCTTTAAAGCCAGTCAGGCAGCCAACTCATGCTGATTTTGAGTGTGACACCGACAAATTCATTTGATCACCAGTTACCTTCCAAAACATTTTCATCATCTGCATTTGGAACTCAAGCAGGTGCAGCTCCATCTGTCTAGGAGATGGTCTGTGTTCCAAAACCACCTTCACATTGCTTTGCTGGCTAGGGTGGGCAGGGTGAAACTTCATAAAATAATGTTTGGGGAAACAACATTCTCAGGACACTTAAAAAAATTGTCCTATCTATGGTCACTGGTGCAGCCATGTTGTTTGGAATATTTTCAGTGTAAGTGAAAATGCTTTCGGGCCAGGGCTGCACATTCCCTTTGTGGAAGGAGATAAAGAACACGGGCTGCAGCAAAGAACTTGTAAACTTCCGGCATTTTTACCACCTTATCAGTTAACACTGCTGTTTTAATTGGTGTAGCAGGAAAAATGCCACATTCCATCAGAGCTGTGTCTACACTACAGGTCCAACTAGTGCAGTTCATTTACACTGTAAGCTCTTCAGGTCAGGGACTCTCTGTTACTCTGTACTCTGCTCAGGACAGTAGAGCTTAAATTTTGATAGGAGGCTTAGCATACATAATACAAATAACGATTAAGGCTGAACTGGTGCTACTGGTGGGAATTTTATTCCTTTTAATCCATGGTCCCCGAGCAAAGCTTGCTCAATATAGTGCTGAAATGTGCTGGGAGCTTTAATAACCACAGCTCTGGGGCGGAAACATACAAAAACTGGGTGCAACTCTTAAACAGACTTAGAAAAAGAGTCAGGAGAAACAGCTATAAGCAGATAAAATGTAATCTTGTACTTATACAGGTTGAACCTCTCTAGTCCGGCACCATCGGGACTGGACTAGTACTGAACCAGAGAATTTGCCAGACCACAGGAGATCAATTTTCTCTAGCAGCATTACCAGCACTTCCACTGCTTACTGGGCTCTTAGAAGACATTTGGGGTAAATTAAAGCTAAATAACAGCTCAGAACACTGAGGGCCAGGACTGGTGGCTGAAAATAAACTTCACAGGACTGCAGGAAACTCAGTCATACCCATGATAAATGGACATGTGGCTAACTAAAATCATGCTGGACCACAGATGTTGCTGGATTCGAGAGGTTCAACCTGTACCAATATAGTAAGAATATATTCCAGAATCTGTTAGATCTAGGCATTTTTCCCCCAATGTTTTGTGTGCTACAGTTTGGACCTCCAGGCTTGGATTAGGGATTTTGCCGGAACAAGGGAGGTCATTTCTGGACCCCTTGCTGCCATTTCCCCATCCCCACCCGTTGGCCTCCCAGCCAGCTCCTCACCTCCTGCTGGCCCCGCTGCCCTGCTGACCCCACTGGGCAACCATCGCTGCCCTGGCTCTGGGACCCTCAGGGCAGCTGCGCATGTCACACTGGAACTACAGATCCTGCTGGGCAGCCGCGTGTGTCACACTAGGGATCTAGGTCCCGCCAGGAAGCTGCACATGCTGTGTTGGTGCTTCAGGTCCCGCAGGCAGCTGTACGTGCTGCACTAGGGATCCGTGACCTGCAGGGCAGCCATGCACACCATGCTGGGACTCCAGGACCCACCAGGCAGTCGTGTGCCATGGATCCCTGCCCCACCAAGCTACCACAGCTCCCAGCTCAACCCCGCTGGACAGACCTGCTGCCATGCTCTGACAGTGGGCTCACTGCAGGCAGCCCACTGCTCTGTCAGCCCTGCAGGGATCCTAGCCACTGGTCCTCCACTGGGACTCTCTGGTCCTGCAACATCTATGCGGGATGTTGCCAGACCAGAGAATCCCAGTTAAGAGAGTTTCAACCTGTACTGAGAACTCTAACAGCTTCTCATTTGGGTTTTCTCTAGAAACTGTCACACAGTACAGCGCTTTCCTTAATTGGGTTCTATGAGCAACCTCGTATGACTTATTTTTATAGTCCCATTCCTGTCTGCATCCCATACCTATCTGCATCTCCCAGGTGTGGGTTCTGTAAGAAAAGGAGCAACCAGTCACCAGCATCCTTATATAATCAGTACTAGATGTACAGGGTGTCACATTACCGGAGTTTAAGGAAAGCAGCCCGGTCACTGCTGCGCCCATGGGGGGGTGTTTGCCCCAAAAGTTGGTACAAAGGGGGCCATGTGATGTTGCAAACAAAAGCTTATTGTCTACGGATTTTGTATATCTTCATATATCTGTATAATGTCTGTGTGTGGAGTTATGAATATGTACTCTGTGTTTATACTGGAAGTTTCTCTATATGGGATTGAGCAAGAGACGAAGAATGCTCAGCCTATGGACATGCTAATGAGCAAGTCTCCAAGGAACAATAGCCCTCTATAGGCCAAGGACACACCTCAAGAATGGTGACTGATACCTAAGGGCTACCAGCAGGGAACACAGGGATAGGTCACGGGCCAGGTGACCTGCTGCAGCCAAGAAGAGACCAGGAAGGAGGTATAAAGATGCCATGTGGCAGCCTCCATTTGGTCTTCAGATCTACTCCTGACCCCAGATGCGGCCTCGCAGGGAATCACAAGCTGGGAAGAACTGTGGACCCATCCGGATATAGGATGTACACCAAGGACTTTTAAGCCAGCAGTTATAACATCTCTGCTGCGAGCCTGCATCGAGAACTGGGAGATTCGATGCATGTAATGTATGATACTTTAACAATCTTACTCTCATGCTTTTCTTTCTTTTAGTAATAAACCTTTAGATTTTAGATTCTAAAGGATTGGCTCAGTGTGGTCTTGTGGGTAAGATCTAGAGGGTAAATTGACCTGGGATCTGTGGCTGGTTTCTTGGAACCGGACAGAACTTGTCCAGGGAAGGTGAGATTGGGCTCTAAAACCCCTCACCTATGTATGAGGCCCGGGGCCATCTGGGGCATGGATATTGCTGGGGTGTCGGAGGTGTTTTGTTAGTGAGGCTTCAGGCAGGCAGCTGAAGCGCTCTGTGGGACTGGTTTGTGGCCTATTTGGGAAGGTCTCCAGTTTGGGGGGCTGTAAGGAGCCCCGAATTTGAGCAATTCGCCCTGAGCAGATGCCCTCAGCTGTGCCCAGACCCGGCCTGGTCCGTCACACAGGGCAAGCCTGCTGTAAAGTAAAATTCTTGGAAAAACTCCCAAACCTCTTCCTACTCTAGGGTTGCCAGGTGCCCAGTAGTGACCCGGACAGTCTGGTATTTTCACCTCCTGTCCGGTAAAAAAAATTCAGAAAATACTGGACACCTAAAATGTCCGGTATTTTCTGATTTTTTTTTCCCCAGCCAGGAGGTGACAATACTGGACACCTGGCAACCCTACAACACACTCGGCAACTGGGCCCAGCCCCGGGCCCCCGACATCTTCAGCCCCCCGCCCCTGGACCCTCTGCTTACCTGGTTCTGCAGGGAAGCTAAGTTCTGGCTTGAAGAAGAACACAAAATGGCCACCGGCAAAAAGCCTAAAGACCAAGGGGAAGCAATGCCTTCCCTGGTCTTAGTGCTCAACATCTCCCTTGTTCCCATCCCTATGCTGATTCTGCACTCACTCTGAGGGGCCATGCTGTTTTAATATTTAATTTTTTGTTGTTGTTGTTTTTGCTCAACAACTTTGGTCTCCCCCCCCCCTTTTTTTTTCCTCAACAGAATTTTTTCCCTGGGTTTTTTTTGGGGGGGGAGGGGGGAGGCGTGTTCGGTATTTTTGGTTCAATCATCTGACAACCCTATCTATCAAATCAATTCTCTTCCTCTCCTATTACTTCAACAAGGGCAACAAAGTCTCGCCACTCTGCTTTTCATCCAAGGTCACAGACAAGACTCATTCCAAACCCTTTCTTTGACCCAGTCCTGTGTCCTCTTCTTCCATCAAGAAGTAGACAAGCCGGTAAACACTATAGGTCCCAGCTGGATAATGTAGAATAATTAAATAATGATAACTCTGTTCAGCTCTGGTTAGTTATAATATTGCCAACTCTTCATTTTTGTCAATCAGCAAATTATGGACAAGGCAAACAGTTTCAGATACGTTAAGGTCTGTAATCAATATTTCAGCTCACAATTCCCATTATAATAAGCTTGTTGGTAATGTTGCTTGATTAAGGCATGCTGTGGAACATAGAATACCTGTTGCACTGCATGTATCTTGTATCATACTCATGTTGTCTGTATTCGGCTTGGTTAGACTGCTACCTGGTGATTCCTCCATGGTGAGAAATTATGAAAGACATACCCTCCAAATACCTAAACTGAATATTGCTATTGTTTTAGTCAGCACAAGGAAGTCCTGTGACACTGAAATACTGTGTGAATACAGAGAGAATCTTGCCAATCTAAGCAGTCTTTGTTATTGCTTTGGTTTCTGTTCAGAGGAAGATCTGCTATTACTAAATTACACTTAGAACTTTTCATCCACAGGTCTTCAAGTGATTTATTAAACAAAGTATTATTGTGCTTTCTGGCTTGAGCACATTAGCCAATATTCTGGGCCATGATGGGATTCTTCCATCAGCAGGACAAATGGCTAATACAAGTCAGGGATTTATTCTGTGCAATCCTGTTTGTTTGCAAAGAATGTACAAAGTCCTGTTTCCTTATTCCTGCTGTGTTCAAACAACACCAGGACAAATTCTTTGCTTGCAATTTTCAGGTATGCTTTCCTGCCAGTCCTCAGCCCCAAAGATCTCTGTCTCTTCTCCCTCTCAGGATCACATTCAAGACTTTTTTTTCTGGCTTTCTCATGCTTTCTGAAGCTTCAGGGGGTAGCCGAGTTAGTCTGTACAGGAAAAAACAACAAATGGTCTGGTAGCACTTTATAGACTAACAAAACGTGTAGATGGTATCATGAGCTTTCGTGGGCTCAGCCCACTTCTTCAGATGACCTGAGTTTTGAGTTTAGGATGTGCAGACCCAAAATAAATAGGAGAGAAGAGGAGGAGGAAGAAAAAAAGGAGGGGGGTGGGTATGGAAAATCAAAGGGAAAAACAGGAAGGCAGAGCTGGGAATCAGTAAGCACCTGAAGATTGGGTAGTTCAAACAAAGCAGATAAGAATCAAAGTCAATAGATAGTATCCTTCCTAACACAGGAGTCTACACACAAAGCTGTTTGCACCTTCATTGAATGTTAGGTTGATAGTGTCCCAACCATCTCTCATCACGATTGAGTCCATTAGCATGAGAATTGAATTTGCGGATGAATTTTAATTCCAATGCCTCTCTGGGTATTTGGCTAGTAGAATTGATTTGTGACAAGACAGCCACTTGAAGATCTTTTAAACAGTGATTAGGAAGATTAAAGTGTTCCCCAGCAGGTTTCTGTATGTTCCCTTCATGTATATCTGATTTGTGTCCATTGATTCTTTCCCTCAGAGACTGTCCAGTTTGTCCAATATATATAGTAGTGGGGCATTGCTGGCATTTGATGGCATAGATCAAATTACTGGATGTGAGTGCAGTCAAATGACCTTTTGATTTGGTCGCTTATGTTGTTGGCTCCAGTGATGAATTTGCTTGTGTAGATATGTGGGCAGAGTTGGCATCGTGTTTGGTTGCAGGGCTGGGTTCCTGGATGCTTATGATGTGTTTGTGTGGCATGGGTTTCTGGTTGGGGGGTTGTCTGTAAGTGAGAATAGGCTTTTCTCCCAAGGCCTCTGAGAGTGAGGGATCATTTTCCAAGATGGGTTGTAGATATGCAACTTTAACCAATCAGTGCCCCTGCCCCTGTGTTTACAGCCAGCCTCAGAGAAACTCCACTCCTCCATCCCTTACATAGCTTAGCTTCTGCTCAGCCTGGCATCTTACCTGGTGCCTTGAATGGTGGCTTCTGTTATCTCACCTATGTTACCCGTAAAGGATTTTAATTGCTTCTCAAAGATAATAAAATGCCAAAGGAAATATTTACTTTACAAGAAAAGTCAGTATCATTATCTCAATTTTATAGAGAAAGAAAATGAGGCAGAGAGCTCAGAGACTGGTACCAATTCATCTAGGAACAAAAACCAGGTTTCCAAAGTATCAAGCCAGTGCTGTATCCACTAGGCCACTTTGCCACCTCATGTTTTGTGTGAATGAAGGGTAACTAGTACGCCATCAATTTTAATGAGATCCATGACTGCCTATAGATCAAAAACTTGCTTGTAATAGCATTGCCTCTGTATTATGGAGGGGAGGATGGAACTGCAGAACAGAGAAAAATCTGAGACTGGGTCAACGTTCCACAGACAGAGGTAGAACTGGGATTAGAACTCATCATGTCCTAAATCCTGATCCATTAGCCACCAGATCATTCTGCTTCTATGATACTGATGTCATATTATCCTTGTTGTTGTTGCATTGATTGGGAAGCTATATTTGGTGCTCATAAAGAGAGGAACTAATAGCAGTCTACCATGTGGGATAGCATGGGTAGGTACTACTCAGACTACACACACATACCTGAAACAAAATCTGTGTAGACCTACTAGCTGCACATAGATCATTCCCTCCAAACTTTCTTCTTTCCCTTCTCATTTCCCCACCATTTTCAACCAATCTCATTTACCCCTTGTGTCATGTGCTACAAAGCTTCTGAAAGCATTTGAGGCAAATGTTAGCTTTCTAGAGATTCACAGGGGTAGCCGAGTTAGTCTGTAACAGGAAAAACTTAAAAAACAACAAATAATCTGGTAGCACTTTAAAGACTAACAAAACATGTAGATGGTACCATGAGCTTTCGTGGGCACAACCCACTTCTTCATTGTGGAGGTGTGCCTCTGCTAAGGCCCCCATCACCATAATGCTGAGCACCTCACATACATTAACTTATTCTCACAACACCTGGAGGTGCCTTGTCCTTGGGGATAATGTACTGCATAGAGAGCTGGGAAAAAATAATTTCCACATTGGTTAGAGAGGCTTTGTTAAGAGGTCCTTCTATACCTGGGTAAAATGCTTATTGAGCTACAGTAGTTACAGGAAAACAAAGGCATGCCAGCCTGGGCCACTGGCAAAAATGAAATGCTGTTACCTACTTTGATTAGTAATCAAGTATTAACTATGTTGAATATGGACCTACACCATATTCGAACCAACCATATTGCTAACTTAGTTATAGACTTAGCTAAAGTTCCAGTGTATGCAGAGATTTAAGCAAGACACTAGGAAACAGGTTCTGTTGGTTTTTTTAACAGTAAGAGCCATTGACGCATGAGGTCTAGCTTGTAAATTACTTTGGGATCCTTTGTCTGAAAGATACTTTATAAATATTAGATGATTTTTTCACAGATGTGAAAAGAGAGACCATCCTTTAAGTGTTTTTGTTGCCCAAAGAAAAGGATTTCTAACACACACCTTTGTCCCTCAGACCTCTCTTTTTTGGGTGTGCACGCACAGAGAGGGAGAGAGAGAAGTTGAGCCACTGACTTTGCATGAGATAAACTTAATCCTTGGAAATGCCCTGGGCTCAGGAAGCAGGAAGTCAGTGTTACTATTTTAAAGTGTTGTAGGGAGCCACTAAGTGTCAGCCATGTGCTGTTACTTCAATATGCCAGTTTACTGCAAGTTTGAAAATAGAAATGTTTGTTCTCTCCCCCCTTTCCTCTTCATCAAAAGCTCTGGGCTCCAGGATTTAAATATTTTACCATGGCCTGTGCTTATATACACATAATCTCAATTTTAGTGTCAGTCATCACACATGAAATGCTCCCTTTTCTACCACTGTCTCGTCCCTCTAAACTGAAGGGAAGCTGTGTAATTCTTTCAAATGATAAACAAATGACTTAACCTCAGAAATCAGAGACTTTTTTTTTTATTCAGCACTTGTGCCAGCCTATTTGACAACAATGAGGACAGAATTTTCTCTTTATCCACAGAACAGATAGTACATGGACAGTTGACCACAGCAGCAAAATTTCCTCTGCACCTATCCCATTCCTAAGTGCCGTGTGCTCTAGGCTAGGGCATGAGAGGCAGATGGGACAGTTTTGGTGAGGGTGTCTTTTTGTGGTGCAGAAACCTCCCCAGTAGGAAAATAACTGAAACCATCTCATTTTGCACTGGCCACCAAACAGCCCTCAGATGGGGACAACTTTTGATCATTGACACATAGGGATTTGGATTGAAAGCCTG
Organism: Pelochelys cantorii; assembly: GCA_032595735.1. NCBI lineage: Eukaryota > Metazoa > Chordata > Testudines > Trionychidae > Pelochelys > Pelochelys cantorii. The sequence continues at coordinate 93,816,804 of CM064329.1, read as the reverse complement.
ACAACAGACATCTGTGTATCTTATAATCATTCCCCCGGGAGTCCCTTTGAAGATTCTTACAGAGATGAGTTACATTAGTGTCTGTGAAAGAGGAACCTTACAGAATGACACTCTTCAAAAGGGAGCTGCCTTACATTTGTTCGTATCAGATCCTTTTCTGGGGGCTGGAAATCCATGTGTGGGTTGTTTACTTAACAGTTGCTAAGTCTTTTTTTGTTTTGTTTTGTTTTATTCTCCTTAGCTGGAAGCATGAGCTCCCTGAAACTTCTTGAACTAGCATTATTGATTGCAGTAATATTCTCCCATTCTCATCCAAACTCCAGAATATTCCTGCCTGGCCTCAACATTCTGCTACTGTCTGCTATTAAAGTACTTGCTAATACAGCAGCTGGAAGGGAGCGTGAATTTTATATCTAGTGCTGATTAGAATCTGAGAGGAGGCGGATATTAAGCTCTTTCTGGATATGAGCTAAGTCCAAAGTCCCCGCAAAAAGGCATCCTGTATTCATCACGTGCCTTTTAAAATATATAACCTGTTTGGATTAGCTGTTCTAATGCAAGAATTGTAATATCTGTCATTCATATTTATCTCCTTTTCCCCTTATTGGAGTGGCTGTAATTACAGAGATCCCTTTGCCCCTCTGAATTACTTGGCATTTTCTTTTGCTGCTTCCTCTGTTATGAACAGGAACAGTTTTTGCACTCATCAGGACATCCTTGTCCCTCTCCAGGCCCTATAAGGAGCAATATTAGGACCCATAATTCAGCATCTGTGCTCCACTGATAATAGTAACAGCTGAAGCTGTAGTAGTGCAGACTTGGTGCAGGTCTTGAAACCTATGCTTGTGCAGGCTTGCTTAGAGCAGAGTTGGATGATGTAGTGGTAAAAACGTCTGAGCCAGGGTGGGAGCATGGCAGGATGGTTGGGAGGATTGGTCCTTGGAGTGAGGGACCAGTGCACAGCAGGGGATGGAGGTCAGTTGCCCTGGAGTGAGAGGCCAGGGGACAGCAGGGTGGGGAAGAGAGGTCAGTCACCCTGGAGAGAGGGACTGGAACACAGCAGGGTGGAGGAGGGGGCTGGTTTCCAAAGCCAGGGGCTGGGGCAGGGGCGTAATCGGGTGGGAGCAGAGCTAGTACCTATCTGCCAGAGAGGCTGGAGTCAGGTCTGGGAACCAGCCAGCCACTTCTCTTCCTGAACATCAGAGCAGAGAACAGGTCCTCCAGGCTCCAGCAGCAGCTGCTGTTTTTCCTGCCCTCTAGTCGGGGAGCCTGATTGTAGTTACTCCGGTACTGGTTACTCCGGTACTGCCAGGTCCTCCTTTCTGCTGGACTTTCCTGTTGAAAAACGAAAACCTGGCAATCCTATCATCAGAGCCTTTAGGTCAGCTAGACATGTGTCTCTAAATGCTTTGTTTCCAAGCCCAGTGGATTCACAAGATACCATAAGCCAGGCTTCTCCCTTCCCAGAAAGCATGGCTTAGACCCACACTACTTCTGCTCTCACACTCTTCCCTCTGGGCATCCTCTCTGCCCCCTTTTACTACCCTCCCCCGCACTCCCAGGAATGCTCCCGTGCCTTCAGTCAGGGCTTCTTGTGATCCTGAATCCATCCCCTGTCCTTACAAAACCTGCTGCCACCACAACACAAAGATAAAAACACCCAGCGCTCACACTATCACTTCAGCTGACGGGGCTCCATGGGCGCTAGGTCAACAATGAGAAAAGTACTAGGCCGTAGCATAGTAGCCCATTGGGAGCTTGAGTTCTCTTGCCACCACTGTCCTGGTAGGGTTGCCAGGTGTCTGGTTTTGAACTGGACAGTCCAGTATTTGAGCTTTCTGTTCAAGAAACAAATTGAGAAAATATAAATGAGAAAATATAAATGTCCGGTATTTTCTAAATAAGATGTAATGTACATTGTGATATAATGTCAAGTGTGTCCAGTATTTTTGTTGAAACCATCTGGCAACCCTATGTCCTGGGACCCATCTAAGCCATACCTGGGAGAGGTTGGTTGTCAGCAGCTGTCTTTGTGATTGCAAACTATTGTGGAAGTGTCATTTAGTGGATTGGACTGCTGGAAACATTCTGGAGCAAATTAGTCACCAGTTGAAGAATGAAGTCAGTTGTTTGAGAATTAGGTGTAAGTAACTTGCCACTGTTTGTAACTGGGCTAAAGGGAGCCCCGCTGTATGTCATAACCTGATTGAAAAGTGTGTTAGGTGACTTAGGGTGCACCGACACTGCACCATAACTCGAAATAAGATACGCAATTTGAGCTACGCAAATTGCGTATCTTATTTCAATGCTATTTTGAAATAGCTCATTTCATCAGTGTAAACATACCCTTGGAGTGTAAATTCTTTGGCCTGGGATTGGGCCTTACCTATATTCTGCAAATTGTGTACGTGTACAGTATAAACAATATAAATGTTTTTGCAATAATCTTAAATTTCATTGTTATGTTGGTCTTAATGTACCACCTTCTGGCCAGTTTATAGAAATGCACTGAGTTGATCTACAGAACAAACTGGATACCGTGCACTCATGGTAAATATGGCAGCCTGTGAAGATCAGTCACATTACAAGATTAATAAAGAGAAACTAGTCACTAGCCCAATTAACTGACAAGAGAGTTCTACAGAGCTGTACGCCTGCGATGGAGTGCTAGTGCATACAGGAATTTAGATGGAGAAAAGAAGGAAAGCTGCTTTAGAATAGTTGGTGTCGATTACAGGTCCAAAAGAAACCACACTCTTGTTACTACACAGTCTTGTCCCCGTTGTGACACTTGACTTGGATACTTACACTTGAGAGAAAATTCCACTGGTACTTCAACCACAAGTTAATGTGCTAGCTACAGAAGTCACTAGGGGTGTGTCTAGACTACATGGCTCTGTTGACGGAGCCATGTAAAGTAGTTTACTCGACATAGTCAATGAAGCGGGGATTTAAATAATCCCGCTTCATTAAAATAAAAATGGCCGCCACACTGTGCTGACAATCAGCTGATCCAGCACAGCGCGGCAGTCTAGACGCAGTGCGGTTGACAAGGGAAGCAGGCTTACAGGAGCGGTCAACAAAGGCTTCCCTTGTCGACCGCGCCGCGTCTAGACTGCCGCGCTGCGCCGGATCAGGTGATAGTCGGCACAGCGCGGCGACCATTTTTATTTTAATGAAGCGGGGATTATTTAAATCCCTGCTTCATTGACTATGTCGAGTAAACTACTTTACATGGCTCCGTTGACGGAGCCATGTAGTCTAGACACACCCTAGGAGAAAATCTATGGTGTCGTTATGCAGGAGGTCACATTAGATGTTCACAGTGTTTCCTTATGGTCTTAAAATCTAGGAATCTTTTAAAAGCATGAACCACCTTATCCCTGAACTGGGTGAACTATGGGCTCATATACATAGTACATTAGTGTGCACAGAGGGATATAAATTCTTTTGGGTACTAACTGGTCCATGTGGAACCCACTGGTGTTTACTAAAAGCTCTCCAGTGTATGTTTTAATGTAGTATTGTTTGAAATAGGACTACATTAACACACATTAGGAAGATTTTAGTACATGCCAGCAGGTCAGTATGAGCCAGTTAGTGGGTGACATGCTAGTGGACACTAGAATTTACACCTCACTAGTGCACAAGTCCCTGTCACATTTGGAATATGTAACTAAAATAGCAAATTGAATTAAAGGGTTCATTTGAGAATTTCCTTGCCACGTAGCTTGATCTTTTGCTGCAGTCTCAGGCAGACTGTTCTTCAGAAGTATATTTTAAAGTAGTTTGTCTGTCTTTGCTGCATCATTTGCATTGGTTGATTATTCACTGACCAAGGGGGCGGGGGCTTGTTTGTTTGTTTTGCCAGGTTTGGGTTTGGGGCTTTTTTGGATTGGTTGCATATTTCTGCTTCAGTATAATCCTTTTTAAGAACATTTGTGCAAATTCTATGCATTTGTACTAAATGCAGTATGAAATATATTTTAGAGTTCTAATTTGCTGGATTTTGTGTCTTATATATGACTTTTTTAAGGCTAGTAAGGACCTCACCTCACCTCACCTCACCTCTTGCATGGTACAGGCCATATAGGTTGGCTATTATTCCTGCATTCAACCCAATACCCTTATGCCCAAAGCATGCTCCTAGCAGCACTTGAGATAAGAAGATCATGGAAGCAAGGGAATATCTGAGCTTATGGGTTATTGAGATGTTACTTTGTACACTCCATGGTTATTGCTGAATTTAGGGTTCTTTATCATGGCCCAAGACTTACCTTCTCAATAAGCCCAATGCAGTGAAAATATTCAGCATTATTAAATTTAGATGTGCAGGAAAACTGTTACGCTACGTCTAAACTACACCCCTCTGTTGGCATTTCTGTTGAAAATGCCCCATCTAAACTTCCTTTTTTTTCCGAAAAGCCCCGTTTCGAAAAAAAGCGGCGGCCACCATTATGCAAATGAACCGCGGGATATTTAAATCCCGGCTTCATTTGTACTTTCAATACGTCTAATTTACATCCCTCTGCCTACAGAGGGGTGTAGTTTAGACGTAGCCTTAATTACAAAACCAGCTTTTGCTCTAAAACCTTTTCTTTAACTGTAGAACTATTCACCGAGTTGTAATCAAACCATGTTCTGCTAATTCACAAACCTTTGATTTTGTTGAATCAGTATCCCCAGCAGAACACAAACCAACACAAGCACCAGAAAAGGGAGAGGAGCAGAAAAGAAAAGAACTCTGTTAGTGTCAGATGTGGGTGGTTGTTGGGTAGAATGTTGTTGCAGGCCTGCAGCTGTGACAATCTGATGTTGGTATATACTGGAGGTAAGATCAAGCTGGAATTCTGAATCAGAGATACAGCCTAGTAGTTATGAAGCACTCCCCTTCTCTTTTCTGGTAGCAGAAACCAGCAGATACGTAGTCACGTAAGAAGACAAAGACCAAATCTAGGACTGGCTACAGTATGTTGGTAAAATCAAACATGTGCCATGGCCTGTGTTCTGTAGCTTTGACACTTATTAGACATGAAAGTTGGAGCAGACAGAGGAAAAAAAGAACAAAGTAGTAGCTCTGTGCCTTGTATGACTGAATCAAAGTGACTTCCATCTTAACCTGAGTTCCTCTGCAGTCTAAAGAACACTCCACCTCAGGAAGATTGTTAAGACATATACTGTATATGTTTATTTGTGCAAATTTTCTGACTGTCTATCTCATAGGTGAGTGAGACAAGGTGGATGAGTTAATATCTTTTACTGGACCAGCTTCGGTGGGTGAGAGAGACAAGTTTTGGAGCCACACAGAGCTCTTCTTCAGGTCTGTAGCTGTGACACTTAGGATATTTTTCCTAGCCCTGTAGCTAAATTGGGTGCTAATTTGGGTGCCCAAATGTAGGTACCTACTTTAGTGGCCTGGTTAAGCACAGTGGAGTTCATACCAAATCTAGAACAGTTTTAATCTGAAGTACTAAAGAGTCCATTTACTGCAGTGAGCTTGTGACTACTTAAGTGTGGTTCCAATGCATGGATTAATATGAATTAATCATGACATTTCTCAATAGAAGTAAAATTGCCTAAATGGCTGTTTCCAGATTAACATCAGCCTTGTCATACAGAAGAATGTCATTTGCATTAAGTGAATTGAGCACAAGAATTAATTACTTTCATTAAATGTAAGTCATCACCAAGAACAGTAGACTCTAAACTGGAGACCAAATATAGTTAAGCTGTGGGTCACCATTAGGGATGTTAATTATCATCTATTTGTGTAAACGTGTAACTGCTGTATTTTTTTTTGAGGTTACACATTTACACACAGGACAAGGGCAGGGGCAGGTGTGGGGGGAGGGGAACAGCTTTTAAGCCAGCTCCCCATGAGCACCGGCACTCACCTTCCTCTCTGTGCTGCTGTCTCTATGGGAGGCAGTGGGGGGGTGGCTCTGTAGGAGCCGGCATGTGGGCGGGACTGGCTTAAAAGCTCCCCAAGGGGAGGTTGTATGTAGTCCTTATGATTAACCAGTAAGTCCAGGCTTATCAGTTAATCATGTAACCAGCTACATGCTGATATCCCTAGTCACCATCCCATTGCTAGACTGCAGCACCCCTAAAACCCCAGGAATAGCAAATCCTGTATCCACATGACTATTTTATAAGGGGCAGTTCTGCCCCAACACTTATGTGGCTTCAGAAGTTCCCTAACAACCAGAACTGTGTGGCTCTGTTATACGGGACAGGACATGCGGGCAGGGACAACACTCCAGTCATTTGCCCAGAATAGAAATACGAGGCCATTTCCAATTCCAAAGCAAAAGTAGCCGTCACAGAACAGACCTCCTGCTTCTCAGTGACTCTCTAGAATAACCAGCTGTCCAGTTTTTGGCTGAAATACCCAGTCAAAAAGGGATCCTGGTGGCTCTGGTCAACATGGCTTAATAGGTCATTGACTGTCCGGTTGGCAGCACAGGATAGCAGGGCTGGCAGGCTCCCTGCTAGCCTCCACGTTGCGCAGCTCTGGGAAGCAGCTGACATGTCCCTCCTCTCACTCCTACACATAGGGACACCCATGGAGCTCATCACTCTGCCCCTGTCCCCGCAGCTCCCTTTGGATGGGAACCATGGCCAATGGAAGCTGTGGGGATGGTGCCTGCGTATGGGGCAGCACGCAGATTTGCCTGTTCATGCCTCCACATACAAGCCAGAAGGGGGACATGCCAGCTGCTTCCTGGGAGCTGCTTGAGGTAAGTGCAGTCTGAAGCCTTGAGGTAAGTGCACCCCTGACTCCCTCTGGAGCCCCCTACCAGCCCTTTGATCCCAGCCTGGAGCACTCTCCTACTCTCCAAACCTCTCATCCACAGCTCAACCCCAGAGTCTGCACCCCCTGCCAAAGCCCGCACCCTTTTTGCATCCCAAGCCACTGCCTCAGCCGGGAACCTCTTCCAAATTCTGAATTCATTTCTGGCCCCACCCCAGAGCCTGCACCCCCAGCCAGACTCCTCACCCCTCCTCCCCCTGAGCGAGGCTAGTGAAAATGAGTGAGTGAGTAGAGAGAATGAATGACAGAGGGAAGGAGGTTGAGTGAGGGGGGAAGGCCTGGGAGAAAGGACAGAACATGGGTGGGGCATCAGATAAGGAGCGGAATAAGAATGTTCGGTTTCATTTGAGTAGAAAGTTAGCAAACCTATGATTCTGTTGTTGTGATGGCGCGAAGTTTAAGAGATTTAAAGCCTATTGAATATCACCCACAAGTTCTGGGGAAAGGCTTAAAACTACTTAACCAATCCGTGCTGGAATTGTTTGAATTTTGTTTTGGGAACTAGATTTGTGAAGGCACAACATACACTGAGATTTTTCAAGGTTGCCTTGTTTTTAAATAACAGTGAGTTAAAAGGCTATTGAAACAGGACTGTCAACAGCACAGTAGCTTCCATGGTCTTATAAAAAACCCACAGGACTCTGAAGGGTGGGTTGCAGCTTTTGCTGACTTTGTTGGCACTTTTACCAGTAATGTCAATGAGCAGGGAAGGAGCCCTGCACCTCAGGATGTTGAGTCCTCTGTACCAATTGCCTGCAGCACACAGACTGGGCACTTCCGGCAAATCAGCTATCACATAGCTGAGATGGGAGTTTATGGCATTTCCACAGTAGTTTCCTTTGCTGCTGCCTACCTTAGCTTTAAACATTTAGGCCGATGTCTGTGGTAATAACATCCAGCCCATTGTTGCTATTAGAGTAAAACGTCTCCGGTTAAATAGGACAGTTTGCAAAAACTGTCCTGGGTTCATGCTTCCTACCAAACTTGAAACTCTTCCCAGGCACACTGAAATAATTGAAATATTTAACTAAGCCACGTTATGGTTTTGCATGCAAATCCTGTGTTACTTACTCTGGGCTTGCTTTGTCAGCGCAGCAAAGCAGGCTAGAGAGGCACTATTTGTAAAGCACTTTGACTTGTTGACCTGTAACTGGGCCATGTAATAGGGATGTTAAAAATCCTGTATTAGGGTAATTGTGTAAGTGCTGAAAATCTTAGCTTTATACTGCAGAACTCACAGCGCAGCACTCCTGGGGATGAGGCTTCGCTGCCAAAGTAAAGCCTCCTACCTGGGAGTGTAGCAGGCAGCCCTTGCCAACCCAGTTCCCAGGGAAGAGGCTTTGCTGAGTGTAAACGACACTGTTAACCAATATGCATCTGCTTATCAGTTAAACGGTTAGTCATTTACACTCAAACATCCCTACCATGTAGACCCTGCTTGTGCAAACTAAAAGGTAGTTTGCATTAACATAGTCATCCTTACATTCAAGCACCCTAAGTACATTTTACAAAGCACCCTCAGGTTCTACATGGTGCAATTAGAGTGCAGGATGTTAGAGTGATCTACAAATCACCCCCTTCTAAAGGGGGGCTTTACCATACCACGTAGGCAAGTCCTCTGTTTCAGGTGAGTTTGGCATTGTAATTTTAACCCCAAACTTGGGATGGGGGATAGGAGGTGCATGCTGATTGAAGAAAACCTTTTAGAAGAAAAATGTACACCTATCACATGGCTTGAATTATTAGAGAAGAGGGGTTCTGAAGTGTTTTACAACTAAAAATCAGCAGAGCAAACACTCCCTATTATAAAATGGATTTTTATTAATTATTTGTATTAAAGTAGTGCCTAGAGTCCCCAGTTAAGATTGAGACCTTATTGCAATAGACATTGTAATTTACATATGAGACAATACTTTACCCAAAGAGCTTATGATCTAATTGCACAAGATAGGCAAAAAATGGAAAGAGAAATAGAAGCACAGGGAGCTGAAGTGATAGTCACACAACTGGTGAGTGGCAGAGCTAGGAATAGAGCCCAGGTTGTCCTTAATGTCCAGTGGTCTATCCACTGAACTGTGCTGCCTCCATTTGGAAGTTTCCAAAACTTTCAGATCCCCTACTAGACTAGAGTGAATGACTGGACACACACTCACTGATCATCTTGGTACATAGGACTTTTATCTGGAAAAGGATGCTTAGGAAAATAACTAACGATTAGAACTATTCTATTAGTAAAAAGTCTATTATGGAGGGATGTGATATAGTCTATAAAATCATAAATGGTGTGGAAAAAATGAATAGATAAGTATTGTGTACCCTTTCCCACAATACAAAAACCAGGTGTTACCCAATAAAATAATAAGCAGCAGGTTTAGTACAAACAAGAAGAAGCACTTTTTCTACTCAACACCCAGTTAACCTGTGGAACTCATTGCCATGATATGTGATTGCCAGAAGTGTAACTGGGTTTTTAAAAATAGATAAATTAATGGAGGATAGGTTCATCAATAGATACTAGCCATGATGGTCAGGGATATCAACCCCATTCTCAGGGCGATCCTGAACCTCTGTACTGCCAGAAGACTGGGAGGGGCAGACAGGATGATTCATTCCAACTGCCATGTTCTATATACTTCACTGAAGCTCTGAGACTGGAAATTGTCAGTCTCCTCCAAATATGAAAATTCTTAGGTTCTTATGCCACACTCAAACAAATACCCAACAATCTAATGCTAGATTTCACCCATCTCAGCCTTTTCTGTACTTTTTTCTTACATGTCATTGCTTATATATAAACTGAATCTGTCACCTTTAGCTTCCTCAGTATTGGGTTCATTCACTAAGGCCAGATTGGCACTACATTTTTTTTTCTTCGTGGAATAATGTCAGTTAAGAGTGTGATTTTTGTTTGTTTGTTTTACATAGTTATACCAGCAAAAATAACAAAAGTGCTTTTGCCAGTGTAGCTTATTTTGTTTGGGGAACTGGCATAATTATACCTTTTCTGATAAAGAGTAAGCCTAAAGTGATTTCCATATCTACATATCTAGCATCACTGAGAAGAATATATTGGCATCCAATGTGTAGTTCCCTTGTGTATGCTACTGGCACTTATACTGTCGATTATATGCAATGAAAATCCAAGTTTTTACATTTAGTCCAATTTCCACAGCAATATTTCTATGCAGAACTCTCTTCATTTCAAGGGATTTAATGCCTTTGAGAGCCTCTTCCTACCTATGTGACACTAGTGCTACCAAATCCATGAAGAGTTTACACGGCATCAATTCCTCAACCAGGTGGCTGGCAGGTACAGGTAACATGACACTCAGTGGCTGCTAAACTAAGAGGATTCAGGCCAAAAGAAAAATTAAATAGAGAAAAAATTAAATGAAGCAATAAAGCAAATCAATTACTCCAATCCCTGGTAGTCTATTGTAAGAAGCTTGGAACACACAGCAAGATGATGTTCCATTTACCACCTGCTTTCTTGTTTAGTACTGTTCTTAGTTTATAACACTGAAATGTTAAACCTTTTGCTGCTGCTACCTGATGACCTTGTAGAGTCAGTCCAACAGTAAGAAGCTCGTGGAAAGTGCAGTTAATACAGCAAGGGGCCTCTACCTGGACATTTCATAGCACTGTAGAGGCTTTTCACTAGACTGCCCAGATTTTTAGTGGCATGCCAAGGATGTTCTACGTGGATGTATCCAATAGCTAGAAGATTTACCCAGTGTTGCTCGGGTCCTTACTACAAAAGTTTTGTTTTTCTTTATTTAAAAATCATTGTTCTGGGGTGGGGATGAGGGGCTCAGTATGCAGGCTTCCCCAGGGAGAGAGGACAACCCCAGCCCTCTCACAACAGCAGCTTGGGGTCAGGTAAGAAGCATCTGTCCGTAGCCACTACAGCAGACACAGCTGGGGGAGAGGTGCATGTCCTCTGGCTGGGGTATAACTGTCCCTTCTGCCAGACCCCTCCCTTTCCATTTTATGAAAAACAATCAAATTTCAGGCACATCCCATTGTCCTGGCACAACCAAACCCTTATCTTGTTTTAAGTTATGATAAGAGGAAGCTGCATACCAAATTTGGTGTTCCTAGCCCTTACTGTTTAGGAGGAGCTCTTGAACAAACAGACTCAGATGGATGGACAAACATACAGATGCACATTTCTAAAATATATAGTGAGATATTTGGCAACTGGGCTGGAATTCAAGACATTTTAATTTTGGCGAAAAATATACCTATAAAAGTCATTTGCTTTGCAGAAACAAAGCACATTAGGCAAGAGCAACAAAAGGGCTTAATTGCTATATTTTGATTATTTTGATTTGCTTTAGTACAGAACTAATCTTTCTCATTTCTGATTCATTCTTAGTCAGGTCTTCTGCTCTCTGTCAGCAGTCTTGTGCTGTGGAAATATTAACACTTAAATCAAATCCAGCTATTCCTTCAGAGTGGCAAAGTGCTGCTCTTATCTATTCAGCTAATAGGATACGCTTTTAGCCACATCTGTCAAAGTGTCACTGTACTGAAGATTCTCTTTGACTTTCAATTTAGAATGCTGATGTTTTGTATCTTGGAATGAAAATATTCCCTTTGTGTTAAAAAAAAGATCAAACTAATTTGTAGATTCATCCAAACTAGAGATGGAAACAATCCCATTTAGTCTCAATTTACCCATTCTCTGGCCTGTTCAAGATTGTTCCCCACAATGTATTGATCCAGTGATGCTGGTCTAATTGTAAACTGTAATTGTCTAATTATAAATGGCCCCTTGGGAATCTGTCCCACAGGCTATTACATCCAGTTCTCGGGAAGTTTTTCCTGATACTTATTCCTTAATTTTATGCTCCTCCCCTTAGTTATAACCAAAGAGATCAAGCTAAATAATTTATCTCCCTGGCCCATATTTACATCCTTTAAGTAGTTGTAGAGTGTGATAATATTCCCCCACCCTTTTGTTGTTGTTAGCCAAACTATGCCTGTTTAGCTCTCCTCGTCAGTGTAATTCTGCCAGACCTTAAACAATATTAATTATTCTTCTCTGGACTCCCTCCAATTTGGCAACTGAACACTGTATTGAATTTGATTTCAGAGTGGGATAAGGATGGCCTTGCCTCCCAACTCCATGATGTGATCTCTTTACATAAGACCGGAATCAAATACTAATTTGCCCTGATTTTCCCCTAAAATAAAATAAACGAACAAATCAAGGAATTTAAAGTTATAAAACTGCCATTTAAAAATAATTTTGGCTGCATTTTTAGACTCCTGTATCACAAAAGCAGTTTTGTTTTTGAAAAGTCCTGCTTATACGCTATGGAAAAACTCTGACAGATGGGCGTGCTGCCTATATTTCTTTTATATGAAATCAGGATCTCTTTTTGTTTACCACTCCCCACCCACCTGAAGTCTTAATCCTTTGTTTCTGGCATCACAGTTGGTTTCTGCAAGTCAGTGACTGTGATACCACAAATGGCATATTATGACCTTAGATGGGAAATAAGCCTCAGGATCAGGTGAGCTCATAACCAAAAAAAAAAAAAAAGACCCTGTTTGCATGTAAATGTCACTAGTCATAAAAGAAGCAAGACATTCTGAGTCCAAAATTACTGGAAAATTGTGAACCTCTTTAACACCTTTTCATATTTCCCTTGCTCTTTTTTCAAGCAGATATATGCTTGTTGACTGGCCACTGAGGATGCTACCCATAGAGAAGTTTAGCAGTGTGGGGTTGGGAACTAGAGAGAAGCAGGACAGTTCTCACTGAAGTCAGTTTTGTACTTGGTAATTAAAAAAAAAAAAGCTTTGAAGGTGGTTTGGGAGAAGGGTAAAGAAGTAAAAGTCACTCTTTCTCCTTTCTCACCAAATCCATGTATAGATTTGGGGTGGAAGTTTATACAGGGACCATGAAGTATGTACCACCCTCCCTGAAGCAGGAACTGTGTTTAGGAGTTGTACAAGAATTCCATCTTATGTTCAAAGCTAAGACTAAGACCTGCTTGAGTTTGCAGGGTGAGGAGGAAATCTGATAAACTGAGATCATGGGTGCCGAGTATCATAAGTGAGGGAAGGCATTGTCTTCGCAAACCACCAGCCTGGCCCCACTCACACTCTGCCCCCAGAAGGCCTACAGTAGGCATACTGGGGGAAGAATGTTGCTGCTCCAGAGCACCCTCCTGCTCTGGGGATGGGGAGGCTGGCCCATGCACTGCCCGCCCTCCCCATGCTCTAGTACCAAGGAGGCTGGGGCCATGTGCCTTCTGCCTTCCTCGGCCTCCAGAGCCAGGGAGGCCGGGGCCATGCACCACCCGCCCTCCCTGTGCTCTGGAGCCAGGGATGCTGGGGCTGCATGTCCTTCTCCCTCCCTTCGCTCCGGGGCCTTGGAGGCTGGGGCCACATGCTGTCCACCCTCCCCATGCTCCAGGACGAGAGAGGCTGGCAATGCATGCTGCCTGCCCTCCCCATGCTCCAGGGCCGGCAAGACTGGGGCCATACACCAATTGGCCTCCCGTGTTCCAGGGCCAAGGAGGCTGGGGCCCACACTCCCACCTTCCCATGGTACTATGGGGGAGGCATGGCTTGGCTCCTGGGGGCAGGGCTGGGTGAAAGGGGCAGGACTGGAGGCAGGGCTGGGGACTTGCCTCCCCCGGACCTACCTTCACCCACCATCCATGACTGAGATAGTGACTCTTTCTTTTATGAAGCACTTTGAGACAGACCAAAGACAAAGAATATACAAGAGCTGTGTGTTATTATAATTTTATTATTAAACTGGGATGTGAAATACTAGTTGGATTCTTTTTTCTTCAGACACAGTCATCAGTAATTATGAAATGCTATAACTTGTATTAGCTGTAGATCTCAAAGTGTTTTACAAGGTTGAGTAAGTGTCATTGTCCTTCAGTACTGATGGCGTAGCGGAGGCCCAAAAATGTACAGTGACCCAGGGTCACATTGTGGCACAGCCAGAACTAAAATCCAGGACTCCTGACTTCTGTATTAAGTTAGTAGACAACAGTTGGGATCTGAATTTAACACTTAGATTTTACTGATGATGGGTGAGGAAGATGGGAATCAAGCTCTCTTCTCCAAGGGGATGACAGTACTTTAAATGCTTGCTTTTGTCAAAGCAGTAAGCAGATATGATATCAAAGTTGCTCACCATGCAAACATAGGCAGCAACAAAGTGTGGTATTTACAGTCTCTACATAATCTGCATTTTGATGCAATTTTAAGAGGTAGTGGTGTTGACATTTCTGTATGGTAAGTATGGCGAGCCCATGGTGTAGCAGCAGATGATCATTCCAGACAGGATGCCCATCTTTGTGATCAGCTTCTGTGATCCTACTCCAAACTAATGGAGATTAGATGTGTCAACCTCAGAACATTCCCAAGTGCATGTGTTCTGAATGTAAACACCACTACCCAATTCACCACCACTGGGATCTATTGAGAAACATCCAGCACTGGACTAGCAGAGGGTGCAGGTCAGATGTGTTAGCAGAGCTGTGTGTGGGGAGCCTGGGTCTAGTAAAATAGAAGCTGTTACAGTCAAAAATCATGTGCTAGACTAAGAGACTGTGGGGAAAGCTTATATAATACAGGCTGGACATATACCTTGCTTTTAACCATTCCTACAATGGTAGTTCATAGCTTCCCTGAGAAACATTTCACAGACATCATAGGGCTGACTGGGCAGGCCAAGAAAACAGCCTTGCTGAATGTCTCCTGTGCAATATATGTCATTCAGGCACCTTTTTCCAGTGTGTATGATCTTTGTCCATGTGCTTTAATGATAGCAGCAACAGAGCAGCCAAAGCACATGGAGATGGCATGGGAATGGCAGATAATAGACCTTCCAATACTTTCACTCCCTCTTCCCCTTGGATTCAACAATTCAAAAGCACATGGCGGGAGAGGGATCAGAAAGGAAAGAACAGAAAGAAAAGGAACAAGAAAGGAGGAAGAGAAGGTACAAAAGAGAGAGAAGGAGTGAAAGGAGAGAGGGAATAAAGAAGAAAGCTACAAAGAAAAAAATGACAAAAAATGACTGCAATGTGGTAGATGGTGTTTTCTGTCTTTAGATTTGGTTTTGTTTGAGAGAGAGGAGGAAGGTATGCTCTTAGCTATCATTCTTTTTTTCTTCATTTCTTTTCACTTTTTCTCTGTGCCTTTAAAGAGGTATGTCTGCACTGCAGAGTTTTTCCAGAAAAACGGCCATTTTTCCAGAAAAACTACACTTACATCCACACTGCAATTGCGTTCTTTCAACAGAAAGTTGAAAGAATGCAGGGTTTTTTCCAACAGCGGTAAACCTCTTTCTACGAGGAAGAAGCCTTTTTCTGAAAGAGTTTCGGAAAAAAGTGTGTGGACGGGGAACAGGGGTTTTTTTCCCGAAAGAAGAGGCCTGCAGGAAAAAGCACAGGTGCCCTGGTGGCCACTCCATCCATAGCAATCACAACTTAAATGAGAGATAGCATCTAATCAATGTGGACATTATCTTTCGAAAAAGCAGATTCCTTTTTCGATGCGCTTTTGCTGTGTGGACGCTCTCTTTCAAAAGAAGTTTTTTTTGGAAGATCTCTTCCGGAAAAGCTTCTTCTGAAAGAAGCCTGCAGTGTAGACATAGCCAAGGTGACTGGAACTGGGTCCCTCAGTAACTCTTATCAGACTCTTTGGCTTTTCAGCCAAATTGTTTCATCATTTCCATTACATAGCATGTGAATGAGCCCATTTTGTGCATGCAAACTATTGTGCCCACAAAGTTTCTCCTTTAGAGAAAAGAATTGGTTGGCTTCAGACTAATGGATTGAATTTTGCCTTTTCTCTCTCTCTCTTTCTCTGTCTCTCTTTCAAGAAAATTCCTCGTCTTTCCAGGAGGATGAAGAGGTAGATATGGAGGCTGTGAACTGGCAGCTAAACAGCACCCCAATGAACGGGCACTCTCCTACCCCAACCACAGCTCGTTTCCCCAGCTGGGTGACTTTTGATGACAATGAAGTCAGCTCTGCTTCCCCACAGAACCTTTCTCCCTTAAAATCAGAGACTCCATCGATAGCAACGCAGACTGCAGATGTGAACTGTAACCTCGCTGCATCCTTTAAGAGGGAGCGCCCCAGGAGCACACTGGTGGACCCCACTAAAGTTCAAAAGCTAGATCTCTCCTCCTTAAACAGGCTGCCTTCTGTTGGAACGCCTCCCTGGAGTGCTACTAACCCCTTCTTGGATGAGTCTCTGAGGGATGTCCAACCCTCACCCATCAACCCATTCAGTGCATTCTTAGAGGAACAAGATAGGCGATCCCACAGCTCCTCTCTCTCTAGTGCTCCAGGCCATAGCCAAAGAGACTCCCTTATTATTCTCTACCAAGAACCTGACACCATCAGCTTCAATGAGTCAAGCAAAAACTTAATCCACACAGGTGCTGTTGAGCAGCTCAAACAACTCCGAATTGGGGATCCAGATCATCTGAGCAGCCCAACTCTGCCTGATGATGACCCCCTGATGCCATATGAGATAGCCAGCACATCGTTGAACTTGGCCCCACCTCAGCCCACGGATGGCTGGCCAATGATGCTTAGGATCCCAGAGAAGAAGAACATCATGTCATCTAGGCATTGGGGGCCGATCTACGTCAAGCTGACTGAGAGTGGGTATCTACAACTTTTTTATGAAAAGGGACTGGAGAAACCATTCAGAGAATTCAAACTTGAAATCAATCATGAAATTTCAGAGCCCAAGCTCCAAAACTATGATGAGAATGGAAGGATACACAGCGTGAGGATAGACCGCACCATCTACAAAGAGAAAAGGAAGTATCACCCTAAGCCAGCAGTCAGCCATGCAGCAGAAAGGGAACAAGTGATAAAACTAGGTACTACTGATTATGAAGACTTCCTTAGTTTCATCAGCACAGTCCAGGATATGCTAATGGACTTGCCAGCCTCATCATCAGATCTGAGCACAGTAGGATTAAACTACCAAGAGGAAGAAATCACTGTTGATGTCAAGGATGAGTTTCATGGCATCTTGGCCAAAGGAGACAATAGGATTCTCCAGCACAGTGTGCTGACTCATATTCATGTTCTCAGCTTCCTTTCTGGCCTCGCAGAATGCAGGCTGGGCCTTAATGACATCCTTATCAAAGGAAATGAAGTTGTTGCACGGCAGGATATTATGCCCACCACTACCACTAAGTGGATTAAGTTGTATAACTGCCGGTTCCATTCGTGCGTGGATGAGGAAGAGTTTAACAGTTCCCATGTTATCCAGTTTAATCCCTTGGATGCTTGCCGATTCGAGCTGATGAGGTTCAGGACTGTGTTTGCTGAGAAGACTTTGCCTTTCACTCTGAGAACAGCAGCCACTGTCAATGGTGCTGAAGTGGAGATCCAGAGCTGGCTGATGATGTCCACTGGGTTCTCCTCCAACCGTGACTCACTAACTCAGGTCCCCTGTGAAAACGTGATGGTCCGCTACCCAGTGCCAAATGAGTGGGTGAAAAATTTCCGCAGGGAAAGTGTCCTGGGCGAAAAGTCTTTGAAAGCCAAGGTGAACAAGGGTGCCAGTTTTGGATCAACCAGCATATCTGGTTCTGAGCCAGTAATGAGAGTAACTTTGGGAACTGCCAAATATGAGCATGCCTTTAATTCCATTGTATGGAGGATAAACCGACTGCCTGACAAAAACTCAGGTGAGTAGAGTGTACTGTGTCTGAGTGGACAAACTTTAAAGGAAAGATATGCTTGAGAGGGTTGGGGACATTGGAATTATATGGGACAGTAGATAAACAGTTGTCTTTCTGGAAGGTTCCCGGGGCATCAGTTGTCTGAAATGGCTGGTTGTCTTCCTCATCCTAAATCTTAGTTTAACGTGTCTCACAAAGAAACACTGGTTTTGATCAAACCATTTTGGTGTAGCCACATGGAAATATGCCTTTCAATCATGGTTTTATCATTGCATTCTGGGACTCTTGCCTCAGCTTTCCCATAATGCACTACACTGTTTCTGAGAACAGGAAGTTTTTTGATAACTTCCAAATGTAAAGCACTGTACTGTGGTATATTAGGGGGGCCAGCTGAATCATTGTATCTTCATCCCCTGTGATTTCTTATCCACAATGTTGAAAATTGGACTGATGTGAGATAGATATCACTGCATATATTGCAACCAACTGGTGCAACCAGTGCTATGCACATACCAGGTATGGTGGCTGTATGTGGACATAGGACACTGTGTACAAGCTAAAAACATACCAAAGCTACATCTTTCATCTGGTGTGTATAGGAACTAAGACTTACTTTCATATTTAAAGGTACAATATCAAGATAAATCATATAATTTAAAAATCCTGTGTTTTTAATAGTTATACTTCTAATTATTAACATTCAAGTAATCTGCAAAATCTAATTAATTTTTTACCATCACTATCATTTGTTCACTTTCTGCCCATTATCCAGGTTGGGCAGTGAAATTTGATCAATATAGTTTACTTTCTGTTTATAGTGAATTACTCTTTCTGGTTCCCATGCCTTTGGCTAATGCTGTTCATTGTATCAATGCTGTTTAAAACACTGTCTCATTTCTGTAGCTGCTTTACTAGGCAGGTTCCTGCCTGTACTTTTTTCCTATAAGACAAGTTCTGTGTTGCTCCAGACCTGGTCCTTTCTGAGAATATCTGTTCTCATTTGGCAGGAGGGAAGGAAAGCACTGAACTAGGTGCTTCTCCCCTTTTGGGTCACTTTTCAGCTCAATATGGGCTCCATCACAGAGTATAAATGTGGAAACATATCACCCTTGACTTCATATGAGGCTCTGAGAGTTTACTTTGGAGGAGGGCTAGAAGCAAAGAGTAGGGGGAATAAAAAGAAACATCAGGGTGAAAGACTAATTTCATGTCAAGAACAGCATGACTGGGGAAAGATATACTATCAACCTGACCCTAAATACAGGTAAATATGTGCTTGTTAGGAAAATCCCACTGTGCCACCTGCCTGACCCGTCAGGTCAGGGGATGAAATTCAGTGACAATTATTCTTCTCTGGCACCATCCATCTTAGGATCTTAGCATGCTTTACAGACATTACAGCTGGGAAAATTGAACCCACATAAACTAATCATATGTCTGCACTCCAGGCTAGAAGGCATAATTCTCAGCCCAAGGTGGCATACCCATGTTAGCTCTGACCAAGATTGCAGGCTAAAAATAGAATGTAGCCCTATCAGTGGCAAGGGCTAGCTGCCCCGAGTACATAAATATCCATGTTGTTGGCAAGTACTCAGGTCTGCTATCCTTTAGACCACCACAGTTATGCTCTATTTTTAGTGTACTAGCTCAGTCACTGCGCATGTATATGTCCTTGAGCTGGAGTTTACACCTCCAGCTCAAAGTATGGACATAACCTTAAGTGACTTGTCTAAATTCACACAGCATGTCACTAGCAGAATTGCTCTCAGACTCCAGAATTCTTGACTCTTCTGCGTACTCAAACCATTAGTGATGCTCGCTTACTCACTTTTACCTTATGTGAAATGTTAACCCAAGTCTCCAGTTCTTTGTCCTTGTCTCTGTCTGTGAACTTACATCTGCCTCCCAACAGGGGAGGATGAAGCTGAGATGCAGTCCCTACTGTTGGAGTATATTGCTGAACTTCTTCCCAGAACAGCTTGGTAAACTCTGTTGCTCTTATCTTCCCCCACAGTACTGAGTAGTAGGTACACACATGGGTACTAACTGACTGTCTGATACACCGGGGAGGAGCAGGGGTGCCGTGGCTGCAAACAACCTCTCCTGTCAGGTCACAGTGTGACATCAGGGAAAGAAAAGGGGAGCAGGCATTATGACATGGCTACTTTATCTGTGAAAAGTGGTCTGGGAGGGAATCTCTACTAGGCCTAGTATAGTTTGAATCCTGGCCTCTCAGGGACTATTTATATTTCTTGACCTCACTTATCCTATGGCTCTGTATGCTCAAAATATACAACATTTTTAAAAAATACAGAGAGCTCTCTGAATGAATAGAGATCCATCCATCTAGCCACCCACATCCTTCATGCCTTATCAAAAGGTGGGCTGTACTGGATGCCCTGAATGTTGACAAATCCAGGCTGCAGTAGACCAAAGAAGGGCAAATTTCACTTCAAGGATCGCCATCAAAAATACTGTGCAGCAGTCCCCTGCAGTTTAAATCAAGGAGGATCTAGCTGCCTGTCCTCACTGACTGCTACTAAAGGTGGTATTAGAGCAGGGCTGGACAACATGCGGCCTGGGAGGCCGGATCTGTCCTGCCTAACACTTTGATCCAGCCCATGGACTGCATCGGGCTGCTTTCTATTTATATCCTGCTACCCATGCCACTGAATTTCCAGGTAGGGTTGCCAGGTGTCCGGTATTGACCCAGATAGTCCGGTATTTTCACCTCCTGTCCGGTTAAAAAATTCAGAAAATACTGGACACCTAAAATGTCTGGTATTTTCTGATTTTTTTTTTTTTTTCCCAGCCAGGAGGTGAAAATACCAGACACCTGGCAACCCTACAACACACTCAGCAACTGGGCCTAGCCCCTGGCTTCCCCCCCCCCAGCCCCCTACCCCCAGACCCCCTGCTTACCTGGTTCTGCAGGGAAGCTAAGTTCTGGCTTGAACAAGAACACAAAATGGCTGCCAGCAAAAAGCCTAAAGACCAAGGGGAAGCAATGCCTTCCCTGGGTCTTAGTGCTCAACAGCTCCCCTGTTCCTATCCCTTTTCTGACTCTGCACTCACTCTGAAAGGGCCCATGCTGTTTTATTATTTAATTTATTTTTTTTTATTTTTTTTATTTTTTTTGCTTAATAAAAGTCTCGGAGTCCTTCCCCCCCCCTCCCCCCCGGCAACAGAATTTTTTCTCCGTTTTTTTTTTTTGCGGGGGGAGGGAGGGTTCGGTATTTTTGGTTCAACCATCTGGCAACCCTATTTCCAGGCGGTGGCTCAGATAGCAGGATCCTATTTAAATGGTTCATGGCTCCCAGTCATGGCACTATCCTGGCAGGGGCTGGGGCAGCGAGCCTTATAAATAGCCACAGCAACCCTGGGTGGCTGCCAGGCAATGTGGTAGCAGCACAGCCGGGAGCCGGAAGCCCTTTGCGGTGTTTTTAACTCAAGGCCTCCAGCCCCAAACAACTCTGGGAGAAGGCAAGTCCCCAGTCCTACCTCTTCCTCCCCAGGCTCTGCTCCTTCCAGGGGGTAGGGAAGCTGGCCTGTCACCACATAGCAAAATTCATTGTGACCACCTGCGGAAATTATTGCCCACCCCTGTATTAGAGGGGGAGAGTGGTGGGTGGGTCCTTCAGGTAGCCAAGTCCTAAACCATTTAACCCAGTGCTCACTTGCATTTCATAAAATCCAACTACCAGTTTCTGGGAATTATTTCTGTAGCTTCATTACCTTATCTAGGTTTCTTTGTCTTTGTGGTCCTGATATGAACAAGCCCTGTATTCTCCAGCTTTTCAGCCTGCCATGAGGGCCATCTGTGAAAGCATCTGGGCCATTTGCTTGTGGCTACAAATTGAAAAGCATATGACTGAATCAAACAATCCATGTATTTAGCCTGTGTTTTTCTCTTGGAAGCAACTAATGGCAGGATTCCACAGAATATGTGGCTGAGCTTCTTCCTAGAACAGCTTGGTAAACTCTGTTGCTCTTCTTTGATTCACAGTGAACATGTTGACTCTGGCTGATAAAGGAAGCCGGTTTATAGGCCCCATAGAGCTTCAGCTGCAACTGGATGTGATCCAGCACAAGAGTACTAGCATGTGTTTTTACCCTCTGGCAATGAAAGAAGAGTATTAAGAAAATAGCTATAGTGAGGCTTCATGATCATAGGAAAAAGCTGTACAAATAAAGCAGAGGTGTGACCCAAACCAGAATTTTGGATCTAGCTATCCTGAACTGTGTAGTAGTTTGGCTATGGATCCAGTCCCAAGCATACTGGCTGGTCCTAACTGTAAAGTGGCCAAATTAAAACTCTAGATCTCACCGCCTCTGAGCTTTGGGGACAGTTTAGAACCAGGTCCATTCCAAACATGGCTGCTTACACCTATTTCTGAAACACAGATAATTTTCAACACAGACTTTATGATCAGGAATGAGTCCTTGAAAGTGAGAATGAGATATTGGTGGCTCAGAAGGGCAGGAAATCCAGAAGATGATGAGTCTGTCTGAAGTCTTCTCTTGGTTTTACAGTAATTCCTCATTTAACATGATAGATACGTTTCAGAAAATGATCGTGCTAAGTGAAAACGTGTTATGCAGGGTCAATTTTCCCACTGAAAATAATGGAAAAGGTGGGGGTTGCGTTTCAAGTGCACGTGTGCTCGCAGCCCCAGCCTGCACTTGTTAGCAGCTGGGACCGGGACATAAGGTTGGAGGAGAAAGGGGACTGGGTTGTAGCAGGGAGGGGAGGTGTTTGGCTCTGGAGAAGGGAAGGGAAGGACAGGGAAGGGGGCTTGCAGCCGGCGGCTGGGTTTCCCCAGCTGGCCGGTCACCGGCAGCTGCGCAGGGCTTCCTCTGCCTCCTTACAAAGCGGCGGAGGTTTGCCGCTCGCCGCTCAGTTCCCCGGTGACCCCCTCTGGCCAGATGCCTTGCGTCCGGACAGAAGGGGTCACCGGGGAATGGCGCTGCAAGCAGCAAACTTCTGCCACTTTGCAGGGAGGCAGGGGAAACCTCACGCAGCTGCCGGCGACCAGCCGGCCGGTCGGGGAAATCGTGTTATTGCGGGGACGGGGTCGTGTTGTTTGAAAAATGTTCCCTAAAAAAAAAATCGCGCTATCACGAAAATGTGTTAAGCGAGCACGTGTTAAGTGAGGAATTACTGTACTGCTGAATTTTATGTGTCTTTCAGATTGAGGGATCTGATTGGGCATGATGGGGGAAATACAAGTATAACGAAGTTATATTTTGCAACCCCTGGTCAATTAGGGTACATCTAGATTACATGCCTCTGCCAACAGAGGCATGTAAAATAGGCTACCCGACATAATCAATGAAGCAGGGATTTAAATATCCCCGGCTTCATTAAAATAAAAATGGCCGCCGTGCTGTGCCAGCTCAGCTGATCGTCGGCACAGCACGCAAGTCAAGACGCGGATCGGTCGACAAGGGAAGCCTTTGTCGACTGCTCCTGTAAAGGCTTCCCTTGTCGACCGATCTGCATCTTGACTTGCATGCTGTGCCGACGATCGGCTGAGCCGGCACAGCACGGCGGCCATTTTTATTTTAATGAAGCCGGGGATATTTAAATCCCTGCTTCATTGACTATGTCGGGTAGCCTATTTTACATGCCTCTGTCAGCAGAGGCATGTAATCTAGACATACCCTTAATGACTACATGGGTTCCTTATTTTTCGTTAAAACTTTTGTGTATTCTTCCATTCACAGAAGTTTCACTTATATAACGTAAGTGCCAGAGCGGGCATCAACAGTAAATGTTTGAATGATGTGCTCAGAGAAAGAGGCTAGGGACACATCCATTGTTTAGCCCAAGTTAAAATATTCTTGAATCTTTCATTTGAAATATCCTAGTGATCCCATAATTTGAAGCAGGTATTTCAAATTCCGCAGGGAGTGGTCTTTGTAAGTTGTAAGTGGTTTTTGAAAAGTTGTATGCTCTATAGAGATTTGTCAGAGCTTAGCAAAAATCTCTGAGCATTCCCAAGCCTCTCACAGCTGGTAGTGCTTAGCAGACTGTCAGGGTACGTCTACACAGCAGGGCTAAAGTTGAATTAAGATACAGAACTTCAGCTACATCATTGCATAGCTGAAGTTGAAATAACTTAATTCAGCTTTTGGCACTGTCTACACAGCAGGAATTCAAAGGAAAAACACTCTTCCTTTGACTTCCCTTATTCCTCCTGAAGTAAGGGTTACCATGAGTCAGAGTAAGAAGTCCTTCAACTCAACATTATTTCGATATAAAGGCTTGTAGTGTAGACGCGCACTATGTTATTTAGGAATAACGCTGCTGTGTAGACGTACTCTCAGAGAACAAGAAAGTATGTTCCTTGTCTTAGTTCAAAAGGTTTTGGCTCACCCTAGCTTGTAGCAGCCATTGCATGAAAAGTGTTCCTGAGCCTGATAGTCCTGGGCTAAAGAATGCTCTGTTTTAGTCCAAACTATTAAAGTTTGACAGAGTTATAAGAAACTGAAAATAGAATCTTATAATGGGAAATACTGAGCACATTTAATAATCAGTGCTCTCAGCTCTGCCTGTAAATGGTGGAACTGTCTTTCTCAAGTGGTGTTACTGACTCTTGACAGGGCAAGGTGATCCTTGTCACTGGACTGTGTACTGCAAGATCCTGCCTTTGGCTGTGCCCAAACCTGATGCTGCCCACAGTGCACCAGTGCAGTATATGGAAATTGGTTGGATATTTCCTTCCTGATCTTTGTGGTGACTGGTTTATATTCATTCAGTGAATTCTCATTCACTGAAGCCAGTCTAGAATGATCAACTATCATCCTTGCAGGTTGTTTACTTTAGTCATCTCTGGATGCTCCATTTGCACTGTAACTATTATAACTTCATAACTTACTCAGACAGAGTCTCCGTTTATCACTTTTTAAAGATGCTTCTTGCTGGGGGGATTCCCTTGTTGATCCTCACAACAGTTTTAAGTTTTATTTTCTCTCTCTCTTCCCAGCTTCTGGCCATCCCCACTGCTTCTTTTGCCACCTAGAGCTTGGCTCTGACCGGGAAGTGCCTTCCAATTTTGTCTGCTATGTGGATGTGGAGTTTGACATGCCCACTACTTCAGCATCCAAAGCTACTGTTAGGTCCATCTCTGTAGAGGACAAGACTGATGTTAGGAAATGGGTCAACTATTCAGCACACTACAGTTACAAGGTAAAGTGCACAGTTGGCAATCTCTGCAGCTAGCATAGCTGTTGCACGATTCATTTTTCTTTAGATGTATTTACTGCTGGTGAAAGAGATGATTGATCAAGGTGAAAAAGAGTCAGAGGTAGGAGCAGAACTCTTGAATCCCAGCCCTGTGCTTAGATCACTAGACAATCCTGACTGATTGCACTTGGAATTTCTGTATCCATCACTGCCAAACAAGTAACTGTTGAGTGACTCAGGGTTTCCTCGTGCTTTTCTGTAGTAGTATACACCTTTCTAGCTTCAGCAATTTTGCAAGTATTCTAGTCAAAATTAAGTATTTCTGTACTTTTTAAATGTGATGGGCTATTAACTGACATAAATCAGCATAGCTCTATTTGTTTCCATGGAACTACACCAGCTGTCACCAGCTAAAGAGATAGGGTCAATCTTCAAAAATACACAAGCCCCATTTTTAGAAAGGATTTATAATGAGACTTAGTCTCCTAAAGGCCAGATTTTTAAAGGTATTTTGGCACCTAAGTATAGTTGATCATGAATTTCTCAACATTTTGGGGGGCTGAGTGGGAGAGGGGGCAGATTTGTCAAAATCACAGCTTTCTGTAGAAACATACTAGTTTTAACAAAATGTTTTGTCTGTAAGTTTTCATGGATCCAGGATGAATTTCTGGTCAAATCTAGGAGAGATTCCAGACTAACACACACCCTGATTTAGAGGACGGACTTGACCTTGGTTTTCTACACCCCAGTTGCCATAAGCACTGACCTCTAGAGCCAGAGTCTGTTCATCTGTCTCTGTTTCAAAGTAGGGAGGGACTAGAGCTTGCAAATTAAATGGTTGTAAGAATTTTTAATGTGAGCAAAACATATTTTTCTATAACTGTGTTTTCAGAAATGATGGAACTTCTGCTTCAGGCTGAATTTGTTTTAAATACTTGGCATGTAAAGTTTTAGACAAAATGGTAAAATTTAGGCAAAGTTGCAAGCAGCTGAAAACAGGTTCTATAATGGAAAATTTTGGACAACCTTAACTAAGCTGGTACTACCACCCTGCAGTAAGCTGGCACTACTGGCCTGCAGTAAGCCAAGACAGAGTAGAAAGTTCCTGGCCTCTATCATCACTCTTTCTGAGAACCAAGGAGAATGGACAGCCAGAGTCTTGGACTTACTGCTGTTTATATCATTTTGTTGGTGCTAAGAGATACTACAGTGACAGGTAAATCAGAAGTTTTTTGAGAGCAGGCTGTGGTGTGCTACAAAATTATGTTTTCACACACAATTTTTGTGTGTGAAATACTTATCCCAAGGTATTCAGCCCAGCATGTTGACTTCATTTATGACTATTCAGAGATGGAGTGTTTATACACAAATGGATCTGAACTGTTTTTATTTTACTCTTGAATGTTCTTGAGTGTGTTAAGCTGTATATGTTTCATTGTAAATTTTCTGGGATACTATTGCAGATTGGTGCTATTTAGAAGTACGGTTACAGGTTGTATCTCCCTAAACCTTGACTCTCTGGTCTGGCAACATCTGTGGTCTAGCAGACCACGGATGTTCCTGCACCAGAAAGCCCAAGGGCAGGAAGGCAAGTGGTGGGAAGAGGGCTCAGGCAACGTGGGGAGCACAGTGCCAAAGGGCTCAGGCAATGCGGGGATTCTGGCGATGCGGCTGGGAGCCCTGCAGCAGCGTGGCAGCATAAGGGACCCCACGGCAGGGGTTCTGCCAGTGTGGGGAGCTCCGGTGGCACAGCCAGGAGTCCTGTGGGGAGGCTCAGGTGGTGCAGGGAGTCCTGCAGTGCAGGGGGCTCAAGCAGTGCAGGGAGCTCCAGCGGTTTGTACACAGCTGCTCCCTGTAACAATGTGCTACTTAGAGAGAACTTAGGGCTCTACTGGTAGCACATTGCTACAGGGAACAGCTCTGTACAAGCCACCGGCAGTGCAGCCAGGAGCGTGGCAGGGGCTCAGGTGTTGGGGAGGAGGCTGCAGCAGGGATCAGGTGGTTCAGAGAGCCCCATGGCACTGCTAGAAGCCCCGTAGCAGGGATTCAGGTGGCATAGGGAGCTCCAGCAACGCAGCCAAGGTGGCGCGGGGAGCTCCACAGTGTGGCTAGGAGCCCTGCAGCAGGGGGCTCAGGTGGCACAGCTGGGAGTCCCAGGGCTGAGGGGTCCAGCCAGGGCTGGCAGTACAGCTGACTGAAGGCAGTGGGATCCAGCTGGGGCCAGAAGCAGAGTTGGCGGGTGCCTGGGAGGCCGATGACAGGGGACTTCCCTGGTCCAGCAAATTCCGTTGTTTGGGACTGTCCAAGTGCCAAGGGTGCCGGGACTTGGTCCAACTTGTATTATTAATTAACAGTATCAGATATGATCAACCCAAAAATCTCTAAGCAAAACCCCTTTAATTTTCAGGAAGGCTTGGGTTCAGATCTCTTGATCAAAGTCAGGTTCTGCAATGCTAGATTTGGATCTAAAACCAGAAAGGAGATGGTACCAGTATCAGTTTCACTGTGTCCAAAGGCATTCACGGACAGTTCCTTTCATAACATTTTGATCTCAAGTTGTGAGAAATTCACTGTGTCTAAAGGCATTCACGGACAGTTCCTTTCATAACATTTTGATCTCAAGTTGTGAGAAATTGTACAAAATTGCTGCCAATTTGGATCTGCTCAAAAGACTGAAGCATTGTTCAGTCTCTAAACTCTAAACCTCATCTGACCTTAAACCTGTACTAAACCTAATCCAGATCTGAAACCCCTTACTCAGCCCATATCTAATTATAACCTGTGGTTGAAAGCAAGTAATTTTCCAGCCTCTGCAATAATCACAAGAATGTGTTGCCTGAAAAGAACATAAAATCAGAAGCTGGTTAGAACTTCTTGTTCTTTTATTTCCTTTTTCAGTACAGATGTTTCTCCTCTTCTTTTCTTATCAGGTGGAAATAGAACAGAAAAAGAACTTGAATCTTGATCTGAAGGGAGCAGAAACTGACAATCCCAAGGAATGTACTATGCAGTGAAGGAAGACTACTCTGCAAGACCCACTGGAGGAACAGTGTCAGCAGAACGAGGTGAAAAGAGCTGCAACACCTATTTTCTGCTGCAAGAAGTACAAAGCAGTACTTTTTAAAAAATGCACTTCAATTTGACTGTCTTGACTTTCCTGGCTCACTATGATCTGTATTTTGGCAGGAGATTCATTGGCAGTTTGTTTAGAAGAGCTTAGGGATTTGCTGGAACATTTTAAATTCATCCAGTGTATTGACTGAAAGACTTATACTACATTCAAGCCTGCCTTCTTTTCTGGCACTGAACTATGTTATGTCAACAACCATAGCCAAAACAGACAGCAACCCTGACCTCGCTTACAGTCTTTGCCTATCATTTGAATGTTTTCTTGTAAAGCTGGTGGTTTTTGTCATCAGCAGAGCCTTTGCTTGTGATTTGCAGAATAAAACTCTTTGAGAGCTAAGCATTGGGTGAACTGGGGAGCAGCAAGGGGGAAAGTGGTATATGAAAAGATCTTTCTTTTATGAAGTAGTCAAGAGAGTAAAAATTTCCCTGCATTGAGAACATGGTAAACACCAAGGAAATAAACAACAAATAATATAGCTGATTATCTGACTCTTCCCAATCACCTTTATCTCATCCTCTGAACCAGAGTACTAAAATAATGCAAAGTTTCATAGGATCTTGATTAGTCATGAGAAAACTTAATTTGGTCTTAAGGTTTTCACTTGCTGGTCAGATTCATGCCATTAGCTTGACTGAACATATGATAGCTGCTTGTAATAGAGAGTGTGAAGTGTATAGCAAGAATCTAGAAGAGATGAGATCATTCCTTCCTAGAATGATATATGAGGGAAATGGATTTTATTTTAACATTTTTCTAAATAGTTAAATAGGTTATTGGTCTTGTGTTCCTCATACTTTGGAAGGCATTGTAAGAAGTAAATGCTGTGTTTTCCTGTCCTTGCAATACAATGTTGCTTTCAGGTTCCATCCTAACAGTACTTCTTATCCAAGAAAGCCTACAGTGTAACAAATGTGTGTACTGTAGACACAATTATGTTTTAAATCACACACTATCTGGAACTAAAAATACCTTTATCACAGGGAACTAAAGAAACTTCCTCTCACTTGAAAGTAGTAGCAAGTCCTTTATCTTTTCCCTAGACCAGACTGTAGAAGACAAAATAACTCACTCAATTCCAGTTGAGTCATAAAATGTTCACAATCCCTAATTTTTAAAGTTATGTATCTGACCTGTTTGCTTCCCTGACCAAAAGTAATAGTCTTTCTAGAAGAATAGAAATAATTTATCTTTTTAAAGGGATGCTGTTAACTTAAAGCCATATGGTCTTATCAACATGCTAATTCAATAAAACAGAGACACTTTTAAAATTCTAAATTTATTTTTCATTATTTGTGTATTTTTTACATTTTACATTTCATTCAGTGTGGGTCATGGAAAATAGATTTTCATTTTGGCCACCTGGCCTCTGGTTTCACTGTGAAACTATGTCTACACTACAGAGTTTTTCACTCTGCTGCGTCTAGGGAACGCATCTGCTTTTTTGGATCAGTTTCCGAACAAGCGGGTGCACTCTTTTTGAAGCCCTGTATTCCTCATTTTATGAAGAATAAGGGCTCTTCCAAAAGAGGAAGTTTTTCCCACATTCCTACATGTAGACAAGCAAATGTTGGAAAAGCCTCTTCCAAAAAAAGAATCGGAAAAAGGTATGCAAATTGCAATTCACATTTGCGTACCTTTTTCCAAAAAATAATTGCAGTGTAGACATAGCCTGACTTTCATGAACAGTGTTGTCATCAGCATTCCCTGTAAACTGTGAGCTTGTACAGCTGGTCAGGAGAAATTCTGATTCCTTCCGGCTGATTAGCAGAGCATCCACAACTAGGATTTTTGTTTGTGGTGGTGGTGCACATTCACACAAAACTCAGTGCCTATAAAAATTATTCTGCATACGGATGGAAAACATTAGAGAACATTTGTTGCCATGTTCAGGTTCTGAATGCCACATGGAATTATTTACATTTAGACTACAAATTGTTTTTGTTACAATTAAATATAAAATGAGAACACTTCCAATGCCCTCTTTTTATATACACTTAAAATTTAAGTCTAGAATAATCTGACAATGTCCCTTTAAAATCAAAATTTAAAAAAGAAGGTTCTTTTTTTTCTTTAGGTGGCCATAAGGCTACAGCATCTCTGGCAAAAGCATATTTCTAAAACATGATTAAGGGCCAAAGACTTATTACTGGGCATGATGCAAGCCCTACTGAAGCCCGAGTGACTGCTCCAAGCTCTTCATTTCATAGTTAGCATTTACGGTATCTATATATAAATGGGAACACTCGTACCCACCTTTGTAAAGCAATTTGGAGATGGGGCATAAAAAGCACTACTGAAGCGCTAAGTATTTGTAAAATAAAGTTGCATAAAATTAGAGAGATGTGCTTGAAACATCCAAATCACCCGACTCTGGAGGAAGATTCAAAATCTGAACTTAGATCCAAATTTCTTTACAATCAGCTGGCTTGGATTTTGAATTTGTGGCTCCGGTCCATCTCTGTATAAGAGTTTCCTTCCATTGTTCCTAAAACCCAAAACAAATTTTTGTTTAAAAAAATTCAGATAACTTTTTTGTTCCCCTTATTTTATATTTTCACTGTTGCCTCTAGAGCACTAGTTTCTGGTAAAACCTAAAAAAAGAAGTAACAAAATACAAGAAGTGAATGTGTTCTCAGGATGCTATTGAGGAACTATCGGAAAGCTCATGTGAAAGAGGCTGTTCTTATTAAATGTTTAGCCTAGATTTGAAGATTCAAGAAGTCTGGCTAGCTTAGATCAGTATGTGAGCTTTTGCATGCTTTCCACAAACTCTGAACATTTGGAAATGATTCCTAATGACTATAAGAAATAATTAAGCAATAAGATTTGACAGGCCTTGAATAGAGAGGAAAATCACAGTTCTCCATCTCTATTTTTTTTTATGCAGCTTAACATGTATGGCAGTCCAGTCATAGGACAGATCCTTTCCAACAAATGAGATGATAGAGACACAGAGGTTTCTATTCTTGCTTCATTACTGTCCCCCTCTCTCCTTTTAATTCAAAATAAGTTAATGAAAATAAAACTGTGAGACTGATTCTGATCTCACTCACACTCGCAGCTCCTGAGAAACCTATTGGAGTTCAGTGAATTAAATCAGAATGGGGTCTTCTGTTTTTGAAAAACTATATTAATCCCCTTTTGATTTCTGCAGAATATCCTTGATACTTTTTTATTATGCAGTCAGAATGTTCAGTGCAACACCAACTATCAAGGCCAGATTTTCAAAAGAGCATTGGGTGCTGGACTTTTTTGAACGTCTGGCTATAAGTGTTGCAAAGTGCTAGGGGGTTGCTGGATGGTGGGAACTCTTTAAAACAGGGGTTGGCAACAAAACAATGGTGTTTCACCAGGATTAGCCCCTGGTAAGCTGCTGCCACTACAGATATCTGTGCCTCCACAGGTACAGGTGATCTCAGCTCCCATTGGCTGGGAACAATGATCTGTGGCCAATAAAAGCCACGATCCCCATACCTGTGGAGTTGCAGGTAAATATAGCAATTTGTGGGCCTATCAGGGGCTTACCCTGGTGGACCAGATTCAACCCACAGGCCAGTATTTGCCCACCCCTGCTTTAAAATCTAGCCCCAGGCCTGAGGGCTGAGCAGCTTGAATAGGTGTCTGTTAGTGCCTTTAGAGGGCTACGCTGTCTTAAAACAGGGCCAACCCGTTTTAAAGAGTTCCCACCATTCAGCAACCCCTTGGTTCTGAAGTGCAACATGAAGAAAAGTACCTTCAGTGCACCTGTACTGTGCACCAGCACAAGTAAATATTGCCTGAAGCTATTTCCACTCTGAACCTCATGTTTTCTTTTTCAGTTTCATTTTTGTACAGTAGGGCTTATGCTGCAGCATAGTGGGTAATGGTATTTTGGGGGGAAATCCACACCAGGTTTCAGAGAAACAGAAAACCCTTGATCAGAGTGACTCAAGACAAATGTCCTCCCCTTGAAGCAAAACTCTTCTTACTGATATACATAATATATAATAACTCTAGGATATTATGCTAAGAAGGACAAAAGAAAAAAGGCAAATTCATCCAAAATACTCCAACAGATTGACGATAGCTGCTGCATTTGAAAATTATTCAAAATAAAGTTATCAATCCCCGTTAAAGATTGGGGAAATTTTAGGGCTCTTCTCTGCATGTGCTGTCATATGAGCAGTGCTGAGATATCATTTAATCATGATGTACATTATCTTCTGGCAGGGAGCTGACTGGAATATCTACTTGACAAGACCATCCAAGAGTTAGAGGAGCCATGTGTCCTCTTGACTCATGAGCTGCTAAGTAAAAGTCCCTCCTGGTTACTTAAGTATTAATGAAAGGATCAATTTCATTGCAAAAGGTCCTGATAGTGAAAGAAGGGGCACCAGCACAAGTAAAGTCCATCTCTAGAGCCTAATTATTTTGTTAGTTGCTTGCAGGAAACTCTCACTGATGTCAGTGGCACTTAGCACTTGATCCTGCTATGTTACCTTAATTTCAGGGGCTAGTACATTCTAAAAGATGACACTGCCTCAGTCAGCTTTTGCAGATTTTACCTACATGATTTTTATCAACCTTGGAATTAACAGAAGCCACTGATCATTTATTGAAGATCTGTACACCATTTTGCCTAAAGCAAGCTTCTGTGAGCTTGAAGCCTTCAGGGGCAACAAAATTTAAGTTGTTCCTAACCTTTTGCCTCAAGCCTCCACACAATTCACAAACTCTTGCACTATAGTGATGGACTGATTTGATTATTTTGTAACATGTTCCTATCTTTTTGTTTGTTAAATAAGAAAGTCTACACACTGGCTAACTCTGTAGATATGGTTTAATTTTGTTGTGAGAGTTTGTTTTTGTTTTTTAGCTCTGGAGTGGGAAATAATTTTTATTTGAACTGTGGGAAACTGTTAATAAATGTAAACGCAAAACAAAACACACTTTGATTATGAAATTGAAGCTGTGTCCTGTATCTTCCATATCCTGCTGCTCTGATCGCACTGTGCTATCAGCCTAGGGCTCCTGCTAGGAGAACTTTTTTGAAGGGACATATCCTAGCAATAATGGGTGATGCAAAGAAAAGGAATATTTCAGCAGAATAACCAATTGGACTGTGAAACTGTATCCAAGGGAAATGCTAAGAGGTGTATCACTTGAGCCTTTCAATGGATCCACAAAACAGTAATGACATAATCCTGCATTTGTGGGTGCAGTCAGGACCAGGTGACTTGCCCTAAGTAAGTTTTTCCATCTTTAATTCAGGAGGTGTGAATGAGTCACTATTAGAAAGCCATTTCTCACACAGAGGACTCCATGAATTTCTAGTCCCATAGCAATGGTATGAAGGCAACATTTGCCTACCCTGTTCCCAGGACATTAAGTGACACGAGGAAGACCAGAGGGAAGGCATGGAGGAGAGCCTGTAACTGAGGTTAAAGTCCTGTTTACAAAGACCTTTGTCATAATTCTTAGGATTTTTCAAAACTTGGATAAACCACATATCAGTTGAGTGTGCTGCAGTTTCTGCCAAGGTCACTGGGACTGATGCCCCTGTTTGTCTCTCACTCCAGGCACTTCCTGCATCAGACTTAAGACCTTGGTTGCTTTATAAATCAAAGAAAACTAGTCCTCCCTCATAGGGGCTCTTTAGACACAAGGCTGATTTGCTATCCTCATTCCCAGTTCCCCCAAGTATGCTGTGGTAAAACAGAGGGGGATGAAATGAATGATTTTCTAATGTTGTGCAACTGAATTACATGTGGAACAATTCCATGCAGCTGCTGTTCAAGTATCAAAAAAACTATTAAGTGAAAGCCCATTAGTACAGTGGTGAGCTATGGCCCATGGCCTGCATGTGACCCATTGGGGTTCCATGTGTGGCCCAGGCACCCCTTCTCAGCCCCCTTCCTCCACAATTCTTGCATACTGAGGGCCCCACACTTCCCTATTTCTTCCCCTCCCTCCCAGCACTTTCAGAGCCCAATGAATAAGCTGATTTATGGAGTTCAAGCTCTGCAAGGGAGGGGGAGGAGTGGAGACAGGTGCACTTGAGAGAGGATGCAAAGAACAGGCCAAGTAAGGATTTGATATTGTAAAGTAAGTATAAATGTTTATTTTTTTATTTGAAGTTGATGACAGTTCTATTAATATATGAATAACTTGTTTTGAAATATTCAGCATACCATGTATTAATGTATTTAATCTTATTCTTGGGGTCATAGTTAGTGCACATGACTGATTTCAATCTTGCAGCCCACTGAGACAAAGGAGGGCCACTCACTAGCCTTGGTTGCCCATTGCTGGTTTAGCAGGCAACAAAACACAAAATGAGCTCAATCTAGCTAGAGACCAAAAGGGTAACAAGAAAATACTCTACAAACATAATAGAAGCAAGAGGAAAACCAAGGACAGGGTAGGCCCATTACTCAATGAAGAGGGAAAACAATAACAGAAAATATGAAAGTGACAGAGGTGCTTAATGACGTCTTTGTTTCGGTTTTCACCAACAAGGTTGGTGGTGATTGGATGTGTATAATAGTCATAGAAGGCAGGAGAGATTCCAGAAGACTGGAAAAGGGCAAATATAGTGCCCATCTATAAAAAGGGAAATAAGGACAGCCCAGAAAACTATAGACCAGTCAGCTTAACTTCTGAGCCAGGAATGATAACGGAGCAAATATTTAAGGAATAGATTTGTAAACATCTGGAAGATAATAAGGTGATAAGTAACACTCAGCATGGATTTACAAAGAACATATCATGTCAGACTAACCTGATAGCTTTCTTTGATAGGATAACAAGCTTTGTGGATAAGGGAGAAGCAATATATGTGGTATACCTACACTTTAGTAAAGCACTTGATACGGTCACACACGACTTTCTCATCAATAAACTAGGCAAATACAACAAGATGGGGATATACTATAAGGTGGGTGCATGACTGGTTGGATAACCATTCCCTGATAGTAGTTATCAATAGCTCACAGTCATGCTGGAAGGGCATAACATGTAGGGTTCCGGAGGAATCAGTTTTGGGACCAGTTCTGTTCAATATCTTCATCAGTGATTTAGATGATGGCATAGAGACTACACTTATAAAGTTTGTGACAATACCAAACTAGGAGGGGTTGCAAGTGCTTTGAAGGATAGGGTTATAATTCAAAATGATCTGGACAAACTGAAGAAATGATCTGATGTAAACAGAATGAAGTTTAATAAGGACAAATGCAAAGTACTCCACTTAGGAAGAAACAATCCGTTGCACACATACAACATGGGAAGTGACTGTTTAGGAAGGAGGACTGCAGAAAAGGATCTAGGGGTCATAGTGGACCACAAGCTAAATATGAGTCAACAGTGTGACGCTGTTGCAAAAAAAAAAGCAAACATCATTCGGGGGCATTATCAAGAGTGCTGTAAGCAAGACACGAGAAGTAATTCTTACGCTCCGCTCTGCCCTGATTAGGCCTCAGTTGGAGTATTATGTTTAGTTCTGGGCACCAGAAAAGAATGATTTGGAGAAATTGGAGAGAGTCCATAGAAGTGCAACAGAAGTAATTAAAATTCTAGAGAACATGACCTATGAGGGAAGACTGAAAGAATTGGGTTTGTTTAGTCTGGAAAAGAGAAGACCGAGAGGGGACATGATAACAGTTTTCAAGTTGTTACAAGAAAAAAGGGAGAAAAATTATTTTCCTTAACATGTGAGGATAGGACAAGAAGCAATGGGCTTCAATTGCAGCAAGAGAGGTTTGGGTGTAACATTAGGAAAAAACTTCATCAGGGTGGTTAAGCACTGGAATAAATTGCCCAGAAAGTTTGTGGAATATCTGTCATTGGAGATTTTTAAGAGTAGGTTAGACAAACATCTGTCAGAGATAGTGTAGATGGTGCTTGGTCCTGCCACGAGTACAGGGGACTGGACTTGATCACCTCTCAAGGTGCCTTCCAGTTCTAGAAATATGTGGACAGTTTGAGATGATGCAGTGGGAAGCATAG
Organism: Pelochelys cantorii; assembly: GCA_032595735.1. NCBI lineage: Eukaryota > Metazoa > Chordata > Testudines > Trionychidae > Pelochelys > Pelochelys cantorii. Next base: position 93,780,992 of record CM064329.1, on the reverse strand, counting down.
GGAGTAACTGGCCACTGAAACAGCCCTTTCAATAACCAATTGAGACATGTTGAAACATCACCCTACCAGATAGGACATGAAGTCATACAACAGCATCATCTCACAATGTGTCCAGGCAGAAGCCTAGAACAACTGGGATGGAGCAATGAGGTCCATAACTGGTGAGGGAGGACAAAAAATGCTGTACCATTGTCAGTAATCCTGGTTCCCTGACCCCATCACCTGCCTCCACTAGTTGAGATTCTTAACAAGACAAAAAATTAATAATGGACAAAAGCAAAAATCCAGCATCTTATCTTGGACCTTTGTTAAGTCCATGATGCAGTCCTGTGTCTAAGAGATTTGTCTTAGTGTGATTTGACTAGCACCATTCTCAGACAAATATTGGTCAGGGAAACTGCTAGAAACCTGTAAATGTTTAAATGTGGTAATTGCTAGAAAGGTTTCAATCATCAGGTGCAAAAAATAGTCTTACTCAATCCACTTACTGTGGTGCAGCGAAGCAGGAGGCAGCTGTGCCAAGGTATGTTAAAAGAGAGCAATAAGCACTGCAGGAATACAGTGGCAAAGCCAAAAGCCCTCTCTAAAGAGCTTCCATGAAGACCCTGTCTTTTACAGTTGTAAGTCAAACTGGTGGGAGATGTTGAAAATTGCAAAAGCACAGGAGAGGAGAAAGTGATTTTTAGGAGCCCCTTGCAAAATAGTCCTCATTCACAGAGGAAGTATCAACTTGCCTCTATAGAAGGAACAAGACTTGTTAGGATGTGGTTAGTTCATCAACTATACCAACAGGGAGAGTGTTCAGGTTAAAAAAAGGAAAATAATACAAAGGACTCTCTCACTAGGCTTGACAGAAATGTCCGTGAGTTCTGACTTCTGCTCAGAGCAGTAGATCCATTGCAGGAGAAATCAAAACTGCAGCTAGGAAAAATAATTTTGACTTTCAACCTTAAGTTGAAGTGAGCTTAACAGGACAAATATGGCTTCCTACCTGTCTCCCTACCTTCGAAAAAGTTTTGTTTGAATCAGACTGCTGAAAGCTATCTATCCTTTTCATGGGAGATAAATGTTTGGCACCCAAGGTTTTCATGTTAGTTGGGATAGCTATTCTGAGAGAGGGATCTATGGGGCTTGTGGCAGGGGAATAAAGGAAGGGAAAATATAGTAATATACTTTGTGGTTATAATTTCATAAAAGAAATGTGACTTTGTTTCACTAAGTCCTGTGACTAGGTCAGAGACCTAGTGCCCTGGAAAATGTGACTGGAGAAACTGAAGGATCTGCATGTCACTCAAGGATTCATTCTGGGAATTAAGGACAAGGCAAATTCAGAGCAAAGAATACAACAAACTTAAGGATTCATATACCAGTATGTTTGGAGTGGGACCTGAGCCATGCTGTCAAGACTGATGCTTGGATGCTACAGTGATAGGTACCCTAACAAATAGATATACCCATCTCCAATTTCTGGGCTCTTACCTCTATCTTATATACGTATAGAATGGGTTTGGAGATTGAATGCTAATTTGCAAAGGGAAAAGCAAATTAGAGTAACAGAGATTTTAAATGTGTCTTAATTTTGTGCGTTAACCTGGGAGACCAAGGAATTGCTGCTGAAAATTGGGTTTTAACCCCTCAATGTGGTTTCAGAAAGTGTAAATCAGTTGCAGAATTTGGTCCTCTGTGAGAACTTGAATGTCAACTGAGCCCTAATTTTCAAAAGTGGGCATTACATTTGGGTTACACTAATAGCCATAATGAGAAGGTTATCTCTAGATAAAATGGTTGAGATCCTTTGGTCATGGTGCCTGGTAGGGATTATATAAATACTGGTTTATTTCTGAACCATCTGTGTGTAAGACCGCCTTCTGCCACCTTGTGGCCATATTCTGAAACTGACATTCCCTACATGTGGAAAAGAAACAGTATTGTTATGAAGCCACAGTGAAGGGTTGTAACTAGCTTTCTGTTGTGTATTATTTTCTGCCTAAAGGAGAATTTCATTTTCATTGAAAGCTGGGGGCAACTGAAGAAGACAGTCCCAAAATATGCCAGTTTGATAAATCAGTAGTAAATCACATCTGATTCGATTGTGCTTTGGCAAGTGTGCATCCTGACTTGAAGCCACATCTACTTATACCTAGCTCTGTCCTGTAGCCACAAGATCATATTTTCCCTGCAAGGTCCCCTGACTTTATAACATTTGCAGTGGTCTTTGCATTCTTTACTCTGAATGTCTCTGAGTGTCTCTGCTCCTTGACAGTCTCTGTTGATATCAAAATGGCATGTTGAGTGTGTCTGTAAAGACACATGCATAGTTTCTTTAAATGGGTAACAGAAAGCTAGGCAGGAGGGTGCTGGGGAAGGTTCTAGGCAGTGGCTTTGCAATTATATGGAAAGAGAATGAGTACAGTAGCTTGAGAAATAATGCTAGTGTGCTTATTTTAATAAGGTTCTTATTTAGTATTGAAGGAAGTGACTCATTCTGTGATTCTACACAATTGTCACAGGACTGTGTCCTCCAGTCTCACTTTCATAGTCAGGTGGCTCGGCATTTGGCAAAGGGACCGTGGTTTGCCCATCCATGGTTTCATATAGTTGGTTGAATGATGCAGGCAGTGACATTATCATTTCAGTTTTAAAGGCAACCTCTGCTGCTTCACATCTAAGATGTTAACCTTCAGCTTCCTTGGCAGCCAGCCAGATAAAACACTAAAGGCAGCCAACCCCAGCTCAGTGCACACACACCCATTTAGATGCTGCCTGGGATATCGGTTTCAGTGATTAAAATAAATGCAGTTCAGGTTAAGTCACTACTAATGCCTCAGAGTTATTTTCCATTGAACAGAACATCAGGTCAATGCAGGTGGCGCGTTTCTTGAAGCCAGACAAATGCCAAGGCGTTTATTGCAAAGCAGGAAATGATGGTAAGATTTTCTCCTCCCATCAGAGAACGGTTCTGTACAAGATGCCCAGCATGCAATCTGGTGGTGGAGTAGATAAACAAGTGACTTCAAATGGTCTTTGCACTACCAATATTTTGGAACAGTCTATACTTACCCAGACCTTAACTTAGGCTGCTCAGTGTAAACAACAAAGTAAGGTGGCCACATAACAGTGTTTACCCCACTGGGTCACCTTCAGTCCATGCATTATGCTTTTCCGGAACAATGGGTAAACATCTTGCCCATAAAAAAACAACAAGTGGGGGAATGCAGAAGAAAGAGCCTGAAGCATGGGCCTGGTGTTTAACCAAAGTAACCAAAGTTATATTATAAGTAATAAACAGGCCATGTCAAAAGCAAGTGTTTCCCTTCAAGAACATAAGAATGGCCGTACTGGGTCAGACCAAAGGTCCATCTAGCCCAGCAGCAGCCTGTCTGCCAACAGTAGCCAGCACCAGGTGCCCCAGAGGAGGTGGACTGAAGACAATGATCAAGCGATTTGTCTCCTGCCATCCTTCTCCAGCCTCTGACAAACAGAGGCCAGGGACACCATTTCCATCGCCTGGCTAATAGCCTTTTATGGACCTAACCTCCATGAAATTATCTAGCTTCTCTTTAAACTCTATTATAGTCCTAGCCTTCACAGCCTCCTCTGGCAAGGAGTTCCACAGGTTGACTATACACTGTGTGAAGAAGAACTTTCGCTTATTAGTTTTAAACCTGCTACCCATTAATTTCATTTGGTGTCCTCTAGTTCTTCTATTATGGGAACTAATACATAACTTTTCTTTATTCACCCTCTCCACACCACTCATGATTTTATATACCTCTATCATATCCCCCCTCGGTCTCCTCTTTTCTAAACTGAAAAGTCCCAGTCGCTTTAACCTCTCTTCATATGGGACCCGTTCCAAACCCCTAATCATTTTAGTTGCCCTTTTCTGAACCCTTTCTAAGGCCAAAGTATCTTTTTTGAGGTGAGGAGACCATATCTGTACACAGTATTCAAGATGTGGGCGTACCATAGTTTTATACAGGGGCAGTAAGATATTCTGTGTCTTATTTTCTATCCCTTTCTTAATAATTCCTAACATCCCTATTTGCCTTTTTGACCGCCTCTGCACACTGTGTGGAAGTTTTCAGAGAACTATCCACGATAACTCCAAGATCTCTTTCCTGATTTGTCGAAGCCAAATTAGCCCCCATCATACTGTACGTATATTTGGGGTTATTTTTTCCAACGTGCATTACTTTACACTTATCCGCATTAAACTTCATTTGCCATTTTGTTGCCCAATCACTCAGTTTGGTGAGATCTTTTTGAAGTACTTCACAGTCTGCTTCTGTCTTGACTATCTTAAACAGTGTAGTATCATCCGCAAACTTTACCACCTCACTGCTTGCCCCTTTCTCTAGATCTTTTATGAATAAGTTGAATAGGATTGGTCGTAGGACTGACCCTTGGGGGGACACCACTAGTTACCCCTCTCCATTCTGAAAATTTACCATTTATTCCTACCCTTTGTTTCCTGTCTTTTAACCAGTTCTCAATCCATGAAAGGACCTTCCCTCTTATCCCATGACAATGTAATTTACACAAGAGCCTTTGGTGAGGGACTTTGTCAAAGGCTTTCTGAAAATCTAAGTATACTATATCTACTGGATCCCCCTTGTCCACATGTTTGTTAACCCCTTCAAAGAACTCTAATAGATTAGTAAGACGTGATTTCCCTTTACAGAAACCATGTTGACTTTTGCCCAACAAATTATGTTCTTCTATGTGCCTAACAATTTTATTCTTAACTATTGTTTTGACTAATTTGCCCAGTACCGACGTTAGGCTTACCCGTCTGTAATTGCCGGGATCACCTCTAGAGCCCTTTTTAAATATTGGTGTCACGTTAGCTATCTTCCAGTCAGTAGGTACGGAAGCCGATTTAAGGGATAGATTACAAACCACAGTTAACAGTTCTGCAATTTCCCATTTGAGTTCTTTTAAAACCCTTGGGTGAATGCCATCCGGTCCCGGTGATTTGTTCACGTTAAGTTTTTCTATTTGTTCCAAAACCGCCTCTAATGACACTTCAATCCAGGACAGCTTCTCAGATTCATCACCCACAAAGGACGGTGCAGATTTGGGAATCTCCCTAACATCCTCAGCCGTGAAGACTGAAGCAAAGAAATCATTTAGTTTCTCCGCAATGGCTTTATCGTCCTTGACTGCTCCTTTTATATCTCGATCGTCTAGGGGACCCACTGGTTTTTTAGCAGCTTCCTGCTTCTAATGTACTTAAAAAACATTTTGCTATTTCTTTTTGAGTTTTTGGCTAGATGTTCCTCAAAATCTTTATTTGCTTTTCTTACTACATTTTTACACTTGATTTGACAGTGTTTATGTTCCTTTCTATTTATCTCACTAGGATTGGACTTCCACTTCTTGAAAGATGCCTTTTTGTCCCTCACTGCTTCTTTTACATGGTAGTTAAGCCACGATGACTCTTTTTTAGGTCTCTTACTATGTTTTTTAATTTGGGGTATACATTTAAGTTGGGCCTCTATTATGGTGTCTTTAAAAAGTTTCCACGCAGCTTGCAGGGATTTGGCTCTAGTCACTGTGCCTTTTAATTTCTGTTTAACTAACCTCCTCATTTTTGTGTAATTCCCCTTTTTGAAATTAAATGCCAGAGTGCTGGACTGCTGAGGAGTTCTTCCCACCCCAGGAATGTTAAATGTTATTTTATTATGGTCACTACTCCCAAGTGGTCCTGTAATGGTTATCTCCTGGACCTGATCCTGCTCTCCGCTCAGGACTAAATCGAAAATTGCCTCTCCCCTTGTGGGTTCCTGTACCAGCTGCTCCAAGAAGCAGTCATTTAAGCCATTGAGAAATTTTATCTCTGCTTCTCTTCCTGAGGTGACATGTACCCAGTCAATATGGGGATAATTAAAATCCCCCATTATTATAGGGTTCTTTATTTTGGTAGCCTCTCTAATCTCCCTCAGCATTTCAATGTCAGTATCACTGTCCTGGTCAGGTGGTCGATAATATATCCCTACTGCTAATTTCTTATTATTGGAGAATGGAATTACTATCCATAGCGAGTCTATTGAACATGTTGATTCATTTAATATTTTTATTTCATTTGATTCTACATTATCTTTCACATACAGTGCCACTCCGCCACCCACACGACTTGCTCTATCCTTCCGATATATTTTATATCCCGATATGATTGTGTCCCACAGATTTTCCTCATTCCACCAGGTTTCAGTGATGCCTATTATGTCAATCTCCTCCTTTAATACGAGGTACTCTAGTTCACCCATCTTATTAGTCAGACTCCTAGCATTTGTGTAGAAGCACTTTAAAAATTTGCCACTGTTTATTTGTCTGCCCTTCCCTTATGCATTGGATTCCTTTATATGCGGTTGTTTGTTTGCTCTGGCCCATGGTTTGTCCTCTCCCCTCCTCTCTTTCTGACTACAGCTTAGAGAATCTCTGTCAATGGATTCTCCTCTAAGAGAAGTCTCCATTCCAATTTATGTGCTTCTCCGCACCAATCGGCTTTCCCCCATCTCTTAGTTTAAAAACTGCTCTATGGCCTTTTTAATGTTTAGTGCCAGCAGTCTGGTTCTACCCTGGTTTAGGTGGAGCCCATCCTTCCTGAATAGGCTCCCCCTCTTCCAAAAGTGTCCCCAGTTCCTAATAAATCTAAACCCCTCTTCCCTACACCATCGTCTCATCCACGCATTGAGATTCTGAAGCTCTTCCTGCCTACCTGGCCCTGCACGTGGAACTGGAAGCATTTCCGAGAACACCACCATAGAGGTCCTGGATTTCAGTCTCTTTCCTAGCAACCTAAATTTGGCCTCCAGGACATCTCTCCTACCCTTCCCTACGTCATTGGTACCTACATGTACCACGACCACCGGCTCCTCCCCAGCACTACACATAAGTCTATCTAGATGCCTCGAGAGATCCGCAACCTTCGCACCAGGCAGGCAAGTGACCACACGGTTCTCCCGGTCATCACAAACCCAACTATCTATGTTCCTAACGATCGAATTACCCACTACTAACACCTGCCTCTTCCTAACAACTGGCGTTCCCTCCCCCTCAGAGGTATCCTCAGTGCGAGAGGATACCGCAACATCCTTTGGAAGGAGGGTCCCAACTACGGGATGGTTTCCCTCTGCTCCCATTGAATGCTCTGTTCCCTTGAGACTTTCATCCTCCTTAAGAGCACTGGGGCTCTCAGACTGGAGGTGGGACAGTACTACAGTGTCCCGGAAAGTCTCATCAACATAGCTCTCTGACTCCCTTAGCTCCTCCAGTTCAGCCACCCTGGCCTCCAAAGCCCGAACTCGGTCTCTGAGGGTCAAGAGCTCCTTGCAACGGGTGCACACATATGCCACCTGCCCATGGGGCACGAAATCATACACGTTACACTCGACGCAATAAACAGGATAGCCCCCACTCTGCTGCTGGGCTTCAGTCTCCATTTTTCTTATGAATAAGTTTAATTATAAACTGGGCTTCTTATTAAATGTCTGGAATATAGATTATTATAAAAGTTATGTTTAAAGAAGGTCAGAAGAAACTAGTGCCCTCTAACCTCCCTCTCAAAACTCCCTGTTTGCTGCTCCTGTTTGCAAGCTCCCTGGTCACTGACTCACAACTTTATAAAGCCCTGGTAGCCCCTCCCCCTGACTAAGGCTCAGCCAATTAACAGAGGCTTCTAGATTTCAAACCTTTAGAAGCTCTCAGCTTCTAGCTGCTGGCCACAACACACGCTCCTTCAAACAAACAAACAAACCAAACAGACAAACACAAGCTCAGCACACAGCAAGTAACCGCCCCCCCACACACACTACACACAGCCACTTACCTCAAGGGTCCCGTATTTACTCCTCCTTTACCTGGAGAACTCCCTCTCAAAACTCCCTGTTTGCTGCTCCTGTTCAAGTCAGTGTCTCTCAGCACTAGAACTGCTAGCACTGATAAAAGCACATATAACATGTAAATATGTTAAAAACATACACTACAAAAACACCCACCTAAGTACATAATAAAATAGTTTAAAACAACAAAAGTAAAAGCATAACAATGGGTAGTAAATGCTTTAGAAAAAGTACCAGGGGAGAGACCAAACGTGTCATTAATGCGTAAGATGATATGTACGGTGTATATCATACATTTTTAATTTCTGTCTATAAATATTGGGGTACCTCAACTTAATTCTTTGGCCGACCTAGGGGGCAATAGTAAAATCCATATTATCAATTGAACCATGTTCAATGTCTCAAGTACAAATACATAGGGGCTCGGAGGCCATCTGGCTACCAAACTATTAATGTACTGCATTTGACAATAAACCTGACTCGGGTGCCTTCGTATCTTATCTACATCTGTGGTCTTTGGGAGCTCTCAGAAAGTCTATTATGGCAAAGCTGGCATGATTTACTGAGGAAGCACAAAAACACACGCCAAACATTTTATGATCACTGATGGAGCAGGAGATCTGTTGGGACACCAAGGCAGTAAATCCTACATTTACTGTATGGCTGTCCTGAACTACTATAGGATGTAGGTTACATTTAAATAAGTGGATGTGGATCTAATTTTTTTCAAGGGACCGGACACTTCACTCACAGATGCTAGTATAAATAAGGAGGAACTCTATATAAGCAAATAAATTATATGGATGGTGAAAAGCCCTGAGTAAAATATGTGTAAAGGAGCCTAAGGGCCTGGCCAGACTAGAGGAATTTGCATTGATGTAACTACATTGTAACATCAGCACAAACCTCTAATATAAAAGGGAGTTTCAGCTGGGAAAGGACTGGTTGATTGTAACTGGCTGATTGGTGTAACGCCCTTTACACTTTCATATAGCACATCTACAATACAAAGTTAAATCAACTTACTTTAAGTTGGCATCCAGCTGTCACAGTAATTAAGTCAATTGGGGAGGTCCACACCACGTTCACTGTGTCAGTGGAGTACATCCTCAGCAGTGCTTGCATCGATGCAGAGAGAAGTGTATCCTTGGTAGCTATCTCACAGCGCACCTAGCAGCAGTGGGCTTGGAGAGGGGTTTGCAATGCCTCATGGAACCAAAACATTGTTGGGGTCGAGGGGACTGAGGTGGAGGGGTGCAGGGTGCAGATGGGGGTCTGTGGTGCAGACTTTGGGATAGAGTCTGGACGCTGGCTCTGGCAGGGATTTTGAGGGCTGGAGGGGGAGAGGGTGCAGGCTGTGGAGGGAGTGGGATGCACAAGGGAGTTTGGGGAGGGCTGGAAGGGAGGTGCCACACATCTGGGGGCATCCCCCTCTCGTAATGGTTCCTGGAGAGCTGGGGGGTCTCTGGGTGTTGCTGCCCCTATGCATGCTTCCTGCCACCCATCATGTTAACCCTGGGATGTAGGGGCAAGCTGGAGCGGCTGTTTGCTAAATTTGAACAGCCAGACATGATGGAGCTATTCAGCTCAATATGAAGCTATTCAGATGAGGGACACTTTAAACAAACATTTTAATCGTGAGCCAGAGTAGGGTATGTTTCTCTTTTGCAGCCTAGTTTGAATCATGTAGTGAGTGCTATGTGTAGAAATAAAACATTAACAATGCACTATTAATATTGCTTGAGATGTTTAGGGTTCTGTGACAAAATAACAGGAAATTGGTGGGTGTCAGCCCTGCGCAGCACCAGTCAGCATATGTTGTGAACTAATAAAGATGACTTAAGTTCCAAAAAACAGAATTGTATTCTGTAACATGAGCCAGGCAAATAAACATGTAGACTTTATAAAACATAATAAATTAAGGAACCAGAAAATATGAAGGGGAAAGAAGAGTTATTTCTACTTCAAGTACCAACTACATCTTTCACAGGTCAGCATCTCTGCAGTTGTGATTGTCTTTAAAGTTCTCTGGGACATGCCGTGGCCACTCACGCCATGTGGAATGTTGAGGGCAGGTGTAGGGAGGTCTGAACACTGAGTTGTCTGTGGGCTGCAGAGGGAGGTCTATCAGAATCCTCCGCATCTCTTTTTGCTGTCCGAGAAGCCCCATTATTTTCTGGTATATCTCTTTTTCCTTTGCCTGCTTGGACTCCTGGGCTTTCTTCTCTCCACTCTGGCATTCTACATGTTGTTTGCAAAGGTCATCTCCAGACCTTGGTCTTGTTCCTTGTTGCAACCCTGGCTTGCAGCATCTCCTGGAACATGTTATCCTGAGTTCTCTTCTTCCCCTCCTTATCTGAGTCAGGTGTTCCATGAGTGTGGAAGGGGGAGACCCTCAAGCTCAAAATGGCAACAGCTGCAGATACAACACAGACAAGTAACAGTCAGTCAAGACAGAAATAGAACCGTAGGATACTGACCCCACTCCCCTTCATCCCAGAAAGCTATATGCACTTCATTGTCACTTCCCCTTGGAATGATATAGTAAAGCTTTACAGTTGCCAGGCCTCCAGTTTTCAACTGGAATGCCCTGTCGAAAATGGACCCTGATGGCTCTATTCAGCACTCCTGATTGGGCCACTAAAAGTCCAGTTGGTGGCACAGCAAGGCTAAGACAGGTTCTGATGGGAGCTGCGGAGGTGGCGTCTACAGACAGGGACAGCACACAGAGCCACCTGTCCATGGCTCCACGTAGGAGCCACCCAGAGGGGCATGCCCTTGCTTCCAGGAGCTGAGATAAGCATCTTCCAGAGCCCACACCCCAAATCCCTTCCACAGCCATGAGCCCCCTCCTGTACCCTAACTCCTTCCCAAAATCTGCACCTCACACCACTTCTGCACCCCAGCCTCCTCAGCCCCAGCATAGAATACCCTACTCTGCCTCAAACCCCTCAGCCCAACCTAAGACCAACAACTGGAGCCCTCACCCTGTACCCCAACCCTCTGCCCCAGCCAGGAGCCCCTCCCACACTGAACCCCTCATTTCTGGGCCCACCCAGCTAACATACCTAGCCCAGATCCCACCCCCCAACCTTCTGCCTGAGCCCGGCTCCCGTTCATGCACCCCAAACCTCTTATCCCTGAGCCCACCCCAGAGCCCTCACCCCTCCCACATCCAAACTCTCTGTCCCAGCCCAGTGCAAATAAAGCAAGTGATCAAGGGTGGGGGAGAGTGAACAACAGAGGAAGGGAGGAATGAGTGAGCAGGGAGACCCTCAGTGAAGGAGTGGGGCAGAGGCTGAACCTCAGGAAAGGGTTGTGGTACAAGCATTTGATTTTCTGGGATTAGAAAGTTGGCAAACCTACACTGCACTAATTATAGCACCCGCCATGATAAGTATAGTCTTTAGGGGTGGGAGATGGGGGTGAGGAAATGAGCAGGGGACATTTCCCAGACATGAGTGTATGTGTATAGAGCAGGCCTGGGCAAAATACATCCCGTGGGCCGTATACAGCCCACCAAGCCACCAGATCCAGCCTGTTAAGGCAGCAGGGAGTCCCAGGCAGGCTCTCCGCTTGCTTCACCTCACCCATATGCCGCTCAGAAAAGTGGCCGTAATGCTGTTTCTCTTTCAAAACTCTGAGCCTGGAGGGGAGGGGGGAAGACTTCAAGTGTTGCTTCTGCCCCAAGCACAATCTCTAATCATAACAGGAGATTCCTGTTTGAATAATAGACAGTACACGAAGCATCACACACCCCTCTTTTCCAGCTCTTAGTTATTCAGAGCACATGGCCCTGGAGCCTGTGCAGGGGAGGGGCAGGCAGGGAAGCTGCTCAAGAAACATGCTGGGCTGCTGGCCAGGAGTCACCTAAGTAAGTCTCCTGGCCAGAGTCTGCCTCTAGCATCCCAGCCTCTCCCTCCGCCCTCCTCTGCCCCCCACTGCTACCCCCCTACTCCACATAACCCAAACACTCTGCCCCCCTCCTGCACACATACCCCATCCCAGATCCGGCACCCCAATACCCTGCCCCAGGTCACAATCCCCTCCTGCACTAGGTCACAACCCAAACTCCTCCAACCTAGGCAGTGTTCCCTCTAAGATTTTCCAACCATGAGCGGAGTGAGTTTTGGCTGATTGAAGTCATGTGCACTGATTTGGATGTGCCACCATGGCACTGAATTTATTAACACACACACGTTCCCGGCCACTGGAGCAAGCCCCCCTCCATGCAGCATGTCCCATTCCCAGCCATTGGAGCAGACACCCCCCACTCCGCTATGAGGCAGGTCCTGTTCCTGGCCCCAGCCACCAGAACAAACGCTGGCCCCCCTGCCTACGTGGAAGCCCTGGCCAACAGAGCAGGATGCCTCCCCCCGCCCTAGCGCTCCCTTATCATGGCGTCTCAGCTAGCCCTGCCCGCCGGAGCAGCTACCTGTGCAGCTCTCCAGAAAAGGTGGGCAGGGGAAGAATTTTTTTGTGTGCGGCTGCGCAGGCATGCACCTTAGTGGGAACTATGACCCTAGGTCACAACCCCTTCCTGTCCCAGGTCACATCCCAACCCCCTGCACCCCAGACCAATGCTCCAGGTCACAACCCCCTCCTTCACCCAAACTCCCTCCCAGACCCCACTCTCCCTCCTGCACCCCAATCCCTTACCCCAAACTCCCCTCTGCACCCAACGTCCATCCCAGACCCCGCATCTCCTCTGTAGATATGGAAGAGTGCAGCCCTTGACCACTTACCAAATTCTTGGAGTGGCCCCCTATCAAAAATTATTGCCCACCCCCGGTACAGAGCAATGGAAAATTAATACTAACAGTATTTTCCTTGGGTGGTGACAACTTTGGCTGATATCTCACTCCTGAAGGTAACAGGGGCAGAGAGAGCACAGCTGCTGCTGGCGTCGCATTGCCACCCAGGCCCATATGCTGCTACTCTGTGTGCTATAATGATACCTACTGAGGTAATCACTAAATGGCATGGGAGAGTGTTGCACCATGGTGGGAGAAGTAAGGCAGCCCTCCTTGGGAGTCTTTGGCAGAGGATTGCAGAGTACCTCTAGGAAAGCTTCACTGAGATCTTTATGAAAGATTCACAGGATATCCCATTGCACATAAACACCGCACTGCTAACTCTACTTTTCTGGGTTGTTTCACTACTACTTCTAGCACAAATAAAAAAGAGTAAATCAACAGCAAACTACATACTTATCAGAAGTTCTTTCCCCTGCATTACGCTCACCTGCATTTGAGTATCAGGAGTAGCTGGATTGCAGTGGAGTCAAAAACACATCCTGACTTGCCACACAGATGGATTGCACATAGTCAGTCCCACATGCTTCTCCTCGCTGTTCACAGCAGGGGCTGTGTCTGGGACTCCTCCAAAGTATCCATGAGACTTGGAGGATGGCATGCAGCTTTTTATAAAAGAATCAGGTATGTAGCTCTGCATCAGATTAATTATTGGCTTCCCTTGCCTTTTAGGGTTGTGAAATGTGTGGTGACTTGGGGGGTGGGGGTGGGTGTAGAATCAGATTAGTGAGGGCCAAATAGGGCTAGAAGGATGGATAGGAAAGTGGGGCCAGGAGAGGTTACTGGATAGGGGCTGGGAGAGTTGACAACTGGACTCAAGGAAATTGGAGGGGGGGGGGGTTAAGAAAGACCTGAGGGTGCTGGATCACAACTGGAGGAGATTGAGGGGGTTTTGGGGATCTAGGGAAGTTCTGTCCTTCTGGGTGTGGAGCTCAGACCAGGCATACTAGGAGCCACGTGTCAAGAACACACAGCTGAGATGGGGATGAAAAGTTGAGAGCAGACATGCTTAATGCATATCATAGAGACTCAAGCTTTCGGGAATGGGGATGGTACACTCATTGAGATGAAGGGAAAAATTCACACATCTTAGAGCTGTTGTTTCAAGATGTACTCATCCCCATGGGCTGTTCTGATTCAGCAGACACTGGCTACGTCTAGACTGCACTGTTAAATCAGAAAAAGATACACAATTTGAGGTACGCAAATTGCATATTTTTTTTATTTACTTTCGAAAGAGGCTCTTTCGAAAACTGGTGCATCTACTCAGTGCCAAATTGTGAAAGAAAGTGATCTTTTGAGCCACCCCTTATTCCTCGTAGAACGAGGTTTACAGGGATGGCGAAAGGGCATGTCCATTCTTTTGAAAAAACAAAAACAAAAAACAAAAAAGCGGACATGTTCCTTGGATATGCAGCATTGCTTTCCCAGGATACTTCTGGTATCCTGGAAAAGCAATGCAGTCTAGACGTAGCCACCATCAACTTCAGATGAATGGGACACTTCATCTCGCTGAGCTTCCTATATTTTCAAGATTATCCTATGCTGGGGATCTGTATGTAATGAAGCAATGGACAATGAATAATTTCAAACAGAGTTATAGCAGAGCACTAGCTCTGCTGCAGTTAAAACTGAATAAAGTTTTGCTTCGTCTACATATTCTAAAATCTGGATGGATGCCTGGATTGTCTTCAAATGTGCTGTGACTCTGGGAGGTGGGGATATAGAATCTGATTAGAGGGTCTATATTTGGGGCAATTTGAGCAAGAGCTTACTGCGATAAAACCTCCATCCTTCTAGCCACACAAAGTAAAACAGATGCTGACAGGTTCTCCCAGTATTTTTTGTGCCTACCTAGCTTCTAAAGTTTTAATAGGTCAGGAAGGGGTGGGTGAGATGGAAATGGTGACAGGAATAGAGGGACTATAATAAGGATGTTAACTAACGAGTAATTTACTAGTTGAGTCGATGGAATACTCGATTAGTCGATAGGCACTTCGGCATTCCTCCTTTGAAATGTACAAGAGCCCCTGCTGGAGCCTCCTCGTACATTTCAAAGGAGGAATGTGGAACTTCCTGTGCAGCCTGGGTCCAGCGGGAAGTCCCACTGACGCTGGGCTCCATGAGGGCGCTTACCCTTTGAAATGCACAAGAGCCCGCAGGAGCTCTTCTGCATTTCAAAGCGGAAGCACCCACGTAGAGCCGAGTCAGTGGGACTTCCCGCTGGCCCCAGGTTGCACCTGGCGTGCCAGCTTTGAAATGTACAAGAGTCCCCAGCTGGACTCCATGCTGTGTTGCTGCTTTGAAATGTCACGTGGAGCCCGGGGTCAGCTGCAGACTGATACTGGGCTCCAGGTGGCATTATTGCAGAACCTGGGATCAGCTGGGGACTCCTGGTCTCTGAGCACTTTGAAATGCCATGAGATTTCTTTCACTGGTCCTTTTAGCAACTACATGCTCTAAATATTCAGTATTATTATTGTCCCCATTCCAGGATAACATTATTATTATTTGTGTAACCGTGGAACTGAACAGAACTAGTCATGGTCCAGGACCCACCCCACTGTACATGGTTGGGGGGGGAGCAGATTTACTGGGTTCCTCGGTAAAGTGGGGGGAATGGCTCCGTGCTCCTGGAAGGGGAAGGGCCTCAGGCAAAAGGGGCAGAGCTGGTGGCAACAGCACCATCCAGAGCATACTGAGGCTGAGAGCTGCCTGGAGCATGCTGTTTAGCACTCCAGCAATCATTTAAAGGACCTGGGGCTCCAGCCACTATTGCTTCTGTGGTAGTGGCTGAGAGCACCGGTTCCTTTTGAATTGCCAGGCTCAGAACAGCTGCCCCCTTTGCCCACGTCTGTTAGCAGGCCTGACTGTACAAAGAGCAAAAACATAGACTCTGGCTCAAGGAGCTTATAGACTAAATCAGTGATGGGCAACCTGGGCTAGTAGGTGGGCTGCAGGAGAGGCCCTCCAACTCAGCAGGCTGAAAGATTGTTGGAACCAAAATGGTTTCCCGGGATAGGGTAGTTTTGCTAACAGTACTTGTACACCTATAATTTGTGGGGTGTGCCGATTGCACTGTAGCAGTGGTTTGAATGTAGAGGGAATACATGGCTCTCACAGTCACTGTTGTGTGCAATCAGAACGTACTTCTTGTCTTTACTATACGTGCATATCGCTTTAGTAATACCTGTAGGAAAAAAACGTATGCAGACAGAAGCCAGCAGAATCAGGCAACACTATGCATAAGCAGGGCTGTCCCGAGCCATTCGGGCACCCCAGGCCCTGGGAGCGCGGCACCGCCCCCAGGAGTGTGACGCATGCGGCGCCCCCCGCCCGCAGGAGTGCGATGCTTGCATGGCCCTGCCCCCGGGCACATGGTGCATGCGTGGCCCCGTCCGCGGGTGCAGCCCCACCCCCGGGCACGTGGCGCACGCGTGGTGCCACCCCTGCCCGGCCTGGCAGCCCCGTGCGGCGCCCCCTACAATGGGGCGCCCCGGGCAGTAGCCCGGTCAGCCCGTAGCTTGGGCCGGCTCTGGCATAAGTCATGCAGCCCATCAGAGTTCTGTGTATGCGGCGTGCAGACTGCAGGTTGCCCACAACTAGCCTAAATGTAAGATGAAAGACATAAAAATTCATATCCCTTTGTTGTTATCCTCTGTAAAGTAACCATGAAAAGCCTTATTAACGTCTTTTAAAATCTTGCTTAGCTCTTAGCATCGATATTTTTTGGGAGTTAATTAAGCCTTACATAAAAATGTAACTCGCTTTACTAGGTGTTTTTTTTTTAAATTTACCACCACTCACGCTCATCTACTTTTCCTATGCTCTATGGAGGCAGATGCCTGAGACAAGCCGGGTTCGCTCCACAGATCAGGGGCTGCAGGTTAGAATACACACAGTGATGCGAAAGGCGATGCTACCAATGCATCTCAGCCAGGGAGCGCCCTGCAGCCTCCCTCTCCCCACGACTACAAGGCTGAATCGCCACCCACGTCCCGGGGAGAAGCTATTCCCGGATGCCCCGCGAGCCCCATCTCGGAGCACACGCACAACAGACGTGAGCCCCCGGCTGCAGCGCCAGGCACAGGCACTGAGCGTCCACGACCTTCCCTTCCGCCTCGCTAGGTCTGAGCGCGAGCGCGCAAGTGAGCTCTTCGCTACTTCCGCCTCAGTAGGTGTCATGGCGGCAGGGCGAGCTTCCCACGTGACTTCGGGCGGGCGGAGCTCGGTCCCACAAGCTCTCGCGCAGCCTCGCTTCCCCCCGCCCGCGTCCCCCTCTCGCCCTGGCCGCTCGCGCAGCTGCTCGGCTCTTGCTATATAAAGGGGCGAAGCGGGCAGAGCGGGCGGCTGGTGGCGGCGGCTGCAGCCCGAGGGCCGGCGAAGGAGGCCGGGCCAGGCCGCGGGGCTCCCCGTGCGCCGGGGCGGGACGCGCGGGGGCGGGGGGACGCGCCGGGCAGGTTTATTGTTTTAGGGGCGACTCCGCCGCGGTGGGGGTGTCCCGGGGGGCTCGGGACATGGCGAGCTCGGCTAACACAAACCCCGTGGTAAGGACCGGGACGGGGAGGGAGAGGGGGGGCTCGGGCGGCTACAGGCGGGCCTCAGAGCCCCCCGCCATCCCTGGCCGGCGCCGCCGCGGGGACGGCCGGCCGGAGCGGGGCAGCGCCCCCCCAACCAGGAACCAACTTCTGCCGCCGCTACCGGGGAGCGGCGCCGGGACCCGCCAGAGCCGGCGGGGTGGGACGGGACGGGAGCGGCGGCGGCGGCGGGCAGCAGCCTGTCTCCCAGCCAGGAGCCCCGAGGCGGGCCGGGGGGGAGCCGAGTGTCTCCGTCGCCTGCACCGCCACAAGGCTGGGGGGCGGCCGGGGAGGGGGCGAGCGGCTTCCCCTGGGGGCAGAGGCTACGGGGGAAGCCAGGCGCTGGCTCCTGTGCCGGGCGAGGGGGCGGGCGGATGGTGTATGCGGAGGCGAACTCAGCCTGGCGCTGCTGGAGCCATTTTATGTAGCTTTATAAGAAGGAGGCAATGGTTGAAAAGCACTTGTCCCAGCCCTGCAGACTCGGCTGACGGAGGAGAAACTCCCCTCCAGTCTCTTCCCCGTGGCAAGGAAGTAATTAAAAAAAACCCGAACAACTCACCCCTTCCTCCCCCTTGTGCTTTCTGCACTCTCGGCGGTGGCTTGTTTTACTTGTATTCACATAGATGTGCAATAAGCAGTCACATAAATCTTTGTAGCCGCCAAGCCCCACCGCTCGCTTCTTTCCCTTCCCTCTGACAAGAATAAACCCATCCACAAGCCTACCCCCGAAAAGCTGCCGACAAACCCCAGTCCGGGCGGTTACGGTGCAGGCTTGGCCCCCTTGTTTGTTTCTCTGTGAGATCCATCATGGCTTCCCCTGCCTTTCTGTCTCCCTGCTCCTTGTGTTCCTCCTCCCTGTGACTGCCCTGTTTATATAGAGCCATTGCCGCTCTCTAATATAGACTCTGCCAGGATGGGAAGGTGCTTTCCAGCCCCACGTCACCGCCTCTCCATTTAAACACCACATCAGCCTTTAAATAGGGAGAGAGCTGCTGGGAGGTGCATGCACCAGAGGCAGAGACTGAAAGAGACACAGACGCGGTCTCTTTGTCACTCAGTTCCTGCTTTTTCTGCTTCGCTATTAGTCCCCTACGTATTAGTCTGCAGCTCGTAAACCCAATTGCTGAAGCTGTGGAATTTTAAAGTAGCAGTTGCTTATCGCTCTCAGTTTATTTAGGTTGATGGATTGATCTTTTCTAAATTAGGCAGCATTCTTTCCTTTTTGTGTGTTGTTTAGCGGAGGAGCACCAATCCTCACCCTATTAGAAAGTAATCTGGAGTCCTTAGCTATTAAAAACAATGCAACAAATAGTGCCTAGTATATAAACATGTCTGCCCTCTTACGTGTCTTTTCTGCTGTGGTAAAGTTGTAGTTGAAATAAAATTATACTTATCCATATTTTATAGAGAGGACTGAGGCTAGCTATGTAATGATACTTAGCAAAAGTTTATTTAAGGGTGAAGTTCTACATGTTTAAATTTTGGCAACATATTGTAGTCTAATGTAATTTTAAAATATCTGTTCTAGATAATAAAGCTGATGGTTGTGCAGGCATGTTATTACCCTCCAGGAAGGGCTAGAATTTGTTAAAAGTTTTCATAATTTTTGTGGACATAATATCAATTGTGCAAATATTTTACTGCATCAGATTTTAAATCCCAGGTAGCCCTTTTATGCTATAGAGCCACGCTTACGTATGTGTAAAAGGATGTCTGTTGCCTTTGTATTTTCTTTTGGTTACAATCAGTTAAGTTAGTCAGCTATTCTGTACATGGCAATTTATTATATGTCCAGTAAGTGGCATGTAGTGACTACATATGAGAATAAATGTCAGCAGACATTCAAAGAGCATAGACTGTAATCACATTGATAGTTTCAGAGTTTTTTATTATTTTGTAACAAAGACCTACTTTGGCTATGTAGTACTAGCAGATGTACCTGGCATTGCTCAGTCTTTAACTAGTAATGTTTTTAATTAAAATAAAATGTACATGCTTTACTTAAATGATGGGGCTCAGGGCAGGAGGTTGAGTGTGTGGGGTGCTTGGTGCAGGAGTTAGGGCAGGGAGCTGTGAGATGTGTGGGGGGCTTAGGGCAGGGTCTGGGAGGCTCAGGGTAGGGATGTAAAATCCTGTTTAATTGGCTAACCAGCTAAACATATTGTTTAACCGATTAATCGATTAAAAGGGGGAGGGGATGGGTGTGCTCCTGCCTGGCTGGAGAGCCCCCCCCTTCCCACTGCTGGGGGGGGGGAAGGGGGAGAACACCCCTCCCTCCCTCACTCTGCTGCAGCTTGGCCAGTCCCTGCCTGCGGGGTACCCTGCGGGGCCACAGACAAAGCGTGCTCTGGCTGGGACAATGGAGCAGCTCTTGCTTGTGACCGGGTCAGGGCACCTCAGAGGCAGGGACTGCTCTGAGCATCCCAGTCACAGCAGCCCCTACCTGTCCATAGCAGGCCCACTGTGGGGCTGGAGCAGCCCCTGCCTGCAGCAGATGGAGAGCTGCTTCAGCCTCATCTGTTGTTCTTAACCCACAAGGCTTGTTGGTTAAACCTTCGCATCCCTAGATCAGGATATGGGGTGGGGTACCTCAGGGTAGTGGATGGGGTGCAGGAGTCAGGGCAGGAGACTGGGAGGGTTGGGGAGCTTGGGTTGCAGGGTGCTGGAGTGAGGGCAGGACGTGGGGGCTCAGGGCAAAGGGTTGGGTGTAGAGGCAAGTGTTCAGGTGTGGGGGGAGGGCTGGAGGCAGGGGATAGGGGGGGACTCAGAGTAGGTGGGGGGGAAAGGAGTGAAAGTGGGACTCCAGGTAGGGGGTAGATGATGCTGAAGTGAAGGCAGAGGTTTGGAGGCTCAGGGCACAGGGTTAGGTGAGGGTGGGGAGTTCAGGGGAGGGAGGCTCAGGACAGGGAGTAGGGATGCAGCAGTCAGGACAGAGCGTGGGAGGTGCAGAACTCAGGGCCAGGGGGCTGTGAAGCCAGGAATTGGGGAGCCTACTGGGGCTGTCCTAGACAGTGAGGGTAGTGCTGCCCCAGTTGGCATCTCCTCGCAGGGTTGCACAGGCCTGGCCTTGGTCTCCAGCTTGTTGGGCGGGGAGGTGGAGTGAGACTCCATGGGCTGGTCTCCAGCTGCTGTGCCCCAACCTCCACCTGGACTTTGAAGGCTGACCCTAGCCTGCACCAGTTCTGGGATGGGCCCCGACCTCCAGGGCATGCCTTCACCCTCAGCCTCCAGCAGTTTGGGAGGATTGGGCTCTGGAGCCAGTCTTTAGCTGCCAACCCCAACCCTACAGCTGGTCCAAGGTGGGGTTAGGGATGTTAAATTTTGATTAATTGACTAATCAAGTAGTCAATGCAATTTGCCTCCGCCTTTGAAGTGTAGAAACAGCCCCAGGGCTGTTGGTACACTTAAAAGGCGAAAGCACTGCAGGGAGCATGGGGCTAGCAGGGCAGTCCCCCACTGGCTCCATGCTCCCCACAGTGTTTCAAAGCGGCAGCACCATGTGGAGCCCGGGATCAGCTGGTGACTCTGCTGCTGACTCCCGGCTTCATGCGGTGCTGCCGCTGTGAAGCACCCCCTCCTATTCCCACTCTCCTTGCTGGGTCTTTCTGATAGACAGTAAGGAGGAGGGGAACAACTAGTCGACTACTGTGTCCACTATCTGATAAGCATACCCCCACACACAGCTGCGGTTCATGGCCCCAGCATCTCTGCTGCCCAGCTGTGTATGGGGGTTGCATGTGAGGAGGAGGGGGCTCTTACTTCCTGTCTGGCACAGTTTGGGGTAGAGGGCCACTTACCTGGTCCAGTGGCGGCAACGTGGAGCCCTGGTCTCCAGCTGGTTTGCCTCCCCCTTGCCCGACAGCTGGTGCGGCTGCTTCCATTGGTTGCTGTTCAGTATCTCTGTCCTCAGATCATACCCCTCTTCCATGCTATGGAATAGGGATGTTAAGATGTGGTTAATTGGCTAATCAAGTAGTTGATAGAATTTTTATTGACTACTCAATTAGATGATAAGGGAAGGCAGCCTGGCTCAGTCCTGGCTCGTGCCAGGTCTGGGACCTACTCTTGCTGTGGCTCTGCAGTTTTAATGTACGAAGATCCAGGCTGCTGTTTAAGACTTGACCACTAAAGAGAGTACTGCTTCTCTCCATGCACCACCTGCCAGTTCCTGTGGTTTTAATTATATTTTACTATTTAAATTTTATTTTAAAATGTTATTTTTCTCATTAAGTAGAAGAGCCATACAAATGGAATATGAATTCACCAACTTCCTTTTATATAGGGGAAATTGTGAAAGCAGGTATATGCAATATGCAGCCAAATGCACAGAATATACAAACTTCTAATCTTCTTGTTAAAGTAAAAAAGTATTTAAGAAATGTGACCTTAAAATGGCTTGCAGCATTTAAAATAGCCTGTTCTTTGGATTCTAAAATGTAGCATGTACATCTGTAGCTTCCTTTTCAATCAATTTCTGTCATAGAATGGGAGGTGTAGAGGAAAATTCTTTACAATCAGTTCCATTCCCAGCAGATGAAACACTTGTTTGTAAACCTTCATATAAAGTCGTAGTTATACCATCAGTTCTCATACCCAAACAAGTAAATAAGAAAATACTGGTGGTGGTGGTTTTTCATAATCTACAAGTAGTGATGTGGACAGGCTTGTTAAACAATTGTTTATAATTCTTGTGTGTTGCATTTGCATTCACTTACAAATGACTGAAATTCATTACAGTGTGGTCATTAGAAGGGAAATACTTTCATTGGTACAAAATGGGGTGAAAGTATGGTCATTTTAATTGCAAACTTGTAAGTTTCTGTGGCAAGCCATGTTCCTTTATCATCTGGATTTCTCTTAAACTTGTCATTAGTGGGACTTAGATATTTATATCAAAATCATTAGTTACCCTTTAGTTATGCCTGTAAAAGTAACAAATAATGCTATGGCAGCTGGCTGTTCCAGCAAATTACTGTGATCAAGTAGTCAGTGTTGATTTGGAGGTAAAAATACATTATTGTGGAGCTTTGTAATCCATCTTTTCCTTTATATACATGCTAGTCGATTTGCATTGCTTAGGTTCTCTCTTGAGAATGCATGCATCTTTATAGTAAGCATTATGCCAACTATGTATAATCAAAAAAAGGATGTGCATGAGAAAATTTCTTTACAAACTATGATCACATTTGGGACCTGAACTAGAAAGAGTAACTGAAAGGAAACCGATATCTGTTCAAATGTTATACAAGTTGAACCTCTATAGTCCAGCACTCTCTGGTCTGGCAACATCCGTAGTCCAGCATATTTTTAGTTAACCAGATGTCCACTTACCATGGGTGTGGCCAAGTTTCCGGAAGTCCCATAAAGTTTGTTTACAGCCACCAGTCTTGTGCAGTGTTCTGCGCTGATATTTAGCTCTAATTTACCCTTAAATGTCTTGGAGCTAAGTAAGCAGTGAAAGTGTTGGGAATGCTGTCTGACAGTATTGACCTCCTGCAGTTTGGGAAATTCTCTGGTTGGGCACCAGTCAGGTCCCACGGACTAGAGAGGTTCAACCTATATTTCCATTCTTTTTGACAGAGCTTGAAAATTCATTAGAAAAGGTTTCAGATGCATAAAATTCTGTCCAGTGATATATCCATGATAGGTTCCTGAGGGAGCAAGCGGTATTTGGAAGGAATTTTTACATTTAGTTCAGATCTGGGCATTTAAATCATGTACATACACAGACTGAAATTTAGAACTCTATAGACATTACAGTTGTTAAAAATAACTTATTTTCATACACAATCCTGATTTGAAATTAAGTTCATATTCTATGATTCTCTGTACAGGTCAGAAGTTGAGGTTGTGCTTGCTATCCTTAAAGTATTGAGGAGAACTCTTTGTAGTGTTTTTGAGCACCCTAGTGTAGATAACTCTTGAAACAGTCACAGTTGCTGCAGAGGGATTTGCAGTATTCTGATTAAAAGAAAGCCCTAACTGCCTCCTGTCCTCCCACCTCTGATACAGAGGCAGCAAGGGGAGGGGGGAGTGTTTGTAGTTGATAGGATTAACCGATAAACCCAGGCTTATCGGTTAATTGTGTAGTCGACTACACGTTGACATCCCTAATTAAAACATACCCAAATAAGGATTGAGGTTCTGAAGTTGCTGACTATATCTGAGCATTAATGTTTTAGCACATAACATTACAAAGATTATATTTATAAAATTTCTTCAGACTTGTTAGGGGACTAAACTCATGGAGAGGCAGAAACTGCTGGTTAAAATATTAAAGTTTTCCATAAAAACACCCGCGAGTTCTGTGGCACCTTAAAGACTAACTGATACATTTACTTGGACATAAACTTTTGTGAGCTGGAACCAACTTATGCCCAAGTATATTTGTTAGTCTTTAAGGTGTCATGGGACTTATCATTGTTAGGGCTTTCTTGTAATCACCACAGCTCATCTAAAGCACTCCGTAATGTCAGCTATTCATTTTGTCCACTCTGAACAAGGTATTTAAGCCTCTGTTCTGCAGCCAGTTACATGCATGTTTTAACTTCAAAGTGTGTCAGTAATCTTGTTGACTTCAGTGAAATTATTCATGTACTTACTGTGCACAGGTGATTTCAGGAACATGCCAGTGTCATCTTCCTAAAAGTTTTCCCCTGCACATCTTAAGACACCAAATCAAACATAATATATCTTTTAAAATTTTTCTTTGTATTTGATCTTTGTTATGAACTAAAAGTATTGGTGTCTGTTTTTCAAAACACTTTGCCCCTCTGATTTTAAAGAACAGTAAATGATATGAAGTTCTTTTATACATGCTGTGTTGTGTGCTAGCCTTCAGTTTGCACATGGAAGTTTTTTCCTTGTGTTGTTTGAACCAGGGATGTGAAAGGCTGACTGGTTAAACAGTAAGCATCACGTTAAATGGCTGATGCTTACCAGTTCTGGGTAACCAGGGGGGATTGGAGCAGCTGCTCCAGCCCTGCAGGGGGCCTGCTGCAGACACAGGCTGTTCTCATCCAGAGCAGCCCCTGCTTGCGAGGCATCTGGACAGTCATGGACAAGGGCTGCTCTGGATGAGAACAGCCTGTGTCTGCAGCAGGCCCCCTGCAGGGCTGGAGCAGCTGCTCCAATCCCCCCTGGTTACCCAGAACTGGTAAGCATCAGCCATTTAACGTGATGCTTACTGTTTAACCAGTCAGCCTTTCACATCCCTGGTTCAAACAACACAAGGAAAAAACTTCCATGTGCAAACTGAAGGCTAGCACACAACACAGCATGTATAAAAGAACTTCCATATCATTTACTGTTCTTTAAAATCAGAGGGGCAAAGTGTTTTGAAAAACAGACACCAATACTTTTAGTTCATAACAAAGATCAAATACAAAGAAAAATTTTAAAAGATATATTATGTTTGATTTGGTGTCTTAAGATGTGCAGGGGAAAACTTTTAGGAAGATGACACTGGCATGTTCCTGAAATCACCTGTGCACAGTAAGTACATGAATAATTTCACTGAAGTCAACAAGATTACTGACACACTTGAAGTTAAAACATGCATGTAACTGGCTGCAGAACAGAGGCTTAAATACTTGTTCAGAGTGGACAAAATGAATAGCTGACATTACGGAGTGCTTTAGATGAGCTGTGGTGATTACAAGAAAGCCCTAACAATGATAAGTCCCATGACACCTTAAAGACTAACAAATATACTTGGGCATAAGTTGGTTCCAGCTCACAAAAGTTTATGTCCAAGTAAATGTCTACTGGGGGCTTGGGTCTGCTGCGGGTAGGGGCTGCTCCCACAGAAGCTGGCAGCAGCCCCAGCGCAGGAGCCGGGAGCCAGCCCCAGTGTGGGAGTCCCGTGGGTGGAGCAGTCCCCTGCCCTCATCCTGCTTAATTAGTTAATGGGTTAAATGTTAACCTAACTAGTTAACTAATTAACCAGGGTTTTACATCACTGGTTTGAACATTGATCACTTAAAAGAAATCCTAGCTGACCAATATTAATCACACCCATTTAGTAGTGTTGGATACCTCGACATGGATCATCTCAGTAGTTAATATAGCCTGTCCACAGTATTGTTCTGAGCAGAAATTGCAAATAAGTGTCAAAACCCTGATCTATATCTTTAAAAAATTAGGAGAAGATAGTGCTCATACGGTGCCAGGGTGGAGCATGATATACTCATTCTGTGAATGAAAAGGCAAGAGGCCAATGCAGCTAGCTGTTGTGTGGACTTCCTCCCATTGACCTGTCAATGTGCCTCAGCCTTGAATTGGCAGTAACACGGGTGAGGGCAAGAAGGTAGTTCATCTTTGCTCTGTCCATCTTTGGTCTTTCTAGTGAGACAGGGTTGTTACAGTTTTGCAACATTCACTAGAAAAGTTGAGACCAATTGCTCATTTAATACTGGCAGTTACTAAACTACTTTTAATTGGAGACATACAGGTGATAGAATGTGTATCTCCTTTGCAGACCTTTTCACCATCTAAGTGAATTCCCTTAAGATTTGTTATGCTGAAAGCCCCCATCAGGATTGGCTAGCACACATACCTGAGCTCATGCAGAATCCCAGTGAAGTGAAAAGGATCCATACTAGTATTTCTTGACAAAATGTCTGGGCCATAATTTGTAAAGTAAATATAACTGTAAGTTAGAAGATTAAATATTGGTGATTATGTGATTTAAAAAATGATACTGCTGTACTTATAGAAATCTCATTTAGGGCTGTGACTCCATTTAGATAAAGAAAAAGTGGTAAATGTCAAAGTCTTATGTAAAATTTCTCTAAACATTTTTTGAACTCCTTGAGGGACAGCATAATTGCAAAACTTCAAAAATCTGAAACCCATTATTTTTGAAATGTGAAAATACTGCTTTTGGTTTGATATTTTTACACATCAATATTGTATTGTATTTTTTTGTTTTTGTTTTGTTCGCTGGTATTGTATCCTTGCTACTCAGTAGTTTATTTTGCCTTTTAAAAGGACTTCTTCAGAGGAGTTTTTAACAAATCTGCCTAGTAGCTTTAATACTAGAATATTAAGTCTCTTACGAAACGAGCAACTCTTACTAATAACTTTTTAAAGCCTAAACTGTACAGGTCCGTAATTGAAGATGTCATCAATGATGTCCGAGAAGTTTTTCTGGATGAAGGAGTAGATGAGCAAGTCCTTGTGGAACTCAAAACAGTAAGTTGTAATTGGACTACAGTGTTTGCAGCCCCATAATGTACTAAGTTGCTACAATGTAGTGCTTATTGCTCCATGTAGTGTAAAAAAAAGAATTTTAATTTTCTAAGCAATGTACTCATCTCTTTGACATGTGAGCTAAGATGCAGCTATGTACAGTATAATCTTCCCAAGCATATCTTATGTATACTGTGAATTTGCTCTTTTCTCCACCTTCCCACATTACGCACTTTGCAGTATACATTGCACATCAGTATATATATTAAGTTAACAACGGGAATCATGTTGCAATGTGGGCTTTATGGGGATTTTAAGTATCTGAGTTTTTTAAAAAGGTAAGGTCATTTGTTTATTAAATTACCTGTAGCCGAGAGGTAACATTTTCCAAGGTGGATCAGTTCTGGGTTAGGTGAATTGATTTAAATCTGAATGATTGAAATTGCTGATTTTAGTTAGGATTTAAAACAGCAAGTGGGAATGAGTTAATATATTTTAATTGAGTTTTCGCATTTAATCTTTTTGGTTATTTTAAAAAAAAAGATTCTTAATGGTTAATAATCTTTAATACATGTTGATTTGCACCTAAATATGGCTTTTTTGCTAAAATTGGGGCTTCTTTGTGCTAAGCAGGAGAATACACACTATCTACGCTCATTTATTTACAGGGTTCTATAGCTCATCTTACATTTATTCAGATTCTTAGTTTTAATATTTTATTATGTTAGGAAAAGTGAATGATGTATTTGTAAAATACTAAATGAATAATTTTTACTTGTGATTTATGTCAAGCTGTATTTGATTACAAATTCAAATTAAATTAAAAATGCATAAAGCCAGCATTTTATCATGTTGGTTAAATAAAACTGCCTTAAATGTGTTTGAGTACATAAGAAATAAGGGCCAAATTAAATTGTAGTATTTGTAATAATTCCAATCCCACAACATTAACTTTACACCTAGTGATATCACATTTTCTTTCTCAAACACAGCTGTGGGAGAACAAGCTGATGCAGTCCAAAGCTGTAGATGGATTTCATTCAGAAGAACAGCAGCTTTTGTTGCAGGTTCAGCAGCAGCAGCAACAGCAGCAGCAGCAGCAGCATCACCACCACCACCATCATCATCATCCACAACCACAACAGACTGTGCAGCAGCAATCCCAGACACAAGTCCTTATTCCTGCATCCCAGCAAGGTCAGACTGATTCTCTCTAATGTGCCTACATGAGACTCCTTTTTTTCCCCAGCAGTTTGTGTGGGGGGAAAAAATAGATTCAGGAGAAAATGGAGACTTTTGAATTTAAGGTGTCTTAGTTGGTAGATCAAACTTTGGGTCTACTTATTTCTCTTATGTATTATTTGTGTAGTCCCATATAACTTATTTTTCCAAAACAAATGTCTTTTTCCCTCTATAATTATGTCATTCCACTAGTCATTAGCATTGCTACAATAACAAATGAGTGTATCAGAGGGGTAGCCGTGTTAGTCTGTTTTAGCAAAACCAACAAGGAGTCCGGTTGCACTTTAAAGACTAACACATTTGTTAGGTTTTAAAAGCATAAGCGTTTGTGGTAGCTCACTAAAGCTTATACCCTAGTACCCTAATAAATGTGTTAGTCTTTAACGTGCCATCAGACTTCTTGTTGTTTTTAAACTAGTGTATGCGAGCAATTAAGAGAAAATTAGTAAGGAAAGAGTTTCATTAAGTAGGGCTAAATAAGATTTTAAAAATCATACAAAACCTCAAGTCACTTAAAATGACTGGGATGAAACATAATATTTTATGACACACAATCTTCTGTTGGACATGTTTTTCATATGGAACTAGTTCCACGCAACAACAACAAAAGCTGACTAGCTTGTGGCTTCAGCTGCTCACACAGTATGTAAGTGTATGGATTCAAGATGCACTGTCAAATTTACCTATATAATTAATCTTCTCAAATACAGTTATCACATTGTAGACTTTAAAGCAGGGTGAGCAATAATTGATAAGTGGTCAAGGGCCGCACTTCTGTGTAGGGGGCGCAGGGTCTGGGTCGGCGGGTTGGGTGTAGAAGTGAGCTTGGGATAGAGGACTGGGGTGTTGGAGGGAGTGTGAGGTCTGAGAGGGAGTTTGGGTAAAGGAGGGGCTTATGATCTGGGGCTATGGGTGCAGGAGGGGTTATGGGTGCAGGAGAGGATTCTGGCCTGGGGGAGAGGTACAGGAGGAGGTGCAGGGTCTGGAAGGGAGTTGTGACCTGTGAGAAGGGAGGAAGGGATTCAGAGGGTTTGGGTGGTGACGTGGGGAAGGGGTATGTGTGCAGGAAAGGATTCTGGCCTGGTGGAGAAGGGTGTGTGGGGGGGGTGCAGATGCTGGGAGGGAGTTGTGACCTGGAGGAGGTGGGGAGAGGGGATACAGAGGGTTTGGGTGGTGGACTGGGGTAGGGAGTTGCGTGGGAAAGAGGAGTTGGGGTGCCTCTGGCTGGGAGGCACTTACCTAGGTGGCTCCCAGCCAGCAGCCCTGCAGGAACCTGAGACAGGCTCCCTGCCTGTGCTGTGTGGGCTGTTCCACATGGTTCTGCTCCAGCACAGGGAAGGGGGAAAGAGAGAGCGAGAAGGCTTCATTTGCTGCCCCTGCCTTAAGAAAAAATTCTCAGCTCCTGTTGGCCAGAAACTGGCCAATGGGAACTGAGGGGTTTTGCTAAGGGTGGGGACAGCATGCGAAGCTTTCTCCTCCCTGCCCAGACTGCATAGCAATTAGCAGCTGCAGCCTCTTTAAACTGCAGGCTGCTATGTAGTAAGGGTGCTGGCATCTGTGGGCCAGGTCCAGCGGCTTGGCGGTCCGTATCCAGCCCGTTAGCCGCCTCTTGCCCACCCCTGCTTCAAAGATTCCAACTAAACATTTTCTAAACACTCTTGATTAAGCATTAAATAAGGGGAGCAAACATTTTCTGAATTTGAGTCCCTGTTGCACCAACAAAAACCTAACCCAATACTTATGCCTGCATGAGTTGATGAGGATTATCGACAATGTCTTATCACATGGTCATGACACAGATTAGAATTATTTATTTGTATTTTGACAATTCTCAGGAACTCTAGTCATGCACCAGGACTCTACTATGATAAATGTTGTGCAAATGCAGAACAAAAAATGATCCGTGTCTCCAAAGAACTTACAACATAAAATTTGAAATCCATGCATCTTTTTATATCTGCATCCCTGTATCTTGAGTTCATTAGAAGATGATTCTGGTTTGTATAGCATAGTCCTGGGGACAAAACAAGGCTGGATGATAACTTACATTTCATGATGTATTTATTGCTTGTAACCATCTCTTTAGTCTTGCTGTTTCCGGTTCTCTCTGTTGCCCAAAACTCTGTTTTCAGATTCTACGTCATCACAGACTAATGCCAATTTTATTCTGCTCAGAGAATGTTGGGATAGTGAACCTATTCTCATGTTCCTTGAAATTTTCATGATCATACAATTTTATTTAAATATCTAAAGCAGGATTTGGTTTAAGAAGCAGTATAGAGCAGAGAAGATAAAGGAAGATGCTTAGGTAAAATCACTATGGATCCAGTTAGGATTGCCATGTCACCCTCCAGGGATTCTAGTGTGGGTCCTCACTACAGTAGAAACATACGTATATGTGGGCTGCCGCCATTTCAGTGTATAGAGCAAGTGATACACCACATACTTTGAATTGTTAGTCCTTTACCTCCTTCCTGTTCAATGATAAGATAAATGGTAACTTACTTTGTCTAGATCAGGGGTCTACAACCTTTTTAAGCACAAGATCACTTTTTTAATTTGTCAGTCCAGGCTCTCTCTCAAACCCAAATACCTCAGCCCCGCCCTTCTCACTCTGTGAAGATGAGGTACAGGGGAGAGGGACAGAGTGACATCAATGCCCCCTGCCTCTCTCTCTCCTCCACTCTGCACAACAAGCAGGAGGCTCCCCGGGGGCAGCTCTGAGGCTCTGGGCAGGAGCAGTAGGGTAGTGGGGGGAGGGGCAGCTGAAGTGCAGGCATTTGATAGCCTCCCAGCCAAACCAGTCAGGATCACCTGTTAGAGGCTCCAAGATCTACTGGTAGGTAATGATTGGTCTAGATCATACTGAATTGATGTTTTGTTTCTTTTGTTTGTAGCACCTCAGCAGCAGGTTATTGTGCCAGATTCAAAGCTGATACAGCACATGAATGCATCAGGCATGGTAAGACTCAATTAGAATTCGTGCAATGCTGTAATTTATTTAAATAGTGAAGATAAAAATCGATCTGAGTCATATCAGATTCATGATGGTTAGGTCCATTAATGGCTATTAGACAGGATGGGTACATCTAGACTACATGCCTCTGGCGACAGAGGCGTGTAGATTAGGCTACCCAGCACAGGAAAATGAAGCGGCGATTTAAATAATCGCCGCTTCATTTAAATTTAAATGGCTGCCGCGCTGAGCCGATCAGCTGTTTGTCGGCTCAGCCCAGTAGTCTGGACGCTCCGTGGTCGACATCAAAGGCATTTGTCGACCTCCCAGGTAAACCTCATCCCAGGAGGCATACCTGGGAGGTCGACAAATGCCTTTGATGTCGACCGCGGAGCGTCCAGACTACTGGGCTGAGCCGACAAACAGCTGATCGGCTCAGCACGGCAGCTATTTAAATGAAGCGGCGATTATTTAAATCGCTGCTTCATTTTCCTACGCCAGGTAGCCTAATCTACATGCCTCTGTCGCCAGAGGCAGGTAGTCTAGACGTACCCGATGGGTAAGAATGGTGTTCCTAGCCTCTGTTTGTCTGGAAATGGATGGCAGGAGAGGGGATCATGTGATGATTACCTTTTGTGTTCCCTCTCTCTGGGGCATCTATATTGGCCACTGTCGGCAGACAGGATACTGGGATAGATGGACCTTCGGTCTGGCCCAGTATGACTGTTCTTATCTCAAATGCCCAAAAAACAAACCAAGAGGTACTAGCACAAGATGGCTCCTGTCTCACTAATTGCTGAGCTGACAACACACGAGCTGTTTATCTAGGGCTTGCTTTTATCAACAGATCTAGAACTTAGCCTGATCCTCTATGTAAATGTCAGACTAGTGATATTCAGATCTCAGTGGTTCAGGAACCAAATTAGCAATCAACATTACCCCAGAGAGCCACAGTAATGTAAATTCATTCTTTTGTTTACTGTTGTGCTATATATTCATACTAGAATACTTATCTACTGTTGCTTGGGTCCTTCAGGGCAGGGAGCTGGCCATGTGAGAGGTGCAGGAGTCGGGGCTGGGACTTGGGGATTTGGGAAGCTTAGAACAGGAGTCTAGTGGTGTGGGGGGGATGCAGAAGTCGGGATTCAGGGGTAAGGAATGGTGGAGGGTGCATGAATAGGGATTTGGGGTGAGGAGGGGCTCAGGGCAGGGACTGGGGGTATAGGAGTCAAGACAGGGTGTTGGGAGGAAGGAGAGCTCGGGGCAGTGGGGACAGTTTATCTTCCAAGCGTGGACCATGCACCCATGCTTCTCCTCAGGGCTGGCCTGGCATAGAGGAGGGGGTTATTTGCGGGGGGGAGGGTGTTCTTCACAGGCGCATTCCAGGGGGATGGAGAGAAGTCCACAGGGAGTGAGAGGGCCGCATTCGGTGGCCCCATCGGTGTTGGGGTGGGGTGTGTGTGTGTGGCTCCTTAGTGGCAGAGGGCCTGGGTTGCACTGCCTGGCCCAGCAGTGCTCCCAAGGGAGCCAAGGCAGCAGGCCCTCCAGTACAGCACTGCGGCCAAAGGCTTTGGGGAAAGGCTAGGGGCAGAGGAGCCACTTACATGGGCTGGTGGCCAACAATATAGCCAGCCCCAGCCAGCCACTCTTTTCCTTGTGCAGCTGTCTCCTTGTGGTCACTGCAGTATAGCTGTCCCCTGTGGTCGCTACCCCCAGTGGTCACTGTGGAACATAACTGCCCCTTCGATCAGTCCCCTCCCTTTCCATGTTATGGAAAACAGTGGAATTCCAGGCACATCCCATTGTCCTGGCACAACTAAACCCTGACCTTGCTTTAAGTTAGGGTAAGAGAAGCTGCATACCATATTTGGTGGTCCTAGTTCTTATTGTTTAGAAAGAGATCTTGAACAACCAGACTCACAGATTTACAGACAGATGCACAAACTCTCAAATGATATATATGATTTAAAGCAGTGGTTCTCAAAGTTTTTGGCCCGCAGTTCATGCTGCTCAATGTAAACCTTTTCACTGACGACCACCAGCCAAGCACCCATGTAACAAAATGCCTTCGCTTATCTCTAAGTAATACTAAATTATTCACATTAGACTACTTAAACTATAACGCCAGTGAGAATATATAACCAGTAAGAAAGGAAATGTTATTAATCAAAATAATTAAATAGATTACGTGCTTTAACTTTGTCATGTTAGTTTATCAAACTTTGTTTTATATAAAAGTAAATTTAAAGTTAATTTATGTCCTAAACAAAAGGTTTCAAACTTGTCTTTATTTAGTAGGTGTGGGGAATCTTTTTTGGGTCAGGGACCACTGATCCACAGAAAAATCAGTGAGGCCACACAAAAGTGAGAGGCAAAAAACAACAGATAATATCCCAACCCTCACTGGTGTGGCCCCAGGTGAGATATCTCATTCCTCTGATGCTCCAGTCCCACTGGGGGGAAAGGGTGTGAAGGTGTAGGGAGAGCCAAGGTTCCGGGCTTCCCACGGGCCAGATCAACTCTTTTGCTGTTCCAGGGTTAGTAGATTTTGAGAGTCCCCCCTCCCAGGTTCTAGGTTGAGGCCTAAAATGAGGGATTCAGTGTGAGGGAGTGGGCTAGAGATGGTGGTGCAGGAGGAGGTCAGGGTGGAGGGTCTGGGTGCTAGAGCAGGCTGGGTGAAGGGGTCTGGCTGAGAGTTTGGGTGCAGCAGTGGGTGAGGTTGTGAGGTCTGGCTGAGAGGGAGGGTGCAGGAGTAGGGTGGGGTGTCTGGCTAGGAAGCAGGGTGCACAAGCAGGCTCAGGGTGGGAAGTCTAGAAGGAAGGAAGGGAGGGAGGGTGCTGGGGTATAACGTCTGGCCAGGGGGCAGGAGCAAGGGAGGGGGCAAGAGTGGGCTGGGGGTACATGAGGGAGATGAGGTTATAGGGTCTGGGCCTGAGAGGGATGGGGGCGCTGAATTTGAAACAGCCTCCCCTCCGCCCCCTCCCCACTGCTCCTAGGCACTGCTCCCATTGGCCTTGACTCTGCGGGGAAAGCCTCCAGGCATCATGGCTGTGCACTGCTAATCCCCCAGCTGGGGGGAAGCAGAGTTGCAGCACATGGAGTCACTTTCTTCCCCCACTAGCTAGATCCTGCAGCCAGGCTCAGGGCTTTCTCCTGTGCCCCCTCCAGCAGGAAGTCAGCATTGGCACTCCAACCTTGCGGGGGCCAGGGGGGTGCGAAGGTAGAGTGCCATCAAGGGCTCCCCACTGCAGAGAGGGGTTGAGGGGTGGGGGGCTGAACTTTGAGGCATGGCCCACTTGCAAGGCTAGGGGCTGTAGTTTGAGAACCACTGATTTAAATACTATAATGTGAAATATTATATGTGTATGTATGTGTGTAACTGACCAAGTATTATTTTATTAACTACAATTGGTTGATAACATAGTAAAAGCATTCTGATTGGTTGATAATTAAATCACACAGTGTTTTAACATGCCTCTCCTGTGACTTTTTGCAGTACATTAAAGAGCCACTCAAGGTTCAAAGAGCCGTACATGGTTCATAACGCATATTTCTGGGTTAAACTCCTTTTTTGGGGGGGGAAAGAGGGGAGGTCAGTTAATACTAATACAAATTTGTATGATGATATCCCAAGAGTGGATAATTTCAAATGTGGAAAATACTTTTACCCTTGTGCAAGTCTTTTGTTGTATTTACCAGATGGAGTATGACAGTCCTCAGGTATTATAAATAATAAACTCTTAATAATGTCTGTATAGAGATTTGAGTCTGCCTTTCTGGCCCCTAGTTACTTCAACTCATTTGTTAATTCACAACTTTTCAGCCTAATTTATCTTTTCTTTTTTTTTTTTTTTCTTCATGAATTTTGTCTTTCTAGGCTAACTTTGTCTCTCTTGCTTGACATCAAATTTAGGCTAGAGGAAAAAAATCGATTATCTTGCATCCTGAGACAAACAAAACACAATCTGTGCAAGTGAAATTTATTTATTTATATTTAAAACTCTGTACTAAAGAATACTTGCTGCAACCTTGATGTAAATTGAAAAGCTCAATAGATAAAGTTGCACAGTTAATTAGAGCAACAGCAGTTTATTTGGTCATTGTCTGCCAGATAGTTGACTGATCTCTTCAGAACCTAGGGGCACTGACTTAACAGTATGATACAGTCAAACTAAATGTGACTTCTCCTGAAAATTCCACAGAATAGCAGTAGAAACCTGCTGAGTTTCTAGTTCTTATTCAGTTGAGTACAATACAATACACATGTACCTATTTAAACATGTGGTCTTTACAGACTGTAGCTGGAAGCTTTTTTAAAAAAATCCCCTACTTAAGTCTATACCTAGAATGAATAGATCAAGCAGACACAGCTTGTTTTTATAAGCTTTTTTTAGTGTCCTTTCCCCTGTCTGTAAAAAGATGTGGGGCAAAGAAACAGCAGAAAGGCACTAGCATGCTTCTACTCAGTGTCATCCTCTGGGAGGTTCTTGTTAGTGATTACATCAGTCTGACACTAAAGGGAGATCTGATTTCTTGCAAACAAGAAATAGACATACAAGGTTGGTGAGGTAATATCTTTTATTGGACCAGTAACTTGTCTTTTTAACATCTTGGAGCCGACACGGCTATAACTACACTGCATAAAAGAATAAATACACATTTTACTCAATAGTAAAATTTAAATTCCTTTTGCACTATAATTTTTCATCAACATGAAAAATTCAGTCTCATTTAGCATTTTAGATATTACTTACTTGTATTCTAGTAGGGTTTGGTAAAATTGTCAAAATACCCAAAGTTTTATTTGAAGTGACATTTAACGACTAGTTGGAACTGTTTTTGACAGTCAGCCTAGGTGAAATTGGTTCTCATGTGATCCGTTTTTATTTTTTGAACTAAGATGAGACACTGGAATCATATGGACTAAAATCCAAAGGCTCTCTTGAGGTCAAGTTACAGTTCAAACCCAGTTGGTCCATGTGTTAATTTGCAGACTTTGTTACGCTGTTCATGCATTCTCTCTAACTTTCACAAACATCTTCCTGTTTGGCCCAAAATATATTTTGGTTACTTAGTTTAAATTTTGAAATAGTCCTCACATTTTCTTAGTGTCTATTTGATCTTTTTCATTTAACTGGTCAGGAGGTATGATCCTAAGTCATGAATTTATTACAACAGTTGTATTCTGTTTAGTTATTAATGTGTAGCTCCACAGTAAAATCAGACCTAGTATAACAAGCACTTAAGTTGTTAAAAATAGTTAACGCAAGGTATTGATGTAGACCATAGTCATCTGAATTCAGCATCCTCAGGGCTGACCGGGGTATCCTCCTTGGCTGCTGTGTCCCAAGTAAGGATGTAAGGGAGTAGTTGAGTTGACTACTTGCATTCTCCCTACCCCCCCGCCCCTGTTGCCTCTGTATCAGATGCAGCTGGTGGAGAGGAGCAAGAGCTGGTGCTGCGGGGAGCCGGCTTAAAAGACGGCTCCCCTCAGCACTGTCTCCAGGGTACTGCCTCTATCAGAGGCATCAGCGGGGAGGCTGCTGTGAAGCAATCTCTGGCAGGGGTTCCAGTGGGGAAGTGGTACTCCCGTGGACAGGTGCTGCTGCCAAAGCAGCCTCTGTTCATGGCCAGCTCAAACTGGCCGCAAACACAGGCTGCTCCGGCAGCAGCCCTGTCTACAGTGGCTGGGGCTGGCCGCAAACAGAGGTTCCTCTGGCAGCAGCCCCTGTTCATGGGAGGGTCCCAGTTTCCCGCTAGGACCCCTGCGGACATGGGCTTCTGGACCGGCGTGAGCAAGCCAGCTCAGTCCTGGCTCGTGTCGTATCTGTAACACTCCCGTTGTTGCTCTGCAGTTTAAATGCCCTCTCCGCTCTTACTACATTTAAATTGCAGAGCCACAGCGGGGTAGCTTCAGGATCTGGCACGAGGCGAGACTAAAGCTTCCTCCCTTGTCATCTAATTGTGTAGTAGATAGAAATTCTATCTATTACATGATTATTAATTACTCGCTTCCTAACATTCCTTGTCCCAAGGCTACCTATCTGTGCAACAGTGTATTCATTCAGCCTCCTAAAATAAAGCCATGGCTTGTTGTGTTGAGGATAATTCTTGTTTAAGGTGGTCTTAAAGAATAACAGAATTTGTTCATAATTTTCTACAGATCAGGTTATATTGTAGATACAATAAAAAATAACTTCAAATACAGAATCACAGGCAGAATTTAACATTTCAATGCTAGGTTGCATTTTACTGCAATCCATTATTAGACCCTCTACCTGCCCAGGATGCAGGGCAATTGAGAGCAGCCATCTCCCTTTGTCCCGACTCCTTGCGCAGCTGAGGACAGATGGAGGTGGAGGGTCCATGACTCCAAACCGGATCCCTACAACTGCCCACATGGTTCTGCCCAACCTAGCTTCAGCCGAGAGAAGGGGAAGGGCTTGGAGCCATGCCCAGCCATGGTAAGAGCTGAGTAAGCAGCTGTTGAAGCTGTGGCAGACCCTCCAACTGTCCTAGTTGAATGGGCCAAGCAGCCACCTGCTTATGTTCATGCCCTATGAGCTCCCTGCCTAGAGCCAGTGGAGGGTCTGCACCACGGTTTTTAATAAATGCCTGTGCAGCTCTTAACATGGCTGGGCTACGGCTCCAAGGCCTTCCCTTTCTCTCGACTGGAGCCGGGTTGGGCAGAACCATGTTGTAGCTGTAGGGATCTGGAGTCATGGGCCCTCCACCTGTCTTTGGCTGCACAAGGAGTCAGGATGCAGGGAGATGGCTGCTCTCAGTTGCCTTGCACCCTGGGCAGGTAAAGGGTCCACGGTGGCTTCTCACAGCTGCCTGGTCTCACTAGCAGGACTCCCATGTGGGCCTGGCTGAGGGGTGTAGCCTTAGAGAAGGAAGCAGAGTCTGCCCTGGTGAAAAGTGGAAAAGCCAGGCCTGTCTATTTTCAAAAAGTGGGAGGGCCCTGCCCCCCTTGAGTGCCATTGATTTAGATCAAACCTAACACAGATGATCCAGGAGATCACGCAATATATGTATTGTATACTACAAAATGATCTTGTTTAGAAAACCAAAATAATTTCACTACAGTCACTGAGCAGTTATCAGATGCTTACTTTGGTCAGATGTTCTTTAGGAAACTCATAGGAGCTTATCTTCTTTTACCCTTGATGTTGGCATTATTCTAGGATATGAACAGTTAACTTTAAGCCTTGATTTTTTTCTATAGTTAGTCAGATATCCAGGCTCCCTGAATATGTTAACTTTAACTTGGAGAGCTGCATGTAGAGTACTAATTTAAAATATTATTTCACATCTTATTTTCTGCGACTAAAGTAAGATCACTTTCTAGATGACTCATGTACACTGTCTGCTTAGACCTTATTTTCTGAGAGAAAGACAAAGACATGAAAAGTAGATGCCAGACTCCTCTTTTGACTTTACAAATCTATTGCTTTTTAAAGTAACTTAGTGATCAGGGGGTTTTTTTAAAAAAAAAAGGAAGTGAAATTATCAGTGTTTATTTTATACTCTGCTACTCAACAACTGGCCAGCAGAGGGAGCACAGATGAACAAAATTTATTCCCAGAACTTTTCTGGCAAACCTGAAAATAAAGCAGAATGAAGTGGGCTTGTGTAATGCACATAGAAAGAAGGGAGATAGTCAAAGCAGGCAAACAGAAATCAGAAAGGTTACATTTCTATGGTAGCTAATATATGCATTCGTCCTCCTTGCTTTTAACATCACAGAAACTTAAGAGTAAATGTTTCACCACAGAAGCTATAGTGATTGTGTACATTTGTCCTACTTCACCGCAACAGATGCTTATTTAATCCTCAGCTAGTGTGCTGTGACATGACACGTTGTCAATAATGCTAAAGGTTTAAAAACATGTTTCTTATCTTTCAGAGTGCGGCTGCCACTGCAGCTACCTTGGCTCTGCCAGCTGGTGTTACTCCTGTTCAGCAGATACTTACAAATTCAGGTAACTAACTTAACATTAAATGGATTATAGATAAGTGATTTAATTTGTAAATCATTTTAATTTATTACATTAAATTTCATGTGAAACATTTAAAAATCAGGAAGGAGTTTGGTGGTAGAGAGTCTATCTACCATACAGTTCTTGAGGTATGTTTTACAATGCTACTTTGCCAGCATAAGTCTTTGAAAGATTTTATTTGATACACTTCAAAAGATTCTCAAATAATAAACAGTTTTTTATATTTGAAAATATAAACATTACATTAAGAGGTGGCTTTTAAGACTGCTAGCTACATTTAATGGAAGTTTGGCTGAAATACAAAGTTGAGGTTTATAACAGTGTAGGAATCTGATTCAGAGTAGAGGTGAAATGTCCAGATCTTAATACAAGGAGAAGTTTCCTCTTTAGTTTTACAGGACCGTTAAGTGTATGCTAGAGGATTAATCATAAATTACTTACGTCATGGCCAGCAATCTTTCTCCACCTACAAAAGGGCTGCCGTATAGTGTTTTCTCAAACAGGGGGCTGTGGGCAGCAATTTGGCATAGGTTCCTAGGGCGATTGTGCTCTAGAGTTCTCTGCAGGTGTGGATCTTGATTGCTGAGTTTGTTGTAGATGGAGAAAGGGAGCTAAACCTGCTCTTAGGGGAAGAAGATGGAGATGAGGGTTGTCTGAATATCACTTCATTCCTCCTTTCTCATGATTTAAAAAAAAGGAGAATAGTTGAAGCTGAGGTATGTCTTGTCTGCAACTCTACACCCATTACACAGAGCTGTTGATCATCTTTACTGGCTGCTCAGTTGCAATGAGATGAAACATGCTCTACAGATCGGGGATAAGGTGGTAGGACTGTGCCATGGGTAACAAAAGAGATTATAGAGATGTGGTTAAGGAGAGACCCTGGTGGGGAAGAGGGATGGCGAAAGAGAAATACATATCACTCAGACTTAGGTACATAATACATGGAAAGAAAAGTAGCTTAGATAAAACATTAATCAGGCTCATGCATGGACCTAAATAACTGAAGGTGGCATGAGAGAAGGGAAAGGAAGATGAAGGTGAATAGACATAATAAACTGTAACAAAGTAGCTGATGCTAGCATTTTATAAAGAAAAAGTTAGGATGTATTGCACATAGATTTGCACATATGGAGCTCAGACTTGTGAGTTGGCATCTTCCCTGCCTCTGGAACTTATCCCTCTTATCTATCTCCTGTGGTGTTGACTTTTTCGAAAGGTGGTCACAACAGTTAGTTTGCATTTTCCTCAATCACCTTTAAAAATATGAGCAGGTAACTGTAATAAAATCCAAATATAGATGTTAAACATAAATATTGTGTTTGAATTGCTACTCTTCTGAGCATGTGCCCCTCTGATTCCTGGCACATGAAACCCCTATTGGCCCTAGAAGCCAATTTCAAAACAAAGGCAAAGGTTTAAGCTCTTCTTTGCCCATTCTCTCTTCCTATTAGTGCCCTCAGTAGAGGTGAAAGTAAGGGGGTGTGCTCCAGCAAGTGCCGACCCTGGACACACTCTTTAAAGAGCTTTTTTGGAGAGGCTGGATTGGCCCCTATCAGGCTGCAGCAGCCCGGTCCTGGGGCAGGCCCCACAGTCTGTCCCCCATCTAGCTGTGAGAGGTAGGGTTGCCAGGTGTCTGGTATTCACCCAGACAGTACGGTATTTTCACCTCCTGTCCGGTAAAAAAATTCAGAGAATACCGGACACCTAAAATGTCCGGTATTTTCTGATTTTTTTTTCCCCTGGCCAGGAGGCGAAAATGCCGGGCACCTGGCAACCCTACAAACACTGAGTGCCCGGCCTCCCCTCCCCCCCACCCCGAACCCCACCTGGCTCCCAACACCCCCAGACCCCATGCTTACCTGGTTCCGCAAGGCTGCCAGCACAAAATGGCTGCCGACCAAGGGGAAGCATTGCCTGGGTCTTAGTGCTCAACCACTCCCCTGTTCCTATCCCTGCACTCACTCTTAAAGAGGACATGCTGTTTTAATGCTGTTGTTTATTTATTTATTTATTTATTTATTGCTCAACAACTTTGGTCTCCTTCCCCTCCCCCCCCCCCTTTTTTTCCTTCAACAGAATTTTTTCCCGGTGTGGTTTTGGGGGGGGGGCATGTTCGGTATTTTTATTTCAACCATCTGGCAACCCTAGTGAGGGGGCTGGTAGCGGCCCCCATCTGGCCTCAGTGGCTTGGCCCTGGCCCTACTCCTGCTGCAGCAGAGGTAGGTCGGGAGGCAGAATGAGTCATGGTAGTCCTAGCCACGGCTGCCCAGCTGCACGGCCTGGTCCCGGCCAGGTGAATTAACCTGGCCCCAGGACCCCAACCCCCACTCTCTCCTCCACTTTAAGCCCCCCCTGTCCTGTGCACTCCCCACACACTGCAACCCTCTGCCCTGAGCCCCTGCACTCCATCATGCCTTAAATTTCTTAAAGGTACTGTTGTATCGTGGCAAGCCCATGTCCTGAGGTGCTCCCTCCAAGCGGGGGCAGGGGAGTTGGAGTACCTGTAAGAAATTTAAGTTACTTAGTTACTTTCATCCCTGACCCTCAGAATAAATGCCCATACTCCTTCTACAATCTAAATCTTAAAATTCTTCTACATCCTGTAGGAGAAGGAGTTCTCCTTAGGCCAGATGTTAGGAATAAATTTAAGAGTGTAAGCTTAACTATTCACATGTCACAGCACTGTCTGCTTGACAGCCACTGATGAAGCCTGCAACTGACAGCTCAAAGGCAACCAGGAAATAAAAAAGGCTGGGAAAACAACAGATTTGTTTATTGTTGGTTTGTTTGAAAATAAATCCAGTAGTTTTATCATGTAAAAAGAGCAATCTAAATTGTGAAAATGAGTTTTCTGTCTGAACCAGCTTTCAATGCTTGCAGTCCTGGTGCTTTTCTGATGGAGCTGCAGAGCAGAAAAATCTTTGAAATTGTTTTCTTCTGGAGTGAAGACCTTGTTCAAAAAGCCACTCATACATGCCGCCTTATATTTCAGTGTTGTCCCGGTCATGGTTCTGCAAATCTTATCTCCCTGTATCTCTGTTTTTTCTGTCAAGCATAATAAAGGTGATGAAACTGGGGAAATGAATAGCAATCGAGAGAACTATATTTTACAGTACTGTTTTGCCTATACACAAAACGTAGGTATTTTACACAGTGCAGCCGTTCTTCTTTGAGGCTGTCCCTGTGGGTGCTCCAGGGAGCGTCCAGCGGGAAGATTTCTATAGCAGTGCTTGTGGATAGGTTGTTTGTGCATGTGCAGTACCCCTCAGCCAGGCAGCTAAAGCACATGCGCAAGCCACAAATCCTCCAGTTCCTTCTCTGCCGCCGCCGGTGCTGGTTGGAACCTGCAGTGTGCTCTGCATTTAGCTCCTCACTTAGTACTTAGATAGCCTTTTACCATAGTGTTTCAGTCAGACTTAGCCTTTAAATAATTTTTCCTTCACTCTAACAAGAAAAAAACCCACCTTTCTTTTGCGACAAACTGCAGAAGTGCAAATAAATGGAGGCTCACTGCCTGCCACTTTCCCCTTGCGGGGATCACCCCACAAGGGCTCTCCCTTCCACGTTTTTATTGGTTTTACTGTTTTTACTGCTTTTAATCTTTTTTTTTATCCGAGGAGAACTTCCATATTGACCTCCTCAGAACTCCCCCTCAGGCATACACCACTGCGTCCGGTGCTCAGATGCCACCTATTTGCCACTTGTATATTTACCACCCAGAGGGGCGTTGCTTATCTCTGCTACCTGAGGGAGTAATGCGGAGTAATTCAGTGTGCTCTTTCACAGAGCCCTGACAGTCGGAGCAAACATAGCAAGATAGCTAAAACTGAAACCTATCTTGCTTGGACGGCATTCTGACCAGCTTTAGACTCTGGCTTCCTTGCATCCTCTCAGCAGCGATATCAGACAAGGCAGCTGCAGCTGCCTCAGCTGCGATCTCTGCAACCTCTAAACAATCTAAGAGGATGCATCAGATGCTAGCAGGGAATCCCCTTTGCCCAAGAAAGGGTGATCCCACAACTCCAAGCCAGTTCTGTCCCTGTGGGGGCTCTGGAGAAGAGCTTGCCAGGGCTGGGACCACCCACTGCACCCTGAGGGTCCCAAGACCTGTCTACAATGCCAAAATAGGCTAGAAAGCCTAAGCCCCTTGCGGCACAAGAACTCAAGACAACCCTGGCACTGCCTGCACCGACTCTGCACTCAGCTTCTGATAAAAATAGCAGTTTTACTAAAGCCTTACGCTCAACTTTGTCAGAGAGAGCATCTCCCCCGCTACCTGGCAAGGCAAAAGGCTCACAGCTGCAGTACCTCCTGCCGCCTATGCCTCAAACTTACTCTTTTACATCTACAGACCAACTAAAAGTTACCTCAGTACCCACTACTCTGCTTTTCGGTATTGATGCCTCTCCGACACTTGCCAGGTTCTCCCCAGAAAATATAACAGCTTCTGCACCTTCTTTATATAGCAAGGAGGAAGCGGTGTCTCTCTCAAACGCCATCTCACCCAGGCACTCCTCCTGTAGGAGAAGGACACCTCAGCCACAACTGATGATGCCTCAGTGGTACCCCAACCAGTGGCTACTGCCTCTCATGCCCATGCCTCCCACTTGGCCCTACTGGACCCCGGGCATCTTTCAGAACACACCAGCAACAATAACTTCATGCTGGTCAGGCTCACTCGAGACACATTGGTGACCTCCCTAGATGTGTCTGGGGATCAAATTGACTTTGATCACCCTTTCAGTGATGATGACTTGAATGATTTATCTCACCTGCCAACTCAGCTGTCCTCCTCTCCTCCAGAGGATGCCCTCATGCCACTGCCTCCCTCAGCAGGCGATGATTCCAGGGCTTTTCAAGACCTTTTTAGAAGGGTGGCTGATGCATTAGAGATCTCATTAATGACACAGCCTGACACCCAACATAAGCTCACCAGCATCCTACAC
This sequence comes from Pelochelys cantorii, assembly GCA_032595735.1. NCBI lineage: Eukaryota > Metazoa > Chordata > Testudines > Trionychidae > Pelochelys > Pelochelys cantorii. The sequence continues at coordinate 93,737,412 of CM064329.1, read as the reverse complement.
ACTACGCCAGCGGTCAAACTAGCGCTACCCATGGACCCTGCCCTCATGGATCCCACTAAACACCTGTGGCAAACACCAGCCACCATATCCCCAGTGGGCAAAAAGGCAGATAGGAAATATTGTGTCTCCTTGCAGGGTACGGAGTTCCTCTTCACACACCCTCCTGCCAACTCCCTCGTAGTTGACACTGCCAACCAGAGGGCTAAACGTACCTTACCAAAATCCATTTCCCCTGATAAGGAGTGGAAACGGCTTGGTCTCATGGGTAGAAAAGCGTATTCGTCTGCCTCCCTCCAGCTACGCATCTCGAACTACACGGCTATGCTGGCAAAATATATACCTCACATTTTTGAACAGATATCCACTTTTATTAAGTACCTTCCAGAACAAAAAAGGGAACAGTTTAAAGCCAACACAAATGACAGCTCCGTAATAACTGGGACAGCCCTACTGGCCTCCCTTGACTCTGCTGACACCGCCGCTCATTCCCTTGCAGTCGCGGTTGTGATGAGGAGAGCATCCTGGCTTCCACATATCTGACTTCCCAAAAGAGGTCCAAACAAGGGTCGAAGACCTCCCATTTGCGGGCCCAAAGCTTTTCACGGAGCCCACTGACACTTCGTTGCACTTCCTGAAAGATTCCAGAGCCACTCTTTGCATGCAGGGCATCCAGGTTTCTGTGTAGAAACGTAAACAAAATAAGGGCTATACTCAGAGACCTGCCTTCTTTACTCAACCACAAAGGCAGTATGACCAGAAAAAGCAACAATGCCAGAGCAGAAGGTGACAATCCGCTGGCCAGCCCACCATGTTCCAGCCCTCTAATAACAGACAAACGTTTTGAAGTTCAATCGGGTTCATGGCTCTGGCATGCGCATTAGCTGCCTGGTACGTGCAGGGTACTGAGCATGTGCGAACAGCCTATCCACAAGCACTGCTATAGAAATCTTCAGCCGGGCACGCTGTGGCGCCCAAGTACCTGAGGTGGAGCTCTCACAGGGACACCTATCTCAAAGAACCTCAGTTACTGCAGAGGGTAAGTAACCCACTCTTCCTCTTTAGGTAAAAATAGTATTCTCCCTCACCCCCAAAAAATGGAATAGACTTTGTCAGATTTCTAAAATCCTATAGGAGGAGGAGTTCTTCTGTTGACCTTGTCTTGGCCTTGTCAGAGGGCAGAAATTAAAGAATTAGCTATCCTTTAGTGCAGTCAGTGAAGACTCAATGGAAAAAATGACTGGGCTTTCTACCTGCTCTGTTAAAAGAAAAACTGAATACTGTAGAACATTTATATAGTATCATTTACCTGAAGGATCCCAAGTACTTTACTGTCTGTCTACACTGGGCACCTCTTACAGCAGTATGTGGGATGTATAGCTGCATGCTACAATGGAAAAGCAAGCTGCATCCATGCTGTGACATGTAGCTACATGTAAAAGGCTCTGATGGTGGAAGGCAGTGGCATCAAGAAGCTGCTGGAGCTTTTTCCTGCCTTCAGCGGGAGTTGTGACAGGGATTCCAGTAGCAGGATGCTATGCTATTCTAACCATAGTAATATAGCCAGAATGGCATTATTTGGACAAGTACAACCCTGATGGTACACACTTGCAGAGTTCAGGTGTGACTTTACTCACCTAAGTAGTACCTCATCATCTACATAGCTGTTTATATCCATGCAAGCATGTCATGTAATGTATGTACTCCACATACAGCCAAAAGGAGTATGCAGTGTAGACATACTCCATATGTGTATGCACATGCTAACAAATTATTTCCCAACACTGAAAGGTATTTAATGCTGAAATACAGCATTTAAACAGGGGCCTTGCAAAAACATGAAATACATTCTTTAAATGTAGGGAAAGAATATTCAAAAGATTGCTGTGCTGTTTTAGTAGATTAATCTTTGTTGTCACGTGAGTTCTTGTATCGCCTATTAGCAACCTGCCTTTTGTCTCATTTCTCAACTAGTCTTCCATTGTGTTCCTTGTATACTTATGATTGGGTTTTGAAGACAGTCCTGTCCAGAGTTTTGAAGACTCGTCGTATTTTGAAGCTGTTAGATGTGACATGATTAAAGTATTAAAAATAATAAAAATTCTCAACCTCTTATTGGTGGGAGTGTAAGATGAACTTTCTACCTTAATTACACTCACATTTTTTTCCAGGTGACCAACTTTGAAAGAGAGGATGGTTTTAGATGTGGAGTTTTACATTTTGAGTGGTTCTGTTTTTATTTCAGGCCAAATCCTGCAGGTAGTTAGAACTGCAAACGGAGCTCAGTATATCATCCAGCAACAACAGCCAGTGGTTCTACAGCAACAGGTTATACCACAGATGCAGCCTGGTGGTGTTCAAGCTCCTGTTATACAGCAGGTAAAGAGGCACATTTTGAAAAGTAGGCTCGTAACTAAAACTGACCAGTAGGAAGATTTTCCAGTAGTTTTTATTAAGTATAAAGATAAGTTCTTTTGTTTGAATTGCGTGATAGATATGCCAATAATGGCTCTGAAAAATTGAAAGCTCTACATAAAGAAATGGGGATTTTAAAAATTGCTTTGATGCCTTACAAATCTTTGGCTTCTGTGCAGGATCTTCCTACTTGATCTGCATCCAGTGTTACTGATTTTTTTAAAAAGGTGATCCCAATATTAGAAGTGGAATTATAAAAATCTTAGGTCTCAAACACAGAAAAGTAAACAAAATAATCTGTGTTCCTTGAACTAAGATAAACAAGTGACAGATTTAAAATATAAGGAAAAAATAGTATTCCTTCCTTCTAGATTTTGACAAATTTCTAAAATCCTGGAGGAGGAATAAATAATAGTTCTGTTAGTATTGTTTTATGTAAAGTGACTGCTAATATAAAATCCGTTTGTCAGGTTTTGGCTCCTATCCCTGGAGGGATCTCCCAGCAGACAGGAGTGATTATTCAGCCACAGCAAATCCTATTTACAGGGAACAAAACACAGGTCATACCCACAACAGTGGCAGCTCCTACACCGGCACAAGCACAGATTACTGCTGCCGGTCAGCAGCAACCACAGCAACAGGCCCAACCACAAGCACCACTTGTACTCCAAGTTGATGGAGCGGGCGACACATCTTCTGAAGAAGAAGAAGATGAGGAAGAAGATTATGATGATGATGAAGAGGAAGACAAAGAAAAAGATGGAGGTGAAGATGGCCAGGTTGAAGAGGTAAAATGTGACACACTGCTTCTAAAAAATAAGACAGTATCTTGACTTGAATATTAATAATTTTGAGGCAAATATCCAAAAGGCAAACATTTTTAAATAGCGAGTTATTACTAAGCTTACATCCTTAGCTGTAATTAGACCAGATTTCTAATTTGATCTGAGGTTGTTTTTGGTCTGATTTTGGGCTTGTCTCTTGTGCAGGTCTACACTACCGTTTATGTCAATATATAACTTATTTCACTCAGTGGTGTGAAACTTCACACCCTGAGTGACAAAAGTTACAGCAACCTAAGTGCTGTCTACATTACATTTATTTTGGTGGGAGATGTTCTCCCACCAACATAGCTTCTGCTTCTCACAGAGGTGGAGTAATTATGCTGATAAGAGAACTCTCTTCTGTTAGCATAGAGTATCTTTACCAGACGTGCCTCAGCAGTGAAGCTGCACCAGTGTAGCACTTCTAGTATACACTAGGGATGTTAGGTATCGTGTAATTGAATAGTCATGTAACCACATGAAATCTTAGCAGTTACATGACTATTCAATAGTCCTCAGGGGTGGGGCTGGCAGTCAGTGTGCTTTTGGCCCCACTTGTGGGAAGCCCCTTGCCACCTCACACTGCTGCCTGTCTATCAGAGCGTGGGATGGCAGGCAGGAGCCAGTCCACCAGAGCAGCCAGTTAAAAAACCTGATTGAGCAGCAGCAGCAGTGCGGGGTGGCGCAGTCCCTGTCTGAGCTCCCCGCAGACAGAGGCTGGTCTGCAGCAGCAGGCCCGGTCTGCGGGGGTCCAGTCTCCCTGCCAACAGAGGCTGGTCTGCGGCAGCAGCCTCTGTCTGTGGGGCGCTTGAACCTCCTACGGTCAGGGACTGGTGCTGTGGACCAGCCTTTGTCCGTGGCAAGCCTGGGTCATCACGGACAGAGGCTGATTTGCAGCAGCCTTACCTGCCTCCCCCACTTCCGCCTCTGAGAGAGGCAGCAGCATGGGGGACAGAGCAGGTGGCACTGTGGAGTTAGTGCTAGGGGAACCGACTTTTAAGGCGGCTCCCCCCCCCCCAGCACCGGCTCCTGCCTTTCCCCCCTCACTGTCTTTGTAGGAGGCAGCAAAGTCGATGAGGGTAGGCAGGCAGGTCCACGGAGCTGGCACGTGCAGGAAGCCTGCTTGAAAACTGGCTCCCCTCGCGTATGAGCTCCAGTCTGCCCCACTCACCCTCCATGCTGCTGCCTCTCTATCATGTTGCTTTAGCCTCATCTTTTCACTGTTACCAACCTGTTTTATAAGGCACTACTTCTAATTTTGTGCATCACATAGGTCACTGCACATCCACAACCTGGGAGGGTGGGGGAAGGTAGGGCATCCTCTGGTACAAAGAAGCATGTTTTCCTTCTTGGATTGAAAATAATACGATGCCAGCTAATCAAGGGTTAATATCATGATTGATGGGGATTTAAGCTTGCCTTGCCCCGTGTCTTATAATTAACCCATATAACAAAAACCAATGGTGTGAGAAGACTTTTTTTAGGAAAAGGATGTTTCATGTTTTCAGTTGTGATTTATCAAATAATGCTTAAAAGTATATGCTATTAACAGATTACAGAACCTCCCTTAATTGTTTCTTTAGCATTCTCAGGATAGGTAAATGCTAAAGTCATTTTGGAAAATGGAGTTTGGCACTGTACCATTTGGTACTGCCTTGGGATAATTTATGAATACTGTATGTTGTACTGGTTATTGGAGTGTTTACTATATGACTGCATTTGGTTTAGCTGAACAGGAATCTGTCTAATGCGGCAACGCAGGAAGAAAAAGAATGGTTCAAGATAAGGCACCCCTCAGCAAACACTACAGTAATTAAGGGACCGTGTTAGAGATATTTACTCTTGAGGACTCTTGTATAATCTCCTGCTGATTCGAGAGGGTTTAAAGCCCAGAAACACAGAAGAACCAGGGGGTGGGGTGTCAGGGAGCAAGACTGAGACAGAGGCACCTGCTGAGGTATCTGGAGATGCTAGGCCTGCCTAGGTTACCATCAGGGAATGAGTAGCTTTTGGGCAAGATGAACATGCATATAGGCTATTCATTTTTAGAAGCTTTGTTCCAGTTGATAAAATAAACAATATTTCTGGTATAAGAAGGCTGTCTGGTCCCTATATTCACCACTGCTCACTGTCTCCTAAAAGGAAAAATGCAGGTGCATGAACTCAATCGAAACAACCAGATAAGAACAGTTAGTGTGTAGGATACAGTAGTCCAGGCCCAGTTTAGGAGTGGGAGAATTGCAGCCTTCCTCTCCTTGACTGAAAAAGCAGTGACCTGACAAGTGAGGTGGAACACTTCAGAGACCAGAAAGGGGACAAATGTCTACCTACCCCTGTGATTATAACAGGCACCTCTGAAAAGTTTTACCTCCAATCCGCATTCTTCCCATACTCAACCCTCATTCATGTTATAACCAGATCTTATTTTCATGCATATGATGAAAATATCTATAATTTTAATAGATGTGCGTCAGTTTATTATAAACTATTCGCAAATGTTTCTTTTAGGAACCCCTTAACAGTGAAGATGATGTGAGTGATGAGGAAGGACAAGAGCTGTTCGATACGGAGAATGTTGTCGTATGCCAGTATGATAAGGTAAAATCTCTAAAAGAACAAAATTTTTATGAATGTCACTTTTCCTTGTTCTTCCTTCTTTCTCTGCTCCCCATGAAATCATGAATGTAATCTGTATTTCAGAGTTGTATACACTGAGCTATAAATACCTTATCTTACCACTGTGCCTGAAAAAGGATCATTTCTTGGTGTTGGCAAGTTGTGATATGTCTGCATAGACTTCTAAAGAAAGTGTCATTTGGTGCCAGATATATAGTGGGTTTTGTATGATGTGGATAGTTGTCCACTAAAAACACCTCACAAGGGGTGACTAAATAGCCATTTGAAGAGAAAAATCTTCAAATCACAGCACACAGCCTCTCACTTCTTCATTCATCTATCTACTATCTACTATCCCTAGGTAGTTAGGTTCTTATATAGTGGCTAGCTAGCTTTTTTTAAGAGCCTTGAGCTGGGATATTGAGATTGGGCAAATAAAAGGAGAGAAATCAAAAGATGTAGAAGCAGAAAACCCAAACTCGCTGCAGGTTACGGTTGGTGAGATGTTCTGGTGGATTTCCCCCCCTTTGTTGGGCTAAAGACTGGGTTCATAGGATCACAGTATTGATTACATGAAAATGCTCTTTTGACAGTGGAAAGAACTGAAATTCGCAGGAAAAAAAAACTTTCCAAAAAACAGAAAAAATTCTTGGAGTTGTAATGTTCATTTACACCTAAACCCCTAGGACCTGCTCTAATTGTAGATTCAATATGCATGGAGATAGACTGGTTGAATTTTGTTATATTTTCTGGTGTTTCAAAAGTATTTTAGTGCTTAATTTTGTAAGTGATATGGTTCTACTAGGTATGTTCCAGTTTTGGCAGCTTTATTAGACTTTTCAGAGGATGGGGCATGCTTAATTTGACTGGAAGGCAAATCCTCATTATTTGGCCAAGCAGATTTCCACAAATTGACTGTTAATATTTCAATCTGGTGTATTTCACTTCAGCTGTCATCTTCAATGATTTTTGGCTAATCTCGTGTTAGCATGCTAACAGAATCCACCAGAAATCTGCCAAGTAAAATAGCTCCTCTGCCTGGCAAATGAACACCTGGTTCTTTGAAAGCATGGAACTTCACTTTCCTTTTTATGGAAGACAGTGAGTGATAAGTTAAGCTATTGGTTTGACAGAGAAATTCTAGGGGTCTTGGATAGTCACTACTCAGAACTTGACACACTTTCTCTTGCATTACTATTGTTGAAGAAAAAATCCATTGGGCATCTAGAAATCTGGAAAACTGTGTGTTCAGGTGTTCTTATTTTACTATATTGATAGGTAACATAGTAGATGATGAAAAGCCTATTTATTCCTAAAATTACTGTGTATGTTGAACTAGTTGGAGGATTAATGTGATTTTTACCTTTTTTAAGATGCATGTGGCTAAGCCCACTTACATGGTATAGCTGGGCTAGTGACTGTACACTTAAATATCTGGAATGAAAATAGGCCTGCACTGGAACATATCATTTTAATCAGAGATCAAATATCACTTGTGTGGGAATATTTAATTCATAACGTATACAAGCAATATGTACTCTGTAGCTTGAAGCCAAAATTGAATGATCAGTTCTTTTAGTTGCACTTTTCTCTCTGTATGCTGGGAATGTCTTATTTTGAGAGCCTTTTTTCTTACTGGTTTCTATAGTTGCTAGTTTCTCTTGTTGGAAAATACAGGTCATTCTGCTCTTATTTTAGAGTTCTGCTTTAGATGGCTTTTTGTTGTTACTGTTTACTAAGCAGGAGACATTTTTTGTAAGGCACAAAGGTCAGTCAGGCACCCTGCTCCCACTTGTCTTTGAAAATCTCCCCTTATTTGTATTCTAGGAAAACCTGAAAGTCTCAGTAAAAAGGATCAGGGCTACTAAGCATGTCATACATGATGGAAGAAGTCCCCTAACAGAGAGCTTAAAGTTAACATAACTTAAAAAAAAAACAACCCTAAAATAAAAGCATACTAATCAGCCACTCCTAATACAATAGACCCTCTGAGTTACAAACACCAGAGATATGAACTGGCCAATCAACTACACATCTCATTTGGAACCAGAAGTACACAATCAAGCAGCAACATAGACAAATAAAGCAAATATAGTACAGTACTGTGTTAAATGTAAGCTATTAAAAATAAAGGGAAAAGAGTATTTTTCTTCTGCATAGTAAAATTTCAAAGCTGTATTCAGTCAGTGTTGAGTTGTAAATTTAATGTTTTGTTCAGAGTTAGGAACAATCTCCATTCCTGAAATGTTTTTTGTAACTCTTGAGGTTTACTGTAAAACTCTTTTAATGACAGAACAAAACTGTCCACCCCCACAAAAACCAGTTCCTATGAAGGTCCTTCCTCTTCAAAAGCCTGAGTAAATAATCCTAGCAGTGTGTCATGAAGGGCCAAAAACTCTTGCTATTCAGACCAAGGAGAGAAGCAGCCTCCAAAGCTGAGGGCCCTTCAGAGAGAACAGTAGGCTGGTACTAGGCTGGTGGCCCCCTCCTTCTTTTACATCCAGAGAATGCCAGCTCAGGTGATTGTGATCTCTGCCACAGCAGTATAGCATGTAGAGCTCAGCAGTTAGAGACTATTTTACATTTCCCCAAGCCATTTAGGACTTTGGGTCAGAACCTCACCAAACTCTCCACTAGACACCATTAGACAGCCAATGCATTACATGGAGCACAGGTGTGGTATGCTGTTGGCAACACTAGACTACATGCTAATTAGGGATGTTAGATATCGGGTAATTGAATAGTCATGTAACTTTATCAAAACTTTGCGGTTACACGACTATTCGATATTCCCTAGGAGTGGGGCCGGCAGCCAGTGCACTCCCAGCCCCACTCCTGGGAAGCCTCCTGCCACCCCATGCTGCTGCCTCTGTATTTGTGGCAGCTGGGAGCCAGTCTATGAGGGGACCCCACTGTGGACACAGGCTGCTGCCACACACACCCCCAACACACACACCCCGCAGACAGGGGCTGCTTTGCAGCAGCAGTCCCTGTCCTCAGGGAGTCCAAGCTCCCCGCGGACAGAGGCTGCTCCATGGGAGGCGGAGCAGCCTCTGTCCCACAGGGACCTCGGATCACCCTCGGACAGGGGTTGCTGCCATGAAGCAGCCTCTGCCCACGGCGGACCCAGGCTCACCGCAAACAGAGGCAGTTCTGCAGGAAGCGGAGCAGCCTCTGTCCCCGGGAGCTCAAACGCACTGTGAACAGAGGCTTCTTCGTAGCAGCCTCCCCCACCTCCGGTACTGCTGCCTCTGACTTGTGGCTTGCACCCGGTACCCTTTGTTGTGCTTTAGCCTTTTAAATGTATTAAGAGCCTGGTGACTCTTAATACATTTCAGAGGCAGTACCACAGTGGGATTAGCTTCCTGGACCGGGAGTTAATCCCGCTGCAGCTCCGCAGTTTCTCCTGCTTTTTGACTAATAGTTGATGGAAATTCCATTGACCAATTAAGCACAATTTAACATCCCTACTAATGACCTTTATAAGTCTTTCAACTTGCCTTTCCAGCTTGTGCTTACTATTTGAAGTCAAGTTCCTACCTTATATTAGGCCTATTTCACTTTCCTCCTATTTTTCTGCTCGCTTGGGGGTACACAGAAGCAGGGGTTAAATAAATGAAGGTAAAGGGTCAAAGTTGTATTGCTGCCTCATTCACCTCTTTCATCCAGGGCTGAACAAATCATTTGTCTCCCATATTTTCCATGAAGTGAGTAAAAGCTGGAATTGTGCCATTTCCAAATGGATTTCTATGTTCACTGTTCTAACAGGAAAAGGGTATTCACTCATGTTAGAGATGGATAAAGATTAAATTACCTTCCTCTGTACCATAAAATATATTGTATTGAATTTCACAATTACTATGGATACAGGATTTATTTAGGGCTCTTGTGGGATCTTCTTCTTGGCTAGAAAATACTGCCAGATGTATAATAACACTTTTTTTATGTCAGGTTCTGGGATTAGATCTCCATCCATATATCCTGATCAGTTATGTGACTGATCATTCTATAGAATTTCTTTCCTTAACTTGTCAATTTAGTTCTGAAGTTGCTACTTGTTTCTGATACAAAGTTCAATTTAAGTATGTGTATTTTGTGTTTTAGATCCATAGAAGTAAAAACAAGTGGAAGTTTCACCTCAAAGATGGCATAATGAATCTCAATGGAAGAGATTACGTATTTTCCAAAGCCATTGGAGATGCAGAATGGTAAAGTTTAAGACAAAACAAAAAAACTAAGAAATAAAGAAAAATCAGAATGGTTGAGACTTGGACATAAACTTCAACCAAAACTTATGTCTGCACATCAGAAAAGAACAGTACAAACAACTACCACAACAAAGGTGGAGCGTGGCAACACAGACACTACTACAAATGGGCAAGCCATGGGACTGTAGCAGCTAGCATTGTCTGGGATACCTTAGGAATACCTTAATTATAAATTCTATATACAGGTACCTGCAGCTGGTAATTAGCATGTAAGGCTTTGTCTCTCCCTTCCTTCCCTAGGGTTAAGGTTTTAACATTTCTTCCACTGAACTGAAGGAACTCTTCCCTTTTGATATACTCTTAGTCTGAAAAATGCTTGTGTGTACAAATCTTTGTTTTGAACACTTCCCTTTGGTAGTGAGGGTAGTCAGAATATTGTTTGAACTGTGTGCAGGCTTTGTACAGAAGGGTAAGAATTAAGGTGATAAATTTTAATTATCTTGTATAACAAAAATATTTTTAATTCTGCTATATTCATGTATAATTTTAACTACCCTTTTTTCTCAGTTCTTCTCCCATAAAAAATCTTATTCCTAGCAGTTACAAAATGTAAAATGATTACTTATATTTTAAAGCCATTTCAATTTGACATGAGTGACTCTTTTCAAAAGCGCTGAGCACCTGTAGCTCCTCTGAAAAATCAAACCACTGTATTATTTTAAAATATATTCTTGATGTGTGAAGTGGTTCAGCCTGATGGAGCTTAGAGGACTGACACTCTGTGGTACTTTTCCTTCATTTCTTTAAAAGATCAGTGTTTTGGAGACATTACAAATGAAAACTCCAGGTAGTCTGGTCTCTTCATGTATGCATTCCTCCAACTGCTTACTACATATACGGCCCAGGCATCCAGGAATACTGTTGGACAAATACTACAGGAATAACAAAATTGGAGAAAAAAGGTTTTATATTTATATAGCCATTTATAACTTAGCTGAAGTTCTGCTAATCAGGAAACAGCTTAATTTTTAAGCATAATCATATTGACATGTTGCAGGTAACCTGTTTAAAATCTCAGGTGACATGCAATTTTGGTGGTTTTTGTTTAAGAATGCATCAATGAGGAAATAGTTTTGTTTGCTTAATTTCAGCAAAAAATTGAGAGAGAGAGAGTTGGTAATGCAAAAATTAGGTCATATAGCTAAACCCTAATGTAACTTCACTTGTCCAAAAGTGACATGTCATAAATAGGAAAAGACTTTTGCAATTTAGGGCAAACACATCTTTTCTGCTGGTTCTGTTTGCAAATCACGTTTTCCAGAATAGAGTCCTTGCTGCAGCAAAGAAGAGGGAATTGGAATTATAGATCAAATATTTCCAACAAAGGAATGAGCAAGCTTTATGTGGCTCCCCATTAAAAGACAACTTAATAATGTTCTTACTAGCTATCTGAAAAGCAAGAAAAAAAGGCACAGGAAGGCAAATTTAACTAAAATTAGGGAGAACTACAGAAGCAGGGACTTTACCCAACTTCTTGGCTTTTGGTCTTGCAAAATGAAACTTTTAAAATTGTTTAACGAAATTGCAAGTGTATTTAATCAGCACGGTATATTAGCTGCCTTCTGTCTCCCCTACCTGTCTTTCTTTACTGACCTCTAAGTGCATTCATAGTCTCAGTAGCTTACAAGAAATTCACAGCACATTCATTGCAAGGAAGAAATCTGAGCAGTTATATATATTTTTGCACCTGTGGTGTCATTAAGTAGAACAAAGCTGTCCTTAATTCACACACAGAGCCTTATGTTTATTAGTAAACCACCTGGTCTGCATACATTATAAATGTCATTAAAGTTCAGTTTCTAGTATTACTAACCCATCGTTAATTAATGCTGTAATCATTTAGGATACAAATTTGGCTTTGGACTTCAAGATCTCTCACACTAAATGTTTTTTTTTTTCTTTTTCTCTGTGCAAAGCAGACATTGTGTGGGTTTATTTAATCTACCATGATATTTTTAAAGCATAAGATTACAGTGAAATCAATTACTTACCAACAAATTATTGTCCTTGGTTCTCTCATGTATCTTTGAGTAGTGGTGATGGCCATCATGAGTAAATTCATGGCCTTTGAAATTACTTAAATATGGATTTAGAACAAATCCCACATAAGGCACAAATGAACCAATGAAACTCCTTTAGCGCCAGATTCCTGTTTATACTACTGGAACCCAGATTACTGTACAAGATATTTAGTCTCTTCTTACATTTAGGGTTCTTCACCCACATGTTTAGAGCAGACATTGCATAGCTTTTTTATTTATTTTAAGGGATACCACAGCTTTAAAGGTGACTTACATATAAGTTATCTTGAAGGACATTTAGAAACCATCTGTATTTGCACAGCGTCTTGCGAATTAGTTATGGTATGCTTGGCAGATGAAGGTTTTGGTCTTTTAATACACGTACCTGTGAAATCTTCTGAAAGCCAGTCAAACGTAAACATACCAAACTGTGCTCTTACTGCTAAGTCAAGTGTTCCTTTTTTAAATCAGAAAGCATGTTTTAATTTCATTTTGTTGTAGCAGCTTGCTGTAAGAAAGTAGTTAGCTTAATTTTATTATTCTACTTGAATTTTAATCATGGTTTTAATGTAATTGAACAGACCGTTTCATTAGGTTCCATAGAAACCATTCCTTTCAGAGGGCAAGGGATTCCCATGTTAGTTTTTAAATTATAATTTTTGAAAGTAGAAAATAGATTTTTCTTTCATTTAAATAGTTCAGTATTAAAAGGCAATTAACGGTTTCAAGAGGGCTTATGTTTAGATTTGCACAGATAACAGAGCACCTTTTTTGACTTTTAAGATGGGAAAAAATGAGTGATAACTTCATGGTTAAAATATTAACCATCAGGGCTAAATGAAAATTCAGAGCAACTGGACAAAGTTGGGAGTCTTGTGCCTTCTCAATTTGCAGATTTTCCTGCTTTGTCAGCATGATAATACTCGAGGTTTATTGGGATTCCTGAGACAGTAGATGTCCTGCAGTGCTTCAATCATAAATAAACATGTTAGCTCTAATTATATTGGCTTTTTAGTGTGTGCAATCCTTTAAAAACATCAAAGTTGAAAAGGAATAAAAAAATATGTTGTCTGTTAAGGAGATAATAGAGACTTAGTCAAATAAAGAACTTTATATTGGACTATTTAAATAAAATGTATAACTTTATTCCCTCCCCCTCCCCCATGTTAGTGGAAATGTGTGAGGTTTCATCCATCTTGTTCCTGCATTGTAATTACAAACTACTTTTTGACATGAGTAATTTTCTTAGCAACACATCATGACTTTACAAATATAAAGGTTGTGGTCACATGTTCGTTCTCAGAGGAATTTGATTTGGTTCTGAAGTACAGGTGCTGGAAAAGAGCAAATAACAAATGAAATGTGATAACAGAACTTCGTACAAATTGTTTGGGAGGGGAGGTTTTATTTTGTTTTATTTTTGAATTAGTGTAAGAGTCAAGTAAATTTTGCTGAATTGTAGTTTTGTTTTGTGAAAGTAACTATCTCATCCATCAATACCCAAAAGCAGTTATGTCACTGTAAGAACACTACCATAATAAAAATTTGTAATTCCAATGCAGGAGAAAAATGAGATCCTTTTCCCTAAAGTTCACTTTGATGTTTGTCTTCCATTTGGAAAAGTTCCTTTTTTGTTGTTTTGCAGAACGCAATAACATGTTTAAGAATTAAACCTGTCGTTTTAGGGTACTGCACATTGTGGATTTTTATTGGGCCACCTTATACAACTTTGCAATTTTTTATAAAAAATTTAATTCAAAGTTGTTTCAAATTTTGAGTTTAGTGGTTACAAAAGACACAGAAACTTGTTTGTCATTACATTTGTGGTTTTGGTCTCATGTTTCCTATTTTTCTGAATGCTTGCAGCATACATAGAAGCTAAGCCTTGTTTCCTTCAAATTAACATGGCATTGCCTACTTATTTTAGTAGTTCACTTTTTTAAATTCGGTTTGGATGGATTTAGAGGATAAAAAGGAACTTTTTTAAACAGGAAGAACTATTTTTGGATTAGCTACATGTGTAGCCATCCAGTGTTCAGTTGTTCCAGTGTGCATAGGGTACTAATAAAAATATGGGGAAGGGAAATACCCTTTTTTGCTGTTCTGAGCTACTATTGTCAACTGCTGTTGTACATATACTGTTATGTGTAAGGGGGTAAATATATTTATTATGTTTGTAAAATTCATTCTGTACAATTGCAGATCAAGGTTGCTCTTCTGTGATATACAGGATATTATGTTTCAAAGGCCATGCTTGGAATACAATTAGAGAGCTTAGTATTTTGATGTACTAAGACCTATTTTAAGTTTAATATTTTGCCTTTGCAAAAATTTTAATTAAAGATGTTATTTAAAAAAATAAGCTTGCTATTTTATTTACTCTTTCTTGACACATTAGTTATACATAGGTGATTAACTTTAACAGGATTCCCAAGTATTTTCATAATTAATTTTATTCAAAGCAAAAAAATCCATGGCTGTGTCTAGACTGGTAAGTTTTTCCACAAAAGCGACCGCTTTTGCACAAAAACTTGACAGCTGTCTACACTGGCCGCTTGATTTTGCGCAAGAGCACTGACGTTCTAATGTAAGAAATCAGTGCTTCTTGCGCAAATACCTTGACGCTCCCGTTTGCGCAAAACGGCCAGTGTAGACAGCTCAGATTTGTTTTGCGCAAAAAAGCCCCGATGGCTAAAATGGCGATCGGGGCTTTCTTGCGCAAAACCGCATCTAGATTGGCACGGACGCTTTTCCGCAAAAAGTGCTTTTGCGGAAAAGCGTCCGTGCCAATCTAGACACTCTTTTCCGCAAATGCTTTTAACGGAAAAACTTTTCCGTTAAAAGCATTTGCGGAAAATCATGCCTGTCTAGAGGTAGCCCATGAGTATGTCCCTTTTAATTGCTAAGGTGAACTTGCTGCATTGTCTCTTTCATTTGACATTGTGAACAATGTTATAAAAAGTCAGTTTTTCATTTTAAGATTTGGAGGATCGAACAGCATAAAAGATCTTTGGCAAAGAAAAAAAGCTAATCAAATAGCCCAGTACACCTAGATCAGGGGTCGGCCACCTACAGCACACATGCCACTTATGGCACGGAAGCCAATTTTCAGTGGCATGCCAGAGAGAGCTCAGCTCTGTCTCTCTTCCCCTGCACAGCCGCTGGAGAGCGCTCCCTCCTCCCTGCAGCAGGTTAGGCTGCAGTGGGAGGAGGCAGTGCTGGGGCTGAGGCTCCCCAGTGGTGACTTGGCAGGGACCAGAAGTGCTTCTGCCATGGCCATGCAATCTGGAGACAGCCCAGAATTCCATGGCCACAGCAGTGGGGCTGGCCCTGGACCACGTGGGACCTTCAGGGCAGCCTGGGACAATGGGGCCACGGTTGTTGCTGCAAGGGGGTGCAAAGCCAGATAAAGTCTCCCCTCATGCCCAGACCCCCCAGAATCCCAGCTTGCTCTGACATCCTCCCTTGTTCCTGCACCTTCCCTCCTGGCCAGATACCCCACCCTGCTCCTGTATCTACCATTGCTTCTGCACCCTACCTCCCTCCCAGATCCTACTTGCTGGCAGCCCTGTCTCGTGCACAATACCCCTCATTTTTGTCCCTACCCCCAAAGTCTACGGGGATCCATAAAATCCACTAACTCCAAAACCCCAGAAAAGTAAATCTGGTCTATGGGAAGTCCTGAACCTTAGTCCCTCCTCCTCTCCCCCCCCCCCCAGCCCCCCTTACCGTCCCCCTCATCCCATGAGGCATCTCAGTTGGGGGTTTCTGGAGGAGTTTTTTGCCTCTCATTGTGTGGTCCCCAACTGATTTTTCTGTGGGTCAGTGACACCAACCCTAAAAAGGCGCCCCACCCCTGCCATATATAAAGAAAACATGGAAACCTTTTGTTGGATATAATATTTTACTTTTTAAAATGAAGGTTGATTAACATGAGAAAGTTAAAATGCTTAATCTGTTTCACAATTTAAATTAGATTGTTCTCCCTAGCTGCAACAGGTTTAGAAAATATGGTCACCATACCCCGCCTACCCTTGCCTCCCTTCTCCCCCAGCACACAGATCCATGAATAAAGGTTGCCGATCCCTGCACTAAAAGGTAAGTTCTGTATTTTTATTCATGAAGCTGCTGTAAGTAGGACTAGCATTGACTTTGAAAGGTATCACTGACATTCAGAACTCTACACAGAGCTGAGTAAGTCAAATCTGGGCATTCCACCTCTGAAAGTTTGCTGACCCCTGACCTAGATGCTTAGTCTAAAGAACTGGAAATGTAAGATTATCACCTTCAGTCTAATGGTTATCCTGTAGCAGCATTATTAGGCTTATTTTACAGCTCAAAGATGATGGGATGCAACTCCAAAAACAGTATAATATCTAGGAATGAGAATGTACACAATACCTATATAAATGTGGGATTGAGTCCTGGAAAGCAAATACTTTGGAAAAGGGTCACAGTGGACAAGCAGCTGACCCTGAGCACCTAATGGAATGCATTGGCAAGAGTTTATGATCCTTGGATGTGTGAACAGGTGAAACCAATTGTAGAACACTACTATATAATGTATATAGTAGTGTGTGGTTCTGGTGTGCAGTTTTAAAGAGTATGCTGAATTTGAGTGTGTGTGTGTGTGTGTGTGTGTGTGTAAAAGACAAATTATTAGAAAGCTAATGCAAATACTTTGCCTTGTGTAAGGGAAGGATAAGATTTTATAATGGTGAAAGGTTTTTTTTCTTCCCATTCTCTTTTCTTAGCTGCACAATTACAGGGAAGAAATAAAATAATGGGTTAAAATTCACACATTTAGTTTTTCTTTTTGCAGAATGCCTGTGCTGCCAACTCTCCTCTTAGGCAACTTAAACACATTTATTCTCACTGTGCTGTTTCTGATTTGAAAGGAAGAAGCTTGAAGTAATGTAGGAGACAATATGCTTTGGGATTTCATGGGATAATACTTACCCATCTGGTTCCATCTCCAAGAGCAACTGGATACACTGTGGAGGTGGCAAAAAGATGATAGAATGTTCCTTTGTCTTTCTCGTTTAAAGTCTTCTCTTGCTGGATGATGCAAATTAGAAAGACACCTGTTGCTGAGTTTCTCTTTTCTGTCATTTATTCTAGCTCTAACAGTGTTAATGTTGCTGTTATATGTTGAAAGGCCTGGGATACTGCGAAGCTAAGTGGTGAATCAGCTGGGGAAAGCAGCAAAGTAAAATCTGAATGGTTAAGATACATGCTTGCAGGACAGTCATTAGCTCTTTAATGGCTAATTCTCCAGTCAGCTTCTGCTTATCCATTATTTCATGCCACACCCCTTTGTTCTTTTTCCTTTTGAGAGAAAAGGAGGAAGGAGAAAATAGTGTTCTCAGCCACAATAAAAATAATCCCGTCTCACCAAGTAGAAAACAATCTGTGCTCCAACCTGTAAACTTTACCTGAGTTTGATTCTCATGTTTTGAAAGAGATGGGCTTTAAGTCCTGAGATTACTAGGTGTTCATGCTACTAAAATTATATGCTTAGTTTATCTTTACTAACCACTTCTGTGTAAAGGAAAACAAGCTAGTACAGACGTGTAATTACTACTCCTTATAATAACATGAGTCAAAAACTCCCAAACTACAGTGATCTTTGTCTTCAGACAACCTTTGTTAGATGGGGAGAGGGAGGAAACTTGAATCCTGATGGGGGGGAAAAAATGGAAACAGGCTGAAACAACAAATTCCTCTTAACTCTATGTTGAGACAGAATTACAAGACAATACAATCTTTATCAACCTCTGCTGATGGCCAAATCCCACCCAAATGCATTGTCCATTATTTATCCCACTTCGTAAGTTCTTGGTCCATCATCACTCCAACTAACTGGGACTTAAGCACAATAAATTTAAAATACACCTTCAGATTTCTTTCCCTTCTTACCTTACCTCCCCTTCCCATCACTCTTCAGGGACCATGCTCATGGGACCAGCCTTGAGTAGGAGATCTAGTCTCTCCTTCAAATTGGAGCCACAGAGGAAGTTCCTCAGGGAGGAGTTTTACTCCTGTTATGTACTTATTCCAAAAGCAAAAGGTTGTCTCAGCCCCATTTTAGATCTGAGTGTTAAATTCCTGGAGTAACTAAACATATGCATCATCGTTCCTCTAGCTACTATTATTTTTTACCTAAGGCAAGGGGCAGACGTGCAATCATTTGAAGAAATGGTTACCTGCCTTTCCATTACTATTCTTTGAGGTGTTAGCACAATGTACAGCATCACAACTTGTAAGTCCCTTCATGGATGTGGGCCTCTCCTCTTAAGGGTTTGATGGAACCCACAGAGGAGAGATGCTGTTCATAGTTTTCTTCACTCCTATCACCTTTTCAAAGGAAGCTTAAGCCTCGGCAAAAGCAGAAACTTACCCAGCAAACTAACTAATCCCTGGGGACAACCAGCAGTCTCTATAGCCCATTAAGTCTTTGGTCTCTTTGTTGTTATTGCCACCAATCAGTAAGACTATACAATTTAGGTGTCTAAGAACCAATCTTACATAAGCCCATTCTTTTAAAAAAGGTTATGTACCTATAATTAGGTACCCAAATGTCGACATCCTGGCCTCAACACATAAAATAAAGATAATGGTATGTCTCCATTTACAGTCAGATGGTGAGAATTAATTTTACAGTGCTGTTGAAGATGTAAAGCTCTATAGAAGGGTCAGATATGAGGAGCGGTTTTCAAGTTTGGCATTCTGCACTCAAGAAAATGTATGTGGAAGACTGAGAGGGGACCTAATAGTTTTCAAGTTAGTGAAAGGTTGTTACAAGGAGAAGGGAGATAAATTGTTCTCCTTAACCTTTGAGGACAGGACAAGAAGCAATAGGCTTAAATTGCAGCATGGGAAGTTGAGGTTGGATATTAGGAAAAACTTCCTGTCAGGGTAGCTAAACACTGGAATAGATTGCCTACAGCGGTTGTGGAATTTCCATCATTGGAGATTAAGGTTAGGTAAACACCTTTCAGGGATGGTGTAGATAATACTTAGTCCTGCCATGAGTATAGGGGACTGGACTAGATGACTTTTCAAGGTCCCTTCCAGTCCTATGATTTTTATATATGATGGGAAAGACCTAGAGGTATGAAATTTCTTTGAATGTGCTGGCTAAAAACCAGGATGGGAGGAAGAAACATGCTATGCCATATTAGGTAATGATTTTAAAGGCAGAAGAAATGGGAGAGCCTGTTGAGGATCATAGGGGGAGGGGGAAATAGATTCTAAAAGCTTAAATATTTCAGAACAAAGATCTTTTTAATAACATATGCATCCCTGCCAAATTCTTCAGCTCCTGCTGCTTGCCTGTATCAGACTAACATGTGGTCTGAACAACAAAGAGCATACCATCATGCTGTATGAGAGAGACTAGGAACTAGTCAGACCCATATAATGCTACCACTTTTTAAACTTGGTCTTCCACAACAAAGTCATCTATTCATTATTGTATACTGGTCATGTAGTCTCGACAAAGTGAGACATCCTTTGCCAAATCAAGGATATCAAAGTCAGAATGTGGGAATTTTTCCTAGAATCTCAGTCTGACAGTATTTCATTCTTATTAATAGAAAAGACTAGGTCTAGGATAAGTATCTCCCCAAAATATTCTTGGGTGAAGATGGATACAAATATATCCTTTTGCTTTGCTGTAATGTCTTTATTCTGCTGGATTGTTCCTTTACTTTCACAACTGCATCTTCTTTCAGGTTTCCTGCTTTAAGATGATTCTTAGGAGATGTTCATTAATTTCTTTTCAAGTTCACTTTCGCCTCTCATTTCCATCTTATACTTTACCATCCATAATTCATGGTTTCTATCAGTTCCACTTGAGATGCATTTTTATTTTCTGAAGTATATTCTATTGTCTTGTATCACCTCTTCAGTCTAGCAATTTAACTTTTTTGTTGGTTTTGCTTGCTTCCTTCTTTCCTGCTTTGCTTGGGGAGTTGATTGTCTTTTATCACTATGCATTCTTGCTGCTGGATATGAGACACAGAAGTATGTAGCCTTGCTAGCACCCAACACTGAAAAAGCTGGATACAACACATTCTGAATTTCCTCTTCATTCCAAAAACTCTTCCCAAAGAAGACAGCAACAAATAATTAGAAATCTTTTCAAACAATTATAGTTACGGATTTTAAAGCTATGTCATATAGAATAAAAGGGATTGTTTCTATTAATCCTTTCGTTGACCTTTTATTCTTGCAATTGGACATGAGGCCCTGAAATCTGTAGCAAAGTGCTATCGTGGAAGGATGCTGTGTGTCAGGATTAGGCACAGCCAATAAGATGCTTGTTGCTTCCACCATCCTTGTTTGGATCAATTGACAGCCCATTTTGGAAGGTGGGTAGCATTTTTGCTGCAGAAAAAAAAGTTATTCGTTGAGTAGTGTCCCCGTGGGTGCTCCGCTGAAGGTGTAGCGCTCGTCCTGGTGCCCGCAGCTCAGAAAGTTCTCTAGCAGTAGCCCAGCCGGACCACGCATGCGCAGATGCTGCCTCGCGCTGTTCTCGCCCTTTCGCGGAGCGCAGTCTGGCCCTGCCAGTTCCTCCTAACCATCCATGGCGGCCACCAGAAAGCTCCTCCTCCATTCTGAGGAGAAACACAAAAAGACTAAAAAAATATAAAGTTTTGTTATTCGTCCCAGTTTAGCCCCTTCCCAGTAGTTATAGTTCCAGTTTATATCGTTCTCAGGAAAAAAAAAGTTCATGTTTATAGGTATTTAGAGTTAACAGTTCAACGTTGCCAGTTTAAAAAAAAAAAAAAATTAAGAAAGACTGTGCCTGACAGACTCTTCCAAGTGCTACCATGTCCGGTTCCCCCGGGTTCAAGAAGTGCGTAACATGCCAAGACGCCATGCCTGCATCAGATGGCCATTCGCGCTGTATCAAGTGCCTTGCAGAAAGTCATATCCCCCAAAAGCGCACGCACTGCTCCAAATTAACCGCCTGCGCCAGGCGGGATAGAGAGATGTGGCTTAAAATGCTGCTTTTTAATAGAGCGTTACAGCCGCCAACACAGAGCAGCCAGTGGACGAGACCTCTGGGCCACAAGTCCCATGAAAAGAGGAGTTCCGCTCCTTCCAGGAGTGTCAGTGCAGGCGATGCATCGGGCACCTTGGGTCTGCCACCGAGACATGCTACCAGTAAGACAGGCAAGGGCTGCAGCACATTGGCTCCGAGCCCCATCACTCTGACTGACCCGGCACTGATGGTCCACGCGGCGCTGTGACTAGACTTGGCACCAGCGATGGCATTGAGAGAGCCTCATGCCGTTTCGAGATCGCTAGCCTCTGCACCAATACCACCGGCACTGAAGCGATCGGCGCCGACAGCACCTCATCGACAGCCATCAGCACCGGTGCCAGTGCGGTTGTCAGCACCGGCGATAACGGCAGCACCTATATCACCAACACCGACGCCGTTAACTCCATCTTGCTGCCAAGAGGTCGGAACCGAGAGATTTTACCTCCGCACCGACTAACCTTTTGGGCACGGCTCCACCTCCTTCACATGCCTCTTCGATACCTACCAAGGCACAGCGAAAGGCTAGGCACGTACGGACACCGAGCCCTGAGATAGCTTTCTTCTCTCCCAACCCTTCTCCTCCAGCTTCTTATTGTTCAGGAAGCCATCGACATGGGCATTACACTTCCCTTTGAGAGCGGTATCTAAGATCTCCGTGTCGATCCCACTCACCGTGGCATTACTATTGATCCTACCGCTCCCACTCACCTTCGCACTATACAGTGCGATCAAGGTCACCCAGGTCTCCAACTCCTCCACGGTACTCTCGTCACTATAGGCGTACAAGTACCTGTTCCACAAGGCACTCCCCTCACACATCACCATCACAGCCGCTATTACACCTACTACCGGCGTGAATGTCCACGCTTGCATAGCGCAGTTTACTCCACCTCCAGATCGCCGAAGCACAGACAATCACAGTCTCTGCAGCACCCAGCCCAGGACATCCCGCCTCTTCGGCAAGCTCCTCCAATGCCCACAGGTGATGCGTTCTTGACCTCTAGTCAACAGGAGAGGGATGATAATCTGCCCTCCAACCACAAGCAGCAGCATGTGGACTCCCCCATGGATCAGTCGTCCTCTTCACCAGACGATGCGGTATTTCAGGGTGATTCTTCCCCTACAGATGACTACAAGCAGTTCCAGGAACTCTTTGAGAGTAGCCCAGTCCTAGGAATTGCAGACCACAGATACGCCGCAGAAACAACACCTCCTGCTAAAAAAAAATCTTCAGCCGTCCCAAAGATCCAAGCTGGTGCTCCCCTTTGACAAGGCCACCTTGGAGATTGCCAACGACATCTGGCAAACTCCAGCCTCTATGCTGCCCACGAACAAGCGGGCTGATAAGAAATATTTTGTGTCGTCTAAGGATATGGAGTTCCTGTTTACGCATCCTCAGCCCAATTCCATTGTCATGGATGCCGCGCACAGAGCAAAGACAGCACAGGGTAGAAACACAACCACTGATAAGGACACAAAACGCTTGGATCTATTGGGCAGAAAAATTTATTCCTCTGCCACAGCAACCCTCAGGATGGCTAATTACGCGGCTCTCCTCGCTAATCATGATTTTGACAATTTATACCAAGCTGGTTGCTCTCCTGGAATACTTACCTGAGACTGAGGCACAAATCTTGAAGGCTGTAGTGCAGGAGGGCTATACAGCAGCCCACACAGCACTACAAATTGCCCTTGATATTGCTGACACAGCTGCTAGGCCCACAGTGACATCAGTGGTCATGCACTGTGCTTCCTGGCTCCATGTGACATCTGTCCCAAAGGACCTTCAATCAAAAGTGGAGGACTTACCTTTTGATCGTCGGCTCCTTTTCGCCCAGAATACAATCAAGTCTTCCACTCTGGCAAAGACTCATACACCACACTGAGGACACTCGGGATGTACGCTCCACCATACAGATGAAAGAGATTTGGGCCCTACAACAAACAAAGACCATTCGCTTATGCTGTGCCCCACTTAAGGCCTTACGATCAGCCTAGACAGAGACAACGACCACAGAAACGCCGCCCACAGCCCAGCAAAGCGTCCAACCAGCAGCACGCTCAGCAGCAGGTATGACGTGTCAATCAAGGGACTGCGTGCCATCCCCCTTACAGAGGCGCCACATGTCACGGCCAGTTTTTTCCATCACCGGTTGAGACCATACCACCTGCGCTGGTTTGCTATAACTACAGACCGTTGGGTCTGAGAGATCCTCACGTCAGGCTTCACCATCCCTTTCTCTACTCGGCCCCCTCCCACCCCTCCTTCCCTGTCCCTCTTCAGGGACCCCTCTCACAAACCTCTTCTGCACCAAGAGGTCTTGGGCCTACTTACCATCGGGGCAGTGGAGAGGGTACCGGATCAATTCAAAGAAAAAGGCTTTTACTCCCGGTACTTCCTCACCCAAAAGAAGTCTGGGGGATGAAGGCCTATCCTGGACTTGCGCAGACTCAACCGCCACCTTCGAAAACACAAATTCAAAATGGTCACGTTAGCCTCTATCATTCCAGCTCTCAACAAAGGGGATTGGTTCACGTCTCTCAATTTGCAGGACGCGTACTTTCATGTAACAGTACACCCTGCCCACAGGAGGTTCCTCCGTTTCACACTGGGCACAGAGCACTATCAGTACAGGGTGTTACCCTTTGGTCTCCTGGCAGCACTGAGAGTATTTTCCAAAATCCTAGCCGTCATTGCTGCCCACCTCCGGCGTCTCGGCATCACGAGTTTCCCCTATTTGGATGACTGTCTGTTAAAGGCCCCTATCTTAGGCTAAGCTATGGTGGCGGTCGACACAACCAGGGCAACTTTCGAAGCCCTAGGACTCATTATCAGTCTGTCAAAGTCTTCCCTAATGCCTTCCCAATTCCTCGAGTTCATTGGGGCGAGGCTAGACTCGATAACTGCGACAGCATGCTTACCCGTGGACAGGTTTCACACCATCCAAGACCTGGTTAACACCTTACTCGTTGCCCCCAAAATCCCCATACTTACCTGCCTGAAGTTGCTGGGGGACATGGCGGCTACCACTTATGTGGTGCCTCACACGAGATTCCACTTAAGGTGCCTTCAGCATTGGATACTCACCATTTATACACCAGGAGCCGACAGCATGCACAAGTCCATCGTTGTCCCCAAACACATCAGGGACTCGTTACTGTGGTGGAACACCCCAGAGAATATCCTATCAGGCGTCCCCTTTCACGGCCTGAAACCAGCTGCACAAATCACCACAGATGCATCCTTAATCGGTTGGGGAGTCCATATACAACAATACCGTGCTCAGGGAATATGGACACATCAAGAATCCCTGCTACAGATAAACTTTCTAGAATTGTGGGCGGTGTTCAACATCTGCAAGCATTTTCTGCACCTGATACGAGGTACACAGTACAGATAGATTCTCACCAACAACATTTGCACCATCTATTACATCAATCTCCAGGGTGGCGCTCGATCTCGATCTCTCTGCGCTGAGTCCATCTGTTTATGGAATTGGGCTATCCGGCATGGGATCACCCTCACTGCTGCATAATTTCCTGGCAGGAACAACACTGCCCTCAGCAGGGCTTTTTCCCTGCAACACGAGTGGGAGCTGCCCAACGACATAGCCCGCAACACTGGGGATATCTCACATAGACCTTTTTGTGACTCAACACAACAGAAAGTGCCACCGCTATTGCTCGAGAGCAGGCATCGGCACAGCTTTGCTGGGCGATGCCTTCCTTATTGACTGAGGGCAGCACCACTTACTGTTCGCTTTCCCCCCGTTCAACGAGTACTGGAGAAAATAGCTTGGGATGGGGTGACAGTGATACTAATAGCACCTTTTTGGCCCTGACAAATGTGGCTGCCCCAGTTAGCACAGATGTCTGTCTCGCAACCACAATGACTCCCGCAGCTACACAACTTACTGTCACAGCAACATGGATCAGTCCTTCATCCTCACATCGACCACCTACACCTCACCGCATGGCTCTTAGTTGGCTCCATGGTCCAGAAATGACTTGTTCTCAGGCAGTAAAAGATATCCTTATACATAGCAGGCGCCAGACTACTCAAAAGACCTACCTTCATAAATGGCATCAATTTCAATCATGGTGTGAAGCAAGAGGTGTCGACCCTCTATCTATACCCATCCAACAAATACTTGACTATGTTCTACACCTGAAGATTGAAGGACTGGCGATATCCTCGCTCTGCTGCTAAATGGACCTTCTCTGCCTTTCGACCCCCCCCATCGATGACTGTTCAGAAATCTTTTGGTCAGCGAGTGAGCAAAGATTGAAGGGTATAGCAAATCTATATCCCTCTCTCAAACCTCCCCCGGAGCCATGGGACCTAAGTCTAGTCCTGGACACTTGACTCGTCCGCCTTTTGAGCCACATGCGATCTTCACACGCTCACCATGAAGGTGACATTCCTGCTTGCTATTACTTCTGCTTGATGCGTGAGTGAACTGGCAGCACACTCTGCTGATCCTCCGTACATGTTATTCACCGAGCAGGGAGTAATTCTTCGCATTCACCCCACTTTTCTGCCAAAGGTTAACTCGCCTTTCCATATAAACGAGCCCATAAGCCTACCTACCTTTTACCCGAAACCACACTCCACTGCAGAGGAGATGCGATTACATGTGCTGGATGTTAGGAAAGCTCTTGCCTTTTATCTGGAAAGAACACGCCCCTTTCAAAAATCTCAGCTTCTTCTGTTATCTATAGCAGAGCGTTCGAAAGGCCAGCAACTTTCCACACAGCGCATCTCCACCCTCATCGTATCCTGCAGCACTCGATGTTACTCCTTGCGCAATAAACCATTACCACACAGACCGAGGGCACATTCTGCTAGAGGAGTTGCAACATCTACGGCCTTCCTCAAGGGTGTACCATTGTGGGACATATGCTGGGCGGCTACCTGGTCTTCTACCTTGACTTTTGCTAGGCATTACGCCCTCGTGAACGTGCTGACAACTGATTCTGCAGTGGCCCTGTCCACAGTGCAAAAACCTTAACTACGAAGCACATCACTAGCACCGGACCACTGCTATGTACTCACCTTCAGTGGAGCACCCACGGGGACACTACTTGATGAAGAAGAAAGAGTTACTCACCCGGTGCAGTAACATCTGTTCGAGATGTGTCCCCCTGCGGGTGCTCCACAACCCGCTCTCCTCCCCGCTTCGGAATTGCTATCTGTCTTTCAGATGATTCCGGCTAGGAGGAACTGGCGGGGCCGGACCACGCTCCACGAAAGAGCGCAAACGGCACAAGGCGGCATCTGTGCATACGCAGTCCGGCGGGGCTACTGCTAGAGAAAACTTTCCGAGCTGCGGTGCCGGGACGAGCCCGACACCTTCAGTGGAGCACTCACGGGGGGGACACATCTCGAAGAACAGATGTTACTGCACCAGGTGAGTAACTCTTTCTTAGGTACCTGACAGTAACTGGTTTTTTGAGGTGCCTGTAGTTAACATCAATCCCACTGTAGGTGCCCATGTCCCAAAAGATCTGGATATATATATCCAAGATGTGGAGCTTTTCTCCCCCTCTACAGAAGATAAATTTGAGAAGAATTTGAATGATTTCAAGTGGAACTCTGAAACCACTTTGAGGATGAATTTTGCATGAGTCTCAGAATTAGCTTGCCTTTGAGAGGAGGTATATGGACTCTTCTGATAAAAGTGGATGAGACACTTAGAGGGAGCCTCCATAAGCCTATGACAGAATATGTTGAAATCCCATGGTAGAGTGAGTTCACTAACTGGTGGCTGAATCTGCACAAGGTCCTTAAGAAATACTGACACCGTTGAATGATCAGATTGAGAGCAACTCTTGGTGGAGAACATGCTGAGCTTGCTGCCAGCTAAACTAAACAATCCAGAGTAGTGTAGCTCAGAATTTTTAGTATTGGGGCCTGCACTAGGATCAGAGGATGTTGGAATGCTCTATCAAGGCTTCACATTTAAGGCATTAATTTTCCTCCTGGGTAGCTTCCTCCTCTGTACCAGCATCGCCAAATAGGCAAGGAGCAGTTTCTCTTTTTGTGGACTCAACCAGCCATCATCCAGCCTTTCAACAGCAATTTCAGGTCCGGAAGGAATACTTGACCTGGATGTTGCAATGAATGTTGTGAAATGGAGCTAAACTGGGAGCTGCATGAACATCTGCAAGAGATCTGTCAGTCAAAACTGCCTTGGCCAGTTGGGATTTATAAGTTTCACGTGATCTTGTCTGGCCGTGGCAAGCACCCTAAGGATTAGGCCTAATTTCACTGCAGAAAGGCGGCACCTGCCAAAATATCTGAGCTCTTGCCTCCTCTGGCTGGCACAGAAGTTTGGGCCATAGGCGTGATTCTTTCTGGCAAACATGTCTAACACTGGATGGAATACCAATCTGATGAAGAATTATGCAGGACCCACTTATGGGTGGTGATAATCAGGGCTCATGAAGCTGCTAAATTGTTACTAAGTCCCAGGAGGTGGGGGGGACTATGCCTGTTCTTTCTGCTGGGGCAGGGAAATGCTCAACTAAATTTTTCTTTACAGAAAACAAAAAGATAAAGAGTTTTTTTCACAAATTAGTGGATTTTGAAGCTCAAGGAACACAAGTAGGTTGACTCAGTCCAGGTTCCATCTATCACCACTGTGTGTATTTCTAGGCATGGGCTGGAGCCTGGGCTCTAAGACCCTGCAAGGTGGAAGGGTCCCAGAGCTCGGGCTCCAGCCCAAGCCGAGACGTTTACATAGCAATAAAACAGTCCCACAGCCCAAGCCCCGCAAACCCCAGTTAGCAGCCAGAGCCCATACATGAGGGTTTTTTCCTCTGCTGCACAGACACAGCCTTAAAGCTAGTTAAGATAAAACTCCTGAAGCATACATAGAAACTACACAGTTGAAATAACACAAATTCAGTATACAGAAATCTGAGACTAAGGTACAAAGATGCAAACACCAGAGTCAGTGACTGACCATGTGAAAGAGAGTTACTCACCTTGTGCACTAATGGAGGTTCTTTGAGATGGTTGTCCCTGTGGGTGCTCCACCTTATGTCTTTTGGCTCTGCTGCATGCCTAGTCAGAGACTTTTGGTAACAGTGCCTTCCGGTAGGTGGCACATGCGAAGCAGACAGCATGTAGCTAACCATCCCTTCAATTCCTTCTCTTCCCCACAGAAAAAGCAACTATGTCCGAAGCAAAAGGGCGTAAGGACGGGTGGCAGAGCACCACAGGGCCAACCATCTTGAAGAACCTCTGTTAGTGCACAAGGTGAGTAACCATCTCTTCTTCTGCGAGGAGTGTCCCTGTGGACACTCCACCTTAGGTGACTATAGAGCAGTACCCATGATGGAGGGTGGGTGCTTTGGCTAGTTAATATCCTGGGTGGTGGCCAGAATGGTGTGCCCAAATCTAGTACCCCGGGAGAAGTAAGTATCGAGGGTGTAAGGTCTGGCGAACATATGGGCAGAAGACCATGTAGCAGATCTGCAAATGTCCATAAGAGGTAGGTTATCCAGAGAGGCTGTAGAAACTGCCATGGCCCTCGTAGAGTGGACATGTAGTTTCAATAGAGGGTCTTAGATGAAGATGGAATAGGCCAACCAGATGCAGTCCACTATTCATCTGGACAGCCTCTGGATGGAAATTGGCATGATCAGGGATCTCTCTGTAGTTGATACGAACAGTCTAGGTGTTTTGTGGATTCCCCTCATCCTGTTCAAGTAAAAAGAGATGGCTCTACGTTCATAGAGTGCCTGACCTTGAAAACGTTTGCCTTGAAGTTGAGGACTGGGAGGCCGAGGGCTTGTCAGGAGTCTGTCTCCATCTAGTTTGACATTGCCTCCTCCTATTGTCAAACTGTCTCTGAGCTGGATTTAAAAGGCGAAGGCTTGTAACGTTGTGTAAAATATCTCCCCGTTGGCATTTTGTTGCAGAGACATGGATACCAAGCATTTTTAATATGGCCCGGGAATCCTTGAGGGAGTGTAGCTGATGCATCGGTGGCGTCCACGAACAATTTGGAGCCCTGGAAAGGAAGGTCTTCAACCGTGGCCTGTACTTCACGGGGGAACCAGAGAGGTGAAGCCATGTTGACCTCTTCCTCAGAACAGCTATCGCCACTGACTGGGATGCTGTGTCAGATGCATCTAGAGCCACTTGTAGAACCATGCAAGATATCAGGGTGCCCTCATTTACATTGGCCCTGAACTGTTTGTTCTTTCTTGTCCTCAGGAAAGCTGTCAATGAAGTGTGTATATTTTACAAGCATTCCTGTGTAATCGGATATGTACAGCTGAAGAGAGGGAGAGGAATATGCCGCCTTACCCATGAGTCTAGGCACTTCCACTCCTTGTCATATGGTGTGGTGCTGGCTGCACTCTATTTTCCTCTCTGGTTGACAGCGTCCACCACTAAAGAATTTGGAGAGGGGTGGGAAAATAGGATATCGGCACCCTGAAGTGTGACACAGTATTTACAGTCAGATTTTTTTTCAGACCAGTGGGATTGTGCCTGGTGTTTGCCAGACCACTTTGGCAGGGTCCATAAGCAGTTGGTCCATCGGTAAGGCCAGCTTGTCAGATAGGGAAGTATGTAATATGCTGATAAGTTTATGTGGAGTTTCAGGGGGACTCACTAGGGAGACCTCCAGGACATCAGCCACCCTCTTGTATAACTCCTGAAACAATCAGAAGTCACCTCCCACTGCAGGAGGAGGGAGCATTAAAGTATCATTAAGAAAGGACAGTGATATGTGTATTGGAGGGTGAGAAGAAACAAGAGTCCTCATCACTTGAGGCTGGCTCATTTTCCTCCTGGTAGGCTGACCTGTCCAGGGATGGCAAGGAGGTGGCCCTTGATGGTGCGGATGGAGTTGCACCTGCTTTGGCTGATGGGTTCGGTATGGTTCCCAAGGGTCCCCCTAAGGCCCATTGGCAGGAAGCAGCACAGGAGGGGACGGGGCAGCCATTAAGCTAGTTGCCATTGCAGTGCTGGTTGTTGCTGCTGCTGTGGGAGCTTTGGAGAGGAGTGCCTTGGGGTGGGGGTACCGCCCAGGGGCTTGTCGTCTTCATCACTGGGAGCGGTGCATACGGCAGCATGGAGGGTGTTACTGCTGCAATCTGCGGTGCCATCAGTGCCGCATGTTTGTGCCTCTTTGGTGCTGGAGGTGGCATAGGTGCCAATGGTGCAACATGAGGCTTGGCTTTCTTTGGTGCCGACGGTGCCTCAGGTTGGGCTGATTTGGCTTTTGCCGGCACTTAGACGGGTTTAGACTTAGGTGTTTCTGGAAGCCTTGGTGCTGGTCTTGCTGAGGTCCTTGGACCCTCAGGTGGCATTGGTGCCTGACTGTCCCAGTACCTCCCTGTCCGATGCCCTGGTTGAAGTCGGTGCAGGGGCTATCTTGGGTGCTTAACCCAATTTTTCTGAAGGGGAGTCACCCTTACTAGAAGAGTGATATCTCTTCCTGGAATGTTCAGAGGAAGTCTCTGGTACTCAAGCCCATCGGATCTGCTTTCTTGGACATAGCCAAGGGAGAGGGCTGCTGAGCTCCCTTGTCATGCGTGTGCAGCTGCTTACAGTGTTGGCACTGGGCAGTGGCATGTGCCTGCTCCAGGCACCACACATACTGAGTGCCTGTCACACAGGAATTGAAAGCCTGCAGGCCAGGCAGTATTTGAATCCTGGGGAACCAGGCCACCCAGGAAGAAAAAAAAAATTGCCAAGGCAAACAACCTTAACCATAACAATTTTCTTAATTAACGGTAACTAGAATAAATTACTATTAACTATGAATACTATTACTAACACTATGCTAACTATATAAGAACAGGAATAAGTTTGAAATTTTGGCAAAAAGCTGGAGAGCAACAGCAGTTCCAGTCAATGCTGGTGGCGGTGGCAGACAAGGAACTGAAGGGATGACTGACTGCACATGCATAGTAGCAGCACCACGCAGGCCGTCCACTCCAAGTGCACAGCCTACTGGAGGGCGCTGCTACCAAAAGTCTCCAGCTAGGTGTGTAAGCACATGCTAAAAAGGAAAACCTGAGGATCTGAAAACAGATCCTCATGTTTCCTGAACAAAAACTATCCTAGTAGCACAGTAAGTTTACCATAAGTTAGCTCTGGTTTAAAACCAGCCCCCCAGAGGTTTTAGGCTAAAGAATCTAATCACGTGCCAGGAGCCACGCTGAAATGAATCACCTTGCTAACCCATGCTGCTGTAACCAGCATTCTGTGTTACTTGATCATTTTCTGCTCTCCCATGAGTCCAACATTTCCAAACAGAAAGAGAACATTGCACATGGCAACGCTAACGAGCAGCTGTCCCGCCCGTCCGCTCGCCACCGTGAACACGGCCGCAGTCCCTGCCGGCCGGAGCAGCCGCCCGCCCGCCCACCCACCGCGCTTCTGCGGGGCTCTCCTGCGGGGGCAGGCAACCGGGGGGGGGGGCAGGCTACAAATGTCCTTCGCGCGCGCGCAGCTTACAGGGAACTTGTCGCCCAGCCCCGCGCTCTCACTTACCGGCCTACCGCTCCCAGCCCCACTGGAAGGGAAGCGGGAAAGCAGCGTGTTGCCCTGGCTGCCCGAACTCACCAGGCTCGCTGATGGGGCTGGCGCGCTTACCGCCGCCGCCACCCTCACCGTCCCCCCTTCCCCTCAGCTCCCTGCGCGAGCGGCAGCCGCGGACTTGCTGGTCCGCGCATGCGCTCTGTTACTGGATAGCGCTGCTGCTCTGGATCTTCTGGAGCAGCCTGTGCCTCAGTCAGGCGGCGCCTTCCCCAGGGCTGCGAGGCGCGAGGCAGCCCCCCTCATTCCTTGAGCCCTACGCTACTCGGGCCCGCAGACCCCAGCTGCGCTACTCACCGCGCTTCTGCAGCGGGGCGGGGCCTGGCAACATGCTACAGCCCGGCAAGCAGCAGTTTGCGGCCTGCCGCCGGTCCCCGGATTGGTTGGGAAGTGCTGAGCTAGAGGCTTCGTTAAGTGCTAAAGTGGCTGCAGGGCTGTAAATGTGATAGGCCCTTGGTTTCCTGGGTACACTCAACAGTCTCTCTCTCTCCTCTTGTTGGAAGTTGGTCCACGAAAAGCCTCTCACCTACCTTCCCTCTCTAATTGTTTTCCTTGTGTTTCTTAATTGGGTCTCTAATTATAATTATTATATTGATGCTACGAAAAACAAACTATCCATTTGTCTGCTTAGCACCCTTTCAAGTGGTCTGTTCCCCTCTGGCTTAGGAGTCTTTAGAAAACTCATTTGTGCTACACAACAATCCAGAAATTCACAACACTGAGTTTTAAAATAATGCTGGTCTGACAGAAAGGGTTTGGAGTGGTCACTTAGTTACATGAAGAAAAATCCAGAGGAAAAGGAATGACTGGGCATTTAAGCGTAAAAGCATGTTGTTTAGATAGGAGAACTTGGATTAGGAGCTATTGCTTAACTCTGAAAGCAGAATGGTTTCCCAGCAGCCTTACCTACTGTCACATTTCCTTTTAAATGGAAAGAAAAAGTTCAATATTCTATGGGACTCTAGCTTTCCATCTTGGCACAGATTTCAGTTTCCCAGCCTACAAGGGATTTAATCAAACAGATGACCACTTTAGGTTCGAGCAAGCCCAGGTTTTGAAATGCATGAGCTATGCCAATTAT
This sequence comes from Pelochelys cantorii, assembly GCA_032595735.1. NCBI lineage: Eukaryota > Metazoa > Chordata > Testudines > Trionychidae > Pelochelys > Pelochelys cantorii. The sequence goes on along the minus strand of CM064329.1, from coordinate 93,704,571 downwards.
AGTAAAAGCTCTGTTCGCTGGCATGTTGGAGAAATGAGGGGTGCTGGTTAGGCAAATAGTCTGATTAACTAAGATTAAAGAGTGTAGAATGGGGCCTGAGGCAGGAGCATGGGGTATGGAAAGGGATATGGATGCTGAGCTGGGCCTGTGGGTGCCGGATGGGGTCAGGGATGAGTTTGGGGTGCAGGAAGCAGCTCTAGGCTAGGGCCTACAGGTTCAGAGTGCAGGAGGGGGGGTCATGGGCTGTAGCAGGACGTTTGGTGCAGAAGCGGGTGAGGGCTCTGGGGTGGGGCAAAGGATGAGAGACTTGGGGTATGCCTAGACTCCATCACTCTGTCAGCAAAGGGCTGCAGATTAGGCAGGTCAACATTGCAAATGAGGCAGGGATTTAAATATCCCGGCTTAATTTGCATAAAAATTGCTGCCGCGTTTTTGCTGACTCAGCACTTTGTCGGCAAAAAGCAGCAGTCTAGAGAGGGATCTGTCGAGAAAGAAAGCCTTTTTCGACAGATCCTGTAAACCTCCTTGCAGGAGGCATAAGGGATGCAGTCTAGACATACCCTTAGGGTGAAGAAAGGGGCTCCATGCTGGGGCTAAGAAATTCAGCATGTCACTGGGAGAGTATATGGTTTGGATGGGGGCTTGGAGAGGTAGCTTAGGTGCAGGAGAGCCTCAGGGCTGGTTGTTGGGACACAGGAGAGGTTTAGGGGTTCTGGAAAGTGGTGACATTGTGTAACCACAACCGGGCAGATCTGAACTTGGGACCTCGGGAGCTGAGTATAGAAGCCTTTATCCGCTGAGCTAAAAGCCAGCTATCTCCCAGCCTGTGCTGTAGAGGGCTCTTGATTGTGACTGTTTCTGTGGTCTAGGTGCTACTTGCATTGCTCAGTAACCACACTAGGGCTGTGTCTAGACTGGCATGAATTTGCGCAAATGCTTTTAACAGAAAAGTTTTCTGTTAAAAGTATTTGCGCAAGAGAGCGTCTAGATTGGCACGGACGCTTTTGCGCAAAAGCGTCCATGGCCAATCTAGACGCGCTTTGGCGCAAGAAAGCCCCGATCGCCATTTTAGCCATCGGGGCTTTTTTGCGCAAAACAAAACTGAGCTGTCTACACTGGCCCTTTTGCGCAAAAGCTTTTGCGCAAAAGGACTTTTGCCCGAACAGGAGCGTCAAAGTATTTGCACAAGAAGCACTAATTTCTTACATTAGAACGTCAGTGCTCTTGCGCAAATTCAAGCGGCCAATGTAGACAGCTGGCAAGTTTTTGCGCAAAGCGGAAAATCTGGCCAGTCTAGACACAGCCTAGGTGTGTGGGTTACAATTGCTCACGTAGTGTGGCTCCCAAGAAGTGGTCACATTGCTCTGCTGCTCCTAGGTGGAGGTGTGGCTAGGTGGCACTGCATGCTGCCTCCGCCTGCAGCCAGTGAGCGCTGTGGAGCCAGCACGTGAGATGAGCAGTGAACAGAGCCCCATTGGCTTTTCCTCCACCTAGGCACAGCAAGCAGGGACATGTTGCCACTTCTGGGGACCCACATGCAGCCAGATGGGGAGCCTGCCAGCCCCCTGTTCCAACCAGACTTTCAATGAGCAAAACTGCTGGTTTATAGAGCTTTCTGGTTAGTACAGGGCCAGATAAGACAGCTTTTACTATATTTTCAGCTCCTTCTCAGAATCATTGTAAGCAACATTCATTTTATAATATTTTGTTTGGCACCTTATTACACATTGCCTGCTTTTCTCTGTTTGCACCGCTAGCCAATAATGCCGTCAATAGTGTTGGTCCAGCTGTTGGCCTGGTCATTGCAGCTGTCCTTGTGTCACACAGATACAATGTTTTGAACACTCAGAGAGCTGTTTGCATGTCTGTTTCTCCTGCTTTCCCCCCATTGTGGATTTGGTCTCAAGCATTATATCTCAGAGACTGGAATGTGTCACCTTGGTTATCTAGGGCTTGACTATAAACCTGCTATTGTGTGTTTGAATTACAAAACATGCTACTGCCAATCCATGAAATTACTTATTCCTACCCGCTATCCCCTCCACAAAAGGCTTGTGTCTCGTATCTGCCAGCCTGTCTCTAAAACTGCATCCATCAAAGAACTGTAAGCAACACCCTCAAACTTAGCCAGTTTTAAGCAACAGTTTCATGGGGCATAAAGTTTTTTTCCCCTCCTGCTATGATGTGCCTCTATTCCAGCATGAAATTTCTGTAAACTTATTTTGATCCAACATCTATAATGAGTGGCTTCATGCCCGTTTGTAACAGTGAAAGGGACTTGGTCTTTGAATTGGTTGCTTAGTACGTTAAGCTAGGGTGGGAAACTAGATTAAGTTGGTAAATCTCAATAAAAAGGACCTGCTGTAGACTAGGGATGATACCGTATAGTTGCGTAATCAATTAACCAACTATTCAATAGACCCTCAGAGGGGGGGTGGCAGCCAGTGCGCTCTGGCCCCACTCCCAGGGAGCTTCCTGCCACCCCACAGTGCTACCGCTGTATCAGAAGCAGCAGAGTGGGGGCAGCAGGCAGTCAGTCCGTGAGGGGAGCTGGGTTTTTAAACTGACTCCCCTTGCAGATGGGCTCCTGCCTGCTACCTGATGCTGCTGCCTCTAATAGAGAGGCAGCAGTGCGGGGTGGCAGGGAGCTCCCCAGGAGTGGAGCCAGAGTGCACTGGCTGTCACTCCCCCCCCCCCCGAGAGACTATTGAATAGTTATGTAACCAATTCGTATTTTATGCAGTTACATGACTATTCAGTTACATGATATCTAACACCCCACTGCAGATCTTTGTAGGGGAGTCATGAGGAGTTGGCGTGGTGACTATTCACAGTAACTAATTCAGTCTAAACTGGACAGTTTTGTGTCTGATTTTGTAGCTGCTTTGAGCTGTCCTGGCAGCAGCTGTGGCCAGGAGCACTTTTTCAGTCATAGCTCATTGTCATACTTCTCCTCTATGTGACCACCAGACTAGATTGTTTCAATGTGCTCTCTGGTCCTCTTGTTGGATTTTCCCCAAAGGGAATGTATGCCACTGGAGCACCATAGTTTGAACCAATTTCCATTTTTGGGTGCAGTGCCATGGGAGTGGGTATTTGCCTTGTGTGATATTGTGGCAGATCACATCAGAGCAGGGGCTTGAGAGACTGGCAATCTTGTGTTCTGAGGTGTCCTGCTGGCTGGAATTCATTCCCCATATCAGCCCAACATAGTTTACCATTACGCATGTTCAGGGCAGTAGCAGTGCTTCCCGGCTTTTTGCTGAAAGGTATAGGGTAAGTGGAGATGGCTGGAGGAAAGGGGGAACAGAAGATTTGTTGGGTTTGGAGTTTTAATATGAACAGAGTAGAGCAATGTAAATTCTGGATCTATGATTTTTTTAAAGAGGTCTGTCAGTGTGCATCATTGACTGAGCCCTCTTAATTGCCTTTTGTTCCAGAGCATGACGATGGCCCTTTGGAGAGTGAGTTCAAGCACCATAAAGCCTACGTCAAACACAGTGTGATGCCTTGTTTTCAAAGTCACTGTTGGAGGAGGAAGAGAAAGAGGTGCTTAGCAGATTCTAAATCAAACTAGGGTTCTGCTTCAGACTGTTCAGTTTCACTGAGAGCCAGTAAGCACTTGATTACTGAATGGCTTTAGCGTACAGGATGGCTGGCATCACTTGGAGAAAACAAAGCTTAGATACCTTTTTTATTTCTGATCAGCTCACAAGAATTAACCCCAAAAATAAACATCAGGGAACGAGGCTTCATTTTAATGCTTAAAAGTGAAGTTTGGTCTACATCAGACTCTACAATTCATTAGCACCTTTCACAGCAGGCTCTCAAAGAACCATCCAGGACCCCACTTAAATTGCCCTTCAAAAAGAGAAATGAGTTTGCATTTGGTTTGTTTTCATATGTTCCTGTAACAGGCATTGCAATTCACCACTACAGCACCTCCTACTGGTCACTAGGGAATTAGTTCAATTCAGCCCTGGAGCACTCCCTTTCAGCCAATGTCTCACCTGCTGCTACCTGTTTTGTGCTAATGGGTTTGCAGTTTACATGTGAGCCTGCATCCTTCCCAGACCATAGCACCCTTTCCACCACACTTTGGGGTCCTCCCCCTCAGGCAACACCCAACTTCCTATACCCACCTGGCCTACGTGACCCTAGTGCCAGTCATCATCAAGCCCCTTATCTCAGGGAAAAAACTGCAGTTAGAAATGGCCGCTCATCATTGGCAAGGGGGTGTGGACCTGCTGCCTCCTCCTGCGCTAGCTGGCTCCCTGCAGCTCTAGTAGTCACTATCACTGTCCTAATCAGGTGGTCGATAATATATCCCTACTGCTATATTCTTATTATTGGAGCATGGAATTATTATCCATAGAGATTCTATGGGACAGTTTGGCTCATTTAAGATTTTCACTTCATTTGATTCTACATTTTCTTTCACATATAGTGCCACTCCCCCACCAGCACGACCTGTTCTGTCCTTCCAATATATTTTGTACCCTGGTATGATTATGTCCCATTGATTGTCCTCATTGCACCAAGTTTCCATGATGCCTATTATATCAATAGCCTCCTTTAAAAGTAGGCACTCTAGTTCACCCATTTTACTATTTAGACTTCTAGCATTGGTGTATAAGCACTTTAATAATTTGTCACTATTTGTCTGTCTGCCATTTCTTGATGTGTTAGACTCTTTTTCTTTTGATTGTGTCTCATCTGATCCGACAATACTTCCATTCTCTCCTCCTGAGTAGAACATAGAGCATCTCTATTATTAGAACCTCCCGTAATAAATGTCTCTGTCCAATCCATGTGCTCCTCCGCACCTGTCGGCTTTCCCCCGACCCTTAACATTAAAAAGGTTGTAGAGCAGTTTTTAGACTAAGGGCCAGCAGTCTGGTTCCATTTTGATTTAGGTGGAGCCCATCCTTCCTGTATAGGCTTCCCCTATCCCAAAAATTTCCCCAGTTCCTAATAAATGCTAAACCTGTCCTCCCTACACCATCATCTCATCCACACATTGAGACTCTGAAGCTCTGCATGCCTACCTGGCCCTGTGTGTGGAACTGGAAGCATTTTGGAGAATTCTACCATAGAGGGCCTGGATTTCAATCTCTTTCCTAGCAGCCTAAATTTGGCCTCCAGAGCCTCTTTCCTACCCTTCCCTATGTCATTGGTACTGTACAGGGGTGCCCCTTGTGCACCCCTTGAGTCGGCTTCTCAGCACGGCACTGCGGCTCGCGCACGCAGGTCCAGTGCCCGTCATGCCCCTAGTCCAGCGTGCGGGAAGAGTTCTGCACAAACGCTTCTTCCCCTCTCCTCGGGTAGGGGAGGTGGGGCAGGGGGGCCTGGGCCCGCCCTCTCTCACGGGCCCCAGGCCAGGGCCCTAAGGACAGGATCTCATAGCGTTCTGTCCGGCTGGTGGGGGGTTGCTCCCAAAACTCACCAGCCCACCAGCAAATCCTGGACTGCCCTGCCCTGGGCTACTTCCTACCCCACTGTCCTCAGTGGTGATTCTCCTCACTTGCTCCCCGCCCCTGGTCCTTGCCTTCATCCCGTCCTTCCACCGGGGTTCTCCTGCCTTCCCCCTTTCCCCAGCTCCATTGCTCCTGTCTCTCTCCTCCAGCTCGTCTCTCTTCCCCTCTCTCCTCTCTGACATCCTCCCCCTCGGCCTTCCCCTGCCATGCCCTCCTGCTCCCCTCTTATACCTCTGTCGGCGTCCCACCCGCTGACGTCACCCGCCGACCTGGGGGCGGGGCATCCAGACGTCGCTGGCGTGACCTGGTGTACGGCGTCGCCCCGGCGTGCAGCTCCTGTGCCAGTCAGCTGGGCAGCCGCAGCTGAACAGTGCATGCAGGGGGCTGGCATTTCCCCGCCAGCCCCGAGGAGCGCCTGCGCCACCGCGGGGCTAGTGTGGGGCAGATCGGCTCCAGCCAAGCGGGGACGCTGTGCCCCATCACAGGTATCTACATGTACCATGGCCACTGGCTCCTCCCCGGCACTACACATAAATCTATCTATATGTCTTGAGAGATCCACAACCTTCGCACCAGGCAGGCAAATCACCATACGATTCTCCTGGTCATCACAAACCCAGCTATCTATGTTTCTAATGATTGAATCCCCCAGTACTAACACCTGCCTTTTCCTAACTACTGGAGCTCCCTCCCGCAAAGATGTATTCTCAGTGCAAGAGGATACCATAACATCCTCTGGGTCCCAACTATGGGATCATTTTCCTCTGCTCCAGTTGAATGATTTCCTTCCCTAAGCCTTTCATCCTTCTTAACAGCACAGGGGCTGTCTGACTGGAGATGGGATAGTTCTACAGTGTCCCGGAAAGTCTCATCTACATACCTCTTGGCCTCCCTCAGCTCCTCCAGTTCAGCCACCCTGGCCTCCAAAGCCCGTACATGGTCTCTGAGGGCCAGGAGCTCCTTGCACCAAATGCACACATACGCCACCTGCCCACAGGGCAGGTAATCATATATGCTACATTAAATGCAATAAACAGGATAGCCCCCACTCTGCTGCTGGGCTTCTGCCTGCATTCTCCCCTATAGCTGCTTAGGTTATTGATATTTATTTAAATCCAGGAAGTTTTGTTTTTAGTTTAGTGTAAAAGTTTTAAAGAATGGCAAGTGTATCTCACCCCCCTCTTAACTCCTCTTCAAAACTCCCTCTCAAAACTCCCTGTTAGCTGCCCCTCTTCGCAAAGCAACATTGGCTGATTACGTGCCACAGCTGCTTTCTCCACAGCTCCAACCCTCTCCCAGGGCTGGAGTTAACCCTTCTTAGACCAGTGTGGGGCAGATGCAACATCATAGTTCCAAATAAGCATTAAGCCCTAATTTTAACGTGAGCTGCTTTCTGTATCCACAAACTGGGAGAAAAAGGGGTTCAGGAGTGGGATCAGTTACAAAGTCCAGCAGCTGTTTTTAGGATGGGAATGCAATATGCAGCAATAATCTCTCATTTCTGTTGCTGAACTCGTTTAATGTACTCTCCCTTTCTTCATCTGGTTGAGCAACCTCGGAAGACATGAAATATACCAGGGAACCAGGTATGAGAATCCAACCACATCCATGCCTATGGAAGGACTAAGTCTTGAAACTACAGATATGTAAGTAGAACAGGCACTCCACAGGAAGGAATTCCCTTCCTGGGTTCTCAAAGGGGTTTTGCAGTTATTTGGTGGCAGCCATATCAGTCCAAGGCCAGGGAATCTGTGAACTTGGGAAGTTTTAATACAAGCCTTTAGTCCTAAGGTATTTTTAAAGTCTCTTCTGGGCCCCCATCCCAGAAGTACCCTCAAGCTCTTTTAACCCTTCTTCTTGAGAGAGTTTGAAACTCTAAGTTCTCTTAGTAGTTTAGTTTTGCAGTCTTAGGCATGTGCATACAGAATCTCTTGCCTTCTAGGACATAGGAATAAGATTATGGTCTTAAAAGAGTGATTTTTGTTAATAACAAAAAAAAAAGAAAAAAGAGAACACACTTGGTGAAACATTGGTTGGTTGCTAAGTATTACAGAGCAACTGAAAAAAAGGCTGAGGGATAGCAGTAAAAACATATGAAAGCTTATGCCTAAATACATCTGTTAGTCTTTAAGGTTCCACAAGACTCCTTGATGTTGTTGTTGTTTTTAAGGATTAAGATATAGAGAATTGCTTCCCTGGAATTCAGTTTGGAAAGCTGCAGTGTAAAGGGGTAGTTTTACGTGCTCAGTACAGAGAAGTCCAACAAACCCCAAAATAAAATAATCTGATTGCATCTGACTAAACTGCCTCCTTTTCTAGGCATGGATGTCGCTGGATTCTCCATGCCTGGTTCCCTGGCTTAGTTCATGTCCTCCAAGGCTGCTCTCTAATTACACAACGTGAACAGGAAGGTCACCTTCCAATTCAAAAGCCCACACTGTTTCCGTGCCCCATTCATCACAACAATCGACTGCAATGTCCACTTCCTTAAGGACCACTAAACTATATTTCCCTTTTTCCACTGCCATAAGTGTTCAATAGGATCCTGTTTCTACTCCGTAAACCTCCTCACAAGTCACGTGTGCTGGAAAAAAATCCCCTCTTTTATTTCAAATCTGATGACTTTAAAAGTTGCTGTAGCAGTGCTTTGAATGAGGACTCATCAAAAAGTGCTTCATAGACAATGAAAAAGCTTGTCTATTTTGCAGGCTGAGCACTGGGAAACTTGTTAGCTCCCATGTGGCTCATTAGCCACAGTGCCAATTTTTCTGCGACTGCTCTACCAGGAAGAAAGTGGTTTCTGGTCTGCAGAATATAAGGCAGGTCAGGTCATCAGAGAAAGGAGTGGAGATGCTTTAGTGTGAGATACCTATGCACCAATGTTCCCTCTAATCTTTTTCATCCATGTGCAGAATATTTTTTTTCATATGCACCAAGGCATGAGTGAATGAGCACCACCAGCAGAAGCAAAAAACCTAACTCTGGGTGCTCTGCTAATCAGCTGGGTGACATTTGAATCTCTCTTGAGTGGTCACATAAGTGCACAGCTTACAGGGAATACTGCCTTTTACACCTTGGTTCCCAAACTCTGTTGTATTACTGTTTATAGTATGGCACTCTCCTAAGGCCCAAATCAGAATCAGTGCCCTGTTATTCTAGTTGTTTTACAATCACAAAAGACAACATGACTTCTGTCTCAAGTAGCTTCCAATACCAACAGAAAAAGGATGGCTACAATAAGGCTACAGTACTCAGGGTGTGCAATTTGCAAATGTCCTTGGGTTCAGCCATTCTAAAATACTCATTTGGGGTGCTAACTCTGAAAGTTAAATAAGGCAATTTAATTTGCAGTCATGTTCACTGCTGATCATGTCAGTAAAATGTCATTTTAACTGGCTCATTCAACAATCGTAAACTGCTTTAATGAGCCTGCCACATGCCATAAGCTGTAAATGTCTCTGTGATCTGCTACCAAAAAGCATTTTTGATTCCCTGCTGACAACTTCTATCTATCATACAGTTCTGCATTAGCCTACACCTCATCTATTTCTTCAAAAGAGGACTTACCAAATTCAGTTTGAGCTCATTATCCCAGGGGAGAGAGAGAAGTAATTGGTCCACTTGTTTTAGATGATGGCTTGCTTACTTTTTTTTTGTTTGACTTGGGTTTTTACATCCTCTTGATGCCTTACCCAAATCACAGGACTGGTAGCAACAGCCGCTGATTGTCCTTGATAGTAGCCAGGAAATACTAATGTGATGGAATACCATAGGGTACAATTAAAGGAAGGAAAACGTAGGCTGAGCAATGTGAAACAAGAGCTTGTTGTCTTGAGGAACGCTAGAAGCACCATTGCTTGAGATATTTTAAACTTAAATAGACAAAGTACTAGTTGATATACTTGGGTGAGGGGCAGGGCTGGCCTTACCATGAGGCGAACTGAGGCAGCCAACTCAGGTGCCAGACTGTGGGGGGGGGGGGGGGCGCCACTAGGACCCAGAGAATTGAGACCTTTCAAAGTTTTGGCCCAAGTGAGAGGGTATGGGGGCGTCATTTGAGCTCCCCGCCTCAGGTGCCAAAATGTGGGCCAGCCCTGGTGCAGGGAGCAGGTAAGGGAATAGACAAAATGAACTATCATATACAGTTTAATCTCAAACATGTTAGAGTCTATTACCTTGAATGAAAGAAGCTGGAACAAGTTAGTAACAAAGAAGAAAAAAACTAAAACTAGAAGAGACGAGTCTCACATCTTTTGGGAACATGACAAAAATAGTGATTGGTGCAGTGGTGAACCATAAAGAGAGAGCAATTAATTTTCCTACCCATTTTCCGGGTTTCCAGGACTAAATAGAGGAGCAATGTAACTGTGAACAACTGGCAGAAAACAAGAATTTCCTAAGACCACGATAGCAATTCAGCAAAAATGGCAGAGGAAAAAAGACATTTAAAACATGTTGCAAACTCAGTATATCAATTTTTAATAAAAATTCTATTGTACATAACATTATGAGGCCTCTTGAGAAAACTATCTGACAGCTACAAGAATGTAGTAGACTGCCATGTCAGTGGAAGACGGACATGTCAGAAACACACACAAAAGCACAAATATAGAGAATTAGGCATAGGTAAGAGGTGAAACAATTTTAGCACTCCTAGTGAAGAACCTTTTTGTGCTGTAAGATGCTCACAGACTTTAAGACCAGAAGGGAACATCATTATCATCTAGTCTGATCATCTACATGTTGCAGGCCACAGAACCTCACCCACCCACTCCTAAAATAAAGCCTTAACCTGTGGTTGTTACTGAAGTCCTCAACTCATGATTTCAGGACTTCAAGTTACAGAGAAGCCACCATTTACTCTATTTTACACCTCCGCTACAGAGGAAAGCAAAATGTTCCCGGGTTATATGCCAGTCTGACCTGGGGGTGAGAGTAGAATTCCACTCCCAGATATGGTGGTCAGTGGGGTGCTAAGCATTTTAGTAAGATCCAATAGCCAAACAAATAGGAAAACATTCTCTATAGTAGCTTTCTATCGAGTGTCTCACCACCGGACATTGGGAATATTTACTACTAGCTGTCACACACTGGCTACCTGCCACTGTAGGCAGTTCCATCATACTAACCCCATCATAAACTTATCATGTAGCAAGGCCCAGGGCAGGTTAAGCCTTCCCTGACCCAGGCATGGCCCCCACCCACTCTTCACCCAAAGTCTCTCTCTCCCTCCCCCTCAAGCCAGTAGGGAGTGCTCAGCTCCACCCAGCGGCCTGGAGTTCAGGCCCATCAGTGGCCAAGGATGCCTGGGGAAGGTAGGCCCGGTTTTGGTGGGAGATTGGGCCAGTGGCCTGGGACAGCACTGGGGTCACCCCAATGCTTGGGGGCTAGCCTGGTGCAGGGGGCCAATGGCCCAGGGCAGTGCGTGTGGGAAAGGATGGTGACTCAGCATGACTCCAGGGCCAGCCCTATGGTTGGAGGAGCCAGCTGCTTGTCTTGGCACTGCGCCTAGCCCAGCACTTGGGGTGGGGTTGGCTAGTGCAGCTGGGAACAGTGTGTCAGCTCACTTGTGACTGAGGGGGGGTCTCCCTGCAGCTCCAGTCACAGGGGAGGCTGGCTCTTGGCACTAGAATTCAGGACCTCGGGTAAAGGGGGTGGGGCTGCTGAGCTAGGCTCCTCAAAGGGATGGTTCATCTGCTGCCCATGACAGTCATGAAGCCAATTAGTTTTTTGCCCCCCTACCCTCCTCAGAAAGCTGTTTCAGAATTTCATGCCACTGATGGTAAGGAACCTTTGTCTAATGTCAAGCCTAAACTTATTGACAACCTGTTTGCACCATTTGTTCTTGACACTTAAGTTCACTAACGCCTGCCCTGATATGTATTCCTCTGGTATTTTTATAGAGAGGCATCATATCATCCCTTATTCTTCATCTGATTAGGCTAAACAAGCCAAGATCTTTGAGGCTACTTTCATAAGCAAGGTTTTTCAAGTCCTCTGCTCATCCTAGTAACCCTTCTCTGCACCAGTTCCAGTGTGAATTCATCTTTTGTAAATATGGGAGCTGAGAACTGCACACAGTATTTCAGATGCAGTCTCACCAGTGCTTTGCATCACGATACTAACACTTCCCTATCACTGCTGGAAATATCTTGACTGTTGCATCCTCAGGTTGCATCAGCCTTTTTCACAACTGCATCACATTGGCAGCTTATTGTCGTCTTGTGATTACATAGTATACAGTAGCCAGTACTTTTTTTTTCATCCTACTAAGTCCCCATCTTATAGCAGAAATTCTTGTTATTTCCTATGTGTATGACCTTGCACTTTGCACTATTAATTTTCATCCCATTGCTGCTACTCCAGTTTTCATAGTCCTCCAGATCTTCTGGTTCTTCTCCATATCGGCAATACCTCCCAGCTTTGTGTCATCTGCAAATTTACATATGTGTGGCATTATTTGCACTGGTATCTCTTATTCCAGTGCCTAATTGGGATTGAGTTTTGAAATCTGGGAAGTCAGTCCCTCCTTTTCAAGGGTGTGGCGCTAAGCAATGAGACAATATATAAACCAGTTGCCAAGCTAACTCCTGATCAGGAGAACAGGAGCAGCCAGAGAGAGTTTTGGTTCCTTTTGTTTAGGTACGGCTCTGCACTGGAGGGTGGATATGGAGGATGAACAAACAACTGCAGTGAACTGCCTTGGATGTTGTATGTGCTCCTTGTAGCTGGAAGACCAAAGACATTTCTGGTGTTTGAAATGCAAAACTGGTAGCCACAATGGAGATGATGATACATGGTCTGAAAGTGCAAGTTTCAACACTGTGCCAAATCAGAGAAAAGGAAGACATTTATCAGCAAGCACCCTCCTTCTGGGGACAACATCCTTGGAATAAAGGAACAAAGTTAGGGCTGACATGCTGTAACATTTCCAAGTGAGAAGTCTGGTGGTGGCAGCAGTTGCCTGATCCCAGGGTTGCCACAGTTAGTGATAGAAGAACTGGAAAGAGTAAAAACTGAAGAAACAGACTGGCAATTTCTGACCAAGAGTGGAAAGCAAGCCAGGAGGCATTCAACCTAGCTACAAGTATTAATTAGTTACCAGATACTCAGTGAGACTAGTTTAAAGAAACCTATGTGGGGTAACAGACAGAGCTACAGGACCAAACATCTAAAGTGTCTTCATCAGCACTTGACTTCAAGCCATGGTACATCTGGCAAGTTACTATTACCTTAGAAGTTTGATAAACCTCAGCACTATAACAATTACATGACCAATCTCCCTATAGGAAGGGAAAGTTATGTACATTAGGGATGGGGACAAAAGGGTTAACTGAAGTGTAAAGATTTTTTGACAGGGAAAAACATAAACCCTTAAGCTACTCATTAGAAAGTTGTTTAAATAATGCACTCAATCATTTAGGAACAAAGTATTTTATTTGGAAACAAATACTGTTTTTATAATAAAAATCCCACAGAAACACCACTAAGGAAAATGGTATGGTATGGGAAATATATCTTGTTACATTTTAAAGAGCAGTTATTAAATTAGAACATACACTGAACTAAAAATGGCAAAAGAGGACTGACTACATCAGTAACCAAAGAAGAATGGCAGAAGATATCTGAAATTGCATGAGCTTTCACAACAACCCGTTGTTCAAGCTGTTATCGAAAATACATAGCATAGACATTCTCCTATGCCTTTAAATATCTTTCACCAAATTACAACAACTTATTCAAGAAATAAAAAGCAGAAACATCAGGCTTTGCATGCACAATAAGGCAGTATCACAGATCTACTTATACTGGACAAAAATAGGTGCCAGAATGAACGATACCTGTCAGGTATCCTTTATGAAGGAGATTTTATATATATGTTTATTAGGAAGGAAATGGGATAAAAAAATCAGTACAATGACACAGAAACATACCCTATACTAGTAACTGCAAAGGAATTTACAGCATATTGACTAACAGAACTACTGTCTTCAGGCCTACAATCTATACTGTATGTGGAGCTCTTCAGTGTTTTCCTTCAAGACTAACAAAACATGTAGATGGTCTTTAAGGTGCTGGTAGACTATTCTTTTTTTTTTTTTAAGTTTTTCCTGTTGCAGACTAACTCTGAGGATTTTGTAGTATTTTCCTGTAGATCAAGTTATATATCTTGTTTAAGATAGCAAGACATTTGAAATTATCTGATCGTTGGTATCTAAAGAATATTTTAAAATAAATGTTGACTCTTGTTTTCCTTTTCTTGTTGAAGATGAATATGACTTGAGATCATGATTTATATTTACAAATCTACATAAGAACATTTCCATATATTACAAATATGTAGTATTTCCCTTTGGACTGGATTTTCTTATCTTCTAGTTAGCTAATACACACACACACACACAAAGATTTGTCTGGGAGCCAACACCACCACATATGTGAGACTTTGGTTGCACGAAGGTGACAAACAATCCCCTGAGCTAGATGATTTCCCAGGTAGGATAAAACTAACATAGCCTATTGCATGTTACCTGCTCCACACTGCATTCCCAGATGTGGCCTGAACAATTTGCACTCAGAAATCCCCAGAGGAGCTGCCCCCAGGGAACTATATTAACAGGTACAATATAAAACAGCCTTTAGTCTGCTCTAAATTAGATCAGGGAAAGCCCAGGAACTAGAGGAGCAAGGAGAACACTATAAACCACCTTTCTTTCAGTATGGCAGCAGTTCTAGTTTCCAAGCTTGGGTGACACCGATAAGCATTGGAATGAATAAAAACAGAAACAAAACAAGCAGCCAGATTCATCACTGGGCAGCACTATTGGTTTTCATAGAGTTACATCAGAGTTTTGAGCACAATATTACAAAGACCTCTTTGCCTACATGTCATAAAGCTGGTGAATGCAGGTCACTGTATCTGCCTGCCAAGGCAGCCATGCTTTTATAATCAGGATTATGGAATTATCCAAAATACTGAGGCTGGAATGGAATAAGGATACATATAGAATTTTATACCTGAATAATTACAACTGTGGCAATGCTCCTTGGGAACTGAACAGTCACAGTAGTGGGAACTTTCCCTTATCTATTTGAGTTGCATTTCTATTACCTTGCTTTCACTGTTAGGAGCCCTACTTATGTCTGCTAGACTGAATTATCATTCCTCAGATAAATCACTTTGGGAAGTTCTACAGAAATTCCCAGAAAGGGAAAAACTGACTTTAAATATACCCAGCTGAGGGCACAGGCCACCCTTTGTTCTTCCACTTTATAGAAGGATGTAACTTTGCAATTATATGAAACCCAGTGGCCTATGGGAAATCTGGCTCCAAACCCCACAGATGTCTCACATTGTTGTATCATCCCTACCAATGTTGGCAGCATAGCTGGCTCAGTCACAGTATTGCTCTCTGGTCCCACATCACCACTGCACACTTAAGGAAAGGGGGTAAAGGATAAAGTAAGCAACAATCTGCACAGTGACTTCTGCTGTTTACCTAAAGTAGAGGCTAGGGAAGCTCTTGTGCCACCACCACATGCACATGACTGCACAGTGTGGCACTAAACAACAGGCTGGAGGCAAAAAATGCCCACTTTTGCCAAACACCTCCTTCCTTACCTGTACATTTTGTATTGTTGTCATGTTTTGTTTAGTTCTGTACCAGTTCTGACCAATGAGAAAAAGGTCACCGATTTCCCCCAGGTGGCACCCCCAAGCAGTGAGAGCTGTGCCTGATGGCACCCCCCCCCCCACCTGGCCACACTTAGGGTTGCCAGGTGTCCGGTATAGAACCAAACAGTCCAGTATTTTTGTCACCTGTCTGGTAAAAAAATTCAGAAAATACCGGACATCTAAAATGTCCGGGTATTTTCTGATTTTTTCCTGGCCATGAGGCGAAAATCCCGGGTGCTTACTGGGTTCCGCAGGGGAGCTGTCCAGCCTGGAGCAGGGAGATAAGATGGCGGAAGGCCACTGACAGCATGTTAGGACCAAAAAGCCTCAAAAAAGGGGCCATGCTGGGTTTTTTAAAAAAAATAATTTTTTTTTTTTGCTCAACAACTCTTGGGGGTCCTTTTTTTTTTCTCGACAACTTTGTTCTCCCCCAACAGAATTTTTTCCCTGTTTTTTTGGGACGGGGGGGTGGGGAGCTGTTCAGTATTTTTGGTTAAACCATCTGGCAACCCTAGCCACACTAAGGCCTTGCCTATGCTACAAAGTTTTCTTTTGCAGACAAAACAGGAGAGGTGTATACACTAGAAAGTTACTTTTGGCAGCAAAACTCTGCTATTTTGCCAACAACATAAAACCACCACAAGAGACGCATAAAGCTTTTGGTGGTAAAGTGAAAGTGACAAAGCATCAGTATAGACACTGCTATTCATTTTGTCGACGTATAGAGCTGCTAGTAGAATTGCCAGGCCCCTGGGTGAAAGAGCGAGAGAGAGAAAGTATGAGTGAGTGGGGATGAGGATGAGGGACTTGGGATACAGGCTCCCTTGGGAGATAGGGCTCCCCCTAGTCCTCTCTCAATGCAGCAGCTCCAGGCTAGAAGAGAGGTACCTCTCTGCTGGCTGTGGCAGCTCTGGTGAGGCTGGGTTGGGCTGGGGAAGTGATACCTCTCTCTGGCTATGGCAGGTCTGTGCTGCTAGGGTTGGCGGAGGGAAAACTTTGAGAAGGCACCTCTCCCCTGGCCATGGCAGCTCCTGGCTGGCCCAGATGTGGCCGGAGGACCATGCCTTTCTCCCAGCGATGGCAGCTCCCTGCTGAGTCTGGCACACACCTCTCTCCCAGCTGCGGAAGTACCCTGCTGAGGCCAGAGGCGTGTACCATGCATGGTAGCCCTGAGCTTATTAGACAGCTTATAGCGGACTTTGCTAGTAAGCCCTTCCCAAAGCAGCCTGTGGCCAGTTTCACAAAAGGATAGCTACTACAGTGCACTGCTCTCTGTGTCAATGCTGTTAGTGTGAATGCACTTGCTGACACAAGAAGTTAGTGTGGACAAGCAACAATGGTTTTAACTAAAGCAGCATAATTTTTGCTGACAAAACCTTGTAATGTAGACAAGCCCTTTTCCCATACGCAGAGGACTGTGTTAGGGAAATAAGAGTATTTTTCTTTGTGTTAAGAAATGTCACCACTATATGGATCTCAAGATGTTGTCCCTCCCCAGGTGGGGTCTTCCTTGCCCCAGGGGAGTGGCTTTTGGAGAAGTGTGGGGAAGGATGAATAGAAGTTTCCAGTGGGCCTCTACAGAAAATTTTGAAGTGTTCCCTTCCTCTTCCAAGTCCATTTTTGCCATCTCTTTCCCTCCAAAATCAATTTAAAAAAAGACACGCCTACTGTTCTGAGGCTTCCTGCTGCTCTATAGGATGCCACGATGTCTTCAGGGTCTTCACTCCCCCACTCATGCCAAGATCTTTACTCTGCCCAACTAGGAAAAACTGTGAAGGAGAGTCTTAGAGATGGGCCAGATAGTCAGAGAAGAGGGCAAGTGGGGTGAGGCCGGAGATGGCTTCCCAAGGAAAGGCTGTTGCTTGGAAGGTCACAGCAACATTGTTCTGGGTATGTTGGTGAGATATCAACAGGTGTCAAACTGGGCCAGTGAGGTAAGTGGAAGGGCTCAGCTGTCCAAGGCAATGGGAAGAGGTGAAGCGATGCCTAAGGGGTACAAGTCCTGTCATCCAAAAGTGGGATAAGGTAACGGGCATCGTAACTTAGCCCCTATCACACGTGGTCAGGAGAATATCAGGAGTACCCTCATGCAGACAAAAGACATAAGGGGGGAACAAACAGTGGCTCATTTCTGCTCTAGGTAGGGAATAGGTAGAGCCAAAAGAGCTGGGTGCCTCCTTTGGTAGTCAAGGGGCTTGGAAGGGAGGCCCGTCTCACAGCAGGCAGAGGAAACCTTCCAAGTTTCGACTTCTCTTAGCAGGACAACTCCTCTATAAAAGGCAAGATACTCCAGGTGGGAGCCAATAAGGGTTGTTCAGCAACAGGGAGGAGTAAGGACCCCCCCCACCTTTGAAAATAAAATGCTGGTCACTCCCAGAACACAAGGAAGAGAAGGGAGGGAAAAGACCACCAGGCTCCCTCATAACACTCCAAAAATGAGTCTTGAGGTGAATTGGGGCATATTATTAGCCTGGACAGGCTGGGACACGTCAGAAATCTTGGGAAGCTGGGATAGGAGAACTTCAGAGTCTGGGGCAACATGAGTTCTGAGGGGTTTGACGCATTTGAAGGGGTTAGGAACTCTTTGGTCAGGGTCTGGGACAATGGAATCCTTATCAGCAGTGAGGGAGCGGCAGTCAGAGGCCAGGAGAAGGTCTTCACTGGGCCCTGGAACACCTGTTTCTTCCTCTGCTTGTTCCCTTGTGAGTGAAAAGGGGTAGGCACATGCAATGAAGTTGCAGCTAGAAAACTGCAGCTATTCCTCCATCCAAACTCATTCCCTTAGGGCGCATCTAAACCATGCTAGACTTTCGAAAGAGGATATGCAAATTCCACGGTTTTGTTGGTGAACCCTCCAATTTTGTCGACAAACCGCTTTTCATTAAAAAATGAGGTTTACGCGGCTTGTTGACAAATGGGAGGGTTCTTTTCTTCTTTGTGATAAATGTTACACATGAAGCTGCAAAATACTTGGCAGCTGTGTGACTGTATGCCATAAAGAAGCAACAAAAGGGGGCAAAAAAAACCCCTTTTTCTTTTGCACATTCTCTTTAAAGTCGCTGTGCAACGTTAAGGACTGTACAGTTTTTTAAAGATCCCATAGATCTTGATTTTCTTTCCATAGTGCAGGTGGGCTCAACCCATGGCTTGTAAATAGGTGTCAGAGAGTGGCTGTCATGGTCACACTGTCCTATCCTGTTCTGCTGGAGGGCTTCTACTCTGGTTGGTAGCTCATACTGACGCCATGTCTGCTATTTTCACCTATGCTGGCTAGATTAAAGCTAACACATATGACTACCAGTGCTATAGTTACATCTTCACCCTGTAGTGTAGACCTATCTTAAAGTGCTAAACACGTAGCTATACTCAGATGATGAGGTAAAAGCCAACATCAAGCCAAACAAATTGCTTAATTTTTAGTATCAAAATTTCATTTGAGTTTCTTTCAGCTATGAAAGCAGTAATCATCACCATCAGTAAAACTGGGATCTGAACCCATTAATTTGGACAGACAGGTTTTCAGAAAGAAATTCAAAATAAATCTCCTCTTAAACTCACCTAAAAAAATAATTTAAAAGAAAGTCAGGAAGTTTTTCTCCACCCACAAAGAAAAAAAGAAGTTAAAGCCTGATATCTGCTCTTTGTTGACTTATTAACAAAAAGGATTGTTACTGTTGTTTGGCCTACAGAGGTGTCACGTTATTGGATTGTGAGGGGAGCAGCCGGGTCACTGCTGCACCCATGGGGGGGGGCTATTTGCCCCAAAAGTGGTACAAAGGGGGCCATGTGAGGGGTCAAACAAAAGCTTACTTTCTTCTGATTCTGTATCTGCTCTTCATATATCTGTATAATGTCTGTGTGTGGAGTTAGGAATCTGTTATCTGTATGGAGACTGGAAGTCTCTCTGAATGTGCTTAAGCATTGGGCAAAGCCCGGCCTATGGACATGCTAATTAGCGAGGCTCTGTGGGACAATAGCACTCAATGGGCCAAGGACACACCTTGGGAATGAGGCCTGGCACCTAAGGGCTGCCAGCAGGGAACACAGAGATAGGCCGCTGGCCACGTGACCAGCTGCAGCCAAGAAGAGACCAGGAAGGAGGTATAAATATGCCATGTGGCTGACTCCATCATGGTACTCAGCTCAGCACTTCATCCCAGAGGCAGCAGTGCAGGGATCGAAGAGCCGGAAAGAACTGTGGACCCATCCTGATCCTAGGATGCGCAACAAGGACTTGTAAGCCAGCAGCTGTAACATCTCTGCTAGAGCCTTCATCGAGAACTGGGAGATTCGATGCATGTAATGTACTATCCTTTAACAACCTTACTCTCATGCTTTTCTTTATTGTAGTAATAAACCTTTAGATGGTAGATGCTAAAGGAGTGGCTCAGAGTGATTTGTGGGTAAGATCCAGAGGGTAAATTGACCGGGGATCTGTGGCTGGTTTCTTGGAACCAGACAGAACTTGTTCGAGGTAGGTGGGATTGGGTTCTAAGACCCCCCCACCTGTGTATGAGGCCCGGGGCCATCTGGGGCACGGATATGGCTGGGGTGTTGGAGGGGTTTTGCTCATGAGGCTTCAGGCAGGCAGCTGAAGCGCTCTGGGACTGGTTTGTGGCCTGTTTGGGAAGGTCACCAGTCTGGGGGCTGTGAGGAGCCCCGAATTTGAGCAATTTGCCCTGAGCGGATGCCCTCAGCTGTGCCCAGACCGGCCCAGTCCGTCACAAGAGGCAACATCAATAATGGATTCTATTTTTTAAAATCATGAACTAAATTCCAACTGCAGAATTTTTATTACTTACAAGTGATGATAATAGGAGCAGAAAGAATCCAGTTCATAAGGCTAGTAATTAGAAAAACAAACCAATTTTTTTATTTAAAAAGAAAAAAAGCAAGTGAACCAGCCTGACCAATCTGACCTAAAACTTGAAAAATTCACAACGTAACTTTTATTTTTATTAACTCCACTTTAATTATAAATTCAAAAATTCTATTTTATTTGTACAAGTATCCCCTAAAGTTATGCTGTCTTCCTTTCCCTTTAGCCAATTAGAGAAGAATGCATGTTTAAAATTCCATATATATATATATTCACTTTCTGCTTTACATTGAGTTTTTATATATGCTTCTAGTACTGACATCATACTTAGTACCTTCTCTCTTTATGCTGACGGTGGTAAAAAATTCGAGATTCAGTTAATGGCTCACTCAAAAGAAAAATCACTACAGATGTACCTCAGAAACAACTAGCAAAAACTGTCTCTTGATACTGAATTTTTTTGGTCCTAAATTACCATCTGATTGATCGCACTGCACTTGCAATGCTTTCAGGTGCTATAACACAGTCAGCATACAGTCTTCCACAACAATTTGCTCTTGCATTGCAATTGCAGGGTGATAGTCATCATGTGGGTCATGGTAGTCTTGACCTGTCCCTCGGCTGCCTTTCTGGCCATAAGAACCACTGCTGTTTTTAGCTGAGACTGTCTGGCCCCTGTAGATTTGAGCCTGATGCTCACATACACCAAATTTGCTGAGCAGGATGAAGACATCCCTTCGGAAAGCCTTGGTGAAAATAGCATAGAGGAATGGGTTGGCACAAGAATTGAGTGGGTAGAACAGCACTAGAAGGATCTTGGAATTACTGACTGTTATCAAGGGCTTGTTCATAATGGCAGACAAAGCATAGAATGAGATAGGTGCCATGCATAGGAAGTCAGTGAAAATCAACACAGCCATCCTTTTAGCAATTTTGGTGTCTTTGTCTCCTGACTTGTACTCAGGGTTTCGCACTGTTATATAGATTTTTATGTAGCAGGCACATATGATGATAAAGGCAATGATGTTCAGCATTAAAACAAAGACAATGTAGGCTTGAGCCAATGGTGTGTCAATATCCATGGGCAAGCAGATGCTGACTTTAATATAGCTGCTGACCCCAACCAATGGCAAGAGGGCGAGAAGAAAGCATGATAGCCAACCACCCAGCATGATGACGAAAGCATGCCGAAGGCGAAGCTTCCTATCCAGGCGCATAGCAAAGGTGATGGCATACCAGCGCTCCAGGGTGATCACAGTCAGTGTGTATACAGAAAGCTCACTGGCAAAGACAGTGAAAAAGCCAGCTGAGCTGCAGCCAGGCCCAGTCTGCCAGTCTATGGCATGGTTGTAGTATTCTGACCTAGTGTAGAGATCCACCGAAGCAATGAGGAGAAGATACAGTCCCATGCAGAAATCAGCAAAGGCCAGGTTGCACATCAGAAACCGTGGGACAGTCAACTTGTAATGGCTGGTGAGAAGTATGAAGAGGACAAAAATATTACCCAGGATAGCTAGCAGGTTCACAAACCATACCACAATCCTTAGAAATTTATAGCCCATAATGTCTTCACAGGGATTAAATTCATCAGGCTCTGGAGTGCACACAATGTCTTCACTGCCACCACAGACAGTATAGTCATAATGGCTGTCAAATCCCTGAATGTTTTCCTCTTGAGGGTTCTTGAGCTCTTGGCCAAACCCAACATCTCCATCCCCCTGTTCTTCAAAAAAAACATAGTAGTGGGAGTTGCCATGAAAATCCCTGAATTTGGAGTTTTCAGCATAAACTGTGTCAGTGTGATCTGAATCTTCTTCTGCATAATCTTGGTAAAAAGGGCCATTGAAGGTACCGATGGATCTTTTCTTACGAAAGCTGTGTGTGCTGGTCTGGTTACACATCATGTATTCCAGAATTCTGAAAGAGCACAGGGATGAAATCACCACTGGTATTTGCAGTTTTGTTTGTATACAACAGGTATGGCAAGGAAAACACTTTTTAATTATTAATATCTGGATTAAAATACCTATGAACAAGAATATTGCTCTGACATATTTTTGTTAGTAAAAGACCACGTGGTGAATTTTGAGCATACCTACCCGAGTTTTTTTGTATGTTGGCAGACCAATATACAATGCTGCAATCATCTGCTTCTGACTTTTCAGTTCTTTGATATGCTTATAATAACAACAATTCCATCTTCCTCCTTAAAAATCCCAAGTGATGGGGCCTTTAACACTTTCCAGGAGTTGCTATTCCATAGCCTAATTCACGTCTCTATCTGGAGGTTTTGGACTAAGTTTTTCTTTCTTAATTTCATTCAGTTATTCTTAGTGGTTGTTGATTGTGCCACTATAAATATTTTCTCTTCCTCCTCAGGGATAACTTCCTTCAAAAATTCATTGATTTCTTACACCTGCTCTTTACAATTGTTTAATCCACACACACAGCATTGTATTCTTTTCTTCTTTCTGCACAAATCAGTTCTCTCCAGCCCTTTAATAATTTTTGTGGCTCTTCTCTCTATTTCTTCCAATTTGTTCCTCCACAGTTTACTGATACTATGGTGCCCAGAGCTCAACATGATATGCCACATATGGTGTACATAGCAACTGAGAAATTACTAGAGCCCCATTAATTTTGTTTGTTTTTATAACTTTTTGTTTTATTTTTCAAGAATTTTATTTATTTTGCTTTATCCATGTGGAGTGAGGAGGTATGAGAGGTGTCTGGTCCTGCTCCCAGGATGGGGCGGCGTCAGCGGCCTTTAGGGGCAAAGTTTGTAGAGTGAGTCTGACCTACACCTACCCTGTAGTAATCGCTCCTGTCCTGTAAGCCTTGGTCCAGCACCATGCTCCAGGAATTGCCATCTTGTGTGTGGAGTCACTGCACCACACTGGTTAGACTTAGTCCATCTGTCATGATGATGGAGGGGCAGTTGGGTCAAATCAGAGTGAATGACCTTGTACTCCAACTTGCAACACTCACTGAAATCTAGTCTGACTGTCCCATGTCATGATGATGGAGGAAAGGCCAGGTCATATGTGTGTGGTGCTGCAATCTCATGTTCCATATCAGAAAAAATGGTGTGGAGACAAGAACCATAGAAGTGGTTACTGCAGGGATTTGGGGTTTTTTTTTTCATTTTGTATGTTGTTTCTAGTCTTATTTTGTCTTATTCTGTAGCTGCAAAAAACCATGGGTTTCTAGCTATTACCTTGCTCCACTATGCAATGCCTCTATGGTTGTAGCCCCAAATAGTATTAGCAATGTTTTGACTACAGTAACACTTTGCAAATGTGTAATGAATTTGCTGACTGCTCTCACCCTATGCTTCCTTCAGCATTTTTCACCCAGGTGTCTCCCTCCCATTCACTATCTGTGTCTTTCAGGCTTTCACCAGATGTACTGAAGCTGTGTTTCACAACGGGGAATCTAATTTTGTCTCTTTCTGCCCATGTTTCTAATCTCTGTACAACCTTTTGTGGTAGTTCTCTGTCCTCAGAGATGTTTGAAACTTCTTCATGACCTAATACCATCTGTGAATTCCATTAATATACTATCCACAGAAGGGTGGGCAATAATTTTTGAAGGGGGACCCACCCCAGAAGGTTTAGGGCCTCAGGCAGAAGGGGTGGGAGTCTCGGGCAGAAGGGATGGGGCCTTTAAATAGAAACAAGTGAAAGGGCTCGTGCCTCCCCTACGGCTCCCAGGCAACGCAGCAGGACCAGGAGCTGCGAGCTGTTGAAATTGCTTCTACTTATCAGAGCTTAGCAGCTGCTGGGAAGGTGCAAGCCCTTTAAATAGAAGCAGTTGAAAGGGCTTGCAGCTCCCAGCCCCCCTAAGTCATTGCCTGGGAGCTGCCAGGGAGGCACAAGCCCTTTCAAATGCTTCTATTTAAAGGGTTTGCGCCTGCCGGATGGCTGCTAACACATTTCCTGGCAGCCTACTGGAAGGCACAAACCCTTTAAATAGAAGCAAGTGAAAGGGCTCCCACCTCCCCAGTGGCTTCCAGGCACCATGCTAGCAGCAAAGCTGGGAACTGCGAGCACTTTCAACTGCTTCTGTTTAAAGGGCTCGCGCCTTCCGAGCAGCTGCTAAGGCACGAGCCCTTTAAATAGAAGCAGTTGAAAGGCCTCATGCATCCCCAGCTCCCAGGCTACGTAGAGGTAGGCAGGCCAGATCTGGCCCGCTGACAGGGTCTTGCCCACCCCTCATTCACAGCAATGAATAAATATGATTAGCATCCTATAAATGTTATAGATGGATATTTTTGTCATGTGTCTGAGATTTGCCTAAGCAAGACCATTGGCCCTGAACTTTGGAGAAGTTTGCATTTAAATCTAAACTTGAACTCTGCAATAACAATCTCTCTCTAATTACAATAAAATTTAAATTTTACTTATAGGAACATAGGTTTATGAGACTGGATCAGAACTCCAGTCCATCTACTTCTGTATCCTGTCTCCAAATGTGGCCAGCACTTGTTGTTTCAGAAGAACAGACAAGAAACCTTGCAGAAGATAATTATGGAATAACCTGGCCACAACAAAATGTCCTTTTGCCCTTTTAGATACAGGCTGGCTGAAGCAAAAGGTTTTATGTCCCTTCCAAAAGTTTTGGTTATATTTAAATCTTTGGTATACCAAATTCTGGATATTGCTGTTATCTATATAAATATCTTATCCTGTGTTGAATTCTGCTCAACTCTTGGACTCAAAAATATCTTGTGGCAATGAGTTCTACATGCTAACTATGTATGGAGTAAAAAAAGCATTTATTTGTATTACTTTAAAACCTGCCCCTTTGTACTACTATACCATTTAAAATGGCGTCAAAACTAATTAACTAGAATTATTAAATTATTTATTATGTAACAAAATATCAGTTACTTCTTCTATAATTGATTATTTCTGATTTAATCAAAGTTGCCAACACTCACCCTTTGGTTTTCTTCCAGTTCTTGAAAGCACAGCAGTGGCTTGGATAGGACAGTTCAGCTCTCATTAGATGAAGAAAAGTCTTTACAGGAGGTAGTTTCTTAAGTGTCCAAGTATTTTTAGCCATCAGTTCTTTAAGGCCTTCCAGTCCTTTCGTTGGAAGGGCAGCAACACTGGTTCGGGAGACATCACTAGATAGAGAAAGAATAAAACCTCAGCAAATGAAATTATTGGAAACATTAACACTCTTTAGGAGTTGCACAGAAAGCTGCAGCACAAACTCCCCCCCCCCCCCAAAAAAAATCTAAAACTAAAACAAAACCAACAAAAATGCATGAGGGAGGCGAAGAGAGGAGTTGGCATACTGCCTCCACATATTCCCCTTGGAATGTGCCAACTGGTTATCATCAAACAACATTCAGAAGACAAATTGCCTGCGTGAATGCACAATGATGGAATCACTGCCAGCACACAGCCCAGATGATTGTTTTTGTTGTTTATTTTAATTTACAATTGCACAGAGGCACTGGATTCAAGTTGTTTGAGATGGTAACACTCTTTTCAATTTACTCTTCAGTTTACAAACCTGAAAAATTGCTACAACTTTGAAAGAGGAAGACAATGTGGCCTCTCTTTAGTAATTTTAAAACTAGTTTTCCATTTCAAACCCATTTTTACGTAGATGGTGTTGTGATTGCTATTGGTGGCCATCAGCTAAGCTCCTCATAGGCCATGCAGCAGAGGCAGAGTTTGGTTTCATATGTCTGTAAGAACATGCTCACAGATCATCTGAGAGAACATTTCATATTTCTCTGAGAACATGCTTATTTGGGAGAGACAACTGAAAACAGAATCCGTGGCAGATATAATAGTATCATTTGCTCATCTTATTCACAAAGGCCCTGATCTTGCATAATTTTATGCTCCTGGCCCTATTTGCAGATTTGATATCATAATTTGCTGCAATTGCTAATGAGTTAGCTAACTATACAGCTACGATCTGAATTTGAGTAGGAAATTATCTTCTTCCTGCTCCCTTTAGCACATCTATATACATTTTTCACCCTTAAGGTTTTAAAACTGATTATTTGACTATCTCCTTGAGTAAACTATGAATTACAAAAAACACCCAAACCTTTTAAAACAGGCTTTTAAGGCTCACAGTTCAAAACACACAAAAATTAAATGAAAATGTAAATTTAAACACACTCAAAGTTTCTCCTTCTGTTATTCTTCCTCTGGCTTCTAGCCATGCTTCTTGAGCCATATGATAATTTACAAGAAACACTCTCATAGCTATAGCAGTGTTCCTCCCAAGCTCAACATCAGCTCATATTAAACATGTACTATATTAAAAAAGATGGGAACTGTCAAGTGTTGCTGTTTTAAGAGCTTTATTGACAAAGAACATGATTCAAAGAATGTGAACAAAAGTGTTTTTTCTGTGCAGTGTCCCTTAATTCACAGGTAAAGTGCTAATAATAAGCTTTCAGAAAAGACATATGTGCAAAGCAACAAAGCAGAATGCATCTCTTGCTCCTTCACCAAAAACCTGTGCCATGAGCCCTCACGAAAGATTTGTGCAAAGGTCAGTGGGAGAAGAGTGAATGGAAAGGCATGCCAACCCATTCCCATCTGGCATATACCTGTGCAAGTGGCTCTCCATTGGGAAGAAAACCCTTCTTTATTTCTCCTTTTTGGATTGCAGTTATCAGTAAAAGAATCACACTCTTAGGATGTACCTGCTCACTCCGCACAAACCAGTAACTATATGAAAAGGTCTAACCACTGAGGAGCCATACAACCTCTCTCTTGAATCATGGGTTGCATGTCTTCCTTGCCACCTTCTCAGAACCTTTTTAGCTCCAAACAAGTGAAGATGAAGAGTAACCAACTTGAAGAATTTGAGTTATAGATAAGTAACTTATTTTTCAGATTATTAGCAGTAGACACCCCCATTCGTGGGGGACTCACAAGCCGTGCTAACATACAAAAATACAGGCAGGCAGAGGCTAACTCAGCTAAGAACTGTAGAGCTGCTCTCCCAAAAAAGGCATTCAGAGAGTATTGCTGCACAGAAGTGTGGACTGAGCTCCTACTCGAATTTTGCAGACTTCTACCACAGGAAGATTCCTGAGACAGGATGGAGAAACTGCTCTGCTCTGTGGGCTAGAAGAAGTTAGCAGACAGAACATGGGAGACCTGGGGAGTCAAAGCATTCTTGGTCAAGGAGATCTGATTATGCAACAAACTCCCAGAGGTGAGCAGGCAAATCTAGAGTCTGAAAGTTTTCAGGTAGGGCTGTGAAAACATCCTCTTTGAAAAAAGTTCCTATGTATAAAAAAATGACACCTAACAGTGACACCCTTCTCTACCCAAGCACACCTCCCCCTAAAAAACAGAAACTAACTAAAAATAACAAAATAAAACAATTGCATTGCCGTTAGCAGAATTTTTTACTCTGAGAAGGAAAAGGAGCCAGAAATTCCAGGAAATCTAATAGACTGAGATACTATAGTGATGGCTGGCAGTATAAAAGATCAGATTCACAAGGTCCACCTCACTTATTTACTTTTGTTCCTCTTTTTCTAATACCCTTCAGTTTGACATTGTCTCTTTGATACTGTAGAGTCCAGAACTAAATGCCATTACCCAGATAAGGTCACACTTCAGCTTCAAAGAGAGGCTACTGCTTCTTTATGCTGACATGAAGCCTTTGCACATGCAATCCATATTCCCAGTGACCTCTTTGCCAGGTATACCATACTGTAAGCTCTTGTCTAATTCACAGATCTTTATCATCCCCCCCCCCCCATACATGTTCTTGCTTCCCAACTTTGTCCCTCCCACTGAGTACCTGTGGATCAGATTATGTTTTTTCTTCTCTATTATTTGAATTTTATCAAAGAGAACCACACTTCTGCCTATTCTTCTAATCTCATTATGTTCCTCTGAATTATTTTTAACAACCAAAATGGAATAAAATTACATCATACTCTAGGCACTGACTGATGTAAAAATATTTTTGTATGTCCTTTAAGCTGCCCCACAGTAAGAGTATAATCCTGCACAGCTAGTGTGATTAGGAAATTCCACTGGTTTCAGAAGGGTACTGAATTTTCAAGTCATTTTTCCCAGGTACTTTAACTATATGAGAAAGTAACATAACCTCACTGGGATTAGTGACTAGACTGAGCAAATCAGATGAGGTAATACAAAAAGGATGTATTCAGCCCTTGAGTATCTGTTACAACTCTGGCTAGGCTGGCTCTAAGGATGCAATCTGTAGAAAAGAAATCAGAACTGAAGGCACAGCTAAAATAAAATGTTTTTTTGACTGATATTGTAATAATCAGGCCCCCATGCATTCCATGATTCCACAGTAGTGGGATTTGTGGCAGCATGCATCCTCTGCTGCAGAACTCTGCTCCAGAATCTAAGCTTTCATTATTTTAAAAAGTCCGTATCAATTCCTTTTGCAAAGAAAACTTACTAAAAGTGAACCAATGCAGTGATGTCTTCCTGTGTCTACAAACAGTCTGAAACAATAACTGAGTGGTGTGAACTTCTTTGCTGATTTTTGTGTAGTATTAATTCTGAATATAGTAACTATTATACTGCTCATCGCTTCAACATAAATGTCCAGAAAATGTACACATTCCACAATTTCAAAATACCCCCCATGCCATCCTAGATGCCAAAGCCCTAACTGTCCCCTACCCAGCTTTCAATATTTCAAGCATCTTCTCTCACAACTTCTATGATACAGTTATAGAAATATTTTAAAAAATCACAGCATATTAAAATGGAAACATTAAGTAAGTTGGGGCAGCTAGTTGAATTTAACATCAAATAAGTAACAGTAAACATTGTACTGATTATATTTTTATGTTCATATTTAATTTTTAAAAACCTTTTGGTTTTTAAGGTACATAAAGCTGCTGCGATATTTCCGGTCACTACATAGAACTGCCTCTATGATGCAGAATTTAGGTCCTGCTTGCAGTAGAATATGTGGTGTCTTGCTGCTAATGAACATCTAAAACCATTTGGGATTCTTTGGCTTCTTTTGTGTTCCTTCTTTCTAAAGCCTGTCTCCCCAGGCCACCATTTAGGAAAGAGCTGCATCTTTAGGTGTGACACTTATTCCCACATTCAAATTCTCCCCACCTTACCTACATTTATGATTCCTTTAAGAGATTCTCTCTGCACTGTCATCCACCATTCAACTAGACCTATACACTACCTGCTAGTTTAATGTAACATCTTTCCTGCAGGGTTTCTTGGACTTTGTCACTCTACTGGCTTCTTTTCTTCTAGGGGATGGCTTCTTTTCATCGCTGGGGATGTTAAATATCCCTGATGAGAACCTCCTTGATCCATCCTTACACCAAGCAAGTTTGTTTTCCATTAGTTAGAGTCAGATAGGCTGGATCCTACTGACGGGACTGAGTCAGAAAGATCTGGATTGGGATCCATATCTGAACTTTGCCAAAATTTGAGGGTGTTTGGATCCAAGATTTGTTCAGACACATTTCTATCAGGTTCTGCTCTCAACTCTACCCCAGTCAGATATGAACATATTACACAAATGTTCAGAAGAAATGCAGGCTTGTTTCTTACAAGACATTTTCTATTGCTTAATCTAATGGGAATTCCCCCAATCTCCTTAGGAAAATATTCTGCATCTTAATACATGTCACTGTGTTCTGTCTAAATGTTATTTTTCACCACACTAAGCAATGTTTTTCTATTATCGGAGACAGAAAAAGGAAATCATTACAAAAAAGGGGGAGAAAACTTCATGAGATTATGTACAGGAAAACAGAAATTTTAATTGTGAATGTTACCTCACGGGAACAAAGTAACCATTTTTTTTCAAACAGAACAACAAAACTACTAGGTTGCGTCTAGACTGGCATGAATTTGCGTAAATGCTTTTAACGGAAAAGTTTTCCGTTAAAAGTATTTGCGCAAGAGAGTGTCTAGATTGGCACGGACACTTTTGCGCAAAAGCACTTTTTGCGCAAAAGCGTCCATGGCCAATCTAGATGCGCTTTGGCGCAAGAAAGCCCCGATCGCCATTTTAGCTATCGGGGCTTTTTTGCGCAAAACAAAACTGAGCTGTCTACACTGGCCCTTTTGCGCAAAAGGTTTTGCGCAAAAGGACTTTTGCCCGAACAGGAGCGTCAAAGTATTTGCGCAAGAAGCACTGATTTCTTACATTAGAACGTCAGTGCTCTTGCGCAAATTCAAGCGGCCAGTGCAGACAGCTGGCAAGTTTTTGCGCAAAAGCGGCTGCTTTTGCGGAAAAACTGGCCAGTCTAGACACAGCCCTAGAGAATCACTATAATCTCCGGAGCAGAGCTGGGCAAAATACAGCTCAGGGACTGGATCAAGCTCACCAAACCACTGGATCCTGTCCGTGGACCACCCTGTCAGGAGCCTTAGGCAGGCACCTGCCACAGTTTAAAGCGCAGTCCATGCGGCTCTCTGCTCTGCAGGAAAGGGGAAGTTTTGAGTGATCTACTGGCCACCAGCCCAATTCTCTGCTCCTATAGGCTGGAAACAACTGGCCAAT
Source organism: Pelochelys cantorii (assembly GCA_032595735.1). Lineage (NCBI taxonomy): Eukaryota > Metazoa > Chordata > Testudines > Trionychidae > Pelochelys > Pelochelys cantorii. The sequence goes on along the minus strand of CM064329.1, from coordinate 93,674,078 downwards.
AGGAATTGACCCCAGCCAATCTCTCAGCTCCTAATGGCTGGAAACAACCAGCCAATAGGAGCTGAGAGATTGGCTTTGGGGATGGGGTCAGCAAAAGCCTCTTTCCCTTCCTGGAGCTGAGAGCCACATGGAGGGAACAATCTTGCAGTTTAAAGTGATCTGGAGTTGTATCAGACAGTGAGCCCAGTCTGTCTTCGGGATGCCGCAGGCTTAAGTAAGCACCTCCCAACCAGAGCCTGCCTCTGGCACTCCTGCCCCTCCCACGTCCCAACTCCCTCCCCCAGGTCACCATCCAAATCCTCTGCACCCTCCCCACCCCAGGTCACAACTCCCTCCCAAACTCTGTACCCACTCCTTCACTCTTCCCCCAGGCCAGGATCCTCTCCTGCACCCAAACACCCTCCCAGATCCTGCACCCCATTCCCCTGCCCCAGGTCACCCCCTAAACCGCCTGCAGTCTGCTTCCCCTTTTCCCCTTCTCCCAGGTCACATTTCCCTCCCAATTCCCAGACTTTGCACTTTTTCCTAGAGCCCTTCCCTCAAGCCAGAGTCCTCTCCTGCACCCTACACCCAAATCCCTTGACCCAGGTCACAACCCCCTTCTTCACCCAAACGCCCTCTCAGACCTCACACCATCTCCTGCATCCCAGTCCCTTACCCCGTGTGCCCTTCTGCACCCAACCTCCACCCTAGATCCCACATCTCCTCCACAGAAAAGTGTAGCTCATGACCACTTTCCAAAATCTTGGAATGGCTCCCCACCAAAAATTATAAGCATCCGAACCTGAGTTTGCAAAATTGGGCTGGAAAGCTCATAAAAGTGGACTTTCATGGGATTTCTGGCCTTTTGGGATCTGATCTCTGTCTCCAAGAACAATATAATGAGATGGGGAAGGTAGTTGGGAGAATAATGCCCAGTAGCCAAGGGCAATGTATCCTAACATCCATTATATGTTTTCAAACCAAGGAATAATGATTTTCTATTAAAAATTGAAAATTCCAGCCAATATAATGTAATTGTGTTTGGTGTTTGATAATGTAAGGTAATTGTGAAAGTAATTATGTATGAATACATTTGTCTGTATATGCTTAAATCAAGTAAGAAGCATCTCCCTAAAAAAATAAAAAATAAAAAATGCAAAAGAGAAGACTAGAATACCAAGGGCAAGAAAGTAAAACTAAATAAAATTAAAAATGAGATTTTAGAAGCACCAAACAATACAATCACTGAAACATAGGGCTAGAAAAGACCTCAAGAAGTCATGAAGTTCTGTCCCCTTTGTTGAGGCAGGACCAAGTAAATCCACATCATCCCTAACTGGTATTCAACCTGTTCTTAAAAAATGCCAATGATAGGGATTAAACCACCTCCTCTGGAAGCCTATTCCAAAATGTAACCCTCACAGTAAAAACCTTTATCTAATATCTAAACTAAATCTCCCTTACTGCAGTTAAAGCACATTACTTCTTGTCCTGCTTTCAGTGAACCTGGAGGATAATGAATCAGAGTCCTCTTTACAACAGCCCTTAACATATTTGAAGACTTATAAGGTTTTTTCCCCAAGTCTTCTTTTCTCAAGACTATGCATGCCCAGTTTTTTAAACCTTTCCTTATAGGTCAGGTTTTCTAAGCCTTTTATAATTTTTTGTTGCTCTCCTCTGGACTCTCCAATTTGTCCACATCTTTTACAAACAAGCGGTACCAAGAACTGTATACTGTAGTCCATCTGAGGCCTCAAGTGTGCCACTAGAGTGGGACAATTTCTTCCTGTAAGACTATAAAATGAAGGGGGTATAGGAAAGCATCAAACTCAGATCAAATGTGTATATCTTTTCATTTAATCAGGAAAATTAGTTTTTCATTCTTTATTACTTAGCTTTTCCATCTGTTTTAAATTAGACTTTGTTTCCTGCATTGACCTTAGAGCACATTTTTACACATGATGAAGGTTAGACAATGTCAAAGCATTTTTGTTGGATTAAAGCGCAGCTGGGATTCACATTTACTTTAGCCAAATAATGAAAGACACATTAAAACTGAAATAGTTTGTATTATCTAAAATGTTACGGTTTGCCATAAAGCTGCTTTCACTGTAAATACTGGATCTGGTACATAAGAAGTAGAATAAAACCAATTTTTCCTGAACTCCCAAGAGGTGTTATTTCTAGGTTCAGAGTTGCAGTAAAAAGGCCAGGAAATATGGGGAAACTTATACTGCTTATGCTGTACCTGTTTTGTGGCTAAAGAGGTGTCTTCATTCTCCAGGGCTATCAATCTACCATTTTTCACCAGCAGTAAACTTATGCCAAACACCTAATTCTAAAGGCTAACATTACAGAATTTTCATAGTAAATGCATAGTGATCTTCCTGACAGAATATACAGAAGGCAGGATGATGGGCTTTGTCCTCTTTCATTATTACCCAATCCTGATTTCACAGACTGCTACAGAAATATTTTAGAAAGTGATTGGTATTACATTGCTGACAATGTCTAGATAGGCAATGAGATGAGATTGCTGCTACGGATTCGATTTGTTTCCATTAAAATATATTTTATATCTACAAATCAGATAGTCCGTGGGAAAATACTCAATTTGTGTCACCCCATTTTTGCCCTTCATTTATACACTTAGGCTACGTCTACACTGCACACTTATTTCGAAAAAAGCTATTCCGGAAGAAAGAATCCATACAATCTTATTTTGAAATAGCACATCTACACAACAAATGCCCACCAAAATAGCACTGAGTTATTTTGAAATAGAGTGTCCATACTCATTGGATGCTGAATCGCATTTAAGGCCATTTGGAAGCACTTCAGGCAGGTCATCAGGACAGCACTCTCTTCCTGGATTCGAGCTTAAAGGGACCCCCTAAACAGCCATGTCTTAGATTCTTCTCCTTTGCCTACCTCCTGGGGACATCAAAGCCTTTTCTCTGCCTGCTGTGGTTGCCCTTGTGGACACCTCAGCAAGCCAGCTATGGAGCTGGAGCTGCCTCTCAGCAGTCGATGGCTATCGATGGCTATTGCAGCTTGTGCTGCACCTCATGCAGCAGTTTCTGCAGGCTGCCTCTCAGGCCCTGAAGGAATCCAACCCTCTGATAATCTTGGAGGCCCTCATCAGCTCTTTGTGGGTGGGGCTCATGCTACTGGATTCCATCAGCCCTCCCCTGCACACTGTGCATCGCTGCTTCTGGCATCTGGACACCTGTGCTGACTGGTGTGCTTAGCTCATCATGGAATGGTGGGACAACCAGCAGTGGCTCCAGAATTTGCAGATGAGGAAGGAGACCTTTCTGGAGCTCTGTGAGTGGCTCACCCTGCCCTCAAGTGATGGGACTCTCACATGGGACCTGCCTACCCCCTCCAGAAGTGGGTTGCCATAGCCCTGTGGAAGCTCGCCACATTGGACAGCTACTGATCTGTCAGGAACCAGTTTGGCATTGGGAGATTGACCATTGAGGCCCTGGTCATGCAGGTATGGTGCTCTTGGGCTATTGTCCCAGGAGGGGGGTGGACTGCTGGAATGGGGTTCCCCATGGAAAGGGAGGGAGGAGGTGGTGGAAACCCCCTCCCCAGGACGTTTTTCAGTCCCACCGTCTCAAAGCGCTGCCAGGGGATGGGGTAAGTGGGGGGGTTGTTCCTGCTGTGGAGGGAGAGGGGATGGGCTTGGTGACCTCCCAAGGACCCTGGCACCCCTGCGATTCTCTGTTTGTTTGTCTCCTTCTACAGGTGGTGTAGGCCATCAACAACCAGCCTGCTGCGTAGGGTTATCAACCTTGGTGCCGTGCATGCCATCATTGCTGGCTTTGCTGACATGGGCTTCCCCAACTGCAGGGGAGTATTGACGGCACCAACATCCCCATCCTGGCCCCTGATCACTGGGTATCTGTGTATATAAACCAGAAGAGGTACTTCTCAATGGTCCTAGAGGCCGCCATGGACAACCATGGCTAGTTCACAGATATATATGTTGGGTGGTCAGGGAAAGCGCACAATGCCTGCATCTTCCACAACTGAAGCATGTTTGAGAAGCTGCATGCTGGAAATTTTTCCCCCAACTGCACCATCAGGGTCCATGACTTGGATATGCCAACGTGCATGGTGGGGGATGCAGCCTACACTCTCCTGCTCTGGCTCATGAGGCCTTACAACGGCCACCTTGACTACTCCAGGGAACAGTTCAACACCAGGCTCAGCAGGGCCTGCATGGTTGTTGAGAGCATCTTCAGGTGCCTGAAGGCGCAGTTCTGACGCCTCCTCACCCAGGTGGACATCGGCAAAGAGAACATCCCCCACGTGCTGGCCGCATATTGTGTGCTTCAAAATATTTGTAAGAGGAAGGGGAGGCATTCCTGCCACGTTGGGAGTGGGGGGGGGGGGGCAGAGGCTGACTGGATCAGCAGGGCCTTCGAGCAGCCATGCATGGCTGCCATCTGGCAGGCCTATTAGAGAGCCGTGCACATCAGGGAGGCCCTGAGGGAGAGTTTATCTTAAAGACCCCAGTGACACTCTCCCATGGGTCTTCCCACTAGGGGCCTGTGCATCACCCCTCACTGCCTTTCCTCCAGTACCCCTCCCTTCCTGCCTCCCTCCCCCCGCAGAGACAATAAAACAGTTTGTTTTGGAAAAAAATAAACTCCTTTTTATTTGGGGTCAAAGTAACTGGGAAGGGACTAGAGAAAGAACCTGGGAGAGAGGAGGAGGGATGTGAATCTTGGAGTGGGGAGGAGGCAGCTGGAAGGGGAGAAGAGGTGAGGAGGGGCTCAGGGCTGGAACTGGGAGCGGCACCTGGCACCAGTGATCCCACCACTACAGATGAGGGGGCCTCAGCAGCCCAGGGGTTGGGAGGTTTGGAGGAGTAGTGGGAGGAGCAGGCGCAGGAGCAGGGAGCATGCTGTCGAGCAGAGATTGAACTGCTATGCACATGGTGCAGCCCTGCTTCAGCATATCCCACCAGGTGTCTCACCACAGCTAGATTTCTTCCTGCAGTCTGTAGTCCAAGGTCTGCTCCAGGGATTGGAGTGCCGTGAAGTATTCCCTCTGGAAGTCGTTTATGGGTCTCCTACGCCTGCAGATCCTTCGGGGTCAGGAGGCTGCCCTGGGTGGTGTTGACCACCCACTTCTCGCAGCTGATCCAGCTCTAGAGAACAGAGAGATGGTCAGTCATCCCAGGAGACACTGTTCCTGAAGCCTAGCCCACATCTCTGAGCCAAGTGTGACAGTTCTTGGCTCAGACGAAGGGGATGTGCTTGGAGCAAGGCCATGTGTTCTCCAGCCAGTGGGCACTTTCCTGTAGGGCCCAGATGTCCAAGGAGCAAGCCTCACTACCCCCATGTCCCGGGGACAAGCAGGCATGTGAAGGTGTCAGCAGGAGTGAGACCCTGCGGGTGGGTGGGGGGGCCATGGGGTGGCTGGACTTCCCTCCATGCCATGTGTACACTGGGTCCGGCAGTGGCAGTGTCACACAGGAAGAGAACTTGTATCCATGCCTACTGAAGGAGAGAGGGTCAGGGTGTTGTGGGGGTGTTGTGTGTGAGTGGCAGATGCTCCTGCACCTCGGAGCAATGTCCCTGGAAGTGGACACTGCCCCCAGAGTGTGAGCATGCCCGTGTGCCATGTGCAGGACTGTGGAGTATGAGTGTGTGTGTGTCTCCATGTCCCCAGCTTCCTTCTAGTGGTTGCTTGTGGAGGGAGGGTGTCCCACCCCGGTGTCAGGAGTATGGCAGGCCTCTCCAGATACCCTGTGGCCGTTAGCACAGCTTTGGCACAGCCTGCTTGGGCTGCGTCCCCCAGACTGGCACTCCATGTGCTCCCACATGCACAGGCTGCTGGGCAATCCTCAGGCTGCAAAGGCTGAGTGAGGAGCATGCCCCTGCCACCCACCACCTCCACCCTGTGTGTGTAGGGAATGTGATGGTACTCACCTGATGTGCCTTCCCCAGCCTCACGTGATGCCTGGGACACATCCAGAGCACAGGGTACTAGCTCCAGGTTCAGAAGGGTGACAGTGCTGGCCTTGTCTGGCTCCTCCTCTTCCTCCTCCTCCTCACCAGCTCTGTCCCCCATGAGCATGACAACGGGCATCTCAAGTCCTGAGTCCACTACAAGGTGGGAGAGGGGAGAGCCTGCCCTGTCCCCCAGGATGTGGTGCAAGTCTGAATAGTAGGGGTAAGTGTGGGGTTATGCCCTGGCATGGGCACTGTGCTCCTGGGCTCTGGCATACGCCACACCTGCTCCTGAGTGTGGATGTGTGGTGGCCAGGTTCTCAGTCATGTGGCCTTAGACGTTGGCATTCTGCATCTGGTGCGGAGGTTGGACTCATCGCCCCAAACCTCAGTAACGTCCAGGATCTCCGCACCAGACCAGGAAGGTGCAAGTTTCTTTCATGCCTGGGCAGGCTCTTGTGAGCTGTCTGATTGCTCCCTGGGAGCCGTGGAGGGCTGGGCGGGAGCAACAGAGTCACTCATTTTGCCAAAATCCGAGTCAGTGGCATCTGCTGGGTGGCTCAGGGTTGTCAGGGCCTTCTGTCTGACACTTTAAGCTTTAAGGGCTCCAGGGGAAAGGGGAATATAGAGTTTGGCTGAGTGTAAACAGAGCTGTCAGCAGAGCACCAAAAGAAGGGCTGGAGGCCACTTATTCCGAAATAACTTCAGCTGCCCTATCTACACAGGCACTATTTCAGAAGAGGCGTTATTCCTCATGGAATGAGGTTTATAAATGCCAAAATAAGCTGCCCGTTATTTCAAAATTATTTTGAAATAACAGAATTGCTGTGTAGACACTTAGGGTATGTCTACACTACAGCACTAATTCGAACTAACTTAGTTCGAATTAGTTAATTCGAACTAAGCTCATACGAACTAACGCATCTAGACCCAAAAACTAATTCGAATTACCATTTTGCTAATTCGAACTAGCGCGTCCAAACTGATTGGACGCCGGTCGCATTTAAGAGCAGCTGAAACCGGTTCTGGCAGGGCATCAGGTCAGTAGTTGCTTTGTGTGGCTGCTGTCTGAGGCTATCTGAGGCTCGTGCTTAAAGGGACCCCCCCGGACAGCCGGTTCTCAGCTTGCTTGCCTACCTCGCCAAGGGACAGCAAAGTGTTTTCCTCTGTGCCTGCCTGTGTCAGTGGTTCCCATTGGGGACGCCGCCGCAGTTGGCACCATGGAGCCAGAGCTCGCCCTGGGCATTCTGGTGCAGTTTTTGGACTTGCGGCTGCAAGCCTGCCAGCAATGGCTGGAGGCTGCCTGGCACCACCTGGTGCACGTCAGCCCCCTGCCTTTCCATCTGGCCTCCCTGGGGGCCATGGAGGAGCCGCAGCAGTGCCCGGACGCCAGCGTGCCCCGCCGCATCTGGCGTCTGGACACCAGCAGCGACTGGTGGGACCTCATCGTCCTGGAGCGCTGGGGAGACAGACAGTGGACCCAGAACTTCAGAATGAAGAGGGACACCTTCCTGGAGCTCTGGGAGTGGCTCGCCCCTGCTCTGCGGCGACAGGACACTCGTATGAGGCCCGCCATCCCCCTCCAGAAGTGTGTGGCCATCGCCCTGTGGAAGCTCTCCACGCCGGACAGCTACCGATCCGTCGGGAACCAGTTCGGTGTGGGGAGATCCACCGTCGGAGCAGTACTCATGCAGGTGCACTCACTGGCCACTGGGCCGGGGGGGGGGGGGAAGGGGGCTGCAAGGAGGGAATGGGCCGCCCCAGGGAAAATGGGGGCAGGGAAAGAGGCGACAGTGCCCCGCATGGGAGGGTTCGGTCCGTCCCGGCCGTACTACAGGCCGCCCCTGGTGGCTAGGATCACAGCGGGGGTTGCTTCTGGGAGTGGGGCACGGGGCAGTGCCAGGGAACGAACACTCCCAGCCACTCGGGCGCCCCAGTGATTCGCGGTTTGCTGTGTCTCTCTGCAGGTGGTCAAGGCCATCAACCGGGTGCTGCTCTGCAGGGTGGTCCGCCTCGCCAATCCGGACGCCATCATCCAGGGGTTCGGCGCCAACTGCGGGGGGGCCGTCAACGGGACGCACATCCCCATCCGTGCCCCGGAACACCAGGCCTCCCAGTACATCAACCGCAAGGGGTACTTCTCCGTCCTCCTGCAGGCCGTGTCTGACCACCGGGGCCAGTTCACGGACATTAATGTGGGCTGGTCCGGCAAGGCACACGACACCAGGGTGTTCCGCAACTCCTCCGTGTGCCAGAGGCTGCACGCCGGGACCTTCTTCCCCGACTGCCACATCAGGGTCGGGGACGTGGACATGCCCGTCTGCCTGGTGGGGGATGCGGCCTACCCCCTACAGCCCTGGCTGATGAAGCCGTACATGGGGCACCTCAACCCCTCCCGGCAGGCCTTCAATGCTAGGCTCACCAGGGCCCTCATTGTGGTCGAGGGGGCCTTCGGACGACTGAAAGCCAGATTTAGGTGCCTCCTCACCCGCCTCGACCTCGCCGAGCACAATATCCCTCCCGTGGTGGCAGCATGTTGCATGCTGCACAATTTGTGCGAGCAGAAGGGGGAGGCTTTCCTGCCAGCCTGGATGGCTGAGGCTGAGCGCATGGCTGGCCATTACACTCAGCCCCACACCGCCGCCATCCGGGAGGCCCAGCGGGGGGCCGTCCAGATCCGGGAAGCCCTGCGGGAGACCTTCCTGGTGGAGGAGGAGGACTGAACTCTCCCTGCATGCCCCATTGGGGCCTTCTTCCACCCTCCCCTCCTTCCCCTTTCCCCTCCCTAACCCTCCTTCCTAATGTTAAATAAAGACACCTGTTTTGAAAACAACAATCTCTTTTTATTGTACATAACTGGGGTGGGGGAAGGGGGGAATGAGGGTGGGAGAGGGGAGGGGGAAACCTGGGAGGAGGGAGCTGGAAGGGGGAGGAAGGGGAGGAAGGGAAGGGAAAGCTCAGGGTTGGGGGTCCTGCTGGCTCTCCTGTCTCGCAGTACTGCAGGTGTGGGGGTGTCGGGGGGGAGTGGGTGTGGAGGGAGGGGCAGGAGGGACGGGGGGTATGGAGGAAGCAGGAAGGGGAGCAGGGGTGGGAGGAGGAGTGAGAGCTGGGGCAGCCACAGGGGCCGGAGCAGGAGGAGGCAGGAACCTGTCCACCAGGGTCTGGAGTGGCCTCTGAGGGCACAGCCCTGCTCCTCCAGCGCGTCCAAGCTCCGCTGCCGCAGCCGCAGGTCCTCCCGGAACCAGTGGTCCTGGGTGCGGAGCTGGTGCTCCAGTAGCCGCAGGTGCCGCCGGTGGTAGTCCTCCAGGTTCCTGGTGCACCTGCTGGCCCGGGTGCGGGTGGCTGTTGCAGGCAGGGTGGTGCGCCCTGCAGTCCCAGGTGCTGCGGCTGTGGTGAAACAAGAGCAGTGGTCAGTTCTCCCTGGGGACACAGTGGGTGAAACCCAGCCCCCCTGTGCAAGGCGAGGTCAGCGTGTGGGGAACGAGCCAGGGCCCCTGCATGACACCCAACTGCTGCTCCATGGTGGGCAAGGCCCAGGCGCATGGTCCCTGGGCTCCCTCTCCCCCCACCCCCCCATACACATAAGGGGAGCATGATGGCACTCACATGTGGAGCCCTCCTCGGCCTTGGACGACACAGCCGATGTGCTCTGAGGGATGCCTCGGGGGTCCTGGGTCCTGGGCAGGCTCCCTGCAGGCTCCTGGCTCTTGGCATCCTCCTCCTCCTCCTCGGTGTCAGGGACGGGTCCCTCTGCCCCGGGTCGATCACCACCCGGGGGGCATGGACTGCGTGAGCCCCCAGGATGCGGTCCAGGGCCTCAAAGTGGGGGCAGGCCTCCGGATCGGCCCCTGGCTGGGAGGCCGTGGAGTAGGACTGCCGCAGGTCCTTAATTTTGCAGCGGACCTGCTCCCGGGTCTGCATGTGGCCTCTGGTGGCCAGGCTGGCATCCATGCGGCTGTAGACAGCCGAGTTCCTGTGGCTAGTGCGGAGATCGTGGACGTTGGAGGCTTCCCCCCAAACCTCGATGAGGTCCACGATCTCCGCACTAGACCAGGCGGGTGCCCGCCTCTTGCGGCCCCAGGCAGGCTCCTGGGAGCCGCCAGCCTGGTCCTGGGAAGAGGCGGAGGGCTGGGTGGCAGCGGGTGGCTGGCTCATGCCGTGCCAGGTAAGGGCTCCGGGGCCGGGAGGGGGGCAGAAGAGTTTCCTGGTTTGGCCCAGAGTGGCCACCAGGGCAAGCTGGGAAGGGCTAGCCTCCAACTAGTTCGAATTAAGTGGCTACACAGCCCTTAATTCGAACTACTTAATTCGAACTAGGCGTTAGTCCTCGTAGAATGAGGTTTACCTAGTTCGAATTAAGCGCTCCGCTAGTTCGAATTAAGTTCGAACTAGCGGTTTGTATGTGTAGCGCCTATGAAAGTTAATTCGAACTAACGGCTGTTAGTTCGGATTAACTTTGTAGTGTAGGCATACCCTTGCATAGTTATTTCAGAATAATGTCCGTTATAGATTTAAGGCCAGAAGGGACCTTTGTGATTATAGTCTGATTTCCTGCAGTTTGCAGGCCTCACCCACCTATAATATGCTTGTAACCTGTGGCTAAGTTTCTGAAGTTTGAGGCTGCAGAGAATCCTCCATTTACTGTAATTCAAGTGTCTCACACTGCAGAGGAAGATGAATCCCTCCCAGGGGGCTATGCCAATCTGACTCAGAGGAAAATTCCTTCATGACCCCAAATACGGTGATCTAGACTCTGAGCATGTTGACAAGACCCATCAGCCAGACACTGGGAAAAGAATTGTCTCTAGTAATGTAGAGTCTTCCCCACTTAGGGTACGTCTACCCTACAGAAAAAAATCAAAGGTGCCGCTGTCAATCTTCTGGGGTTCGAATTAGTGGGTCTAGTGAAGACACACTAATTGGAACTCAGAGGGACACTCTGGTTGATTCCGGCAGTCCTGCTCCCATGAGGAATAATGGAAGTCAAAGGGAGAGTGTTCTCACTTCGACTTCCTTCAGTTTGGACACGCCAAAAGTCAAGTTAAGGTACTTTGACTTCAGCTATGCAATTAATGTAGCTGAAGTTGCATATCTTAATTCAATCTTATCCCATAGTGCAGACATACCCACAGAGTCCATTTCTGGCTGTTAGAGATATTTGTTAATAGCCATCATGAACCATGTGGGAGCTGCAGGGCTCCATGCCTGTGGACGCTCAGGTAAACAAAGTGTCTGGAGGCTGGCCAGCAGCTAACTCTTGACAAAATGCATGCATCCTGAAGTTTCCCCACCCCTGACTTTGAGGCACAAATCTAACCTGCAAAAACACGAGGAGAAGAAATCGCTCTTTATATGCCTTGAATTCCAGTTCTCCAGTTTTGGTTACCACAACTCTACATTAATAAAATGTGATCTATCTGCAGAATCAGAGATTTTGACTATTTATATAGTTATGTATTTTCATGTATTATCAATATCTTTTTAGATGTTTATTACATACACACAAAATATTTTGCCTAATATTCCCTTCTCTGACAATGAAACCATTTTGTAAATAATCTTCTGTCCTATAAAGGTATTTGGGAAACCTGGAGCATTTAAAGGGATAGATTTCTAGCTGCACAGACACTGCCATTGCAGGCTGCAGCAGTGAGAATAGACTTTAAGAAAGTTAGCAAAGAAAAACAGTCTTGCTCCATTTGAGACAAAGGAGGGTCTCTTTTGGCTTTCAGTTTTCATATAGGTTTTATGTTCCATAAGTAGTGGGCAAAAAGAGGGAAATAATACAGGCAGACAGTTAGACCCACTACTTAATAGATTTCAGTACTAAGGCTAAAATCAATTCTGTTGTAATAATAAAACTGTAAAATTAAAGAATAAATACCCAAAAGTGTTAAACTATAACTGGAATATTATTAAATTGATTTGCTCTCTGGCTTTTTGCTCGATTTCCCTGTTCCATATTCCACCTCCCATCCTGAACTCCTGGTCACCAGCAAGGACTTTCTAATATAGGATTGAGGCCACATATGTGGAGTTGTTTTCTGCAAAGCTGTCACCTGCCTGTTTTTCTGGTATCAGTCACATTCAGAGAGCAAGATCATGCCTCCTACAACTTTCATTACCTAGTCTAGTTAGGATACTTGATGGTCCTTAAGTAACCCTGTAACCCACACATCATTTTGATGCAATGACACTGAATATGACAACACAAGTTGTCCTGTCAGACAGAGTGAATCTGGCAACGTCATTTGTAGTGATCTGTGCATCAGGCATCACTGCCATGATTACCAACAGGATACACCCTGCAATTCAGCGACTATACCAGGAGGGAGGAATTTGAGAATCTTCTGCAAGTAAATGAGAGGTCAGCCCCCTTCCCTATTCTTTCAGCATTTCTCAGCACCACATTCTCTCTTGCATAGCATCCATCTTCTACATCAGAGGTGAAGAACCTTTTTTGGGTCCGGGGCCACTGACCCAGGAAAAATCAGTCAGGTGCTGTACACAAGTGAGAAGCAAAACAAACAAATAAACCTCTCATGGGTGTGGCCCCCGAATGAGAAGGAGAAAGACACTCCCCACACTCCCCATGCACACCAGAGCCGAGGGGAATCCAACCAACTAGATTTTGTGTGTTCCAGCCCTGTGATGAGGCGTTTGGGCAGGGGCTGGAGTGTCAGCACAGGCTCCCCAGTTCTGGGGGGCTCCTGACCCTCAGGAGCCAGATCCAGGCAAGCCGGGGGCTATATCTGGCCCTTGGGCCTGAGGTTCCCCAACCCCTGGTCTACATTAAACCCGGGACAGATTCCCATCTGAATCTATCCATTCCTCTTAAACCTAAGCTGTAGAGAAAACAAAGAACCAGGTTTGTGTCCAAAAAAAATTCGTCCTACAGTCTTCAAACTTTTGTCTGTCTTGTTTTGTACTTTAGAAATACCAAGAAAATGACATCTTGTCTTCCTTGATTTTTATGTCAGTCTATTTGAAGGATTAGAAAACAGGACTGGGAGCCAAATTATACAGGGGGAAACAAAAATAGCAGCAGCAACAAAATAATTTTAAGAGTTGACTAAAAATCTCTATTTCAGTTTCCATTTCCTTATTACTTTTGCTTCTATAATCTTACTAGTTCTCCAGTTACACACAGAATCTTTTGGGAGAAACAGAGTAATGTGGATCTATATTTCTAATGTAAAATACTAACTACTTCTAAAACTTTTTTTACCCCTTCTTTAATCATTATTAAATAGCATAAATAAATACACAACTAAAAGGCACAAACTCAACTATTTCCTATTTACAGATTACTTTTATTCAACTCAAGGAATATTTGAGCTATATTTCAAACCCAATCCTAAGTAAGTATCTTGCAGTACAGAACATTATAGGTAATAAAGCCTATGTCTATACTGCCAGGTTATTTTGAAATTAGTTATTTTGAAATAACTCCTGAAATAACTATTTCAAAATACACTTATTCCTCTTCACAAGCAAGAGTTATTATCTTGAAATAACAAGCCCCGTTAGGGTACATCTACACAGCAGTGTTATTTTAAAACAACTGACGTTATTCTGAAATAACATAGTGCGCGTCTACACTACAAGCAGTTATTTCAACATAATGTCAAAGTAATGTTGAGCTGGAGGACTTCTTACTCCAACTCCTGTAACCCTCATTTTACAAGGAGTAAGGGAAGTTGGAGGAAGAGTGCTCTTTCGTGGACTTCCTGCTGTGTAGAAAGAGCCAAAAGCCAAAATAAGTTATTTTGACTTAAGCTATGCAATTGACGTAGCTCAAGTTGCATAGTTTATTTCGGCTTTAGCCCTACTGTGTAGACATGCCCTTATTTCAAAATAACAGGCTTGATATGGTATGTCTACACAGCAGAGCAAAAGTTGAATTAAGATACATCACTTCAGCTACATCAATTGCGCAGCTGAAGTCGAAATAATTCAGCTTTTGGCACTGTCTACACAGCAGGAAGTCAAAGGAAGAACACTCTTCCTTCAATTTCCTTTACTCCTTGTAAAATGAAAGTTACAGGAGTTGGAGTAAGAAGTCCTCCATCTTGACATTATTTCAAAATAATGGCTTACTGTGTAGACATGCACTTTGTTATTTTGAAATAACATCAATTATTCCAAAATAACGCTGATGTGTAGGTGTACCCACATTGTGGACACTTGCCTTGTTATTTTGAAATGAGAGGAGTTATTTTGAAATAACTCCCTAGAGTAGACATGCCCAAAGTGAGGAAATAGCTCCAAAGTAACAACTTTTATCACCAGTGTTATTCTGTGAGCATATCACCCTTACTCTTTTGTTTTCTGTGGATAGTCCTAAGGATGATGCAGTGCTAATGAACAACCACTTTTAAAATCATGTCCCCACTTTTCTCCTACTCACAGCAGGGTTGGTCCACTGTGCACTCCCCAAAATGCATCTTCTTCAATAACTTTCAGGTATGTGTTCTTGTGCAGATAGCTGCAGAGAAAAAATGCACAATTATCTGGTGATAAAATTATATATCTCCCATGAGCTACCATATGTTAAAGGGAAATAAAAATATGAACACCCTTTTGAAAAAGAACAAGAACTAGAAGCTGCAGGAACCCAGAGTTACAACATGGACCTTTTATTTTTTTAATGCTTTAAATAAATTTAACAGAGAGCCAGCAACTGCCCACATGAAATTTATTTGGTGGCTGTCAGTCCAATTGCTAATGGTACAAGTGTCCACATCACAAGAACTACTTAAGTCACAAACTGAGGAGAGGCAAACAAGACAGAATAAGTTATGTATAATGAACATCCTACCTAAACTTTAAGAATTGTCCTTCCAGAGCAGGGTTGAGGCACATTGGCTAAGTAGCATGAAGGGCATGTACTGTAGTTATTCTGTGCAGACCCATTTGTCGTAATATGTTCCCAGGCCAGGTAGTATGGAAGGAGGCAGTATGTAAAAATGGAGTGGTAGTGTTGGTATTCCCGTTGAGGAGGAGGTATTGAACCCTCAACCAAAATCTCAAAATAACTCGCAAGATGTGGAGAGTTGAGATATTACAGGCTGATCTTGATTTTATCTCCTGTGAGGCTTTTTCTGCCTATGTCTCTGATCATAGGTTCATTGCTGTTGGGAATAGGGTGCTGGGAGGAATAGTTGGGTATGATAATGGCCTTGTTTCTTTCTGGGCTGCAGTACATACATGCCTGGTGTTTTGAGTGTCACCCTGGAATCTTTAAGAGTATGTAGGGATGTATCGTTATTTTCAGGGAAAAGTTTCTGTCCTTCAAAAGGGAGATCTTTCATAGTTGTTTATATCTCCTTAGGAAAAGTGGAGAGATGGAGCCAGGATGTTCTATGCATTACAAGGGTGGTCGCTAAGCTATGTCTTGACTACAGTAAACAAAGCAAATCGAAAGTGCAAATGAAGTGCGGATTTAAATATCCCGTGCTTCATTTGCATATTTGCATCCGAGCACTTTTTCGAAAAAGGTTTTTTCGAAAGTGAAAGCGCAGTCTAGATGGGGTTCTTTTGGAAAACAAACCCTTTTTCAAAAGAACCCCTCCTGGAGTACGGTTTCTTTCTAAAAAGGGTGGGTTTTTTTTCAAAAGAACCCCGTCTAGACTGAGCTTTCACTTAAAAAAAAAATCCTTTTTCAAAAAAGTGCTCGGACGCGAACATGCAAATGAAGCATGGGATATTTAAATCTGCACTTCATTTGCACTTTCAATTTGCTTCATTTACATTCCTCTTTCAAAAGAGGAACGTAGTTTAAACGTGCCCTCAGTGTCACCACCTAGGGAACTGCTGCTGTAAATCTCCAACTGTAAGTGCAGAGTGACGAAACACCTACAGTGGAGCGCCACAAGGACACTCCTCAAAGAAGAACAGAAAGGTCTCCTTCAGTGGGGTCAGAGATATAAGGGTTGGAAACTGTAATCAAGGGTCAAACAAGCAAAAAACATTTGATTTGATTTCTTTTACATTTAAAGTCCTTTCAAGGGCTGTCTCTAAACTACAAAGTTCTATCAGAAAAAGATATGCAAATTGCGAACCACAATTTGCGTATATTTTTCCGCTTTTCTTCCAAAAGAGACTTTTCCAACAATTGGCCCATCTACACTGGGCCAAATGTCAGAAAAAAAGCCTCTTTCAGAATATTCCTTGTTCCTTGTAGAATGAGGTTTACAGGGATGCCGAAAAAACACATCTGCTTTTCTGAATTTTTTTTCGGAAAAGCAGACGCATTCCTTGGATGTGGCAGAGCTTTTCTGGGATATTTCCGGTATCCCGGAAAAACTCTGCAGTCTAGACATACCCTGAAAAAGACGTGCAGATTGACCATGTACGGGGAATGTGGGGCCTCCCTTGGTACTTAGAAATAGACATTATATATGCCCCTTATTTATTGGCAATGCACTCTCATATAGAGACAATATCTAAATCTGGAGAATTTAGGGTTTGATATGTCTAAGCCACAGTACCAGGAGAAATATTGTATATACCTGGTAAAAGTTGAATCCCCAGCTGACCCCAGGCTCTATGCACTTTGAAATGCCACGCTGGAGCCTGCGATCAGCTGGGAAGTCCCCAGCTTACCCTGGGCTCCACGTGGCATTTTCCCAGAACCCAGGGTCAGTTAGGGCTCCCCAGCTGAACCCAGGCTCTGCGCGCTTTGAAATGCTGTGCTGGAGCCTGGGATCAGTTGTTGGAGAAATGTTTCCTTCGGCAATATTCATCGGGGCAACCCAAGCACCCCCATACCTTTACATATCACAGCATGTAAGTACAAGATACCCCAGCCCACTTCAGCTCCTTCTTACTGGACGAAAAGGAGATGGGAAGGTTGTGCAGTGGACATGTGCACTGCGTCTCAGCGAACAATAGCTATTGAAAGGAAGATAACTGTTTCTTTGAGTGATTGCACATGTTCATTCTGCAATAGATTACTTACAAGCAGATAAACTGAGGGATGGGCTTGGTGCCTATCTGAAGCTGATATCATCTGTGGGCAGCCTTCAACTTCCTGAAGGGAAGTTCCAAAGAGGATGGAGAAAGGCTGTTCACAGTAGTGACAGATGGCAGAACAAGGAGCAATGGTCTCAAATTACAGTGAGAGAGGTCGAGGTTGGATATTAGGAAAAACTATTTCGCTAGGAGGGTGGTGAAGCACTGGAATGGGTTACCTAGGGAGGTGGTGGAATCTCCATCCCTAGAGGTTTTTCAGTCTGGGCTTGACAAAGCCCTGGCTGGGTTGATTTAGTTGGGATTGGTTCTGTCTTGGGCAGGGGGCTGGACTTGATGACCTCCTGAGGTCTCTCCCAGCTCTATGATTCTCTGATTCTATGATATGGTATAATAAGCAGCACAAGAGTAGACTGATGAACAAATTGCAGCTTTACAAACGTCTTTGATACACACTTGTGCCAGGAAAACCACCAATGCCACTTGTACCTTAGTGGAATGAGCCAATACTCTAGTTGATGTGGTTGTATTAGCTAACTAATAGCATAAATAAATGCATGAAGAAATCCAGGATGACTGGAAACTGGCCAGCACTTAACTCTGTCTAAAACTGCACTCAACAATTTCACTGAAGACATAAAGGGCTTAGTATGCTTCAAGTAAAAATCTTAAGAGAAGGTTACTTGCCACTGGAGGTTCTTCGAGACATGTGGTTCCTGTCCCAATGCCAATAACCAAAATTAACTAGCAAAAGATGGTTTTCAGGGTAGCATATGAAATAATATGGAAAAAGAGAGGAGACAACCTGTGGCTAGTTTCTAGAAGATGGGTGTTCAGTTTGTATCACAAACAAAGTAATAACTCAAAAGCAGCTTTTTCAGTAGAGAGGACAAGGAGTGATTTGTCCATGAAGCCTGCAATCCTCTTCCAATATCAGGGGTAGTCTCTAGGGAGGACTAGAGAATGTGAGAGAAGCGTGCCTGTCTTCTGCTGAATTTGTGCATAAGGGACTTCAGTCTCTATCAGTCTGACACCTTTCAACAGCACTAAATTGACTTCAGAAAGAAGTTTAAGTTGAACTGTGCTCTTCTGAAAGCTGACAAGAACCCACCTCCCACAGCCAGATCTTTATCTCCAGAGGTCAGAGTCAGAAGGAAAAAGTGATGATACTCTACAAATTGCACCTCCCAATATGAAAGTAGCTGATCTTTGTGCTAAAGTGTCTGAAGTAAAACAACATTACACTTCACATCCTTAGGTTGCAAAGTCAACATCATCTTGGCATTATATTTGGAATCCATGTCTTCAGAATCTACATTTTATTGAGAAGAATGCAGAGTTATTATTTCTGACTGTTTACAGACAATTCTGTTCTAGGTCATGTGTGGAAAGTTTCATTTATAACAATAGAGATTACAGACTTCTTAAAAAATGAATACAGGTGAGGGTATTCTGCTGGTTCACATCATAACAGCTTAATTCAACACATGTTTAGAACTCCAAATTAGGGTGAACTAAGATTGAAAACTTGTTTCTTTTATGTGGTGGAAAATGCTAATATGGCCAGCAGTTCTAACACACACAAACTGTGAGATTAGCAAGACTAGTAAATCCTCAAAAAAATCCTCAAATTATATTTTATCAAAATAATTCAACATTAAGACAAATATAATGACTGAAAACTTTCATTTAGAATGTATATGCTAGTTTTGGAAAGATGAAAGCATTCCAGCTCTCAGTCTGGAAGGTTTCAATCAAGATAATTTCCTCAGGATTTATAAACACACGTCACTTCTTGGGATTTCTGTGAACAATGACACATAGGCTACGTCTACACTGCAGTACTATTTTGGGATACCGGAGGTATCCCAAAATAGCTATTCCGCATCTTCTGAGCATGTCCATTATTTTGAAATACAATGGGCTCGCTATTCTGACATCCCTGTAAACCTCATTCCACGAGGAGTAAGGGACATTCCATGAAGAGTAAGTGATGTGTAGACAGCACCAAATTTCAAAATAAGCTATTTCAAAATAACATTGAAATAAGATACGCAGTTTGTGTAGTTCAAATTACGTATCTTATTTCGACCTACAGTGTAGAGTAGATGCACCTATAGTCTGGGAATGCCCTGGTATTTCCCATCAATAGTCCCAAAGGGCGCATCTACACAGCAGGGCTTAACTTGAAATAAGCCATGCAGACTGAGCTATATCAATTGCATAGCTTATTTTGAAATAGCTTATTTCAAGTTTTGGTGCTGTGTACACACAACTTATTTCAAAATAGAACACTCTTCCTCCAACTTCCCTTACTCATAAAATGAGGGTTATAGGAGTTGGAGTAAGAAGTCCTTCAGCTTGACAGTATTTCAACCTTATGTTAAAATAACTGCCGGCTGTGTAGATGCAGACTATATTATTTGGAAATAACACTAGTTATTTTGAAATAATGTTGCTGTGTAGACATAGCCAAACAGAGCCACAGTCCAGAGAGTCACTATGACCCTTCCATTTACACTGTCTTATCTACCTGAACCCAAATAGCCTCTGACAGCCAGATGCTGTGACTGGATGACAGGGAAAGGTTCATGCGATAATTGCCCTGTTCTGTTTGTTCCCTCTGAAGCATCTGCCATTGGAAGACAAGATATTGGGCTATGCGGACCATTGGTTTGACCCAATATGGCCATTGTTATGTTCTTTTATTGCCATGAAAACTTCCCCATCTCATATTGGATGCTGCATGTGAACTAGTATTGATAAAATAAGACCCATCACAAATCTTCCATTAAAACTTGAACTTTTCTGGAAATTCAGAAACTGTAGTTAAAAACTGAGGAAAAATTCAGCTTTTTTTGTGCTTCCTGGTTTAGGCTAAAATGTGGTCTGGAAATAGCAAGATAGCATGAAATGTTCCACTGTCATAGAATTTGAGACTTATATAAAAGAAGCAAGTACCAGAAAATACTGGATACATTCTAATGCTTTATGAGATTTCCCATCAGCTTTATCAGTCAAACTTCTGTTCATAGAAACTTTGGTATGCTTTGCTGAGATGAATAGAATTCTTTTGAACAGATTCTTTTGAAGTTTACCCATTGCTAACAAATGTCACATATTACCTTCCTGATTGTATCAGGAGCTAGGGAAGAAATGTACATGCATATTAGCTAGCAATATCTGTTGTGGGGGCTGAGCAAGAAAATATGAAAAGGGAAAAGGATTACTGTTTCATCCTATTGTTACGGCCTTGCCTCATTTATAGAGCAGATGCCTCTTCTCTACTGCTCTCAACATGCTACTCCAATCACCTTCCCTTCAGGTAAATAATTTGCCTCAGTGATTATAATGCAAGCTAGGGAGCTAACATTATGCTTATGAAAATATATGCCCTCCCAGGAGAACAGCGTCATTATCTTAGATTCTTACCAAAATACTAAAATGGTTTGTTTTAGTTTATATAATGTCATCATGTATGTCTGAGCCAGAAAACTAATAAAAATTCACATTGGAATTACCTGGCTTGCTTTTATTTTTAAGCTTTCAAAAGTTTCTCTCAAATCAAGGCACACTGTAAAGATCTTAAAAAACAAGTAAACTGTTGTTGTTGGCTAGAACAAACACTCCTTCACCATCCCTCAAAAATAATTAAACTAAAAACGATCCTAGAACTGTAACTTGTGTGTGACAGCATCAGAGAAGCATCAAGTGCTCAGTACAGTTTATTTTTCCGAAAGGAAAGAGAGTGTGTGATCCTGTGTAATTATTTTAGAGTCAATCAGATATGAAAGGTTGCTTTTCCTAATGGGTTTTCTTACATTTCTCTTTAGACTCATGTCTCATACAAAACTATCAGAAAAAAAAATCATGACTACTAAACAATGTTTTTTATAGTCTGTCTTACTAAATGCTCATTTTTTTCCATTTCTTAAAAATGTCTAAGTGCCATGCATCTCAGTACCCATTACTGACTACTCTGCCAAGACCCAGATCAGAAGCTGCACTCAAAGAATCAGTCAGGGTATGTCTACACTACAGACTTTTTTTTCGAAAAACCGCCATTTTTCCGAAAAAACTTCAATTATGTCCGCACTCCAATCACGTTCTTTCGAAAAAAAATTGAAAGAACAGAGGGGTTTTTCCAACATTGATAAACTTCTTTCTATGAGGAAGAAGCCTTTGTCCGAAAGAGCACTTCTGGAAAAAGGCATGCGTGGACGGGGAAGAGGGACGTCTTTTGCAAGAAGAGGAAAGAGGAAAAAGCACATGTGCCCCGGTGGCAATCACAGCTTACATGCAAGATAGCATCCAGACTGAATGGACGCTATCTTTCGAAAAAGCAGATTGCTTTTTTGATGTGCTTTGGCAGTGTGGACACTCTCTTTCGGAAGAAGTTTTTTTGGAAGATCTCTTCTGGAAAAGCTTCTTCTGAAAGAAGCCTGTAGTCTAGACATAGCCTCAGTATAGGAATTCAAAAGCATTTCTAGTTTCTTCCTCATATCTGACTCCAAAGCCACTGCAGTAACACCCACTCTGTAGGCAAGGGTACTTGGGTGACCATGTCTGGCAGGCCCATCCTTGGGCATATGCAGAATATGCAGCTGTCTAGAACACTACTAAATTTGGGGCAACTGGTGCCCCAAATTTAGTGGTGCTCTAAAAAGCTGCATGTTGTGTATGCAGACCCTGGGCCCAGGGCCAGCGGCAGAGCCCTGGGGCAGTAGCTGGGACCCAAGATGCAGGGCTGGCAGTGGAGGCCTGGGCAGCACTCAGGCTGGGTGCAGGAGCGGTGGCAAGACCTAGGCAGTAGCCAAGACTTTGGCTGGGTGTGAGGCTAGTGTGGAGGCCCATGCAGCAGCCAGGACCTTGGCTAGGTGCAGGGGCCAGCAGTGGAGGCCCATGCAGCTGCAGTCCTGGCAGCTGGGAACCCAAGTAAAATGTGGGAGTGCTGCAGCACGCAGTAGTTCCCATGCCTATGCTTTCTGACCCTGCTCCTGCCCCTCCACACAGTCCTAAGTGCAGTCCCCACTCAATAGCGCATAAGTAAAGGTGGCAATAGAGAGCTGCTGTGAAAAGCGATATTAAGAAATATACAAGTATCAATTTGCAAAGCAGGCTTCATTGGATCACCACCTCTAGGTTCGCACTGCTGCTGGCAATAGATGCTGCTTTCAGAGCAGGGTGGCCAGAGAGCAATGGCTGCTGGGTGGGTGCCCAGCTGTGAAGGCAGCGCCACTGCCAGTATCAGTGAAGAATTTCAGAAGTAAGTGAGGTGATGCAATACCTGCCACCATTTCTTCAGTGTCACATTTGACCTTTGTTCTGGGAGGGATAGTTACAAGGGAGCTAAGGCATACTTTGGAATAGCTATAGCTCTCAAAAGCCCCTTTTTTCAGTGATGCCCCTGTGTGTGTGTGTGTGTGAGTGTGTGTGTGAGACTGTTAAATTATAAACTACTTTTTATTTGCCAATTCTAATGTTCTGATTGGTCTGTTATTTTATGTAGCTCTTCAGCTGCTGATCAAGCCCTCTAATGTTGTATGAGCCCCACATTTTAGACTAAAAACAACAAACGTGAGCATGTGATACTATAATTCTGTAGCCAGACATGAACCCCATCTTGTTCCCCCCCCCCAGAGAGCAAGAGAAAGGCAGTCAGCCTTTGATGCCCTGGGAACGCAGGTGTGCTGCCTGTCCCTGACTCTACCATAAACAGAAACCAGACAGTAAATGGGCTAGCTGACGACCCGGGGGCCTCCCGTCGCCCTGATGGCTAGTACCAGTAATTGACACACCTGCACTGTCCCAGGAGAGGAATCTTCGCCCATCACATACCAGAGGTGCCCATTGTCTGCATTTTCCCAGGTGTGAATTATGCTTTGCACCCTTCGTGGGAAACTTGGCATTCAAAGCCATTTTTCCTAATTGGCCACTTGAGACCAGGAAGAAGCCTACATGACCCAAGGGGTATAAAGAGGGGTTTAGTAGCCCACCTCATTTGAGCTCCAATCATCTACACCTGCTGGCAGGTATTGATGGACTCCCGAGGTCTGTGGGACGCCCAACCTCGCCCTACTTCTTCCCGAGGGATTGAGAGAAAGACGCTGGCCACGCCAAGTCTGGAACGCAGGCTGAGAATATATACCTGCTAGGTGTCTATTTTGCATGCATTTAATAAGAGCTCAGAGAACCAAAAGGGTTTCGTGGTATCTCTAAGTGACTTATTAGTGTAATTTCTGTCCTGTCCTTTGTAGTGGCTGTGTTATCTGTAACACAGTAGTAGCATTTAACAGCTAAGTTTACCCTGTAACAATAAAATAGTAACTGTTTAAGCTGTGACCTGACTCCTTCAGTTGCTGTAACAGAACCAAGCACAATTTTAAAAAGAACTCCAGCCGGTCATAAGGGACAGATATAGGGAGAGCTTGAGCGTTGGATCGTGTCGCTTCCAGGGGACAGATCCGTTGGGGCATCTCTCAGCCTCCCCAGGCTGCCCGCTGCGAAGGGATCGTGTACCCTAGCAGTCAAAATCTGAGGTGTAATAAGCTCTCCCTGTAAACTTCTTGGGGCGCCCATCAAGCTCCTCCAGGTTGCCCGCTGCTAAGGGACCCCAGTCCTAGCAGTTGAAGTCTCGGGTGTATAATACACACACACCACTCACTGCCCTGACCACCGGCTGACAAATTCTCAGAGTCCAATTTATTAAAATGGCGATAATACAAGTTAAGGATGTTAAGTATCGTATAATTCACTAATCGAATAGTCGATGCATTTTTGCATCGACTATTCGATTATTGGATACAGCAGCGCTGCCCCTTTGAAATGCTGCTGCAGTGTTTCAAAGGGGCAGTGCTGCACAGCTGATCCTGGGCTCTGTGAGGCACTGCCCCTTTGAAACACTGTGGCGGCATTTCAAAGTGGCAATGCTGCACAGAACCTGGGGTCAGCCGGGAACTCCAGCTGACTCCGGGCTCCGTGAGGCGCTGCCCCTTTGAAACGCTGCCATGGCATTTCAAAGGGCAATGTTGCATGGAGCCCAGGGTTAGCGGGAGACTCCCCAATTGACCCCGGGCTCCACACTGCAGTGTTCAAAGGCACAGTGCCACATGGAGCCCGGTATCAGCTGTGCGGCACCACCCCTTTGAAACACTGCCACAGCATTTCAAAGAGGCAGCGCCACATAGAGCCCGGAACCCTGTACTCTGTGCAGTGCTGCTGCTTTGAAGTACCCCTCTCTTCCCCCCCCCTTGCATCTATCTGATAGAGGCAGCAAGAGGGGGGAAATGACTAGTTGACTATCCTGTCAACTATCCGAAAAGCATTTGCTTATCAGATTGTCAACTAGTCCTTAACATCCCTAATACAAATACAGTACTGTATGTATTTTGTTTAGGAACAATAATTCACTGCATTATGCTTTACAATACTTTTTTAAAGTAAATACACTATATTGCAATAGAGAGATGTGTGTAATTTTCTAAAACATTAGATTTAGATTATATATTTTATAGCAGTTGAACTGTGTTTTGTGCATGTGCTTGCGATGCCCACATAAAAGCTTTGCAACCTCAATCCCAGTTTAAAATCCCCTGAATTAGATCATTCTTGACAGCTGCTTGTCTAACCCAGGGCTACTCCACTTTGGAAGCCCTGGAGGCCACAGTGATGCTCACAAGGGCCGCAACTTAAGTGTGGTTGGATATACATGCAAATATATGCAAATAGCTTCTTTCACACGATGGGCATGAATACAAAGATTAAGGCAAGACTACACAACATACAGGCCCCATTTAAGTCAGTTCTGATGATATTAATAAAATGCAATATTAATAAAATGCAATATTTACCCAATTTCCACCCATATGACAGCACTTTTAATGAGCAATGACAGTCCAGGAATTTAACTACTAAAACCCATATCAACAGAAGTCCATTATATTGACTACTTTTTTGTTTTGGCTCCCACCTGCGGGCCACATGTTGAGCCCCATGTAAATCCAAACCACACTGGGCTGCAGACAAACGGGCCGTGGGCCACACATGGGCCACATGTTGAGTAGCCCTAGTCTAACCTGTACTTTAAAATTTCCAATGACAGGGATTCCACAACCTCCCTTGGCAATTTGTTCTAGTACTTAACTACTCTGATACCTAGCAAGCTTTTTTCTAATGTCCAGCCTTCACTTGCTTCAGTTTAGGCCCATTGCATCTTGTCCTATCTTTAGAGGTTAAGGATAACAATTTTTCACACTCCTTGTAAAAATCTTTTATGTACCTGGAGAAAACTGTCATGTCCTTCTTTTAGCCTCTATGTTAATGGACTAATTACTCTTTGAATTCTTCCCAGCCTATTTTAATCCATTAATTAGATGTGTGAGGAAGGGGGAGGGAGGAGTTAATTAGCACTGATGTGGGGCATGGGGTAAGCATCAAACCTAGAGATGGCATTCACCATAGCAGAAGTCCATGCAGAATCTAACCATCCCATCCAATTTAGGAACTAACATGACTGGTCTACGCCACTCACTCCGATACTCTTCCACCACCCCCAGCAATAGCATCTGGACCAGCTCTTTCCGCGCCGTGTCGAATATCTTCCTGGGGAGTGGGCAATTGTTGTCCCTCACCTTTTGGCCTGGGTTGGTGGCAATGTGATGACTTGTAAGCCATGGTCCTCCCTGGTTTGGCCGATAGGACATGCGTAAACTTGGCAATTAGCTCCTGTAGCTGTTCCCATTGTTCAGGTCAAAGGACTTGTCCGATGCCTACTGGGTGGTGTTACTGTGAGTCTCTGGCCTGTGGCCCCAGCTCTGGCTCCGGAGGGTACAGAACAATCATCATGGCTTCTCGTTCCTTCCAGGCTTTTAGGCGGTTTACATGATATATTTGGATCTCCTTCCAATGCCCTGGCTGCTGTATCTCATAATCCACAGGTCCTACTCTTTGTGTCACCTCAAAAGGGCCCTGCCACTTTGCTGGTAACTTGGACTCTGCCGATGGCAACAAAAGCAACGCTCAAGTCTCCTGGCATAAAAGGTCCTCACGTTTGCCCCGTTGTTATATTGCCTTGTTTGTTCTTCCAGGACTCTCTGCAAATTCTCTTGCTAGCTAGCCTAACTCCCTAAGATGTTCCCTCAGCTGCAGCACTTTGTTCCATAGGTGGAGATACTGGGAGAGGAGTTCTTTGCTCCTGCGGCAGGTCAGCCCTGCCCCATGCCAGGGTGTCCCCAAAGGTCTCCTTCGGCATGCTTACCCTGGATTGTAGAGGTGCCCCCAAGGGGAGCATCGGTGTCCCTCCAATTGCACTCCAGGGCCCCCGGTCCTGTCCTTTGCCTGGAATTCTTGGGCTATGTGGTTTCTGTTCTGGCTTTGGGGGCTCCTCCATTGCCATATAATCCTCTGTCAAGGAGATGGCTTCAGCAAGAATCTTAGGGTGGTGCCATTGCACCCACTCCTTCCTGCCCCTGGGCAGGACTTGCATGAACTGCTCCAGAGCTATTAGTTCGGCTACCTGCGCTGCTGTCTGCTTGTCCAGTTCTAGCCACGGCCAGCAATGGTCCCGAATTCACTGGGCCACCACCCAGAGCCTGGCTCTGTTGGGTACCATTCTTGGCACAGCCGATGGCAGTACATCTCCAGGCTGACCCCAGCTTGGTCTAATATGGGTATTCCAATGCCTTACGGGGTCCAAATTTTGGTAAGCCATCTGAGCCAGCCTGGTCAGGTAGGGCGCCAGTAGTGTGTCCCAACCCACTCAAATGTCACTAGGAAGGCTTCCAGATCATCATGGGGCCCCATCTTTGTAAGTCATATGGGCAACCCTGAGAGGCCACCCCCGACTTCCACTTCAGCCAGGCTGGGGGAGGAGGTGGTGTAGCCCTCCATAGTGTCACCATCCACTGCAACCACTGGTCTTGTTGGGCCTGTTGTTGCAGTGAGTTCCCTCAGCAGCTGCTGCAGCTGCTCCTGGTGTTGGGTGGCCTGCAATTGTTGTTGGCTTACCATCTGCTGGAGTAGTTGGTTTTGCTGCTGCTGCTGCTGTTGGGCTTTCTCCTTCTGCTGGTTGTCCAACAACCACTCAAACAGCTTGCTGGGATCCATCACGTCTACCAGATTTTGCTAACTGCAACCTCCCCCTTTTTCTCTCTCTCCCTTTTCCCACCCTTCTTCTCTACAACCTCTTGGGGCCCCCTTCTGTCCCTCTGCACTTCCCCTTATAACAGGGAAGGAATCACTCTAAGTGCCCACATTCTCTACCAGTTGTCATGGGGGGTGGGAAGCCCAGCCCCCTGAGAGGCATGGCAGGGAGCTTCTTAGGTCCCGTCTGGGTTGCTCCACCCTGTATTCATTCCAACCATTTATTGCCACTGTCAGTGAGGCAGTAAGGCCCAGCAGCCTAGTGAGTAATGACCTCGCTTAGTGTCACATTATTGGATTTTAAGGTGAGCAGACAGATCACTGCTGCGCCCATGGGGGGTATTTGCCCCGAAGTCTATACAAAGGGGGCCATGTGAGGTGTCAAATGAAAGCTTATGTTCTACTGATTCTATATATGCTACTCATGCACTTATATGATGTCTATATGTGGAATTATGAATATGGACTCTGTGCTGGTACTGTGAATGTTCTCTGCCTGAGGCAGAGCAATGGGCTGGGGCTGCCTGTTGTAAAGAAGGATTGTTCAGTCAATGACTATGCTAATTAGCATGGCCCCAAGGACAATGTCTCTCAGGGTGGCCCATATATACCTGAGGAATGCGTCTGGAAACCTGCAACTAATCAGGGCATAATGGCTGCCAGCATGTGAAACACAGACAGATCACTTGACCATGTGACCCACTCCAGCTTGGGAGACACCAGGAATGGATATATAAGTGCCGTGAGGCAGACTCCATTTTGTCTTCAATTCTACTACTGATCCCAGATGCAGCCTTGCAAGGAACAGAGAGCCGGGAAGGATTGTGGATCCATCCTGACATAGGATGTACACCAGAGACTTTTAAGATAGCAGTTGGTAACATCTCTGCTAAGAGCCTGCATCAAGAATTTGGTGATTGGTGCATGTAATGTATTCTCCTTAACAGCCTTACTCTCAACCTTTTCTTTCTTTTGTTAATAAACCTTTAGATTTCAGATTCTAAAGGATTGGCCCAGTGCGATCTTGTGGGTAAGCTCTAAAGTGTAAATTGACTGGGAATCTGTGGCTGGTTCTTTGGGACCTGGAGAACCCGTTCGGGGTAGGTGAGATTGGGTTCTATAACCCCTCACCTGTGTGTAAGGCCTGGGGCTGATTGTGGCACAGGGAGAACTGAGGTGTCTGAGGGGTTTTGCTTGTGAGGCTTCCAGCTGGCCGGATTGGCAGCTGAAGTGCTCAGTGTGACTGGTTTGTGGCCTATTTGGGGAGGGTCTCCAGTCTAGGGCTGTAAGCAGCTCTGGTTTTGAGCAATTCGCCCTGAGCAGATGCCCTCAGCAGTCCCCAGACCCGGCCTGGTCCATCACAGGCAGTAAGGCCCAGTGACCAAGTCAGTAATGACCGCAGTCAACAGGGCAGTAAGGCCCAGCAGCCAAGTCAGTAATGTAGTTAAGGCACCCCCACTTTTGGGGGTCAATGGGATGGGGTTGGAGGACCTGGACCCTCCCTTTCCACCAGGCCCCAGCCCAAGGCCCTGTCAGTGGTGGGCATGTCCCACCACTAGCTCAGTGGAGAATCCATCTGAAATACTCTGAACTCATGGGGCCTTTCTGGCTCCCCGCCCTGTGCTACTTCCTACCTTGTCCGATGGCTGGCATCTTCCCCACCTGTGTCCTCTGGGCTAGTCACTCCTCCCGTTTGGTCCCTGCTGGTGGGCCTCTGCCCTGATGTCCACCAGCTGCGGTAGCTGCTCCTGTGGCTACGGCTGTTTGTGGCTGCTGCTGCTGCTGCTGCTGCTGCTGCTGCAGTGGTGGTTGTTGCTGCTGCTGCTGCGGCGGCGGCAGTAGTGGCGGTAGCGGCAGCGGCTGCTGCTGCTGCTCCTGGGCTCTGGCAGGAGCTGCTTCCCCTTCCATGGTCAGCCCTGACTGAGTTGC
Source organism: Pelochelys cantorii (assembly GCA_032595735.1). NCBI lineage: Eukaryota > Metazoa > Chordata > Testudines > Trionychidae > Pelochelys > Pelochelys cantorii. The sequence continues at coordinate 93,645,087 of CM064329.1, read as the reverse complement.
TCACCTGGCTTTTATACTGGGCCTGCAGTTGGAGTATGCCCAGCAGCGCTGTAGGGGAGAGGACCTCTCAGCCAAGTAGACCTGGTTAACCCTTCCCGGGCCAGTGCAGGATTGGTGCACTCCATCACAGGATACAAACTAAAGGATGTCTCAATGGTGACTGATATAAGTTTATGTAGCTTGTCACCTTTAGCTCAGCAGCCAAAAGTGATTTAAAGCCCCCAGAAGCACTCCAGGGAGGGCACCAGGAGGATGGACACTTCTTGTGGCTGCTTGCTAAGGCTAGCTGAGACACATGCTTACAGGGGCTCCATTCTACGGCTGTGTCTCACATACCAATCCTCCACTGCCTACCTCCTCATGGGACACCAAACTCATTCTGTGTGCTCTGGTTGCCCTTGCAGACACCACAGCACTGACATTGTTGAGCCAGAGCTGCTGCAAAGCAGTGCCAGGCTCATGGGCCTCATGCTGCGCCTCATGGCACAGTTCATCCAAAGTGTCCACGTGCTGCTTCAGCACGACGACGAGCAGCCTGAACCAGAGGACCCCTTCACCCAGATCCTGGTGGTTCTGCTGTATCAAATGACCCTCAATCCCTTGGACACAGTCAAACACTGCTTCTGGTGGAGGGAGTTCAGACTGGTGGGACCACATCATCCTGCAGTGATGGGTCAATCGGCAGTGGCTCCATTCATATCCCCATCCTGGCCCCTGACCACCGTGCCTCAGACTATAAAAAAAGAAAGGGGTACTTCTCTATGGTGCTGCAGGCCCTGGTGGGCCACAAGAGGCAGTTCACAGACATTAATGTCAGCTGGTCGAGTAAGGCACACAATGCCCACATCTTCCAGATCTCCTGCCTTTTCTGAAAGATACACGCCGGCATTTTTTCCCTGACTGCACCATCAGGGTCAGGGACGTGGACATACCCATGTGCATCCTGGGCAACTCAGCCTACCTCTTGCTCCCCTGGCTTATGAAGCTCTACATGGGCAGCTTGGACCCCACCAAGAAGAACTTCAACTGCAGGCTGAGTAGCTGCAGCATGTCTGTGGAGTGTGCTTTTGGCCACCTAAACAGGAGGTTCCAGAGTCTCCTCAACCACCTGGACAAGTGCGAGCGCAACTTCCCCTACATGGTGGTGGCCTGCTGTGTGCTCCACAACCTATGTGAAAGCAAGGGGGAGACATTCCTGCCAGGGTGGGGGGCAGAGGCTGAAAGCCTGGCCAGCACTTATGAGCAGCCAGACACCAGTGCCAATTGATGAGAACATCAAGGGACTGTGCTCATCTGGGAGGCCTTGAGGGAGAGTTTCAGCCAAGGCCAGCTGTGAGACTCCCCCGGGCCTCTCCACAAGAGGCCTCTGCATTGCCTCTGTGTGCCTTTGCTCTCCAACTACTCCCTTCCCCTGCCCTCTCTTCCCACCTTCCCCCATCTCCTTCAGAGCAAATAAAAAAGCCTTTTTTAACAAACAAGTCTGTTTATTGGGGAATATACAACAGGGGAGAAATTGGGGAAAGAACCTGGAATGGAAGAGAGGGAAAGAGGGGAAAAAGGGATTCAGTGATGGGGCTGGGACTGTTGCCTGCCATGGGTAGCTCGGGAGGCTTTGGCTACCCAAGAGATCCCATTTCCACATGTTCAGGGACCCCAGAGGCCCCTGGGGGGCCTATGAGGGAAGTCAAGGGGGTGGGCGGGAGCTGGGAGTTGAGGGGGTGGGGGTAGGGACTTGGGGGGATGGGGGTGGGAAAGTGGCTGGGGGCCTGCTTCATGCACGTGGCCATGCACTCCATCACTTAGGTGAGCGAAGATCACATGGCCTCATGCTGGTGTGCCAGCTGGTTCCAGATGGCCTTCTGCTGCTCTCAGCCAGCCCAGTGCTCCTCCCAGTCAGCAGTCTACTCCTGGTGCTCCTTGTTGAGTCCCCAGACAAGGAACTGAAGGCAGGCCATGTGGCCCCACAACAGGTCTTTCTGGGTTCACTTGCTCCTCAGGAAGGTGGCGTGGGAGGTGATGAAAGCACCACACTCGCAGCTGACCCAGCTGTGAGAAAAGTTATAATGGCAGTCACCCCAGGAGACACTGTGCATGAAGCCTAGCCGTAATCTCTGAGCCGACACCGAAGGTCTTGGTTCAGATGACGGCAATGTGCTTCAAGCAAGGCCATTTGTTGCCTAGACATCAGGCACTTTGTTGTAGGGACACAGACATTCCAGGGGAGCATCACTACACCTATGGCCCTGGGTCAAGCAGGCATGGGAAGGTGCTTGCCAGGCCAAGAGCCTGTGGGTGGGAATTGGGGAAGGGTGGCTCCACTGTCTTCTGTGTCCCACACACGCTGTGGCCAGCACTGGCAGCATTCCACAGAACTTCTATCCCTGCCAGCTGGAGGGTGTGTGTGTGTGTGTGTGTGTGTGTGTGTGTGTGTGTTGCTAGAGTTGTATTTGAGTGGCAGGATCGTCTGAGGCCTCGGAGATATCCTGGCGGGGGGGGGGGAGGGGACTGGCTCCAGGGTGAGAAGCAGCTCTTGGATGGCGGGCATGGTGGCCTGGCTGGCCTCCTCCTCCTCTTTCTCCTCATCCTCATTCTCCACAACCCCACCCTCATGGAGGTTGATGCTGGGTGTGTCCTGGATGGACTCGATGACAATGGAGTCTCAAATAACCAGAAGTGACCATGTGAGGAACCAGAGCATCCATTCTGCTCCCTGGCCTTATTGTAGGCCTGCTAGAGCTCTTCAATTTTCATGCAGACCTGGTAGAGGGTCCGCATGTGTCCTTTTTCAGCCAGGCTGGCAGCCATCCGGCCGTAGACATCAGCATTCCTCCTCCTCTTGCGGAGATCCTGGAGGTTGGTCTCCTTGCCCCTAATCTCAATGAGATCCAGAATCTCCGCTCCAGTCCAGGCCAGTGCCCTCTTTCATCCCTGGCCAGGAGCAATCGAGGGTACTGTGGGAGTGCCGGCAGCCATGGGGCGGGGCTTAGAGGGAGTGCTGAGGTCCAGCGTGGCTCCTGGGATGGTACTGTGCGTCACACGGCTGTGAAAAGTGCCACAAGTCCTTTTCCTGCAGCCTGCTGCTTTAAACTCTGCAGGACAAGGGGAGCATTGGAGATGTAAGGTGTGGCCAGAGCGGCCACAAGTGCAGCTGTGAGAGGCCTCTGGAGGTCAATTATTTCAAAATAGCAGCAGCTGAGTGTCCACACTCATGCTATTTCAAAATAATAATTTTGAAATAAGCATTATTCCTCATGGAAAGCAGGAGTTAATATTTTCAAATAACCAGACTGTTATTTCAAAATAATGGGCATGGTAGTGTGGGCCTTCTGCATCTTATTTCAAAAGAAGGGGAGTTATTTCAAAATAACTCCCTAGTGTAGACCAGGGCTCATTGTCTCTCCGCTAATATGCTGTTCTGGGAGAGATGGAAACCAAGCTGAAATTAATCACTTGTCCTGAGGACCAGCAGCACTCCTGGTAGACATAATAAAAATTTCTATCTCATTTCCAGTCCCTGTGACCTACCAAATCCACTAATGCTTTTGTTTGAATGCTAAGTGTCAGGATGCATATTCCAACATCCCATATAATTACTGCCTATGGAGACATATCCCATAACATTTGCAGCTGCACAGGGGAGGGGAGCTGGAAGGGTGTGAGTCAGTATCAACTGTTTCCTATTCCTGATTTTTTTTGGACAATATTGTTATAGAAAGAACAGGATATTTTTACTCTGAAGCTTCAAAGGTGCAACTCCTTCCTCCATGCCCTGATGATGTGTTGACTCTCACTTCATTCTGTTTTGGCATCTTCTCAAGCACCCTTTTTAGTTCCCCGTCGGGGTGAAAGTAACTTAGAGGTGAGTGTGGGGGTATCTCAGTTCAGAGGGTGGGGACATGGGAGGTGCAGGAGTTAGGGCAGCGGGCTGTTCAGTAGTCAGTGTTGGAGGGTGTGAGGAGGGGATCAGGGCAGAAAGTTGTGGTGGGTGAGGCTCAGGGCAGGAAATTCAGATGTGGGGTATGGGAGTTAGGTCAGGGGGCTGTTCAGTAGGCAGTGTAGAGAGAGTGAGGAGGGGCTCAGGATAGGGGGTTGAGGTGTGTTTGGAGGTGTGTAGGAATTGGAGCTAGGGACTGGTGGCATGGGGGGGCTCAGGGCATGGGGTCGGTGTATGTAGAGAAGAGTGAAGGAGGACAGTGGCACCCTTTATGGAGGAAATGGGGGGCCCAATTTCTACTGCTTGTTGCTTGCTCTTCTCCTTCTCTCACTATCAGGGAGTGAAGGGAAAGCACACAGCTCATTCCTCATTCCTCTGCCCCCTGCCCTCGGCAGCCAGGAGGAAGAGGAAGGCAGGCAAGCTGTGCTCTTTCCTCTCACTCCCTAACAATGATGGAAGGACAGTGAACAGCAAGCAACAAGTAGTCTCATAGGAATGTGAAGGCAAGTACAGCAGCCTGCAGGGGAGCCCCAAGAGCCCAGCTGAGAGTGCACCTCCACTCCTCCTGCAGTGGCACTCCCCATCTGGCTCTTATAAGAATGGCGCACCAACACACACTGGCTTAACTTTTCACCTCTGTTCCCTGTGCTGTAATTTCCTTAGAGAAAGAGGGTGTATTTGCTATCTTCTTGTATATATCTCTATCTCCCAGTCTGTTCAGCGAAGCCATAGAAAAAGAGACTGAATCTAAGCTGAGAATTTTAGCCTCCAGTCATGTGCCTAGGCAGAAAACTCAGAGCTGTTACTTACACAGCATCCAGCTTCGTCCCATTGAAAGCATGGCCTTGGACCCTAGTGAAGCCATTATTGTAGAGTTTGCTGCAAACAAACAAGATTAGCAGTTTTAACAATGCAATACTAGCTAGATTCCTGGAGAACTATGCTTTATCTTTCCCCGGCCAGCAGTTTACCAGATGGACTAATTTTAATCTCTTGGAGGTATAACATAATGTAAGAGTTAATGAATCTTCAGCAGCATTCTTGAGTACTGAGCATAGAAGAAAGCCAGGCAGCATTTGCAATTTATACGTTTACTTTCTTCCCAAGAAAGAAAAGGTAATTCTATCACCCAGCTCAGATGTGTCCAGAAGTAATAAATGAGCACCATGGTTTCTCAAAACATTCATGACATTCAGATGTGTATTCCACATAGGCGCATGTGCACGGGGAACACTTAAGCTGGAGAATATGCTTAACAGTACCCATAGGGGGATGGGGATGGTACTTCATGGGCATAGCACCTCCCTAGGCTTTATGGAGCAGCGCCACCCTAACCACCTTCAGGCCTGGTCTGCACTAGACTTACATTGAATTTAGCCGCCTATGGTTGATTTTTCTACATCTATACAGCAGGGCAAAACTCGAATTAAGCCATGCAACATCAGCTACATCAATTGTGTAACTGAAGTCAAAATAGCTTAATTAGGCTTTTGGTGCTGTCTACACAGCAGGAAGTCGAAGGAAGAACACTCTTCCTTCGACTTCCCTTACTCCTTGTGAAATGAGGGCTACAGGAGCTGGAGTAAGAAATCCTCCAGCTCAACATTATTTCGAAATAAAGGCTTGTAGTGTAGACACACACTATGTTGTTTCGGAATAATGTCAGTTATTCCAAAATAACGCTGCTGTGTAGACATACCCTAAGTGATGCATCCACACTACCAAGCCTGTCGCATCAACCCTAAGGGCCGCTGAAGTCTATTTCAGTACTCCTGCTTTTCATGAGGAGTAATGCAACCTTTCATGGTCAAATTTACGGTAATGTAGATGCAGCGTTGGATGAAAGTCAAGGCTATTGACCTCTAAGATCCCTCCCACACTCTGAGTGCTCTGGCCAGCACTTGCATCTCTATTGCTCTCCTGGAGAGCTCAAAAAGCCCCGAGGAAATCAGAATGGCATTTCCTGTGTGGTCAGCATTGTGAGCCCATTCCTTGCAAGCAGCATACCATGGCACACATAGGGATGAGTCCCAATATTCCAACAAACACTGTGACGACTTCCAATACTTATGCTCCCACAGGTGCCAGTTCCCAGTGGTGCAGAAGAGCACCAGCATGGAGTGTCCAGGAGATCTTGGACCTCACTGAGGCTTGGGGAGATGTATCTATCCTATCAGAGCTTCAAACCAGGAAGAGGAATGTCGACATTTACGGCAAAATCTCAAGCTGCCTAGTGGCTAAAGTATATTCCAGGGATGCCCACTTGTGCTGAGTAAAGATCAAGGAGCTTAGGCAGTCTTACCATAAGGCGAAGGAGGTGAGTGGATGATCTGAGGCTATGTCTACACTTGGAGTAAGGATGTGATTTCCAGCTCTTTTAGGCATACTTGTATTAGCTCTCATCAAGCTAGCACACTAAAAATAGTAGCACTGGCGACAGCAAGCAGTGGATTGGCTAGCCTTGCTGAATACAAACCCAAAGGGTTCAGGCAGATTTGTATTTTGCATATCTAGCCAGCACCACTGCTTGAAGTTGCTCATGCCACCCCAGCTACGCTATTTTTAGCATGCTAGCTCAATGAAAGCTAATGTGAGTATGTGTACACTAGCTGGAAACAGTATTCCTGGCTTCAAGTGTGTCACATACCCTTGACTATACCTGTATTACAGTTTTATAGAAGTAGTACCACAAATCCTTTCTATCTGTGCTTCTTTCTACAGCTCATATCCCGCATAACTTCTCAGTGCACGCTGTCTGTTTAAGCACTTTCTTCTTGTTATTTCTGCTATTAAAATATTTTGGCAGGGTAATTTTAAAAAGAAGACAGCAGGAAACTATACGAACAAGACCATGAATAACAACTGTCTCTCTTTTACAAACCAATATATAGATTAGGGCTGAATTGTTATTTTACAAGACATGGTGATTTGCTTCACAGACAGGGAATGTAACAGTCATGTGAGTTAAACGGGTAGGACTTACAGTGTAAGGGATTCATTACACAGCCCATGGAATGCATTTGCAGGCACTGAAGTCACGTAAGGATTGTCTGCAATTTCACTGCAAAAGGAGACAAAAGACTTGACATTGCAATAAAACATCTGCATTACAGAACAGACCTAGTTTGAATCTTGCAGTTACTGATTCTCTGACATACAGCACAATAAAATGCAAAACATACGTAAGCAGAGGGTATAGTTCCACAAGTTATATATTACAGATGTGCTGGAAGACTAAATGCTTCAGTCAGCCAAAAAGTTATAGGTATCCCAATTGTTTGTAGAAAATAGATGGGCTTTATATTATTGTTTAATGTGTGCTCAGCATGTGGTGTTCTTCTGAATGATAGCACAGCCAGATTGCTCCTTTCACAAGCCAGGGATTTAGCAGAGAAATAAATAACAATAATCACCCCATTGTTAAGTTAAGATAAGATTCTAGTTTTTGTGAAGAATATGATGAAAGAAAAGTCTCAGAGAAGTAGCCATGTTAGTCTGTATCTGCAAAAACAATGAGAAATCCGGTGGCACTTTAGGGCATGCCTACACTAGCAAATTATTTCGAAATAACCTATTTAGAAATAATAATTCCCGGAATAACTATTTTGAAATAAGATTATTCCCCAAGTAAAGCAGGATTTATTATTTTGAAATAACCAGCCCCTTATTTCAAAATAATGGGTTTGGTAATGTGGACATTCTGCTTATTTTTTCGAAATAAGGAGAGTTATTTCCAAATAACTCCCTAGTGTAGACTAGGGCGTAGAGACTAACAAATTTATTAGGGCACAATATTTGGCAACAAAATATGCCAGTACAGACAAGGCCTAACTAAAAGTGACATCTTTTACTCAATACATAGGCTACATCTTCACTGTGAGTTCTTCTGGCAGAAAATACGCTAATGAGAAATTCATTAGCATGAGTCGTGATCTCATTAGCGTATTTTCTGCCATTTCTTTTTGCACAAGGGGTTTTTGCGCAAAAAGAAGCAGTATGGACGGGGGGTGGGAGGGTTTGCACAAAAAACCCTTTTTCCACAAGGTCCTTATGCCCCAAAAAGGGAGGCATACGGATCTTGTGGAAAAAGGGTTTTTGCACAAAAAGAAAACGTCCACACTGCTTGTTTTTGCGCAAAAACGGATTGGCAGAAAATATGCAAATGAGATTGCGACTCCTGAAAATGAGTCCCTCCTTTGCATATTTTTTCCCGAGAAAACTTGTAGTGTAGACATAGCCATATACTCCTTACTCTCTTCTCTTCACAGAGAACAAATTATATTTAACATCAATTGTTCCATTTAGCAAGACTATAATATAGAGTAATGGTACAACTAATGCAATTCTTTATAGCAGATGAGCCTTGTATGGTCTAACTGCATCTGCCTATTTTTAAAAAAGTACACATTTGTTTCAATAAATTTCTGCTAGACCTGCAGAACCAATACAGGTACATAAGAGTGAGCTAGATTCAATTCCATCTGGTTTAGCATCTGCAAAATTGTTTATTAAGTTCCAAATGAAGATTTTTTTATTATAGTAATGCACAACCCAGAAAGAATATGCTCCATTGAATATGCAGCGCTAGTCAGATGGGAAGAAATCTTTTATTTCTGACAAACAAATTTTATCCAAAGTATCCCAGAATTGTAAACACTGGATTTATGGCAAGACTTTAAAACACACTTTTCACAGTGGATCTTTCAAATAAAGCATCCCAGAATGCTGGATACGACCAACAGCACTTTAGCTTAGCAAGAAGAGTAATTCCAAAAAAGACAGCAGACTTTGATTTAGAACAGCTGCCCCACAGAAAAATCTAAAGACTGCTGCCATTATAAGGCATAAAATCAAATTTCTTCAGAACAAGGAACTTACAAGTACCACTACCCTCTTTCCTAGCTTGCTTTCTTTGCTTTTTAACACCATCTTGTTCTTTTTCTAAATTAGAATGTGAATGTGGAGCAACCAGTCTCCATAAAATAAACTCCCTGCACTAAAAGCTTCACTCAGAATGTGAATTGAGGCCAGTCTTCTATTTTATTTTTTTAAAATTGTATTTATGTTTGTTTGTTTGCTTGTTTGTTTATAGATATGAAGATGTTAAGATTTTCTCTTTGTGTTTTCCATATCTCCACCTCTTGCATTTTGCGTGCTCTAGACCAGAAGAAGAGAAATGACAATGGAAAGAAACTTCTGAGATAATTCCTTCTGGTGATTATTTGGTACCCTTCTCTAAAGTGGGAACACCCACTGAGGAATTGTTTGGGATCTGACTGTAGCACTGTTCTAACCAGATCTGCAGGGCAGACACTTACAGTAAAAAGTTCACATCAGCTGAATAGATTTTGGTGAGGTCAGGAAATATTGTAATTCCAGTGTTGAAAATTCCACTAAAACACAGGAGAAAATACATAAAGAGAGAGAATTAATTTTAATGGATCACTAAAAAAGATGCTATAGGTTCAGACCATTACACAGAGCTGGATGGAATATGGTTATTTTATACTCTTCACTGCCTATCAACTCACTATGAACTATTTCTGCCCAAATGTAGGAGTATGAGAACACATCCTAAATCAATGTGAGGTCTAAATCAGTGTGGAGATATTCTGCAAAGACTTTTCCATCTCTAACTATCAAGACTCTGTGACTACATGGGTTTGAACTATGTAGCTTACTGCGTAGCTCCTTTGCTTTGTTTGGCAGCATCAGCATTTTTTCAAATTTGCTTGCTATCTCGCTCCAACTCAATGGGAGTGTCAAGAAGCACTTTTAGCAAATGGGTAGAGGTGGGGTGGTAAGGAAACAAACCTAATCCCACTGATGTCAATAGGAGTGTTGCCATTGATGCCAATGGATGCATGATTAAGCTTGAATACAGCAGTAAGACTGTCAATATCAGGAAGATATAGAGAAATTTAGAAAGTCTTTAAGAGGAAAGGCAATGTGGAGACTTGGAACAAAGAGAGGGAGCAAGCTTATGAGGGTGGAAAGAAAAAAGGAGTAGAAAAAGGAGTCAAAGGCTACGTCTAGACTGCATCCCTCTGTCGACAGAGGGATGCAAATCAAGCACATCAAAATTGCTAATGAAGCCGGGATTTAAATATCCCGTGCCTCATTAGCATAAACACGGCCATCGCTTTTTTCAAAACAGAGTTTTTTTGAAAAAAATGGCAGTCTATATGCTGATCTGTTGAAAATAAAGCCTTTTTCGACAGATCCTGTATTTCTCAAAAAATGAGGTTTACAGGATCTGTCGAAAAAGGCTTTATTTTCGACAGATCCGCGTCTAGACTACTGGGGTTTTTTTGAAAAAACACCATTTCGAAAAAAAGCAACAGCCATGTTTATGCTAATGAGGCACGAGATATTTAAATCCCGGCTTCATTAGCAATTTCGACGTGCCTAGACAAAAAGGTATAGTCTTGACACACCCAAAGAGTATAGGATCTTCAAACTTTTGGGAAAGTGTGATGGGGCACAGACATAAAAGGGAGAGAAAGTGATTGTATGTTCTGAAAGAAAAAAAATGAGTCAACGTTTAGAAAGAGATTAAGAGAGATGAGGCTTTGGGAGATGGAGAACTGAGGGCACAAATCACTGTTCCAGCTGAGATGTAGTCAGTGCAACAAAATGGCAGGTAGGAGAAGGGAAAATAAATGCAGTTCTTAGCCACGTTTGCACCACCTGGTATTCTGGGCCAAGCCTCCAGTGTAAATTAGAGAAGTAGCTCTAACTTATGGGTCTGTCCATAGGTTCCGGGGCTCTGTAGGGTTCTTAGGGGTAGGTATACTGATCCTCTCCTGCCCTGTGTCCAAAATGTCTTGATGCTAGAATCTGCAAAGGGAGCCAGCATTCCATCAGCTTTATGACTGCCAGGCAGCCCCCTTGTGCCAGGGGTAATCACAGGAACAGTGGTAGTGAGGGAATTGCACTGGTGTTAAGGCAGTTTTGTGCTACAATGGAAAATCAGACACAAAGGGTCAGATACAGGACATGTTCAAGTGAAAGCCAGGCTACAGAGTGAAGAAACAATACTAGTGTTTATTTTGCACAGGTTTGTAACGCCCCATAACTTTACATTTCATGAATCACAAGCATGTAATTAATTCATAATGATCTCAAGTTGAGGCTTATATTCATTCCTCATCAAAATGCTTTGTTTCAAAGCTTCCCCATATCTTGAGTCAACGTCACTTGTGTCCCCAGGTAGCATCCTTAATGAGTATAGGCTGTACCTCCCTAAACTGGGACTCTCTGGTCTGGCAGCATCCTGCTGGATCACTGATGTTCCTGCATCAGAGACCCCTGTGGCAGAGGAGGCTGGTAGTGGGGCAGGGAGCCCCACAGCAGGGGAAGGGCTGGCAGCCTGGGGAACCCCAATAGTACTCTTGGGAGCCCTGTGACAGGGGGCTCCAGCCATGGCCAGTAGCAAAGCTAGCTGGAGGAAGGGGGCTGGCAGGGGCTGGAAATGGAGCCAGCAGTGGGCTGGGGGACCAGTGGCAGGGGACCTCCTGATCCGATACATTCCCTTGTTCAGGACTGGTTAGGTCCCAAGGGTGTCAGACCATGGATGTTCAACCTGTAGTTCATATTTATTTTCCCTTCTCCCTCCTATTACACTAGTCACTTGTCCTCTGACAATGAGAGCTCTGTAGGGCTCATTATGTTTGAAGAGTACCTAACCCATGTAGGCATTACTGTAATATAAAGAATGAAACAACAAGGCAGCCATTCATTATCTGAGGAAGCCCTAGGGAAAGCATCTTTGAATTATACAAACTGTGTGATCTTTAAACTACACATATACTTTCCTTCCCCAGGGTATGGGAGAAAAAACACATTCTCCATGTTTTCTTTGTCTGAATTATGTAAACCTCTTCATATAGTAAGCTGGAGATGCTATGAACTCTTCCATTCATTGTGGGTAAGACTTTTTGTTCAAGTTCTGCTATGAAGGAAAAACATCTAGTCTATGAGGTCTGCCCCAGCTTTCCAGAGGTGCAGTTGTTTTTTCTTAGCACTGATCTTGACAGAGAAAGTGACTGCAAGAAACCACTCTGAGCTTATAGGTGACCTGCAATGGAGACAAGATTGTGTGTGTGTCCATTTTTATAGCTTTATGGTATATCAACAGAGGCTAACATTTCCTCAACCTCCTAAACTCTCAATTATCCTGCTTAAAATCACAAAGGTTTTTTTGTTGATATTTTTTCATTGTAATTTTGGATCTCATATACCTTGCCTTTTTGGGGGAGTGGACTCCATGAACAAATGGAGAACTTTCAAGACTCATTTCTGTCATAGAATTTACAGCAAATTGGAGCCTAATGGTGAACTTTGTCAGATGCAGCTATTCTGTGTTGTTATATGTGTGTGTGTATAATTAATTAAAGTAAAAACTACATATTTGTGTTGTATCTGTATTGTATCTATAACCATGGACTGGAGAGTCTAGGGCCAAGACAACCCTGATTACTGAATAAGATTTGAGGAGAATCAGGCAATTCCCTACAAAAAATGGAAGATAGCTGTAGTAAAGGGGAATCCCAATTCACGCTGATGTACTCAAGAGGGAGGAAAGAAAAGGGTTCCTGAAGGATCATTACACCAGAGAGTTTGAAAATAAAAGTCTAATGAGCAAGAAGATCTACCCTAGGGAGTAAGAAACCATGACTGAGTTTGGGACTGGATATAAGAGCTGGGATGGAAGAAGACCTGGGAGTGAAAGAAAATACCAAGAGCTAAGTATAGACTTTTTCTTTGTGTTGTTGGAATGGACTTTACTTGGGGACTCTGGGTTCTTGTAAACTGGTGCCAATATTAAATCAGCACCAAAAGGAGTACTGTAAACAAAAGAAAGAATTTGTGAGTTCTTAAATGACCCTGAAAAAAGTGAAAACAGATGAAGAGCTTGAGAAAGTATACTTTGCCAGAGGGGGGTACGCAGTAAACATCAGTCTTTTTAATAATATCCCTCTTTCTCATCTTTCCTACAGATTCTGTGGCAACACACCTTCTTCACTTCTTAAAGCTCAGCATTTTCCCCTGTGGTAGTGGGCAGAGGGGAGACGAGGGTGCATGGAATAAGTCAGTCTCATTCTGGATAGCTTTTATTCCTCACTCAAGTTTTATTTTTCAATATTTTACAAATAAACAAATTCATAATACTTCTCTGGAATGCTGCCATGTTATGTTGGCTAAAGGGCTTGGTTGCTTCTCCTACCGAAAGGAGAGCAGCCTTCTACCCATGAGAAACCATTTTTTCCCTGCTGCAGCTTGTCTCAGAATCATAGAATCAGTGTTGGAAGAGACCTCAGGAGGCCATCTAGTCCAGCCCCTGCTTAAAGCAGGACCAACCCCAACTAAATCATTCGAGCCAGAACTTTGTCAAGCCCCTCACCATAAAAACACAAGGATGGAGATTCCACCACTTTCCTAGGAAATCCATTCCAGTGCTTCAGCACCCTCCTAGCAAAATAGTTTTCCTAATATTTGACTTAGCTCTTTCCCATTGCAACTTGAGATCATTGATCCTTGCTCTGTCATGTGTCACCACTGAGAATAGCTTGGCTCCATCTTCTTTAGAACCCCCCTTCAGTTGTAGTTGAAGGCTGCTATAAACTCCCCTCCCCCATTCTTCTCTTCTGAAGACTAAATAAGCCCAGTTCCCTCAGCCTCTGCTCATAAGTCATATGCCTCTTCTCGTTTCCTGTCTCCATCACCAGAACAGGTCACAGGCAACCTGTTCAACCTTAATTGGACTCACATGATCCTGGCTGACCTGAGATAATCCCCTTTCAGTTCGTGGGAGAAAAAGGACCTTTACCATTCTGGGGCTGACATAACTGCATTCTACCACTCCCTAACAACTGTTCAATCTGACAATTCCTAGAAAGGGACCATTCTAATAATCTACAAAACATAGGCCACATCATTTCATTCAATAATTAAAGCATCATATCCAATAATTTATGGTTCTCTATTTGACATCCGTGATATTACTGAAATTACAGAGCAAGCAGCAAATAAAAGGAATACAAAGCCCAAACTCAGTTCCCTACCCTTCCTTCATGGCACCTTTAAAGCATTTTGCAAGTGCCCTTCCCCGGTCAGTTTTCCAATGAGATGTCAAATAAAGATCCTGTTTAAGTGCAGGTATCTACCCCTTTCAGCAAGAGCAGTCCAAGTTTATTCTGGTGTAATTACTATAGTAAAAAATAAAGTATGTAAAAAGAACACATTTATTTAAATGAATAGTATACCAAAGAATTAGCTATCCAAGTTCTGAGATGAGCTGGGCTTTTGAGACTAATGAGACTCAGACTCTTGCTCTAATTCTAGCCTGACTCAACCACCTACTCCAAAAACAGAACTAAGAGGACATAAGGCATTCCTGGGACTCCCTGATAAAACAGTTTACCAAACCTATAACTGGCCTTAGTTTAGTTAAATGCTTATATTAAAAGAAAACAGGGAATTCATTTTCCATCCAGCTCTGAAGGGAAAAAGAAATTGTTACACTGTAATAGGGCAATGTAACCACTGAGAATAATCTCTGAAGATTAAGTGTCAAATACTTACAGGTATTTTAACAGTGGGAGGTTCTTAAAGGCATCTGGATCTATGTAATGTAGATTTCTAGCATTGCGAATTTCTCTGTTAAAAAAAAAAGTTCAAATTAGGATATTAGCGAAAAACCAAAATATTGATGTTCACAGTTGAAATTTAAAGTAAAAAAAAAATCAGAACTTGAAGCGTGGTGCAAAGGGATGCCTCAATCATCAGGAATCAATCAAAACCTTCAGTTGGTGTGAAAACCTTATCAGCTAAACTCAACAAACGTTAAACTCTATAACAAAATACAAAAGTATGAATTCCATTGAGAGCACTTGCAAAAGATGAGATTTTCCATGGATGTATAGAGAGCAGCACACAGCAACAGAGGGTAATCACGTGGCCCCCAATGGTTCCACTGAAGATTTTTTTTTCATGATTGTGCGCAAAATGTGCACGTATCAAGAGCAGAATCACATGTGCAGTCACTCTAATAAAAAATGTAGGAAACAATTCTGATCAAGTCTGGGGTGGGACAAAAGTTTACTAACATGTCACTTTCCTCTTTAACATCTACTATTAAAATGAAGCAGTTTTGTAAACTCTGCACAGGCAACCTTTAAATAACAATATGTAGTTGAGCTGCATAAGGTGTGCATTCAAGAGAATGCTATCAAAGAATGCTATCTCTCTTGGTAGATAGTGAAGTTCCAGTGAGAAATTCCTTATGAGAAACAGGCACTGAATCTCCAGTTCTGATAAATTAGATCATTGTCAGGAGAAGTACACTGTATCTCTTATTTTGCTAGGAAAGAAATCTTGTATTTTTTAAATCTGAAAATAGGAGCTATTTGCATGGAAAAGAATGGAAGGTGCATGTTTTTAAAGAAACTTAACATATTGCATACAAAAATAATTATATTTAGTTTGCAAAAATCAAACCATTAAGGCTGCGTCTAGACTGGCATGATTTTGCGCAAATACTTTTAACGGAAAAGTTTTTCCGTTAAAAGTATTTGCGCAAGAGAGCGTCTATACTGGCATGTGCCTTTGCACAAAAGATTTGCTTTTGCGCAAAAGCATCTGTGCCAGTGTAGACGTTCTCTTGCGCAAGAAAGCTCCGATGGCCATTTTAGCCATCGGGCTTTCTTGCGCAAGAAATTAACGTTCCTGTCTACACTGGCCCTCTTGCGCAAGTATTCTTGCGCAAGAGGGCTTATGCCTGAGCGGGAGCATCAAAGTATTTGTGCAAGAAGCACTGATTTTGTACATTACAAAGTCGGTGTTCTTGTGCAAATTCTCGCGGCTGCTTTTGCGCAAAATCTTGCCAGTCTAGACGCACCCCAGGAGTTTGTAAAAGCCAGCGTTATGACTGCTTATGCAACTCTAATTCTGTTCCCTTTTGTGTATCCATTTTGTGCACCAAATTACGCAGGGAAGGACACACAAGGCATAGGAAAATGGTGTAATTAAACTGTCACAATGTGTATGCATGAGGGCCACAAACTATCATAAATCTGGCATTTCCTAACTCATGATTGACTTTGTGACCTAAATAATAATGTCCTTTCAAGTTTGTTTCTGCATGTTAATTCCTTAGACTGCTCTCTTTAAAGACCGACCCCCCCCAGCTTAGTAGTAAATATTAATAGATTTCAAGGTCAGAAGGGACTACTTAATCAACTATGACCTAGGATCACCTCCTAAAAGGAACTGGAGATGCTGGGGAATGAACCCAGGACCTCATACATGTGAGGACAGTGTCCCTGTCTCCTACACACACAAATAATGTATATGCAAGTAGGACTTAAATCATTAATCTTCAGCCCTACAATACAGCTTGCTACCACTTGAACAACAGAAATAACTATCTTAGATAGCAACAGGAAAAAGACTATTACCTCTTTATGGAGAGGAACCATTGTATTCAGGTGCTGGTTAAGGGGGAGCTCAGTCTGGCCCAGCTTTCTCCCTTCCATCCCAGCAGCTGGGGAGTTTCATTCCCATATGATGACTCAAAAGGGATTGTATGGGGCACAGGATAATAAAGTCATGTACCCCAGGTGGGAAGAATAGTTCTCCTCTACCCTGCTACCATCTGCTTTGGTGGTAGCACAGGCCCAGCCTTAAAATCTTCAAGTTTCATTATTACTTTGGTGTGTTGCTCAGTTTTCCGAAGGAATGGAAATGAGAAGGGAAACTGGTTTTTTGAATTCAGTTTATATTTCAGCACAAACTGAACCAAATTTAATTGCAACGAGTAGTACTTTAGCACCTTAGAGACTAGGTGCCACAGCACTACTTGTTCTTAAAGTTACAGACTAACATGACCATCCTCTGAGTCAAATTTAACTGGACAAAGAACAGGCAATTCACTAGTTTGAGTATTATCCCCCTTCCAAATAGCAAAGGCCTCTACAAACAACGGAAGTGTGAGATGTTTCTTAAATAGTCTCGGATTTCTCTAGTCCAGTGGTTTTCAAACTACCAGTGCGACTAAGTACTGGGTCATGGAATGTCAGGCACTGGGTGTCATTGCTGCAGGGTAATCACATGAACCATGGGGGTGCTAAGGCATACTACTTGTCTGTCTTGGCACCACACACGGCACTGCGCCCCAGAAGCATCTGCCAACAGGACCAGCTTCTAGGTTGCCTCATTAGCACATTCAGAATTATAAACAGATCCAAACTTCATATTTCTAACTTCACAATCAAGAATGATACGCACACAAAAATAGGATATACACATTCATCAGACTGTAAGTTTAAAATTGATATGTTATATGAGGTATTTTGTATAGGCGTCTTTGGGTTATGCATTTGTTCATATTCATAAGCCAATTTTCATAAAAAATGGGGGGGCGGTGACATCAAAGGCAACTTTTTCAAAGTTGGGCATATTGTTCAATGCTTCTTTTACTGGGAATATTCACTAGAAAGAAATGGCATTCTCTCTGTAGTATCCTTTTCCTATGTAAGAAGCAGTCTAAAATTTTATACTATTTACTAAGTGGCAGAGTTTATTGTCTAGAGTAGGGGTGGGGAACCTAAAGCCCAGGGCCAGATGCAGTCACTGTCTTGCCTGGATCCAGCTCTCAGCCTCTGGACTCCCCCAACATTGGGGAGCCTGTCCTGGCACTCCAACTCCTGCTGCCCCCCCGCCCGACTGATTTTTCTGTGTGTCAGCAGCCTCTGACCCAAAAAAGGTTCCCCACCTCTGGTCTAGACCTTCTAGAAACTAAGCTGACGTATCAGAACAGCCAAATTATGATTTCACAGATCTGCTGAGGGATTTTAACATTTAGGGTATGTCTAGACTACATCCCTCTGTCGCCAGAGGGATGTAAATTAGACATACCGACATTGCAAATGAAGCGGGGATTTAAAAGCGACAAAAGAAAGCCTTTGTCGGCCAATCACTTATGCTTCGTAAAATGAGGTTTACAGGATTGGCCGACAAAGGCTTTCTTTGTTGCCCAATCCCTGTCTTGACAGCTGCTTTTTGCCGACAAACTGCTGACTCGGCAAAACGCGGCGGCCATTTTTATTCAAATGAAGCGCGGGAGATTTAAATCCCTGCTTCATTTGCAATGTCGGTATGTCTAATTTACATCCCTCTGGCGACAGAGGGATGTAGTCTAGACATACCCTTAGATATGCCAAGCTGAAGAGAGCTCTCAACTGCCCATGAAGGATGCTACTAATTCTCAATCGAATGTTTACATGGGATGTAAAAGTAGACCTGGTTTAAAAGTTATGGATTTTCAAAGAAAGAGTAACAGACAGCTGATGAATCTAAATAGAAGTGAATCCTGCATGTCAGGCCTAATGTACTATCCTGATTTGAGGTCTGCAGTCTGTTTGTATAGAGTGGATTGGATGAAGGCAGACATGATGTCTGCATCTAGGAGATATCTCTAATTTATACCATAAACAGTATACATGAGTGTATACTGGAACTGGTACATTATATAAAGGTAGAGGATAGAATAGATGAGTTTTCTGCTTCACAGTGGAATTGTTGGTGGGGAAAATCTGATATATCTGGGCTGCACATGGAGAAAATACATTTCAGTCTCTTGACTATAGTGAGTGGTGGGGATGACAGAGGCTATACTCGTATCTGTAGAGAGGGTAGCAGGCAAAATGTTGATGTTTCTGGCCAATAATGGGCCGGCTGAGCCGTAAGATTTTTATAAATGGGTATGGGTCATATGTGATAGGGGCCTGTCTAGAGAGAGTTTGTTCCGAATAATAAAAATGTACATGATGTAGGATTTGTAGAAGTAAGAGTGGTTTCTGATCTATATATTGAGGATGAGGACAAAGTAAACATTGATTTTGGAATATGTGAAGAGATACTATAAATGTATGTGTTTTTAAAGATATCAACTGATTTTTTTATCTAAACCTTGACTATTTATTTCCACCTTATTTTTAAACTGAAACACTCTGTGATGGAAGATGAACACATTTTAATTTGATTAATTATAAGTTACCATAACTAAAATCTTAATTAAAAATCAACCATCAGGTCTATGTGGAGTTACGGGAGAGTGTTGTGGGGAGACTCCTTTCTGGTCCTCATTATCACTGTTGCTGGAAATTGACAGTGCTGAGGGAGACATAGGCTGTATAAGGACCATCAGCCCTGACTCCATGAGTGCTCTGTGGCCAATCAGCTTCCCTTCCTCTCCCAGTGCTTCCCGCCCACTGATCACCTTATTCTTCTCCCCCGCACTCCCACCAGTCATGATCGACTGTTTTGCAGTGCTTTGGAGGCTGGGGGAGGGGGAGGAGCAAGGACTCAGTATGCTGTGGGGAGAGGCGGAACTGGGAGGGAAGAGGTGGGGTAAAGGTGGAGCAGGGGTTGGAAGAGGTAGGGTAGGAGTGGAGCCTTAGGGGAAGGGGTGGAGTGGGGGCAAAGCCAGAGGTCAACCTTTCCTACTGCACTTTTCAAAGTTGGTGCCTCTAATAAGGATGCTCCTTGCAGGCAATCTGTCTGTGCCAAAAAAAGACGTGATTAATTCACCAATGCAACAGTAATATCTTTCTGTCAGTCAATGACAATTAAGGCATCAGTGCTGAGCAAGGCAGTGGCGCTGAAGTCATGGTCGGCACCAGACGTGGCTGCATGCTCAGTGCCATATCCATTGCGGGTGAGACAGCTACTGCACATGCAGAGTGCAACTGAGCACTGCTACAGAAAATCTCCATTCAACAGCACTGGGATGCACCGTCACAAAGTGGAGCACCTACAGGTACAGCACTAGAAGAAGCAGCAGGAAATACCACACAGTGAACTTTGTTTACAAAAAGACAAGGAGACACCACTGAAAAGGAAAATAAAGTGAGGCAATGCAAACAAATGAAAACAAGGAATAAAAATAGATAAGTCCATGCAATGGATGTACAGAAGGAAAATGCTATGAAACACAGAGAAGGTGAGGGTAGAGTATGGAGGAGAAAGAAGCAGAGGAACAAGTACAGTAGTAGTTAAACGTTTAGCACCTTATAGAAGAAGATGAGAATGTAAACATATTGAAAGAGTCTTGTTATTCCATGCATTTTTCAAGGAAATAAACTTATTTTCCCAATGTACTTACATATGAGTGACTTTGCTTAAACTATAGAAGGAATGGGCCTCCAGCCTTTGTAACGTAGCATCTATGGAGATGTAGCTAAACATTAGGGAAACATTAAAAAACAAGTCAAACAAAGACAGATTGTAAGCAAAGACTAATGCTCATTGTGCTTGTTTTATTGTTCCTCCCCATTCCCTTCGGCTCTCTGTTTTTTTAAGGGAATGTCATAAATCATTGTACAATATCAAGCATAAATCCCTTATTCTGATTAGATCCCAAATTCATACAACATACAGTTAAATCAGAAAGATACGAAGAAAACATCAGGGAATCAACTGGAGTTCACTTTGTTGAGATGTCATAATCAGTACTGCTGACCAGCACCTGGTGACTAAGGGGTTAACTCTGTAACTAGCAAGGTATTGGGTGGTCAGCCAATAACAGTTCAGGTAGGAATTTCAAAGTGGGAGCAGTTTCTTCCAAGTACTGAGGGAGATGGGAGACACTTCTCTCTCCAAGAACAGACTTCTTACAAGGTGTAAGTAGGGAAAAGTTTAGCTAGTCCATCAGGATTTATTGGGTTTTTTTGTTTGTTTGGGGATGTGGAAATAATGTCTGAGCTTGTTAAGTGGTTTTTTTTTTCCTTTTTGTAACTAAGCTGTTAGCCCAGCGACTTTCCCTGAGTATCTACGTGAATTGGTGGCTCTTTCCATCTAGCCACTTTATTATGCTTGCAACTGTAGTTTTGTATTGATAATAAAAGATTGGGTTTTTTTCTTATTAACCGGGATTGATTGATTGTTGTATCCTTAGGACTCAGTGCCTAGTTACAAGGACAGAGTCCATTGCTGTCTGTGGATCCCCTCTGTTTTTCCCAACTCCAAGCAAAACGGAGGTTGGGGCAGGGGGAGAGTTTTACCTTAGGGAGGAGATTTCCCAAGTGATCTCTTCCCTGGTTTTCTTGGAATTACTTGGGTGTTGGCAGCGGATTCCCCCAAATCTGGGTATTAGGATTTTGGGGGGAAGTTTTTGTACCAGAGCCTGTCTGGTACCAGAGGCAAGGTTTTGGAGTGCTCTTGCGGGCCCCCACTTCTGCATTTATCGTACCAGAATGAGGAACAGCTTTGACAAGGGTGCATAAGCCCCAATTCAGGTTCTTTTCTCTCAAATCCATTTGGCAATGAAGAAATTGTCTTGGGAGACCCAGATCTTACAGAGAGTAAAAATTTTTTGCTGGTCTGGGAACAATAGAGATTAAGGAAACAAAGATAGCCTGTGAGCTGTCACCGCCGCAAATGCTCTTAAATTCACTTGGGCGTGGACTACACTAGGAGTTTAGATAGAATTTAGCCATATTAGGTCAATTTTCTAAAGAATCCACAACACCAAGCCCGTTCTGTCAACTTTAAGGGCTGTTAAAGTTGATTTCAGTACTTCTGCCTTTCTCAAGGAGTAATGGTAAATTTGACCTTGCGTGGTCAACTTTAGGGTAGTGCAGATGCAGTGCTGTGATGATTAATGTTCTTGACCTCTGCGAGGTGTCCCACAGAGCCAAGATGTGAATGCTCTGGCCAGGATTTTCAACTCTGCTATTCTCCAGGTACAGAGGAAAAGCCCCAGGAAAATTGAATTTCATTTCCCATTTGGCCAACGTGGTGAGCAGACCTGAGAGGACGCAACACATCTAACCAGCACAGCTGACCATGAATGCCCAGGGTCACAAGTGAGCTCCAGCATGCAGTGTGCAGGAGATCCTAGAACTGACTTCTGTATGGACAGAGGAATCCATTCAGGCAGAACTACCATGGTGATCTGTCTGTGGGGCCATCACAACCAGTATTTTTATTGACATATCTCAGAAAAATAAGCTATATTGTGAAACCCCACATTTGCCTTCCTTCCATTCCCAGCCCCACACCTATCCCTCTGTTTCACATGATCCCCGCTTTCCTTCCACTCCCAGCACTCACCCGGCCTGCTTTTCATCATCTCTTTCCTCTTCCTTAGGAGCCTGGCTCCCCATTTCCCACTTCCCAAAATCCACCTTCCCTTGACTAACCCTACTCTCCATGTAACCTCCTCTCACCTTCCGTTAAAAGCTTCAGCAGAACCAGTTTCCCTGTGGAATTGATTTGGGTTTATTTAAAATGTGGTGTGTGCTGGAATTTTTTTCTGTCTTTTTTTTTCTTCAGTGGAGTGAGTAGATGGCAGGCATGATATTCTCTGAAACTCCCTCAGCATGACAAACTAGGAAATCCCTCCCTTGTCCTTTCATGGAGTCTCAGGGGAGAACAGCAGTGGGACTCTAGTGATCACAGAGTGGTGTCAGAACTATTCACATTTCTCCAGCAGGGAGAAGGGCCATTGCAATGACCATGCAGAGCAAGTGAGAGGCTGGACAGCCAGATCTCAGCTGAGCTCTTTTTGAGCACTAGAAGATACAGTAATCTCACAGACAACTTTGTCATTTGCTAGAAGTGCCTTCTCCTGCCCCATTGTCATGCTTTTGACTCCTTTGTATCCTGCTGCCTCTCACTCACTTATTCCTCAGTTTTTGCTTCTCCTCTCTATGAGGGTTCCCTCCTTCATGTATGAGATTGTCATATGTATAAAAATATGCATACATTGAAGATTCTTTGGACAAAATGCCTCATGTAACCTATCAATTTTAATGTCACTCTACTGGATTTGTATATCTTATTTTGGTATATGTATCATTCTTGTATGTAAAGTTAGAAGTATGGGGTATGGAATGGTGTATGTTTTTAAATCTGCAAATGAAAGCCATGAAGGGTGTTTCCAATGCTTGGACACCTTAATGACTGGGTGATGGACTTAATGACTTGAGAACAGCCTTTCTGTCTTTTAATCTAAGCAATGGTTAGTCTTAGGAAGACACGTGACCACCCCAACTGGTAGGGTCTGACCAGGTAATTTTCCATGGAAGTTGGGAGTGAGAACAAGTTCCCTCCCAAAGAGGAATATATAAAACAATGGGAAGCTATCCATCCTTTTGTCTTTAGTTGGCATGACACACCCAAGGGAATAGCCAAGGACCCCAGAGAGAGAAAAAGATCTTCCCTGGCTTGAAAGTTTAGCCAAAATAAAAACTGCTTTAAGGTAAGTTTGCAATACGCTTTAGTGTGTTAGAACTAACTATACATTTTCTTTTATTTTAAATTTCTAATTTACTTTGCTCTATCCATTTTCATTTGCAACCATTTAAATTCTACTGTTTGTACTTAATAAAATTACTTTTATTTACTATCAAGCGCAGTGTAAATAATTGTTACCTGGGGGAGCAATCAGTGTGCACATCCTCCTTTCATTACTAAAGTGGGATTACTTGAATGTGCTTTCAACATGCGAAATTCTCACACAGTGAAAGACAGATTTATTTGGGGTTCTGATCCCATTTGGCGGTTGGTTTCCTGGATGCTGTGTCTGCATTGGTTTTTAGGGGGTGGAGGGTAATTTCAGCTCTGTGCCTTGGCTGGTGAAGTCCAAGAGATCTGGCCCAGCAGGACAGGGTGGTGAGAAGCCCCAGAGTAGGAGAACAAGAAGGTGAGTGTCAGTGGCATTGTCAGCATTCTGGGAAGCAATGATTGCACCCTGTCTTGCTCTCTTCCCCTCTTCTCTTGGAACCCCTTTCATTTTCATCCTTCCTGCTGCTGCTGCCTCCACCCCCGGCCCTTTCACCCTTTTGCTGTTGCTTCCTCCCACTTTTTGATGTACCCAACATCAGTTTACCTTCTCCTCCTGCTGCTAACACCTCTGGTCACTGCCTCCTCTCCTCCTGACTACCCTCCTTCCTGATCCTCTTCAGGAAGACTGCTGTAGCTTGGGAGCTCAGCTGGGATCTGACAAGAAAGTTTGTCCAGCTGCTGTGGCAAGTTCTGGATCTGGCTAGCAAGAAGGTATTTCTCTGAGTAATATGGCCCCACAGTTTCAGGAGGAGAGGCAAGAAGAGACATTCAGCAGAGAGTTTCAGGGCAGGGGTGGGGGGTTATAACAAATCAGCTAGCCAGCTGCCAAGGGAGTTGGGGCTGGTGCCTGTGAGCATTGAGGAGAAAGTGCTGCCTCAGCTCAGTGCAGATGGAGTTAGGCAACAACTCAAACCACCCCATTAGAGAGAGTGTGGTCAAGAAAACTCCACCAAGCCCTGTGGCATGCCCATCCATACAGGCTTTTAGCTTGGGCCTCCAGCCTGGAGGCAGCTCTCCTGCATACTAAGGGGTGCTGAGGAGGCAAATGCAAAGCACTGCTTCCCACAAGCATTCAGGGATTTTCTCCTTGGCCTGGATGCTTGGTCAACATGCCACATCTCCACCTGCACCTCCAGTCTGTGCCCCACCCTGGAGCACAATCCCAGAGCCAGCACCTTGCACCCTCTCCTACTCCTCAATACTCTGTCCAAGCCTGCCGACAAATTTCCTCCCAGAGCTTGCACCTCTTACCCCTTCCCATGCCGAAATCCCTCAATCCTGTCCCAGAGCCCCATTCCCAGTCCCGGGCCATTGAAAGTGAGTGAGGGTGGAGGAAAGCAAATGATGGAGAGAGGGGAGAATGGAGTGAGGTCTCAGGGATGGGGTGTAGCCTTGGGGAAAAGGCAGGGCAGATCTTGTGCTGCAGAAATTTAAAAAATGATCTTGGACCATAAAAAGGTTGGAGACTACTATCTTAAAGTATAGCCTTTGTAACTTGATATGAGAGAAAGTTACATACAAGGAGAATATTTTGAGGGAAGGGAAAAAGAGGTTACTCACCTTCCTGTAACTGACGTTCTTCTAGATGAGCATCCCTGGGGGTGCGCCACATGAGGTGTTGAGCGCCCCAGCGCTCCCTGACGGATTTTTCTCTCAGCAATGTATATAGGGCCGCGCATGTGCGGCGCGCGTAAGCCTACCTCGGTACTATCACGCATGCACGGCCCCCCTCTCTTCAGTTCCTTCTCTATCCAGAACCCGGCAAATAATGTATTACAGATGTTATCATGAGGGCATTCCGAAGTAAAGGGGAGGAAGGGAGGGTAGTGGAGCACCCCCAGGGACACTCGTCTCGAAGAACATCAGTTACAGGAAGGTGAGTAACCTCCTTTTCTTCGTCGAGAAGCGTCCCTGGGGGTGCTCCACATGAAGTGACTTCAAGCAATATTTTCTTATGGAGGCAGGGACTTCGGATCAGGTAAGTATGCCGTTTGTAGTACAGCTTTTGCTAGTTTGGTATGCTGGAGGGGTCCTGAGGTGAGTGCATAAAGTTTTGCAAAGGTGTTTTCTGACAACCACGTGGCTGCTGTGCATATGTCATGTAGTGGGATTTTCCTCAGGTAAGCCACGGATGCGGCGACTGCCCTTGTGGAGTGTGCCCGAATCGGAACTGGTGGAGGTAGGTCATTTAGGGAATGACAGGTAGCAATACAATCTCAGATCCAATGTGACAACCTCTGTGATGAAATTTGTTTTCCCTTGCAATGATCTGCGATGGAGATGAAAAGACGAGGCGAGGATCTGAAAGATTTTGTTCTGTCGATGTAGAAGGAGAGAGCCCTTCTGACATCTAGGGTGTGCATCTGAGCTTCAAAAGCATTAGCGTGGGGTTTTGGAAAGAATAGTGGCAAGTATATTGTCTGATTCAAATGGAAAGGGAAGCGCACCTTGGGGAGGAATTTTGAGTGTGGTCGCATCATGACCTTGTCCTTAAAAAATACGGTGAAAGGTGGTTCTGCCATCAGGGCAGCCAACTCGCTTACTCTGTGGGCTGATGTTATTACTACCAAAAATGCCATCTTTAAGGATAAATGGCGTAGGGAACATGTCACCATGGGTTCAAATGGCAGTTTTGTGAGGGCTGTTAGTACCAAGTGTAAGTCCTATGGCTCTTGAGGGGGTGCCACCTCTGGGTATACAGCCTGAAGACCTTTCAAAAATCGCTTAGTTACTGGGTGTGCGAAGACTGTGGTGTCTTCTACTGTTGCGTGAAAGGTTGCAATGGCTGCTTGGTGGACCCTGACTGAGCTGAGGGAGAGATCTGATTGTTTGAGGTGTAACAGGTATTCCAGTATATCAGGAAGTGGAGCGTCTTGAGGTTGTATGTTACGAGAGGTTGCCCAGAGAACAAATCGAGTCCATTTGCTCATGTATGTTTTTCTTGTTGCAGGTGCTCTGCTCTGTAAAAGGACATCATGTACTTGTTGAGAGCACTGCAGTTCTATGCCCATGAACCATCTATGTACCATGCCTTGAGATGGAGCGTGTGAAACTGTGGGTGAGTATACATGATCCCTGGCTGATAAAGAATGTTGGAATCATTTGGAAGTGTGATTGTTTGATGTATTGCTAGCCTAAGTAGAAGGGGAAACCACGGCTGTCGGGGCCAGCAGGGTGCAATGAGGATAACTTTGGCTTTGTCGTTCAGAATCTTTATGAGGACTCTGTTGAGGAGAGGAAACAGGGGAAAAGCCGAATGTAGGAGTGCATTCCAGGTTATAACTAGAGCATCTCCGGAGGACTCTTTCCCCATGCCCACTCTGGAGCAATAACTTTGGCATTTTTTGTTTATTGAAGTAGCAAATAGATCTATATCTGGGAAACCCCATCAGTTGAATATGTCGCTGAGGAGTGCATAGTTGAGTTCCCATTCATGCTCTTGTGGCAGAGCTCTGCTGAGGGCATCTGCCGTTGAATTGAGGGCCCCAGGAAGATGGCAAGTGGATATGTGAATGTCTCAGGCTAGACATCAATTCCAAAGTGCTATAGCTTCCAGGCATAGAGTGTGTGATCGGGCACCGCCCTGCCTGTTTATATAGAACATGCATGCGGTGTTGTCTGTATATATTTTTACATGTATCCCAGTGACATTGGGTAACAGTTGTTGGCATGCCAGGCAAACTGCCCTGAGTTCGAGGGCATTGATGTGGAGCATGTGGTCTGTTGGAGACCATAGGCCGTGTGCTGTGCGGCCTTCTGTATGGGCACCCCAACCCATAAGGGATGCGTCTGTAGTGACAACTACAGAGGGTTCCAGGGTTCAAAAGGGAATGCCTATGCACAGGCTGCATGATTTTGTCCACCAGTGTAGGGATGCTTTCACTGGGTGTGGTAGTGTAATCATTTTGTTCATATGATGGACATGCGGCTTGTACTCTCATCAAAGCCAACCCTGGAGGCATCTCATAAAGAGATGTGCATTTGGGACCACAGGATTGCATGATGCCATGTGGCCTAACAGTTGAAGGCAGTCGTAAACCCTTACTACTGGCATATCTTGAAGGGATTTTGCCAGTTGACTGATGCGAGTGAATCTGTCTGTTGGTAAAGAGGCTCTGGCTGTGATCAAATTGAGTTGAGCTCCGATGAATTGGATTGTTTGGGTTGGCGTGAGTGTTGATTTGCCATAATTTATCAGGAAGCCTAATGAGTGAAGGCAGGTTATCACAGTAATGGTATCTTGGTAACAATCTTGACTGGTCCTCGCTTTGATAAGGCAATCGTCTAAGTATGGGTAAATCATGATTCCTTGCTTTCTGAGGTGAGCAGCGACAGCCGCTAGCATCTTCGTGAATACCCTTGGTGCAGTGCAGAGTCCAAAGGGCAGTACCGTGTACTGGTAATGTTGGAGACCCAAAGTAAAACAGAGAAAATGTCTATGAGAGGGGCGAATGGATACATGAAAATATGCGTCCTGCAGGTCGAGAGAAGAAAACCAGTCACCAGGCTCCAGAGCTGGGATAATAGTATTTAGAGTGACCATTTTGAATTTTTGTTTCCTTATGTATTTATTTAGTAACTGAAGATCAAGGATCGGTCTCCAACCACCTGTCTTCTTTTCTACAAGAAAATAAAATGAGTAGAATCTGGTTCCATAGAACTCCTGGGGTACTGGTTCTATGGCTCCTAATTCAAGAAGGTGGTCAACTTCTTGTTGGAATATGATTTCGTGAGAGGGGTCCCTGAAGAGGGACAGGGTGAGAGGTTGGAGACGGAGAGGAGAGAGAAAAGGGATGGTATAACCTAGGGAGATAGTTTGAGTTACCCACTTATCAGTGGTAATAGATACCCAATTTGAAAGGAAAGGTAATAAGCAAAAAAGGAAAGGTTTAGAACGAATCTCAAGCTCTGATGCATGTGGTGTAGTTTTACTTCTCTCGACCGTTGTTTCAAATTTGCTTGCTGGGTTGGGATGAATGGTTGGGGTTATTAGTCTGAGGGCGATGCCTGTGCTGCCTGTTGCGACCCCTTCTGTTGGTATGGGGCCTGGTCTTGCCTCTGGTACTGCTAGGTGAATTGTGGGTACCTCGGTCTCTGATATGGTTGGTACCTGTACTGTCTCTGTCTCGTCATAGGGGTTTGGATACCGAGTGACCGCAATATGGCTCTGGACTCTTTCATCGGTTGGAGCAGTTCATTGGTCTTTGCAGAAAACAGTTTTTCTCCATCAAAGGGAAGGTCTTCTACCAATGGCTGCACTTGGCAGGGGAAAGCAAAGGAGTTGAACCATGAGGCTCGTCTCATAGTGACTGCTGTTGCAGTAGTCCTTGTAGCTGTATCTGCTGCATCAAGTGCAGCTTGCAGGGCTATCCGTGATATTATCTGGCCTTCTGAAACAAGAGCCTGAAACTGTGCCTTTCTACTGTCAGAGATACCTTCAATAAAAGTATTGAATTTTGTATAATTATTGAAGTCGTATTTACTTAATAAAGCAGCATAGTTCGCCACTCTCATCTGAAGAGTGGCTGAGGCATAAACCTTCTTTCCGAACATATCCAGGAGTTTAAAGTCCTTTTCGGATGGGATGGAATGATTTTGTTGTTTGTTCCTCTGCTGTGCAGCGTCTACTATTAGGGAGTTGGGTGGGGGGTGAGAAAAAAGGAATTGAGAACCATTGGGGGGGGACATAATATTTTCGGTCAGCTTTCCTGCATGTTGGGGGGATAGATGCAGGTGTTTGCCTTAGTGTTTTAGCGGGCTCCAGGATGGCTGGATTAATAGGGAGTGCCATCTTTGTTGCTGTACTGGGCTGAAGGATGTTAGGGTATGTCTACACTACCACCCTAGTTCGAACTAGGGTGGCTAATGTAGGCATTCGAAGTTGCAAATGAAGCCCGGGATTTAAATATCCTGGGCTTCATTTGCATCTTGCCGGGTGGGCGCCATTTTTAAATCCCCTTAGGTTGAACTCTGTGCCCACGGCTACACGCGGCACGGAGTAGGTAGTTCGAATTAGGATCTCTAATTCGAACTACCGGTACACCTCGTGGAACACGGAGGCACGGGATATTTAAATCCCGGGCTTCATTTGCAACTTCAAATGCCTACATTAGCCACCCTAGTTCGAACTAGGTGTAGACATACACCTTAGTGAGTTCATGTTGAGAAAGCTGAACTTCTTCCATAGATATATTTAAATCGATAGCAACTTTTTAAAATAATTCTTGAAAAGAGGAGAGCTCATTGGAGGTATGAGTGACAGGTGGTAACAACGCCTGTTCCATGGTAGAGGCTGCGTTTGAATGTAATAGAGATGTAGAAACCGACATAGGAGAGCAATGGCTTTCGCTGTCAGTTCCCCTCAGAGAGGTATGGGGTGACAGGTTTAAGGGAGAGCAGGGATTTGCCATATGCTTGGTTTTACATGGTTTCTTTTTATATTGTTGAGGTGGTTGATTGAACATTTGCCACTGTGGGGGGCAAAGCATAGGCGGTGGCATCCAAAAATAAGGAGCCCAGGGAGCCATTTGTGCTCTAAAAAAGTCCTGTTGTTGCTAGTGAGCAGACCATATAGAACCCTCCATATATGGCTGAGGTGAAAAAGTAGGTAAGCACTCTTCCTCGTCCTCAGAGAGGTCAGAGGGGAAGTCAGAATAATCAGAGAATGGACATAGTGATAGAGATACAGCCGTGTTAGTCTGGTCTAGCTGAAACAAAAGACAGAACTATGTAGCACTTTAAAGACTAACAAGATGGTTTATTAGGTGATGAGCTTTCATGGGCCAGACCCACTTCCTCAGATCAATTTGTGGAAGAAAATTGGCACAACCATATATACCAAAGGGATACAATCAAAAAAAGTGAACACATATAAAATTGACAAATCAAATTTTAGAACGGAGTGGGGGTGAGGGAGGAAGGTTAGTGTCTGTGAGGTAATGACATTAGGGGTGATAATTGGGGAAGCTATCTTTGTAATGGGTGAGATAATTAGCATCTTTGTTGAGACACATACATAAAATGTCAAATTTAAGCATGAATGACAATTCTGAAGCTTCTCTTTGAAGTCTGGAGTTAAAAATCTCTCTGAAGCAATATGCATGTTTTAAGGTCATTGAGAGAATGGTCAGTCTGGCTGAAATGGCAAGCAACAGCTTTCTCTCTGTGAGAGAGTCTGATGTCTTTTTTATGTGCATTGATTCTTTGGCAAAGTGTCTGAGAAGTTTGTCCAATGTACATAGCAGACGGACACTTTAGGCACATGATGGCATAAATTATATTTCTGGATGAACAGGAATATGTGTTCTTGATCTTGTAATAGGCATGGTTAGGTCCAATAATGGTGTCAGCAGAGTAAATATGTGGACAAAGCTGGCACTGGGGTTTGTTGCAAGGGAAAGTTCCAGGGTTGGTATTAGTGTGGTATGTCCTGTAGTTGTACGTAAGAATCATTTTGAGGTTAGGTGGTTGTCTGTAGGAGACTATGGGTCTGTCTCCCAGAGCCTCTCGGAGGGTAGTATCCTGTTCCAGTATAGGTTGTAGTTTATTGATAATGCGTTGGACGGGTTTAAGTTGGGAGCTATAGGTGATGACAAGTAGTGCTCTATTGTTGGTTTTCTTGGGTCTGTCTTGAAGTAGATGGTTTCTGGGTATTCATCTGGCTCTTTCAATTTGTTTTTGTATTTCTCCGGGTGGGAGAAATTGAGGTTTATAAATGCTTGGTAGAGATCCTGAAGTTTCTGGTCTCTGTCAGTGGGATTACAGCAGATGCGATCGTATCTAAGGGCTTGGCTATAGACGATGGATCGTATGGTGTGTCCTGGATGGGAGCTGGAGGCATGTAGGTAACTGTAGGAGTCAGTGGGTTTTCTGTAGAGAGTGGTGTCTAATTTACCATTGGTGATTTGTACTGTGGTGTCCAGGAAATGGATCTCTCGTGTAGAATGGTCCAGGCTGGAGTTGTCTAGTTGCCTCCTGGTCATAGTCGGACTTATTCATAATGACCACAGCACCCCCTTTGTCAGCTGGTTTGATTATACTGTCCAGGTTGTTTTTGAGACTCTGGATGGCATAGTGTTCACTGCGGCTGAGACTGTATGTAGCTTGTTGTTTGTGAATAATGTCAGTCTGTGCATTGTTGCGGAAGCATTGTATATAGAAATCTAGACTGTAATTCCGACTGTCAGGGGGAGTCCATATAGAATTGTTTTTCTTTTGGTGTTGATAGGGGGGATCTTGTTGGTCAGACTGATGTTCATTGGTAGTTTGGAAATATTCTCGTAGGCGGAGGCGGCGAAAGAAAGCCTCAAGGTCACCACAAAATTGAATCCAGTTAGTGGGGGAGGTGGGGCAGAAAGAAAGTCCCCAGGATAAGACAGACTCTTCTGCTGGGTTGAGTTTGTAGCTAGAGAGGTTAGCAATATTATCTGGTGGGTTGAGGTAGTTGCTGTTGTAGCCTGTGCTGTGGAGCAGTTTAGAAAGTTTATTGTCTTTTCTTTTTTGTAGGGAACAGAAGGGTGTATAGTAGAGAACTGGAGATTGAGGATGTATGTTATCAGTTAAATTATGCAACTGTGAAGTGGGGGAAATTGCCAGGTCTTTGTGGTAATTGTGACTAATGAGGGGAGTATGCAGCGTGGATAGCTCTGTTAACTGTAAACAATTTGCCCCTGCTGCTGAGATAGTTCTCCTCTGAGGTGTTGCCCCTGGTAACGGGAGAGGGGGGCCAGCACCCAGCAGCTGGTCTGTGAGGGGATTCCTCAATGCTGTTCTAGGAGTGGGAAGAGCTCCTATAGTCAGTGGGAGGGCAAGCACTGCCTGTCAGACAGCGCGGAATGTGAGGCAGGCACAGGGAGATCTGTTGCCTCAGTAAGGGCAGTCTTTTTTACATTTTTATTGCCCTTTTTGTACTCGCCCAAGGTTCCTGGGCAGTCAAACGTGCTCAGTGTGTCTTTTTTCCCTCAGCGTGCCACTTTCTGGGCTGCTGGTTCAGAGAGCTCGCCCCTGCCTTTGATGGCTTAGGGGATGTTTGCCTCATAGGTGTATTGCTCAGACCCGAGCCTGGGTCAGAGCTATTGTGTCTGTCCTGGTCACAATAGGACATTTTAATTCGCAGCTCTCTGTCTTTATGCGCTTTCAGCTTAGCGCAGTGGGAGACAAGTTCTTGCAGAGCCCACAGCTTTAAAGCTGGGTGGCTGAAGACTGCAGTGGTGTGTTTTTTTGGTTTTGTTTTTGTTTTTTTAAAACCTAACTCTAAACAAGTGGAATAACTAACTATTAACCGTAAAACTGTAAACGTAAGCTAATTCTAAGAACAACTGTTTGAAGAAAGGGATTTGTGAGGAGAAGTCTTTGCAGAGCAGGAGAGTTCCCTCTGAAGCCGGGGGCGGTAGAAAGGAACTGAAGGCAGGGGGGCCGTGCATACCTGATAGTACTGAGGGAGGCTCATGCGCGCCACGCATGCACGGCCCCTGATACATTGCTGAGAGAAAAATCCGTTGGGAAGCGCTGGGGCGCTGAACACCTCATGTGGAGCACCCTCAGGGACGCTTCTCGATGAAGAAAGAAGTGGTTCTTTTTAGTGTTTTATTAAAGTGTAAAAAATAAAATACTTACATCCTGGAGATGTTGGGGAGATTAGAAAATGCTTCACTTGGAATTGTTCTCAGATGAGTCTCCATAAACCTCCTACAAAAACAAGTGTCTGTAAGTTAATGTCCTTCAAGGAGAAGTGAAATGTATCAAAGCCTTGTATCACTCCAGCTCTACCTCCATCTCTGCTCTCATTTCTTTGTGTTCCCAGTCTCATCATGTTTGCTTCTGCATCATGGCTCCCTTTGCACTGTTCTCTGTTCTATTTGATGTATATACACTTCCATTCTAAAACAGGACCTTTGTCTTTTACACTATGTCAGGAACACAATAACTGACTGAATGACAAAAATATGGAAAGCCTGCAACTGAAACTAAAGCCTGACAATGAAAATGTTATTACATTGTGACAGACCCAAACCAGCAGGTTGCTGCACTCTAATAGAGGGTATGTGTACAGGGCGCTGGGTAAATAGCTTTCTCTTCCCCAAATAAGCTCCTAAAGACTGCTTTCATGAAATGAAGGCAAGCAGACACCTTGGGCTAGTTAATGACTTGCGTGAAGGAGCAAGCTAATTAAACACCCAATTAAAGCCTGTGGGGCTGCTTTAAAAGGTTTACCTCCAGGTAAGGAGGGTGGGAAGACAAAGAATGATGGACCAGAAGGAGGAAGTGCGGTACAGAAGGACTGTGTGTGGGTGAGCTGAGGACTGGCTAGCAGGTACCAGAGGGAAGGCACTTGGAGGGGATCATTTGGGAAATTGTCCCAGGGAAAAAGCTGCCAAACTGGAAGCAAAACAACCCTGTCTGTTGCCGCTGCCTTAGGGACCTTGCGCTGGAACCTGGAGTAGTGGATAGGCCTGGATTCCCCCTAAACCTCCCCCATGCCAACACAGAGACTGCCCCGAGAAGGAAGACTGGGACTATAGAGAAGTTTTCAGCCCAAAACCATGAACTAGCTTGTTATGAGGGTGGCTTAGTAAGCTGTGGTACCTACCTCTTGTAAAGAGAAAGAGGCTGTGTGGAGGGCCACAGAGAGCCTCCAAGGCTAATACTATCTGCCAGTAGCACAAGACCCACAAGGCATGGCCAGAGCTTTGCCACAATTGCAAAATATGAAACCAAGTCTAGCACCATAATAGTCATAATGCATATCGCATAATGCACTCCAATCCATTACTAATTTCCTCTCTTATGACTGTATTGGCCCTGCAATGCCATATGAGACCTCAATTTGTGATTCCATCACAAATCAATAAACTTGATTTGTGCTTATGAAGTCAACAGCTGAGACTCAAAAATTCACAGGAAGCAGAGACATGAAGAAAAGGTGCCATTTGATTGTAGTTACCCTTCTTAAATGGAGAAAGGCAAAGCTTTTAAAGGGTCTCTGAAAAATACTGAAGTGAAAAATGTTGACATCTTTCTGATTAGTACTGTAACACTGAATTGAGCAGTTCGTCCCTTGCTCAACATTCTCCTAAATCTCATTTGTGTTTGTAGACTACAAAACCAAGCTACTCTGTCAAAAACACATTCCAATTTCTTGGCAGAGTCAAACACAGTGCAAAGAGAATGGATTGGCATGGCAAATGTCATAGCAACAACCTTAAGTAAAGACATCTATACAGATAAGATGTCTAATTCTTGCATTTCAGAGAAAAATACTGTCAAAAAAAAAAGATAACATCTGGAATAAAAACAAATGAACAAATCAATGGAAAAATCCTTGCCTTCACCTCTTAGACAGCTCTTTGCTTCCAGGGTTTCAGCTAGTAAGAGTGACTAGCTACTATTATTTATCATTTGTGATAAGTGAAACATGCAATAGGTAATCTTTCTCCATAAATTTCAATCAAAAATACACATCTCTGCCTCTAATTAAAAAGCCATCTGGAGCTATTAATAGTGTCTGAGGCTAACAGCAGTACACTAGGGAAGGGAATATTCTGTCACCTGCTGCAGCAATGAAATCCAAAACAAGAACCAGGGCAACAGCCTTTCTAAAGTATAAAGCAATAACATAACCTTAAAGGTTTCCTCTGACTGCAAACCTAGGGTCCTAGTTATAATATATGCTCCTTAACTTACTAGACCTTAATTATGTATCAAGGACAATACTTCAATTAGTAAAATTAATACTCTATGATTTGCATTATTTTGAAATCAAATTCAATTTGTTTTAGACAATTGTTATGAATTAGTCCATCAATGACACTGATAGCTAACTAGCTATTTTACAAGGGGCAACAGGTCAAGCACCAGGGTACAAGTCTACTAAATGCAAAGTGTTCAGGGCTCCTACAGTCATCTGAATATGGATCTCATCCCCTCCGCATCATTGCACTTCACTGTTGAAGAGACAAATAAGGCTCTTTCACTCACTAAATCCAGGAAAGCTGCAGGATGTGATAATGTCTTCCCAGAATTTCTTAAAAATCTCAGGGCCACGGGATGGAAATGGCTGACACCACTGATATCCAAGATCCATTCCCCTGGGTTCGTCCCAAGGTACTGACACAAGACTATGGTTATTGCTATTGCTCAAATGAGAAGCTAACTACTTATCCCTCATTGTACCAGCCCATATTATTCCTCTGCATATCAAACAAGCTTATGGACTAGATATTACTAGTAAGAATTATGTTGCTTTTAGAAGCAAAATTACTGAATGAAGAGTGGGTTTCAGAAAAGAATGCAGCTGCTTCTTAGCCTTAAACATACACTGAGATGGGAGAATATTCTTAAGATTTAAGAATGGAGCAGCTTTCTTACATCTGATATCTTACATCTGTGGAGGCTTCAAAGAGGTAGCTGATTTAGTCTGTAACTAGAAAAACTTAAAAAACCACAAATAGTCTAGCAGCACATTAAAGACTAACAAAATATGCAGATGGACAGCCTCTTTCTGAAAGCCAGCAATATTATCCCATGCAAAACACACCAAAACTCTCTTCTGAGATGTTTTGACCAATTACAGATTTTGCATTTTTCAGGTCAGCGGTTGTGCATTCTTAACTGTGGAGCCCACCACAGAGATAAGTCCCAGCATGATTCTGTTTAATATTTAGACTAGTAATCTTCCCCAAACTTCATGGAAATTTGTTTGTACTGATGACATTGCTCTCATCACACAGGTACAGAATTTACTTACTATAGTACAAATCCTAAGGACCTTTAAAATCATGGGAGAACATTTCTTATATTGGCAGCTAAAATAAAACCCCAATACTTGTGTCACATGTCAGACAAAAAGTCAAAGGGCTTGAGCAAAACTGCATGTGGGCTTTTGTGGTAAGCAGAGAACATATGATCCCACCCAAAAATATCTTCATCTGACAGTAGACTGAAGACTCACATACTATCAACAGCTGAAAAATCCAAAACAATACAAAGATCTCATTCTGGAAACTTGAGGATCTATGTTTGATGTCAGTGCAAAAACTCTACAAGACATCCTCACCGGCTTTCTGCTCTACAGCATAATACCGTTCATCCATATGGAAACACAGCTCCTACACATCACTCGTAGATTCTCAACACCATTATGTGGATTATTACAGGTACAATAAAACACACAAGCATGCTTCCCATGCTGGTCCACAGACATTCATCCCAAATTTATTATGACATGAAAAAAAACCCTTCAGGAGTTCCATCATATTCAAAGATACAAGTATCTTCCAATAAATGAAGACCTAAATAATAGATGGAGTTACCAATTAAAATATAGAAAACCTTTTTGGCTTGCAGTGCAAGAACTTGAAAAACACAGGGTTTTCCCTAACCTATCAATGGCAAGTTGGAAGGATGATAACATCCCAAGATTGCACCTCAACAAGGAACCAACTAAAGAAACCAGGAGCTTTTCATTTCCATGAAAAATATGTCTTCTCTGAATTGCATCCGCAGATCACATAGCAGATGCACCAATCTTCATAAACAGGGATTGAGAAACAATCTTATTGGAAATTTACTTCAAACTAGGGAATACCTCAATCAATGTCCCAAGCAATCATATGCTGGTGGTATCTCTGCCATCTGCTCCATAATTCAAGCATCCTTCCATTTTGCTTCCTTCCCAGAGTGAAGCCAAAGGGTGGGATGAACAACCTTAGCAAGTGAGGCTTACCAGTTCTGATTAACCAGCAGGGACTGGGGCAGCTCCTTACACACCCAGGGAGCCTTCGCTGTGGGGTTTGCCGTGGTGGCGTTTCAAAGGGGCAGCACCGCAGAGCTGATTCTGGGCTCCATGTGGCGCTGCCACTTTGAAATACCACAGCTGCATTTCAAAGGGGCAGAGCCACACTGAGCCCAGGATGAGCTGTGTGGCGCTGCCCTTTGAAACACAGCCGCAGTGTCTCAAAGCAGCAGTGCTGCACAGAGCCCGGGCTCCCTGCGGCACTGCCGCTTTGAAGTATCTCCCTCTTTCTCCCCCTTGCTGCCTCTATCCAATAGAGGCAGAAAGGGAGGGAGAAGTGACTAGTCGACTAACCTGTTTCCAGCTGACCCCAGGATCCGTGCGGTGCTAAGCCCGGGATCAGCTGTGCAGCACTGCCCCTTTGAAACACCACCGCAGCATTTCAAAGCGGAAGCACTGCATGGAGCCCGGGGTCAGCTGTGGAGTCCCCAGCTGATCCCCAGCTCCATGCAACACTGCCCCTTTGAAATGCGTGGCAGCATTTCAAAGGGGCAACGCCACTCCATCGACTAATCAAATAGTGAAATACACATTACTTAACATCCTGAATTCAAACTCTACTTACTTTTTTGTATGGTTAGTTAAGCCCTTCCTGTTGCTGGAATACGTGCTGCAGAGCTGAGTGCAAGCTAGACCTTTTGTAGTCACATCTCAATCAATGATGTTATTTGTATTTTGAGTTTGAATTTCTGTGCTTTGTGTTTGAATTTTTGAGTGTTTATCCCATGGTCCTGAACTTCCTTGCCACATGGAGCTGCAGTAGTATTTTGCTGTGTGTTGTGGGAGAGCTTGTATGTCCTTCTCAAACCTCTATGTGAAAGTGCTTTCAGCTTACTATATTTTAAATATTTTTTTTCTGAGGCACTTGTGGCTGTGCATGCTGCTCATTTCTATCCATTCCAATACAGGGATGAATCATGGATCTGTTGTCAGCTGCTCCTGTGTGCAGATGAGTGGCTTATGCAGCAAATCAGAAGTTTGATGAGAGGTTATATGGCATTTCAGGAACAATTTGAGAAGGCAAAGAGATTTGGAGGAGGACTCACTCATGCCAGACTGGACACAACTAATGAATGCTATTATTGCTGATCATTTTCCATGTTTAGACCTGTATTTCTGGTGCAGGAGAAGCAGAGTGTGGTGAAACCACATTTTCCTGCAGACCTGGGAAACTAGCAGTGACTTGAGAAATTCTATGTGAGAAAGCAGAAGTTCCTTGAGCTGTGAGAGGAACTTGTTCTGATCATTCAGCACCATGATGCTTGATTAAAGGAGGCCATAATAGTTCAGAGGAGGTTGCTGTTGCCTCTGGAAGCTAGCTACCCCAGATGTGTGGTTCTCAACCAGGTGTACACAGAAGAGTTCCAGAGCATACATTAACTCACCTAGATATTTGCCTAGTTTTGCAACAGGCTACATAAAAAGCACTAATGAAGTCATTGTAAACCAAAATGTCAAACTGACAATGCCTTGTTTATACTACTATATATACTATACCCTATATTACTGTATAGACTATACCCTATACTAAATGTAAGTGAAATATTTTTATTCCCATTTATTTATTTATTTTATAATTATATATGATAAAAATGAAAAAGTAAGTAATTTTCAGTAAGGGAGTGCTGTGACAATTTTGTATGTCTGATTTTGTAAGCAAGTCGTTTTTAAGTGGGGTGAAACCTGGGGCACACAAGAGAAATCAGAATCCTGAGAGGTGTGCAGTAGTTCGGATAGGTTGAGAGTCACTGCTCCAGACTATTGCTACCAATAGTCAACCAGTTTGATGTTGGCAAGTCAACTGGGTGTGTGCGGTAGTGGATTTTCCCTAGTCAATTGTTACTATTACTTATCTACTTGTGGCTGGCATTAGAAATGTTGCCAGAATTAATAAGTGGCTTTCAGAGAATGGGGTTTCTCTACTGCACTGGGGCCATTGGTTCTACAAACATGCTTGTAATTTGCACACCACAAGGAACAAGTGAACAAGTAAAGCTTCAAGGGTACTGGTGATAGCTTGGACACCCTGCAATGTCACCTCATGTGCTGAAGATACGACTAAGCCCACTTTTCTTGGCAGTCTCAGCACCCTTTAATCTTGTCTTGCTGAGCCAGGCTCTTAAGCAAGGGTGGGCAATAATTTTGACGGGGGAGAGGGGCATTCCAAGATTTTGGAAAGTGGTTGAGGGTTGCACTCTTCCATGATATTAATGGAGGAGGTGCAGGCTCTCGGATAGAGGTTGGGTGCAGAAGGGAGCTTGGCGGAAGGGATTGGGGTGCAGGAGGGAGAGTGGGGTCTGGGAGGGAGTCTGAATGAAAGAGGCAGTTGTAACCTAGGGTAGGAGACTAGGGTGCAGGACTTTGGTTTGTAACCTGGGGGAGGGGACTGGGTTGCAGGAGTTTGGGTTGTGACCTGGGGTAGGAGGAGATTGTGATCTGGGACAGGGGATTGAGGTGCCAGATCTGGGAGGGGGTATGGGTGCAGGAGGGGGGCAGAGAGTTTGGATATGTTGAGGGGGGGCAGAGAGTTGGGGAATGGAGGGGCTGAGGTGCCAGAGGCAGGCTCTGGCCAGAAGACTTATCAGCCAACAGCCAAACCAGCCTGCCTGCCTGAAGAGCTAAATGCTTGCAGAGCTTAAAATGTTTCTCAGCTAGCCTTGCCTGCCCGCCCCATACCAACATAGGCTGCAGGGCCATGTGCTTGCGTGAATAACTAAGCTGTAGGGGAGCGGAGCAGGGCATGGTGCTTTGTGTGTTGCCTGTTATTCAAACAGGCAGCTCCCATTGTCCAGTTATTGGCCAGAAACCAGCCAATGGGATTGTGCTGGGGATAGGCACAGTGCCTGAAGCCTTCCCCCACTTCCCTCTGGGATCACAGTTATGAAAGAAAACCGGCCCCGTAGCTACTTTTCTGAGTGATGAGTGAGGCTGTGGGGCAAGCAGGGGAATAGCCTAGTTCTGGAATAGCCTTCCAAGGAGAGCAGTGGGGGGAGGTAGAGGAATCCAAAGAAACTAACTGGCTTCAAGACTGAGTTTGATAAGTTTACAGAGAGGATAATATGATAAAACTACCCACAATGTCATGTACCTGATCTGGGACAGTAACAAATATCCCCAATAGTTGGTGATGGGACATGAGATGGGAAGGGCTCTGAGTTACTACAGAGAATTCTTTTTGATGTATGGCTGTTGGATCTGGCCAAACTGTTCAGGTCCAACTGATCGCTGTATCTGTGGTAAGGAAGGAATTTTCCCCTGGGTCAGTTTGGCAGAGACCTTGCAGGTTTTTTGCTTGCCTTTTAAGCATGGGATCTGAGTCAGTTGTATGTTTGAACTAGAATAAATGGTGGATTCTCTGTAACTTTAAATTCACAAAGATTCAGGATGATATGAGGGCTAAAGTAACTCAGTTAGAGGTTATAGGTCTATGACTGGAGCATGTGGGCAAGGTTTTGAGTCTTGCAATGTGCAGGAGGTCAGACTAAGGTGAAAAGAGACCATTATGATCATCTAGAATCTACAAATCTGTGAGATGGCAACCCATCAGCACCAGTTGTTTCAACAAGTGGCAGAACGAGTACCTCAGAGTTACATTTCAGAGTTCTTCCTCAAGGGGAATACATCCCCCCCCCCGCCACCGCTAATTCAAGGAAGCTGAGCTTGATGCTTCCCAAGGTGATGATGGACAATGACCGAGGATCATTCCTGGGAACATCTGAGGCTATGTCTACACTGCAGAGCTTTTCCAGGATAAGCTCTCAGAAAAGCTCTGCCGCGTCCAAGGAACGCATCCGCTTTTCCGAAAAGCATTTGCTTATCAGATAGTCGACTAGTCAACTAGTCCTTAACATCCCTAATTTGAATTGATACTTCCATTACAGCCAGCTGGAAATGGAAAGAAATCCTGGATGTGTTTATGTAAATACAGTTTGCTCCTGCTTTGCTTAGATGTGTTCAATATTAGTCTGTTACAATGGTATTTTGCTCATTGTTACTGTAATCAACTTGGTTGGTGTTGGATCACAAATTGTGTTAACACTAATGGCAATGTCTGTAATTATGGTGGGAATACAAAATAAGAAAGTCTGTGCTTAACCAGGTACAAAGGAAGGAAACACTCTCAGTTTAAAGAATGAGTTTCTGGGCTCATGCACGTAAATACAGTTCACTCTGTTTGCTCAGACCTGCTAGATATTCAGCTGTTACAATGGTGTTTTGCCCATTGTAACCAATATGGCAGTTGTGGGGTCACAAATTGTGTTAACACTATATGCAGGAATTGTAAGCTATGATAACCAATGCTTACAGTTATTGGGGGAATGCAGAAAAGTCAGACTGTGTTTAACTTAGTTCAAAAGGAGAGACACTGTCAGTGTAAAGAACCTCGGATGGAAAAGGGCTCCACTGCCAAAGCCCGGTGAAGTTATCTGGGGGATAACAGGACTCTGAATCAGCAGGCTACATGCTCTCCAAGCATAAGCTATAAGACTGGTTCAACCTGTTTCTCCCCTTTTTTCTAATGATAGAACTAGAACAGACTCCATAAGGAGTTTCTTTTATTATTTTAAATTTACTCCAGTGGATGCTGGAATTTCTTGTGGCTAAAGTGTGCTTTGAGCCAAGAGCTAAAATCACAAGGTTTGGCCTTGAGCCAAATCCACCACAAGCCAGGGGAGTGGCAGCAGCAGTACGATGAGCAGCCAGTGGAGAGGAATAATGAGCAGAGAGGCACAGCAATGGAGAGGCGTAATGAGCAGCCAGCAGGGCATCAATGGAAAGATGTAATGAGAAGCCAGTAGAGCAGCAGCAGCGAGGTGAGATGAATGTCCAGCAAAGTGAAAGCAGAGAGCAGCAAGCAAGAGGATGGTGAGTGATCAGTGGAGTGAGTAAGATGCCTCCTTACCTCCCCGCCACTCAGGATGGGACGTGAACTCTGCGGATGAGCCTCTGAACTCTGGGTCTGCCCTGACCAAAGGCAGCAACTGTGTGTGGGTTGCAGAGCAAGGCTGGGCATGTGAAGGGGACATTTATTTTTCTGGACTTAAGAACCTGAGAGGAAAAGGACATTGTCCAACCTACTTGTGGTGGGACTGTTATTCATGGTTGTGGTTATGTACTCTGTTTGTACTGTTTTCCCAAATTAATGCCACATTACTTTCCTCCCCTTTTATTAAAGGTTTCTTTTCTACACTCAGACTCTGTGCTTGTGAGTGGGGAAGCATTGCCTCTCAGAGGCACCCAGGAGTGTTGTATGAATTTCCCAGGTTACTGGGTGGGGGCTCGAGCCAGTTCTGTGTTGGATGGATGAAGATGAGCCCCTAGATATTGAACCCAGCCCTGGATGCTGCTGGCGTTACCTGGCAGAAGGGTTACACACATATATGCATGTGCCGGTACATATCCAATGCCAACATAGCCTCAGAGTGAAGTTTGTTTGAATCAAAATTCCAGTTGACAGGGATTGAAAAAATTCCTACCTCTTGAATCAATGTGCCTAAGTCTTTTTCTTTCTGTATACTATTATATTGCAGTTTTAGAGGACTGTTATTTCATCCCTTAATTTTTTTTCTGCTCCAGTAATTGCCATCCACTGCTCTGTATACTAAATGCTTCATGCTTTTGTAACTACTACTCTAATGTCCTCAAACACCTTGGATAAGAGTTGAATAAGCCTAAGTGTTGAGTGCTGCAGCCTGCCTCCCCATTCACTTAGAAGTTCTCTAACTGTGCATGGACAGTCTACCGTTTCAAATGATTCTAGGTGGCACAGTCTAACTAAAGGCATTGGACAATAAAACTAAAGTAAGTCTCAAACCGATAGTCTCAAAATTTGATCACCATTATTATTGGCTATTCACATTAAGTGCCTTCAATCTATCCTATTGTACAGTAGTTCTAATTGTAGTTTGCACTCCTTTGAATTCTTTTTGAATTTTAAATGTAGTATTGCTGAATTTACATCTGTCTCAAAACAATCCAAGTAAACCTATGCCAACAAGAGATTGGAAGAACAAAACATTCCTTCTTCTTCTTGATTTACTTAATTAAATTTCACATTCCCAAATTTGTTCACAAAGCAGGAGCTCACAATTTATTTCCATGTTTGTTACTACATTTTTAAAAAGTTGTTTACTGTACAATTGTCTCATACATCTTCTGCCAACAGACATTTTCTCAGCATAAGGTCCATTACTTGTCCAAATCAGATTCTGAGAAATTAGTCACACAAAATACATAAAATAATAGCCAAGATTAAGAAAACAAGTGCTTTATCCTTGTGGATGTCTCAGTACTGATTCCTCTTTGCTTGTTGCTCAGAAAATAAACCTATCTATTGAGTAGCATGAAAGGGAGTTAAAACATGTCATTTTCCCATTTTATGAACTGTCACAAAGAAAAGTTTTAAATCAGAGGACATCAAATCTCGCTATAAAAGAATCTTCCCAACACAGCTCTTTGAGGTAAGGCTTTTACCCCTATTTTTTAGTCAGGAAAACTGAAGCTAAGACAATATCAGTGACTTATCAAGGTCACAGAATGAGTCACTATTAGAGCCAGGGTTAGAGTTCAAGATCTCCTGACTTCTATTTGTGTGTTCAAAGCAGATGTCAATGCACACCTAACTAATAATTTTCTGTGCAAACAGTAAGTAGAATTACAGAACATTTTTGTAACCAACATAAATTGAAATGATTTAGGGCCTAAATTTCTTCTTTGATGCCTATATCAGGTAGAACTGCCCATGTATACCATGAAAGGGAAAACTCAGTGCTTGAATGACACCCAGCAGCTGGGTGACACACTACCATCCCTTTCTTGGCCCTGGTGCCTTCTTCAAGCTGCAGACAAACCTTTGTCGATCGTATATGGCATGGCATACACGATACAAAGCCCTAATGAATCCTTATCAGGGTAGCAAAAAGTCCAATGTATTAACAGTTTCATTCCCCTAGCTAAGGTCTTCAGGACTGGTTCTGGGCCCTTTAAATCTAGTCATA
Organism: Pelochelys cantorii; assembly: GCA_032595735.1. NCBI lineage: Eukaryota > Metazoa > Chordata > Testudines > Trionychidae > Pelochelys > Pelochelys cantorii. The sequence continues at coordinate 93,601,010 of CM064329.1, read as the reverse complement.
GAATCATAGAACCATAGAGCTGAAAGAGACCACAGGAGGTCATCAAGTCCAGCCCCCTGCTCTAGGCAGGACCAAACCCAACTAGATCAACCCAGTCAGGGCTTTGTCAAGCCGAGACTTAAACATCTCTAGGGATGGAGACTCCACTACTTCCCTAGGTAACCCAGTCCAGTGTTTCACCACTCTCCTAGTGAAATAGTTTTTCCTAATATCCAACCTGGACCTCTCCCACCACAACTTGAGACCATTGCTCCTTGTTCTGCCATCTGTCACTACTGAGAACAGCCTTTCTCCATCCTCTTTGGAACCTCCCTTCAGGAAGTTGAAGGCTGCTATCAAATCCCCCCTCACTCTTCGCTTCCGCAGACTAAACAGACCCAACTCCCTCAGCCTCTCCTCATAGGTCATATGCTCCAGCCCCCTAATCATTTTGGTTGCCCTCCGCTGGACCCTCTCCAATGCGTCCACATCCTTTTTGTAGTGGGGGGCCCAGAACTGGACACAATACTCCAGATGTGGCCTCACCAGAGCCGAATAAAGGGGAATAATGACATCTTTGGATCTGCTGGCAGTGCTCCTCTTAATGCAACCTAATATGCCATTAGCCTTCTTGGCTACAAGGGCACACTGTTGACTCATATCCAGCTTCTCATCCACTGTAACCCCCAGGTCCTTTTCTGCATTGTTTGGGAGGGTCTCAAAAAAACACTGTCCTCTTTGTGGGGTTTCTGACACTGTGGCTGGTAGATGAACCCAGGCCCACATACTACTCTGGTTTCCAACCCAGGAGCCCTTTTAAAAAGAAGCTACACATGGCTCAATTTCAGTTCATTCATTCATTCATTCAGTTCAGCTTCTTCTTCCCTGGGCCTCTTCCTTACCTCAGGCTTAAAGTTGTTAGCGCTTCTTTCTCCCTGCAAACCCAAATCAAGCAAATGCAGCTAAAAACAAACTTTGGTTATCCTGTGAAGTCCTTTCATCAGAGAAGAGCACATTCACTTGTCCCCCCAGGTCCTGGCCAGGAACTGAACTGCTAGGGCCTTGCAGCACTTTTTATCTGAGCCTGCTGGGCTCTGGCTAGTTCCATGTGGGCCTCTCTAAATAGAACTAGACTAGAGGACACACCTTTTACTGCCTCTTGCCTGAGATGTAGTAGGATCACCAGGCCTCTCATAGGGAGCCGTATATACCACATACAGACTGACACAGAGCCTGAGAGCAGAATTTGGTCCATGATTTAGAAAATAAGTGTTCAGTGTGCTACTTAAATCATTATACTGGAAAGATGGACACAAATATGCTTTTGCTCTCACAAGTGAGAGTTTGAACAAAAAACAGGACTATGTAGCACTTTAAAGACTAACAAGATGGTTTATTAGGTGATGAGCTTTCGTGGGCCAGACCCACTTCCTCAGATCAAATTGTGGAAGAAAATAGGCATGACCATATATACCAAAGGGATACAATCAAAAAAAGTGAACACATATAAAAAGGACAAATCAAATTTCAGAACAGAAGGGGGATAAGGGAGGGGGCAGGTAAATGTCTGTGAGCTAATGATATTAGAGGTGATAATTGGGGAAGCTATCTTTGTAATGGGTAAGGTAATTAAGAACATAAGAACATAAGAACATAAGAATGGCCATACTGGGTCAGACCAAAGGTCCATCGAGCCCAGCATCCCATCTGCCGACGGTGGCCAATGCCAGGTGCCCCAGAGAAGGAGAACAGAAGACAATGATCAAGTGATTTATCTCCTGCCATCCATCTCCTGCCCTTGTTATGAAGGCTAGGGCACCATACTTTATCCCTGGCTAATAGCCATTTATGGACCTAACCTGCAAAAATTTATCAAGCTCTTTTTTAAACCCTAATAGAGTCCTGGCCTTCACAGCCTCCTCGGGCAAGGAGTTCCACAGGTTGACTGTGCGCTGCGTGAAGAAAAATTTCCTTTTATTAGTTTTGAACCTACTACCCATCAATTTCATTTGGTGTCCCCTAGTTCTTGTATTATGGGAAAAGGTAAATAATTTTTCTATAATCACTTTCTCCACACCATCCATGATTTTATATACCTCTATCATATCGCCCCTCAATCGCCTTTTTTCCAAACTGAAAAGTCCCAGTCTCTCTAGCCTCTCCCCATATGGGACCCTTTCCAAGCCCCTAATCATCTTAGTTAAGAACCCTGGCGTAAAGTGTCATATTTAAGCATGAATGACAGTTCAGAGGTTTCTCTTTCAAGTCTGGTGTGAAAATGCCTTTGAAGCAGTATGCAGGTAATCAAGTCATTGAGACAATGCCCTTTCTCGTTGATATGGCAAGAAACTGTTTTTTCTTTGCGATACTGTCTGATATCCGTTTTGTGTGCATTGATTCTTTGGCGAAGCATTAGCCTTCTCTCTCTCTCTCTCTCTCTCACACACACACACACACAGACACAGACAGACACACACACACACACACACAGAGTTTGGTATCATTAGCCTACTCTATCTTGGACGTATATCCATCTCTAACTCTCTCTCTCTCTCTCTCTCTCTCTCTCTCTCTCTCTCACTCACTCACTCACTCACTCACACACACACACACACACACACACACACACACACACACAAAATAGTTGGGTAACTCTGACACTTTTAGTAGCAAAGCCAAGAGAAATGAAAATAGCAAGATGGGCTTTTCACAATGAAGATGCACTGGCAGAATTGTGTGTAGTTAGCATGCGCTGCACCTGCTTGCCTGTGTTAAACTGTCTCATTGCTACTACTCATGTTAGAGTGCCAGACTGTATTCCTTTATATATATATAAAAATAAAAGGGATTTTATACAGAGACGTCTGTGTTCACTCATGTATAAATTCTCTCAAATTATTCCACAATGAACACTAATCAAATTTGTGTTGTGTAGTCTAAATACTGGTAAAGTGAGAACAAACTTAACACTTATATCTTAGTCTACAGATGACAGCCTCATCAGAATACAGAAGAGTCAGGACTTTCTGCTTAATTTCAGTGGATTATGTAAAGGGTTAATTTCTCCTTCTTGATGAACTATCACTTGAGGTTGAGGTTCACACCGATGTATTGTAGCAAAATTTAATGAACTGTACAGGATCGTACCTTTGAGCTACATCCATTTATAAGCAGCTACTCAGTCATAAAGATTCCTTATAATTAACTACAAATGAGATACAATTCCCACTCTTCCACAAAGCTCTATACTAAATAATCCCATCACAGTGGAATTGCAGAAAGCCTGTGAAATTTAAGAATGGTTAATACAGCTGTCAAGCAATTAAAAATTAATGGTGATTAATCATGGGATTAATTGAACTGTTAAACAAGAATTGACTAACATTTATTTAAATATTTGTGGGTGTTTTCTACATGTTCAAATATATTGATTTATATTACATCACAGTACACAAAATGTACAGTGCTCACTTTACATTTATTTTTTACAAATAATTGTACTCTAAAAAACAAAATCAATAGTATTTTCAGTTCCTCCATTACAAGTACTGTAGAGCAATCTCTTTACCATGAAATTCAACTTATAAATGTAAAATTATGTTAAAAAAACACTTGAATTCAAAAGTAAAACAATGGAAAACTTTAGCACCTACAAGCTCATTCAGGCCTTCTTGTTCAGCCAATCACTCAGGCAAACAAGTTTCTTTACATTTGCAGGAGATAACGCTGTCGACTTCTTATTTACATGTCACCTGAAAGTGAGAACAAGCATTTGCCTGGCACTGTTGAAGCTGGCATCACATGATATTTACATGCTAGATGAGCCAAGAATCATATGCCTATTCATGCTTCAGCTACCATTCCAGAGGACATGTCCATGATGATGATAGTTTGTGTTCAACGACAATCCAAAATAGTGTGGACAAATGCACACTCATTTTTATCATCTGAGTCAGATGCCAACAGCAGAAGATGGGGATTTTCTTTTTTTGATGGCTCAGATTCTGTAGTTTCCCCATTCAAGAGTTGCTCTTTAGAGACATCTAAAAGTATACTCCTTACTTTGTCCCTCTCAGATTTTGGATGTCACTTCATATTCTTAAATCTTTAGTCAAATGCTGTAGATATCTTTAGGAATGTGTCATTGGTACCTTCTTTGCACTTTGTCAAATCTGCAGTAAAAGTGTTTTTAAATGAACATGTGCTGGGTCAAAATCTGAGACAGCTATTACATGAAACAAAGGCAGAATGAGGGTAAAACAGTTTAGGAGGCATACAATTCTCCCCTGAGGAATTCAGTCACAAATTTAATTAATGGATTTTTTAAAAAAAAGTGTAATCAACATGGAAGCAGGGTAGTTGAAGTATAAAAAGGCATATGAATGTTTAGCATATCTGGTATGTAAACACATGGCAATGTTGGCTACAAAGGTGACATGCGAACACCTGTTCTCACATTCAGGTGATATTGTAAATAAGAAGCAGACAGGATATTCTCTCCTAAATGTAAACAACTTGTTCGTCTTAGTGATTTACTGAACAAGAGGTAGGACAGAGTAGATTTGTAGGCTGTTTTGTTTTGTATGGAGTTATGTAACCAAACAAAACCTACATTTGTAACTTGCACCTTCATAATAAAGAGATTGCACTATAGTTTTTGTATGAGGTGAATTGAAAAATGCTATTACTTTTGTTTATCATTTTACAGTGAATATATTTGAAATAAAAATCTACTGTATATCTGAGAGAGTTTGTGCGTGTGTGTGTGTGTGTGTGTGTGTGTCTGTTTGTTCAAGAACTCCTCCTAAACTGTAAGAGCTAGGACCACCAAATTGGTATACAGCTTCCTCTTATAACTTAAAGTAAGGTAAGAGTTTGATTGTGTCAGGAAACTAGGATGTTCCTGGAATGGGATTGTTTCTTAGAAAGCCACACAGAAAAGAGACAGAATCACCAGGTAGATGAAAGGAGTTGGCTCGGGGTGTGCTCCCCCTTTCCAGTACTGCCCCAGCCCGGAGCCACCCACCCCCAGGTGCCCTTTGGGGGGGGGGGCTGAAGCTCTCCTTCCCCCTCCAATTCATACAGGAACATTGTTGGCTGTTCCTCTTTGTCAGGGAGCAAGGAGAAAGTGCACAGTTTGCTGCATTCCTCACTCTGGCTGGGGAGCACAGGGCACAGATGAACATAGACCTACCCCAGCTGGGGGACATGCACCCCTCCTCTGGCTGTGCTCACTGGAGCTGCAGTGACCATGGAGAGGCACTTCTCACCTGGCCCCAAGATGCGGTGATAATGGGTTGGGGTAGTCCTTTCTCCCAGAGTAGCCTGAATATAGAACCCCACATCCCCAGCCCCACCCAGGAGCAATGATTTAAATGAAGCATGTACATTTTTCCAAAAAACAAAAATTAATTAAGTTATGGACCTGAGCAACACTGGGTAAGTCTTCTAGTATTTAATGAATTTCAATTGGTAATCTATTATTTAACAGTGTGATGAAACTGTGATTAATCATGTTTAATTTTTTTTTAGTTAAATGCATGAGTTAACAGGGATTAATCAACAGCCCTAATTGTTAGGTGTTCAGCAGATGATATTTTCAGGGTGGAGTACACAAATAAGCACTTCTGCATGTAATGGCCCTAGTTATGAGATTGTCTAATTTATCTTCAGGCAACCAGCTCATCTAATCACATCGTTTCAACTACTGTTTTCTAAACAGAAAACTGGCAAATCTCCCACACAATTCCCAAATTGTTTCCCTTGATTCAATCCTGCACCTCAGCTTGTGTCCATGAAATCTGCTCCTGATTGTTTTACCATCAACCGATCAACTTAAACTTAATAGGGGCAAAATTTTAACTCTTTGGGTAGAATCTTGGCACTACTTCCTGTGCATTATCCTCATTTTATCAGTGTAAACTACACCTTTCATCCTGCAACTCACTTCCATAATCAGTATTTGTGTTGCTTCCAGGTTCTCTCTCCAAGCCTTTGTTAGTGTCTTTTTACCTATTTGCAGGGCATTTCAGGCAAGGATTGTGTCTTATTTTGGTTTAGGGAGGAACCTTACACACATTTATCTACGATTAAAACTAATAAATAATTATATTTTGTAAAGCCTGTCAATTTTATTCAATCACCTATTGCTATTCTATTTCTCACTATTACTATAATAAAACATAAATTCCACGTGAGGAGAATTTGGGGTCGGGGAACTAGAACTAATCATTTAGGGCATGTCTACACAGCAGGGTAAAAGTCGAATTAAAGTACGCAACTTGAGCTATGTCAACTGAGTAGCTTATGTTGAAATAGCTTAATTCGGTTTTTGGTGCTGTCTACTCTGACAGGGTCAGAACAGAAGGCTATAAAAAAGTAGCTGAGGGGAAATATATAAGCCTCAGACTGAGGAGATCTCTGTTCCCAGAGTAACAGGGAGGAGCTGGTTTAGAACCAGCAGAGGCAATCAGCGGCAGTGGAACAGACTAAATTAATTAGGATACCTGGGGTAATTAAGAAAACCAGTTCAGACTGGCTATAAAAGAAGCTTTGTCTACAGCTGGCGTGCACGTGTATCTGAGAGGATGAAAGAGCACACCACTGGGAGTAGGAGGAAAGGAGACAACAACTGAACACTAGGAGGATGAACTGGAAAGAAGGAAGGTATGGGGAAGTAGCCCAGGGGTCTTGGAGCTGTCTTATAGCAGGTGTTGGGGATTCACACAGGCAGCTACTATTATAGGGCCCTCAGCTGGAACATGGAATAGAGAGTGGGCCCGGCTCCCCCCTGCCAACACCCAACACCCCATTTCCATTCAAGGAAAATGACTGTGGAGTTTATTCTCTATTTTACTATATGCTGGCCAATGATGAAAAAAAGCTCAACAAACAGCAAACTAAAGCCCTAGGCATGGTGCCTAAAACTATGGGCTGCTGTGAGCCTCTAAGGCAAGCAAAATGCCAAGAAGCGCAGGACTCACCGAGTTTTCATAGCTTTACCACACTACGCAGCAGGAAGTCTATGGGAGAACACTCTTCCTTCGTCTTCCCTTACCCTTCGTAAAATGAGGGTTACAGGAATTGGAGTAAGAAGTTCTCCAGCTCGCCATTATTTCGAAATAATGGCTTGCAGTGTAGACATGCTCTTTGATATTTTGGAATAATATCATTTATTCCGAGATAATGCTGCTATGTAGACATAGCCTTATAAATTAGAAAAGTAAGGTGCACTACAGCACTTTATAAAATAATGAATGACAGGGATGGTTTAAAAATATTGGCAAACATTTTTTTTAATTAGTCTGCTAGGGTTTTTTTATTGAATTTCAGGTTTTTTGCCATTTTCAACAGAATATTTATATATTCTTTATTTTGCAAATCATTTTTAAAATGTAAATATTTTTAAAACATTGCTTTTGAAAGCCTCTCCATATGACTCAGTTAAAACTGTCATCAGAAAAAAATCAAGAAAGTAAAGTTGTTTATGAAATTTTCATTGAAAATGGAGTATTTTAAGAAAAATTACAATATTCTGATGATTTTTTTCAATTAAAAAAGGCCATCTTAGATCAAATATTTCTTCTATCTTTAAAGAAAGACACAGCGAAAATAAAATGACTCCACTAGTTCAAGACATTAAGAACTCTCATAACATAACAAAGAATACTTAAAGCTAATAAGCTCCTTATACACCAATATGATCCACTACAGCAAATCCCATGTTCCTAAGCATGTTTCTCCATAAACTACATTATAAAATCACCAGAACTGGGACTTCATCTGCTTTCTGTTCTGTAGAGAGCTGAGTACATCATTAGCATTCAAATTACTATTTATAATTACTATTGCATTAATTCAATATGCATTATAAAGTTAGAAAAATTATGAATACGTCTCCTCAATTCAGTGCTAGGACAACTGAATGAACTCTGTACTGTTTGGTTCAGAGTAGAATTTGCCATCTGAAATCTGCAATCATTTGGCAAAGGACTGGCATCTATCCACCCCCTCCTACCGCTCTGCCCCTTGGTCATTCAAGTCTACAGGCAAGCTATTGTATCCCTAGAATAGATATCTTAGATACAGGTTCAAATTGTTGACAATTAGTAATAATTTTGCATATTTGTTTAACATTGAATTTCTTTTTAGTAGTGGTATAAGTTAGGGCTGTAAATGATTAAAAATTAATTGAGATGAACTCTACAATTTTAAAAGTTGAGATTAATTGCAGTTTTAAACCACAATGTTAAAAAATAATAAAATACCATTTATTTAAATATATTTGAATGTTGGTGAGAAGTGTCTGTTTCTTGGGAGGAAGCTTGAGAGTTTGTGTGAGTGTGTGTATGTGTGTGTTCCGGGGTGTGTGTGTGACAGCATGCACTATCTATTTAAGCAGAGCTCTCACCAGCCTTTATGTTTGTTCAGACAGCAGTAGTCACAGGGGGTATGTCTACACTACAGCGCTAATTCAAACTAACTTACTTCGAATTAGTTAATTCGAAATAAGCTAATTCGAAATAACGCATCTAGACCCAAAAACTAATTCGAATTAGCGTTTTGCTAATTCGAAATAGCGCGTCCACACTGATTGGACGCTGGGTCGCATTTGGGTAGCTGAAACCGGTTCCGGCAGGGCATCAGGTCAGTAGTTGCTTTGTGTGGCTGCTGTCTGAGGCTATCTGAGGCTCGTGCTTAAAGGGACCCCCCTGGACAGCCGGTTCTCAGCTTTTCCGCTTGCTTGCCAAACTCGCCGAGGGACAGCAAAGCGTTTTCCTCTCCACCTGCCTGTGTCGGTGGTTCCCATTGGGGATGCCGCCGCAGTTGGCACCATGGAGCCAGAGCTCGCCCTGGGCATTCTGGTGCAGTTTTTGGACTTGCGGCTGCAAGCCTGCCAGCAATGGCTGGAGGCTGCCTGGCACCACCTGGTGCACGTCAGCCCCCTGCCTCTCCCCCTGGCCTCCCTCGGGGCCGTGGAGGAGCCGCAGCAGCGCCCGGATGCCAGCATGCCCCGCCGCATCTGGCGTCTGGACACCAGCAGCGACTGGTGGGACCGCATCATCCTGGAGCGCTGGGGAGACCAACAGTGGACCCAGAACTTCAGGATGAAGAAGGACACCTTCCTGGAGCTCTGCGAGTGGCTCACCCCTGCTCTGCGGCGACGGGACACTCGCATGAGGCCTGCCATCCCCCTCCAGAAGCGGGTGGCCATTGCCCTGTGGAAGCTCTCCATGCCGTACAGCTACTGATCCGTCGGGAACCAGTTCGGCGTGGGGAAATCCACCGTCGGAGCAGTGCTCGTGCAGGTACGGCACTCACCGGCCACTGGGCCAGGGGGGAGAGGGGCTGCAAGGAGGGGATGGGCCACCCCAGGGAAAACAGGGGGAAAGAGGCGAAAGTGCCCCGCACGGGAGGGTTCGGTCTGTCCCGGCTGTACTACACGCCGCCCGTGGAGGCCAGGATCGCAGCGGGGGTTGCTTCTGGGAGTGGGCATGGGGCAGTGCCAGGGAACGAACACTCCCAGCCACCCAGGCACCCCAGTAATTCACGGTTTGCTGTGTCTCTCTGCAGGTGGTCAAGGTCATCAACCGGGTGCTGCTCCGCAGGGTGGTCCGCCTCGCTGACCCGGACGCAGTCATCCAGGGGTTTGGCGCCCTCAGCTTCCCTAACTGCGGGAGGGCGATCGACGGGATGCACATCCCCATCCATGCCCCGGAACACCAGGCCTCCCAGTACATCAACCGCAAGGGGTACTTCTCCATGCTCCTGCAGGCCGTGTCTGACCACCGGGGCCAGTTCACGGACATTAATGTGGGCTGGTCCGGCAAGGCACACGACGCCAGGGTGTTCCGCAACTCCTCCATGTGCCAGAGGCTGCACGCCGGGACCTTCTTCCCCGACTGCCACATCAGGGTCGGGGACATGGACATCCCCATCTGCCTGGTGGGGGATTCGGCCTACCCCCTACAGCCCTGGCTGATGAAGCTGTACATGGGGCACCTCAACCCCTCCCGGCAGGCCTTCAATGCTAGGCTCACCAGGGCCTGCACTGTGGTTGAGGGGGCCTTCGGACGACTAAAAGCCAGATTTAGATGCCTCCTCGCCCGCCTCGACCTCGCTGAGCACAATATCCCTCCCATGGTGGCAGCATGTTGTGTGCTGCACAATGTATGTGAGCAGAAGGGGGAGGCTTTCCTGCCAGCCTGGATGGCTGAGGCTGAGCGCATGGCTGGCTAGTATGCGCAGCCCCACACCACCGCTGTCCGGGAGGCCCAGCGGAGGGCCGTCCAGATCTGGGAAGCCCTGCAGGAGAGCTTCCATGTGGAGGAGGACTGAACTCTCCCTGCATGCCCCACTGGGGCCTTCTTGCACCCTACCCTCCTTCCCCTTTCCCCTCCCTAACCCCCCTTCCTAATGTTAAATAAAGACACCTGTTTTGCCAAAAAAAACTCTCTTTATTGTACATAACTGGGGTGGGGGGAGGGAGGAATGAGGATGGGAGAGGGGAGGGGGAAACCTGGGAGGAGGGAGCTGGAAGGGGGAGGAAGGGAAGGGAAAGCTCAGGATTGGGGGTCCTGCTGGTTCTCCTGTCTCGCAGCACTGCAGGTGCGGGGGTGTCAGGGAGGAGTGGGTGTGGAGGGTGGGGCAGGAGGGAGGGGGGGGGGCAGAGGAAGCGGGAGGGGGAGCAGAGGTGGGAGGAGGAGTGAGAGCTGGGGCGGCCGCAGGGGCTGAAGCAGGAGGAGGCAGGAACCTGTCCACCAGGGTCTGGAGGTGGCCTTCCGGACCCAGCGGTCCTGGGTGCGGAGCTGGTGCTCCAGTAGCCGCAGGTGCTGCTGCTGGTAGTCCTCCAGGTTGCGGGTGCACCTGCTGGCCCGGGTGCGGGTGGCTGTTGCAGGCGGGGTGGTGCGCCCTGCAGTCTCAGGTGCTGCGGCTGTGGTGAAACAAGAGCAGTGGTCATTTCTCCCTGGGGACACAGTGGGTGAAACCCAGCCCCCCTCTGCAAGGCAAGGTCGGCGTGTGGGGAACGGGCCAGGGCCCCTGCATGACACCCAGCTGCTGCTCCATGGTGGGTAAAGCCCAGGTGCACGGGCCCTGGGCTCCCTCTCCACCCCCCCGCCGCGTACACATAAGGGGAGCATGATGGCACTCACATGTGGAGCCCTCCTCGGCCTTGGACGACACAGCCGATGTGCTCTGTGGGATGCCTCGGGGGTCCTGGGTCCTGGGCAGGCTCCCTGCAGGCTCCTGGCTCTCGGCATCCTCCTCCTCCTCCTCGGTGTCAGGGACGGGTCCCTCTGCCCCGGGGTCGATCACCACCCGGGGGGCATGGACTGCGTGAGCCACCAGGATGCGGTCCAGGGCCTCATAATGAGGGCAGGCCTCCGGGTCGGCCCCTGGCTGGGAGGCCCTGGAGTAGACCTGCCGCAGGTCCTTGATTTTGCAGCGGACCTGCTCCTGGGTCCGCATGTGGCCTCTGGTGGCCAGGCTGGCAGCCATGCGGCTGTAGACGGCCGCGTTCCTGTGGCTAGTGCGGAGATCATGGACGTTAGAGGCCTCCCCCCAAACCTCGATGAGGTCCACGATCTCCGCACTAGACCAGGCGTGCACCCACCTCTTGCGGCCCTGGGCAGGCTCCTGGGAGCCATCAGCCTGGTCCTGGGAAGAGGTGGAGGGCTGGGTGGCAGTGGGTGGCTGGCTCATTCTGTGGCAGGTGCAGGGTCTGCTGGCTGGGTACTGGCAGGCTTGCAACTGGCACGAGCACTATAGCCAGACCGTGCCCCTTTAAGGGCTCCGGGGCCGGGAGGGGGGCAGAACAGTTTCCCTGGTTTGGCCCAGAGTGGCCACCAGGGCAAGCTGGGAAGGGCTAGCCTCCAACTAGTTCGAATTAAGTGGCTACACAGCCCTTAATTCGAACTAGGCATTACTCCTCATAGAATGAGGTTTACCTAGTTCGAATTAAGCGCTCCGCTATTTTGAATTAAATTCGAAATAGCAGTTTGCATGTGTAGCCCCTATTAAAGTTAATTCGAACTAACGGCTGTTAGTTCGAATTAACTTTGTAGTGTAGACATACCCAGGCTGTTTCCACTCCTGACTCAGAGGAGTGGAACACAGACAAGCTCCCTGTGATCCCAAACCAGCTTAGCAGAGACCAGGAGTATATGGGTGGAAAGACAGGTATACCCCAACATCATCCCCCTCCCATCGTTCTGCACAGGCTCCTGGTTCTAAGAAGCTTGGCAAGGGGTGCATCCAAGGCCAAGGGAGGGGGAGTGGAAGTAGAAGTGGCTGTCAATGACAGCAGAGCAGTGGGGCAAGGCAGGACACCTGCTCAAGATCTACCCCCCTGAGCACGGCACTCTGGGCAGAGGTCCAGCCAGCCCACCCTTAAAGTCAGCCTACCTCCTGATCCAGCAGATAAGCTTTTTCTGTTCCCCAAGCCCAGCTCAGCATCAATCGGGTACATGGGTGGGAGAAGGGGACTCCCAACATCAATCCCTTCACCTGCACTCTGCATAGCAGACAAAAAACAGGCTCCCAGCCAATGAAACTCAACCAGGGGCAGTTCCATGGGGGAGAGGAAGGAGCCGAAAGGAGGAGAGACACCCCTTCCCCTGATGCAGCTGTGATTCTGTAAGCTCTCTAGTATAGCCTAAGACACAGGAGCACCCATAGTCCTAAAAAGGGAAACAACAAGTGATGTCTAGTAACTTCATACTAGTAATAATAGAGTTTCATTTTCTAGCAGCTGCTGAAAAGTTAGGTACATTTGTTGATGGAACAGTGTATCATGCAACAGAATTCACCCTGAGCTAAACTAGATGGTACTCAAATAATACCAATGTGCCTTTGATCCCTGATAAATATGGTAATTTGTTACTTTATTATGCTGATTCAGTTAAATACACAAGGGTGGTCTTACCCGCAGATGAGCATATTGGCATCTGAGCTGGGAAGGGGAGGTGTCCTGCAGCTGAGCTGTTGCAGTCAGAGGTACAGGTGTATGGAGGACTGCCCTGTGGCTGGGCTCTGTGAATTAGGGGATACAGTGTCTGAGCAGCAGGGGTGCTCCAAAGGATGCTCCAGTTTTGGGTTCTGGGGGTGGAGAGTTGTTGGTGTCTGAGACTTTCCCCGAAGATGTGTCTAGCTGGCATGCGTTACATATCTAAACTGAGGCATCCAACAAAATATTAACAGAAACAGGAAATAGGTTATTGAAGGAATTTCTTTAACTCTCTACTCCTGAGGTATTTTTATTTAATTTTTTTTTTTTTTTTTTTTTTTTGGTTTTTATTGTTGCAGATTTGCTTGCTGACAAGTAGTTTGAAATAAACGGTCAAAATAACAAATTGGTATGTCATTTTGACAAATAAAACATGCAGAATTTTAAAATATTTTGTCCAAAATTTTAAATGCTTTTTGCACAGAATTCTCCCAGAAATCTCTCTGTCTCATACACACACAGATACAAAAGTTTCAGAAGACTGCTGCCACCTGCTGTCCAGAGTCAGTATTACTAAACACATACCATTCAGAATGGAAACTCAAAGCTCTCAGAATTAAAGTTCCGTCATTTTTCCTACATTTAATCCAGATATCATCCTTATCTGACTCAGAAGTTAATTACAAACAAACAAGCATTCCATAAGTTATTGCTAGGTATTTACATTAAATTAGTATTAGAAAAAGAAAGTCAAACACAGTGGTTCTGGTATTCAAATTGAAAACTCTGTGTCATATTGTCCAAGTTAGTAACTACTCCATTTCATAATTCAAACTGACAATGTAAAAGCCAAGATTTACATTATGTTTTTTCTCTTTACAAGACTATTGTATTAATTATTAATTTACAAATTAATAATTAACCGTGATAACCAATGTGAATTTTTGGTAATTACTTTATATATGATTAAGTAGCAAATTATTCCAGCTAGTTTTGGTGCTCACTCTCCTATCTTTAAGTAAGAAGAACTCATGCATCATTCATCTAGATAGTAATCTCTGAACACTTAGAGAATTAATTAATAGAACTAACAATGTCAGCCTATAAAGCATTAGTCATTTTCTTTTTAGGGCATTTCTAAGGTACCTATTACTTTAACAAGTGAAATTAGATTAACAACAGAACATAAATTGTATGTTGCATTTTCATGGGCTATCTGAATTTTAAGCCGCTGTTCTATATAGTGTGTATGTGTGGGGAGGGGGGAGACCTGGAGTAATGAGAGGGCCTGGGTCTCCCCAAAATTGCCACTAGGAAAGTGGCTGAGACAGTTGGTACTGTAACATTCACTCCTCTCCCCCAGAAGGGGGAACACAGATCATGATACAGCTGAAGGGTATGAGACACCATCTGGAGAGGGTGTACCGATCCACAAAGCTAATCCTCAAGACAGCCAGCAGGAGGCACCAGCATAGTGAATGGAGTCCTGTTACAGTATCTAGCCACAGACTTCAGGTGTGTCTTTATCCATCTAAGCCACGCCTCACCCTCTAAACTGCTATCTATACTTATGCTGGAAGGGGTTAGATATATGCAGTATAGATACAACATTTTATTTTAGTAATAAAGTAATTTAGCAGAAAGGCAGGAGGAAACAAAAATAAAGCAATAACAAATGTTATGTCCAATGTACATATATTATTTATGATCACATAAAAGTAACATATGGGGCGGGGAAACCTGGAATGGAGGGAATGTGATGCTATATTTCAGTTATATATTTCAGATATATGCCTTATGGAAAATATGCAAACAATCATAGAACGTAATATAATATACAATTGTGTACCAATATAACAAAATAAAGAATGCAATATTGGCCGTGCAGTGCAACTCATTTTCTGTTTAAAAAATATTTAATCTACAAAGAGGCTATGTAAACTCTACTACTTGATTGATAGGTTTTATATTTGGCTTTTTTGTAGAATGAAAATGTATATTATTGTATATATTGTAAATGTATATATTTGTAGAATGGAAATGTATATTAAAAATAAAATACATATATTGGAAGAATTACTTGGTGTCAACTTCACCTGTAAACATAAAAACGGCCATACTGGGTCAGACCAAAGATCCATCCAGCCCAGTATCCTGTCTGCCGACAGTGGCCAATGCCAGGTGTCCCAGAGGGAGTGAACTGAACAGGTAATGATCAAGCGATCTCTCTCTTGCCATCCATCTCCACCCTGTGACAAACAGAAGCTAGGGACACTATTCCTTACCCATACTGGCTAATAGCCATTTATGGACCTAACCTCCATGAATTTATCTAGTTCTCTTTTAAACCCTGTTATAGTCCTAGCCTTCACAACCTCCGCAGGCAAGGAGTTCCACAGATTGACTATGCGCTGTGTGAAGAAGAACTTACGTTTATTTGTTTTAAACCTGCTGCCCATTAGTTTCATTTGATGGCCCCTAGTTTTTATATTATGGGAACAAGTAAATAGCTTTTCCTTATTCACTTTCTCCACACCACTCATGATTTTATATACCTCTATCATATCCCCCCTTAGTCTCCTCTTTTACAGGCTGAAAAGTCCTAGTCCTTTTAATCTCTCCTCATATGGAACCTGTTCCAAACCCCTAATCATTTTAGTTGCCCTTCTCTGAACCTTTTCTAATGCCAGTATATCTTTTTTGAGATGAGGAGACCACATCTGTACGCAGTATTCAAGATGTGGGCGTACCATGGATTTATATAAGGACAATAAGATATTCTCTGTCTTACTCTCTATCCCTTTTTTAATGATTCCTAACATCCTGTTTGCTTTTTTGACTGCCGCTGCACACTGCATAGACGTCTTCAGAGAACTATCCACGATGACTCCAAGAGCTCTTTCCTGATTAGTTGTAGCTAAATTAGCCCCCATCATATTATATGTATAGTTCGCGTTATTTTTTCCAATGTGCATTACTTTACATTTATCCACATTAAATTTCATTTGCCATTTTGTTGCCCAATCACTTAGTTTTGTGAGATCTTTTTGAAGTTCTTCAGTCTGCTTTGGTCTTAACTACCTTGAGCAGTTTAGTATCATCTGCAAACTTTGCCACCTCACTGTTTACCCCTTTCTCCAGGTCATTTATGAATAAGTTGAATAGGATTGATCCTAGGACTGACCCTTGGGGAGCACCACTAGTTACCCCTCTCCATTTTGAAAATTTACCATTTATTCCTACCCGTTGTTTTCTGTCTTTTAACCAGTTCTCAGTCCATGAAAGGATCTTCCCTCTTATCCCATGACATCTTAATTTATATAAGAGCCTTTAGTGAGGGACCTTGTCAAAGGCTTTCTGGAAATCTAAGTACACTATATCTACTGGATCCCCCTTGTCTACATGTTTGTTAACGCCTTCAAAGAACTCTAATAGATTAGTAAGACATGATTTCCCTTTACAGAAACCATGTTGACTTTTGCCCAACAAATTATGTTCTTCTATGTGTCTGACAATTTTATTTCTTTATTATTGTTTCAACTAATTTGCCCAGTACTGAAATTAGACTTAACGATCTGTAATTGCCAGGATCTCCTGTGGAGCCCTTTTTAAATATTGGTGTTGCATTAGCTATCTTCCAGTCATTGGATACAGAAGCTGATTTAAAGGATAGCTTACAAACCATTGTTAAGAGTTCCGCAATTTCACATTTGAGTTCTTTCAGAATTCTTGGGTAAATACCATCTGGTCCCAGTGACTTGTTACTGTTAAGAAGTTTATCAATTAATTCCAAAACCTCCCCTAATGACACTTCAATCTGTGACAAGTCCTCAGATTTGTCACCTACAAAGGATGGGTCAGGTTTGGGAATCTCCCTAACATCGTCAGCCGTGAAGACTGAAGCAAAGAATTCATTTAGTTTCTCTGCAATGACTTTATCGTCTTTAAGTGCTCCTTTTGTATCTCAGTTGTCCAGAGGCCCCACTGGTTGTTTATCAGGCTTCCTGCTTCTGATGTACTTAAAAATCATTTTATTATTACCTTTTGAGTTTTTGGCTCGCTGTTCTTCAAACTCCTTTTTTTTTGGCTTTTCTTATTACATTTTTACACTTAATTTGGCAGTGTTTATGCTCCTTTTTATTTACCTCACTAGGATTTGACTTCCACTTTTTAAAAGATGCCTTTTTATCTCTCACTGCTTCTTTAAATGATTGTTAAGCCACAGTGGCTCTTTTTTAGTTCTTCTACTATGTTTTTTAATTTGGGGTATACATTTAAGTTGGGCCTCTATTATGGTGTCTTTGAAAAGTGTCCATGCAGCTTGCAGGGATTTTACTTTAGTCACTGTACCTCTTAATTTCTGTTTAACTAACCTTCTCATTTTTGCATAGTTCCCCTTTTTTAAATTAAATGCCACAGTGTTGGGCTGCTGAGGTGTTCTTCCCACCACAGGAATGTTAAATGTTGTTATATTATGGTCACTATTTCCAAGCGGTCCTGTTATAGTTACCTCTTGGACCAGATCCTGCGCACCACTCAGGACTAAATCGAGAATTCCCTTTCCCCTTGTGGGTTCCTTACACTCAAATTCTTTGAGATTCTAGGAAATGAGCAGATCCATGTAAATGAAAAACATATTCAGTTCCCACTCAAAAGAAACAACAGGACAACCTTTCACTACACAGTGACACCTCAGTCATGAAAGTTAAGGAATTTAGAGGCAAAAATGGCAGCTATTAGGAGTCAGGCATCTAATCGTCCTTTGTGTCTGTCTAAGTCCCCCATAAAGCAGGATGTACGTCACCATCTCAAAAAACCTGAATTTACTACTTGGTTAAGCTGGCTTCTCCTGTTTCCCTGGGGAACACTCAGATTACAATGAGGATAATTTATTTTTGGAGAACACCACCTTCATAGGGTAAGAGTGACAATAACACGAGTATAAGCAGTTTTACATTACTTTTCACCCACAGAACTCAAAGTGCTTTACAAAGGTAGAGAAGAATTCTAACCCAGTCCACAGAAAGTGCTGATATGAGTGTTGTAGTACAGCAGTTCCTAGATGTCTTTTATGCTCTGTGTATTACATCCTTGGAGGGCAATGTTATAGGTTCTCAAAGCATTGTATTTTTTCAAGTGTAGCTTTTGGTTAGCTCACAAAAATACATATACACTTCCAATAAGAAAGAGTCCTTTCTAGGTCTTTCAGAAAACAAAAGTTGCAAGTGCCCTAGCATGATGACTTCAACAGGAATAAACTTAACACACAAATCCCAAATCAGTCCCTAAAGACAGTTCAAAATGCAAGAATAAATGAAGATGGTCCTCCTAAATACCTTGGATATTGACTCCAGAATTCTGGGTGAGCTTCTCTACTTCGATACACCTCTACTTTTCCCAATGAACAAGCAGCTGAATATAAATATTATTATAAATATAATTTCAACTGGAATTAATATTAAAACATAAGTGACCATCCAAAAGGAAATTGTGACAAATGGGGGCAAGTACCAGTTGAAATACATATAATTGCCCATTTCTTGTATAGGATGTTTTTTATACATGTATATAATTGTCCATTTCTTATAGGAGGTTTTCTGCCTTATTACAAGGAATTACAGACTATTAGGAAAAAAGAAATGAAGCACTGACCGGAGATCAGATACATCCAGGGAAACCATCTCAAGAGGGAACAAGGGCTGGGTTATTAATTTGGAAGTGCTCACTTGTCCAGCTCCTGCAAAGTTAAATGCTTATTTCACTAGGATTGGGGACCCAAGATCAAAGGACAGTAAAACTGTTAAAATTCACCCCCAAGAAGATTAGAAGTTCAGTTGCCCACATTGGTCTGGGATACAGAGTGACACAGACACAAAGAGGCTCTGAAGAAGAAGTTGAGCTAGAAAGAGAGAAGTTGGGAGCAGTAATAGCTTTTATTTTTTAATCATGGAGACAGTAAGCTTGGGGTAAACAGATCTGCATATAGAGTGGTTTTATTGTTTTAAGATCTGTTTTTTTCTTAAATGTTTTTGTGCTAATATATAATACTTTGCTTTAAGAAGACTGTCTGATCACTGGTTACAGTTGCATTAGCTCCTGGAGGAATCAGGACTTCAGGTACTGAATATAAATCTGTCTTGCTGAGGTAATTTCAATTAACAGCTGAGACTGCAGACCAAATCCCACTCTGAGAGTGTGAGATTAAGGCAAGGTCTACACTAGACCCAGAGGGTCGGATTAAGGTACACAACTCCAGCTACGTAAAATACATAGCTGGAGTCATCTTACCTTAACCATGCTTGGTGCTGTCTTCACAATGGCAGGCTGACAGAAGCAAATGCTCCCATTGGCTTCCCTCACTCCTCAGGACTGTGAGGAGTACCAGTGTTGAACAGAGCCGCCTTCAGCATTCAGTTTAGCAGGTCTTAACTAGATCTGCTAAATTGAACGTCAGAAGATCAATCTCCAGCACATAAGTGGAGATGTGTCCTAACAATTCCAGCCTGAGAGAAGGGTGATGGCTTGAGGCCTAAGAACCGAGCAGCAGTACATTCAAAAGACCAGAAAAGGTTAGAGATGCATCTAGACTCACAACTGTTACAGAAATGTTCCTTTAAAAGTATAGACTGGAGTGCTTATCTTATTCAGTAGGCATGCTCTGAGGTCACCTGCCAGACTGGGTTCCATTCAAAATATGGCTGGAGAAGGCGGCAACAAATGCTCAAATTGTAACTTTTAGCTCAGTGATTAGAGCACTCACTTGGATTATAAGAGACCTACATTCAATCCTCCCACCACACAGAAGAATATTCTAACCAATGAGCTATGGATTATTCTCTTGCGGATCCTGCTCAATCTTTCATTTTGAAGCTTTTCCATTTATATTTGGATAAATATATAGTCAGTGGAGCAGGAAGATTGGCCCTCCGTCTCCCAGCCCCTTGAGGGTACTCTAACTGTCAACCTAGAGTCAGTCTATCTGGTCCAATGACTGGATTTATCTAAAACAGAAAAGCTTTAGGAGAGACTATGAAGTGCGGGGGAGAATCCATCACAATATTCCATAGCTAGTTCCCCTGAGAGATGTGGGAAGCCCCCGTTCAAAGCAGACAAAGGGGTGAGGGTTGAAACCTGATTTCCTACATCCCAGGTGAGGGACTGGACTGACAGTTATTAAGTCAGGTTCTCCTCCTCCTCTTCCAATCAGGTCGTAAATGGGAACCAGTCTGATAGGTGACTTCTGAACACATCTACTGAATCAGGCTCTGCATTTGAAATAGATGTTCAAGCACCATTGTTCCCCTGGTTCATTGATTGCTCTGCGGCTTAGGCAGGAGATAGTGATCCAGAAGCCTAAAGTGAGGCATCAGTGTGCATGCTCAGAGGTAGCAACACAGGCACCTGGAAAACTTTTGCACCAATACTTTTAAGTGCAGAGTTAGTTTAGGTACCTAAAGGGTTAGGTGGGAGTTTTGTAGATCATAGTGGAGCCTCAAACTGGGTTTTAGGCTCCAGCTGTGGAGTTTAGGCACTTGAGTACCTCTGAAAATCTGGACCTGTGTGTCTCCATGGTGAATAACTGCATTCCCAAAGAAGCTTCCTATTCACTTAATAAAATTGTAGAGATTTTCCGAAGTCACAAAATCAAACCATGTTTGCTGACACAGTAGTTTGTGTCTCCAAATGTGCCAATTAAATTTCACACTGTACTGAGAGTTATCCATCTGCATTTCATAAATTGCTTTAAAAGCATAAATGATGTAAGAAAAAACTGCAGTGTAGTGAACAATGCTATTAGCAATCTCAGCAGAGTAGGAAAGCCAAACAGTGCTGGAGAGCACCATTTCTTTCTCACCTGTTACCACATTTAGACTTGTAAGCACCATTAGGCATCCTACTGAAACAAGACAGATTTCTTGTTTAGCCATTGAGACATTAAAATGAATTTCTCTGAAGGTCAAATCCTGCTCTCTTTGAAGTCAATAGGAAATTTACAGTGGATTATAGTGGGTACAGCATTGAACCCTTGAATCTGATTCCCTGGCAACTGTCTCAGTTACCATCTGGGATCATTTACAGTAGAGCTAATAACTTTGAGTGAAAACCCTCTGACAATGTTAGATAGTTTGTTCAGTACAATATATAGAATAACAAGGGTTCCCAGGAATGTAATTGCCAGCGCCCTCTCCCATACTGAAGAAATTCTTCTGTGTAACATAATAAGGTAATGTGGTTTCTTTTGCATTCCATAGTCAATAATTTCTGACCATCAAATGGAAAGCATTAATTTGTGTTAAAGCATAGGCTCAGAAATGTTAAGGGCTGATTGGTTTAAAAACAGTTACATTACCATAGCAATAACTAGGACTATTTAAAACCCAAATACCCTCCAATATTAAAATGCCAGAGAAAATGTTTTTAATTAAGCTACTGCAAAGCCCACACTTCAGCATCCTGGCATTCTTCTCTTTTTCCTGCTATAGGTACTCTGTTTTCCTTGCTCTTTGCACTTGCGGCATCCTCCCATTACCACTATACTCAACTTTCCATCTATATTAGAGTTCTCCCATCTCTCTCCATTCATCCCAGCCTGAGCAGTGCTGCAGGTGGCAACAGTGTCCATGAGGTGGAATGAGCAAGAAAAATCCTGATTCGAGAAACAGGTAGGGAACAACTAGACTGTGGCGCTATTTTGGGATATATACAGTATTCCGAAATAGCATTTTCTGCATCTTAACAGCATGCCTGTTATTTCAAAATGCAATCAAAATAATGGGCTTGGTATACTGACATCTCAGTAAACCTCATTACATAAGGATTAAGGGACTTGTCGGAATAGCAGTCTATTTGAAATTTGGTGCTGTGTAGACTAGTGAGGTAAATTTCAAAATAGACAATCTCAAAATAAGCTCAAAATAAGCTACACAATTTGCGTTGCTCAAATTCTATAGCTTATTTCAAGCTAGCACCGCAGTGTAGACACACCCGTAAACAGTGCACTGAAAATCTGCAGATATCTGTTTTATATCCACATTTGTGGATATCCACAGTTCATTTTTGCAGATACAGATGAGGATGCAAATTTTGTATCGAGAACCTTGCAAATTTGTGAATAACTACTTTATGTCTGCAGATATCTGTGGCTCATTTTTACAGATGCAGATACAAAGTTTGTATCTGCGCAGGGCTCTACAGGTACAGCACCATGCAGTAACCTGCAAGGGTATGTCTAAACAGCAGGACTAAACTCGAAATAAGTTATGCAACTTGAGTTATGCAAATTGCGTAGCTTAAGTCAAAATAGCTTATTTTAAATCCAAGCACATCTACACAGCACTTATTTCAAAACAAGCACTCTTGTGCAAAGCACTCTTCCTCTGACTTCCTTTACTCCTCATACAATGAGGTTTACATAAGTCAGAGTAAGAAGCCCGTTATTTCAAATTTATTTTGAAATAATGGACTTGCTATGTGGATGTGCAATACATTATTTCAGAATAACCTCTTCTCCTTCCCCTGCCATTCCCATGCCTCCTCCCCCTGTTCCCCTGCCATACTTGACTCCGCTCCAGTCCCCACTCCTGCTCATCTCCCTGTTGTCCCAGGCCCCACCCAACCTCAGGTTTGCTGAGGTCCCCAAACCTGAGGTGGCACTTCCAGCTGCACCATGTGCCACTCCTAGTCCTGAGCCCCCTTCCTCCCTCTCCCATCCACGTTCTAAGCCCCCCCTCCTCCCCAGTTTCTTTTATTTAAAATATATATATACAAAATTTGTTTTGTTCAACTTAAAACAGGTGTACTCATTGAGAATACAGGGAAGGGGGGAAGAGAGGGGTTGTGGTGGGAAAGGTATAGGGGAGCAAGGCACAGGCACCTAGTGGGGAGGCCCTAGGAAGAGTTGTCCAAGGGGGTCCCTTTCAGCACATGTCTGTGTCTCAGCTAGCCTTAGGCAACAGCACTTGGAAGCAACTGCTGACCTAATGCCCTGCCTGAACTGGTTCCAGGTGGTCTTATAGGCGAGATAGCGTCCAATCAATTTGGACACTATCTTTTGAAAAAGCAGATCACTTTTTTGTTGTGCTTTTGCTGTGTAGGCGCTCTTTTTTGAAAAAAGTTTTTCCGGAAGATCTCTTCCAGAAAAGCTTCTTCCAAAAGAAGCTTGCAGTCTAGATGTAGCCTGTGTTACTTTGGGGCCCAGCTCTCTAGCAAGGACTTGTCCGAAGGTAAGCACCTACTCTTCTCTCCCTTCTTTCAGCCCTCTCTGTCCTAGGCTCCAGCTCACTGGATTACAGCAAGAAGGCAACTCCCCTCCATGGGCGGCGAGTTATATGGGATCATGGTGCCCAGGCTCCAGCAATATTCAGAGCTGGGAGCCCTGCTCCACCAATATTTGGAGCTGGGTCTCTCCCCAGGCCCCGCCTGGAGCGGGCCCCAGCCCCCACCTGCCAGCGCGTCCTCCCCCCCCCCAGCCCCATAGCATCCCTGGAGGAGAAGAGGGATTGTAACAGGGCGCCCACAGCCCCACTGTGGCTCTGCCACTGGGAGATGCCATGGCAAGCTGTCGCAGCAGGCCGCCCCCGCCCCCACAGCGCATGCGCACACTGAACGCCAGACAGGGGTGACGGGATGCAGGGGCCTCGCCCCTGGGCGGACGCTGCAGCGAGCGGGTGCAGCGAGCCAGCCCCACCCCCGCCCCCGCCCCCTTGCGGCGCATGCTCATGCCATGTGCCAGGTATTTTAAATGCCGGCAGTGTGGCAGACAAGGGGGAGGGAGTCCACCCAGGCCGGGGCCCCAGGGCAGGGCAGTGAGGTGAGCTCGGGGAAGCACCCACCCTCCTGCAGCAGCCGGGACCTGGCAGGCAACCCCGCAGGGCAGACGCTCAGACTCCGCAGCCCCAAAAGGAACGGGCAGTGGACGCCAGAGCAGCCTATACCCCCTCAACGGACAGAAGGGCGGCAGGGCCTGATCGCAGACTGCTGCCCTGCAAACTGGAAGGCAGAAGATAGGGGAGGGGGAAAAATAGGGGGAAGGGGTGGAAGAGGAAGGGGCTTGTGCTGAGGGGAGGGGCAGGTGAGGAGAAGACAGGGGAAGGAACCAAGGGACAGGGTGCAGGAGAGACAAATGCCAGGGGGCCAAGTGCAGAAAATGAGGAAAAGGGCAGAAGGGGAGGTGTCAGTGGGAGGGGGGACAGGGTGATGCTGGGAGAGGAGAGAGTCAGGGCATTGGGGGCTAGAGGGGGAGGGGAAGGTGCTGGGAGAAGGCTTGAAAGAAGGGGTGGGCATGAGGAAGGCAGGGATGGAGCAAGTCATGTGTGAGGGCACAGAGGGGCATAAGGGGAATGGGGGGCAGAGAGTGGTGAGGGGGTGGGCATCAGGGAACAAGAGGGCAAAGTGGGCAGGGGCAGTGAGGGAAGGGGGAGGCACCAGGAGGGTGCAGGAGTAAGGGAAGGTGCAGGTACCAGGGGATTCTGGGGGTGAAGCAGAAGGGCAGACACCTGCAGGGGAGGGACCAGCATCAGAGGAGAGAGGCAGGGCAGGTTTGTAGAGGGAGGTGTTAGAAGAGGGGATGAGGAGGGGTAGCTCACATGATCAGAGTGGGGCTACTGGAGGAATGGGCACAAGGGGGAGAGAAGGGCTGGTGCAGGGGGGCAGGTTGCAGGAGGGCTGAAGGCAGTGAGAAGGGCAGGAGTCAGGACAGCAGAGGAGGGTGAGGAGTTGGGGGGGGTAGCAGGGGAGCTGATGGAACAAGGGGAGGACACATGGCAGCAGAGAGGAAAGGTAAAGGTTTAAAAATATTTATTAATAACTTGGGTGCCACAGTGGCACATCCAAACAAGCCACATGAACTCAGTACTGGTGCACAACACAAAATTCATTCTGCTTATGGGAGGAAACTCTTAGGCTATGTCTACACTGGCGGTTTCTTGCACAAGAACATCTTGCGCAAAGGTTCTTGTGCAAGAAGTCTTGTGCAAGAACACGTCCACGCTGCCATGGGCAAGCTGTGCTTTTGCACAAGAGCATCCAGGGCAGTGTGGACGCTCTCTTGCCCAAGAAAGCTCCGATGGCCATTTTAGCCATAGGGGTTTCTTGCGCAAGAAATCCCTGCCGAGCATCCACACTGCCCTCTTGCACAAGAGAACTTACACCTGTTAGAAAAGAGCGTAGCTCTTGCGCAAGATGCCCTCTCTTACCACGCCGTACTGTAAATTTGCTTGCGCAAGAGCAGGCGGGCAGTGTGGATGCTCTGTGGGTTCTTGCACAAGAACGGCTGTACTTGCGCAAGAAGCCGCAAGTGTAGACATTGCCTTAGAGGGAACACTTCCCCCAGCCTCTCTGCCCCCGAGTTAATGTCACACACATTGGGTTAATGCAACTGCAGGATAGTTGCATGTGGGGGGTTTGGTGGGGGCCAAACTAATCCCTGTTGTTAGGAGGATGGTGGGAAAAGCCCTTCGAGAGGGGTGACATGACACCTTTTACTTCTGGTCATGTGTCCATCTTGCCCTGAGCGTGTTACCTCCAGAGGCGTGGCTAACGGGGGGGGTATCAGGGGGCATGGCTAACAGGGGCAGGGGGTGTGGCTAATGGGGCACCACCAAAAATTATACAAACCTGCCACCCATGCTCCCCTCTGCTAATCGCCCTGGTGTCAGCTCTCTCTCACTCTGACTTTCTGACTTGGGGAACACCAGACAGCAAACCCCTTTTGCTATTTTCCTGACATTAACCTTCTCTTAGAAACCACACTTTATCAGTTGTAGCTCTCTTTTCTTACCCTAAGATGCCTGGTGAGGAAGGGATCTGACGAATCAGGATAAAGGTTTGTCTACTCTGCCATTAAAAATTCGTGGCTAACCTGTGCCATCTGACTCAGGCTCAAAGGGCTCAGGTTCAAAAGCTGTTTAACTGCTTTGTGGACATTCAGCTTTGGTGCCCCAAACTGTAGGGCCTGCAAGGTAGTAGGGTCTTAGAGCTCAGGTTGCAGCCCAATCCTGAATGTCTATATTGCAGTTAAATTGCCTGTTATCCTGAGTCTTGCTAGGTCAAGTCAGCTGTCATAGGCCAGCCGCAGGTGTCTAACTGCATTATAGACATACCCCAGCTGTTGTTCCACCCTATTAATTGGCCCCATTAGGCAAAGTAGAGCTGAGCCCAGTTTCATTTAATGGGACAGCTACCTTGTTACAAAAGGCTATTTAGATGTACATTCTTTTGCCCATCATGGCTTGTCTTCATTTATTTACTACTAAACATTAAATAGGAAGATTGCATTATTTTGCAGATGTGCTGTTTATTCCCCGGAAAAGGCTACTTGAAAAATAATTAGTGCCTGAAATGTTCAAATGGTAAAGAAAATTGCCAATTATTCATAGAATAGTTGCAATTTTAAAAAGATACTTCAATTACGATCCTTCCCAGGCCCTAGACACATATAGTAAGAGGGACACAGACTATGGTAGCTTACTTCAAACTTTTCAGATCACATCAATTAAGATGCAATTCAGAGTCCTTGGCAAATACTGAGTTCACTATCCAATTAGAGTTCATTATGCTGTCTCTGATCCCAGTGCAAAACTGCTGTTTACTTCCAAAGGAAGTAGGAATTGAGTTGAGAACGTAAATCAGAGAATATTAAAACTGGCAGTATCCATCAGTCTCAGATAAATACATATGCCTTAAAAGAGAGACGAAAGGGAACCACATACACAAAGTCTCAAATGTAACACTGCAATAGGGCCCCTTCATCACCACATTCCTCAGAAATGGAAGGCTGTTCCTCATCACTGACAATGTTTGAACAACCTATATTCAATGTATTATAGGTATGGAAATGTGATGGCTTTGTTTTGTATGTACTGGACCTTTTAAAAGCCTAATTCAGACTGTGGAGACAGCAATCATTTTATTCTCATGTCTTCTGTAGCCTTTTACAAAGGTGGCATACACACACAACTCCTGTACTGAATGCTTTCCTTTTGTCTTTTCTTGCTGTTTTCTTTAATCTAAAGTAGAGATCACTTTAGACTGAAAACGTATAATTATTCTGTAGATAAGCAAAAGCACAGCACTGGATTATTTACCTATTTCCCTCTCTCTTTCATTTAGGAATATTGTGCAGTTTCCTTTTTAAAATCTGTTAAAATTTTAGTTTATTTTATTAAAAACATCACTGATGTTAAGTTTCAGTTTTATATTTTTTCACTGTTTTGAAAACTAGCAATCTCAGGCCATGTCTACACTTAACAAGGATTGATGCTGCTGCAACTGATGCAGCAGGCATTGATTTAAAGGGTCTAGTAAAGACTCATTAAACTGATTGCAGCTCTATCTTTGGTCAACTCCACCAGACCAAGAAGAATAAGGTTAGTCAACAGGAGTGTCTCCCATTGATGCAGTGTGATGTAAACACTGTCATAAGTCAACCTAAGCTACGTCGACTCCAGCTACATATGAAGCTGGAGTAACAGAATTGAGATTGACTTACCCCGATAGTGTAGACAAGGATTAACTGGCCTTTCATAAAATAACTTAGTGTGGTTTCCAAGTTTATAAACTATATGTGTCTTTTAGATAATTAAGCACTATTTCTTCATCTCATAAGCATTTCAACCTTAGAAGTGCTGCACTGTAAGAAATCTGTATTTTTATTTAATTATTTTTAGTTCATTCTCAGTTTAAAAACCTATACTGTCACTTTTATCAACTGATTTTTTCAAAGTGGAACCACACTTGAGGGGGAAAAATGTTACTTTCTTTTCCTAACCTCATAGTGCAAATAAGGGCACACGATAACAAAGCATTTAATATACCAAGTTTTATCCATTGGCCTCAAAGTGTTTTACAAAGATGGGTCAGTATCATTATTCATATTTTACAGATGGGACAATTAAGCTTAGAGAGGTGAAGTGACTTCTCCAGAGTCACAGCGAGCTACTGTCAGAGCTTGGAATAAAAATCACTCTCCAGGATCTTAAAGCACTTTTTAAATAAATGTCTATTGTACCACTGAAATGTAAATGCCAAATTAGTGACCAAATGAAGACACGGGAATTATTGTGGAGGCGGAGGAAAGAAAGAGAGGATATAATACATTGCGGACCAAAATGTGCTAACTATGATTACAAATTCACACACGATTATTTGGGGAACATTTAAAACAAAAACAAAAAACATTATTTGCTGTCATATAATAGTGGATATAAACAGTATTACCATAGCATGATTTAATTACACACAATCACTGGCTGACAGAGAACTAGATAGCTAGCAGATGCCCACCCAAAGAACATAAACAAAGCACCCTGGATTATCATTAAAAGACAGCAGTGACCAGACAGAAGAAACACATTTTCATTTTTTTCTGTGCAGTTAGAGATTATTAGCTTTGATTGAGCTAATAAAATAATTTTACTCTATAGTAAGGGGGGACATGTCTCTTTTCAAAGACTTCAGCAGTGAATTCAACAGATGGATTCAGTCAACATTCTGGTTTGTTACATCTTAAATTGTTTCTGCAGCCTGTTGTGCTTCCCTTTAAACAATAAAGCTCCCTTTAAACAATAAAGTTCCCAGCACATTCCACTTCAGAAGAACACACAGTAGCTGTCCATTACACTGAGCTTATTGAACGAAAAAGGAAAAAAACAGCTAAGTGGATTACGAAGTACTATACTATAACTACTTCACTGCTCGATGTGAGTGTGGGACTTTGTTCACAAAACTAGTTAAAATTCCTTTTATGATGACAAAACAAGTTACAAAATAGGTTAATTTTTCACAAATCCTGTCTGGCACTGACTTTTTACCTACATTGATTTATAAATTTAGAACAATAACACGTATTCTGCAGAATAAGTACTCAAAGCTGCCAAACAGTAAAAAAGGGGTTAAATATGAAAAATATAAACCTAAATGATGTCTGAATCAGTCTTCACTACAATAGGATACTGGAGAAATACCTACTCTTCCCATGTAATAAAAGGTATGATCTTGTCAAAGCCTGATATCTCAAAGAGATACTGGAATGAGGACTCGTCCTACATAGTGCAGAGCAGTCCCCTGGCTCCACTCCTTCAAAGCTCTTTAAACGTGTGCTTACAAACTGTGCTGGACCAAGGTCAGTGTTCTCAGCATCTTATAGGATCAAGATCTTATAAATCCCACATCCATATGGTATATATTTAAGAGTTATAGATGGATCCACCAGCCATTGATTCATCGTGTCTACTTAGCCATGATTAATCAACCTCTGAGCACGCTCCCATCAACCCTGGTACTCCACCAAGATGAGAAGAGTAGCGAGCATCGACAGGAGAGCAGCTCTTGCCAATCTTACCACACGCAAGACGCTGTGGTATATCAATTTCAGCCACACTATTTGCATTGAAATAGACCAACAGTGCTGATAAGTGTAGACAAGGCCTGAGCTGCTACTCTCTTGGGGTATGTCTAGACTGCATCCCTCTGTCAGCAGAGGGACGCAGATTAGGCAGGTCGACATTGCAAATGAAGCGGGGATTTAAATATCCCGCACTTCATTTGCATAAAAATGACCGCCGCTTTTTGCCGACACAGCACTTTGTCGGTAAAAAGCGGCAGTCTAGAGGGGGATCTGTTGAAAAAGAAAGCTTTTTTCGACAGATCCCTTATGCCTCCTGCAAAGAGGTTTACAGGATCTGTCGAAAAAGGCTTTCTTTCTTGACAGATCCCCCTCTAGACTGCCGCTTTTTGCTGACAAAGTGCCGCGGTGGAAAAAAGCGGCAGCCATTTTTATGCAAATGAAGCACGGGATATTTAAATCCCCGCTTCATTTGCAATGTCGACCTGCCTAATCTACATCCTCTGCCGACAGAGGGATGCAGTCTAGACATACCCTTGGTTACTAACAAAAGATAGGGAGAGTAGCAAATATGTTACACCTCTTATTTAAAAAGGCATTAGTGTAATCCAGGAAACTGTAAACCAATGAACCTCATTTCAGCACTAGGTAAACTGATGAAAATGTAATGTTAAAAGAGTATTATAAGAATTAAAATAACCTGAAATGTTAGGAAAAATCATCACAGTTTCTGCAAAGAATAATCATACCGTAGATGGGCAGGAAATGGTTTTTCCATCCCATAAACATTTCTAAGATTTGAAAAAATGTCCCATTTCTCATCAGGACAAAACTAAGACCTTTTAAAATAAATCATAAAAATATTTTTCTGCTCTTTAATCTAATAGAATTATTCCAGCATGTCATCAAAACAATGGAAAAAAGTTAACTAGTAGATAAAACATATTTGAACTTTCATTTTTATAACAAATTTGCAAAATTTTTAAGAAAATTAAATAGAGACAAGTTGAGAGTCGTAGAGTAGGAACTAGATAAGAAACAAAAAGGAGTAAAGATACACGGTCAATTTTCAACATAGCAGAAGGTTAACAATGAAGTGTCCTAATGTTGCATAATATATTAATGATTTGGAAAAAGGGATGAACAGTGAAGTGACAGTATTTGCAAAATTATTTAAATTAATCATCATACACCTGAGTTTCTTTTAGGACTGCTCAATGAAATCTTTTCTCAATGTGCAGTGGCATTCAGAAAAGAAAACAAAATATTAGAATATATGAAAAATGAGCCAGCAATACAGGAGAATATGCTCACATTACATATACCAATAGTATGCCATCACTCTAGTTGGAAAAGGGTGGATTAGAAATGGAAGGGTTTCAAAAAATGGCAGCGGAATGTTTAGAGCATATAAATATTTTCATATGAAGAGAAAAAGTTGGGAGTATTTATTTTAGAGCAGATGAATAAGAGGGGACATGATAGAGATACACAAAATAATGACTGATCCTTCAAATGGTGCCTTGTGACGATCCTTCAAATGGTGCCTTGTGAGGAAAAGACATCTATATGATCATTATTAATGTTGACAAGTCTCAGAGGCCTTGTTACTCTGTAACTTTAAAAATAATGAGTAGTCCTATGGTACCTAAGGGTACGAGTAGATAACAGCGCTATTTCAGGATACTCCCGGTATCCCAATATAGCTATTCCGTGTCTTTTGAACAAGCCAGTTATTTGGAAATATTTTTCAAAATAACGGGCATGCTATTTCAATGTCTCTGTAAGCCTCGTTCCACAAGGATTAAGGGATGTTTAGGAATAGCACTCTATTTCAAAATTAAATCAAAATAAACTAGGCAATTTTCATAGCTCAAATTGTGTAGCTTATTTCGAGATAAGGGTGCAGTGTAGATGCACCCGAAAAGACTAACCAAAATAAATAGAATCATGAACTTTTGTGGGTAAAACCCATTTCATCAGATGAATTGGAGTGGAAATAACAGAAACCAAGATATACATATAGGGTACATCTACATGGCAGGGTTAAAGTCAAATTAAGCTACGCAACGGCAGCTACGTCAATTACGTAGCATAAGTCGAAATAGCTTAGTTCAGCTTTTGGCACTGTCTACACAGCAGGAAGTCAAAGGAAGAACACTCTTCCTTTGACTTCCCTTTCTCCTCATGAAATGAGGGTTACCATGAGCCGGAGTAAGAAGTCTTCCAGCTTGACATTATTTTGAAATAAAGGCTTGTAGTGTAGACGCTCGCTATGTTATTTCAGAATAACATCAGTTATTCCGATATAATGCTGCTGTGCAGACGTACCCATACATACATTTACACACACACACAAATATATATGTTATGTATACATATATCAGCAGAAGAAGTCCCTGTCAATTGTAGGACTGGTGTTGATGAGGCTAATTAAGTGGGCTGGATGTGTCCCATACCTAGCTTTTGATGTGGAAAGGCAGATTTTAAAAGCAGCAGAAACTGGCTTGTAATGTGCCAACCAATTTATGTCTTTGTTCAAGCCCAGGGTCAAGGTGTCAAATCTGTAAATGAATTCAAGTTCTTCAGACTCTCTCTGTAATTGGTTAGTGGAATTCCTTTTAGAAGAATGGCTACTTCTAAATCCATGATTGAGTGACCAGTTAGGTTAAAATGTTCCCCTACAGATTTATGTGTGTTACCATTTCTGATGTCTGATTTGTGTCCATTTATCCTTTGTCATAGAGACTGTCTCATTTGGAAAATACACATTGCAGAGGATCATTGCTGGCACTTGATGGCATATATCACATTAGAGGATGTGCAGTTATATGAGCTCCTGATGTTGTGACTTATGTGGTTAGGTCCTGTGATTGTGTTACTTGTATATATATGTGGACAGAACTGGCAACAGGATTTGTTGCAGGGGTAGGTTCCTGGGTGAGTGTATTTGAGGTGTGATGTGTGGCTGCTGGAAAGTATTTGCTTCAAGTTGGGCGGTTGTCCTACCTTAGGGTATGTCTACTCTACAGTGTTAATTCGAGTTATCTTAATTCGAAATAGTTAATTCGAATTAAGCTAATTTGAATTAACATGTCTACACACAAAATGCAGTTCGAATTAGCATTTTGCTAATTTGAAATACTGCATCCACACTGACTGGACACAGAATCGGACTTAAGGCCAGCCATGACCTGGTCAGGCAGGGCATCAGGTCAGGAGTGTCTGTGTGTGGCTACTGCCTGAGGCTATCTGACGCCTGTGCTTAAAGGGACACCTCCCCCGCACCCGCCGGTTCTCAGGTGTCCCTGCTTGCTTGCCTGCCTTGATGAGGGACAGCAAAGCATTTGTGTCTCTGCGTGTTCTGGTTGCCCTCACTCGGGACACCACAGCACTCTGCAACACGGAGCCGGAGCTGCCCCTGGGCACTCTGGTGCTTCTCATGGACGTGTTGCTGCGAGCCTGGCTGCACTTTCTGCAGGCTGCCATCCTGGAGGTCCATCGGGGGGCTGTCAGTATCCAGGAGGCCCTGCAGGAGAGCTTCCACCCTGAGGAGCACTAAGAGCCTCCCTGGTGTGCCCCACTGGGGGTTTGTGCCTCATTCCTCCCTCCTTCCACTTACCTCTCCTTAACCCCCCTTCCTGATGTCAAATGAAAACATATTTCTTACCAAAAACAAACTCTCTTTATTGACCGAAACTGGGGTGGGAATGAGGGTGGGAGAAGGGAGGGGGAAACCTGGGAGGAGGGAGCTGGAAGGGGGAGGCAAGGGAAGGAAGGGGGGAGGAGAAGCTCAGGGTTGGGGGTCTTGCTGGACCAACTTGATTTTCATGCAAACCTGCTCCTGGGTTCGTATGTGGCCTTTGGTGGCCAGGCTGGCAGCTTTCCTGCCATAGACAGCTGCGTTCCTCTGTCTAGTGCGGAGATCATGGACGTTGGGGGCATCCCCCTAAACCTGAGTACGGTCCACCCTGATCTCTGCCCTGGATCAGGAAGGCGCCCGCCTTCTCCGGGCCCTGGCAGGCTCCTGGGAGCTGGCAGACTGTTCCTGGGGTGCAGTGGAGGGCTGGCTGCCAGTGGCTTGCTGGCTCATGTTTTGGGGCCACTGGGTCGGGGCAGTGACTGCTGTCTCTGGGCCAGCAGGCTTGGAGCTGGCACAGGCACTATGGCCAAAGTCTGCCCCTTTAAGAGCTCTGGGGCTGGGGGGAGGGAGAAGAGTTTTCCTGGTTTGGCCCAGAATGGCCACCAGAGGAAACTGGGAAGGCTGGAGGCCAGCTAATTCGGACTAAGCGTCTACACAGCACTTATTCTGAATTAGCTAATTCGAGTTTGGCATTACTCCTCGTAGAATGAGGTTTACCATACTCGAATTAAATTCAAAATAGCAGTTTGCTTGTGTAGACACTATGGAAGTTAATTCGAAATAACGGCTGTTATTCCAAATTAACTTTGCAGTGTGGACATACCCACACTGTTTTGAGAATTAATGGCAGAAAGGAATCCATCAGCTCTCTGTTTCACTGGATCAGGAATGCATCTGGAATGTAGTCTGGGCTTATGTTTTTTCCAGAGCAATATGCCTGACACATCAAAATATCACTCCATACTACCTATTACAATCCCTACACAGAGTTCTGTGGGTTTAGGGATGTGGTAGGTTAGAGGATTCACGTTGTTTCCCTACTTTATTGGGCAAGGGTATCTGCACGAAAGGTAATATGGTCTGGGACTATATATATTAAGTATAATCTTCTTACACAGCATCTTTATGTTATGGAAATCCCTTCCCTTTTCAGTGGGCTTATAGGGTCAGCTACAGACTGGGATGAGGAACAGGTATGTATGATGACAGATGAGAGGCAAAGGACCACTAGAGAATTCCGCAACATTAATAAAATCTTCATACATCCAGAGGATTTGGGGGTCAAACTCCCTATTTCATCTTTGGGGGAAGGGAAAGTGGGAGGATGAAGGTGAAAGGGACAAACCCCTTTCCCTCATGAAAGAATTCAGAAGAATTTCTCATACACCATCTTTGCTGCAAAATTTAACTATGGCCAAACCTGGCTGTGCAGAATCAAGTTAGCTGATACAATATTGTCCGGAATTTTGAATTTAGCATAGACCAGACAAACCATTACCATGATTTGTCCTGGTCTATACTAACTGCCAAGTCACAGTCAGCCTTTTGTCATGCATTCAGACATGGTAAAATCTTGTGCTATATAGAGCATCTCCAAGAGGGGAAGAATCTGGCAGAGATTTTATTTCCAGTGCCAACACAATTATCCTCCCCTGCAGCCCTTTTCACTTTGTTGTTGTTTCTTAATTTTTCTACACTGGATTGTTGGATTTAAAACAAAAAAATATTTATGATACAAAGGCCTTTACCCCAGACTGTAAAAATGTTACAGTAAGTTACATTAGGTGCACAGACCATTTGCATGATGTCTCTTTGAAGAAATCCTTACAAAAGGGAAAAAAAGTGAAAGTAGGCTTATTTGAGAACAGGTAGGGAATTCAGTTGGGATATGACTGGGGAAGCAGGTATTAGGGAGCAGATTGCTTTAGTTAATAGGTTCTTTACATTTCTAAAGTAAACTTTTAAAAAATCCTGTAATTGCATAATAAGTAAAAAGTAGCAACATCTGGTTTTGTGAGACAAGAATGGCACTTTTGGGCTGAGATCATGGATGGGGAAAAGGAGAAACACTGAAAACTACCAGGGCTTTTAAAACCAGAAAAATACATTAAAATTTAAGACAATCTCCTGAAACTTACTTTTGTGGAGATATGACAAAAAGCAAAAGAACATGGGAAAATTAAAAAAATAAAAACCAACATTCCACAATTCATTACAGTAAATCACTGAGGTCTAGCCCAGGAAGGCTTTTACAAATAAAATTAAATACAAGAAGTCAGGACAATTTATATTTTATTTTGAATCAATATCAACATGAGTCAGTATATACTAACCTAATGGCAACTGAAATTACTTACATGGTTAAGTCAACAAGAAGCAATGCACAATGGAGGAATCAAGATGAGGACAAGACAGGCACTTCTAAACATGACTAACTACTTAATTGTAAGTATATACTGTTAATTTACCTATTAATGTTATAATAATGCAGTATTTTTTTTATGTGAGCTCAGTCAGCTTAAATGATTTTTGAATGTTTGTACTGCATTGATCTGATTGACTGCCATTTAACTTGCTTAAATCAAAGCAATTTTACCAGGTGTAAAATTTGGCACAGGGAAATATGGTCGCCCTCTCTAACTACATTATCAACTATTTGTTGCAGACTTTTTTTATGTGTTATGTCCCGCACCTAGCAGACTGGAACCCTGATCTTAGTTATGGTCTCTAGGCACTAACCAATGATTATAATATTAAATAATGTAGAAGAATTTGTTAGTACACATGATGTGTACACATGAATACACATGTTTATTTGCATGTAGGTGTAGGAGTTACTTTCTACAGATTTATTTGTATAGGTATCTGGACAGGTGAGCATTTCTGAGGTTATTCTCTATAGATTTGTATTTGGGCTTCAAGAGTGGGCCTAAAGCTGTGATCATGTATGGTCCTAATTTCGCATATAAAATTACAATAACTTTAGTAAACAAAAATCATGGCGATATTTACAAAAGATGGGAAGAGAGGAGGGAAAGAATCGTGAAAGCCTTTGAGAAATTTCATTTTCTAAAAAATTACTCTTTTTAACTATTTTGCTACCAGATCTAGAGTCTTGTAAGAAATGAAACCTGATCTTATCATTATCTTTGGGCCTTGCAGTCAAAAACGAGCATATGGGCGCCCGGGGGGGGGGGGTAGGGAGGGAAAAGCAAGCAATGAAATGGAGGTGAAGCCTCAGGAAGGGGTAGGGAAGAGTGGTACCACAGGAAAGGGAAGGGGTGAGGCTTTGAGCAGGGCAAAGGTGTTCAGTTTTCTGGAATTAGAAAGTTGACAACCCTAGGCTCAGTAACACATGAGAGTTTGGGATAAAATTCTGAGCCATACATAGTATAGTAAGAGTTGTTAGTGGGTTACAGACTGTTATAATAAACCATAAATCCAGAGTCTCTGGTCAGTCCATGATTTTCAACGTCTACTAGAGTAGTAGCTCCCTGACTCATCTTTTGAAAGTGTTGTGCAGGTTTCTTTTAAGCATGAGGACTAACAGGTCAGATATAGAAGGATCACTTTGTGAAAAACATTGATAATAGAGTGTTTTCTTTTTTATCATTTTCCTGTGAGAGTTCATTAGACAGTATAAAAATTATCTGGTTTTGCCCACATAGTTGTTGTTAGGAAATTTAGTGAACTGGATGAGGTATACCATATGCTGTGATAGGCACGTGTAGGATCCATGGATCTAAAAAGTTGATTATCATTCAAAGCCAATAGTCCTAGATTGCCATCTTAATAGATTCCTCAAGATAGCCTTTCAATGAAGTATCAAGCGCCTTTCCTGGGTAAGCCATTTCAGACAACCATATTACAATAGGCTGCCCTCCAGCAAGTCATGTTAAACCACTCAGGTCTTAATCTGGCACAGTCATATCCCTCTTTGACATACAGCCAGACTTCAATCCCAGGCAAAATAATGGAACTGATACTTTCTTTTAATTCTTTATTAAGCCCTTATAATATAATAAATGTCAATCTACATGGGTTTATGGAAAACTAGATATCAAAATAATGCAATATATTTTCATGGGATTACAAGGTTGGTTGATAAAGACAGTAATGTTGATGTAACAGATTTCCATAAGGTGTTTAGCTTGGCATTGAAGAACAAAGATTGAGGGAGTGGTAAATAAAAGAGGACAGCCATTATGAAAGTGATCTGGTTCATTTGATAATCTAGGTACAAGAC
The DNA here is from genome assembly GCA_032595735.1 of Pelochelys cantorii. Classification (NCBI taxonomy): domain Eukaryota; kingdom Metazoa; phylum Chordata; order Testudines; family Trionychidae; genus Pelochelys; species Pelochelys cantorii. The sequence continues at coordinate 93,563,854 of CM064329.1, read as the reverse complement.
AATAAAATGCATTTCAATGTAGCTAAATGTAAAATTATCCATCTAGGAACAAAAAATGAAAACCATACTTACAGGACAAGGAATTCTATCCTAAGAAGCAAATATCTTGAAAAAAAAAAAGATGTGGTGGACATGGTGAATAATCGACTGAATATGTGTTTGCAGTCTGATGCTATGGCTAAATGGACTAAATTTATTTCTAGATGTATATACAAGGGAATTTCAAGTAGGACTAAGGAGGCTGTATTCATCTCTGTATTTGATGCTGGTGCAATTGTTACAGGAATATTGTGTCCAGTTCTGGTATCAACATGTCAAGCAAGATGTTAATAAATTCAACAGAATTCCGAAAGCCACAAAAATGAATAAAGGACTGGAAAACATCCTCTACAGGAAGAGATTCAAGGAGTTCAATTATACCTAGATCATCAAAGAAAAGGATCAGGAGCAAACTGATTACGATCTGTAAGCACTTAAATGGGAAAATAAATTTGATAATAAGAGGGCTCTTTAACTTTAGCACATAAAGGAATAACCAGATCTGATGGTCAAAGCTAAAGTTAGACAAATTCAAACTAAAAATAAAGGCACATTTTAAATAATGAGGCTAATTAATCACTGCAACAATTTACCAATGGCTGTAGAATATTCTCCATTACAGGAAATGCTAAAATTAAGATTGAATGTTTTTTCTAAAAAATACTGCTCTTGTTCAGCCATAGCTATTAGGCATGAAGCAGGAATTAAATTAAAATAAGTTCTATGGTCTGTATTATGCAGGATGTTAGAGTAGATAATCACAATGTATTACTGCAAACAAGAAATCAAATAAAGGACATAGCCATCCAAACAGCACATTAATTATCAAAGATGAAAAAAAGAAGAATCACCCTCATAATTTCAACCTAGAAAGTACATTATTGTTGTTGTTGTTGTTGTTTAAATAACTGCTGGAAAGCTGACTAGTTCTTTTTGTTACTATTAAATGACATTAGTAGATGAAACTTTCACGACTTACATAACATTTTTTTCAAATTGTGCTAAAAGGGCATTGGATAAAGATAAAAACATTTTAACAGTATGTGACAAGGCCAGGTTCTAAAGGAGGTCGGCCTAAAAATTGTTTTATTGATCCTTTTTATGCTTATGCAGTAAATTATAAGGGTGTTTTTCCTACAGTGCATCTATGTAATTTCCATATACAGTAAAGGAAATGAAATTAGTAAAAAGAATACACCACCCCCTAACAAATTTAGCTTCATCCTCACTTCCCAAAGGCATTTGGTGACAGGCCTCTGATGAAGGCCAACAATGTTCTTTCAGCTTTTCACCCAACAGTATATGTAAACTCACAATGAGGAATGAGAACATGCTTACTCATAAATACTGTGCTCCTTGACAGTGCTGCTTTTTCATACTCACATTTGAGGGATATTTCACTATTAGCATCAAGCTTCAGAATTCTTCTAGTGAGCAGTGTCAATTAAGGCCATGTATCCCTTCAGCTTGCAGAAGATTCTGAGAGTGTAAAAGGGGGAATGACACCAACTGCCCTCCAGTTTCTTCCTGAATTTTGGAATTCTGTACCTGATACTGCAAAGCAGTTAGAAAGGTATGTGGGAAATATAAATACACAGGAATAACCCTCTCAAAGAACAACAGTAACCTGTCCTTTTGGGGTGCCTCTACATATTCCCATTGTGGGAGATCAATAAGCACTACAAACCCCTAGAAAAGTGGGTGCAGGTACTGTAGGTGAACAAGAACTACAATACGACCTAAGCAAGCATAAGCTATAGGTGAGAGGGTCAAATGTCTATTGAAGTGATCACAATTTCACTCTTTCACATCAGATGTCAGTGAAGAACACATACAAAAATACTCCAACAGCTGCTTTGCAAATTCTACAAAAGAGACAGAAGTCTTGTAATTGAGACTGCTGTCAGCTTAATTTAATACTTTCTGATAAATGTGGGTGAATGAAGACTTGGATTAACAATATGACCAACTATACTAATTTAAGGAAATCGGTTTCCTTTGGTACCACCCTGATGGCAAAGCAGTCACCTTAAATATTTCTAGTAGTACACAGAGCAATCCCTACACATGCTAGAGTATTGCAAAGGGAGTGAGGAGTGTTGACAAAAGCAGGCACGAGTGGAAACTGAAATCACTATCCATAGGATCTGGAGAAAACCTGTAACACAATTCTGAAAGGTTTCAGTGCTAATTAACATAGTTCCAGGCTGCGTCAGAATCTGGATCTGGAAACATTGAATGTTTCTATTAATTTCATCTGGAAAGACTCCAATAAAAGGAATGGCTAGAACTTCATACTATGGCTACACTGGAAAGGTTTCATGATGAAAGTGCTGTTGGCATGCAAAAGTCACCAAAACTGAAAACTTGTCAAACCTGTTTTTCTACCACCTATTGTTATCATTTCATGTCAACAGAAAGACCAAAGCAATGTGGCTTGGGTAAGCACCCCACAGTGCCTAGAGTCACCTTCAGTCGTTAAGCAGTGTGGGTACACACAACATAGTGCTAGGCATTTTTGCAATGTGCAAAATGTCCCATCAGCCAATTCTTTTCTTCCCAGCCCTCCCTCGGCATCCAGCTTACTTTCACACCACTTGAATGGCAGTCCTTTCTGTGAACTCCAGCATCAGCTGTGAGAAATCATGGATTCCAGAATTGTCTCCCATGTTGTGTTCAATGTGCTTAGGATACCAGGCATTGCAGCAGAGCTACTTATGCAATTAATAGCAGAGGATGAAGATTTGGCTGTGGACGACAATGCGAGTGACAGGGACAGCACTGAATTTGGCATTGCATTGGGCTGTCACAGATCATCTGTGCACAGTAGAGTGTCACTTTTGGGCAAGGGAAACCAGCACTGAGTGGTGGGATCGCATTGTCATGCAGGTGTGGGATGTAAGATCAGTGGGAACGGAACTTTTGGATGCATAAAGCAACCTTCCTGGAGCTGTGTGCCAACCTGGCCCCTAAACTGCAGTGTAAGACCACCTGAATGAGAGCTGCTCTCTCAGTAGAGAAGCATGTTGCCATTGCTTTGTAGAAGCTGGAGACTCCTGATTGCTACGGTTCAGTTGCAAATCAATTTGGAGTGGGGAAGTCTACCAACAGGGCAGCACTTATGCAAATGTGCAGGGCAATAAATCACATTTTGCTGCATAGGACTGTGACTGGGAAATGTGAATCACATAGTGGCTGGCTTTGCTGACAGGGGCTTTCTAAACTGTGGAAGGGCAATCAATGGCACATATATTCCCAATGTATCACTACCCCATCATGACTCAGAGTACATCAGTTGTAAGGAGTACTTCTCCATGGCGCTTCAGGCACTTGTGGATTAGCAAGTGTATTTCACAGACATAAATGCAGGGTGGCTTGGAAAGGTATATGATGCATTCATCTTCAGGAAGCTGCATGCTAGGACTTTCTTTCCAGACCAGAAAATTATAATGGGGAATGTGGAAATGCCCATACTGATCCTAGATGACACAGCTTACTCTTTATAACACTGGCTCATGAAGCCTTACATGGGGCACCCAGACAACAGTAAGGAGTGGCTCAACAACAGGCTAAACCAATGCTGCATGGTTGCTGAATGTGCCTTTGGCAGAGTCATAGGGAACTGGAGGCATCTCTATGACAGGCTGAACCTTTTGGAGGATCATATCCCCAATGCGTTGGCTGTTTGCTATTTCTTACATCATTTGTGTGAGAGTAGGGGGAAGCATTTGGCCATGGGTGGAACAAGGAGATAGAGCGCTGGATGTACAGTTTGAACAGCCAGACACTTGTGCTGTCAGAAGGGCATAGTTAGTAGGGTCCATTTCTACAGGTCAATTGCAGTTATGATTGCACTGATTCTTCACCCCACACACTGATAAAGTCCAAAAGCTCTGCAGTGCTCCAACCAGAACTGGACCCAGTACTCCAGCTGAGGCCTAAGCAGTGCAGAGTAGAGTGGAAGAATTACTTCTCGTGTCTTGCTCACAACACTCCTGTTACTGTATCCCAAAATCATATTTGCTTTTTTTTTTTCCAACAGTGTCACACTGTTGACTTATATTTAGGTTGTGGTCCACTATGACTCCTAGATCCCTTTCTGCAATACTCCTTTCTAGACAGTCACTTCCCATTTTGTATATGTGAAACTGATTGTTCCTCCCTAAGGCTACATTTAGACTGCAGCTCTTTTTCCGGGATACCTCTGGTATCCCAGAAAAGCTCTGCCACATCCAAAAAACGTGTCCACTTTTCAAAAAAAAATTCAGAAAAGCGGACGCGCTCTTTCACCATCCCTGTAAACCTTGTTTTATAAGGAAGAAGGGATGTGTTGAAAGAGGAGGTTTTTCTGAAATTTGGCACCATGTAGATGCGCCAATTTTTGGAAAAGCCTCTTTTGAAAGAAAAGCGGAAAAAGATAAGCAAATAGCGGTTTGCAATTTGAATATTTTTTTCTGACTTTTTTTTCTAGTGTAGATGTAGCCTAGGTAGAGTACATTGCATTTGTTTTTATTGAACTTCATCCTATTTACCTAAGACCATTTCTCCAGCTTTTCCAGATCATTTTGAATTATGACCCTGTCCTCCAAAGAACTTGCAACTAAGGATGTTAAGGACTAGTTGACTAGTTGACTATCCAATAAGCAAATCATGCTTATCAGATAGTCGAGTTGACTAGTTGATTCCCCCCCCCTTGCTGCCACTATCAGATAGAGGCAACAAAGGGGGAGGAGGGAAGAGAGGATACTTCAAAGCAGCAGCGCTGCACAGCTGATCCTGGGCTCTGTGCGGCGCTGCCCCTTGGAAACACCACCTTGGCATTTCAAAGCAGCAGTGCCACATGGAGCTGACCCGGGGCTCCAGGCAGTGCTGCCCCTTTGAAACGCCACAGTGGTATTTCAAAGCGGAAGTGCCGTGTGGAGCCCAGGGTCAGCTGGGGACTCCCAACTGACCCCAGGCTCCCTGTGGCATTTCCGCAGAACCCAGAGCCAGCTAGGGAGACCCCAGATGATCCTGGACTCCGTGCAGCACTGCCGCTTTGAAATGCCAAGTGGAGCCCGGGATCAGCTGGGAACTCCTCAGCTGATCCCGGGTTTCAGCACGGCATTTCAAAGCACTCAGAGCCCGGGGTCAGCTGCAGAGTCCCCAGCTGACCCTGGGTTCTGGGGAAATGCCACGTGGCGCTCAGGGTCAGTAGGGGACTCCCCAGCTGATCCCAAGCTCCAGTGCAGCATTTCAAAGAGGCAGCGCAGCATGGAGCCCGGAGTCAGCGGGGGAGTCTGAGTCCCCCACTGACCCCAGACCCCATGAGGGTGCTTCCACTTTGAAATGCACAAGAGTCCTCAGGGGCTCTTGTGCATTTCAAAGGGTAAGTGCCCTCGTGGAGCCCGGAATGAGCGGGACTTCCCACTGGCCCCGGGCTGCACACGGAATTCCACATTCCTCATTTCAAAGGAGGAATGCAGAAGTGCTTATTGACTAGTAAATTACTCGTTTGTTAACATCCTTACTTGCAACCCCTCACAGCTTGTCATCTCCAAACTTTATAAATGTAGTCTTTATGCCATCATCTAAATTAGGGTATGTCTACACTACAAAGTTAATTCGAACTAACAGCCGTTAGTTCGAATTAACTTTCATAGGTGCTACACATACAAACCGCTAGTTCGAACTTAATTCGAACTAGCGGAGCGCTTAATTCGAACTAGGTAAACCTCATTCTACGAGGACTAACGCCTAGTTCGAATTAAGGGCTGTGTAGCCACTTAATTCGAACTAGCTGGAGGCTAGCCCTTCCCAGCTTGACCTGGTGGCCACTCTGGGCCAAACCAGGGAAACTCTTCTGCCCCCCTCCTGGCCCCGGAGCCCTTAAAGGGGCATGGTCTGGCTACAGTGCTCGTGCCAGCTGCAAGCCTGCCAGCACCCAGCCAGCAGACCCTGCACCTGGCACAGAATGAGCCAGCCACCCGCTGCCACCCAGCCCTCCGCCTCTTCCCAGGACCAGGCTGGCGGCTCCCAGGAGCCTGCCTGGGGCCGCAAGAGGCGGGCACCCGCCTGGTCTAGTGTGGAGATCATGGACCTCATCGAGGTTTGGGGGGAAGCCTCCAATGTCCACGATCTCCGCACTAGCCACAGGAACACGGCCATCTACAGCCGCATGGCTGCCAGCCTGGCCACCAGAGGCCACATGTGGACCCGGGAGCAGGTCCGCTGCAAAATTAAGGACCTGCGGCAGTCCTACTCCAGGGCCTCCCAGCCAGGGGCTGACCCGGAGGCCTGCCCCCACTTTGAGGCCCTGGACCGCATCCTGGGGGCTCACGCAGTCCATGCCCCCCGGGTGGTGATCGACCCTGGGGCAGAGGGACCCGTCCCTGACACCGAGGAGGAGGAGGAGGATGCTGAGAGCCAGGAGCCTGCAGGGAGCCTGCCCAGGACCCAGGACCCCCGAGGCATCTCACAGAGCACATCAGCTATGTCGTCCGAGGCCGAGGAGGGCTCCACATGTGAGTGCCATCATGCTCCCCTTATGTGTACAGGGAGGTGGGGGGAGAGGGAGCCCAGGGACCGTGCGCCTGGGCTTTGCCCACCATGGAGCAGCAGCTGGGTGTCATGCAGGGGCCCTGGCCCGTTCCCCACATGCCGACCTCGCCTTGCAGAGGGGGGCTGGGTTTCACCCACTGTGTCCCCAGGGAGAACTGAACCACTGCTCTTGTTTCATGACAGCCGCAGCACGTGGGACTGCAGGGTGCATCACCCCCCTGCAACAGCCACCCGCACCCGGGCCAGCAGGTGCACCCGCAACCCGGCAGCACCTGCGGCTACTGGAGCACCAGCTCCGCACCCAGGACCACTGGGTCCGGGAGGACCTGCGGCTGTGGCAGCAGAGCTTGGAGGTGCTGGAGGAGCAGGGCCGTGCCCTCAGAGGCCACCTCCAGACCCTGGTGGACAGGTTCCTGCCTCCTCCTGCTCCGGCCCCTGCAGCCGCCCCAGCTCTCGCTCCTCCTCCCACCCCTGCTCCCCTTCCCGCTTCCTCCACACCCCCCCGTCCCTCCTGCCCCACCCTCCACACCCACTCCCCCCCCGACGCCCCCGCACCCGCAGCACTGCAAGACAGGAGAGCCAGCAGGACCCCCAACCCTGAGCTTTCCCTTCCCTTCCTCCCCTTCCTCCCCCTTCCAGCTCCCTCCTCCCAGGTTTCCCCCTCCCCTCTCCCACCCTCATTCCTCCATCCCCCCCACCCCAGTTATGTTCAATAAAAAGAGATTGTTGTTTTCAAAACAGGTGTCTTTATTTACATTAGGAAGGGGGTTTAGGGAGGGGAAAGAGGAAGGAGGAGAGGGTGGAAGAAGGCCCCAATGGGGCATGCAGGGAGAGTTCAGTCCTCCTCCTCCACCAGGAAGCTCTCCCGCAGGGCTTCCCAGATCTGGACAGCCCCCCGCTGGGCCTCCTGGACGGCGGCAGTGCGGGCCTGAGCATAGTGGCCAGCTATGTGCTCAGCCTCAGCCATCCAGGCTGGCAGGAAAGCCTCCCCCTTCCGCTCACACAAATTGTGCAGCACACAACATGCTGCCACCACGGGAGGGATATTGTGCTCGGCGAGGTCGAGGCGGGTGAGGAGGCACCTAAATCTGGCTTTCAGTCGTCCGAAGGCCCCCTCGACCACAATGCGGGCCCTGGTGAGCTTGGCATTGAAGGCCTGGCGGGAGGGGTTGAGGTGCCCCGTGTACGGCTTTATCAGCCAGGGCTGTAGGGGGTAGGCCGCATCCCCCACCAGGCAGACGGGCATGTCCACGTCCCCGACCCTGATGTGGCAGTCGGGGAAGAAGGTCCCGGCGTGCAGCCTCTGGGACACGGAGGAGTTGCGGAACACCCTGGCGTTGTGTGCCTTGCTGGACCAGCCCACATTAATGTCCGTGAACTGGCCCCGGTGGTCAGACACGGCCTGCAGGAGGACGGAGAAGTACCCCTTGCGGTTGATGTACTGGGAGGCCTGGTGTTCCGGGGCACGGATGGGGATGTGTGTCCCGTCAATGGCCCCCCCGCAGTTGGGGAAGCTGAGGGTGCTGAACCCCTGGATGATGGCGTCCGGATCGGCAAAGTGGACCACCCTGCGGAGCAGCACCCGGTTGATGGCCTTGACCACCTGCAGAGAGACACAGCAAACCGCGAATCACTGGGGTGCCCGGGTGGCTGGGAGTGTTCGTTCCCTGGCACTGCCCCGCGCCCCACTCCCAGAAGCAACCCCCGCTGCGATCCTGGCTGCCACAGGCAGCCTGTAGTACGGCCGGGACAGACCAAACCCTCCCGTGCGGGCACTGTCGCCTCCTCCCCCGCCCCCATTTTCCCTGGGGCGGCCCATTCCCTCCTTGCAGTCCCCTTCGCCCCTGGCCCAGTGGCCGGTGAGTGCCGTACCTGCATGAGTACTGCTCCAAAGGTGGATCTCCCCACGCCGAACTGGTTCCCGATGGATCGGTAGCTGTCTGGCGTGGAGAGCTTCCAGAGGGCGATGGCCACATGCTTCTGGAGGGAGATGGCGGGCCTCATGCAAGTGTCCCGTCGCTGCAGAGCAGGGGCGAGCCACTCCCAGAGCTCCAGGAATGTGTCCCTCTTCATTCTGAAGTTCTGGGTCCACTGTCTGTCTCCCCAGCGCTCCAGGACGATGCGGTCCCACCAGTCACTGCTGGTGTCCAGACGCCAGATGCGGTGGGGCACGCTGGCATCTGGGCGCTGCTGTGGTTCCTCCATGGCCCCCAGGGAGGCCAGGTGGAGAGGCAGGGGGCTGACGTGCACCAGGTGGTGCCAGGCAGCCTCCAGCCATTGCTGGCAGGCTTGCAGCCGCAAGTCCAAAAACTGCACCAGAATGCCCAGGGCGAGCTCTGGCTCCATGGTGCCAACTGCGGCGGCGTCCCCAATGGGAACCACCAACACAGGCAGGCGCAGAGGAAAACGCTTTGCTGTCCCTCGGCGAGGTAGGCAAGCAAGCAGAGAAGCTGAGAACTGGCTGTCCAAGGGGGTCCCTTTAAGCACGAGCCTCAGATAGCCTCAGACAGCAGCCACACAAAGCAACTACTGACCTGATGCCCTGCCGGAACCGGTTTCAGCTGCCCTTAAATGTGACCCAGCGTCCAATCAGTGTGGACGCGCTAGTTCGAATTAGCAAAATGCTAATTTGAATTAGTTTTTGGGTCTAGATGCGTTAATTCGAATTAGCTTAGTTCGTATTAGTGCTGTAGTGTAGACATACTCTTACTGATTAAGATATTGAACAGAAATGGTCCAAGAACAGATCCCTGCAGAGCCTCACTAGTTATGCCCTTCCAGCATGACTGTGAAACATTAATAACTACTGTCTGAGAACAGTTATCCAACCAGTTATGCACCCATCTTATAGTAGCCTCATCTAGATTGTATTTTCCTAGTTTATTCATAAGAAGGTCATGCAAGACAATATCAAATGCTTTACTAAAATCTAGGTATACCACGTCTACTATTTCCTCCTTAACCACAAGACTTGTTATCCCATCAAAGAAAGCTATCAGATTGGTTTGACATGATTAGTTCTTTACAAATCTAATCTATTACTTATCACCCTATTATATTCCAGATGTTTGCAGATGGATTCCTTATTTATTTGCTCCATTATCTTTCTTGGCACTAAAGTTAAAATGGCACTAACGTGATCTGGGTTGTCCTTATTTCTTTTTATAGATGTGTACTGTATTTGCTCTTTTCCAGTCTTCTGGCGTCTCTCCCATCTTCCTTGACTTTTCCTTGACTTTCCAAAGACGATAACCAATAGCTCAGATACCTCCTCAATCAGCTCCTTGAATATTCTAGGACTCATTTCATCAGACCCTGCTGACTTAAAGACAGGTACATTTTCTAAGTAATTTTTAACTTGTTCTTTTCCTATTTTCCTCTTTTAATTTCTAAACCTACCCCATTCTCACCAGTATTCATTGTTTTAGGCATGAAAACACCAAGCAACTTTCTTAGTGAAAACAAAGAAGACATTAAGCAACTCAGTCATTTCCATACTTTCTGTTTTTGTTTCTCCCTCCTCTTTGAGCAATGGGCCTACCATGTCCTTGGTCTTCATCTTGCTTCTAACTTATTTGTAGAATGTTTTCATGTTATCCTCTATGTACTTTGTCCTAGTTTCCATTTTTTATAGGACTCCTTTTTGATTTTTAGATCATTCAAAATCTTCTGGTTAAGCCAGGGTGGTTTCTTGCCTATCTTTTCTATGGAGTAGAATAGTGTGCTCTTACACCCTTAATAACATCCCTTTGAAAAACTGTCAGTTGGCTTCAATTGTTTTTCCTCTTATTCTTGGTTCCCATGAGTTTACTAAAGTCTGCCTTCTTGAAATCCATTGTCTTTATGTTGCTGGTCTCCCTTCTACCATTCTTTAGAATCATGAACTCTATGATTTCATAATCCCTTTTCACTGAAGCTGCCTTCCACTTTCAAGTTCTTAATCATATCCTCTCTGTTAAAATCAAATTTAGAACAACCTCCCCCTAATAGCGTCCCTCATCCCCAACTTCACCCCCCGGTGGTGCTCTCGCACCTGCATTCCAACCTTCTGCTCCAACCCTGCAAACCTCATCCACTTATACTTGACCTAAAGCATCACAATATGAGATTCTCCTGACTCTGTGACACATCAGGGAATCTGGTGACACTTATGTATGATATAATACTTTTTTGGCAAGTGGCACTTCAGAGACAGTGAATGATGCCAGCATGGTATCCACTTCTCCTGTTCAAACCTGGATATTTGAGTGTTGCTGATACTGAGCACCAAAACACTTCATCAAAAGTTAATAATACTAGATCTTGTCACTGAATTACATTGACTCAGACAAATCTAAGGTTGCTATTGCCTCTTGAGTTGGGTATAGTGACACTTCAATTAAGATCCACCTTCATGACACTTTTACTATGCAGAGTCACTTCAAGTTATGCTAGATCGTTGGCACTAGACCCAATGGGCATGGTTTTAATTCTTCAGATTTGTACTGGTTAACACTACTTATACTGGTGCTGGACCAGTTGAGGTAAGTGATACTGAAACCTTTGCACGAGATTTAAATGACTTTGACTTTCTGGTAACATTAATTCTATTTATAATGGGCACAGGACCATCTAATCAAATGATACAACAGGATCTATGATGCTGAAAGCTAAGCACTGGGCTCAGTCTATGTATTGTGTCAATGGAGCCAAGATGCCAGGGTCAAATTCACTCCTACCAGTAGGACTCAGAGACCTATCACCTTGTCAACATTGCCAGAATATCAGAACTCAAATAGATTATGATAGGGGGGATCTATATAGTTTCATATCAAATCAGGTCATTCAGGAGGGATCTTGGGAACTTTGTACCAGTTTCTCATAGATAAGAGCAAGGAGATGGATGTCACTTAAGCCAGATAAAGTGCTACTTTGGTTACTGGATGTTCAAAGTCAATTCTGGACTTACACATCACCAGACTCAGGCTAGGTCTACACTACAAAGAAGAGTTGGAAAAAGATAGGTAAATTTTCCACTTTTCTTTCAAAAGAGGCTTTTCTAAAATTTGGCCCGTCTACACAGCGCCAAATTTTGGAAGAACCTCCTCTTTTCAACACATCCCTTCTTCCTCATACAATGAGGATTACATTCCTTGGATATGGCATAGCTTTTCCAGGATACCCCCGATATCCTAGAAAAGCTCTACAGTCTAGACATAGCCTCAGAGCAGTCTACACTGCTATCAGAGGTGAGACTGCAGCATTTTTTTACATACCCAAGTTAGCATTGATCTAAATAAGGGATTCTCAGACTTTTTTTTGCTAGGCTCCCTTTTGAAAATATTTCAGGCTATGATGACACCCCTCCTTCTCCAAAAATACCATACCATGCCCCCCTACTACTGCACTGCTGCTGGTGGCTGCACCAACTTTAGAACTTGATGCCTGGCCAACAGCAGCTGCTTGTAATCACAGATACCTATTTCAAAAATCCACCCAAATAGAGATTGGAGGAGCAAGAAAGAGGTCACGCCTGGGAAAACCTGAATGGTAATCTGAGTTAACTATTTAAGCACTATAATGAAATGCAAAGGATCTTATGGTTGTTACAATTTTTGTGTGTGATCTTACAACCTCCCACCTTAATAGTCTTACGACCTTTTGGATCAGGACTCCCAGTTTGAGAAATGATGATAAAGCTAGTGCAAACAACTACAGCAGTGAAGCAGTGGCAGTACAGGCTAGCCATTCCAGGAGGTACAAGTGTCTCAAGTGGGCATATACATGCTGTGGCTTCACTACTATTGTTACTCAAGTTAACTGGATTAAATTGCAGTGTAAACATACATTTATTTTTTATGCTTCAACCTAAAAACACTTATACTATTAAGCTAAAAAGAAAACACCTCCCAAAGGGCATAATCAAAACACACCTGTCAGGAAAATAGTGATGATACTGAGCTTGCTGCACCTTCTGTAGTTAAAAAGGGAATTGAGGAGTGGTTGAAGTAACTCCCCATAATCCTCTGCAGAGGAGGAGAGGGGGAGGGGTTCATGGCCCCAGTAGACACTGCTTGGTGGAAAAAGTATGCGGCTTGATGCCAGGGGCACAATAACCTACAAGTGGAAATATGAAAAGGCCTCTCAAAGAAGCAGTGTTGTCAAGTGGCAAGGATAGGGAAGTGGAAGCCAAGATTCTAGGGCTACTCTCTCAATTCTGACAATGACTGGGCAAGTTATTTAACTTCTCTGTACTTCAATATTTGTAGTGGAGAGTGGAATTGAAAGACTGAATTCATAAGTATGAAGAGTCTGATTTTCTTGAATAAAAAGACACTGCAAGTGTGCAAGTTATTGACAGTACAGTAGAGAAGTCCATGTCATCATCATAGGAGAAGGGTAGGATATGTACATGGTTCACTGTCTACTTTTTGCTGACAATTTCTCAGGATTTTGGAGAGTACAAATGGATGGATAATGTCTGAAGTACTGCAGGGCATTGGAGTGTATATTTGGAGCCTGTTGGCTTCTGTAAAATGGAATAGCTAAATAGCATGTTTGTTATATATTTCTGCTATTTGAATTGATGCCTGGTTTCCCAAATCTTTTGTAGCAGGGGCTTTTTTAATAAAACTAAATTAGTGCACATTATACTCACAAACCAGATTATAATAATGTTTTATTTCTCAACAATGTAGTTCTGAACAACAACTTAGGCCACAAAGTAATGGCAATTACTCTTCACACCAATCTCCTCATTCTTGATACTAGTGCAATTAAAGAGTTAGTATTGCTAGATTCTCACTGTATATCAGTAACAAATCCATCCCTGCATCCAATGCAATGATTACTATATATATCTTTTACATACATACATGGAAACAAGATTAAAACTCTGGTCCTTTCACGGCCAAAATGCAGACCTCTATCACTAAAGCTAAAGGAAAAATTCCATTAGCTGTTGGACACTTTCTCCATGGCTAGAGGTGCTCTTTGTGGAACACAAAGACTCCAACAGTAAGGAGGCAGTGGAACATTAGGGTACTAAAAATAGCAGTGCAGATGGGAGGCACTGTTTGGGTGAGTAGAGAGCCCTATAGGGTACATACCCACACGGTTCAGGGATATCTTTATTCAACTCACCTAAATAGTGACTTGCTGTCTAAAATGCTATTTATATCCACTGAAGAGGAGAATACAATGTATGTACTCTACACGTTGCATATAGTGTATGTACTCTATACAAAGGCATGTGCAATGTAAGCGTTCCAAGTGTTCCAAGGAAAGTGTTCCAAGTAAAATTACAGAAAGTGTTCCAAGTAAAATTTTTGGGGTGACCCTCATGGAGTCCCTTGGCTGTCTCCTTCTATATAGTTCCATAGGAAAGGAAACACAGCAGTCTAGGTAGTGGACAGTTGCTGCAAAAAGGAGACTGGACTGTAGCTGATCAGTATGATTTTAACCTCCATAAGCCAGCATGAACTGGGTGGTATATATGAGAAACTGCTTCCAGAGTTGCATCCAACTGTCTCTGATGAAAGGGTATTCCTTTCAATATGTGTCTAATGGTGAGGGGAATAAAATAGATAGGACATTCCAAAATCAAAAAGATTCATGGGAAAAACAGCATCCAACCAGGTACCAAAGACTATCATCATTCCTTTTCCCACTATCTCTTCCTCGCAGAGCCTTTCCTCACTAAAGAATTATGGTTGTAATGTTTGCTGTGTGCTTAGCTGCCTCTGAAGGCAGCTCCCCAGCACTAGCTGCCTAGAAGTAAGGGTGGGAATACCATACCCATGTCGCCCTATGTCACTACTACTTTCAGAGCTGGTTGGACAGTCTCAACTGCTAACAACCCAGCTCTGCAGGCAGCAGCACAACAGTAAGGGTGGAAATACATACTCTGCCATCCTTACTTCTGCACTGCTGCTGGTGGTAGTTCTGCCTTGAAAGCTGGATTCCTAGACAGCAGCCAATCCCTCATCATCTGCCCAACTCTGGAGGCAATTCTATTGCCAGCAGCTGCACAGAAGTAAGAGTAATAATACCATAACCCCCATACAATAGCTTTGTGACCCCCATGCAACTCCGTTGTGAACCAGCACCCCTACAATTACAACAATCTGAAATTTCAGATTTAAATATATGAAATCATGAAATTTACCATGTTTGAAATTCTATGACCATGAAACTGACCAAAATGGACCAGGAATTTGGTAGGGCCCTAGCTATAAAGTTCTTATGAGATATTAAAAGTTATTTAAAATCAAATATTTCAAAGATGGACACTACTTGTATGTTCCTCATTTTCTCAATGCCCAGCTTCAGCTATCTGGAGCTTAATTTGCAGAAACAATGATCACTGAAGTCAACAGGAGCTGTGTTCTGAACATATGTGTGTGTACATTATATAGCACAATAGGTGCCTCGTCCATGACTAGAGCTCTTACATTAGAGTAATATAAATAACAAAGACATACAAAATACTAAATATACTTTAAAAGCCAACAGACCATAGGTGTTTCAAATTTAGCATTCAAGACTTGTGGATATCCTTACTCTCTCAATGCCTCAAGTCCTCATTTTTAAAATGGGGGATCTCATAGGAAAGTTCATGAAGATAAATTAATTTCTGAGAAGCACTCAGATATGATAGTGATGAGCATCATACAAAGAACATTCTTAATAGGTTCTGAAAGGTCTGAAGTACTACAAAAAGGATGTGGACGCATTGGAGAGGGTCCAGCGGAGGGCAACCAAAATGATTAGGGGGCTGGAGCATATGACTTATGAGGAGAGGCTGAGGGAGTTGGGTCTGTTTAGTCTGCAGAAGCAAAGAGTGAGGGGGGATTTGATAGCAGACTTCAACTTCCTGAAGGGAGGTTCCAAAGAGGATGGAGAGAGGCTGTTCTCAGTAGCGACAGATGGCAGAACAAGGAGCAATGGTCTCAAGTTGTGGTGGGAGAGGTCCAGGTTGGATATTAGGAAAAACTATTTCACTAGGAGGGTAGTGAAGCACTGGAATGGGTTACCTAGGGAAGTAGTGGAGTCTCCATCCCTAGAGGTGTTTAAGTCTTGGCTTGACCAAGCCCTGGCTGGGTTGATTTAGTTGGGATTGGTCCTGCCTAGAGCAGGGGGCTGGACTTGATGACCTTCTGAGGTCTCTTCCAGCTCTATGGTTCTATGATTCTAAATAAAATATGGGACCACTCACTGATGATGAAAATAAATGAAATATTGAATAGCTGCTTATTAAGTACGCCTCTAAGTGACATAGCCAGAGTGACCTAACCCTCACTGTAGACAGTGCTATGTTGACAGGAGGGATTCTCCCACTGACCCAGCTATTGCCTCTCGAGGAGATGGATTATGCCAACCAGAGAAGCTCTCTCATTGGCATAAGTAGTATCTTCACTACGTGCTGCTGCTGTGCCAATGCAGCCCTATAAGGCGTGGTCTACGCTTCAGGGTTGGGTAAACTGACTTGCTTCAGCCTACCTTGGAAGTGTCTTTACTTAAATTTGGCTCCCACTGAAGTGTCCCTCTATACTGCTCAGGGAGGTGATGTTACTAAACTGGCAATGTAATTAGGTCAACAGGGACAGTGCAGATGCTGCATTACTCACATCAACTATTACTGGCTTTCAGGATCCATCCCACAATCTCCCAAGCTGAAAATACAATCAATACAAGTGCTCCTGCTGAGGATGCTCACTGTTGGCACAGAAGCCAAATGTACTTTCACTCAAGCAATTTAATAACTATAGTGGCTGTATGCCAAGATAAGTTAAGTTGATATAATTTTGTAATGTAGACATAGGTAAGCGTAAACAAGCCCTTAGACTTTTCTCCCTTCCCTGCCAATTTCTAGAGTTTCCTGACCTCCTCAGTTCTTCATCCCAATCTGCCCATTTCTCACCAGACCAGCTCTTGTTTCTTCTATATTTGAGTCAAGCTGCAAGTTTCGTCTACATTGCCTTGAAGTCAGCATTACAGCTCAGAGAATACAGGCATATCAGGCAGGTCAACACTTAAAAAGCAGCAATGGTACAATTACACTACTGTTACGTTTTAGTGAAGACACAACTATGCTAACTAGCCATTGACATAGCTAATCTACTTTTTACCCATGTGGAAAATGCTCCCATGAACATACTGCTCCCATCTACAGTGGGGGTTAGATTAGTATATTTGCATCGCTCATGTAGATTTTTCACACCCTGGTGCGAGACAGTTATACCATGTAAGTCTGCAGTGTAGAACTGATTGTCCCCCTGTTCTCAGTTCTGGTGGTCCAGAGCAGTTGTTGTAGGAAAATCCTGCTCTGTTCCTTCAGCCCTGAGATGGAGCACACTCAGAAGAGATATACTTTTAGGGAATTTTAAGAAACATTTTGCTGAAAGTTTCAAAACATTTAAAATAAAATAATCAGCCTGAGGCATGGAAAATCACCCGGCATGGAAAATTTCAGTATAAACAGTTAAAGTCTGGAAATGTTATAAACCACTAAAAACAGGGTCTTGAAATTGTTGGGTAACAAGAATAGGCAGCACTATCAGTTCTCCCTATAACATATGTGCCAATCTATATTTATCTGGATTACTCCACAGCAAAAACAAAATTCTAACATTGAAAAATAGCCACTTTGTGAATAACTGCTGTGCAGTGGTCCATTCTGGATAAGCACATGCACTAGTCATCTTTAGATAAGTACAGTAAGAACAGTTTATGACAAGCAAGTTTTGCTGGCTGGTTTTCATGAGACTTCTACCAGCTGAGCTTTGAAATAAACATTTTCCATAATTTCTTATAGGTATATGTGTTGCTTAAAATATAAACTGAAAAGAGACGATATTCTGCTCTTCTAAAGCAGGATAGACAATAGAACAGTACAAATTAAAAAAAACTTGCATGAAATTGCAACGGAAGTATTTCTGCCTACTGAAAATAACTCACCCAAAAGTCTACTCCCAAATTTACCAGAAATAATAATTTAGGTTTACAAGTTCTACAAAACTGGCTAGCCACATAAGAATGTTTAAACGGTTTTATGATTTTGCTAGAGTTGTACATTTTTTCATGTTTATGACATTTATGTACTTTATTTCAAAGATAAAAGCATTCTTGCTTTATTCTCAATTAACAACTGAAACCAACCTAGAACATAAGAACGGCCATACTGGGTCATACCAAAGGTCCATCTAGTCCACAGTGTCCTGTGTTCCAAAAGTGGCCAATGCCAGATACCCCAGAGGGAGTGAACAGAACAGGCAGTCATCAAATGATCCCTCTCCTGTCATCCATTTCTACCCCCTGACAAACAAAGCCAGGGACAATACCCTACACATCCTGGCTAATAGCCATTGACAGAACTAACCTCCATGAATTTATCTAGTTCTTTTTTGAACCCTGTTAAAGTCATGGTCTTCACAACATCCTCTGGCAAGGAGTTCCACAGGTTGACTGTGCACTGCGTGAAGAAAAATTTCTTTGTTTGTTTTAAACCTGCTACCTATTAATTTTATTTAGTGGCCTCTAGTTCTTATGTTATGGGAACAAGTAAATAACTTTTCCTTATTCACTTTCTCCATACATATCTTGATTTTATATCATTATATACATGATTTTCTATCATATCCCCCTTTAGTCTCCTCTTTTCTAAGATGAAAAGTCCCAGTCTTTTTAATCTCTCTTCATACGACACATGTTCCAAAACCCTAATCATTTTGTTGCCCTTTTTTGAAGCGTTTTCACTGCCAGTATATCTTTTTTGAGATGAGGTGACTACATCTGTACTCAGTATTCAAGATGTAGGCATACCATGGATTTATGTATGGGCAATAAGTTATTCTCTATTCCTTTTTAATTATTCCTAGCATTGTTTGCTTTTTTGACTGCTGCTGCACATTGAGTGGATGTTTTCAGAGAACTACCCACCATGATTCCAAGAGATTTCCTTGAGCGGGTGTAGCTAAATTAGTTCCCATCATACTGTATGTATAGCTGGGATTATTTTTTCCAATATGCATTACTTTGCATTTATCAACATTAAAATTCATTTGTCATTTTGTTGCCCAATCACCTAGTTTTATGACATCCTTTTGAAGCTCTTCTCTGTCTGCTTTAGTCTTAACTATCTTAAGCAGTTTAGTATCATCTGGAAAAATTGCCACCTCACTGTTTACCCCTTTTTCCAGATCATTTAAAAATACGTTGAATAGGATTTATACCAGTAAGGACCCTTAGGGGGACACCACTCTCCATTCTGAAACCTTACTATTTATTCCTACTCTTTTTTTCCTGCCTTGTCCACATGTTTGTTGACCCCTTCAAAGAACTCTGGTAGATTAGTAAGGCATGATTTCCCTTTAAATAAATCATGTTGACTTGTCCCAACAAATTATGTTCATCTATATGTCTGACAATTCTATTTTTTACTATAGTTTCAATTAATTTGCCTGCTACTGACGTTAGACTTGCTAGTCTGTAATTGCCAGGATATAGCAGGAACTCTTTTTTAAATACTGGCATCACATTAGCTATCTTCCAGCCATTAGGTACAGAAGATGATTCAAAGGATAGGTTACAAATCACAGTTAAGGAATCTGCCATCTGCAGAGACTGTTGCCATTTTGTGAAGCAGGAGGACGCAGTACATCAGGGCTACTGAACACGTGGCTTGCAGGCCGCATGAGGCCTGCAGCCCATTTGTTTGTGGCCCGCGGTGTGGTTTGGATTTACGCGGGGCTCAACACATGGCCCGCGGGTGGAAGCCAAAACAAAAAAGTAGTCAATATAATGGTCTTCTGTTGATATGCATTTTAGAAGTTAAATTCCTGGACTGTCATTGCTCATTAAAAGTCCTGTCATATGGGTGGAAATTGGGTAAATATTGCATTTTATTAATATCAGCAGAACTGACTTAAATGGGGCCTGTGTGTTGTGTAGTCTTGCCTTAATCTTTGTTTTCATGTCTGTCAGTGTGAAATAAGTTATTTGCATATATATTTGCATGTATATGCAACCACACTTAAGTTGTGGCCCTCAGCAGTGCTGTGAGTATCATTGATGCCCCCGGGCCTTCCAAAGTTGAGTAGCCCTGCAGTACATTAAGGAGGAGTCTGACACTACTCTCTCATGGCGACTATTTTTGTTATGTTGATGTGAGTCTAGATAGGCCAAAGTTTATTAACTACAAAATATAGATTTTAAGTATCATAAGAGATGGCAAACAGATAAAATCAGATTACCGAGCAAATAAAAAAATGCAAACTAAACTTCATACACTAAATAGACAAGATAAGAATAGCAGATTCTTACCCTAAGAGATGATATAAGCAGGCTGTAAATTCTTAAGGGGCAAGCAGCATTTGCTCTACAACTTGGAATCCCCAGGTATTTCATTCACAGGCTAGAAATCCCTTAGCCTAGATCCAGCACTTCCCCCAGTTCAGACTTTGTCCCTCCGGTGAGTTCAGGAGTCTTCTTGGGTGGGTAGTTAAGAATCACAAATAATGTCATTCCCTGCCTTATATAGCTTTTGCATATAGCAATTTTTCAAAAGCTTGGCTCCTAGACTAATCTCTGGAAAAACACTGACAACCCAAGATGAAGTCTAGAGACATGTGGTTTCATCACTTGTAAAGTCACAGCAACTTGAAGGCTGTCTGTAGCATTCTCACGAAGGCCCATGTGGGACATAAGCTTCTCCTAAGAGTTCTGAAAGAACTCAAATGTGAAAATGTGGAACTATTAACTGTGGTTTGTAACCTATCTTTAAATCAGCTTCTGTACCTAATGACTGGAAGATAGCTAGCGTTAGGGACATTAAATTTAGTTTAATCAACTAATTGATGGATTTTCCATCGACTAGTTGATTATTTGATAAGTGCCGCAACGCTGATATCTTTGATCACATGGCCAACTCCCTGACAGAGCGTGGACACCCACTCCGGACCTTGGAACAGGTCCGGAGTAAGGTGAAAGAACTCTGTGAGGGATACGTCAGGACCAGAGAGCACAGCTCGTGCTCAGGGACAAGATCCCACTCCTGTCCCTACTACCAGGAGCTGCACCAACTCCTGGGGGGTGGGGAAACATCTTCCCCATCCATCGTGGTGGACTCCAGCCTGGAGATGCCCGTCGTCACCCGGAGATCACGGCGGAGGAGGAGGATGAGCAGGGACAGCAGGAGAAGGAAGCGGCGGCAGACGAGATAGACACTGTTACCTTGTTCATGGAGACGGTGCCTGTCAGGACATTTTCCAGGCCTAGTCTGACATTGGGGAGGGATCTTAGGATGAGTGCTATCAGTTTGTCACAAACACATGGCGGGGGAGTGGGCGCATAGGGGGGTGGGGTGCGAGCGTCACTCATGCTGCTCATTGTGCTGCAGTCCGTGCACGTGAAACCATATGCAGCAATAGTGTGTGCCATGTGGACTCAGCAGGCAGCCCCTGAGCACAAGTGGACTCCTGCTACCAGGCTCAGGGGAGGCCAGACACACGTCTGGCTCCGGGGCGTGGCCCTCCCAGCGTAGCCTGCCACGGTTGAAAGCAGGCTAGCCACATGGGCACAGGCATGACCCCAGACACACCGCTGCACAGAGCACACGGGCATGCCTGCATGTGCGAGGCACCACCCACTCCCATGGACAGCTCTGCCAGGAGCAGGTATGTGTGCAGACCCCAGGGAGGGCCAGGCTGCTACCAGCTCCTCTGCCACCCATGTGATCCCACTGTAGCTGGAAACTTCCCTTGCCTGCTTGTCCGTGGGCTGGGGTAGGGAGGAGGAAGGCCAGCATGGTCCCCAAGGCACCTTGGGGCCCCTGTGAGACATGGCCTTGCTCCCGGGACATCCCCCTCCTCTGACCCAAGGACTGTTGCTCACTGCTCACAAAGGAAGGACAGTGTCTGCATGGACGACTGACCACCTCTCCCTCTTTGTGTTCTCCACAGCCAGACCAGCTGGGACTGAGGGGCGAGCCATGCCACCTTGCTAGAGCCTGGGGCACCCGAAAGCACTCTAGGGTCCAGAAAGACCTCATGCGGCAGTATGGCAGCATCCTGCACGACATACAGCAGACCCTGGTGCAGAAGATCTGCAAGGACGCTGAGTGACGGAACCATGCCTGGGATCAGCTCATGCAGTGGTACGATAACATGTGTGCCATCATGAGGGAAATGATGGCACACGTCCCTACTGTTGTTGCTCCTGCCTACCACCCTCCCCTCCCTGCTATGCCCATTCCCCCTCCCCCTGCCCCCCAAATGATGCTTCTGCTCCTTCCCCAAGCGATACCCATGCCCCCTCCGCCATCCCTGACCCCACTCCAGCCCCCCTCCTGTGTTCCCTGGACCCACCCAACCCCAAGTCCCATGGGGTCCCCGCACCCAAGGTGGCGCATGCAGCCGCCTCCCGCCCCATGCCACTCTGAGCCCTCCTCCCCATCCAGGTTATGAGTCACCCTCCTCCCCCCCCAGCTTTTTCTAACAAAAGCTCAATACAGAGTTCGTTTTGTTGAAAACCAAACAGGTGTTTTTATTGAGAGGTCCCGGAAGGGGCAAAGGGATGGGTTGTGGTGGGAATGGGATAGGACAGCAAACCAGAGGCCCCTACTGGGGGGCACTGGGGAGAGTTACTGGTGTCCTTGAGAAAACCTCTCCCTCAGGGCCTCCCAGATGTGCACCACGGCCTGATAAGCCTGGCAGATGGCAGCTGTCCGCAGCTGCTTGAAGAGTCACCCCTCGCTGCCAGCATCTGCCCCCCATCCTGGGAGGAAGGCTTCCCCCTTCCTCTCTACAATGTGCTCCCCCATGCTGAGGTGGGTCAGTGGGCACCTGAGACATGCCTTGAGGTGCCGAAGTCGCACGCGACCTGAATCCTGGCCCGGTTCAGGCGAACATTGAATTAGTCCCTGCTGCGGTCCAGGTGTCTGGTATTAGGCTTCATGAGCCACGGCATGAGGGGGTAGGCCGCGTCGCCCATCATGCACAATGGCATCTGCACATACCCAGCTGCTAATTTATGGTGGGGAAGAATGTGCCTGCCTCCAGCTTCCCGTACAGGCTAGAGTTCCAAAAGAGGCGGGCATCATTTGCCCTGCCCGATCATCCGACAAAAATATCTGTGAAGTCTCTATGGTGGTTGACCAGGGCCTGCAACACCATTGAGAAGTAGCCCTTCCTATTAATATCCTGGGCTCCTTGATGTTCAGGTGCGTGGATAGGTATGTGGGTCCCATCTATGTCTCCAGCGCAGTTCAGGAACCCCAGGGCAGCAAATCTGGACATGATCAGGTCCACATTTCCCAGGTGGATGACCCTCTGCAGCAGGATGGAGTTGATGGCCCTCACAACCTGCAGAAGGAGACAAACACACAAAAACAGAGAATGAGAGAGGGAGTGCCTGAGCCCTTTGGAGGTGCCCATACCCCCACTTCTTCTCCCCTCACAAACACCCTAGGAGCCACCCCCTATGAGGCCACCCTCCCAGCAGCAGGGCTCTGTGAGGGCAGGAAGACACAACCCCCCAGGGATGGGGCTTCCCTCCAACACCAATCCACCCCCTACAGCTCCCAACCCCCCTTTCCCAAGGGTCCTCCTTTT
Organism: Pelochelys cantorii; assembly: GCA_032595735.1. NCBI lineage: Eukaryota > Metazoa > Chordata > Testudines > Trionychidae > Pelochelys > Pelochelys cantorii. The sequence continues at coordinate 93,540,686 of CM064329.1, read as the reverse complement.
CCTGGACTATCCCCCCCCTCCTGTGCAGGGACTGCAGCCCAAGAGTGTCTTACCTCCATGAGGAGGGCCCTGATGGTGGACTTCTCCACAATGAACTGGTTGCCCACCGACCGGTAACTGTCTGGGGTGGCGAGCTTCCAGAGGGTGATTGCAACCCGCTTCTCCAGGGAAATGGCAGGCCACAGGGGGGGTGTCATGTCTCCAGAGGACAGGGGTAAGCCAGACACATAGCTCCAAAAAGGTAGCCTTCCACATGTGGAAGTTTTGGAGCCACTGCTGGTCATCCCACTGCTCCAGGTCTAGCCGGTCCCACTAGTCCAAACTCCTAAAATGCCTCTCCACTGTGGGGTGCGGTTGCCAGAGTGTAGCTCCTGCACCCAGGGAGAGGGTCCCAAGAATGAGCTCGGGGTCGAGCTCAGGTCAGGACCAAGAAGGCAGCTGGCACAAAGTGCTGCAGAAACTGCAGCATGGCCATGTGGGGCCATCGCATGCCCAGGGGCAGCTCCGGCTCCATGGCACAAAGGAAAAAGCTGTGGCATCCAAAAAAGTGGGGCAACCACAGCAAGCACTGAGAGAGCTTTGCTGTCCCTCAAAGGGTAGGCAAGCACACAGCAGAAGCAGAGAAACGGCTGTCCAGGGGTGTCCCTTTAAGTGCGTTTCTCTGCAAGGCTCCGGCACCAGCACTTGGAAGCAACTGGTGACCTAAAGCCTTGGCTGAAGAGGTTCTGGGTGGTCTTTTATGCGAGAGAGTGTCCAATCAGTCTGGACGCTTCTTCAAAAAAAAAGGAGATCACTTTTTTGATGTGCTTGTGTGTGGACACTCTCTTTCAAAAGAAGTTTTTTTGGAAGATCTCTTCCAAAAAAAACCTCTTTTGAAAGAAGCCTGCAGTCTAGACGCAGCCTCTGAAGCACATGATACTGGTCACTGTTGGAAGACAGGATACTGAATGACATGTACCCAATATAGACATTCTGATGTTCTTACACACTGCTTTTCCAAAAAGAGTGCCCACAATTCTAGTTTGGAGATTTCAGACATTTGTATGAATTGATTTAAACTCCTGCTTCAAGAGCTGAGAGCTATATGTTCTTCCAGTTTGGCAGCACAGATTCTCACGATATACAGTAAGCATTATCTCTGTACAATATTATCACATTTATAAACTAAATCACGTAAAGCTTCATACACAGCATCTCCAAGAACAATTGTGTCTAATCTGATATTCAAGAATATCCACTAAAAACTGAAATTCTTCAATAGCTGCAGTCCTATAATGCCAAAGCTACAAGGTACACAAAGATATTCAACAGAAAGCACATAATCAGTTCTTTGGCTGTATTTGCAGATAAGAAATTAGTTCTCTGACACACTATTACTTAAAAAGCGTTTTAAAATTCTTGAGAAGGTCATTAACTTGGTTGTTTTAGCATCCAGTTAAAATCTTTAATTTTAATTAGGGTTCTCAAAAAAACCTGAAATAGTTTTAACTATCAGTTTAATGAATTAGTTGTTTTTTGTTTTAAGTGGACTGCTACAAACAGACCAGGGATTTGGGGTTAGAAACATTGTGTGTCTTCAGGAAAATATAAAAGGGAGATACCTATCACTCTCATATGCCTCCAATTTACTACTATATCAGATAATTACCATAAGGCATTTTGATTGACAATGGAAAAGGAGACTCAAGACCCTCAGGTGTTAGCATATGTTATTTACAATAAAGAACACAAATTGATTCCATGTCCTTTTGAAATTCCTGCACACTTATATGTTGTTCATCAAAATGAGGCAAAAAGTAAAAAGTAAGCATGATGCATTGTATGAAATTATTCTGTTTGGGACTGGAACATCTGATTTATGTTCATTTTTAGGGTGTTTCTGCCTTGTCCCGCCTGATTTTCCAGGTACATTCATCAGAGGTTCCAAGCGTCCCATATTCCTGCTTATAAGTATTTTCAGTGCCTGGCTTTTCCACATCCCACTTAAGCCCCTACAATGTCCAAAGATCTATCATACCCCACACATTACTGCAGAATCTGAAGGTCATTCATCTCCTCACCCACAATGACCTATAGCTTCTGAATATCATTGTTTCCACCCCTAGATACTCACAGGCCTGAGTGCCAGCATTCACCTCATGTCATTACCATTCCTCCTCCCCATTTGTCACAGGATACCAACTGTAAGTGGATCCCTCCAAGTTCTCATACAAAGACATTGTATGACTCCCCTCCATGACCCATAGATACTCACAGGGTTTTGGTGTCCCGTGGGAGGCTGGGAATAAAGTGTGTCTCCTTGCAGGTGATTTTGTAGTGGTCCCAGTCTGAGCACTCACAAACTGATGAAGGGCACATCTCTGTGCCCCTGCTCCACAGCACCATCTCCAGCAGCAGCAGGTGCTGGAAAGCTACCAGCAGCCACAACATCTTCCACAAACCTGATGCTGATGTTCCTTCATCAAACCCTGGCCTCACTCTTCTCCAGTAGAGCAGGGAACAAGACAACCAAGGATACAGGTGGCAAACGACTATTATCACTCAAAGTGAGGTAGTAGGAAACTGCACCTTAAATAAAAAACCTCCTCCTCCCTAAAGGGGAGCAGAAGAGGTATCATTAAGCAGAAGAGAAAAATCCTGAGTACCCTGCCCATTAGCTGCCGCCTTGCCTCTTATGGTACCCTACTCCCTCTCCACAGGCACCTGCTCCTTCCCGGAGGAACAACATCCCGTTTCCATAACTCTCCCCAGGTATCCCACTCCACTACCCCCTACTCTCCACAGGCCCCCCCAATCCACTTCCCAACTTCCTCCAGTCACCCAGTCTCCAGGTCGTCCCCCCCCTACACAACCCTCTCCCCGGGGTAGTCGGTTTCCCCTGCCAACTCTCCCTGCCTCCCCCCTCCGCGCTTGAAGCCCCCGGCCTCTCCCCAGGGGACTCGGCTCCCCCCCCCCCGCAGGTACTCTAGCCCCTCCAACAGATTGACTCTTCCAGACGCCACTCCCAGCACAGCGCCCACGCACCTTCCACCACAGCCCAGGCAAGCTTTGCCAAGCACTGCCCCGCCACAGCCACTCCGCCCATGGCCGAGCATCGCTCCCAGCCCCTCAGAACGCTGCCTTGCCCCGCTCCGCCCCGAGCTCCTCACCGGGACAAACTTTGCTGCTGGGTGCGGAGCTCCCCTTCACGCTGCGCTTAGCGCTGGGAAGGCGGCTCCGGGGCCGTTGCCTCAGTCGGACACATCACTTCAGCACGGGCGGCGGCGCCGTTTTCTTCTCAACTCCGAGTCTCAGCTGGGACGCGGACCGGAGCCGCTACCCTGCGCTTGCCCGCCCCCAGCGGCTTCTAGGCAGTAGCGGCTGCCCGCACCGGCCACCTAGCGGCCACCGCTGGTGGTGGCTAATGCCCGGCCTACCTGCGGAGAGCGGCAGGAGAGGGGACGGGCCTGGGAGCAAGAGGCAAAAGAGAGACAGACTGTCAGGTTCTGTCAGACCCTGTGCCGCAGCCTACCCATTGGCGTGAGACGGTGGGTGGTGGGTTATTTCGGAATCGGATGTGTGTTGTTAGTATAAGGATGCGGTGTGCCTTTAATAATGGATCATAAGGGCATGGCCCAGGCTCAGAAGAAACCTTATGATATTAAAAAGGTGTTAACATACACATTGCTAAACCCAATGATCAGACCACTTTAAACTTATAGGGCTTTGTAAAATGGGTGTGGTATTATTTACCAGCTACTCCCCTCGCCAGCCACTTTTAGACATAAACATGACACTACCCTCTAATAATATTTTTGTTAGTTAACAGTTCGTAGCAGAATATTTTTTCCCAATGTAGAGGTGGCAGGTGAGAGCAGCCAAGCAGCAAGAGTTTGGGCCATGACCTTATGATTGTTTATTAATGCTACCCTAGCTCATGTAAAACATGCAAAACTAAGGTAGACTATTGCCAGGTACAGAAACTAAGGGACATACAGAACATTCAAAATTCAGACTAACACACCTATTAAACCAAAGTGATTGAAATCAGGACACTTCCTACTCTAATGACTGAAGTATAAGGACATGCCAGAAAGATAAATAAGGAGAAGAGACAGGGTCTAGCACCAGGGAAAGGAGACAGAGGTTACCCATCATGTACCTCTTGTACAGGGTAGGTTGCAGGCTTCTGCTATCAAAGCCCTGTATGGGGCTGACTGTAGCCCTTTCTTCCCAATACAGCAGATGTGTTTACTAACTAGAACATTCTTTAGTGCATACAGCCATAAAGGGCTACTGTGAACTTCTGGTATGTTATACATGGCTGAACAGTACAATAGTTAACCATTTATTTTACAACATCATTCCATGTAACAACCCAATACTGCCCCAAGAATAGATGCTAACTAAAAAAACTGCGAGAGGGAGGGTAATCTCCTCTATGTACTGCTTCATCCTAGCTAGATCATATCTGAAGGCTGTGCTTCTTTTACTGTCTGGTACTTTCTCAATCTGATTTTGTAATATTTCTCTCACATATAGAAGTTCCTTGGTGGTTACAAATGAATAAGGCCTGATTTACATTATGAAGTTAGGTGAAAATTAGCTGCCTACGTCAATTTTATATTGAATGTGTGTGTCTGCACCACCAAACCCCTTTGGCTGATGTTCAGAGGTTCTGAAATCGACTTGTGTACTCCACCTTGACAAGAGCAGTATCACTAAATTCCATCTTCTTGATGCAAATTTGGGGTAGTGCAGACACAGCGCTGTTCAAATTGACATTCTTGGACTCCAGAGTACCCCAGTGACCACTCTCAGTTTCAATTCTGCTGCTCTCCCCAATACACAGGAAAAGCTCTGGAAATTTTTGAATTTCATTTCCTATTTGGCCAGCAGGGTGAGCCCAGCAGCACACCTGAACATGAAAGCCCAGAGTCACAAACAAGCTCCAGCATGGAGTGCGTAGGAGATACTGGATCTGATTGTTATGTGGGGATGAGAATCTGTGCAGGCAGAACTCTGAACCAGCAGGAGAAATGCTGATACGCAAGCCAAAAAAAAAAAAAATCACACAGTGCATGGTGGAAAATTGATACAGCAGGGACACCCATAAGTGCCTTGTGAAAATAAAGGAGATCAAGCAAGCATGGGAAGTAAACAGTCACTCCAAGTCTGAGCCACAGGTATGCCACTTTTATGAGCAGCTGCATGAGATTCATGGGGAGGAGGGGGCACACCGGTGCTTCTGGTCAGTGCTTCCCCAAACTGTCAATGGATGTCTGAAGAGTCATTTGGGAGGTAATCTCAGGCAACAACGAGGAGAACACTTTAGAGGAGGAGGAGGAGGAGAATGCTCAGAGGGCAAATGGAAGATCCAGTCTCACTGACAGCCAAGACTTTCCTCACTATAGAACCAATCCCCCCCCAGGCCCTATTATTGCCAGATTGCCCTATTGCCCTAATGTTGGGGAGGGCACATTTGTAATCACACTATAGTGATTAAATGTAATTGGGTTTAATCCTTGAACTGCCCTGAACAATTGGGATACAGCGGTGGCCAGTCCACCTACACAGCAGTTGCTCCCCATAACAGTTAAAGTACCTGGAGATGGAATAGGAATCCTTTCTGCACATCTCTTCAAAGTGCTCATTAAGTTACTCTGCAGTCCTTCTCTGGTTTCTGGGGAGGGCTGCCTTATTCTGTCCTCAATGGTAGGACACCTTAACACACTGAGTCAGCAGTAAGTGATCTAGCATCATTGCCACATAATGCAAAGCATCATAAGGCTGTTTCTGGCCATATTCATGTAGCATCTATCATGCTCTGATTCGGAGAAGAATAATACCACACATAGTGACCCCAACAAATCAGGACCCCAGTTGTGCTGCCCCATTTGCTATGGGCTTGAAGGGATCATGCTGGATAACAGCCATGCTTTGCAGGAGAAAGGGTGTCTGCCATGCTGAGTACAGGCAGCTGTGCCCATCCACTCCACACTCAGGACCCTCTCCTCCTCCAGGCTGATATGGCAAATGAGGCCTGCAGTTTGCAAGCATACTGGGAAAGCCCCATGCTGACTGTGCACATCTGTGCCCCTCCACCCCAAACCCACTGACCCCCTTTGGAAATGCAAACACACAAACAATGAGGGTTGTAGTTCACAAGCACCCTTTCCCACATGTTCTCAAAGTGGAAGTTAAACACCTTTCCTAACAAGTTGCTTACCATGACTGTCTGCAGACCAGGTTCTGCTGCCCAGCACTCTGCTATCTGTTATACCTTACTGGTAAGCTCTCCATTTAAAATGAAAAATTTAGTTTTGTACCTAACATATATGCTTTGTTCTATAAAGTGTTTCAATCACTGTAAAAGAGGTAACCTTCCATTTTTTTACAATGTTCCTTCTGTGAAGTCTACTCTTGTTCTGTTTTTTTTCCCCTAATTTAGCTAGTGGCCAGTCTGTGGTCTTTGCCCCCATTCCGGCAGTTAGGCTCTTGCAGATTAGAAACTGAAAAAATGTACATACAGCAAAATGTTTAACAAGCTCATGCAGTCCACCCACACTAATAGGCCACAACTCAATGCATGGAGGTCAACTACACACACTGCTAGATGTCATCAGCATAGAAAAAAGGAACAAGAACATGCAGGGAACATGAGTGTAACAGACAGGATGAGAGGTTGATGCTCATGGGGGAGCAAGCAGATCTGATGAGTCACCTGGTAGAAGTGCAGAAAAAGTAACTAGATCACAGAGACCCCTTGCAGCCAATGATAAACCATATGATCTCCTCCCCAGGTTCCATAGCCTTCTCTCCCAGATGTCCTAGAATGCAGGGGATGGGGGTAGTCCTGAGAAGCCATCCATTTGACTCCAAGGAATGGTTCATGGAACAGAAGGATGTAGGGATGTAAGTGACTAGTCAACTATCTGATAAGCTTTTGCTTATCAGATAGTCAACTAGTCCCTCAACTAGTTGTCCCCGCCCCCCTTGCTACCTCTATCAGAGGCAGCAATGGGGGGGGAGCAGGAGCTGGTGATGGTGGGGGCTGGCTTAAAAGCTGTGCTGCCGCTTTGAAGTATGCGCTCTTCCCCCATTATCAGAGGCAGCAAGGGGAGGGAAAAATCAACTAGTCAACGAGTCCTTAACATCCTTAGTAGCATCCTGACACTGCAAGCTTTCACAGAGCTATTGCCACTAGCTTCTCAACTATTGGAGCAGATCTCATTCTGGTATTGTGGTGCTTCAGGGTAGGAGAAAAGCAGTTCACAAATGGAAGTGGCCTTACATGCAAAAGTTTTGCAGCCACTGGTCATTTTCCCATAGCTGCATAATTATGTGGTCCCACCAATCTGTGTTTGTTTCCCGGAATCAGAATTGGCATTCCATTGTGTCAGCATGCCTGACAGCATATGCCAATTGCTCCATTCATTGGGCTCTTGCACATCTGTCTGTGTGGTCCCCTCACACAGGCAGTTCTTGGATAAGCTCTGGATAAATCACAAGATAATGTTTAAGGTATTTGTACTGCTTGTCATAGTAGGGTGCAGCTGAGTGAGGTCCACGATTGCTATGCTATGGCATCTGCACAGGTAACCAGGGGAAAAAGGCACAAAACTATTGTTTGCCATTATTTTCAAGGAGGATTGGAGACAGGAACTAAGTGAATCACCGGTGGCTGATGATATGTACCATCCATGACAATGTTCTTATGCCATCAGCTATTGGGAGCCTAACCCAGAATTCAAATGAGCAACAAGAACTGTGGAATGGCTATCCACAGTCCATCGCTGTAAGAGTCGATGGTAGCTGCTGCACTCCATTGACTGAATGTGCTCAGTAGGGACATGTGTCTTCAGCTTCATAAAACTGGATGCTAGTAGTGGACCTCAATAATTTAAACCTAATTTTGTAGTGTAGACATAACAAGACTGCATGTCTTAGGGTATTTATTTTAAAGAGTAAACAAGTTAAAGTTATTTGGGCAGCTTATTCAGACAAGATCTATTGCATGTGTTCCTATGTGTGTTATGTAGATGCCCACCAAATTTTCTTGCCGTGTCAGAGTAGTAGGGGAAAAGGGAAAACCAGCCAGGTGGGTCGGGCCAGACCAGTCTTACCTCAACCTCTGGAAGCAGAAGTATGTGGCCAGAAGTATAAAAGGCAGAACTGAGGGCTCAGTTGAAGCTCAGCCACTGGAGACAGAGCCATCTTCTGAGTTCCCATGCTAGGAAACGGCAGTAGACCAAGAGGAAGCTGACAACCGGCCCAGACCATTCAGACCTCTGGCCAACCTGACCCTGGAGGAAGTTGATGACTGTTTGGATTGCCCAGACCCCTGGCTGACCTGATACCAGAGTAGCGCCTCCTGGTGACAGAGTATCCCAGTGACCAGGACCACCCTCCCCAAGTGACAGGTATACTTGGTGGGGAAGTATGGAGGTGGCTCAGGGATGAGACCTGTGTTAGGCTGCAATGCTGGCAGAGAGAGTCAGCGTGTTGCAGCTGGGATCTCTGCTGACTCAGAAGCAGAGCAGTAGCTGAGCACTCTGCCATTGTTACAGCCCTGGGATCAGATATAGTGGAGTGCATAGGCCTGCCTCCCTCCCCACACCCAACCTGTGGTGGCAGCCCAAGGGAAGGGAGACTATCTGAAGGCACATCTGAGCACATTCATTTTGTTATTGCCAGCTCTGAAACAGAGCCTGAGTTGAACTGTATGCTGCTCTGCCTGCAACCAGGATGAGCTTGCAGATTGTGGTATTACTCCACTCTGAATCAGAGGCTGGGCTGACCTATTACTACCCTGCCTAGGACAAGGCCTGAGTAGACACTCTCAGTCTCCTTTTCTGCCCAAACTGGAGTCTGGGCTATTAACTGTTACTTGCCCAACCAGGGGTAAGCCCAAGGCATTTCCCAGAGGCAGGATATTGATTCCCCAGCAACAAATGACACCCATATTCTAGCGAGGTGGGTTGGTGCCCCTTTGACCCGGAAGGGGACAGAACCTCACCCTGCTTCACTAGAGTGAGTTTTCATTTTTTTTAAAATTGACTTTTAGTTTTGCATAGTGCATCTATCTTGTTTCTGTATGTTTCATGCAGCTGAAGGTGGTAGACCCCACTCAGAGAGAGAACAATTGAAAAAAAGATAAATCATACTACCTCATGTGATGGATTGGGTCAGAGATCCTCTTGACACTGACTTGATAAGCTGATCATACCACTGATCCACTTATCTGCCCTTTGAGGTGCCCCACCATCCTATCTCGCTGAGGCAGAAGCTCTTGTCTCTCCTAGGAAGGCACAGAGTTGGGGTTAAAGCCCTATAAAGAGCTCACCCTCTCTCAAATGCCCCCTTTGGCTGAGGGCATATGTCCACAAACTGCTACTCCTTCTCTTGGTTCTGGGTGTCCCTTCTTCTTGGCTTCCTAGGTTAAGGCTTTTTTGTCCCCCTAGTAGCTAATGGACAGTTTGGGGGAACCCAGGCCCACCCACTTCTTTGGGACCCAGTCCATGGGTCATATCTGTTGAGTGCTAGTCCTTAAGGTTTCACTACCATTCTTGCTCCCTGGGCTACTTCCCCCTGCTCTGCACTGTCCTTACCCTCACCTCTAGGCTTTGCCTCAGAGCCCGAGTCTGCAGTGCTACAACTCTTCCTATCCTACATGCCTGGTCTTCAGATGAATCTAATCCACTCTTCACACTGACTTGTCTAAAGTACTGCTGCTTTCTTTTCTCACTCCATCCCTGGGTTTACCTAGCTTGAGCTCCAAAGAGGAACTGACTGGTCCTGGTCCAGGTCCAACAGCTTCTTTATCCTGGCTTGCTGGAACCTGATTGGCTGCAATGGAAGCAGTCACTCTAGCCCACCTGGAGGGTTTCTCCTCTGTTCTTGTCAGCCGGTGGATGGGGCAGCGAGTGGTCTGTGAGCCCTATTAAACACCCGAGTCTTCAACTGCTAGGACAGGGTCCCTTCACAGCGGGCAGCCAGGAAGGCTGACGGGTGCCCCAAGGGTCTGCCCCGTGGAGGCAGCAGAGCCCAACGCCCAGCTCTTACTGCGTTTACCCCTGACTGGCTAATAGTTCTTTTAATTGTGTTTGCTTCTGTTGCAGCAACTGAAGGAGTCAGGTTAAAGCTTAAACAGTTACAGGTTTATTAAGAAGCTTATAAAGCATACGGTTACAATGACTATTGTTCTACTTCTTAACTGCTAGCAAGTACAGGTCTTAAAATGGTTACAAAGGAAAGGAAAATAACGGTACCAAGTGACAGCTTAATTTTTATAGAGCTCTAATTCTATGCATGCACTAAAACAAAAGGACACGTACAGGTACAATTTTTACCCCCTTCTGCGTCTCTTGATTCCAGCGTGTCAGGCTAGGATCGGTCACTCAATTCCTCGGAAAGATGAATACGAGGCTGGGCGTCCCCGTGTGGACCTTGGGAGTCAATCACATAACCCAACCAACAGGTAGATGGTAGATTGATGCTCAGAGTGAGTGTGCTGCTGGGCCCATCTTTATACCCGTGGGGTCACATATTCTCTTTCTTATCTATGGTGCCTAATTGTGCTGGTTCGTCTTTGTGACGCCAGTTCTTACAAGGGAGTTGTGAACTTAATTTGCACTTGTAAGAGAGATAACTAAATTGGGAGTACTGGACATTTTTTACTCAGCGGGAGTTTCCTCTCCCGGGACGGTTGTGTGATCGTATCAACATAGGTGCCAGCCAAGGGCAATTTCTCCAGCCTCTGGGTCAGCGACTGGCTTGATCACCCTCTTATCTATGTTTATAGTTATCCAGGGTCATGATGAGCCAGCATATCCGGGCCTTCTGTCAAGGAATCAAAGACTATGCTGATTTTATTGCTCTCTGTGTCCTGTGTGCTCCAGGCACCTCAGAGGGGCAAGCAAGATGGATGTGACAGGGGAGGGGGGGCTCTGTCTGGCTACAGCTCTGTCTCCTGGGGTGGGGTGTGACAAGGCCACAAGCTTCCAGCAGGGGTGCTCTGAGTCCTAATCCACCCCATCACAAGCCCACAGCAGATTAACAGATACTGAGAACAACTCAGCTCTGGGAAAGCTCAGTAACAGGGACCTGACATAGCACCTTAATGGGACCAAAATCCTGTATCAGTGGTTCCCAGCCTTTTTTAAATCATGAACAGGCAAACTCATTCAAAAACTTTTGGTGGACTGGTACAGAAATTTGCATATTTATTATGATAATTAGTTTGCATAGTTGCATGTTCGTTATGGTAATTCATTTTAAGCAGGCACGTGTTATTTTGCATTGCATCTTTATGCACACTGTTGAGGGGTGTGCTCCCCTCAAGTGGGGCCTCACGGTCTAAGTTCTCCCACGGGTCCACTGATTGTGATCTGCACAGCCCAATGGCCGATGCCCAAGTCCCCGGTGCCCCTCTATCAGAGTCAATGTGGCCCTGTGGCTCAGTTTTTAAAGCACAACCTTCTATTGGGGTCAATACAGCCCTGAGGTCTAGTCCTGGTGGTGCCCCCCCTACTAGGGTCAATATGGCCCTGAGGCCCAGTCCTGGTGGTGCCCCCCCTATCGGGGTCAATACAGCCCTGAGGCCTAGTACACACGCCTTAGGCACTATCTCAGTTTAGTAGCACTGCAGGGAGAGGTAGGGGGATCCAGGCCCTCCCACTCCACCAGGTCCCAGCCCAGGGCCCTATTGGCAGTGGCTCAGTCCATTGCTTGCTCAGCAGGGGGTTCCCTCCCCGCAACACACTGAGCACTCAGGGTAGGCCACTTCCTACCACCCCATGGCTATGTCTACACTGGTGGGTTATTGCGCAAGAACGGCCGTTCTTCTGGCAAGCGTCCACACTGCCCACCGGCTCTTGCGCAAGAAGATTTACAGTATGGCTGGTAAGAGAGGGTGTCTTGTGCAAGAGCTACCCTCTTTTTTAACAAGTGTAAGCCCTCTTGCGCAGGAGCTCTTGCGCAAGAGGGCAGTGTGGACATTCGGCAGGGGTTTCTTGCGCAAGAAAGCCCTATGGCTAAAATGGCGGTGAGCACTTTCTTGCTCAAGAGAGCGTCCATACTGCCATGGGCGCTCTTGTGCAAAAGCACAGCTGGCACATGGCAGTGTGGACGTTTACTTGTGCAAGACTTCTTGCACAAGAACCCTTGCGCAAGATGTTCTTGCGCAAGAAGCTGCCAGTGTAGACATAGCCCATGTGTCTCACCACTGCTGTACCTTTAGCCTGTCTCCTGGGTCATCATGGTAGTCACTGTGGCAGCAGCTGCTGCAATAGGTCAGGCTGCAGCAACTCTTCCCACTCTGTAGCTCACCCCAGAAATCCTTCCCCTTCAGCAGTCAGCCCCGAGTGAGCTTTCTCGGGGCCTTTTATACCCCAGTTCACTTTTGAGCATGCCTGGCAAGGCCATGGGGGAGGGGCGCTTTCAGCCAGCTAGGCCCAGCCCACAGGCTGTTCTACACTGCCGGGGCCCAAGCGCCCCGCCACACACACACAATAAAGGGGAAAACCTGAAGATCTGAAAACAGATCATCATGTTTCCTGCACAAAAACTATCCTGATAGCACAGCATGTTTATTCCTGGCAATAGTAATCAGTTAAAAAACCATACGTTAGTTCTGGTTTAAAGCCATTCACACAGAGGTTTTAGACTTAAAAATTTAATCACTTGAGAACAAGCATGCTGAAATGTCACCTTGATAACCCATACTGCTGTAACTATTATTATGTTACTTGATCATTTTCCACTCTTATAATTCAAACATTTCCAAACAAAAGGAGAACATTGCATAAGGGAACATTAACGAGAAGCTGCCCGCCTGCCTGCTGCCTGGCTCCTCTACCCTGGCCCGGCCAGCCAGAGCAGCTGCTCGCCCACCATGCTGCTGCACGGCTCTGTTTAGGAGGCAGGCAAGGTAGAAATTTCCTTTGTGCACACAAGCCCGCAGCTTAGAGGGAACTATGCGGCCCAGCCCCATGCTGTCACTTACTAGCCTGAGTGGCCAGGTGCTCTGAGTCCCACTGGAAGGGAAGCAGAAAAGCAGCTTGTGCTGTGGCTGCCTGGGCTCACCAGGATAGCTGATGGGGCTGGTGCTCTTGCCCATCTATCCCCGCGCTGCAAGGCAGGTGAAGACACCGCCTCCAGGTGGGCTACAGTGATTGCTCCCCCTTGCCTCACAGCTCCCTGCATGAGCAGCAGCCATGGGCCATAGAGACACCTCAGCTTAGGAGCCTAGGAGGGTCCCTAAGAAGCAAAGACTGGAGAACTTCCTGTTCCGTGCATGTGCTCTATGATTGTAGGGTTCCCAGATGGTTTCACCAAAAATACCGGACTTCCCCCCCAAAAAAGCACCGGGAAAATTTTGTTGAGGAAACCCCCCCCCCAAAACCAAACAAATGCCAGGCTGCCGAAATGCAGTTGTGGCCCCTTTAATTGCCGGCTGCTCCCCTGCCACTTCCCCCACCCGCCGCGTGTCTGTTGGGCACCAGACTGGTAAAAGCAGAAAATACCGAACATTTTATATGTCCAGTATTTTCTCAATTTCTTTACTGGACACCTGGCAACCCTATATGACTGGATAGTGCTGCTGCGCCAGATCTCCTGGAGTGGCCTGTGTTGTGATCAGGCGGCGTCTTCCACAGAGCTGCAAGGCATGAGACACCCACCCATTCTCTGCGCTCACGCTGCTAAGGCCCACACACATACACAGGCCCAGCACAAACCCCTGGAGCACCCACCCGCTGCACTACTCAATGTGCACTTCTCCAGCAGATGGGGCCGAGGCAGCAGGGCATGACCTGGCAGCATGCTAGGCCTGGCAAGCAGCAGTTTGTGGCTGTCCAAGATAAATCTGTCTTATTCTGTATAAAAGTTATACATAAAGGGAGCAATCTTTGAGCTTGCTCTATCAATGAAAGAAATACGCACAGCTGTTGTCTCCTCCCACAGGTAGCAATTTACATTGGATTTAATAATAAACAAATGATTTTATTAAGTATAAAAGTAGGATTTAAGTGGTTGCAAGTGATAGTCAACAGATCAAATTAAGTTACTAAGCAAAGTAAAACAAAACATACCGGCTAAGCCTGATACATTAAGAGAAGTTGTTACAAATCATAATTTCGCACTCTAGTTCTTACTTCAGGTAAAGTCTTTCTCAGGCCAGAGCTGGCTGATCTTTCTTTTGACCTGGATCCAGGAGCATCTCTTCCCCTCTTTTTCTTAGATTTCTTTTGTTTCCAAGTCCTTTCATATATCCTCTTGGGGGTGGGAAACTGTTTGTGAACCCCGCTAAAGACAATCATTTGCTTCCAATTCCTCATATAGACTTTCCCCAAGGTGGGAAGTCTTTGTTCAATTCCGCCCACCCATGTGGAAAAGTACAAAATTCAGGATGGATTCCAGAACAAGATAGCATGGTCACATGCCTTTGTAGGACCAACCAGGGTCCAGGCTCACAGGAAAAACAAGACTATTCAGATAATTGTCTTGAGTACCAGATCATTAAGTTTGAGTACTGCTAATGGCCTTCAGTAACACATCTAGACATAGAACTATGAAATAGAAGCCCATTTATAACTTCATATATAAGAATGGTACATGCACACAAAGAGTTTAAACATTCAGGGGATTAAAAGCTTGTGAATGGTAAGTTACATGCCCTGTTTTGCATAAAGCGGGGATGGGGAACTTAAGGCCTGGGGGCCGGATATAGCCCCCAGCTTGCCTGGATCCAACTCCTGAGGCTTGGGTCTCCCCCTTCCCACCCCGTTCCCCAGCATTGAGGGGCTCCTTCTGGTGCTCCAGCCCCCTGCCATTCCCCACGGGGCTGGAGCATGCAAAAATCTACTAGCGTGACACCCCTCACCCCTGCCAAGGCTCTGGTGTGCAAGGGGAATGTGGAAAATGTCTTTCTCCTTCTCAGTCAGGGGCCACCTTAGTGACATTTTTTCTTCTTCTCATGTGTGTGTGGCCCCCAACTGATTTTTCGGTAGGTCAGCAGCCCCCAACCCAAAAAAAGGTTCCTCATCCCTGGCATAAAGCATAGGTGAGTCATACATATTCATATTCAAAAACATAGTTCAATAAATATGGAGGCACAGTGTCACTCCTCATAATACAGTTTATACATTTTTTTGGTAAAGTTGTCCTAAAGCATGTAATTTATAGCACAATAGAGCTTATTTGGCTGTAATTCTTTAAAAGATAGTTAAGTCACTAAAATTCAGGTGTCGATTTATGTTTTATCTTTTCATATTTTATGTGGCAGGAACACAGGAAAAACAAAAGATAGATGCCACTTGTAATTTTGTAAAATATAAACTAACATTATGCAATCAAGTTACTTTGAATAGCACTTCCAGAGGACATCAAAGCACATAATACATAATTACTTAAGCCTCACAACATCACTGAGAGGCATAATACCATGACCATTTTACAAAGACAAGTTTAAGGTCCCCATTTTAAATAACTCTGGTTGTAATCTCCATATCCACTGAAGGTAGGCCAAGTAGTATTTGGCTTAATCTGCAACAAGAGATTTAGGTTAGATATTAAGAAAAAAAAATCTAACTATAAGGCCAGTTAAACACTGAAATAGGCTTCCAAAGGAGGTTGTGGAATCCCTGTCATTGGTGGTTTTTAAGAACAGGTTAGAGTAGACAAACATCTGTAAGGGATGATCTAGATGTACTTGACCTTCCTCAACGCAGAAGGTGAGACTAAATGGCTTCTCAAAGTTTCCCACAGTCATATATTGCTGTATGTTTTCTCAAAAAGCACAAATTTTAACAATATTTTTACAGTTCTCTGAATTTTTTAATTGAGATGAAGCAAAAATACCAAATTACCATGAGAGGCTATTCTCCTGGAGCCCAATTTACAGCTGCTCTGCAACTTGCATAAGCTCCTTAGGAAACTTTGGCTCAAGAGGCTTTCTACAGAAACAGACTCTGTGTGCTGTATGTCTCCTACTCCACTCTCCCACACATCCCAAGTGCAGATGGAATTCAGGAACAGTATCTGTGCATGCCAGAGGTGAAACAGGCAGTGATTAGGGTATTTTCTTACCCTGCTGATTCTGTGTTGCTGAGATGGTACAGTTTTAGGGCCCCCAGCAGGCCTGGAATCAGGTAGGCACATTCATCTTCACTCTGTCCCTCCATCAAGCCTAGCACTGAGGGAGGGATGAACCAGTGGTGTTTATGACGTGTAAGAATTCATAAAGTATAAGACAACCCATAAGAGACTATTTTCTACACCAAAAAAATGCTTCAATTGCTTCTAAACCAATTTGAACCTACGTATTAAACAATGGTCCACCCCTCGCTTAAAAGGCCAGTATGCATGTAAGGAAGTCTGAATAGATTCCGAAGCCAAGTGTGTATACTGATGTCCTGTAGGACTCATCCTTAAAGTCAGTGGAAAATAAAGGTTCTCCACACTTTCAATGATTAAACACACAACAAATACAAATCTTTCAAAGCAAGAATTTTCTGACATTTGTGGTGAATAGGCTATCACAGAATGGCTGCTCAAGCCTTTTAAACAAAAAGTGAAAATGTAATGTCACAAAATTGCTTCAAAATATCCTTGAGGAGCATGTCTGTGACTCCAATACAATTAATTCCCCACCTTCCGCAACTGTCATCCTTAATGGCTCAGACTGGGAGTCAAACCAAATTATTTCTGGTTTACACCTCATCTTTTGTGATATTCTACCTTAGGAATTTAGAGTATGACCCTAAAAATTGAGGGCACTTAACAGATCCTAAGAGGTGACCAGAATCTTACACTTCCTTTTATGCATGGCAGGTAAACCCTCACTTGTGAAGTTAGCCCAAAACCTTGCCCCCTGCACCTGGAAGAGTTCCAGATGTCTCAAGCCACCCCTGGCCACTAAAGCCAACTCCTGAAGCTGAGACTCTGCTGGCTTCAGGGGGGAATGGGAATGAGGATAGAGCCTCAGAGCAGAACATGGGCAGGGCCATGGCCTGTGTTAGGGGAGACTTAGCTTCCCCTGGTCTTTTATACCTGCTACTCATGCGCCGATGAAAACGTTACAAGGATGTTTCAGTTTTTCTACAGAAGAAGCTTTATAGGTCAAAGGTAGCAATCAATTACAGCAGATTGTTATTAATATTTGTGAGAACAGACATTCAAAATCATGTATGCTCTGTGCAAATAAAGATGAAAATCAAAGTGTGACACTGTGCTGCAAGCCCAACAATGGGAAGAAAGGGAAGAACAATTTCTTCATCAGTTTTCAGAACAAACAAGATTACAACCAGAACCACATAAATAAAATAATTGAATTTGTTTGCTGATAGTTTTGAGATACAGTGTACCAATTTGCCCTGAAGTAAGTGACAGGCCCTTTGGGGTTTGGAGTAACTGAATGTCATGTGATATTTGCTAGAGTGACCATCATCATAAAGTCAAGTTTGGGAAGCAAGTTGCACTGGAGAACCTAAGGGTACTATTTGTGATTCCATGATAAGACTAAAATAGTAATCCAGGACTACAGTAACTTTGTTACTGGTTTGGTGAAATCTAATTCTAGGATATACCACCAGTTTGGAGTGTTTTTAGACAATCTGACTGGATATTGGCACTCAATCTGACTGGATATTGTGAGCTACACTAGACAGCGTGACAAATAACTGCAGACTAGGGAGGCTCTTGAAAGAAGGATAAAAGTAGTCAAAACACAAGTGGAGTTATGGTCCATCCTTCTTTTCAAAGGAAAAAGGCCCGGACAGGTACTGTTGAATTGTGGAAGTAAATACGTACATGGCTACATGGGTGGCGCCAGCACAATGCCTTGGCTTCTTTGACAGTGAGCAGATGTTCCAGTAAAGAGGATTGCTATGCTGGGATGAGCTTCTTGTATCAAATACCAAGAAAATCATCTTTGGACATTGTCTGACTACCCTGATAAGAATAGTTTTAAACTAAGTTCTGTGGGGTATAGTGGCACAAATCCAGCCAATGTACATCTAGAGTGACTCAAGTAAATGAAGACAATAGGAAAGGGCTTATTTCTGGAGAAGGGACTAGAAATCACAACTGTATTAAAAAGGCAAAAAGAAAAATAACAGACTAGTCTGCAAAATGTCTTTGATGCCTATATACCAGTGTTTCTTAAACTGTGTTCCATGGCACAGTGGTGTGCCACGGAGAACAACAGAGTTCAAATGGCCACCCTTAAAGGGGGCAGGTGACTTTTTTTTTTTTGCTCAATAACTTTCCCCTCGACCTTTTTTTTTTGCTCAACAAAAAATCCTTGGTGTTTCTCATAAAAAAATTATTGTTTGGTGTTCCTCAGTCTTAAAAAGTTTAAGAAACACTGCTATATACAATGGAAGGAGCATGAAGAAAAAGCAGGATGAACTGGCAATCATGGTATATGAATGAAATTATGTTTTAACTAGCATTTCAGAGACTTGGGACAACTCCCATGATTGGAGTACCAACATTAAGGGGTATAGCTTGTTTTAATGGACAGATAAGTGAAAAAGGTGGTGTTGCACTATACATCAAAAATGTATATGCTTGCTCTGAAGTCCAAGAGGAACCAAGAGACAGACTTATGGAGTCTTTGGGTAAGGATAACAAGGGAAAACAGTAGTGATGGTATGGTGTGTGTGTGTGGGGGGGTCTATTATAGACCAAAGTAGGAAGAGGAAGTGGATGAGTCATTCTACTATTTGGCAACAAGATTATGTAACGTGTACACAAGCTAGTATTAATGAGGGATTTTAATTTCCCTGATGGCTGTTGGAAGATGTCGAGGGGTGCCTTGCCCATCCCCCTGGAGGGCTGTGTCAGGTCCTCTATGGCTCCTCAAACTGTACTCAACTCCTTTCTCTCAGGGTACCATGGCTTAACAGCCAGAGTCCAAGTCTACATCCCTCTCTTGGGGTTGTGTGGCCTAACGTCCACAAAGTTAACACAAGTCCTTCCAGCAGACCAATAAGCTTAGATTCCAGTAAGGGATGGGTGACGAAGGGGTAGAGGGACCCAGCTCCTCTCTCTCCACCAGGTCCCAACCCAGAGCTCTGTCAACAATGGAGTGCTCCACTGTTAGCTTGGCAGGGAATTTCACCGCAACATGCTGAGTTCCCTGGGAACAAATCTCCATCCTAGGCTACTTCCTATCCGTCTCCTCTGGATAGTCCTCTCTGTCCCTTCACTCCAGTCTGGGGACTTCCCCTGCAGTCCCTCTTGGCCTAGCCACCCTGTCTTGGTCTGTCGGTGCTTCCTCCCTGGGAACTCCTGCAGCACCTCCTTCCCCTTGACCTACTCACCTGTCCCTTTATATTAAGGGCAGGATCGGGCTTGTCCACATTCTTCATCACATTGTAGAGGGGCAACTTGCCCATCCCCCTGGAGGGCGGCATCAGGCCCTCTGCAGCCTCTCTAACTGTACTTGGCCCCTTTCTCTCAGGGTACCATGGTCTAACAGCCAGAGTCCAAAGCTACGCTCTTCTCAGAGCAATGAGGCCTAATGTCCACAAAGTTAAACAAGTCCCCACTGTGCTCAGGGTAGTACAGCCTAGCAGCCAAACAGTCACTAAAATTCCCCCAATGGCCAGGGTAGTACAACCTAGTAACCAGCAGCAGATCAATAGGCATAGATTCCCATATGAGGTTGGTGACGAAGGGTTAGGGGAACCCAGGGCCTCCCTCTTCACCAGGTCACCATCCAGGGCCCTGTCAGCAGTGCAGCAATTCACTGCAAGCTCAGCAGGCACAGATGACACTAAGCTACGAGCTAGACGACACTAAGCTAGGAGGAGAGGTAGATACACTAGAGGGTAGAGATAGGGTCCAGAGTTAACTAGACAATTTGGAGGATTGGAAAGTCAAAAAGAAATCTGACGAGGTTCAACAATGATAAGTGCAGAGTCTTGAACTTGAGAAGAAAGAATTCCAATCACTGTTACAGTATGGGGATTGACTGGCTAAACAGCAGTTCTGCAGGAAAGGACTTGGGGATTACAGTGGATGAGAAGCTGGATATGAGTCAATAGTGTACCCTTGTAGCCAAGAAGGCACATTGGCAAGAGACCAGTAGAGGGCAAGCTAAATATGAGTCAACAGTGTGCCACTGTTGCAAAAAACCCAAACATGATTCTGAGATGCATTAATAGGAGTGTTGTGAGCAAGACACAAGAAGTCATTCTTCTGCTTTACTTGGCATTGATTAGGCCTCAGTTGGAGTATTGTGTCCAGTTCTGAGCACCACATTTCAAGAAAGATGTGGAAAAATTGGAGGGTCCAGAGAAGAGCAACAAAAATGAATAAAGGCCTAGAAAATATGAGCTATGAGGGAAGACTGAAAGAATTGGGCTTATTTAGTTTAGAAAAGAGAAGACTGAAGGGGGATATGATAGCAGTGCTTACATATCTAAAAGGGTGTTACAAGGAGGAGGGAGAAAAATTATTCTCCTTGGCTTCTGATGATAGGACAAGAAGCAATGTGCTTAAATTGCAGCAAGGGAGGTTTAGGTTGGACATAAGGAAAAGCTTCCTAACTGTCAGGGTGGTTAAACACTGGAATAAATTGCCTAGGGAGATTGTGGAATCTCCATCACTGAAGATATTTAAGAGCAGGTTAGATAGACATCCATCAGGGCTGGTCTAGATGGTACTGGGTCCTGCCATGAGGACAGGGGACTGGACTCAATAACCTCGAGGTCCCTTCCAGTTCTATGATTCTAAATTGTTAAGTCCATTTGCTTTATCTTAAGTTTATGCCCTGACACTTGTGACCACAATGAGCTTCATCCAGCACAGATGCCAACACTTAGTTCTCCCCATACACTATTTTATTGTCTGTTCTATATGAATGCCTCGGGGCCACAATCGACAGAGGAACTTATTGGTGAAAGCTGCCCCATAGACACTGCATAAAATATTTTCCCTGAACAGACTACTGAGCAAAACCCTGATCTTGAAAGGACTTAAAGCGAGTGAGATGACTAATCTGGACGGCTCCCCTGTGTGTTAAATTACTCAAGTGCCAAAGTGCAGGTGGAAATTGTCTAGAAATTAATCACCAAAACTATAATGAATTGTAATTTAATTATTTCATACTAATTTTCCAGTTTCATATTCCAGCCTGAATGACCGTCAGGATGAACTCTTGCACAATGTTCTCACACGCCTCCTTTCAGGTGTGGCCCTTTAAGCCTGACCAGCTCTTCAAGGCTACCGCCTACTGGGCTTTCGGCGCGGCCAGTGGCGCCACTGGGATTCACCGCAAGGCCTTTTGGGACTTGTTGTCCTGTCAAGCTTCTCCCATGATGGCCGTGTCGGAGCCTGAGGACTACATGTCCCACGGTGCTATGCGTCGGGGGCCCTGGCGCCTGGGAGGCCGTTCTCTCGTCCGGTGGTAGGGCGGCTAGTTCAAGTTGCCATAGCGGCGAGCTGGAGAGGAAGCTGAGAAGAATTGGGCGGTCGGGGGCGGCGGTGCCCGGATGCTGATTGCTGTGGTCTCTCGCGAGGTGAGGAAGGGGCTCGTAACCCGTTTAGGGTGTCCTGGGCCTGCGTGGCTCCGCAGTAGGACCAGGTGGCGAGGGTCAAGTGCTTGGAGACCAGAGGGCTGCTGGCGACCCCAGCGGGCTGGGAGGGTCTGCGTGGCAGTGAATGGGGGCGAGTGAGGGGTTCTGTGCTGCCTGTAGGACGCTGCAGTCGCTACGGGATGGACGGGAGTGTATTCCCCGGTCCGCCAAGTGTATTTTGAAAGCTGGCGTTGAGGAAACAGGCAACCCTAGCTAGCGTCGAACGGTGGCACAGCAGCATGTGGATAGGAGACGGGGGTAACAAAATGAAACCGGGGGAACCCAGATGTCGAGCGCTGTGCTGACAAGATGCCAGCCTTGGTCAGACCATACGAAGTGGATAATGTCATCCACTTGTTTGCCACCATAAAAAGTTTGCAGTCTTAGATACAGGGGAACAAGGAAACCTGGGGACTCCAGAGGTGGGGATTATTTAATTCCTAGGAGCTGAGAGTGTGGTTCAGTTAACTGCTTGGCCACAAATTTTGAAGCCTGTCCTGGGCAAGTCACTTGTCCTTGCCTGGGTTTGCCATCTGTAGAAATGGGAATTATTCTTCCTAAACTCTCAGGGATGTTGTAAGAATAAGTATTTTTAAGATTTGCCATGGCTTTGAGATCTTCTGATGAAAAGTGCTGTATGAGAACTTGGTGTTTTTATTGTTCCTATTACATGTTACAGTACCAATATACTTGTTTTTAAAAATGAGGATGTCAGTTCTACAAACACTAAATCTCTTGTAAACATGAAAGTGCTTGCACTTCCTCTTAGTACTCTTATTTAAATAAAGAGGAAGCTTGAAAGCGGTATGAAAATCTAATAGAAAATTGTTCTTCTGTCAGATAAAATGTTCTCATTCAGTCATCTTTTGTTTATGTCCTAGCTAGTCTTCTTTCAGCACTGCAGCCATTCCATTTTTGAGCAAAAAATTGAACAACTAAAAATAACCCCCTTACTCCTTTATGTGGTAAATCTTAATGTATTTTGTGCTGCTTTTAAGGTTGTTTATTTCCCCCCCTAATTTGGTGGAGACACTTCTAAAACTTTATATTATTTTCAGCAAATTGACTTCAATGCTGTTCAGCATTTCTGTTATTTCAGTGTTTAAAAATAAGAGCTATAATCAGACCCACGTTTTGGAAAAAGTTTTTGTGTCCGTTTAAATATCTGAGTCAAAGAACCCAAGGGTACCTGTCCTAGCCCACTAAAGCAAAGTGTAATTTCTGCTCCACACTGCTATAGTCTCACCTTCCTTCCTTCAGCACTCAAAAAAGTATGTTGCAGAGGAAAGTCAGCTGCTTATGAGGACTGGCAGGAATCATGGCACCAAATGTTACTTTTTATTTAAAAACAATATTGCTTATAGAAGTTAGAGTAGAAAAGATCTTTCTTATTCCTGGGATATGGGATTTGGAATTGTATGTGGGGAATACAAATTTTGTGCATAATATTTTAATATTCTGCATATTTTGTGTCAAAATAACACAATATAATCATGCCAGTTTGAATCATATTGATAATTTGTTTCAAAATACCCATCAGCAAGTATTTCTGTAACATACAGACAACAGATTCAGGAAATGTTTTTGGCAAATAGATTCCATACTAGATATTTAAATACAGAATTTTGAGTCATCAGTATAAATTACGATACAGAAATATATTTTCCTCATCTCTCAGAAGCAGTGCAGCGACTTGGGAGAGCAAGAGATCATGGAGGAACTGAGGGAGAGTGATTGAATCTGAAGAGTTGTTGGGTGTGGGTGAGAGACGTATGGGAAAAGTGGGTTTTTTTGCGGGGTGGTGGTTAAGGGATTGTTAGGCAGTTGGAGAGCCTCCCTGAAGCAGACCTTGTCTGACCCTTAACTTCTTCCATTCAGTTAGGCACATCTGCACCTATCCCCATGAGTTCCTGCACCCCCTTCCCTCCCATCTCCATGTGTCCTTGCAGCCCAGTTTAGCCCTCCTCTGCCCCCTATTCCCATGCAGCCTTGCCTCAGTCTATCTGTTCCACTATCAGAACTCCAGTCTGTGACACCCCCACCCCCTAGCACCCTCACACGTATCTGCTCCTGCCTGCCCCCCTGTACTGCTGCCTCTGATAAGAGAGGTAGCAGGGTATATGGGGGGGGGGGCAGATGGCTCCATGGGTCACCTACCCCTGAACACCGGCTCCCGCCTTCCTTCTCCCCCCCCCCCCCCGTGCTGCTGCATCTATCAGACTGATAATTTTTTCTGCATTTCATCTTCCTCTCCACAGCCTGTTTAAAGTGTGTTACAGTAGAAAATGTTGGATTTATTATACTCAGGTTATGTACACATAAATGACTTTTAGTATATAATGTGGTAAATTTTGCCCCTCGGGATGGGAGAAGAGATGGGTCTTTGTGTATTGAGTTGATTTGTATGCTATTTTATTTATAATGGTATACAAACACATATTTTAAATGTTACTGTAGATTGTAATTTTGTTTTGTAAACAGTGACTAAAGGTGGGCCTGATGGTTGTGTTTTTTTTGTTTTGTTTTTGTTTTTAAAGCTTTTTGTGTGCATTCCTGAACATTCCCAAAGCTTGCATCTGGGAATCTGGTTTGGGTCTGAATCTGCTAATAAGACAACATAATATAAGCATTCATCTTCTGTAAATCTAAAAAACTGTGGAAAGATCCCAGGTAGAAATCAGAAAAGTTAAGAAGATGTTGTGCATTTGTGTAAACAGTGTTGTTTTGGTATTTAGAGCTACAGACTTGAGGCAGGAGACCTGAGTTATGCTCCCAGTTCTGTGACACATTCATTATGTGACTTTTTCCCAGTTCTATAGATATCATTTGTGCCTTCTCAGCTTCTGGATGTCTGAAATGGGGCTAGTGACTTATGGCTCTGTAAGAATACTTTGGATTAAAGCTACTGTATAAGTGCTAAACATTGTAATTTTTTAAAGTAAAACTTTTAGGCTGCTAATGTATTGCAATCATGGAGTTTAAAAGAAGAGCTTTTCAAAAGTCAAAGAGTTTGCTTGCACTAATGTATTTAACAGCTATCACGTTATTCCAAAACCTTGCTATATCTTTTTCTTTTTTTTTAAAACAATATAGATTACATTATTGACTGCTAATATGTACACAATTCTTCAGCAACATAGTTACATTTTTTAATAAACACTATTTTTATAACCCAAAAGTATACTGGGCGCTTCACAAAAAACATGGAATTATATTCTTCCTGCTCAAAAGAATATATAATGTGAATTTAAGATGTGATAAACACTAGTGCGGCATGAGTGAGGAAAAACAAGATATACAGTTCAGGTTTAAGTATGTGCATATCTTAGTAGTTAAATAAAAATACATAGGGAAGAAGAAGCGTGAATATAATTTAATCACTAGCCATGAGCATCATGAAAGAGATGATTAATTTTAGTTATGATATAAGGAAAGAGCAAAAGAAAGAGGCATCCTGGAAAAAAAGATGAGGTGCTCATTGAAGAAGTGCACAGAGGTCACCAGAGCTGTCGGAGAAAAAATGGATGGGTGGATTATATAAAGGTTTTAAAAGACATTTGATTTAGTAGAAGTTGCATGTACAACACTGAGAATTTATCATGAAGATGTCTGAATATAGAAATACTTGAAAAAATTACATTGAGTACTTGATGTGAGGAGTCAGAAGAGATATGTCTAATAAAAATTAAATAAAGTACAATTACTAAAATAGCTCTAAAGCATCATTCATCTGAAGATCCCAAGTACTTTACCAGGTACTAATTAAAACGAGTAACATACTCCTTCTATGCCTCAGTTTTCCTCTTGTAAACAGTATGTGACATGTCCAAAGTCCATGCAAAGATAGGAAGAGAATGGAAATGTCCTGACTTCAGTAATCTACTTCAACTACTGGAAGTTAACACTCCTCTAGATTAAATAGTAAATACCAAATGAGTTTATGCCTCTTTGAAATCTTTTTTGAAATCTATTTAAAGGCTATTTTGCCTAAGAAATGCTGCACTCTAGGGATGTTTGATATTGGGTAATTGAACAGTTGAGGAACCGCTTGAAATATTAGTGGTTACACAACTATTTGTTAGTCCCTGTGTGCAGGGCCGGCAGCCAGTATGCTTTTGGTTCCACTCCTGGGGAGCCCCCTGTCACCCAGTGCAACTGCATCTGTATCCGAGGCAGCAGCATGGGATGACAGGTGGAGCCAGTTAAAAAATCAGCTCCCCAGGCAGACCAACTGCCTACTGCCCCATGCTGCTGCCTCTGTATCAGCCGCTTTCCATGGGGAGTCCGAGCTCTCAATGGACAGAGGCTGTTCTGTGGGATGCAGAGCAGCCTCTGTTCACAGGGGCGCTCGGGCCCCCTGTGGTCAAAGGCTGCTACCACAAAACCGCCTCTGCCTGCGGCAGGCCAAGACTTGCTGTGGATAGAGCCTCTCCTTCCCCTCTGCTGTCTCTGATAGAGAGCAGAGTTGGCGCTGGGAGGAACTGGCTTTTAGGCTGGCTCCCTCTAGCTCTGGCTCCTGTCTACCCTGCCTCAGATACAGAGGCAGCAGGGCGGGGTAGGGGGAAGAATGCGTGTAGTTGACGAAATTAACCAATAAGCCTAGGCTTACTGGTTAATCTCATAGTCAAGTACACGTTGACATCTCTACTACTCTTTTTCCTATATTGCTTTTTTTCTGCCACTCCTTTCTTAAAAAAATCTTTCTAGTGATTAAGGATGTCAACAAGTAGGCAGCATCAGAGGCAGCAGTGCAGGGTGAGGGGCGGAGGAGGCTGCTCCACATCCCATGGAGCAACCTCTGTTTGCAGCGAGCCTGGGCCTGCCACAGACAGAGGCTGCTCCATGGCAGCAGCCCCTGTCGGCGGGGGGGGGGGAGGCGTGGTCCAAGCTCCCCATTGAGAGAGGCTGGTCCTGGCAGGAGCCCCTGTCTGTGGGGTGTTCAGCCTGGGCCACTGTGGACAGAAGCTGCTTTGTGGAATCCTCCCCTGCTCCCTCCCAGCAGCCTCTGTCCGTGGGCAGCTCGGACTCCCCTCCCTCCCCCCCCCCCAGATAGGGGCTGCTGCCACCACGCACTGTTGCCTCTGATACAGTGGCAGCAGTGCGAGTTTGTAGGGGGCTCCCCAGGAGTGGGGCCAGAGCGCATTGGCTGCCAGCCCTGCCCCCAGGGACTATAGAATAGTTGATTTACTGCTAATAATTCATGTGGTTAGATAACTATTCTATTACCTGCTATTTAACATTCCTGCAAGTGATAGCTGCGTTTTAAGATATAAGACGTTTGATTTGAGGGTTTGGGATTTTTTTGCCTTGTACCATCTAAACTCCTAATTCCTTCTTTATGGTGTGTTGTTTTGTTACTGTAATGACAACTATGTTATAAATGGGATTATGACTTCACATTTTTAACCTGGAGCAGTGAATTTGTAAGACACACAGATCCTGGTTTTTATGTTATCCTCTATATTTAATAGAAACCAGGAATCTCCTTCCCACTACATCTGTTAGCCTCTTCCTATAAAGAGAGAAAATAGATGCAAAAACTATTTCTATATAGAATGTTTTTCCTGAGGTACTGTTTGGTTCTTGAATATTCTTACATATGCCTCTCCAGCAGAGAAATGTATATTGTGCTGTGCCTTGAAGAATAACTGTTTTCATGCACCTGTTTTTTTTTTTTTAATGGTTTCAGATGATGTATGCTTCCACAACTATGAGCATGTGCTGTAATGGTCATCTTCCCTTCAAATTATTATTGCAATAAAAAATCCTGATTCATTATAGTTTGCGCATATATATATATATATTTTTGCGGGGGGGGAGGGGGGGCAATTTTAGATGTTCAAGTTTATATATTATAAAATCCAGTTATTAAAATAAGTGTACTGACATTCAGATCTGTCCTTTTCCCCGCATTTCTCCAGATTCCAGTACATCAATGGCAGATTCATCTAGTGATTCAGATAATTTTCTTCGTGGTCGTGTACGAAGGCGGGGCCCTCTAAGAGTGACCCACAGCAGAGCCCGAAACCATGGTGCTGAAGAAGTTACAGAGAAGATCCATACCTTAGCAAGCACTTTACAGGTTGTTTGCATAGCATCTGAACATTTTCTAATAGGATAACATGTTTGTGTAAAAGAAAGTACCAGATTTTCTGAATGAGGTGGTTTAAAGTGCTGTGGTGATGGGAAACAAACTGTAAAACATATTTGGGAAAGAAAGTGTGACATGTCTGCATTTACAGTGAATGTTTTACTGCTGTTTCTGATAATAATTTATTATCATGTGTCTGTATTGCTGTTATGCATTACTCATTTAAACCATTGGAAGATCTGGGAATGTCTCACAGAGTTGGCAAATTGTTTGTGAATAGAGCAATTGGTTTTTGTTTTTGTTTTATTTTCAACTGCAGAGTTCTGGCAGGATGCATTAGTTCAGGGGTTGGCAAAAGGGCCTCCGTTGGCCAGATCCAGTGCGCCAAGTGAGTTGGTCTGGCGCGCAGAGGCCCTGCCTCTCCTCCTGCCCCCAGGCCAATCAAGGTCGGTGGGTGGGAAAGCATAGATGTATCCTGGCCCCGCCCCTTCCAGGGTAGCCTGGGGCCACTTCAAAAATTTTTGAAGTGGCCCCCAGTCAAAAATTATTGCCCACCCCTGCAATAGCTCTTTGGGGGCAACAACCGTCCTTTTGTTCTGTGTTTGTACATTCCCAAGTGCAATGGGATCCTGGGAATCCTAGGTACTATCACAATATGAGGGATGTTACATTTAGTTTAATCAACTAGTTGATGAATTTTCCATCAACTAGTCGATACGTGGGGGCGCTGCAGTGGGGTTAGCTCCTGACCCCGGGAGCTAACCCCGCTACTGCTCTGCTTTTTACATTTATTAAGTGCCAGCAGGCTCTTAATACATTTAAAAGGCTGGAGCGCAGTGGGGGGGGACCCACCGTGAGCTGGAAATCAGCTGGCCCAGCTCATGCCGGGTCCCCCAATTGCTCTCCAGTCTTTTAAATGTATTAAGAGCTAGCAGGCTTTTAATACATTTAAAAAGCAGAGGCACAGCACCTGGCCCCCCGCTACTCCCCTGTACCCTGCGGACATGGTGCTGGGAGAACCGTCTTTTAAGCCGCTCCCTATAGCACTGGCTCCTGCTCCCCGCCCCTTGCTGCCCCTAATAGCTTTTGCTTACTGGATAGTTGACTAATCACTTACATTCCTACACAATATAAGTACAAAAAAAATTACAGATGGGTGTGAGGACAAGATTCTGTTCTCACAGATCTGATAATGTTCAGATGAAGGTTCATGGGCAGGCTATAGTGCAAAACAGTGTGATTGCATATCTCTCTTGTTTGGATGACTTTTTAGGGCAATGGCTTCTCTATGGGGAAGAGTAATTCTGCGAAATTGATGTTGTGGGGTTCCATGTTTTATGTATCCTTGATTCCAACTCAAACTTGCTCAGTTTGTGAGTTAAGACTGTTTCCTGGCTTCCAGCCCTGTAGACTCACCTTGAGTTCTGAGTTAAGTTGAGTGCTTTCCTTCTTTATGCATCCATCACCAGCAATAAAAATGAGGGCATGAGTTGTCCTGCAGTATCTTTGCTAGTGGTGATGCATGAGGAGAGAGCCCATGGTGAGTCTGCTGAAATGTAACTTTAAAAAAGAAAAATCTTGACTTGAAACAGAGTATACTTGAGGTGGAATAAATGAGATGAAACCACTTATGAGTAATTTTTCCAAGTCATATTATACTTTAAAACTGCTATTTTCATTCTGGCTGAAACAAGATTCTGTTTTAGGTGTACTGTGCTCATCATTTTGATTAATGAATTAAGACTCAATATTTCAGTATGAAGTAGTATTGTTCTCATTTTACAGATAGGGGAATAGAGGCATTGAGAGTAAAATGAATTCCAGTACTGAATAGAGTCTCTTCATACTTCCTTTTTGTTTGACAGTGTTTTATTTTACATTGCTGGTGAGACAGATAATATAACAAAAATGCCAATATTTCAGTTTCTGCAGAGTGCATGCCTATAGCTTCAAGAACAAGTAGTCCTGTGGCACCTTAGAGACTAACAAAATATATATAGTATCATGATCTTTTATGGGCAAAACCCATTTCTTCAGATGAGTCAAGCTCTCTCTTATTTATACAGTGAACTTGACAGGTAACTTAACCTCTTTGCCTCATTTTACCTCTATATAAAATAGAGATAATGATACTTTGGAATCTCCAATGAGATTACCATGATATGAATCTAAATGATTGCTTTAAGGTTTTAGGCCGAAAGGTTTTGATACAATAGAGCCAAAATTTGGCTGCTTAAACTTAAGCATCTATTGAAAATGAGTGGTCTTATTGTTTTTAGAGGTGCTCAGTATCTCCAGCTCTCTTAGGGTATGTCTACACAGCAAAGTTATTTCGAAATAACTTTACTAGCGTCTACACAGCCAAATCACTATTTCGAAATTAATTCGAAATAGCGGAGCGCCTATTTCGAATTTGGTAAACCTCATTCCACGAGGAATAATGCCAAATTCGAAATAGCTATTTCGAAATAAGTGCTGTGTAGACACTTATTTTGAAATAGGGGGCCTCCAGCCTTCCCAGGGTGCCCTGGTGGCCACTCCAGCCTCAACCAAGAACACTCCTCTCCCTCCCCCCTACCTGGAGCCCTTTAAGGGGTTGCCTCAGGCCACAGTGCCTGTGCCAGCTCCAAACCTGACAGCCCAGAGCCAGCAGTCACTACCTCGCCCCAGTGGCCCCAAAACATGAGCCAGCAAGCCACTGGCAGCCAGCCCTCCACCGCTCCCCAGGAGCAGTCTGCCAGCTCCCAGGAGCCTGCCAGGGCCTGGAGAAGGTGGGCGCCTTCCTGGTCCAGGGTGGAGATCAAGGACCTTATTCAGGTTTGGGGGGGATGCCCCCAACGTCCATGATCTCCACACTAGACAGAGGAACGTGGCCGTCTATGGCAGGATAGCTGCCAGCCTGGCCACCAAAGGCCGCATGCAAACCTGCTCCTGGGTTCGCATGACAATCAAGTTGGTCCGGCAAGACCCCCAACCCTGAGCCCTGAGCTTCCCCTCCCCCTTCTTCCCCTTCCTTCCCCCTTCCAGCTCCCTCCTCCCAGGTTTCCCCCTTCCCTCTCCCACCCTCTCTTCTCCCCTCTCCCGCCTCCTTTCCCCAGTCTCACCAGTGTTTCATTCCCCCCCCCCCCCCGCCAGTTTTGTTAAATAAAGAGAGTTTGTGTTCATGAAAATACGTGTATTTTTTTTTGACATCAGGAAGGGGAGCTAAGGAGGGGTAAGTGGAAGGACGTGAGGAAGGAATGAGGCACAAGCCCCCAGTGGGGCAGACCAGGGAGGCTCTTAGTTTTCCTCAGGGTGGAAGCTCTCCTGCAAGGCCTCCTGGATACTGACAGCCCCCCGATGGACCTCCCAGATGGCAGCCTGCAGAAAGAGATGTACCAGAGTGCCCAGGGGTGACTCAAGCTCCATGTTGCCGAGTGCTGTGGTGTCCCGAGTGAGGGCAACCAGAGCACAGAGAGACAAAATGCTTTGCTGTCCCTCATCGAGGTAGGCAAGCAAGCAGGGAAAGCTGAGAAGCGGCTGTCCGGGGGACGGGGGGATCCCTTTAAGCACAGGCCTCAGATAGCCTCAGGCGGCAGCCACACAAAGTAATTCCTGACCTGATGCCCTTCCGGACCTGGTTCCGGCTGGCCTTAAATGCGATTCGGCATCCACTCAGTGTGGACGCGCTATTTCGAAATAGCAAAATGCTATTTTGAAATGCATTTTGTGTGTAGATGCATTCTTTTGAAATAACTTATTTCGAATGAACTATTTTGACATAATGCTGTTGTGTAGACATACCCTTAGACTTCTGTGGTAGTTGTGGTTGCTCAGCCGTATTAAAAATCAGATCATTTATGTAGATGTCTAATGTGAGGCAAATAATTATTAATAGTAAAGCTAACAAAGTAATATGCTTTTTGTTTTTTGGAGAGAAGATTTTAAATTTTAATATTCTTTTCTTCTTAATTTCATTCTTAAGGATACCAACCGAAACCTGAGACATGTTGACCAGATGTTAGGACAGTACAGAGAGTACAACAATGAACAAACTGAAGCTATAGCAACTGTAAGCAACTTTCTATGTAACCTTAAGCCTCTTCCTTCTGTATTATAATATAATCAGTTGACAACTGGTATCTGGCAGTGGGCAAGCTAGAGAGAGAGGTATAAATCAGTCTTTAATAGTCTTCTGTACTACTGCCTTTTGAACATGATAGTTTCTGAATGGGATTAGAGCACTTTTTTAGTACTTGTTGGCCTAGTCTTCCTTGTGGTCCCTTTAGTACAGGGATAGCCAACCCGCAGCTCGCGAGCCGCATGCGGCTTGTAAAGAAAAACATTGTGGCTCCTGATGGACCTGGGACAGAACCCAGAACTGCCCGGGTCAGTCACTCATATGGCTGGGCTGCTGTGAGCCACATGCGTGCTGACAGCCCGCACCATTCCGTTCACGGCCCCCAGCACACTACGTCATATCCTGCACGTGCAGGCCAGGTCGCGCACAGCGTCCCAGCCTGCACGTGCTAGCAGCCGGCTGCTGCATGCAGGCAGCAGCAGCGGCTCCGGGTGCAGTGGCAGTGCCAGTGGTGGCTCGGGGACCTGGGTATAAGGTTAGTGGGGGAGGTGGATTGGGTTAGAGTGGGGAGGGGAGGTGTCTCCTCTCCCCTTCCCCAGAGCCAATGAGGGGTGCACAGCATGCCGACTGCTCAGTGCACGCATCCCAACGCCTGGAGGGAGATGTGCGGCTGTGGCCCGGGACCCTAATTCTGGGACCTGAGAATTAGGTTAGAGCGGGGTGGAGGCGGATTGGTATAGAGGGGGGCCGGTGCCTGGCTCGTGGTGGGGGGGTATTGAATTAGGGGTGTGTGTGTGCCTGGCTCTGGGGAAGGGGAGGGGATTGGGTTAGGGAGGGTGTGTGCCTGGCTCTGGGGAAGCGGGGGGGGGGGGTTGGGTTAGAGCAGGGGAAATGCCTAGAGGAGGGGAAGAGCAGCCAGCGTGCTTCCTGAGACCCAGGATCCCCAGGTACCGGCCCCAGTTGTCTCTGCCCCCTCCTCCTGGCCAACCCTCCATCACGAGCACCCTGTCCCCACCAGCATAGTTGGGGCCACATTAATGAGGCTTGGGGGGTTTTGGAGTGCTGTTGTGGTTTTTTTTTTTTGTTTTGTTTTGTTTTTTATTTTGGCATCTCACTTGTGTAGCCCTGACTGACTTTTCTGTGGGTCAGTGACCCCTGACTCAAAACAGGTTCCCCGTCCCTCTCATAAATAAAGACAATGCTGAAACATTTTGCATTTGACATAATATTTTATTTAAAAATGAAGCCTGGCCAACAAGCCCTCAATTGGGGCCAACCCCCATCTGGCTGCAGCATCATAACAGTCCTGCACCCCCCCAGAACCCAAACCTGAGCCTGTCATACACTGGGACCCCCTGTCCTGAGCCTCTCACATCCCCAGACTCCTGCACTCTCACATCCCCAATCTTCTGCCACGACACTCCTGCACCATCCACACACTGCAGATCTGTGTCCTGAGTCCATCATACTCCCAACCTCCCTGCCCTGAGTCCCTCATGCACCCCAGCCCAAACTCCTGCACCCTCACAGACACAAGCCTGCGGCTTGCTCAGCACCCCAATCCTCCACCTGACCCCAACACTCTCCAGCCTGGAGCCCCCTCCCTGAGCCAGCATCCTCTTCTCTACTTCCTCCTGCACCCAAATTCCCTCCCAGACCTTACACCTCTCACGCCTTCCCAGTGTTTTTTTTTTTTTTGTGAGCCACAGTTGCAGTGGAGACAGCGTGAAGAGCCGGGGCAAAGTTGTTGACCACCCCCCCCCCCACCCCCCAACCAAAAAAAAAAGAGCAGGGCCGCGAAGACCCGGGGAGAAGTTGTTAACCAAAAAAAAAAAGTGTGCCCTGGGACAGATGTACCAGCATTTATATTCCCCCAACGCGGTGGGGTGTGTTTTTTCCTCAACAACTTTGCCTCGGCTCTTCACGCTGTCTCCACTGCTGTTGTGGCTCTTTGTCTGGAACAGGTTGGCCACCCCTGCTTTAGTAAATGATTGAAGGGTGAAATTCACCACAGTTTAGAGGCCCCATACAATGCCCTATATATCACTTTAGCCTCTGACCATGGAATGGTGCTTAAATATGGTACGTGGGGCATTTTGGAAGCCTTTACTGCAGCGTGAACTTAATAAAAAATGAATGAGTTGATATTTAATTGTAGAGTAAAACAAGAGATGGATAGCGTTAAGGATGAACAAATTGGTACTTTGGGAGCTATGAACTTTGCGGTGTTGATGTCAGATTTATTTAAACTGACTTCTGTGGTATGAAAAGAAATGTGGAAAATGTACTCTTTTGCTTGAAAATTGTACTAACTTGAGTATTCTGGTGTTTATTCATCAAGTTCAGTAACTTAAGTTGTGTAAATTCTAGCAAAGTATTCCCTTCAGTGCTCAGTTGTGCTATATCAAATATAACTGCACTTTAGAAGTAAGTAAAATATTTGAAGAAACTCAACTTAAATCTTTAAATGATGTAGAATTTCCATGTTTCTCCATTGTAATGTAGAACTACCCACTGTTTTTTTTTTTCTGAAAAGGAAATAGTAAAATATTTTTTATCTTGGTAATTGGAATATAACTGTATCTCAGTTGGGAAGTGTAGATGTCTTCAATTCTAATACTCTGCTTTAGAAGATAAACAAGTACTTGTGCCTTTGTAGATGTAGAATATTTTAATTGCTGATTTTTACTTTTAGCATATCTCATGGACATGGGAGACATAAGCGTAGGGTCACCATTGGGTTTTATTAGTTTTTACTGTTTTACTAATGGCATTTTTCAGGTTTTTTTAAAGGCATACAAACTTTTCAGAGTACAGAAAACATGACTGGCTTATTTGCTCTCAGTATACTTGGTAGCATTCTTTTAAGGGAGGCAGAAATTGAACTCGGTTTTGGCTGAGCATAGCAGTGTCAGGATTTCTTTTTGATCTAGGACCTTCTTTTTTTAGCATTTGGATGACTGATATCTTTCTGACTTGATTTCTCTCCATGTTGAGCTATAAAGTTTTGTGACACCTTCTGTTAGAGACTCAGAATATTAAAGTATAGTCTTTATCCTCTATTAATAAAAACTTCATCTTCCAAAGTCATCTTCTATCATCTTCATCTCATACTTTGTGTACCAATGGTCTGATACTTTCTTCATGCCTGCTCGCAGTCTCACTTGCTTATTTTACATGCTCCTGATTTAATACCATTTATTTTTCTTTCCTGGTTGCCTGAACTCTTGATACAACCTGCCCGTCCTCTCCTGGTTCCAGGCCTGCTAGAACAGTGAAGAAGCCAAGAGTAGAACTGGAATCTGTAGTTAGAAGCCAGAGTCAACAGTCAAAATTAGAAATCAGAAGCTGGATACGAGACATGGGGGAAGAAGGAGAAGGAGGTGTTGATACAGCGGCCATAGTCAGGAGCCAGAGTCAAGGGTTAAACTGAAGGTCAGGAACTGGAACAAGCAGGGTAGCCAGCAATGAAGGTTCAAGGTAAGGGGCAGGACAAAAACAAGGCATGGTGGAAGCAGGAGCAGTATAAACTAGGTAATTTAGGAACAGGCCACAGTGAAAGGGATGAGTGTTGAGAAGCCA
This sequence comes from Pelochelys cantorii, assembly GCA_032595735.1. Taxonomy (NCBI): domain Eukaryota; kingdom Metazoa; phylum Chordata; order Testudines; family Trionychidae; genus Pelochelys; species Pelochelys cantorii. Next base: position 93,505,387 of record CM064329.1, on the reverse strand, counting down.
GTGAGCTACAGTTGCCTGCTTTTCAGTTAGCTTGCAGGCCTCTGCAGCCAGTCAGGTTGGCTGGCTAATCAGGCAGTCTGCTACAGGCCATATGTACTGATGAGACTGCCAGGAAACTAGTTCTGTTTCAGGCCCCGATTCTTGGCAGGGAGAAGATTACAGTATCCTGCTTTGCATAAAAATACTGTAGTGACATCCTATTTTGCCTGTCTTCTGTTGCTTAGGGGAAGTTTGCTTATCAACAAAATTAGCTCTGTCATAATACAGGTATGTCTTGATTGTGAGGGTCTCTTGCAATGAATTCATTTTAATCCTGATTTATATTTTACTTCAAAAGCAGTGTCTGTTCCTCCCCTTCATTCTTATCCCTATGTATAAAACATTTGGATGGGTGAATAAAGGGGGGATATTGTTTTTTCTTTCCTATCAAGTATTCAGATTTTGGCTACTCTTAAATATAGGGTAGTATGCTTGATAACACAATGATTCAGTGTGGCACATGCTATTTTATAATTTGTTTTTGAAGTGTTCTGCAGTATCCACCAAATGCAATTTCATTATGTTAACCTATGTACATACAGCTTACCGGATTTGTTTAGTTTTTTACAAGCTTAGTCCGTAGTACTTCCTGCACACATGACTGTATTTCCATGCCCATCTTTTGAAACAGGACTATTTGCAGTGTATTTGGAAAGAACTTTACATGCTTGTTAGTGATTGAGGAGTTGTGGCAAATGGAAGCCACAGTGCACTACTTAGATGATTGTCCACTATATATTTTAGAGAATTTGTCTGTCTATCTGTTCAAGATCTCCTCCTAAACAGTAAGAGCTAGGGCCACTAAATATGGTATACAGCTTCCTCTTTTCATAACTTAAAGCAAGGTAAAGGTTTGGTTGTGTCATGAAAATGGCATTGCTTCTCCTAAAACCATACAGAAAAGTAATGGAATCACCAAGCAGGAGAGGGGGGCTGGCTGGGTGCCCCCATCCTTGACTGCCCCAGCCCTGAGCCTCCCACTCCCCAAGTGCCCTTTAGGAAAGGTGCGGAGGATAGAGCTCTCCCCCCATACTCCCATTTCATATAGGAACATTGCTGGCCCTGCTCATCACAGATTGAGGGAAAAGTGCACAGTTTGCTGCATTTCTCACTTTAGCTCGGGATTGCAGGGGGCAGACAAACCTGGACATGCCCCACGTGGGGGACATGCACCCTTCCCCCGGGTGTGCCCACTGGATTTGTGGCAGCCATGGAGGCACTTCTCACCAGGCCCAAGCTGCTCTGGTGAGAGAAGATTGGGATACTCGTCTCTCCCTGGGGAATAGAGATGTTAAATTTAGATTAATTAACTAATTGAATAGTCGATGGGATTTCCATCGACTATTCGATTAGTGTATAAGGGCGCCTCCACCTTTGAACTGTGGCAAGAGCCCTGCTGGGCTATTAGTCAAGATGTTCAAGGATGCAGTCCTATGCTCTAGGTAAACCTTTGACTGCTAGAAGCTGGGACTGGATGGAGTGATCATCAACCAACATATTTCAAATATGAATAGAGTTGCATACTATACAAGAAGTAATTCAGCAAACTGAATTTATCTAGAAAACTGGCACATACAGAAAACAATGCCAATGGGATTAAATACAGGTTGGGCCTCTCCTGGTCTGGCACCCTTGTGAATTCAGGGGATTTGCTGGACCAGGGGAGGTCCCTCCCCCTCCTGGACCATGCTAAAATGCTGTCCCCATCCCCTGCACTAAGGCTCCAGCTTGCTCATCTGTTGCCTGGCCAGCTGTTGCTTCCTAGGCCGGAGCTCACTAGCTCCCACTGGCCCTGCTGCTGCTGCCAGGGCCAGAGCTCCCTGGCTGCCACCTGGGTAGGGCTGCGCAGCTGTGGCTGGAGCTCAGCTGCTGGGGCCAGATCTCCCTGCTGCAGCACCACCCCCAGGGCTCCTGGCTGAGTTGCCGTGGCCCCTCTGCCACGCTTCTGCCCTGTGGCCAGACCTCCCTATACCTGGAGTCTGTGGTCTAGGATGATCTGTGGACCAGAGATTCTTGGTTAAGGGGAGGTACAATCTGTAGTGTGATACACCCAGGTTCAGTGCTCCTGCTCTGGTTCCACCATCAAAGATCCCAAGTCAAAGTAATGCATGAAGCTGTATACCAAATTTGGTGGTACTAGTTCATACTATTTAGGAGTAGTTTGTTTATGAATCTCTGTACAAATCTGAGTGGGGGAAGCTACAGACCTTTCGCTTCTCTCCTCCCCCCAAACCAAACCCTTACCTTGGTTTAAGTCAGGGGTGGGCAAAAGGGACTCTGCGGGCCTAATCCGAACCGCCAAGTGAGTTGATCCGGCCCATGGAGGCCCTGCTGCTCTCCTCGCTCCGAGGCCAATCAGAGCTTAGAGGCGGGGGGAGCACGTGAAGTCACCTCCCGCCTTGCAAAGGGTTCAGCACTAAGTCAACTGCCAGCTGCTGCTCAGTTGACTCTTAAGTGCGGCACTCCCTTGCAGGGAGGGGGCAGGGAGCAAGAGACTTCAATTGCTCTCCCTCCCCAGGCCCTGATTGACCTGTAGTCAGCAGGGGGAGCACGTGAAGTCTCCCACCGCCAGGGGCACAGGTACCTAGAGGGAATCGCCAGCTGTTCAGAAAAGCTGGCGGTTCTCTCTCGGGCGGGGGTGGGGAGACAAAGACTTTGCCTGCTCCCCCCGTCCCCAGACCAATCAGGGTCTGTGGGTGGGGAAGCATGGAAGTGTCCTTGCCCCACCCCTTCTGCTTGAGGCCCTGTACCTTCTAGGGTGGACCAGGGCTACTTTAACAATTTCTGAAGTGGTCTCCGGTCAAAAATTATTTCCCGCCCTGGTTTAAGTTGTGCTACAAGGAAGCTGCGTACCAAATTTGGTGGTTCTAGTGCCTACCATTTAGGAGGAGTTGAACAAACAGATGGACAGACAGGCTCACTTGCTCACGGACCAACTTATCAAATATATAGTAGATTTTTTGAACCCAGTTACACTTTTGGCTGTCATAGTATCCCATGGCAATAGGTTCCATAGGTTTACTGTGAGTTGTTTAAGTACTTCCTTGTGTTTGCTGCCTATTAATTTCATTGGGTGACCTCTGGTTCTTGTAATTAAGTAAAGGGCTTTTTGCAATGGGGCGACCAGAATTGCATGCAGTATTCAAGGTGTGGGAGTACTTTTGGATTTATACAGTAGTAATATGATATTTTCTGTCTTATTATTTATCCATTTCCTAATGTTCTGTTAGTTTTTATGACTGCTGCTGCATATTGAGCAGATGTTTTCAGACAACTCTTCATAATGACTTCAAGATCTGTCATGCATAGTAACAGCTAACTTAGACCCCATTGTTTTGTATGTGTAGTTGAGATTCATGTTTTCCACGGAGCTTTACTTTGATCTTATAACATCATATTCCATCTGCCGTTTTTGTTGCCTAGTCAGTTTTGTGAGATGCCTTTTTTGTAACTCTTCACAGTTTACTTTGGATTTAACTGTCTTGAGCCACCGTTATTTGATCAGTGCCTAAAAATACCTACTGTGTTGCGAGAGAATATTAACAGAAAGCTCTTTAATCTAGCATAACAGGATCCAATGGCTGGAAAGTGAAGCTAGATAAATTCACCTTAAATTAAGGTGAACATTTTTAACAGTGAGAATAATAAACCATAAGACCAGCTTACTTATCGGATAGTTGACTATTCACTTACATCCTTAGTAGATATGTGTGTTTGTGTGCGCGCGCACACACATACACTCTCTCTCTCTCTCTCTCTCTTCTTACATTCGTGTTTTCTTGCATGTCTGTATATACGCCTTTTAACAGTTTGTAATTTTACTGCAGTTAAAGGAGACCCTGGAACAATCCATAGGCCAATTAAGGAGTCAACGATTGTCCAGAAATTCTGGGATGAGGAGTGCCTCTCTTTCAAGTTTGTATGCAAGTGACTTGGATGTTGAAGCAGCCACAGGTACATGTTAAGAAGTTCAAGTATGTCTCTGCATTTTAACCTTGCTTTAAGGCTAGAGAGTGAATTTACATTAAATAGAGTACATCTGTGTTTGTTTTTATTTAAACCATGACTTTAGAGAAAAGTCCAGCATTTTGGGCCTATGCAGGGCTAGTAGTAAGTGCTATATGTCTCGTTGGGAATTTGGGAGTCTTCCTTTAATATTAATCTCTTTTTTTTCCCCCTGAGAGGGCTCTGAAATATTGGGCTTCAATATTGTGATATTTTTATGTATAGGAAAAGATGATATTGGCCCATTATTGAATTTTTATTTTCCTAGGCCTTGGGCAGGTATAATTTTGGGCCAAATCTACATTTTTGGGAAGACAAAGAAATATTTCTTTAGCAGGCTGATTTTTAAAGAAACAAAACTGATTGAAATGTTGGACTAAATCCCATCTGAGAAGATAGGTGTTTGGAGGGGTCAGTCGAGTGATGAAATGCAAAAGCACACAAGAAATGTATTGGTTGTAAAATTTATTACATTGTTTCTTTGATTGGTCATATGCCTATATGTATGCTTGAGAGTATATTCAAAATTTTTCCTTTTCAGCAGTTTTGTTTTTCTATGTGTTTTTTTTTTTTTTTTTAACCTTATCTTGTAAAGGGAGTCGCCATTTTCAGCCTACATCTCCTCTCAGGGATTATGGAAACTCACAGAACACTAGACGTCGCAGATCTAGATCTGCTAATGTCCGGTTTGTCAATGAGGCCGATAATTTGGATCAGGTACTTGATACTAGTAGGAGATCTTTTCTCAAACTTCTCTTTCAGTTATTAAAAAAACTCTTGGTGACAGAGGCATGGTATATAGTGATATCAGTGCCTTCATTCTTGGTTGGATAAACTTCAGACAGCTTGTCCTCATTTTCACCCTGTTGCATATAATAACATTGAGTTATTTGTCCCATTGCTCCAGGCAGGTCACGTGAAATTATTTATTTATTACAAAGGGTTAAGGAAGGAGGACCCTGGAAATTACCAGAATTGTTCCACCATATCTTTGTAATGACTTTTGCCCTAAAAGCGGAGTTTGTTAACCTTTTCAACAATAAAATGTCTTGTAATTATATGCAAAACCAAAAAGGAGTCCTGTGGCACCTTAAAGTATAACAGATTTATTTGGGCATAAGCTTTTGTGGGTAAAACCACTTTGTCAGTCCATGCATCTGACTAAATGGTTTTTACCCGTGAAAGCTCTGTTAGTCTTTAAGGTGCCACAAGACTCCTCATTTTTTTGCAGATGCAGACTAACACAACTACCATTCTGAAATTTGTAATTTTACGCTCTTTGGAAAAACACTATTTATATTTGGGGGGTGTGTGTGTGTGTGCGCGTGCGCGCACGCAGCACTTTGCTTTATGATTGTTCCCAGAACGCAAATAAGATTTCTGCATGTGTAGTTAAATATCTTTCTGAAAAAAAATTGGAGAGCATATATATAAGAGAGCATGCCCTTATGCCAATAAAATGACTGCTTTGCTTATTTTTATAAAATTACTTTAATATTAACCACATTTTATTAGCCTTTGTTCTCTGGGATAGTTTTTATTGGCTATGGTCATATTCTTAATTTGAGGTATGGGATGAGGTGATGCTCAAATTTTAACTTTCCACACCTTAAATCCTGGTATTCTCCGCCATGTTCATATTGTCAGCATTCACTTTCCCTATGTGTACCTTGCCATATCTTTCCATATTTCTTAAGATGTGACTGAAATGTAGTGATAATTCTACAGTCTTTTAAATTCATATACATCCAGACTTGTTTATAAATAGTGTTTTCTCAGTAGATTTACTTCCTCTCCCCCAGTGCTTAGCTGTTTCCTACTCCACTATGCTGCTCTCCACTGTAATTGTGGAGAGTAGAGAATTGAAGTAAAATTTATCTTTTTAAAGCTTGTAATACAAGTGACTCAGATTTTAATTTCTCTACTTGCCCACAAATGCTGATTGAGTTGGAGCAAGGAAACCTGGAGTGGATTGTGAAAGTAACAGACAGTTGAAATCAACATCTTCTAAAGCACTATTGCATCCAGTGCAGAACCTTGTTACCTCATTTTTACTTGCACAGCTGAGAAGTGTCATGTTATTTTAAATACATGTTGTGATATGGTTGCTAGGAGAAAAGCTTTAGTGTTAACTAGCTCTCCTGCCTAATCCAGCTGTGCACTATGAGTAAATTTTAAATTACATATGAAATTATATAGTTGTAGTATTTAGAAGCAGACCATAGGATCCTCAAGTCTGAAATTGTTAGTCAGCTTTAACTTATTTAAACTGTTTCATTTAAATCTCTTTCTGTCTCTATTTTCCTATGGGACAACAGAGTGACATCCACATGTCACTCATGTCGCCCTGTCCCCAGCTCCAGGCCATGATCTCCACCCCCCCCCCCCCCCGGGGCTGAGAAGCTCCAGGCCCCGCCGGCCCAGAGTAGACATCAGCCTTAGCCATGGCCGGGCTTCCTTCCCCAGTAGCAGACCTGCGTCTGTCTGCTGGCCAATAAATCAGGCCCAGGACTCAGCCTTCTCTAGCCGCGGGGGGGGCAGGAAGGGTTAGGGTTAGGCCTCGGGGGTAGGAGAACCAGGGCTGGTGTGGCCTGGATCGGGGCGGGCGTGACCAGGAGAGGAGGGGGAAGAGCCAGGGCTGGTGTGGCATTGGTCCAGCCTACCTTGGTGGCCAGGGGGGGAGAGATGGGGTTGCCTACCCTGAGGGGGGGCAGAGGGGGTCGGGAAGTGTTGGCGAGCATAGTGAGCAGGGGACCCAGCCCTCTAGTGTTTATTTAAAAAGTTATAAAATGTTTTTCCTTTAGAAATAACTCTGAAGAAAGATATTTTATACTTTTCAGCTTAATTTGTGTACTTTCATTTGCAGTTGCATTCCTTACACCAGTCCCTTCGAGACCTTAGCAGTGAACAGGTTCGTCTAGGAGATGATATCAGCAGGGAGCTTTCAAGAAGAAACCGGTATAAGTAGTGTCTATTTCCATATGGGGCAGAAAAAATGAGCTGTTGAAGAATAAATTAGCAACTGTAGTTTTTAAGAGCTTTTTATAAATATAGAAATTAACTTTTAGTTCAATCATGTTTAATAATGAAATAAAATATAAAAAACAATCACAGAAGTAGAAAATGGACAATATGTAAGCACCCCATGATAATTTTAAAAGGAGGAGTATTTTACAACTTCCTTACAAAATGTGGAGGAAGGAAAACTTTCATGATAAATTATGTAAATCACATCATCTTCATATTCAGTTCTATAATAAACATGATCCTTGTCAAAGGTAGTGTCTTCCATTGGCTAGTGAAATGGGCTAGGAGTTAGAAATTATTTGTTCTATTCACAACTCTTCCACCTGTAAATTGTACTTAGGATCTGATCGGTAGCCCCCTGAAGTCAATGGAAAGATTACCATTGACTTCCATGAGCTTTTACTGAGGCAATTAAGGTTTTTTGTAGCATCAGAAATGTAGGTGGACCTTGAGAAAGGTCACTTACATTTTCTGTGCCTCAGCTTATTGTTCTGTGAAATGGGCATAGTCTGCAAAAGAGATAGCAAGGATTAATTTAATATTTGCAAAGTTCTGTCCGATCTGCAAATGAATGACACAGCAAATATTTTCACTATCTTATTGCAAGTACATGGGCAGCTAAAACTCAGGAATATGACTTTCTCACTACATAGAATAGCTACTATGTAATGGCTGTATCCTCATTAAAATCTGAATCCTAAAGCAAAATTATTACTGAAAATAACTTGAAATGATTTACATTCAGGATTCTGCTGTTTATTTTTACATGTATAAATATAAAATGTATGACTGAGAGGGGTGGCATGTCTTTCAAATTAGTTCCCCATTATCTGCTCCCAATGTGTGGATACATTTTGGTATAAGGTTTTGCCGTTTGAGTCTAACCTCTGCTTCATCTGGAAGTTTTCAGACAGAAAAGATCTGTTTTTAAAACTGCCCTAACATTCAGGCATTGCTTAAAATCTAAAATAAATAATTGCTTATGAAAGTGCATATAGTTGCTGCTCTGTTTAAGTTAACCAATACTAATAAAATTTAAAATTAATCTATATCTCTCTTTCTTCTAAGGACTGATGCAGAAACCAAAAAGATCTTGGCAGTCTTGTCTGCAAAGCTCACTGAACCCCAAAGACAGGAAACTGTGAGTGTTTTGAACTATCTTTTCAGGATAGCTAACTGGGTTGGGAAGGAAGGAGAACTGGTGTATTATGTAGATACAGGTTGTGCCTTCCAAAACTGGAACTCTTTGGTCCAGCAACATCTGTGGTCCAGCAGGGCCATGGATGTTGCTGTACCACTGAGCCCAGAGATAGAGTGGTCTGGTAGCAAGGCTGGGAGCATGGCAGGGGGGTCTGGCAGTGCAGTGGGGAGCTCTGGTCCTGGCCGCCAAGGAACTCTGGCCCCGGCCCCAGCAGCAGTTGTGGTTCTTTGAGAGATGTCCCTGGGGGTACTCTAAAGCAGATGTAGGTGTGTCCCAGTGCCACAGAGTGGATTCTTCATAGCAGTGCATTGGGGTTGTGCATGCCCGGCGCACGGCTCTTCCTGACACCATCGTGCATGCGTGCGTGGCTACCTTCCCTTCAGTTCCTTCTTATTGTCTCCAGCTCAAGACGGACCTCCACAGTGCTCTTTAGTTCTTGCACATAGATAGATTAGTTAACTTCAACTTCTTCTCCCTAGTTGTTTGTCAGGTTCTTGGGGGGGGGGGGGAGGAGGAGGGAAATAAAAAAGCCATTTGCCTCAATTGACTTCTCCTGCTGCTTTAAGATCACCAGGAGCGATGGGCTCACCGGGGTTTAAACGCTGGAAAAACTTTAGGCACTTTCCACTGGTCCCCTTCACTCTAAGGGTATGTCTACACAGCAAAGTTATTTTGAAATAACAGCCCTTATTTCGAAATGCATTTTGTGTGTAGATGTGTTATTTCGAAATAAGCTATTTCGAATTAACTATTTCGAAATAGCTTATTTTGAAATAATGCTGTAGTGTAGACATACCCTAAGAGAATAGCAAAGGCCGTACTACAGACAGCTTACTTGCCTGATCTGAAGTCCCTACCTCCATAGCACAAAATGCTTTGTCGTCACCTGCTGTGGAATATGCCCAGGGGCGTGTCTCTCTCTCTCTTTCTCAAAGACGAGGTTACTCACCTTGGCTGTAACTGACATTCTTCGAGATGAGCATTTCTGAGGGTGCTCCACTACCCTCCCTTCCTCCCCTCTACTTCGGACCAAAAAAAAAAAAAAAATTTTTTTTCACCAGGCTGGGTTCCAGATAGAGAAGGAACTGAAGGAAGGGTGGACGTGCATGCGCGATGGTGCTGGGGGGAGCCGTGAGCCTTACGTATTGCGCATGCATGGCCCCCATGCACAGCTATGAAGAATCCGCTCTGCAGTTCTGGAATGCACCTACACCTACTGTGGAGCACCCCCAGGGACGCTCATCTCGAAGAACGTCAGTTACAGCGAAGATGAGCAACCTCCTTGTCTGGTGGCACAGCAGGGAGCTCCAGCTGTGCAATGGGGAGCTCCAGCTCCGGGAAGCCCCAGTTGCCCCTGTAATAGGGGAGCTGGTGCTAGAGTCCAGTGGTAGTGTGTCCAGAGCCAGAGCCTGAGCCTGGGGGCAGCAGGGATGGGGCAAGCTAGAAGCAGCGGGCAGTAAGGAGGTGTCGGGGGCTGGAAGGCCAATGACAGGAAACCTCCGCTGGTCCAGCAAATCCCCTTGTTCAGGACTGGTCAGGTACTGAGGGTGCTGGGCTAGGGAGGTCCAATCTGTACAGTAGTGGGGAACCTCAGATGTAGCCCCTGAGGCTTGCCTGGATCTGGTCCCTGAGTCTCATTTTTCCCCCCCGCCAGCATTGAGAAGCCCATGCTAGCACTCCATCCCCCTTCCCTGTTGCCTCACCGTGGGACAGGAGCACACAGTATCTATTAGACTGCCCCCCCCCAACTCAGGAATGCGAGGGGAATGTGGTAAGTGTCTTTCTCCTTCTCAGTCAGGGGCCACATCACCAAGGGTAGGCTGTTTTTTTTTTGTGTTTGTGGGATTTTTTTTTTTTTTTTTTTTTTTTTTTTGGTTGTGTGAGGCTTGTGATTTTTTCTGGGGGTCAATGGCCCCTGACCCAAAAAAGGTTTCCCACCCCAGTAGTTGTTGCTAGTTCTACATGCATCTTGCCAATCAACTTAACACCTGCATACTATTCTTTGAATTCATAATAAATTATCACGAAGAAAGCTGTCAGTGCTGTAGTTAGAACATTAGTTGAAACATTTTTCAGCAAACAAGATATTCTTCTAAAGCAGTGTTTCCCAAAATGGTATGCGAAACCACTTTGAGAAACATATTAACTGGCCCCACCGGTTTGTTTACTTGCCAGCACTGTGGCCACGGAGCTTCGCGGCTCCCATTGGCTCTGGTTCACTGTTTGCAGCCAAGGGGAGCTGTGGGAAGTGTCATGGGCCAGGCTGCTGTTTTTCTACAGCTCCCCTTGGCTGCAAATGGCAAACCAGAGCCAATGGGAGCCGCGAGGTTCTGTGGTTGCAGTGCCGGTAAGTAAACAAACCAGCATGGCCAGTTAGTGGTCTGTGAAACCACTTTGAGAAACACTGCTGTAGAATCGTAGAATCCTAGGGCTGGAAGAGACCTCAGGAGGTCATCGAATCCAGCCCCCTGCCCAAAGCAGGACCAACCCCAACTAAATCATCCCAGCCAGGGCTTTGTCAAGCTGGGACTTAATAACTTCTAGGAATGGAGATTTCACCACCCTCCTAGTGAAATAGTTTTTCCTAATATCCAACCTAGACCTCCCCCATTGTAACTTGAGATCATTGCTCCTTGTTCTGCCATTCGTCACTACTGAGAACAGCCTGTCTCCATCCTCTTTGGGACCTCCCTTCAGGAAGTTTAAATCTGCTATCAAGTCCCCCCCTCACTCTTCTCTTCTGCAGACTATATAAGCCCAGATCCCTCAGCCTCTCCTCATAGGTCATGTGCTCCAGCTCCCTAATCATTTTGGTTGCCCTCTTCTGGACCCTCTCCAGTGTGTCCACATCCTTTCTATAGCGGGGAGAGGAAGGGGAGCGAGGGGCCAGAACTGGACGCAGTGCTCCAGATGTGGCCTCACCAGTGCTGAATAAAGGGGAATAATAACTTCTCTAGATCTGCCAGACATCAAGCTGTTGATCGCTACCTGTTGGGCCTGACAATCTAGCCAGCTTTCTATCCACCTTACAGTCCATTTATCCAATCCGTACTTCCTTAACTTGCTGGCAAGAATATTGTGGGAGACTGTATCAAAAGCTTTGCTAAAGTCAAGGGATATCCCATCCACTGACTTCCCCATGTCCACAGAACCAGTTACCTCATCATAAAAGCTAATCAGATTGGTCAGGCATGACTTGCCCTTTGTAAATCCATGTTGATTATTCCTGATCACTTCCCCTCTAAGTGCTTCAAGTACTGTAAAGGTCTAAAAATAAATTATTGTAATTAAAAGTACATTTTCCTTGCTCCAGAGTCAACTTGTGTGTCTGTTACCCCTTTTGACTGAGCTGTCTTTTCAAAATAATAATTTAGTATACTGAGAATATTGCTGTTATAAGGATTTTATGCATGATAGTATGTAGTAATAAATAATACTGGAAGACTGCGTCTAGACTGGCATGAATTTGCGCAAATGCTTTTAACGGAAAAGTTTTCCGTTAAAAGTATTTGCGCAAGAGAGCGTTTAGATTGGCACAGAGGCTTTTGCGCAAAAGCGTCCGTGGCCAATCTAGACGCGCTTTGGCGCAAGAAAGCCCCGATCGCCATTTTAGCCATCAGGGCTTTTTTGCGCAAAACAAAACTGAGCTGTCTACACTGGCCCTTTTGCGCAAAAGGACTTTTGCCCGAACAGGAGCGTCAAAGTATTTGCGCAAGAAGCACTGATTTCTTACATTAGAACGTCAGTGCTCTTGCGCAAATTCAAGCGGCCAGTGTAGACAGCTGGCAAGTTTTTGCGCAAAAGCGGATGCTTTTGTGGAAAAACTGGCCAGTCAAGACACAGCCCAGAGGTATAACATCATAGTGAAAGTGTCAGTTTTTTATCTGCCTTGATACTGCCCAAATAAATGGGATATAAAAGCATGATAAACTTGATTGTGAGGGATGAAAATGAAACATACCCTTCAATTAATTACTCCTGGGGGAATTCTGTGCCAAATAATTCTGCACACTGTATACTATGCAAAATTCAGCATATTTTTTCAGAGTAACACTGTATAATCCTGCCAGTAATTTTGGTAAGTTTATTTCAAAATACCTGTCAGCAAGTATATTTGTAATACAGGGAAAAAAAAATCCCTCATGAATAAGGAGTTAAAGAAATCCCTACAACAATCTAGTTTTTGTTTCTCTGCCTCCTCCCCTCCAGAAGCCAGCTGTAGGGCACTCTCCCCACAGCCCAGAGACCTACATTTCTCTGCCTCCCCCACATCCTAAGTCCCCAGAGATCCTGAGGGGGAAACAGACTGATGCTGTGTCTTAGGCTTTGTTTATGGAGTATCCTGCATGATGCCTTCTTCCTTCAAGGCTAGCTGAAAACTGCAGCTACTGAGAACTCAACTCCCTCTTTATCTCCACAGCAGTGTGTTCTGTTTGTGATCGGGGCTCTGCTGGGTTCACTGGCCCCTAGTGGCAGCAAGCAGCTCTGCAGCCCATTTGAGTTGGAGGCAGGGGAAGGAAATTCTATGCATATGTTAATTTCTGCACAAATTGTGCAGTGGGGCAGAATTCCCATTAGGGATGTTAAATTTCTGTTATTCAGCTAATTGAATAGTCAATGGAATTGCCTGCGGTTCTTGCGCACTTCAAAGGGAGAGAGGCAGTGGGACCGAAATAGTCCCCACTGGTATGGGTTCCCCTCTGTGTCTCTTCCTTTTGAAATGTACAAGAGCTGCTTGCGGCTCTTGTACATTTCTAAAGGAGAGGAGCAGTAGTTGGACTGGCGGGAGTGGGACTGTTTCAATCCCCGCTTGCGCCGTTTCCCCGCTGCCCTCTGCCTCCCCTACTCCCTGCAGAGACGGTGCTGGGGGGAACCGGCTTTTAAGCTAGATCCCTCCAGCACTGGCTTGTGTTCATCTTCCCCCTTGCTGCCTCTCTCTGACAGAGGCAGCAAATGGGGGTGGAAAGAGACTTGTTGAGTTCCTACTTGACTACCCGATAGGCATTTGCTTATCGGGTAGTCGACTAGTCGCTTACATCCCTAATTCCCATAAGAGAAAATGAATCATTTTGGTTATCCTAAGAATGCCAGAGTACTAGAATGTGAGTATACTACAGATTTTGGCATCAAAAATTGGGTTGTCCAGGTTGGTGTATCATTTGTGCACATGCATAGATGGCTGTATGTGTTGACGCTGCTTATACTCACCAGGAATGCTTGCATTAGTGCAGCGTGCATTGGATCATGGATGGCTATCACAGTGTACTTTGCTGTCTGACATGATGCTTTTGGGGAAATTTTCTCAGGGCATGTATAGACTACGTGTGGCTTCTGAAAGAAGATATGCAAATTCGGCTTGAATTTGCATACCTTCTGTTTTTTTTCCTGGAAAAGGCTTTTCTGATATTTGGCCCGTCTATCCGGGGCCAAATATTGGAAATCCCTCCTCTTTCAGAAGTTCCCTGTACACCTCCTTTTAGGACCAAGGGGCGATGGAGTTCCTTCTGCCTCATCACTATGGGAGAAGGTTCAATTTCTGTATTTGCTAATCCTCAGAAAAGATTGAGGGTAAAGACCCATCCTGGATCCTTGGCATCTCAACATCTTTATTCAAAACCTGAATTTCTGGATGGTGGTTATGCAGGCATGATTTGTTTGTCAATGTGCAGAAAGAATTTTATGTGCCCCAATATGGAGGATATGTGCAATGCATCACATCCATATTAGTGCACTGTGACATGATTGGATTCTGATATGAACATACAGATCATGGTTGCATCTACTGTTAAATATTTGCACCAAATCTGGTACAAAGCGGACCAAGTAAGATGTCTATGAAAAATTTGCGATTTGCCGATTCTGTTTATGCTCTTCATATGCATGTATGATTTTTGTATTTGAAGTTGAATATTAGCTATGTACTTGTTTCAAATGTTTGCTTCTGGGAGATATCAACAAGTTTGGCTAACCTGTTGTGAAGAGGTGGCTAGTCAAGTAAATAACAGGACTTAACTGAGAGTGGCAATCCGCATCTGAGGAACTTTGCTGTGAATGTTCAGATCAGCATGTAAGCAATGGGTGCTACCTAAAAAGGAATGAGTCCTGCATGGGCAGGTGACTTGCTCATGTGACAAACTCCATCTTGGAAGATGATTTCACACAGTGAGAACAATGGAAGAATTCTCTCCATATGGGCCAGGGTATAAAGAGGGCCCTGGGGTTCCTACATTTTTGTCCTCATTTCAGCTCATCACTTCTTGAGCACCTTCCTGTGAATTGAGCCTGAAAGGACCGATGACCCTCCTCATAAAGGATGTTTTCCAGAAATTTATAGCAGATTATTTCATCTGTTACAAGCCTGTACCAAGAATTTTGCATTTGGTTTATGTAATTCAATTCCTTTAACACTTTTACTCTCAACCTTTCCTTTCTTTTATTAGTAAACCTGTAGATTTTAGAGTCCAGTGATCGGCACAGTGTGCTCTTTCAGGTAAAATCTGAGGTATAAATTGACCTGGCAGTGTGGCTAATCTTTTGGGATGGGAAGAACCTGTTTGGATTTGATAATACTGGTTTTCATAACTTGTATAAAGAATGGTGGTTATGCTGGTTGTGCCACAGAAAAGCTGGAGTTTTTAAGGGGATTGCTTGTATAACTTCTTGCTAACCATTGTGGTGAATAAAAGTGCTCTTTGGTTTGGTGTACCTTATAGTAGAGGACCTCTTCCCCAGTCTTGGGCTATAGGTAGCCCTGTGTTGGAGCATTTCACCTAGATTTGATCCTCTGAGCGGTGCTCCCAGAAACTTACAGCCCCTAAAGCCCTTTTCTTAATCCAGCGCTGCTACTGTGGCTGGAGTAGGAAGGGAGCTCTCTCCCCTAGCCGCAGAAGCTCCCTGCCTATCTTGCCCCTACATATCGCTCAATGTGATTGGCTGCTGGGCCAGGTGTGCCACCTGGGGGCAGGAGGTCAGCATGATGCCCCTGTCTCCAGCACAATCCTCGCTGTTCCCGTTGGCTGAAAACCCGAGAATGGGGTCTGCCTGGTCCATGCTTGAGGTGCAGGCAGTGTGCAAAGGGCCCTCCTTCAAAGGGATGCTCACTGCACAGATGCAGACACTGGTCCCAGCAGCCAGCCACTTTGAGCACAATGTAGGGGTATGTTAGGCTGGGAGCCTGCTTGAAGGTCCCACTGGGCTGTTGGCCGGGAGCCACCTACGTAAAGTGCCCCTGGTCACAGCCCGCAGCTGGCACCCCCTTACCCTCCTGTGCCTCAACTCCTTGCCTCAGGTCACAACCCAAACCCCTGCATCCCTACCCTATGTCTAAACTGAAACTCCTGCATCCCTTAGGTCACAACCCAAATTCTCATGCATCCCTGCCCCTGGTCACAAGTTCAACCCTGCCTACTGCACTCCCCAGATCAATGTTCCCTCTAATCTTTTCCATTCATGTGCAGAATAAATTATGTGCACCAAGGCATATGTGAATGTACACCATTGGTCGAAACAAAAAGCTAGCTTTGGGCACTCTGATCAGCTGGGCAGCATTTTAATTTCTCTTGAGCAATCACACAACTGTATAGCTTAAAAGGAACACTGGTCACAACCCAAACTCTCTGCACCCTCTCCTGTGCCCCTCCTCTAGATCAGGGGCCTCTCCTGCACCACAATTCCCTGTCCCAAGTCACTACCCTCTCCTTCACCGAGACTCCATTCCAGATGCCACATCTCCTCCTGCACTTATCCTGAGCTACCTTATGTACCCAACTCCATCCCAGACTTGGCAGCTCCTCCATTAACATAGAAGAGTGCAGCACTTGATCATTTATCAAATCCTTGGAGTGGCCCCCCATCAAAAAATTATTGCCCACCTGTGTCATAATTAGGGATGTAGGAGAGCAGTCGACTACCCGATAAGCCTGTGTCAGAGGTAGCAAGGGTGGGGGGAAGCAGGAGCCCTTTCTGGGGGGAACTGGCTTAAAAACCAGCTTCCCCCAGCACTGTCTCCTCAGTGCCACCTGCCTGCCCCCTGCACTGCTGCCTCCGAGGCAGCAGCTTTGGAGGGGGAGGGCAATGGAGGCTGCTCTGCATCCCGTGTAGCAGACCCTGTCTGTGGGAGGTCCCAGCTCCCTGCTGGGATGCACTGTGGTCAGGGGCTGCTGGAGCCCAGCTTAGTCCCAGCTCGTGCTGGGTCTGGGAGCTACCCCTGCTATCGCTCTACAGTTTAAATGTAGTAAGAGCTGGGCCTTCCCTTAAGTAATTGTGTAGTTGACGAACATTTTAGTGAATTACCCATCTCTTAACATCCTTAGTTATAATTTAATGTATTGCTCTTAAATATTTATTTCAATGCTCCCATTAGAACACACCTCAAGTTTTCCTTCCACAGGGACTTCCTCTATTGTTTAAAATAACTTTTCCTTTAAAGAGGAGCTTAAACTTAAATGGAAAATAGTTTGTTTTGAAACAGTTTACAGGGCATTCCTGCTATGTTCCAAAAAACATGGACGTAAAGCA
This sequence comes from Pelochelys cantorii, assembly GCA_032595735.1. NCBI lineage: Eukaryota > Metazoa > Chordata > Testudines > Trionychidae > Pelochelys > Pelochelys cantorii. The sequence goes on along the minus strand of CM064329.1, from coordinate 93,488,598 downwards.
AAATGACGTAAAGCGGGGAATTCCGGCGGCTGACTTTCATTTGCATAATTTTTTTTTTTTTTGGTGCAGTGTAAGAGCAGGGAATGGGAAGACTTCTAATGCAACAGTTCTTACAAGTGTCAGTAACATTAGTGAGGAACCGATGTATACTGGGGCAACGTATAGCTGGTGTACCACATATTCTTCTGGCCCAAAGCTTTATTTTTTTCTTTTATATTTTATTAATAAATATTTCTAGGAAAACAAGCTTTCATTTTTTTTTCAATTTCCCCCCTGTTTTTGCAGTTACATCTTTATGTGGAATTACCAGTTTGTTGTTCTCACTCTCCTGTACTCAGCAAGCAACTCATTAAATGAGGGCAAGATTTCAACTGTAAATAGGCAATAAATAGGAGTGGATGAAATTTTCAAAATAGCGAAAAATCTCCTTAAGATAAAGCAAAAGGGAAGAGAGTTATAGAGATTGTGACTGAACTGAGATAAATGAATTTTTTCTGATAGGACACTTTTCAAAGTGTTTCATGGGGTGAAAGCAGCTCTTCTTTGAGTAGTCCCAGTGGGTGCTCCACTGTAGGTGTTGGGCTTGTCCTGGCTCTGCAGCTCGGAGATTCGTCAGCGGTGGTCTGCCAGACTGCACATGCACGTCAGGCGCCTCGTGCCATTTCGTAGAGTGCACAGTCCAGCTCCCGCCAGTTCCTCCTAACCGTGCTCGGTCACAGACACAGTGAGCTCTCTTTCATCAGATCCTCTCAGAAATTAAATAGTTGTTAATCATTAGATAGTTAGTTGTAGTGTTGATAGTCTTAGTGTGGTTAGTCATAGCAGTAGCTTAATAGCTGTTTTAAAAAGAAAAAAAAGAAGAAAGGATACACGGACATTGCAATACTGTGCATATAACAAAGAGAAAAGAGACAGTCACTTGAGAGAGAACCATGCCGGGATCACTTGGTTTTAAAAAAATGTGACACTTGCTGGGACCCTATGCTTGCTTTGGACGGGCACTCCCTCTGCATTAGGTGCCTAGGTGAGGGGCATATCCCGCAAAAATGCCCTCACTGCTCCAAGTTAACAGCACGAGCAAGAAGGGACAAGGAGATGAAGCTTAAAATGCTTTTATTTAATAAGGCATTGCAGCCTTCACAGATGGAGCCCTCCCCGCCCAGATTGGACTCTCTTAGAGCTGACAAGCGCCAGGCTGTCTCTCCAGGACCTTGTACTTTCGTGAAAAAGAGGCCCTCTCCAAATCGCTTGCTGCTGCCGACCCGTGTTAGTGTCGGAAATAAGCCGGGCACTTCCGGGATGGCTTCTACTCGCTGTCCAGAGAAAGAGAAATCAAGCTATAGCACATCGGCACCAAGGCTGAGTCTACCCTGAGAATTGACACCAGCAGCACTGGCGTCATTTGTGGCACCACTACCAACCCCAGGGCTGGATTCGGCACCTACAGTTGCAGCGGCACTGCTGGCGCAGTCGGCATGAGTGGCACCGCCGGCACAACAAACACTGACACTGCAGCCAGTACAAGCATCGACTAACTTTATGTGTCGCCTGCAGCCCAGTCAGCATTAGCGCAGTCCTCGGCACTGGCTAAGACCCACCATAAATTCTGCAGGGTCATCATTCCTTCCCCCAGTCTGGAGCATATCTCATTTTCTCCCGAGCCTCATTTGCCTTCACCAGCTACATCAGTTCCACCTGCCGACCCGCCATGGCATCGTACTAGAATCAAATACTGGAGCTTGTCGGCACGCAGTTCTTCCACCCCGTTATTACTATCGGCACTGGCACACATCCCTATCTCCTGTGCTGGCAAGACACAGATCCAGGTCATCTAGATCGCCCACACTCTCCGTTTATACTTGCTACCATGATGACCATAGGAGCATGTACTCCTCCAGGCATTCCTCGCCTGCCAGATGTCACTAGTCGTCACCATGGTCACACCTATTACGAACACCGTTGCCCTACATATCACTCCTTCTCATGGCATCATTCCCACTGTTGGTCACCTTGCTGCTACCGATCAGATCCCAGGTGTGGCCATACTAATTCGCCCACCTCTGCCGACAAGAGACCTCCCACTCCTACTCAAACCACATCCCAGGCACTTCAACATTTTGAGCCTGAGGAGGATCAACTCTCTGACCAAGAAGAACCACAGGGGGTTTCTCTGACGAATCCATCCTCATCTTCTCCCAACAAGGCGGTATTTCTGGGAGACTGATTACTAACAGATGACCTCCGACAATTTCAGGATCTTTTCAAGCAGCTTGCCAACAGTCAGGAGGTCCAGCTGACGGAAGGAAAGGAAAAACAGCGCCATCTTTTAAAAAATTTGCAGCCCTTTCAGAAATCCAAGGTCACTTTGCTACTTGACGAGGCTATTTTAAAAGTGGTGGACGACATTTGGCAAACACCGGTTTCTGCTCCTGCGGCCAACAAAAGGGCAGATAAGAAATACTTCATCCCCTCTAAAGGGATGGACTTTTTATTCACACATCCGCAACCTAACTCTGTTGTGGGTGATGCTGCACAACACAGGATCAAGGCCCCACAATATAAGAACAGTACCAACAACAAGGACAGTAAATGGTTGGACCTTTTCGGCAGAAAGGTTTATTTGTCGACTACTCTGACCTTGAGAGTGTCCAACTGTGCGGCTCTCCTGGTGAATCATAACTTCAATAAGTATACAAAGCTAACCACGTTTATAGAGCACCTCCAGGATAGGAAACGCCAGATTCTAAAATCTGTCATACAGGAGAGATACACCGCTTCCCGTACGGCTCTGCAGATTGCACTAGACATCACCGACACGGCCGCACGATCCACTGCAACCTCACTGGTAATGTACAGAGTCTCATGGCTTCAGTCCACAAGAGTACCCAAAGAATTACAATCAAAGGTGGAAGACCTGCTCTTTGATAGACAAAAGCTATTCGCAGAGAAAACCGAAGAAGTTCTCCACTCCAGCAAGGACTCAAGAACTATATTAAGAACACTGGGCATGTACACGCCACCGTACAAACGCAAACATTATACTCCTTACCAGAGTCACAGGCCCTTCCCTTACTCTGCACCTCAGCATAGACCGTTTGATCAGCATTGTACCAAACAGAGCCTGCAGAAATGATGCCCCCAGAACAATAGGCTGTCTAATCAATAGAATAACCGGCAGCAAGTTCAACGTGCTGCTCAAGGGCCTGCAAACCATTCCCCTCACTGGTCACCAATGCAAAGAGGCTAGGTTGTTTCATCCCCGTCTAAGACCATTCCAACAATGATGGGCCTCCATCACCACCTATCAGTGGGTCCTCGAGCTAGTAATATCCGGCTACTCGATTCTCTTCACTTTGCTCCCTCTTCAGGGACCCTTTTCACGAGACTCTTCTGAAGCAAGAGGTCCTGCATCCCCCCCACCATCTGAGCAGTAGAGAGAGTACCTGAAGAGTTCAGGGGCAAGGGATTTTATTCCCATTATTTTCTTACCCAGAAAGTCAGGTGGGTGGAGGCCAATCTTAGACCTCCACCATCTCAACTGACGTCTTCACAAACAGAGATTCAAGATGGTGACCTTAGCATCTATTATTCCCGTGCTCGACAGTGAGGATTGGTTTGAGTCCCTTGACCTGCAGGATGCCTACTTTCATGTCACAATCTATCTGGCGCACAGGCATTTCCTAAGATTTGTCGTTGGAGCCGAGCACTTCCAATACAGAGTTTTAACCTTCAGTCTGTCTTCAGCATCCAGAGTCTTTTTGAAGGCACTTGTGGTCATAGCGGCCCACCTCCGTCTAGCCAGGATCATTATCTTCCCTTATCTCGATGACTGTCTGATCAAGGGGCCATCCTTTGATGACGCACTGCAGTCTACCAACGTGACGAGGGCAGTCTTTGAAGCTCTTGGCCTTATAATCAATTTCCCAAAATTGTCGATGACACCACAACAATCTTTGGAATTCGTTGGCGCACGCCTAGACTCATCTACTGCCTGAGCTTACCTGCCATTAAACAGATTTCAGGTTATCCAGGATCTTGTACAGGTCCTCTACACAAGCTCCACGATTTCCGTACTTACCTGCCTACAACTCATGGGGCACATGGCAGCTGCCACATATGTCGTAGTTCATGCCAGGTTTCACCTTTGGTGCCTGGAGCACTGGATAGTCTTGGTCTATGTTCCTGGCAAACACGACGTTCGAAGGAGAATTGCAGTACCAGTAAGAGTGGTGAAATCTTTGAGTTGGTGGACCGTCCCTGCCAACATGTTAGCCGGCGTGCCTTTCCACCAACCTCAATCCATGATGCAAATTACAGCCGAAGCATCTTTGGTAGGTTGGGGGGCACACCTCAATGGCCATCGTGTTCAGAGCCGCTGGTCATATAAGAAACCTCCCACCATATCAACCTCTTAGAATTGAGAACAGTTTTCAATGCATGCAAGCACTCTGTCACTCTCATCCAAGGCCACACCATCAAGGTGCTTACCGACAATATGACTACTGTTTTCTACATAAATCATCAGGGAGGCGCTCGATCGCATTCCCTCTGTGCAGAGGTAATATGCCTGTGGAAATGGTGCATTCATCACAACGTAACGATTCTAGCACCGTACCTACCTGGCAAAGACAACACTGACGCACTCAGCAAGTATTTTGTCACGAACCACGAGTGGGAGCTACATCATCGGTTGCTACAAGATGTCTTCCACGTCTGGGGCTTCCTGACCATAGACCTATTTGCCACACATCGAAATGCAAAATACTGGTACTACTGCTCCAGAGCAGACATCGGACTGAGATCCCTGGGAGATGGTTTTTCTCCTCGACTGGAGTGTTCAGTTGCTTTATGCCTTTCCTCTGACTTCCCTGATATTGAGAGTTTTAGAAAAGGTCACCAGGGACAATGCAACAGTAATCCTTATAGCCTCCTTTTGGCCGCGTCAGACATTGCTCCCTTACCTTTTTCTCATGTCTTCTCTCCCACTCTATCACCTACTCAGACACCATAATCTGTTGACCCAGGAACAGGGAACCCTAGTGCACCCTCAACCCGATCACCTTCGCCTCATAGCATGGTTCCTAGTTGGTTCCAAGATGCGGAAATGATCTGTTCCCAGGATGTTAAACATGTCCTGCTCCAAAGTAGAAGACCCACCACTCGGACCACTTACCTGCACAAGTGGTGTAAGTTTCGTTCCTGGTGCACGGACAACAGTCTAGATCCAACCTCTGCCCTCATCCATTGCATTCTCAACTACATCCTGCATTTAAAATGTACCAGTCTAGTGCTGTCATCTCTCAAGGTTCACCTTGCTGCGATCACTGCCTTCCGACACCCTGTGGAGGGCTATTCGGTGTTTGCTCAACCAATCACTGGAAGGTTCATGAAAGGGATGGCTAATAGAGATACCTGCCACGTAGAGAGCCGCTTCAACCATGGAACTTAGAGCTAGTCCTGGATGCCCTAACATGACCCCCCTTCGAGCCCTTGGCAACCTGCACTCTACCACTGTTAACCACCAAGGTTACCTTCTTGTGAGCAATAACATCTGCATGCAGGGTAGGAACTTAACGCTCTCTCTGCTACACCTCCCTATACAGTATTTACAAGTCAGGGGGTTATACTCTGCCCTCAACCAGTCTTCCTACCAAAAATAAACTCGGATTTTCACATCATAGAATCATAGGGCTGGAAGAGACCTCAGGAGGTCACCAAGTTCAGCCCCCTGCCTAAAGAGGACCAATCCCAACTAAATCAACCCAGCTAGGGCTTTGTCAAGCCAAGACTTCAAAACCTCTAGGGATGGAGATTCCACCACCTTCCTAGGTAACCCATTCCAGTAATTCACCACCCTCCTAGTGAAATAGTTTCTCCTAATATCCAACCTAGACCTCCCCCACTGTAACTTGAGACCATTCTCCCTGTTCTGCCATCTGTCACTACCGCGAACAGCCTCTCTCCATCCTCTTTGGAACTTCCTTTCAGGAAGTTGAAGGCTGCTATCGTCTCTCTCCCCCCTCCCCCACTCTTCTTTTCTGTGGACTAAAGAAGCCCAAATCCCTCAGCCTCTCCTCATAGGTCATGTGCTCCAGCTCTCTAATCATTTCGGTTGTCCTCTGCTGGACTCTCTCCAATGCGTCCACATCATTTCTATAGTAGGGGGCCCAGAACTGGACGCAGTACGCCAGATGTGGCCTCACCAGAGCCTAATAAAGGGGAATAATCACTTCTCTAGATCTGCTGGCAATGCTCCTCCTAATGCAACCTAATATTCCATTCACCTTCTTGGTTAGAAGGGCACACTGTTGACTCATAAGAGCTTCTTATCCACTGTAATCCCCAGGTCCTTTTCTGCTGAACTGCTACTTAGCCATTCAGTCCCCAGCCTGTAACAATGCTTGGGATTCTTCTGTCCCAGGTGCAGGACTCTACACTTGTCCTTGTTGAACCTCATTAGATTTCTTTTGGTTCAATCCTCTAATCTTTCTAGGTCACTCTGGACCCTATCCCTGCCCTCCAACATATCTACCTCTCCTCCTAGCTTCCTGTCATCTGCAAACTTGCTGGGGGTGCAATCCATCCCTTCATATAGGTCATTAATAAACATATTGAACAAAACCGACCCTAGAACTGATCCTTGGGGCATTTTGCTAGAAACCGACCGCCAACCTGACATTGAGCTGTTAATCATTACCCATTGGGCCCGACAGTCTAGCCAGCTTTCTATCCATCTTACAGTCCATTTATCCAATCCATACGTTCTTAACTTGCTGGCAAGAATATTGTGGGATACCCCTTCACTTTAGCAAAGCTTTTGATACGGTATCACATCCTCTGACTTTCCCATATCCACAGAGCCAGTTATCTCATCATAGAAGCTAATCAGATTGGTCAGGCATGACTTACCCTTGGTGAATCCATGTTGACTATTCCTGGTCACTTTCCCGTCTTCCAAGTGCTTTAAAATAGATTCCTTGAGGATCCCCTCCATGACTTTTCCAGGGACTGATGTAAGGCTGACTGGTCTGTAGTTCCCTGGATTGTCTTTCTTCCCTTTTTTTAAAGATGGGGACTACATTTGCCTTTTTTCCAGTCATCCGGGATCTCTCCCAGTCTCCACGAGTTTTCAAAGATAATGGCCAAAGCTCTGCAATGACATTTGCCAACTCCCTTAGTACCCTTGGATACATTAAATTCGGACCCATGGATTTGCTTTTCTTACTGCAGGTCGGGATAGTTTCTTCCTGTGCCCTTAATAAGGTTTCTTTAAAATACTGCCCCCCTCTCCTGGACTCCTTTCCCCTTCATGTTAGCATCCCAGGGAATCCTGCTCATCAGTTCTCTCAGGGAGTCAGTCTGCTTTTCTGAAATCCAGGGTGTGTATTTTGCTACTCTTCTTTCCTTTCTTCCTTTGGTCAGGATCCTGAAATCTACCATCTCATGATCACTGCTTCTCAAGTTGCCACCCACTTCTACTTCCCCTACTAGTTACTCCCTGTTTGTGAGCAGCAGGTCAAGCTGCACATGGCCCCTGGTCAGTTCCTTCAGCACTTGTACCAAGAAGTTATCCTGAACATTCTCCAAAAACTTCCTGGATTGTCTGTGTACTGCTGTATTGGTCTCACAACAGATGTCAGGGTGATTAAAGTCCCCCATGAGAACCAGTGCCTGTGATCTGGAAGCTTCTCTCAGTTGTCTGAAGAAAGCCTCATCTACCTTATCCACCTGATCTAGTGGTCTATAGCAGACACCAACCACATCATCACCCCTGTTGCTTCCACCTCTAAACTTAACCCATAGCCTCTCAACAGGCTTTTCTCCCTCTATATACTGGAGCTATGTGCAATCATACTGCTCTTTTACATACAGTGCAACTCCTTCTCCTTTTCTCCCTGCCTGTTCTTCCTGAACAGTTTATACCATTCCATGACAGTGCTCTAGTCATGTGAGTCATCCCACCAAATCTCCGTTATTCCAATCAAATCATAGTTCTTTGACTGGGCAAGGGCTTCTAATTCTTCCTGTTTGTTTCCCAGGCTTCTTGTATTCGTGTACCAACACCTTAGATGACCAATTGATTGCCCTACCTTCTCCATTCTAATTAGGGGTCCTCTTGTGTTGCTTGTTCCTCCTTGTGTTTCTTCCCGGTATCCGACTTCCCCACTTACCTCAGGGCTTTGGTCACCGTCCCCCAACGAACCTAGTTTGCGAGCCTGCCCTCGAAGATGCTCTTTCCTCTCTTGGTTAGGTGGATCCCATCTCTTCCTAGCAATCCTTGTGTCTGGAACAGAGTCCCATCGTCGAAGAAACCAAAACTCCCTCTCCTACATCACCTGCACAATCACGCATTTACTTCCTTGATTTGATGATCCCTACCTGGACCTTTTCCTTCAACAGGGAGGATGGACGAGAACACCGCTTGTGCTTCAAATTCCTTGATCCTTCTTCCCAGCGCTACATAATCTGCAGTGACTCGCTCAAGGTCATTCTTGGCCGTATTGTTATTTCCTACAAGGAGAAGCAGGAAGGGGTAGCAATCCGAAGGTTTGATCAGTTTTGGAGAACACTCGGTCGCATCCTGAATTTGAGCTCCTGGTAAGCAGCACACTTCTCGAGATTGCAGGTCTGGACGTTAGATGGATGACTCAGTCCCTCTTAGGAGGGAGTCCCTGACCACCACATCAACGAGCCTATCCTCCTCCCAACTTTCTATTTCAAGCCACACTCCTCCTACCAAGACGTACAGCTTCACACATTAGATGTGCGTAGGACACAGGCGTTTTATATTGATAGAACACGACCTTTCCGGAAATCTCAATGACTATTGATTTTGATGGCTGATCGCTCTAAAGGTGAGTTTCTTTCTGCACAATGCATATCCAAACCCATTGTTTTCTGCATAGTGCGTTGTTACTCATTGCAGAACAAGTCGCTGCCAGAGATGCCAAGAGCCCATTCTTCCAAGGTGGTAGCAGCTTCTACAGCCTTTCTCAAGGGAGTTCCTCTACGTGACATCTGCTGAGCTGCCACATGGTCATCTAATTACACATTTGCAAAACATTAAGCTATCCCCAACAATTTCATTAGTGACTCTACAGTTGCCTCCGCAGTGCTCTCCACGGTGGAGAAACCTTAACTCCGAATCTGGCCTTCCTTATTTTGGGCCACTGCTACAAAGTCACCTACAATGGAGCACCCACGGAGATACTACCCAAAGAAGAAAAGGAAGTTACTCGCCTTGGTGCAGTAATGATGGTTCTTCGAGATGTGTGTCCCCGTGGGTGCTCCACTACCTGCCTTCCACCCCGCTTCAGAGTTTCTCCTTTATGTTTTTCACATATTCAGCGATTAGGAGGAACTGGTGGGAGCTGGATCATGTGCTCTAAGAAAGGGCGCAAATGGCATGTGGAGCCTGACAAGCATGTGCGGTCCAGCAGACCACTGCTGACAAATTTCCGATCTGCGGCTCTGAGATAAGCCTGACACCTACAGTGGAGCATCCACGGGGACACACATCTCAAAGAACCGTCATTACTGCACCAAGGTGAGTAACTTCCTGTTTAATGGTGCATGAATAATGGATACATTTTCTGATTGTACTTATGGCCTCAGTCATCTTGGTGTCTGAGCTTGACAGGCATTAATGAGTTTATCCTTCAATCCCTGGGAGGCAGAGAAATAATATTATCCCCCTGTTGCAAATGGGGATTTGAGATGGAAGGAGATGGAATGATTTTGCCCAAAGTTTTGGAGGAAGTTGGTGGCAAATATAAAAATTGAGTCCAGGTTTCCTGAGTCTCTTTCCAGTCCAATTTGGTTCCACAAAGCACCCTCAATTTCTTAGTTATACAATAGTTTAAATTCTGTATTATTCAAAGGTGCTAATACAGGGTGGCCTCACTCACCCCAAATCTTATGTGTTTTTCTTCCCTATAAACTTAGTTCTCTTATCAAGGTATACTCAGAAGAGATAGGAGTGGCAGCTTCAAAAAGGTATTTTCTTTTTTAGATGGAATCCATAAGCTAATTTTTACCATTTTTTATTTGTTAATTTGCACATTTTATAAACCGTTCTCGAAAGTTAGATCAATCATTCCCCATTTCCCAGAAAGGATAGTGCTGAATTTGTCTCTTATAAATACTATACCACAGAAGATTTATTAGTAGCATATTGTAAAGTTGTTATAAATATAATTAAATCTAAGCTGCAGTCATCAAAAGAAAACCTGAAACATCGTGTGATACTTGGTTTTTTTTTTTATATTTGTTTGTACTTGGTAATTCATAATAATGAATTGTTTTTGATCAAATCTGTGGATCTTCTATTCATATGTACCAGAGGATGGATTTGGGATCCATGTATTTTGTTTTATCTTGCATTCACTGATGGTTTAAAAAAAATCCAGGCTTTCTAAGTAAACCACTGTCTTGTTGCAAAAACCAACAAAAAACACTGTAGAAGTCACTATTTTCTGTTATCAGATTCAATAGGGCCTTTCACAAGAATGGGCCTTTAAAGTACAATACAAGTCTGCTGATGAAGAATATAAATAAAACCTATTGTCATGCCAGCCTATTTCTCTATCAGTCAGATATTGTCGTGTGTATATATATTGTACAACAGTCAACGTATGGGAGGTAGTGCTGGTTTTAGTGGTTAAAGGACTGGGAATGAAATTTTGGTTCTTTTTGTGAGTGTGTCTTGGATTTGATGTTTGATATTGTGATTGGACAAGACTCCCTTATCAGCTTTGCATGATGTGGGGGAAAACCCAGGGGACACATCAGATATTTCAAGGCAAAAGACATGTAAATATTATAACTACATTCCTACATCTGGATCTTCCTACTTGCAATAAATTAGTTGTATGAGAAGTTTAGAGAATGTGTGTGTGTGTCGGGGTGGGGAGGGGGGGGAAGGAGGAGTAGCAGCTATCTAGCTAACTCCATTTACTAATGGTAACTGCAAAGTAAATTTTGAAGACAGAACATGCTGGAATCTTCTGTGACAGTCTATGACCAGATCAGCACATCAAATTTCTCTGACACGGGAGCCTGCAAACAATCTCATCCTAATAACAGAGGCACATTTGATAGCTATTTACCCCATAACAAAAGGGGAACACGTGAAAAATATTGAATGTATCCTCTGCATCTTCTATGCCTGAGACTACAGTAATCTTTAGAACCTGTATTATTTTATTATTGGCATCAATTCGTAATTCCACAACAGTGCTTCTCTGAAAACAAAATTACAAATCTTAAACCATAACCAGCAATTCATTAAATAGAAAATATTCTGTTAATAAAATAGCTAATTTGTTTCATTTTTATTAAAAAAAAAAAAAGCATTTTCAGAATTCATGATGAAAGTACATAGTGCAAGTTGATGAATGAAACCTTAGAATGTAATATTACTGATTATATATGTCATTTGGAGTCCTCAGAGCTCTTGAGCTACTGATCTTAGATTTATTTTATTTTTTTTTAGAGGGTGAATATTATTGCTTCCCTCATTTTCTAAAACTATATTAGTTTCTCTCCCATGCTGATGGAGTGTACAGCTGTTCACAAAAAAGCATTTGGCTTAATTTTTTATCCCAACAGTCTCGGCATTTGTCAGAACATCACAAAGTTCTTTAGAAGATGTTACTTTTTTTATGTTAGCTGTATTTGTAGTTGATTAACTTTTAGTATGCGATGTAGTTTTTAGCTGGGTAGGTTCCAGGATATTGGAAAAGAAGGTGGATAAGGTAGTATCTCTTTTATTGGACCAACACTATCCTCTCATCAACAGAAGCTGGTCCAAAAAAAGATATTACCATACCCACTATGTCTAACACTTTGCTGATCACTTAACAGGGAAATTGAGTGTTACAAAATAGTATTTTAATAATTTGGTGCTTGTAAAACAGCTTTTTAAACCTTTGCATTCACTAAAACTATAGAGAACAGTAAAAAATAAACTGTTACATATGTCATCAAATTTTATTGCAGATTCAATTCACATAACTCACTAGAGGGCGCTCTCTGCTAATGGATTCTATTAATGATACCATAGAATTATTCTATTTAGTTTGTTCCAGTTACTGTATTTGTAATATGGGGGATGTAATATAGGGTAACAAATCATTTATGTATTCATATTTGTACTAACCTTGGATTCAACAAAATATTAGGAAAACCTTAACTCTGAGTGATATTCAGTGATGATGATACCTACCTCTTCTATAGAGTTTTTCAGCAGTACCTCTCAAAGCACTTTACAAAGGAGATGAATATTATTATTGATGTTTTACAGGTGAGGAAATTGAGGCACAGAATTTAGGTGACTTGCACAAGTGTAATCAGTCCAGTGACAAGAGCTGGGAGTAGAACTCAGGGTTCCTGAATCCCAGTCTGGTGCTCTGTTTGGAGCATGCTGGAAAAGGTGGAAGCCTCCTCGCTGGAGATATTTAACGCTTAACCTGGCAAAGCCTACATGCATATACTATAAAATAATTTTGCGGTGATCAGAATAGAGTAGACTGATCCTAACATGTCTCATTCCATTTTGAATCTCTGTGATTTTGAGTAAGACTGCTTTTAAAAGTAGTTTTTTCCATCAACTTTAAATTGTATTTTATAAAGGGTCTTCCTTTTCTTCTCCTACACCACTCCACTCCAAAAAATTTCTAATCATCATTTTTTTTTTTTAAAGGTATCAGAGCGGGTAGAGAGAAGACTTCAAGAAATAGAACAAGAAATGCGCACAGAAAGGCAGCTGGTAGAAAGACGACAAGACCAACTAGGACACATGTCTGTGCAGTTGCAGGAGGTATGTAAGATAGTTAAGAGTTAAGTTCTTGTGGTACTGGGGAGCCTGGCTCAGACAAGGAAGCGCAAGGGGTCACGGTAAAAAGCACGTGCATTAACTAGCTTTGCTGGATCTCACTTGTGCTGTGTTGCTAGTGGAAAAAGTTTTTTGTTAGTGGCACATCGATTCTAAGAAAAAGTCCAGTTCCTGGGTTTGATCCATTTAAAAATATTTGTACTAGGGATGTAAGCAACTAGTTGACTATCAGATAAGCAAAAGCTTATCTGATAGTTGACTAATCCCTCAACTAGTCGCTTCTTCCCCCTCCCCCCCTAGGTGGGGGGGAAGCAGGAGACGGTGCTAGGGGGAGCTGGCTTAAAAGATAGTTCCCCTCAGCATCGTCTCCGTAGGGGGATAGCGGGGTCAGGGCTATCAGCTGATTCCTAGCTTGTGCCCGGTCCCGGACACTGCGCCTCTGCTTTTAAAATGTATTAAGAGCCTGCTTAATACATCAGAGGCGAGTGCCCTATCCCTGAGGCCACGCCGGAACCCACCCCACCACCTTGCTGTCAGGGCGCCTCTTATCCCTCCAGCCCCGGGGCTGCCATGGGGGGATCCAGCGTTAGCCGGGACAGCTGATTCCTGGCCTCCTGCTGCGCGCCAGCCTTTTTACATTTAAAAAGCTGGTACGTAGCGGGGGGACCCGGCGCGATCCAGGAATCAGATGTCCCAGCTCATGCCAGGTCCAATCTGCTGCGCTTCAGTCTTTTAAATGTATTAAGAGCCTGCCGGCTCCCCTGCTTATCAACTAATTGCCAGAAAATCCATCGACTAGTCGATTAGTTAATTAAACTAAATTTAACATCCCTAATTTTATAGTGTGTTTTTTTAATTCTAACATTGAACTATTTTTTGAGTACTGCTCTTATGGGCCAATTAAACATAGCACACTGGTTAGGCACCTTTCTGGTGTTGTGAAATCATTTGTACTTAAAGTGAATTAAATGCAGTGAACCACAAGAATAGTGCTGAGCAGAAATTGGGGAAAAATTTTCCCTTCCATTTTCTTCTTTAGTAAACATATAAAGTACACAAGAGACAAGGACCTCTTCCAAAACTAACACATGAGATACCATATTTTGCATTCTAATTTTTGATTCGACTAAGAGTTTGTACTATGATTTGGAATCCCATCTTAGACTGTATAATTGGTTCTGCTGTTGATACAAAATATTTAATTTAATATTTTTATCAACTTTCAGTGACAACTTGTGTGCTTTTTTAAAAGGCAAGTTTGGATTCTGCATTGCAGTGGAAACTGAAGTGGATTAATTTATATTGACACTTGGTATTTTGTAGAAGGCTAGAAATTTTCCTTAACTGCCATATTTAAGAAGATAACATATTCTTTTTATAGGGGGAAAAAAGTGACTCTTATCAAATTTTTTTTAAATATTTTGTCGATTTGGATGTCTTCTCCTATATCCTCCTTTTAAATATGAGTGGTATGTCAGAGTGCTTCATTAGGGTTCTCTGAAGAGGAAATTATTTTTTAGGATTTCCTGAGAGGAAAAATTCTTCAAATATTCATGCATCAATTTTCAGACTAGTGTGTTACTATCCATTTCGTGGATACATGTTTAATGAGAGCTGTTTCATGTGTGATTCGGTACTGTTACCTGCTGATATATATACACTTCCTTTTTTGCCCTTTTTGGCAAAACAAGAATGATTAAAGGTCTCGAAAACATGAGCTGTGAGGCAAGGCTGAAGGAATTGGGCTTGCTTAGTTTGGAAAGGGAAGACAGGAAGGACATGATAGTGGTTTTCAGGTATCTAAAAGGGGGTGTCACGGAGGGACGTGGGGAAATTGTTCTCCTTGGCCTCTGATGATAGGACAAGAAGCAAGGGCTTAAATTGTAGCAAGGGAGGGTTAGGTTGGACATTAGGAAAAACTTCCAAACTGTCAGGGTGGTTAAACACTGGAATAAATTGTCTCACCTGCTTTTAAATATCTCCAGTGATGGAGATTCCACAGCCTCCTGTCAGGGAGGATCTAGACAGTGTTTGGTCCTGCTGTGAAGTCAGGGGACTGGGCTTGATGAGTCCCTTCCAGTTCAAGGATTCTATGATTTAAGTCTGTAGGATTCTGGACAGGCCAAGGGATTCCCCTTTATGGAACTCACTGAAGATTGCCCCAAGATAGGAAACTGAGAATTCTTTCTTACTTAAGGGAACAGAGTAGACAGAACAGGCAGACATTGTAAGGAAGCTTGAAACTTAACTGTCTAAAGTGCTAGAAAGATTGTCTCATTCTGTCTTTTTTGTTGAGATTGATGACAGTACTGTTCACTCCAGCTGATCCTGGGCTTCATGTTGCGCTGCCCCTTGGAAACGCCGCCCCAGCACTTCAAAGGGGCAGCGCTGCGTGGAGCCCAGGGTCAGCTGGGGACTACCTGCTCCCAGGGTCCATGCAGCGCTGTCCTGTTGAAGCGTCGTGGCAGAGTTTCAAAGGGGAGGTGCACGCGATTAATCACAATTACATTTTTTAATCGCTTGACAGCCCTAGTATATTGGTTTCAAAAGGATCAGGTACGTAAGAGTGGGAATGCTTTTCAGTTTTTTTTAAATGTGGCAGGGTTCAGCACATTGTATTGCTAGTTCAGGGCTCCTCAGCATGTGACCCATGGGCCGCATGTGGCCCACGGCCCATTTGTTTGCAGCCCATAGTGCAGTTTGGGTTTACGTAGGGCTGAACACGTGGCCTGCAAGTGGGATCCTTTGAACATGGCCTCCACTGGGAACACACTCCACAAGGGCAAGGTGTTTCCCAGTTAGGCTAAGTATTGAAAGATGCAAGTGGATGGGCTGGCTGGAACAGGCTGGTACAGGGTGACAGCATTTCTTGCCCTCAGGGAGGAGGTGCTGGGGCATTGTGGGAAGTGCTTTATATTCATGCTCGTCAGTGTGAGAGAAGCTATTTGCATATGTATGCAACCACACTCAAGTTATAGCCCTCGGCATGTGCTGAGAGTATCATTGTGGCCTCCGGGGCTTCCAAAGTTGAGTAGCCTTGCCCTAGTCAGTGCCAGTACAGAGTTAGCTCATGAGATTGGGTTACCAAAAACATTTTACAATAGCCTCTCCAAATTGCTAATTTTAGCAGAACTTGTTACTATAGGTTGGACCTCCCTGATGTGGCATCCTGGGGAGCTGACTGGTCCTGAATGAGGGAGTTTGCTGGACCAGCGGAGGTTATTTCTGCTGCTCCCCTGCTACTGTCACACTCCCCTCCACTGGGCTCTGCTCCTGGCCTGACCACTAGTGGTCGTCCTTCCCAATTCACTTTTCAAAATATTGTTATTAAAAAATAGAACCTTGAGATGGGAAATATTAATTGTCCCTAAATGTCTCCATTCAGTATTAGATCTGGGTTGTTTGTATGGGAATGTTACTGCGTTAGATATTACTTTATAATTTAGGTAATGGTATTACAGTTAGCTATATTTATTAAATCAACCAGCTTGAATATGTCTTTCAGCTTTTGTAATTAAGGGATTTTTTTTTTTAAGATTAAAATGGTGTTGCTTGTAAATATTGAAGAAAATGCAATGAAGACAACTGACCACTATTTGTCAGTGTTTCACTATGGTAAAAAAGCAGTGATGCTAAATTTAACAAATGCGGTTGCACACTTGCAGAGCCTAGTTGAACATGAATAACTTCTTTTTTCAATTATTGTTTTCCATTTTTGAATGTTCCCATGTATTATTTTTGTTCCACAATGTTGCTGTCATTAAATTGATTTTTTTAAAGTGACATGGCCGTGTTATATAGAATGTATTACCGTAGCCATATTTGTCATTTGTCAAATTTTAACAGCTAAGCCATATTTTTGAGTCTTTCTGTAAATATTGTGGCTGGTAAGATTAAAATTATTTTACTAGTATTTGTCTCCTTTGTTTCTGAGCTACCATGATTATTAATAGTGTTTAAACATTATGTGCATGTGAAGCAAAGTGGATAAAAAATAGAATCATAGGGTTGGGAGAGACCTCAGGAGGTCGAGTCTAACCCCCACTAAAAGCAGGACCAACTAAATCATCGCCGCCAGGACTTTGTCAAACTGGGACTTAAAAACATCTAGGGATGAAGAGTCCACCACCTCCCTAGTTAACCCATTGCAGTGCTTCACCACCCTCCTAGTGAAAGTTTTTCTAATATCCAACCTAGACCTCCTCCACTGCAACTTGAGACCATTGCTCCTCATTCTGTCATCTGTCACCCCTGAGAACAGATTCTTTCAGTCTTCTTTGGAATCCACCTTTAGGTAGTTGAAGGCTGCTGTTAAATCCCCCCTCACTTTTCTGTAGACTAAATAAGCCCAAGTCTCTTAGCCTCTCCTTATAAGTTATGTGATAATCATTTTTATTGCCTTCCATGGGATTCCAGTGCATCCACATCCTTTCTGTAATGGTGGGCCCACAATTTAATACAGTACTCCAGATGTGATCTCTCCAGTGTTGAAAAAAGGGAAATAATCACTTCTCTAGATCTGCTGGCAATACTCCTACTGAGGCACCCCAATATGCCATTAGCCTTCTTGGCTACAAGGGCACACTGTTGACTGGAATCCAGCTTCTCATCCACTGTAATCCCCAGATCATTTTCTGCTGAACTGCTGCCCAGCCAGTTGGTCCCCAGCCTGAAGCAGTGCTTGGGATTCTTCTGTTCCAAGTTCAGGACTCTGCACTTGTCCTTGTTGAACCTCATCAGATTAAATAATTAAAAATAATTTGTATTTAAATACAGGTTCGTGTTTTAATGTCAACTTATTTGAAATTGATTTTGATATTGAGAGTCTTTAAGACCTGAATTTATCATTTCTTAAGATCATTTACATTAAATACAAAATAATTTGTAGTAGGTTTTTAAAATGTCAGACTGCTTAACTGTGGCAAATTATTTGCAAAGCTCCTGGAACCAGAGTCTGTTGAAGTGCTAAATCAGCTTTAGACAGCAGTAGCCTCTTCTGCAAATTCAGCAACAATATTTTTTTTCATTTCAGTTTATTCAACAAGTTTAGTTTGATTACTTATACATTTAAAGCTAAGAAACCAATTGGGAGTTGAAAAAGGGAAAAAACCCTTGTTTTTCTCTTTCAATCTGTGTTTAAAAACTTGGTGCGGGAGGATAAGATCTGCTAGTTTTAGTATCTTGAAAGACACAGTGACTAAAAATAATTCAGTTTTCTAACTTAGTTCATTTGTTTAAACAATGAGTTTTAAATTCAAAACACGTTTTGATAAACTTTTTGATACCTTAAATCTTGAAGACAAAAGGATAATTTTATTTTATGATAAATGCTGATTTTGTGAATTAATAGAATTCGAATTTCCATTCAAATAGAGCTTGATGCTAATCACAAGTAAAAAACTTAACTAGCATCTACTGTATAAGAAATGCTTC
Source organism: Pelochelys cantorii (assembly GCA_032595735.1). Taxonomy (NCBI): domain Eukaryota; kingdom Metazoa; phylum Chordata; order Testudines; family Trionychidae; genus Pelochelys; species Pelochelys cantorii. The sequence goes on along the minus strand of CM064329.1, from coordinate 93,470,330 downwards.
ATTCACCATTTTCTGAAATAACCAATATAAAATGAATCAGAATAAATGTAAATAAAGTACAAAATTGGCTTACATAAATTTTTATAGATATCATGTATGCTCCTGGTTAGCTAAAAGAATCACGCAATTCAGTGTATAGGAATATCTAGTTGAAATCAACTAGTTTTAATGGTTACCAACAAATTAGAGTCTACCCTCCCTTGGGAAAATAATTAAAAAAATACAAATTCAAAATTTATGAAAATGGATGCCTTAAATGAAGGTTTCCTGCTTGTTGATTTAAATCATTAAAATCCACCCTGATGTGAAGACAGATTTTTAAATAAATTTATACAGTGGAGCTTTGTTTTCCTTCTCAAAATCTTTTTTATGAACTTGTCTTCAGTTAGAAACAGAAGTATAAATATGCACAGCTAGTATTTAGCATTAGGATGCATATGCAACTTACATTAAAAATCATATGATTTTTATTTGTTTGATCTTATGAGTCCTTGTAGAGAACTGGTTTCTGTCTAAAATGGAAGGAGAGAAGAGAGAATTGGGGGAGACTTTGGGAATGAAGGAAATGGGGATTGTGGGGGGGCATACAGCTGCAGATGATGGCCAATTAAGGAGAATACATGCTCATAAGAACTACCTCAGGTACTCTGTACAATGGAGACCTCTTAGTAAGAACATGTAGACAATGGAGATGTCTTGGTTCATATCACAGCAAAAGATATATTCAGCAAGCTAAAAGAACCTGTAAAGGAGGGGAAGTGACATAATTTATCCTCACTCCCTTCCCAACTCACCATCTGGAAACACCTCAGGAGAACAAAGACTTTGTTTTGGAAAGGTGGTCCCAGGCTGGAGAGGAAAATTCCAGCATGTGTATTAAGGAATGACACCATCAGGGTGAGACTACTTGATTTAGATATTGTCTAGTTTATAGAATTCACATTGTTTTTATTTTTATTTCTTAGGTTACGAAAAATCTGTGTGTTCATTACTTATGATCAGTTAAAATCTTTATGTAGTTCGTAAATTCAGGAACTTTACAAAAGACAGAGGTTATAAACAGCCCCTACCACTTCTGCCTACCTCAGCCTCCCAGTGAGGGAGTGCCTCAAAGATACTTTTTTAGCAGTTCTTTGAAGGTGCACATGAGAGCACTGAATCAGTTGCTGTTTGATCTGCTCCCTCTCTTTCATTTTTGGAGTGTCTGTCTAACTTCAGTCCAGCTTAGGCATCCATGACATCGGACTGATGGGTCCTGAGTATGGTTACAGTCATATAAGTACACATTGGTGTTAAGTATTGTTCTACTCCCCAAGCACTGCAGATGCCATTTGGACATAGGTATCTCCCCAGTATCCTGGTTCTTTTTTCACTGGGCTGGTGGAGAGAAGCAAAGCTGATAATGATGGGGGAGGGGGTGCCCTTCATTGCCCCACAATTATTGGTGTATTTAGTCTCAGATGTGTCAGACCTAAGATAGTAAGTCCATCTCGGTACTTCAGGATTCAGGGCCTGGGAAGAACTCTTCCTCCTTATAAACATCAGGGAGCTCAGGGTGGTGAGTCTGGCATGCAATGTGTTCCATTGGAGGCCATTGGTCTATGGGATTTCTTTGAGACAGACACCATTCATCTTGAAGTGTCTCATCTTCCAGGATCCTGGAACATATTGGTGAATTGTCTCAGCAGGTCCTTCTCTCCTCACCATATGCAGTATCTTCACCCAGAAGATGTTAGTGTCATCTTTCAAAAGTGAGGGTGTCCCCAGGTGGGCCTAGTGACAGAAAATACCATCAGTTCTGTTTTTTGCTGCACAGGCTCTCTCTTCCTGGTCTTGAGAGCAGACTGCCTACTGTATACTTTTCCCTCAACCCACTTCATTCACAGGGCTCTTCTGAAAATCAGAGCAAGGTAAGATTGCCAGAGAGTAGCCACAACAGCATTGGTTTGGCATGTTTCTGGATCTCATGGTGGCAGTGCCACCCTCTCCCACTCTTTGCAGACTTGATTTCATAAGAGCATGGCTGACTTTACATAAACCTTGCTTCCCTGCTCTTCACTGCATGGATGCTTCATGGTGAGCCCTGAAGGACAGGCCTACATGGAACAAGTTCAACAGGTCTTTCTAGGTAGTAGAAAGCCTTCCACCAGGACTACCTCTTGGCAAAATGGAAGCATTTCACTTGTTGCACCTTTGAATGGGATTGCTCTTCAGTTGATCTTGTACTATTTGCTCCATTAAAGCAGCAAGCTCTAGCACTCTCATATATTATGGTTCATATGGCAGCTCTCTGAGCCTTCCACTCTGCAGTAAAGACCAGAACAGTGTTTTGTTGTGAAATGACGGTTGGGTTTCTCAAGGTGTTGAAAAGACTGTCCTCAAATTTGCAAACTTCCACCTACCCCTGGGACTTAAATCTGGTCCTCTCAAGGCTTATGGACCCTCCTCTTGAGCCATTAGCACAGTGCTCACTATTACTTCTCTCTTAAAAGGTTGCCTTCCTGATGGTGATTTATCTTGACGAGAAGGGTCTCTGAGATCAGAGTCTTTACATCAGAACCGCCTTATCTGGCACTCTTTGAGGACAGGGGTCAGCTGCATTCCCCTCTAGCCATTTTGCCAAAGGTGGTGTCACAATTGCACAACAACAAGGGACAATTCTAATCTTCGTGCTTGTCTTATTCACAAAACTTCACAAAAGCACTGAAAAACAGTGTTAGATGGTCGCTTACTTTTTATATTGAGAGGACTCAGCCCTTCCATTAATCCATACAATTCTTTTTAGCAGTAACAGAAAGGATGAGAGGGCTACCCATGTCAACCCAAAGAATCTCATTCTGGATAATCATGTGTATTTGGACTTGCTATGAGCAGGCAAACATCCCACCTCTGGACATCGTGAACACCCATTCCTTAAGAGCCAAGGTATTGTCAGCAGTGTATTTTGAGCAGGTATGAATCCAGGATAGCTGCAGAGCTACAACCTGATTGTCATTTCATACCTTCTCATCCCGCTATGCCATCACCCAGCAGTCCCAAGATGATGGTGTGAGTTTTGGGAGAGCAGTGTTGCAGTCAACACGTCCATGAACTCTGAGCCCTGCTCTTGGTGTTGGCTTGTGGGTCACCTAAGAGGGACTGGATACAAGTAAGCACTTGAAGAAGAAAAAATAGTTACTAACTTTTATAACTGTTGTTCTATGAGATATGTTGCTCATATCTGCTCCATGACCCACTTTCCTACACCCTGCCAGACTCACTAGCAAGAAAGAAGTGAGAGCGTATGGGGCTGACGGTGCCCATTATACTAGTGCATATGAGTTCTGCTTCCTAGGGCACCAGGGCCAGCCCAACAGATACTGCTGAGTGAAAAATCTCTGGGAACAGTTCCTGCAGCATGCACATACCTAATGTGGAATGGACATGAGCAACATGTCTCAAACAGCTATTAAAAAAGGATAGTAAACTTTTTACTACCTGTTCTAGCCCAGGTTAGAGACAGAGGCATATTTTTAATTCCACAAAAACAGACTACAGATTTGGTGCAATGGTCAGAGTCTTCCCTGTTCTTCTAATAAATACAGTAGAGCAAGACGTGCAATGGTAGCAACTTGCATGCTTGACTTTCTTCAGTCACTTTTAATAATTGTAATACTCATTTGGTTATTCTAGACACATCTTTTTTTTTTCTCACCTCACTTTTAAAATTTATATATAAATACTCTGTTGTTCTTCGAGTAGTGTCCCCGTGGGTGCTCCACTGTAGGTGTTGGGCTCCAGTGGCACCGGTATCAACGTCGGCTGCACTGGTGGCTAGAGAACCAGTGCCGCAATCTGAGCCGGCACTGGAAAGATCTGACGTTTTCCCAGCACCGAGAAAAGCGTCTGCGAAGACCAACTCACATAGGAGTCCTAGCCCTATGTCGGCCTCCCCTACATTCTTTCCCCCGCTGGCACCGACATCTCCAGTGCCGCGTACTCACCATATGCAACGGGAGGAGTTTTCACACTCACTGCATGGCAGATCTCCATCCCCATACCTGTTGGTACCACAGAGAGATTCCCGATACCACGCCAGGCATTCCTCTCTCTCTCTCTCCCTCCACCGCCCTCGTCCGGGGGCTCTGCAGTTTTTCCCCACTCAATGGCACTGTCTCCACATGCAGAGTATGGAAGGGACTACAGGAGTACCTTCTCTTCTAGGCATTCATCGCTTGAGTGATCATACCATTATCAGGACCACATGCCTCACTATTCATCCCACCGCCATTATCTTCACTCTAGGAGATGATCCCCCTGCTATTGTAGATCACTTAGATATACACCTACCTCTGTAACTCCACGCGAGATGCATCCTCCGTCACCACCACCGCAAAGCCCACCATATCAAGCGCATCTCTCAGAAGCAGAGGAAGGCCAATTGTCAGACACTGAAGAACAACCTGACATTTCGCATATGGACCAATCATCATCCTCTCCTGACGAGGCTGTGATTCCAGGTGACATTTCTCACCCTCTCTCCCCCAAATGATCTTAAGCGGTTCCAGGACTTGTTTAAGAGAGTTGCATCGAATCAGCAAGTTCAGTTGGCGGAGATGCAGGAAAAGCAGTACCGCCTCTTTAAAAATCTCCAGCCCACGCATCAGGCCAAAGTAGCACTCCTGATTGACGAGGTAATTATGGAGGCTGCAGAGGAGACTTGGCAAACCCCTGCCTCTGCTCCGCCAACAGATAAGAGGGCAGATAAGAAATACTTTGTGCCATGAAAGGGCTTGGAATTTTTATTCTACCATCCCCAGCCAAATTTGCTGCTTGTAGACGCTGCCCAGTACAGATCTAAGGCCCCTCAATACAGGAATGCTACAGCTGAAAAGGACAGCAAAAGATGAGACCTATTTAGTAGAAAGGTATACTTCTCAGCTACTCTACTGCGGCACATCATGAATTACGTGGCGCTCTTGTTGACTCATGATTTCGACAATTATACTAAACTTACAACATTGATGGAGCACCTCCCAGACTCTAAAAGACCTATTTTAAAATCTATAGTCCAAGAAGGCTATGCCTCAGCCAGAACACGTCTTCAGATAGCCCTGGATGTCACAGACACTGCCGCCCATTTTACAGCTACTGCAATTGCGATGAGGAGTCTTCATGGCTACATTCTGCTGGAGTTCCAAGGGAGTTACAGACCAAAGTGGAGGACCGCCCCTTTAACAAATGGAAGCTCTTCACCGAGAAGACAGACGAGGTCCTCCACTACAGCAAAGATTCTCGTACCACTTTCCAAACTCTGGGTATGTATACCCCTCCATATCACTGGAAATGATATGTACTGTACCAGAGGTGCCACGATTACCCATATAGTAGGCAACAACAGCGTGGCTTTGATCAGTCACGATCAAGGCAGTGACTCCAAAGAAGGCTCAAGCAGACCAAACACACCCTATATCAACCAGCAAGTCAGCAGATTTGACTCCTCGATCGAGGGCTTCCAACCACATCCCGTTGTCATCCTAGAAAACCATGCCTCATGTCTGTTCCACCACTGGCTGAGGCAGTTTTATTGCCAATGGGCCACCTTCACGTCTGATTGTGGGGTTTTGGAGATTGTCATCTGGTTTCACCATCCCATTCCTTTCTCTACCTCCAACTACCCCACTCACCCCATCCCTCTTCAGGGACCCTTCTCACAAGAACTTGTTGAAACAAGCGATACATTGTCTCCTCTCCATTGGGGCCATAGAGAAGGTACCGGACATGTTCGAGGGAAAATGGTTCTGTTCTAGCTATTTCCTCACATAGAAGAAAACAGGAGGCTGGAGACCCATACTCCATCTTCGAAAGCTTAATTGACATCCCCAAAAACAACGGTTCAAAATGGTGACCCTCACATCTATAATACCAGCCCTAGACAATGGGGATGGGTTTGCAGCCCTCGACCTCCAGGATGCCTGCTTCCATATCACCATCCATTTGGCACACAGGCGATTTCTTCGGTTTACAATAGGTGGGGAACACTTCCAGTATCGAGTGCTTTCCTTCGGCCTTTCATCCTCCCCCAGGGTATTCTCAAAAACCCTAGTGGTGGTGGCATCTCATTTGTATCGAAAGGGCATTATAATCTTCCCCTACCTTGATGATTGCCTTATAAAAGGCCGTACCGGGGTGGAAACACAACAAATGATAACAATAGCCAAACAGACTTTTGACTCTCTAGGCCTAACTGCCAACTAACAGAAGTCCACAATCACCCCTTCTCAGACCCTGGACTTCATAGGTGCTCGACTTGACTCCACAGCAGCGCGATCCTACTTACCCATCCAAAGGTTCCAGTCTATCCAGGATCTAATTTCTGTGCTCATCCCTACGGTCTCAATACTCACCTGCCTACAATTAATGGGCCATATATCTGCAACAACTTACGTAGTCCATCACACAAGACTACACTTCTGTTGCCTTCAACACTGGCTGGTGTCAGCGTATACCCCTACAAAACATCACATCCACAAAGCAGTGGCTCCTCCCTCCAATGTTCGCACATCCCTCAAATGGTGGACCGATCCATGCAACCTCTTGGCAGGCATTCTATTTTACCATTTTCAGCCTTCGGCACAAATTACCACAGACCCGTCTCTCGTCGACTGGGGTGCCCATATGAACGGCATGTCCATGCAAGGCAGGTGGTTGCTAGCAGAGTCAGCCCTCCCCCATAAACCTTCTCGAGCCCAGAGTGGTTCTCAGTGCCTGCAGACACTTGATTCCTGTGAGCTGGAGAAGATTGTGGTCTGAGGCAGAGGAAAGGGATGCCATGGAGTAGAGAGCATGTGGGAACCCTAATACTCCTGCTCCCCCTTCCTGGAACAGTAGGGGCAGGGGTGTTATGGAGTAGAGAGCATGTGGGAACCCTGATATGCCTGCTCCCCCTTCCTGGAACAGTAGGGGAAAGGATGCCATGGAGTAGAGAATGTGTGGGAACCCAATATGTCTGCTTCCCCTTCCAGGTACATTAGAGGAAAAGGGTGATATGGAGTAGGGAATGTGTGAACCCTGATATGCCTGCTCCCCCTTCCAGATGTCTGGTATTTTGTTATTGGGGTAAGGGAGGAGCCCCCCTCTCCTGACAAAGTTCCCCCCCCCCCCCCCGTGGGCACCAAAGGGGTTTCATGGGCCCCAGGGGCGGTTTCATCAGACGAGTGAAAGTGTTCCAAAGTGATTGAGACCCTCATGGGAAGTGGGCCCGCTGAGGGCAGCTTAAGCATGTAGGAGGAACCACCCCAGTTCTTTGTTTCACCCTACCATAACCCAGTGCTTATGTTTTTTCCCCTCCTCTTTTGCAGTGCTCATGATGCCTAAGTTCTTACATGTTTAAGAGTTGCAGTTTTTAAAATGCTTAAGGTTTTTGCAGGTTCTTATATCTCACAGAACATCAGAAGAGCTGGTACTAGCTGAAGAGCAACAGAAGCACTGTGGTTCTAATGTCGCAACACAGTCTGTGTTCAGTGTTCAATGTTGTGTGTTGTGTGTTTGTCTTGTGGGTGTCCTGTGCTAGCACTGTTGCATTTGGGGAAACTACACTAGGGTACACTCCTTTTCCTCTACTTCAACCATCTACAACCATTATCAGTCTCACATCCATTTCTGTGTTAAAAAAAAAAAAGGCAAGCAAGCCTTTGGTCAGATTTTTCTCTGATTATCGTTTTGTTGTTGATATACATTTGCATTTCGATTATCATTTTGTTTTTGTTGATATACTGGTACATTTTCTTTATTGTTAATCCCTCTCACTGTCCTCTGATTACTATCTTGGTATTGGCAGTTATTTTGTTTAGTGTAAACAGGGTATCTGTATGGGAAATCCAGAAATTGTCCTGATAATTGAAATATTGGTGTAGATGGGCGGAGGCACCTTTGTGTGGTCACCATAATTTGGGGTGACCAAGGGGCAGATGATGTTGCATAAAAAGCCTCCGCCTGAGCTTACTTGATTTTACACATGCATTTTCTGAAAATACACTAAACTGTAAGGTCTAAGGTTTTAAACTGCAACTCATTGTAACCTTTGTCAAACCTTGCATCTTGCTGTAATCTTTGTAACTCTCAGCCACCTTGCTTGTAACTTGTTCTAAACTGCATTCAACCCTGAGTGAATGAATAGAGGGTGTGTGTGTGTGTGTGTGTGTGTGTGTGTTGTTGAAGTTGCAATGCTGAGGCTGGAACACATGCTTATGAGTCATCAGAGACTGCTGCTTTGCTGGATAAAGGGAAGTCTGGGCATGCTCCCTGGTGACGAGGTGGATGAGTCACAGGGGCCATACAGACACAATATAAAGGAGAGTGAGCACACGTGAGACTTTTTTTTTTTTCCCCTTCCCCTGCTCCTGAGAAACTCCTCTCTACAGCCAGTGTTTCTCCTGGCCAGCTTCCCAGCCATGATGAGCAGACAGACCCTCCAGAATCTACATGCCTTGGCTTCTTCTGCAACCCATATGCCTTGTGTGAGTGCCTGAGGGCAAGAATGAATGTGTGTTAATGAGTGAATGAAGGGAGAGAGAGTGTGTGTGTGTGTATGAATGAGAGAGAGATAGCTGGTTCCCTCTAGTTTAAACCTTTGGGGGCAGCTCTCTTTTTGTAGTGCATACAGTGGAGTGCTATTCCTCAAACAGTAAACCCATGTTAGTGTAACCCTAGGTGGTCTCCAGTGGGAATTTTTGGGGGTAACAGTATCTTGCCACTATTCTGGTTCAACTTTAGTATTTAATAATGTTTTCCTTCGTATTGGTCATAATTAAGACAAATTCATAGTACTTTCTACTGTAGCATATTTTAGGTAGGGTAGTAGATTTCCCATGTCTGGAGTCCTGTGCACATAGGAATGTCTACCTGTGAATGTGGATATCCATGGATAGACATTGGGATGCACAGATCTACAGGGCTCTATTGTGTGTGGTCGTATCATGCCTAAGAGATTGCGCCCTGCACCAGCGACTCCTCCCAGGAACATGGCTGTTCTGCTCCTTGCCTGGCTTTATGACCACAGAATGGAGATGCCATATCGGGGGCCATGTAACTGCACTTCCAGCATGGGGCGCTGGCTCCCAAGTGAGATGGGACCGTACTCAACTCCTTTGGCTGCAGTGACTCTTGGGAGTAGAGCCCTGGAGTTCTGGGGATCCTGATGTCTATCCATAGATATCTGCAGGTAGACATTTCTATTCGCGCAGGACTCTAAACATATCCTATTTTAGGGGAACCATGCTTATATTCTTTTTTGATGTAGGAAGAGTAAAGGTCAATCTTTGGAGTCTGAAAGATTATAGATTAGAAAGATGCCAGGTTAATCTTGTCTCTGCATTCATAAGTATTTGGCACAGCTGTTTGGGTTATGTGTGTGAAAGAGAAAATAAATATAATCTCTTCCAACAATGTATATTATTTTTGTTAAGAAATGTTAAGCACAGACAAAAACACTTAATGTTTTTTTCTTAATAAATGTATCATGTAATTTTTCACACATTGGCAAATTTTATAAATGAGGATTCAGTAACTCTGCTATAACAATTAACTATTTTCCCCCTTTAAGGCTCTAAGGAAACGAGAAGCCAAAGCTGATGAAATGGAAGAACTGATGAAAAATAAACTTCTGAAATCTGAAAATGAAAAGAATAAAGTAAGGTTTTATTTTATTACTTTTTAAAATAATTTTGAGTGTAATCTTTTTCTGTTGTGACGGTTTCCAACTTCTTGTAATCTAGAACAATGTTTCTCAACTTTTTTGATACCAAGGATCCTTTTGCTGCATTCTTAAATTGTGTCAGGCAGGTCTCTGGGGCTGGTGCCAGTCCACAGAGGGTCATTGAGAAACTCTGGTCTAGAATGTCCAGTCTTTTATGTTTTGTTTAAAGCCATGTCTTGCTTCCTTTAGAAGGGGCATCTGAAGTGTGAAACCTTGTGGTTTTAGTTTGCGAAATGACAAGGTACTTCTTAGCACTGTACGCTGCAAACACAGCCAAAAATGGACTCCTCATGTTCAAGCAAAGCCCTCACTTTTTTTGTCATTGTTGACAACAAAAGCAACATCCCAGTTAAATCAGGCTTAATTCAAGTAGCTTAGGGATTAGTTTGACACCTCTCTTCACCTTGTTTTACACAAATAAACCTTGTGCGAAGTTATTGGATTCCTATTCCAGAGCATATCTAAGATCTAACATATTCTTTACATCCTTGCAGTTCACTCTCTCAGATTATTTCCCATTTTGATTGTTATAAACTCCTCTTCCTTGCCTCTCAGACACTCATACAACTCTCCTACAATCCAGAGAAACATTGCTAAAATTAGCTGCCTTGCCACTTGCCATGCCTTTTTTGCATCTCTCCACTATCTGCTCTTTCTCCAGTGCATAAAGGCAGATTTGTTGTCAATACTTTCAAACCTTTGCTCTTCCCTGCTTTATCCACCGATGTGCTGTTTCACATTTTTTTACATACATTGATACAAGCCTTGTCTGTCCATTTTATAGCTTCTCTGATAAACCTTTCTGTGTACTCTCCATGCTGCTATGTATGCATATATAATTTTCTCTATTAAAAAATAACTGTTTACTACTGAGGGTCTCAGTAGAGCAGGGGTTCTCAGAGTTCATTGCACCACAACCCCCTCTGAAAAGAAAAATTACTACCTGACCCCCAGACGAGGGATGGAAGCTTGAGCCCACCAGAGTCATGCTTCCCTGGGTAGGGAGTCAAGTCCAAATTCTGAGCCCAACCACTCCTCATGTGGGGACTAAAGCTCAAGCAATTCAGTCCCAGGAAGGTGGCCTGTAATTTGAGCCCTGCCACCCAGAACTGAAGTCCCCTTCAGGCTTTGGCTTTCACCTTGGGTGTTGGGACTCAGGCTTTGGTTTTGGCCCTTGGCCCCAGCAAGTCTAAACCATCATTGGCAACCCCCATTAAAACAGGGTCACAACCCACTTTGGGGACCCAGACTTGGAGAACCCCTGCAGTAGTTAGAGGTGAATTAACTGCACCGTATATAGAAGATTAAATATATTACTATTGTTGGAAATCAGGGTGGATAAAAATGATTTTTTTAAATACAAAAATCAGACTTTTTTTATAAAAATGCTTTTTGAGGGAAAAATATTTCAAGATAGTTTTAATTAAGATACATTATAGCTCAAAGACATATTGTAGAATAGGTATTACAAATCCTAATCCTATAGTATAAGACAATATATTCATGTAATGGTTAAGAAACATTTTGTAAATGAGTTCCAGTAGTTCATAGATTAGGGACCCAATTTTATGGGGTTCCAGAGGCTTCCATATAGATTTAGATTAATCTTTCTATCTAGCCAATCGGATTCGGTGCTCATTCTAGAAGATATCATCAGAGATGCTTAGTTTTGCAGTTCTCAAACTGTGGATTTGTGTCTCCAGAGATTACATGCTTGTTAAAAGCAAAAATGTTTTTAAATAAACAATATATTGAGGTGAGTAATAACAGATCTCAACTTTATTGTCCCTCTGCAAATTTGTGTACACAGAGTTAATCCCTTACCTCTTTCTAAAAATGCAAAGTTTCAAAAAGTTCAGTGAATAGAAGATTGTTGGGAGCAGAATGGATCTGGACAAGGAGAAAAAGTGTGGAGATAAATGTGAGGCAGGACGGGCATCTAAAACAAAAGTGAAACTATTTGAGCAGCATATTCCAGAAATCCTGAGGTCTTTTTGAGTGTAGCCTTTTTTGTTTTGAGATCTACCATCCAGTTCTCTCACTAGAAAGGAAAACCTATAATGGCAGCAGGCCATAAAAGAGACCTAGTTTGGAACTATTTTAACTAAGTTCTTCTACCTGTGGGCAGGCCCTCTGAGTGACAGACATGGGCCACTTTGAGTTTAGAGGCCCAAACCCAGCCCCAGGCTCCCAATGTATCTAAGGTCTCATCCACAGAATCATATTAAAACCAAAAGAATATATGGAAATAAACACTTGAGACATTTATTAACAATTAAGTCATTATACCAATAGCATATATTATTAAAGATGTAACTTTAATTGTGAGTTTTCCAGTGCAAGCAAAACTCTTCATTTTAGGAATGCTTTTCTGGCTTTGTTGTATGAAAACTCATTTATAATTGAAGAAAATTGTGCAACATCACTGTTAATGTTAAGCATTGTGAGCCTATTCAAACACTCGTGTCCCATTGTACAATGGTGATAGTTCTTTACTTGTTTTAACACGTTGAAAGTGCATTCACCTGAAGCCACTTATGCAGGGAGACTGACAAAAATACGTAATGCAATTGTGATATTAGGAAATCAAATATTTTTGAAGCTGTTCTTTTGGCTTGCAGTCCAGTTTAAAGTTGGTGGAATGTATACGTTTCAGGAGAACAGTCTTGTCACAGAGATCTCTTGAAATTTCATTGTTGTACCTTTGTTGAAATTGTTCAGCTGCTGAATATAGATCTTCACCACTCAGTTCTCTGAACTCCCAAAGAAATCCAAAAAGGGTACAAATTTGTCACAGTGACTTAAATCGACTTGTAAGACTAGATTTGATGGAGTCAATAATAACAAAAAATAACATTGACTTGATAGTGCCGTTCTGCATCAGGCTGTGATTTGAGGAAAACTCAGATGACTGCTACTGATTTGGACTCAGAAAGGATTGCATTCCATTCATCACGAATCTTTTGAATATCTTTGTTGTCATTCAGTGCTATCCCTCTCAACATCTAATGTAGTATTGTGTGCTTCAATTACAAGATTAGTTTCATGGATCATTTTTAGCAGCTTCATCCACATGGATGACATTAAAATGCATTCAAATTTGGATGTTTACTTCTGAATTGACTTAAGCTCAGTGCGAGCCTTGATGTGAGAGTAAGAGATTCAAGCTCACTTAAAGCCTCTCACGGAGTTCAAATGCTGTGCAACTGGTTTAATGCCATCAGTTCATGCTGACCATCTCATTGTCGACATGCCGTGAAGAGAAGCAGGCAGATGCTGCTTCGGAATTTCCCATTTTCAAGGACTGCTACTGAAGGGGTTGTACAATTTGCTGGTTTGTTCCAAATTATGTGATTGCTTCCTTGCATGATTCAGCACAATCAGTGCCGGCAAGATTTAGCATGTGGTTGCCACAACTGGAGAAAATCCAGTTTTGGATTTTGTTCAAGGAGGACTGCTTGTATTCAGTTGCACTTCCCAGCCATATTGGATCCATTGTCATAGGCTTGGCAAATGCAGACTTGAAAATTTAATTTGAAGGCTTCCAGAATTTCTAATACACAAATGGTAATTTATTTTCCAGTATTTTGTGAAATTATCGAACAAAACGAATCATTCTTCGGTTGAAACCTTTGAACTTCCTGCGATTTTAACATACCGAACAACCAAGGTTGTCTGTTCTTTGAGACCAGTATAGAGTTGCATCAATAATAATTGAAAAGTACTTTACATGTTGTATCTCTTCAAGAACTGTTGTTTGCACAAATGTCCTACATAGCTCAATAAACTAGTTTTGTATTCTGGTAGATAGATAATGGTCTTGCATGGATTTTCTGCTCTCTTGTGATTCACGAACATGCTTAACATGGTCCGATAAGTGGGTCATACGTGCTAAGAAGCTCAAGTGTACCTAGAAAGTTTCCATTTATATGGTCACCGATATGCTGACTGGAACCAAACAAAGCCAATCCCATTTCAGAAAGAAAAAGAATGACATTCAATATGTGCTCAAGGAGTTTTTTTCCACTTACCAGTTTCTGTGTTTAGTTACTCAGGAGTAAGTTTTCAATTGAACTGTCAGCTAGTGCTGCTCTACTAGCTGAGTTCCATGCAACATAGTTATCTTTATGTGATACTGAAGTTTCATGTGCAGGTATTTGGTCTTTCAACTTCTGCCAACCTCTGTTGATGCTTCATTTTTATAAAGGGGTGCTTTTAAAACACAGTAACACACAATACATTAAACTTCCGATAATCCGGCACCTTTAGGATTATCAGATATGCCGGACTATCGGAAGGAGAGTGCCGGATTATCAGATATGCCGGACTATCGGAAGGGGAGGCTGTGAGGGGTGGGGTGTTGGGGGGATGCCACCCCAGACCCCTCATAGCCCCCCCTTCCAATAGTCCGGCTCTGCCCCAGGCGTCCCCGATTCAGCCGCTGCTGGTCAGTTTCAGCAGCAGCTGAATCGGGGACGCCTGCGGCAGAGCAGCTGGGACAGAGCAGCTGGGGTGCTGCTGGGTTGGTCCCGCAGCGCCGAGGGGTGGCGCTACGGGACCAACCCAGCAGCACCCCAGCTGCTCTTGGGGACGCCTGGGACAGAGCAGCTGGGGTGCTGCTGGGTTGGTTCCGTAGCGCTGCCCGTCAGTGCTGCGGGACCAACCTGGCAGCACTCCAGCTGCTCTGCCCCAGGTGTCCCCAAGAGCAGCTGGGGTGCTGCTGGGTTGGTCCCGCAGCCCCGAGGGGCAGCGCTATGGGACAAACCCGGCAGCACCCCAGCTGCTCTGCCCCCAGCTTCCACGATTGAGCTGCTGGTCAGTTTCAGCAGTGGCTGAATCGGGGAAGCCGGGCGCAGAGCAGCTCCAATGGTCCGGCTGCCCGGAGCACTTCCGGGTTCCCGATGGTGCCGGATCATCAGGAGTGCCGGAGCATTGGATGCCGGACCAATGGAGTTTTACTGTACATTAATTTGCTAAAGGCTATTGGTTATACAAGATTTTAATTGTATATACTTCTCAATGAATTAGCAGTTAGCGGGTGTTCTTTAGTATGACTCTTATAGCCTTATTTCAAAGTCTTGAAATTTCATCTGCTAACATGTTCCTGTTATTAAATTCCTCTAATAATTTGATAACTGATGTGTTGTTATGAATATGAACACAAGGCGATTGCCAGATTAGATATGAAGTTTATTAAATAACTAGAATTAAAAGTTTATCATCACAAAAAACCTTTAAAGGTGAATCTAAAACCGGATGAGGAGGTAGCTTACAGCTGAGCCTGACATGGCTATTATATGCAAAGACACATAAAAAACAGGAATACGAAAATCTCTTATGCAGAGATAAAGATATAATTTAAAGGTTAGACTCCCCCCTCAAACCAAGCAAAACCACTTTACAGTAATAGAGTTAATTCTGACTTCCAAAACCTCTAAACTATGCAAAGACTGAAAACAGCATTTCATAATGTACAATCAGTAATCACAGAAGCTACTCCAACCTCCAGTCACGGAAATGAAAACTTGGATGTGACCAAAAAATTGATGAAGGTGCGAGGTCCCACAATGATTTAAATCAATTTTTGCAGGTGTATATACAGCTTCTTTTGTTGTCTCTGTTATAACTGCAAAGTGTATAATAAATGGAAATGACGTGGTAGAAAAATGTCAAAATTTGAGGCCCTTTGTTTCCTGAGGCCCAGGCCAAATGGCCCTTCTGGCCCCCCTCTGATAGGGCCTGCCTATGGGTAAGAGAGGCATGCATACAAAATGCAAACTGCAACAAAAAAATGCAAGGCCTGGTTGCCCGACTGAAACATCATGAGAGAAGTGTTTCTTCTCAGGAGGAAGCTGCATTCAAGATGACGAAAGGAACATGTCTGAACATGCATGATCTTCAGGTTGGTAAACTTTATTTCATACTTAAGGATTGTTTGTCTTCCTTCTGGGCTATTCTTGAATTGTCATGTCTGAACAAAAAATATAGTTGTTACTGGATGGTATCATTGTTTTTGATGGGGTTGTGTTAAAAATAGCTGAAATAGGCAGATATAATTCCATTTACAATTTCACATTTAAAGTAATACTGAGTGTCAGTGAATACAATGGATGAATACAAATGAGCAGTATGGTAATAATAATAAAATGACTGAATTTGTGTCCAGTTTGGCCGATGTATATAGCAGAGGGGCATTGTTGGCACATGATGGCATATATTACGTTAGTAGATGTGCAGGAGAATGAACCAGTGATGGTATGGCTGATCTGGTTAGGTCCTGTGATGGTGTTGCTGGTGTATATATGTGGGCAGAGTTGGCACCGAGGTTTGTTGCATGGATTGGTTCCTGAGTTAGTTATTATGGTGCAGTGTATAGTTGCTGGTGAGAATATGCTTCAGGTTGGCGGGTTGTCTGTGGGTGAGGACTGGCCTGCCTCCCAAGTATATATATCGGCCAAACTGGACAGTCCCTACGTAAAAAAATAAATGGACACAAATCAGATATTAGGAATGGCAATATACAAAAACCTGTAGGGGAACACTTCAATCTCCCTGGACACACAATTGCAGATCTAAAGGTAGCCATCCTGCAGCAAAAAAACTTCAGGACCAGACTTCAAAGAGAAACTGCTGAGCTACAGTTCATCTTCAAGTTTGACACAATCAACTCAGGATTAAACAAAGACCGTGAATGGCTACCTGACTACAAAAGCAGCTTCTCCTCTCTTGGTATTCACACCTCCAGATCAGCTACTAGAAGTGGGTCTCATCCTCCCTGATTGGATCCACCTCATCATCTCTAGCCTGATTCTGGCTTGCATATTTATACCTGCCTCTGGAAATTTCCACTACATGCATCTGACGAAGTGGGTCTTAGCCCACGAAAGCTTATGCTCCAACACTTCGGTTAGTCTATAAGGTGCCACAGGACTCCTCGCCGCTTTTGCAGATTCAGACTAACACGGCTACCCTTCTGATACTTGAATTTTAACTAACACATCTGATTTTTAAAAACTTGAATAATTAAATTAAAAAATTCATACGGTTGTTTTGTTGAAATATATGTTTGCTGTTGAAGAAAAAAATCCGTAATACATAATATTGTTTTAGTTAAAATAAAAAAATTTAAATGTCTGGTGATGTTCTCTTCCTAATACTGCATGGCAAGAAAATCCTCCAAACAGTAATGATTAACCTGTTGAATTGGAGATAGTTCACCTCCCAATGACTTCATAAATATCTGCTTCAATTGTCTTTGGTAAATGAAATAACCAAACAATCATTCATTTTTTGATATAGCTATAAAACTAATCTGAAACATTTTCAAAATAAATCACTGTTATAGTGTGTATCTTTTTAAAAAATGAAATCTACATCTATCTCTGAGTTGTGTCGAATATGTATTAAGGTTATGATAACCAACAATAATGCACTTCTTATGTAGAAAACCATGATTAAATAGAGTCTTCCTAACGATTCAAATCATTTTGATTTATATTAAGTCCGCTCTGATTGAAATTGAATGTCCATTTGATTATAATTTTTGGTAGTTCCCATAAAATGCAAGCTTGCACCTTAAACCATCATATTAAATATAGATATTTTAATTGCACAGAAGTCTGGACACTTTAAATTTTCAGACTAGTAGTAATTTTCTCTTCTGTATTTGAAAAATTAGGAGCAGAGTAACAGGAGTAATTGAATCCTGCAGAGCATTGTCAGTAGATCATAATGCAAAGCATCAAATAGATGCACTCTTTAACAGTTTTTATAAATGAAGCAAGCAGCTACAAGAATTTTCATGCATAAGAGCTATTTTCAGATCCTGCAACACTGTCTATTGTCTTTCAGTCTAAAATGTTAAACATTTATTTTTAGCCCAGGAGAAGTACTTTTTAAAAGCTGAGCTAAAAACAATTCAGCATTCTACGGATGGTATGGAATTTTACAGTGAAGGTAACAAAATAGCTTTAATGACAACATGAGGAAGAAAAAAAATGGAAGCCCCCATGCCTTTCTTTAAAAATGAATATAATATTGTCTCAGACCAGCTTCTGTTAAATATAAATCATTGTTTCATTCTTTTTGTGTAGTATGTCTAAAGGGCAATATTAAAGTGGTTTGATTGTGTTACTTGTGCATTTTGAAATTTTAACGTTGATATTTCTTTTAAATGTAACCTTTTACTCAGGAAATTCAGAGTGTTTTAATACTTACTTTTTTGGACAATTGCATCATCTTTGTAAGGCAGTTTATCAAAAATTAGTGATATATATCTGGGTTTATTAACATTTTAAAACTGGTTTGGGAATGTATACAGAACATGTGGCCCATTGGGGATCTATGTGAGGCACATGAAACGTTTTCTTTATCGTTGCCTACACAGAGGGTTGACAGATTCTGCCGGTTTTCATTCACATAGTTATTTTTCCTACCAGTATTACAAAAGTGACGTGCTCTTAAAGCAAGGGTATGCAAATTTTTAGGTGCAAAAGCACAGTTAACAAAACTACTCTATCCTGAGAGACCATCTTGTTTATGACAATTTTGTGGTCCACTGAGATGAAGGGCCACTCATATGGCTCCCTCACTTGCCAAGATTGTCCCTCGCTGTTGTAAAGCGTATTGCGGTGGAGCTCTGGTAGTTCCCCCACGGTCCTGCGCTTCCTAGTGGATTTTAAGATGCTTCAGAGGCTTGCGGTGACCCTTCCACTGTCTCTTGATTCTTATAGAGTCAAGGGTTCCCCACTTAATGAGCTATTTTCATCATAGACCAGTCACTAGTTTGGAGGGAAAAATCCTTCCATGGTCTAAAGGTCCCCCTTTCCTTGGTGGCAGTCCACCGGGCATGGGGAGGGTTGGGGGGGAACTTGGTCCCACCCACTTACCCAGGGTTCCAGCCCAGGGCCCTTCTTAGTGGCTGCTAGTCGGGCCCTTGCCCTTATCCCACCATATAGCAGCCTTTTCCTGGACCATTTCCTCAACCACTCCTGCAATATTTTCTCCCTGGCATCTTGGGAACAACCTCTCCTATTTGCCTGCTCTGTGCTTCCTCCTCCACTACAGTCCATTTCTCTTCTCCTTCCCCCTCCTTGCCTGAGGGGAAACCTTTTAAAAGGGACCAGCAGACACTATTTGGCCTAATTGCTCCCAGAGGCTGGCTCTTGATGAATCCCAGGTGCCTGCCTGACTTAATTGCTGGGCAGCAGTCTCCTGCAGCCTATTCAGGGAACAGGAACCTGCTCACCCAACTGCCTGTATATTTGCCCTCCATCAAACTCCTGCAGCTTGCTATCTTTGGTCTGCCACAGTATATTGAGGTAAATAATTACATACTGCACAATATATTTATAAACTACTCTTTTTAATAATTGTAGATATATTTGTAGCATCCTATAACAGTTTGTTTTGCATAGTCAGGGTTAAAAATATAAGAATTTTTTTTAAATACACATTGTTAGATTTAAATAGTTTAAAATATTTTAGTACCAAGATGAATGTGTAACTTTGTCTCTTTATCTTTAATCAAATTATAAAAGCTTGAGCAAGAGTTGGAGCGGTTTAGGAGGAAGTTAGATCAAACAGAAGGCAGTCGAGAAGCTCTTCTTCGTCAGGTAACTACTTTTATGCCGTGAAAATCCTCTTCCTTTCATACTAAGCTAGGGTCAAGCCTGCCTCTTCATCTTGTTCTCAGTTATTCTAACAACAACGTTGTTTGGGGAGGAAGGACAATGCCTACTAACTGAACCATATAAGATTATACAAAAATGGGAGCTTCCCAGGGTTTAAAATAGTCATGAAAGCCTTTCCTTCAGTGGCATTGTGACATGTTGATATCTGCCAAAACTACTTCAGTGTTTATTCTTGGTGCGTTATAACAGTAGATTGGATCAAGCAGACAAACTATTCCTAAGACCTTCATTTGTTGCAGACATCCAGCTGCGGATGAAGAAATATATATATATAATGCATAATATAGACATTTACATTTCTAAGTATCTCTGAATGCAATAGTCTCAAACACTCTTTTGTACTATTTTCGCTCAACACTTTTAAATAGTTGAGTTGTTCATGCTGGATAAACCTGTGCACTGTTCTAGCCTCATTTCATAGGGCGTTTTTGCATATTGTATATTTGTAACTGTGCTGTAATATATGTTAAACAGTATTTGTATAGTGCTGTGGTGTCCAACCAGTTCTGAAGCAGTAGCCATTATAGTGGCTACTACTATAATGAACTAGCCACGCTTAACTAGCTAAATAGCTACATTTTTTCAAGTCAACTAGCCACATACAACTGGTTAAATAGCCACACATGGCTAGTGGCTAGCGTGTTGGATACCACGGGTATAATGACTCTAGACTTGAGAGTAGAGTAGAGAAACTTGTAACAATATAAATACGGTAAAAGTACTATGCTGTCTATATTTTTAGGCCTGAACAATGCACAGTGAAACTGTTAAATCTGAAAGACCCAGGAATCCTGTATGGCAGTGGTTGCCAACCTTTTTAACCACGAGATCACTTTTTCAATTTAAGTGCAATGTAAAATCTACCTCAAACCCAAATACCCTTGCCCTGCTTTCTTCCTGCCCCTTCTTTGAGGCCCTGCCCCTGCTCCATCCCTTCTCTGAGCCTCACCCTGCTCATTCCATCTCCCTTCCTCCCGCATCCTCACTCACTATCACCAGGCTGGGTTGGGGGTCGGGGTGCAGGCTCTGGTCTTGGGCCAAGGGGGTTGGAGTGGGGGAGAGGCTCTGTGCTGAGCCCAGTGTGGAGGATTGGGGTCCAGGAGGGGTTTCAGGGTGCAATCTCTGGGAAGGAGTTTGGGTGCAGGGGGACTCACATCTGAGGCAGGAGGTTGGGTGTAGGAAGAGGTTCAGGGCTGGGACAGGGGGTTCAGGAAGCAGGCTGTGGCTGGCCACTGTTTAACCGAGACGGCTTCTGGGCGGTGGAGCAGTGGAGTTAAGGCAGGCTTACTCCTGCTCTGGCTCTGCCTTGCTCCTGAAAGTAGCTGTAATGTACAGCAATGGCCCATGGCGTCATGTGCTGGCCCTCAACTCCAGGCACTGAGCCCACAACTTCTACTGGCCACGGTTCTCCGTTATTGATCAATGGGAGCTGCAGGAGTGGTGTCTGCAGGCAAGGACAGCATGAGGACAGCTCTGCCTTTCTCAGGGGCTGCAGGGACATGCCAGCCACTTCCAGGAGCAGCAGTTATCATATGGATAATGATTCCAGCCACGACAGGTTAGGCATTTTAGAACTTACTACTCAAAGAATTAAATTTAAGTGTAAGAGAGAAATGAAAATTATGAAATGCACATACCAGTCCAAAACCAAAACTAACACACTTTGCAAGCAGTAAAAGAAGTAATAATACCCCCCCTCCCCCGCCCCCCGGTATGTGTTGGGTCAGGAGATGAGAGTGAAGGACACTGTGTGTTTGTGAGAGTGACAGAGAGAGACACTGTGTGTGAGAGTGACAGAGATTTGCATTGCTAAGTTCCCTTCATCCCCTTCTCTCTGTGTGGAGGTAGAGTACAGGAGTGGGGGAAGGAGGGACACCCTAACATCAGTGCCCCCGTCTTCTCCCTCCCACATCCTGCACAGCAAGCAGGAGGCTCCTAGGGGTAGCTCCAAGGCAGAGGGCAGGAGCGGCATGACAGTGGGTAGAGGACCAACTGAAGTTCCAGTGCTTGATAGCTTCTTGGCCAAACCATTCAGGGTCACCTGCCAGAGGCTTCAAGATCTACTGGTAGATCCCAATCTACTGTTTGGTGACCACTGCTGTATGCCATCAAAAAGTCTCCCTATTTTCCCAGTACTTTCCCTTCCCCCTCTTTTTTTTGGAGAGCAAGAAAAAGATGTGAGTTTGGTTGAGGGGGACCTTGGATTCAGATTTATTAGCATTCATTGTTTGACTTTTTTACCATCAGTACAGATTTCTGAGTTGAAAATGCTGTTTTATTTTGAGCTCACCCCCTTGTGTGTAGGTACCTCAAAAGGGGGATACCATAAAAATTTTGTTATCCATCATGTTGGGAGATGGGGGGATGCTGGTAAGTCAAAAATACTGGTTAACTAGGAGGGAAGGAGTTTAGGTGTAGGAGCGGCTGGGGGTTGGGTTGGAGGGGGGAGGATGAGTGCAGGGTCTGGGAGGGAGTTTAGGTGTGGAAGGGAAGTTGGAGAAGTGTATGGGGCAAGGGAGAAGTTTTTGGGGTGCCAGATCCATGCTGCACTCCTCTCAGATGGCTCCCCGCAAGTGGTGACCTGTCCCTACTGCTCCTAGGCAAAGGAGCGGCTAGGGGGCTCTGTGCACTGTGTCCGCTATAGGCACTGACCCCACAGCTACTATTGGCTGCATTTCTCAGGCAATGGGAGATGCGGAGCCAGTGCTTGGGGCAGGGTGAGGACTGTGCACAGAGTCCTGTGGCTATTCCTCCTCTACCTAGGAGCGGCAGGGACATGTTAATACTTCTGTGGAGCCAGATAGGGAGCCTGACAACCCTGTGCCAACCAGATTATAAACTGGACTTTCAATTAAGATCAGAAATGCTGGTTTATAGAGCTTTCTGGATGGTCAAGTGCCAGATAACACTGCTTTTACTGTATTATGTTTCATACATGATGAAGTGTCTTGGGACAGTGAGGTGGATTAATATTTTGCTTTAATTTTGGTTCTGTGCGTGGCTTGCTTTAGCGGTCACATTAATGGTGCTCTGTCAAATATTCTTTGCATTGTTAAAATGCGCCATACAGTATATTCAGAAAGAAAAGTGAGCTGCGGAATGCACTCTTCTCATATCAAGAAGCATTGATATGTACATATCCTACTTCTGATGACTAATCTTTTTTTCCCCCCTTCTTAAATCAGCTATGGAGATAGAATAAGCCAATTGCAGCATGTGAAAAATGATTAGAACATGGCAGTTTAAATTAAATCCTTTCCTTGCAACTGGCAAGATAGTGATTTTTTTATAATGGTTCATTTGTTATCTGGATAATCAGTTTCTTATATCTAGGAATGAACTTCCATTTCTTTTATGCTTACCCTTTCTAAGCATTTAGGCATCTACTAAAAAAGCGGTAATTATATCAAGTCTTTTAAAGTCTATGGTATTTGGTAGAATTGAATTGTTTGTATTTTTTGTTTTGTTTTATTCAATGTTTGGTACTTGTCTGTCTGTTAGATGGAGGATCTCCGTTCCCAATTACTCAGAGCAGAAGAAGACCGCATGGATTTGCAGAATCAAGTTTCACAGGTTGCCTTGCACCGCCAGAACTGTTATGATGAGCAAGAGGATGACAGGAGAAGCAGATTAGGTACAGCCTTTTCCTGTTTTATGGGAGATGAATTTACATCTTTGCCAGAGAATGATTTCTGTCTTTGAGTTGCAATCTAGATCCTCTGTTGGTTGAACTATTACTGCTAGTTATCATCTTAGCTCAATTAACTTTTGTTAGTACTATTGTGAGATGTTAATAGCTAAATAGTTGGGAGAAACACAATATTTATGAGGTGACTGAAATATATTATCTTCATACTGGTTTAAAACCCCCCAAAATTTATCAGGTTGTTCAATTGAGCCAGCATCAATGGTTTCTTCATAGAAGAGAAATTTTGAACTGTTTTGAAAGTCTCAAAAGATTTACTATGCAAATTTTTTATAATATTTTTCTGAAATGCTGGTTAACACTTGCCACTTTACAGCACAGTCCAAGATTCACTTTTCTATGTAGAATTTTGCTTAATTAAAAAAATCTGCTGAACCGCCTATTAAACATCCAAATTATCCTTCAGAAATAACAATTTATCATTATTGATTACATTTAGTTAACACTTGTATTTGCAACACTTTTAGGAATCATAGAACACTAGAACTGGAAGGACCTTGAGAGGTCATCGAGTCCAGTCCCCTGCCCTCACAGCAGTACCCAGTACCGTCTAGACCATCCCTGATAGATGTCTATCTAACCTGCTCTTAAATATCTCCAGAGATGGAGATTCCACAACCTCCCTAAGTAACTTATTCCAGTGTTTAACCATCCTGACAGTTGGGAAGTTTTTCCTAATGTCCAACCTCAACCTCCCTTGCTGCAGGTTAAGCTTATTGCTTCTTGTCCTATTATCAGAGGCCAAGGAGAACAATTTTTCTCCCTCCTCCTTGTGACTCCCTTTTAGATACCTGAAAACTGTCACCATGTCTCCTCTCAGTCTTTTCCTTTCCAAACTAAACAAGCCCAATTCTTTCTGTCTTCCTTCATAGGTCATGTTTTCTAGAGCTTTAATCATTTTTGCTGCTGTTCTCTGGACCTTCTCCAATTTCTGCACATCTTTTTTGAAAAGTGGTGGCCGGAACCGGCCACAATACTGCAAATGAGGCCTGATCAGCGCAGGGTAGAGTGGAAGAATGACTTCTCGTGTCTTGCTCTCAACACTCTGTTGTTAATGCATCCCAGAATCATATTTTCTTTTTTTGCAACAGTGTCACACTGTTGACTAATGTTTAGCTTGTGCTTCACTATGACCCCTAGATACCTTTCTGCAGTACTCTTCCTAGACAGTCGCTTCGCATTCTGCATGTTTGAGACTGATTGTTCCTTCCTAAGTGAAGCGCTTTGCATTTGTCCTTATTAAACTTCATCCTATTTACCTCAGACCATTTTCTCCAGTTTGTCCAGATCATTTTGAATTATGATCCTATCCTCCAAAGCAGTTGCAACCCCTCCCAGCTTGGTATCCTCTGCAAACTTAATAAGTGTTCTCTCTATGCCAGTATCTAAATCGTTGATGAAGATATTGAACAGAAGTAGTCCCAAAACAGACCCCTGCGGAACCCCACCTGTTATGCCCTTCCAGCAGGGCTGTGAACCGTTCATAACTACTCTCTGAGAACAGTTATCCAGCCAGTTACGCACCCACCTTACTGTAGCCCCATCTGCCTAGTTTATTGATAAGATGATCATGCAAGACCATATTAAATGCCTTACTAAAGTCTAGGTATACCACGTCCACCGCTTCTCCTTTATCCACAGGACTCATTATCCTATCAAAGAAAGTTGATAGATTAGTCTGACATGATTTGTTCTTACAAACCCATGCTGGCTGTTACCTATCACCTTATTATCTTCCAGGTGTTTGCAGATGTATTCCTTAATTACTTGCTCCATTATCTTTTCTGGCACAGAAGTTAAACTAACTGGTCTGTAGTTTCCAGGGTTGTTCTTATTTCCCTTTTTGTAGATGGGCACTATATTTGCTCTTCTCCAGTCTTCTGGAATCTCTCCTGTCTTCCATGATTTTTCAAAGATTATAGCTAAAGGCTCAAATACCTCCTATATCAGCTCCTTGAGTATTCTAGGATGCATTTCATCAGACCCTGGTGACTTTGTAGATATCTAACTTTTCTAAGTGATTTTTATTTTTTTTTTTTAATTTTATCTTCTAAACCTACCCCATTCCCATTAGCATTCACTATGTGAGGCATTCCTTCATCATTAGACTTCTTGCTGAAGACTAAAACAAAGAAGTCATTAAGTACCTCTGCCATTTCCAAGTTTCCTTTTACTGTTTTCCTCCTCCTCCTCACTGAGCATATGATGGTAAATCGTGGTATTCAGAATTTAAAATCTCAAGAGGCAATTGCATAGTAGGCTATAATGTCTCCAATGTGTATTTTTTGTTAAAGTACTCTAATATGTACTTGAGCTCTATAAATGCAGCTTGACTTGTGTGCTTAAACATTCAGTACCTTTGTGGTCATTGTGGTCTATTATTTTTCTAGTGACGCACTTCTGTGTGATTTACGTTGTCTTTAGGCCAGGTTCACTATCCCAATCAATCTTTCGTCAGTTTGGTTACGGATTACTTTCCATTTTTGAAATTTAGTTTTGCAGCTAGTTAATTCCTCTTGCATTCAGATAGATTCTGATAGCCATTAAAATGGAGTTGTGATTCCATGTTTTATAAGTATACTTACCTACCTATCTCATAGAGCTGGAAGGGACCTTGAGAGGTCATTGAGTCCAGTCCCCTGCCCTCATGGCAGGACCAAGTACCATGCCTGACAGATTTGCCCCAGATCCCTAAATGGCCCCCACAAGGCTTGAACTCACAACCCTGGATTTAGCAGGCCAATGCTCAAACCACTGAGCTATCTCTTCCTCGCTATCCGAGGGGTAGCTGTGTTAGTCTGAATCTGCATAAACAACAAGAAGTCCTGTGGCATCTTGTAGACTAACAGGTGTATTAGAACATAAGCTTTCGTGGGCGAAGACCCACTTCTGCACCTGACAAAGTGGGTCTTTGCCCATGAAAGCTTATGCTCCAATAAATCTGTTAGTCTATAAGGTGCCACAGGACTTCTTGTTTTTTACATGTTTTATAAAAATCTTCCCTTCCTCAGAAAACCCAAGAATCTGTAGTCCTGTATCAAATACTATTTTTTCAGAAAGTGAATTGGTAGTCATTTTGAACCACCTGATACAGTAACCATTTTGCTTAAAATTGAGTTTATTTGCAACAATAATATGAGACTTATATTCCTTTCCATCATTTTTTTTGGAGTTGTTATAACTATGCACTAAAATATTGATATAAAATGCAAAGAAAGAAACAACCTGTCCTGGAGCAATTTTACCAAAAACAGGAATAGAGCTTAAAGCAAACTTTCAACAGGAAGTAGTCTGGGGGTAGAACAGAGTGTCATGAGACGGGGTAGGGACTGATGTTTTCTGAATTTTGAACAGGTTATAAACTGAAGAATCTTGATTATCAGTTGAAGAACAGCTGATATAATTACTGCAGTTTTTATATAGAAATGTACATTTTAAGTTCTGCATAAGCATGAAAACATTGCTGTATCTAGGTAAGTATGTAAAAAGTCATACATCTTGATAATCTTTTATAAAGTACTCTTCACTAATGCTTCACATACAGATCTTGAGACTTTGCCTTAATGTAGTTAAATTGTGGCTCTGTTGAAGGCAGGAGTAAAACTCCCATTTCATTCATTTTTTTCCCCACTTGTACATTATATCCACTTATAAAGAAGAAAGAGAACATGAAATGGCTTTGCTGTAGTGAACAGAAGGCTAATATCTCCCTAATTATGAAATCATACTTTTGTCTTTTGGTATCTTTGGTTTGTACACTGATAAAATCAGTAGCTATGGGATATTTATATGTTCCCAATAATAACCCATAATTTATATGGGAAGAAGAAAATAGCACTGCAAATGTAGGAATGAGAATTTTAATCTCTTAGGCTTCAGTGCTTTCACCTGGCATATCAGTGCTGTTTGTTTGTTCACAAACGGCTCACTCTTTTTTGTAGTTGTTGAAAGGTCTGAGCGGGAGAAGCAAGAGTTGGAAAAACAGATCCTGGAGTTAAGAGCAAAACTGAATCATAACGTTGTCATGTCAGAGGTAGAAGAGCTGAAGCGATGCATAGAGCACAAGGACAAGGAGAAAGCACAACTTGCAATGCATATAGAGGTAACCTTCTCTTTATAAGTGGTTTCACGTATGTTTGAGACAGGTGATGTGCTAGGTAGGGAGATGACAAAACAAATATTTCATTGATACTCAGATCTTAGTGGTTTAGGAGTCATATTAGCGGTCAGTGTTACACCAAAGAGCCACAGTAGTGTGAAGTCATTGTTTTATTTATTATTTTAAGGTATATAAAGGACCTACACTAGACGAGATGGTGCCCCAGATGAGTATCTTGGGTGCCCCCTCCATTTTTAAACTTTTGTATACAATATCCCATTTCATTACTTTCATTCATGGTGTGCATGCATGATGTATCCCTGTCATGTAAGATGATAAATTTGCACGAGATTCTGTAAATTATGTCATATATAAGCAAATAAAATAATTCTTTCCTATAAGCTTATAAAAACTTAATTTTAAAAATAACTGAAATGTATTAACATGAAGAAATTAAAGTGTGAACCAACATTGGGTGGACCAATAATAGTGTTATAACAGGTGACTGTCTTAGAATGTTAACCCTAGTTCTTTAATTCAAAAGGTTGGTTTTCATGCTTCTGCTCTAATGAACTGAAGCACAGCTTCAGTGATTCAAAGGCTGGCCAATGCCATTTTCAAGCAATAGAATGAGAGCAGTGTCAGTCTCTCATTTCATTGGCCACTGTCGTTCAAATATGTTTTAATGAGTCTAAGCTGTGAAAAGCTGTGCTCATCACACATTATCATTGACATTTGAACGTTCTCCATGTGTCAGAGTCAGGTTAAGGTCTGTATAATTGCTCAAAAGTATTTTTCTACTTACTGAGGTCATATGAAAACCTCCATGTGTTTTTCTGGTGCTTCATTTATCCAGACCTTTCTTTGGACACTTGAGCAGTATCAACAAGCAAGCAAAAAACTTCCCTCTTGAATTTTTCATCCAGGCTTCCCATAACCTCTCCTCTGCCTTTGTTTAAAAACAAAACAAAAAAATCCCACAAACCAAACCTGAGTTTTTGAAGTCAGACTCAACTCCTAACATTTTTGCCATTTCTTTGGGAGCCATGATAGCATCTTCAAATCCATTTTCTCTGTCAGCCTCACTAAAACCAAGATTGCTTTTCATCATAGTAGTGGTTGCAATTTCTTCAACTGAGTTTGTAATGCCTTACTTGGAACAAAATATTGTGCCAAACCACAGCTGAGACAAGAAATTTGAAGTCAGTCATCTGGTCTACCAAATTTTGCACCTCATGTTGGATTCTGGCCTTGGCTTTACTCAACTGCACCAGTTCCATCTGGGTATCATAAACAGCATCATGTGATATTTCACTAACCTTACACGTCAGTGTGGCTTTCTCAGTGAGTGTCACTTCAGAGGCTTCATGGTGAGATTTGTGATATTGTCTGTGATTTGATGCTGAAAACAGGACATATATTCTTTGCAGTACTCCTAAGAGAGATATTGAATCTAAAGAAGATGCTTCTGCATCTGACACAATTATGCTGAGGCAATGGCATCCACAAAGCATGAAGTAGCTCTTGTATTCAATACAAGGAACCTTGCATGGATGCCACTGTCTGTTCCTTTTGTGTTTGCACGATTAACCTTGACTATGACTGTCCAGAAGCTTTATTTTATTCTAATTCAGAATGTTAATAAACAGTTCTTCTAGACATTTTCTAGTAGAGTTGTCCAGATTGGACACAGATAAAGTGTTCCTTTACTTGGTTACCACCATCCTTGTCATCAACAAATTTTACTGTAAATGACATCTTTTCACTGTGACTAATGCTGGAAATGCAGTCCGTTCTTACGACATACTACTGTGCTTTGCCAAGCTGCATCAATATGATGTTAAGCATCTTCCTTACCATTAGGGCAATCAATTCATTCTGAATTGTTTTGCTGTAGTAATGACCCAGAGCTCTACAAACCAATCAGCGTACGTGTTCACACATGGTATTGTCTTATTTCCCAAGATACTCCACCAAACAGAGGAAATTACTGTAATGTCTAGAGAACAACTTATCAGGTGAACCCCACACACCCAAATTATTCTTTACAAGGAAGAAGGTAATTCAGATCAGATGTTTGAACACATTCCTGCAATGCTGAGTTTCTACATTTAATAATATGCTGTTTTCCCATGCTACTTGAGAGAGGCAACTTCAGGCACTGAGGGATACTGGGATCAGTAAATGCAGCAGATTCTGATGCTGTGGGAGTGGAACAAATTCTCAGTGTGTAGAAGGGAGTACTGCCTTGGTCTCTTCCCCAATTGTTCAGTCATTGTCCTCATCACGCAACAAGGCAGCTATGACACCCTTACAGGCTAGCCCTCTGGATGACTTTAGGGAGCACTAGTCCTCCATCCAGAATCTCTCCAACAGGAATGGGCTTTTTTCACCTTTTGCATCCATTTGCTCCAAATGATATTCAGGTGATCCTTTGCTCACTAGGACTGCATATACAGCAAGTGGTAAGAAAACAGCTGCCCTCTCCCATTCCCACTTCCTAGGCTTTGGTCTCCCTGGCAGAGCTTCTCTTGGAGAAGAGACACAGTCTCTGGGTTTAGCTGTTGCCTCCCTGCAGCTTGGTCTGTCCAAACACCAAGGGAGCCGGAAGCACTCACTTTAAAGGTGCGCCTGATGATGGTGCTCCAGATAAAACTCAGGATACCCCTGATTTCCTCCCCTCCCCCCCACTCCTTCTTTAGTCATCTGCATCCCTTCAGGTTGGCTTGGTCACAAGTAACCTCGGACTGCTGAGTGGTCCTTGCTCCGTTGCTGGTTGGAGAGTCCACGCACATGGTGTTAGCATGCAAGACTGTTTGTCCCAAGGTGATCGTGATCTGCATATAAACATCAGAACTCAGAATGGATTGCTTAGCTTGCCAGGCTTTCTTGCCTTAAGTAGAGGGCAAGGTGATGCATATCTTGATGGACAACATGGCCACTATATTTTACATCAAGAAGCAAGGCAGAGCCTAGTTGTCAGCCTTTTGCCAAGAAGCTCTCTGCTTCTGTCACTTATGTGTGAATGCCATTCATCCTGGGGCTGTGCACCTCCCCAGAGCTAGGAACATGCTTGCAGATCACCTCAGCAGGACCATCTCATTTTGCCATCAGGAGGTGATTAGTGTGATCTTCCAAAGTGGAGGACTCCCTGGGTGGACTTGTTTGCTTCTGGCAGAAGAGGAAGTGCCTTGCACTCTGCACAGGGTCCTGGCAAAGATCAAACAGGACTGAGCGAGGGTTGTCTTCATACCCCTGCCTGGTGTCGTCAACACTGGTTCAGCGTGCTCCTGTACCTTTTGGTGACCACTGCTCAGGCCAGGCCATAGCACCTTTCTGTACCCAAACTTGACAACTCTTCATGTGACTGCAAGGCTACTGTATGGCTAAAAGCACAAGATCAGCAGTGCTTGGCCCATATGCAACAGGTTTTGATGGGCAGCAGGAAACCTTCCACCGGGGCCACTTCAATATTCTCATGCTGGGCCTCAGACCAGAATATCTGTTCTGAGTAGGCTTCACTGCAATCGATTCTGGACTGTCTGCAGCATATCAAACTTCAGGGCCTGTTTCTTTTTTTCAGTTAGAGTCAATAGTGTCAATAGTGTTCTTTAGTCAGTAGTGGCTTGGCCACTGTTTCAGCCTTCCATCCTCTGATCCAAGGCAGATTGGTTTTCACTCACAAAATGATGGTCTGGTTTGACCACGTCTATCCTCAGAACCTGAATCTCATGCTGTCATGGCTCATGGGTTTCCTCTTTGAGCCTTTTGCATCTTGCTCCCTTGTCCTCTCATGGAAGGGTTCTAGGTCGCAATCAGCTGCCCACAGGGTCTCTGAGATTAGGACATTTAACTCAGAGCTGTCCTATACAGTCTTCTACCAGGACAAGGTTTAGTTCTCTCTTCATTTGGCTTTCCTCCCAAAATGGTATCACAATTTCAAACGAGCCAAGATATATTTGCTTATTTTCTTTTCAAAACGGTGTAAGTTGGAAGAAGAGCACAAATTGGAAGTCTATGGACATCAGGAGAGCTTTGGCTTTTCACACAGATAGAACTAAGCTGTTCTGTTGTTTGTTGTGTTAGCAGAGAGGAAAGTGTGTCCAGTGTCCACCCAGAGAATCTCATTGCATGGCTGCATCTGTTTCTGTTATAAGATACATAATGTTACATTAAATGTTGAAAGTGATAGTGAGAAGCCATATCATTTATCACTAGAAACTGGTGGCTATTGCCAAGATACTTGTTCAGGAACTGAACATAACATAGAGGAATTTCCTTAGAAGAAGTACAATGGATGAAATGGGGTGAGTCTCACTCCAATTTTAAATGTTCATAAGTGTTTTGAAGAGTGATAGTAGTAAAAAGAGTGAATTTTATATAACTACAATTTATTTTTTATTTTAAGTTTTATGGCTATATTGGTGTTTTTGTTTTTAAAGAGAGAGGTTGGAAGTACAGTACAGTACAGGATGGAAAATCTGCTGTGTCCCATAAATCAGTATCTAAATGTAAAAGTTCCTTATAGATGTTCCAAATATTTTTACTTTTAGTTGAAATCTTCTGCAGAAACCTGGATAAGAATGCTTCGTGCTATTTTTGGTGACATAAGAGTTAAGATCAATGTTCCAGTGTCTTTTCCCTAGTTTTGTTAAGAGTAAACTACACTGTGAAACTGTTAAAAACAAAGTAATTAAAATAAATCTGATTAGAGAAATTGGGACACGTAGGGCTGTAAAGTTTTACAGTCTGAATAAGTCTGTAGTTCTAGTGTCCTAGAATAGACTGACCAGTTATTGTGTAAAGGATGAAAGGGATAATGTAGGCTTGACTTAGCAGGCTTTAGATAAGATTATAGAGATTACAGGTTTTGGTTCTTAAATAAAAATTAGTACAGAAATGTTTAGTTTTTATTTATTAATTGTTATTTATTAACAAAGATAAAATTATTTATTCTTATTAAATGTTGTGGAATTGAATTGAAACTACTATAAATTAAGTCCTTAGTGGCAATACAGTAGTTTAGTGCACTATCCTCTTTCCTTTGTTTGGGTTCAGCTCTTGACTTCGATTTCAGATTAAAACACAGCTAAAAGAATGTAATGATAGTGTCTAAATTCTGCTCTAACTCACTGTTTTTCCATAGAGATCAAGGAGATCCCTAGAGATAAAAAGGCAAACAAGGGATTGAAGGAAAATGTAATAAATATGGCATAAGTAAACATTAAAAAAATTATCAGGGGAGGAGGCTAGACTGTCTAGGTTAGACTGTTTCAAGATATTATGTTAGTAATTTAAAGGGGCTGAATAGCAAGTTTATATTGGCAGAGGCTTTGTGGACCACCAGAGCAAAGAGTGATCACTTGTCTGCTGACATAACCCATATTAGTGGGATCCCTAAAAAGGCAGGTGGTGTGTAAATACTGTATAGATTACCATAAGGGCAGAATTTAAGGAAGAGGTATCAGATATAGGGATGCTAAATATTGATTAATTGAGTACTCAGTTAACCTCATGAATTCTTATCGATTACTTGACTATTCTATACTCCCCAGGCCAGTGCGCTCCAGCCCCACTCCCAAGGAGCCTTCTGCCACTTTGTGCTGTTGCCTCTAGTAGTGCAGAGTGCCAGGCGGGAGCTGGTCCACAAAAATTTAAAAACCAGCTCCTCTCGTGGACCAGCTGCCTGTTTCCCTGTGCTGCAGTGCAGGGTGGCAGCAGCCCTTGTCAGGGGCATGGGGCAGGCTGAGGCCCCAGACCTGGTGCGAGCTGGAACTGAGCCGGGCTGCCTGTCTGCCTGGCTCCTAATATACTTTAAATACAGAGCTGCAGTAGGGATAGGTCCTGGACCCGGGGCAAGCCAGGACTGAGCTGGGCTGCTGGTCAGCCTGCTAAAAAAATGTACTGGCGTGGGGTGGGAGGGAGGGGAAATGCGTATCGTCTATAGTATTAACTGTGAGCTTCTGCTCATCGGATAATCAACTACACTATTATATCCCTAATCAGATGTAGCCAGGTTTAACACTAAGATTTTATAATCTAGAAGTGCTATTGTGAAATTAGTCAATGCAACCAGTATAAAGAATTCAGGATATGAATGTTGTGATTGTGTGCCCAAACCTGTAAGAAACAGACTGTCATCACCAGAAATCCTGCTGAGAGCCCGAGTAAGAGTATTACCATATGGACAGTGGGGCATTGTGATGTTGTCAGTCACAGAATCTTCAAGGGCCACTGTCAAAAGAGAATTGAACAAGGAATCCTATCCATTATAGATATATTGTTTTTGTAGCCTATATTCAGGATTGATTGACTTAATTCAAGGTGATTTAAATCATTGAATTAAATCACCAAAAAAACCCATTGATTTAAATCAGTTATCAAAAAAATTAAGACTGACTGTGCTTAGAGTGCATTTAATTTTTGAGTAATCCACATTGGACTCCCTGGTACTTCTGTTTTTTGACAGAACAAGCATAGGAGGGGTTTCCCTTGGAAAAGCTGAGTTATGCTGAAGTAAAATAGGAAATAGAATTATGGCATCTCCATTATGGTCTTTGGCCAGGACGTTCCAAAATAAGGGGCATGTATTATGTAATCTACTATATATTTGAGAGAGTTTGACTGAGTGTGAGTTAGTCTGTGTGTTTGTCTGTTCAAGAACTCCTCCTAAATGATAATAGCTAGGACCACCAAATTTGGTATACATACAGCTTTCTTTTATTTAAAACAAGATAAAGGTTTGGTTGTGCCAGGAACACACGATGTGCCTAGAATGGGATTGCTTCTCATAAAACCATACAGAAAAAAGACAGAATCATCAGGTAGAGGAAGGGGGCTCACTTGGGGTGTGGCTCTTCCCCCGTCCAGGACTGCCCCAGCCCCAAGCCTCCCTCTCACCAGGTTCCCTTTAGGGATGGCAGGGAGGCTGACACCTCCCTCCTGATTCGTATGAACGTTGGTGGCTGTTCCCCTTCATCAGGGAGTGAGGAGAATACTGTGCACTTTGCTGCATTTCTCATTCTGGTTGGGGAGCACTGGGGGCAGGCAAACCTGGACCTTCCCCAGCTAGGGGACATGCACCCTTCCCCTGGCTGTGCCTGCTGGGACTACAGACACCATTGGAAGGCACTTCTCACCTGGCCCTAGCCTACTGTGGTGAGACAGGGCTGGATATTTTTATTTAGAGCAGACAAGCTGAATAAGACTGTTTTTTGTTCTGTGCTTATGTGGTGATGGATGGTGTCCAAGCATGGCAGATGAGTGAGTTAAGATATGCTTTAAAGACAGAGAAA
Source organism: Pelochelys cantorii (assembly GCA_032595735.1). Taxonomy (NCBI): domain Eukaryota; kingdom Metazoa; phylum Chordata; order Testudines; family Trionychidae; genus Pelochelys; species Pelochelys cantorii. Next base: position 93,435,802 of record CM064329.1, on the reverse strand, counting down.
ATATATAAGAAAGGATGGAGACGGCACAAAAAGGAACAGTGAAATTGACTGGAAAGAAAAAGGGAAGACATCATTCAGCACGCACACAGCTTTCCATATTCCCTCACACTTTTGCCACAGAAAAAAGTGGGGCAGGCTGCATAGCGAACCCCTGGGGCAGGCTGCATAGCGAACCACTCATTCCCAACCCCACCTCAGAGCCATGATTGAAAATGAAGAAAAACAAAAATTGAGTTAAGGACCCAAGCAATGCTAGGTACATCTTCTTGTATAAAATAAGAAAATGACTGTGGCAACTGGTAACTCTACATTTCTCGAACTGCAGCTTTCTGTATTGTATACTTGAGTGATAAATTAATTTACTAGGTTTAGAATCTAACAAGTTATAATGATTAGCTAAGTTACACTTTTTTTCTAGCAACATCCAAAACAGCAAACAGCTTGGGAATTTACTTGTCAGTTTACACTTATACTAAAAGGCATAAAGAGAGTCTTGAAGAATGATGTATTACAAAGTGAATTACTTTACTAACCAGTTGATGCACTCAGCCATATCCACATTGTCGCTCACATTACTTTCTCCCAGTAAGCAGTTTTCATTATGATGTTTTATTCTTGCAACTAGTCCCTACATCATCTTCTTGCGCTGCTTACACTTGACACATTTTCCTTTTTTACCCAGGGACTGAATTTCTTCAAAATGTTCCCAGATAGGGTCTCTCTTACACCCAAAAGCCATGACAATTTTTCTGTGGCAAAAGTGTGAGGGAATATGGAAAGCTGTGTGTGTGCTGAATGATGTCTTCCCTTTTTCTTTCCAGTCAATTTCACTGTTCCTTTTTGTGCTGTCTCCATCCTTTCCTATATATTTTCTCTGTCTTTAAGGCATATCTTAACTAACTCATCTGCCATGCTTGGACACCATCCATCACCACATAAGCACAGAACAAAAACAGTCTTATTCAGCTTGTCTGCTCTAAATAAAAAAAAAATCAAATTTTTTGTTAAAATGATCAATTTTTATCTACCCTGTCTATATTAGACCAGAAGAATATCTTATTCTATTTTAGCTATATTTATATTCCCCCATCATTCCAATATTTCAGTGCTTCACAGCTTTTAATGTGATTAACCTCATAACACCACAGTGAAGGAGGGAAGTACTAGTATTCTGTCAGCTGAAATCAGGAGCTGGGTGGGGATGGGGTGATTCTGGAGCATGACTAGGAGCTGGCAGCAGTATAAGTAGGGCTTGAAGTAGGACTAGGAACAGCGCTGGAGCAAGAGCAAAGCTGGAGTAAGTTAAGGTTTGGGGAGTCTGTTGCCACTGTAAAGCATGATAAAGTTCCAAGCCCTAGGCTGACACTGAGCAGAGTAAGCGTCTTTTATACGTAGTGTGGGAATCACATGATCAGTTCCCGACTTGTGGAAAGACTGGAGCCTATCACAAAAAGTGTAAAACTGCAAAAGAACAAGACAGAGATTCTTACTCTAACATCTTTTCCTAAAATGTGAAGGCATGGTGAAAGAAAATCGAAAGGCCATTAAAAAGGCACCTAAACTCCCAAACTTTATATTGGAAAGCTTTTCCTCTGAAAGTAGGAGTTGTAACAAGTAATATCCAAAAAACAATCTAAAAAGATGCAGTTCACTTGAGTTGTAAATGCCTTTTTTAAAAAAGATTTCACATTTGGTTGATTTGTCTGCAGCTTTTACTCTATGCTAAAATAATAAAAATCTATGTTCTTTTTAGTCTTATTCTGTAAGTTTAATGTTTAAAGTAATTATAAAGATGACTAATGTCTTTGTAAAAAAGCTTGAGGCACAAACCCAGGGGAGTATTGTTATAGTATCAGTTGTTCTGATAATGACGTAATCATTTCTTGACTACCGAGAATAACATTATAAAAGGGAAATAAGCAAAGCTTTTGGAATACAAAAGTTTAATTGTTCATGCATAATTTCAGTAAAGTATTACAGACAACTTGTCACAGTTATTTTAATTTGACATCTCTTCTTAAATGGCAAATCATTCTTTAACTCAGGTATTTATTTTAAGGCAGCCTTCCAATAATACATAAAAATAAATGAGATTTTACTTGACCTAAAAAAGGATGGAAAATCAATATTTAAAAAATGCTGACTTCAAAAGAAGCCAAATGTGCAAATAGCATTTTAATTTTCACATCCATTGTTAGAACATACTTTTACTTAAACAATTAATGACTATCTAACTCCAAAGAAAAAATTGAACTTCTTATAAACTTTTGTATAAATTGTATTATACACTTTTTCTGATGACTGTGAACTAAAATTTTGTGTAGATGATAATGTGCAAGTGTATGTTTTTTTTTTAAAAAAAGAGGCTTTTTCTTGTACACATATACCTTTTATGGCAAGTGATACAATGCCTTAAGTGATAAATATTTATTCCTCTATTCCGTGGCAGCCTGAGAGCAGGGGGTTGTAGAAGCATAGTCCTATTTGGTGTTTGGGAGATGGGCGGGCACTAGCCCGCCCACATCTAAAGGACCTCCCCCCCAGCCTACGGGGAGGGTCCACAGGGCCCAGCAAAAACAACTAATTACTTGGGACAAATAAAGAGGAAAAACAGGGACGGGTGTGAGGGTCAAAGGGCTAAAATGAGGGAACCGGCCGGGGACACCGAGCAGAGAACCCCAGACAGCACCCACTGCCCCCCAAAGGTCTTGAGAGAGCCAGCGGATGCCTCCCAGTAGAACTCTGCCCAGATATGTGAGCGGATGCAGGAACGGAAATAGGCCCCAAAGTTGCAGGCCCCTCCCTTGGCCAACCTCTGCTCCCTGGTTTTGTAAATTGCCAGTTTGGCCATAGCCGGGAGGAGGTTGACCAGGAGGTCCCGTGACTTTGTGGGTCCATGGGTGGGGTGTGCACAAATTAACAGGTGAGGGGAGAAGTGCAGCCAGAACCTCAACAAGAGTTTCTGGAGGAGCCGAAAGAGGGGCTGTAGCCTGGCGCACTCGAGGTACACGTGCACCAGGTTCTCTGTCACGCCACAGAAGGGGCAAGTGTTGGGAATGGGGGTGAATCACGCCAAGTACACACCCGTGCTCACAGCTCCATGCAGGATTCTCCAGCTGATGTCCCCGGTGGGCCGTGGAACCAAGGTTGAATAGAGGCTAGCCCACTGCGGCTCCCCATCCTCTATTGGTGGTAGGAGGTCCCGCCACTTGGTGTCTGGGTGGGACACGAGGGTGGGGAAGTGCAGCATGTGATGCACGAGAGTGTACAGGTGATTTTGGCGTGGTTCGGAAGGGGACCAGCTGCAACGCTTTTAGCCGGCTCGGGTGACGAGGGGGAGGCAGTCGGGAAGGTACGCGGGGCTGGGGGCAGATGGAGAGATCGGGAGGGCCGGGGGTGAGAGGTGGGCGGGGTGTACCCTCTCCCAGGACCCTGTTTAGGTACACCTGAGCAGTGGGCGGCAAAGCGTCCTTCACCTCCTGATGTACGCACTGGAGAGTATATAGGGTGGAGAGCCCCATGCACTGGGTGAGCGCCGGAGGATCCACCCAGTCTCCCTGGTCGTAGTCCAGGAGGTCTCTGATTCTGGTGACTTCTGCCAGGACCAACCTCTGACGCACTGTGGGGGACTCTGCCGCCTGCACACGTAGATGGAGATTGTGTAGCCCAGAGAGGTCTCGTGGAAGACCCCTCAAATAAAGGAGCTGCCAGTCATATCGGAGCCTTTGGAAGCGGTGAAGGAAAGCATGTGCAAGCGTGCTCCACGACGGATTACCTGCATCAAATAAGAGTCTCTGCAGGGCCCGGAGGCGGAGGACATGAACCCGCGTGCGCAAACACATCAGGCCCTGCCCTCCCTTCTCCAGGGGGAGATGGAGAACCCCTGCAGAGACCCAATGCAGTCCTGGCCAGGAGAACCGCAGCATTAGCTGCTGGATCTGAGCCAGGAAACCCAGGGGCAGGACCAGGATGTTGAGACGGTGCCAGAGAATGGACAGGACCAGTTTGTTAAGCACCAGTGCCCTCCCATGCAGGAAGAGGCACCGGAGCAGTCCTGTCCATGTTCGCAACTGCCCAACCACCCTGGACTCTAAACTTTGCCAGTTCTCTGGTGGAGAGGGATGCGCGGCAGAGAGAAAAAGGCCAAGATAGAGCAGCGGACCCGCGCTCCACCTGATGCCCTGAAGCACGGATGGGAGGGAGCTGGCCTGCCACCCGGCCCCCACCACCAGGCCAGAGTTCTTGACCCAGTTGACCTGGGTGGAGGAGGCCGCCGAGTAGACGGCTTGGTAGGCCTCCACCCATGCCAGGTTTCCCAGGTCCTGGATCACGAGGAGCACATCGTCGGCGTATGCCGACAGGACTAGCCGCATCTCCGGCTCATGGTGCATCAACCCCATCAACCTCTTGCGAAGGAGACGGAGGAAGGGCTCGATGGCCAGAGCATACAGCTGGCCCGACAGTGGACAGCCTTGACGTACTCCCCGCCCGAAGCTGACCGGTGCGGTCAGGGTCCAGTTGAGCTTGACCAAGCACTCTGCGGAGGCGTACAGCACCTAGAGAAACCCCACAAAATGGGGCCCGAAGCTGAAGGCCTGCAGGGTGCCCAGGAGGTACCTGTGGGCCATCTGGTCGAACGCCTTCTCCTGATCCAAGGACAGGAGGGCGATCGATAGACCATCCCTACACCCAAGCTCTAAGACAGTGGTCATCAGAACATAAGAATGGCCGTACTGGGTCAGACCAAAGGTCCATCTAGCCCAGTAGCCTGTCTGCCGACAGTGGCCAGCACCAGGTGCCCCGAAGGGTGTGGACCGAAGACAATGATCAAGTGATTTGTCTCGTGCCATCCATCTCCAGGGACACCGTTCCTACCACCTGGCTAATAGCCTTTTATGGACCTAACCTCCATGAATTTATCTAGCGTCTCTTTAAACTCTGTTATAGTTCTAGCCTTCATAGCCTCCTCTGGCAAGGAGTTCCACAGGTTGACTATACACTGTGTGAAGAAGAACTTTGCCGTATTAGTTTTAAACCTGCTACCCATTGATTTCATTTGGTGTCCTCTAGTCCTTATATTATGGGAACTAATGAATAACTTTTCTTTGTTCACCCTCTCCACACCACTCATGATTTTATATACCTCTATCATATCCCCCCTCAGTCTCCTCTTTTCCAAACTGAAAAGTCCCAGTCGCTTTAGCCTCTTCTCATATGGGACCTGTTCCAAACCCCTGATCATTTTAGTTGCCCCTTTTCTGAATGCTTTCCAAGGCCAAAATATCTTTTTTGAGGTGAGGAGACCACATCTGTACACAGTACTCAAGATGTGGGTATACCATAGTTTTATACAGGGGCAGTAAGATATTCTGGGTCTTATTTTCTATCCCTTTCTTAATAATTCCTAACATTCTATTTGCCTTTTTGACGCTGCAGCACACTGTGTGGATGTTTTCAGAGAACTGTCCACGATAACTCCAAGATCTCTTTCCTGATTTGTCGTAGCCAAATTAGCCCCCATTATATTATATGTGTAGTTGGGGTTATTTTTTGCAACGTGAATTACTTTACACTTTATTCGCATTAAACTTCATTTGCCATTTTGCTGCCCAATCACTCAGTTTGGTGAGATCTTTTTGAAGTTCTTCACAGTCTGCTTCTGTCTTGACTATCTTAAACAGTGTAGTATCATCTGCAAACTTTACCACCTCACTGCTTGCCCCTTTCTCTAGATCATTTATGAATAAGTTGAATAGGATTGGTCCTAGGACTGACCCTTGGGGGACACCACTAGTTACCCCTCTCCATTTTGAAAATTTACCATTTATTCCTACCCTTTGTTTCCTGTCTTTTAACCAGTTCTCAATCCATGAAAGGACCTTCCCTTTTATCCCATGACAATGTAATTTACACAAGAGCTTTTGGTGAGGGACTTTGTCAAAGGCTTTCTGAAAATCTAAGTATACTGTATCTACTGGATCCCCCTTGTCCACATGTTTGTTAACCCCTTCAAAGAACTCTAATAGATTAGTTAGACATGATTTCCCTTTACAGAAACCATGTTGACTTTTGTCCAACAAATTATGTTCTTCTACGTGCCTAACAATTTTATTCTTAACTATTGTTTTGACTAATTTGCCCGGTACCGACGTTAGGCTTACTGGTCTGTAATTGCCGGGATCACCTCTAGAGCCCTTTTTAAATATTGGTGTCACGTTAGCTATCTTCCAATCATTCGGTACAGAAGCTGATTTAAAGGATAGGTTACAAACCACAGTTAACAGTTCTGCAATTTCCCATTTGAGTTCTTTTAGAACCCTTGGGTGAATGCCATCCGGTCCCGGTGATTTGTTCATGTTAAGTTTTTCTATTTGTTCCAAAACCTCCTCTAATGACACTTCAATCCAGGACAGTTCATCAGATTCATCTCCCACAAAGGACGGTGCAGGTTTGGGAATCTCCCCAACATCCTCAGCCGTGAAGACTGATGCAAAGAAATCATTTAGCTTCTCTGCAATGGCTTTATCATCCTTGATTGCTCCTTTTGTATCTCGATCGTCTAGGGGACCCACAGGTTTTTTAGCAGGCTTCCTGCTTCTAATGTACTTAAAAAACATTTTGCTATTGTTTTTTGAGTTTTTGGCTAGTTGTTCCTCAAAATCTTTTTTTGCTTTTCTTATTACAGTTTTACACTTAATTTGACAGTGTTTATGTTCCTTTCTATTTATCTCACTGGGCTTGGACTTCCATTTCTTGAAAGATGCCTTTTTGTTCCTCACTGCTTCTTTTACATGGTGGTTAAGCCACGGTGACTCTTTTTTAGGTCTCTTACTATGTTTTTTAATTTGGGGTATACATTTAAGTTGGGCCTCTATTATGGTGTCTTTAAAAAGTTTCCATGCAGCTTGCAGGGATTTGGCTCTAGTCACTGTGCCTTTTAATTTCTGTTTAACTAACCTCCTCATTTTTGTGTAATTTCCTTTTTTGAAATTAAATGTCTCCAACCTTTTTACATCCAAGATCACTTTTTAAATGACAGAACAAGCCAAGGTCTACCACCCCGCCCCTTCCTCTCTACTCTCCTCCTCTCCATTACTTGCTATCCCCAAACCTTATATTGCTGCTTTTTTCCCCCAATTCTTCTGTAGGAAGAGGTTTTTCCAACATTTGGCCTGTCTAGACTGAACCAAATGTCAGAAAAACCCCTTCTTTTGGAACCCTCTTATTCCTTGCGGAAAGAGGAATATAGGGGTTACCGAAAGAGCACGTTTGCTCTTGCACTAAAAAAAGCGGAAGAACAAACGCATCCCTGGATGCAGAAGAGTTTTTCTGGGATATCTCCAGAATCCTGAAAATCTCCTGCAGTCTAGCCTTAGCCTCGCTGGGTTGAGATAGGATGTGTGGGCTCTGGGGTGGGAATGAGGGATTTGGGTGTGGGAAGGGGTGAGAAGTGCAAGCTCTGGGAGGAAATCTGGATGCAGGAGGAGGTGGAGAAGGGGACCCTGGGGCGGGTAGGGGGCTTCAGGCCGGTCAGTGTTGGGGTCAGATGTAGGGTTAGGGTACTAAGCAAGCCACAGGCTTGTGGATATGAGAGTGCAGGAATTTGGGTTAGGGTATGTGAGGGGCTCAGGGCAGGGGGTTCCAGTGTATGATAGGTTCAGATCGAGGGTCTGGGGGAAGGGGGAGTGCAGGAGTGTTATGATGCTTTGGGCAGATGGGGGCTTGGCCCCAATTGGAGGTTTGTTGGCCAGGCTTCATTTTTAAATAAAATAGTACGTCAAACAAAAAGTTTCTGCATTGTCTTTATTTCTGAGAAGGGCAGGGAACCTGTTTTGAGTCAGGGGTCACTGACCCACAGAAAAGTCAGTTGGGGCCACACCAGTGAGAAGCAAAATAAAAACTCCTCCAAAACCCCCACAAGCCTCACTAATGTGGCCCCAACTGTGCTGGTGGGAGCAGGGGACATGGTATTGGGGAAGGGTGCCAGGGGGTACTGGGACAGGGTGCTGGATAGGGTGCCAATGGGTGCTGGGGCAGGGGACAGGGTGCTTGTGGGTGCTGGGACAGGGCAGGGTGCTGGCGGGGGCAGGGGCCAGGATGCCAGCGGGAGCAGCGTGCCAGTGGGAACAGGGTGTTGTCTGGGGCAGGGAATCCTCGACACGTGCCTCCCCCCCCCCCCAAGGGGGGAAGCTCTGGCAAGAGCCTCCTTCTGGGACTCCTTCCCCCTCCCCCACAAAGAGGAAAACCCTGGTGCGTGCTTCCCCCGGGGACTCCTCCCCGGCATGCGCTTCCCCCCGGGACTCCTACCTCCTCCTGGTGCGCCACAGACCTGGAGGAGGGGAGCAGGCAGTGCACTTCCGGAAACCCCGGAAGCGGCGCGCAGCTGCCGGACTTCCCTCCTCCCTGTGGGAAGCTGGCACTACCTCCATTTCTGGAGGTACGTAGTGGGGCTTCTTGGGGGTGGGGAGAATTGGGGGGGGGGGGCCCCGAACGCCTCCTGATCGACTGGTCGAGCCCTCCCGATGGACCGGTGGATCGTGATTGACGGGTTGGTGACCACGGCTCTAAGAGATCCCGGACCAGAAAAAGGTTGTCGAGGATGGTTTGGCCCGGGATGGTGTAGGTCTGGTCTGGATGGACTACGTCCGCCAGCACGGACTTCAGTGTTAGGGAGATGGCTTTGGCGATGATTTTATAGTCCGTGCTGAGGAGTGAGATGGGATGCCACTTTCTCAGATCGCGGCGGTCCCCTTTCTTAGGAAGCAAAGCGAGCATGGCTCGCCTGAACGATAAAGGGAGGACCCCGCTCTCCAAGGACTTGGCCCAGACGCTAGCAAGGTCTGGGCCGAGGACGTCCCAGAACACGTGGTAGAACTCCATGGTCAGCCCCTCCACGCCTGGGGATTTATTGGTGGGCATGAGACAGAGGGCTTCTGAGAACTTGGCCAGAGAGAGAGGTAGCTCTAGCTGGTTCTGGTCACCCGTGCTGACCATTGGGAGTTCGTTCCAGAGAACCCTGCGTGTGTCGGCGTCGGTCGGAGAACAGAGAGGCGTAAAAGGCATGAGCCCTCTCGTGCATCTCCACTGGGTCTGTGAGGGGAGTGCCATCCTCCGCCAGAAGGCAGATGATGTGCTTTTTAACCCCCCTTTTTTTCTCCAGGGCATAGAAGCAGCAGGTGCCACGATCCATCTCCCGAAGGAGATGGATGCGAGAACGAACAAAGGCACCACGGGCCTGAAGATCCTTGAGGGCCCGGAGTTCCTTCCGCTTCTCCTGGTACGCTCCGCAGAGGGATGGATCTCTGGGGCCAGTGGCTAGCCGCCTCTCTAGCTCTAAGACCTCCCGTTCCAGCTGCTCTATTGCTGCATCCCTCTGCCGGCTGGCCCCCAGGGTGTAGTCACGGCAGAAGAGCTGCATGTGCACCTTCCCCACCTCCCTCCACCGCCGCACTGAGGGAAAGGCATGTCGCCACCCACGCCAGGCCAGCCAGAACTCCCAGAAGGATGCTATGAAGCCCATGTCCTGCAGCAGGCTGCTGTTGAAATGCCAGTAGGCCGGCCTCGGCCTCGCTGAGGAAAGAGGCAGTCACGGTCACCAAGTGGTGATCCGAGAATGGGGCCGGCCTAATGCTGGAGGAGTGGGCCCGGAAGAGATGATGATGAGAGAGATAAATGCGGTCCAAGCGGGAGTGGAATGACCATTGACCCACCACCTGGTAAACACAGTGTCCCCGCCCAGGTGGAGGTCTTGCCAGACGTCCACCAAGGAGTGATGGTATATTATCTCCCTGAGGACGTCTGCGGTGGCCGGGCACTGCTCGGTCCCCGTACAGTCCCGCTCCTCGAGGGTGCAGTTGAAGTCCCCGCCCAGGACCAGGCACTTGCAAGGATCCAGAGAGCCGAGGAAGGCAGACACCCGCTGATAGAAATGGAGCCTCTTGGGGCCAGACGTGGGGGCGTAGATGTTAATGAGATTTAATGTCAGCCCCTTCATCAGAACCCGGAGATGCAGCAGGTGACCCTGCACGACCTTGGTGATCCCCAGCACCTCGGGCTGCAGGTTCAGGGAGAACAAAGTGGCCACGCCGGCTTGATGGGCCAACAGGTGGGTGAAATAAATCCTGTCCCCCCACTCCAGCCACCACCTAGCCTCGGCATCCAGAGCCGTGTGGGTCTCTTGCAGGAATATGATAGAGTACCCCCCCCCCCCGAAGGAAGGAGAGTACCTGATGCCTGCGGAGACCCATCCTGCAGCCCCGGGTGCTCAAAGTAGTAAAGATGATCGCTGGCATCAAAAGGTCTGGAGAAGATCCTTGACAGCAGGAGTGCTAGCGGTCCCCATTGGGCCCCGCAAGCAAACCGTGACTGGAAGCCGCAGACATGCTGGTAGGCCACAGCCTCCCGCTGCCCGCTCCCTTTATCCTCCCCCAAGGTGGCCCTCACCGTTTGCAGGATGAGATGGAAATCTCCCCAGCACTGAAGGGCGAGAGCTACTTTGTTCTTGGAGCCACGAATGTCCTCCGAGAAGTTGCGTATCTCGCCCTTCTGCATATATGGCGTCGGGGCCTTGGGCCTCCAAACGCCTTGGGGCCAGGCCCCTCCACACGCCCTGCGACCAATCGACACAGGGATGCAGGGACTCTGGAGTCCCTACTGGGAAGATAGTAGGGTCAGTGGTGGAGGGAGAACAGCCCCAGATGTGGTGGGAGCAGGAGAAATGAAAGCCGCCTCCCGGGGGCCAATGTCTGGGCTGAACGTGGGTGGCAGCAATAGAGTAAGGGGAGGAAAAGGGGTCAGGGAGGGGATCAGGAAAAGGAGGAAGGGGAGTCGGGGGAGGAAGTGGTGGGAGATTAGGGAAAAGACAAGGACGGGGGGAGCAGGAAGAGGGGTGGGAAGTTCAACTGGGAGAGGGGTTGAACAGGGAGCAGGAGTGGGGCAGGGGTTAGGAGAGGGAGTAGGGTGAGAAGCCTCAGCAGAGGAGGCGCCAGGATGCGGTGCCTCCTCTCAGGGCAGGGAATCAGTAGTGGCGCTGGGGGTAGTTGATGTCTCCCCAGTGCCGGGCTCCAGCGCCACAGAGAGTGCAGCAGCAGAGACCCCAGCACGGGGGTGATGGGAAGTGATGGAAGCTCCCGCCCGCTAAGAGCCTCCAGGGTTTTGGTGGCCACGGCCGCAGTGCTGCTGATGGCTGGGCAGATGGTTGCACCCTGGGGCAACTCAGAGAGAAGGGAAAGCGGCAGGTCGGAAGAGGAAGGAGAGGACAGTTTTTGTCCCTCCAGGACATGGTGATCCCCCTCTGAGGCAGCCAGGGTCAACCCCAAAGCCTCCACCTCCTGAGAGAGGAAAGGCAAGCCCGCTGCCCGCCGCCAGGTGGTGGCCCTCGTCAGTGGCAGGGTCAGCGGCCGCCTCTTCAGTTGAGGTGGGGGGCGGAGGGAGCATCTTCCATGGACACTCCCCCTTTCACAGATCCCGGGAGAGAGGTGTTTACCCCTCCCGCAACCGCCGCAGTCACCAACTGCCTCATGGTGCTGTGAATTATCCAGGGACTCAGAGAAAGGGACGGCTCCAGCATCCACCTCTATAGGTTCAGGGACATTGTCCTCCCTCTCAGTGGGTGGGGTGGAATGGAATGCCAGGCACGTTTGCAGCACTTCCCCATGGCAAGCTCCCAGCCCTTGAAGAGGGCTGGGCCTGAATGGGGGAAGAGCTAGGGGACAAGGGCAGCGGTGGGAGGGCAAGGGAAGATGGGGGCCAGGCAGCAGGGAAAAGGGAGACCTCCCCCTGAAGTAGGCCCTGTCTGAGTCCTGTTGCTGACCCCACCGCCCTCTCCTCCGCGGGCCCAGCCTTGTCGCTTTTGGTGGTGGCAGCAGCACCCGTGCATTCGTCTGGGCCCTGTGGAGCCCGAGCGGGACTGACGATGGTCACGGACCATCAGGGTCCGGACCATCAGGTCCACCGGCAATGGTGGGGCCGGTGCCCTCCTGGGTGCCTCTCTGAGCTGGGCCAGGGGCCAGTCCCTTCGGATGTGCCCCATCGCCCAACAGAGAAAACATCGGGCCTCCCCCATGATGTAGTACACCTGGTACCCGGCCCCTTGATGGGGCACCAGAAATGACTCTTCTAGGGCTTCTCTGCCATGTTCCGCCAGCAGTAGTTGGATTTGCACCTGCCCGTGAAAGGAGAGGATGTGGCGGAGGGTAGGGTCTTTGCAGCCAAAAGGAAGGGGACTTAAGACTGACAGAGGTCTCCAGGGGTGGAGAGGAAAGGCAATAGGGCGGCATTGGGGAGGAGGGGAGGAACGGAGGAAAAAAACCACCCGTACACCCAGGTCCTCCAAAGGCTCGAGGGGAACGTGGACTCCCCCCACCGCCAAACCCTTCTCCACCGCCTCCTGTGCGGCGGCCTCAGATGCCAGGAAGAATACCACCTTCCCGAACACCTTAGAGGCCGCCACCACGGCCGCGGGCCCCACCACTAGTGCCAATGCCCGCACGTAGGTCTCCACATGGGGCAAGGCCGCCACCAGGAGACAACGGACCCCGTGCCTCCTTGTCAGGGTAGGAAAGGGGCCACGGCCTCCGGAGATGGAATTCCGGGAGGCGGCTTGGGAGGCGGGGGGCGGGGGGGGAGGGTGGCTGCTACCTGGGTGTACACCCTGGAGGCTGGGACACCATTGCCCCCAGAGCTGGTGGAAGGAACAGGGGATTAGGAAAGGAGGGGGAGCTCCTGCTGACCGGGGGGCTGTGGCCGGGGAGTGAGGCCTCGCCTCAGGAGGTTTTACATTCTGGGCGGGGCTCTTGCCCTTTTTGGTCCCCAGGCCCTTCCTACCCTTCAGGGGGGCCTTCTTACTGATGACTGGAGGCACCGCGGCAGGAGCGGTTGAGGCCCTGGGGTCCTTGTCCATGTCCGCCTCCTCCACCATAGTGACGGGGGGCTCCGCAGTCTCAGAGGAGTTGTCATTTTTAGGGTGGGTTTGGGAAGGGTTGGCAGGGGTGTCGCTGGACAACCCCTCCATTGTGGGTATGGGCAGGGAGGGAAGACAAAACAAAAAGTTAGGGGAGGACCAAAAGCACCAGGAGAGGGAACAAGGAGGGAAAGGGAGGGGAAGAAGGAGGTTCACTGCTGCCCCCCACTAGGCTGGAAGTGGGGTGGGAGGGCAACAGTTCAGAAAAGGGAAGGGGAAAAAGGAATAAGGAGTAAGGAGTACAGCTCCCAGCACAGTATAGAAAGAGCAGCTCCTCCGGCTGCACTGGGGGAGATGAGGGTAAATTATTATTTAAAGAACATGGGTACGTCTACACTACTCCTGGAATGAGGAGTAACGGTAGTTCGAATTAGGATCTTTAATTCGAACTACCTAGTCCGTGCCACGTGTAGGGGCGGGCACGGAGTTCGGACTAAGGGGGATTTAAAAATGGTGGCGCCCGGGAACATGCAAACGAAGCCCAGGATATTTAAATCCCAGGCTTCATTTGCAACTCCGGTTGCCCTCATTACCCTACCTAGCTCGAACTAACGAGCTAGTGTAGATGTACCCCTGGGGACAAGTGAAGCTGTGTATATGGGAAGAGTAACTAAAAAAAAAGGAGGGGGGGAGAAGCTCAGGCGCCAAACGCAAGAACGGGGGCATGGGCACACAAGAGGGTGGGTGGGACAAGCAGTGGAAAGGGAAGGCAGGTAGTGAGAAGATGCCTGCGTGGGGGGGAAGGGGAGAGGACTAGACACAGCTGGGGGAAAGAGAACCCATGTGCCCACAGGTGCCTGAGCAGCAGCCCCAAAGCACCTGCTGCAGGGCCCAGCAGATCAGAGGAGGGGCGGGGAGGCAAGCAGTGGGGCCGAGAATGGAAAAACCCCTACAGCAACTGGGGTTGGGAAGGGGCAAGGGAACCAAAGGGAGGTGAAGTCCCACACCAGCCCCCACCCAGGGGTCCTGTTGGAAAGGCCCCTTAGTCTCCCCCCCAACATAGGACAGGCTGTGGGGTGAGAGAACCCCAGGAGCTGCCCTAAAGCAGCCCCCTTACCTCCTCTGCCTCAGGGAAAGCAGCAACAGCAGGAATGGTGGATGTCAGGCCTGCCGAGGTGAAGAAAAGGAGGCCAAAATAGACTCCCAAAAAGATGGGAGGGGGCCTCCTTCCAACCAGAGGCAGGACAGCAGAGACTCCCCCAGCATCCCAGCAACTAGCTGAGATGAAGGGGGGAGGAAAGCTACCTGCAAAAGGCAGGTGAAAAAAGGAGGCCTGGCCCAGAATGTAGGGGTAGCCAGGGCCTGCCTGACACAAAAGCAGCAGCCCCCCTCCACAGGTACTCCCACCAAAAAAAGGAAGAAGAGAGGAGGGGTGCAGGAGAAAGTACAGCACCCTAAGAGCAGGGGGCTGCAGAAGCTGAGTGGAAGGCAGATACACGGGGACTATTTGGTGTCCGGGACATGGGCGGGCATTAGCCTGCCCACATCTAAAGGACCTCCCCCCAGCCTGGGGGGAGGGTCCACAGAACCCAGAAGAACCAACTAATTACTGGGGACAAATAATGAAAAAACAGGGGCGGGTGTGAGGGTCAAAGGGCTAAAACGAGGGAGCCAGATGGGGATACCGAGCAGAGAACCCCGGACAGCACCCACTGCTCCCCGAAGGTCTTGAGAGAGCCAGCGGACGCTGCCCATTGGAACTCTGCCCAGATATGTGAGCGGATACAGCAATGGAAATAGGCCCCAGAGTCGCAGGCCCCTCCCCCGGCCAACCTCTTCTCGCTGGGTTTTATAGATTGCCAATTTGGCCATTGCCAAGAGGAGGTTGACCTGGAGGTCCCACGACTTTGTGGGGCCACGGATGGGGTGTGCGTAAATTAACAAGTGGGGAGAAAAGTGCAGCCAGAACCTCAACAGGAGGTTCTGGAGGAGCCAGAAGAGGGGCTGTAACCTGGCGCACTCGAGGTAGATGTGCGCCACGGTCTCCCTCATGCCACAGAAGAGGCACGTTTCAGGGGTGGGGGTGAACCGTGCCAAGTACACGCCCGTGCTCACTGCGCCGTGCAGGATTCTCCAGCTGATGTCCCCGGTGGGCCGTGGGACCAAGGTCGAATAAACGCCAGCCCACCTGGGCTCCCCACACTCTATTGATAGTAGGAGGTCCTGCCACTTGGTGTCTGGGCGGGACACGAGGGTGGGGAAGTGGAGCGTCTGAAGCACGAGTGCGTACAGGTGACTCTTTGGCGCAGTTCGGAAGGGGACTGACTGTATCGAGTGCAGCTGGCTCAGGTGACGAGAGGGAGGCGGTCAGGAAGATACACGGGGCTGGGGGCTGATGGAGAGATCGGGAGGGCCGGGGGTAAGGGGTGGGTGGGGCACCCTCTTGCAGGACTTTGTTTAGGTACACCCGAGCAGTGGGCAGCAAAGCGTGCTTGACCTCCTGAAGTACGCGCCGGGGAGTATGTAGGGTTGAGAGCCCCATGCGCTGGGCGAGCGCCTGAGGATCCACCCAGTCTCCCTGCTCGTAGTCCAGGAGGTCTCTGACTCTGGTGACTTCTGCCAGGACCAACCTCTGGCGCACCAAAGGGGACTCCGCCGCCTGTACACGTAGATGGGGATTGTGTAGCAGGGGCTCTGTGGTGGCTCCCAAGGACCTGGTCACTGCTAGCAGCTTCCAGGTCCTGAGGAGGTCCTGGTAGAAGGCCGGCAGCCCAGAGGGGTCTCGCGGAAGACCTCTCAGATAAAGGAGCTGCCAGTCATATCGGAGCCCTCGGAAGCGGCGAAGGAAAGCGTGCGCCAGCGTGCTCCACGCCGGACTACCTGCATCAAATAGGAGTCTCTGCAGGGCCTGGAGGCGGAGGACGTGAACCCGCGTGCGCAAACACGTCAGGCACTGCCCTCCCTCCTCCAGGCGGAGATGGAGAACCCCTGCAGAGACCCAATGCAGTCCTGGCCAGATGAACCGCAGCATGAGCTGCTGGATACGGACCAGGAGGCCCGGGGGCGGGACCAGGGTGTTGAGGCGGTGCCAGAGCATGGACAGGACCAATTGGTTGGGTACCAGTACCCTCCCACGCAGGGAGAGGCACCGGAGGAGTCCCGTCCATCTCTGCAACCGCTCAACCACCCTGGCCTCTAAAGCTTGCCAGTTCTCCGATGGAGAGGGATGCATGGCAGAAAGAAAAACGCCGAGATAGAGTAGCGGACCCGTGATCCACCTGATGGCCTGAAGCGTGGGTGGGAGGGGCCCACCTGCCACCCGGCCCCTACCACCAGGTCAGAGCTCTTGACCCAGTTGACCTGGGCGGAGGAGGCCGCCGAGTAGACGGCTTGGCAAGCCTCCACCCGCGCCAGGTCTCCCGGGTCCTGGACCACAAGGAGCACATCGTCGGCATATGCCAACAGGACCAGCCTCGTCTCCGGCTCACGGAGCACCAACCCCGTCAACCTCTTGCGAAGGAGACGGAGGAAGGGCTCTTTGGCCAGAGCATACAGCTGGCCCGACAGTGGACAGCCTTGACGTACTCCCCGCCCGAAGCTGACCGGTGCGGTCAGGGTCCAGTTGAGCTTGACCAAGCACTCTGCGGAGGCGTACAGCACCTGGAGAAACCCGACAAAATGGGGCCCGAAGCCGAAGGCCCGCAGAGTGCCCAGGAGATACCCGTGGTCCATCTGGTCGAACACCTTCTCCTGATCCAAGGACAGGAGGGCAAACGACAGACTGTCCCTACACCCGAGCTCTAAGAGATCCCAGACCAGAAAAAGGTTGTTGAAGATGGTTTGACCCGGGACGGTGTAGGTCTGGTCTGGATGGACCACGTCCGCCAGCACGGACTTCAACCTCAGGGAGATGGCTTTGGCAACGATTTTATAGTCCGTGCTGAGGAGTGAGACGGGATGCCAGTTCCTCAGATCGTGGAGGTCCCCCTGCTTGGGCAGCAAGGCGAGCAGTGCTCGCCTTCACGATAAGGGGAGGACCCCACTCTCCAAGGACTCGGCCCAGACGCTAGCAAGGTCCGGACCAAGGATGTCCCAGAACACGCGGTAGAACTCCACGGTCAGCCCGTCCATGCCCGGGGATTTATTGGTGGGCATGAGACGGAGGGCTTCCGAGAACTCAGCCAGAGAGAGAGGCAGCTCTAGCCGGTCCCGGTCGCCCGCTCTGACCGTCGGGAGTTTGTTCCAGAGAACCCTGCGGGTGTCGGTGTCGGTCGGATCCGGGGAGAAGAGAGAGGTGTAGAAAGCGCGAGCCCTATCGCGCATCTCCACTGGATCCGTGAGGGGGGTGCCGTCCTCTGCCAGAAGGCAGACAATGTGCTTTTTAGCCTCCCTCTTTTTCTCCAGGGCATAGAAGAAGTGGGAGCCTCGATCCATCTCCCGAAGGAGATGGATGCGAGAACGAACAAAGGCACCCCGGGCTCGAAGATCCTTGAGGGCCTGGAGTCCCTCCCGCTTCTCCCGGTACGCTCCGCAGAGGGGCGGATCCTTGGGGCCGGTGGCCAGCCGCCTCTCTAGCTCTAAAACCTCCCCTTCAAACTGCTCTATTGCCGCATCCCTCCGCCGGCTGGCCCCCCCGGGCGTAGTCACAGCAGCAAAGCCGTGTGCACACCTTCCCCACATCCCACCACCGCCGCACCGAGGGAAAGGCGCACTGCTGCCCGCACCAGGCCAGCCAGAACTCCCGGAAGGACGCTATGAAGCCCACGTCCTCCAGCAGGCTGTTATTGAAATGCCAATAGGCCGGCCCCGGCCTCTCCAAGGAAAGAGAAGCCCGTACGGCCACCAAGTGGTGGTCCGAGAAAGGGGCCGGCCGAATGCCGGAGGAGTGGGCCCGGAAGAGATGATGACGAGACAGATAAATGCTGTCCAACCGGGAGTGGAAAGACCGACGACCCACCACCTGGACGTAGGTAATCACTGTTTCCTCGCCCAGGTGGAGGTCTCGCCAGACGTCCACCAGGGAGTGATGGTCTATTATCTCCCTGAGGATGTCCGCGGCGGCCGGGCACTGCTCGAGCCCCGTACGGTCCCGCTCCTCGAGGGTGCAGTTGAAGTCTTCGCCCAGGACCAGGCACTCGCGAGGATCCAAAGTGCCGAGGAAGGCCGACGCCTGCTGAAAGAAGTGGAACCTCTCCGGGACGGACGTCGGGGGGTAGATGTTGACAAGATTTAGTGTCAGCCCTTCCATCCGAACCCGGAGATGCAGCAGGCGACCCTGCACGACCTCGGCGGTCCCCAGCACCTCGGGCTGCAGGTTCGGGGAGAACAGGGTAGCCACCCCGGCTTGATGGGCCGACAGGTGGCTAAAATAAACCCTGTCCCCCCACTCCAGCCGCCAGCTAGCCTCGGCGGCCGGAGCTGTGTGGGTCTCCTGGAGGAATATGACAGAGTACCTGCCCTTTCGGAGGAAGGAGAGGACCTGACACCTACGGAGACCCGACCCGCAGCCCCGGGTGTTCAGAGTGGCAAAGATGAGCGGCGGCATCGAGAGGGCTGGGGAAGATCCTTATTGGCAGGAGTGCCAACGGCCCCCATCGGGCCCCGCAGCAAACCAGGACCATTCCCAAAAGTGAGCAGGGCGTCACAGAAGCTGCGGACCCGCTGGTAAGCCGTGGCCCCCTGCCGCCCAGTCCCTTTACCCTCCCGCAAGAGGGCTCTGACTATTTGCAAAATGAGATGAAAATCTCCCCAGCGCTGAAGGGCGAGAGCGACCTTGTTCTTGGAGCCACGGATGTCTTCCAAGAAAACACGCATCTCGCCCTTCAGCGCGTCTGGCGTCGGGGCCTTGGGCCCATCGACACGGGGATGCAGGGCGTCTGAGGTCCCTGCTGGGAGGACAGTGGTGGAGGGAGATCAGCCCCAGATGTGCTGGGAGCAGAAAAAATGAAAACCGCCTCCCAGGGGCCAACGTCTGGACTAAACGTGGCAGCCCCAGGGGCGGCAGTAACCGAGTAAGGGGAGGAAAAGAGTTCAGGGAGGGGATCGGGAAAAGGAGGGAGACGAGGAAGGAGAGTAGGGGGAGGAAGAGGTGAGGGATTAGGGAAAAGACAAGAATGGCGGGGAGGAGGAAGAGGGGTGGGAAACTCGATTGAGAGGGCGTTTGAATAGGGAGCAGGAGAAGGAGCAGGGCGAGATGCCTCAGCAGAGGAGGCACTGGGATGTGGTGCCTCCTCGCAGGGCAGAGAATCGATGGCAGTGGTAGGGGTAGTAATAGTCTCCCCAGCGCTGGGCTCCAGTGCCACAGAGAGTGCAGAACCGGAGGCCTCAGCGCCGGGGGTGACAGATATTAACGGGAGCTCCCGCCCACTGAGAGCCTCAGGAGTTTCCGTGCCCGCGGCCGAGGTGTTGTCGATGGCCGGGCAGACGGTCGCACCCCGGGGCAACTCAGAGGCAGGGAGAAGGGATAGCAGCGGGTCGGAAGGGGAAGGAGAGGTCGGTTGTTGTCCCTCCAGGACCTGATGATCTCCCTCTGAGGCAGCTGGGGTCAGCCCCAAAGCCTCCACCTCCTGAGAGAGGAAGGCGAGCCCGCCGCCCGCCACCAGGTGGTGATCTCTGTCGGTGGCAAGGTCAGCGGCCGCCCCCTCAGTGGAGGTGGGAACAGTGGGAGCATCCTCCATGGACACCCCCTCTTGCAGGGACCCCGGGAGGGAGGTGTTCACCTCTCCCGCGACCACCGCAGTCACCTCGACCGCTTCGTGGTGCTGTGAATCATTTGCGGGCTCAGAGGGTGGAATGGCTCCAGCGTCCACCCCTGAAGGTACAGGGAGGTTGTCCTTCCCCTCAGAGGGCGGGTTGGAATGCCGAGCACGCTTTCGGCGCTTCCCCATTGCAAGCTCCCATCCCTCGGAGGAAGAGGGCTGGGCCTGAGTGGAGGAAGAGCCAGGGGACAAGGGCAGCGTTGGGGGGGCAAGGGTAGATGGGGTCTGGGCAGCAGGGGAAAGGGATACCTCCCCCTGAGGTAGGTCCTGCCCGAGTCCCGTCACTGACCCCGCCGCCCTCTCCTCCGCGGGCCCAGCCTTGCCGCTTTTGGCGGTGGCAGCATCAGCACCCGCACGCTCGTCTGGGCCCTGCGGAACCCGAGCGGGATTGACGACGGTCACGGTTGGAGGAGGGGCGACCCCAGGGTCCAGACCGTCAGGGCCACCGGCGATGGTAGGGCCGGTGCCCTCCCGGGCATCGGGGGTCCCGGGTGCCTCTCCAAACCGGGCCAGGGGGCAGTACCTTCGGACGTGCCCCGTCGCCCAACAGAGAAAACACCGGGCCTCCGCTATGGTGTAGTACACCCGGTACCGGGCCCCTTGATGGGGCACCAGAAATGACCCTTCCAGGGCTTCTCCGCCACGTCCCGCTGGCAGTAGTAGGATTTGTACCTGCCGGCGAAAGGAAAGGACGTGGCGGAGGGTCGGGTCTTTACAGCCCAGAGGAAGGGGACTCAGGACTGACAGAGGCCTCCCCAGGGTGGAGAGGAAAGGCAGTAGGGCGGCATTGGGGAGGAAGGGAGGAACAGAGGACAAAACTACCCGTACGCCCAGGTCCTCCAAAGGCTCGAGGGGAACGTGGACTCCCCCCACCGCCAAACCCCTTTCCACCGCCTTCTGGGCGGCGGCCTCGGACGCCAGGAAGAAGACCACCTTCCCGAACATCTTAGAGGCCGTCACCACGGCCGCGGGCCCCACCACGCATGCCAACGCCCGCACGTAGATCTCCACGTGGGGCGAGGCCACCACCAGGAGACAACGGACCCCGTGCCTCCTGGTCAGGGTGGGAAAGGGGCCGCGGCCGCCGGGGATGGTATTCCGGGAGGCGGCTTGGGAGGGGACAGGCGGGGGGGGTGGCGGCCACCTGGGCGTACGCCCTGGGGCCCGGGACACCATTGCCCCCAGAGCTGGTGGAAGGAACAGGGGAGCGGGAAGGAGGGGGAGCCGCGGCCAACATGTGGGTCGTGGCTGGGGAGTGAGCCCTTGCCTCAGGAGGTTTTGCCTTCCGGGCGGGGCTCTTGCCCTTTTTGGTCCCCAGGCCCTTCCTACCCTTCAGGGGGGCTTTCTTGATGGTGGCCGGAGGTGCCGCGGCAGAAGCGGTCGAGGCCCCGGGGTCCTCGTCCATGTCCGCCCCCTCTACCGTAGTGACAGGGGGCCCGGCAGCCTCAGAGGAGTTGTTGTTTTTTGGGAGGGGTGGGGAAGGTTCTGCAGGGGTGTCATCGGACAACCCCTTCGTTGTGGTCATGGGTAGGGAGGAAAGGACAAAACAAACAATTAGGGGAGAACCAAAAAAACACCAGGGGAGGGAACAGGGAGGGCAAGAGAGGGGAGGAAGGAGATTTACCACTCCCCCCCCCCCCACTAAGCTGGAAGTGGGGTGGGAGGGTGATAATTCAGAAAAAAGGGAAGGGGAAAAGGTGTAAGGAATACAGCTCCCAGCACAGAATGGAAAGAGTGGCTCCTCCGGCTGCATTGGGGAGATGAGGGGTAAATAATCATTTAAAGGACATGGGGACAAGTGAAGCTGTGTGTGTGGGAAGAGTAACTAAAAGGAGGGGGAAGCTCAAGCGCCTAACAAAAGAAAGGGGGGGGGGCACTGGCACCCAAAGGGGTGGATGGGACAAGCAGTGGAGTGGGAAGGCAGGCAGTGAAAAGATGCCTGTTCAAGGGCGGGAAGCGGGAGGAGACACTGCTGGGGGAAAAGGGAAACAGTGTACCCACAGGCACCTGAGCAGCAGGCCCACAGTACCTGCTGCAAGGCCCAGAAGAGCAGAGAAGGGCAAGGAGACAAGCAGTGGGGCGGAGAATGGAAAGGCCCCTACAGCAACTGGGGCTTGGAGAGGGAGCAGCAGGAGAAGTGTGAGGGCCGATGGACTATGGGGAGGTAAACCGCCCCCTGCCCTCAGCACCCCAAAGGAGCTGCACCAGCCCCCCCACCCAGGAGCCCTGATGGAAAGGGCCCCTAATCTCTCCTCCCCAGCACTAGGCAGGCTGTGAGGAGAGGGAAACCCCAGGGGCTGCTTTAAAGCAGCCCCCTTACCGTCTCTTCTTTGGGGAGAGCAGCATCAGCAGGAAAGGTGAAGGTCAGGCCTGCTTAGGTGGAGAGAAGGGGGGGGTCAAAATAGACCCCCAAGAAAATGGGAGGGGGGGCTCCCCCACCCCACCCAAAGGTAGGGCAGCAGAGACCCCCGCACCCAGCACCCTCAGCAAATAGCTGAGGTGAAGGGGGGAAAAGCTGCCTGCAAAAAGGCAGGTGGAAAAAGGGGGCCTGGCCCAGAATGTAGGGGTAGCCAGGGCCCAGTTGCACAACAGCAGCAGTCCCCCTCCACAGACACCCCCTCCCAGAAAGGAAGAAGGGTGCAGGAGAAAGTGCAGCACCCTGAGAACAGGGTGCTGCAGATACGCGGGAGCTGGGTATGCGGTTTTATGTTCCCAGTATAGGCTGCCAGAGACTGCGGCCCAGCCAGTTCAACACCTGAAGCACATCTGTCATCAGCCTGTAGGGAAGGCTGCGGTCAGCTAAGGCTGATGGGTGCACCATAAATAACACTCCCTCAGGTTAGGTGGGAGGAAGGAGTGGAGGGACGGACTAGAGGAGCAGTGAAGGAGAATAGAGCAGCCCAGCGCAAGAGACTGACCCTAGACAGCCTGCAATGAAGCTGGACCCAAGGCATCGGGAGGAGGTACTCAGGCAGGGTTGGAGAAGTGGCCTAGGGAGGGGCCGCTGTTCAGTAGGGCAAGGGCCAAGCCTTACAACCCTTTCGGGTTTACCCCTTCTATAAGGCCCTGGGCTGGAACCTGGAGCAAGTGGATGGGACCAGGTTTCCCCCCAACCCTCCTCCTGCCTGGTGGGCTGCCAACAAGAAACAGAGGAGGCCCTGTGGGCTATTGAAGGGATTGACTTCCCATATCCTGGACTTGCCTATGATGGAAAGGGCTTTGATAGCAGGGTACCCTTGCCTTCATGGCAGTGATAGGGGCACTGCGAGCCTCTGAGGCACACAAAGAAAACCCTGCCAGGAAGCGCAGGACCCAGGGGCTTAGCCCCAGCTGGCTACACTAGATATAGAGCCATAAATTCCAATGCCAGAGAGGACCATTGTAGTCAGCTTTTCTGATCTCCTGTGTCAAGGGTGTTTCCCACTCTAGCACAATGAATGCAGAAGTGGGGGCCCACAAAAGTACCCCAAAACCTGATCTCTACAGGCTTTGGTAAAAAACTTCCCCCAAAATCCTAATACCCAGACTTTGGGAAAAAAAAATCCATTGCCACCAGCCAAGTATTTGTAAGAAAAAAACCAGGGGAGAGTTCACTTGGGAAATCTCAGCCCTAAAGTAAAACCAGGACACAAAAATTAACCAATACTGGTTAATAAAAAACCACAACTTCTTATTATCAAAACAAAGCCACAGTTACAAATATAGTTGGAATGGCTAGATGGTAAGAGCCACCAATTAATATACTCATGGGGGATCCCCCATGGGCCAAAACTTAGTTACAAAAGAGAGGAAAAAGTCACTTTTAACAGCACAGACATCATTTCCACCTTTCCAAACCAGAAAAACAATAAAACCTGACAGATGATCTAACTTTGGTCTACTTACACATTATGAAGAGTCTTTTTCTTGGAGAGAGACCTGTCTTCTGACCCCCTCAGTATCTAGAGAGCAAACCTGGCTCAGAGACAAAGGAGGGAAAACCCCAAAATTCCTTTGTTCAGTTTGAAATCCCTACCTGCACTTGTATTGGGTGACCGCTATCTGGGTAGGTACAGGGGACATAGTTAACCCCTTAACCCCAGGCTGCTGGCCATCCCTCATGGTTATAGATTCCAGTGCCAGAGGGGACCGTTGTAGTCAGCTTGTCTGATCTCCTGTATAACACAAGCCATAGAAATTCTTCAGAATCATTCCTAGAACATATCTTTTAGAAAAAAAATACAATCTTGACTGAAAAATTATCAGTGATGGAGAATTCACCATGTCTCTTACTGAATTTTTCCAGTGGTTAATTATCTTCACTCTTAAAAACATATGCCTTGCTAGCAAATGTACCTGGTGTTGCTTGGGTCCTTCAGGGCAGGACCCTGGGGCTGGGGGAAGAGTTCAAGAGGCTGGGGGCAGGGTGTGTGCATGCAAGAATGAGGTTTGGGGAGTGAGGAGAGGCTCACAGTGGGGGTTCCTCTCCTCCCCAGGCCTTTGCCTGCTATCCAGGGGCCTGCTCTCCCTTCCCCACGGACCCTCTCCGGCCTGTCACTAAGTAAATTGGTTCTCCTTATATTGAGGTGGAGGCCATTCAGCCTATACAGTTGTCTTTCCCCATACAATGTAGACTGATGTTTCACAAACCTAAAC
Source organism: Pelochelys cantorii (assembly GCA_032595735.1). Taxonomy (NCBI): domain Eukaryota; kingdom Metazoa; phylum Chordata; order Testudines; family Trionychidae; genus Pelochelys; species Pelochelys cantorii. The sequence continues at coordinate 93,411,508 of CM064329.1, read as the reverse complement.
CAACATCCTGTATCACTAATTAGTATTTTCTGCATTCCTTTGTGGAACAGGCAAGAAAGTTGAGAAGACTTCTTGAGCATTTTTTTTTTTTATTCAGTATGCTTCCAAGTTCTCTGAAATCATATATAATCCGTGAGGTATCCTGTGACATTCATGCCAATATGAATTATTACTATTAGAGCCTTGCCAGTGGACTTCAGAATTCTGTCGAATCTTGGACTGAAATTCTGTCTAATCTTGGAGTGAAATTTTGTGCCTGGGCTGCAGGAAAGCAGCATTCCCTACTGTTGTCCACATATCCCTGGCAGAATGTTTTTAGTCTGAGTATTGAATATCCATGAAGGATTGTGTCTTCCTTGGACAATATGGAGAACTCTTTTGGTGGGCAAACTTACACCTGTGTGTCTCATCCACCTCTCTGTTCCCTTGGACCTGCTATATCTTGAGAGGTGTCTTCCATAGTTCCCACAGTGAAGACTTCGTATCAATTTTAAACTTCTAAGTGTGTGGAATTCCTCTTCTTTCTGGTGGACACAATCTGTATATCTGCCTTTAGCTATATAGCATGCCACCGTGACCTCTTGTGTTTGGTGGTTTCAAACTGCTAGACCTCTCTGATTTTCCTCTGGACAGCTCCATACTTCTGGCTCAGGAGTGCTGATGTTTCTTGAACCTAGTCATCTGGGAACACTTCAGCTTCTTTGATTTTCAGTAGTGTCTCCACTTGCCCCTCCAGTGCAAGAATCTTTTCTTGAAGCGCTGCCACCAATTTGGATTTCACATATAGGAACAACTGCCTGGCTTCGAACAAACAAAAAAGACACATCCGTTTCTGATCACCGCCACAGTAAATGGGAAAGGATACAGACGGGGTAAGTAAAGAACACATCAGAGATTTAAATTCAAATCAGTGGGGCCAGATGCTGTTCACCTAGGGTATGGAAGGAATTATCTGAAGAAATCAGTGTTACTGGCAATAATATTTACAAACTCATGGATGACAGGAGAGGTCTTGGAATACTGGAGAAGGGCTAACATAGTGCTCTTTGTTTTTTTTAAAGGGGGAGAAAAGGAAGAGCTGGGGAACTAAAAGCCAGTCAGCCTGACTTGATGCCTGGGAAGCTACTATAGCAATTGTGACAGGATCTCACAAAAAAAGAGATGCAACTGGAGATTTACCTGAGGGAGGGAGCTTTGGGCAGTCAGCCAATAAAAATGCAGATAGGCATTTCAAACTGAGAGAAAGGGGTTTTCTCTCTCTCTCTTTTTGAGATCAGACAGAGCAGTTTCTTCAGGTATGGAGGGAGATGGGCTTTCGCAGGAATGGACTTCTTGAAATGTGTAAGTAGGGAAAAGTTTAGATAGTCAATCAGATTTTATTGTTTTCCTTGTTTGGGGGTTTGGAAATAATGTCTGAGCTAGTTGTTTTTCTCTTTATAACTAAGGATTACAACCCAGGGATTTCCCCTGAGACTATTTCACTCCATGGCTATTTAACACCCAGTCATTTACTGTGCTTGCAACAGTAGTTTTGTTTTGATAATAAAGGTGTTTTCCCTTTTTGTTTAGATTAACTGGTGTTGGTTGGTTGTTGTGTCCTTAAGCTTACAGTTAGCCGGGGGGAGAAGAGCCCCATTGTTCTCTGTGGATTTCCTCTGTTTGTTTTCCCAACTCCAAATAAAATGGAAGTTGAGGTAAGGGGGGAGAACTTTGCCTTAGGGAGGGGTTTCCCAAGTGATCTCTTCTCTGGAAAAGGGTTTATTCTATATCTTTTAAAGTACACTTGGGTGTACTTTAAAGTACAGCGATTTTTTTTTTTCCTTGGATCTCAGGGAAACTGAGACTGGACAAGTTTGTTTCTGGGAGTTAGAAACAGGTTTTACAGAGTTTATTCTACTAGCCGTTCCCCTGTCGGAGTGTCAGGTTGGGGAATTGAGCTGTGACATGGCTAATCAAGGACCAGTTGAGACTCATTAAAAGGGACTCCTCTTCTGTTAGTTGAGTGGCGCACAAGGAGGAGGGAAGGAACCAAAGTGCTGAGAGCTGGGAGCCGCAAGGTAGGAAGAGTGTGTTGGAGGAGCAGGTACCAGAGGAAAGTTACTGGGAGGGACTGTTTGGGGAAGTAACTGCCAGATGAGGAGCAGAACAAACCCTATCTATTGCTGCTATCTTAGGGTCCCTGGGCCCAAACCCGGAGTAGTGGGCGGGCCCAGATTCCCCCCCAATCCTCCCTATGCCACTACAGAGTCTGTCCCTGGAAAGGGAGACCAGAACTATAGAGGGGTATCACCCCTCCATAATATGGACTAGCCTGTGATGAGTATGGCTCAGTAGGCTGTGCACCCTGCCATCTAGTAAAAAGAAAAAGGCCATGTGGTGGGACACAGTGAGCCTCTGAGGCTAAACACTATCCACCAGAAGCGCAGGACCCACGGGCACGGTCAGAGCTTTGCCACGCAATGTATAAAACGTTAAATTTGTGAATTCTTGGAAGATGAAAGGGCAATCATGAGCAGCTACCATAGATTTACTAAGAAGAAATCATACCAAACAAGCTTGATTTCCTTCGTTGGCAGGGTAGCTAATTTTGTGGATATGGGCAATCTGGTGGACATAGTATACCTGGACCGTGTCAAGTTTTCTGTAACAGTGCCACATGACATTCCGATAAGTACACTGGAGAAACACAGGTTTGGAAGAACTATCATTAAGTGGCTGCATAATTGGTTAAACAACTGCCAAGAAAAAAATAACTGTTAATGGAATGATATTTGTTTGGAGGGAGGTCTCAAATGGTATTCCACAGAGATCTATTTGGGTCATGTGTTTAACATCTTCATTAAAGACCTATAGGTCGTAAGTGTAGGTTTAGAGAGCATACTGATCAAGTCTGCAGATATCACACAGCTAGGAGTTGTCAACACATTGGACGATAGAGCAAAAACTGAGGGGAATATTGATAAATTGGAGCATTGGGCTATAGCAAGCAACACAATGAAATTCAGCAAAATGTGCTGTGTTTCAGGAAGAACAACCAAATGCACAAATACAAAATGGGGGATAATTGACTTAGTAGCAGCATTGTTAAGAGGAATTTGAGAGTAATGGATCACCTCAACATGAGTCAGCAATGCAAAGCTCTTACAAAAAAGCAAAGGCAGTTTTAGGTTGCATTAACAGAGGCATAGCATTCAAGTCATCGGAGTTGATAGTACTGCTCTCCTTGGTGTTGGTTAGGCCGCAGCTCCTTTACTGGTGGTTTCATAGGAAGTCTCAATGACCATATGTTTCCAACGATTTAGACACTGCACACTTTGTATCTTGGCAAGGGGTTAGACTAGATGATCATTGGTAGTCCCTTCTAACTCTGTGGTTCATTGTCACTGTAAAATTTTAATAACCCAAGGATGCTAAACTAGTATGTATAATTCTCTATATATGAAAAAATCAAAAGACCGCGAAGATTGCATGGTCAAACACATATATGAGAGAGCGCAAAGGCTATTTCCTATGTAAATATGTTAGTGTTTAATTACGAGCTAATGTTGTTTTCTATTACAGAATTAGATCATAAAAATATCAAAAACCTTACAAAAAGTATACTTAGGATGAGGTGTGTTATTGGGCTTTACAGGAGATGGATCACTTCATGATTACCAGTTCTGTTCACTTCCTATGAAGCACGTGGCTTATAGGAAGACAGGATACTGGGCTAGGTGGAACTTTGGTCTGACCCAGTATGGCCATTCTTATGTACTTTATCCTTTGTGGGCCTTTATGTTCATACGTACACATAGCATCTTTTCTTCTGTTTAGTCTTAAGAAAATTATCAAGAATATACTTATTTTTCAATAGAGTTCTGGAATAGCATGTGTTTAAGAACAGGGGAGACTGATAGGTTGCCATTGTGCCCAGGAGGTAGTCAGCTGGACAGTGAATTCCATTAGGGGGTTCAAAGTAGAAGTTCTGCATCTGAGAGTGTACATAAGGCCCCAGGGTCGGGGCACTGTCTGGGCTCCATTCTTGGTCTGTAAACTTAAAACATCAACAAGTATCCAGGGACACAAATGATTGGACTCTCTTCACAGCAGTCTGGTAGAGAGATGCAAGAGGACACTGAGTTGAATGTACGATTAGATCCCCTTCCACATCCTTCTTCTTGCATCCTTTTCACGAGAGTCCTTGTTATTGCAACCATAGAAGAGGTCCCATAGGATTGGAAGAAGAGGTTTCTGCACCTTACATTTTATCATTCTGAAGAAGAAAGAAGCCTTTGACCTATTCTAGATATGAAGTAATGGGGAAAAATGCATGTACTGTCTCTGATTTAGGATAGTAATGCTTGTCTCTATTTTCTGGACTAACTTGTAATTTTCACCTTGTATGGGGTGGGTGTAAGTATATATCCTATAAGTGCCTGAGAGTCAGAGTGAGACTGAATCATTATCAGTACGAGGTACTTACCCTTGAAAGAGTACAACATTGAGTCTTCACAAAAAGCCTCGCCATTGTGGTAATGCATCTAAAAAAGGGTATCCACGTCTATTTGTATCTGGACAGCTGGCTCATCAGAGGTAGATCACATCAGGAAGTTCTGAGAGTACGTCTACACAGCAGGGCTAAAGTCAAATTAAGCTATGCAACTTCAGCTACATAAATTGCCTAGTTGAAGTGGAAATAGTTTAATTAGGCTTTTGGCACTGTCTACACAGCAGGAAGTTGAAGGAAGAACACTCTTCCTTCGACTTCCCTTATTCCTTGTGAAACAAGAGTTACCATGAGATGGAGTAAGAAGTCCTCCATCTCAACGTTATTTCAAAATAGAGGCTTGTAGTGTAGATGCATCCTATGTTATTTCAGAATAACGTCAGTTATCCCAAAATAACACTGCTGTGTAGACCCTTGGAGGCCTCAAATGTGCCTTCTCCTTCTTTGAATGTCTGGGACTTGTGGTGAACTATTAGAAGTTGTCTGTGAGAGAGTCCCAGAAGTCAAGATAGAGTCCTTAAGTTTTTTAGGCCGAATGTCCACATGTACATGTGGTGCCACTTGTCAAACTCTGCTGAAGCCTCTATAGCTCTGGCTCAGGTCGGTCTACTCTCCTGCGAAACATTAGGTGATCGAGTCAGTTGTGATTCTGCACGTACATGACGCTGATCTAGTGGTTGCTTCCTGACCGTGTTGGGGTGCCATTTGTGATTCCATCACCGTTTACAGCATTTATAACTGTCACATATGGGATGAGTTGGAGAGTCCCCCTGGATCACTTGCTAATACACGTGATTTTGTCTTTAGAAGAAATGAAACTACACGAACACTTTGGAACTCAGACCCCTATAACTGCGATGCATGGCGTTTTTGACCTGTCCTGTGATACTCCGCAGTCCAGATACTAATAGACAATATATCCATGCTTTACTACCTAAGCAAACAATGAGGTACCAACAGTTCCCCTGCAGTCCTCTGCAAGGAAGCAACTGTTCAGTGGAACTCATGTTCCGTGCACAATATAACTCCCAACAATCCTGCACCTTTCAGGAGACAACGACATGGCAGATAATCAGTCACGAACCATGAGTGGTCACTGCTAAAATCCATCAGTAGGTCACTTTTCCTTCAGTGCAAATCTGAAGATGGGATGATGTTGCCTTTAGTGGCAAACAGATCTAAGTACCCAACCTTCTGTTTCAGGGGAGGCCTGAGCCCAGAATCTTTACCAGATGCCTTCCTTCTACAGTAGTATCGAGGCAGTTTTACTGATCCACAGGATGGTTGCCAAAGCCAAATGAAATTGAGCAAGACTAACCTCATAGCTCCCTACTGTCTGACACACAGACTGATGGACAGGCTATAGATGTTCACACAATGACCAATTGTGCTCCTGGACTACCCAGACCTATTGCAAAGTCAGGGTCTAGCATTGTCATCCAGAGCTGAAGCTACTGCTGGTGATGTCATGGATGTTGGTTGGCTGAATGCCATGGAAAGGGACTGCTTCTTGTGTCCAGAATACACTGGGGAAAACAGAAAACTATTCATGAGGAAAACTTAATCTTAAATAAAAAGATTCTTGAGTTGGATGACCTGATATGGCAGAGACATGTGCCACCCCTGCTACCAAAAATTCTGGATTACATGTTTCAGTTGGCAATATTCTGAATTACAATTTCATTTAAGTATCAGAGGAGTAGTTGTGTTAGTCTGGATCTGCAAAAGGAACGAGGAGTCCTGTGGCACCTTATAGACTAACAGAGTTATTGGAGCATAAGCTTTCATGGGCAAAGACCCACTTCGTCAGATGCGTGTAGTGGAAATTCCAGGGGCAGGTATAAATATACAGGCATAAGAAAAGAGTTCCAATCAAGAGTAAGGCTGGAGATAACGAGGTCAATTCAGTCAGGGAAGAGGAGGTCCACTTCTAGCAGCTGATGTGGAGGTGTGAACACCAAGAGAAGAGAAACTGCTTTTGTATTTGGCTAGCCATTCACAGTCTTTGTTTAATCCTGAGATGATGGTGTCAAATTTGCAGATGAACTGTAGCTCAGCAGTTTCTCTTTGGAGTCTGTTCTTGAAGTTCTTTTGTTGCAGGATGGCTACCTTCAAATCTGCCACTGTGCATCCAGGGAGATTGAAGTGTTCTCCTATAGGTTTTTGTATATTACCATTCGTGATATCTGATTGTGTCCGTTTATTCTTGTACGTAGGGACTGTTCAGTTTGGCCGATTATATAGCAGAGGGGCATTGCTGGCACATGATGGCATATATTACATTGGTAGATGTGCAGGTGAATGAACCTTTCATTTAAGGTCCTTCTGGCAGCAGTGTCAGCATATTATTTACCAATTCTGTTTGGTTTTTTATCTTCTCTTATTCCAAATTATCCAAATTTCTTAAAAACCTTGTGCACACTTACCCATTGTTTAGAGACAGTGCTTCAACATGGGACGTCAGTGTTGTCCTTCACAGACTTAACGGAGACTTGTTTTGTGCTCTCACCTGCATTGCTTCAGCCAGAAGAGTCCGTGAACTCCAGAGGCTTGTGATAGAACTCCATATACCTTCTTTCATAGACATTAAAGTGGTACTGAGACCTCTTGCAAAATTCCTCCTTAAGATGTTTTCAAGAAATCCATTTGAATCAGTAAGATAATCATTTTACCTGTGCTGAATGTGATTTTGGGAAAAACACAAGGGAAGAAGCAGCTGCAGGCATTTGATGTGCTAAGGATCTTCAGATGCTGCAGTAATAGGACAAAATATTTCAGGCCCTTTGACAACAGTGCTCTGCTCACTGTTAGTCTCCTGGACATTCTGGGGATTAGCTGAGCAGGTCAAAACCCCTTCTCTCAGTTACATGTCATTATTCTATTTGTCTCTGGTCTGCAGTCCTCCTCTCACTCCAGGAACTGCAACATGGTCTTCATAGTTGAAATACATATACTTTGTCAATATTCCTTACTTCATATACCAAAATGATACATGTATGCTAATAGGTTAATCATATTCAAGTCATTCATAACCTTTTCAGTGATACCTTGCATGCTGTATCTTGCATAAAACATATCTTAGTTATGCCATATTCATATCATAAGATTTCATAAAGAACGTGGAGTGTAATGTCACACAAGTACCCTAAAGCCAGCATTTTTTGAGCTTTACTCTCCCAGCCCTCATTCCTTCCCTGGACTGTTTCCTGTAACTCTTGGTCCTCCCCATCTTACTTTTTCTCTGAGTGTAGCAATGCCAAACCCTCTTCCCAGCAAGTGATGGATGAAACTTTCTGGCTTTATAAGATCCACCTCTTCCTTCCCAGTGGCACCTGCTTGCAGTTAATCCCTCACTCTTCCTCTAGGTTTTGCCTCTAAAGTTAATAGGCCTACCTGGACAACTTAACTTCTAGTCCTGCATGGAGTAGTCACCCCATCACAGGCCCTGTATCTGTTTGTGGCTACAGTTGGAAGTTCCAAAGGTCTAGTCATTTCATCTCTCAAATGTTCAAAATAACATCCTATATCTTACTATGCTACCATCTGGGTGGTGTTCCTTTCCTATCACAAGGCATATTCTATCAGAGCCAAAGCAGCATCTTTAGTATGCTTTTGCAATGCACCAGTACCTAAAATATACAAAACTCTTGTATGGAGCAGCCTTTTCATGTTGGTCTTTCTGGTGTAATGTTGGAAGAGTTTGTACTACAGTCTTTGTTAGACTGACACACTTGATACTCCTGATGCCCACCATCCTAATGAGCATACTATTTGTTGGTCACCTGCAGTGTGAATCCCCACTGACACACATTCAAAAGACTGTATAGATAAATGGCCTGCAGTAATTCTGTGGTTCTTTGAGATGTTCTTCAGGATGGAATTCAAGATTCTCAACCTATCTCGGCTTTTGAAGTCTTCCGGTAACATGGGTTTTGAGTTGCAGGAGAACTGAGGGAGGATCAAGGCCATTTTGCCTTTTAGGCCCTTGCATTAGTAGGTGCAGGGTGAATGTGCAGTGCCAATGGACCCTGCTATTTAGAAGACTCCATTTTGGCATGCATGAGGTACTGGTGCATCTATAGTGGGATCCACATTGACTATAGTGTTTTGAAACAGTTACTATATGTTACACAGTGCAGCAGTTACAAATAAATTGTTACAGTTTTTTGATGGTCTTTGGGACGGGGTGGGGCTCTATGTGTGTCTTGTATAGTATCTGGCCACATGGCATCCTAATCTTACAAGCATAAAAATAATAGGGAATGTAATTGGCTTTTTTTGTGTATATGATGGTTCTCCCCTGCCGCAAAATTTCAAAAAAATAGTGTATTTTCAGGAAGCACCCAAATGGCTTTTGAGAATTGGTTGTGTGTTTTTTTTTTTTTTTTTTTTTTTTTTTTTCTTAATTTGAGCTATCTTAAATGGAAGGATAGACACAATTAACTCTGACATAATGTAGCTCTAGTAGTTGTCTGCTTCTGCCATAATAAAATATACTTTTGGTTTGATACAAATTATCAAATATCATAGTTAGATAAGAGCAGAGGGCCAGAGCCGGAGAAGTCCTTATGTGCTTAACATCAAACTTTAGTCTTATGAGGCTTCTAAGCTCCGTGGAACAGATCACCAGGCTTAAGTGTGGCAGAGTTCTGAGACCCCCACAAGGTCAAAATGAGAAGATCTTGACGTGTGGATAAACTGTTAAATGACAATTGTGTATAATACTTTAAAATCCTAAAACTAGAAAATTAAAACAAAGCACAACAACAGTTCTTTTTGAAAAGTGCAATATTATGTTTTCAGCTTAAATACTACTATAATTAAAAATATAAATGTTAAAATGTAAGGAAATGGAAAACTAAGAGTATACATATGGATGTAAAATAAAGTACACTCTTCCAGTGATGGCAGTAATCTACATAATGACTTTCACATTATCAGAACAGTCTTAACTCACATAAAATCAAAATTAAGCATAAAAACATTACATTATCATTTAGCTTTAGTAACATAACATTATACATCTCACAGTTCCTATATGCTCTAGATACCTAAATAGCTTCTGTTTAAAATTCTTTAAATGCAACCTATTAGCAGGCCTACAATAATCAGACTCTACAACATACCTTGCTAAATATGATATCCCATTCAAGCAATCACTGCTTTGAAAATGACTATTATGACTAGTTTCACATAACATTTCTGATCAATAAATCAAAATTATGTCAGAGTTAAGATTGTTTTGGTAACATGAATGCAAGCATAATTTTGTAGTCATTTGTTGTCATTGGACTGGTTTTTTTTTTAAATAGCAGTTTTATGCCCTTAAATTGTCAGTTCCTTAGTTTTTAATTTAAAAAAAATGTTGAATAGATATTTATGTTGGATCACTGCACTCCTCTAAACTTAAGTTTCAGAACTTGTTTTTCTTTACTGGACTTAAATATGTGTATATATTTTAATTATTGTGTATATTTATAGTTTTGGATTCAGTATACAAAATGATAATTAAAGGATAATATTATTGCTGGAAAAATTATTGCAACTAGCTATAGTTCTGTAACAGCCTTTTGGTATGTTCCAGCTAACTGGTTTGTAGGATTATTCTGAAAAAAACAGTATTGGCCGGGAGCACAAAACCATTGGCCATGATACTACATCATATGAAAAAACAGACCATTGAACAAAAACATGTTTAAAATGTACAGTTGAAAATACTGTTCACTTTATAGAATTTATTTCAGGAACCTCCTACTTAACTTGTATATCTTTCAGCTAAACAATATTCAAATGTCACTAGGGAAGACAAAGTTAGTAACAAACAATCATATAGATGTATGAAGTTTAATTTTAGCTTGAATATAGCCTATCAAACTGCAAAAAAAAAAAAAAAAGTTTCAGAGCCAATAATGTAGAGTGTATCATACAGACAGATCATCATTGGTATTCAACTGCTCTATTAGTTTCTCAATGGATCCTGATAAAGGGGTTTCATATGTTGTTTTAGTTTGTGTTTTATGGGGTTTTTGTTAACTTTTCCATTTCTTTCCTGTAAACCCCTCTTTTAGTGAACAAAAAGTGCCCCTTGCTTATTTCTAAGGACATATTGTTCTAGATTTTCTGTTCATTACTGTTCAGGTCTTCAGATAAAAACTTTTCATCACACAAGGCTTTCAAGTACACACTTGTGATATGTGACTGTCAGTTGGTCAACCTTGTCCATTCAGTTGAGGCATCTGGGGTGCTATATAGAAAGCCACATGCACACCAGAAGTCATACTACCCTTTCCCAGGCACTTCAAAGTCCATTCATTTACTCTATTCACTAGCAAAAACATCTTCTCCATTTGAGTCCATATTTTCCTGTTTCAGGAGTTCTGGTGTCTGTGTTGGCTCCTGGCCTGCAGATAGATAAATCTGGTTCTGTCTTGTTCTACTTTCTGGCATTTCCTTCATCTAACAGTCTGGCTTTCTTCCCAGCTCACAAAGAACCCATTGCCATACCCAGAGTCTCTTTCCAGACAATTTTATTTTTTGAAACAAATGCAGTTCCTCTGCCCACTCTCTAGGCTACAACTTGCAGTATTTTTTTTCCCTTCCTTCCTTGGATGGGTGGTGGTGGTGGAGGGGGGAGAGGGAACACCCCCAGCCAACCCCTTTCACCTGCCTGGTGTTTATATCTCTTTATTTCTGTTTGGCTTTATGAACAGCAGTCCCATTTTCCAGGCACAACCAAACTCTTACCTTTCATTAAGTTGTGGTAAGAGGAAGCAGTATACCAAATTTGGTGGGCCTTGTTCTAACCATTTAGGATAGGGATGTGAATGGTTAACCCTGTGTGCACTGTGGGCTGCTCCAGCCTAGCATGGCTTGCTGCGAGTTGGTAGCACTCCAGTTCAGCAGGAGCAGCACCTGTCTATGATGGGCCCAACCTGGCTGGAGCAGTGCGCTGCAGGTTGGGGGTGCTCCAGTCCAGCCGGAGCTGCCTCCACCCACAGTGATTTAACTGGTTAGCCAGTTAGCTGAGTAAACGGGATTTTACATCCCTGGTTTAGGAGGAGTTTCTGAAAAGATGGATGGACAGACAGACTTGCTCACTCAGACAAACTCTCAAATATATAGTACCTAAAAAAATTCTATTTCACTTGCTGGATAAATAAAATGTAAGAATGTGTATTTGAATTGGATCCAGGCCAGATTTTCTCTGGTGGAAATCAAACTGATTTCTGGTGCCTTATAAGTTAATTCTGTCTCTTTCTGATTAAGGATAAATCCTCCAAAGAAATGTTTCCTTACAGTGATTATTATTACTCATAAAATGGAGGTTAACATGTTACTTCTCCACCGTGAAATGTGTATTTTCAATTAATTGAACATTATTTTCTGTACTTTGCTTAAGCTTAGAATCATGTTATTTAACAAGTACATAGAAACTCTAGTTGTATGAACAAGATGTGTTAGTGTTTGTAGAGAAATAACTATTTTTAATGATGCAGAAGGTCTGAAGAGTTTATTAATTTGTACTGACATCCCTTGTGCGATCACCAGAAAGTCAGTAAATGGAAAGTGATAACTGCATCTGTAATCAAATATTGCTTGGTGCATGATACAAAAGGTTAGCCATTATACAAAAGCTGTGGAAGGTTAAGTGTTATGATTTCTGATGTTTTATTTGGGGGCTTTAATTTCTATCAAGTTCCAAATGTGAATACATAGCCTTTAAGGTTATGTTTAATATGCATGTTTTGAAATTAAACTCATTTGGGTATATACAAATATTGCTATTTTAAACATCTTTTTTTTTTTAAAAAGAATTCTCCTGTTAGGCAGATTTTACAAGTTTAAACACTCACTTTTTGTCATGTGCCAGAAATTATATTTGTATAATAGGATTTTAGAAAAAGTTTGTGGTCATCTACTGGGGATGTTACATAATGTTTCCTTTTGTAATGTGTAATCACCAAGAAATCATCAGTTACACAGTTGCTAAAATACTCGCCGGGGTAGGGCTGACAGCCAGTGCACTCCCAGCCCCGCTCCAGGGGAGCCCCCTGCCACCCTGTGCTGCTGTCTCTGTATCAGAGGCAGCAGCACAGGGTGGCAGGTGGAGCCAATCCATGAGGGGAGCTGGCTTAAAAAATCGGCTTCCCATCTGCCGCCATGCTCTGCTGCCTCTGACACAGAGGCGGGAATGCAGGGTGGCAGCAGCCCGGGCCCACCACGGACAGAGGCTGCTCCATGGCAGTCTCCACTGCTCCCCGCATTAGAGGCAGCAGAGCAGGAGAGGGAGGGTGCAGGTAGCTCCACAAAGCCAATGCTTGTGAGGAGCCAGCTTTTAAGCCAGGTTCCCCCAGGCACCAGTCCTGCCTGTCCCCATGCTGCTGCCTCTGTGGGAGGCTGCTCCCCACAGGCACTGACTCCCGCTTCCCCCTCCCATTGCTGCCTTTGATACAGAGGAAGTGGGTGGTGGTGGTGCCTGTAGTCGTTTGGATTAACCGGTAAGTCTAGGCTTACTAGGGTTGCCAGGTGTCCGGTATTGACCCGGACAGTCCGGTATTTTTCGCCTCCTGTCCGGTAAAAAAAAATTCAGAAAATACTGGACACCTAAAATGTCCAGTATTTTCTGATTTTTTTTTTCTCCCCCTCCTCCTCCCCCCCCCCCCCCCCCCCCCGGCCAGGAGGCAAAAATACTGGACACCTGGCAATCCTATGACACACTTGGCAACTGGGCCCAGCCCCTGGCCCCCCCTGACACTCACAGCCCCCTGCCCCCAGACCCTTTGCTTACCTGGTTCCACAGGGAAGCTGCATTTTGGCTTGATCAAGAAAACAAAATGTCCACCAGCAAAAAGCCTAAAGACCAAAGGGAAGCAATGCCTTCCCTGGGTCTTAGTGCTCAACTCTCCACTGTTCCTATCCCTATTCTGACTCTGCAGGCACTCTGAAAGGGGCCATGCTGTTTTATTATTTATTTATTTTTTTTGGCTCAACTTTGGTCTCCCCCTTCTCCCCCTCCCCCACCAGATTTTTCCCCCTGATGGTTTTTTTTGGGGGGGGAGGGGGCGCGTGTTCGGTATTTTTGGTTAAACCATCTGGCAATCCTAAGGCTTACCAGTTAATTGTTTAAATGGCTAATCACTAACATCCCTATCATCTGCTATATATTTTAGAGAGTTTGTCTGTGTGCATTTGTCTCTGTTCAAGAACTCCTCCTAAATGGTGAGAGCTAAGACTGCCAAATTCAGTATGCAGATTCCTCTTAACATAATTTAAGGCAACATAAGGGTTTGGCTGTGCTAGGAAAATGGGATATGCCTGAAATTGGGTTGATTTTTGTAAAACTAAACAGAAGAGAGACAATCACCAGGCAGGTGGAAGGGGCTGGCTGGGAGAGTGCCTCCTCTTCTATCTGGTACTGCCCCAGCCCTGAGCCTTTCACATCCCCTCCTCCCCGGTGCCCTTTAAGGAGAGTGAGTGTGTGTGTGTGAGGGGAGGGGGTTGAAGCTCCCCCTTCCTTCGATTCATACAGGAATGTTGTTGGCTGTTCTTCTTTCTCATTGTCCGGGAGCGAGGGGAAAGTGTAGTTTGCTGCATTCCTCACTCTGGCTGGGGGGCAGAAGGGGCAGATGAGCTGTTCACTTTGTTCTTACTCCCTGGCAGGGTAAGAAGGGTGCCCTGGTATAAATGGAGGAGGGTGGGCTTCGGCTCCCCCAACCTTCCCGCATGTGTGCGTGCACACAGGCAGCCCCCTACCCTAAGCGCCTTCTCACCCCAACTTTGACTCCTCCTGCATCCCCACATCCCTAGCACCCTGTGCTCAGCCCTTCTTTAGCCCCAGCCCTGAAGCTTGCCCACGCCCCCAGCCGTCTGCCGTGAGCCCTCCACATCCCCAAGTCCCTGCCCTGACTTCTGCACCCCCCAACATCTCCATCCCCTGTCCTGAGCACTTCCACACCCTAACACTCCCCAACCCCCTGCCCTGAGCTCCCCAAATGCCACCCCACTTTTAAATTTTTCAGATATTATTGTACCACAACCACCCCCAACCTTCTACTCTTTGGAGCCCCCCGGGGGGGGGGGGTTGCAATATGCCAGTATCTGTAAGAAATGTAAGTTACTTTGACCATTGGACTGAACCATGATGAGTCAGAAAAAGAGGATGAACATGCAATAGGATTGCTTCTCAATAAACTCTGCAAAAAAGAGATAAAATGGAGACATTTGGAGTAGTGTGCTGTTTCAGCACATATAAATTAATGCTTAAGGTTTGAGAATTAGAAGAAAATATTATTGCAAAAAATATTCACTGTGGCCCTCTTTTGTTAAAACATACCAGATGATAAGACTGTATAGGGATGAAGAGAAAAAAAAACATGATGGAATTCCCATTTTAAAAGAAAATACTAAAATGGAATTAAATGGAAAAATATTAACAATCCCTTTTTAAAGACATCCACAATTTAACTTCATCCAAATAACACCGTTGAAAAATGTAGTAATTTAAATAAAGCATGTACATCTGCTTTTTATTTAAAAAAAAAAAATAGTTGAGGACCTAAGCAGAGCTGAGTAAATGTGCTAGTTCTCTGTATTTACACTTTTACCAGCAGACACATTCCCAATTAACTGTTATGATATTTATACACAATTTAGCTTGGTATTCATATTTATTATTTTAGTACTAGAAGATTTACCTGGCATTGCCTAGGTCTTTCAGGACAGGTGGCTGGCAGGTTGGGGTGCAGGAGTCAGGGCAAGGCCTTGGAGATGGGAGGGCTCAGGACACGAGGCCAGGGCCATGGAGCTTCAGGAATCACAGCAGGGGCTTAGGAGGAAGGGGAACCTTGGTGAGAGGGAAGGGAGCTGAGTGAAGGGTGTGGTGATGGCTACCTTATTGGGCCCAGGGCAAGGGAGCCCTTTCAAGCTGGCTTTGCCAGTGCATCCCGGTCCAGGGGCAGAGTGGAGCTCACGCAGGCCATCCATGTTGGTACTCTGAGCCCAGGCGTGGGCCTAGAGGGGGTCATGTGTTCTGGGTGGCCCGGCAGTGCTGGTGAGAGGCCTCGTTGTGGCTTCTGTGGGGGCTGGCAGGGCTGCTGGCTTCCAGCTTCCCCCTCCCCCCCAGTGCTGGGAGGGAGGGGTTTGGGACACGGAGGCCACTTACCTTGCCCAGTGGCCGGCAAGATGGCAAACCCTGACACCAGCTGGCTGCTCTTGGTGGCTGTCCCCAGTGGTCACTGTGCAGTATAGCTGTAGCTGTCCCCTGTGCTTGCTGCCCCCAGTGGTCACTCTGCAGTATAGCATTTTGTTATGAGACAATTGTAAGATAAGAGTGACTGCTTTGTTTTGATGGTGAAGTAGAGATTCTAGAGCTTTTCCCATTTTTACCTATTTACCAATTTTGTTGTCTCCCAAGGCCTTGTGTTAAGCTAGCTCCTGCTTCTAGCAAAGAAAGACAGAATACTGCTTCCTCTGAAATATAACAGTACTACTTTTTGGATCAGGCAGAAGGGTTTAGTCAAAAGTTATATGAAGTACTCTGCCAAAAGAGGTTAATAAGTACATTGCCTCTGATACGGTTTTAGTCCTGGGCTAAAGATGGCAGTTAAAACCGTTCACATTTAATGTTTTATACATTTTTAACCTGACTGGACAACTGTATTAATAAATCATTGCCTGTCTCATTCACTGTTCTTTCAGCATCTCATGGGTAGAAAACTTTGTAATACATACCTTCCCTAGTGCTTAGTTGTTCAGGGTCTGTGTAACTCTTATTAGTGTTACTTTTATGTGCACTCAGTGAGGGGAAAAAATCTGTTTGAGAAGAGCAGGGCTATAGAAAAGAGATGTTGCTATTAGCACCCTTCCTCCTCCTCTTAGGCTACATCTAGACTGCAAGCGTCTTTCAAAATAAGCTTTTCTGGAAGAGATCTTCTGGAAAAACTCATTTCAAAATAGAGCATCCACATGCAAAAAGTGCAATGAAATGAAATAGCATCCAATCAGTGTGGACAGTCTATCTTGCATTTAAGGCCACCCAGAACCAGTTCAGGCAGGGTATTCGGTCAGCAGTTGCTTCCGCGTGCTGTTGCCTAAGGGCTAGCTGAGACGCATGCTTAAATGGACCCCCCTGCACAGCTGTTTCTCAGGTTCTGCTGCTTGCTTGCCTACCTCTCTGATGCACAGCAAAGCTTTAGCAGTGCATGCTGTGGTTGCCCAGCTTTTGGACACGACAGCATACTCATTGCCATGGAGCCCGAGCTGCCTCTGGGCATGTGATCACCCCACTTGGCCATGCTGCAGTTTTTTCATTTTGTGCAGGCTGCCTTCATGGTCCTGCATGAGCTCGACTCCGAGCTCATCATTGAGAACCTCTGCCTGTGTGTGGGAGCAAGGCCCTTTCAACTGCACCCTACGGTGGAGAGACGCTTTTGGAGGCTGGACACCAGTTCCGACTTGGGGGGACTGGCTGGTGATGGAGCAGTGGGATGACCAGCAGTGGCTCCAAAACTTCCGCATGAGGAAGGTGATCTTCATGGACCTGTGTGCCTGGCTCACCCCTGCCTTCTGTAGACGGTACACCCAGATGTGACCCGCCAGCCCCCTGGAAAAGCGGGTCACCATTGCCTTCTGGAAACTTGCCACCCCAGACAGTTATCAGTCTGTGGGCAACCAGTTTGGCGTAGGCCTCCTCATGGAGGTAAGGCACTCTTGGGCTGCATTCCCTGGAGTGGGGGGGAAGGGGAGTACTGGAAAGGGGGACCCTAGGGAAAAGGGGAATTGGGGGTGCTGTGGGTGGGGGCAGGGGAGCCCTGCCCTTGTGGGGTTCTGCAGTCCTGCCCTCACACAGCCCTGCAGAGGGGATGGTGGCTTCATAGGGGGGTGGCTCCTGGGGTGTTTTTTGTGGAGGTTGAGGGGGGGCAGTGGGGACCTACCAAGGGCTCAGGCACCCCCTTTGATTCTCTGTTTTGTGTCTTTGTTTGTTTGTCTCCTGCAGGTGGTGAGGGCTATAAACACCATCCTGCTGTGCGGGGTCATCTGCCTGGTAGACCTGGACTCTGTCCCGGCTGGATTTGCTGCCCTGGGCTTCCCCAGTTGCAAGGGGGGGGGGGAGGCATAAGTGGAACCCACATCCCCATCCGATCCCTAGGACACCGAACCACCCAGTACATCAACAGAAAGGGCTATTTTTCTATGGTCCTGCAGGCCCTGGTTGACCACCGCGGATAGTTTTCAGACATTTTCGTTGGGAGGTCGGGGAGGGCGCATGACGGCTGCATCTTCAGAAACTCCAGCCTCTACCAGAAGCTGGAGGCTGCACATTCTTCCTCCAGCGTGACTTCAGGGGTGGGGACGTGGAGATGCCACTGTGCATCATGGGGGATGCGGCCTACCCCCTCATGCCGTGGCTTATGAAGCCATACACTGGCCACCTGGACCCAAGCGGGACAGTTTCAATGCCTGCCGGGCAGGGCCCGCATCCAGGCGGAATGCGCCTTTGGTCATTTGAAGGCAAGGTTTAGGTGGGGGAGCATAATACCCCCAGGTGGTCTCAGCCTGTTGTGTTCTCCACAGCATTGTAGAGAGCAAGGGGGAGGCCTTCCTACTGCAATGGGGGGGCTGAGACAAGCCGGGAGGGATGGGCCTTTGAGCAGCTGTGCACAGCTGCCATCCACCAGGCCCATCAAGTGGGGGTGCGCATCCAGGATGCCCTGAGGAAGAGTTTCTCTAAATGACCCCAGTAACTCTCTGCAGGGCCTCCCTAGTAGGTGTCTGTGCTTTGCACCTCTGCCTTCCCCAGGAAAAAAAACTTCCCCCCCTTTCCTGTAGACTCAATAAAAACACCAGTTTTGTGTTTCAAAAAAAATCTGTGTTTTTTAAAATAACTGCAGAGGAGGGGGGTTGAGAACATGGATGTGGGGAGGGAGGAGAGGGGCTGAGAACCTTGTAGGGGGGAGGAGAGGCTCAGAGTGGGGGCTGAGAGTGGCGTGTGGTGCAGCTGGAAGTTCCACCTTGTGTCTAGGGACCTCAGGGGTGGGGGAGCCCAGAGAGAACAGGGAGATAGGTGGGGGGGGGGCCCTGGAGTGAGGTCAAGCATGGGAGGCGTGAGGGCTGGTGCGGGGGGGAGGCAGGAACAGGAGCCAGGTAGGCCATCATCTCCTGCACGGCGGCACATGTTGCAGCCCTGCTGCACCAGCTCGGCCCGCATCTGGGCTCACCATTTTGCGTCTTCAGGGCCAGCGTCTGTTGCATGTCCCAGAGGATGGACACGTACTCCCTTATTAGGTCCTCCTGGACCCGTCAACGCCTGCAGCTCTTCCAGGACTGGGTGGCTGGCTCCTCTGGTGATGATTGCTCCACAGTCATGGGTGGTCCAGCGGGGGAGAATAGAGAGAGAAGTGGTCAGTCATCCCTGGAGACACTGTCCCTGAGGCCTTGCCCTCATCAGCGAGTTGAGAGCAACAGTCCTAGGGCCAGAGGACGGTGATGTCCCGGGAGGAAGGCCATGTGTGGCCTGGATAATGAGCCCTGCCTAACGGGGGCCTAGAGGTGCCCAGGGGACCATGTTTCCCGCCCCCCCTTCCATCCCATGGACAAGCAGGCAAGGGAAATGTCTGGCAACACTGGGATCCCATGGCTGGGAGAGGGGCCTGGAGCAGCCTGGGTTCCCTTTGGGGCCATGCACACCCACCTGCGCCTGGCAGCACTGTCCCTGGGGGTGGGTGGTGCTTCGAGTGTACAGGCATGCCTGTTGTGGTACTCCGGAGTCTGTATGTGTTTTAAAAAAAAAAAAAAAAAAAAAACTAAGAGCACTCACCTGCTGATCCCTCTCTGGCCTCGGAGGATGCCTGGGAGACATCCAGGCCCCAGGGCAGTGTTTCCTAACCAGGGTTCCGCGGACCATCATCAGGGGTTCCATGAGAAATCGTGGAATAAATAACATTGGGCGGGGCCTGGAGCATCTGTCATGCCCTTTGCCTCCTGCCCTGGCGCTCGGCTGACTTCTGCACTGCTCAGCCGGGAGCAAGTGGTGCAAGCAGCGCAAGAGGTTGGGAACTTCTATGCCACTCAGCCGGGCTGCCATGTGGGAGCAAGCGGTGCAAGAGGTGGGGACTTCTGTGCAGCTCAGCTGGGCCACCGCGTGGGATCAAGCGACCATTTGGGCTCCGCGAGTGAGAGGCAGGAGGGGGAGGAGAAGAGACAGAGAGAAAGTGAGGCAGGAGGAGGAGGAGAAGAGAGAGTGAAGCAGGAGGGGGAGGAGAAGAGAAGGAGAGACAGGAAAATGCTCCAATATTTTTTTACAATGTAAAACAAAATATCTTTACAAATACATTTTCTTGAAAAAATTTAGCAGTAATTGAATTGCGTTCCCTGCTGTCAACTTTTTCTGGCCAAGCAAATGTTTTCATAAGTCGGGATTCCTTGGGATATGAAAAATTATTTTAGGGGTTCCTCCATGGGAAAAAGGTTGGGAATCATTGCCCTAGGGCACCGGCTCCAGGGTGATGATGGTGATGGTGCTGCCCGTCTCTTCCTCCTTCTCCAGCTCCTTCTCCTGGGTTGGGAGCCCCAGGCAGGCGATGACGGGTGTCTCCAGCCCTGAGCCCACAACCAGGGGTGGTGAAGGGGCTGTCCCTCTCCCCCAGGATGCAGTGAAGTTCATTGTAGTAGGAGCAGGAGTGGCGTCATGCCTGGAGTGAGAGCTGCGCTCCTTGACCCTGGCATACCCCTGCCACAGCTCCTTCACTTTACTCTGGATCTGCTCCAGAGTCCTGTGGTGGCCCCTCGTGGCCAGGCTTTCAGCTATCGGGCTGCATATGTCCACATTCCGGAGTCTGGAGCGGATATCCTAGTAGGTCTCCTTGCCTCATATCTCCAGGACGGCTTGGATCTCTTCCTCGGACCAGGATGGTGCATGCCTCTTGCGGCCCCTGGCAGGCTTCTGGGAGCCCAGTGCATGCTCCCTGTAAGGGCCAGTGGGCTCTTGGAGGGCTTGTGGCTGGGGCACAGTGCCCAGATATGTAGCAGTGGCAGGCTCATGGTGTCTAGATGCTCTCAGGGCTGGCTTCCTGCCACCAAGCCTAACCCGGGTCTCTGCAGCTTTGAGATGCTGGGAGACCGGAACTATAGATTTGTGATGAGTGTGGATGGAAGTGGCTAGCAGGGCACCTGTGTTATTTCCTGGAGGCCTTTTTTAAGAACTCCTTCTTCCATGTCCACACACAACTTTTTCTGAAAAAAGTTTTTTCAGAAAAAGCATTATTCCTTGTAGAATGAGGTTTGCCACTGTCGGAAAAAGGTCTCTATTACTTTGACTTCTTGTCAAAATAACGCTATTGCAGTATGGACGCAAGTATTGTTTTTCCGTAATAACAGCTGTTATTCTGGAAAAATGCTGCAGTGCAGACATACCCTTAGTGACTGGTTAACCAATATTTATGTATTTATGTTTTTTTTTCTTTTTTTTTTTTTTTTTACAAGAGCATACATTTAATGCTCAATGCACTCTTGACAATCGCTCTTTAAAATAAACTAATGAAAAAGGCCCATCAGTTACTGCAGTCAAATCAAGTAATGCAGCAAAAAATTAAATACAAAAAGACCTTTAGCTCCCCACACAATTTTGAGTTCCATACCACCATTAACCAGTCCTACTAACCACTCATCTCCTTACAGGTGATGGAGTAAAAACAAGGTGTCCTTCTGGCTAACAAATGTGGGCTGTTAGAAACTTGGGGAAGAAGCAAGTTACAGCGGCCTGGGATCTTAACATAGAATGCCTTGCTAGCAAACTTTTCTTCAGTGGGGCTTATTCTGAGGTTCTTCACTGACTACCTCTGTAGCAGGATGTCATCAGGAGAGAGGATTTTTCTTAGGTAGGTCCCAGGCCATTTAGGACCTTTTATGGGTCAAATTGTCATAAAATTAATCCAGAAATTGACCATTATCTTGTTCAGTGCTCTGAGTCATACTGGGCAATTCTGCTGCCAACCAAATGTGGCTTCATCCATCCTTTGAACTCCTCAGGTTTTTTACCAAGGTAAAATAGCACAGTGTTCTTTTTTCTTTGTCCAGTTAATATTAGAATAGGTACTGAACACAAGCATCTGGTGCCAAACCAGAGAATTTGTCGGACCACTGGAGGTCAATATTGTCTAGCACAGAGGTAAGCAATAAAACTGCAGCGATTCACCTGGGTTAGCCCCTGATGGGCCGCTGCTGCTATATTTACCTGCACCCCTGCAGATATGTGCAATTGCAGCTCCCATTGGCCAGGAACAGTGATTTGTGATCAATGGGAGCTGCAATCCTCTGTATCTGTAGAGGTGCAGGTAAATATGGCGGTGTGGGGGCCTGCTAGGTGCTAACCCTGGCAGACTGGATCTAGCTCATGGGTTGGTATTTGCTCACCCCATCGTTTAATGGGCTCTTAGACTTCCCGTTTTGCTAATTATATTTCATTTACTTTAATTCCACAACATTTTCAGTTAGATAGCCTTCTTCTCTTTTTGTTCTAAAGTATTGCCATGTTCTATTCATTGTTTGTAAAAATATGTTTTTGGAAAAAAATACTGTTTTAGTGAGGATACATACTTAAATTCGTTGCAATATCCATTTTAAAAATAGTCCTTTTTAAAAAAGTAGCTGTTTATGGAACATTCAGGAACAGGTGGTTGGGTGAAAGAATACTTGACTTATGATTTAAGTATTGGATATTGGCCTGGATTTTAAGCATGAGAAGGGTAATGTGTGACTTCCCAGTACTTACAGTAAGATTCAGGATAATATAAAAGTACTGTTTGTGCCCTCTGTTGGAGTACTAAGAGTTGCCATTACAGGGAGATGTATTTTGTGGTATAACAGGCTTATCCATCTTTAATTACAATGATCTTCTAAGTTACTGCACATAATCTATAAATTGGAAAATGATATTCATAAGCTACGCTGTATTTTGCTTTGCTACTATTTCATACTCCGTGTCCATAAGAATTGTACTTATATAATACACTATGTTTGTTTACAGAAGTTAACATCTGACTTGGAAAACCGAGAGAAGCAGCAGGAAAGGATGCTGGACCAGCTGAAAGAGATACAGAGCTGTTACAAGGCCTGTGAGAGTGAACGGAGGCAAACAGAACTCCAAACTGCTGAGCTGGCCCAACAACTTGAAGAGTCAACTAAGGAAGCAGATCGGTGCCTTGCCAAATTCAGGCAGTCTGAGACCCTTCGGTTAGAGACTGAGAAGAAGAAAGAAGAGTTGAAAGTGAAAGCTCAGGAATCCATTCGACACTGGAAGCTGAAATATAAGAAATTGGAACGTGATATGGTGAAACAGAATGAAACCATCAATCAGCTGATGGAGAAAGACAGTCAGGTAAAAGCAGAGTCTTTATTTTTCCTCTCCTTTCTCTTTTATATTTTAGAAATAGAGATGAGTATATGACATATGCATTTGCCCATCTCAGAACTGTGCGGTTTACGTAAGCCACAAAATAGCTGGAAGATACTAATGACTTTTTCAGTTTTTATTGATCTGTACTGCATTCATATTGTTGGCCTAGAAGTAAAAGATTCTGTGTTCATTGCTTATACTCTAAGCCCGTGGTGTTCAACCAGTTCTGAAGTAGTAGCCGCTATAGTGGCTGCTGCTATAGTGAACTAGCCACACTCAATTAGCCCAGTAGCCACATGTGGCTAATGGCTAATCTGTTGGACACCATGGTTCTAAACTTTGCAGTTTCCTTTCTAAATCAGTATGATTTAAAAAAAAAAAAAAACCTTATCATGTGAAAGCAAAACACCCCACAAACTTTTCACCATTAATATTGTTTTTCTTTTTGTACTTTTGTGCACAGCTTAGATGGGGGGAAATGAACCTGTAAGTTTCACTTTTTGATTGTTTTAAATTAGCTTATGTGCCAATATTTGGATTTCTATAACACTGCAGAAAAATATTTAAACCCAAACCAAAACAAATTGTTCTGCATCATTAAACTAATGCAATTTTAAAGTGAGAAGGGAGGTGGAGAACAATTTAAAGTAAAACTACTTTTAATGAAGGCAGAATGCAGATTAGGGGATGGGTTTTGGTAACTGCTTGTCTGCTCTGAGGGCTGCCTTGTTGTTTGAAGTACTGATTTGTCACCCCTTCTCAACGTATGTGATTCTTTTAGGGAAGATGCAAGACCAAATGGGCTATGGTGCAACTAGCCATATGCATTATGATCAACTCTGTGTATTTCCTTTGTCAGGTGTGAGTGGTACAGTGCGGGTTTTTTCAATGTGCCTAAAACTAAGATCTGTATAAAGCCAGACTAGAAATAATTTTTCTACTGTTTTTAGTGGTGTTTTCACATCCTTTATTCAAGCAGTTTGGAGAGAGGATTGAATACTCTGTTTCTGAAATATCAGTTGTCATTGCTAGACAAGAATGCTCCCAGTAGAGTTAGATGATGCTGATTATAATATGGTGTCTGGTTTTTATTGGAGCTCCCCCTGGTGGTAATGATGGTAAGAAATTCTAGGAGCAAAGGTTAGAGAATTATGGCTAATTGTAATGATAGAAAAAAGCAACAAATGATCTGGTAGCACTTTGATACCATCTACATGTTTTGTTAGTTTATAAAGTGCTACCAGACCATTTGTTGCTTTTTTCTGTAACAGACTAACTCAGGTACCCCCTGAAGCTTCTGTACTTATAGAGTAATATAGTTTAAGGCCCACAAGAACATCTCTTGTGACTTACTGTTTATCAAAGGCCACTTGGCATCCTCACCTTAAACCCCAAACCAAAATTAAACCCAAGTATTACAGCCCACCAAAATGTAGACTGTTATGTGCTGGAGGCAGAGAACAGGAGAGATCAAGGTGCACTAATGCCCGATGAAAGGTGATTGTAAGATACATCCAAATAATCTTGTCATGAGACCCACAACCACATACTGCAGAAGATGACCCAGCCCTTCCAAAGTTACTGCCAGTATGGCTTGGCAGAAACTTCCTTCTTGATCTCATATATGGATAGTAGTTAGGCCCTGAGCATGTGAGCAGGAACCAGCCAACCAAGCTCTTGAGACAGAGAATGCTCAGTGCTATCTCGGAGCCCAATATTGGTAACTAGAGGATTTGCTTGGCATTGGTTGAGTCCTTAACTGAAATAAATTTTGTTTTTCTTCATGTATATCAGTGTTTTGGGGTGGGGCTGGGGATGAGGAGTAGAGATGCAAAATTCTGTTTAACTAGTTAATCAGTTAAACATTATTTAACCAGTTAACCCATTAAATTGGGGGTGGGTGGAGAGGCTTCTAATGGGTGAGGCTAATTGGTTATCAGGTTAAGCATTCACATTCCTAATAAGTAGTTTAGTACACAGGCTGCCCAAGGAGAGAGCACAAGCCTGTCCTAGTCCCCATCTCTGGCCCTTTGCTGCCCCCTGTGGTTATTGTGGGGACCAACCAGCTAAGTAGTAGTTCTGCAGAAAAGGACCTGGGGGTTACAGTGGATGAGAAGCTGGATATGAGTCAACAGTGTGCCCTTGTAGCCAAGAAGGCTAATAGCATATTAGGTTGCATTAAGAGGAGCATTGCCAGCAGATCCAGAGATGTGATTATTCCCCTTTATTCGGCTCTGGTGAGGTCACATCTGGAGTATTGTGTCCAGTTCTGGGCCCCCCACTACAAAAGGGATGTAGACGCATTGGAGAGGGTCCAGCGGAGGGCAACCAAAATGATTAGGGGGCTGGAGCATATGACCTACGAGGAGAGGCTGAGGGAGTTGGGTCTGTTTAGTCTGCAGAAGCAAAGAGTGAGGGGGGGATTTGATAGCAGCCTTCAGCTTCCTGAAGGCAAGTTCCAAAGAGGATGGAGAAAGGCTGTTCTCAGTAGTGACAGATGGCAGAACAAGGAGCAATGGTCTCAAGTTGTGGAGGGAGAGGTCCAGGCTGGATATTAGGGAAAAACTATTTCACTATGAGAGCAGTGAAGCACTGGAATGGGTTACCTAGGGAAGTAGTGGAGTCTCCATCCCTAGCGGTGTTTAAGTCTCAGCTTGACAGAGCCCTGGCTGGGTTGATTTAGTTGGGATTGGTCCTGCCTAGGGCAGGGGGCTGGACTTGATGACCTTCTGAGGTCTCTTCGAGCTCTATGGTTCTATGATTGTACAGTACAAATGTCCCTGCGAGCAGACCCCTCCCTTTCCATTTTATGAGAAATAATTGCAGTCCAATCACATTTATATTGTCTTTGCACAACCAAACACTTACCTTGCTTTATGATATTTGGAAGCTGCACACCAAATTTGGTTGCACTAGCTCCTTACCATTTAGGAGCAGTTCTTGAACAATCAGACTTAGGGATGGATGGATGGGCAGACACAAACTCTCAAATAGATGGTAGATTATAACAGGGTGTGGTCTCAGCAAAATGTGTTTTGAATAATAAAAGTAGAAAAACATGTAACCTGAAATATGCCAAATGTGTTGAAACCACATTTGTTCCATCAGGAAACCTCTTTAACAGAATGTTAAGATTGGATGGGTTTAATCTAACATGTAAAGCTAAGAAATGACGGATCTAAGATTGTACATAGAATTTTAACTCTTCCCTGTTGTATATGTGCATTACAATACAATCATTTTTATGAACACATGCACTTGCTCTGAGTCATAAGGTTTGCCTGCAAATTTAGGTATGTTACATATGTATTATATTGTTTGTGCTAGAAAAATCTAGGAAAGTCTTTTATATAAATCAGAAGGAGCTATACAAGATGAAACTTACAAAGTTGTAAATATTTTTTATACCGTTTTGGAGTTTTTGAGAAATAGTACAAGATGTATTTGTTGTGCATGTGCATATATCATTTAAATATAGTATTGTAATCTGTATAGGTGGAGTTAAGGAGATTGGGTGCTTGCTCATGTCCATTCAACTTAGATTTATTTGCTCACTGGATGCACTAGTGCTGGAAGTTCCCTCCTTAGCAGTTTCCATAGGTAACCGGGTCTGGTTCCCTCTGGAGTGGAATGTACATGGTATATAGGGCTCCACCAGTTCTCCTCACCCTCAGTTCCATCTTGCCGCCAGTGGCAATGATAGAACTGTTGCTGCTTAAGCTTACACTCTTGCACCTTGTTCATATATACTTGTTTAACTATATATTATAGTGCATATAGTTTCCCTAGTTAGTGTTAGTATCTCTAGATAATTGAGTAGAGACTTTGTAGGTCCTTTATGGGACTCTGCCTTAGGGAAGGGCATGCCTGGGTCCCCAGGCTTTAAGTCCTGTGATCTCTGTAAGAGGTCCATGCCTATTAGCAATCCACATAAGAGCTCTTTACGGTGCTTGGGTGCAGGGCATATTAGCAATAAGTGCAACATTTGCAAGTTGTTCAAACCCAGGACAAAAAATGAGCTAGATAATTGGTTATAAGCACTCTTACTGTAGTCAGCCATCACTCCGGTGCTGGAGCAAAACTCAGATTCAGCACTGAGCACCGTGTCCTCGATGCACGGTGCCCCCCCCATCTGCTAGCTCAAACTGTTTCCCAGCCAGGACACTGGTCAGGAAACCCAGGAAGATGTGGGAAGTTGGAGATTGTCCTTGAACCAAATGAATGATCAAGGCTGGTAGTGAGCAAGGTCCCATGCCGGACTGTGCTTGGGCCCCAGCTCCGGTTGAGCAATATAGCCCAGCTTGCTATCCACTGTCTCCCTCAGATAGTGGGGATTCTCTGTCAGCTCTGCATGCTGTACACAGACACTGCAGGCAGCACAGGCGATTAGGACCTTCCTGGTGCTGCCCACAACAGTATTGCAGTCCCCAGGTCATGGGTAAACCTGTGTTTAAACAATCACAGTCCCTGCCTCAGTGACACCATTCCCTGTTGTTCAGTATGTCCTGCCAATGCTCTCATAGCTACCACATCATGAAAGGAAGACACATCACATCCCCTTCTGTCTTTGGACCTTGCATGGGTGGAGAGGTTCGAGGCATGAGTCACCCATGACCAGATGCAGACTTTTGGAAGCACGCATTCCCTTCCCCCGTCTCCTAGCAGGAGTTCCAGACCTGGCACCCAACATCTGCGACTCCAGTACCACTCCAGGGACAAATTGATGGATCAGTGCCATCATTCCCCAAATGTCACCGGTCCCCCCAAAATGCAAAGTGATCAGCATCAGTGAGGATAGTGCTACTTCTCTGCCTTGTCTTGCTCTCTGGGGAATGATTGCTCAGCCTCTATCTCCAGTTTGGAATGGAGGTTCCCTGACACTGGAGCAAGCGCTAGTAACAGAGGTGCTGTCTACAGTCTTTAGCACTGAATCCAGGCCCATGGCTTCAGGCTCAATGGCTTCAGGTTCAATATTCTGGGAACCCATGGGGGTTCACCCAACCCTTCTTGGTCACCGCTTGGTTTTCAAATCTTCTCTCAAACCCCCTCCCCCTTCAGTGCAGGAAACCTCAGGTCCAAGAACCCAACAGGTCCAGGAGAACATTGGTGGCTCAGTGGCTTGCTCTCCCATGGTGCGGTGGACCCTTTGGCACTGGCATCTTCCTCATCTTCACTAGAAAAGGCTATAATGGGGCTTCCTCCATTAGTTCCCCAGGGTGATGCTTAGGCATATCAGGAGCTGTTGTAGAGGGCTGGAGTCAACCTGAACCTCAAGGCAGAGGACTTAGAGGAGCCTTTGGACTCTCTCTTTCATGTCTTCTGCTCCACAGTGCTGACCAGAGTGGCTTTGCTCCTTCATGAAGGGGTTTCAAAGATCACCAGTTCCCTGTGGCAGACTCCCTCCTCCTTGTCTCATGTTTCCAAGAGGCTGGCATGCAAGTACTTTGTACCATCCAAACACCATGAATACCTGTACACCCACCCCACTCCTAATTCCCTTGTGGTAGAGGTGGTTAACCACAGGGATAGACATGGTCAGCACAGAGCTACCACTGAAAACAAAGACTTAAAGAGGCTAGACTTGTTTCAATGTAAAGTTTATTTGTCCGCTAGCTTCCATTTCTATCAGGGCCTCCTTGGGTGCTATGATTTTAATATGTGGCAGGCCATGGCCAAGTTCAAGAGCTTCCTTCCTGAATCCTGAAGGAAGAAGTTCTGAGCAATTCCAGACAAGGGCATGACTGTGGCCAGAGTAACCCTCAAGGTGTGTCCGGAACCATGGCCTTGGCCATCGTCATGTGGCTGCTCCACTGTCCATAGAGGCTCAGCAGTTGACTCAAGACCTCCCTTTTGATTGGCAAGCCCTGTTTGCAGAACAGACAAACAATAAACTCCATGGGTTCTTGTCTTCCCACATGACCCTGAAAACTCTGAACCTGAACATTCCTGGCACTACCCACAAGTAGTTTCTGCCACAATAGTCTCAGACTCAGCTGATCCACCATCACCAGGAATCTCC
Source organism: Pelochelys cantorii (assembly GCA_032595735.1). Taxonomy (NCBI): domain Eukaryota; kingdom Metazoa; phylum Chordata; order Testudines; family Trionychidae; genus Pelochelys; species Pelochelys cantorii. Next base: position 93,382,609 of record CM064329.1, on the reverse strand, counting down.
CCATAAGAAATCCAGGGGCTATAAGCTGTATCATAGCTACCATCCTCCATTTGCATTCCAGTAAGGCTCAACCCACAATAAGCAAGCAGCCAAGTGTCTATTTTGAGGGAACACCTGAAAGTAACCTACTACTCTGTTTCCTGGATCTTTTATTTGCTAACTGTCTATCTCCCTTTTTCCCTGCATGGCTATCTGTGACATCAGATTGATTGTTCCTTAATATGGTAGTGCAGGATTATACCCTTCAGTTGCTTTCTATTCTTCATTACCATTCTCTCTTCCTGTTCCTCTTCAGGGGCCCTTCTCACAAGAGTCTCTTTGCATTGGAGGCAGAGGAGTTATTGCAGGTACATGTGGTGCAGGCCATTACTCTAGGGTAGAGGAACAAAGGGTTCTATTCCTGTTACTTTTTAATCCGCAAAGCCAAAGGCAGTCTACAATAGACTTGAACAGATATCTAGCAAGGTTGAAGTTCCGCATCATCTCCCTGGCCTCTATTATCCCCTCCCTGGATCCAGGAGTCTGGAGTATCACCCTCAGTTTGAAAGAGTCATATTTTCACATTACTATCTTTGAAGGTTACAGATGCTTCCTCCGGTTTACAGTAGATCTCAACCATTATCAGTTTGTGGTCCCCTATTTGGCCTAGCAAAAGCATTGCTGATATTTACCAAGTGTATGATGGTGGTTGCTTACCTCAGACATCAGGATATTGATTGGCTTGAAAAAGGCAGCTACAGGCTTCAGATCTAGAGGGATGCACAGTGCTGCTGGCCACATACTGTCTCCTCAGCCTGTTGGTGAAGGACAAAAAAACCCCACGTTTGTTCCAGTACAGAGAATAGAGTTCACTGGAGCAGTGCTCACCTTGACTTCTGCCAGAGCATTCCTGCCATTGAAGAAATTAACTGACCTCATCATAGGAGTCTTTGTGTTTCTGACCACAGCCAGGATTTGTCTGCTCCTCATATGTCACTTGGCAGCATGCATATGCCAGGGTCTGGATGAAACCCCAACAGCAGTGACTGGCAATGGACTACTCCCAATCCTGGCATCACCTGGGAAAATCATTACCATCACTATGATGATACTTATCTCACTGTGATGGTGGACTGACCCTGGGAACGTCCTGCAAGGAGTCCCCTTCGACAGCACTCCTCACTTGGTTGAGTTGGTCTTGGATGCCTTGGACTTTGGCTGACGGGGGTGTACCTTGGTGATCTCCAGACCCAGGGTATGTGGTCCCCAGAGGAAATGGCATTACAGCAAGACCTCAGTTATCCACGGTGTGTTGCGCCATACCCAAGCACATGATGCAGCATGCTGACCTTTTCTAGGTGAATTCTAGTAAAAAAAAATGACAATCGCTCAAGTAACACCTAACCTTAATTATGACAACAAAAAGAAAAGCAAGTGATGCAGATTAGGGATGTTAAATATTGGTTAATTGAATAGTCGAGTAACCTCATGAATTCTTATTGGTTAGTCGACTATTCTATAGTCCCTGAATGTGGGGCCGGCAGCCACTGTATCAGAGGCAGCAGTGCAGGGTGCCAGGCAGGAGCTGGTCTGCAGCAGCGTGGAGTAGCAGCAGCCCCTGTCTAAGGGAGGTGATTTGAGCTCCCGGACCCAGCACGAGCCAGAACTGAGCTGGGGTGCCTGCCCACCTGGCTCATAATACACTTTAAATGCAGAGCTGCAGCGGGTGTAGGTCCTGGACCTGGCATGAGCCAGGACTGAGGCAGGCTGCTGGCCAGGCTGCTAAGAAATTCACTGTCAGGGAGGGGGGAAAAGGGAAATGCATGTAGTCTACAGCATTAATCTATAAGCTTTTGCTTATTGGTTAATTGACTACACTGTTATATCCCTAATGCAGACAATGGTCAAGAGACTAAGAAGGGGGAAAAAGACCGATGACTTTAAGCCAGAAAGTTGAATTATTGGAAAGGTTGCAGATGGTTTTAGTGTGGTCTCAATAGCTAAAATGTAGGGTATTAATGAGTCTGTGTGTTATATTAAAAAAAGGAGAAAAACATAAGGACAGTGTTGCTCCAGGTATACCAAGTTTGTGCGAAGGTGTGTGTGAGTCATGATCCTATAATTGAAAAAATGGAAAAGGCATTAAGCATTTGGATTGAAGACATGGCGCAGAAATTCTGCTCATCTGCGGAAGTGGGTTTTGCCCACGAAAGTTTGAGCTTCTCTCTCTCTCTCTCTCTCTCTCTCTCTTCATCTCTAAGGTACTACAGCATTAATAGTTGTTGTTCTGTCAGTCTGGCGGCCATTTCCGCCTTTCATCCACCGATCCATGATCAGACAGTGCTCTTACATGACACGAAAGTCAGTTTTCTGAGAGGGTTTGAGAAGCTTTTCCCACAGGTTCAGTCCCTAGTCCCTCAGTGCAATCTCAACTTGATCTTGGCCAGGCTTATAGGCCCACTCTCTGAGCCTTTGGCCTCATGCTCTTTGTGGACCCTATCTTCCGCACGGCCTTCCATAAGGACAGGGTTCAGCTTCAGCCCCACACAGCCTTCCTTCCCAAGCTGTTGTCTACTTTCCCCATGAGCCTGGACATCACCTTTCCAGTGTTCTACTCCAAACCCCATAGAACTAACGAAGAGAGACATCTTCATGCTTTGGATGTAAAAAGGACACTGGCTTTCTACCTAGATTGGACAAAGCCTTTCCAAAAGTTGACCCATCTCTTCATATCTATGGCTGATGAATCTTCCAACGTCGGTACAGAGGATTTCTAACCGGATCAGTTCCTGCATTTGGATCTGTTATGAGTTGGTGGGATTTCTCTTCCCCCGCCCCCTTTCCAATTATCCGAGCTGTCAAATCATGATGTGGTTCTTGGTATACGTGTTCACAGCCCTCTATGCCATCTTAAAACTGAAAAAAGAAAAAATAATTTCACTACATCTTAAATGCAATATCTAGGAAGATTCATTCTCATTACATCATTTAGATTGCATAAAAATGACTAGTATGGAACACTTTTATTCTTTAAAAATCTGTTTGAATCTCTTGAATCAAGGCTAGAGGTTATCCACACCTTGTAAACAAGTTTTACAAATGTTCGTGACATCTGGAAAAAAAGGCCTTATTAGTGAATATATATATCAAAGAAACTGCATGTTGTTATGGGGAAGAACATATATCTAATAGTGAAACTTTTGAAAAACAGTGTCTCTCACACTGCATATGAGGGTTTTAGAAACCCAGATGTACAGCATTTATTAAGCGCTTCAGGGAACTAGATTAAAATAATTTTGGCAACTGGAAAAATTAGACATAAATAATCTAGTTTCAGATAAACTGAGATTTTTTTTTTTTAAAAGAGCAGGAAGTCCTTGCATTTGATGACTTCATTGAAAGTGATCATTAAAAATTATCAGACTTGATTTCTGAACATAATTTGCAGTTATCTGAGTGTTTTGAAACCCACTGCCATGTATATTGGTCAAACTGGACAGTCTCTGCAGGAAAGAATTAATGGTCACAAATCAGATACCCGAAAAGGCAATACAAAAGAACCTGTTGGAGAACACTTTAATCTACCTGGACACTCATAAATTCCACAAGCCAAATACACAGAGAAGGACTGGAACTTACTTCATTTATAAGTTTAATTCTTATGCAAATAGTATGAACAAAGACATTGGCCGGCTCGCATATTACTTTCCATATCCTATGACTTAACCTACCAACCAAACAATGGAGATGCTAATGGCTCTTATCAGCCTCTTGTAACTATTAGTCTTTAAGGTGTGCTACCAGATTATTAGTCTGTTACAGGAAAAACTTAAAAAACAACAAACTTGACTACACCTCTGAAGTTTATCTATTCACTGGCTCTTTTTTTCTTCCTCCCCTCCTTTTTTTTCCTCCTTTTCTTTCTCTTTTTTTCCCCTTTTCTCCCCCCCCCCCTTCCTCCTTCCCCTATTTATTCTTGGATCTAGCCTTCTAACACTCCTGTCATCTGAAGAAGTGGGCTGTGCCCACAAAAGCTCGTACCACCATCCATATATTTTTTGTTACTGTTTTTTTTTAAGTCTTAAGCTTTCAGTTAATCCTGTTGATTCAGTGCAACTACTTACTTGCATGTTTAAAGTTAGCTAAAAACTTAAGTACCTTTGAATCAGGGCCATAATCTATAAACTGTGGTTGGGTTGTGCCCCCTGGGTCCTGTGCTTTCCTGTAGGTTTTTACTATGCCTCAGACTCAGTGACCCTACCAGTACCTCTTGTTTCTCTGAGGCAAAGGTACCCCACTTTATGAGCCATTTTTGTCATAGGCCTGTTACTGGTTTGGAGGGAAAAACCCCTCTGTGGTTCAAAGGTTCCCTTTTCCCTGTTGGAGGCCCACTGGCCAGAGGAAGGGTTGGGGGAACCCAGTTTCACCCACTTCCTCTCGGTTCCGGCCAACGGCCCTATATGGCAGCCAAACTAGTGGTGCTCTTGCCCTTATCCCCATGGAATAGCAGCCCCTCCCTGGTCCACTTCCCCAACCACTCCCTGGCATCTTGGAGGAAAAATCCCTCCTGTTTGCAACCTGTAGGTTTTACCTCCACTCTGCGCTTCCTCATCTCCTTCCCTCGCATTGGCCGAGGGGAAACCTTTTATAGTGGGCCAGCAGGCCTTAATTGGTGGCAGGTGTTCCGTTAGACCAACACTGTAGGCCAACTCTTAATGAGTCTCAGGTGCCTGCCTGTCTTGGTTGCTGAGCAGCAGCCTCTGGCAGCCTATTCAGGCAACAGGAACCCAACTACCTGTGTACCTGCCCTCCATCAAATTCCTGCAGCCCACTGCCTTGGCTCTGCCACAAAACATTTTCTCTTTTCACAGCATAAAGTTTGATTCTTGATTCCAAACAGCATAGTTTGCACCAATTTTTGATGTAATGAATTTTTAGGTAATATTTAGATTTTTTTTTTCTTTTTTTCATGTTTTCTAGGTCCTTAAAGAAAAGGATGATCTAAAAGGTCAGCTTCTTTCTGCTATACACCAAATAGAAAACCTTCAGAAGGAGCTGAATGATGTGCTTACAAAGAGGGCCCAGCAAGAAGAGGAACTCCGATGTAAAGAGGTGAAACTCAGTGAAACCAAGTCTCAACAGATAGTTCTTGAGGAAGAGATCAGTGAAATGCAAGGCACAGCACAGAAACTGGAGAGTGAGTTGCAGAAGCAGATCCTACTACAGAACCAGATGAAGAATGAAAAAGAACGTTTAGAGGAAGAGCTTGAGACAGCTAACATGATCAATGAAAAAGACCAGGAAAGATTCTTAGAGATGCAAGCAGATATAAAAAATTTAAGTGCTATTCGAGCAGAACTGACAAACAAAATAGCAGAGGAAGAGAAAGCCAAGAAAGAGATTCTCAAGAACTTTTCAGACCTCCAAAAACACCAGGAGACTAAGCAAGAAGAGATGACGACAACTAGCTGGCAGCTGAAGATGGAGAGAGATGTTCACAAGCAGGAGCTGTCAGATCTTAGATCAGAGTTGCAGAATGTGAAAACCAAGCATGAGAGAAATGTTCAAGAGCTAATGAAGCTCTTTAGACAAGAAAAGGATGAGGCAGAGAACCACATTAGGAGGCTGAAGGTAACTTTGCTGAATAATTCCACTGTTGACTTTTGTTTTGTGTTGGGCAATCAAGTTGTTAAAGCATGGACTTTTCAATATCTTTATGTATTTGAGCACTTCAGAAAAGATAAAACTAAAAATAAAGGGGTTCATGCATATTTAGCCTGGTTGAAATGGATTATAGTAAATCAGGGACTGCTTCTGGAGAATCACCAAAAGCTTTTAAGAAGAATTTTTACCTGCTCCCGAGTTCCAGTAAAGGCAGATGTGGTGATAAATGATAACCCAGAACAATATATGTTTCAATGATATAGATGTTAAAAATCTGGGTAAAACTCTATTATGGCCATAGAAGCCCTCATTAATATAGCCGTTACTTGGTAAACTAGATTGTAGACTGCATAAAAGATGGTGTGTAAAGCATTGGGGTTCTACACTTCGATCCCAAACGCTCTGTCTGCTGCCTTTATAACTATTATCCCTGCTATACTGTGGACCTATAGGCCCCGTCTACACTGCGTTTTTTTCCGCAAAAACTTCTTCCGCAAAACGGATCGGAAGAGACTATGCAAATGAGAGCGTGAGAAATGCTGATGAGTGCCTCTGCTGACAAATTCCTGCAGTGTAGACATAGCCCCAATGTTCCAGAGGATGCTGCATTTCTAGAAGTACCTGCATTGCACAATAGCTGAAATAACATCACTAGCATACTGGAAACAGTTTCTGAATATGAATCATTGTAGCATGTCAAATTTGCAAAGATTAGTTTTAATAACTCCTTGTATTTTAAAGTGCTTCCAAAGTGTACAATTTCCATGTCATTTATAAAAATCGCCCAAAACCTAATAACTGTACCATAAAAATATTTTCTGAAGCAGACCGTAAAATTTATTTAGAAACAGCTTCACAGTTTTAGTGCAACTTATATGCTACTGACTCTAGGCTATATGTTTAAGAAGGAAGAAAACAAGAACATTTTATATTCCATAAGACTGAGCTGATTAAAACCCAAGAGTGTTTAAATTGGAATGGATACTCTGAACAGCTTTATTAATTTTGTACATTTGGCTGTGCATTTTTATATGATCAATCATCTTACAGTGTTATAGTGGTAAACTAGTGTAGGATAATAATAGTTTGTATTTACAATAAAAGCTTTGTTATCTGGCATATTGGAGAAATGGGGCTGATGGTTATTCAAATAAGAGTTATACTTACCCATTTTCAAAGAATTAGAATACAGTAAAATGAATAAAGTATAGAAAATTTTATGGGTACTCACCAATCCAGTAGCTGAACTGCACTGAAAAGTGGTTGGTTTCTTGAATCACTTAGGTGTATGCAAGTAAAGATTCCTATGCTGTAGATTAATTTATGACATTACATATCACTGTGGGCAGCGCATGATGTACACCCAGATCACTAAAAATACATTTAACACTGAAACTATTATTTTTTGCAACCTAGAACCCTGATTTTGTCTACTCCACATAATCTTATCCTCACCAAGAACCTGGAAGATACATGGTTCCTTCTTTCTTCACACACGTGTGCAACCTCCAACTTTAGCCATATGGAGTAGTGAGAAATATATGTTTTTTTCCTTGCTTAGAAATTTGAATTGGTGGTACTTTGAAGTAGATGGCTAGTGTTTGCTGTGCAAAATTTTGAAGATTATCCTTATGTGTTGGTTGGTATGGAAGATACTCAGATATTAATTATAGGAACCTGCTGTATTGTACATAAGATAAAGTGAGTTAGCATGCGTGTAGCAGGAGAGGCAGCGTGGAATGGTGTGTGTGGGTACATATGTTTGAGGGAACCCATCATGGGGCAGGTCAGGGTGTATGTGTGAGAGATCTGAAGCCCATTGTCTCTGCACTAAAGCATCAGTTCTTGAAGGCTTTCCATGCTGCAGAGGCAGTAGGATTTTAATTACGTTTTACATAGAAATTGCAATGCTATTTTAATTATCTGGTCATTAGCATTTTCTCAGTTCTAAAGAAAAGTAAGCCAAGGCACAGGGAGTTAAGTGACATGGCCAAAAGTCCCTCTGAGTTAATTATGCACTCAGAAATAGAACCCAAGAGTCTTGCCTCTGTCCCCAAATGAAGGTTCTCTCTAAGCTGTGTGGTACATAAGAACATAACATAAGAACATAAGAATGGCCGTACTGGGTCAGACCAAAGGTCCATCTAGCCCAGTAGCCTGTCTGCCAACAGTGGCCAGCACCAGGTGCCCCAGAGAGGGTGGACCGAAGACAATGATGAAGCGATTTGTCTCCTGCCATCCTTCTCCAGCCTCTGACAAACAGAGGCCAGGGACACCATTTCTATCCCCTGGCTAATAGCCTTTTATGGACCTAACCTCCATGAAATTATCTAGCTTCTCTTTACACTCTGTTATAGTACTAGCCTTCACAGCCTCCTCTGGCAAGGAGTTCCACAGGTTGACTACACGCTGTGTGAAGAAGAACTTTCTTTTATTAGTTTTAAACCTGCTACCCATTAACTTCATTTGGTGTCCTCTAGTTCTTCTATTATGGGAACTAATAAATAACTTTTCTTTATTCGCCCTCTCCACACCACTCATGATTTTATATACCTCTATCATATCCCCCCTCAGTCTCCTCTTTTCTAAACTGAAAAGTCCCAGTCGCTTTAACCTCTCCTCGTATGGGACCCGTTCCAAACCCCTAATCATTTTAGTTGCCCTTTTCTGAACCCTTTCCAAGGCCAAAATACCTTTTTTGAGGTGAGGAGACCACATCTGTACACAGTATTCAAGATGTGGGCGTACCATAGTTTTATACAGGGGTAGTAAGATATTCTGTGTCTTATTTTCTATCCCTTTCTTAATAATTCCTAACATCCTATTTGCCTTTTTGACCGCCGCTGCACACTGCGTGGAAGTTTTGAGAGAACTATCCACGATAACTCCAAGATCTTTCCTGATTTGTCATAGCCAAATTAGCCCCCATCATACTGTATGTATAGTTGGGGTTATTTTTCCCAATGTGCATTACTTTACACTTATCCACATTAAATTTCATTTGCCATTTGGTTGCCCAATCACTCAGTTTGGTGAGATCTTTTTGGAGTTCCTCACAGTCTGCTTCTGTCTTGACTGTCTTAAACAGTTTGGTATCATCTGCAAACTTTACCACCTCACTGCTTACCCCTTTCTCCAGATCATTTATGAATAAGTTGAACAGGATTGGTCCCAGGACTGACCCTTGGGGGACACCACTAGTTACCCCTCTCCATTTTGAAAATTTACCATTTATTCCTACCCTTTGTTTCCTGTCTTTTAACCAGTTCTCAATCCATGAAAGGACCTTCCCTATTATCCCATGACAGTGTAATTTACACAAGAGCCTTTGGTGAGGGTAGCACAGCCTTGCAGCTGCTTAATGAGTCCTGCCCCACTTCGCGCATGGAGCTGCCTGGCTGTGAGAGGGGCACTTCTCCCTAGCCACAGCAGCAGCTTCGCTGCTCTGTCTTTAGCAGGAGTCTCTCCTAGCTGAAACTGACGAGCGGCGGACAAGCAGTGGAGCAGAGCAGCTGGGGTGCTGCCGGATTGGTCCCGCAGCGCCGCCACTCATCCCCCTGCTCGGCATCCGGCAGCACCCCAGCTGCTCTGCTCCACTGCTTCCCCAAGTCTGCAGCTAGCACCGAGCAGGGGGGTGAGGGGCGGCGCTGCGGGACCAACCCGGCAGCACCCCAGCTGCTCTGCTCTGCTGCTTTCCCAAGTCCGCCGCTGCTGAAACTGACGAGTGGGCGACAAGCGGCGGAGCAGAGCAGCTGGGGTGCTGTCGGGTTGGTCCCACAGTGCCGCCCCTTCACCCCCCTGCTTGGCGATAACTACTGCAGTCTGGGGGGGTGGGGAGCCCGCTCCCCTCCCGGAAACGCTCGGTGGTGTCGCAGGGCTTCCCCTGCCTTCCTGCAAAATGGCGGAGCGTTCGCCCCTCGCCGTGCCGTTCCCTGCCCACCTCCTGGACGCAGTGCGGGTCCCGGGAGACCCGTCCCAGCCCCCCGCCGGAGTACCTCCCGATACTCCAGCATATCCGATAATCCGGCACCACCAAAGGTGCCGGCTTATCTGAAGTCTACTGTATTAGAATAACAACCTGCAGCTTGCAGACTGGACAGTAATTATCACTGAGAATGTCTTAAAGAATATATGCAGTGTAATTTACATGCACACCATTCATATATGGCTTTTGGCTCTTTTCCCCTCCCTCCAGTTACTGTTATGGGATTCTTTCAGGTCTGCTAAATTGACATCATACCCGCTTTTTCAGTTTAAGAAATTTATTGGAAATGTTTTTTCTTCTCTAGCGCTTTTGTGTCTCGTTCTCTGATAGTCTCACATTTAGTACAGTGCAGAACATCAAGTTGATATTGGCCAGGAACTGTCTCCTTGATTGTCTCCAGCTGTATAAATCTTTTAATACAATCACAATGCAAGGAACATGAGAGATTGATGCCATGTTGTGCTTGCACTTAAAGTGGAAATGGATTCTTGCTTTCTCTGATGGGATAATTTACGTTTCAAGTTTTGTTTTTGGTGTGTCTGAATTAGGGATGTTAAAATGTGGTTAATTTACTAACTGAGCAGTTGATAGAATTTTTATTGACTATGCAATTAGTTGAGGGGAAGCAGCCAACTTCAGTCCTGGCTCACGCCAGGTCCAGGACCAAATCCCGCTGTGGCTCTGCAATTTAAAACACAATAGGAGCTGGGGGGGCGGAGGCTGTTTGCCCGGCTCCTACTGCCTTTTAAATTGCAGAGCCGCAGCAGGGTTTGGTCCCGGACCCAGTGCGAGCCAGGACTGAGCCGGGCTACATGCCCGGCCGGAGCAGCCTCCGTCCACAGCCAGCCCAGACCACTGTGGACAGTTCCCTGCTGGGACACTGCGCCCCCTCTCCTCCACAGCCAGCCTGGGCCGCTGCAGATAGTGGATGCTGTGAGAGCAGCCTCTGCCCAGGGTGGACCCAGGCTCTCATGGCCTCCCCCACACTGGTGCTTCTCATAGAGGCAACAGCGGCCGGGGCGGGGAGGGGAAGGGTGGTAGGTGGCACCACGGAGACGGTGCTGAGGGGAACCTGTTTTTAAGCTGGCTCCCCCCAGCAAGTAGTTGACTCGACTAAGTGATAAGCCTAGGCTTATCGGTTAGTCATCTAGTCGACTACTTGCTTACATCCCTAGTCTGAATCCCAAACTCCATGAAAATATAATTACCTTCCCCCCTCAAGTGAAGAACATGGAACAAGTGTGTTTTCCTTATTAGCTCTGTGCAGTTTTTATAATGTAGATTTTCTGCAGAATTTTTCAGCCCCTGAAGTGCTGGTCTAGTTGCTATTATTTATATTACATACATCAACTCCCCCTTTTTCAGGAAGGAGAAGACTCAGTATTTTTACATTTTAAGGATAACCTGTTTTATTCAATCCACCTCACCTAAAAAAAAAGTCTATATACAGGTTGGACCTTCCTGGTCTGGCACCCTCGGAACCTGACTGATCCTGGATGAGGGATTTTGCTGGGCCAGGGGAGGTCATTTTTGAACCCCTGCCACTATTTCCCCAGCCTGGCTGCTGGCCTCCCACTGCCCTGTCGACCCACTGGGCAGCCATTGCTGCTATAGCTCCATCAGGAAGCTGCAAACCAGATTTCCCAACCCCACTGAGCAGCTCCACTGCCACACTCTGGGCGGCCCTGCCATCAGCTCCCTGCAGGCAGCCCGCTAATCTGATGGTCCCACAAGGATCCTTACTGCTTGTCCTCCACTGGGACACTCTGATCCTGCAGCATCCATGCCAGACCATGGATGTTGCCGGATTAGAGAATCCCAGTTTAAGAGAGTTTCAATCTGTACCTTAAAACATTAAAGGGGCTACAAGATGTCTTTCCTTGTAGAGGTGTTCCTGCTGATAGCTTTCAAATCACAGAATTCTAGAAATTCTGGGTGGAAAAAGACTAATTTCTACATGAAAAAGACTTCATTTCCCTTTAAACATAGGAGTATTCTGTGTCACTTATCCTGATAAAGAAAATAACACATTTTTAATGTTTTAAGCTTCCAATGAATTTCTTTAATGGAATGTTAATTTGTTTAACATTGAGCTTTTCTAGAGTGCTGTCAAGTTGACAAGCATGTCAGAGTTGCACTACAGAATACACAAGTCCCCCACTTAGCAATCTCAAAATCTTAGAGGATCTTGTAAGATTTTACTGAATCCCACAAAGTACACTGCAGGCATCAGCATTTTTTTTAGCTGATTAAACTGATTTTGCTGATACTCTTGTGTCATGTATGAATTTCATGACACATTCACTTTGTAATGGTAAAAGTGTTTTTGTATTTTAACTGTTATGCTGCCTGTGATTAAATCATATCGTTATGACTAGAGGAACATTGGTCCAGCTTGTGTGTTCTGTATTTATATACATACAATGCTGATGCTTATTTTTAGAAATGTTATCTCAATACAATTGAAGAAAAGTCTTACTGATTAAATATTGGTATATTTCCCTAATCTTTTTGTATGGATTCGGGACTACCCAGTTTGGTATAAAGAACTTCTAGACTGACTGTGTTCTCTGTTTTCCCATTACCATTAGACAGAACTTGTAGAAGAGAAAAATGTAGTGAAAACTCAGCATCGACAGGTAGAGAAGATGAAAACTGACTGTGATAAGCTGACAGAAGAACTAACCCAGAGTGAAGAGGAGAACACAAAACTTAGACGAAAATATGAACTTGTGAAACAGGAACTGGAGGAAAAGGTAAACAGGACTACTGATCTGATTAGGCATCTGCTTTATAAAGGCCAGAATCCATCTACTGCTGTATTTAGATGATTTGGGTTGCCAAGTAATATGTCATCTTTGGGAAAACACTTGCAGCCATGCTACTTTACTCTGATTATATTACATCAAACAAAGTAAACGTGGTAGGGTGAGGTCAGTGCTTTTATAGCATACCCCCAAGGGAAGTGTTGGTGATTTCAAGAGGGAACTGCCTTCCCACAATCAAAATTGTACCAACATCTGGCTCGGTATTAGTGTGCGTTAAAGCATGGTGTTGCTGATATTACAGTCTTTTGAATATGCTAAAGTGAGGTCCTGACCATAACTAGCCATTACAGATGGCTTTTTGCTAAGTAGTGATATTTATTCTTGCATCCTTCCAAATTTCCATGTGGGTAGCTAACACCTCTCTATCTCTTCTATTGCTTTGAGTGGATATATTATTCTTTATTTTGTCTTTAAATCATTATATAATGCTGAGAAGTCCAGGGCAAGTTTTAAAGTTTCATAAGTATAAAGTTATCTGAACACAGTAAAAGAAATTTAAAATAACATGGTTTAAGTCTTTTCATTGCTAGACTATTTAAAGCAGAGCAAATAGAATTTTGACCAACTTTATAAGAAAAAACTCAACTTGAGTCCAGAAAGAAACATGAGGCATTTCAGTTCAAAGGATAACTTTCTTGAAAAGCTGTCTGAAAATATAGACTTTGTGGAGGGATTTATGGTTAAGACATTATAGTGGTTTGACCAAATGGAAAAGGTTAGTATGAGGTAAAGAAAGTGTTTTACTTAGTTTTGAAAAAAATACTTGATGCTCAACTATTAAAAACTGTTAGTTTAAAGAAACAAGAAATGATTGGGTCTTAATTGTGCCTCATCGCTAATTCAGTGATATGACTTCCACTATATTAGTCAGACAAGGTGGGTCAGGTAATATCTTTTATTGGATCAGCTTCTCTCGGTGAGAAACACGAACTTTCAAGGTTATGTAGAGTTTTTCTTCAGATCATTGGCTCAGCACCCTTGTGGTTGGTTGTCTTTGCAAGATCTTCATCTCATGAATATGCAGTCTGCTAATATACATGCATCAGAGATGTAATTAGCTTTGTCTTTTGGGATGGAAACTTCTCAGCACATCTTAAAAGTTAGAATTTTAACAGTTTCTTTTAGTGAGTTCATTTTCTGATATCCCATTAATTCAGAAGTGGTCAGTAATTTTTGATGGGAAGACACTCCATAATTTTGGTAAGTGATCAAGAGCTACACTTCTCTGTGGAGGGTTGTGCAGGATCTGGGACAGAGGTTGAGTGCAGAAGGGAACTCAGGGTAGGGGATTTGAGTGCAGGAGAGCGTTTGGGGTCTGAGAGGGAGTTTGGGTGGAGGTGGGAGTTGTTACCAGGGCAGGAGATTGGGGTGCAGGGTCCAAGAGGAGGAATGGGTGAGAAGAGAATTCTGGCCTGGGAGAGGGATGTAGGAGGGAGTGCAGGGTCTGGGAGGGAATTGTATTCAGACTGAAGTTATTATTAAAGGAAGTATTTAAATTTAAATAGTTATAAAAAAAAGTTGCTATCTTTTCCTCTTAATACTCCTTGGAGAGGTGGTTTTTGTCATCTTGAGCAATGCAAGGTATCTAATTCCTCAGTAAGTATCAATATTTCTATACTCAAATTACTACTTACATTAGTAACCATTTATAGCATTACATTATTCTATTGTGCTTAAAGCTTCTCATTATTCACTTAATAATATCTCACAAACATCTCAAAAAGAAACTTGTACAGTCTTAAGCATTTGAGGGACAACAAGGTTTTCACCTTTAAGTGGAAATATGAATTAGATGGAACAAAGCTCTCCTATAAAATATTTTCCAAACTTAAACAGTTCAAATAAGAAGATTCCTGATTTTTGTGTGTGTGTGTAGGGCGTTAAACTAAGGGTTTTTCCTCTATTAAAGAAGAGGAAGGCCCACTTTCATTACTTGTTTTATTTCTCTGAGAACACATCCTGATTGTTACTCCTCTTCAATAGAGAATAACCTTAATGTTCTTTTAAAATCAGGATTCTGTAAGATAGCTATCTGTAAGAAAAAAAACAAACAAATCTGCTTCCTTGAGATAAGATCATCTCTGTACCAAATGGGCTTCTTGTAGGAGGGGAATGACATGATTTTTGATAAGACAATCTCATTGGTTTGTTTGCCAATAGACCAAATGGTTTGTTGATTTATAACCCACTCTTTATAGCATTTACAGCTTGTGATTAGATTCCTAGCAAATGCTCTACACAAAGGACTAGTCCCAATAACTAACAGTGATGCACACCTTTCAGAATGTAGTATAAAAGAAAATAGCATAGAATATTACAGTAAAAGAGACTTTATAAAGCTGTATTTCAGAGCCTTTTTAAACACTCGTATATGTTTTTGACTGAGGAGGTGGTATCTTCCTTGACATTGGTCTGTCCCTGGTTGATAGAAAGCAGAGATCTATTGGGCGTTTCCTTATCTTGAATATTTCATTTAATGCGCTAAGTAAGCAAAACTATAATTTTAGGAGTTTCCTGATTTTCCAGACATTATGTGTATTTAGACTGTAAGATCTTCAGAGAAGGTACTACCTACTATTAGGCATGTGAAAGTGTAAACGTGTACACGGTTAACCAGTTAGCCTGGGCTCATTGGTTAACCTTCATAGTTACACGCAGCCCCCCCCCCACCCCTGCATTGCTACCTCTATTTCAGAGGCAGCAGTGCAAGCACAGGCAGGTGGGAGCTGATACGTGAAGGGAGCCAGCGACACATGCATACCAGATCCTGCGGAGCTGCCTCTCTGGTGTAAAAATTTCATGTTTGTACAGTGCCTAGGACAGGACCACTTTCTTGGTTAGTCTTATAAACGAGCATAATAACGAGAATAAAAATAATGTATATTAAAGTAATTGAGTAACAAAAAAGGCGCGTTTGTAATAATCTGTCTATATATTTTAGAGATGTGCGTCTGTGTGTCTCTGTCCATGTATGTATCTGTTTGTTCTAGAACTCCTCCTGAATGATAAGAGCTAGAACCACTAAATTTGGTATGCAGCTTCCTGTTATCCTAACTGAAACAAGGTTAGAGCTTGGTTGTGCCAGGACAATGGGATGTGCCTGGAATTTGATTTTCTCATAAAATAGAAAGGGAGGAGTCAGGTAGGAGGAACAGTTATACTATGGAATGACCACGGGAGATCATCAAGCCCCCCACCGAGAAACCACTGGCTGACAGCACCTGACACCCTAGCCTGCCCTAGGGAGCAGCTGCTTGCCACTGAGTGGCCCCTGCTACTCCCGGGCCAGTCCTGGGGAGCACTGTTGGATATTGTGCACAGCCCTCCCCCCACTCCTGGGCCAGTGGCTAGAGAGTGTGGACCCTCCTTTCCTTTCCCTGGCTAGCAGTTGGGATGTGCATCTCAACCCTGCCCCAGGCTGGAATTCGGGCAATGCTGGGTAAGTCTTCTAGGAGGAAAAAATTATAATTTTCTTAACTATTTTTGTATCACTATTTAGGTTTACCCTTACATCCGCTCTGCTCTGTGCTAATTAGGCCTCAGCTGGAATATTGCGTCCAGTTCTGGGTGCCACATTTCAGAAATGATGTGGACAAATTGGAGACCATCCAGAGAAAAGCAACAAAAATGATTAAGGATCTAGAAAATATGACCTATGAGCAATGTTCTTCTTCGGGTAGTGTTCCCGTAGGTGCTCCACTTCAGGTGTCGGGCTCGTCCTGGCGCCGCAGGTCGGAGACTTGTCAGCTGTAGTTCAGCTGGACTGCGCGTGCGTGGCGGCGCGTGCTCCTGTAGCCACTTGTGAGCGTGCGCGCGATCCGGCTCCCGCCAGTTCCTCCTAACCATCCACGGTTGCAGGCGGAGCGAACTCCCTCTCTTTCTGTCAGAGACAAAAATTGTTGAATTTTCTTAGATTTAGTTAGTTGTTGTTAATTAGTTAGCTAGTTTTAATAGTTGGTTTAAAAAAAAATTTCTCTTAGTCAGGATACCAGGGTCTCCTGGTTTCAAGAAATGCTCACGGTGCTGTGACGCAATGCCAGCGTCCAACAGGCACTCAATGTGCATAAAGTGCTTGGGCGAGGGTCATATCCCCCAAAAATGCCCGCACTGTATTAAGCTCACAGCCCGGGCCAGACGTGACCGCAAATTGCGGCTCAAAATGCTGCTGTTTACTAAGGCACTTCAGCCCTCTGACTCAGGGTCCCCTATACCATCTACGTCTGCTGCCCCAACCTTGTCCAAAAAATTGCCCCCTCACTCCTCCAATCGTCGGAGTGTGGGAGATAGACCAGGTACATCCGGAGCGGGATTCTCTCGCCACGATGAGCACCATAAGTCGAGCCGCAGTTTTATCGGAGCCGAGTCCTTCTCACCGTAGGGAGGCAGCAGTGGCCGCATCTCTCAGACCAGAGTCGGCCCCGGCAATAGCAAAGCACAAAACACCTAAAAGCACTGGTGCAGCACCGATGACCGTGCAACCTCTGGCACCGAGTGCTTCGGCACCAAGTGCTCTGGTGCATGCTGCTCAACCACCGATTGCATCGGCACCGAGTACGTCGGCACCGAATGCGTCGGCACTGACTTCTTCAACTTCCAGGGCACCGACTCCACACATGGCGCTGGCTTCCTCTGCTCCAACCCCTTCAGCGGTCTCGGCGCCGGCAACAATGGCACCGGCAACAACTACCCCGGTGCCTGGGGGTCAGACGGCCGCATCCTCGCCAGCACTGTCCCGCACAGGATCATCAACGCTGCCATCGGTGCACAGCATAACAACGGCACTGAGCATGCCACAGCACAATGTACCCGGTCCCAGACAAGGGCTAGATCACGCTCCAAGGACAGTCAATCCCTTGGTACAGTGAGACGTAGAACCAGGAGAATAAGAACACCATCCCCGAGTCCGGAACCGGCGGGGTTCTCTCCCTAACCACAGTCACTCGCCTCAGTATTCTCAGTTCCAATGCGCGAAGAGGTCCACATATCTCACGTTTCTCATCATGGGCAGTCGCCACAGTTCTCACCTTCACCGCAATGACGCCATAGATATTCACCCTCACCATCATGTAGGGGACATAGGTCCTGTTCTCCCAGGTCGCCATCAAGATCGTCCTATTCCAGATATCACTACGATTATAGATGACCATACTCACCGACTTATTCCCCGGGGCGGCATCAGCACCGATATTATCAACAGTGTGAATATTGTCACCATCGTCGATATTCCTCGGGTCATTCCTCGTCGAAGTCTCCACATTACCATCATTCACGATCTCGCAGCGAATCTAGATGACCAACTCCACCGATCGTCCCTGTTCGACTCCCTACACCATCGCCAATGGGAGATGTCCCTATTCCACCAGCACAACCAATGCCACAGGTCTCAGTACCGGAGGAATCCCAGCCTCCAGCTGAATCGCCAACAGACCAATCGTCGTCATCTCCGGACGATGAAGTGTTTCCCGGAGATTCATCGCCCACCGATGACATCTGTCAGTTCCACGACCTTTTTAGAAGGGTAGCGGAGTCTCAAGAGCTGCATCTCACAGAGGTCCAACAGAAACACCATCCTCTCTTAAAACGTTTACACCAATCACAAAAACCAAAAATGGCTTTACCATTTGATGACGCAATATTAGAAATTGTTGACGACATCTGGCAAACACTGGCGTCATCGCAACCCACTCACAAAAAATCAGATAAGAAATATTTTGTGCCATCCAAGGGCATGGAGTTTTTGTTTACGCACCCCCAACCAAACTCGTTGGTTGTTGACGCAGCTCAACAAAAGGTCAAAACGTCACATAACAAGAATGCGGCTGCAGACAGAGTCCAAGCGCCTGGACCTCTTTGGCAGGAAAATTTATTCCTCTGCCACTCTCATCCTCCGTATGTCAAACTATGCGGCACATCTATCTAATCACAGCTTCGACAATTACTTGAAGCTAGTGACGGTTTTAGAACATCTACCCGATGACAAGCGGCAGTTGCTCAAATCGGTGGTCCAGGAGGGGTACGTAGCATCGTCTACAGCCCTACAAATTGCCCTGGACATTGCCGATGTGGTGGCACGGGCCACGGCAACATCTGTGGTCATGCGGAGATCCTCGTGGTTGCAGTTAGCCTCCGTCCTGAAGGACTTACAGGGCAAGGTCGAGGACCTGCTGTTCGATAGGCAGAGTCTTTTTGCGCAGAACACTGACCAGCTGCTCCATTCGGGAAAGGACTCCCGGACAACTTTAAGAACCCTGGGTATGTACACACTGCTCTACCGCTGAAAACGATACACGCCATACTACAGGCAGAGGCCTTTTCCCTACATGGGACCCAGATACAGACAACAGGACCAGCAGTAGCAACAGCGACCCAAGCCATGACCACAAAGATGCCGACCGCAAAACAGTAGGGGTTCTAACCCCCAGAACAATAGGCAGCAGGTTTGACGGTCTCATCGAGGGACTACGAATCATCCCACTTACATACCCACCGGAAACACAAAGGCTCTTTCACCATCGTCTACGGCCTTTCCAATGCCGCTGGTTTACCATCACCACAGATCACTGGGTCCGAGAATTGATATCAACAGGGTACTCGATACCTCTCACCTCCCTCCTCTCCACTTCCCCTCCATCCCCGTCCCTTTTCAGGGACCCATCTCATGACGTGCTTCTAATGCAAGAAGTCGCCCGACTCATCGAGATAGGAGCGGTGGAGAGGGTGCCCGATCAATTTCAGGGCAAAGGATTTTATTCCCGATATTTTCTCACCGAGAAGAAATCAGGAGGATGGAGACCGATCCTGGACCTCCGGAATCTCAACAAATACCTAAAGAGACACAAATTCAAGATGGTGACCTTAGCCTCTATACTTCTGGCCCTAAATGCTGCAGATTGGTTCACATCTCTCGATTTGCAGGACGCCTATTTCCACGTTACAATCCATCCAGCTCACAGGCGCTTCCTGAGGTTTGTTATAGACACATACCACTTCCAGTACAAAGTTCTCCCGTTTGGCCTATCGTCTGCGCTGAGAGTCTTCTCGAAGACTCTGTCAGTTGTCGCCGCGTACCTTCACTGTTAAGGTATCATGATTCTTCCCTACCTAGACGACTGTTTGATCAAAGCACACTCACACGATCAAGCACGATGCACCACCGAACTTACGAGGACGCTCTTCGAAGACCTAGGCCTGGTATTGAATGTAAAAAAAATCAGAACTCACACCACAGAGATCCTTCGTATTCATTGGGGATTAGATTCTATAACTGCCAGGGCCTATCTTCCTACGGAAAGATTAAAAAGTCTCACACAGATGCTTACACTCAGCCCTAAGGTGTCATTGCTCACCTGTCTACAACTGCTGGGTCATATGGCCGTCACAACATACGTCGTCCAGCATGCAAGATTACATCTCAGGTGTTTACAACACTGGCTAGCGTCAGTGTACTGTCTGGGCAACCAAGATGTACACAGACTAGTACAGGTGCCCCTCATGGTAAAACGATCACTGCACTGGTGGACCTCCCTGGCCAATATGCTTTTGTGCGTTCCATTTCACTGCCTGCACCCAAACATTCAAGTCACCTCAGATGCATCTCTTCTCGGATGGGGAGCTCATTGCAACGACGAACTCGCACAAGGTCAGTGGACTGCGCAAGAAGCTCTTCAGCACATCAATCTCCTGGAGCTCAGGGCGGTGTTCAATGCATGCCAAGCATTCTTGCCAACGATTCGTGGCTAGACCGTACAAGTACTTACCAACAATACCACTACGGTCTATTACATCAATCACCAGGGTGGAGCGCGATCCAAATCCCTATGTGCGGAAGCCACGAAACTATGGAATTGGTGCATAGCTCACAACATTCTCATTGTGAGCACATACCTCCCAGGCAAGCACAATACTGTTGCTGATGCACTCAGCAGACGTTTTTTTCCCAACACGAATGGGAAATCAACCGCAACGTAATCCGCTCAGTATTCCGCATGTGGGGATACCCCACTATAGATCTGTTTGCAACACATCGCAATACGAAATGCCCAGAATACTGCTCCAGGGGCGGTCTGGGCCCAGAATTGCGCGGAGATGCTTTCCTGATCAACT